>VMRM01000003.1:10087500-20087500 GCA_010277075.1 Poeciliopsis retropinna
TGTAGTAGTAGATTCATTAGTGTTTACTGGTAGTGCAAAAGTATCAAATGCAGTATCACTGTTTTGTGCTGAACCAGCTAAAGTTTGTTTTGGGAAGTGTGCAAGTTTTGAAGCGTTCCACTTGCGTCCGTCGCTTAGTAAGAAAGTGTTTTGACCAAGTTTCTTCATGACAGTCCATGGTTCTGTAAATCTTGAAGTTCCTTTGGAAACATGCTCAGGTCTGCGAACACGAACAGTGTCACCCACTTTGACTGTTGATACTTTAGCTCTCATTTTCTTGTCTGTATATTCCTTCATTTTATTTTGCTTTTGTTTCACCCTCTTTTGTATTTGGGCATGTGTTTTGCTTTTTAGTTCTACTGGGAGTATGTTTAACTTGGTGCGCATCTTTCTGTTTCTCAGTAGCTCAAATGGGGTTACTCCGGTGGTTGCATGAGGAGTAGCTCGGTAGCTGTGTAGAAATTCTGTTACAGCTTCTTTCCATGAACTGTGACTTCTTTCAGATGTCTGTATACAGTCCTAAAGTACTCTGTTGAATCTTTCCACAGCACCGTTTGCTTCAGGGTAGTATACACTGGACCTTAAGTGCTGTATCTCTCTCTCTCAGAAAATTACTAAATGCATGAGAAGTAAATTGACAACCATTATCTGAGACAAGATAAATTGGATTACCTTCCCTACTGAACACAGTGGCTAAAAAGCAAATGACAACCTCTGTAGTGACAGTAGAAGTAAATGCAACCTCAGGCCATTGCTGTAGTAATCTGTAAGTACAATAGCATAACGGCAGTCCCATGTAGCATTCTCAAATGGACCCGTAATGTCTATGGCAACTTTTTCCCATGGTTTACTAGGGAATTCAACTGGAGTAAGTGGAGCAGGAGCAGTTATGGTTACCTTATCACTGTACTGGCAGTAAACACAGGAAGCAATGACAGAATGTACAAATTTGTCCAGTTGTGGCCACCAGAAAAGTTCACGCAATCTCTGCTTGGTACGGACAATGCCTTGATGTCCTTCATGTGCTAAATCAACAACTCTGGCACGCAGTGAAGCAGGAACAATAAGTCGATCTGTCAATCTCAATATCAGTGAGCCATGAACTGACAACTCATGTCGTATCTGAAAGTATGGAGCAAGGTTCTCTGGAAGACCTTGTTTGCATTTGGGCCATCCTTTTTCAATCTGGTTGCGCAGTAGTGACAGTTCTGGGTAGGTTTCACTGGCAGAAGTGAACTCTGGAAAAGAAATGGACACAGTGACTCTTTAAAAACAGCTGCAATCATGTCAGGTTCCTCTGTGGCCTTGTTTTCAGCAGTTAGTGGTAGTTTGGACAGGCAGTCAGCAGTGACGTTTTGGTGTCCTGGGCGGTAAGTGACATCATATGTGAAGCAGAGCAGTCGAGCGGACCATCTAGCAATCCGTAGTCCAGCACGGCCAGAACCTTTAGAGGTGAGTAAAGTCGTAAGTGCTTGGTGATATGTACGAAGAACAAAGCGACGACCCGAGAAGTAGGTTCTCCACCTCTCCACAGCCCAAACGCAGGCGAGAGCTTCACGTTCGACAGTGGAGCACTTGCGCTCAGTAGAAGAAAGAGTTCTGGATGCAAAAGCGACAACTCTCACTTTGATCTGGATGCAGTTGAGTTAACACCGCGCCCAGTCCATAATCTGAAGCATCGTAGTAACATATGTTGGTAACTCAGGGTCATATAGAGCTAAGGCAGGACTGTTAACTATCTGTTCTTTAAGTGAAGTGAAGCTAGACTGTGCTACTGTTGTCCACTTGAAGTTTAAATCTGTGGAATCCCTGAGCACTGCACGTAGTGGCTCAATGACGGTCGCAAAATCTGGAATGAACTTACTGTATCATGATGCAAGACCAAGGAAAGATCTCAGAGAAGATATGTCATGTGGGGCTGGAGCATGAATCACAGCAGTGACTCTATCCTGATCAGGGTGAAGACCTTCTTTTGAAATTGTGTGACCCAGGTAGTTTAGTGAAGGTTGATTGAATTTGCATTTATTCATGTTTAATTTGAGTCCGGCATCAGTCAAGGCTTGAAGCACTCTCCGTAAATTATCATCATGTTCTCTTTGTGTAGAGCCATAGCAGATGATGTCATCCAGGTATGCTTGTACCCCTGGTAAACCTTAAGGATGATTGACATCATTTTTTGAAACGCTGATGGGGCAGAAGTTAAGCCAAACGGAACTCTGCAGAAACGAAAAAGTCCATCATGAATAATAAATACTGTAATATCACAACTTTCAGGATGCAGAGGCATTTGGTGGTAGGCAGAGGCTAAATCAATCGTGGAAAAAACAGTAGCCCCACATAGGTTTGAGAACAGTTCATCCATGTGTGGTAATGGATGGCAATCAGCAACAATGACTTTATTTGGCTCCCTTAAATCAACACACATGCGTGGCTTTCCCCCATCTCTTCTTTGTGTCACGACTATGGGAGAAACCCAAGAAGAAGTATCAATATGTTCAATGATGCCCTTATCCTGGAGATCTTTGAGCTCCTCTGAAACAGCTTGTCTTACTGAAAATGGAAGTCTCCTGAGTTTTTGATGCACTGGAACAGCATTTGCCAGGATATGTACTTTGTGTATGAAGTTTTTAGCATAGCCAACTTCCTGAACTGACACTTCTGGAGCATGTTCTGATACAGCCTCTGGTACAGCAGTTTGAACTGTAGAGGTAGGAGAAGTACTAGTAGTAACAACATTTCGTCCTTCAAGTTTCATTTGTAACGCCTGAAACAGATCTAAGCCAAGAAGAGCAGCACCTGACTCAACAACAACAAGAGTACCTGAGTCTAGCTCTTTTAAAACATAATGTGTCAAATTTTGATATGTCCCAAATAATATGTCAAATTTTGAGTCAGTTTCAAACACCAAATGGAAAAAATAAACATTCTAAAAAAGTTATTTTTAACATAGACATTAGAGTTAAGTTGAGTTAAAAGACTCAAACCTTCAGCAATAAGATTGATAAATTGCCTAGAAGCTTGAACTCATGCTTCCGTGGTACATTTTGGATTAAATTGCACGGCACGTGGCAGCCCCAGCAGTGTAGTGTGGCCTGTCATTGGAGACAGATACCACACAACATAATGAAGTCTAAATGTAATGAGCGGATGAGGGGGAACATTTTTTAAATGGAACCAACATGCATAATTAACACTGGATGGTCTGAAATCCATTTTGTTGTCTCAGTGAAATTAGCCAAGTTTAGAAGAAACAACTTTTTTTTTTCTCTGTGGCACCGACTTTAGACAATTTTATCCTCGGTTAGCTCTCCACCAAAAACATCATAAGTTGAGTGCACTCTTGTGTAGATGCATATGTTCTTACTTAGTCTCCAGCTAATACTGATTTCCCTATAATCATAACACTTTTGAAATAAGAGTAAAACATTTGACAAGGTTGACCACACTGATAAACGACATACCAGTTGAATTATATATGACACACCGCTTGCTTGTAAAACGATTATTTGTTTCAGAAAAATTATGTGTGAAATCACTCCAAACTCCCAGCACAATATGCTCAAAGAGTAGAAAACAGAAGCAGCCTTTGGTATTTTTCTACATATATTAGTGATGTGGACCAGGATTGCCTATTCCTATTAGTTCCATTCATTACCCACTGGAAGGAGGCCTAATGTATCTTCTCCCCTGCTACCGTCATAAGCTGCAGATTGGTTCTAGGTGGTTGATGGACTGCAGCCTGCTGCAGAGGAAACATATTCAGCTTCTCCACAACTTTACTCGGGGTCATTTCATCAAAGGAGGGCCCTTCTGATTAACTTTCTCTCAGCCTCATTGCTCTGAGTTCCCAGAAGATAGTTTTCATGGAGGCTCTACTGTCCTCTGATTCTGTACATTAACATTTCTCTGCTTGATGAGACGTTTGATAAAATTTCAGCGAAAGCAAATTATGCTAACAGTCATTATGGAGTTTTTTTTTTTAAAGAAAAAGTTGGTTACCCAAAAATGCTTCATAAATCAGAACTAAAGTCTCTGCAGGCTGTGCAACATTTAAACACAACAAAGAAATTTAGCTTGTTTTTCCCTTATATTTTCTGGATATCTAAACTTTTTTTTTTGAGAAACTCCAATTGCTCTCCATGTTAATGAAAAGTAATAGTTTATACCATTTTACAATTATGTGTGACTTTGTGTTGGTATAACATATGAAATCTTAAAATCAATGACGATTGAGTTTGTCACCTGGTAAAGGCTGAAAAAGCTTAGGGGCTATGACTATCTATGAAAGGAATTATACAGAGAAAGCCATTGATAAACTATTCAGACTCAGAATATTGATTTTCCTACAATGACAGCTCCATGCTTCAATGCATGGTCTCTTTTTTTCAACCACGCATTGAAAAAAAAAGAGTGGAGCTCCAACCTAAAAAATATATATTTTTAAATTGTTGCATGTCATCAAATTGAGTTTGTCAAACTTACTTTATTTAGACAAGCTTAATAAACTTAATATATTTACTTGGACAAATCTAATTTCAGTACTTGTAACCAATTATAGCAATATGTTTAAGTTGGATCACCTTTTTTCTTTCAGTCTGGTTATGGCTTAACTTTGCATGAAGTTGGTCAGTCGGAACTCTGCCAACTTGATGAGCAATATTATGAATCCATGCTTGAAAACCCAAAATAAGGAAAACACAATTTTTAAAGCCTTTTCATTTCCCTTGCTTATGAACAACTTTAACATAAGGTTGAAGTTTTGCAAAATAACATTACATGAAGAGGAAGCCTTTTAAATATATTAAGCACATTCTCTTTCAGTGCATTTCTTTGTATGACTTTTCAGCTCAGATGGAGCCCAGCATGTTTGACCTGAATCCAGTTAATAAATAAGCTCCCTGGTTCTAATCTCAGCAGGAGTATTTCTTTGTGGATGTCGTCTGTACTCCTTTCACATATTTTTATTTTCTCTACAAAAAAATATATGCCAGGGTTAATGGTGAATCTAAATTGTCTCTAGAAAAATGCTACCTTGTGATGGTGTATTACATAAAATCCCAACAAAATATATTAACTTTTGCAGCTACAAAGTGACACAGTGAGGAAATATTTAAGGCATTGTAGTTGATGATAATCTTTCACACTGGAGATATTACAAATGGGTTTTTAAAGATGAATAAATTCTGTACGTAGAATCAGATGGGTAAGATAATTTCAACTCAGTAAAGCAAAAACATCCCTAATTTGGTCAAAGATATAATATCTAATTGCTAAAAGATTCTAGTGGCTAAGAGAAACAAATCTCTACAGATCAGACTGAACAATGCTTGTTTTGTTGGCTGTCTGCATTTCCAAACCCATTAAAATTCATTTGGGCTGTCTGTTTGCTTTTTTAAATGTTTCATAGATTTCAGAGGTTAGCCTACAAATACATCACCATATTTTTAATCAAAAATGATAAAGAAATTCAAAAAAGAACCAATTTATTTTAAATAACTACCTTTGCCACAGCGTGTGGTCTGAGTAAAATGCATTTTCCCACAAGGGACGCTATATTTTCCCACGGCTGTCCAACTTTTGGTCAGCCATCTGTCAGCATACATCTTCTTGTAACAACATAATACATATCCAGAAACACTGAAACCCACTCCTGGGCAATGGGTGCGGTAGAGGTGGGTTGTGTTTCTTCAGGGTATCACTATTCTCCTGACAGCCAGCAGTGTCGGCTTTAATTGGAACAAGCACAACATAATGGAGCGTGTCGAATGGCTTCCAGTGAGCCTGAGAGGTGGTATGGCTTCTAAGTTTCTCCATGGTTGGAAGGTTCGACAAGGAGAGCAAAATGCAAGCTGGAGGAGGAAAGAAAAGAGAAGAAAGAAAAGCAAAGTAGAATATTCTTTTATTCTTTTTATTTATATCAAAAAGGACATGGATTGACCCAAAAAGTGTTTGAAATTTAACAACCTGGAGCAGTTACAACTCTTTCTGATGTTCTGAAGACAATGTTTTTCAAAGATGTGACAAAAAAAAGCAACTAAACGCTGTGTAGAAGTTTAAATCCGTGGACTTTATTAGGTCACTATGTCACTAGATCAATATGTGTAAGTCATGTTTGGAATAGTGAACAGAGTCAGAAACATTTTATACGTGTAACGGGACTGCCAGTCAAGAGGATTGAGTTAACAGTGGGTAAAGAGCATTTGCCCAGATTTATTGTATGTCCAATGTACCTGAAGAGAGGACAAAACAGAAGACAAATACAGAAGACCCAGTCTGTGGGCTGCAAAATCAGTTATGCACGTGGAGCAATACCATAAGAAGTCTGAAGGAGCTGCATTGATCCAATGCTCAGGATGAAGAATCCACTGAGTGGGCAGTGATTAGCTGTGAACCTAAATATGCCTGTATGGAAAAGAAGCAAGAAATATGACATGGATAATATTCATCGTTTGTTGTATGAGAACTTGATTAATGCGGTCAGATGAAATACAAATTGAGCCACAAGAAAACGTGTATGCAAATATGTTTGAGTGTCGAAATAAATTATGCAAATAAGGAAACAGACATTAACACAGTCTAATGTCTTTCCTCACTTAAGTATTCCAGTTATTCTAAAATAATCCATGCAAAAGTTAACAGTTAATTGTTAATGTTTCATCTCGACATGACCACATGCATCTCATAGTCGCTAAGATGAAACTTTAAAACTTGCAAAAAAAGAAGCTCAATGAAGTAGTTAAACGAGTTGCAGGAAAATGTTTTGCAGAAAAAACTCATGTTATTTCAACAAAACTCAGTTTTAACTGTAAGAGGTGAACTAGAAGGACAAATGAAAACTATCTGTTAACCAGGTATCCTGGCAACCTCGCATCCAATAAAAGAACAGATCTGAAGATAAAATGATCTAAATCGTTCTTTAATCTTCCCAACTAAATACAATAAATAACTTTTAAAACACCCACGGAGATACAGTTAGTGCCAAACTGGTGTGCCAGGCTATACTCCTTAGTGACAACATGTTTTTCATATTTTCCTTTTTCCTGCCTTGCTCATTCACTAGCTGAAGAAATAAGTTAGAGTATGTAAATTGTTTTTGATGCTAATAAGATTAAAATGTGTTCTACCTTTAAATTCTGTGATTTTGCAATTTTTGGGGGAGGATATATATCCAATTTCAGCAATCAAGACTTCAACAAGCCATTCTAGGGAACGTATTATGTCAGTCTTTGGAAATCATGAAACATATCCTAAGACAAATGCAGTAAATTTCTAAATGTTATGATGTGATGTGCACATGCATTTGCAAAGATAAATATTTGTTTCTTTATTGAAATGGTATGTACAAGTCTGTCTACATCTCCTCATGTGCCATCATGCATAAAGCAGGAAAACATGTTGAATGTAAATGTTTCTGTGAACATATTATATATATATATATATGGATTACATATGTAAATTATATTGGAACATATAATTTCTATGCTTAGAAATTATATTTATATATTATATCTTATTATTGACTTTTCTATGAACTGTTTATCAATTTATCAAAATATATTTTTTTATTATTTAGTTTCACTAAGTAAAATAACTAGTAATAAACCTTTAGTGGATTACTGCTGTTATCCATTAAACAGGGAAATTAATTTTACTGTGTATAAAGCTGTTATTCCAAGGTTATACACATTTTATAGCTACAAGTCTAAAAAAAAGAAAAGAAGTAAAAGTAAATGGTGATGTCTGGCTGCCTGATCGTTTCGCGTTCAGTTAAGATTCTCCCCAAATATCAAACATACATAAATCATCTTAAGATCTGATGATTTAAGGTCAGAAATAATAGATTAAAGCAATGGATTTGACTAGGTATCGATTTTGATTCATGCGTTACTTGTGATGGTAATATCTGATGAGATGGATGCCGCGTTCTTGCATCAGCGGGGTAGTGATGAAAATAGCTGGCAAACACAGGAACAAGCAAAGAAGGAATTCGTGCAGATGACTAAATCATGATCGGAGGAGGGCACAGGCAGCTTGCCAGAGCTGCTGCTGAAATGATCAGACTATGAAACTCTCTAAGCTATGCATCTTTTAACAGTCATTCTGCCTCGACAGATGGGATTGTACACTGTAATACGCAGCTGTTTAAAAAAAAAAAAAAAAAATCCTGACTCTGTGAATCAGAGATGGGGTGGAAACATTTAAAGGTGACCCCTAAATGTCAGTTTTCTGTATTGGCCTACCACCAGCGTGCCCCTTTATCAAAGTTTAAATATTTTCTTTTACATAGTTATGAGAACAGTAAGTTTTCAATTGACAGTAAGTTTTAAATCTCCAAAATATGATGACTTGGAAAAGTATTCATATCCCTCAAACTGAGGGCATAATTGTGAACATTTGGGCTGAAGCAACTCACCCCCACTCCACCATTGATACACCTGCCATGATAGACCCTGTGGTCAGATTACCGACCGCTTCCAGAACAAGTCCCTCTCAGGCTCAGAGGCGCCATTATAGTGGCCAAGCCAGACAAACGTCCAGAACCCAGAGGACTTTACCCTTACCCAAAGTATAACATTCAGGATCTGCCCATAATAATCCTCAAACTATAACTATGCAGGATCCATCTTACACAAAACAGCAAGCTTGCCGAACACCCCAAGTCAAGGAATGAGAAAGTTGGGGCGACCAACATCCACCTCAGGGTATCCTGACAGAAAATGAGGTTCAGAGTCACTAAAACTGATTGCCACAAAAGCCCAGGCATCATGGGGCAGAAGTTCATCCACAGTCACTTCTCACACCATATATAGGAACGGGCACTACGGGCAACAAGAAGCAGTAGAACAACCTAAGAAAAAATGATCAAATGCAGACATGCTTACACACCTCTGTGTTAATGTGCACATATTCATTGATGTCTGAGGGGTGGTTTGGATTTAAGGGGTAGGGAATATGACTAAGACACATTAAAAAGGGGGGAGTGGCAATCTGGGCACAGATGTTCAATTGCTGGTGCACTCTGGGAGCACTCAACCCCTGAAATTCCACCTCTGAGCCTGATGTGACAAATCTGCTGTTAAAGTTGAAGCTGCAAGGCAGGGTTCAAAGTAACTCCATGAGGGGAGAGGTCACAGATAAGTGATCTCTTTGTCAGAGAACGAGAACACATTAATTCAGGTGAAACAAAAGATAGTACTGACATAAAAAGACTTAAATGGATACAATCTAAATTCTATTGCAAAGACTTTTTATAGAAAAGAGTTATGGAAGCAGATTTTTTATTTTACCAGGGTCTTCAAGGGAAACACTGAAGTTGCTGTTTGCTCCTTTTTCATTGTCTGCTCTGCTTTCTTTCTTACTTGGCGGGAACAGGCATTTGGCCTCCGTGGCTCCTGTTTGTAAAGCCAGTGAGGGTTACTTCTGCTGTGCTGTGCTGGGAATTACTCCCTGCATGGACCTCAGGTCCCTTGGAACATTTCAGAGAGAGTAAGTCAGTTAAAAAGAGGGAGAGAAAGGAGAGAGAGAATGTTGTCTAAGCAGTACGGATACCATACATTCTGTGAGTCTTAGAAATAGATCTTTCAGGCAAGCCGGGCTTGGCTTACTGTTTGCTGCTTTCAGGAGTGTGGGTGTTTGAAAGTGTGCAGAGTGAGTTAGGGGTAAGAAAAAAATAGAGGGAAGCGAGAGTTTTTGGTTGCATCAGCTTCAGAGTGCAGCTCAGACACAGCGTGATAATACAGCAATGGGCTTCAAATCAAAGGCATACTGATCATAACATATCTCCGCTCATATTATATGATGTAGAACATCGCTAGGCTGCTGCGCGAGTGCACCAGAATATTTTGAGAACTCCAAGCAGCTTTAATATCTGGGACACCCTTAAAGCCAATTACCGTGGCTTGAATATGTGCAGCTCAACTAGTTTTAATAAACAAAAATAAACCACTTAAAATGGTAATTAACTTCAGCTGCATCTGAGATAAATAATGTTGTCGGTGTTGGTGATGCTGGCCTCATAGTTTGAGGCATAATGGGGATGCTTGCAGCTGTCTCGCTGCTCTGCAGCAGATGACCCTTTTTTTTTGTCAGAGTAGTTTTTATAACTGTGTGTGAGTTGCTGTTCAGATGAGTCATAGTGTGTCCTGTTTTATTTTACCAGGCAAGCTGTTGTCAATGCAAGATGTAAGGTTACATTAAGACAAAATGTTTCCTCTCTCTCAGACCCACCTATACAAAGTCATTATACTATAAACATAAGGCCTCTTCAGTGTGAAAGTGCAGAAGGGAAGTATAATGTCCCACATAATAAAGGTAAATCAACTCCCACTGAAAATGTTTAGTGCAGGGTTGCAAATGTACACATTATGGCTCTGCGACATCAATGATGGTGTGGTTACAGCATATGGCACAACTCATTCCACATCCATGAGCATAGCTGCCCCTAAGTAGTAAAAAAATACCACTATAACCAGTGACCAGACTTTACTACATAAAATATCTCTGATCTAACCATACACTTTCTGACTCAACACTGCAGTTCCTAACTAATGATGCCAACACACTTTTGCACCCTTTCTACAGTTGTAAAACATTACAAGGAGAGATCACACTGAATGTGTTGGCAAGTAAGAAAAAAAAACTGTGAAGCTGGTTGTGGTCAGATGTGTATGGGAGGCATATTCCCTATCCTTGATATTTGAGACAAATATGTCTTCATTTTGGTTTAAATTATAAACCAAATGACAAATCAGTGACAAAAACAACTGAAGTAATTGATTTAAGCATTTTAAACATTTTAAAATAGATACATTAAACACAGTTCCCGAAACTCTCTCAATTAATGTAAATAATTTTGTTTTATAAACAAACCAGAATAGAAAAAACCCCTCAGCATTTTAAGTTTTTTAATGGATTGACCAATCAATGTTGCTTTTCAGATAAAATTTTCATTGGAATGAGAGTTTTAATATGCATTCCAATTGTTAAAATACATCAAACATAATCAGTGGATTGAAATAAAACACTGCTGCTGTTAGAAAACAACAAAGCAGGTTAATCTTCCAAGCATTTTTTATGACTCTCCTGCTAGTGGGAGACAAAATAAAGCCCATAAAGAAAATGCAACTTGATTTACAGTTAAATAGGATGGTGGCTCTATCATCATGTGGGACTTATGTTCGTGATTTATCTATGAAAATAACATTAACAACAAATGTCCTGTCCACATGTAAAATTATTTAAAAAGTACATAGATCATTCAGTGACCTGTCCCATAAATCCATCATAAAGGGACACAGAACTAATAAAGGTTCCTTGACAGAAAGTCGCAGATTCAAATCTCAGCCGGGTTCATTCTATGTGGAATTTGCATGTGTTGCTTGCATGTATGCTTTCTCTCTGGGTAATTGAGGATCCTCCAATTAACCAAAGTCCTGCATGTTTAGTTAATTGGCCACTCTGAACCACCTTAGATGTGAGTCTGTGCATGCATAGTTGTGTTCCCTGTGTTTCTCTGAGTTGATATGGTCCAGGGCCAAACAAACCCATTGCTATAAAGAGAGACATCAGCAGCTTGCAACCCTGAAAGAATAAAGGCATAGAAAATGGCTAACCTTCTCTAACTTTTCCTTCAATAACATTAGTTTTAGACAATATTTTTGCACCTTTTATGCTATTTGGTTTCCATTGCAGTTCTTCTGCTTTTACATTAACTTTCAATCTTTCTTGATGTTCTTCAACGAAACATCACAATCAGTCCCTCATTTTCACTCTCACCTGTCAATCCTTCACTCCATCTGCCATCCCTTATTTCTTTCTCAGTGTGGTTTCTAATTCTCTCCTTTCTGTCGTATTGCCTCCTTTCTGCTGCTCCTCTCGCTACCTCCTTTCAACAGACAGTCCTTATTAACAGAAGAAGCCTCTGTTTGCTCAATGTTTGCAGCCAATGGACCATTAGTCTGTTGTGTGCAGGGCAATAAATTGAATCAGGCAGGAGCCCAAGCGCCATGTCGGCCAATTGGGACAGTTTGCTACGGTCTGGTAAGCCGTGTAGATTCAGAAACAGTAGTCATGTTGCTCTATCCTAGCAGGGATAAATGTAGTACTCTAACCTTAGTGATGTGGTAATGAATGAATTGTGTTCAAAAGGAAGCCTGCCAACAGCATATAAATTGTACTTAGTAACACACTAAATTGGCTTTAAATCCCCATTGCAGAGCTTTCTGAAGCCAAATGCTTGCCTCGAGCCTCAAGTAACTCTTGCTCAGTTTTCATAAAACCATGCAAAGTATATCGTGAGAAGAGTGACAAAGAAACAATGGCATTACAGCTGAAACACTGCTGGTTTTTGGTTTTCGTAGATTTTAACTCCTAAATATTAATAATAATAAAAAAAACAAAATCAAAAAATATTTCATACATGGAGTTGGACACTACGGTCAAACCTTGTGTTGCAGACACTGTTTTACTCATAAACTGCTCCATGGATAGTTTTGCTTTTAGGGACTTTGCACTACCCATGAGCATGCTAAGTGCTTGAAGATACAGAAAGACAGCTTACAAAAATATTTCCCTTTCTTGTTGGTGCTGTTGGTGTGTGAAGTTATGCAGCTTTTATAATCCCTTTAGATAAATGGTTGACACAGCAGCAAAGGTTAAGAAGAAAAAACAGCAATGAAGTTAAAAGAATTAGGTCTGATTAAATGGGTGTAATGAATACCACAGTTTGGCTTTCTCAACAGTCATGCACAGTATTGAGAAATAAATGTAATATAATTTCACACAAATTAGTTTTCACAACAATGTAGCAAAAGCATTTGTATCGAGTAAGGCGATAAAAGGCAGGTTTATTTGAATAACACCATTTATAGACAGTTTGTGCCTTCATGAAAATAAAGATACAAAATTATATTAAAGACAAGAAGCACATTAAAAGGTTTCCAATATCTTTCTAACCTTATATTTTGTAAACCAAAAATATTTTGTGCATTAACTTGAAAAAAATGGATTCGTACTGAGTCTGTTATTAATGTTGTTGAAGTGCTGATGACCGAGATATAAATTTCGGTTATCAGCATATGGCAAGACATGCTGTCGTGAGCGAAGGTAGCATGTTTAATCTCCACATATGACCTTTATATTCATAACTGCCAGATAGTACGAAGAAGTCCAGGTCTACAAAGTAATGTCTAATCTGAGCACTTCCACTTCTAATCAGATGAACTTACTCTTTTCCTGTCTGTCAGTGAATAAGTTTTTAACTGTAGAGCAATCCTGGTATCAAGAAATACAAAGACAGAAGTTTTTGATGCAACACAGTCAAGATCATGTGACATTTAAAAGTTTGTCCAGGTGTTGGGCTCTTGTTGATAATGCAGTATTAAATTTATTGATAAAATTAAATCTATATAGCATGTTCTTTTTCAAAGTTGCAGAAACTAGAAATGAATAAAATCAATAGTTCCCTTTTTTCCTAAAATGCATCTACACAAAACAAAATTATGGGTAAAGCTTCTTCAAATAAAGGTATGCAGACACACGCATATATTTGTCTGCATTACAAATAGCACAGCAAAGGAAGTCATTTTTTTGATGGGATTAATTTACTCTGATTTAACATTTCCTTGAAGGCTTATCTTGCCAATATAACCATGATATCTTGGAGAAAATTTGATCTTTTGAAAAAGAGAGTAATTGATGAATTCCATGCTAATCTATTGGCTGTTATTTAACCTTTTGCTGCATTTTTCTGTCTTTTTTAGTTGAATGATCATAATAAGTGATCATTCACTCAGAGGCTGTTACTCCAGACAGTAACAGCCTCTAACAGAAGAGAAAAACATGGTTACCTTTCTTCCAGGATCAGCGTACGCAATCACGTCGTCCGCTTCTCTGATTAAACTACTGCAACGGGGTGAACCTTACGGGGTGCTTAAGACAGCAATTTGAATGTTGCCAAGACACTGCTACAGTTCTGGCTTCATTTCCTCTCAGACAATTACTCTGCAGTCTTGAATGATGGCGTAATTATGACTGCAGCATTACAGATTGGTGCCATGATTAATTAATGGGGTGTGTACAGTATGCATATAAAATGTGAATCAGAGTGCTTCTGCATGTGATGGAAATCCTAAATGCTTGTAAGGAAATGCAGAGCGGCTCAAAGGGTTTTGTATAGTTGGTAGATAGAAGCAGATTTGGATTTCCTTAGAGATGAGTTTTATTCCTGTTTGGCCTTTCTACTATATATGTATTAATCTCATAGTTTGTTTGATGGCAACACAGCATCCATAGCCACACACTTTAGAGACATTGCTGAGGAAGAGTCAAAACTAAACAAATAAATAAATAAATAAATAATAAATAAATGTCACCTTAAGTGTTAAATCAGCCAGAAAATCACAAAAGAATATAAAACAAAGAAGCATTTGTCCCAAAATCTGTCTGCAACAAATTGTCTTATTTTCTTATCCTTTTCCGTTCTTGCATTGTAGGGCTTAATGGTGATTCATTTTCCAATGACATGGCATCTTACCTCCTTAATTTAATTAGTTTATGAAATGATGCAAAATGTCACAGAATGAAATAAGCATGCCAATGTAAAACAATGGGGAGGGGAGGTTTCATCAGGATAATTACATGTTGAGCTCCGTGTTGAGGACAGAATGAACCAAAAGGCTAGTTCTTCTGTTAAACATACTCTCATAAATGTTTTTTCTCCACCGTCCGCATTTCTGCATGCAGCATTTCTCAGAAGACATAGGGAGTGACATCAGAGGGATGAGAAATCTTGTTTTTTGCTTCCCGCGCCTTGTAAAAGGTTATGTGCTGCCCAGTCATCCATTGTTAAAAAAATCCAAGCTTTTGTGTAAAGCCATCATAGTGTTTACAAGTAGGTGTATGTACAAAGAATAGAGAAGGGGGAGTGGAAATGTCAGAGAATGTCAAATGCCTGCCGGCTTTGTCCATTGTGTTTCTCCGCCTGAAATGTTCTCTCCAGGGATGAAGGTCCCGGGCAGAAGGACTGTGGGGATTCAAGGTCACGCTTGCTGGTGACTTTGTGGGAAACCAGTGTTAATATGAGGGGCATTGATTAACTGACATATAAAGTGAATAGGTAAATGATCGGGGAACTTTTTACATTTTTGATGCCTAAATGAACAAAGAGCCTCTCATCGCTCAAAAACTGAGGGAACTGAGTGAAATACATTGTAATGGTAGAGAGGTAAAATAATAAATTAGCAAGATAAATGACATAAACATATACATACAAAAGTGCATGATCATTATTTACAAAAGCACAGACATCTAGCAAAGACAAGAAATTGAACACAGGTTGAATGAATGAGTTAATGAATGATGAAGGAAAAATGGTCATACAGATACTCATAAATTGGCGAATACTTTGAAGGATAAAAATATCTGCTGTGCACACAATTTTGCGAATCAAGCATGTCTCCAAACATCCACACTGCCTTTATTCCCTCTGAGAGCCAGGAGCAGTTGGAAATTGTATCTATTTACTCTTATGATTTGCTTGTTTGTGGGGTGCTAATTTACAACATTATTAATTATCCATTAAAACAAAAAAAGATTTCTGATTATAGTTGAAAGAAATATTGATGTACTTAATATGCATTAGCGTGCATAGCATATTACTCCCCCTTCATCGTTATTAGGCTGAGGCACTACTCAAGCTTTTATAATGCGTTATGCATCATTGGATTCCCATCTCCCCTATCAGCCTCTGTTTTCTTTTATAATATATACAAAATCTCAATTGCAATGTGTCATTTATTACAAGGAGTATCTAAGTCCCCTTAAATCTGTTTTAGACATTGATATATATTACATTTTTAACATATATTGATGGTTTTAAGAGGACTTTACATGATTTTATGAGGTATATCTTACTTACATGCTTACAGTCTTCTTGCTTGCAGTATTTTCTGGTTGGATCTTTTTTTTTTGTCTTAGTAGACTATAGCAATCTATATGAACTGCTACAGTGCCCTGGGTGTGAAACTGCTTCAGTCAGCCTCCAAAGAGATACATATATGTGGGTGGAGTAGCATATATGATATTTCAATGACAATTTTGGGAAAAGGTATAAATTTAAATAAATTTCCACAAATAATAATCTGACTTTGCAGTACTGAAATACATAAATAGATAAATAAATAAATAAATAAATAAATAAGTCTATGAGTGACATTTTTTTCTTCATATGTGAAATTCTCCAAATAAAATTAGCTTTTTCTAGCCCTGCTGACATGATGCAGGCCTGCAGTATGAACACTTCTGCAGACCAAACACAACAACCGCTGTTTTCAACATGCTCTAATAACTTAAAACTTCTAGGGAGTGAAGTTGTACAAAGGAGAGATCAATAAAGTAAACAACACTAAGCTGTCATCACTATTTTCTCTAATGAATATTATTGTAGCAGTAAAAGAAGCCCTTTGTAGACACCAGCTCACGCTAAGACGAAATAAACAATGCTTTTGCAAGTGTGAACAAGCTTTATAATATTCATGACTGTTTACCTTTTTTCATATTCATCCTGTTTTTAGTTGTGGATGATGCTGTTTTGTATAACATGGTAATGAGATGTTATTTCAGCTTGACTCATGGGGTTTGATTGGTGAAGTTCCTCCACAAGAGGATTTTGGATTCTGCTTAACTACATTTTTCTGTGACACAAAGTGTAAAACAGTTGTATAACCTGTGAAAGACCATTTTTCACTTAGATAATGTGCAAATAAGTGTCATACACATACTCAATGAAGAGAGAAAATCAAATGTCCTATTAAAAGCTGTACACTGTTTTTTTTTCTTCCACTTTGCAGCAAATTGTAAAATAAAAAGCACAGCACCAAAACTGAGGTGATGTTGACCCCACATGTAAATAGAGAAGAAAAGTTGAGATTGTATTTTTTTTTTTTCAAAGATGATTCATTTTGTTTTCCACCAAGTTTCATGCTGGGTTTCACGTCTCTTCAGACAAGTTGTTTAAGTTTCTACCAAGTTTTCAGTATCTTCACATGCAAAGAGATCAGAAGAGTCATTCGGAAAGTGAAACATTATGACTAAATTAACCATTTAAAGAAATTATCTAGTTCCCAGCAAACTTCACTGCAGTCCTATTCAGCAGCTCCTAAAGAACACTTGAGATTATTTTTGATTTCCAAGCTGTATATGTTTTATGAAGTGATGAAATCTGGTCAGACATTTATCTGTTGTATACTAATAACTTTGAAAGAGCAAAACAATCAACTAATTTTACTGCAACCTGTAATCATATTTATAACAGAATGAACAAAATTAGTCTAAAATTTAAATTTCAAAGCATTGGTTTAGATTCAACTGAAGGACGCTACAACATTGCCAAAGAGACACAATATCTCTACCCTAAAGTAACAAGTACATTAAGCAGAATGGATGTTTATATTGTTTTCGGTCTCTTTGGGGGAATAGTTTACATATAAATAAAAATAATTTAAACCTTATGTTGGCAACATTATATAAACTTAATACCAATCTGTTCTCATCAGGAAGTAAACTACTGATTCTGTACCAGGAGCAGTGATGGCATCTTTACACCAACAATACCGGCCAATTATAGACAGACAGATCATTGTACTAAGTGCAACAAAATGCTATATTTAGAGCCATAAAAAGACTTAGGATGTTATGGCTGATGTCACACAAAAAACCCAAGACATTAAAAACTGAAAACCATTTTTTAAAATTACACATGTGAGTGAAGTGAAGCCAGAAAATATCAATTTGAATTTATTACACTAGATATGATTCTCTTCTTTTTTGCCCCTTTCTAAAAATGAGAAGATTTGTGGAGATAACAACTAATAGTTATCCTGTCACCATATCTCCCCACTTAAGCTGTGGATATCTGTAGCTCCTCCAGTTACCATCTGCCTCCAGCTGCTTCTCTCATTAATGCTCCCTTTGCCTGCTATGGTGGATTATGTGGACAGCTTGGAAAGTTTGCAAGTGGGTTGTATTCTTCCTATTTTCAGATGATGGAGTGAACAGTGCTCAATAAGATGTTCACAGTTAGATACATTGTTTTAAAACCTAACTCTGCTTTAAACTTCCCCACAACTTCATGTCAAAGCTTCTGTGTTTCTTGGTCACAATGATGCCATTTGTCAACTAATGTTGTCAAATAAAAATATATAGAAATAAAAAACCTTTGGCAGAACATCTACGCCATGTACAAAGGCTATAGTCCTTTATTCGGTTGTCCCGGGTTCAGTTCCATGTCATCCTTCTCTCACCGCTCTACAATGTCTATGAGGTCCACCGGAGCCAAAACATTTTGAAAGAAAGAGAAATTTGCAGCTGCAATATCACACATTTCTATGTATCTATAGATATGCACAGATATATGTAACAAGGTAGTGGAGTGTGAAGATGTGACATGTTTGTCTCCTAAGTTATTTCAATGTGAACTGGAATCAGTTTAACACAGTAAAAATACCAATTATTGTTGTTTTTGTCATCCAAACCCCCCTGAAGCACACATTCAAGTGTCACCATTTTACAGAAAATCCATCATTCATTCTCTGTGGCAGTGAGGTTGCTGCCTCTTCATTGCTGTGCTAGAGGTTTCCCCAGCTATTAAGATCCAATATTGGGATCAAGTGGGACAGGGAGGAGGAGTGAAAACAGTCTATGGGATGATATATTGATAGATGAGTGGGTCACCACCCAGATTCCCCATTTTTCGCACGTTCAGTGGATCATAGGGCTGCCTTAGTAAATAAAAGAGGGGTTGCAAAAGATTCACCCATGAATGGCAGAAATGGTAAATCTTTGGCAGTTTATCAGCAAACTTAAAATCCAATGAATGTATTCTGGGATACCTGTTATAATAAACAATGTTTTTATAAAAAATAAAAATAAAAAAAAATAAATATATATATATATATATATATATATATATATATATATATATATATATATATCATGCTTCTATTGACATGTATTTCCATGGCACATTATTATCTTCTATCATTAATAAGTAACAATTGCTAATAGTTATTGAGCACAACAATAAGCACACATTCTTATTTCCAGATCTAAGGACTGGAAGGTAAATCAAGTGCCTAGTTTCCACAAGGGGTTCTTAGGACAAATGAATGAATGAATGAATGAATAAATACTTTATTTTTCTTGAGAGAGGAAATTCATATGGCAATGCATAAATATTAATTTATGCATTCATATTTAAATCCATACCCAAAGAACAAAAACAGTCCGTCATGGTTGAACAGGTGCCTGAGGTTGCAACCCTGAGCTGTGTCCTATTCGTTACAGTGTTGGGTTGCAAAAAAACTCTACATATGAAAGCAACAGAAAGACAATTTAAGGATGGGGGCCAGCGCAGGCAGTGAGTTGCGGAGTATGTGTTTATAGCTTTCAGTTCACATGCATGTATGTATGCATTTGTAAATATGTAAGTTTATATATACTGCCCAAGTTTGCCAACCCCAGGCATAGTTATTGAGGATTGATGGAGTGGTCATCAGTGATCTCGGTACAGGTTGACAGGTCCACAGGTCCACAGATGTCATGGTGAAAGGGAAAGGGGTGGAGCAGAGCATCTGGTTTACGTAACATCCAGGAGATCTGATACAGCCAGCCTTCCCAGGCTGACACATGGGCAGCCAGATTCAGATAACAGCAGCTGTTTTAGGACAGGCCAAAACAGTCAAAATATGTGGTCAGTACAATTGACCTGAACAAGTAACTTTTCCCAGGTTAATGCCATCTTGCCAGTAAGTTCCAAATTGGCCTGTGACTCTCAGCAAGAATTGTGTTCAGTTTCTGGTTCTGATTGCACAGCATCTGAGTCTGAGTGTTCACCGCTCAGTATGTTCCCTTGTACAAGTCAGGCAGGTTACCAATGGCCCGAATAGCTGCCAGTGCTTTCCGGATGTCATAGAATTCCAGGTAACAACCAACTCCAAAAAGCAATCTCATTATCAAGAATCAAATTATGCAGATATCTTGAATATCCTCGTTGTTCAAGATATCTGCAACATCTTCAACATCGAGATGTTGCAGATCTCGGTGCAACATCTCGAGATCTGTTGCATTTCCATACAAGACGGTGTGTATGGACACACACACTATCTTCCACTTCCCCCAGGAATCCAAAGTGTATGTATCCACCTCTCCTGGATGCCACCCATTGGGGCAAGAGGACTCTCCTTTGCTAAACGAGGCAGTATTCTTGTTGAGAAAATTCTATCCATTGTGTTGAGAGAACAACTGACCAGATTCATGATTTGCAATTCAGAAAAGATGCAAAGGGAGGCTCCAAAAAAAGAGTAGCAGGCAGTAATGCACACAAGAGCAAACAGGATGAAGTAAAAGAGAAAAAAAAAGACATTCACCTTCACAGAGAGCGGGAAGAACAGAGGACAAGTACTAACAGTGGTAACTTCGATTTTAGGTATTCATTGTTTATTTTTGCCTTGTTAAATGACAAATGAATATATTAAAGCAGATCGCAGTATTTTGGGTTCAACTCAGCTCAAAAAAAGACAGACAGATAGAAAGACAGACAGCAATTTGAGTGTTAATTTGATTAAACTCAGCTGAAATGCAGGTGACTCAAATGTCCCTTTTTTTTTTACCCAGCCAGCTATAAAAGCTGGATATCAAGAACTAATTAAAATTTTGCAAATAACAAAAATAGTTATTTTGCAAAACTATCCTGATTACAACCAAGTCTTTCATCTTAGATATCAAAGCCTGGGTTTTGACATCTACTTGAAACATGCAGGGAACATTTTTGCAGGTTACCTTAAAAATTACTGCCAAAGAATTTGTAAAATCAGTGTTTGACTCCTGACACTACCCTTAAATACCAAAATCGCAATGATCTTGTTTTCAGCAAACATGATTGATTTAGGAGAAGAACGATGCCTCTCAAAAATATTGTATGCATTTGGACAAATTTATTTTGAACAGTTTGAGTCCAAACTATATATTTTTTCATTACGACAACTCAAGTAATTCTTTGAGTCATGCTAATTTAAAGTAACTCAATTACAGTTTTTTCTCTAGCTAATCCTTTGAATCAAATTAAAATGACATATATGGAGAGGATGTGCTTAAAACACTTTAAGTCTAACACAAAAGCTTACTCATCTAAGATAATAGCTAAAGTAGTACTTGCTCTAAAATCCATACAGGGATACATGATTTGTGTTTAGCTTTGATAATGAGATATGTTATGCTGACCGTTGTGTGTCCTTGTGTGTCTGCAGGTATGTTTACAGCTTATTGGTGTTTAAACAGTGGGGGTGAGTGCTGCTGAGGCCTTCTCTCAACAGGGAAAAATAGCTCCTATTATCCTAACTGTGAAAGTCTTCACAGTTAGCTCACTGCTGGATACTTTTCAATCCTCTTTACATTGATAAGCAAAAAAATAAATAAAAAAATTCACAATGCCACAGGGAGACCCTCTTATCACCTTGAATCATATATTTCTGTCTTTTCAAATTAATTGACAGTTTTCATCTGATTGTGGAAATAAAAAAAAGGTAGTTTATTTACTTGTGATTGAGTTTTTCAAATGTGATAAACTAATATATCAAAAACAGAGCTAAATACTTTGTACTCTGTTAGTCATTGTTTGTGGAAAAAAATGGATTTTCTTTATTATATGATGACTTGCAATTTTTTCCTTTAAATTTAGTGTCTTTAAAACCATACAAACAATTCCAGTCAGTTTAATTCATTAGATATGTGTTACAAAGTGCCTCAAATTGTTTTTATAATTCAGTTTTCATAAAAGATCACAGGACCACAAAAGCACTTCCACTTCTTATTTAGAATACAGTATTTTTAAAATCTGATTGCTAATGTATTTGAGCATCAGGGATCCATTCTTCTACTTATTTCAATCAGAACACAATGCATTATTCTTTTAATTTGTTTGAACCATTGGAAACTATATAAAAATCCATTAGATGGGGCATTTTGGATTTTGTAGTACTATTTTAAATTCCTGTTGTATCATCACCAGATATAAACTGTGGATTGTGGTTCAGAAGACCTCTATAGTCATCTGTAAAACCGAGAGAAGTGAGCTTCTAATCCTAAGGATGTTTCCATTACATTGTCTCTAAAAAAGAAAGAAAGAAAAAAAAACTGGACCAAGATGCCATCTCGGCAGTGACAAAAGCTTGTGTCCACATTGATTTTTTTTTTTTTCTGGTAATAAAGGTTCTGGGTTTGACAGTATGTGGCTAAATACATTAGTAGTTTAAAAGGAAATTAAAAAAGGAACATGTCCCCTATTAAAGAAAAAAGATATATATAGAGATTTAGGAGAGACAAGATTATCGATGCTCTCAGTGGGAAGCCTGATGCACTGCATGGACCTGATGACCAAATTGGCTCTGGGGTCTTGTATCCCCAAAGCATGCCTCTTCACACTCCTCAGTAAAAAACACAATAATATTTAGATGAAGTCTCGCTTGGATTATATAAATTAGAGCTCTATATTTTTTCTTTATTGAAAAATGATATGAAAGAGAAGAAAATGAGAATGAAAGCAGAATGTGCAAATTATTTAAAAAAAAACAAACAAAAAAAACATGGCAAGGCAATGCAGGAAAATAGTCCATTCTTCCAAATCTACTGTAAGATGAAGTTATTACTCAGCAGGGTCAGATCGAATCTTTTAATGCCTCTCTGTCAAGCATTCAACAGATGTGTAATACATACAGAAAGAGGACAAGAAAGGTTGTAGCCTTTACACGCAACAATACTCAGTTCCTCAGGTCTTTGATCGGTGACCCTGAAAGAAACTGTGGGTGCAACATGTTTCATCTATTTCCTCATCCACGCAACACACGCCTGCCTTCACAAACCTGAGGGCAAAGGTCGCAGAAACGAAGGGAAAAATCACTCGACTGCACTCAATGCTCTTTCGCAGCACAACAGCTGCTCAGAGCTCATTTTTTATTCATGTTTTTAAAGCTGCAGGTACACGGATAGCTCATGTAATGCTTTTCAGAGTCAATAATAGCGCTGCTCTCATTCCTTCCTTCTGTGTCTTGGCTACCATCAGCCAACGCCCAAGTCAGAGACAAATTTTTTACGTTGCCATGGAAACTGTGTGGGCATCTCGATCATATGACATAATGGAAACAAAAACAAGAATATGAAAGAGAGAAGGTGTTAGGGGTAGACACAAAGGTGCATGTGCATGTGTGTGTTCTTGTGTCAAACACAAGAAGTGTGTGTGTGGTGGGTAGTGAGCAAAAGTCAGGAAAAGGAAATCAAGACGCTGCAGTGCCTCTTGTGAGTGAATGTTTAAACACTGAAACAAAAACCAGCCATCAGCCTCTTATACATTCGTTGATCTAATACTGACTGTATTATTTATCATGCAGCTTTCCATCAGCTATGCTAAAATGGAAAAAAAAAAATTATTTTGTAGGCTATTTATTTTGATGTGCATTGTAATTGCATTTAAATTATCTAGAGAAACATTACTGACTTCCTCTTGTGCTGTTCCATCTAAGCTACCCTGCAGGCAGAAGTGGACAAAATGTTCTGCCATTGGTAATGCTGAACTACAGACTGTGATTTATTTTAACTGCAGCCATTTTGATTAAACTGTCGGAGAAAAAAACTTTATAAACACATATTTATATTAATATGTGAAAAAATGCGATCAGATGGCTGGCACTGTCTGGACTGGAGTCTTTACTACATGTTGATGTTTGTGTGCTTGTTAGCTTTTTTTTTTTTATTAAACCAAAGTCCGCTTAGACAAGAGAGAGACACAGATTATATCCTCCATGATGCATTTGTCCTTTAGTTATCAGTGGGGATAGAAAAAAGAAGAAGATAATACAGTGAAATAATAATAATATAGGAAGTCATAATAATACTTGTCATATCCTGTGTTGTTGTGACTCTTTGTTTCTGTTATTTCCTTGCATTAATTTCTTACTTTGACTATTCTTTTGTTTGTGTTTTCTCTATTAGTTCAGTTATTCATATTTTGATTTAGCCTTGTTCTGTGTTACTCAGTTTAGTCATCTACTTTTTTGGTTTAGCTAGATTATGTCTGCTATTATACTTTATCTTTGTATCTTATGAAATCCCAATAAAATTATAGCATTTGTAAAAAAAAAAAAAAAAAAAAGAAGTTCAAGGAGTATGAATAGTTTTGCAAAATATTGCATGCTGAATTTAACTGGACAATCACAGTAAAGTTTAATGTTATAACTTTTTGCCAAAGTCATGAGGGGTTTCTGGGTGTTGCACTCTAAAATTTCAGCTTACCATCTCTATTATATAAAAATACAGCTTCTCATAAAAGATATAGAAAGTAGTCATTGGTAGAAAAGTTGATAAAAATGAATGCTCCTCTTAAACAAAAAGTCTGACAGTGTGCTTGGTTTGGCCAAATGAAGGGTCTAAAATAAAAGGAGGTACTTCAGTACTTTAACTCACCTTATCGGGGAGTGTGCTTCACAATTCAGAAGCTGGATTAGACCTGGGAGAATATTAAAGACATGACAGAAGCAAATCTTATAATCCAAAAGTGTTAAAAGAATTAAATCATGAATGCATACTATGGGAAACTCTTGATGAGCTTAAAGAGGGGGCAATAAAAGGTGATAATAACAGCACCCTTGTGGTCTGCGTACCCAGAGCAGACTGAGGGAAAGCTTTATGCTCAGCCTGAATGATTTCCCCAACGGAAACCCAACTCTTAACTCAGACGGAAGTCAATACATGATAGGTGCTTAATAACGCTACGTCTTCTGGTGCCTAAAGACTTGCTATGCAGAAGCATAGCAAGTTGGAGCAGATTTCTCTACAACTGAGAAGAGTTCATGTAACACCTTAGAAAGTTAATTTTTCCACTAAGATATTTGCCATCCAGTTGACTCTTAAACGGTCTTTGATTAGAATGATCAACAATTTGAGTAATTTTGGCTTTTTATGATGCAAGGAAGAGATGCCGTCATATTAAAGGTGCATTAAGTCAAATTAAAACTCGTTCTTAGGGATCATAAAAGTTTGAACATCTACATCTGCAGGTAGATGTTCAAGAATGTGGTCATTTCACATGATGCATACTGTCATGCTGTTTCACTTGTATGCCTCAGCTTTTCTGCAATGTCTCATGTCTTGTGTCAGGTTTTACAGGTTGTTTAGCAGGTCATCCAGGTTAGTTCAAGAAATCAGTTCTTTTTTAAACAGAGCCATCTCAACTGTACAGAAGCTAATAATAATTCAGTGTACAATACTGGCATGAGTCAGAAACTATTTTGGGCCTCTGTAGCAGTGGCATGAACTTTCAGTTTAGGGATAAGAAATAAATGCTATTTAGTAAAGACTATATTGCTGCAGTTTGACCTTTTCAATTTTCATCAACAGAAAAGAGTTTCTGAGTGGTTTCACTGCCACAAAATATAAGGTATTCTTTCAGTGCTGGAGTCTTTTCAAATCATTTAAAAAACAAACATTCTTGTATTTAAACACATAATTCTTGAATGAAGCAAAATATCCAAATATCCAACAGTACCCATTGACTACCAAGGCTTGTCCCTTTCTTTCTGGGGACAACCACTACAAATTACCTATGACAAGTGTCAAAAATATAGTTTACCCTGGTGAATAAATAAACAATAAAAAAATAGTTGCAATTAAAGGCAGATGGACATTTATAATTAAATAGTGAAGGGACAACCTCTTTTTAAGCTGATTATGAACAGGTGTTGTTTGAAACATTGCACAAAAACTAGACAATGGCAAAACTTGGTTTAATTGTATCTACACTGTCTCTCAACTATTCAATTTCACATAAAACTTTTTCAATTTTTGTTTTTAAGAGTGGATCTCTTATTATTTTTGAAAGTTAACAGTGTTCCATAGTTAAAAAGAAAAAAAAATGTACCTGTCAGCAACACACAGAGCAGTGCGAGAAATAGAAAAATAGAGGAAAAGCTTGAGAAACAGACACTTCTACAGATTTAGAGCAATATCCACATCAAGTGTGGTTGCTGCACTGCAATGGCATCCTGTCCCAGTTTTAAAAAGAACAACTCAGCCGTCTTATGAATGAAATGTGTTCAAAACATCCGCATTGGATTTTGAAATTCTCCTTCATCTTTTCTTGGCCTTATTTACAATTTTATTTATTCAGAACTAGTTTAAATACACTTTAAAAATCCAAATGCCTAATTTTTCGTTTCATACTTTTTGATGAGCTCATTGATTTTCTTATGTTTTCTATAGCTGTTTCATTTTATCACATCAATGTCTGAAGATGGCTCAACTGGCTAGAAGTACATTTTCATATGGAGCAATAGCTTTCAAAGCCTCATCTCAGCACTATGCACTTCTTTGCGATGTTTGTGCACTGGCTTTGAGCAAAAACAGGAAACAGCTGACCACAATCCAAGGTTGCCAAAGAAGGCTATTACAGAAGGAAAGAAAGTCTAGCGACACATCATTCCAGAGCTACCTTTTACTTTACTAAGATAATAATATGGAAAACTTCAACCAGAATACTGCAAGGGTCTTTTTCAAAAACAGATGTAAACAATCACACATAACTATACACACAAGTGTGTGCACTAGTTCATGTGTGAGCCCCAAAATCAGGAAGACTGAGATGACTGAGTAGTTAACCACCTGGGCAAGATTAGTATGCTGTATTGTTTGTTGTCATTTTCAATTATTAAGTAAAATGACACAAGCATTTTGCAGGTGTTAGCAGGGAAATTAAATATAAATTAACATGGATCTCTGGCATGTCTCTGAACAAAAAGTAAAAGCAGAAAAATCTACACTGAAAGTGAAGCAATGTTCTCTTCGTTTTGATTGCACACAATCAACTGGAACTGCTTTGAAATATATCATGAGCTGAATCTCTAAATAGAGTAAACACTTTAGCATCAGTCTTAAACCTCACTAAACTCTTCTGCCTGATTAAAACAGGAGTTTATGAAAGACTGCAGCTGAATGAATCAAGTCAAATCAAAAGCTGAAAGAAACAACAAACCTATACATATTTTAGGACACCTGCTTTGTAACAATATCATAACGGTTTTAAAGTAAAATAACTTGCTGAAGAAGGTGAAACTCCAGTTGGAAAAAATACATTGTAAATGTGGAATTTATTTTATTAAACATAATATCAGATCGGTAATCCATCTCTGCAAAAACCTAGTCTTGTGTAATTCTTGTGCTAACCCACAGTAGAGATGCTTTGTATACATATGTCAAAATTACATCTTCAAAAAGGTGAAGAAAATTAAAAAATAAAAAATAAAAATGCTTCATATGCTTCACACTTTTATATTCCAGACTTGAGAGTTATATCTGCTTGCTTTTTGTCACATCTTTCAACATCTCTCAAACTGACATCATACCTCCCTTTCAGTGGCTTATTTGTGACACTTAATACATTTAGTGGAAAAATTTCACACTGAAGGGTCGTTTCACACAAATGTTCTTTATCTCAATAGGAGAAAGCTCTCAGGGATTGCTGTGACAAGCAGCCTTGCCAATGAGCTAATGCCATCCAGACTCATAATTCCCTCGCTCAACCTACTTTTCTGCTTTGACAAATGTCTGTGACTCGTGTCATTACTTTTGGAAGGAGATCCTGAGCAGCCTGATTCATCAGCCAAAAAACATACACATGTGACACTACTTATTTTAAATAGCTTGCTATGATGTTGGTGATTACTAACCAACAAATGTGATTAAAAATCTGTTTGTTAGGTGAAATAAATAACTCACCTTTACTCAAGACCTAGGTACAATTTAGTATAAACCTCTCTTTTATCACAATAAGTAGTTTAGACTGGCTCAAAGCAATTATGTGAAGAATATATATTATTAAAAATGTCATTGTTGTACCAGCTTTATGCAACAAGATGTCACCCAGCAGATGATTCTGGGTCGATGACACATTGTAATTTATATATATATATATATATATATATATATATATATATATATATAATATATATAATATATATATATATAAAATCAACTAAACAACAGAGACAGCAACAAAATTAGGTGGCATTAAGGAGGAATTTGACCTTTTTAGCCAAAACAGAGAAAGCATACAAAATTCACTCCTCAGAAGATTGGCTAAATTAAGCTTTACCACCTTAAATTAGGATAAGTGGTTTTCTTACAGCTACACAGATGTTCAGTCCAAATCTCTTGAGTTTCCTTCACATTGTGAGTGTGGAAATGTGTTTACTATCATAATTAATTATAGCCCTGAGTTTTACTGTTGTTTTTCTTCAATTTTATTCTACCAAACATTTAAGTGATCGCCATTCACAATCATTCCTGATATTTGTTCGATCACATTTCCTCCTCAGAGACAATGATTCCCCACTTTCCTTCCAGATTTTAATGATGTGTTGGACAGATCTTAAACCATTTTTATTACTTTCTGTAATCTCCTGAGATGTTTTCTCTCCTTGATACAGGATTTGACCCATCTTAAACAAACTAAGATCTTTTTCACAACCGCAGATGTGTCTTTCAACATGGTTGTTTCAGAAAAGAGAAGACTCATTAAATCACTTGGGGTTAAATAACTTCTTGCCAGCTGAAAGATAATTGCTCATGCAGTAATTATCCATTTGGAGGCCCGTTAGCTTAGCTAAATCCAGGTGGTGACTTTTTTTTGGCTAACTTGTGTGTTATTATAAGCCATACATGGTTCAAAACAACTTTTGCAAAAGTCACTCCCTGCAACTGACTACGAACAATCTCCCTTGTTGGTAGTCAGTTGTGAAAAGAAAAAAAAAAGTGTTCTCAAGAACATATTAAGTGAAATAAATCAGACAAAACAATAAACTGAACTCTAAACTACTTACAATGCACTAAGCTAAATAAATAACATCATGTTATTACTGTAGCAAAAAAAATGCCTTTACAGATTAATTCATAATTATCTATTGAATACAACTAATTATATACTAATTAGTTACTCATTTAATCTTTTGTTTCCTGAGCAACTCACAATCCTTTTTAGCAATGAAAAAAAAAAAAAAACGTGCTTAATAAAACAAGCCTTAATCAAAGAATGTGCACAGAGACATCCTGTCACAGACTTCTTGTCAAAAATGACTATGTGCTCTCACATTTTTCACAGCTTGTGCTCAGGTGTCCATGTGCACAGCAGTCTCCCAGTTGCATGAAATACACTTTTGATTACAGAGGAGGAGACAGCATTTTTTTCAGCCTGTGAAATCTCAAACAGCAACCATATCCCTGTGAAAGCTTCACTCTAAATGCTTCACACAAAACTTTACCTCATTTTCTGCAGATTTTCAGTTTTGCTGCCATATATTTTCAAGTCCAATTCAAATCGAATGAGTTCTTTTCCTCCCCATATTTTTCTTCTCTGCACATTTGAAGTTTGAAGTTTTCTTACTATTTTTAGTCTGAGCTGGCTTGTCTTTTAGGGCTAGACTGTTTCACTCAAATGCTTTTCTTCCTCATGTACAATGATTCTTTTACCACCTTTATGTTCACATGCATTCCTTAGGGGATGAGGTTACAACAGCTGAAAGTTAAAAAAAAAAAAAAAAAAAAAAAAAAAAAAAAACTTTTCTCAACAACAACTAAGACTTCTGCTCGAAAAGTTACTGCATAAGAAGAAAAATTCTAGGATATGCTTGGATATCATCTCACAAAAGTGTCTGTCACGCATGCGAGGATTGGTGTCATACAGTTACTTCAATGTGCCATGTGCTGTCTGCAATGCCTGAGAGGATTTTTGAGAACATGCCCAGATAGTGCCTTTGTCCATTTGTTCCTGCAAGCAACTGGTGGCTTCAGACAGTTTGAAACAATTAAATACTCACATTTGCTTTCAAATAAAAATTTAGCTTTCAGCAGAATAGTTTGAGTATGTGTTTCTCAGTTCCTAATATCTCACTTAAAACAAAGATATGTTTAATTTATGACACTTTAGTAACAGTAAGAGTGTGTTAATCCCTAATTAGCTCATTTTAACACATTAATTAGATTCACATCTTGTAGAACTTCCATTTAGTGTGCACACAGAAACATGCTCAGTATAATAAATGTCATGCAAGTAGCTCTCTTTGTTATGTATGTTTGTGGCCATGCCAGACAACTGTGCATGGACCCCCCTCTGTTTATGTTATTTGGTTCATTCCAGGTGGAGAGCTGCCTTTAATTGTGGTAGTCATTCAGCACAGCTGTGGAAGTCATGCAGAACCATTATGTGTGGCGTTAACAGCAGTGTGTGGTCTAAATATCCCATGGATGAACATAGTCACAAAACCATAATTTACTTTAAGCACAGAAACTTCTGGTTTGCAGACACTATCCACTCTATTTCAGTTATCTATGATGTTTTGATTAAATTATGAACATAATTTCTTGACCACGGTTCCTACATATAAACCAAATGTTTCCTGCAGTGAAAATACATATGATAAAATCTGAGGAAGACCCACTTTTACACCTGAAACTGAATAATATGACCACAGCTACAGCTTCATCTTTTAAAGATTTGGAGGAAAACCTGAAGAAATAACCACAGGTTTGTTAACTCCATCACCATGAATGGAGACACATCTGGGACAAATAACTACTTTCACACAATTAATTTTGGATGTGCTTAGTTGAAGGAAGTCGGACACAGCTTTATGTAACTTTTTAAAGATGATACAGCCAGTTAGAACTTAAAGCAATAAATCACCAGGCTTGGTTTATGGTTATTGTCGGGATAAATACAGACAACAGGTTGGTCCTACTGATCTTGCAACCACATTACTGAAGAATTGATAACACAAAGCTTTATTTGATTTAATAAATCTGGAACTCTCTTTTTTTAACATGTTTTTATTAGTTTGTCCTTATACATGCACGTTATAAATTATTTGAATTATGCTGCTCAGTGGCACATTTCACTGAAACTGAATGTGCTATTTTTAGTATTTCTGCTTGTTTTTTTTCCTTCATTGTAAACATTTTCTTACTGCACTGTTTCTTTTTGTACTTTTTCTTTTAATATTTAGCTTGTCACTTTCCTGCTGGTACACCTACATTTCCGTCTGAGGGGCAATAAAGTTTATTTCAATTTTATTGTTTCTACTAGAACCCATTTTCTTTTTTTAATAAGAGCATTTAAATAACAAAATAAAAATAGAAAACTGACATAATAAAAGACATGTACAATATATTTCCATAGGCCAAAGGGTACTTTTCTTTTTGCTTTCTACTATTTACATAAATCGAAGTAAAATATATGGATTGTATACTGAATATACATAAATAAATAAGGTAATTATTACATCGCAATTTTTTTTTAGTTAAAAAAAAGCACTGATGAAAATGGGAATTGAAATACATAGTAAAATAGTAAAATTTTGCATGGTGTATAGCCAGCCTTAAATGATTTGTTTGGTATGGTAATATGCAGCATTGCCCTGCTTGAGTTGGTGCATTGATTTGCAGTCTATATTGGTAAACAACAATCTTTTAAACATGAGCATTCTCATATTTATACTATCACATCTATATCACAATAATTTCTAGAAATCAAATACATTTCACCTGCTCTGCTGCTGTCTTTCTGTGCAAAAAATAGCTAACACAAAAATTAAACCATCTCTGTCACAAAGCCCTCAGAGCACTAACTACATCAACAAGTGGCCATTAAGGGAGAGAATGAAGACACTTATGGATCCCTCCTTCTGGAAACAGCTTCATTAATCACCCCCCCAATCGATGGCTGCTCAGGAAACAACGACTGCTCAGGTACTTCCTGTTAACACACCCTCAAATACATCCTTCCCAATTCCATCTTTCACTTGTCAAATCTTTGACCTCTTTCTCTGTTAGAGGTTTCTTTCCCTCGAGCATTCAGGTGTAAATGACCTTATGTACAAAATACACAATGACCACAAAAAATCATAATGCCACATCCAATAAAACTGAGAAATGAGACCTGACCTAAGAAGACATCACAATTTTCATCATCTTCAATATCCTATATCATCCTCATGATAGATGTTTTAGAGCACTGAAAATATTATTTGGAGGATATTAACTCACTGCAGGTTATTACATTTTCCTTTTTAAAGATGAATAAACCATTTACAGAAAACTATTGAAAATTTTTACCTAGTATATTATTGTCTTTTTCAATCTTGCTTTTATTTATTGTTTTTCATTTGGTAAGAGATTACCAGCTGAACTTTACACAGATTTGTGCATACTTTGCATTAGGAGGTTCTGGTAGTGGAAATAGTGGCAATAGGAAAGTGAAAGGGCTTTGAGTTAAAAAAAAAGAAGGTAAAAGGTAATTTTATTTATATAGCACATTTTCAGGAAGGCAATACAAAGACTTTAAGCTGTTCACTTGAAGCTGAACCAAACACTAACCACATGATCAAAGTGAAGTTTTTCAGATCATTGTTTACTGACAGATTTTTCCAAATTGATACTATTACAAGTTTATACAATTATATGGTGCACCTTTTTATTTTGGTTGATTTGTAACTTTTACAAAATATTTTTCATTTAAAATTTATGATATATTTTTTTACAAAGTTAAATTATATTTGTTTTCATTTTGGCATGTTAATTTACCTACATTTAGTGCTTTCCTGGAGCAGCAATGGTGAAGAAGAACCTTTTTTTTTGGGGGGGGGGGGGGCTGTTGCTTCTGGGTTGGTTTTGGGGTTGAGTTCCTGTTTGGCTCAGACGCAATCTGGATGTTAAAGGTAGCACTTTGTTCATCATTGCTAAGTCCTGTTTTACAATTTTTCGTTTCAGTAAATGGTAAGAAAACCACACTAGAACTACTCTGTGAGATGTTTACCTCTTTTTTGATCAATCGGTATCATTGTGATATGCTTTTGTGCACCTTTCTGCTAACAGTTGTAAGTTTTTACATTTGAGGTTTAGATTGGCTCTATGCCAACCCATGCCAGAGAAATCTTGCTGAATTTGGTGATGAAAGACCTCAACATCTTACTAATGCCTTTTTTAGGCATTTTATTTTGATTGAAATAAAATGCCATGCACTGAACCAGTGCATGGTTGCTTTGTGACTCTTACAGCAGCCGAGAGCTCAGTAAATCTAGCTGAAGTAAAAGGTAGAGAAACTATTTTTTGTTCATGAAGCGTGGGAATTCAGGGGGTAAAGTTGGAATAATGCCATATTAAATTCTAAATGTGTTGTAAGTCGGTATCATTGACTTACAATGATACAGACATTGTATTTTTGATTATTAGTAACCTAAAATCAGTGTACATTTTAATGTTCAGACCTGTTAATGCAGTAAAGCTTTTAAACCGCTGACTCTGTTTAATACTCTATACCTTGCTTGTCTTCATCTAAGTGAAGGATGGCAATGTATAAAACTAATTATTACTCATAAGAAGAGGAAACAAGGTTTATAAAAGAAAAGTAATGTAGAACATTAATATTGTACATTGTAAAACGTTTGTTGGTTAACAAGTAAAAGAGATGCAATCTGGAAGCTAAAGGTGCTTCGGTCGTCAGTGCTAATTCCTGCTACAGCAGTCATTACACGTGGGACCTGTAACAATTACATCTGAAAATCACTGGTGAGTAAAATGGCTTTTGTGCTGTTTTTGTTGAGGTACCTTCATAAGGATATATAGTCTCTTTAGTATCTCTCATTGAACTGAGCTTCTATCTTGAAGACCTATGTCAATATGGTTTTCATTCAGACTCTCAAATTTATGACTGTTTACTTGATTTGCTGTACAGTGATACTTGAAGTTATGCTCGTGTGACATTTAGTTTCAGGTATCTGTCAAGTATTTACTTCACAATTATATTTAAAAATTAAAATATGCATAAAATACTTAATTTTATAGTTGTAAAGTGACAAAATGAGAACAAGTTAAATATAATTAGTTTTCAATGCCAGTTCTCCATCCTCTTGCTAAAAGTTAACCGTAAATTAAAAATACTCCCTTCCTTATATTATTCTGTAAGAATCTTGATGATAGCTTTAAAAATTTAATCAGTTAATATATGGTAATGAATGTTTTAATACGCCCAATAAAGGGCTGTGATGAAGATATTCTCAAAGATTATAAAAAGTCCTGCTGAGATCCTGCTAATGGTCAATGAGCCATATTTGCCAGTCACCTATATGATGTGTTGGATGACTGCTTTGGATGAAAGAATGACAGTAAGATGAGAGTTTCAAAGCCTTTAGCTAAGATTTCCTTCAAAGGTTGGCACCCAGCATTGAAGCAGCTCATCTCTGGATACAGAGGCAGATGACAAGGAGAAACCCTGGTGGTTTTACCCTATCCTCATACCCACGTCCCTCCCCACATCTCCTTCTGCTTTCTCACCTCATTAACGTGCAACCCAGGAGCATTCTTCAAGGTGTCGTAGATGAAACACAAATGAATACCTGGTTCTAAAACAACCCCTTACTTTCTTTCCAGTTGTTTGTAGACACTTTCTTCCTTTTCCATTACTAACTTGGACATAGTTCAAGCCATTACCATGGGTGGTGTGCAGCTGCAGCAAATCTGGAAACAGATAGAGCCATATGAAATATCAAAATGTTTCAGTAAAATCCAAAATATAGGAAATTCCCTATGGCTGTGTTTGATTCCTCTCAATGGAGAGTGATTTCCATGTTAGTCAAACACAACAAAACACTGAGAGACCAGAGTTAAGAAGCTGTGTACAAAATGGTGGTTTGATAGCAGGAACTGTCAGATGGCATCTTTATTACTTTACATGAGGAGTCCTGGAGGACTGCACAAGCATCTGTTTCTGCTCTTTGCTGTTACTGCAAGCCTATAGGAATCAACCAGCTTCAGTTGTTTGATGGCGCAGCACATATTTGTTCAGGGGATTAGACTACCTCAAGGTCCGCAGTAATGCATTGTATGGAGGTAATGGATAACGCTGTTGTGTGTTGCCTGAGTTGGACAGGCAACACACAACGTTGCCTGTCGATTTGACTCAGTCGGTGCATATCAAATCTGTGAGTTAAATGAAGGAGAACAAACTCAACCAGAGGATAGTGGCATGTTGTAGTTGAAAGCAAGAAAAAGCAATTGTAATTGTAAAGTGATTAGCTGTGGGAGGTTAAACAGCATATGTTGTGAAAGTGGCAGCAACCATCCCCTTCCTTAAATGGAAACTCTCTCAGATGAGTGTTTTATTTGCCGTTTTGTTACAACAATGATAACAAATGTTACTCAAAATGTAAAGCTGATAATCTCTATAACTTAATCTACACAAAAATTAATGTTAACATTACATGGTATTTAAGTTGTGGTTGTTTGGCCTTTTGATACATTGAATATGCCACCACCATGCTTCATAGAGCAAATAAGGATTTTCTTCACAAGGATGTATATCTTCTTCAAGTAACAACTGAGACTGTTGATGTGAGATGTGTATAGCAGTGGCTTATAATACACCGTTGTTATCGTGAGGTAAAGATTTAAATTAAAATGAAGTTAGTGTATATAAAAATTTGTTCTAAATAGATTTAAAGATCCCTAAACTTCTAAAACGTAATGTAGACATAAACAAACATTTTATTGGGCATAGGCTAAAATAATTCAGAAGTACTCTTTGACAATGAAACAGCAAATCAAGCTCAAATTACAGTGCTGGCACTGCCATGCTTCAGAGGTAGAACAATGGTTTATTTTCTTGGAGTTTTTTTTTTTTTCTTTTCTCAGTTAGTTTTGGTCGACAGTGTTGTACATATGCATCATGTTGGTTTTTAAAGTTGTTTTTATGCCTAAAATAAGGAGATGGGGAAAAATGCGTTTAGCTTTTCAGGATGTGTTTCTGATTTGTTTGCCTTAGTCTGAATAACCATAAAAGCAGCAAGTGGAATTAATCATGTTTTAAATAATAATAAAAAAAACTCTACTAGATCTCATATTACTCAGTCATATTATCTCTTACAATACCTTGCACATATTTCTTGCATGACCTTTTGGCAGATAATTATTTAACAACCACAGTCAATCAAGTTGGCAATCCTGCTTGGATATTCTTTCATTAGAAAAAAAAAATATTCAAATTGTTTTCAAATTTAACAGGGCTGAAACTTTCTTTGCATTTTTAGGTTTGGAGCTTCAAATGATGATGGTTCACATTAAAATGTTCCTTTTAGTCTATAGGGAGAATCTCAACAGGCGGTGTGGGTGGAGATGTGCTTGTAGGTTTTTAAATTGACTGAAATGATATTCATAACTGTGACTCATAAAGGGCACCTGCTCTTAGGCACCTGCTGTGAGCTTTTCCTAGCAGCTGGTTGAAGATCAGGGCTCAAATATAGCCGGGTATCAGTAGGGGTCCACATCTGGAGTTTGAGAACATGAAGGCCCAATAGTAAGTATTGGGGTCTAAATTAGCATACAATGAAACCATGTATGGGTGCTAAAAACTGAAAAAGAAACTACCCCATGAGAGCATGATGAGCAGAAATTTATTAAATAAAAATTGAAAGATATAAACTACTTGTAAAGGGCATTAAAAGGTAAACAGGATTGAAATGAAAAAGGACGATACATCAAATGTAAGCGTTTTCATATGGATTTGGAAGCAAAGTGAAAGACCTTACGATGTCCTCTGAGTGTTTGCCATTGTTGTAAGGTGAAACAGTTTAGATGATTACCTGATATATTTTATATACAAAAGAAGAAACATACCTAAGACTTTTAACAAGTTTCAGTGAATGTTTTGCAAGATGGAAGCCAGTATGGGTAGGAAAGACAAACCTAAATAACAACCATAGACACAAACACACCTTCATACTTGAAAGGTTTTATTGGGGGGGTGAAACTCAACTTCAGTGTGTGTTCTTGACATTGTAACCTTTTGTGATATTTTTTTTATGATGGGGATGAAATTGTTGCTGGATGAAACTTCTCTCCTCTAGTTTTTCCCAAACCTGTTGTGATTATACACCTTTGTGGGAAATAAAAGGCAATAGATTGTTCTCAACCTGTGTTTCTCTACAAATATTGACAACATCAAAACAGAAAAACACAAAATGGGTCTCGCAGACAAGAATTTAAATTGATTGTACTGCATTGGCTGTGCCAGCAAATACAGATACAGACTGAACTATGTTTATGTTCTTACAGTTATTTCCTGACATAGGAACAAAACAGTTTTGGATAAAAAAAGGCTTTCACAGTTGTCTTCTGAAGTTATGGATGATGACTGCTAGCACAACTGAGAAATAAAATCGTATGTATAAAATCTTTCAATAAATATCATGGATGCTGCGGTAGGCTCTTAAAGGGAATACCTGATCCAAAACTGTTAAATGTCCAAATATAGATCATATTTAACTTTTGATATTTGTACGATGTATGCATACTGGAGAAAATAACCCTTCAAAGAAAATTATTCTACTGCCCGCTGACCTTTTAAATTGTTACCTCTTAAAGATTATTATATGAGCTATTTACATGTTGTACAAAACAATGCCATAATGTATTTTACCCTAAGAACAAATGGAAAAGAAAAATCTACCAAACCAAAATTAGATAGCATAGTTCTCATTAATCATAGATACTTGTTTCTGCTGAACCACAGATTTTCTGACATAAGAGAGACCCATACAGTTTCTGTCAGCTTTTTTGAGGCAGTGGCAGGTATTTCTAAAGTTTTTCCCCAGATCAGCTGTACAGTTTGTGCTTTACTTTTTACCACATAGTTTAAGTTAAATTAAAAATGTTTGGAAAACAGTTTTTTGTCTAAAGCATTAAAACTGAGAAAGTGGTGATTAGCACTTAATATAAGTTCATTTGAGAGAAGTTACCCATAAAAATAAATCTGTTTTCCAGTTTTGGCGTTGCTTCTAACAACAGACTAGTAATCGTTGCTCTCCAGTACCTGGTAGTCTGGTTTGGTGTAGTGGTCCAAGGCCAGGACATGATCCAGGAAATGATTGAATTCTGGAGGCATGTCTTTGAGTAGCATCCGATGGTCACAATGGGATGTTTGAAAAGAAATTGATCTCATTGTATTTTACTAACTCTGTTTTTGTGTCTGTCTTTGAGACACTGCTGTAAAGACAAAGAAACAAAAATTATAAGTTTCTCTCAGAAATTTTTCGTCTTTAGCTGACTGTCATCACCTGGTGCAGAGTTTCCCCTAACTTGAGTAAAAAAATAAATAAATAAATAAGTTGCTCGATCAATGCAATCTGTGGCATAATAATGAAGATCAGCTTTCCTTACTATTTTCTCTTTTCTTTTTCTCAAGTGCAGATTGAAAAAAAATGTGAGACAACATGAACATGCAAAGTCTTCCCATTAAAAATATGGGATGATGCATTTGGTGAAAAAGAACCACTTTGGTTTTCAATATGTGCCTCTCTGCACAAAGCTCATGAAAAAAGAAAATGATTCTCTTAAGTGAAAAATGCATGCTACCATCTCCATCTAATGTCTGTAGCTCATTTGATTCTGTTATGCTGTAAGGATAGCATTTCACTGAATTGTTCATGCTTCATAACACTCTTTCTTTATATTCTAAATTGTACTTAAGAGAGAGAATATTCAGGGCTTCCCTTCCTGTCACTTTCCTAGCTTCATTATACCTTGATTTAACCTTCTATTAACACTTCCTATGAAATTCCATTTTCTGGCATACAGAACATCTGAACTTTTGACCAGAGCTGCTTTGCCTGTGTACATTACTTACTTCCACCCACCATCAGTTCATCAAAAATGTGGTCTTGGTCAGCTGAGCTCAGGTAACCAAACCTGTCTTCATATTTCCTCCAACAGCTTATTAATACCATTAATGTCAAGAGTTCCCGTGTAAAGAGGAGTCTGAGTTAGTTTTTCACACCTCATGCAAAGGTTAAAAATACGTTTGCATGAACTAACTGATCCATATCCAACTAACTGACTTCATATTTATATCCTTTGGAAGTTGGTATTTGAAAGACCTTGATCTTTGCAGGACTTTTGCTAAAGCCAATCCCTCTGGTAAATAACAGGCTCTAGAAAATAGAGCCCATATAAAATAGAGTCCATATATATTTGAAACTTTATTTGTGACTGATATTTATTACTAAAGAATTGCTTTTATGTAGTTAACGTCACACTTTGATAATTTGTTTAATGATGGTGCCAATTGTTATTATTTCACATAAACTGTGTTCTGATTAATGATGAACAGCTGAAGTAAAACATGTGTATTTTCAGTGTTGTCTTCTGTGTATTATAGTTATTTTAAACTTCATCGGTTCTCTTAAATATAAATCCTTAGCAACTAAAAAGTTGCCTTCAGTGCCTGTTGCTTAGCTCTTTCTTGTTTAAGTTTTTAGAGTCAAACAGTTAGTAAAAATAGATTCCTCTTTTCTGAGGTCAAATGACTTCACTCTGCTTTAACAATAGTGACAGAACTTAATTCCAGTGCTCTAGAATTACTGTCAAAAGATGCATATTTTATTATTTGAGTTGTTGCCACTGCTCAATGTCATTTATTATACATATTTTTAAAAAATGCTCAAAGAAATGTATTGTCAGGGCTAGATTTTCTTGAACTAATATGTTCAAAATGCTCATGTGAAAATGTACAATAAAGCAGTAAAGTAGTCATTGTTTTAGTGTCCATCATTCCATTCGTCTAACATCAGTCACAGGGGTACCAGCTTATTTTGGTTTATCAAAAGGTGTTCTTGATATGGTGATAACAAGTCCCTTCAGAAAAATCTTTGTCTCACTGGAGTCTTGCCCCCGTGGGTCATGCTTGGTAAACCTCCAAAGAAGATGAAGGAGGAAACCTGGTCAGAAGCCTTAATTAACTCAGCTGGCTCCTTTAAATGCCTAGACTGAGCTAACCTCCAGACGATCCTCACCTTATGTCAAAAGGTGAGCCGAGCTGCAGAAGGAAGCTTGACAGCTTGTCTCACTTATTTTGACAAACCCTATCAGTTTAGGATCTCTGTTTTGGTACACTAAATGTCATGACTTTGACTTTTTTGTTTCGTAACAGAAACAAAAACATTTTTGAAGCAGTCTGAAGACATGAAATAAAATGATTCCCACAAACAATATTTCAGGGCCAATTCAAAAAGAAAAACTTTCAATTTATCTTAATACTGGTTCAGTTGAAAGTCAAAAGGAAAATGATTCTCCAATGATCTTATCTTTATTCCAGTTAAAAAGAACAGCTGTGATATAACTCAAATCTGAAAACACCCATAACAATTTGTGAAGTTTGTGGGTCTGTAGCAACAGTCTTAAAACTGCAGATGCTAAATAACCTCGTTCAAAAGAAGCACAATCCTTGCTTTATTTTACAGAGGCTTCACTGTGTTCTTTACTGACATACTTTTCACATTGCTAAACCTCATTTCAGCTTAAAGGTTTGCATCTAAAAAGTCAAACCAAAGCTAATAAGTCCAACATTGTATTGGAGGCTATTCACTCAGGCAACTCAAACTGCATGAATCACACAGCCCTGATGACATATTTAGTTAAATAAAGCCTAGTAATAGTGGTCTACAAGCACAGCCTCTGAAGAAATGTGTTTTTTTATAATGGAAAAACTATAATAAGAGGGATTTAAAAAGAGTTTACAATGGCTATGAGAACTTTCAAGGTCATTTCACTTGGTTGTTTCAGTGGGACCCTTTCTTTTCTGATTTCAGCTTCACTGACGTAGCTTGCTGGTACATTTAATGAAAAGGAGACATTAAAATTCTTATCCAGCTTATCATATGCAGCTGTAACAAGTTAAAAGGTCTGCATGCAAAAAAAGTATCATCCAACAGACTTCTTTACATTACCACCATCAGATTGATTTTCAAGCAATTATGTGTCTGGATTTTCTCCTCACCTTGAATCGTGAGCTTCTCTTATATAAAAAGGCTTAGCTATATTGGGATTGAGATACTAAAGTCCCTCTCAGATGTTCGACACCAGATTCTATTATAATTGGATTTTTCTCTGTTGTTAATAAATTGTATACGATGCGGCACAAGCACCAGTAAACTTTGAAGCTATTCTAGAAATCTGGGAACAATCTGGAGAGTTGCAATAGGACTACACAGCTGCTTAAAAACTAATCTGAACCGAAATGGAAATAATTTGAAATGAATCCAATTGCTAATTCTTTCAGAATATAAATTCTCTATATTATCATGTTATGCTTATATGCATATTGAAATACAATTAGTAAAATATAATCAAACTAACATATTACCTTTCATCTGAGGCTTTAGCTGCTGAAGAGGTAATAGTATTTTTATCATCATTCAAAAGTCTAAAACAGAATCTGGCTACAATTATCAGGAATTCATTTTGCAGTGAAATTTTGCGTCTGCATTTTTATAATCTCTTGGTGTTCTTTGTCTGTCATACTCAGTGCTTTATGGGTATTCCTCTTTCTTTCAACATGGCTGCCATCCCTGACACACCACATGTTTTATTGCCCACTAAAGCCTAATGTTCCACTCCTTTTTGATATCGAATTATTTATTTATTTTGTTGAGTCGCCCGTAAGCTCCCTTATGAATGATTGCCTGCCGCAGGCCTGCTGCAACATGATCTCAAGGGGTATTAAATATATTGCTGGCATTTGTTTTCTACCTCTAAGTGGACTGGACGACACTGCAGACAAATACTTATCCTCCAAAGTAGAAGGGCCTCAACAACAAAACAAGTATGTTCTGGGCTCTGTAATCCTTTTTGCATCCTGCCGCTGGGAGGAGTCAAATGGAGAGAGAAAAAAAGAAACTGCTTTGATCAGACTGCTTATTTTGTATTTGCCCTCACTGGAATGTGGATGACACCTCTGACTTTAATCTCTATCCAGCATAATTTATGCTTTATACTCGGGTGTTTTCATTGCATTTTCATAGAAAGGACTCAAGGTTCATGTACTTGCATGATGATAATAAAAGCCTATTTTGCTGAAGAGGCAGTATTATGTAAAATTGTGGCAGCCATTCAATTGTGCAAAACAGTTGGTTAGACCATGCACCACCTTTAGGATGAAGCTCCTCCTCTGTGGAGCTCTGACTCTCCAAGATTCAGAGCATCCATATCTTACTGAGGCTCCCCCTGTCAGCTCCTTCAGACTAGCCAGCAGCAATTAGCAAACACCTAGTGGCACTGCACATCTGCTGAGCTCATTACATGAGCTTTTTCTCGATGCAACACTGGTGAAAACATTGTTAAACAGTTATAGAGGAGCGATGTTGTGATTACTTCCCGAAGGCAGAGTGTTGGAAAAAGCAGGACTTTCTTAAATACAGAGGCCCACTTTCAAGATGTTAAATTTCTTGGGGGGAGCTTGGCTTTTAAACTCCAGCTGTTCCTCTTTTTACCCCTCAAAACCTATATATCCGCATAGTTGATATGCAGCAAGTGTTAGTGCTACAGAATTGAATGACTTGAAATAAAAGACAAAACATTGCAGTCAATGCTAATACAGAACAACACTGCAGAATTACTACAGTAACCTGCTCATTCTCCACTCATCTCTGTATCTCTGACTTTCTTATTGCTAATAATCTTCTTTTTGTTTCCATTCACTCTCTGAAGCTGTGACAAAAGAGAAAAAATGAATGCGTTATCACAATCTTTGCATAACCAGTCCATCAGTCTCATCCAAAATCATGTTTATTCATGTTGCCCTCAAGGGAAAAGGGGTAAGAGAGAGATGATTAAATTCTAATTTGACCTCTATCATAATTTAGCCAAGCCTATTATGATGTCAATCATTTGAACTCAATACTGGAGTGAGTGGTGTAGCAAAGGGAAGGGATTTGAAGATAATTTGAGGACCACACAACTGTATCGAATCAGTTTTTGTCCAAGCACATATGCTTTACACAAAGAGAATATTGCTTGCTTAGCAAAAGTGACAATGAAATGACTGACTTTAGTACAGCTTGTGAAAATGTATCTTCTTTGTGTACAATTTTTCTAAATTGTACACAAAGTGAGGGAAAATAACCCAACCAATGGAATGAATGAATGCATCAAGATCGTAATGCATTTTCTAGTTTTTGAGACTGTACTGCATGTAGGGTGGAATTGAGCCCTAATAAAAGCAGTTTCTCTATTGTCTACATATATATGAGAATACATGGATTACATGCATCTTAATGTAATCCAAAGCAAAAGAGGTAAATAAATTAAAACTTTGATGTCAAAATTCTGACGTCAATGATTTTGGAACAAAACTACATTGCAAAAAAATTCAAGTTGCAGCAGAACAACTTAATATGCAAGAGTCTGTTCTCACTCTACTGAGCAACAGATGATACTTGAAAAACCATTTGACAGCTGAGTCATTTTTACAATGTATTAAAATCTTCAACTTTGAAACATGTCAGTCCACCATTATTTTCTTTGACTGGATGACATACTTACAGGAATGTAGAACATTAACAATACTCACATATCTTTCACTTCAATGGCGTATGAAGGGATGCTGCCTTAAGTAAATAACACTTGGTCATCACTTTCAAAGCAAACACAATTTGATATTCATCTAAGCCAGACTGCCATGTATTGTTTGGAAGCTCCAAACAAAATTTCACAGCATGGTGGTCGAACTCGGAAATGCTGTATATGCCTCACATGCACAGCACTGCTACAGAATTGACACAAATACTGCTCAAACATTGTAGCAATACCCTATATATCATTAAATGTCCTGTAGTCTAACTCAGCTGATGAATATTCATTGATGTGTTTTCTGATTTATTTGGTAAATATTTGACAACCTGGGAGCAGCCATGTTCTGTATAGAGCATTTTACTTTAATCGCCAGATTATTAAGTATGGGGGAAAAAAAATTACATTTAGAGACTTATTGACATCACAGCAAAACGCTATCTGTATTCACTGAACAGAAAATTCAGAAACAGGAGGATAGTAAGGATATGGTATAGGTATTTTGATCAGTTTCTGGTGGCAAACTGATGTTGTGATTTAAAAGTGAGATGAATCCTAACAGGACTCCCCTCTTCCCCTTAGGTGATAACTTATTTAAACAAAGGTTAAAGAATCCAAGTTAGACTTGCCCATTCATCTAAGGTTGCTCATGCACAGAAACCTTGGAAAAAGCATGGGTATTCCAGAGCACGCATATAAACAAGGCATATAGCTTTTCCAGCCTCCTACTGAACGTCAAGATTTTGAAAAGCCATAATTCTGTTGATTATAAAACTGTTGAAATGATGTAAGAATAACGCATTACATTTATATGCTTTTTACATTTTCAGAAAAGTCTGTCTCAACTTAGAAATTTATATAGGCATGTTTACGAAATCAGAAGTAAGAACAAACATAAAGGAGAAATATGTTTCTGTAAAGGGAGCTAAAGCTTCAACCTACTCCTATTGGGTATGTATTTGTTGAAATAAATTTCACCTATATGGTATTATGCATTTAAATCCTGTTACAAATAAACTAATCTGTAAACTAAACCACTTTAAGATGCATGCGGAGATCATGTAAAAAAATGACAAATTTTATTAAATTTGCCAAGAGAAAGTGATTAGATTTAGCTGAAGAAATTAAATTTGAAGGATTTATTCTGCAATAGCTCAAGTTTGAATCTAAGAATGCAAAGTTTATGAATGTTAAGTATAGAAAAATACCTACAAACATCTGGATGTATTAAAAGGCTGTTAGGGTCTTGCACACTAAATTAAATTAGCCAGATGACAGGTATGCACTGCATCAAAACATAATGGAAGTGTGTTTGAAGCTGGTTGCCAGGGTAGGAGAAAACCTCATCGCTGATGATCCCATATTGATCTCTCAGCTCCCCAGCAGCCACATCACTTCATCTCCTTTTTTCACAACTCTCCCTCCCTTCACCTCATCTTGCAATATCCTGCAAGGTCTCATTGATCAGTAGTCTTCAAGGGCACAGTGGTTGTGCAGTAGGAGGCGGTCAAACAAGTTAAGATAAGTGCTGTGGAGCAGCACTGTGGAGCGTCAGCAGGGACGAAGATCTGGCAACCACACTGTAGCACAGCTCAAAGATTGAGGACTTATCCATATCTCCACTCATTAACCTTTTATCCGGATTTGTTGACATGTTCTTTGCACAGTGTTGCCCTACATATATATCTATATTGAGTAGATGACTTCTCTCAGATAGGATCTTGAGAGGAAGGCGAACTCACACGCACAAAGAAAAAAAATACTGATTTCCACATATTGAGATGGTCTTCCATTAAACCTAATATAATTTTAATAAAACCCAATCCATTTTACAAGAGATCAATACCTGCACTCACAAGAGAAGTCATAATAACGACATTGTAATTCATGTCAAGTGGCTCTATTTAATTGAAGATGATTTCTCAAAGTGATACATTTAATCTCAAATAGCCAAGCAGGGTTACACATACTATACAGTGAATGGATGATTTCTTTTCTTTGTCCTGAAGGTTGCACTCACCATTTCAGATGATAACACTACTTCCACTACTACCCATGTGGCTTTGGAAAACCTACTGAGCAGCATTCTCAAGTATAAACATTATTGATCCTGAATGAATCCAGTTGCATCATGAACTCTGACCTGTAGGGCCTTTAAGCATTTGGGAAGGGAAGGATGGACAGAAGGCTATGGTTGGGCCACAATGCAAAGAAAATTCCTTACGCAAAGAGAAAATGATTGTTGTTATTCTATGTAATATTCCTGAGCATGGTTTTGGTTCATGACAATAGTAATCAGCATATATGGGAAGCAGATGTTTATTCCTGTTCCCCCTCTCCTTGTTTTTATCCTTTTTAATCACTGCATATATACCTCCCTTGATTAATATCATCATAAGGTATGCCACATACAAGTCTCCAATCACATAACATTCCATGTTTCCTATAAAGAGAAAAAAATATTTCCTTTCATTAATTAGGGGAAAGCATGTAATCAATAACTGCTTGGAGGGGAAAAGAAATTGCAGTTGGACCAGTTAGTTAAAATCATTTGATGTCAGCATTAAGTGCATCAAGTGCTGCAGCTGATGAGGGCCAGTGTCCAGGATGCTGGGGTTCTGACAAGCTGGGGTGAAACAGTCACTTGTTGCCTTTGATAGGTACAGAGCTCTAATCATCGCCAGATGCTGACAAAAGAGCCAAAGACTCATGTCACCTTTAATCTTGAACCCAACTTAAGCAAATGTAGACAAACACAAACCTCTTACATATCCGATTTTGACTTTCTTGAGCTTTGTTTTTATCCCCGTCATGTATAGTTACATTAACACACAGTCAAAAACCTGCCTTATTTGCAATTTTATTGAAATGGAACATTTTCCCAATTTGTTCTAATTTGTCTTTTTTAAATTGCCTTCCTGTGGTAATGTACACCCCAGGTGTTGATACTATTGTAAATTAGGAATGGTTATATAAAGAAGTGGGAAAGAAGAGAAGGAGAAAAAAAACCTTGACCGGGGGAAGAAAGAAACCATTGCTATAAGAGGCTTAAAAGCATCCTGGAAGCCATCGTTTGGCCTCAGACCAAGAGCAGTTGTGGAATTGAGTTGCTGCTTTATCTGTTTTTAGCTTTACGGTTCCAGACAGAAGTTTGACCACCACTGCTCTGCTTAGTTGAGTGCAAAAAATAAACAAAAAGTAACACACCACCACAAGCTTAAGCCTCTCTCACACATGAGTGACTCCATCTTTAATTTCTCAGTTGGATTTTTTTGTTGCCATTTGAAGGTAACAACAGGAACAGTGAGGAGAATGTAAAATGAATAAATTAAAAAAAAAGTTTACTCCTAAGTTTGGCTTGATTTTCCAAAACTTTATTTTAGTTTTTTTAAACTGATTACTGATTGCAATCTTGCATCAAACTAATAAAAAATCAGAACTTTCTATGTTAAAGAAAAAGTAAAAATGACACATTTTTGTGATGTAAAACAATGAGACCATGACAAATCATCTCAAAATGTTTAGCTAAAAAAGCAGAAAAGGTTGACCTTATTAATGCATTATTTTTTTTGTGATCATTACACATGTAAGCCTTCTTTTTCTTTGGCAGATTGCTTCCAGTTACCAGAAATTGTCACAAATGGGTAAAGTTTAAAGTTAACCAAACATGTATTACAAATATCCAAACTGTATTTTACTGGATAAATAAGATGGAACCCTCCCCCCCTCAAAAAAACACAGAAAAAAATATCTGCACAAATTTTAAAATGTCAAAAGCTAAACTGTCTACTGAGCTGTTACTTAATTATGTCATGGCAGGAGTGGCTATGATTAAAACGACACATTTTTTGTTGTTTCTACATGAAATACTGGAATATTTCAACACTGTGCTGGATTTCTGTTTCCCTCATTGCTTTTTCTTGATCAAAGAAGTAAAGCGATACAGTTTTACATCTTGAGTGGAGGTTGTTCAACTGCCTTCATAGGTTGTCTTATGGTGGTGTATCATGCTAGATTAATAGGGTGCACCAAATTGGCCTTGGTTGTCAACTAACATAGCTGTCTGTGTTTTCCCAGCAGTTGAGAAAGAACTTGTCAACACTGCTTTTCTCTTAATGGTTTTAAATTGCAGGGATAACACAACACAAGACAAGAGGGCAATAGAAAACCATGAGATAAAACATGTAGCAAATGTTTTATGCATGCAGTGGGTGAATAGTGTGCATTTGAACTAAAAAGAGTAAAAGTACCAGACAGGATCCAATTTTTAAGTGAGAATCAATGGTCAAATAGTCTATATTTATGGTCTGGCCATGCATAAAATGCTGCATCTCGTCAAATACAAAATGCTTAATGACACGCAGACTATTTATACAAGACAAAGCACTTATCTCGTCATGTTTGAGGACTGTATGACAACCTCAAAATCATCGTTTACGAACCTAATGTGCCAGTGTTTCCTCTTGACAAAATAACAATATACACACAAGGCACTATTAGGTTCCCTCCAGAAACACTTTTATTTAATGAAACAGCACAAGAACAGATGCCTAAGTTCAAGTTCAGAGTTCTGCTTTTTTGTGAGGTCTTTGCTGATAAAACTAGATCCAGTTTTCATCATCTCAAGGTCTGTTTATATACTTTTTTCAGGATAAATGTCAATCCATGACCTTTCTTGAAGTAATATACGCTCTCCAAAGGCCGGCACAGCACTCAAGTTTGCTTAGTTATGTTCAAGGGTAAAGGGGTCTTTTACTGCTGTAAGCCTCAGTATTCCTCACTTTTATGGAAGATACCTTTAATTATTTACAAGGGAATATTTATCTCTCTTTTGCATAGCTAGAAATAATACTGGTGTCTCTAAAGATTCATTCTGCTTCATTATCACTTAGAAATAAACAATCTTTATAACACAAAGCAATTAATAAAAAATGTATGTCTTCTATAAAAGTGCTTCATCAAAATGCAGTTATACTTGACATTGCTGTCACTTTTGCATCAGATTATTTGTTATTGAATTATTTGAAACCACATTAAAGACATGTAAAAACTCTTAAAATAAATAAAGTTTTTGCTATTATATTTTGAATTAATGTCACACTAAATAACGCAGAATAAATTGGCTTTTGCATTAAGAAAACAAATCCTATATTAAGAAAACTGTTTTGGGTAGCATTACAGATCCCATGCTTTTTTCCAAGTTCTTTCTTCCATTTTGAACCATTTCTTTAACTTGGGTCCATATGCTTTGGTGCATTACACTGCCGATACAACAAATGGTAGAGGCCAACAGATTTTATGAGGTCATATGGTCTATCAAGGTTGCAGAGGCTTTGAGAAGATAAACGAACCAACACCATTACAAATTTTCCACCATACTTTTCACATATTGCTGCTTTTGAACACAATTACAAGCTTGGTCTTAATAAATGAACGCACAGTTCCAATGCAAGTCGCAGCTGCATTTAGACAACTATCACACATTTACATTTTAGATGGAAGGGCAGAAAACATGTTGTTTGCCATGTCTCACAAACACCATCTAATGCTCTCCACAGTTAATGGAGGCACCTTGATAACCACAAGGTGCCTCCATTAACTGTGGTGGACTTCACAGATATTTTAAATTGACTTTCCTTCTCTCTTTGTATGGATATAATATAAACATGGGTCCTTGCCCAGCCTTGTTTGTCACAGTTCTAGTAATTTTATTGTTTTTCAAGTTTTGTGCTGACTGTAGAAAGGACAAGCTTAGGGAAACATACAATTTGTAAATTTCTGCCATATGTATACACACATATCACTGCCCATTTGCCTGACATGAATGTTATATTGGACTTGTCTAACAAATTCTTAAGAATAGCTAGAAAAGAATCATATCATTTATGTACTCAAACTACAAGTTTTTTGGTGCAATAAAAGCTAAATTTATTTTAATAGTATAGAATTGTAATAAAATGTAATGTATAAAGTGTTCACATTACAATAGATTGTGATGTAACATTTATTGATTCTACAAAAAAGTTACATAGGAATGAGGGCTACAGTGAGGGTACTAAAGAGAACAAGAGTATGTGTTAAAGTGTGGACGAAAAGGTTATTTAAATATAGGCATGATAAAAAAAATCTCCACACCTCTGATTTAATTTCACTGTAAAATCCTGTCTGCTTTTCAAAGCGGTGATAAGCCTATTTCATAAAGTCAGTGCTACCACCTGGCATTGTACTGCTGCATATCCTCCATGTGCTCCTGTGGAAATGTGGTGGGAGACCCACTGAAGGGTAACCAGTTGGCTTGGCTCTTGATGTTGCCACCTGTTCAGGCAGCCAAGTGTTGAGTCAATGAGGCTATGAGTGAGCTGAGCATTGGGAATGAGGAGCATTTGACTGAAGCACCCTTCACGCTAAAATCACACAGGTGAGAGCTACTCTGACACATACTCAGTTGTTTAGACACTTGTGGACAAGTGAAGCATGATTGCCTCTTCACCAGTGGACATGTTGTCCTTCTCTAATTGATGGGGTGAAGTTTCGCTCGGTTTATGTTCTATTTTAATTTGTTGCTTTTGAGAATTGCAGGGGATTAGTAAAGTGATATAACATTTTTTAATAATGCTCAATAAAGCTGACTAACTTACTAAACCATAAATATATGTTGCATAAAAAATTGTGCGTTATTTTAATTCTCACACTGATTATTTTAAGCAGAGAGTTCTTCAATCAATGGAAAACGGACTGCAATAAACGGACGTATCTGGCCACTCTGAGATATTGAGTCTGACACAAAAATCCAGTTGTATTTCAGCATAACGTCTTGTGTCTGACATCGGGGAATATGTACCAATGCAATTAGTGTTCTTAGCCCCATGTCTATACATAAACATCCTATTGCAATTCCAGTTTCAGCAAGGTTGCATCATCAAATTCTGCTATAGAACCGCTTTGATGTTTGAGTTATTTTTGAAGGCCAAAATCTCTCAATTTGAATATTGAATATTTCAAGGGTGCTGTTATTTGAATCTTGGTGTTTTAAAAGCAGCAACATTCAAACATCCTGGGTCTATTAACTGACAATGTAAATGTAAAGACTTATACAACACTTTTCAAAATATATATGTTGTTGAAATAAGATACTTGGGTAACACTTGCATTAAATCTTAAATTAAAAGTCAATTAAAAGACTCAGCTTTGCATTAAGTATCATTATTTATCAAATGACACTTCATGACAACAGTTGTAAACATTCATGAAGACTCCTTCATGAATGTTCATGACAAGTGTTATGACAAGTGTTATGTTAATACAGTATAATGTCAGTGTCATGCACACCTCTTCAAATAAAGTGTTACCGATGCATGTAATGCATGTTTCATTCATGATGGAGTTCACATGTTACAGAGCATAGTCTGATTAGTGACTCACACACTCAGTATGTTTACTGGTAGCTCAATATTTGCTTTCGTCCAAGTCCTCAAAATCCCCAAACAACATTCTTATCCCTCAAAACATGAGACATGACTGGGACATTTTGTTGCAACTGCAACCAGTGAGCTTTGAATAAAAAACTCAATGGGAATGCTATATATTATTGTCCACATCAGAAAAACACATAGAACTATATTTACTGCTTCTGTTTAAACAGACATCATTACAATTTTTAACATCCAGTGAACTGGCATACAGGAAACGTCAGCTGCCTCAATCATCCTATGATATTATTTTTATCATGCTATTATTTTTTTCTGTAATTCACAGTGTAACTTCGATCCATCTGTTCTTAAGGTTTCCTTCAGTGCACATTACAAATGATTGAATGGTTCTGACATTGAAACATGTCTCATCTGTCCTCATCAACCTTTACTCTCCTGACCTTTTCATTGACTATGGCTTTTCTCCCTCATGTTGCAGTCAAAAATCACAATTTATGGGCTCGGTGGCTGTTGCTCCAGCTCTGGGGAAGGCCATTAAATTAAGAAGATCAAGGTTCAAGAGGTCACAATGTCCTGCTTCTGCTACAATGGCTGACATCAATAGCTAGAGACTCCAAAACACCTATTTTCCATTTAGCTCATTAAAAGCAACACCTCATCTTTTCATATCCACCATAAAAAAGGAAATAAGCCTCTTTAGTATTGTTTACGTAATTAAATGTAAGAGAAAAGAACAAAAGGAAGATGAACAAAATGAAATATTTATTTATTTCAAAAATGTAAAATGTTAGAGAGGACAAAAAGAAACAAATTATAAAAAATAAGAATGATCAAACATGTCCAATTCGAAAAGGAGTAGGAAGAAGCCAATGCTTATCAATTCCTACCCTCAACTATGTTGTCCAGTATAGACACAAAGTCCATTTCAGTCTAGAATGTAGAGTCCAAATATGTCCCACATTACACATCTATCTTTTTCTCTGTCACAATGTTTGCACTTTCAAAATTATATTTGTACAATTAATTGATTATTATACAGTCTACAACATGCTTACTCTCTAAAATTTCCTGTAAGATATCCATACAACTACATTCATCAAACATTGATTAACAAAACAAACAAACACAAAAACTTTTCCTATTTTATATAATCCATTACATCTAAACACTGACACATCCGATCATGTTCAATCTACAGTAATGCCACCATAGCCTTCAACAGTATGCCAGTAGCTCCCCAATCTGTGATATCTATGTACTTTTGCATTTTAAATCTTAAATCTTTAAATCAAATATACTAAACCAACTTGTTGTTGGTTTAGTATATCTGAGAGTGTTTTCCCAAATCTCCATATAATAATTCAAGAATTATGAGATCAATGGTGTTTTTACTTTCATATGTTTAATGTGAGGCTTTTAGCAGATTATATGATCCAAGATAACATCAAGAAATTTGTTTATATACCTATTATTCATATATTATATAATATAGTATGCATATATTATTTTGTATTTTATGCATTATTTTTCCAAACCATGTAACCATGTTTTACTTACATTTATTAACAATCTATTCATGAGTTATGAGTTATGGCTTACTCATAACTCACTTGAATAAACCACTTTTTTACATTACCAATTTATGTTGAATGAAAACAACTTTGGTTTCAAATGGTTGAAATAACTCATGTAATGTAACAACTATGCTGAAGATGACTGCTAGAAACTGATATTGAAGTTTATTAATTTCTTCAAGGCCTGTTTTTCTAAAATACAAACATGCATTTATAAAAGAATCAAAATGAAGTAAAACTTCATTGATCATAGACATGAGTATCATTTTGAAAAGTGATAAAATTGTATACATTTGTTCATTTTATGAGCTCAATAAAAGATGAACAGATGGATCCTCAAGTGTCAGAAGGCAACAGATGTACAATGACTTCCTTTAAACCTTTTCAGATATCAGGTTGAGTAGGAAAACCCAAATATCTCTCTCTCTCTCTCTGACGACACACTCTGCTTCCTTCTAAATCTTTTAAGGTCTGACCGACCAGAGGGGACAACCACTCCAGTAAATTCTGAATCTCCCCTGAGGTCTCCCTGCAGTGGCACATACCAGGAAAACCTCCTCAGGGAGATGCATAGAAGTAATTTTGAACAGATTCCCAAACCCTCCCCACTCACTCCTTTCAATGCAGAGAAGCAGTGGCTCTACTCAGATCTCCCACTGACCTCCTTAGTCTGTATCCAAGTCACAGTTCATCCTCTTATATCTGAGTTTTTGGTCATGATCCAATTATCATGAAGTTGAAAGACAGAATACAGATGAAAAATTTATGATTTGTTTTTGGCTCAGATCTTTCATTACCACAGCAGATAGGAACAGCGTCCACTTTACTGAAGCTCCAGTTTGTCAATCTCTCATTTTACTAACATTACTCATGAACAAGACACTAAAACTCTGGTACTTGAGACAAAGACTGATCCCAATACAAAGTCAACCAGTTTACCTTTTATTTGTGGAAAAAGTGAACTCAATAGCATATTAATTATGTAAGGAGATGAAACGTGAAGGTATTCAGTGCATATGGCCATTCACAATTTACACCTGTGCAGTATGGTGATTCAATAAGGGTTAAAATTAAATAAATAATAATAATAAAAAAGCTTTCAAGATATTCCAAATTTATTTTTAACATTTTTATGGCATAAAAGACTTTATTGCAGCATAAAATGTAGAGAAGTAACTTTCTGAACTTAAAAGAATACAGCGAATTACCTGCAGTGGATAAATGTACAATTATATGAAGTAAAACAAAAAAATAATAGAGGATAATAATAAAAAACAACTGATAGTCTTTTTAAAATCTAAGCAAACTTGAATTGCTACGTTAAAGAAACTGAGATCTGTAAGTCATCAGTAGGGGGCACTGTAAGCTTTATCGTCTGCTTGCCCCACCTACCCTGCTTCTATCCAATGCAACCCTGCAAGTGGACGAGCCCACAACTTGGCAGTGTCTGTTGGTGTAAGAGATTTAAACAAAGAGGGTTAATATCAATCAGTGTACATGTAAACACACTCATAACTCACTTGAGTAATGAAACAGTACTGAGTCACACTCTTTGTCTGTACGGTAATAATATGAGTGAATGTGTGTGAGAGAGAGACACGGGTTGCCTAGAATAAGAGTGGATGCATGCTGTGTGCTGTAAAATGTAGGAAAGAGGAGATTGGCAAATGGTCTCTCTCAGATTTATTAGCAGAGAGAGACTGGATCTCTCTCCAACTAAAATACACTGGTGGAACTAAAAAGGGCCGGAAGTGATACTGTGCTCATTAAAAAGCTAACTCCCTGCGTCACTTGTGGGCTGAGAGGCAAGAAATAAGTGGGTTCATGACATTCTAGTATATTTTGTTTTAGGAACATGTTTTGCACGATTGTTTTCATTTTACGGATTTAGAAAAACACAAAATAAAGTACAAAAATTTGTCCCAATTACTTTGTGCATTATGTCTCTCTCCTATAAAGTTTATTTTTATTTGTGTGTGTGTGTGGGGGGGGGGGGGGGGGAAGGGGTGCGTGGGTGTGTGTGTGTGTGGCTATTGAGTTTATACAAAGCACCTGTAATTTCTATCACATATGTAACAAAACACCATAAAACCATTTTTAATACCCATTTACACTTGTAGGGTGACGAAGCTGATGCCTATCTAAAGCAGTAAATGCAGTCATGCATACACATGATTCTAAGGACAGTTCAGAATAGCCACTGAGCTTAACATGCATGTCTTTGGACATGCATGAACCCACATTGCTCAGGGACATTGTCCAAAGTCTGTGCAAAAATGGAGGCATTCAAACACGTGACTGTCTTCCTGCGAGACCACAGTGCTAATGTTTTTCCATGGCACACTTAACAGCTCTCGTTTTTTTTTTTTTTATCAAATTCCTCATTTTATCCAATTTACACATCATATATCTACAAAATATAATAAACTACATGGAATGAAAACAGTTTTATCTGCAAAGAGTTATTACAGTATATACATTAAAAAGTTGACATCAATTTACAATTCATTTGCCTTCATAATGTGGTAATGCTCCAGCTGAAAAAAGTCTCCAGCTCTAAAGAGGACAACTATGGACTTTACGAGCAAGAACCACATCACACTGATAAGAGTTTAGAGGCTTATTTAAAAAAAGAGGTTGAAGGGATGGAAGAACTGAATGTTCAGTTGGGTCATCTGAGGAGACTTGATGAGGAAGCCTTGTAAGACGGACACGCAGCATGGGGTTGCAGTCTTCAGAAAATGATCTTTTCCTGAGTCGTTTTACTGGACCAAAGAGGAGTGGATGAAAAATGAGAATCAGAAGTAGGGGTAAGGGCGCGTACCAGGGGGTTGATAGTGGTGATGGTGGTAGGGGATCATTCTGTCACCAGTTCGAACCCTGCTTAGAATGACAATAACTTACATCATTTCAAAAGAAGAACATATAAATTGTACTGACCTTGCAGGGTAAATGCTAACAAATAATCAATGACATTGCTATTCCTACTGTGACTTTAAATTGAATTTGGATCAAACTGGTCAGTTTTGTTGAGTTTTAGCTAGGAGTATTCAAACTGTGTTGGTTTACGTAATCGTATTAGATCTACCAGTATCCATTACTCCACTCCTTTCTAAATTTCAGGCTCTTGCTAAAACATCCACCCTTTCAGCATGAAACCAGTACCGTTTAAGTATTAACGACGCCAGAGCATTAGCAACAGCAGACCTGAATTATCTGCTTGTGAACTACGGTGTATGCTCCTGTTGAAGCTGTGAGTCATTGTAATTCTAATTTGTGCTGTTTTATTTATGAGTTTGCTTCTGAAGCACTACACTACCCACAAGCTTTGATGACTTCGTATCAACTGGAGCCACTGTTGCCATAGAAACATTAAAGTTGGCAGTCAGACGCAATAAAGTAACATCAGCCAACAAGCACCCTTTCGTCGTCTGGCAACACCAGCAGAATGGTTTTACAACATAATACTGTTTTGCATCCAATTTTGAAGGACTAGTAAAGAGTATACTCTGCAAGTAATCACTTAGATTCAACTTTTATTTTACCCTTTAACTTTTATTTTACCCTTTATATCTTAAAGCAAGGTCTAAGAATGTGGCTTCTGTAAGAAGAACATTATTTCTTTTTAGACTGCATGGTTTAAAGTGGAACAGATTACCCCCCAGAATGCAATTGGCCTTTCATTTTTGTTAAATGCTAACCAGTTTCCTACAAGGAAAATCATCCCACTTATCATTAGTCTCACTTGCTTATATTAGGTAAATGGCATGAACAGATTAGTCTGTGAATACTACAGTAACACCAAATGATCAAATGCAACATGGAAAGAGCCCCCACTCCACTATGTGGAGTACATATATATGCACATTTTCAAAGGTCAAAAGAAAGGTATGACTATAACATTAAGTGTAATGTAATGACTAAACAGCTTTAAAAAATTGCACAGATCCAGCACAATCTTCAGCATCATATCTGACTCCTGGCTTGTGTGGGAAGCTGGATTTGCTGGGCATCCTGTTCATTTCACCGTACATTCAATTACAGTCGCCCACAAATTACTTCAAGAATACAAGCCAGCCTGAGCCGCCTGAGCCTGCCGCCCCCACATGTGAATGCACTTCTCCTCCTCCTCATGCCCCCATCCTCGCTTTTATTCCTTTCCTCCTCTTCTTCTCCTTTCGGCATTTCCGCAGACGAAGGCTGGACGGTTAGTTGTCTGCGAGTAGCATGCTTTTTTTGATTTCCGCCCCAGTACTTTTACTTTTTGATCTCTCCAAAGGAGTTTGGCCGGGAAACACACAAGCAAAGAAAACACCCTCAAACAAGTGGCTCGGTGTCTTTTAAACACCCACTGCTGACACGTGCTGATGATTCCTGTTCTTTTCTTCTCTTCATCATACACACATGGATGACACTTGTGTGCATCGCTGTGAGCACAGGTGTATGCATGCACATTAACACTCAGAAGACACCAAAGCAAAAATTACAGATATCCCCCTCTATATCAGTGTGTGAATCTGTCAAGTGTGCTTGCAAACACCCTTTTTCTCCCAATACACACAACAAGGTTGTTCTCAGCATGTGTTCGCTCCATCTTTCCTGCTCTTTCTGTTCCTCCCCAGGGTGTGCATGATAGCGACTGATGTAGGCAGCAATTTATTTCTCTGAAGGAGGTGTGTGAGAAATATAGATGATATCCTTCAAAAGGGTTTGTAAGGGAGATGAGGAAGAGTAGGGCATCCAAGCCTGAAAATATTTAAAGCTGGGATGTCATCACTCAAAGGCACAGGAGATTTTTGTTGTCCCTTTATGAGTTATTGCTGTCCTGTTTGTTTTTTTAAAACTACTTTTTAAAGTATAAGCTATCAGTGCAATCAGATGGGCTACTTTGCTCACAGCTCAGGGTGCCACCGTTTGGTGTGTGTGGCATGAGCATTTGAACAAAGAAAAAGGGTTGATCTGTAGTTTCTGTATCTGTAGGATACTTTGCAGGTATACTTTGCAGAAAATTGCGACAGACTGGCGACCCATCCAGGGTGTACTCCACCTCTCGCCCGGAATGTTAGCTGGAGATGGGCACTAGAACCCCTTCCGACCCCACTAGGGGCAAGGGTGTAAGAAAATGGATGGATGGATGGACTTTGCAGTAAATGGCGAGAATATGCCAAATTGTGCTTTCCAGTATAAATGTAAGAAAATGTAGCCATGGAGTTGATGATTCTGAGGTTGGAATTAAATTTTTATCCTCCAATTCTCTGCTAAGCTAAATTGCTATTTATTTCTTTTTTATTGATTTACTTTCAGAGATATCCATGCATACATACATTGGCATTTGGACCTACGAACTGTCATTTGTCATATTTGTTATCAAACATCATATTTGATCATTTGCTCCATCAAACATCATATTTGATAGTTTCCGTCCTGTAATCTGTGTCCTTCTGCTGCTCTCTATAATAAACCCCAACTCAAACATTTCTAAGCAACATCACTACAGTCCTTACCATTTTATTTTTATCCCCCTGGCATTGCTCCCTTCAGAGATCATAAAAGGACTGTTATGTACAGACCGTGTCCTGCTTACAAGCAGTAATGGAAACATTCACATCCTACGGGCAGAAAAAAATTCTGGCATTCACAAAACCGTAATAAATGTTTGTCACAAATATATATTCCTAGAGCTTTTAAATAGTCTTTTTTGTTTTGTTTAATGACACAATATCTCCCACATAACTGCTTCTTTCAAATAACTAGAGAATGAAAGCTTATATGTTCATAAATTTTTATGTACTTTAAATAAAGAATTGAAAATTCTAATTCCTCACTATCTTTGAGAATAAACAAAGCTTTAAGATGTTTCCATTAGCAGTGGAAAATGTCACTGATAATTCAGGTTTGTTTGTATGAAGTCTGTGCAGTCGAAACATAAGGTTCACCAAATTATCCTCTGATGTTTAAAAAGAAAACATAAAATCAGCACAATCAACATACAATGAGAAAAAGACATCTGTCAAACAACCTAGTCTCTCTTTGTGTTGCCAAGTTGCAGCCCTGTAAAAATATTGGTAGAAAATTTCAACAATAATTAAATTCTCTCTTTAAAGCACAGTATAAAATGATATGTTGGTACAAGAATTATGTCCTACTGACTGACAAACAATGTTATACCTATATGGTAGCAATGGCCTTCATGGCAACAAAGTAATTAAAATCTAAAGCTGATGTGAGATCAGTGATATGGATTTGTGTGTTACAAAAAAATAACATAACATAACGTGGCACAACATGGTATGACAAAAAACAAAAAGAACCATATTGATACATCCTGTACTACAATAACTCATTCAGTTCCGACACTCACTTAGTATTAATTATAATCTGACAGAGAACCTATTACAGCAGTTAAGGGAGGAGATAAAAAATCACCTATTTGTCACAGTGCCAACACAAATCAAGGAATAATGCATGCACACTCACACCAAAGAAAAGTTATCACTCACATCATTAAATGTGTTGTTTCAGAGTATAGTTGCTGAGAGGAAACTGTGGTGACCTTTGACAACATGCAATTCACTATAATTGTATTCAAATATTACAGTATAGATTATCATTGTTATTGTATTCTTATTTTGTGAATTTAATGTATCCTCAAATCGTTACTGTTTAAGATTTCATGTTTAATTCACTCTATTGCTATGCCAACTGAGCATAAAGCAAAGTATGTTGTTTAAAATGCAACATCTAAGCTCATTTATTTGATTTATTAATATTTATTTAGTTATTAAAATAAATAAATCAATTAGTGAAAAGAGAAAAAAACTGAATTAATCCAATGTTCCTGAATAACTAAACAGACCCAGTAAGAACAAGCAAACAAGCACAAAACCATTTAGATTCTGGTTATTTGCAAATGTTTCTGTTTTGAAAACTAAGTTTTAACCTTTTGAAGCACCAAATATCTCCAACAAAGAAAGATAGCAGAGTAGTAAATGAGCAAAACAGAAAACAGACTGTAACTTTCACCTTAATGAAGAGAAAATCTTTATTGAAAATAGCCATTCTTTTCATCATAATAGTATATGTAGCATTTTGAAGGACTTTTCTCAATCAAACTATATCAACATAAATATTTAACCTGCTTTGTTTTTCTCAGTAGAATATTGGAAAATAAACTTCTTAATCTATGGATGTCTAGATGCCGAATATCTCTTCAGCCAGCATGGAGCATGGTCAGTCTGGTTTATAAATAAAAGCTGTTTATCCTTCATGTTAGAGGGGATCCTCCTAGTTTGTGCAGTGGCATGCTATCAAATATTCCTGTGGAGTTTAAGCTCTTCTTGCGGTTGGTTCCAGTAGAGGTAAAACATCCCAGAGGGTTTTTAAAGTCCCCTTTTTCCTCTCGAATGGTTGCTGATCTAAAAAAAAAAAAAGAAAAAAAAAGCTGTGTCCTATTTGCTATTGATTTAAATTCTCTAAGGGGGTCCAACTGTAACATTGGATACCAGGGATCTGTTCCTGGATGGTGTCTGCCTGTCAACGCTTGAAATTACCACTGGGGCCAAACTAGCAACATTCAAGATATTTTATATGCCAGAAATGGTTAGGATCATGGTAGGATTATTGTTAAAAAAGAATTACCAACCAAAGTGAAACACAATTAATAATGTAGGTGTAGGGTTTTGAGATTTATGCTATAAATGTTGCAACAAACAAAAACATTTCAGAGATTCACACATAATGCTTGTATATGAGGGTCACAAGTTTGGAAAAATGAGTGCAGCTTTTCCTGGAGACTGATTGATTTGATAGAACTCTCACTTTCTCTACTTTCAACTAGTTTGCTGTAATTTAAAAAGCTTGTGAAATATTGAGTTTTTATGAACAAAGAACAAGGAAGTGTGACAGGTCACCTTAAAATTACTGTGACTTAAGCTCGCTGTCTGCTCTCCATTAGCATTCTTAAAGCTGAGTTCAGAGGTTGCACTGGAAACACATTTCTCTTTAGAAATGAAAACACAATTTTACAGGAATCTTTTCTACAGGTTACAAAGGCATGAACTAAAGTTTCAAGGTCCTCACATGAGACTCAGAGAAACAAAGGGTGTATTCTGGCAATGTTCTTCAGATGATGTTTTGTATCGTTTTTAAGGACGTAAGGCTTCCAAGTTGATTTGAGACATTTATTCCCAGTGCTCAAAGCTGAGCTGTGTGTTTCCCTTTCTTCCTGTGTCAGTATCAGCCAAAGATGAAATCTTGAGAAAGCATTAATCTCGATACAAAGACAGAAATAAAACAAACTGGTCAAAGTTTAAATTACCACTGACGCCACATACCCTGGTATGAATCAGCAATATTGCATTGGTTATAAAGCTTTGACAAATCAAAGCCATAGAAAGGGGAAAATGAATCCTGGTCCTGTAAAACCCTTGAGAAATTCACAAGAAATTTGTGTCCGTGGTGATCTCCCAAGGGTCAGACTGCAAGCTCTTGGATCCCTCACCCTCTGATCTCACAAGTCAAGTGTAAAAGTCCTCTCATCTGGAATTATTCATGTTTCTACAAACCCAGTGCAAAGCTTTAATCAAATGCCTGCTGCCCTTCATGCTGTGGACCTCTCTCACGCACTGCTGTCACAGCAGGGACATTGGGTCAATCGCTGTTGCCACCACAGTTTCCTCTGAGGAACATTTTCTCTGCATGGGATGGCCATTAAAGCAATATAAATCTGTGTTGGCAGAGTGGATGTAGCTTGCTTCTTGCCTTCTGCCAAAGTAATGATTAATGTGAAGGAGTTTGGTCGACCAAAGGTTGAGACAAAGACATGTGAAAGTGGGTTTTGAATCTGAGGGGGTAGCTGGAAGAATCTGGGAAGAGGCCAAATGAGCAGATTCCTCCCTGTTTGGACAAAAAAAAACAAAGATGCCTGAAAGCAAAGCACTTAGGCTACAGCTGCTACCAGAATGCCACTTACTGGTAGGATAACACAGCTGAGTATTATTGTTTTTGTGTTTGTAATTCCTTTCTCTTTTATTGCACCTGCCATTTTATTAGGTACACCTTCTTATTACTGTGTTACCTAACTGTTTGCTTTCAGGGCTAACTTAATTTCTTGTTGCATAGATTAAACAAGAAGTCAGAACAGATTTTATTTCATATTTACCTGGTAGTACCACACATTTGCTATTGGGTGGTTTTAGATCCATGTTCCCATTTCCAGTTTGTTCTAAGAATGTCCTAATGGATTAATGTCTGACTGTGGAGGGTATTGAAGTACTGATGAAATAATCTCAGGATGATTTGAGCTCTGTATCATTTTGCTGGAAGTAGGCTTCACAACTGATCAAAAAGTTGTGTACATGGTTAGCAACAACGCCTGTGATCCGTCTGTCATCTGCAGAAATGCATCCAGTCAGAAACAACAAATCATGCTCGTGTACCCGCTGGTCAGTCTTCTAATGGAAGAGAAACAACTTACCATTACAGAAAATCAGTTTATCTGTTGTCATTGGTGGACATGTTAACTAGGCTGAACATTCATGGCAATCTCTGATGTTGGGAACTAGCTGTCGCCTAGCAGAGAGCAGGGGATGGGTATAAGCAGCACATGCACAGGGGTGTTTGATGCTACTAAGAACCTCTTCATCTGATATATATTTTTTTTCTGACCAAGCAGTGTATTTCTGTAGATGTAGATGGCCATAGGACCACATAGGACCACATGAGAATATATATATATTAGATACTGAGATACTAATGCCAATTGTTAAGCTGCCACAAAAATATACTTTAGATTCAGATAAGGCTTTGCCACAGTGAGCAGTGCAGTAGTATACACACTAAGGTTTGTTAATCCAACCTGTCACAGTTAAACATGACAGATTGGATATTATCTATCACACCTTCCACCACCTTTTTTCTTCTCTGCTGAAGTGAAGGACCTAAATCTTCATCTCTTTTCACACTCCATTAACTTGTGGATGCAGAATATGCCCTTCTGACCAAACTATGCCTTCCTGAGCTATGTTTTACTTTACTGCTGTAAGTCAAGAATAGAGATAACTGCTGTGACACTGGCAATTCTTGCTAACAAACAACTTGCACCAACATTACTTCAGTGCTGTGTTCTTCTAATCATAAAAGATTTTAATGGGCATCAAATATTATGACGCCACTGGAACTCCTGATTGCACAATGTATTTTTGCATTGTTTTTCTTAAAACCCAGGTCTTGTCATAGCTATTATAGACAAATGTGAATATTAAGCCTGTTTACTGAAGCATTGCTTTAAAATTAGTCTTAAATTTTATAATCATAATATAAGTTTAGTTGTGGCGAAACTCAAGTTTCGCCACAACTTTGTGCACTTAACATTTAAAATATTTAATAACTATCTAGGGGTTACTAACTGATACACAAGGTCCTCAGGTTCACAGTGAATCCATGCATTAAGCAGCTTACAGCCTGCCAGTGAGCTGTTAGGTGTTTTACTGAGGTGAAATTGTAGGGTGTAAAATCTTCTGGTTCTTTACACTGACACTTAGCTCTGTGAAGTCTCTTATTTTCAATTCAGTTAATCTACAAAGTGACAATTTAGAGAAAAAACATCATCCATCTTCTAACTAGAAAGGCTGGTGTAAGTGGGTCCTGTGATTACAAAGTGTCTGTTTATGAGACAGTGCAACTATGCCATAAAGATTCAATATCTTTCAACAGAGCAATCCTATTTCCTGTGGTACTTTTTGCCTAGTTTTCAAACTTGGTCATTTTTATTAGCGGTCTTGTTTCAGCCTTTATTACCGTGGACATGTTTCCGATTACATACATTGTTTCAGAACATTTTGAAGGGGTCTGTAATATTTTCATTTTGGATATTGAATTTCTTGAATTGAATATTGAATATTTACCTCATTATGACTATGAGGTAAATATTTTGGCACAATTTACCTTGATGCTAACACAGACTGTTGATTGCTTAAGGGAACATTTAGTTTTATTGCATTGTTTAATAAATTCTACTATATATTAATTCAAAGAAATGTCCAGTTTCTTACAGTTTTGAGGTATTTTGTCAGCATAAACATAATAGGGTTAATATATTCACATATTTCTAGTTTTGCTCTCAGGACATTTATTCTTGATGCGTCATGCCTTTAGCCCATGTAAACGAGAGATGGTTTTACTTTGCTTATAATCCTCATACAATAATTGGATAGATAATACCCACAAACAGAGATGCTACCTCTTTACATAATTTGTCATCCTCTCTGTTTACAACTACCATCTTCTTATTACATGTTTATCTCTAAACACACAATCCTGAAGCTGGTCCCAATAAACATATAGATTTTTTTCATACGCAACACAAAATCATCCCCACGTAAACATTCCATTTTCCTCTGTTGTTCGATAATGCACAAACCAAAAACACCAAGGGAGGACTTTACATAGCAATGCCATTTTCATCTTTCTTCAAATAGAATGATCATTTACCTGTTATACTATCGTGTTTACTTTGGCTAAACAAGCATGCTAAGGAGTACTGCAAAATCATTACTAATAAATCTGTTTAATTTTGCATGTGCTTTATGCCTTGTTTCTGCATTTGCAGATAAACACCTCACTGAGCTTTTCAGATTAAAGACACCAGAGAGAAAAGTTCCCTATTTGTTCTTCAGATTACAAATTACTTCCAGCATTTATACAATGGGCACCATCGGAAGCATTTTGTTCAGGCTGTAATTCACAGTAATATGAGCAGATTGTTCCCTAAACATATGTCACCAACAAGTCTTGATTTATTGTCAGTATGTATTTAATATGCTAACATAGCTTTATAAAACTGACATACCTCCAGTTTTTACCTAAAAAATAATGTCATGGAATTGCTTACTCCAAGGTGACAAATGCATTTGTGATGTACAAAATAAATATTCCATCTTGAGATCCAGTGAGACACTTGTGTAGCTCATTTAAGAATTAAATAACTAGGAAACCAATTGGGCTTTTAGCGGAGGACTCCCGATCACTATGACCATTCAAATTCATTAGGAAACATCAATAGACTTGTTACAAACCTAATTTCTGTGACTGAGATTTCAATGGGATTTCATGCTTGGTCACCTCTAGCAAGATTATGGAAAACCACAAAGAGCTGAGACCGTACAGAAGAACCTTGGTCAATAGGGTTTGAAGTGCAGTTTTTTTCTAATGGTTTTGGCAAGTTGAACGCCTCAAGATATAAAGCTCTTCTCTCATAAAGTGGAAGTATGTACACAAATATACTGCCTGGCCAACGAAATGTCCCAACCAAAAGAAAGAAGGTTCCACGTTCTACTATTTTGTCAGACCAATTTTAGATTTCATTGCTTATTTATTTAAATATGCTTCTGCAGTGTCACTAGATGTATTTCTATCCAGATATGTATTAACAATATATTGTACTTATGATCCATCTTAGTGTCTACTGTGGAAGGCATCACATCAAGAGGCCATATTGAAGGTATCAATACTGACATACCTCCAGTTGTATTGATACCTTCAATATTGATACCATATTGAAGGTATCAATATGGCCTCTTGTTCATTGAACCATTCTTTCAGAATTTGAGCCCAATGAATTCTGACCTTGTCATATCTGAATATATTTATGCTGTCAGGGAACCAACACTAATCCATGCAATAACCTGGTCATTCAGTACAGTCAACCAATCAGCTGGCCACATTTTTAGGACATTGTACTAAAAATGTCCACATTGTGGACTTAACCAATGGGAGCAATTCCAGACCATAGTACCGCCCCACAAACTTGTACAGTAGAGACCATGCACTTTAGGTGCATCACCTCATCTGCCTTTCTTCTTGCCTGATAAACTGTTTTAGATTTTGGGTTCATAGTTTTGACAAATAGTTCTTTGGTAATTAATTTCTTATTCTTTGATTAGATCAGTCGTGTTTCTGTTCAGTTGGCTCTTAGTTATTTTTATTAGATTATGTCTGTTATTTATTCTGTTATGTTTAGTTATTTTTTTACAGTTAGATTAATGTTCTTAGTTTGTGTTGTACTCTCCCTCACCTCCTTGTGCCGCTCTCTCTCTCTTCAGTCTACCTCCTGCTCTCCCCCCACACCTGCAACTTGTTAACCAGTCATCCCAGTCTATAGTTCCAGTGTTTACTCTCCCAGTTTTTAATCACTTCTCCTTTACTCAGTCCATGTGGGTTCCTCCTGTAATACCTCATAGTATTCTTGCTCCCAGTCTCTGTTTTGTTCTGCTCTGATGCCTTGTGTGGCCAGTGATTTTTATAAATCAGTGGGGTTCAAATAATTTCTTCATTGAACAATTAAAACCTATTCACTGCCTGTCTGCATTCGGGTCCTACTTCACTACAACACATCATAGCAAGAACAGAGTATATCTGGACTCATCGCACCAAAACCTTCTTCCATTTCTCTAGAATTCAGTCATTATGCTCCCTTTTAAATTTTAAGCATTTATCTCTGTTTTTTTGTGGCTACACAACTGTTCATTCCCAATTTCTTAAGTTCCCTTTCTATTGTGAGTTTGGAAATGCTCTTAGTTTTACTATTAAACATAACTCAGAGGTTTACAATTCTTTTCTGACCACATTTCCTCCTGGAAGATGATGGTTCTCCACATTCTTTCCAGTTTTAATATGAAACTGGGAGCTCATGTCACCCTAGATGAGAAGCTGCCATTGTGCAACTGGCCACAGGTGTGCCTCAAAAAGTTGTAATTCAAGAGAAGTGTGATTTCTGGTTTTGTCAGGAGAAGCTGACAAAGCCATGACCTTTTTTCTGTAATTGCACAGTATAAGAGCATAGTAAACTTGGTGTATACAAATTTCGGAATTTGAGGAAAAAAGGAAAATGGTAATGCTAACAAACATTACCATTTTCAGGAATGTTTTACCTTATTTAGGGAAAAAATATCAGTAACACTTTATTTGACGGGTTGTGAATAAGACTGTCATGACACCATCATAAACATGACATAGCACCTCTCATGAATATGAGTAAGTCTTCATGAATATTTATGACTGTTGTCATAAAGTGTTATTTGGTTAATCATAACACTTTTAATACAAAGTTGACATTATTCAAAATGTCTTCGTTATGACAAATTGTCATTAACCTAGACAAAAATGTCTTCATTATGACAACATAACTTTGTTATGACATTGATCATGATCATGTCAGATCATGATAAAAAAAAAAATCATGATCTGTCATAAATTTGTTATAGAAGCATTACTGATTAAACTTTAAAAATGAGGTAGCTTTATGTTATTAAAGCTAAAGTTTAATGAGTAATACTTTTAAAACAACTTTACGTGAGATCATGATTTCTTGGTTACTTTCTTACTCATGTTCATGACAGGTGTTATGTCATGTTTATGACAGTGTCATGACAGACTTTCTCACAACCCGTCAAATAAAGTGTTACCAAAATGTCTTTTTATATAGTGGACATAAACATCTGGTTTCAACTACATGTATTTGATTACACTCTGTTTAAAGCTTTGTCTCCATCAAACTTCTGCAGAACTTATAAAGAGAAAAGATTTGGAGATCAGCGACCACATAGGATGGCCTTTGAAGATATCTCTGGGCTCCAAAGTAATTGGCCAAGTGCACCAATTTGCCACCTCTGGATGCTTCAGACTTGATGGCAGAGTGATCAAAGCTGCTTCTTTCTCCTGTATTTCCTTCACATACGGTTCTTCCAAAGAGACTTGTTTTTTTTTGTTTTTTTTACTCTTTCATCTTTCAATTCAAATTTCTTACCTTTTGTTGCTTTCAGCTGTCTGCCCTGTGCACGTGGATCAAAGAAGGATGAAAACAAATCATAACCCCATGTGTCAGACATGTTATCATTGTCTGGATAATGTCATGACATTAATTAATATTGATTATAGTGATTATTTTCCATAAATCTGCAAATAAGAATGACCTATATTTGTACATTCTTTTGCCTCAGATTTTCCCATGAAAAGATACATTCAGAAAAAAACTCTTCTCAAGAATCAATAATGTAAAAATAATATTTTGGTTGAAGAAAAAATTAATAAAAGGAAACATCATACTACACAGAGAGGACCCAATGGGTTATTTCATTGAGGCATAAACTCAATTTAGTTCTTCACAATACAAAAAGACCTTGATCACAAAAAGCAGATCAGTATTTGCTCCATATAAGACTGAGATAAATAAATGACAACAATTTGCATAAGGTCGCATACTCAAAGGAGAAGTTTGTCCTTCATGTGGAATGTTGCTGGTATGATACTTTGTTCTCAAACACACAAAGGTTTTTTGAGTAAAAACCAGAATGTCATACCACATCAGAACATTTAATCGGTGTGAATACAGAAGTAGGGTTAACATTATGTCCAGTGCCAGTGTAATGGTTCCCTTTTTAGTGTCAAAAAAGTGCTGACCCATGAAAGTATGGATTCTGCATACTTTTATGGATCCTACATGCCTCCAATTCTGTAGCTTGGGTCAAATGTTTTGTCTTTTCAAGACCTGTCAGTGGTGAGATGACACTTTCTGGTATCTTTGTCCAGCACATTCAACATTGATCTGATTAAGATCTGAAATGTGTTGAGCTCTTTGTCACTCCCGAACTCATTTTGGTTTGTGGTTTTATTCTATCAAGCGAGGTTACAGTTGTCAGGAAATACAGCTTACATGAAAGATGAACATGGCTTTCAACAAGATTAAGGCAGTTGATTTTTTGTCAAAGTAACATCCAGTATTGGCCTTCTTGAACTGCAAGCCTCAGGCAGGTCCAGCTCCAGGCAGATCGACTGAGAGCTAAGCTTTGGGTCTTTTGGCTATATATTCCCGCTCCTTAGTCATTTTCAGCTACAGTCTATGCAAGAAATCACTGTTGTTGATGTTTCCAACTTTCCAAAGTTTTGTTAAAGTATTGTGTATATAATATGTGGCATCCATAATAGAAATATTTTGAAGTTATGAAAGTAAAACAGTGATAACCTCACTAAAAAGCCTGTCATGTCTGATGGAGTTACAAGACCCTGTTGAAGGACAACCAAACAGGTTAAAATGGATTAGGGGCACATTTACATGTGGATATAGCCTTGGTTTGTCTGTTTGACCTATTGCCTATAACCTTAGGTAAATGATGGAGTATGCTAACTGCTTACTCTAGCAAAAATATTTGCCATTCATCACCACACAACTATTATAACAATACAATTTATCATATTTAATCCCACAATATACTGTGTGAATGAATATTGATGTACAAAAAGTATTGTATCCTGATAGCAGGGTGGCTATATGCTCAGTAGTAAATAAGTTATGGGTCTTCATAAAGGATGACAAAAAAATTATGCCAAATTGTTTAAGATGAGAATGGTAAAAACAAATACCATCAGGCTTTTTTAATTTATTCACCTATGATGTTGAGGAAAACATGAAGTAAACATTAATTATGGTATCAGTGTTGAAAAGAGAAATACAACAAAGAAATCAGAACTGACAATACCCAGAAGAGGCCCACCAAGTGGTCAACAAATCACCCTCTTATCTTTGCTGGATGAAAGACTTGTTTTCTCACATCCAGTAAACACAATTGTGTCACTGAACAGGCTCTCACAAGATCATTCACAGCAAACCTTCATCATTTCTAATTATGAGTAATATAGGCAGATAAAAGCTATGCCCAAGCAGTCTGGTACTCCATTAGGTCTGCAGGAAGCAGTCCTCAAAATACAAAGCACTCTTTTCAAACAAGGCACCTAATTTAGCATACATTTTGATGACACCGGTGCACCGGGATGCAGTTGCTGTAAAGGTAACACTTATCTTTGTTCAAAGAATGATGTCTTTATATCAATTGACTGACTTTGTTAAATAAACTCAGCTCCTGTCTATCATCATTTACATTAAAGCTGTGGAATTTAAATAGCGGTGTAATACAATCAGAATGAGAGTAAGCTTACCCTGTGAATGCTACTTCAGTTTTTATTTTTTATTTTTAAAGGATAGTTAGAGAAGGAGAGAACATAAAGAATGAAGAGTGTGCTGTTTTATAGGATGTTGTTTCACAAAAGTTTATACGTGGTGCATAAACTTAGTTTACATAACCACTACAGTTTAGTCATATTCATTAATTAATAGCAATTATTAAAGGAACTTTTACTCTCTCACCACTGATCCATTAACATTAGTTATAAATGTTGAGTTATAAACTGCATTTGATTTGGAATCAAATGCATTTTGACCTTGCTATTATTTATAACTCAGTACAAATTAACTTTACTCATATAGTTAATTTTAGCATTTTTTTTTGTATATCTGATTTAATGGAATCCAACTACATTAGCAAAGGGCAATGATACTTGTTTTTACAAAGTTTTTAAATTCCATATATGTGCAAACTTTGTTTTTCATGCATTTTCTGGGTTCAGGAGTTTTATTGTCTCATTCATTGTGCACTCTAGTCTACTAGTCACACTACACTATGTATGTGTACATATCCTGCATTATACAGTCATCTATAGCTTAATGAAACTGTCTGATAATCCACACAAATTAATCATACAGGATATAGTTTGGTTGTATAGGGTGAATTTGCTACCTGGAACTTGAGTTGCAGATACATTAAACCTTATATTTGTGCTAAAGGTATTGATGTGTACAGTAAGTGTTTTCTCACACTGTCCTGTAATGTAATGTAATTTTACATGGAGTGAGATGAGAAAATTTGCAGATCCACTTTGCTTCCTCTTTCAGGCAGTTTGCCTGGATTCTCGCTTCATCGTCCCTCATCCCATCTCCTTTTCTCATGCTGAATGACTCACACTAGAATGGGTTCTCTCACAAATACAGCGCCGATCGAGCTCACCATTTCAGCTTCCATTAACACTGAACTGTACAGATTCTGGGGGCCAACTGAGACTCCTGCTCATCTAATTCATTCTCTCTCTGTGAACCAGTGAGAGGCCGAGCCTCCGGGAGAGCAGACGGCTCCTGCTTCATAGTCTAATCTCTGCTCATATGGGAGGGCAAAAAAACTGCCCACAACCCCCACATCCACCCCATTTCCTGAATGAACAGGCTGAAATCTAGAAAGCCTGCTTGGTTCACAGCATGTAGCTTGATAAATGCTCATGATACTCAAATGGTCAATGAATGGGTTCAGTAAGGGTGGAGGATAAGCGGTATCCCTCAATGCAATCGGGAAGATTGCATTGAGAGAATGCTGTCTGTTTTTTCTTTATTTTTTTTACAAGGAAGTGTATTTGGACATGTCTCTCAATTTTCCTCTGTTAGTTTTCATTAACAATCACAACACCTCCCTACAATCAAGTCACCACCACCTCACTCAAAAGAAACTGGCAATAACAGACAGGTCACGTAAAGCTGTGTGACCCAGAGATTGATTGCTTTGACTATTTAGTGATTTGTTATAAAGCTGAGCTGAATGTTGCAGTTTCATTTGCCTGCCTCCAGCCGAGTGTTGACTTACGAATGCCCTTCTTGTTTCCAGGATTACTCACCTGCCTGCTCACCCCGCCTCTCAGCACTTGTCAGCTAACACCCCGAGGGTCTCTTGTACTGAGGCCCTCGTTAGCTGTCTCACCTCAGACCCACCTGCAGAAGCGCAATTTATAGCATTTAATGGAAATACAAAAACATGCACTTGTAATGTGCCTGCATCTGGAATGAGAATGATACATTACATAATCAGGAAACAAAATATACCTATATTCTAAATTCTAACATTTAATGAATCCTTGTAGGATCTCACAGTTAGTTGGTGTAGCCTACCTGAAAATGCTTCTTTGTTGGGTGAGAGCTTAAGAAGATGAGCTAAATATTTATTTATTCATAAATAAGACTACTGGCCACCCACAGCACTGCAAATAATTTCTGAAAGCAATTACTAGCAAGATTAACAATTAGTTCAAAATTACCAAGTCGGAGGACCACCTGATTATCAAAGAATAATAGCCAAATAGTTTTGAGACGTTGTTATTGCTTGCATCTTCCTCAAGTATGGCTTAAGTATTAGATGCCATAGATGAAGAATATAATTTCAGCACTGATGTTTTTTCAAACAAGCTCTACATCTGTGCATGGAATAAACACACCAAAGTCTTGAGCAGTCAGTTTATTAACAAAAACAAATGCACTGTAGATAGAAAGACGGTATATGTCTGTTGGCACAAAGTTCAGTAAGTGATTGTGCTTGAATTTGAAAGGATCTGGTAGATGGCATCAATATTTCAAAGACTAACATGTTTGGTTACCAAGTGATAAATTAAACATGATTTTTGTGCAGTGTTTTTGTCTTGTGAGCTATCCAAAAGAAGCGACCATTGGACCTCCTCCCTCTTATCTGGTATGGGCATGTTTTGTAAAAAAATTATGTGGCTTTGATGATGTAAGCTGATATGAGTATTACATTCATTTTCGTCTTTAGGCGAGCAGAAGGCTTTGAAGACTCCATAAGCTCCTCAATTTTTTTTTTTTTTTTTGGTATTCAGCATTTTCTTAGAACAGTGTAGCAGGTGAATATTTTACTTGGGCTTCCAAGTAAGAAGGTTGGACACACATTGGTATTGCTAGACCTCTTTAATAAGATGGAAGAAGAGGGCTCAGAGGTTTATGAATGATCTCTAGCAGATATAACCTCACATATGCACCATATGTGCTATTACGGCCAAACTCGACAGTTGATTGTTGTTTGTTGAGAGAAGTGTGACAGATTATATTCCTAGCATATGCTGTCAGATGAGTGAAAAGTTACAACTTAAATGTTCTCACAAATTGGGGCACAGCAGTGACAACAATAAACTTTGCCATGAGTCTTACTCCTCTCTCATAGCCCATTTTCCTGTCTAACAAGTGGTAGATCAAGGCCACTGGAGCCAACAAGACCATTTGCAAAATATTCTCTCAAATAAATCTTATACATGGACTATGATCATCATTTACCCATCAACATTTCCCTTTTACTTCATCGACTGGAGAAAAAGAATTGTTTTTTTTTTTTGCCTGGTAGACTTTAGATTTCTAGATGTTTTGTTTTGTCTTACATAGTAGCTTCATAACTAATTTCTGCAAAAACTAAGGTTTTGAAAAAGTCTTCATATATTATTTACTGACTGAGACATCTCAAGATCTGGTGAGTACAAACAGTTGAGGATGGCCTTTTGCAGTATTCACGAGAAAAGGTGCAGAACTGACTCTGAGGTTAACTCATCATTACATTGTTATCTTTTTGCTGTCATCTCATTTTAAATCACTGTTGTTCTTTCTTCATGGATGACCGTTGTAAAATTATCAATACATTTTCAGCACTAGAGGATTTATTATTGTGATTTTCCATAAATATTTTTTCTTTGTGTGTTTAGGAAATATTTAAATGTCATTGAAAGCATGCAGCTGCAGATGGTTGCAATTTCACACTAATCAATTTTTGTACGTGTGATTTATTTTTTATTTTATTTTATCGGCATATGTCTTTCTATCATTTGAAGAAAGGGATCAAGGCAAGACCTCATTCAACATTTTGTAATGTTGAATGTTTAACATTATTGAGGATTTGATTTGAGAGCCAACACACCAGATGTCACAAAGAAGTTTTTGACAGAAGGGAAAGGGGAGAAAAACAAACAAATAAAAAAAAAAAAAAAATTAAGTGGTTCTGGGTCAAATCATTGGATATCCTTTCAAGCCTGAACAGTCTACTGGGTGCCTGAGCAAATGTCAAAGTCACTTCTGGCTGTGGACTGGCAGCCTAATAGACCACTGCACACAGTGTGGGATGGCTGTGGCTTGAAGAGGGGGGCACATGACCCAAATTAAAAATGAGGGTTAAGCTTCATTTTTAGTTTGATTGATTTGTAAAACAATCAATCAAAGACACTAAAAATAAACATTGTAGTTGCCAAAGTACTTCTCTCCATCTTTTGGTCTTGAGATTTGGCAGCTTTTGATGTGGATGTTTTTTTTTTTTTTCCCTTTTAAGCTCCACTTTGTTTTTGAGACATGGAGAAAAGAATAGGAGAGCAGCCCCAGCCATCACTTCTCTCTCTCATGAACACTGGAGATGCTGAGAAATGCACAAATGCTTGAAGGATGATGGCAATGAGCTAAATGCCTCCTCTTGGCTCATATTTCCAGCCACACAATGTTTTAACATGACAGAAAAGAGCCAGAAATTGAAAGATTATCCTAATGCAAGTCATGGAACTGCTCCAAGAGGAAAATGTTGATGAATGCTCTTCAATACAAACAAGTTACAGTTTTCACTCTTGGGCATTTTTTCATATAGTATCAAAATGAACATTACTCCCTCAACTCTACAGCAGCTACATTTGGTGACAAACATATGAATAATTTTGTGTTCAACAGCGTTGCTGTATTTAACACATGCAGCCAGAAAGCAGAACAAATGTGCATTCAATAATTATTTTTATGGGAATCAGAGGTAAAATTAATAGAAAATATGATAAAATTATTGCATCAAATATTCAAACATGTTCACCAACTTTCTTTTAAATGGGTTTGTGCATGTGTGTAAAGAGCTACTCATCTTCAAAGTTGAATATACATTGGAGCTAGTCTCAAAGTGTAGCAGTATGCAACTCTTTGATCAAAGGCAACTATAAAAACTTTCCTGAAGCACAAACTGTTTCCAGCTTCGGATCTGCAGTACTTCCTTCTTCAGCAAGACCTTATGGTAACCCCCCCTTATATCCAAACATTTACATATTTTAAAATAACATTTCTAAATAGGGTTTGCATATGTCCATTTGTTATTGTTACAATGCAGCGACAATGAGGTGTAAATTAAAGAAAATTGGCAGATTTCTCTTTACATATTCCACTTTTTAAATGAATGTAATTACAACATGTTGTGTTTTACAATATTGTTTCACATTCTGTTTGCTGTCCTCAACTTAAGGTCACCATGAAAGGTTGCAAAATTAGTGTCTGTGATTTTAACGGGTGTGATTTCATCATATATTGTGACTGATATTCACTAAGATGATGAGACAATGATGTTTAGCACCTCTGCTGGCCTTTCCATGTGCAGAAACTTCAAGACCTTTTATGTCATATCTGCGAGACTAAGTACAAATCTAATGTGTGTTTATGTGTGTTGCTGGTGTCACTTCCCTGCAGGTAGGGCGCACAGGCATTATTTCCCACTGCTGCATTTGATCAGTGCTCATCAAGAAGCTGCTTTCTAGTTTCTAGTTTGTTTCCTGTGTTCTTGTAGTAAACTGTATCACTAGTTGCTGAGATTATTTTGTTCTCACGTCTTATTCTTCTTGTTTTCAAACCTTCCTGGTATTTGCTCCAGGTTGGCCTGTCGGTCCCTTTCTCGTTCTTTACTGGCTTTAATTTTGACGTTCTGGTTCTTCTTCCTTGCCTTGAACTCGATAGTTGTCCTTTCAGATCAGCTCCTTGAAGTCAATCTTCTGGAGCTCACCTTGTTCCAGAAAAACATCTTCCAAACTGCTGACCTCTGTCTGCAACCAGGAGCAGACTGGCATTTGGGACAACTGGGTGGGCTGATAAGGTAGTGGGTCGGTTGTTTAGCCCATGGAGAAACTGTCACGCTCCCTACCAGCTGGGCCAACCAGCTGACAATGAAGAGTAGAGATCAGAAAAACTCACCCATGCAGCTTGTCACATGCATTTCTTTCCTGAAATGCACCAAACTTTAAGTTTCTGGAAAAATTTCAACATTCTTTCATGCAGTCACTGTATGGATATGGAGTGCATTAACTTGCAGTTAAATAAAGATTTTCCTTTTGGCCAGTGTGGGACTCAAAAATGTACATTAATATATTACATAATATTTATTTATAAAATGAAAACTGCTGAAATTACCATGAACATTACCTCAATTTTTTTTTTCAATATTCTAGAACAGATGTTGGTTTGTTAATACTTAACAATAATAATAGCTCATTGAAGAAGGTATTATTGCATCACAAATAGCTCTGGTAACAAGAAAACCAGACCATCTAAAAGAAAAGTAACAGTGTTGCACAATTCCCATCTACCTCAACCTGTCTAATTTCTATTTATATCATCACTTAATAAACATGTGTAGAAGCCATAAACTGTGCCCATCTGTTTAGAAAAAGTAGTCATTTCAAATTGCACTGTTCCAGCTGGCTGTTGTTTACTGCGCTGTCATACAACATTCTGCACACATCGTCTCAATATACCCTGACATTACTGCTGCTGCCCTTCAACTCCCCTTAACTGCCACAAAAATACCCCCTACAGCACACACACAAACACGCCTCATTACAATATATTTAGTGTACTTAACCTTGATCATTAAGTTGTGTTAAAATTTTTAACAATAAACAAAAAAGACAGGTATATGCCAAAAAATAAAAAATAAAAAATTGTTCTTTTCTTACAGTGTGTTTTACTACAGGCGCATACATATCATGCAGAGGGACAAACCTTGCAGGACTTAAGCCACTGTGGACCAAAAACTAACTTCCCAGTCTTACTTTTAAAAAGTGTTAATCATATTCTTTATTTTGACTTGCCCTTTTTAAAACTAGGGACTTTCTGTATAAGTCATAGTGAGTAAGAGAAATCCAGTTCATGGAAAAGGATTAATGTTTGTGGTATGAGTTCAGTAAAAACTATCATTCACAAACACCTAAGAATGTCTTAATCTGATATTATCCACATATTGCTTATCTCAGCAATATGACCTTAAGGAAACATGAAAACTTGCACTGAAGTTGATGTCAGTCACCTTATTTGTGCAGTTCAATTTTGATGACTAAAGCTAAGTGTGATCACACCTTACTAAAGCAGAAGCACACACAGGCCAATGCGGAGATAAGGGATCTATCCTTCAGATACACTGTGATGACTTTGTCTGGCTGTCTGATTGTTGTGCAGGAGCCCAGGCTTTGATGGCTTTGGCTTGGGGGATAAGAAAAGGCCAAAGTGATGGAAATCTGGATTCTGTTTTTACCAACACTCTCTGCGTATCGATTTTGTCTGGAAACTCTCAAAGAGGAAGCATTTATGTCTGAAGCAGGAGACAGTAGAAAGGTGTGGAGAGGCTATTGAGGCTGCTGGAGTACAACTGATGTAGCTTTGGCTTAGTGAGACCTTGTCATTGAAAGAAGTGGGATGCAAGATCAGGAATCACTTGTACAAATGAGGTGATAGATTTATTGATCTGGCACAGTTACGTAACTGGAGATGTATGGTATTAATTTCACAAAGAGTAGTTAGTTTGCTTATTTTACAGGATCACTCACAGCCATATGAAACCATGCAACATTAAGTCATTTGGACATGAAAAACTTTATAAAACTTTACTAATTCAATAACATGGAGATTTACTGAACTACAATATGTGCAGCATTTACTTCCCTTGAGGCATTTTTTCCATTTAACTTTAAAGCAAAGGCAACAATATTTGTGCCTGGAGCCAGATTTAGTGGCACAAAGGGCAGTTTAACTTGCAATAAATTAAGCTTAACTATGTTATAGCTGGACTTAAATGTGAAAAGCTATTCACTACCAGGATAGCCAAAAAGCAGTTTTTCTGGGCCAATAGAGTCTCAGGGCTCTTGGTGGGTGGGTTCCAGTGAGGAAAAGCAGGGGGATGAATTTTTGCTTGCAAATAAATCTTCTCGACATCCATGTTTCTTGTCCTGGTGGCGAAGGTCACTGAATTTTAGAAGTAGGTAATAAGTGGTTACTTGAGTAAAAAAAAAATGCATTTTTAGGAGTAATGTTGCTACTCTGTGCTTCTTATTTTTACTTGAGCTACTTAAGTGGTAACAATGCTTTTACTATTGACACTTGCATCCTGTAGATTATTTTCACTATTTGCCATTTAAACACAGAGACATCATTAGCTGAAAGGGTACTTTGTTACTGGTAAGTTGTAATCATCTAATATAATGGAATCCTCCGTTTTTAGTATTTCTAAACACTGCTGTCAACCACAAGACATTTATTTTTGTTTGAGTTGTTTCCACCTCTTTTCGAAATGATCCTGACAGCAGTGACCCCTGCACAACAATGAGCCTCATGTTTTAGACTTTAGTGAGATTCTTAGAGAAAAGATGAAAGTCATGGCCATTTGTCATGTTCTTGAGTGGCTCTGTCTTTGCAGGGGACAGGAAATATGTCCTGTGACATTTGGCCACATCATCTTGAATTATTAGCGCCTTCTGAGAGGACACAGGATTTATCACCACTTCTGTCCCAACACCCTCTGATACCACACCAAGCAAGACTTGTTAGTATCCTCCAGACAAGCTGTGACTGGCAGACTGCTTAACGTAAAAGAACTGAAAATTGATGGTCCAGCATTAGGCGAGATGTTCAAACTAAATACAAGAAGAGAATATGAAACCCATTAGTGGCCATTTTAGTGTAATTTTATAAGTGTGCGTATTTCTAATGCACCATCTGGGTAAAGTATTTTGATTTTTGATCATTTGAAGAGGATGTTTATTCATTTTTTGTCTGTTTAAGCCAAATAAGAGTTTCTTTAATAATAATTTTTAACTTCCTTTGGGAAGGTGTTTTTACTGTATTTGTTAGAGGCCTTGATAAGTTTGGAAATTGGCCTGTTTCCTTTTTACAGCAGATTCCAACAGGTAGACTCCAGCTCCTTAAACTGGAAACTTGTTTCAGTGGTTTTCAAAATCACTTACTGTCTTGAACCAGTGAAGCTAGTTTACTTCAGTCTTTTTTCCTGTTGCACATTGTTGTGTATGTTTTTCATGTGTCCATCACTTAAAAATAGATAATTGGGCAGCAATTATCTATTTGCTGCCCAATTAGCAAACCACCCAACTAAACCAGGTGGTTTAGTTGGGTGGTTCATAATCAACCACCCAACTAAACTAGGTATATAAAACTAAAAAATAAAAACATCTAATCCATTAAAACTTATGCTGTGACACAGCTTGTTTTGACAAGCTCACAAAATCTGCAAAGAACATGATCTAAGGATCCCTCAACAGGTTTCTTAACACATAAATAACATCTTCAACCAGTTCCTCCCTTTCTAGTGACTGATTATATCACCTCATCCTCTTGGATGCCTTTATTCCTCTATCCTTAGACACATGCCAATGAAAAATTTACTTCACCTCTTTTATAGCATTGTCTACTGTTGGAAAGTGACTTCTATGATCAAAGCTTACTCCCTAACAAAATCAACAAGGGAGTGACAGTCAGCCATTCTGCTGATGCCTTCACTGCCGTGGATGTAATCTGCTCAAACAAACCTCCAAAGGCCATTATATAGTAGCAGTCAGAAGAGCGATAATCCCACCTGGTGTCACATAAGAGGATGTGGGAAAGGCTGTTGAGGTTATCTGTGCAATAATGATCACCCATGGGACTCAGAGGACTCAAGACAGCGTAGCCTAATAATAGCCTGGTCAACTGTCACTATTCTCAAATGTTTCTTTATTTTTTCTAATTTTCTGGTCTTTTTAAACATTTTCTTCCTCAGTTTCCTTAATTTTCAAGGCCAGCCAGAGTTGCTCTTGCAGAAACATCAATTTCTACTTTTAACCTCCTCAAACCACCGCTTGTATTTTTCTGCAATATTTTTACAATGTAATATGTCTCACAAGCTTTAAGCTGCACCTACGTTTCATGCTGTTTCTTCATGCTCCTCTCTCCTTGGCTGCCCTTTCATTCCACATCACTAAGGTATAGTGATAAGTTAGGTTACAGTGCTGGTTGAAACCGGGAGAAGTAATGAAAACAAATGCCTCTCATTAAGAGTTCTTCACAACATATTGCAGAGGCGTCGTAACAAAGTCTGACAAGAAGTTTTCATCATCATGGCCAGCATTGCGTATAGAACCCACGCTTCATATCTGTCTGCTGTTTCATAGTTTCAGAGTGCAAAGCTGTGACTTACAATTCAACTGTCCCCAAAGGGTGTCTGTTAGTGGTTGTGTGTAGAAAGATCTGACATAGTAATACTTTTAAAGTTAGCAATTTTCAGTTGGAGATGTATCCTCAAACTTATATAATCAGAATGTGTTTTATTTTTCATATATAATATTTTCATAACCGAGAGGAACATGGTTCCTCAATTGTTTTATAAAATGGCACCACGATCCTAGAAGCTACATAACATGAGTGGGTATTAGAAAAAAATCACAATATTCCTACAAAAAGTAGTATCAGAAGAAGTCTGACAGAGGTGAGGCAGCCATGCACCGGCACTACCAGGTCCACTGGTGGCACAACACACTACAACAGTGGCAACCAGAGTCAGAATTGAACCGGCAACCCACCCACAATAAAATTGCAATGAAATAAGAATAAAGTTTCAATAATGTGAAAATAAGTTATATTAATATGAATATAAGTTAAAAAAATCAAAAAAGGAATATTGCGCATCTCTTGATGTTATACTTCGGTATCGGTTTTACGGTTAGGATTAAATCTTTAAAAAGATTGGCATTAAATTATTGTTTGTAGCATGACTTTGAAATAGTTGTGCAAATTACTATTTCAAAGAAAGAACCACACAAACTTGATGAGCTGTTCCCGTCAGATTTTGAAAACTCTTTCAAAGCTTTGCTCTCATTAGAACAACTTTTCTCACAATTTCTGACTTTCTTATTTATTCTGCAAATATTACTTTATTTTATTGGCATAATGCAACTATATTCTTGGATTATTATGACTGTATTCTCATAATAAATAAAAAACAAATCTCAATTGGTGCTAATTTTCTGCCGTACTGCACTGTCCCATGGCTATTTATTTTATTTACACTGTTACCGAACAAAAATGATCTAACTTCAAATAACACAGTATACTATGCATTTTGTGAAGTGTAGGATGGAATGTAATTTTGTAATTCATGCCGATAACAAACTGTTTTACAGAAGTACAAATGAGTGCAATAAACTAAAGTTATTCAGAATATTTTCCGGTAGGGTTTGGCAATTTAGGCTAAATTTCTTCAAAGAGATCTACAAAAATGAAACAAATGCCAAAATATAAACCAAAGCTTGCTGGCAAAACAACTTGTCCTACACTGCACCACTGACTTTTGATGAAAATCCAAAAGCCTTAGTTGGCATCACACTTGACAGATGACAGAGGCAAGGCTTATGTGATGCTTGTCTTTTCTGGAGCAATGCCACAACAGAATTAGAAGGTGCCAGAAAACGAATATATACATCTAGTATGCAAATGTTTGAACAATTAATTGTGGCATCTTCAAGGATCTGGAAATAATAATCAAGATCACACCCGCCACCACCTGTTGTTGACTAATATATGCCAACTAGTATTATATCTCACCCAATTTTATTATAGTCCATGTAATTCTATTACGTGTTTTCTGTTATGACAATAATGCTGTTATTATTATTTTTATTGATTTACTTGCTGATATCTGCCAAAATAGACTGAAACTACACATTCACAACTGTGAATGTTTTTCTTTTTTTCTTGAGAAGTCAAACTTTGGCAAAAATGCAATCACTTTCCATTTGTTATTCTATAATGTTTCAAAAATATCAGGTTCCTGTTATCATTTTTTTGTTGTTAAATGCCAATTATACTATGCACTGCTTAATAAGCATAGATATTCCCTCTGAAACACACTAATTGCTAATGACTTCCCTTCTTACGTAGCCTGGTGACTCATGAATATACTATTAAAAACCCTGCATACGTATGCTCTCAAGGGGGGGTTTTATGCCATAATTTCTTGACACAGGTGCAGTGGTTCTTCTTCAGTAGCTTGCTTCTCACTTCCTACACAAAACAAGTCATACTTGTTTACCCTTTCATGTAGGAGTGCTGACTCATGTTCTGCCTCCTCCTCTGCTGGCATATAACTGTAACATCAAGTGTCCACACGTGCTTCAAGTCTACTCTTTTCACCCATACTCCTGTCTTGTACCCCAGCTTGGACAAGAAGCTGTCTTCGTCAGTATGCAGTTCAATAGGAGCCAGCCGCCACCATCTCCCCTCTAACACAAACAACAAGTGGATAAAGAGGAGGATCAAACTTAATTGGAACAGTTTAGCTGGCAGTGACAGAAGGGAGTGCTTTGCATACCAAGAGGAAAAAGACCAAATACGTCTCTGTCAACTTTGCTTAAGAAAAACAAAATTTTAATCCTTTGCTTCATCCCTGGTGCATTGTGAGCACCATTGTTAGGGAATTTTGCATGCTGGAGGAAGACAGAAGGGTTATAACAAACAGGAAGGTAAGGCACTCACTAATTAAAATGGATTTCCCACTTCCCTTGCCTTCTCATATTCTCCCTTTTTCATTTCCTTTCTGTCAGTGAGAGAGGGGATAATTTAACTGCTTCTTTCTTTCATGTGAATTCAGAAAGGAATATGGAAGATTCACAGCACCCCCTACCCCCATTAGTTTTAGGGTTTAGAGTTTCTGACAGCTTCTGAGAGTCTTGATAGCTGCATCCTGCCGTTTTATTTCGACAAACCATATGTATGTGGTGAACTTGAGCTAAATTTAAACACACAGTCCCTGGCAACTCCTTAACAGTCACATTATCCAATATGTGCACAGGCACAGGAGGAAGAACCACCACATGTTGCAGACTTGCTTTTTTTTTTTTGCAAAGTTGCTATTCCAACCTGGACCTGCTTACATTTTGTTGTTTACTCTGACACCCACTGACTCGCTCACCTCTACCCTAAAAATAAAAAAGCCAAAGCCGTTAGTGGTCTCGCCATTAAATTTGTTACTTTTCACCTTCTCTTTTATCTCTCTTTCACACGCACACATAACAGGCTTTTTACCAGCAGGCTGCTTGGGGAAAATAAAAATGTTCCCCTGTTTGGAGCTGTGGCTGTGTCGGATGTCTGAGGATGGGTATCTATGATAAGAGGAAGAAAGGTTTCACTGTGGAGACTCTGGGGAGCAAAAGCTGCTCTCACTTTCACAGGAAATGGCACTTTTAGATCTCCTTGGAGATACTTTGCCTGAAGAATGTGACTGTATTGCATCTGAAACATACATAATCAGAGGCAAGTAAATTGCAAAACTTCCGACCGAAATGCTTTGCAACCAAATAAACTTGACCATTGTTGCTATGGCAGCCAAAGCCATAAGATGGATTTCCCTTGCAAATATTAATAGCATCAGTTCCTAATGGCATTGACTGAAAAATCTTGGTGCCGGGAAAGGAAGTGTGTTCCCAAGATCATTGTAAAATGAAATATGTGAAAAAACTAAAAATAAATAAATAAATAAAATAAAATAAAAAAATCAAAAAATAACTTTTCAGGGTTCCTACTGGAAATACTGACTTCTTTATGAAAGCTAATTTGATCAAAAACAGCTAAATATATCTGCCAAGGCTGTACTGTTTGCAGTGATGTAATGATTCAAGAAGACAGAGGCTTCATTAGAGAAAAGGGACATCATAATCTTCACAACAATTATCAACTTTGTGATTAGTAACTGCTTTACTTTCAGCAAGACTGGAAACAGATGGGAAAAAGAAGTTAATTATATCATATCTTAGTTAAAATGTTATTTGGTCATAGAAGGTTATTTTGGGAAGGATCTTAATCTGTCATTTATGTCAGCTCATAGAACTTTGAAATAAACAGAGATTGTACTCTGATTGTACTCTGTTGCAAGCCAAATAAGTTCCTGTTAAAGTTGCTCTCACTGCCTGTTTTCACAAAGTTCCTCCTTGGTGCTCCAGTCTCCAACCTAGTTTCGGAGCCCAGAGCACCCCTACCCCATGCTTTTCCCCCTCTTCTTCTCCATTCTCCACTTAGCTCCACCAGACTAGCAGCAGCAACAGTTGGCAAAAACCCATTTGAAACTATGTGCAAGCTGAGCTTATCGTATAAAATACTTCTGCGTTTGACAGTCCCAAGATTGATTGTAAATTTGATGATGGAAAATAATAGCTGTTCCATATTCCTTCCCATAGTCACACCCACAATAGTGAGAAAGCGGCCGCAAAGGAGACATTGCAAACTTGAGTAGAACCGAAGGAAATTAACCGGTCAAAGTGAAACTTGACAATGGAGAAGTGACTAAAGTCTATCTTTGTTGCTGATGTAGTTGGCAAAAAAGAGCAAAATTACGAGTTTTTTTAAAAACAAATTTTCAACAAGTGATCTCTTTCTTTTTCTTATTGGTGTGTTTCAAAAGAAGTACATTTTATTCTGATTTAATTACATCTCTCTAAAATTTTGCATTTTGCTGACAAGTCTAATTTGACATTTGACGGAAATGTTTTAGATTTTTTGGTATCCAAGCTGGATGCAAGCTCTGACAAACAGTATTGCTCCTTTCATCAAAAGTCTCTCTCCCTTAGACTGCATATATATATATATATATATATATATATATATATATATAAAAAAAAAAAATATATATATATATATATATATATATATATATATATATATATATATATTTTTTTTTTTTTTTTTTTTCTCTGCTCCACTACCCATCTTATGCTGGCCTCTTCTCTGCCTGTATCCTTCTAATATCCTCACCCTTTTCACTTTTCTCTAACCTCTGTTCTTGCCTGGATTCCTCCTTCCAACATGATTTCTTCTGTCAAATCTTCTATATTGCATTATGCTCTCCTCTCTGGTTTCTCTTTTCCTTTTCTTAATCTTTGTAATGCTTATTATAGTGGAACAATCTTTAAGGAGCTCAGACACTTAAGCAACCAAAATGACATATTTTTTGCTAAACTGTGAAATGTTGTGCAGCATGCAGAAAGCCTACAAAGAGCTTAGTAACTTCAAGGGAGACATGAGTTAAAAGGTGTCAGATCATCAGTTGCGATCAGTGTTTGCAGCTCTAAAGCCCAGAGATTAGGCTGAAAGCGCTAAGCATTTTTTTTCTTTTTACTTGAGTATCTGCAAACCTACCAAGCCCAGCTTTTATTGTACAGAAAACATTTTTGTCACATAATCTTATTTTGCGAGGAAAAACAAAAATATGTACGAGAAAAAAAATATAAATGAAAAAATTGTCTTTGATCAGACATTAACACTTCCTCCCTTCATGAAAATTACCACAACTACTATTGTGTTCAAATTTTTGCCCGTTTCAAATTTTAATGTGATTCAGTGGTAAATGGAAACTTGCATGTGCAGTATTTTAGATGTTTTTAACCTTATGCTAAAATTTCTTTCCTACGAAGCAGAAGCATATTGTCTGAACATTTTACATGCATAATAATAGATAATGTGTAAAGGGACATGTACTAATTGCAGTGTCATTGTTTCTGCTAATTGTGGAAAATACTCTCTGAAACATTCTCAGACAAGCTGTAGCTGGCATTTGGTCACATCAGGGGGCTGCTTCCAGTTCACTTAGTCAGGAGTGTGTCCCTAGCAGATGTGAGTGGGCCTTGCTTGGAGGCAGCAGTTCCCTCTCTATGTGAAAATATCCTAATGGCAGGCACTGATCGAGTGCCAGGATCTCCTGCCGGTCCATCAACAGGCTTCTCTCACTCACAGGATTGAAATGTGCCTGTCAATTTTTGGGTGGGAAGAGATGGAGGGCGGCTTGGGCTCAAGCATGCTGTTCTTTTCTTCTCTTAATATTTCAATCAAGTCTCAAACCTTACTGAGATTGAGCCAAACACAAAGACTGGGAAGTCTATTTAGATTGTTTTTATTAAGGTAATAACAGAAACAAAATTACAGCCATTGAAACTAAAGAACTATGACTCGTCCTGTATGATTTGTTGTTACCTGCAGAAAAAGTAAAGAGCTGCAAAAAAGGACAACTGAATCTATGCAACTTTGTGGGGAAAAAACACTAACAATGCAAAGGAAAGGGACATTTTAGGTGACATTTTGTTTAATTTTAAGGAACGTTTCTCAGTAAAACTGTTGTTGTTAAAAGATAAGTCTAACTACAAAAGCATAAACATATTACAGTTTTAAGCAGGCACAAAATATTATGAATCATCCAGCATCAGTGTTTTTTTGTTTGGACTCCTAGCATACAATATGACACCCTAAGTTTGGTTCCAACCCTTCATAACAACGCATATGGAGGAGAAAAAGCAGTCGTGGATAGTGGGAGGGTGTGATACTACAAATAGTGTCAAACACCAAGTAAAGGAACAGTAACAAATATGTTAATACTGACATAGAGATCCACCAAAAAATTTGATCATCCATCCACCCATCTACACATCCACACTCTTGTCCCTAATGGGGTCAGGAGTTGCTGGTGCCTATCTCCAGCTAAGATTCAGGGTGAGAAGCGGGGTCACCCTGGGCAGGTAGCCAGTCTGTCACAGGGTAACACACAGACAGACAGGACAAATAGCCATGCACACACACACACACACACACACACCTAGGAAGAATTTAGAGAGACCAGTTAACCTGACAGTCATGTTTTTGGACTGTGGGAGGAAGCCGGAGAGCCCGGAGAGAACCCACGCATGCACAGGGAGAAAATGCAAACTCTGTGCAGAAAGAATCGAACCCAGGACCTTCTTGCTGCAAGGCAACAGTGCTACCAGCTGTGCCACTGTGCAGTCCTGTGTCAGTCAGTCATGAATCCAATATTTTCCCAGAGAGTTAAATTTAGTCGTAGAAACTGCAAGAGGTGTAAACCACTATTTAAAGGAAAGTAGATATTTTTATAGAGCCGTTTTGACAGCTAAACTTCAGTGGATGTTCATCATTCCTAAAAGCTTCTTGATATCAGATCTCAATAGAGCACTTGTGCGGAGGTCTGGGTCTGTGTAAGGGTTTTTGCTCCTCTTTCAAATTTTTACAAGATCTCAGTTTGTGTTGACTGCTAGTCGTTTATGAATTAGGGAATACAGCCAAAGATATTTTTACTGGTCGTCATATTGAGTCTTATCAGTTTCTGCAGCTATTGCTAGTGGGGTTTTTTTTTGGTAGTAGCAGTGCTAAACTATATAATTTCTAGACAAAAAGAGGCAGCAGATCTCAATAGCAGCCAAGTCAAAGTGGAGACAGGATATGGATTTGGAAAATGTATGTGTTTAGAGAAATAAATGCATTTTTTATGCAAAATTCACTTTTTAAGCTGAATCTCATGATGCAATGTTATTCTCTCATCAAACACATATCTGGAGTGTATTTCCAGAAGTCTGTTACATATCCATGAAGGATTTTTGAAAGGATTAGATTTCCTTTTCATGTTATTCCTTTAGTAATGCTGTCCTTCCAGGCTAATTTACCAATGGAGTCTTAATAATTTCCATGTGGAGTGTTTAATTTTGGCTTGCAGAGAAAACTAGGCCTGAAACCAGACTGAATTTCATTAGACTAGACCTTTCTAAATATTCAGTTTTAGGGTCAAAGTACTTTAAAACTAAACACATTTTTAAATAATTTTAGACTGCAGCTTAAATTTTGGAATTAATGATTCATTTATCATAGAAATTTCATTGTTTCTATACAATTATCCGAGTTTCAACAATGAAAAAAAGAGTCTAAAACAACAAAGCAATTTTTTCTGAAAATGATAAAAGCTTTTTATTTGCACTAGTTTCTTTGACATTTTGAAAATTTGATGTGGCTCTGGAAACTCATATTGTGGGATTTCATTAAATTTAAGTCTATGACCTAGACTTAAGTTACAGATAAGTTACAAAAAGAAAAACACTTTTAGTCTTTACTCAAACATATGTTCTGAAGACATATAACCAACCCAAGCTCAATATCTGGAACCAAAATGTTATGAATTTGATCTCTTGAATCTTAACACATTTAAAGTTGGGAATTAACTGGGATAAAAAAAATAAAAAAAAATTAGTAGAAAATATGACGCTCGTAAAACCAGAGTAAATTACCAACTTTCCTTAAAAAAATCAGGAGAAATTAGTACACATTATGAGCTGTTGTGAAAATCAACCATGTTTAAAAAGTAGCTTTAGGTATCCCAAATAATTACCTTCAGAAACTGTTTTTGCATGTGAAAAAAACTCTTTTAAATGAACAGTAGAATCTGTGTGCTGTTTTCAGACTTGTCCTGTCACTTTCTAACCCAAGACTTCTGTTTTGAACATTTTTCTCTAGTTTATAAAAAAACCTTTCTTCATGTCACTCTTCCATTTTCTTTGGCCAGGTGAAATATCAGAAATCCAAAAATGCTTTGAAGAAATCTGCATTTGACTCCAAAAGTAAAATGAGCTGTGTCAGTGTAGGTGAGAAAGGTTGCGTGAGTTCCTTCTGATGATTAACAGTGTTTTGAAGGCAGTATTCAGCTCATCTTATCAGCCCTGAGCTAAATTGCTCTCTTTTTCCAGCCGCGTGAATGCTCAAGTGTCACTGTATTATATGAGATGTCCCTCCAATGGGTGAGAGAGCTCTTGATTATGTATTCACATGCTCACACCTCTATGTCTGTTTGTGAGGACAGATCGAAAAAAGGCACAACTGTTCAGTTTATATCCTGTTTCCTCGTGTTGAGCATCAAAACAATAGCATGATTTTTGATTGCACAGAAATAAATTATCTATGGTTTAAAATGATACAAGATAAGTTTAATCCTGTTTTGTCCTAATAGGACATTATAGTTATTTATTATCTCATTACTATTTGTATACTGCTTTTTAAAGTAACTGTATAATACACCGGAAGTGTAATGACAATAGAACCAGTAAAAAGCTGGCAAGATATGAAAGAAAAGTAACATTTTTGTTGTAATTTTAATCTTATGCTAGAAATGCAAAGTAAAAGACAAGAATATTCTCTTGTTTCTATACTTTAGGAACCTGTATTGGCATGGGCCATAGTGATAATTTATAACATTATATTTGAAGATTTTTAATCTTCAAAATGGTTTCAAGAAAAAGAAAACATAAATAACATGTAATAACAGAAAATGATCCACCAAATTGCTTCAATGAAGACAGAATCCTACTGTATCTGCAATTATGCAACAGACTCATCTGGGTTACTCCTTTCTATATTCTGCAAATTAAAAATTTTGAAAGCTACCAAATTACAAAATAACCTTTAGTGCATTGTTTGTGTGAAAAATACTTCCAAATGTCATTCAATACAGTAAAAAACAGATTACAAAATTCTATTTATTTGATATCAATCAGTTACAAATTTCACATTTTTATACAATTGATATTTTACTCAAAGTTTTAGTATTTTCAGAACATTTTATCTTTTATGAAAAAAGTTTAATCTCCTGCCAAAACTTTTTTTCTTTCAAAAATGTATTTCTGTTTTCACAGAGAATCCTTTATTATGAGGGTGCCTTTTCAACACCCTCAAAATAAAGGAGAAATACCTAATAGAAAATGTGTTTAAGTCACACCATCCTTAAACCCTAAGGATCAGACAGCTGAAATTATTCTGAACACAGTTGTTGACAAATGGTAATTAAAAGATTTGTTAATGTCGAGTGATTAAAAACACTGCAGGCATTTCACAGAGAAATTCAGCATGCAAATTGCTTTCTCTACAGCTGCTAGTGCTGCTCAGTTTGTTGAATGAAAGCGTTTTTTTTTCTCCTCCACTGTTATCATAATATTAAAGAGCTGTCACTTCTCCTGTAATGGAATGCACAATGTGAAGAATTAGCATTTTTCAGCAGCTATCTTGTTTGAGCCAGGGTATGCAATAATTGGCTAGGTGCTTTTTTTTTTTCTTCAAATGGTTAGATAATTCTCTTTCATCTAAGAAAGATGCAGTTAGCAAGAGCCTGGGAGGGGTTTCTATGTGAGACTGTGTGTCTGTGTTTGCATATTTTCTACCCATCTGTTTGGTTTGCAAGCAATTGAAGGATCCACTATGATTCTTGTCACGAGTTTTACTCATTGATTTTCCTCATCTTTTCATCACAGTGCACATCACAGTTACAAACTAAAGTTAAACACTGCAGTACAGCATCTATCCTTCCAGGCAGAGCTGGCGTTCTCTATAATAGTCATTTCAGGATTATGCTCTATTTGATATAGGTTGATGTTTTCAGATATTGTATTATACTTTCTCTACATTTTTCTTAAGAAAACAAACAAACAAACAAACAAACAAAAAAAGACTTAAAAAAGCTTTATTTTGTATTTGTATTAATTTGAGTTAACTTGATATTCAGTTTTTTGTAACTATAAAATATTTTAAATAAATAAGTCTTTCAATAGGGGAGCATGTAGCCATGGGGTAGTATGCGATTCTCATGACATCATAATCTTGATTAGAATGATCAGGGTTTTAACACCAAAGACAAACAATAATTATCCCTACTGATACTAAAATAGGCTGACACATTGATATTGTTTCAATAACATTGTATTTTATTATTATTATTATTATTATTTTGATACTTGGACACATTTGGAGACAAAGAGAATGTAGACAATTGAGTTGAAGTTAATTTTGTTTTAAGAAATAGGAACTGCTGCTGCATCTTTTCCTGATAATAGTTGTTCAAGGAGCTTCTCTCAGCCATGTTCAAAGTCAGGGATGAAACTCTATGAGTAGCAACAAGTGAAATGAAATTTAAAGTTAGATGAACTAAAACAGTTGGCCATTTAAAGCATTTTATGATTGTTAAAAAAAAAAAAAGTAGAGCAAATTCCCCTTAAATTTAAATCAGTGTCTCTTAAGCATTCTTATTGTGCCAAATCACAACTTTTCTTTTACTTTCTGATCACTGAAGAGTAATATTAGGAGTCTAACAAGCTATTTATCTATCAAGCTATGTAATTAATCATATGTTTAGGTACAGGCATCATTCCGTTACTTTACAGATGCTCTGCTTTCAAGACAGCAAAGAATTTTCGATTCATGGGGTACTCCTTCATTTCCACAACCTGACATCATATGAACAAAACCTTAACCTGTGGGATTTGTAAGGTAAGGAACTGAATAGGTTTTTAAGCCACACGGTTTTAAAACATTTGAATTTGCTTGAGACAAGTACACCAACTACAACTCTGAAATGAATTGGAACTGTATCCTCTTCCATTGTGTTCCTGCCCTCTACTTTATCTAAACTCTTTGCTTGTCCTCTCAGGCTTAATTAGGGAAAACTAATTAAAATAAATTGCCATATCCAAGCAGAACCAAATAATTTCATTGTTTCTATAATGCTGTACTCTGCAAATGCAAGCAGTTTGTAATTCCTAACTGTAGAATCAGTGTCAATTTTATGGTTGTCTGTGCAGCTTTATTGATCTTTGTAAAAGCTGACCTGAACTTTAGTACAACTGAAAATTGTAGAAAACTTTTTACTTGGTCTTTGCTTTGTTTACTTCTGCCTCTAGAAATTATTTTCATGTCTTAAATCCTATATCTATGATAGAATTAAAAAAAAGCCTTTTCCAAAGGGTCTCTGGTTATTTTGGTCTGCATCTTAGTGGATATTTTTCAAACAGCTCACACAACAACTGAGACATTACCAGAACTTTTAATTTCTAAAGTTGGCTGAATGTAGATTCAGTTAAATGTGCTTTGACACATTTAAACTTTGTGTCAAAGCACAGAACACCATTTTAGTGAGTCTGTCAAACCCCAAAAGCAAAGTATTTCAAAATTCTGCCTGTTAGCTGGAAAAGTCTGAACAGTGGTCAGGTAATAGTGAGTCACACACCTTTTCCAAAGCCCTTAAAGTGCTTCCTCTGGGCCTTTTTACTCACTTTAAAAAACAACAACAAACAAACAAAAACAAACAAAAAAACTTTATATTTATCTACATAAGTTACAGACCACCTGGCAAACAAAGATCAGAAATGGACTTGCAGGCTGCCCTTCCTTGATCAAGCTCAAGAATTGAAAATTAAACACGGTAACAATAGGAAATGAGTCATGAGGACCATGAAGGTCAAAATTTGCTTTTGTACTGTTGCATCTCAAAGGCCTGTTCCTTCTATCCAAAAAATATTCATTGTTGACGATGGATTCACACCTAAAGTTGTGGAACATAAACCTTGTGAGATCATCCAATAAATTCCCTTGTCATTGTTGAGATCTTCCAGGAGTTTAAAATCAGTTTTTTTTTTTTTCAACAAACCTCCAGAGACTGATAGCTTCCACTCCCACACTGAAGTGTGTGCCCTTCTAATCCAGGCTGTCTCAAGCTAAAAGTGAACTTTGTGACTGTTTAGGTATGGCATCATATTTGTGCCACCTACTTGAGACTGATGTGAGTTTACATATTGTCATAATTCAGGTGGTGACAGAAATCAGTCACCACCTGAATTTATCTGATCCAATGAACTTCCTATTGGATAGTTACTGAATGGATAACTGTCTTCCAGATGGAAACTAATTATTTAACCCCAGGTGATACAATCTATAGCTTTTCATTTCTTAAACAACCATGTGGAAAGACGAAGTCAATGGTTGTGAACCATGTCTGAAAAATTTTGTCTCACTGTCAGGAATTTATTTCTTCAACACTATACTATATTCAGAATAAATATTTTATTAATTGACAGTAGCTTTTCTGGGACAAATCCAGATGAAAACTTGGTTTTGAAATGAGGTTTTGGATTTTGATCTTGTTGTTACAAAGTCTGTTGTTATGAAGATATGTGTAGTTTGTATCAGTTGTATGAGGTGATTCAAAGCATCTACTGAACATTTACAACCATGACAGTTTGGATTTTGCTCACTGAGATCTAAAAACACTACTAATTTTGTGTTTTTCCATATCTTTCAACAAATGAAGAGTTATACAGATTCTGCAGCTTAGTTTATCAGCTTAAATTGCAGATCAGACCAAATTGTTGAAATCCCTGGCGGGTTAAGATTACGAGCAATAGTTTAAATTTACCGTTGTTTCTCTTGAGTGAAAGTAAAATACAAATTTACTTGAATGAGATAAAGAATATGTGGAAAGGGCTAAAAAACAATGACTGGAAATGGATGGAAAAGCCAGAAATGGGGAAATATGAAAAACATTTCCTGAGAAAGATACAGATGATCACTGAGTGTCCCTTCAGAATCAACAAGTTATCACATCACAACCAAAGGAAGACAGTCATCTGGTTGGATTGTCATTGGACTGTAAGCTAAAATACACAGAGGTAAGCCTCTCTCAGGTCTGGTTTAGCGGTGGGATGACCACCCTGTCACTCAGCCTCCTACAATTTACCACTACATATATATTTGAGTGAGGCTACTCAGCTTTGCTTCAACTGAGGGGGAAAAAAAAACAAAAATAAACTTGATATCAATTCTGACATCAACATAGCTCAATCTACTTATCAAAAGCAAAATACAAGCTTGGTTCTCCCAGTAATTCCTGTAAATTCTACTTTATGATCTCAATCAAGGTTGAACTTAGTTCTGCCCAAACATTTATTTCTCAGTATTTAGCTTCTGGTAATCTGAATCCAATTTAGAAAAGATTAAAATACATGTAAATTTCATCTCCCCTCATTAATTTTTTGCAGTTTGGAGATACAAACTGCTACTCAAAATCTTTTTTAAAAATGCATTGCTGGTTAAAGTTTCATGAAGAGGATTCTCAGCTAAAGACACATAATTAGAGTTTTTGGAAAAATACTTATTTTATACATCAGCAACAGTCTGTTAAATTTGGTTGAAATAGATTGTGCTGATTTTTATGATAGCCTTATGATCAATGCTTGAATAAATGACAGATTTAAAAAAAATCACTTAAATATTCCTTTACTCAGGTCAGGGTTCAACGATGAGAGGATCCCTATGTGGAGACCAGGCCACTGATTTGAAGTATTTGGCAGAAAAAACATTTGTACTTGTTTTTTTTTTTTTTTTGCTTATTGCAGACTGGATACACATTTTCAAAGGAAGAAATTATTCCATCTGATCTTGCAGTAGCTCAGTGACTGATACAGAATGATATCTTTTTCCTCTACTGCTTTCTGCCACACGCTGTTGATTGCCAAGCCTCCTGAAAATACATTGGAAGTGCAGCCACTTAGCCTTCACAGCAAAGTCTTAAAAAGACATTGCACATTTATTTTTTCTAAATCTTTGATGAAAACATCATAAGATGAGCAAGCCCCTTCCACCCTTTGGTGTGTTAACTACAAAAAAAAAGTCTCAAAGAGAAGCTCAGTTGTCTGCCCCATATGGTACTGAATGTTCAAAGGAGAGTGGTCACAGCGAAAGGAAAAGCCCAGATTGTCTGAAGAACTGCTCTGCCCCATATTGCTTTTATGCTGGTTTGATGTCATGCATATTTAAGTGAGTTTTCATCTACCAAAATGACATTGATCTTGTATTTTTGTTTTTGTTTAGAGCTTGGATTAGCCCCTACTAAAGTCATTGAGAGAAATACAGTGATACCAAATACACCAAACAAACCAGTCATGGTTTTGCATCACTTTTTTTTTTTTAGATTAATGTAATGAGCAACTTCAGGTGAGTCATTTTTTTCAAGATGAAAATGCTTAATAGGGGACAGGGGAAGTAGAGCAATCTGTATGGATGTTTTGAAATAGTTTGCATCACAAAGTGCGACAAAATTAGGCAAGATATTTGATTTGTTAAGTCATTTATTAGCACTTTTTAAGGTGGGAATTGTATTTTATTTCAGCTGTACTCTAAACAAAGTATTGAGGGTAGAATAATAGACAACAATTGCTCTATGATACAACACTTGTAAGGAAAAATGGTTTCTTCTTTTGCACTGTGGTTTCATTTTTAGGTGTGGTGGGAGGTCTCTTGGAAGCTAAAACAACTAAATTACTTAGCCACAAAACTAAATTAAAATATTTACCATGTGAATAATTAAATTAAAATCCATTAAGCTCTAATTTTCTTGCCGAGTCACCAAAGTGGCATTTGGATTTTAGTCAAGGATGAATTCAGAATAGTGAAATGTTTGATTTTTCAATTAAAAAAACAAATTCTTCTAAGCTACTGTCTAATTTTTTTTTTATCATAACCAAGGGGACGAAGAAACATTGAGAGCCAATGTGCACAATTGTTTTAAATCATGTGGCTGCAACATTTGGCATGTCTTAGACTTATCTACAACATTTATCTTTGGTATTTCTGCACATTAAATGTGGATAACAAGACAAGTATATTATTTATTAATGAGAACAATAATATGAATATAGGCTACTTTTTAGTCTCAGAAGAGCTTGTATTTTTAGATGGTGAAAGAATCAAGTGAAAATAGGACAGGTATGAGGAAAATAAGGCTCTGTCTCATATCAGCATTTTAAATGTTGCTTCTGGTTATTTTAAAGCAGCTGAAAACAATTAGCAGTGATTGGATTGGTTCTCAGACGCCTAAAGTGGCACTCTAGGGCCATGTTAGACAGGGCAATCTCTGATTAAGAGATTAACACTCTCATTACTTCCTGGGCTGTTGCAGGAAGGAAGGTTGGAAAGACACTAATAAAAGCAGTTTAAATGATTGAAGGGAAATAACCAGATTGCTTTTGTTCTGACTGAAGATTAATTGCACTACAGTATAGACTTTGCTAGTTCGGTGACGGCAGTCATATATCTAAATATTGCAAAATGTAAAACAGCTTTTTGAAGGGTCCATATGATAAAAATAAAGACACAAACAGTTTGCCTTCATTTTACATGACTTCATTTTACATGACTAAAACTTGAATGAGTTCTGGTACGTTTAGAGACAAAGACTCGACAGCAGAACCGTTAACCACAACCTGGGCCTGACCTTCATGTAACCACTTAACCAGAGCTTTTTCTGCCAATGTCTGTCTTCTGGATACTAAACAAATGCAGCTTGTTCATCTGTGTGTGAGGGACTGCTGTGTTTTTGTTTGTGACTAGGCAGGTCTCTAAATCCCACTGGGCATAGCCTCTAGCAAGTTAACAGTTATCAATGTCGCACCCAAATATCAAAGTATTAGTTCTGCTCTGAAACCTTCATTCTAATGCTGTGATGAAGGTAAAACCTGATCAGATATGGATGTAACAGAGTGAATTTCATCTCTGAGTACAGGGTTGATTGCAGTGTAGAGTTTAGATTTTTGATGTAGGTATATTGTCATTTTCATTATAATATTGCTTGGTACATAGATTGACATTGTTCCTATGTCTTACTTGCATAACATGACGAAAACACTGTAAGTGCATGCATTTTAGTAAAAGTGTTATAACAATTCTGGCTGTTAGTCAGGCGTATGTGTGTCCTGTGTGTCACAGTACAGTGCCCTCTAATATTCCACAACCTAGTAGCTTAATTCAGTTGTGTTGCACTTAGAACATGATCTTTCAAGGAGAAGGGGAAGAATTATAATATGTCATTTACAAGGCTAGAGAACAATAAAGTCTTAGGTTTATCTTCAAATATAGCACTCTTGAAGGCTTCCTTCTTTAGGGAAGAGGGAGTGATTTAAAAACAACTTCTTTTTTTTTAGCTGTAATAAAACATACAAAACATTCCCAGAGTATTGTTTTGATTCTTTCATGCATGTTTTAGGAATCTCAGCAGTCAATCAAGGGTCCCTAAACACTTGCTGTCACATAGCTCCATCTATTTGCAAAAATTTCCACTTCACAGCTGCAGCCTATAGTTGAGTTTCAACCTCACTGATCAAACCTCTGGTAGAACTCAAGACTGTTGAACTAAATGTTAGTTCAACACTCCTAAGAATGGTCATTAACACCATAATAGAGGAGCGTTGTTGGGATAATGAGTGTTGGAAAGAGTAGGAGTTTCATGAAGAAATGGAGGCTAGTTTCAAGGCTTCAAATTGTAAAATCAAATACAATTTCTATAACAACTGAAGTTAACTATTTTACTGTGCTATAAAATGGGATTACATGCCTGGAAAATGCATAATATGCCTTTAAAAGTTTACATCTGTTTATACTTGCAAGGTTGCCGGACACTGGCGTCTATGTCCAGTGGTCAGAGGACAAGAAGCAGGGTACACCCTGGAAAAGTCACTGCATTCCTGAGTACTACAAAGAAAAACAGAACAAACAACTATGCACTTACTCAATTCATGGATATCAATTAATCTAACATGTTTTTGAACCATAGAGAAAACAAGAGTACATGCATGCAGAAAATCGATGCAGGTACCTCAAGCTGGGATTCAAACCTAGAACATTTTTGCTGTGAGGCAATGCTGTTAACAACTACTAGCAAATGAGAGCTATTTTTGTCCTATAGTTTATGCTTATTAAACTTCTCAGGAGAATATGTTCAGCTGGTTCAGACAAATGAGGATTAACAATATACAGTGTTGTGTCAGGATGTTTTCCCCTGCATTCCAAATAAATTTATTGCCATATTGGCAATTAACAAAGACCAATTGAATAATTTATGTATGAGTTCAAAGGTTGTAAGTTTGTAAAGATCTAAAAAGTCAACTTTCTTACTCATGTCAATAAAGTGGTGTCTGGCATTTGATTCCCCTTTGTATCAGCAATAAGGTTAGGTTCCAGTGGCATAATCACTTAACATTTGCTGTAACGTGGATAAGATTATACACACATAAAGTGCAGGCTTTTCATAAACACATTCTTCTTGGATGCTACATTTTCATTTTACAAGTTAGGAAAAAAGACATGTACGTTTCAGGATATGGGAAGTGAGTGTTATACATCTAAAGTTAAAAATAGGCTTCTTTGTACGTTTGGAACCTGCAGGCTTTCCCTGCTCCACTTACTGATAGAAAGCTTTCTGTGGAATACACAATTATAAACACTGTATGTAGCCCTGTGGTCTACAGTTAAGCTCAAGATTATCCACACCTCTGGCAAATTTAGGTTTGAATTTGTCTTTTAATTTGACTATCGTGTTTCTTCAGACTGGAAACATTATTGATACTTTTGAATCTTAAGTTGACTTTAATAAGGAATATGTTGATGAGCCTAAATATTAGGTGATGGTAAAGAGGTTTTCCAAAATCAAAGACTTCAAGTTCACCGTAGAAGATGCACATTCAAAATACAAGTGGAAAACATACAGGAACCTTTTAAATAAAACGTAAATAAAAACTGGGTTTGTTTTATAAACTTTATCTTTTGTCAGATGTCTGTCACATTCCCTATCAAATTTAGACATTTTGATTAAATAGGAATAATTTCAAATGTAAATCTGCTGGGAATACGTTTCTGAAAAGCTGTATAGAGACGTCCATGAGCTTTATACTTTTTTCTTTGTGTTTGATCTGATTTTAGAATTCACAATTAGTAGATTCAACTTTACTTATTGTGGAAAATTACCTCGCCCGAAGCATAATTGTGTCCTCAAAGCAGGACTTCAAACACTGTGAATTTTATTGATTATTGTTTTTCATGGAGTTGGTAAAATGATCCCTGATGATAACCACAAATAAGACAATTGCTACAGCCACCATAAATGTTTATCCAGGAATATTAACAAAATCTGCTATTTATATGCACTTTTATTTAGCCTCAGTGATAAAGTCTGAGATCTCACTTTCACTTGATGGTATATTATTAACCATTACTCATTATAAAAAATACAAAGTACTTTCTGCAAAAGGTCACATATATTGTTTATTGTCTGTGTTGCTTTTAAAAGTCAACAATTTAAACATTAGGGGTGTGAAGAAGACAGCTTACAGTGAACTTGTAGGTGTGCATGAAATATTTATCCTGTTTCACTGATATGAAATCTAGCTCTTTACAACAGCGGTAATATCCATCATTATGATTTGGAGTGACAGTGGGTGAGGCAAACTGTTTTATGGTTTCACTGGCCATATGCTCAGACCTTTTTAAAGACGAGACTGATGGGGTCACAAGAATCCTCGAGCATAATGTGCACTACACATTCAGCCAACTGTTGGTACAGGGCTGTGCCATCTGTTACACTTTGCTACAGTGACATTGGACCATCCGAATAGTTCAATGGTGAGAAAGCTCAGTGCTTGTCAGCAGCAGGTGAGATCCGTCAGGTAAATTTTGTTTTCTTTGGAGTAAACTTTTTTTCTTGCTGTGATTGGTTTAACCTTTTCTTTCAGAGACTAGAGGCATTACTTTTTCTATATTAGTTCTTAAAAACACATGATGTAATTGTCCGGGTTTTTGGGTTGGTTTTGCTTTCCATTTTATTGTGCTTCATGTTTTAGTTCACTTTAGTTTAGCCCTTCATGGTCCATTTGATATTATTATTTGAGGTATTTAGTCTAATTATAATTGCCTTATTGCTTTCCTTACTTTGAGTTCTATATAGTGTTTCTAGTTATGTTTTATTCTTTAGTTACCTTAGGTTCTGTCCTTGTTTGTCTGAGTCTATGTCAAGCCTTCATTAATGACTATAGTTTAATTCTATTTTAGCCTTTTAGTTATTTCTTATTTCAGCCTCCCTGCAGTGTTTCTAGTAATGTTGTTTCTTAATTTCATCACCCTAAGCTCAGTTATTCGTCCATGTCCGAGTCTACATAGAAATATCTTCCTTTAGTAATTCTCATTAGGTTATTTCTTAAGTCCTTCTTAATATTATTGGCCTTAAACGTTCACACCCTGCAAATTCTACATAGTACAACTTTGACTGAAGTTTTTGTACAATATAGTTTAGGCAAAATCTAAAAAAAATACATAATAGTTTGATTCTTGCCCTTCTTAAGCTGTGTTTATTATGCGTTTTGAGAAAAATTTGGATAGTGTTGTATAATTCTCAAAATTTTAAATTAGAAATGATCTAAATGTTGGTCATTTTAGTGACCTAAATGAAACACTTAACTTAATTATTATCAGGAAACCTGAACTGAAATGGTAATCAATGTAATTAGGTAGTCTGATTATTTTTTTAAAAAAAAGAAAAAAAACAAGAAAAATATTCTAAATCAGTCTTCCTTAGACCATCACCACAGACTAGACAGAGTAGTTTCAAGAATAGGATCTTGGAGAACATTTTTTTGTTCATGTATTCTTCCACAGCTTTACACAATATTAGAAAAATGCAGCACATGTATTGCAGATCATGATGAAAACAAAATCATTTAAGATGGGTTCATTGATGGATTTGTTGCTGTTATCTTAATCTGATTTAATCAGAACACAATTTACATGGGGAGTGGATCAGCTAATGACAAGATGTCAAAGGGTAGTGCTCGACATGCCTTCAATTAAAAAATATATAGATTCAATTATTTTATTGTAAACAACAATTTTAGAGCTGTGGTATGTAAAATGAGTCATCAGGACCCAGTTAAATGTATATTTGTGTTAGTAATCTAGCAGGTTACTCACAGAACTGTAATGTCCAGAGGAGATATTTCAGCCATTTGAGTGAACTTTGTTGCCATGAAAATGTTATATTTTCAGTGCCCCAAAACCTAAAAAGTGGGATATTTCAAAAAATGGGTCAATTTTGATGTTCGTGTGAAAAAAGACCTCGTTTCACACCTTTTTGTAAACCATGTAACAAGTAGATCTACAATTGACAGTGCTTGGTTTGAGAAAATTATTTGTTTTTAGACCCAGTAAAAAAACTGGGTTTTTTTACTGGGTCTATGCAAGACGTTTGTTAAAGTTCGTGATGTTATCTTACATGTCGGTTTCATCTCAAAACATCTCTCTTTAAAGATACATATTTATTTCCTTTTATCCTGTCGGGGCTATTGGAGCTGCTATGACATGTTCTTTAAATACTACCCTGAATCAGCTTTTCTTTAAATCTAATTTAATTTGAGGCAATTCTCCAGCAGAAGTTTTTCAAAAGGATAAAAATGTAATTTGGCAACTGAGTCTAAAGTTGAAACATTTTTAATTCTGTAATAGATCTGATGCTGGATAACATGTAAAGTTGTATTCTTTCAAATTATAATTTCGCAAAATGCTAATGTCCATCCCCCAATTTCAAGTAAGTTTATTGGAAAACTGTAATTTAGATTGAGTTGTTCATGTGTAAAAAAAACCAAAAAAAAACAGCCTTACTGAGAAAACAGTCTTCAGAGCAATATGTTCTTCAATGTCCCATTTACTTCTCACATCTGCAAAATATGATTATTCATGAAAGGCTGGAATATTCATCATGCATAGTATTCCCACTCTGCCTGTCATATTGTTAATGTTTCATATTCTGAAAAATAAACAGATTTTTTTTCTGTGACAACTTAATCTGTTTCACAGATGGGATAATCCAATAGTGGATTTTTATGCTACAACATGTAGAAAAATCAATGTGCACAGTATATACTATTATGTATGTTTGGAATATTATATAAAAGATAGAAGGTCTGAACCATCACAGTAACCAAAGAAATTCTGAACTTATCTCTACTTCATTTCAGTGCTTTATGCACATAATTATGGAGCAGATATTCACTGTTAACACAGTTTGTGCCCATAACAAACATGTTCTTTAACAGTGCTAAGTTTGTGGGATTTCAATTGGAGCTGATGTTTCAGAGACATGTGAAGGACTTTGTATGTTGTACTGCTGAAAAGGAATTAATGGCAGCTTGTTTTGTCAGCTGTTACTTGCCAACTCCTACTCCATCTGCTGTCTTTTTCAGAAAGCTGGTCCTCCACTTGACTCCCTTCTTTTTTCTCAGTTTTTCAAAAGAACAGATTGAGTTTGAAAGTTTTTGTTAGACACATGAATTCTTTAAAAAAACGTTGCTTGTGAAAGCCTGCAGCATAGACAATACTATGTAGGCAAAGTTAATTTAAATTGTCAAAAGGAAAAACTTTGATCAATGACGCATCACCCTGCTACACATTATTTGCCTGCAAATGTTTACTGCAACAAAAACAACTTTTTTAACTCTTAACTTATAATTTGTCAACATAGAACATACTCTTATAGTCAGACATATTAAGAAACAAGGCTGAAAGGTAGAAAATATGGTGGAAATAGAAAACTAAGAGAAAATAGTAACAACCATGCACAGTTTAAATAATAGGCTGTGAATTTATCATTTGCTTCCTAAATATTTGAACTCCTGAATGTTCTGAATAAGAGTTTGTATATTCACTTTAACTTCCTCCCACAGTACGACTGTTAGTGTTACTCTAAAAGAATGCAAGCATGGTTGACTATCTTGGGTCTCTTCTTCTGGTGACCTTCATCCTCATATGCATGCCTCCATGCCCAGTGTGGACTTTGTTTCTTGCCCAATGGCTGCATGAGATACTGTAGGAATGGGCAGCTATTGCATATCCATCCATATGGATGGATATGCAATAGCCTGGTGGTGGGAACTCACCCTACCACCACCACAGAACAAACCCTCTGTCTTTGTCTGTCCAGTCTCATCTTGTTGCTCTTCTTGCAATTTCATCCTCTACAAACTGCTGCACAGAAGATGAGTATCCATGATTAACGAGTAAAATACCAGAAGGACTTTCTGCCCGAGCCTTTACTATGGAAAGACATGACTTCCTATTGTGCAAACGTGTTTTATTACATATACAGTTTTGTGAGACTGCATGAGTGTTTTTTTCTAAATATTTGTTCAAATACTAATATGCTTAATATTACACAAATGCACTACAGTAATTTATGTTCAAAGTATGATACTGAAATTTAAAGATTATGAAATGGCAAATCAAATACCAGATGTATAAAATATGGAGAAAAATGACGCAATAAAAAGAAATTAAACAGAAATAAATAAATATGAAAAAAAATGCCAATCAGGTGGGTGAAGTAGTTCTTCCTCATATGTATGCGGAAGAATTGCAATTGCAAATTTCTCTGTCCATCTTGTTTATTCCTCTGTCCTCAGTTATTTTTTCTTTTCTGACTGTGCTCCTTTATGCTCTTTATTTGTTCTCTGTTTCTGTTTTTAATGAGCCTCCTCTCAAATCTTCCCAGAAAAAGGAGCTAAGCTCTCAGCAACTGGTATTGTGTATTTTTGAAGAAAAAAATTAAAATAAAAAATATAGCTCTGTCTCATTCAGCTTTGTTTGAACGATAGACACAGCAATTTATTTTTAACATTTCTTTTTACGACAATAACATGGTAGGGTTTTCTCTTTCTCTTGTCAAGAATGAAAGAAAACAAAAAACACAAAAAATAAACCAACATAACAACGATAATGTAGTTAAAGAATGATGATTCAGTTCTTTAACAAAGCGAAGAAAGTGAAAAACAACACAAAAAAAACAAACATCAAGAAGAAAACACTTATTACTTAAGGTAATGTAAAATAAACATCTATGATGAGTCAAATTCAGATGTAATTTCTGATACAGCAGGATAATTCTTTTTTTACATTGACAGAAATCACATGGTTTCATCATTCAAGCTGTAAAATTTTAACATCTGCATATTCTTGAATAGAATACATGCAACAACTTTAGTTTCAAAAAGATGGCCTAAGCAAAATACATTTTTAAGAAGAAATTGTAATGTACTTGGATTATGTCCAGTAGAGGAACACATCTGCTGCAAAACATGGACAATAGGTGGTGCAGGAATGCAAGTTGGGTGTCTTAATATTCCCTGAGGCTCCTGGTTGGCTTTCGGGGAAACCAACCTGACTTTGATATGCTTGGTTTGATTCACAACTGAGCTCCTTCTGTTTCAGAGAAATGTCTTAAACACAAAATTTGTGCTTCTTTTATTTAAGTTTATATGTCCAATTTGATTCTCAACTTGACTGTTTTTAATTTAAAAAAAAATCCTTTCACTTCTTTTCACACAACCACAATAATTAAAAGTATATGTAGAAATACTATAGTAAAATCTAGAAATTAATAGTTTTGATCAATAAAAGTTGTGATTTTTTAAATTAAAAGTAAGTTCAATGCCATCTCTTTAATTTGATATACATTTATTTCAGAAAGCATTACATAATATCAATTCAATTTATAGACTCATCTTTTGTTGCCCTTCCTTATTATTTTCCTTCTTTACTTTCTTTCGTTTTGTCTTTGTTCCAAATGTCTAAATGAAAAGTAATCTTTATTCCCACAAAAACTGAACATAATAAAATAATAATTCTATCTGGTTACTATGTCCCATTCTTTCCGAAATAGTGTAGATAAAATGCAATCACTTTCTGACCTACATAAATGTAAACTTTGGATATTTCTTCCATGATCCCTGTATACACTCTTTTTCTGCCTCTCTTTGAGCTAAGAAAAGATGGCTAGCTTGTATAAAAATTCACTGCAACAATTTATAAAAGCTAAAGACTATAGACAATATTGCAGTGAATTGATTTCTAATTGGTCTCTTTTCCTGGTCATCATGCCATTGTTCTACATGACAGCAGGGTCTGTTAGAAATTTATGTGCTGCTAAAAGTTGGAAAAATCTATGCTGAATTTAAATATCTGATGACCAAACCAGGTATCTTAAACACCTGCATGGTGAAGATAAGATAAAGAACAGAAATACGGAAAAAAAATAAATGACAAGAGAAAGAAAGCTCACAAAAGCCCACACACTGAGGGCGATCAGCAGTGAATAATGTAATGAACTTGTAACAGCTCTAAAATAATCTCTCCTTGATTCATTTCAGTTCCTTGTTTCTCTCTTATTCTTTTCCTTTGTTCAGCCTTTCTTTCAACATTTCTAGAGGAACTCATTATATGTGACATCGCAAAAGAATACACTTCAAAAGGATTTGACATAAAAAAGAAGAAGAAGAAAAAAAAACTACTGCCAGGTCACAAGCATGACCTGTGATTGAAAAATGAATTCTCACTTTTAAGCATTTTCTTACACAGTTACCTATTATAATTACATCTCTTGTAAAATGTCCATGTCTGCAGTTCTGCAAAAAACTAAACTGTATCTCATCTCGGCACTTTTGGGCCACAGTACTTTGGAGGTTAAAAAGCTATTTTCATCTTCTTATTAGATTGAAAATGAAAATGGAAAAATGAAAGTTACAACCATCTTTGCTTTTCAGTGTGTCTCAACTTTGTCAAGGTGATGGCAAAGTTATAGAGTATTTCTAGCAAACATCGTCCAACACACATTATGTTTTGATGGCGTAAATGAGAAACACTGTATGATATTCATACAATGAAACCTTCAGTTTCATACAATGAATTATGTGTTTTCAATTTTAGACCCCCAAAATCATGGTTTTAGATGCTGACATACATGACAAGGCAGACAGTGAGGCAGCAACTAAAGGACAGGATCACATGAATATACTGAAATACTGGCATACACATAAAGAAGGGCATAATAGAGATAACTTTAAAAGATAATTTCTCTCTTTCACTCATTCTTTAATTTGTGTGCATGTGTGTGTTAAGAGAAACATACACATGCACACAAACAATAAGTTAGCAAGTCACTAAATACCACACCAAAGAAAAATAAAATATAGGTCAGTGCCCATTGTGTAACCCCTCCCACTCTTCACTGGAACGCTGCATGGATATGCTGATATGGAAGATGGACAGATGGGTAGTTTTCTGACAGTAATTCATTAAACATGTTTTTCTTTCTATATTCTTCCACATCACACTTTTGGAGAAAAACCTACCTCTTCTGGCAGTAATGTCCATTTTTATTTACTTTTCTATTAACTCATAAATCATGCACACCATTTGTACACATTTTCTAAAACTAAAGTAGATGTCAATCTTCCTCTGGATTCTAACTTGTGTGCTCAATTAAAAGTTTAGCTGCAATAATATTTTGCATTATCTTTTACGAATCTTTCTTGTCATCATCATCATCACTTTTCCTTTAAACATTCTGCCTCGGTAATAAGCCACAGCTCTGCATACACTATAGTTCCAGCCATCTGGTCAGCCTGACTGTTCCTCCTCTCTGCTGTCACTCACTCCTGCCCCCTCAAGTGTCACTCAGCAGCTTGGTCGGCACTGTGCTCGCAAAGCAGTAAGAGAAAATTATCATCATAAACTCTAATTACTGAGGGTAATAGTTGACAGTTGCAGTGCAAATACTTCAAGAGTTCTCAATTAAATCTTTATTCAGTGAAGCAGTCTCAGTGAAAGTGAAACCGCACCAGGAAAATGTGCTCGTGCTGGCAGAACACAGAGTGAGGCTCGAAAGACTGAGCACCAGTCTTTGCTTCCCACAGTTCCATTAAAAATTCACTTGAGGTTTTTCAGTCTGGAATTGTATCATATCAACAAACCCCAGTAAATATAACGCCTGCTATCAGACCTCCAAGGTCAATAAGCCTTAATGTTGCATAGATCAGTCATCAAATTTATTAGGGTGGAACTGAACCAATATTTGATAGTCAGTGTGATCATGTTTTGGATGTAAAAGCAGAATTAAAGGACACAGGAGAATGGTTGCAGCTAGGTGTTTGATACTTATGCCAACCTTTTTAAGGCACCTTATCACATTGGAACAACCCCTTCTTACTGTTCTGTACATTATTTTGACAATCAAATATAATTGCAATTATAACTAATACACAGGTTATTGTTTCTGCATCTGCTATTCGAATGGATTCTTGATTACATGTATGCTGACATTGGGTGCCAATATGTAATTTAGTTTCATAGGGATGGCAGAGTTGTTGCCAAGGCAACACTTGTAAGCTATTGTTAGTCCTACTAAACTGTCTCCAGCATTTTATTTCTGTGCTCTAAATTTGGAAATAGTTACCTATGGCAGCTTTTAAGTGCTCCCCATTAAGGTTTTCGTAAGTGTGAATGTTATCGCACTGTTCTTTATAGGACTGCCAAGCCTTATTTTGCTTTTTCATTTGTATAGAACACATACACCTGTTGGGGTACAGTAGAGATTCCTAAACATTTGTTTGTATGTGCAGGTATTCATTTGTAAATCTCCAAACACTTTAAAGTTGCTCACACTACATACCTGTGCTGCACTGAAACAATAATAAAAAACCTCCAAACCCTTCATAAAGTGGAACGCTTAGCTCACTTATCAACTTTGTCAACCATCTGGCTGTTTTTTCCTCACAGTAACACCTTCATGTTTGACTACTGTCTTTTCAACAATTGCAGATTTCTTTTGGCTAAACCACTCTTTTAGCAATAGATACACAAAATAAGGATAAACCATTCTATGGTTAACAGAATCATTTAAGATAAACATGCTTTAATTAACGCTGATTAGCTGCACCATTTGTTGCTCCAGTGCCAAACAAAGACAGACCCAAATGGGACATTCTACAATAGATGGGTGTACATGTCAGTGGTCTTTGTTCATGCATGTGTATTCATGTGTGCACCCATCTGTGTGTAGTTCTGAATGTGTCCAGCTTCTTCTTTTCCCATCTGTCCTTTTGCCTTGACATCCAAACACTGCTCTAATGTGCCGCCCAATAAGCCACTGATTATCATATCGGAACAATATTAACTTCTTTCTCTGCTGGGTTGAGGATCAGTAATTGCTGTCAGTGCAGAGGAAATGGGAAAGGAAATTACATCTGCCCATACAAAGAGATTGTTTCCTTGTTAGTCCAAAGAGACTGTGATGACCCTTTGCATGTGTTTTAATGTACTTGTTGGAAGTTGAAAGTGTATGTGTTTGAATACGTGCATAATCACACCAGTTTAATTTTATGTTTACGAGAGACATTTTCTTCTTAGCATAAAGAGCTTCAAACTAATCTCACAGTAGTATTATAGAGAAGATTAGGAGAAGGGCATGCTAATACTTTGTGCATCAATGTATTGGTTAGAGTAAGCACTTTAGTAAACCTTTATCAGATGTGCTTGGTTGATTTGTTATTTTAAAACATACCCTTTTAAAATAACAAGCTTTAAGTAAATAGTAAGCGTATTTTTGATTTAACATACAAATATGTATTGACAATGGTTTCTATGATTGGTCATATGGAATATTCTATGATTAACTGCAATTTAAGATGAGCTTGAAAACATTAGTCTGTGAGTAACAACTTGTCTGATGTGTTTCAGCAGATGGCCTCTCAAATGGTTATTTGAGAGACCAAGGGAAGTTTTGTCAGAACTTCCTTCTGACATAAAAGGAAGTTATCTGTCCGTCATGTAACAACGCAGATTTGTAAGCCCAGCAAGACTGTTTAGGTACATTTTGCTGTGCACCGCTGATTATAATATGATTTGTGTGATTTGGTTCCTCTCATTTAGCACAAAATTAAATACCTTTTTTCAGTGAGTCTGACCTATGTGTCATATTAATTGTAGCATAGTTTGTAATTCCAGAAACCTTCATTTGTTAAAACAAAAAAGGGAGAGACATTTCTATAGGTACGTCTTGAGGATGTGATTGATGGGGTTTGGTCTAGCAATAGAGCGTCATTTCTTGCATTTGATCTTAGGGACCACTGCCCTGCATATTTCAGATGCGTCTCCATTTCAGAACACCTGATTCAAATGATTGCATGACCTCCTCTGTATGCCCTCAATGCTGCAGAAACCTGTTAATCACCCTCTTATTCGAGTCAGGTGTGTGGCAGAAGGGGACGACCTAAAACATGCAAGGCAGTGGTCCTTGAAGACTGTAATTGAGAAACACTGATCTAAGAGTATATTTGGAGTGATGGAGTGAACCACTCTCAACAAACCTAATCTTATAATGCTGAACAGTTCAATTGAAGTAAATAAGTGATATCATGATAAAGATAATGAAATGGTCAATATGTTAATCTGCTTAGATTGATAGAAAAAGAGCATAAATATAGTATAAAAGATTATTTTTCTAACACTTATTGGTAAAATAATACCAATAGAGCTTGGAGGATAATTTAGCTTCAAAATGTTCTGGTTTACGTTTGACGGTAGTGTAACTTTTTCTCCCATGTGGACTTAACTTCTCTCTGTCTTCCAAACTTTGCTCTGGTGAGACCCAGCAGTACAGGGTGAGATTATGACTTTAGGGAGCATGGAGAGAACAGAAGAGGTAAAAACAGAGCTGAATGGCAGGGAGAGAGAAGATTGAGCCACAGTCCTCCTGCTGGCAGGTAAACATATAGTGTATCCACAACATCAACCCCTGTCTTCTCCAGTGTCCCACATCTCCACCTGATTCTGTCTTTTGTCTATTGCCACATTTTTCACCCTCTCCTGCTGTTTGCACCAGAGCCCATTTTTGGGTCACTGCAGATATCACATTGTGTCACAGCACTGGAAAGATCGCATCAAATTATAGAGCACCTCCTGGAAAAACACAGGTAAAAGTTTATGTGTGACCACATGCACACACACACACACACACACACCCCCACACACACACCCACACACACACAGTTCAGTGACATGTGAGACACAAGCCCACCTTGTGTATGAAGAGGCAAAGCAAACAGGAAAAACATGAAGGATAGTGCTGACCAATACAGTTGACCTGGGAGTAATTCTGCCTGTAAATACCAGTACCTCAGCATATTGCTTAATGTGCAATATGCTGCTAGTGGAGCTTACAGTGCTCCACTAACATTTGTAATGCAATATTTGGAGTTGGAAGGAAGGAGTGAATATGTATTCTGAAATTTCATATATGAACTTTTACCTCAACATTAATTAAGTCATTTGGTAAAGTCAGCAGGAATGGTATCTACAGGAGAGCTTCCCAAAGTGCACAGGTTTCATGGTTCTATTTGGGTCTTTTATACTGTTTTGTTATATTGTTGGATTAGTAATCATGAATGGCTGTAGCGTTGATAAGTTAAAATTAGACTCATTGTGAGATCCCAACAATTTTTTTCATTAAGTCTTATGGACCCATATATTCAACTTGAAACAAAGTTTCTACTAGACACAATTCATTCATTCACTTAAGGATTGCTGTGGCAGTTCCTCCATCTTTTCCTCAGTGTTAGTATTTATTTAAATGTTTTCACATTTATAATTTTACATTTTCTTTGGTGGTGGGTTTTGCATTAGGTTGTTTACTATTTTGGGTGCACACATTTAGTAAACACCTTATGTTTATTTAGATCATTAACAATTTTGTTTTCTTGTTGAGTTTGAAGGACTGCTGGGGGAAGATGATTGGTTTAAGGCAAACCAGGAAATGGAACAGACCATCAGGCTGCTGGAAGCAGGGGACTTGATAATGAAGATTCTTCCTCTCGCTCTACTAAAAGCATAACTGCTAAAACATTTATGGTGTTAGGTTGTTTTGTTTTTATAGTTGTGTTAAAGTTAAAATGTTTGATTAGAATTAGTTATTTATGTTTATGTATTAATTGTCTTTGTCTTCTCCCCAGCCCCTCCTTGTTTGTGTAGGCTGGCCTTTGTGTTTAAATTCCCCTGTTTGTTCATTGTGTGAGGTCAGTTTTTGGTTTGTTATGTTGAGTTAGGTATACCTTATTTGATTTATTTTGGGCCTATTCTTTCTATATTTTTGAGATTTGATGTTAAAAGCTTTTTGTTAAGATTATTTTAGAAATGAAATAGAAGCTATTTTTTAATATATATGCCTTTGTCCTTGTTCCTTGCTGGTCAGACTGTTACAATTGCACTTTACGTTCTCCTTTTGGCTTATTTCAGAACAATAACAGGTTCAGGAACTGTAAGTCCTTAAAGATATTCAATTTGACTCTGTATTTCAGGTTTCTGACCCAGTGGTGAGAGGCAGATGACTCCGCTGTCTTGGTCAGCAGCTCCACTTTCTCTTTTTTAAAGTCACCTTCTCCACTCCATACTCATGTTTGACACTATCAGTGGGATAAAGACTTCAACCAGCCATTTTACAGTGAAATGGGGCAAAGTTCAATTTGTTCAGCTCTGTCTGTGTTACGCCAAGGTCTCAGGTTCACTTTATTCTCAGTGGCTAAATGAGCTTCAGGCACCTTTGTTGGCGAGAGAAATGTTTCAGAAGATCCTGGGAAGAAGAAACACATTCTAAAAAAATGCAACGCAATAAAAAGTGAGTTTAACAGGAACAGAATTACAAAGGTTCAACTATGTGTGCAGTTGTGTTTAACCTTTAATCTTACTATAGATTGGCTGTTGAAATATATAAGTTTGTACCCCTCTCCACATCTATTGGCACCCCTTGTAGAAATGCCAGAAAAGCCTAAATAAATAAATTACTTGCTGCTGTACAATTATAATTTCACACTAGAAAAAAGGGAATTATTATCTAAAGCCTTTGATTAGACTCCATGAATGCATAGGGGAACAAAATATGCTACAGAAAAATAATGGGGTTCTATGATTATTAATAATAATCAACAGTTGTTAAAGAAATATAGCTGTACCCCTTTTATATAGCTGTAAATATAGCTGTACTCTGGAGTGGCAATATGTAAAGTTGACTTTTTTAAGCTTTACATTATGCTAGAATATTATTCCCAGATAATGTTACTCTGAAGTGTTGCTTACAGTTTGAAAAATCCTTTAATCTCCTGTAGCAGCCATTCAGGATGCATAAACATCTGTTCTTACCAAGTTTTCCACACAGTTTCTCTTTGGAGTTGCAGTTTCCAGCTGAGCTTCCACCCCACAAAGCTCACCTCACCCAACTCTCCACTCAGCTCCATCAGACTAGTGGCAGCAACAATTAGCAAACATCTTTCAGAACTGACCAGAAGGCGGATATTATCATAAGAACTACTTCTCAGCATAGTGCTCCTAAGAATGTTGTTAAAGGCATAATGGAGGAGCATTGTGATAATGTGCTGGAGGTGGCGTGTTTGGAAATAGCAGGAGCTTCTTAAAGAGACAGAAGGCCAATTTCAAGGCGTCAAATTGTGAAGTCAAATTTTGTTTAAATCACATTTGACATACACAAATAAAACGTCAGTTGTTAGTTGTATATAACAACCAGAGTTAAGAAACATATGTGTTATTCTTCAGAAGATGGGAAATAGGTGCGAGAAGCCAGTCAAAGCTTGACTCAAGACTGACAAATAATGAAAACATTTTAAAGGACTTGAATTTTGACAAACACAATTAGTCCCAATATTATCTTTCCACCATGCATATTAAAGAGATGATAGAGGATAGAAAACAAAAGAACCAATAGTGCATTTTAGAAAACTTTAACAAGTTATCAGTGTGATGTTGCTAACATGAGGATGGATTTTAACGCATCTTTACCAATTGGAGTGTGCTGTATTTTTTTATTTTTTATTTTTATACATAAAATAAAAACCACACATTGAAAATAATAATATGAAAAAAACAATGGAAAACCATTCTATTTTTTATCATATTATAAACAACCAGACAGTTGGCTTTCAATAGCTTCGCTTTTTATTAGCTTCATCCAAATGCACACATGCACACAATTTCCAACATCTCTAACAATAGGGCCACGAACACCGCTCACTGTCACTTCCTCAGAGCGCTCAATTGAACCCCTATTGACTGCTGGGGCTAGTCAAATGCCTCAGTGGCCTTCTTGTCCTGTTGGTTAATGGTGACCCCCCCTATCCTTTTCTTCCAGTCAACATCATATCGCCATCCTCGACTCTTTCTGTATCTTTCCATTTCACCTTTTCTTTCCTCTAATGCTTCAGGTCCATTCAATGGCATTGATTCATTGACCCCTCGGCCTTCTTCTGGAGAAAGATGTACTGAGGAAGCATTCTTACTTCAAACACATACCAACTACTGGAAGTAGCAAATAAATAAAACAGTACAATTTTTCCTTACATCTGCTCAATATTGGAACTCTTTTTGTTTTAATCCCATAGCTTTATACATAGACATATATTTTGGAATATTTGAAGAAAAATTAATGTACAAATCTGACTAGTATATTGTTGCAATAGTATTCTCCACCACTTAGCTGTAAAGTTGGGCTACAACAATTAAGAGATAAAATGCATATTTCTTGTCAAAACACACTCCTAAACTCTACAGTCCATTACACTAAAAAGAAGTAATCAGGAATTGGCAATGGCATAAATGTTAAGGGTATTCAGCAAGTATACATAGAGCTTCACATTTTCCACACTTTATGTTATACATCAGTCTCTTTCCTCAACATTTCCCACACATATAATCAATTATGATAATGTGGAAAAATGTATTTCAGTGTTTTGCAAATTTATTAAAATCAATAATCACATTTATACACCCATTGCATCCATCTTTGGCAGCAATTACAGCTTCAAGTCTTTTTGAATATGATGCCTCAAACTTAGATCACCAATCTTTAGAAAGTTTTTCAGATTCTTTGCAGTTCTTCATCAAGTTGGATGGCAACTGTCCAAAATGCCATTTTCAATATGATTCAGGTCTGGACTCCAGCTTTCTCATTTAAGACATTTACAGAGTTGTTCTGGAACCAATGAGATCTTGGTCATGTGTTTTGGGTTGTTGTCTGTTTGAAAATTAACCTCTCTGAGGTCAAGAGCATCCAGGATGTGTCTGGAATTTGCTGCACTATTCTTTCCCTCTGTCTTGAAGAGTCTGCCAATTCCTGCTGCTTCCCATGCTTAATCTTAAGGTCATTTTTTCGTATTTATTTTTTATTTTAAACATATAGTAATCTAGGGGAAAAACACGTGTGTCATGCTTCGTGTAAATGTCAAAAATGCTTAAAGCATTGGAGAAAATCTGTCCATTTTCATTTATTGCTGCTCCCAGGAGACAGCTCTTCCCTCCACTTTCTCTCCTCAGGTTGCATTTAGGAATTGAGATATTCTTCTATTGTCTTGCCTGAGATTGATTTGTGGTCACATGGAGGGGACAGAAGAAAACAAAATAGAAAGCTAAGATGAGGCTCATTACATATATTTCAATTGGTAGATGATATTCTGGTGGAATATGAATATTCCACCCATTAAAAATTGAATCCAGTTGAAAAAGAAAGTCATCAGGTGTCTCCCAGGTAAAGGTCTATATCTCAGAGTTTTTTGTATGGATGCCTCCGCGGCATCCACAAATAAACAAATTGATGGTTACCAATTTAGGCCATTAATCATTAAATATTTGATTAGCAAGAATAATCAAAACTTTAAAAAATCTTTAATGAGTACAGCTGCAGAGTCACTCATTAAAGAATTAAAAAATAGTGAAGATTTGGATGACTAACCAGACCTTTTCAGTGACGGCTGCACTGTAATAATGTATTCATCGCTGAAGATATCCTTGATCCAGTTTTTGTATGAAATGCACAACAATAAATTGTCTATAATGTGTTATTTTAATTGTTGAAAACAGCAGAAGAGACGGTGAAAAAAATCACTTGTTGATTCATTTATGGTACATGTTGTATTCTGATTCTTATTTATGTCATTCCTTGGAGGGTGCAGTCATTTTTTCTTGTCCTTGGAACTAATGCATGTGCTGGGAGCCAGGCAATCTGTTGGAGTTCCTCATAGATGGCAGTAAAAACATGACAGCTCTACTGCAACAAAAATAATATTTTCAGTCAATGTCTGCTTAAAATTGCCTTTTTTTCTTTAGTAAAGTATTTTAAATCAGTTTTATGTGGAGATGGTTTTCAATATTTATCCAGTACAACTAAAATCACTGATAAACCTGTGTACCTGAAAAGAAGTTTAAATCAAAACAAAAGTGATATTAAGACACAGACACAAACAATTGATGCTTGGTGTTAAGTCTGTATCACTTCTTATGCTCCATTATAAGAAAGGGAAGGTGTCTTTACTTACATTACTACAATTTACCTAAGAAAAATCCTTTCAACAGACTTAAACACACTGTGATGATTTTATTTTCCAGCCCATTTGAACTAAATTACAAAGGTTTATTGAACAGCGTGCTGACAAGATCCAGAGATCTAGTCCAATCAACACCCCAATCCTTGTGTGATATCTGAAGTGTGATAACTCTACACGTCCACTGAGAGAAGTGCAGTTTTCACAAGGAGTAGCAGTGAAGGTCTCTCAGGATGCTTTGCTTCATGTCACGTCTATTCAGCCCCATCTATTTGATACCCTAATTCCCTTAAGTATATACTACTACTTTCATTTTTCACCATCTTCTCTGCCATTTTGTTGCTACCCTACCCTTTTTCTTCTTTGCTGTCAGAAATCATTCTTAAAAAAACAAAAAAACAAAAAAACATTTTTCCTCAGCATATCAGTTTCAGCTCTTCATCCTATGTCTGACAGACCTGGAGTGTTTAGACAAATCTTAAAAATGCATGACTCATGATCTACTGATGGTAAACAGATCAAATCTGGTATTTACACCTGGGTCTTCTGCTCTGTCACCTGGTTTCCCCTCTTCCATCAGTCACTCTTATCATCTCATATATTGAAAGACACACTATGGGAAGCAAGTACCTAAATCAATATTCATATCCTGCCAAAATCCCAGAAGGGGACGGCACTTTACAGAGCATCAAATTGCAAATAAGATAGAGCTTGGCAGAAAAGCGAGTATCAGCCTTCACAGACATCTGAGCCATGTTCTGTAATCTTGACGCAGGCGAGACAAGACGTGGCTTGGTGTGGTTAATGGGTCGGTGGTCGTCTGTGCAAACAAGCCAATAGATAAATACGCCATGAGGACAGGATGAAGGAGGACAAAGATGAAAGCTAGAGGGAGTCAAGAGAGAGGGGTCGAAGAGTGGTGAGGCCCCAAGACTGGAGATGATGAACCACTACAAAGGCAAAGAGAAATCAGAATGGAAATGAGGCCCCACCAAAGAGCACTTCGGTCTCCCACTAGACCTGTTTGAAAGCTACGCAAGAGTGAAAGGATGGGAAGATGAAGAAGAAGAGAAAAAGAAAAAGCCCAAACTTAGAGATGAAACAGTTTTTGTAAAATATGCTAAATGGGTAATATTTTTAATCAACTTAATATTGTTTACTAAATAATACATACAGTACATATACAGTTTTTCCATAGCTTTGCAAATTTTTGTTTTAAATTGTTTTCATTTAATCAAGAAGTTCTTTTTTGGATAAAAATTTGATTTCTTAAAATGTCTTGTCTTAAACAGGAAAAGCTAATTATCAATTTTATAAAAAATATTCTATTTCTATATTTACATATTACAAGAAAATGACATATCAAAAAATACCTATTGGCATTACAACGATCCAACCCTTCTTATTATTGCTGAGCAGCATTTTGCTTGTTTCCTTGTTTTGATGATTCTTCTCGGTGGTGTCATTCCCAGGTGTTTGTAACCCTTTGCTCTCTCCACAGATTCTCCATCTTTATGTTAGGAATCTGGCTGGGCCAATTCAGTTAAAAATATTTCAAATCAGAAGCTGCTACCCCCACAACCTGACCCTGGATAAAGTGGAATAAAATGGATGGATGGATGGATGGATGAAAAATGCATAGTGGCACAGTTGTCTTGCCGGGAAAGGGCCTGAGTTCAAGGGCATAGGTGAAGAGTAAGATTACACAAGTGTATGCAATAAATCCAGACAACTCTCTTCAATATATGAGTTTATGAACAAAAACAAACAATATAAATATTTAAGATTTAGCTATTGACAAACAACTGTTCAATATTTTCTTTCAATTTGTGCCCCCGGGCTAAGATTAATAGCCTAATACTCGTGACGAACTGTCCCCAGGCTAACAGGTCTGACTTTAAAATGTCACATTTTATGTTGTGTTTTTAAACACAACTGCAAAACTCACTTAGGACTTGGACAACTGACATTTATTAATAAAAGTTCTGCATCCATTCAAATGTCATTTTGAAGTTAATTAAGAGTAATTAAGCTAATATAATTAAAGCTCAAGATGACAAATAAATAGCCATTTTTTCAGCCATCCCATGAAGAATAACAGTTATATTACTTATTTACTTGTTTTCACAATTTTAACTTTAATGCAGTGAAAAGCAGACATGTTATGTAATAACTTCTGAAATCGCAAATGGCAGAAATGATAAAAAGTTATTTTAGAAGCGGAAGGGGAAAATAAATGGAGGAGAGGGAGTGAGATGGATACAAAAAGAGAGTTTTTGATCTAAAAAAAAGATATAAATGCCAGGTTTAAGCTGATAAGCAGTGAGAAATACTGTGGAGACAAAGGTGAGCAATGAAAAACCTGTATTAGAACGAAAGAGGAAATGAGACATTGATGGAGACAGACAGGAGGTAGAACTGTTACAAGACACACAGGCAGGATGCCAATATGATGTCTTCATCTACTTGTCAATGTCATGTCAAGCGTATGGCTTCAAATGACCAGCATAGGCAGGGGGCAGGTGAAACCTCGTCCAGAGTATCAATCTCCTCCTTTGCCCTTCCCATCATCTACATGTTCTCCCAACCTTTGTCATCCAGCAGCTGCTCTCTATGGCCTCCCTATTCTCTCTCTCTTTTGTACTTGCCATTTCAAAATGTTTTTCAAATTGGTCTCCATTGTTACCACAGCACAGCCAAGTTTAAAAGAAAAAAAATTAAGTCCTGTGTTGGACAAAATGTAGTCAAATCAATCAAATTTTATTTGTATAGCACATTTCAGCAGCAAGGCATTTGCTGGCAAAGTGCTTTACATCATAAACACAAAAACACAAAGTCATGCAACATAGAATCAACAATCAAAACATTACATTAAGTCAAATTCCATCATTAAATTTTTAATTGATTACGTTTCAAATACAATTCTAAACAGGTGCGTTTTTAGTCGAGATTTAAAGGAACTCAGTGTTTCAGCTGTTTTACAGTTTTCTGGAAGTTTGTTCCAAATTTTTGGTGCATAGATGCTGAATGCTGCTTCTCCTAGTTTGGTTCTGGTTTTGGGGATGCAGAGCAAACCAGAACCAGAAGATCTGAGGGGTCTGGAAGGTTGATACAACAACAGCACTTTTATATATTGTGGTGCTAAACCGTTCAGTGATTTGTAAGCTAACAACAGTATTTTAAAGTCTATTCTTTGAGCTACAGGGAGCCAGTGGAGGGAATTTAAAACTTATGTGTTATGTGCTCCAGCTTCCTGGTTTTAGTGAGAACGCGAGCAGCAGCGTTCTGGATCAGCTGCAGCTGTTTGATTGATTTGTTGGACAGGCCTGTGAAGACGCTGTTGCAGTAATCAACGCGACTAAAGATAAACTCATGGATGAGTTTCTCTAGATCTGGCTGAGACATTAGTCCTCTAATTCTGGAGATGTTCTTCAGGTGATCGAAGGCCGACTTTGTAACTGTCTTTATGTGGCTCTGAAGGTTCAGGTCAGAGTCCATCACTACTCCCAGGTAGTGTTTTAAGTCATGCCTTTTCTGTGGCATATCATCAGAAACCCAATGCAATATGAGACAATTTATTTCTATGAACTGCTGCTATATGTTTTTACTTCAATTTGCTCACTGAAGTGGGACCACTGAGAAAAGTTTTCCTCAGCACATGCAAAACATTCTAAACAAGGCTGAAGTCTATATTCTCTGGTGGCATTACTTGTAACATGAAGGGCTTTGTGCTTCTTCAAAATGTCTCTTACAGTTTGAGTCAAATGAATCTTGGTATTATCTTGAACTATCTCCATCACATCTGAGAAGAAATTTTTTTTAAAAGGCAAAACTTGAAGGATGCCATTTGACTTTACCTTCTGTGCAGGTAATGTTGCTCACTCTGAACCTGATTAGTGATCCCACTATATTATGTGGGGAATGGGGGTGTCAACAGTCACCCACGTAAATTTCCACTGACTTCCTCAGAGTAAGCAGTCTGATAACTATAAGTACCTTCTCCCCCTAATTACCCCACTGCAAACATCCTATCAGCACCCTTGGTTTGGGGCATTTCTCAGACTATAACATATTGCAAAATATATATTGTGAAATATTTCCATGTATAAGAAATAAACATGGGAGTTTATTGCAACCATGGACCTGCCATGGACCTGATGGAATATGAAAGTTAAACTTGATCTCCAAGTTTGAAGCAACCACAAATCTTTATGTTATTTACAGATTAGCACTGAAAACACAGCACGTGATAAGGTATTAACTTTGATGAGATACCATAATCATTATTCTGTAATCAGGCAGATATGGACTTTACAGACCTCTAGATTTCTGAGTCACATACCTGTTTGATATGCCTTGCCACCGTTACTCTCTCTCAGGCTCTCACTGCTTTCCTTTTTGTAATTTCTATTGGATAATGGAGCTTTGTACATCAAGACTTAACAGCCAATCTGTCCCTTAATCCATCTGCATTAAAGACCCCTTTAAACACTTCTGGCCTTATTGGTTTTCCTCTCGACCAAGGAAATTTTGAGACCTTACCAATGAAATTCTAACATAAATTGGAATTTAATAAAATTAGGTATCCTAGCCCTCTGTTTTTGCTTGGTCTCCTTCCGCTAAAATACATGAATATTCTGGAAATTATTTCTCCGAGTGTTGACTGCCATTTACTATGATTATGTTCTGCACCTGCCTCTGCTGCCCCTACAGTCAATTCCAAAACAGAATTTATTGATCTTTTTCTTGTTCCTAGTGTGTATCATGACCTTGCTCTTGTAATTTCTAAACATTGTGTATTGTCTTTCGGCTCCACACAGGCCATATGATTGTGCCATCAATCTTCTGCCTGGGGCACCCTTACCTCACAGTCAGCTCTAAAATCCCTCCAAACCTGTAACAGGAGCCATGGAGAGGTATATTAAAGAGACTTGGCAGCAACCTTTATTTGGTTCTCTTCTCCTTTGTACAGCTCTACACTGCACTCAGAGATTTTAATTTAGGGGGATAACCCTCTCAGTTAAATATACATTCCCTCCATTACTAATCAACTCCAATTCAAACTTTGAATTTTTGCAATATTAGAGTTGTCCTTTACTAAAGAACCGCGTCAACTGCTGTTGTTAACCACATCAGTTTATCCTGCATACACTATCCAGCTTAACAGAATTATACACATGTAGACTACATAGTGTTATAGATTCAATTGAATAGAATTCTCCTCATCTGATTTAGCAAGTTATTGAAAACCTTTTGTTTATCCATTGTTGGCTTCTTAAGTCTTTTCATAGATATAATTTTTCCATCTATACTTCTAAATATTATTTAACATGAGACACAAGAACACACAATAAAATTTATGTGGTATATATCTCTACTATTCTTTTATGTGGCAGAACATACATAAATGTTTTTTGGTGGTAGTATACTGAAGGCACACACTTTCAATACTATACAACAAAAAAGGTTCTGCTACAGCCCTCAACTCAAATCCCAACAGGTTTTAAAAAGCAAAGACCTATACCTTTAAAGTATAACCAGAAAGGTTTGCAGTCACTAAACTTGTCTCTTTGAAGAAAAATAATTTTTGCTGTGTGCAGTTGAAGCCAAAATGTTTCCTATACATCCAGGTTACTTTTATTCAATATTAAATTAGACTTGTATGGTCCAGTCCTGCAAAATATTCCAAGATGAACTGCTCTTCCACTTGTAGAATATTCTCCTCTCATTGCATTAAATAGAATGTACAACATATTCCTTATAATGTTCATTATAAGCTAAATCTGTACAAATATAACTTTGTTGACTTGGACTACAGTTTGCCAATTTCCATTTATAAACCTGTACAAACAAAGGTCACATGTAGGGATCATAAGGTCTCCATAGTTCATGCATTATTGCTACAAAATACTATTCTGTGCATAAGTTGATAATGTGATCTGTGTTTTTGTCCCAAGAAATGCAAGGTTGGAGCTACAACCATCTTTAGTTTCAAGTATGCAGTTCAATGAGGATTTTATTAATTTAACATAAATTTGGAACAGTCGTGCTAAAATCAGTGGTTCTGTTCAAAGTAATTTTGCAGAAATTTGTTATTATTGAAAGCCCTGTGGTTCTACATCCCACTATGTTTTACAGTAGTTGTGCCATACAAAGTGACAGTTTGTTGGTGTAGTTTAACAACATTTTTGCAGGCATTCTTTAAATATTGCCCTCAATATACAAGAAAAAATGGGGATGCTTATTCCACTGGCACTAATATTGGCATGGTTGTAAACATAGCTGCCCTAAAGGAAATGTTCTTCTCACTCTTCAAGCTTCTGCTAAAAGATGGAAAGGATATCAATGGCATGCTTAAGAACACATTTGCATAGTGATCCTAATAATCTGATTTACCTCTGGCGGCTACTGTGTTTCTTTTTATAAAGTGGTTATAAAACCCAAGTGTTTATTCTAACTCTCCCTTTGGACCAGATTTAGTCTTCATGGAATTCCAACAGACCCACTTGAGTACGCTTGAAAAATAAAAAAAGCAACACTTTTTTGTATAATGCTTACACTGGTGTATGCAAAATAAAAACGGTTATTGTACTCTGATTCTTTCTGGTATTTTCTGAACTTTTTAGGATTGCTACAAGACAACAAAATACAGTTTCAGTGTATTACTCAGAAGTGCAATCAATTTATGTAATTAATCTGACAGCATTAGAATAACATGTAATCATTGCAGATTAATTAAGTGAAGATTCCTTGTTATGTGGTTTTTAAACTTAATGGAGTTAAAACAAAACTTATTAAATGATTCATTATCAATGACAATATAACGTTATGTGTCAGGGTTTCCATTGGCAACAACCACAGTGGAGAGCGCTCTGCTTTGAAGTAGGTGATGGATGGAGAGAAAAAAAAAAGTGACATCAAAGAAAAACCGTGTTATGGTACACACACACACACACACAGACACATTTTTTCTCTCCACAAAATGTGCATTCTTAAATTTTACAATTTTACCTGCTTCAAAATCTACACTGGGCTTCCATTTTTGCAGTCGGTCTTACATCTGTACTCTCATTCCCAACCAGAACACATCTTGTAAAACAGAGTAGCTGAGCTCATATTTCATATTTCTTTATCACTACTTTTCAGTGGAGATAAAGTAGGGTTTGTGTGTATTTAATCTACATAAAGTGTTTTACTGACTCACCTCTCAGGTATGGGAGCTATGACATGACTGACCTGCTTAACAATATTCTAATATATTGAATGAGTCTATTGTTAAGAAATGTTAAATAAAAGTTTTGCTTCACCCCTTCTTCCTCATTTATGCTAAAAAGAACAAGCACATTTTGAGAATATTTGTCATGTTTTTTATACATAACCACTGCACTGTAACTACATGTTTTATTGAGGTATTGCATCTTTTCTATTTTACAACATCATGTTGAATCTGCATGCCTGTCACCACCAAATAACTGTCAACCTTAAAAAGAAATGGCAGTTGTGGCTCCATCACAGGTTCTCAAAGATACACATCACTCCAGGGGCTTGGTTGTAAACAAATGCTGAGTGCGTAGTTTCTGGCAAATCACTTGAAATATGTTAGGTGTTGTGGCACTATCTCTTTAACCCTGTGATGCATAAGTGATTCCTTTTGGATCCAGTGAGGTCATCTTTTTGCAATATCTTTGTAATGAAAAGTTTTCATCACTTCATATTCCAGGTATTCCTCTACAAACATGTTATTGATATTATGCAATTTGAATATTTTTATTTACCTTTTACACATTTTAAGAAATAACATGTTTTATATTACCACCCCATTCTTCCATAACTGTGACTATCAGGAAAACATTTGTTGTGAACTATAAACACTGAGTCCTAAGTGTCACTATTGAATAATATTATTTTACAAAGCAAGAACTTTTTCATATAATTATTATGTTTATTTTTACCTCACAAATGTGCGTGGGCGCACGTGCATGTGTGTGTGTCGATAATCAGTGCAGTGACAGTGTTATTGTCACAAATCTGCAGGTGCTGCAAAATATATTAGCCTTTTTTGAAATTGGCTAATCCTTGTTATCTAACCAAGCTAGCTAACATTACTGCCTATACTGTATTGTGCACGTGTAATGTTTGCGTGCATGTGTCTGTCTGTGTCTGAAACCCTGGATGAGAAAACCAAAAGAGAGAGTGTGTTGAATGATGTGCAAAACCTCAATGTGTCCAAGGTTTATTCTTTTATTATCTCAATAAATAAAATAAAAATTTGTATCTATATAAATAAATGCATAAATAAATGAGCTGAAAAACAATAGAGTGCCTTCTTCAGTTCAGGGAGGATATTTTGCCCTAGGTGGAGCAGGAGATCGACAGACGAACTGGCGCATCATCTGCAGTGAAGTGGTTGCTGTATCAGTTTGTTTTGACTCAGCACTCAGAGAGCGCTGAGTCAAAAAGCGAAGCTCTTGATTTACCTGTCTAAGTTCCTACCCTCATTTAGCTTAGCTAGCTAGCTAGTTTCGAGAAACATGCCCTTTCTTCCTATCCCCTTCTCCCCTACAAACACATATACATAATGGACGCTGACATTGTTCCAACATTGCTGTTGTAAAATTACTGTTATTTCATTTTAAAAATTTTCTAGAAATCATCACAAATGTTCCACAATTTCTTCTAAAAATGCTTCAAAAAGGGAAAAATGAAAATATTTCAAACATGAAATATATACACATAAATAAAACACAACAGAAAGTATCATACTAAACATTATTTTGAATCAAAACAACAAAAGTGCCATAAAAACACATTGATTTAACCACAAGTCCAAAAAGACCCACTCATGGAAAACTGTATAGTCAATATGTCATGCATCAGAGGGTTAATATGTACCAATAAATTTGGGGTAAAATAAAAAAGCTAATTCATTTTCTGTATGCTGACTTTTGCCGAATTGTGTTTTTAAAGCAAAAGTTACAAAAGGCCTCCATGTCAACTCCATGTTGAAGAATTGTATTGAAAGGATGTGCTAATTGTAGCTATGATCATTTCACTATTGAGCCTATGTCAACAGTCAACCTACTACACTGATATATGCTGTTAAAAAACATATATTCTACCAAGTGTAAAGTCACAGCATGAAAATTAAATACAGTAAGTGTCCGATAGGTGTATCTGCTATTATTTTTGGGAAAAAAAATAGTCTCATCTCTTAAACATGAAAAGAAGATTATTCAAATGAAATTACTTCCCAATTGAATCTGTCTGATATTCAGTGGAAATAAAATGTCTACACACCTCTGTTAAACTGTCAGGTTATTGTGATGTGTATAACACAGCAATGATAAGTCATTGCTAAACATTTTCCACCTTTGGTGTGGTAAAAAACCTGTGCAAACCTTAAAATAACAGTTGCATTTTGACTCAATTTCTACATTTCATATTCTTTGGTTAGAGTCCGCCAGCATCCCGCATCAGAACTTGTCAATATTTGCCTTCTCTGCCTTGTAACTGATCTCCAAATCTATGAGATTGTGAAGATGTTGCCCACAGCATTCTTCAAAGATATCAAAGTTCTTCTGGCAATGTTCAGTGCTTTTCTGTGTGCCAGACCTACTTTTTGAAGTTGTGGTATAAAAGTTCAAGTTTGGACTCAACAGAGAATTGCAAAAGGTTTTAGGAAATTTAGCCAGAAAATGTTTTTATTTCAGAAACCATTGCTGTGTTTGCCCTCTATGTCGAAGATTAGATAAAGAAAAAATACAGAACAATGTGACATGTAGAAGACAACCAGTACTAACAGAAATTTAATTTAGGGATTATCAAAAAAATTCAAAGTATTTCCAATTTTACACCTTATGGCATGCATTAGTGTAAATGCATAGAAAATGGATAACCACTTGGCAAATTGTGCATGTTACAGCTGATGCCATTCTCCTACATATGCCAGTGTGTTCAGTCCAGTGGCCAAAGTATCAGCTCTGCAGTTTGGGCTGGGCAGCGGGCACTGTGCCCTTTATGCTGATGGCAGATGGAGCCAGAGGAGATGTTAGCCTATTAGAAGAAACAGGGAGGGGAAGAACTTGTGAGAATAGGGGAATAAAAATGAGCAAGGGGGTAGGATGAAAAAGAATGAGAGGAGAGAAGACAAGTAACTTTTGTCCTAATCTTTCTTTCTCTTCATCAGTTGAGGGTACATAAAGCAAAAGAATGGTTTTAAAATGATCACATCTGATGTGCATTATATTCAAAGACAGGAACAAGCTCTGGTTTGCAGCTGCAGCCGTCTCTGCGGTTGACTGATTATTCTGCCGTCATGCTTTGCCTCCCGCTGCCAGGCGAATGGAATGGCTGAAAATAATTACTTTCTGTTTAGTCTAATAAGCAAAAACTTAATACAGATTGAGGCAGAGTCAAGTAATGTGGACCTCAAGCAAGGACACAAACAAGCATGTTAACCAATACAGCCGGATTTGGGTGTTTTGAATAATAAAACGGTTGGGACAATTTCCAAGGAGTCAGGCCTTTATGACAGCTCTGCAGTAGCAGCACACTTTTTAGCCTATTGCTGAAAACAAAACAATATGTCCGGTACGACTTTCTTTTAACACATCTATGATTAACACTACAAATCAGCTGTTTTAGAAAAGAGAGCAACTACTATATAAATATAAATATAAAACTAAATTTCAATTCAACAGTAACTTCCACAATTATTAACACCTTTATTAAAGATCTTTAAACCAGTAAATCATTGAATAAAATTGTAGACTGAAATAACTAGAAAAAAATCATAAATAAATATTTATTTATTTATTTATTTTTTGTGATTTTCAACCTCCAAATAATGGTGAACGGGAAAAGGAAAGTTTCGTGTATGAATGAAAGCTGCTATATGTCTTACTAAATGTCCTATAACTGTGGACATCTAAGGGAAGTGGAAGTGCCTCGATTTGAAGGGTCCTACCACTAAGTCCTGTAACTTACTATCAGCCTAATCTCAGTCAACAGTCACACCACAGGCCATACTTAAAACTTTCCCCACTAAAGAAAAATGTTAAAATAGGATTTTTTCTCGAATTGATAATTTTTTCTTCTTCAGATCACCTTTTATGAAAGGTAACTGATGTATTTTAATTAAAATATGGGTAATTCACCATAGAATAAATCATAGTATTGCCTCAATAAAGCAGCTTGGTGACAATTTATTTTAGTGGAAACATATGAAATACAAAGATTAAAATACATCAGAGAGAATCCTTATGTCTACAAAACAAACAAACGAAAATCTCTCTTCCATTGTCTTTCCACACTACAATGACTTTATGTGTCAGCACAGTTCTTTTTTCCTTTGTTGGCCATTCCCAGGCTTACTCTTCTATGTTACAAGCCCTTTGGTCTTTCTTTACAAATGGACCATGTACATTCTCATTGTCTCCACTCACTGTTTCAGTCCAGATCAGTGTCTTGGTGCCATGGCCTTTTTACTCTCAATGCCTCTCTAACCTGCCACAGCTCACCTAGTCAGGGGAGAAAGCCACTGAACACTCTTGCCTCAAGCTTAGGTCATCACCCACTGCTTCAGCTAGAATAAATGTCACATAACAATAGCCACTATTTCCACATAGGAAGTATATTGTCAGTGAAGATGAGGGTTTCTTTTTCAAAAAGAAACCTTGCTTCTCAGAGCCACTTATTTAAATTAGTATTAGAGAACAAATTGTTATAAAAGGCTTAAATAAGCAGGATTGTTAAATGCCACTTTGAAGAAGTAAAACACAGAGGCTTAAAAAGAAATTTGAAATAGTGATTTCTGGTGCACCGGTTAGCGTTGATAAAGTTACCAGTTATTTTAAAATGGACATCAGGAAAATTAACATGCTGTTTTCCTGCTGATTTGCACTTTATATTAATCAACAGTTAGTCAAACCTTTGTTGCTTTATTCTTCTTTGCTGAATTAAATGGTTCTGGATTTTATTTGCAGTTGTGACAATTTTGTGTAATATAATGTTTGTCTTTATAATTCCAACTTAATCTGTTAATCTTTCCATTTATTAGTTATATCATAACATTTTGGCATACATGCTCAGAAATTGTTAGGGGACTAATTAGATGGCTTCTGTGGGAAGAGCCTGCTGTATGGCCTGTAGTTAAGTTTAATTTCAGGTGAGTGTTCATGTGATTCACTCTGCTGATGGTGTGGGCTTATCACTGCCCTTTGTCTGCAAGGCACAGCTTTGACGGGGGCATGTTTAAAGTCTGGTAAACCAGCTTGTCACCTGGTACCTCAAGTCCCTTGCCGACCTCAAGGTCATCAAGCTTGGCATGTCTTATCGGAAAGCTGGAAGGGAGTGTGTGAGATGCATTCCTGAACAGTTGTGATGGTCAGCCATAGAGTAGCAGACGCCAGAACGTCTTTTTGCTGGCAGCAGGTTTTAATCTAGTCTCAGAAAAAAATGAAGATCTTCCTTGAAATGGCTGACATCACAACCCTATCTGCTGTTGAGAAAAACAGGCATATTAAAAACCAACTTTCTTACATTTTTGCTTTGGTCAGGCACTGTTTATTGTTCAGTAATGGGCTTATGGGCAAGCTTAGAAAGGGAGGTTGACAGCCTGCTCTTCTACCTGAACATGATGTGATATGTATCACCAACAAAAATTCTTATGAACTAATGAGTGGAATGGAAGCACTAACTGTAGCCCTCACCAATCCTGACCAGTCACCTAATCCCAACTGTGTGTCTCATGTTTTGTCATCATCTCTATGTTTATGCCAGTTTTTCATATATTATATTGTATATTTTTTTATCTGTGAACTGAAGGATTTTAGAGAGGGGCTGCACAGTGGCGCAGTTGGTAGCACTGTTGTCTTGCAGCAAGAAGGGACTGGGTTTGATTCCCGGCCCGGAGTCTGCATGGAGTTTGCATGTTCTCCTTGTGCATGCGTGGGTTCTCTCCGAGTACTCTGGCTTTCCTCCCACAGTCTATAAAACATGACTGTCAGCTTAATTGGTCTTTCTAAATTCTCCCTAGGTGTGAGTGTGTGTGTGCATGGTTGTTTGTCCTGTTCATCTCTGTGTTGCCCTGCGACTGACTGGCGTCTCTCGCCCAGAACTTTAGCTGGAGATCAGCACCAGCACCCCTCCCGACCCCTCTAGGGACAAGAAAATGGATGGATGGATTTTAGAGAGCTTATAGATATGCTTCTCCATGTGTGTAGTTATGAATGACAACATGTCATTCATAACTGCATAACTGCAGTCTTGTATTATGTAGATCATTAAGAGTTCTTTGAAATCTCGGCACACTGACAGGATGTTGTGATGTGCTGTTGATGACTGCATCACAAACAGCAGACTGTACAAAAGGCAGAATAATAATAATGACATGATAATCCTCTGATCATCAATACTTGAAGATTTGGAACAGTAATATCTTTTCATTCCAATACATTTTTATTTCCCAAAGTATTTTTTGTTTATTAAACATAAAAATTAGCAATAAAATTAATATAGTATTACAAAATACATACATTCCTGATAGTTTTCCCATTGCATATAATGTCCATCCATCCATCCATCCATCCATCCATCCATCCATCCATCCATCCATCCATCCATCCATTATCTGTCCACTCTTGTCCCTAGTAGGGTTGGGAGTTGCTGGGGCCTATCTCCAGCTATCATTCCGGGCAAGAGGCAGGGGTACACCCTGGACAGGTCGCCAGTCTGTCGCATGTATATAATGTTACACGACAAATTTAAATATATCTCACTGGGTTTTTACGTGTTGCACCAACACAGAGCTCTGGAAAAATGTTTAATTGGAACAAGAAGTGTTCAGTGATATCCATATAAATACGGACCATGAGAGAACCACAGCGCTTGTTCTGTTGGACCTCCGTGCAGCTTTTGACACTGTTGATCATGACATATTACTGAATCGACTGGAGAGTTGGGTCGAACTCTCTGGTCCAGTGCTCAACTGGTTTGAATCTTATATAAAGAACAGAGATTTATTTGTTGCAATTGGAAACTTCCCATCAAATAGGGCTAAGGTCACATGTGGGGTACCCCAAGGTTCTAAGACCCCCTTTTATTCAATATTTATATGCTCCCACTAGCTCAGGCTATAACAGGAAACAATATTTGCTACCATAACTAAGTCGGCCTTCTATCACCTGAAGAACATCTCCAGGATTAGAGGATTAATGTCTCAGCCAGATCTAGAGAAACTAATCCATGCATTTATCTTTAGTCGCATTGATTACTGCAACAGCGTCTTCACAGGCTTGTCTAACAAATCAATCAAACAGCTGCAGCTCATCCAGAACGCTGCTGCTCGCATTCTCACTAAAACCAGGAAGATAGAGGAGCAGTTTTAAAATCCCTCCACTGGCTCCCTGTAGCTCAAAGAATAGACTTTAAAATACTGTTGTTAGTTTACAAATCACTGAATGGCTGAACACTGAGTGCCTTCAAATCTCGTCTAAAAACCTACCTGTTTAGAATTGTATTCGAAATGTAACCAATTACAAATTTGATGAAGGCACTTGATGTAATGTAATGTTTTGATTGTTGATTCTATGTTGCGTGACTTTGTGTTTGTTATTGTGTAACATTGTGTAAAGCACTTTGAAATGCCTTGCTGCTGAAATGGGCTATACAAATAAAATTTGATTGACTGACTGACTGACTGACTGATTGATTGATCGATTGAAGGTTAATGTTTCTTAAAATATGTATTGTTTTTTTAGAAACATCAAAATACATCTAAACATTTAAATGAGCTAATCAAATAGATCAATACCATTTTGTTGTCTGTTAGTGCAGCTAATTTTCATTGTAAAACCCAGACATCCTGAAAAGAACACCTTCTATTGTTTAGGTCTATTTTCATATTCTGAAAGTAAAACAACCTACACTGAACAACAAGCAGCAAATAACACATATACAGTTCATAAAAATATTGAAAGATACAAATCCCAAAGGTTGGTTTATTTATTTATTTACTTACTTATTGGAATTCACACTAATGGGATGTAAGGACTTCATGTTTGATTAGTTAGCAGGGGCTAATTTGCTTCCATTATCAAGGAACTGTAGGATCAACTTGCAATTAGCCGTAAATGCCAGCTGTAAGGATAAAGCAGGAGGGAATTTGCCCTTGTTCACGGGTTAAACCTTTGCAGATGTTTTTCAAATATCTAAGATGTACTTTTGCTCCTTCTTTAACCACAGTTTTTGGTCTCTTGTGTCCACTCTAATGGAAATTTCATTTTCCACTCCTTTTACATATCAGACAACAAAAAAACATAAGCATTTAACCATCCACAGGGAAGTATCAAGAAATCTAAAGGGTAAAAACACACTTCTGCTCTTTTGTTTATGTTATTCATTTTTGTATTTTACTTTTTAAAGATAATACAGTATCTATTGACTTGGAATCAAATACTTCCTCAAAATTATGTTTGCATGACTCTTTCATTTATTGAGTTTATTTCTGAAAGGATTAAATGTCGGGAAGAGTCTACAGTTCTACATAAAGTAGCCTGGTAAAAACTGGCCCCTAGTACTACACTTTGCTTCGTACAAAGGGAAGGGCTCTTGGTTGTCAAGAAACAATTGCTTCCTGGAGGCATAGACTATGTTAAGGTTTTAATTATACCCAATCACTAACATTGTCTGTGATGCCAGCACTGTAAACAACCATCCTCACTTACTAAGAGAGAAGTGCAGAGCTGAATGAGGTGGCTGTTTTTTGTTAATTCAATATTTGGAAGCAATCAAATGGCTTCCTTCACTTCCCCCGTTGTCATTGCTAAAGCTTCAAGCTGACTACAATTCTAAAACAGCATAAAATCAACATCATCAACTTCTTCTGTTCGCTGATTGGCCCAGTCAAAAGTCCAGAAGACTTTTGACTGGGCAGAGAGAATTTGAGTTAAGGGGAGAGAGACTGCTGGAAGCAAAAACTTGTTTCGAGCATAACTGCACAGGAAGGCAATGGCCAGACTAACATACACAGTTAGAGAGGAATAAAATAAAATAATAAAGAATGCTTAAATTATTGATTGCAACATGGCACGACTACTGTTCCTTTGGGCAAACCTCATCAATATTTTCCATACAATTTAACTCACCACTGCTAGGATCCGTCTAGACTCAAAGCAACCTTTTAAATGATGTTTTGCACTCAGTCATTCACATAATGCACACATCTGCATGCATTTTTCCATGCAGTCCAACATCCATGATGCATTATTAAAGATATAATCACCACTATTCTTGGAGCAGCTTCATTATTTTTCAGCTCAGCTGCTAAACTCTCTGTTGTGTTGAAAATGATGGAAAACTGTTCCACATTACAAAAAAAAAACAAAACAAAAAAAAAAAAAACACATGAGCTGGACTGATACCCTCGTCACTGCCGGTGAGCCTAAATTCAAGGGGACAAAGCAGTTTATTTCAGGTCCAAGAGGCTGTCAGCAATTCTTTGGGCTTGTCTGTATGTTTCCTCTCCATTATGTGCACTGCCAGTTGAACCAGAATCAGAAGGCAAATCCCAGCAGTTGACAGCAACAAAAAACCTACATTGTTTTGGAAACGTGATGCAGAAGCTTTTGTACGAGCTGTGTGGATTGTGGGTTGTGGTTGCACCCCAGGTACGTTCTGTAGCCAGGTTGTGCCTTAGGCTTGCTGGCTGAAATATTGGACAAGTTCCTAGTTTATGTCTGCACAGGGGTATATGCACAGCTTAGCACCATGTAATATTCTCTAATGTCAGTCTATCAAAAGCGGGAATAGGGGATTTGCTCCTTCCTCCACAACAGTATAGCCTCTATAAAAATCCATAATCTGGCATTTGTAACACAATACGAACCTTGTTTGGAGACATTTTAGTACATTATCCAAAACAAAAACAGTAGATTTAAATAAAGGACAACAAAAGATGTCATATGCACGATGAAATGTTTAAATGTCAGTCCATGTTTGTGATGGTGATTTTTCTACTTAGTTGTGAAGGTAATCATGATATGATGTCATTTCAAATAAGTGAAATAAAATCTGGATGTATTACTTTATAGCTTAGGTATGTTCTTTAGAGAGGCAAGTCGACATGATTTTGGTCTAAATCTCTTGAGGACATTACAGTGAGACAAATGTTGTATCACAGTTTCCAGTGATTTTTTTTCTGCTTTGATTTTTACAACATATTTCTCAACTATTTCTTCAAAATAGGGTTTTATAATATAACATATTTTATGGGTAAGAGAGCATACCTAAAATTAACTGTATGTCTCAAATGATAAAAACACATACTGCCATCAAATAGTGATGAACTACATTAACATGGCAGATTTGGCACAGGGCTGAAAATCTAGTTTGTGGTTGTCTCACCTGAGAACAATATATTTAAGAAAGTTCATCAAATACTCACTGGGGTAGGGTGACCTCGATATTCTGACGAATAGTTCTGAAGACAAGACACATCAACCACGTCTCATAAAAACTTAATAAATGCATAAAAAATGCAAAGTAAATAAATATTTTCATCATATGGGTTTTCTTCACGATGTATGATTCTTATAAAAAGTTAATGAAGCTCCAACAAATGGGTCTATCAGTATCTACCGGCCAAACACCAAATTCTTCTTGTCAATAGTTAACTCTTTGTCAGCTATTTCAACATACAAAAAACTAAACATTTTTTTCAAGATATCTCACTTCAGTAAGCAACAGTCATAATATCAGTGTCTGTGTTTTTCATTTATTCCTTTCCTCCCAAAAAGCAGAGTGCAAAAACTCTACTTTGTTGAGCCAACACATCACAAGTAGTGATCATAAAGGGTTGAATCTTTAGTAAGAAATTTTGTGGTCCAATGCCATTTTGACTAAAGGTTCCTGATTAAATTCCAACAAAGATAACTGATAAGCTCATCCTGAATGAATACATATTTTCATTTGGATGAGTTTATTAACAATTACTGTTGAAGATTTAAGTCATACATTCTTGCCGTAAATAGGGTGAGGTAAAGAGCATACATCCTTGCCCTATATAGGGTGAGGTAAAGAGCATAGGTTCACTTTAGGCATCCATAAGTTTCTTGTGCATTAGTCCATTCCAACAGAAAACTGTAGCTCAGTGATCAAAACATGTTATTTTGTCCTTGTATATCCAATTCCAAAAATAAAAGTCAAAACAAAGGCCAAAGGTCAATTAATTCAAAAATTAGAACTGTTGTAAATTTGTTGTAAACTATTTGACTAGTATTCATCAGGCAAAAATAGTTTGGAGATACACAAAAAAAAATTAAAAATTAAAAATTAAAAATTAAAGGACAAACCAACTCAAAACCATAAAGATAAACCTGAAGCCCATGCGTTAATTCAGTGTTGTTCTTGACACCTGACTCTTTCATTCCAGAATGCAGTCTTTTTTTGTCCTCAAAGATCGTGACGTTCCAATCAAGAAGAAAATATACTGTAGGTTTTACTAGCTTCTGAAAGAAACAAAACAAACAAATTCAACAAGCACAGCACTGTAGACTGTGGAGAAACAGACATCTGGTCCAAATAGTGGCCCTCTTCACCAGCACAGTGTGTGTGGTTTTGTCAAGTTGACATTAATTAGGAAAAGCGCTTGGTACCTCAAGCCATGGTTGTCATACACCTCCTCTCACCTTCCCCTTGTCTGTAAAAATAACTCTCACTTACAACTGCATGACTGCATGCTTTCATGAAATATTTTAATCTCATTTATTGGACAGCCTTTGAAATGAAAGCACTTTAATCATGGTGGGGCGAGGGGCTGATAGTTGCTGTTGCTTTGCTTTGACAGATGGATGTATATGAGCTTGAGGGAGGGCAGTCAGGAAGAACAGTGTGCACTGCTCATCCCCAATTTAAATGCCAACCTATTTCAGACCCTGAGGTACAGAAGTGATATTATGATCATTATAAATCTTTCATTTATAGCCATAAAGCACTAAAAGCTGGCTAGGACATTGTGTTTTTTAAATGAATCCATTTTTCCTTCAGGTATCTAAAAATCTTTCATATACTAACATATGTGGTCATCTACAGGCAAAGGTATGTCCAGGGTGGATTTATGTTACTTAAGCCTGTCTGAGGCTGTTTCAAATATGTGTATCCTCAGTCATGTAAATAAATCTACATGTCAATGAAGCAAACAAACACAGCACATCCTAAGAAAAAAAAAAAAAATCAATCAATCGGCCAGTTATTGTTGCTAGGCAACACTGAGTGGTAAGCCACTTTGCACAGGCGTGTATACTGTAGACTTTGGTACCTCAATAGATGACAAGTACGGTTTGTTTACTTAAGTGGGAAAAGCATTCTGCCTTGCAGCAACAAAGTCCTGGGTTTAATTCCCGGCCCGGGGTCTTTCTGCACAGAGTTTGTGTATTCTCCCTGTGCATGCGTGGGTTCTCTCCAGGTTCTCCGCCTTCCTCCCACAGTCCAAAAACATGACTGCCAGGTTAATTAATCTCTCTAAATTCTCCCCAGGAATGAGTGTGTGTGTGCATGGTTGTTTGTCCTGTCCGTCTCTGTGTTGCCCTGCAACAGACTGGCGAACTGTCCAGTGTGACCCCGCCTCTCGCCCAGAATGTTAGCTGGAGAAAGGCACCAGCACCCCAGAATGCTTTTCCAATGGATGGAAAAGCATTCAAGAAATGGAACTGAGCCCCAAACCAGTTTCAAACCAAATCAGCTGGGGCTTTTTGTTTCACGTGTTCGCCTCATGCATTTGTTGGCTGCGAACATGCATGTGTTTGGATTATGAAAGAAATTGCACAGTCTAAACACATGTATGTTTGGTTAATTGCAAACTCCAATTTTGAAAATGAGAAATATACAATCTTCTGAACCTTTCAATGAATAATGTTAACATCTGATTTTCAAAAATCATACATATGAATAAATTTGTCAATTTGAGCATACTATTTTCAGAATTTTATTCTAGATTTGTATTTCTAACCCCAGTTAGCAGTAATGCATTAGCAACAATAAGAAACACTACACAAACTTTCTTTAAATGAATAAATACAAGTTGCAAGAAAATGTGTTTTAGACTTAGACAAATTTAGAAAACATTTTCAGTTTCTGCAAACCAGTTTGACTCATGTTCATTCAGCATCATCAGATTAGCTCTAGGAGTTGTTTTGCAGCAGATAAACTGGCTTTGCATCACAGCCTTAAGCGTATTTACTTAGACTTTTCACTGAGCTGCTTGTGAATGTTAGGCACCAGCACTGTCGGATCTCAAAGCAACATGCTTAGACCCAGAGAAATGAGATAGAAGTGATGGTGGCTGCATTACTAACATGTGCCATGTTGCCTTTTTGGCATGTTTTTTCCTCTGGATCAGTGGTCACATGAAACTAACACATTACGACTAAGCAGCAAGTAATACATTTTTCTCTGGTTTCAATGCAACTGGTTATTCCTCAACCTAACCCCATGCATGCATGTCTACATGCATGTAGACAGTTGCATGTCTCCTCCCACTCTATCTTTCAACATATGGTACATTGATAGAAATCTCACCAAACCCCTTCATCTCCTCTGGTGGCAATCCAGGACTGACTATGATGGCTTTTGTCAGGCTGTTCTCTCTAGATATTTAGGTATTCATCTGACTTATTCATGTCTCCATTGGGCCTCGTAGCTGTGGCCTGCTTCCAGACAGCACCCCTGAGAAGAGAAAAAATGAGGTGTAGAGTTAGGAACCACAGACAGTTCAGGGCTTATCACCTCTGCGCACCCGACTGCTGGCAGCTCCCGGATGCAATGAATATCTTCCACTTAATGTGTGTTTATCAAGCAGCAGGAAGGATTCTTTGCAAGCTCATTTACATATTCCATATAATACATAAATATCACATGGAAATAAAAAAAAACTATATATATATATATATATATATATTTATTTATGCTACAGTTTGCCTACAGACTTCCAAAAACAGTGCTTAAGTTTGCTCTTTAGCTTGTTATTTGGCGTTCACTGAAAATATGAAATAGTTTCAGTAAAAGTTCAAACCTCAACCAACTATTTATGTATATGGGTCTCTGAGAAATCTTCAATTCAAAGCTTCACAACTGTTGATTATTTCCCTACTGAAGATAAGTTGCTGACACACTTCTGATCAGGAATTCTGATTCTGCTAACAAGATCTGCTCTGCAGTCTGTGCTTTATTTCGTATTCCTACTACTGCTTTGTTTTTTAAACAATACTATCTACTGCCTGCTCTGTTGTTTATATGCCCTTTAGAAAAAATTTTTTGCCCACAAGCATGGCTGGTTTTTCGGCTTCAGTAAAAGGTGCAACAACAGTGACAATAAGCCTGTTCAGGATTCACAAGCCCGTGAAGCTGTTCTACAGCATTCCCATCTCAACTGCCAGTGCTGTCACTTTCATAGTTTGCACCTACTCTAAAAACCACATTAAATAAATAATAAAAAAAAAGACAAACCATTTTGATGTAGAACGGGAAAACAATCAATCGATTTGGACTTGAGGTTTTGGAAAAATCCAGTGATTTCATCAAGCAGATGAAATCACTGGTGGTATCGGATAAGCTTTTATTTTTAGTGAAATAACTATTGTTGTTGTTTTTCATCCCTTCCTCCACTGTCTTGTGTAGCTTATATTTTAACTTTTAAGAATACTCTACAATGGTCCTGGATAAGTTTTTCTTACCTTTTGATTATGGCTACATACAACTGAAATCAGTTTTTCTGGGCGGCTGGATTTATTATTGATGGATGAAGAGTACAAAGTTGAGTAGTCTGGGTTGAGTTTGTAATTGTGTGGAGTTACATGTGTAACTCTCTTAACATTTTCTAAAATTTATTTTTGTTCATACCTTGTTTGTGTTTGACTGTTGACCACTGAATATGGACAATATTCTTATTCAAATAATTTACAACTATGGTACTATGTTTGCAGTAATGTTTGGAGCATAGTAAATATAGGCAGAACACCTGCATTGACGCAACATGACCATCATTTTGCCACTGATCTACTCCACAATTAATGAACACAAAGATAAGTAAGACATGGTATAAAGTGCAGCTTTATGGATAGATACAATAATGTGTTTTATTTCAAAATCCAAACTATCTTAGATGTGTGGAAAATGCTGTGTTAACAGCAAAGTCGTTGTCAGAACTGCACCACCACTACCCTTCAAATGCAATGCAGCATTCATAAGAAATGTTCACCTTCACAGGTGGGAATTTATAGTGAATCATCTTCTTTGTGAAAATCAAGACAATGCAAGGTGGCAGACAATGCAAGCTGGAACTTGTTTTATGGTTTAACACCTCAAATGATCTAAACTTATTGCTTTTATCAGGTAACTTTAAATTCTGGCTGAAATATTCCTAAATAAATCTGTTAGAGGCAGAGAAATGAGAACAACACCCAGAAACAATTTCTCACCTGCATGTAGTTTAATTTGGGACCTCTGAGATTCATATTCTTATTAATATCATCCCACGTTAGACTGTAGCTCTACTGGTTTAGCTGAATAGCACCGTGGCTTCTAATTAAAACTGATTATAAGCTTCAGGGTATTGGCTTGAGTCACTTAATCTGTAGGTTTGTCAATGTAACTTTGTCATCGCCCCTGCCTTGTGTTCTAAAACCCTCTGAAGCTTCCCATGTTTTTATTTTTATTTGATATGAGGCAATAGATGAGAAAAAAGGAAGTCAGCAAAGATAAGGGCACATCTGATCTGTGTATTTTTGACTAAGGATGCGGAAATATTTTTCTTCTTGCAAACTGATGGTCAAACGGTGTAAATTTTGCTTGCTCTTTCTGGAATCCATCCAACCTTTGAAGGAGTTTAGGTGAATTGCTTGCTTTCAGTCTTGAGCACCATCTTAAGAATTTAAGGCTAACAAAACTGTACTTCTTTCTAAAAATCCACTTCTTTTGAGGACTTTTTCTTAGATTTCTCTAGTTCTGAGAACGGTAATATTCAAGGATGTCGGAAAAACAAAAAGAAGCCAAAAGCTCTGACTGTCTTCCAATCAGTCTTGCCTGCACAATTCATTGCTGAAGAATTGAAACTGTTGAAATGATTAATTATATTCAGCTAGGAAAAGCAATATTTAAGTGTAAAAGTAAACATGCTTATTTGCAACACAACAGAGCTATTTTTTTCTAAGCATAAAGTCTTCAATGAGGCAAATCTTTGGCATGAAGTGAGCTACTTAACTCCATTCTACCCTTCTGCAGGATCAGCCTCTTTTATGATCAATATTTGACTACCCTTGAAGAATGTTAGAAGAACATTACTTCAGATAGAGAAAACAAATTGCAGCTTTTAAGCTTATATCAGCACTGCTTCAGCTCATAGTTCTGGTATTTGCCCTTCATGTTTCAGTTTACTAGTTTTAAAGTGCTATTTAGTTATTCATTGTGATTTTAAGGTTTGCTTCAATGCAAACAAGAAATAACATCTTGTTTGCATTTCACTTGTAGAAAACCTGTGGTAATTTAAGGGACACTTCCAATGTTTTGCAAAGATTTAATGTGACTGTATTTCACATTTCGGCAACACTTTATTTGACGGGTTGTGTATAAGACCATCATGATATCGTCATAAACATGACATAACACATTTCATGAACATAAGTCTTCATGAATATTCAGTTAGTCATTACACTTTTCATACAAAGTTGACATTATTCAAAGTGTCTTTGTTATGAAAACTTGACATTAACCAAGAAGTCATAATCTGACATAAATTTGTTTTAAAAGTATTACTGATTGAATTTTAGCTTTAATAACATGAAGCTACATAATTTTAAAAGTTTAATAAGTATTGAATTATAGCTACAAAAGTAGCTATATTGTAACCTTTCATAATATGATGGAAAGATTACAATAAGGTCACATCTGCTAGTCATGTTATATGAAATGCTTGTGAACTCTCACCAGAAGAAATATTTGGGTTCCATGTACGAGGTTGGAAGGTTGTTTTCCACAGCTGCATCAGAACCAGACCGTCTCACCCCTTGTTTGTAATTCCTTATCCTTGCATAAAACTCATGTGTTGTCTCTGCCTGGCAGAGCTTTGCATCCAGACTGGTTTGATTATTGATTGTCTTATGAGTTCTCTGAGTTGTGCACAATTCATAAATAAACCCGATTGAGTGATTTTACCTGAACAGTGTTTGGAAATAGTTTTTTTCCATGATGCATAATAAATAGGTTTTCTTAAATTATGTATTTTTTAATACATTTTTCACAGGTCTAGTAAATACCACAAATACAAAGGATTTTTCCAAATCAGTTAGACATTTTAGCTATTTTTCTTGAGGAATTAAGGTACTGGGTAATTATGTACAATTCATAATTAAAGAAGACTCAAGGCAACACTTTTTCCTAAAACATGCATATAAAATGTCTGCTCCCCCATGTTAAATTGTTAGCATCTCTGTGATGTAAAATAAATAGAGCAAAATAAATCATTTTAAATAAAAATCTAAAAAGTAAAACAAAGGCTGTTAATCTTGGGTTAAATATGCAAAAACAGTTTCGAAAAAAAGTCAAAAAATATGGTATGTTCGGATAGCTGGAAGCATTTTTCTTTGAGACTGTTTCTCTTTTTTGTTTTTGTTTTTTTTGTTGTTTTTTTTTCAATTGGGAGCTCAATTCAAGACTGGGAAAATTAGGAAGAGCTACAAATAAGGGTCAGTGTTGGCCTGTCAGTCTCATAACCCAAAAGGTAAAGAGAATTGTGTGTCAACTTTTTATATTGAATAAATATGTTCATATAAATAATGATCACAAGAGATTTTAATGGTTTCCGATAAAAAATGTGAAGGGGATTTTTAGATAAAACTGGTATCAACAGAGCACCAAACAGACAGAAAAAGAAGAGGTTATGTTTTTAAACTTCTATTTTTGCAAAACTTCAAACTTGAAGATCTTGAAGCTGTCTCTTCAGATTTACACCCACAAGCAAGCAAAATGACAAATGTTCTGCTGCCATTAGTAAATCAGATTAGGACTCTGGGTTTACCACCACTCATTGGGGTTTTAAAAAATTCTGATTTGTCTGTGCACAGATAAAAACAAACAAATGCAAATTCAAATCCACCTCCTTCCTTCATTTTCTCTCTTCCTGCCTCTTTCCTTCTATTTCCCCTCCTTCACAGGCTCTGTCTCTTTTGCAATTTCCATCTGTTCAAGTGAAATATACTTGGCATCTAGAAAATGCCCCTCAGCAATGAGGGACAATACATCTTACAAATATCAGATGTCCAGTTGTGGACCATGTAATATTTATAAGAGGACTGTGCAATGGTTGTGATGTGATGTCGATGTTTACCATGAACAAGTGCCCTCCAAAGTTCTCTAACACCTACCAACTATGAGACAGGTGAGGTGTTTGGCCAATCCAGAAACTCGTTTACATGTTACCCAGCAGTCACAGTTGACCTAATCACATCTGGCATGCTTGTCTAATTAATTAATCATGTGTAAATGAGGCAAACCTCAGGCTTTGATTACAACTCCCATATTGTTTTAAAGATCTGTTGCTTGTTTAGTGAGTGAGAGAAAAAGATGGAAAGACATTTTGAATGAGAAGAACACAGAGTCTGTCCAAAAACAATAACAAAGAAATATGTTATGAAAAATAAAACAAAACATCATGTGAATATAAAAAATATCTATAAATGCGGTTAGATATTCTTTAAAGAATTGTATCTTGGCCCACACAAAATTAAATGTAAAATCTTTTAATCTAAACTCTGTTTTGTGCTCAAGAAAGAACAACAGATGTAAATTTGATGGGTTTAAATGCATTGTTTTATAGAGCTGGTTTCCAAACCACAAACCTAAGTAATAAGTCTATTGCCTCCTATTAATTCTTACCAGATTTCTTACTAACATCTTATTTAACAAAGCAGAGGCCAGTGAAGTCATGTTTGCTTTACATGGTGAAAAGGCTCTCAGAAGAAGGTACTTAAAATCAGCATTTTTTTTTCTCTCTGACCGTAATCATTTTGGCAACTGCACTGAGGAAACTGTCGAAGCAAAGAGCTAATCTTCCGCTGTTGGTGCCTCAAGCTATCCTGGTTTGTCAATATGCCTGCATGGAGTTAATACTAGAATATGAATAGCTTCTGTGTGAGTAGTTTAAGATGCCACTGCAGGCTGACTGCTTTCAAAGACATGAGCAGATTTTACTGAGATTTAACAAGATCGGTGTAAAAGAAAGATAGCTTTTCTGAGATGTATTATATTTAATGGAAGTACACCAAACACTTATCATCATCAGACTATGAAGAAACATTCAAATAAATATTTAAACATGAGTAGTTTCTCTCATCTAAAGTGGTCCTTTATTTCAAGGCTGACTTTTCCACACATCCTAAAAAAAACATTTAAAAAAATAAAGTAAAGCACTGGAATGTATCTGTTTTCAGCAAAAATATCTCAAGAGGGACGTGAACTTCTAACCCTGGCAGTGTCATCAGCATGCTTAACTCGCTGAGCTTTAACACTTCCTCCAAGAATATCCTTTGCACTTTAATCCTCCTATTTGACAGCATGTCTTTTATGACAGGGGCAGTCAAAACATGTCTGGAGTGGGCCCCGTGGCAAAGTAGATGTCCACTGAGTGTTGTAAGGTCAGCAGTGTTTTTTAAGCAAAACAAAAAGGCTTGAAGAGAGGTTAGAGGTTTCAGATGTGGCTTCAGTCCAGGCTCTCTGTCCTTCTTTAGCGTTTTAACTTGACCCACCCTCAGGGGATCTGTCTCTCTATCGCTGTTGTCTGTCTGTTTTTCATTGCACCTATGTGGGATACTTAATGATTTTCTGCCTTACAACAAAGACAATCTTATGCTTCTGTAATCTTCCCTGTACCCTAAAGAAACTTCTAGATACACAAAGAAGGGAAAACAACAACATGCATCAGACCAAAAGTACACTTCTTCTCAAATATTACGGGACCCAAAAAACATGCATAAAGCTATTTTCAAATAACATCCTTTTTGTCAAGATAAAATGAAGCGTCGGTCACAGACAGACACTATTCAAGGAGTCAAGGAGCACCAACATCTACAGAAATATTGATAAATGAGATAAATTATTCATTTATCAAAGATTTAACTTTGACGTTGAAGGGTTTCTTATGTTTTGTTGTTTTCAAAAAAGCTGAATTATGTTGACCATGACTGATTTGTAAAAGTCACAAATTGGATACAACATTTAAGAAGCTCAATACTTTTTATAGACACAGTGATAATGAAAAGTTATGAATATGTTTTTCAGACTGAATTTTTTTTACCTTTGTTGAGAGATTGTCTCGCTTTTTTAGGATAGCCTTTGTTCACCTGCAGACGTTCAGATTATTAAACTCTATGATAGATTAAAAAGACATACCTTTCTTGAAAATGTTCTTTGTGGGAAATCTCCTTTGACATATTTTGTGGAAAAGGTTTAATGTTCTTTAACTTCACCTTTTTACACATATTCTTTGAATATGTCTTGGAGCTAGGAGCTAAGTAGAAGACAATTTCTACATTGTAAATGTATTAGCCTACTTCTTCCCCTGCCTGACCTCCCACTGCCCATCATATTGGTCTGTGTCTCAGAATCAGACATCAATAGAAGAGGAAAAGAGATGAAGAGAGGGAGAAATTGGATAGGGATGTACCGAGTGGTGTGTGTGTGAGTGTGTGTGTGTAAACAGGAGAATGGTGGGGTGCACCTTAGGGAACTGTCTGTCACAGCCTTGGCATGTTGATAGACATGTCAATTGTGACTGAGTGGGAGGTATTGAGCAAGAGAGGTAGGAGAACATCAAAGATGAGAAAACCAAGTGAAGCAAAATGAAAATGAGAAAAGGGCAGATGTCTAACATGTTTTTTCGTCTTGTATTATAAATCAGAGCTGCATGGATTAAATTCTGTGTTGGAGCTGAAATCATTTTGCCAACATGAAAACTGATTGCACATAAAATAAAATAAAATTGCTCAACAAAGTTCTCCACAACTTGTTGTCAATGCCATTTAAATATGTTTATTGCTATAGATTTTGACCTGATTCATTGTTCGCAAGCACTCGAACACGCATGCTTGTGGAAATTTTGCCATTTCCAGAAGAGTGTCTGGTCTCAACATAAGACCTCACATCAGCCTAAAACCAAAGGAAATAAACAAAACTGCTTCTCTAAAATGACATACTGAGTGAATGAAATTGTCGTGGTCCAGTTGACCCCAAAATATTCTAAACAGAAGTATATAAATGTCTAAAAGATTCCAAAGACTTTCAGAAGTCAATCTACTGAAATGTAAAGCCTTTTTAGGTTCCAGAATATCTACATTGACACCAATCTTTGTGGATTGGTCACAAGGGGTTCTTTCACACTGTGACAATGACAAAGGTGAAGTGATATTCCCATTGTTGTTTTGAGTTGCATTGCATTCTTTAATTAGCTTTACATGGCATGTTCATGTTCATACAGTTAATATTTTGTCTCCTTAAAAACAAACTCATTTGCTGTTCTATAACCTGTCTTCATCAGCATACATGTACAAATTACAAGTTCATATTAGCACAAAATGAGTTTCGTGTTGGAAGGTGATTCACACTGAGGGCTGTTTTAGGATTGGTTAGCTGACAAGTTTGATGATTGAAACCTGGCCTCTCAAGATAACATGTGGAATGTCCTTGAGAAGGAATTCTGAACACATGTTACATGATACATTATTTGCAAGTGCACATATTTGGGTACAAGCCTTCATCAAACTGAGTGACACCTTTGAGATGGTTCAAGCAGTAAACTCAAGCTGCACATGCAATCTGCCTTACTCTCAACATGCTATATATCAAAGGAGCACTTTCCATCAGGGCGGTTTATTTAATCTGCAGGATTCCTATCTCTCCTTCTGTCATATCTGTGTCACCACTGCTGGTGCTGCCCACTCTGCACTGCATGCTGACTGCCTTTTTCATCCCTCTCCTCCATCCCAGCCTCCACCTGTTGGCTCTGGGGAAGAAATCACTCATCAATTCAATATCATGTCGAGAACACCTGTTCGAAGGGAGTGATGGGATCAGAGCCTGAGCGACAAACTTCAGTCACATTTTTATCTCAAATGTAAACTGTGTACTTTATGACTGCTCTAGTCTTTGTAGTTTCATACTAGTAAAACTACTTGTTTTGTATGTGTAATTTTACTAAGTAAAAAGCAGGAGTAAGCCAATAACATAAACTCCCGTTCAAGTATTTTTTTTAATGAGAAAAAAATAAAAAAACTAGAAATAACTGCATATTGCATTTAAAGTACATATACTTTGCAGTGCAGCAGTCTTCTGTGTCTCTATGGCACATCAGTCACTGGCTGTTACCACTGCTGCCTCCTGGAGAGTGAGCATGAATTTAAAAGCTGCTTCTAGTCCTCCGGGCGATAAAACAGCACTATTTGTCTGCGGTGCATTACACTCTGCAACAAAGGCATTTTGTATGCTTTGCACCCTATGCTTCTCCCTCTCGTCTCCCACCATTGCTCCCACTCTCACTATATTACACTTAAATACTTTTGACATTGGGTATCATACAGATAAAATCAAGAGGGTGCTGCTCCCTCTCAATGCCTGTCATGGTTCTCTTAACATATGATTTCGGAATTTGTGGGGAATTGCTGTGCAAATAATTCAACAATCTTTATTGTGAGCAATAACAGCTTTTTAGAACTATTCTTTTTTTTTAAAGAAGCCATTGCACATATTTTGGCTTAGAAAGAAAACCTACATAACCTACATGTAGGTTTTGTCTTTCATTTCTCTGCACTGTAATTAAAAGCATACTGAAGACAACAATTTCAGGCATTCCACACTCTCCTTTGTTTTTTGGTCTTCTCTTTGATTCACTAAATGTTTTGTCCCTTCATTCTTCTTTCATAGCCCTTTCTTCTGAATTCATCAACTGTTGAAGATTAAAGAAAGAGACTGCCAAGCTTCCAGGTTCAAATTAGATCCACACTCCCTTAACAGAACACAGAAATTGGTAGAATGAAATTTAAAGGTCAGGTTATAAAGACCTGTCTCTCTCTACTAAGATAACTGACTCAAACCCTACTTTTCCCTTCAGTTTTCTCTTCATTTTTTGCTGTTTATCAGATATTTTGTGACAATTCTCCAACTTCAAAGACCTTTCTTTGTGATGCTGGAAGAATTGTCCTTTTAAAATGTCACCCTTGGTAAGTGTTTGATTGTCACACATCCAACATTCTTGTGTTGGATGAAAATCAACACAAGAAAATTCTTACACCAATTACCCTTTGTAAAAATGTGCTATTTAAGTATCTAAACATTTAATCCACTCTAATGAACAATGCTTTTACCTTATTTTGTACTTATTTTCAAGTATATTATATGTGGCTATTGTCAAACAGAGACCAAGTAACGGGGAAGATTATGATTCAGGCTTTTTGCTTCCGAAGCATGAGGAAACAAAACAAGCCCCGTAGCTTAATAGTAGGGCAGCACCGGTGTCAGTTTTCGAGATCAACTGACTGTTCAGCTTCAAAGTTGTTACTTTTAGAAAAACTTGGCCGTGTTCTTTAAGGTCTCCGTGTTATTTTGTTTTATTTCTTGTGCATGTGTCTTGTGAGGAGCTCAAATAGGAGGGTGTTTACAGCAGCATGTACAGGCCGATCAGTTGCTCGGCTGTCAGGCTCTGGTCTGCTCACCCGTTGCCATACACTTGCTCTTTCAGTCTGAATTCAGAAGTGATTCCATGGAAATAACACAGGAACTGTTCCTTTCCTCCAGGTAATTTTAGGTTGAAGAAACTGATGCAGAGTGAAGTGAAGGCTGCAAACTTTGCTGTGCGGCATTAGCTTTAACTGGTTGCGATGAATATTTACAAGCCATGGTCTTCTTAATTCAGGATTGCTTGGAAATCCATGAAAACTCAAAAGCCCATTATATTTAGAAGACAACAATGTTCATGGTATTGCTTTATTTGCATCTGAAATACAACTTTGTCTTTTCTAGCTGTAACTCAAAGTGGAAACAAGAAAGCCGCATTTCCCTCATGCGGATGTGACGTCAGCGCCGTACGTGCAAAGAGCCCATTGCTATACAAAGATTTTCTTTAAAATCAGTATTTGTCACTGTGGTGTGTTTTTAGCAGTAAGTTGATTTACCTGAGCTAAAGACAGTTTTTAAGTATTTTGCTTTTTTTTTCTTACTGTGGGATTCTATTACTGCAGTAAAATATAACTTTAGTTTAACACTCTTTACACATCAGTACCAGGTTTGACAATAAACCTTTCATAAAGTGCCAAATCTTAACAGTGAGAGCCACAAAATTGCTTAGTGACATAACAAGTTTCCCTCTGAGTTTTTAATACTGTTTGAAAAACCTGAAGTGTTTGATTTACACAGCCATCTTTATGCTTGTTTGTCTGTAACACCAAAGTTACAATGCAAAGTGCTTTGCTGATGGCAAAATAGCCAACAACTTAACTGTTTTTGTAAGATGATTTAATATTTATTCTCAAAGTTGGAGCATTTTTATTTTCTTTTTTTAATAACTGTGTTTAAAATGGTCGTGTGGCTGCCCCTAACAAGTAAATAAATAAAAAACTATCTCATTGTGATTGCTATTGGGTTACACTGAGAGCTGCCTTAGAGAGCTGAAGTCATCAAGCATTGAATGAAAAGCTTTTAATCTGTTGATGCAATATATGCCTTCAAAATGGCTACTTCATTGAATTACACTGGAGGACCTGCAATTAGAAATGCAAATTAAGACTCAGTGGGACACCAATTTTCATAAAACAAGGAGCTGCACTGTGTAAAGAATTAGGAATCACAGTCCAAGAGTCTGCTTTACCATATCACTGATTATAAGTGATGATGTTCACTCTACAGTGAGAGTATTATTCATATCAACATATCTTTGGACCCAAAAACAGACAAACAAAAGCCACATCTATCTATCTATCTATCTATCTATCTATCTATCTATCTATCTATCTATCTATCTATCTATCTATCTATCTATCTATCTATCTATCTATCTATCTATCTATCTATCTATCTATCTATCTATCTATCTATCTATCTATCTATCTATCTATCTATCTATCTATCTATCTAAATAAAATGATTTAATATATACTGCTCAAAAAAATAAAGGGAACACTTAAACAACACAAAATAACTCCAAGTAAATCAAACTTCTGTGAAATCAAACTGTCCATCTAGGATGTGTTATTTGAGTGTTCCCTTTATTTTTTTGAGCAGTGTATATATAATGAGATATAGCTATCTTTCTCTAGATAGATAGATAGATAGATAGATAGATAGATAGATAGATAGATAGATAGATAGATAGATAGATAGATAGATAGATAGATAGATAGATAGATAGATAGATAGATAGATAGATAGATAGATAGATAGATAAATATAGTCTGTGAATTGTTATTAAGCTCTTTGCCATATGATGGTAGCTTGCAGCTAATCACACTATCAGCGAGCCACTCTTTTAAGTTTGACAGTTTAATGAAGAAGCTGCAAATTGCTTCATTGGAGGAGCACAAAACAAACAAACAAACAAAGATGCTAGACTTCTTTAATTGACAAGTAAGTTACAAGTCAGTTTTATTGCCCCAATAATTATGTTTCTCCCTTTCAGTTTTTTAATAAACAAGAAAAAGTTGGGTGGGGGAGTTGTCTGAGAGTGAGAGGTTAAGTAAACAAACAGCAGCAACAAAAACTGAAATAGAAAATTCATCTAAATTTAGTATTCAGAAATCATTTTGCAAATGTCTGAAGCTTCTAACTAACAAATGCAGGTGCACAATTAAAGCATCACAATGATTTGCTGCAATTATCTTTGATTGCCCCCTCCCCAACTGATGAAGTAATCATGAAATACAAACTTTTTAAAGTGCCACTTTAAAGATGAAGGACTTCTTTTTGACTTATGCATACACACATATGCACACACACCTATATACACCCACCCATACACGCATACACACATACACGTCTACATATATACATACGTACATACATACATACATACGTACATACATACATACATTTGTTGTTTGATTATTGATGTACTACACACACAAAAATTACTCTCCTTGAGTAAACGAAGGGAAACTGAAGCACATAACTCTAAAGTAACAAAAATTCAGACACTTGAAATCACAAAGAAAGAAACCACAAATAGATCAAAATTAGTAAAGTAAACTTAAAGTCTGACAGAACATGACATAGCAAATCAGGCCAGAAAAATATTCAGGATGGAATACAAAGAGGTAAACAGTGAGGATTTATCAGGACAACATAGTTTGTTACTTCTACAACTATGCTACAGGTTTCTACAGAAAAGTTTACTATTTCTGTTAAGCATCATGGACATTTGTGATCTCTGTTTTGTTTTTACCTTTCTTGGCTTATCTTTTACTTCTTCATCTGGCAAACAATTTCTTTTTCTGGCGTTAATCTATTTTTTTCCTCTTGTACCATTGAAATTTACAGTCATTTGGGTTTTTATCTCCTATTCTACGAACTTTAACTGCCACATTTTATGTAAACAGTAAAAATAACCTCAGTTTTGCAATTGTAAATCTTGTCAAAGGTCGGTATAATCAGCATGAGCCCATTTTGAATGGGTAAGTATCAACACAGCTAATGAAATTGTAACAGAAGTGATTCATCACTGTCATGGCATCATTATTGCAATAATTTAACTGAACATGGGTCATCAAAACAAGCCCTTGCTAACTAGAAATCATTCATCTTTTCTCTGTCAGTCTCTCAGCTGTTAATTTAAAGTGAGAGGATGTTTATTTGTGAGCACCATCAGCTTTTGCATAACTATTTGTGATTGGATGCTTGATTAATTAATTAGTGTGCTGAGGGATTGGACTGTTTGCTCGATTGATTGACTGATGGGTCAAAGGTAGGATCCTTTGTTTGGAGTTATGAGTTGTGGCAACTGATAAAAAGCATGTAAAAGAAAGGAATCCTGAAGAAAATGTAATGAGTTTATATATTCGAATGCACAATACATCAGTAATAAAAAAGAGGTTCAGTTGAATTTTTGGGTTGTTGATAGTGAAAACAGACCCATGAAATTTGTTTTGAGATGCAGGAAGGTCTCAATATCGGGAGGGTATTTTGGTTGATAGTGCTCTTCAATGACACATGAAAGAATAATACAATACCTGTAGGGATGGGGGTCTGAATTTTACAGAAAGAGGGATCAAACAGAGTGTTCCCTCTGTCGAGGGATTACATTTATTCTATGCTAGACTCAACCATCTATCTCGAGACGGTTTGTGCATTTGATCAGGAGGCCTCCCGGGTAATTCCCTTCTGAAGGTTTTCTGGGCATGGACAATATTTTGCTTCTGGCTTGGGAATGGCTGGGAAGTCCTTGGGAGAGTGTCAATGAGCAATATCTGGATTTCTCTTCTGGATCTGGATCTCAAATAAGCAGAGGGAAATGGATGGGAAGGAGAAAACAAACAGAAGAGCAAAATTATACTTTTTATGCTCTGTTTGTGTAGATAAAGCTACACTATTTAACATTTCTACTTTTTTTTTTACATATTAGTTAAAACTATCACTTTTTTTTAAAGATTTAAGTGTGCAATTAGTTACTTGAATACCTAATTTGTTTCATTTACATTTCTATTTCTTTTTTTTCCCACTTATATCTTTATTTCTATCACTGTGTTGTACTTCATAAGCATATTTTAAGACGTGTTATACAAATAAAGTTAATTAAAATAATTGTCGGAGCGTCAACTTGTTATAATAATTGTATAGTACACACCTAGATTACCACTACTCAAAAGAACTGTTTTCAACAGAAAAAAAAATAAATAAATAAATAAGAAAGAAATGGAAGTATATTTTTGTATTCAATTGGAGATTATTGGATCAAGATAAAGAAAGTGGGATTCCACAAGCAAATAACCACAGCAAAACATTAGTATATACATTAGCATACACCGACAAGGATTAGCCAATGCATCACTTTGTAGAACGTGTAACAAAAAGAGAAGCAAGTTTTTCATTGAACAGTAGTGAAGCCCAGCTTCACCTGGCAAAACTTATTCTCCCACTACAATACAGAATAGCAGGGTCACTCTGACATAGAAGCTCAGAGTGTTAGCTGCGTCTCAATTATGGATTATGTTGGTTAGCCTAGGACATGAGTTTGAAAAGATTCACTTTTTGATCTTTTGTACAATTTTAATTGCATTTCATTTACATTGTTTTGAGCCAAAATGATTCTGGACACAAACAAAAAGAGTTTTATATTTATAAATTGCTTTGGTGGACACATTCTATATCTGCTGGAGACTGGTTTTATTCTGACAGCTTCCACAGCATGTCACTGATTTTTCAGTCCTCCCAAAACAAAACAGCAGCATGTGTATTTCTTTCTCCTATAATGCCTCCCCCAGATAGACAACATGGCCCCAACACCTAGTCTGCCTTTATCTATGCAGCACCCTGCTGGCTGGCTCTGTGCCATTTTTTAGCTACTAAATGTCAGTGCAAAAGGGAATGCAGTGGTTTATGACCACCTGGATGGCGAACAAAGAAATAAAAAGGGCTGGGAGAGATGGAAGAAGTAGAAAAAAAAACATTAAATTAATCCTCTAAAAACCTTTTAGCAATATTGCCCTCCCACAGCGCTTGGTAGAACACACATAGACTACTTCCAATCATTTAATTCCAGCTGAAATTTAATTTAGTCCAAGAGCTATTCATTTTGTTAAATGAATGTGCCGCCTACCCACAAAATACTACCACTCCAACATGCATACATATACTGTATAAACATCGTTGTGTGCATTCATCTCATCACATAATTCCAGAGCAATTCTGTGTCCATTTAATTTCTTTTACCATATCTATTTAACACAAAAATGGCAGAGAGGTTTCAGAAAACACCTGTAATAACTCACTTTTCAGACACAGAAGACAGCACATAATCTTGCACAAAATACAGACTTTTCTAATAAGAACTAAATATCATAAGTATATCATAATGCCTTTGGTTGAAGTGCAGTTCAAGGTGTACTTTGCTAATATAGCATGATTAAGGTCACTGCTCATGAATTATTGAATTAAAGATGATTTGAAATAATCATCTGATAAATGTTCATGAATTTATCAGGTATAGCAACTGCTGTCTCAGCATTTAGTGTCCAAACATACGATAGAGTAAAATATAAAGAAATCTATTCAAATTCTTGTAGCAAGATAAAGTTATCCAGCAAGCAATTTATTTGGAAGGCAATATAATAATTATGAGAAAAATATGTTGTTTAGATATTCTGTCTTCTTTTGTAGTTCAGTACACCTCAAATAATTTTGATTTGACATTGCCAATTTACCACAAAAACATCATCTTTTGATCCAATTAAAAATCACTCACATCCTGTCAATCAGGCATCAACAACAAAAATGTTTAATTTGAATTTGGTGCAAATATAAAAAAAATACGTCAACTGAGTTTGATATAAACTGAATGAAATATAGTTTAATACAGCCCAGCTTAGTCCAATTAAATAAATAAAAAAACATCCATATGTCTTGTAGAATAAGAAACAGGAAGGACAGCCATTTGTCTCAAGTGGTTTGTTGGAGTAAGAGAATGAGATGACACTTTTTCCCAAAACATCTACCAATTATATTTATAGCCCATATTGTTAGCTGAAAAATACAGGCACCTGTTGAACCAAGACATGTAGCTAAACATAATATAAGTGGTAAGGTTGACAGCACTCATGTCAAAATCAGGGGATTTGGCATTAACTTCGCAGTCACACATTTTTGTGGGATATTGTAACAACAATTATTACTGGTGCAAAGACTATATGAGGATACATATTCTATTCTGAAAGTATACAGGATTCTAATAAAATTCAAATCAGAGGGTAAAAGCAAAATTAGTTTTGCTTTGTAGAAATATCTAGACATTTGTACGCTGTGACAAATGACAAGACATTGTAATTTGTCATTTTAAACCATTTTTTTCTGTTAAGTTCTCAACACTTTATTAGCAGTGTGTCTAAAAGTAGATGTTCATTTGGTTCATGGTATGTTAATTTGCTTCAGTTTTAATCAATAAGAATTGAGTACCTGAATTGCCAAAAATTATTGTATCATTCTGTAAACATTTATGTTCTCTTTTTCAATCAGGTAAAGAATCTCCAATACAAGGTAATCAATGGGATGATGAGTTGACACTTTCACTTAGACAGTAACAGCAACAGGAATTACTGATTGAACAAAATCAGTTTATAGAAGTCATAGACTAAAATTATGAAATGTATAAAGACAATTGTCTGAATTACTTATATGCAGATTTCACTCATAAGTTGCATAAGGCCTCTTTTACCTGTATTTAAAGACTGTGGTAGCATGGCAAATAGCTTGCCAAGTTGAGGGCATTATTTGTGTCCTATCTATATGAAGAACATTGTGTATTGATTATGTTACTCATCTTCCTTCAACCCCATGGTCTCAGTGGTGTCTAAGTCTATGGGAAGGTCATCTATTCTTCTATAGAATCACTTCCTACTCAACTATTCAGTGCTGTCCTAGTTCATTGCTTACCCCAGGGCTCCCACCTTTCTATTGCTGTTATGATTTAAGACAGGGCCGTGATGGCTGTGGGCAATTTGCCCCACTGGCCTCCACAGTTTGTCAGAGCCTGTCTCCGTAACGTTTGAAAAGTGTCATAATTATAGTGACAGCACAGGAAAGTGCATGAGTTTGTACATGCGAGAGAGCAGTCAGATAGACTGAGATTAGTGTATTTTGAGTTATTTTTGCATATGGGTTTAGGGAACTGTTGTTATTTTGAGTGTGGTGATGTGCTTCTCAAAAAAGTGAGACTGAATGTTCTTATTGGAGGTCAGGTGGAAAGTGGTGTTTGTGTAATACACGCTGACACCTCTGAGACCTTAGCTTGAGAATACAATCTATGTTGACCGAGGACAAATCAAGTCATTGTATTTGCATCACAGAGTGGAACATGTTTCACACAAAGTGCTCTACTGTGGCCACAGGTGCAAACAGAAACAGAATCTGACTGATGCTGCTGTGACAAATGATATGCTGTACTGTTTGAGAGCCCTTTTGAATGTTCTCACACCACATGCAAGCTCAATTAATACAGGTAAAGAGCAGCCCACATTTTTTCTAGACACTATCATTTCTTAGCCAGATAAAAACCAGCACCTTATTCTACACTATTTTCTTACAGCGAGTCTGGGCTTTTGGAGTTTTTCAGGCAATAGAAACACACAAAAACACACACAAATTACTTTTTTTTGTACTGTTGTAATCATTGAACATTTTCCCCTTCAGTTCAAAGTGGAAATACATTGTTGATGTTACTATCATAAATTGTTTGCAATTAAGTATTGGCAAAGCTCAATGTGATTTCACTGGTGGCAGAGCACTGTTGTTAGCAGCTGGTGAAAGTAACTAAAAAAGTGACTTTAATGTAACTTAGTTACTTTCCAAATCAAGTAGTCAGTAATCTAACTGAGTTACTTTTTTCAAGGAGTAATCAGTAATCTGATTAAAGTTTCTTTTTCAAACTAACTGTGCCTTCACTGGACATAATGCACCAGTTCAATGTGGAAAAGCTTACTGGAAGTTGCCTCCACTGTAAACAGCCATCCTCTACTGTGCAGAGAGAAGAACAGAGACAAACAAGGCAACTTTAAATGTTAATTCAATATTTGAAAGGGTGGCCAATAAGAGTGAACCGCTTCATTCACGTCCTCCCCTACCATAGCTAAAACTACTGACAGACTACTATTCTAAAAAGCACATAAAAACTGTGTATTACAACTTCTCTTTCCGTTTATTTATCAAACTGGAGACAATCCAAGTCAAAGGGAGAAAGGTCAGAATGTGCTGAAAGCAAGAATTGTTTTTCGAGTTGCATAGGAAAGCAATAGCTAAGATAAGTCAGTGCAGATGTTCATATTCTCTATGATCAATTACTGATCAACATCAAGATGCAGGCTCTGTGTGCTGTGTGCCATATCTAGCAAAAGCCTGTAGATCCTGTGATTATATTTCACAGTTATCTCAGACTATCAGCATCTTGTGGACTGCTTTTGGAGTGAACATGCCTGGACTACCAGATCTGTGCATGTTGGCAGTTGTTGTGAAAGCCTTTGACGTGTACACTAGGAATGGCTGATTTCAAATTATTGTAGACTTGTTTAAACCTCTCACCAGAATCTAAAGCAGTGCCAACCCTCTTTTTGAGGGTCAGACAGCTCTTTTGATCTCACACTAATGTTCACTCTCACTTTAATACTAAGGAATGCAAAAAACTAAATGCCTGCTTCATCTCTTTTTTTTTTAAACAGGGCTAGCTAACCTCCAAAAACATGCTGAGTAACTATGTTTTAATACGGCTGTGCTGATATTCTCCTAATTAATTTTGAACATTTTAAGCTGGAATAAATGTGGGATGTGCTAAACATTCCTCACCAGAAAAAAGGATTTTACAATAAGACGTTTCCAAAAGTATTTTCTTCAGTTGTATTGGTTTGATAATATTATTTAAATCTTTACTTATTGTTAAGATCATTCATAAAAGCACATAGGATTTTATTGGGTTTCTTAGTTTTTAACTGTGTTGAATGTGTCTTTCCTAGATGACTGATCTATTGGAACCAGTGATGTTGTGTTTTCTCTGTCACCACATGTTTGCTAAGGTTTACTGATTACTGCAAAGTGAACTACTCATTGCAACAAGTTTGGCTTCCTTGACACTTTTAACAGCTAGCACTAAATGATCAACTCAGTTTGATTGCACTAGGCATAATTTGTACTGAATTGGACCAGTAAGTTTTTCCTATACATTCTGTAAAAACACATACTCAGTTCCTCATTGAATGTAAATATTATTTAGCTATAGTGACTTTTGGTTGATAAGATCATCTTGGAAATATTTTAAACTGGTCATAATGACAATGGATAATCTTTTAGGAAAATGCACTATATTATACTAGTCTTAGGAGATCAGCTGGCTGCATATAATGCTTTTTTGAACCCTGTTTTCTTTTTTTAACCATGTCAACTCAGCGGTTTTTAATTTAGTATTTATTACTTCAATTTTTCAAAATTTATTGCTGTATTGAAGACATTTAGAAGGTGTTTCCGACTGTTACACTATTCATCCCATCTATATATCTTTAATTAAAGATTTTTAATTGGAAAATCTTTAATTAAAGATTAATTAAAGATATTATTGATATTATTGAATTTTAGTTTGTAGAAACGCCATTTCTCTCAAGCCCCTCCTTAACAAAGATCTTAAATGGAGTGTCAGTGCCAGTTATTCATATGGCATAGAGGACACTTTCAGGAGTGTCTACTGCAGGCCAATCACATCTGTTGCACTTCTATGCTCAATTTTTACATACTGACTTTGAAAGATTAGATTTTTTCAAATCAATGTAAAACATCTAGCACTGGGCATTCTGCCATGTCTTTGTAAGTCTTTTAGACCTACTTAGATATTGTTTCAATGTTCTTATGAAAGGCTTTGGCTGTGTTTTCCAAGCATTCTCTTCAGTGGAGTTCATTTGAGGTTGGTCCCAAATATAGCCCATGCTTTTTTTGTTTATTGGCCACACTGCCAACTCCTCCTTTTGTTGTGGGACCCAAGCTTTAGGCTTTGTCTAATCTTGTCTAAACCATATTATGACCCGTGACGAAACTGTTAAATGGTTTAATGGAGTGTTTTTGCAGAATGGAGTCTGATCATAACATTTTTAATACTCCCAAAATCTTACTGTAACTAAAAATACAGAGATACCATGCAAAAGAGTACTCACTGTTGCATTTGCTGATGAGGATATCTCTATAGCCATTAGTAGATGTGTGTGTATGTGATATGTTGTTATCAGCTTATGTTTATTTACATATATTGTAAGCACAATTCTTGTTTTTATTTGAAGCTGTGTTTGTTAGCTTTCCCTTTCTTAAATTTACCTGCCAAGGAACAGTGGATATTAATAATCCTAAGGCCAGATCTATGCAATTTTGTATTGCATAGTTTTGTATAACTATTATGTGTTACTCTTACTAATGCACAACACATCTAATTATTCTACAGAAAAAAACTATTATTTTTTCCAATTCAAATTTATAAAAGTTTAACATAAAGATTTAATCTCAAATTTGAGAAATGTTACTTTGTCATTATGAAAGAATCTGACTTTAGTTAGTGACCATTCAGAGCATAATTATGCTTTTCACTCCAACAATCAGTTGCTAAATGTTTCAAAAAGATGATGTATTTCAAACCTTATTGATGGCTTTGACTTATTTAAGTGGTAGAAACAATGCCAGAAGAAGGATAGGACAGAATTGTAACAGCAAATAAACGAAACAGAAATTGTAGAAAATACTGCAGTGTGTAGTATTTGAATCTCTGAAGGTGTTTGAGATAAAAGAAAAAAATTAAATAAATAAATATGTTTAACTTTTCTGTGCATTACATAACCACACAGCAATTGAATTAGGGAACAGAGGCAGTAGACAATTAAACACTGTAATGGCAGTCTATGGCTGGCCAGGACAACATGTTTGCCTACTGAATATCTTTTTAGTATGTTCAGTGGGCAAACATTTTTCTGGAATAGCAGTTTTGCATGGTGTACAGGGCAGTGGAAGTAGATTTTTCAATTGACAACTTTGCACCTTTGTGGGGTAAAACATAGAGCTGATGTTACTATAGCACATACTGCTTATGTGTTTGCTGCTGGCTCCAACTCACAAAGATATATCAACCGAGTATCTATTCATCACTCTCCACTTGGGAGACTTGGGAGTCTGCAACGGGAAGTTAGAAGTGCAAATCATGCACCACTATATAAGAGCTCTTTAGCTTGAAAAACAGTCACCTGCTGTTGCAACAGCAACAAGCACAGATGTATCTCTTTCTGCCAGTTTCAACAGAAGTAAGCACATAACATAGAGGAACATTGGTTCCTCTATTTTCTAAACTTGGTATTTAAATGCATTTGGATGCATAGTCCCAAATTCATCTCATTGTGTGTCCAGGCAGGCCAGGTCACAACATGAAGATGACCCATCCCCATTAGTCTGTAAGCTGTACCATTTTAATAGTGACCTGTTTAAAATATGCCATTTATCTTTCAAATGTTAAGACTTAGAAGGTGGTGACTGTAACTTTAGGAAGACATACTACCAAAACAACAAATAGAAAGGTACTGTCTGAAATATTATCAAACAAAGTTAAACAGGACAAAACTTGGTTCAAACTAAAGAGTGGTCAATCCCTACAAACACCTTACATCATTCAAAACACTAAAAAAATTTCACAAAGGTACTCTAAAATTAAGGTGTGGCTGATTTAAGATCAGCAGAGGATGAATAAAGCGTGGTCAGCAGCAACTATGATCAGCATTGGCCTTTCTTACAACTCCACCAATCAGAAACAGTAACTTGCATAGTCAAATTTAGATATTTTACGAAATAACACCTTATGAAAGTACTTGTATATTAATTATTCAGTGATTTGCGGTGAGGTTCATGACTAGTGAGGCAGTCTGGATTGGGATGTGCAAATATATAAAACCCAAAATACAGACTCATATTTAAATTTTAATCTGAAATGAAATATTTAAGTTGTACAGTTGGTAGCCTGTTGCCTTGCAGCAAGAAAGTCTTGGGTTTGAGGTGCTCCAACACATAGAGTCTGGAAAACTTCTGGACCAAAGGTTTCCTTAGAGTATTGTTTCTGAAAACCAGTTTATTTTTCTGGTAGGCCCTAACCAGAAAAAGCTAGGTCAAAAGTTGGTGATATTTTCCCTTGACCCACCCCCAAGTAATGAGGAACTTCTGTAAACAAGGTTGTGCAAGTGGATTCCATAGCTCTTAACCTGGTTTCCATTGCAACAAGTACTGTTACCATGAGTAGAATTGTTAAATTACAGTTATCATGCGAACTGTGTAGATGGTGACGTTTTTATATAATTTCTTGTAGCTTTATCCATGTTTGAGCTAGTTTGTGCGACAACTTTTCAGTTATCAAAATTCTGTTCTGACATCTGAAATATTCCAAAATGTGTATTTGCTAGCTGTCAGGATTAATCAATTTGTCCAAATAGTCAAATGTGTTCCATTCATTGTATTTTAGTCATGACACAGAGGGATTTCCAAAAGTGTGTGCAAGTATGCGTGTGCTTATACAAGTTATGAATTTTAGATGGCCCTTTTGTTACTCAGCCTCTGCATTAATTCCTCAGTGGCATGGACAGGCTAGTCAACTCTCATTTTGTTGAAAAGGTATGCTAGGAGGGAATGTTTAACCTTGTCATCAAGGCCTATGAAATGCCTGATAGAACAGCCTTGCAGTGTTGGCAATGGCTAGCTCAAACATTATTGTTTTCTTTGGTAAGGCTGCAGTGAAATTGGCCTGACATTGCATCTAAACCTCATATGTTAAAACACTTGGTCAAAGGCAGAGGTTGTCAAACACAGTCTATTATGTAATTCAGGTGTAACTTATTAAATTTACCACATAATGTAGATTTTTAGCTGCTTATTTATTTTTATGGACATTTTTAGATTTGCACAAAAGATTCAGGAGATGAGTTCACTGTAATGTACTCATTCAAACCCTTACTTATTAAAAACACTTATTGTGGTGACACAAATTCAATAGAAAACCTCACTAAAATCTCACTTTAGAATTTTATTGGTTGTTCCTTTCAACAACATATAAGGCCTGCCTAAGGACACAATATGCAGACATCCTTCAGAGATATAAAAATAAGTATCAAATGAGCCTGAATCAATACTTCAAGTTAGTTAAAACATATAGAAATGACCCAGAACCTACAATTTAAACAACGCTAAAATAGGACTGCTGGTTACTGATCACCCAACAGAAAGATGGCAACAAAAAAGGATGAGCCAAGTGTCACAGTTTTAAGGTTACATAGGTAGCAAGGAAAATATCCAGATGCCAGTTCTCCTGAATTTATCATTTAAACCTTACAGGACATATGGCATTTCTTGTAAAAGAAAAGATAAAATTTTTTTTCAAAAAATCTGATGTTTTTCTGCTCATCTTAAGTTGTTCTGCTACAAATGTTGATCCATGTAATATTAGAGAATACCCTAGTCTTAATATCAATCTCATTTTAGATGGGTACTCTTTACATTAAACATAGATACATTTTTAAATTCCTGTGAGAAAAGAGAAGCATTTGTTTGATTTTTAAATTTTTTTTTTTTTTTTCTTTTGTGACATGCTGTGAAAACAGTCAAGCAAGTAGAGCTCTTTAAAATTTTATGGTTAAGTCATCAGTAGGAGGAAAGTGGTTTATGGGGTCACGAGTTTGTGTACGAGCTTGCCTATTAAAGTGGAAATAACACGAGGCATTTAAAATAGCTACTTCTTCTAAAATGGAGGTTATTATATATTATATAAGTGAGTGAACAACAACATATTAAATATAACCTGAGCTATGATCTTTTATAGTGTGACCTCAAAAAAGGAATGTTTTAGTGAAACATCAAGAATGACTTAAATTAGCCACAGCCTCTGAAAGATTTTGATGTAGATTATGAAACCTTTTAATTAAACCTAATTGATGTTTTCCTAGAGAAATTCATCTGAAACAGAGATAATATTCCAGTTGCAAGGGGTTCATCCTTTTCATACTAAGATGTTTAAGGCAGAAGATGACTCAGATGAACTATTGGCTATGATGGATGCTAAATGTGGATGCCAAGGAGATAGACTATCATTAGAAATTAAGCTAAAACCCAATTTATTTATATTCCTTGCTAAAGAGTAATTTGATTGGCTGTCTGCATGTTTGTACCAATGGACACTATAATCAGTTGGATTTTCCTCAAATAGTTATGCGATAGGCCACTACAGGAGTCATTCTTGTCATACCGTTACAACGCTTTACATTAAAGTCACAGACACCAAATCACTGCGCAACTTAGGGTCAAGTGTCCAGAGGCACAAAGACATGTGGGAGATCAAATTTTTAATCAAACCCACAATATTTCAATTGTAAGATAATTACACTTCCTGCTTAGTCACACCCAACAAAGAATTTGAACATATAACAGCCATAGAAAATTCCAGTAAACTAATTAATCTCCCTCCGGTCAACTATTTTGAAAATTGGGATCCATTAATTCACACATCCATACATTTATAAATACATACATGTTCCTAGCTAAGGCGCATCATGATCAAATCCAATTACCACCTCAATTGACTCCTTTTGATGTGTAGCAACAATTTTATTTCAAGCTCCTTATCAGAAGATGGAACTCCTCACTTTCTCTATTACTAAGTCCAGCTATCTTATCTGACATAAGTTTCCAAAATTAATGCAATCCTCTTGATATTATTGCAACCCTTTCATAAAATTATTATGAAATCAACAAACAACGGAAGACAGCAAAATTATGATTTAAAACAAGTAAAAACCCTCACAGAACAAACTTTATAACGGTCAAAATTCTTCCATAACTTGTTACAATAAAATCTTATGCCTTTATGATTGGATTGAGCATGTGGACTTCAAGTTCAAGAAAAAAATAAAAAATAAAAATCTGGAACAATGAAACATCAACAATTAAAAACAAATAGAAATGTAGCATGCATTTAGCATTCTACAATTATTCACCTCAAGAAAATATAAGTCCTTTTTACTGTCTTGTAATTGATGACATCAGTTTGTTGAGAAAGGAAGGAGCTATGGAGGCTGTTCTGCCCATGCCAGTGTGACATCCTCGTCTCAAGTGGACCAACACAATTAATCCCAGGGACAGTGGAGACTCGCTGACAGGCTGAGATAAGGTATCTGCCAGTGCCCAGTGCTCCACCTGACCTGTTGCACATGAGCCTAATTTAGCCCTTATGGCATGTATAATGTGTGCCTGAACTGTGACAGTCTGATGCCCTTGCAGGGTCAATGTCTACACTAAGTTGCCATGTTTAATTTTGTTCTTTTTTTGGTGAAGTAACTGGGCTATGTGTAGTTGAATGAGTCTGTCTGAGGCCATGACAATGAAGTTGTAAGATTTTCTGCTCAATTTGTAAGGCATATTAGTTAATCACTCATGCAATCATATGTGCAAAAAATTACACTTTGGGTGTTATCGTAAATCCACTGTATCTTAATGCAATTGTGGTTTGATTATTCTCTTTTGTGTAGGTTGAGCTTAACACACAAAACTTTTATGAAAACAAGCCGTCTTGCTGCAATACGTGAAGTATAATGTTACTGTGTAGAGCAACAGAGCAGTTTAGAAAAAAAACAACTTCATACTTCAGCCATCGGGATAACTCCTGAAAATGTGTGCAAACTATTGCTAAACTACTACTACTACTGCTACTTGCAAACTACCATCACTTTATATGTAAAATACTCATCATATTTTGATAGTAATTTAATGTTTTGAATGAGTCTGTCTGACTCATTGCAATAATTGTAAAGATTTTTGTTTTATATAATACTTAAGTGTATGGTAGGGTGCATGGGTAAACTAAGTATTTTGTGGACGTGGAGGAGACGATCCTGTCTATCCAAAAGCGCTTTCGGTGATTTTCCAGAAGTATGGTGTAATAGGCCTTGTGATATAGGCTATAATGTCACTGTGCAGCCAGCGTCAGGGCTTGATTTACATTGCAGGCAGTAAGAAGGTCCCGTTTCCAATGAAAGTTGGAGTCTGCCAAGGTTGCAATTAGTCGCTGATTCTGTTCATGGTCTAAATTTCTATGTGCAGCCAAGGAAAGTATTGATGGGATTTTTTTTGGTGGCCTTAGGGGTTCATCTCTTCTTTTGCAGATGAATGCATTCCTGCTGTCTTCACAGATTGTAATCTTCAGCTTTTGGAGCGGCGGGGATGAGGATGGGTGCCTCCTAATTTGAAACCATTGTTTTGAGTAGGAAAAGGGTAACGTGCCTTCTCTGGGTCAGCAAAGACATCCTGCTTCAAGTGGAGGGGTTTCAGTATACGGATCCATTTGTGCCTCACAAGTTAGGCAAATATGAAGCCAGAGATTGACAGGCAGATTGGTGCAATGTATGCAGTGACTTGTGTGCTGTACTGATATGTTGTGGTGAAAAGACGGCTAAGCCAAAAGGGTGTCTTGGCTCTCCCTTAGAGACAGAGTGAGAAGCTTGATCATCTGGGAGAGACTCATAGTAGGGGTTATGCTTCTCCACATCAAGAGGGGCAAGTTGAGGTGGCTCAGACATTTAGTTAGGATTTCTCATGGACACCTCCCTGGTGAGGTGTTCCTGGTGAGGTGTGCACCTCTCCTCAGTGAGGTGCTCCTCACTGAGGAAACCCAGAGGACGACCCAGAACAGACTGGGGGAACTATGTGTCTCAGCTGATTTGGGGCGACTTGGAATTCCTCCATGAGGAGCCTAAATAACTGGGGAGAGTTATTTAGGCTCTCCCTTTTGCTCTCCCTTTTGCTGCAGTAAAATACATTTTTGTACCTTGGGCATTTTATTGAAATGCAATTAACTAATTATTGCAAATCTAAAACATTTTGTATGAAATTCGAGCTAAATTAACAGACCTATAGCAGCTTTGAATGTAAAACTTGAAATGGTACAACATGTCCCTAGGATCCTGGGGAATATGAAAAGCCTACAATTTCACTGCTATGTTTTGGGGATTTATTTAGCTATTTGATTTATGCATTTTGTGGCTGGTTGTTTAAATCAGGACCCCATCACATATCACACTGATTTACCCCCACTCATTCACAAACAAAACCAAAAAAGGAGATTTGTTTACCTTTCATGTTTCATCTTCACTGCACAATGAATATATATCATTTATTTACCAATGTTTTTTAGCTGGAGGCACTTTATTCTGCAAGATATACCAACTGTATTCACTATTCACTTTTCTGTGTGATGTGAGGGATACAGCTGTAAGGGAGGAAAGGAATGCAAGAATTGTAAAAAACAACAGAGTACAGCTCTATCTGAACAAACTCACTGGCATGTGCCAAAACAGGCTGGTCAACATCTTTTGCATATGTGAGGGTATATTGATACACATCAAGTGTATTAACATACACAATAATGCACATTTTGGTGTGCGTTCTAATGATAGATAAATAAAATGAAAGAGATTGGCCAGTGAAAATTATTGTGAAGCTTAGGAGTACTTTTTGTCTTTATCTTTATTTGCACTTTGAGAAAAAACCAGAATGGCAGTTGTTAATATTAAACTTCATGATTAAAAATTTAAAATGCACCAAACTAGATAAAGGACATTCAAGTCTGTGCAGGACATAAATGCAAATCGAATATACATTTTCATATGTATATTACGAATATTATGTTGATGATGATAATTGATTGATTATTTGAAATTCAGTCCAGGGCGACTAAATGCATGCATGATGCAACCTTCTCACTGAGTAAAAGTCTATCCAAAATTGATTTAAAACTGACTGATTTGTAGAGAGAGAAATTTACATACAAAGGTGTGCAGAAGGCTTAAGATTTCTTATAAAATGACTGGACAATGCTTCATATTTGCTCACCCATCACCCTTATTGAGCAGACTGATAAGGCACAGCAGGTTTTTACTCAGTGAAAATGTTGTATAATGGATTCACTTATTCACCCTAGAACAATTTTCTTAGACAAAAAGAAAAGAAATAAGAGGACTAGGAAAATCTTTCAAACTTTACACAGGCAGACTTTGAGATAGTGCTGATCACCAAAATACTGTGAACAAGGGGTCTAGTTGTTCTCTAATTGTTCTTTAGATCAAGTTATAAACTTTTCATTACAACTCTGTAACTACTGGGTAAACAATTTAATATATTGTGGAGAATTATCCATTCTCCATGCTGAGTTCTTCATGTGGGAGGTTACAGAAGAGTCAGTGAATTGAATTTATGAATTCCATGTATTAATACCAAAGTACAGCTGGTCCATTTAACATGTCACCTTTAAGAGGTAGCGAGTCACAATCGCTGCCCAGAAGGGGTTGTGATCCTTTGTTAGCCTCTGCCTAAGTTACACTCCAAAGATGCTGTTCCCTATCCTTGAGGGTGTTTCCTAACACCCTCAAGGGTGTCATTTCTTTTAGCTTTAGCTTACCAGCTAGCTAGCAGAGATATAAGGAAAACACAGATTTAGTCTCAACAATATCCAACTAAATAGATTACACAATAAGTCAAACATGTGTAGCCACTTTTCAAGGGCTAAAAAACTAAATTAAATCTTTGTAATCTTTTAATTACTTTGTAGCTTCCATGAGAGATTTCTGAAAAGCGAAAGAAGGAAAATGTTTGCAGTGTATGTCCCTTGAAGAAATTAAATAGAGTCTGCCATCCAACTGTTTTGGTCGTTTATATTGCCTTTGACTTGGCAAAAAATACCAAAGAGTCAAAAACTCCTGCTTTTGATTTAAATTGATGTCACAGCTTATTAAGAATAACTCTGAAAAAAAAATCTTCGAGCTGTATTTTGTCTGAAAAAGTAAAGGTGCTTTTGTTGTTGTTAATGTACGTACTTATAACATATTTATGACAGTAAATGTTAGAAGTTCTATTCTATTTAGAAGTGCCTTTCAGATCACTGAAGGTCACTGAACATATCAAGCAGGGAACAGTTTCCCTCTTTATAGAAACTGAAAGTAGAAATTTCTATGCCACAAGTTTGTGGGAATGCAACAAAAGTTTGCAGTTATTTTACTACTGCATTAAAAGTTCATACACAGCATAGCGTGTTCATACACACAATGAACACACTGTGAACACCAGGAAAGAAGTGCCAAAAACGAATGGGCTTCGTTGTTGTCTTTGAAAAATTCTATAAAGACAGTTACATTTTATTGTATCCTCATGTTATTGGTATCTATATTTAGTATCACCTAAGTGAAAAAAAAAAATTAAAAAAATCTAAATCTACCCTTAGTAGATTAATCTAAGGGTAGATTAATCTAAACTACCCTTAGTCTAATTGTAAGTTTTGTTTTTAATTATTTTTAATTTAGTATCATAGCCAACTGGGAGTGCAGGAAGATTCTCATTGCAGCAGAGTGAATTTAAATTATTACAAGCCACTCCTAAAGGCACCACAGGTTTAAATGTGGTAAATTTACTGTAACTTTTTTTCTGAGCTCTGTCTGCTTGAAATTAAATCAAGAAAATTGCAGCTATGTAATTTGCCTTACAGATTTTCCCTTTTCTTAATCGTAGTTTTTGTTTTTTGTACAGTAAAGGTATTTCTAAGTTGCACTTCTTCTTCATGGTGCCATTCTCCTTCTTTTTCATCTTGCCAATTAGCTTGGCTGATTGGACTGGTTCTTTGGCAGTGTTTTCCATTCAGGTTAGTTGTTTGTGTTTGTTGGTACAGCAAGGTTTAACTATATTGATAAGCATTAAGATTAACAGCTACATTCAGTATTGCAACTATTAATACTTGTTTTTCAATTGACAGTAGTTACTTTTCACACTGTTTAGATTTTTAATATAGTTTAAACAGAGGTTAGGCTGTCATATTTTAATAACCTAACATGCTTTAACATTAGTTTGTCACATTTAATGCTAGGTTGTTGCATTTATGTAAAAACAGCCTTCATGCATGAATGAAGAGCCCTTGAATCCTTCACAGGCGCCTTAGTGTTTGCTCTCACAATGCACCACCTGTTTCCACAAATTTCTTCCTCTCCAGTCGAGTTGCACCTCACGGAGGGCCCATCCCCAGTTCCTTCCCCATTGACCTCCCCCAGACTAGCAGGAGCAGCAATTAGCAAATGCCTGTTGGTGCTGATCATCTGCTGAGTTTACCATACAAACTGCTTCTCAGTGAATCACTCCAAAGAACGGCTATGAACTGGATAATTGAGAAGTGTTGTTATGACGAGGTGCTGCAGGCAGTGTCAAAAAGCATAGGAAGAGACAGAAGGCCAATTTCAAGTCGTCAAATTATGAAGTCAATTTTTTTCAAGTCAGGTCTGATTTATAAATAATTTTTATATAAAACAAAGTAAAAATAGTTACTTAATTGTGTCATACAATATTGTTACGTTTTTTATAACCATTTTAACTGTTGTTAATTTTGTCAAGTTGTTTATGCTGATTTTTTTTAACTCCCCACACATCCTAATTTTATTTAATTTGATAATAAACAGTACATTTTTCACTCGAAACAATTCCATGCTGTTTAAAAATAAAACTTTAGTTTCTCTTGGGCATATATTCAATGTTAAAGGAGGTATTGAGACAAACATACAATAGGCACATTCATTTCTTTGACAGCATCTATATGAATTACAAACCACGATTTTCTGTTGTTGCTCAAACTTCTACAAAAGACTGCAGATTTTAACCTTAGTTATTCAGCATTCATTTTTTCTTTTGCATTGAATTTTGTTTAGGTCTATTCCAAATGAAGAATATAAGTGCATGAGTGTCTATTCTGATATCTCATAGCCCAGCTACAAAAAACGAATCAAACTCTATTTAAAGTAATGCCGCAAGGACTACAATGAATGATAATGTGCTTTACATCATTTGGTCCTTGCCTTTATCTTGAGCTTTTTAAGGAATAAGCAACACAAAAGTCATTAGGGACACAATAAGTCCCCATATAATTAGAAAGACAGAGATTGGATGTTTTGTGCACTATGGTGCAGACCCACTTACAACATAATCACTCATCCCACCGATGAGGAGTGTCTTGTATGCTGACCATCCTGAGATAATTACAATTAGCCAAAACTGAGTGTTTGCCAAAACTGAGTGTCTGTTCTGACCAAAACCTAGAGTGCAATTTGCTTCTGAAGGAGAGGATTGGCTCTTAATCAGTCTTATTAGAGCACCCAAACTTTTATTTTTAAACATCATACAACTTAGAAACTAGAGCTTTGGCTTGTGAGTCAGGAAAAACATGAATAAAAAGTTAATTCTGAATGTGGTCAAAACTCCAATTCAAAATATACTTTCTACAAAGCAGCTGCAGAATTTATCAGCCAAGAGATATAGGAGATAGAGAGACAACAACGTTTGATTTTCTAACTATCCTTTCCTTATTGTCCTTTACCTGACATCTAAAATCATTGTTCGTAGGACCTTCAACAAACATTGTTTTAATTGTTGGACATGTCCAGAAAACTTCTAAGTGGAGGCATTCAGATTAGACGTCCAAACCATGCTAATCCATATATAATTTGTGGCTTCCATTTTCATTTTCCCAGATTTAAAAAGACTGTCTCAGTCTCACATAATATGAAATAATAATAATAATAAAAAAAACAGGCCACTGGACTGTTTTTACTCTTAATGATTCATTCCTTGGGTTTACGTGACTGGAAAATTGTTCTGTGTGAAAAAGAGTGCACAATCTACTGACACCAGAACATGAGATAACTTGCATTGAAACACAAGTTAAAAAGAAAGTACCCTACCATATCCTTCACAAAAATATTTAATATCATAAGTATTTTGAATGTACAACTTCAATCATTACTCAGGTGAATGAATGAATGAAAAAAGAGCCTCTAAACTTATCCTTTTTAAGCACGAAAGTATCCTAAGCAATATTAATGCTACATTATGTTTCTCAGTCCAGTCTGTGCTTCAGATAATTCGGTGAGTCTTTGTGTTTTGACCTTAGTCTCATCTGCTCCCGTAGTATTCTTCCAAACCTACCTTCTTCTCTATGCAACCTCTTTGACAACAGATTTTCAGTCACAAACTTCTGGCCATTTGATGGTCTTGTCGGTCACGGAGTGACAATGTTTAATGGCAATGTTCACAGAATAAACTGTTTAAATCTGCACATAAACTTAATTTTTCACATAAACTCTCTTTTGCAGTGTCTGACAAATGTCTTTTTCTCTTCAGACCATGCTGCAAGCAGAGAATTATATGATGCTAATTTCCCAGCTTGAAAGGATGTGCATCTCCAGCAGTGCACAGGAAATTTCTGCATGTTATAATTGTGTTGCTAAAGTCCTAAATCAAATTTGTGTATATGTCCAACACTGCCATGGTTGCATGCAGAACTATCACGTAGACACAAGCTATAAAATATTAAAAGCAAATTGGGTTTCCTGAAAACTGTGACTGGCCACCCAGTGATGGTTACAAATTTCAGCCATTGAAAATTAGGCCTGATCCATATATCACTCAGTGACGTGCGGTCTAGGGAGGCAGATGAGGCAGATCACCTGTCATCATGGAAAACTAGTATAAAATGATAAGATAACTTATATTGCTATTTTCATCCTGTGTTTTGTACGATAAAGTATTTATTTTTTTTATTTATATTATCCAATTTTGATTTGAAAGTGCTGAATTTTTGTAATTGCCATGAGCCAACATGCCACTGGCAGCATTTCAGCTAACATTAGCATTGTGGCTAATTTTAGCTTATACACTAATTTTAACATACTGAATGGAGTTAGTCCATGTAACTCAACATGCTTGTGACTCTCCACATGCTGTTGAGTACATTGTAGCTTATCTTAGCATTGATGCTAATTTTTATTATCAGAACGCTTGGTTCCAAGGCGACAGGCACACTTTGGCAGGCCCCGTTTAAATTTCTTCAGAAATGTTATAGTTTTTATCTAAAATCTAAATTGATGTACATAAATAGTCATCTATTCTTCTTGCTAAGTCAGGATCAGTACATATTCTAAATAACAAATTGGGACATGTATAAGTCTTTAACCAAAGAAGCTCCCCACCAAGTTTGGTGTCTTTCAGCATCTTGACAACTTTTCTTTATGCTCATGACAAATGTCTTCCTTAAAACAGCAAAGTTTGTATCATATTTGAACCTAATAAGACCAGAAAATTTAAAATTGTGTGTATATTTCTTTACATGGCAGCATTTTCAAGACAAAATCTGATGATACTCTAGAGTGTTTTGATCCACTTGGAATTTGCAATCTGCCCAAGGCCAAACAGGGTGAAAGCATAAGGGCGAGTGGGAACTACATTTAGTTCTCTTCCAAGAGACCACATGCCCTAATGGATTCAGGATATGTCTGGTCCAGGATGCTGAGTATTAAGGTCTCTCTCTCTGTCTTTACAAACACAACCTCACCTTTGTACTTGGCCCCAAGGATGCTCTTACAGTGGGTCAATGTAAAAGTGCCATTCAACCTGAAAGAGAAGACAAAGAGGGTCATGAGAAGGGAAATAATGGTTGTCTCTGCAGAAGTACTGCTGCATGCAGGCCTGTGTGGAAAATGTAATATTTCACATTATTTTTGAAACTTTTCTTCCTTTCAAAACCCATACAATACAATAATACATTGAGCTGAAAGCTGCATGACAATGTACACAGCTACGACTCTAGCAAGATTTTTTAAGGTCAGCCATCCACATTTTTCCTGTAAATATACTATTTATGTTCAAAATATGATGAAAACATATCAGCTTTAACCTGCGGGACAAAAAAAATCATCTGTACCTTTTATTTTTGTGGTGTGTGTGAGTCATGAATGCATTCATGTTAACATGAATGTATGTTAACATGCATGTAGATGTTAACATGCAGTCCACATCTACATGAATGTCCCAATATTATCAGGCCCTTAATGATTGATAGGGTTAAAAAAACACAGTATAATTTTTCAACATAAGGAGAACTATAGATAAAAAGAGAGATACAGACAGATCATTTACCTCTCTGTGTGTCTTTCTAGCTAATTATTCTAATATTTAATAAATGTATATTTGAGTTTGTGTATCATATTGACGATGTGTTGTTCTTGCTCTGAAAAATAATTCCCATTTTTGTTGTTATAACACTATCTGACTATGTAAAAAACAAAACAAAAACAAGAACAAAAAAAAAACTGGCATCAATAAAACCCTGCAACTGCCACTACATGCATGAAGCATCAATAGATTTATTTAATTTGTTTTATTTTTTATATATTAAGAAAAATCTATGTGTTTTAAAATGACCTGCCAATATTGACAAAAGATTTGCTAAATACAAGCATTTTGTAAAAATAGACAAGCAAAGCTGAAAGGAAAGTTTCAGTGACTATCAGATGTGTCAGTTAAGTTGTTTGAAACTAGATAGGTCTGTTTGCAAGCCTAAAATATGAATGTAAATACTAAATAAATACATATATATTTTTCTGAATTTGCAAATAAATGCAGTAGAAGAGTATGCTGCAAAAAAAAAAAGGATTCTTATAGTCGTCTCAGAGTATTTGACCCTTCAGCAGCTCACCAAGGTCACCATGCTGATAGCTGCTAAAACATCACGTCATAGTCTTTCATTCTCCTCAGCCAATTAATGCCACTTTCATTTCCCGCTACATTTTTTGTAGATCTTGTTATTGTGCTGCATACCAATACTTCATGTCCCATTGCCTTAGCACAATCAGATCAGGGGACATAAAAACCTTTTTGGTGCTCAAACCAGACTGCATTTCAGAGGGACTGCAGCCTTATTGATCAAAGCATTTAGATATGTCCAGGCCCTCTACCCCAGTGCATCATCATGTTGGAGCCAAAGGAGTCTAACAACAAACATCTCTGCTGCTACTGCCTGTCTGTCTGTGATTAGCTGCTGGGGAGATATTTTTAGAGTATCCAAGGCTCTTTGAAGAGGAAGAGGGCCAAAGCCCATCCCATCGCCCTCATCTAGCACTCCTTACAACCTCTTTCTGTACTTACAATTCACAAGTTCATTTTTTCTTCTTGCGACCGTACGGTCAGAAAAAGCTGACTTATGACTTTTGACTTGTTTTACTTATTAGTTTTATTGTTCACTGTTCCCCTTATTTGTGTTCTATTACAGAGCAAACATTTATCAAATACAAATAATAACAGAGAAGGGTTACATCTAAATTACCCATCTGAACTGAAGTGGTGAACATGATTGAGTAATCATGTATTTTTAATAATAAATAAAGTTGAGACATACTACAGGTTCAAAGCAATGACAAGAGACTGTGTGGGTAAACAGGGGCAATGTGAATGATGCCTCTAATAATTTTAATAACTGCGACTTATGATTAAATTCCCATTTCTCAGCTGGTTGACGGTTAAAAGGCATTCATAATTTTCTAGGGTGAATATCATCCATTAAACACTGAATACATTATGTCAAAAGACTTCCCAAACACAGATTTCACATCAAATCATGCAGTCATTGTGTATTTAAGACAAGCCATGTCCTAATTTAACACATGACTCAGTACACTGCTTTAACTGACTTGGACCACTACTTGTGACACAAGTAATGGTCCAAGAGTGTGACAGACTAGATAAAATAAAGTAGCGTGAAAATGTAAAGCTTAAAACTGATTTGAAATATCAGTTTATCATATCATATCATATTTCAAAGCAGTTTAGCTGGTAATGGACAGAGCAATGGAACTATTTTCTTCACATAACTATTTTGCGGCATTTGACTTCTGCAATGTGCACTAAATGTATGCAAATTAGGTACTGACAAAGTGTTATTTTTGAATCTTCAACTTATTCTGGAAGTAGTTTATTCCCTATAAATTTCACTAAAGGTGACACAGGTGATCTTTCAGCTGATGTTATACATCATTATGTGGATTTCATGCAATCCTATTCTAAAAGTATAAACAACTTTACAGGTTTTGACCCCAAAGGCATCCTGGTCTAAGCAAGACTGGTTTAACCTTAAATGATGATGGTGAACATCTTTTCACCAAATTTAAAACCGATGCTGGTTAATTGGTAATAGAATGTCACCAATTAAGGAGATTAATTGGGAGATTACCAATTAATCTCCCACAGGAGATTCAAGGATTCTTGAACATGCATGAAAGAATCAAATCAACTCTTCATGTATTTTGTGGATGATTATAACATGTGGTAAATATTTAAAAAAAAAAACTCAAATTTACTTTATACTCCCCCTTTAAGAGATTGAATGTAGCAGGGTTGATGCTTCTAGTTAAGTTGATTGGGGTGTTAATAACAATGTTATAGGTCAGTAGAGAAAAGCCCTTGGTATGCAGAAAAAACATATATATAAGCTATGTCATGTGTTCAGAACACACATACTTGTAATGAACATAATAATATTAATCCTCAAATTCAGTAATTTCATAATTGTTTTTGATGTTGATTTAAGCCATAGAAACTTACACAATAGATTTATGCAGCATACAGAGGCAGCATTAAGCCACACTTAATGTTTTCTCAAGCTATTATTGTGTATTAACACTCTGAGTGAGGTGTAAAAATGAATGTGTGAAAAACACTACCTGCCTATCATGCCTCTACTCTAATTGACAGATCAACTATGGGTGCACCCACACAATCACCAGCTGCTTCCCTGTGATGCCATTGAAATTAGATGGGTATTAAAGAATCCCTCAGCTGAAACTACATAAATTATATATAATGAAATGCAATTAACATTTTTACTCTGACAATTAAATACATTAAAGAGCCACGCTTGTGGAAAGAGACTGGTAAAGAGGGACAGTGGGCAGAGGGGGGCCCTTTTGTATAAATGGCTAGCTTTAACGTTCACTAACACACTCTGAGCGACTGCTCAAATGTTTACACACCAATTAGCGCCAGTGGACAGCCTCTCAATCAAGCCAAATGCCAGGTTTGCATTGAATATTAAGTGGCTTATAATGGAGTGAGAAGTGATTGAGCATTATCTTTTCAGCTGTTATGGGATAAATTGCTACATAAGCTTTAAAAATTGCTATAAAAAAACAAGTAATTAAATGCTTTTTTAAACGTAAAATTTTAATTAACATTCGGGTTGTCAGTAATGGTTTATTAATTTATAAAAACATTATTTTGATACAGTGTAGCAAAAGTGCCATGACATTATTAAAAATTAAAGGCAATATTTTTAAAGTGGGTAATTACGTGGGCTACAAACTGACCACTTAATATCACTGTCTTTCTAGATGAATTACATTTTCAGAAATCAATGAAAACAAACAAGTCTAAAACACATTGTGGATCTTTTTATATATGTATAAAAAAAGATGGCTGGCAGCTAAATAATGCAATACATTCTGCTTTATAAAAGCTGCAGGAAAAAGTGTGGCCCGAAGTGACAACAGACATGCAAGAGTTGCCTAGCTATGATCATTTTATCCCTCATTCAAGTCAGAGCAAGCCTGTGGTGTGATTCACCCCCCATAGTAGCCTTTGGCTATCTTGCTGCATCAGGTCAGCTACATCATCCTGATTACATCTGCTAAAAGCTACCAGTTTGTTTAGTGTTGACATCAGCAAAGCAGCGATGGCCCAAGATACTGATGCTTCAGGAGCCTTAACGCTTATCTTGGTTCCTCTGCAGGAAAATGGAAGAAGGGACAAACAACGGGGTTAAACTGAGGATACCAAGGTACAATCTATAAAATGAACATTTAGCGTGTAAACTGCGAGCAGAGCTCACAATGAGTGTGCTCCATTACGAAAATAATAAACAAAAAACAATAAATCTAATCATCAATTAGATGAAGTTACACTGCCATGCTTTCACTTATTTGGAAAATATATGACACTTAAATTTGCCCACCAGCTCTTTCTCATTTACCACCTAAATAGATTTATGATAAATTTATCACCATGCTATATTAATCCATCACAATATATCAAACATTGATAAACATGTATTTTTAGAAAACCTATCTGATGGTTTTCACAACTGCAACTAAGTCAAGAACATGTCCAGTGCAATGTTCTTACTTGTATTTTGACTTGATATGGTTACAGGTTGTGTTCTTTGACGTTAGTGACAGCATAGTCAAATATGCTGCCATTACTGCATTTTTGACCTTGCACATAACTAGGGTAAAAAAGGAGTAACATATATTGACAAAATGTTTTCTCAGCAAAGTCCAAAAATGTGCACCTGGTTGGCATCTTTTGCCGGGCTGTCAGAATCCAAACGGAAATATATATATATATATATATATATATATATATATATATATATATATATATATATATATATTATATATTTAAAAAGTAAGGTTCCAACAAAATACAAACATACACCATAGACTGTCATAGTAGAATTTGAAATTCTGATATCAAATCCCAAAGAATAAAGATCATATTCAGGAAAATTTTTAAACGTTTCAATAGTCTCAGTGTTCTGAATGTTAAACTATGCCAACGTTTAAGAGTACAAATAGCAAAAGCCTGTGCACCTCTGGATTTGAGCGTGGATCTAGGAACATCTTAGAGAAACCGGTTGGTTGATCAAAGTTCTTTTACTGAAGTGTGGATGTAAAGAAGGTCACGTTGATATGGTGGGGCTAAGCCTTTTAAAACTTTAATAGCAATGAATAAAATCCTGAAATCAATCTTAATGCAAACAGGAAGCAATGGACAGAAGCCAGAGATATGAGTTCATGTTTTCTACCTGATAAAAGATGAGTTGCGACATTTTGGATGGTTTGTAGGCAAAGAGATGGTTTATATAATCCAACAAACAAGGCATAAAAATACAGTCAACACAATAACAGACACCACAATAGCATTTATCTATTTGTTTAATTTAAAACCATTATCAAGAACAACGGCCAGACTCCTGGCAGCAAACCTGCTATACGAAACTCGTGGGCCAAGATTGTTGAGGGTTATACTTTTACCAAATCTAATGACATCAGCTCTTGCTTCCCATGATCTCTGTGTATTCTACACAGAGTAATTTCTCTGTGTAATTTCTCCAATTACCTCAGTCCCATGGTCAAATAGCTCTTTCAGATCCTTCTGTTATTTTACCAACCTGTATCAGATTAAATACAATAGTACTATTGCAGTTTGAAAAACAGTTTTTATTAATCCATTTTATGTGTAAGTTGCAGGCAGACAACATCATCATGTTGTTAGTAATATCTGCACCCAGTGAGCAGGTCTGCTTGCAAGTGACCACATGCTAAGTTTTAGAGGTTTTGATGGAGTGCTTTGATTGTTGAAATGAGGTGGTGGCCTCTATGTTCAGCATAATGTTAATAACTTGCCTGCAGAACTGTCCACTTCCATCTGCGTTATTCCTAAACTGTAAGCCAATAAATTTGAGACATCGAAGTGGGAAATGTGTGATCTGATGCTCTCAAAGTCCTAAATATTTGTCATATATTATTTAGTTTAGGAACATGGGCCTAAATTACATTGTCAAACAAAAATTTGACAATTAGGACTTTTACACACAGACCTACTCTTTCTGAGGATTTTAACCACATTACTACCTCCTGTGCTTTCAAATAGGCCCAGTCACTAAATATATTTCCCACAAGACATTAAGCTACATATATTGATGTTAAATTGATGTTGTGTATGTGATGTTTAAGTTGATATACTACACTGTATCTGTAATTATGTGTCTAAATTCTGAACTCACACTGCAGTGGATGGCAGCACTGTTTTATTTTGAAGGTTTGTCCAAAATGCCAAATAAAGTCAGACGTTTCTCACATCTCCCTGCCCACTCCATTCCTCCTTATTTCCCTTTCTCAATGCTTCACCCAACCTCCAACCCCATGGAGCAAAGAGGAGGTTTGTTGATGGATGCTGAAGGCTGCTTTGGTCCCACAGCAATTAACTCTTCTCCTGCAAGAAGCAGTTTGTCAAATTGATGGAATCACCCCAACTCTGCTGCCTGTCACACAATCCAGGAGGGGCTGTAGACAAATGCCTCATTTATGTGTTTGCTTTACAGTTTTGCTTGTGGTAAAGAGCGAACACAAGTAGAGAGCTACACCAAGAGCACTGGATGTCATTGAGTGCCCCATTGATGGTTAGGGAACCAAAGCAAATGGCTGTTCAGTAAAGTGGCTCTGTGGAAGAACAGAGAATACAAATAGAAAATCTCTAATTTTACTAATATCACAGTCAGTGTGCAATTTATTGCTCCGTTGACAATAAAGATGGGAGGGAAAAGTAATTCATTTGCCTAATGAATTTTATTTATTGATGCTTTGATAATTACAAAGATTATTTCAAAGGCAAGCATTTAATACGTACATAAAATAACAGATAATTTTGAAATGTCCAAATAACTGTCTCAGTTCAAAGTAAGCCTAATCATAAAAGAACATGAAATCTAAAAAAAAAAAAAAAAAAAACAGCCATGAATGAGCAAGAGATAAATCAGATCAAAGAAGTATTTGATTTAGCAAACAGCTGAATTTAGTTGATCAATTCATACCATTAAACTGAAAACATAACATGGCACAACTCAGAAAGTGAATACGTTGATTTTTTGCATTTCACATTTCCTGTCTTCACATATCAGGCATGCCATATGTAGAAAATGTGTGTGCATATTTTAGGGCCAGGGTGTATTGCAACACTCAGTGGACAAACACATCAAAGAGCTGGTACTCATTGTGGCCACATGCAGACAGTCTCCAGTGACCTGCAGAACATATATATTCAAGCTACAGAGGTAAATAAGCAACAATGCACTCCAGCAGGAATTCTCAGGCAAAAGGGACATAGGGGGAGTCCAGGAGAAAGAAACCCCCTCTAGAACCCAGGTCAAACCCCACAGTCAGCCACACACATTCTTAAGATCCACAAGTCACTAATTAGGAACTGTTGACCCTGCAAAGAACCCTCTAATGTATTACTTTGTTGCATGGTGTACAGTCTGCATGTCCATGAGCCTTTGTGAGGTTTCAGGAAGGAACTAAATTTATTCAAGCTCCAAGTAGCAGAAATTCCAGGGAAAAAAAAGGCATTGAGGAAAAGATATATAAAGTCCAAAAGAACTTCAAAACTTTCACTCACCTAATTCTAAGTGATGCTGTATGGGATGCAAGATTTCATCAGCCTGAAACATTTAAATATTTTACCAGTTACTGTCTCTTTGAATCTAGTATGTTGTACTGTTATATCTTTTGTGCTATTTCAGGCTCCTAAATTTTCTTACTTTGGTACTAACTCTAACTATATGAAAACACAGCTTAGCTTTACATATGTGTGTATTGATTTGCTCTTGAGCATAAAGCTATTTGAAGACATGTTTGACTGGAAATTAAGCAGTCATGCCTTCTAACCCTTCTTCTTTTACTTTATCTCCTTCACATTAGTACCTGTCATGCAATTGCACTCCCTTTCTCCATTGTGCCAACTTTTTCTGAATGACATTAGATTAAAATATCATCATCATACTCCTGATTTGCCGTAGTTGTTAAGAAGTAGTATCTACAAAACAAAATAAAAAAGTCAACTATCCTAATAAAATTATGTGGCTTCCATTTGTCTTTAAATCTTCACACAACCTTCAGTTTTAATTACAGCTGTGACTTTACACTGCCAGCCATGAACTTCAGATTTTTATCAAACATTTATTTTTATTACATCGTTTGACAAATGAGGATATTCTGAGAAACTAATTAAATATAGATTTATATCAGACTTCTTTTTTTTTTTTTCAAAAGCACACATGCTTAGTTCCATGCTTGAGTATTAACTTAAAATTAAGATAGGATCCATTAAAGGTAGTAAGAATGACACCAATAATGCTTCTGCAGAAACTACGCCAGCCATTTTAAAACTTCCTATAGTTAAAAGTATATTACTTTTGCACCTTGTTTCCTTTTGCCAGTATTGACTTTGTGTCCAGGTACTTCGAGTCATTCCCCCCTCTGCAGCTGCCTGGACTTAACTCACACTTCAGAGCTAGATAAGTGTTCTTTGCTCCACTGCATTTCATAACAACATACAGACACCCAACCCAACGGTGTGTGTATATCTTCTGTACACATACGTAGAGGCCGACTCTAAGCTTATATCAGACTGTGGACATTCTTTTAAGCTTTCCAAGCTGTCCTGGAAGAATTGATGCTCTGCATTAGGTAAGGTAGAAAAGCAGTTTATAGATGCTGTTTGTCCGTAAGCTGCAGCCTGTCTTCAAACAGGCACCGAAGTTCAACGCTTTTCCAAAAGTTTCTGACATGTGTAACTTTTTTACATGTACATATTATGTATGAAATCAGCTGCAATTAAAGATTATGCAAAGCAACATTGGATCAATGTACTGATCAAGCTCAGGTCCTCTACAGAAGTCAAGGAGCCTGATAGTTATTTGCAATGTCTATCAATGATCACGAGATGGTTATCCATTACCCTTTTGTCGGCATTGAATCTGAAAGTACCACAGTTATACATAGTTATTTTCCACCACCTTTGAAGTAGGAGTCACCAGTTTACACAGATGATTCTCCACACTCTTCTGGGGCGTCTTATAACAGCTTTCAACCGAGACCTTTCCTATTATGGTAGATCTGAACTTCTGTTCCTCTGGTCCTCATGGCCTGCTCCTGCACTAAAATGATCTGTGCTTCTGAATTGGTTAAAAGTCCTCTGTATGGATACTGCTTTTAGCAATTTTATATCTGTGTCTCCTTTTGTCTTCTGCAAAACTTCACAAAATAGTTAACTTTCTTGTTTGTTAACAGATAAACACAACACTCAATGCTGTAGTCTAAAATCTAATGTACACTGCTGAGTGTGTGGTAATTAACAAGTTAAAGATCATTGATCCAGAAGTTGAGTGATGACTGCAGATACAGTCACACAAATGTGATAATGTTTAATCATCACACTGCTACAACAGATCATAGTAAATCTCACCGCACTTATATTTTTTGTTTCTTTAAATACAGGATTTAGTTTACAGAGTAAGAATTGTTTTTGTTTAGAATTTTACACAATCATATAACACTGTATTCTAAATAAACTGTGCACATTTCAGTTTACACTGTTGTGTTGTACTTGATTTAATGTTTTTCTCAGTACCAGCTGCTCCAGTCTGTCAGAGGGAATTAAGAGGTGGAAAAGGGGTGCAGTAAGCATATAAAGACCTGCAGATTGGTTCACACCACAACATAGGATCATGGGAGATTGAAGGGGAAATGAGATTTTCTTATGTTAGTTTTAGTGAGGTTTTTGTGTGTTCTTCCCTTTTTGTATTTTTTTGACGGCTGATCTGCCATTATTTAAGTTCCCCCTTTGTCTCCTTTAGGTAGGTCTGTTTGTTTGAGTTAGTAATCTTCTTGTTAGTTTGACTCTAGTTCAGTTACTTTTATGGGCCCAATACTGCCATAACCCAAGTTATTTACCCAAGTTTGTGTAAGTAACTTGGGTAAATAAAGTTATTCTTTTGGGTTACATAAAAAACAAAGTTTTTGAACTTAAACTTGTGTCTGACTGACTTTTTGCTGGTCATTCCATTACATGTGAATAGGTTACATATACTTAGTTTAATTTATTTAAGTAACTTTATGGGGAAAAAAAACACACACATTTAGGAGTAGTTTTACATTATTATCTTTTTATTTTTACTTCAGTAAAAAATATATAGTTGTTTAATTACTTTCCCCACCTCTACCTCTGCTCCATCTCATGAAGCAATGTTTTAAACCTGAGAAACATGGTCTCTCATATAAATCTAATTTTGCAGACTAAAACAAATTCTTCTTAGCCTGTTTAAAATAATACAAATAACCAGTCAATTCCAGGCTGAAAATGAACATTCTTACCAGCCTAATTTAAAGTTATCACAAATTAATTCAATCTGCTAAAAAAGATGGAGAATGAACAAACTTAAATGTTTCCAAATAGCAATGTTACTTTTCTTTGCTACATCTTACAGTGTGCCCATTGTCCTATTGTGTTTAAACCAAGAAAATTGAACATAGGTCAAGACACAGTACTTAAAAAATGGCTTGGTCTCTTTCAGTCCTTATCAACAAATGAAATGGCTGGTAATGTACTCATCTTTTTGCCAAGACAACATCTTAAAATACGTTGCCATTTACAGAGGTTCTACACAAGTCTAAATGAAGGATCGAGCGAAACAGTAATTTTTCATGTGGAGGTGGAAATTGTATGTTGCTTGTCAAGATAATTACGTGTGTATCATAATGCATGAGCCAACAGTGATTACAGCTAAGCATTCTCTTGATTGCTTAGCTTTGTGGGTGCCAGCTCGTTTTGTGCCCAGGTCAGTCACTAGAATCAGAAACGAGATATAAAAACACTCATTAACCTTCTATTTTTTTATGTTCCAGACTAAAGTTAACTAAAGCCCACATCTCATAATTACATTGTTGTACATGTGGGTGTATTTTTGTCATGCATGGTATTTTTATATATTTTATTTAGCATTGTCGAAGCTTGCCTTATATCAAGGAAGCCTTTCTTGGTATGCCTCAAATTAAACTAAGATCTGATGTTTATGTTATTAGAGGGATTTCTTTAGGTGCTTCTTTAATTCATATTATGTCCAACCTACTGACTCAGTGGTGTGTCTGCGTTTGCTTGAGCCTCAAACAATAATCAAATCAAACACATTGACACATGCTAGCTGTCCTGCATTGAGCCAGTCACTTGATGGCATTTTTTTTTAGCTTGACATGATCATATTTAGACAATAATATCACTTTTACAACAATAATTAGAAGATCCAAGCTCTACATTCAAGCTCCATGTAGAAGGAACCCAGGCTGGGACTTGAACCTGAAACCTTCGTACTGCAAGGCAACAACCTTGGTACCCATTAATAATATTATATCATACATTTTGAATACATTTGTATTTTTTCCTTTTTACATCCAGAAGAAACTAATAATAAGAGAATAGAAAGTGTGGTTAAAGCTGATTTACTAAAATAGTCATTTGTCTTTAACCCAGCCTCCTGATTATAATTTTTTACCACACCATTGCAGGACAACCAAACCTAACTAGGAAAATTACTGTTGTCTTTGTATATCTGCTTGTGTGTCTTTGTAGAAATAACTACATGCAATACATTTAGCTAAAACTGACAGAAGACAGCAAATTAAGGCAGTTGAAGCCCATAATATGTAAGTTTTCTGAAACAAGTACTACTATAACATAGTTCCTTAACTAGGTGAAACATTATGGATCATGTTCATTGGCAACTGTTCACACACACAAAAAATCCAGAATCTGATCTTTTTTTACACTCTTTGATCCTTTTGTTTTTTCACAAATTATCTCTACACTAGAGTAGCTGAACGATCTTCTGCCAATGCAAAATATTCAATTTCAAATGTCAAATATTTGAGTTTTTGTATCCAGTGAACAAGCTGCTTTACAGCCTCTGACTGTAATCGTCCACTCAAAAGATTAGCTGTTTTTAATCGACTAAGCCAGGTGTTTCAAAGGTGAAACACTTTGGATTTTATTTATGACACAAAGTTCAGATGAGACTTAAATATGATCCTCTTGATTAGGCTCATAATAGTCCATATTTGGACTATGCCTTATCCAAAAAGTTGATTTCCTAATCAAAGAGTGGGCTCAAACTCCATTCGATTGTCTAAAAACTGTTGACTAGGAAATCAACTTTTTGGAAAGCATGAGAGTGATGTGACGAAGATGTACGAAGATGTACCACGCCGCATGGCTTCAACCACTGCCTAAGAACTGTTTGACCAGAGAAGCAAGAAGTGAGATGATTTCAGGCAAAATGATGCAAAAGAATTGCAAATGATTGTGAAAAATTCACACAGAAACATAAAGGTAGAACCCTAAATAAACTACTTGGATGGTAGATAATCAGAAAATTGACTAGGGGGTGAGTTTCAATTTAAATACGTATTGATAAGCAATATTGTGTACAGTGAAGCTAAAGAAATTAGATTCTTTACATGCTTTTCTTAGTGATACCGCTACCATATTGTTTTCTGTTGACAATGGCTGTGCTGCCTGCTTCATTGTTTGTATGTACCTGTGAATACATTTCAATCCAATCAAGCAATTTTGCGAATGTGAACATAGCTAATGTCTGGTTTTAATACATGTGTTGTTGCAATGAAATATAAACAAGAAATAATATAAGAATTAAAAAATTAAAAGCAACAGGATTTGGACTATACCTTCTAAACTAAATCTGATAGACACTGTAATTTTTCTAATAATATACATATTATATTGCTTTCTTCTTTCTTTAAAGCAGTTCTTTAATATTTCAAACTGATGACTATTACTTCATGCATTAAGGACTGAAACAAAAAGCTGTTGACCAAGCACCTGCATATAATAGGCTGGAAGTACATCATTTTTAACATATACTCTGTGTCTTACTATTGGCAGCTCTGTCTCGCAGTTAATTGCACCACGACCACAGAAGATGAAAGTTACACATTTAAACATGGCATCCTTTTCTTCAATTAAATGCATCCACACAAGAACAAGCTAAGCAACCTGGGTATTGGGCTACACAAGCACAATGACTGTCAGCACCCAATTAGAGCCTAAGGGGGCAAATGAACACAAAAGCCAAGAAACTCCAATTAACAATGACACATTGATTTTGTGGCAAGCGTATCATTGTCTTAAAATTAGAATTAATCAACTCGGCAACATTCAGTTGATGGTTGTGCCACAGACGTGCCGTGGCTTTAGGGAACCAGATGTGAGCTGCAAGCTGATGGGCGAGTCTCACTATTTCTTTTTCATGTGTCAACTGAATATTAAACCCAAAAGAAATCTCTGTATTATGCTCTAGCATTTATTAAGTGCTAATGTATTTTCCTACAAATCGTAAATAACTGCAGTATAAACACAAAAATATATGTGTGAATATGTATGTGGGTGTGTCTGTACATATGTTTATTAGAAACACCTTAGAATTGTAAGTACCTGAAGGCCTGGAAAGTGAGGTTTCAGTATCAGAATAATAAAGCTGTTCAAGTACACCAGTGTTTTCCTAATCAATACTGAATAGGAAAACACTAATTGCTTCAAGAGATATCTGGATCACACCACAGCAGGATTTCTGACTTTCCTCTCTTATCTTATCTAGATTGTTTTTTTTATCCCTGCATTTTAGATTTTCTATCTTTGTGCTTCTCCTAAACAACTTCCACTGCCTTATTGTGTTATGTATCTAATTTTACTCACTGACTATTCTTTTTTTTTAATTGAACCTGTTTTAATTAATAAAATGTAAACATTTTTTAAAATATTAGTATATTTATTTTCTAATATTTCATTCCATATGCTTGAAGATAATTTGACAATATTAAATTTTGTAAGAAACCTACTTCCTGTTTTGTAAAAAAGAACAAAAAAAACGTTATCTAAACTGTTATAATGAGAACTTCATTTACTGCAGAAATCCAGTTTAAGTTGATACCTGTTGTCTGTCTCCAGATAGAATTACAGAAAATCCTAATGGCAAAGCCATAAGAGTAAATAAACAATAAAGCAAGATTCTTGTGACGAGATGTACCTTTTGAAATCAGTAATTTAACATTATTTATGGTGGAGTCTTCCTTAAGAAGCAGTTGGCAGGACTACTGCTTTGAAGCAAGAAGGTCCTAGTTTCATATCTGGACTAGGGCTTTTCTGAGTACCTGCTCTGTGTGTGCATGTATGGGTTCATGTATGGGTTCTAATACATGCACACACGTATTAGAACCCTGTGATGGGGGGATGCTATGCCCCCCCCCATCACAGTTCAAAAACCTTTCTGTTAGGTTAATTAGCTGCTCTAAATTAGTGTATGAGTGAGTATCTGTGGTTTTCTGTCTTGTGCCTCCATGTTGCCTGTGAAAAATTTTCGACTTGTTAAGGGTGTATCACACCCAGTGACTGCTTCGGATTTGAACTCAATATCGAAAATGGATAAAATGAATGGAAGCAAGAGGTTTAGGCAGTTTTTCCAAACATGTGTAAGAGTAGAGTAAGGAACTGATTATCAGTGATTTAAAACACAACACACAAAGTTTAGGTCTTGATGTGATGATGATAAAATATGTATATACTCTATGTCTTGTTTGTCATTGAATGTGCATTGTCTTACAAATTTTTTTCCAGCCTTCTTTCAGATGTTTACAGTAAAATGCTAAACCATTTGACTTTATGTATTTAGGAAATCTACAGAATTAAGAAATATTAAGTGATGATATAAAATTAACTAATTTGTTGCAGTTACCAGGAAGAACATATAACTAAATTGGTAACTTTTTAAAATATTGGTCATTGCAGTTGTGCTACATCTATGTTCATTACTGTGCATTTTATTTTCCTTTGCATGTGTCTCTTCTGGGCATTTGTGCCTTGCCTGCATTTTAATTCAAGCTGCATTAAATAATAACAGACATGCAAGCATAGTGGTGTACACACACGACTTGCAGTACTACCTATTTAAACTGCATACCTTGCTTTGGTAAAGGGACACGCTTGTTATGTAGTCTGTAGGCTGTGACTTGAATTTACAGCAACATCAATATGTCTGTTACCTCATGTGCTTTTTTTCTATAAACTTTTCAAAATGCAGCTGTTGTAATAGATCCAAATGTATTCCAGTTTTTATTTTATTTTATTTTATTTGAATCCAAGCTACTGTGTTTATGCTTTCATTTACAAATTGCTCTGGGATGTTGACGTCCAAAGTTTTCATTGAAATGTGAACTTAGAATTACCAGGTGATTAAGAGATGCTAAAATTTTACTTCTTCCAGCTGTTAGTATGTTGTCATTATTAAATAAATAAATTACAACAATGTTATTATACATGCTGAAATTATTTAAAAAAGAGTTTGATAGAAGTCATGGAGCAGGTCACTTACATATATAAACATTTAATATTTGTTTGCAGTAACAGAGTTTAGTAATCAGTCAAATTTGAGAAAATTAATTAAACCGTAACTGTATATAGTTATATTGTTTTGAAAATGTGAAAGAAATTGTTACATTAATATTACATTTTATATAGTAACCTGCAATTTCAAATTAATTTACCCAACACTCAAAATCTGATTTTCTACTCATTATTAAAGAAAGTCATGATTTAAAAAAAAAAAAAAAAAAAACACTTGCCCTAATTTTTACATCTTGACTTGCAACATGAGGTGCTAGGAGAAGAGTAGTGTTAAACATATTGTAAGTGTTGTTGGGAGAAATCCTTTGTACATGTCAATGTAATATTCATTTTTTTACTTAAAATATTTTTTCCACCGTGAGACTATGTTTCGCCAGATTCTGCAGAGCTGCATCCTTGCCAGTGCCTCTCTGATTTTGTCAAACACAGCCAATCCCTTCCTGTTTCTCTTGATGTCTGTCATTCTCTGATCTTGCTTTGCAGTTCTCTTGATGTTGCTGGCTGAACACATTAACACATCAAACTTTGACTCTTTTAATATTCTTGGCCTTGGCAGGCTGCCCCATGCCTCAGATTTGTGATTTTACATTCTCAACTTTTCATCAGAGAGTGGCCGATGCACTCTGTGGTTGAAGTTACATACTGGAATCAAGAGGCGTTTGAAATCTACCTCAAAAAAGTAACTTGAAGACATTTTGGACAATATGCCATCATAATTTTCCTTTTCCTTTTAATCTTTATGTATTAACTGATGTTTTTGCCTTAATTTGTATAATACCAGATCCTGGGCATTTTATAATATACAATTCCATTTCTGCATCACACCTGTACTTTTTATTTTATTTGTTCATAGCAACATTAATAGAACAAGAAACAGTTATTGAACACCTTAACACTTTAAGTCAGCAACATTTTGAAAAAATAAATAAATAAATAAGAGGTAGGGGCATACCTGTGGTTTGGAGAAATAAACCAAGGTTACTTTGAAAAATTACAGGTAAGCAAAAAAAAGTCCATTCTTTTCTCACTTACTGCTTTGCTCACAAAAAAGTGGTGTAGTAGTTCAAAATGTCCTGTAAGTAATAACATTTTTTCCATAGCTAAAATGGAACAGAAATACTTCAATGAACAGTTTCCACATTCTACAAAATTAGAATGCATTATTTTATTATTATTTTATTCTTTCACATGCTGATGTTTCTACAGAAGGGCTCCAGTAGCTTCAAAGGGCTCCTCTATGAAACCCCTGGATGTGGAAAGCAATGGCTCTGCTCCGTATCCCTCCCGGACGACAGAGGTTCATACCTATGGTCATAGGAAAGTAGATCAACTGGTAAACTGGGAGAATCGCCTCATTCATGAACTTGACTCAGAGGTACTTAAACCCCTCCACTTGGGGCAGGACCTATTCCCCAATCCAGAGATGGTCGTGATTTGACGAAGCCGGTACGAGCACATCATCTGCAAAAAAGATGATTTTTGCATCTTGGTAAGATCACCAAAACAGATGTTCTCTCCACTTTTGCCTTGGTAAACAATCTCTGTTTCTTTGCCGTGTATTCGGCAAGGATACAGGTTTGCTGAGATATAAATGTCTGAGAAGGAGTGCCAGGGAAACCATCTCTATCAAAGTTTGACCTGAAAGTAAATTCAGAGGAGAAGCTCTCCTTCTTTATTTACACATTTCTGTTTGTGTAAAACTTAGACCAGCTAAAACTTATGAGGCCTAAAAGAACATGTACAAAGTACATTCTTCCCAAACAACAACCAATGAACAAGTTCAAAGTTATCTCCGTATCAGAGCTAATCCGTCCCTTGAGGAGAGACAAGGTATGTCAGAAGAGCTGAACTCCCTCTGACCTGGCTCCTTCAGGTGAGCTGTTTGACTTTGTGAGATTTTTCCCCTGTGGGCCCCAATAAATATTCTGAGCCGTTTCATGTTGCCTGGTGGTAATGCAACCTTTCTTCCTGCTGACTCTGGGCTTTTACTTAACCGAAACAGCCCACGGAGGTACCAGACAATGTGAGTCAAACAGTAAGTAGCCCCTTTTCTCCCTATTAAATCAATTCTTTCTACTGTGGTGGGATTATTTTATGGGTTTATTGTGGCACCTGCACAGTCTATATTGACTGTGGTCCAGCAGCAGCCCCCTTTAGTTTTTTATTTTACTGTGAAACAAACTAGGTATGTTTGTGTAGGTGAACACCATGCAGAGAGCAGCATGCAACCCGCCAAGATTTTCTAAAAATGAATCGGTACCAAATTGTGTTTCAGTGCCAGAGTGGCATGCTACTATTATATCCTAACAAAGTGCAGTTAAGCAGAATCGAAACTGGCAGCTGTGGGAAACAAGCAGGAAGAAAAACACATATCAAAGGGATACCATATATTTTGATAGCTGGTCCTATTTCTTTCTGAGCAAAACCACAATCTTCAAATGTGATGTGCTATTTACTCTCAAAACCATAGTTTTAAAAGAAAATGATTTATTTATTAAGTAAGACATTTCAAAGATGATGATTGTATCACACCAAAAACAAGATCCTAGTTCAATATGACTCCTACTAATTATTTAATTAATGCTATAGCATTTATACTACAACCACTACTACTGCGAATAGTGAGCAAAGTCTCCTGTCACTTGATATGATAATTTCTCAAGTGAGAAGGAGGAAGTCGGTTCAGGAGAACGGTCCAGCATACAGCAGCTTTAAGACCTAAAAAATGGGCACCCTGCAGTATATTTTAAAAGGAAAAAAACTTTTCTGTGATAAAAATTAAAATATAAAGAAAAAAAATGAATCTAGATAGTTCAGGTTAGATGTGGCAATTATTGGTTTCAGTACTGACCATCTTTGTCACACAAATGCCAGCGGGATCATTCATCAATCCATACATTGTCTCTATCCTCTTATCCTTTTAGAGCTGCAGGAAGCCTGATGCCTATCTATTACAGTCATTGTACAACCAAGATATCATTAGTCTGTTGTTACTAATGGTGTTATAACATAACTATTGGAATTTTAATAGTTTATCTGTGGTTAGTGATTCAACCAACTACCACACATCTGGTGAATGTAAAGAAATCTAAAGTGCTTCATCTGCAGTAAGTATTCTTTTATTCATTTGGTTTTAACAGAGATTATTCATTATTACTATTAATAATCTGAAAAAGAAAGCATTTTCTTATCTAATTAACTTAATGTTCACAAAAGCACCTGCAGTGACTGCAGTGGCTGTTATCTCTGCTTGATAACAGCCAAAACACTCACAGCTTTGTGCTTTGTTCTCAACCTTAACTCTAGGTTTGTACAAATTCCTAATGTTTTACAGTTTGGGGTTAAAACAGTGCTTCCAAAGAGCAGACTCAATGCTGTACTCCCTAACTTGTGTTTAGTTTCCCAGATGCCACCCATCTTTTCTGTGGGAGGAAAGACAGATTTTTTGAAAATACTAAATGCTTTTACTGGTTCACCCCTAAAAATAACTGGTTCTAAATTAATTTGAAAAGAGTTTACATGAACTGATTCATGTTCATAGTTCTCCATCTAACCATTCAAATCCAAAATTAACTAGTTTTAATTCATTCATACTAATTTGTGAAAAATACAGTTTTAAAAGTGTGTGCATATATAAGGAATGTTATAAAAATAGCTATCAGTTATGCTGCAAAGCATTGCAACTTGGCCTTTATTGGATTATTTACACTCATTTAAGTCGCTGTCTGGTATTATCGCCAACAACTCCCAACTCAGCTGCATTCTTTCACATATGTTAATGTTTCTTTTATGTCAAAAAGAAAATAGGTCATAAACATTGAAAACCATCTGTAATTAAATCCACTTCTAAAGCTCTAAAAAAAAAAAAAAAAGACATAGCTCTTTTATAAAATCCTAATTCTGCTCTGTTTAGAAGACTACCAAGCAACATCTTCAATTTTGCAAATTACATACGAAATCTGGTCCTTTATCTGGAAAATTAGGAAAATAAAAGTCACAAAAGATTTTTATTTCTTTTGCATCTCATACCCAGAAACAACAAAAAAAACTCAGTCTAATCCATGTGCATTGATGGACAAGGCCTTTGGTTTATTCAGTTACTTTTAAAGTGAATAAGGCAGCTGTCTTCTCCAATTTAGAGAATGGGGAAGCCATTCATTTTCAATATCAGACCCCCACAAAACAGCAAAAACAAACAAGGGCTGTCTTGCCAGCAAAATGGCTCACATGCCCACCCACATACAAATGCACAAACAAAGCTTTCTCCTTGGTGGGGAGGTGTTACAGTTTATTTCTGTTGTAAATATATAAGATTACACCTCTAATGTATGCTTTTGTTCCCTCCAAATATAGTGCACCTTTAAATTAAGACAGGATGAACTGTATTTATGAATTCCACAATAGCATCTTTCAATCTACTGTCCTCTACAGTGAGGAACACACATTGCTCCACAACACTGCATTGAGAAGCTCCTAATTTGAAAAATTACATACCTTTTCTTTAAAATCAGATCCAGTTGAACTTAAAAGCAGCTTGCAGCTGCGTCTTTGCCTCTGTCTTTCCATAAAATAAAAACATTATAGGTGTAGTCCCTTTACTCTGTTACAGTTTTTGTTAAACAAATATTTAAATGTGTTGCATTAGAGAGGTGACAAGTACGTACGCAGCATTTAATACCTTAAAGGTCTTTGCTTTTAGAAAATTTCTTCTGTACATCTGAATCAGTTTTTCTTTCTTTTTTTTTTTCCCCTGATGAATCAGCGAAGAAAGGAATCATACAAATGTCCCTCAAAAAGGCTGAATAAGTTTAATGAGAATGAAGCCCCGGTTGTATTCAGGTCCATTTAGGGAATAGCTAAATACCTGATTTGCATGAATTAATGAGACAGAGACTGACGTATCCACATGCTCAGGTGCAAGTTAATACTGTGTAGTCCGCAGTTCACACAGTTCCACACATGAATGTCCACCGACACTACGTGTGTGTGGATACACATGCGGAAATGAGCACTCCCTTGTGGTTTCATGATCAGGGGCAGGTGAAGTTGCATGCTCATATTCTGGTGGCATTTTTGCAATTAAAGTGAGCCCTCCGGCTACCTTTCCGCTGAGTGCACAAGCCAAATATCAGGGCATGTTGTGGTGCTGCTTTGCTCCCCTAGTGGAACTAATTAGATGTTCCCAAAGGACAGCCCTGTCATCACATTGTTCTGCCCACAATACAGGCTCCGTGGGCCTGCAGAAGAAGGAGCAGGCCAAAATAATTCAACAAACAGTGATATTACACAAAGAACAACATTTCAAAAATTTGTATTTTAAAGGTTGAATCAAAAGTGTTATGTCTTACACAGGAGTGATAAAAAAAGTAAAAACTAAGCTGAAACATTTTTTTCTTAATAACATAGCCAAATCTGTAAAAGAAAGGCCTTCACCTAAAAGATATTGTGAAGTTTAAACTTATTAGGGAAAACAAGGTATACATAAAATAATGGATAAAACAAGGTTTGATTAAGAATCAAACAGGAAAACACACATGCACAATAATTAAGTTGTTAAATCTGACTGGATTAGCAGATCATCTTTCAGCATTTTTAGATTTTCTATCCTGAAAATAATGTTAATAATAATAATGATAATATCTGCTGCTCTTCAACTAAGGATGTTTTTTTTTTTTTTTTTTTTTTTTTTTTTAGATTTAACACTAACCTGTACAGTTTTGAGTTTCTGTACACAAAACCCTGATTGCTCCTCACAAATTGCTCTACATTGAATATTTCTTTTAAATTCCCTCTCTGAATGTTTCACAAGTTGGATTCTCTAATGAAGTCATTAGAAGTCATAACAACTATTAAAATGTATTGGCTCTATTACTTAATGAAAAACTAGGCAGCTGTCTGGAAAGTATCATGTCATCATATTAGCAAAGGTGCAGGATCTCTTTGGCGTGTGGCTTATCACATTAGGAGCCAGAATTAGATTTTTTTTTAGACCTTTCTTTATAAGGTCTGAATAAGTGTAATGCACTTTAGGAGATATGTGAAAAATTAACAATAAAATGCAAAAACTGCGTAATTTTGCATATTCCTTTGCCTCTAAATATTTTGTTTAAAAAAATTATATATCCAGAAAAATCCATCATGCCCTATAATTTTCTTTTAAGGGTAAAGTAGAGAAAAATAAAAATATTTCAAGTGGTAACTTTTGGGGATGTCCAAAATTGTAAAAGTGGATACCCTTTTTTCCCGTTTTACTTGAAATATTCATAAAACATAAACTAGTACTTGTCTTGCTTTATATAATCACACATTAAAGCCAGACTGCCAAATAGGTGGATGAGACAATATGGTGTGGAAAACTAAAGTGTAATGACAAAATGCAGATAATATCCTTCTTTAAATTTTTTAAAAATATGGTACATTTTCCAGATAATAAAATGTACTTTCTCTAAGAGCTCAAATTCAAAATAGTAGGTCAAAAATTCATGCTAGTCTTTGCACATTGATAGGACACTGGCAGTTTCATCATATATAAGAAAATTTAAATAGTGCCCGACGGACTATGATCATTACATCTATTTCTATATAGTAAAGCTGTGTAGTTGACAGTACGTCTTTTTATTTTTATTTTCTTGTCTTTTTTCCAATGCTTTACCTTTTCAGTAAGAAAAACTCATTTAAATTTTATAAGTTTCATGCTTGCATATTTGTTTCATAGATTTATTTTTCTTAGTATTTTAAGTTTAAAATGTGAAGATATATGTATAGTAAAGTGAAACAAAGAGACATCAAATAAAAATATTTGATGTACTTCAAACATCAGTCTTTGCAAGATACATATGCTGAAGTTATTTGTCTAATGTGATATTTTTACAAGATTTTCAAAGACTATGCGAGAGCTGTGCAAGTCATACAAAGCTTTGAAGTGTTTATAGCCTGTCTATTTACTATCGCTCCCCCAGCCCCAAAATTAATTAATTTAAATTTTAGCCAAACCAAAAAGAAATGTGTTTGTAGGACTATTTTCTCTTTGGCACAACATCAGCTTTAGTTGAAACATATACACAGGAAGAATAAGGATAACATTTAATGCTGTCATCTAAAATGACTGATAGATGAGCAGACCAGAAGGATTTAACACTTACTTTTGTTAAATTCTTTCATATGATGTTTAAATCTTTAAACCTGTCTCTCTTTCACTGTCATCCCCAATATTAGCCTAGCTTATACTGTAAAGATAAAATCTCTGACTTTATCTTTACAGTTAACTTTTTTGTTAAGCCTTTCTCTAATTTCCAGACTGATTTAAACCCACATGAACGAAACATTAACATTTAGCAATAATATCTATGATGTAGGCATAATCATCGTTAACGGTGCTCTTTTGGGCATGAGCAGTCATGAGACTTAAAAAGTCATGCACAGTGAACATCAAATATCCATTAATAGGACTGATTAAGACAACAAGTTGAAGTAATTTGTTGAAGGAAGTATTTAATGCCACATTTTTCTCAAGACAAATTATTTCTTATTTTTGGAGTCACAAAGATGCCAACAGATTTTAGATCATAATTTAGCATAGCATGTACTAAGTCTTCCACTATGTTGGCTCAACTTTCCTTCCAGGAGTAATTTATTGAGATTAAAAAAAAAAAAAAAAACTTGACTTAACTTGCAAGTTAAACAATGTATCTTTTCCTCATTTCACAGATATTTATTTAACCCTTTATCAAGGTTTGTCTTTAAACTGCACAAAATTGAACACTGTCTCCTTCAGACATATGTTGTTTTATTTTTTATAAAATATACATCAGGTAAACCTGTTGAGCACTGCTAATGAGCTTCTGATCTATTAAGATAAACATAACAGATACACTATGATATGACAGATGATCAACTGTTCATTAAATCTTTGTGAACTCATTAATTCTGTGTTTACTAGGGTCTTATGAGCGGTTCATTATTTTATGCACCTAACATTAGCCTCCTATAATTGGATACTCCACGGCAACATTAATGCAGTAGCTCCTATGTTGACTGAAACAAAGAAGCAATACAAAGTGAAAGTGCATACAATAAACCCATTATTCTCTGAGAGAATGCTATTTGTCAAGCGAGAAGAGAAATTTGTGCTTCCAAAGTGATGTATAGGTTCCAACCTATTGTTGGAATCATTTCCTCATTATATCTCACAAAAACCTTGTTCTTCATCACCTCATTACTAGCAGCAGACAATTTTGATGTTTCTGCTAAAAAGAACAAAGCGTTAGATGGATGAACACTGAAAGACACAGGCTTCATGTTCCAGCTGTAAGTGCAGCTGATGGTTTAATGAGAATGAATATATCAGGTCACCCTTCGTTAGAGTCGGAGCTGCCCTTGTTTAGGGCCGACAGCGACCACAGATGATCTGAGCAGCCCCAAATGATTTTGCATGCTCAAATAATACCTTGGATCAAACTCACGAACAACAGGGATTTACAGTTTAAAATTGTCAAATAATACTACAAAATTACTTTGTATAATTAGACATACAAGATTAGTTTTCTTAAAGGAGAACTGAAACATGCTTGTAAGTTAACATTAGGCGAAAGAAAATAATAAAATAGGCTTGTTTTAAAACTTGTTAAATATCAAGAAAAAAAAAACACTGGTGTTTCTTTTATTGGCAATTTCTGTGACCAGCCCAGATTTGTGACTTGTCATTGATAATTTCAAGAGTGAAAGAAACAAGACGCTTAGCTCAAGCAAGAATGCACATATGCCCTAGGTATGTACTGAACATAAATACCAGAATATAATTGTAGTAATGCATTTAGCCCACAAATTGTACACTTAAAATGGTAATTGGTTCTCACCATTCCATGTTCCCAACTCAGTCATTATGCTCTATGTCTTGTCAACCACCAAGGTCCTGATAATCACAATCCAAATCTGAAGACTTTTCACTCGATTCTGGACATTAAGTTGGTTCAGGTTCACGGTATGTTTGTATGTCATTTTCTCCCAAAGAAGTCTGCCTGCATTTCTTCATTCATAAAAAAGTGCTTCTTCTGAACTGAACGGCTTTGCTCACTTCCTCCGTTGTCACTGTTAAAACTACAGCGACTACAATTCCAAAACAGCGCAGAAAATCAATGTTTTCATTCATTATTTCTTCTTCTGTGTGTTGATTGGCCAAGTTAAAATTCTACGAGAGGAATCCAAGTTAGTGGGAGACAGCTCAGACTGAGCTGTGAAGCTCAAGCAAGACCAGAATTGAGCAGAATTGCATATAAAGGCAATGGACAGGCTATCTGCAAGCTGCACTATGTACATACCACCCACCATATCACTGAATATTTCCACTCTGGTCAAGAATGTCCACACCATATTTAATTTTATTGAAAACTGCACAGACTCCAGCTTTGCCTTCAGTCTGTCAACAATTCAAAAACCTATGTGCACATTGGTAAGAATACAAACATTCTTGTGGGGCTTTCCTTGATGAATGATTAACATTGCATTTCAGCATAATGGTTTAGAACAATTCTACCTGGTTTTTCCCAAAGCACCCACAAGGCTGGTCTTCCTGGCCTGCAAGGCACAAACGCAGGACTCCCCATGTCCAATTGGGTCCGCCACTGAACAAATGCAGTAACTGCTCATTGATAAATTCAATACATTGACAAATTTGATTTAACCACGATTCTCTTTATGACTTACTGTCTACACGACAGTGTTCATGAAGCCCTCTAATCATCTGCTACCACGGAGAGCAATGTGCATCATTCCAATATGGAGTTTCTCTTTCATTTCTCTTCTTTGCCTCATTCCAGGAGCTAGCAATGAGGAGCTAGCTCTTCATTGGAAGAAGCACAAATATAAAACCCTTCAGTAAGTAAATACTTAAAGCAAAAGACATGTAAACCTTTTATTTAGTTTCACTGCTCAATAAGAAGAAACACATGAACAATAAAGATCAAACTGCAGTTCGTTGTTTCATTACTTTGGCTGTATCATGATAAGCTGCCTCATTAGCAAAACTGCTGCACTGCTTTCATAGACTTAAGCTTTTTTGTCAAAGGTAGCAAACATCTCATTAATATTTAGCTCTTTAACTTTTAGTTAATTAGAAGAGTTTGAAACGGGAGGGAGAGGCTGAGGAGTGGCAGGCAGCTCTGTGTTTGGGAGTCGAGAACAGAAGAGAGTATATTCATCACTGTCTTCAACGTAGAGTGTTTAAAACCACTAAATAAAATCTGAATATTTTTCTTTATAAATCCTGGTGCTTTAAATATTACATTTAAGTTCTAATACCCCCCAGCTTGAATGTGGTTTAAAACTTTTTAAACCATATCTTACGTTACAATTCAGTATAACTTCGCCAAGCCCCCCAAAACTGAATTGCTCTTAAGAAGTTTTTCTGTTTATGGTCCCCCCAATAATGAGATGGGATTTACGCCCTTGGCGGTGCATTCACATAACCTCTGACGTGTCTAGGCCTACCAATACAGTCAAAGCATTATGTGCTTTTAAATGCTATAATTTTAACCATGGTTACACAGGTAGTGTCAGGGGGTCGCTGATGCCAATTCCAGGTTGTCACTTGACGAGAGGCAGAATACACTGTGGACAGCACACCAATCTATCACAGGGAAACAACACAGAAATGAACAAGACAAACAAACATGCACACTCACATTGAAGAGCAATTCTGGATGGGCAGTTAACCCAACAAATTTTTTTTTTTGACTGTCAGTACCCAAAGAACCAACACATGCACAAACTCAGTGCAGAAAAGCCCATTGTCAATGCTGAACCCTGAATCTTCATACTTAAAAGCAAGACAACAGTGCCACAGAACAGCAGCATAATGTATAATCAAAACAGAAAATAAAATGTAATAACTTTATGTAATAACTTTTACTATACCTCCAGCATCATTGAAAATATTTTACTTTATTTCTTCAGTCTCTAAAAATGATTTCAGTAAATACCAATTTATATTCAAGATTAAGTAGTTCTACATAATTAGATTATGTGCTGACACCCTTGTTCACATCTGTTGTTTCAGAGTTTGACAACAATAAAGTGCAGATTACATTACAACATACTGAACAGCTCACCTGGCAAATTAATGAGTAAAAATAGACAAAAAAGATATTTGCCTAATGTTATTAAACCAATCACAAGGGGCAATATATCCAAGCATTTATTCACAAAGATACTGCCTGCTACCTACAATGAATCTTTTAACTATCTCATACAATCAAATAAGAGATTTTATGAATATCAGGAATTGAAGGCTCTTTTCTGTTCAATTACTTTTAATTTTCCAAGTAGTTGTACTGAGAGGCCACACTCTGCACACTAGGGTGTTGAATTAGTAAAATATTTTATATCATCTTTTGCAAACATTTTAATGAATATGGGCCATAGTCTTTTGAAGAGTCCATCAATTACTTTTCTACTATACAGATGCTGTGTAATTCATGCCTCAAGTTTCAAGTATTTCTTTATCTTTGTAATAATTGCATCACAATTTCCATGGATTATAATTTTCACCAAATCCCAGAGGTTTATCTGCTGGATTCATGTCATGTGACCATAAAATAGAAGTAAAAGCTAAACTTATATTAATACAAAAATTAAACAAATTAGGATTGTAGACCTCATTGTGGTCACAGTAATGACTCAAATGTTGATACAAACATATATATGTAAAATACATAAAAAGCTTAAGTTGGTATAGTGTTTGACATAGCACCTCTCTCCTGGCAACATATGGAGATACAAAAAAGACAACAATTTCCACGCAGTGCTCACCTGATCTTCAGAAAGACCCTCTGTTAGTTTAACAAACTATAAAATGCTAATGTCTAAATGGTGAACAGAAAACAGCTACATATGATGGTATGATTTACGGACGCGAGTGTGATGAAATTCATTTGTGATAGCGAAAGAAGATAAGCCAGGGGGCGCCACATACAGGCTCCACTGCTACAGATCTAATGCAACTGTGACTCAAACATTGCAGCAATGACCAAATAACACTTAATCTCACATTTTATTATGCTGTCTGCACCAATTAAGTAGCCTAAAACTGAACATGAAACTGAAAGCTTGATGTTGTTTCTGGTAAAAAAAAAAGAAGTGTCTGGTCAGCAAATAATTCTCTGGCAGGCAGGGGAATACAAAGGGTATTAAAATTTAACTTCATGAAGGTCAGAATAGGAGCGCATTAGGAGTAACACCATATGACATGACTGGTTTCCTCACATTTAGACCCACATATTTACCCCTTTTCAAAACAACTGAGTACATGTCAAGACCAGAAACTGCATCACTACATCTTCAAAAACAATGCTAGAAAAAAAAAAAACACTTATATTATTTATCTACACATTTCTATTTTTATTTATCAATAGATTTACAAAACAATTTTAAATATATGTAATTTTTTCTTTACATAATTCATCCTCATAAAGTTGTGACAGCTATGAAGATTAACTGACCTGAAGAACCCTAAATAAAAACATGACATGTCAAAGTGTAAGAATAAAAGTTCTCATCTAGTTGAAAGTTGTTTTTTTTCTGTGAACAAAGATAAGTTCCTGTTGTTGGATGCAAAGCATTGAAGCTACTGTATATGATCTGACCTTACTACAGTCATCTCACTCACTTAGGCAATATGACTATAGGAAATTGCTTTAACCTCCAAAAAAGCATATGTCTTACTTGACAGCTACTTTTTTTTCTTAATATAAAGGCTGCGGTACCTGGTTGCTTCTGAATAATGAAAGGATTTCTCTGGAAACTCTGGGTAAACTATGTTGCAAAAATCTAATGTATTGCAAGAAATGACATTGTGGAGGTGACATCTCTGATTCTCTACAGATGCAAAATGTATTATGCTGCATAAGTTGTTGGAGTGAAATCCCAGCTGGTTCAGTGTTAACTGCTTGTTAAGATGTCTTTCTAAAAAAGGCCATGTGCAGACATGAATATGTATGATCATAAGTTTCTGCACCATGTAGACTATAGAATAAGGGAAATTATACAGAAAGTATAAACACATTACACCAAATACAAAGTAACCTGAGGTATGTTCAAATTAGAAAGAAGATAAAAAGTAGTGAATGAGACAGATGAATTACCTTTAGATTAACAGTTATCTTAATATGATTTTTCATCTAAAAGTTGCCATTTTCCAAACTGGTTGTTTGTGACTGAGTGGTGTATTGTAAGTCGGAGGAGCTCCAGTTTTTCACAAATTATTTGTCTCATGCTATGCTGTCATGACACAATGGCAAATGTGTAAAAAAACATTTTGAGCTGAGTTATGTTCAGCTCTGTCTTTCTGACCAAACTTAATTAATTATTAGACTACTGTCATAAAAAGCTATTGCATATTAATTTACTTCAAAACCTACTCAGATCCTCTGACAGAAATTTGCTTTTGGTAAAGGGTTTGCGTAATAATTCACCTGTGCAGGTGTAGTAAACACCTGCACACTGTCACACTGGGTACAAAGCTGACCAATCCCACACGTAATGTGTAATTACTTTTTTCAAATATTGAGTCTGTATGCAGAATTCCTTAAGAACGAGACAACGGAAAAGCATGGCATCTTGGTCAGCAATGTTACCTCACAACTAGGATGCTCTCTGGTTTGAACTGTAACTGTGTAATGTATTCTATTCAAAGTCTGTATGATCATCCTTGTTTATGTACATACAGTGGTTTTCTTTTATCCTGGCCTCTTCCCAAAGTCTCAAAACACTTTGGGAAGAACTAGGAACAAATTAGGAATCTCTAGATAAAGCTATACCTATTGCATAGGTAATAGTCCATAATCTTCCTGGTTCCTATAATGTTTTTTGAAAGTGAGAGTGGCATTGCATTATAATCCAAATTTTACATTTTGTCTTCTGGATTGGTGTGTATTTCTTGTCAACATAGTATCAATCTGGGGCTTGCAATAGTTTTACAGAGTCAGTGAAGCATTAAACAAGCTTTTTTTAGCTTATTTAATGGCATTGATTCACCCAGAAATAGTTTTTTTCTCCATATCTACAACTTTTACTGAGGATGGTGGACAAGTAACACCTTGAGCAATGCAGACTTACTGCACATCAAGCCTTTGTGACTGTCTTTGTACAGTTGTCAAATTATGTCACTGTCAAAATATGTCAGTGTCAAAAATGTCCAACTGCAGCCCTTGCCTCTATTTTGACAGGAAAAAAGATGACCTGTATTTTTTATTTTATTTTTGTGTGTGTCTCTCCCCTGAGGATTATTTTTATTTGTCTCTGATTGGTTTTTACAATTTTAGCCTGGCAAGTGTCATCTGCTTTGTCACTTCTCAGCATCTTGCTTGGCTTAACAGAGCAAGATGGTTCAGTTCTTTGGTTGAAAAAAGAAAAATAGATATTTAGAAAATAATTTAATATTTTCATTTTATATCACATATTTTGATTCTCTGGATTCTGTTTATCTGTCAGATATTTCCGCAAGTTATTTTTTTCCAAGTCAAGGTGAAGTCACAGGTAATTGAGTGCAAGTTCAAGTGAACTCACAAGTCTCTAACGACTGATGACCTTAACATCTAAGTCACTTCTTCCCTCCTTGCCAGGTTGTTATTGTAAATAACAATGTGTTCTTAATAATTCACCAGATTAATTAAAGGTTAATTAAAAAAATCTTTTAAGCCTGCATTGCTGTAGGTTACAATTCCAAAACTGTGCTGTTGTTTCTTACACCTATATTACCACATAAAGATTTAATAATTATCTTTGTTTTAACATTTAATTCATTGCTAGAGATTGCTTTATATTCTTAGGGGAAAAAAACAATCAAATTTAATATTTAGCTTATTAGAAATATAAATGGGGATTTATGCTTGAAAATTCTTGAAATAAATTAAAATCTATTAATGTTAAATTTCAAAATAAATCAGAGTGTGTTTTAGTATTTTACAATCTCCGTATTGTTCTTCACTATTTTGCTGTTAGTAGTGTTTGAGCTGGATAATTTCTAATATTTTAACACCATTTTTTGAATCCACATTTAAAACCTTAGTTCACTATTCTAACTAGTTATATAGTTCAAATTTAGGTCAATTTGAAAGACAAAATGTAATTTTGAGAGAGATTCATGTGGTCAATCTTGTGACAGTACAGCTAACATGAACTGGTTGTTATGAGCCATTACCTTTGTATTTCCAAAAATGTAGCTTTAAGAATGTCTTGGTTTTTAAAGTAAGTACAAAATCATTTTCACTGGAAATCATCACTCAACGATTTGAATGATAACCAATAGAATTGACCACCCAGTACAAACAGTATGACAAAAAACCACCTAGTTAGTATGTTGCTCATTGTTCATGAGATGAACACAGCATTACTGAAAAAGATAGCAAACAGAAAGAGATTACATCATGCTACTGTGATATAAGAGACACTAATGAAGGGATACACAAGATTCAGACTACACATCTATCCATAAAACAAAAATATATGATTTCATTTCCCTTCTTTGGCTTGCAGTGTAGCCTGGTCACTTTCCCAAATATAACTAAGTCAGGTCATTTGCAAATGAACTCAGACCCATGCTTTCTCGAAAGACCAGAATTTTCTTGTTTAGTCCACCTCAAGTGTGAGGGAGCTGTCATAGCTGTCCAAACAAAGCAGACTAGATAAGGAAACAGTCTTTAGTTTGTTTAAGACACACTAAACAACCATGGTGTGAAAACACTACGAGTCTGTTGATAACAAGATGGTGACCTCATGTGGTAGCAGACTGTACATTTCACACCCTTTATCCCAATAAACATGTAAGAGAAAATGGCGGGTGCATCAAAAGCAACACACAGACTAAATATGTATGTAAAACGCATGTTTGGTAAAACGTTCTTTTAGACACTTCCATCCACAGCAAGACATGAAACAGTGTGACAGAAGCTAAGGAATCTTGTTAAAAACATTTTGCAAGACAAGGCCAGTTAAGATATCGGACCCTTTAGATATGGTGAACGTTAGAAGACTTTGTAAATTGTATGATCAGCAGCAATGGCAGAGAGAATCATTTGTAGTTCTGACACATTCTCCCTCATCATTGTCACTGAAGTTTGGCTTGAAAAATGTCAAGAGTGGTCTTGTCCAATTAAAGAGCACTCTCTACATTCTCTGGTAATTCTCGTTTCAGGCACTGGTTGTCTGAATGGGATGACAAATTACATTTTGTCGTCTCTTGATTCATTTTCCCCTTTTTTCCTCAATCTGTTTTCTCTCACCATTATGAGTCTTCCCTCCCTGTTTCTGCCCCTCTCTCCTTGTCTCTCATTATTTCAACTGAAGTAAGGAATGTGCAATGAATATTTGAATAAATCAAAGGGCTTATTTAAACACATTTCCTAACCTGATTAGCTAGATCATTAGGCTATCCAGAGGGGTTTTGTGCTGGGAAGTTTGATCCGAACAAGCGTGCTACCTCACTTTGCATGCAGAAAAGAGAGTACTCTCATCAATGTATGAGCTCAATATGTCTTATTTTTTGTACACAATTTTACAATCTGTCTGACTTCCTACTTGCTTTTTCTCAGTCTGTTACACTATTTCTTACAAACATGTTCTTTGCTAAAACTCTGTCAATTTCAACTGGCATATAAAGCTGCACCATTTTGTTGCCCAAACAAATTCACAAAGTCACATGTGCAATATGGATCAAATACTTCAATAATTACTTTTTCTGCTGCTGCCTGTTTAAACATGACGAAAAATGTTGTGTTGTTAACAAATTCTACTTTTTTGCCTAATTTTAATGCCTTTGAGACACTCTTTGCTACATATGAATATAGCAAAGAGAATACATGAATACTTGCTACATAAATCATGCCTACAATGAAAGCTGACTTGTAGAAAGTTCATATACATTTTTCACACATAAGGTTTTCAACTTAATCTTCAAGGTTCCTCTAGATACACTTCACTGTGAATATTTTCTTATATTTCAGATCTTAATGGCAGACATGTCAAAGTGGGTATTTGTATGGGGGCTAATATTTATTAAAGTATAAAAATAAAGAATGATGATAAATAAAAACTATAAATGTCAACTGATTATGAAAATGTATTAGGTTGAAATTTATGGAAATGACACAGCAAATGCAATATATACTGGTGGGTAGTGACAGGCCAGTGAACTGGTGTGATTTGAAATCTCTTGAAAAACAATTCTTTGAGAGGAGTATACATTTTCATATAATATTCTCAATGATCAATAAAAGAAAAATGTTATTTGCATCACAACAATGATATAATTTTATGGCCTTTGAGGTTGGAAGATCTCGTAGTCGTGACTATAATCTTAAACTTCCTCAACACATCCTCAACAGATCTGTTGAGGATATATTATATCCTCAATAATATATATTATTATATTGACGATATAATAATATATATATATATATATTTTTTTTTATGAGAATAAAAACAAAGTTTGTTAGTTAAAACACAATAGCCTTCTATTTAAGCAGAAACATGCAAATTTGGCTTTCACTCAAATTTGCTCTGAACCATACAGCATCTGCAGAATCTGGAGGAATCTGAATCTGTTTGCAGTACATATGCACGAGAAGAGTCTTAGCTGTAGTTGTCAGCACACTGGCTTATTCAGACCTTGACAAGCATGTCTCGAATGCCAGCGCACATTTATCCAGGGTTAGACTAAACTATCATATAATTGGTTGCATAGCCTCATAGGGAAACCATCTATATTTGCTTTGCCAGTTGATTGCCTCTTTTTACATATCTCAAGCATCCATCTGTAAAGCACATTTGTATGTGCAGATGTACAAAGTAATTTGTATTCGTGTCTCTCTGCAGAGTCTCCTCTGAACATATATGATATATTTCCATCATGTTGCAATGAATGATTCAAAAAGTTTGTTTATGCTGCAGTAAAGTGAAAAATAGAGAACAGAGTTGACAAAAACAAAAGTTAAACCGACAGATTTAAATTAGGCAATGGAAGTTATTTCACATTTCGGTACGTATCACACATCTTTCACATAGTATTTCAAGTGAAAGATTTTTTTGCAAATTACAGTCCAAAGATAGCCTGTTTGTATGACCACATTCTTCTTTACAGGTCAGAGAGCAATGACTGGAAATGCATCCATTTGACTCATGCATCATTTCTTTTCACTAAGGACTTGTCAGGACAATCTCACTGTTTGGAGCAGACAGCAATTTGATACAGTGTGAACGCTATAGCGTTCTAATAATAGTCATGTTAGAGTCGCACCATCCTTTCACTTATCAAAGCAAAGACACATGTGGAACAACCAATCTGTTTTCTCTTTGATGATTGCATAAAGTCTAGGTAATAAAGCATCATAGAGACGACATGGATTTTTTTTTTTTTCAATTCTTTGGTTTTAAAGTTTTCTTTTTCAATTTCTTTCTTTTTTATCAATCTGCAAACACATTTCTATGTTGGTAATTGTAAATTTAACAAAGGTATGCACAGTGGCAGTGTTGCTGGGAGAATAATTTTCTCTTGTTGGTAAAAAAGAAGTATCATCTGGCAGAAGATAAGCTCTATTTTCGCCATCAAATTACTATGTAGTATTCCATCGCAATCATAGTCCAATAAAAAAGCATATGTGAGCCCCAAATGAAATACTGTTGTTTTACTTGTTTGCTCTAGAATGTGAAAATTAAATTAAAGTAATAGCTTTAAAGGGACTAAGAGGAAAAACTGTTTCAGCAAGAAATGGAATTGAAATTTGTGAAAATAGGTAAAGTGCTATTTTATTCAAATTAGAAAAAGAAAATTAATCTACTTTAAACTGGCAGACCACCAGATGATTCACATTTTAAGTTAGCATATGAAAACAAAAATGCAAATGCAGATGCAAATTATGCAGCCGGAATGTGGAGGTAGTTGACTGGTTTTATATTGCTCTGCTGGCTTCCTTTCCTGCAGAGATGCTAATGCCAGCAGCAGATCAGGTCAACACAAGATACACACTCAAATTCCCACACAGTACCATGTAATCTTAACTTAAAAACAATAATTAAAACTAATATTTGTTTAAAAGGGCTCATGTTGATTTGATTTGTTTATGTTTTGCATTATAGGTTAACAAATAAAAAATACAAGAAAAGGTAAAATGCTTCTGTCAGAGAGCACACAATTAAATAATGGTGAAAAAATTCAGAGGTAACAGTTCGAGCACGTTATGGACACATGTTTATCCTTTATTTTCAATATGTATTAAAAGATATTCTCAAAGAAAACAGATGGTGAAATATGCATATGTCAGTGACAGATCAGATTTCACTACATTGACCTCAAGTAGAGGTAAGATTAAATTTTAAGGTGTTTCAATTAATACACAAAACATAGATGGCCTTGCACTGCAGTGTTTGACAGATTTGGTATTCCTGTACACCTTCACTCATTCTACTTTCCCTTGGTAGATATCGGTTGATTACACTCAAGGTTCACTGTGAACAGGCTTTTTCTTTCCATGCACCAACAAAACAGAAGAGTCTGCTGAAGGATAATTAGCTTGGGGTGCACTGATTTTGTTTTCTGGTTTATCATTAATCTTCAAAAAGCATGACTTTTTGAACTCTGACTTTAGCTGATATTTCTCAGCTAAGGTCCAGGTTGGAGTCCTTGTCAGAACAACTTGACTAAAGTCCCAAAGGGTTAGAGGCCCAGCTGATATTTCTCAGCTAAAGTCCAGGGTTGGAGTCCTTGTCAAACAGCGACTAAAGTCCCAGAGGGTTAGAGGCCCAGTTGTTTCAATTAAATTCTACAAGAGAGGTGTTTCTAGAGCCCCTCTTTTAATGAGGAAACCCCATAAGGGAGAATCCTCACATTGATAGGAAATTCTTTGTTGATAAGTAAAAATTAGCCAATAGATAGTCTAAAATCAAACGACTGTAAGTATGTCAAAGATCAGGATCTGCACAAAGCAAAGCATTTAGATAAATGGATAACAAGTTATAAATTTGACAGCCGTCTAAATTAATGTTTTGATTGTTTATTCTATGTTTCATGACTTTGTGTTTTTATGTTTGTTATGATGTAAAGCACTTTGAAATGCCTTGCTGCTGAAATGTGCTATACAAATAAAACTTGATTTGATTTTATGACTTGCTCATAACAATTTTGGTAGTTGTTTATGTTTGTTTTATATCTGACACTGTCGGGTGTTATTAGGTCACAACACATCTTCAATGTTCCAATCTTATATTATTGAAAAACACTGAACAACACCTGTGAAACAATACAAACTAGTTTTAGTTGCATGAGGTAGTGCTTTCTAAACATAAATGAAAATTTTAGAGTATTGCTGTCCAAACTACTTCATTAACTAAACCAAATAAATCATTTCTTTTTTAGTCTTTCATTTTTCATATTGTTAAAACAAACAAAACCTGCATAATAATAGAGTCTACAGACTTGTTTGGAGCATTTTACCAAAAATAAAGAGCCCATTACAAAATTGCAAGGTTTTGAGGTCATTTGAGAAAAAACTAGTGTCTTGAATTTTAGGTTTCCATATAGTGCAAAACATGCTCAGTTGCTGAATCTTTGTGGCTATTTAAATCTAAATAAGATTGGTGGATAAAATCAGTTTCACATGTATCGGACAATCACCCAAAATTAAAGGGCTGCACCGATCGAGCCATGCATATTTAGATTATATTTTTCTTCTTAATTTACTTCAGATTGTGTTTGATTTTTGAGATGATACAAATGCTTAACATGTCTCTGTGATACCTTTAACAGAATTTGTATTACTTCTACTTTTGATTTTGTCTTTTTAATACATTTTCAAGTCTTTGTGTTGTGTGTAGAAAACTAGCACAATGTACAAATACCATAAGTCAGCTGTATATGTAGTACTCTGTAATGTAATAAAGAGCCAGAAAGTGATATAAATTAAAACAGTATGGCTACAATATTTGACTGTGCCTCATACGCAGATGAGTAGGATGGTCAGTCCTACTGCTTCAGAGACCATTTTATTGTGACACCTAATGTTTGAGATGTAAGGAAAATGTCAAAGGCACTAGCCTGAAAGCTGTATCAGCATTAGCTGACTCATACAGGTTTGTACTAAACAATTTCAGCAGTGAGCTATTGCAACTTTGGTAAGCTTTGATGAAAAACACAAATCAATCAATCACCACCTGCACACAAGCCACCTACACTCTATCGCATAGCATGAAGGAGACATATAAACAGCTGAAGGTTGTATGTTTTCGCAGTAAAAAGAGACAAATATTTCAATTAAAACAAAAGCCACTGAAAAGACAGATAGACAATGAATATATGTTTTTTCATAAGTTTACAACTATTTATTACTTGTATTAATGTCACACATGTGAGCTTTCATTGATGCATCTGAATAATTTCATCACATGTCTTGGAAATGTAGTGATTTTTAAAAAACAGTATATTTTGTATTTTCTTCAACACTAACATGTTCAAAATGCATCAACAAAACAGAAGAGTTTTGTTGGTGCAGAACTCTTGTGTTTTGCACCAACAAAACAGAAGATATGTTGTGTCGTACACAACACATCAATATTATTTTATATGTCCCACAGGAAGTTGCAGACAAGCCACACATTTTTGAAGGTATTAACAATATCCTGGGATAATTCTGATATCAGTTCACTTCCAATCACAAAATTAGTAGAAACCTTTTAATTTTATGGTTTCTAGTAACAAATAATGCTTTTGATCAGAGTCTGAAAATCAGTGTGGGGTCAGGATCTTATGTAATCCCAATTTATATATGACCCAAGATTCATTCAGGGTCTGACTCAGGGCCAATGATGTGTGGTTGGAAAATTATACATCTGTCTGAAATCATTTTGTATTTTATTGCTGGGTTGCAGACACATGATCCAGATGATGCACGACATTCAGGTGGATGTCAGGAAGTGAATTTCTCCAGTTCAAAGCAGAGCAAAATGGATTACAATGAGTATGCTAATGCCATAAGTGGGCTTGAGACGAAGTGTCTCGAAAAAATTATGTGCATATTTAGCATATGATCCATATTCCAAATACACAGTATTTGTCTCAGTTAAAAAAAACTTGTCTCAGAAAAAAAACAACCTTATAATCAAATATATAATCTTGAAGTGTGTAAGATGATGTATGGATGGATGATTTTTTTTTTTTTGCAAAATACTGTAACATGTTTTCTACAGCCTGTAGACATAACCTAACTTATTCAAGGAAGTCCTCTTTAAAATAAACTATATCAGAGTGGTAAAATTATATGCAAGCAGTTTATTTCACTCAGCTTTTTTTTTCCAACTGCTCATTGGTGTCAAAACAAGAAGTTACTGTTATTGCGAAGTCAAATGACGAAAAATTAAAATTGCAAAAAACATTAATACAGAAAAATAAATGTGATATTGTTACAGATTAACATTGACATTAACATTAACATTAACATTCTCATTGAATCTGCTGCTTTGAAAATGTGTAATAAAATTTGACCATCAACATAAGAAAGCATTATGTAGACAAAAAGAAAGAAAGAAAGAAAGAAAGGAAAAAAAAACAATTCATCACCTAAAACTGATTTGATTTGATTACAGAGTTCCAGATCTTGCTAATTTATCCTAAACACATTCCTAATATTAAACATTATTACCCCTTCTGAGATGTTATAATTTCAATATCTCAAGTGCACTTTGGAATACACAAACTATGCTGAGTTGCTGTGTAAGCATTATATTCAGGTGTTTTTTTCTTGCTTTAATATATTTTAAGGCTACCAGAATATGTGCAAATAAATGCAGAAGAGGGTGGCTAAAGAGATTACTTGACCTGAAATGTTCTAGATGTAAGTTTTATCCTGTTTTCTTAGTTACCTGAACTTTATTATTAGTTACCTGAACTTTATTCAGTTACTTGATGAAACAATATGTACAGTTTGAATCAAATCCAAACTGTACGTGTATGAGACTCATAGCCAATCATACCCATTCTGTGTTCAGCATGTAGCATTTTTTATTAAAGCACTTTATAGTTCTTAATTATTCTGTCTCTTTATCTTTACTGGACAGGTTTACCCCCGTTGGAAAATGTTTGGACTCCAGAGGAAAAGCAACTCATGTTGTCGTAGTTATAAATCACCATTTTAACACAGTTTCTATCACACTAACTTCAAACTTCAAGTTTGTGCTTTCTTTCTATTTCTTAAAAAAATGTGGCTAGTGATTGCTGAATATGCATCTTTGTACAATTGGTAGGTCTCTGAATAGTGTGAATGTTTCAATAGGAATGTTACAAAAGTTGTCCCCAAATTACACTGAACAAAATAATGACTCTCTAGAAGAGTACAAGAGATCATCATTTGTTGACCTTGACGCTATAAACTTTTTCCATTTGCTTCGACATTTCATACCAGGAAAAATACAAGTACAGCCAGAACATTAATTACTACATCCCTATGAGATGAACACTGACAGAGCCCAGCTACACTGAGACTGCTCTTAGAAATAGTCTAAATTTAGGCATATATGGATTTTTAAATATGTTGATACTAAGAACATTTATTTCTAAAAACCTTTCGAACTGATGAAAAGTTTCATTAAAAGAAAATATTTTTTACCTTTTCTGCAAGGAGCTTTCTCGAGATTGATTCCAAAGAGCTTGTACTGCGCTGATTACTTTCCTCTGCATGCAAACAAATGTTTAAACAAAAGAACAATACAGAGCTCTTTGTGTTTCTGTATACAATGAAAGACCTAAGTAAATTAACAAATAATTAGTTGTCACTAATATTGTATACAGACAGTTTGCTGAATGACACATCTTTGAAGATGTTTGTGAATGTTTTATTTGTTTAGGCCTGTATTTTTGTTGTGGGACTAAAGACAGAACTATAATTTTGTCTGAAATACATCTCATTCTAAACCCTGAAACAAAAGACAAGTTGTAGAAAAAGTATTCAGCTTAAGAAGAATGAATATTGTGAAAAATGTTTAGAACTTTATTGATATTGTGCCAATATCCACAATTCTGCTGGTTCATAAAAAGAAAAATAAAATAAATGCACAACTACTATATTTTATTCCCTGAATGCTCTATGTGCCTGTCTTTTTTCTGAAGCAGTTATGAAAATACACTTAGAGCTTTACATAAAAGCAAAAACAGTGAGATCAATCCCTGAAAGCACTTTATGTGAAATAAACAATAATGAATAATATTCTCCTCAATATTCATTGTTAGTGTTATGATAAGCTTCCCAGTTGAGAATATTTTCATGTCACCACATTTCCAATTGCTCATGCTTCTCCGTGTTCCTAAATTGTACTGTACAACCTTTACTGTTTTTTTTTTCTGCCTTCCTGAACTCCTCTAAGCTGAGTTAATGTAGAGCTACCTCCTCCACCTCCCATCTGCCCCCCTCCCAATTTTAATTCATAATGCAGAAAGGCAGCTCCTGTTAGCTCCAGTGACAAAAGACTTGGGTTTGTGTTTAATGAGGCGCCACTGTGTATTCATTCAATAATAACAAACATATGGTGGTCATTCCTCCCTTCTTTGCTGTTACGTTTGTTGGCATCTTAATCAATTAGCACCGTGATGTACGGTGAGATAGAGTGGGAGGAGAATGTTTTACAGTGTTTAGTTAGTTATAAGAAGATGGCTGTAGGAGTTGAATTCAGGTATTATAAAAGATGATTACTTCTAAGTAACCTAAGCTTATTAGGTTTCTGTTGTAGAGTAACAAAACTTCTGCAACAAGTTTTTGTTGCAGAGAATAATGCGGTAAATAGTACTACCATTTTGTTTGCGGTAATATATTTATTGTAAATAATAAAAAAAAGCTAATATAGTTGTTCTGTATCACTAAGGTCACATTTTTCCATATGTGACCTTATATATATTCCTGAAGTTTTGTAAATTTGGCAGGTAATTAGAAGTCTAAATATTTTAGGAACAAGCATCAAAATATATATACATATATTTTTATTTTTTATTTTTTTTGTTAGATTCAACCAAGATCTTGCACCAGTCTTGTTTCTTGCATGGACAAGAAGAAAAACAAAAACACAACATGACATTGCATACATGACGCTCTATAGGGATTGCTCAATATGAATGCTGAGGCATTGCAAATAAAATGTTCTATCCATTTGACAAACTGTCACCCACAAAGGTTTGGGGCATAAATCATTGTATACTATATTTAACAGTGCGAGCTTGAATGACTCTGCCAACTGGATGGACTGTAATGTCAGCTAAAGCTACCAATTCCCCACACAATTCCTCAGCTCACCTGGAGCCAACCTCTTCTGTCAATATTTGAAAGTGTCCACTACATGCTAAAAAAAACTTCCTGTTTGGGTTAGCGTCCATGTCAAGACATTTCCTCTGTGGTTATTAGTTCAACCAAAGTTGTCAGGAAGGTCACACTATCCACTGTGATGTGATTCAGCATTTTTTTCATTGCAGTTTTAGTGGTGTCAAGAGTGTAAAAATAGACAGCAAAAATTAGATGAGGCAAGTTGGTTCCTTCAAGTTCATCCATCAGCTTGTCAGCTCTATAAATAAAACACATCTTCCTCCTCACCACATACCTCTGGATTTGTGGATGTAATGTCATTACCTACACCAAAGTTGGTTTGGCTTTTAGCTGTTGCTTAAACAGGCATTTTTTTTTTTTTTTTGTGACAGAATTAATGACCTTACTGGATTGTTTTTTGTAATTTCAAAAGTGACAATATTCCTTTGATCGATTGCTGGTGAAGTCATTTCACAGTTTTTTTTTTTCTCCCTATTTAAAAGAATCAGTCAAGTGTTACTGATGCTTCCTTCTTTTCAAGAAAATATGTTAATCTGACTTATGTACATTTCTTGTCTTATCAGCATCTAAACCCATTAACACAATGAGTCACACAAATCCCTTTACACAAACAAGCCACCACATCTGTATCTTGACATATATCAGCAGGGAATTTTAGTTTTGACATGTCAAAACTAAAATTCACATGTTCTTTCCTGTGTTGAGTTTGTGTGAAGCAAACACTTTCCCTTTGTCAGTTGACAAAAACCATGAAGATAAGATGCTAAGATTCAAAAGAAGTGGTGATTTGGCATGTGGATGATAGAGAACTGAACCACAATTGACCCTTCAAAAATCAAAGTGTTTTCCTTCATAATTACTGAACCTCATAATCCTCCCAATGTTCTTAATAATGTATTAACATGACTTTAAATTGACCTTAAGGTGACACAAAATACTTCTTACTGGCATTCTTACTGTAATGCAAATCAGTAAGTGCATTACAGAGCCACAGTTGACATTTGCATTTTTACACAGTTGTCCTCCTCCAACAGTTATGTAGTTATATCCAATCAAATGTAATGATCTACTAAGCAAACTAAAATAACAAGATAAATAAAATTTTATTTTATTTTTCCCCATTTTGTATTCCTGCCAACTCAAGTTTATTTTTATAGTATATTTCAACAACAGGACAGTTCAAAATGCTGTACACAATGAAAACATAATACAGTAACTTATTCTGAAATAAGCGATAAACATCATCTTCAAAATCATCAGCAGTCACTACACATATTGATCCATGTTCCTGTTATTGTTAAACAAATGCCACTCTACAAAGATGGGTTTTAAGCCTTGATTCAAAGGAACTCAGTGTTTCAGCTACATAAATGGACTCTATACCCCTCAACGCCCACCACACAGCCACCAGCAAAAAAGGAGGACAAGAGGAACTAGGCTGCATGCTTTTCATCTTTCAGAGCAGAGAAGTTAAAATGCACACCTTAATTAACTGCCCTTTACAAATGGAGTGAAACAGCAAAACTAAAATTAGCAAATATCCAAAACTTTTTATAGATGTTGCATAATGGACACTAAACACAAAGGAAATATTTCTACTGGTACGACAAGTACAATTTGGCATTTTCCACCTGAGGGATCCCAGAGGATGCCTCATAGCAGCCTTTCAGCATGCTGACAGAAATCATAGCAGACAAGGCATCCGCAGAAAGCTTCTCATTTTATGCAACACAAATCCTGTTGGTTTTTTTTTTCTCTCATTAAATCTCACTCTTATCATCTCTTTGTCATAAAATAATACTTGTTAAACTACAAAGGCCACAGAGGAAGGCCACGGCTGGACTCTTTTATCTTCTAATATATCATATTTGTTTAAGCACTAGCCGCACAACATGAATGCAAGTTTTTCTCAAAGATTTTAGTGATCTTTGAGATCATTTCTCAACAAGCTATTCTAACTACTGATTTTTTTTAAAGGTAACCACCTTAAACGTGGAAATGTCTTTTACGAGGATAGGGTGCAGGGGGGTGATGTAAAGAATTAACTCATTATTGAGAATCTATTACGGTTTTACCCATCTCCATCTTATTTGCTTAGAGCCATGTCTCTCCCAAACAAATAACTCACTCAGACTCTTCATTTGTGTTTTAACAGGTGAAAGGGACAGTGTTCAAAATTTTGGATAAAAAGACAACTTGTTCATTAAAAAAGGCTTCACTAGATCTTGTAGGGGTTAGGATTTTGTACTTTGGCAAGTCCCAACCTTATCTTACCAATAATGACTTTGGCATTCCCATTGATTCCTGTACACCTGTTTAAGGATGTCTATAAATATTGGCTTTGCTACTGTTTCCACTTTTGACTGAAGCATCAGTTTGAGTAAAATGTTAGTCCAGATGAAGTTGGCAAAATAAAAGCTAAAACTGAACAGTCCTTTCTCGAATGTTTAAGTTATATGTTCTTTACCTGAAATATCTAAATTCTAAATCTATTTGAATATATATAAAACTGTTTGTAAACACATTTGACATTCTAAATGTATTAGCATACATTTAGAATGTTAATTATCTGAAGCTTTCACAAAATAAAATAATGGATTGCCTTCAGAAGTCACTTGATGAGTAAACAGTTCACTGGTGCAATATAAAAACTATAATGGCTCAGCTTTTTACCTCATGGATTTGTTTCACTTTCTGCAATAACTGTCAGTGTCATTGAAAGTTTATGAATTCTCTTGATTTCCAGAATCACCTTGAAGAATGAGTGAGGTCTCCTTGTGACACGAAAATCCAATTGTAACATGTTAACCAGGTGTGTGTGAATGATATCTGGGTAGAAGGAAAATGGATTTTATAAGACTGGGGAAGAAAAACACATGGCTCTTCCCCATCAAAAGCATTTATTTCCTCCAGCCAGCTAAACTGAACACCTTGTTCATTCAGACTTTTCTGATAGGAAAGGTGGAAAGCACCAAAGACAACATGCAAAGAAATAATAGTTTTACACCTGAATACAATAAGCGTCAACATGGTTATGCACAGCCAATTTGTAAATGCCATGCAGATTCACAAATGTCACCTTTGATCTAGTCGTGCATTCTAATTCACACAGTCTGGTGCGTGATGTTGCATTGTTGGAAATGTATTTTTACTTTTGCCTTTGTCTGCCATGCTGCTAAAACTTAAATTTGTCAGATTTTTAAATACATTTCCAAACTCAAAATATTTATATGCCAGATCTTTTATTTTAGCCACATCTGCACAGACCATATTCACGAGGAGTCATGACAGATTTTCTGACATATAATTTTTTGACTGTAGTAAATCACTTCCTAGTATTCTGTTTGCTATAACTGCATCAAAAAAAAAATCTAAATGTATATTCAATACCTTTTTTATACAGACACACCTGAAATTTAGTTCCATGACAAATGCAATGTCACTACATTCATTGCCATTTTATCAATTAGCTTCATTTTGATTTATACTTCAAGAGTATTTTTTACCATGATTAGCACAGCTAAAGGCTTAAAACTATTATGTCAATATGTAGCTGTTTACATCTAATTTATATATTTGCAAATTAAAAATTATTTCTGTCTGCTTTTTCTTGAAGTCCTTAATCCCTACTCTATCCAGCCATCCATTCATGCCTGTTCTTCCATTTTACTTCTCACCCACCTCCGATGCACCTTTTTCTGCTCCGTTCTTTCAGTCATCCATCTGTAAAAACCAACATATCCCTCACAAACTTGAAGTTTGTCCGTGTGTTGCTCTCTCCCAACCCCAACTCACCACAAATCCATTTCATGTCTCCCAGTTTTGCATCTCCTCATTTTATGCACTCTCACACATGTCACTCACTTTTCTTGACACTTTCCTCCACCCTTTTCCTGGCACATCACCTATATTATTTTCCTACACTGTGGGTGGTATCAAATATTTGTGTTACAGCTGTGACTACAGGATTTCTTAATTTTCTTTTCAGTGTTTGCTGCAGTATTACCAAGTCCCTGTGTTTGAGAGTAATGCACATAGTTATTAATTCTCACCATATTAAGCCTAAAATACGAATATTTTATATATTTCTTTGTCTGTAGATTATGTATTTGAGCCTTTATCATCATTGAGTAGCATGCCACTAATTCCAACAACTAATCAGTTATAAGAGAAAGTTCAATGTAAAAATGGAGCAATAACATGATTATGTAAGTGATCCCTTAAAATAAAATTTGACTGAAGAACCCTTTGATTCAATACTGGCACTTAGACTTCTTTAATAGGAATCTATCAGCACTCAACATTTTGACTTGGTAATATTTGTCCACTCTGCCATACAAGCATTTACAGAATCAGATTCAATTTCTCTTGTCTATAGCTCTCTCTTCAGATGATCCCACAGACTTTATCAGGTAAAGGACATGTATTTGCTACTAAGACTCTTAACTTCAGAAAACTGGTCATGTGCAAATTAAATCCAGATGTAACTGCACGTGAATCAGAGCACATTACTTTTGTATTAAATATTGCAGTCACAAACCCACTTTCTCTCACTGTAGACTTTCAGTATATAAAAAACATTTACTTTTAATAGCCTGTTGTTGAAGCTACTACACATTCCTAAAGTAGATACAAAATTATGCGTGGTTTGTATGGAATGTAATGTAGCAGATGAGACATTTTTACACAGAGAGAAGTCAGTGCAAAAGTAAAAATGGCCAAGGGAGTGAAGGACCAGCTCCCTCAAAAATCTACATCTTATACAGTTTAATACGGGTGAGCCAAGGAATAGCTTTAGTTTAATAATGTAAAAACATTGCATCTGGCAAATATTGATGTTCTATTATTCATGTAAAAGTTCAGTGTGTTTAAAAGTTTATTAATCAGCATGAACTGACAATTCGTGAACAGATATGAGCAGTTGTGTGCACCATCCAGTTTTGAATTCATTAAACAGCTTTAAAATAATATAGATGACCTTAAACTGATTTACCAGGAGTCCCATGCACAGTATATCATTTTATCACAGCCAGAGTAAATTTTCGCTTTGTAAAGAAGCTCTATTATTTAATTAAATAAATAATAGAACTGAATATATTCACTGGAAACATAAAGATTGAACAAATAGAGATCCACATAAATGCCCCAGTGGGTACTGTAAAAGTACAGTGGTATAATTTAAGGTCAATATAAAACCCTCCATGAGTGTGAGGTGAGCACTTTCAGTTGCTATTGGAAACTGTCTTGCAGGGGAGTGGCTGCAGTCATTGTTAATGCCTGACAGGCAGTATATATATATATATATATATATATATGTATATATTATTTATATATATATTACATATGTCCACACATGTATGCATACATTAGTCATACCTTTACATACAGACTGTGTGTCTGGTTGTTTCATAATTGATAGTTATTTCTTAGCACTAAATTCCTCATTGTATCCCTTTCTTATTATCTGAATTGTGAATTATTAATGTCAAATTTCATTTACGTATTCTACATATGAAATGCATAAAAACCAGATAAATCAGCTCTTTGGTGAACATATTTAAAGTTCAAAAATGTTTCTTTAGTAATTTAGAAATTGACATGAAGCACAATATGAAATCTTAAGCCACCTGAAAATGTATAATTTTCTTCCTCAAACTATCTTTTGATCAGTGAGTCCACCAATGTCCCATTAGTATGCACAACAACTACCTTATCATATTGAAGCGAGGCCCGTTAATCCCGGACCTTCAGGCTTTTCAGCCTCCATTAAACATCTCTTGCCCTACCACCAGACACTCAGATTTGGCTCATCCGGACAATCTCCCATGGCAGACATCTATCATAGAAAAGAAGATTTAAAGAAATAAAAAATAGTCATCAAGGTTTGTTGAATAAATGGACGACCTGGGATTAAAGGTTAATGTGGGCAACTTAAGAGATGTATTATTTTGGTTGGGTTTAACTGTGGTGGTTTGGGTGTTGCCTCAGTAAATAAAAATTAAGTTAGAACTGCTACTTGTGTTATTTGACAATGTGGGGCAGACTGAAAAGGTGCAGAAATGAATATCTTCCTAAACCAAGTTAGAGATGATTGATCTACGAAGTGTGTTAAAAAGAAAAGAATGTTCCTCTAGAATAAGAAATGAGCCGAGAAGAGAAATGGACAGTTAGGAGACAGACAGAAAAGGGGGTGGGATGAAACACACAAGGAAGGCAGATGGAATGACAGATTGGGGAAGTGTTTCACTTTCGCATGATTAAAAGCCTTACAAATCCCAGCTTTCTATCTCCTTTTCTCTTAAGATCTATTCTTACCTTGCTCTCTTCAAAAATTCATTTTTGTAGATGTGTCATGATTTTTGGAAAATACCAGACACATATGCAGAGAACTCTGAGAAAGCAGATAACATTCAAAAGGTTTACTTAAACAAGACGCTAGTATGATATTTGTTTGGAAAAGGCTAATTTAACCATGGGTGCAGGAGACCTGGAAGAACAGAGGACATAAGTGAAAAGTTTTGCTTAGGAATAGAGATGAGATGACATGTTATGTGTCTTACTGTGGGTTACTGCTTACTCCCGGAGGGGAGCAAGCAGGGTCCAGGAATCATGGATCTGTATGGAAAGACTGAATCCAGTAAAGTTAGATATCTGAGGCAGGAGAAGGAGTTGCCAGAAGGAGGTAGTTGTTGTAAGTGATCAAGAGCGTAACAGCTAGGGAGATATTTAGAGTTTTATTAGAGGATCTTGCAGAAGGAGTCACCAGAAGAACAAATGGGTTCAATCTTGATCCATGCCACATAGATTTATGCTTTAACTATTTCCTATCAGCTGTTAAAGCAGCTAATATTGCTTTGATTGTATTATTATAGAGAAACATCAACAGTTAAAATTGTTACATTTTAAATATAAAGACTGGTTCTATATTTGATTTCCTGTTATAGACTGGTTCTATATTTGATTTTCTGTTATGTGTAGAAACATGGAATCATCACAGACTGGAGTACTATTTCATGCCCGAATGATTTGAAAGAAAAAATAATAATAACTGGCTATTTGTTTTCAGTTTCAATATTTGATAATCATATAACTTTTTCTGGTGTTAAACAATATTCAGCATCGTATGTTTAGAAATGAAATTTTCTTTACACATTATGTTGATCATAAAACGTCCCCCAAGAAGAACACACTTCATATTTCAAACACCTTCCTGGTGATTCACTGAGTTCACAATAAAATTGGTTGGTCAGTTTCAGACAAAGATAATTACCTGCTAAGGTGGCATAAAAGCCTGAATGTTACTCATCAAAGAGTCATAGCCATGGGCTATGTGAATTAATTATCTTTAGTGTGTAACAAGTCCCAGGAAGGTGCTTACTGCCAAACTGTCAAGGTCAGATCAATGAAACTTGCAAATTTAAATGCCACTTGAAAGTCAAGTTTTAAAGCAGAACTCCCAAAGCTGAAATAAAGCTATTTTAAGTGTCACTAATGTCTTTGTATATGGTCTTTTTTAGCTCTAGCTTCACAGCAATATTATTTTGCTGATAAAAGTACCATTATTTTAAATTTGACAAGACCCATACTAATCTTCTTCTAGCAACTGATTTTTTTTTAATCAATTATCTGGTCTAACAGACTGTTATTAATAAAAATGCATTAGTGTTGACTATGGTGTCTTAGGTCTTGATATCACTCCATATTGATTGCATAGTAATACTATTCTTCCCTAGGGGTGTTACACACGCATCAGAGGTTTCTAGAATAGTTCAACCTTTACCCCTTGAACATTTAAAGCATTTTAAATTACCGTGATTACAGTGGTAAATCTGTGCTATAAAATTTAATTTGTAGCAACAAGTGAAATAGACCATCAAAACTAAAAGAACTGAGTGTTCTTTATAATCACTTTAGGGTAAAAATGAGTATCTTCTTCTGTATGTATGTATTTCCATATTCCCCAAGCACATTTTGTAAATTATAGTTTCTTTTTTTTTTTTGTTTGTTTGTTTTTTAATCTATCCACCAATACCTAAATGTAAGGGACAACCTTTATTCACAAAGACAAATAGCTAAATACTAACTAAAATAACACCAGATGACAGGTATTAAATATGAGAATGAACCTATTTAAGCTGAGACAGCTAGATCTAGACAGTGTGTAGCTTTTTGAGATGAATGAGTGATGAAAATGTATTACATCATTACTTTACACAAGGTTGGCTACATCTGGGATAGAGGGGTAATTGGCAAAACAACAAATTCACAACTGGAAGTCAGCTTTGCCAGTTTTTTGCCCACACATGAGAATAGAGACGGCAAACAAGAAAACAGACAGGAAGAGACGAAGAGGTTTTGGGAGGGGACATCTGGAGTCTACTGGAAATGGAGAAGGTTCCCAGCTGTCAGAGCTTCCCAGCTGTTACTCAATCTTTTACTTTGCCAAAAAGAGAGCCATGGGAATGATTGTACTGCTCCTCAGGTCTGCAACTGGATCAATATGTTTTATAACAATTGTTTGCTCCATACTGCACTGATATCTCACAGTTTGGAAAGAAGACAGTGTCTGAATGTTTGCAGGCCTGTCAGGTGAAAGAAAGTCTGGATGCAGTTTTTGTGATTGCTAGTAATATCACTACTGACACAATGCTGACGTTTTAGGGGGTTGATATGATGTTTTGTGAAATTAAAAAATAAATGAATCCACCTGTTGTCATAGATCAGAGCATCTGTGAAATATAAACAAGTTTACCAAAATGTTTCTATTTTTGAAACATTGTAACAATTTCCTGAATTAATGTTACTTAATGTGGGCTGCACAGTGGCACAATTGGTAGCATTGTTGCCTTATAGCAAGAAAGTGAATGTAACAAGCACTACCCACTTTTGAACATAGACGACAACATCAATAGTATGTACTTCTTAACAAGCTTAATGAGCTGCATGAGTATTAACTGCGTCCAGCAGCATTACTGAACTCAGTCAGTTAGTTTGGGGGGGGGGGGGGGGGGGGGGGGGGGGGGGAACTGTGTAAAGGTCTTTGTCTTTTGCTAGTTTACTGCCATAATTCTAACACAAACCTGTGCAGCTCTGCACAGCAGCAGCAGGTCTCCTTCGCCGTCGCACGGGTGTAGACCCAGCACGAGCTCATGTTGCGTTTAAAGGTGGCCAAGAAAAACAGGTTAGGATGTGTTAACAACAGATTAACTAGTTTTAACTTCTGATAAAAGTGACAGAAGGCACAGATGTGGAAAGTGCGGAAACCCCTACTGTATCAAAGGTAAAAACAAATAACAGCTTCCAGTCCAGGGAGGGCACGGCTGACTCTGTGCCCCCCAATGCCCGCCCATGCCGCTGGGCTTGGCTTCCTGGAGCTTTTTCTAAACTTTTTGAAAATGGAAACAGATGGGGTGAGAAATATATATTTTTGTTTTAATATGGTTTCTGTAGGAGAACACACATTCTTAACGTTTTCTAATGCTGTAAAAATGTGCGGAATAAATATAAAATTTCAACATTTCTGTTTATACATAATGAGTACTCATTATGTATAAACTTAGTCATTTTGATAGCAGGCTAATGTAGCTAATAAAGACTCTTAAAGCCTTATAAAAACCTAAATGTTTTTGCGGGTCCAGACAGATTTGTTTTTCGTTTTTGTTGGTCCAAAATGGCTCTTTCATCATTTGGGGTTGTTGATCCCTGGTATAACGGAACCAAGAAAATGGTGGGAATTGAAATAGGAAGTAGCAAAGCTGAGCAATTTTTTATTTTTTTATTTTTCTTATTATTATTATTATTATTTCTTTTTTTTTGCAATGGGCACAGTTTTGACAAAACTCTGTGTAAAAATCTTGCAATGTCCTTTAATAGAAAGGTAGTAATAGTAAGGTGTTTTTTTAATACCTTCAAGAATATACTCATCATTCTGTTACATGTAGTCCTTAAATAACAGAATATCCTGATGCTACAAATTTGCAGATTAGTATATATATATGAAATCAAGTGATAGTATGTTAATGTATGCATATCCATTACAATATGTTATATGCTCAATAATTATCTTGGTGAATGTCCAATAACTTATCACCATGCAACAGTCTTGAGAAGTCACACTTTGGGTTTTTATGATTTCTTTTGCAGATTACAGTTGGTTACAGTGGTCAAAAAATAAAACTACCACTATAGCAGCCTGACTCACTGAAAGGTGCCCACCAGGATAAGCCTGAAAGCTGTCACTTATTTCATCCACCTTCCAGGAGCTGTGGCCTGAATGTCATTGGTGTCTGTCATGGCAGCAACCACCGTACCACTCATGAACACCAACATAATTCTTTTCAATTTGGCTTGGCATATATACATATATATAAATAAAAATTCCCTTCTCACCCACCGCGGGTGGTTCTTATCCTCTGAGCTCGGGTCCTCTACCAGAGGCCTGGGAGCTTGAGGGTTCTGCACAGTATCTTTGCTGTGCCTAGAACTGCACATTTCTGGACTGAGATGTCTGATGTTGTTCCTGGGATCTGTTGTACCCACTGCTCCAGTTTGGGGGTGACTGCCCCGAGGGCCCCGATGACCACAGGCACCACTGTGGCCTTCACCTTCCAGGCCCTCTCCAGTTCCTCCCTGAGGCCCTGGTATTTCTCCAGTTTCTCGTGCTCCTTTTTCCTGATGTTGCAGTCACTTGGTATTGCTACATCCACCACAACGGCTTTCCTCTGTTGTTTATCCACTACGACAATGTCCGGTTGGTTCGACCTTACCATTTTGTCTGTCTGGATCTGGAAGTCCCACAGGATCTTAGCTCGGCCATTCTCTACCACCTTTGGGGGTGTTCCCCCAAAGGTGGTATATATATATATATATATATATATATACCTATATATGGTATATATATATATATATATACCACCTATATATATATATATATATATATATATATATATATATATAATATATATATATATATATATAGGCACTTTCTCTAATCTGAATTAAGAAATATTAATTCATATAAAATTATTCACATTCCTCCGGAGTTAGGTTTAAAATGATCTTTAACTTTTAGCCAGATCTTTTAACAATCAAACTTTTACCTGTTACCTACATGCTAAAAAAACAGCATATGTCTTAATTAAGTTTGATCTGGCATGTTTGTCAACTTTTGACTGAAATGCTGTGTGCTTTCATTCATCTTTTTTTTTAATAGCCGCTTAATCATTGCAGGGCCATGGGACGCTGGATGTATTATCATGGGGTAAGTGGGTGAGGGTTCACCTTGGGCAGTTTACCTGCCTATCACAGGGGAACACACATATCAACAAGACTACACTTAAGTGCCATTCAGAGTCAACTTACGAAGCATGTTATAGATCTAAAGAGAATGCATGTAAAGGGATAATGAAAATTTCATACAGAAATTTCCTATTTAATATTTCTCTTTTACCTTCACCAAACTGGGAAACAGCAATTCAAGACAGGTTTAAAAACCAATTGCTCCTCCTAATCACGTTCTACAAATTTTCCTGTCGAACTTGACTTGAAAATTTGTAGACCGTGACTCCTCGGTCACCGAGTCACGGTGACCGAGGAGTCACTGTTATTATAACCAATAAAAAGTTTTGTGTGCAAGAAGCTTTCTTAAAATGTAACTTGAAATTAAATCTTTAACATCTTATCAAAACATGAGAAAAATATTTTTTCTACTCTAAAAAACATAAAAATACTTTAAATATGTTGGAATTAGTAAATAAGTATTTAACCAACAAGTCCTAGAAGCATGAAAACTAATAGATTTAAATTTTCACTGTCAGCACAATGGATTCCCTTTGATGGGTCTAGATTCAACAAATTCAAAGTGAAGAAAAAGACAACATCAAAATAGTCTGACTAATTATAAAGAGCACATGTTGCATGTTGCATCTGTGTTGGTATTTCTAAGCACAGCATCATGTAGGGGGAGCAGATGTATGAAATTGGCATCAGGGGGTTGTGGGGGATTGGTTAGGTACAGGGCACCCAGTGGGAGAGGCTGGCACAGATGGAGCCCCAGACTCACTAAGCAGCACGCAATGTCAGCTGCACAGCTCCAGAGAGCCCTTTGGGATCACCGAGGCCTTTGGCAGACACAAGCATCCTCTAATTTAGACTGCAATTAGTTTAATGGAGCAAAATCTAAATTACTTCAAACTAACACAGCTATGAGACGGCAGGGAAAGAGGCTTCTGTTCTGTTCTTCAGTCTCATTCTGAAACAGGTTAGGCTGTTTACATAGACACAAAAAGATTGAAATTATGAAGAGCCTATTGAGGAGATTTTATGCACACACATTTAGAATGTGGCAGGTATATATTTTGAGATTTTATATGCCTATTTGTTTCCCAATATGCACTACCGTTAATCATCTTGCATTCTAATATCTGGTGATAGTGGTAATATTTCACTAGAATTTGACCACTTTTTTAAGTAGCAAGTAATCTGGTTACTGTTTCCAAACTAGTAATCAGATGAAAGTTATCTAAATGACTGTATGCTACTATTTTTGTCATCTTCCTTTGTAAAAATAAACAAATAAAAACTTACTTTCTTCTAAGGTCACAGTGTTACATATGCAATAAGTCACATTTTCAGCATGAGGACAATTCATGTGGAATACATATGAAGCAGCCAATAACATAAAGGTAAACAAAGGTGCTTTTCTAGCTGGAAATGCCATCACTATTTTAAGTTTGTCAGATAAAGAGGACAATATTAAGGTTTGCTATACACTCTGTGCTCGTGACAAAGTTGTATCTACCTTCAAAAACACTATGTCACATTTAAAGACTCATACTCAGTCACAACACGAACTGACCAGGTAGCGAACCGAAGAGCTGCAGGTGGTTCCACATCAACAAAGCAAAAGCTGGACTTAGATACAAAACCAATATGTTTTTTCTTTAAATTAAAACAATTATTTGCTATGCTGAAGGTGCAGTGTGTAACTTTTCTAAACACAAAGTTTTTGACATATTTGTTGTACTGTCATAGTAACTGACAGAATTACATGAGACAAATAATATATGAAAAAAAAATAAAGCTTGTCTTCCTCCTCCCTGTGGTTCCACAGCCATCTACATAAATGAGATAAATGAGGAAGGTCTTAGCACTATCAATTACACCCATGTTCCTGTGTTCAGTCCATATTTGTAAAGAGGTTGATTGCTGATTGCTGGAACACTAAATTTCACTAAAGCTAAATTGGTATAATTGCATTTTGAACCAATCTGATGGTTGAATAACTTAAATAACAGATTAAAAACAATAGATACCTTTCTATTTGAACACATGTACCTATTCAATAATTTAGTAGCGACAAGTGTTTTTTTAATTGAAAATGTTGCTTATTCTGTCAACATAATTTTCGACTAAAATACAATTAGTTACATGTCCTCCAATAAACTCCATTAGAAACCATTTTTTTCTTCAAGAACATACCGTGATTCTGTTTTGCACTTTTAGAACAAATAACGGCATATATTGTATTTAAAACAAACATTACTACTTTTTTTGAACTTCACTCAAAGAGCCATAAATCTCATCACTGGTTACCATTTAAAATGCACTTTGAAAGAAGTGACTAAGACGTCATATTTCAAGAGTTTGGCTTGGCCATGCAGAGCACTAACTTTCAAAAAGAGGAACAGATTGTAATGGAGACACGGCAAAACAGATATTAGCCAGTTGAGACTTGACAATGGAGAAGCAAGACCACTAGCTTTGCCTTTGCAATCTAAGTTTGATATTTTTATCTCTTCAGAATTTGTGTTGCAATACACATCACAATATTTCACTTTTGTTAATTGATTCTTTTGAAGTGGAGCGCAAAGAGTTTTTCATCATCATTTTGTCAGGAAACAGCTGCCAGCTGCATAGCAAATCCATAAAGTAATCAGTTTCTTTATGGGGGCCTTTTCTTTCTGATTGTGTCATGCCTTTCTCAAACTGCATATGGCCTTTTATTGGTCAAGACATACTCTCAAATAGCTTGACGCTTTGACAAATCGTGTGCTACTTATATACAGATCAAGAAGATGCTACATTTTTGTCACTCATTTTAGTAATAATACTAGATTCATTACACATATTCATTACATATTTCCAGCCTTTATTTTGTGTCAATTTGATTTACACATAATAAAAATCCAAACTTTGGAAACTCGTAGTGTATTTAAACAATGTGTTGTTTTTTTTGTTTTCTTTTTTTTACACACTTTAAACTTTCTTTGTCTAAAGCTAAAACACATAATCTTTACATTTTAATATTTTGAGAACTTTTTAGTTTCTACAAGTGAAACCTTCCAAAGTAATGTCAAGTCCCAATAATTTCTGCACAAACAGCTCTAAGACCTGCTTTATTTTTAAATTTACTTCAGTGAAGATCAAAAATTATTAAAAATCCAGGAACCTTCTTGAATTTTGAAAAGAAGCATTGAAAGATGAAGGTGAGGCATTTTAGCCTTTGGCATAGTTCAGGATTGAAATGATGCTGTAAATAAGTCATTGCAGTTAACAATTTCACTAATGCAATTTCAGTGAAGTTAGGGTCTGCATTATTCAAGTATAAACCTTCAGTAGCATGTCAAACACTAACTGTGCCCAATGAATATAGCCTGCCATTCCTTGTCTTTGTTTCTCTTGTCTGTTCTTTTTTTCAAGTGTCATGAGAAATACCTTGTGGGGGTTTTGGTTGGTGGAATTGACTCACTGAACTTGTAATTTGGATTTTGTGAAGCCCCACAGCCCACCAGTCCCTGAATGTACTATGAAGTACTTGTACTTGTGAACACACAGAACTTCACAAGAAGGCTTGGCATTACTACAAAGAGTAACTGGCAGCCAGCTCCTTGGGTGTTGTAGTGAGGCCTGAGGAGTTGCAGGCGTGCAGCAACACCTGCAGGGAATCAGCCCTGAGTCCTGCAACTGGTTCTCCAGTTGCAGGACTGAGGTGGCTTCCTGCTGGGAGTGTTAGAGCCACAGAGAAAACACAACACCCCAATTTTCTGACAATGGATCTTGAATGTTTCACTCCAAATAAGTTGTCTGGACTGATTTGTACACCTACTAGTCCAGTCTTAGTGGTCGGTCTAATTGTCCATGCAGTTTTTTGTCCATGGAGTCTTTCTCTGGTTAAATGATATCAAGTATGAGTTTGTGGTAATGTTGGTTTTCTGAGCCTTTAAACATCAAACTGTGTCTTGAATACTCTTGTATTCACATTTTTGCTGCCCCAGAAATGAATTTGTTAGTTCATTTTATTCATTTCAGATTTTATTTTTTAATAACTGCTCAATGCTTGCTTTTAGCTCCTCTTGATAATGATGTTGGTCCTCCATCATTAAAACTCTTCTGAATATTCTGATCATTAATATTTGGTGAGCTGGAGGGATTCCCTGCCTGTGTTCTTCCATCCATTTTTCCGGTTTCCAGGGGCAGTAATGCAAGTGCTTAAAGTGGCAACAAGCTGTGGCAGTTCAATAAGCTCCATATCCAACAGTGGATATGGAGAAAATTCTGGCAGGAGAGTTTGATTTGCTGATGCTACTTCCACTTCCAAGAATGACCCAGACAGCAATTTTGTCTCTCTGTTTTTCTTCAATAAAGTAAAAATGTTTTATTAATTAATGGGTTTATTCATTTTATGTTTTTTACTCCTAAATGGTCCCATCTGGGTGCTATTATTTGATGCGATGTTTAGCATGGTTGACTGATATAGCTGAAAAACTCACAAAATAAGGGCTTCATGTCCTATTTTAGGAATTGTCAGTATTGGTATTTATTGACTACTTTTTGTTTATAAATACCTCAAATAGTGCCAAACTGTTGGCATGACCTTTTCTGTTTAATCCACAGTTTTCACTCCATACTGTTTTTAAGCACTTATGAGGCACATTAGCGAAACCTGAAACTGTTGCAGCACAAGTTTCCCCACAAGTTGTTGCTAGGTAACCAAATAGTGAGTTAGCTGTTGCCACCTACTTTGTTTAGTTCACCATGAGAGGTTGAAGGGCTAAGGCCTTTCCTCTGCTGTATCTGCTTTGTGGATTTGGATTGATTCAGTGAATATTCTACATATTGAAAAAAAAAAATCAAAAGAATGTACACATCCATACATCTACTATCTTTCATATAGATAAAAAATCTACAGCATTAAGGGGACAGGCATTCAAAGCATGTAGATTCAATTTGTTTTTGATTTTTACATAGTGACCACCTGATTATTCTTAGTGAATTCACAGCAGTTACACAAAATAGCTCATGTTCACCGATTATATGTTGTCTGAAATAAAGCTTAAACTATACAGCTTAAACTTCTTACAAAAAATAAAAAAGGAGCCACCAGTGGGGACACAACAGTCTGTTATGGCACTGATCCCACCATATCAAACCAGAAAGCAGTTGCTATAATGTTAGTGGAACAGGAGATAAAGATTGATTGCAGATGTTATACACCAGTAGTGAACATGTTCAGTACTGCTTTAAGGTCTATTCTGTTCAAGGTGAAAAACAGCATTCATGTCAACATATTCCGGTTTTAGATGAATGACAACGGCAAGTATTTAATCAGCACTGTCGTTTTTAAGTTAAGATTTCATCCAGATATGCCCATGTTTCATATATCATGTATCCTGCCCCTATTTACCCAACTCTTTTCATCTACATTTCTTTTATGTCTCAATCCTTCCCTACCATATTTCCATTAACCATCCTTTCATCTGTTTTTCAGTCACACATTGCCTTCATCTACAAGAAATGACACAATGGGTATTCACAGCATGTTCATATAATTCATGGCAGCCAAGCAGTAAATGTCAAGCCTCAGGAACTTCAACTATCTGTGTTCCAGTGAGGAGTATTTTACCAAAAGGACGCAACTACAAATATTAGAAACTTTCTTACATTTGCTTTTGTTGGAAGATGGTAAAAACCCAGAACAACATAGAACTGAAAAAATGAAAAATAAATCCAAATTAAATTTGTTTTGTGAAAATCTCACTCTATGAATGGCTTAAATATTTGATATAGGATGGCATCCAAAAGGAAACATAAAAGAAAATGTCACAGAGAGCATTATTTATTGTGACAGCGTACCCAAGAAGAACAGGGTCTATTTTCCTGGGGAGTCTGAGCTTTTAAACTGTTTAGATCTAGACTGAGAATCAAATATATAAAGCTCAGAAAGAGTTGCTAGTGGCTCCTAGTTACTTTTCTATTTGGCAATATTGGCACATCGTTCGGTGTGGAGCCTAGCAAAAAGTTGTACAGCGTCATTTGCCTATGTTTTTTACCCCTGGACATAGGAACCAACCCGTGGCCATGTAAGAGTGAGCATAGAAAATAAATCTGACTTTCTGATGTCCAAGATTTTTGTGTTCTACCTGTTTTTGTGGCTTTGAAAATAGTGGTTCAGGCCCTTCCAAACCTTAAATTTGTAACAATTTTTAATATCTTTTCACATTGACACAGTATACAACAGCAACACAAGTGAATGATCTTCATTAAATTAAAGTGATGCTTCGTTTCATCCAGTTAAGATGCTTCTCCACTAGAGCGGCTTTGACCAATTGCACTCAGTCCTAAATCCAAAAGGTTGCACATGGTTAAAAATGCTGTAATATAGATGTATTTACAGTATACCAACATTATCTAAACTTTTTTTATTAGTATATTGGGCTCAACAATGAATTTCTATAAGAAATGTCTGGGTTTAGTTGAACACCTGGCAATCTTAAATAAAGCAGTGCTTATTTTCCATCGGAAACCGAATAATATCAATTTGATGCTGGTCAATCCAATCTAAAACCCAAGTATGACCTGTCAAAGTCTGTGGCAAAATAATTGAATAACAAAAAACATGTTTACATTATGAATACTGGAAAGATAAAAGGAAAAAACTTCTGCTTCACAAAACAAAAGTGCTCCAGACCACTAGGTGGAGTCAACCACAAAATCAAATGAGACCAGACACTGTTTTTTCTTTGTTTGGATGTTTCAGAGTTTGCATCATTCATATGTTTGCAGCCCATTTTGCCATTAGATGCACATCTACACTTTACTACCCTACCATGATCTAGCACAAAGTTTACAGACCTTTTTATTCTCAGCTGGTTTAAGAGTCTTCCCACCCTTTTGTTTAACTCTCCAGGCTGCAGTTTTCTTTTGTTGATAGTTTAAAATCCCAACAATTGCCAAATGAAATAAATTTTGATTTAAGTGAAAGTCAGTTATTAATGTTGCAACATTCTGGGACATTTGCCTTCATTCCAGGATGATTATATCAACCTAAAATCAAGCCACTCTTCTTAACATGAGAGCTTTGAAGCTGGACTGTGTATAAGTTATCCAAAAATCTGTGTACATTGCTACCTTTCATGGTTTTCTGCTACCCTGTGTAAGCATGTTTGCATATATTTTATCTTAAAGAACACAAAGCCACATGGGAATTTTTGTTACATCATTGCTCTTCCTTGTGTTTCTTAGCTCTTTTAAGTGTGTGGAAAACTGTCCTGTTTGAAAGGAGGGGCGGGGGGGACGGAGTTCAAAGAACTCCCCTCAGGGATTGGAGCAACAAACCAGCAATATTGCAAGAAACATGAAGCAGGCCACAAATCAATTTTTTATTATTATTTTCAGTTTATCTCTGTGTAGTTTTAGGTAGTGCAAAAGCCTTTTTTTGACTCACCCAACTTCAAAATGAAAACATGGTTGCACAATGAACATATTTAAGATTTTATTTACGGTACATAAATAACGACAATCCATAATTCCCCTTTCTCTAAGAAAATATGCTCTAAAATGTTACTGCTGGAGTCTTGCAGTGATATTTTAGAATAGTTTAAATGAGTTGAAAGATGACAGATGAATCCTCTTCTGCAGTCAACTTGAATTAGTTTTATTTTGTTCTGATACCAAAAGCTTTGGTCAGAATACCTTCACATTGCATTATAGTCAACTGTATCATTTTAGATTTATTATTATACAGAACCATACTCATCATGCTGGCCTTTTTAAATCCCTATTTTAAGGTAGACTGTGATTTATATTTTGTTGTTATCTGAGCTTTAAAACTCCAACATTGGCATGCCAAAAACATTCTGTGATTTCAGCAACTAAGGCTACTAAGAATAGACTTTTAGGGAAGGTGAGATGAGGATGGGATGCAAAATAAAATAAAATAATTTTATTTTTAAAAATAAAAAAAATAAAAAATAAATAAAAAGATTTGCTACATGATACTGCATCCAGGATCTGTGATACTGTGGGCCTGTTTGTTTTCCAAACCCATTGGAAACTCCCTTGATTCTGGGAATGGCATGTGCTGCTTGATGTATGAAGATCCTACACTAAATAAATTCACAAACTAACTTGTAGGTTAAAACAGAATGTAGACATTAAAAAAATACAATTTCAGATTTTTGGTGATAGCATTACAATTCTTAAACCTCCCTGACTCATAGTAAATATTTTTTACATTGCTAATTCATTGCTGTTCAGTTGTCTGTGGGTTTTGAGATCTTTAGAGCCAAAGGACTACTTCTGTTCATAGCTCAACCTAAGTGTTTTCTTTTACCTTAGCAGGGAGAGCAGCTGGATTGCAGATGAAATTAGTAAGAGTAACAAAGACTTACCACCTCTCCTGATAGTTTCTGACAACTCTTTCCTTCCCCGGAGGGTTACACCGGAAAGAACACAGTGGTGAATTACAGAGAAACTCCTCAAGCCAAGTCAAAAAAGGAAAGTGGGTCTTTTTAATTTTCTGATTTTCCTTCTGAATCTAAAATGTTAGGTTTTTCCTCACATATAGACTGTAATGAAGTGTCAAATAAAAACAAAACAGAAACAATGTCAGCAAGAGCAAATGAGCTTGTAGTGGATAGTATCATAAGGTATTTTTAAAGTACAAGCCAAATTAAGGAGCAGCAGAAACAGAGAGTTAATGATGAATGTTTACTATGAAAATGATGAACAAGCAGGAACAAAAATAATAAAACCCAAAATGAACTCAAACAACTCAAATATTAGGTGTAAGCACATTTTCTAATTGAGTAGATGTATTTTATATAGTATATTAATTTATTAATAAAGCAGAATTTCAAAAAGTACACATCTAAAACTTGAGTGTTACTATTTGTATCTTGATTACCTCAGGGTGTTATGTAACTACTCCACAAAAAAAACTTTATGACCTTTTACAACAGAAAACAGTGACTGAGCTGGCAATGCCACCATGGAATATTGAATGTCTAGTAAGCATAGTTGAAGGTCTTAAAGAGGCACATAAAGTACATATTGGCTTTAAGAATTATGGACTGAAATCTGCTGTTCAACCAGTTTTGTTCAGTCCATGATTTTATAAGCCAATACAAAGAGAAAATCAGATCTGGCTGTAGACTGTGGGGAGCATTTTGGTTGACTTGTAACTTATTATAATAGCAACAATAAAGATGTGAAGAAGTAGGTCAGAGACTAGACGTTGTGTTCCAAACTAATGGACAAAAGATTCTTTTTTTCAAGATTTTACTATAGATGGCCAAATATTACTTCATGACGTAAGGCAAAACAACAAAAAAAAATCTCAAAAAGTATTTGAAAATCTCTGGACCAGCTAATGAACACAAAAGCCTGTCTGGGAAGTTATTCTTGGTTATTTTTCAAAGCATATAACATTTTTTTTGTTTTTTTTCTGTGCTTAAAAATAAATGTTTCAGTGGAAAAAGATGGTTCAAATACCTCCTTGCATGTCCTTTACAAAATTGTTCTTTTACTAAATATATAAGGTAGTATGCTTTAATTACAACATGTAGTACTTAGGATCCCTTTAAAAGTACACGGAATATATCTTCAAAAAAATTGTGTCTTGAATTTGATCAAATGATTTAGATGTAGAGTAAAACCAAGCAAAACATGGTTAAAGCACATTGATTTTTGTTTAATCATGGAACTTCTCAAAAGAGAACTGAAGTGGATGTTAGCAAAAAAGAAAATTTAAAGAAAATGAAAGAAATTTGAATGAAACTAAAAGATGACAGTTTTTGTATTGTGATTATCGAAGTGTTATTTCACTTCTAACTCCAACAGTTCTTACTGTTAATTTTTGCAACTCCTAACCTACCATTTTTGACATTATAAAACATAAATAAAAGTCCAAAACCTGTAGTACTGCTGTTTCAAAATTTTTGTCTAGGTGTTGGGATAGTTCATTAAACACTGATTTGACAATTAGAAAGGCAAGCACATAAATCAATTTCCTCCTGAAATACCAAGACTATTCAAGCTTATTTGATTTTTACAAATTCACAAAATATCCGTTGAACCCATTCTCGGTTTACACTTTTTTTTTCTTTCTGTTTTGGGCTATTTTGACAATATATCATTTTTAAATGAACTTCCACCGTCCATATAATATTGCAATTTTTCTTCTGTCAAAACAGTTTTCTCTGTGCTCAATGCAGTTCTTCTGCGTCAGTCTCATATTGCACATGAACTAAAAAGTGTTATTTCTTTTCATGTTTGACCTTTGAATAAAGCTTATGTTAGCATTTATGAGAATGAATTCCAAAGCAGCATAATGTGTTGTGAGAGGAACAAAATTTTACTTCAAACCACAGTTTAAACACTGTGAACAGATTTTGAAGAAGAATGTTCTCATTTAATCCTTAAATGTTTTTCAAAGCAATAATAAACTGAAAACTGATGTTTTCATCAACCCCGTAAAGTAAAGCTTCAAGGGCTTCAAGGGGTTTCAAAAAGATAACTCACTCATCCTTTCAAAAGGCATTGCTACTGCATAAGTCATGACATTCAACTATGAACATGACAGAGATTAGAAGACCAGGGAATATTTTTATTTTGCATAATAGCATATTATTTGCTGATTTCTGTCACTTTCTACCAATTATTCTGCAATTTCAAAGATCAAATCCAAAGATGCCTCTTAGGCAAACTTGACTGAGGATGACTAAGTATAGTGGAGAGGCATTTGATGCCAATTTACACATGATGAAGCAACAACAACACAGTCTTAATGCACTTTCTTTTGTGTGCACTTCCACATCTCTGATAATACTGCAATTTGATAGATGATTACAGCATATCTCTCCAACTAAACATTGTAATTGTATGGTAATTCATTTTTATCTGGTGAAAAAGGGTTATTTCTCTTCTTTGCTTTCCTCTGTAAAATGATGGTATGTTTTAATTGATAATCTATTTATTTGCTCTGGTTTATTTAATCATTATTGAAGATACAGCAAAAAAAAAAAAAAAAAAAAAAAAAAAGAAACACAAACTTGAGATTGTACTGTTTTTGTATTTTAATGGAATGGACCAAAAAAGCCTACTACAGAATTGTAAAGCGAAAAAAAATGATACAGGGTTTTTAAAATATTTCACAGGCAAATTTCTAGATAATTTTCTCTGACACATCTGGATAAAATCCAGGGCAACCGATTGGCTTTTGAAGTTATTTAATTAGCAAATAGACTCAGTCAAATGTAAACTCAATATAAATACAGCTGTCCTGTAAAGGTCTTGTCAAGGTTGATGAAAAAAGTAAATTGTAGGATAATCTTTGAATAAAATCTGTTAAAGTACTTTCAGATTTATCACAAGAGCAGTTGCTGAGATTCCTTGATTACTTGCTACTACAGCTAAAAAAAAATAAAATCATGTGTTCTTTTACCAAAAAGAACATTTACCAAAAATAAAAAAGTCTCTGAAATGCTGTGGGTAGATTTGCTGTTTACCATGGTTTCAAGCGGGAAAATTGGATCTGTTTATTTAATTTTTAAGTTGATAAAGATCAGATTTTAATAGATGGCTGTTGTTTTAAAAACACAGTTAGTGATGCTGGTTTGCCAACTCACTGTTCACACTGTTTCACCTCAAATATAGGTGGAGTAAAACCATTATTAGCACACAAAGTAAGTTCAGGTAAAAATATACCTCCAATTGAATATCATATGTTCATGACAAACCTAAATGTAATTTCTATAGTATCGTAAAGCTCATTTAAAATATGGTGGGTAGCTGAGAGCATGTTTGTTATTACTATGATCCCTAAAAGACATCTCAGGTGGCCAATAGACGAGAGAAAATAGAACCACTAATTACTGTACCATTACATTCATAAATCAACTATTTGTGATGTTCCAAACTATCCCTCCCATGCATTCACCATTTTAAATTTCTGTGTATATCCATTAAATTAACAACAGCATTAACAAAATGTATTTGCACTGATTTTATACATTTCCTCTATACACTCTTGCCCCCACTATTGCTTTGATAACCCATTTGTTGAACCAGGTATTTCATATTTATAGTTCTAATTTATTATTGCCAAGCTCACTATTGGCCCTCTGGTTGATAAGGCAACAGAGAGGTTCCATTTTTTCTCAGTTCATGTGGAAGAAAAGAGGTCATGAAATTATATCAGCTTCAACAGCAATGTGAATGAGAGCACTCCAGCTTGTGGGTTAACAAACTGAGATTGCCTCTACAAACAGTTTCATACATTTATCCAAAACTAGTGAGGTTTGAAATACTTTGCCAGTTTGGCTATTGACCAAAAATAATTATTGCACATTTTGTGTCCACAACTTTTTAAAATCATATTCAGATCTAACAGTCACTTGTACATGATGTCAAAATATCATACCAACCTGAAGCAAAAGATTCTGCTTTGCATTAAAATTTGCCTAACATAAAGAAATATAAGTTCTTTCAAACCAACACCATTTGAAAACTATTGTACCCTCTGCCTCCGTCCGCATGGCTGTGACTGCATGGCACAGGATCCACAAACACAAACACTGCTCTTGAAAAACAGTTTAATTTGAAATAGGCTTCTTCGGAATTCCAGTTACTGAAAGAAGTATGACTTACATTGCAAAGTTGTGCACAGTAAGTGTGTGTAATCATATTTTTATTTTATTTTATTTATATTTATTGATGCTGTCTTGAAACAGTGGTGAAAATAGTAAAAATATCATTTAATACTGTCGATTCTCTTAATTGGAGTTTATCAAGACATTGAATAATCAAAATTCTTAACATGATAAGACATTTTTTCACTATAAATTATAGACAATGCAACATATGCCCACCCCTTCCCTCTCATTCGCATCCCACCTCACCTCTGTCTCTCAGCATATCTCCTAAATATCCTGCTGCTGTACATTGACAACTTTATATAGACAGAAAATAATATCAGAAGGAAACCTCCATAAGAAAGTCTGCTGGCAGTCTTCTCTTTGTGTTTATTTGAATACATCACAGACAGTGGAACCCATATCCATGTGACCACTCAGGGCGGTTTAAATACCAGATCTAGGTGATGCATTCAGAGCAGGACACTTAAAAACTGATCAATCAATATTGATGTTGATACCAGGGCTGAACCTTATTTATTTCAGACCTAGGTATATTGCGGTTCTTATATAGTTTTTGTGGTTTGTATAATTGTAATGTCAAAGTGGTGGAAAAAATCTGTAAAGTCTCTCTGAAAGCCCAGGTTAAAAAAAATGCACAACCCATCACTGATTAAATGATGTTCCTCTCCTGGTCTTAACTTTTTACTTTTCATCAGTTTCTTTTTGTGCATACTCCTCTGTCTTCTCAAACCCACAGCTGGTCATGGCAGATTGCTGCTTGAACTGAGACAGGATCTGACGGAGGTTGCTTTCTGTTAAAGGGGAATGTTTTCTCTCCACTGCCGTTACATTTATGGATAAAGGATTGCTGTAAAGTCAGTGACACAATGCAAGTGATTTTCAGCTGTTACTATGTGCTCATCCAGGAGGAGTGAACAGTGCAAGTCAATGACTCAATGCAAACTGCCATAAATAGAAACTTTTTAAATTAATTTGCAGAAGAAACTGAGCTTATTTTGGTGTTTGATAACTAGGCTCAATTGGAATGTATGTATGACTGAATTAATATGACTTTTTAAAAATAAAATGAAACCATGTATTCTTGATAAAATACCTGAGCTCATACAGTGGGATAGAACAAGACCGCCAGGAGAACAGATTGCCCAGTGGCAGGAAACATAGGTAAATAAATACAATACTAGTTTTAGACAAAAAGCAAAAGAAGCTCCAATAACAGGAAGATGAAAAGCAAGATGTTAAAAGTGACAGATCCAAGTGCAACAAAACCTAAATAAATAAATAATGGCCATGTCAGAAAAATGATTCTGAATGAGAGCTCGGGTGAGTCAGAAATGATGCCTTGACAATTGGAAAGCAAATCTCACTGATTATAGCAGATCAATGAAAAAAGAACAAAGCACTTGATAAAAAAGGGAAACAAAAAAGAAACAATACCCTCTGAAAAAACACGAGCTCACAAAATGGAGAAATCTAAAAACAGCAGATAGCCAAAGACACCAAAATTATAGCATGAGGATTCACAGAAACAAACATTATTAATCTAACTCTCCCTTTTTTTTTTTTTACTGGTTAAAGCAGCGATGCCAAAGTTGTGCCAAAGAATTTTGCCACTCACTGAGCTGGCATAGCAAAATCTGGACCTGACATGTCTCAAATGGATTAACTCTACTGAGCAGTGATACAAGTTCACCAGTTGGAAAGTTACATTTACTTTGGCCTCTCTGCTCTGAATCACTGTGCTGGAATACAATGCCATGAAAATGCTGCTTAACTTGGAGCTTAGGATGAAAGGAGTCATTGCAGGTATCCAGTATCTGAGGGAGAGCCAGAGTAAATCCACAAATGTGGAAATATGTTTCAAATCTTTTCAAGGAAAAGATTCAAGTTGCTCACATTCTAGGACTTTCCCCTTATGTACTCTTAAAATATATATATATTTTTAATTCACCCATCTTGATACCTAGATCTGTACTGATAAGCACTTTTTCTCATAGGACTAAAAGCAGAATTTGTTGTTTTTACATGTGTGCATCAGTGTTTTCAAAGAAATTTATTTTCTTGCAATCGACCAATATCACACTTTTCCAAACAACTGGCTATTGTTTTTCTAATATGCTCCCTCTTTATTCTTTTCTCTCAGCACTATCGTTGTTTTGATTTTTTTCTTGGGGTATGACTTTTTTTTTTTTTAACTTAATCTTGAAAGAGCACTTATAAAAGTCCAACAATATGAAATATACTGTTTGAGAGTAACAACCAGGAAATGTTATTAATTATGTCTAATGGTGAAAAAGAAATAGATGCTTTAATCACTGTTACCTAGCAACAAAAACATTGGTTGTTATAGCATCTTAATGTCAGTTTTGCATATTTATTTAGACATCTTGACTTAATTTACATAAACATTATGTGTGCATCAGTCAGGAAAGTCAAACTTTCTTGTGAAAGAGCATCGTATTCTGAAACAGGTGTTTGCATGTTCAAATGATACAACGAGCTATGTTGTTGGTAAGGTTTCTCAAACCTGAAACAACTCTCAGGATGAATCCAGCAAGGTGTTTGGTTTCTTGTGCAAACTGTACAGGAGACTGGCCAGGAAGAGAACACTATGGGTGGGAGTCTAAGCCTGGCCCTGTGCTTCCAAAGTCTGAATCTGCAAAAACTGGTTGGGAAAGATTTATTCAGAGTTCTCCATTTTAGTGATAAGTAGACTTTTTTTTTTTTTTTTGCCATGGGCAAGACTGTGCTTTTTTTAGGTGAGTAATACAAAACCGATTGCTGTTGTTTTTTTGGGTTTTTTTTTTTTTTTTTTTTTTTTTTAGCCATTTGGCAGTTAAAGTAACCCCTTATTTAAGTTGTCCAAAGTGTGACACATGAGTCCCAGTCCACCCCTGCCAGATTAATTTTTCATAAGCAAATCCAGCGCGACTCTGCTTGGCTGTTCTCACATTTTATACCAGGTACGACACCAAAACAATTTGATTGACAGGTGGTCATATTCATTGATTAGCTCATAATACACATAACTAAAAACTCCAAGCAATATTATAGTCTACCTGTGAACTGCAGACATGCCGTCTGCTACCAGAAAGCTGCTCAGTACAGAGAAGCAATTATGAGTTTAATCACAAGTATTGCCAGGAACACGTGAGTTAGGTTTTGAAGTGGAATGGCGGTGATTCAGCAACATAGCTAAGATATTTAGCCAAGATGGATATCTTGGCTAAATATCCAAAACATAGCCAACTGTAAAACAGCAAGAGCAAAAATTCAGACATCAATCATAAGGGCAGTTTTCCATTGGAAAAGCAAGAACTGCATACTCGGTAGAGCAGTGGTCTCACACCCCAGTCCTCCAGGGCAGGTGTCCTGCTACTTTTAAATGTCTCTCTGTTTCATTTCACCAGGGTTCACTATTCACTCATTAACAGAGCATGGTAGAGCCTGACTGTGTGATAGTGAGGCAGTTAAACCATTTAATTCAAGTGTTTAGAACAAGGGATGTTTAGGGCAAGGGACACATCTAAAAGTTGAAGAACTCTGACTCTTGAGGACTTGAGTTGGAGAGCACTGCGATAGAAAGTAGTGTGACTTTTTTTCAAATTTTGTAGAATCAAACACAAGATTTTTAAGTAGAAAAGGGCCTACAACTACAGTTATGCAAACCCCACAATGCTACGTTGATCAGACAGATGGACTGAATTGAACACTGCAATTTATTTACAAAGCACCCATAGCCAACAAATGTCGTCTTGAGTCACTTTACAAAACAGATGTTGTGTGACTGAAAAAAATTAGACTGCTATCTTCCAGAGACAAAAGTAGTCTGCATGTATGAATGAGTATGAAAGGTATATCAGCCACAGGTGAAGCTCATTCTAGAGATTCTCGAGAGAGCCTACCTGGGAATATTTGTGAAAATCTAAGAGATACTGAATGCATTATACCAGTTAGGAATACTACAAACCTGCTCTGGAAGACTAGGGCAATTTTTACTCAGTTGCAAAAGATGTATTAGGAAATGAATGCATCCATGAATCTATGCATGGAGAGGAAAGATGAACTGATAGATAATTGACAAATGGTAGCCAGCACACACAACAAGACTGATATATAAATCTATATGTATACGTACATCTTTGGCAAAGATGTGATTATGAAGATTCTAAAGATGGTTTTATATTTGTCGACATGTGCAGAAGGACAGGTAGGGATGATGTACAATGTAAACTGTAAACTCTTACGCACTTATCAAAGCTGTACTTAACCAAAAGTGTCCCAGACCATTTGTTGTTCTGTGTAGAGATGATTAATGGTTGTTGACAGACACCCAAACACTGGGAAGCAGACAGAGTAAGACAGATGAGACAGATAGAGGCAGAGAGAGAGAGAGAGAAACTCCAGTTAAAAAGCTCCATATCAACATTGCAGACGCTGTGAATAACAGGCCTCTAAAGGTGTTTCTTCCTTACTAAAAACTATTGTCTAGCAGGTAGCAGGCCTACAATATTTTGAAGGCCTGGATAAAAAACAGAACTTTGGTCTTTTGTTGTATAATATTTTTGTTTCTTTTTCTTTTTCCCATTTCTTCGGGAAAAATCTACCTAAAATTGACAAAGTAATAAAACAAGTTATTCTTCACCTGAATATGAGACATATACCTGATAACAATGTGAAATCTTTTTTAAATAGATTTTTACATTGTACTTGAGAAAAAACAAACAAACATTTTACTCATTCAAACAAGCTGTCACACTTTGCTTTAAAAAAGAAAAGACAGTCACTTGCTGGACAAAATCACAATGATGTCAAAACACAAAATTGTGCCTTCTGTCCAACCAAGCACTCTTTCAGCCAAACATCCTTTTTAGCTCAAATTTTATTCTTATTTAAGTATTAACACACACATAATGTAACTTTAGGTATTAAAACATTGTACTTTGGCATAAAAACATCCTGAATTCTTACCTTAAAAAGTTTTCTCATGTGTTGAATGTCAAAATACATTTTTCCACCCCGAAAGGTCACTTTATCTACACAAGTCACAAAGTTGAAGAGGCATGCAGGAAAACCTCAAAGAAGTATTTATGTCTTTTAAAGCTGGAAGATGCAACAAATCAGTTTGCTTTCATAATGCTACAGACCTGTTTGAAGTAAGAATAAAATATGTTGAACAGAGAATGTGTGCTACAGCTATGCAAATATGCAGTGAAGGAACTCTGATCAAGTTCATGCTGAGTCATACAATTTTAAAAATGGCTTGTTTGTCTCTATTCATTTGTTCCCTAGTCTACTCATTAATCTTCCTTAATCTCTGTGTAAAAAGCACCAATTGCACAGTCTCACCCTTTAAAACAAACAACAACTTCAATGTCACATCATATCAATACCTATTTTAATTTAAAATGTATGTTTTTAGTATACATAGTTTTAAATGTTTTAACCAACTGTGGTGGAGACAGACTTTGAGACCACTAAGAATTAGGCCATACAATTTGGCACTCATCAGAAATCTCCACACTATGCTGATATAGTTGTCCTGTTACTTTGCTACTGTTATATGGATAGATGTTAGCTTAAACAGTCATATCAAATGTAGAGTTGGCAGAATTGTTTCCTGAATAATTGTACAATAAAGATTGATGAAACCAGAAGTCTACTCAGTGCACCTATTACTATGTTATCAAATGGGAGCCTTCCAGAGATGTTGTTTCTGATTCTGTTCCCTGACACGTCCAGAAGGTAATTCTGTGACCTCTAAAATCCCGTGGTGAATTATTACCCTTTAATGTGTTTCAACTGACAACTGCTCTTGTATCTGTGTGCTCACAATTTTTTCATTAACTTTTAATTACTGGACCCGCTAAAGGGGTCCTTTTAATTTTCAATTATGCAAGATTTCATCAGTTATGAAAACCTTGAATAATAGCCCATCCCCTTTCATTATTACTTGTCACCCATAGACACACTGTATGTGCTGTGTCAGTGGGAATTGGAGATACGGCCGTTATTCCAAACAAGACTTTGCGAAATTGTTTGAAATAAATACTGAATGATAAAAGCAGTTGCTAAATTTATAAAAAAAATTTAAAATGTGATACTCTTGTAATAATACAAACAGTGAAATTAGGATAGATAAGGATAATTCTAAATTAGTACAGTCCAAAGAACTGCATATATTAAAAATTTTGCCTGGCGATAGTATTTCATGGAAGTTCGAGGATCAAAAACTTAGTTGATTAATGTTGAATTTAATTTCCAGCTGTTGTGATATTGCAACTATTGTAGACAATGTAACCTTTAAACTGTGTCGGTCATTAAAAATGGTTCTGATCTATTATGTGAGATTTCCAGTGTGTTAGTGAGAAAAATGGCTTTCAGCTGCTTAATTACAGTAGTGTTTACAAAGTTATGTTAAAAATGACAATGACTTTTAGCTGCATTTATTCATTCCTAAGTCAATTCATCTTGCAAACTGGGTTTGATGCAAACTACATGCAAGCTCAGAATTCATGTCAGGCTTTATCTGGTACATATTTTCCTCTTCATACGGTAACCTTAAGATTACCTTCCCTTAAGGGGATGATCTCTAGCAGTGACATGACACTGTTACTGTAGGAGGTGAAGCATCTCACCAAGGGTAAGTCGGATCCGATCAAACCACCAGTGTATAAATGTCATTATGTTTGTGTGTTGATTGAACCTAAATGCAGATGAACAGAGGCGGCAAGGTGAGATCTTCATAAAATAAGAGATCGAAGCATCATTGTAACACAATGGCTTCCACAAATCTTACTATATACCCAGGTTGATTCCAGTTAGGGATCTTTGTGCCTTTCTCCTTCCTCCAAACTGTATTTTCTATCTGCTTCTTCACTGTTTTCTAACAGAAAAAGTCCCAAAAAAGAAAGAAATATTTCTGCTCCTTCCTGCAGGGAAATGGAAACCATGTCACCTTTATGGATTTTGCCTTAAGCTGAAAAATAAATATCAAAGGTTAGTTGAAAAAAGCAGCAAAAATAGATATTTTAGATATGGGAGCAGTTTGGGAGAAGGAGGAAACTCAACTTGACTACTTTAACAGACTTACATCCCCCAAAAAACTTTTTTTTCTTTGTGAATGAAACTAGGAGATGGAGACAGCAGAGTTCTGAGCATGTGAAATCACAAAATGTGCTTATTCTTTTGTCTATACACGACTGAGAAAGAGAACAAAACAAAAAGACAGAAAAATATACATATTATCTGATGCCAGTGTTGTTCATGTACTTTGAAAAGATTGTGACTTTATTTAGAGAATAGGTTACAGTAGCACCAGCAGGACAGTCACAAACTCACAGCCACATTGGTAATTTCACAGTTTGTCCTTTTATTTCATATACTTTAAATCAACTTTAAAAAGATCAGACTGATGCCTTATCGTAAATGAAATATGGGAGTGTTAGCTCTGAGTCTAGGAGCTAAGGAAACTATAAATTAAATTATAAAGTCCATCTCACTAAAGCTAAGATGCCTCCATAAATAAGTATATTTTTTCCCTAAACTATTATGCAAATAGAGGTGCAATCTTGTGGCATCAGCTGTCAGTAACTTGTCTTAAGACACACTACAGATACAGCTGTTCCACCATGCAAATGAGTAACCTCATAAGTAGTGTTAACTTTTTGGAGGGAAAATGTTTAGATTACCCAGACTGTTTTAGGTGACAAACTAGAGCTGAGCAGGCAGGGAATGGGACCAGCTGTGTGTAGGTGTGTTGGCAAAGCATCCAGCTGAAACTAGTCAATGAACAATTGGTTTTGTCCCTCCATCTTTTCTATCTAACCATTATACAGGTGTTACATCCATCGTTTGGTGGGCTAACATTAAAAGAGACCACACAAGGATTACCTGACCTCAAGAGAACAAATTTATTAAATTATACTAAAGAAATGAAACCTGAGAAAAGGAATACCTGAAATGAGAAACCAAAATAGATTAATGCAAAACCCCCATAAATAGCCAAAATAAGCAAAAGCCTAAACAAACCTAACAAAACCCACCCATAAGACACAAACCAAACCAAATGGGGTTCTGAGGAGGCAGAGGGAAAAGCCTACTCCTGTGCTGCATGCAAAGCACCTTTAAACAGCAGAGTAGCAATCAAGGCAAAACATAACACCTGCAGAAGGCCTGTCTCCAGAATCCTGCAATGAAAAAGAGACCCACTGCAGCCATAACACAGGTAAAATGAGTTACTCCTGAAATAACAGAAAATTAATTATGCTGAATGATGTTTGAAAACAGATAGTGTTTTCTAACATAATACCATGTTAAACACACTTTAAAAATACTGCAAAAAAGTATTAATTCTACTGGCAGATTATTTATTTTATCATAAGACATTTTCCCTGCCAGTGAAATTAGTACTTTATAATCTATATTCAAATTTTATTGATTTAAGACAAGCACTTATGTCTTGCTGAAAAGTTGCTTGTAAGTTAATTTTGTCCTATTTCAAGTGCACTAAAATATTTGTGACAGAAATTAGATCAACAGTACTTGATAGGTTTGGGTGTTTTTGCAGTGTTTTTTTTTTTAAATATGATGAATGAATTTAAGGTAATTCATGTTGTGAGTGTGATTTCCTTTTAAAATTTTTATATTAATGCTGCAACAAAGAGCAGCAACAGTGGCAAAAATCCCACTTTCTGCTTTATGAAATATTTTTTACTAGCACTTATCATATTTATATGTAAGCACAAATATTAGTGTATGTTGGTGAACTTAAGTATATATTTACGGGTTAAATTTTCTTTTCCTTCTACCCAAGACTCAACAGTTCCTAAAAATACTGAATCTGTGTAAAAACCTTTTCGCAAACCTCAGTGCATAAATAATAGGCAAGTTCGTTATTGAAGGATTTAGCTGTGAAAATGACAGGTCATTATCCGTGTTGTGAAACAACTACAATAATTGCTACAGAGTTTGTTTCTCTAGTTGACCTCATGTAGTTTCAATGGCAGATATTTGATACTACATCAGGTCTCAAAAATTGTGTCTGAATGGTTTGCTAGTGTGACTGCAGCCTTAAATTTAATGACCAGACCTTGGCCTAAATTAAACCAAATTCATAATATTTATAGATCCACCATCCTTAAAAAATGTCAAAGTGAGTATTTTTAATCTGTTTTGTTGCTTTATTTTCATTGGTGATTTAATATGATAAATTGTAGCCATAAATCATAATGCCCTTGTTCTTCTGAGATGTTCAAAGAAGGCAATTAGTTTTAAAAATGTAGAGACGATTGCACAAGAACCAGCTAAACCTAGTACTCCAAACTACAGAGCAGACAGATGCACTGTGGACCCAAGCTATCTAAGTAGCCCCAAAATGCAGAAAATTATCAAATGACCTATAAAACAAAATCAGTTCAAATAAACCTAAGGTGAAAAAGCAAAACCATTCAATTGAAAACATATTTTCTAATTCCACTAAAAATGTCACCTCAGACAACAGTTATCACAGATGCTTGATCGCACTTTTCCACTTGTAAAATATATGAACATCCAAAAGAAATATCACCCATTTTAATTTTTTACCAAAATTCACTCTGGGTAGAGATGGTGACTAATTAGGCTGGCAAACAGATTAATATATTTTCTGCAGGCTTTTTCTGTTGCTGTTGTACTTCAGGTATATTCACATCTTTCCCTGTCTGAATGTCCTGTCAGACATCTGCTATAGATATCCACCTTGACAACAGTATGGGGGAAGAAGGTGACAAGTGACAAAAAGTAAGATGAAGAAAATGAGGAGAGTATAGATCAGAATAGGGACCAAGTCTGAACCGGCAGAGAGCTTAACTGTGAAGAAACCAGAAAAGGAAACAATAACCGCCAGGTAGCGAATTTATCAAGAATAGAGCAAAGTGCGTGAAGTGAGAAGAGAGCGCAATGACAAGGGAAGAGCAGGAGAATGAGCTCTCTACCTGTCAGCGCATCAAAGCCTTGTCGTGTCATATACAAGCTCCCACACACTCATCCTCTCAATGCCTCAAACTAATGAGCCAAGTGTCTCTCGGTAGCTTCCGCAACACACCAGCATCATCACACAACCATTATAGGTTTGCTGTACGGGGCGACAATTTATCGCCCTGAACAATGTTTCTATTTCCATTCCTTGGTATCACAACCCCAAATCCTCCAACTTGTCATGTTTCTGCTCATTTCTCCTTAGCCAAATGCAAAATTTTATCTAATTCCACAGCAAATTCCCGTTGGTGTAAAATTACACCAACGGGAAATTTGGTGTAAAATTTCATGTGGATAGGATGAATTAACTCATCCTATCCACATGAGTTAGTTCTCATGTGGATAGGAGATTAAGATTTATGCATTTGCATAGTTTCTTTCTACATAAATGACACTGGTTTACACAGGATGGTATGTAGGATTTTGGCACCAAGTTTTACATTTTGGCATGGAGCTTAAAAACAAATGTTGAGGTCCTTTAAATGTCATTTTCCTTTGGTAATTTATATTTTTGCTGCAATTTTTAAACTTCAAAATATAATTATTGCATGAATAGTGATTTTTGTTTTGCTAAGTAAGTTCTGCATCATATATATTTTTACACACATCACCGAGAACTGATAAAACATTTAAAATTTTACAAATATTACACATTCACTTTTTGGGTTTACTTGAATATTTTTTTTAAAGTATTACCACTTTGTTTTGTCTCCCTGAGTATGTTGACATCTGTGAGTCAGACTGTAGTGCTAGATGGACACAAAGATTGAAGACCTGCATTTACTGATGTCTTGGTCATTTCTGCCTGCTACATATTTGCTCTTTGTTGCAAACCCTCATACATTTCATTGTATGAAATGACCAACCCTCATACATTTCATTGTATGAAATGTATGAGGGTTTGAATTGAATATTGAATCCCAACAGAGCCTTTCTGTGTGGAGTTTGCATGCTCTCTATCAATGTATTCTCTCCAGGTGCTGTGCATATTGATTGACTCCTGACCTATACAGGGTTATCCATGCCACCCGTCCACCAATAGAAACCCCAGAAGATACATTAAGGTAACACTATTTATGTATGTCTAATGTAAACTGTATGACTATATGTCAACATCAGGGTACATTTTAAATTCATGTGCCACTCTTGAGAAAAGCAGGAGACCTGAAATCAAACAAACTAGCACTGATAGATAAAATGAAAAAAACTTAGAATTGGTGTTAGAGTTATGATGTACTATAAGTGGAGAATACCCAGTCATACAACCACATCAGACATATTGCCTAACTAAACAATTTATTCAGTGTTTTAATTTATAGTGATGGGACACGATTTAATGATTTATTAAAATGATGCACAAGCATTTGTTTTAATGTCGTATTTTTGGAAAGAGAAACTTTATATTTTTATTTCTGTCGTTTATCAGCTTCTATTTGCGATTAGAACATGAGTGGAAAATTGAGTTGTAAAAGAAGAAATGGCTGCTTGTGCAACACCCACGTCCTGCTGAGGTGTTTCTTTTGGTGTGAATTGAGAGTTCCAGCTATCTTTTTCCTACTAAACATCACAGCATCAAAACTTTCTAACTGCAGTAGCATTAATGGCATATTGTGTTCACATCATAGGTCTTGAAAGAACAAATAATTTTACCCAAATAGTCAAATTGAACTGTATTTCATAGGAATACTACCTTATATATTTTTGGTGGTAAGTTAAGATTTTAATTAGTCATTGTGTGATTCTTTCACTCACTTTTTTTTTTTTTTTTTTTTTTTTTTTTACAAATATCTAGAGATATGAATATAAATATAAAGGGCTTAAGCTTTCAGTAGAATATGAGCTATTCAGCTGAAACATATCTTCCTTGAATCCTGCATATATATTTATACAGCAACTTTTAGTTATATTTTTGTTTTAAGGAGGCTGAGTTACAAAGAAATTTCACAACTTTCCTTAAAAAATCTAAAATGTCAAATTAGGAATCAGTTTTTGATATCAGCAGACCAGAAAATAAAATAATTCTTCTATGTTTCACATTGGCTAATGATGCATTCAAACATTTTTTTTTATTCATTCTTCCTTATTACATTAGAAACATAAAAAATATTGCAAATTAATCGGACAGTGATAAAGTGGGCTGGAATAGTAAACTGGCTCTCCTTTCACAGAGTAAATTTGTCTGTGGTGAATTGTCTTTATCCCTAATCTGAGTCAAAGCTCTTTCAGAGTATCATGTAGACAAAGTCCCTCTCCTGAAATCGCCAATCAATGAATGGCCTTGTCTGACTTTTCCTCCAGTCAGTGTCTCTTGATTGCCGGTGCTCAGTGCAAGGTGACAGAACACTACTTCTCCTTTAATTAAACCACTCATCCTGTCTTTCTGATTGGCGTCTATTTCCCACACGAAGGCAGACATGTAAACGGAGGAAAAAAGGAGGAAGAGAGAGGAGAGGTCAACACTGGAGGACAATGTGTGCAGCAGAAAGAGAAGGTTTGATTGACAAAGGGGGGTGGGAGATGAATAAAATAGGTTTTGAAACAAGAGAAGCAGAAAAATTTTATGAGACTTTCTTAACTAAATAAGTTCTTTTTTGCTTTAATAAGCCAATGGAAAACGGATGGAGAAAAGTGCTAGATGACAAAAACAGTTAAAATTTGCTAGGTCTAGACAGCAGTTAATTCATAAGCAAGCCAACATCTGTTAATGGTATTGAATAACTACCCACTATTAAGTAATATAAGCAATTTCAGTCCTGTTCACTATATCACCAGCTTTACTTGTTTGGTTGGCTTGGACTGACTTGTTCAGGCTGTTCACTTGTTCACTAAATACTGCCATTTTCCACCATCTAAAGAGATACAGTATCTGAGCAGAAGACGACATTTCTTTTCTTTTGCTATTGGCATTTTAAAGAAACAAACATAACTGTTTGGTTTTTGTCCACACTGCATCATAATGCATGCCGCATCTGGCTTTCTTATTAGCAGCTAATAATATAAGCCATTTTCACAACTCCCATGTCTTAACAGAACTAATATGTGATAAGTTATTTAGGGCCAAAACAATCCAATCAGCACTTTTGGAGCTTTCACAACCAAGATAATCTCTTCTGCTATTTTAAGATATCAAAATACACTGACATCATTTGTAATGCAGATTGCAGCTCACAACATCTCATCATATTGGCAGCGGTACAAACCATCACAAACGTAACACAGCAAAGCTTTACAAAGTAATTATGAAATAAGTGATAAAAGTGTCCAACTAACAACGCAAAAGTAAAGAAGGAGGGTGTCGTTGTGCAGTGCCTGATGCAGGTGCACACAGTGGCCATTTTGTTTTTTTAATGAGGTAAATTCTCTTTCCCTATAGCAAGATACTCCTAAACAACACCATCTCTGACATACCAGCTTGAATTTATTGTTTGCTATTTTACTGTGATGATTAGACCATAGACTGCATAAAATAAATGTTTGCATATTGAGTCAGTATTGTATTGTAGGTCTATTTAAACAGAGTTTTTACCTATGATCAATAAAATATAACTATCCATGACATCTGCAATTTTCCTATGAGGTTAGTTCTGAAGTAGTTTCTACCTAAATCTCAAAAGTCTCGTTGTGAGGCCTTAAAGAAGACATATTTGACAAAGTGCTAATGCTTGCCTGGCTGCTACTTGGAAAAAGATTCAGTGCAAATATTTTTGACAGTTTTGTGAATAATAAGCAGACCCTCGGTTACAATTCTGCCCATTTTGTAGATTTGACAAGCTGTTTATAAATTAAACACATAATCCACATCATTCTGAAAATTTAGATAAAGCAACTGCATTTACCTTCACCAGCTCTGCCAGCTGGTGAAGGTGACAGGTAGAGGCTCATCAAATACAATTATTCCTTTCTACATGTTTTCCCAGACAAAAAAAAAAAAAAAAAAAAAAAAAAAAAAAGCACATGAACTGTGTGGTGCAACTGCTCAACTGAATAAAAAAATGGTTAGGGTTAGCAGATTTTTAGTCACATGCCACGTTTTTAGTGTGTTCTCCCCCTTAAGAAACAGCTCAGTGCTTTACTGGAAGCATGAATGACCTCACTTCATAAAGCTATACATTTCAGTTTTTTCCTGAGTGATTATTTGAGCCCTGCGACATAGAGCTGAGGAAAGCAGCCCTGTCACTTTAAAGATTTGATTAAGTAAAACTTGAAGTTGAAGCTGATTGATTAAATACTCTTGCAGTCTTTTTCTCACATTTTTTTCTTCTGCTAAGCAGCCGGCAACAAAACCGGGAACCATAACGTGGAAAATCTATTCAATGTTGGCTTATCTGCTCTAAAGGAGTGGACACAAATATGTTCTATTTATAATCTATTCAGTTGTTTCACACCACGCATCCTAAATCATTCGTTCCATCTATGTCTGCTGTAAGTGAATTGTTGTAAATTTAAAGAAATTATTTGCAGTGCAACATGTGCAGACCCTTTAATTTGACATGGATGTGATGCTGCTTTATCTTTAAGATGCAACTGCTGCACAAGGGAGGGGCAGGCAGTCTCGACACAAAGCGCAGCGTGCATTGGTCTATTTCATGTTTCCTTACCTTCCCTCTCATCCCGGGTAAATGCAGACAGAAGATTCTACTGGGCGATACCTTCAGTGAGGCGGGAGATAACCGAATGACTTCATCATGTCAAGTTGAGCACTGCAAAGAAAAATAAATAAATAAATCAAAATAAGCGGTGCTTCGTTTTATAACCTTGGTTTAACCAACTGTTTCACTAAACACATTAATAGCTTGTGAGATGATATGATGCATTTCAGCTCATTTACATTTTTCTTTCAACATTTAGGAGTGCTGTATTTTTTTTGCAGGACGCAAATATGAAAATTAAATTAAACGCTACAAGATTAATAAAACACGTTTCTCCAAATAAAAGTGGAGGCAATACGAAGATAACAAAAAGGATGGAAAGATCCCTGAGTTGAGGGGTGGCTGGAGAGGGAGGGCCGGACGCATGACATCATTCCCCGAGCTTCGCTGTACGGACACAGCGTTGGTTTCTCCAAGTACGCACGGCGGCTGCCGCTGAGGGAGCGAGTCCTCGTGCCGTACCCAAGCGCGTTCTGACCAATCTGCGCTCTTGTGGTGGATTTTCTTTAAAACCCCGCAAAAAACAACAACAACAAAAAGACAAAACGCATAGTGTCTAAAAGCCCGCAGAGGAACCCACGTACCAATCATCACTGGACCTGCTGCAGGGACGCACACGTTTAACGCAAAACCCGGGGATTATTACTTGTTTAAAAGATGAAGATGTGACGGTATAAAAGCTGAGAAGACAGAAGCAGGAACTTCAAATCTGCGAAAGAGAGGTAGGCTCCCGTCATTTCATAGCGCCACTTATGTATAAGGAAAAGAAGAAAAAATTAGATTATTATTTTTTCCTTTACGAAGAACTTGACTCGTTATTGTGCCATCTTGCCCTGAACCAGAAAAGTACCGGCTATATGCGAAGACTGGTGCAAACACGTTCAGAATGCTGCAACGAAGCTCGGTCCGGCTGGCGTGGAGCTTGGCAAAAGGAGCGAGATGCTCGGAGTCAGTGGGAGATCCACTCTGCCACCGCAAAGCGCTAAGCTGGTACTTTTGGTGCTGGTGGAGCACGGCTGCTGCTTAAAAAAATGAAGAAAAAAAATCTGAAAGATTGTACCGATTCCGTTTTTTTATTTCACAAAGAGTAGAAATAAGACTCTCGCACATAAAAGAAACCTGATAGGTTTATGTAGACTTATATATTTTTTAATTTTATTGTTATGTCTAAATTATTTTTACTGGTGTGATTGTTCTAATCCATTGTGTGGGGACATAACGCACGTCTCTGAGTTATCTTTCTCGGGCGGGTGTTGAACGTGTGCTTATATGTGGGTGAGCTTTGCTCTCCATCCAGCAAGTGCATCTTAGAGGATGCCTTATTGACTAAGTCGATCGTTAGACGGTTTGCACTGGAATCCTTTACACAGGCTACCCGCAGATCAAGAGGCACTCAGTCTTTCCTTCGGATATGATCGTAAATGTCTTTCTTGTGGTGTTTTCCTCTCTCGCTCCTTCAGTTTGATTGCACGAGTTCCGATCGGCTCTTTGATGGGATGTCAATAGTTGCAGATAGGTCGTTACGTCTCAGACTTTTGGGAGTGCTTTTAAACTGTAGCTCCTAATTGCGCATCACGTTAACATCACGGCGTGCGAGCGCACTGTGGAGGTAAAGCCGCGAACGTTCAACAAACCCTGTAAGGTGGAGTCCGCACGACAGTGACACTGACTTTTTGAAGTCATGTTTTATGCCGTTGTTGAATCCTGGAAAGTCCGACAGGGATGACATCTGCTCCGGTGCATTTGAAATCGCATGCAAAGTGAATCAGGATTCAGTTTAATTTAAAAAGTAAAACACAAACAAAACAAAACAAAAAAAAAATCTAAATTATATATATATATATATATATATATATATATATATATATATATTGTATCTTATTACCTATTCTTTGCATGATGTCATTCCTCACTCCTTCCAATCAATCAGCACTTTTTAATTTATTGTGTGCCCCTGTGTGCTATTTATGTTTACGAACTACTGCAAAAAGAGTTTGCAACTACTTTGCATTTTATATAACTACATTAATAAAAAGACATGTTTAACTTTTTATATTGACAGTTTTGCAAGAAAAAAAAATAACGCAACAAAATCTAATATCAGTCCAAAGTTGTGCTTCCCTGTCTGCTGCCTCAGTGGCAATGAGCGCATCGCGGGTCTGCAAAGCTCATAAAGCCGGAGGAGAGAACAATATCGCGCCCGCGCCCGGGTTGTTAAAAAGAAAATGGCTTTATTCATTTTTCTCTGTACCCGTGCTAACTTAGTTATAGCTCTTTTATGGTGCCTGGAAATGGCTTACAGGCTTGCACTTTCTATGTAATGTAATCAAATTTATGATGTTGCTGTGTATTACAATTCCCTGTTATGCTCTGTCACATGAGGCATTTGGAGTGACTTCACCTCACCCCAGTACACAATCTCTTAAACCCACATTCGCTCACACACACACACAACTACTGTTCACGAGCCCAGAACATAATTTTCCATGAACATCACAGAAAAGACGTTGACCCATGGTTTTGAATGAGGAAGAAGAACACTCCCATCGTCTGCACCAAACCTCTCAGAAAATAGCCCTACAGTCAGTCCTTCACAAATTATATTCTGACTTATGCCACCACAGATTTACTCTGGCAGCCAATCATATGCTCCCCAAGTTTGGCCTTTTTTCATATTTCATGCTCCTCTTTTTTAATACCAAAAGGAAAGTTCGGCCTTAGAGAAATGCATTAAAACAAGTCGAGCTGCACACAGTGATGAGACACGGGATGTAATGCTCACATTGGTGTGTTCACTTCCACACAAAGAGCAAAATGGATCCACATTCTGCTGTGGCTTGTCTTTGCTAAATTAGAAGTTGACATCAGTCATAGGATTCAAAGCTGTAAAGTTCTTTCTTTCTAGCATCAATCACTGATAATTGATCTTGGTGGTGTTGACATGTTTTAGACATCTTCTGAAAAAATGTGGTGTCACCCAACAACGCCAAAAAACAGTCACTGTCTGCTGTCTGAACAAACAAGCTCACGACGTACAGCCATCACTGGAGAGTTTTCTTTATATTTCCTGGGCTGTACATGATTTTATGAAGCAACTCTGCAGGGGGCGTTTTCTTCAAAGAGAAATATAATTTCCATACCTGGCAAGCAGATAAATCACATATGTAGTGTACTGTGATGGTTGTATGCTCATTGGCAGTTCTCACATAAATCTTGCAGTAGGCAAAAATCTCCTTTAGTGCCCCCATTCAAAATTAAGGAAATTCCAGCCAATCAGAAATCAGCACACAGAACTAAATAACAGCTTTGACTTGTATCACAAAATTTTGAATCCAGTCATCACTTTTTATTATAAGTAGGTTTTTTCCTCACAAAATTGACCAAAACGTCCACTGAAAAAATAGATGACAAAAAATGTCAACCTTGTTAAAAAAAAAAGGAGTTTTGTATGTACTCTGTTGCCTTCCTCAGAAGTGTGTCTGATTTCAAACTAATTGAAGTTGTACCCTAGGTTTTATTAAACAACCAGCTGCAACCAACACAAGTCTGTTAGCCAGGTTATCTTGTTTCTCTGTTAGATCTACATTTTCTTCTCTCCAAGGCTGTTTCCATGATGCAGACATCCACAGAAATTAGTCATTTGTGAAACTGTAATTTCTTCTGAAAGTAAACTGAGGTCCTTTTGTTAAAGGCAGAGAGTAGGTCACAGATTCACTTGCGCTCCATGCCATACAGGCTTAGGTGGACTCACTACCAAACTTTCATGCCGCCTGTTGCCTGGTAAAAACCAGGACATTGACCTACGCTATTTGCTCTGTACAGAGGGGCTGAGGTCTTGGGTATTTGTAAATGATTGCTTCCTTGTGGCATGAACTTTGTTGAAGTTTAAAATTTTGACCATTTACTAATGTTTGCATGTGTTGGATGTAATGGGCCAGTTTGAAGCTAAGAAGCTTACCGGAAATTGCCTGATCTGTAAACAACCATCCTCCACTGCAAAGAGAGAAGTGCTGATCCAAATTAGGATGGCGTTAATGTTAATTAAATATGTGGAAGCATGGTCAATACAGACTGAATGGCTTCGTTCACTTCCTTTTAGCCATTGCTAAAAGTAAAATTCTGAAAAAGCGCCAAAAATCTGCGTCATCATTCACAACTTCTTCCATTCACTGATTGGCCCTCTAGAAAATCTACCAGAAACAATCAGTCAAGCTGAGAAAGCCTAGACTATACTGTAGTGAAAAGACTTGTTGCTTCCCTTTTGTGATCTTGCCCTGGGCAACTGCCCATATTAAAAACATCAATTGCTTCACAATTGACAATACCAGGAATCACCCTGCCAGGAAATTCACTGGCAGGGTGATACAAACAGAACATCAAAATATTAAGATCGAAGCTTTTTAATATTTTTAGAGTACAGGTCGCTTTTTAACTAGGCAGATTTTTCAGCTTGAACTGTAAGAGTTAAAACATCTCTGCATAAAGCATAGGCAGAGATCAATCAATCAATCGCCGTTTTCTGAATGTATAAGATGGTTGATGTGATGGTGTGTTTAAGCATCCCCTTGTTTCTCTCTGTATAAACATACTTCAATCACGTCTTACCTGTCAACAGTTTTGGGCACGAGAGAGAAGCCGCCAACAGACATAAATGGTGAAGGATGTGTCCCTGCTCATTCACACACACACATGAATACATCCGTATCGCATTTACAGGATGAGCCATAAGTCACATTTTGCAGTCTCATTACCGGCCACCGAGCCTAAGTGTTTGGGCCATGTCATTAATGCAGTCAAAATGGAAATGGATGCGAATGACTGGCAAAGCTGTTTAAGGGAACCCAACACAGAAATGAGATAGCGGGAGAGGAAAAGATTTAATCATAAGCACACTTTATGGAGAGTTTTGCCAGTGTGCACTGCAACAGCCCAATTACTAGAAGAGTTCTTGTTAGTTGTTGCCTCCAAATAAACATTGAGCTGTTTTTTTGTTGGGGTTTGTTTTTCTTTTTCTTTTTTTGTCTGTCATCTTTTCAACCTTAGCCTCTGACTGAATTTGAAATTCTAAGTAGCAAAATGTGTTTTTCATAGAATCCTATCTCTCCAGTACCAGTCTTTCCTGGAGCCCATGTTTAGACCCACCAAAGTAATGGATGTTCTCATGTGGAAGGTCAAACAGTTATAGATTTTCTCATCTACTACAGCATATCTATACACTTGCAGAAGCTGCAGCAGATGATATGCATGCTGAGTTAATTGTCAGAAATATATCTAGACTGACTGTAAAATTTTACAGCATTTTTGTACTTCACATTAGGCCATGCTGTATCTCTGTAATGTAAATCTTATCATGAAGCATATCTTGACTTTTTAAATATTCTAGCAGATGAGGCGGAATGCACCATTTAGGCAATAGTTGCCATATCAAAGCTCTAAAACATATACTTCTTATTGAAAGCTTTGACTGTCCAAATGGGGGAAAGAGACTCTATTCACAAGTTTTTCTCATGTGTGATGAATTCTTTCTTGGTTGGAACTCACTCTGAAGATTGACACTTTCATGGCTTTGATATGTTGACATTTTCTGGGTGACAGGAGGTTATTGTGAAATAATGCAACCCCTCCCCCCCAGTTCCCAAGAAAGAAAAGGATTGTTTACACAGAACCATCTAGTATCCGTCCAGTGTGTTAAACATTATTTCATAACATTTTCTATAACATAATGTTTGTTCAAGTTACACTTTTTCTCAAGAGAGTGACTTAGGGTCAAAAAGGCAGGTAAAAATAACCCGTTGCTCTTTATTTTCTGCTTTGAGGGTCTGATTATGTTGTTTTCAAAATAACAGCGAATGCTAGGAAAAATGCAGCTATGTCATGGATCAATTTTTCTGGTGAGAAGAGCAAAACATAATCACTGGGCGTCCTTGTTCAGGTTAAAGTGGCATGTTAAGGATTCAATGCCTCTTTACTCAAGGAAAATTGCAGTGCTAATGTGTATATCCAGACAACCCGGGACCATGCCAATAATAATCTTTGGCGAAGTTGTGATAAAGCATACATGATGGGAAGGAAACCAGGTACAAACTACAGTGTTGTAGATCTAGGTTTAAAACAAATGTAGACAGGTTTATTTTTAGGATGAGTGTAATTTAGTTAAATCTTATGTATCCAATCTGACTGAACCCCACAACAAAAGTGGCCAACATTATAATCTAGGGGAAATATAAGGTATCACGGCCCCATTATATGTAAGACATAATGCATTTTGCTGAAATACATTACTACTCTTCAATTGTCAAGAATTATGAAGCAACAAAATTATTTAATTGATGCTCCTTTAAATTTCAGACATGGTATTTATTCTAATTGTTCAATTCTATCTCTCGGATAATTAATATCGTTAATAAATTATGTTATACCCTCCTTCTGAAGGTCTTGCTAACTTTTAAATGCTGTTGCCTGTATTAGTTGTTTAGCTTGAACAGAGCAGGATGTTTTTTTAGGATTTTTTTCAAGAATTGTGTGTCTTATATCTGCATAGATCCTCACACTTATGAAATTGTAGTTTTGAATAAGAGGAAATAAGAACCAGCATCAATGAGCTGTTGTGGTTACTGTGAGACCTATGTGTACCTTCATGGTGCAGATTAATATCACATTTAATTTCTACAATTTGTTATTTGAACTGTTAATTTTCTGACACATACCAACAAAACAACTTTAATGTTTTTTTGGGTTTTTTTGGTTTTGTTTTGTTTGTTTTTTTAATAATTTTGAATTCATGGTGGATTTTCTCAGAATTTGACAATGTAAAACTTCTGGCAACTACATGGCCAACTAATGGGCACAATTAGTAGAGTTCTTCTTTTTTTTTTTTTTTTTTTTTTTCTTTCTGGCATTAACCCAAGACATTAAGAATAATCCAGAAGCTTTCTGGCCTTAATGTCAAGACTTTGGAAAGACTATTCTAAAAGCCAAATATTTTTAGATTATTCCTCCAAAAGAAATTTGATCTGTGTTCGTGATAATTGCCTTACTGGACCAGACAGATGCATATCTCTTTGTTTAAGGAGAAGTTTAAAAATATAAAAGTAGGGCTCCCATTTTAGTATTCCAAGTGCCTCCCTACTGCAAATTTAATCAGACCCTGAAGATGTTAACTGGTGGTGGTGGTGTCAGAACAGTTTCAAATTCATGACAGGCCTTGGCTTTGGTAAGGCCTTAGTTTTTGTAAGACAATTCTCTACTTGAGAACAAACCATTTTAAAATAGTTTGCCTCAATGGTAATATAATGCTATAAAATTCATGGAGATGATGTGTATTTGTAAAATAAGCACACATGTCAATACAACATCTTCCTTAAAAGGGCAAAAAAAAAAAATCTTTTAAATTATTCATGTATTAAAAACTCTTATACACCATGGTGTTAGCTAGTGAACAACAAGTATTATCTGTTTATGTGACTATTTAGTGTTTTCATGTGTAGTTCACTACTTTACTGGCTTGTAAAACAGACACTATTAACTGGAAATAGAAGTTTTGCAAGTTCAGGTTAAACAGTTTACACTTACTTGCAGTATCGGAACCACATAAACTGAGCATGGTAGACTTGACTGTCTACCTGAACTTTTCGTGAACTCTCATTTAAGCTTGCAGGTGTTCTCTCCCAATTAGAGCAGAATGTGTGCAAAGGGGTGTTGCCTAGCAACAAGTTAATACCCACTGTTCATGCTTCCTTACTGGCTAAAGCCTTTTGCACTGTGCCAAAGTTTGGAAGATTTAAGAATGGATCTGTAAGTGCTCACACTAAAACCAAATAATGTGGTGTGAACAACATCATTCAGTGAGACCTTCTGACCAGATCTGTCCTTTGAACATCAGAAGCAGGGAGATGGGAACAAACTAGAACTGTATGATTCATGTAACACAAAGCAATTTAGAAACTGGCTTTATCTTGTAATTTTAGAGGTACTTATTTGTGGCTTTATTTATGAAACTTGACAGTTTCATAACTCAAGGAGTTTTTGTTTTGTTCATGATTGTTTCTATGCATAGTTACACAGATGACATTATTATAGATGCAACATTTGTGTTTACCATTATGGGGAAGCTTACTATACTATAAGCAAAGCACTTCTTAGTGGAGCTGTTAGTTTATGGAGCTTGACTAAGACTGTAATCTGCATCAATAGCTCTCTAGTAGAACATGATTTAATGTTGGTCTCATCTCACCAGATTTTATTCAGTTTGCAGTTTGCAGTTCTGCTGCAAACTTTGAACAAACTTCAACATGTATTTTTTTAAGAGGTGTGTGGGAACTGGGCATGGAGGCCATTGTTGTCTATTCCTTATTGTTTTTGAGAGAAAACTGTGATAATTGCTGTGCGGTTGGCTTATTTGAGTTTTTTCTAAATGTTATTTTCTAATAACGAAATAATTAGAAATTTTGCCAGGAACAGCAAGAGCTGGTCATGTCAGATTTTCATCTGCACAACTACAGACATCACAATTCCAATATTACCATAGTGGGTAACAGAGACGAACTGTTTTTTATATGCAATCATTGTGTTTGCGATGATAAAATTTTAAGCAGGTGAAAGACTGAATATGTCTGTGTGTAGTCTTTAAGCCAGTGGTCTCAAACTTAAGTCCTTGAGGGCAGACTCAGAAAATGTCAACAAATCATTGTTTTCACTTCTGCAGCAGTTTGACTATCTGTTAAAGGTATTAATACTAATAATCACTCCTTTTAGGAGTTTATACTTCATGCCCTTTCACTTTTATACTTGAAACCAGCCCTCTAATTGTTTTTCTGAATATGATAAAAGCACTTAAGGCCTATGTTCTTTTGTTGCAAAATCTACAGGCTGCAGATGGAATAAATATTAGGTCCAGAGGAAATGCATACATTTGATTTCCCAGGAGTTTTAAGAGTAGGGATTATTTTATACTGCATCCTCCATTTATCATTAGAACTCAACAGCTCTGAAGTGCAATTGAGCTGTCCTCGGCTGCCAGTTTGCAGAAATGTTTTCCGGAAAGGAGACAATTAGGAAAGCTCTCACAGGATGAGACAGATGTAAATTTCCTTAGGGAGGCAATTTTGCTAGTTGATTATTGGACATTGCAGTCACAATTCTCTCCCAAGGGCTGTAACTTTTGAAGGTCATGGTAGCCTTTCATTGCTACTCTTGTCTTAGCACTGACTAGTCCAGTGGATAATGCCGGATGTTCCCCACAAAGTTGGTCCTTAGCTGATGACAAAAGCAGCTATCAGTGAAGCTGATGAGTCTCGACAAAAGCAAGATTAACAAACCAATGTCTCACCTATTTAGTACATCGTAGGTAGAGGTCTAATAAAACATGGATGGGCCATTCTGTCTAGCATTGTCTATGCATAGCTTTATTCGCAGATGCATAGGCGCACTGCCAAAGTTAGCTCTTGGAAGATATGTTTGGGTTGTCCTTGGGTGAAAGTGGGTGGTTAAGGGTAAGAGGGAAAACAGAGAAAATGTATCAAAATAGTGGAATTAAGACACAGTAAAGGATGCTTTGGCAGTGGCCTTGTACATTTCATCTGCAGGTCCTAATAAAACCCTCACAGGCCAGCATTGATCTCTCTCAGAATAATCCATTTAGACTGAGAGTGCCTGGCCATGTGGGGCCTCTTTAATTATTTATGGAAGAATTCTGCTCAGGCTTCCGCTGGGATGCAACAATGTGCCCTGTGAAACCTGTGAACTGCAGATTGCAAGAGAGCAGGGGAGACACTACATTCGAAGAAAGGCGGAAGGGCATATGGCATATGGGAAGCAGAGGACGTTAGCTGGAAAGAAATTTAAGGAAGGGTTGGGGAAACAGGTTTTAAAATCGGAAAAATCTGATGGATCCAAAAAGCTGTGCGGTAAAACGAAGGGAATAGTGGCAAAAGAACAGAGAGGGAGAAATTATGAGGCACTGAGGTGAGAACAAAGATGGAAAAAGACACAAGAATGGCGATGGAATGATAGGTTCAAGAAGAGCCTCGAAAGAGGAAGTAAGATGTAACTCAGAGAAGAAATGGTAAAATAGTAAAGAAAATTAGGGCGAAGAGAAAATGATAACTGACATGAAGATAGACTGTACGGTTAATGGAAAGAAGGGAAGGAGATGAAAGAGGAATGCAAGATAAGAGTGGATGAAAGTGTGGCAGAAAACATTAGTAGAAAACGGGGAAGGCAGTTGGGGGGGAAACACTCCTGGGGAGTCGAAGAGAAGAAGAGAAGGAAAAGGTAGGCTGCATGGGGTAAGAAACTATTAAATGTTTAATTGTGAGGAACACAGGTAGGAAGAGCTGACTAAAATTAAAGCAGGAATAGATGGATAGGGATAGGATGGCAGATGGGACCTTTTTAAAAGCAAGTCATGAACATCTATTGATCATGGCAGAGTTATGGTTGCCATTGTACTAAGTGGAGACATGCCAGCATGACTGGCTGTAGCCTTCACTCAACCATTAATTCTGCTGCACTCACCTTTTGTATGCCGCTCAGAAATCATCTGTGGCAGTGCTCATGTTTTATAAGATTAACTAAAAAGAAAATCTAGCATAAAGATTTAATTTAATCCTGATCATGGTCATTTTGTCTTTTTATAGATACCACAAGAAACAATACTGTAAAGGATACAATATTTTTTCTTTTCTTGTCTACAGATTTCTTTGTAGTTTAAAAGCTTAATGTTTGGGTATTCTGTGTAGCACACCTGAACAGCACATGGCTGAACTAATTTATTTTTGCATAGGCTATATCCTACTATTACAACGTCATACTGCTCTCATAAATCCAGATAGATTAGTCTTACCTGATACCCTTGATGTGTTTCCCAACATCCTGTAATGTTTTCCATCTGCTCAATTTCTGAATCTAGAGATCTGATCCTGCAGAACACAACTAAAATTCAAATTTTAGTAAAGCTGGGAGATTATTTTGTAAATTATCTAATCATCAAAAAAATGAAAGTGGCATCTGAATGAAATTGTTGCAGTATACGGTTAAGTACAAAATTATTCATACCCCTGCCAAATTTAAAATAATTTAGTTCACTGTTAAAGTTCCTTTTTGATATAAAATGAGACATGCATGTCAAAAGACTCAAAACCTTTTTCCAAATTTTATGATAAATTTTATGTTAAACCTGAATTTGCCAGAGGTATGGCTCATTTTGGGCTTAATGTATTTTCTTTTATCACAAATTATTTTTTTTTATTGATAAACCCCCCGCCCTTTTTGTTCAGCTATATACAAGTGTGCATGAGGGGATAAGTGTCTTGTAAGATTGCTTCAGCACATCATTTGTTAATTGTATTAAACAGGAATCCTTTAGGAAATCTGTCTTTTTTTGTCTTACTTTGGAAATTCTTGTCTCATAGTAATATCTCTTTTTGCTGGCATTTTGCTAGAGGTTTCTTCAGTTACACACATTCACCAGAACAGCAATTATTTGCTGGTGAGATACTAAAACATCTGCCACAGGATTCTTAAACCTTGTAGTTCTTTGGCATCGTTGGCTTCCAGAAACTTAAGATGCCAGCGCATTTTCCTGGTGGTTGGGCTATCCACCCCCAACCGTTCAACATTCAGCCACAACCTTAAAATGGCTTGACTAAAATTGAGTAATTGCACTAAATGCTTCTAAAATGGCTCTGACCCATTGAAGTGCAAGTCAGTGGGATCTTAGTGGAACAGCCTCAGAGATCTGCTGTGGTAAACACAGAAGACGCTTGAACTGAGATCTTGGGAGTAAGCTTAATCAAGTGAGCTAAACATTGTAACAGAAAGGTATTACTTAGTGATAGCACAACAACACATTTGTTCTCAATTAGTAGGTTCCCATTTCCCACCTCTTGTCGCTCCCCCGAGCTGCCTGCGAGGATTTATTGTTTGTCCACAGACATTGATTATGGGATTCTAGTAATTGTTGTGCATTCGCTTGATTAACAAAGCCATGTTTTCTCCACGGACTTGCTCACTAACAACCTTTAATGGCAGGATCACAGCCAAACTTTCACTACTACAATTTGTGTATCATTAATACCATGGAAAATAAAGAAAGACAGGAGAACACTATTTAATTTCTTATATTGGTACCTACAGGAAGCATTTTGTTCACTTGAAACACCTCTTAACATGTTAGTCCACATGAGGGTTATTTTCGAAGTTATTCCATATGTAAATCTAGAAGTGAAGATAATTCCACTTGTTGATGCCATTCTGGTGCTTTATTGTTTCTCTCCAACTACATGCATAGGATCAAACATGCATATTTGAATATGCAAATCATGGGCTCACTGTAAAATGTTAGGAATCTAAGTAGTCTCTCCTTCTCTAGGTTTTTTTTTCCAGCCATTTTTGCAAGAAGATTGGGAAATATGGAATGAAAATTATCTCTATAATGCGAAAAGCAGGCCTGAGATCATGCAAAATGTTTGCTATTAAATTAAAATCATGTAACTAGAGCTAAAAATTGTGGAGCTACATATTTCTAAATTGTTGCTTTGTTTCAGGCAGCAACAGTAACAGAAAAGGGAGTGAAAAATTATCTACGGTTACACAACTGTGTATTTTTAACTTTTAAACATCTTTAAAAAATTGTTTGTAATTTGTATTGAGGACAATTGAGAGTTTTAGCAAACTACAAATAAAAGTCAAATTATTTTTCTAGAGAAAGTTTCAATTGTGATATTGCTTGCATATTAGTCCAAGCACACAACTGAATGCAGTTCACGGATCCCATGTGAGACATTAAACATTTGCATAATAAATTAATCATAAAATGTTAAGGATTAGAGTTTTAGTTGCTTGTCAGTCATCTTCTTATTTAGTGAAACATAAAAAACAAAACAAAACATAGCAAATGTATTTTTTTACGTTCAATTATTGTAAAACAGCGACATTTTTGTTGCAGAGCAACCTCTAAGTCCAAGCAGTTATGTTTCATTTATATCATTTATTACCTTTCGCAGTTATTGAACAGGGAACAAACCATTTAGCACTCTCATAGCCCCCCGATTGAACTTTGACTCTTGCCCTTAGAGAAAGAGCTACAGGAACAAAGAACTTGCCAGGTTTAATCAGTAAGGTATGATTGTGTTATTCCTACAAGAATGTTATTAAGTTCAAAATTATCATCAAAAATTCAACATCACTGATTACAACTGAAAATTACAACAAAATGATTAATGGTACTTTACATCATTGTTTCAATATGTGAATTCTCCACTCTGAGCAGGGAAATGACAGCTTAGAGCTTTCATGTTTCTGTTAACATCAACTGACTATATTTACTGCTTCCTAGTTTCTCAGTGAGTGATTTTTGACAAGAATTCAGATGTTGGTCTCTTTTTCAAGAGAAAAAACAATTTTTACAAATTTGCTGCTGTTTCTACCTCTTCTATAAAATTTACTTTACTGCCACATATCTTTCTGCCAATGTGTGGATAAACTTTTATACATTTTTAAACTTTGAATCTCAAAACTAAGCCATGACAAAGACTGTTGCATTGAAAAAACTGTCAATCTGTTCCTTAGATATTTGTTGACCTTTGGCTTCTTGCTGTCCAACAGTTTGCTAAAAGCATCAGCCAAGGCAAGAGAAGGATGCTGAGGTAGAGCAAGAACGAGGTCTACTTAAGAGTAATTTATGTCTCTTGTCGCTTTGTTGGGTGAAGAGAAAGTGACAAATGCAAGCTGGTTGTTTATGAGGCTGGCTAAGTGCTGGCAGGGCTGCTTTTCTCTGAGGTAGTTGGCTCTCTGTTTAATTCATGTCCTTGGGAGCCACATTGCTTTGTGGCATAGTGTGTGGCAGGCGAGCTAATGAGAGGTGAACCTATCTGCTTCTTATTCTCCATCTGCCTCATTTGCACTTTCTGCCTGCTTTCTCCTACTTCTTCTCCCTAGCCTTCTCACTTTTCTGTCCTCGATCTCTCTTTTGACCTCTTTTAGTCCCTAGCTGCAACTTCTTTTTGCCCACCCTCTTTCTTTGTTTTTTTTTTTTTTAAACAAAAAAGTATTCAGTTCTGAATTCAAAAGAGCAAGAAATTCACCCAAAATCAATCTGAAATTCCCTTTTGCCTGTCCTTATGTTGAATTGCAACCAGGAAATAGAGCACCTTCCCTCTCCTGCCAAATAAATCAGTCAGACCTTTGACAAACCCCAAATAGGACTGCCGATTTTACAAAGCTGTCCTGTTCATCACTTTGATTTATCTTCCCGGAGATGGGAGGTGTGTTTTCTTCCTCTGTTTATCCCCACCCTCCTGCTCCACACCCCTTTACGGTCAGTAAGTTAGCAGGTAAGAATAGGTCACATTCAGTCTTCAGGAAAAGCAAGCAGCAGAGTGCAACAGCAGTGGACTCTGAAGCATTAGAAAGACAGGAGAGTGACAAGGTGAGCTAAAATGTTGACCTCTTTGTCACCGCTGCTCACCTTCATAGTATAGTTTCTTCTTTTCTTCTTGTATACCTTTGAAAGGGCTCTGTTTTAATTGACAAGATGAACAAACCCTTCTAGTTATTTGGCTGCCTGCTCTTGTTGCATGTCATGGGTTTGTTTTTTTCAGCTGTTTCTTGTCCATCATTCCTCCTCTCTGTGTCTTTGTCCCCAAAGCTTTCCTGTTTTTTCTTTTTTACTCAGCCTGTCTCTTTTCCAATGTTAACATCTTTCAATTCTCCTCTGATGGTCTGTTTTTTTCTTGCTTTCTTTTTCCCCCTTATTTTGTGATTTACATCTTTTTCCTCTTGTCCCTCCTCTGCTTTTCTTATATGTAGCCTGAAAATCAGTATGTTCAGAACTGGTAAGGACATACCCCAAAAGGATGTTTAGCTAATTTAGTAAAAGTCCTCTAAAATATTCATTCATAGAGGCTTGCATACCGAATATTTTAGATTTTTATTTCTAAAAATGCCTAGAATATCTTGACTCTATTGTCTTTCAAAATTTTGTGCTGTTTTTGGTTGATCAAACATCCAAATAAAATACATTGAATTAATGATCAGGATGAATTAATCTAAGTTAATACATTAACTTAGATTAATGTATTAATGATTGGGACAAAAAATGATTTTATAATCATTTTTTGTCCCAAAAAATGATTATAAAAAGTTTTTTTTTTAACCAAAGGTTCAACAAAAGTAGTCCATTAATTTGTTTTCAAACTTATAAGTAAATTGTTAATAACTTACAAGAAATTACTCATTTATTATACACTTCAGTACCAAATATGCAACAGAAAAAAAAACAAAAAAACAACAGACGCCTTTTCTTATATTGTGTATTCTATATGAAGAGTTATGCTTGACTGATGTTCCTCTATGTCCTCTGGTGCAACACTTCAGCTCAGCGAATGGAAGCAATACATTTCTTTATAGATCTGTTAAGATAGCCACCTGAGACGTGCCACCACGACTCCTCAATCCTATGTGTTTTCATTCATTTCAGTGTGGTAAGAAGAAGGTGAATCCAATTTTTACCTGCGGTTATAAGAGGTAGACAGATTGAAAATGCTCCTTCAAGAAAAATATGTGTCAATCAAATTGATTTTAGATTGCTGTGACCGCGTGTCTGGCACTTATTTGGCTTTTCGAATATGATTGCCCTCACTTTATCTGTCATCTCCACATTGAGATTCTCGGATAGTAGCAACATGTCTGTGTGTGTTTCTTTATGTGCCCAGTTATGTTGTGGTGGATCTATGCAACATATTTACATTCATGACTGTAAAAAAAAAAAATATATATATATATATATATTGCTCTATTTTATATCTAAAATATTTTAATAATAATAAAAAAAATCACTTTTTGATCATCTTGCTGCCGCTAGTCTCTTAAAAATATACTCTCAGTCTGCATGCTGTCATGAGACTCTATACCTGCTCACAGGTCAAACGCCAATCCTGCTTAACCGTGATAGTCACCTGTCATGTATTTTTCATGGCTCTGAGTGCCTCTGTCTGTTTTCATCCTGTGCTTCCCTTCTCCCTCTCCAGCTCCCCTCCTCTCTTCTCCTCTCTCCACCAACTACACTGTCCTGATGTGGCTTCAGCCTATGCTGCAGGTTTTTACTGGGCTGGCACCCTTTGTTTTCATTTATTGTTCTTACAGCGATTATGACCATCAGACAAGCACATTAAATATTTAGGGGAGTTTGGACCGGTGCTCTCACTTTGCTCTCATGGGACACACACCGCAGACATCCAACGTGCCTGCTCCTCTGCAGCATGGCTGAGCACAGATATACCTAAGCAGGAGACAGATAATGTTTTTATGTATGTAACAGAGACACCATTTCTTTATCCGTTAGATAGTGGCGTTCTTACTTCTGTGTGCATGCGAGTGCACAATATTGTATTTCTGCTTGCACTCCCTGAGCTGTATTTACAGCTATAATCATTTCTTTGCTTGCTGTGAGTGTGTTTTTTCCAGTGGCTGCCCCTCAGATTACTTTGCTGTTCAATATTAGAAAATTTAGATGCGAGTCCACCCTCCATTTCCACCGCGGGAGGAATTGCAATGATCAGTTGCTTGAGAGAACAATAAATAAGCTCCTCTGTGGTTGATTTGTTTAAAACACGCAGAGGAACATTCACATTGCACTTTACAACTCATTTGATTGCAATATTTAAGACTCTAGCGATAACACCATTTAATTTATATGATACACACAGTATAAACTAAATCTATATTTTCGAAGGACAATTTCTTTTTTGTATTTTTCACTCATCTGAGTTAAATCCAGGTCACAATATGATATGGTGTAATAAGATATAATCTGATATAGGCATATTGCAATACAGTGTGGTAGTATATTATAATCACAACAACAACAACACAGTACCTTATTTACATTTTGGGACAAACAAAGAGTCCTCAGTTTTTGATTTTGGAAATAGAGTAATGGATTCACAAATGTCAAACAGTGTTTATAAGAATCTGTAATCAGGGTAAAATATTCAAGAGCAGCCTTGAATTGTTCATATTTTGCTATTTAATTTAAACATTATACTCTGTTTTCACAGCTCAATGAAGATTTCATTGAACTCAAACTGATATTAAATTATTCCTGTTCGGTGTGTAATTATATGCTGCTGGTTTCAGTCTAAAACATTCATCTCAAACAAGTTACAATGCAATAAATATATAACAAGTATAATATAACAAGTAATATTATACGAAAAGGATTAGATCGCTTTTGTTTGGATGTATCACAAAGGAAATTATCATAAACAAATTATATTCTTCCAAACCAGAAAAGGAATTAGACCAGATGATACTTATTTATACTTATCTAGCAACCCTGAATAGGAGTATCTAGTTTATTTACTTTGGATCAACATTATTAGCTTTTTCTTCTTTTGCTCTTTCCTTTGGTTTGTTATTTTGTTTGTATTTCCTTTTAATTACTGTAAAGCACTTCGTATTGCCTTGTTGCTAAAAATGTGCTATACAAATAAAATTACCTTTACCTTTACCCTTAAATGCAGAAAGTTAAGTATACAACTCTTTGCTTTGCTCTTTGCTCAAAATAGGAGTTTGAAAAAAATGTGTCAAGCCTAAGTGATACTCAAGACATAGTTACATGAAGGCAGCAACTGGATAGCACTTCACCAGACTGGGACGTGAAAAAATGCTTTTATATTTTTATAAAAACTTTTTAACGCTTTCTTTTTATTACACTTCTTATAATGTTTTTGTTTGGAATTTTAAATCCATGTTAAATGTGTATCTTAATTAAAAATATTGAATTGGTTTATTTACCTTTATAAGGTGAACAGGTTTTTTGACTTTATAATACATCATAAAGATCTTCGCTGTATAAGACAACATATTGACTCAGCTGCTATTTTTCAGAAGCATTTGAAGCAGGCAGCTAGAGGTTCAGTGTCTTGCTCAAGGATGTTTTGACAGTTTTAAAAATGAAATGTAATGAGCTAGTCATGAGACTTCCAACTGCAAGTCCAGCTCTGTTAGTTTGTAGTCTCACTTTGAGTGCAGGGGATGTCAGAAACGCTTAGCATCTGAACAATGTGCTTAATATTATGCTTACTGTGGAGACATAAGATAATTAGAGATTTCTATATCGGTAGGGATTGCTGGGTTTTCTAACAATCTCATTGGCTGCCTTTTCCAAAATGCTGGGCACTGAAAAAGAAATATTTATCTGCATTCATTAATGATTTTTCCATTGAACCCTTTACATCTGTCTGTGAGGTACAGATTCATTTTCTGTACTTAAAGGTACCAAAAGAGTTTGTTTAACTTGCTGTTTAAAAGTCCAAGTAGATTCAATTAAAACTGTAGCCAGACCTTGCAAGGCAGCTGGATTCTTGTGCAATGTGTGACTTCAACGACTCCTAGAATCTATTTCACAGAATTCAAACACTAGATGGACAATGAGATCTTTGAAAAGTTAACAATAAATACATTTGCCGAGTGGCTTGTCATCTCGTAAGGCAATAAATATGAAAACATTTTGGGAGAGTAAAATGTTATTATTTTATTCTGCGTGTAATTATTCTCGCAAGGATGAAATAAATCACAGCATTCTTAAATAAACTTAAATAAACATATCCAAATATTAGATATTTGGGTATGTGTTTGGGAAACAACAGAAACACCATTTAGCCTAAATAAGCAATAAGGCACTGCCTACCTTCACTGGGTTTTCAAGTGAAAATCCAGACCCATTTGAGAAAATCACTTTTGGACAGACCTGAATTTCTAACTTAATCCTCACTTGCTTTTCCTCACTTTTAAATAATGGAAATGAGATGAGTCTAATTTATGACCAGATCAGCTAGTGGTATAAGTAATGTTGCAGAAATTTGATCTGCCAAGAATTTCTGGAAAAGAGGGAATTACTTTTCCCTTTTTCTTTGATAGACTTCCAAGTGGTTTTGTGTAGCTAACCATCTGGTGTAACAGCTTTGTCCTGAACATAAACCTTCAAAAATGTGCCATTTCTTTTTTTTCTGTTTTCCTGAACACCTGTAAGGTGGAATCGAATATATCCAAAGCATTTGTAATAAATATACAAAGTATGCTTAAAGCAGCCTTATGACTCACTGATAATGATATTTATAATCTATATGTATGCACAAGTAAGATCATGCAATTATATTAACTGATTAAAGTCCTTGGTTGTAAAATCTATCTTAGTACGCAATGAAAACAAAGTGTCCAGCTGTGATGTGTTCTTATAGAGGCCAGCCAGCTTATCCTTTTTTTATTTCCTCCTTCTCTGAGCCTCTGCCTAATGGCTGTTAATGAAGAGGGCATCTTTGCAGAGATGACATGCGCATGTCCTCTCCTGGACACACACACACACACATACACACACTGAGGTTTGGCTGACTGCCCTTCAGAATACTAAGGCTGACATTAATCTTTAAATGACTGTTGCCTCTTCCCCAAGACTTTCAATCCATTAGTGGCCACATCTTGAGATGTGGAGAGATTTCTAGAGAGGCAAAGGCAGTAAGGATGCAGGGAATGGCTGGCATGAACTTGCGTGCATGTGTGTGTGGAGGTGTGTGTGTGTACATGTTGCAGTGGACAGAGGGCAATGGAAAGGATGATGTCAATGATAATAAGAGATGAGGGTAGAAGTGAAGGATAAGCAGAAGAAGGCTGTGGCAACACAGAGGTATCAGACAGGGAAAGTGATGGCAAGGCGTTGCGATTGGGAAACGGCGATACAAAGAGAACACACGTCTCTTTAAACCCCTCTCCATGTCAACGACTGGCTTAGTTCAGCTTACACACCTTGTCCTCCCTCTGCTTCCCAGGGAGTTTGCAGGATGTGGAAAATGCAAAGCACTGACTTAAGTCTAAATTTAAAATTGTGCTGGAAGAGCAGTTAGGGTTTGCAGATATCAAATATCTTAGTAATCAAGTTTTCTATCTAATCGTCTCTATTTAAGAAATTGGCTGTGCACGTGCTACGCATATAATCAGCTTTCTGAACCTTTTGTTAGCTCTTCTCCCCATTAGATCAATTGTACTTGAAGAGCTTTGACTTTCCTTTTCCCTAACCATATCTGTGCAGGTTCACATGCATGCAAATGTCCTAACCTTCCATCTACAAGGAATTCAGTCATTTATTATTTCTATCCAGCACATTGTCTTTCCAATTAATCTGTATAATCACTTTTTTATGTTGCATTTTTTTTTATTAATCGTCTTGTAGAAATTTGTTTCTGTAAAATCTTTTTTGAAATTAAAGGTTTTTTTTTTTACTTTTTTTGTCCAAAATTATAGGCACTGTATTCATACAAAGATCTATCACTACTTTACATGTATTAACATTTCTTTTTTCCAATTTGGTATAATTAATTCTTCCTTTGTCAAATCACACTTTGTTTTTTTCTTGTTCTCTTCTGCTTAGATTTGTCTTGTGCTTTTCTTACCACTCCTCCTTTCTGATTTTTTTTTTTTACCTTTCCACTTTTGTTTCTTTTCTCCCCAATCAAAGATTCTTGTTTCCTGCCTCTCCTGTTTCTGAGTTGTCATTTTTCTCTCCATCTTTTCAGTTCTCTCCTCTCAACCCTCTTCACTTTCACACATCCTTTCATATCCCTCTTCTTCTTCCCCCTGCTCTAACGGTGAGCTGTAGTGACTCTGACATCATTACCCTTGTTGTGACAGGTTTCATTTGTACCCTGTGGACCTATACATCAGCCTGACTGATAGTCCAGGGCCCGGGGCCAATGGTGCCCCGCCCAGACTGGGACAAGGTAACAGACAGAACGGTCCTAAAAATCACTCCAGCCTAGGTACTACTGGATCTTTTTCCATTAGTCTTTTCAAAATATCAAACTGGGTCAAAACCCACCACATCACCCCAATTGAAAGATTGCATCACTGTGAAACTGCACAAAAGTACCAGATATTCCATGTATTGTATACATGCATTACACATAGGGCAATATATTTACCTCTGTTCATCTTGTTTCTCAGAAAGTTGAAAACTTACATAAAACCAAACAAAACATGATACTTTAATGCACAAACATTATTTTATGGCCCAGGAAATGATGAGGAAGGTTGCTGACATGACAGCAGTCCATCAGACTTTACATGACATCCTCATGGAGTAACTGAGCAGAGAAGCCTCAAAAGGCTATTGAAAAGAAGTCGACTGTTTACATAGTGCCACATGTATATGTTTATGCATACTGGTGTACAAGCTTCAGGAAAGGAATAAGCTTGGTAGAAAAGGTGCACGGGCAATAAGGATAGTGATAGGCTGAGGAGAGTGTGAAACAAAGCCTTTTAAATAATTTTGGAGAGGAAATGTTTAACAGTTATGGTATCTCTGCACCTAACTAGTCAGTCAACTTACCTGATCTAAACCCAATAGAAAATCTATGAGGATTTTTCATCCCTATGATTAAGTATGTAACAGTTTGGTTTAGTTTTACACTGGGCTCAATTGAATTCAAAATGTATTAATTCCCTTATTCGAATTCTTATTTTTTTCTAATTATGCAAATTAAATACTGTTTTTTCTTAAGAAAAAATTTATTGGATGCTGTTAAAAGGACCAGTGTCTTGTTATATATATAAACAATGGATACCTGTAAGGATTTTGTTTTACTCCAAAGCATAAAGTTTAAATTAGTTTCTAACTATATTTTTCCATTCTGTTAGTTCCTAGTGAGAGTTGTAATAGTACAGACATTGCCAGCGGATGTTCAGCGTTCAACACCAGCAAACTCCATACATATCCATCTCTGTTCTCTCATAAATCCAGTCAATACATCAACAATACCTCACCGCTCACAGCCCTATTGATCTGTGGTCATATTAATGTGCGGCTTATAAGCTCTCTGGCATCCTTTGTAGCCAGACAAGACGGAATCCACTTTGAGTGTGGCTGCTTTTAATGGCTAAATCATCCTGTTGCCTCACAATGGAAAATATCCCAATTGTGTTCACTCAGTTGTACGGAGTAGAAAGCTAGCAAGAGAACCATTAGGGAACAATATTGGACAAAATATTTGTTTTACAGCCATCTGGGTGCCTGTCAGACACCAAATTAGAGTATTGAAGGAATAGATTATTTTTGTGTAATAATAAGATTGATTATTTGCAGCCTTTTCATTTTTTAAAAAGATTTTTATTGGGCATTGGTGACTTTTACTGACAGTCCCTAGAAAGGAAATGGGAGGAGAGAGACGAGGAGCAGACATGCAGCAAACGTCACAGGGAATCGAACCCACAACGGTGAGAGCTCTTTGTGTGGGGCACTCGCTCTACCCCTGCACCACACAGGGCCTGGCCTTTTCATTTTATTCAGTACGTTTTGCTTTACAATTTAATATTCCAAGGTGTGGTGTTTCTGTTACGAGAAGACATGATTAACATGACTCAACAGCTAAACATTAATTCTGAAATTATAGGTAATTACTGTTTCTCTGATGTGATTTTTTTTTTTTTTTTTTTTTAATATTAGGTTCTTTTTAAGTTTTAGTTTGTCATGGCAATGAATACAGCAGCAAGGTGAGTCTGGCGGTTTTCTGAATTCTTAGTCATTGTGCTGTGATGCTTGCTGTTAGCTCAGCAAAAGCATTTATAAATAAAGGTCCACTGTTTCGCTCTTTAGTCAATACCCCTCCATTCAGCATGGAGGTTAGCCAGCAGCAGAGTTGAGCAAAGACATTTTTCATCTGCTATCCTCTGGAATACAGCCCTCTGGTGATGTGTTTCTGTGTGCACTTTTCTGCTTTGTGCAGCCACTCATGTCTGAAGGTAAGCTAGCAAAATGTCTATGCATTTCTTTTGTGCAAAAATACATTCACAACTAGGTTTCTGCTGTGTGTGCTAAGGAAAAAGACTGACCACACAGAAGGCACATTAATCATCCTGATTTTTTCTTTCTTTTCCTTTTTCCCCTCTTCTTCGCCTTATGCATTATAAGTTGAGGGCTGATAGATGAATGGTTGCTTACCCTCGATTCTAGGGGAAATACTTTAGCCTATCGACAAGCCAGAGCCTCTTTGGGGAATACTCGCTTTACCTTCCAGCCCATAGATTTGAAGATATTCAGTGAGACTCCTCATGTATTTATGTATTTCACAGATGGTGAATGTGCTGTACCTGTCCTAAAACTGTGCTGAGAAGCTGACAGTTGCAAGGAGTAGTAGAGCTACACGGTTGTCGGGAGCACCGTGTACCCCTCTGTATTTTCCCTGGGGTATACATTTTACATGAAACACCGGGCCGTCTCAGTCAGTCTTAAAAATAAGTAAGAGAAGAGAACACAACATTAAAAAAAGCAAGATGTGCAATTCAGTTAGAAACTATGCATACTTGACAGTCCCTAGACAGGAAATGGGGTGGAGAGATATAAATGTTAAATTATTGTAAGTCAACCAAGAAGTTTGTTTCAGATTGAAAATGAGAGGGCCAACTCTGATAAGATAAGAAATCAAAGTAAAAGTAAAATTATTCTTTAAATCACATTTTCTATTCGTTTCTATTCGTTTTCCATTCCCCCGTATGGAGGAAGTGGAGTACACTCTGAACACGTTACTAGTCTATCATTGGTAACCCAGAGAAACAACCAAGCACACACCCGTACACTAAGAGCAATTTGAAGACAATATTTTTGCATTAAATCTAAATCTGCCAGGAAGAATAACATTTTAGGATTTTGAAACCACAGTTGCCTTCTCACCTAGTTGCCCTTATCTGCAGTCAAATCGGTATTACAAAAGTTTAAAACAATGGATAGATAGGCAGGTGGATGTATGGGTGACCTTTTTAGTAATTACGGACATAAAAACATTTTCCTGGCTGTATTTATATTGTTTGCAGGGTCAAAATTCAATATTTTAACACAATAGTTCCTACCCGAGATCATGAAAATGATTATATCCAGAAACCATATACATTTTTTAAAAACTGCCAGTTATTTAGTGAAATATGTAATAGATCAAAGCAAATGTCACTCAATAGCAATTGATGAGTAGGCTTTTGTTTTTGTTATTATGTGCTTCTGCAATTAGAAAATATATTAGTTTATATTTTAAATTGATTGTTTATATATCATTTATATCAGTTTAGTTTAATTAGAGTTCCAGTTTGGGAGTTACACTTTTAGAAATCTGGAATAAAAAGCTTAATTATGGTTCAACAAATGCTGACTGGTTAAAAACAAAGAAAGCTGTTTGTCTTTCCATCCTCACATATGGGACTTTGTTGCATTTGTAATTGCAAATGATGTAAAATGAAAACACAGATGGGGATTTATAAGTGAATATGTTAAACAGATCACAAAATAAGACTTAACAGCTAAGCGAAAATGAAAAGAAATCCTAACAGTAACTCTGCACCCCTACTTTTGCAATATGATAGGTGTAATAAAAGCTGCTTTAACACATGGGTAGATCAGATGGTGCTTTATGATTTCCTTGGGTAAACTATTGACTCTGGATTTGTCTACCAGTTGTTTAACTAACTGAGGACAAAACTGAATTCATTACTTTTACTGCAACATTGCGATAACCCACGATTGTTGCTTATATTCAGTTTTTCCTCTGTGCGCACACTTCCTGTCCCATTTTTATGGAGCAGAAAACAATACTGAGGCTGGGTGTTACAGAAGTCGAACATCATATTTTCTGATAAAGTGTGTGTCAGATATATGCCTAATGAAATGTTTAACACCTCAGGTCTAGATTCCGCAATGCCTTCTTTTTTCGATTAGCGATGCAGTTGGAAGAGAATTACAGAAAAAAATGAATGCAGCCTGTTTGGGTTCATTCCCTGACCTATTGGATTGGTTGAAGCATTTGTTAATTCTTGTCCTACGATGGATCATCAAGCAGAAAAAGCATTAGCAGTCATCTTGGGAATGACAATACATATAGTGAGTGGCTCTTGCTTCCTTGACTCTAGCCTCCCTTGGATTTCTCTCCCTCCTGGTCCTTCGCTTTCCTCATCTTGAGCCTGTGTAACTCAACATTGTCATTCACCTAACCTTGCTAGCAGAGTGGAAGGTTTCTTGGCGCCTGTAAGTTGTTCTTGGCAAAGCAATGCAGGGGAATAAACCTCAGCCCTTTCATGATGAGGTGCTTAGCAGATGTCTGATGTACAGCTTGACAAAACTTCAATCTCCCAAGGACACGTATTCCCTTCAGTACCAGATCTGAGACAAGATGTGCATGTTTATCAGCAAGTGCAAAAATAGGACTTTAAACACAGGCTGTACAGGTATTTAGCTTAGTGGGTGGAATTCAGATGGAAATAGTACAGCTTTTTAAGTAACCTCTGACACAATGCAGTCTGATGAGAAATGCTAATACTCTATTCTAGGTGGGCCCTGAGCCAAGGTTGCCTCTGTATGTAGCCATTTCTTTAATAAGCATAATACTTAAAAGTTGTCCCTTGTCTTCATTATGAGGGTTAATAGGTAGTGACGTATGGTTTTGTCTGTGAATACAGACTGAGTCTTTGTGTTGTAAGAGTGTCCTTTCCTCTTTTCAGGTAAAGATGAAGACTTCTACCCCTTTGGTAATTTATCATTGATCTTATCAAACAGAATCCAAATTTCCAAAGCAGAAAAGAATACACCAACAACAAAAAGGTGGTGTTTGCTGTCTGGTTTACGTCATGTTAGCAGAACTTTCAAACTGAATTGTGACATGTTGAATTATGAAATTAATCTTCTTCATTTTAATCGGTCTAACCAAATTTCACACCTTAAGATCCCCCTTAATTAGATTTTTCCAGGCTTGGTTTACCACACAGCCCTTTTGTTTGAATGTTCAGTTTTTGAAATGATGATTCCTTAAGCTCAGCCACGGTACTTTGTTTTATTAAACAGTTGGTCTGAAAAAAAAAAAAAAATTAGGGTTCAGTGTTGTGTTGTTTGATTGTTGGTGATGGTTTGGTATATGTGTTATGTGAAAGCCTTCCTACCTCTTAAACATTTTCAGATTGTATCAAATTGTCATAACAAACATGGACATTTTTGTTTCAATTGTGTGTGACAGACAAATGCAAGGAAGTAATAAACGACCTGTATTTACTGGCATCCATCTTCAATCGACTCGGACCAGACTTCAAACCCCTGCTGAAGAAAAGCATTCCCAGATTGTAATGTCTGCACAACTTTTCATAGCAGGGATGCTGTGTTCAGAGGGATGCAGTGTCTGTTTGTCCTACAGATATTGTTTCACATATGGACTACAGTGTTCATTTGTCCAGAGCACCTCCTTCCATGTGTGTCCTGTGTCTGACACATCGTTTGTTGCAAACTTTACAGCAGACATCTTAGGAATTCCTGTCAATAATGGACTCTTCCATAAACTGTCAAATAGTTTTCCTGGTGACAGACAGCTCTTGAGCTGGAGTTATTTGTAGTTTCTATAGGGTTACAACAGACCTCTTGCTTGTTTCCATGATTAATGTTCTCATCGCTCTACCTGTCATTTTAGGCTGACAAGCATGTCCTGTTAGGTATGCTATTGTGTCTTTCTCTATCTATTTTTGGGTAAATTAATTGATTTGTGGTTTTTGAGATGTTAAAATTGTTCAATTATTTTAGAACCTTTACCTACTTTAAATTGCCCCATAAATGCCCTTCACAGCATCATGTATACTGATTTTGAAACATGTATATGAGGGCTCTATTTCCTAATGAGATGATTTCTGATTGCAGCAGTTAACATGCCTTATTTTGTGATAAATGTGTCCTACTTTTTTGTGGGTTAGTTACAAAAATCCCAATTAACTTGAATTGTTAGAAAATGGGAAGCTAGTGACTCATATTGGTTGTCACACTGTGATGGATGATTGTGGTTTATGAAAAAAATGTTTTGCCTTTTTGTTGTGGGACTTTATAAGTGAATTTTGTTTCGTTATATTATGAATGTAATCATCCATAGAGCCTTCAAATTGGATATTCCCTTTAAAATTAATTCAATTAAGCACTTTCTCTAGCTCCCTGGTTTTCTTTACTTGCTGATCATCCTGCACCAAGTAAAAAGGCTCATGTATGTTCAAAAGATATGAAGCACATGCCTGTTGCCTAACATAACTCTCACTACATAGCTTTAGGCACAATGATATCCTCGGGCTTGCTTTCAGTCATTTGAACAATGATCAATTTACCTGAGTAAAAGGTGCTCCCTTTTTATAAAAGTTGTATTTGCACTTACTTTCATACTGAATCTTTACACTACAAGTTTGTGAATATTTTTTTTTGTTCAGAATCTAACAGTTTGAATTAGGCATGTCCCTAATTGAAGCTAACTAATAATGGAAAGAGTGAAGCTGAAACACTTGCCATTATAGAGAAATTACTTAGTGATAGTTCACGTTTTCTTATTTCTCTGGTCCAGTTATTCCTGTGTGAACAAAACTAAGATAAACTGTTGTTCTCCTGCTTCATAAACCAACTACTTTTCATTAAACTGTGAAATGTTATAGCAGCAGTATTCAACATGGCCTTGCACTCAGATCTCTACCACACAGCTGTTGGTCTGAAGCACAAATGAGCCTTGACTAAGTGTGTCACATCAACCAGACACACAGGGAGCAGCAGTGGCCAATAGGGTCTGATGTTGACTGTGAATTTAAGTTCAAAGGCCAAAAACAGAAAAAGACTGTAGACATAAAACCAAATTCAGTCAATTTCACAATATTTGGTCTTATGCAGTGGATGACATTTTAATTGTTTATCTACTCAATACCCGCCTCTCGGAAATAGTGTGTTACTTGACTACATATGTGAACATATATATTTTATAAATGGTATAAAAATCTTGACTATTAAATTCCTTGATATGTTCTTGCCAATTTCTTTTCTTTTTCTTTACTTGCAGTGGTCAAGACAACAGATCAGCTTGGTTGATGTTTGGTGTTAAGTACAAGGACATGAGAAATAGGGGTTAACAGCTTTTGTGATTTACCTTCATTCTTTCACAGCATGCCACTCTGAGAGTCACAGCAGAGTATCCTATCAGGTATAAAGTGGTAAGTATGCAAAATGCTTAATAGCCTCTTGCACAAGCATTTCCACAGTAATATCAGAATGCAAATTGGTCAGGCTCTCATACCCAATCCAAATCAGCTAAATGAGGGGGCAGTGGGGACATCATAGTACCCTAACACACATTGAGTGTGTGTACGTAAAGAAAGTACAAAGGCAGATGTACACACGGCTGGCTTGTTCAGAGTCAAGGTCAAGCAATATTGGCAAATAGCAAGATAAAAGCAGAGCATCACTTAAGGCTGCAGAGTAGTCTGGGACAACATCATATCCAGTATTACATAAAACACAATGACAGTGTGGTATTTAGGTTATCTATTTATTTATATCGGGGCATTTTTTATGATAACCCATCTCTTCTCAGTATGATTGAGACAAATCAGTAGGCTGCCGTGAAAGCTCCTCTTCTGATTAACTCTTTGTAGATTGCTTTTTATCTGTTGGCATTTGATGTACAACATCTTTGTAAAGGGCTGTGGTCGAATGCAATCACAAACCCTCTCATGCCGACCTGGGGGACGGGGGAGGCTTCCGAACATCTGCTGGCTCCCGTAAGGGGCCATCCTTCAGAAAATATTGACTGTTTGACAATAACACAGTGTCTGTGTGTGCGTGAGGAACGCTGCTTTACAGAGAAATGTAAAATCCCTATGTGTGTGCCTGAGTGTCGTGTCTGTGTGTTCTCTAAGCTAATGGGAAAAGGAGAAGAGAGCCAACCAGGGGGACAAGGGTCACCCGTCTTGTAAAAGGGATAACAGAAATTCCATTTTCCACACTAAATTTTTACCAAATGCAACCGCTCTACCATCTGTGTTCTCACTTTCTGTTTATAGTCTGCTCTCAGAGATAGGGAAGCACAGCTGCAGAGTTACAGCTTACCTACTAGATGCACATATTTCAGAAAATGTCTCTCCTTAGAAAGGGCCGTAACCTTTTCTTTAGACATGCTACTATAATCTACAACGAGGGTCTTAAACTCCACTCCTCAGGCGCTGGTATATGGTCCAGGGCTGGTCACTTTGACCGTGTGACTCAGTCAAGGTTTTCATTTTAATTGCAGTTTGTGGAATATTTTATTTTGAAAAATCTGAAACTCTTAGATGTTGCTTCAAAACACAAGTCAAATAATCAAGTAAAACTCTGAAGAACTTGACTGCATATCGAGGCGGTAATTCAGCCACTTGATTCAGGTGTTGGAACAGAGATCAGAGGCATCAGAAGCATTTGAATTGAGGCTGGGGAACATTGAAAAATGGGGACTGATACAATGTCAATACTGATATTTGAAACTTTTACAGATAACTGGTTGCTGTTTGTCTGGTATAAAAACATGGCATAATATCAAAACTGTAACTAATTAATAATTAGCTAACAGGTGCATTGAAAACTAGTCATCTTGCAATTGGAATGTTGTGGGTTGCCTTCCAGCTCTAATGTGAGCTGCCCATTGTTAAATGATGAATTTCTGAGCATTTTAATCTCATATTCTTTCAGTTTGCCACATAAGATTCAGAGACAAACTTTCTAACCATATTTTGTGCACACTATCTACTTTATCTTTGAGAAAAATAGCAATGCCTGTTACTTGAACTATAGACACACTCAACAAGTCCAACAAAAGGAGCAATTTCCATCTATTTTTGAGTAACACACAGCAATTTTCCTCACTTTTACCAGAATCGCAATGACTGCAGAGGTGATCAAAGAGGAGGAAAATATATTCTCACAAAAGCGGTAGTCTTGTCAAATTACTTCACAAAACTGTGAGAATAACATCTGATTGAATCAAGAAGAAATTACATTAGAAATTATATTTCAAAATCAGTCCCTAATGTAGATCGAATTCAATCCAATTTATTTACACCGCAGCAACTCACAACACGTGTTCTGAAGGCACTTTATAAAAATGAAAGTCTATTTCAATCCGGTTATACAGACAGATTTTAAATCAGTTACCTACATTCCAATTTGATCCTAGTTATCAGCTTGTTATTCAATTTGGATAAAAGAAAAAAGTCTAAGGGAAACCCACCCAATGGAATTGAGTCACTGTCTTTCAGCATTTGTTCCTCTTGGATCATCATGTTGTGAATGGTCGCATTGATTGTTTCAATGACTTTGCAGAAAATCCTTCATATTGAGCATGCATGTGGCGACTGCACAAAGGAAAACTCCCATTTAACAGGAAGAAACTTCAAGCGGAACTTGCCTCTGTGTGAACAGCAACTTGCCACAACTGACCGGGGTTAGAGAAGACAAAACTTTTAAACACAAAATCACTGACCCAGGATTACTTTTTATGTTAAAGAAAACGTAAAGAGTTAATGGCAGTAGAAGCTCTTTTAGTGGTTTATTTTAAGAGAGAAACACAGCTAGACAGATAAAGCTCTGAGCCAATTTTCTGGTCTACAGGAAGAACGAGAGCCCATGCACTTAGTCACAACAAAAGCTCAGCTACTGGCTGTGTCCAGAAGAGAGAGTTAAGCTCTAAAAGACACAACATTATCTAAACAGATGTAGAACATGAAGTTTTTGGCAGCAGTACCTCAGCTGATGCACCTCTCCCAGATGTTGTTTCAACTAAACAGAAACATCAGGAAGATATATCTTTTACGAAGAGGAACAAAAACAGAGCATCAAGTTAAATGCAGAAATAACTTTATGCTCTCTTCAAAATTGAAGTGTGGTAAGAGAATATAGGAAAGTGAGGAAAAATGACCTGTTCTCCAGCCTAAACCAGCAACACTACAGAGACAGCTCAGAAAACTGCTCCAGCGAGAGACTTTATCAAAAAGAAAAGCTTTAAGCTTTAAGCCTAGTCTTAAAAGTAAACACAGTGCCTGCTTCATGAACTAAAACTGGGAGCTGGTTCCACAGGAGAGGAGCCTGGTGACTGAAGGATCTGCCTTCCATTCTACTTTTTGAACCAGTAGTAAACTTTCCGTGTGAGAACGAAGTGCCCTGTTAGTAAAATGTGAAACAATCAGATCGCTCTTATATGACAAAGCAGCTTTATATTTGAGTAGAAGAATTTTAAATTATCTTATGTGACGTACCGAAATTGGTGTTGAAATTGGAGAAATATGGCCTAACTTCTTAAATTTTCATTACAGCTCTTTTTGCATTTAAGCTGAAAACTTTTAACTGCATGTTATAGTGTTCCTAGTAGTAAAGAATTATAGTAGTCCAGCCTTGAAGTAACAAATACATGAACTAGCTTTTAATTGCCACTCAAGGATATCTCTAATTTTGGAAATATTATGGAGGTGAAAACTAAAATCCTACATTGAAAAGTCATTCATTCAAAATTAAATACTTCGGACACACTCCAAATGCAGGTCTATTACCCAACTAATTTTAATGTAATATCCCTATGTTAAAAGTATTTATTTTTTACTACATTAAGGACATGTTTTGCATTATTCAAAGGGGACAAATATGATTGTGGAAACCGTTGCAGCTTCTGGAATAAAGCCTCTGACAGCTGGTCTAAGTTTCACTCAGAACGACACAGTCACAAGCTAACATGCATTAATTCCCGCCTGTGCTATGAGCTTTCTGCTTGAGTGACAGTAATTATCGTTTCAGTCCTGATGTGGAGACACCAACGCTTTTGATGTCTTTGTTTAAATCAAAATGAGAGCCCTGCCCCAGTCACCCACACAATCATAACTCAAGCTGTAGCACCAAATGCACTGTCGAGTTAGATTTGCATTTTTTGCCTGCTTTCGTGCTCAGACTTTGACATTAATGAGAAAGAATGTGTGAATAAATTACAGTTGGCATACACTGTAGATTTTTGTAAAATAAAATTTTCATACAGTCATAGATTTGAGAAATTTATGGTGATGAGTTTACTTGTCTCTTAAGGTCTATGTTGGCTAAGCATTTATTTCAAAATTAACCACGCATCAGAGATGCACAGTAGTCATTTGTTTCTGTGGCCTTGTAAATACACTTGAAAGTTCATCTCAAACAATTGGAATATCATTGAGGAGTTGACTTATTTCATTGACTCAATTCAAAAAGCGACTCATATTACATTGTTTCATTCAGTTTTGTTGATTATGGCAAAAAGCTGGTGAAACCTAAAAAATAACTTTCTTAGAAAATCTAAGCAATGAAAAATTAATACAAACATAAGTCACATAATATGATGTCCATATACTGCGTAATTTATTTTTGGGTCTCCTCTTGCTTGAATTATTGCATCAATATATCGTAGAATGAATGCAAACATGCTATGATGTTTAATTTTGGAGTAAATTTTGGAGTCTGTTTGAAACAGACTGAAGAGTTACTAAAAGTATTTTTGCCATTTTAAAACGGCTCCTGTTTTCATTGCTGTCCCCACAAAATCTCTAACTAGTGTTTGTCGTGACTGTGCTTATCCTTACCCTGCTGATAGGATACAAATAGGATACTAGCTGCATATGAAAATTTCACATTACCCTTTTGAAAAAAATTCAAACCATCCCTTTAACTGCTTTTTATCTCATGCAGAGCCTCTGCTTGCAGCATCTCCTTTCATGCTCCCTGGGAGACACCACTCACAGCTTGAAAACATAGACGCTATCCAAAAATTTAGAGAGTGGAATTTATCATTCTGTTTTGAGACAAGAATAGCATTCACACCCCCTTTTTTTTTTCTTTAAATCATATTTTCTGAGGTATCTTTTGCAATCAAATCAGTTATGCATTTTTTTCTCATTGCTCTAGAGGTCAGCTAAGATTTTCAAAATTCTCAATCTTATTTAGAGCTCAGATTGCAAGCCGGGGATCAAATGATCTGTCCTACTCTTCCTGAGGAAGGTTATGAAAGAAAGACAGGAGAGAAAGGTCACACCTCAGGATACTGCATATGTGGTTGGGCTAAAAAACACACTATTGCCCTGTTTAGAACAGGATAGTATGTCATGTAGTGACTTTGCTCTTTTCATACAATATGAACATGTCAAGAATGGAAAAATCAAGGTCTTACCCTTTTTAAACTTGTTTCTTTGCTCCAGGGTATCAGCCCCTGGGGTTTATAGTAATGGAGTAATCCTCTTATCTGTTGCTGCTTCCCTTACCCTCACAGATCATTTTTCTTCTACACTAGTGTATCATTCCATACTAAGCTGCAGTGCTGATGTTTTCCCCATATGACTTTGGGGTGCTAGGTGACTCATTTAAGATTACAAGGATGAAATTCTACGATAAAAAAACATTACAACTAAATCTAAAGTTAACGTAGTCCTGCACTTTATCAGCTAAACCCCACTTATGAAATTAATCAAGGTTTAAATACTTATTATCTTACTGAATTATGTACAATGAACACTATTTTATCAATTATTGTGAATACAAACTAAGCAAAAAATATTAGGTTTTGCGTCATTTCCTAGGGGAAATGACCATATGTTAACTACATAAAAAATATATATATATTTTAGCCATTAAACCTGTTACAATGTATTATGTAATACACAACAAACAAATTAGAACACATTACAGCATAACGCACTGTAAGCATGCACAAACTGATACAGAAAGTGGTGACTCCGTCCAAGTGAGTTGGACATGGTGAGGAAAAAGTATCCTGCTGCGAGGCTGGTGACAATGACTATTTCTGTACTAGCTCTGAGAGAGAGAGACGAGTAGGATATGCAGAGATGAACTCAATCACACTGTGTTAAAAAGCACCAAAGGGCATCGACCACACCTAACATTACCATGCAGCCTTCTGAAGCTGTCATGCCCTGGAGCCACCAGTGTGCAGCCGTTGAAATGTTGTACGACAAGTAAGGACACACTGATGGGGAAATTAAGTCTTGTGGTCCTTTCATGTTGGCATGGACAACTATTGAGTATCCCTTTAAACTATTTATTTTTTTTTAGTTTTCTTTTGCATGATTGATGAGAATTTCAGATGAAATGTCACCCTATCAGGCTATTGAAATAAAGAGTTTAATTTAAAGAAGTTTAAAAATAAGTCATAAATTTAAAATTTCGATGTAAAAAGAGTAGTTAGACTTACATGCATTAAACAAGCAAATACGTTTTTTTCAGTTTGTTTTCAAAAGTACTTAGCTTAGCTGTAGATAATGTGATGTGTTCTTTTAAGGATTGTGCATTCTTCTATTAAATACATCATCAGTTCATCACAATCTCAACCACACTAAGTTAAAGATTAAGGTATATTTTATATTCTTCTCTCTGGTGTATACGAGTAACTGGCCAATCTAATTTTCTAGACTCTGGGAGAATACTGCTGTCTAGACAGTCGCTGTTATATCCTGTATTTTATGCCACAGCTCATTGATTTCTGAATTTAGTTTTGGTTTGATGCTTGAGAAACCAGGTAACAGCTAAAGTGACTTGATGTTTTTTCATGTGAATGTTTGAGCTTCACACTGTGATGTGGTCCAGAACAGAGTATGAAGATTGTGGTTTAGATTTATTGTTAATTGTACGTCTTGCTAAAGGCAAAACATATAATCTTGAGAGAAAAAAAGCACACTTGACATGCATTTATTTTATCACTATGCAAACATATGTTAATATTGCCCCACTGTGATGATGGGCTGTAAAGAAAACTACATAGTGTGATACAGCTTTCAAATGAGTGGTAAAACCTCCACACTTATCTCCTTTTTGTTTATATTATTGACCACATTTATTGTTCTTTCTTTTTTGGTGTTCTCTTTTGTGGGTCCAGGATTTGATAGAAAACAGCAATTTTCAAATGAACAAATGCTAATTGATGCCACTATTGGATAAGGAAATAAATTTGTACTGGCTCACTGCTTAATTCTTTTGGAATATGCTTACTAATTCTTTATTGAAAAACAGATTATAATTCTATCATCATTCTATCTTCTGACAATTCTGATATAGCGTTCTTGATTTGTTTCCTCATAATATTTAGGTTTCTGATTGGATTTCTTTAACTGCATTTTTTGCACTGATCATCTTTATTTTCACCTGCAAGGTCATATGATCAACTGAGCAGTCATATTTACTTTCAGAAATTACTCTCATTGCGTACATACAATACTGTGGAAAGATATGTAGCTTAGACTTTCTAGAAACCATCCCAAGTGGTCATGAGTGACATTTCTAAGTTATTTTTTCAAAGGTGTATTCTTAGTTAAAAGCTAAAAGAAAGAGACAAACTATTGTGATTGTCTACAGAAAAAAATTAAAGCCATTTAAAAAGCGTGAAGATACTGCTTGAAACCATCAAAACAGATTAGAAAATAATCTCTTCTTAGAAGCAAAATATAACAAAAAGAGGGATAACTTAAGAGTTATGCATAGAATCCCCCAGTGCTAATGCTTTTTTTTAGCAGTAAAACTGATATATGTATTTGAAAGCCTTTTAGATGTCACTTGAAGAGTTTTGATGTCTACTTATTCTTTGTAAGAACACAGCATTTTCATATCTTATTCTAAAATGCTATGCTTTTCTTGCAAGCACGTCCTGTTTGTGCTCATCGAGGGTGCGATATCATATCACATAATAGAATCTGATAGAGGTGGGCAACAGGAGGACATAGGGAGATATATTGGTTGTTAGACGGTGGAGAGCGGAGCCATTTGTCAAGACTTTATCAGTTGTATCCTGGAATTTGTCAGAGTCAATAACATGAATCGCTGTGAATTGATGGACGACTCTCTAACATAAGGCATTCATACCAACGAATCACTTCATACATATAGAGACAAATAGATGGATACACTGGTATAGGAACATTGTTTAACCCCATGCAGGTTTCTTCTCTTCTTGTTTTCTTTTGCATTAACAGGTTCCAGAGCATCAAATAAAACGTATTACAAAAATATAACTTAGGAATATTCCATATGTTTGGGAAAAAATTGCATTTAACCTTTTTTTCCCTGTGTGAAAAAGCAATTAGCCCCTAAACATACTATAGTACATTGTTGTGCCACCCTTGCCACCACTGCTGCTGACACATGATATTGTTTTAATTGTACTCATAGTAAACATTAGGAGATCTACATCTCTAAATAGAACACTGTAGAACACCAACACTGTAGAACGAACATGTGTGAAGGAGGGGTGCAAAGAAAAACAAGCCACACAAGGATGTTGGTGTTTTACTTAACCATCTAAAAGAAGGCTTGATGAGATTCTGGGATCAATACATCTCAAGGGAGTAGGGGAAAAATCAAAATTGGGTTCTCTGTTTACTTCTCAATTTCTTTCCCATACCCTCCTATAACTTCTCAGTTTGTGCAGATGCCTTTTTTTCTACCTTCAACTAAGTTGTGAACCTTGCAGCACCTGGCTATGATATAATGATGCCTGTTGCAAGAGAAAATGCCTCTTGGGACAGGGAAGCAAAGCTTTGGTTACTCACATACTTCAGTATGTGTAGATCAGCTGACAGCATGGGATGGCTGGGAGGCTGGGTTTGCTCTTGGCTGGAGATTCAAGGTTCTAGTTGAAATCAGCAAGGTGTGCCAAGTATCACAGCTGTACGCTTTAATCGATGACCTGGCTACCAGAAAGCTGGGATCAATGCTGCCCTCCCTGTTCACACTGCAGGCCTCTCTTGTTTTTCTCATGGACATGCGCTACAGTCGTTTTTTTCTTTGCACTGCCTAGGTGGTGAGATTAGTTGCAACCTAATTTTAAAGGACAGATGGAGACAGATTAGTACACTGAATGTGTTTATTTGATGGCGCCGACCACCTCCCTATTTTTTTACTTTTTTTTTTTTTTGGAATATATATTTTGCGGGGCTTAACCATGTGGTCACAAGCTTAAAAACTGGAAGCACCTGGTCTGTCGGATTTGATCCCTTATTACGGAGTCAGGAGAACATGGCACAGCGAGAGCTAATTTCCATGAGTTTTAAAGGCAGTCAGGCTCATGGCGTCTTTAAATCTCTGCAAGAAAAACACATTGCATGTAAATCTACTAAATTATTGTTTTATCACAGCAGAGTGCTTCCTTTCAAAAACTAGCTAAAATCTGTATGGTTAATGACAGACTTCAAGGTTTTGTTCATATTCATGCAGCACCTTGGAATAATATTCAGGCCCCTAGATCCTTTTCACATTTTGTCAAGTTACAACCACAGATTTGAAGTGGAAGAAGAAAGGCACACTGCTTGTTAAAATAATTTGCAAATAGAAATATAAGTGCTGCATGTTTTGTTATTCATCCATCTTCATTTTGAATGGTGATAATTTCTAAATGGCGTCCTAGTGTGTGTAATTTACTATCAGTAGACATATGGCTGTTCTTTGAAGGCCTCAGAGGTTTGTTGGAGAACAAAAAACAAATTAGCGAACAAAGAGCCTAATGCCAAAGATCACACCAGAAAGGTCATTTTAAAGTTGTGGAGAAGCAGGGTTAGATCACAAAGCGATATTCCAAACTTTGAGCATCTCATAGAGCACTGTTCAATGTGTAATTTGAAAACAGAACAATTGGATTGGATTCATCATTTAGATATATGTTGTCCCCAAAACATAAATTGTTTTATTGGCTCACAGTGAATTATGAGGCATGAACAAAATGTGCATCATGGTCAGTTCTGTATAATAGAACACCACGCTACAAAGTGTTTTTGTTGATTTTCTTTTCAAAATTTCAACATGAGCTAAATTATTCTGTCAAAGCATTACTTATCCCGTGGAGTAATATTAATGGACTTAACTAAGTCAATTTGTTTGTGAGTGATTGGTAGTAAAATTTATCCAGAAGAGCTCTATAAGTCCAAATGGCAAGTTTTGAACAAAATAAGATCTAATTCTCCTTTGGCCTCTGAGATCTTTTGGCAAACGGAGAGTTCCACAGTAGACAGAGGGGTTGTGGGAACGCTGTCTCTCTGGTCTCAATCCTAATTCTGCTGCCCGGCTCAGTCGGATAAAGAGGCCACCGGCATAGCCTTCAGTGTTTCAAGTCTGATTAATCTTCTGATTAGGTTAATCCAGCAATGCTTCATGGAGGAAAGCCATCCCCCCACCGGAAAGTCTCCTATTCCAAAAGTTCTTTTATTCTCTTTGAGGTTCTCATTGAGTTTTTCTCTTGTAATCTTTTGACGGAGGTTAAAGGTGTTGATCTTCATCACATGCCTCACCTCATGCTAAAAGTTACATAAAGTGGACATCACATCCTGTTTTGGTCTTTATTGAATTATGTCTGGCTTTGATTTCAGTTACTTTTCAACTAGTTAAGTTCCTGTGAGACAAACAGCTTGTAAAACCTGGGTTCGATACAGGGCTTTGGTTATTGTGCAAGGAGACAAAGGTTAATGAAAGTCAGTTTGATGAGAATGCTTTACTACATGCCACTGGAAGATACAATAGGACCCTTTTCCTGATTTATCACCAGAGTTGGACAATGAATAGAAGATGTTAATGAAGGTCAAGCGACAAAATGCTTTCTCTGAGTTCATAGTGAGGTTGAGTCTATTAAATACCCCCCACCAACACATATAATCTCTTTCTGACGCACATATATACACATTCACAAACACAAACCCATTTACATAGCCCTTTGCTGCTTAATGATTAGAGGAAATTTACTCCACATTGTCTCCTATTCCATTGGATAATGTTTTTGTTGAGTTTCTGCTTAATTAGCCTTTTTGCTCTCTACCCTTTCCTAAAACACACAATAAATAAAATGTGCTGAGCACATATGCAATCCTCTGGTGTATTCAATAGCCCATTTATTCCTACTAATCAAGCATTAGAGATTGCTGGTAATCCTGCTTCATTTGGCATGCTGCCTTTGTTTTCATAAGGAAAGTAGAATTGTTTAGTTTGATAATTGATTTGAGGGTAATTGAAATAATGATGATTATTTGGACGTTTTGTGTTATTTCACAGCGGAACACTTGCCTAAGCGTAAGATAAAATGTGCAAAATCTGAACACAAATGCAGACTTGAAGGCAGAGGACAGGAACACAAACAGCAGAATTTGTCTAGTTTAACTTAAATTTAAAAAAATGATGTTACACTATACATACTTTAGAAATATCTGCCATGAACTGATTTTGAACTTGTGTATATTATATTTGAAAATGAACATTAAGGACCGACACCATTGGAAACAAAAACACATTGGAATTAACCATCCAAATGAGAAGTCATTAGACTATGATCCTGCATTCAGAAAAATGACTTGAAATTTTATTGAAATTCACATAATTTAATTTGATCATTTCACAGTTTTAGCAGGGTAAACTTTGGTATCTGGACACTTTGTCACAAAGTTTTTAGGTGGAAGTTAGAACCACAGCCTTGCCCAGTTGGTAACTTCACAGTTATAGCATATTCTCTCCAACCTCAGGTCACTCTGCCTTCTCCTCCTTGAATGCAGAGCCCACGGCAACAAGCATCACTTCTAAGTGGTAGTGTGACACAACTGTGGTTAGATATCGGCACTTGTAACCACTCCGCTTCAAGTTACACCGGGCACCAACCTAAAAGGGCTTAAATTTTTAATTTGTGCTGGAGAACAGAGATCACATCTAGGGAGTATAGCATATCTGTAATTTATTTAACAGTCCCACAGAGGACAAGTTATTTTGGAGACAGAAAGCCAGGACCCAAGCATCCGGGTGGCTTTCATTTTGTTTTATCTTTCTCTTGCTCGCTCTCTCTCTCTCTGTGCTCAGGGGGCTTGTAGGTAGACTTCAATCTGAAGTGACCTACTCTTGGATGTTGAGGGGCATTGGAAATGATTGTTAGTTTATTTATTTTACAGTCCCCAAGTAAAAAGGAATTAAAAGGCCTTTCTGTCTTGTTTAGAGACTACTTGTTCTTCATCTCTAGGAACAAGAAAACTTTTTTTTTTTTTTTTCTGATATATTGTTACATTTTGCACAAGTGAAGGATTCTTCAGCTGTGTCAGCATATTTAATTTGACTGTCTGAAGATTCCTCGCTTTTGCAGGCATGACTTCAAAGCTGTGTCATTCCTAGTTCAAGTGGGCCTGATTTGCAGTAGCCACTGTTCTTTGGAAGCAGTAACACACATACATGCAACAATCTGCAGTAATTTATTAAAATTACTATCAAATCTGCTACTTATCCGCAGTAGTGTGTGTGCATGTGAAAGTGGGGTAAAAGAGGGTGGGGGCAATGAAAGCTGGTGGTGGCACGCTATCATGAAGTTCATCCTTAATGAGTATGGATTAGCAGGGATGATCCAGGCTTTGCAAAACCCCTGGTCCACGGCTGGTGAGTGTTGTGTGGGTGGTGTTTTTGTTCATGCATATATATGTGTGTATAAACTGATTGGAGGTGACATAATATCACAATTCAGACACTCTGAAAATCTTGTTCCAGAATTTTCAGATGTAGTTCATAGCTTTGAAGATATAGGGCTTTCGTGTGTGCACTTATGTATGTAAACATCACAAACATCTAATCACTCCCCCTCCCAAATGAGCATTAAAAGCTGATTAATATTCCTCAGCAGTAATTCAATTGTTCATGTAATTATTTGCAAGATATCCCCTGGAACAGGTTGATGTTTGCTGAACTCCATTCTTCCAGCCATTTTCTTTTCGACCTTGTCCCTAATGGGGTCAGGAGTTGCCAGTGCTTATCTCCAGCTGCGTTCCGGGCGAGAGGCGGGGTACACCCTGGTCAGGTCGCCAGTCTGTCGCAGGGCAACACAGAGACAGACAGGACAAACAACCATGCACACACTCACACCTCGGGAGAATTTGGAAAGACCAATTAACTTGACACTCATGTTTTTGGACTGATGGGAGGAAGCCAGAGAACCCAACGAGAACCCACGCATACACAGGGAGAACATGAAAACTCCGTGCAGAAAGACCCCGGGCCTGGAATCGAACCCAGGACTTTCTTGCTGCAAGGCAACAGTGCTACCAACTGTGCCACTGTGCAGCCCGTTTGCTGAACTCTTTTCACAAAAATTCTCAATGTTGAGAGAACAATAAACATTCCACAGGAAATGTCTGCTCAGCGCACAGCTGAGAGAGAGATTCAGGGAAGCTTGTGACCAGTTTTAATTTGTATTCTGGATGTTTCAGTCACGTCTGCGTGAGGGGGGGATATGATATGAATGGCTAAATCTTCTCGCTCCAATTGCAGCTAGTGAGAAGCTTTTTGAACTTTGGAATTAAACTGGTGAAGCCAATCAAAGGCCAGCAGGTAAAAGACTACAAATACTGAGAAGTCACCAGGCTCACAATAGAGAAAATATCCAGAATGGAAAATCCTTGATGGTGTCTAAAGAGAATGGGTGGATGAGTTCAAGGTGATAAAAGGTAACAGAAGTTGCCATGTGTTATAGCATGAGTATAAGCTCTGACTGCACAAACAGATGTGCAACAGCAGCTACCCCATCAGCTAAGAATAGAAAACTGAGATAACAATTTGCTAAAGCTCACCTAAATTGGTTGTCTGGTCTAATTAGTCTTGATTTCAGCTGCAATATTCAAATGTGGCAGCATCATATTTTGGTGCAAACAACATAAAAGCATGAATCCATTCTGATTTGTATTTTTTGTTCAGCTTGTTGGTGCTTGTAAAATAGTATGTAGGATATTGTCTTAGCTTGCTTTGGGCAGCTTAGTGCCAGTTGAGCATTGTTTAAATGCCATAGCCTGCCTGAGTATTGTTGCTGATCGTGTCAATCCCCATATGACCACAGTGTATCCATCCTCTGATAAATCTGCAGTAACTCCATACCAGTATGAACCAAAATTTCTCAGAGATGTTGTTAAACCTATGAATCATGGCAATTCTGAAAGCAAAGGAGGTCAAATTTGTTACTAGCAAGATGTGTCTAATAAAGGGCCCAGTGTGTATATTTTACACTTTACTGAGATGAAAAGCTAGATTCACGTCACTTTGTGCACTGTTGTTTTGGCACTGAAACTTTTGCTTCTGTAAGTGTAGGCTGATCATGATTTGTTACAATATCAGGAGACCCAGCAAACACTTGCTTGTCATCATTATGAAGCATTGTTTGTTCTAAAACAAATACCAAGTACATTTTTTTTAAATTCTGACCGCACAACAGACGCACCACTGTTGTGACAGAACAGTCAGAGACTAATTTAAGCAGCAGAGATAAGCATGAGTCCTCAGAGATGATTTATAATAATTAATCCACTGTGTCCAGGTCTCCCTCCCACCCCCTGTCAGTTCAGTGCACAGAGAAAACACACTCCCAACTGTTCCTAACCATTCAGGCTTGGGAACACAGCTGTGACCACCTCGGCGCCTTTCCAATCCAATGTCACCAACGTTCGGATTGAAGGACATTGTAAGGGATTTAGTCTGTCTCTGCCTCTCTCTTTCCATCCCTTTTACACCCTTGCAAGTCCACAATAGAATACACACCCTGCTTTATCATGCTCATCATTTCAGAAGCCATTAACATGCAGGCCTACAATAACATTATTTATGGAGACGTTAATATTAATATCGACCTGTGTGCTGTCAGGCAAGCTGATTTACTGAGCTTGGGAATGCAGGGCCATGTTGAGGTGGCAGGTGTACTAATTGAATATCAGTCACTGGATGCCAATAGACACACTCTTGCCACTGACCAAGCACACACTGAACAGCACATAAAAGGGACAAAAAGACTTACACGCCTGGACTCACTCCCATTGCAAGTAATAACTAAGAGCTACTGCCCCTATGGAAGTCTGCATCATAGGTTCTTTCAGGCAGCCTTGCATGGTGGTAATTATGACAGAGGATTTTGTGTCAGCATGTAAATATAATTGACTCTGTTATACTTATCTGCTCAAAACAGGCTCTGCTAATGAAGCTTCATTTAGAGAGGCTCCATGCTCAATAAAAGTGCCTTACAAATGTATTCTTACCTCTTTTTGACATTTTGCAATAAACTTTATTGTATTTTGTTTTGGTCATACGTGACAGAACAGCATAAAGGAGTGCATAATTGTGAAGTAAATATCGAATCAAATATTTTACAAATGCAAAAAGGTTGAACTTGTCACTTATCTTGATGAATTGGTTGACAATACCACTATTAGTTATGCGCTCCACAATTTTAGCTTAGAAGAAAGCCATTGCTTTCATGAGCTGTAACATTTTGTTTTTTTGGTCATTTGGAAATTTTGAATCATGTTGTGTGAATTCTGTTTTAAGTTAAAGTGTCTTTGGTTTAGTAGTCTGGTAGCTTTCATACGTTAGATAGTTAATTGATTTTATGTGTTTAAGAGACATTTTTAACAATTTATATTAATATTTACCATTCTTTGAAGTCCAGACTCAATCTCATATGGGTAATACTTCATTTGAAGGGTTGTCCATAAAACTGACTTGACATAACAATGGACATGAACATGAAGGAGTCTTTGTGAATGTTTACAACTGTCATGAAATGTCATTTGGTAAACAAAGTGCTATTTGCACTAAATTTGCATTAAAAGTCCAATATATGTGTCATATATTGTGCGATGCATACAACATTACAATTTTGTTGAACTGTGGGTTTAATACCTGAAGTGCTGTTATTCATGTAAAAACATGTTAACTCAACACTGCAAAGATGAGAGTATCTATGCTCTCTGCCCTCAACACTGCAAAGATGAGAGTATCTATGCTCTCCGCCCTCAACACTGCAAAGATGAGAGTATCTATGTTCTCCGCCCCCAACAAACACTCAATCTAATTTATTCTTAGAGAAGTGGAAAGGACCTTGTGTGCAACTAATTGTAATTTCAAGAATTACAGAGATGACCATTACAAATGGCTTAATTTTGCTTTTAATATAGGAAATTTATAAATTGCCTTTGCGCTGCTGTTATATTGCAGATTTTCTGAGCATTTGCAGTGAAGTAGCTTATTTAACTATTTGTGTTGTTTACTTACACAATGAAAAAAAAAGAACATCAAATGATGGACTGGTAAATTTCAGTAGAGTGTGTAGCAGCATGATGTCAGAGTAGTGTGAGAGAAATTTCAGCAATTATGTTATTTAATAAAGTGTTACTTTTATAGAGCTTTTTAAAAAAAAAAAAAAAAAAACCTGACTGCTGCCTGCACTTTCACCAAATAGCTTTCAGTCGTAACATAGTAATTTTCACAAGGGTCAGTTTTTCTGTTTCTGTCATTTAGCCAGTGCTTCTGGTCAAGTAGACTTCCTCAGGCTGAATACATTTGTGAAGTTCAGATTGCTGTAGTGTTGACAGCTACATACTGTAGCTACAATAGGATTCACTCCCTTGCCATATGTACTACATTTTATTTTATGAGGACATTTAGTGCTACAAAGCAGACTCTTGCTTGGAAACTGATAGTAAAAAAGGTTGTTGAAACAAAGGAAAAATACTCTTTTTGCTGTAAAGGTATATATATATATATATATATATATATATATATATATATATAAAAATGTCATAGTATAGTCTACATTAAAATTTAATGTAAAATATTTTCCTGTTCTAGGTAGGTTATGATTATTTCTGTTTGGCTCATACCAGAATCATGAAATGTCTTTTTTTTCCCCACTTTCATCCAAATTAGAACATTACATATGTTTCAATTGCAATCCTTATAAACATTTTGAAAAAGCCTCAAGTATGACAGTATGACTTTGTAAGCTTTTGATGAAGTACTTAACAACAGAGTTAAATGGAGGCACACCTCCATGTCTTTTTTCACTTCAAACAAACTGCTTTCTCATGAAGCCTGAGAGGACTGTGCCAACTTTGAAGTATAGGGATAGGAGCATCATTCCTCATGGCCAGAGGTACCGATGTTCCAAAATTGAAGATTTGATGAAATTGAAATGAGAAAAAAAAAAAAAAAATAGTGTGAAAATATTGAATCACCATCTCAAGATATCAGTTAGTAAGTCAAAGTTTTGGAATGAATGACCTAAAGCATACCATAAAGTCAGTCAGAAAATGGATAAAAAAGAACAGTGTTAAAGTTTTGAGTTGACCATCAGAAATATCTCAGTCTCACAGAAAATCTGTGGGAAAAACTGAAAAGCAAGGCAGCCTACAAACCTGACACCTGTCATGAGGAACAGGCCATTATCCCTGTACACTATCGTGAGAAGCTTGTAGAAGGATCCCCAAAACACATGAACTAGTTGTACAGTTTCAAGGTCCCTTTTCTGACCAAAAAATAACAAGTCTCTGATTAATCTCTCACTCCTTACTCTATCATTTAGAAAATATAAATAATGTTTATAATCCTAAATAATCTTGATAAAACATTAATTTGTTTTCATGTCAGAAAAAATGTATTGTGGTTATCAATATTTAAATGCAATCCATGATCAATGTTGATAACACTCCTCACAGGGAAACAAATTATCATTAGATTAAAACTATAATAATATAATACATTAAAATAACCGTCCTGACTCTAGCTGTGTTTATTCCCCATTGATTTCCCTCCTCTTTCCCTGTTCTCAAGCTTTATGTCTCTGTTTGTCATTTCTTCTTTACTCCCTTGCTTTGTATTCTCTCTTTCCTTCTTTCTTCCGTTCTTTCTAACCCACCCACAGTGTCTTCCATGGATCTTTAATTTAACTTCCAGCCTTCTAACGTCTCCCCCTATGTTCACTCATCATTTTCTCACTGCTCTTCTGCTTTGCTTTACTCAGCTTTCTTGACGTCTGCTTTCGTCGGCCATCCCCCTGACTTACCTTATCTTGTCCATCACTGTCTTCTCTCTTAATGCTAAGCTAGTCCTCCACCTCCTTTCCGTTTCTCTTATCTTTTTTCTCACCTGACAGATCGCACCCTATTGATTACCACAGCTTAACATTTCTCTGCTCCCTTCCATTCACACCTCCTCCATAGACAACTCACACCCATTCTGTTCTCCTTATACTGCGACGAAGATCTATTTTCTACTTTGAGAACAATGCAGAGCGAGGTAGTGGGTGGGTGACAGTAAAGTGAAGACAAGGAGACATCAGGTGCTACCATGGCAACATTATTCTTTTTTCATTATAAAAGAAAAACAAAAAAATCTTTACTTTTTGTACATGGAGAAGTAACTGTGTTGACATTTTCATAATCTGTTTGTAATGGTCAGTTTTAGACTTTTATGCTGCAGACCTTTTGAGTGTTAGACAGAAAAGGTCAGTTCTGTGTTTTCCTTGCTTAGAACGCTGTCAGTTTTTTTGTACAATGTTTGCTCAGAGCATCATGGTCACTCTTATCTGAATGTACCTTGTGTGATCACATTGCTGGAGAGAAACTACATGCGCCGATTTCCGAGCACGCATGTTTTCATTTCCCAATTTGCCATGCACCATGATGCTCGGCCATCTGTCTCAGCATGGTGACTAAATTCAATGCCAGTGTGTTGCAGGGTCAAGAGAAAACAAACCAGAACTGCTTTCCACATGCAAGGGAAAAGAATAACTTAACCATTGTTTTTGGTATGGGGAGAAAAGGCAACTCAGCGTGGTCACTGTGCTTTACACCTGCTATTGGGAGGACTCCAGAAAAGATTTCTACCTTCTTAGAAATTGACACAGAATATGGTTTATCTTCCATGGTATTTGGCTAACCCTTCATTCCGACTGATTAATGGCGTTTTGCCCAGCAGAGGGAGTGTCTTCTGTGATGGAGGAAGCGGTAGTGCAACAGCGTGTGTGCAGTGAATAAATGCTGTACATTAAACAAATTCTCTGCGCTCGTCTTGGCAGCAGGCATGTGGGAGTATTGCAGACATTGGCTGGGTGTTTTGTCTTTTTCTTCTCCCAATAAATCAAATGGAAGCTTTATGTTTATGAAGTTCTTACACATTTGCTTTAACGTGTAATCTTTTTTAACATATTACTGCAATCAGTATACCTGGGAACTGTACAGCAGCCAGCTAGTTTGGTGACACTGATTGCAGGAAGAAGCGGCTTGATCCCAGTGTACCGTTAGAATAAAAGATCATGTTGATGGTCAGACATTGAGGTAATAATGTCCACAGAGTCTAGTTTAGGAGGGTTATCTTCAGGCGGTGCCCAGTTCACCAGACAGCAGGTGGGAAGGAAAGAAGTCAATAACATCAGCTACAGATGTAGAGGAGTGAATGGAAGCTGTTATCTCTGGACTGTTAAACATGACATCAAGATGACACATTTATAGACAATGTCTATGGATGCTATCATCCATAGAGAGGTATTTTCTTCTATATATTAAATAATTTTGAAAATGATTTAATATGCAGTTTCTTCAGGAGTGGAGTCTTTTGTGATGAGTTTTGGGATGAGTTTACACTGTAGTTGAGAACATTAATTATTATTTACATAAGAAAAGCTCTACTTATTACCTTTAATGTTTTTTCTGAAGCTCTCTGCGAATGCGCATGAGCTCTCGGGCAACTCTTTTGATTTTCTCTTGAAACCTTTTTTATGAGTATGTGGCCATATTTTAAATTTATTTATTTATTTGTTTGTTTCTTTTTGACAGATGAGCTTCTTTCTACTTAGAGTTTTCCAGGACATTTGGGAATTGAGAAATAAATCAATAGCCACTGCGTTCAGCGTGTTTTTTTCAAAATAAGCTGGAAGCTTAGCTCACTTCATTGACATGCTCTGAGGGGGGATCACAAGTTGGATCCACAGAACACAAACGGAGATATCTATTCTATTTCTAGTAAGGTGGCAATTGTCTTAGCAATGCTTTTAGAATGTGCTGTACCTTGGTGAAAATAAACCTTTTAATAGGCCATCAGTGAGACTTAAACCTGCTAATAACTTTCATGGTGAGGGAGTAGAATTGCTTTGTAAAAAGTAAACAGTTTCTTGGTTACATATGGCTTTTTGCAGATTTTTTCTTTGTATGTTTAACACAAACAGAATACTGTGACAAAATTGTACATTTTTTGTACTTATTTCAGAAAATTCAGCTCATATTTTACAAATATTTCAAGATCTTTATTGTCATTTTGATAATTATGATTTACAAATAATGAAAATTAAGCCTCCCAGAAAATTTGAGTATTATATCAAATGGATAAACATTTTCTTAACAGAAAGTTCAGGCGCCTGCAGATTTAGTGGGTCTCATTTTGATTAAACTACTGCATCAGTGCTGTGTGACGTAGATGTGAGCCTGTGGCACTGCTATTGTGTAATGGAAACAGATTGCTTTGATAGCAGCCTTTGTGTTATCTACATTGTTGGACTTCAGAAAACATAGTGGGCAAACACCAACATAGTAGATGGCTCCCTAAATAATCATTGACTGTGGAAACCTTACCTTGGATTTCAAGTAACATCAACTTTGTTACTTGTGATACTAAATTTTAAAATGCAAACTTCAGTTTCACTGGAAAAGAGGAGTTTGAATCTTTGAGTTTTTTATCTCCTTGGCTCAGGCAAGACTCTTCTGATGTGAACTGCACTTCAGGTTTAGCTCTATACTAAAAAAGCAACATTTGTAGCCTATGTGTAGGGCTACATGTAGCATGTGCAGGGCCCCATGGGTCCATTTGTTCATGCTAGATTCAGTACTCTAGCCTGAAACTACTTGTAAAGTTCCCCAAAATCCTTGAATGTATGTTGTTTCTCACTTCTCTCATGTCTGCAGTTTTTCTTATCGCTGGTGCACCTTTTTCTACCACACAATTTCATATAAAATTTTTTTGAGCTGTACTTGTACATTCTTTTAATCTTTGTTTTAATATATTTATCCAGGGATTAGTTAAATTGCTGTCTATATATAGTAAATATTCATTAACATAAATAGTTACTTACAAATCACCGATATGTTTGCTAATATTTCCAATGTATTCAATACTAAAGAAGTGAATTTGTGTTTTTGGATTCAGGGCCGTGGAAAGACCTTTAGAGGGTGGATGCTCAAGGACCACTTGGAACATTTTAAAACACCTTGTAACAACACAACCTTGATAGAGCAAGAATCTAACATGAAATTACATATGAACAACATGAGGTGGGAACAATACAAAGTCAAAGTAGACTGTGTTTTACCTCATGAGTTACAATGCTGCTGTTGAGGAGCACCTGCTCCTTTCTCGCTGTCACTGGTAGTGCTGGAGGGCGGAGTTGTGCTGATTTGAAACTGCAGACATTAAAAAGATGAGGAGAGAATATTGCTGATTTAAAAAAAGTATTGTGAATTGTGATGTATATTATGAAACTTTTTAAATTTCTGCCATGTCACTAACTAAATCCTAATATCTGACTGGTTAACCTCCACAACTGTGTTCTGGAACATTGAAATTGGACTTATAGTAAGTGAAATGTGAGAACTATGATTAAGACGATGCATATTGTCAGTATCACTCAGAGATTAGCCACATCCATCATGTGCCTGCATTTTCCCTGAATATGCTTGAAATTCAATAAGCAAATTATAATATGAAAAAATAAATAAATAAATAGAAATAAAAATCATCTTAAATAATGAGCCACAGCTATTTTTGACTTCTTAGGCCCAGTATTATTGTAAGCTACTGGGTTGCAAATGATGCTGTGTTTTCAAATTTTTGGAATTTAGCCTTTGTCATCTAAAGATTTATTTCATTCAAATTCAAATCCAAAAATACTCTATTAATCCCAAAAGGAAACTAAATAAATTAAATTCTTCTTCATTGTAATTTTTTCACATGGAGATTCAAATATCAATATAAATGGTGTTTTAGCTTGTCTGACAAATTTGTCAGCTATTGGTTGGGAAACATGGTAAATTTTTCAAAAACGTTGAACTATTTCTGAAAGCATAGGCTAAAACAGAAAGTATTCATTTTATGTTGACATACACTCTGTGAAACAAAATCATATTTTTATTTTGAAAAACACTTTTCACAAGAAAAAGACAAGCTGAGCCAACCTTTGCCTTCAGTGGTCCAGTGGACAGCTACAGACTCAAAAAGAGAAAGAGAATGCTGACATTACCAAGCATTCAACTTCCAGATGTATAGTAACTTCCAGAGATAGAAGGCAAACACTATGAACCCAGTCTTTACATTGTTGGTCTACAGCGGGTGGGTGATTATCAAAACATGTATCAACTCGCACTCAGCCATACGCACACCCACACTGTTACATGCTTCCACACACAGATTTTGGCTAGGCTCATTAAAGACGTGAAAGAGAAAATGATCTAAAAAGAAGAAAAAAAATGAAAGAACGGAGGCCCAGAGGGACTCAAGCAGATTTGCTCTCCACAGCTCACAGGCAATCAGCAGCAAGCCTCCTCCTCAGCCGAGAACTGTCGTCCTCTGGTCAAAGAGGGCAGGGGACGGAGAGAGAGAGAGAGAGAGAGAGAGAGAGAGAGAGAGAGAAAATCATCTCTGCATTTGTTGAATTCCCCCACCTAGCACTTGAGGAGGCAGTTCATTTGATAATCTCTTTCATTAATGTTTCTCTTTCATTTCCCTTTTCCCCCCTCTGTCTGCCATGTCTTTGTCCACTTTAAAGGTGCGAGCCGGAGAGTAGAAACAAGAAGCAACTGAAGCGGCTGAAGATATGAGGCTAAAGAGGTTTTGAAAACAACTCAGTGGTAAGTGGGCCAACAAAACAATTCTCACAGCGACTTCCATTTTGCTGTTTTTTTGTTCTCTGGTAGAACTCTACATAACAACCAATTTTCACATCAGTGGACACAAAGTCTCGTCTCGTATATTTTAGAAAATGGAGCTCTGTGAATTTTGTGCTTTGTTTTTTCCTTCTTTGTCACAATTTTCTGAGTTTGCATTGCAAATATGAATTAGTAATACTGACTGAAAAAGTATTTTAAGTGTAAGATGGTGGCATATTATACCAAATATGCGTAATATAATATTAAATAACCTAAAGCTCTTCTGAAGAAAAATGAAAAATTAGCTGCTTTGTAAAGGAATTAATATTATCAACGCATAAAGATGAGGAAAACGTGTTTCACAGTCAGGTGCTACAGCTTCAAAGGTGCGACCCCAGCAGGTTTTAATTATCTGTTAACCATTTCTTAATATCTCCATATCAATCCAGTATATGTTTGCTAATTAATGCAATTAGTTCTTAATATAACAGTACAGATGAATTGCGTTTGCATAAAGGTGACAAAAGATGTTTCTACATTTACTCATAATCTGACTAAAGTATATAGCAAGAAGAGGAATGGTCCTGAAAGAGAATCCATAAAGTCAACCAAATTGAGCAGTTTCAGTAGGACACATATTTATTTTCAAAATCCAGCATAAAAATTAAATGATAATCAATTGTTCCAGAAAATAAATTTGTTTCCCTACCACTACCTCTTTCCAAAAATCTAAGTGAGTAAGGCATGAAGGTCTGACTGAAATGGACCTGAGCTTAGTCATTTTAGCTTTGGTTTGGTCATTGCATGCAACAGGTTTAAAAGAGCAACAATGTGAGACTTTTCACATTTTGTTAAGGTTACATTCTCATCTGTTTATCAAAGAGTACAGATACAATACCAAAGAACACATTTATCTGAAAGATACTTAAACTTCCTCACCAACATCTCTAGTCAAAGATAGCTTCAAAAAGATAACTTAGAAGTTTGATTCAAATTTACTTTCATGCCCATCCTTTTTGTTTGTTTTTTTTTTTTTTTCTTTTTGGTGTTCTGCTTCCTAATGATGATCGCAACACAACACACACTGAACTGTCATCTTCTTTCACACATCCCTTCACACATCTCGCCTCAAAGCCCATCCATTGAAATTGACAGCTGAGCTCAGACTGAGAGAGAGCCATCATCTACCTGTCACAGCAGACTGGCACTGAGGGGCTCCTCCTGCAATTCCAAATTTCACAAACAGCATTGGCGATATTTTGATCAGGAAGCCATCATGCATCAGTTTAGACATATAATGTATACAGATCCCTGAGCTTTCGCCTCTCTCACCCAATTTCTCTCTTATTTTCTCTACTCTGGTGCACAGCTATTAAATTATTTCAGAAAGGTTCTGCTTGACAATGATTAATTATTTTTCTATAAAATACAACACTTAGAATCCTCTTGAGATTGGAAGCCAGCTAGTGTCCCTTAAATAAAACTGACTCCTGCTTTAAATGGTGTAGTTTATGTACTTATTTCTTTAACTCCATCTGTTATTTTTACTCACAATCTTTCTTTCAGGGATGTCCTTGGATATTGATACAGCACATTCAGCTGTGAAAGGAGTCAAAAAGGCAACAAAAATTAAACCTAAAACAACAATCTCACATATCAGTGTGAGATTTTCAGATAATTTTAATATATATATATATATATATATATATATATATTATATATATATATATATATATATATATATATAATATATATATAACAGTTAATCGCTGCTTAGTATGAATCTACACAGAGATGAGAGGAGAGAAAATGTTGAGTAATAAAAGGTTTATTACTTCATTATGCCAGATTATACACTTATACATATATATATAAGTGCATACCAACAATTTCTGTTGGTAAACACTTACTGCATATTATGGCATAAACTTTTTATTACTCATCAATGCATCTGCACTCATCTCTGCGTAGGTTCAACCTCATCCAGATATTACAGCACTATGTCAATATGCAATACCTCCACAGTGTTGTGAAACACTTTCATCTCCACAGCTCCAGCCCAGTGGATGGCTTTATTCTGAGCTGAAACATTTGCTATAGTTGACACCACTGCCATCACGCATGCCATGTCCTCATTTCCATATCATCACTTGATTATTGCCACTAGTGGTGTTGCAGCAGACATGCAGAAACTGCGAATGAATGTGAGCAAATGAGTGTCAGAGCAGATACAAGTCCAGGCATCGCCTCTGTGTCTCATCCACGCACAATGCCAAGCTTTATTATTTTTGGAGGCTTAAGCCTTAGGTTAATAGCTGCTTTTGGTAAACTGAGCCACGGTCATAGAAAAACATCAGCGAGTTGCTCTTTTAACTGTAGAGATAAAAGAAAATCACGTTGGTTCATGGAACATTGTTAAATATTAATTTTACAATCTGTACTCAATATTTCTATTCATAGTTTAAGTAACACCTTTTGTAATGCATAGTAAAAAAGATCAATGCATAGCAATTAAGTACTAAATGATGTAAAGTTTCAATTTATCTAAAGGCATTTTTGGAAAAATTCTCAGTAGGTACAGATTATATACCCATTTCTGTCAAAGTCTTATGGCATTGCTATAAAATGAATGCCATGGTGGTATTCATATCTTACATTTAATTGCTGATGAAAAATATTTTTGATAATATTAAAAGTAACTGGCAGAACAATTTATGCAAATGTTCTGCTATCGAAGATGGGGGGTAACTAGTTACATTTACTGGACTAATTTTCTGGAACATTTTTTCGAAGTCTTTTTGAGTACTACTTCATTAACACCCTTCTCACTACAGTACATTTTCTGGCAAACCTACCCATCTAGAGTTGTTTCAAAGAATGACCAATACGTTGTAAACAGGCTTTATTGTTTAAATGTTATTTCTGTTTGGTTGGTATGTTGTGTCTTATATAGGTCAACTAAACATTCAGACAGTACATACATTGTCACTAAAAGTATTGTGCACTCTTATTGCATGTAGACTTTACCTTCTGTAGTTGTTTCAAAGGTTTTATGTTGTGCCCGAATACATTATTTTGAAATGATGTGATTTATCTTTACATATTTTTAATTTTATTTTGAGTATCAGAAGCTGGACATAATTTTATATTTTGTCTGAGGATTACATTATTTGGACAAATTAAATCAGATTAAACAGTATTACTGAAGTACTCATAATAATATCTTTTTACTCTTGATTATTTTTTTGGATAACTACTCTTATTTCTACATGAAATAAAATACACTGAAGTAGTGCAATGTGTGCTTAAGTTAATATTATAGCTACTTTTCCCACCTATGATAACATGCTTACTCTTAAATATGAAATAAAGTATTTGTTTGGGCTTTTCACACTATGTTTTCTTGAAAAGTTCATTTATGAAATAATTTCAAAGCCTGGATTTTTTTTGGGTTCTGAGGACATTTGAAGTTGACAGAGTCTGTTATCAGTTAGAATATATTTCACAATTTCTCTCAAAAACGTGAAAGGTTGATTAATGCTGTTCTAGAGGCTTGACCTCACCTTTGTTGAGCTGCTTTGGGTCTTTAGCAAACAAACCTACCATTAAAAGCCCTTTGGTGGTGTGCTGATAAAAGGTCACCAGTGTTAGACTGCCAGCAGGTGTAATTTGCAGCTTTTATTGTGCCTTAAAATGAGACATCCATTTCAAGAGGAAATAAGCCTCTAATTGGGCAAAATGTCATTAGCATTTGTTTGACAGTTACAAAACACTGCAGTCTGATTGGGTTAGAGTGGAATCACGGAGCTGCTAATGAAGCCTGTGGCTGCTTTCTTAGCTCGGTCAAAATTAAGCATTGTTGTTTGTTTTTTTTCATGCTCAATATTTAGAGGAGCACTTTTTATATTTCTTTTGCATGTCATGCATAACATTTAACATATCTTTCACTTTAGTGCCTGTCTATTGGTGTAACACCTCAGAATTAGAGAGACAGAGGTAAGACAAGTTTTTCTTGGTGTACCCTCACTTGAACAAATCCTTAAGGCCTTTGCTCTGCTGACTGAGTTTTAAAGACAATTTCTGTGGGAAAAAATAGCAGCGGCTCTTAAGTAGCTCCCAAGATGTTAACAGCACAATTAAACAAAGCTGCTAATCTTTATAGCTGGCATCAGGAGGCAGCGTGTTCTTTCAGACCAGTGTTCTACGTAACATGGCACTGGGAGTCTGAGAGAGGAGGTAATATGCCTGATGAGCAGCCATAGTGATGCCTGTACTACTTAGAGAACAAAAAAAGCAATCCTACTATACATCATAAAGAGAGAGGAGGGAAAATGGGAATTAATTAGCATTATTCAATTATACATGCTCCATTTATTTGCAGCAGCATTTAAAAAAAATTAAAGTGACCCCCGATTTTCTGGTAATGAATTTGATTATGCCAGCACATATAATTTCATGGTATTTGGGGACGTGAGATGTTTTAGCTAATATACTTTCCTGTGTGAGATGCTGTAAAGTCATGCAGCATGATGCATCCTAAATGTGCTTCTTTGTTTAAAGAGTTGTTTACAGGGATTTATCTTTTTTTCTTTCCGTAATTTGGAAGAGATCCAAGCTGAATTGTGTTGCAGTTTCAAAACAAGAATTCATATTTCAGGCATTCAAAATTTCAGCAGTGAAGTTTTCCAACGATTTGTCAAACTTTCACATTATATTTCAAGAAAGTTGATGAAATTAAACAACCTGCTGATGTGGCCTTTTGCTGAAAAAACTTGACATGAGATATTTTTAAAGAGGGTTAGAGTGATGCTATCTTATACCTATTAATGCAGTCATTGCTGTGTTACCCGCAGGCCATAGGGCCTAATCCAGAGGAGATGGATTGAATGGTACTGTGGCTCAGGCTTGCCAGACTTACTTAGGTTTTGGTTGAGAGCACAATGCTGTGTGGGCGAATCTATTCTGTCCTGAGTAGGGCACAGCATAAACATTGCCCAGAGAACACAGGCAGTCATGCAGGCACTCAAGTGGACAAGAGCAAAACTATAAGGATGGTTGCTTTTAATTTCCTTTCTGCTGCCTTTCTGTAGCACTCGTTCATGGGGGCTTCAGAGTGAGCCAGAGAGGAAACAGAGAACATAGTGTGCTGGTGTTAAAGAAGTACCTGTATTATCTTTCTCTCTCTCTCTCTCTTTTTTTTTTTTTTCTTTTTTGTAATGGGTTCATCAAGTATTTACTGTTATCCTCCCTCTTCCTCACACTTACTCAGACTGAGGGAAATCTGCCATGATTAATCCAGATGACAGCCGTGGAGCAACAACTCGCTTACGCCGTAACTGTCTTTAAGTAATCTGTCTTTTCTCCATGGCACGGGGGTGCTCTAACTCCTGACCCTGCGTGCAAACACAGTACCACCGCTTCCTCAGCCCTTTTTCCTTCCCACCATCATCCCCCGGCTTTCACAACCAAATAAGGAAGATTGAGCCAGTGAGAGCCAGCAAGTCGGTCAGCCAGCCCACTGAAGAGGCCATTAGGGAGCTAGCAAGCCAGTGAAGAGGTTGGTAGAAAACCACCTCTGGCATCACTCATCACTCCATGCCTCTTCAGGTTTTTATGCATTTTCTTTGCAACACTGAGATGCGCATGCTTGCTTAAAGATGGACATGCATACAGCGCTAACCTAAATTAATGCTATTCACTCAGAGGATACGGAATACAATGACATGAACTGAATGTAGTTTTGACATACACAATTTTAGAAGCACTCAGAAATGCGCTCTTTAATAAATCACTCTGCAGATACAGAAGAATATTTATGGAACAACTTCTCAAAAGGATGTTATAAAGAGGTATTGCAAGATAAAAATTGAGAACAGTAAAAGTTGAACACTACATAGTTCTTTTAAGGTCACTGTACAGGAAAGACTTGTATGAGCCGCACTGTCACACATACTTTTCAGACAGAAAAAAGGTTTTGTACAAGCTGCGTAGATTACAAAACCTTTTTTTTTTTAATAGTTAATACCAGAGTTGTTGGTTTTTGCTTTTTTTGTTGATGTCAGACTTGGAGAAATCACACAAGGTTTGTTACTTAGAGAGGGAAATTTAGGAATATACAAAGCGTCTTGAAAAAAATCTCCGCCTAATTGTGAGACATGAAGAGAGAAGAACAGATGAATAACTAACCGAGATGAATTTTTATTCTGGTCTCTATGAGTCAATCCTTTGTAGAGCAAAGGACCAGTTTCTTTGAGTATGTTTGTGACAAGCTTAGGTAGTGATTTTATTTGTATTTTTATTTATTTTTTTGTAAATTCTTTGCAAAACTGCTTAAACTCACTTGTCTTGAATAGAAAGTGTTAAAGACATCAATTTTCAACTCTCGCCACAGATTCTCAACTGGGTTAAGGTCTGTATTTTGACTATTTTTGCAGAATGTTGACCAGTGTTAGTTTGTGCAGAGCACCACGCAGTGCTCTGCATGTAGGCCAGAACTTTCTGGTTTGGTGTAATCTAAACAAATAACACATGCCCCCTACATGACTTTTGGCAAACTGCAAAGGGACATTTTGTAGCTTTTCCTTTTGGCACTCTTCTAACAAGTGATATCAGAATAAAGTTGGAATAAACCCCTCAACTCTCTATTTAGATTTTTCTTTGGTAAATAATATTAAAACAATGCACCATTTTATTCACAGCTATTGTACATGGTACTCTGTGTTGGTCTATAAAATAAAATTGATAAAATACCCCAATGTAATAACGTGACAAAATGTTAAGAATATTAAAGCCCTGTAATTCCTATTGCTCCTCAAGGAGCCTTTACTCATGCAGCAAAGTCCACACCGAGCTCTGACATGCTTAATGGATGTTCCATATGTTAGAAAAATCCATTTAAAATCTATAAACAGTAGTCCACAGGATATACGTGACACAAACTGAGACATACTATTGCAAAAACACTCACTCTTCCGTGTACCAGCATCTCAGTTGTTTCTTTGTCGCTCCAAATCCTATTGGTTTATTTAACTTTAGTGTTTTCTCCTCCTTCAAATATCAGCTGAATTCAGAGAAGCTGGAGGGAAAATCACTCCCTGATACTGAGGGTGAGCAGATTAAAAACACACAAGCACACACACATTTAGGCTGAAAAAGAAGACAGAAAATACTTAGGTTTGAAACAAAAACAGTATTCTGGATAAATCTTAAGTATATTTTTATTGATAACTGTGACTTAAACCTATATTTCAGGTATTTTTGTTTCTTCAAAAACCCATTTGAAGAACAGGAATTTCTTAACACACTTTCACACCAGTATGTGATGAATAATAGATTGGATGACTGAGCTTTACCTGCACTGCTTGCTTTGTTGAGTGGATGAACTTCTTCCTGTAGTTGAATTTCAAAACATGAACGAATTGCAAAGGGTTACCAAAATACCTGCCCAAAATGTAACTTTGGTATAGAAGTCTGAGTCATTCAGGTTGGACACTCTCCTTTTCATCACACTAAACTTTACTATTGAAAACAAAATGATTAAATTTTATGAGATAGGTTTTTAATAGAAAGTTTGTAAGTGCAGCCACATGAAATAAGGCTTTTTTTTGTGTTCTTCCACATTGCTTAAAAAAAAAAAAAAAAAAAAAGCACAGCGAACAGACAGATTCATCCCCTATCAGCAGGTTGTATTCACCACATTCCCATACCCAATCCTCCTCCGGCACCCAACAAGCTCCTATCTCCATTCTCAAACTCCTCTCTGTTGTAGTGCTCACTTGTGTATCAAGGTAATGAATTCATAATCTCTCCCAGGCTCTTTGTAGATCTCTATCGTGGTGCAAGATAAGGGTAAACGTCGTTGCACTCTAATAGCCGTCAGTCTTCCTCGCTTCCCGCATGCTGTGAGTGCGTTTACAGTATGTGTGTGCTTGGGAAGAAAAAAAAAAGCACTCGCTGCCACAAACCTCATTGAACTGCTCTTCGTTTTTGCTTCCCAGGGCAGAAAGAAAAATATCCTGGCCTGGACGACTGTCACTTATCAGTAAACTGTCGAAGCTACAAGGCAGCGGATGTCTCCTGGAGTGAGGAGCATTAAATAGCACCCCACTTCATCTCTTTCTGCCTGTGTCGTACATTCACAACACTTAACATCTTGTGACTCCAGCTGACAAATACTCAGTTGTTGTGAAGGTAAATATCTGAGAGGGTCAAGCTGTCTCACAGGCACTAAACTTGTGGCATGAGGTGGCTCTTTGGGGGGGGGGGCGCTGGCTCATGCATGTGGTTTTAATTGTGTTTTCAGTGGGGTGATGAAATGTCCTCCATTTGAGCACAAGCTGGCAGTAAGTGGGTTGTCGCCTCCAGGGACAGGGTGAGCAATGGCCCGCTGCTATCGTAGGTGATTGTGCTTCAGCCCCCTAAGGGTGACAGAGATGAACGAAAGGGAGTCAGGAAGACAATGCAGACAGAAGCAGCCCTTTTTATTTTAGTCTCACATGGTTTCAAAAATGGATATCAGGGCAAAGAAAAGTAAATGAATCTGGGGAGGCAAAGTGTATTTACAAGCTCTCCATCCAAGCTTTGTAATAGGATGCATGTTATATTAAAAGGCATAGTGAGGTGTAAATCAATTTTCAAGTGTTTAAAAAAAAATACTCTACTGTATATAAATGGTATCAATGAAAAAATATTTTTTAAGGAAGTTATACTCCACAAGCATACTTCCGCATTTATTAGTTTCTTAACAATCACAGCCATTAGTGTACCTTATTCCAATTTTCCATAAGACATCAATACACAAAGTGGAATATATATTTTTTCTATTAAAAATATAAAAGCCTTTTGCACATTTGTATTCAGCCCTTACTGCTCTAAAAACGCTAAAAACAATCCATAGCAGCCAAATGCCTTAAGAAGTCAGCTGCATGCCTAGCTCATGCTGAGATTTGATGGAAAGATAGATAGAAATAAAATCAGGGTAATCCTGGGGGGAAAAACTGTCAGAAGCAGCAAAAGACCAGAAGTTGAACCTACAGCAGGTCCATAACCCTAAACATGCAGCCAAAGCTGGTTTCAATCAGAGAATGTCTCAAAGTTCAGGCCGAAATCTAAAGGAGAACGTGTGGCAAATTTGTAAAATTGACGTTCATATATACTCGCCATCCAACCTGACAGATCTTGAGCTAATTTGCAAAGCGGTGGAGCCATATCCTGAAATAATGTCAGTAAAGGTTAGTTCCCCAAAGTATTGACGCAACAGATCTGATCCATATGCAGGACACACATTCAGATTTTTATTGAGCAAAAAGAAATTCATTAGAAACACTTTGTCTTTAGCAAGTACTACTGATCTATGACTTAAAATCCTAATAATATGCATTACAGATTGTGGCTGTAACATGATAGATGCACTTGTGTATATATATTCATTTTGACTTCACACAGCTTTCTTGCTTTCATCTCCTTGAATGGCTTTTTTAACTCCATGTCACTCCTTCACAAAGGAGATGAACAGATGCGATGAAGATCATTGTCATTTCACAACTGAGTAAACTAAGACAGTTACTTAACAAATTTCACAAGTTGTTTGCAGGATCTTCCCTCTCCTTGTGCTGTTACGATATCCAGTAACAAGACACAAACGATTAAATGCTCCTCCCAGAGCGCTCGTCACATCTTCCGCTTGCTGAATTTACATGGCATTTATGAACACTCACAAGAAAAACAAAAAGTGGACAAGAAGAGAGCAGGGGAAGGGAGCTCGCCAATGGAGGAGTCTCATTATTCCGTTATGGATTGCACATGTCAGCGAGTAAGTGCTCTTTTTATCCCTCCAAAGCACCAGCCACAGCCACCGAGCACATTTCACTACCCAAGTGAAATTTAGCATGTTAAGGCTCATGCCACCAGGGGAACAGTGGTGAGAGCACTGGGCTGCTTCTAAGATTTGCTGCCTTGATTAAATAAGGGACTGTAAGTGTGAATAAGAGGCCAAGGGAGAAATCTATGCAACATAAACATGTGCTTTTTGCACATGATAGTCCTGCACAGTTCCCCCACCCCACCCCCTACCGCTCATACAACTTTGCCTAAATACAAGCACTGAAACACATTTACACACACAAGCAGTTTACATGGTGTCCTACATGTCACACTGGATTTTAATCAAAGAGCAGAAAGGGGGCAGTGGAGGCTCACTTGTAACTCTATAGTGGCTCTGCCAAACTCAGCAAGAAGTATCTTTTTAAAAGGGCTCACATCCATTAATGCCTCCAGAACTTGAAAAGTTCACACAAAAAAATATTGCAGTTTTCCCTCCTTTTGGACAGAACAAGTCTTTTATTTGATGCACTGATTCAAAAAGTCTAGCACCCTCTACAGATTGCCTAATTCCATCTCATTTCCTTTGAGGTTCCCTCCATACACCTTTCTTAATGCTTTGAAAAGGTGCTTTGACTCAGGCAGCTGCCAGCAATTTTCAGTTGAATCCTTGTAAGTAGGCAAAGGGGACAAGTTATTTTTCCCCTATGAGGCCACAGATAAAAAAGTGAAAAAGTCAGTCACTTTTACAACCTTCTGACCAGGAATGACTACTTTTTAATCTACTGTATGAATTGACCAGTCACCTGCAGACTGACATTTTGCTACAAGCTCACTGCAAGTAAGTGACTGCAGGTCAGCTGATTGATGTGTCTGGTGGGTGTCTAGCCACCTTACTTGACTTTGTGGACACCAGCTGTCCCCATTGAAATTCAGGAAGAGTTGCCCAATTATAGAAATCCACCCCCAATGCCTCCAGAGACAATGTAACTGGGAGGAGCTACACTTAAATCACCAACTACAGCTACCAATAAAGAAAAAAAGTGAACAAAAGTAACAAAGAAATTTTGATAAATGGTGCTTTCAATGTTCAAATAAAGGAATACTTTTCTAATTTTCTTTCAAAGAGCTATTTAACTGTAATTTGTTGTACAATTATTCCACTTAACATAGTTAACTTTTAATGTGAAGAAAAACATTTCAACGCTAAAGCCAATGAGATAAATTTAATGCTAAATGTTTAATCTCTTTTCACTGTTTCAGCTTATATTTGCAAATATTTGCTTCAAAGACTATTTCAACAAAACAAGTAAAAAAAAAAAAAAAAAAGGTTTCGTTTGAATACTGAGCTGTACGTTTGATGTTCTTACTCTTGTCTAAAAATTTGCTACGATTAAAAAAAATCCTACTACATCCTAGCTAAAGTTAAACCTTAAACCTTCACCTGTGCTTCTCCAGCAAGATGGAGTATCTGGCTACAAACAGTGGTATTCCTTTTGTTTTGGGGTCTGTGTTTGATGGTACCTTCTGTGGTGCTGGATCAGCTGCAAAGGATGCAGGGATTTCTCAGCTGATCGCCAACAGTGCTAATTGGAATACGTTTAAATATTTTTAAAAATGTATTTTTTAAAATATTCAGTCCTTACAATAAACAAACATTATGGGGAGCAATTTCTGCAGGGGTCTTTTTTAGATCAGATTATACCATAATCCTGAAAATTAAAGAGTAATAAATTTATTCATAACTTTCAACAAGAGTCATAAATGTATATTTAAAATAATAATAATAATAATAATTGCCTAGCTGACTTTTCTGGAATTTAGATGAATATTATTTAAACATGATGGCACCTTTCCTGTTAACTTTGTACTACATCTTTTCATGGTGCTGTTCGATAATGAGTAGATATAAATGTAGACAAGTCGAAGCCATGACTAGATGGCGGTAAATAAAGTTAATTTAATTAACTTAACTTAATAAAACAAGGACGACCTAACGAGCAGCAACAAACTGGGGCCAGGTGACATAACAGGAGTAACCAACAAGGAGCAACTGAATGAGAGGAGATTAAATACTGAGAGGAATGTTGCAACAATAGACAGGGGCTGACTGGCTAACAGGTTGCAGGTGTGAGGGGAGAGAGCACGTGGCACAGAGAAGAGAGAGAGAAAGGTTAGGGAGCGTAAACAAATGTGGGAACTAGAAAATCGAATTTAACTGTAAAACAAACAAACAAAAAAACAATTGTTACAACACAAGGAATAAATCATAAACATATATCTAACTAAACTAAGAGCAGACCGAACTAAAAACAAAACACGGCTGATTAAATCAAAATAAGAAAAACAAAGGCTTAAAGAACTAATAAAAATCAACTACAAAACCAGAAAACCCTAAAACAACCCAAGATTCTGACACATTCACACACAGCCCGGAGTTGTAAGCTTCGCGCGTCGTGGCATCGTTTCTCTGAACTTGGTCTTTTGTTCGCACAATTAGTTCAGCTCAGATTTATCAAAGACGATACAATGAGAAACCTCACACGCCCATTTCGATGCGAACATATTTGTGTTGAGGCGTTCGACTCGATTAGCATGCCTTCGAACGGACCGAGCGATCAGATAGAGCCTACGATCTCGCAAAGGAAACCAAGAGGCGAAGTTTATGAGGCAACATTGAACGCAACACAGGGGTTCTGGGCTTTTTTTCTTCTCCCCTTTGACTCAAAGTGGGGGAGAGAAGAAAGAGGGGGGTAGTTGACTCCTGTCTCCCCACCCCCAGCTCGTATGAGGTGGATTTGGGAAGAAAGGGAATCCAAACCTGTGTCGCAGAGATAACGTGAGACTCCAATAAAAGAGATCCACATTTGGAGACGGATTATCATAAGAGTTGTTTTTTTTTCATATTTATTTTATTTTTCCCTTTACCAGAGGAAGGTTCTGCTTTGGAGTGTCTGATCTCCGTGAAAGGGATACAACAAAAAGCGCACGGAGGATAATAGCGGAGTATTTTAAACCTGCGCTCTCCGTTAACAAGTGACTCGCTGACGTTGGAGAGAGTGGAATATAGCGTTTTTCTGCTATCGGGGGATGCAACGTAACTGTTCTTGTAGGAGGATTCAGCTGCACAGAAAATGGATTTGAAAACTGTCCCCCCTAAACCAGCGAGGGGGTAGATTAAAAAAAATACCTTTTTCCCCTCTCACGCTGAGACTGAGTAAGTGGCTGAAACTTTTCTTTTTTTATTATTGTTCTTAGTTTTGGGGACCTATTTAAACAATAGGGGGGGCGAAGATTTACAGAATATACAGAAAAAGTACAGAGTTTGTTTGGAATATTTTTAAACTGTAATTGAAAAAGAGAAAACTTGTTCGCCACAGTAATCTCGGGGGAGACCAAGAAAGGACTGTTGTTTTTTTTTCTCCCATGTGAAAATTTGTAGAAAAACATTTTCATTTCACAGTGGTCTGATTTATACCGCTGGTGTCTTTGCTTTTATAGATAAACTATTACTAAGGGTCCAGACACTGAAAAACACAGTTAAAAACACCGAACCCTGCTAACTCCCAGCAAAACGAGCATCTGACACTATTTTGCACTAAAAAAAAGCATCGTGAACTTGCATTTAATTCACTTACAGTTGGAGATTCACACGATTAAAGTTACTGAGAAAAACTAAAACGTAAAACTGAAGTAAATCTCGAAGAAATTACTTCTTTTACTACAAGATCTGGAAAAGGATCCCTGGGTGTTTTTATCTGTTAACTGGAAAGGATGTAATGGATTTATTTGCAGCATGTTTACTAAACGTAAGCTAACCGATTTTTGTTTTTGTCCTTGTGCAGCTATGCTTCTTAATGTAATGTTTGTATCGTATTTGTTTTAAAACACTCCTGTTAACTAGAGTGTAATCCTGTGCCCTGAGGTGTGACTCTTCCGTGGTTGTTTATGGTTGTTTAAATGTTGCTCTAGGCGATTTATTTCTGCTTCTTTTCTTCTTCATTTTTATGGTAGTAACCTAAGCAAATTGCAGTAATCTTTTTTTTAGTAGAAGCATTAGCAATACCCCTTCCTGAGGATAAATATGCAGGTACTAACACTGAGAGCAGTGGCACCAGTAAGGGGGGGTGAAGGAAGGTTGGGCAATTGGCCACCCCTGTCTTCCAAGGCCAGATAGCCTTGTGTTAATTACATTTTTATGAATGTCACTGAAGGAAAAGAGAGAACACACTTCAAGCTACATTATACATATTTATGTGCATGCTAATGACACTTTTGAATGTTCATCACTTATTTCTGGTGTCAGCTCTCCGACACCACTAACATGGCAACAGTAAAGAATTTGGCATGCCACCCCTTTGAAAACCTTCTGTGCAGCACTCACTACAAACAGTTTTGCACTTCTTTTGTAAACAACATATACTCTGACACATTTGGTGCATTTCCTGTTCTTATGCAAGTTCAGGTTTGTCTCTTTATTTTTCCAACTCCCACTCATCCGTCTTACATCGGGGAATACAATCAGTCCTGCCACCGTGCATAAATAAACCCATTTGTCTTGTGATGCGAGTCACATGTTGATTGTCAGCAGTGGAGAGGAGTCTTGTCCTTCAGAGTAATTGGACAACACCTAAACCAAGAGGCTGCACGTCAAATATGCTCTGGACTCTTAATGTGGCTTTAATTGAACAATTTATCACCCCTGATCACTGTCAAATAACCTGGAAAGACGGACATAAGGCATTGGGAATACCATGAAAAGGCTTCAGTCATGCATGACCAACATGTCTGTTGCAGCACTGTCATGGAGGGTGTATGTTTGTTTAGCTAATGGTATGTTTATTTTGTTTGCAGAAATCACTAATTGAAGTAAATCATAGTGGTAATGAATGGTGGAAGAGAATGGGAGAGTGGATCAGTTTACAACTTTTAAAACTTTTAGTTCATTAGACTAAAAGTTGGACTGTTTTCCATGGAAAGTTTTTTCTTTACACTTAAGTAGAAACCTAGGTGAGATTTCCATTTCCATTTTTAAATTCTCTGCTCATTTTTTTATTTTATTTTTTTTACTTGATGATATTCTTGAATTACAATGCAATAATAAATTCTCTTAAAAAAAAGACATTTATATGCTTGCTTCATTCATAAATTCTCTAATCCTGTATTTTAATTTGTAGATTAAAGACTTGACAATATAAAATTATTTATATAATTTTTCGTTATGGCTTTTTGTGATTGATTTTATAACCTTGTGTTTATTTTACTGTCTGGTAAATTAACAGCATTTCGGTGGCATCAAGTGCCTTGCAATTAGTCACATTGTACTTGACACAACAACAGAGTTAATAATAGCTGTGCTGAAGTGACTGTCATAGCAAAGGGAAAAAGAGGAATGTGCACCATGAAAAGGTGCTTTTGCACTCACTGCTAATTGTGTTTATTCATTTTAATTTGCTCCAAGTGCTAAATCAGTGCTCTTCTGGCGAAACGGGGTGCAATTAGTTTGGGCTGTGAAAACACGGGGCGGTGTGTCTGTCTTCTAAAGAGTTCGCTCCTCTCCTCTTTGACTTGCGGATTAGCTGTTCCTTGACATTCACATTTCTTTCACTGCCACATAACAAGAGCGGGAAAACACTGAATGGGAGCAGAGCTCCACCGTTGTAGAGCAAGTGAGTTGGGGAGTACACAATGGAAAGATTATGTTAATTTCAGCATTCTGCAAATATAATAAATATATCGGAGCATTGCCTGCAGCAGGTGTAACACATCCTTTGAGGACTGCCTTGTTGTGAAATGCGCCAGATTACAGGGTTCCTATGCAGTCTGAAAAGTATGAAATTTAGTGTACTTGTTTTCCAGGACCAGTATGAAATTATATATATGTATATAAATATTCATAGACTTTCTTTCTGCTGTCTAAAAGTTCCTTCCTTCCATCCATCCATCCATCCATCTATCTTTTGAGCAATTCGTATTGGACTTTTGTGTCTGTTTTTCTTTGTTTTGGAATATAATAATAATAATAATAATAATAAAATCAACCTAGTCTTTGCTGCATGTTGTAAAATGACAATGTAGGGTTTAGTAAGTCCGCTATAAAAACTTGAATTGCTTGAAACAGTGGAAAATTTGGTTTGCCTTTAGTCTCTGATTTGATGTGTCAGAAATCCTCCATGCATTTCCACAATTTGATGGTCTGCTGACGGCTGTCATTTCATAAGTACTCCTCAAATCACACTTCAAAAACAGCAGCAAAAATAAAAAGCTTTCTGCTTAAGCCTATTAGACATGCTTTGGCAAATTACTGGCTATTACTTAATATTTGGTACTTTACTCCCTCTCCAAACTCCTAATGTAACTCGATTCATTCTTCCACAGATATGAGGCACTTTAACATTTACTTAAAATGCTTAAAATTATATGAAGCCCAGAAGCACTTTCTGACATTTTTGATAAAACTGTCAGATTGTCTACACCCAATACTAGATTTAGGTGCTCATAGAATAACATTTAGATTTTCCTCTATTCATGCTGTCATAACACAAAAATTTCTAATTTGATTCTGATACTAGCAAAAATACTCAGTACTCAACACCATTTTCAGCATGGCAGTGTTGTACTGATAGCTCTGGCATCCTACAGAATTCTTTTTCCTCAAATGGAAAGTACTTTTGAACAGCTCTTTTGGGTTTACTTTGTTGACTGAAAAGGGTCATGTATGTTTTTTTTATTTTTCTTGCTGTACCTGTCATGTTAGCAGAGTTTAAACCGTACAGCAGCGGCTCATTGGCGAGGAGAGAGGCTGTGTCTGTTGCAGAACAGTTGTCAGAGGAAATATGTAAATTTGGGCATATGTAAATTGGAGAGTTTTTTTTTTTCTATATTGACAAAACTGAGTAGCTTTGAAAATTTATTTTCTATAAGGACACACTGTGTGCAATGGTCAAAAATATTAATAAAGCTGGCTATTTGTGTGACAGGAAATTTCAACACAGCTCATGAAGATGCACCTATTGGTTGTCTTGGTTTAAAACCTGGCTGTGCACTGCTCTCCCTAACTTTACACCATTCTTTATAGTCAAGTCTAGCTCTTGCCAGTCAGGGTCTGGTTTGGTTTTAGCCAAGTTGGATGTGCCTCCATTGCATTGTGTTCCTCTCTATTGTGGGTGTAAATATTGGCCATGAGTCCTTGAGAGCTGTGGTCGATGCTCCAATGGTGTCGTTTGTAGTGACACTTAGGACGACAGAGTATTTTGCATGGGACCATGCAATGCTTTTTAGTCTAGATGAACGAAGCAACGGGAAGGTGTCTGCAGGTGCACTGCCATGTGCACTGGTACTGCCTAAAGTTTAAACAAAACTCTGAAACTCCTGGAACATTTATTTTTATCCCTTTGTTAGTTATTATTAGTTCAGCTTAAAACTTAATTTTATGTTAAGTTTTATTCTCCATCTCGATGTTATGCTTGATTCACATAAGCCCAGATATTTAATTTTGTCATTAACTCAAACAGCCAAAATGTCACACAGTTAAGATTAAACCCTAACCCAACTAATGAATGCAGTCTGCTGTCAACCAAATTTCTTGCGCACAATACACAGCTTGGGCTGCCTTATACCACCCCTGAAGTGGTAATGAAAACGGGGAGGAACAGCTAAGGACTTGCACAAGGAGGACACAATCACTTACTCCTCCAGCCAAGTGATTGGTGAAATTGGTGGATGTGAAATTTTGAGCTTGTACAGATAGAGGTGCACATGCAAACTTGCAATAAAACCAAAGAAAGTTGGAAAATCTTCCGCTTTTGTACCTGTTGCTGCCATCGCTATGGCGTCCTGGCTGTTGGGTTGCAAACCGAGTTGTTAAAACTTTTGCCTGTCACTGTCATTTGTCCATTCCTGTGTATCGAGCCCATCAGAGTTAGAAGATAGCAATTCTAAGTGGAAGCCAAGTGTCTTTTGAACAGGGATGACACAAGCTTTGAAGCATAGCTCAGAATGTTGTGACTGCAGTTGAAATAACTGGACTGGACTGCGTAGCGTCTTCTCATATGCTCCCCTTTTCTCTTCATCATGATCACTAAAATGTGTGTATTCCTCCAGTTATTAATCAGTTTACAAAATGTCATAAGACACTTAAGACATATATTATGCTTAATTATCAGAAACAGTTACTTTATTTTTTTATTTTTGTTCATTGTGATCTGCTGCATCCTTCATCCATTTAGACTTCAGTATTATACTTGCACTTGTGCAAGCCTTGATAAACCAAATGAAAAGGGATTATTGATCAGAGAACATGCCTTCGCATATTGTGTACGGAGGTAAAGGTGGCTTCCACATTTACAAAATACACTAATCCCTACCAGATAGTGCGGTAAATCTTCTGGGAATACATTCACACACCGTCACCCTCTGCAATCTCCACCTCCTCCTGCCTGACTCCCTTGGTTCCTCCACATTTTAGAAAAAGGATATGCTTCAGCTCCTTCTGATGAAATGACAGTAATCTTCCTTTGCAGATGCACGGGGGGGAAGACCTTGTTCATTCATCTCAGTATCCCTCTTAAGGTGTAACACACTTGAACAAACATGGAGCACAGTTTGTTAAACCCAGTCAGGAAAGCTGCTAGACATCTAAGATTAAAAAATATATAATGACCCCCCCTCCCCCAAAATCCTACTGGATGCTGTTCTATGCACTTTGTACTTGCATACTTTTATAATATGCTGTGAACTAAACTCATTTGAGTCATAGTGCTACTAATATGAGCATAATTCGGTCAGCTTAGATGACTAGTTACAAACTAGTTACAATCTGACAGAATGTTTTACTAAATGATAAACTTTTTGTATCCAGCTATGTATATATACTTCTAATTAATAGTAAATGTGCTAAGCATCTTTAGTAAATCTGTAAACTATAATCACAGGAGAGCTTGCAATATTTTGAGTGCTGGTGCAACTTCTTTTCAAACAATCATCTTTCCTGTTGGCAGCAGAGATGTGTTTTTGTTTTTTGTTTTTTTCGTAGAACAGTTAAAGATTCATGAGTGTAATACTTTTGAATGAGTTTAAATAAATGTTGTGTCTATGAAGACTTGAGCTGCAGAGATTGCCGTTGAGCCAACATCTGCTGTATGAAAAAGCTGCCTTTGACAGCAGCAGCTTTTTGTTCTTTAAATGTTGTGTCCCAGAACATCGTGGCAACTCTTTGGTACATGCCAAATCTAATTTAAAAAAAAAATGTTATTAATCACACACTATGTGTGACCTTAATGCAATAGTAAGGTAAAATTTCTGTTTCAGATTGACTTTTTAATTTTATTTGTTGTAGTTGTAGCAACTGTTAACTATAATACCAGCTTCTCAAAATTAACAAGCCATACAAAACTAAATATTGACCTTGTTCCCTAAAATCCCAATGAAGATTATCGCAACTCTTACAATTTTACAATGAAAGTGTTTTCTTTGTTGCTACAGTGTGAAACTGTTTTAAAGGTGATTGGGTTAACATGTGCATGTGTGCTAAACGCTGGTAATCTGCCTGTGTTTATTGTCTAGCCAGCGAAAGCCCTGGGCAAGATGGCTGGGCACCATTCAGCTGACCCCCTGCCATCACAGCAACCATACACATCCTCCAACACCCATCTGTGTCCCCCTTCCCACCCGATTCCTTTTGTTCCTGCTCTCTCTACACATGCACACGATCACCCAAACTGTAGGGACATCTGGTGTGAGGGTGGCCTGAAGAGTAGGGTGGGTGGAGGCACGCTCATCTGCCCTGGGGATACGTAGGATGTGGGGTTTGCTAGATGGGGGTCATAGAGAAACATGTCTAATCAAGATAGTGGGGGTTATTGTCACTGAGTTGTGAGAGGGAAGTCGGGTAGCTAAAGAGAAGTAGGCAGATTATTGATGGATGGAAGTAATTGTGTTTAATGCAAGTGCAGAAACATGGGCCTCTGGGAAAGGGAAATTGAGAGGGAGAACTAGTGAATAGTACTAGTAAAAGAAGGAAGATAAAAGAAGGAATCAGAATAATGAAAGAAAGTAGTGCACCAAATAGTCTGGGGAGGGATTGAAAGGAGGAGGAAGATTTGGAGAGTGTGAAGAAAGGTTGAGAAAGGGAAGCAGGAGGAGGAGAAAAGGGAGGGGGCCTGCTGTTGTATTGCATCACTCAACGCTTGCTGGGGTTAAAGAGGAGTAACTACCTGCCTGTCAGGCTGATTGTTCATCCCTATGCATCAGGGGATACACGTCCTGGTTTATGAGAAATGGCACAGAAACACTATGTGGGCCACTTAACCACAGAAAATGGCTGCCTGCGCATATCTGGGAATACAAATACTACTCCCAGGTTGGGCTTTGTGTGCTGGTGATTTCTTTATGCACATAATGCTATCACCTCCATTAATGCAAGTCGGTTTTTATTACAGTACATGTTCTCATTTTACCCACTCCGTTAGCAGCCTTGCTCGTTCAAATAGTTTATTTTGTATTAATGATTCCCATACCACAACAAAAACCCTCCATCAAAGAGCTTAATAATAAGGCTTCCTCAGTAATTACAACCTCAGTAGCTTGGGTGCCTTTTCAGACAGCACACTTACTCATCTTTCAGTTAAATGAAAACAAAGCCCATGCACTCCAAGTATGGATACACAAATTACAGCGTACCAGTGGTGCGTAAAAGAGAGCAAAGACACAGAGAAGGCACCAGAGGCAAAATGCATTGAGTTTCCTTTCACTTTCTTGCTGTGCAACACAAGCTTGCCTCCCAGAAGGGGAACAAAGGTTTGTCAAGCGCATCGCGGTGAAGAGAGTAAAACCTCCTCAGCCCCTGGGAAGATGGAAGGTGACATTTGTATGTAAATGGAGACAGACGCTCTTCACACCAGCTGAAAGGAAATGAGAGTGGGCAACCTAGAAAATTCTTCTGTTTTGAGAAGTTGTTGATTTTGCTGTTTTCTGATGTTTTGTGCTAGAAGAATAATGGAAAGGCACAGCTTTGGAATATGTAAAAACCTTTTATGATGAAAATGTTGCACATGCCTGTACGCTCAACTATATTACAAAAAGTATGTCTTTGATAACAGGATGATGAACTAATCCAACATGCCAGTGTTTTAGTGATTATGGACTGATAAGACAAACATGAGTTTAACCAAAAAAGATCTAAAAGAAAAATGTGTGCATCTTACTTGGATACATTTTATTCAGCATTTGTGTGCACAACTTGTGCATATTTAAGAACTGACACAGACATGCAGAAATAAATCCATTTCATCCAATGTAAACTAAATTAACAATAATATGCCAAATAAATTTTTATCGTGCAGATTATGAGATTTTGCAGTAGTTACTCTTCGCTTTACAGTTTATAAATTCTGAAACAAAGACAGGCTGAAATAAAAGAGGGAACAAAATAAAATCCAAACTGTTCTAATATGGCTCAGGCTCCTGTAGTTCCTTCACCCCTTATCCTGTGCTCCAAATGTCAGTGTTGAAAGATAATCCTGATTAAAAAGTGATTGAGGATGGGGTAAGAATGATATCATGGCAATCATAGAAACCAGCCATGGTTTGGGAGATTAGAGTCATAGAGATTTTCTTGGGAGGGGATCCCTTTCTGCTGTGACTTGCCCATGGGTCAAACTATTGTGAGTTGTTCTTTTGTGTATTTTATTTATTCTTTAGAATTTTGTGTACAGCACAAGAAGACTGTTTCAGATTGAAAACCCAGTTGTATTTTTTTTGCATGATTTGTGTTTTTTTGTTCTTCCAGGGTAGAAAAGATAGTTTAGCTGTTTGCAAACAAAATAGGATGAATCAATGCTTTAAATGCATTGATTAAAACTTCATTATTACTCACTAATAACAGTTTAAGGATTTTAACATTGTAGCTTTTCTAGTTATTAAGTGATGGGACAACTAATATCATTTACAGTTGTCCAAGACAGGGATTAAAACAAAACCATTGTGTAGACTAATCAACCACCTGCTGAGAGAGGGTTGGCTATCCATCTTCCCCAAAATCATGTGGCACTGCTCTACTTGTATAAATCACATCAGGAAATCAATTGTCATGAATCGAACAACCTAATTAACTAGTCAGACCAAAACTTTTGAAAATATTAAACGCTGAAGAGCAATTTGAGAGTTGATTTTATTTTTTAGCATTGTTTTAGAAGCAATTGGACCTGTACAACAACCAGTGAATGATCCTCACAGTGTAATATTAGGATTAAAATCTAAACAAACAGCAATTTAGTTAATGTAGGGATTGGGAAAGAGTTGGAAAAAAGTAAATGGATTTCTAAAGGGAGAAAAGTACGGCTATTATCAGAATCGGTTTTCTGTCAGTACGGTTTGAAGGTGTTAAAACAGATGAACAGGGAATCAGCTGTGCTGCAAGCTTTTAGGATGATTCTGCTGAGTGAGCATTAGAGAAAAAACACTTCAGAGACTGAAACTTCATGCATAAGATAGATGCAGTCAGGAAGAGAGTAATAAAGCTGAATAAAGATGAACAAACAAGCAAACAAAATAAAAATAAGTTGTTGTAGGCTAGCAAACTGGTTTAAAAGTTATATTATATGTGAATGTTTTATTTTGCAACCTTCTACAAATTCTTTATTTATTTAGATTTTGGTGATGAGCAGAGAGCTTTAATATGAACATGAGGTTGATGACTGAAAACCTGGCGCTCCACCACAGGAGGTTTGATTAAGTCTGCTTGCCAGAGGGCTGGGTGGGATGTACTCTGAGATAAATCCCACCCAAGTCCTCTGGTCTCCAGGCAGCCCCTATGACATTTGTCATTATACCCCAATCTGTAATCCCAATAGGGTGGAGGCAGGGCTAAAGACTTAAAAGGGAAGACAAAAGCAGGTTTGGCATGGAAATCTGGGTTTCTGTTCACATCCCCTACTGTATTTGCCCTAGGGTTAGTGTAGTGTAAAATTAGGGAGAGGCAGACACAATTAAAACAGAAATAACAGTTAGACTCTGTTTCTGCAGAGAGGTGGGGTGGGGAGAATTACAGACAGAAGGGAAACGAAGACGGTGGCTTAGGAACAGCAGGTAGATGGGGAGCAGAGGGTACCTCATTTTTATGGAGATAAAAGAGCACTAATGAATTTGAACCAATGCCCTTCAGGGATATGCCATAAGGGCAGAAATAGGAAGGAGCAGATTGTGGTTGATTATTTTTTTTTTAAAACAACAGCCAAACTGTCTTCCCAGCTCAGAAGGGTGTTCACGATTTTGTGAACACTAAGATGGCCGTTTCCATGTTTGCCAACTGCTGCAACGGAGGTCTGTGCCAGTGCTCAGAGAGGAATTAGTGCCAGAGAAGATGTGCCTAACTGGCCAAGTCATAATCAGTCTTTTTGCCAACAAGATAATTTATCTCATATCACTTTACCTCATTTTTCACAGCACTCAGATTTTTTTTTTCATTTTACTTGATGAAATAAAATAAAATTTATTTCATCAAATAAAGTTGATGAAATTGCAATCTTTAAACCCACCCCCATTTTATTTATAGCGATGTGATTCTTTCATGGAATGTTTAGGTTTAGGAGCAATACCATGGGAATATTGCTCCCATGGTAGCCATTTGGGGTTACCTGTATATTTGCTCTTGTAAAGCGCTGTTTATTTCCACAAAGGTCCTCTTAGAGCTCCAGTCTTCAGCTGAGCTTCCCCCTCATAGAGCACCCTCTTCTGTACCTCCCTCACACAGTTCCCCTAGACTAGCAGCAGCAGGAGTAAGCAAACACTTGGTGGAGCTGAACATTTGCTGAGCTTATCAAATGAACTACTTCTCAGTCCAACATTTCTTAAAACGTTTGTTAATATCATAATGAGAAGAAATGTTATGACATACTGAAGCCATAGTATAGGAAAGAGTATGTGCTTCTTAAAAGAACAGATGCAGAATTAAAGCCATCAAATTACTAAGTGAAATTTCTTTTAAGTCGTGTTATGTTTTATTTTATAACAACTGCAGGTAGCATAATTAGCCTACATGATAGTGCCATTTTACAGAACAATGTACCCAGAAATTCTGTTGTCCACCCATTTTATACTGTCAGGAATAAAATGTTTAGTGAGACTTTTACTGTACGATAGCAGTCATAGCAGTGAATTCACCTGGAGTCTGCCCTACCTGCCTTATCTGTCCAGGTTTTTACACCATATTGTTTGACTACACAGAGAATTCAACAGCAGGCCATTGTCTGCACTCATGTGAAGGTAATGGTCTGCCCCCTAGGATAGGAAGTAGCCCCCTCCTTTGTAAATCAGATAGGGATCTTGTTTAGCTGATACCTTTTGGGAGTGTTGCTTGAAAGTAGTGTGTGTTACAAAGTATTACAAAGTAAGTTTAGTGTAACTGAGCAGGCGGCACAGAACATGACGCTTGAAGTGGGGGGTGGAGGCTCTGTTTTTGTCATGTGCTGGATGAATATTAAAGTGGAATGGAGATGATAAGGCATGAGCCGGTGTGTCATGTTTATGTTCAGTCAAAGGCCATTTGTTATTTTCTATTCTTCTGTGACATTGACATTTTCATCCAAAGTGGGGTTTTGGCAGTCAGGCACTTGTCTGATGCAGATATGTGTAATTTGCATTGAACCTGCATGACAACTTTCACCCTTCTTCCTCACTATTGAGATTGTAGGCACAGTACACACCTGAGAAACTACTGGACATCAAACTAAGTTTTCTAGCTTTGTGTTTATGGAGGATTGCCAAAAGTTTGATGGAAATGACAAATTATATGCACCAGATGAGGCTTTTTCAACATGATGCAATTTACCTTTACACTTGGATTATATGTTATATTCTAACATTCAGATCTTAGTTATGTACCTATAATGTTATCAAGATAAAGATGTACTTTAGTTCCAGAGTTATTTCCTGCTCTATCACTGACACATAGCATAATCCTTTGTATTACCAAGGTGGTGAGTGTCCTAGGTAGATATTCCGTTGATACACCTTATTATCAATATACACCATCTGAGCACTGTTCTGAACAGTAGTCAGTTGGGGAATCATCTTTTGTCTTCTCGAGTGTGTGGTGGCGTGGGTTAGAGACTGATAAGTCGGCCAGTTATCTGCTGTAGTCCTGTTCAGTCTGTCCCAGCTGGCTGCATCTATCTAAGCACTAAGTCACAGCAGATTTTTCATGTATTCCTGTTCTGTTAAACTGGCACTTAGATAAGTATCCATACCCCTCTAGTGGTATCTGGGCTCTGCAGTTGCATTAGAATTATTCTTCCTTTACAATAGCTGAGGATTCAGACCCTTTGTATGAAGCAAAACATAGAATAGGGGGCTGGATTTTACCAGGCTAGTAGTTTGATGTCGTGTGATTTTATTCAGTGTGACAAGACAAAGCAAAGAAATAATTCTATGCAACTGATTAAACCTGATTATTTACCTCCATGAAACAACAACCTGTTTTTGAAGATATTTCAAAAAAATTATTGTCCACTGTTTCCATTGCTTATTAACAAAATCTGATTTGCAATAAACAGAAATACATTTAAAACTAAGAATAATGTTTGTAGACTCAAACACAGAGTAGTCAAAAAAGGAGTTTGAGGCTGTTGTTTTTAAGGAAGAAAATAAGTAGTTTCACAGTTTAATGTTTTGATAAAATGTAGCTGAATAATTCAGTTACCTTAATATCGGAGAAGCTGTTTTTGCTTTTTTCCATGGGAGCATTTTGTGAACAGTGTAGAAAACAAAATTTGTGACAGTTAAGATGGAAAAATACAAAATAATTGGCAGCACTCTGAGAAAATTAACATGTAAAACAGGGATCTTTTTAGAGTTGACATATTAAGCTCTTTAGCATGTTATATTTACAAGTGATCACAGCGAGCATTACTAGCCGAAAACATCAATCTGTGTGTGTTACTTAAAGAACATAAGCCCCCTTATTAGTCCTGACATTTCCAAAAAGATGCCATCATTTTCAAGTCTAGCTTTTTCCATTACAGAGATTTGAATCTCTGAAGTATGAAGCAGGTCAATGTTGCTGAAATATTTGGAGGTTTTCTTGATATGTTGAAGTTAACTTAAGATCAGTTTTCTTTTTTAGATGATTAAATATCCCCATGTTAGATAGTTGATGTGCAGATATGAAATGGCAATGACTGCGAAAGTATGACATGGTGAAAGACTGAAATGACAGGCATCCACCAAAATCAAGCTCAACTTCCTAAATTCTACAGTAGAAAATGTAGTTTTCTTTTATTAGCTTCCTACAAGTGTGGTGTCTCATTTGGCTTTTCTCAGAAACACTGAGATAAGCAAATTTTGTTTTGCTTCCCACAGTAACAACTTTCACATGGAAGATTTATGTCACCATGACTTAGTAGCGTTTAGGAAAATACTTGATTTTTGAGTTTCCAATTTGCCAATCACCACTCAGAATCAAGAAATCTGATGATTGTTGCCTTTATTTTTTTTAAATTCTTTTTTGAGGTACATTTCCACTCCATTTATTAGCTTTACATAACATCCTGTGCCCCATTTTCTGGTTACATTAGGTAGCTTGTTTGTTATACCACACTTGAAAAAAACTACATTTTTAGAAATATTTTAACTATTAAAATGTTTGTATCTGCTACATGCATTGGTTGTAACAGTTTTATATTCTCATTACTTATGCCTTGCTAACAGTCTGACAATTTTGGTAACATCACAATATTTGTTTAGCCCTAGAATAAATATGTAATATAAGTGTTCTGTAAGAGGAAAGGAAGAAACTTTATTTTTTCCTTTTTATTCTTGCCTTCTAATAAAATACATGCCTTTCCAGCAGAGATGAGTTGAATATGGTGCATTTCTTAAAAAGAAGCCTAAAGGAACCTTGAGGAACCTGGTCCAGTATTTGAAGTTGACTGCTTTCCTTCAGCTCAATTGCTGTCGCTTACTTCAAAGTGTTTTTTTTTGTTTTTTTTCTCCACAAAAATACTCTGACCACCTTCCTGCCTCCTTCTCCCTTTTGTGTGGAGTTTACAGCACAAAGAATCAGTTTGGGAGACTGTGAAGATATATTCGTAACCTAAGATGTCTCCATCTGTGTGTATTTTATTCGTGCCTCTGACAACTTGTGGGGCCTACATAGTTTCATGTGTGATCTTGTGCATATCCAAGGACGCCTGCAGTTGCTCAGTGGTGGTCTAAAGCATTACTTTTGTCAACAGGATGGAACCCAGAAACCAAAATCCACGTGTGGAGTCATGGTTGCATAGTTTTGACCCCAGTGGTTCATTGTTAGAGAGAGAACTTTTATTGTGATTGGTGAGTAAGACTCTATGTAATGTGATCTTGAAAACCCTGCTTAAAGTGATGCATAATATCACACTCAACATCTGTGAAACCTCTGATTTATTTTATTGCAGTCAATGAGTTTGATGTCAGTAAGTTAATAAGCATACATCAAATGAAATGGCTTGCATCACAGGGAAAATGAACTTTTGGTTGTTTATGCCAAGTGAAATAATGTTTTTAACAGAGGTTTCAGTGGCATTAAGTCACCTTTAATTTTTTCTACAATGATTGTAATTGAAACATCTACTTGTTGCTTTCCACACTAATAGCTGAATCTTGCTATCTCAAATGTCTCCATTAGTTTGTTACAGAATTTCCACTGGCAGCCATCTGTGCTTGAGAAGTTGTGTGGAAAACTTTCAGCTGCAGTGCTATGTGTGTGTTGATTTGTGTGAGGGGGGGACTGTTTTTGGCAAACATGAGGGGTGAACAATAGGTGATTCATCTCTGTCATAAAGAGAACCAGTTTAGTAAAAGTGATGGGTTAGCTTCCTGGACGATTTGTCTTGTGATTCCCCTGCAGCCTGTGGCCTTTATTTTTACCACCTGCCAATACACACCCCTAACCCCACATCTTCACTTGTCATTATGTCGGAAATTTTCGTCCTCTTGACTTTAATTTTTCTTGCGACAGTCAGCCACTGATGTTGCAAATAAATGCGAGTGCACTCTTGACCTTCGATGACCACGCAAGCCACAACTCAATTTTAAATCCACTTTTGTTAAATTTTTACTCTGCATATGTAATCAGATGTGCTTAAAATATTTTTGAGAGTTTAAAGCTTTGCCCACTAGCAGCCAAAGTGTTCCAAAATATCCCCTCCTCTCCTTAGCTTTGAATAGCTGCCAAATGTTCAAGATATTTTTACTCAGCCTCCATGAGTCGGTGCAAGTTGTTAGCCGAAGAGATTTCATGCACTTGACCACTTAGTTCAGGCGGTGTGGGCATGCAACACTCGGAGCTGAGACAAAAGGGAGACATAAAAGGAGAGAGAAAGAATGCTGACAATTCTGTGTGTGCGTGTGTGTGTGTGCTTTATGAATGGTTTTATTTTTTTATTCTGGAAGGAGGGCAGTAGAGAGAAATATGTAAAGAGGGAGTAAGAGAGCAATGTGGAGGAGGAGGGGTAGATAGAAGGGATCCTTTGAGACCAAGGCTGCCAACTCTGAAAAGGAGAAACTGAGGTTGAACGAGAGTATCAAAAGGAGGTATGCGTGTGTGTGTGTGTAGGTGTGTGTGTGTGTGTATGAGAAGAAAGAAACAATAAATTAAACTATGATGGAAAATAAAAGGAAAACAATATTTTGTTACTACTGCTGTGACAAACCACATTTTGTTGTTCGGTGTAACCATGGTCATTTGTAAATTGCACCAATCTTAAGTTGACTTTTCACTGCTTAATTTGATTGTAATTTGATTTGATTGATAAGCGAACATTATCAAATACATCTGTGTGAGACATGTGATAATGTGGGTTGTAGCCCAATAAATAGAGAAATAATTCACAAAAGACAGCAGCTGCATTTAATGGAACAACACAATAAGCTGGCAAAAAGTATGTGCCACTCCTGAAAAGCAGCATTATACAAATTTAGGCGCAATGTAATGTGGGAGCTGCACATTTGATGACAAATGCATGTTCATTACAATAATCTGTGAAATAGTAATATCATTGAAGACCGTTTAAAACACAATATTTTTGGCATCGTTCCCAATGTTGGAGATTTACACTTTTGACCCAAAACAGCTTATTGGACAAAGTCCCTTTGCAGTAGAGGCACATACCTGACACAGATGACAGTTCCCAACATTGGGGGAATCATTGTAGCAACAAATCAATTTATTAGCATCTCATCATCCCAATACTATGCAAGAATATCACCAATTTTAATCAACTCTAATATATATTGTTATGAATAAATGTTCAAATGTTGTCCTTGCATACCTGGCGGAATCAAAAACTCCACCATCTTCTGCATTCAAATAAAGGTAATATTTTTTTTCTCTGACGCCTGATAGAGCTTAAAATCTGCTGTGTAACTCACAGAGACTTATGTCTGATAAAACCAAAAGCTAGTAATATAGCTTTGGTCAGCTATATATAATTGCAAGTGTTTCAATCTAAATAAGAACACAACTCTTTTTTTAAGAAATCGTATTTGTCTCGCTTTCAATTTTGTGCTCTTAACACTGCCTCCACCGCTTGGTGTTTTCCAGGTCTGTCAATCTGGCTTGCTTTGGATGACCTTTGTGTGAGTGAGAATAGACTAAAGGCCATAAAGGGACATAGCATGAGCTAATGGGTCACAAGCAGTTCTGGCAGATCTCTATTTCTTAATAGCTGCATCTGTACTATCCCTGTTTAATTCTGTTTGAACCCTTCTTGCAAGCAAACATGGCAACATGATACCTTGTACATCATCTTGTCAGAATGTTTTTTTTCTGCACTCCCTGGGATGTCATGCTGGTTTGCAGTGTTGTTGACACAAGGTGAATTATGCTTCTGTATGCTTTTCATCTTTTAGCAACGACCGACTCATCACCTTATGCTCCTTAAGAAATCAGCCGACACCACTTGATGTCAAGTTTCTGTCGTCCTTTGAGTAAATATCAGCCGAGCTTTCAATCAACATGATTTGCTGCCATCAAGCTCCCTCTCAGCGTCTTTGTCCTGTCTCAAATCAGACTGTAGTGGTTTATTAGCAAATGAAACACAATGCAATGTAGTTTGAAAACTCTTACTGAGAACATGGGCTGTCTGTACTGGCAGTGAGTGTCAACTTGTCCTTCACGCATAAGCTCAAATTTCACACCAGGCTGCAGCTTTGGCAAATGGCAACTTTACAGTGTTAAACAAGTTGGTCTTTCATAGAAGACCGCTGATTGGATTAGTGTAAGAATATAGCTGGGCTGTCTCTAGTAAGTTGGTGGGATTTTTTTTTTAAAGAAAATGGAACAGCTGCTTACAATTTTAGGTTTGCGTGTAGTGGGAGAGTATGGCGGCCTTTTTCTGATGCTAACCTTGCTAAATTCACACCACTATTTCTTAAGGCTCAGAATATTTCAAAAGCCCTGTGGTGCTCCACAGTGCTGTAGGAGGGTAAGAAATTGTGTTATTTTCCACTAGATCCCTTCATGTGGTGGTGTTATTTGGCTTTGTATTCCAGTAGTTGTGATGAATCACCCTCTGTTTTCACGTGGTTTCCAGATGCATGTCTTAAAGCACAGACAGTTTTAATGTAATTTTAGATTAGTGTTTAAAGGACATGTTTTAAATTGTTGCTCTGATTCTATTGTTTACAATAATTTAAAACCTCATATTGTTGCACCTAAATAACAGAATGAATGTATTTCAGAAGACTTGTCCTGAAGGGCGTCATTGTTGTTTCTGAGAAATGGGGTAAAGGCACTCCAGCACCACTATATTACTAACATGTTGCTTTAAACGGAATTGAAAATAGACCATTTGAATCCAACCAAGCACTGCGGCAAAGAAATCTTTTGGGGCCAGTAATGGCATAAAGGGTCAGCAAAAAGCACATATACAAAGGTCTATTGTTGGCCATAATGTCAGGCTGTATTTCTGTAAAAACACCAAAAATATGAGGTGGGATAGCATATTCTGGATAAATGAGTTCAAAGTTGTTACTCCCCATGATCATAATGTTTTAATTTAGCTCCAACACCCAGTTATGAAATTTCTGTAGACTGCTGCCACATAAGCAAAGCACTTTTAGCATAATTGCACCTTTGGTGTAGGCCTCTTTTCAAGGCAAGCTATTGATTTTCTCTCTCGCTCTGTCTCTTTCCTGTGCTGCCCTTTGTTTTTCTTCACTTCAGCTTTATTTTCCCTCTTGAATTCCTCAGCTGAAGCACTTGATCTGATCTCTGTCCCACTCCTTTTTCTCTCTATGCTCCATACCCGGGATGGTGCTTAAGCAGTAAAGTAGCTAAAGGATGCAATTTGATTACAGGAACAAGTACTGCCCCACCTTATAAATGTAGGAATCCCAGTTGGCAACCAAATGATCTCCTGATAGACAAATGCAAAAGTATAATGTACAATAATGGCTCATGTTATTTTCGTCATGTGTGGTTCAGGAGGTAGGCATTTACCCTCTGAAATGGTGGGTTGCCGGTTTAACCCTCTGCTCCATTAGTCGTGTGCCCTTCTGCAAGACACTTCACCTATCTTGGCTGCTGGTGGTGGTCAGTGTCTGGTGGCACTGATTGTATGGCAATCAGTGCCATACAATCGCTTTTGTCATTCTGCCCCAAGATAGCAGTGTCTACAATGTAGCTTACACCACCAGAGTGTGTATGAATTAATTAAAAAAAAGAAGGAATACCTGTTTAAAGCCATTGTACATTTAATGTATATCTAATCAACGGAAATGTAACACTTCTGCAAAACAAACTTCCTTTTCCAGAATTATTGCTATTACTCTACAGAATCACTAACTGAGAAAAGCACAGTAAATATACCATATATGTTGTTCAATTGAATGTTTTATGAAATTACGCTTGATCCAAATATCTCCGTTCTTAAATATGTGCTTTGTGTAATTTTAGGTCTCTGTGAAACTGGCCTTGGCTGAAAGTGTTGATTTTCAGTATTTCAAAGAGAATTAATCCAATCCCGTTTTTAGGGCTGCAGGCAAAGCTTACCTGTACTGTAGTCCCTCTTACTGATCCTCATAGTGCACTTCATGCAGCTACCTTTCAGAGCTATAAAGTGGAGGCTTGGTGGTAGCACAGTCAAAAGAAAATTTTGTTTTATTTGCACAGAATTAGATTTAGAGAAATATGGATGTCATAGCTGCTTCTGCTCTCTGCATAAAGTTTTTTTGGGTTTTTTTGTGCCGTTTTTGTTTACTTTGCACACTCATTTTATTACATTGTTGTTTTACAAATGTAATTAGGATTTTAACTACATTCCTTCAGATCAAAGATATGTGGCCTGTGTCTGATTACTGATTTTGTAAAGCATTGACATATTAGCCAGTTCTAACAGAATTCTAAGAAATATACTTGCCAAGATTCAAATGTTTTTCTAGTGTTTCTCTCTTGTATAAAGACATCATTCAACTGTGTTTGTGAAAGAGAATGGGCAGTTGCTGTAAAATAAAGTTTGCTTTCTTAAAACAAAGACAGACTAAATACTGCTCTAACAAAACTTATATTGTTTATGCTGGTCCTTGAATATTAAATGTTCAGTTGGCTTACAATGATTTCAGTTGGACTAGAGTTCAGATGAGTTTTGAGCTCATCTGAACTCATCAGAGGTTTCTTTTTTATAAGCGACAATTAGTGTTATTACGAAGTGTAAAAATCTGAATCTGTAATAAATGTAGACATGCAGTGGACCCACGGTCTTTACAGAGATTAGGGACCACAACAGGCTGTAAATAAGAGAAAAGTCCAAGAACACTTAAGACCACATCCAAGAACATTTATTAAAAACTCTAAGTATTTGCAAATTGGAAAAAAATCTGCAAATGATTAAATTCGTGGTTACTGAGCTGCAAATAGGCAGCAGCTCACTGTAGCTCAGATTTGAAATGGCTCCAAACATTTCCAGATCCAGAGCAGAGTAGGCAAATATGCTCTTTTGGGACAAATACTTATACTCTTATTACATCAGTACTCTTTATTATTATTATTATTATTATTATTATTAACTTGTATTTTTTTCTTTACTTCTAGCCTGGCATATTCCAAATCTCCTGTCTGTATAAATCTCCAAACACTGTAATGCAGAGCCCAGAAGTTCCCACACAAACACATGCACACATACATACCCACACTTTCACATGCACATGGCCAATTATCTTCAGTCTATTACAGCAAATTATGTCCCTCCTGTTTGTATATAATGCCCCCTTTATTCATGGTCTGGGTCTGGTGAACATATACATATATGTTCAGCCTACATTTGCTCTTTTCTTTCATTCTTCAGTCACAGATTTTGATCTGTAACTGTTAGGATTCTCCATTTTACAAAATGAATCTCTGGACATTATTCTTTACCACAGATTTGGACCAAAATCCTTTATATATGAGCAAACTGTAAACATGTCAGCATGCTGCTGAAATCCAAAGGCAGCCACAGAGTTTCGCACAAAGTCAGACAAACAAATCATGGCCTGTGTTCATTTGAGCCAAGATACTTGCAAAAGTAGATCAGTCAAGACTGAAGTATGGCTGAAAAATGTTTGGGCACAGCTGCTTAAATGGTTGTGAAATAGAACAAACTCCAACAAATCTGAATGTTGACAAGCACATCTATGCATCTGGTCCCCGTCAATAGGCAGCATCTTTTTTTCGTACTGTAGATTTGTGCGAACACATAGATACACAATGTACATATATGTGCTTGTAAGCACTACTGCTGTACTTCAGTGTCTTGTGGGCCTACAGTTGCTCTCTGTTAAATCCCTATTTATCAACATAAACCGAGCATGTGTGCTTCAAGTGGTGGGTGTATGAACGGCATAAAGTAGCAGTCAGGAAGCTATTGAGGGCCCCTCAAGTCTGGTGGAATGCAGAACAAGGGGGATGGGCAAACTCAGTTGGTTACTGGATAGAGAAGGGAGTGAAACTCAGCTGGGTGTGGTTTTCAAAATTTATGGACACACACATGCACCCTCCACAGCCTCGTAGGTTTTTGTAGTTCAAATAGGCTTGCACAGATGTTCACTGTTTACACAGCCTTCATTAGCTCCTATTCAACCTTCCTTGTGTACTGTGCTGCTATGTTGAGTATGCACTCACAGACACATACACCTACAGGCTACAACTTGCTATTTTTAGTATTAAGGAAGCAGAGTGTAGCAACAGGCTAAATATTGTCTTAAGAAAAAAGACCAACCTGTTGTCTCATTTGAGCATTCTCCACCTTCTCCCTTGTTCCTTAATTATTCTTCACCCAATATGAAATATATTCTCTAATGTGAAAAGAGTGGAGTGTTCCAACCTCCAAAAGTACCTCCAAAAGGTACTTTTACTGCTTTGGGTGATGAATTGGAGTAGAACAGTTTATTTCAGGCATGACTTGTCCACATTTTGCAGTTTTTAAGCTTCTCCAATTTGAGGGTGGACTTAATGCCAGAAAAACATTGAAAAAAATCATACAAAGATTAAATAAAATACTAAAATATTTGTTCATGGTGGATCCAGTTCAACATTTTAAAGGTTGAACTAAAAATTATGAAATTAATTCCAGTCATTAAAGAAAATGGGAAACAGCACTTTAATTTTACTGCTGATACACACATGCTGATGCGGAGCAAACTTTATTTTGTCACTATTTATCCAGTTGTGCTCTCACTGTGCTTACTAGTCATTCCTTTTTCGCCCATTTCTCTGTTTCCTTTTTACACCAAGTACCCAAATTTCTGCCACATAAACAATTTGAAAGTGAAGGGAAGGTTCTTAAATCTAACAAGGCAGATTATTATTGGTCAGCAGACGTCAAGTCAGTGCGACCCTTAATTGAAGCACTGTTTGCTTGAAAATAATACCCTCAAACCCAGGCGTAGGAAGCTTAAAGCATTTACCTTCATGTTGGGGCAAATGATGAAAGCTTATTCCTGCTTCAACAATTAAAATTGATGAACAATATTGTAGCATTGTTTTTTTTTTTTCTTCATCATTTCAATATCATTCATTACTCTATAAAGGACAAGTTACAAGGTTTGATGTTGAATGAAAAGTCTTGTCTTTCAGCCTTGTTTGGGTTGAGGTTAGGACTCTGCATAAGTCAGACAAAGTTCTTCTACACCAAACTCACTCAACCATGTCTTAATAGACTTATTCGTTGTCCATTCTTTACAACTATCTTAGTTGTGGTCTATTTTCATTCAAGAGAGCTTTTAACGAATCACTCATTGCTTTGAGGTTGCTGAGGACAACATTCAGATTTGTAGCCGAAGCCTCCAAGCTGTTTGGTTTGGCATTAACATGCAGTCTTTTTGAGGGGGACAACCAGCAAAACTGATACAAACATGTAGACTAGCCTCGACCTTTGTAAAAATCTTACTGCACACAGTGATTACGGTTTGGAACTCGTCCAGTTGCCTTTGAATTGACATGTTGCTGGTGTTTTAGTGTCTCCATGTGTGCCCGGTCTGTTTTTTTTTTTTTTTCTCTCTTCTTCTTCTTTTTTTTACTGGGTATCCAGAGCTCAGCAACACTAAACTAATAAAGATTTGTGTGTTTTGAGTGTTTTGAATTTCAATGAGGCTCAGATGCGTGCAGAAAAGTGGGGGTAGGTAAAATCGATTTTCAGCTGAGCAAAAACAGATGCATGGGAGTCACTGAGACTGTGTTCTCTCTCTCTCTGTCTCGCTCTTTCACGCACACATACATACATGCACAGGAGAATATGCCAGCACATCACAATCACAGACACTCACACCTACCCAGACTACTCATACACTCTTGTATTCAGGAGGAAGGTTAATTGAAGGTTATAACTGGGGAGCTGGAGATGAGAGGCTTTCAACGGGAACATGTGCTTGTGTCCGTTAATCACCTTTGCTTGCCCTGACCTCCTCACTACTCACTTATTTTTTTGCTTTCTCTTCCTTTCTCTCTCTTTCTCTGCCTCTGTTTTATTTCTTCTTTTCTCTCTCTCTTACTCTGTCTTCCTCCAGAGCCTTGTCAAAATGTGCAGCCATGCAGATACCTACAATCTCATTAATTCAACCCATCAGCTGTACTGCAGTTCTCGCTCTCCAAACCCCATCTTCTACTTCTCTTTCCATATGCAAACACTTCTTATAAAAGGTTAATATAATCTGCCACTGCTTAGGCTAACGATCTATGGGTGCCCCCTAAGTTATTGTGCAGCGTGTAAAATGTATCCTTATCTGGATCTGATCACATTTGTATGTTACTCAACATTATATTCTTACTTGATGTTTCCATAATTTGTGTTTTCTCAAATGTAGATAGTGATTTAGATTAAAATGAGAAACTTTATAAAGAGATGTTAAAGTGACATGAAGAAGAGTGATAAAATCTATGGTTTGTATCTTAATTTTAAATCAGTTCTGCATTTCAAATCTTTATAAGTAAAAAAAAAAGTGGATGTTTTTTTTAACCTATTGTAACCTAGACGGAATTAAGAATGGACATGTAGTCTGTGTGAATGAATTCAAAATGAAATACACTGTATACTCTCAAATGTATGCTCATGTGTATTCTTGTATTTGTGGCCAGAGCCAACATTGTTCAACCTTGAATCCATGAAAAAATCCTCCCTTAACCTAGCCTATGAGTTATCTAAGCACCATGTTAGGTCTGTGTGAGTTTTAAATGGATAATATTTTTCACATTTTTAAGGTTTTTATGGTCTGCACCACATTGAAATCATGTTCTAATTATAAGCATCAAAACATGGCTTTTTTTTTCTCTCACTGGCTTATTTCAAGTTTAGCTGTTGGCTAATCATTTATAGGGGTTATAAAGTGGAAATTAGTGCATGACCTTGGCATTTAGGATAACGTATTGTACTAAAGGTTGAGGAGACAGTTTATGTAATAGATGGGGGTGGTCTGTTGATGACTTTGCATGTGTACCAAATCACACATTTGTGTGTCAAATATGACTGGTATATTTGTCTTTGTGCTCATGCTTGCATGGAGGTTATCCTTTGCACTCAGTGGGGTTCAGTGGGGCTCTATGTCTGCGTATAGGGACTGGGCCTGTGTGTGCCCTTCCATCGCCAACTTCTTGGACCCACTCTCCCACACACACTCATTAAAATGTCAACCAAAGCAGGGCCATCCATTCTATCTCTGGAATGCAAGGGGTTGGGAGGGAGTTCGTGAACAGGCATATTGAGTTTCTTGGAAACAGAGGGGCTGTTGCGACACAAGACATAATGTGCTTTCTGACTGCATGTTGAAAAGAATGTCTCTAAATAGGCACTGGGCCATCATGGCCTGGCAAAAGTCTCAAGAGACACGGTTTAGTGAAACACCACCAGTATACATGCCAAAATTCAAAGCAAAAATTTGTCAAGATTCATTATGTTTTTGTAATGCATATCACCCTAATTTGTGCCTAGTTCCTAGGATTTAAGTATGGACTATACTCAAACTGGTTTAAAACAATATTAATATTATTTGGAAAAATATAAATAAAGTTTACCTCAAACACAAAATAGTTGCTAACATTAAATGAAAAATACTGTTTATGTCAGAGTTTTTTTGTGCTAATTGGATAGCTCTGTGATTTCTGTGGCTTATCCATATTCTGATTCTTTCCCTTTAAATTTATCATAAGAGTAACTTGACAGAGAATGGTGAGTTGAAAAATGCTGTCCAAAGTTTCAAAAGTCATTTCTACTCCAAATCATCTGCTCAGTCCAATTTCCATTCTCAATCACTCTTTATGAAAGCACAGTTATTGTAAATGTTGCTATATATTAAAAATAAATGAAGGGAAATCAAGTAGCGACAGAACAATCGATTTCTAGAAAACATATTTTCTTCTTGGGAGTTACATTCACAAATAGACTGTCTGGAGCATTATGTCCTACTTGTTCATATTGCTACACAATAACAATTGCTCAAAGTGAACTATGCAGCTCAATTTTACCACCAGTTTGTATTGACATTTGCTGGTAATTTGCAATACAATTTTCTTAGTATGGTAGTGGTTGTGTGGGGAGAAGAGTGTGAACTTTGTTTAATAGTTAATATTATTAGCTGACCAAGAGTTTTGTTTGGCTAAAGAAAAGGGAAAAATCAATCCTTTTTAATGAAAAGGATCCTGCTTAAGACAAGCCCTAAATTGTATGAAGAATGACGGCAGAGCTTAGATTCCAACTTTATTTGTAAGAGAATGCTACAGAACAAACATGGTTCTGTTGAATACAATTAGAAAAACGCTGAGTGCGTAGGCTGTAATTAAATATGATGCCGTAGTTGTTGAAAGAGTACGACAACATTTCTATCATTTGGCAGAAATATATTCGGGACTGGATTTTGCCCCATAGCTTATGAATTCCATTCAGTGGATTGGAACTTCTCTATAAATAGAAATTTGGCATTAAAAACTTTTACTTCAAGATTAAAACACCCTTGAGCATAGCCTAAGGGATGAGAAGTGCAACGAAGAAAAAGTCTATTACAGATTCATTATTGAATACCACCAAAATACTCTCATAGGAATATTCTAAGTTTATTGTTACAAAACCATGGTTGATCAGAAATTAGCTACAACAAACTGTATTTACAGCAGTGCATCAGTTTTATATAATCAGTATGAAAAATTAGCATCCATGCTGTTGGTTATTTCTCATTTTCTCTTCTTTTTTGCTTTTCTTTTCCTTCTTTATCCCAAACACCTTGATTTCCACACTTAACAGTTAAATGAATAATTAAATCATGATTGATCCATTTGTTTCGGGCTCAAATGTCAGGATGTCATTTGAGGACTCCCCTTGCCTTCACCCCCTACCTCATATATCTTCCCGTTTCCTCATTACTCCACAGGGCCAAGCGACAGGCTTTCCTCTGTTTTTAATGAGGAGCAGGATGCATCTCGGTGACTGTTTATTGAAGGATTCACTGTTTGGTCTGAGAACAGTTCTATTTGTTTCACAGTGGCTTGTTGACAGTGTGCGGGTGTCTTTGTTCCTGGATCTCCACAAGAGAGTACCTTTTGTAAATTTTGGCTGTAGAAACCTTTACCAAGAACCAAAGTATTTTTCCTAGGTGATTTTCCAACGCTTTTTATTTCTATTGCTGGGATGTTGGTATTTTACATTTAAAATCTTCAGTAAAAAACATGAGAAAAATATTAATAATCTCAAATGAAAAATTGTCTTACTGTGATCCACTAAACATTTTTGACCCTAATTTTTCTTATTTATTAACCTTTCAAGTTTTTTCAGTGTGCTTTGCTAGGCTAATTAGAAGACTAAATGTAGAGCTGACTTAGTTGAGATCGTAAACATCTCTCATCAAATTACCTTTTTAATTAAGATTTTTTTGTACTTTAGTTGATTTTATCAAACCCAAATCATGCTGCTCTGTGTGTGGTCTGGTTGCTCTGACCCTGTCTAACGTTTCTTTGTGAAGACTAAATCACCAAGTTGTTGTCTCTTCCCCTTCCTCTTCTCAGAGAGGAGTGAAAGCCAACCAGACAGAGACAGACTGAAAGAGAGATGTTTAAAAAAAAACAAGGAAAACAGCATGCATATAAGAGATGCTTGACATGAGAGCCAGAGGAGAAAAGGATGATGTTGCAGTCCAGTGGGGATTGTTGGAAGAACTATAAGAAAACAACTGATGACCAAAGGAATTTGAGCAGGGCAAGCAGAGTAAGAAAGGGTATGAATGGCACTTTATAGAAAATACTCTAAAACAACTCTGTAAACATGAATGGAAAAGCTCTTTCACCATTGCTTCCATTACTAAATCATGAATTAAGTTTGTGTGGAAGAAAAATCAAGCACAGTTCTGCCACTGCCTGATTAAAATATGAATGAGGAATAATTCATGTAAAATACCAAATGATGTGTTGATTTGCTGGTTGCGTTGCAGCACAGGGGTCCTTGCTATTTAGATGTAAATAGGTTTAAAGTAAATAAGTCTCAACCAGAAAAAAGCAAACAACTTTTTCAGTTGCCAAACACATTTTCCTTGTGTCTTAGTATTAAAAAGAGGATTCAATTAATTTCTTTCTCTTTCTGCTGATGTTCTCTCATTTACTCCTAACAACAATTTCCACTCGTCTGCATGATCAGTCATTTTAAGCTGTTTTGTACTTTGTTTGGGAGGTTGTCACTGAATGTATGTCAGTGAAACGTTAACCCTTGGTTGGAATGTCATTCCCATCCCTCAAGTGCATGTGTTGTACACCAACGACACAACACTAACGACACCCGAACCCTAACAAAAGCATTCCACCTTACAGTCAAAACATTACATGTTAATTCCACTGAAGTGAGAGGAAATATATGTCAAGCATTAATAATGAGATACTGCAGATAGAGAGACAGGAATGACAATGAAATAATCAGAAATAGAGGGAAAATTGTAGCTTGTGTGTATGGGGAGGCACAAAGCCTTCTGTGTTATCTTCTGCAGATAATGAGTAAAGAAGGGGAAGCTGGTTCACATTTCCATGGTGCAGGGAAATGGCAGCCAGCTGCACTTCAGCTCTGATGTTGCCTGCACACAAATGCACACAACTGTGCTCACACATTCTGTCACTCCGATGGAAAATACTGCATGTCGCTGTCGTTGCTCTGGATCTCACCAGTTTAACCTGACAACGAGCTTTCGCTGCAATGCCCAGGTGGCTGCGGCGGCCTGCGGGGACCTTGTTAGTGACACGCTTGCTATGCTCTTATTTCAAACCTACACTTAATATCTGGAGTACAGAAAGTACTTCCACTCATTACATTTAATTCCAATTTTTTTGAGAGAGCTCTAAACGAATTGAGACCTCTTCAGTGTTCCTTCAACTTTGGCTTTTTAAAAGTCTTTCTAAAATTTCCTTGGGAAGAAAAAATGGTCGTGCAGGAAATGTAATAACTATGCAGTGCATTAAAATGTAATATAATGATTGAGAAGAAGACATAATCCACTTCTTTTATGAAATCTTTTCTGTTAGAACATTGGGGCATTTTTATTACTGGCGACTAATTTAGTCTGATACAAAATATGTTTTACAGAGCTGAGCACACGCTGCAGTCTTAAGCCGACAGTACGCAAGCTTACTGTGGGGCCTGATGGGTTTGTCTACTTGACTCCCCATCCTCTTATTTTTTGTCATTGTCTTCAAATTACCTCAGAGGCTTTTCTGCTATCATGACAAGAAACACAAGCCTGAAATAAGGGATGAAATGGGAATAGAATACTGATTAACTTTATAGTGGCTGCTAAGCTGATTTGCTCACGAGTATGTGTGTGTGTGTGTTGCAGAAAAGATATATTCTCATTTGTGCATTTTCTTGAATTTGCATTGGAGCATGTGATAGCAAAAGCCAAAGTAATCCATACTGAAGCTCAGCCTCACACACATGTAGTCAAATACCTCCAGACAACATGCATTCATTAACGTGGAGTCTTAGAAAAAGACTGAAGAGGGGATGTTTGACCAGATGGAGCAGCCCGCTTCTTGCTGAGTGAGCTTGATGACAGCTGAATAGCTTGAGGTGCACCAAAGTGACTGACCACAAACAGACACATTATGCACACATATTTTACACAAATACAGTGACACAAACATAACTCTTGTTAATGTGTTTGTAATGTGAACACATTTTGCTTTATTTCAAAAAACATTCAATCCAGCTGTATTTTAGCAGAATCCTAAAACTCTGTATCAATTGCAGTAATAGCTTATTAGCTTACTTTGTTTAAGCTTCTGTTTAAAAAGATATCAATACCAATTTTCCCCTCTCTACAATGCTGTCATCATTTACCATTCTTTCCCTCTGCCTCTGTTTTTCTCCTCCTCTGTTCTTTTTCTTGCTTTGAATCGTGACTCTCAACTCTGCCGATTCTGTCAACTGTGATTATGAGCTTTGGATTCCAGCCTGCGTGCATTTAAAAAACGACAGGTTTCACCCAAATACAGTCATCTGTTTCAATCCAGGAAATATACAATATATATATTTATATATGTAAAATAAAATCTAAATGATAGTGATCAAAGATGTAAAATAAGGGCCAAGTGAAAGTGTTCTGCGTCACGCTCATGGTGAGTAACTAGAAAAATAAAAAAGCTATGGAAAATAAATAAATGGGCTTCCATTTGAATGAAAGCCAGTACTCTGTCAGATGCCAAGAAGATGAGCAGCTTGGTGATACGGCAGCCTGGCTTGATTTTTTTCTTTTTCCTTGTCTTTTTTTTCTCCCTTCCTCCCTTTTGATTATTTTGTTTGTTGCTCCTTGATATCTCCTCATTACAGTTCTACTTCTGCCGCCTGATGTTTTGATTTTGTTCTGTTGATAAGCCCTTAAAGGCACGCTGTAGCTATGGTGTGAAGCTTCCATCTTTTACAGCACAAGTCTGAAAGGGAGTGTGTTTTCATTCCATCTTTTAAACGGCCCTCCAACTCAACAATGTGCTCTGACCCCGACCGAAGGTGCAGATATGTGTTAAACCATTTGTATGTGTTTATCTTTAAATCGTTTAATCACAAAATTATTTTTGATAAACTGAAACCATCCTGAAAACAGTAGTCAAATATACCTTATTGGTTACAATGTCAAACACTCACTGTGGCCAAACAGAAGGAGTACAAGGATTAATTAGGTGTGATTTGTTATGACAGTCTTTCAGTGTGAAAATTTGTGGCATTGACAGAAAAAAATACATTATAGCAATCATTTATTTTACTGGAAAAATAATATAAGCTATGCAATTTTACAGCTAAATCAATTAATGTGATTTTCATTTGCTACATAGACTTAAGAGATATCTGATGATCTTGATAATTTACAGAGCTACCTTCTCTATCAGCCAACCTGCAGTTAGGTGCTAAACACGCATGCCAGAAGGCTTCAGTGAGACATTTGCTCGCTGCATCGGACCAGAACCGAGTTGTGAGAGTTTGATGTTTCAGTATATATTTGCTTTTCAAATCTATCTATTCCTGTCTTTGACCAGCTCGTGGAAGTGGAGTAGCTTGGGGTGGTGTCCTGTATAAGTAAATGCGGCCACAAATTCAGACCGATCACACAATAGTTTCACATGGAAAGTGGGGTGATAAGGTTGATAGGGGGGCATGTGACAAAAAGGGGTGGATGACATGACTCCAAGAACAATCGTCATTTAACTGCGACAATAAGAACTGCTTTCTGCAGTTTGGCTCATACAAGCAGAGCCCTTTTGCTTACCAACTGTAGTTTGAATGAGTGAATGAAATAAATCTGTGTTTTGAAGATAAAAATAATAAATGTTACCTGAAGAAACATTAGGCATTGGAAAAAAAAACCCATCAATCCTAGTTTGAGAAAAGGGTAGGGAAAAGTGATGTGTTAAATCCTATCCCTCTTTAACTCATCCAATATATAAATAATGTCTGCAGAATAAAAACAGTGTGACTTTAGGAGTGATGGGTGGAGCTACTTTAGTTTCCACATCATGACTATCCCTGTTTATTCAAATAAAAGTGTTTCCAGACAGCTGGTCTTTCCTGTAAGCAAGAGAAATAAGTAGCCTTTCCTTCAGCCAGCTGACCACTAGTGGACAGAAACAGATGGAGAATGGGGCAGTTTTGTAGGCTCAATACGTTCAGAGAAAAATTTTGTCACTCTGACACTTTCCCTGATCTTATTTGGCATGCTTTTATCTGTAGAAAGAGTAGATGTTTGCTGTTTAAAACCAAAGTTTTTTAAAATATAGTGTACCTAGATACCAGTATCTGGCCAATGACATACCCTAAACAGCATTTTTTTTTTCTTTAGCTTTTTGCCTGGATCATTTTCATCCTAAAGACTAAAGTATGCATTCCAAGACTTTAGTTATTGTTTAAGGCACTAAACACTTGTAAAATTACAATCTCTGGATGTAACTCGAAAACTAATTAGAACTGCACAGCCTCAGGAAGTCATGTAATTATTTCTAAATATATCAGTTGCGATAAATATAAATTTTCCTCACTCAGTCGTCACAATGCGTCCAACCCTCTGTTTCACCTTTTGATATCTTGACCTTTAGCATCTGTCAAGTGTGCACCCTTACTGCAGCGAGCTCTATCCAACAGGCAGGATGTATCACTGGAATTTAAGCCATCAAGTTCTGACGCCTGAAATGTAGCAGCTAACAAAATTAGTATTCAAAACAATTCTTTAAAACAGCGCATACTAATTGGAAATATTTGTGATTTATTGTGCATCCTAATGCAAATGCATGCTCTCCAAACTTCAAACTTAAGGCTAAGAAGACTTTGTAATTCCATAATGCCTTTATGTGTTTACATTTATTTTAAAGGAAAGATTTCAAGCTTAAAAAAAGTTAAATTATAAATTGTGAACAAACCATATGTGTAACCTCGTGTCTAATCTTAAAATTTAAATTCAACTAGATGAGAACTTCAAAAACATTTAGACATGTCTTGAGACCCTGTAGTACAGGGCCTTAAAATCTCTCAGCCAGAGATTTGAAGAAGATTCTGTTTTTTGCCTGTGTCATTCAACTCACTGGAAATGAGAGGATTCTGTTTTAAGCTGGGAGATTTAAGGACAACAGAAGTTACACTGCCCAAACATTGCTGCCAAAGTTCTCCTGAGCACAATGTTCAATGCCAACACATAGGCACACAATGCAGTCTGTGTTGTCCAAGCTTACTCAAGACCATCCTGTGTCAATCTCTCCCACACGCAGTCTTTCTCTAAAAACTGTTTATTGTTCTGCAGGTCACCGGCACTGGATCAGTTTTGTCTTTGCCCTGTACAATAGATCCATTTGTTTCTGCAACCTCCTGTCTCAGACTGCACTACCACTCACATCCATCACCTAGCTTTGTTATCTGTCACCCTGACCAGTGTTTCTCCAACCCTAGTCCGGAAGGCACACTGCCCTGCATGCTTTCCCTTGCTTCAGCCCAGCTGGTTTCAATTTATGGCTGATAAACAGGTGTTTATTGAGCTGCAATCATTTGAATCAGGCATATTAAAACAGGGAAATGTCTAAATCTTGCAGGGCTGTGTGCCTTTGGGACCAGGGTTGGGAAACACTGACCTGGACACATCTAACAAGGCTGTGTTCCTTTGGAGTTTCTGCTAAGTGTTGTTTACTTTTAATAGAGCACAATGTCTATGTTTAGTGATTTTAATGATCATAACTGGCATCACCTGTTTGATCCTCTGCATTTCAAAATTTGCAGATACAGTAATGTGAAAAAGGATTTGCTTCCTTATAGATTTCTTCAGTTTTTCAGGGGTATTTTTGTTTGTTTGTTTGTTTTCCAGAATTAAATCTTTTAGTTCATCAAACAATTGTTGATAAAAAAAAACATGAGAGAAAGAAAACATGAATATTATTTACAAAGGATGACTCCATTTTCAGTTTTTTCTAACAATGGACATAAAACAGTGTTAAAATTTCCAACGAGTGTATTGGCAACTCATCTAAGTGGTCATAAAAAATCCCAGAACAGCATCCAAGGCAATGCAGACATCACATACCTCAGGTTTTATGGTTCACCAAAACTAAAGAGACTAGGCAAAACTTGCAACAGTATTGAAAGATTTAAAACGCTACTGACCAAAAGAACACAAACACCTATTTCACATTTGCTAAAACATTGTGATGATCCTAATAAACATAATATTTGAAAAATATTCTATGGACTGGTGAAACTAAAGTAAAACTATTTTGAAGGTATCCCATTAGGGTGGATGTAAAACGCATACACCATTCCAAGGAAAGAAAATTACAGTAACTGGCCAACAAGGAGATGGTAGTGGTATGATCTGGGGCTGTGTTGCTGCTTTAGGACATGGATAGTTTCCACAATTAATGACAAAATAGTCCTAAAGAAAATCAGTCACCAGTTTGTGACCTATGGCACATCTATGAGTTCACATCTAGATATTTTAAAATGAGGAAAAATAATATTTTGAAAAGACCAAATTAAAGTTCTGACTTTAATTCTTTTAAGATGCTGTTATTTGACTGTAAACAGGGAGATTATGCTAGAAAATTCTGCAATGTATTAAAACAGTTCTAGAGCTTCCACAGTAACATAATATTTCCTGTTAGTGGAGCTTGATGGTGATTCTTTTATTTTGTTTGTTAAATTAAATCATTACTTGAAAACTGCTTTTGAATTTGCTGTCTTTTTGTGATGCTAAAATTGGTCTCATCAGAAATGCACATATCCTTCGCTAAGTATAACATTCAATTTCTTTAAAGGTAAAGCCAGATGTTATTGCTGTCTTTCCCCACCTCTCTCAGCACAACACTCAACAAGCAAATACACTGCATAGGAGTGCACAGTGGTAAAATGACAAACACGGAGAGAAAATAAAAAAACCCCAGCAGGACAGAGAAGGGTTTTTTTTTTATGCATTAGTTGCAGAACTGAAAAGCTCCCCACTCAGTCTACCACTAGTTAAATTGAGTGTGGGCACTGCAGGCAGGGAAACAAACAAACCCAGCAACCACCATCCACCGCTTAACAACAGGGAGCCGTTTTCATCTTTTCTGAATTCTGAAGAATAAATTTACCTTTGTGCTTTGCAGTCCTGCAAAACTACTTTATATGCATGCAATAGCATAAGTGTAACTCGGAAGCAAACCTACATATGGTGAAAAATAACTTGAATGCACCCTAGCTAAATCGGCAGAGATTGATGGCCAGCTAAAGATGCCCCACTGTGAAGGAATGTTAAGAGTAAAAATAAAAAAAAAGATTCTAAAGAGGTTTACCATCTGCCTGACCTCTCACCTTTGACCTGAACACACTGCTAACCCCCCTGAACACCCATTTCTCTCTGAGCTAGTGTGAAATTCATTCTCAAGTCAACAGCACACAAGGTCGGGGGCGCAGTGGGTGTTGGAAGGGTTGATCATGGTGAGGAGGTCATTTGTGGGAGTAAAAGGGTCAAAGGGTGGAGGGTATGGAAGGAGTGACAGCTGACTTTGTAAACACACTACACAGGCTGTGTGAATTTTCAATGGAGGTGTAGCTGCCTGTTTGGAAGCAGCATGTGGTGACTGTATGCAACGCTTGTGAGAAAGAATTTCTTGGAACCTAGTTCCATTATCATCGGCTCTCGTCTTCTGGGTTTTGCCCACATGCATGCCAGTATCCCACAATAACCCTCTGTATGAGGCAAACAAACAAACTCATTCTCTTGCCATTGAGGGGAAATTTATGACAAGGCCTCAGTGTTTCAAAAAGCAGCTGTAGAGGGACACATTAATATGGATCTTGCAACATTTTAACCTTCAAATTGAATTTCTCCCTCCACTTACCCGTCTTCTATCGTCCAGTAAGCAAAACCCAGGTCACATAAGGTGGCCTGGGCTACAGTGTTCCCATGCAATGAAAGCAGAACTTTTTTAATGCTGGGCTGTCAGATACCCATCTAGAAAAAAAATCTGGTATTTTTTAGCTGAAAATTGTTTATTTTCTGATCTCCAAAAATATGGAAACTGAAACTGCCTGTGGGTGTTTCTTTTGTGGTATATTTCAGTTCATGGTATTTTTTTTATTTTTATAATCTCTACCGTAAATATGAGGTCACTGTACATGGTAACTTGCAGATCTATTTTTGCTTCTTTGCTTGCTTTTGGTTAATTATACTTGTCTGTTTATAGATTTGTTTTGGCTCTTAGTTTGTCTGCTGTAAACTGAATTCTAGCACATAAGTATTTTTGTTATACGTCTGTAAAAGTGTCACTTTCTGTGCTACATGTTAATTTTTTATAAAATGGTTGTAAAAAGCAGTGGTTTTCCACAGTCTGTAATGGTGATGTTGGTGGTGGGACAGCAATGTACTTGCTGACAGGGTTGAAAGACAGACTGTGCTTTAGACCATCCATTTGTCTCTGGTGTATCGTGGTGCAGTCTGACTGACTGACTGACTGACTGACTGATTGAGGTATTGACACACCCCAAACCTCCGGTCTCAAACAGCCATCTAAATTTGTGTTGTACTACCCTCACTGCTTGTGGTTGCATGTTTATCTTCCAGCTTGGAAAGGAAACCTTATAATTAACTGCAGTCGGATTTCCACAAAATGTTAACATTTTTGAAAGGGTCCTTTTGCATATTTTACCTAGTGTTTATCTCCTGTTTTTCTTTTCTTCTAGATGCTGTAGACTTTGCTAGTCTGGCGGTAAATATAAAAATCAATTGAAATATTCCAAGTTTGCAACGTGGATTAATTTTTTTGAATCTCATTTTTTATTCCCAGTAAATCAGTGGGTAGCGGTGTGCTGGGTAGTGCTGCTGGAAATTTACTTTGTCTAATCATATGTATAAAGATATATCTTAATTCAGCCTGTTGAATTGAGGTTACTGCTATTTAGCCTGTTGATAGGATTTGGCTCAGTTTTATAAGCAAATTGCTAGGATTAACTTCATTTTCATTTATTCCTTTAAGAAGGGATCCTGAAAGAGATGACCACATTTAATGAAGAGTGTGGTTTTTAATCAACTGAGCGAGAAAGAATCTTCTGTATGTGTGTGTGCTATGTGTCGGTTTTACCATGTCTTTGGATAAAACGCCGAGAATTCTTTTGTTGCTCCTGAAACATTTATATGTATCTTTGAGAGATGCTAACAAGAAATTTAGCAAGTAAATTTTTTGTCATCTTTCTCGCTTCCATTTGTCACTGTAGATTAACTTAATCCAGGTTTGTTTAGACTATGTTTATTTGTTGTGTGTGCTTCAGAAAAAGAAGGAAAGTCATACATCTCAAATGTGTTTGAAGCTATATTTATTGTAATTCTGAATGCAAAGAGAAATGTGTATTATTAAAGCAGCTCATGCTGCTTTAATAATACACATGTGTATTATTATACACATGTGTATAATAATACACATGTGTATAATAATATGTGTATAATAATATGTGTATTATTATACACATGTGTAATAATACACACTTCTTAGGTGTGAATTTTGATAAAAAGCAAGCAGTCATTCTGTGTAGGCGTCAGCTTCTAAATAGTTTACATATCTCATTTTAGAAATTAAACTTTTCAAACCCCACTGCAAATGTTACAGCTTGGCCCGCCAAATGCAGCATTGGGCTTTGAGGAAATGTTCTGAATACCCAGCCCTGCCAGGCTCTCCCTCCTCTGCCTTCTACTTGATCACTTAGAATAATTTCATCCCAATGCTCCCGTTCCCATCCCCATCACATTTTCAGAATGACGAGGAAGCGTGCTTCCCCATCTGTCCCGATCGCCCTTCAAAAACTTTTCTCCCCCTCCTGTGGTACAATTTAAAGGGCATTCAAGCTGCTGGCCAGACGGTGCAGTGCTTGTCTGACTCTGTCGGCATCCAGCCAAAAACTGATGTCACCCCCTTCAGCCCCTCCCTCATCTAGGTTTTAAACATGCCATAGTCTTTCTTAAACAGCTGCCCCTTTTTATCCAGCTCCACCCCTCACATCACCTCCTTCTCCAGCTCCCAACTCTGACCTGTTCTTTGTCCTAAAAATAAATGCAGCAATGTGTTAAAAAAAATATTTAGTGGTCTTCTAAATACACCTCCTTCCTTAATTCTCTTAATAGCTGTCATAGACCATCTCAACCTTTATTACCACTGGTTGTCACAACGACACTCCACCAAAAGCAAAAACAATAATTTAATGTGTGCAAGTATGACAATTGTTTGTGTCACTGTACAACATGGTTACACAGGCGCCAGACAGCATTTCACCCCACAGTAGCAGATAAAATGGCTGTCCAATAAAGTCCACATGTTGGTGGTCAGCCTGACCCCCAACAATCCTCCCACCTGCCAATCCGTTCATCTCTGCTGCACTGCCCCAACTCTTGCTGCTGTGCACTCAACCTCAGCAGAGGTGGATTTCAGCTAAAAGCCTCACAGTCTTTGGTGTTTATTGGAATGACAGTGCTGCCTCATAATGTTCAGAGTAAACCCATTTCCTGCCGATTTAACTCAGAGTAACACCTGAGAGAGAAAACAAGAAAGGCAGAGATTCACCAGGCTTTTGGTAATATGGCCTGAAAACATTTTTTAAACCTCCAAATCCGTTTGGAAGTTGTGAAACACAATGTTTCTTTTGTTTGTTCATTTGTTTCTTAGTTCACAAATTGCTGTGAAGATTATTGAAACATTTAGTAGTGGAAAAAAGCTAATGATTTTAGGCTATAAAAAGAACAAAATGTTCTTTAGATCAATGAAAAAGGTTATGGATGTCCTATAGGAATAGCAGATGGCAGATACAGGGTGTATTGGATGTATCAGGCATCATGTTGGTTTGGGAGAATTGAACAGTTGAGGGCAAAAGCCCCTGGGAAAGAATACCAACGAGGGGTTGCCAGGGCAGGGCAATCTGCAATCTCTTAATGAGGCCAAAGCAGTGTTGTACACCCATCCAATGCAAACAGCCGCCTGTTTTTGAAAAAATATTTTCACAGTAAACATATCTCCTGTTTATGGACATTTCCATATATCAATGTTCCACAAGTCTGAATGGTTTCTAAGTAGACATAAGAAGACATAACCCTGAGATTACCAAATGTATACAAATTTCCAAATCCAGCATCATCTACAAGAAGCATATTTTAAATGATCAACAAATAAACAGAGCAACTTTACTGTACTCTGTTGAGCCTTCCTGTTACCTTTTGCAGTTTGAACATGTCGAAAACACACTGTTCTACATGGCTTGTGCTTCTGTGCTTCTTCTGATTTCATTAACACTGAAAATAGCGAACATTTAAATTTTTTTCCTACAGTAATAACTCCCACCCACAAGGTCTGCCAGACCTGACAGGACTTACTCGTGGTATGCTAACAGACTTTTAGCATAGGATTTTATGTGTTTTAAAATCTGGCTATAACCAAACAAGTGACTATGTTATTAAAGTTGATGTTATGCTCTTGCTCTAGGTCGTATCAGACAAAGACCTCCTGCATAAAATGTTGAAAGTACAGAAAATGTAGTGTTTCATGTATTTTCCTATAATGAAGCTTTCTTCTTCCAGTGAACCTTCCCGAAGAGGCTGTTAATGACGTCTGCATCATATTACAAAAGGGATTGCAGAACAGTGTAGCTGGGACAGAGAAAAGACATTGGATCATTTTCATAATAGTCGTACAGTTCCGTGCAATTTCATGGAATTTCCCACCAAACATTTACAATGCAACAATGCAAGAACAAGAGAATGGAAAGACTATGATCAGGGCAAACTATAGAGACAAACACCACTACAGTTTTCTGTAAATGGGCAACAATCTAATGCAGTTGTAAGTCTCTGAAAAGTGTTGAAGGTGAAGATGAGATGTGTGGTCGGTTTCATTTCTTATTAATAACTCTTAGAATCAGTGCTATTAATAATTTAACATAGTGAAAATCATATAGTTCTCATGGACTAGGGTTACCGCTGTGTGTGCTTCTGCTTCTGCTGTTGTTCTTCTTTGACTTTGACAGAGATGCCCAAACAAATACATGAAACAACATAGCTTGCACTAAACGTATACCTCAGCACACATCCTTTTTACATTTTCCCATTGCACATTCTGTGGAGGGGAGGGGGAAGTTGATGAAAGGCTGTAAACTAGTTGTGGTAAAAGCTCTATGACTCAGGGCTGACGCATAAAAAAACATCATCTAATGTGAAAGACTGCAGAGTCATAGAAAGTAGCTAAAGGCTAAGCATAAATAGCAGATGGAGTTTTAGAGTTGGCAATAAAAAAACATAGCATTTGCTTGAAAATTAGACTTTTTGAAAGTCTTGAAACAAACAGCAGTTCCAGCACCTAAAAAATAATATAGAGAAAATATTAGTCTTTTTATGAAATATCTCAATTAGACCAAGGTATTGTTTGATAATGTAAGGGGCAGAACTGCATTACTATGAGGTTCAATCAGCTGAATAAGACCTCGGCACAGTCTCTGTCAAGTCATTAAAAGGACTTTAGCGATAGGAGCAGAAATGCTGAAAAATGTTGCAGGATCTAAATCTGTAAATTCAAAATATTTGATGTCCCTATAAATTATGTCTAAGGAAGGCTGTTGGTTTTTTATTCTTCTCTTAAAACTTTGGAGGAAAACCCTGTAGTTTCTATTTTGGCTAAATTATTGAAATAAACAAAATTAACAAAAGGTATGACTTACACAGAGTTAAGTATTGTGCAATATGTTGACCCTTCTTGTTCAAATTTCCTCATTATGTGGAACTAATATCTGTCTATAGATCATTACAAACTTCATGTAACCCAATTTCAATAGTTCGGCTGTTATTTCCCAAAATTTATACATTGATGAAAAATGTACACATTTATTACAAAGTCTTCAACGTTTTGCACTAGTTGAACATTTTTAAATATTTTTTTTAAGCAGACATCACATATTTATATTTAATCATCACACAAAATAGAACTGTGCTCTTTTTGACCTTGTGTGAGAAGTGAAACTTCTTCTCATCTCATAAAAGAAATTTTTAATGCAGCTCCTCTGGTGAATAAGATGTCTTTAATATAAATGCCTTCACATTTTTTCTGTGTGTTTCTAACAATCTAATTTTTGCACAGTAAGGTATGCCTGGGTGGATGGAAAAATCTGATTATTTCTGGCTATAATTTTTTTCCTGTCACGTATGTGTTAAATGTATTGAACTCGTATAGTGACGTGTATGTGGATGAGTTTTATATCTACTGCTTCTGCACTCATTTCATGCTTATAGTCCAAATTTCCCATCTCCACTTTCCTCTTTCGTCTTTCTCACTCTCTGTAATCAAGTGCATTAATATCAATATTACATGAGGAAACGAGTTGAATTTAAAGATTGACCATGTCAAAGTGAGAGTCCCTGATAGCTGGTGACTGCCATCACCATCACTGAAAATTGTGGCGGTAATTACTGAAGCCTTGCATGGGGTTAATATCTAGAGTGGGAGACATTTTTCACAGGGACTAAAAGCTTGATATGTGAAATATATTCATGGGCAATCAATCTAAACTTTAAAAATGCATTTGGTCACATTAATCTACAGCTGAAGAGTGCTTTCTCCTTATTCATTTCATACTTGATTAATCTCCATTTGTTTAACTCATTTTGTATGTTGAATGTGGTAAAACAAATTTAGCATTTTAATATTTTAGGGTGAGGAATGTTTCCGACCTACGTGTGTCTCAGTGATTACCCTCTGTAGCTGCATTTTGATGGATTACTGCATAGAAAATTGTATACATTTCTAGCCTTCAGTTTTTTCATGACAAAGACTGAAAGTTATATTACAGTTGTCACAGTCACTGAGATCACTGAGACTGCATGTGAAACATTAGTTGTTTTCTGCCACAACAAAGCAACCTATTGCCATTGTCATTGTTCAAGTTGTCATCTAAGCGGTGTTAAAATCAGTAGAAGTTGATCATTAGCTTTTTTCTTGAGATAAATGCGGAAGCAGCTTAGGGTTTATCAATCGACCAGGCTCTTGGCTTTCATTGACAGGATGCTAATCACTCACAGTGCACTACAACTTTCAAAAGAAACTAAGAAACTAAGCTTCCATAACTCTGCTGGTTTCCTGTCAGTACAGTATTGATATTTACGATTTTATTTTTGGGTTTTAAGGTTCTTAATGATCTAACCCTGTCTTAGATGATCTTTTATGCCATGAACACCCAGCTGTGGAGCATAAAATTCAGACAAGAAGAAGCTTTTAGATGTTCCAAGATCAAAACGAAAAAGTAGAGGTGATCACATTCGTATTTGTGGAAGAGTCTGTCCTTGTTATATAATATCTGCTCAGTAGCTTGGAGATTTTTAAAGTGCTTTTCAGGACTCATTGTGGGTTTCAGTTCTGGTGGAGCCCGACTTCTCAGTTCATATGCATTTTATGTTTATTTTTTATTGTAGCACTTTTATGGAGTTTTATTTTTATCTATTTTATTTTTATGAAAAAAATTACTTCATTGCTCTATTCATTTATTTTTTTATGTCTGACTTTATGGTTTTGTAAAGCAGTCCTTTTTGTTGCTCTTGGTTGTTTAACTATTACTGTGCAGCTCCTTAGTGGAAGGTTTGTTGGTTTAAAATGAAACATCCTAAGAATTTACACTGAAATTCCAGGGTTGGGCAACAAATTAATAACAATATATATTGCGATAGACATGTAATCAACATCATTAGAAACTACATCTGATAAAATGTTGTAATAAAGTTCACTGAACTCATCCAGAACCACACAATGTTCTGGGAGACATAAACAATTTTGGTTTCATCAACTGACTCACTTACTCATTGGTGAGCTATCAACAACTTGTTGAGTAACTTGTGTAGCAGCAGTTTCAGTGGCTCATAACTGCTTAAGAATAAAAAAAATTTAACAAAACTGAATTGGGTAAAATGAGAAAATGGGTAGAACAGCTGGATAGAAAAGTGTGAATAAAACAACAGTTTGGCGGTATGTCAGATATTTAAAACAGAAAACTAATAAATTATTGATATTGACTGACATAAAACTCATATCAGGATACACTTTTAAACCACATTCTCAAGCCTTATAAAATACATATACATTAGGCCTGCAAGACATTATACCTTGCGATAACGATAACGTTGTATATTGCAGTGTCTATGTGATATCTGGCTATTGTTTCCTGTCCTCTTTTTTCACATCTGCTTCCATCACTCTTTGACCTTTAACCTGTTTTGGTTTGGTGTGAGCATCCTGCTGTGAGACTGTCTAACTGTCTAAGCATTACATTAACATAAAAACGCAAGCTCGTCATTCTTGGAATGTATTGGTCAACAGTTTTTGCATTCCAGACACATCTTTGCCATGTGAATGTTGCACATGCTGATATTACTTATTCAGCATATATTGTGCATCCCTACTATATATAATACAAAATGTCTGTAGAGGATGAAACATGTCTATATATATTAATACAACATATAACTATGTTTTCATGTTTTCCTTTTAATCCTGATAATTATTAGTCATACTCAGCATTGTCTAAATAAAATTTAAGTTTCATTTTGCTTTTGACAGCTTTTGTATTGGAAAATCACATAATATTTGTCTAAACATTGATCGTTCACAAACTGTCTCCAAACTCCGGCTTCTGTTTACATTTCAGAAAAAAAAGGCGTCTTGAAGCATTGTATGTGCCAAGAAGGTTTAAACTACAGCCCACACATGGCTTTAGGTTATGTACGGTGAGGCTGCTAAACAACAATAGTTCTTATAATTGTGTTGCACAGTTTATATAGCAACCACAGGTGAGGATGGCCATGCCCTGAGGGGGAAGCTATAAATCATAATCTTGGCATCTTGTGAGCAAAGATGTAGTAATTCCCTACAGGCATGCACAATTCCCTCTACCTGCAGCAGTGTTTACTGGCAGAACAATAGGGGCATCATCCGTAAGACTCTTAGACAATTTGATACCCCTGTATTCTCTTTATGAAGGTTTCACTGTTATCCCCCAATGACATCACCTGCTCCCAAGGCCAAGTAAAAGAAAAGCAACACACGCAAAAGAGCCCACACATGTTGGTCGTGTGTGTAGTATTGTATTGAAAGATGAGCAGAGCTTCTGAATAGCACCCACTCCTTTTTGTGATGATTTTGCCTTTAAAGATCTATTGTTGTTTTTCTTTTTTTCCCGGATTTGTGGTTTTGTAAGTGCACCCATGTCGTGTTCTCAAATTGCTCCGTTTAAATTGCATATGTGAAAAGAGGGTGCTCAGAGGTGAATAGAGTTTTTGCCGTGGATTGATTTTGCAGTATGTGTTGGTGTTTTTTATCTTAAGTGTGCCCGTAGCTGCATGTGTCTGCTGTGGTTTTGTGCCACGTAAAAACAGAGTGGGTAAGAAGTTTTGAAGGTGGATAGGAGACTTTCATGCTTGCTTTCTAGGGTGTTTGGTTGCACTGTAATTGGGTGTGGTTTTCTGCCACTTTGAAGAACCCAGTCAAAAACTAAGCTGCAATAATCTAAATGTGTTGTCTTGTTAGAAACTTGACACCTCTGAGAAATAATCATTATATTGTCTTACAATGTAAAATCTGATGCTGTTCTGTCATATTCAGTAAATTAGATTCTGATTTTTTTCAAAAAATTCTTTTTGAAAAGAAAGTCTAATATAATATTCTTATTTTAAATGGGTAAATGTGCTGCGTGTTGTTCATCTATATAATTTGTTTCACTTAGTGAATTGAGGTACTGCGATAAATGAACTATTCAGTAATATTTTTTTTGCCTTTGTTTTCCACATACAGCACATTTGACAGCATCTGTAGCTTATAACAGAGATGTCCCCGAACTCAATGTATTCATTTATAATTAAAGGGTTTGTATAACTGATCGGTGGGTCTGTGCTGTGTCAGCCATACCAATGAGAAAACTCGACTGTGGTGGGTTTTGACCCCAATTCTCATTCGTATTGAGGGATTTACAGCATTTTGACCAAAGCAGAAAGACCTTGTCTGGAATATCATCAGATGCTTGTGTAATTGGATAAGCACATGCTGACAGGATCAGGTGATTAAAGTGGTGAAAAAAGACAGGACAGTGATAAAGAGATACGAGGAGATATTTTGTTGGAAAATGCAAAGGTTAAAGGTTTGTGCGATGTTACACTTTTGCTTGTGGTTGTGTCACTGGCCTCTTTTGACCTAACTACCAATTATCTGTCAGCAGCATTGAAGAGTTGTGAACAGTGTTGCACATTATGTTCTCTGTGTTTATCAAAGTCACAGGCCATTTTTGGCAAGGACAAAGATGGTATTTTTATCTCTAAATTCCTCAAGCTAATAGTCTTCAGATGTTGTACAGTAGAGTAAACAACTTTAATCATGTGGTGGAAGTGTACTTGATTTTTAGACATGCAATAAAACGGTCCTGACATATTTTAAAGCAAATACAGTGAAGCGATAAAACCATAGTCAAAGAGTCATTGAGCATTAGAGGTATAATGTACTTAAAAAGAACATTCAAGCACCTATAAACACTTGGTCCTGAATTATTTACTGAACTTAATTGTAGTATATGTTTGACTAATTTTGTCATGGCCTTAAGTTAGAATTTATTAACTTAAATAAATTCTGGTCTCATTTTCAAAATGAGACCATAAAACAAAGTTCAGCAATTTGTTTCTGGAGGATTTCTAACAATAGTGACTATTAAAAACATTTTATTCTCATAAAGTGTTCCCTTAAAGGTTGTTGGCAATGCATGTACATTTGGTTTTGAAAGAAATGTTTTTCTCTCTCTTTCTAGAGTGCCAAGCAGTTTTGCGTGAAGACCCCGACCATCCCTGCTCGGTCGGGGCCTCGGCTCCCTGGCCAGGTCATCGATTCGTCCCGTCCTGCCCCTCCCAGCCCCCTCTTCCCTACTGTAGTCGCTGCCAAGATGGCCACTAGTGGTGCTCTTCGTCTCTCCTTGCCACTGTTGCTTCATGTGACCACTCTGCTGCTATCACTGCTGCTCACCTGCTCTCAAGCCTCATGTAAGTATCAGATTCAGCTATGTTTATGACTTATGTTTTGCATGCAATATCCTTTTAATACCTATGACATAAAACATTGAGACTGTAAATACGATTTGGGTTGTGAGATTATCTTGTAAGATCAGCTGTGGTGAACAATAATTAAAGGTCTTTTTTATGGCCGGCATTTTAACATGTTAATTACATATATTTTGACATGTACAAATTGTTGTGCATTTAATAGCATTTTTCTTCTTTCTATACAATACTCCCAAGCCAAGTATTGTGTTTCTAATGCGCACATAAATCTGATGCACAAGCAGGATCTGCAAGCAACAGTGGTGGGTGACAAAGTCAATTTTTATGGCCCACTGGGGATTAATTTTTGCTTCAAAAAAATGATCTGATGGGATGCTGAAAAAGACTTGTTTTGTGCAAGTTGTGCAGAAAGATGTTGGTCTATCACCAAAGCTATTCAATCCTAAAATACCATCTCAATTCAAGACAGCAAGCATAAACGTTCTCAATGCTAATGTCAGTGTCCATTTCTAAAGAAGTATTTTTTTCAAATAAGCTGCATAATGATCAGAGGTTCCTGAAACCCTTTAAATTCGATTAGGTATAATAGCCCATGACCCCAATCTGATTGTTGAATAATCTCAAAAACAGATTAAAAATGATAAATATATATTTTGCTGAGCTTATATGTCTATTAAATAATTTAGCAGTAAAAATGGTTTATGAATTGAAAATGTTACTTTTTTTGACAACATATGATTTTCAATTACAATGTGATTAATTGCAATTAATTTGATTAAACATTTTAATTGAGTCCTACCACTAGTCTTTGTTTTTCTAAGTACAGCTACTTTGTGTGCATGCATAAGGTAAGCATAGTGAACTTTTTTCTATTCAGATTTGGATGGTGCAAGAGTTTCACTTCCAGTTCCAAGTTCAACTGTGCATGAATGTGGAGGTGGCTGTGGCTCAATACAAAGAGTAATCATTTTATAATCCAGAAGTTGTGGGCTTGATTCCAGCTTCCTCCTGCCACATGTCAATGTCACTTACCCCTAAGTTGTCTTCAAAGCCGTTTATTGGTGCATAAATGTGTGTATGTTTGTGAGTGTGATAGTATAAATGTAGCTGTAGGACAAAGTGTTAGGAGTGATTGGCATGACTAGAAAAGGGCTGTATACCTTCAGTGCACTTACTATGTAATTTTTTTCTGTATAATTTTTTACAGTTGTTTGTAACAATGTTAACTTGAAAAACTATGGACAAAGCATGGAAATGTATGCAATTTTATTTCTTAGTCCCAACTCTGAAGTAAAAAATGCTAATCGGAAAGAGAAAGCTGCTGCAGGGGAAAAGTAGCAGGAACTGTCAAACTTGAAGTGCAGTGCAAAGAACTCTGCTGAGGTTAATAAACAGCAAAGGCTGGATTCCAAGATGCAATTAAGTAGATTTTAATAGTATAGAGTTTTCTTCAGAGTTATTCAAGAACAGTAAGTGCTGAATCAACCAGCTGTTAACCTATGAGAGAAAGTCAAATCAGTCTCCACTTAGTTGTTCTTTCTGTTGTCACAAAGTGTTTCGGCACTGTGTGAACAGCCACAGTTGCACCATTAATTCCCAGACTTGTGCCATACATAAATGAAAAAATATATTTTAAATGCCAATAAACACAATTAAGAGTATGCAGTCTAAATGTCTGCATAATACTAAAATAATATTGTCTGTTTCATTTACTATTTAATGTTGTTGCCCTTTTGCCTTTCACCATTTAAAGCTTGAATTAAATCAGTTCCAAAAATGCATATGCTATTATCTGAAGGGCTAGACTTCCTGGTTTCGTAGTTCATTTTTCCGCAAAGGATAAGGCTGAGCAAGGTTGCTTTGCATTTTTATCATTTATGCATCTGGCCCATAATGGATGTGGCCTCTAACTAAGATACTCTAGTTTTGGCAAACATTTAAAATGGTATTTTCTTTAGAATCTCTATAGGTTTTAGTGATCCTTTTATAGCTGTTATAGGGATGTCAGTTAAGAGCAGCTGTTTAAGGACTTTGTCAGTGTTTTGACTTGGAAAGTGAAAGGAAGCGTAAACCACATGTAAGGCTTTAAAAAGTGGCTTGTATGACCAACTCATTATGTTTCCATTGATGAACCTCTATATCTGCACAGTAGGGGATGAATGAGGATATTTTTGTTGTATTTTAAGCACATTTTGAAACCAGTTTAGAGTTATTTATGTTAATGGATTCATTGGCTACAGAACCACAAATATTAGCTACAAACTTCCATTAAAATAAAATTTGGGGCAAGTACTTCACATTGTTAATAGGAACACTGAATTTCCTTAGTAACATTTCATGTGGAAAGGACATTAAATTGTTTCTTGGACTACATTGTGGTCATATATTATTAATACTAACAATTCTAAAGCATTGATGTACTGAAAAGTATGTTCTAATGAAGATGTTGTTTTAAATGATCCAAGTAGAGTCCCTAACTAATCTGTAAAGTTATGTTATGAGCCGACTTATCAATGTAATAAAATTGAGAATAAACACTTAGTAGTGTAATTATGCACAAATTCATACCAAAAATCTTTGTTAAAGCCCTTTTTGTTCATTATGCATGCATACAAATGCAAATGCAACTTTACTTTAAACATGTATGTGTTTATATGCAGATCTAAGAATGGAAGTACACAATAGACACATGTTTATTCAAAATGTTTAAAACATCAACACTGATCATTTTCAAGGGCTGTCTTCTTTCTATCTGTCCATCTATCAAGTTACTTAGTGTGCCTGAATGTGCTCCTTTATTCATTTGAAAATGTCCAAATTTCAGAAATTGAAAAGATTAATTAATTCACAGCTAAGCAAAGCAAAACCAAGAAAAAAAAAAACCTCTACATTTTTGTTAATTTTTTTTATGTAAAAATAATAAACTGTCAAACTATAATTTTTGTGTTGCACTTCACCAAAATGATCCACAAAAATTAGTTATCTCTAGCAGGAATGAGATATAAATTTGTTGAAGAAGTTTTTTTCCATTAGCTCAGACTGGCACAAAATGTCATTTTCCATTGAAAAAAATTATTAAGTGACTATTGTATTATATATGTATTGGTAAATATCTAATATTAATTGCCTCAATTGGGACAAAAAAAAAATGTCTTGATTAGAATATTCCGGTAAAAAAGTTGTCTCATTCATTCATTGCACATCTCTCACTGTTCACTCATTTGACCTCCCTAACTTCTCATGTTCGTAACAAGGGTGCATCAGTAGTTTCTTATCCCATCCTGTCAACTTCTGCTTGGGATTTGTTCTGCACCATCTCCTTGTTAAAACGGGCTTAGAGCAGCATTAAAGAGACAAAACAGAGATGAGGCTCCGCTAAGAAATGGAAATAGGTGGGGAGGTTCTTCTTGGGTTTCATTGTTTGTACATCCCACATGACTGCGTGGGTAAGTGTGTGTGTGTGTGTGTATATATATATATATATATATATATATATATATATATGTGTGTGTGTGTTTGTCACTAGATGTAATTTATGTCTGTGGATGTAATTTGGAGATAAATTGCTTTTTTAACCTTTTACGCTTCGGCTGTATTTTTCTTCATCTCAGTTTTGGCATTCAGTTTTCTCTCAAGGGTTTATGATAACATGAAGACCACCTGATTTATTTTTGTTTTCTATCATGTTCTGACAGAGATGTCTGCCTTTGATTGCCTGGTGGTTTGAGTGTCTGGTAGTATAATTGAAGGCTTTTTTTTTTGGTTATGTGGCTCAAGAAAATCTCAAATTACAGATGAGCAGATGTCAAAAGTTTTTGATGTACTGGAGGCCACTGAGCATATTTTCATTTCATTTCCATGCAGTAACAAAGTTTTTGGCCTACTCTTACCATCCAAACTCCCATATATGTTTGTCAGAAGTGTAAAAGCCTATTTTTTTATTTTATTTTTTTACTAATCTTTGACTATTCCTCAGTCTTTATATGCGCCAGCTGTAGATAAAACTCCTGCTCATTCTGTATCATATTTGCACACACATTTACACACACACCCCCACACCCCCCCCCCCCCCCACACACACACACACATTTTTCACTTTCTTTTAGGCACTACACACTAACATAGGTCCTGTCTTTATGTTGCTTGGATTCACTCCACACACACAAACACACAACCCCCCCCCACACACAGTAGAGCACTTGTCCAATTGTGTTCACTCCCACTCTGTGGAGTGAAAGGATGCCACCGTTTTGCAGAAAAGCCCGTCTGAAAGCATGATGTCATTCCTTCCCCTCATGTCCCTCCCTTCCACTTTCTCTCTCTGACTCTCTCTGCCCTCCGATCCTTTTTATTTACGCTCATAAATCATAGTGAGAAGAAGACGCTTTTTAATCAAAAGAGAAAGAAATACGGCTCAATAAATCCTGCGTCTCCAACTATATTAATGCCTAGCTTGTGTTCAAGTCTGTATTTATCTGCATGTTTGACACATCTGTATTCAAGACCACATGTGTTTGTCTGCTTATGCATAGTGTGTGTGTGTGTAAATTCTGAAAGATACTTATGTGAACTGTCACCTCTGCTTTGTCAAGGGTTCACTGCAACATATTGATTAAGGTATAAACCTTCAGTGTTGGCTGAGGTGCAATCTGATTCTTGTTGCAAATAAAATCTCTGCTTATATTGTAGTAATTTGATCAATGCACACACACACTTTTGGCCACTTTTTCAGGTAGTTCTTGGTTGGGCCTCCTGTTGCCTTCGGAACTTCCTTCATTTTTCATAATATAGGTTTAGCAAGAGATCAGAAACATATCTGAGATTTTGAGCCACATTCTAATGCTACTCTAATGGATTGCTACTCTAATTTAAGAAACTAGGTTGAAATGATCTAAGCATTGTGCCATGGTTGACAGGATGGGAAAAGAAACTACTGATGCACCCTTGTTATAAACATGCATTTTCCTTTTGACACAGCATTGAAAAGATGGGGCACTGTCGCTATACAGCAACAAAACTCATGGAGGCTGCGGCATTTAAACAATGCCCCTGTTGATTGCAATAAACCCAAAGGGTGCCAAGAAAATATGTCTCATGCCATTAAACCAGTCAGAGCCTCTAATATAAGGCAGGTTGGGAGATGCTTTCATTGTGTGTGCATCAATTTCTGTCCCCTACATCTGCATATCACAGCAAATATCATGATTGATCGAACCACACAATGTTTTTCCAAGTTTAAAATTTTAATGTACCTTATTCTGAGTTTTCTGTTCTTAGCTGACCGGAGTGGCCCCCTGTGTGGTCTTCTGTTTATTAACTTCTAACCTGAGATTTCCACAGGGCATTTTTGTGCACACACCTGCCACTCATTATCCATAAATCTGACCACCTTGCCACACTCAAAGTCACCTAAATTTCCTTTCTTCATACCACTTACATCTAAATGTAATGTTGCTGCATTGTAAATGGCCTATTTGGGAGTTTGGGAATTAGCTGTATACTTGATAAAGCTGCTGCTGAGTGTTTGTGATATTTAAAAATTTCTTTGTAAGGTCAAATGCTTTTTTAGTATCAAGAATCTGAGATTTAGATATGATAATACATGATTTTAATACGTGATTGAAGATAATTCATGTTAGGGCTTGTGTGTGAACCCTGGAATGTTCACTTAATGGTGTCTGTCTATTTTGAGCTTACTTTTGTGGAATAAATGTCTTTTTTGAGGTTTTGTACATGTAGGATCCCTTATTTATCAATTTATGTGTTGGCATTTCGTCCTTCTTTTTCCCTCTCTCTCCTTTTTCTTTTTTTTTTTTGGCCATTTAGAGTTCTCCTCAGTGGCATTCTTGGCAAATAACTTGAAATCATAATTGGCCAGAACTCACAGTGATGGGGTGAAAGTGTTCAATTATTTATATTCCTTTGAATCTGCTAGTTGGAATAAAAAAAGAAGACCCCATAGTGGAGCTGTTTCTTGCTCTTATAGCTCAGATCCTTGTTTCTCTTTTTGCTTCTTTGTGCTTGGCTCACTTCTTATCTTTTTGAGTCAAATTATGCTTGAGCCAACACTAGCAAGTGAATTCTGTCAATTTCAATTTCATATGCACCCTACAGAGTCGTGCTGGGGCTCATTTTTCTTGTTCTGGGCTTTATGTTACTCTTTCAAAATGAGAAGAAAACAGGTAAATTTTTAATTAAGGTACACATAGGGATTTCTTACTCACATAGCCTGTTTGGACTTGTATTCATTAGTATTTTCAGTTCTGGACCATAGAAACAATTTGATTTTCAACTGTGCAAAAAATCTTTTTCAATCATCAGATACTCATTGGATATTGTTGACTTTCTCTGACTTGCAAATAAGCCGATGCACTAACTTTCTCTCAGTTATATATTAGCTACAATAAAATCATCATGCAGCTTTACATGACAATGATGCTGCCTTATTGTGCAGCTGGACAAATTATAAAATGACTACATAGGTGCTAGTCAAATAACCCGATTAGAATTGTGTACCCGACTGTTTTTTTTTTTTTTTTTTTTTTTTTTTTTTTTTTTTTTTTTTTTGGGGTGTGTGGGGGAGTTGTAAACTTTATAATAGTAGTCATTTGCTTATGAACATTTTTGTATCAACAAAGTATCAGTAACTACCCAAAAGGAAGACGTTTCTTAGTTGCTTTGACAACTGAAGATTTATATCCATTTTCTATTTTCTGTTCCTAGTTTTACCAGCAGAAGGTCACTTCATTGTTTTGGATGGATCATGAGTCAGAATCTGCTGTGTTGCATGAGAGACTTCTGGCCCACAACTGAGATCAGAGCAGTAACAATTGAATTTTTTATATGTGATATATATATATATATATATATATATATATATATATATATATATATATATATATATATCATATATACAAGCAATTTTTATCAGCCTAATTCATAAAATTACTGTCAATAAAAAGAGGCTAAGAAAAGAGGAGACAGATACCAGCAGTCCATGTGGTTTGCAGGCATTCAAACTGCCTGCAAACCACATGGACTGAAGTGTGATTGAAGTGTGTGAAGGTTGCGTGTTCCTTCATCTGCTTGTTGAAAGCAGTTCGACACATTACAGAGGCAGTTGATACATTTAAATGAATATTTCCCCCTGGGTTATAAGGAGAAAGTTTCTGTTAAGGTGGATGTAAAGGCATAAAAATGATGCACTGTTTCATCTTGTGTGTTCTCTTAGTGGCTTCATAGAGGTTTGTTTTCTCTCCATTTTCTCCCCCTTGTCATTTGTTTTAATCTGGGCCACAACACCTTTGGCAGTTTGAGGCATCCTCTTCATTTAATGAGCCAACAAGTGTCAATTGCCTCAAGTGAGTCTTTTAAATGTAACAAAATTGTTCCCGTTTCACCTCTCCACAAGCTCTGTGTCCTTATTGATATCAGATACACACTCTTAAGTTTAATTTCCGTCTTCTCTGTCAGGAATTGAGCGTACTTATTTTCGATGGGGTGGAGGATACTTAATGTTCTTTGCTGTTTTTTTTTGTTTTTTTTTATTAGTGTTTCAGTGGGACCAATTTGTGCATATTACAAGCGTGTCACTCTTTATGGAAAGCGTGTCACTCTTTATGGAAAGGCAGCATCACTGTGACAGTAATGCGACTGGACAGAGTTTTTCACCTCTGTGTACCATCATATAAGATGTTTTTGCAGACTTTCCCCTTCCTTTTTGCAAATCCTCTGCTAAGTTTAATCTTCTTGTTTTGGTGCAACCAACTTAGATGGCAACTGTATATTTTTCCCTCTTTCTTCTGATGTTTTTCTTTCGAACTTCAAACCCAGAGATTGTGTAGATGCTTTTTTAATATTTGATTCTTAGCTGTAGAAAGCACTATATTTCTAAGCTCACTGTCTTTGCTTTCTTGTAAGCTTCACATATTATACCATCTCATTAAAAATACAACCTTGAAAAATCCAAATTTGATAAAATACCAATGCTTGCCTGTTGGATAATTTTTGGAAAGTGTTAATATACTTTAAAGTAGGTCTTCCACCATGATAATACCATGTGAAACAAAAGGATTGAGAAATATAAACTAAAAGTTATTCAGCATCAAAATAATATTCTATTCTATTGAAGTCAAGGAACTGGCTGCCCAGTGTTGGTAGTATAATTCAAATCACAGCTGTCCCAAGTGAAAATTTCAATTAGTTCTTTAAAATATTGTGATTAGAAAATAAACTATTCAATTAAGTCTTAAATTTGAAAAGTGAAACAGAATTGCAGAGAAATAAATCCTTTCCTTGTAGACTATCTTCTATATTGCTTTTATTTAACCCAAAGTGAAACAGAATTGCAGAGAAATAAATCCTTTCCTTGTAGACTATCTTCTATATTGCTTTTATTTAACCCAACAGAGTTTGTGGGAGCATTCAGTGAGTTATTTTGTCAACATTTTACAAAATAACTCAAAATAACTTTAGTTTTATTTACTCAAACTAAAGAAGATAAGCTAGTTTCCCTTCTTCTGAAATCTGTTTACCCGTATGTAATTTTAGCATTAATGTAATGTTTTTACATTAGTGTAAAATGGGAGACGTGTAAAGATTCTTTAAGGTGAACCTTCAGAGAACCTGGTGGTTCTCTGAAGGTGTCTTTCCTTTTAGATGGTATTTTCTCTCCAGAATTTGAAAATAGACTGAGCCAGCTTTTTTGTTTCTCCTATTTTATTCCGCTATTTTTCCTGGTTCAAGTTTTGCCTTGCTTATTTGGTCTTTGTTGGAAGTGACTGAGTGAAAACCTCCAAACAAGACAAAGCAAGACTGGTTTAGTGTTGAAGCTTGGTTTCCATAGTGATGGCACTTGTCCAGGCAGCCTGTGAGAATTGGTCCTGATTGATGGAGCTTGGTTGTTTAGGCCCAGAGGGTGTGTGTGTGTGTGTGTGTGTGTAAGTCTAATTATGCATTCACTTGAATGCACATTTGGCTTGATCAATCTGTCTGTCCTTCTGCTCCACTGTCTTTTTCTGTATTCCTCTTGACGTAAACCTCTAACGTGCACGCAAACTGGAAAAAGAGAGCTTTTTTTATGTCTTGGACTAATGGGCAATTATCTTTTTGTACCACTCTATTGTAACACAGTAGTGTAAAACGCAATATTAAAAGGGCTAGATTCTAGATTTAATGACATTGTAGTTCTTAATGAAATATACAATCCAACTATGCTGTTAATTTACTTATTCTTCACGATAGGTAATAAAAAAACAAAAAACTAAAAATATATGTAACTGACACCATATTAATAAATTGGGAAAAGTAATTCACATGTAATATTTTCTGGTATTTCTATCAAAAATATAGCTAAAAATAGTTTTACATAAGGAATTAGGAATTAAAACAATATTTTTTTTTGCCTATAGACTGATGCTGGTGATTTGGAAACAATCTCTATTCTAGTATTTTACCAATATTTATTTATTTTTTTACTTTAATTAACAGTGAATAGTTTTTAAATTTGCTACTATGTCTCTGTTTTTTTTCTCGTCATAATGTTTTTTTTCATAGTAGTTTTTATATACTTTATATACGACATTTTATATGTAAATCTTCCTGCTATATCTTTTATGCCACTATGAGGTCTTTAGATTTGAAGGCAATCATTCATTTTCATCAAAATTAAATGGCCATTAAATATGTTTCTGCATAACATTGCCTATGCAAATATGCATAACAAATATGCATATTTGCATGTTTGTTATGCAAATATGCTTCTGCATAACATTGCCTAAATATATGAATGCAAAATAATACATAAGCCTGATTTCCAATTAAATAAACCTTCAAAAATATTCCATACAGATCTGTGGAAGGGATAGAATGTATGTTAAGTTCAAAGTTAGTTAAAGTAGCTTTATTGTTTTCACATCAATATCAATATGCTAAACAATAACATAAATATTCTAAAATTAAAGGTAAAACGATGCCCTTGGTGGTGATTATTATTGAAATGTGTGAAAGAAATTCTGTATTTTTATGTTACTATTTTAAGAGGGAAAAATTAAATAATCAGATCATGAAAAATAAAGCTTTGAAATTATTTGATATACATCTTCAGCAAATAATATATTTTAGGGGTTTCCAAAGAAGATGTACTGTAGCTGGCTTATTCTATTTTATTTTTGGGGGGAGTTGACACAGTTGCCAGGTGTTCTTTTCAGATGTTGCTGGTAAATGTGCTGTGAGCTACCTATTTGTAGCAAGATAGATAACAAGTGCTCTTTACCAGTTCTCTTCCTTTCTCTGCAAATTACTGAATGGCTCTGCATCATTTTGTCTCCCACTTTGCTAATTCAGTGGATAATGGCTCCTATTTATGAGTAGAGAACCTTTTTCTGCCAATTACAGTATTAGTCATAAAGCCAGTCCCCACCTCTTTTTACAGCCCCCCTCCCCATCGAACAACAACAGTAAAGTACTGTAAATGGAGCCATCTCATATTCACATTCCCACCTCCCACTCTCCACCACATTAAAATTGCAGTGCCTGTGTGTTCTGTGTTATCGGGTCCAGCAGAGGTAGCGGCCAGTAGCAGGTGGTTGCTTTATTAGCTAAACATGAGTCTGTGTGCACAGTGAGTGTTCCCCCTCCCCCTTTTTCTGAGCAGCCTCGCATGCGTTGATCAGTTCTATTCTTGGGGAGGTGTGAAGATAGCAGTGCCCCCATTGCTGGTTATTTTAGCTGAGGCCATGTCCCACTGCCAGCCTGATAAAGACTGGACTCTGTGTGCTTATCTGGGCTCTGCCGTACCTCAGCCTGTTCGAGAAAAGCTTAGGGAATAGAGGGGAGACATTGAAAGGGACAAATGTCCACTGCAGGAAGAATGTCCTTTCAATGTCATATATGTAAAGATAATGCATGCTTACTTGTATTTTTATTGATGGACTTATTACACATGTTGCAATAAATGGAAAGACACATTTAAGAAATCGCACACATAGATAAAGAACCCTAAAATTTCTTACTATGTTTTTTTATAGCTTGAATACTCTAGCTCACCGTCACACCAAAAGATGCTACACAGAACACAATGCCCTATCGCTTTCACATTTTGCCACTTAAGGTGTAAAAACTACAAGTTCTCTGTAGCTCTCATCAGAGAATGGAGCAACAGAGTTTAAGCAAATATGTCAGGAAGGCAGTCCCTTCAAGGTTCTGTTTTAATCCAAATGCAAATGTTTTATTCTTTTTGAGTAAAAGGCTTCTTTACATGCCTTACTATTGCAAGACATTGCAAGTCCATGACAGACTCATGGACTCATCAATCCATGAGTCTGTTTTGTGTTGCAACCTATTTCCAGCCCAATTATAATTATGTGGTCAAAATATTGAATCTTTCCAAATTTTCACTTAACTGAAATGCAACTGGTGGTTTTTGCTAAATCTTAAAATAATGTATGCAAATTCTAATGTATATTGGAGTATTAATTAAAAATATGCATTTAGGTAATAAATGCATAATGCTATGCATTTACTTTGCTTTCTGAACTGGCACATCACAAGTTTAATGAGAGGCAATAGCATTATAAATAGAAACAATGTTTCAAATACAAATTCAAAATTACAGTTTGTACAGTAATTCTTTTCCTAATGTAAATGTTTTTTTTTATGTACTTGCCACTCAGGAAGGATTTCACTTCTCGAGCTTTTGGGGGAGGAAGGTCGCAAAATTGAAATAATCAAAGTATCGGTGGTGTAGTCTTACAGTTTAACACCTTAGCGACTTTACCTACTCAATTTGCTCAGCTGTCAACATTACCTGGCACTATAAATGGACAAAAAGCCAGGAAGCTTCTACTCGGTTTAGCAGTGCATTTTTTTTTATCCTGATGTCACAACCTATCTAGAGGTCGAGCCCGATTTATTACAGGAAACATTGTGAAAGTACCTGTTGATATTTTGGGCTGGTCTGTGCCATCACTCATGACCACAAAACATTTTAAGCACTTAAAATCCAGACACTGTTCAACCTTTTCCACCCTGCAATTACTGGTGCTGTGGTGAGGTTCAAATTTCAGGAAAAAAAGAGCATGGGCTTAAAGTCAGCACTAACTGGCAGATGAGGCCCAGAGGCACATAGCAAAAGAGAACAGGAAAAAAGGTTAATTATGCTCATCAGAGTTCACACAATCATAAACTCCATACCCCTGTAGTAATTGCAGTGTAATTTTAATTCACAAGCCCACATCCAGCTGAGAGGGTTTTTGATGGTTTGTGCATGAAAACGCATACATAAAAACTTTTAAAATTAGCCATGCCTAAACAAACAAGACAAATACAGAAAATTGTCATTAAAGAAGACATGGAAGACAAATATTTTCAATGTATTACCATCTTTTATCCTTTGCATTTTTCTGTACTTCTGCCAAATGAACAAAAAAAATTAGATATGTAATCCATCAAAGGAATAAAATCAGGCATACGTATCACTTAACCACACTAAATACTAAAAAAAATAAAAATTTTAAAAATCCAACAAAAGAGAGCATTGTACTGCTTGAGGAAGTGTATTTAGACACTACTTAGGTTTTGGTCGATTGTACAGCAGTGTTTGACACTGTGCACTATAGCATCTTAATAAATACATGACATGGTGGGGATTTCTGGTTCTTATTAAGAAAATTTAGGTTTAAATTCAACCAGCCTATTTTTGTGCAGTTCCATGCCATTATGTTTTAGTATCAATATGTTTTCTACTAAGTCTTTTACACAGAACTTAATAAAAGGTAAAATATTCTATGCTATATGTACAAAGCTGACATTTAGCTCTGTACATTTAGCATAGTACATTGTAGTTGTGCTTCCACAATAAGGATTCTGAAGCATCATTTCACAAATTAGGCAACAAAATGGTCATTTACAGTATATCCACCTTTGTTGTCAAATCTGAAGAATGGATGTGTTTGTCAATCCATTTCTAGATCCAGTCACTCCTAAAATCTGGTCTGGAATTTATTTCAATTGAAGAATGTTTCAAAAATAAAATTGTTAACTTCAAAGCATAAACTTGAGGCTGGTCATAGACTTATTTTGTTTCTCATTTAGATTATTAGAAAAGTCTTCATATCTTGATTGTGCAGAGGTCTGCTTCTAGACTCCTGATCAGATTTTTCTTTGACTCAAATGACTCCTGTTTTAATGCATCTTTGCTTGTTACAGTTACTTTTACAATACATTTTAAAGTTTTATCATTAGCTTTTAGTGCTTTGTGTAAAGATTGTATTATGTTTTCTGACCGTGAAAGCTGTATTTATTATAAAGGAACTTTTCTTTCCACATGTAGAAGGCACTATGTACACAAGCTTTACTTCTTTTGAAGAGTTTTAAAAAAATCATGGCCTTCTTAAACATTCACATCTTCTAATTGTGAGACGCACAATGGAGCATGATGTTTAGATGTAAGTGATCATTTTAAAAGTGCGATTGAAATTAACATATGACAGAATGTATTCTGATGTGTCAAAGATGAGATTAGAAAAATTCTTGGTGTGTTCTCATCATATACACATTTCTTCTTTTGGCAATAAATAGACCCTCAAGAAGTAGGTTCCTGTGAAGGGCAGCATGACAATAGTAAGGTACAAATAGTAGAGCTAGAATTTGTTAAAGTTAGGAAAACTTTTTGATGAGTTGTCCAGCACTTTTTATACCATACTCATTCTTACCAATTTTGGAGCTTCTAGACCTCCTGTCACCTTCTTTCTCTGCTCTTCTAGCATTCCTTCCACCACTGACCTTTCCACCTGCTCCTTCAGTCGTCCTCTCATTCATGACTGTCATTTTCCATTTTTATTTCTATCCCATCTGTTTTTTTTCTTCTTCTTCTTCACATCTCTGTTTTTGGCTGGCTGCCTATTTTATTTAAACTCTACCTCAAGTAATACTCAAAACTATATACAGTACATTGTATAGCAAAAAAAAAAAAAAAAAAATCCAAAATCTGTCAGGAGGTAAATTCAGCATTCAGGCATTCACATTTATTTTACATCTCTTTCGTCTTGTGAAGCTGGGGAGAGGGGGAGAATGCAACTGGGTGGAAATGTCAAACGGTCCACAGGAAAACTAATCAAAGAATGCTGGCCTTCAGTAAGAACCACTGCCATGGGCTTACTATGTGTAAAACCCCTCTTCTGTCTCAACAGAGGGCACATTGTAAAGGAAGGTCAAATCTGGAGAAGCTGTGTTGTGTAAAGCTGCACAGAGATGTTTAGGATGGAAATTGAAAGTGTAAAATGCCAGAAGGGATCATTTTATGCAGCAGGAAGATGGAGTAAGGCACTTCCTTAAGATGATGAGAAGGCTAAGGTGCTCAGTCTACACCGCAACCTTTGTAGTATTCTTAAATACATATCTGCGAAATATACAGTGATAAAAAGTTTAAACTTTTGTTCTAAGTGTATTTTGCTAGATTCTCTTTATTCCTTTTCTTTTTTAAATATTATTATTGGTGCTGCAGTTTTCCAGCACAGACAGCATAACAATGCAAGGAATCAGCTTTAAGAGTGAAAAACAAAAATGTGTCGATAGTCTCTAATAATCTTATGATGAATTGAACACTTACTTGGTTGGAAGAGCTGTGTGGTTGGTTTTATCTTTTCACAGTATTGTGAAATATTTGGCTTAATATTTGGAGGCGGTGAGTTGAACTTTGAGTGTATGTGCCCTATTTTCCTGAGGCACAGTGCTCTTCTTTTCCTCTGCCATGTCTCATACCATTTCTTTTTGGTTCATTCTCCTTCTTCCCACCTCTCTTTGCCTGATAATGAATGCAGAAATTCTCCCTCATATGTGTTTAGGAGTGCTTGGAGACCTGTGTCGGCCCGTGGTCCCTCAATTATTAATTTGATGTTGTGCGCTTGGCCGTTTGATCATTGCCGTATATATGTGTGATTCAGATTTAACAAGTTCCCCAGGAGGCTGTAGGTTTTTTCTCTCTCTTTTTCTATCCAGTTTTACTCTTAAACCTACTTCAACCCAAACGTGTGTTAAACTTTTGATGGACTGCAAAAGCTATTTTAACCGTTGGTTTTCAGTTGAAACAATTGAGGCATTTTCTATTTGAACAGTTCAACTAATGATTGTTTTTCAGTGTTCTGTGGTAGAAATAAGTTGGCTATTACCATAAAGAGGAAAACTCTTATATCAAGGCACAGTTTTAACTCACCCCTGGTCTTAAGAGACAGGGTAAATTGGATACCGCAAGCTTTTTACCCTGTGCGCAGTCCGGCAGGGTCACACTGATCCCGTGTGTGATTTTACAAGGTTGTTTTGGAGCCTGGGGGAGGTTTCAGGAACTGACGGTCTGACGGGACAACCCCACTGCTTTCCTGCTGTTCAACCATGACATCTGCCATTCTCCTCCTGAGCATCGTGCTAAGACCACAGGAGGGTTAATGACCTTTTCCAAATAATTTGGTTCTTCACTGGACCTTGTCCTTTGTTGATTTTTTTTTTTTTCTTTTGTGGAATGATGCATTTTTTAAGCTTGTAATCATCAAAATCTGGGCATTACCATATAAATTTGAAAGTTGTAGAGCACTACAGTTTGAGGAGTGAATACAAGGAGATGTGCAAAGTGAAAATTAGATACACAGCAAGATAAAGTATGTGTGGATGCTTGCACATGCACTCAGTTGACATTTGGAAGTGAGTTCTTTGTGAAATGTAATTAAATGAACTGAGTTAGCACCAGTGTTGCAGCATTTATCTTATAGCCTGTGGTAATGTATGTTTTTCTTTGCTCTCCAGCAAAGCCAGAGTTCACTAAAGTTCCTGTTGACCAGATTGGTGTCTCGGGGGGAGTGGTCTCCTTTGTCTGCCAGGCAACAGGTGACCCCAAGCCAAAAGTTAGTTGGAACAAGAAAGGAAAGAAGGTGAACTCTCAGCGCATAGAGGTAAGTTTGTGAATTATGCTGTGGCCTTCTGCTATCTGTAGGTGTGCTGGGCTGACTTAATGTGGAGAAACAGAGTGTTTATGTTACTGTCAAAATATTACAACTCTAAATGATGACATGCAGGTCTGTTAAAGTGAATTATTAAATGTAGCCTGAAAACATGTAATAGAATTCATCATATTAAAAGATTTTGGTGCTGTGTGAAAAAGGAGGACATCTTGTTCTCTGTTATTGATTCTGATTGCAAAGTAGTGGGCTCTTAAATACCCTCTTTATTCCTTCATGTAGTAGTCCCAAACATTGAACTTTTCACATATTTATCTTGTTACAATCACAAGCTTCACTTTACTGTTTTACAACTTTATGGAACAGATCAGCACTAAATAATGCACAGTTACTAAGTGGAATAAGCTGGAGCCTACTAGTGTAATGTACTGCAACTGTAAATGTAATTGTTATGTGAGGGCTTTGATGAAGAATAATAGTAGATAAACTAAAAAGCAACATGAAAACCAAGGAGCACAGAGCAACACTCAGAAATAAAAATATGGAGAGGTTATTGCTGGAGTTAGCTTATACGTTTTGTACCTCTCACTGTGCACTGGTGAGTTCATTAACAGAAACCAGAAAAATTATAGCACAACTGCAAACCTACAAAATGATAGCCATCTGCCTAAGTTGACCAGCTGGGCGAAGAGGGCATTTACAAAGGAACCCGAGACAACTATTGTATCTCTGCAGAAACTACACATTCCAACTGCTCAGGTTGAAGTCTCTTGATAGAACAACTATTAGTTTGGCACTTCACAAATCTTACTCTCATAAATGACGAGATGAAAGTCAGTGTGGAAAGAAACCTGTAAATTTGTGTGATTCAGTTAGCCTCAAGCCATTTAAGCAACATAGTTAGCATGTAAATTAAGCTTCTATGGTCATAAATAAATAAATATAAATAAGATCACATTTTATGTGTTTATGTACACTGCATATGACCTTGAATGAACACATGATGGTGGCAGCAATTATGCTTTTCTTCAGCAGAGACAGGAAAGCTGGACAGAATTATTGGAAGGATGGGTAGTGGTAATTACAGGGCAATCCTGGAAGAAGTTCCACAATTACTCTGTATTACCATCTTGCGAACAGTTTTCTTATAGTTGGAGTTTATCATAACAATTTTGTAAAGGCTCATTATTTTATTTTTTCCCTCGTGATTTTTACAAATTGGTGTTGAAAACACATTACACCTTTTATGGATTTACTTCTTTTAACCTTTGAACATTTACATGTCTATCATTAGCTACAGCTGCCCAGCATGCTGATCCTTACATTCCACAAACTATGTCCTTTTTGCACTTGACTGACTCTGTTATTGTCACATTTTTCCAGAGCTGTTTTTTTTTTTTTTTTTGTCTTGAAGCAGCTCTGACTGCATGATTATGCCTGTGCGTTATTCATGATGTTTGTTATTCACTTCTCGGCAGGCATCCCAGATGGCATCTCTAAAAGTCTTGACTGATGCTCAATGTCTCTTAATTAAAAAGTTACTTTATTTAACAGTGACAACAGTGACAGCACTCAGATGTATGCACACACCCGAATCCGCACATTCATGCGTAGCGGCGTGAGGGAAACCGTGGGGGAAGGCACTGAAAAGCAAAAGAAAAAGGAATGACAGAAGCATCAACAGGAAGACCAGAATCCCAACTGAGGATAAAATAAAAAGACAAGTTCTGTTTGTGCTTGCTCCTCCTCTGCATGCTAAGTGGAAAACAAAGCCAAGGGCACGAAGGAGCCCAGCCGAATGGACGGTTCCCATTTAGCTGGGCATAAAAATTGGAAAAGTGGGTTTTGAAGTTGTAGTTTTATTTTTGTTCTTATCTTCTCTACCCTCTAGACAGTTGCTTTGATATTGATCACGATGGCATGCTCTGCAGTGTTTTTAGCTTAATTAGCTGCTCAGGCTGGGATGCGCGTCACACAAACAGCAGAGCTGCTGAAGGCTCCTGTTTGTGGTTCAAAGTCACACATTGCTCAGATGGTTGGAGCAATCAGGCCTTGGTTGAAATGGTATAAGCTTCCATTTAAGAAGGGTAGACACTAGAACTGTAGTTTATGCTGTCAGGCTTGGAATCTTATCATCTTCTTAGACTGGTTTATCCAAAATTAGACCAAAGAAAAGATGTCAGAAGACAACGGTTTGTGCAAAAAGCTGAGGACGATTATTTCACAACTGTCACCATCAAAATTCTAGTTTTGTACCTATTGATCTGTTGATTTTCAGTCGGATCAGATTAGGTTATCCAAATACCAATCCAGAGGCCAGAATCTGTCTGCAATGTTAATAGAGTCCTTCACAAACATTACAACTTCATATAAACAGAACTTAACTGAACAGTTACTTTTTATGTAATTTCTATTAAACTGTTTTAGCAACCACAATCCTAACCCATATGTTATCCATCTTTGTCGTTTCAAGGACTTTCAACAAACCTGAGAAACACAAGAACAAAGCAGAAAGAGGCATAATTGTAGTTGTAAAACAAGATGAAAACACAAACTGTGTTGAGGGAAACTCTGTCTTTAATGGATTTTTTTTTTTTTTTTTCAGCATTGTTTGGTTTCAGAAGAATAGAATAAACCACATTTGTGGTGCACTTGTCTACATGTTAACTGATTACAGTGGGACTTTTATTCATACTTATGTCCATCTGACAATATAAATAAATATAGTCAATGACAAACACAAAATCTGATAGTACGACTATTACTTTTAAAGCCCAAACCGTTTTTTCATATTGAGTTTTCATAAAGCATAAATAAATTCCTTGATATATGATTCATCATTATTGTGTGTCTTTAGCTTCTTACTTACACTAATGTAATTGGTTGACTAAAGTAGCAAATTTTCTGAAGAAGTCAGCAAAATAAATCAATGATTATTTCCTAGAAGCCTGTGTTGAATTGTAGTATTGTTTATAATCACTTGAAAGAAAATTGCAAAAAAGGTTGTGATAAATTTCAGCTCCATGTTGTCCATTGCTAGTTGCTTTCTCTGGTGATCTACTCTTTACTTACACTTTGCTGCCAACTTAAAAACTTGTGGTATTTAAATTGAAATTCCAAACAAAGGTTACCAAACTTTGCTCCTTATGCTTCATTTCACAGACCATTGAGTTTGACGAGGGTGCTGGCGCTGTGCTCAGAATCCAACCTCTCCGAGCACCACGTGATGAGAATATCTACGAATGTCTAGCAGAGAACAGCGCAGGCGAGAATTCCGTCAGCGCCAAGCTCACCATCATCAGAGGTAAAGCCTCCTGCTTTTTAATCCCCCCCAAGCCCCCATGAGAACATCATGGATTTATGCAGTGCATTTACAAGAGCAGCATTTTTTGTGTCTGGAATTTCAATCTGTGACTTTTTGCTCAAGAGGTACTGAAACTTTTCAGTTTCAGTACTTTTCAGGTAGCAAGTCAAATAGTCAGACAGAAACATAAAACCACAAGCAGCATTGATTGTATTTTTATTTTTTATTTAATGTTTTTTATTTAATGTTTTTGAAGGATTTATAGCAACCCCCAGTGAGGTCCTGAGCTCAACTTTGGGACAGTTTATTAGGAACAGTTTTATTTTACACATCACACTTTGTGAAGCTGAAATTATTATACTTTGTTTTTTCTAAAAAAAAAAAAAAAAAAAAAAAAATTTTTTTTGCTAAATCTTATGTGTAGAAACATACAGTATTATATTTTAAAGGCTAAAATATGCAAAAGTTTTACTTGCCAAGTTCAAGAAATATTAAATCTGTGGTTAAAATGTTTAATGTACCAAAACTATGTTAATGTATCTAAAACAAATGGAAACATGGAAACCACCAACTCTTTTTGCAGTTGAAAATGTTTTGGACTGTTAATCACATATTTTTTGATGAGACTAATCAGCTGTCATTCAAGTAATAGCTGAGCCTGTCATTGGCAGCCCTTAAAGTCCCTCAATGAATTGGATTGATTGTGCATCTACAGAGAGGCCACAGCAGCTGACAGATGTGCTTGGACATCCCATACAAGAGTGCCCACAGATACAGCAGGAGTAAAATAACTAGATAGTACACAGTAGTTCATGATAAAAAGCAATTTTAGATGAAGTGTTGACAAAATAACAGTTAAGGTCATGATGATGTTGTTACAGTGAACAAACATGCTGCTACCTACCTGATTTCGTCTTTTTCATTGTACCTTTTGCTGACGGCTTCCAATATATAGACCCACACAGCACGGTGTCTTTTTCCTCTTTTCTCTTCCACTGCCATCTGCCTTGATTCCAGGCCTGGATGAAGCTGAGCTAATGCTGCCGGGCTGGCAGCACAAACACCAGGCCTTTCTGGCTGTCAGATCCACCAGCACTGGTGTGGGCAGCATTTGTCTGGTGGGAACGTTGCGCCAGAGATAGCAAACCTTGCCCAACATAGCTTAGTCATTGTGAGACACAGACCTGCAATGCTTTGACAAAGATGCAAGTTCCTCTAGTGTAGAAATACAGTTACAATTTGAATAACCTAACCTGGAGTAAGCTATTTGACTGCTGTCTGTCCATTTAGTAAATTATAACCTGTGTTATGTTTGCCTTTAAATTGCTTTACCCACACATTTTCTTTTCTTTCTTGACCAAGTACATTTAAGACATTTGACTTAGGGTAGCCTTTTAATTAATCTGAGACTGGCAAATGATGAAGCATAGAAAATTAACAGCAAGAAGTTTGAAATGCAATGATAATAATTTTGTAATGGATTTCTTATGTCTGATTTTTATAGATGTATAATCTGCCAATGCCAATCTCAGTTTGTATGTGTACATTTTGAATAATAAATTATGATTTAAGATTCAAAAATCATAATTATATTAATTTTGAAGGGGCTTAGAGGACCCCTTAATGACATGCCGAATGTTAAAGAGATGTAATTTTTGAATTTCCAGGTGATCAGAGCAGATAAGTCTTAGAATTCTCAAATTCCAGTCACCAGTCAGAACAACATCTTGGGTTAAAATCTCAGAAAGAGCTGGCATAAGATCTTTGCAAGGAGTCTGCGTGTTGTCCAGATGCATGGATGGGTTGTATCTGGGTATGCCGGCTTCTTCCCTAAGTCCAAGAACATAACTGTTAGCATAATTTAGCATATTGATTTAATATGCTAAATTAACTCTAGATATTAGGATCCAGGTGTGTATCTCCTTTGTGTCACTGTGTTGTCCTGTGATGGACTGGTGATTTATTCTGCAACTCGCCTGATGACTGCTGGCTCCCCATGACCATGAAAAAGAGTAGAAGGTACTAAGGATGGATGAATAGATCGTCACCTGATATCATCTAAAAAAAAAAAAGAAAGAGTTTGGTCTGCACAACATAAATTATTTTGTTTATGGAGGATTTTATCATTCCAATCTTAAAATTCCTGGGCAAAATAAATTTGGGCAAGCATAAAGACTGAACAACAACAAACATGCAAACTGAATTCTCGGGAACATGCACACTATGGCCCTTGGATGGAGCACAGAACAAATCCTGAGCAGTTCACACAAGAAGATAACAAATGTGAAGTTATTAAGATCCACTCCAGGGCCAAAAGGAAGATCTTTTGTACAAACAAGACAAAGCATTGAAATATGCATGCAAGTGTGTGTGTTGATGGAGGAGAATTTGACAGATGTCTGTGGAGGTTAGCAGAAATGTCCCATTTTCCATTGTTAATTGGGCCCAGCCTCCCTGAATTAACCCATCAAGATCAGAATAGGACCTAGAAAAGAAAACTCTAAGAACATTAGCAATATGTAATATCGTGTCAAGAGAATACATACGTTCGACATAACAAAAATGAAGATTTTGAAGGCTGAAAGTAAAGAAGAATGCCTTTCATCATGAGTGAAAGGCAATTAGAGTTGAAGAAGAGGTTCAGCAGAAAAAACAAGAAAAGTTGGCAGTAGATGAAGGGAGACAGCAGAAGGTGATGTGGATGATTGGCAGTGTAGAACAGGTGAGGAGGACAATAGCTGAACATGGGTTCTTGGAACATGGCAAAGGATTACAGGATATGGGACAAGGCACAAGGGAAGCATTTCCAGTAAACAGAGGGGATGTGGTCTGGGATTTAGAGAGGCAGAAAATGGGTCGCTATGATGGGTGGCTTGGCCGGAAATGTGCGGTGCACATATATTGAAATTCTCAGCTGCATGCACATTGGAACCCACATTGATTCTTTATCAAATGCAAATGCACAGACAGATTTTGATCAACTATTAGGTTAGTAGTTAAGGAAATCCATACTTTCACTGCTGATAAGATAAATATTCCAACAAGTAGGAATTGCATGCATTTATTCTGGATAAAGAAGTCATAAGGTAAGACGTCTTACCTTACGAGCAAACATAGAACAGAACTTTCCTAACATTCTCATTTCTAGAAAGAACTGATTTGCTATGACTAGTGATGGGTAAATGAGGTGTCATGAAGGTTTCGACCCATAATCATTGTATTTTGTTGTATGTTATATATTATATTATGTCATATCTTCAGTTAAACTGAAAATATATTTGATATTTTTAGATACAGTCAATAAATAATGTGAACATGTACCATAAAGTGAAAATTTAAGTGAACGTGTTTGAAATGAGGATGCTTCTGGACTGGGATGAGGGAGCGGTTTCACAAATTTTCATTCAAAAAACTAAAAATTTTGTGTTGCGCTTTTTTGACACAACTTCTGCTGTAGAAAAAATGAAGTAAACAATACATTTATATGAAATAATTTATAAAAAGCAACTGAGTAATTTGTAGAATGGCTGTATACCTGAGTTTATCCTAGGTGTATGAGGGACTTCATTCTGATGCTTGGCCCTATAATGCCTCAGCATTTAGGGGGTGGATTTATTTAAATGAGACAGTTCTGTCGAACATATGCAACACTTGATCTGCAGGACATAATATGAAACTAAACTAAGAGTCAATTTCAGCTGAATTTGGATTCAGATAGATCAAGTAGAACCTGAAAAGAACCGGATGAAACAACAACGAAGTGATAACCAATTCTTTATTTTTTGATGAAAGATCAAAATGGTCCCAAATTACGAAACCTTTTGTTTGCCATGAGGCTGCTCCATAGTTGATGCTGTACCATAAAAGATGAAGAATTCTTTTGGCAAATGCATCCAGTTGAAAGATTTGCTTCCTTATAAACACAGTTTGGCACGCCAGTGTCATTTTGAAACAGTTTATGTATTGGTCATGTGACTTGCTGAAAGAATATGCGCACCGACACGGGGTTTTGCCTATGGGCTTGATGCATGTGCAGACGCATCTGTGTTGCTGGACCCATCACTAGATTTAATCAAAAGATCATTTTAGTTTTAAATACAATGAATAACAACTCACTGTTCTCCCCACACATTAATGTCTTTTAAGGACATGCACATAAACAAAGATACAAAAATGCATTCCAAGTATGTACTTGCTCAAACATAGTACTTAGGCAATAAACGTACCATGACACAGACGCACTAAAACTTTAAACAGGACTTCTCTCTTACCTTTTTTTAAACTTTGCGCTGACAGTAACAAAGTCTCACTTTCTATTATGTTGTTCAGTTCTGTATGTGCGTGTGTGCGAATATGTTGATGGCAATGGCGGTTGCATTTAGCTTTGACTGTGACACCTCCTTGGCTGTTACTTCACTGCCACAGCTGAATACCTGAGATGGGGGCCATCTGGCTCCACTAAGACGTTCACAGAGTCCTCTGGGAGTCCTTGGAGGAGGACCAACAGCCATATGAAGTGCACTCTGGAGATGACATGACTTGCTGTTGGTTTTTGTTGTCATGTTTTTTTTTCTTTTGATTTTCCTTTTTTTTTTTTTTTTCCCCACCAACTGTGTTTTATAGACTCAGAAATAAGAAAAAGCTGCCACTAGGGGTCAAGATCAAATCTTAACAAATGTTTGCCTTTAAATGTTTTTTTAAAAATTTTCCCTAGTGTTTGCATGACCCTGAAACAGATCCCTGTCTGGCAAAGCAGCTCTTACTGCAGAAATTATTGATACTGTAAAAGTTAAACAATTTTGTTGATACCTTTGAAGCTTCTGCACACATATGCAGAAACATTTTCTTCAAAATACAATATATTTGTCATACCTATTCCCCTCCATCTTTCAAAACTTTCCCATTAATTAGCTTCCTCACTTTATATTCTTAATCACAGTGAATGTTAGTTTTTATACAACTAAACATTCAACTAAAATTAGGCCCTAATGCCCTAATTTTGTTCAAGCTTATTTTGTACAGTGTTTTCCTTAATTTTAGCTTTAAAAGTCCCCTGTATTGATCTTTATAACCTTAGATTTGTTTTGCTCACGTTTGTTCACTTTTTGTTGTTTATTTTTAAGTGAAATATAAAAATGGTTAAATATGATGCAATCAACATGTTAAAATAATTTTTAAAAAATAGCTGTTATTAATTGATTGAATATCAAAAAGAAAATTATGTCACACAATTCAGCAGTAAGTCATTCAGGATTATGCTACCTACCGTTGCCTAGAGATAAGTAAGGCATGAAGGCCTACTGTTTGGTCAGGCTGTCTGCTCATTGGCCCCTTTCAAGAGGGGACAACACGGGTTATTGTGAATTTTAATTTGATTCTTTTTCAGAGAAACTCAATGAATGACGCCATAACTAATAAATAACTCCCATTTTGGAGCAGTCGGATATATCTTGAACGTACCCTAACATCATAGAATATGACATTCTATGATGTTATATTTGCCTCTCAGTGAACAGTGACACTGCACACTTACACTGCACATCTTGCAGTTTATTACAATCTTGGTACTTGCTGTTTCCTATCTTTTTCTGAAAGTTCCTACCCACTTTGTTTTTAAACTAAGAGTGTGTCTTGGGACAGAAAATTGAAACTTGGAAACAATTACAATAGCACAATGATCCCAGTCACACATAAAAATGTGTTTTAAAATTGATGAAATGGACCAATATGATCCTTCCAGAATACCCTGGACCAAAAACTCTATGTGCTATGTTTAAAAGTCAGGTCCATCCAAAATTATGCTGGAATCATATTGATGACTAAAAAGGGTGGGTGTGTGTGTTCTCTTTGGAACTTAAGAGACGAACACCAAATCCTAATCACTGTTTGTGTGTACAAATAGTGTTTGCATGAGTTTTACCTTGTGTGGATTAGAGAAAATCCACAGTAAATTCCAACTTGTGTATCCTAAGTGACAGTCACGTGTATCATAATTATATGTAAACTTACTAACTATATATATTGTTAGTAGTTATCTGGATATGCAGTTAGTATAAATTTACATATAATTAAGTAGTATTCTACTTCCTAATTTGTAACCCCTTGGTGGTATTTTAACTAGCAATGTTCTGCTTACATTGATCCACAAGTATATGATGGTAGAAATGCATTAAGACTCAGAACTATTTCCATTATTTTTTAAGATTATTTTGTTTTGCCTTTTTGTATTGATATGTTTTTAGCTTGGATTTTGTCCTCTCTTCATGTCTTTGCTTAAGTAATTCATGCTGCCTTGATGTTGAATGGGGTTGCATACAAAGCCTTGTGTTTGGTCTGAAGAGGCACCTTTGTCGAGGGCTCTGACTAAATTAAAAAATAATTAAAAGCAAAAGGAAACAAGAGCAGGTGTGTATGTGCATGTGTGAGAGAGAAAGCAGGTTCTTGTCCTGATGTGCGTGCAGAGGTAGACCAAATGTCAGACTGTTTGGTTTATGTGGTGTTTGTGTCTGATGTGTATGTGTGTTCAGCTAAGAGATAGAGACAAAGGAAAAAAAAAGGTGAGAGAGAGAGGGCCAGCAGGCAGGCTTTGGCCATCCGGTAATGAGACAGTGAAGAATAAGCTTGGCAGTATCAGCAACATATCTGTCTTCTCTTCCTGTCTGCCTGCATTTGAGATGGCCTTTGCCCTCTTCCACTTTTCTCCAACAGCTCGAGAAAGAGCAAAAATGACATACTGCTAAAGGTTAGAAAAAAATTCTGAACAGTAATAAGAATTTAGAGTAATATGACTGAAGAAAGAATAAATAAAATAGCAGCATATGTACACCTCACCCTACAGTAGTCATGCTTATAAGTTCAAGTGCTTGAGTGAATTTGTTGGCCATGATGCAAATATCATACATTTCTACATTGACTTGCATGTCTGAATAGACATAAACTAGCAGCAAAGACATTAATCACACTGGTCACAAAAGCACTTGTTCGTGGATGCTTGATGTTGACTTAGTAGGAAATGTAATGGCTCTCTTAAGAGAGCTTTGGCCCTGATCTTCCACCAAAAGGACCTACACTTGCTTTGTTTGCCGCTTGCATCATCTCCAACTTGTCCCTGGCAACAAGTCCATTCTTGTTCTAAAACAAATCTTCCTGTCACCAACTGTAAATTATAAATCAACACAGTGCTGTTTAGTTCAATACCAGTTGGCAAAAGGTTATGTGCTCACACACATTTGTGCTTTTAACAGGAAGTAAATGTCCTTCTTTTATATGCCAAGTTCCTTTTCTGTGCAGTGCTGAAATAGTGAACATTTTAGTTTATTTAGTTTTCTTTGTTTGGCAAACTCTGTATTAAAGAGTTAGCTAGTTTTGATTATTGGTCCACCTGTAATTCTATTTTTAAGCTGCTTATAAGGTGCTACTCACTGCTGAGCAGGAACTCCAGTAACACCAATAACAATTGGTGAGCAGAGAGGGGCAGGTGAGGCACGAACAGCAAATCAATAGGTGGATGTTGACCACATGAATGACCCCCATGCCCATGATCTCTTCTTGGAAGCTTAAAAAGTTTTATGCAGTTTTGTCAGAGATGTCCCCTTTGCTGTCCTTGAGTGACTTTGCCTTTCTTTTTGTTTTTCTCTCAGAAGCTATCTTTCCACTTACCTTTAACCTTTTCCTCCTCGCGCATTACTTTTTTACATCTATAGATGTATTATCCAGTTCCTGATTGAATGCAGTCAGTTCTTTACCTTTCTTATATTAAAATAAAGTTCAATCTTGAAGAAATTCACTAGGATGAGAGTTTATAGCCATTGAATCCTTTGATCCTCTGAATTTATCGTACTGTAATCAGATGTGATCGGAGGTTGAAGAACTGAGACTTAAGCTAAGTGGTTGCATGAAAGATAAGGGAGGAAAATATGGAAAGAATTAAGGTGATGGTGATTGAGTTGGAAGTAGAGGAAGTTTCCCTGAGGTCTTTAAGAGGGAAGGCTCTCTCCTGATCTTTTGGTATCTTAATGTGGTTTTATATGATTCCTGCATAAACAGAGCAGCCATGGGTATCCTAGATATGCACACACAGTTTGTACTACCACCATTGCTAGGGAGTGTATTTTTAAATTGAATTGAATTGTGAATGACACAGAGGCAGGTGTCTAACTGATAAGCTTACTGATAGATGCTAATTTATTGCATGTTTGTTTAATTGCGCCAAATATCATATTCAATTTCAACTCAATAACACCTGACTTAAAATGATAATTGATTTCTGTAAGTCAATCAAAAGTGGAAAATGTAGTTTGAATACACAATTTATTATAATATTAAATAATTTACAGCTTGCTGAAAAGTATGTATCTACTACATGTATCTACTACAACTAGCGCATGTTGTCTATACACACCTTCTGAATCTCTGGTGAACAGTCACCATATTTAGCAATGACCTTTTGTGACTTACTCTCTGTGTGGATGATGTCAGGGACAGTTAAGTATTTCAACATTGTTTTGTTGGCCATAGACATAAATTTCTGTATTAAAATTCCCCTCTTTGTCGATCCTGTCAAACACTGAAAATTTTCTGAAAAAATAAATGAACTTTTTCTTGGTATTTTAAGTTACTGAGATGCAGCTGCACAATTTCATAACAAGACTCCCAGATGTCCCAATATCAACGTTTGCACATTATTTCAACCTTCTAATGTTTGCAGGTTGATTGGAGCCTGTCTCAGCTGTTTTCCAAAACAAGCAGTTATCTAAACACAAACTCAAGTGCCTGAAAAAGTTAGGATTGTTTTTTTTTTGTTTTTTTTCTGGATGAGGAAACCAGTTACCCAATCAATCTGGGCAGGCATAGTGTGGAGAACAGGGAGAACAAGCAAACTTTCCCACAGTTTCAAATTAAACACTTTTCTTGTTTCACATTTTATCAACACAGCGTCAGAGAAACTTCCCAGCATTTCAAGGGAATATGAGGGAAATATCCCTTCAAATCGCACGTCATTATTACCAGTTACTAATATGTCGCAATAAAAAGGAATTCAACAGAAAGAAGCAGTTGTATGCATTAAACTCTTCTCTTCATTTTTACTTAATTAAAATTCAACTTGTAAATTGGATGGAAATAAATTATTGTCGCCTTGCGACAATAATTTGCGATTACGATTATGTAATCACTGCTGTGAAAAGTGTACATATAAAAAAAAAAACAGTCATACTTACCCAGTTACATGATATATGGAGCTGCACAGAGCCAGTTGTTGAAAACAAAACATTGATTAGTCACTTTTAACTGTATACATTTATTTTGAAAAAAAAAAAAAAAATTAAAATAAACTAAAAGGGGAATTACTCTTTGGACCACATCAAAGGAGAATTAGGAAGAAGATGTGGATCCTATTGAAACTGAAGGAGTGGCCCAGCTCATGCATAAAGAACAGCGAGGGGAAGTGGCCTGAACTGCTAGCCTCATGCATATACATCACCCAACAACCCAGGTGACTGAATTTATACAACATGGGGGTCATGCTGTGAACACCTCAGGGCTGACAGTTAATAGACTTAAAAATCCTAGGTGCCTTAGAACTGCTGTGTGCACACTTATTGTGGTAAAGGTGGAACAAAGACCAAACTGTGGATTTTTTTTTTTTTTTTTTTTTACAAGTATTTGACCATAGTGGTATCATCACAGAACAGGCACTTCTAAATCTGTGAATTAGACTGTGCTCCACCCTAATTTATGCTCCATGGCATTGGACACTAAATTTAAGGATAAGTTTGTCATTTGAAAGTGGTTAATCCATAGCTCTTCTGTAAAATTACCCAATACAATTTTACAAAAACAGCACATAAATAGCAGCTCCAAAATATGAGTAAAGGGCTTGTTGCACTAATGCCTTCATAAGATCTTGCCATGTTTTTTAATGATTTAACATACTTATTCACTCTTGATTTATTTGTCATTACATTTGTTATTAGCAGAAACACTGCAGTTGTGAACTTGTGTGTATTTTTGCAACAATAGCAGAATATTGCACACTTTTTAATTCAAATGTACATAGTTAGTGATATATGTACTGAAAAATACATCAATTGAAATATTTTTGTTACATTGTTGGAGAAAATGCCTTAAGAATTTCTTTTGGATAATGATGCACATAAATTAATATTCTGTGCAAGTCTATTGGAACAGTTAAATAAAAAGTTGAAGTAAAAAACAAACAAACTATATATATATATATATATATATATATATATATATATATATATATATATATATATATATATATATATTACAGCTGCACTGCCTTCCACATTATGTCATAAACTGGTGTCAAGTTTCAAGGTGCCCACTAATCCTCATTACACAATCCCACCCCTGGATACACACGCACTCCATTAGAAAAGCACATTCAGAGCCACCCACCTTTTAAACCAGACGTGACTGCCTGACATCTCTGAACGGGGAGGCATTTCCCTTAATGGCATCCACTTTATCCCTTCTCTCCCCACGGGATTGTAGACCTTACCCCAAACTCCTTAGTGGTTAGATGTGTGTCTGAAGGGTTAGAATCTGTGTACAGAAAATACCTCTTTCTGAGTTAAATTGATATTTCTTAATTTCTTAATTGTTAAATTTGAATCTATTCCAATTTCTATGATGTGTCAGTCATTCAACCTCACTGCAAAATGAAAAGTGTTTGGGTTATGCATTTTTATTATTATTATTCACAAGAACTTGACCTCATTTGGTGTCATTTAGAATTCAAGGTGTAATGAAAACATTAAAGTTGCATTTAGAGATTGCTGGATTTGTAGAGTCTGAGGTTCAAGATGCAACTTCTTTTCACACAAAGATGTTTTGAAGCAATTTCAACAAAATGTAACACTGTTTCGTCAATAATTGCAAGATAACTTAGCTTCCTATTTTATTATTTTGCCTATTGTGTTTACCAGCATTTTCTGTCACTGCTTCATATTTTTAAGTCAACTGTTGTCAAATCTATTCATCCATTATCTTATACACTTATCCTACCAGGGTTTCAAGGGATGCTGGTGCTCATACACTCCATTTGTATTTGGGAAAGTGAATTTATAAGTTTTTTAGTCTGTCATTATCTAAAACTAAAATATAGTTTTAGATAATGACTACGTTCGTCATAGGCTTTTGGTCACATTAGTCTGACAACATTTCAGGCTCAGATAATGGATGTTTTATTCATTACCTATTAAGCCACATAACATTTTATTATATGTTCACGGGACCATCCTTCCATCAATATCCAAAATGATGAGCTTCTTAATTTCCCTCGTTTCTTCATTCACTGGGTTTCTCTGGATTGTATTTTTGGAAGATTTTGATGTAAATGTTGCCCTTGGTAGCTAGATGTGCTTGGTGCTGAGAATACTAATAGGACATCAGATGTCTTTCTGGGAATGGAGTAGAGGGTAGAGGTTGAGTGCTGGTTGTATAATAACCCTTATTCAGCTGAGATGGCTATCTTGGAGAGGGCTATCGGTGCTGGGGCCAGAGACACTGTGATTAAATTTCTCCTGTGTTGCTATTCTTCTCTGTCCCTGGATTTTTCTTTGCCACTGTCCCCACCATGTTCCCCTAAGCAATTTAACAAGTTTCTTACTGGTAATATTATTCAAGGAAATTGACAAAATGGGAGAGAGAATGGGAGAGAAAGTAAATGTATTTTAATATTATTACAAATTAGGTTTCACATTTTATGTTTCAAAACTATTAGTTCTTAAAAGCTTTACTCCAAGGCACAACTGTATGCAGAACAGAAACCAACAAAGATAGACAGGGAAACATCAATTGCTGCCTACAATGTTTTAAAGACAAATTATTTTCATGTTGTCTGCAAACTGAACTATTATCAAACAATAATAGTTAACTAATATAACTCCTGATATATTAGTTATTCTTACAGAAAAATAAAGTTTTTTTTTTTCTTCAAACTTTTATCTCTACAGTGTACCCCTTTGCATGTAAAATATACTTTTCCATTGTTTTCTTCATCAACTTCCATAATGTTTATGAAATTATTTATTTGTACTGTAAAGGCATAAATTAGGTTTGTCAACCTCCCTGTCCTTCCTGTGCTCTCACTCTGCCTGTGTCCCTATAGTCCCTCTGTGGCATTAGTGCACAGGCTTGCTTAAAGCCTGTGTCTGTATGCTGGAGCACTGGGTAATCAGTTAACCTGATTAGGCTGCTGATGAAATTAAATCATTGCTGTAAGTGAAAATAATAATATGAGTAATAGGTGCGGGGTATGGTGGAGCACATCATTGCACTTTGCTGCAGTCCCAGTCTGCTGGGATTCACCTCTCCCTCTTCATCATTAGTTATGACTCTCTCCACTCTAGGAGATCAGTGATGGCTCAGAACCCTGTAATTCTAAAGCCACTGATGTTGGCTTCACTTAAAAATTAATGGGATGTGCAGTAGGGTAATGTCAACATCCCATATGCAGCATAAAATCCTGACCAATGCACGGCAAAGAACCTTCTGGTATTAGGGATTCATTTGTTTGGGTAGCTGTAGGGCAGAGCACTAACACCTAGGGATTAAGTGTCATGTGTGATACTGTAACAAATTGGTCTAAGTAACTTTGAGATTTTCAGGATTTGTGCAGGTCAGTCAGTGGAGAAAGGCCCTAGAAATGCATGTGCCAGAGTAAAGTGCTAATTAAAGCTGTTTTAATTAGTCCGCTTCAAGGCATGACTGAGACGCCTTCATTCCACATCTGAGCTTGCAATGGATGTAGTCACAGAGCTGAACCTGTGCCTGTATTACAAAATGGACTTCTTTAATGAGAGGCACTTCTGTCACTCAGTGCATCATGTAACACCAGTTATAATTAGGAGTTTGGTATGATGTAACAAGCAAAAAATAAGACCTTTTATTTTTGCAGTCTCTTAATGTGATGTGAAATAGTATTATATAAGATAACAAAGTGTGCGTTTTTTTTTTTTTTTTTCCGAGATAATAATAAATAATTCTTTGCAATTATACAGAATAAAAATGGCTGGTTCTTCCATGTCTGTGTCTTGTTCATGAGGGATGGTAGGATGGAGAATGAGATGGATAGATAGATGGCATCCTCTTCTGCATTAATGAAGGAACTGCCCTCATCTGTTGTGAAGAAAAAGCTGAGGCAAAAAGTGAAGCTCACAATTCACCCATCTGTCTATGATTTAATAACATGGTCATATAATATAGATCAGGTCCTGTGTGTAGCTGGCAGACATGAGCCTTTTCTGTAAAGTTAAAGAATAGTTGAGGAGCTCCATCAGCCACTGCTCGTGTGCATTGAAAGATCAGGCATCTAATTAAGCGAGCTTACTCTGTGCTTCAATTCGGAAGGTTTCTGGATATGTCTTACTCAGAAGAAACCGGGAGGCAGAGCCAGAATTTGTTGTTGGAACTGTTGTTGTCATTGATAAGATCTCCTTGAATGACGAGGTGAGTTTTACTGGAAAAGGCATGTCTTTGTTTCCCTCATGGACCTTTTAATCTGACTTTGGAGAAGTTGAACATAATAGATACATGGATTTACAGGTGGGAGCAAAACAGATGTCACACAAATGAATTCTTCAAGAGATAGATTTGTCAACAATATGTTAAGAGACATGAGATTAGCCAGGAGAAGAGTTAGGAGGACCAACCTTTTTAAATTGGTCAAGACAATTCTAACCACAACTTTATCAAAGGATTGGCACTGGTCAGTTGATTGTGGAGATCCACTCAGCAAATCTGTGCACAACTTTGCCATTGATCAATAGTTTGCATGAGTTGATCCATCATCACAAAGTGCAGAAAGAAATGCACTTGCTCTTCTGTGATGGGGGACTCTCTGAGAATACTGGGATACGATTCTGTCCATATCAGTTGCCTTCATATCCAGGCTGGCTAACCCTAAAGTTCCACTCCCTCGATGAGTGAGCTATTTATTTTTGCATGACCGCCTTTATCGACACAGCCTGTAAGCTTCAGGGCAAAAGATTGTATCAGACTCTATTTCCAGGAAAGTGAGCAGCCAACATACATGCCATTTGTTCAGGAAAGCTGCTGGTGCCGTATCAGGTCAGAGCAGCTGTAATGGTGGTATAATCTATCCCTGAATCCATAATCCAAGCATTCTTGTTTGCTTGTTCACCCACCTTTCTGCCCTCTTTTGCTCCTTCGTGCACATTCCCTCTGTCTCCTGCCTAATCAAATTAGTTTCAAATCCACTTAGTCAGTGTGTATTCTCACGCTTCTGTAATGTGGCCTGTACTGGCCTCAGTTTAATGTTTGCCTACCATGAATTTAGAGTGATTTGTTGTGCAGATAGGGCTAGTGGTATCAAATTCATCAGATGTAACTCTGGTGGTGTGTTGCAGAGCTACCCTTTGCAGATATGCTTTTCTAACAGATGGGACTAGCAAGAGGCGTACCTAAGTGCAGCACTTTCGATTGTATCTTGTACATAGATCATTGATGATACTCAAAGAAGGGAGTTTGTAAGAACCAGCTGTATAACTGTAAAGCAACATGCCAGCTAAAGCTTTTCCTTTTTACCAGATGAGCTGGTAAAAAGGATTAATACAGAGATGGTTATGAATAAGTGATGGCGAGGAAACAGTCAGAAACATAACAGTGAAAAGGCCTGTAGTGTGTGAACCTATTGTTTAAATATTCATTGTGGTCTTATATCAGCCTCAGAGACTACCTGCCTCATTTAGTTTTGAGACAGTGAGGTGTTTTGTTTTGTTTTTTTCACTCGCATTTGGAAGTTGTCTTTTTGTATTCCATTCCCAGAACTGCCTTTCCCTTGGTGAACACCAGATGTCCTGATTTAGGGGTCTCCAACTAAAACTGTGATTCAAGTTTCTGTCCTAATTTTCCTTAATTTAGTGCTTATAATGTTGCAAAGAGGCCACTATGATGGCTGTAATGTGGACATGAGGTCATTGGCTTGCCAAATGCTACTCTGCTGTGCCACTGGCCAGTATCTCAGTCGGTCAATCCTCTCTCATTTGGGATGTGGCCTTGAGCTTCAGATGCATATTACAGCTCTGGGTACTTCCCTTGTCATCTGAGAATGAATCACTGTTCTGGCTCCAGCCAGAGAAAAGGTCAGGCAATTTGACCCATGGGACTAATTGCCCAAAGACAGTAGGGAGGAGAACAATGACCACAGCGTCCACTAAGCTGTCATCTCTTAAACTGAAATGATGGTTCAATCATGCATGATTATTAGCTTTAGGAAAATTGCTTGGTTTTTGTTTCTATTTGAACAAGAGCCAACTGGTGTGGTGGTGTCTGAAGTGGTTTAAGAGTAATGATAATGGAATATACAATATGTCTAACAAAGTACCTCGTGCGCATCATTTATTAAACAAAACATGTCATATCCAATTACATTTCTCAAAAGAAAAAAATGATAGAGTACATTATAGTGAATGATGGCTACACAGTGTCATTTATCAAATGGACTTGTCTTTTGGAATAACATTAGATATTATTATGTTATAACACTACAAGATATCCTATTTTGAAAGTATGTTTGTATAACTCTTAGTTTAAACTGTTTAAAGGCCAGGACAACATCTTAATTCAAATAAAAGAAAAATGCTTTAGGAGAAGTTTTGACTTCCTAAGCCAGTGCTTTTTCATGGCCTCTTTCCTATTTCCCCCACAGAGGACCTTCTGCCACCAGGCTTCCCTAACATTGACATGGGTCCTCAGCTTAAAGTGGTGGAGAGAACTCGAACAGCTACCATGCTTTGTTCTGCCAGTGGCAAACCTGACCCAGAAATCACCTGGTACAAAGACTTCCTGCCCATAGATCCAAATACAAGTGATGGACGGATCAAGCAACTGCGCTCTGGTAAGGAAAGCCTATGTTATGATTTTTCGTTGTGTTCTTTCTTTTGCAGGAGATTCCTGCACTTCCAATATCAGTAGATATAATAAGATTTTATGTTTTTACAAATCATGTGTCAGAATTCCTTGATTTTATTTTTCAAACTGAATACTAATAAGTTCAGTTAGAATAAAGGTAAATTACATTTCAACATTTCAATATCCAAAAAAACTGCGTCTCTTTGGACAGTGACAACATTGCCCACATTCTGCACAGCGAAATCAGATGTGGAAATGTATTCTTGTTCAGATTGATTAAAGCCCACAGATTGCCCCAGTAACACAATGTCTAATTATATTGCTAATTAAAAGCAGGCCCTGCACTGGCTTTGGGCAACAGGGGTAGATATTTTAGGTCGATGATTTGTCACCATTTGAAAAATCCAATGACTCTCCTTTGATTTGTTGCTGCAATCGTAAATCAGGAATGAGGCCTCTAAATAAAGATTCTGTCGCCATTGAGTTTCTGCCCTAATTGAGGCCCCTAGAAGAGTGTACAGTCAGAATTACTAATATACTTTTACATTCCTGTATGCTTTTCTTATAGAAAAGTAGTTACAAAAGCAGTTTCTCTACTTTTCCTCTAGAAAAAAGTTCTGAAATATATATCTTTTAATAAAGGTCTGATTAAAATATTGCCTGTAATGTTACAGATTTCTGGAGTTCATTGTAAAAAATACAGTGCTGTGGATAAGTATTTATACCTGTTAAACTTTAATATTATATCACATAGCAAGCACAAATGTATTTAGATTTAATTGGAAGTATATGTGATGGCACAACAGAAAATAATCAACAATGTGAAATGTGTCTTTTTAAACATAGTATAAAAAGTTTGGCTTATTTTACTCTTTTACATCTAAAAAATACAGCGTAAGCAGGACACTATTATATGTAAAAATGGTTCTTTGTTATGTGAAAGAAAACAGTCATTATGTTCCTGAGAATAATCACAATCAGGACATAACACCTTTTCAGAAAAAAAACAAAATAGTTCCCAATTGTAATTGTAATACGTTACACATTTTGCAACGTATTATATTTAGTGTACCTTGATATACGCAGTTGGAATGTGTCCTAGGATGCCTTTTCCATACATTTTAATCCTAATCAGATAAATATTTTATAGACTGTAATGTTTCTTTTTCAGTTACATTTGTTTTCCCCATCAGCAATTTACTATCCTGTTCTTTGATCAATTAAATGGTGAGCTCCAGCGTCTGAAAAACTGTTTAACCTGTCAAACTGTAAAAATCTTTAACCTGTCCCATGTGCCTTTGTTAGTTTTAAGCTGCTATGGATAAAAGAGATCCAGTTTCCAGTGTTGTCTAACCTCTGTATCATCTGTCTGTCTGTCTGTCTCATGCTGCCTTGAACTTTCTTTGTGTTTGCTGTTTAACAGTTGTTCTACTGTCTCTCTGTTAAAATGTTTGTCTTTGTTGGTGTCTGAAACCGAGATGTGCGTCACAGCACATCACAAGGCCTTCAAACACCTTGTATTTGTTTTTGATTCATAGCACAATTTAACATCAACATTAACATAATCAAATAAGAAAAAAATCTAACAACTACAGGTATTAACATTATTATTACAAAGTAAGTAAACATTAAAAATCATAATAATAATCTTAAATTCAAGATTAAGTTGCTACTTAAAATATACAATTGTTCAAAAAGCGCAACAAATAACTAGATTTTAACTCATTTGGATATTTGGCAATCTTAACCTAACTTTATCCATAAAAATGCTATGTTGTTATTTTTTCTTTCTAATTACTTTTTCTTGCTTTGTCATTTTCAGAAAGATTTGGTAAGTGACTTGCAAAGCCCATAAAACCAATTCACTCTCCTTGAAGCAGATGGCATATTTTTAAACCACTTCCCAAAATGCATGCATCTCTCCCCAACTCCTACCTTCTCCCTTTCTTTAATGTGTTCCCCACGGTCTTCCTCTGTTCATTTTTAGCATTTTCTTTTGGTTTCCCCCAACTTTTGCTACACTATAAAAAGTGTCTTTGGCTATAGTTCATTGAAAAACTTTTTTTTTTTTTTTTTACATTAATGTAACTTAATTCATTTGGTTTATGGATGACAACTTGCTTTTTTGTGTTCAATGAACTCAAAATTTAGAAATATTACTAACTTAAATTAAGTTAATTAACTTAAAGAATCTTTTTACTTGGACTTTACTTGAAACAGTTGAGTTCAATGCCAGTTTGGTGACCTATGTCTGACCAACTCAGTTTACAAAGTTTTACAACTCAGTATAATCTGATCATCCACCTCAATTCTTTAAGTTCATCCAAGTTCATCCCTCTGTTCTGTCTGTTTATCCATCTCAATTTACTAAGTTTTTACAACTTAATTCATTAACTCATTGTGTTTAACATGACAAATTTAAGTGACTCTTACTCAATAAATAATTCAAATATATTTCACCTAATTCTACAGAAAGTCAACTCAAACAACTTTTAACTTAAGTTCCAAACTAAAAAAATAAAATATCCAAAATTACATTAGCACTCACACTTTGCTTAAAATATAGCTAGAACTTAAATTATTTTAAATATATGTTTTAACATGTTTTAAGACACTGAACACTGAACACTGAAATATATATATATATATATATATATATATATATATATATATATATATATATATATATATATATATATATAGTAGGACCAACTTAATTGATTTGGTATCAAGTAATTCAATTAAGTTGTTTACCTAAATTAAATTGCTTCAGTTGGTAACAAGTAAATCCAATGTAATTTATTATATTTGCTTGACTTGACAAAATTGTCAGTCTTACGCAAATAATTTAGTTTTACTTCAAATAAAGAAGTAAACTAATAAGAAATCTCTATTTTAAAAGGTTTTTTTGGATCAGGATGCCTTTATTTGAAAGTAGTTAGACAGGAAAGTAAGTAATCACAGACGGGGAAGACATGTAGCGTCAGGCCAGAATCGAACCTACGATGGCCGCGTCAAGGACGAAAGTCTCTTTATGCGAGTTGTGCTCTGTCCTAGCGCCACCGCAGCACTCTGGTTGATACAGGATCTGTCCCTGCGTCATGACATCAGGCTTAGGATACGAACACGGTATTGAACTTAATTGTTTCAATACACTTTTTAGAGTGTCTTCTGAAGTACACTTGTTAGAGTGGACTTTCAAAAGTGTGTTTGAAACACTTTTGAGAGTGCCCAATATCACCACCTTAGAATCATAATGCTGTTTTAAACAAGCAGCTTATTAGCGATGTATGTGTACCAGTGGATGCAAGTCAGGAGTTAAACATAGCTTTTTAGAACAACATTTATTAGCACCACTAGAAGATGTTGTGAGACATGCTGCGTTAAAGAACTGACTCAGAAAAAAATCATCACCTGCTACTGCAGCTGTAACAGTACAGTGACCTACTTAAATTCAGTGATGGGAAATTTAAAATTACTGGGGTTAGATTAAAAAAGATGCCATTATGTAGCTGCTAATTTAAAATGTCATTATTGTTAAATCACTGTGTTTTCACAGGGATCATCCCTACCCCCACAAAACAGTATTCAAAACTCATTTCCCCATAAACCTGCCTATAGTCTCCTGATAAAAGTTCTGTCAAACACAAAGACCTGATGTAACGGAAGCAGTACCTTCACTTAAATGCTGGAAATAGTTTGGTGCAAAAGACCCCACTGAAACTGAAAAGAAGTGTTATACTGATAGCAAAGGCAGAGTGGTCTGCCTTCATTAGCACAGTTTGTAGTGGGGATTCCTTGTTGAGGAAATCCTTCACATCTTTTATTTAGGATTACCAAAATTATTTAGATTTGATATATTATCAGAATATTGAGCGAGAGAATATCCATCTATCCATCCATCCATTGCTCCATCCATTAATCAATCATGTTGCATTTGGAGTAATAATGATTCCTCACTGAGTGACTTTTTATACTGTATCAGTTCAGGTTTTGTTTCTCTGTAGGAAAAGACACATTCCTACCTGCTTCAGTCAGCATCTTCACAAAACTTTTTACTTTCTTTCTGGGGCTTTTAATATTTTGTCTCTTCCTGAACTGGGTGATGAATGGACAGACATATGTTTTTCATACATGAGCATAACTGTTTCAATAAAAGGTGGGGGCAATCACCAGGTCCAAAATTTCTCTTCCTAGTTTAAATGTTATACATTGGCTCTTCAGTGTTTTAGTGCCATAGCATCATCATCAAGGCTTTCCCAAATTGTTTAAAGATTTATTAATCTTAGTGCATGCAAACCTCAGATTGAATTAAGATAAATTAAATCTACAGTATTTAGTAACTGGGAATCATTTTAAGAATTATCGTAATGACTAAAAACAAAGAGGACTTAAATTTGATTGTTGACTTTGGCTGATAAGAAGAGGACTGTAACCTCCAGAATCTATTGTTTGTTCCAATAAATCCTACAAAGTTACAGACAGATAGATTTAAAAAAAAATTAGGCTATTAGAAAAATGTGGCTCTACTGTGAAGCCTCTTAAAACAGAAACATAATAATAATAATGCTATTGTAAAAGGAGAAAAGGGTATTTGCAAAATAGCTCTCTAGCTGGTAGAATAGCTGGCAGACTGGTTCCTTATGTTCCAGACCATGCTGTGCTGGTGGGGCAGTGATATTTGCATCAGGGTCCCCTAAGGAGTTTCTTTAGAGGTGTGTTGGGAGCCTGACATTTCTCCCCAGTTCATATGACTGCAGACCCCAGGCCTTCACTGGCCTTGTCAACTAGAATGATTCACTACAGGCCACAATGACAGTGAGAGGATGAGTATTCATAAAGATTATCGGCCCCTTTATTTTAAGAAAATGCTTAAACTCGCAACCTGATGTTGCATGGATCCTCACTCTCTCAAATTTTTAATTTGTGTGCGTTCAACCACACATGTTGGCATCAAAGGCTCTCTGGAGAAGGGAGGCTGGGACCTCTGCAGATGTAGTAACAATAGAGCTTTTTTTCTGGGCTGCTACTACACAACCAGACTCATGAGGGAGGGGGCTTGGAGCAAAGTGAAGGTCAGCCAGATGCCCTCTGGAGGGTGGTCAGACTTTGACACTCAGCCAATCACACAAGTTTGTTTGCCTTACATGCAGATGTGCAACATCTCGGGCCAGACTGCCTCTGGATTGCCTTTAGTGATACTTTTTTAACACATTCAGAGGATTGTTGAACAAACCAGATGGATGATCCGTAGAAATGAAATAATGCTACATTTAATAGTTTGAGGAAGATGCTGCATGTGGAGATGTATTTAGGTCATTGTTCCGCTAATCTGTTCAATACCTGGTTGACCAAAGCTTAGAAGGAAAGCTTAAGGCCAAAATGTTTTGTGTCATACCAGTGGATTTGGTATTGTAATCGAAAACCAAATATGCCCAACAGACTAATTTGTTGTTTGTTTTTTGTTTTCTTTTACCTAATTTAATTTGGTCTGCTTATGGTATTTTGGTTTTGAAAATTAAAATATTCTACAAATATTAGCCCCTCACCCACCTCACTAATTTTATTTCAGCTTATTTTACCTTTTTGTCACTCTTTTTCTTTTTGTGATTAATGTAAATTGAACTCCCTTGTATAAACCTGCTCTATTAACCCTAACCTTGCTCTAACCTTAACCTAACTTGACCTCTAACCTCTTTACTCCTAACTAAAATTCATCTCAGCTAAAGCTAAATAAACCAGCTTCCTGCAGCCTCTAATCAATTCTAACAATTTAACAACATAACATTCCCAGTGTCCCGTGTCCTTTGCCTTGTGACTTACCTAACTATATGTATCATTTAAAAAATATATTAAAATGCCATATTAGTTTTGTCTGGTTTTTCAATGACTCTATGTTTTCATTTATAGCCATAAATGTATTTTGTGGTGTATACACAACAATTATTTTAGTACTGGTTTATAGAGCACAGTGAAACTCATTATATACTCATCAGTTAATACACTGCTGTTATTATTATCATCATTATTTTTATTATTATCACTGTTGTATAATAATAACATATTATTATACAATAATATTGCATAATATCATGGGCATCCTTATTTACATGCTTTACAATGTATTTAGGGACGGAAATTTTTATGCAGTTTTAGTAAAAATTCTAAGCACAGCTGGGACACATTGTTAAAAAAGATACTGATGAAGGTTCATTGCAAACCAGACAGAACTTTAAACTCAATGAGTACTAATTTTTGGTATCACAAAAGAAGATCCCTTATGCATAAATACAATAACAATGCTACAATATTGAAATTTTGTCTCTTATCTAGAGTACATTCACCACCTGTTGTATTACATATTTTTGACCCAGTATAGGTATTCTGTGTTTTTGAATTCTTATTCTTGACATGATGACCAAAAGTTAGTGTCATTTAAGAAGACAAGGAATTTTCCCCTTTTTTGTAAAAATAAAAGCTTGACAAAAGCCACCATATCCATGTTTTAAAGAATTTTTTAAAAATTAGGTTCTATGTGTGAATTCAGTTGTTACCAATAATGCATTTTGAAATATGTGTTATCTCGAATCTATCAATATGCTGATATAGGACTATATAAGGAGAGATGATTTACTGTGGCAACTCCTGAAAGGGCAACCCAAGAGGAGACACAGGTTAATTGTTATGTGTATAAAACTGAGCATAATGTCACTCATCTTTGGTAAGATCAGCTATTGTAATATGGACTTTTCATTTTTGAAAGAGGAAAACTATAGCTTACTTGCACATAAGCAGTTGTTGGACATTAATACTCAGTTGGGAATAGCTTGAATGTATGAGGAGGCTGAGATCTTCATGGATAAACTTGATGAACAGTACATAGCTCTGATGTTTAGCATTGGGCCAGAGGCCGGAAATGTGCAATAGGGCTCCTCTCTGGGATTGATTTGCCCTGGTAGCTTTCTCAAAACACAAGGAAGGGCACAGGTTTTCTGAGAAAATAGATTTGCAGGGAAGTACTGAAGCACTCCATATATAAACAGAGTGAAAGACAAAAAAAGAAATAAGTAAGCAAAGGGGGAATAAAAAGAAAACAGGAAAAAAAGCAATAAGATGAATGGAAAAGTTATTTTGAATTCAAAGGGGCTGAGGCCGAACTGCTTTCTTTGTGCAAACAGATTTAAGCTCTGACCAACATCTTAAAAACCCACAAGAATTGGAAAAAACCCCTCAATATCTCATTGTCCTTAATGAAGTATTTGGCTTGCAGTCAGGTATGTAACAATATATCTTCTCAAAGTAAACAATAAATAAAAAACAAAGCTCTTAGTGAAAAAAATGGAAGCAGCCAGGGAATCAAATGACTGCAGAGACATAATGAACCTTGAGGTAGAGTCCTTATCACAGTTAAGAAGGTTTATGCTTTGCACAAGAAAGAATAACTTGTATTTAAAATATGAAGTGTTACCGTAAGGCATAAAGTATAGTATAAAATTCTAGCAAATCTCTATTTCCAGTATCAAATGCTCTTGCTGTTATATCCACACCTCTTATGATTGGAAAGAAAAATGCTTATTGATACCAAATTAGCAAATCAAATTTCTCACGTTCTGCTCAGTTTCATACCTGAGTTTCAGGTATGATAAAATACTGACACTTCAGGGTATTAATTCTATCAAGTTATTGCACTTCTCATCAAAGAATATTTAGGGCAATCATTTAAAAGAAAGTCCCAATGATAAAAGCATGTTCTTTCTTTTGTGATACCAGCAGAGAAATACATTTTATTTATTTATCGTCTGTTAAATAATTTCTAATGATATTATAACTTAGTTCAGTGACCTTTTCATCCCAAATACTTTCTAACTTATACTAACATTAACCCAGAGCTGAACTGATGTTATGTCTTCACTTTTGTGTCTCCTCCAGAGGGTACCCCGATTCGAGGTAAGATGTTTAGAGTAAAAAAGAACAAATAAAAGAACAGAATAAACATATCTTAACTGAATCATAAATAAACATAACCACCTCTAATCCAACCAAAGTTACTAAATATGAGAGACAAAAAAAGAAAATCTAATTTCTATTGTACTAACATTATTATGCCATTCGTGTTTGTCTGCCATGTTTTCTGTACGCTTTGACCAGTGTGTTTCAGTCTCATGTCTCATCTCATTGTTTATGTATTAGTCTTACGTGTGTTCTGTGTTTTCCCTTTCTCTTCTTTTCTTCACTAACATGAACCTACCGAGCAATGTGACATTAGAATATACTAGTTTTGTACCTCAACAGTTAAATATTTTGAGCAAAGACATAACTGTAAAAGAGCAGAAATTAAAAGCTTGGAGTTGGTGGCCCTGGATGTTGATAAGACCAGAATATGTTCTGCTGCAAACTGCTTAAGACTTCAGTAACCTCATTTCTTCCCTCTTCTTGTCTGCTTTGATCTTTCCGTTCACCACCACGTCATATATGTAAATGCACCTCCCTCGTACTTTGAGATATGTCAGGGGAAAAAACTGGCATAAATTACTTTTGATTTAATTCCCTCCACTCTGCTCTACAGCAGCTTGTACCTACAAACCTAAAGGGGGGTGTTTCTGGGTGCCCTGGCTGCCGTCTGAGAATTGGCAACATCCACAATTTTCTAACCATGCAAAAAGCAGCTTTGATAACGGCGGAGGATGAACGGAAGGATATAAAGGAAAGACCACAGTGACATAGATGTAAAGGCGCTCAACTCCTGTGAATTACACAAAATCACTGCACAATAAATTCCTCATCTCCCCTCATTATTATTTTCATTTCCCCTGACAATTTAACTTTCACTTGTAATTATCCATCAGGTGTTATTGCTCAAACATATTCTTCCCTGGTGACTCAATGTGATTTCAGTGTGTTTGTTGAAAAATGCCTTTGTTCCACAGCCTGAACAGGTAAGTGAATTTCTCAGTTTGACAGGATTGGCCATGTATTTTAAAGGATGGAATAAATGTTTTTGGTTTACAGTTTTGCTACAGCCAAAGAAATTATTTATATTTTTTTCAATGCAGCTCTTTTTGAGGTTAAAGTTATGCATTTCTAATCATACATTAACATCATGAGGTTTTAGCCACCTTTTAAAGCCTTCATTCATTAAAGATATAACCAAACTCCCTCTTCATCTCTTTGTTTGATTAAGAAAGGCTCATAAATCATATTGCAGTGAACAAAAGCTAACATTATTCATGAACTTTGTATTTGCATAATTAGATAAGCAGCCTTGGGCTTTCCCCCCCCACTGCATTACTCTTTGCCCAGGCTGACTTGCCTTTAGGAATGTGTGGCCTATATCAAAATAGACAAGACTACATATCACATACAGGCACAGACTATTTTGTGATAAGATTACACCGGAATTTGAAAATGTTTGGTTTCAAAAAATCACTAAATGTTTTGTTCGTTTGTGGCATGTAGAAAAAGAGAAAGTGCTGAAATAACCAGAGTTTTCCCCAGCAGTATGTTAAACAGAGTAACTCTGCTCATCTATTATATCTCCATATCAACAGCAAAGGCAAAGTTGGTTGCTTTTAAAAAAATAGACTCTAATAAAACAAGATAAGTTTTTGATAACCAAGAAAATCCAAGGCATTGCTGTTGTACAGTTAGCACACTGCATTTAATTGAGTCCCAATTAAAGAGTTATTGAAAATGACCCAAACTTTCTTAATCGGTTACTTTGTTTCTATCATAGTGAGGCAATTTCACCCACTGCGAGGTAGCTGAAAGAAGGCTTCTGCACATTACACTGCTCACAAGAAAGCCAAATTGGCACAAGCGGTACAATGTGCCTGGAAAATACATAATATCCCTCTTTTAAATCATGCTATGCTTCTTTAGTCAAAATAATTGCGTAAGTACTTTGGTGATCATACCAGCCTATTCTAATAATTATATAATTCTAAAAATACCATGTTATTCCTGATCATCGTGTGTTTAGAGGGCGGTAAAATCCAGCCCCATTACCAAGTCTTTTCCGTATCACTTTATATAAAAAAATCATTTGGATTTCAAAAGTAGAATTTATTCCACTTTGATACGGAACCATGCAGGTGCTGGCCTTGAAGTGTGACAGGTGTAAAAGGCAGCTTAACTTCCTACCTGCGTCATTACTGATTCCATAGGAGCGTTAAAAACCAACAGATGGGCCTTGACAACAATGGCATCACACGTGGAGCCCCATGCTGCTGCGGTCGCAGCGTAGTGACCTTGTGGTGGTGACAGAGCATTGCCGGAGTGACAGCAAGGGCGCGGACGTAGGAGCGAGACAGAGGGAGTATAGCAAGTTCAGACGCGGCTGCCATGTAGTGACACTGGCTATCTTCAGTCATGCAGCTATTAAAACCAAAGAATATGCAGCTGAATTTTGCTGCCTCTGAGATGTTGTCATTCATAGTGGCCAAATGTGTTTGAATCATGTGCAGCACTGTTACTTTGTATGAGTTTTATTTGAAGTGGCTTTCTTACAAATTGTGAAACCTGCCGCCTAGGTAACATTTGTGTAGCCACGCTGCAATTATTAAAAATAAAGCATAAGTATCTTTTTAAATGTTTTTCCCCCTCTTCATATCAGGAAACGAAAGCTCTCAATATATTTTTTTAAGTATCCCACAGTTGTCTCTACACTTAAGTGGATATAATTCATGTACTGCAAAGGTTATTATCTTTATGTGTCCACCAATTCAGTAAGCTGCTAATTTGGAGCTCTAATTGGACTATAGTAAAGCATTAGTGAGCAGTGTTTGGATGAGGAGAAATGAGGGACTAATGAGAGCTGCAAACTGCAAAAGCAAAATAAAATCAAAAGAGCAGCGTGCCACCAGCAGGTCTGAGCGGGATGCAGAAGGAGCAAGAGGGAGGGAAAGAAAGACTAAGGCTTGGCCAGCCATTTTGTAGATCGCCTAAACAAATCAATCAAGGTCTGCTGGAGCACACTAATTGAATTACACAAATGGGACTGAGGGTGGAGGACTAGGAGTTGAGAGGGATGCACACATGGTAAAACTGCTATAACGCAGCATGCGGGGTGGGCAGATCACAGCTTCAGGGACTTTTGGGAATTAATCATCCATGCCGACCCCTCCTCACTTTTCTTTTACTCCCATTTCTGTCATTCCGTGTTTGTGTGCTTTTCTGTCACTTCAACTCTTCCCTCCACCACGTTTCACTGTTATTCTCTTTCTGTGTTTCTCTCTTGTCATTTTCTTGTTGTCAAGCAGGTTATTTTTTTGTCTTTTACAAAAGAGATATAAACCTTTAAAAACATGTTGAAACAGGATCTTCCTGCCAGAATGTTTAAAAGCAAGAAGGCATTCCCTAAGGACAAAAATCTTCCATGCCAACCCCTGGCCAACATTTTAAATAGAATAAGTCTGAAAATAATTTTCTAAAAATAAATGTTGGGCTGTGTCCACAGTTCCCTTTATCAAACCCTTGGCACCTCACTGCTCATCAGATCAACCTGCACAGTGTTGTTAAATAGGGCAGCTGTCGTGCCTGGGACAACTGTTGTAGACTCTGTGCCCATTACAGCCTTTTTCATTGAATGGATGAAGACAGTGAACATGCTGCGAGACAGCCATGAGTGGGTAGCAGTGGAGGATGAAAGATGCAAGTGTTTGGTGATTATTCTGACTGAATTGAAGAGGAACTGGTCCAGATGGAAGATGAGGTTATCATTTTCAGGAAGTATTTTTCTCACTTATAGGCTGTTTACTTTGGATTTTAAAAAATTACAGTACATCAGCAAATGACAAAAAAAAGTTTCAGTGTTCTCTCGTCTGACCTTGAATATAACTCTGCTAGTATTTTTTTTTCATCAGTGTAGGGAGTAAATGGACATTATTGCATCAATTCCACTATTACTTTCCATCAGCAGTCATGTCTATTTCATTTTAGCTTTGAGTATCATTGCAGAAAATGCCTCACACAATATTTATTAAATTTTATTATAAAGTTTCTTCCAAAAGTATTCAGACGCCTTGAAGTTTTTCGTCTTTTTGATGTTACAGCTTCAACTCAATGCAGAAATAACCCAGGCCGGGACTTGAACGCAGGCAACAGTGCAACCCTAACATATCACCCTATATATTTTACTGTGGTTACAGGGTTTGATACAAACTCCTAAAGTGGCTCAAAGACATAATATTGCTGTCAATGTCAACCCCTCCAAGTTGATCGCGAAACATAAGGAATTTAATCTGAGAGGGAGTGTGGACTGTGAAATATCATAAATGCATGCCCTGTATTTTTTAAAATATTGAAAACCATGTCCTTCCATTTTATAAGTCTACACTACTTGTGTTGAATTATTATATGTAATCTGCAAAAAGAGTTTTGTTGTTGTTTCATGTCAAAAACTCAAGGTGCATACTTTTTTTTTTGACAAGGCACTGTTTAAGATGCATAAATATTTGCATTTATAAATAGATTGGAATTTTAATTATCCAAGTAAATCAAAGTTATCTAAGTATGTATTTATGATTTCTCCAGGGATGTTATTCATATTTATTCATATTCTCAGAGTTTTTTTTCTTCTTTCTCTTCAGTTGAAGTCAGAATCAAATGATGTCATACAATAACTAGAATTATTATTCAAAACATGTTTTTTCCCAAGCAAACTATCTTTACCAGCTGTTTTTGTAATTGCTCCTAAAATTAAGCAAGCCCAAATTGTTTGTAGCAGTTATGACCATTGATGTTTATGATAAGACTTAAAAGCTGTAGGGGAAAAAAGGACCAACATCCCATCAAGCTGCTTGGTGGACCCGCTTAATAAGCACAGTAACAGCCATTTTGTGAGGAGAAAAAGCAGTTTGCCACCAAACATGTCTTTATCTGTAAACACTCATGGTGCGAGCAGATTCAGTGCGTGGTTTTATTTATTGCATTTATAGAAGATAACTTTTGCTATTTACTTCATTCCTTATGTTTCCGTCTTTTCTTGATAAAAGAAGAAAAGAACCCTGGCCACAGGCGCTCTGGTGAGCCACGGGCTGGCGGAGGACGCAGAGTGCAATTATGCAAAACACACAGAGTGCAGTCACTTAAAGAAAGAGAGACAGACAAAAGGAAATGATAGTAAAAAAAAAAACCTGGTGTTCCTGGAGCTTCAGGATATAAAGGGAGATTTGTTTCATTCTGCTTCTTAGAAGTCAGTTGGTATTGAATGTAGTTTAACTGGGTATTTTGTTTTAATTGCAAAATGTAATATTCACATTTGAGGTATTAAACATAATCAATGTTACTTTTGGAGAACAGAACAATATCAGACAACATGTTAATGTGGCAGAAATGTAGACTTACCAGTCACTTTTATATGTTTGCAATTGGTTATGGACACAAATTGTGATAGACTGCAATGAGTCACTGTCATAGCAAATGGCAGTGAGTCAGTGCATTTAGATATCTACATGTGCCATCATCTACGCTACACTGAGAATTTTTTTCACAGCTAGTTTTCAGGTTTATAGAGAATGGTCCAAAAAAGAGGCAAAATTCAGTAACCTTATCAATTGGTTGACTAAAAGTGCCTTTTGATGTCAGATGAGAATGAGCAGACACGTTTATGTTATGTGAAACCTGGCTGTGTGAACCATTAGCACTCACCTGAACATCACTGAGTGGTTGCTGATCATAAAGCAACCACTCATATATATATATATATATATATATATATATATATATATATATATATATATATATATATATATATATATATATATTCAGTTATATATTCAGTCTTGTTCCAGTAGCCAATTTTTTGTCAAGGTGCTCTGGTTCCCCAGTACCTGACGCAGACCTTGTTTGGCCGGGCGACGTCTGAGCCGGCATGTTTTGCATCTCACTGTCTCTCATGGTATGAGGTGGGCAGTAGCTCAAAGGATCTTGCCTAAGGACCCAGGCTGGCCTCCTTGCACAACCTACACCTTGGGTCTTGTCTGGTGTGGTAGATCTGGGCCTCTATTACTCTGGTGTTTATGGCCTCTTCCTAGGGCGGCCAGGATGAGGGCCTCTGTGCTGTCCTTGAGTCCAGCTTTTTCCAGCCATTGGTAGGACTTTCTGATATCAGCCACTTCAGTTATTTGCCAGTGGTACATCCCATGTAGGGGTTTGTCCTCCCATGATGGTACCTCCAGCACATCGACTTCTGTTCCCCATTGTCTGAGACATTCACTGAGCAGATTGTCTGTTGAGGCTTTGTCCCTGATGTATCTATGGATCTTGGATGTTTCGTCCTGGACAGTGGTTCTCACACTCACTAGTCCTCTACCTCCTTCCTTGCGGCTCAGTGAGTCGATGTCTCGCTCACTCTTGGCGTACAGCTTGATGTCATCCATGTAGAGGAGGTGACTGATGTTGGCTCCATTCTTTAGTCGTTATCCGTAGCCAGTCTTGTTGATGATTTGGCTGAGGGGGTTCAGGCCTATGCAGAACAGCAGCGGGGACAGAGCATCTCCTTGGTATATGCCACATTTGATGGACACTTGTGCAAGTGGTTTGCAGTTGGCTTCAAGGGTGGTTTTCCACAGCCCCATCGAGTTTGCAATGAAGGCTCTCAGGGTCCTGTTGATGTTGTACATCTCTAAGCATTCAATGATCCAAGTGTGTGGCATTGAGTCATAGGCTTTCTTGTAATCTATCCAAGCCATGCACAGGTTGGTGTGTCAGGTTTTGCAGTCTCGGGCAACTGTGTGGTCTACAAGGAGTTGGTGTTTGGCTCCTCTGCTATTTATGCCAATGCCCTTCTGTGCCGTGCTCATGTATTTATCCATGTGTTTGCTTATCTTGAATGGTTCATGCTTATTTTGAATGGTTAAAAACGCCTCCCTTTCCCATATGCCTTTCCAGTATTGTTCAGTCTCCAGCCTTGGTGGGTCTGCTCTGTTGTTATTACCCTGCCAACTTTAGCTGGTTGGGTGGAGAAGAGCCGGTTTATCCTTCTGTTTCCTCTGTTTGGTAGTTTCGAGTGCTTCAGGTGTTGCTAGGGATCAGCATCGTTCTCAATGCTGCTTTCTGATGGTACTTCACTCAGCCGTTGTAATTGGCCATGATCCTGTCTCTCAGCTCAGCTGTAGCTCCGATTCCTTCATTGTGGCTGCATACTCCCTCTCTGGGCGGGGGCTCGTAGTTAAGCATGTCAGGAGGAACCTCTTTGCCGTAGCATTTGTGTTGTACCTCGTCAATCTCAAGTTGTGACAGCAATTGCCGTTTGCGGATGTTGGAACACTTTAGCACTTAGTGTAGACTGGGGATGTCGAAGTAACCATTCCTCCCTCAGTCTTTGCATATAGCCTCTCCGATTAGGGCTACTTGAGTAGTAGCAGAGGTAACAGATCCAAGTTTTCACCTCTTGCCCATTTCCGTCTTGACGCAGACCTTGTTTGGCCAGGCGACGTCTGAGCCGGCATGTTTCCTTGCTTCTCAATGTCTCTCATGGTCTGAGGTAGGCAGTAGCTCAAAGTCGTTCTCAATGTCTGGGTCTTGCCTAAGGACCCAGACAGGATAGCGCAATTTTTTGCCGGTTTCGGCCTGGATTCGAACCCCGGTCTTCCGAGTGGTGATGACTTATCCATATATATATATATATATATATATATATATATATATGCATACACACACAAAATTCTATTCTCTCATGCAAATCTTCATTTGTTCTTCACATACCTATTTTGAAATATTACCTAGAATCTGTACAAAAAACAGTAAGAACTTGGAAACACAGATTGTACCACCTGCTGCAAAATCCTCCTTTCACAGAAGTCTGAGTGGAAATAAAACTGCCAGGGTATTCTCAAAGACATAGTTCTTTCTCTTTCTCGCTCCTACTTTGCTTATTAGCTGTTGGCTGTTGTATTTTGCTAGGTTGTTTTGAGATTTTTTATTTTTTACCGTTCTATATTATTTGTGTTTTTCTTTTAAGCAGCCACATCATTATCAGCCAGCTCAAGTTAAACAAAAATGGAATACATGGATCTGTGCTTTTTGATTTAACAAAAGATGAGTTCAGAGAAAATATTTAGAATTCAGCTGAAGGAAGCCTGTCTGACAAGCCGCTGGCAGAGGTTTCTGGATCTGTCCACCTGGAGTTGAACTTCATACGTTTCTTACTCTGTGGTCTCAGCTTCTGAGCACATTCCAATCCACCTGCCACCACACTGGCATTTGCTGTTCCAAGTGCACATCAAACAGATCAAAATCAGATGCTCATATAAAGCCAGAGCAAAAAAAAAAAAAAAAACTGCACCACCTGCACTCTGCAGGCAGATTTCTTTTTTCATTTGGTTCTTGAGATACATGCCAGGAACATAGACCTCTGAGTGATGAGGTGATCTGAGCAGTAAAGCAAACTGAAGAGAAAGCAAAAGAAAACCAAAAAATGAAACGCTATTGATTGTTGTACCTTCAGGTCTGTTCTCCGTTTAAATTGGTAAATATATTTGCTCACACCTCAAGGTCTAAAATACTCTTTTCTCTATTAGGCGGCAAAAGGACTGAAAGCGTGACTAATCTTTATAATTAACCAGGATCGATTGTCTAATTTGTGGATGAGGTGAAACGTGTTATTTGAACACTGTTTCAGAGTGGTGGCCTTGTACAACATTGTGTTCACTTGCAGATGTGATGGAGAGCGTTATAGTATATTACAAAGCTTTCGGGGCAGCTGCTGGCATATTGATGCTTCTTGGCTAAACGTTAACGAGCGATGGTGTTGTTGTGTTTGTCAGAGAGTCTCAGGCTACAATCTGTCTGCTGAGCCAGCCAGAGGCCCTAATGATATCATCAGGAAGTGCCGTCAACAACACTCTAACGAGGAATGATCCTGGTGTTTCACCTCCCTCTTTTGTTCCTTGCTACCTTTTCCCCATGTTGCAGCTGAGTGCTGAGGTTGTCTTGCCTTGCACACATGCAGTTAACTCCAACCAAAACATAAAAAAATTAATTGTATTAAAGAATAGTTCATATCTTTTGAGATAAAACATAAACAATGACCAAATGTGTAAAGAGTAAACCAAGTAGTAGTCTGCCTCTCAAATACATTCGTACTCCTTGAGCTTTTCCAAATTTTGCCGTATGTGACTGGCCATGACAAAACTAAGAACAAGTCTCCTCGGCAGCATTTTGAGTTGGTAAGTTAGTCAGAGTTGTTTGTATGGTGGATGGAGCTAAAATCTGGTTAATCCTAGAAGAAATGGTAAAGACTGCAAAAGACTAGAGACGAGGACTGAAGATCATGTTCCTGCAAGACGAGTCTAAACTTAAAGGCAGAGTCAAAACAGAATGTTTGGATCAAATGATATTGCAGTTTTAGAATAACTCAGGGAAAGTATGGACCTAAATTCAGCTGAATGTGTGTAGCAAAATGTGAAATCCAAAAACAACAAAAAGCTATTCATTCATTTGAACTGAACTTACTTTTCAGATGAGTGGGAAAGTGGGAAAACATTTCACTCATTAAATTTGCAAAGTGAGATGAGACATACCCTGAAAAACCCTTAGCAAAAAAGAAAAAAAAAATTGGCAAAGTGTGGCATGGATCTGCATTAAGCCCCCTTGGGGGGCCATAATTACTTAAAATTATCGATTAAGATCAATTAGTTTATTCTGCAGTTTAATTACTTAGCTTACAAGGTAACCTTTATATTTTTCTTCTTTACATTTCATATCACTTTTTTATATATTTTTCTTTAATTTGTAACTCCTTTCTGCTAAAGATTTAAACATTGCTGGAAATCCAAAATGACTGATTCAGTTCACGTTTTGATTTATTTATCTTTTTGTTGGCAAATGACTGATGCTGGAATACAACTGAGTTAGTCATGCTAGCCTGTGTCAGCGATGCTGCAGAGAAAGAATGTATTTGAAATGACTGTGTGAAATTTAAGTGATTCCCGGTGGTTTGATTTGTTTGTGTCAGATAGACTAATCATACATTTTCTGCTTTCTTTCTCTCTTTTCTCCATGTTTCTCCCCCTTCCCATCTTTTCTTTGTCGGATGTTGTCTTTTCCCAGGTGCCCTGCAGATCGAGAACAGTGAGGAGTTGGACCAGGGGAAGTACGAGTGCGTGGCGTCTAATGAGGAAGGCGTACGCTACTCGTCCCCCGCTAATCTTTATGTGCGAGGTAGGGAACAACCAGACTGCTGAGCCAGGCAAAAAAAAAAAAAAAAAAAAGGAAACAAAAAATAAATAAATAAAATATACTTTGTCTAAATAAAATGTCTTCATAGTACAGCTCATCTTTAATTGGTATTCCTGAGCGTAAAGTACTATAATTGGTTCCATTAAACTCCGTTTTAATCTAGAAGTGTATGCACAAGATGTTTTGCAAAATTAATATCAAAAGAATTTAAATCTTCTTCCAATTATATCAATGCCTTCCCGTAATTGTTTTAATGCACTGAAACTTCCAAATGTAAATCTATAATTGATCAACTAATGTTCTTCTCTGTCATGATGCTCCATTTTGTCTTTCAATGCCCTCCCCTACTCACTCGGAAGGAAATGTATAGCCCAACAAGCCGTATGTCTTCACATTATCAGTTGCCAAAGACCTTTGACCTGTTAACTGTGTGCCCAATCAAATGTTTCCCCACTACGTCTCAAGTTGAAACCTTAAAACGCACTGAAAATATATTTTTTTGGTTTTGTTTTTTTTGTTGTTTTTTTTATTTGATGAGTGTTTTACAGGTAATGGAGCACAACGGTAAGTGTTGATTTTGATTGATTGGCTAGGTAATGTTGCCCACCAATCAAAATCATTCACCCCTTCTTGCCTTTTCCAGTTTTGGGGGAGGAAAACAAAAGTATTTGTGTTATAACAAAGTGAAAAAGCACTGTATTTTACACACAGCTCATTTGTCAAATTGACCATAAATCCTACACTTCCTGTATTTTTTCCTCATGCTGAACTGGAGCATAAGCTTATAGGGTTTCCCAGTTTTTACTTTTGTGTGCTATCTTTAAAGGCCTTTACAGTTTTAACTTATTTTGGTTGGCATGTTCCTGCAAAATGAAGATATACATGTATATATTTATATAACAAACAACAATTCAGAGGGAACAGCTTAATAGGAAACAGACTATAAAGACAAAAGCCTATCCTCAACCACTAATGCTAAATGACAATGAATCCCTGTTGAGGGAGCTTTAATAAATTGAAGCAGATGCATTTTCGGCATGTATTATTAATATTGTGCATATTAAATAAAGATGCCTCGGTATCTACTCAGTTTGTTCCCTCTGCTGTGTACCAAATAACTTTGTTCCCAATAAATAATTCACTACTCCAACATTATAAAATGGGTCAGGGAGCTGCTTTTTCATTATTATTGCTATCATCAGACTCAGTCAAATAGAAGCGTGGAGAGGAGAAATTCTACTACAGGGAGCTGAAGGTAAAAAGAAAATGGTTGTTCAAGACTCAGCATTCAACTAGCAGAGGCACAAGCTGGTACAAATGTGATTCAGCAAGCAGTGTCAATTAGCTATCTGCAGTGGTGGTCCTTGCATGATCATCGCTCTGGGCGAGCGCCTCCTGCAACAGATTATTTTAGATGAGCAAAGAGAATTATGCTATATTTTTGAGAACACAAAAGACACTCCCCTTCTCTCTTTTTTACTAAAGCAGCCCTTCAATTAAACACTAAATAAGAATTTCAAATAGAGTTCCAACAAATCATCATTTGTGATCCTCTTTCTGGTGAGATATATTCTTTCATCTTCCTTGACAGGCCACCATAATAAGCAACAGAAAACCAGTTCAGGCCCCCCATTGACCATATAGTGCTCTGGTGGTAAACCCCATGTCAAAACCCTGCACGCCCACTAGCTAGTCGTCTTATTTTTTACCCAGATGCTCTCAACAGAAATCATTAATATCTATGTAAAGAATGATTTTTAACATTTTGCAACTATTTTGCATTAAATCATACACGCATTCCTTGAAATAACTTCCAAAAACACATCCAATATTATCACAAACACTGGCTCCACGAGCATGCTTTTACTAAAGTACTCCTGATTCATAATTACTCCAGTGCATTCACACTATTTAACACACCTGTTCCTTATGCTGTGATGGTGTCAGCCTTTGTTTGTTTTCAGTTAACTTTTGTCAATCAATTCTGATACTTGATGTTTACTATGTTTTGTTCACAAAGTAAAATGCACTTGAGATTAGCAGCTGTGTGGAAGGATAATTGTAAGGATGTGAGAGAAACCCTGAAAATGAGGCATGTGGGTACTGAAGCAAATGAGACTCCTTCCCAAACATCAACCATAATGACAGTGTTTGCTGATTGGCTTTGTAGAATAATATTTTTCTTACCAGCCTTGAACTGCAGCTGCTAATTTCCCCCCGAATTGTCTTTTTTAAATTTATTTGTTCTTTTCAATCTCTCATTTGTTTTTGTTTTCTTTATTTTCTCTTTATTTCATTTCCTTCTCTAAATAAATAAAATGTGGCCACCCCCATGAGCCTCTCATTGTGGCCATAAGAAGCTTGTGAAATTTTGAATTATGAGTATGGTACGCTTGAATTGACTCCAGTGGCGCCCCAATCCTTTTTCCTTAGCAGGCAGCAGAGGGACCACTGGGGTGAATCTGATTGTTTTGGTTCAAAGTTTATTTAAAGGGGAGGGCAGGCAAGTGTACTTTGAAGACGGGTGTCACTGATGACAGGGACAGGGGTAAGGGGGAAAAAAGAAGGAAAGGGACATGTAGCTGCAGCTAAACACCTTGAGGTGGCTTTTTTTACTCTCTCTGTGTTTCCCCTATTTTTCTCTTCTCCTCATGTCATTGTGTTCTGCATCAACCCCTTTACATCCCTCAGAGCTTCGAGAAGGTTGGTGTGTTTTTTCTTTTTTACTTTTTTTAACCCACATTTGAAAAGAAAAATCAACATGTTTGACAAATTTTAGCTGTTATTTACCTTTTGCAGAGCTCGATTATATACTAATCTGAAAAAAAAAAACAAAAAAAACAAACAGTTAATCCACACTGCTAAATAATTTTAAAAGGCCATATTTTTTTATTTCCAAATAAAAGATGAAATCAAACCCCGATTAGCTCGGGTCTTGTTTATTTAATTTTATGTTTGCATTGTGGGGCCTTTTCACGTTTTGCATCCTTTGGTATTGCTTCTGCACCTGAAAGCTTTACTTGCATGTGTTGTTATGGAAACCCAGCACATAAAAATAGCAGCACTTGTTGCATGATGGGAGAATGTAACTGCGCTTGCATGCCTGTGCAAAAACCCCTTCGGCCCCAATGTTTTTTTCTTATTATTCTTTTTGCATTCTCTGTGTTTTGTTTAGTTTTTTCCTGTCTTTCTTGGGTTTTCTAAAAATATTTTTTGTTCCTGACAACCCTATTTTTAGCTTCTTTTTAGTTAATTTTTGAGTTGTGATGACAATGTTGTGTGTGTGGTTTTTTTATGGTTCTGTTTCTGTTTTGTTTTTTTGTTTACTATGTCATTTTTTGTAGTTCATTAATTTGTAAAAAAGTTTTGTTCCTTTTTCAACCTGATATTGCTCGGCTTCTTGATATTCGGAGTGCAACTGCAAATGCCGAATGAAATTATAAATGTGTATACAGCCAGTGTTCCTGTCATCTGCTTTGGAGTGATCCATTACTAAAAAGATTAGACCTGATTGGGCCTGATTGGGTTCCGTGTTGATTTTAGCAAGCCATTAAGAGATGCCATTTGCAATATTGTGCAAATCAATAACAATACAATGACCTCAGCATTGCATTTAGTGCTACCAAACAAGCGAGTAAAGATGCATATATACATATTTGTATTTTTTTAGTTGATGTGATTTGTTTCTGTTGATTGATTGGCAGCTGCCTTTCCCGTAGTCAGGACAAACAATTACACTTTAATCAGTTATATTGTCATTTGTATGATTTTTTTTAAAGTTAATATAAGTAAACAGTATTTTTAATGTCTACACTGTAGATCGTAAATATCATAAAAATGATCAAAATCCATAAGGGATTGATGCAAACTGATTAGTGAGCCCACAGTAAAACCCACAATTTAACACTGTGTACTTCAGCTTCTTTTTACAATGGTTGAGATTTTTACTGAATCACCCATCACCTGCTGTAGTGAGTTTACCTATTACACTTTTAACTCAAATTGTCTGAGTATATAAATACCATTTTTGGAAAGGAAAGGTGAGTTTTAGCTATTGATACACGGCAGCTGCTGCATGAAGGCTAACTTTCCATAAATTTGACTGAGGATACCCCAGTAAATTATGTAAGATATGCTAGACTGTACCTCAAAGGTATGCTTATATTGAATATTTTCGTATGGGATATTTTAATTTTTTTAATTTTTTTAACACAATCTAATTATAGAATTCTAAACCCAGTTCAACAAAGAAACACTGATGCAGAAAGACTGTGCTGTTATGCCTGTGCATGCTCTCCCTTCTAATATAATATTTGCCTGTTTGTGTAAGTGCTTGCATGTCCTGCTCTGCATCCGTACGTAATGTTGGGAAAGAAAGCTAGATTACACCTTATGTTCTCACTGGCCAAAGTAAATTGTAGCCATCTCTATTAGATGTTTGCCTTACATAGCCCAAAAAAATTCTCATTTGCCATAGAAGTGCCTGTATTTACTACACAAAACATATGGCCCATTATCTTCTTCACTAATATACTCACTAATTAGCTTACTAACTAGTTTGGCATGCACTGGAATTATCATACACATGGGGGAATGTTCTTGCAGTATAGCTTCGCTGCTTGTCATGTACCTGTAAGACAACAGCAATAGTTAACACTCTGAAATCCCTTTTTATTATTAGATACCCATGCCGTGATTCCTGTTAGTTTCCTTTAGGTAATAATTTCCATTTTGATGAGCCACCCATAGAGAGAGTTTAGCAGTGGTGCAGCAAAGGTATGTTAATACAGGCCAACCCCTGCAGCTTAAATGTAAATGCTGTAGGACTCACCCTGCAAGTGTGACTAAAGGATCTTCATACTGTGCCTGTGTCCTCAGGCAGTAAGAGGGTGTAATCTCAGCTTCAAGGTGACACTAAAGGCTGCACATTATTTTGGCTTCCCCCTTCATTTTGGGGCAACAAAATCTGCCTCACAAAAATAGCCAATAATGTCCACCTTCTGACCTCTGTTTTTCAACACAAATCCCTCCACAACACCTCCCACTTAGTTAGTGCAATACTCTGGCATTCTCTCTCGACTGCTTCTCACCTCGTCCAGTGTATGGCTTCTTGTCTTTCTCTCCACATTGGGGCTTGAAATAAGACTACATATTGTTATCGGACCACATGAAATGTGGATGTTTGTTTTCTTTTTTCTCAATTCCAAATGGGCCGGCTGGGCTCCTGGTCTCTGTGAATGAGGAGCGTGTCCATGCAATTGGGATTCTTTCTTTATTATTTTCTGTTGGAATGGCGGTGCATTTTAAAGGTATTAAAAGGTGAGGGTTTTATTTGCACATATAACAACAGACTGTATATTGACTTAAAGTTCGGCTGCGCATGTATTCGTAACTTTCAGAACTTTTAAAGTATGGTGACTCATTATCATGAGCCAGTGAGGAAACTTTGCATTTAAAAGTAAATTTTCATTTTAAATCTAATGACGAATAATGATATGCAAAGTATAGTATATAGTTGTGCTCTTAATTAGGACTTTATCAAAACAAAACAAAAGGTTTTACAAAATGATTTCTTTATCTATAGTTTCTGAAAACATCCTTAAGAACACTGTTGTTTGAAGAAATGTGCTTTTTCCACACAAACACAACCGAATGACAGCCCTGTACGTGGCACTGTAATGGGCCCAAGAAAATACATCAAAAACAGATAAACTTATGTGGTTGAGGTTAGAAGCTGGATTACATTGTTTTGAAAGGAAAATCATATTCTGGTTGCTTATCAAAAAGACAGTTAGATATTTGAGTTGTTGGTTTTTTTTCTTCACTTTTAACAGACAATATAGCTTTGTGAGTCCTAAAATGCCTTTTTTATTTCAAAAATAACTTTTTTATTTCTAAAGGCCAAAATATTAAAACGACTTATTATGTAATAGCGGTTTTCACACCATTCTTATTTATATGACACCTTATAGTTCTAGTAAATGCATTGTTTTGCATTACTGTAGAAGTAGTTCCATTTGTCCTCGTGCTGGGTTTAAAAATTGCATATGACTCTTTTTTTTTTTTTTGTTCCTTTGTACCAGAATGTCCTTAAATAAAATAATAAATTTTAAAAAAGCTTAAGCCGTTTTCAAATTTTAACTTCCTTGTCAGATTCTTCAATTGCTAACGTTATTAGCTGATTTACGATGAGTTTCCACATAGTTCTTGACATTATAGTTTCTTAAAGGGGACTAGAGATATCTTCCTGTGGGGAAACCTCATTCACTTAACCATTTCAGCTCCCGGTCCATTGGCTGATCTGAGCCCCAGGGAGAGAAGATCACCCTGAGATAAACTTTGATTGAATGTTTCCCCAAAACATTCATGTTTGTCATGTTCAGTTACCACAGACATTTTGAATTGGAAGATAAATTCCTGAGACAAATAGAATCTTAAAAACATCTAATAGTATTGATGCAAACCTCTCTGTGAACACAGCTGCACTCTGGTACTGTCTATGCTGTTCGAATGTAGTTCTATTTGTGGATTTGTTCAATTTTGTTTGTTTCCTTTCATTTGATTTTATTTTGTGAGTCTGTGTGTCTCGAGCAATGCTATAATCAGTCATAAATGGCATGCTTGGATGGGCTTGAGTGACAATTTTTTGGATTGTTTTGGTTCTCTGGTGTTCGCCCAAGTGTATGAGGGTGCACCGTTCTATGTCACTCATGCCATAGCCACACCCATGCATGTCTGTGTGAGGAATGGGCTGCCCTATCACCTTTGTTGGTTAGTTAGGTATGCTTTATCAAATTATAATGCAGAGAATTATTTTTCTCCACCCTTAAGGGGTTGATTTTCTGCCTTTTTTGACTGAAATAATGAAAAAGAAAATATTTCAACCAAATACATAGTTTCGATAGCACCTTTTTTTTTTTTTTTTGGAAAACAATATTTTTGGGGATATGCAAGTGTCCATTTTTCTTGGTACATTTTTACTGCATGTCATTTTTCATAGCACAAACCAGCCTTTTTCAAAGGTCAGCTATGAACTTTTTGCCCTCAAGGTCAGGTCATGTTACGACCAGAGTAACAAAGTAATTGACATTAGCAGTGGATAGAACAGAGAATGCATATAGAGTACATCAGAGACATTTCAAAACCCCAACACCAGCCGTGTTCCCCATTTGAGTGTCCCTCACTCTGTAACTGAACGTATCCATCAGTGTTTCATACTGATTTTACATGTACAATTCAGCTAAAAGAATCTCCCTCTGAGTTTGTTTATATAATAATTCTGCCTTAGTTCTGTGCATAAATTAGCTTTTCCCATGCAACGATCATATGAATCCCATTTGGATCGACACGGTTTGTTTTTTGAAATTTGATTTTACTTTAAGGGCCCCTTTCAGTTTTTCCCTCAATCACTCCCATTGCCCTGTTTTGTCCTTCCTTATGCCCACCTGTCCTAAACATTTAACTTCCACTTGCACACAAAAGCAATGTTTAAGGTGGTGATGAAGGAACATGTACCTGATTCTTGATTTTAAGCCCCAGTGTGTGAGATCTCCAAACCAACTTTGAGCCATGAACTTTTCTTGTTCTTTTTTATTTTATAATCAGTTACTTATTCTATCCCCCACTTATATGCTCCTTCTCCTTCTCCCCCCTTTTCTGACAACCCGATCCCTTCCTTTCCCTTGTTGCGTATTGTACAGTATGTCCGCGTGTCAATCCATTTGCCTTTGTCTTGTTTGTTGTCTTGCTGCTTGAGTCTGTTTTTTTATTTCTGCCTTGCGTCTTGTCTCTCTTCCTTTGTTTTCTGCGTGTCTAAAGTCATCTTTCACATATGTTTCATCATGTTGTCTTCTGTGTCTTCACTACTTTCCTTCTCTCTTTTGACCTTTGCATCCCAACAAACATTTTGACATTGAATCTAAATATTTTCTGTTTTAGTCTACTGTGTATTTGTAAAATCTTGACTTTCCTGCATATAGCTTTCCTATGATTTTGCATTCAAATATGTAAAATGGTTGAAGAAAACATTAGGGTAACTGTAAACTCCTCCGTGTCACCTAATGTCAAATGCTTGCTGGGATGCCTTCTTTTTTGCAGAATCATGCTCTTTCACTCTATTGCTCTTGCATACTGTACACACGCACATCCATGCCTATGCCAATGCAAAAAGTATATGCATCTATAGACCTACAGATACACACACACACACACACACTACACTATACCTGTCACATCCTTCGTCTGAATCTCAAGTTTATTATCCTCCCTCTTCAATCCGGTCCCTTTCCATAACTTTAGAGGTTCTACCTGTCTTCCTCTCGTTGCTGGTATTCATTTCTCTTTCCCTCCATCTTTACTTCCTATTCTCTGAACTTCTATTCACTGTTGATCCAGTTCTGTTTCTTTACTCCTACACTGTGTAGTAGTTAGCTTCCTACCTTCAATGGCTATAGCTCTTTTTTTCTGTGTACTCCTAGGCACACACCTTGTTCCTTGATACTTATTTTGTGTTACCGGGACTGCGATGTGACAATGTGCCATCATCACATTTTGTCACATTAGCTGAAGAAAAGCAAAGTTTACACAGCAGTAAAACGGGTTACTCCCTGTCCCCCCTTTACCCTTCCTCCACCCCTCCCTCCTCTATTTCTTTCTCTGTCACTCCTTACTGCACTGTTCTCTCTCCTTCTATCCTTTCCTCAAAAGTTATTTCTTCTATCTTGTGCTATTTTTCCTCTCCAATCGTCTTTTGTCTGGGCATGCTAGCGACCCTTCAGTTATATTCCTCAATGCATTTTATCTCAAGTTTTATATCTACTTTTGTTATCATTTACTCCTTGATTTACCTCGATCTATTTATGCATGCTGTCTGTGAAACTGATAGCTGCATCTATCAATGGAACCGTGTCAGATCTTAATAAGGCTTTGTCCAGTGGATCTACCCTAAACCACAAAAATCTGATTAAAGTTTCTCATCTTTAAGATGATCTGAAAGTAGAGCAAGGTGTTAAGTGAAAATGTGTGCTAGAATTTGGTTAGACCTTACAGAGATGGTCAATAGTTCAGTAACCCTACACTTCCTGTGCTGTGGGAGAAGCCTGCAATGGCCTACTTCCTGTTTGGCATGTGTGTCTGAGAGGACAGGAAGTTCCAGGTTGCCCGGTCGGGCTTATGTGATAGAATTATCACATGGCCTTTACTACTATATTACTCTTCTACTTTGCGATCAGGTAGTGCTTCAGGTGTCCATGTGTTAGTAGTTCAGCCCCCAAAGATGAGAAACTCGTAATAGATTTTTGTGTCTTTAATTGTGCTGTGATGGGTCAAATATTGGTCATTGGAACCTTGTTGCTATGAATCGTTGCTTAACTGTTAATCTATATTGTTGTTGAAGCATTTCTATTAGTTTAGTTCTTTCCCATTATTTGTTATTTTTTTATGTTTTCAAAAGTCTAGTTTTATTTAATTTTTTGTTTGAGTTCACATTTACCATGTTGAACCTTTTGTGTCACATGTATACCTGAGAAGGATCCATTTTCATCTGCCTCTCTTGTTACCTCTCCTTTTTCTCTCCTTTTTGACTCCTTGCCCTCTTTTGTCATCCTTTCTCCTTCCTCATGCCTTCTCGCAGTCCGGCGGGTACCTCCTCGCTTCTCCATTCTTCCAGAAAGTAAAGAAATAATGCCAGGTGGCAGTGTGAACATAACTTGCGTGGCAGTGGGATCGCCCATGCCTTATGTCAAGTGGATGCTGAACGCTGAGGACTTGACGCCAGACGACGAGATGCCAGTTGGCAGAAATGTTCTTGAACTGAGCAGTGTCCGTGAGTCAGCCAACTATACCTGCGTGGCCATGAGCAGCCTTGGCATCATTGAAGCCGTTGCACAGATCACCGTAAAATGTAAGAGATGACTATTTGTGAAGGATCTATGACATTCATAGAACATTTCGCTTCCAATCTCTTGTGTTGTTAGGTTACTGAAAAAAAAACTATCTAGAGCTTTGTTTTTTTTTTTTTGTTCAGACTTCTTAAGCAATCACAAATTAATATCTACTCTCTTTTCTTCTGTGTTGCCACAACAGCTCTCCCCAAGCCTCCAGGTACCCCTGTGGTTACCGAAACCACAGCCACTAGTGTGACCATTACGTGGGACTCGGGAAACCCAGATCCAGTGACATACTACATCATACAGTATAGAGCCAGGTCCCCAGATAGCAAGTATGAAACAGTGGACAGCATCACCACTACACGTTACAGCATTGGTGGCCTCTACCCAAACACAGAGTATGAAATACGTGTCTCAGCGGTGAACTCAATTGGACAAGGTCCACCCAGTGAGCCAGTTGAAACTCGGACTGGTGAGCAAGCTCCCGCCAGTCCACCAAGAAACATAAAGGCCCAAATTCTTCCTCAAAATACCATGATGGTACAGTGGGAGGAACCTGAGGAGCCTAATGGGCAGATCAAGGGATACAGAGTTTACTACACTATGGATGATTCGCAGCCCATGAGCCTCTGGCAAATCCATAATGTCCAGGACAGTCTCATCACCACCATTCAGAGCCTAGTTCCTCAAGAAACATACACAATCAAAGTCCTTGCATTCACATCTGTTGGTGATGGACCTTTTTCAGCCCCAATTCAGGTCAAAGTATTACAGGGAGGTAAGTATATGAATAATTACTAAGAATGTAATGGTGCTGTTGGAGTTGTTGGAACTAGATTCTCTTAATAAAATGGTGTAGAAGCCAACCTACTGGTCATCATAATTTAACCCTTGCAAATTATATTGTCTTGACTCTGAATTATTGCAATATCCTTTGTTGTTGTGTCCAGTTCCAGGTCAACCATCCAAATTCCAAGTCGGTGCTGTGTCAGACACCAGCATTGAGCTGACCTGGGAACCTGCATATGAGAAAGAAGGAATTATAAATTATGAACTTCGTTATAAGGAAGGCGATTCAGACACCCAGGTAAGTGTTCTGATTTTCTGTCACTACAAAAGCTCTAAAAGTTTATTTCAACAATTGTATTTTAGGTCTTGGTTGTAAATGCTTATATTTTGATTGACAGATGAAGAAAACATTTGGACCCACAAAATCATATGTTGTGGAAAGTCTCCGTCCCAATACAAAATACCGCTTCTCCCTGGCGGCCATCTCTAACAAAGGCATTGGGGCGTTCACAAATGAAATTTCTGAGAGGACCTTGCAAGCCAGTATGTAGCCTTTTATTGATATTCTCTCCTGTTTTTGTTTCAGGTTTGCTAACAAAAGAAACTCCTCTTACAAAACTAAACTATGATCTTGTTTTCTTTATGGACCATAACAAAAATAATTTTAATTTGTTGGGTTTTTTTCCTGCTTTTTTGACTGAAGTTTGCAAATTTTTCTCTAACATCAATGGCCTTCTAGCCTCTGAGTTATGTGTTTAACAATGACTTCATTTGAAACTTACTGAGGCTACTTATTTGTGGTTTAAAATGTCTACTGGGAACATATGTATATTTTCATACATTTTATAAATGTATGAAATGTAATTTAACATTTTTTTAAAACTCTGTCAGGCTTGCATTATTCTACTAAATGTTTACTTTATGGACTACTGCAGTTGAAGAGACTAAGGGGAAATTTTAAATAGCAAAGGAATTTTACTCAGAAACAAGGGTTTTTTAGACAAACTTTTTTCTCAACACTTTCATTTCAAATGCTCAAGCAAGATATTGGTTAACTTATATATATATATATATATATATATATATATAAGTTATATAATATAATTATTTTGGAGTTTGCTATATATATATATATATATATATATATATATATATATATAGCAAACTCCAAAATAATTGTTTACAAATGTTAAATAAGACATTAGAGGGGAAGTGTTGTGTTTTTGAAGTATATATTATGTTATATTCTCTGATCACCTTGAGTGTTGCTTGGGTTCTTTCATGCATGGTTGAGAAATCCTTGACTCTGCCATGGCAGCCATTAAGGTTAGCTTCAATGCTTGCTCATACAGTGCGCTGCCTATTTACCTAAAGCTCCGATTTGAAGTCTGAGTGGACCAGCCAAGTTTCTGCTTCACAGAGCACTCCTTCCCTGCGCCTCTCCACTCAGTTTGAGATGCTGAAGGGGAAGTGTGGGAGATTAGGAGCTTCTTAAAGAGACATAGGCCATTTTTAAGGTATTAAATTGCAAAGTCAAATTCCTTTTAAATGATGTTTGTTATATATAAAATTGGTAGAACAGCAAAGTTAAAATTACTTCATTGTGCTATAAATTGGCACTACGTCTGGAAATATATAATACCCATGTTAATGAAAATGGCACCGATGACACACTTCTCTTTTCAACAGCCATTTATAATAAAATCAAATAAAGCATTAAGGTTGTATTTTTTGCTGCTGTTGGCACCCTGTAATCCATTCAGAATGGAAAAAGGGAAAATGTTTTGTTCAAGTCCAGCTATGATTAACATTCCATGCAGTATTTCCCTCCTTTATTTTTTTATGGTACTTCAACCAATTCTTCCACCCTAAAACCCTATGATAGTAATTTTTTACACTTCAGTGCATTTAATTCGTGTGATCTTCCTCTTTTCATACGGCTCTTCCAAACTTCTACAGTTCCAGGTTGCAATAATCCTCTATCTCATTGGAAAAATAAAATTAAAAAACTTGGTTTGGTTAAGCACCTGTTAGTCAAAATGACTCTCTAGTTCACATCCTTACTTTATTTGCCTTTTTTCTCACTGCTGTGCTTAGGAAGACATAAATGTGTGTACTCAGCCATGGATAACATAAGATGTTGTGGATGGATAATTTCAGTAGTTCTTTTTTTAATGTATTTTCTTTCACTTTTGTTGATGTTTTCCTTTCCTTTGTATACAGCAAGTGCACATCCCACATGACACAAAAAATGCTAGTTCTCCTGAAAAACCACCAAGGCTCTCATATGAACTGTACACATATTTGAGATTTAAATCTTGTTGTTGGAAAAAAAATAGAGCATTAATTATTCTAGCAATTTCGGGTTGAGACAAGTGATGTGACAATGGAGTACTGATGGATGTAATGACATTTAAAAAGACAAATTTGTCTTCTGCATATCATAGTCATAGATCTTTAATTATATTTTGAGTGGCAGGTGCTTTCATAAAAATAAAAATAATTGGAGAATAGCTACTTATAGTCAAATAATGTAGCAAAAAAGACAAAAGACAGCATTTTAAAGAATGGATGCAAAATAAGGATACAAATTTAGACAAAGTTAACTTGGAAAGTTGATAGAAGATTCCTTTGACCTACATGTGTCAAACTCGAGGACCAGAGACTAATCTGGCCCATCAGAGATTCTTATGTGGCCCTCTAGACTCCATAGGGACACATAAATAGAGCAACTGTTTGCTTAAGTATTATTTTATCAATCAAATCAAAGCAGCTTTTATTTTTATACAATCAAATTACATCGGTTCTTCAAGTTTTTTGGTGATGGCAAATTCATGTTAAATCGGCAGACCTCTACACGTTTTTGCATTAATGCATAATCCAGAGTATTTAAAAACATATTAAAGTGATGCTACCTCACGCCTGCAGAGCACAGTATGTTTTACATTTCCTAGACTTGTCATTGATACAATGACAAGTCTATCAATGACAATATATAGAAATATATGTCTTTCAAATATTTCTAAATTAGCTCCTCAAAATCATTGATTTCAGTTGCAAAAAATTACAAAAACATTCAGAAAATCCTGAATGTTGCAGCTGGTCAGTGTGAAAAGATGTTCAATATTACTTAATTTTAAGAAGTCCCTTATTGAATGCAGACACAGCTATTCATTAATATTTTAACAACATTTTAATGGTTTTTACCAGTACAATCTGGCACAACCAGCCCTTTAAGAATATTCATAAACTTGATGTGGCCCAAAATGAAAATGAGTTTAATACCGATGCTCTAACCAATGAATCGACACACTATGAACACTTGAATGAGAACAGTTTAATTTAATAAACAATAGTATAGTAATAAATCTTAATAACTGCTGTTGAAGTAATAAGGTATTTAATTAACTCTGCTGCAGTTTAAACGGTACACTCAGCACACTATTTTTGTTTATTCACAGATGGAAATGAACATGAAATGCCTTATTGCTAATATTATTTATACATTCAAGACTGTCAAATTGTAGTTTAATCAAACATCTACCGGAAAAAATTTATTGTTTATGAATGGTTGGATTGTTTTACTACACTGACAGTATTTTTGATGTATTTTGGGAGAGTTAATCAGAATACCTTCAGCAGTGACATAGGAGAGCATTGGTGGTGGGAGCCGACTTCGTATAACACATTTTCTGTTTCTACCAGTGCAACTTGTTGGCTGTGCCTCGACATGTGAGCGTGGGGGCTTTGGAACAACCACTTCACAGTTCTTTTTGTTCCTGCACAGAAAGTGCAGTGTTACTGCCAAGAACTCCACTTGCATGTGACACTCACTACTGCCCACTCGGGGTGCTGTTGGGCAGCTGTTGCTGAACTGATGAACTTTGACTCCTCTGCATGAAAAGCCACATATCTCCATCCCCATTTCTGTCTTGGCATTTCTGTCTTGGCATTTCTTGAGTACAGTGTGCGTATCTGTCAAAGTGTGTGTTTGTAATATTCTTGCCTGTTTTTGCATTTGCAAACTGCAAGCAGAATTGAATACACCCCTCCTCCTTTTCCTCTTCCTTTGTCACCCTCTTCCAGTCTAGTCCCTCTCTTTGTCACATGTTAACTTGTGGATTGTAACTGAAACTGTTCTTGGAATGCCTTGACATTGTTTTGTTCACTTAAATTCCTCTTCCTTTTTGGTTTGATTATTTATTTTTCTATCTATTTATTTATTTATTTATTGGTAAACAGAGTTATATCCATTTATTTAATTATCTCTATTCACGGGGGTCTTAATTTTGAAATACTATTTATTTGATGTATCTCTCTGTATCTTTTAGTTGCATTTTCATTTCTGTTTGGTTCTTGTATGAATACAAGTCCACCACAGGTTTGAATAACTGCAACAATAGCTAATGCACACTTACTTGAATGGGTTTTTGAGCAAACATGATGGGAGATAAGTCCAACTTTTAAACTATATGACTCTTCATTTTTGTTCTTTTTATTGTCCTGCACTCTTTAGTCTCCCTCAACAGTAGTGGCCCAGTTCGCCCACAGAAATAATAGAAAATGCAGACACATGCTCTTACCTCTATTTTCTATGGCTTGGTCATAACACTAAAACAAGCAGCCATGTCTCCTTTTTTATCCATTCTATTGGCATCATTTTACCCAGGACCTGAGAGATGTTTAATGACATGTTTTAAGCCATGTTTCTGTACATTGAAGATTCATTGTAAAGTTGCTACAGTCACTTACACCCATTGGTTGTTCAGCACTAAGTCAGAATATTCAAAAACTAAGTCGGGCAAATGCAATGTTTATTGTTAAAAATTGCTCTTTTGGACGCTCAAAGGTAAGTCATTGTGTGGTTTAGAGATTCAGTGTGCCGTGTGGAGCCAGCTAAGATGGGGTAGATGTTTTTCCCAGATCCAAGACATGAAATAGAACAGAACCAACTTATGACCAGAGCTTTTTCCTTCTTTACAGCTGTATTTTTCAGTTCATATTAACAATTCTCAAGATGTCTCAAATACACCTCCTTTTAGAGAGAATAAAAGATTACTGTTCTTGAACAATTTGAACAAGTCAGTTCTTCTTGATTGTTGGTGCTCAGTAACTCTAGATGGCAATTAATTTGCTTACATTTACCCTGGAAATATTGATACCCACTGAGTATGATCAATGAGGCTTGTGCCACAGTTCAAGAAACCTTTGTTTTTTTATTTGGTAGTTTCACACAACACATTAAACTTTTGAAAATAAGATTTTTTTTTACCAAAAGCCATCCTTCACATACACACAAAAGTAGCACTGAAACTTATCAAGTTCTACCTTTTAATAACTGTGTTTCTTAATTTAAATAATCAGTTGGATATGAAACTTAATGACATCTAATGGAAGGATTGCTGGAATAAATCCCTGAAAACTAAAAACTTATCAAGAACACAAAAACTATTGCAAATTTGCACATAAAGTAGTTATCCCTTCCCAAACATGATGTATAAGTTCCACTTTCAGACCTCCAGCATCTGGCACACTGAATCACTATGCTACAAAGTTGAAAGACAGACAGACAATATGACATTTCAGATGTGTTTCCTCTATTTTCTATGCAGTAACTGTTTGTAAAACTTTGAAGGTTATGCTCAGTCCAAATAGCATTACCTGAGGCTTGTAATGGGAGCTTTGATGAGCAAAAAATGTATAATAATTCTGAAATTTGTCTGCACTCTAACTACTTCAATGAGGCCGATACCAAATTATTTTCATTTTTCAAAATTGTAGCAGGTTTTTATATAAGCAAGACGCTCTCTCTTACAATGGCTCCCATTCAGAAGCAAGACCTCACTTGGTATGCTACCATTGTCAGACCAGGTTGAAACGAGTTTATGAGACAGTTCAGACATGGCAAAAAGAGGGTCCACAACCAGAAAGCTTGGAGGGTAATTTTTCCAACTGTTGCCAGTTTTAAAACATGCTGCGAAGACTTGAGATAGACCCTGGAGTGGTTGTTGAGGGGCTGCAGGGCTCCCAAATGGCAGATAAGAATCCCATTTCATAGAGTCAGAATTAATTTCATGCTCTGCGATGAGCTCTGAGCCAAGGCCTTGGATTGTCAGGCTTTGTTACACATTTAGATTATACCTAGACTCTGCCAGTAGCCAGTCAGAAGCCATCTCTAAAATTAAAGTGGCAGATTCTAAATCCTCTGTATTTAACCAAACAAGCAGTTTATTCCCCCCACTTACTGTAATTGCAGAAGGTTTTTAGATGTATTGGAATATCTGTGTGAGCCACACCATGGCCATTTGGCATCTCTGGGATTAATTCCGTAATGATCTACAAGAACGAACATCATGTCATTTGAGGTTTCTGATACAGCCCATATACAAAGATGGTACTTAGACTGTGATAGAAATAGCATTTGCAATTTGTGTTATTTTAATACCTCACATTAATATTGAGTTATAACCATTATAGGTTTTTTGTTAAGAATATTCAATATCCTCTAAATTTCTTTCACTTTGAATTTGAAAGTTATAGTGAAAAACTTCCCACATAATATTTGAAAGTCAAAGTGGAGGAAGTAATTGCAGACAAGACCAGTTTGTCTTGTCTTGATGACTTCAAATTAAAGTTTTGAAGCACTTCAAGTGAAGCATTATCCAAAGTACTTATTTTTTGGTTGCATACTTCTAGTATCCTTAATTCTGCCACTGGCCTCCATGGGATATTAAGGATGTGCCCAATCCAGTCTTAAATTGTTATCAAGCATAGAGATGCCTGTGCACTGCGATAACCTCCACCCTGTCAGAATTATAGACCTTTTCTTTGCCACAAAGAATGAGAACGGAGCAATCATTCTTGACGGGGGAGAGTTTGCAAATACAATACGGGCAAAGGAAAGAAGCTGAATGGCTCAAAATCCAGTAAGACCTTAAGTAAATAAGCCCATTGGACACAGAAAAGGGTTTGAAAACTAACGCTGTGGCCCTGTTTTATTTTTATTTTTGTGTCCTCAAACAGTGTCTTTTTACCAAGGGGGAAAAAAAAAATAAATATATATATATATATATATATATATATATATATATATATATATATATATATATATATATATATATATATATATACAACTCTTAGATTTAGTTTTCAGTTTTAAATCTCTTTCTTCTAAAGTGACATTATGCTCACAACATTTTATTAAAGTTTTATAAATTCCATTATATGAAGTTTTTATGTTGTTGATGACATTGTCTTGTGTCTTGGCACTGTCAAAATGGTTGCAGGCTTCTCAGAGATACTTAGACATAGGGCTATGAAATGGGATTTATTTGAGGAAATTGCCAACAAGGAAGAATGTTTCTGTGCTTGGCCAAGTTCATGAGCGTAGAAAATCTTGATAATGAGTTTTCCCCACTGGCTTTCCCTTCTTTCAGTGTTGTGGACCCTCTGGCCCAACAATGAAGTATTAAACAGTACTGGCTACAGCACAGAGCCAACTCTCTCCCTCCTGCTCTCCGAAAACTGGGTCCAAATCAACTTATCAGTGGATACAAATAGCTGTTTACCATGACTGTAACAAGACTTGATCATTAAATTGATATTATTCTCAGGATGGGAAAGGGTTGCTTCTCCCTGACTCTAGAGTAAGCACACTCTGGAGTCAGGTGCTGTTGGTAAGAAAGTCTTGAAAAAAAATTTATTTTATTTTTGGGAGTCAGGTAGGTATGATGCAGACAATGCTTGCGATTTACTTTTGTTTGTCTGTTCATGGTATACTGTTTTGTTTTGTTTTTCTTACTCGCATCTGGTTTTATTTTCTTTTGTTGATGTTTACTCACACCTTGTATTTTTAGAAAGTATTTGTTGTGAATCTTTTGAGTCACTTTGGTTCCAACTAATTTCACATTACTCTCCTTGATTTCATAGCTTTTTTTTCTTATTGTCCTTTAATTTTGGATGAAAACATATTTATTTCTTCATTTACTTTTTTATTTAAAGTTTTGTATGGTATGTCATTTAGCTTTTATTATTTTGCTGTCAGAAAATGCAATAATGAACTAGATTTGCTACATCAAGGTGGAAAGAATTGCACAAAGAATAAGATACAAGGGCTAAAATAAATCTTATTTGTCAGAAAAAAACAAAAATGTTAAGAATTTTTTAAGAGGGCATTTTTTTATTTAACATGTTCTCCAAAAGCACTTCAGACACAAAGGTTTACCATGAAATTCTGTGTGATAAATTGGAATAATTCAATCTTTCATTTTAAACTACTTAATTTTTTAAACTACTTATTTTTTTGTCTAACAATCACAAAAATAAAGAGAACTTTTGAGTTCTTGTTTAAAATAGTGCTAGTCATCCTAAAGACTCTAAATTATTAAATTTGTCATGACATTTTAGCTGGAAGACTTTTTAGATTTGAAAAAGTACCAAACATTTGACCTATATTTCAGAAAATAATGGTAACATATATATCTTATTTTCACCAAAACCAGCAAGCATAGCTGTCTTGATTCATTATTATGTTTCCATATGGTGTTGTGCATTTTCACCTTTTAATTTGGCATCTGCTTGGTACCTGTTTTTATTTTTATATATTTGTGTTTTTTGTTGATCAGTTTTATTTTAATTATTCCTGTTGTTTTTTATTTGAGTTTAAAATTTTTCTTTTTTCATTTTCTTTATCTCTACCATCTTTTTATTTTTTCGTTTTTCACCCTTCTTCCTTCCCCATCCTCCTCGTCCTCTACCACCCCCTACCTCCTTACCTCCCTTCCTCCCTTCCTGTCCTTTCCACCTCACCAGAACCCTCAGCTCCCCCTCAAGAAATTAAGTGCAGCACTACCAGCTCCACCAGCCTTTTGGTAAGTTGGCGCCCCCCACCTCTGAAGAGTCAGAATGGTGATCTGACGGGGTATAGAGTGCGCTACCAAGAGGTGGGCCCTTCAGAAGGGGCCAGTGACGATACAGCCCCCTTGGAGGAGCTGCCAGTGCCTCCAACTGAAGAGCGGGTGTTGCTGCAGAGACTGGAGAAGTGGACCCAGTACCGAATCACAGTGTCTGCCTCAACTGAGATTGGGCCTGGCCCTGAGAGTGAGCCCCTAATCTGTCGGACAGATGAAGATGGTACGTGAGTCTCTTATGTAGAGACCTGGCCTTATCAAGAGACAGAACTTTTCTATGTTAGCTTAAAATAAGGTTAAAATGTTTTGGCCTCTAACTTGAAGTCACAAGAGTTCGGTGTTAAATACACTACTATGTTCCATTTGTACTCCGGAATCTGAATTTCCAAATTAGGGAAATGAACTGGGATGTTCAGGGATGGTTGAGTACTTTAAGTCTTAAAGTAAGGCTTAACATTTTTTACTTTAAGAAATTTTAAAGTAAAATTCTTAAAGTAAATGGTTCCTCACCAACCTAAACCTCAAAATCCAGTTTGAGTGTTGTGAAGAAGAATTTCAAAATAAAATAAAAACAGTAAAAGTTGAATGAATATGCTGCGTCTTTGCAACTCTGGGCTTTCTTATCCAAATGTTCTTCATTTATCATACTCCTAGATCCTTTCTTGACAATAATTTATGAATAACTACGGTTTTAAACACACACAGACACACATCTACCTAATGTCCACTTCCCAGACATGGAAAAAACTCACCCTGAGATTTTTTCTACAAATCTGCCCAACTTGTACGTAGGTTAGGTAACAATGTTATTTGTTTTATATTATTAAGCTAATAACCTTAAGTATTTATGTTGTGATACTGTAAAATTTAGCAATCTATGATGCAAGATTATATGTTTATGGCCATGGCAGATTATAGGTCGGTAGGTAAAAAGCATAAGCATAGAATAAAAAAGTTTGGATTGGAAAATGTTAAACAATGTTTAGTAAGTACACTAGCAACAATCTTGAATATGCCACTCAGGCTGCTGAAACAACCAGTTTTTGGTGTGTTAATCCATCCGTTTAACTGGAAAAACATACCCATTTCACTATCTCTAGAAAGAAAGGGCAGCTACTGTGCACCTGAATTGATTTTTGATTCATTTCACTTCCTATCATTTGACACACTTTTTATTTCCCTGCTCCCTGAAGACTTACCTTTCGCAATTTGACACCACGTGGTGGTTATATGGAATGAAAACAAGCATTTAAAGAAGCAAAAAACAAGTTAATCTGATGAAAGAAGAAAAATCCTAACATGATTGATTTTACCACAGCACCTGTGATATACATTCACCTGAATTAGCTTCTACTCTACATAAACCATTTTATATCTGTCATATTGATATTTTCTGCTTTTGTCTGGCATACGTGTTTTTAAATACCACTGTTATTCTGGCAGTTAATAAAAGGCAAAGCAAAACTATTTTTGGTGCTGCTCTAATAATGACATTTAACAAGCGTTATTTAAAGAAATGAGAACTTTGGTTATGAAGGAACCAAAATAGAGGGTTTAGTTGGATTGTGATTTAGGGAATGAAGAAGCGCACAAGTGTTTGTGGAGAAGCAAGTGGAAGTGGTTTAAGAGGAGGGGTTTCATGCATGGCACATTCATCTCAGAAAATGATATTCCCTGCCACCTGAAGTGGCCTGGATTCAAGGCCTGCCAAAAAGGTTGGTCATTATGAATAAGTGGCAAGGCTTCCCGCCACAAAGAGACATATTGAAAGGATGGAGATGATTGGAGTAAGTTGTGAAGGTATATTTGGAATTTAGGCCGTATTTTCAGTGTCATTTGTTGGATCTATATTGTTTTGAAATGTGTCTGTAATATTAATATTTTGAATTTGTCGTGTGTTTTTTTTATAATTGTGCAAAACGTTTGTCAAAGAAAATATTGCATGTTTATTCTGATTTTTGTGTTTAAACTGCTTTTTATTTCTAGTTCCTGGAGCTGCACCAAGGAGGGTTGAGGTGGAGGTTCTCAACTCCACAGCACTGAAAGTGATGTGGCGTTCTGTGACCCCTGGAAAGCAAAATGGTCAAATTCGTGGCTACCAAGTTCACTATGTACGTGTTGAAAATGGCGAGTCACGGGGCCTGCCCCTCATCAAGGATGTCATGCTTGCTGATGCCCAGGTATTACCAACAATACATTGTTTTCTCTTTAAAATGTAAATTCCCACAAAGTATATGTACAATTGGAGTTAAAATTGGAAATCAGCTGATAGAAACTGGTCAAATTTAACTTGACTGGACTGAACGGATGCATCGTAAATAACTACTATTTACGATTAATTCATTAATATGCAGGTGTATTTACTAATGCATATTTACCACACCAAAATGTGAGCACCCAGTACTAGGTTGTCATTTGTTTTACATTTATTTGATATTGGTGGTATATTGTTATTCAAGGAATTGTCTCACACACACCTGGCATTGGATTCTTTCCTCTGACTTTAAGTGATTAATTATAACCATCAGAAGGTAACCTAGAAATGCATTTTTAAATTAAATGTTGCGAAAGAAATCAGAATTGGATAAAATACCTGATAAAAATCTATGCAGAAATTAGAATTTACCCAACAGACTTTGATCATTGCGTCTTTTCTTATAAGCAGTTTTGGCTTTATAAATGTCATTGGAGTGTGTGGAGCGATATTTACCTCTTGGATTGCATTTCATGCTGCTGTAATATATTATTTTTCTCCCCAACCTACAAGAAGAGCAGTAATCAAATCTTCCCTTATCTTGTTCTACTTTTTCTATTCTGAAGGGAATAAGTGCACTACTTCTATTAGGAATAAATGCTCTCCAGCAATAGTGGAAATAAAAAAAAATTGCATGTACTTGCTTCAAGAAACTAAAGACGATTTTGATTTTTTTTTTTTTTTAATGAAACAACAAACATTTATTTGTTTTGCAAATCCTTTGACACAGTTGTAGAGGAATCCTGGTAAATCATGTCTCCTATGCCCAGTTGTAATCATCTAGATACTGTGGACACTGCATCCTGAAAGTCATAACATAATGATGGAAAAAATATTGTAATGCAGCTCCACTAAGAAACAGAATCAATTAAAACTATTGATCACACTTTATAAAAATAAAATGGGCAGCTCAATCCAAATAACACCAGCATCACTTTAAATTTTTGATTTCCTGAGCTCTGGTTACCTAAATTACATGGTCTGCAACTACGCATGTGCTAAATGAGAAATGAGGGGATTTCTGTCTAAAGAATACAAAAACCATTCTTATGTTTCTATTTCATTCAGTTAACTGAAACATACTCTCAGACCTGTAGCACTTTGCTTGTTTCGGTTGTCTCTTTTGAGCTTCAAGGAGTGCTTCTTTCTTCTAACCTCCCAAAACTAGTGACCTATTTCTGCTGCCTGCCCATCCTAAACCTCTAAAGCCCCAATCTCTCACAATCCTATTTCCCCCACTTTGGTTTTCCTCTTTCCTTAAAAAAAAAAAAAAATGCTATTTTTCCTCTCTCTCCTGCACACTCTTCACTTTGGCGGGGGGGTTAGTGGGAAACGGACGATACGGCTGAATATGTGAGTACAAAGTTTTGCCTGAGTGCTTTGTGTTCATGAAATAATGGCTATTGCATCAACCCTGGTAAGGTCCACAATATGCACAGGCCCAACCCTCTTATCTTATTTTGCTAACTGGAAACAATTGAGAGTTTCACAAGTTTCAGCTGCTCAATCAAATGTCCTCCACATTATTCTTATATGTCTCTTACAAAAAACAGACAAACTTCCATTAAGAATTCTCTGTCACTATATGCTGGCTGATGCAATATCCACTAGAAAATCTCCTCAGAATGCTAATGCTGCTTGTATCTTTCTGTGTGCAGAAACAGTTGTTTCTTTTGATTTTTTTTTTTTTTTTTTTGTGCGTATTAAATTTGTTTGAATTTGTAGTTTGTGATGTGGTGACTTTGTGTTGCTTTGTATTATTGTGTCACTTTAAATTTTATAAAAATGGTGATCAGTCTACTAAATGCCTGTTCTTGGTTCCTACATGTAGTGTATTAAAGAGTTGTTATTTCTTGAACCCTTACGTATTTGTCACATTGCAAATACAAGCAGCCTAGAGGCCCATTATATTTGTAGAGATCCTGTAGAGAAACACAGCTCAGGTGAGACACTTTGTCAACATTACAGTTATTAGTGGAACATTTAACACATCCGGTCCTAAAGAAAGACTAGAAAAGAGAAAGTCATTCGTACATGAGCATGCAAATAAAATTGACACATGTATTTATTATTTATTTTTTTGATAAGACAAGCTAAATGTTCTGCATCTACTTAGAAACATGGTAGTTGGAAGCATTATGCTCTGGGTTATTGCCTTTCTTTAGGAAAGCTGGTCATAGTTAATTTGAAAATGGATGAAGAGAACTTTGATTTGCACTTTAAAATCTCAGCAAATTACACTGAAACATAACAAAATGTGGAAAATTACTTTTACTTTTGGAAAATGCTGTAGGCCTGCTACAGGTGGATTGCCACATCTGATAAATTTCACCCTAATTAAACAAAAAGTACCTGTAGTACAGAAAAATACTATAATGAATAAAAAGTGCTTATAGCTTATTTACCATTATTGACTTACTCCATCCTCCCTGCCAACCAACCTGTTAAAAATCTCATTCTGCATTCGTTGAAAACCGTCTCCCTTGAAAGATTCATTAGAATTGATCGGAAGCTTCTCTTTGAAGAAGACTCAAGGAACAGTAATGGCATAGGTAAAAACTGCCAGTGAAAGGCCAGGATGTATTCAGTGGGCATTTATCAAAGTTAAGTTGTTGATCGAGAAATTGCTGAAGGAATAGAAGAGAGAACTACTTTGCATTTACATACATAATGTCCTTCTCCACTTCTGTGGCTCTGAGGGTTTGCGTAATGGTTTCCCATTACACAGAGGGAATCGTTGCGTATAATGCATGCATCCTTGTGAAAATTAATAAAGAGAACCAGGAGATGCTTGGATTAACATTCAGCACAAGGTGCTTTGAGCTCTACAAAGTGGGGTCAGATCATAAAAAATTCAGAAGAGGTTTTGACATTTTCCTTTTCCCTGTCTATCCCGTGTTCCTCTTAGGAAATGGTCATCGGAGGACTCAAGCCAGATACCACTTACTCCGTCACAGTAGCAGCATACACCACCAAGGGGGATGGAGCACGGAGTAAACCCAAAGTGGTGGTGACCAAAGGAGCAGGTCAGTACAGAAATAAAATTCAGAAATTCAACCTGTGACCAAAGGTTGTTGTCAGGAAGAGGTTTTTGATCAGTTTAAGCTATCTCTTACTTTAGTTTTTGTTTTATTTAATCAAAGCTCATAAAAAATTCAGATTTAGAGCCAAAACCAGACACATTTTTTAAACTATTTGTAACACTGGGACAAACAGACACATATTATATTAATAGGCCGTGACATTTGAAGGACTTGATTATGTGTCTTTATTAAGGATACATCATTTTATGAGCTTTAGCTTTAAATTTCTAAAGCTCAAGCTTTAGCTGTGTTTCATCAGACACTGACTTGTATTAGTAATTCTTTTATAATTTCAGTCAAGCTCAGGATGCCGTCCGCAAATTTTGAGGATATCAAGGGCATACTCAAAGATACTTTGAGATTTCTTCAGACAGATTACGACAGCATGAAAACCCCACTTGGATCTTTGGTTTCTGCCGTATGAATAAAACATTCAAGGCAAATGTATTAGCTCTACAAAACCTTGTATTCTTAATTTGTCCCCTGATAACCACTGGTGTGCACAGTTTGTGTAAACCACATGTGCTCATTCAGCTAGCATAAACGTAATCTAAATTGTGAGGCTGTATTTTAATCTTGTTTAATATGGAGGTTGCAGAGAAATCAACCTTATATTGGTGCAACTTAGTACATGCTATATGGATGTCAAAACAACAACATATGCATACAGACTTCATCCAGGCCTATTTTTTAGTATTGCATTGGACCATTAAATACATAGATCCCTCTCCTAAAAGCTAGAAAAAGGATTTTTTCATGGTTGACTGGTCCTTTCTCTGAGAACAATCTTACTCTTTTTTCATAATTATTATTGGTGTTTAAATAAATTACTTTTTCTTATAAGAAAAGATAAAGGTGAAGAAGTAGGGAATGTGAGGAACAGAGAGAAAAATGTTTTTCTTTTGGGGAAAAAGAAACAGGATTTGGCCTATCATGTTTTAAGAAATGTTACCTAGTAAAATTTTAGTGGTCCCTCATGAGAACATTGTAAAATAATTACAGAAATCATTTTTCTTTTTTTTTTTCTTTTTCAAGGAATAGCAAACCTAAATTTATTCACACTTATAGGGATTTTAGTGCTGTACCAATATCAAGAAATATACTGATCAGACATAACATTAGAATTAGCCAAATCTCACTCCAACTTGGGGACTGAGATCCAGCTCTGATGCTCATAGGCCCGTTGACGGTGCTTTTATTGGCAGGAAGTGGTCAACATTTTTGCATTATGACTGATCTATGGCTGTGCACTCCAAAGTGCAATGAACTGTGTAGTCTGACACCTTTAATAATTCCTGTGTTTTACCCGCCTCAACTTTGAGAACAAAATGTTCACTCAGTGCCTAATATATTCCACCCACCAACAGGTGCCATGATGAAGAGATAATCAGTGTTATTTCCTTCATCTGTCATAACTTTGGGCTTGATCAGTGGATGAGACAATTGTCTAGTTAAAATTAACCTCTGAGAATTAAATTCGTAGCTGTAAAATTTTAACCAGAAAAAAGGAATTTTTAATAACACGTCCAAACCTTTCTATTAACACACTCAAATAAAGAGTCAGTTCTTAAATAAGTGATGTAAATGTATGAGGTAGTTTATGACTTATTGTACAGCTGTGTAATTTTGAGTCACGCAAGTGTCTGTACAAGTTATGACAGTTATGAAACACCTGTTCAATTTTTTTTTTCCTTTTTTCTAAAAAAAAAAAAAAAAAGAAATATAAACCCATGCATTTGTGGAACACAAATGCCTCTAAGAGTGATGATGTCAAAGCAATTTCCTTCCTTTTGGAGACACAAAGGCCTGGAAGGCTACATCGAGATGGAACATCATGAAAAGGAGAGCAGGTTTTTGTGTTGCTGAAAAGTTGATTTACATCAGTGGCCATGTCTTTTCATCCTCCAGAACTGGCAATAATAGTTTTGTATATGTGAACAAATCTTAATAAAAATCTATCTATGAGATTTTTTAAATTTGAAACAATGTGCTGTCATGTTCTCAGAAAAGAAAATTATACAAAATAAGTGCATGCATTTCAATCTTTGGACCTCCCTAACACATGATATTTATGAATTATTACATTTTATGTTGGTTATGTTAGTGAAAATGTAAGTTTTATATTCGGCAACAATTGTTGCCAGTGGGAAACTGTATAGTCTAAATTATACAAATCTGGCCTGTTTATACATATAAAAGAATAAGAAAAATCATGACATGCATAACTTATTATAACAAAGAATGGTTACAAGAGTGATCAGAAATATTTTAGATATATAAAGATTCAATGCCACATCCTGCAGATCTCACTGTCTCAATGTGTCGAGTGACCTTTTGACCTCATCTGGTTATTTTATTATTGAGGCAACCTCAGGTGAAAATGTTAGTATGAACAAATCTGCATCCAGGAGGAAATTCTTCCAGTTCCACCAGACCAAACACTAGACTTTGACCCTCTTGTAGAAGCCATTCAGTGCATAGGCCACATTTTGTGGAAAAAGTCACATTTTGTGAAAGTCCGGGGGGCTTTATTGCAACTTTGCAAATGACATTGATGTAGAAGACATCTGATAGTTTAAGCTGCGTAGGAACAGCAAGTGTGACGGCACAGTGAATTCAAGGGTAATTGATATATTTTCAGATATTATCCCAGGTGTCCTAGATTTAATTAGAAATTAAAGTCATTTTTCACAATGAAATGTCAGTTACTGTTGCAAGTTTTAAGAACTTGAACATTGTTGCCGAAGGCCACACTAGGTTTTGGAAGAGCTACATCCACAAGTACTGGATCACCATCACCTTCTACTGACTTTATGGAGGCTCTTTTATTCTCTATGGCACAAATTGGGTAATCTGGATACCTAGCTGAAAAGCTTCACATATTTTGGCCAGACACCCGACTCTATTCTGGTCTCTAAGCTCGGAAGTAGTTTATTATTGCAGAGCTAGTGGTGCTTTGGAATGAAATAATAGAAGAGCATGTGGGAAAAGGGAAGATATAAGAATCTGATTCATATCTAATTCTGAGAAATGCATGCTTATGCCACTGGATGCAGGTTGCAACATGCTTGCAGGCTGTTGCCTTAGCAAAGGCCTATAAAATACTGGTTAAAAGGTGGTACTTTTCGGAATCCATAAAATGCTGCTATAACTCAATTGAGTTACTTTGAAGAGTCTGTCTGTCTGTCTGTCAAGGGCATAAATAAGAGAGGAGGGGACGAGGAGAAATCATTGTTGCCCCTTTCTCAGTCAGTGAGTGAGCGTCAACAGAAAGCTGTTAATTCTGCAGTTTGATGAGAAACGTGCCAGGGGTTCCACATGGAAGGATTGAACCAGGGTGTGTTATGAAATGGACAAAGACAGAGAGCTGGGGAGGAGGTTTGGATATACAAGAATGTGGTGGAGGGTAGCTTAGGGGAAGAAGTGATGAAATGTGGCAAGAAAAGGGTAAAGAAGAAAAGGACAATCAAGGTGTCCAGAAATCCCAGAATCACTCATGTACCTTCATCCTCACACACAAACATATCAAGCTCTTCATATCCCTGTGGGTCCTCTTTGCAGCTGATTGCTCCCTGTCCCTAGTCACCTTCATCATCCCTCATTCACTCATTTTTCTTCTCCTCACCATGCCCTTGCTCTCTTATCATCACCCTGTGGCACCACACACATACACACAGCTTGAACAATCCCTGGCTTCCACCTCCCCTCCCGACACCAATCTGCTGGCTCAGTGCCCCTGATCCCTCTCCCCTACAATGCATTAGGCCACAGTTTTGAATGTACAAATAATAAAACCGTCGCTTGGGTTGCTGGGGTTGCAAAGGCTGCAAAGGATACACACAGCAGCCTGTTGATTTTCAAAGAGAAGCAAAAAAAAATGAAAATGGAAAATGCACCCATGATATCATCCTAGGATCATTATCTCTGATTCCATTTTCTTGATTAACTGCAAGGATGAAGGCAGAGTGGGCTTTTAAATGACACCAAGCTGATCTGTAGCATGTAGCCAAGAAGTATTAGTAGGATTTGTTTCACCCAATATGCAACACCCATGCCTTTCCCTTATGGGCAAAAGCTCTGCTGACAATCCACCATCTAACCCACCCACTCCCATTTCCTTCTAGCAACCGTCTCCAGAAAGGCTCCAATTATCAAACACAAACGACTAATAAGGCAAGAGAAAGTGGATTGTAAAAAGCAGAATGTTGTGTGTGTGTGTTTGTACATGCATAGATGCATAAAAATGGGTAGTGGCAACTTGGAAAAACATAAACAGAAAACTTGAGAGTTCATACACTATTACAGCAAATGCATTTCATGTAAGATGCAAAGAGAAAAGTCTTTATACATGACACTTACCTACAATGTAAAGTGGAGAACAAAACGGTCACATCCATCGGTGATGCTCCTAAAACTGCTAATGAAATATTTCCTGTGCAGAAAATATTTCATTGTAGTTAATCAAAATTAGAGTTCTATTTAGCTTATTCAGCTTGATACATTTATGAAGACCTCATACAATTGCTGCAAACCTACTTTATCAATTCTTTTGGCAAGCTTTGTGAATGATAAATACACCATCACTTCACCAAATCAAATTAAATTTCATAAAGTAAATAAACTATTGCCTATTCTATGTTCCTCAATCATTCAGCAGCTCTAGGGCTTGGCTTTGTGAAGTACTGCATGTCTTTAATTGCAGTCTGCTTTCATGCTGCAGACGGAAATGTGGCAAAGCAGCCTTTTGGTGTTTTGTAGATGAATGATAATTGAAATTCTTTCATTGTGGATGATCATTCGTCTGTTTTTCACTTTTCTGTGATTGGATAAAGTTAACATTTGCTATAGCGAATAAAATGTATCAGTTTCTGCTCAATTCAGTCATTAACCAATTTGTATCTCCATTTTATAGCTGTATCTCTCATGTAATTCTTCTTACTTTATTTAGTATCCATTAGAAAAACAGCAATCAACAAAAGTACAAAATGTAGAAGAATATCTTTTTTCTGTTCTCAAGTTTTTTTAATGGTGCATTACAATGTTGTCTGTATGCTTGCTATAATTTATACTACGCCTTAGTCTCCTGAATCAGTCATCACATAATTATCCTCCAGTTTCCCTCAGGGTATTCGAGGGCCAGCTCTGTGGAAGAGTGGGAAGAAAGTACAATAATATTCGCTTCTAAAACAAAGTGCCACTTTCCTAAATCCTTTTCAAAATAGTCTGGAAAGATTCCTGAGATCTGAGAGCAAAACATATTCATGCATGTGTCCGAAATGTTATTAATATGACTTATTTTGGCACTACCTTCTGTCTGTTCAAAGACACAGAGAAATGGCAAGTTATTGAAAATAGATTCAAGGTAGCCCCTATTTACGCTGAGATGTGGCTTTAGAACAAATCAGCCACATTTGTCTCTCCTAAAACGTTTACAGCTGGTGAGGACCTGCAGGCTTTCTTTAAATCCTGCTACCTCTGTCTGAGTGATTGAGCCTTTAAAAACAGGATTTGGATGAGACGTCATCCATAAGAGCAGCAAAACTGCACTGCCCTGAGCAATGGAGTTTGGGCCCCTGAGTAGAGCAGACATTTTACAAGTAAAAAATGACAACAGTTAAAAGAGGAACTGTTCTTTGTTTAAATCTTTAGTGATGCTTTGCAGTTCTGAGATTCTGCTAGCTAAAGCGTCTATGTAACATTAAATGATAATGGGAACAGCTCTAGAATTTATCACTCTAGAATTTATCACTGTTGAGGATCTTCTACATCACCATACTAGACAGGCTTACTTGGTTGTGTTAACTGATAAATACTTTGAATTCTAACTGTGAGTGTAGCTTTAGTCTCTGTGATCTTTTAACATTAATAATTGAGAATGTTTGAATTTGTGTTTCCTATAATCACTTATGCAGAAAACATAATACAAACATGCTTTATGAATTATGAAATATATGCAGTTTAGCTTTGCTTTGCAACATTAAGAAAATAAAAAGCATAAATATGCCATTTGAAAATGTGGTAAAACTTTGACGGGTTGTGAATATTTCATGAATATTTATGACTGTTGTCATAAAGTGTCATCCGGTAAATCATAACACTTTTAATACAAAGTTGACATTATTCAAAATGTCTTCGTTATGACAACTTGACATTAACCAAGAAATCATGATCTGACATGAATTTGTTATAAAAGTATTACTGATTAAACTTTAGCTTTAATAACATAAAGCTGCATATGTTTTAAAGTTTAATCAGTAATACTTTCATAACAAATTTATGTCAGATCATAATTTCTTGGTTAATGTCAAGTTGTCATAATGAAGACATTTTTGTCTAGGTTAATGACAAGTTGTCAGACATTTTGAATAATATCAACTTTGTATTAAAAGTGTCATGATTTACCGAATGACACTTTATGACAACAGTCATAAATATTCATGAAGACTTACTCATGTTCATGACGGGTGTTATGTCATGTTTATGACGGTGTCATAACAGTCTTATTTACAGTGTTATAGTGTTACCGAAAATGTTAGTGCATTAATGACAGATGATCTACCGCAGTATTCTATTTTGTGTTGGTCTATGACTTAAAACCTATTGACTAAAAATATCAACTATTCAGTAGTAAGCATTACATTTGAAGTTTTGTCTGTTGAGATAATTTAGTAACATCTCTGCAAATGGTATTAAACCTTGTATAAATGGAAGAGTAAGATTTTTCTCCATTACTTTTTTTGCACAGTGCCTGGTCCGCCGAATCTGTCAGTAGCTCAAGATTCAAAGACTTCAGCTGTTGTTCACTGGGACCCTCCAGACCTGATAAATGGAATGGACCTGCAGGGATACCGCCTCCAGTTTGGCCGGAAAGACGTCTCCCCTCTGGCCACACTGGAGTTTGCTCCCCATGAACGCCAGTATTTTGTGGGCAACATTCACCGGGGTGCCACTTATCTCTTTAAGATCTCCGCCAAAAGCAAAGGGGGCTTTGGGGAAGAGGCTGTGAAGGAACTTGCTGTTCCTGAGAATACCCCTGGAGGATACCCTCAAATTAACGAGGGCTCAATGGTAACATGCTGCTCATTGCAGCTGTCCTGGTCTCCACCAGTGCTGGCAGAGAGGAATGGGGTCATCACAGAGTACACTCTGGCTTATAAAGAAGCCGGAACAAGAGAAGCGCCACAAGAACTCCGTTTACCTCCCCACCAGTCTAGCTTTGAGCTCAACAGCCTCAAACCAAACTCCGCTTATGATGTGAAAATACGTGCCCACACCAGTATAGGTCCAGGGCCCTACAGCCCGCCCATCCAGTATCGGACCATGGCCATTGATACCACAGGTAGGGTTTGCCTGTTTCTTTTCAGTCCCTGATGCAGGGGGTTGGAAATTGACTCAAAATATGGTTCACATTTACCAAAATAAAAAAATAAAATATCCAACCAACTTCTTCAACCAACTTGACCGCTCTTCCAAAAATGATTGGTATTTAATTAGCTTTCCCTGGATTACTTACATCACTAACCCAAACCAGGTAAAAATGAAAGTCAGTAAGTTACAGTCAGTCATATTGAGAAAGTGGAGAGCAGCCTAGAATTTTTAAGGTAAGTGTTGGTGGTCAGACACTCCTGTCGGTCCTTGCAGCCTTTTGTTGAGCACATTCACGTCGCTTATGCCATCTCACTTCCCAGTTTTCAAAAAAGGTAGGACTTCAGTCAAATCCAGTCACAGCAACTGTGTGTTTGGGGTATTCAGGATTACACAACTATGATTATAACTTGACTTTATTTTAACTTTGGGTTAGATGCTTTTTTTCTTTCTTAACATCCTTCTTCTCCCAAAGCTCCCTTCCTGTTTTCCCTTTCCTTAGTCCCTTAACAGGACAGCTTGTGGCATGGCATCTCACAGATGCACTGCTCAGGACTGTTGGCATGCAGTGTATTGGGTCTGTCTCAGTGTTTGTGTGGCAGCACATTGGCAGTGCCAACTCAAACTCTGCAACACTGTAGGGATAGTTGGCATTGGGTGTTTTGCAAGGGTCAATTGTTAATCATCAAGTGGTCATAGTTCAAAGTCAGTGGTGAGATGGTTTGGCACTCCTAATGATGGCTAGCCAAAGGACGTACACTTGTGCTCCATTTGTTGTCAATGAGTCTTACGTGCTATGTGTGTTAACCAGTGGCATTGCCCTTCTCCCAGCCAATCACAGATCACCGTTGCATTCACTCTTTAACCCAGAGGAACATTGCAGGGGAGGAGCAGCTTTTGTTTTAGAGCCGAACTTATTCATTTATTCTTCTTTTTTGTCTCTATTTGTTTGACTTACTGTTCAATCTGTTTTTTTCTTTTCTCACATTTGTCTTGTCAACAGATGTCCCAAAGAATTTTACTGTTAAGTGGGCCACCAAGACAACAATAGTCCTTGGGTGGAAGTTTTCAGATAGAGGATCACCATACAAATGCATGGTGAGCTTAAAAAGATATGCCAAGTAGAGTCCTTGGAATAAACTAAATTTGAACCTGTACAATGTTTTTATGTGATTGTTTGACTGTCCTTCATATTTTGAAAAAAAAAAATCTCATTTTAAGAACACAATTCTTAATAGCATTTCTCTGTTGCCTATTTATTGACCAGTTTATATGGCTATGTTCTAAAAGTTAAAATTTTAATATGTTGAAATCTAGATTGAGTATAACGGGCAAAAGATGGACGTGGATGCTAGGAAGTTGAAGGCATACATCACTGGGCTCAGACACAGCGTTACCTATAAATTTGGGGTGAAATGCCAAGAAGGCCTGGAGGGTGAGCCCAGGCATCGTGTGACAGCCAGTACGGCACCCTTCATTCTGATCAAGAAACCCAAGCTGGATATCTACGCTGAGACTGAGAACAAGCTCACTATGTCTTTTCCGTCATTCAACAGTGCGGATGTCAAGTGAGTATAGAACGATATGCTGGTATTGCCTACTATACCAGTAGGCACTACATCACAACCTGCTTATGGGTAGTGCACACATTAGTAAAAAAGTCTTAAGTCTTGCAGTTAGTTAGAACTAAGTAATAAAGAAAAAACTTTACACCTTCATATGTTTACTTTCCTGGTACATTTGCAGGAACTTCTATGTGGTTGTGGTGCCTCTTAAAAGAACATCAGGAACAGTTAAAAACTTGAAGAATCCTGATGAGATGGACATAGAAGAGGTAAGATCTCTTAAAGATATTAGGTTTCTTAATATGTAGTAAATCTTCCAAATATGTAGGGAAGGACACTGGATTAGACCCGAGAAAACACATGATATGTATGCCAGGTAGGAAGAAACTCTTCTCCATAGAGGAATCTTGTGTTTTCTCTTTGAGATTCTGTGTTTGTCGAATCAATGGTGGTAAATGCGAGCAGTGTTGTAAACACCATTTACCAGAGTGGGCACAGACATTAGAACATCTCAGCAATGCAAATTTATCCCCCAGAGCATGCAGAAGACAGAATTATGCAGTCTTCTCCAACTCTTCCCATAGCTGGGGGTCACCTTTGGTGCTAAATCAACGACAACCATTCCTTTTGGAATTGGGATTACACACATTCCCCATGGTTTGTGCCCGCAGTCTGAACAGAATGCAGAAGGTTGAATGTTTCTTTCTTTGCTTCCAAATGCCATGTAGCTTCTTTAGCTGGCATTGCATTTCGTTTTATTCACAGGCAGTTTCATCTACTTAAGACACTCAAGTAATTTGTTAAAGAATAACAAAATTGATCCTACAAAATTATTATTTTATTTTTATCATTCTTTATCATGTACAATTAAGCCTAAGGTTATTCATGCCACTGTAAATTTAGTTTTAAAGTTATAGTTTAATTTCCTAACATGTTTCTTCTGACTGAAAGCACTATCGGTATTTTGGTGTGATTTTGCCACAGTCCTGACTTATATCAGTGGAGAGATTCAAATATTAGGGAAATGGAAAGGAAGCATTTCAACCTCAAACATGTGTAACTCATTACCGATGTTAAATCATCAAGATACCAGAAGAAACCAAAAAAATGGTCAGTAATTGAATGTTGCGGTACCAAACCAGATGTTCCCACTGGTTATTTGGATGGGTATGTGCAATTACTATTTTAAAATAAAACAAAATTAGAAACAGCTAAATTGAACATAAATGTAGTTCTTATTTTAAATGGTCATATTATCTTACGAATAATGCCTCACATTTTGAGTTTCAGAATTTAGATTTTTCTGTGGTTTCAGAAAAATTTTAAGCCAGAATAAAAACACATCCTTAATAAATCCTAATAATCTGAGACATATGTAGGATTTGAAAGAAAAATGTGAATGGAATGAACTAATACCATCTTAACTCTTTGAACAGCTGCTGAGGGATGTGATCCCAAAGCGACGTTCGCGGCGTCAGCTGGCTCAACTGGACCAGCGGAGTGCCTATATCACAGCCTGCTTCAAGAAGCTGCCCTCCACCTTCACAGTGGGATATGACCACCCACTGAGCAGCTGCGAAAATAAGCCCCTCGAACCTGGTCAGGAATATGTCTTCTTCCTGCTGGCTGAACTCAACTCCACTGTGGGGGTGAGTTTCAGGTTCATTTCAGTTCAGTACACTTAAGTTGCTTTGTTTTAGCCAATTTTGCTTTTCAGAAACTCATTTAGGTGATTTTCACTTTTGCCTCAGGCTTGCAGATAGAGATATTATAACAATTATAAGTGTCCCCTTTCATTTTATTTACATTTTGTTTGTTTTAAGCTTGTCCTAAATAATATTAGAAGCTGACCACAAAATCTCTGATCAATGCAACTCTGACCCACCCTGCTGATAAATTTACTCATATATTTTCATTGTCACTACGTTACTCATTTTACACTGTGTTTTTTTGGTTGTTTGTGTTTTTTTGTTTTTTTTCCATTAGAAAATGTTTGCAACCAGCCCGTTTACTGATACAGTGATGACTCCAGAGTTGGTGGTGGATCCTTTGCCAGTAGAGACTGGTGATGGACTCATCTGGGTGGTCGGCCCCGTCTTGGCTGTGGTCTTCATCATTGGCATTGTCATCTCCATTCTCCTTTTGAAAAAGTGAGTTTGCGTTGGAATATTTGGAATAATCATCTCAGAATATAATTTAGACAGCATTCTGAAAATAAAATTGTTCACGCCAGCCGGCTAATAGGAAATAGCCGCCTGGCTTCCAGGTAGTTTTACTTTGCCCATATTTTGCCAGTAAACGAGCTTTTTTGTCAGATGTTAAACATATCATCTCACTATTATTACTCTACACTTGCCATTTAGACATTGAGCTGTAACAAGGCTTTGCAGTTTTAGTCCCTGCTTCAGCCATGCGCTCATAAAATTTGAAATTCCGCGCCATGTTTTGTTATTTGGACTAAATATGCTATAAAAATTCAATTTTCCACATGTCCAGCAATACCACAATGTGTTCTCATTATTTGATGTTGAACTGGTTATTGGTAGTTTATGTGAAGAATTGGGTTATTGGGAAATAATTGCATGTCAGGAAGCATGCTGTAGCGGGGTCGTGTTTTGTATTCATTGCAGCATGATGTCCAAAGACCCAATAACATTGTTGCATGCAAATGTGAAAGAAGCTTTGCTGTGGTAAAAGATGACTGTGAGAAGTGAGCTGACTGGAGAAATAAAGAGATGATGAGATTCTTTAAGAGGATGCTCAAAAAACTCAACTCATAAGAATCAGTTTTATGTTCTGAAATATTTATTTAAATTATTCTAGGTTATTTAAAAAAACAAATGCTTCCAAATTGATTAATTTCAGTTTAGATTAAGTTAGGTTCTCATCGCTTTCAGTGATACACTTGCAGTAATTATCAGCTGCTCTATCCAAGCTCAATAAAAGAGCTGCAGAAAGTGACGGATCAGCTCAATAGACAGCCCTTGTTTCACAGCTCGCTGTTTCCTTTATCTCCACATCCTGGAAGTTAGAACTCAAGTGTGAGAGATAGTTTTTATACACATGAGGAGATTCCTGAATTATCTAAAGGGGTACCAGGGTTGGGGTGAGCAATACAAGTGTAGCCTTCTACTGTCAGATGATCCCCCCGCTGTCTGACCTTGCCTTACCTCAGTCTTGGTGGTTAGGGAGAGTAACATCTCTCCTTGGATCTCTTTCTTTTTTCTCCATTCTCTTTCTCTTCATCTTATGCTTACACCACTACTCCCGCCCTGCTTCCCCTTCTCTCCCTTGTGAATAGTGTTTCCCGGGTCTGCTCTTGGCCCTGACATTCCCCTCTCCTCGCTGTACCTGCGCCCTCACATATACACCAACACACACGCAAACACAACACTCGTATGTTCACAAATGCATGCGCTTAGCGACATTTCATAAAGCACTTACTTATTTTCACCCTCTGACACATCTGCAGACAAATTTACACACTCACCCCTTCAGATGCTGATGAACTTCATTTCGCTTTTTTGCGAGCCCAGCAGTGACCCCTGTGAATTTTAAACTGCTCTCTATTGATTTATATCTCTTCTTGCCTCCCCCTCTCCCTTTCTCCTTGTGTGTTGTGTTTTTACCATCTTTATATATTTATTTGGCTCCTGTTGCATTCTCTGGAAACAGCAAACCAGACAGGTAAGGTGTAGTCTTACTTAGATTCAGTGCATTTTACAAAAGAAGGGAGTAGCCTGCCTTCCTAGAATATGAAGAACACTGGAGGATCTTGAGTTCTTGCACTCAAGATCCAAGACAGGTGCAAGTTTTTTTTTTTTTTTTTTTTCAAAAAGGTGCTTTGTCTTAAAGTCAAAGACATAAAAAGTTTAATATCCTTGATTAAATAGGTAATACATTTAGAAACACGGATAATTATTATGCATTTAACTATATTTCTGTTGACAACTAACATTCTGGGTTTGAGTGGTGGCTTTCATAAAAAAAAATGGGGTAAAAAGGTACTGACAAAAAAAATTTATTTTGGATAACACTTCATGTTCCTTCAATGGTTTGTCATCTTTATGCGTCTCTGCTCTTTTTTGCTCCACAGTCGGAAGAGAAAAGAGTCTGAGCCACGCACAAAATGCCTGCTTAACAATGCAGATATTACTCCCCACCATCCCACAGACCCTGTGGAAATGAGACGCATCAACTTCCAAACTCCAGGTAGGGAGGCACATTCACAGTATTGATATTATTCTCTGTAAAACTCTTATTTGCATAAGAATATTTGTGCTACATGTTTTATTACAGCTATGGCAGAGTTGTGGTCTTTTTTTTTTATGAAGTGGCATAAATCAATAGGAGGCATAAACCAGTTGGAGGGGCTGGGTAATGAGGGTTAGTGTTAGTGGCTTTAATGTAGTGCTAAAACACTGTTCAACCTCCATATAGAATAGTTGCAGGGATTCTTCAGGTCTATTGATTTTTCAAAGAGATTTACTTTCGAATGTTACAGCAAATTACAGCTTTTTACTGTGTGCATTCTATTATTTTAGACTAAAAAGATAGCACAGTTAATTCACTTTTACAGAACAAAAAAATCTAACTTTTCAATGACAATTTGTGCATAAAATCCAATATAGTTTTACTTATTTTTTTTTACCTTTTTTTGTTCATTATAGCGTTCAACATTATTTTGCCTTTCTAACTGGCTACAGGCCATATTTCTACATTTCCCATATCCCCATGTACCAATTAGCCAATAATGATTAACAAATTGCAAGAAATTATGATTGTTAAACTGGATACAAATCCTGTTTTGTTCTCTGGGGTTTTACATGGTTCCACTTTTGTCTTTCTTTTCTTCTGATGTTCGTCCAAGCTAAAAACTCTGATGTTTGCAACTGAGCAAATTACATTCTTCACACATTCTGTTTGGCTTCTGCAGTTTCATTTGACATGTTTTCCTTCATTTCCCATAAGACTTTTTTTTTTTTATTGTGGTTTTGGACTTTCTTGTTTTGCTCCAGTCGTGGTTCTCATGATTAGGTTAAAGTTGAATATACAGTTTATTCTGTTTGCTTGAGTCATAAGTGAATCAGGATTGTTTAGCTTCAGCTGCTCAGTAATAAGCTTTAAGTTGTGTTCTAAATATGAAGGTAGAACATCAGCATTATACTAACAACATTGGCATTTCAAATACATGCTTGCAAAATAATTTCATAAACATATTTTAAACATCCTTCAGGAAATGTAAAATGTGCTGGTTTGGTTTCCTTGGCAATTTAAGAGAAGTAATATATATATAATTGAACTTTATTTACATATAAATTATTGTCACAGATTCTTGGTTGAAATTGAAAAAAATGTTCAAGGGGTATGAATACTATTAAAATGCGCTGTGATTTCTTTACACTAATTGCAGCTGTTATATTGGTGTGTTAGCACTGAATCCACAAAAAAGCAACAATTTAGTTTTTACATGAAGCCTTGTGTTTTTAATTTGGACTTCTGCTTAATATTTATTTTGACATGGAACCTTTTAGAAAAAAAAAAATCCCTCATTGGGTTTTCCTGACCTGTTTTTGTAAACATCCCAAAAAAGGACATATTTTGGAGTTGTGGGTAAAAACTGATGCAGCCTGTTTTCTTTTCAGTTGTTTTTTATTTATTTCTTTTATGCCTCTGTCTCTGAGCCCAGACGTCTTTCAGTCATTCGTCTGTCAGCAGTGGCCAGCCTCTGCACCATCAAAAGGCTCAGATTTCAAAATAGAGCAACCCTCTTCAGCTTTGGGAGTTCAGACATGCTACCTGGAGTTTGTTTCTTTGGGCTACACAGACTTCTTCATGTCAGATTTTAGAAAAGTGTGATCGAAAGGAGGTGCACATTCCCACTTAGCCAAAGAAATGGTCAAGTTCATAGGATCATCCTGTTTGTCATGTTTAGTTTTTTCTGAAATATTCTTTGTGGTTATTTCAATTTCCAATGACCACCCTCCCTGTAAATCTTTGCTTGACTGTTTGCTATCTGCTGCTCTATTTTCCAGCTCTTTTTCATGAAGGATGAAAAACCTATGTTACAATCTAATGCTCCATTTTCCCATAACATTTACTAGTACTGGTATATGCAGAGACTTTATATTAAGCAAGTGTTCTTATTCAGCAACCCTTACATTGTTCCACAGACTTGGCTGCTCTCTTTATCTCAACACCCAGGAAATTTAATTTGAGTGGACATTTTAGCCCAATTAAGAGGGCCGGTGAGCATTTGTGAACATTCCCATCAGCTAATAGCAGCCATTGTTCAATTGGCATAGTTCCAGTGCAGTTATCCAAGGCCTCTCAAATGCAACAGAGCATATGCCGCATTGGCTGTGTGAGCTCAGTGACCCCTAGTGCTGAGGAACATAAAATATGTTTTTGATTATGTTTCCAATCTGCAAAGTCTTATTTGAGAGTGTGCTCACCCTATGTGGTTGTGTGTGTGTGCTCTGAAGCCTGTAGGTAATGTGTCAGCCTCTCAAAGAAATCCTCCAACTCCTTTGGGCAGAAAATGTCTAGTTTTGTCACAATCGTTCTTTGTGCCCAGGATTTAATTAGCAAATATGGCCAAAAGCCAAAAGCAGCACAACTAAGTTGATATCTACTGTCTATCTCTGACCATACTCTGGCATTTTCTCACTTTTTTCTGTCTTCCCTTTTCTTTCTTTGAAAATAAAAAGGATGTTAGGTGAACAATACTGTCAAAAAGCTAGAAAAACTTATCATGATTAAAATAGAAGTAGCTCTCAAATAAAAAATGTTGCCCCGAAACCATAAACGGTTAAATAAATTGTTAAAATTGGTAACCTTTCTGATTTCAAAGACATGAGAATCAAACGTCACATTTGGTTATCATGCAATAAATAGAAATACATGCAACATATATTGTAATAAAAACCAAAGTACAAAATGAAATCAAATATTCTGCACTTGTCTACAGTAAATATCATGTAACATAATTTAATTTCTCATCGTATTATATGAAAGAAAAATTAATACCTGAGAAATGTTGGCACAACCACTTCATATTACTAAAAGAAGGTCTATTAAACTATTTCCACAGTAGTGTAGCCCTCTTCAAGAGAAACAGAAACAAAACATGGATCTCAGAATCAAAAAGTGGAGTCCTACCTTCCCCTACTTCACAGCTACTTACCCACTCAGTTTTGCAACTACTTCCCTTTCCCACTAAAAGGTGCAACATTTAACCTCAACCTCTATGCCTCCTCACACATTACATAAATCATGGCAAAAATGCGTGAAGGTGTCAGGGGGTGAGCTTTTAAAAAAGTATTTTGAAAGTGGCTTATTACTAATGTAGAAAAGCCTTTTGGATTTGTTCCACCGTTCTAAGTATTCCAATCCATGGTTCATAGAGTGCACTTAATAATGGCAATAATACCAATTCAATAATTCATTGAATTCATTCATCCATTTCATACCCAAGCATTGGTATTTTGTCCTAAACAACTTTCATTTTATATCTATGGAAAAAAACTGATGTACTTATGTATTTCTTCTTAGTTCATTTCTCTTAGTAGTTTAGTCTTTCTATTCATTTTGAAGATAACCATTAAAATTAGCAAATTCCATGTTTAATATTCACACTATACATACATTTCTAAAGATTCAAGATTAAATCATCTTTCCACAGATTGTAGTTCTGCCCACCATTTGGACCATTTGAGAAATTTGAGAAATTGTGACCCTTTTTATCAAGTTAGAATAACTGAATAATCTACTACTGGATGACATATTAAATTTTCAATAGTTTATGAGCAGATTTTCAAAGGTCATGTTTGGGAATTGACACATGGCCAGTACAAACTACCCCGCAGGCCACAGCTCCTTTTCCTACCTGAGACATTGCGGGGGCGGGGCGGAGGAAAGCTGTGAAAGTACATAAAGTTGAAGAGAAGAACCCACTCTCACAATAAAAAACTATCTTTTTGTTGTTGTGTTTTATGCATAAGCTGCTTCTTAGAAAATTAACCACTGAGATTTGATTGGATTTTTTTTTTTGCCCCAAAGTGCTAAACCATATATACTGCTCAAAAAAATAAAGGGAAAACTTAAACAACACAATATAACTCCAAGTAAATCAAACTTCTGTGAAATCAAACTGTCCATCTAGGATGTGTTATTTGAGTGTTCCCTTTATTTTTTTGAGCAGTGTATTTTAATTTGCCAAGTAATGCTGCATAGCCACAGGAATAAGAGACTGACTGACTGACTCTTGTTACACAACAGTGTGGTTTGGAAATAAGATAAATAAAGAATTATTCTTGTCCACCCTGAAAAGATGCAAACAAATAACATCCCAAACACACAAGGGTAAGCAAAAAAAGATTAATATAAGCTTGAGGCTGTTGTATTATCGGATACATTAGGTAAAACACACCTTCTTCGATTTTAGGACTACATAAGGATTTTTTATGTATTGCGCTGTGTTTTAAGAAGATTTTGCACTAGATAGTGTAGTGAAAAATGGCATCTAGATTTAGTGTCCCCTGAAGTCTTTACATCCAATTAAATGAGTGGAGAGAAGCTAGAGTTTGCTTAAAGTAGAAAATCTTTGATACACTTTGTTGCATATGTTTAATTTTTTTTAAAAGCACATAAATACTGCCCTGCTGTTTGTGGCTGCAGCTGCCTTCTGTTCTTTGACACTCAGCTTCTGCTTTGCTGTAGCTTTTAAAAACACTCATTTAGTTTTAGCGCCAGCCTCCAGGAGCTGCCAGAGCATTTTCATAACTTTTTGGCTGTAGGGCTCGTCTGAAAGACTGACACAGAAGTGAGCTGGCTCTTGCAGACAAATACATATTTAACTTTGACTAATTAAAATACGTATTATGCAGGTTCTGGATCAGCCAAGTACTACAGAAAAATTAGAAAGACTTCTCTTCATTTGTCTCGTGTCAGTAAATATATATATTTTTCATTGATTAAAAAATAATAATTTAATCAACAGCATTATTAAACACCTCTATTCAAATGTGCAAACCTATTTCATATATATCTTTATGAAATATCTCCCCCTTTATAAATAAAAAAACCCTCTACAGAACAGCTAAACTGAATTTACCTTTGATCACCTGTTATTTTCTCTCTTTATTTTGCCTCCATATCTGCTTTTCTTCAACTTTACCACCACTGCAGCATCTTGTGCAACACTTGACACCCCCGTGATTCTGGCTGGAAGAAAAAAAAACAAACACTTTATTATGTCGGCACATACAAATCAAACATTTCCTTGCAGAAAAAGGCATTGCATACATTGAAAATCACACCAGCACCAGTCAGTACACTTGTAGGTATCAGCAACCTACATGTTTCCCCTGATTACGGTAGTGACTTTAACAAGCGTGCCCTCCTCCTCACAGTGCTGTCAAATCACAGACATGGCACGAACACGCACATAAACAGAATCAGACATGGTTGCACCTCCTCCCTGCTGTGATGAATGACGTTCAGAGACAGGGGATCAGAGTACCACCCGTAAGGCTTAATTAGTCATTGTCACAAATCAATTAGGAAGAGAGGGATGTTCAGTGTCTTCAGCCCTTTGCTGTCGCTTGATGCCGCGAGTGTGATGTCTTCGCACTAAGATGTCTAAACAAGGTAAACTCACCTAAAGCTTGGCGCTGTTACTGTTATGCCAGTTTATATCAATGTGTGACGAGCAGAAAGCTTTGTTGCGCCAAATCATACAGAACAAGTCAATTTTATGGTAGCCAGAACTTGTTTGCCAGCACTTAATTCACAGGCAAATTTGGCACATCACATTAAATAATGTTTTTTTTTTTGTTGTTGTTGTTGTTGTTATGTTTAGTTTAAAATAGTAATTTTCTTTGATTATTTGGATAGATATTATTCAGTCCTAGTATACCCTTGGTCTGACTTGACCTCGGAGAGACTTGCTTCTACAGGAGATAAAATTCCCTCGGAGCACTGACTTCCATCATCTGTGGTTCCACAGCTGTCAACCAGGAATGCAGATCCTTTTCCACACCTTTTACTTCCAGGGTCTCAGTGAGAAGCTACAGACAAAGAAACCATTCAAAGTTAGTTTTTACCATAAAACATGGGCTTGTTCCCCCAACTTTTCTGTCATGTCCTCTGTTTTCTCAAAACAGATATAAATGATAAATCTGAAAGTTTTGAGGTAGCAGATCAACTTTAGTTAATCTTTAATTGTTAATGTAGAATCTCTCCCTTTTAGTTTCAGAGGCTGACACTTGTGAAAAAAAATTGTTTCTCTATTGAGGAGAATTGTGGTTGCTGGTATAGTACCACAATACTTTGCAAAAGTATTCATACCCCTTAATTTTCTAATTAAGTGTATTTTTGTAGGTAACATTGTCAATTGAAAACGACAAACCGCAATGTGTTTTATTGAGGTTTTATATGATAGACCAACACATGGTTTTTAAATTGTTTTACAATTGAAAATCTGTGCAGTGCAGTGTGCATACGTTTTCAGTCCCCTTTTTGTGCCACTTATTCTCCCTTAACATATTTAAACAGTTCCGGGTATTTATAATGATCTCAAGTATTTCCCAAAGTGCTTCCCAGGTGTTCATTAAGTAACAGAGGATATAAAGACTATTGTATGTTCACTGGATGTCAACTCCAAGTTAGACCTGAAATTCTGAATTAGGTTTCGACAGTAGATGAAGATGTGATATTGTACATTCTCAGGAAGAGATGTTGAGACAGTGAAAAGGGTTGACCTGTATACCCATTAAATACATTGCAGCATGTGGATGGATAGGTTTTGCCAATACTTTTATTAGGGCAATGTGTTCACTGGTGATAGTAAAAGCCTGGTCAGCTCTACAAAGTTTTACCTTATTTTTTTATCTGGTTAAATGTCTGTTCTTCAAGTATAAACTGTTTCTTTCTAATAACAAAACCTGCTATATTGCCTTTGTGCTTTATTTCATGGCATTTTATCACTTTACATGTTTATTTTGCCTTTACTGTTGCAATATAGGTCATTGAACCCACTGTCTCCTATGTTTATTGTTCTTTACAGATTCTGGTCTAAGCAGTCCTCAGAGTGAAGCAGATTTTGACTATGAAAGTTAGTCTTCATGATTTTAGAATATCTTTACCAGATTATTTAAAAAATTTATTTTTATCTTTTTTGTGTGTTGTTTTTCTAGCTTTGCTTGTCTCAGTTTACAAATTTACAAATCACATTTTATTTCCCACAATTCACCAAATTTGAGTCAATTATTATGTTGCTTTCTATTAGTATTCTGAGCTTTTTATTACTATTTTTATTTTAATTGGATGCCCGTCATGTCACCCTGAAGGGCTGTTGGCTGTGCATTAATCCACCATGCATAAATAACCTGTGCAGTCACTTCTGCTTATGTATAGATGCTTTAAAAATGTTTTTGTAACAGGAGCACAATCTGTGTAATTCCTCTTTGTCTTTCACAACTCCTTGTTGTTCGCACTCCTCCTGCTTCACCAGCACTGCCCCCTTTCCTTTCCCCACCAAAATGGGGTCTTTTCTGCACTATGAGATAACGAGCAGAATTAATTAAAGCAGTGCAAAACAATGGCTCGACATTTGATCACCCCCCTCTTGCTGAAAAAGAATCATCTGAGGGAAAGAGTTTCCTCTCACTTTCTCCCTTTATTTTATTTTAGTTACTCAGCCGCAGACTTCTTTCCTTTTTGTATGGAAATATGCAACATTATAAATAGGCTTTTGGCTCGGCTTATCTAAAGGAATCATTTCATTTCTCAGGCACATTGGCTGCAGATCTGTATATTGGAAATGTGTAATTGGGACCTAGTTTGTTTTCTTTCTGTGTTCACCGATCACATTTACATTGCAGTGAAAATAAAATGAACTACTCTGGGCCAGGATAGACGAGTTTGTCATTGTTTGTTTGAATGAGGGATATAAAGTAGGGTGGGGAAATAATATTTTTGTCATTGTTGTGTTTGTCTACTGTAATATGTTGTACAATCAAGTTTGAATTAAATGAGTAAGGTGACATTTGGTCACTTATCTTTTGGGTATGTGCTATAATAACAATTTATCTAGGGAAATGGAAGATTAATAAGCATTTTTCTAGCTTATCTTTAATATTTTTCTTCTGATAATCCAGATTCTAACTTTTTTTTTCTTTGTTCCTAAGGAGTATTACTCACAAAAAAGGTGCTGCAGGCTCTTTGACAGAGAAAGTTAAGCAAAAGGGTTAAAAGAGTAGCCCTCTTTATTCATGTTTCCAACCCTTCTCAGATTTCTACTGAACGCACAACAGAGTATCAAAACATCAAATCATGATGTTAGTAAGTGTGTATCGAGAAAATGGTGGGTTTTGATACACTTAATGACTATGAAAGAACAACAAAGATTTGACCTGTCAATCAACAATCAGAGCTGATCAAAAGAATATTGTTGTATGATTCTGGCTGCTTTTTATGTGCATCTCATTAGCTATTTAGAAGAAAAGCTTAATTTAACTGTTCTACAGTGTGTGTGTGTGTGTGTTAGATTTGCTATTTAGAAAAAAAGCTTAATTTAACTGTTCTACAGTGTGTGTTTGTGGGGGGGGGTATGTGTGTTAGAAAGGCAAAAACCATTTTTCTCAAGAACAAGACAAAACCCATGAACAGTGTGTAGTAAATACGATGTATGTCTCTAAGCATTGGAGTAACTTATCTGCAGACTTTAATTTGAGCAGTAAACAGAGAAAAACTGAACTTTAATTATATCTGGAACTTTTGTAAACAGAACCACACATGCACAGCTTCTACACCAACACTCTTTGATCTCTCTCTTCTCATGGAGAAGTAGGGATTCCTCATTTGCATTTACATTTACTTATTTCTCTTGTAGTTTACCTTCTGTCACTAAATTTGAAGCTAACTAAAATGCAGGAAATTTAATTAACAGTTTTTTGCACACATTCCTGATGCATATTTCAATTTGCTTGGGCATAAAAGGCATTCTCAGCCCTTCAGCAGAATAATTTGCTTGTGTCAAGAAAATTGTGTAAAACTTTGAAAAGTTTTCTTGTCCCACCTTTTTTTGTGATCAGGGTATTGCAATAAAACAGAAATTCCCAATGAGTCACAGAAATATCCAATACAAACAGTTGCTCACTTAGCTGATCGTCTCTCTGTGTGTGTTCTGGTTCTTTTGTAGAACACTATTAATTTTTGTAGGATGCAACTACATTCATTTGAGTGTCATCTTCATTTGTCTTGCATATGCATAGTAATCCTCATGTAATTTAGTGCCTCATTGTTCTCTCAATGTAAATGAAAGTACCGTTACTAATGAAAACTGTCAGTGAAGAGCGCAGAGCCCCCTCTTAAGTACAACAAAAGCAACCAAAACATGAGCGACCCTTGTGACATTGGGGAACTGTTTGAAAGGGAAAACTAAGGGTGCTTAATGTGATTATTCCAATTTACATGCCCAATTAACCCTTACTAACTTTTCTGAATGGAGATTTCAAGATGATGTTGGCTTTTGACCTCAATGCTCAGCAGACTAAGAGGCCTCTTAATAGAAATACAAAAGTGCTAACTAACGTAAGTCTTGCCAGGCCACATACAACAACTCTGTTACAATATATGATAGTTCAGTGTTTCATTGCTTGACTGTGCTGAGGACTGCAGAGCAATATTTTAAAAAAGAAAAAAAAAAAGTAAAATAACAAAAATCTGAATTTCTTTATGCAAGTGAAAAGGTTGTACCCATGAGAGTGTATGTTAGGATTTATAGAAAGTGCAGATGGAAAATGTGACTTAGAATGTTCTACCTAAAGGTCGGGATATTTATCTTGGCACTTGAACTTATTGGTTTGAGAAAACTAGCAGATGAACGAAGACATTTTTTTTTTTTTTTTTTTCTAATTGTACCGCAGACTACAATGGAGCAGCTCACTGTGTCACTCAGCTTCACTCACACTCATAAACTCCCTGATCCCTCGTTCACCTCCTCCATCATAACCCCCCAATCACCCAGGTCAGGGCTTGAGTTAAATTTTTGTAGTTTTCCATTCCGACAGTGATGACATAAGCATTTAAAAGATATGACTAACCACAAAGCAAGTCAGTAGCATTTTTGAATAAATGACAGAGGGTATATTAGGCAAAATCAGATTTGAAAAGATTATTTATTAAAACATTTTTTAGATGTAAAGAATTGAGGTATTAGATTTTACATTTGTGAAATTTCTGTTTGCTCTGAGACTCGAGATTAAAGAACAAAACACAGGAAAATATATGTTTTTGTTTTTATTTACTATATTTACAACCTCTTTTTCCACTATACAAAACAACGAACCAAAAACAGATGTTGAGGGGAAAAGATAGGTAGTGGATTTTTCAAAAAGTAATCAAAATAGTCCAAATTTATTTCAAATTTTACTTTGATGGATTTTTTCCCCCAGTTTAATTTAAATACTTCCAAACGTTTATGTCTAAGTGAAGACAAATTTTTAAGCATGAAACATCCAAAAATTTTGATTTGGACTTATTTTATTCTCATTGCACAAAGACACGACCGTGAAATTGGCAAGATTTATGATCTGGAAATAGATGCAGAACAGGTCTATTTTAATTTTAAAAATCTTTTGTTCTATTCCTTTAAACATCTCCCACATAAACCACATAAAGGTTGATTTATATAAATCAACTTTTAACTTGTTATAGTAAAGCCACATATAATAATACTTAGAATAAAGACCACCAGTAAGCTTCTGAAAGATGTCACAGTGTAGAAATAGAGTGCAGAGATAAAGGATGTGCACAAAAGGGCCCATTATTGTAGTCTTTTATCTTACTTCAAATATTTTTGGTGGATTCTGAAGAAGAAAAAAAACATTGTTAGTCTTTCCTGAGTGGTTTCATTGTTTTAATTATGCAGTTTCCTTGTTTGAAGCAGCTATTATGAAATTCGTTCTTTTTTTATTCTTACTTTGCAGTACAAATAATTTCTTAACATTGATTGAGAGAATAAAAAATTATTTAAGATGTCTTTTGATTTAAATTTTTCCAAAAATATGTTACACTTTTATTCTTGTGGGATTTAAGTCAATTTAAATTGACAAGGCCTTTTATTGTGGAGGCCATTTTTCCAGCAGCATTTTGAATAATGAAAAAAAAAAAAATTGCATTTGCTTTACAGGTTAATGTTGCTAGATCTTTTCAATCAAAAAAAGGTTCAACCCTGATTGAAAAACAACTAACTTTGAGCTCTGGCCTGGTAACTCTTACATCACTATTTTTTTGTTTATTAGTGTGTTTACTGTGTGTTCATCTCAAGTTTTCCCATCACTAAAACATAGCCCTCATTGTTGCACAACCAATAAATACTCACCTGTTAAAACATGTAATTTCAAGCTTTTGAACCTTTGGCCCCTTTGCTATACTAATGAACCCTTTTTTTCCTTTTCTTCTCCCACATGGAATTCCTGTCAATTTCCTTGGCGAACAGGTATGATGAATCATCCTCCAATCCCTATCTCGGAGCTGGCTGAGCACACCGAACTTCTCAAAGCTAATGACAACCTCAAACTCTCCCAGGAATACGAGGTGAGCTGGCCTGGGGTTTAAAGGTCCTTGAGTACTGATGTCTGCCTTATTGTGTTTTCACTGGAACAGGACAAAAAACTCGCTTCTGTTATGTCGTAAAGCAGGGTAATTATCGAGATCAGTTTTGTAAAATTTGCTTTAGTTTGTTGATGTAATTCCTAAACTGCCAAACCCAATTTCTTCAAATTCTTTACTGAAAAGAATCATTATCTCTACTGGAATACATTACGGAAATGGAAAAACAGATATTTCTTCACGCACAAAAGAAATATTGACATTATTTACACACGCCAATGAACTTAGACTAAAGATTTTCCTTCCTCTACAATAGAGATATAGTCTATTCTCCTACCCAGTGCTCTGCACTGACAGCCAGGTTGGTGTGTATTTAAGAGCCTGTGTCTGTGTGTAGAGTGTGTGCAGGGTGTATAACTGAGCTGTCTGAGCTGTGAGTCGGCTGCGGTTATAAATGACACCAGAGTTGATTAGAAATCAGGAGCGCTGAATCAGCTCTCGTTTGCATACAAGCAATATTCTCTACTCACGATTCCTAAATCACAGAGCCTGACGCCTCATTGCCCGCCAGCTTAAAGTATAAAGTCAGTACAGAGGCATAGATTGTCGTCATCATGCCTGCTGGTGGATGTTGGTGGATAATGACTTCTCATAGCAGTCCAGCATTTCTTGGGTATCTATTATTCAAGAGCCCGGCATTTCTACTGTATACCAAATGGGATGAGTTTGTGCCTTCTGCTGGGGAGCGGGGGAAAAACGAACGAAATAGTGCCAGGCCTACAAGTTCTAATTACTCAGTTTTGAAAAAGAGCCTCCAGACAGTGGCTCATCTCTGTCCTTTTTCCCCTCTCTCACTGTCTGCCCGCCCATCCTCAAACAACTGCACCCCCAGGAAAATAATAGAAAAATAGAAAAAATTAAATAGAGAAGTGTAATTTTAATTTCGTTATTTTCTTGATGAATGGCCGTTCTTTCCTGCGCCCTGGCTTGCCAAGCGCAGCTCTGTAGGGGCTTTGACTGATTGGGTTTTAGCCAGGCTGTATGTAAGAGAGGAAGGGGAGAAAGGGAGAGTGGAGCGCAAAGAGAGAGAGAGAGAGATGAGGTGGAAAGGTTTGGTTAATGATGAAGATACACTGAGAGGAGGCAGAGCAAGGCATCACAGCAGGGGAATGGAGATAAGGAGGAGATAATCGGATGCAGGAGCAGCGATGAAAAGACAACAACGCTTTCACCTGCAGATCCTGAGGATACGCTATGCAATGCAAGGCTTCTGTTCTCGGCAGGGGCTGCCGTCCACTGACAGGCACTATATCACAGATTAGGAAGAAGACAGGGAAATTATAGTTTTAATGGGCAAATTGGATTTTATTTCCCGTTTTTGGACATTTACGTTATTTGTTTCCTTTATGTGACTCTTTAATAGAAATATATAAAAGAATAGATATGCTCACAATTTTCAAATTGTGTGTAATCGGAAAATATTTTACAAAGCATAGACACATTGCAGAAATAAAAGTAAATAGTAAAGCAATAGCATTAACAGAAGAGATATCTGAAGTAAAAGCCTCATAAAATGTTATTTTTAAGAACTTATCAGTGTAGATTGATGTAATGTAGATTATAAGTCAATCTCAAATTAAAATGTCATAAAAAGTTGATTTATTTCAGTAATATACAAAGTTATAGATTTATTTCACACAGAAAGATATATGTCAGTACTATATATTTGTCATTATAATCTTGTGTTAATTAAAATTTTATAATAATGGCCTACAGCTACTGACAACCCAAAATTTCAGTTTGTTAGACAATTTGGATACAGAAGACCCATTAAAAAACTGATTGTTTATACAGAAATGTCAGCCTCTGAAAATTATGCCAATGTGAGGAACAGTACAATCAGTATTGTAATTGATCATAGGCTTCAGTCATTATTGAAAGCCTATTACAATGCCGAAAGGACGCTACGAATCAGATGCCAGATTCAGTGTTATTAGTGGCTAATAGTTGAATCTTATCTGTCACTGTTTCTTTCTTCTACCAACTGGCCACAATGTGGCGCACATCTCAATAAGTACCACCTTTCTTATTATAAAATAAGACTCTAAAGCACATTTGCAATAGTGCACTTCACCAGACAAAGTCACATGCTGGCAGCAATAGGACTCAGACAAACTTCATTTTGCCTAGAAACATTGTTACATTACTACACCCCTAATTAGGAGGTCAGGATAAGGAAGCTGTCTGGAGAGAAAATTTGGGGCAGAAACCAGGCATAAATACAAGCTGTGGCTCAAACACAGTAGAATCTTGTCACTGTGATAATTATATGCAGTTTGGTCTCATTGTTTCCCTCCAGTCCCTGTTGAAAATATAATTTAACCCTCAATCTCTACACCAAATGTTTACTTGATACCATACAAACCAGATGTAATGAGATGCTTAATTTTTCTGAAAAGCCACAGAAAGATTTATTGTGAATTCTTGAATTTGAAAGAGGTATTCGGTCCAGCTTTGTTCCCTCCATCATAGAGGAAGAGATGCTACCTTGATCAATACAGTTATTTGTCACTTTGCACCTGCTACTTTAGCAGCTGCCGTATTTCAAGCAGTCAGAAAGCAGATGTTCAACATAGCAGGATGTTTTTCTTTAAGTGAAATCGCCTCCTCAGTGTCTCTTTCGTCTTTGCACCACCAAAGCTGTATTGTTGTAACTCAGCTCCGCTCACGGCTCCTGTGATTACTTCTTTATTTGTGCATGTTTCTGCTATCTCTGCCTCCTATCAGTCTATTGATCCAGGCCAGCAGTTCACCTGGGAGCACTCCAACCTGGAGGTGAACAAGCCTAAAAATCGTTATGCCAACGTCATCGCCTACGACCACTCCCGAGTCATCTTGGCTCCCATCGAAGGTAAGACTCGCCAGCTCTCCCTGCACTCACCATTTTTGAGAGGAGCACATCTACAGGCAGATTAAGGTTTTGGTCTAAAATTAGATGACACAAAGACCTACTGCTATATTGAATAGACTAGTAGTTCCCAAAGATTGTCTTTATTCAGCAAGCCCAAATCAACTGGGCACACACATCGTTCAACCAGACATAAACCTATACACATATTTTGTTTTCAAACTCCACTGAAGTTTCTTTCACACTTCAGGTAAACTACAAACCATTTTTACAGTGAAACACTTTTGTGTAACTTTTTTCTTTATTATTCTATACTGCAGAAGAGTATTCTTTGCTGTCAGTGTTATTTCAAACATATTTCTTTTTTTTATTTGTAACAATATTCAACTTTGCTATCATCAATACATAAAAAAGCCTCTGTGCAAAATGTGGTTAAAACATGAGCAGCTCCCTGGGAGTTTTTATTTATTTATTTATTTTTTTAAACATTGCCCCCCTGCAATGGCACTGCACCTCCTCTTGGGGGCATGCCCCACACTCTGGGAACCACTGAAATAGAGAAATATTAAAAATTAATCCACACAAAACCACAATAATGAACCTGAATGTATAATCAAATCTGTCAATCATTGATTCTCTGAGAGTATTGTATACTGAGTTGTGTCAGCTCAAAGTACTTCAGTACAAGGCACTGTAGCTTTATCTCTTTCACATTTTTTCATATCACAAATTTTGTTTTATTTCACTGCCACAGACACACACATTGCTATATAGTTGTAAACTTGACAAAAAAGTAAACCTGGGTCTAAAAAAAAGAACCTTTTTATGGCATTTATATCCATCTAAATAAAATTCAGTGGAATGATTTTATGAAGCAGCATCCTAAAATGGAAAAAGCCTACCAAAGCACAACTATCCCCATAAACAGACAAATCAGGTAAGGACAACATGAATCAGAGAGGCAGCGATAGGTTATGGTAGCTATGGAGGAGCAAAATGTAAACACTGGTGGCATATGGTGGTGGCAGTATTATGCTGTGGTGATTCTTTCCTTCAGTATGGACAGGGAATCATGTCAGAGTTAATGGAGGATAAATGGGACTAGAAAACATAGCAGTCCTTGAAGCAAACCTCTTGAACTCTGCTAAAGACTTTAATGGTGTAGAGGACCACCTTTAAGCAGGACAACTGATGTAAATACAGACAGAGCTTTACTCACATGGTTCACATTAAAAGCTGTGTTTGTGTTAAAACAGCCCAGTTATAGCCCTGGCTTATACCCAATTGAAAAAATTTATGTTCATATATTCTCCATCCATCTGACTGAGCTTAAGCTATATTTCAAAGAAAAACATGCAAAATGTCAGTTTCTCGTTTTACAAAGCTGCTAGAGCTTTTCAGAATTTATGCGCTATTTTATGTCATTCCATTACATAAACTCAGAATAAAATCCTTTGAAGTTTGTGACTGTAATTTCAAAAGAGGGTGTGAATAGTGCAGCAGGGCACTTTAGAGGCAAATTCAGTTTTGTGCATAAAACTAGATGAGACAAAGATGACTTTCTCTATCTAATAAAAAAGTAAAAAATATCAAGTATAGTTTTAGCCAGTGTAAGGACAACAAAAATAAGATTTATTTTACAAGTATTGTTTTGAATTATTAAGAGCCCAGTTGGAACCACACTGTAAACTGAGGATTTGGTTTAGTTCGACTTGCTTTGTTGCAGCTAAGTAGTTTATGTAAGCAAATTACAGAGACTTGTTTCAGCTCATCACTTCGGCCTGCCCTCACTTCTCACTCTCAAAGGGATCCCGGACTTAAACCAGTGTTTGCAACATCCCATTTGTCTCATCAGATCAACCCACTGCTCATGGCTTCCCTCTAACTGGTCATAGACACTGAGTTCTTCCATTCTGAGAGCCAGAGAATCTCTCCCTCTGACTCCTAAATCTTAAGGGACATTGTCAGAGGTACTAACCCTTCACTGCTGACGTTGTTCTGGGTCTGCATCACCAGGGGACCACTGAATTGCTCACAGGAAAGCCAAACTCCAGAGTTCTTTTTTGTTTTGTTTTTTTCCTTCATCTGAGCTAGCTGCTTGGACTTGGTTTCAATATCATAGAGTAGTCAGGCCAATTTGACAGTGCAACAGCATGAATAGCAAAATTAACCAAGAGAAGAAGAATGCCTCATCCATAAATACATAAATTAATCAAGTCTGAAATTTCTATTTTACACTGCAGTGATTTTGCTATTAGTCACAGCAGAACTATCCATGCAAGCCACCATTCTCTGTTCGCTTAGCTATGACTAAAGCCAAGGCTGCACAGTCAAATTTTACAACGTGGTACCCTTTTTAATTGCATTTCTCTTTCTTTCTTTCTTTTTTGCCTTCCTAACATTTTCCTCCTCCATCTCGTTGACTTTTATCAATTTATTCCTTTTTTTTTTTTTTTTTTTTTTTTTTAAGATTCTACTCATTCTCCCTCTGGTTCTTGTCCTCAGCACGTCTCATCTCTTATATTAACCCAGTCGAGTGTTTTATTGTTTGCTGCTTGAGAGCAAAGACGTCAGCCAGAGAGACGCATCTCTCTGACACAAATGCCGTCTCGCCAGAGTTTCATAGCAAACCGAAGCGATGTGGAAGTTAGCTGAATAAATATTGATGTTGTTAGGTCTTATCATTGTCACTGTTAGACTAACTCGCACTACATTATTTTGTTTTGCTTCAAACATTTTACAAGTTAAATAAACAATTCTTTTGTTATCCCTCAAAAAGGCTTGGGATAACACCTTCAGCTTAGTGAGACACAATCTTTATATGCAGGATTTTTACTAAACACGACAGGACCATGTGCAGACTGTCATACTTACTAAAACATTACTCATCTTCTCTAGAAGCAATGCAGAAGGGGTTCTCTTATGTCTACATTGATTAGAGACAAGGTGTTATGGCTCAGATTGTGTCTTATTCCTGAGCATCAAATCTGAGGTTTCTAATTAAATCCACAGGTGCTACAGTTGTAGAAAAATAAACAATGAAAAAAGAATCTGTTAATGCTTGTTTGAGGGTTTTTGGTTGCTAAAAAGGAAAAACTTTTTTTTTTTTTTTTTTTTTTTTTTTTTTGCACATCTTGAGGTTCGAGAGGTTGTGAAACTGGCTCTACATATTTTAATACATTCATTTTTTTTTTTTTTTAAATACCTATTTTGGTTGTTTTTCCTTCTTCAAGTCAATTATTTCTTACTTTCACACATGTGGTTTAATTGGCTTGGCAGCTGTCACTGAATGTGAAAACTGGGAGTTGTTGTGGCAGATGACACAAAACAAGCGATGCTAATAAGGAGCAAAGCATGGCTAATAAATTGAGCTTGGAAATTAGGCACCACTTTCTGTTTTTTGATCCATCTTTGCCTTCTCTTTTTCCATCTAGGCATAACGGGTAGCGACTACATCAATGCCAACTACATTGATGGCTATAGGAAGCAGAATGCTTACATCGCCACCCAGGGTCCGTTACCAGAAACATTTGGGGACTTCTGGAGGATGGTGTGGGAACAGAGAACAGCAACTGTTGTGATGATGACCCGGCTGGAAGAGAAGTCACGGGTAAATCGGTTCAGCTTAGTTTTTACCTGCTGCTCTCTCATTCTCTGGTCAGGCCAAAGTCTCAAGAAAATGGGTTTAAAAAAGAACACGGTTATTATTATCCAGCAGCCTCCACAACCACGAACAAGGTGAAGACTTAAACTTTTTTTATGTTCAGTAGAAAACACTAGGAAATTACTAAAGCGCCAATAATAATTTCTGAAAAATAAATGTAACTTTTTAACAGTCCACATTTCTAAGCTGTTTAGATGTTGAATTTCATCCACGAATTTTTGATTCCTGTGTTTAAATATGGCATGACAAACACAAATTTCTCTTGGCCAGTCTTTTAAATGGGAAAGACATTTAGAAGACAGGGCAACCTGCCATTCTACTATGGAAGATATTTGTTTCTTTTAGCATTATCTGGCTAAATTGCAATGAACTTTATATTTTAGTTAAGTCAATTTAGTTGACAAGGAAAATCCCAAGTCATGTTAGGAAACTACTCAAAGATTAATTTTATTTGCAGTCGATACTGCATATTGGTTAATGTTAGCTATTATGGTTATGTCTAAGCAAGTAGTTACACTATTACTGAGTAGTGCAGGAAGTTAAACTTTCTTTTTAAGCAACAGAGCGTTCTAGCATCTTTTGCAAAATGTGGGGCCGGAACCTCCCACCACCATCTGTTAATGGTGGAAGTTGGAGGAAAAGTTACCACAGAGAGATACTTGGCATGTATTAGGTGTATGATAGTAATGTTATTTTTTTTAGTCATTTTATTTGGCCCAGTGTAGTTATGTAAAGGTTTCTCATTTATTAAAAGATGAAAAAAATGTAGATCTATGATCATGCATTAAAATAGCAATATGTATACACATGTATTCAGCTTTGGAACACAAAACAAGCTTTAATATACAAATCCAGGCATTAGTAATATGATATTCAACCAATGTAATGCATAATAATGTCATATCTTCCAGTTCCCTGACAACTACATTTTAATGAGTACATTTTGCTACTGACCCCTCTGTCCTTTCACTCATGATTTTCAATGCAAGACTTCTCTGTGTAATGAAGTATTTTCCTCACGTTGGATTGTTACTTTTCACTCAAAAAAAAGGAGGCTTGAATACTTGTTCTGCTACTGAATTGACAGTGATAATATCCTACTCTACAAAGGTTTGGGCTAAATGTCAAAAAGCCAACTGCAATGTTTCATCCTGTCAACTCAAACCTGTGTCAACATCAAACTCACTCACCCCAGGTGTCTCCGCTCATTCTCTTTTCCTTCCATCCCCTTTTCAGTTGTTTACCTAGCCACCGTCCCGACATGCGCATTCCTCTTCTGTCAAACGTGATCAGGATTAGCGGGCAGTGGAACTTGAGTGTCAGCTCCAGCAGGAAATGGGAGCGAAAGCTGGAGAGCAGCACATCTCCTTCACTAGCTGTCACATTTCATCAGACGTTTGCAGACCCATCGCGCCCCTTAACTGGATGAATCTTTATTAGGTGGCCTGATGGTTGGTGGGGATCTGCAGTAGTGGTTTCAGATATATGATACTCCCACTGGGAAAGAAAATACAACTAATGCTTTCCGTCATAATAAGAAATCTGAGTAGGATCTGTTCCAACAAACCTCACACTTACCAAGCTTTAGGTGAGACGCTAGTATTTTAAGTGCTTTTTGGATTTGGGAATAGATGAGCTGTTGTGATTGTCATATTCGTTTCCTTGCACGTTAGTGCCTTTTTTCAGAAATGCATTAGATAGCTTCCCTGGTGTTTGTCACTGCTCCCTGATGTTTTTGATCCACAGGAGGCCTTGCTTTATGAGTGCTGCACTAGCATATTATAATTGAGTGAATTTATATTTTCTCTCCCACTGCCTCATTTTTGTCTATGATGTCAACCCAAGATTAACTTTTATATAGACAGAATTGAACATACTGCGGCAGACACCTCCATCTGTCCATCAACCTTTATTTTTTTCTCACTTCTCTTTCTCTCAGATTAAGTGTGACCAGTACTGGCCAAGTCGTGGCACGGAAACCTATGGCATGACCCAAGTAACCCTGTTGGATACAATAGAGCTGGCTACTTTCTGTGTCCGCACGTTCTCCCTCTACAAGGTAAGAGAATTTCTCTTTTCAAACAAATACTGTGCAGGAGCCTAGGCTGAAGAAACTTTGCACATATCTTAGTTTTGACAGCTATTTCTGTCTGTCATATTGATATTAACTAGCAGTGCTAGATTTAGTAGTGACAATTGCCCCTTTTATTCTTAGTTTTATTTAAAGCTTTAGATGCTTTAGGTATTGTGGATTTTTCTAAGGAGTTTTCCCTAGAGCATCAATATAGTATCTATCTAGAGACCTCACTTCCTTCTTCTATTACACTGAAGCATCATTGAGGAGTTCACTTATTTCAATCATTCAATTTGAAAAGAGAAGCTTATGTTGGATTTAAAAAAAATAACATTGAACCACCAACAATAGATCACAAGGCTCTCTTAACCATCTTTTCACAGTGGATGTCAAACAGCTTGCATTCTGTGCCTCTTTCAACAGACTTGATTTCCAAAACTCTCATCCTAAAAAAGGACTTTGACCATTCAGCAACATCCCAATACCTTTTCTATTGCCTGTGGTGGTTAGAGGCTTCACACAAGAGATTCAACTGGAGTATGTTGGCAATAGAAACACTGACTCGGTCGTAGTTCAGACCTTGTGAATCTCCTCCAGCATCTTGAATAGGTTTCACAAACCTCTCAAAGGTTAAACCTATTCTGTTTAACCTTTTTCCACCACGCTTTTTTCGTTCTACTTAACTTTCCATGAATTTCCTCTGATGCAGCAGTATGTGAACTGCGACCTTCTTTAGGCAACAGCCATTTGTGACTTACTAGAGTGCATCAATGACAGCTGTTAAAGTTAGCAGTCTACCTCATGTTTTTTTTACATTTATGCAAAATTTTTTTATTGTTGATCATAAGTAATAGCGATAAGTCATAATCATCAAAATTAACAAAACTAAATGTTTGAGTGTGATGAACATAGAATTTTCCATTTTTGATTTGAAAAAAATCAAAAAAATAATATTTATAATATTTTATAAATATTATAAAAATATTTATAAAATCAGTAACATATTATTGAAATAGCTAGAGATTTGTATTTAACAAAATACAAATAGCCATTGGGGTTGTGACTTTGTATGTTTTTGCTGAATAAAGGTAAAAAAAAAAAAAAGAACTGAATATATGAAGTACATTACATTCTGTATTGATGATGCAAAAAAAAAAAAACTTATATACCATATCACACAGAATGAAGTGAATGAAATTCAAAGTCTTAATATTGAATACAGGTCTCTGGGCACAGCATGAATAAAAACAAAGATACAAAATTTATACAGAGAACCTCAATAAGCCCTATAAACCCTGGGCTGTTTCCTGTTCAGTGCCAATATTCTTTTAGAAAACGTTGTCTTCCCTATCCACCCCTTTTACCTTGTTTAGCTCCATCTCTCCTCAATAGATCATCTGTTTATGTGCATCTGCCAAATTGGAGCACTTAGGTAAAGTGAGCAGGAGAGAAACTCAATATACATAATTGGCAGACAGCTCTCATGCTTCTCTGTGTGTGCACAAAGACCCTCTCTTACACTCGCACACAAGCTCAAACACGCATGATGTCCCTTACACACTAGCACACACTTGTACACAGCTGAAATTTGATCCCTTACACAGACATAGGCACTCACACAACAACATCCACTTTAACACACATAAAAATAGACAAGAAATAACCATTAAAAAGACTTATTATTACAAGGTGGCTTAAAGTGAAACTGGAAAGGCCAAGATTGTTGCAGTCAGATTAGAACATTACTGAATTTCTCTCTTACTACACGACATCAAACTGACCTTTTAGGCCATATCGCAAGGGGAACAATGAATGACAGGGGACTGCACAGATAGCAAACATCAGTAGCCTTAGAGTTCAAGCAGCCAGCTTTAAATCCATTTAAATTCTGCTTCTCTGAGCTGCTATCAAACCGACCGGTACACTCCTTTTCCTATCTGTCCTCTCCTTTCCTGCAATATTGAGCCGTCGCTGTGATATCTCACTCAGCAGTTCCCACTTTGGTGGATTTTTTTGTGATATATAAGGTAGCAGAGGCAGGCAACCATGCACACACACAGCCAGCTACTGGATATCTGTATAAAGGTGTCCTACAGTGACACAGAATTGTGTCTGCTGACAAATCCTTTGAAAAAGAAATGTAATTTTAAAGAAAAACCAGGAAACCAGAAACAAGCCACGTTCATGTTGCCGACCTCAACTGCAATGCATCTGGAAATATTAGAAAATAAATAAGGGGTAAAAGGAACTGGGTCAGTTTGCCTTTAATTAGCACACTCATTTATTCATTTATTCAGCAAGTAAAATTTCCCTCTGTCAGGAAAACCAGAAGCGCTGCAGTGAAAAGCAAACAGTCCCTCTATTAGAGGATCTTATGTGAGTAAAGAGAGAGAAGATCTAAAGCATATTTAATTTTTCATTCGTTTTGTCAGTCTCATAGCAAAAAAACACCTTTTCTCCAGGTCCTGTCCAGTAATTTTGAGTGTTTGTTTTTAAGATACAAGTTGACAGATAAGTGTGTAAAAATAGAAAATAGAAAACAAATGTTGGCTGCATGTTCACTTATAGTCTGGCGAGATCTCTACAAACTAATACCAGAGGTTTAATAAAGTTTGCGAAAATCAGCAAAGGAAATCACTAGATTGGAAGCTTATGGTTTATGTTAACCAAGTCAGAATAACAGCTAGCGGTGCAAGTCGGGACATTTCTTTTTTGTTAGCGTCACAGTTTATTTAAACTGTCACCTTTAATATTTGTAAGCAGAAAAAAATTGAGCACATTTTGTGAAAAATAAATTAGTCAAGTTTTTGAAAAATGATGTGTCTCCTATTGTGTGTTCTGGTTTTGTACAGTGTGTGTGTATTAGGATGAAGGTTGTAAAACTCTGTGTTCTCCTGCATCAGGACTGAGTCCTCTTTTTTATTTTTCCTCCTTATTTTATGATCACTATCGTGGAAAGTGATCATTAAGGTAGGATGTCACGTTAGAAGTGACCTAGATCTCATTGAAGCGGACAAAAAGCACAAAATATTTTCTTATTTAACACAGTAATAAAATATTAACAAGAGTATTAAGAATATTAACCTCTGTTGCTTGTTTTTGTTGTTTGCAGAATGGCTCGAGTGAGAAACGGGAGGTTCGTCAGTTCCAGTTTACAGCGTGGCCTGACCACGGCGTGCCAGAGTACCCAACCCCCTTCCTAGCCTTCCTCCGTAGGGTGAAGACATGCAACCCACCTGATGCTGGACCCATCATTGCTCACTGCAGGTCATTAATCATTTTCTGGTATTAGAATATGATCTGCAATGCAAATTATCTTAATTTGCACAGGAATCCCAAAATGAGATGGTTGAAATTTAAGAGAAATAAATAGTGTGCCTCTCTTCTACCTTTTCTTTTTCATTTAATTAATTTTTATGTCTTTCATATACACCCATCAAACACATTGGCAGAGCTCCATACTCTACATATTTTATAGTACATTGCATAACAGACTTCATCCAAGCTCACACTCCATTTTTTATATGCTCCTGATATTTGTTTCATCATTCTTCTCTGGTGCATCATTTTATATGCTCTGTTTTTATTTTTCCTTTTTCTGTCAAATGTCTCACGGAAATCCTTCCCTGCCTTTTATACCTCTCCCTTTTCACTCCTTAGCTCTTCCTTTTTATATCAGCTATATTTCTCTAATGGCTTATTCAAATTGAAACCTTCCTTTTTGTCAAGATAAGAAGGCTTCAGTGAGTCCAAAGCACTGCACAATAAATCTGAAATGTGACAGCTTGCCACGCTGAGTCTCCATCACTTTCCTCATGTTGTATTATATTTAGTTTTTTTTTTTTTTTAATCATTTTTGTATTTCCTCTTTTATCATAAAAGTGAATTTCTTTTCTTACTCTAATTCGATTATTTTAACTACAACAGCTCTTTGTATTGGAATTATGTTTAGCACCACAATTCAACAAGAGTATTAAATCATGGATGTATTCAAAATATATTAATCTGTCTTTATATTCTTCCTTCCACTTCAGTGCTGGCGTCGGCAGGACGGGCTGCTTTATAGTAATCGACGCAATGCTCGAGCGCATCAAGCATGAGAAGACGGTCGACATCTATGGTCATGTGACGCTGATGCGTTCGCAGCGCAACTACATGGTGCAGACAGAGGACCAGTACAGCTTCATCCACGATGCGCTGCTGGAGGCGGTGGCCTGTGGAAACACGGAGGTGGCTGCTCGCAGCCTGTACTCCTACATCCAGAAGCTGGCCCAGGTGGAAAGCGGCGAGCACGTTACCGGCATGGAGCTAGAATTCAAGGTACTAAATGGCTTAATGATCATCAAATTAACCTGCTTCCAGCACAACACCTCTTCCATTTTGTGTAAAAGAGATGTGGGCAGTTTCTCTATTTTAATTCAACTGTCCAAAACAGCTGACCCTAGTCCAGGTTTTGAGCTGCATCAATAGACTGCATGGAGACGCATTGTTGTGATTACGTGCTGAAGGGGGAGTGACGGAAAGGATAGGAGGTTCTTAAAAAAACAAGAGGTAAATTTCAAGGCATCACGGCCATGAGCGATAGCATTTCTTTTGAGATGCTTTTTATACAGCCAGTATTTCCTTAATGACTGAATGTAACATAACTACTTTGATTGTGCTATAAAATAGCACTATATGAATGTAAAATACATAATACCTTTGTTTTAATAGACAATGACTTTGGTGGCTGGAGCCAAACCGTCGAGCCAGAATTTGCAGCTGTCAGTTACTTAATGAAACAAAACAGGTTTAAGATGTTTAATAACATCTGCATTACCGCTGGTAAAACAAGAATTTGATAGTTATAAAAAACAATAAAAGCCTGAAGTAATTGAGGTCAACTACAGGGAATTTTTATAAAGACTATTTTTCCAAGTTGGGCTTATTTTACAAATGCTGGTGCGTTATAAGGATTTGTAGAAAGCCATGTTAGCTCTCACACTGGATGCAGTTTGGTTGTGAGTTTAGCTAAGTCTGGAGGACTTCACAGAAGTTGAGCAGAGAGAATAATTCTGAAAGAAGTAATTTTTTGGTGGGAGAGCTGTCAGGCAATCACTTTGCTGTATGGTGTATGTGCATAACAAATAAGTCTGAGCATGAAGCTTTCTGCGCACATAATCTGCTTGCTGAAAGTATTCAGCAAAATTCAGTACAGAAGTTTCAAAACATACAAAAAAAGAGCTAATAGGCTTTTGAGATTCACTCTAATTAAACAGAAAAGATTATTTTCTGTTCAACAGCTGAGTTTTAATTGGGACCAGGATGCAAACACGAAAACAAAGGTTCTCTTTTATTTTCATCAATGATGATGTTGGTAATTTTTAGCGACTTTACATGAAAAACTTAAAAAAACAAAAAGCATCCCACAATGAACTGGGAAATAATTAATGAATTCTGTATGATTACAAATTCTTAATTAAAATATTTATTATATTATGACATTTGACTGTGTTCTCATTGCTAAATACGTCTGTTTTATTCAGATTCTGCTTCTTGCAGTTACATTTTTTCCAGGATTGTGCGTTTCCATAGTTAGAATAAGGACTTATTTCTAATAAATGTGTCTGGCTTTTTAGACATTTCTGAAAGAGTTTCTGAAGGTTGCAATTCGGTTTTGTGCTCATGATGGTTATTTTTATGCAGCCATCTGCACGCTGTTCTTTGCACACCTCCAGCACCTCAGAGTTTGCTAAATATTTTGGAACATGTTTAGCTGTCAGCCAGGGCTTTAATTTCCCTTTCTGGAAGTATGACTAATTTTCTCTTGGAAAGTTTTTCAAGTCAGGAAGACCCCTTCTTGACCTCCACAATGCAAGTGAATGCACATTTTTTAAAATTACATTTCAAACTCAGGAAATGAACTTTTAAAATTGTTTGTTCATTTTCAAAGTGGTATGGGATTCATGTGCATTGATTGCCAACATGCTTTGGCTGTTTTTTAATTGAGCTGTTGATTGTTGGAGCAGAGTTTTAGGAGTCAAGTTTTGGGACTGGGTTAAAAAAAATGACGGTGCTTACATTTCTCAAACCATTTAAACTTTTTGATTGTCCTTTACTTTTTTGTGGAGAGGTTGACTCTACCTGGCTGTTGCATAGAAGGCAGCAAATCAGCTTATTGGTAATCCAACAACTCACACAAACAGCTTAAAGAGTAAATAAATATTGAGACAAATGCTTTAACATCCCTAATGCAGGCAGAACACATTCAGCTTATCTGGCCAACTTTATAGAAAAAAAGAACTGGCAACCATGACTGGAAGGTATGTTTCTGGTTTACTGGCTTCTAGGTCTGGGTCATATTGCTGAGCATGGTCTGTGTTCTTTATGGGGCTAACTCTATGTAGTTTGAGTCCCTTTAGGTGGTTATGTAAAAAACACATTTCATAAAAAATGTAAAAAGAGGTGGAGGCAAGAAAGGGGAGCAATAAAAATCCAAGACAAGGTTCAAGCTATACGACAAAAGAAAGTCTAAAGAAGCAAGTGAACGGAAAGACAGAACAATGCTCACATATAAAAACATGAAACACACCCCTCATTTCAGGATAGTGATTTGCCAATTCAGCTTTTTACATAGTTTGGCTTGTTTTTAAGAACTCTAATAAATGATATCTGAAACTCTTATTTGTGGCGTGTTCTGTGGTTTCATAGTAGAGCAGATAGAGGCTACGGTCCTCGGTGCAGCCGTCCTGGGTCCCCGAACGTGGAACCTTTGCTGCATGCCTTCCCCCCAAAGAGTTGGGGGGAAGGCATGCTGTCAGTTTGCTTTAAAGGACCAGCAACCACTGAAGCTCAAATGCTTCAGTCTACATGAACAGGCAACATGCCTGTTCTGTTTTACTTGTTCTCCTCAGGCTGCTTGTATCTTCGATGCTATACTTTTCTTTGTTAAAAACTATCTATGCTGACTGACAATGCTGTATGCGGTTTGCTGGCTAACAAGCAAGCAGGCATGACACAAATGCTCTTTGTGGAGATATCAAAGTGCATCGGGGTGGGGGGCGATTATAGGAAATTGCTGACCCCCAAAGTCCCTCTGGGGTTCTTCTGTTGATGCAGCAGCACCACTTTTTGTTTTGATCACTTTGTGATGTGTGTGTGTGTGTGTGTGTTTCTTTACTGAACATCCCCATCTTTTATGCACACATACTAGGCTGGTGTTTTCAAAGGCACTAGTGACCCACTTTTAGAGGAGTTTTCTGTTTCATACACACTTGATGTGGAGGCTTGTTAGTCAGGATGTGCGGCATATTTTCACTCTTTGCATCTGACCCAGTGGGACCTTATAAGTTGCAAATAGACAAACTTTTTGAATTTCTTTCAGTTTTTAAAAATAAATAATATCCCTTTGAAGTTGGGCCATTGTCGCTAAAGCATGGGTGAAAGACTCGATTAAGATTGGCTCTGCTTTTTACCTTCTTTCTTTGATATTTTAGGCTCTTTATCCGCCTGGCACCTGTTTTTCTCTCCTTTTTTTAACATTTTATCTTTTCTCAATTTTCCTCTTTTCTCTTTCTTAGTATCTCATTTTTTACCTTTATTTCTAACTACCATGGCTACGGCCTATTCCTTCTTTCATTTTCTCGTTTTCTTTTCAACCCATTTTTTTTGTTCTGTCAGAATTTCATTTTTGAGTGTGTTGGTTTTAATCACTTTCTTTGCAAGATATTTTTCCCTTACGATATTAAATTGTCCCCACATCTTCCTCCCCCAGCGTTTGGCCAACTCCAAGGCCCATACATCACGCTTCATCAGTGCCAACCTTCCCTGCAACAAGTTCAAGAACCGACTGGTCAACATCATGCCCTATGAGACCACCCGCGTCTGTCTGCAGCCAATCAGAGGCCTGGAAGGGTCTGACTATATCAATGCTAGCTTCATTGATGGATACAGGTGAGAGAGCTGGAACAAACAGATGAGATAAGATTACGACAAGGTAAATGCAAATGGTTTCATAATGGATATATTATAAACAGGCAACAGAGGGCATACATTGCCACGCAGGGCCCTCTAGCAGAGACTACAGAAGACTTCTGGAGAATGCTCTGGGAGAACAACTCCACTATAGTAGTCATGTTGACCAAACTTAGAGAGATGGGCCGGGTAAGCATTATATTGTGTTGCAATTAAAATAAAGCAACAACTTGGTAAAAAAATTTTACTCAACTGACTAAAACCACTTTTGTTCCTACAGGAAAAGTGTCACCAATACTGGCCAGCAGAGCGCTCTGCCAGGTATCAGTACTTCGTGGTAGATCCCATGGCGGAGTACAACATGCCTCAGTACATCCTTCGGGAGTTCAAGGTCACAGATGCCAGGGTGAGAATACACTGCTTAAGGATGTATTTGATGGGATTTCTTGGTTACGGGAAAATGGCTCAGGAAAATATTGCTTTTTTTCTTCTTATAGACTTCTGATATTTCACATTGCTGAAAAGACGATAATAAAGTTAGTCATTATTTTAATACTATTATTTTACGGAAGAAAATCCATTATACGTATCCTTTTTAAATTACTGTAATTGCAGCCTACTACAAAATCAAACGTCAGCCTCCAAGTTGAGTTGAACCAAAGTTGTTGAAAAGAGGCTGTTTGGTCAACAAAAACACTGTTGAGTGCCATTGAACTTGAGTGAATATTCATGAATAAAACAAAGCTATGAAGTTTTTTTTATTATTATTTTATTTGAAACTGTTTTGTAGATGCAAGGAAAGACTACTTTTGAATTGTCAGTTTTGCTATGAAATCTTCAAAAATTTGAAAGAGTTTGGCAAAAAAAACAAAAACTGTGTATTGAAAAATAGTTGAATTTAGAGACTTTATTCCTTATTTTCTTTTCTAAAGAACAGGCATGTTATTTTTTATCAATTAGTTTATTTTATTTTGCATCTATTTGATCTTTTCCAAAAAAGAACACGTCACAACTTTTGTGGACATGATATAACTTTGAATTCTGACTTTGAATGGAACCTATGATTATTGGCACTAAATTTCTATGTCTTCAATTCAGTTACATAATAGTAAAAAAAAAAGTAGTGTTTGTTCAATATAAGCTGCATTTAGCATAGAATAATTCAGTCCTTTTTGAACAACTGAATTTGTCCAAATGCAAAACACAAAATCACGCTTCCACATCAAACAACAACTCCACCTTCATGTTGTTTAAAGGTTGGTGCAACATAGAGATAGTAAAACCTGGCTGCACTACAAGCTGTTTTAGGACAAATATATTGTGCTGGAAAAATCTTAATGTCTGTCTCCTTGTTTTTAATCAGTTATACTTTCTTTCTCAGATAAAATGTAATTTTCAATTAAATTCTTTCATAGGACATTGTAAAGGTAATATTACAAAACAAAACTTTATGTCAGCTTTGTCTAAAATAACAAGATGTCACAGCGTCTAAGAAAATGATGAGAGATTTGGATCCAACTTATGGTCATTCTTTTGACACGTTTAAACCTGTTGTACACCATTTAAATTCTACCTTCTCAGTATGATTTTTGCACCAATTAGATCAGACAGCAGAAAAGTTGCAAAGCATCTTTTTCTTCAAAAAGTTATCCAGTGACTTTGCAGGTAATGCGATAGGTAGTTGCAGAAGTAGTCTTTACATTGATAATGAGTTATACATCTAATCAAATGCATCTTGTGCATTCAGAGAAAAATCGTATATGAGAAAATTATGCTTCGTCTCTGTTTTAACATAAACAGCAAGATGTGCACTCTCACCTATTCACAAAATCATGCACTGCTTTTTGGACTGCTAACAGGACTGACCTTCTCATCACATTCCTATCCAAATGCAATTTGGTGCTTTCACCATAAATTCATACCTGCACCGTCTTGAGTGTTATAAACAAACACATTTCACATGCGGGCAATTGCTTTAGCATAATTTATAACCAAATTGTCTTAAGGACTGGCCTCTGTTTCCATTTCAGAGGTTTCTTGTGGCAGGCAAAATTATCACACTGCTCAACTGTAGCCAAGAGACAGTCTGAGCTTATCGCTGTTATGGAAACAAAGCAGAGAGATGAAGACGATAGTAGTGTGAACCAAGCTGTGTGTGTGAGGGTATGTTTGTGAAGATAGCCCCATTTTACTATGCATGCATGCACATGTGAAGGTGTTTTTTAGGTTGCATTTAATCACACATACCGTAGCAGAGGTTTGCTTGTTTTTGGTCTCGCATGTGTGCCTGTACGTGTTGCCACATGCCTCTGCACAGCAAGAGCATAGACTTCATGCGGTAATGGCATAGACTCTATGCCTCAACACTTGCATCTAGAGAGGCAGTCACGTATTTAATCACACAATTTCACACGCCATGTGGGCCCTCAGGTTGTGTGTTAAATTTTCTCTTTTTTTAAAAGTTTTTCTGCCTCTGTATTTCTCCAGCATGCTCGGATTATTGTGTAATTGTCTTTGCCCCCCTTTCATTGTTAATCCTTTTGCTGAGACAAAATGTTTTTAAGGGGAAAAACAAAAGCACCGAAAGAAAAAAAACACGTGATGGATCATAAAACATGGAACGAAACACGACGATAAACAAAGAGAGTCGGAACACGGAGCTTAACTCATTATGATCACTGTGTTTGTCAAGTGCGGTAAGGTAGGGAAGCGCATCTTGGTGGCAGCGGTGCAGAAGCAAACAGTACAAGAAGGCAGATTCAAGACAGCAATTATGCATATCCTTTGACATACAGTAGCTTCACACGTACTATCGCCATCTGTAGTACAAGGGAACCAATGGCTTATGGAAAAAGTAAACCAAATACTTGTCTTCTTCTTTTAGCAGTCCTGGCCTTTCCCCTTCTTGGCACAATAGTTGTTTTTTTTTCTTCACTGTCTAGGTTTTCAGGTAGTAACAATGAATATCCAGTATTGTACCTGAATTGTATTGTAGTACAAGTGATTTCAGATTGGAGAACTACTAAATTGTTTTGATTTTTATTGATAAGATTGCATGCTTTTGAACAACTTCTGCAATCTGTTGAAACATAATGGTGCAAAACAGATTTTGCTAAGTCTACCCTGGTTAAATATACTTTGATTTCATATCCAGTCTCCCTTAGCCTTTAAATTATTTAAATTCTCTCATATATTTGAATTGAATTGTTTGTTTCAATCAGTCAATCATGTTTGTTTGTATAGCATTTTTCAGCAGCAAGCTTCTTCTACTACCTATAGACAAGTAAATATGAAGAAAGACCAACACTGCAAAGCACAAAATGTGAAAGGGGTTTAAATCACCTCCAAACATCTGATGTAAAAGTGAAGCAAAGTTTCACTATATAGCATTTATTGGAACAAGCTCAGCGAGTTCATATCGTACCCCCATGTTGTACCTACAACGTGTCATATCAGCCCACCTACTTCCATTTCATACCCATAAACATCTTTCATACCGAAGCACATCACCAGAATATTCTTCAGTACTGAATCAAATTCAAAAATTCTAATTAAAAAATCTAATGTGTAATCTGTATGTTAATGTTTCTGAGTTTTTTGAGGAAAAAAACTTTTTTTTGTTTATTTTTGATTCATGTTGCCATTTGGGCCACTTGACTGGTGGAATATGACAGATTTTGAGCAAGTCAGATCAAGACAAGAGTGAGTACCCTCTCATGGATAGATAGCTTTTTGGAGGCAGACAACTACATTTCCTTACAGTAGACCATGAGTGGAAGATAGAAAGAAAAATCATAATTGATTTGTTAAAGTGGTTAAGGAATGTCCTTCTGTACATATGATTTTAATACCAAATTTCTTTTGCAGATAGTGCCAAATTTTGATTTATTTGTATATTTAATAGCAATCTTATTCCATAAAAAAGCAGATTATCTGAAAGACAAAAGAACATCCTGTTTTGCAATTTTGCTGACTTTGCCATCTCGGTGTAAATATATGTAGTGGGACTGTATAGCAAGTGGCACAACGTGTCTGCCTTGACGTCTGTTGTGCAGAGAGGTGAGAAACTACAAGAGAAAAGAACACCTGGTTGTCTTAATTACTGGTGGCATCAAGCAGAGAGCCTGTCTGTATAAAACTGCTTGTCTCTGCTGACTTTCTTGACTAATTTGTTCTATCTTTGACAACTTGAAAAGAACTTTGCTTCACAAGGACAAAAGTATTGACTGTGTGCTCTATCACACTGTATAATAAGTTCTCGAAAAAACCTAGATCACTCCCAATCCTGCCTCAATTTCAAAATGTGTTCAGATGTTTTTGTTTGTATACAATGCTCCATCTGTGTCCTGTTGTAAAACTGTTAATGCTATTTTTTTTTTTACAGTTTTTGTTTAGTTTTTTTGTTGTTGTTGCTGTCCAAGCTTTCTTCCTGAGTTGTTCTTGCCTCTCACCTCCTCCTTTCTGCAAACCTATCAGGCTGCCTTATTGATCACATCGCAGGATTATCCTATTCAACACAGTGAAGTCTCTGAGAACTTGCTTGTCATGGCAGATACAGTATTGATTCGTTTAGCTGGGCCTACTTTTGACACACACAGATACATTGTGAAACATGGGGGAAGTGGGTACAATCTGGTGTGGAGTAAATGGAGAAAAAAAACAAACTGAATTCACTTGGAAACAGTTTCCACAGTTGTGTTTTATATATATGTGGGTGTGTGTAAATCACAGATGTTTTTCTGGTTAACTGCAATACATGTTTCCATTATTTTTTAACCAACATCTGATATTGATGATTGGAGAGGCAGACTAGGGTGCAAAGTCTCGTCCTGCACATTCCAGATATCCTCTATGGGGTTTGATCCGGACTTTGTGGTGGCCAACAGCTTGAACAGGAGACTTTAGGCATGATGGGTGCATCACTTCATCTTACTCTCTTCTTACTCTGATGAGCCCGTCTCTCTGGAAGAGGGTAAATCTGGGGTCATCGAGACACACGACCTTCTTCCATCACTCCAGAGTCCATTTTTATTCTCCCTTGCAAATTGAAGCTTTTTTCAGCAACTAGCTTTGCTGATAAGTAGTTTTCTTATGGCTATGCAGATGTTCAGTCCCAATCCCTTGAGTTCACTTGAATTCAGTTTATTTATATAGTACCAATTCACAACAAATGGCATCTTTTGGCACTTCACAAAAGAAAAAAAGTTCCCCTTGCATTGTGCATGTGGAAATGTTCTTACAATTAAACATAACCCGGAGTTCTGCTGCTGTTTTTCTTCTATTTGTTTTCAACCACCACATAAGTGACTGGCAATCAAGATCCTTCAGGATTTTTTTCGACCACATTTCTTCCTCTAGTGGTTACAATGGTTTCCCACTTTTCCTTTTTGTTTTTAATAATGTGTTGAACAGTTCTTAATGCAGTTTTAGTAGTTTCTGCAAGCTGAGATGTTTTCTTTGCTTGATGCAAAGAAGAGACAACTGTTTGTCCTTTCTTAAATAGATTAACGCTTTTTCTACAACCGTGGCTGTGTCTTTCTACTTAGTTCTTTGTGAAATGAGAAACTATTACATCAGCAGGGGTTAAATTGCTTGCTGGTGAAATTTTATCACCCATACAATAATTATGCAATAATTATCTGACCTAATTTCTTAGTTATTTTAAATGGCGGCTTTTCTTTTTGTTAGCCCTTTGTTTCTATTTTAAATGTCTTCAATGTGAGCAACGTGGAACTGTTGTCAAATTTTTTGTTTGCATGGACAAACTTGCCAAATAAAGCTGATTCTTATTCTTCACCTTATCTTCATTTTATTTTCCAGGATGGCCAGTCCAGGACAGTAAGGCAGTTCCAGTTTACTGATTGGCCAGAACAAGGTGTACCCAAATCCGGAGAGGGATTCATCGATTTTATTGGCCAGGTTCATAAAACCAAGGAGCAGTTTGGACAGGATGGGCCCATCTCTGTACATTGCAGGTAATGTGTCTTATGTTATTTCATGCACAAAGGGTTGCAAACAAGTCACTTGTGTAACTAGCCATTTTCTAGTTTTAAAGCAAGCGTTCCAAATAAATATGTTGAAACATAATAGAAAATCAACATGCAGTTATTTTTATTTTTATTTACCTTTAGTTTTTTCGGCCACTTTTCTGCAAACATTACTACACTTTATCAACTTTTATTTGGAAGCATATTTTTGCTGTATTGTATTTCAACAAATGCTCATGTTGATGGACTTGGAGAACAAAACTGTTCTAACAAATGATAAACTTTGTTCTACGTAGCGCTACGCAGTGATCAAATAGTTGTATAGTGTGAGCATTTTATGAGGTATATGGCAGTAACAAAATATTTTCATTATTGGCATCCTGGTAGCAACATGTATTTATAAGCCTCATTTGTATATTACTTTAATATTTCTTAAAATCCTCACATTATGGCACCTAATGCATAGCTGGATTCTCCTACAATAAGCTATAAAATATTCTACCCCCCACACCTCTTTCAAAAACATTTTATTTATTTATTTTTTTAAATATCAGCCCTTAAAGAGATTCATAAAAAGTGAATAGTACATTGTGGTTTAGTTAACATTAAATTTTAACCTCGAGTTGAACTCCAAAGACACAATTAAGGTCAGATAACCCCTGCTGATAATTGTTGTTTCTTTGGACAGCTCCTTTTGCAGTGGAGTTCTAACTTCATGATTCTTCCTCACCTTTTTGCCTCTGTGGAACACACCTCTACTCCTGAACAGGTTCTTCTCCTACATAATTGAAAAGGCTCAGAAGAGGCTTAGTATTTGAAAAAGCAGAGATTAAAAAATGACAGAGTCCTTCTTGTGGTTTTTGTGACCATTTCATGTTGCTTTTATGACCTGCAGTGCAGCTTCCAAGGAGACTTACATCATTAATTTGGCCAGCTGGATTAGGGTAGAAAGTCATATTATGTATATTTATTGTTAGACCTTGAAGAAGATCCATCTTAAAGGATCTGACTTCCTGTTGATTTACAATAGATTTTGTGTGTCTCTCTGGTTTTGCATGAGCTACAAGGCTAGAAAAAAAGAAGAGCAGTGTGAAATTTGACACATTTTTGTTGTACCATTTGGGGTTAAAAAATAAATGCATGGTGTCTTGACAGAATGTTGTGTTTTTTTTCTGAATTGTTTTTCAGATTTTTTGCTGAAAATTTTCAATAATTTCATAATTATGTATTAGCGTAAAAAAATTTGAGGATTTGTTGATTTTGTGTGAATAAAGACATTGGAGTTTTGAGCCAGGTAGTCATTTCCGCTTTACATTACTGTCACATAAGCACCATTAGATCATGAAGCATGACATCAATTTCCTTGTGTTAAAATCAAAAATGATGTCACCCACTTGAAAACGGTCCTCTGTGGGTTGTAATATGTGTACGGCAAGCTACAAAAACATTTTACCCTTCTGTCAGACTGTTGAAAAGGGGAAGGTTTTCTTACTGTGTTTGGTGCAGGTATTGCAGCATGCTGTAAAAAAGGCACTGTTTGTTTTTCAGATTTTTTGCTGAAAATTTTCAATAATCTTATAATTATGTATTAGCGTGAAAAAATTTGAGGATTTGTTGATTTCCATCATCGTAAAATCGTGAAACACTGGAGTCTGGAGGGTCACATAAAAAGCTTCCACAGCCCGGATTTGACCCTTGTGCCTTTGACACACATGCTGTAACATACACTATACAAAATAACTATAATCAATGTCTGTATGTAAATTACAATACTTTGCAAATGCATTTATGTAATAACCTTTTTCAGGTTGTCATGACTCAACCTCAATCTTAAATGTGTTTTGAAGGGATATTATGTGATAGACTAACCCATAATAATCATATAATTGAAAAGCTGAAATAAAAGGATATGTTTAGAAAATGTTTTGCAAATGCAAATTTGAAAAATGCAGCACATACAAATGTTCACCTCCTGATTCAGTATGTTGTCAAGCCAGGTTTTGTGGTAATTAAAGCTCTAAAGTGTTTTGTCGTGTGTCTTTCCAAGCTTTATATGTGTTGAGACACACATTTTTGTCAATTTCTCTTTTTTAAATCACTCTGTCAGATTGGATGGGCAGTGTCAACATCAAAGTCTTGTCACAATTTCTATGTTAAATTTAGGTCTGGAATTTGACCAGACCTAACATATATCTCATGACTAAAATCATGCATTTGTAAGTGTGGCCATGTTTGAGGAGACCTATCCTGCTGAAAGTTAATGCTTGCCACAGTTTAAAGTCTTTTAGATGCTCTAATAGCTTTACTTTCTGAATTGCCATGTATTTACTGCCTTTAATCTCGCCAGCAACTTTAACCATCTTCAGTGTCTTGAAAAAGCAAAGTAATCGCTACAGCATGATGCTGCAAGCACTATACTTCAAAGTGGAAATGGTTTGTTCAGGGTGATGTGCAGTGATAACTTTTGCAATTTGCTAGTTTCCAAAAAGTTACTTTAAGGTCACATCTTATACAGGTTTGGCTGTGTTATGCCTTTTGGAAAACTAAAAATGGCCTTTCTGTCCATTTGAAAAATCCTTTCCTTGTCCAGTTTGTCAGCTTGGATACATGGTAATTATTTTCTAGATTTGCAGTTGACATTTAAGGTATTTAATTTTTTAGGGCTGACCTTCCATTCGACTTTTTGCAAGTAGGTTTTTATTTGTAGAAAGCTTTGAAACCCACCTCTTATTTTTCCACATCTTTGTAGATAATCCCCACCCAAATAAAGATGTGTTTGTGTGTCTACAAACACTTTGAAGTCAATGGAAAAATGTGAAAGGGATGAAGAGTTTCACAAGCTACTATGTATTAAATACCTCAAAATACAAAAGCCAAGTGATTCCATAGGTTTAGTTTATATTTTTTTGTCACATATTCATATGTATTTTGATAATCAGGATCTAGGATATTGAGGTCGAGGAAGAAAAATCTGGACATCTGTCATATGAGAGGTTTTGAGTAGAGAAGACTAAAATAATAATAAATAGACAAAATCCAGAAAATTAGCCAAATAATATGGTTGTCAGACTGCTGTTGTGTTGAAGAGTTCTTATTTTGAAAATATATTTCTTTGGGGGATGGATTTTTGTTTTTATTTTGCAGTATAGCAGCCACCTTTCTTTTTTTTTTTCTTTTCCCCTCCTCTTCTGGGCTTTCTTATCTCCACGAGAAGAGCTTATGTCTCCCTTTTCTCTTACTCTTGCGCTTTCCATCACCAGACTTCCCAGTCTGTCATCTGCCTATTCCTTAATCCTCTTGCTCGCTCTTCTTTCCCATCCAGCCATTCTCCTGGATCTTTTCCCTCTAGCTCTGCATCCTCCCTTCCTTTGCTTTCCCTCTATCTAATAGCACCACATGCTTTTTGTTATTAATTGCATGAATACGTCCTGTGAATGGGGGGACACCAAATCCTCTCAGTCTGCAGTGGCTCACTGCTCTTTAAGATTTGGATCTGGAGAGGAGGAGGTTGAAGGAGAAGTCCCAGGAAGCATCTTTGGGTGGGTTAGGATTTTGCGCTTGATGGCGATTGTATGCGCTGCGTGATTAGAGCGCTGCGTTTGATATTTAGATTTGGTGAAATAATATGAGCAACATTTGTCGACCAACACATACACACCCAGTTGTCAGCTACAGTGTCTGCAACCATCATTTTCACTCCTCATCCTACAAAGTGGCATCAAAGGCAAGAAGCTCAAATAAATCTGTTGTCATATCAATTATTGTTCCATTGGTGATGTGGAAGTCATTTCGCAGCAAAGCAGCTTACAGAGCCAACTCTCAAGTATTTCAGCGTCTGAGTTAAAACTCAAGCTGTATTTCTGGGGACCAACAGCAGGCTAGTTTTTTTTTTTTTTCTCCTTCCAACACATGGAAAGAGGTGCTTAATGAGACTAAATGTTTGTGTGTATGTGTGTGATTTGCAATGTGTGCATGTGTCCTTGAGGACAAGAATGGAGGCACATGTATAAGTGGATTCGCAGGGTTCTTGCATGCAAATTGTCTCCTTGCTGCCATTGTTCTCGTTACCTTGAGCATCATTTCTTGCTGTGGATTTTTGTTGCTTTCTAGGAAGTCAAAGCTATCAACATGCAGAGTTTTTACAACTAAATCCTTCTTTTTGTCATGAGGTGTATTTTATGAAAAGTTTGAATTTTATAAAATTTTAACTTACCTTTCAGGGGTAATTTGAATGCAGAAGAAATGATAAGGACACAAGGGAAACATAGACCAACTTCACCCAAATAAAGTAGAACATCATCAAACAGTTACCATAATTCACTTCAGTAATTCGTTCAAAATGTAAAATTCAGATATTCGACAGATTTATTAAACACAGAATTATATATTTTTTTCCCTTTAGGTTTTCATGACATTTGCTTTTAGATAATGATTCTCAAAAATTATGTTTCTCATAAAATTTAAACAAAACTACATAGAAATACAATTTAAAAACTGTATTTTAGGGAGAAAATTTAGGCAGAAAATTACACGAAAAGCAGAAATTCAGTGTTCAGTATGGGCAAGAGTGCTGAGTTGACCACTGCTCAAAAAGTCATTAACTTCCTGGAGAAGGGTTTCAGGAGGATCATTGCTAAAATATCTCGCTACTCTCAAGGATATAAATGGAAAGCTAAGTGGAAGAAAAAAACTGCAGCCGAGGAAAGGTTTACAAACAACAATGATAGACATAGCCTTAGTAGATGTGTGAAACAAAGTGTTTGGAAGAGATTCATAGTGTGTGGACTGTGGTTCGAGTGCATCACAGCTCATCACACATACACATGTGATCAAGACATAGGCTACAAGTGTTACATTTCTTGAGTTAAGCTTCTGCTGAACCAGACACAATGTCTCTGGTTACTGAGTGGTGCAAAATCCACTTTTCGGATTAAAATGAAAAAGAAAGTAAATTTTGCATTTCAATTTGAACATCAAGTTCCAAGAGTCTGGTATTAAAAAACAGACAGCTGTCTAACAGCAGGATTTATAGCACTTCACACTTTCCTCTACTAAAAAGCTTCATGGATATGCTGATTTAATTTTTCCCACAGAACTTGACACCTACCCACACTTCCTAAAGTATTAATATCTGGTTTAATGACCATGGGATTGTTGTTTAATTGACCAGCAAGCTTGTCTGCCCTAAAACTAAAAGATGATCTGGTGGAAGAGGATGAGACACCTCAGACAGCAGTGTACATGTGCTCAAGGTTGTTAAAGCAGCTTTGGCTGATCCGCCTTCTTGCATGTAAAGGGAGTATTAGTCATGTTTTCAGTGCACATATTGTATAGCGCCCGGGCATAATTTTCAATGCTTTTTTCAATGGTCTTGACTTTTCTGAAAAACAGAATGATTGAAATAAAGTCACTTTTCATTTACGGTTTATTGATATGGACCCACGCTCATTCCAGAACAGGAGTTGTTTTTTTTTGTATGTGTCTGCCATGAGCACAATTCTTCATCTTTTTTGTTTCTCTTGCATGATTCTGAAATCTAGTGCTGGAGTGGGAAGAACTGGTGTCTTCATAACCCTCAGCATCGTCCTGGAGAGAATGCGTTACGAGGGAGTGGTAGATATCTTCCAAACAGTGAAGATGCTCCGGACGCAGAGGCCAGCTATGGTCCAGACTGAGGTGAGAAATGTTCCAAAACTGACAAAAAAGTTGAACACGTTCTTGTTGGTGTAAATCCAGAACAGTTACCTGATGCTTTTTTCTTTTTTCTTTTTTTTTCTACAGGATGAATACCAATTTTGCTATCACGCAGCTCTGGAGTACTTAGGAAGCTTTGATCACTATGCAACGTAAAAAGCCATGTCCTTCCCTCAGAATCCTGTTGCCCCTTCCTCTTCCAACTCAACGGTTTCCTGAGCCATAGAAACGTTTCAAATTTGAAATGACAGCGGTTGATCATTTTACCACTGCTCGTTCAGAAACACCAAACAGGATCCTGTAAATTTTTAGAAAATAACACCCGATACAACCAGAAAAAGAGAAATTCCAATTCAGACTCAAGGCAGAGAGGAAAATTGCCCATGATTTCAACTGAAGACAATTCTCAGCAACAAGCAACCAGAGGCTGTGGCTCACGCTGTGGGATGGGTATCAATCAAAGTGTCGGACTGCTTACCTTACCTCAAGTGTTTCAGTGGAGGAAGTTGTAAACATTCGTGGACATTTCTCTTCTAAAAAATATCTTTATGATACAGCGGCAACAAACAACCGCAATCGAAGGAAAAATGGAGCGAAAATCAAAGAGAAGCAGATGGATGTAGCCAAGACTGGGACACATGCCTATTTTGGATGTAAAAAAAAGGGTTTCAGTGTTTCTATTGACAGTTTTTGAGTTTTATCCTGAGAAAAGGCCAAACCGCGTCGACTCCTAGGTTTTCCCAAACTTTGGTCATTTGGTAATCAACTGAAATGGAACAAGAAAACCGGCCATTAAAAGGAAACCTTGAGTTTCTACACAATTCTACATACAATTACATTATGAATAGTTGTGCAGAAAACCTCTTCTACAACTTAAGAAAATGTCACCAAACTGCCTGTAAGCACAAAGAGCTTTAAGAAAGCACACTCCCAGTGGTTGTCAAAATGGTCAAAAAGAAAGCAGCAGCACATATCGTAAATTTGTTCCATTGTATTAATGTGTAAAGCCTGCTTCCTAAGACAGGTGACCCTAGTATAGTTAAAATCTCAACAGGATATTTCCAGTAAAAACTTCCTCTAGAAAAAATGGCAAAGATTATGGGAAAACCATGTCAGTTTTAAGAATTTTTGGCTTTGCCTCTCATGTGGATGATGCAAACAGTAACCTTGTCCCATGTTTTTTTAACAATCTTGTCTCTCTCTTGAACCATGGCGCCAAGGGGCTGATGCAGAAACTATCCACCCTCAGTCCAGTGAGAAGAAAAGGCTTCGGAACAACCAAACAAAGAAACGCTGCCAAATTTGGGCCTTTCTTTGTGTACAGTGACCAACAGTCATCATCGTTGTTTGGAACTTTTTTGTCTTTTGAGGACGGAAATCTATTTTTCTTTTCTCTCTTTAAGTTCTCTCTTCTGTTAAAAACCAAACATGCTGCTTATCTTGTGTATGCTGAGCGTGTGACTCTTTGGATAAAGAGAAAACTGATGAACAAAAAAAATGCCAGCTCTGCCAACTCCTTGCGCCCAGGTGGGCATGACAGAAACGCATCCACAAGACGTCATTGTCCACCGCTGCTTTTTTATCCAGTTTTCATTTTTCCCCAACCTCCTCTATATTCACCTCTATCATTGTACAAGAAACTCAAGAGCGACAAAGACCGCTTGCAATTGCAAAGTTGTACATTAACGTTGTTGACGAATTGGCCCAGAGTTTCACTGTATGTGTGGTTGGTAACCGGTCAACAAACAAAACAAGACGCTTTGGTGTTTTCCCCCTCTGTTTTATAAACGATGACCCAGTGGGTGATAAAAGCCAGAGCAAGTAGCCACGTCGGATCCCAATGCAAAATTTCTCTTGTTACTTGCACATCCCCAGGGCAAAACAGAGAAAAAGCTTGAAATAAACACCCCAATTCAACTGCAACAAAAGAGAAAATAAAAGCTAAAATCACCAAGTTTTTATGTCAAATATGGCGCTTTGGTACACATGAGCAAATGGATTCTGTGAGGGCTTTCTGGCGGATGTGCACAAAAAAAAAAAACATGAAGCTATGGACAGAACTGTGTGTGATCTTTTCTGATTTCCAAAAAAGCCTTATTATTATTGTAACACTATGAAAACATTAATGTTGTATTATGATGACTTATTTTACATGACATAATTAGCTTTTATTTTCTGTTTCTGGTTTAGTTTTTTTTCTAACAGAGATGTGTTTGTCACATTTTTTTAATTAGCAGAAAAAAAAGAGAAATGCTTATATGTTCATATTATGTTAAAAGACATTCTATTTTTTCACCGTAGAAATCCTAAGTATAACATGACAGTGTAGGGGTACATGTATTTCTATATATAGATATAAGGCTATATCTATATAGAGAGATTAATAAATGCCTACTTACGCATGCATATATATTTAAATGCAGAATCAGAAGATATATCCAAACAATTAGTGTGAAATAACATTTTCTTTTCATTCAGTTTGTTTTATACCTGTTATCTTTAGTCTTTGAAAATATGTTTGTTTTTTTTATTATTGTTATTGTTATTATTATTGTGTAATTCTGGAGACCCTGAATGTCTCTTCAAGAAACCTGAGGGGATGCCATCTTTGTATTTGATCTTGTTTTTTGCTTTTCTCCATTGGAATTAACTTGTACCCATAGGGACACTATTTTGAAACATTGTCCTTCATCATCACTAAGATGTTATGTTTGGTTGATTTTTGTAATCTGTCGGGGTTTCATCGCTCAACATTTTTAATGTCTATATCAGGCCAATGATGTACTGTACCTTGTATGATTCTGTAGAAACCGTAACCCTCACAATCTGAAGAAAAATCCTCTTAAAGTTCTCTTTTTTTACTTATATTTTCAGACATAATGTTACCATTGATTTTATTAGACATCCACTATGATCTAGAGTATATGTGTAAATAAACAAATATATATAGAATATATGTATCATTTGACCCTAAAGATCTCATACTTTTAGTGGGGAAAACTAATGCACAGATCACAGTTCTGCTCATTTCCAGCTTCTTGGTGTTTGTGAAACCTGTTTTCTCAAACCTTCTTTCTCCAGCTCTGCTCCCTGGTCTTTAATTACCTCTCTTTTTTCTGCCTTTAATTTCCCCTGCTAGCAGTCAAACTGGGAAACGTGCCAGCCTATGTTCCCACACCCGTTGCCTGAATGAGGGGAACACAAATTTGGATCAGTGATCTGCGAGTTGGATTAAACCAATATGTTGGTTCTCTCTCTACCAACTAACCACAAGAATCATTAATCATTTTCAGCATAGACAAAATTTACTAAAGGAGCCTCATAAGAATAAATTACAAGGGCATAGATTCCTGGAAGTACTACTTTTCTCAGAGGTATTTCACAGATCTCTGCAGGAATGCTAAATGTCTAACTACCTGCATTCACAAGGTGTTAATCCATTATGTATGATTAGCGAGAAAGAACAAAAAAAGGTCATACATGCTTCAGTTGCAACATTTAAAATTATTTTTCTCCCTGTTGCCTTGTATAAAACCATATTGTTTTTTTGTTTAACCATGTTTCATGATGGGATGCAGAAAGAAATCAGGACTCAGTTGAAACACAGTAGTGGGATGCAACCAAGGACGGACTGAAACTACCAAAAACATGCTGCAAATTCACGTCGTAAGGTTTCACGATGAACTCTAATCTGTCTGAATTCATAGAGACTGGTTAAAGGGCCAATGCCAGAATTTGAAGCCGTGGAAGCGTCTTAAAACTTGTGCAATGTGTTATTCTTTTTGTTTCAAGTAAAGATGCTAACTCTTGAAAACAACCACAAAATTATCTGGAATATGTTGCTAAATATTGTGGAAAGGTTAGGGAGTAACAGTGACCATAAAAAAAACTTGTTAAAAAGAACTAAGCTTATAAAGTACATATCGACAAAAGAACCGAAACTCAGCAAACCATTTTTCCTTTATACGAGGGCCAAGTGCTACCACTTTCAAACTGTTACTTCTAACTGAAACAATAATTGGTTAAAAGCCACTGTGTATGTAGATATGTTGACTTTGTATTAAAGAAATGTTGTCTGAAAACCGTTTTTTTGTGGTTTTTTTTTGTTTTTTTTCCTGTCTTCCAAAACATTTATCCTGATATTGTATTCAAAAGACTTTCTTTGTCCCCAGGAGGGCTCCGTAAAAGGAGGCACATGGAGTATTCTTAAAAATAAATACAAGATAAAATGAGTAAATAAAAGGAAACTGCAATATAAATTAACAAGGTCCAAATGAGCATGGTGGGAGTTGAGTTTGTGCAAGTAAAGTCCTGTGGAATGGGGCAATGTATATGAATGAGGGTTGGACATGCAGAGTGTGAATATATATGTATTGGGTAGAGGAATGTGTGTTTAAAAGCAACAAGATATTCACAGTTAGGCTACAGTCACAGTTACTTTTTTTGGCACACATGTTGCTGTTGTTCATACACTCATGCTATGTCATTGTATGTGTAAATTTCTATCTTTAAGAGTGAGCCTTTCAGTACTGTCTACTGTGTCATAGGGTCACATTCATTGTTTCCTCATTCAGCAGGATGTTTCACCCATGTTTTTATGACTTGTCGAGTCTCTTGTTTCTTGACCCATTTTCTTTCAAATGTGTTTTTGGCATAAAATTGTCAGCTCATTCCCCCACCTCTATAAACAATCTATTCTGTTTGGAGTCGCAGGTTGTGGATCGTCCTTCTCATGCCATGGAACAAGGCATGGAGCACACTCTAGACAAGGGTGGTCTTTAAAGGATTACTGCTGTTTTTCTGCCTGAAAGGGACGAAAGTTTGAGAAGTCTTCTGAAAAATATGTTCTATCAGGGTGATCTGGCTTAAATAATATAGTTGCTAACCTAGCCCGCAAATATCTGCAACATATCATTGAAAGTCAAAGGAACTTTCATCACGGTGACTGTTATTCAACGTTGTTAAAATAAAATAATACAGCAAGATCAATACATACACTTATCAAAGAGTCTATTGATAGTCATTTATGAACCAATTAGGACTTTCTTTTCAATTACTTTTCTTTTAAAATGGTAGACTATGGTAATTCTAATCTGCTAATGTTCAATTTCCTACAATATGCTAAATGGCTCCTTCCAGCTTAATAGCTTTCAGCTGTCTTATATTTTCATATTTCACTTATACTCTATAACTTTGTTACTGCCAATAGAGTTGTTTTGTTTTCATCTCTGCTTTTGAAAAATACATCAGTACCTTTGTGTGAAGCCTCTATTGAGCTTTGCTTTTACGTCTAACAATCACAGTCTGCAGCCTGATGCCATGGCAACTCAATATTTATTCTCATGCAAGACTTTGGATTCTGCGTGGCAACCATGCTAATAATATTTTTATCTGGGTTTAATTTCTGAATTAGGAATTATTTTAAAAAGATGTATTAACATAATCAAGATGTTTTCAAAATGTTCAAATAAATATTTGAATAAAATTAATGAACTTGTAAATATGATTACATTTAATATTTTTAAAAGTCACAACACTTTACATACTTTGTCTTTTTCCATCTGTTAGAAATTACTTAAGCCATACTAGTAGAATTGCATCAACGCTTGCTTTGTAGCTCAGCAGACTGGAACCTGCATCCTAAAATAAATAAATATATGTGAGCCACAGGACAAGTGATGAAGCAAACAGATGGTGCATCCTTTTGTTGATAGATGACTTGATTAGCTCCCACCTATATTTATCCACCAGCCTCTTCGCAAACATCCTGGTGTGTCCTTAAGCCCCTCTTGAAGCTTGATAAATGCCACCCAGCCAATCTGATATTGGTGCAGAGGTAAACCCCTCACCTGGTGGTATTTGCTCTCTCGTCTGTCCTCAAGAGAAGGTCTTCAAATAACTGCTAACCATAAAGTAAAAAATATTAGGTTTGATTGAGTTGAGACCAAAAGTTTTGCATTTTTCTATTGTTCTAGACTACTAGATTTCTAATATTGTATGATTTGTATATATGAAAGGAGTACTTTTTATAACCACCACGAAAAAATAAATTAAAAGTTTGGCGGGGAATTTAAGACTCCAAGTATCAAAAATTATTTTGCTAAATTTACATTAGCAAGTTTATATATATATATATAAGTTTAAAAATATATATTAAAATGATTGTAATTGCAAAATATCTTAAAGTGAAAATATCTTAATCTAGTATTATGACACTAGTCAAAAGTATTGGGAAATATAAGATATTATGATTCAGACTAAAAATTAAAGTGGTTATTGTGCCTTTAAAATATATATTTTTAATGACAAAATATGTCTCCTTTGTGAAGGATACATACATACTACCTCTTCAGTTTTAAGTATGTCCCTGAAAAATTGGTGAGCCATTGGGTCAGCAGACTTTCAGAATATAGAATTATCTCGATGACATGTCCCTGCCTGGTTGGTAGACCAGAGGAGGTTTTTACAGGAAACCAAAGGCAACAAGCTACATACAAACATTACAAGATACTCTAAGAGTAGATCTTCTGTTGCTTTTCTGCTTGGACCACATGGGCTGTCCTTGAAGCTTGGTCTCATGTCCCTATTGTGGATTTCACTGTGTTCCTTCTTTCCATTACTGATAAATACCCGTGACCCTTGCAGATCAGAGATTCTCTGACCCAGTTGTGCAGCCATACCTGTGTGGCCCTTGTCAAGTTCACTCATATCCTTATTCTTGCCCATTTTTTTCTTCTACTACCCCATCAACTCAGGAGACAAAATGTCCACTTTCTGCCAAATGTGCCCTACCCAATAGTCAATGCAATGATGAAAAGGATTACCTCACCTGTTAGGTCACACAGTAATGCCTCTCTGGTGTAATTCTTTCATCCTGAAGTAACTTAAAATTGCTTATTCTTGTCTCGCCTTCTTTGTAGTGTGCATTAAAATATATCAACTTGAGCAAACTGAATCCTTTTGACATTTTTAGGTTGGTAAATATTGACCTTGAGAAATAACATTAGAAAGATATTTATAGACTATGTTTAACAAATTCTTAGGTCTCTGCTAAGAGAAAATGTGTGACACACTTTATATCCTCTTGTGCCATCAATCCTTTCATCTAGTGACAAAATGTGAAACTGTACATCAAAAAATTCAGTTTAAAGCATATAACCTTAACTGAATGTGCATCCTCAAAATTGGTCTTTTATGCATATTCATTCTGTTGTTGCTTACATGTAGATTAGATGAAAATATACATGTTAAACCCAGATTATAAACTCTCACTGCAAGCTGTGAAAACATTCGGCAAAGTAGGAAAGTGTATTACCCTATTTTTCAAAGGGTAATATACACACAATGGCACCTCTTATTTCAGGAAAGATGTTCCTAATTGTCCGTTCTGAGAGATATTCGAGTACTTTCTGCTGTAACAGTGGCAAGCCAACAGACCGAGTGTGAGGGTAGGCGAGGAAGTGAATTAGGGCAGCGATTATGCAGTGATTCAGACAGCAGCTCATTAGGACCCAGCTAAGCAAGCAATCAACGAATCGATGTGACAGTGGACCCAAAAGCCACAGAAATTTGTAATAAATGGCAAAGCGATAAATTGGATTATCCACAGCCCCGTGGCCAAGCTCTTTCCTTTTGCAAATGACAAATCAATCCAATCACGCTATGAAAGAACAAAAAAAAAAAAAAAAAAAAAAAAAAGCCAGAGAACCAGAAAAAGCGCCTTGTGTTGCACCGACTGGGGAGGTTGTCCATCTGAGGAATGCGTCTTGTTAAGGGTGCAGCTATCCAGAGGTCATTTCGGTATGATATTCAGGGCTCTAAAATATTCATGGCAGCCCATTAGATGTTTATGACTGCCATTTATATGGGAAGATTTACCGACATTTGAACTGCAGCCAGAATCATAAACGTGTCAGGCGGGCCGCAGTGCTACATGTTTACTGATTTGCCGCGCCGAGCGCAGCTCGGTATGGATGATGTACATGAGCAGCCATGGAGCCCCAATAAATAAAATTCAGAGAGAGAAGATCTCCCAACTCCTTGTGTCTCTTGTACTTGTGTTCAAAGCATGAGTGATGGATCTGCTCCATTAATCCGTCAAATCACTGTCACTGCATGCCACTGTTCATAACCGAGGACCAGGATGACATTCTGATGGACAAAGAAGGGAGGGTAGACGGTTTATAAACTGTTCAAACATACAACAGCACCGCTGGTAAAATTGCATTGCAAAGATTTGGCATCTTTGTTTTTGTTCTTAACAAAAACAAAAATGCCAAAGGACTTTGCTGCCATCTGCAGGAAAAAGTGCCACATTTCATCACTGTGGCTAAGCGGTTGTTTGCATTCAAGTAGTTCAAAGATTAATATAGAAATGGTCAAAAAGCTTTGTTTTTCCAGAGGCTTGTTACCATGTTAATTATACCTTTTCAAGAAAGTCTGTAGCGATATGTTACATCAGTACCAATGTGTGTATTCTAGGTCATACAAATAAATGTAATTTTGACCATGATAAAGGAAATATAATTTTACAAAAGCTTAATAAGGATAGAAGAGAAGCCAATTACCTGCTGTCACATGGAAGCAGTACATGGGGGAACCTGGAAACTGATATAAGATGTAGTTTCAGCATTTGTGGTTTGCTACATCCTGCTATTCTGTCTTATGTTCTCTGTTTCTTCTCTGCCACTTGTGTGCAGTCACAGCTCTAACACTGAAGGCTTGATGTTTTAAAAAACAAGCTCCCTTTTCAAATGGGAGTACAACCCACTCTCTACACTTTTCTTTCAATTTATCACTTCCAAATTTTAAACAATATTTCTGTTTTATATCTCTTCTTGTATTCCCCCTGCTAGTGATTCAGCTGTTCTTTTTGAGGCAAAACACACAAAACACAAGCCTTTAAAGCTAGCATAACTTTAAAACTCACTGTGGTTTACTGTGGAAATTATATATTTAGGGTGAGATGTGTAGTGTGAGTTTTTTTTTGTAAAACATATAGTCGTGCACAAAGCTCATTAATAAGATTATGGGATAGTTTTGTGGAGTGCACAGCTAATTGTAGTCCTGTTGACTTATTCTTCTACCTAAGGGGTACGTGTTCAAAGCTTGGGATCTTGTTTCTGATTTACCCTATTTTAAACTTCTCTATAACTGAATCTATGATGTGTTTATTATATTCATCGATGTGGTTTGTCCACTAATGTTCTCTACCAAACCGCTAAAACCTTCACAAACAGATGTATTTATACAGAGATTCATTTCATCTTTGGACTCTATTTAGTAATTTGTTGAGAAAATTTTATTTAGCTGTACCAAGGTAAAGGAGGGTAAGTATATACACAATATACCAAAATAAATAAGTAACCTGCATCCTTTACTTTTTCTCTCACAAATATTAATGATTTTGTGTTAGTCTCAAATAATACGCCATTACCATACATTTAAATTAGAGGTTGTGGGGAGAAAGAATGTGAAAACTTTTAAGAGGGACGAATACTTTTACAAGGTACTTTAACATGCTCAGTTGGTTTAGTTGATTGGTTTGTCAATCAACTAAACCAATTGTAAAATAATTGTTCTGTTACAATTATTTTTTCTTTTGTTTTAGACTTTTCATCTGTTCATTATCCATTGAAACCTTGAAGTTTGATTTCTATATTATTTAGGAAATTAAAACATGGGAATGCATCACACAATTTTCCCTCACAGATTACTCTGACACAGCAGGGGTATACAGATGAAAGTAGGTTTGACACAGTAGCTGTGAAGAAAGCACAAATCTCATCCTAGGTTTTTGTCACTACCAATTCCCATAAAAGGACAAGGAATGTCACGGGTATAAACGACTGTTGTATAATGCCTTGGCTCTGATTAGAAATGGTTCTCGCTTACCAATGGTGAAAGTCCAACAGAAAAGTCTTAAAATGTTTTTCATGTTAGAGAGAAAAAAAACTTTATAGCTGCCTCTGAAAACTCATTTGGACTTTGGTCTCAGATATCTTTTGGAACCACTGTGTTCATTAGTGTAACATGCCCAGTACTATCCAGATAGTGTTTCCGTAATGGGAAACATGTGAGAATTACGGCAGTGAATCAACCCCCACAATCCTAACTGTTCTTTTTGTGCTCTCAAGCGAATTTTACAGTAATGATTAAGGATACATGAAACCATCTGCACGGGAACCACTAAGGCCTTCTTGTACTCATGTACATTTGAGCACAATGATATCACATTCTAGCAGAGTTAGAAGCTGAGAAATTGAATTTGGGCTGAAAAATGGTCATAATGGGTTATAATTCTAGTTCAACCCGTTCAGGCCAACCCCTCTACAGGGAGTTGCTTGTATTCAGCATTACTTACACTCTGAAATGTGGACATTACACAATTTCTCATCATTCTGCCTCAATGTGGTAATAAGAGGTCCAAAAAACAGATGTTTTAGCTGACCAGCAACATTAATTTAAATTCACCAATCAGGGTTTCAGTCTGCACGTCCCAGATTGTCATTATAGCTTTAGTGGAGTCTTTTTGTGCTTCTGCTGAAGATACTGAGTTATGCTACATTACATTGTGTAGTAATATACCATTCTACAGAGCTTAGTTTTATGACTTTTGGAATGTCTAAAGAAAAACATTGTGTGCTCAGCTTTTTAATATCAACAACTAAGCACATTAAACAAGTTGATGACAAAACGTTTTTGATCATCATAAAGTTGTATCATTATTCTTGTCTATATTAAAGCTCCACACACTTTGTGATCTATGTTATGGACAAAATTAAGGAGTCCTAAACTAAGATTATGTGAAGTCCCCATCAGCCAAAAATAAATATTGTGGCCTTAATAAAACAGCTGACTGGATGTCTAGAAGTCTTCTAGCCTTGTTAGGAGAAGCCAGGTTATGTAAACAAGAGTGATGTAAAAAATGGTTCTACTCATAACTCAGACAGTGTTTCTATTTCAAAATCAGTGAGCTATCCACTTTGAAATCCCCTTTTTTGGACATTGAGAATGTTTTGCACTATATTTTATACTTTGGTATCTATGAAGGTCGGTGCCTGGATATTAAATTGAAACAGATACTGTCACTTACTGTCTAATTAAGTTGGAGTGCTCAAAGAACACTTAAATTTCATTATCTGATGGTAAGTTAATGCTTTAATATGAAAAACTAAATTTAACAAGATGGATGAAAAAGTAACATAGTCAATCATTATGAAACAGAACACTGAATTTCACACCACTAATCCCAGTAAATAATATATTGAGAAAGGGGACACATTGAAAACGACACACTAATTGCATCAGGAGCAATTATACATGTTCCAATTAATTCTGACACATTTATTTTACATGTCATGTTTATTGACAAGAACAGCGAATAAAAGCAAATCTAAAATACATAGTCTTCATCAATAGTTGCTGCTTTACTATTACTTGCTGCTCTTGTTGTGGGATGTTTGCTGACTCACTGAGAGAAGACACTAGAAGAAGCTGCCAGTCTAATTTACAATTCCTGCTTCAGCATGTCTTCACAGATTTTTGAGAATGACGTAACAGCACACTTTTCCTTTCAGTTGTGTTTCTAGGCGTGCTGGAAAAGAAGTCAGTGGCAACTCCTCTGGTCGTTTTTTGTGCTATCATGTTTTTATCTTTTATCTGTGTATAACGGACTGATTTATAGTTTTCTGTCCAGGAAGATATTTTCAATCTCAGCAGTTTGGTAAGTGTCATTTCAACCACAAGCTTTCCTTCTTAAATCACTGGCACGCGCACAAAACAGCAGAGATACCGATCATGTTACCTGACAGGTCTGTTCATGTCATCAAAAGGCATTTTACTGTGTGTATTTGTTTCTATGTATACTTTGCTCATTTTTAGTGGTCATGTATAAATCTAATTTGTTGATATACACCAGAATAAATTTGTTTTCTACATGCAACATCTCGTTGAAGCTTAACCCTGTAACTTTATATAAATATATCTTCCAGTAAGTTTCATTTTTTGGAATGGTTTAAGGCAGGAGTCCTGAAATCTGTCACTCCAGAGCTGGGGTCCCGCAACTTTTAGATGTGTGTGTGAATGACAGTGCAGAAATTAAACAATAAAAATGGCATTAGATCAGAGTTTGATTTATTTTCTCAGGTTGAATTAAAGTGGTCACATTACGCAATAGTCTAATGTGAAGTTAAGAATTACAAATGCAAAACTGAGTACACGTTGAATGTTATTTATCAGAAACATCCAGATAAGTAGCATCTAGACATAAGCTATGCTACTGAATAAATTGAGTTGCTCCCTTTTCTTTGTTTTCTTGGCTAATTGAGAGGATTGGTAGCCTGATATTGAGAAACAATTGCTTCCTGAACTGTGTTGATGTTTTAAACTTAACCCAATTGCTAATGTTTGCCCCTGACGTATGTAATGCACCATACATACATGAAGCTTACCAAAAATTGCTTGTGTTGTGGACAACCATTCTCCGCTGCGAAGAGTGCTGAGCCAAACTAGGTGGCTGTTAATATAAAGTCAATGTTTAACCAATACAGTCTGAATGGCTTAGTTCAATTCCTCCTCTGCCATTGCTAAAACTACAAACAGACTACAATTCTCAAACAGCACACAAAATAGATGTCATTGTTCACAGATTCTTCTGTTCACTGATTTGAAAATCTACAGTGGAATCCAAGTGAAGGGTACAACGCCCAGATAAGTGTGGGAAAGCAATTGTGGGTCAAGAGGTTTGCATCCAATGTTGCAAATTTGATTTTTTTTAATAGGTTTAAGTGCTTTGTCTAAAATTGCAACAAATAACCACTGCTTTTCTTCTTCAAAAGTGCTTAGAATGCTTGTTGAAACTCGCTCTGTGGGTTCAGATCATAAACTTCAGGTAGTAACAGGCTGCATAAAAATCTAGTGTTGCCTGCTTAAATGGCTCAGTGACTGTGTCTTACTCACTGAAACAGCTTAAGGAGTGTAACACCTGTGATGAAGACAGAAGTATTCATTCAAAACATGTCAGGCATGTCTGAAGAGGTATAAAAAACAGCGGTCTAACAAAAGGGTAAAGAAAACAGCGGTCTAATAAAAGACCCTTTAAGACTGTATTTTATTTACAGACACAATGAACTTCATCAATAGCTTATGGAGTGATAAATGTTTTTTGTTTTTTGTTTTTTGTTTTTGTTTTTTTCATGAACTTGCACTAACAATGATTTTCCACAAAAAATTATTTTTATTTTATAAAATTGCATGAATTACGAAAGCTTTCAATTGAATATAATATTATATATATATATATAAAGGTATAATGCGGCATATACCAAGGAGATGCTCTGTCCCCCGCTGCTGTTCTGAATAGGCCTGAACCCCCTCAGCCAAATCATCAATAAGACTGGCTACGGATAACGACTAAAGAATTGAGCCAACATCAGCCAACTCCTCTACATGGATGACATCAAGCTGTACGCCAAGAGTGAGCGAGACATCGACTCACTGATCCACACCACCAGGATCTACAGCACAGACATTGGGATGTCATTCGGACTAGAGAAGTGTGGTCGGATGGTCACAAAGAGAGGGAAGGTCATTCGCACGGAAGGGGTCTCACTCCCAGAAGGAACAATAGCAGACATAGAGGACAGTTACAAGTACCTGGGAATACCACAAGCAAATGGCAACCTCGAAGAGGTCACAAGGAAAACAGCCACAACCAAATACCTCCAACGAATAAGGCAAGTCCTGAGAAGCCAGCTCAATGGCAAGAACAAGATCTGTGCGATAAACAGCTATGCCTTGCCAGTAATCAGATACCCTGCAGGAATAATTAGCTGGCCAAAGGAGGAGATAGAGCCATGGATGATAAGACTCGAAAACTACTAACAATGCATGGAGGGTTCCACCCCAAATCCAGCACCCTGAGACTGTACACGAGCCGCAAGGAAGGAGGCAGAGGACTAGTGAGTTGAGAACCACTTTCCAGAACGAAACATCCAAGATCCATAGGTACATCAGGGACAAATCCTCAACAGACAATGTGCTCAGTGAATGTCTCAGACAATGGGGAACAGAAGTTGAGGTGCCAGAGGTACCATCATGGGAGGACAAGCCCCTACATGGGATGTACCACCAGCAAATAACCGAGGTGGCTGATATCAGAAAGTCCTACCAATGGCAGGAAAAAGCTGGACTCAAGGACAGCACAGAGGCCCTCATCCTGGCTGCCCAGGAACAGGCCCTCAACACCAGTGCAATAGAGGCCCAGAGGTGTAGGTTGTGTAAGGAGGCCCCTGAGACAGTCCAGCACATAACAACAGGGTGCAAGATACTGGCAGGGAAAGAGTACATGGAACGACATAACCAAGTGGCAGGCATAGTGTACAGAAACATCTGTGCAGAATATGGACTGGAAGCCCCGAGATCAAAGTGGGGAACACCCCCAAAGGTGGTGGAGAATGGCTGATCTAAGATCCTGTGTGACTTCCAGATCCAGACAGACAAAATGGTAAGGTCGAACCAACCGGACATTGTCGTAGTGGATAAACAACAGAGGAAAGCCGTTGTGGTGGATGTAGCAATACCGAGTGACTGCAACATCAGGAAAAAGGAGCACGAGAAACTGGAGAAATACCAGGGCCTCAGGGAGGAACTGCAGAGGGCCCGGAAGGTGAAGACCACAGTGGTGCCTGTGGTCATCGGGGCCCTCGGGGCAGTCACCCCCAAACTGGAGCAGTGGCTACAACAGATTCCAGGAACAACATCAGACATCTCAGTCCAGAAATGTGCAGTCCGAGGCTCCCAGGCCTCTGGTAGAGGACCCAAGAACCACCCGCGGTGGGTGAGAAGGGAATTATTATATATATATATATATATATATATATATATATATATATATATATATATAGGGTTTAAGTTAACACAGTTTAAGTTAAATTTTTTGTTGTATTGTGGTTTAAATTCAGATGACAATATAAAATCTGCATTAATTTTGCTGGCTGAATTTCAATAAGTATCAAACATGGCTGCATTAATGAAATAGCGTGATAAATACCATGTGTCTGTGTTGATGAAGCAGTGAATTTGTGAGATTCGCTGATATGGCTGTTGCTTTGCCAGAAAATGACTTACTATGAGTCACATTGAAGCTGAAAAGGTATAAATATTTAATAAATACATTCGTATGAGATTCCATTACAGTGATAAAAAGACAACCATGTTGTATGCTCATAATAAATGCTGTGGATAAATGCTGTTTGGTAAATTAATATAAAACATCATCCAGAAATTCAAGCCCTCCACATATTCAGTACATCATATTCCAAGATCTCTTGTAAAGTCCTACATTTTTGCTCTTCTTTTGGTTATTTCTGCCATTATTTCTCTTTTTCAGCTGGAATTGCTCAATCTATTTTCAAAACACTAATCTTAAAAAAACACGGATCTAATCCAATCAATTTCAGTTATCTCTGCCCCATTGACAGCCTTCCATTTGTTGTAAATGGTGAAGAAAAAAACAGTTGCTTCATAACTCTTTCATTTAATTGATAACAGTCTCCTTGAACAATTCTTTTCTGGTTTCCACCCTAGTTATAGCATAGAATCTGCTCGCGTGATATTCACTAATGTCCTTCCCATGGCCATAGATTCTGGTCTGGTTTCTTCTTCTTCTTGATTTGAGTGCAGTCAGTATTCTCCTTCTTAGGCTTTTATCTATTGGCATTAACCATACACCCTTTGACTGGTTTCAATCATATCTTTCAGGCCATTCTCAGTTCATTCAACCGAAATCCTTCTGACCCCACTCTTCCCCAGGTTTGCATCAAACTTACTTAAGGTTATCACTGCTTAACCTTAGCAGTGATAAAGGTGTGTGTGTGTACATAGTTAATAGCTAGCTCCTCACATCAGTGGCTCTGCAAGCCTGTGCAGTTCAGCGCTGCTGTTGCTCCTTTTACACTTGGGACCGAACCATTGTTCAACTTCCCCAAGATTTGGGAGGTCCAATTCACCCCACCCCTGGAGTTTAAAATGTTGTACACCTTGAAAGCCATCCACAGTTTTTGTTTTTTCTCCCCTTCCTGTCTGATCTCCTGTACATCACCACTGTTTAAACTAGGTTGTTAATTACCCACAAATCCACATGTTGTAGATATAAAAACTTACATCAATGTAAACATATATGTTGTAAATAGAGTTAGCACTGTTCATATTTAAAACTAGGACTACCTCAACCTGCTCCTGTTTTAATTATCCAGTGAGTTTGGTTCTCCATTCAACTGTTTCTTCTTTTTCTCCAAACTTAATTCCTTCAGACAGCTGTTTAATGCAAATAATATGTAGACTCTTGACACTGACTCTACAGAAACCCACTTTAAAAATTCAAATCATCACTTTAATACCTTATAAGGGTAACTTTTTTAAAACATGCTTTATAAATTGATAGGGGAAACCAAAGAGGGACTTTTTCAGAGATGAACTCTAACTCTACACAGGCATGCGATTGTATGATTTTAATTTACATAGTTATCATAACCACAATTTGTATAGGTTCAGAAAAACATTCTCAAGTTTCATGTGCGAGTTTTTACAACATAGATATATCAGAACAGCTCTCTATTTGCATGGTGCCAACTTTTCCATCCATTTTAGTTGGAAAAATGGATGGAGATTGTAGGAATATCTCATGAAAATGTTGAAATGTGATACCAAAAACCGAAAGTAAAAAGTGTCCACGTGTTAAAATGTTGAGCAAGTATGGAACATCTCTGTGGGTCACAATATCTGTAGGTTTTGGGGGTTTTTGTTGTTGTTTATTTTTGTTGTTATTTCACCAACATTTTTCTCAAATCCTCTGTATTTGATAATGAAAGAGCCAGGCTGTACTGAATTAAATTGATTGTGCTCTGGATTTAGAAAATAAAAATGGTCACAAATTATAGCAAAACCATATAATTTAAAATACATACTTAATAGTTAGCACTATGGAGATACATTTCAACTGAAGATTGCAGTTGAAACAAAAGGCATTTTGAGAACCGTTATATGCTGATAATGATAACCAGTTGTACCATGGAATGTGACAGCACCAGAAAACCCACTTCTAGATGCTTCAACATGCTGTTTTTAATCTAAGCTTCATTCTGCAGGCCATCTGTTTTTTTCTCCCTCCCCCCTAAAAAGCATCACTCACATACCAAGCGGATGAAGTCTTAAGGTTTACTTAAGTGTGATAAAGTGCAGCAATCTGGACATCCACATTTCATTCAACATCCAACAAGCTTTTATCAGTCACTCAGGCAGGAGAAATGGGGATCAGGGCTTAAAGTCACCCAATAAAGTTAATACATCCACTTTTGTACTCCCATGCTGTGTTTACAGATCTGTACCCTGCTTGTGTTTTGTCCTTATGAACGTTTTTCTGATTCACATATACTGATCGTGAAAACCTACCTGAGGGCAGGTTTTTTTTTTGTGAGCTAATGATCTTAACTTGTTTTTATTGCCCTGCTTCTCTTGAATGAAGCAAATAGATCGCTATTGATGATAATAGAAGAAGCACAGACATAGATAGAAGAAAAATTAAAAAAATAATAATATAAAAAAACATGTATTTACAGACTTTAATAAATTTCACTGGAATTTCCTGTGATGAAAGCGTGACTTGGATTTGTAGCAAAGAGAAGCATCTCCAGACTGAGTGATAGTTTTATCATCACACATACTGTTTTATATGTAGGCAAAAAAGGGTTTGTTTGCATCATCTGGCTAGACCACCCTCTTCCACAAGGTTGTAGTGTCCTCTACATGGCGAGAGGCAAACTGCTTCTTCCAACAATGACTTTAATCCTGATGCTTTTCCTCCCAGTTCAGACTGGACTAGTTATCCAATCAATTGTCTTCTCCTAGCATGTTGGCTTTGGTGTGAAGTCATTCCTTGGTAGGTTTGGAGTTGAGCTGCAACACATCAACATTTGGAGGACAAAGTGAAAAGTGCTGTGTAACATGATCTAAACATAGTGTTTTGTTTAATAACCTAACCCTACTTTGAACTTCTCAATAATTTTAGCTCAAACTTGTTTGCTGTGATCCTGTGATACAGGCTTCAAAAGACTGTATGTTTTGAAGACAGATAGTCTTAATAAATAATCATTAAAGAAATGTATTTTATTAAAATGGTTTCATAAAACATTTTTTAAATGTTTTATGAAACATTTAAAAAAAATGTTTCATAAAACATTTTTAAATGTTATGAGACATAACATTTAAAAATGTTATGTTTTTAAATAACATAATTACTCAACCTCAATGGTTGAGGTATTAAACCATTGAGGTTTATTAAACGTCTTTACTGAACAGTTGGATTTCTATTTTAGCAGCTGTTAAATTAGTAAACTTTATTTACTATTTTGATTACTCTGGAGGTAAATGGTTTCACTGGGATGTATTTAGTGCAAGAGTAAAAGAGGCTGAACACAAATTCATATAGGTTTCTTTTTCTTCTTTGAATGAAAAGCTTTAAAAACACTGTATCCTTTCATTCAATCTCACAATCCTCTTATCCTATTCTGGTTGGCTATATGAAGAAAGCAAAGCAGGAATTATTAACAAGATAATGGAATAATGTTAAAATAATTCTTGTTTGCACTTTTGTTGTTTCCAATCGTACATGTTAACTCCACTGGAAGACCCATACTAGACTTTTTTATGGTCTGTGTTGTTCTACTGCCTGCATTATTTCTATGCCCTTATCAGGAAGGATTGCAGACACTTTGGTGTCATGCCAGTCAAACAGGTTTCACTCCTCTGTTTTTACGTACACTTCATGAATTGTTGGAAAAGAAATGGTGACTTATTTTATTTTTATTTTTATTTTGTTGTGCATGTTGTGGTTCTTGGTATTCCTTGACTAGCTTTTCAAATAGACATAAAAGGATTTTTTTTTTTTGACCCCATTTGACAGTTACTGCCTCCCATTTCTCATTCGCTGCTGAATAGTCTGTAAATTTTCTTTGCCGAGATAATAACATGTTCCCTTTTATAAACACTGACAAATGTGGAGAACTAGGAATTTTAACTAGCGCAAGTAAGAAATGCTTCCTCCCCTACATGAACTTTCCTGTGTATAATGCCACAGCTCTTCCCCTTTGTTTTCCGGGGAGGAGTGATGCAAGTTAAAGGAAAAGTGGCCAGAATGAGACATATGAGTATCTGAGCTGCTGCAGGAGCGAACATAGCACGGAAAAGGAAATGAAGATGATTCTGAGTAGCTGCTGATGCCCTGCAGTTTTGTTGCATTTTCAGATTAGTCATCACCTGAGACTTTTCACCAGCTTACCACCATTTGACACTTTTCTGTGTGCGCTGTTAGTATTACTGTAAACAATCCTAGAAGGGCATAGAAATGATTCGAGTAGAGGAGTAAAAACTTCCCTGAACATTCTAGAGAGTACTTCTTTTATGGTAAGTCTATCTCTTTTTCTTGTACTTAATATATTTGTGTATGTGCTTTTCAACAGAACAGAATCCTAAATTATTAGAATTTTCTTTTGAGTATGCATGCTTATACCAAGAGAGGTTCAGTTATATTTGATCAATTTTTACTTTCATTTTGTTATTGTCGGTAACCAGGGGTAAAGGAAATGCGAAAAAAAAAACCACTGAACACGTTTGACTGCACGTCAGAATAACAAACCTATGCTCTTCCTCTTTCTTTAGTTTGTTTTTAGTTAGATTCACATGATGTTTTAGCATTAAAGCAAGCAGCAGGTCAAACAAGAATACCGCCTGCTAACGTAACCTGTAAATTCTCAGACATTTCATGCATGCCATCACAAGGAAAATCTCTGAAATCTTCTTAGGGATTAGTCATGTAGATTTTTGTTATGTATTTTGGGTCATCCTTTCATCATTCCTGTTTGAGTAGATTAGGTACAAGAAAAGATAAGACTTTTGAGTTGATAGCACTGATTATGCTTAACAACACAAAGTGAAAGAGGCTACCATGGAAAATCAGTCCTGTAATTTAAAGCAAATGATGATTGTGCAGACACAAACACAGATTTTCATGCTAAAGTTTAAAAAAACAAACACAAAAAGTCTAACTGCCATTTATAGGCTTGTTAGACATCTAACTCTTGTCTTATTGAGTGAAAATGAAAAAATATATTATATTATATTATATTATATTATATTATATTATATTATATTATATTATATTATATTATATTATATTATATTATATTTTTAAAGGCAGAGTGCTAGGGTTATATAAGTGTTCAATGAACTCATGCATAATGGGCAGAAGCGATGTCTTGAGAATTCATGATTCTCGTACGACCTGAAACACAATATGTCTGATGATTAGTTTTAGAGGAAAACTCATTTTCCCATACTGATTCTCACACACAATGTTGGTCTGGACATTGTGACTGTGAGTGGTAATGACCACTTCCCATTAACGACAGTTTTGAGAGTGTTACTTTGGTTTTTATGTTGTACCAAAATTTTATTTGCAAAAGAGGTCAAGGCTTGATTCTGTCAAAAGATCCTAAGCTCAACTCAAGGAGTTTTAATTTTTCTAGATGGATAAAACATTTATACAATACAAATAACCATATTGTTATTTTCACATGCTATGAATGTTCTTCTTGACTGAAGTCATATTGTTGGAAACCAACAGAAGTTTGCTAACATTTTGGTATGCAATCTTGTCAGACGCATACTCTAAGTCCCTGTAGTTTGATACTTGATACTTTAGGACACACAAAGATGAAAATGTGCATCATATTTTATGTGGTTGTGATGTTATTTTACAAATCACAAAAAATATTAAATTTTAACTTTGTAAGCATCATAATATTTCAAGTTTCTAGGAGTAAAGAAGTCCCTGAACTATCTGTTGTATTCCTTGGTTTTTGTGATGCTTTTTGTTCACGACTGATCTTTTACAAACCTCTGAGGTGTTCATAGAACAACTGTATTTATTCTAAGATCAAATTACACATATGTGGACTATGTTCACATGTGCTTATTAGATTTGGCCTGACACATAAAATCTAAATTAATACTTAAAATAAATGTTTGTGTTCATTGCGGACAGAGTGAATATGTCTGTAAAACACTGCAACCCAACTAGTATTTATACTAACACATTTAATACTTTAACAGTTACATCCTCCTTGGTTAAGATTCAACTGACCCTAAGTGCTGACTTTTGTCAGATACGTTTCCTCTGTGGTTGACCTTGTCCCACTTTCAAGTATGGTATGCAAGCTGAGCAATAGCTTTCGGGAAAGTAAATGAGGTAAAGACAAATGTTTCTGCTGCATGTTATTGGAAACTAACAGACAGAATTGACAGACTTGGAAGAAAAAAACAAACACAAAAAAAAAAACTATTTGGTTCCACGCAAATAAACAAAAAAATAGTGATTAGAAACTCTCATAAACAGGATGTTTTTCAAATTGTTTGACCATCCGTTGATCATGGACACAGCCTTTGTAGTTTGTTAGACACTTCAAGGGACTTCCTGTTTAAGACAGTGTTGTGTTAGTGGAATTTGCTTGAAAGGTAGTCTTTTCACAAAAATGTTCATATAAAATGCTGCGAATTTTGCAAAACTTTTGTCTTTTAGCTCTTGGGAAAGTCTCTCTTACTCGCATGCACCTTTTTTAGTTATACATTTGTAAATGTTTTTTGTCTTTGTGTTTTTAGAGCAGTATTTTCATGCACAGTTTCTGGACACTTACAGAAACAATTGTCAAACATGTTCATCAATAGTTATGCATTAATTTCTCACAGTTCAATCACATTTTGCCTGTCATGTGTGTTTCACATTTAGTGATGCGTGGTCCTGGACCTTTAACAATTTATCTTGCTTTGAAAAGCATTTTTTCAAGAAATAATGATAAAATATTTACTTTAAATGTGTATCTAAAATAGGTTTGAAGACTAATTTTAAATCCCACCTATAGATGGACTTGTCCATTTTTGGTTTGGCTATTAGTAACCCGATGAAGTGTAGTTAGTGGATTTTCAGCATTCTGACAGAATGTGCATACCCAGGATAATGAGTGTTTGAGCTGTCGTCCTGGATCAGACTCACCGGACTAAAGTCATGCACTATCAGACTCAGGGACTGTTTTTTTTTTGTTTGTTTGTTTTTTACAATAATGCAATAGGTCTCAGTTTCATTAAATTGTGTAATGTTTAGTGATATATAAAGTGCAATTTGTATTTTTGTCTGATTTATGACAGCACTATTTATTCACTTCTTTCTCTATAGAACATACATTGGTCACTAGATGAGCTTCAATGTACTACTGCACATTTTATGTTGGTGCAATGCCAAATGCTGTTAAATAGTGAGATTTTTTATTTTAAAGATTTCCTTTCCATGTTTATTTTTGTGTTATCCATATCCTAAAAATGCATGAAAAAGAAATTGTTTGCACAGAGCAAAAAAAAAACTTTACTTCTTTATTTATGTGCATTTACCCTGAAGACTAATATTTGCTCAAAGCTGAAATTTTCTTAAAGACAGTCTCTTCAAGGACACATTGAGAAAGTTTATGCCAGGTCACTTGGGACAACACTTTAGGCAAATTATGTGTCTCTGTATAAATTTCCTGTCTCTCTCTGTCTCCCAACCATCAGAAATATATTTCCTGTCAGGATGTGGCATCTCTCCTTCTCTATTTTAGTTATCAATGTCCTCAAAATCTATGAAAAACAAATACTTTGCACAGAGCAAATAACCATACTTCTTTATTTATGTGCATTTACCCTGAAGAGTAATATTTGCTTAAAGCTAAAAAATTTTTAAGAGAGTCTCTTCAAAGACACAATGAGAAAGTTTATGCCAGGTCACTTGGGACAACACGTTAGGCAAATTATGTGACTCTGTATAAATTTCCTGTTTCTCTGTTTCCCAATCATCAGAAATGTATTTCATGTCAGGATATGGAATCTTTCCCACTGTATTTTAGTTAAGCTGTCATCTTCCTCATTTCTGACCTCTTCTGCTACTGTTACATGTTACTGTTCTGTGTTGTACAAGCTATGTGTAAGATGCTGTCCCAGTTTGCTAACTCTAAAATTCCTGAAACAATGTTTATCCCAATGCCAGTTCTAAGTAAAAAAATAACTCTTCATGTTTTCAAATTGCACCCAGGTCTGACATAAAAAGAAACACTGTTACGACTGGCTCGTAATATTTGCATTTCAGATAAATTTGTTTAGTGGGCCTACTCTGTAAACTCGTTCTAAGCCTGTTTTATTATCTGATAAATTCCTAAAAGATAAAAAGATGTTTTTATCTTTTCAATACAACAGAGCTGTTATGTATAGACGTTGGTGGGGAATGTGGAAGTGCATTAATTATTTACCAGGAAGCAGCCATACAGTTCATGAACTGTGATGGACAATTTTTTTTCAAATCATTTTTTGGAAACATTAACATAGATCACACTCTAAACTTAAACAATGGGTGAATTAAGCATATTTTCCAAATGGATGGTTGAAAAATGTTAAGAATTTGGCTGAACTTCATTTATTGCATTTTCTTGAAACTTTGCAAAAGTTACAGAAGCTGCTGCTCCATTTTCTATAACCAATAAACATAGACTAAGAAGCGTTACTGCAAGTCTTTTCTCCCCCCTGGTAGACTCTATAGCCATCACTGCTCCCAAATCAATAAGCGTACAACTTTACTGTTGCACATTTTTTGTTGTCACTAATTGCTGTTAGTGCCTGTCATTTAGCTGCCATTGCGCAGAAATGTTCCTGTTATGGGACAATAAAGGACATTTCTATTCAACTCCATTCTAATCTATTCCATTCTACAGACTCCTGTTTTTGTTTTTGCGTTTCCTCAACACTTGAATGTTTCAGATAATCCAACAAATATTATTAGAAAAAGATTGTCTGAATAAGTATAAAATGCCACCCTACCTTTCAAGTGAAAATTTTACTTATTGCAGGAGGAAAAGCAGTCCAAATCAACCTGGCCCTGTGTGAAACAGCAATGCACTTCCTTAAATCATTCATTAACTGGAATACATTACATTTTGGACGGCTAATTTTAATTACACAGGCAACACCAAAGCTTGTAAACACAAAATAAATTAAATAGAACATGTCTGACAGCATGAGATAGTCTAAAAGATTAGCATAGAAATTTTTACAAAGTAATTTCTAAGGCTTTGATAGTCTGTAAAACTACAGTGAGCCATTAATCACATTTTCCTATAGAGAAAACATGAAACAGTGGTGAACCTTCACAGGAATGATTGTTCAAGTTGTCACTTCAAGAGCACATTGACGACCAACATTCAAACAAGTTGCTGGTAAATCTATGCTTTTTTTTTTTTACATTGATTTACATCATGAATGTACGACTTGTTGTTGAATTCTGTTCTCTACCAGAAAATTCTGGACAGAGATTTTCTGGACATTAGTTTGCTGCCTTAATGTCAAAGTGAATTTGGCATATATAGCAGGAGAAAGATCTGAAGCACACCAGCAAATTAATCTTTTTAAAAGCTTTTATGGCACCGATGGCCTTTATTTGCAGCTTTCAGACAGAAAATGGGCAGAAAGAGAAGGGGAGAAGACATGCAGCAAAAGTTCCAAGGTTGAGAATCATCCCTGGATGGCTGCATTGAAGACTAATTGCCTCCATACGTGGTGCACCTGCTCAAACTTTTCACCATCAGCGAGTTCAACTGTGAATGACCCGTTCCCCAAAAAATAAAAACACAGGTTTGGAAAGGCCTTGCCTAAGTCCAGTTTTCAAAACATGATGAGACACAACATTAAGCACAGCACCCAGAAACCCTCATTCTGCAGAGAAGAGTAAATAAAAAAAAAAAGCACTTCATCCTCATGTCAAAACTCATTACCAGTCATTACTTTCTTGATAGTTATTGTTGTGACTAAGGACTTTTTCAAATGGACCAGTTGCTTTGGATTATTATTTTTTTTTTTTTTTGCTATTATTAGATAAAATTGTTCTCTTCTGCACTGTTTTGGAATTGCAGCCTGCCTATAGTGTTGTAGTTTTGCAACGGCACCTGAGGAAATGAAAAATGTCATTTAATTCATGCTGGACACCCTTCCAAATATTGTGCAGTTCAAATCAGAACAAGAGTATGTATAAGCATTTTATTATTTGAAAATCTGACATGTCATGGCCCTACACCCCGTGAGGTTGTTTACTGCACATACAGTTCTGGGTAAGTGTCATCGAACGGCACGTTACAAGTCCCACCGAAATCTTAACGATTAGATAAAATGTAAAACTTCAACAGAGTCCAGAGTCTCTGTATGGAGCCAAAGGTAGAACAAAGGGTTGTTTGTACAAAAAGAGCAACAAATATCCTACCCAAAAGTTTGTTTATAGAGTGGTTGTGACTTTTGTGTTAATTGTTTATCAACTAAAATTTAAGTAAAGTCTTGAATTAAAACTTTCATTTTCATTTGTTTAGGTGAATGGAGTGATTCCTGCAAGCTTGTACCATCTCAACATCTCTGAGTGATCTGAATTTTCATTTGATGAGCATCATGACTGACTCAAACCAAACCCTATCCTGCTACGCCAACACCAGCACTCCATATAGTTATGCTCCTGGCAGTAACAAAGTTGACTACTCAGCTACCTTCAGCACTTTGGGCCTCATCTCTAATCTAATTGCCTTTATTGTCCTCATCAAATCCTTCAAGCAGACAAAAAGTCATTCTCGCTCTTTCTTCCTCATCTTACTGGGTGGTCTTGTAGTCACTGACTTCATGGGTCTGCTGGTCACTGGTTCCTTTGTGATTTCGTTTTACGCTACACGTGTTGACTGGAGCAAGTTGGACCCTACCTGCCACTTTTGCAACTTCATGGGTATGTCCATGGTCTTCTATGGATTGTCCCCTTTGCTACTTGGTGCCACCATGGCCACCCAGCGCTTTATTGGCATCAACCATCCATTTGCAAGTTCCTCCAAAATGACCAAGAGAGGGACTATTTCCATGGTGCTGATGGTGTGGTTTGTCGCTGGAAGCATATCGTTGCTGCCACTAGCAGGCTTTGGTAGTTACCACATTCAGACTCCTGGATCCTGGTGTTTCCTCAACATGACCTCCAAGACAAGTGACTGGGGTTTCGCTCTGCTTTTCTCCCTGGTCGGACTGATCAGCATTGCGATGTCAATTTTGCTGAACACTGTGAGTGTGGTGACCCTGCTCAAGATTTACTGTGGAGCAGAGAGGAGACAGCGTAGCAGAGACCATGAAGCGGAAATGATGCTGCAGCTCATACTAATTATGACTATTGCCACGGTTTGCTGGTGCCCTTTGCTGGTAAGATGTTTTCTTTTTCCTTCTTTTCCTTTTAGAATGACCCTCTCTGTGTATGTTCATGGCTGCTGTTTTTGGGGATTCATTCAATATTTACAAAGTCTTTGCATAAGAGATTGTGGTTCAATTTATTTAAATTCCAAAATCTTTATTTCCTGGACAAATGTGGAGGCATTTATCTTTGTATTATTGACAACTTGGAAGGAAAAGAGTACATGGTTTTTAAACTTTGTACATTTAAAATTTATAAACCCCTTTCAGGCATTTGTATCCAGTCCCATTTCACTCTGATATCCCTAAATAAACCCCAGTCCAACTTATCTGTCCCCTCATTGATGTATAGTGTCCAATTATGTGTATTGTAAGTATACATGCAGCTGTTGTATGAAGGACTCAAACTGTTCAGATTCAGAACATTAGTGAACAAACATTAATAAGAAGACTCTTTTTCATCTCTTTTGCTTCTCTTTTACCCTTTCTCCCTTTATAATGAAGTATTGAATGTGAAATATGGCTGCAAATTTATTTTAGTATAAGGTTGCTTTTACAAAAAAGAGGATTTGACTTAAACTTTAAGTCTTCTGTCCTCTTTTTCCAGCTCAGTACTACAGATCCTTAAATCCTAATAAGGCATCACAGAGAGCCAAGCTCTTTTTCTTAGCATTCTTTTCTATGCTTCATTTGCTTGTCGCAATGTAGCCTCATGACAAGTGAATCTGAGAGCAATTTAGTTTTATCTTGCATCACACGTTCGTTTAATCCCTAATTTGATGTAGCACTTTCCAGGTTTTCAGAAGAACTGAGACCATGCCTTTAAAGGAAATGCACACTATGTGAACCATTATAGCATACTGTATGTTCAGTGGGGCAACTCATCCCACTTGACAATCCTTTAGACTCTACTGTGACAAAAAGGTCACTAAAACTATAAAATAACAACTACATTGTGAAACAGCACCAAGTTTTGACTTGTAAATCAACTCACTATTAATTATCTAGATTATATTGAGAATGTTAATAATGAACATATACAATACTGCGGTGGCCTGGATAGGTTGCTGATGGACTGGGGACCTGTGTAGACAATGGATGAATATATAGAGTTTTTTTTAAGTATTTGTCAATCTTCTTGCAAAAGCGACACATTTCATCGGCTTTTGGTAATTTTCCAAGACATTATGTGAAAATGTCCAAATTCCCTTTATTTAAATTCCATGTGTGTTGGGTGATTAATTAATAGAGCATGTACTGTTATGCAGTCATGTCTAACCTTAGCCATGTAACATCCCACACAGATATATATTCTGATGAGTTCACTGACTCTCCCTGCAAGTGATGGCATGCTTTTGTTCTTCATTCGAATTGCCACCTGGAATCAGATACTTGACCCCTGGATTTATATCATGATAAAAGTGTGCAAATTAAGGCGAGTAACAATTTACATTTATCAAAATGTCATGGCACAGCTTAAACAGTCACTGCTCACCCCGTCATGTCCTAACTGTGAGCTGTAGCATGCCTGTTACACCAGCATGTCTGTGCCTTCTGTAATTAAAACCCATGGATGTACATTTGCATAGTGCTGTGATAATAATGCCAAACCACCATCCATGTCATTATCATGTAACTCACAACATGCTATAATATCATCATCTCATGTCCCATCATAATTTTATTGCAATTGACTCTCCATTCTGTCCCACTCAGATAAAAGTGCAGTATGTGACTTTTATGAACAACATGTTTCTTTTTATTATAATTAATATTTTTTGCATATTTGTTAAAACTATGTCCTGACAATATAATATGAAACAAACAATCTGTGAAAAAAAAATTTACTTCTCTGGCTTTGGGCACAAAATCCTCTTTTGTAGATTGACACACATATACTATGTGTCAGCATAACATGCTTTTAGTTTTAATGAATTAAATTAGCATTATTAAGTTATCATATCTAATAAATGTGAATTTTGCAACCCCTTAAATACCAATTTTAGGAAGTAATTCACCCTCCCTCTCCCCCTAAATAACAAAACAAAAATAAACCAACAAAAAATAGTATGCAAATTAGATTTTTTCAGGAGAATCACTGCCTTGACACTGCCTCAATTATCATATTTTTCACAAAGTTGTCAAAATCTAGATATTTATCCAGAAATATATGCAAACTGACATACTATTTACTGGAGACTCTACATGTATTGACATAAAAGGGGTTGTGTAATACATAATATTACAAAGATAAAATCCAAGTGAACCAGGCGCATGGATGGTTCACTTGGAATATATATATATATATATATATATATATATATATATAAGTGTGTGTGTGTGTGCATGCATGCGTTCATGCATGCATGCGTCATGCATGCGTGCGTGTGTGCGTTTGAAAAGTGCTATTATTATTATTATTATTATTATTATTATTATAAACCAAATAAATTGGTATATAAGGATTTTTTCTTAATGTTTTAAACTGCTGCTGTGAAATCTTTTCTCAACAAAGACTTTCTTTACACTTATCTAACGATTTGCATGCAACCATTTATAATGCAAAGATGTGGATCTGCACTAATCAACTGTTTTCATTGCATTGCTTAGACAAGAGCAACATTCTAACGCCGGCTGAATGTTAAAACAGAAAATATAAGACACCTGTAATGTATTTGTCATGTGAAAAGAAAATTTGAGCATAACATTAATAAAGCAATGGTTCATAAAATGCAGCAATTTACGTAAAGCAAGTGAGCTTAGCTGATTTATTGTTATCCTTACCCCACAGGGGACATGACACAGTTAGCATATAACTCACATATAATTATTTTTCAGGATTTTATTGTATTTGTAATATTAACCAAGTCCATCTTTTTTTCTCTTTTTTTCTCAACTTTTCCAACTCTTACTAATTTTCTATTTTTGTCCTTTATTTTTTGTCTTAATTTCTTCTAATTAATCTCATTTTCCTTCATCCATCTGTTGACCTTTCTTTTCAATGTTATACACAACCAACTATTCTACAACTTTTAGATCTTTATTGCCCAGACAGCTTTTGCCAGAACCGGTTTTGAGGTGAAATATCTGCTTCTCTGGATACGCTTTGCAACCTGGAACCAAATCTTAGATCCGTGGGTATACATCCTGTTTCGCCGGACAGTTTTGAGGAGAGTGAACCCTCGTGCTGACTGGTCCCGTACTTCCATCATGTCTTTGTCTTCATCTATACGTGACAACGTCCATCGATTCACACGGTCTTCACTGGGAAGCACCCTGGGCTCAGATGTCCCAGAGAATCCTGAAAAATCAAATATGAATCCCTCCTCTCCAGTAACACCATCCTCACCTTCTCCATGTTTGATTGAATCTGAGTCATAATTGCAGCAAAGTCACATAAGTCTACCTGTAAATGTGGTCTGTTCTGCTGTTGTTTTTCATGTGTGAAATCAGCTTGCATCATTGCACAAACAATGTGAAGCAACTATCTCCTTATGGCTCTGTGTGTATTTAATATGTCTGATATTATTATTATTTCACTATATGAGCTTAATACAAAGACTTGTGTAAAGAGATATAACCTATATTCAAAAATATACTTCAACTGACACCATATGCAAAGCTAAGAATGAGATGTGTAAACTGGCATTTTTCAGTTTTTCCTTGTGGATTTGGTGTCTTTTATAAACAGCTAATATGTTGCTTATTATGATATGCTGTAATATTGTGCATAAAAGGATTTTATGCAGTTTGAGATTTACATGTTTAAGTATCAAAACATGAGAGTGGTCATTAGGAAGCTTTTCTGATCTTTACAGATCAACAAAAACAACTTCCTTGATATTTTCTCCTGTTTCTTATCTATCCATCCATCCATCCATCCATCCACTTCTGCTGATTGCAGGGTCATAGAGGGGATGGTGGTGGTTGGGTACTGTACATGCATTTTAGTATGACAAAAAAAAAACAATTATAGGACCCAAAGCAGAGTCCTATAATTGGACTCTGCTTCATAGGAGAGTCCATAAAGCGCCACCAATATGTTGAGTATGCTTATAAAAATGAGCCAATAATGATCGACAGTATTACCTTCTGTTTGTGCTTTTACTGATAGTGATAAAAAAAAATTCAATTTCTTGTCTTTCTCAGTGATGTGTAATTTAACAATGTGATAGTAATGTGCTTTTTATTCATTACATAAAATATTAAACATTTTTAAAAATGTGGTTTCTCTTTTGTTCTTGTTGTCATTCTGCCTTAAAAAGACATTCTTTTGCCTTAACTTCTACTTCTCAGTGTTGGTGTGCAGTTCTGATCAAAGAATAATAATTGTGTCTTTGAGATAAAATACCATTAGGGTTGGGGGGGCTAGACCTAGCAGCTAGACTGTTAGGTCTAGCTTTTATTATGCTAACAATTATATTGCTACATGAATAATAGCTTTTTACAAATAATTAAGTTTTCAACTATTTTTAGTTTTGAATGACTTCGCCTAAAGGCCTCAAATTATAGATTTTGCCAAAATATTTGGAACTTGTTGAAGCAATAACTGTATCAGAATTTTCATTCATCAGTTGCATTAAAAGTATGTAAAAGAAATTTGATTCAGCTTAGTGCCATGGCTGAACTAGTAGCTTAGAATATGGTAATTAGACTTACAAACTCATAGAACAAACTGGTTAAAAAAAGGTTGGGGGATTTAGTTCTTCTTTTTTCTTTTAATCAAGGATTAGATACAGGGAAAACACATTTAAAGATGACACCAATTTTAATTTTCAGATCTTAAAAATTAAGTTATTTATTAATGATACTATCAAATGAAATTTCCAAAGGTCAACCTTTATTATTGGAAAATAAATTACATGTATATTTAACATTGCAAAGTTCAAGGCCAATCAATATAAGCAATTTTTTCTCAACAAATACAGCCCCTATATAAACTGCAGATTCCTAAAATGTCACAAAAGTACAAAGCAGGGACTGATGAAAAATTGGTCATGTTTACTGTTTTGCCATATAATTAAACTTTGAAAAGCACTTAGACAGTTGTCAAGCTGAATAAATAAATAAAACAAAATATAATGTTTATTGTTGTGAATTTACAATTTAGTTTGTGCAAGTTGTTTTTTTGACTTTAATCATTCTTTTGTTTGCCTCAAGAGGGCAAGGCTGTGTCGGATAACAAAAACAAAACCTACAACATGCACAAATCTGTTTCGTAAAAATAATAATTGTAAATTCAGGGTAACTTTAAGATTTTAACATTTCAAAGTTTGTGATGCTGTTTTTAATATTATTTAAAGGTAAACAAACTGCACCGATACTTGTCAAGTGAATAGATGTCTGATTGTGAGTCATCAAGGCATTTTAGTTAAATAAAGCTTTACTCTCCCTAAATTACTCTGATATAACCCATGATATAGCATAATGTAGTCCCTTCAACAAACAATAGCGGTCTATTTGTATTCTGTGTTTGAAATGTATGCATAAATAGGCAAATTCAAGAGATCACGTTAATACATGTTTTTTTAATAGGAGTAGACAGGAATCTTCTCATTTTTTAGTCCATATACAAACAATGCAAAATCTTTTACATGCGCAGAAGATCAAACGGATTCACAAATTCCTTTGATCTCCTCATTTTGTTAAGGGAAGTAAAGGTCTAAGTTCCTGTTTGGTTGATTGTGATGGATTATCTGTTTCACAGAGCAGGGTCATTTCGCTGGGAATATTCCCATTGGTATTACATTTTTCCCATAAGTTGGATTAATGTCTGAGCAGGTACTTTACTTTCAAGACTTTTTTAGTCACGTGGGACAGGGACGGTATATGTCTAAAGATGTCTAGCATTTGTAGGAAGAAAATAATTTGTAAATAAATTATTCTTTGTTTAAATTATAAATTATTCTTCTTTTATTTTGCTAAGCACATGGCACACATGTGCTGAAAACAATCCAGCAAAGGCAGAAGCAGAACCACGCCTCAGACTAAAAAGCTGTCTAACCCATGCTCCAAGAAACCAAAGACCTAGCACATTACCCGTTTTCTTTCCTCTCAGAATTGTTGAATTACAGTTTGGGAAATGGAAAATGTGTAACCTTTCCTCATTGACCTTAAACACATTACTGCCTACCTTTGAAGTTACTCAAAAACATTTGTGTTTTGCAGGTTTCTACTGGGGAATTTTAGCTTACTGGTATTTTTTAACTTCTGAGATTCCTAGGTTGTTCATAGATGTCTACTATCTAATTTTAAGTGTTTTTATGATGGTTCATACATGTCAGAGGGAGGTACCTAAACCTTGATATAAACATAAAAATGTAAATGCACATGAAGTAGAGAGAAATTTCAAAGTACTTCTATATTTTCTGTGTTGCACTTATTTCAGTGACAGTGATTATCCTCTGGGGGCACATTCAAAAGTCCAAAGGAAGATTGCTGAATTTATGATGATCCTTGTGATTATGTTAGAAAATGATAAAGAAATCAACCAAGGACTAGGGAAACAATAATAAAACAACTATGTTCTTTTTTGTGCAACTGGATTTACCAATAAACAGATATAATACTCTCAATAGTGTTAATATCTAAATTCTGCCATTTTTAACATCTCTAATGGCTCCCCAAACATCAAACAAAAACACATCAGGAAAAGCAAAGTCTCCCAGAACAGAATCCAGGGCCTCAGCAAAGTCATCAGGGTTCTTCTTGTCCTTGCCTGCTTCCACTATGGTGGTTGCTGCAGAGAAAAGTTGTGAGAGGTTACAGCTAACATCAAGTGGTGTATATATGGTTCAACAAATGCACATTGACAATAAAATATGCAGCTGAGTAATGAACCATGAATTTTCACAGCGGGATTTTGTAAAATGCAATATATTTAAGAAGTGCAATGAAAAAATTTAATTTTGCGTTGTGCCCTTTGGATCAGTGACATCAAAAGAGACACAAGAACTAAACAGGTCAGTCAGCATTTGTTTTCCACATTATGAGGACAGATTTTGACATAGATTTCCAAGGATCTGACTTTCATTTGGGTTTCATGAGGTTCAGCTTTATGTGTTTGAGCCAGGATTGGACTTGAATACAAGCAGCAACAGGGACAATGATCATCTTAGGAATTTTAACTGTTGCAAATATTTTTGTTGTCCTATTGATCGATTGGTTTTCATGGATAATCACCAGCCTTAAAATGGTTGACCTATATTCTGCTTGTATCATCTAAAATAATGACCTGATTCACAATGAAAGTGAACACAGTTTGAACTTCAGAACTCTGATGTATTTGCAAATGAACTCTGATGGCAGAGTTCATTTGCAAATACATCACAATGTCCATGTTGATGTATTATTGCAAAAGAAGTTTCTGTGCATAGAAACATGTTTTGATTTTATCTTGATTTTTAAAAATAAAACACAACAGCAATTTGCTACAATTCCAGGAAACTATTGTAGGAAGTTTGTGGAAGATAACCGAAAATCTTCCACAAAATGTTTGTGGAAACAAAATGTTTGACCAAAGTCATGTAGCAAATATAATACTACCTCATATAGAAAATGTATATAACCCTCTGATTTTGAAGACATTAATGAATAAATCTCTGACATATTATTTCTTGTGTGATTGCAATATTTAACAATTGTAAATAATTTTTCTAATTCTATCTGACTTCAAACAAGAGACGTTCAGTCTGATTTAACTTCAGACAGTGAGGAAAAAAAGTGATGTCTTTTTTTTCTTGTGTAACATTCTTTGTGCACTTTGATACTCTTAACTGATGACCCAAACTAAACACTAAAACATTATATGAAGCTACTTTACTGTTTGCACTTCAACTTGCAGTGCTAATATGTCATGTCCTTTTTATTGTGTGAACAGCTTTTACAATATGTCAAATTCAAGGTTAAAAATGTGAAAGCAATGGACAAGAAAGTGCTAACGTACTTTGGCAAAAAAAAAAAAAAAAAAGGAAAAAACTATTACCAGTGGACACAGTTGCATACAAATACTAAGTGCGGTTCTACTTCTTTAAACAGCATCTTAGAAACTTGGCAAAGCATATTACACTAACGACATAAACCAGGATTTCTTGTTTTAATATTTATTCTGAGCTCATCCCCTTTCAAGGCTTTAAATGTCAACATGAGGATAAAGTTTACACGAAGAGACATCAGTTTTATCTGTTTGGTCTTACCCAGTTCCAGGTCTCTGATCCCCATATAGCTCTCCAAGAGATCGTCCACTTTCCTTGTGGCCTGTTCTTCAAATTCACTCTGCTAGGAAAATATGTGAAAAAATAGAGGCATCTGCTGAAATATGGTGACAAAGGTCTTTAGAAACTGCCATAAATTCTCTTGCCAAAACAGTTGAGGCCCAGAAAGGTTTTGTAGTTATGTTTGACTTTAAGTAATATAAATATGTCCATGTTTGCAGAGGACTGCACTACATGTGTAGACATGCTGCGGCAGTGTTAAGAGTGCCCAGGGAATGGTTGATTATACACATTGTTGAAAAAGACTGATGAAGCTTTTCAACCTTCATTAAAAAACATATATATTTGGACTACAAAACAGCTTAAGACTATGCTGAACCTCTGTACATCTGTGATAAAAAATTGTTTCCAGTTTATGCTCCCTCAGGTCATTGCACTGTTGTTCTAATTTTCAGCATAAACAAGCACCTGAAGACAGAAAAAAGTAAATTAACAGATTAAAAAAATAATAATTTATATGTCTATTTATAGATATATATTTAATTATTTCTGATAACTTCAGGAGGCCTCAGCAGTCATTGTCCGACAGTTCATGTGAAACTCACCACTTCCTGAACTGTAGCAGCCCCCTTAGACCGAAGCCGAAGAGTCTCTCTCCCGTTCACCAGCTTTCCCTCATTAGATTTTGGCGCTTTAGTTCTCATTCCAATCATGTCTTAATCACATAAACAGAGATAATGTCATCAATAAAATCTAATTATTTCTGCAGTTTATGTTTACAAAAAAACTTTTTCAGCACAGTCATCCACTAACCTCTCTAACTTAGTCATCATCTTTTATCTAAAAAAATCGCTAAAGAAATTTGCTGTTAGTTTACCACAAAACTGGTGTAATTGTTGTTTTGACATCTACTTTGGGTTCTGTTCTTATAATTTATGAAGAATACATTCTTGTGAGAGCAAAGCTGGACATCATCACACCTCCTTCCATATTTGAATGTCCACAGTTTTTGAGATGTTTTTAAGAAGCGGTGGGAAATTCCGCTTGGGAACAGTAAGACGGTTTATTGCAGACATTGAAAAGTTTTCACACGGAAAGCAACAACCCCGCAAAGGAGGCTTGAGCAGCATTCAGATGACATGATGCCTGTATTTATTTGTGTTGTACATTATGAATTGCTTCGTTTTCTTTTCTTATGTCACTGCAATGTAAACTTTCATGTTTTCATCACTTCATATTGTCTTGTTGATGAAATGTGAAACAGAAAAGTTTATTCTCAATTTTAAATAAATACACACAGCTTTTTCGCTACTGAGATGGATATAGTTTGTACTGAGTACAGGTGTTGTCTTGAATTGTGATGATATAGTTCAATGTTTGCATAGACTTGAGGTATTTATATTTATTTGTTGATTATGTCATCGCAACAAATGGCATTGCCAAATATGTGCAAATTTCATACACTTTTTCTTAGCAGTACCGATATGTTGAATAATGGAATCTTGTTTTATTGTTGTTGTTTGTTTTGGGGTTTTTTGCATTCATTTACAATTATATTCACTCAAAACAGAGCATATACCTGAGTCGCATTGTTCTAAAATTAAATTTTTTACTTACATGCAAAACAGTTTACGTGAAACAGTTAAGCAAATTTTTTTTTAGATATATCCCAATCAATTTCTGTTGTAGTTGTAGACCATTAATCTGGGGCCAAAATTCACATGCATGCTACATTTGTCCAAATAATTGTCCTAAAAATGTTTGAAAACCATGCAGCATTTTACACAATAAGTGGAACTTCTTCAATAGACTTAATTTCACACTTACTGGTATGTCCAAGGCTTTCTTTTTGCTAATTATAATATTCCACTTATAGCTAAAGAAGAGAGTACATTTAAAATAAAAGTATTACATTAGACCAAAAAAAAAAAGGATTTTTTTCATACCAAAAAGTGGACTTTTGGTATCAAAAGTACGTTCAACATCGACATACAGATTGCTATTTTTCAAAATGTACTTTTTTCTGATAAACAAATCTCATTGAAGCACTTATTCTAATTCATAGTCTTTACATTTTTTTCTGTTGAGGTCGAAAATGTATCTTCATCAGTAAAATATATCTGTGACACAGAAATAAACTCCTTAGGTCAGCCGAGTTTAACTAATCAATGAGGCTAGAAACAATGACGGGATTCAAAACAGGAATGTGACCTTCTTTACTTATCTGTATGTGGGGGATGTTCAGGGTTTTCTCAAGAGATTTAGCATTCCAACCATTGCAATTTCCTGCTCTCTAAACAACTCTAAACAATCGTACTCAAGCATTATACCAAGAAGAGTCTTTATGTAGAATACAGGTGTTAATGTGCTTTTAATGTTGCTTTTTGGAAAACAGAAATTACTGGAGGTTGTAAAGTGACTAATGCCTTGTGACAGCTCACATACAAACTAACAGAAGGTAAAGACTAAAACCTATATTTTAGCCTACAAGCTAAAATGGACAAGAGAGGAAAAGACAGTTGGGTACATAGCTGTCACTCATTCCTTCATCTCCATGTTACCTGTGGTCATTTGCTGTACTTGGAATTCCTGGACAACTAAACAGGATCAGCTCCCACAGATTGTGTTTTTAAAAAAATCCCAGCTTAGTCCCATTTGTACAGAATGTAAACTCCTGACCTACATATTATGAAAAAAAAAACTGAAAGTGAATTGCTTAAATTTTATTTTTTGTCATATAATTATTTGTTTTTATTTTCTGTTAAGGGGAAGACATTATGTTCAGTTATTATGTCTGGACTTTTAGTCTGCTACTGTTGGTTGTTAGTTTTTTGTTTGTTTTGTTTTGTTTTGTTTTTTTTTTTTGTTGTTTTGTTTTGTTTTGTTTTGTTTTGTTTTGTTTTGTTTCTTAGCAAGGACATGGTCATTCCTGTACCACAGGTACTTTCATGAACAAGTATTTTCATGAACAATGAACTTGGTTGATTAACCTGGAATCTCACTTAAGCAAGAGGCGACTTAAGATTCAGATCAGTTTCAGGAAGTCAGACAATTCACTGTGGATTTACTTTCCTGTTTGATAAGCAACTAATTCAATGAGAAAAGGAAGCTTCTTAATGCTTCGAATGTTTTTAACATGGCAAAACGAATTAAGCATCTATTAATCTTCTAACGGAACATTTCCTGCTCCGCATTAATAAGCTAGTGTTTTTGTGGGGAGCAGAGGGTGGTGGCAGATTGCACAGGCAAACCACAATGGACTGACTGACAGCTAGCTACACATCAACATCAAAGTGGTTGTAATATTTTATGGAAACATCTACATAAAAACATTTTAAAAATTAGGACTTTAAAATGTACATAAACATTTTAAAATGTAAATATTTTTGGAAACCAAAAAATATAATTACCATAACTTATTTGAAATCTTTTTCAACATACAATGCTAGAAAATTTCAGCAGTTTTCTTGGTCTCAAACCAGCTCTTCCATTCAGTCAAAAGAAGTGTTTCTTTCTTTGTAGGATTTTTTTTGTTTGTTTTTTGACATCTGCTTATTTTAAATTTTGGAATCAAAACGTTCATAATGTTGTGGTTTAGTGCACACCTTATACAACCAGTTTATGAAAGTTTTTTATAATTTCATAAACTAGTAGATAAAAGCCTGAAAAAATAACATATGCTTTCAAGCTGTACTCCACTGCAAGCAATATGATTTGGTTCAAATATTTATTGGTTCATGAACGCTGACTTAGTAAACATGTTCTAAAAATGAAGTACTTTGCATTCTTTTTCTCTGTTTCACCATGTGACCAGACATTAATCTAAATAGTGAGAGACATGACCCAAAAAGAAACATTGGAAGACTTCTTGTCCAAAAAGAAATCATATTTAATGACGGTACCAGTTAAGCTATATAGTTTAGACTTGTAGTTTGGGAGGCAAACTACAGGTAAGTGTAATTAGAAAGTAAAGATTTAGTTTGAAATTAAAGAAAAATATTTGTATGTAATGCAAACATTTGGATGTTTGTTGGGGCTTTATAGCGGAGCACACACAGTACACCACTGTCAATTAATATACAATTATGAATCATTTTATGCTGGTATATTTGTCTCAATAATTTGTGTTTTTTTACTCACCAAAGGCTTTCTTGGGTTCCACAAGGCGAAGAGTGAAAGGGAGGCCTCTTGGTTGCTCCTTCAGCATCTTGGCGACCTCATAGTGTCGACATCCTACAATGCTCTGGTCATTAATGGCTTCGATGTGGTCACCGACACAAACCGCCTTCAGTCGATCAATGGTGCTGCCCTCTTTTATTCTCTAGAGAAAAAAGAAGTGGTTACACTCGAAACTCCAGGTGAAAGTTTTCATATGCATGATTTAGAAAATGGGAACAAGATAATTTTCTTTGTTTGTAATTACTTTACTAAGTAAAGTAATTAAAGTAATACAAACAAAGAAGTAAAGTAATACTTAGTAAGTACTAACTATACTAAAAGATTGGACTTTTAGTACAACCTTTTAGTACAGTGTGTTTCCTAACTGACTTTAGCAAATAGCCATTAGGAAACACAGGTTTTTTATTTATTTTTCCTCTCATTCACCTTGATAAAAGCATATCCAGCTCCATTGTCTGTGATAGTGAGACCTAATGCATCTTCGGTCTTTGTCACCTCCACTTCTTTTGTTTCCCCTCTGACATGAGCAAAGATGAAGTCCTCCAGTCCAATTTGTCCTCCAAGAAGTTTCTGCATGTCCACTTTATGAGAGTTTAAGGTACAGAAAAGGATCTGAGGGCAGGATATGAAGAAAACAAATGAAAAAAAAATGGTTCCCTGAATTCAGCATAAACTTTCATAAAACTGTATTTTCTTAGAGATTGCGCCTCACTGCAGAGTGCACTTGCATTACCAAGCATGTTTATTTTCATACTGTAAAGTACAAAATACCTTGATCAACACAGATGGGCTCATCTCTGATGGCATCTACTTTGCATGAGACAGGAAGGTGTTCCAATTTTACAGCCAAAGCAGATGCAGTTCTTTGGATTTTTTGAAGTGCAGTATAGATTTTAAACAGCAGAGAGCAGCAGCGAGACATGATTTGAACTAAAAGGATTTTTACTACCACAAGGATAGTACAATATATAAAGCATGTCATTGAAAATAAGAACACATGTTTATCATTAATTATACACATAAATAAATGAAGAAGAGGTTTAATTACACCTAATACTCACCAAAGCATAATCACTTTTGCTAATTCTGTGTATATGCATTAAATAAAATAGAGTATAATTCTATTAATTTATTTCAAGAATTAATCTGATGAAAACCCAAAATTTGTTTACACAGAAAAAAATGACTTTTCAATAAGCCGATTCAAATACAATGGTAGTTCAGAAATAGTATGTTTTTGCCTCCACCACATGGACTAAAGAGTCATGTGGCTCTTGCAGATTGCAACATAGTTGACCAGCAACCACTGATAACTTCAGGGCATGTCTTATGTGGTCATTATTTAATATGTTGGCTGCGTAGAGAGTGTTGAATTTGAATTAATAAGAAATTAAAAGGAAGGAAAAAAACCTACAAATCATGCAAAAGGAGCCTCAAATCAAGTAATATTTGCACATTTCTGACAGAAAAATTATTGTATTGCTAATGTCAGTTTTTTAATAACATATGAAAAAGATCACGGTTGATAACAGTGCTTTATAATATTAAATAGGAATGCAGGGAAGACTAAATCTAGATAAGCATAAAATTAAAACTGATTATATTTTGTCTTATTTTACATTCTATTTTAACTAAATCACAATGTCATTCTCAAAATATTAAAGTTTTAGATTTGGACGCAAATTACCTAAATAAAGTTTTGATTATTTTGTAATTTATTGTTCAGTTGTGTGTAAATCTGGCAATGATGTGAGGAGAATCTGAATCAGTAAACTTTGCACAATTGATCTTGTAACTTCTTGTACTCTCATACCAGATTTAACTCTTTAAAGATGTGCATCCCCTTACTCATATTTTCATGTTTTAGAACAAACAAACAACAAGAATTACATCAGATTTCAACTTCAAGGTCAAGTTTTGTTCGAAAGCCCATAAAGAAAATTTGCGATAATGAAACAAAGTGTTATCTTGCAGTTGCTGATCAAAAGATTTGTCTCCGCATGTAAGACTGTAGGGTTGGAGTTCAAGGTTGTCAGTCCACAATCAGGTTCTAAAATAAATGGGAGTCAAGGAAACAGATGCATTTTATAGAATCAAATGTTGATTACCATAAATCTACGGTGGAGTCTTGAATCTAGAAGTCCGCATGTGGTTCTATAGGTTCAGCAGAAATATTGTTTGTCACCATCCCTATTACAATAACTTCTTGCTATAAGAACAAAATTAAGTTAATATACATGTTTCAAAAATTAATCAAGAAAAAATTTGAACAACTGTGGGTTATCATTGGCTGATAAGTAATGTCAAATTATTAGGTTTAAGAGTTTATTCAAATTTGTCTCATATAACAATACAATTTCTAAGTTTGACATTTTTATTTTATTTTCATTTCCATTTTGTGTATTGCTAGTAAATATAACCAATATAAAAGCAGGGATTGTTGTTGACTGCCTCATAAGAAAAACTGTTATCTTTTATAGCCATTACATTTTAAGATAGCAAATGGCCTTCAAAACTGATAAGTATTCAATATAAGGACAATCTTACTCAGAAAGGATTTTATTACTGACTCAGTAATAAAATCACACCTCAGCTTCCCTGTAAATACAGACATCCATGAGTGAATTCATATCCTCTAAAACATAATTCTTGAATCCAGAAATCCAGAAACAATACTAACTATTGGTTTTATGAAAAGTCAGTATTGTCTTGCACTGCTGATCTTGTTTATTCTTTAGCAAAGCATTTTCAGTGGCCAAAATATTACTTAGAATATTGCTTATAATATTGTCTCATACTGATTCCTTGGTGTTCCTGCTGTATTGCTACTACTTTATTGCAATATATAAAATGCTATTATATTAATGTGGATATTTTAAATTTTTAACCAGGCTGGCCTTAATATCGAAGGCAAAGGACTCTCATCACCTGACACCACACCTGCTGTGGCTTGCAAATATATCTGTTGCTATGAACTTTTTCACATGTTGCCACGCTATAACAACACTATTAAATGAAAATCATTGGAATACATAGCATAACATTGAGGACTTTTGTAGGAAAATGTTACATGACTTTTTGATTGTCTTTGACTGTATTTGACCAGCTTTGTACAAATACAGTCCAAAGCTGTATTTCAAATACAGCTTTGACCAGCTGTATACATTTTGCAAAGGCCAAATTTTACCCATTTTGCCTTTGTAAAATGGATAAAGCTAGTCAGATTATATGGAACAAGAACATTAATTCAAGCCCTGTTGCAAATGATCAGTTATATTTAACTATGAAGTTTCAATGGGCTATTCCGACCCATGATTTATCTAAAACTATTAAATTGTATCTGATTGTATTTTTAGGGTTGTTCTCTTGCTGAAAGGTGAACCTCTGGCCCAGTCTTTTCTGTGTTTGCATTATCTACCAGATTTTCTTTCAGAAATTCAATGTGCTAAGGTCAATGTTTAGGACAAATTCTACAGCTAAGAGAGTGTTTAAGATGTTGTGCACTTTTGATGTTGTCAGATGTTGTGCAGTGTTGATTTTGTGCCACACATAGGCCAGTATTTTCTTACATGTCTGCTGACAATTGTTCCATAAAGGTTAAGGTTTTGGAGTGGACAATGCCTGAAATAGGGGTCTCTGTAGCTCCTTTAGAGTTACCACAGGCCTTTTGGCTGGTGTGTTCCTTGGTCTTCATTATTATTATTGAATTAACCACATCTGAGGCCACCACAGAAAAGTTTGATTTATGCTAAAGTTAAATTGAAAATAGTGAAAAAGTTTAAGGAATGAAGGCATTTTGTGCAGATTCAGAGATGTGTTTGAGCTTCTGATGAAGGCCACTAGCTAAATCATGTTGGTCTGGAAATAAAGTTGTTTCTTATTACACGTCTTGCTAGAGACTTCATCTCACCTGTATTTAAACAATTAACATCATTTTCTAAGGGATAATTCATATGAATCATGACCTGGTTATGTTTTAGTTTGAAGTCCAACATGTATATTCTTGACATACGTAAATGTCTGAGTGAGTGTTTACTGATTAAATACACTTTATGTAGTTGTTTGTTTCCACTATTGAACCTTATCAGCTCATATTAGTACAAAGTCTAGTATTGGAGAGTGAAGATGATCAATAAATCTAGATCATGGAAAAAATGAATGGAAACCTAACACCTTTTTACAACTGGCCAGACAGAGCAGAAATGCAAGAAAGCAATCAGATAACTTCATGGAATTTCTTCCAGTTTAGTCATTTTACCTCTGACGGAGCGATGTTGAACACCTCTGCTATCTTGGCATACAGTTCCTTGACATTGGTGAATCCATGAATGCGCCCTGTTGGGCTCCCATGAGCCAGCTGGGTGTGGAAGATGAGCCTGGGTCTCGGGTACTCTGGAGGCCCTGCTGATGGCGGAGATGGGGGAGGAAGCGGAGGAGCTGTGGGTTCCATGCATCCCTGAGTCTGGCAAGGGGCCTTGTGGTCCTTCATGGCCTCATCCCCCAATGCCTTGGAGTCCTGCGGGCTCATAACCTCCCCGTTCTGCATCGGTCCCAGCTTGGGTTTGGTCCACCCTACTGATTAGCAGCTATAATAAAAAGGAAAAACTGTGCTTACCTACACTTAGTTGCCCAATCACCACATTCAACCAACCACCCAAGGCAATGGTGGTGAGGAAAGCAGATAAATAAGTGATGAGAGTAACCTGGTAACATTATATGAAAGAAGACAGCCAGACCCTGCCTGGCAGAAACCCAACACCCTCTGAATGTAGGATTGTCTGTTACACTTGAGCCTATTTGAGCTCACACACAGAAAACAACAATAAAAGACACCAAATAAAATCTTCTTCAAGGAATAACCTTTGAACCTCCATATATTAAAAGCTGCCTAACATGCCATGAACATGACCCTTCACATATGATCTGAAGAATGAAAATGTCTAGGTATGAGTAAAATGACTCCCACACAGGGCAACAAAGACAATGCCCCAGTGTTCCTGGTAAGATGATATCTGGGAAGGCAGTGAGGTGTTCCTGCCCACTGGCCTGACTGAATGAAAGAGGTTGTTGCCAGGGCGAATTCTTGGTGATGTGCTGACCTTTATGACCCAGCCCACAGAAACAAAACGAGTGAGCAAGACAACTGTTTCTCATCTATTACCATTTTAAGCCATCCGGGTTTGATAGTTTAAAATCCCTTGTCAAGGGAATTTCCATTTTCAGCGGGAAAACAACTGATCCTAGTTTTCTATCTAAATTTGTCATGAAAAGTCACAACAGTCACAATTTGCTTCTTGTTTCACTCTTTCATGGTGACCTCCTGCCCTTAATGTCATATTCTACCCTCTTATGTAAGGCAGAACCACTTTGAATTGGGAGATTTTTCTGTCAGGACAACAATTTTTCTGCCTCTCGAATCTGGAAATTCCACAAAAATTCCAGATTTTCTTGTCAGCTGGGGATGTGTCATTTGCATTATTTCAAACTCAGATCCCCTCGTGTATACACACAGCGAAATGACACATTTTCTGATTGATAAGTGTATGTACTAAGTTATAATAGCTTGAGCACATTGTTGTTTAGTAGTTTTTGTTAGATTATTTCGTTTTAGTCATTATAAATTAATGAATAAAATGCAATATAATGAAATGAGTCTGTGTACCGACCTGAAACAACAGTAATATTGCAGAAATATACCCCTAAACAAACTGAATTTCTCCTTTCCAACTTGCACCATAAGCGTGTTGATGCACCTGTGATATAAAGTCTACACCTGCAGTTGGAAGTGCGTCACAGCCTTGGTTTTCCAGGTTAAGGAGTCCATCTACCAAGGCCCTACAACTATTACAAAGATCATCAAAGGATGTTTATTTGTAAGATGAGATGCTGGTAGCAAAGCAGCCTTTTTTTTTTGCTTAGAGTTGTAATCAGATGGAACATCAGACTGAAACAAGCTGCTATCTGCCCAATGTTTATGTATGACCATTACTGGAACCTGCAAAAGCACATGATTATTTTGATTACTAGAGTCCTGAAGTCTGACAATTTACTGCTGGTATTTAGTTTAGTAAATTATTAATATTCTTTACTTTGAGATCACCACTGGTTAAGATAAGTATGTGCTGCAATAAAACCTCCAAAGTTCTCCCTCTGCTGCCAGCGTCACCCAAGGCTCCTGTTGCTGGTGACCCCCAAATATCCTGTTCAGAAATGAAAAAATCCAGGGTGGCACCCAGTATCTCATTGTTCCCGATTTATACATGTTGACGAATACATGCCTGATTCTTTGTAACACTATTGGTTTCTCTTCTGGGCTTACTTCTTTTGTCTCTTCTGGTCTGTCCACTGGGCTTTCGTCTTCGGTCTCTTCACTTTGCGGGATATCCTCAGATTTTGCTGCTACCCTGGAATTGATGGTTTGAAGCTTAACCTTTAAAGTAAAGATTTCTTCGTGGAGCTCATCATTCTTCGCTTTAAGTCTTTCCAGTTCTTCACTCTTCTATGTCAACGAGGCCTCTGCGTTTTCTTTTACTGTTTTAAATGTCCGTTTGAGGACCACGTTTGATCTGACCATTGCAGCATAATCGCTTTCTAATCTCTGAATTTTTGATCTGGCTTGCTCCAAGTCTAAATAGAAAGTCCTAATCAGTTTTTAAGCTCTTCATTTTGAGTTATAGGCAACTCATTTTCGATTTCCCAGCTCCTAGCATTGTTTTGGCTTCAACAGAAGTGCTCAATTTTCGTCCTCAAATTTTCAACGACTGCTTTAAGCTCCTTGTTCTCTCTTAAACTTCCTGTGGTTCTTCTTTAAAATGTCTATTTTTGCCAGCAAAAAATCATTTTCTGGCATTGCACTTGCTTTTAATTATGCTATAAAGAAATCCTTCTCTGCCATTGCTCTTGCTGTCTGTGGAAATGACTCTGAAACTGAAGCTTTTTTTAAAAAACCTAATTCACAGACACACTGTATAACGACAGAGTGAAACATTTATTATGCCTCAAGAAAAACTCAAGAATAATAGATGAATACAGTCGTGGGTGAAGAGAGGAAAAAGAACCAGACTAAGCACACAGCCCCATGGTGTGCCTGTATTGAGGACCTCTGTTGGCTTTCCCAACGTCTCCCACCCCACATTCTTCTGTCTCCTACCCCCTACACTGCAAAAACAATGTAGGGGGTAGGAGACCAAAGAGCTGACTGTCCTGACGAGCTCATCTAATCATTTCCTCTCAGCTGATAAGCTGAGGGGAAACAGGAAATTGTTGCATACATTGAGTAATAAACAGTAAAACTATATGGTATTTCCTTTAAATGTAATCATCAAAACTTGAAAAAGTACATTATCAGTTGGACCTTCCCTGGATTTTTCCAGTTAGTTTTCAATGTGTCATGTCAAATGCATTGATATCATTAGGGTGGTAGCTTTTGTGGAAATTTAGGTAAAGATTATCTTTCTCATACATTGATGTTTTGTAAAGCACACCCTTTTGATGACTGACAGAAGATGTAAGGCTCGTCTTCAAAAATATGAATAATCAAATCCTATTAAACCAACTGACACATATGAGAGTGGGATTTTGTGTCATGGATCTAAGGGAGGTTGTCTGTTTTGCCCAATTAATAATTTATCCATCACATTGATGATGTAGCACAGAAAAGCCGGCTGACTCCTACGCTGAATCCACGCAACCCTATTACACACGTCCTCAAGAAGTGTGATTTCCTTTTCTGTATGTGCCTTGTCTCGTGGCAGTGGGGACGCAGGGAAAACCGTCATCTGCCTATGTGAGCCAGATTGTGTGAGGGTGGTGTATATGCTTTGTCATGAGGCTGCACACTGCCTCTTCTGCTCCTGGTAGTGCCTCACAGGCACTACGACAGAGTGAAACATTTATTATGCCTCAAGAAAAACTCAAGAATAATAGATGAATACAGTCGTGGGTGAACAGAGTAAAAAGAACCGGACTTCATTGCTAATGAAGTCTGGTTTCATTGCTAATATTTCCTCAACTTTTGTTGAACCTCTATTTGATGAATATATTTTATGTGTTCCAGGTCTTGTCCCAGTGTGCTGAAATACACTAAACAAAGTTGTGTTTTAATCAGTATGAAGATAAAGTTCAGAACATCATCGGAACTTTAAAATTAGATGGGGATGTGATGAAAAATTTTAGTAGATGTTTAAAGATAATTTTCCAAATTATATTCTGATCACATTAAAATTTTCACATTTTCTCATGTTATAATTCCTAACTTCGGTGAATGTATTTATTGTGATGGACCAGCAAAATGTACTGCTTAACTGTGAAGGAGAACAAAAATTTAAATAAAATAAATTTATTCTGTCCAATGGGTCCATGAAATTAGTTACAGATGAGTATCCTTTGGAATGATTCTTGAAATTTTTACCCATTCATTGCAAAATATTTAAGATTACCAAGGTTGGATGCCAAGCATAGGTAAACATCAGTTTTCAAGATTCTTATTTGTCGTTAGGTGTTGACTGTAGCCATTCAATTATATGAACATGCTTTGATCTAAATCATTCCACTTCAGTTTTTTATGGTTTATCATCCAACTCATGCTGCTTCCCAGCCTCAGGTCTTGCAAAGTATCAGTACCGGTTGTCTCCAGGTGCTGCCAGTATTCAGTTTCACCTACCTTCACATTAACTGTGACCATCTTCCCTGTTCCTCCTGTAGTAAGGAACAGGGAATATGTTAATAATACTACCATAGCCATGACTCACTATGGGAATGCTAACATCACCGGCATTGTGGATTGGCAAATTTTGCAACACTTACATGCAATATGTAATTGCATGTAAGTATTTTTTGGCTTACATGCAATTGCATATTGCATGTAAGCCAAAAAAGTATGCCAATGCCAATGTTTGGTCAACATTGGCATTGTCTGACCAAAGCAGACTCATCCACATCATTTCTGTGTTCAAGTTTGTGTAGTCGTGACAAAGTATGAAAAAGTTCAAAGAATATGATCGCTTTTGAAAGCTGCTACATTTTCAAGCCTCACATTCTGTGAGTTTTGCTTTTATTGGAACCGCTTGTCGCACCTTCAAGGCAGAGGTTAAGGTTCAGGGTCAACTCCTGGAAACTCTTAAACAACTCCCTCAAGGTTATTTTTATTAGTTACTGTCAGCAAGCTTCAACTGCAATATAAGTGTAAAGCCAGTTGACAAAATGCACCTGGAAAGTGGAATATTTGAACAGTGAGCACTCGTGACAAGCAAACACTCACATTACAGTTTAATTCAACTGACAGCCAAATGTCAAATATCAACTGACTTGTAAAAACATTAATAATAGAAGAAATAGAAAATAAGTTGGATTCAATACTACTACCACTTCTACTATAATAATAATAATTATAGTCGTTATATTATTTATATTCATTTAAGAAATTTTAAAAATATTAAAGTTTAACAGGTATTGATATAGACTTCATAAATAGGAAGTACCAGATTGCAGTGCCCCACCCGAGACTACAGTTTTTACAGGGTTTATTGTGATGATATGATAACATAGTATTTTAAACAGGATTAACACAATCTTTTTGTTGTCTATTTTTTTCTTAAAATATGCTGAATGAAGCTACCTCACCTGTAATAATATCAAGCCCGGCTGCTCTTTTTTTTCTACATCTTCAGACAGTTAGACGTGGACAGCCCAGCATTGTCATATAAGGCAATGGGCGGTCTGAGAGAACCCAGCCTCTTCATTCTGATTGGCTGACTTGTCTGACATGACCTTTTTTTCTTCTGGCTTCGCCGCTTCTGATTGGTCTTCTGACTTGGTCCGATTTAAGGTCATTATCCTAATCAGCCGTGGATGAAGTGAGGAGGTGGTGGGGGTTAAAAAAAAGAAGAAGCAGAAACCAAACAAGATCGGTGGAGTTTGGCGTGGAGAGTCGTCTCTACGCGAACCGAGGACCCACCACCACTGGCTGAGGGAAGAATGCTTGAAAACAAGAGAGAGAGATTGAAAACCTTCCTGAGGAAGATCGATGAGAAGGCCATTGTCAGACTGAAGCACTTCATGAAGGAGAGGTAAGCGGAATGAATGTTGATGGCTGATCCGCTATCTGCCGGGTGAGCGCCACCCTGGCTGCCGGATGCCGTTGTTTAACGGTTATTTGCTGACAATAGTGAGTATGAATAGTTTGATTCTGGCGTCTAAGGTAATGTGCACTTGTATTGAGGCCCACTAAATCTATTTTACGACAGAAAAGGACGCCTTACTAAGTGGCACAAACTGCTAGCATGCTAGCCATCCGCCTGGCTGAAGATGTGGTGGTATTTAAATAAACTTGATATATCCTGCCTTGTCATTGTCGGGTAAAGTCAAATAAAGGATGATTATATTTATTGGGGTTTTTTTGTTGTTGTTTTGGTTACTGTTGTCAGATTTCCCCATCTCCGCCTCATATTTATTTGAAAGTATACACGATAATATTCTGGAAGTAACTGTCATGGTTGATCACCATTCGACTTCCCATTTTCACGGTAGTTCAGAAACACAACAGTGGCTGACCCAGATTGGCCTTGTTATTTTTATCCACAGGAGTACCTGTGTAATCCGGTCAGTTTAAATAAGCATCATTGTTGGTGGAAAATGTGCATAAACAAAAGCTGGTCCAGATTTAGTGGTTTACTAATCTCGCCTTTACCTGCTGCTCATAAACAATGACATCAGAAGCCTGCTTGTGTGGGCCAGATTATCATCATCATTTGTCTTCCCATCATTGCTGATTATGGCTTAACAAGTGTCTAGCCCTGCAAAGGTGGATTTACACAACCTAACATTTACTAAACTACCTCCTTCTAAAAGTCTCCCTATAAGAAGGGGATTGTGTGTCTTCTCTCTGTCCTCAAGCAACAGTTGCATATCAAATGAGATGGTTTGTATTTTCACAGAAAATCTATTTTTAGGCCACATGAGTAAAGCACAGGTGGTACACTATGTTATATAAATGCTCTCCCCATGTCATACCAGTTATTCCGCTGACGTTCTGCCCCATAGATAGACATTTGGAGGTGTCTGACAGCCCCTTCCAATCAGAAGTAGTTATCAGTAATGTGCTGCGTGTGTAGTGTGGCATGGTGGGTGATAGTCCGTGTGAACAAAACATGCATTCCTGTGCTATAAAAGGTTTTAATGGCACACGGATGCCATAAAACATTATCCATTTCTTTATACACACTCAGCAGGGTTGTTTTATAAAATGCACACTACTTGATGGAAGTGAATACAAAGGAACCTTTAATTCTGCACACTAGCTAGCTGGCTCTTTCTAAGATGCTTTGTATGCAGACCTGCACAGCACACTGTCAGAAAATTATGAATTGCCCTGGTAATGGCAAAGGGAGCGGGCCCAGCTGCAATGCATGCAATTGCAGGATTCTGGAATAGGCTGGGTGTGGCAGCTTTGCAGGGAGAAGATGCTCCCAGGACACGTGGCGCAGCTGTGGGCTGCAAAGTTTCTGTGGGTCTTAATCATATATGTGCCAGGCAGAGAGAGTAAACCTATGTTGAAAATGAAAACCACAACTGTAGAACTGTTTATCACTTAATAACCAGTTGCAGAGTAACAAACTGTTCATGGCTGTAGTTCTGGGTAGTCTTTTTGACTGCCGTTAATGACCGGCTGCTCCAACGCTCTTGTCGCACAGCCAAGAAACCAGCAATGTTCTCCTTGGCTGCTTCACCTTCTGAGCCTGCGTGAAAATTTTAGCCACCGTCACTAAAACACATGCAAAATCCTATAGTATCGCAATATGGAGGTGGTCAGACAATGCTACAAATGATATTTAGTAGACACAAGCTTAAGAACAAGCAGAGAAGTCGGTTTGTTTACTTACTCTACCCTTAACTCTCTGCTCTCTTTCTTAGTGTGAAGGACAAAGGTGAAGGGTGTTGGAAAGAAATCAAATATGTGAAATTTGAAGAAGAAGATTTGGGTGTTTTGTTGAGAAACATTTCAATTCCTTGGCATCAGTTTCAATTGAGATTTTTTTTTTTTTTTTATTTTCATAGGCTTCCTGAAATATCTCGTTATGTTTCAAAGAGCCAGAGAGTAGTTAATCTTTTTTTCCAGTAAAACCATTAGAACAATGTCTCTTTTTTTTTTCTACACTAACAGAAGTGACTGAGTCTAATAGCTTTTATTTTTAAAAGTTATGATTATATCATAAAAGTAAAGTTATTTAATCAACAAAAAGGAGCTGTTTTATACTCATTCAGCTGATATTGCTACTGCTTTATGTATGCCCTCTAGGATTTACAGATTAATCATTTTGCTGTCATTCAGCATGCAGTATAATGAATTTAGCGTGTTTTAATCAGTATTTGACTTAATTTAGTGGCAGCTCATTTTGAAGCTTTTATTTTTGACCTCAAAAACCGAAAATAAACCCTCTGCATTCAAAGATTAGAAACAATCAATAGCTTTGAGTTTTTTTCAACCCTTCTTACTATGTTACTGTGCATTTCCCTGTTCATACGGCTGCCTGCCGATAGTACAGTCGCCATAAAGAAAGACACTATGTTTCCGAACCCAGTTTTCATGGAGGAAGTACAGGGACTCATTTCTGGCTCTTGTCCACGTGACTTCCTACTCTAAAACACACAGCTACACTTATTCAGCAACTCGCACATAAACATTCCCTGTTACACTTGGGAGACATGAAAAGTTTTTTGGGGTTTTTTCCTGCTGAGTGCTGGAAGGCTGCTGCTGAATGTTGCAATGAAAACTGAATCCTTTCCTTGCCCTTAATGAGTATTCTGCTGGAGCTCCTGCATGCTTACTTTACCTGGTTACCTCTTATTTTTATTTGTATATATATATTTTGTCTTGGTCATAGCTAAGAACAATATTTTAGTTTGTGTTGCATTTCTTTGTTTGCTTTGAAGTATTTAGTTTTTAGGGAATTGACCAAATGTTGATTCAATGGAATAAACAAATGTCTGTGTTTGTGTACCCCCTGCGCCCATCCAGAAAAAAAAGTGACAGAGGCCTTATAATTAGGTAAAAATTATAATATGCATGCTGTGATTAAACAGATTCTTGCTGCATGAAGGGAAATTAATCATTTTAAAAAGGATTGTCCTCAGCTGCCCACAAGATGGTGCTATCACACTTTGTGGTTTCTGTTTATTTTTAAACATTTCACGGGTGTCAAGTCTGCTATTTATGCTCAGACGTGAACTTGAGACCAGTGTTGTTGTTGCAGCAGCTGTATTGGTCAGGGGAGAGCTCTCTACTTGGAGAAAAAAATGTCTTCAGGGTGCTAGCGTGGCAAACCAGCTGACAAGGATGGTGTCTGTGGGAGGGCCTCTGGGATCATCTGTCTCAACTCGGGACAGAGAATTAAAGGAACAGATCTCCATATCTCAAGGAATCTTCCTGATCACTTAAATTCTCTTTACTGTATAAATTAGTCAAAGACCAGAATTTCTAATCATGTTGTAAAAACCTTTAGGGGCTGGACTGTCTTTTAATAACTGGCAAATACTTTAAAAGTGTTTGAATAGGCAGTATGAGCCCATATTGCAAACATGTTTTACTGGTATAAACTGTTCTATGCAGTCTAAATTTACCAAGAGAAGAAGTTATGCAGTCTATCGTCATAGCCCACTGTTGGGCTCTTCAGGAAAATTTAAGCATGACTTTGTCCAACATTGACACACATATTTACCCTCTCAGGACAACTGATCCCTCATTAAACAGTTGTTTACTTTTGACTGCCTTTCAGATTGCACCAATGCATAATGTTTTATGTATTGAGGCCTTTATATAGTATGGTTAAATGATAAAACATTGTCCTTTTTTCATTTGTTTAAATAGATTACATGTAACCTTAGACTGGTATTGCAATCTTTGTATGTTGAACAGATGGGTACATGCTTTAAAAGGTCTCAGGAATATGGTTAGGAAAATTTCTGTAATGTTTTTATTGTGTTCAAATCTATTTCTGACTTTGACAGTGCTAATCCTGTCAGTGATTGTCACTAGAAATGTGGCAAGTAATGTTGAGACAGGATGAGTGAAGTAATTGATATATGATGACTAAAGCAGATTGATGTGACGAGTGCAGTTAGACTATCTTTAGACCTTTGATTATGTCACGGTCACAGAAAAAAGTTGTAAAAGAGGTGCCAATTTTTATATATTGAGGTGATGCAGTTTACTGCATTTCCTGGTCATGGGTGTTACTCTTTGAAGTTTTTCTTTTTTTTTTTTTTTTTTTTTGTTAAATTTAAAGGATTAGAGCTTGTGCTCTATGGCCTCTAATAGTTCTCCATGGCCCTATTCACTAATAGAACTGGGACTAAGTTAGCTATTGTTGTGTATATGGCCCTCGCTGCAGCTGGGCCCCCATCATGTTGCTAATGAGCATAGGGTATTGAATTGTGTAGTTTAGTATTCCAACATGAAGACAACCCTACAATGTTGCCTGCAACCCCCACATTTCCACCCATTCTTTCACACTGAGCGTTTCCAAGACAACGCGGCTTAATTCGACAAAGACTGAGAGTGTATTTTTGGGGTTTGAAACAGAATAATTTTCTTTTTATTAAGGTGTTGTTCTGACGTCTCTTCCTGGCTTTGGCTTTATCTTCATGCTTAGTGTCTACTTCCTTTCAAAGGTCGCAATAAACCAGACCTTTACTCTCCTTTGAGATAGATGTTGAGGACATAAGGACAGAGGTGCTGGAATACTGTCATTGAGTTGCTTGAGGCCGAACGAAGCGGCAGACTTTTACAATTGTGCAAATTTAGATATGGAGAAAAGAAAGGATTTGCTAAGTGAACAAAGCACTTTGGATGATTCTAACTGTCCTGGAGATTTAAGTGGGTAAGTCAAACCCTTATACTAATTGGTCTCTGACTAACATTTGCAACTATCAGAATGAACAGTTGACATGACTTGAGGGTTCTTTTATTTTTGAGGATATTGAAGGGAACAGAAGACTTTTTTTTCTTGTTTTTACTTTAATAATCTTGTTTTGTTTACATAACCCAGTAGATAAGGTCTGGTGAATAATAATATTAACCATTTGTTTTTGGTTTTGTTTCCTAAAATGTTACCAGAATAAATGCAGATAAATGATCCCAACTAATGTGTTCTTTTAGTGATAATCTGAGAACACACAATGTCAGTGTTTGTGTTCAACACAAGATAAATTGTACTTTTTGTAAATATGCAGTTCTGTCTCTATTGTAATCTTCAGGTTTTTTTTTTTTATCAGTACTTTTTTTATTATTTTAAAGTGGGAATAAAACAAGTCTGTATTGTCAATGGTTTTTTTTTAAACTAGGGAGTGTGGGTTGGTACTTTAGGGAAGTAGGTCAAAGGGTAATTTCCCAGCATGAAGCAGACCCGCCCCTATGGGTCTCCTCCTGCTTTGTAAATGTAAAGTGGTAATTAAGTGACACCAATGTTATGGATAACATGGGTTGTTTCATGCTTCTGACTTCCACATGGGTGTCTTTTTTTTTTTTTTTTGTTGGGGGTTTTATTGGATTGCACCAGCTCCTTACTGTTTGGAATTAAAGTAACTTTCATACAGTTGTTAAACACACATATTTAGCGACGCTCAATATGTCGCTAAATTAGTCGGTTGACTAATTTCTTCCAGTCAACCAGCAAGAAATTAGAATCAGTTTCACCTCTGATCAACATTTTGAAATCATTATTTTTCCTTTTTTATTAAATGTATAAAAATAAATAACTCATCTCCACTCTTTGGCCTCATAAACCAGCAGAATAAACTTCTTTTGCTGTTGTTGGAAGTGAATGTGTCAAAATTAGAATCCCTTGAAGAAAATCTGAAATTCGAAACGATCTTTAAGTATGTGAAATTTGATTTATTGAGTATATGTCCATATGCTTTCAAGGCAGGTGGTTTCATTATTATGAGATGTATAATGTAGCAAGTTTATCCTATATTGTTTTTTTTATTCAAGGAGTTTTAATATTGAACTCTACAGAGATGAAAAATGCCATTAGAAACTGTAACATCAACACATTACTTTGTGACACATTAACCCACAATTATAGAGAATCTTGGAATCAGGCACGTTATTTACTTGCATCAAGAAACAATTGTTAGTTCTGACTGATAAAGAGAAAATTACTACACAGCTGATTGGAGTACAGTCCAAGAGCTTCTGTGCTTCGAGCTCCTGTTTAGCAGAAAGGGGTCAGGTGATAATATCCAATCGCATACAACTAGCTAACAGTTAAACACTGACTACTTAATTGTTTAGTGTGTGGTTTTTGTTGTAATTTGATTGTCAGCAGCTTACTCACACTGAGACTGTAGGGGAAAAGGGAGGATTGCTCAAAGTGGCCTGTTTGGAAATTAGATGTCGCCAGAAGCATCTGAAATATTCTCTCATTTAATTGTTTACTGGGTAGAGCTTTAGCAAAAGTGACATGAGCCTCCTTCCTCGTGCTTTGTGACATATTTTCCATTTAAGAGCTGTGAAACAAGTTTCACTGAATGTCTTACAATATTTTGAGCACTTAATTTCTTTCTGGGTTTTTTTTAATCATGCAAGTGACAGAGGCACAAGAGTTGTCAAGCAGGATTGTGCTTTAGACTGGTGGGGAAATGTGTTTACTGTTACATTTTGAATGTTAAAAATAAATAAATGCAACTTATGGTATTTGATCAGGCTTATTTAAAAAGATTTTAGCTACAGTCGGTTGTTTACAGAGATAGTTCTCATCCTGTTTAGCTCAAGAGATTACTTGAGGTAGGAAATGTGCCTGTAGGTGAGATTCTCTAAACCTCTCATATGTCAATGCCTTCTCTCCATTCATTGCATGTCCTTGTGTAAGAAAGGGAGGGGAGATGGCACTTTGGGCTCTGTTTATTGGCTGGTGTTTTTCACGCTTCCTTTAGCTTTGGGGGAGTGTCTGGGTTTGACGTCAGCCAGCTACGGAGTGTCACACCACCCTCAACATAAGTGGCTGCCTTTGAACTAGCACAACACAGCTGTAGGGGTTTCTGGCAGGACGTGGCATAAGAGTTAATTGGTTTCGTAATTTTGTTACACAGAGGGCTTAAAATCTATCTTTTTAGCTTACATTTTGTTGGCGTTAACAACAGTTAGTCGGAGAGGTTTCTTTTCTAACCATCTGGAAGAACAGGAAATGCCTACTGTTAGTAGGTATATGAGTTTCCGTTCATCAAAGCGATTGAAAGTTAGCAGGTAAGTCGGGTTTTGTAGTATTAAACTTAAATGTTCTCTTTTGTTTTCATCTTTGTCATAAATTCTTCCTTGTATGTATTTTTATTTTGATAGTGTCATGGTTTTACTTTAATCGTAGCTGAAAGGCAGTTTTATGAATTCAATACATTGTCATTCGACCACATAGTCGTGCTGTATTTCTACTTTGTGTGTTCCTGGTCAAGGACAGGCCATGGTCTTAAAAAAATTTACTGACTTTTGTAATCCGGCAGCCTTGCTTTTATAGCACTTTTTTTTCTACTGCAAGTTTTTCCAACTTAACAGCTTGGAAAGCAGCCAGTAGGTCCCTTGAGCGCTGACGCAATGTGTGTCTATAAAATTTTTCATTAAGAGAAAGGATGACCATTTCCAGCTCCTCGTAAAGATAATTTTGTCATCTGTCAAACAGGAGTTATGTCTTCTCTGTGTTGGGAACGAGGTGGACGGCTTTAATAAGCTTGTTGTATGACTGTAAAGCAAAATCAAACTAATTGGTTAAGAGACTGATGTGGTTGTTGAAAAAGGAATAAATAAAAAAAAGGTGATGTTTGTGGCTTAAATTTCTGGGTGGTGATTTTCATTTTAAATAATAAAAAAAGCTAAAGTTTAAAGGAGAAAATTGTCTTCTCTGCAAAAGGGCGTAATGATATTAGACTCATGTTCCAACTTGTGCATCGCAGGGTTGTGAACATGCAAGTTATCATGCTGTGGCATGCCTGTCTTCACAGTAACTCTCCCTTAGACACTTGTGTGCTCTTCTTATTTCTATGAAGATATGTGCAGTATACACATATATACTGATCTGTGCTTTTTCCCATATCCAGCAGCTACCCTGTGGAGAGTGGCGGGCTGCCAGCCAAAGCCAAGAAAAGCAGGAACAGCCAGAGCAATGGCTCCATCAAGAAGACTGAGGCGAAGAAAGCCTTGAGTTTAGAGACTGCTCAGCTCGAGCTCCAGCAGCAGCACAAAACCCTCACCAGGCAAATCGCCGTCAGGTAGAATTGATCAAGAAACCCACTGCACTTAATAGAAACTCTTAAAAATATCTATATTTGATGAAAGTGTTTGCTGTTGTAAATGAACAAATCACCTTAATTTTACATATAAAAGTGCTTTAAGTTGACTCTTGGAGGCATAAATCAGATTTTAATATTCTAAAGCTGTTAAAGACTTTCTTAATTCGACAACCAATAAATAACTTTTCCATCCTTCTTATAAGAGGAGTTGTAAATATTTTCCGCTGCTCATACCATGCATCACAAGACATGAGCTGACTCTCAGCTGCTGTTCAGTCGTGTAACACGCGTGACTACACAGCCGTCTCAAGCAGACGGATTCTCATGCTAAAATGACCTTGAGTAAAAAAATAAAATTAAGATAATTACTGCAGTAAAAATGCTATTTATAACACTTATTTACATCTTTGCACACTAAATTTCAGAAAGTTACTTTTCTATATCTTTTTTTTTTTTTACAACACATATGTGCTTTGATTCTCATCTCTGCTAAAGTATCACAAAGTACCTATTTTAGTTAGAAGACTGCAGCTGGCATGCTGCTGGAGAGTTGACCCAAACAGGAGTACCTTTGATTAGATTGATAACTAATCCTCTACTCTCTTAGTTTCCACACAATGATTTATTTTTGCAACCACAACATTCTCAACTGCTCAATTGACCTTGTATACAAAGAGAAACCATAGGAATCTTTCCTTCAGACAGTTGACCAGCAGTGTTCAGCAACAACTAATATCCGGTTCTTTGGGATGAAAATTATGTTTTGCGGTTATTAACATCATATCTCAAACAGATTTTTTTTTTTTCTTCTCCCTTCTCTTCAGATCGGAGACATTTGATGGCGACAACAAAGGCTTTGAGAGAACAGAAGGCACCGGCACGCAAAGTGTAAGCCCATGCTGATTTCATCTTCCTGTTGGAAAGAAAATGCACTCTACACTTAAAATTTTAAAGATGAATCTCTTGTCATTTTCAGAGTTTCACAAAGCACAACAAAACATTCCACAAGTTGTTTCCAGACATTCCTGAGGAAGAAGACTTGATACATGGTAGGTACAGGGAAAATGACAGAAAAACATCAAATAAAAACAAATGTGTAAAACTGAAAAACTGTTCTCCCCTTTTCCTCCCAGCATACATATGTGCTCTGCAGAGAGAAGTGCCGTATCATGGTCGCCTCTACATCACCGACACCCACGCCTGTTTCTATTCCTCGGTTCTGCTGAAAGACACTAAGGTAGGCCTCTATGCCAGCCCGGCATGTCGCTCTATTAAAAGCAATGTTTGACTTGACTGACGTCTTCGGTTTTATTGTTTTTCTTGCAGGTCGTCATTCCGGTTTCCTCCATCCACATGGTGAAGAAACAGAAAACAGCTCTACTGGTACCCAATGCCTTGTCTCTTCGTACCTCAGAAGGAGAGAAGGTCCGTCTAACATCTTTAACTCTCTGCAATTGTAACGTTCATGAAGCAATTTGAGTTTATCATGTTTGGAATAAAATGAGATGTTGTCTAGCAACATTAATATTGCTTTAAAAGTTAAGTCAACAGGGTGTGTTTCACTACTGGATTTTTACCATCGAGCCAGCGGCTAATAATCCTCCCTCCTTTGTATTTTTCTTTTTGTTTAGTACGTCTTTGTGTCACTGAGGAACAGGGAATCGTGTTACCAGCTGCTTTGCTCCGTTTGCCCTCAGATAGAGGTGAGTGACTCGGGTCAAACTACAAAAGAAACCCAGAATTGCAGCAGCTGAGTAAAATGTGGGACCACGGAAAGGGTCACTTTAGAAAGACTGATGGCATTACAGTCAAATTGTGTCAGGGTATTGAGAAAAACTTTGAAGTGCTTCACTGTCATGGTGGAAATGTCGCAATGTGTTGGACTTTCTCTTGTTACAAAATCTAAATGTCGGGAAAGGGGTTTTATAAAAGTACAGCGCTACAAATTAAAGCAGGTGTCAGCTTTGTGCTGTCTTTGTTTACTTTTCATAAAATGTTGGAGGCTCATAGTTTGTGGGAATCATTTCAAGTCATCTCTGCATCTTCTTTTACAGGACAGCAGCACCAACAGTAGCCCTCTCTTTTCCTCAGGCGAAAACAGCTTTGATAAAAGTAAACACGTGGTAAGAAAACCCTTATCAGTTTGGTTTGTCAAGTCTGACATTAGAAACTTTAAAATAAGTGCTCTTTAATGTGCGGTGCTACTTGTTTCTGAAGACCTGGTTCTTTGTGTGCAGAACTCCAGCCAGTCCAGTTTGAACGACAGCTTAGATGGTTCTGAAACTCAGTCCTTACAGAACCAGCTTCTGCAGAGAGCTCACCGAGGTAGGATGTTTGACTTAACACATTATGACCATATAAAGTATTATTAAAGTAGTTAAAATCTTTTGTTCCCTAAATTTGAGTTTATTATAAACAAAACGTGCTGTGCTGCAGTTATCATGTTCTATATGTGCAAAGTTCAAGGTCTGCTAATAGTTTTAACAGCAATTCCTTCTTCTCTTATCTGTCCTTCCAGTAGAAGCAGTGCCTCATGGAAACGGTTCAGGTTTCAGCAGTCAGCAGACTGACAGCTCATCCTCAGAGGAGCTCTCTGAGTCAGGTAATGAACACAAGGTGTCACAAGTATTTAAAAAAAAAATAAAATAAAATAAAAAAGACAATAATGAACATAGGAAAAATCGGAATTAGAAAGTGAGCTGTAATATTTGCGCTGTTGTATTTTTTTAGGTGGATCATGGATGTGGAATGTGACTGAAAAAGCCAAGTCTCTGCTGGTTCAGAGAGAGTTCAGCACCCTCAACACTCTTCTCTTTATTTACTTGATTTTGTAAGTGACACTCTTCTTCTTTAGTATGGGTTTCCACCGCCTCCTATCGTCCTGTTTGCTAAGCTCTTATCTACTGGTGCTGAAGTTGCATTCCACAAAGGAAAGCATGAGACTTTCCGTTAGCTCATGCTGCGAAACCTGATTATCTCAAATAATTTAAACAGAAAAACCTGTCGCCTCATTCTGTGACGTTTACGTAGTCCTTAAAACAGCTTAGGTCATTACTTGTTTATTGATGTTAGTGGGTCTAAACATTGAAGAACTAGTCTAAATCTGTGTGTGTGTGTGTGTCAGGGTAGTACTGCTGCTGCTGTCTTCAGGTTACATCGGTCTCCGTATCGTGGCTCTAGAGGAACAGCTTACATCCCTTGGTGCTCTGCCTGAGTTCACCTTACAGAGCGGGTAGGATGTCTCTTTTCATCTCGGTCTTTATTTCAGTGTGAGAAGCAAGTAATTGATATCCAGTTTAAACAATAATGCCACACAAACACTTGGATACTTACGCAAAATTCTCAACAATAAAAATCCTCAAGCCATCATACTCCTTCTAGGTACTTTTCTATATTGGATGTAATACTGCCACCTAGTGGGGAGTTTCCGTTCTTTCTTTTTTCTTTTTTCTTTTACACAAATTTGTGGTTTTTACCCTATTGTCTCAACAATGCAAAACCTTATACTCAGTTTTCAGATATTATAAATCCATGGTCCACAAAATTAAGTGCTAAATTCACAACTAAATTAACATGCCCTATAAACAAGGAAGTAGGAAATGCGTCATGTGACAATAGTAAAAAATGTAATTCTGTCTACTATAAATAGTTCATAACTCAACAGATTCTTGAGAAGTTTGTCATTTGTTTTCTGTCTTTAACTCTCTTTTTGTCTTGACAGGTATAACAAAAACACATAATCCTCAGCGACGGGAGGAGAGACGGGCAGACTTGTGATTGGAAGATGATTTCAGCCTCTCCACAGCTGAACCTGAAGGGCCAACTTTAACGTACTCAGACTCTGCTCCCAACATGGCCGGCGCTGTTACATAGAGGAAGAGCAGCAACCTCGTGCAATTTTAGAGTCGCTAACTTGAATAGCTCTTCTTCCTCCAAGTGCAGTAAATAAACGGCCGTGTTGCAGCCTCATCACACAGAGCCAAGCCAAATAAATACTCACGCTGCCTGGTTGCAGTGTGCCAGTTGTTTAAAAACCAAAGCCACAGTGGCTCAAACTCAGCAAAGTGCCACACTAGCCAAGTCAGATGGCACTTTGCTTTCAGAAACTTTTCAACATCTGTGAATCTGTCACTCATTGTCCTGTTCTCCTAGAGCATGCAATCTGAATAGGGCTATACTGATCAGCATTAGTCTGCTGTAGTGCTTTTTGCTGCACTTCAACACTGGAGACATAGTGCTATGCATAGCCAAAGATGCACAAAGTGCACATCGTTTGCATGAGTGCACAGAGAAAACTTTTCTCTTTTTCATAATCTTTCATCAGCTGAAAATTCAGTCCTGTCTGTCTCTACACTCAGCACATTTTGGGTACTTTAAATTGTTCTTTCTCATTGGGTGCGGGTTGAAATGATGCTTTTTTTTTTTTTTATTTTTTTAAGAATCTTTATTGCAGATCAGCCCACAAAGGCACAATAATTTCCTGATGGTCTTATCCTTTCTATGTCTGCCGTGATTGATTTTTACTTTCTTTGTTTTTGGCATGATTTAAACATGTTTAATGATCAATGCCCAGAGCTTATTTTCTTTCCAGTAAAATCAGTACTGGATGAATGCATCTTCAATGCACAAATACTCAGCACAACGGGACACGAAAAGTTGTCCAAAAAGTGTAGATTTTGGTCTTCGAGAGCAGATTCAAATCTCTGGTTCAGACGTCTAGTTGTTGTAGCGACTTCATGCAAAACTAGCTTTTTGTTCTAAAGTGACGTGCTCCTTGAAGACCAATAACCAGTAACGGATTTCTAATGCATGTGTCTGCAGTTATTGACACTTGACTGATTACTGTATATGCATTCATACTCTGGTCACCAGAGGGATGGATAATAACCCCGTAACACTGTAAGGTCCGAGTTTTCAAATGCAAAGGATATGTGGTCCGAAAAGAAATTTCAATTTGCAACAAATTAATATGCATGGGAAAAATGTAACTTATGTTTGTGTGAAGTTTTTAAGTGAAGAATTGTGTTTGTGGGGGGGGGGAACAGTCCAATAACAGGAAAGTAAGAAGAGAGGAACGGCTCAAGTAAGCAAGCGCACTTTAAAAAAGAGAAACATACATTGTGCCTGTCGCAACCCCCAGACACCTTGGTTGGACTGAAATGGCAAAGCTGGCGTTCTGCGGTGTTTGATGGTGCTAAGAATTATTTTAAATTGATTTCACTCAGGGTTGGCGGGGCTTTTCCTGCCGTGTGGTTTTAGTCGCTATAGCTTGACATTTCATTATGTAGTGCTCATGATGGGTTTCACGGTTTGCACATCTTAGTTATTCAGTAACCCTTTAATAATAAATTGATTTCACTTGATTTTAACTGATAAATCTGCCGTTCAACTCATAATGTTTGTCTTTCCTTTCTCAGATTTCTGTTTTTAACTTGAATCATATCAGTACCACATTTTAACAACATTCTTTTGGAGCCTCTTTCTTTATAGGAGCAGTGAGCATCCTCATGGAGAGTCCTCTAAATGTTCTTTTTTTGTTGTTGCCATGCCATATCCATTACTGTCAGTTATTGTATTCGCCCCCCAGGAGGCAGTATGCACAACCACTGTCTACGAATGATCCATTTCAAGACTTTAGGGCGGTTTTTGTGTGATTTTATTTTTGCACTATTTAGAGTGTTGTAAATAATTTTGTACCAAATGTTAATGTCCTTAATTCTACTTTGGCTCTCTCTATATTTATTTGCATTATGTGTAATTTAAAGTAGTCTCTGTGAGATTGCTTTGTACTGTTAAAAATAAATATTTGGAAGTAAAATTTGGTGTATTCCGTGTTTTAATGTTAAGTGTATGAATATTGTCCCTGAATGTTAGGGGATACAGGTAAATTTGTGAAAAGAAATGTGAACATCTCATTCAACCATAGGACTTGATATTTTAAATGTACTCATTACTGCAACTTTGTACCATTTTGTCAATTAGGCACTTTTTTTTTTTTTTTTTTTAACACATGGTACACATTTTAGTTGACACTTGGTAGAACAAGCTTTTGTTCCAAATACAGGTGCAAGGCTTTTGTGCTGATTTTACCTGCTTTGAACATGTCGAGAGACTGAAAATGTTGCAAAATGTCATAATCTCTGCATGCGTGTGTTAAGCAGAAATCTTTTTAAGTCTCGTGACAGATTCTCATTGGTACTTTAGTGTGGATGGATGGTAACTGGACCACTCTTAACATTTGAACATGATTTATATCTTATCAGTCGCCGAAACGTTTGCCACAAGAACCAAAACTGTCAAGCCACTACCACAAAATGAGTTCATTTTCAATTTTTGGTTTTTATCTGCTGTTTGGTAAATAATGTACTTTTTAATTATATAAGGTGAAAGCATAAAACAGGCTTTCTAATTGTACAAAAATGTTACTGTCCACTATACTGTAGGAAACTTCTAGTTTGCCAGCATGTTTTCTGAAATACCCTTTTTGTTCTTTTTAAAGAGTTTTTCTGCATTAACTTCTTATAGTTAATGCAGTCATTCTGTGGAAAGCATTTCCACAGAATGATGCTGACACTCTACAGCAATTTTGTCCTGGCAAACTACAGGGCTTCTTAAGCATTTTTTTTCCCCCAGCAAAATCTGTTGGTATTGGAATAGAAGGATATATCGCATCAAACTTTTCACATGTTTCTAGGTATTAACCATCTTCTGTCAGGTAAAAACCTAATTAAATATGATGAACTGTGTGGTTTTACAGTGATATGTGAAAATGGTTTGCAGAGCATTGTAAATTCTACCATTTACTGAAACCAAAAAATGTTAAAGCCTAAATTATACTTGTGAGGAGGCTGAAATGTTGCATCTGATTTTGAACAATTTAGTTTCAAAACCACATTCTTGTGGAACACAGGAAGAATCTCAGACTAATATTGCATCTATAGCTGTCTGACTTCTGGCATGTTTGGTCAACAGTTTGTGGCTCAACATCTAGCTGCAGAGAATGGAATGTTCTATGATATATTTATTTTTATTTCATAGTTCAGAAGCAAATTCCGTAATGATGTTCAGTCCAACAGCCTGAAGGACCATCGGTGCATTTATTCTCTTCAGCTGTCTGGGTTGTTGGAAGGAGCAGGGTCTTCAGAGGTCTGGCGGTATGCACAGAGCTGAAACACACCTAGAACAAATGAGAGGCACCATCTATTTATAATCACATTTATCATAAAGTATATCATTAAAGTTTGGGATGTAAAAGTCCTATCCAACTTTGCATATTTTAGGGTTACAGGAAATGTTTCCAAAGAATTTTGTTTAGTCACTGTTAATGTGTGAACATGTCATTGGTTTCACTTTTAAAATGCATATCTTATTTGAGAAAACCTACAAGACTGTGAGCCATTTTTTTATACAAATGGAAACTGTTTTCTCACGCACTGTTATGAAGTTCAAACTGGAAATCAGTAAATACATAGACACTTGAGAACACATATATTCTTCTTGAGTCAAAAATTGTAAGAAGTGAAAACCTGCTGCGAAGGCCAAAATCACAGCCACCCAGCCAATAATGTAGGACCAGGAAAAGCGCCAGTCCAGGAAGCGTTTGCCAAAGAAGGTGACGGTCACTCCTGTGTAAACAGCTAAAGCCAGAAGAGCAAGAAAACCTTCAACAGAGAAGAAAAGAGAGAGAAAATGTAGACTATAGCCTTTGTTGGAATTTCAGAGTTGCTTCATTGTTTCAAATATTAGTGATACTAGAAGAGCGGCACTTTCAAGCCTATGAAAAATATTTGCGATTGGCTGAGAGAGCAGAGTCCTTTGTTTACGTAAAATGTTCAGTTCTAACCTATCGAAACAAAAATCGAGATGTAGAGCCGAAATTATTTTCCAGCTGTAAAAGGTCTTTGTATTACCTGACAGGACCAGAGCGATGCCTCCGGTCCGGACCCTCCTGCTCTTGGTGCCGTTAGTGAAGGCGCTCAGGCCGAGCACAGTACCAGCAAAACAGCTCAGCACGGCCAGAAGCATGAAGGCCCGAGTGGCGTCCCAGAAGGCTGAAAATGCAAAGACAATAATCAGCCTTCGGGGGAAAAAAGGGACACAAACAAACATGCAAATAAAACGTTTTCAGTCAAGCAATTAAGTTATGTCCGTTAATTTGAACTTCTGTAAAAAAATAAAATAACTTGAACTGAAAACTATGTAAATGAAACCTCAGGGTAGCTCATTTGTAAACATCTATTGAGGCACATACCTACGGTTATGGTGTGGGCGTGGCATTTGTGGTTAATGCAGAACCTCCAAAGACCCTGATTGGCTGAGCTACCCGAGTAGCGGTAGTGCATCCAGAAATCTGTTGCCGTAGAAACGATGAGAAGCACCAGGGCGGCTACACCGCACAGGGTGCCTCCTCCTGCTACACTGTACAGCATTGTGAAGCCTAAACTTCCAGCAGTAGTTCAGAGAGAAGAGGACAGGAAAGATGGAAGATTATTTATGAAGTTTTATTAGATTTTTACTAGTAAAAACATGTTTTTATTAAGGACCTTTCTTCAAGTCTGTCATTTATATCGATTAAACTTGCTCTGGTAGGCTTTCTTGGACTCTGTCACATGCATATAGACACTTACATGCATTGCAATGATGTTAGAAAGAGCACATTTTTATGAGTTAAAGCTTAGGACTTTCCAAAAAAAACAAAACAAAGAAAAGCAAATCCACATGACACACACATCAGAGTGATCCTCCAGAGCGTGGTGAAATTGGTTGGATCCAGAAAAAGAACTCGACTCAAATGGCTGTCAGACAATAGGCTTGCCTATCAGGCAGTTCCAAGCTATTGTTCCTCTCTAATTCCCCTCCACACACCACAAAATAATTTTCTAGTACACAACTGTCAGCACTGCAAGAAAGCCTGAAAACAAGTTCTTTTTATATACTCCCCCTTAATGCATCTTTTTAAAGTGGCCAAATGTTCTGATTATGTCCAAAACGGGCAAGCATACCTAATTTAAAAATGTGGGCAGTGTTCCTAATATTAACACAAACTAAAACATGCAGTAAATCTCATAGAGATATTTTTTTAAATTATAGAAAATGAACTTCTTAAAACACCATCTCCTCTATGTCTTCATAGTTCTCAGCATCTCTGATTTTGCTCTTTAAGTTTCTAATGCTTCCTGGTTGTATCATAAATGTGTGTAATTGTGTATGGTTCCAGTTTTTACCTTTAGTTTGGCCAGTCTGTGTCCTGAGTCGCTGGCTGTTAAACGGTGTGCCTATCCTTTTTAAGCCCTGGACCTCAGGCCCTCATTGTCCATCTCACAAAAGAGTGAATCATCGAGTGCAGCGTGTGTGTGAGAGTAAATCCCTCTCTGGCCCTCCTTCTACCCTTTAACCTTCATCACTCCATCAGCCCACTGTCCATACTGTGCCGTACTTGATCCTTCTATTGCAGGATTCACTTTGTAATAACTAAATGAAAACGGGAAAAAATTAATACACTGGAAAATGAATGCATGTGTCGTACACAGTTCGGGGAAAAGACACAATACAAATGCTGCTTTTATATAATTTGTTCACCCAACTCTTTTGTGAAGTTTTAATTTATCCACATGCAACATGTGTGAAACAATTTAATCCTATTTCACTTTTGTTGTTCCTTTACTTGTGTCACCAGAGGAATAACACAACTAAAATCCATACCCAGCCTAAAAAAAAAGTGTCCACATCAGTGAAGCTTATTTTCCCATTGCTGGGATGCTTCTGTTCTTGACTTGCTATAAATTAGTTGTACTGAACTTCATGTTGCAAAAATGAGGTATGTTTATGTAGGCAAAAAGACTTAGTGAATTATCTTTCTAAATCAAACTTTTCAGTTTGCTTTTCTGGCTGCATTATATTTTACAATGTGTGCATTGGTGATTTAAATACTGTTTCTTAAAAATAAAAAAATATGAACAACGCAACATTTGATCAGAAGTTCTGACCCACAGGTGAAGTATTTTGACCCAAGTCATTATTGATCAGTGTACAGAAAATAAACAAACACCTTACTGGTGAGAGACCAAGTCACAAACAACCCCAACAACAGTTGAAATATTTTTCTTCATTGTTGAAAGCAAGTTTGTTTTTTGGGAGTTTTTTTTTTTACATAGGTTTGACTGGTCTAGAGGTTTTTATTTGACAGTTGCCAGACAGGAAAGTGGGTTGTGAAAGAGAAGAAAGACCTGCAGTGGGGTCATCAGGCCAGAACTCAAGTACATGGGTTGTGCATCCCACTTAGTTTTCTTATGACTAGTTTTCAAAAATGATCTTCAAGTCTTACAGCATCAGCTTATAAACACCATGTGAGATGAATAAGAACCTTTAGTTCAGTGATGTTGCTGTCTCATTGACAAAATTTGGCCTGAAACACATTTACTTTACATTTTATTGATGACTGAAATAAAACAAGATAAGTCATTTTTTCAGTCTTCATGTCCTAATTAATAAAAAATCTTTAATGATAATACAGAAATCATTTATTTTACATACACATGTGCACAGTCAAAATGCTGCTTCTAACTTTCTGCATTGATGACACGTTTAAAATATTTACTTTGACCTGGCATAGAAATGCAATCAGAAAAGAAAGCTAATTCTCTGCACATGTTTAATAAAGGCACGTTATGAAATGCATAAAACTAAATGTTGCTTCCCTCCACAATGTTGAGTCGAGACACTGATGTCCATAGAAACCACTGACATCGCTGTGCTTTGATAAGCTGTGAAACGCTGTGCAATGTTGCAACAAAAGGTAAATTCTTTATATTTCTATTCCTTTTTTTCATCAAATTGACAGAATATTGATCAAATATTTCAGTGCATTGTTAAACAACTAAAGCAGTTTTAAAAGTGTGGTTGATGTGAACCTAGTTTTCTCTTTTTTTGTGTGTCATCCACCCTATCAAGCACAATATAACAAGCAAACACAGAAGAATGAAAAGTGCTTTTGAGGCTTTGGGATTACACTAAAACCAAATTACAACTGCACATATATTTTTGTTTCCTTTGCTAATTTGAAAAATGTTTTATATCCACCTTTAGCTACAGTTGACCTTTGACATCATACACACATAGACTATAGTGTCCCACGGTGACAGAAAATCACGGAGATGTACCGCAGATGTGTGTGTTCCAATTCACACAGGTGGCTTTCAGTGCATGAAGTCTTCAAAACATTATCACTGCAGTACATTACACATAGAGGCTGATCTAAACAGAGTAAACTGTGCTCTTGTGAACAGCTAATTTCTTGAAATTCTCAGGGTCCCTGAGCCCAGAGGGCGACAGTTCGATCAGCAGATGAGGAGAGGAACGTCTGGTCATGTGGGTGCCACCTGCACTGGATCACCTTGTCCCAGTGCTCGCCGGCCAGCGTCTGAGGGAGCGGCTTCGTCAAGTCACCTGGAGTCAGAAGGTCAGGATTAGCTGCACGTACTGTTACGTTGCCGTTTTCTTTCTATATTCACAAACGATACGGGCACCTTGAAGGTCGCTGATGATGATTTTGTTGTCATAGGAACCGGTGAGGAGACGATGGGCTCCTGGAGAGAAGCGCACAGAGCGAATGTCGCTGCCATGGGGGCGGAAGGTCTGAACTATGCGTCCCCCTCGGATGTCATACAACATGCAGGTGCTGTCCTCCTGACCGGTGGCCAGCAGGCGGCCGCTGGGGTCCACCGCCACTGAAGCAACAGCACTTCCTGAGTGACAACGAGGAAGCATATCCTAGAACTGGCTCAGCCTGATTTAAGGAATATATTTTTAGATGTGTATGTTTTTGGAACATTCAGTCTATTTGTTAGAACCTTCCTGTTTCTACTGTATGCCTAATATATCCTGGCACAATTGTTTTGGATTAAAAGAAAGGAATTGAGAAATGTTTTTGTTTTTATTTAGATAAACTGGAGGTAGCTGGAGTTTTTCATTTTTTTATGTGGCAAGTTTAGAAAAAAATAAATTAATGATAAAAAATAAACCTCAAGTATGTGAATGACAAAACTTGAATTCTTATATAATTATACAAGGACTTTTCAATATTATATATATATATATATATATATATATATATATATATATATATATATATATATATATATATATATATATATATATATATATATATATATATATATATATAATATATAAAAGCAATAGTCATAAAGGGGGAGGGAGGACTATCTCTTCCTGTACAATTTAACTTGACATGGTTGGCTTAAATGATATGATTGCTTGGGCATTGTGGACTAGTGAACTGCAGCTGATCAAATATTGAGTTAAATCTGGATCATCTGTGTTTTGACTCACCCGATCCATGCAGAGATGTGCCAATCACCCGAACACAGCTGGGCACACGAAGGTCCCAGAACCGGACCGTTTTATCCTGGGAGCCAGAGGCGATCATCCAACCGCCCCATGTGTACACAGTCAGAATGTGACCTATTCAGATATAATAGCATTAAACTGTTTTTTTATTGTGACTCTTTTGTGGTGCCGTACTTTAATTTTGAGTTCTAAAATAAAAAGTGGTGTTTTTACCACTAGATTACCTGTGTGTCCACTCAGAGCATGAAGGCCTTGTCCTCTCTGACAGTCTGTTGTGTAAATGTTGCAGTCTCCAGCCCCGGCACTGATCAGGATGGATCCCCCGCTCTCAGGACCCTCCATAAACGCCAGGTCTCTTATGGTACCATCGTGCATGCTGAATTCCAGGTCTGGGCCTGAATCATGGAAACATTTGCTTTTAAGCAGTGAGACAGTGTATGCAAGTGGAAATTTAATTTCCTGTCTTCACTGGCATTTTACCTGAGCTCATATAGAAAAAAAACCTGTTATACTAAACCTGTTAAACTGTACCTGTGGCATTGCAGCTGTCTGCATTAAAAGGCAAAACCTTAACATATTTGTCGTTGGAGCCAGTGGCTAGCAGCTGTCCACAGTGACTCCAAGCGACACAGTAGATTGAGCCCTTGTGATGTTTGTTTCGTCTGAAACGCACCGACGGCTGTTTGGCTGCACCGGAACCGCTAAAGTGGCAAAAGAGTAAAAGACACATGTGACATTAGCCGCAGTATTGAATATTTAGGAGAAAAAGGGAAATGACATATTTTAAGCTAATGTTTTAATAAGCCAATGCTGTAAAGCATAATAGTGAACTTTATGCAATATTTTTTTCAAGTCACAAACAGCGTTTTCCAGTTAAAGATGCCACACTCTTGAAGATTAATTTCTTAAAAATATTTTAGAAGAAAATTGGCATAGCTGGGTTGTACTGTCTAGTAACTATTAAAACTAAGTTTAATAGAAAAACAATTTCAGAATTTCTATTTCATATAACTTTGTTAGGCCCTGTGAAATCAAACACATCAGGTTCACCTACTGAGATCTGGCAGGTTAAAGAAAATGGTTGTAAAATAAGTATAAATAATGTAATAAAAGTTCTTTATTGTTTAGAAATTCATATCTTTCTAAGATTCCATTTTCTTTTTATCCATTTTACCCAGGCCTGGAAAAGAACAAAAGCAAATTCCTTACATTCCAGGCTTCCAGATTGTGAAGGTACTCAGTATTATACTATAAATGCAAATAATAATCTACGTCCTCTTTCACTTTCTCATGCTTTGGCAAACAAAGCCCACCTGCTGGTCACTGTTTCTGGGTAGGCACAGACTCTCAGGGTTTTGGAGTTTGAGCCGACTGCATAGAGCGCTCCAGATGGATGAAAAGCTACGGCACGCACAGCCTGGGTGTCCTCAAGCTGACTCACCCGTACAAACTGGGCTTTGGACTTCACATGCTGCAACAAGACCAGAAATATAACGAACTCTGATGAGTTCCAACAAGAATCTAAATGTCTTTAAGCATTTGAACCTTCCTTGTGAGTGGAAGTTTTTCCATAGTTATTGGACATTTGGTTTACCTCATGTGTGTTTCTGATGGTGGAGCAGCCAGGATCATCTTGGACTGCAGCGGCAGAACCTCTGATTCTTTCCAAGCTGAAAATGACAATATAGTATTGCATTTTAATTGCATCTACTGTTGCATACCAAAAAAATAAAAAATAAAAATAAATCTGATTTAGGTACAAGTTTCTTGCACATTTTCAACTGAAATGTTAAACAAATTGAACATTTTTGACAACTGGCAGAAACTGTGAGAAAGCAGCAAGAAAGAAAGAAAAATAGAAACCACCTGAAAAACTGAATGGAAAAAGAAAAGGAGATACACTAAAAGGACAGAAGGGAAGATGGAAGAAAGTCTGGAAAATCTTTAAATTAATTTCCATACTTTTTCCGCCTCTTCTAGGCTGTAATAATATCCACAGTTTTATAGTGTATAACAATGCAAAATGAAACAATTACATATCTTAAACATTTATATTTTTGTAAATGTGAAAAATAATAGTAAATGTTACACCAGAAACTTGAGAGGTTCTTACCTGCGACTTTTAGTTACTGGCGACTCGCTGAGTGACGACTGGCCGTGGTTCTCAGAGTTTAACGGGGTGCTGCTCACCCCTCCTGACCTGCTCCTCACAGGGCCCCTCTCTGTGCTGTGAACGTCGGCCATCCTGGGGCTGGAGGTGCAGCTGTTTGTTGACAACCCATTCCACTGCTGGCCCAAGTGCGCCATCACTTCATCCCCTTTGGGATCGATGCCCACATTCATCTCCTCCAACCGTTGAATGGATCTAGACAAAGCAACAGGTCCTGGTAAAACTAATATCACATTTTGTCTCAAACTGAATGTTTTAGTATGACGCCCCCACCTGCTAAGAAACGTCTCGGTGAGGTTGTGTTGGGCTCCATCCTGCTGCTTCACACCTCCCTCCAGCAGCATCTGCTGATACAGTTGTCTTTGCTGCTGCTTCTGTTCCAGATGCTGCTGCACCCGAAGCCGCTGCCTGTAGTACTCTTGGATGTGCTCTGTGGAGTCACGGTGCTGTAAAAACACAACCACTGTGAGATAAATAAAACCACTGACCAGCAGATGCTGTGCTTAACCTAGTAGAACATTGATTATCCTTTGACAAATTTCCTTTTTATTTAACCCTTTAACTTCCAAGGTCTTACCCTCCATCACTTAATCCATAAATAGATGTTTAAGACCCTAATCCTATGACAACAATGTGCACAGACATACATACATAAAAAATCTAATTTCACTTTGCTCTCCACAAAGAACTGAGATGCATAAAGATGAGTGATGGGTCAATGTTTGTATGAGCACGCATCAAATCCAATTATATGCTTCAGGTGTTCATAACTTACACCTCTTAAAGAAGACATAGTGAAGTATCCAATAAACAAGAGTAAAGAAGAATTTTGTGTAGTTTTATGATGTAGAGAAGCTGAGAGCATTCACTGAGTAGATGGATCTAATTATATATATCTTAAAGCTGCAATGATGCTTTCAGGCACACTGACAATCCGTCTCTGATTTTGAATTGATTGACCCAATGAAATTCACAAAACAAACTCAGATGAAGCAGCTAAGATTAATCTATATCACCTTTTCTCTTGTACATAAGATTTTAAACTGTCATATGCACACCTAAGATTACAAAAATGGTGAAAATAAACCATATTTTTATTCACCTGTACAATTTTACTCAACATGCCTTGGCTGGGTTCATATTGGATCCCAAATACACCATTATGCCTTGCAAAAGTATTCAATTTCCTACACTAGTTCACTCTGAATCAGGTTACAACCACAAATATCAAGTTTATTGAGATTCATTGTGATAGATCAACACAAATTAGTACATAATTGAGAAGTGGAAATTTTTTTTCACCTAAAAATAATATTGTAACGATCACTCCAGTTTGATGAGAACAAAAATTAATTCTAGAGGACAGAAATATGTGGACAATCAGCTGAATGACCAATTGATCACAAATAAATAACTAAATAAATTAAGCCAGCTGGGGTCAAAAGCACTGCACATGACCCTGAACACATCATCCTCTTCGTGAAAGTTCAGGTTTCGAAAGAGATTTTTCACATTATAAAACACAATGCTCCCTAAAGCAGAAAATACATGTGAAAAAAATCTAACCAACGAAGATCTCCTTATAATACTTGATCAGACACTGAGCACCTTTGGATTTCTTTCTCAGTAAAGAATTGCAATGTGTCATATAGTGTTGTTCATCAACACATGAATCTTTCAAGCATAAAGACATTATGATGTAAATATAATATTCAGCACAATTTTGGTAAAATGAGTGTATTTAATATTACCAGATTGTACCACAATTTTACCATATAAATATAAGATGTTCTTATAGCACTAACTATGACCACACACACAGCTTGCATTACCTCCAGTATGTCTGCACTGCATGGTGGTCTGCCATCTTTCCCTGGAGTCAGAGGAGTGCGTGTGGTCTGGGAACTATCCAACCCCTGAGAGTGCTTCCTTAACACAGAAAAATAAATAAAAAAAAAAAGTAGATTTTAAAATATATCAGAGCAAAACAACAGTATTTCAAGCTAAAACCAAAAACCAAAAACAAACAACAACCAAATAGCTTATTGAAATGACAAAGGCAGAGGAGGATAAAAATGAATGCCAAGCACAAAAAGAAAGTTGTTTTACCTATTTGCTTTAAATTTAATTGTGTTTTTATTAGAAGTCGTATTCTGAGATTTATTTTTTGTACCAAATGTGCACAATATCTGCAATCAAAAGTGAGCTCTTGCTTACAACTTTGTAAAATTGTAATAAGGGTGTCACCAATTTTGTTAAGAATTACTAAAGAGCTAGCAGGTCACACCTAAAAGAAAACTTGAAATGTGTGTCAGTCAGAAAACATTTGTGAGCTGCTTCTCTACTTAATTCCAAAGTGCTCATAAGCTTTAAAACACTGTGGATCCTTTCTTAGGTTTAAAGCCTATTTATGAATGTAGAACCAAACTAGTAGATGTAGCTCCGGAAAAAAACATTCTAAACAAAAATATACAGTTACATTATATACATAATTAAATTTGAACCTAATTATGTATAGTAATGTAATCGTATTTGGAGTTTTTAATCCCTTAAACCCAGCACAGCAAACCGGTTTTAATCCTTTTTTGACATTTACCTCTCAGGTGAGTCATCCTGCTGATGCACGTTATTCTCCACGAGACTCCTACTGAGCGCAAATTTCACGTTGGCTTCCATGCCTCTCTTATCTTGTGCTGCCAGTCCATACGACAAGCCGTCCAGAGCTGGGTTGAGGGATCTGGACATGTAAGTGTCGGCCGAATGAGGTCTCTGGCGAAAGGGCGAAGTTGGGCAGGGAGAGAGACGGTTGATTAGGGGAGTTAGGAGGTCGGCGTGTCCAGCCTTGCTGGGTTTCACCAGGCGGTCCACGTGAATGTTCAGGGTCTTCTGTTCGAAGGCGCAGGTGAAAGCACCGGAGGAGAGGTTCTGCAGCCAGGAGAGCAGCGACAAATCCAGCTCATCGCATCCGTTCCCGCAGAGCAAATCCACGCCGAGCAACACCTCGTCCTCTCTGATCTCCTCACCTGTTGCTTTACTCTAGACAACACAGAAATATCAACAAAAATGTGCTAAGTTTAATAACCTCAGCTTTGCACGAGAAAAAACACTAATGGTTTTCTTATTGGCCTGACAACGCATTTTTAGTTATGTACTTTCTCATATAGAACATATAATTGCAGCCCATTTTATCTTTAGCACATTATCATACCTGGCAGAACTCTACACAGCACTCGTAAAGGATTCCTTTGATGAGCAGCTGGAAGAGTCGGTTCCCGCTCGCCCTGAAGCCGGCCTCACTCAGCTTCCTGTCCGCAGGGATGAACTCGGCCACCATGGCACAGGCCTCCTCGAAACAATGGACGCGGGCCGAGCTGGGGTTCCAGTCTTTGAACTCGGCATGGTGGGTGAGGCGAGGCAGGGTGAGGAGAAGGCACAGCTTGCTGTAGTCTTCTTTGGTTGGGCAGAACTTCTCCAGACAGTGGAGGAACTTCACAGCCTCCTGCATTGTGAGCTCCAGCTGTGGATTGGAAGGCAATGAAGAAAAGCAATAAGACTGTAAATGTAATTAATATTTGTATGGCTCAATAAGGATGGATACATTTTACAAATTGAATGGTCCTTAGGAACCATTCTTTAATGTACATAAGTTATTATTCAGACTTTTAGAATGTTAACCTGAAAATGGTTGAGAAAGTTTTTACAAATACATCTTTAGAAGTCAGTAAATTATTTCAACTTATACATACGTTATGTGGATCCGCAGTAGCTGATATGGCATTATTGACACACAGAGCCTCCAAGAACCTCTGCTTTAGGATGATGTATCGAAACCTAGAAATATAAAAGTATTAGAAAAAGGACTGATGACAGCATCAACTGCTAGTTTAGAGCTTAAAATGTTCTTCTAATGCACAGAGTTGAGAGATATGGAACAAAAGATGCAAAATATGTTGCTAAATAATCTGATAGATGTTTCATTTTACCTTTTCTTATCAAACTTTTCCATTCCTTCTAAAGGTTGAATGAACTGCATCACCTCCTCCCACTGGCCATCCAGAATGAGTTGGCTGGTTAAAGTAATAAAAACAAACCTCAGACAGTACAACCCCTTCCAGTTTTCACACGTATTGTAGGATGAGTGTAGTTATACCGGAGGAAGAGCATATCATCAGAGTAGAGTCCATTAATGACACCGCTCTCCTTTTCCAAAGCCAGCATGCTGATGTGCAGCTTCCTGGAGTTCAGGAAGTCCAGGATCAGCTTGATCACCTCGGCCTCCTTGATGTTGATGACCTCCTCTGCTGTCATGGTTGTAGATGAGTTGTAAAGGATGGCAGTTAGCTGGGAAAAAATAAAGATTTTTAACAAACTTTAGAGTATATTTAATGTTTGAAGTAATCCTTAAGTGACCATTTAGCTACTGGTTTTACATTTAGTCATCCCTTTTAAGATTTTGTCTCCTTAAAGGGGTCAAGAAGAAGTCTCAAATTCTTATTTACTTGGATGGTGTTTGCTGCCTGGTAGAACGTTCTGTTGCTCCAAAACCAGTCACATGATCTGCAGGAAATAACAAAATTATCAAATACTGTTGCCTATGTATTCTTTACACCTTTTTTAAATTTCACACATAAACAATGTGAAACATTTCAATTACCTTTTCAAAGGAAATATTCATAGTACTAGGCTGTCACAAAAAAAATGCTCATTTTCCCTCCAGTTTCTAGACAGGCTGGTGGTTATCAGGAATAATTTAACATAGAATGTGAATTAATAATAAACCACCATGAAACCAGCATGAAAGCTAATTACATGTTTTCACATATCACATTTCACATTTCTATCCATATTCTATGCATTTTGATTTACATCTCACTAAAACCAATCAAACTGTTCAAATTACAATCCCACACACACTTAATATTTTTTGTCAATTGTGCAAACATTTTGAAACTAGAACATGTTATAATTTAATTTGGCAAACTTTTGCAATGACTCATGACAACAAAAGAGTTTTATTATAATAAGTTCTAAATTTTGGGACTCACCTCTGGAGATAATTTTATCTGAGCTCAGAGTGACAAACCTTAGGTTTGTTACTAAGAAGGTTTCTTAGGGATGAAGAATTTTGTAAACTAAACAAATGTTTCCATGAAGTATTTTTGTTGCATATTTAAGAACAATTTTCTCTGTAAAATATATCTCCTACTCAATATAAGCAAGCCTTACAGTAATTAGTACTCTGATGAATATAAGTCTGTATTTACTAGTTGACACTTTATCATTATTCAGTTATAATGGTCGTTGTTCTATTTTGAAGAAGACTTCAATAAGGTTTATTGTGCTTTCTTTAACACAGAGATTTGAATTAAGGTTGCATTCATGCATCTGTCCAATACGAGTAAAGAAAACAGGGATGTAACTATGCAATCGGTCAGTGACTGGTTAAATACTGCAACACCGGACACGGACATAAAACAACAGCATATGGCTGCACCTCCATGCGCGGTATAGAGGAAGAAGAGAGGGCGGTAATGACTCCGGGTGGCAGAGTATAGTCAGCTGCTGACACCGCCCCGTCCCTCCCCTGCACAAAAACACAGCATCCCGCTCCCGGTTCTGGAACAGGGTCTGCGGCCCAAATGTGACACCTTTCACAGCACCTTACCCGTTGCTGGACGCGCGTTGTTTGTTAGAGTCTGACAGCATTTGGCGACTGCCTTTACACGCAAAGCCACTTCACAGGACACGCATGCAGGAACACAGAATACAAGCACAGCCATTCATTTTCGACACCGCGCCAAATCACAGCGCAGCCGTGCCAGCTCCTCACCTGTCAGACAGCCACACCGACACTCGTCGCAGTCAGCACCTCTTTTCCTTTTTGTGCAGATTTTGCGACACACCAGAGAGGGTCTTGTACGTTAACCGAAAGCTTTATTGGCATAGGGCTCCCCTCATCTTCGCTTCTTGTACACAGGTTACGGTTGCCATGCGGACGCAGACGTAAGCCACCAATCAGCTGAAGCGATGACGCCCAGCGGTCAGTAGAGCGACACAACGCGACAACTTGTATAGCTATTACTATTCTTGATATTATTCTTGAAGCAGTCCGCCGTAGACTGTATTAACAAGAAACCTAAATACTTGAGTTTTTGTAATATATTTACATTACCTCTTGGATTCAGTTGCCGTTACAGTCGAATTGTTAGCTTTGGTGATTTGAGAGAGAGGCGGTTGTTGTAGTAACAGTGACCCAGGTGAACCCACTAGCCCCAATGCACAGAACTAGACAGAGAAACACACTTTCTCAAAGAAGCCAACGCAATAGAAAGCTGTAACGTTTACACCCCCCCCCCACACACACATATATATATATATATATATATATATATATATATATATATATATATATATATATATATATATATATATATATATATATATATATATATATATATATAATGCTCAAAAAAATAAAGGGAACACTTAAACAACACAATAAATCAAACTTCTGTGAAATCAAACTGTCCATCTAGGATGTGTTATTTGAGTGTTCCCTTTATTTTTTTGAGCAGTATATATATTTATGTATATATATAGTTTACTTTTCTTTCTTAGGCAGTAGCTGAAAGTTTGTTGTAATGAGTTTTATTATTATGGTTGCATATTTTCATTCTTAAAATTTGACCATTTGTATAACTTGTATTATTAAAGTGTGTTTCATACACACATTGAACATAGACATCACATACAAACTGAGGCCATGCTGAACTTTATTCATTTCAAAAACAAAAATAAGAACAATCTAAAAATGGAGCTACTGTGCAATGTTAAATGACAGCACAAACAAAGGCATCATAGCAAACAGAAAGCTCACATGATAACGCTGTACAGTACCATTACACGTCAAATGATTTTTCCCCCCTTGGCCTTAAACAGCCAAAAGCCAATGGACAGAGCTTCCTGTGGATAGATCTTTTCCTCTGTCATGTTCATTGACATTTTTTCAGAAGCATGTCTAAGCTTTCTTTTGGTAATAAATACCCCCCTTCCCAACAAAACACTCTTATGAAAATAATAGCACCATGTTTAAGGATTTATTTAGTAAAAAAAAAGAAAGAAATTACACATGTTGTTAATCTGACATTCGGAGGCAAAAATAACAATATTGATACTAATAAAACCTGATGGTGAGTCTCTACCCGTATTCAGCAGCTTGGATCCACCTGCACTTCTCTCCCTTGCATTATTTTGCTTCCAATTTTTTTTAAAATAGCAAGGAATATAAATTTATTTACCACATTAGAGCTTTAATAATACAGGTTGTGTTTGAGGACAACAAATAGGCTGCTGTTACATACACCATTTGATAACTTACTTAAGTTAAAACCTATTTATGTTCAAAAGGTCAACACATACAAGACATATGGCAACTTATTTTTTATTGGATATCTTCTATAGAATTCCCTACTACTTGGATGTATGGTTGACTTACTTCACAACAGGAGAAATTATCTGAGTGAAAAAAATGGTTCTATTAACTGACTGTATTTTGGTGCTTAGTGGAATTACCTCGCAGTTTTTATAAGTGTAGATATCATTAGTATTATTATTTGAAGAGTTTAAATCTTGAGCTTAGTAATACAGTTAATACTAGAAGAATTTTGTTAAATTAGAATTAAAGGAGCAATATTTATTCCTTGAGTTTCAGTCATATTTCTCTAACCAGCAGGTGGAAATGTTTTATAAATTATTGTTATTGATTGTAAGGTTCCTACATGGTGCTGTTTGCAGGATTAAATAAATAAAATAATACTGAACTGTTTTGTTTTGTTCACAAACCAGCTATAAAACTTCTCCAGAGTTCAAACAACCAGTGTGACAGAATCATTCATCCTTAATGTAATTTTTGCATCTGTATCACTACAAATGTAAATCTCACCCAACACCTGGATATTGTTTCCATTATACATTATACCATGAATCGTCAGTAGGTGGCGTATCCCACAGGTGAAGAACCAGTGACTTACAATGACATTCTTCTACTCTCAAAATTGTTCTGTAAAAGCTAAAACCGCTTGGCTTTGTTGAGCTGAGCACACATGAATTGTGTGGGTAACACTAGCTGTATGAAATTAGTTTTTGGCCCTTTTACAGTCACACAAACCTTTTCATACAAACTGTAAAATCCATAGACATTAAAGAAAAGAGGTACCCTTCAAAACACCTAAAAAGTTTCAACCTAATAGAAACTTTTTTTTTTCAATGCATTCACACAGAGAAAAAATCTGCATAAGGCCCGGCATCAATAAAATCATACAAACAGAAATCCATCTGTACATTAAAACATTCAGTGTTTCAGGTTACCATGTAAAATGTCCTTGCATTCATACCGTCTCTTTTTCCACTTTTAGCACGTAATAAAACAGAACAATACTCATACGTACCTATAAAGACTGACTCAAATGTTGTCAATAACATGTTCAATGGTAACATTCCAGTTTTTCATAATCTGATGCATCCCGTCAGATTGAGTCAATAATATGCAAGATAGACAGCAGGAATGCAGTGAGAGGATAAATTAACATAAAAAAGATAAATAAGCATTCATCAAACTGGCATTGCAGGTGTTGGAATCCTTATGGATATGTACAGCGAAGTGCAAACTGAGATGGGTACTGATCGGGGATACAGAGTTCTATTAGGACTGTGCAGGCACTACTTTTTTAGGGGTGGCTGGCTTCTTGGTTTGCCAGAGGTGGTTGTGGATGGTCACAGCGTCCACACTGGCTGACATGGTCTTTGCCGGTATCTGACTAAACTGCTTCTTGTCCGAATTGTACTTGTAGAGTCCATCGATCATCTTGCGAGTAATGCTCTTTGGACCGATCCCTGTGAGTTTGATGATTTCCTGTGTTTCGGGGCAGTAGGTGTACAGGGATCGGAACTGGCAGCCAGAATCCCGGAACAAAACCAGGAAGTTATTGGCCTCTGATTTTTCCATTTCCTGTAGGAGTAACAAATAAGAAGCCTAATGTCAGAGTAACAAATGTTTAAGAGATCTTGACTGGCCTCCCCTTTATTTCAGTGTGTTCTACAGGGAAAACACACTGACTGATGTTTACATTTAGCAAGGCAAACCATGCTAATTGTGCTCGACACCATTGTTGAACACAATATTTTCAAGAGCAATATCAAAAAATGTTATATATTTTAGTTACTCAGCTCAGTACATTAAATACATAGATTAATTACACACGTTTGGTGTACATATTGACACCAATATGATGTTTGTTGTAAAAAATCCAGAATCCAGAAATGTAGGCTTAATGAAAAGGATGTTTAATACCTGGTGAACAAGCATCACCTGAACATATATTCTAATTGAGTCGATATGACAGTATGTACATTAGTAAATTATTATCATGACAATTTCAGGTCATGCACATGTATATATAAAAATAATACAACTTTTATTTATAAATCTGAAAAATAAATCAGAAATGGCTAAATGGCTGAAAACAGCTATGAATAATTAGCCATTGAAAACCAGTTAAGTAATTTCAAATCAGTGAATCTCCAAATAAAACAATTAAAACACGTGGAAACTGGACATTAAAGTGACATGCATCATCCCTGCTGTCAACAAGGCATCTGTGATTAGAGAGGTAATAGTCCAAGCTGTTACCTCCAGAATCTTGTTCTTTTGCCCCTCGTTGACCTTGCCTGCGAGGCAGCAGTGGGCCAGAGCATTTTGGATAATGTGCTTATTAGATTTAGCACTGGGCTCTTTGTACAGTCTTGGTCCTGAGAGGAAACAAAAAAGAAAATCAGGATGACACTATTTCAGTTACAACAAACCTGGTCGCTATTTTAGCAGTTTCATAAATCATGTATGAAGATTTCAGTGTCATGTTGTGGTCTGAGAAGGAAATACATATGCATCATAAAAGCCAGAGTTTTCAGTATCAATCTGTGTACTTAGAACTATGATATTTTAAGTGATGCTAACATCTCTGAATGATAAAAAGCCAAATTTGTGCAAGTATCATGCTATATATACCCACCAGTATATTCTGTGTTGGAGGTAACAGAAGAGGTGGTTGAGGCATTCTCCCAGTCTTTTTCGCCGTTTCTGCTGCTGGAGCGGCTTGGTGAAAGAAAGCCATCGGCAGAGTCTGGCCTAAAACACACACACAGATGTATACATACACTGACTTTTAGCTCACCTGTCCTGCATGTGAGCTAAATTTCAATGATCAGCAAAGTACAGTGTAAGCAAGGCAGGGTGATTTTCAGTTTGGTCATCAAAAGCAAGGGCTTGGTTTGATGTTGTTGCAGAGGGCAGGAAAACAACAGAGTTTACAAGCGCAGGCTGAGGGAGGAGCATAATGTGGACCAGGTCCATCAGATACTGTGCAGCTTTTACTTGCTCCTATTTTCAAATAAAAGCAATTAAAGCCAAACTTGCATTAAATTTTCAATAGAGTGTTTTGTGAATGCACATTAACAAGTCATTAAAGCCTTCCTTTTTTTACCTTACGATACCTTGTGTTTATTATATGACAAAGCAATGACTTGATAATGTTATTTTATGCGGAGTGGGCTCTGTGACACTGTGCTTCTAAACAAAAAGGTTCCCCTTCATGTTTAGTCAGCTGTGAATCTAACAGGAGTGTGCATTAGAGCTGTAGATGGGTGAGTGAGAAGCATAGTGGGTGTTCTTTTTCAAAGCTTACTCTGTATCTCACTATTAAGCACTTTACATCCCACGTGCATATCGCATTTCCTCACAAACATCCGGATGCGTGGAACATTTATTTGTAAACCATGTCTTTATGTGTCAAGGCTGCTTGTAACCTATTATGTATAGCATAAAGGCTGTGAAATGCTTTATAATGAGATACATCATGTGGAGTCAGAACTGTGAAAATTCTGGTTATCAAACTTACAAGCACAGGAAGTCTAGAATCAGACCAGTGCTTTGTAATCAGTAATGAGCATCTTCGCACATGGCTGAAAAGATTAGTGGCTTTAGCTTCAAGTCCCAAGAAGAAACTAACCTTCTCCTTCTCTGTTTGGGAGAGTTCAGAAAGTAGAAGAGACTGCTAGAAGCTAAACTAGAACTTCTGATGTGTGAAACGGCAGGAAAAAAGTAGCAAAGAGGAAAAATTTAAAGAGAGCATGTTAGAGTAGAAAAATACAATGAATCAACATTTCCAACCAAAGTCACAAATTTTGTTGATTTTTATCATAACATTTTCATCAGTAGCTAGCCCCTACTGTATATGTGACAATAATCTACATATTCAAATATATACTTCAATTGCATACTTTCTGCTTGCAATAATACACTTGTAAGCAGATCTTACCTTGGCGCTCTTTTGTCTGAGTGAACACTGTCACTGTCACCCAAGGTCAGCGAAGCCAGAGACAAGCTGGAGACTGAAAAGAAACGTTGGCGTGAACCTGGATGTGAGACACCAAAGTGTGGCACAGGGTGACACGATTACACAGACACCACAAATGGAAACAAAACCACTCGCTGTGGCAGCCATGTCACAGAGCAATGTGGAGGTCAGGGAAATGACAACAGTCAGTCATCACAGCCATAAAATGCATGAAGACAACATTTTGTAAGCCAAATAATTAGGACAACTTGATTTAAATTCAATACATATGTACATACTAAAGATTCACTGTTCTTTAAGTATGTTAGAGTGCAATGGTTTTGTATAATTTTGTTAATGACCAAAAATGGCTTCTCTATATTTGGCAATAAATAAATAATGAAACACAATTTCTCAGGTAAGGGACAATGAGTTGAAAGACAGGACAGCTGTTTCTGAACCAAGTCTTTCTGGATACCTGTGGGAGCTCTCACAGAGGTCTTTGGAGAGTCCAAGCTATCCCGGTGGATGGACTTGGGTCGACCCCGCTTCTGCTTGGCAGGTCGGGGCTTGATGATGGTGTCCATGTCCTCCATCAGCTTCAACTGCTTCCTCCTGAGGTACTCCTGCTTGATGAACTCCTTCCTGGCCTTTTCCTCCTCCTTCCTAATACGCTCCTCTTCTGCTTTCAGCCTAAACATGTTGAGGAACAGAAGAAGCATGGAGACTGAGGTTTAAAAATGCTATCAAAAATAGTGACATTTTCCAGTTGAAATATCAGGAGCCTTCATGTATAATTTTGAAATTTATACAGTTATATAAATCATAAAAAGGTAAGCTGAGTCAGTGTATTTAGGTTGACTCCGAAGACCTAATTAGTATATTCTGGGAACTCCTTACTCTTGCAATTTAAAAAAAAAAAAAACATTTAATAACAAAGAAAATCAACATTAAATAAAAACAAAGTTATAAATTTAAAAAAATAAAACCAAAGGAACAGCAAAGACTAAGCTGACTTTTAATTTTAACAAAGAAAAGTTATAAATTTCCATACCGAGCACCCTCTTTCTTCTGTTCCAACTCAGCCTCCAGCTGCATCTTTCTCATCTGGCTCTCTTTTTCTCTCCTCATCCTTTTCTCTAGCAGTGCAGCTCTCCTCTGTGCCATGTTCTCCTCTGCCTTGCCATCCTCCTGATGAAAACCAAAGACAGCAAGAAGAAGGAAGTCATTAAGTAAGTTTATAATAAATTATTGGTCCAAGAAGAATGGAAAAAATGTCACTCGACATGTACATAGAGTATAGAGAACAACCCTACAAGGCTGATCACTAACTGACTGACTCATTTGGACTAAACATTAACACTAATGTACACCTCTATTTTCATTAACTGTATAGAATAAATGTATGTTATATATTTACTATATATTTAACATAAATATGATAAATTTGTAGGTCTTGTGTGATAAAATATGAAGAAGTTCAAGAAATATGGATATTTTCAAGACACTGTATATCTCAAATTATCTTTTACAAAAGTACTGCAAATAACTGAAGAAAAAGAAAAAAAAACATATTTAGCTAGACTTAGTAAATAACTAGAAGGTATATCTAAAGCATCAATTCATTAGTTAAATAAAAGTCAATTTACTTTTCAGTTTAAAGACTTAAGAAAGCAAACATCCCCTATGCTTTACATTCAAGTCAACCTGTATCTCACCCCAGATTTTTACAGCTGTCCCTGAATTATTCACAGTTGCCCCACTTTGCTGACCTACATTGGAGCCCAGACAGCAGCTAAAAGCAATCTAAGACGCTGTGCAAGACGATGCTGTCCTTAGCCGACATGAAATTACCTTAAAGAAGAATCCACGGCATAACCTTTGCTCATCATCTGCACTCTCAGTACTGCCTTGTTCCATCTCCAAACCGTCATCAATTGTCAGATCCTCTGTGGACTTCATGTTCGACAAAGGAACCTCAATCAGACTACCTTTGGCCTGGCCAGAGGGTTCTGGATTTGGAGGTAACTCTGATGGCATCACTGTGAAGGTTTCTACTATAGGGTGGGCAAGAACCTCAGGGAATGAAGACTCAATGGTGGGTTTAAGTTCAATAAATGATTTCTGAACTGTGTTCCTCTGGTCATCTTTTAGAGTGTCTGAAATCTCATCATGGGTGTGAGATTCTGTTTCCTGGTTGGAGAAATTAGCATCTACTTCACTTTGTTCTTTTTTGGTCTGCAGCTTGGGGGAGCTGAGAGGTGAGCAGACAGCACAAATACTAGCCAGCTCCCTCTCAGGGGACAGGATGGAATCTGTCTCCTTAGTATTATTCCCATCTTGGCCGATTGTTTCTGGACTGGCAGCTGCTGGTTTCTCCCCCATATAAATAAAGGAGCTCATCAAAGGCTGGCAAGGAGAAAACCTGCGCAGTCTCGGGATGCTATCGACTGACTGTGGTGCAGTTAGGACACGACTGTACGGTGCCAGCTTAAGCTCACTGGGTCGAGCAGTGCGAGGATTACGTGAGTGGAAGGAGGCCGATTTGCGTTTGATGCTGGTTGGAGAACGATGGGTTGAATGGGGCGAGTCGGCAGGGGAAGAAGGCCCAGAAGAGCGGGTAACAGCTCCAGGTCGAGGATGTTTCTGTGGTGAGGGGTTTGTATGATGAGGGGGAATGACCCAGGCTTGCTGATGCTGTTGTTCCCTCATGGCCATGATAACTTCCTGCTGCTGAGCTAAACGTTGCATCTCAGCCTGGAGAAATGCCAAAGAGTGATTGAGCTTTTCGATTGAACGTGTATACTCGGAGAGATCTGCTTCAGTGATCTGAGCATGGCTTTGTCCACCCTCATCTCCTGAACCAGGTGTCTTCTGCCAACAAAAGGATGTGGTGCTTTGTTCTGCTCCATCAGGTGTATCCGTCTTGCTCCGGCCAAATTTAAATGTGGGACTTGTGCTCGCCAACTTTCCTTCTCCATCAGTTTGGCCCCCATCCTCTCCATTAGCAGCCCCATCAGCTTTCCTCTTTACCACATTGAGAAATGCTGAGGGGCCCATCTTCTGCCGATGCCTCGTAAAAGCAGCTTCCACTTTCTTCTTTTGAGCTTCAATAGCTTTTCGTTTCTCTTCAAGCCTTATCCTCAGCTGCACCATCTCTGTAGCCATGACCTGTGCAGGGTCATTGGGTGGAAGCTGGACAGATACGGGTGTTGCCTGAGCAGTAAAGGCTGATGTGTTTTGTTGACGGATGGGGCTGTGCTCAGGTGTTGGTGCCCAGGAGACTGACAGTGGGAGAGCAAACTCTGAGCCCTCTGGAGTGGTCTTCATGGAGCTGCTGCTTCCTCTGCCTGAATCTGGTGCTGATGGACTAAGCTTCCTCATCTTCTGCTCAGCAAAGCTGGTCAACTTCACTCCCGAGGGAGATTTGCTCTGATTGCTTGGACAGGGGCTTGGTGTGTCCACATCCAGGTCCATGTTTACAGAGAGGTCTTTCAAAGAGGAATCTTCATCCAGCATGTCCTCTGTGCGGATGTGAATGCCGGTGTCCACCTCGGTGGTGTCTGCAGTGCTCAAAAGTTCTTTGGAGTCAGACTCTGACAGAGGGTCCAAGCCACCAGCACCATCCCCCAGGTCTTGGCTGTGCAGAAAGAAACCATTGTTGATGCCCTCTACAGGTGGTCTAGTTGGGCTGTGGGTGATCTGGAGGGCTTCTTCCATTAAGGGAGCTGATGCCAGGACATTTCCATGTCCATTGGGGAATGCTTGCCTGCAGGACTCCACTCCTGCAAGGTGTTCTGGGCAGCCTTCCTCCTGGATACCAATGCTCTGACCATTCACTGGCTGGAACGACAGGTTCCTCTTCATTCCTCGAGGCATGTGCTGGACCTTGAAACCAGAACCATCATCAGTGCTGATAGATCTAACCATTCCACGTGTAGAGGAAGGTACAGCAGGAGCAGAATCCCCTTTCTCAAAGGGGATGTCAAATGACACCCCGTAAGGCCCAGACCTATAACAAAAGAAGAAAACTGTAAATAAATCTCCAGGTATATGATTAGTGGCTAATATAACGCATTGAGCTCTTTAGATTTAAGTCAAAATGACCACATCTCTTGATGAGTAGACGTGATTACCAACCTTTTCTCTTTGGGCCATGTGCCTAGATTCCCATCAACAAAAGACATGGAGCTAGACCTCTTGATTTCTCCTGGATAACAAAACAGGTAAAAACAATAGAATTTATACTGCCCAATAAAATAGCTAATCTTCTTGCTGTGAAAATTATAATTACCTGTGTTACGAGGCTGGGGTCGAAGGGGTAAACTATAAATTTAGAAGAAGATTATTACTATTTTTAATTTTTAAACCTCGTGAATCAACATAACTTTACACAAAATTCTTAAAATCCTCTACCTGGGTCTTTCAGGACTTGGAGGTCTTTCCATGAAACTTCTCTTGGTAGCTTTGGAGATTGGAATGAAAGGCATACTTTTCAATATGGATGATGGTTCTGGAAGGGTGAAACAGAGAGACTTTTTTCTTTTCATAAAGTAGATCATTACTGTACTATTCTCTTACCATTTCCAGTTTAGAAAACCTACAAGTATGTTGTATTCAACGTTTTATACTACATTTTCAAACAAACAAGACACCATTGTAACTTGCATGACATTACTTGAACTATAATGCTTGAATTTATTACTTGCCTGTCCCTTTATTCTCAAGCATTCTTGGCTTTACAAACGACGGCTTAACCACCTCAAACCACCAAAATAGCTCGGCCATGAACACGAGATAGTTGTTCTGACGGGAAAAAAACAAATGTTAAAATCATGGGACTAAGTCATGTTAAAACCATTTGATCTGAAGAGTCTTCAAAGATAAATATAAGTACTTGCCTTAGATCAACTTCTACTAAATTACAACTGCATTGAATATATTTCCCCACTATGTGTCACTGTGGACTCCAAGAAAATCTGCAGTGATTAAATTTTCATCAAGTTTGTCCCTTTCTACACAATGTCTGGAAACAATTTACAGCTTAATTTCCAGTTATTTTTAAGCATTCCTTTCAGCAGATTAACACATTTTTTGAGGACTGATAAAATAATCATTACCTACTACACTGCAAAAATTTTTACTGGAGCCATTATTTGAGAAATGTCAGAAATTACAAGAAGCCAAAAAGGCTAAATTCTTTTTTTCATGATAAGTATATTTTATGATTTCAGTCACAGTTGTGCTACCAACCAGTTAACCTAATTCACAGTAGGTAAATGTTGAAACTTTGTGACACTGCTGTGCCTTGGTATGTCCATGTCTAAATCAGGTCAACATACAGTAGGAGGTCAAACCGCAAGATTGCACAGCTCTGAAAAAAGAGCCACCATTTCAACACATAATATGTACTGCAAATCTGAATATACCAAAAGAGAAATTCTAAAAAACTGATATTAATTTTGCAATAATTCTAACACAGCAAAATTTTTTAATTTCTTAAAGAAAATATATTAGCATCTTGTTTTGCTTAAATGCATTTTAAGACTCAATTATTGAAGTATTCTAAATCATGTGTTCATGCAGCTCCCATAAATATGCAGTATGGGAGCTCTGAAGCAAGAGTGACCTTGAGGGAACACACCCTCTAACCACCCCTCAATGCGCGGTCCCCAGACAAAGGCAGTGGTGCATGGATCAGCACCAACGACATCCTTTTCACTTCATCAGCAATATTTTGCTCTGCTAAGCAGAAAACTACCACACACACACAAATCAAACATTCACTTCACAAGCCTCTAAACTGCAGCTCAAGAGCTCACCAGGAGGTGCAGAGGCAATTAACACTACTGACACTTGTCTATTGCGACTGTTACTGCAGCATTTTACAGTTTTTCTTCATGTTGAAGCCCGCATGCTAATGTGCAGAACTGCGAAACTAGTCTTTTCTAGGTGCTTTCAGTAAGTAAAGTAATGTAATCAACATTCACAAATTAAACTTCTTTCAACTAAGTTTTTTCTTACTCAACATAATTTTTTTTTTTAAACTGCTAGTCAAACCATGCTATTTACCTTTGGGTAACATCCTTTAAGGTTTTGATGAATAGAAAAGCAGAAAAATATGCAAGAATGACGATAAGATCTCTTAATATCTGAACCACCCAGGCTTTGTTTTTCCATCTGTTCCCCTGTCTACTACTGACACACCGGGTGTGAGTGCTGTAGTATAATACCACCCCTAAGCAAGCATGCACTCACACAGATCACCCACTGCCCCACCTATCTTCCCATTGTTTGGCTCTACTACTTCTGACGTTGCCTGGTTTGCAGAACTGCCAGATTTTGCTGTTTGGAGATTTAAGTGTGCAGCTTTTAACCTGACTGATGATTAATGAGATTTCGAGTTGGAAGAAGTAGGTTGGGTGGGGGTGGTGGCTAATCCACTCTGCAGGGATTGAGATGTCTCACACACAATATAATAATGAGACACCCAAAGGCGCTTGTGGTGTGCATCACTTAAAGCCAATAAAAAAGTCAATGACAGGTCACTCAGACACACCCTGTGAGTGATATCATTGAGTTCTGCAGGAGACAAGGACATGCACTGACAATTCCTGGGGATTTAATCCCAACAAGTGGTGGGACGGAAGGTTGATTAAAGGATATGGGTCTAGCAGGCAGACAGAGACAATCACACAAATGTGGAAAATCCCACTCTTTCATTTCCTGCCAGGTTTATTGAGCTACTGTCAGTTCCAGAGGGGAAAACAGATCTTACAATTTCAGAACGAGTGGAAAGAAAAGCTGGTGTGGCAGCAGTGACTTAAACAGATAAAACAGCGTGTCACTTGTTAGCATCATTAAACTGACTGCCTGTAAAACTTAGAAAGAAATGAAAAATATCATTGTTTATTTTAAGACATTAAATGGGGGGCGCCTGTGTATATTATTGACTTCACTCACTATTTACAGTGAAACACTTCAAGGAAACAGTGGTTGGTTTTTTTTGTGTGTTTTTTTTTTTTTCAATTTACTGCAAAGCTTGAAGTCCAGTGATTTAAAGAGTCAAAAACTAGACATGGTGAACAAAATCTCCATTCTTTCAACCACAGATGGTAATTTAGATGTGTTGTAAATTAATTAAATGCAGAGTGTCTAAAGAGGAGTAGGGATGACATGATTTACTAAGCCAAGCCCATTACCTAAGGGTAATGGCTAAGTTGTGTTTGTAATAAATGGTTTTTAGGGGGTTGGGTTTTAAAGGCGAACACATTGTGTTTTATAAAAGGATGGTGGAACTCGTCCACCGTCTTTTAAGTATCTTACATTTACAGTAATTTGCAGTAGACATGTGATTTTACATAAATAGACTGATTTGTTCATGAGGATACTGATGAAAGTGTTGAATGTTTAAACTGTCAGTCTTCAGTTTTAATTTTGATTGTGCTGAATGAGTAAAGATGTTTGCAAAACTGTACAACCCGTAGGTGCTGATAGGTTGAGATTAATTTAAGAGCAACACCATCTTAAGAATAAATAAACAAGTTAGCGTGAGTATAGGCGCTGGCAGTTAGTGGGACCCAGTTGATTCTCTTCAGTATTACTGATCAGACCTCTTCCCTCACCTTTCTAATTGCTTCCCACTCCTACTACCTTTGTCCTGTTTCCAATTTCTTCTGCCCCCTCACTTTGCCTCCCCTTAATGTCTCGGCTCAGTCTTTATAATAAGGTCTCCATTAGTGTGACGGGCTACAGCACACAGCCACTGATGGTGTGTGTGCCTGGAAATCCAGGTCAAGGTTACTGAATTTGACTCGCTCGCTTTGCAGTTCTGCCTTTTACTGCTTCTTTCAGACAGTAACTGTGCTCTGCAGGGACAGCTTTATGTCTGCAAAAATCAGTGTCAGCAAAATAATGCTGCTGGCTGGACTCAGAACACAATCACTCTTCTTTTTCTTCATTTAAGCTCTGTTGACAGTAACATGCAGGTTTTTGGGGCAACACTTTTAATCTGATACATTACAGTAATACACTTACACTATAACATTAGTTTTAACCTTTGAACTGCCACAGCAATCCTTCACTTGTGTTGTCTCAGTTCAAACACTCAAAGCCCCTGCTTTGCAACACAAAGTCTAAGTACAGTGGTCAAAATCCTTGAGCTTTTTGAGGAAGAACATAATTTGCAATCAGATTTAGTTTTACACATTGACTTTATCATTCTAGAACATGAATAAGTTTCAATCTAAACACTTCCATTGTAGGCCTGGTTGTATGTGTGAGATTAATTTTCATAGGCACAATGTTTTCATCGTGCAATGATTGTTTACAGACACAAACCGTTTTGCATGTTGGTCAAAAGGTTTATTTTTTTATTTCACCATGGTCAAGAGGAATTTTTTGGTGGAAGCATAAATGTAATAAAATACTAAGTGTTTTGCTTTTTTCATCAAAGTAATACAACTATTCCAACCCATATATTTATATTGACAGTATTACCTTAAAATAAAATTTGTGTATAATTATATTCACATTAAATCGGTTGAAATCAGCATATTGTTTGGAACCTAACATAATTTTTGGTTTGACTGAAGTTTGTCCTTTCAGTGACCTGTATTCTGTGTCTGCTCAGAGCAACACGCCTGAATCCAGACACGTTTGTACGGTAACAAGCCAAAGCCAGACTTATCCATCAAATGACACACCAGCTTACTGTTTATTCAGCATTTTGGGGAAGAGACTGATAGACACCACAAGAACAAAAACATGAAGCACAAAAGGAAAGTTGTAATAAACCCTCCAGCCAGCAGAAGGGTGTTATTAAAGGAACAATTAGGTTGTCTGCACTGTGATTTGTCTTCTGATGTTGTGGTATTCATGTGCTTCAGAAGCCGTGATGGCTATTTGATGAAAAGGATAAAATGCAGGAACAAGAATGTAAATCCTCCACAATGCAACTGACAGACATTAGGACCTCAAAGAAAACACTGGACAAAGATCAGGATAGCTTATTTGCTGTTCATGCACTTTTAAATCTGGCAAAGATTTGAAAAAATATTTAAAATAAAATGTAAAACAGAGAATAACAAATGCTTTTCTATTTTAAAAAGTACATCAGTCTGACTTGGTTGACATATTTGCCAACTATTTTAGCCTGTTAGATTGGCTATATGTGTGTTGTTGTTATTGCTAGAGGAAGAAAAGTAGGGCAGCAAGTGAGTTTAGCAAAAAATGAAAAACAGGAGTTGTTTCTAGGACAGATGCACTCCAGCATTGTCGCATGGAGCAAGAAGTTTACACAAATCTACATAAAGATGCTAACTTTATGAATAAATTACAGACAACAAGTCTGTAAGCTGAAGCATTAACAAGGGAAAATAAAAAATAAGTAAGTTTTAGTGAAACAAATGCAGACCAAAAAGTACAAGTGGCTGAAGTAAAGAAAACTCAAAGCCTGAAAACAACACAAAATGAAAGACACAAGGAATATCTCACAAAGAAGTGGGACCTAAAATAGGGTAAGAAAAACAACGTAACAGCAAATAGTATAGAAGGAAAAAACTAAATAAGTACAAACAGCAGCAGTGCAGCCTGTATGGAGTTCTCCAATTTTGTGGTTTGAACAGAGGCCTTTTTTACAAGAGGTTTTTCCACAGCATGACTCACTCCACTGGCGTGCGACCCAGCTTATTTTTTTCTTTTATTCAGCCTTTCTCCCTATACACAATTATACCATATGGGTTTCTTCCCTGAAACCCATATGGGTTCAGAGAGAAACAAATCCACAAAAATAGGTAAAACAAAAACTTTCCTAATAATGTATCAGTGAATAGAATCAGTTAGCCTTTGGACAATAAGCTAACTGTCCAAACGGAGAAACAAGCAGCAAGAAGTTTAGAACTGCAGACCTAAACATTATGAAATCATTCATAATAATTTCAACATGATAATTTTTAACTTTTTGTTTTTTGTTGAAGAAAAATGATGCATGCAAAATTATGTAGGCTGTACCTTGATGGTTGAGGAGGCGTAGAGCATGTCCTCCAGGCTGAAATGGCAGCAGCTGTTCAGGTTATCTTTGCAGAAGTCCTGAATGAGCTGGAGGTTGTAGAGACGGTCGGCCAGACTCATATTCTCCTTCAGACAGACATCTATGAGGGCAGACAGATCCATCAGCTGTCACACAAAATTTGATGACTCGAGAGCTTTTTTGCACAGATAGATGAACAATCTTTTTTTCCAGACACAGCTGAGGTAGTTTTTTTTAAACTTTTCCTCAAACTTTTGTAAAAGTCTTAAATGTTAAGATAGTGGCTTAGTGTTATTTAATAGTGGGTTTAGCTGCCGCTTGATTAATGTTTTTCCCCCTGATTCTCGCCAAAATGAGTAAATTACCATGTATTTACAAAGTAGATCGGTTCATTTACTTGGCCCTTCCAATTGAATGCAACTTCTGTTTGTGAAAGACAACTGATCCACTCAGTGACCCGACATTATACCCTCTCTTTCTGACATCAGAATCTAAAAACAGCAACTGTTTCCATCTCATCTCCTTACCATCCAGGGGCAGGAGCTGAGGGCAGTAGAAATGCAGCAGTGCACCCAGAGCTGAGCCGTCTATGCTGTCCTTAAGTAGGTTGTCCACTGGGGGGATCCAGGGAGCCAGCTGGGTAGAGGCCTGCTCTTTCCGATAGCGAGCCTGTTGATATAAACAGCTATAAACCCAAATCCTTTGCAGAACAGCATCTTGCTTAGATTTGCAGTAGTTTGTAACTCAGACTTATCCTGTTGTTTCTGTTTTTCATTCACTTAATGGGAGGCAAAATTAGGCACAATTAATGGAGCGACCCTCACAACAGCTGGGCTTTCATTAGAGCTTTCAAGAAGTGGCAGATAGTTGAGAGAACAGTGTGAATTTAGAGAATTTACTCATGAATGAAGGTAATTAGATGACTTTGGAAATGGACTGGTATATCCCAAAGACAAGAAACAATAGCTTTTTAAATATATTCAAATGTTGTACAGTGGTTAAGTTAATTTTCTCTAGGTGAAATAAAAAAACACATGGGGCTTGTCACTCAAATGACAAGTGAATTTCAAACTACAACAGTATTTTTACCTAGATGTCTAAAAACTATATTTTTTCTTGTCTAATGTTTAATCATGGGATAACTTAAGCAATTCCTCAATGTTGTATAACCTACAGAATATAAGGAAGTATGTAATAAATAGGTAAAATCACAATTGAAAAAATTAAGTTTTCATGAGTTTCACTAAACTTATCCCTACTTTTAGTAGGTACTGAAGCAAGTTTAATAAGAATCAGAAGATTTCTGTCATCTCTCTGATGTGTATAAAATGACAAATAAAGACCTGTTGACAAGTCAAATAGAAATTATACGTACACAACAAACAAATGAGGTAGAGCTGCACAATATATGCAATCCAAATTGTTATTGCAATATTAATGTATTTATATTCATTTGTAATGACCTGCTTGGCAATATTAAATTTGACCAGTTTTTCTGCCTTTCATTATTTTTGATCCCTTTCAGCACAGTCATAGAGTTCAATGGTATGAAGAGTGAGATCCAAAAGCTCTTACCATGTATTGAGCTTTGAAAAAAGGATTAATTTGGAAAATTTGGGTTAGTAGCAACTAATATTCTGACGATGTTCAACATTCACATTGCAATAGCATGTTTGTCTAATATTGTGTGGCCCTATGGGAGGGATGAAAGAAATCACTATAAACACACAGATGCAAAAGGGGAAGCAGTGATAAATGGACTTACAGGCACAAGCTTCATGTACCACTTGGTTGGAGACTGTAGCAGCGAAGCAGAGGGAAAAGGAACCATAAAGAAATGTTCTCAATGAGATTAAGTAGTAATGCAAATAGTAACATAAGCAGTAACATAAAAGCACTGACACCAAAGTAAGAAGTGTTGGTAATTGTTTTTGTGTGTATGAAAGAATTCCCACTCATCTTAAAAATCTGAATAGCTTAGTTGTAATATGTTTAAGTTGCTTTCACTTTTTGGCTTTTTATCTTTTCTTTCATGTGGAAACAGCAAAATGACTGTCAAGTTTCAATGTAAGAAATGTGTGGTAAAAACATTTACTGTGATTAGGTCCTGGCTTTATAGTAAATTATATAAACATGACATGATTATGTACTTTTTGTAAATTAAAATTCATGGGGATGTATTCAAGAAAAATATGAAAAGAACAGAAGGTTTCCTTCTCTTAAAACCACTTTTGTCGCTTTTGTAATATTTAAAGACAATTTTAGAACTTGTTAGCCATGACACTGTTATTTACATTCTCATCTTTGGCAATCAAATGCAATTACATAAGTCTTTTTGACCTGAGATAATGCATTATAATTTAGAGGAGCAAATATCAAAGTACAACTTCCCTTTAAGGGCTATGAATAAAATGCTGTGAAATTGGTATTTTAAATTTGACAGTCACTTTTCCATGCCAGTTGCAATAGATTCACACTAAAATACCAGAGCGTATCTAGAGTGTTCAAATGTTCACTGTCAAGTTAATAAAAACCCGTCTCATGAAAGAGAAAATCCAAATAACATTTCTACTGCATTCATGTCAAAATCTGTCAGCTATCCTCTGACGATGTAAGCTGCTTCCAGAAGAGGCTTGTTGCACCTAAAAGTTAATTCCCACACTACCTTGAGGAACCCAAACCCAAAATTCACATGTTGATCAAAATGAGGTAAATTTCCATAACTTCAGAAAAGGAAAGCTGTGACTTGTAGGGAAAATACAGACTAATGAAATCAATATAAATAGAAAAGGCACAAAAGTTTAACAAAAAGAGAGAGAGACAAAAGCTGTTCTGGATTTTCCTGATTTGATTAGTGTCACAGCGCTCACCCATACCTGATCTAATCTAGTCAACATATTAGTGGTTAATCAATTTATCTGTCGGTCAGGATGTCAGAATATATGTAGGTAGGCAAGAAATAGAACTGATCAGTTTATAAACATGAGGACAAGGTTTGGTCCCAATCTGTGCAAATGAGTTGCAGTCAATTGATAAGTAATACTAGTTGTAAATACTTTGTTTATTCACAATTCGGACACAAGAATTAGGATTGTCTGCCTCATATTTGACTCATTTTATTGCAATCTGCATAATATTTTTTGACAATTTAGTGTTCCTACAAGCATAAAAGTATTCACCCCCTTAAGTTAATTTAAATATTTTCTATCTCAGTGTTGTACAGTTCTTTGCTATCGTAATTACATTCACTAATAACATCCAACGATATTTTTAACAGATGGTTTCTGTGCCAACAACTTGAAGTAAATCTAATTATGCTTTTTCCCTTCAACTCAAAGCCTGAAAGTTTTTTGCGACCGTGCCATAAAGTCATTGTTGTGGAAAAGTGCATCTGTAGACTGAGACAAACTACTAACTCCCTCCAGAGCCAGGAGTCAAACTGTGGTCCTCAACAATACAAAGTAAGCAAACTCTCACAGGCCAACCTAAAAACCAGCAAAGGCAAATTTGAAAATATTTATTCAGGTGTCATTATCAGATTCAGTGGAGTTATATGGTTGGATGGCTTGGTAATGCTAATAAACTTTATTCAAAGGTCAGCATGCACTTTTCAGATCATTCAAGCTCCAAATACCACAGCCTGCTGCCACAGCTTGACAACAAAAGGAAGACTGTCAGCTTCTAAGCTGATGCTAGACTTTTCACTGAATAGTGCTACACAGTGTATCCACCAGTCAAACCCATAAGGGCACATAAAGTCCTTAGAGGAAAAAAATAAATCAACCTTCCAAACACTTGTCATGTTGCCACCATCACCCCTACAAATAATTGATGGGATAAAATAAAGTCAGTGTCGCCCCGACTGCCCTAGAAGGGTGTGGGTCTCTCACTGTCTGTTTTCGTAACTCATACTAACTGCAGACCTACAGCAGACACTAAGAAGGTGAGGGAGGGGGACAAAAAGCTGCTGGAAGTAGCAAATGTAGCATTGCACATTTTTAAAGGCAACTGGTTTTTAGTAACTTACGATCCTATGGTCATTTCTATTTTCCCTCTCAAAATGACAATGAACTGTTCCTCTAACAAAATGAATAGCAAACCACTGATTATTTAAAATAAAACTTTCAACTATAGTTCTCTTTGGGTATCAAGGGTTGTTTTGTCTGCTGCAGTGTCCTTGATGTATACAATAATTTTGAACTTAGCATAATGAAGAGATTTCAAAATTGTTCCCAGTCATGCATCAAAACACGTGAGCCTTACCATTATCTAAGCTTGATTAAAAAAAAAAAAAAACATGCTGTCTTTTAATGTGTTTACAGGCAGAAAAAAGTGGGAAATTTCGGTTTTGGGGTACTTAAGGGACATATTTTCCAGTACATTGTTTAGAGTTAATCAGTTGGAAATTGCCATCTTTTGATCACTACCTGATTGATTGGTGCATGACAAAATGATATCATACACGATTACAACATGTTTAATTCAAATAGCTATGCTAAAAAGTTTGCACTTTACCACCTCCCCATTACAGTAATACTGCAAATTACCTAACCTAACATAATAAGTTAGTATGTAATTGCTACAAGGAGAGTGATTTAATGTTTTGCTAAAGTTTAGGTTGGATGGTACAAATAACTTTAAACTTAACAATTAGACTTTAAACTAAAAAAAGCATACAATATCCAGAGAGCCTGAAATCTGTCTGTTACATACATTAGTTCATCTGAATGTGTTCAAATGAAGCATTTAGCGAGTTTGTCTATTAAACTAGAGCAAAGCCTGCCATAAGCAAAATACATACAAGTCACAACAAGGACACAACACCAACACACACACAGTATTTAAGGCTAGTAGCCTCAAGGTTCATGAGGATAGTGGAAGGTCAACTCGACAGCTCATTGGCCAAACAAGGGGATTTGTTATTACCCAAAAATCAGCATCAGACCAGGCTAGATATGTAATAATAAGTGCCATGCTTATCATTCAGTTTTTGGTTCAGTAGTACAAACCTCCCCCTGCCCCAAGAAGAGTCAATGAGGATATGATTTCACTTTCTGGTTCCACTTCACCAGTTAAAGCATGTGTGTCTTGCTGCGTGTTTGTGAAGGATAGCTGAGGCATGCACTGCTGTGTCTGCACACTGACTGGTCAGATCATCGTCAAACACTGTGCAGCCCTGAGAAAAGGAAGTGCAGTTCTCCATCTCTGGAGGTCAAAACAAGGCAGCTGAGCTGCCAGTTTAGCATGAGATGGGCTTTTAACATCTTTAAAATGAAGCAACACCAATGGTGTTGTATCAGCGTGGGTTGTATGGCATAACTTGGGAGAGAGAGATGGAAAACATAAAAAATAAACGTTTTTTTTTTTCTTGGGGGCAAAAGACATGGAGGTAGGACACATGACAACAATATGTCAATAATAAACAATATAATTTTTTTTCGCAGTCCCTGAATATGTTTAAGGTCCAGGTGGCAGCGAGGAAGTCACTGCAGCATTTCAAAAGTCAGTCCTTTCTTTAAAACTGCTGGCAGTAACTATTCAAGGACATGGAAGGGAGACGGCCAGACAAGGCATGAAGGATAAACATGAAGGTGAGTCCATGAGTGACATCATTCACCTCCTTTTCCTCTCTCTGACACATTTTTTGAAACTCTCCTCCTCCTGACTGCTGCATAATAATAAATGCATCACAGATGCTAAAACAAAGTGGAGCCATAAAAATACTAAGTACATCCACTCCTGATTCAGTAGCAAACTATGATCCAATTTTATTGCTACTGGATAATAAATCGTTATGATAAAGATGCCATAAAATCAGACACCAGCTGTATGTATTACTGGAAGGGTGAAAACCTTACAAACAGCTGCACTATGAAGAGAAACTTGGATTGAATTTTACAGAGGAGTACGTTTGCATCACTCATCAGTCATAGAAACAAAAAAAACTGTCTTGAGTTCTTGCATGCAATATAATTTGAACTTAAATTCAAATTTAAGTTCAAATTTAAATTTGAACTCAAATTTGAATGCCACAACATTCATTGCACTGAATGTTGTGGCATTCACTGAAATAAAGATAGAAATGAATATGAAAGAAACTGTTTTTGACTAACCCTAAATTGTCTATTTCAGTTATAGTTTCAGTTTCAGTTATCCAAATGATGCAGACCTTAAAAAATGCTAGAAATCTAGCTGTTTCAATTTACCAGTCACCTGAATATATATTTTGCTTAACTTTTTTTTTTAAATTGTTTATTTTCTTATTTAAATGTTTTGCAAATTAGAGAATAGTGCTTTTAAAACCACACACAATGAAAATCTGTATGAACATCAAATCCAATACAAATTTTTGTGCATATTTCTGTCAATGCATGTTTTTACCTAAAGAATGAAATGCTCATTATGATATATGTCAAGCATTAATGAGTTATTGCAATACTCAACGGGTAAGAAACTGTTTTGGTAAACAGACTAAAACAATCAGAATACAGAGACTATTGCAGTTATACATAAAAAAACACATAGCCATCACTTCCATGTCTTAAGAGTAGAAAAAATAAGCACTGATTCTGGAGAAAGTTACATAAGCAATCTGTGTCTACGGGGAAATCCTGAACAAGGTTCAACCAAGTCTAAATAACTGCTTATCTAATTAGTCTGGAGAGTGCTGACCCTCTGACAAAGATTCAAAAGATGAGTGGGTAAACATCAATTCCTTTAATATCTAATCTCTCGGTTTGATATTCATTAAACAAAAATATCTTACTAAGACTTTTCCTGATGCTGGCTGAGTTTAAACAGCTTCACACAGTCAAGAAACTTGTCTGAAATACTGTTGTAACACAGAGGTCTAGGAAAAATAAGTGCCAGTCAAAGAGAAATGCTGTGGTAAATCCATTACTTGGAGCCAAGGATTTCACTCAGCTCAATTGAATGTGTCCATCACACTGTGGACAGTATATGCAGTGTGTGACGTGTTACAGCTAGATGAGAAAAGTCAAAAGAAAACACCCACCCTAGGACTCCCAGTCTGCTCAGCACTCTGTGTCTCCTTCTTCTGTTCCTGAGCAACAACATCTTTCAGATACTCGTTTACCTAATGGGGGAGGAAAAATAATACTCTATTATCAAAGAAAGAAACATCTTTGAAAGTTTAAAACGCAGCTTCAAGTGATTAAATAAATGAAACAATGATGGTTTTACATTACAAAACACAAACACTGTTTTAATTCAGTGTGCTACAAACTGCACGTTGTGGAAATAGACAGTATTCCAACAGGGAGCCATATGCCTTTCTAGCAGGAGACCATGACCACACCTCCTGTAACCCTTTGTCTGCTCTGAGTGTGTTTGAAACCCAGATCTGGAAGCCCTCCAGAGCTACAGCTAGAATAATGTAAATAGAATCTGACTGGATTCTCCTCTAGTGCATCTGCGAGCCGTCTGTGCATGCAGCCCTGCAAAAGCAACCATGTTGCAATTTATATGGATGGGAGAAATATATTAACAGCTCATTTTTTCTAGTCCTGTTATATTTGTTGTAATGCACAGTGTGAAATTATTCCTTTACTACTGAAAGGATGTTTTATTTTTAAGCTATTAAGTGGCTTTTTTGCAAATTCAGAGCAGACACTGAGAGGGCTTTTAGTGAGAAACTGATTTTGTTTACCCACTTTATCATAAATGCCAGATGAGCAGAGTGTTTGTTGAGTTATCCATTTCCACAAGTAACAGAGTGAATGTCATTTGTAGAGATAACTAGTTTAGATTGACATAAGCCCATATCCTGCTTGGTTTAGTTAGAAGCTCCAAATTTATGTTGCCCTTTTGTTTATCATCTAAAATGAGTCTCTGTGTGTTCCTCAGTCCTGTCTGACAAGTCTAGATAGACAATAAGCTGTGTTATTAACAACAGTGCCTTGCAAATGTATTCATACCTCTTAAATCTTTTACAAACACAAGCTTCAAAGTTGTTTATTTGAAATTTGTGATAGGCTAATATAAGGTTGTGCATAATTAGTAATGCAAATAATACATGGCATCAAAGTTTTTACAAATATAATGACAAACTTACTCCCCCTGAGTTACCATGATACTGCAAACTACTGTGATTAATGTTCTACTTGCTTGTCAGTGCAGATGTTCAGCCACCAACACTGTTCACAATGTCCTTCAGCAAACTTTTAAGGTCCTCAAAGAATAGGTATGTCTATACTGAGATTTAATCATACAAACTGGACTCTGTTTATTGAATTGTTGTCTTCTGAAAACAATTGTTTGATCTGGAATTTATTTAGCAGTACCAGACTACAGGGTATAAAAACAATGCAAGTCCCAGTTTACAGATAGTTTACAGAAAGACTTGCAGTAAACTGGAAAGAAAAAAAGAAAAGAAAAAAAAATCCACAATGTATTTTGTGTTGAACTACCACATAAAATTCCAATACACTGAAGTTTGTTGTTACACACTGATGTGACAAAATGTGAAAGATTTTAAAGGGTGTGAATATTTTCCCAAGGTAATGTATTTATGTTAAGTTCTGTTAGTCAGTCTAATACAAATTTTAGTTTTTAATTAAGAAATGTTTTTTTTTCTGTTAAACAAACAGTAACCTGCATTTTGTATGCATAAGCAGATACAATTCTAGACATTGGAATTAATATAATTAAAGGATTAAAGCTTTTCACTGCAACAGAAAAACAATACCAAACCTTGTTAATCCAGGTGGTCACAGCGTCCTCTGTATCATATGGTCTTTCCTCCTCAGAGTCGCAGGATGAATACTGATGAGTGCAAGCCATTACTTTCTCCACATTTACCGTCTCTACTGTGTACGCCATCATCAGAGTGTCAATCATGGCCAAGTGGGCACCCTGGGAGAACAACAGCACAATAGCAGGTGAAAACTAACAGTTTATGTGCAGTTAAGGGCTGGACCAGTTTATCCACATTAATGGTGGAGCATCTTAATTTGTCCGAAGTCTAACTTTTTGTCCTGTGTCATATTTGACTTGTGTCCAATATGGCTGAAGGGCAAACATAATTGAGTAAATATGGACATTATTCTTAATTAGTGCATTTGATTGTTTGTATCCTAATAAATCAGATACATTAAGACACATAGTGCTATGAAATTGTTATTTGAAAAAGAAATTCTCTGGTGTTTTAATGTATATGAAATTGAAAATTATTAGTATATTATTAGTAGCATTTATTTCCAGTAGTTAGGGCCCCAAGAATGAGGAAATCCCGTTTTTAAACTTGCAATTAGAACACTCCCAACTTGGGTGTGATGTCATTCACATCTCTGACATCTGAGGAAAATCGCACACAGCTGAGTCTCAAACAATCAACATAATATTCTCTTCACTTCACAAGAAATAGGATCTTAAGATAAGTAACTCCAGCTGTGATAAATGAAAAGGAGAATGAGCGATTAAAAAAACTTTACCAAGTTTGTACATCTGACAGTGTCCTATTTTAACCTCAGTAAAATATTGACTACAACATAAATCTGCCGATGAGACTAGGCAGATTCATAGAAAATGAAAAAGTTTTGACAAAATTGTACACCATTAAAATGAAAATAAAATCTATTTTCTTTAATGAACATCTGATGATCATTGGACTAAACCCATTGTTTCTGTTGCCCTGGAAACAAGTGTCTCCATCCCTTTCATCCCCTGTTACAAGACCCAGTTTTCTCAGAGCGACTGTTAGCCTTTGAGAATCCAATTATCGCATATTTCGGGCAGCAGAGTTCATGTAACATAAGTGCCATCTATTATACGTGGTTACTCCATTTGCTATTGCAAAATCCCAGGTTTTTATTTGAAATGTGTCAAAAGTATACTGCTGCATCTATCAGGTTTTTGTTGCATAATGTTTTTAACAGCTAATCACTAATTATGTAAAATATGGATGGTATCTACCTTCCTTACTTTTAAAGAAAACTAGACTTGCTCAGTGATTTTACAAAACCCCTAACAATATCAGAGATTTTACAAAGTCTCTCTGTTTTTATAAAATCATGAATACATAATATTTATTGAACACAAGTCACATTTTCAATCCAGTAAATGGCAATAAACAATGCTCTAAATACATATGCTCTGTAAATCAAAGTGTCCAGAATCATAGCAATAGTCACAGTCCTGCTCATGTAAACTTAGTTGTTCAGCACACTTTAACATATTAAAATAAAATTGGATACATTGTTTTGGCATATAGTAATAACTATGAAAACCTGTAATTATGCAAGCATTATATCTGTAGAAATTATTGACCAGCAATTATCAAAAGTCCTTCTTGAGTGAAAAAAATAAAATAAAGTAAAGGAATGAATCAATTGAATATTTAGATTATTGCAGCATGCTAGCATTTTCACTCAGCATTCCTTGTTATTTAGCTGTAAACTTACCATTTGAATGCACAACTTGCTCTGCCCACTAATTTCTATGAACAACAGTCTTAGCAACCTGAAACAATTAATACATTATCTTTGAAATGTGATAAAATATTCTGGAAAATACAGATATATTCATAAGATTCTCCCTAAAAATAAAGAATGAAAAAAATCTATTGATCCAATAATGATGGAGAATTTGCAGCTCCAACTGAAATAACTGTGTGAAATCTCATTAGGGTATCTCTATCTGTAATTTGGCATCAGAGCACCAAAACAACCACATTTAATAATACACTGCCAAACTGGTTCCTACTGGCCCTCATTAAACCTGTCCAAACAGTGTTAAACATAATCCCAGAGACACGCAAACTCAGACAGGCACATAAATACTATCACTAGTTTTTAAAACTACATTTTTTCTACACTTGTGCATCAAGATGCTTGATGTAAAGCAACAGTAATTTTAGAAAAGCCAAGAGATCAGTGATAACCTTCAAAGGGAGCATATCTGCTGAGTAATATCACAATATTGATTTGAATGTAATCTGGTCTGATAACATAAAATGACAACAGAGGGAATTAATCATGTTAACTAAACCACAGACCCACAGTCTCTAATTATTTTGAATGATGTCAGGGTAATGTGAGGTAAGATGTGTTACAGTAAAAACACTACTTCAGATTTCGGAGCTCCTCACACTACTCAATGTAGATGTTGATATAGTAAATATTGTCTGGTGTCTCAGTAATTAAGAAATGACTTGTTCTTTTTTGCTTATATACACTGTTCACAATTTAAACATGTAAAATGGTAAGAAAAGGCAAAAACATTCTCAAAATTTGAAATCTTGAGACTCTTGTTAGTCACACAGCACTGAAAAATAGGTGCAATCTCTTGCTCATAAAAGTACAACTATAGCAGAGTAACAGTACAATCAATATAGCACTTTGAAAATATACTGGTTGATGGACTTTAAGGCTGTTTTGAGATTGATTGATATTCATGGAAGTGGAGTAATAGTTTTCTCTTTGAGAAGCTTATTTGTTAACTTTATTGTTTACAGAATGGCAACAATCTCTGTATTTAGTCTGTAGCAGAGCCAAGTTATCACCTAATCCTGTGACAAAGCATCTATTGTAACAAAACAAATACAACTGTCTAATGTTAGTTATCTAAAATTAGATAAATAACATTTATCTAAAATTAGATAAATAACATTTATCTAAAATTAGATAAATAACATTTATCTAAAATTAGATAAATAACATTTATCTAAAATTAGATAAATAACATTTATCTAAAATTAGATAAATAACATTTATCTAAAATTAGATAAATAACATTTATCTAAAATTAGATAAATAACATTTATCTAAAATTAGATAAATAACATTTATCTAAAATTAGATAAATAACATTTATCTAAAATTAGATAAATAACATTTATCTAAAATTAGATAAATAACATTTATCTAAAATTAGATAAATAACATTTATCTAAAATTAGATAAATAACATTTATCTAAAATTAGATAAATAACATTTATCTAAAATTAGATAAATAACATTTATCTAAAATTAGATAAATAACATTTATCTAAAATTAGATAAATAACATTTATCTAAAATTAGATAAATAACATTTATCTAAAATTAGATAAATAACAATTAGAGAGGCAAAGGCCTCTCTAATTGGTCTTTGCAAGCAGTACGCAAAAGCTTTGGCATGCTTATACACCAAAAAACATATTTCAGGTTATTTACAGTGCTAGATACAGAACTGTTAACCAAATGACAAAGAATCCTGGGAGTATGAATCCACTTTTGATTAAATATATTAGAATATGTAAAGACAGTAGCAACTGAATAGATATAGGGAGGATAAAGGGGAAAAAGAAGAAAGACCAAAGCTTTATTGCTATTGTAGCAAATCCACCTTGACATTTGTAGTAGAGATTTTTTTCCCTGTTATATCATGATGGTCTATAACCTTTAGGTTTTCAGTGCACATATGATTTTTATCAGCAAAGATTAGCGTCAAACTCCTCCAACTACAGCTGCTCTGCTAAATTTCAGTAGATCTCTCTAGCTCACGAAGACCAGATGCCTTACCTGGGGTACTAATAAGATTCCAAAAAGATTGCTGCTGTTGAATTTAGTTTTGACAAGATCAAAAATTCTGCCTGATAACTAAAAAAATATATAGTGCGGTATTTGATCACTATAATCATAATAAAATCCGTTTTAAACCATGCTGCCACTAATACACCAACATACTTTAAAGAATAAAGCACAAATATTATTGCTTTTTCAGCCAATTGAATCCATAAATCCTAAGCTGATTCCCCAAGAGGTAAGGAGATGCAGCTTCACGGTCGATATCCTGTTTACATTGTACTGCCACACACCACGCTCTCTGAGGAAAAAGGTAAATACCGCTCATCTTTCATACAGCATTGAAAGAAAAAAGATGGCTAATCCTTGGTAGAAGGTTGACTTAACATTGCATAAAAGAATTGCAAATGTGAACCACAAAGACCTGCTAAAGAGTCTCTGCAATGTATTTTTCTGCACAATCATGTGTCCATTGTAAATCCAACAAAAATCTTCATAGTCAGTACTTTGAACCTCTAGTAGGCTTTGATGACAATAAGAGTATGGAGTGCATTCATCTTCCCAGCTACTGAGGCAAAGCATAGAAAAAGAACTTTAGGAAACCCTTAGAATCACTACACTGACTTTATTTCTTCAGAAAATATGCAGCTGGAGGTTAGTACTACAAATACTCAGTCACACAGGAAAATCCCACGTCAAGGCTTTAATGATTATTTTTAGAAAAGAAACTTCACTAAACAAAGTGTTTTGAACTCACACAATACAAAACAATCAAAATATATCCATGGTTTAAAATTAGTTTGAGCACAAAATAATACTGAAATATGCTCTGTTTTTAGTTGTATGGTTCTCCTGTGAAAGTTCTAGGCTAAAGCAGAGAAACTGAAGCTGTTTAATTTCAGGTAAGTACTCTGCTGGACATGGAAAACCACTTAGTTGTATCTCTCTTTGGTCTCTTCAGAGGTCAGAAAATGTTCTGAAAATAGAAAATGCTATACTGTGGAAAAAAAGGTTTTAACCTTTTACATGCACTTTGCCTTTTTATTTATGCACTGGCAGGTAGGGAGAAAATAGATGAAGACTTAAAATACGTACAAAAAAAAGTTTAGAAATGCATAAAGTAGCATCTAATTAGAAAAGCGAAAAGTTACTATAAATGTGTCCCAAATTTAAGAGCATCACCTGCAAAAGATTTTTTTTAATCAAAAATCCAAGTCTAGATTAACCAAGGCAGCATTAACAAGCTCAGTCAACAAGTAGACAAGTTTAACTGCAATTTTCTATTGCTGAAGCAGTAAAATACTCAAGCACAAAGGTCTTTTCATATTAACAAACTAAATCAAAAATGTACAGTTTTCCTTACTCAAATAATTTTGCATTGGTTTTCATTTTCAGATGAATAAATGGTAGGTTGTCTTCAGTAGTCCACCAAAATGAGAACCTGATTAAAAGTTTCACACAAGCAGAGTTTAACATCTCCAAAATGCCAATTGTGAGGGAGAGGTATGCAGCAGCATACCTTCTCCCTGAATATGCTCCAAAAAGAGCCTAGCAATTAGGTGAAAACCTCACAGCTAACCTTAGATCAGGGTTCCTAGCCACTGCTGACCCTCAAGTATGTACTGAAAGAGGCCTCTGGTTTGAAAAAATATTGTATGTAGATAGAAATAACACAGTGCTTGTGTAATAAACCTCATTTTAATCAAAGTAGCTGTGGAACCTAATAGAGTAGTTCAAATTAAACTTCAAACTGCTGAATAGCATGCTATTTAAAAACCCCTCTCCAGGAGCTTTCTCTGCTGCCTTTGTTTGTTCAGCATGAATCAGTAAAGGAGGGTAACAGTATTTTCTGCAGCATGATCACCATTGTTCTGTCAGAAAACAGAAAAATGTAGTCTTGATTTCATTAGCTTTTCATTATTTTTTAAAATATATCTAACTCAGGACTAAGACAACCTCACAACAATAAAGATCAGAAACCATCTTTATGATCTCTTCAGTGTCTTTGAGAGTAACGTTAACACTGATGATGGAGGCACAGAAATCTGATATACAGATTTTCAGGGAACATATTACTGGTGAAGTGAAATATGTGGCAATATTACAGAGGCATGATGGCCAGAAAAGCATTAGTAAAGCAAAAGTTAAATAAAGACAAACACAATTATATGTTGTTTGCTTTACATTGTGAATTGAAGTGAAGTGGATCTGAGAAAAGAACATATCAACAGATCACCTGCAAATATGTTCTAAATATTATAATGATATAGATATGCTATTTATAAATCACATCATATATCATCTAGCTACACATATTCTATCTCAAATGCTCATTTAGTGTTTGTTAGCATAGAACAAAGAAAGCTACCAAATCAGGCACAGGTAATATTTTGAATAAATATTCATTATAGCTGCATTACATCCCGTAATCCACAGCTTGCAATAACTGCAGAGGGTGAGATATTAGTCATAAAATCCCTTCTTTAAACTCTAAGGAGATTTAAGAATGCTTAATAGGCTTAAAGTATGGCTAAAGTAATCAGAAGGTGAAACATTTTAGTGAAACAGTTCAAACTCAGAAGTTTAAACAGAGACTTTCTACAACCAATAATTAACTGTGTGCAAGAAATACTTTTACTACTACTAATGAAAATCAAAGAAATGTTAAAATACAGATGGGTATTTCACTGGTATGACTATAAATAAATGAAGTAATTAAAACAATTATTCCTGCTTTATTAGGGGAGAAATAGCAACATATTTGTGATCACTATAAAACTTTGGATACAATAATGTACCAGAGTACATTACACACAGACACACACATTCACACTCACTCACTTTTATAAATATTCCAAAATCATGAAGGTCATACAAAAACAGTTTCTTGTTTCATCAGTGACTTGTCTACTTTGACTCAAGGTGCAACCCTGACGTAATAAATCAATTACACATTCATAACACCATCTCCAGATATCCTTTCTGTAGAGCAAAGATACCCTGGTAAATCTAGGCAACCAGCTTTCTCATATGGTATGCTGGAAATGCCAAAAAAAAAAAAAAAAAAAAGAATCAGATCAGAATAGAATGCATGCCTTTAAAAAATATAAAGGAACATACTGTTTAAGCATTTTAAAGTTTTTATCTGAACAAAACAATGCAAGCAATTAAAGAGAAGATTGAAACAATCTGGACATAAGATCTTAGGAGTGTTTATTTTATGCTCTCATGTACACAGAGATTCAGCTCTCTTGCCAAAAGATATCCTCACTGTTGGTGATCCAGATATATTTTAGTCACAGCCTGGGAGTCATTTATGACATTTTCCAAATATATTTACTATGATTAAGCCAAAAGCAGACAGAAATAACTTGATTGGTCATCAGTTAGAGCTTTCTGTTTAGCTTCCCACTGTTTGCTAATAGACTATTAAAATCAAAGTAAATTTAATTCACTTGTATTTATTTTTCAATAACATAAGAAGGAAGTTTCAGAGTGCTATGCATAAGTCACTACAGGCACCGCTAATGTAACACAGTTGTGTAAAGTCGATGCTAAGCTTGGTCCCCACAAAAGCTTTTCTTAGTTCTGCATATGAATGTGTGCGTAAGGAGGGGTATCATAGTGTGAGATACAGAGTCTTAGAAATGCCATCTGCCTGCTTGGATGAAGCCAACATTTCAGCTTTCTCCCTTTCACAGCCTTTCAACACCACTACAGTCCTTACTACACATACACACATGCAAACACACACAGCAGACATGTTCAAATGCACACAGAACATACAAGCTCATCGTGCTGAATACAACATATGCAGGCACAAGCACCCCCACTCTTGCATCCACCACCACACACGAAAGCAGCCCTCAACCTACTGGAGTGTAACCATGGAAACGAAAGCACCAGCCCAACAGGGGTTGTGATGGAGGCAGAGAAAAAGGAGGTAAAATAATAGGAGGAAATTAACTCTCCAAATTCATCCAAACTAAACAGGAGCTAAACAGTATATCACTGTATAGCTGAAAACTAATATTGGGTCCACATATGGTGAGTTAATTACTTACTCAGATGACTCTGTTTTAAATGTGCCATGCTTAGAAACACAAATAAAGTGTCTCTGCGTAAGATTCACATCTGTTACATTATATAGTTGAAAAAAAAATGTAACCAACAAGTCTTCCTGAAAACTACTGTTGCTGTTGGTACAGCAACATGTGCCAATTGAACACGACCATATTTATTTATAGACTAAAATTAAGCTGGGCAAAACCTACTTTATTATATAAAGCACAGTATGTTAGAAATCAATCAATTTAATTTTTTTATTGCAAGTTTCTGGATTATTTGATCAGATTTCTTTGTCATTAAAGTGTAATTATGATTGAAGTCCATGAATGGTCTTGAACAAGTATATGTAAAATCCTTGAATGTTTTACATTCTGTCTAATTAAATCATATTTTGCAGTACCAAATTGCCAAAAAATTAGTCTTTCAAGTATGACTGCTGGTATTCACATCTAGAGTGAAATTTTTGTTCATTTTTCCATTCAGACTGGATGAATGGAATTTGTAAACATTTGTCAAGTTTTGCCACAGATGTGATTTAAAACGAACTTTAACTGGGCCATACCAACATACTGTGTTTTCATCTATATAGTACTAGTGTACTGAGCAGTACAAGTGTAGCTCTAGCTGTATGACTTTTCTACCCTGTATTGACCTTTTAAACCTTCTTTGGAGCAGCTCCTTGTTACTGGAAAAACTAATATTGGGCCCAGGAAAAAGGTAAGTACCGCTCACTTGTGGGGTGAGGACAAGCAACCCCACATCATGAGGCTACCACCATTGTTTCATTGTTGGGACTATGTCTTATCGCTTTCTCTTATAAAAATTCTTTTTTTTTTTTTTTTTGCATAAACCAGATTTGCCGAGTATAATAACAATCTTGTCAACAGATTCTCCCACGTGAGCTGTGAATTTCTGCATGTCTTTTGCAAAAAGACATGCACAAGACATGTCTTTTGCATGTTTTGCATAATTAGAGACCCTCTTGTCTCTAATTAATGCTCTCCAGTCACAGACTGCCAGTCTGATTTATGTACATGAAAAAATCGTAGCCTGGACATACACCATTTGCATCCACTTTGGGAAGTAATAAAGTTATAACATTATTTTTTTCCATAGTTACAGATTGCACTTATCAGTAAGAACTCATCTTGTTTTGTTTCCCACTATAATGTACCATCCTCTCCAATGCCAAACATCACCAACTGAGCTGTATGCATTAAATTGGGAAGTGATGGATAAGCAAACATTTAAAATGACTCATTGACTCAAAGTTATCATATCACTAGTAAGTAGAATAATTTTCATCAGTATGTATCGTGTAGCATAAATTAACAACCTGCTCCTTTGTGATGATAATTTTCTAAGGCTATTTGGTGGATATGATCAGTGACAATTGAAGTGCAGAACTGCCTTTGAGCAAAACAATAAACCACCAGAGCTGCAGTGCAGATCAGATTATTATATTAAATGGTAGCCACTGCTTCTGACCTGCTTCAGTGATCTGAGGAGCAATCTGGAACTAGTTTATATAACTGACTCTTGTTAAAAAGTGACATAAACATTAGATAAACAGGCATGCATGAAAAGACAAACATCAAAATTTTATTTATCAAGATTTCCTGTATTTTAGGTTCTAAAGTCACACATAAATAGTCTGAAGTAGTGCATATGTTCTATATTAAAAACACTGATGCAGCATTATTATCATGCAAAGAAATGTACATGTAATTGTATTCAGAATAATTGGAGGTAACTATGCAGGCTACTTAATGTTTTGATGTTCATCAAAGTTGCACAGAAAACCTTTGAAGCCAAAGGAATTGTCCAAACTAAATAGTGAACATTTCTCTTCCAGTGATGCTTTCTGTAAGCTTCAATGTATGAGGATAGAAATGTGCTTTCAGACTATCAGTTTACCTCTGCTTTTCCTTCCTTTACACTCTACAAGCCAATCAGGTAGAGAGGATAGAGCATGGGATACAGAATCAGTGTGGGCGACTGAGTGGGTGGGATCTGCGATTCGATTTCTGCATCTTCACATGTGGAAATTCATCACATGGCAGGTAACAGAAGGATGAGTGGGCAGAACAGTGACAAAAAAGAGAGCGACAGAGAAAATACCACTCCAAAGCAAAGTCAAATTAGAAACCCAGTGAAAATGTCAGAAAATATGCAGTGTTATGACACAAGTCAGACATTATCAGCATCTCCATCTTCTGACTGACTGAGTGAGGCTGCTTTGGACATCACATAGACTTGCTTATTCCTAAAATTCTTCCCCTCGACACAAATTGCTGAGTTAGGGAAGATGCTTAGTAAGAAGTGCCGTGAAGCAAAATTTTATGAATCTACTCCAGCAGTTTTAACTGCAGGTAGGTGCTGAGTGTTCTGTTCTCTCAAAAGAAGTCACAGGTTAAGGATGTTTTCTCCACATCTTCTAAAAGAGAAATCTTTTTCCTGTTTCTGGTCTTCAATAAGCCTAACCTCAACGGAGCACAGGAAGTGCAGCCCTGTCAGATTTTGACAGGCTGTAAATAATTGATGCTGCAATCTGAAAAAGGCAAACAAACATCATACAGAGGTGTAAAGGGATATGGGAGGTAGTGGGGGAATGAGAGAAAGTTGAAAAAGAACAAAAGACAGAACTTGTTTGGCATTTCCCACTCATCTATCAGCTCATTTTTACATTCACTAGAAATCCTGTCACACATAAAAGCTTTACATAATTCCCTGCTAACCAGTCAGTAAGGATCTATGCTGGGCTTGTTTCTGGTGTGAACCCCACTAACAACTCACAAACGGTCACAAATTTCAACTGGAAGACTCTTTGAAGTAATAAGGGATGGGTAATCCAGTACCCAGACACCCCCGCAAAGATTAACAGATGGACACATGCGTGTAATATACACTTTTCCATTTCAGTATGAAATTATACAAATACTAACTGCTTGCCTTCTTCTCTAGAAATATGGAATGTAAACCCTGACATAAAACTTAAATAACTTCTGAACTAGCATAGAGGAGAAATAAAAGCAGTGAGGGTCTACAAACAGACTGCAGGCACACTGTGCGTTAATCGCATCTCAATTGCTATTCACTGAACCAGCACTGCATCCTACTGAGATTTTGCTCCAAAATAATGAGGAAACCTCATCCGAACTCAGCGGGAAGCCTTTAAAGCCATCTCATTTCAAACGTTGACAAATTAGTTACAAACTTATGGGAGAATACATCCAAAATGTATTGGAAATAAACACTCAAACAACAACGTGCAGAGGTTGAAGTCAGAGAGTTTTGTTGAACCTCTGGTTCAAATTTTTGTTGAAATAACCACATGTTCAGTGTTGTTTTGCATTTTTCTCAGATTGTTGCTTTTAATGTTAGTTATTGTGTGGGTGTCCAGCTCCAGTCCTCGAGGGTCGGTGTCCTGCCAGCTTTAGATCAGCATCAACACGGCTGATTCACATGGGCCACCTACCTGCTCAGCATGTTTAGGTTCTGCAGAGGCCTGCTAATGATCCGTCATCTGATTCAATTGTGTTGAACCAGGGAAAAAACAAAAACATGCAGGATACCGGCCCTGGAGAACTGCTACCGATATTTTAAGTTATCCAAACATTTAAGACATATTGTTTCTAAAGCGCTTTATGCATTTTACATTCTGATAAAACAAACAAACAAAAAAAAAAAAATGCTGAAAAAATAAAATAGTAATTGCTTTGTCTTGTTTTAGCTAAAATACCTGCTTGTCCAGCTTCTATCTTTCCATAGTATAATGCTTATAAGACATATGGAATGAGAAAAAGGACTTGTGCACATAACCGGCCTCTGTTGCTGAGAGAAAACTGGTCAGTATCCCTCCAAACAAGGCATCAGATTTTGAGTCTAAATCCTGATGCCTACAAAGAAAAACAATAAGAAAAGTATCTCACCATTTGTAGAGGCCTCTTTCGTAGATCCCTCTCGGTGACCAGTCTGTCCTGGTCAGTGACATAGAGACCGCGCTGAGCCAGTGCCTGGATAACGGCATCGTGACCCAGCAGCGGCTTGGCAGCATCGCTCTTCAGGATGAGGCTGCCGGCCCTGCAGTACAGGTCAGCAGACAGCAGCAGGCTGGTCACAGGGGGCTTCAGGTGCTCTTGCTCATACTGGTCAATGTAGAAGGGGTCCTTTAGTTCTGCAGGGATGCTGTCTGTTCAATAGTGGGAGAGAAAAAGGATGAATTTATAACTAAAAGGTTTCATAAATCGCTCAACAGGGTTAGCGCGACATCTATCTGGTAATGGAATAACCACAGAGCTATGACTTCTCCAGGATTGGTTGTTAGAATGTTAACATCATCCTTTTCAAAATCCATTTTTAAGTAAAATTTAAATCTTAAGCAAAAATCAGACAAAAACCATCAGACAAAAAAAAATCTATTCACTTTTAGTCTTAGTTTCACAAATTAAAGAAGAAACACAAAAGCAAAACTCAGGAAAGAAAGATAAATAAATAAAACATTATGCACAAATTCTGACTAATTTAAAACAGTCAATCTATCTTCTCCTTTCTGATACTACTACTTTGCTGTGCGTGTTTTTATTATCTCTTGACATGGATGCGTACGGATAGACCTTAGTGTTGCTATAGAAACTGCAGGAGGAGTGGAATCCGATCGATTCATCTCGTCTTTATCTGTGATGCTCTCAGTTCTCTGGGAAAACCCTCCACACTGCCTGTATCTTCAAAGGGACTGGCTGCATGTGAGTGTTCGGCTGCATGTTCATCACCACTGAGAAGTCAATGACAAAGTACTTACCAAAATTAACTAGTATTTCACTGATTGTGCAAAAAATACTAATTTTATTCAACCCATCCCGACTGACTTCACTTAATCAAATTAGCCTTTTGGACTGACGCATTTGATTGCTGTAATAATAAACTCAAGTTATCACTGAGAAAATAGCATGAACTAAACAGAAACACAGCATGCATTTAGCATTTAGAACTGATGTTATGTTCTCTACTACATGGCTGACAAACAGACAAAAATCTATCAGTCACCTGCCTGACGGTCAAATACAAGGTCAGTTAGAGATTAACTCTGTGAGATTATGAATCAGGGATGCAGACACCAGAGCTCATTCAGATACTGATTTTATCCCCCTTAAAAATATGATCACAATCTATAAAAAAATAAATGTAACTTTAGTTTCTAATCTTTAATTCTTCATTGTATGGTCAGATATTTACATTTGTCCCTCAAGGAACTGTCCTATGGTTGTTATTCACCTCTGTATTTTAAGTACCTTTATATTTTAGTATTTACATAAATATTAGATAATCTATATCTTTATATATATATATATATATATATATTACAAACACTCTGTTTCCAGCTTTCAACATGTTTTTGTGTCAGGTTACAGACTTTTCCAGTTTGTAGACCTTATAGGCAATTTTTTAGTTTGGAAAGTTGACTATAAATTTAGAGAGATATTTTTTCAGTGATTAGTCAAAACAAGGAAGGAAGGGAAGAAAGGAAGGAATGACAAATAAACGCTTCCTTGGAAAGATTAAGTGATAAAATGGAATAAAGCATAAGATAATATTTTTCTAAGAGGTTTTATTTAATCATATTCAATAAATCTTCATAGAAACCCTGTCGCTTACCGCTGGAAATAAGGTATTAATTCCACAATAAATCTGTGGGTCTGCATGATTCTAACAAATTATATTATTGGTGCATTAAAAATGCAATCACTGTATGATGTGTTGCAGCTTTCTGTGAGACAATCCACTGTGTGGTTTGCATCTTGTGCACACTTGCATATTCCTGATGTGCTCCTGCATAACTGCAATGAGTTAGACTAGATGAATGTGAATATTCGGTACAGCGTAGGCAGGGATCTGGATATGAGCCCGCTCACTGTCTTTTATTTCCCTGCCTCCATTCCGCTCCCTGAGGAAGGATATATTTTTGGAATGAACCCATTTCATTCAGTCCTGATTGAAAATACATAGAAGGTCTGCAAAGGATCTCATGTTTGCCAGTTTGTTACAAAACAGCAGCGGGAGAGAATGAGCCCTAACACACCAAGCTTCGCTGAATGCACCAGAGCAGATGGGCTAAACATCAAAATAGTGGCCAATGCAAGGTTTCTTCTTACTTTTATTCAAACTGTTATACGTTTCAGGTCCCAGACTTCCAGAGTTTACAGTCTTGGACAGGCTTACTGTTTACCTCAAGCACCACAGACAAGGCAAAGAATTGCACGTGCTACATCCTAAGGGCAAGACGGAGATATCAATTAAGGTTTCATAAATATTATTTCTCTCTCTGAGGGAGTACCCAGAGAGAACTTCACCCAGTACCTTCTTGAGACAACAATGCTATCAATAGTCAATGTGAAAACAAAATTTTAAAACTTAAGACTTGCAAAAAGACAGGAGTATAAATAAGCTGCTGGTTGGATGAAGCAAAGAATATGTGGATGAACTAATTCACAGATGAATTACTGAAAGGGAGGACAGATGGATTAATGGATGGATTGACAGATAGGGCGACAATCAGGTAGGTTGATTGATGAACAAATGAATGGGGAAAAGAACAAACAAATGGAAGGACAAAGATAGATGGAACGGAGCATAAACTGACCAAAATGGACAAATGAGATAAATTTGTGGACAGCTGACTGGCTTGAATGGATGGATAAACAGACAACAAAGACAACAATGAATGAATGGATGAATGGATAAAACTTTTAGACAATGGGACAAGAAGTAAAGTGTGCAAGCAAAACAAATTTTTTACTAGCTTTTTTTCTTTTTATCCAGGCCTGGAAAATACATATTATACTGGATCAGATGACGCTATTAGTTGTTAGCCATTAGGTCCATTTAAAGCATAGTGTTAAACACAGATACTGACTCACCGTTTACTTTCATCTGTGTTGTCAGAGATACTTTTACAAACCATTATTATGGAACAAACCTGAATGCTTAAACTACCACCACTAAAAGTCAAGCTCTCTCATTAAAAAGAAAACACTTCAGGATAATATGAAGTTCTCTGTAATCCCACTGCCAAAGTGACTTAGTTATCTGGAGTACTAGAATATATTGCATTGCAATCATCATTCCAATAACAACAAGTCCAACATTGAAATTGCAACAAGCTCCTTGACATAAGGATTATGTTGCCTTTTTACAGCATGTGTTATGCATTCAACCTCTGCATGACAAGATTACATTTGGCCAACTAGATGGACTTTCCCTGGTTTTTATTCCCACAGCAAATCTAGATCTCGATGACCCAGATAGTAGAGCTTGAGGTGATTGTTGGGAACAACCTGATCATGGTATAAAAAATGAGCAATGGCTTAACTAAAATTGATCATCACAGTATGGAACAATAATGACATGGTTTCCTTACATAAATCAGCTCCACAATGTTCCATGCAGATATTGCTGGAAAATTAAGTTTTATTCAAAATGTGATGTTTGTCTTTAGATTATTTTTTTTTTACTTGGATGCAGGACGCTAAGAGTTGCTTATTTTAAGACAGTTCAACGCCTATAAAACAAATTATTTTTTAATGTTCATTATAGAATATAAGGTGGCCAAAGGTGACAAAACTGGAGAATACTGCTTATGAAAGAAGGCTAATGAAAACATAACAGTGTAAATAAAAGGAAAGAAGCTACTTTTTAAAAGGAAATTTCAGGGTGTCTATAGGCCTACTGATACTGCCAGATATCTTTGTGTGCAGTGTTGATGAAATTATTGAATAATAAAACAAAGAATTGAATAAACTGTGAAATATTACATTAAATTTCTTATTTCAAATTATAATTAACAAAAAAATAAAGAAAATGGACAATATTGCCTTACCTGTTCCATATGCCTTGGCCACCAGCCATCTGAGGCTGCAACAGATTTTGGCTCGGGAAAAGTCATAATGCTCGAAGGACTTTATGGCCGGAGCGACGAAGCTCTTCTTCGCATCCCTGATGTCCTGAACTTCACCCATATTTCCTCCGCTGATGCTGTATGCAGTCAACTCTAAGGGAGCATCCCACCACCGGAATGTATGGGGAGGGGAGAAAAAACAATAGGCTGCTGTAACCTGGAGAGGTGAAATCACTCCTCACTGCTTATTGGCAGCCTCTTTCAGTCATAAAACGCACAGATGGTCGTGCTTTTGTCCTTCTCGCTCTTGCTGACAGAACGGGTCGCTAGTCCTGGGGTTTTCCATCCATTCTCTCAGTGGGACCAGCTGAAATGGATTCCGTCGGACAGGTTTTCGAGGTTTTCAGGGAGGGAAAAAAATCTGTTCTTTGACTCTAGAGATAATACTGTTATTGTGGTGGTGAAGCAGACAGCTTCTTTCTTACATATCTACAGAACATTGTAATTATAACCTGGCTATTCTGTCTTTGCGTTTTCATTCAACCTATCCTCCGCCGTTGTCCTGTCGCACCGCTTCGAGGTTCTCCAGTCCCGCACCTTTGTTGGGTAGTTCGCATGCGCACGTGCTGCCTTCTATTTCAGTCGGATAACGCAACTTCTTAGAGTTCCCCACGGCTTTACGAGCTGTTGAGTCAATTTGCGGACATGGTTTCAGCAGATTTTTAATAATTAGTTATTTAATTATAAATTAATATTATTATTAGAGCTTTCTTCTGAAGGTCAGCAATCATGGTTTGATTCAATTAGTTTTCTTCTCTATTTTTACATCCTGAACGCACCACAGCAGCATATACTGAAAGCGTTCATAACATCAGACATTTTAAGGTTATTTATAACAGTCAACATGTTAGTTTTGTATTATGCATGCTATATTGATATATAAAATATCTAGATACTTTATCCCATTATTTAGATACAGAACAGTGAACACCCCATAACAATCTTTTCAAGTGTTTTTACTTTCTTCATAACTGTCTCAACCATTTTTAGCTTTTCTTAGTTTTAGGTGCCTTTTTGCTGTTATATGTTTAAAAAATTAAATTGGTAACATTTTAAAATGTTATTAAAACACCATAGCACACCACAATTTGTACAAATTATCCACATCAAATATGTCTGAAGGTTATCTGCATCCATCTTCGTATTTATTTTTCGATATGCAAGCTATTATAAAAAACAAAACAGAATGTTGACAAAGGCCCTCTGTTCCTCTTTAAAGTGAAGAACAGTTACAGTTAAAACAAGATATATGCACCAACTGATAAAAAGACACATAGGCTATTCATTTCTTTTCCTCAATGTCTGAAGTTAAATCAGACCACAGTTCTCTTGCTTTAGGTTAGATAGAATGATCAAAAATAATTCCTATATGTTAAATGCCAGAAAGGTTAGCAAAAATATATTTTATGATATATATATATATATATATATATATATATATATATATATATATATATATATATATATATATATATATATATATATTTTTTTTTTTTTTACTTTATATATATTGGTCAATATCAGGGATAATCTGGAAAGCTTAGTCTAATTTAACTTCAGACAGGGAGAAAATCTTTTTTATGTTTTTTTTTATTTGATGGATGTAAAGTTCTGTTTCAACCGTATACTGTACGTTGTGCAATGAATGCTTCATTGCTTATTTTTATTTACTTATTTATTTTTATTTAGCATTTAGTATAATCTTTTTAACTGCTGTATGAATGTAATTGATTTATTGAAAAAATGTGCTTGATTAGATTAGATTTTTGTATGGTATGTTTATATGCCTTTATCAGTGCATAATAAAGTTCCATACCTGTCAGTTAACACAACAAAAACAATGCAGCATGTGTGACACCTACATCTAAACAGCAACAGCAAGCTTTTTCAACAGGTTTTTTTTTTCTGTGACTTTATATCATTATAACATATATAATTCTTCACCTTTTGCTGTCAACTCAGCATATTTTCAGCTCTCAGAGGTGTATTTGCAAATAAAATTAGAGTTCATATGTTTAGATCTCAAGCACAGGTAGATTGTTTCAGACAAGGGACCCATCTTCAAGAGAAGACATATTCACCTTAATCTTGAGTTTTATTGATCCAACATTTTATCCTATGACCTTTAGAGATTTAATCAATAGCTAACCTGCCCTTTTTTTGAGAAACATTTATCTTACCAGTACTTGCACACAAATCAGCTTTGTTGTGTTTGTTTTACTGTTCAATATATTTACCGCTATTTATATGTGAAAAATGCTCTGTTTGGCTCCACTGTGAATGAAAACACAAATTAAATTAAAATTAAAAGTAAATTGCAGTCAAATTATTAAGATAAATTCAGCTGAATTATTGTTATATTTTATGTGTTCACCATTTATATCATTATAACCACAAAATGAAATATGCAATCGTTTATGCACTTTAACTCATTCCTTTTACCTTGTATTCTAGTTACGTTTTTGAATAAATGAAGAACTACCTTACCCACATTGCAGTGCGTAACACGTCATCACTGCGCGCTCTGTGGTTGTTTTGGAAGATTTGACGAGACTCGTGAAGGTATTCATACTATCACCGTGTACTAAAGAGAAAGCTATGTTACTTTTTCTTACATTTGTGAATTGTAATTGGTGAAAAAATGTTACTAGATGTATGACACAAAACGTACAAACCCTTGTGCTTTGCTCACAACGTTAGTGTGGCTTTACAAGACTTTAAAGTCACAGCAGCCATTCGGGGCGCTATCTTTTATAATTTATTCACCCTTTATTATTTGTGTTTATTGTAATTTTTTTTTCTTCCCATTTCTATATCGTAGGCCCTGTTTCCACCGCTTCAATGTTTATGCCCAGAGCACTGAAAGTAAAGAGACCTGTCCAGGATCCAGGCCACAGCTTAATTAAGAAAAGCAAGACTGATCAAGAGGATTGTGACCAAAGAAACTTGCAGGCATCCACGCAGAAGGATGAGGCATTGGAAGACTTGAAAACACAGACTGACAAAGGTGAACAGTTGACAGAGGCCGCAAAATGTGAATCTGGAGCTCAAACCTCAGATGAGGCAGAAGAAGAGGAACCAGTGAAATCTTTCAAAAAGAGCCAGAGATGGCCTGAGCCAGGAGAGCCTGTCTGTGTGATGTGCGGACGTTATGGGGAATACATATGTGATTCTACTGATAATGATGTTTGCAGCCTTGAATGCAAAGCCAATCATTTACTGCAAATGGGAATTAGGGCTGGAGATTATGCCTTTAATGTTAAGGATAAAAACACAGATGGAAGGACTTCTCAGCCTCACCATCCAGCCGTAAATCTGGGTACAAGTGAAGCAAGCTATTCCTACAGGGAAGATCCATTCATCTCAGGCCTCACAGATGAACAGGTTGAGCGAATTAGATTGGAGCTTGGCATTAAAACCGAGGGAAAAGATGTCCAAAGACCTATTGTTGAGTTTGAACACTGTGGTTTTCCACCCCTGTTAAGTGGCAACCTGAAAAAGGCTGGTTATGAGGCTCCAACACCGGTCCAGATGCAGATGGTGCCTGTTGGCCTCACAGGGCGGGATGTGATAGCCAGCGCTGACACAGGATCAGGGAAGACCATAGCTTTCCTGCTGCCTGTGGTTGTGAGAGCACTAGAGGTACAGTAATCTAACCAGTATTACTTGATTCTTTAACATTAAGTAATCTAATTTAATGTTAGTTAATGTTAACATTAACATGTTAAGATATGAGCCCATCCTCAAAACAGGAAAGACAAGAGAACATGCCATTCAGGTGAGACAGATGTCTGCTGGTTTTTGTAAATCGGGACTACAAGAAAGCTTGTAGAGAGCTCTATATATGATTTAGAAGATTTGTGTTCTAAATCATATTACATATTTCATTTAAAATATGATTATGATGAAGGGTTTCCCTTTAGTGACCCTCTAAAAGAGATGCTAACCCCTAGAAATAATTTAGACATACTCCATTTAATGGCACAATAACTCTTTTAGTTAACCTCCTTTACAGAAAGATGTCAGAAACTGAGTCATTCTTTTTCAATGTTACTTTCAGGAAGCAGCTCACGGCGTATGCAGCCCATTGGGTCTGATCCTGACCCCCACCAGAGAGCTGGCCATACAGATAGAAAGACAGGCCAAGGAGCTGGTGATGGGCATCCCTAACATGAGAACAGCACTGCTTGTGGGAGGCATGCCTCTTCCACCACAGCTGCACCGCCTCAAGAGCAGTATCAAAGTAAAGGCCCTGTTTTTCTGTCCAACCAAAGCATTGTTTTGTAAAATTTTGTAGTGTTTTTTTCCCCCACATCATGTTGGTTTCTCTTAATCTCCATTAGATTGTTATCGCTACCCCTGGGAGGCTCATTGAAATCCTGAAGCAAAAAGCACTTAAACTTGACAAAGTAAAGATTTTGGTGGTTGATGAGGTATGGCAACTTTATTTTAATGCCTTGCAAATATTTATTCATACCGATTGAACTTTTTTCCCTTTTCTCATTTTTACAACACAAAAAAACATGGTGGACTGCCCTAGTGTCCCTGCAACCAGGCTAAGCATGTTTTCTGGAGCAAACCTGTATAGTGGTCTCTATGCAGACCAGAAAGACCAGGTGTTATTTTTTTTACTCTGCATTGGTTTATCATTTAAAATCTGGATAAAATACCAAGAAAATTCAGGTTGTAGCAATGTACAATAGTTTAAAAAGTATAAGTTATCATTAAAAAGGAGAGTCATCTTAGCTTGGCACTTCTAAAAAATTCCTCTTGATTAATGTTTGCAGTTTCAGAGACAAGTCAATAATAGTGGTGAAAAGGTATTCGAAGATATGTAGCTCCATGGTAACAAAGATTAGTTAATCTTTTATAATTATATTCTGAAACTCCTTTCACAACATGACTCCTGTGGTGTATCCTTTAGGTTGACACCATGTTGAAGATGGGCTTCCAGCAACAAGTTCTAGAGATTCTGGAGCATATTACAGAGGAACACCAGACTCTACTGGCTTCGGCCACTATCCCAGCAGGGACGGAGGAGTTGGCTGCTCGCTTGGTCCATGAACCTGTACGCATTGCTATTGGTGAGAAGAACCAACCGTGTGCTAACGTCAGGCAGATCCTACTTTGGGTGGAAGAACCCTCTAAGAAGAAGAAGCTGTTTGAAATTCTTAATGTAAGTTACATTTTTTCATTTTATTTGTAAAAGTTAAAGGCAAACATTGTCTACGTTTTAGGGTAAAAGGAGGAATTTTGGATGAAATGTCACTGTGACCTTATCTCCATTTTCTGCTTAGGTTTTACATTTGGTCTTTGTTTCTGTGTAAGATCTTGGTGTACTGCAAAGAACAAATCCAATTTGTTTAGAGTGTAGCACAAGATGTTTTGTAGTTGGAGATTTGACATTTGTTTTGCTAATCACATCCACATTTTAGTCTTTGTACTTATCTCCCAGTCCTGACATATACGGGTACCAGCGTATGTTTTTTTTGTTGGCAACTGTATGTAGGAATTCCTTAAACTCCACCAACCAGTCTCCCTTAACACCATGTTTATACTGCAATTACCACAGCCTTGGAGCCGTGGCCTCAGTCCAGGAATCCAAGTAATGGCCCACAACATTTATCCAAAGAAAGGAGAAGGAGGTCTGCTCTATTTGATCCAGGGAAAAAGTGTTAAGCCATAGTTTACCTGAGAATAACACTTTTAGAAGGACTTTAGGACTATTTCAGTACTAAGTGGAAAATAACTCTGTAAAGAGAGAGGTAAGTGTATGAGAAATACAAAACTATGGTACCAATATGATTTTAGAAAGGGAAAATCAGTTACTCCAAACATAAATTGAAATGTGGCTGAAAAGTTCATTTGTTTCAGAAATACTATTAATTAAGGAAAATTATATTATAAACTTTCATTATATGGTGTTTATTTTTTTGTATTTCAATGAATGTGGTTTTCAAGTCATTACTTATTATTATTACTATTATTATGTTTGCAAAAACTTTAAAGCACTTATTAATGTTTTTTAAAGTTTCTCCTGGCTTGTTATATTTGCTGCTATTTTCAAATGGCAGCAAATCCAGCTCAAATATATGATTGAGGATTTGTATTTGGACTGCACTTTTTTTACTATCAGCCTATAAAATGGCTAAAAAAAACCCCAGTCATATTAAATAAATTAAAATATTATTGAAAAGTTAATTTATTTTAGTAACTAAATTCACTAAATGGAACATAGATTAATGATAGACATCTTCAGTCTTTTATTTCTGTTTTTTCAGCTTACTGGTAATGAAAACATAATACTTAAGATAAAAACATTATATCAGACCATTAAGAAAAACACTGACAATACAGTAGGCTTATTGAAAAGTATGTTTAATACCTGCTTAATGGATGTTCTTTTCAAAAGGTACCTTAAATTTGATAAATGAGCCTCATTGGAACACATATTCTAATTTACTGGATATGGCCGTAGTCACTGCAGCCATACATACTGTTAGTGCAGTAACTTTATGGTTGTAATAAATACATTTTCCATCCTCCTAGGATAACAAACTGTTCCAGCCCCCAGTCGTGGTGTTTGTCGACTGTAAACTGGGTGCCGATCTCCTGTGTGAGGCAGTTGCCAAGGTGACAGGCCTAACTACTGTAGCAATTCACTCTGACAAAAACCAGAGGGAGCGCAACCGCATCCTTAAGGTGAGATTCATGACATGCAGAATGTATGGAAAAGTAAAAGAGCTCCAAGTGTTTACTGAAAAAGATTGATGTTCCCGAGTTGATAATTGTAGTTGCTCAACCACAAACCTAACAATGTTCCATTATTCTACATTTTAATTTAGTAAAATTCATCGTAGTATTTGTAGACGCAGTGAAGCTCATACAGTCTGTCAAGTTTCTGTTGTGTAAAATGTGTTCCGGTTCTTTAGGGTCTTCTGGATGGAGATTTTGAAGTGGTAATCAGTACAGGTGTGCTGGGCAGAGGACTAGACCTTGTCAACGTGAGATTAGTGGTTAACTTTGACATGCCAAACACAATGGATGAGTATGTGCATCAGGTTAGTGAACTAATCTCATACTTCACTCAAAATGACTGAATAGGTTATAAATAGAATTAAAAGTTTAAAAAGTATATAATTATGTTGTTAATTCTTATTATTTTTGTAGCATTTTGGATATAAATGGAAAACAGAATATATCTTCTAGTTGATCTTAAATGTTTCCTCACCAGGTGGGCAGGGCGGGAAGGCTGGGGCACAGGGGAACAGCTGTCACCTTCCTGAACAACAACAACAAACGGCTGTTCCTGGAGGTGGTGAACAGGGTCAAACCCACTGGGTCCATCCTGCCCCCTCAGCTCCTAAACTCACCATACCTCTTTGAACAACAGAAGAGGGAAAGTCTGAAGAACAAGATTCAACATGACGACACACTGGTTACTAAAAACAATCTCTTAGACATCATAAAGAAACATGACCGTCGCAAGAAGTAACTGATTGGTCAAACATGTACTGGGGCTTTCTGTTTGTTATAAAGATATTAAATGTTAAGTTTGTGTTTTGTTTAATTACAAATAAACATGTATTTTCTATAGTTTGACTATCCCTTTTTGTAAATATTGTAAGAATGGAGCTACAACTACAAAAGTTATAAAATGAAAATGTTCTCATTTTCTTTGCATTTCATACATTTAGTTTAGACTTGATAAAAAATTGATTTTAATAGTTCTACGTTTATCTTTGAAATTCTTCTATTATAAGATTAGGGACTGTTTGACCCCAAAAATACTCATGTGGCACTATGCCTCTGCTAGGAGTGAAGCTGTGGTGAGCAAATTACTCCCCACTATCTTTTTGTAAAATTAGTTCAACAAATAAATGTTGATAAATTTGTTTCTTTTTGAGACAAATAGCTTGTGTTTTTTTAAAGATTCCTCTCAGTACTGTGTTTTTAAAAATGTACACTGACAATAAAAGCACTGCTGAGTATCCTCTTTATAAACTACTCTTGTTTTAACTTCCATTCAAGTTGGAATTTCATCACTTTTTTTTTTTTTTGAATACATGTACTTAAAAGACTCCTAACCTGCTCCCTTAATCCTTAATAGATGTCACAAGAGAAGGCAGATTTTATCTTAACTATTTAAAGACAACTAAAAAATAGAAAACTGATCATACTTATTTTATAGTAGATATCTAAAGTGAGTTCTGACTTGTAGTTTTAGGACACAAGTGTCAAATTCCAGTCCTGGAGGGCCACTGACCTGCAACCTTTAGATGTGCCTCTGTTGCACCACACATGAATAGAATAATTAGGTCATTAGCAAGGCTCTGGAGAACTTATCTACACGAGAAGGAGGTAATTAAGTCATTTCATTGCAGTGTTTTGTACCTGTGGCACATCTGAAAACTGCAGGACAGTGGCCCTTGAGGACTGTAGTTTGACACCCCTGCTTTAGGAGCACTCAACTAAAAGATAAAACCGATCTAACATATACTGCCACCTAGTGTCAGGGTAATGTGGTTGCATGACTGCGCCAAAAACGTGACGCTATTATTTCAGCCAATCAGCAGGCACTGACGATCGAGATTTGAAATTGAAGCGGGCGAAGGCGGAAGCGAACATCAAGGAATAAATAAACAAAGTTGTTCTGTTTTTAGTGGGGCCATTTACTTCGGATGGGACTCAATCTACTTTTAAAAAGTAAATTACGATGTACTTCAAATAGTTTTAGTCGTTTTTAGATGCTGAGGAGCGTTAGAAAAGTGCGCAGTTACCGTTAATTAACTAATCCTGAGCGTTTTGAGGAACATCGCAATGTCTATATTTAGCGTACAAGCAAGGAAGCATACAACTTATTACGACCATCTAATGTCAGTATCAACGTCCAGGACACCCGGCGGCAGAAGCCGACAAGGAGATGTAAAGGTACCAGACACATCTTTAGGAAAAAGTGGGATATCGGGTGCAGAATCCGGGGCTGAAGAGAGCAGGTTATCAGATAAAAGCCGTCAAGTAAACAGAACGTATGTCGTCTCTGCGCTGTCAAAAAGCGGCAGCGGGCTGCAAACACCTTACCGAAGCAGACTCACTCTACAAAGGAGGTCAAGGAGGAAGAGTGGTGCCGAGAAATCGTTGACCGAAAGCAGCCAGAACAGCACTCCTGCTCCGGAGAAGAGATTAACTCTACAGCGAAGGACCAGGACGCCCTCCATGCAGAAAGCCATGCGGGGGGTCAGCGTTATTGCTGACCCACAGCCCAGTTCAAAAGTACTCAGTGAACCAAATGGCAGGGGGAGTTTATTTAGGTCGGCAAGTTTAAGAGAAACTGCATCCAAAATAACGGGATCAGAAGCTGCAACTCCCGGGGCGCAAACCAAAACGCCATCATTTGCTTCCAGGCATCTAGATGATTCAACTAAGACATTTAAAACTCCCACCAGGAGGACGCCGTTTGAGAAAATCGCCGCTAAAAGGGACGTTTTCGAGAGACTGGTTTGCAAAGAAGCACCGAAGCAGGTTGTAGGTAAATCTGTGAGTTTGGAAAGGCCCAAACCCAAAGCTGTGCAAGCAGAAAACGCCAAACCAGTTCCAACTCCAACAGTCCGCAAGACATCCTCAAGTGTGGATAAAAGCCACGCTGTTGTGCCGGAGAGAAAGCCCACCATCGCAAATCAACAAGGGGACGCCGCCTTTGCAAGGATGTCCACTCCAGCCCCCGCTGACCAACCCCTGAGCCACCCATGTGAGGCTACAGGGCATCGGGAATCATTTAAGATGGAGAACAGCGCGGTGACTGTGGCTGTCCGGGTCCGACCCTTCAGTGCCAGGTTTGTGGATTATATTGTCTTCAGAGCCTTGCAAAAAGCTTCAAGTTTTTAACATTACAGCCACACGCTTCGATGTACTGTATTTTGACTTTTACTTAATCCAACAAAACGTTGTTACTTGTGGAGTGATGAAAAAAGGTTCTCAATTTTCTTATCAACAAAAACATGAACAATTTTCTGCAGAACTATACCTATAAATAAAATCTAATCCTATTAAATGCCCTTTTAACTTTTGCATAGGTGTAATTTAATCTGGGAATATGTGCATCTGTTGTGTAAATGCCTCAAAGTTTTGTTAGAGAACATTAGTGGACAAAACATTATGAAAACAAAGGGAAACAGCAGAGAGACCAGATATAAAGTGTGGTGAAGTTTAAAGCAGGTTATCAAGCAATATCCCAAGCTTTAAGCATCTCACAGAACACTATTCAGTCCACAATCCTAAAAGAATGGAAATGGAACAATTGCAACCCTAGCCATTTTGGTATGGTAGGTACTTCTTGGCTAGGCAAAGAAAACATCAGAAAAGCAGCCATGAAGGCCATGGCAATTCTGTAGTACCTACAGAATCAAACTCTACAGATCTGGCATTTCTAGAAGAGCCTTAAGCAGAAAGCTGCAAGAATTTGTCTTTGAAATTTGTCACAAGCCTTATAGGGAAGAACGTGCTCTGGCTTGCATGCAAAATGCTATGTGTTTTGGAAAAAATAACATCTTAATCACCCTGACAACACCATCCCCACAGTGAAACAAGGTGGTTGCAGCATCATGTGTGGGGCTGATTTTCTTTAACAGGGAGAGAAAAACTATTCAGGCTGGTTTGGAAGAAAGATGGAGCTAAATTCAGAGCAATCCTAGAAGTAAACTGAAAAAGACTGGATATAATAAATTTGCACACTACATTTTTCTAATTTTTATTTGGGTAAAAAAAAAATGGAGATTCAACTATAATTTTTCACCCTCTTCACAGTTTTGTGATAGTTTGTTTAGGTCTATCATACAAATTTAAACAAAACTCAAATAGCTGACCTTTTAATGTCAGAAAAATCTGAAAAAGTTAAAGCCAAATGGATAGTTTTGAAGGACACTATTTTCTACAGTTAGGATTTCTGTCCTAATTAAAACCATTGATGCTTTTTAAAGTGCCCTGCAACACTGCTGTTCTTTCTTTAAACACTATCACACTGAAATGGAAATGAGGACAAAGTGCATTTTCCACATTGTTTATGTATTCTACTGTGTTACAGAGAGAAGGCTGAAAAGGCCGCACAGGTCATCTTTATGAATGGCCAGGAGACAAATGTCCAGCATCCAGAGTCTAGGCAAAGCTACTCTTTCACATATGACTTCTCTTTCTGCTCTGTGGATGGAGCTGACCCCACTTTCGCCAGCCAAAAAACTGTGTATGAGACCCTGGCCAGGCCTTTGTTACAGAGAGCCTTCGAAGGATTTAACACCTGCTTGTTTGCCTACGGCCAGACGGGTTCTGGTAAATCATACACGTGAGTGTTTTTGGTGTTTTTTGTCAGTTCATCTCTTTGCCTTTATGAAACTTGTAAATCTTTCACTTTGCTTGTTTTGATTATGTTTGGGTTTTCTCAGAATGATGGGTTTTGAGGAGGAGGCTGGGGTCATCCCACGATTCTGCCAAGAGCTGTTTATGAAATTGGCCTCAATGAAAGATGAAGAGGTAGATTCACACTGAAATAGATTGTTAATTGACCTTTTTTCCAGAGAGAATTTGTCACAAGAAATCTTATTTCTAAATTATTTTACCAGGAAAACACCACAGTTGTGGATGTTTTCATTCCTGTTAGATATCATAACATAAAATCTATTCTATGTGGCCTTTCAGGTGAAATGTCACGTGGAGATGAGCTACTTTGAGGTGTATAATGAAAAAATTCATGATCTTCTGGTTACAAGGGAGGAGCCAAACCAGAGGAAGATGCCGGTTAGTAGTTTGCAACAGCTGTAAATGTACTTTTCTATTAACATTTTAGAAATCCTGCTTTTCAATCTGACAATTAACTTGTTTGCTTTTAGATTTTGCTAAAAGAAGAAATAAGTACCAAATCAAAAGTTTGGCTTAACTCAAAATGCTACCAGGACATGTCTTTCTGTTTTTGTGAGGTAATTAGTGAAAATGTAGCATTTGTTTTTCAGCTAAGGGTGAGGGAGCATCCGGTCCATGGTCCTTATGTTGCCGAGCTCTCTGCGTAAGAGAACCATTTCTCTTTTTATGTTCATTTCATTCCAATAAAACATAAATGATACATATGAACTGCTTATTTTATTTCTTTTTCAAGGAATGTGGTGAGCTCTTACAGTGATATTCAGGTAAGCTAGAACTACTATTGTAGAGTTTTTCTTCTCTTAAAGGTTGTTTTGAAGAGGAAAATAAAATGAAAGCTGGAGTTACTCTTGTGTTTGAATAAGAATATTGCTTATTATTTGAAAAAAGTCTCCAAAGTTAATATTTGGTATGAATCTTTCATTATTCACTTTGCCTTATTATTTTTTTAAGGGTTGGTTGGAGCTTGGTAACAAGCAGAGAGCAACAGCAGCCACAGGAATGAATGACAAAAGCTCCAGGTCTCACTCTGTCTTCACTCTGGTTATGACCCAGACTAAGGTACACAATTCTGTCTTCACTATGTGCTTACATTCATTTTAATGTGTGCATTAATTTATCATTTGGTGACTCATTTATTTGTTTGTCCAGACTGAATTTGTGGAGGGAGAGGAACATGACCACAGCATCAGCAGCAGGATAAACCTGGTTGACCTTGCGGGCAGCGAGCGCATCCGCACAGCCCAAACATCTGGAGAGAGACTCAGGGTTGGTACAGATGTTGGGATTTTCCCTCTTTAGCACTGTTGTAATATTAGCATTAATGTCTTGTAGTGTTTTATCTTTATTGTCTTTTATTGCAGTTAAAAACTAATAAAATGGCATGATATTGGTCTACATTAATGAAATAACATATTTGCTGTTGTCATATTACTGTATGTATGGTCACATACTTTTTTTTTCTTGATTTATTTCTCTATGTTTAACGAGTAAAACAAGGTTTTACTCATTTAACTAATTTCTTAAGTGAGTTTTGTCACATGACTATAATTCATTGATATTAAGAAGCTTCAGTAGGAGTGGCACTCAGTGAGATTTTTAGTGTAAAGAAAAAGCATGGCACTCTTGTTTTATTATCACCAAATTTGATTCAGCTTTTACTTCATTGATTACATATAATTATTTTTATAAATCCAGTTTTCATTTATTATAGAGATTTTTTTTCTGTTCTGTGTGCTCTGTATTAGCACACAGAACAATAAAAATAAACATATTTTTTGTGACATTACAGGAGGGTGCTAGCATCAACAAATCCCTGCTAACTCTCGGAAAGGTAATCTCTGCTCTGTCAGAACAGATGCTCACCAGGAAGAAGGTTTTTATACCATACAGAGAGTCTATTCTCACATGGTAAGGATGCAGGAAGCTTCATTAAACACAACACTGTTAGCTTCTTTCCACATAAAAAATATTGTCAGATGTCGATGTAGCAGCACAGTTTTATACAATGTTCTACCATCCACATTTGTTGTAAATGTTTACAAAAGCTTTACAATAAATGGTTGCTGTTTACACTTTGTGATCCAAAGATGCCACACTATGCCATAGCTGTAGTTACTGCTTTAAAATATTCCCCCTCTTTCCCTGATTGTGCATTTTTTTCAAAATAATCTTATCACAGTTATAATTGTTTTTAAAACACAATCTAGCTCACAATATAGCTATAGCTAAGTCAAATCAAAATTTATTTTCTAGTAGCATGAAGCCCTATCTTTCCCATTTTCAAAAGTGTCTTAAAAATGGGCCTCTGTGCCAAGTTTTGCATATTCCATCCATCTATCTGTCTGTCCTCCCTCCCTCTTACACCCTTATAAAATAAAATGTTTTATTTTGTATGGTCATTATGAATCCTTATGTGTCCTAGGAGGATCAGTAATCTTGAAGGGTGCTGAGAGACATGACAATTACTGCACTCTGAAAACATAAAGTAGCTGAAATCACTTTCAAATTCAGGCTTATTTAAGGAATCTGGAGCATTGTTTTTCTTTTGTAAAGTTGTTTTTTCTCATCTTACAGGCTGTTGAAGGAGAGCCTCGGAGGTAACTCCAAGACAGCGATGATCGCCACTGTAAGCCCTGCTGGCACTAACATGGAGGAGAGCCTGAGTACGCTGCGCTATGCTCAGCAGGCCCGCACAATCATCAATGTGGCCAAAGTTAATGAAGACACCAGTGCCAAGTTGATCAGAGGTCAGACTTTCTGGACTTACAAAATCAAATGAGTTCATGTTATTTGGTTAATCTACACAATCTGAACAACTGTTTCTTTAGACTTATTTTAGAGGTAGAAACAAAGTGTTTGTGTAGTTTTTAAATCTAAGCACATTTTATGCTATAAACTGGCAGCATGTATATTCACTATGTGATTCTCCTAAAGACTAAGAAAAATATGTCCTTATATATGGCGGACCTGAAAACATTGTATTTTATTATTTAAGGTTGTTGTTGGATTTTTTTTTTCTTTTTATCTTCAGTCTTATGAACTTTTACTCCAGAAAGTTTGATCTTCATCTCCTTCTCTCCTCCCCACATTATAACTTGCCCTCACATTTATCTCTCACCACCTCTTTCGCTCTCCAGCTGAAATGAAAGCATGGCCCTAACCTTGCTTCCTGCCCTTATTTATGCACTGTCAGTTGCACATAGCGGCTAACTGTCATGCAAGTATTATTTTTCATGAGACCATTGTGCTGCTGTTCAATGTCTCCAGCACTAAGGGGAGCTCTTGCTGCAGATGCAGCTCTTCTCACTGGTCAGTGTGAGACTCGCTGTTCAAATTAGAACACTGTTATGCAGTAAATCAGTTGCGATTGCGGCACAAGTCACTGACAAGTTCTGAATACTTCTGAATGGAAAAAAAGAAAAGTAAACTCTTTGCAGTCTAGTCATTTGATTTTTCTGTTGTGTTGTTGTTGATATTTGCTCAGTGCTAGTTATAGGTTTTCATTTAAACAGTCTGGCCCAAACTGTGGTGTGTTTTTAGAGCTGAAGGCAGAAGTGGAGAAACTGCGTGCGGCCCAGATGAACTCCCAGGGCACTGAGCCGGATAGAGTCAGGATGTTCCAGCAGGAGATCAGCACCCTGAAGACTAAACTTTGTCAACAAGAGAGAGAAATGGTTGAGGCCAACCGGTTAGAATCACTACAATCATTCTAACAACATTTTTTTAAACTTTGTTTGTTTCTTGTAATCCTGAAGTATAATTTCAGAAATGTTATAAGTTCCACTGTAACTTACTACTAGCTGGATGTCAGCAGTTAATTGTGAGACACATTGACGGTACACTGTGAAAATATTTAGAGTATTGGAGCTATACATTTCTTTACAGTTTATTAGTTTTAACTTACAATTTAAGATTTTATTTTATTTTTTAACTTTAGAGCAGTTTTACAATAATATGTTTACAGCTTTTTACAGAACTCTCACTTTCAACACTGTGACATTAATGTAAATATAGCGTCACATTTTTTATGGATTATCTTAATTGTTTTTGAAAGTTGAGTAATATCAAAGTTGAGATATTAAAAGGAATAAAGCAACACTTTCATTAGAATTTATAAAGTGGTCGTATTTTATTTTTATGTCAGAGCATGGAGAGAGAAACTTGAGCAAGCAGAGATACGCAAACGTGAAGAGACCAAAGAGCTACAGGTATGTTTTATTGTTTTCCTTTTTCTCCCAAACCAAAACAAAAACATAGCACTTTTCTTTTAGTGAAGACAGCGCAAGAAAAAGCTAAAGTATTTCTCATATGTCATATAATCAGAAAGCAGGTGTGACTTTCAAAGTGGACAACCGCCTTCCGAACCTGGTGAATCTGAACGAGGACCCCCAGCTGTCAGAGATGCTTCTCTATATGATCAAAGAGGGCCAAACCACAGTGGGCAAGCTCAAACCGGACTCCAGTCATGACATTCAGCTCACGGGAACTCTTATTGCTGACCGGCACTGGTGAGAGTCCTGTTAGTTTGGTAACACAGTTTAAAATAAATTTGAAACTTTGCTCAGCAAAGCTAAAGTATGTGAATAGTTACGGTTAATATGTTGTACTTGAGTTTAAATTACAGTTAAATGATTTTTACTTTTTTTCTCCATTAAAAGTGTCATAAGCAACATCCACAACATGGTCAGTATCATACCTATGGATAACGCAAAGACCTTTGTCAATGGGAACCTCATCTGTGAATCCACTGTTCTACACCATGTAAGTACCGGAAGAGCATTTGCTTCCCTTATTGTACAGTATAACTCGATCTGAAGGATTAATTGGCAAAACAAAGCAAACATCCTGTTGACAACAAAATAATTTTATTCACAAGGTTCTGTTCTCATCTCATGTTTTATTTATTTATTTAAAAATCTGGTATCCAGGGTGACAGAGTTATCCTTGGTGGGGACCACTACTTCCGCTTTAATCATCCAGCAGAGGTGCAGTCTGGAACGCGGGTATCATGTTGGACAGGAGCCGGGGATGGACAAAAAGACTTTGAATTTGCAAAGAATGAGCTTCTTGCAGCTCAGCGAGCAAAGTGAGTGTCAAAGAACTCTTTATTAATTTGGTAATTTAACAAGTAAAGCCAGAATTCCTTTTAATCACTCGCTTTTTACTCAGGCTGGAGGCAGAAATCGAAGAAGCTCATTTGAAGGCAAAACAAGAGATGATGCAGGGAATTCAGATGGCAAAAGAGGTGGCTCAAAAAGAGCTTTCTGACCAGAAGACCCTTTATGAAAATAGGATCCAAGCCTTGGAGAGAGAACTGGTATGTTTCATCCTTTAAATTCTCAGAAAGCCCTTGTATTGTCAGAAAACGGTACGTTTTAAGATGTAATATTTTTATTAGATGCTTTTTGACAAATCTTAACAAAATACCATTCTTCTATAATCAAATCTAATTAAAATCATAAATTAATTTTAATTTTCAAATTAATTAAAGTCCACATTAAATCAAGAAATTACTAAATTCAACATACAGATGTATCTGAAATATGCATAGTTTGTCAGGTTAAGAGCACATTTTGAAAATAAAAACATTTAAGTGGGCATTAAACATGCTTTTCACTAAGCCCAGATTCCTGTATTAAACATGTTTTTTTTTTAATTATTATTAACTTCTAAATAAAACTGTCGCTGACAACTGTAGTACTTAGACTGTCCACCAGGAGGATGAGACGGGTAAAGGATTTGAGTTTATAAACAAAGTTGAAACATTAATATGCAAAAATTCTCAGAAATACTTGAAATAATAAAAAATGACAAAACTGCTTTTTTTATTACTAATTTCTCTGCAAATTTATTTTTACTCAAATTTAAATTCCTAAAAGTACTTTCAGCTGTTAGGGTGAAAAGATTTTCAAACAAATAAAAACGTAGTAACAAAATAAACAACATTATGTTCTAAACAATACTTTTAATTTGAACTGTGCATACCATACACCAGGCACGTTTAATAAATTTGTAATTTTGTTTCAGAATGAGGAAAACGAGCGAAAGCATCAGCAAGAGAGAGATCAGCAGAGAGTGGCTAGCCAAATGGCAGAGCTCAAGATAGCCAAGATGGAGCTGGAAAAGGAGGTGGACTCCCAGAAGAGACGCCTCCGACTCCACATGGAAGCACAGGTCAGGAAAACAAAAAAGCAATTTGTTTTTATATGCAAAGACTTGATCATTTTGACCCTGTGCACTCACCTGGCCTTTTGTTGAAATTTAAATGCCTCGCCTTTCTTAGAGGTAGAGAAGATAACGCTCTCTATTGTTTTTACAAAATTATATTTTCCTTTGTGTATTAACATCTTAGAATAAGACATTCAAGAAATGGCCTAAACCAATATTTATAAACTTGCAAGTAGTAAATCTCTCTGACTTTTGTGTATTTTACCTAAGACTTTTTATTAATTTATTTTTTTTCATGTTTTCGCTTTATCATAAGATAGCTCAGTACAGCAAGTTTATTGCTACTATTAATCTCCCATTTCCTTAATTTTTGACTCTAGAAAACAAGCATAAGTTTAAATAAATATCCTTACTCTTGATCTTCTTAATTAATTGGCCATTTGGGGTGTGTTTTGAGCTATGCGAAAGCCTGGTTTAAGGCTAGATGCTATGGCCTGATGGGTGTAACATTGTTTACTTTGCTGTGACTCACTGCAGGCTATGGAAGAACAAAGAGTTTGCCAAGCAAAGATTGTAGATGCCCTGGAGGCAGAAAAGAGAAAGATCAGCAAGGAGCTGGAGGAGATGCAGAAGAAAAGGGCTCTTAGGGAGAAACAAACTACCAGAAATGGTGAGTTGGAACAACTGCAGTCATTATGTGTCTCATTAAGTTAGGAGGACAACTTTTTAAGATTCTTATACTTAAAAACTTAACACCCCCTTTTTCATATTTTTGTCCCTTGGTTCAGGAGAAAGAAAGGGGTATGTTTTATCAAATTGATCATCCAAAGTTTGTCATGCAATATAGTGAATGTATTTTTTTTTTATTTCATTATCTAAACAGGAAGCATTGAGCTTTTCTGGTAGAGATCAGATCAAACCCACAGTGCAAGGTTATTTGGTGCATTCATGTTTTATAAACTTCTGTAACATAGCTGGCATAATAAGAAGTGGAATTTCGGGCGTCTAAACTTCACTGTGCTTTTTAAATGCTTTCAGAAGCCTGGTGTCATGTCTTGGTGTTTTATTTCTGTATTGCAGCTTCTCCACAGTGGGATGCCATGAAGCTGTCCTTGATGATTGAGGAGGCCAATAAAATCAGCGTTAAGCTGAAGAAACACACACTCTTCAGCAGGTGGGAAAGACGCAGTCTGGGAAGTTTTACAGAGGGTTACTATCAAAATGGGGATTAAGATTACATGGTTTTGCACATATTTAAACATTTTGTATATTATTTTGAATTGCAGCTTTCAGTTTTAAAATCCTATGGAAAGCAGATGTCATATTTGTATAGATTAGCTATTATTGCTGTCATTTTTCTTCTGTTGTAGACATGAAAGCTCAGAGACTGAGAACATCCAGCAAGGTGGGCTTCAAGTGCGCATTCAAAACACAAAGTTGGGAATCTCCACTTTCTGGAGCTTGGAAAAATTCCAAAACAACATGGTTGTGATGAGAGAGCTGGAGCAGGTTGGTCTTCATTGAAATAGATTTTTCTGATGTAATTTTAAGTTTTTTTTTGTTTGTTTGTTTGTTTTTATCAGATTAGCTGACACTTTGTCTGCATCATAATGTGCACTTGTTTTGCAATCTGTTTTCTTGACCGTCTCAAGTTGCCTCTGCTTTTTCTGGATTATTCGATTAGGATTCTCCTTAGTTTGTCTATGATTTGAATTTAAAGCTCTTCCCGTGTTCCATAATACACTGCTAAATTCACAGAAGATTTTCTACCTCAATTGAAAGGTGTTTTAATGAGACATTACATGCTGTATATTGAGAAAAACATGTGCAGACTCCCAGCTTTCCCATTCCTCATTCTGCATAATCAGAGACTGACATCACCTCTCACTTAATTGCCTATTTTCCTGCCATTTGACCTTATTTACAGTCAAGATTGGCTTGTTTTATGCCTGATGGAGGGTTGCAGCCTCACTTTGCCGTGCTTTTCTCATTAAGTTGAGTAAGTGAGACCGGGCTTGTCAGCACTGCTTTACTCTCCGCAGGGGGATTCCACCTCTAAAGATGACGATGTGTTTTATGACCCTGATGATGAGTGGGAGCAAGATATATCAGCCTCCTCTGCTTCCACTTCCTCCTTTTCTCGCCGAAGGTAATTATCCATCTCCGCTTCGTATCCTGCAGACCCTCTGTTTGCATCTTGTTTTTGCAGGAAGTAGTTAGCTTTAGTTATACAAAATATGTTAGCAGAAAAACGTCCAAACTTCCCTCAGCATGTTTCCAACTCATGGTTTAATCTTGTCTGGGTTTTTGCTGCCAATTAAACTCTTATTTCAACCATGTTCAAGCAAAAAAAAAAAAAAATTGACAATCTAATTGTGTATACGTGAAAGTAATGATGTTTGTTTAAACATGTTTTACACATTCTTAAAAAGTGTAATAAGCAAACTGCTGGTAACTTCCTTTCCTTCCTTCCTTCTTGGTTCATTTGGCTTTTATTTTATTCAGTCTCTTGTCCACCAGGTCAGAACAGGGTCTTTACATCTCGAGGCATTGAAGTTTCCTTCACACCTTATAAACAAGACATGTAGATAGATGCACACACGTACATGCACATGCACTCACACAACTAAGGAAAACTACAAACATCTAACATTTTCCTGTCACAGTGTTGCTTTTCATGGCAAGAAGTTCTGGTGGTGCCCAGCTCTCCACCAGATCCAGCCAAATGAAACAATTCACACACAGTTTGTGGCTCCATCCTGCTTTTCTCCCTGACTTTAATGGACGTATGTTTATGTAGCATAACTTTACTAGGATTCCTGCTCTCTTTTTTTCTCTCTCTCTCCTTAACTGAAATGGGTATATCTTTTTTCTCTCTCTCTTTTACCAAAATCCAAATTTTTGATTACCCTCATGATTGCAGTTCTCAGTTATATTATTTCCAAAATGTCTAAAAAAAGATTCATTTCAAGTTTGCTATGAACTTAAACTGCTTATGTTTGGTTGAACTTCAGGAGCCGAAGCCTTCTTAAGACAAAGCGACTCTCTGGACGTTTGTATGAAATCCGAGTTCATCCCATTCAGAGCCTCACCAACTCCTCACAGTCTGCCGGTAAGACGCTTGATAACACATCAATTGTTTAAAAATTTCATGAACGTTAAGAGCTGACTAGTTCTTTAAGTAGCCATATTGCTTTTTTTGACCGAATGTAAATTATATTGTAATTAATAAAAAAATATTGTAAAAAATTAATTTGTAAAGAATTTTAAAAAATGTTAAAGCGCTTGCAAAATTCCTGCTAAACTTGAGTTGTACCAATATAATAAAATGTATTTTTTAAAAATAAATTATTGTAAAAAGGTCTGATCTATGTTGATGATTAAGATTTAGAAAATATCTTAAGCATTTTTCAAATGCATAAAATTTTTAATTACATATATTAATTTAATTTTGAGCACAGTGTTGAAGAGCACTTCATCCCTTCTCTGTTAACTTTTATAAAACAATACCTGTTCCTTAAACACGTTTTTTGTGGTTGAAGGGAACTAACACCAAGTCGTTCTTGTTAGTGTTTCCACTATCAGCTGTCACTGAAAAGAAGGTATTTTGTTTGTGTATGGGTTGAAAATCAGGAATTTCATTACCTGGCTGAAACAAGCACTGTATTGCAGGCACTGAATTGAATATAAAAGCATATAGCTTACATGCTAGAGTTAAAAAAAAACAATCATAGATGGACAAAGTGTTATTTCACTGATAAAACCTATTTTTCACAATTAATGTAGGTCTTACTGTTAAATCATGATCTTTAAAAGGTTTTATATTGTCTTAGAATAATTAAGAGAAACTTGCAGGAACTTGCAGTGATGCTGGCTATTTTTTGTTACTCATCCTGTCTGCACTGCAGGGCTAATGTGTGGATCAGTCCGACCTTCTTCCAAACAAACGAGCACCATGGAACCCGCTGTACCCAGCCTCTGCAAAGAGCTGATTGGCCGGTCCGTGGCTCGTCTGCGAAGCTGCAGCGAGACAGAGGAGACCTTGGCAGACAGACTGATCTCTGATCTGAATTTGGTATACACAGCTGTCCAAACTATATCTGACTTGTATGAGGGTCTAGATGATGACAGTCAAGACAGTGGTGAGCGTCAATTAATTTTTTCAAACAATCATTTATGGAATATTATGAAAGTCCTTTGTTCAACTGTTAAGTGTTGGGGTTTTATTTTAATCAAACTTTTCTGATTGCTCACCCTTCTGCAGTGTTTGTGTGCAGCGTGGCAGCCCAGACTGAACTGATCAAGGCCACTACGGCGTTAGAGACCGCTGTGTTTGTTGCCATGCAGTGGCTGGCCACTGTTAAACGCTCCTCTGGCTTGCTGTACTCTACTGCTGAAGAACTTAAAAGCCACGTCAAGAAAATGGGAGGATTCTTCCAAATGCTTATTCAGGTGAATACACATAGTGACATAAAACTGGGACGGAGGTTTCTGGGTATTTTCATTTCATATAAAAGGCTAAATTTAAGCCGACAAAATGGTCTTCAATTAGGTGTAGTTTGGACATGCGGTGGCTTATCAAAATGCCGATCTGACTGACAGGTCTTAGCTCTGAGCTGTTTGAGCTCTGTCTATGGAAATGGCAAAGCAGAGGGAATTCTCAGCCTTGAGCTCCACACAGGTCATGAATATATGGAAAGGAAATCTAAATTCCTGACAACTCTTGGCACCTAAACAGACAATTTTTACCCCTAAACCCTGATATGTTTTTTTTCCACCATTTTAATTTATTTACTGACCCTTCAGACTTCATCAACCGTTGTGTTGACTCTCATTGATTCGCTGGTAAATTAAATTTAATTCCATCTGCTTGTTTATGCTAGCCTGATGTTAGATGCAAAAAAAAAAAAAAAAAAAAACTGTTTTTCCCAATTCAGGGCTGCGAATCTGAGATCACATCGATGGTGAAGGAAGCACGGAGGAAAAGCAGTCAGTGCTTGGATGTGGCGATGCTCGCGCTTGCCCAGCTGGCGGTGGTGACGGGGATGCCGCTCAGTGTTGCGGTGCCTGGCAATCAGGCCACAGGCAAGGTAACTCCTGTAACACTCTATTGTCTTCTGATCCAGAGAAAATGAAAAGTAATAAAAGCTGTGTGGATAGCCAGATCATTTAAGACATTACAAGCTAGTTGTTAATGATCTGGATACTTATATCATTTTATATTTTTTAAAATTATTATTTATGAACAAAATCTTTTGATTTGCATGAAGAAAAAAAATAAGAGGTTCATGATTATTGCTGCCTTGATAAAGCACGAGAAAGCACAAACCTATTTAGCTCTCAACAGTTCAAACCAGATGTTTACTTCTGTGTCTAGGAAGCCACATGTTCTAAGTTCCCAAATGACAATAGAGAGAATTTCTTTAAACAAAGATTAATTTTTTTCTTACATTTCCCCGGTAATTGGTAGAACAGCCTTTAGTCTATATGACTTATAGCAAAAGTTTAAGGTTTTGCTTTGTAAGCTGCTCACAGTAGTTTGCTGGAGTTTTGGACCATTCTTCCTGACAGAACACGTGTAACCTCACCATTTGAAGGTGTCTTTCTTGGATGTAAATTTTCTATGGGACTGAAATGAAAGCTTTGTGATTCCCTTTCCAAAATGTTGATTTTTTTGTACTTGAGCCACTTGGTGACTAATTCGGTGGTACGATTGGTCACAGTTATTTGGAAAAACCCTTTGTGACCAACCTTTAACATCTTGAGATGATATTTCAATATTTGCATATGGGGTTCTTTTCTCATGATGGCATCTGTTTTATTAAATGGAGCAGTGTCTCCAGCAGCTAAGCATCCTGTTGCTACCAAAAGGCTTCAGTGGTGAGAGTGTTCTTGTGCTTGTAAACTGCAGCATTTTCCTGCCAGTGTAACTATGGTCATTAAGGCCAAATACTTCAGTACTGACATCAGACCACATGTTCTAAAAATTAAGGTCTCTGTGTTCATTCAAAAACTGTAATCAGGCTTTCTGAATGGTCTTTCAGCTCAACTACCTGTGCTGAATATCACCATGTTTTTTAAAGTTTGCATTTAAATGTTAAAATCTGCCATTAATGTAAATGTTTAAAAATAAAAGGAAACATTAATTTCCACCTTCAGTGTCTTCACTGAGTCTTTTTAAGAGGTTTTACCTGATAAAGTTAGAATATCTCTCTTTATGTTCGAAGATAAAAACAGTCACAGCTGACTATTCACTGATTTCAAGTTGGGATAGAACAAACTTACTCTAGCAGTTGGTGCTGCAAATGTGTGTGGTTATTCTTTCTACAGTATACATCCCCCAGGCTTTAATGATCAAAAAATGTATGGATTTTTGCAAACTTCTTCTAAATCAAAACTGGTCTTAATTCTCTAAAACAATCATAAATAACACCTGTGATAGCTGACTAGTCCTGATTGAAGGGATACTTTTTCAACTTTTGTTTTTAGAAGTTTGGATGTTGGATTTAAAATCAATTCTACCTAGAAATTTCCACATAATATGGATTTGCAGTATGTGGCTTTAAAACAACAGCTATGAAATTATTTATAATTGCTTCTGTATTTGAAATTTCGCCGTTTTTTAAAAATCATCTTCTGAACTCTGCAGTTGTAGTGAACAGAGATTTCTGATTTCATTGATATTCAGGATTCATTGTCTTTAATGCTCTATGCTTTCAGCAATCACTTTTGAGTTGTCTGCTGAGGGGAACCAGAAAGGGTGTACACTCTCTCCTGGAGGAAATCCTTGCCATCACCAGGGAAATGCTCAGAGATGCTCAGCTGGCCTATCCCAGAAATCCAGTGAGACATCAGACATTCATTTGTAGCGGGAAATTATCTGATTGATGTCACGTAATTTGACATGACTGACCTGTAGGCTGACTGAAGGAAATCTAGCTGAGTTTCTGCCTTTGATGCCTTTCATCTCTGCTTCCAGGTCTTACAGAGTCTAAAATCCAAAACTCTTGATATGTCTCGTGCCCTGCAGAGCTACATTCATTCTCATATTTCGGTGAGTTTCTACAACACATGTACAGGTGTGTGTGTGTGTGGGGGGGGGGGGGGGGTGTGGTGTGTGGGGTGGTGTGTGTGTGTGTGTGTGTGTGTGTGCTATCCCAAAAACCACTGGCAGCTGCTTTTTGAAACTGGACTCAGATGGCACTCTGCACTCAGCTGAAAGAATTCCTCTGCCCTGACATGAGATTAAATGAAATAGATTAACACCCACTCTTACAACAGCCCTGTTAAAGATGCCACTCAACCTTTATTGCTACTGTAAAGCTCAGTGCCCTCTAAGCTTATCTCTGCACACTCACCCCTCGACAGTAGTTAACGTAATAAATATGTTGAATGAAGTGGCATAAGTCACAGCTAACAGGCTTGTTTGAAGTTATCTTAGCCACACAAACTAGCCAGTGGTTTTGTTGAACCAGTAATGGACACTTATAGGCACCCCCCACAGTTAAATAAAGCTGAGTTATAACCTCTGTCATGGGATCTCATGGACATGTATGCAGCACGGTGTTCTGTTTAGAGAGAATATGGATGGAGATCCCTCTTCTGTATGAAGTGAATCTTTTTCTTATCCTGTTTGACATTGATGTGTTTCTATAATGTTTCTATAATGTTAAAGCCGTTACAAAGGAAAAAGCAAAGGCTTTTTCCTTTGCTGCCAGAACTTTAATTTTTTTAAAGCAACAAAGGTAGCGTTGGCCCCTATTGGTAGAGTACATTTTCCCCAACACTGTAAGTTAACCAGACCCAGCAAGCTGTTTGCATTAGTTGTCAAGATGGGACATGTTAAGGAAATTATGGAATCGGATTTGTTAGTTTTTGAACAGATGCAGTTTCATTTTTTTTTTTTTCATTATCTTTTTTATGATTGTTACGCAAAATGTTACTGTTGTGTTCACCATGAGACATTTCAATATATCCCGCATGTATTTGTTTTCCTTATTTTTACTGCCATTATGTGTCAACCAAAAATTAGTAAAGGGAAATGGCAGAAATATTGAGAAGAGAATCAAGATCTAATATGACTCCCTTTTCTTGCATTGGATGCACACACTGATAGCCATTGCCTGTTTGGTTCTTCTGTTACTTCTTTGTTTTTAGCAATAATAAATAATATGAGAGTACAGTGAAAAGAAATTAAAATGATATTTACCACAGTCATTAAGCGTTTACAGAAAAACCAAACGGTTTATTTGCTTTTTATGGTTTCTTGCATGTGCATTCTGTTTTGCATGTTTTGGCTTTTATTTATGTAAAAAGTGAGTGGAAAATACCAATTTTGTAAATTGTTAAAATGATCGAAGGTAATTATTTTAGATAAAATGGTGAGAAAACCCCTGGTAAGGTCCAATTAAAGCAACAATTTTGCATGTTTAAATAAGCAGTATTGAACTTAGTTGATATCAAAGACTTTCATTCTAAAATCCTACTTTTTTGTTGTATCTTACTCATTATTTGCCATTCTGGGTGTATTTCTGTTTTCAAACAGGAGCAAGAAAATGCAGAAGAGGTGCATGAGGAGGAGGAAGATGGAGTCTTACTCACTCATTTACAGAAGCTGAGGACTATGTCGACTAAACTGTTCCAGCTAACCCAGGCCATCCAGAAGATGCAGTCTTGTCTGTCTACAGCCCTGCGAGGTGACTCTTTGAAATTGCACATTTCTTATGAATTTTTCTTTTGATCTCCGAACTGGTTGACTTACTCTTGTAAATGAAGCTCATCAGGAGCAAGCACAAACTACTGTCAAACTATAGGGAAATCTGACAAACAGTATTTTAGTGAGAAGTTAGGTCAACACATGTGGCCAGAACTGCATCCGTATGCCTTGGCATTGGTTCTTCATGCCTGGAGATGAAAGGATGGAGTACTGTTCATCCAACAGTGGTGTGCACTATTTGCTTGATTGCAGAGGTTGTCAGAAATTATATTCATCATACCCTCTTTCAACAGATTAGTTTCTTTTGTCAAGTAGTTAAGCCTAATTTTGCAGTGCACTACAGATATGTGATCATTGGATAAAAAAGTGCTTGTGTGATTGACTTCTGTTCTTCCAGGTATGGATAGAAATCTTGATCTCTGCAGCTGCAGAGAGCTGATCTCCTCCTCTACCATGGTGGTGGATGAGCTGGTTACTGACCTGTCCAAGGAGGGAGTAGAGACTAAGTCTTTGCAGCTTTCCTGTCTTCAGACAGTCATATCTGCAAGAGATGATCTCCACTCCGCCCTGCAGTCCTTGTCGTCGTCTTTCTGGAGCCAGCAGGGGGTGAACAACAGCAGAAGTTCAGCTGGTTCGGATAACAGTTTAGAAAATGACGACTCCATTAAAGAAAGACCCACCACTCACAATGCAGTTAGAAATAAAGGTGTGTATAAAGTGGTGTACCCCTTTACTAAAGGTGTGCCGCTCAGTGGCAGCCCTCACTGGGTGTAATATTTCTTTGGGTTTTTAATCATAGGTTGTAGTTTAAGAATTTAAATAAATTGTTACCTTGAAGAAAAATAAAGGGGCAACCTGCTAGGATTCAAGTAACTATAAAAGTACAGGAAACAATCTTTGTTTAAAAAAATAAATACTTGCCTGTGGCATTCACAAGTTGCAGAAAATGGACACAATCTTTCTTTGAAACATTCAAGAGTAACAATTGTGTTGCTTTCAACATGGTGTAAAGGAAAATGCTGTTGAAGTTCCTTTGATTTCTCTTGTTGGTATGGTAAAAACACACCCTCCAGTTTGAATATATTTATGTTGCGCCAAGTGAACCTAGAACACTACTCATGAGTATAAATTGTAAGTTAACTGATGTTGGGTCAATAGCAGCTCTAAGGAGAAGGGCAGTCTTTGTCAAACCATTATTTCAGGACTATATATCTTTGGGACATGTAAAGTCTCAGTTATGGGTACTCCAGGCAGGCTAATTTGTAAGAAAAGGAGGACATGGTTTTTACACTTTTCTGTATATTGTTTTCTCCTGTATATTGTATTGCAGCGTAACATATCAAGCTATTTGCACTCAGACACTTGTAAATTTTGTGTTTCATGCTAATATTTGTTTCTAAACGAATGCTGTTGTAACCATTTTTCATTGCTTTGAAATATAATACAGCCACTTGCACAGCTGCTAAGAATCACATGACTTGCTTTCACATGGATTCCTAGTTCTTCACCTTCAGCTCACAATACATTGCTGGTAGAATGCACCCATATAAAGACTTTTACTGTTAATTAGCAATAAAATATTTTTTCTATATGCAACATGTTTACATTTATGCTAACACTCATATGCATGGCTCTTAACTGAGCATTTTACAAATTGAAAAAGTATTTTGTTTATTTTAACCTTTGAAATTTGTGTTGTATGCCTTCGGACATTTTTGCTGTGTAGAATTGACCACAAATGTAGAGTAAATCTAGGTTTTGCACTTATTTTATAAAATTGCAAATCCCGAAACTCAATTTTTGGGAGAGAAAATTGAGTTTCAGCTATGATAAACTCCAAAGAAAAGTGTACAAGCAACTTTACATTAAAAACTATCCCATTTGTAAGGTCATGACTTTATTTTTAAAATGCTACCTGCACTTGGAAGTACAGTTTTTTTAGGTTATGGATACCTTTCATGGTGAAAGGTTAAGGACAAGCAGAGCCAGCTCTTTCTGTGGTGGCCACCCATGCAAAGCTCAGTCAACACTAGCAGCAGGGATGGGAGCGATAAGTTGTGGACCCACAAGCAGCGACTATGAAAAGAAACAAAAAGCAAGCCACTTTTGACCAAGAAAAAAAAAAATCAAAGACAAACTGAAACATTGTAGAAATCTTGAAAAGAAAAAGACATTCTTTCAGTCTTCAAAGAGGAAAGATGTGTAATTTTTTAATATGATCATGTAATGGTATTAGCAATAGGGCTCAGAGATTGTAGCAGTAATGTTTTAAAATTTGACTGTACAGGAAACATCTTAATTCCATTGAGCCACAGTATCACTGTAAAATATGAGGTGGATTAACAGAACTGAACAAACTGTCATTCGTTTTAAGCACTTTTAAGAAAAACAAAAACAGTTTGTCTGGATTTGGTCCAAAAACTAATATTTAGCTACCACAATTAATTGCCAAAGATTTGAAAACTAGTCAACACTTTAAAAAGTTGCTTTGTTCCTGAAATGTATTTTTAAAAAATATTTAAATTACTAGACCCCAACAGGTCCACCCTCGGGCCCCCTAAGTGTCCTTGAACCCTACTTTTACCACCCTCTGCTGCTGACTCCAGGCTACACCCACTCATCGTCTGCGTAGCCTCATCTGCATCCTCCCTTCAGGCTCCCTGGAGTCAGCAGCACTTCGGCTCTACTTTTGCATGGTTGTGAAGTAAATATACTTCAGAACGGATTGATGGTACGTTCACAGACACAGTTCGACTTGAAATGAGAAGACGACCAAAAGAGACGAACAAATCAGGTAAAAAAAAAACCAATGCGTTGTGTTTTTAGAAATCACTGTTGGATTTTGTCGCTTTATTTCCAGCTAACAAAGTATTTGTTTCAGGATGCACTGGTTGTATTTCCTCATTTTATCTCTGCTTGTAAGTAATCTTTATTTTTTTTAACCAGTAGTATGTGTTTCTCTATTTGGAATGTGCGCTCCTGGTAAGCGATCTAGCAGACGCAAAAATTTGTATTTTTCTGCTCTAGAAGTTAACAGGTTTTATAAGTTAAGATGAAAAACAAATACACCACTAACAAAAAACAGCGTATTATTTTGTATTTATGTTAGTTTGGAAACCACGTGTGCAATCTACTAATCATCGTCTTGTTAAATTGAACACTTTAATGAGTTCATGGAAACTTTAATGAGCCTGAAAAAAATATAATTCAAAAAGTTAAAGGAGAAAATAATGCATTTGTTAGGATTTAAAAAGAGAACTGCACGGGGAGAACGCAGTTTTTTTTTTGTTTTTTTTTTTGGTGGGCCACTACTTCGTTTTCAACTTTGAGCGCTTGCCTACTAATTTAACTTAAATTGTTTTCACAGCTGAACTAAACCTGGATTTGTGTTACAGGTTTGCGTTCAAAGCTGGATATTAGGTAAGTTAATTTTCTCTTATAAACAAAATAGTTGCAGTGATGGTCTGCTCTGCAACCCATTTGTCTTTAGACACATTATGTAATATCAGTTTAACGCTGCATATTTCCTCTCCTTTCAGCTAAGCTTTTTTTTAATTTCTATTTCCTGTTGATCTTGAACCGAGTGATTTCAAACAGAAATTTAGCATTTATTTCCGGAAATGGACAAATGGTCAAAATTACAAAAAATATGCAGTGCTTTGAGACCTCAAATAGTGCAAAGAAAATAAGTTTATGCTCATTAATTTAGAAACAACAATACTAATGTTTTAACTCCAGAAGAGTTCAGAAATCAATATTTGGCGGAATAACTTTGAGATTTTCAATGAGATTCAGTGCAGTGGCCTCAATTGTTTCCAGAGCTGTATGTGGAAAACAACATTAAATCCACTTTTATGTACCATTTGTGATACCGTGAGACAGTGGCTCTTCCAGAGCGAATCTTGTTAGATCCAGGAGATTTAAAATTTAGATCTACTGAACTAAAACAGATCTGGTGACCTAATTCACAGAAATTGTTCCTCAGACACAAAAATCAAATTCTGTCATAATCAACACTCCCCTAAATTCTATTTAAAAAAAAACCTTCAGGAAAATCTGCAGGGAGGAAATCAATAGTTTCAGTGGATGATCTAGAGATCTTTCTATTTGAACCTATCAGCTGATATGTAGAGACAAAGTGCAGCAATCTGCATGTATGACAAAACTCATCAGGACAAAACTGAATAGGAATTTAGTCCTATTTATTTATTGGGAACTCATGTTTGTGGAAACATGCTCAAATAGAAAAGTCAAGTCTTTTGATGTAACAGGTCAGCTTGCAACTAGAAATCTTAGAAGAATCATCTATCTGAGAACTACATGGAAAATGCATTACTTTGTGCTGGAGCAGTGAAGTCCCACATGCTTTAGGCAAGTCATAGAGGTATTCCTCTCAGTGAGACACCCAGATGTTTTTCAGCACTTACATCATCACTTGGAGAGTGACTCATAGTGAGTGCAACTTATCCACCCTTGTAATGCATGTTTTAGATGTGCACATACAAAAAAGTAATTAGAGGTCTGGCAGGGGCTGAAGAGCCCATTTACCGTAAAGCTCTTATAAGGCTTTTGCAGATGACTGGAATCCTGAAATGACATCAAATTGTTTAGATCTTCATCACATCATTTACACAGTAATCTGGTTCATATGGAGAATAACTTTTATTTGCCAGTTCTCATCCGTCTAAGTGCAGTGACACTTTTGAAATTTTGGGATGTCACCCCTATATTGACTTCCACTTTGGTGGAAGCTTTTCTATCAACATATTCTCTGCTTTTCAAATAGCATTAAGAGTGAAAAGGAGAAGCCAGCCATATGATGAGTTGTACTACAAGTATTTTCACCATGCCCTGCAATGGAAGGATGCAGAGGAACTCTGTAAGCGACTATCTGGGAACTTAGCCACTGTCACCAACCCGACAGAGTACCAACAGCTGAACAGCTTCTTAAAATACCAGAATATCTCTCGTCATGTGTGGATTGCCAGGAAAACCCTAACACATCAAAGAAGTAGGTTAACTTTGCTTATTTTGTAACCAAATAAGATGCACAAATGTTCCATTTTAGGAGTAAAATGAATCCATCGTTGATTTTACGATTAACTTTTATAACTACTTCCTTCTCTCTCTGTTTGGGATGAAATCAAAGATTCTTCCAAGACACTGATTCTGGATTTCTCCAGGCGTTCGAACCAGATGCATGCTCACCTTGTGCACAAGTTTCCCTCCATGACCTCATTGACTGTTTGCACCCAACTGCACTTCAGTCCAAACACCTTGGGAATTTCCACAGTATTTTCTTATTCCATTAATGACTTCCAACTCCGAGCAAATCTGACCCAGGGAAACCCTGTGCAGTTGGCTCTGCGGATCCACGGCAAACAAGGGCCTTACGTCAACGCTTTCGAACATGACGACTCCTGGCACTCTGTGTGTGTTTCTTGGAGCCAGGATGACGGAAGCTGGGCCCTCTACACTCACGGTCACGTGGTTTCAAGGGGGAATGGCATGAATTGTAATAATGACAGCATTAGCCCAGATAGCTTCTTCATTATCGGTCAGGGGCAGAACGGCTCTTTTGAGTCAAATGATGCATTCTCAGGGAGAATCACCAATCTGCACATTTGGGATCGGGTTTTGAGCAGCTGTGAAATACTCACCATGGAAAATGAATGTTCAACCATCTCCTCTGGGTTGGTGTTTAAGTGGAGTGAGCCATTACTGGAAACAGAGGACCAGATGTGGGGGGAAAGCCCATGTCAAGGTACAGTTTAAATAACAGGAAAAAGTTTTTGCAAAAATCTAATTAATATTAAATTTTTGCAAAAACTCTTTTTTTTTTTTTTTGCCAGGAAAATAAAGTTTTAAACTGATGACCAGTTTATGATCATCAGTTTATGATGAAATTAAGGGAAAAGAACTTGTGTATTTTAACCTGAAGGTAAAAAAAATAATCTCTTAATGTCCAAAGCTTCAGAAAACTATGCAGCTTTTCTTTTTTTTTTTTTACTTCACATTAGTTGATTTCACAATTCGGTTGGGTGTGGTTGCTATGCAGACAAAAAAAAAAAAAAAAAATAAATAAATCTAATGGACACCAGGCCAAAACAGCTTTTGAGCACACACAACTAAGTAACATTCCAAGGTCTGAACGAGGCTCATGTAGTAACCCCCACCCATCTGGCACTTTCAAGTAGAAAGACTTGCAATTTGATGTTGACACACACTTTCAATCTGATCTACCTGAGATATAATTGTCAAATATGCCAGCTTCAAGATTTGAAAAGCTCCTAGAAAAATTCCTCTATGGACTCACAGATAACACGGAGTAAAAGCTGAATACAAGTTCACACCTCTCCTTGCAAATTGTTATTTTAAAGGAAATTGTTGACCATAAAACCGTTTCCTTTCATTTAAACATTATGTGCTACTTTGTCTTTTTACATCACATATAAAGTTAATGAGCATTGAAATCTGTGCGTGTAATGGCATAATATGTTAGAAATTTTCTTGACATGTTTAATTCTCAGAGTATGAATACTTTTCCAAAGCTCTGTCCTGGCTTATCTACAATAGCTGTCAATACTAAGGAATTTTTTGTTGTTGTTGTTGTTGTTTTTTTTTAACCACCCAACTGAGGACTAACAGATAAAAATGAGCAATGATGACTGAGTTGTAGCTGGCAAACTAACTCTAAAAGGCTCTTGTAAATGTTTTTTAACTTAGATCATTCTGAGTCCCACCCTTGAAAACAGACTTCTCCCTCTCTGACATCATAGTCCCCAGTGAGCCTTAAGTGTCCAAAAGCCTCACTCCCTTTCCTACAACTGAACTTGCAGACATTATAGTATATTCACTTTCTTTCTGACTTACAATCCATATTTGTTATTTCTGCTCAATATTTAAACCCTATAATACTCAGGGCTCTCTAAAGAAAGTGGTGAAGCAAAATACAGTTATTTTACTTCTGAAAAATTGTTAAAAAAAACATTTTATAACTTACTGAACTTTTTACACTTTAAAGTTTTCAGTTTTTTTCCAAGGGTCATTTGCATTAATATGAATAGTACATTTGATCAAATGAAAACTATAAAATATCTGGAAGGTTTGCCCTGTAAAATAAAAGCAAGGGATATTTAGAAACTGCATTTCAGATTAGTTTTTTCATAAATTGTTATGTAAACACATTTTAAAAGTTTTTGATTTTACAAAAGCATTAATCCTACCAATTTTCTTTGCTAGGGAAATTTGCTGATTTCACTGTGGATTTATTTAATTCGTTGTTGGATGGGACTTCTTGGCAAAACCAAACTTTCACTGTTGAAGTTTTCCAGAAAAAGATAGTTCATGAAGATTGTGGAGTGTTTAACCCTGTTACAGAGAGCTGTCTCTTAGAGAGTTGCAACTCATACAAGAGAGTTGTCTGTCAGTTAAAGAAGGGTAAGTCTTTTTTTTTTTTTGGTCTGTTCTAATGAAAACCTGTCATGGCTGTGTTATGTTGGATATTTCATGTAATATTTAACCATACTACATCTGACCGTACACAAGTAATTAAAAAACATAAAAAAGGCATCAAAATCAGCATCTCATATCAGGGCAATGGTCAGAGAATAAAAACCTTTTGAACATACAATTTAATGTCACAAGCGACTGTATCGGGCGAGTATGCAGTTGAAAATCAAACATTTCATTTGTGATGTCATTTAGAAAGTTTAGTTCTAAGCATCTGTAGCAAGTACATTGAAGTAAAGAAGTGATTAAAAATAGCTTTTTGTGGAAAACCTCATGGGAGTTTGGCAGGGATGAAGTCATAAATGCTGAAAGAATGATAATGACTAATTAGAACTGAAAACTAAAATTGTCTATGATCCAAACTTTTGTTTAAATAACTTGCCACACAAAGTTTCATCTGTCAAAATTTTTGTATCAGTTGATCTGACTACACTTTATTGTCTATATTTTTGCAGCAAAGCCCAGTTTGCCAAAGTCTCCTTTTTTCAGTAAACTGAGCAAATATCCAAACATCACGCAGGTAAGTTGTGACATCATGTAGTTTAATCCTCATAAACTTAGAAATGTGTAAGTGTACTGAAAGAAACCTTAAAAGCAGAGCTACTACATTAAAAACCTAGTCTGTGTATATCAGATATATTTTTATATCAGACTTACAATTTCGACAGAAATTCTTTTTTTATGTGAAGAACTTTCTAATTTTATTTTATTTCCACAAAGATGTTGTTTTGGATTTATCTAATTGGTGTAAATCATTTATTCAATTTAATGTGGTACAGAGCTGTTTGTCTGTCTGTGTCTCTAGGTAATGGAGGAGCTAAGCATCAACACTTCCCAAAACAGAGATTTGACCTCCCTGCAGCAGCTGACTCAGGCTGCTGTGCATACAATAGAGGCTGATGGCCATCACCCCTTAAACTCAATTGACATCCTCCACTTCGCTCAGTTGATTGATAGCATTACAGCCAGCACTCACTCTGCAGGAACCAATTCAGCAGAGGTCATGATGTCCATTGCGACAAACTATTTAAAGCTAGCAAATGTGATGCTCGAGCCGCAAACGGCTATGCAGTGGGTTGGTCGGACTGAGGATGGGGTGAGATAGGATATTTTGTTTGTGTAGTTGTTCATCAAATTTTCTACCTATAAAACCCCTTCCTATATTAATTGTGATTTTTTTAAAAACTGTTTGCAGGTCAACACCGGACCATTTACAATTATCAAGAGCATTGATAGTCTCACCGAAGCTCTTGCAGACACACTGTCTGTGCAGCAAAGGAACTTCTCTCTCTCTACTAAAAACATAGGTGATATACTGTTTTGAATTATTCTTTACATCTCAGAGTTTGCATCTTCATACATGTAACATAAACCATGAGCAGTATAAAATAACAGCTCCTGTTTATATATTATGCTTCCTATTATTATGCTTCAGATGTGTACCTGAAGTGGCAAAAACTTTCTCCTGAGAGCAGCAGTCAGGTCTTCAAGCCATCTGCAGTCTCCTCTCACAGGCACAGAGGAGGTAGTCACAATGAGCTGATTATCCCAGACTCTGAACTGCAGCGGTTATATAAATTAGGTAGGAATGAAATACTGTCATCCACAACTTATGTTTTTTTAATGTCTACATTTTAATATTTGAAACAGCCATCGACAAAAATTATACATTTAAATGGTAACAGCCATTGTTATAGGTAGACAACAAGTTACATTTATTTTTGTTGCTGATTCATTCCCACTTTCTATTCTTTTGGTTGTCACCAATCTATGATGGGTTACACATTAAGCTGTTCTTTCTCTGTGAAAACAGGATATAAAGAAGTGATGCTTATTCATACCCACTATAGCCACCTCAGTGAGGTTGTGTCTGCTGCAGAGAAATCTACAGAGACTCAGCTAAACACAACAAAGAGGTTAGATATCATTGCTCCACCATAAATGTTATTCTGAAATAAAAAAAGTACATAACTCGCTTCAATAATTTATTATCTCATATTTCTAATGAACTTTTTCTATTATTATATTTCATCAAGCAAAACTACCAGAACTGTAGAAATATTATCAATTTTCTTTGCAACAGAACTGATGCTTCTATATTAGTTATCTGTACAACGATCTGTCCTTCAAATAAATGAAGCCAATAGATTATTTTAAAGTAAGATTTATGTTAGTTATAACTGTCCTTTGTCTTTCTAGTACTCTTCCAGGCAAACTAACCTCTGCTGTCATATCAGCGACTGTCCGAGACGCCTTGAAGGGCCAAACAGTCCCTGTGGCCGTCCAGTACACCCTTTCATCTTCACAAATGGTAATGTTGTTCATGGTGCCTCATACTGTAAAATAATCTTAACAATTACATGTACTCATTCTGTTATTGAAGTTACTATTCAAAGTTTTTTTATATATATATTTGGTTCCAACCAAAACATATAATTCAAACAAAAAATTGTAAAATCTATTTCTAAACAACAAAATAAGGATTTATTTCCCTGAAGGAAAGAGTCCAAAATGAAAGACGAATAATACATTTGAAAAAAAACAGTGTCCTCTGACATACAAGAAGGGCATTGATTTTCTTGAAATAGTAGGATAGAAAGGTTTGAGAAGATGCATGTAAAATTCTGGAGAATTCAATGTTGAACTCAATGATTACAGCCTGCTAATGGTTACAGTCAAAGCTTTTGCCATGGTGCATTTAAGGAAACATGCTGGAATCTTCATGGTAGGATGCTAAGAGATTTGTTCTTGGTTATGACAATATTTTGACACTTTGCTATTGGAAGAAATGGCAAATAAACATAAATCTATCTTTTTGTTTCTAGATGAAGTATTCCCAGAGAGTTCCTCCTGTTTGTGCATTTTGGAATTTCAGCCTCATGTAAGTTTGACCAGATCCACTTTAAGAGACATGGCACATTTTTCTTTCAATAAGATGTCAATGAAATTCATAGATGGCAAGATTGGGGTCGAAATATTGGTTTTTTAAAAAACATATTTTATATGATCAGACTTAAATAGTTTATTCCAAAAAGCATAGCAAATCAAAGTGTATTGTCATCTTAGTGTTATATACATTTATTTGTAACACTAATATATAAATTAGAGAATCAAGGGGGATTTGATATGGGAGGGTTTAATATGGGACATATGGGTGAATTTAACATGGGACATATGGGTGGATTTAATGTGGGAGAAATGGGAGGGTTTAATATGGGAGGATTTAGTATGGGACATACGGGAAGATTTAATAAGGGACAAATGGACATATCATGTATGTATTAAATGGGAGGATTTAACACATACATGATATGTGTTAAACAGATGTATGCGAACCAATGTCTCCAGTAACCACTGGACGGGAGACCGAGTACACCACACAGGGCAACACATAGGCAGAAATGACAAATATACTGTAGATGCACACACTCACCCCGGAGGACAATAGCCAGAGCACCTTGTGATAACCCATTCATGCATGGGAGAACTAATGAACATTTATGTTTGTGTCAATGCTTTTGTGCTCCGTTATTTAGGCATAGTCACGGGAGTGGCTGGTCCAGTGATGGCTGCTCCGTGATCTCTGTTGGCTCTAGTGATATTTCATGTCTGTGTAACCACACAACCAACTTTGCAGTCCTGATGAATTACTTGGAATCTAAGGTAACAACACATTTATTGACAGGAGGTAAATATCTGCTCATATATGTGAAACACCTGCAGCTTAAACTAGAGAACCAAACACAGACATTTTACTGTTATATTAAAAAAACATCCAGTCTGACCTATCTTACAGTGAATTCCATGGCATTAATACGTGGTAGTTTCTATTGAAGCATGGGACAAGGTTTGAATTCTAGAGATACACTCATACATTATTTGAAGAGAACACTGAAAAAAGAAAACAGGTGACCCAAAAAAGGTGAGTTAATTTGTTACAAGTATTCAAATTAAGTTTATTCAAGCAAACATATATGGTGGTTTAAGTTGTCAAGTTAAACAAATGTAAATAAATTAATTTTCACTAACTTAATTTGATTACATGTAACAAATTAACTAAGATTTTTAAAATCGGAGCTCCATTTTCTTTTTTCAGCGGAAGCTTAGATGTTTAGATGTAAAACCAAGCAAACAATTTATGAGGTGACTATAATGACCACAGGCCATAATTAATCTTAACTCTTGTTTTGTGAATTTAAAGAGCTTTCAAACTTTTATTGAAGATGGATATCAGTATAAATATAAAGATAATCAAGATTTGTGGCAGATATTATGGGCTTTAGTCTCACACACAATAAGTAGTTGAAGGCGTGAAATTGATTTTTATAGTTAAAATATGCTAACTCTTAGACATTACACATGAGAAAACATTGAATAGAGTCTTCACAATCTTCAGTTCTAATGTCTTTTCATGTGAAGATCATTGTTAGTGAAAGGTATGGTAAAATCAAATTTTAGGGTTTACCATATGATTTACCAACCAAATCTCCATATTAGAAAAGTTCCCAGTCTCATTTTCTCTTTGCAATTACCATGTGTGTCCTCGGTTTCAGTGGAGTCCTGAAGAAGAGCTTATTTTGACCAAGCTTACGTTCATCGGCTGTGGGGCTTCTCTCTGCGCACTGGTGGTGACCTTGATGCTCTTCACTGTCCTGGAGTGAGTAGCTGTTCTATTCATAAAATGATACAAATAATTAACCTCTGTGCTGTCACAGCCAACAAACTTTGAGTTAGTTTGATTTGCCTTCAATTTAAAAATACACTTCTTTTCCCACAGCTTTTTTTGTTGCCAAGTGTTGGCTAAATGTTTTAATTTAGATTATTTTTGGTAATAAAATGAATGCTTATGTTATTAGTTTGTCTTACTCCTATTAGCAAAATGTGTTGATTCACACTCCGTAATAGGTCCTTAACTGAACTGAAATGACTAAAAATACACTCATTCATCTGGCATGGGATGAAATATTGGGACTTTGGCCGCTCCCCTTCTGTCCCACAGGCTTTTATCAGTATTGACTTGTGCTAATGCTGTAATTGCTGTTGTCTACATGTGAGTTCTCTCCGAAGTTTTATGGTGGAATCCCACAGCTGGCAGTTAACATTATAGTCACATAGGGATCTCAATCAGCAGAAGAGGTGCTGCCCTGGCAATTTATAAATGTCCTTAAAGCAAAGAGGGCAGCAGTTCATTTCACACATTCTGCTGTATGATCTTCATTTAACTCATCCCACTCCACAGATAAAACACTGACTGGAAAGGTGGCGATTTGCTTAGAGACTGTAAAATTTATTTGGTGTGAAGCACCAATGCTGACATTTGCCTAATTGGTTTAAATAATTGAGCTTTAATGGACGTTTTAGTACTGCTGCACTGCTGCAGCACATTAATAAAGAGAAGCATAAAGCTGTGTTAGCTTGTTGTGGTTTTAATACTTTGGTGAAAAAGAATTATTATATAATTCTGTTGTGTCTAAAATTACACATCCTAAATTTCTTTTAGGATGTGCTAAGCGGGAACAAAACAATTATTTTTGTTACCCATTTAAATGAGATTTATTTAATTTGACAACGGATTCTGGTATCAATAAAAAATGTTTATTGCCCTTAAACAATTGTGTTTTTCTGAAAAACAAAATGGGAAACTGAGGTTTTTATTTACATTTGCATTATTTCCTATTAAATCTCAGCAAGTTGAAGGAATCATGTGGCAGATTTATAGAATTAGATCAGATGTGACTAGAGGTGGCATATAATAGACACATGCATAAAATAGTTGGATTAATTTAACTGAATTAACATTTTGTCCACTGTTTTTAAAACTCAATTGTCACATCCTCTGTCTTTAACTTAACATGTGGAAAAATGTATTCTTGATCTCACTTAAGTGAAATTGATGTTGATTTTCTTTTTTTACATATTAGTCATACTGAGATTTTTCACCGTATCCAAGGAAATAGTGACAATCATTTGGCATTTATCATTTAATTTACTTCGTTACTTCAAGAAAGTTTTTGTTGAAAACTTCATCCAGAGTTAGTTCACCAACACCTGTCCTCATGAGGATTATCAGGCAGAATTAATGAAAAATGGACTCTAAATTTAGATTTGGGAACTTGTCTTTTATAGTCAAAGTCATAGATTTATGCTTTATAGTTTGTTTTTTCTTCCTTTAACTTCAAACCATTGACAATACAAAACAGATTTATTTTAAGAAGTTTATTTTGTACTTTTATGGGTAATTGATTTAAATTTGCAACAATTATCTCTGCTGTCCTTTGAAACATCTCATAAGGATCTATAGAGAGATAAAATGAAGAAAAACCTAAACTTTCTTTTGAATTCAAACATTTTATCAGCACTCATGTGATGTGATTCAGAATCACTAAATATTTTTTCTTTAAAATGTCCCTTTCTGTGTTTATAGCATCCCTAAATCAGACAGGACTTCCATCCATAAAAACCTGTTTATAGCTCTGATCTGTGCCCAGGTGATTCTGCTCTGCAGTGGTTCCGCCATACATAGCAAGGTACCGTACATGCAGTAAACAAATCTTTATTTATCAGTCTGTATGAGTAATGTTGTCGCTCTTAGGGACATTGTTATGGACAAATGTGAAACAAATAAGATAGTATAAGTTTGCTAATGGGAAAATATGGTGTTTAACAGCAGCTTTGTGCTGGTTACATACATGTTTTTAATTTCACTCCTGCATGACATACCAATGATAGTAATAACGAAAAGAAATATTAAACTCATAATTATTAGAAGGTCTAATTAACCAAATACTATAAATTGTTTTGCTTCTATTTGAGGTTGAATATGTAAAAACAAATGGAAAACAAATGATTATGGCAGATGGGGTAACATAAGTGACCCTAAAAGCTGTACCAATCAGCTAGAAGGCCCAGCCTTTGGTGGTTACTAAGATGGCTTGATCCACAAGTCAAGACTATTTTTTCCCCCTGAGGGCGAGAAGGGTTCTTGTTGATTATTTTAGTATTAATAAAGTCTTCCATAACAAGGCCTGAAATAATACAACATTCTTAACTTGTTTGGATGTTCAGTGTGTTTTATAATTTTATTGCAATTTATTTGTTTTCCAACATCTTTAATTTATGGAAGCTGTATTTAGAGGTGAAACCAGAAGTTGTCATGAACTAATTACAAAGATACATACACGTTTTTTCTCACTGTCTGAAGTTAAATCTGAGCAGAATGACTGCCATTGCTTTAAACATTGAGGGGAATGCCCAGATGGTGATGTCATGTCTTAGGAAACCTTTGATAGGAGTTTGGTATAATATAATTTCAGACAGTGAGAAGAAATGTGTATGTGTCTTACTAATGGGTGTCTGAAAATGTTCTTTTCAAGCTCTATATGACAATCATGACATAGTATTTTGATCAGTTATAATAGTACATATCATATCAACAATATTTAATTATAAACCTTTTATGAGACGTCTTTGCAATCATTAATTGTGAAGTGAAAGTCACTGGATACCTTCACTTTGAAATGTAAACCAAAATCTTGCAATTTCTCTGTTTGTGATTTTCATACAATTGTAGGTGGCATGCACACTTGTTGCTGCACTACTCCATCTTTTCTTCATGGCAGCATTCAGCTGGATGCTGGTTGAAGGGCTGCTGCTCTGGAGCAAAGTAGTTGCAGTTAACCTCAGCGAGGATCATCATATGAAGTATTACTATCTCATCGGTTGGGGTATGGTGGTTTTGTGCATATGAATCGTTGTCTTGTCACTGAAAAAGCAAAGCAGGTCTGGTGCCTTTATTAAAACACCTGTAAAGTCATAAGTATCTTAGACATTCAGCAGATATACTTTAAAATTTAAGTAAATCTTTTTTAAATAAAAAGACTTGTTTGTAATCTCCATGTATTTCCTGTTTTGTAAATTCAATCTACTTAATCTCAAGTAAATACATTCTTTATCCTAATATTACCAGGTCTTCCTGTGCTAATCGTCACCATCACTCTTGCATCGGCCTCAGGCAAATACTCAGCTGATGACTACTGTTGGCTCAGTGTCCAAAATGGCATCATCTGGGGATTTGTTGGTCCGGTCATCTTCATCATAATGGTCAGAAATTTTTTTATTTACTTTAAGCTGATGATTATGCTATTTTCACTGTTAAGTGCTAAATAAGAAGAACATTCAACTTTTTGTGTATCTGGAAGTCCAACTGTTACTGTGATCTAAATGTTGGTCTCTTCCTTGGAAATTACTCTTTAGAAAAGCATAACAGTTTGATTTTGTTCAGCAGTTTGATCATTTTCTGTTCTATTTTCATTTGTTTAAATATATTTCCAGGTCAATATCTTGGTTCTGACCAGGGTGGTAATCATCACCATCTCTACAGCAAAGAGAAGGTCCATCATGCTCGCCTTGGGCATGAGTCCTGCTGAGCAAGCCTATGAGCAGATCAGGTAGTGGCCACTAGGAGGCACCATTTGTTCTCTTTTAAAAATGAATGTGTCTGGGATGCTGGGCGACACACAAGTCGAATCCAAATGCATTTTCTTTATTTAAAATATATATTTTAAGGAGCTTTACAATCATGCTGTGCATTTTTTAAAAATATTTATAAGTTTTAACTGTCTTAATATGTTGTAATTTTATGTAGCTTTTATAATTAAAATTCCTACAGTTCTTTAGTGTTTGTCTTGCTTTTATTGGGTGTTTATGTCCTTTAAAGTCTGTAAGAATTTTTGGTTTATAACAGTGTACCGTATCACTCTTTTTAAATTTGTTTCAGAGACAGTATGAAGTGTATCATTGCTCTAATAAGAGTAAATTTTTTTGCAAGCAACATATACTGCCTTCATACACGATTAGTGTTAAAATCTGATGGTAATACAAATAAACTGTGCATTTATGTGAATGTTTTAATTTGTGGGTCCACTGAGGAGCACAGTAGATGCACTGTGAAAGTTTTCAATGCAGGCCTTGAACTGTGTTGCATCTCTGAGCGGCAGTCGGCGTGGAAAGTCAAACACATTGGCTCACAGAATAAATCAGTTCTAGGTGCATGTCATTTCACAAACACACAAATGCACAGACAGCTGTTGTGGTTTGGCAGTCATCTGAGTGGGAAGCTAATTTGACTCTAAACAGAATTAAGTCACATTGAGGGTGGGAAGTTGTCACCACATCAGCTTTCCTGCCCACATGGCTTTGCGTATGGAAGAAGCAGCCTGCCGGAGTTGCTGGGTTTTCTTCTGAAAGGAGTTAAAAATGTAAAGGTTGTTGTTATGCAAGCTGGATAAAGTGAAAATAAAGCTTAATATAATGAGAAAGAAATCTGAATAGTTGAATTATTTTTTGTACTTTTTGTTTGGGTCTAAAAATTATGTATCAATTTCAGATCAAACTTATTTTACATGTTCCAATATCCATTCATAAAATTCAGAGATGTTTTTTCAAGCATGTTTTTTCCTGTGCATATTTGAAGTTTTTCCTCACATTAGACTCATCAAAGACTTGCATGGTAACAATGCAAGCCTTTGGTTTTGTTCAGGAAGAGTTGCTGTCCAAATGAAATATTCCTTGACTTAAAAAAAATAATAATAATATTGACCTGAATTGAAAATGAAATAAAATTGACTATCAGAACTTAATCAGATCTTGCTTATGTTCTTAGCTCAGATTCTCATGTGTGTTGTTTGATTTCCTCACTTGATTTATTCTTGTATTCATGTGAGTGCAGGGCCGCAGTGAAAGCAGTGTTGGTGTTGCTGCCAATACTTGGACTGACATGGCTCTTTGGAGTTTTGGTGCCATTTTCCATCGTCATGGCCTACCTCTTCATTCTTCTCAATTCCCTACAGGTACACATACACACTCATGTATGTCATTAAAACAGACATTGAGGACTAAAAAATTTGATATTACAAAAAAGAAACACTTCACATCCCAAGGTTTTGCACTTAATTTTTTACAAACAAGAAAAGGTTAAAGTCTCCATGAATGCATAAACAAGTTTAATAGTCCCACATTCATGCATAGTTTTTTTATTTATTTATTTTTTATTATTATTTTTTACATGGGATAGATTCCTTTTATGACTGTACAAGGTCTCTGGACCAGATATAAAAAGCACAAATCAATGCAAAAGCAGCAGTAGACAGATAATTGCACAATCTATTTAGAAAATTAATGTGTTACCATTGGTAAAATATAAACAGAAGAAAACAATATATTGGATGGATTTTAAGATTAATTTCTAAGAACAAGATTCTCTGAAAATCCCTTTCATTTACTCATCAGCTGGAACATTGAAGTATCAGTTTAGTTTCTCATTTGCTGTCAGTGCAGTTCTCTGCTGAGGATTTTTTCATCCCGGCATTCATATAAATATAACTCTAACGTGTGCTGCGTAAACACCGCACTTTCCACGTACGGTGACACCACACAAACTTATCAATCCAAGAGACTATGATGGTTCTCACAGGAAATTTTCACAAATATGCAGGTTATTCATATACAGAGGAACACCTCTATAGCTGGAGTAATGATTAAAGCTTATATAGCTATTTTTTTAATGCCTAAGCTTAAAAAAAGCTTTACACACATATCAAAACTGTAAATATTATTGCAATATTTTGATATTTTTCTATGGTTGATTAAAGCCACCTTAACACATAAAATTGTCATGTTTTATTTCACTTAACAAAAGGATTTTAAAAACTTGAGATAGTGCAACATTGTGCATTTCTTCTAATATGTTGTTAATCAGGCTTTAAATATATAGATATTTACAACTCCGTACTTCTCTACTGGTTCACTGCAGTAGTTGAGAAAACCTGCTCAAAAATTTGTCGAAAGCTAAAAAATATTTTCAGATGTTTGAAATGTTTTCAATTCACAATTTACATATAAAAACCAAAAATATTAAGCTGATAATTTTGCCTTGTGTTGTCTTTATAGAATCACAATGGACATTAAATATTGAAAAAAATATATATATATTCTTAAAACTAGCACTTTATCTGTAGCTCTCATTAGTAATAAATAATTTGAAGCAATTGATCTACACACAGTTTGTCATACATTTTAATTCACAATTAGGTCTGTACTTTTTAAAGAATAGAAATTATAACAGAAGTTAGCAGCACTGTGTTGCTTCTTGGTCTTAATTGGAATTAGGCCCCTGAATGAAATTTTGCTTAGGGCCTCAATCAGCCTTGCTCTGAGTTTGACCAAGAATACTCATCTGTACTAATTCCAGTTTTATCTGTTTCCTCACTTAAAACTACATTCTGGGTACAAATGTTGCATATATCACATTAGGCTGATTTTAATTGCATATAGTGATTGGTAATAATGTAATATGTCATAAGAAGTAGTTGTTCTACGTTTTTTCTTATGTAAAGCCTTTAAAACAACTATCTGTTTGTTACTATTAGCTGGAAGAAGGCAAAGGTCATAAATAACATCACAGTTTAAACAATAGTTTGTTCATAAATCAGAAACAAAAAGGTTTTCTATTAAACTTAGCAATTGTGAAGAGGATACGAGATATATCAAGGTGTTTTTACATGTCATTGACAAATATAACGTAAAAAGGGAAAACGTTGCTGCCTATGTGTTAAAAAGGAAATTACTTTAACATTAAAATTGTACTCTAATTGTTCTTTTTATTTTATTTCTGCTTTTTTATATTCAAAGCTCAGTATTATTGTTCTTTAGTTCACATTGTCAAAACCCCTTTTTAAAAATTTAGTGGATAGTTTACTGTTCTTGCTGTTTTATATTTTTTATACACACATTAATGTTCAAATATCCATCCATTCTTTAATAAGAAAGGTACCTGTTTGGATCATGATTTTCCACTTTTAAGAGTTATTTTCTACTTTGCTGTCCAAACGGAAAGCTTGAAACATATTTTGTAATACTTTCTTTGTAGCAGAACACTTTGTACACTTTGTAGCAGGACACTGGATTTCTGTCCTTCCCCCCACTTCTCTGCATCTGCTTTTGCAAGTTGTAGTTATCTTTTAATCAGCTGTATCTTTAATTGAGCTGTATATTTAACCGGAAAATCAATAGAGGACTTAGCTCCACTCTAATCATTAAGTCAGATCCTTTGCTTACCATAAATAGTTTCTGTTTCCCTCTCATATCTAATTATATTTTTTCCATGTCGACAGTAATTAACACTGAGGGGTTTACTTTGCTCTTGTTGTAGGATTGCACTGTTTAACATTTTAATGTCTGATATGGATTACTGTTATGTGTTTAATTCTAACTGGCTCTGTCTATTCAGCTTTCATCTCTGAATTCTACATTCTGTTTTTCTTTGTCTGTTTTCTTTTCTAAATTTCGTGGATCTCTTAAGTTTTCTCTTTTTGACGATGCAGTCTGGCCCTGGTCATTAATTAAAAGACACCAAAAAATTTAGTTACTTATTAATTACACTTTTAATCAGTGACTAAGCTTGTTTGTTTTTCTTGTATAAAGATAAAAATAAAATTTTCCATGGCAGTTGTTATATTAGTTCAAGGACTCTTTTAATGAATCAATGAATTTTTCTTTGATAAAAGAAAAAAATATATAAAAAGTTAAAACATTTCTTGCTGGAAACATTCAATTGTACAGAAAACTCCCTGTTCTGAAGGATAAATATCCAAGTGGTAATAAGGGATTTTACATTTTGGTAAACCACTGACAAATATACCTAATTTTAACAACCGTACAGGCATGTTTAGACTCCAAACTCAACCATGTTTAATGTTGTGCAATTTATTTGGGTGACGTCGTTATTCAACTGGCTTTTATGCTGGAACTGTATCAATGAGTGAGAGCAGATTTAAACAGTTTTCTCACATGGGACTTAAATAATATCCAAGGTGAAACTGAGACCCCGTTATAATCTGGATTCTGAAACATCTCTACATTTATACAAAATATACATGGGAGGTTTACAACTTTAGGTTTCACTTCAAACTAACTAGCCTTGAATGGATTGGAGTCAGAGAACTCAAATCCAAGTTCAGCAGGAGTTGAGACTCTGCAGCCACTCTCCATGTGCAGGGTAGCACCTGCTCTGTGTCTGGAAGAGAGGAAACGCATTGCTCTTATTATTTCTTATTGACTATAACGGTAATCTAAGAATATTAAATAGGTTGAATGAAGTCATCTGTGCAGTTCCTTGCAAAAGTTCACTTTTGTCACATTATAGCCAAAAATTCCAACATATCCTGTCGGGATTTTATGTGTTAAATAAAAAATATGCATGGTTGCAAACTGAAAGGAAAATGATGCATGGTTTCATGGCCGTCACAATAATTATGTGTGAAGAGGACTTGCCCTCCTCCCAGTTGAAAAATATATTTTTTTCTTGTGGAACATTTTATGTCTTTCATGTATTCTTTATAGAACTAAATATAAATCGGTCAAAATTTTGATTTTGATTTTGACAGAGCAGACAAGACCTTAAAGAAAACTCAATGCTATTGTAGGCTAGAAAAAGCTTAATTTATGTCGATAAAGGTGGTTGGAAAAAAAAGACATAGATTTCAGAATATGTTTTAAATTTCAATTTATTGATGGTATCCTAAATAGTGGTTGTGTTGATAGAAGTATGGCCAGTTGCTACTTCATGTCAGAAAATCTATGGCAGAATGTGTCTGAGTTATAATTTCTCTTTTTTTTTTTTCCTCAACTCTCAGGAAGCTGGTTCAGCATTTAATGTTTTTACCTCACCTCATGTTTATGTGAGAGTTTAGTTATGAGCGAAGCTGTGGTCTCACAGCATTGGCATTGACCATTTTCTCTCTCTCCTTGATATTTTTTGTTTTACAGTGTATTAGTACACTTGAGCTGAAGACAGCCTGGCCATCTTCAGCATCAACAATCTATTTATTAGAGAGAAGACTAAATACCATTCACACACATTTTTAAATTGATATAATCATAAGACTGGGACAGGCAAATTTCTGGCAGACAAATGATAAAATGAACAAACCCATAAATTGGTAAGAAATTTTAACAGTGTGTTTTTTTTTAATTATTTGTAGCTGTTATATTGTCAATGGGTCCAGCCCAAGTAACACAAAGCTTAAGCAGCAAGCTTTTACTATGAAATCAATAAAACAGATAATGTTGACAAACCTTTTCTTATAGCTCTCCCTGATGCAGCTTGCTCATCTCCCCCACTACAGTCCTTACAACTACAAACTATCTCCACTGTTGTTATTGCCTGAACACATTACAGTGAAAAAAATCACAGCTGGTCTGGCATTAATGCACTTTTGCCTTTCTGAACTTGTAGAAAGCACTGTTAAATTTTGCTTCAATTTTATGTCCAGAATTCAGACTTTGTATCATGCTCTGCTTAAGTGGAAGAACCACTCCTGTGATCATCATGATGTTTTATTTTATTTCTTCTAATTCTTTGTTTTTATTTAATTCCAGCAATCAAATGTTTGCCATTTTTTACTTTGCATCTAAAGGCTACTGTTGTCATTTAAGTTGTAAGACTTGTACCTTTATTGACTCGTGGAGTAACATTCTCAAATCAGACAACCCAGTAGAGATGCACCAATCTCCAGCTTCTTTAACCGTTCACCTGCAGATATCGATTTTGTCAAATTCCAGTGGCTCTTAGCCTTACTGCTGTGTGGTCCATAAATATTCATAGTCGGAGTAGTTACAAAGTCACATTGTATGTGTTACAAAACAATCACTGTAAAATCTGTATTCTCTAGAGGTCTACATTCATATTGATTTCCAAAAGACTCCTAGAACTTTGGAATTCAGTTCATGGAGGAGGTCAGACATGACAACTTGGGGGTTGTCTATTCAGTACTCCTTAATTTGTGCTATCTCACAGCATAAATGAAGTGCAGACAAACCCCAATGTGTCCTGGAAAATATGTCCCCCCCATTGAATAGCTTTGCTTCCTGTTGCCTAATGAAGAACACTTCCTTGATGCTAACTTTTTGTCATCTTCGAACAGTACACGTCGACACCAAAGAGTGTTTTTGCTAGCACCAACCGGTAGCACTTACATTTAGTGCTTCTGCAGATCAGAAAATGTTTCTCAGAACAGCTTGTCATAAGTTGGGCCATTCTGGCTGAATGATGGAATCCAGTCAAGACCTGATTTTTTGTGCAAAGTTCATTTAAATGTGAGAAATCATGGTCCCTTGTCATATTTAATTTTTTATCAAAAATAAACATCAGCGTGAATTTTGAATGCTTGAAACTTTTTACTCTTACCTACTACTACTTGTTTTATTATTTTATTTATTTTTTATGAACATCCTCACCATAAATACAGTCATGCCTCATCTACTCCCTTATCAGCAAGAGATAGAAGAGAAGAATGGGTGCTCTTTGGGTAGGCCATAAATTCTTCCGCTCTTTGTCATCCAATCTCGGGGTAATGTCGTTCAAAATCCCTGTACCATCTATTATCTGGGTATAATAGGTTCCTGGCCATGCAGTGTCCATCCTATTATTATCCCATAACTTTAAACTATCAATAACTTTGAGGTTCAGAGATAGTTAGATGATGGTGCGAAAAAAAGGAAGCATAGGAGAGGTGAAGGAAGTTGAGCAGTTGGCAAAGAAAATATTAAGGTGATGTTTGTTCTCTGCAAGTTGTTGATAGTTGTTGACTTTGACTGGGAAAGTGCTACTCAGAAATGTATTGGTTTAATTCTGTTATAGTGCTTTGTTTCCTGAGGAGGGCAGCCCTGTGCCTTTATAAAAGTTGAGTAGTCACAGAAATCAATAAGAAAAGTTATTTTTTCTGTTTCATCATATTGTATTTAGATGTATTTTCTCAAATTAATAAAAGTTTTCAGTTTTCTCATAAATCTGAGGTGGAATAAACCTCTGGATGTGAAATTCATCATTTTATTAAGGTCTAAAAACAACTTTGAGAAAGCAAAGTATTGTTTTAGAAAGAAGCCAGTAGGTGTGTAATTATTTTAAACTTAAAAGTTAAAGTGCATTTATGTTTTTGAGTTGAAAACTTTAGAACTTTTTTTTAGCTGAATTGTACTTTTTGTTTTTCTAAGAGACTATTTCACACCATAATTTAATTTTAAGATTGATTCACATTATTGCAAGATATTTTAGAATTTAATATTTGCAGTAAAATATGATAACTACTATCAAACAGATATCAACATTTAGACAAACACACACACACACACACACATGCACAGGCAGACCAGACTTGGCTAGTTGACATCAGAGTATATCTAAGATATAGATATGATCAATAAAGTGTTGCTCTGCCTATTGATTTTTGCCAGATGGAAGATTTGTTGTGTGAGTAAGCAATGTTTTTATGGCCTCTAAAATGATTGTGCAAGTAGAGGTTTTCCCTTTTTTCACTCAGAACTTGCTTAGAGCAAAACTCTAAGAGATAGTTAGTGGGTTTAATAGGTTTGTGTATACAAACATGTATAGTCACTTTTAATTCGGCCTTATATGAGTAACTTTGTACTCAGATATCAGTGATATTTTAGTTTTAGCTCACCAATAAATTCAGGGTTCATTTTATTTGTGCATGAAGAATATTGTGGTTAATGTATCCATACCTTACTTTGTTACTACTCGTTTACCTCTGCTCATATTTAATTATTAATAAACAAGTGAGTGTTCTTGTCTTTGGTCTTAGAGTCAAACAGTAAGTCTAGATAAGATGATGTAGAATTTTATTTCTGCTTATAGATTAGGAGAAGAATTGAGCATAAAATGTCTTTCTTAAGAAACCTGTACAAGTTAAGGGGCATAAACTATCACAGCCTGGCTTTAACAAGATTCACTCCAAGTCAGTGCTTCTCATTTAGCTGAGGAAATAAAAACATCAGATTCTGGATCTTGTTTCTCTCTTTCGACTCATCCAGACTTGAACAGCAGCCCCATTCAGAAGAAAAGTTTTCCTTTCCTTTTTCACTCAATTGGTAATTTTGTCCATGTGGCATGCTCTGCCTGCTTCACTTTATTTTATTTTATCTTTTATTTTTTTGTTCAGTGTTTTTTTTTTTTTTTTTTTTTAATGCAGTGGGATACAACTGATGTGTGTGTGTGTGTGTTTTTTATTTTAAGAAATAACTCATTTGTGTTACTGGTAAGTTCTGAAGCATGGTTTAAAAAACCAAACAAATAGTTTCATGACAAGATTGTTTGCATCCCCATTGCCCAAGAAAATAAGAGAAGAAAGAAAAGTCCACTGTTAGCATTGCATTCTCAATTACCAGGCATGGCATTAAAACAATATTCAAACAGGATACCAAGGTCGGCCCTGACTCCCAGTACGCTTCTTTAAGATGGCACTTATAATGAGGATGTTGCAGTTTTTTTAAGTAGTATATTTATAGTGTGTTTTATTTCTCCTTCTCTTCCTTTTTTCTTTAAAGAAAAAAAATCTATGTAGAGCACTCTGGAATATTTTTTGAATGTAAAACTTCTAACAGAGGGAGGCTTAACTCCAAATGCTAAATTTCATACAGGAACTTCTTATGAAAGTAGAAGATCACCTGTCATTTTCTTACACAATGTAAATATTAAGTCTAGGAGTAAAAAGAGAGGGCAAGAAATCGAATATATGATGAATGAACTTAGCCTGACATTTTCCCTTTTGGAGGGAGTGAAATACTATTGGAAACATCAGTTATTGAAAACTGGCCCGCAAAAATAAAGCGGTGCATATAATAGGTTTCCTGCCAAAAAAAAAAGAGGCGAGAGAATTCCTGTCATTGCACCACCACCTCCAAGACCTCTTCTTCTGTTAAACCTGCCTGCATTTATTTGCCTTAGAATTACCTGCCAGCTCAATTTAGTAATTGACTGTGTCATAAGAAAGCAAACGAGCCCCTTCGCCCCTGCCAAACCATACCTTTGTGTGATTTTTTTGTGTGTTTGGAAGTGTGTGTTCTGCTAGCTTACCGCCCATCTAATTTGTAAAATCCTCCCTGCTTTGCTATTTGTCATAAGCAGATATATATGTCTTTGTTTTTATTCTCGTGTGCAAATGCATTTTAGCAAGCAAGCATTCAATCAGCTGACTCTCACCTTCATGACCTCACTCTCCCACGTCCCCTCCTTCCCGTCTTCCAATCTGTGCTGCAGACAGTGTCAGGAACAACTCAGACACCAGAAATTACCCATGTCGAAACAATGACCGATCTATTTATAAGTTCACCGCCTTGCCTTTTGTATTGGCTGACATTGCTCGGAATGTGTGCGCGCACACACAACCTTAAACAGCCATATCAGTGATGGCATGGGGTGAATAGGTTAGGGATAGTCCTGGTTTTCCTTACCCCGCCGCATCGCCACAGATCCCTGGATTTACCCGTCTTTGATGTATACTTTGAGGGTAATTAGTGAGAACTGGGTCAGAGTAGGCCGAGAAAGCAAAACAGAGTGGTTGTTTCAGTGACTGGGTGGTAAGGAGATGCTTAGATCTGGTTGAAAAAAGCCTGTAGGTGTTGGAGGTTAAATGGCTGTCCAGTATCAACCAGTATGAACCACTTAACGTGATGCGAGCAGCCCTCTTTTTGTTCCATCCATCCATCCATCCATCCATCCATCCATCCATCCATCCATTTATTTATTTATTTATTTATTTTCTTACACCCTTGTCCCTAATGGGGTTGGGAGGTGCTGGTGCCAATCTCCAGCTAACGTTCTGGGCAAGAGACAGGGTTGACCCTGGACAGGTTGCCAGTCTGTCTTTGTTGCATCTACCTTAACGCAAATAAACATTGCTCAAATAGTTTCTAAAATGTAATTTTTTTTCAATGGAAAGATCTTCATTAGCTTTTTTCTAAAACATTTTTACCAGTGGATGCATTTTATTAACCTTATTTGTTGTATGATTGTGATTTTCTCAGTTAACTTGCAGCTTTGAATATACCAATGATGATATGTTTGTGTTTTTCAATGCTCTCATCATAAATTATTTTTCAGGATTTTCTTTTCATTTGCTCTTTTCATGCAAAAATGTGATATTTGAAAGAATGACTAAATAGTTATGAGTTAGGAGGCTACATTTCAAAATAAGATTTTTCTACACTCCCATTAATTAAAACAGTTATTTATAATTATGGACAAGTGATCTAGAAAACACTTATCCAGAGTAAATCCCATGCGGGGATAATTAATGGGCAGTGAAGTATCTGGGAAGCAGGGTGGCTACTTGTATATTTTACTACCATTACAGTAGAGCATTGTGTGAAAGAAAACAAAACGGCAGCGATTAGAGATGGAGAACAACGGCTCTGGCAGCGGGACACTGATTGGGATGTTGATCGTCCCTCGCTGGCCTTTTGCCCTTCCTGCTGTGGCCCCTGGCCTGCCCTCCACAGATACCCCGGGTCGTTTCCTATCCATGTCAACACACACAGATATGCACTCTTCCCGCTGAGTGTTTACAGCCACATGCTGATTCCTATTAATCTGCTTCTCATCTGGATCCGAAGGAGGAGGGGGAGGGGAAGGAGGGGGTTCTGGAGGAGGGTTTGTCTTGGAGCAAGAAGGCAGCGAAGGTGGGTAAAGCCATTTCCCTCACACAACCTGAGAGCCTCGGCTGACAGATTGCGCCAGGCCTGGACTTCTTTTTACACTGAGCAGATGTGGTCTCCCACTTGTTTTACTTAGTAATTATCCCTCATTAGGTGAAAGCATCTGCCAATCAAACAACTTGGAGAGTGAGAACAGAGCCTGGGCCAGAGCAGGGAGAGACGGGGGAGAGGCACAGAGACCTGTAGCCCGATCTTCGCAGTTTTTACAAACACAGAGTCATTACTAGATCAAAGGCAGGCCCTGCCAGTGCTACAGCTTCTGCATCACTGGTATTATTATGTCATGTTTGACATTTTAGCTCTTGAAGAAATTACTTGCACAATTAAGAACAAATGTTTTAGATTTTTCTTTCAATTATTTCAGTTGCACTGTAATTTTTTATTTTTATTCCAAAGGTAATGGTGTACTAGATAGGTGTTAATTAAATGTTGAGTATTTTCTTTGACAAACATCTTGTCAAAACACAAATTTTCAACTTTGAGAAGAGAAGCAGTCCAGTCTTATTAAATTAAGCTGAAATTTCTGCCACATTTATTTTAATTTTGTTTTTATTTTATGGTGTCCTAAAGAAACACAATATATTGAATAAATTAATTCAGAACCAGTTGCTCAGAAGCCTTTATTCAGTTTTTTGTTTAAAATATTTTTGTAAGTACTGTGTACAATTGATTTATGTGTTTTATTTATTTTTAGTCAAAAATATGGGAAATGCAAGTTATTTGGCAAAAATAAAATAAAAATAGAAACCTTTACATATCAGTTTTATTTCTTTTATTTTTTACGATTGTTGTTATTTGTCCTACAATTCATAGTGAATTGAATCTATGAATTATACAGCCGTCCTCACTGGCTTACTGGGGGAGTGCAACTCTCTTCCAAAAAATAAAAGAGTGAGAAAGAAGACAGAAACGAAGATCTATGAAGTCTTCATGCCAATGAACTACCATTCATTTTCACTTTGAAGTCCTGTGAACCGTACTGAAGTGTGATTGCAAGTGACAGTCACAGAGTCTGCCGGCTTATCATGATGGATGCACCTTGCTGTCATGGTGGCGCTGCACACATGTATTTGCACGTGCACTCCCAGACAAATGCATGAATACGGAGAGTTTCAGAGCAGGGATAATGTGGGTCTGCATTTGCAGGCACAGACCCACTTATAAGATCCATTTATTCAGCTCATTCATACTCACACAAATGGACAAGGTTAGCTCTCATTTATTTTCTAATTGTACAGTTTTCTAAATAGCAAGAGGGGAAATTCTCTGCCAATTTATTTTAGTTTTAAACTTTTAATGGTAATATATTGCTCATAAAGGTCCTGTAAAATAAAAGGTTTTTTTTTTTTTGTTTTGTTTTGTTTTGTCATGTTTCAGTTATTAAAATGTATACATGACCTGCACTTTTTCAAAGATTGAAAATGACACAAAATTATACAAAATGTAAATGAAATCCACATATTAGTGATGGGGACATTAATTGATGACCTGCATATTATGTTAATGAATTAGATATTTTCTTTTTTTCTTTCTTCCTCTTTTTTTCTTTGTTTCTTTATTTTCTTATTTGATTCTTTCTTTCTTTCTCTCTTCCTTTCTTTCCTTTAGACATTATAGAGCTACTCATATCTCTCAGCTCTGTGTTTGTGGAATACAGTAACAGGACCAGAACCATGTTTTCCTGTCTTTAGCAGAAATTGACCTTTGCAAATCCATTCATGATTTTCAATTGACTACAAACTCACAGTTTTTCTTCTTTTTTTCCCATCATGGGTGTCTGATTATGTTCCACTAGTTTCATTTCCAAAAAATGGCTATATTTTAGTCTGGAAATTCCTTTTCCACCTCCACAGAGAGATGAGAAATAACTTTCTGAAATTTAGTTTGGACCTAATTCTGCTTGCCTCTGAGCTCAAGTAATGTTTGCAGGTGAGAATGCCAGAAGCACTAGTTTTGCAGGAGCGGGCTATGCTTCAACAGGAAGCTGCTTTCTGTGAAGGTGTAAGAGCCTCATTTGGACCAAATCTTTCATAAAGATTTATTGCTATGTTAAATGTTTCTTCAGCATTAGTAGTTCAACTTTATATGACAGACAGACAGATACAAAGTGGCATAAAATCTGAAAAATTATACATGGTTTTCAATTATTTAACCAAAAAATACACTGTACATTTCCATTCAGCTCTTTACAAATTCCAATACAATCAATTGCCTTCAGAAGTTAACTATTAACAAACAAAATAATTTTTTATGCATTTTAATTAATTGTTACTAAATGTGCTGGTTTTTTCTGTTTGGATTTTATATTTTATATATTCAATAATTATAATTAGTGGAGACAAACTTATCTGGTACTTCTGATACTTATGTGTAATGGTAAGTGAAAGCTTCTTTATAAACGCCGAAATCAAATTAGCACCTCCTGTCGGTATCCGACTCGGGGCACATGTGTGCATTTTCTTCAAGCCCATCCAGCACCCAGCTGCTGTACTTCAGGTCGTGTGTTCTTCTGTTTATCCTCCCTGTCAGAAGAAAACTACACGATTAGAAAAAAACATCGAAAGATTGACGGCGGGATAACATTCAGTTTGACAAGAAGGTGCGCCAGGAAAGCCAGCCGAATACCAAAGTATTTTTAATTAAACAGCTCTCTCCACTAGCTGCACAAGTTCAAAGACTCCTGCTTTGACCCATGTGTTAAAAGTTTGTATCAGCTTTCCGTGGCTGTGTTTTTCTTGGCATCCAAGACACGGAACCCTAAATTGTCTTGTTTAAAAGCTAGCTTGTTTACAGTTCAATCTCTTTCTCTTTCTCTCTCTCTTTTTTTTAACCACCCTCCCCATTATAATACCACATGTGTGCAGTATGATCATGTTCAGAGCATAAGTACCAGTTCTTTCTTTTTTATTTTTTTTTTACATCTTTAAATAGGCCTGATTTGTGTAAATACCTCCAAAAAAACCCAGTAATTTTAAGATCTGCTACTCAGCCTGATCAGATTTATTCTTTGTCATCCAGGTTTATTTACACGTTAAAACAAATAAAATAAAGTGCTCATCTGTTTCTTGGGCACTTTGTCAATAACATTTGTCCGTCTGATGTAAAATCGATAAGACACACACTGACACAATGCCAGAGCGATGGCAAATGTGTAGTCATTTATCATTGACTAGTAATAAAGATATGTCACAATTGATTTTAGCCCATTTCTCCCCCTGCTTTTCGTTCTACGCCTCTCTCTCTTTTTCTCTCTCTCCAATCTTTTTCGTTCTTGCTCTTTTGCAGGAGCAGTAAATGGAAAGAAATAAATGAATGTTATTATGAATAAGGTATGTTTGGCCTTGCTTAACTCAATTATTATTGGAGAATGAGGCTGTGATGATTTGAAAGTCTTTGTGCTCCGATTCCAGTGATGTGCTAGATCGGAGCACAAAAAGAGGAAGAACATTTGATGAATTAGTGTTCGGGTGGTATCTTCTCCAGGAAGGTGATGTTTGATCTGTTACTTCCTCAGACATTTATAAAAAAATTTGCAAATATTTATTTTTTCTTGTGTTTCTTGAGGTGCACCACAAAGAATCATTTTGTTATCCAATGTAGAGGCACATAAAAAAAATAAATAAATAAAATAAAAAAATAAAAATAAAAAAAATGTTTATTACCTTGAGAAAGTAAAAAAAAAGAAAAGAAAAAACACAGAAATTATTAAAAAATTTAAAATGCAAAACTTGGAATACAAAGACCATTCTAACAAACATTTACAAAGAATCATCTGTACTCCTGGAAACAGGCATGTGAATGCACTGTAAAAACAAAACATATAATCTTTGTATATAATCATTATCATACTAAGCTAGTTTTGGCCAGTTGGGATTACCGAAATGAATTTTCCAAATGTCACAAAGCAAGAAAAGTATTGTGTTATTGAATGATTAAAGAAATTAAATACAGAAGTGGACTGCAGAATGTAGTGGTTAGAATTATTGGCTTGCAGAAAAATAAAATAAAATAAAATAAAATTGTTAGAGAACTGTATAAAGTAGGACAAAAAATGTAAATTGTATGTTTCACATCTGTATATCTTAAGTTTTAGTGGGAACTTCACTTTTTTGCCCTGTTTAGGTGACAACATTTCATTGTGATTTCTGCATTACTGGTCATGAATGTGTATATGGAAAAGAATGGCAAAAAGCATAAGATGCTAAGACAATATAACAACAAAAATAACTACTTAGTTAAAAGTTTGAAAACAAGAATGCATTCTGATTAACACCACAGGCAATGTATTCATTAAAGCATCTTGTTTTACTAGAGGGTGGCTATATTATAGGTGCAAACATAGTGGAATTATGCATTTTTAATTTTCTATGACTTTAGATGTAATGTTTAACATTCTATATGTGTAACCAATTCCTGGTTTTTACAGACCTTTGCACAAACTCCTAACTTCATGATAGTGGTGGATAGTGCTACTAATTTTGCTACCTTCAGGCAACTTATTTCAACTCTTAGCTTATACTTTCTGCTTGTGCAATTCTTTACTATGCATACCAGTCCAGGAATATGACTGTCACTAAATGGAGTCGAAGAAGCAGTGACACTTATTTTAGTACGATGTCTGGTGGCACATTTTCTTACGATCTCTCGCAGGGTTTGTTATTTCTAATCGGTCCTACGCATCACTTCCGTGTTTGAATGTCCTTATTGGCTAAAGTGTTGCTGTCATCTGCGCCTTCTGGACTAAGTTACGCAGTTTTTTCAAATGTGTAGTGAGATGTTTTGGGAAGCCAGATAGGCTTGTGAGACTGATCTGAACACTAATGTACATTTGAAAATAAAACAACATCACTTTCAATTGTAAGTGTCAAAGTTAAACTGGTTCTGTTACTTTTCTAGTCATTGTGACCCTCCACTTCCCAGTGTTTAGGTTTGTGTGTCAGCCATGCCATCAAGGGTTGCCTCCGCCGGGTTGTGTGTACCCAAGTTGCACCGGTGGTAGCGAGCAACATCTGTTTCGAGCTTGTTGTTCCTCTTGGCTGCTTTTCAATTGGATTTCCTCAAGCAGGGCCAAAAGCTGTCACCTCTGCCAGGCTCTGTTAGCGATCACCGCCGGCCCCTATATTAAGTAGGTGGTTCAGGGCTAAGTTAATAACTCTCCCTCCTCTCCTGAGCCATCACACACCGGTACTGGTGTTCTTCCTGGCCTCTGAATCTGCCTGTGTGTGTGCTTGTGTGTGTGTGTGTGTAGATACTCTCACTTTTCTTCTGTTGATGTACCCCATTGAGGCAGGTTCGCTTGGGGATCTGCTCCTCCACTTTCCACGCAGCTGACCGTGTTTCTTATCAAGAGAAAGTGGAAATCTTACAAGACCATTTCAAAACAGGAACTTATCCACTTTCCTTAATAATGTGTAGCAGAATAAAAGCAGAAAGAAAACTTTTGCCTCAACTCCAGCCTCAAACAGATGTAGCTTCAGAGTAGATCTAAGAATAAGAATAAAAATTAACCTTGCACCTTAAGATAAGTATTGTAAAAGATTCAGAGCAGAAATGCTCATTTATTTGTAGCATTTCATATCAGTGATGAGTGCAGCTGTTATTTATTCAGACAGAAAATTATCTTATTAGGATTAAAATGCATTTTTCAACAAATACAAATACGATATTTATTATAAAGCAAAACAGTCAAATTCAAATTTACTGTCAAAATCTGATATTTAGACAGGATTAAGTTTACCTTGACCAAGTGAATTTGCTCACTTTTCATTTAAAACTAACTTAATCTTCTGCAGAGTGTAACTTTAATAACTGTAAACACCAATCACTGCATTTATCCCCAAAGAGAAACTAAACTCCTTATCTTAGCTTGAAATTTTTTAAAAAGCTGCGGCTATTTTCAATCCCAGGAGGCTACATGGCAGACAGGTTGAAAGCTGGAACTGATCAAAGAGAGCAGCTTCAGTTTATTGTGTTTTCCCTTCCTGTTATCCTCTGATGGATTCTAGTAAAACAAACTTCCAGAAAACTTTAAAACAGCTGAGTTCTTTTAAATCAAGGCTGCAAACTCACTTGAGCTGCTTTTGACCTATGATCACTGGAACATTGATCAGCATATTTGATGTGTATTGCTAATTCTGATGATGGCAATGGACAAACAATGGAAATGTTTATTACCGATTTCTCAATTGGTGACTGTGTGATCTGTTTATGACTTTTTATTTTGTGTTTTTGTTTTAAAGGACGTCGAACTGACTTGTTGCTGAAATGTGGCGTACTGATAGACTTGATTAATTGATAGTTTAAGCAGCTTGAATAGACAGAGAAGAAAGATACTGACACCCTCTGTGTTTTCCAACAGGTCAATTTTTTATTTTCCAACAGGTCACTGACACTGACTATAGATAACTTTAGTTCTCCTCTTTTAGTACCAATTTCTACTCTTATTTGTATGAGAAAAACCTTAAAAACAGTGTTTACATATTTATTTCCATTGTTTGGAAAAATAATCAGCTTTTGATTTTCTGATCAAATATTGATTTAAACAAAAGATTGCGTATAAGAGGAGCATGGTTTCTTATAATGCACTAAAAATATCTGCCAAACTCAATTCCTTCTGCTAACCTTAAATCAACAAATATTTTGGAATCCTGAGAAAAATGCGCTGAGATTTATTTTCCCGCTGTAAGCATCTTTCCGTCTTACCTTCTGGTCATCTTATGCAAGCCTAGGTATTTCAGTTTTTATTGTAGGTATTTGCCTTTTTAACCCTGCAGAGTGCCAGGTTACTCGTATACCTGCATGACTCTCTGCCTCCGTGTCTCTTGCCAGTTGTTCTGGCCAGCTGGAGCAGTTACGTCGGGTTGGATTTGAACTGAAGACCTGCAAACCATCAACTCCCTTTTTTCACAGCTTTGACAGACACTTTGATTTGACGTGCCATGAGCAGTTAAAGTGCGAGTTATGTATACATGTTAATTAAACTGTTTATGCATGGAGGGGTCAGAGACATTAGCAAGCCCCAGTGCAGAAGTGTGAATTTCTTCTCTTTTCCCTCAATCAGAGCATTTTAACCTCTTCTGTCTCTCATTTTCTTAATGATTACCAGGTGGAAAGGCAGGTTTTTCCCCCCACCATTTTTGCCAAGTAGAGACACAGATAGCTCTATTTGTGAAATGTGTCTCTGTGTGTTTGAATTTGGGCTAGCATATTTGACTAGAGGTCTAAGTTACTCAAATATCTCTCTTTTTTGTCTCTCTGTAGTTCTTTGAAAAAGATGTTGTGGTTCTGGTCCTGAATTTCTTTTGATAAAGCTGTTAGTCCAACACAAAAATGACATTGTAAAAATTTATTTTTCAAGTATAATGTCAGTTTGACAGTGAGCCATGGGAGTGCCAGATGTTACTGTTATAAACACCAAAGTGAAAAATTTCAGAATACATAATAATAATACTTTTGCATAGTATCCTTTTTTTTACTGTATGATTATCTTAAAATTGTCCAGATCCTAATCCTAAACGGAATTTAAGCAGATGTCATTTCTTTCTGAAAAGAAACATACAGTAACTTTTAATCCAATTTTAAAAAGCTCCTTTCCCTGATGTCGCTGTAGTTTAATGAAATGTTTTGCCTGCTTCTCTTACAAAAAGGAGCAGTTAGATGACAGAAGCAATATATTGTAGCAGAGAAGAAAAACCTGCCCCATCAGTCACTATCTTTTTGCCAAGAAACTGCCCTCCCCCCTTAATCATAGTTTTCATATCTGTACATTGAAAATTTGTTTCGCAAGGACAATGTCATAAACTTGCTATTTTCTGAGATTTTTACCTGCCACTGCTGCTCTCTAAGTCCACTCCATTGGAAAGCTTGATGGAAACTGGAAATGGGGACGCTGAAAGGTGAAAGATTTGGGGAGATGTATAGTTATCGTTCACTTTGAATATGTAATCATTTATAGTGCACTAAGGTGTTGACACTAAAACTGGGAAGTGTATCTTTAGGGGCTGCAGGTGTGAAATATAAAAGATGTAGTGATCTAGTTAAACAAAACCTGATCTGTTTTGTTTCCAGATCAGGTTTTATGCACCAACAACAGCAGTGAAGAAAAAACAACAAAAAAATAAATACCCTATGGGGAGAGTCTGTTCTGCTCAGATAGCACACCAGGGGTCCAACATATAAGTAAAAATATTTGATGATATTGTTTTAAACTTTTCTGCTCTTATGCTACAGAACAGTAATTGTCATCTGTGGGGCTTTGTGCCAGATCTGAACTTGTCGTAACCCAGCTCAGAAAGTATTAATGATGATGTCCTTTTGAATCTAAAATGTGCTTTAAGCAGACTCCTGAATTAAATATTTTTAAGTATGAATATATATTATCAGTCATGCCTGCTTTTAATTTTGGAGTTTCTGCTGAAGTTGTTTTGTAACTGGCATAAAATGTAAGAGAGAAACAAATAGTGTCTGACTTGCCTTCCAATTAATTTGGAGTTGTGCCATGGAGAAACAAGGCAAATTTGCACTTGGCAATTTGAATTACTTTGTTTCTAGAGTTTTCCAATTTTTGCAACAATGCAGTTGCTTTAACTTACTGTTAGATTTTAGCTTTTGAAAACAAAACACATATTCAAAACCTACAAATTTGAAACAAAAATTATTTTTATTAACTGGTGAATAGACCATCCACTGGTTTGTTCAGATAAACTCTGAATTATTATCTGTTCTCATATTTTGTCTTATTGCAAACTTAAATTTTACACCCACTTGGTATTAAGTTGAAATAAGCCATTGCATATTTGATCTTTTACCTCTGTTGTTAGTGTAAGTACAGATATGCAATAAAACCTGTTCATTTGTTCATGTTCAGCTTGGGATATTCTTAGATGATGAGTTTAATTTAGCGACATCACTTCCAAAGTTAAGGATTAAAGAGTAGCATGAAGCTTTTAGTGCAAAACTAAGCTGCACTTAATGGTTCACGGTAAACATTTAATGGACTCCACTCGATTTTACGTAGAGTGAGCTGCAAGGACGGGGAAGGAAAACTTCCAAAAGGAGGTTGTTAACTTTATAAACAGTCTGTATTTTAACAGCATCAAGGTTAGCGCTACAAAATTCATTGCTTTGACTGATTTGACTTAGAATGCGCTGCAGTAAACCAGTGGCTCAACTTTAATTTACTCTTTCTGCTTCCCTGGACAAAACTCTGAGAATCAGAGTCCTGCTTACTTATTTAAACAAGTACTATTTTATGTTGTATTGTAGCAAAATTCATTTCTCTGGGGTGATTATGTTTTTGATACAACACCGTGTTATCTTTAACTTTTTAAACATACAATTGTTTGCTAATTAGAGGGGAGCAAATTAACATATGCTTTGCTGTTTGATGTACAGTGTAACAATACTTTGATAGTAATTGTGTTCACTCTTTGCATAAATTGGCCAGTATCTTGTGCCGAGTTCAAAAGAAACAGGGCTGAGTTTAGACAAACATTCTGGTATTTAAATAATGTGCCCCAATTTTCTTGCGTGTTTGTTTTTCAGTGCAGATATTAATGAATTAACATTTTAAACAATCCATCTTATTTTTAACTCAATTAGATGTTAAAAGATCATTTTAACTAATATGCGCAGCATGTTCTCCTCACTTTGTGTGATGCACAACAAAAGCTTGATTACAAATAAGAGCAATGATCAAAAACATGATAATCAAATTGCAACAAAGAGCTTAAAATTGCATCTCTATTGCAGTACAATAGAACATGTGTTGCAAATTACCCCACACAGTGTTACTTTATGTGTTTGTTTGCACATAAACTTACTTGCCTATTTGTATGCATGTGCTTGTTGTTGAGTAGATAATTATGATCCATACCATACGTGCTAAATTTATTTTTATTTTTTTGACATTTACATTTCCAATAATGGGCATCCTTGACTTTAATAGAACAATCAGACCAGCAGATACAACAAGGCTGTATCTGATTTAGATTAAATAGAAAATTTTTATATAGCCTCACCACACAAACCAGGGGACGTATTTTACCAGTTGAGGGTTTACACAAAATTTAATAACCTAGACGTAGTCCGTTGCAACCAGGTGACTTGGAATCGATGTTATCCTTCCTGTTCAGTGGTCAAAGCATTTTTTTTTTGATCTTCTTCTAGAATTTCCACAATTATATATTTGACCTTTAAGGCTATCAAGAAAAAAGGTGCTGAAAAGAAATACATGCATTGGCACCTAAACGTAGGAGGAAATCGAGCAACTGTTTGCTCAAACTGTATGAGTAAATATTTGTTTTTTCTGTTGCCTGACTAATTTGTAAAGTCTCTGCTACCTTTTATTTATTTATTTATTTTTAATTTTACCTCACAAACAAAAAATTGATTTGAGAAAAAAAATGAAAAATTCAATTATACACTCTTTCACTGCTGAGTGTCTCATTTTGATTTAGAAATAAAAGTCTCTTCATCTGTGTGTGATCTGTTCAGTAAGACATCTATAGAGAGGAGCAGTAAATTTATTAAATTCTGGATTAACTTTTTAAATTTCATAAAAGAGCTACATATGTATTACTCATTGTAAATGAAAAAAAAAAAAAATCTTTGATTTTCTCTATTCGCAGAAACACCCAAACACATTTCGGTTTCCTGAAAGCCTTTATTTGTTGCTCCAATTTATAGAAACAGCATCCCAGTGACTGTTTTTTTGCTAAGGCCAACCAATTAATAAATAGGTTTATTAAATAAGATCAATCTGAAACAGCATACACTAGCAAATAAATAAATTAAATAACTGGAAGGAACATTCACCTTAAAAAATCGTGCTCCCTACTTTCTATTATTGTGATTTTTTTTGTGGTGGTCTGTGGGGTTGGATGATTAGTTTTATTTTTTCTCACTTTGCTGCCTCATGTGATGGCATAAAATACAGCATTTATGCACAAATGAGACTGCAAGTGTGACATAAATATATGTTAAATGCATGTTAAATGCATGTTACACTTTAGTTTTGAAAACCATGAATCTTTTTCCTTTCACTTCACAGTTATGCATGATATTATGTGTAGGTCTATCAGAATCAACAGCAAATAAAATACATTGAGGTTTGTGGATACAAAGTAAGAACATACGTAAAAGTTCAGAGAGATTTAAAACTTTTTTTTTCACATTCATTAACCAGCTTCCTAACAGTTTACTAATCTCTACATTGTGTTATTTTATTTCTTTATGAAACATTTTTTTCTTACATTTCCAATTATTAAATAAAAATTCAAATTTAAGAGAACCCAGTATCAGACTGCATATAGTCTGTCGCATGTGTGAGACAAGTAGAACTGTCAGTTTTAAAAAGATATATGACTTGCGCTGTTATTACGATAAACAGGGCAGTTCAGTTCTTGGGGGTGAGCGGCAGCCGACTTCTCGTCGGTCAAGCAAGAGGTCGTCGCCAGCCATTGTCATCCGCCCGCTGAGGATGGGCCCCCAAATCATGTTGTCAATGTTGATGCATCGAGATCTCCCTCTGGCAAAAATTGGATGGTGTGAACTTGTTTTGATTGATGCTTTGACCACATTGTGCCCGGTTCTCGTGATGTGTCCTTACCCTCACTTTTAATGGCATAGTAACACAAACACTTGGCAGTGAAAGGGGAGAGATGTACTTTAAAAAGTTATTTTGTGCCTGTAGTAAGTTAGTCCTTATTGACATTGTGTTCGTCTTGTCCAAGCATCTCGTGAGTCCATCAACCTTAAAATTTCTAGGACTTTTAACTGTCGTTTTATATTTTTTCGGTACATGTTTTGTGGCACAGTTCAATCAGTACTCAGAGCTTGTTGTTCCCACTGTTTTCATTGAGGCTAAAGGATTACATTTTTGCCTGAAGGTGAATGCACAGCTTGTACATTCAATGAATGCCACAATGGATTTGAACAGAAAAAAATAAATAAATAATTTCATTGCGACCAAAAGTGCAGGCTTTTTTGTCTCCAAGGGCATGGCATTCTTGGACCCTGGGTACTAGCCATGAGTTTTATGAACATGAAATATCTTCTTTTGTCTGTTATTCTTTTCATTATGTTCCCCTTGCCTCTTTTCTTTGCTTTCCGCCTAGTCTTGTCTGCTCTGAGTTGCTCTCTTTGTGTGTAACTGTTTGTGCCTTCAGATTTTTAATAGGTTAGTTCTGTCTAATTCCCAAATTTTGTTTTTCATTTCATCAAATTATGAAAGCATGTTTCTGATGCAAGTGATTAAGGCTATGGAGAATGTGTTTTTTTTTTGTGGTTATGCATTTACAATTAATAAAAACAAGCTCTTAAGCTTGATTTCCTGAGTGAGTGGAGGTAGAACCGTGTATTTCACCCTTTAGTTGCTTTGTGTTGCCTACACTGGGTATGAAACAAGTGCAAGCTGAGCTTTACAAAGATGGTCCAGTTTACAGAAATTCTTCATCATCTTTACAGCATTTCACCTTTCCTGTACTCATCAATCAACTTTGTACTCTTCTTTAATGCATTTAACAAAAAAAAGGATAAAAGAGAAAACAACGGTTACAACTTTGTTCTCTTCTTTCTCTCCTCTTTCTTTCTTTGTCTGTGTTTGCAGGGCCTGTTCATCTTTCTGATATATGGGGTGTACAACACAGAGGTAAGTCTGCATTGTGTCTCAAGGCTGTCGGAGTGAATGAGAGAAATGACAAGTTTCTGATGGGCTTCTTGCTTAAATGCTGTGTGGGTGGGGTGACAGAGTGTGTGCGTGTGAGAACGCGTTTCGTGCGGGTGAGTGGAGTGAGGGGAGGGGACATCGTTTCCACGCGAGCGTCCCACTGCCCTTCATGCTTGGACTAACTTATATGCATCCGAGTCCGACCATTTAACACTGACACGCTGCGCTTCTCAGCCACTCATTCCTCACCCACATTGGCTAATATTTCACTGCCTCTTTAAGTTTTTAAACTCACGGTCCTCCATTTAGCATCCTGACAAAGCTCCTGGCCAGGGCTTTGCATGGCCTAGTGCAGCTACCATTGCAAGATGGGGAGAAAAATAGAAAAAAAAAAACAACAATTCAACAAACAATTTCCAATGAATAATTGAAATTAATAACAATATTGGGATATCATTACTATTTAAAGTGATCCTAGCAGTAGTGTTTAAACTTTTTATAGCAAAGACCACCTTTGTAAACGATATCAAAAATGTGCCACCTGCTGGCAGTTATTAAAGCGTAAGACCTGCTGTTTAATAATGCATCTCCTTTAATGTTTAGATATTCAAATTATTGCCTAGCTAGGTTAACATTGGGTCTGATGTCATTAAGAGATTCATGTAGTAACTTTAAAAGGTAAATAGACAGCCAAGTGTACTTGCACACTGTGTTTTGTTTTCCCCCTAAGTTTATAGTGGGTAGTCTTGAAATACTCTCCACAACATTTTCGTCTCTCTGTAAAGGAAAGATCAGTGTCTCTGGGGTCTAAACTGTGACCTATGGGCCCATGTACTGCTCTCATAAGGTTATTCTACTGGCCCATGACCACAATTAAAGAAAGGATAGAATTTGTCTCATCAACACATGTGATTCATGGCAAAAGCCACAAAAAACTTTTGAGAAATTTTGACCAACTTTCAACAAAGATGTTTTGTTCTACCCAAAAAGTATCTCTCCCCTTCATTTTATTACACTATAGAACTCAGACTCATGTGAGTCAGAGTCTGCACCTTCCTAAAATACAACACATTTTTATAATTAATTGATTTTGAATGTATAGACACATTTTTTAAGCCCAGGTGTTTATATTTTAGTTACACAACCACTGGGTTTGGTGGACCCACTGTATTTCATTGCTTAAATTCAACACAACCAAAGATGTTTTACATTAAAACACAAAAAAGATGATTACTTCAATTACATCAATATAAATAGCAAATATGGTTTATTGTCACCTTTTAATTTTAAAATAAAACATTGCAAGAAAAAAAGTACAGCTCATTTATATTTGCTCTATCACAAAAGCATATACAGTAAAATTGACAAAATTTATATTCCAAATATAAGTAAACACTTATGTTTATTTTTAGATTTACCTGTAAATTGCTATAATAACATAATTTATTTAAATCTTTTTTTTTTGACCAGTTGCAGAGAAGATTCATAAGCAGAAACTGTACTTGTACTGTATAGTCTGAGGATTGACATGTTTCATAATCTTAACCATTCCAAGTACATCCGTAACCCAAGCCTTTACCAAAACTTTATTCACACCATAACTCAAACCTAAAGTAGAGCTCAGTAGAATTGAAAAAAAGTGAAGATCAGAAAAATGTCCTCACTTTCCACAAATGACTTCATTTTGCAGGTACAAATTTTTATAATGGGAATATACACCAATACCCAACCCTCCACACAAACAGCAGGCCTAGAAAGAAGCACAACCGGAAGATACACAATTTTATCAACTCTGGGTTTGGTGGACCCAAACATCCAGAGTGTAATGGATGTTACATTGGGGGTGATGTATGGTGGGTGGTCGTCAATTTTCTTTTCCTGAACTATGTTTTTCACAGAAAGTGACCCGAGGCCAATGAGTCTGTTTGAAAAAAACGATCTCCTCTATATGTTTTACTATGATAAAAAAATAAACAGAGAAAATGGTTTCTACAGACTCGAATAGAAAGGGTTCAAACACTTGTATGCAGGATTTCAAAGATGTAATTTATCATCAAAGTATAATTTAATTTTTGAAGGATGAAAGTGCTAACATATCATGTAAAGAAGCAGAGTGCATTTACATTTTTATGCAATACAATGAAAGTATGTCTAACACGCACTTTTCTTGTCTGTGGCCAAAATGAAGCCCAGTTGACGAGTCTTCAGTTCTCATGAATCCAAAGGTCTTTTGTCTTTTTGTTGTTACAGATGAGGCATTTACAAGGTAAATGGACAAAATTACATGACCTCCCACTTTTCAGTTTTTATCTAACTTCCTCAGTACCTCCGTCCATCTGAACATCCAAAATTTCATTGGTCTCACGCAACATTTCAATTTCCTGTCTTTAGTTTGTATTTCCTCTTTCTTGCTTGTATTCATGTCTTCTTCAGAGCATGAAAAGGTGTCCCTGAGTCATAGCCAATCTATTGACAATACAGATGCTGGGAAGGTTGACCCTTTACATTGTAAAATAAATTAACATGCATTCCTGCTTGAGTAGCCTTTTTAATATGCAGAAATAATTTGCTGTCTCTGAAGCTGTCTTTGACCCTGAGGTTTTCATAGTATTTCAACAGCTTATGTTCCAGTTTAAAAGAGGGACCTCCTTTTCTGTTAAGAAGACTCACAGAAACCTCTTTGACTTACAGATCTGTACATATTACTTCTTCCAAACCTCTATCACCTTTAGAATAAACATATGTTGTTTGGATTCACCCTGTTTGTCTCATGTTTTGGATGTTAGTCAGAGTTTTACAATCTAACATCCATCTTGTTCTCAAAATTCTATAGAAAATATTCAGAAACAGTTTCTATCAGTATTAAAAAATATTTCTTGCTTCTTGACTTCCAGTAAGACGATGAGCCAAGGATATAGTTATCTTTTGCTTTTATTTAAGCTAATATTTTTTAGAAATAGGCCGGAGCTTTCAGTTAAATTCTTGGACACATGAAGTCATTCAATTACATCTCTTGCTGAAGCCCCTTCACAGTTGATTGGGACCACACTACTAAATCAAAAAGTAGACATAAGATGGACAGGGTTTGAAAGGTCTTCTTGAGTCCTTCAAGAATGGAGTTGATCCTATATTATGCATGGTAGCTGCAGAAGCTGCTTTGGCTTCAACTAAAGGATCTCAACATGGAGCTTCAGCCAAAATCAATTGATACTTTGCTATAGTCTGGTACATTTGCACATAAAAATTGGTGCATGATGTGCTACTATTTGAGTAGTGGTTATAGCTTGGGAATGGCAACATACCTCCCGATGGCAGTGCTCTGTATAGAAAACTGAATCTTTCATATTACTGAGAAGCCAATGACAGTGTTGATGTGGTTTCTTCCTTCACACGAAGGGTAAAACGTCATATACGTACACATGTATGTGGAGTCCTTCCACATACATGAGCAATAGAAATGTTCACAGATTAAAAGGTCAAAGTTAAAAAGTTAACAGACATGATACGTGATAGGGAGCATGGTCATGAAACCACAAGGGAAAGGCCTATTTCATTAAAACAAGGAAGCAATAACCCTCACACTGATAACTATTTTTTTCAGTCTGAATGCAAAATAAGAAACCAGTATTAGACAATTCTCGATTGATGGGTGTCCTTATCAATAAAGTTACAGCGAATGGATAAAGCTGTCTATTGGCACGCTTGTTCATTCCTAGCTTGTCTCCAGCTATCTGTGTTAAAATGAAAATAAAAAAGATAACTATAGATATGCTGACAAGTATCCAGAAAAGATTGAGATCTTTCAATTTTTAACTTTACTTTTAAATATTTTCCTTTTAAAACTAATTAATGAGGAAATATGACTTTGATATGCAAATGTTGGTGGTGAATTAACTTGTATCTTAAAGTCAAATTGTAAATTAACAAGCCTGGTTTTTCAGGTATGGTATGAAGCATAAATTGCATCTGCTGCTATTATACTCAAAATGCAATGCTTAATTGCTAATTACCTGACAATAGCTTCCCATTATTCATTGCAATTAGCTTTTCCTTGGTGGTCACCTTGTAATCCCATGCTTTGATGACCCTTTATTTCCATCAACTCCAAGGATTTCAGCAGGTGTTGTTGGGGGCTCTGCTTTTATATGGAAATTGTGTTGCAACCATTTACATGCTTTGCATCAGTTCTAAACCTTGAGTCTACTCAAACCCCCTTAAACACATTACAATAATCTAAAACAATGCCCTTCCCCTCATTGTCAAATGATTAATTAAGTTGTGTCACGTAATTGTCTCAGCATGCTGGCTGTTTTTGATATCAGTGAAATCCCAAAGTCGTAATTTCCCATTTAAATAATGTTATACAGTGTTGTTTTATTCGCATGTATACTGTGTCGAAGGCCTTGTTAAGATGTTGTCAGAAATAATAACACTGTTCACTTCTGATTCTGCTCTTCCTTCTATTTATAGAAGCTTCAGCAGTGTTTTGTATGCAAAACGTCCATTGTATACTCAAGCTGTCTCTGGAACATGTGTGTGATTGGTGTGGTGTCATAACTTATAATGCTTGGTGACTTAATGAAGCCATAAGCCATAATGCATATTCACTAATGTTGTGGGCTGGGCTGGGACAGGCTGTAGAGATGAGTGCCCATGTGCTACAAATTTCCAGTTTGTACTGATGGTGTGCATGAAAATGGCACAGGCACACACACAGGCATGCAGAACTCATAATTATCTTAAAGATTTTTATGGAAGTCTTCTGTTCAGGTAGTAGCTACACTATATCTGGTCAGGATATGCTATCTGCTAGAATCATTGCATTATATGTGATCTGCTGCAATGCTTTTGCCATAACTTTGAACATAGGGTATAGAGATGTCACATACTTTGTTCTATAGAATACTCTTGCTAACAATCGTAAGAAAGACAGCAACAATAACACAAAAATTCTTCCCATTTCCTCAAGTGAGACAAAGACAAACCCAGATGGGCAACAACATATGATATAAAATACCAAAGTTCCTTCTCACAAACTAATTCAACCTGTGAAAAATTCAGAACCAAACCTGACTCAAAGGTTTTAGAAGTATTTAGCAGCAAAACACAGTTACTCTCTATTTTATTTTTTTTGACCTTATAAGACATTAACATAACTGCTGAGAAAGTTATTCCTCTTTTTGGTTTGCAGATGTTGAATAGATTTTCGAGTTTGGATTTACATGGTGGTACAACGACACTCGTTACTCATTTCAGTCATTGTACCTAAAGTTTAGGTCTTTGTTTGAGAATATTTAATCTTTTTTAAATGTAGTCGCAAATTAATGTCAAGCCACAACTATGCCAGCTTTTGATTTTTTTTTTTTTCTGTTTTGTCCATGTTGATGGCCAGCAACTTTTTTGTGTTTATTCTTTGGATCATGTCTGATGTCTTTGTTTTTACTTAACATGCTCCTGAATGCATCAAAGAAGGAAACTGACATTATTGATAATCAGTTAATCCGTTGCAATTGTTAGGTAGCACCATGCTTCTATTTATCTTTTCAATACCTGTGGAAATGGTTTTGGTAAAATTAACTTTTTCCATGTGGTCTAAATTTTCACAAAAAGTTTTCCCAATAAAATTATGGTGTGGTTTATTATTTGAGAATTAATAAGGTTCTCTATATACATGTGTGTTTGTGCATATGTGCTGTATATTTTTAACATCAGTGACACTCTTTTGTGATGTTATATGTGTGTTAAATAAAGGTGTGGAAGTACACAGTTTCATCTCGAGTGTAAAAATGCAATCTGTTCTGCTAGGGCGGTCCCTTCTCCTCCAATAGCTCCATTTGTTGGCCCCTCCGCTCCATGTTGACAGATGATAGCTTGAAGTCGTCTCCTTAGTGTGCCAGCTCTATGTGTCACTTTCAAGTCCCATTAGCACTGGGACACACTGGAACACCCTCACATGCACATCTACACTGTGCCAGCTCCTCCATGATATTGTCTGCAGATTAATTCTAAATTCTAAAAATATGATATTATTATTTTACTCTTTAGTATTCTTCCTCTTATGTACTTGACTATGCCCACAGGAAAATTCAATTTAGGTTGTACTTATTAAGACATGGTTAACTGAGTTTAGATAAATAGTTACTACTTTTGTTTAATTCTCTTTCTTCCAGGTATGGAGTACTGTCAACAGGATCAAGGAGAGAAGAAAAGCACTTAATTTGTCTGTAAGTCATTCTAAGTTTTCAGTTGAAGGAGTGTTCATGCAGGTCCATATGCTTTTATGAATTCTGTTGATTATGTGTGTAACTAACTGTATTTTACTTCTCATGGGAGAAAAAAACAAAAACATCCCATTCAGTGCCAATGAAAGCCAGCTTCAAAGCAGCTTCTAATAACCTTTTACTGGTCGACAGTCTATGTTAGATGCCCTTATACATCAAACATGGACCCTCCATAATAGCCCCCACACCCCCTCAGCCCTTCCTCCCTCTCCCAATTGCATCACCTTCATCCTAGCAATGTCAGGTTCTGCAGTGGGTTACAAGTTTCTAATCCTGGACAAGCCGTCCCCAGACATTAAAGTGTCAGAGCAGTATTTATACCTGCTTGGACTCTGCTGTTTAGCTGAAACTGTGGGATATTGCTAGTGTGTGTTTGTGTGTCTGTAGGCCTGTGCAAGAAGAAAGATTGTTGCCAACACAGCACATTTTAAAAGTCTGACACATGCAAAGACACAACTCCTGCACTTAAAGGTGCAATTATGAACCTTAGCCCTTTACAAACACCCACTCATCACTCTAACCTCTTCTGCCAATGGTGCGTTGTGTGTATCCTCCATCTCATGTGCGCACACACAGATACAATGCTTCTGGTCATGGTGTTGTGTCACACTTAATCTCCAGAAATACTTTGTCTTGCTCCTCCCTCTGCACTCTGACCCACACACGTGCTTTAACCCTTCTCTTGAATATTGAAAACTGAGCATGCTGTTACAGCTTCCGTTTGACTCTTCTTTGCCAAAAAAATGGATAAAGTAAAGATGGGAGGAAATAAACAAACAGATAAGCTAAAATGTGCATGTGTGTATGTCAGTGTGGAGGGGGTTTGCCACCAGGTGCAGTCTGATATATGTGCTTCTCCTGTTATCAGTGAGGGACCCCCATCTAGAGTCATTTTTACTGCGTCCTCTCCCCTCCCGTGGTGGCAATTTTCCAATCTTGCCAGGTTCCGCTACCAGAATGCATTTTTTTAAGCCATCACTGCTGCCTGATAGTTTTTAGCTAATGCTGTTTTGTGCTATAAATCCTGCTCGAAATACTGTATCCCCCTGTCCTGTGGTTAGATAGGAGACATTTGGCTCTAGATGACCGCACATGCCCCTATATATTCTCTTGTTGTAAAACATAGGATTGGGTATTGTGCCTTTGAGGTGAGGCGCAAAGAGGATTTTTGATGCTGTTACAGCATATGGGGTCATTTGGAGACATATTGCTCTTGTCACAGATAAAGGGGTTTATATGGTTTATTATATGCCTATGAAGATTTAATCCAATGGGATAATTCACATAAATTGCATTTTAAGGACTTAAATTGAGAAAAACGGTATGGAACTCTTAGTCTCCCTTTCATTTCTTAAACATTAACAATGAGTGTAGTCTGGAGAAAGTCATGCTACCTTTGCGTAAAGATACAATAAGATGATCAGTTTCAATTGGGATTTACTTGGAAAAGATGAAACAAATGTGTGAGTAATTTTTTACGATTTTGACAATACACAAAGTTGCAGTCATTTAAGTGACGGATCAATTTCTTAACTTACAAATGCTATTTTACTGCGATGAGACATGTGTAACCTTGACAATATCTTGAATAAATTCCATCAAACACAATCAGGAAATCTCCCCTCTTAAATCCCACACTACCGTCAACCTCTTTTGACCTCTTTCTTATTGTTGTTCTATATTCAGCTGTACAACTCATGCTCTCTTTTTTTAACCCCTGTGGTGTAGGGTTATATATGTACTCACACATACATGGCCACGTTTAGCAGTGTCACCGGCCCATTTGATACTGCATACCTCTTGACCTACCCTGACCTCCTCCTTCCACACACACACAGCCGGATTGCTTTGTGAAATAAAACTGTCAATTGCCAAGTCCAAATAAAAAACAGCCCCTATCCCCCTTCCCACTACTTCACGCCCATGACACCTTTGAAATATAGATATAAATGAGAAAGGGATTAGTTTTTTTTTTTTTTTTTTAAATCTCTCAAGTTTTGATACACCAGTTGGAATCTATCAGGTAAATGTTTTTTACGGGTAGACAGTTAAAACTGGGTACACATTGTTGTGGGACTCATCTAATCAAAGTTAATATTCTGGTTTGGCATTTTGGTTAGAAAAGGTTTATGTCAACATGTATCTGTGCATTTCTCTGTATTCTTTTGATTGCATTTTTGACATATGCAATAAAGCTGTAAATTTACAATAGGAAACAACTAAATAGCACAACCTTAAAATTTCCCATTTAATGAAAGCATGTCTGAACCTTTGTAGCACCCAACTCTATATTGGAGATTTTGCGTGTGTTGGTGTGTGGACGTGTGTGTGTGTGTATGAATGATGATCTTTTGGGTGACCTAGGACAAGGCAAAGCTTGTGCAAAACAAGACACTGTCCAATTCTAACTTGGACAAAAACTGCTCCAGTTACATGTTGTAACAATTCAAAAATAAAAGAAAACATGACAAACAATTGTATTTAAGATTATTTTTAATGTCAGTGACTATGAAGAAAAAAAATGCCTAAAACAGAAACAATGGTACTGTACTGACTTTTGTGTGTTAATTTTGGCCTGTATTTTATGGTAAGAAAAACACGAATTAAACAGACATTTAAAAAATAATAGTGGTCATGCAAATCACAATGTTCATAATCCTTGTTTAAATAACTAATCATCAGCTTAGGAATCTGATCAAATGAGATTGCGTTACTTTGTCTTTTTTTTTTTGTAGAACTGTGCCAGCTCCCGTCCGTCCAGTTCTTTGACCACTTCCCGGCCTGTAAGTTATCCGCTTGGATCAACCCCTAGCCAGGAGGAAGAGACCTATCCGTGCAACAGCACATCCTCCAATAGGATGGAGGAAGAGAAGAACAGAGGTGAGAATTTTGTTTTATTTCAACAATTTTTATGACTTTTGCCACCATTTTAACAAGCATAAATAAAAACTGTTATGAAAGTATGATTTGAAATATTACAATTATTAACGTGTGTGATTAGAAACATTAGATGCACACATTAGACCACAGTTTGGTGAACAACCTGTTCTACGCAGAATCCTGGTTTTCTAGAATAAATGTCAATGTTTTAAAACTGTTTTGTGTACCTTGACTTTTGAACTTTGTGTAAATAATTTTCAACGTAGCTGAAAAAGTTTTGCTAGAAAAGGAAAAGGACACTTGATTGCAATGGTCAATGGCCATGCAATTAGTTGTATCTCCTTACAGTCTAACCCTTTCAGATGGATAACACTACACTGAGTGCTTTATTTGATTAAACCCAAAATGCAAAAACAGTGCATGAATAAAAACAAATACTATAGGACCCCGCTGTAGTATACAGGCCTTTATTTGACCTCATCCAATTTCCAAATAGTTTTTTAGCGAATTGCCCACCCAGCAATACACTAAAAAAGAGCTGGTCCAAGTTTTTGAGCATTCTCCTTTTCTCTTCATAGAACTTGTCACAACATTTCAAATGGTTTTACATCTGTGTTTGTTTGATCCCAATGAGTGGCTTAAATTTCAACCAACCTTCTTCTGTTGCACCAATGTCCTCAGATTGACTTTTCATAGAATAATTTTAGTTCTTTTAGTCAGTATGAGAAGTAGTAATAGACTTACAGCCACATCCCTTTTCATTTTCTTCGAATTAGCAGAATTGCCTCCAGAATGTGTTGCAGGTTAAGGGTGTTGGCTGATTTTGGATAGCAACAGTATAAAGCTATGCCCCATGTCTGTTCCTTCGCTGGTATTTCATCCAGACTTCGTAGCAAGGCATTCTGAAATAGAAAATAGTGGCTGACCTGTTGAGTGAAATCAGACATCAGAAGTACCCTATTCAACTTTAACACTAACCAGACTTCCTGGCTCTGGTTCGGCTCTCTGACCCATGCTGCGCTTGCCAATGATGAACCCTGTTTCACTGTGGGAAAGATTGGGGGTACCAGTTTCAAAGAGGGCCAAAAAAGAGGGAGAGGTCGAGTCCTGCTTTCATTTTGTAACTTAAAACTAGAAGTTGGGGTTTTTGAGCTGATGAGGCAGCTGCAGAATTATATAATTTCTCTTTTTCTTGCTTCCTCTTTAAACTAAAAGCAGAAATACAAAAGATTTTAGTCTGCATTGTATGAAGACACTCCTAAGACAGCATACTATACTGTCATCTCAACTTTTAAAGTCAATCAAAAATTGACTTCCAAAATTAATATCCAAATCAAAATTTTAAGACAGGTTGTGGTGATACGTCATTTAGAAATAATATTATGACCACGTTCCAGCACATACAAAGGGTGTGTGGGGTGCTGCCCTTTCAGTTATAGATTGAGAAAAACATCTGAAAGTTACATAACTGATCAAAAATAATCATCATATATGTGTCAACTTATTAAAAAAAATTATTATAAATGTCAGTTTTTCCTAACAGTGTGTGCCTAAATGCAATTGGAAGTATTTACACATTTCCAAATCAGGCTTGCCAAGAATTACTTTGTAATCAGCTGTCACTGCCACTGCATTCAGCAAAATAGCAATAACAATGCAGCTTAAAACACAGTGTGTGTAATGAGTTGCTATGAAGATCATGTTTTAAATTCAATAAACATTTTCAATAATATTCAAATGTATGTTACTACATATATGAGGATATATTTTCAAGATGTTTTACCAACACTTTATTGCACCATCTGATGGTGGAAAACTGCAACTAAATATCAATTTGCAGAGTGGCTCTTTAAATCTGTGGAAACTATGTAGTTAATAGTTTATGACTTGTATAATAAAATTCACATTTGTAAAGTGCATGGGCTGCATGTTGTCGGCCCTTATTGCTCCTCCGAATACCTCTCAGTCTGATTTACAACATTTCCTTTGCGAGTGATTTGCATGCTCCACCACATTATTACTCTCTTTCACTCACTCACAGCAAAGTTATTAAATCAGTCCCTATGGCACATTTACATGCTGAATCATCAGCGCAACCAGACACATCCAACTGAGCAGCAAACATAATGTTTCTGATAGAACACAAATGGAGAAATAATCACTTGTCAGATGATATTATGTAGTCCATTTGCTGCTCCTCTGGTTTGCCTCTACCTCGCCGCTGCAACATGCAAATGTAATCGGCTTTATGTGATTAAGTGCTGGGACTCTAGAAGTGCTCACTCAGTGCCATGCAGTTATATTATGCAGAAGACAAATTTGCACAGTCAGTACCCTGCGACTAATCATCATGTCATGTCAAATCCTTTCTAAGCACTCTGGTGTATTTTTAACTGCATAAGTTAGTGTAGTTGTCGACTTTTGTAATATATCTTTTTATTTAATAGCTGTGTTGTTTTGAAGAGGCTGGAGTTTTATTAGGTTCTCACACTTTTTTTCCAATTCAGATTAATTAAATATAAAATTCACTAAATGACCCATGCAAGGAAATGATTATAATTAAAATAATTAAATTAAAGTTTTATGTTCTAATAAGTTTCAACTAAGGGTGATATTTTTTTTTTCAAATTATCATATTTTGCCAAACATTTATTTGATAATATTTACAGTGCAAACCAGATATTTAACATAAAACTATAAAATAAGACAAACCCTTTTTTCCTTGAAGACAAGGAAAATCAATACAGTTTACAAAAATACAGAAAAGTTTGCATCTTACAATCCCAACTGTACAAAGTAGGCAGCATGTAGTTATATTGACATGTTTCTGCATTAGGGACTTGCACACTTAAAGCAAAAAAGACACGAGGAAAGGACATTATGTGCAGGTGTTAAAGTAATGTCTGGAAGCATCAGCCAGAAAGTTACAGCTTGGGCAAACCAGAGTCTTTCAAAAGCACAGTGAATATATAAACATTCTGCCAGATTGAGATAAAAGGGCTAACAATGTTCAACAAGGTCAATGTTTTGGAGTGACACTCACAAAGTTCTGTCCTATATCCCATGGAAAATTTGTGGGCAGAACTAAACGTTATAGGGGATAGAGTTTAGATTTTATTGTCCCAAAGAGCTCATTCTTTGCCACTCGCATCATCAAGTAGGCAAACAACAATCAGGTTGGTTGCCTACAGGTAGACAGTAACATACAGTAAAGGACAAAATATAACACCATCACATAAGATGCAATATAAAATGATTTCCTCAACAGATTTTGATTTCCCAAAATGTGCTTTTTATACATCTGTGAACATCACAAAGTTTGACCCACAACATACAATTTCAAAGGGAATGCTATCAGGTACTAAGACAGAGATTGTAAACTCCTCAATTTAAAGAAAGGAAAAAAGTTTGTCCTTTAATGTAGTAAAGACAAATATCTGGTTTCAACTGGATGTGGCTTGCACAGAAGATTCTTCTCTTATCTTTCTGTGTACTCAAATTGGATGCCAAAGTTCTTCACAGCAGATGATGGGTTATATTCAGGATATGTGTTGGTGGGAATTATAACCAAGCGTAGCACATGTTTGCTGTGAGCACAGGAGGAGGACAAGTGCATAAAGAGGAGTGGGAGGTGAAGTACGGGGGCTTTGGACTGAAAGCGATGTGTGGGTGTATGTCTGTATAAATAAGTGTTGCATTTCTGATGAGAAGGATCCCAAACAATGATAGAGTTGAAGGTTGCGAGCCCTTTTGAGCTGCAATAACATGCTAGGCCATTTGTGTAGCCTCATGTCATTTTTTTACTCTTGCATCTTGTGCTTTCAAATGTGCTTGAATGGACTATGCATTTTTATAGCACTTCCTTATATTCATCTATATCCATAATTAACTTAAAAATATACACATATTGGATTTATAGATATAACTTTTAAGATGATGTCTAGTCTTAGCTGACATCTTGACATACTCTGCTAAAAAATACATCCCATCTCTGGGTCAATTCAAAGCTTTTACTTGTTTTTGAACCCATAAATGAACCATTTTATCCCTTTGTACTCTTCTATTGCATTACAATTTCTTTTTAATCTTTATATTAAAAAACTGAAATAAATAAATTAATGAATTTTTGTGGGAAGAATAAATTAAATCAATGAAAAAAAAATGCTCATTTTATTTATATATTATTTAAGATTTTAGAAAATTACTTTAAGTCATCAATTGTTAAAGCATGTACCACCACAAGTTTTGTAAATCCCATGGCCTACTACTTGTGCTTATACCAGAGAAAAGAAATTACCAAATGTGCAAATGCATGGAATGACCATTATTGTGTAAAGACTGATATTTTTGACAATTGTTTTGCTGTCTCACATATTTCTGGGATGTTGCTAATTAAAGAAGCATAATCTACAGTTTCATATTGTCCACAAATATTTGTTAGAAAACGTTTGTTTAAGGCTAAACAAACGTTGTACAACCCGCGTTGTAGGAAGTAAATACCAGTTTGATTCTGACATTTGACACCTTTCCCCTTCTTCCCTTCCGCACGTGTTCCTTAGCATTTCTTGCAATTTGGGGCCTTGTAGATAGAAAACAGTTTGGTGGTCTATCAAATGCATCTTCTGCAAATTATACACAGACCTTTGCTGACATCACACTGGGGTTGACTCCAACTTATTTTCCTTTCACACACTACAGATTGTCATCCATATTTAGCTTCTTTCACTGACATGAAACAGGATCCCAGTCAAAAAACTTTTCTTGTGGAAAGACATGCTCAAAGTAATTTTATCTTAGTACTTACTATCAGATCACCTACTGCTTTTGCAAATGTGCTGTAGTTGGTCATGCACTTTGGGGGCTATAGGTGGACTGCTGCAAAATCAGAACATAACTGCAACTATTTAACAATAACATTTATTTTTAATGTACACATATTTTTCAAAACAGGCCATTAAAATGATGCACATAGGCATTAAACGTCTTGATATCTTAAAATACATCTTTTCTTCTTATCCTCCGTCTTTCCTTCTTTTCTTGTAGGTTTTCAGTTAATTTCCTAAATGTTGTTATTACAGGTATTAGTTCAATCTCATAGGTCCAAATTAGGCTTTTTTTTTTTTTTTTTAATTATTCTTTAGGCTTCATAAGGTTTGCACTTCATCCTAATGGCCTTTTTGACCCAGGATAAAATAGCTAAATTCTGTGTTAAATCACAATTCCCTCATTCTTTCTGAATAATGTCTTTCTCTAACAGCATTTTACCTTAACCCCTGACAATTCCTTTCAAAATTATTCCATAAATACATTGAGCAGTAAGAACACACTTTCCTGAAATCAAATTTTTTTTATAAGATCTGATGCTTTCCAGGCCTCAGTTAACATAATTTTCAGATAACCTTGCGGCAGCTTGAAGAAACTCAACTTTATAGTTGCATTAAAGTTATTCTGCTAAGAAAACTGGGACAAAATTCCACCATACATATAAACTGATTGTCAGTTATTGCAAACATCCCAAATTGTGTTGTGACCAATTATTATCTTTAGGGGGGAACGACTTATTTTGTAAAGAGCCTGGTTGCTTTTCCTCTTATTTCCCCTTTATTAAATGAATTGCCATTAGAAAACTGTTTTACTTTTATTTGTTGGCTTTTAACATGTGTTTGACAATCTGAAACAAGTGTGACAGTCTTCTTCTTCTGCCTTTCAACTACTGTTGGCTTGTTGTTTTTTAAATGAAAAGAAAACCTGACTGTCTTCCCTAGTTAAAATATTTTTTCACACTCCACAGACATCTCAGCACTACCACGGTTAAAAAAGCAAGTAGAAGAATTTGATCCTCTGGGAACTGACATCATCCTGATAATTACTCTAGCAGAACCATAGACACTAGAAGTGAGGCATGCACATGTTTGTGTCTGTATGACAGAGAGGTATTTGGCATCTAAGAAGCAGCTTGTGTTTAATGTCTCACTGATGCAAACTGATGTGTACTAATTCCACATCTGCTCTAACCAAACAGGGTTTGAGAGTTCAGCCAAGTCCCAAAAAAAATCACTTCCTTACAATTTATCCTCCTATTCTCTCTCACTCCTTTTTCCTCTGTACATGAATTAAATTTAATTCCCCCCAGCATCCTTTTTACATTTCGAAATGATGGACAACTAAATACATAGGCCTTTGGGTTTGTGTGTGTGTGGAATGAGATTTGGCTCAGCTATCTGGGGGAAGTGCAGCCCTGAAATAGGCTCTTGTCATGTGGGCTGAAGCGTTGAAGAACCTGATTGTAGCCTCACAGTGTAAATACCCAAACAAACAAGCAGTGGGTGAAATGTGCTATCAGTTTGCCATATATTTACATTCCCCTACCACTCACAGCTTGGTTTCTGTCAATCTCAATATTACATCTGATTTGTTAATTTCTTATTTACTTTATAACTTTTCTTTGATAGTTCTTCCTCCCATTCTTTGTTTTACCCACCATATCCAATCATGTCACATAACTGGTGAATAATACTCAGAGTATTTGTTGTTCCAAGACTAGATTTGGAAAAGGAACTTGTGGCAAGAATTGAGATTTTGATGTACATGTATACTGTACCGTTGTTTACTGTAAACTGTCTTGAATCAATTCTTAGATCATTTGAAACACTTAAACAGCTACATTCCCTGCACTTGTATTGTGGTGTGGTATTTTATATTTATCACCCCAATATAACCCATCCAGAGATGAAAAATTGAGCCCATTTGGTACCTTTAAACACGGCTGTTTATGCATATTTGTCCAACTGCTACAAGTTGCGCTAGACTTTACACATTTGTTTTCCACAGCTGTTCTGCATAAAACACCACACTATCATGCACAAGTGAAAGTCTGGTGAGGGGAATCTATTCATAATTCAGAGAAACAACAAGGCACAGTCCATGCTGTTGTCAGTAATAACAAATTGAGGAGGAAAACAGTTGAATTTGTATCTGCTTATGGAGGTTGACTACATTATATATACTGCAGGAGCTGCTGAGTGGAGGGTAATAGGATATATGATGGATGGCCAAGCCACATGCGCTCCCATCCCTCTGGGTTATTCATCTGTTTATCTGCTTATTTATTTATTCTTTCACCCAGAAAGACCCTCACAAACTCAAGATTTGCCTAAGTTGCATAATAGTAAAAGGGAAAAAAAAAAAAGATGAGCATTGGGCAGTATGGAAATAGGTCCAAACACATCGAGGTCTGGACGTTGTCTGCTGTGCATGTGACAGGTGTACTAATGTCTGTGCTGGTTCTGGTTGTTTTAGTGATTTGCAGCTTCTTAAGTTTTGATAAATCCTATTTCAGTTTGAGAACAAAGAAAATAAAGTTTACCTCTGTGAAGTTTCTGTGAAACCATATTAACTCTGTACGCATGCAATTTGCAAAGTGAACTAAGAACAAGGGTTGTTTAAAGAGGGGGTAGTATGCCTCCTCTTTAAGAACTCTTTTTTTGAGTTATATATATAATTAAAAAAAAATTCAGAAGAAGTCAGCCAGAAAAAAGAAGAAAAAAAAAAAAAACAGAAAAAAAGAAAATCACATCTACCTAGACCCCTGTGACATGAGTTAATGGCCAGCACATGTAATCTTCAGATAACTGCCTTTCATGTTTAACCCTGTCAGTGCTCCACTATCAAGGGTGTCATTCAAGGACCTGCATGTGCCCTGGGATAGGTCACCTCCCATGGGCCACCCGGTCTCACATCCCCTCTCCCTCAGCCCACTCTGTTTCCCCCATCTTCTTAATAGATGGTATATTTCTTTTTGTAAATGAATGGACGTACAATGATTGGTTACTGAAATACATTTATTTAAATAGCCGTTAGTATCCGTTGTTCATTTGGATAAGCAAATTTCATTTTATATAACAATCATGACAGAAAATCATCAACCACAACCAACACCTCCAACCCCTTTGCAAGAACATTTTTCAATCATCCACATCTCAACAGTCCATGGCAACGACATACCCGCAGCTTATGACAGAAAAAGTGGGGAAAAGGGAGAGAGGAAGGCAGTAAGGGGAGGCGGTGTGGTTAGGCTGTAGATCAGGGCTGGGAGGATGGCGGCACGACCAGGAGGTGACAGGGGAATAACATCCCTTTCTCCTCAATCGACAGGGACCATAACTCCTGCCTCTCCAGGGACAGATTGAGAAAGGCAATAGCCCTAGGGGCTGTGAAGCACGGATGCTTAGGAGAATTGAAAGTTAAAAGAAAAATGCAGTTTGCTGAGCCACTGCCACTGATTGAGCCAGAGGTGTTGTTCATGGCCACTGGATTTTTTTTTTCTTTCTCGTTTTATGTAATTTAAAAAAGGAGTCCAAACGGAATACTGTCCAAGTTGATAATCAAACAGTAAATCTCCATGGGTTATTGGAGAACATCGTCCCACAGCGTTTCCTAGTGATACTTGTGAATGTGTTATTTGTATTTTTAACCACAGAAATTGCAAGAGCCTAGAAAATATGTCTGTGTGGCATGCAGAGAAAGACCACCAAACTGGAGCTTGATTTTAAGTACTGAAGCTCTTTGCACATCAGAGTATTTTGAATATTACTATTTCAGAGATTATGGCTGCTGTAACTATCTGCATGTTATTCCATGTTTTTATTTTAGTTTTATTTGGTTTTCTATATATCTTGACATCCTATTATTTTATTTAGATTTATAGATTACCCACTAAAGCATAGAATTATTGCTATGTATTATAGTTTTTATTTTATTCATTTACTTTTATAAAATTCTCTATCACCAGTTTTGTTTCTTCTCATGTAAGTGAAAACTTGAGTCACAATGAGTTCCTTCAAATCTTTGTGTCTCATCAAGCAAAGCTGTTTTCTGCCTCACATCATATGAATTCCCTTCAACCTATCTGAGTTTCAGTCTTTACAGTCTTCTGTCTGAAACTTCACCATTCCCTTTCTACCACAGTTTTAATCCTGCACTCTGGAGCTTACCAGGCAGGTGCAGCCGTGGAGCAGCTTTCGTAGCCTGATCAATTTCACAGCAGCTCATTGAGTAGCTTTTAATCCCCATTTTATTTTCAGTTGTAACCCACAGACGGTAAGTCGCTCCGGGGCTCTCGTGTTGGCTGCTGCAAGGCAAGAGACAATAAATTTTAATACATTGTCTCTGGGAAATTACACGTGTTTAATCATTGATTTTTATTGGCTCATCATGATAACATTATTCGAGCTGGTGAGGCTGGGATCATAAAAAGAAAAGAGCTTGAATTAGTAATGACATTTTCAAGACTGAACTTGACAAATAGAAATGTGTGCACAGGCTAGTTTCTTTGTCTAATGCACATGTTATTGATTGGCAGTGTAACTGTAATATCAATGGACAATATAGTGCAGTACTTTTTAAAACCCTCTTATGTTATAAAGAAGAACAGTCATAAGCTATTTTATCTCCTGTTTTATTGAATCAGTCTGCATGGTGGACCCAAGATTTACTAACTAGATATTTATTTTCAAATTGAATCTGAATTAAAATGCATCATATTTGTTTTTCTCTCAGAGACTCTATAGGATGCAAAGTTAACCTTTCTCCAAGTAGCTTTACTATTTTGAATCAAAATTACACTAAATTATTTTCATTTTTCTAAAATATTTGGACATTATAGAAATTATGTTTTCAGTGTATCAAAAAGAAGAAAAAATATTCAATTTGATTTGAAAATATTTGTCTTGTTATTGTTTTTAGACCTTGATATTACCAATACAAAATACTGAAGGTCATGCCCACTGAGCTGAAATGATTGATTTTACCATGCTGAATTAACAGCTTTGGCTTCATCAAATCTGTAAATTTCTTCAAAATTTTAATATTCAATATTCTTTCAACTTTGTTTATTTACTGTTTTCTTTAAAAAGTAAGACAATCCTATTCTTTTTTTTATTGAATTGAAAAAGAAAAAAGAAGTAGACATTATTTGATTTTAAACCGTTTCAATCTCTCATTAGCTTTATTTGAACCGGAGGACAAAATTACCTTTAGAGTCCATACTGATTTTTTCATTTTGAGATTCAAAGTATTGTTTGTCAGATTCATTAAAACAGATATATATATATATATATATATATATATATATATATATATATATATATATATATATATATATATATATATATTTGCTTCAATGTGTGGAAAGTAAACAGAAACAATAATTCATTTATTATCAAGTGTATAGAAGGATCCAGAACAATTTGGTCTGAAGAAAAAATCTGTTGCATCCTTCTTAGCTTTCATTTAGTGTTCTTAATTTTCTTTTACCTTCACTATATTTCATTCTAGCGAGTAGAGAGCATGAAAGGTGAAATTTAAATGTGTTGGCATCAAGATTTATCGACTGGTTATAAAAAAAAAAAAAAGAATACCGGGATCATTAAGTCCAACTCTACTGCCATCAGGCTGATGAAAGCCTTCATACACACAAATTCCATAATGCTTGCTGTGTGTGCTTGTGTGTATAAGAGATGTGTTAAGGTAGATTGACTTTTAATATAAATGGGAGAGGTGTCTATTGACAACCATATAGTTCTGCCCTCTGTGTCCCTGGTAACCTTATTACACTTAAGAGTGCTGCAGAAAACGCACAAGTTTTATTAACATTGCATGAAACCATGGAATACCTGTGTGTCTTTGGGTATTTCCTGCTTTATTTTGTCTACTTATAAATGCCCTATTAAAGGATGTGGATGAACACAGAGGTGAGCTCACCAGCTTACCTGTGGGTGCAGAGTGTTCTCCGTGTAAGTTCCCCCTGATGCACGCACACATAAAACATACACACTCAAACTCATACTGGGGGCAGGTTAGCCCTGCTCGACACCAGCACCTGCTCCGCTGAAGGTGAAAGAAGTGCTCACTTGAGCTCATTGAAAAGTAGATGTGACAGTAAATTTTTCAGGCCCTTGTGAGATGGGAGATCTTGTTATAGCAGTCAGGATGGGGGTCAGGGCAGTGGCTGCTTGATGATTGAGGAAAAGAGAAGTAAATTCATTCTGCTTCGGGCACTTTGTCAAGTGCCAGTAGCTTACCGCTGAGAGCCACTCACCCATCACCGTGTTACGGCCCCAGAGGTCACATCCACCGCCATAAATCTGCCTCGCCTCCTCGCCTGCTAAACCTATTGCCTCACCCCGACTGAGCACAGGCAGGGAGAGATGCTGCAGCTGCTGCAGCTACCGCTCATAGTCACTCAAATGAAAAAAGAAGACAGAGGAGGGAACATAGATTGTCCTTTTTGATGCTGCTGATGGTGTAAGCAGAACACAGGGAGTGCTTTACACAAGGGGGTGAGGCACTTTTAGGATGAATGGTTGTGTATGTGAAAAGAGGAAATGCATTTGAAATGGATGCTATTTTGTATTGAAAAGTGATATGTAGGCTTATGCAGTTTGATTATTAGCATATTTCCTTTTTTTTTTTTTACATTTTTAACAGTCTTCCCTTGTATATTTGAGTGACTATGTTTTGTTTTTAGCTGACATAAAAACAATTTAAAAGTTCAGGACTGTGCAGAACAAATACAAATGCTTACAAATATAATGAGAGAGGGTGTCTGAGTGCCAAGTTGGTGGTTTTTAAATCACAAAATTTTCTCTGAAACCTCAGACTCAAACTCTTTCTTCTTATTCCAGCCATGTGTTTTCTCAAACTCCTCTATGATCTGCTTCAGTCAAGCAGAGAATGCCAACTCCTCTAAACATATTTTAGCTTTCTCTGAGTTCTGTGGATTGTGATGAGAGGTGTTTGTGTATGAGGCTTCATGTCGCTCCTTGATTGCTTTAAAAAGGGAATTCAGAAACCTGGGTTGGGTTCCTTTTCATACTTCTCAATCTACTTCTGGTAGAGCTGCTGTCACAGTATTTATTATCACACAATATATGTTGGCATTTCTAAACATACATTTGACATGGGTCTAAACATTGAGGAATGAAACCCATATGCCACTTCTATGAAAAAGCACGTTAATAATAACCCCCCACCCCACTCACTTTGCACATTGCATGTGTAGTAGGACTTCTTTCACATTTATTTAAGTACCTTTATTATTGGGTTGGATTGTAACATTTGACAAGCACTAATGAAAATCTATCAGCAGTGCCACTTACAGTCACTGGTCTCTTTCTTAGACAGAGTCAAAATTTAGCCTGAATGATAAAAATGCATGGATCCTTCCTGCTTTGTATCAACAATTCAAGCTCCTAGTGATGGTATAATGGTGTGAGGAGTATTTTCTTTGCATGCTTAGGACCACTTAAGGGTCCCAGTTCCAATTAAGCAACGTTAAAAAAACACAACAGCATACCTAAGTACTGATGCTGTCCATGGGCATCCCTTACAATCGTTGTGTATTCCTTTGACTGCTTACAGTAGAATAACGAACCATGTCACAATGGCCAAATGACTTTAAACTGATTTCCTGAACAGTGAATTCACTGGTATCCAGTTATGGCAGATTGTAATTGGGAAGCTATTGTCAGCAGTCAGTGTTTTTTACAGATCCATGTGCAGTAGCTGCTAAATATTTCACTTACAATATTCTTATCATACACTTAAAAAAAATTCCCCCTTTAGAAACGAGGCGGCAACATAGAGCAGTTTGTAGCTGGAGTTCTACAGGATCTTATAGAACAAGATTGTGTAGTAAAATGCCACAATATTGTAATACTCAACTGGAATCGAAGTATTGTCCTGTTACCTTCTGTATATGACTTCTTCTTTGTAAAGTGTAAGCTGCTTTTTGAAACTTTTGCTATAAAAAAAGGTTGCTCTAAGCTTGACATCCTGTTTTATCTCTGTTTGAGACTCTCATTTTGAAGTAAGAAAGGAAGCTATTCTTAAATTGGCATGAAAGTCATTTAGTACGGATCATCTTTTTGACTAATCAGTTGTTTACAAAATGATGGGATAGTTTTACATCACTTTTAAATTGTTTGTGTAGTAGAATTTAGATACTCAGTGGGAAAGAAAACATAATAGAATGACAGAAAAAATACAAATAGTTTATAAGTATTGTGAGAATAATTTGACTGACTAACCATATCTGTTGAGGATGGTAAAATTGGTATGTGATTGGTAGTTTCCTTAAACTGAAGGACTAGTTCAAATTTTTTTTAATCAGTAGAACCACCCTAGACTTAATGAAACACATGAGCCCCATTGGCTGGTCCAATACATTTTAATGGGGCACATCCATCAATTTATTTAATGTAGTCTATTCACTTATTATAATGGAACTTCAGTGTCAGAAACTGTATTTATTCATTAAAACCACTGTACACATTTGTGTGAGCCACATATTGCATGGTTTGGCTATAAATATCTTTATGTTTTTGTGGTTCATGCCAAAAAAAACAAAAATTACAAACACACAACATGTAAAAAAAATAAAATAAAGACAGAAAAATATCTGATCCACATTTTGGAAACAACTTATTTGCATGTTTTCTTTTCTCTCACTTTACTTCAACAGTATTTTACAAATGTTATTGAGAATTCTTATCCTATTGCTTCATACAGTCACATAAAAAAAGACTCATTCACATCTGTAAAACCCATAGGGATTCCGTTCTTTGCTTCTTAATTGATAATTGATACATTATAATGGAATTATTGATATTTCTGCCATATGCTTGAACTTTTCTGTGATGGTAGTAGAGGGCTGAAGTCAGTGGTAGAATAAAGGAGGTGGGTCTGATGAGGATTGTATTTGTTGGTGTGTTGATGCGTGCACATGTGCTCGTTTTCGAGCTTTATACATTTTCAGTGATTGTTTCTTTCTAGTGTTTGTCGTCATATACCACACTGCAATTAAGCATGTTTGTGTGGTCATATGCATTAGTTGTCAGTGTGATTGGGTGTGTACAAATGTAAGCACGCATCTTTCAAGCTTGTAATATGTCACCGGCTGTCTGTTTTCAATAAAGCTTCTTATTAGCTGGTGATTACCCTGCCTGTATCTGGCTTCTTTCAGCAATTCACTGGAAATTGGAAAAGCCAGGGGCACACTGGGAAGAAAGGAGTGAAAACTTCCTGAACCCAACCTTCCCTCTGCAACGCTCACTGCCAATGTTTCCCTTACCTTTTCAGAAAACGTTTTAGTTGTTTTTCTTCCAAACATTACCAAACTCTGATTTGATAAAATGGTCACAAAACAATACTTTCCAGATTGTTTTGAGTCACACCATTCTGTCCTGCTTTCTCTCTTCTTCACATTCATAACTCTAATGTCTCAGAGAGGTAAACTCCTTCAGTACACTGACCTCTCTCCTTTGGACTAGCCACCCACCCTTCTGCCCTTTTACATATAAATGTGACAGAGACAGATGAAGATACTGCATAATGTGTGTAGATACAAGCATTAAAGGCAGGCTGCCCACCCTGTTCAAACAAGCAGTTGTCCTCGGAGACCAAGCCATAGACCAGTGTCGGGGTGAAGAGCAATGGTGACTGGTCATGAATAACATGACAGAGTCAAGACAGTTGGCAATCAAATGAAGTAGATAGGTTCACAACAAACAAAAAACTCACAAAGTCTACAGATTGTTAACCTATTGTATATTTTAGAACTTTACAGAGTCCAATACCCCATTGTTAGAAATATTACAACATTTTTGTAATTACCCAGTATGTTTTGACTTTTTTGTATCTTCTAAACAGAAAAAGACTTTCTCATTCTGTATCAAACAAATCAACAGCTTCAGGACTTACTTTTTTTCAATAAACACTTTTCTTATTGCATGATTTTTATCAAAAAAAGAGATAACATTGTAAATACCTAAAATCTTCATGATTAGTGTAAGATAAGAGATATTTAGATATTTTCTGAAAATGTATAAATAAACATGTATCTCAAAATTTGATATCTGTCTCACAATTTAATTTAAAACTTCTTCAGATGTGAAATTTCATATGTATATGAAACTGATATATTTCAATTTCTTATATTCAATTATTATTTCATTTTTGTACTTCAGAGCTTTTTGTTAGTTGTTTTTATTTTCTGCTTTGATTAATTTTATATTATGTTATTGCAGTGATTGTGTTCTAATGACCGTTTTTGTAACATGATTAGACAAAATGTGTGCTGATGTACAGAAACAAAATGTTTGGAAATGTGCACCCAGAAATTCAAAGAGCTAACAATTAGTGATTACCCTATTTAACTGTCTTCAGGTCAGTTACCCAGTCCATGTGCTGAGGAAAAATCCCTGCTTCAAACGTCCACATTGACTCAAACGGATACAAAGGTAACTTTCTTTTTATATATGCACAGAGTTTACATAACATTATTGGTCATTCAGAGAAATTGTGGTTTGGATAATTGTGGTTTGGGAAAACAACAAAATGATCTGAACAGGGAGACAACAAATTTAGATGCATCACTTTTTGGAGAAAAACATTTTGAAATTTAAACAATTCTTAATTTGGGCTTGGTGCTCATCAAAATATGTTCCTTTGTTACTGCCCAGCAAAACTTCAGCTGGACTGGAATCAGCATTTTTAAAAGATTTTTCTTTTTCTGTTTGTCTTCACATATTTAATGAAAGAAGAATTAACAAAATTTATCTTGCAATCAAGAAATAACATGTATTCCAAAGTAAATTATGTAAAAAAGAAATATTTAGAAGTAAGCAGGCAAACTGAAAAAATTTATATGCTTTTTCTTTTGAGAAAATTACCGCAGGTATAGCAGCCAGACCCCTTAGTCAAAATCAGCTTTGGTGAGAAAAGAAGTCTGTACATTCTGTCAGGGTGGAAATGACTTAGAAGACTTCCAGGACTCGGCAGAAGTCTCTTTCTGGCTTCCTCCAAGCCTCCCACACAAGCTCCTCAGTGCTTAACTGACTGCCTCATCACTGAAATACATCCAGCTTGCAGAACTAACATTTAACAAACTCATCCCCCTAGTGGCCACCACCAAAACTACTTCTCATACACTTTATGCAATATTGCATTTACCTTTTAAAAAAAAACAACAAAAAAAAAACATCCTTCATCATAAACTCTATGGCTAAATGATATAATATAATAAGATTGTTTTGCAAGCTCATCTGGTACAACAGACAAACAAACAAACCCCCCCATAATATTTATAGTGATTTTTTTCAGTTTACTTTACAAAAGCAAACTACATTATTTTGTTTCTAAAATTCTCTTCCATTGCTCACTATGCTACCATTCCTGAAACTCCCAGAATGTAGTGAAAACTGATCTTAAAAGATAATGTTTGTTTTAATATGTAATTGTTTTAAATGATTATTTTTTTTCTGCTCATATAAACAACTTTCATAATGTGTATAAATATTGTATTGATACTGCTACACATTACACACCGCATAAATTACGATTAAATGAAGTTTGCAGTTTTTCGTCTTCACTTTCTGTCATTTTTTTTGTCTTGGCAAACAGCTCCTGCACAACATATTTCAATTGTCCTACTTCCGAACAGATCGAAGCCGACTCTTTTCTCTGGCTTTGTTTTCCTTTGCAGCTGTTGGGTGGTCCATGCCTCACTCCTTCTCTTCTTGCACTGTCGCACTCTTGCTCATTGTCAAGTTCACTCTGTCTGTTTCTCTTCACTTGCTGGGAGTTTCAGATGCTGTCTGAAACCCAATACCTGAGTGTACACAATTAAGTTCACACCAGAGGTTGTTGGGTGGAATTGTGATCTCATTCCGTCCCATCTGCAAATTAGGACAGCAGGATTTGAACAGAGTGTGTGGCTGGTTAGTTGGTCAAGGTTAGCTAAATGCTTGGAAGTGGGCATGGTGTATGTGTTTCAATAAGAAAAGGTTTGCAGATGAATAACAATGGGAGATTCAAATAATGCATTTTTTATTGTTATTTTGTGAAAGGAAATAGAATTTCTATCTATCTATCTATCTATCTATCTATCTATCTATCTATCTATCTATCTATCTATCTATCTATCTATCTATCTATCTATCTATCTATCTATCTATCTATCTATCTATCTATCTATCTATCTATCTATCTATCTATCTATCTATCTATCTATCTATCTATCTATCTATCTATCTATCTATCTATCTATCTATCTATCTATCTATCTATCTATCTATCTATCTATCTATATTTTGTTTCTCTAAAGTTGAAAAATACTAAGATTGAAATTCCACATGAGCGGACTGTTTCTAAAAACAATTCAGAGTCACAAAGAAAACTATTCCTGGTTTACCCCGTTGAGCTCACCCCAGCTGACATTTTCATCCTGTTAAGTGTTTCAGTGTTGGACCTGTTAGCCGCAGCTCCCTCTAAGTACAGTTCACACGCGATTGGGAGTCCCATAACAGGCCAGCTGGAATATCCAGTCCACTCTTTCATATGCACAGAAAACAAAGCCTCTGTGGAGTCACTAGTGGTCAGTCAGCATGCCAGTCATTCACAGGGAGTGTTTTGAACCTCGATGTGTGTACTAATATTTGGATGGTTTTTAATGCTTAGGACTATGTTCTAAATTCAACATAAAGTTTTTCTACATTAATTGCTGCCTAGAGCAAACACTAAGCACAGATATGTGATTGAAAAGCTTTCTTTATAAAACTCCTTAAGCATAAATAAGTGATTTAATGTATTTATTACTGACATTTTGTATTTATTACTGACTTTTTGTGTTAGATTGATCTTGTAACATTTTAAATGAAAAAGAGATTCCTGCTCTTATGTAGAGTGACATCACAATTGCCTGTGTATATTGAAGAGTGTGTTGTTGTCTTGATCTTTCACAATCCTAATTTTACATTTTTAAATCCATGGACTGGAAAGTAACTTGTGCAATACTGACAACCTAGAGGTGTGATCTGTGATCAGAGATGGGCCCAATCCAATCCAGCATCAGTACCTGGTCAAATACTGATATCGTTACTATTTACCGCAATAGTAACCTTTTACAGCATTTTACTTCCTGTAAAACCAGAGAGCTGAAAGCGTTTTTAAAAAAACAAGTATGTTCTAATGTCTACTGTAGTTTATGTCCAACTATTCACGCTCTCCTTTGTCTCAGTCATCTGCATATGTAGAATCTCAACTACTGACCACATTGTAAATTTAAGTACAAAAGAATATTTTCAACGTTTATTATGTAGCTGTTAAACTGTTAAAGTATATGTGCAAATTTCAACGGCATGGCTTATAGTTTATGCATGATTAGCTTGAAAATCACAAGAATTTAAATAACAGTAAATGTTTAAATAAATAGGTTGTGGATCAAAAAATATTGATATCCGTGGATTAATAAACTTAGTTATAAGGATCGGATCATAACCCAAAAATCATGGACTGGAGCATTTCTTGCTGTAATGGCATTTTTCTTCCTTTTTTTTATCCATTGTCAAAAGCTGACTCTCAGTACATGTTCCAATTAGTTTTAATTGCTTTATAATGTATGAAGAGGCACTTTCAGCTTGTAGAGGACTAAATTTTACCTCTGACAAGAAAAACACTGAATTAAGCTGGACACACTGCACCATATTATGCACTATAAGTTGTGCACAAAGGTTTAAAAATTGTACCCATTGATCAATTGTATCTCACACATAAACACTCCTGAAGTAAAAATTCCTTGGGAGGAGAGAGCTGCAGGTTCATTTACCAGTCATGTTCCATTAATCCAAAGCAACCTGTGGTGATTGATCAATTAGCCCTGCTTAAAACAGGAGCTCAACATGATCAATAGCACTGATCATCAGGCAGAGGATTTTCATTAAGACCTGCAGCTCTAAATCAGTAAACTCTATTAGCATAGTCAAAATGGACTACATGGAATGCAAAATACCCACATTAATAAAATAAAATAAAAACAGAGACCGTTGCCTTTTACTTACTGCTGAGTGTAAATGACAAGTTACATAATACTGGTTTCCAAGAAACTTGTTTTGAAGTCAAAGGTCTTTTTCTAATAAGACATGAAAAACAGACAATTAAATATTAGGACAAAACCAGTGACTGCTAGACAGGTTCTTTACAATGCTCAAAAATGTCACTTTCCTGTATAGTGAAACATTTGAAAAAGTGTTCACTCTCTAATAGGCTATATGTTAGAAGGTTACCATGGGTTCTGACTAGATCCTTCTTGTATTGTCAGTCTTGGTCCACCATTTAACTATTGCTTGTTTTATCATTAGCCTTATTAGCAGGTATGGCTACTAAAAAAAAGCCAACCATACTGTCCATGGGGTTGCCTGTCCTTTTTTTTAAGTTCTTTATGAGGTACTTCGTCACAAAGTGTATTTTTTTCTTTTTTCTTTTTGCAAGACGATTTTAAAAAAATCTAACTAAAAATAATTGTAACCCTGAGTACAACTTACTCTCAGTGCCTCGAAATAGTCTTTACAATACCACAGTGAGCATATCTGGTTGTATTTTCCCTTTTAGCTACTCATTGTTGACCTGTTTTGTGAGTTACCTGGAAAAACAGCGGATGTCCCTTGCACCGCAGCGATATGTCTGATTCACGACCCCATCGAACCCACGGGATCATCAGTGGGCTAAAACACAAAAATACAGTCAGCTGCCATTGACAAACACACCTTTCTCACCCTTCCCTTAATCTCAATGGGGCCAAAAGCCATTGTTTCACTCAAACAATCCTCATTGAATTAAACACTGGCAGCAAGTTTTTTTCAGTGGGGCTGAGCACACTGCTGTCATGGGTCTGATCGTTAATGTGCCATCACTGCACCGCACATCCTCAGCAGACACAGGCAGCACTGAGAGTATTTCCTCCATCTGTAGGTGACTGTGCACATGACCAGCTATGTTTAAGTGTAACTAAACATAGTTAATTGAAAAATGTCATAGGATCAAAAATGCAGTAGTTCTGTCATGTAGCAAAAAATATTTTATAGCGAACTAAATACAAAAGTATTGTCACCCAAAGTATTTTTGAAGTTAAAAGAAAATGTTTTTTTCTAGAACTTTTTGCTAATAAGTGACAAATCAAATTTGTCGGGCAGTTGCTCCCCCTGTCCATGAAATATGATTTCTCACACAACAACAAATCTAAAATCTTTGCAGTCCTCCTTGATGACAAAATGAATTTGGACGCCCTTACCACAAAAAGGCAGGAAGAATTGGAAAAATAATGAACCAACAAGGATTCAGTCAAAGCACAATGACACCCATGACTCCTATTTATTTTATATAAGCAAACCTGCAGAACTCGCCATGTATGAAAGTGTCCTCACCAACCTGAACCACAACAGCAACAAAAAAATATATATATTTTTATTTTCAATCTCCAAAGACAAAGCCAAAAAACTAAGATCAAAACATTCTAAACATTTGCCTTTTGTTTTATCTAAATTTGACTGCAGAATTTAAAAACTTTACCTTTTTCAGTTTTGCATAAAAGATTTGATCTGTCGTCTGTTTCATCTAGGCTATAACAACTCATTAATGGCACCTTTTCTTGAAATTACCTTTAGGGTATCTATTTAAAAAATGTCCAGGTTGCACTGTGATAAAACGTGAATGAAAAGTATTTATACTGGATCAGGTTTTACCTTGTTACAAAGGTCAGTGTCAGAGGGAGAATGCTATCTAGAGAAGATGCTTACATTTCTATAACAGTTACGTGTGTAAGGCTGTGCCCTATCGCTGTGTATTGGCGGGAAGGAAGGGAGTTGGTTTCAGAGATACTGGGGCAGACAGGAAAAGATCATCCTGGTGTTACCAGTACTGAGGTGAAGCCTGCAACATCCCCCGCACCCAGGCCAACACACAAATTTCTCAAATGCTCACACAGAGTTTACCACCTTAACAACACTAACATCAACCTTTTTATGCTTTACTATAGCTCACCTTACACGATCTCTGTTGGAAGTGCTTTACACTTTCCTGATGTCCATACTGATGTCTTGAAAGTTTAAAAATATTTTTAATGAGGTAGCTTGACAACATGATGACATTTCCATGAGTTATGCTTGGGTTGAGGTGGGTGGGATGGATGGACGGATGACATTGTATCCACCCCCACTGGGGAGAGGAAGTCCCTATCAGAACACAACAGGAAAAGGACAGAGCAAAAACAAGTGCATGTCTTTTTGCACATTAAATCACTTCCTGTAGGACATTAAATAATTTCTTTCTGAGCCTCTACATTTTAACAAATGGAACTTCTCCATTTGGAAGACAAATTGATCACATCTTCCGATGGACACGCATGTAAAAGCTTGTTACAAAAGGTGTTTGCACTGAGAAGTGAAATGCTCTCAAGCCGAAGAGAATTTGAGATGGCACAGAATGTATCTGCATCATTTAGTTTCTGTCCTTTGGTCCAGTTTGAAAATGGAATTCTGTGCAGCCTATCAATCTGATTTACTGCCTTGACTTGCAGATGTGATGACTATCATCGGATACAAGAGCCACATAAATCCCTGTTCTGTGACACATCACAAGCCCTGAGTCTGAACCTGGAGCCTTGATCACCATCCAAAATCTGAAACAAAGGGACAAAGGTGTCTGTGTTGCTTGTATAGGAAAAACTCTTTTAATTGGGATAATACCAGATAAAGTACTAGTTTTACCAATTTACCAGTTTTGCTTTAAAAAAAAAAGAGTAACCTTATTTTTTACACCATCTGGATTATTCATCTTTTTTAAGATTGACTGGCATGTTGTAGGTATGATCGGCACAGCTTAGACGTATTGGAAATGCAGGTCTCTCTGTGCTGTTCTCATCGCAGGGCACAGCTGTAAAAAATATGACTTCCTTCCCGCAGGCAATTTCCTGTTTATGTCGGAATGCAGGTCAGGAGAGGAGTGTAGTCGTCCTTACCTCATCTGTCGTCATCGTCATACAAAGTAAAGTTGACGCAGGATGTTATAAATTCCACTATCCTCTTTTTGAAGAAAATATCTATCCAAGAATGTTTGCCTTTATTTAATTAGACAAGACTCAAATCCCTAAATTACTCTCAGTTGACACTTCTGCTATCTGGCCTATGGTGAGTCTATTTGTATTTAATTGTAACATACATTGCCATTTTGTAGTTACAGTGGTGTGAAGAAGTGTTTGCCCCTTTTCTGATTTCCTATTTCTTTGCGTGTTTGTCACTGTTACGTTTTTCAGAAGATCAAACTAATTTAAATATTAGTCAAAGGCAGCACAAGTAAACACAAAAAGCTGTTTTTTAAATGATGTACATCATTTAGGGAGGAAAAACTGCAAACCTACATGGCCCTATTTGAAAAATGATTTGATGTGCAGTTACACCTGTTTTCATCTCATTTTTGGCTTGTGCTGCACATTTGCACCTCTCCTTGAAATAAGTGACTTAGTGCCTTTACTGATAACTTGATTTTAAAAGTAACTGAGTTAGATTGCAAGTTACTTTATTAGTTCCATTCTGCTGACAGTAGCCCCCACTGCCTTACAATAAAAATGACAACCAGGATTAGTCAACTGTGTGGGTTGAGGGCGGCATTTCCTCAACTTCTTCAACTCTGCCTCACTTACTGGTTTTGCACTGAAGTCCTGCTTTTGTTTGAGCGATGGGGAAACTCCTGAAGTTTAGTCAGCTTTCTGCTTGACACCACCAGGTGAGACTTGCTCTGTCTATTAGACTGGGCTATACTCAAATGTTTCCTCAAGTTTGATGTATTGTTGAAGCTATTGATAGGTTAGAAGATAAAAGCTATGAGATGCAGTTGTTAAATGTTGATTTCATACTATAAGAGTTGACTGGAAAAGGTAAGATTTACAATTGACAGTTAAAAAAAAGTTTACCATAAATATTGATATCAGTTAACATAAGCATAAAACAACGTAAATACAGTGATAAAATTGTAATATTTTATATATATATATATTACGTATATGATATATATATAATATATATATATATAATATATATATATATATATATATTTATATATTATATATATATATATATATATATATATATATATATATATATATATATATATATATATATATAATATGCTGCTTTAATGTTTGTCAGTTCAGTTTGTCCTGTTATTCAGGAAAATTTGATCTGTGCATTACAAATCAGCCAGAAAGCCTTTTCTAGGATACATTGGTAGTGGCTCCATCCTCCACTGGAGAAGTACAGAAATTCACTCTCGTTCCGTCTCTGGATACTTAAGAGTATAACAATAGCACTCTGTCTCCATCACAGGGGTTACTATGGACATTGTCATCTATAGCTGACACAAACTCAGAATAGTGCCTGTATTAAATGAGCACCTCTCTCCTCTCTCCATTGTTTACGTTTGTGTCGGTGGTCGATATTCACTCCCTGAGAAACAAGAGGAAAGACACAATATATCTTTTTACTAAATGATATGCCAAAAATAGTAGCGCCCAGTGATTTTGATAAGTTCTAATCACACAGGGCTCAGAGTCCAGTCACATCTGACAGCTGTTAACTACTATGCCCACACAGGCTTGTGACATGATTTGCATTTGCGAATCTCCGCAGGTTTGTGAGACCCAACCAATCAGCCCCTAAAATGTCTCAATTGCACACACACACAGATCTCCCCAAACCACTCTGTTTGGTTGATCTTCTGCTGATTTGCCTAAAACAGGCAGCAGCTGCTGCTGTCAATGTTTAATTTAAAAGCTCATATTATGCTCTGCATGATACATTGTGGTCAGGAGCATGAATGGGTCTGATGAAGAGCAGGGTTCCTGATGGGAGGTTTGATGAAAACTGGGGGAGTATGTGTAGACCCAGAGGTCTCCAGGCGCAGTCATTAAGATGGCTCTTCTGCTTGGAGATAAGACAGCCCACTCCACACACTTAGCTCATTGAAGATGATCCCCTGCTTACTAGGAGCATCCATTATTTATACATCTTTAAAAATTCCAACTGACATTTTTATCACTTATGAATGTCAGATTTTTTTAAGGTCTGAACATATGTGAGTTTGCTTTTGTTTCTGCATAACTGGTTTCAGAGAGATAAGAAAATGTTGATTAGATATTTACGTTCACCCATCATCAATATCATTTTTTATAGGTTAGTCTAATATGAACATCTTAAGTTATTTAAAAAGAAAACATACATTTGCCTTGAAGGTTTGACTTTATGGTGTTTTCTTTTTCCCTCTAAGATTCCCCCTAGCCAGCTACAGAGAAACCATATATAAATACTTGGCGTCTCCAACAAGTTCTATGCTTGATTCATCCCATGTGATAACTAATCATTAGTGGTTTCTTCATACACATTCAACATTCAAAGAAAGTTCATAAAATTTCGAGACCAATTCACATCCTGATGTGCATTTAGAAACAAACAAACAAACAAGACTTTCTAGGCAAACAAATGAGTTTCATAAAAGCGAATTATACACAGCTGGTGTGAATGTCTCCTAAATCTGCGACTGTTCATTGATATTAATTTTATTGTACGAAAGAATATTATCCAAGTTATTTGTTTTTTCTTTGTTTGCATGTTTGCTTTTTAATGTGTTGGTCACTTATCACAACTTTTACTTGAATTTGATAACTCTGTCCACTCAAAATTATACTGTAACTACTGTATATATGTTGTTTCTTCTGAAAACAACATATATATAAGTAATATGAGATATGTTAGCTTGATGTCAGCAATGATATGATGCTCAATAAATAATTTCTAAATAATTCCGGCATTTTACTGGCCTATGCAAGTCCATCACGAAGGCTAGACCCTCCACTGCCATCTTGTACAGATCTAGCCATGCCGTATTGATCAAACTGCTGTCTGGTGCTTTGGTGTGTAAAGCCTCAGGCTTTACACTCTCTCACCTCATCTTACATCACTCAGGTCATATTAGACTCAAAGCTTGCCCTCCACTGTTAGACCCTCGCTACACTCCCACAGAAAGTACTTGTCAACATGAAGTCAATGTTTATGTTGATAGCAACACATACTTGCTATCAAGTTTGCATTGGTCAGGTGCTGTTATTTGACTCGCTCTCCCTCTCTCTCTCCCTCTCATATATATATATATATATATATATATATATATATATATATATTATATATTTTTTTTTAAATATATATATGAATACTGAGGAAAATACACAGAGAGGGATATATATATATATCCTCTCTCTCTCTCTCTATATATATATATATATATATATATATATATATATATATATATATATATATATATATATCCCTCTCTGTGTATTTTCCTCAGTATTCATAGTTCCAGTTGAGAGAAACGGGTTATTTTCCTTTCAGAGGAAATGTAAACATTATTAGCTTGCACTTCATTTTACAGCCAACCCTTTTTACATTTATGCATACTCGATCAATCTTTGAGAAGTACCGTCACTGCAAGGCTTTTAAATGCTTTGCTCAAGGGCACCTTTGCAGTAATTGTCTAACCCAGCCAATTGTGTTTGTCTCTCCCTTTAACCTCCCCACTTATTTTATAGCCGGTAGTAATATGGTGCTCATAGATGACAGATGCAGTGTCCTGACACTATTCCCTGGACGTCCCTAAGGCTTTTGTAGCTTTAAGTGATTTTAAAGATTTAAAGTGACTTTTTGGTGGCTTTCAGCCAGACACAAAGAGTGGCAACAAGTCAGCCAACATTGACTGGTAAGAAATTCAGCCACATAAACCTTTTTTTCAGCATTTTATGCATTTAACTTTCCCTACTGGAGGCCATAAAAACATTTTAGATGAAAAAAATTATTAAAACAACAATTTGAACTAAGGCAAAACACTGCATTTACTGTTGGAGATACATTACTATATAAGAACCTGTTATATTTAAGAGACCAGAATTTCTCATTATTATATACTGAATTTTTTAAAATTATATTAGGAGCCACTCAAGAGTTGCTAAAGCAAACATTTGTGATTCAAATCCATAATTTAGGAAACGAGAGCTTAAGACTCCCTAAAACAACACTTTTTTCCAAGTGTTTCTAAAATGAACTTCTGATCCAACAGATAGCTGAAGAATTTTCTCAAAGGATATTGTGTCTTATTTCCTCATATTGTCCTTTTGCCGGTTACATTTTAATCCCTAATGCTCATTTTAAAAGAGCGATAGCACTGCCGCTGCCTCTGGCAAAAGACAGATGCACTTAAGACTTCAGGCCAGCAAACTGAAACCATTATTGTCTCAAGAGGGAGATAGCAGACTAAATAATCAGTTTTCTTTGATGGGGACAATGTGAGCACATCTGTTTGTATGTGCGGGCTTCCCAGAAATGTCCCTTGAGCTGAAAATGAGAGGGTTTGTACAGAGGCAGAGAAGAAAAGTTTTTTTTTTTCTTTTTGTGAAGATTCACAGTTCATTTCATTTATAGAAACAAATGGATGGTGTGTTAACACATTTCATCATTGACAAACATGTACACTAATAGACACTATCTCAAAGCATGTTGATCTGTAGGCCATTAGTATTTTCATTGTATATATGCAGCATTACAAAGAAGCTGGTATACAAAGAAAGTTGGTGACACTCATGAAAGTAAATGGAACTGACTTCTTTCTCCCCCAAAATTACTGAATCTTGGTTTCCAGGGAATTACACAGTGTCGAGGGACAGGCACATATGTCATGGCACATCAATACTACATAGCTCTAGCAGAAATGCATACCCAAACTCCTGAGAGACCCACAGTTGCTCTTTGTGAGCATAAGGTTTCTCAGATGAAAAAAAAACCCAAAACCTTTTGCCCAAGGGTAAAAAGATGATTTGACTTGAATCTTGTCTTGGATTGCAATTGTTTTATAAATTATTGCCCAAGTTCAGTATAATTGTCCGAAAATAATGAATGGCCAAAGTCATTGTTTGCCAAAACTGATTGTGCAAATAAATAAATAAATAAATAAAAATCTTCACCTCTTTTTGTGTTGCCAAAAGATGAATTAGGCAAAAAAAAAAAAAAGGCCAACATTTAATTACAACATTATTTTAGGAAGGTGATAATATGCAACCTCATCACTTCTCTTTTGTTTAGCTTCTTGCTTTTTTTTTTTTTTTTTTTTTTTCTTTTAGAATTTTGGAATCACTTATCAGAATATGATTATCACAAGGTGTGAGGCTAAGGAGAGGTTGAAACAATCATATATTCCCATCAGCTAGTTCATACAAAAAGAGGCAGTAAAACCTAAATGGACATCATTGTATCTAAAGAACTATGTGCAATAAGTGAGCTATAAGTTCAGAACTACTCACCCACTTGTATTCATTAATGAGATTATTCTCCTTATTTGTTTTTGCTGAATGCTTTTACTGATCTATTAACTGTAAGAACAAGTGGCTATAGTCTTTCAAACAAGCAATTAAATTGCAAACATTAGTAGCAGCTCAAGAGATTAATTATGCATTTTTAGCAGAATAAACTTTAGGTTAAGTGGCCACTGACTGTTTTCTTACCTTATTGTAGTTTTGTTCCATTAAACTTTTTATCGTCTCTTCACAGACATTCTTGGAGGTCACACCAAAAATATAATTATGTGTTTTATCCCAGATGCTGCAGTTGATGAATAGTGTTGTGATTATCAGGTTGTCATTTCATTACAGTCACAACATTTCTTCTTTTGTTGCTCCCATAGAGCTCTTCTTTTGATTTCATTGAAGGAAAGGTCAAGTTTCCACAAGCAGTCATTCACCAGCATTCACCTTCGCCACTTGGCTGAGGTCTGGCAAGATTAATTCTTTGTGTCTTGCCGTCTTTCTATGAGCCAGGTTCATATTTCCTACAATGAAGCCTAGCAAACACAGGAGAAAGTGTGTGCTTTTCTTTAAAAGACATTGGCGCAACCGTTTTAACAGAGCGGCTGTGTTTGAATTAGATGTTCTAACCTCCCGCTTGCTAAATGGATTTCTAAAGTGGCTGTAGTTGGAGGCTTTCAATCGGATGCAACCTTGAGTCCTTTTTTATGTGAGCTCTGTAGGATTTAAGTGCCAGTATAACATGAGCACGACTGAATGCATGCTCCTCATTTTTTGAAATTGAAAAATCTCCAAAGGCTCTCCCCTTTGTGCAGGCAATTAATGGAATGCTGGCAGCTAGGTTCAGGTGCTTAAAAGTTGTATTTTTTTTTTTTCTCGCTCAATCTTTTTTTTTTTTTTAATGAATAATAAAGGATAATCATTGTGGTGGGGTAGGGGGACAACGTAATGCTGTAGGCTTCCTCTTTATGCACAATGATGTATAATGCATGCTTTGAAATGAAACGGCAGCGGCCTTCGAACTATTCCATCTCCAAACCTTAGACTATTTGTTTTGCATGCCATAGTGATGCTTTTGCATAATAACAGTGAGTTTGCCCGTTAACAATGCTTGCTTATTAATTTGATCTTTACATTTTTAAAGTTTGTCCATCAGGCCGCCAAACATCGTGTCCCCCAGTTGCTGTTTGGTGTAAGTGATTAGAACGTTGGCTAATTGCATCTCTGAAGGGTTGAGCTGTTTCTTTTTTGTTTTCATGTTCTGCATGTGTGTTTTACATTTGAGTCAGATGAACACAAAACAAATTCAAGCATCAATAAATGTTCCATGATGAGAGGAAATGTAATAAATGTATTTGTTTGTTGATAAGACATTAAAATGATCAAGGATAAGATAACCTCTGTGATTGTACCATTTTTAAGTTTAAGGTTTTACTGGTAGTAGCTTACTGTTAAAACATAAAGAGTCACCAGAGTTACTTAATGTTGCATATTCTTTTGTTTTACTATATGCAACTATGAGAACAGACTCCAAAAAGCTGACAATACCTGATTTTTTTCAAATAATATTTTATGCAGACTGTGGAAGCAGCTGCTAATTTAAATGTATCGGCTGATGAATAGTAGGAAAGTGGCAAACTGTGTAGAAAAAATCATGATCATAGAAAAACTGACTGGTGACACATTTTTGCCGCTATACGGCCAATAAAGCCTCAGGGCCCCCCTCAAACTGTGCTGCAAAGCAAACATTCTTATTCCAGCACACTATTACACATTTTTCCACAGTCTTGGAACACTTCTAAAAGCTTTAGCATTTTTTTCACCCCCGCGGTCTCTTTCGTTTTGACTGTGCTTGACAATGTAGGGAAACATACAAACACATCTCGGTAAACACGAGTGATGTGGTTCCAGAGTTTAAAAGCTTCATATAACACTGGCAGACGGAACTTGGGGCTGTTTGTGTGATGGAGAGGAAAACTTGTTTAGAAACTGACAGCACTGTGTGTTAGAGAGTTAGAAAAAAAAAAAAAAAAAAAACAAAAACAAAAAAAAAACGGTGTCTCTGTGCTTATGTTGCTTTTGGCGAGTTATCCATGTGTGTGTGTTTTTTCACTCTCTTCATGGTTATCTTTTGAGTTACTTGGTTTGGAGCTTATGTCCACCTTCAGGGATGCACAGAGCATGCATTTCTGAGTATTTTCACCTGAGGCTGCACTTGTTAGAGTCTGTGTATAAATGTATATACATTATTTATACAAATTCAGAGCGAGTGAAAGCAGGTTTTAACACATTTACAGACAGGAGGGCAGGCACTGCAAGCCAAGCTTTAAGTGTGGGTTGCAACAGTGTGCGTCGGGAATCGAGCTGGCTGTTTGCCTGTCTGTGACAGGCATCCTTATTGCTGTGTGTCAGCACTGCTCATGCTTTCTGTTACTTGCTTAGCAATTAAATGTGTCCTCATATCATTTAAATGTTATGTTGTTTTCATTTCAAACAAATCAATTAATAAGATGAAAATGTATTGTCGTTGTCTGTAATTTTCTGGAAATGTAGAAAAGTGCAGCCTTATGAAACATTGCCTTTTTCTTAAATTTAGAGGGAATTTTTGTATTTCACTGGGAATATGAGACAAAGTAAGGTCTTGTTGTTGAAACAAATTAATAGTATGTGATATGCCTTTCAATAAAAAAGCTTAATGTCATAGCAGTGACTTGCAAAAGTATGGATACCCATTGAACTTCTACACAAATTTGCCATCAAACATTGTTTTGTTTTTACTGAAAAGTCCAACTCAAAATACAACATAATTGTGAAGTAGAAGGAAAGAGAAATATTATTTTCAAATTTCTTTATTTGTAAAAAAGTTAAAATTGTGGTTGTCTAATTGTATTCAGTCCAGGAGTAAATAGTTTGTAAATCTGCTGTCATAGCAATTAAATTGTGAGTGTTTTAGCATATGGCTCTACTATATTATTTGCCAGATTAGACAGAGAATGTATGTGAACAAAGAAATAAATTCTGAATTGAAGTTTTGTCTACTCTTTTACCATCCCACTAAAACACGTCGATTTTAAAAATGGATCCATGCTATTTATCTACCTTATCTTGTTTTAACTTTTTAAATGTAAAAGTTGTAAGAAAGAGATGATCAGAACCAATTTTCCTCAAATTTTGGTACAATTTGAGGAAATTGTACATCAAATATTACCATTACTGTTGGTAATACTTGATGTGCCTTCAGTTGTGCATAGGATAAAGAGTATTGAGGATACAAATGTACACCAAAAAAAAAAAAAAATTAAATGAAAGAAAAGAAAAATATATATATATACTTTTTATTTCTATAACCTTTTGTATTGGCACTGGACAATACAAAAAAAAAATCTATTACTTTTTCTTGGGGTTGTTTTAATCAGAGCTGAAGTGTGAAGAATCTAAATCTGTTTTTCTTTTCTTGTTACTTTCCCAGGAGTTTTTTAAAAAAAAATTATTTTCAACCATTAAGTTTAAATACAAACATTAAATGTTTGTACTAAATAGTTACCTGTTCTCTTCCTATGCCCAGGAGCCTGCTCCTGTAGAAGTGGATGCCTTGCCAGCTGGATGCAGCCTTCATGTTCCCATGGACGTTGAGTTTGCAGCTTCCTGTTTCCCTCGCATTCCTCCACCTTAGATAAACTTTGTATAGAGTGACCAAACTGGCTTAATGATGTGTTGTTTAAAATTGTGACTTATTTTCTGATAGATGTTTCCTTTTTTCTATCATACCTCTTTTTATTCTGTTCTCTGTAATCAGTGATTCTGTAAAAATAAGAGAACTCATTTGAGGGAGAAATGAGGAGGTACTGACTGACTTTAACATATTTTAATGATATACTGGATGATATTACATAATACCTTAAGTTTATGTTCATTCTATTGTGTTATTGCTATAAAGCCAATATCACTAATTATATTTTTTCTATAAGATCTTTTAGTTTTCTTGCTGTACAGTTACTATATACAGTATTTAACTTTCCCATTCTTAGTTTAAATTTGTTTGTAATAATTTTTTGAAGTGATTTGTAACTAATTTTAACAATCAGCTAAGACCCAGAATGTGACAGAAGGTGAAATAAAAGTTGAACAGAGGTACTCTGTGTAAATGTGATGCAAATATATACATGTATATATATCCATATGTATTTTTTCTTTTTTTCTAATAAGAAATGTATTTGATGTCTCATTCCTACATGTTGCGAATGCTTTGTTGGTTAAAATGTTAAACCGTTTGCCTTTATAAATACTGAACAACCAATATTTAAGCTTAAATTAATACATCACAGGGAATACAGAATACAGTTTTATAACTATACCACAAAAACAAAATGGTCATCTGCCTCCGAGATCAATCAAGTTCAAGATCAAGTCTGATGAGAAATTTCAGAATTTCAACAACAGAGATGGCAGAAGAATTAGACATGTCACCAGAAATTTATTATTAGTTCAAATAATAAATTCATTAACAAAATTTTAATAAGATTAGCAGTCCATGCAGTTTTTGGAATCAGGCGAGGGTATATTTAGATCAAAAATGCTTACAACTATGTGATAAAAGGAGTGGTTTTGGCAGAAAAATGAAGTTTTTAATGTAATGGAAAATAATCCAGTTAAAACAGGGACACCCTAATAAATGTATTATTTATTGATAAATAATAATTTGGAAGGAAACTGGGGATATGCACTGAATACATGAAAAAGCATCTGAAGACAGAAAGCCGAAGTGATTTTTTTTGAATCTGTCAGTATTTGAAAAGCTATCATGCTCCAGACCAGAGCAAATTAATGACTCAGTTAATATAGTAATGAGTAAAAGTACATTTGCAGCCTTACTGTATTGAATCACATTCATAGATGAGCTTATATTTTTCTAAGCTTCTGAAATTAATTTCAGTGAAGACTAAATCTGTTAAATGCCCACCTATTTAGTTTGACATCTACATACGATTTTACACCGTCTTTTGTATTTTTCTATAATTTCTTTCATGTCTTATATTTTTCTTTAATGCCTTTTTAACTTGTTCTTTATTTATATATTTTATTTTTTTAAGTCCAGTGATTTATGATGCACAAATTGTGTTATCTGTAGTATTTTTGACCTTGTCTGTGAAATAGGCTTTTAATTTATTTATTTTTGGAGCCGAAATACAGAAATGAAAGAACATCATTGCTGCTGCCAAGTGACCCTTTCTGACAGAGGAGTGGAAAAACTTTCTCAGCAGAATTATCCAGTAATTATGCAGGGAGCTTCAAAAAGACCTGGGGTTAACAGATAAGATCCGCCATTAAAATAAAAAGTAATGCACTTTGCTCCAATGGCCTCCATACCCACTCACTGTGTAAGACTCTGCAGATGAAGAAAATGCATGTGGAAACCTGTTTACACGAATAAAGCCAATGTAGAAGATAAATATATCAAAATCAGACGAGATCAAAATACAACTTTTTGCATGTTATGCCACACACTATGTATGGAGGCAACACAATTGTTAACAATAACCCCAAAATGCTAACTGTGAAGTTTGAACTAAACATTGTGGTGTGTTGCCATCTCTCAGCATTCAGAAATGGCAGACTTCATGCAATGAAAGAAGCCTGAATGGACAAAGCAGTGGCACATTCTTGTTAAGGCACCAAATATGAAGTGAGAGCAGGTTTTCAATCAAGAAAATCATCCCAAAGACACCACCATGGAAATTCCGCATGAAGTCAGAGAAAAGACAGTTCAGGAAGACTCAACTAATAGTGTGCCCTAAATTTGCCTACGTGAAGACAGTTTCTGTAATATAGGTCAAAATCACACCTGAATAACATGTAACCAGTTTCTCCATAAAGAGGATGTCTAAAGTTGTTACTACCAAGAGATGTTTCTGCTGCGTACTAAGAAATATTTAGTAAGTTAGTTAAAAGCTTATTTTATTTTCAGTTTAACTTAGATATAGTAAATTAATGTTGGAAGTAAATGGCTTAGTTTATTTACAGTGTGGAATATTTGTTTTGTAACTGACATCTGAATTCTATATCAGTGGTCTCCAAAGTACACTGATGTGTTCAGTACTTATTTTCATGGGTGTGTGTCAATTGTGTGCACAGTCATTAAAGTATCTAAAAGGGTAAATGAGAAATCTTTGGTATATGAGCAAACCAGAGAGAACAAAGATTCAAGTTCATATTTAGTGAAAACTGATGTGACACAAATATATGACACCCCTAAAATACTCAATGTGCACACCTGCATAGACATATAAAAAGATAAGTAAAATTTAAGGGTTTTTGTGTATTTGAAAACCACTCATGGAAACAAAACAGAGAGCATGCTACAATAAACAAATTTATTTTGGCGTGGACACCTCACGTCATGTAACACAAAGATGGAGACCCAGCGACGCAATAAATTATCTTCAATAGTAAGAGTAACCAGTGACATACTGTACATCAAAAAATTTAAAGAACGGGAAACAAACAAAAAAAGAAGCAAAAACGGGATTTACAAATAAAATGCTGAGAGGGAAGCACAATCTTTAGACAGCATTGCTGATAAAAAATTTAAATTGTGTGATTCCTCTTTTATTTTAGTGTCTCATGACATAATTTAAGTACTGTTATAAAGAAATAAAAAAAGAGTAAACACTGTACACAAACCAAAGAAAACACACCAGAGAAACCCTTTTCTTAATTTTGATGATTTCATTTTTCATTTGGAAATCATTACTTTGCAAATTAAGCTTCATCACAGTTCTCTCCCATATGACAACATGAATGTAAACACCTGTTGAATTAGTCTTTTTTATTTTTTTTACAACATTAATACTTTATATATATATTTATATATTTGTACATATTTTCATTCACATCTGCACGGTTAGCTAGCATGGTAATGAAATAAGGCAAGACTCACATAATTGTGACATCACAATGTTTTTTTTTTTCTTTTCCGCATTTTAACACTGATTATTAAGGTGTTAGTCATTTCCTTCCCTCTTCTATGGTGGGCTTTGGTCTTTTTGGAGGAAGGCAGGATTGTTCCATCTCCATCTGTGGAATCATGACTTGTTTTGTTCCAAGTTTGGTAAAATATTAAAAAGAAAGCGTTAACTGCAGAAAGAAATGGGGGTATGCACGCAATTCTTTATGGTGACTTTATTAAGAGGGCTTATCTAACACTGTTCTTTTTGAGGTTAATAGCAAAAGATTATTCTTAGAATGATGAACAAGATGAGGGGTCAACAATGAATAGCAAACGTCTGGAAAAAGACAGAAACATTTCACCCTTTAGTTTTTTGTTCATCAATAATTGATCCTATTTTCCAACCATTTATTTTACCTTGTTTGTTGAGTCAAGCTGCTGTTGCAGGTGTCATATGGGAGATCAAAAAATAGAGTCACTTGCTTGGCTGGCTGCTTGTCAGTTTGACTTTACAGTACCGACGACAGCTGAAGCCCAGTTTCAGTGAGAGAACACGCAGGAGGAACATTGAACTGTTGATACAGAGCTGTTTGAAAGAAGGGCAGTGTTATTCGGCTTCCTTTTCTTAGCACAAATCCACATTTTATTATTTTCAGAAGGCTTTAACTTGTAACCCTAAAGTCGTATGGTCCTGCTAGAGCAGAAATCATTTTATAGTGTCAAACATGGAGTTTGTTTCAAGTGTTTTTTTTTTCTTTGTTGCCCTTCAAAATTCTTTTTTTTCTGCAGTTCAGTTGAAGAGAACAGTCTTCTGCAGTCTTTTTTTTATCTTTATTTGAATTTTTACAATAAAGAAATCTAAATGCTGTTTGTTTGCACACACCGTGAGTCTCCGAGTGTTCAAGTTCATAATGAGCTCAGTATAAATAAGAGTTTCTGACACTTTAAGCTTCCCGAATTTATTATCTTCGCAGACAAGCTGGAGGTTTGGGTTTTGAAAAAAAAAAAAAGAACATGAGTCGATGAGTTTTTACAAACGTCCTTGCGGTTGCCGAATGAATCAGGACTGTCCGGTTGTTAAGCTCTTTTTGCGTGCAGCATTTCAATGAGTAGGTTGTTGCAGGGCACGTCGCCGTTCAGGTGTTTGTAATAAAGATACTCCTCGGCTTGCAGGCTGATGGCTCGGATCTCCGGCAGTCGAAGGAGCAGTTGGCCAAACTTGTCAGTCTGCTGAGGATAGTTGCACATCACATAGTCCAGCAGTGCTGCGTTGACCTGCTCCTGAACGCTTTCCACCAGGTGGAAGTTCTCTAAGTTCTTCACGTCTGCAGGGAAAACGAAGGGAGACATTAACACAGTGCAAAAAGTATTCTTTCGTCTTTGAAACAACTATTATTGTTTTACTCTGAATTTTTCGTAAGAACTATTCATTAATTTTATATGCTCTTAATAATAATAGAAATACAAACCACACATATATAGTTCAAGTTTGCATGGATTCACATATATACAAATGATTCAAACACATCAGAATCAAATGACAGAACGAAGTCTGCACACAGAAACACTCTCACACACACAGCATAAAGACACACAAGAATGGATGCAATACACTGACTCACACTCCTCAGACACACTCTATACTCCCCACATCCAGTTACTGATATCCCAGAGGGCAACCAGCCCCCAGACCCAGGAGATGTCCCCTTCATCCACCCAGAACTTTCAATGTCTACACACAATTTAACATTTGAAAATGGTTCCAGAAGTGAGGCTGATTGAAAGTTCGCCCTCTGGTTGCCATTAACCATGCCCATGGCCAAGGCCCTATGTGTGTCATAAGAATGTTATAGATGAGAGATTTCTTCATCTCCATTCCAAATTTTATTTGGAATGGAGATGGAGATGGAGAAATGTCCTCATATCCCAGATACACATCTGCACCCAAAACACCTGCATATGTGATGGAATGTCCTCTCAGAGAGTCAACTCACCCGCTGACTTCAATGGGCACCCTGGTTTGCCAAATCCACCAAGGGACAGAGGCCCTGGCACTTCCACCACAAACTCAACAGTAGCAGTACCACCAAGCCAAACCTACCCACCCAATTCCACCCTAGACAAAAAAAAAACAAAAAACTATGCCACTCGAACATTTGATTAAATCCCAGAGCTCTTAAGGCATTAGAGATCCCCTCTCCCCTGTCTGTAGAATTCTGTCTCTGAAAAAGTGAACCTGCAATGAGATGAGAATGGCCACTTCAATAGGCCTCAACAATGTATGGAAGCCCAATGGGGCCAGGGCATAGCCATCACACATTAACCGTCCAAAAGTCATGGCAATATATTCAACAGGACCCACACCCACCCAGAAGCAGAACAGACTCCCTAAAAGCTTTGCATGTAGCCACCTGAAAGTCACCTCCCAAAAAAGCCAAAGCCCCTCTCAGGTGGGGGCCTGTGTCCACAGAACCACCTCCAGTGACCAATCCTGGGAAAGCCCCAGAGGCCCCAAACTCAAACACCTCCCTCACACCATCAACAACGGCCTGCGGGATGAAACCAAACCCCCCATCCCAACCTAGAGATGGAACCGATCAAAGGAATCCAGAGAGATTGATCTGATGTGGAGGCAATGGTTGTTTCAAGACAAACATGGTTTAAAAAAAGGCTGAATCGATGACAAAAAACATAATGGCATGCATCAATCTACAATGCAATTTTGTAATGCCTATTAACAAAATTATAGATGATACTAAAGGTTACCGTGCAATTAAAACACCTTTATTGAAAACATAATGAAATTTGTAAGTAAAATTGCAAGCCACCTTCTTTGTGTCCAAGTGTGCACATAGCCCCCCACAAACAAAAAAAAACAAAACTCTAAAAAGTCTCTCCCTGTATTTCACAGAATCAATTAGGTCATGTTAGCCCACAAAAACATAAAGTCAATGGGTGAAGTGGCTAGTGACTCCCTAAAAGCAACATGTTTAAGGACAATGTTACACTAATCGTTAGTGTAACACTGTCCTTATTCTTGAGGGGTATAAAGATAAATTGCCATTATTACTAATACATAAGGGTTAGACAACATGAAAATCTGACTCCTTTATTGTGGCTCATATGTTGCATGATGAAACCCCCTTCCTTCTCTTTTCTGTTTTCCTCTGAAGAGCCTCTTGGGAAGACAATACAGAAGGAATCAGGTGAAAGCAAGAATGTTCTTCTGAGAGATGACGTCCCTGGGGACAATAAATTATATAGGGCAGAGGTATAGTCAGGCCACATTTGCTTCTTAAACATTAAAATCTTTTCACCATCTTAAAGAGGTGGAAAGCTGTCAGATTATTATGAAGAAATAGATAAAAGTTTTTAGAAGATCAGTATGGCGAATACAACATTAATGCTAGAATTCACTTTGTTAGAAAGTCTACTTTTGCCATTAATTGCTTGTGCAAAATACATTGTGTGTCTTTTCTTAATCCTCACCTTTCTGCGCAGCCATAAGCACTTTTTCCTAACAATAATAAGCTCACTGGGGGTTTGAGGAGATTATTGCAAGACAAGACAAAAATTTGCTAAATGGATAATGGCAAACCTGAGCACTTTGTGTGCTTGTCATGATTATGAAGCATAGGACTGCAGAATACTTAAACTGTTCTGAGAGCTGTATGTGTGCGTTTGACTTTATTCATTTGTATGACCCCCAGGTTGAGTCTGATCACAGTGGGCTACTGTGAAGTGACTCTTTGCATTTCTGCATCAAATCACACACTAAGTGAGCCGAGCTTTAAAACATTATTTATTTATTTTTTTTTATTAAATAGACACAATAATCTGTGGGGATACATATATTATTACTTTTTGTTCCACACAGTACCCACCTCCAAAAAACAAATCCGCTCTCTGTCTCTCACACACACATCCTACCCCTTTACACACACACACGCACGCACATCGTCTCCACCCACCAAGAGCATTAGGAGAAAGGAGGGGGAGATAAATCAGCAACTAATGAGGTCTAGAGAATGAAAAGCAGGTCCTTCAAGGCACTTCCATCTATGATGCAGTCTACCATGCTATTACAATCTGTATGCATGTGTGTGTCTGTCTGCTGTTGTGTGACTTGTGTATGCGTGAGCTTCAGCTTGCTCTGACCTCTGGGTGACATGACAGGGGGCTAAATAAGGCTAAGAGGAGGGCACGAACGGTGGGGGTTAGAGGGTCTGTGACAAAGGAGCCTCCAAACAAACATGACATGTGCTTTTTCCTGCTGCCATTCAGCTGTCTGACCTCCTATCAGGATCCTGAATCAGCTCTCACACCACCAACACCTCAGAGAAGTGGTAGCATAGCCTTACATAAGCGAATCTAGCACAGGACGCTCTAAGCGTTCAATCACAAACGTCCTACGCAGGTCAAAGAGAGAGGGTGGAGGGAAAGGTTGCTGTTTTTATGTGGGAAAAACACCGATGGAAAAGTTTCTGAGATGTTATAGAATTGAGTTAACTTGAAAAATGTGAATAATGTTTTATGTGCCGTTTAATCATGTCCGTCGTTATTATTGTTATTCTTTTAATGTCTCTGTGTTGTAATCTTATCATATTTGAAGTTTTTATCACATTTACATGAGAGCTTTTTCTGTTCCAACTTCTTCAGACCATCCAAAGCAGAGCTGAAGCTGACTGAGTAGCGCATTTTTTTCACAAACTATAATATCTGTTGGTGTGTTGAGATTTTCAAATTTTCAAGCAATTGTCAAGAATGGGAAAAGGCACGAGTTGGTTTCTAAAATCAAGGACTTAAAATCTTATTATTTCTAAACCAAAACAATTTTCTGTCAGATTGTGCCTATAGTTCCTAATGAGATACAAGAAAAAGTTAGATTAATTAGAATTTATTAGAAGTGTTTTGTATTAATTACTATTAGCACCAACAATATTTGTTGCTTTGTTCTTGAAAAAAGAAAAAAAATGCCTAAATATTAAGAAAACAGTTGTTTTTTTTTATTTCAAGGTTATCATAAGTAAAAATACTTGAAAGAGGTAATTTATTGCATTTTGTCTTTTAGGTTCAATACCTAATTTGAAATTTTTGTATTTACACAACAGGGTTCTGTCAACCTATGAAGCCTAAGGCAGGGGGACTTATTTAGCCCCCTGTCATGCCACAGCATAAATAAAATTATTTAAATAAGATTAAAAAAAATAAAAAATACAGTCAAATTGTTTAGACATACATTTACATTATATGCAAATTTTGAGAATTTTTTGCACCTACTTTTGACTGTTGATGGGGAAGCGCTGCAAAAAAAAAAAAAAAAAAAATACTGAATGTTTTAGTCTTTATTTTAATTGCTAATTGTTACCAGAGACTCTTTTGAAAAACTAATGAATCTGTGCTTGCATAAAAAAGGGAACACAAACAATTCTAAACTGATGTTACCAATTGCAGAAGAACACTTCAAATAAATTTCTCAGTTCTGAAATAAATTAAAAACTTGCACGTATTTTTGCTGATGAAGTCAGAAAGGATAAAAAAAAGCAAAGATAAAAAAAAAAAAAAACAAACAAAAAAATCCTTATCAATCCTACCCAGACAGTGCCAGGATGGACTATTAAATGCGCTAAGCACTCTCTTCTCTGCCTTCAGTGCCTCTTTTCCCCCTCCTCTTCCTTTCCATCTCATCATTCAGTCACTGAGGGACTAATTATCAACTTTTTTTTCTTTTTTTTTTTACATAAAACAGCCACAGTTCGTCTGAGTGCTGTGTCCGAATGCTCAAATGGAAACCCCGAGGTCCCATGGAATACATTGTTTTCATTTGACGGCTGATCATGCCGAAGCCACTGCACACACACACAAGTACACGCACGCACACGCATGCATACATACCACACGCTCTTTCACAGAACCTCTGAAATCTCTGCTGTGCTTTTTAATTAGACTCGATCTGCTCTGTGCTGTACATGTATGGCTCTGCATGTTCTCTCACACACATACAAGAACCTTACTCCAAGAATCTGCTCCAGGGACACACACACGCAAACAAATGTAAAGCATATTGTGCAGATATTCGGTGCAAGACGCCTTTTTCACTCTGATCACCAAATGTAGTCGATGATCTGGTGTGTAAAAACTCATAAACTGGTGTCAAAGTTCACATCGTTTTGCAAGCCAAAAGATACGGGACAATGTTTATATGCCGTAAGTGACCAAGGAAGTAAAAAAAAAAATATATGTCAGTCACTTACAACATGTTTATCAAGTCAAATTCTGAGTGAAAAATTGAGTTTGGGAATATATCAAAAATAAAACTATATTTTTTCTTGATTGTGCATATTTCTAGCATATTTTTTTAATCATAAAGGGGAATTTACAAATTCTGGGGATACTGAAATGATAAAAGGACATTTAACCCTTGACAATACTTTAATTCACTTTTTTTTTGTCCTGCTGTGTTCCCAATAAACTCTCACTATTACCAGTCTTGCCCTTTTTGGAAAATTTTCTCTTGTATGGTTAACAATCAATATATGGCAAAGTAACTGCAGTTTCCCATGTTATGCTTTTGTTGCCCAAATCAATAAGCCGTCACAGTCACATGCTGCCAGTGCACACTCTAACTTTCAAACTTCATGGCATGCATTATCTGTCGGCTCACTAAATAACGCATAAAAGTCCTGAGTCATAAAACCCTTGTTAAATGAGGTGCTGTCAGTAAAGTCGGCCAATTAAATGTGAGTGGAAAACGAACAGGTTACTTCCCGCATTAGGATCTCCATTCTCCCAATGGGAGAGCTCTAAACAGTGTTTATATGAGACTATCAAAGCTGAATCACCTTTTACTGCAGCGGCAGTGCTTCAAAGAGTTAGCAGTTGAACTTGTGTCCCAGCTAGAATGTCTTTATTGCACCCTACTGGGCTGTTATCGAGTCAACAGTGCCCACAACAACTTGATTCATTATTATTAATGTCATCTAGGCTCCAATCAGCAAAGATGGTGTTGACAGAGAACTTAGTGACCTTTGACACTGAAAAAAAACAAAAAAAAAACCATCCTGGGGTGACTAACTAGTTGCTTCACACCACATAGGTCAAATGTATTGCAGCATGTGTGTTGAAATAAAATGTCAATGTGTGTTAAAAAAGAAAGGAAAAGGGCAACAAGTGCATTAAGAGCAAATAAAAGCCACTGGGTCAAGGAGCAATGGCCACATGTTCAACACTACCACATATCCGGCTTATATCAGAGTTGTGTTTTATTGTCTTAATATGGAAGCTCTGTTTTGTGTTAGAAAACAAACGGTGATTTTTAAACTTCTGCATCTTCTCAGTAAATTTATGCAGCACACAAACACACACTTCAACGTACATTAATATCTCAATATCTCATCGGCAAGCTTGAATTTTCTTTGTCTTTTAAAGCAGGTTCTGCTTCCTACTAGAGTATTACTGTTCCCATCTATCTGTACTAAACAGAAAACAAGTTTGTCTGCTCCCTTGAGATCTCAGTCCCACTTCTTTTCTGTGAATTCCATCAAGGGAATTCACTTAAAAAAACACCTACAAATTAGTGGTAAGTGGAAAACATAATTGGAAAAATAGGTTACAATGCGTCTATACATTATTGGGAAAATCTCTTTGAAACACTGAAGATTTACAGGATAACTCAGAGCATGGTTTTTATATTAAGTGATGCAAAAAAGAGATGTATGAGTTCAAAACAAATGTGCCTGCTGTCTGCAGCATACTGCAGACAACAGTATGTCAACAGGTTGGAGGTTGGTTGTGTCACACAATACTTCAATATTTTTCCACACAGCTTTTACCGATAGGAAAAAAAAAAAAAAGAAATCACATCTAGTTGTGGTCAAATATAATATCAAACAGATACAAATACTGTGGTTTTATTTCTACATCTCAATTTTTTTTAGAGTAAATTAAAAAAATGAACAGAAATGAAGGCCAGCCTTAAAATATGGAGTTATCCCACTGCATGTGTGAGCATTAATCATACATGTAACCTAACAGAATGCATGTTAGGTTAAATATGTCTTTATTAAATAAAGGTTAATAATAACAACATGCAATTTAAGAATAAAACCTATCCACTGACTGTGTACTGTTGCCTTGAGACCACTGATGCCTTAGAGGGGAGGTCAAGGGTTAACAATAAAACTCCCTATCTATTATGTTGAAACTTGACAATGATTATGTTCATCTATATTTGTGGAATGACGTTAGAATGTATTCTTGAGTCCCCTAAACTTTTAGATAATTTAAATAAGACCATGTTAAAACCTGAGGAGTGCCTTTTCTTATCTTAAACATTGAATGTTATTTCACTGGCGCACATATTGTAGCAACATGCCCGCAAGCTAATATAGTACCTAATGTCTAGAGGCCAAAATATCCAAGATTCTACCAGTGCATAATTACAAGTTGGGTCCCAGCTCTTGGAAACAAGCCATTTAAGGCGATGGGTTGTTGTCGGCATGTCAGAATAAAGCATTAGGGCTCAATTTGCCCACCAACCCATCAAACCCTCTCTTTAAGCCTCTCAAGGGACCAAAAGCCATCCGGCAATGAAAGAGAATTATGCAGGGACTGTCCAGGTGGGGATATATTAAGTCAGATTTAGAACCTTTCACTGACAACATAGCTATTGTTGTTAAGCTAAACAGGTAGCGGCTGGGTGAGCTCTGTCGCCCAAGGATGGGTCGCTGGCTTGACAGACTGGTATCGGTGGTGATGGTTGTGGGTGGGGGTGGACGGGCGGAGGGCAGCAGCCGGCGAGAGACATTAAGAAGCAGAGAAATGTGCCTTAGGTCTGATAAAATAAACAAGAGGAAAGGTGCTTGGAGCAGAAAGGATCCAAGCCTCTCTCATTGCCTATGCTGACTGGGAGGTGGTAGGGATTTATTTTGAAGTGAACGGGGGAGTAAATTTACACCCTGAATTAGTTAGAGCTTCAACAGATGGACACAGATGGGGAGGCTGCTATCAGCATGGATAAATATTAAAGAGATGGTTAAGTCTTCTTGACATGAAATTACATGTATTACTATCTTTTGATTATTACTCTTTCATGAGATGGTAGGAATTGTTCTGTGCTAGCGGTGCAACCATAAATAAGTTATTTTATTTGAAGTGGCCATGAATCAGTAAGTTAAAATCACCGTGTAAAAAAAAAAAAAAAGATCAAAATAATCCGTGCATGCATTTTTGACATGCTTCAGACAGGCTTGGAAGAAAAACAAACAAAACCCAACAACAACAACAACAACAAAAAAAAACTCATTGTCTCAGCGTTATGAAAATCCATTTGCCAGAGGGTTACTAAGAGACTTGAATCAGCAATGAACTCACTGCTTAGCCCTCTGTGGTCCCTCCAGTTCTCCCCACCTTACTGCCCCCTGATTTAGCCCCCCTCGGAGGTGAAAACAAAATCCTCTCAAATGAGCTGGCCTCGGATGGAATGATGTACCCACAGGTCTCTGCTCCTTCCACCTCAGTAAAGCTGTCCGGACAGAGCCGTCTCAGCCCAAATTCCACCCACCGACACGGCTCCAAGCGGAGCTGATGGCACCAACACTTGACTGACAGGTGTGTTGGTCTAATGAACTACAGTCAGGATTAGATCTTGCTATCTATGCTGGAATTTGTGGAAATAATTTTTATACTGTAGAAAAAAAACAAAAAAAAACAGTTGATTTAAGAGAAATCAATAGCGCTGCCTACGAGATGACTCTTCAGGCTCACAGTGACTTTACCTTGTAATTCATTTGCAGCTGTCAGTAACAGTTCAAGCAGGCATTTTAAAATGTGAGTGTTATTGCTGACTCCATCTGTCAGATTCAGTTCTTGCATGTGAACCTAGTTTACATTCGATGCACTTTTGCAGCCGTTGGCTAATTACACACAGGGTTTGTATGGCGGTGCATGGGGTGTGTGGGGAGACGAGTGCCGGGGAGCGGGTTGTGAGGGGGCTGGGGCATGTCAGCCTTTCTTGTTTATGATTAAGTGACAGAAAATCATTGGGGGGTCAAGTGCCCCCCCAGCTGCCTGCCTCCACCTTCAAAACCTCCACTGCCCCGAAAACTCCTTCAACAGTGCAGAAGGTGCATGGTGTGGGAAGCCTTCCCTTTAATGAGACCATTAAAGAGCCTGTGTCCCAGTCAATAGATTTCTCTCCTTCTTTCTTTGACAAATTTGAATTAATAATTCAGTGCCAAGCGCCCGGGGATGTATATTTTCAGCATGAAGGACAGTTAATCCATAGCATAGGTGCTCCCCCTCCTCCTCTGCCACTCTGTCTCTCAGTACTTCACTTTCTCTCATTTTACATCTGTAAATCATAAATACATCTGTACACCTTTTCTCTCCTTTCAGAGTTGATGAAAGATGCCATCAGGTAGTGTGCTGACTAGAGACACATTGTGTTACATGTTAACCACACTGTGCTATTTTTAATTGAGATATTACAAAGCAATGTAATTAATATAAAGACATGTTTGCACATTCTTTTTTAAAGTTGGTCTCTCAGAAGGATATATTCAGAGCTTGGGTACAGATTCTAACGTGAGGATTTTAAAACGTGGAACTTAGGAAACTCTGGAAACTCTGGAAAAAAGAAGAATTTTAAGGATAAACTTTATTAGGATAAACTAATAAAATTGTGTTGGTCTAGGAATTTTACCAATTTGACTTTAGGAGTTTAAAGAAATTCATTAGTTGTTCAAACCCCACAAACCCCAACTTTCTTTCAACATATCAATTGAAAGAAAGTCAGAAGAAGTTGAATGCAATCTTGACTAAAAACCCACCTGTTTAGAGTTGTATTTCAAACGTAATCAATTATGAATTTAACGATGGCATTTGACTTTATGTAATGTTTTGATTGTTGATTCTATGTTGCATGACTGTGTTTTTGTGCGTTATGATGTAAAGCACTTTGAAATGCCTTGATACTGAAATTTGCTATATAAATAATATTTGATTGATTGATTGATTGAATCTTCTCACAAGCTACATGGGACAAATCACACACGTTGGATAGAAGTGCTCTGTTCAAATAAGCCCAGAAATCAACTTTGTGGCCTACATGCAAAAAGTTGGGTAACAGACTATCCTTAATAAAGAAAAGTGATAGGGGAATTTTTTTTCACAGTTAGGAGTAATAGGAGATAATGTATTTTATTTTGCTCAACTACACTGTACATTTTTGTATAGACATTGTAGTGTCCAAAATTTGGTAATGACAAAATTATAGTTTAATCAATAGAATTTTAAAACACAATTGAGACTATTTTCTTGCATCCATTGTAACATGCATCTGTAACTTTGTAGCTTTTTACTGACAATGGACAAAACAAGTAAAGCAAATTAATTATTTTAAAAGTCTATGATTTTATAATTTAAGAAGACTGTAATGACACTGAAGACTCTATTAAAAGTTTTCAGAGTTGGCTGCTGATGTGCTATACCAAAACCAGTCAGCGCTGTGTGAATTTATAGTTCCTGAGAGAGTTGCCGGCAGCAGCATTTCAGCATCCGTGCCAGGTGGCACCAGAGAACAACACAATGTTCTAAATCTGTTTCTAACACAGCACGAGTTGACATGACGAATGTCTGGGATTAGCCAGCAATATACTTTTATGTCCCAGAGCATAACGTTGAGACATCTGTGTTTGCACGGCGAGTTTGTGTAAGAATGATGTTGGAATGTTTTATTTAACTGCTTTGTTTGCTTTTTCCTTAAAAATGAATGAATTTATCATGGGAAGACACTGGAGATTTTCTGTGTAACTTGTGTGGTTATAATATAATCCAAGACAAGAAAGAGACAAGCAAAAAAGAGCTGTGGAAAAACAGAGGGGAAGCAGACTCACAGGTGGGTGTGGAGAGAAAGAGCGCAGGAACAAGAGACAGCAACTGTTGGATCATCTGTGCTTCAAAACATTTAATCACTGTCTCTGGTTATGCACACACACACACTTGTTGCCTCAAAGCTCTGCTGTTTTTTGCTCTGCCAGAAGTATCTTATAACCACATTGTCTAAAAGCACACACACATGCACAGCCACGCACCCACGCATTCATGCACACAGAAGCTCAAAGAGCAAAGGTTGTTTAATCTTATAGCAGCCACCTGACCATCAGATAGCTTGCCATAGTTTGAGCACATGCCTTTGCTCTATACATAATCACACAGGGACACAATGACTGACAATTCACATGCCAGACAGTTCTGACATGCCACAGAGCTCCATTTGTAATATTAGAACTGTAGGTGAATGTGAAGGATTATTTTTACTTCTAAAGTCCACTCAGCGCTTTTCTTAAGAAACAGCTCAAACACCTACTGTCAAAATCAGTTTTCTTTTTATACAGTCATCAACTTATTTGATTAATTTATCAGTCATTATAACTCTGCAAAACTTTTATATTTACATACATGACTGCAATAAGTAAAGTAATGACACATCATAAGTAAGAGCAGCCATAAGTGTATAAGTGTAAACTGATAAAATGATAATTTCAGGAATTATAGCGTAGTTTCTACAGGAAGACTCTGACAAGGAGGATGAAGCTCTTCCCATTAAAGAAATGTCTGCATAAGTAAATGAAAGGCCTGTGATATATTTAATGAGAGCTTTGTAAATGTTTGAAGAAAGTTTCTGTTTGGAGGTTATAGAAGGAGTCAATGTCTGCAGTACACAATCTCTTTGTGTTTTCTTTTAGTAGAAATCCACATTTGTTAGTTGCAGATGTTGAAGCTAACTGCTTGTTTACAAGAGGCGTAGACTTAAATATACCTCTACAACTATTCTCATTTTAAAAGTAGTATGGCAATGAATGTGACTGTAGTTTTACAAACCCATGTACACATATTTTTATTTATTTATTTTTTTCACAAAATGTGGTGGCTATCTACAAAGAAAAAAGCTACTGGAGGCAGTGTGTCACCAGTTATTTCCCTGTGTAAAACATGAACTGAGAAAAAAAACATCACATGTAAAGTCTTTCTGATCAGAGTAGCCTGAGAGAGAAGAAAGTATAAAAAATCAACAAAAAAACACTCAATGAAACAGCTGTAAATCTTTTGCTTTGTACATTACATTACTTTAATTTCTATGACCTAAAACCCTTTACATGTTCTGCTCTTGGTGCATGTACAAACTAACATTATTGGTGGCGAACAACTTCCTACCTCCATTTTCAGTGTAAATAATCACTGGCTTCTGTTTAAATAACCACCAAGTACAAATATGACAGTTGAAATATTTGTAAAAAAAACAAACAAACAAAAAAACTAAACAAAAACACTGGCATTAACCTCTATTAACTTTTAGAGATTGGATTTTTTTAATGCGATCTTAAGTAAAAACAGATCTATTACGACCCCATAGATACTTTACTTTGCGCACTGACCCCTCTTCAGCGCTTTCTGACCTTGACACTTGCTCTGTTCCTCCTGTGCTAAGACCGTAGGCGGGTTAAAAAAGTCAACTTTGGTCTGGGCTCTTTAAGCTGCTTACAAAGTTAACAAAACAACAGGTCTCATAAAATATATGATTGCATTGTTGATAGTTGATTAAATTGATTAGGAATGGACTACATGATTGTTATTACAAAAACTATACTCATGAGAAACCCCGTCCAACTACACACTTTTTAACAGGGCTCTGATTTATGCACAATTTGTTCTCCAATCCTGTTTTTGTTGACTAATGTGAGCCTGTTTTCCACAGGGCTCCAGAACGCCCAAGCCTGTCCTCCCTATTGCAAACAGACTCCCTCAGTCTTTAATTGGAGAGGAGTTGCAGCGCTGCGAGCACAGTGCTGGGACCCGAGCTGTGGCCACTGAGAATGCAGCAGCATTAGCATTGCAGCGGATGTACCTGTACATAATGATAACCTCAAGCTCTGCCCAGTGGGAACATACACACTTCGAGCATACACACAAAACCAGAAAAAAAAATACAAACAAACAAAACACAAACGCCCATCAGTCCTTACTCCTCACCCCCCCCAACCATCCCTACACACAGCGTCACGTGAAAAAGCAAGTGCATTGAGGCCCCAAAGGTGGGCAGTCCAACGATCAGAGGAGGGAAAGGTGGAGAAATCAGTTGCCGCCGTTCGGCTGAAAAGTGTGTGTGATGAACTTGAGTTCCATTGATTGGGACGGAGAGCACAGAACCAGCAGCTGTTTATCCCAGAAGGGTTGCCATACTGCTGCACAGTAGCCACTCATAAATGTTTTACAGGCCTGAACCCCTCTCGATCCACCCTTCCTGGGTAACAGTTACAGCACTCAAATCCAGGTTGATGGTTGTGGTAGACAAATGTCTGGCTAGTTGTGGCTCAGAAGATTGATAGTTTTTTCATGTATTGTTCTGAACAGGTCTGTTTCTGTATCAGGAAGCTAAAAATGTCCAAACCTTTTTTAGATTTTATTTAAAAAATTCAAATTCTCCACAACGAACACATTCTCAACTTCACATCTCTGTTCAGAGACAGGGATTCAAGGACGCTCTAATTTGTTTGCCATCCTATACCTTCCTATAATATACCCTTAAGCTCTGAGACCCTCCACTGCCCCCTGAAAAGTCCTCACATGCTATGGATATGATGGATGTTACTACAGAAAACACCTGATGTACCAGACAGACTGCTAAGTACCAAGCAGTGGGAGGTCCTCCATGTTATGCAGCTGGTAATAAAAGTTGAACATTGATTTTCTGTAGCAGCTTGTAACTGTTAATGTTGAGACATCAATAGCCCAAGCAAAGCGCAGGTGCCTTAATAGGAAGCTGAGAATGTGGAGGTCGTGAGGAGAGGCTGACTCTAAATCACAGAATCTATCCTCACCAATCGATAGGACAGTAACTGCAAGTGTCCCTCTGCTTTCCTAATGTTTTATAATAAACTGACAGCCTATAATAAGACCAAGGGAGAGCGAGAATGTGTAGAGAGTAGGAGGGTGGGATGGAGGGTAACACAGCCTTAGCGCTTTAAATCACTTGACTTGGGAGTATTGGAGTGGAGCAGAGGAGGAAGGCAAAGGAAAGAGTTAACAGCATTAAAAAAAAAAAAAAAACTTTTACAAGAGCATTTGTATACTTGTACTCGCTAGTGGTAGAGTTAATCGCAGCATTGATAAAAGTGGGCCAGGAGTTTAGGGGATTTGTTCTGTATTACTTTATCAGAGCGTTTAGTTAAAGTAGATAAAATTATCCTGCTATCATGCAGTGGTCAAGGAATCATTAAGTGGCTGGTTACCAGGATTGCTGGAATTGCAATCCTGAATCTATTTGTTTTTCCTCTTTTACTTTTAATTTCTTATTTCTGAGCTAATACATTATGAAACATACACTTAGTACACTTCGGCATACATTGCCTGATGTAGCAAAGCACCCTTTCTTTCCTTTACAAATGTGAACCAATGTAGTAAAGTGAAAGGTGTTATCAGATGTCTGAAATGCATACTTCTTTTTGTGTTATAAATCTTTTCTGAGGAAAAAAAAATAATATTTTGAGTCATCTTATTAGCTGCTTTGATATAAATGAATCCATCAGCTTTAGAAAAAACTTGACTTGAAATGAGCCATTTGTGAATGTCACTGCATTACGAAGAAGCTTATTTCAAGGACAGTATGAGAATACTTTCAGACAGCTATAAAGTTATCAGGAAGCCATAAGCAAAATGATAGAAACACCAACCTTAGTACAGAGGTGGAACTGACCCAATTGCAGGCTGTGCCATATTATTTTCACGAGCTGTAATCTTGTTTTTTTTATTAAATGAAACACTTTAAACAGTCTACCAATTAACATTTAAGTCTGGAAGAAATATATAACGACGTGTTTTTTTATTCCAAGTAGCATTCTGGTTGCTTCTTCTGTTATACATTACTGCACATGGAGGAAATGTAAACCACACAGTTTTTGTATAATGTTTTGTAGTCAGTTTAATTAACTACAAAACACCTGAAAAGTCCTTCTCTATAAGCAATGCTTTTCACCTTGGTAGATCTGTTAATGAGCTGAACTTTTATTTTAGATTTTTTTTACAAAAAAAAAAAAGAAAAAAACTCTCCTCAAAAGGGACATTCTTTGAAAACATGACAGTTCTAAGAACTTTCTTGGAAATGCTGCTCTTTGTGTTAAGAACTTTGTGAATATAGGTGTTTAGAATATGACATAGAAAATATTGCAGAGGGTGGTGACCTTTCGAATAATTTGTGGATTTGGAACGCTTCAATTTGAAAACGTAAAATGAAATTCTGATATGTAACTGTGGATTATCTGATGCCCAATATTATGCAATGCTTACCGCAAAGACTGAGATCGCTGATTAAAGATGTGTAAAAAGTTAAATAAAAAAGAAAATTAAGTAGAAAAAAACTCACTCTGGCAAAAATAAATATTTTATTTAGAGGTAAGAAAAAACATTAAAAATACATTTTAAAAAATCCTTGCTGCACTTATGTCCTTTACAATTAAGACAATTTAATATATATTTTACTACATTAAATTTAACAAAGTGAATTTGTACATTTAACTGGCAATCCATAACTTTCTCATTTCTTGGGGGTATAAATACATTATTGTTCAGAGGTCAATGTCACTTACAGTCCTTAAAAAAATATTCACCCTCTTGGACATAATGGCCATATAAAACTCCAATTACTGTTGGAGTGTGATAAGATCGGAGAAGAGAGAAAAAGAAGCAAAACATGTTGAGAGTCTGGTAAATGTTGACATCCATTAGAAAAATTGGAAGTAAGAGGGACAGCACAAGGTGTGAAGCCATGATCCTCAAAATGCTATCCACCAACATAACTCACAGCAAATGCTGCTTAACAACAGCCTGCTGTATTGCCACGTAGTATTGGGAAGTTGGAGACCCAAAGCTTTTATAGCTTGATAAAGTCTGAAAGCTTTTTAGAAAGCCTCATTACATAGAATTCCCTAAAAAGTGGCAGGATGCACGTAAAGATTACTGAGTCAGAATATTAGCTTTTTTTTTTTAAGATAAATTTGGCAGACACAGACCAATGAATTAGATTACTTTCTTCAGGGCAGGCTCCTTCCCTCTTCGAATCAGATGAAAAAAAAAAAGAAAGAAAAGTTACCACACTCACGCCCGATTAAATTTGACTGCACTGGGATGCGGTTTTACCAGCTTTTATATATTTTTACTTAGTTGTTTATTTTAATTGTTAGTTTTCTACATCTGAAATTATGTCTAGAGTAAACAGATGGAGTGAGAAAGACTTATGTGTTGACTGACTCTGAACATAATCTAATAAACAGCTAGAGTGGATTTCCCTCATCGCTAATTTTATTTCAACACTGAACAATTGCTGGGCCATAGCAGACAGACATGTTAATATGACATAAAGATAACAATTTGACCTTCCACCATTTCTGGCAGAAATTGTTGGCCATTAAAAAGAAATATAAAATGCATAAAAATAAAATGCATGTAGTGTCATTCAGAAAGGTAATGAGCACGTTTCTATATATTGCAGAGCGAGAAAAACTCCAAGAATGAAACAAATAAATCTAAATCAAAATTTCCATTACCTTTCAAAAGAGATGAGAAGTTTAAAATAACTTCTCAATTTTCTGGATAATTTTACATCTTATGAGGTCCCATCAAAGCTAGATACTTTGCTCTCATTGCTTTTGAATTGGGAGGCCACTCTGTTATGCACTAATCCATGGATTTAGGATCCCCCGAGTATATCATAGCTCCTTTTGCATGCTATTACATATTTCTGTGGCACTGGTCCATTAATTTAGAGCCTAAACACAACTTAGAGAGAGAAGATGTGAAATTCATGATACTGTATGTTTTTTTGTTTAGCTAATGTAAATAATTAGCCAAATTAATTTATTTAGCTTAAAATGCAACACCTTACCAAATTACCTGAACCAGTAAAGGATGCACATAGTGTTCCCCAGAAGGTTGTATTACTGAACTTTTGTGGTTTGTACAAATCCTGATTATCCAGGGATGCACATGTTCTTACATTACATTCCCACATGTTCCCTCATACTGAAAGCAAAGTTTTAAAAAAGGTATCCCCATAACACATCCTAGATGAAATATCAGTTGTGGATAGACACATTATTTATTCCTGCAACATAAAGCACTCACTGTAAATACAATAAACAATCAAATGTAAATCTTTAAAGCAGCCTTGAAAAATGATGTGTTTTTACTTTCTGTTTTTGGTAGTGTTTTGTTACCATTAATTTGTGTATTTGTTTTGCAACCAGTGCCTTTACTTACACTGAAGGTTAAACTCTGTTGTTTATGTCATTATAGTTGTTTTTTTATAGTAAGCATATGGCTTACTGATTCCTGTTTTTTTACCTCTGAGGGAAGAGGAAAAAAATTATAAAGCCTCTTACACTTCACAATATCTTATCAGTGTATATATGAGGACCAAGGTGGCTGTTCCAGCAGAAAGTATGGCCACAAGAGGAAAAAAAAAACAATTTATTTTATGCTCCCACATTCTTATTAAGCTGTAAAGGGTTAAAACTTATTTAAATGCAGCTTGAATTCCACATCATTTGGCTCCTAATTTAGTTTAAAAAAGAAAAAGTATTGAAAAACCACTCCCTCATGATGTAGCTGATCAATCCTCAGCTACATCGTAAATGATTCAGTTGTTTTCTGGAAATAAATATTTGCAAGACTAATTTGTGCTGCATGTGTAAAATTGTGTGTTTATCTCTATTGGTGTGTATGAAAGTGCATCCCTTCTACAGCCGAGGATCAGGACATTGATTGTGAAGAGCCTCAGTTCTTGCTTTAATTGGGCTGTACCTGCCTGGGAATTACATGCTTTGTGTTTCTCTCTCTGTCTCATTGTGTGGGGAATCAGCAATTATAAAAAAAAAAGAAGGAGGAAAAGTGTGTTTTCATCAAGGTTAATTCATCTGTTGTGTTTTTGTTGTCAGCAGATTTGTGTCTGACCTTGCAATGCCAAAAAAAACAAAAAAAAACTAATTATGCAAATGAGAAATTTGCATAATTTGAGCAATATAGGATATGTTTTGAGCTGATTTTAATATAAAACCCATGTAAAAACTGAAGCTGGATAGATTAAAGCAGCCTAAACACAAGTTTGTTTAATCTGAAATTGAATTTTAATTCAAGTACTCCTTATTACTATTGGAGGCTTTTTAAGACTGAGATGGGTGAAAAAGTTGGTTCAAAAATAGAAAAAAGATTAATTGAAGGTTAAGATGAATGAAAAACAGTGGATGTGGATCTTGTGATAGACCTTTGATCGATAATAGTGTAAAAATATGGATTTGGACAGAAAGGGCAGAACAATGAGACAAAAGACAATGCAAAGGGCTGGGTGAATGTAGATTGATGGGTGAGCTTCTCTAACCTCAGAGACCAACTAATCACTTGGGAGGAAGCTAATGGAAGTTCACTCTTAAATCATTGCTGTTTTTTTTATGAATGGGGTTTAATTCCTGATGATACTGATTAAAAAGAACCATCAAACCCTGATATTTTGCTTTTGTCTTTAATGTAAAAGGTTAGAAATTGAGAATGGATATTTTGCCAAAAGTGTCAAAAATTGTGGAAATTCTGCTGTTTTACATCCGGTGCATAGAAACATAGTTCCTCCAAAAAACCTTTTTGACTGAATGGCTTTACTAGAGGGCTCGTTAAGTTATGCAGTACGATGGCATCTTAATCAGAACTTCATCTTAAGTGTAAAATTGTTCAGGCTTTGGTTATCATTAAGAGAGAAATATAGTTTTTTTTGTATGTTTGTGACTTCTAATGTTAAGAAAATTAAGCAAAAAATTATTTGACTAAAACTGGCTAATTAATTTTGGTTTGAAAAGAACAAAAAAAAATAGTTGATTCTTCATTTATAAATGAATATAGTAATTTAGGCAATTCTATGTGCCTGTGCAGTTAGACTGGATCCCAATTTCTCCATTTAAATAACCCTAAGAAAATGCTAAATATTTTGAAATTTTAAGTCACAACTTCATAAAACCTACAACATGAATAAAAAAAATATCAAAGACCAATGAAAATGTTCACTCTGTTCCCACATTTATTATTCCTGATGAAGAACAATTTTAAGTCTATTTATTCCCAGTACTGCTCTCTCCACTGGGACAGTTTTGGCTCATGCGGCCTGGTAGCACCTGTCTGAATCAATTACTTGTGACGGGGTCTAACCCACTAAGCTGAGTTAAATGGTCACTGGCTGAACATGCGCTGACCTCTGTCACAACATCTGCTTAATGAAAATTCACCAGACACACATTTGTGTAGTTTTTTCTTGGTAAAGGATGATCAATAACTGCTATTATTCCTCCAACATTTTGAAGCAGCAAAAAAGTTGTCTTCAAAGCGGAAAAGCAATCATCTTTAATCCACTCTCCTTAATCTGAATTCAAGCTTGTGACCTCTTCTTCACCTCGTGATTTTATCATCGGGCATCTTGTCAGTCTCAGTGTAAGGCCTTTGAGAACTTTAAAGGAAATCAAAGACCCATTAACAGTGTCCTGACACTGAAGGAGTTGCAGTGATCCGTCACTGAACTCTGACCTGGGCAAAACTCAAACTCTAAAGTGTTTGTTTCTCATTGTCCAAACATACAGTACAATCATCGCTTTCTCTACTATAAACACTTAGGAGATCAATGATCACAGTGATCTTTTCCTCCTTGACAGAGGTTAAGAACCTTCACTCAATACGTTGAAGGAGAGAAAGAGAACAACGAGAGATAGAATAAGTCTAACTCTGAAAACAAACACGCACAGATCATGACAAGTGTCTCTCCTCAGGTGGGCTGACATCTATATCTCTGTCTTTATCGACATCTTGCTTAACTAAAAGCTCCTCTGCTAGTGGGAAAGTGACTGATTGTTCACACACAGAAAGTGAGAGAGAGCAAGAGGGGGGGCTGTCGATAGAGGAGACAGCCAGTGAGAAAAATCAAGGCGGAAGACAAACGGCAGAAATGAAATGGAAAGTAAAAAAGGCACGGGGGAAGGCAGAAAAATGCAGAATAAATTACTGTACTTCCAAGATTCACAGGGGAAATGATCAACTCAATATTATACGCCCACAACTCAATTAAACTATTTTACAAAACCACTTATCAATGTTATTTGTAGATAGCCTTTAAGAGTTATGCGTTTGTAAACTTTAGTGTTTTTAACTAAATATCTGTATACAGTACCTTTCATTGTGATGTCACATACTCAACATCTATGCATATACTATATTATATATTAATATAGTATATGACAGCTGAATTCAGATGTCAGATCTTCTGATTTTCATCTTGAAAATTTTGCTTGATTGAAAAGATTAAGCTCAAGCTCTAACTTTTCTTCTATTTCAGAATTAATGATAACATTTTTTATATTGCATTTTCTTGTGTTTCAGGTCTTCGGTACCTTACAACATGAGTTATTTTTTAAGCTATTTGATTATATGGGTCTAAAGTTAATCAGACCTGATATGGTTAGTAAAAATTAATTCAGCTTTGCTGAAAAAATATTCTATTATAAAGGTGAGGTGGTAGCTAGGCAGAGTAACATATTCTCATAGTTTGGAAAAGTTTAAAATCCAAAATCTAAAATTTCTTCAAGAATAATAAGAAAAATAAAATCTGCATTTTATGAAAAAAGCCACATTGCAATCATATATTTATTAGTTGCATCTGATTGACATTAGAATGTCAGTCAAGTAAAAACATCTGATTTTTCACTTGTCTTCCAGAAAACCAGTCCTGTCACAGAAGAATTTATGTAAATCTTACATCAGCTGTAAATTATACTATTTACATAAACCTTAATCTCCCCTGGTTTAGTTTGCTCACACTGTATCATTTCCTCCATCCCATAATGATGGGATAGAGGAAATTAAACTGATCCCCTCAGCTGGCTTTACATTGCCTATATCAGTCTTCTTTTGCGGGAGGCCTGAGAACAGGCACTGCCGGGGGCAATACACATCCCTCAGGTGGGCCTTTCATTATTGATGATTCCTCTGCCAAATTATTTAGACCCTGTGCCCGAGCAAACACCCAGCCCTACAAACCCCTCCAACACCCCCGTCCCACCTCAAAAAACAAACATGCTCGCACACAGACATGCATACCCTGAAATCCCTCTGCAGGTATCCCTACTTCTTCCCCGTTCTATACAAATTCAGCTAACAGAAGCATTAATTCTGGCTGATTCATATGTGTATCTGCTTATTAGTACATTGCTTATTTATTTTTTATTTTTTTGCAATGGTTTGCAATGAAAACATTTTCATAGTTATCCCTGGCCTCAGCTGTATGAGGAGTCAGCAGCTTTTATATAAGTATATATATCTACAGGTGCACATATACCCACATATGAACATCCCAACATATTTACCCTCCTCTTTGTCCCTTAACTCAATAAGGTATTCTCTCCCACCTATCCCAAAATACAGAATACATTGCACATGGGTCCTTATATCAATTCCCAGTATCCTCTCTTTTCCTATTCCATTTTCTCCTGTCTCTTTCCTTCTCACACCTCCCTTCAGCCTTTCCCCTCTCCAACTTCCTCTTTTTCCTTTCCAAAATTCCAAAGTTTACACTCCTCCCTCAGCCTGAAGAAACACACACGCAGACACAAATATATGTATAATGATCTGCAAGAAAGGAGACTGACAACGGGCCTTTTACCCAATAGCACGACGACACATCAGACATGATTATGAAGCGCATATTGTGTTGGAGTTAGTTGAGCAGTAGTTTCCTCAACATTGCTTGTTTCAGCCTCTATTCCCTTGATACTGTCCATCATGGTTTATGGCTTACCAAACTCAGCTTTTCTCAGGGTAAACTGCTTGAATTGTACAGGAGATGAAATGTCTGCTTTTTAAATGTGATTTTTACATATATTACCACTAATGGGTGGCACTCCTATAATTTCTGTCTTTATATGATTCAATATATTTCCAAATAGCTGAATTTCTGTTTTCTCCAAGTCAGTGAACAGTGTAGGAGACTTCTTTCAGACCAGCAGTTTGCATTATCAGGTGGAGGAGAGGCAGGATATTGTTACTCCATACCCCATAAAGCCAAAGAGTACTCTGGTCACTCTTTCTGTGGAATCTCATTGAAAAGATTAACTCACCGATCATCACAGCTAAAATACACTTTTCAGAAACTCACCGAGACTGAACAGAACCAAGAACTTGAGGCAAACAAACTCCCTTTGGTCCAGCTGCAGGGAGCGTAGTTTGGCTACCAGCTCTTGAGCATGGCTCAGCAGATTGTTGAGCGTCACACCCGCCTGTGAAGCAATCACTGCATAATCAACCTGAAAAGAGCAGGAAGGGAGACAGAAAGATGCTAAGACATCTGCAACACAGAAACGACATTCCCATAAAAAATACAATGCCAATAAATTCCAAACATTTATTGATTAAACATGCAGATTTAAAGACTAATGACTTCGCTCAATACCATTTAATGAAGGCAGTGCAATTCCTGTCAGTTTGTTAGAAACTGTAGGCCTTTTTAAAAATAAAAACAGTAGGTTTTTTTCAAATAAGTATTGTTAGAAAAGCATCAATAGTCAACTGTGAAAATTTTCTAACTTTGACTGTGAAACATGACAAGAGCAATATATATTTAAATTTACATATTACATCAAAGGCATTCACTCAAATGGGCATAAACAAACACTTCTCTCCAGGTGCACTTCAGATCTGCAGGCGCAGCACATTTTTTCTGGGAGGGCAGGTCCTTAGCTGCCACTCACAGTAAGCAGGACCGTATTAAATTTTTATATTTATTGACGATTCATTACCATAATTGACTGTGCAGGGGCTTCCAGGGGAAGGTAGATGTTGGCGTGCGCAGTTCCTAATGCTCAGAGAGAAAGAGAGTCCCTGCGAGCACGTATTTGCAATTAAAACCAGCCTCAGGGTCTAGAGTTTTATTTATTGTGTAAATAAGATGATTCGTATCCTTTCTTGCCACAATTTTTTTTTGTCTTGCCTTATGAGTCAAAGCAAAGCAAACACTGACACGAGGAATTAATCCCCTTTGACTTCTTCATGCTCTCACTTGGCCATACTCTTTGTCCCACCTGCTTTGTCCCTCCCTCTTCCCTTCTTACTACCTACAGTACATAAAGAGTTATTACTGTGGGGAGCAGACACTGCCTGCCCCCATCCAAGGTGTCAATCAATTTACATAAAATCAACTGTGCATGAAATAAGTTCATTGAAAGATTGGACTGTTGATGGTGATGCTTTGGGTTATTACCTCCTCGCCTTAGTAAAAGGGGTGAGGAAAAAGCTATAATGTCACTATAGCCGACTTAGCACTAACTCTGACTTTGGTGACCTGTGTATCAATCAGGCAATGAATCAATATTTGTTTATTGTGCCTGGTGGGGCGAGGTACACTGTTTAATATTTTAACTCAGAATGCTATTTTTAGGGACTGCTGGTTTTGAGTAAAAATGTAAAGAAACAAAGGATTTTACTGATGAAACTTTTTTTCTTTGTATGTCTTGCTTTGGTCATTTGAATTTCTTGTAGCCCAGCATAAGAGTGCGTGGCATCAAAATGTCAGGACTTATAATGAAACCAGCTGCCAAGCTTTCGAGGCCTCGCTTAATCATTCCACTCTTTCTCATCTGATCTTTGTACACATTTATGCAAGTTATACTGCATGTTTGATCCTCCTGACAGGATGAAGAACAAGCACTCATGGCCATATCTTTCTGATGTTGGTGACAAGGCAACACATGGCAGCATAGAATCAGAGAAAATGTGAGAAAAGAAAGGAATTAGCAAGCAGGGAGCATGCAGCAAAAGAGCAAGACAGACACCAAATGACAGCTTGTAACTGTTAATTTGCTGCTTCAATGGGTTTCTTTTCAACTGTAGGAGTTGAACTTGTAGAAAAGCAAAGCAAAGAGGCAGCTTGTTTCAAAGCAAAATGAGAGATACCTGTTCCAACAACAGAACAATCTTTATGAAAATATTACATGTGTTATGTGATTTTATGCCTTTTTCACCCACTTAAAGTAATTATGCGCACACAAAGAATATAAAGCTCAATGAACTAAAGTTATATTCGTGAGCTTATAGCGATTCAGCAAAATTTTTAATTTTGCTAAATTTATCTCTTGATTTCTACTTAGCTGTTGTAACACAATTAAATGTTTTGATCTAAACGATTCGGTGCAGCACTGGATGGTTTTCTGTCAGGATGACCTTGTATCTAGTTCTATCCATCCTCCCATTAACTCTGAATAGCTTCCCTATCTCCACAGATGAAAAGCATTCTCACACCATGATGTTATCACCGCCATTTTTCACTCTAGGGATCGAGCGTTCATTGTGAGGCGTACGCTTGGTAGTATAGTAGTTTTGAAGAATGGATTGAACAGGGGGCTCTCTGAGATATTCAAACCTTAAAATACATCTTTATGGCCCAGCCTTGATTTAGACTTCTCTAAAACTTTATCCCCGGCCTGTGTTGTGTGTTTTTTGTCGTATTGATGCTGTTTGTTCACTTATATTCTCTAACCTCTGAGGCCTTCATGTAACCACTGAATTAATTTGCTGACTAAATTACTTACAGGATTATAGTGCACTCTATTCACTAATTAGGTGATGTCTGCTTGCAATTGGTTACCTTAGTAACTATAGATATTTGGCACCAGGTAAAAAGATAACTTCTAGTTATCTTTTTATATGTTATATCTTTATTTTCTATGCTTAAACAGACTTGAAGATATTTATTATTCTTTTCCTCTCAACAATTCTGTCATTATGTTTGTCTTCTGAATCTTAAACCCTAACCTTCCGAGATGCTGAAAAGTAAAACTATAAAAAATCTGTGACTTTGATATATCACATCCCACTAATTCATGTCTCAAAAACCTTCACAGTTGTAGTCCTATAGCATTTCACAAACTAAATATGGCAAACTGCTTTGGTTAAAATGAGCCTTCTTTGTGCTGGCGTGTTTGTGTGGCCTTTGCTTGAGGTGATGCCGCTACTGTGGTCTAAACATCCCTGGTATTATCGTTGTGCTGTCACCCCTGGCCAGGCAGAGAATAATAGGAGATAATGAACTGTTTCAGAGCCTCATACACATACACACACACACTGATGCACAGCCACATGAATACATTTACACACACTCCTCAACACCAGCTGTTCATTAACCACAGTATGCAAACAAAAGCGCTGACCTGCGCTTCCCCAGACTATCAGCCCCTCCTTTCACTTCTCCTCCTCCACAAACCGCCTTGTCTGCTACGCCTCAACATATCCTGTCCCATCGCTGCACAACTCTGCTTCTTCTGCCTCTTTTTACTGACATTTGCCATCTTTTTCTTTATACCTTCTCCAAATGTTCTCCCTTTGATGTTTTCTTTATTTTCCTGTCTCACAACCCTTCTTTAATTTTGTCACTTTTCTCTCATTTTCATCTCACCTTTCACTTGTCTTGGATCTATAGTTTAATCTCAAACTAGTGCCACAAACAATAGCTCTCTCTTACATTTGTGCTACTTATTTACCAGAGGTAAGCAGGTCTACACCAGTTCTGAAAAACAACATGACCTTGTCTTCATTCAGAACAGTGGAATCAAGCATGTGCATTTAGAGCACATGCACTTTCCCAAAATTTATGCCAGCATCTGTTGTTGTAAAGGATTGTGATGGAAGGTGGTGTTTTTGGAGAACAAGAAAATCTATAATTTATAACGTCTTATCTTATTCAGAGGCATATTCACAATGTTTTTTTTTTGTTTGTTTTTTTTCATAGTTTTGCTTGGATACCTTTTTTTTCTATTTTGAGTTTGACTTTTTTGAACTAGGTTAGGGGGAAAGCAGAATACTAAGGGGAGATTCCTTTGGGTTTAGGTATTTGTATAGTTTTTATTTATTTACTTATATTGTTTATTCATACATTTTCTTTTTTCAGTGTGTGTATAAATTCAAATTAGTAGAGGGAAACAATCCAGACTATATTCATCAAATATACCAGGAAAACAAAATAACTCATTACTTTTCCTTATATTTTCCACAGCTAGAATCTTAATACACTGAGTAAAATTGAGTCATCCAAGAAGATTAGACATTAATTGGGGTTTAATTAGATTAAATTGAAGTTCTAGCTTCTTTGGGGAGGCAGAATCAAGAAACATTACAGAAATACATGCTCAGAGGTGACTCCAAGCTTTATATGATATTTTTCTGGATTTCAAGGGAAAATTAAACCTTGTAGATTGTTAGAAGTTGCCAAATGAGGAAATTGACTAACTTACCTGCTGGCCTGTGACCAACAGGATTGAGCCCTCCTTTGCATGTACCACCTGACGGAAAACATGGTCGAGGATGAGAAGTTCACTCCAGCAGTTCTGCAGCAGCTTCATCTGGTCATCCACCTGGTTAAAGATACCCAAAACAAAAAAAATCATCAAGTCGTCTGTTTGTATTTCCTCTCCCATACAGCTGAAACAACAGTCTGTGTTTGTGCAACTAAACCTCATATCCACTGTAAGAAATCTGTCATCCGAGCCGAATGTATGTCTTTCACTGTCCCTTGTTACTGGGTGGCATGGGTTTTTGTCTTTGCAGATGTTTATGCAGACAGATTTTTCAACAGAGTACGCGATTAAGTTGTGTGTGCATGTATAGCCTATAAAACAAAGCGAAAAGACCTGGACAAACTGTTGAACTGCCAAGTTTTACTTTATATATATATATATATATATATATATATATAGATATATATATATATATATATCTATATATATATAGGTATATATATATATAGATATATATATAGATATAGATATAGATATATATATATCTATATATATATATATATAGATATATATATCTATATCTATATATATATCTATATATATATATATATAAATCGGATGACAGATTTCTTACAGTGGATATGAGGTTTAGTTACGTGTGTGTGTGTGTGTGTGTGTGTTCAATAATCAATTTCAAAATAATTATTGGCTGCAACCCTAATGTATAGACACTATTAAAACAAAACTGTGTCAGGCTTGTGAACCAGCTTGAAAGTATCACAAGACCCTGTATGCAGGGTGAGCTTACACACAGGTCAATTGGTATTGATCAGGTGTGTGTTTTTGTCACAACCCTACGCAAACGTAAAAGTCCCCTGCACTCATTCAGAAGCTTTTCTCATGTGAACCTTTCCTGAGTGAGTTAAGTGCTTCGCTACGTGCTTCAACTGACAATGTTACAGGTTTTGTCTGTTTGCCCATTGCCAGACATTTCTGAGTGATTCTAACAATGATAATGATTAAGAGGAGAGTTTCTTCCCAAATACCAGCCGCAGGCTCCCAGTAATCTGCCAGATGAACTTGGGAAGCTAACACAGGTGAATCGGTAATTTGGGAACCAAAACAACCTCCTCCATTGTAACAGAGAGTCTCTTCCCATGCTCAGCGGTGTTAATTATTACTGCAAAAAAGTGGACATGGGGGGAAAAAAAGAGGGCCATTTGGAGGACAGGAATGAGGAAAATACATGAGAGGTTAATTCTTTCTTCCCTCCCCCACCCTATCAGCAAACATTTTGCTCTTTGTGGCATTTATTGGGAATATCGTGGGCTGTAGTGGAGAGATGTGAACTGCTGCTTTGACTGTGTGAGAACAGTATGTGACAGTCATTGCCCATGTCAGCCGCTTGTAGAGTTAAGAATGTGGATCAATGTTGAAACTTTGTGACACAGGCAGCTGCAGTGTAGAGACACCTGTGAGGAATGTGTTTTGAAGCAGTTAAGAAAGTGTGCAATGGAATGACCTTAATCATTTATTTGATGTCTGCAGTTACAGGCTTGCTAAAAATGTGAAACACTTCAATATTTATTTTGACATGGGCAGGTCTGAACTCTGTCTCTTGTTAACTGGAACTGTTTGGACTACTGATTTAGGACAAGTGTTTAAGAATGCCTATTTAACTTTTAGGAAGACAAAGCACTACAGACTACACATACAACTGCAGAATGAGAAACCCTTAACTGATATATTCTAAAAGCAACAATTATGTACTCACTCTGATTCAGGTAAATTTTTAGTTTAACATGTTATGATGTATACATTTGTCAGGGGATTTTTACATGAATGAAGTTCACCATAATTCACAAAGTTCCATATAATTTTTCACTGGAAAAAACAAAATAAATGCACCTTACAAAAGTTCTCATGGTCCTTGAGCATTTTCACATTTTGTCATATTTTGGTCAGGTGCCACAACTATTGTTGAGCACCAAAGTTTTATGGAAAGTAAGAAGTAGACAGGAGGCCCATCATAACTTTGGGGGAGAAAGAGGAAACCTGTTCTTGAGAAGGAAAAAACTGTAAAAAGTCTCACAAAGGGAAATTAAAATTGCACAGCACCATGAACATATATTAAAATAGAATGGTGTCAGCATCATGATGTGGGCATGCTTTTCTTCAGCAGCTGGTCAAAGTAAATTGGGCGATGGACGGAGCTAATCCCAGTAAAATACACAGAAGTTTGAGGATCTAACATGACAAAATATGAAAAACTATTCAAGGGCAATAAAACTAAATTTCTGCATAATAATGCATCATAAAATATACTATAGTTGGTACTCCAAAACAGATTTATGTTTTTGTTAATATATTTTCCTTGATATTGTATTCAGTAGATTGACAGCTCAGGTAGGTTATTTATACATGTTGTATCTACACAGTAATGTAATTTAAGGAAAAAGTCTAGTAAAATAATAGAAAACCACCAGTCTCAGATGTCTTACATCTTTCATTCCTCATTTATCAGTTCAACAAAATGAAACTAAAAAAATAAAAAAGATCAGAGTAATGTTGCTGTGACCTTTTCCAACATTTCTGACAGCATAGTGGACTCCTCTTGTCACTTGCCCACCTATACATCTATGTTCTGTGGCTTTGCGCCATCTGTGTCATGAGCTCAAGACCAAAGGAAAATTCAAATGCCTTCATTAAAACCATCAGAGGGCCTGGAAAGCAGTCTAAGACCAAGCACTCCTCATCGTCTCTCCATGTAAAGATGCTAGAAGCAAGGCATGACGTGTTTCTGTGGATGGACTGGTAAACATAAAGCCTGAGTTCTTCAAAGAAATCAGCCACGTGTCATTGGGCCTGGCAAGTGCCGGGGACCTCTTCAAAGGACTGTCCTCTCTGTGCCTGCCTGGAAGCTCCTCTCTGTCAAGAAGCCCGGCTCATCAAAGGGTGGCAACTCAGAGGGGATGACGATGGGTGACAGCAGCCTAGATGAGGGCAGCGTACACCCGCTTGGTGAAAGGGGGGACATGGTGACAGACAGACAAGTTTAAGGGCTTACCAGTGGTTGGAGTTGAGCTCGCTGACCTTTTAAACACCAGCATCACAAGCTGTTTCCCTGACAAGCTCTTCCTTTGCTCTGCCAGACGACGCTTGTTCTTATGAGATAGGCTGCCTGCTCACTTGATAATACAAATGAGGTGACATGGAATTGATGACTGGTTTGCCTCGTTCTCATAGAGAGAAAACAGTTGATAATTATCAGATGATGATTAGAGTAGCCGATTAAATCCACAAACTGTTATGACATTGGAAAGTGCAAACAAGAAGTTTGCTCAAACAACACAAATGCAATAAAACTGATAATTCATGTATAACTGTTTGACGCTTATCACACAGTCATGGACATTTTAGATAACGTCTCTTGTTACTGTTCCAGCTCTTTAAAGCAACGAGGACGTATAAAAAAAGAGAAAATCCACCTAAAGTTCTCGAAACTACTGTATATAATTATTCTGAGGAAACTATATTTGTAGGAATTAAATACTGTTGATTAAAGGATGCCAGATGCTACATTAATGTTTGTCCTACATTAGACAAAACAAAGGACCCTGATTATATAAATAGAGGCCTCAAAACAACCATATTTTCAGGATGTTTGAATGATCCTGACTGTTCTTATGTGTTCTTACCACAGACATGAGCAAATTGCAGCTTTGCCATTTTGCATAATAGTTTTGGTTAGTAATTGACTTGTCTTGTATGAAAAGAAGCTGTCTGTAACAGAAAATTCTTTGAATTTATAAGTGGTTTAGTGCTTTGAGGAAATAGCAAATGGTTTTCAGAAGATGTCAGAAAGATTGCACTGCAAAGTTAGCCAAGCCTTCGATCTCTGACTTAAATCAGGGGTTTTTCATGGGGTTCTCAAATCCAGGCCTCTAGAGCCTGTGTCCCACCACTTTTAGATGTGTTCCTGGTCTAAAGAACCTGGATCAAGTCACCTCTGCAATATACAGTCTGGTTCTGCAGAGTGCTGCTAATGACCTAATTAACCAACTTAGGTGTGATGAAGAAGAAATGCATAAAAGTTGAAGGACAACAGGCTTCAGGGCCTGGATTTGAGAACCCCGGTTAGACATTTTCTATAATCAGGGTTATAGAAGTTGGAGAAACGTCACAGACTGTTTTTCAGTGGGTTGCTGGATGTTTTTTTTTAACAACACCCTCCCCCATATCGTCTCGTGACTCTTTTGTTCCACATGTTTTGCATAATAATAGCATCACAGTTTGTTAAAGTGGTGGTCACCGATTGCTCTGGGTAAATCTTGGCTTTATAATTAATACTTGAATGAGTGACTAATTTGAAAAAAGAAAAATGATTTTTTTTTTTTTTACTTGTATATCAGATTGCCAACTAGGCGAGATCGTGTGTTCAAAACCCTGACCAGTGGAGAAGTACTGCTGTACTGTAGAGAGAGAGAGACCGCAATTTAGTTGCTCAGTATTTTTAAAATGTGAGCTCAAAATATTTCTTTTTTTAACTGAGTAAAACACAATTAATTAATAAATAATTAATGACTGCTCACAGCATTAAGCTGAGAAAATATTTTAAAAACGGATTAATTGAATTTCTTAAAGCAAAATCACAATTAGCTAAAATTAAATGAGCATATCAAAGCTTTCAGTCACAAATCTAATCGTCCATCTCTCACTGTAATTGTAAGGAAAAAAAAAAAAAAAGCATTTTAAGGTTTTGCATAGTGATGATACAATGGAAGATATATGTTTTTGTGTATTAAAATGAATGCACATCTGAATTTCTATTCTAATAATAAAATAAATTCCAGAAATGATTTCACTTGAAGAGTAAAAGAAGCAAGAATATTTTTGTCCTTGGATATAGCAAAGCCCATCACGGATTTAGCTACTAAAGTTTATGCACTTAACATTCACTTCAGAAATTGCTTCAAACTGGTCTCAAAATCCACATTTAAGGTTGCTTTTCAAGGTGTGATCTATTTATTATTAAAACACCCATTTTAAGTTGTACTTAAAAAAGGGAGAGGGAAAGTAAAATTCCAAGCAGGAACTTCTGCTGCGGCAGCCAGCGATGAAAAATACATATCCTCCAAGAAACCAATTTAACACCTTTATGATTGTTCAGGCGAGTGGGATCAATGCCCGGATCAATCGCTTAGCCCATAGCTTTTGTTCAAAACCACCTGCTGAGATTAATGGGATTTTACCAGAGAGAGAGAGGGAGAGGGAAAAGAAGAAGGAGAGCCTAGTTGAGAGGGTGAATGGAACTGCCAGAGAGGGAATGAGAGAATGAGAAAAGACTTTGGGGGGTTGGGGGGAAGTGTGAAAATAAAACATCGTGATTAAGAGCACATATTCTCTCATATCTACGCAAATGTAAATTAATTGGAAATGAAGCATTCAGATGATTCAGTTACAAAAAGAAAAAGTAATGTTTATTCATACCCCCCTGCTATGAGTACATCAATTATGATGGTGTGTTGACTCAAAGCAGGCCAATGTACCAGAATCCCCCCTTTCTTATGGTGGGGTCTTGGTCTGGTGCCACAAGCATTGTTAAGCTTCATACAGTATGTTGGTCTTTAACGAGACTACACAGCTGGATCTGATTTTAATAAGTAGTTCCATTTTTGATGTAGCCTAATGAACAGATTAATGGAATCTCCTTCTGCGGAGCCTTAATGAATGGAGAAAATCACTTCTTTTTTTTTTACACGAGAGGATGGGGGGAAAGGGGGGCACACATCAACACAGACTGCGAGTTTAAACGACTCAAACATAAACAATAGCTGTGCTTCTGTCTTCCCTGTCTCTGCTGGACGGGAATCAATGCCGTCTCTGAGTACTACAGGTGAGATTTGAAGCTCACATCAATGCATGCTCGTCTGTAGCTGCCATCCTTTGGTGCAGTCCCTATCTTGGCATCTGTTCGCCTTGAGCCAAACAGGCAATGTATTCACCTGGGAACAGGGATTAATTTACCTAGAACAGCGCCTGTTCTTCTCAGTGCTGAAAACACTTAATTATGCTGAGGCTGACAGCATACTGTAGCTCGTTTTTAGTTAAGTTAATTAATTTAATAAAGGAGTTTCAGTCTGTGTGTGTGCGACAATAACAAATTTGGTGGTTTCTGGTCATTTTAGCTGGCCAAAGTAAAACATTTTCCAATCATTTTTTCTAACAGTAAATAGTTCAATCAAGAATTTTGCTTCTAATAAGAACTGAAGTAGGAATTTGTATAGAGATAAAAAAATAAAACAAAGTAAAGGGAGAATAAAAAATAAATAAAATTGACTATTTTTTAGTAATGATCCCAAAGTTTTTGAGTTTGGAAGGCCACTTTACCATTACCCTAATCTTTAATTCTCTCTTAGTTTTCTCTTTCAGAGTCATGTCTCGACTCCAAAATGCGGGGACCGATTATACTTCCTTGAACAACTTAGGCTAGGTCTCTAGGCTATACAAAACATAGTCATTGCATATTTTGCAAAAAGACCCATTCTCAGATAATGAGATTTCTCCTGCTCAGATTTTGAGCTCCTTTCAGAATGAATTGTTTCAAGGCCTCTTGTCACTTTAATTCCAAATAAGCTGCTGGCCACATCCCACAACTGAATTGCACTTGTATTTTATGCATGTGAAATAGAATAGAAGCACAATTGTACAACAATGCATCTTTGACCCTGAATCAGATCCAGAAGCAGAAGCAGTGGAGCCTTCTTCGCAACCTTTTAAGAATGCAGCTGTGGTTTATGTATGTTTAGTCAGAAAATGGCTGGATGTTTTTTTTAAGCACTTGAACTATTTCAAGAGTCAGAGATGTGAAGCATAAAAATGTCCAAAAATGAATTTTGCATAATAATTCCTCTTTAATATTACTTTCGGAGAGAAGATACATGCTGGTAAAATTTAATAGTTACTGTAGTTGTAGATCTGCCAAATGTTTAAATGATCCTGGAATTAACTGATCTATCAAAACAACAAAATGACAAGTCTCCAGGGAAATCTAACAGTGCTGTTAACAAGTAATCCTACTGTTTGCCTTCTGAGCTGTTTTAAGCCTTTATGCTATGGAATGAACAAACATTGCTCAAATAATTTGGTCTATTTTGACATAATGGCACCACGCAAATGATGCTGATTTGTCAGTTGTACATTTATAATGCAAGTTTTCTGTTTTACCACATCCCAAAGGTGCGATGTTGAGTTAAGATCTGGGGTATCTGAAAGTTACCGGAGTACAGTGAACTCATTGACATGTTTAAGAAAGCAATCTGAGGTCATTTGAGCTTTGCAACATGGTGCATTCTCCTATAGACAGGGGCCATGATAAGATCGGTACACTGTGATGAAAAGAGGATGGATATGGTTATTAGCAATACTCACACTGGCTGTGGCATTTAAACAAACCCCTATGGGGACTAAACCAAGCTACTACACAGCTTGACACAATTTAAGATAAATTTTGCTTTGAAGTTGATAAAGGAATTGGAATCATACTCATTTGACCATACAATTTATTATGGTCTAATTTTCATAAAGTTACGTGAATTGTAGATTCAGTTTCTGTTCTTAACTGACAGGAGTAGCATCTTTTGTGGTCTAAACCAAAGAGCAAAATTTATTACATTTTACCAGGCGACTGGTTTAATTGGTAATTGTGTTAACTAGCAATTGAAATAGACCTAACGAACTGGCCAGTGAGTACATGGGAGACAGTAGCTGAGGACTGGAGGAGAGGTGTCCATGTTGCTTCTCTATTTGCAGTGCAAAGTTTGCACTCTCTCCCGTGACAGCAAAAGCAGCTCTCATGTCTCGTGGCACAAAGTGCGCTTGGGCCTCAACTTTGTAGCTGGCAGCAGAGATAAGAATGCTGGGAAAATCAGCAGGTGACAGGTGGTACTGCTGGTTGAGCAGGTGGGGGCTGTACACTGAAGAAAGGAATCATAATACTGCTGATAATACCCAGACTAGGTTCAGAAAGGCTGAATTTGTCAGGTCAATGATAAAGAGGAGGAATAAAGCAAGACAAACAGTTCTTTATCACTAATGGATGTAGTTGTCTTCTTGTTTTGTCAGATCCTTTAGAAGAATTTTAAGCTGGACTCTTCAGAACATCTAGTCTGCGAGTCAACACATTGCCTTAAGGCTCAGTTGAACTTTACATGTTTTAAAGATTTCAACCAAGCTTATCATGACTGCTGTTTAGATTATGTTTGTCCAAATTACATTTTAGTTTATTTAGAGCTCTTTATGGTTTAGCTTTGAGCAGGGCTCTGACTGTGTGCCTTTCATTGCTTGAATTCTTATCAGCAGCTGTTCGTTGGCTGCGTGTATCTCTAATCCAGCAGATCAGGTAGTGCAGAATGCCTGTGGGTTTACCTCCAACTGGGCACATGTAAATCCTATGTTATTAGGTCTCTTAGCAGCCATTGAGATGCCATGTGTGACCACAGAACCTATCACAAAAGCTGCAGATGTAGTTAAACAAAATTGAAATCTGGTGTGTTAAATTGTGGAAAAGTTATCAATCTATCTAGCTATATATTTGCGGGTTTGAACTTGAAATAAATGATTTTAAGACACTTCCTGTCACATTTCCTTTAATTTTATGGAAGTCTATATGTTCACAGAAATAGACAGAGATCATCTAAATCTTCAGTACTAAAAAGACTATGGGAAGTTAAAATAATTTTGTCAAAAAAGCTTTCTTTTTTTATAGATGGTTATGTTGGGGTAACACCATTGCATTCGACATCATATTTTGAAAAAGTGTGTTTGTTCAGCAGTATGAAGCATAAACTCACTTTATGTTGCAGTGGGAGCACAAACAGTTTCACAGCAGTGAACGAGTGGTTCATTGTAAGAGCACGCGTCACAAAAAACTTCTGTGCATTTCAACGTGTGTGCACGCGCCCAGATCTGATCGATACTGCCTAGGCACTGGGATTGATCAGATCCCACGGTGACCACATTAAGAGACTCTACAAGCTGACCTTTGACCCTGAAAACACGCCATATTCGATTCGTCATGCTGTCTTCCTCTCTCCAGCATTAGATAACCTATCTACCCATCATGGTGTTCTTTGTTTTTTCCCAGACTTGAGAGGAAAAACAAAAATCTAGCCAGGGATTGTAATTGCCTTCCTCCTCTACCTGCCTTAAAATGTTGCTTTGTTTTTTTTCCTGTTAGCTTTGTTGAATTGAACGGATAACCGGACATTTGACTTAATAAGTCCGACTTGTTCCCCGAGCTCTTCTCTCAACCCTCACTAACAAAAAAGGCCATTAAAGGCAGGAAGTGCAGTTCCTGACAGCAAGCAGGAGAAATATCTGTGCTTCATAAAAATGTAAATGGGAAACTTACAGCAAAAAAGTAACTAGAAGTTACACAAAATAGATGATAGTCTAGGAGAAGTGTGGCATTACATTCATGTGGAAAAAAAACAAAACACCTCAGAGGGCTTGAGTATTGCAGAGGGGAAGAACATCTTGTTTTCTCAAGGCCACTGATGATAGCAACAGGCCCTCATCTGAGTCTGATATCAGAACAGGGATTTGATGATGAATCAAGCATACCCAAACTTTCATATTCTGTTTTTTCCAGGTACATAAGCATATGAAAGATAGAAAAATCAATAGTGCAAGAGAATAGACCGATGAGAAGCCAGACTGGAATTTCAATGAGTTATTTTTTAAGGATGTAATGCATATTGTAGTATGTTACAAATGCTGTGCTTGAGAAATAAGAGACGGAAGGTGACGCACAGTGAGGGTATCCTGTGCATCTTTATTAATATGGTCCATAAATGCTTAAAATTATTTTTAAAAATATCACTACAAATAGTTTAAAGTGAATATGAATGATCAGCTCTATTATTTGATGAGACACATATTGTCAGTAAAGGTGGTAGAGGACAACAGTCCTCATATCCCCATCTGAGGGCTTTGAGGATCTTTGAGATTTTATACATTGACTTCATTCCCAAGAACTTTAGCTTGTTTTGCATTGAAATGTTGTTCACCTCTTTAGATTTACTGCACCATTCAAATCTGTTTTAATTTTTCTTATGTTTTTCTTGGTTAGTGCGAGACCATTGTCTATGCAATCCACTCAATTTTTCATTACGTTCTGAACTGGTTTTGTTTGGTTAATATAATCAAAGAACTTAATATTTTACATGTAGAATGTAGTCTCTTGTTATCTTTATTTAATATAAGTTTGTTTTGATTAGTAAAGGACAAAGCTAAAAGATAATCCGTAGACCAAAACGTAGCTGATTTCAAAAATTTAAAAGATATCACGGTAATGTTTTTACCAGCAGTAAAGTTATCTGCTGCAGCAATATATTTTAATACAAAATCACTCAAAACATTTTGAACAACCCCTTGAAATTGCTTGTCCTCCAAATTTGTATTGTTGTCTGTACATATGTTTTAGAATAGCAGTGCTTGTTTACTTTGTTTCATGATTTAATGTTATTATTATTTTTTTTATTTCAGCAACACAATTTTGCTAAGTTTGACAATATGCAATTCACTCTGATACTCTGAAAAGTCAAAAGTAGGTTATGAGAAAGGTATGTATATGTACTGCTGCTGTATTACTTCAGAAAGTTAATCCATGGCTACATGGCTTAGAGGCAACAACAGTTTTTTGAACAGTATTGTTTCCATGATACCTAACACACACACACACGCAAACGTACAATCTTAGGGCTTAGAGCTAGAGAGCTATCAACTAATTATCAAAAACACAGAGAGGCCCTAATCAATTATTCACATGAACATTAGACCGCTAATACACATGCAGCCGAGGGAATGGCATTTCCCAAAAGTAACCCTTCCTCTTTCGCATTCACACACACTTAGATGCAATCACGTCAATCCCGGCAAACTTATACAGACATGCAAGTACAAATCTATGGCAAAATCCCATCTCTACACACATTTCTTTCCTCGCATGCTTGTCTGTTCCTTTCTCATTTCTCCAGATTATCCTCCTCCATCACACACACAGACAAAAAGCATGCCATCCAAATCCAAAGGGAGCACCAGTGCCAGTCTAAGAGACTCTAAAATAGATGTCCTGATGATTGAAATCCTAATGATCCATCAGAATCCTTTATCTCCCTTGCAGATTCTCCGAATCAAAACAAACACGTCCAAAGGTTAATGCTACAGGTGATCTCAATGCTTAATCATGAGATTGCTGGATTTATACACTGTAGAATAATTGGAGCTTATGCTTACTTTGATACATTCATTAATATGAGGAAAACAATTGAATGTATCTGTATGCTTATTAAAAGTGGAATTTGCATAATCTTTAGTATCATATCAGAGTAAGGTTGGGAATTCTTATCTGCTTGCATAGATGAGCAAAAGGAAATTTCTACATCTGTGGAACAATAAAAATTGTAATTATTATTTTCTGCACACATTTGTAAGTGAATGTAGCTTCATTGGCAGACACAGAGTTCAACTCATAGTTCTTGTCTGGCTGTCTACGTGTTAACTTAAAAGTGAAGACAAGAAAGTAAGACAAACAAGCCATCAGAATAAAGGGTTTGCCCTTTTGTATAATTCAGAATAGAACTCTTTGTAACATGCATCCTTATAAACAAAGACACAGACATATGCAATAAACCTTAACACACTGCAGAAGACTGAAGCTCTTTTAAAATGCAGAGACTGACGCTGGGATGCTTTCTGTCTGAGAGGGCAGAAGACGCTCATTCCCATTAGCATTTGACACGCCGGCATTTTTAAAAGTATTTTTCTCAAGGTGTGTTCATAACTTTGTGTGCTCAGGCCTAAGTGGAGTTTTATAGACGTAGAATTTGGGTGCTGGATCTTTAGACAAACTGCTATGAATCAAGCCATCAAAGTATGGCAAAATTCCAGAGATCCCTGAAATCTTTTCCATTGATGGTTAAGTTAAATATCTAAATTAACCTCATTGAGCATATTTCTGCAACTCTTGTGACATCCCACTACAGGGGAGATGAGGCATCAAAACCGCAACAGATGGGTCTTTGCTTGTCCCTCAAGTGCATATCCAGGCCTTGTCTCAGAGAAACTGCCATGAATGCACGTAGATTAGGAAATAGCTGTCTCTCTACAGGACCATTGCTGCAGGCCTGGTGGTGCAGCTGCTGCTGCTGATGGGAAGTGCAGTGCAACATGTGGTGAATAAAGCTCTGGCCTTTGGGAAAGCGAGACTGTGGTTTGCCACCTGAAATCCTTCCCTGGCTTTTTTTTTTTTTTTTTTTTTGTCTAGGACTGGTTTGTTTCACACAAGTTAATGGTGCTGTCAGCACCTTTCTCAGCAAGTCGCCTTTCAGCATATTTGGTTTATTGCTTGTAATTGTTTCAGCTCGCTTAAATAAAGCCATTTTTATCCCCCTCTGAAAGGGTGCTATCCTAAAGGAACATATGCCCATAATGGATGTTATTATTGCTATGCTTTTATTTCACTAGTATGGGATCGTTTATCGATGGCCCATGCCAGATTTGCAGTCATGGTACTTGGTGAAACACAGAGAAATTTGGGCTGACTGAGAGGTGATAAAAAAAGAAATGGTGTCAGAGAAGTAAAAAGCCATAGTAAAAAAGGGGAAAAGGGAGATTAAAACCTCAAAAAGGAGAAAGTAAGAATAGAGAACAGGTGTCTTTGCCCTACTTTGACAACAGAGATGAAGCAATTTTCTTGGCTACATATGACTTGTCACTCCATTGAAATTTCTCACCCGTCGTCACAACACAACCACAATGTCTAATGTTACGCTTATGAGCTGCCTTCATCAGTCATCTGTGTGCAAATTCAATCAGCCGTCTTACCAGATGAGTATAAATACACTTCAACTCTTAAAGGGTAAAACCAACCGGGGAGATGTAGACTCTGTTCCACTGATGTCTTATCTATTGTCTCCGGACCTGTAAAACCCCCCACCTCAAAGCTTCCCAACTCCCAGTCCAGAATAGAAAGCTGTAAATAAGCATCAAAAATAGACATCGAGGGACAACTGTCGACAGCCCTGTGATGAAAGCGGCAGACACAGGCACAAACATCTCGGCAGGCTGGATTAAATGTAGATAATTGAGGCCACGCAATTTCGAAACATGAGAACCCGAGGACACTGTATTTTTTGCTTTGTCTTACTTTAGATTTTGAAAAGCTTACTGAAGCACTATGACTGTTAATTTGGTGAACAATATGTTGCTCTAAAGTGATTAGTCAGTAATGGAATGGTTGGTCTACAAATATATTGAACATTTTTTTTGTTTGTCTTCATTCTTACCCCCAGTTCTTATCAACTTAAGACATTAAAGTAAGAGGGCAATAAATCATCCAAGATGTTTGCATAGTTGTGTGTGTTAGATTTAGTTTAGAGGTTGAAGGTCAGCGTAAAGCAGCAGCAGCAGCAGCCCTTTTACCCCCCCTGGAACTGCTGCAGCTAGGGATCATGTAAACATAAAATACCAATGCTTTTGTCTGTATTCTTAACAATTTACCAACAACATTTTGTTCCTGTGCATCATATGCACCTAAAGCATCTGAAAGTAGTTTTATTCACTTTTATTTCTGCATTCCTTATTTACCTGTAATGTATGGTGGAATACAGCCACTTTCCTTCAGCAATTACAGCAATATTCTGGAATAAAATGTAAATTTGACTTACACATCTGTAATTACAGTAGAGAGGAAGAAAAGAGGTATGAAACAACTTTGTGGTTTGGAGGAGTGTCTAAATTGTTTGCTTGCTTTTCAGTTGATTTGTTACCAGGCCAGACAAAATGAATCAACTCCCCATATTTACTTTGTTTGCCCAATTTCTTTATCTTTCACTACCACTTCCTCTGCTTTCAGTCTCACCGTCTTTCTTACTCTGCTGATTTTACTGACTGTTGCCAACTTGTGATGGAACAACTGTGTTACTTTGGGACCACAGAGGCTTACGGCAATGCCTAACTCACCCATCTTAACAAGCGACATGACCTGCCAATAAAAAAGGCTTTTACCCTGATCATGCTCAAACAAGACTTTAAACACAACTCACTCTTGCTCCCACCGAATGCCCAAAGTGCTTGAAATGTGAATCAGGCTGTGTTAACTTGCATCAAAATGGAAAACTAGAGAGGATGTGGAGGCAATTTTTGATTTTTTTTTTCTAAACAACTGTTTATCAGATGGGGGTTGAATGAGGAGATGACAAAGAACACAAACACACAGCAAATGAAGAGCAAATCTTTTCCCCTTTTCTTAGGATATAGGAAAAGTGTAATCCAACAATAAGTGTCCATTAAGATCTGCAAGCCTAGTCTGTGGTCAGTCAGAATGGAGTGCAGATTTTAGTTTGAAAAAAAAAAAAAAAAAAACAGCAAGCAAAAAATGTCTTGAGAGAGTAAGACAAAGGTCATGGAAGATAAAATATTCTTGAGTACAGTCAAGTCTATCATTGCTCAGAGCTCTGTAAACCTGCACTTCATGACAGCCTTTCATCCCTCATCAAAGCAACAAGTGGATATGCAGACTTTGCGCATCCTAAAACCTCCCAACCCCTGTTGTCTCCTTAAAGCTGCCGCTCCTCCGGGACAGGCGACCTTAAATCTTTTCTTTTAACAAGTTTCCTGTTCTTCCTTCCGGCCCCTCGCCATCCCCTGGGGTTGAACCTGCAAGACCATTCCAATGTGAACTGGCTTTATCTGTGAGGCTACGTCTAAAACTGTCAAGGGAAATGTGAGGATTGGAGCATTAGATTTCTGTGATATCAGTCAAACAGCCAGAATTTGGCAATAAATGTATAAAGAATAAAGTTAAACTGCAGGAGGTTGATATGATACACACTTATAATATTGTCATATTGGCCACAGAAGAGCTAGAAGTTCTTTCTGAAAATAAAAAAAATCTATGTTTTGTAATGTATGTTCACATGTCTCCTCTAGGATTTGTTACAAGCACTCAAAGAAAAGAATAAATATTTATATATAACATAAGGTAGTTGCCTCAGTTGTGAATGAGTTATATTTTTTAGCCTCACGTTTTCTCTTAAAATTTATCCAAACATCTGAGCTTCCCATTTTTTGGTATTGTTGGAAAAAAAATAAATAAATAAAAAATAAAAATATGGGAGTTGCTTTATAGTATTTCTGAAAAAGAGAAGTACTGCTATCCTACATGATGTTTAATTATTTATGAATAAAAAAATGACTTAGTGAACCTCCACCACCTTCTCCCTCCACTTAAGTATCTGCTCAATTCCAGCTTTGACCCAATGCTGCTGATCAAACAGATATTGTTACTCCTAAAATAGCAACTTAAAAAAAGATATACACACAACCAGCTGCAAGACTGATAGATTGACAGCAAGATATGACAGATAAGAAAGATATCTAAAAAGGGGGAAAAAAATACAGTCTGAAAGTTTAAACTATTGATCTTTATGAAACGAGTCTACAAGAACAGTAGGTAGATTTCTGCATCTGTGTTCATGAGCTCGGGTGAGGTGGTGTGGGGAGGGTGTCATCTATCACCGGACAAATGCAGGCTGTGGGGGGTGCTGGGAGAAGTTTGGGGGAGGAGGGTGCTGGAGTGTTGTAGGGGGATTGTCAGCCAGAATGGCGCAGCTCCTCAAATGAAATAATATATCTTTGAAAGCTTACGCCCCGCACCGGGCTCACAGGCCATATATCAAGCCCCAGATCGTTTGGTGGATCCTCTCCAGGCCCATTAACCTTACACCTGTTCCCCCCTAACACCCCCACCTAACCCCACCAATCTACCGGTCCTTTTTTTTTTTACCCACCTCTCCTGTCCTTCACCATATTGTGTCTTCTACCATTTCCTGCGTTTTGCCCTTGATCACTGCCTCCTAGGGTCCCTTCTTCATCTTTCCATTTAACACACCTTACTTATTTCTTTGTTCATCAGTCCGAATCCATTTGGCTCTTTATTTGTCAGCTCTCATCTTCCTGAATCTTCTCTTGTTCTTTCCTGTGAACATTTTTTTTCCCTTACTCTGTCTTTTTCCTGTTTTTGCTCAGTTTGTCTTCTTTCTTTTCCTGTTCCCTTCTGTCCTTTCTGTCTGTGCTGAACTTCAAATAACCTTTATTTTATTTTATTTATTCCAATTTAATCCTTCGCTCTCCTCTCCCTTCTCCCTTCCTGTCACTCTTCATGCATCATTTTTTGAACAACCAAGGTAAAGCACGCTATGGTCCGAGTGTGTGCAGGGGGCTGCAACACAACCTGCAGAATAATTCAAATGCAATGGACCAGAGACACAGTTACAAATCTTTGCCACACGCGAGCAGATGCCAGCCCCTTCACACTTGCAGTATGTCAGGATTAGAGTGTCCGGTGAGAGGGTTTTGAAGGAGTGGCCAATGACCTCTGCAACAAGATAGACACTGCTGCATGAGTTTCTGAATGTGTCTGCGTAGTCAGTTGTATAGATATGGCAATTCATAAGGTTCACAGAACCTGTCTGAAATGACTTATTAAGTTCCTCTCAGTTACAAGGCTTGAAAGGGTGTGGGGGGCAAAGGTGCAATTACCGGTGACCACAGAGCAGAGGCAGTTTACAACGCACACCAACACACACTCAAATATGATCAGGCACCTTGAATAATAAACTGCTTCTGAAATGGACATTAAAAAAAATCAGTGAGTGGGGGTTTGTGTGTATGTCCAGAAAGCAACTGTCCACTCTGAACTGGTTGGATAGGTGGTGTAAGTATAATTTCACCAAAGTAAATTCATGTAATATTCATGGGCATAGATGGAGGTGAATACGGGGTGAAATTATGCAGCAGAGTAGAGTGGAGAACATCAGAAAACCTTACATTATTCACTCAGGTAAATCTATAAGCAGAGAATATTCAAGCCTGAGATACCAACATCAGACACCTCCACCATCTTCAAACTCCAAAATAAAAAAAAGTCTCATTTAGTGTGAATGAATGAGTTGAGAACACTTGGATAAGATGAGTGAATATCTGTAAAAAATTGTTGCGCATAAATAATTTCACCATCCTAAATAGCATCCTGGGCTAACTTCAGAAAGGGTTAAATCTGTGATTTTAGGGGCCCAAATTTTTTTCTTTTCTATTAATAAAAAAAACACTGTTTTGAAAAACACTGTAATTTCTACATTTTGAAAGACAATGCATATTGATTTACTTTGTTGGATATCCCAAGTACAAGTATTTAAAAACAGTGACATCACAAGGCTGAATATTATTAGAAAATCTTGCAATAACAGTAATAATATTAAATAGTCTAAAGTCAATATTAGTAGTGCCATATGCTTTTTTTCCGTCTTCTTCTCATTATCACCTGTATTTCATAAACCATGTGACCTCTAGCATTGTGGGCTATGTCGTTTTGTGTCCCATGTGAGTAACTGCTGCTGATTAGTGTAATCAAAATTGGAAAAACAGATGGTAAGAAAAAGAAAAAATAAGTCTCTACCTATCTGGCTAAACATTGCATTAGCATGCAAAATGAACGTTTGTAGCACTTGGAATATACAAGCCAACAATTACTATACTCCAAACATTCCATTGTGAATTGAATATTGCATATAGAAATAATGTGATGATGATATTTTCCAACTCCAGAGCTAAACTAAAAAATTTGATATAATTGAATAACATCTGCCTGTAACTGTACAATTTACACTCATCAAATACAAGAAACTTGGGTGTTTCCTTAAACTTTAAACAGCCAAAAATATCATGATTTAAAATAATTTTGTATTATTTAAATACAGTTATTTAGAACTCAGCAATAAAAATCATCCATCCATCCATCCATCCATCCATCCATCCATCCATCCATTTTCTTTCACCCTTGTCCCTAATGGGGTCGGGTGTTGCTGGTGCCGATCTCCAGCTACGTTCCGGGCGAGAGGCAGGGTACACCCTGGACAGGTCGCCAGTCTGTCGCAGGGCACAATAAAAATCAAAATTTCTATATTTTTAGCTCCAGTTAAAACTAGGGACAGCTTAAGTTTTAACTCAGGACAGGACAGCTCTGTTTGGGGACAGGATGCAGGAATATTTTCTATGTAAAACATGGTAACATGCCTTGCTAAGTAATACTATTGCTGAAATAAAATCACAAATAGATCAAAAAAGGTAACAAGAGACGAGAATATTTTTTTATCTTGGTCATTTAAAAATGCTTTAATCTGGCTCCCAATCTGACTTCAAGTACTGAGTCAAGGTCATGCCGAGTGCTCGTACTTTTATCAAACAAGTCTTAATGAAGACATATTGATCCAGCAAATGTTTTATGTTTTTGATTTTATTATGATAAGTTACCAGGACATGACATACAACAACAAGGTTCCTTAGCTTACCTCATTGCTAACCTTTTTTTTTCCTATTCTTTGCTCTTCCTCACTACATTCACATTCCTCCTCTGCTCATCTCTCCACTCATCTCCTTTCTTCATTTCACCTTTGTTCTCTGCGCTTGTTCTTTCCTCTCCCCCACCATCTGTTTATCCAATATGGCTGTCCCATCTCAGCTGGGAGCTTTCCCAGGGAACAAGACTTCTAATACAGTTCCTCTTCAACATAATGGCCCTCAGTTCTGCTTTTGCCATAACTGTTACATGCAGAGTAGATCACAAGAAAAAAAATCAGCAAAAAGCAAAAAAAAAAGAAAAACTGTTTGAATCTTTAAATCTCAGTCATGCATTTTTATAAATATCATTGATACCTTCAGCTTTATCATGTAAGACTAAGAAGCTTAATTGTGTTTTGTGTTAATTATGCTTACGATTTAGACTAAACACCAGGTTCAATAAATTCAGACACGGGGTCAGTCAGAGAGTAGAGGCAATTTTGAGACCACAGAAATATATATATATATATATATATATATATATATATATATATATATATATGTATGTATTTATTTTTTTTTGTCTTAATAAAAGATAAAAATCTTTTTTTAAGACAAAAGAAAATATATATATATATATATATATATATATATATATATATATATATATATATATATATATATATATATATATATATATATAGTACATAAAGATTTTTGTCAAAGAATGCTCTGAAAATATTTTCCAAACTGTGATTAAGTCTTACACCAACATTTCTGGAGGTATATTGAGTCCTTTTTTTGTGATACATCTGCAAATTGAAGTTTCTTTTCAGAGGGGATTATAAATAGCTGAGGATTGGATGCTCCACAAAGTATGATACATTTTTAAATAGATAAAAATGTTTGTGTGAATGAAGAAAAATACTTTGCCAAGAGAGGCTTTAAGCAAAAATATTTGTTGTTAGAGAGAGCAAAGTGAAGACTATGTACATTTGTGCATTTAAAAGAAATGTTATAAATTAGAGATTTAAAAAAAAAAAAAAATTATAATAAGGTAGTGGTGATTACTGAAGTGTAAATTATTTTCGATTATTCATATAAATCTTCTTCTAAGAATACAGCAGTTTCAGTACATGTCTTTTCAGCTGTCATTTTTTCCATATTACCCACTGCATAATCTGTGTTGACAAGGTACACAAAAGCCTTTGTTGTTCTAAAAGCAATCATACGTCTCTTTTTATTAAAGGGTGAAGAGAGGAAACAGAGGGTGGGGTGAAAAAGGAATAGAATTAGGAAGGTAAGATATAAACATAAATGAATCACTTATATTCCTAAACGCTCTGCTAAATTCTCCTTCCCATTGTGTTTGTGGTGGGAATCTAGAGAGCCATCCTTACCTTGAAACAATGGGGAAGAAAGGAGCACAGGACCATACACCAGTATGAATCACCATCACACACATGCACACGCAGAAGCACAAAGTGCAAATGCAAATTCAAGCTGGAAGAATGTAAGTGGGTAGTTGGCTGCATCTATAAGTTTTACATAAAATTTTATATATTCTTATTAATAAAATTCTAAAAGTCAATCAAACAATTTTTGTTTAACAACTACTGTTGTTGTTGATCCAGTTTTTTCACTTCCAAAACTGATACAGATATTTGAGGTTTAGTATCGGTCGATACCGATCCGATACAGAAAGCCAGATGTGAATTGATACTAATTCAGCACTAACCTTAGAAAATGCACTTAAATACCCAATAGATTAACAAGCTTGATCAAACCTGTAAAAATAACACAACTTGCATTTGTTCAGCCAGTGCATTTAGAAGTATAACAGCCAATGTAAAATAAATGACAAAGAAAGTGAAACTCACAAAAAACACTGGCTCCCTGTAGCTCAGAGAATAAAATCTTAATGCTTTTGTTGTCTCCTGAATTACTAAGTGGCTTAGTACCACAATATTTGGAAGACCTCTTATCATTACACCAAACTTCCAGACCACTCACGTTCTAGTCTATTCTGTATCCCTAGAATCAGAACCAAACATGGGGATGTGGAATTTGTTTTTCTATGCTTTTTGTCTGGAACAAACTTCTAAAAAACTGCAAAAATGCTGAAACCCAGAGTTCTTGTAAATCAAGGCCATAACGCCATTTCTGCAGAGTTGCCTTTAATTGATACGCTCCTTTCATTGTACTCTGTATTGCAATATTTAATCACTTCCATGTATTTTGCCACATGGAAGTGATGACACAGTAATGTTTCAGTAACAAGAAACATTATTGTGATGTAGTGTTAGGTCACTTCCAAAACTGATTGAAGGGTTAACCCTTTAAATGTTTTCATCATGTAAAAACACTTTAAACTGCCTTGTTGCTGAAATGTCCTATACAAATAAACTTCATTTAAAAATCAATTTGGAATAAAGTTGAACTCTTAAGAAAATTACCCAAACTCCCCTAATCCAAAGTAGCATGAAAATCCAATTAACCGGGTTTCCATTGAAAAATCTACAATTATCTCTCAGTAATTCCACACAATGAAGTTCATCTAAATTTGTTCTTTATCCGTGTCCCCACTGCAAGATTAACTTGAATAGTAGGTGGGTTATTATAACATTGGTATTATTATTCAATTAATTTCTCACAAACAACTACTTTTAAGTCACCTGTTTGGTAAAGTATAAATATATGAGCATATTTTATATGAAATTCATAGCAAAATATATAGAAATATCCTGAGCCACATAAACCTGTATTAAGCATAACTCTAGCAAAAAAAAAAAATATATATATATATATATATACTGTAAAGTATAACTATTAGAATAATCCAAACCACTCTTTCTGCTTGGATTAATGAAATGAAATGAAAATTGCAGTTATGATGGCTTCAAGCAAGAGTCAAGGTCCCACACACAATAGCAGCTACCTAATATTTCAATGGAAAAAAAGTTAAATAAAAGTCATTCCTAAATTTAAATATGCTCACCAAAGATGCACCTGTTCTCAGCTCACTGAAAATTTCATAAAATAATCACAAAAGCCCCTGGCCTCAACCCTGCAGAAAATGTTATTTCATTGTGCCAGTGATTTCAAAACCAGAGAAACAGTGCTGCCACAAGTCTGTCGTTATGCTTAAAAAAATCAAGACAAAGGCAGGTTAGTCATAAAGCACAACTTCTTGGATCTGATCTGTAAGAAATAAATGTTCCTCACGTCATGTCTCACTCCCAGAGGTTATGGGGGGAAAAAGCGGAGGCAGCGTGCCATGCTGGAAAAGAATGGGAAATGGTCTCTTGTAGGTTTTTCTAATGACAAAATAGTTATGAGAGCTGTGATTATGGCTAATGTATGGAAACCAAATCTTTACCCACATTTCTGGCAGATGCCTTGCACACACCCTTCCAGGTTGGCCCTGTTACAAAAGAAATTCTTTTGTTCATACAGAGCTAATAATAGTGAAAGGGGCAGGGCTCTAATCTGCCTATGTGTGCATATGAATGTGCATGTGTACTGGTTAAAACTGTATTCATACACTTCCTACAGTGGCAAGTCATTCTTGTAACAAACTTTTAATTATATTCTGGTTCCTGTATTTCTGCTCTTAGGCTTGACCTCACATTTAGCAGTCCAAACAACATTAGCAGAAGAAGTCAAAGTTCAGATGGATTCACAAATCATTGAGTTGAACTCATGTTTAGCTCTCTGAGACAATAAAGGTTCATTGTAGGTAATTTCATCTTCATGAATGATCTATTCAGTCGCTTACCATTATTTAAAATGCATACATAATTATGGACAGCAAGTGTCTTGTAAGAGTATTCGTACCCCTTAAATTATCCACATCTTCTTATAATTCAACCTCAAAGTTTATTGTATTGTTTACTGATTTCATGTAATACAGCAAGACAAAGCAGCATAATAATAAGGAATATATACTTTGATTTTATGCTATTTTAAAAATGAGGACTTAAAATTGTATCCAGTGCATTTACAATGATACCTACCCAAAACTAAATTTGAGCACAGTTAACTTTTGCTGAAGTCTTTCTATTTGTTATTTAATCTCAGAATGAGCACATCTTTTCTGTGAGGGCTTCAAAGTTGTGTTAGTAATTGAAGCTAACAGTCTATTTGTTCTGTTTGCTGAACAAATAGACAGAGGATAAAGTTGTAGAGAGGTTTTAAGCAGGATTTTTAAAATAAATAATAAATTGAACATTTTTAAACCTATATATATGTCTTGGGATGTAGCGCACATGTCCAATCTATGACACATCTGTTAACCTACTAACAGATTCTTTTCTACATAAGCTGCTAAGATAAAGTTTAATAAGGGAAGCAGTTAAAAAAAACCCGTTGACTGCTCTGAAGGAGCTGCAGAAATCCACAGCACAGGTGGCAGAATCTGTTGAAAGCACACGAAGAAGCCGTGGTGCACCCCATCTGGTGTTTATGAGGGTGTGGCTTGAAGGGTCCCATTAGTAATATGTGCAGTAGGTTTACCACATGCCATGCAGAGCCTCTGGCTAGAAGTGTCAAAAACATTTAGCCTTTTGCAAAAAAAAAAAAATCTAATGTGTCAGAAAATGAAAGCTTCACATTACCATAAAAAGAACCATACAGAGTTGCATTGGAAGGGTTTAGATCAAAGCATAGTCATGTGTTAGAATGCCCCAGCCAAAGTACAGACCTAAACTGAAGTACAAAGACTTGAAGACTGATGTCCACAGTTGCTTTCTATTCAATCTGGTCAAACTTTTAAATGTTTTGCATAAAAAAAGACAGACTCTAGCAGAGCAACTTTAAGCAGTATGAAAATTGGCTGCACAAAGTGTTAACTCAGAATAAAAAAAATTGAGCCCACCACTCTTTTCAGAAACATCTTGTGAGATTGTTTTAATATGTTTTTCTTCTCTTTCAACATTATTCTCAACTTTGTTTTGATCTAAATGATAAATGGCTTGTACTTGTATAGTGCTTTATCAAGTCCAGATTACCCCAAAGTGCTTCACACTATATTGAGCCATTCACATATTTCCAAGCTACTAGATAGTGACCACAGCTGCTCTGGGGCAGTTTGACATAGGTCTTCCTCCCATGCACCACCACCACCAGGCCCTCTCACCACCACCAGCAGGCAAAAAGGGTGAACTGTCTTGTGCAAGGAAGGACTCATAATCTATTACAGAAAATTCTCCCCCACCCCTCAAATCTATTGAAGCTTGTGATTATAACATGACAAAATGTGGAAAGGTTCAAGAAAAATTTGAGTACTTTAACAAAGAAGACCTAAATGCATCTAAGAAAATATCTTTGGGAAGTTACAAAAGACAACATATATAAAAATAGTCTTCATAATTTTTTAAAAATGGTACTCATTAGACAAATCCTAGATTTTGCCTTTCTCTTTCGGTAGTGCACATAATCTTCTCACAACACCTTAGCTCAGATTATTACAAGAGTTTGCAATAAGAAACAAACAGGAAAGACAGGACAGTGATGCATGTGGAAAAAAAAAACTCTCAGAGCCACAGCTAGCATATTATTTATCAAAACCCCTTGTGCTTTGGATGATGCTTTAACAACAGAAGGGACAACATAAGCAAATTCTATTATCTCCCTCACTTTCCCCTGTGTAACAGTGGGAAAAGCTTTGAGCTTGGGTCATTTTGCACCTTTGTAACAAGCACTCGTCAATTACTGTTAAGATAGAGTAGTATGGGTAGTCATTAGGCAAACATAATGACATCTCATTCACGGAGACAAACAGGGAGCCACAAACACTAGTGGCTGATATAATTGAATTAGGAGGAGGGTGTGAGAAATAAAGATGCTTTAACAATGGAGTAGAATTGATCATTCAAAATTAATGAGCAAACCACACACAATTATTAGATGTAGCCACACCCTTCAGTGAACCCTTTTGTATCTGTGTGAGAGCCTCTGTATAGTGAGCATCTATGGCAAATGCAAATACATATCTCAAAAAGGTCAAGAGAGGGGGACACAGTGCACGCTAAATGTCGACATGTGTTATTCAAGGACTCTTCTCTGTTTAGTAATTGGCACATTTTTTTTAATGTAACATTTTTTTGGCTGTTATTTTCCCTTTTCAGAACCAAATTACACTAAATATTTAGAGGGGATTTGGCAACAGGCCCATGAATATGCAGCTGAGCCTGTGGCGACGCACTGTGAGACAAACAGAAATAAAAAGAAATAGGCGAGGGGAAGAAAACCAGGTGAGTGCAGGCTAATCAAATGCCTTTCAAATCGCTTTGAGGATATTAACCTTCATTCAGAACAAATAAAGCTGTAAGTAAAATACACGCCACAATCTCTCTCAGGAGGTCTGTGATGAAAAGAAAACAGAATCCAGAGTGATGTATTGAAGACAGCAAACACTGGTCATTTGGGATTAACTCAGGTAAACAATAACATAAAGTACAATATTTAGGAGACTTAAGATTGTTGTTTTAGACATTGTGTAATGCAGAAAGTGTGATTTCAGTGTCCCTTTTCAAGAATATTTAACTGGTCTTATTTATTTATTTATTTTGCAACCTCATGTAAAACATGTTTAAAGTCAAAAATTGTGATTCATTGGGATACACAGAGCTGCAGAGTCACATTTAGACTGTTATGGTGCTCAAAAAACCATATTTCTACTCCAGGAGGACCTGAGGGATGAATTTAAAAGGATATGAAGTTTTCTTTATGAGAAAAAAGATCAATAAAATCTTTTAACAAATGCATATGAGACTGAAAAATCTAAACTATTCATGTGCTCTAATCTGAGTGTTGAGTATTGTGCTTTCATCTGAAACTTGATGAATACCTTAGACAAACATTTTTACTGCTAAAAGACACATTTGTCAAATAAATCTTTTGAAAATGCCTTCAAAAAATTAAATTAACTATAAAATTGAGTGAATTGAAAATGAATACAAATAATTACATTATAAAAATATACCAATTTATTTGTTCTATAAAACTAATCGAAGCACCAAATCTAGTGTGTATTGTTGGTAGAATACTACAACATGCTAATGCTCAGACTAAAAGTTTTCAAAATGCACAGCGAAAGGGGAAAAAAAGTATTTTGTGTGTTTGATAAAAAACAACTGGCTGGTGAATTTTGATTAGGCACTATAGGACAGAGAGCAGTGCCAGCAATGAGCAAATTCTGGCTCACAGTCCACAGCCTTGTACACTCAACAATAATGTTGAAAACCAGGACAAGAAGGATATTAAGGTGCTGTTGAACATAAGGAACAGAACAAATGATGTAAATGAGTAGAGTTAAATCCCACGCTTGGAAATGTGGTAAAAAGCTTAGCACTGAAGCAAAATGTAGTTTAGTTTATCATTGCCCATTAAACTCATGGCTCTTATTTGTGTAAAGCAGACAGAAGTTTAACATTAAAAAATAAATGCCTATATTTTGATCATGTCCTTATAACCCAAATAACAGCATCACTGCAGTAGATCATTCACACTTACCTTAAGTTCACGAAAGAAAATGCTGCTGCGGGCCCACTCCACAATAGAGAAGAGTGTTTGGTCGGCCATCTTGCACATCAGGCCAAATGTGTTGAGCTTCTCGTGCTTGCCACGGCTGGCCTGCTCCTGCTGTAGATAGGCCAGGATCTTTGCCTGAACCTGTGGTTCATCGGGTTCACATTTTAGTAGCTCTACTATCAGATGGGGGAAGCTGGTTGGAGAGCCAGACTGGTAGGCATCAACGTAAGCGTAGCCCATGATGGACTCTGGAGAGCTGGTGTATGGGTCTGGATACTCAGACTTGATGGTGCGTGTGCCCTGGAAGTGTCCGTAGGCCGCCTGGTAGCCCTGCAGGCTGCCCGCGTGTGGCGGCATCGCCATACTGACAGGAGAAGTAACAAAAGGGCTACGATCGTAGTCTGTAGGAGGCAAAGCTGTGGCGTGATGGTGATGATGGTGGTGGTGGTGGTGACTAGTGTGGTGACCAGCATGGTGGCTCAGTGGAAGGCCTTTGGATGCTGCCGAGTGGATGTTCTGAATGGCTGAGGAGATAGTGAGGTCAGTGGGTACAGCTTGCATCACCTGGCTCATGGCCTCAATCTTAAGGCCATTTGCTCGGATCAGCGCCTTCTTTTGCTGCTTCAGGGCACGGTCACGTTTGTACATTGGGCCAAACTTGTTACGACCGCCACGCATGCGGTCTGCTCGCACAGCTGAGAGGAAGACATAATAAAGAGGAGAAAAGCAGACAGTTAGTTCAAACGTATGTTCAATATACTCACTCTTGATGGCATTTCTGAAAAACAAAGCAAATGTTCACACTTTTACTTGTGATGCATTTATATTAAAACCAAACAGTGCACCTACAATAAATTCATTCACCATACATTAACTTGTATCAAAGGAAGGAGCAAAGATTGAAAAGAAACGGTGCAAGAGTTTAGATTGTAATTATAGGGAAATGATACTGATGATCACCTGTTCATGACATTTGTTGGTAGTTTGTATATAAGGTATCATTAATGATTGAACTGATGTCAGGGTAAAATGATGCACATGAGGAGAGAAGTTTGGCTTGTTTATTCTAATCCAACATCAATTAAGGGGCTGCACAGCCATAAACCTGTCAGAGGGCCTCTGGTGGTCATGGCATTATGTTAAATCATGTATGTTCACATGATGTGATTTGGATCAAACAGCACAATATTTCTCTTCAAAAGCAGACTATCTTGAGAAGAGTGATTCAGTTTCTGTCAGCCTGTGGCTTCAATTTGTGAAACAAGTGAAAGCTATTAAAATTAGCCTCCATATAACAGAACTATTTAACAGTTTGATCACTTGAACATCTGTCTGAAAATGTTTGAAATAATCATTTATAAACAGAATAGACTTTCTTTGAAAGAATGCTGTAGATTTATGAACCATTTACTCTGTCAGAGTAAAATATGGGGGATTCTACTGTTTTTCAAACATATTTCTAAAATTTCCTCTTGCCTCTTTGTCTTCCACCAAAACTTGTCTTGTGATGTCAATGTCCGATTACATCCCAAATGTTGAAACATTGGTACCAACGCATGATGTTTTAGGGGTGGTGTTTACTATCAGTTTTCTGTATGGCAAAGGTTTACGCATGACAACTACACTTGACGTTTATCAGTTGACTGCTAAAGCCCACAGACCAGAGTGATAGTGATGTTACTCATTGACCAGAATTTTAAACTTGTATGAACCCAATGACAGAAGGATCATAGTACAAAAGGTTCTATTTTTTAAATTTTTCTTGTGGTGAAGGGTGTCTGGCCTCCCTCTCAGAAGTTAGTTAGTATTATAAACTGACAAAAATCTACTTTTTCTGATTATGCAATCCCTAAAATCTTTTAAAATGTCTGTGTCAATTAACAAGGACTACTTTATAAAGACCAATGACATGATCAGCCTGACAATAATTCAGTTGGGGTTCTTATTTTCTGATGAAACAAATGCACCCACGATGCTCCCTCTTTGCCCCCCACCCCCACCCCTCAGCGCAGGGATCCTGTGGTGAGGATCACAACGAGTGTGAGCTGTGGCTATTTCTAATGAACAAACTGGGCACACAGTGGACTGCAATGAGGTTCGTGTGTGATCTGACCAACTGCTGCCACAGGGAAGCTGCTCTACTATCTCTCAGTCGGGGGGCACTGGTGTTAATTATTCATACTTAATTACATCTTATTCTGACAAGGCTTTGCAGGGCCCAGCGTGCAAAAAGCCAACAGACGTCTGGGACTTAATGCAGCATAAAAAGGGAAAAATATGCACTAGACTTTTCAGTGCTAATATTCACAAATATTAGACCCATATTATCCTGATTTTGGAAACAGCTTCCATCTTTTTAAATGCATCAAAATGCAGGCAAATATACTATTAAGCCCAAATATGTTTGACCTTTTCATACACAAGGACAAGTCAAATACCGTAACAAGTAATCTTAGGTCCACTAAGACGCCTGATGCTTTGACAGATGAATGAAAGAACAGAAGAGGGAAAGTGAAGTGGGGGTGTGGAGAAGGCGTGGAGCGGGACTTAAGTTCAGGGGCGAAAGATGGGCAGACACCCGTACAAAGACATATACGCATACCCACACACACATTCACGCATGCACACCAAGCTGCCTTGGGAGGGATTTTAATGACCTCTTTCACAAAATGTGCCTGTCACTGATCTGAACAAGCACTGCCGAGAGGGCAGCCACACACACAGCATGCACACGCACACACAGACACACACTTATGTATAGATTTGACACCCAAACACAAAGTGGCTTACATGGAAAACATCACACACTTTTCCCCATCAGAGAGATGGGAGCGTGCCAGACGGTCCACCACCTTGAAGAGACTCTGGTGATTTAAATGCAGTGATTTACTCACACTCCAACATCCACTTCCCACATGCATCCTCACAATGTCCATTCAACTAGACTCACAAATGATCATGACCACTGAAAAATTGCTCTCACATCAAAAAAAAAAAAAAAAAAAAAAAGAAGAAGAAGAAATTGGGATTCCAGTCAAATGTATCCATTATACATTATTGTAGGGTAACTTTAACTATTAATGATTCTCCACAACAGCGTAATTAATGAGCTGAGAAACTAATAGTTGGCCCTACTGGGAAAACAAAATTAGGCCCTGACTGCCTTTCTCGCCTGCCTCGGACCAAGGGACCCACAGCGCATCATGAATACCAGAGTTGGTAGTGGTAGCGGTGGTGGGGGGGCATCTTACAACTACATACACATGCATACTGGCGCACACACACGTGCACACATTTTTGTCTCTAATTAAACAAGGTGATTTGCATTCATGTAACATGGATTAATTTGGAGGGGGAGGGGAGAGGGAAAGAGTGCACACATGCATAAGGGGCAGAGAGAAATGTGCATGTCTGAACAAGGTGGCAATATGACAAGTGTTGGGACACTGCAACGATTTAGCTTTTGATGAGAATGAATTCATATGATCTCTACACCCAACAGAAATGAGAGCAATAAAGATTTTAGTTTATCAGTATAAAACTTTATGCATTAACCGTTTCAGTGGTGTTGCCTTTCCTTTCAAGGTTAGATTGCTATTTGCCAAGAAAAGGGTGAATTTATGTTTTATGGCCAGGGCTGGCTCAAAATTTTTAGGGCCCTTACCAAAGGCGCTATTATACGCAGCATATATAATTGAACTTCCAGCTTTAAATTATGATTTACAAATAAACTATTACAAAAGATTTTTTTAAAAAGAAATGTAATTCTTTCTTTTTAATTCAATATTGTGAAACCTTGGAAAGGATTTATAAAGAGGCTTATTCCTAATAAACAAAACTATATATATATATATACTATATATATATATATATATATATATATATATATATATATATGTTTATATATATATATATATATATATATATATATATATATATATATATATATATATATATATATATATATAGTTTGTTTATATATATATATAGTTTTGTTTTATATATATATATATATATATATATATATATATATATATATATATATATATATATGTAATGTCTGTAAATAGTGTTGATATCTTTTTCTCCCTAAGACGTTAAGCAGCAGCTTATTTCTCTTATATCTAAAGCTTGTCCTGAATTGAATGATTGGCTGGACAAAAACAGCCACAAACAGACTTTCAAACCAAGTTAACAGAAATATTTAGATTCTGTCAGTATATAACCACTGACAGAATCTAAAGGCATGAGACAGAGATGAAACTGAAATATTGTTATGAAAAACAAACAAAAAAAAGAAATTGGTTTTAAAACCAATTATATTTGTGAATATGATTAATTACTTGTATAAAATGTGATGTTTGTTCCTTAGAAGATAGGGGAAATATAAGTTTTACTATGGTTAAACCACTTAAAATCTACTGACACATAGGAGGTTACTAGTGGGGCTTTAGGTTTGTATGGTTAAGGACATTATATAATCTGAGATATTGTCTGACAGCACAAATGCAAAGACTGGGGAACATAAAATTTATAAATTTCCAATCTGACGCAACTTCTCCTATTCTCCAAAAATGTCCGCTGTTCCCTGTGTGTCTCAAACTTGTACAAACAAGCAGAGACACAGAGAGAAAATTCATTTTTTAGCAATGTAACATTTCCAAGAACACCCAAACACACAGACAGTAACAAATACTGAACACCTTTCTTACACACAGCCCTCCGTGCTTATATCCTCTGATTTATGGTTGTTTAATATACAGGAATATTAAGCGTGCGTAGGTGAGGATCCCTGTCGGCTGCCGGCATATTAATGGGTCCCGCGGAGCCTTGCTGACACCCTGTTTGTCATGTCGGAGCCCCGGCCCCTGCTCTGGATGCGCCCTATCCCATGCACACACATGAATACCTATGATACCTATGCATAAGTAATGGGACAGCTCCCCGGCTTCCCCACCACAGGTACTGAGAGGCTGTTGGAAGACAAATCAGAGTTGGAAAGATGGAGACGGGGAGGAAATAAAAAGTGGAGGGAGCGGGGGAGAGATGCAGCAGGGAATTTACAAACACTCAGCCAGTGGTGCTAATTTCAGCTAAGTGGCTCTTCAGAGGTTTTGAATTTGTAGTAATCAATCAATTAAAATTTTATGAACGATTAACTGCATGCAAAAAACAATGGGAAAGGAGAAAGGGGGTCTCTGTGAGAGTATCATTTCTGAAATAACAAATTTATGTAGGGATCAAGATATTAATGTTATGCTCTGCCTTTAAAATGATACACAAGTGAAGGAAATATTAGGCAGCTCAGTGAAGCATATGATACAAGACAACTATTAGCAAGCAAAAAGACAATCATGCCAGTGGGAGCTGTTCAAATATAGCATGCTTCACTGGCTACGGTGAGTGATGTTCTAATGAATCAAACCTTGTTTTTTCAGGGGGACAATGCAGGCGGGAGATGCTAACAGCATACCAAGAAGAGAGTGTGCTTGCAGCATGTGGATGGATTGGATTCTTTCACTCAAAATCAGTCACCTAAAGACTTACCGTCCTTTACTGTTTTAGCCAAATTTACTAAAAACATTTTTGAAGAAAAGTTTCATAAGATCTGACATCATTGCTCACACCTAATCTAGACTTACTTCGTATTAAGCTAATAAACATTTATGTCAAAGTTTCTACTTTGTTGCTTTTGTCTTGACTCCAACTAAGATAATATAATAACATTCTATTTATTTTATTGGGATATATGCAAGTTTACCAACTCACATATGCAACAAATATTAAAAGACAACAATAAATCATAATCTCATAATATCTTGTCACTCAGCCACCTTACTTAAACTGAAACAACACATTCACCAAAATAATGGCACACCTCAATATCACTCACTTTTTTATAAACAAACATAAATAGGAATTCTTTTAACTGATGTCATCAGTTTTGTAATGTTCAAGCACATTTCTCTTGAAAAGAAGAAGGAACCTGCCTAACTCTTAAGAGTTCTCACTGACCAATCTGTTCAGATTTGCAGGTGGTATTAAAACCAAAAAATCCTGTATGTGAGCTTGTACTCTCCATCTGAACTGCTGGTTATTGATATTAATTTGCTAATGTTAACTTTAGCAAATTGACGTTAATTTGTTAACTGTGCTCTTTTTATTGCACAAGGTGCAATGACAAATTTGGATGGAGAGTTATTGCACTGTCTCAGATACTTTAACATGTTTTTTCCCCCTTCTTTCTAAAACTGTAGAAACTGCCTCACTGATTGTAAGAAAGGCTCAATAATTAAAAAAAAAAAAAAAAAAAAAAAAAAAACATCACCAAATAGTGTTACACAAGAAAGTAAACTAAAAAACTGACACTTGGAGGCAACTGTCAAGTTTTCTTTAAATTTGGTCTCTGGTTTATCTCCTAAATTTTCATGTTTCTGAAGGCCATCATGCGCCGTAACGCAGCACATGGCTGAGATCATTTTCTTTTTTTAGATTAAATGACAACTATTTCCTGCTGCCTGTGGCCATCTGAGCAACTTTCCTGTCATGAATATATGTATGTGTTTAGAAGGCAGAGCTGTATGTGTGTGCTTGTGCAGTTGTGTGTGTGTGTGCCTGCGTGTGTGTGGGGGTGCGTATGTGTGTGTGTGTGTGTGGTAAAGGGTGTCAGCTCTTCTGTGTGGGAGGTCTTTACTGGATGTGGCAGGAGTCGCCCACTGGAGCTTCTGGCACCTGACAGAGCGCTGCAGGGCCTCTTCTTGCCTACAAGCGGAAAGTTACCGCCGGCAAAACAAATCAAACACAACCACCCCCTCTTATCCTTCCTCGCGCCCCTGTTAGCTTTCAAATGACCGTCCGGGACTTTCTGCCCAAAGGCCATTCACAGTTAATAGCTGTTAATGAAACCATAATGGTAGGTAGATGGAGACACTTCAAGATTTTTGCTTTGTTTCTGTTTAGTTTTTTTTCCTTTTTGTTGTTTTATCCTTTACTTTTGCTGTAAATGTAGGCATGTATGTGATCTTTTTTTTCCGAAACCATCTAAAATTATTTCTGAGAAAATAAATGCAATTACAGTAATTTCAAGAAAAAAAGTAAATTACAATCAGATGTTTAGGCTTTAAATTGTTTTACATTAAACTAAAATGAAGACAGACTTTTCAAATGTGACTGATTTCCAAATACAGTTTCCAAACTAATGTGTGGAGTAAATCTTAATTTCTGAGAGGAACCGAGGCCTCGACACATTTAACCAAAAGAACAACATTCTAACTATAATATTTTATATTTCTCTTTACATTAACAACCAGACAACCCTCCCTACCCACCATTTCCCCCAAACTATCTCTGATCTGTTACTTCATGCCAAGAAGTGATGATGGATATTATCTAATAAAAAAGCTAATTTTTATCTTTGCAAGAAAAAAATACATTAGAGAAAATAGATTCATTATGTAGTATTTTGCTTTATCTCTGAGCACCAACTAAGAATTCAGTGTTTAGAAAGCTGCCTTCATGCAAAATAATAATACAAGCATACATTCCCTTTGAGTTTCAGGTAAATAAAAATGAAGAAATGAAAACGCCTGCTCGGCTGAGAATTTATGGAAGCTGTCTTTTTCCTCATCCAGATGCATTGTGTCGGATCTGTGTTTATTAATATTGAAATGTGTCTACAACAGACATCTGGAATGAACTGAATCTGAAGTAAGTTATTCATAAAACTCCTATGAACTTAAGAGGCAATGTAATGATTTGTGGAAAGCTTGGATTGTATATTTTCACATCCACACTTTTACTGAAAAACAAACAAACAAAAAAAATACATCTTGCTTAGTATCTCAAAAACTGCGTTCTTATTTTTCTGTATTGCCATTTCTTCTGAAGCAAATTTGAAAACTGCACGGATATAAGAACCCTTTCCTTCTAAAGCAACAGCTGTGTGTCTATCAACAAAAATTTACCCTCAGCACCTGCAGGTACTGCTCGGCGGAGTTTGTACTACGACTCCCAATGACCTCATGTACAGGGAAAGACAAATCTAAATGCAGGAGCCAAATTTCAGTAGAAAAGTTGCCACTTTCAGTCACTGCAATAAACCAAAGAGCAGAGTACTAAAAAAAGTCATCATACCTTCTAGCTTCATGCCGACAGTGAGGCACTTTTGGAAGCGGCAGTACGGACAGCGCTTTCTCTGGGTCTTGTCAATCTGGCAGCTCTGGTTCTCTATACACGTGTAGCGTTTGTTGTTCTGGACCGTGCGCTTGAAGAAGCCCTGTGGAGAGAACCAATTAAGACGTCAACCTGCTTGACCCCTGCAATGCGATAGTAATTGGCCCATTCACACTCCCAGACAGATGGAGAGGGACAGCCTTTTTGGATACATGCACACACACACACCTACACACCCCCACACACACACGCACACACACACCCACACACGCAGAGGGGAGTTTTTAAAGATATTCTACAATTTGTGCAATGCTTCAGTTTTTGCGTTTCCACAAGCTATTTCAGGTTAATTTATGGTTTGTGTGTCACACTAAATGTAGTAGTAAAATACATTTCTGTATTTCATAATGACTTGGATTTTAACTGATGAGCAGCAGATAAACTTTTATTTAGCTGTTTTGATTTGTTTTCCAATGCTTCACTGCATTTTAAACTACTTCATAAAATATTTGGCTACTCATTTTCAATATTCTCTTTTCACACAAAAACTCCAGGAATTAAGTAATTCTTTCAACCCTATAATTAATTATTGAATAATATGGCCAGGACACACGAGAGCAAAAAAATTCAATAAATTATATACATAATTTAAAGTTCCGGGATTATAGACATTCATACATGGAATTTATTATTGACAGCTGCAGTGAAAATCAAACACAGGAAGGTGGTATTAACGTATTCTAGATCCATAACCTAGGAGGGGAATCCTTAAACCTGCTCTTTAAAATAAAATAAAAAAGAAGGTGCTGCTGTCAATATCTTACCAAACACATATTTAATTGACAATCTGCATTGCCTGATCTGACCAAACATAGGGAAAAAAGGGCAGAGCTTTGGATTCTGGAAATCTGACTCCCTACTTTAGCATTTGTGCTTCAGCAATACTTTCTTCTTAGCATTTATGTACAAGAACTCAACCTGATTCCAACATGCTTTTTATGTGTTCAGTGTGCAACTTCTTACTGAAAACTGTTCTTTTCAGATGCACAGCAAGCCAAGACTTAAATTGTTGTTTATCTTTTGCATGATTGATAGAAACAGCTTTTATTCCATTTACACTGCAATGCCATCGGGCTTAAACAAAGGCAAAGGTATATAATAACTTTATTGTAGTATTTGGGAAGCACTGTTCCCCTATGTGCGCAGTGAATGAGTCTATGTTGCTGATCCATAAGCCAGCCACATGGAGCGACTATATTTTAGTACTCAGAGGTTGTTGTTGTTCTGTTGGAACTTAAAAGAAGGTCTCATACTATTATTCCAGAAAGTTTGATGCAATAACATGTTTACTGACGTGAAGCACATAACAGAAATGATCTTTGCACTTCAATGACAGCTGGTGTGTGTGCGTGCGTGTGTGTCTATAGGCACATTTGACATCTGCAAATACAACTGTTCTATTGTTCTTGATGTGCATCAGATCTGTTTGTTCTGTAACACATCAAAAGCTCAAAATATGAATCTAATTAGTAGGTCCTAATAACAATCATGCTATACATCATTGTTTCCCAACCCTGGTCCTCAAGGCACACCGCCTTGCATGTTTTAGGTATTTCCTTGCTTCAGTCCAGCTGATTTTAGTTGATGACCGATTAACAGGCATTTGTTAAACTGCAATCAGTTGAATCAGGCACATCAAAGCTCTAAAACATGTAGGATCGTAGGATAGCGTTGGGAAACACGGCTATATATGACTTACACCCTACATAGGATGATAAGGAGGTTAATTAAAAGTAAAAGTGGATTATGGCCAATATTTGACAAAACTAGATGCAATTAAATCTCATCATTGATTTTTACACTGATCAACCTGGAAGTCGCTTCCAGTGAAATGAAGATGGATCTAACCTGGATCAGCCTGAATCGCTGCTCGCATATGTTTAATGGCAGAATGAACATGTAATGTGTCAGCAGGCTGATTTATCAGCCCAGCCCTGATGATCATACAAACTGCTACATTTTAGAGATAATCAATGACAGGCTTTGGGTAATTATCAATATCATTAATGTTTCACCAAGGATATGCAGCATTCTATAAAGCACCTCTTCATCTGGACCCAGAACACACACACACGCACGCAGGCATGCACGTGCAAACACACACACACACAAAGAATCAGCATGTTTAAAGTCCACTGAGAAACATGCAGATTGGCTGCGCAGAGGCTGAGGAGCACCAGAGATGCCACTGACGTCTCCCTTCAAGCAAATATTCAGCATCTCAAGGTCAAACTTTGGGATCAAATCTATAACATCTGCTTTGAATAATGACCACATAGGCAAGAAATGTGCACTGCAGCATCAATACTGCGAGCTGCAATTTTACGCTGAAAAGCATTAATGTGGAGACATTTGTCTTGGCTTAATTTTGCACTGACAGCTTTACTGAACTGGAAAAAAAAAGTCAACGCTTATTTGCTCCGTGTTGAGGAAGAGAAGGACAAATAAGTTGTTGACAGAGTTCAAGTATAACAGCATGATACCTTTTATTTTACTCTTGTCTTGTCATGCACGGAAACATGTAGCTCAGGTAAAGCGGATGATCTTCTAATGAAGCTGTGACGAAAATTTTAGACAGGAGCTTTCTCACACAGCAACATCACTAAAGTACATTTTGCCTCAAGTGTTGCAACCATCCCACATATTTTGCGATCTATGCCATTTTAGATTTTGATATGGGTTATGTTGCTCAATGCCCAGGGCACCATTCTGTTAGGACAAGGTTTAAAACTTGAAAAAACAAAAAACTTCTCTGTTTGTTATACTCCAAGAGTTTTCTACTGTGAATTCATGTCCAGTCAAAGGTGAGTGTATAAGCTCTTTAAAAGAACAAAGTGATTGTGCTTGGAGCTGGTCTATTCTGGTCTATAAGTTTAAGGCCTATTCCACTGTGTTTTGAGGAACGGGGACAGTAATTGATCATCTCTATTTTGAACTACTGTCTATCTCTCTGGCTGCAAAAATGGCAAAAACGACAGATACATTGATCATGTAATTGTCTCCTGCATCATTACACGGGACTATTTAAGAAATTGTTTCAGCCAATTTTGATAAGGAAGTTAGAGTGTGTTCTGTTATATATTTTTTTGGGAAAATTAAACTATACAGCATACAACAAAACTTTAAGACTGAAAACGGTCATATATATATATATATATATATATATATATATATATATATATATATATATATATATATATATTTATTATTTTTTTTTTTTAATTACTAAACACTAAAAGTTTTGCTCAGATGCTAAATTGCCCATGTGACACAAACTTGACAGCCTAATGCTGACAAGACTGGATGTTAATGTTGCAATACAGTTTTAAACTGCTTTAATCTTCCTAATGAAACTCTACTAAACTGTTTTAGGCATGGCACACGGCACCGCACAAACACAAATTATATTTTGACGTGAAAGTCCAAAAAAATCTAAACATTTTCTAGTCTTACGGGACACCCACCTTGCAACTTTCGCAGGTCAGGAGTCCATAGTGATACCCGGAAACCTTGTCCCCGCACACGGGACACATCTCGTCCAGGTCTTCGTCATAGGAGTAGTCCATCATTTTTAACTGGGGGGCTGCAAGAGGGCACACGGAGACACACACGCAGAGTGAAGTCTATTTCAGCGCTGAGTGCTCTTCCCCCCCCAAAAGCCCGCTCTCATCCATCAAAGTGAACCGCGGAGGGACTCCGCGTCGCAACTGAATGGGATTTTGTGAAACTTCTATTCCTCTTCTGAAGCTTTAAATCGTGTCCCTAGACACTACGAAGGGTCGATTCTGGAGTGCGTGGAGGGACGCAACCATTTCTCCCTCTTACTCCTCACTCGTCTTACAGCCAAAAAAATAAAATAGAAAAAAAAAAAGTGTATGAAAGTCAGCCTCATAAATATGCATGCGTCTAAGTCGTGAAATCGCTGGGGGAAATGGGGAGATATTAGACTTGAGGATTGGATGAGAAAATGTTACCGCCCACAGACAAATGAAAACACACAGAGAAGCCCTTATCTTTGCGGGCGATTAGAAAAAACATCTAAAACCAACATTTTTTTTTTCTTCTCTAAGAATCAGCACTAACGCCAAAGGCCAGTTCATGTGGATTTAAATCTGCTTTAAAGTTGTGAAAAAAGTAGCAGCGATATTTTATGTTTTCTGAACAAGTTCTTAAATATAAATTTTATTTGGTTTCAGAAAAATAAAAGCCATAATTGTAAATCTGGAAGTGGAATTCAAAAAAACAGATGCGCCTAAAATGTCGCAGTTATATTTTCAAAAATATCGCTCATTTAAAAAAATAATTAAAAAATACAGCACGTCGAAACGATTTTTAAAAGTTGCTCTTATTTACCCTTGCTCTGATTTCAGTTTTGGAAATACAGTCATGTATATGAGTATCTGTGTGTGAGCAAACAGCCAAACATACATTTACAACAGTTTAAAGCATTTTATGGTACTTATAAAAAAAAGCAAAGCAGCCAAGATCAAACAGGAAAACCTCGGTGGATGCGGCTGTAAAATTGGAAATATTTTGTCAGCCACAGACGCCTTTTCCGTGGCCTTCACACATACACACACACCCACGCACGCACCCATACACATATTAGTGCACCATTCACTTAAAAAAATCCTCTTCATCTGCTCTCCGAGACCCGTTAATTAGACATGATTTATAGTTTGTTAACGCGTTTCCCTAATGGGATCGGCGCTGAATTTTCGAGCTGAAGCAACAAGTTCTACCAGACTGCTGATTTTTTTTTTTTTTACTCTATTTTTCACAGACGCTCAAAGCAGATTTAACCTTTGAACTTTCTCTTTTTTTTCTTTCTCTTCTTTTCTTTTTTCCTCCTTTTATTTTATTTATTTTTACATTTCTCGCACTAAAGCGCATAAACAAAACAATATTTCTACAGGCTGCGTGTTTGCTCTGTAGGTGCTGCACAACTGCATAAAGATAAGAAATTCTGCGAGGGCAGCGGTGGCATTTATGATCTGAATAAAACTCATGAAACAGAAAACGATTTTATCTTTTAAAATTTCACGCTGCAATTTTTTAGCTTAACCAGGTAAGTTGTCGAAGAGTCATTTAAATAAAAGGGTTTTTAAGGATTTCATTCAACAAAGCGGTATGTTTTTTTCTAACAAGTACTAAAATGCCACCTGTTCATACATCCAATTAAAACAGAATAATGACAAAAATGTATTTCCACTCACGTTAACTAGTTTTTTTTTTTCTTTCGTCAAATCAGATAATAACCCCCCAAACAAACCACTTCTTCTATGGGCCTTATCACTGTGTCATAAAACCAAAGCGGACTAATTGATTTCCCGCTCATATTGCAGTGGAATGACATGTGTGGAATATGCAGGGTTACACGTGTTTATCTTTGACAATGAGTCAGTCTTCTTCTCTTTTTTTTCCGCTGCTGCGAGTGTAAGTCTGTTTCGCGGGAAGATGAAGAAAATAAAATTAATGTAAGCCTGAGGGAAATATGCATAATTATGTCAATTCTAAGAAACGTTATAGCATCAAAGATACTTCTTCTTCTTTTATTTTATTTTTTTAAATCAGATCATTAATTATGCTTCTTAAAAAAGAATATAATGGTATGGTTTTTATTCATGTGTTTAAAAGTAAAATGTCATTTTATTATGTGGCAAATAAAAACCTCCACAGACTTTCGAATTTAAACAATTTAGATGTTATTTTAAAACAAGTTAAGTGTAGACATTAGGAGACTGCATTTTTGAGAACATAGGTTCGTTTTATTCCTCACACTTTTACAAGGACAAGAAAACTTTGGATTAATTCCTCTAACCAGATGATGATTCTCGTCTTTTAACTTCTCTTCTGGGGTAATAAATGTCTGTCTGACTCTTGAATATATTTTGGTTACAAATGACACATGATCTTGTCAATTGTCATTTTATGGCATTAAGATGTAGCCCGGTGGCCTAATTACAAAACCCCAGAAATAGAAACAAGATAAACACTTACGTACGGGTTTCCTGCCTTTCAGGTTTTTGCGCATTTTTAAAAAAAATGTTTGGTTAATTGACAGTTGATTGTTATAATTGTTCATCGGCAAAAACGTATAGACTTGCATTTAAATTTGCATCTAGATATATATCTTGGGTTGCAAGATAACAAATAAAAATAATAATATGAAAAAAATTATTAAAGTTTATGGAAACCCATTTCAGTAACTCTTCAATCCGTCAAGTAAATACATCCAGGCATAAAACACTTTTATGGCACTAGTTTTATGAAAGTGGCTGGAGTCATCCGTGTAAAAGTAACGCAAATAACTTTGCAAAGTTTTACTTTACCGCGCTGAGCACTTCAGCCAGATGCGCTGCTCAAAAGTGGACACCTCATTATGGAGCAGTTACATCTATAGACAATCGGCGGAGTGACTATTCTTACCTTGCAAGTTCCTTGGCATGTGCCCCTGTTCCCCATACGATCGAGTGAGTCCCAAAGATTCAGTCTCGACTTTGGGCAGCATGTCAGCGCTCCCGGCCCGAGCTGGAGACCGCGCACCGCTCGGCGGGACACCTGGATGTGTGAGGTAAACACACTTCGAAGTGTCCCGAAAGTTGTTTTTTTCTTTCTTTCTTTTTTCTGTCCTGTTCTGTTTCTTACTTTCTCTCTCCGCTCTCTCCCTCCGTCTTCCAAATTATTGGACCATGCTTTCAGCCTGATCCAGACCACTCAGACTTTCCCGAAACGTGATCGAAACGCGCATATACTCAGATACCCGATCGCTGTTACTCAACTTCACTCATGTACTTTAACTATCTGCGTCTAAGGGAAGGGAATCTACAATGATGCTTCCCCCCCCTTTAAGTATTTAACGAGGGGGAGATGCGCGATAAGTTGGTGAATTTCTCTTTGCTAAATGAAAAACTGCGCAACGTCCGGATGGAAGGACGACGGCAAATTTGCCTTTATCTCTTCCAGAATTCCTTAAAGCACGTCACCAATTAACACGAGGCTGTCAAAGTCAGTTAGAGCCTTGAGCAGACAAGCACGCGCCGGCGGGGCAGCCCTCCCCTAAGCGTAAAGTCGGCTTCGGGTGTCTTGGTCGGACTGTCTGGAGATGTGGAGACCTGTCCTCTTCCTCCTCCTCCTCCTCCACCCCCTCTTCGCGGTTTTGTTTACGCCCGTCTCTCCAATCCGAGGCGCAAGCGGTCATCTGACATCACATCTCACCGGTCCAATCAGGCTAGGAGACCGGGAAGTATTGCCTCAAAACCCCGTAGTTCCACCGCTCTGAAATCTCAGCTGTTTAATCCCGTTAATGATGGACTTTAAAAAGGTGTATTGATGGATTGAGGTGGGGTGAGGGTGATGGGGGACAAGGAAAATAATAAAAAAAGGTGATGCAACTGCAGACTCCCCATTAGTCCACGGAGTGCAGAGTCAGAGCGCAAAGGTATGTGGTGTAGAGAGTGTGAAACAAGCTGAGAAAAGCCCAGGAACAGGCGTTCTTTTGTTTCTGCACGTTTATTTCTTTTTATATATATGTCTACTATTTTTGTTGTCTATGTCCTGTTTAATAATCTGAAAATCTATTTTACAATGTCCTAAGTATTTACAGTAAAGACTGTTGTACTACATTTTATAGCTGTTTTCCGTTCACAGTGTTCAAATGTTGTGTTAAATAAAAATTAAATCAGTGTAAGTGTTTGGATTTGTTTGCGCAGATTTGCAGAACAAAATGTGCGTAAAATTGGCCTGCAGTTTGAGATGCCATTGTGTACAAATCAAAGCAACCTCCGTTCACCAAGTTATATCTTTGCATTTGATTTATTACAATCAGCTTAAGAGGATATCAGTCAGAGATCTCACTTTGGGTATTTTAGCTCTCCTGTTTAAAAGGGTACGTCCACGTAGAGTCACATGGCAGAAATAAGAGGCCTGCCCGCAAAATAAGGCCAGCTCCGCAAACACTCGTGGAACTTTTGCGCTCATCCAGATTTGCACTTGAGAGTAGAAAAAAATGACTGTTACTTTGGAAACATCAAGAGGATTTTACACCATTATAGCCAGCTTATTTTGGAAATAAATGGAAATCTGAAGGATAGCGACCTATAGAGTCTATAAAACTACAAAGCAACCTGTTGCACGAATAACTGTAACCTGTTAAGTGTGAAAATTCTCAGGGCTGAACATAAAAAGACTGCGGGCCTTTGTGGGAGTCCGTTTTGGTGCCCCACCATCACAAGTTTCCTTTATTAACTAAAACAAACAAAAAAAAGTTATTTCTAAATTTGAAGCCGGACTGAAACACAAATCAATCTCTTTGTGGAATCCACATGTTCCAGATGTTACTTCCTTTTCATGTTTTTCTTTTCCTAAAATGGCCTCACCTCACTACCTTGAATCTAAAGAAAGCCAAAAGAGAACTAAATACTCCTCCCCAAAGAGTCCTCATTTAAGATGAAATAATTTACTCACTTTTCTTCAGTGAGGATATATATATATATATATATATATATATATATATATATATATATATATATATATAATATATATATATATATATATATAATATATATATATATATATATATATATATATTATGACTGTAATACAGTTTGATAAAGTGCTTATTTCTTTAATGATTTTGTTTAACTGACCTAAATCTGTCATATTGCAAGTACTGACATCCACTACATTAACATAATCAGATAAACAGTAGATCTACCTTACTGTGGTCATTATTCATGATTATTTATAATTATTTATGTCACCAAAATCTCTGTATAAAAGTAGGTAATTTGTAAACATTTGTGGGTAGTCAGAGAATCTCTGACAACTGCTATAGGGGCAGCTGTCATCAGTTTTGTGGACTGGGGGTAGCTGAGCTAGGGGTGCAGGTCAAGTTATAAAATGACACAGAGACTGATAAGAACTTCTATGGCAAGCTAGCTTTAGAAGAATGATTAACTTGTATGGAGAAAAAGAGAGATGTGGCAAAAAGGTAGGCAACATAGAGACATGTGGCTCATGAAAATCAAGACTTAAACATACATGTGGGAATCAATGTGTGCATTTGATTTTGTATAGAGACGTTTTGTAGTTTGCAGATTGAGGGTGTAAACGTCAGAAAGAAAATGACAAACTCTTTTGCCAGGAGCAAAAATGAAACTTTGGACTAATCACGAGTCATGTTTGATTGTGAAGTCTAGATTTATCTGATTGGCTCAAAGACAAACAGTCTTACTGACTCTGGGATCACAACAATACTGGCTATAAAAGGCAACCTGCTCAGCTGCAATGAGATAAAGAGAATGTTTATCTCATTGAAATAGATTCTTTTATATGTGTGCTAGAAGTCTAAGACACCTGGCTCCATGACTCAATTTTTAGATTCAAACCAAATTGCACATCAAAAAAAAGATGTTAAAGCTGAATATAGCTAAAATTCCTTGGATAGTCAATTGAAGTTGACCTCTATGGCCTCAACTATGGCCTCAACTCAACTAGGGCTAGTGCTCTTGTAGAATTGTTTCCGGCACCCCTAATAGGTAATGCAAAATCATGGTAAAATGGACTGCCATGAAATTTGTAACCAGTTGTCCTTTGGACCAATTTTATTTTTTACCTTAACAGTTTATTAATAAGGAATTAAAAATTAAGGTGGTAAAATTTCACATTGAAGTAGTCTGGTTAGTCTGGACTTAAATCTATCTTTGACACAGTAGACCTTTTCATCATGGAGAAATCTACAATTAAGCTCAATTAAACAATTCTGCAAAGATATGGGCCATGTTGACTTAATAGCAATTTTAAAAGACTTATGGCCAGTTATGGCACTATCCTAATGACTGTTGCTATTAGGTTTAGAAAGAAATTGATTTTTACCTTGTGGCCCTAACCCTAGCCCTTGAAAAAATATTTTTTATTTACTCAGACTGTCTTTGCCTGATAATAAAATTTGTTTGATATTTTGAAACATTTAAGAAATAAAATGAATCTGAATGGGGGCTAATACTTATTTATTTATTTTTTTATTGTTCCTTTTCAGGAACCTTCATCTTAACCTTCCATGAAGGTTAGGATATTTCCAGTTCTTTTAACTTTCTTCTGTGCCCTCAGGTCAAACTGCTATTACCTGCTGCTCTTCGGGTCTTGGATGTAGACAGCCAATGGATTATTGGAGGAAACAGAGTCTGTCAACAACCAGTGTTGACATTTTGGTTCAGGAGATAAACCTCGCAGAGATCAAACAAAGACAGACTCCTTTGTCAAGCGAAAGGAGTGTGCAGTTGAGCGTCTGTTTGTAAGGTTGTGTGCATAACTTTTTGTGTCAGAGTTGGATGTTTACCACTGATGATCTGAAGGGTCCTGATACTGTCTGAGAGGTAGGTCTAAAAGTACGTAAATTAAGATCTAACTTGTAATGATTTAGATCACAGCATATTTATGTGCTTGAATGGCCCAGTCATAGTCCACATCAAAATCCACCTGGGAACAGTGATGTCAGATTGACATCTGATGAAAGAAATTGAAGGAGAGAGTTAATCACCAGGAATGAGGGCATGCTGGGGCAACATCCTAATGTTTTTGACAGAAAAAGGGGAAAAAGAAATAGTATGGAAGAACAAGATCTGCATAAAGCTGAATGTTCTGCTAACATCTCCTACTGAAGGAAATTATTCAGCGGGGCTGGGGTTATGTGCAAGGAATGAAAATTGGGAAAAAAAGCAGAAAGGAAGGGGGAAGAGAAAGTCGGCAAGGCATTAAGACCTATGTCTCAAACACTATGAATCAAAACTACAATAAGTAAAATTTTATTTTAAATACATTTCTATTAACTTTATATAGTTATATAAAAATCACACTGTGTCTTTTCCCTGGAATGTCATAGCTTTCTTATAACATGACTTGTGTGTGGTAGAAATGCTAATGTGCAATCAAACCCTAATCAATCCGAATCCACAGAGTGCAATTCCAAGTTTCCCTTTGAAACCATCCATGAAGAAGTTACCTACCAATAAGTATTTTGACATGAGTTTGGATTTAACAGACATACAGCTACAGTACAACAATCAAAACATTTTTTAATCCCATTTGATTCCATTCAGTTAAATAAAAACAAACAAACAAACAAACAAACAAAAACACTTATTATTATCTCACATTATCTTGTATTATTATTACATGTCATTTTTAAAGGTCCATCCTTATGGAAAATTCACTTTTAGCATGTTTTTGTACTTCCATTTGGGCATCTCCTGCTCCTTAAAACAGTCAAAGAGCAAGAAAAAAAAAAAAGAAGCTGTTTCTTGGGAGTAAATAAGTGATCAGGTAGTGTCTACAAAACACTGTTTCAAATACTTCTATAATGTGTCACAATTTGCTACCTAGCAGCCCAAAGTCAAGTCCAACCCCTCACCTGGCAACCCAAGTGGAGCTCCACCCACTTCATTCAAGACGCTAAGCCACAGCTGCAATGGCTGCTGAAAGACGAAAATTATTTGTTGTCGGCTGCAGAATGGAGCTTGTGCTCATGCATTTTCTTACAGGATAGAATATTGTGGCTTCATTTTACTTTTGCTTTTGATGTGTCTGTGATATTGCCAAGAAAAGTTGTAGTTTGCACAGATCGGTTTAGGAAGGAGTCATTTGAAAACTACCAAAAGTACATGTCAATATTTATCAAAAGACTTAGACTGAAGGAAGATTTTCTTCCAACTATTTGTCACACATATGGAGATGATGGCGAGGTAAATATTTAATGATGTGTTGTGTGTTTTGCATTGTTGTTATGCATGAGTATAATTTGTCATATGTTAATGCTATGCTAAATGAGGCCTAAATGGTGCTTCACATTACATTACATCTGCACATATTTTATGGTTGGAATTGTAGCTAACTGGATTGTCTACATTGAGAAGATGCAGTGTTTGTGAAACATCTGGACATTACTAATATTGTCACTTTTTTTCTTTTTACGTATTCAGATATGTAAAAAAATATATAAAAAAGTTTGCATTTGTGGGTAAAAAGGCTTAAAAAGTGTCTCAACAAACTGGGACCCAACAATTGTTATCAATTGAATCTTGAGGGCTTCTGCTAAAGAACATGGCATCTGACCATTAATTCAGATGAAAACAAATCTGCTTACCTAATCTATTGTGGTTAATTAAATGAATGTACCAAAATAAAATAAACTACACATTAAGATGGTTTTAATGACAGAAAAAAATATATCAATATTGAATCAAAAATTAGTTGTATTTTGTCTAGAAATGGGTACAGTCCGTAGTTTGAAGTTTGCCCCAGCAAAATTTCCACAGCCACTTCCTCTATATGGCAAAATTAAAACTGGTGAGCCAGTAGGCCTTCACATGAATGCACAGAATATAAACCTAGGGCTTTACTTCAAAGGTAAGATGTGAACTTAAATTAGTTCATAATTTTATTTAGCACTTGTTTGGAGAAAAGCTATATACCTTTAAAAAAAAAAAGCTATATACCTTTAAAAAAAAGTAGAATAGGCAACATATTCTAAAAATGTGAAATCACATTTTTCAAGAAATGTGATTTCTTGAAAAATCACATTTTCAAGAAATGTGATTTGTTTGACAGTTTAGAGTTTTCAAGGAACATGTATTTCTTCTCTTTCATCTTCATTACATCTGAGGAAGTGGAGCATAACAGCAGACAAGAACAGAAGAAAAAGAAGCCATTCAGGTGGACGACTTTAGAAAAGGACAATGAGAGTGAGTTTGGAGAATGGTGAGGGGTGCACACCTACACATACAGTTCACTTTAGTATAAACATCATTCCCCCCGAGAATATCCAAGAATATGCTGCGGTAGCTATGAGTCACACAGCCAGACCAAATCTCCATCCGCAGACAGAAACGCACACATCCACATGCACTAACACACGCGCACACACACACACAAGATAATAATTAATCTGCCAGAATCTTGAGTCTGTTCCAAGCACTTCTTCACAGACTGCTGCCTCTCTGACCCCTGGCTTATTTCTGCTTTTGCCTTTATTGTGGGCCATAAGAACTAACTACTGTTGGATGAAAGGTTTTAAAAAGAACAGGTCAATACCTGAGATATTGGATTCAAAAACTGGCATGATTATTTTTTTTCACAAAACAAACTAAAGACACTAAGGCCCATTTCCAGTTATGTCCATCTGTAAAAGGAATGCATCCTGGGACCAAGTGGGACACTTCAAAGAGGAAATGTTTTCCTTGATCTGCCTGATTGTGCTTCAGCTATCCAACAAATACAGATACAAATATTTTTTTACATGTTAGTGCGAAATACTGCTGCAGTATCTACACAGCCATCTTTTTTTTTTTTTTTTTGCCATTTTTGTCACTTTGCTGTTTTCCACCCATGTTGTGCAAACACCTTACCATCTCAAACACACACAAACACACATTCATGCAAAAAAAAAAAAAAAGCCTAGAACAACTGCTAGATCTATTAGCAGGTCATGTAACAGTCATTGTTCATTGCTTCCTATAGGCTTCTATTTTCAAGAGCCAGCAGGAGCAACAATAGTGCTCAGTAGTACTGTGACATTTAATTTGCAAAATAATAAACAAACCACATTGGTCTCGGATTAAATAAAATATTGGAAGGTTTCAGTGTTGTTGTCTCTTTGTTACATAGTCTATATGTTCATGTTTATACAAGTACGTGAATATTTGTCATAAATAATAGGCATGCTCTTTTTATCTCAATTGTTTTGTTTACAGCAGATAGCTTCGGCGTCATTTAGTGAAGCTCTGAGGTGGAGGGTCCCACAGGGGAGTAAAAGTACCAGAAACATCTGCCATTGTTCTTGTAATAGAGGAGCTGTTCCAGTTATGCTTCTCAAAGTCTCTGTCTTTGCTATTGAGTGGATGCTTGGCAGAGTCTCAATGGAGGAAATTGGAGCACATCTGTAGATTCTCAGTGTGATGAGCATTAAAGCTGTCACTGATTTATTTATTGATAAAACAAATACCCGGAATCGGAAAGTTCACACTATTCAGCTTGCTGGTACTGTGACAGCTTTCCTGCTGATGGTTTAAACATGTCAGCTGAGATAATGTGAGCTACAAATTAGAGAGAGATTACTTTAAAAACTGCCAGCTGTCTTCACATAAAATTGAATAGCAAATTAACTCTTCCATTTTTTTTTCTTTTGAGAAATCCTCATATTCAAATGTCAACTAAGTTCTCTCCTGTAAGTTTATTCCCATGATAGATGAAAAAATGTGACCCATGTTTGAACCAACAATACACTCAGCATGTAGATATTACCCATTGGAGTTGCTTATAGTACACCAAGGGAAACATGTGAAAAATCACCATTGTTAAAGCTTGAACAAGATTTCCTGAGGGCAGTCTTGCATAATTGGAATAAAATGTAATGACGGAGAGCATATCCACTCATTTTTGTAGTATGCATACAGTGAACGCACACATTTACATTCAGTGTTTCACAATATGTTTTCTGTGGAAAGACATATTATTCTGATAAGTTAATGCAACAACACTGCTGGCATTGAATGTTGCTAGATGGTGCACATCACCTCAAGCAAACCTGACATTTTGGGAGGATAAAAAAACTTTGTTGCAAAGTTTCTACACAACTATACTATCATGAAAAATTTCAAAATAAAAGAATATCCTACTCAGCAAGGAAAGTAATCCAGTCTCATCTTCCATCACTGTTCATCAAATTTTCTGAACTCTTGGACACCATAGCTTCTTTTCCGTCTACTTGGGGATTGGCAAATGTTCTTAAACTCCATGGCAACAAGATTACATCAATGTGCCTAGGAAAGGTGTAACTAAATGTGTGTTTATTTTTTTTTCCAAGTATAATTTTTTTCTGTGTAGAATTTGTTAAAATTAAATAAGAGTCCTCCTTTTTATTGTCACTGCTTTATACTTTATATGGAATTTCTATTCCTAACATTTTGATGATCATTTTGAAAAACTCAAGTAACTTGTTTAACTGGATGAAATTTAAGAGTTTTAGTCCTAAGTGTTTTAAGTTTGTCATAATCAATATAATTGAATTGCTTTGCTGCATAGACATTGCGATCTGGACAAAGAAAAAAGAATCTTAACACAAGGCCAGTTGTAGCCACCAGGTGAGTGTGCGGTCATTCATGACAGACATGCCGTTACACATACAAATACTCACACCTGACTCTATAAAATCTCTCTTCTGCTTATTCTGCTGTTTATCTGACTGAATCTGATTATTGTGTGGGATCCTGAGTTCCTAGCTCCTTTTTCTCAAGCAGACAAACACACTAGAACGACCGCAGGGTCAGTGTGCGGTTGGCTGTAACAGTCTGGACAGTGAAAAGAAAAAGGGTGCTAAGGAGGACAGAGGGCTCTTACTATGTCTGCCTTTAACACAGAAATACCTCTTACAAATGCCAGTGCCTGGTCGACTGGTGTCTGGTCGTGGAGCGGTCACTTGTGACAAACACATTGTATCCCCTCTGACTGACCCTTGGCCATTACCAAATATACACACCGATACACAGAACAGCTGTGCCCAATGGACTATTCTCCTTTCCCTTTTTGCAGCCAGTATCCCTTTTAGCAAACCTGCCATACCATTAAACACTGTTAATGACACAGAACAGCTAATTGGCTATCAATGAAATAAACCCTACTTCTACTGAAATGCAATAACCCCATTCACATTTCTCACATTTGTACTCTATAAACAGCCTGAAGTTAAGTCAGTGCGAACTGGTATTTATATTCTATTTATTTGACCAAAAATTAGGAAATAAATACGAGCGATTCTTTGAGAGACTCTTTCTGACACGGGTTGAAAGAAACATTCTTAAAAAAAGATTTTATTATTCAGCAAAGCAAGGCAATACAAAGATATGACTGCTCATTTATTTAATGTGTTTGTTTTGATTATGTAAACTTAATTACACTAAGCACTCCAGTTTGAAAGGCTAACACCTCTAATCAATGGCTCACTATTCAATTAGGGCTGCTATAGTGCTGGTTGTTTCTGCAAATGGCTAATAAAATCTAATTGCAGCTCAGAGATCTATAAAATAAGGCAGGTGAATAGACTGTGAGAGCTGTTTTATGGATTTAAAACAGGTGATGGGGGTGGGTATTCTACATCCATGATAAAGTCTTTCTCCAGTTTACAGTGCAAGTGAGTTTGCTTACCTCTCTGGTATATGATCTTTGGTGGGGTGCTTCGCTGTGTGTGTTTGCTAACCTTTAAGTGACACGCCAAAAGAAGTGGTGATGCGTAGGTCACTTGTTCACTATGGTATCTTCTCTCTCTCCTCCTCTCCCCCTTTCACTATATGTGTGTGCATATATGTGTGTATCTCTTACTGTGTGTTGAGGCTTAATGGAGAGTAAATACTGAGATCCTAACCATTAACTGTGGCATAATGGTTGGTCATGGAGACACCAGGAAACATTATCTGTAGCCAGTTCCTGTCTTTGACTTAAGGAATTTTCTCCTGGAAATTTATGTTCTTTTGTTCTATTTCTTTAGTCTCCAAACTTTTACAAAGAGAACACATGAGAGAACTGATAGGTGAGAGATTATTTTAAATGCTGCATGATTTTCTTTAGTCATGATAAAAAAAATTACTCGCCTTGTAAATTCTCACTCCATGATATGCAACAGGTTTAATGTATTTTGTACCTATATGGGAATTTAGGGATTTGTTTAGTTTCTGCTTTCAATTTAGTAGAACCTGAGGTATGTGGATTTGCACACTTGAGATAGAACTTAAATAACCTTTCAACCTGGTAAAGACCACAAATTCAAATTTACTTGTTTGCTACTCTTCCAACAGGTGAGCCACAGTAGCCCAAATTTGGTCACCTCTTCTTCCTAGATATTTTTGATCAAGAACTTTTCTAAAGTGTGGCCCCAGTATCTTTATTTATCCATTCTGCTGAAGATTTTATGAATGAACAATGTTGGCAATGATTTAGTTGTCAAACAGATCACTTTGCATTTGATTGTGTATGCAGAGGTGTTTATAATCATCAATGCTGCATTAATTTGTGACTGCAAATTAAACTCAAGAAGTCATTTTGTATCATTTTGCTACTTTTTATCTATTCATCTATCATGGCAATTACAAAAATGTTTCATTCTTGGCATGTTTTTACATGCATATAAGTGCACAATATCAGCACTTATTGTTGTGCTCTTGCACAAGGTCACATTTGGTGATCATCAAGTGGTACATTTGATTTGTACCACCTTGATACTCTTACGCTGCACGGAAGCAGCAGTTGTATGCATGGCCAACACAATGCAAATAGTACCCCCCGGCTTAATTTCTGGGGGGATTACATATTTTTGGTGTGCTCAAAAATTTTTTCCACTTTTGCTTATTTTGTAACTAAATTATCACATGGTGAAACCTAAGAAGCTTATGGTTAATTTAAAATATTTGAGCTTATGTTCATATTTTACAATGAAGATGTTATCAATGTGTGTGTATCTGCTTTACAATGACAGACAAGAACTTTCTGGATCACAACTCATCTGTAGTTATCTAACAAAGGTTAAATTATGTCTGTTCTCTGCCTGGGGCTTACACAGAGTTGTCCAACTTGCAAACAGGATGCATCCATGAATTCCATCTTAAATCATCAGAATTTCATCAGAAATATTCCTTTTGAGTGCCTAGAGCGGGGAGGATTTAGTGATTTGTAGGAAACAAGCAAACACTGCAATGCTATATTTCTTGGTTTATGTCTACTGATATTACCAAAATAACATATATGTGAAGAATGTTACCTTTAAAGAAGAGTATAAATGTTTAATGTTTTACCAATAGGTGAAATATCAAACGTAGTATGCTTCTATTGGGCACAGCAATGTCACATGGGTAAAGCGTGCGCCACATACGGAGACCTTAGTTGTTGATGTGGCCATCCCTGGTTTGAGTCCTGACCTGTTGACCTTTGCAGCATGTCTTAGCCCTCTTTCAAAACCCACATTCCTGTCTGACCACATTAAAGGCTACTGGAGCCAGAATTAAATAAAAACAACAACAAAACAAAACAAAAAAAAACAATGCATTATTATTTTATAATACAATAAGACAATTGTGTATTGTCTTATTGCTGAAACAGCTGAAACTCAAAGTTAACACAAACAAACACATAATTTTTCCTCACTGTATCTGAAGCTAAATTGAACCAAAGTTTTCTTGCTCAGTTAAAATGACCAACAATAATAAAATTATATGTCAGAGATCGATTCATTAATGTCATAATTAGTCTCATGATGCAAAATGTGGCATCATGAGGAAAGGACATCATGTTGAAATACTGACATCAACCAGGGAGGTAAATCTGTGCCTGCAATCAGGCACAGGTGGCACAGGTGGTCTTCCAAATGTACAATAATGCTAAGCACAATTTCACCAGTTCTGTCTGGAAGAACAAATCAAAATTCTAGAGCAGGTTGTGAAGGAACCTCCAAAATATTTGATTAATTCATATAGTTCAATTGCATTGCTACCAAATACTTAAAAAATCAGAATTTCTGATCTAACATATTATTTCTCTCATTATTGTAGCATTTAACAAATAAAAATAATTTTGATAATTTTAACTTGCATAAATCAAGAGAAGTCTGGTCTGATTTAACTGTAGACACTGCGAAGATTGTGTATGTGTCTTATTATTGGCTGTATGTAGACTTCTCATTTAAATTATATATTCATCTGTTACATCTTATATATTTTTAAGGTGAGATTTTTCAAATTATGTATCAAGTTGGATGCCATAATAATGTCCCATATTACAAGTGGACATGGTAAGAATTATTTTTTTCTTTTCTCAAAAAAAGAAAAATTGGTCAATGTGGCCTGCATTTGAATTTGGCACACTTATACCTACGTATAATCAAAATCAAACTAAGTGCTGACACAAAGTCACACCAGACACGTCAGGGATGAATTTGTCAAAGGACACTCTTCTACTATTATGACTGTACTTCAGCAAGGTTAGGGTTTGAAACAACATTCTAAACTTTGAACTGCTAATGCATCACTGTTCCATCAACCACCTGATTTATGGCAGTTGATACAAAATGAACATCTCACATTTTTTATGTATTTATTTGTAAAGAATATTGAAGATTGATTTTATTTAATGCTGCTTTAGAAAGCAGTACAAGTACTTTAAGTAAGCACTACTTTATGTTCACTTACATGACAGCGATTGCTGTGATGTATTCAAGTATCTCTTTAAAACTTCACTTCATTGCTCTTGACTGAAAATGCAGAAAAAAACAGCCTTTAATAAAGATGTTTTTCTCAGTTAGAATGTGAGCTAAAGATTGTCAAATTCTTCACAGAAAACAGAGCTGTAATTTCATCCATAGCTGACCTGAAATATGTAGTAATTAAGACTGGCAAGAGCATTTTCTAACGAGTTTGAAAGTTGAGAGAAAAAGTTGAGAGAGAAAGTTGGAACAATTTTTTTTTTCTCTCTTGTGGGTTCTTTCTGTCCTTCATGTTTTTTGCTGGAGAGCCTGTCTGTCAGCTTGTCAGAGATGTTCTGGGTTTTACTTTATGACAGTTGATAAAATTATCCAATACAACATTTAGTCATTGATGTGCTTGGACATTAAGAAAAGAGCTTGTCTCTGTTGGAGATAGTTTGATTAGATATCTTGACCAACTTGTCATAACAACAAGACAGCCAAGAGAATTATTCCCAGCACACAGGAATATATGATATTCCACTATTTGGTACATTGTATGTTGTATGTGCCTAAATCACTCTGTGTTGAAAAGACAAGAATAAGTAAGTTATAGATGTACATTTAATGTCTTTTCCGGAGAGTAGAGACTGCTACTGTTATTTGTTATGCTGTATTGTGGACCACCCACAGACCTTAAGCATCACTGGGTGAGGCCTGAAACTAAATGAATTATGGTGCCTCTATGAGGCGGTTTTGTGGCTGCTTGGGTAAGGAGTGGGGCCTGGTTTGTTACACCTGCGAACTTGTCCCTGCAAACCTCAAACCAACTCCTTAACTTTGTGCAGAAGAAATGTCAGCCAGATCAAAAATGACTCTCAGCTTACAACCCTAAAAGCTCAACAGGGAAATCATTCACATGTGGTTCATATACACATTCAGTCAAAAGTCGAAAAAAGAAATCAGCCAACATTTTAAAGAATTAGGAAACTCTGGCTTTCCAGATGGATGTGAAAGTTAGAGAACTTTTAGAGAACTGGAAAATAGACCACTGATGTGAAGATATTTAAGAGCCCCCTTTTTATGAAACCCTAGTGGACATAACTGACGCTACTTGTCTTCCTGACAATAGGTCTTTCGATGTTCCTGTAGGTTTGCACAGGTTTTTCTGACACTGATAAATGTGTCACCTGGTGGAATCCCTTTTTGCTTGCAGTGGAAGGGGTGTGGAGGAACAGGGAAGTGGAAGAGGAAAGGACGGAAGGAAGGAAAGAAGAAGGGGAAAATATAAAAGAAGAGAAAGAAGTGACCCGTCAAGCCCACTCCATTCATCATCTTGGGGAAAAATGGCTGCTTTAGTTTTTTCCGCTGACCAGCTAAAACATCCCGTGGTAAGCAAGTTTAAAGGTAATGTTTAAGTGCTTGTGTCATAGGCTTTTTCCTTCGTTTCTTACTCCCCTTCCAAATGGTTTCATTAAATCGGCAGAATTACAAACATTTAACTTTTTTTTTTCTTTTTATAAATATCTCAGTTTTTCATTTTGTGTTTTAACTAACTTTGGAAAAGAGAAAAAAGCCGGGTTTTACCTTTTCTCCTTCAGTATCAGTTTTTAATAGTATTTCATTGCTTGGAAAAAAATGTGTCTATTTCAGGCTGGCACTAGCTCAGAGAAAGAAAAACTGCTTGCACTATTTATAGGTTGTGGTTAGACAGTGTCTCTGGCCCCATGTTCTTGATAGTGAACATTTGTGTGGAACTAATAAACGTTGGCAAGCGGAGGACATTAAGGAAGACCTCCAGTGAGAGCGGTTGGGCTTAATTGCGCCTGAGGAAGATAGAAACTGTTAACATTTTCCCTAAGGAGAAAACCATGTGGATTAGCAAGACTCAATGTACAAGTGTCATTGTGGGTCAGTTTTATTCTAAGCCAAACTAAAAGCATTAAAATATATGGTAAACATACTGCAAATATTTTTGTGCGTTGCTCAACAGTCTCTCTCAGTGTGTCTTCATATAGTATGAAGACAGGACAGTATTCCTTGGAATCAAACCAGTTCTTTGTTCACCTTTTGCTTTTCTAAAGGCAGACCAAACCACCTGGACAATGTTATACTGTTAAAATAGCTGCACTTCAGGGGTGCAGTCACAAGAAGCTGCAGGCCAGTGCAGGAGTAGAAAAAAGATATTCCAGAGGGAAAGATTATACAGCTGAAGTTACATGACAGACTAAAACTAAATAAAAGGTTTTCACTTCACACTTGTAAATCTTACATATAGTACTGTTCTTTGCTTCACTTTCTCATTTTGGTTTGCTGACAGCATTACCTTCTAAGTATGGTTGTTTGGAAATGGATTGAGACTTTTGTTTTCAACTGCAACAGTTTTTTTGGTTCACACCACAGTTTAGATGAACTTCCACACCTGCACAAATTAAGCAGACTATCCATTGTGAACGCCTCATAGTTGAGTGTCTGCACAGAGTGTTTCAGCTAGTTGCCATATTGCTAATGTGATGCAATATATTTTAAAGTTACACTTACACTTGCAGCAGTGAACTGTGTTCACTGCCTATGACTTTCAAAAGTTGGCTATAGGCTAACTTTCTCATTTAACAACTCTCATAAAACCAGGAGGGTTTGAGGAAAAACATAATGTCTGACCTTCACTACTACTCCATGTTACTAATTTCTATGTAAACATTAAAAAAATGAAAAGAAAAAAACATAATAATGCTTATGGTCGCAAAATTGTTTCTCTTGAAAATGTACATTAAACTAGTAATAATAAATATAGACATATATTTACATTTTTCAACTTATTATGTTTGATGTAAACATGTTTAATTGCTTAAATGAAGTTGAAACATCATTGCAGAATTTGAGTTTATGTTGTAATTCCAAAAGTTAATGAAAACTTTATGTATGTTATGCAGATGCACAACTTCTTTAGGAATAGTCACAGACTTGGCAGCTCCACATTTCCAATATGGAAACTTGGGCAAACATTTTTGTGTTACAGTTATTAGTCATTATCCTGAAATGACAGAAAAGATTAAACTTGTTTTAAAGTTGATATTTTCTGTTGCTCATGTAATTTACTCTTTCCTTCTTCAGCACAACGTAATATAACATCATGCAGAAGCCTTTGTCTGCATAAACCTCAACCGAACCATCTAAATTGCATACAGTTCCAAACAATATGCCATATGTCTTCACATACATGTACAGTGTGCAGTGAATGATGGACCTTAGTGATGGCTTGTCAATAAGCAGCATGAGCAGGAAATAAAGAGACCCCCACTCTCCCCAATAGGCACCAGGATAAAGAAAGGTCGGGTGGTGGGGAGAGATCGGGGTGAGCAGATAGATCATAGTAACAGCCAATAATAAATGGATCATGCTTCTATGTTTTTAAAGCCACTGGCAGCTGTATTGAATAGAAAACCTTGTGTGGGGGAGAAAATAGAGGTTTATTGATCAGAAACAGCATGTCAGATGGAGTGGTTGGGGTGTGAGGAGCAGAGCGGTGGAGAGGCAGTGGTGGGGTTGAGGCCTGTCATACTGTAGGAAAATGATGTTCTCGCTGAGTTTTCTATTTCACAGACAACTAGAGCCTAACCTTCTACATACGTTTCAAGCTTCTCATCCTCCAACGGTGCTATGTGTACTCCCAAAACACAAATACACAGAAAAGCCAGGCCGCAGCCCTTAGGAGACACATTAGTCCTACTTAGAGCAGCTGTGTTGTGTGAAAGGCGCAGGGGTTATTCTTGGTTGTTTTTCCTTTAGCATTTTGGATAACTGTAAGGTAGATTCCCATGTGAGAACACTCACTACCTCTGCAAACAGAGAATTACCTAGCTTTTTATGACTTTTTAAATACAACTGACAACGTAGATTCAAGTTTAAACTTTCTTTTCTCTGTGATTTGATCAGGAAAATGGTAGGCGCCATTCTTGTCCATAAAACATTTGACATGCTGATAGTGTGGTGGTGGTTTTGATGTGCAGAAATGGCTGTATTTATTTTTTTAGTTGCCCTTGCCAAGCTGGAATTCCGAAAAGGATTTTCTCTCATTTGTTTCTCCTTCTTTCCTCATATTATTTTTCATTTCTTTTCTCCCTCTCTCACACACTCCAAAACCCCAGTCGCATGCAGACTGGTTTCCTGACCAATTTAAACAGAAAGGTTGTCGGCAGCTAAACACCAGCTAGCAGCAATGCTGTGGTCTCTGCAATACTTTCTCTGTGGCCACACAATTAAGGATTTAGGTGTGGCAATAGGAAGAATGTGGAAATTGGATCCTCTTCGTGTACACCCTATAAACTTTCTTCTGTGTTACCCTTATTATTTCCTAAATTCAACATGTTAGTCTTCCTGTTTCCTGTCACTTTGTTTTACCTGATTCTTCAATTATATCTTTTTCTTTATGTCTCCTTACTTTTTATCTTAAATGTGCTTTGCTTTTTTCTTCTGTCCCAAATGACTTTCTTATCCTCCTAGATTATTTAGTCCCTTCTCTACATCCTCTTTAGACTTTATTCTTATACAGTACATTGCAAGTGTTTTTATGTCTTGGACCTTTTTACCTTTATCCTTCCAAACACAAACCTTGACATATGTGTTACTAGAATTTCTCCAACAAAGAGCAACAGAATGGTGCATAATTATAAAGAGGCAGGAAAAAAGGCATGTTGCGGGTTGATTGGGGTGGCAGTCCTTCATGGCTCCTTCTAGATCTGGATCGCTGTGGATTGCAGATATCTGACTGGCACATTGGAGACCTGGGGCATTTGTCCTCATCGATCATCAATAACTCATATTGGCAGTTATTCTGCTAGGCGTTTGTGTGGGAACCTGGCTCACATTAGTGACTTGGTTCTGGCTTGGCCTTCACTGAAGGACAAGATGGCAGGATGGGATGGAGGGATTACAATACCTTATAGCTCTCCCTGGTCCCATGGTTCAAAGGTGGCGTGACCCCATAGTGTATGTCCACTCTGTGGGGGTGGTCCACAGTGTCTGTCTGTCTAGGGCCGCTGCACCCTCCTGGTGCTGGAGCTACTTGGCCCTTGCTGCTCTTGGGTGCTGAGTGCTATACCATCTGGTGACAAAACAGCGCACACATCTAGTTCACACATACAAACTTACTCTAAGCAAACACATGCACACACACCCACGCATACATACATATTTTATCTTTCCATTTTCACAAACACTTTGCAGTTACTTCCATATTGTTTTGAATTTCTAAAGCCTAAACCCAGCCCTAAAGGCCCCGACATACTGCATCCAAATTGCCGAAATCGGTTCTCATCAATGAAGATGCATGTTGAAAATCACGTCATTATGTTTGCAGAGAGGAATCCGCCTGCCGAACTATTTGGATGCTACTTCTGATCTATCACTTTTCTGACTAGTCAGACCTTTGTTGGTGTGCTTATTCAGCAGTGTTGATATTTCTCTTCAAATAGTCAGCTTCCAATATTCGGTTTTTGTATCTGCAGGAGACATCAATACAATTTGTAACACGATGATGTATTATGGAAATTTTTATGATTCTTCACTAAATAACTCCTGTAAAAATATAACTTGTGAATGGTTAATAACTCTTGGATGGAAACTGTAACAACGTTGTTCACGACAGAGGCTGTCTGCAGACAATGTGGGGCGATCTGTGACCGTTTCCTATCAGCAAAACAGAGGAAACAGGGAAACATCGGCGGGTAATGGCATGACTAATACTGCAGTTGGATGGGGTTTTCACAAGTGATCTGTGTCATTGTATGAAAGGTGTGTGTAAATACGAACAGTTCGCAATCTAGTGACTTTGTGTCAATTGTTCGGCTTTGGCTGAAGTATGCTGGGGCCTGTGCCCTAAACCTAACCATTACCAGTACATGTCTAACCATAAAATCTAAAACAGCACTTCTTTTTATGGGACTTGGGCTTTGGGCCATATAAAGAGCAGTCAGTCCCCACAGTGTAGTTTGTATTAGGAAAACGATCTTTACAATGTATTAAATGCAATGCCACACACACACACACACCTGCATGGGGATCAGATGCAAATATATGCAATATTTAGATTTTTATTCATTAAGAATTTATCAATTAGATGACTTATAATGGGATTTAGTGGTAAACAAATACTGTGAATAAAACCATGTATCACAAATTGAGTGATTAGCATTACTCAATTATGCTAATTCAGTCCATCAAATTATCCCAATGAAATGCACTAAATTTACCTTTGAAATGAACTATAAACTCATCCTGTCTTGATTCTACATCAATTCATCTCTGTGGACTGAACTCATATGTTCTCCTCCAATCCAACCCTCAGCCTAAAGTAGGAATGTAGGAAGATAAACATTGTAGACAAGGAAAAGGAGAGTTGGAATTAAAGGTCTGTCTCTTAAGGCTGAGAAAAAGACAAACAATGGGACAGATTAAAACCAGCATAAAAGTGCAGAATTTAAAGTGGATCACAGTCTGTTTTAGCTTCATTATCCCTCGATGCAGGTAATCAGCATCAATAAATTTCCTTTTTGCTGGAACTTGAGACATAGCGTAACAGTAAATTTCACTGAAATTAAAGTCTGGGTTTTTTAAAAAGTCATTTCTTCTTCCAAGGTTTCAGTTTTTACAACCTGAAGTAAAGCTGCCAAGTCTGTCTGGAGCAAAAAAATCCCTTGCCAAAATTGTCTTTTTTTCCCCCACAACACGAGTTTGGCTGTGTGTATTTGGTCACTACATGAATGTCTTTCATTGTCTTCACACTATCTTTCCAAATTCTCAGACATACTTCAACTTGCCATCTGTAACCTGTGAGACAGCAATGGGAACCTATCCATCACACAAGATCTCATTGGGTCCTTCCTCTTACAGGATTTGTGTGCATGTGGTGTGTGATTGTATGTGTTTTCACAGTGTTTAAAGTCTGTTTCAAAAGATTTCCCTGCTGAGCTACACTTTATTGCTATTGAAATACAGTGATGAAAGAATTTAACCATGTAAAATAAATATATATATGAAGAAATTCTAGCAGAGACAGGTATTCAAAAATGCGAAACATAAAGAAAACAATTAATTACATATTTGTTATAGCCTCTATTGTTGTAATGACAGTAGTAATGCAAGTGATTGGCTTATGTGGGGATTTTTAAAGGTTTATCATAACTTCTAACCCTCACCCACGTACACACATATATGCGTCCCTTCAGTGGCATCATTATGCTTTGAGAATTACTTTCTTCTGTAGAGACATAGGTCAAAGTTGATTGGAGGATGAAAGAAGCCATCTACAGAAAAAAAAATAATGCAGCATTTTCTTTCAACTAACAAATATGGAAGGTTATTGAGCAAGAGCATGCAGCTCTGCATGTCCCTCATTCAACTTTCAAGGAAACACATTAGAATGATGCAAAAACAAACACGCACAGATAAGGTCAATCTTTCCATGGATCAGTAAAGACATGACTTGGTAATGTATCTCAGTCCAAAAAACGGTGTGAGTTGTGAAAGAAAGATGCACCAAATTAAAACATTATGTTGGCTTTGTTTAATTCTTTTAAGTTGGAACAGATTTTTATATCTATTAATTTAGCTTGTCCTGCAGAGAGGCCTTTTACTACAACTTAGTTTCACATTTTACTGTGAAATGGGGAAATAAGCACACTTTGTTTGATTTCCCAAATGTAACTGAACCAAAATTGTCCCAAACTGGGACTTAAGGAGTGAGTTTTGTTCTGAACTGCACATTTCTTTTCACACTTCAAAGATAAATGTTACCATATCCACATCGGTGCAATAGAATAGTTTAAAGTTTTTTCAGCTATGATCTATTAAATCCAAAACACAAAATCCCACCGTAAGAACCACAAACTTTCAACACAATTCTCTAAACTGTCACCAACTTATGATTGATGCTCTATAAAACATTTTCATTCATCACCTACAATTAACTCAATTATCTTTCCTGGGATTGGATGCCGACAAATCACAGTGGTCGATGGGCAGATAGCAATAGACCAGTGGGGGCATGTGGTCAGGACAATATGAGACACCAGACAGATAGAGCCATCCTTCATGCTAAGTGGGATTGTCCTGACAAGGGCTGAGATAGACTCTGAGTTGTTATAGACATTTTTGCCTTGACTTCCTCTGGCCTGATTGAGAATGTGAAGCAGAAAGTACACTTGGGTCAAACAGAGGCAAACTCATTTGGATCAGAAGGAATAAAAAGCAAAATAGGTGCGAACAAATAGAAGAAAAAAAAACCCTAACCAAAACACTTATGCCTGATTTATTTCAACGCACTCAATTTTGAAGCACAAAATAAAATGTAGATGCGGAAATCAGAGACTCAAACACACCTCCTGCAATGTGACCTTTAGCAGCCACCATATTGTTACCCTCTTATGAAGCAATGTTGGTGAATGGAGTGAACTACTAGATGATCCTGCAGTACTTAGATTAGTACTGTAATCAAGTCAAGTTTGTTAGTATATTACATTTCAACAAGAATTCAGATTCAGAGTGCTTTACATGATAAAAGTATACACACAATAAATAAAAAAAAACACATCAGCAAAATAAAGAAGGAATAAAAAGTTTTATTCCAGACTGGAATTAATATATATTCCAGTTGTTAATTAAATGCAACTCTTTACGGAACGCTTTATGTGGTATTAGTGAAGTAGAAGTCAGTTTCACTCTCCTATCTTTATGGCAATTTTTTTTTTTTCCATGTTGCTGTGTCAGTAAAAAGCAGATCAATGAAATAGTTTACAGGTAGCCTAAGTTTAGTTGATTCTGTTGGTGTGAGTGTTGGCATGTCTACATCTGTTTGCATGTTTGCACTGGCAGGCAACTGAATCATTTGACAGAATGGCTGCTGGTATAAGTAATTACAATTAAAAACGAAATGAGCTCTACTAGTTGTTTACGATTATTACAGAGATTATTAAAATACTTAAATATCAATATTTTGTGGAGAAAAAATAAAGTTGTTAAAGGGAAAATTGACCCAGACCAGCTCATGACCTTGATTTAATCGACATCCTAGCAATTTATTGCCAAGCCTAAATTTGACCTATAACAGGAACATTTTTGCATGTAATTTCACTTGACTTGAACAACAATGGCCAGTTTACTGGTGAATTAGCTTTTAGCTACTCTACTGGATGACAAGCAGTTGAAGTCACCCTTTAAGCTGATGTGGATCCTGTAATGTCTTTCAAATTAGCATTAAAACTTTTGTGTTTCTTTGATGGAGATCTTTAACACTGTACATTCCTCAGTAGGTAACAAAACTAATATGTTCACATACAAGCAGAGAAGGGAAGATTGTGTTTGATTTGTTACCCAGAGATCAACAGCGCTGCAGCAACAGTGTAACATTCGTCATTGCTTGTGATTTTGAATGGTCAAGGAAAACAAACGGAGAAAACTGAAAGCAGCAGCGTAAAGACGAAACGTGGGAACAGACACTGAGAGACGGGGCAGATGAAAACATATGAGGTTCAGGGGATTTCCTGAGGTGATGCTATCAATAAGTTTAACAGGTCCTCTCAGTTTTACTGTCCCAACATAGGGTTCCCACCATGCTGCTGCTCATAAAACACATCATCGACTCCTTCCTTTCCCCTGCAGACTGCAACGATGTTGACGGATGTTAATTTATGCTTGAGGATGAGATGCCTCACAAAAAGAGACGCTTTATTAGTTTTAAACCATGTTTGTGAAACAAAGATTTAAACAACATAAGAAATTGCAAGGTCATTTATTTTTTTTTACTTCAACACCTTTTTACCCAGAAATATTTGAAACTAGCTGTGCGTCAACAAGGTTGGATTTTTAAATGCTAACCTTTTACATATCACAAAAATTAAACAATGTCATCTAGGTGTAGTATGTTAGATTAGAACTATTAATTTCTCACTATTGTATTAATAATCTGAAATCTGTAGACTATGTCTTGTAGTTGTCAAATTCGTACCAAAATCTCTGCTTGGCTTTTGTTTATACTTATCCAGCAGCAGATATCACTACTCTGATTACAAAATCTACTTATTTACAGTAAATCAATAAAAGCGTATACAATTCAAATGAATATGTCTCAAAGGCAACATGACAATTTTTTCGCTAAAATATTTTTTTTTCTTTCTTTCGCTTATTTTTATTTTTACCCTGCAGCAACACACTTTTGTTTTAACTGACAGTTGCCACATTATTGAAGCAGCAAAAATACTTTCCTTTTGGATTTTATTAACATTATTGATTTATAATTGTATTCAGTCAAATTTCACATACATTTTTTCTGTTTTCTGAAAGAGAACAAAATAGAAAACGAAGAAAGATGACTAAACTGAGACTGAAAAGGGAATCGAAAAATAGAGCAACTGAAAAAGTGGGGGAGCGAGGAGAGAAAGTGAAGGGAGTGTAAGTGAGGTTGAGGCCTGCGGTGGATTGTGGGCTGGGGCTGCTGCTGTCTCAGCATAGTGAGCCGACGGGTCTAGCCTGAGGTGATATGTTTTCCTCAGGAAATATCTGTGGAGGTTTGTAGATCTGGAACTGAGAGCCCTGCCGGTTGCGCTTAACCAGGGATAGTGTGAGTGGGGGAGGTTGGGGAAGAACCGCGGTGAGGGCTAAGTGCTGCCCCAGGAAAAGACTCCCTTCCTGGGGTAAAGTGAGCCAGGTTCAATCTCAGAGGTCCAACATAACGTGGGTTCAACTGTTCTCATTCAAGGTGTATGTGCTGCGGGTATTTAGTGGTTAGTTGAAATCTGACACAAACTGTTGCGAATTTGTTGCACAGATTATTCTAATATTTTTGGACAAAAGGCCATTTCTTTAATTTCTTTCAGATGAACATGGGCAAATTTCTTTATTCCTTTATGGAACAAAAGCTAACAAACCATCTTGACAAATTTTTGCAGAATTTTTGACTTTGGAGGATTATGCTATACAATGTGTAATGTTAAAAAAAATTAATTAATGGGTATCTCGGAAATTAAATTTGACTTATTTTACAGTTTTATATCACATACATGCTCTATTTTTTTTGTACAAACTGATTCTGCCAGCAAATACAATTCTAGTTAATTCCTTGTGAAAAATAAATGTAAAAAAATTAACCACAAATAGTTGGAGTGAGGATGTCTAATTAAAGAAAACATATAACTCACAAACTTTTTACATATTAAAATAGTACTACCGGAAACTACAAGAAACTTTGGGAAAAATACCCTGTATATTGAATAAGTAAATGACATGAATTTGTTGCTGTTTGAAATTAATTGTAGTGCTTGCTTCCGGATACAAAAAGTGTTCCTAGCTAATAAGCAAATATCTTACATGCTTAACATTATCAGTTGTATTTTATTGTTTTTTTCATTTAGAGGGCATGAAATATCTAAAACATTCACGAGAAAAAGTGTCAACAGAGAAAGAAAATGCATGCTATTCTCTATTGAATCTGCTAAAAGATCCATTCTAAAACACCATCTGATAAACATGCTTTATTTGGTGTGATTCCACATGAGATGAGAGGATATGGACACTCATGTCAGATTTATAAATTGTGTAAAAAGATTATAAATCAGCAGAAGTCAGCATCCTGTAATTTTACTGTGTGTAGATTGCAGCAAATTACTCTGGAATTCACATTTGTTGATCACACGGGGACAGTGGGAGATTATGTTTGTATTGTCGTCTTTCAAACATAATCAACCCGGAAAGGCAAACATATGAACCTGGATGAATGTCAAAAGGGATACACATGCAGACATAGAACTCACACATGCAGACAGATTCACACACACAGCACTCATTGATGGTGTTTTAAATGTCAGAAAATAAACCTTTTTGTCATCGTACAAGAAACAGATGTGTTTCAGACTACCATATCCACCAATTTGTTATACAAGTACACCAGTAAAGAAGTTCAGCATTTAAGCACAGAATACCATATTAAATATTTCTGAATCACACTTATTTTTGTAGATTAATTCAAAATACATATGCCATATTTTGACTCCTTTCACAAATTTAACCTGCACTTTGGGCATCACATGTAGTCTGTGTTACATTTCTTCTGGTAAATATTTAGTGTCAGGGCTGCACAGTGGTTTAATTTTTAGCACAGTTTCCTTAAACCAAGAAGGGCCTGGCATGGGGTCTTGTGACTGGAGTTGGAGCTGTTCCACATGTCTTTATTCTCTCTGGGTACTTTGATTTCCTCTCACAATGCATGCATCCTATATTGTATGTGCGTTGTGTCTTTATGTTGCCCTTTCATACACTTGTTGCCTGTCCAGGACATCCCTTTCCCCAATCACTGCTGGAGACAAGAATAATAAATCAATCAGTCAAGATTATTTGTATAGCACATTTTAGCAACAAGGCTGAGCAAGTGCTTTACATCATAAGAAAACACAAAAATACAAAGTCATAAAAGACACCACACCAGTGAGCGTTCAATTTTGTCAAGTGCCATTGTTGCACATCAAAATGTCGGTCAGTGTTTAATTCACTATGTTTCAAAAGCAACTCCAAACATGTGGTTTATTGGTATAGATATAGAGGAACTGTTTGAAGTGTTTGAGCTGTTTTGCAGCTTTCTGGAAGTTTGTTTCATAATCATCCTAGCTTTGACCCTTCAACGAGAAATGGAAATAGACAATGGACGCATATATATTTAGTGTCAATTACTAGTTTCACAGGTGTATTAGATCACATTTCTTAATGGAATTATTTAGAAATAATCTGAGTTACATTTCATGAAGTATTATGCTATATAAGATGAGCTTTAGATGAACTTGTACCATATCAGTCTGCTCGGTCATTAGTCAGTATCTGGAATCCAGATGGGAGAAAACATGAAACTTATTACAGGTTTATTTCGCTGTCTGCTTGCTGTTTTAGCTTAAACTACAAGTTATTTTCAGGCTGAATATTATCTTTTTTATCTTCTCACTGCAAATATTTGCATCAAGAAGGCAATTTTTACAACTTTTAACAGTGTATCCATTTCATTTAAATAAAAACCACATATTTTTTTGAAAACTTGTCACCTAGTGGCCATGATAAAAGCGTAATTTCACACTAATTTCCTCATTCCTCCTCAATTCTATGAGTTCCTAGAACAGAAAACATGTTTTACTTGTTGATGGGGTGTTGTTTATGGGAGTTCCTTTTTTGAAATCAAAGCACATGAATGACTCAGTACTTGGCAAATACTCCTGTCCTGCTTAAACAATACCACCAGCCAGTAAATAGGAAACTTTTGAGAGCAGGACTAAAGGATAAGTTGGAATAATGGGCTGGTTGCATATCTGTTCAGTTATGGTTTTGCATGTGCCAGAGGTGTGCATATGCAATTATGTGTAATATCTGTAAATGCATATGTGCATTTAGTTTGTGCAGTACTGGTCCTTATCTCAGGAGAAAACAGAAAACCCAAGTTTGTCTTGACAAATATGCTCCAGTGTTTGGAGGAAGGGATGTGTGTGTGTGTGGGGGTGTGTGTGTGTGTGTGTATGTGTGTGTGTTTTGGATGGTGTGTGGAGGAAAGAGGGAGGAGGGGGTAGTTATTTTAGAACTGTCCTGGCGGAAATGAGACAGAACCCAAAGAGGATGCAGGTAGGGTTGTCAACTCATGCACACAACAGACTCATGCACTTTAACAATTGCTTTATAACATGAAAAAATGCAAAGCTACATTGTGGTTTGGTAGGATTTTTCCACAAACAAAAATATTCTAATAGACTCACCCAAATGTGCACACGAGGGAAACCCTCGCATTTCCCCACACTGACAAAGCACACACAAAGAGAACTATTCTGCCAGGATCTGCCTTGCAATTTCCTCTCAGCCAAAACACTCGTAAAGGGTTTCTGAATTTGTCCCTCTAAGATAACAGTTTAAAGAAGTGGACATCTGCTACTTTTCTAAATCAAAGTTTACAGATAAGCTGAAAAAAGCAATTGGTTAAACATTGTGTTTTATTAGGTGAAATCATTTTCTATGTAGGTGGTTGATATTCTTAGTTCATTCAGATGTTTCTTTTTATTTGCGTTGAGAGAGGGGACCATAAATCTCTACCAAAAAAGTCCAAGTGGTGGAGCTTTTACTCTAAAAATAAATTGCTTCTCTTGCCAGAGGTGAGAGGGCTTCACGTGTGGTCTAATGTCTAGAAACAGCACTTGCATCACAGTAGGAAAGTGTGGTAGGCCTTTTCTCAAAGTGAAAAGAACTCTAATAATTTCAGTACTATAAAGATACAGTTTTTCAGAAAGAGCACAACTTTTCATGCTTACTTTGAAAATGCAAAAAGGGCAGTTATCGAGAGTATTTGCTTGCAGTCAGACCTTTGAGAATAATCCCCACCAGCATCTTTTCATATCCCGTCCAGCATCATAAGTGGTGGTCAAACCACAATGTTTTCTCGGGGTGGTTGGTTACACTGTTCTCCACCCGTGGTTGCTAGACCATGGCAGGGGAAGAAGCTTGTTCAACATGTTTCCCTTCCACCAAAAAAGTGTGTTCACTCCCTCTCTCTTCAATACCACCCAAGTGTTGGGTAGTGTATGACGCCAAGTGGAGGGAGGCAAATATCGTTTAGAGAGAATCTTGTGACATCACATGATTTACACTACTTCAAGTATAGGCTGCCTTGGTCCATGTCCCAAAATGTAATTCCTCCTCAAACAGTGGTGGTCTGTAATCTGGGAAGCATTAGTAAAATCCAGCCAGGAGCCAGAAAACCTTGGTCCTTGTTTCTTCAGAGGAAGACACATTAGAAGGATGATTTCATGAATAGCTAACACTCTTATTTTCATTGATACAGCTACATTTTGATTTGTTTTTGATATTGAATCAAATGTTTGTGTCATTTCTAGATGTGAATTCTTTAAAAAGTTATGGTTAAAATTTTTAAAGTCTATGCAGACATCAGATTTTGTAAGAGCAATCAGTTTTTATGTTTCCAGTGACTGATTTTCTATGCAATACAGAGATGGCTTGATTGGTGAGAATTATGCACTCATAAAAGAATCACCAGTATGAAGTCAACGTTGGCTACTTAGAACATTTCTGTAGATGTTAATTTGAAGAAAAATATTTAAAAAGTATGATACATTACTGTCTAAGGAAGCCTAGTTCCTGATCTCAAGAGCTATTATCCTGCGATAATTAGAGCATTCCTTCTCCAACACTTCTGAATTAAATGACTTAATTGCTTCACCAGCATGTCATTCAGGTCTACAAAGTTCTGATAATGGCCAATTTGTTTGATTCTGGGATTGTTCAACTTAGCCAGAGTTTGTGTGATTCTAAAATGAATACCTTTTAAATGAAAAATTACATTTACAGACCATTGTACCTTGTAAAACTTTTTATTAATGCTCTGGTAACCTTTTTGTCTGCACTGTGTAACTGAAAACGAAGGAGGCTAAGCAAAACTATAAAAAACATATGTTTGAAAATTAGCAACGCTTTTACAAAGTTAAAATAAAAATCACTAAGAACAGTCACTGGGAAAAACAATCACTTTATTGTTGAAGTGACCCTATGGAAGTTCAGCGTTAATTATTTTCCTATGATCACAGATTAAATCATGATGATGTTTTGGTATGAAGATAAAGCCACTGACCAGATCTTACAGGGATCCCAACAGAGTGCAACCCATTGCTTAGAGCACTTATATTTGTAATATCTGGTCCTTTTTTTAACCTGCGGTTTGGTGATGCAGGCTTTCTAAATTTAATACCTACTTAAATTAACCAAATTGTGGTATCAAGAATCCAATTAATCACGTTTCATTAATGTTACATTAAAAATAGAACTTATCTCCATGTTGCTGATGATATATCAGTGCAGTCAAATCAATTGATATACAATCTAAATGTGAAAATAATAAAGGACTGAGCGTAAACTAACATAAAATGAGTTAGAGCTATTTTAGTTGTTACTTCATCATCATTCAAGCCACATTAATCAGGTATTCTTGGTCTTTTTATTACCAAGAATGCCTGTGACCTCCATACCACAGCTCTGGAGATAGTGGTAGATTCCTCTTATTTTGATGAAGGAAGTCAATTAATTCATAAATACTTCAGCACATTTACAGTAAGGCAAGGGGAAGATGGCTATTGATTGATCCCACTAACATCATAGTCTTCCAACTCCAGCTAAGCAGAGTGCTTTAATGAGGCAGAAGCTTTTCTTAACCACAAATGGTTTAGTCAGAAGCAGATAAAAACAAAATGATTTTTACCCATGCATAAGGGGTTTTCAAGGAGGTGTTGGAGTACAGCAATCAGTATTCACTGGCCATTAGTGGTCATGTTTCAGCAATAAAATTAAAATGTTAACACTTCTCCCCCCTCTGGTTTTTATTCTAAAGTCAACAGCTGAAAGAATAAACCAGCTAAATAGAAAACAATATGGAAGAAGGCTGTAATGGAAAGAGGGAGAGGCCAGACAGCACCACATTCCCCTGTCCTGACCTTAGAGAAAATTTTGTGAAACAGCAAAAAAAGGTGACCTCATTCTTGTTGTACCAAGGTGGTCACACTATAGTGACCCAGATAGACCGAGGCCATTACAGAACTCAGCATTTCACAGGAGTAATTTCAACACACCAGCCACAACAAGAAGTGATGATTCAGAATCTGTGAAAAAAGGTAAAAAAGTACTGCAGAAAGAAAACAAGCAATAGAAGGTCCTCATCATTTTCCATCATTGTCCATAAGAATCCAGCCTCCATATTTCATAGCTTCTTGACAAGGAAATTAGTAATTGAACAAATTAGTTTCAGCAAAGAAGGATGAAACAGTTCTATTGGAAATGGTTTTCCTGTCAGGAAAGTTCAAGCTGGAGCTATTACTCCTACTTATGCTTATGAATTACCGGCAGTCAGGCAATATCTCAATAGAATAAAATATGAATGCACTTTGAGGCCAATTTTAGGCTGTTTAAAAACCCCACTCAGATAAATGGGTGTGTGAAACACTTCTAAGGCCGACTAATGTGCAAAATATTGAGCTAAGTAATTGCAGCAGTTTCATCAATATGTTTAGGAAAGTAGATCATTACAGTGAAATGTGATTAACAGAGAAATTATAGGGATGGTGTGGTAAAAAGGCATTATAGGGCATAGATGGAAAATAAATTAAACAATATATACTGAATAATTTACATAGGGCCGTTTATTGTTGATTAAAAATTGAAGAAAATTGTGTATAATGACTGAGCATGATGCATTAATGCCAACTTTAGAGAGGGTGTTAAAAATCATAGAATGTGCAGCCTCTTTAGTAACATGATAAATGGCAATTTTATCAGCAAGTAATTAGGGTAATGTTACTATTTTTGTAACACATCTAGACATGAAGCTGCAGGTTCTTCAATAAAATAACATGCCTTACAAAAGAAAAAAAAAACAGATATCCTTTTATCTAACTTGGTCATATTTCAGCATTACCTTGAGTAGAGCAAGGAATGTCTATCAACATTGATTTTAGTGATTAAATATACAAAGAAAAACTGTCTCACATACCACAGATTGACAAGTTCTGGCTTTTACTGAACAAGAAAACACCTTAGTAATGTTGATATAGCCCTTTTCATTTTGCAAAATAATAACATTTGAAGTTGAAATTAGATTATTGTTTATGTGGCTTTTAACTTCTTAAAAAAAACTCAACAGAAAAAGAAAAATAACATAACACAAGTAAAACATGTTTTCAGTTCTTTATCTATTTGATGTAGTGGGCTTTACTATTAATGAATCAATTTGTAAAAATAAATACTATTGACAAAATTATATACAGTAATCTTGACTGATAAGTGTGTGCATTTCTGTTCATGTATGTGCTTGTGTAGACAGGCAGGGACCATTTGTTCTCTTCAGGGCCTCCTGAGCAATCAGTCCGTCAACGCAGGTGGAGCCTGGCTAATTTCCCACCCTCCTCTCCTCCATCTCTCATTCCCAAGACTGATGCTTTGGGTAATAAGGCTAATCAATACACTTCCCTACAGCCTTCCCTGTCCACGCAGTCCCACAACGTTATCAGCCATTTGTCATTTGGAACACCACTTGTCCTTATAAGGCATCACTATCTTGTTCATAAGTGAAGTTTCCGTCACTCCTCCATCCCCCAATGCAAATTAAAGTCCCCACAAATTGGGAAAGCAAGAAGGATACAGTGATAGTTCTAATATAAATTACAGGTGTTGACAAATTACATTATCTAAATACTCACATGTGCAACTAGCATGGTAAGTGATCACCTGTGACTTCTGCTATATGCTAATACAGAAACGCAACACATTGTAAAATGAATTTGTACACCATATCAATTTGCATCTGGAGGCCCACACCTTCCAAAGAGTGATGAATAGACACAAGGGTGCAGTGTGACAGGTTACACATGCACAGCAGTGTTGGGATCTACACAGAGAAATTAATCAGCAATGACAAATGTTGATGGCTCTTCTGTCCCAACTCACAGTTCAGTGTGCTGTAATTTTCCCTGTATGATTACCCCAGAGTCCAAGAGGCAACTGGCACCCCTGTTTCTTAATTAATTAAGCACTGTGCCGGGAGGGAAACATCTCCATCCACTTTGGAAAAGTAGATGAACAATATAATATTGGTAAGTACTGTACCGTTATATTGTCACTTGCTGCATAGTTTGTAAGATTACATTGACCATAATGGTAGACTTGAAGGGAAATTATACATTGTTCTAAAAATTATTTACACAAAGCAATCTGAGAAGTGTACCATACATTTGTAGCCAGCCCCAATTAAATTAATGCAAAACCACTTTTTTCTGCAATTAAAGCCGTAACACATTTGTCGATTATAAATCTAAAGACTACAATTTTACATATTCTTCTAGAAAAATAGGTCAATCTCAACTACACTAGAAGAGAATACCTATATAAAGCAATTTTCAAAGCTTGTCACAAATTCTTAATTGGAGTAAGGCCTTGACTGAGTAGAATTTTCCAATATAAGAACATGCTTTGATCTAAGACATTCAATTCTACTCTTGGTGTGTGTTTGGGAGTTTTGTCTTGCTAGATAATAAATATTGAACCAGTCGCAAGTTTTTTGCAGCCTCTAACAGGTTTTCTAGAAGCTTACATTTTATTTAGTTTAATACATCTTTCTATTAACTTTAACCAGCTTCCCCTTCACTGTTCTTTCTCTACTTGTATGATATCAGGGACGTATGCACACTTTTTGGTACACTTTTCTGTCACTCACTCAGAACACAAAATCTCTGAGGACAATTCACAAAACTGTTTACATCTGGCATGACTCAATTTGAGAAAAATACTAGAGAAGTTACATTATTCTGCTTGTAAGTCTTGATCAAAATTCTGTCAGCATCACTCCCCAGCAGGTGGAGGTAAAAACCCAACATTTTTCCCCAAGACTTATTTGGTGGCAGGGGGTAATTCATTTTCAGGAGGAAACAAAGCAAAAGGAGGTTGACAGTGTTCCCAGTGACACCAGTGTTTACCCCCAGTAACGATCGGGCAACTCCAAAGATATGGGGGTCCTTTGATGGATGACTAATTTATCAGTGGCTGTCTTTAGTGAATAGAAAATGATGCCACAAGAGGGCTTGTGTGGGATAACTAACAGAAGGGAGTAGATGTGTTTTGTTTGAAATATTTTTCACATGGTTACAGATTTTCTTTTTTTTCTTTCCAGTGGAGTGAAATCTTGAACTGAACTCAAAGTTAAAATTTTCCATTCAGGTTTTAATTTAATATTTAATCCTTCCTTTTAAAAAAACACTAAATCCCAAAGTATTTATACAGACCAGGGGTCTGTGTAGTCTGAAGAGTGTAACTTTCATCATCTAGTTGTTCCAAGGCCTGCTAAGTATTGTTTTTTTTTGTTGTTTTTTTTGCTGTTCCTCTCTAGTGGTGGACCCCATTGGAAAACAGGTGAGGCAAAAACAATCATGTAATGGCCCATCACTCTCTCTGCATGTAAAAATAACAATCTGTTTGCATCTTTCAATGGTAAACACAGTCCCTACACGAAGGCCCACAGTGAATGTTGCTCCGGAAACAAAGACATTGTCGGGGTCAGAACAGGAAAATAATAGACAGGGGCCAACGAGTATTGGAAATTGGAAAACAGCTCTCTCCTTCCTTTGAAAAAGTCCTGGCGATGAAAATATGTAATATAAATAAAGCTGTGGATGCTTTGAAAGCCAAAGCCTTCCTTCCTGGCTTGGTCCTCTGCGGGGGGAAACACCCACTTCTGGGCTCTTGCTCTTAAATTCCCAAAGACCACTCTGTCATCAGGGTCCCAACTGCTTCTCTCAAACATGCAATGGCCAGACTCACTTCCCAGTCCTGCTCTTTCTACTGCCCAGCTCTTAGTCACTCTCTCTTCCAAATTCCTTTAATGTATTGCCCCTCCCTGGTGAACTTCCCTACCAGTTTTGTTTCCTTAAATGCTCTTCAAACAAGCTCCAATTATTTCACTTGTGAATAGCTAAGGGGGAGGCTGTGTGAAGACTCAAGTCCGTCCGTTCGTCATTGGAGTGCTTCTGATATTGGAATCTGTCTAGCGGATACTAGGAAAGACATGATGACAGATAACTGGCTGATTGGTCACTCTTATGGTGCTGATCATTAAAGGACAAACCACTGCAAAAATTCAGTGTGCATTCTGTTTGATTTTTCAGACTTGCAACACTGATAGAAAAGCACACTCTGGCACACTGCTGGGAGACAACACATTGGTAAAGGAAAAAATAAATGAATCTTGAATATGAAATCTAAATAAGATTTTAGGACCATCAATACAATTTTATAGTCAAAGGAGTCTAACATTGTGTCTATTTCTTGATATTTTGTAGGATTCTTTAATATAAAGGTTTTTGTGAGTATTGTCTCACAAACCCTTGGAGAAGCAGCATTCACTTTCTATGCTCCTCTAATTTGCAAACATGACAGATAACTCCAAAAATTTTATGATACTGAGTTCAGACATAGTGCCAGTGTCCACAAGAACCCAGCTGGGGCGACAATAGCTTGTGTTTTAGTCACACAGTAAATAGGTTTTTAATTTATCATATATACATAAACAAATGTTTATGTAACCTTTCAATTAAAATAACCATGTTTACTAATACAATTATGCCATTTGCTGGTTTGCTGTGATCATTCTACTATCAACCGGTGTGCAGCTCTGCACTGCACCACAAGTGTAAATATCGCACAAGCACCTTAACGCTCATGTTGTGCTTAAAAAGTATTGCAACAACCCCCCCCACCACCAAAACAAAGAAAAAAAAAAAATCAACTGGGCACACATATCATTCAATCAAACATAAACCTATACACATATTTTGTTTTTAAACTCCACTGAAGTTTATTTCAACTTAAGGTTACAACAAAACGCACTACAAACCATCTTTACAGTGAAACACTTTTGTGTAACTTTTTTTTTTCATCCATACTGCTTCTCCCACACCCCCATCCCCCCAACCCCCAGCAATGGCACTGCACGCCCCTAGAGGGAGCACCTTGCACATTGTGAACCACTGCCCTAAGTCGAGATAGGAATAATGAAGTCTCTATGGTAAAAAATAAATAACATAAGTCATCAATGTATGAATGTATATGCTGTGTTGTGCATTTCTTGACAGCAGTTCAAATCACTCAGCACTACATGGAAAAACTCCTGGATCATACATCAAAATTGGTTTTAGACAAAAATGTAGCCTTTCAGTGACCCTCAGTGGAAAAGTCTAATAAAATCTTGGCCATAATGGGGAATGGTTTCTCTCCGAGTTGTTCATTCTGATCTATCTGCTGAGCTGGTGAATCTCACAGGTCAAGGTGAGTGATGTGCTGGCTAGCCTATTGGTCAGATCTCCGACGAACATGGGGTTAATTACAGTTTTCTCCTTTGTCATTGTTTTTCTCCTTTCCCCTCTAGATGCCCATTGATTACCTATGTCTCTTTAGTTTTTTCTGTGCTGTGAGCATTCGACATGTAAAATGAAAATAAGAGACAAAGCAAAGGGAGGTTGACAGTGTTCCAGTGACACCAATAGTTTACCTCCTGTAAGTATCGGTAGAGTGCTAGATTTTTACTGATTCAAATAAAAGCCTTTCTGGTCCATTGGCCTCCTCTGGCTTTTATTTTTTATTCTGATCTAACCAAAATAAAGGGGGTCAATAAGGACAATAACTATCCAAGTCCTTTAAAGTTTCATGAAAGAAAAAAAAAAAAAACATGACATTGTCAGCATCTCGGGCTGACCAAGTGTGAGGAAATGCATAGTAATCAACTGCACAGAGCAAAAAAAGCTTCGTGAGAAACAGACATAAATAATGGGCCAGGAAATGGGAGATCAAAGCTTTTGAGTTGGGCCCCTGTTTGTTTTCATGCTCACCCTGGCCTGGCAATAAAACACGCAACAGCCGCACTTCAGAGCGAGGGGTGATGTGAGGAAGTGCTGAAAGCGGTTACGTCTCATCCTGAGTATCCCTGCCTCTACCCCCTTGTCAGGGAAACGGCATCAGGTACAGCACTGTTTACCAGGAAAAGGGACAAGTCACACAGAAACATTCACATCAGAGAAGCCATGGGCCATCTTAATAGGTACTGTGATTATGAACCAATAACTTCTTGCCATTTAATGCTGCAAGTGCCAATTTGTAAAACAAAAACATCAGTTAGCCTCAGCACATTTTCCCTGCTTCAAGGGGCTGAGGTGTGTCAGTCGGTTTCTTGGGACAAAATGAGTACAACTGTGATATCAGAAAAACAATGCAACATACACACTCTGTCTTTCTGTTTGTGGGACCATTTAGAACTTGGCAGTCAGCTCCACTTCTCATTAAAAAGGGACACACTTATGGGGAAAGGAAAGGGAAGCAGTCTGTACTTGTGTGGGGGTATAAAATTCTAATAAAACGATTAGTAACATATATAATTATCCACCAAGGAGCTTTCATGTACACCTTGTGCTAAATTTAAAACTTTACTGTAATATTTTAATATTTCTACCATATTTTTTCAAATGGACCAGTCTTTAAAAAACCTGTCCCCCTTGCCTGTGGTGATGCTACACCAAGAACCACTGGAGGAAGCCACATACAAACCTCTGAATAAGGTATGAATACAGCTTCCTTCTTCACATTAAGAAAGTTACGAATAATTTTAGGCTTAGCTGTTTCGGTTTATTTAAAAGAAAAAGCCCTTGATAAAGCGTCTTTGTACAATTGCCTTTCTATCAATGCACCTTAATTTTTACATTCAGGTATAACCTTTGGAAATGGTAAATAAAAAAGACAAATTAAAATAAATTATTTTCAAGTTTATCAAAACCTGAGCGAAACTGTATGTAATCTTGCTTCATAAATGTTTTGCTTTCTGTCGATTGGACTTATCAAGTATCTCTGATACTAATGTCTTACATCTGCTGTAGTTGAAAGCATTGGGTTGATTACAGTAATGTCAAGTAAACAATTTAGCACTCATTTTCTTATGTCTAGTGATTTGGTGAGCTCTGACACCAATACCTTTCTTAAAATCCTTACTTAACAGTGACCTCTGTCTTTTAAGCTTTGTTCCTGCTGCATAAAGCATAGGAATCTTTAGACTGCTATTTTGGAAATATCCTGAAAGTTTTATTTTTAGACTTTGAATTATTAGTTATAGGCAACATATCTTTGTCCATGGACAAGTTTCCAGTTTCCCCAAGGAAAATATACATGACTCCTTGGGTTCATCCAAAAGAAGTTAGCTCCATTATAGACAATTTTAAGATAGTATCTAAAAAGCAAATTTGCCATTACCACTACATTCTGTGTGGAAAGGAGTCAATATCCATATCAGGCAACTGGATTTGTCTTTTTCAAGTGCTTTAATCACTGGTACAAAGCAGTGCAGGTGAAAATTAGGATTGGGGGATGGGGAATGGTGAGCTAGATGGGTTTTACAGGGAACATATTGACATCCAAATAAATTCAAGTTTGTGCTTTTCCTGCTTTGCAGGGATCTCACACCACCCCATTCTGTCTACTCCACTAATATTGATCTCAGCCTCTCAGTAGTTTCCAATAAAGCTGATTTCATTAGTTCATTATAACAATTGAGGCATAACTGGCTTCCAGCCACGAGAGAGACTGTCTACACTAATATATCTGTTCTGAAAATGGCTATGATCACCTTGAATGACACCAACATAAATAAACAACCTTTTTTTATGAAGCCACTGAAAAGTTCATTCTAGAAACATAATTCTAAAATATCATTCATTTATTAATAAGAAAACAAAATACCCCCACCAGATGTCATAAGTCCGAATTGTTAGAAACTCTAGATAAAATATTTAGCCATCTGATACTTAATTGTCTGCATATTAATTTTGCTAATAAAGTATAACATCTTTTGCATGTTTCAGAATAATATTACTGCTACTATCACACTTCTTGCCTTCTGCTTGTTGCCCAATTATTTTTTTCAGATTATATCAGACATGTTATTAATTAATATTACTCAGTTGGCTAAAATTTGCAGTTTGATTTTAAATAATCTGATTTGCTCATCCAAACCTTTGTCAGTTGGAATGGTAAAAAAAAAAAAAAAAATCTAAATGTTTGATTATATTCTGTTTTTAGAAATCTAGAACTGCATCTCTAATGTCCTTCAACATACAATTAATTTATTTTACACAGTAAAAGAAGCAAGCATTATTTGGCATTATTAAGCATTATTAATTATTTTTTTAAAATAATTTATGCTGAGGTTTGTTATGCATGATTTCAATCATAGTAAATTTGAAATGAAGTTAAAGTGAAATGATCTGAACTATTTAAGGGATGTATCATATGAAATAATTTTTAAAAATCTTTTTTATACATATGTTATTCCCTCATCTAAAACATGCCTAGGTTGTTCCAATCCTTTCATTCTTTCATGGATGTTTGAGAAATCTTTGAATCAGCTATGGCAGCCTGTTGGCGGTGGCTAAAGGATTACTCCCATAAAGCACCACTTATTTTCACAAAGCTCATCCTTAGAGTGACAATCTTCAGTCAAGTATCCACCTCAGAGAGTTCCCCTCTCCCGCACCTTCTCCACCAAGCTGCACCAGATTAGCAGCAGCAAAAATTAGCAGAGTGGAACTGCATGTTTGCTGAGCTTATTATACAAACTACTTTTCAGTCCAATGCTCTTTAAAAAGGTTGTAAACAGCCTAGAGGAGCAGCATGTGATGACGTGCTGAAGGTAAGGTGCTAGAAAGAGTAAAAGCATCTTAAAGAGACAGCAGCCAATTTCAAGGTGTCAAATTGCAAAGTCAAATTTCTTTCAAGTTATACAAATGCTGTACATATCAAACATAACAAGATCTTGCGTTTCCCATTAACAAATAACAAATAGAAACAATCTGACTTTCTGATTTTCTTTTTTAAATGCAACACAATGTTGACATTTCTGCAGAGTGCTTATAAAAAAGAAGGGAAAATTGATCCAATCTGAGTTAAGTGTTCATTTTGTTGAAATTTTTTTATTCAAATATTTTCTCAATTTAGAGAAAGAAGCCGACAAGAGGAAAACCGTCCAATATTGGATGCAAATGCCTTGTTGCTGGAGATGAGAGGAAAATGGATACAAAATGACAGAGATACAGCAATTTGTTTTGCTAAAGTATTACTACATACCATTCCTAAACACATAATATGTTAAGCCCTAAAGCTGATGGGGTACAGCAGAAGAAGAGAAAGAGTGCCACTTCTGGCAGCTAATAACATGAAACTGCTTCATTTCACACCAAAATTGGATAATAACAGACTGGAAAAATGTTACCTTGATTCCAACAGTTAGGGTCAGTCTTTGACATAAACAATACAAAAGCCTGGTTCCATCTTGCCTTGTATCTACAGCTGTGGTGTGGGAAATATTTTCTTGGAATGATTTGAGTTCCTCAGTACTAACTGAACAGCTGTAAACACGACAGCACAATAGTAATACTGTTGTTCACTCATGTTCATCTTTTTATGAGCAGAATATGTCCACTGACGGCTGTTTCCAGCTGAATAATGACCATGCCACAAAGCTCAAATCATTTCAAACTTTTTCTTGGATGTGATGAAGAGTTTACTGTACTCCATGTGGTCTACACAGTCACCAGATCTCGATTAAATAGAGCACACTTCAGATGCAGTGGGACAGGGCATTCACACCATAGATGTGCAGCTGACAAATCTGCAGCAACTGTGATATATCAATATGAAGTAATATGTCACAGCAAAGTTTCCAACACCTTGTTGAATATTTGCCAGGGAAATTTGAAGCAGTTCTAAGAGTAGAAGGGGCTTAAACCTGTTGAGTCTAACGAAGAAAACAGAGAACTAGTAAGAGGAGCAACAGATGAGTGTGAGCAGACAGAGAGGGACTCGAGCAGTATGAGCTCTTAAGTCAAATGCACCTGTAACTCTGGAGAGTGGAAATGGAGATTGGGTGTAATTATCTAGAAGCTTAAGCATATTTGTCATCAAAAATGCTGATATTCAGCTTCCAAAGACATTAACAATTTTTTTCTTTTTTGCAAAAGAAATAATGGTGCTTTAAATTTTTAAATATCCATTTTTACTGGATTCTACTGATTAGCTTTGAATGCAGTTGTGCCGTACAGCATTGATACTGCAATTAGCAAAATGCAGAATATGTTCATGTGTAAGTTGAATACTGCAACATTTTAAAAGTTGGACAAACAGAGTAGCAAACTGCTACTACTCTTTCGCAAACAATAAACAAAACATCCCATACATTTTAATAAATGATTTAACAACTTGATAAGTGACTCCGTATTTAGTTAGATAGTTTTCCAAGTGCAGGTGCAGACACATCTGTGTGTAATCCATCCTTGTGTTTGTGTAGAATTGTTCTGCATGTATGGATTTACTGCTCGTTCCTTCACGGCAGCTGTACAGTGGCGCAGGGCAGAGAAGGGCCTGGTCAAGGCTGCTTCCTCCTCCTGCAGCCCTAAAGGATACAGCCTGCTGACAGATACCTGCTCTGAGCTGACAGAACACTTCCTCTTCCAAATTATGTACACATTTAGCTGACACACTGTATCCACAGTGACTTCACAAATGCACAGACGGCGGCTGCATTGCTCCAGTGGTGTTTCTGAGACTGATGCTTCTGAGTCAGAAAGTATTACTACACAAAGATTATCACTAGAAATTCCCTGCAAAAGAAAAATATATTTTATTAGAACACAATTAGTTTCCAACTTGTTGAGATTAATAGGATTTCTACACTTTCAACAGCTGAGCTGTTGCATATCTTTGGTTTGGTTCATTTTTATGTATTTAGACACACACGCCATTTGAAATTTGTGTCTTAGCACCTTACCTGAACACCTCCTGCTGCCTGCCTTATTTTATATTAAACATATTGTAGTTATTATTGTTGCTGACTATTTCTGTTACACTGTTATTGCTCCTTAAAGTTATAATGTCATCAAAAGTTCCACGGCATGTCTGCTTTTGCGAAGTGCAGTAAAAAAGTGAGATTCTGCTCTACTTGGGATGCTTCACTGACAGGTTGGGCAGTACAACCAGTCTTTGCTGCTGAGGTCAGAGTTCAACAACAGTCAACAACTGTCTGTGGTGACCCGATGTATTCTGGCCCATGTCATTGAATATCTCTGTAATTAGTGCATTTTAGTGCAAACAGAACTTGCCTTTGCTCAGATCCTGCACACTCTCAGTTCCAAAGAACTCAACATACCGAAGATGCTTCTCCACTGGCAAGCCTCGCTGTAAAAGTTTGATTCAATTCAATCCCGGTTGTAAGCTTCTCAGTAATAATTTGTTCCACATTATTGTGGGCATTCCTCATGTATGGAATGTAAAAGGAACATGTGTGAAAAAAAAAAAAGTAAAGCAACAAATTTATTCACAGTCATCAAAAAAAAAAAAAAAAAAAAAAAAAAAATTAAATACTGGTCGCAGCAAATCCATGAACAAGTCTACTCTGGAGCATTTTGAGTTATTTACAGTTTTTGAAATCTTTCCAAGGATGTCAAACACATGGAAATCAAAAGACTCGTGGGATAAAAACACGATATTGCATCTATATTTAAACTAAAAACATGAAAAAAATTTTTTAAAACAATGCAATATATATTATAAGCTTAAATATGTAATTTGTTGCATCTAAAAAAAGATGCAACAAATTTTCCGACCTAATTGACTGGTAGTCAATTAAATTGGAAAACAAGTTTTTCTTTTTTTAATTAATTGGCACATTTGAAGTGTGAATCATTTATTATTATATATAATTTTGCTTTTAGTTTATTTCTGTCAGTTTCGGTCCTACTTAAACACCCTCTAATTCTCAGTATTTAAGGGAACATGATGAACTTTGCACATTTTAGCAGGATTCTGATATTGTCATTGATAGGGTACAGTATGGATACATAACTTACAGTTAGCCATGCACACCAATCTCTTTTATAAAGTTTAAAAAGCTGTTTTAGAATGTAAACTTCATATCATCTTGTCTTTTTCATAAGGCAGTAAAACTTAATGTAACTTTCTCTCTACGCATTTGGTATGGCAATTATGGCCATACCAAATGGCTACAATCAGGTCCGAGTTGAGGTTTGCAAAAACTGGAGAAGAGAAATTCTGATAAATGTGTCATTTATTATCCACATCACAAACATGCCAACACACTTGCTTGTAATTGTCTGAAGTTTATGTCCAACCCTCTGCTGTTAGACTTGTTGGACAGCAGATTTTCAGCAAAGCAGTCTCATCACGGCACACTTCAGAGTCAACATGCCTGAACTCTGTCCAGAGAGCTGTGATCGTTGTCACAGGAGCTCATTGTTATTTTGGAAGCAGCATGTGTTTGTCTTACTGCGGCTCAGGTTTCCCATTCGTCCGGAGAGGCTCGGCTTGCTTTGGTCTGTGAAGGAGTCATGACGGATGGCGTTCCCCTGCAGTCCCTCGCTGGCCCCGCCTCTCTTTCAGTTTTTCTAAGGGCCAAAATAGAGAAGAGAGTGCTGCAGCTGCAGTGAAGTGATCAAAGCAGGTGGTCGTTTTAAACCTCTAAGTGTGTAAAAAATATTCCCTCTTTTTAGATTTGTTTTAGAAAGGCATGGATTTCCTAGGTTAACTTTGAGCAGTATTTAAAAAAAATAAATACATTGAGGTGTTTATAAAAATGAAATAATTCAGTTTGGCGATGTTTCCAATGTGTCTTGGCCTTTGCGAATGAAACTATGTGTGATCCATAAAATTGGCATCATGGCTCTGCATGTGAACTTGAACCTACCCTCTTAGACTTCATTTGTTAATTGATAGAGCAGGTTAATTACCTTGATTAAAGGTCAGGAGAATTTAGTATTCTGAGGTTAGACTGTAAGATTTGACTTGGACACATCAAATGTTTATAAAATGAAAACCTGATGCAGTCATGGGACTTTGGCCAATTAAGAACATTAGGAAAGTTTTATTCTAATCGACGGTGATATCAGTTGCAGACGTCCATATTAAGCTTGATGAATATTCATGAAAACTCATCTCGGAGCCTATCAAGCGCATATTAATATCAGAAACGTGTGTCTGGAGTCCAGAGACGTGATCACATTTCCCTCTAGCATCAATCCTAATATGCAGATGAATGCTCTTTTAAACCTAACACAGGCCTCTGAGGTACATTTGATATTTCATTCATGTGAACAACTACAGAAAAAAGGAAATGGCTAAAATAAACAAAAATACCCAGAATGCCCAAGTGTTAAATCTCTTGAGGTTGTGCGTAATTACCCTAAAGAGCACCTTACCTGAACACCTCCTGCTGCCTGTCAGCAGTGCACGCATACAAACACACACACGCACACACACCTACACACACAGGACAAGAGACATATACTGGCTTTACTTGCCTCACACACGTCGTCACAACAAAAACAAAGAAAGAAAACATCTCTTTTCTTCCTCTCTCTAAAACACACTTAGACATTAACACAAATAGAAACACACACACACATACACACACAAAATACTCAGGCCAATGCATCAGCAAAGAGCGCTGTGGCTCTGCGGCCAACTGCACCATTCACAAGGGAGAAATCTTCAGCTCATTTCTGACCCAGGCTGCCGAGGTGTTAATTGCCCTCCTGAGTTGGCAGAATTTTCAGGGTAAAAGGTGTTATCCTTGATGGATCAGCACTGTTGCCACCAGTGACTGATTCTTTCAACTTGGATGTGTAACATGCATATCCTATATCTCATTAAAACAGCCTGTAGGAAAGAGAGATCAGGCACATTTGAGTAGATACATGAATGTTTATTAAAATGAATGTATGAGATAAACTAATATTCAAATGGCAAAAAGCAAAACAGGACTTTTTTAAACAAGATAAATTTAAGATGAATGTAACTGAATTCAGTGGCAGCTGAAGAGGTTAGAAAGAACGTAGGAAACTGATGAGTTAATTTTCACAGTCAACAATCAAAATAGTTTTTGCTTTTTTCATTAGAGCTTCCATCAGCTCTAACAAGCCACACCATGGTTGTGTGGGATAGCTGGTGTGGTCCAGTACTGATGGCCAAAGGTTAGATCATGTTACTGAAAGACTTTGCCAAGTAGATCTGATTATGTGTTAGTGACTGTTTACAAAGTTCAAATTAAATAAGCTTAAGGTTTTATAGACAAAAATCTGAAGCATACATAATAGTATATTTCATTTTTAATTTCAACATATTTTGACATCAAGATATATTTGATTAATTTTTTACTTTAATATTCATCAAAAAGATGCTAAAACTGAAGATTTGATTGTAAAAATTGCATTTTCTTTATTTTATTGTAAGAGTTTCCAGTACAGAAAAAAGTGTTAGATTAAGCAACTCTTCGGCAGTTAGCAGATCACACAGGATGGCTATTAGAAATTATATTCATTTAATAGCAAAAAAAAAAAGTGTATTTTAAATAGTAATCTGATCTGGCATTTGGTGGGATAATCTCTGCAAAAAATAACTTTTACTTCTTCAGCGTTTATTGTTTTTCAAGCTGCTTTATGTTCACATCTTGACATTTTACTCAAAATGTTCTAGCTGTTGGTAACATTATATGTTTTGTGGAGAAAGTTTAAACAGTTCAAAAATGAAAGCTCAATTTCTAAGCTATTTTGCTAAAAACGCTAAATTCACAAGCATGTGTATGTTGCAAGTACTCACAGCACTAGCTCCACATAAACTGAGATTTAGCTGCAAAACGTGTTTATAAAGGGAACCCATAAGCACAAAAATACAGTGAAAGCAGATCCATGTGCATTTGGCATTCATACATGGAGAAAAACTGACATTACCAATTTTGTAAAGTTTCTCTCATAATCTCTCATGATCTTGCATTTTTTTGCTTCACACTTTTAAACATTGGCAAAACTTCCTATTTCTTCTGAAATTAGTATGATCTTCTCTCCAAATGCCCTGAACCTTTCACTGCATACTTTCACAGGACTTTTCAAGTATTAGACATCATCACAAACCTAAAACACTGCACAGTATTCTCACCATGAACACTTTATTTAGAATTAAAATAATTAAAAGTGGCATAAACATATATATTATTTGATGCGCTACAGCTGTAATAATCATCTGCATGCATTCAATACAACAACTGAATTGTCACTTGATAAAATTCATCATTATTGTTGATGCTGCCTGCTTCTGCACATTCTAAGACACAGAATGACGGCAGGTCCTCTGAATGTTGATGCTCAGTCATGTAAGATTCATTCTGGCCTTGAGGATAATTTTTGTTTAATATGATTGATTCCAGAGAGAAACGAGTCCAACGATGCAGCTAACCTTAGCAAAGCGTGAAAAATTGACTGAGAAAGCATGCAGCATGACGGAAAAATGAACATTTAATTACGTGTAATTGTCCATCAAGAATAACTTGATCTGCTGAGTGGAGCTCATTCAGTTAACAAGTGGCTTGTTAGAGCCACCAGCTATTTGCTTCCTGTACTTATTGCCTGATTTCTTTTGGGTTAAATGTTTTTTTTAGAAGCAGTTTCACATGCTTTTTCCCAAGGCTTCTAAGTCGACAAATGGTGAACAAAAAATGGATACTAAAAGACGTAATTTAATAAAAAACAAAAAACAGAGTTAAATGTCTAAACATCATATGTGGTATACATAGGAGACAGAGACAGACACAGACAACATGAATGCAGGTATATAGCTCATTCAAGCACTAAAAAAAAAAAACACACACAGCAGGGGATCCTGTGTGAAATCCAAGATATATGACTGCAGGCCCACTCCCTGGTTTTCCAGTCTGTGGGGACATTATGAACTGGTTCCAGGCCCTGTCTCACCCCTGTCATCGGTAAGCAGTCCACTAAAACACCTGTTCCACACATCTGGGAACTGGCAGATGCTACCCCATTCAAGATTTATCTGGGAATCTGACCATGTTTGCTCGCTCCTCTAAATATGTGCATAACTATGAGTAAATAGTTCAACGTTGCACGAATCACAGTTTTTGAGTTTTTAAGTTTCTGTGTTAAATAAAGGAAGCAGAATTTTTTTTCAATCTTTCTCATTTCTGATAAATAATATTTATCCTACTTTTATACTTTTATTTAGAGTGAACATATATTAAATTCATAATTAAAACCGAGATGTACAAAGGAATATTTTTAATTTCAGCTAATAACTGCAAAATTCAAGTCAATTAAAATATATTGGAAAAAAGACGGTTTGCGTCAAAATATCTAGACTGACTGAAGATAGGTGCTGTACCTATTTTGGTTATTGTAGTTTAAATCAGCATCTCATTTTAATGAGCATTTTGCAGCTTGAATTTTATTTTAGATTGCTAAAAAACATGGGTGGGCTTTACTAAAACAATACTGCCATCTAATGACAGTCTGACTACACAGGGCCACATCCTGTTTGTGAATGTAATTTTTTCTTCTTTGCCTGTACACTTTTAATTTAAGGTGAAAAAGGTGACCAAAACTTGAGAAAATAATGGCAATATGTTCATTTAAGCCCCCCCCATGATGGACTGAGGATTTTCTTTAGGATATACTCCAGTCTCCTACACTCCATCCTCAAGGTTATTTAGATAGAAAATGTTTTTAATGTTATTGCAAAAATATTTCATGTTTTTTTTTTCCTGTTTTAATAATACTTTAAAATATTACAAGATACATAAAGAATTATACAAACTATGTAAAGCATTTCTTCTAAATGTATTTTGTAAGACTACATTATTTATATTTAGAATATAAATGTAGATAAACTATTTCATCTAGATAAAACTGTAGCAACCTTTGAGAATTTACATGGGTTTATATCAGCAGACTGAAAAGAAATGATGACATTTCATATGAAATTAATCCTCTGCAAAAAAGAAAAACCCCACAAAAAACAGAGTAGTAAAATGTTCCTCCTCATGCTGGATGACCTTTTCTGGAGTGAACTTATCTCGGCTTCACATTTCAAAGCATTCACATTTCCCCAAATCCCACAGCCATCAAAAGAGATTCCATCTCAAATATCCTCTCTTGTACAGATCTCTGAGTCTTTCTACATATATGAAGGCAAATTTCAGACTGCAGTTAAAACTGTTATTTTGCATGTGTCTTCCTAAATGACTAAATCCAAAACAATCTCCTCTCTCTCTGTCTCTCTCTCTCTCTCTGTCTATATATATATATATATATATATATATATATATATATATATATATATATATATAAACAAATTTATTAGAATTTATTAGATTTTCAACAAATTTCCTTTAGTAGATATTAGCATTTACTTTTTGAGACATATTTGCAGCTCTATAGGAGTTTTATTAAACTGGACATAGGATTAAAATGACTTGCGATTGTAAAGGTTGCAGATCCCTAGATTAGCATGTTTAATTTGTTTAAATTGAAATTCCGATTAACTTATTTCTTTCTGAGAAAATTCCCTTAAAACCAAGCCCAGATCCTAAGCTTCCATGCTTGAAATGGGAATCACAAAAATAGTGATAATATTAATTTACTTGCAAAATTAAGCAGGAAAGAAATATCAATACTGGAATGAACACTTTAGGTTTGAAAGTGTCAAATTCAGCTTTTTTTTAAAAAGTGAGGACCTGTAATTTACATATTTTGTGTTGTTTGGTGCCAATATTACCCGGATATGGTTTGCAGAAAACTAATTAACTTCCAGAGTCATTGTATATAGTGAGGTAATAGTAAAGAAAACAAAAAACAAAAATGAAGAATATATACATATATATCGAAATAAATGCAAATTTAAACTTAATTTAAATAAAACTGTACTTTTTTTCTTCTTCTTTTTTGCCACATGAACACATTCGGAGAACACAGCTGCATACACAGGCAAAGAAACAGAGAAATATAGTTCTGCATCACCCTGGGGCACAATGAACCTTGAGCTGTTATAAAAAGTGTTATTCAATCAAGGAAGCGCACAACGCAGGCAGCTAACCCAGAGCTGCAGGTCACTGGGAGGTCATCCACTCACTGGCATGTCGTCCACTTCACATTCATGTCCTCTGCCCTTTAATCAAATCCTAAAACATGTATCTGCAGCATGATTAAATGCATTATCGCTGCACTAAAAAATTTATAGGGTAAGTTGCAGAATATGAGAAACATATATATATATATTTTTTTCTTTATTATGATCAAGTGTTTTGTTGTGCTATTGCTTTTTTACATTTTATTTTGTCATTTTAAAGCTCAAAATGCAACCTTCTTAAATAAAAACTAAATACTTTTTTTCTTTCATATACAGCTATGCTACGTTGAATATTTAAGATTTTTTTCTTTGAAATGTACAAAGTAGGACTGATACTGTACATGCTGAATCATTGCCTACTGACCATAAAATTTGTGGTTCCACAGAGTGGCCAGCAGCCGTATGTTTGCTGAAAATGGTGTCAGGGCTGATAACTCATCCCTTCTTACTGGTCTCCGTCTGAGTCCCTTCTCCACCATCCCTCTTTTCTCCAAATAGTCTGTCCCAGAGGGTCCCACGGGAGCATGGTCACCCAACAGGGACCTATTAACGGAGATGGAGGGTGGGGGTGACAGAGTGGTAGAGTGGGGTGAAAGAAAAGAGTCGGAGGCGGGTCAAATCACTTTGTGGCCAAGCAGGACTATCATTTACTGTAATTCAGATTGTGTCAGGCTGAAGGAGAGGGAAGGTGAAGTGGTGTGGTGTGGAGCATCCTGGCTCTCATCAATCTTTCCCCCACCCCACCTATCAAAGACAATAGCAGGCTGACAGTAGCTGCTGTATGGGAGGTTAGGTATGGGAGATGATATAACAGCTACTGTGAGGCCTATCTGGTTGGAGTTATTCAAAGAATGTAGCTGTGCAACATTTCACATTTGATGCACAGTGCAAACCAAATAAAAGTTGAATACATTGAAAGTTGTTTTTGTTCAGCTTGTTGTTCAAAGTAAATTAGTAATTAGATTGTTTGTAAATTATCTACCACTGATGATCAGTTATGATTATTTGCAATTGATATGTAATGTTCCATTAAAGTAAACAAAACAATTACATCACAGAATGGGCTGAATGTAAAACTTGGAAAAACAAAAATATTGCCCAGCATCCATAATAATACCAAGCTCTATCCTCAGCACAATGGAATCAGTCTGGTGTTGTTGTCCTGGTAATTGCCAAAGACAAGTTCAGAGAAGGTAACATGATTTGTTTCCTATATTTGTTTTTAGATTTGTTGCTGCTCTAGAATCTAGATCCACCACGCTTTTCACCGCTGCATTTTGCTTTCCACTCTACAGTTGTTTTTCCACCTGTTAGAATGCTGTTCCATTAAATTCTCCATGTACTGGCCTTGAGCTAATCTGAAGGCTACAAGAACTTCAGGACCCATGTAAGGATTTTGAATGTTTCAGCTGAATAATTTGGAGGGTTGACCCTATACCCTCAATGTATTGGGTAGGACTGATAGTGTGCCTCATATGGGGACATTTTGGGTACAGTATAATGACACTTTGATATTGATTTCTATAGGTTATAGCAGAGAAAATGACAGTAAAAAAGTCCCCTATCCAATCAAGCAGAAGCAGCAGCATTTAGTTCATTATAACCCTAATAATTTTTCTGGGTGAAATTAAAATTGAACATTACCAATTTCTGGGGTGTCCATCATCTACTGGGACACCTATGGCTCAATGTGAGCTGTTTTCTTGGAAAAGTCCAACTTTCTCCCTGGACACATGTTGATGTAACCCTAGGCAAGGTACTAAACCCCAAGTTGCCTGCTGATCTGTACCATGGTGCACGAATGTCCTCAGTTGTCATGATATTGTCCCCTATGATAAAAGGGCACTTTCATGCAATTTTTTACATTCTTTGAAAGTAGAACTAATGTATCCAAGGTTGCAACACAGACTTGCTTGTAACACTTCATATTTAACAAATCAGCATTTCCTTAGTGACACCTGACTCTAAAGTGTCACTAAGGACACTTTAGTGACACTTTAGAGTCACTAAAGTGTCACTAAGGGTCTCACATCATGACTTTGTCCACCCTGTACATTTTATTGCCTCCAAAGAAGGGCTTGGTCTATATGTTAATTAGATGAAACTTACTTACAACAAAACCTAAATGTATGATTTTTTTTTTTCCAGTATGTCTTGATGTTACTGTTAAATATTATTATAATGCAGTGTTTTAAGATAGGATTGATAATGTGTCCAAATATTGGACTCATTTCTTATTGGACTGCTATGGCTTTACTTGTCACCAGAGGGCAGCATCTTACTTTTTATTAACATTCACCAGGGCAAAGAAAATACCCATACAGCATGCGCTTAAGCCACATGTGTTGTTCTTTTACTTAGCCTCTTCTCTGTAGGGTTTCTACTTCTGTAAATGCAATTAATCATTGAATTTAAATCTTTCTTTTCTTTGTTAAATTCAAAATTAGTAAAATTTTCCCCTAAAATTGAAACATTAATTTTACAGTCAGATTGCTTCCAATGTGCAACATATCTTTCTACCCTCTTTGTTATGTTAGAAATGGGATTCAGGTATTCTGTGAAAAACTGACAATAATCAGCATGCTTTTGGTAATTGTGATAATTTAGTTCTGTCATCATTAAAAAAGTGGTAATGACAGGCTATTTTATCAAAAGGTGTGTCAGAATAAAAAGTAAGATGGAGCTATTGCAATCATAGAGTAGATGCTGTCAACCATTTGTGCTGCTAATGTAAAGCAAAACATTGTTTTTACAGAGATGGGAGAATTGATCATGTTCTGTTTTTGTTTTAGAAAAGATAAACAATTTAAATAAACATTGCACACACACAAGTATGATGATTGCAGAATCGCAGAGAGATCAACATAATGAAATGTGCATTACCAAAACAGCAACCTACAAGGCCGCATTGAATCATTTTAAATTGCATCTGAGTTGACCTGATTCTGAAGTATGCCTGTTGTCAGAATCAATGCAGACAATAAGAAGATGTAATATTTTTTCTGCAAGACAAACTGTGAAGTGTTTTGATTTGTATCCTTATTTTTTCAGCATTTAATAATTTAGTAATGAGTGCTAAAAGTCAGATTGCAGCAGACACAGTTATGTCCTTTGTCTATGTCCCACCTTAACAACAGTACTCCTCTTATGTTTCACTCTCGTTGAGTCTTCGAAGGCTGGTTTTGTCACTCATCTGGTAAGTAAGGTTTGCGGATATAAACCAACACGTCCCCAGCCCAAAAATAAGCCCTCTATGACTCCAGCTTTGAAATGGGATCTTAAAAACAAGAGCTTGGCCCAGCCACACTCTTTAATTAGGGAGGCCCACAGATGCCTGTGTTCTTGTCCTTTTTACACACACACAGACACAAGTACACACTGTACACATTGAAATCCTCCTTCAAAACATTTAAAATATGGTAAAAACAGAAGGGATCAAACAGAAGATCACAACACAATAGTTTATGAATTTATAACACCCTTTTCTAATAGATGACAAGTGTTTTTTTTTGTTGTTGTTTTTTTTTTTCTTTTGCTGTGAACTGAAGCTGCCTGTCCACTGAAATGCCATGAATGGTTCCTCCCCAAAAACCTCGCTGGCACACCCATTGGTTTCTGTGTTGCGTGAATGAGCTTGCTGTCATTTTCTATCTATGTGCTGTTTCAATAACGTGTCCCACGATCACCAAGACAGCGCGATTCATTCTTTATCATGCTAATGTTTTTCAATATTCCTCCACAAAGAGCGTACATTGCTCATACAAAAGATGGCTTCTCACAGACTTGTTAAAGACACACACACATAAGGAATTGCACACACACATGCACACACACACATTTGACAGAGTCCCATTTCAGCGGCCAGTGACAGTGATTTCTTGTCTGATTTGCTCACTGATACAAAGAGGTTCATACACTAACTTTAGGGACAAACATGTGTAAACAAGCACAAATCATTTACCCAACTGAACTAAAAATAAAAACATTCTAGTGTCCAAATAAAAAATTATTGTGCTCTTTCATAGGGCCTCAGAATGACAGCAAATTGATCTTTTTTTCTTTCTTTTTCTTTCTCTTCATTTACAAATTAACTCTGTCAAGAATTTGCACCCTAAATTCTGTCCTTCATATCTATCCCATAAAAAACTTTTGTTTTTTACTAATTTCAATAATGTTTTTTTTTTCTTTGCATTAAAACTGTATTGCTACATAATAGTACTGTGCTCACATTCTCTTTTGTTTTTCTTTTTTTTTTGTCCAAGCAGATTTAGTAGGCTATTATTAGCAGAATAAAATGGCGTATATACATATCTATATAGATCTATATATATATAGATCTATATAGATATCTATATATATATATCAATAGAGAGAGAGAGATATATAGATATATATATATAGATAGATATAGACACACACACACACACACACACCCTGGATGTTTAAGAAAAATGCACTGCAGTCTAAATATATGATACATCAATCAATCATCTTTATTATCCTGACGAGGCACTTATTGTACTTTATGAATGATTCTGAGTCCAATTATAAAATATTTTTCAAAAGACTTTATGCAGCATTGTGTTAAGTCATTTCACAATTTTCTTTCTTAAATTTTTTGTAATTTTTTTCCATGTTTTATTTTTTTGTTTGTTTGTTTATTGTGGTGATCCCAAAACTGCTGTCTGAGGGGAACGCAACGTTCTGATAGTTGTCCTCACTTCAGGCTATTGTGTAAAAACACAGATGCACACAAACGCACAGATGCATGCGTAGATGTGTAGTATGTCGCTCCCCCTTTGAATAAATTGACAGATGAAGCATATAGTTCTCCATGTAGGGGCCGTTTAAGGGGGCATCAAGGCCCATTTTAAAATCTCATTAGCAGGGCAGCTGCACTTTGCACCCCATGCTGGTGATTGGGGCTCTCTTTTTGTTTTGTTTTTATTGTACTTGGGTCCCATGCAGAACCGTTGCACACCCGCCACCTTCCCAATTCTCAGGCCTCAAAAAGAAATAATGGCACCCTCAGAGGCGAACATCGGGAGGTTCAGAAGGTCGGACACAGCACATTTACTTTACTGAGTGCACAGACATATCATCTCACACTGTACCTCAGAGAAACTGAAAAAGATGAACTGACAAGATATAATACACTTACAGTAAAGACAGACCAATTACAGTCAAAGCACATATAATTATGTTTACACAACTAATTTAATAGAAAATAGGTGATTTATTTGTCACCAGATCATAGGTCAAAGACAACCGCACAGTTCATATCCAGGCCATTCTATAGTCAGTTTAAATCAGTCTAATTAATTCCAATGTGATATAATGATATAGTTAGGTTTAACTGCAATTATATCAAACCAGTTCAATCAAAATACAATCCAGCAGAATAAAGCTTATCATTTTAATACCAAATGATAAAAATCTATATTTTTTTAATATAGATTTTATTTCAAATAAAACTGAGCTGATCACATCAAGTTGTTTATTTTGCAGGAATTCATCCCTTTGAGCAAGCATGAGGTGAAATTGGAGAATAGCACCGCAACGTCAAAAAGAAGAAATCTCCAGGACAAGAAGGATCAGTTCAGTCAGCCATTTGGGGATTGGTGAGATAGAAATAAAATAGGAAAAACATAGAAGAGCTAGTGCAGTAGATTGTGTGGCAAACAAAAGCAAAATAAACACAATGTAATTAGAAGCTAAGCTCTACTAAGGGCCAGGAAAGTCCCTTGAAATTTAAAAGATCAGAAGTAGAAGTTGGAGACTTAAACAGATAAGAATTTGAAATTTTCTATGGTAATTAAAAATAGTACAAAAAGAGTACTTAACTGCAGCAATAGCACAAAAACTGTCTAAGTCCAGGAAATTAAAATAGTCAAAAAAGATGCATATGTGTTTTATTGGGAAAGAATCCTTGTTGAGTTTTAACACATAGGTAATGTCAGCAATAGTGCCATCAGTCATTTCATTTGATAAATAAACAAACCTGGACACAGAAGCAAAGAACTTGGAGTAGGCCTACTTCATTTAAAAGAGACTACATATAGTTAATTGAAGCAGTAACTATTTTAATGACTTTCAATGAATCAGATACAACTAATTATTGCACAGTGAAGCTATAATTTATTGAAAATATAAACAAAGGAATTCAATGGCATCAGTAACTCCATCAGTTACTTTATTCCTAAACAAACAAAAATTAAAGCTAGACACAGAAGCACTCACCAACGAGTACTTTCTATGGTACATAAATTTAGAGGTAGAGATTGACACAAAGTTAATGGCATCAGCATCTCAGACAAGTACTTACCATGTGATAAAAAAAACAATAATGTTTATCTGGGAAAGCAGCAATAGCTTTGTCAAGGTTTTTGTGCAAGAAGCCGAGCTGAACACGAGCCTTGAGCCAAGAGTAATTTCTGCAGGAAAGGAAAACAAAGACCATAAAATGTTTTTTTTTTTTTTCTTTTACAAAAATAGCTCTGCTCTTCCCAAAATTAAACACAGAATCGTTGAGTTAGGGATAGCCTCCTTGGAGAGGAAATCGTCATCTAGCTAATAACAGTTAATGGAAACAATAGCTACATTAAAGAGTTCATAACAGTTTTGTCACTGAAAATATTTTTTATTATGAAGTTGCTACAAGAATGCATGATTAAAGAGAAAAATGTTAATTGACATTGGAAATACATTTTTCATAGTGTTAGATTGTTTTTCACTGTCATGAAAGTTGGATTCAAAACCTTGTGTATCTCAATTTTCTTAGCTTTGCCTGTTTGTGTTCCATGTAGTTAAAGCTTAAACTGATGTCATTACACATTGTCTGGGCACATTCAGACTGTGCCCTTTGCTTAAATCTTTGTGAAACAAAACATCCCAGTGAAAGAACTTTGAGCTCCCTGAAGCTTACTTTTGCATGATGGGAGCTACAAATCACAAAGTGTAAAAAGGTAAACATTCTAGGTGGCTGGTACACACCTTTGGGCACAGATCTGGCACTATGTCTGTACAGAAGGCAATGAAGGGTGAAGTAAAAGTGGAAGTGTGAGAAGAACAGCAAATAAATAAAGAAGTCTGTCAAAATAATTCGGCAAAGTGTGGATTTTAGCAGCAAGTATTTTTACACTCGAACCAACCTCAACAGCTGTACTTTGGGAGAAGGCCATGAAGGACAAAGAAGAGAAGTGCCATAAATGAGGTGCTAGCAAATGTCTCTCTTTTCCCCACACTTCCTGTCCTTACTTCCTAAGCTTTGTTTCTGGGATTCCTCTTCTAACATATCTTCTTGTCTTCCAAGTAGTGCACAGCTGGGCATCTTTAAATTAATAGCTAATTATATTCCCAAGAGGGATGAGCTGCACTGCTTGAAATAAAATACTTCTCTGTTTAAGTGAATGATGTCAAAATATAATGAAGTGCAGCCTGTGCATATTTTGTTTGGGTTTTGGTAAAAATGGCTCTACAAATGGGAGGAGTTGTGTTTTCTTACAGGCCCTTCTGAGTCAGTTTTTGCTTTAGTGGTTATAACTGTATGCCAACAGCGGGACTTTTTTATTTATTTTTTTGCTCCAGCAAAAGCAAATATTGGTTTAAAATGCAGGCAGTGCACTAAAACCTTAAGATGACCAAAAACATCTGATATAAACTTAGAGTCTGTGTTGTCAAAGTTGCAGAGCCTGAACAAAATTTCTTTCTCTATTACTAGAGGCCTTAAGTTCTGTTTTAAAAACTTTATAGTTTTATTTCTTGGCTTTGTGTGTGTTGTCTGTCAGAAACACTCCCATATTTTCATTCAGGGGTGCCTAAACTCTTTTTCTCACAAAGTACTGCCAATTTCCGCATTGCTCGTTCTTGGAGCTGCAGTTTCCAGCTGAGCTTCCGCATCTTTAACAAGTTGCTGTTTTAATACAGATGTTCAGAGCTTTATTTTGATGGGACAGCATTCTGCAGGACGTTTACACATCCAATCAATTGCACTCGCAATCTTTGTTGATTGCATGCGACATGGCCACTTAAATGCACATACAAAATTTTTTTTCTGCTTACAAAATTTAGCACTTCTTACTTGGAATCTTTGTCGATCAGGACCATAGAATACGTGTCTCTTCTCCTAAGTAATTGCTGAATGTCCTTGCCACAAAATGTAAAAAGAGACGAAGGAGGAGAACATCAGATAGCACTGTGCCACCTCCCAACACGCACATGCACCATATCCAGCAAGATGGACTGATAGACGTGATTCTGATGGGGAGAGTGTGTGCTTGAGACAGGATATTAGAATGGACATTTCCTTCTTCCCAATGCCACAGGCAGGGCCCTCTTCCATTTGTCTTCAATGTGAAGAGACGCAAGAGAAAGATAAAGACTTGAGCTGAGCTGACAGGCCGCTCGAGTGCCGACCTGCTTTTGCTGTTTTTGATTTGATCCGGAGAGCATGATGCTGATGGGGAATTTTCTTTGGGATGATAGATGGGTAGAGATGATGCACATCTAAATCCCTGAGGTTGTATGTATTTGATGGTGAGGAGCAATAATTGCACATTAATTTGTCCTTTGTTGAGTCATGTTTCTCCATGCCAGCCAGAATAAAGAGACAAAAATAGAGAAATCATAAGCGTCAATAAAAACAACAAATACCATGTTGGAAAAGCACTCAACATTTAGGCACAATCTTTACACAGTATGACACTGAAATATGGACAGGATTTAATTTACTTGTGTTTTTGTGTGTTGGTGCAGATATGGGCGCCCCAGATGAGTTTTGTAGGCATAGTGCAAGTATCTCACATTCAAAGTCTGCTAGAAAGCACCAGCATTGTTGTTGTTGTTTTTCTTTTAATCTTCCAAAATAGACTTTATTGCTATTACTTTACCCGCTACATTTATTTTTTTTTGTTGTTGTTTTCTTGAGATTTTAAATTGTTATATTTTCAAAAAAGTTATTGGATGTTTCTTTTTTTCAGTTCATTTAGTACTTTACTGGAGAACTCTGGGTAGTTAAGTATGTTTATTTTAAAAAATCTGAGCCAAACAAATTTTACAAATAATTTATATGCTGCTGGAAGACATAAGAAACAAATGCAGCATGACAACAATGCATCACCTCCCTTCTGATTGGCAGCAGCTCTATTTGGATGTATGCATTTGAGGTGCAAGAACACCCAAGTTACAGTGTATGTGTTTTTGTTTGAGGGCATCCCATATGTGAGAATACATGCATGCCCATTTCGCACATGGCCTAGTGGGGAAATATATGAAGCACTGTTCCCTACTGCCGAATGACTTATTGTAGAGAACACTGCATCAGACTGAATCAAATTCCTGACACGTTATTAGATATGAACTAAATAATCGCCATCCACATCCAACAACTCCACCATGACACACTTGCATGTTCTTCATGGAGATGTTCAGATGAACAAGTGTGGTTAACAAATTACATTCACCGTGACCACTTTTTATCAGCGACAGCTTTCATCTGACATGACCTCATTAGGATGTAAGAGTGGATCCATATTTGCTCTCAGTGGTTAGCATGTGAACTGACACATAAGTTACATAGTTAACGAGCAGCCACGCGTGAATGAGACATGTGAACCGTAATGAAATGAGCAACATCCCGCCACATATGTCTGTTCATCCCACCCCATCCTGGCGTTGAGCTGAGCAGCCCAGTGCCTCCAGAGCTGAACCAGATGAATATGTTTTACACAGTAGAATTGAGTCAATTCCCAAATTCTTGAAGCAGCTTTCACTGTGTACATTTTGTGTCACTCAGACTGGCACTAGGTGTATATAAGGGCTCATTCTATATTTAATGTTGGCCTGCGATGGGATCTGATTGATAATTTCATAAAGTTATGAGAATATAAACGATTTGACATAACATAGATGTAAGAAACAATGTGTAAATTGATCGTTTTTTTATTCATCAGCCGTCTCTGCGTTCTTCTGCATTGTTCTTTATCATCAAATGTGTCCTGTTTCATTCTATTTGCTTAGATCAAGATTATCTTGAGAGTCAAATTGAATCATAATGGTGTGTCTTTTATTAAGTGAGCTATTTTTGTTTACAGTAGACAACTAATGAGTACTGGTTTGTTCCATAGCATAGGGAAAGTAGATCAGTATTAAAATGCTGTAAAATTAATTTTGCATCTTGTCTTTCAACAAAGAAAAGACCACAAAACCAAATGAACAAGTAGACAAACGAATCAGGAAGTAGACAGAGAAGAACTAAAAGGATGGGAAAAGCTTTTGGAGTACATTTTTCAGCAGATCCTGTGACATCATTGATGAATCCTACCTATGTGACATTTGACAGTGACTGATTGTGGTTGCATTAAGCGACTTCCAGGTTAGGATGTGTGAAGAAACACTGTTGTAGTACTTGCTTCTTATCAAGTATAGTTAATTATATTAAAGTAAATAAAACTGTGTAATGTTTAGTTTCTTTTTCTAATTATAAAGCCAGCCTAAGGTCTCAAGCCAACATTATTTTAGCCTAATATGCATTATGATTGCTATTTGTTTCCTAAATGTCATGAGCCAAAATAAAGAGGGCAAAACTTCTTCATACTATAACTTCAGGACTGTGAAAACTCTTATCTTGTCCATCTTTCCATTCAGGGAAAATCACAGTAGGTAGTAGATCAAATTTCTGATGCAAGGTTCTGACAGGGAAGCTATGTAGGAATTACAGCTACTTTTAAAAATAGTTTTGACTTCAGATCAGTGAAGTATGATCTGAAAGAAAATTCTGGCACGGATTTGTTAACAGCCTTAAAGGAAGTATTAAAATGTCATATAGGGGGAGTGAGCCCACAGAGGCAGCATATTTGTGAATGGGTTATCGTACATACAGACCTTGTCGCTGCCACCTAATACTCACGGCAGGGTCCAAGGTAAACACAGCTGTGAAATACCCTGGGTGACTGCACAAGTAATAAATCTGTTTGACTGCACTGCTGCTACTTCAGGCCTCCCTCGGCTTTCCATCTCTCCATTTTTAACAAAGCGACAGTCGTACAGCTTATGTAGGCAAATGTAAGATGGCAGCAAATCGAGCCTGGCACCAAATAGAATTAAACCTACAAGATCTGCAAATGCTATCACCTTGGCCTTTTCTGTCCTTCCATATTTGCTGAGTTTGTTTTGTTTGAAGTAACATGCTGCTTAGGAGTAAAGCACATATTACTACAAGTAAATTTTGTATATGAGCATTTAAGAACCTGAAAAGGTCAAAAAGACAAGCTAACTATAAAACACTGTTGCCAGAAAATAAAACTGGCAACAGTAAAACTGTTTATGTATTTTATGGAATAACAGTTTTATCACATAAAATACAAACAATGTGAGTAAATTATCACCATTCTAATTTCTGACCAGCAGTCTTCATGTTTTACAGGCAGACACCCTCCCAAGAAAAAATCTTAATTAATTTTCCGAAATATTTTAGAATCTAAAGGTGAAAAATTCAGTGACATAAAGTGTCAAGAACCCAACCGGGTCTGCCAAATAAGATCAATGATATTAATGCAATTTTGTAAAAAGAAAGGAAAACGTTAATGCTGATCAACTTCTTTAGGTTGATGATTGTGATTTTAAGCTTCATAAAAATGCTATTTTTTCCACAATAGAAACATCCTGCCCAGGATCTGTAGAATGACACAGTGTAGGAGCCATACTGACACAAAGTCTAAAAACATAATTTTACTTTGTAGGAACCATACTGACAAAAGGCAGTATGGCTCCTACAAAGTAAAATTATGTTTTTGTAATCACTGATGGCCAGAACTGGCCAGTAGCTTGATCAACAAGCTACTCAGACCATCTCCAGTGAAAATTATACTTTTAAATTTTAGCAACAAAAATTCTTTAGTATTTGGAATATGACTTATTTTCAGCAAAATAAATGATGTATAAAGAAAACAAAGTTTTTGTACAACTCCTAAACCTTAATGAATCAATATCTCACAAACTAATAACTTTCTTGTCATTATTTGCAAAATAGTTAAATTAACTAAATTGGTAAGCCATTCATGTTTTGATTACTGTGAGCACTTCCCTGACATATAGCAAGCATGTATCAATAGTGTTTTTCAGGTCTTTTTTTTTTTTTGTAGCAATCTCTGTCATGCTTTGTCACCTCACTGTGGACATCTCTTACAGGCATTTTAGTCCAGATACAGGAATAGCAGCTTTGTCATTCCACTGACATTTTTGTTTCTCCTGTCAAGAGGTGTTGAATAACCTTGAAGAAAAAGTAGTGAAGGAGACCGTGAAATTTTCTTTTTCAAACTTTACATGCCCAAAGCGCCCACCTAACACATTAGCCCTGCCCATGTCAACAAAGTCAGACTGAGGCATTGGCTGAGTTGCCAAGAAGATATCTTAATGTCACCACAGTGTAGGTTTTTTTCTGCATATGTGGACTCATTTTATTCAGTGCATGTAACTGTGAGAGCCATGTAAGCTTATTTGTTTCAAATGTATTTGAGCGGGAACACAATATAAAACCAAGTTTTGTTCAAAAGAAACCAATATCCTGCTTATAATGGCTCTATTCAAAGGTTAAGCTTTTAAAAGTCAAGCTTTCAAATCAACAATACTATTCTCATTGTGTGGCATTAAATTTGACTACATTTCTTTTTCTGTTTTAGGTACATTTTAGAGGATTTCTTTCAATCCACATTAAATTTAGATGGTAGTAAAAAGTAGTAAAAAGTGTTTAGTGAAATTATTTTTAAACTAAATGGATCAAACATTTTAAATGTTCTTTCAAAAGTTTATCATAGTAGCCTGATGGGATGTTTGCCTATTCTATCTGAGTAAACAGAATATCATCAAACAAATAACCACAACTACTGTTATCTACATTTTTACAGGACAGGCTGGTCTAATTCACAATCCAAACTCAATTCAACTCAATCTAATGTATTCCAATATAATACAAATAGATTAAGAGTCAGTTTTAAGCAGTTCCAGTTTACAATGCAGTCAAATTCAATTAATATGCATCTGTGATTTTCTGTTTAACAATACGTAGCAAGTAGCATGAAGCCAATGACTTTGCAGACAGCCCTCGTTCTGAACTAGCATGTGGTGACGCTGGAGAGTAATTACTCCCTCTTAGCAGAAAGACACATCCAGCAGAACTTCACTCCACTGAAAGTAGCCATATATTTGTTAAGGAGATTGGAAGGAGTCGTAAAAGAAACACAGAAGCACTAATCCAGGAGAGCATTCAAAGTAAATGAGTGCACAGAACTACCTGAAATATATTATCTGTTATATACCACGGGTAAGCGGTACTTCACTTTTGATCTGAAAAAATGTATGTTTCCACTGTTAAAAAGCATGACCCATTTTAACAAGAAAATCCTCCCTTTAGAACCAGGCTCAGTATCAGCAGCCTTGTGCTGTGACCGGCTGAGTGTTAAAAACCATTGTACTATTGCCAAGTTTATTATTGTTTTTTTTTTAGAGAGCAATTGCTTTTTACGCATAAAGCCAGGTTTATTTTATAGTTTTTCCCATCTTAAATTAATCTGTTTCTCAAACAGTTTTTTTTTTTTTTGTAATTACTCAGGCTATATTTGAAGAAAGTGTTCATATGACATATCTGTCTTTTCTTATTTTAATACCAATTCTCACTGGAACAGTTTGAATCAGATAAATAACAGAGGTGAGAGAAATTTAACCAAGAGGAGCTAAGTAATAATGGTAACAACTTTTTAACTACATATTTCTTGTGCAAAGAGCTTATGCCATCAGGACACAGTTGGATTAATGAAAATAAATTAAAATCTGACATTCAGTTCTCGATTAATCTAAAAAATGCCTTTTTGTGTAATTTGTTCATTTCTTCAGTGACAGTTCGGGGACAATTTTAATCAGATTTTAAAATCTTTTTCATCACGTGAAATAGCAGATGGTGATTTCTACTTTTAAGACTGGCTGATTGTTATGAACACATTTTTTACACAGCAAGGAAAGCACAATTACTTGGTTGTGTTTTGACTAGATGTAAAATATATAATTTAAAATCTTACTCTACTGTCTCGTCACTTTGTCAGTCACAGCCACATATTGTTTATTTTCCATTTTTAAATAGCCCTTTATCCTTTGGTTCTGAAGATTTTGAATGTGCAAAGGAGCGTCTTTTTGTCGATTGAGTCACATCCAGCAGCTCTTCTGTGGCTGTAGAACAGCCTCTGGTATTAGCATGTATAAACAGGCTTATAAATGGAGCACTATTTCGCTGTTCATTTTCATCCTCTTAACAGTAAACAAGGCGGAACAGGCCCTGACACCCTGAATAAATAGAGACCAATGCACACAAATTCAGCCGCACCGAGAAACCGTGGGGGTTTGTTTGAGTTAAGGTCAATCCTGTTTAGATTACTTTGGTCATAAGCCATTTTTTTTTTAGTTTTGTTTGCTGAGCTTTCTCTGTGGAGGATCACGTATTCATGTATTCTGAAATCTGACGTAATGAATATGACAGCGTCTGCAAGGGTTGTAGACTTACTTTCGAGGTGAGCTCTGTTTGTGTGTTTTGGAGAGGGCTGGGGGTTTACAAAACAATCTACACAGTGGGTGCACTTTTATGCAGTATAAATAAATGTACACTTTGCACAAACCCCTGGGAGCATGGCTACATTGTACTACACATTCAGGCATATGTTCAGTATGTGAAAATTAATCTTGCCATGTGCTTTTGTCAGTTGTACCACAGTCCATGTGTTTATGTTATGAGAAATTTAAAGAAGGGTCTAAGATTTGTTTTAACAACTAAAACAAATGACATGTCACCATATATCAATTATACCAGCATTAGTTTTTGAAGTAACTATACTTGAATTTACCTAAATGTCTATTAAACAGCTATATTTGAGAAAATACTGAGAAAATAATAGAGCAGAACCACAGCTTTCCCCACTAAAGTTTATGAAACTTACTCAGAATGTCAATGATCACAGATAAAACAAGAAGTTGTAATGGGTAGTAAATGTGACTTTTTTTATTTTCTCAAAAATCATAATAGTTCTGTGCCATCACAATAATATCACTTAGCAGGACTGATAACAATATGTCTTTTTTTCTTTTTTTTTTTTTATCAACTCTGTAGAATTAGTAAAACTAACTGCAACTGCATCCACTTTGAAATCTTATCTGTGTTGATTGATAGTGCAATCTGGTGAAAGTAAGACAAGAAAACTGCTTAAAGTTGCCGTCTTACTGGAATATCTGAAAACATCTCCATGGATCTAAACATAAAAAAACAAAATCCATTCAAATTAGTCTCATGTCCTACATACTTCCTACATACTTCATGCCAATGAAGTATGTGGGATGTTTATGAAGCATACACATTTTCTATGATGAAGTACAAAGGTTGTAAAAGACACGATGTACCCACTACATCAAGAAAGACGGTGCTGCATTTGCAGTAACATCCCTGTTTTCATTTTATTTTATTTTTTTCTGTTCTGGAACTTCATCTTTTCACAGCTCCCCTAGCCTCACTGTGGCTTGTTTCTGATATATAATCCTTTACATATCTATTTTCTACAAATAAAATAACTTTGTTCCATCACTACTTTATCTGCTTGATATGTTTTTTTTGTACCTGCTTCTTAAAGACTTACTATTTGGATTTGGGAATATGACTCTGTTCTTACGGCTCAAAGAAAGATTACTTACACACTAAGTAATCTTACACTGAGTTCAAGAACCTCTTAAAAGATCAGATATGTTTTAACCAGACTTTAGCTGAGGTTTGTACTGGGCCATGGAGCAATGTCCTGTGAGGGACTGAAGACTGGTAAACTGCAGAAGCACAGGGAAATAATCTTGTCACACAGAATGCTATTTGGTGAAGAGTTTTAGAAGAAGTGCTGTTAACTTGCCCTACCTACACATTGGCAGAAAAAGAGGGTAGCGCACTACTAAGCAGAAGGGGCAGCAGAGGTACAGGGCATGACAGTGATATGCGTTATAGCCTTTCAGAACTTTTTCAAAGTGTCAGCATTACTGTCACTTGCCAAAGGCTTTTTGAACAGCACATGATGTGTTCAAGAGCACTTCGGTTTAGAGGGCCTACTAGTTGGATTGCAAAAATCTTTTATATAGTAGGTGCATTGTTAAAAATGTGTTTCCTGTGAAGTCATTGGATGTAGGTCAGTGTGTAAAAAAATAATGTGGAAAATATAATATTATATTTTACAAAAGTGACAGACTATCCTTTGAACTATTCTGTTCAAAGGCAGAGCTGCACTAAAATGCTTGGCAGTAATTTTAAAATTGAAGACAGGTGTATTTTACTGCTATAAGTAAAACAAACTCCTGTCTGGGCAGCTGGATGAGTTGGAGGTTATGGTATCCATTTAGTAAACTCCATCAATCTCCCTTTAATAACACAGATTATAACACTTGAGACAAAGCAGCATGTCATTGTGAATGGCCCCCTCTTGGCTCGCGCCAAACTGAGATGTGACTCAGAACGTGGATTGAAATGGTAAATCACACTCAAATATGTCTGCCTTCACTAACATAGTACAGACACCCCGCTCCCTTTAGCGACCTGCTTTGAGTTATTTATGATGTCGAAACTAATCTCACTTAGTGCTACAGGCTCTCCAAAAAGGAGGCCCTCCTCCTGAGTCGACTGCCGAGCATGGGATGAGGAACAGATTGAGGAAAGGAGAGCAAGCGCAGAGCCACCAAGGACTTATTCAAATCCTCCCTCATAGATTAGCAATCGCAACTTGACAAGCCGCCCTGCAAGTTATAATTTATTTTATTTTTTTGGAAATCGATGCTGCTTCTTACTAAGATGTCAGAAAAAAAGGGGATGGGGGAGGTGGTTAATCCGTTTGGAATTTACAGGCGATGAAACATGAGACAAACTCACCAACATGTCATCGAGTCCTGAGGATGGAGGAAGTGAAGTATTTAAATGAGGTCTGGAGGCATTAAGGCAGCTGTCATTCTGATTGGTGCTCTCTGGCTTTGTTTGTCCATGATGAATAGAAGCTCCCACTGTACAGGCCTGTAAGATTTACGAACATTATGCTTTATATTTATTATAAACGTCATGTTTTATATTCATACTTTGACTTTGTATTAACATGTTCATCTTTAAAAGCATAGTGTATACGTAGTAGCTTTAGCTCAATGTAAAATTAATATCCCAACATGTTTCATAAGAAAAATGCAAGCGTGGCGTTTTGTCTGAGATTTCCTTCTCTCTTGACAAACACTTAAACCATTAAGATAATCTTTCTGCTAAAACAAACATAACGTGACAAGTAGTGTCTGACGGACTCAACACATCTCCATTGTTGCAGCTTCCTCACTGGGACAGTGTTTTAAACAAATAAACAAAGCGTGTAAGTGAAAGCCAGTCACCAGTCTCTCTCTGCTAATGCTGTTATAACAAAAACATTCAGTTGCTTTCATTAATAGAAATAGAAAAACCATGAAAGTAGCTTTGCTACACCCAGTGCACAAAATAATGGTGTTTATTGCAGGGTTTTTCCCTTGATTTATTTAAAGATGTAAGCAATTTAAAGCTGTGAACTCAAAAATATGCATCTTCAAAAAACAATTTTAAACAATCTTCAGTGCATTTTTCAAACGCAAACATACTACTCTTGAATATGCATGAAATATTAGCTTTAATTAGTGATACACTTAACAATTCCGAATCTTTACTGTTCTGCACATAGTTAACTTTAAATGAAACAAATCGGTTCCAGTGTAAATGCAGACGTTCAGGTTTAATTAATTTAGTGGGCTGAACAAAAAAGATTGTATGAAAACATGAGGAACTGAAACATGTTTTTACACTTTTTTATTTTATTTCAGCCCTCTAAAGGGAGAGAATACATTAAAAATCTTCTCTTTAGGTGCTGACTGGATATATTAGAATAACAGAAAAGTCTCTGCTACAGACCAGGCCAATTATAATGTGAAGAACTTTAAGAGGAAATATATAAGAAACTAAAGCAACGAACATGGTGAGATCTGTTCACCATTGAGTGTTTTTTTCTGGAGTCTGAGTGAATGTGTGTTTTTTATTTTCTTAATGAAATACTACTTAGTTTTTGTGTATTACTATGTTCATCTTCAAAACTGTCAATAAACCAACCAACCAACAAGGTTGGCGCTGTGACATTTATAAATATTTGACAACAGATGAGGGGGTTCTGTGGGGTTTCACTCTGAGCAGCACAGACAAGTCTGCTAATAAAGCAAAGGCTATCAGTAGATCATGTACAGAGGACTGCACAGAGTATCCAGACAGCAGGGGAAACACTCACCTTCCAAGTGATGCACGCAGATAGATACACAGTCTTTGTGTACACATTATCAAGTAAGAAAAGCAGCAAGAGTTTGTCATCACAATCAATAATGGAGAAAATGAGAAGATGCTTTGTTACCAACAGTGATTGCAATGATACTGTGTGCAACTGCGTGAGAAAAGCTCTGTTTCCAAATCCTCCCCTTGCACACTCAGGACAAATCGTTAGAAATAAAATAAGACTGGGATGGCCGGTGTGTGAACAGTCAGAGAGTTCTCATTGACTGGATAAGTAATGCAATGTGTGTGCTCGTCAGCGTGTATGTGTCTTAGCATGTGTTTGTGTGCATACCTCAATCATCTTCCCAGACAGCTGTTAACCTTCCAGGTTTGAATGAGAAACAGGTGTTGGGGCCAAGCGCACCCTCTCTGAGGAAAAAACAAAGGCCGCGTAATCGCTGACACATTGCTAATAACGTACTAAATATCACCCAGTGAGGTGATTCAGAATGTTTTGTGGCTGAGTAGTTTGTTTACTGCTGTAGTATGTGTGAATAAAGATTGTAGCACACCTACCGTGTGGATTCTTTAAAAGCAAATTAGTGGGGTTTTTTTGTGTTTCCTTTTAGAGTGTCTTGCAAAATGAATCACACTGGCTTTTTAACATTTTGTAACATTGCAACAATGTCAACAATGTTTATGCATTTTACAAGAATTCTATGTGGTAGATCAACAAAAAGTAGAGCTTAATTATAAAGGAAGAAAAAAAATAGACAGCAGTTTGTTTGCTGCAATTCCAACTTGAAGTCTTGTGTAATTTGTTTCTATTAGGTTTTCACATCAAGAAGGATGAACAACAATTTTGAAGACTTGGCACAAATTCTCAATTGAATTTAGGTAGAAAAAGAGAATCAAAATTCTTTTTAATTGTAATTCAAATGTGAAATTGCAAAATAATATTTCTTGTTGCTTGTTGGAACTTTGTGTTTACAGCACTGACATTGTTTGTACTAGTCTACATCTGTGTGTTCTTTATTTGCTATCACCTTTCCACTAATTTTTCTTTATATTTCTCAACCCCCCTGACTTTCTGTCCAGTTCTTTATCTTGATCCAGCTGCATTACCATGTTCTTAGCAATTCCCTCGTAGCCTTTTTTTTGAAGTTCCCCCATTTTTTTTTTTACTCAGTGTTTTTCACCCACCCTCACCTTTGATCGCCCTCACCTTTCCATTTTGCATGTGTGCCAGGATCTGAGGGCCAACGACACAGTGTACAGCCCAGTGGCCTAAAAGTGAATACTTACATAATTGCCAACTGTCTCCAATCATTAGGGGCAGCCCTTTAAAAAGATATGCTTTGCCGACAGCTGCGTCCCCTCGCCTTTGCCAGCCTTTCAAATCGCATTTCCTTTAAATTGCTCGTCCATATTATTTTTAACCCTGAAGCTGTATGTGCAATGTAGACAACCGCAGAAATTTATAAAGGACACATTTGTATTTAGAGTTCTGGAATATGAAGTAGATATAAAAACATTAAGAACAGCAAGCCCGACTCCATGTGAGCCAAATTGTAACGTTTCTGCTCAGGGGATTTTTTTTTATTTTTTTTTATCACAGTAAGCTCCAGCTTAAGTTGATATGATTAATACAATAGTCAGGTGCAGGCAATGTAACCGCAAAGAAAGCTAAATGTAGTTCAACTGCACAGAACAGCAATAAACATAGAACTGGTCTGTTGTGAAATATAACAAAGCATTATGTGACACTGATGTGAACCTTTTTAGCTTAAACTGTTTTAAAGTCAGCTGAAATAGAACAGTGTGCAGAAATAGGGTATATCTCTAGGTGTTAGCATTCACCATTAAAACAACATCATTAATTAAATGAGGGTCTTTCTATAACATGTAAGGGAACAATAACCAGTAGAAAATTCACAGAACTTTACCGAGGAAAATTTAATATTCATAGTATATTACAGTTTCAAGTGAGTTGAGCTCATTTTTGTGCATTTCACTTTCTTCTTTTACTTGCTGTGTTGGTGTTTTTCTTTGAGAAATCAACCATACTCATGTCCTGCTTGTTTTTGATTTATGTATTCTTTTTTTTAAGAGTGTATATCTCCAAAAGGACATTACTCAATGAAATAATTGGGTGTATTAGATTTTTTTTTAATTCAAAGCTTATAGTATCTCAATATTAAATAAGTTGGACTTTGCTTAATGCAAGATGAAAAACAAACAATTTAGATTCAATCCCTAAAGCTGCATCCTTTTATAGTTATTGTGCTGATGCACTGTATAAAAGCCACCTCCTTGTATTTGGTTGCAAAAAGGTGTTTCAGTAATACTCAATTTTTTTTTAACCCAGAGTGCTTTTTGTCCAATCTTGTGGATGAAATGAAATGTGACATTTTCTTGTGAGATATTAAAAGTGATATACATTCACATGCAACTCATTTGTTTATAAAACTACTGACATTTCTTTGCCAGTTCCTGCTGAGAGAAGAACGTACATTTCATTTCCTTGCTTTCAGAGAGACCTTGCACTGTATGCTTAGTGACAGCTGGGTCAGGTCCCCACATATTGAGGACACAGCTGCCCTGCAGACATGTGCTCATGCACAGAAACACACACACGCATGCACACGCATGCACACGCACACACATAAATGTAGACTCTTATGCACAGAGCAAGCGAGAGCAGGAAAGCAGAGCAGCGTACAGAAACATACAGCCACATTTCTGCTGTCTGACATAAAGGGTATCTGCAACAAGTATTCAGCAAGAAGCATAATGTTATACTTATTGATTTCACATCAATGTGTGGACACAAATTTTAATTAAACAGAAAAAAAATATTGAACTTTGTATGCTATATAACCAGGTTTGAAAATTATACTAGGAATTATATTAGGAAAGCTTAATATTACATGAATTTATTTTTGGACAAAGAAGCATGTAGGATAGTTTCCTGAGAAATTAAATGCTCATCTGATTGGGGCCTTAAATATAGTTAAATATGAAAAAACTGAAAGAAGTTAATAATGCTATAACTTTAAGCACCTGTAAGTGGACTGAAATTATATTGTGCTTTTCCAGTGATACTGACTTCTCAAGTTGCAGATTGGTAGGCAACTTGGGGCTAAGCGCTTTGTCGAGATGTAAGATGACTACTCTACTCACTGTGCCACAGTTACCTGGCAATTGGTTCATTTTTAGCATACAATTTATATCAAGTGATAACATTAAACATATAAAAACTAATAATCTTATATGCCATATGTTGTAAAAGGTTATTTGCTACCTGGAATTTGGGGACAAAATTGCAATTTTATAACTTGTCTAATATGTGTTTTTATTAAAAACAAATAATAATTATGTCAGTTATATTCACATTTTCCTCCTCCACACTTTTTTACAATAATATGCATTCCCATGATATGATCTGTGGACATTGACACATCGAAAACATTACACACTAAGAAATGTGAGACAATTGTTTCATTCCTGACAGATGGCATCTGCGTATGGCATAAAGCGTGTAGGTCTAAGATAAATAAAACCTACCATGGCTAATCACAATCTGGGTCTGTGCTTAGAAAAACGATGACCTGTTAAGCCTTTTGTTGAGCTTTGAGTCATTATAGTAGATTCTTGCTTTGTTTTTCTTTATGTAATGAGTGTTAAAGACCTTACGTGAGAATTGATATGTTTCCACCAATTTGTAGTTTCAGCTCACTCACAGAAGTTCAGCTTCTTGTTGTGTATTTAGACATGAAAATGTTTATTTAAATTTCTCTGCTTTTCTTAATCTTGAATCTAAGTGTGTGAATCCTTATTTTCTGAGATTTTGTGACTAAACTATACTTTAGTCATGAGGGAGCTAACTCAGAATTCATAGTTTACTGATTTCTTTGTCTTACACAGAATGCTTCTTTTTCCAAGGTGTAATGCAGAGGCAGTTTCAAAAAGCACTCAGTGATGAAAAGCAAATCTAATTTAAGAGACTAAAGAAATTAGTTTTCTTTTTTATTTCATGAGACACAAATAAGTATGTCAGAGAGATGGTGTGTAAAAGTCCCCTACCAGAAGCTCCTAGGGGCCATGAATCAACCATGAAGGATAATCAAATCAAATGCAAATGCAGTTTGTGTGAATTTTTTTTTTCTGCACTCGATTCTTGATGCCCTAAGGGGCCTTTTCAGTTGTAAGAGGAGGGTCTGTACATAATGATGGGTCACGCTTGAGGGTCCTTTGTAAACATGGTGAGTGGGAGTCCTGTTCTTGGGGACAAGATGGAATTAGCCCAAGACAAAGAGAGGTGTGAGCACGGAGCATGAGGATTTCTTTTGCAGCCCAACCAAAACCAGACAGACAAATAATATAATTAAAACTCAACACCACCAAAGAAGTCTTCCTGATTTCTTGCAATTCATCGCATATATTTTTTATATAATAAAAAATGTTTGGTATTATTTTTATACATTAAACTTTTTACACACTGCAGGAGAAATACCCTGTTTAAAGCCACAAAGACTAAAATCTTTGAAAGTCTGAAACATAAATAAACCATAATTAGCTTCTCAATTGTTACAAAATATACAGTGAGTACAGTTTTGCACAGACTTGGCTATCACTACTTTTGTCTTGGGTGGGTATCTATATGCATGTTAATATACATTGAATGTGGCGTTCCAAATATAATACCTTTACTCAGCTTTTGATCATAATCTGGTCTGCATTGCGCCAACTTTGTTTTTTCTATCAGATTGTTTGAAATATTTGTCAATTTCAGAGATGAAAATTGAGCCACCGCGGGCTACAAGTCCAAATCTAACTAAAAAGGAAACGTAAATTCATACTATCCTGTGACGTACCATATTTTTGTTCTATTAATAGTGTTGTGCAAAAAACACCCAAAACAAGACACGGACAAAACCAAAATTATCGTAATTAATCACAATCACTGCTTGAGCGTAGCTTCTAAAGGGTATTTCTATTAAACTGGTTTTCTTAACTGGAGAAAGTAATCATTAATAATGTCATCCAAGTTCAGTGAAAAGTGAGTTATGTATTTAATTTTTAGTATCAAACACAGAGTCTAAAGCTGATATTTACAAGTTTACATTCATTCATCAAAGGGTTGAAGTTTATGTTATAAAATAATTCTTACTTTTTTCACAGAATTCTGACTTTAATCTCAGAATTTTGATGCTAATCTTGATGCCCTAAGGGGCCTTTTCAGTTCTAAGAGGAGGGTCTGTACCTAATGATGGGTCACACTTGAGGGTCCTTTGTAAACATGGTGAGTGGGAGTCCTATTGATAGCGTTATTTTTATTTTTCAGTGGCCCTAATCATCTTCCTTAGGCATCACACAACTTCAACAAATTGTTAAAACAATAAATGGTTGGATTAATTTAGCTGCAGTAATTTCTCCACTACCATAACATGTATATTTAAATAGCACTTAAAAAAAGACATATATAGCAATCAAAATCCTAAAAATACAGACACAGCACAATAAAATACAACTAATCAGTACAGTCAATGTCACATTATGTTAAAAGCCACATCTTCCATTTCAGATTTAAAAATATGCAAATGGAAGAAAATCCCATATTGCTGAAAAATTGTTTTCAGTGGCTAATGGTACAGGGGAAAAAGAAAAAAAGGTTCAATAACGTAGCCTTGTGACTTCAGTAGGTCAGCACAGGATAAGATACTGCTGCCGTTCCTTAAACTTCTGTAGGAGAGGTTGCATTTCATACTCTGATGACCCGGGCCTCTGATTCTCACCCATTGCTCCAAGCATGAAATCAGCAAGCCATTATCAATTGTTTCAATCTAGGAATCTAAAGCTACTAGAAGTACATAATTTTCACAATTAGTTGCAAAATTTTTGCAAAATTTCATCAAGTCCTTTGGTACCTGGCCCAATGTCAGACTGAGATTAATTAAGTTGAGACTAAAACGTCTGAGTGTTGGAAAGATCTCAAATCCATACAGTTTAAAATAACACATACAGTCTATATGCATGGATTCAGACTAAGGTGTATATCAAATATTTACATATTACACAGATTCATAAAAATGTTTGATATACATCAGCCTATCATAAACTAGAAAATGGTGAAACAACATTATGACTGTCCACAGTGAAGCAAAATAAACATCAGTCTGGACAGCCAATCAGTTCTCATGTGGTTATTAATTACAATGGTCTGTTCAGTATTGGTTCATATTTTACTATTATTCTGTGAGAAAATGCCCAAAGTCATGAGTGGTAACTAATCAGTAATTGACATGTAATTGCTGTGAAAAAATGTTTTTGGAATTTGAGATCTTTCTACAATAGAGCAGTGGATTACTACTTACATATGTATAAATAAGTACACAGTGTAAACTACCCCTACAGTGACATTATTTTCTCTGTTGGATTCCTCAAACAAAATCTTTTGTTCAAATATGTAACATTTTTAAATTATTATTCTAAACTCTCAGTTTCTTGCTCTATTTTTGATTTTCATTCTTTTTCTTTGATGATTTTAAAATATATGGATTTTATCTAAACAAATAATTTATTTTCTCTTCCAAGGTTAGGAGCTATTAGTTCTGTTATTTTTTAGTTTAATATTTTCAGTCTGCCAATGTGCACATATTAAGAAAACCTTCAGACTTGTATCACCGTTTTGTGAATTGCCAAAAAATAAAACAAAATTAGGGTTTTGAGTAAACCTTTTTGACTTATGTGAAGTTAGCATCCAGTTTGACCAATTGAATTAAAAATGAAGTGACATTCAAAATCATGTGGAATGAGGCTGGTTCATCACAGAAGGATGCCAAGACCATCATAGTCAAAAGCAACACCCTAGCAGAAAAGAGCAAATGGGCTCTAAACATGTTGAAAGGCTTACTACAAAGAGAACTTGAGTTTACTACTCTTGGAGAACCTCAATAGAAGAGAGTAGGAAACAATAGTGGGTTAACATGATTGTAATTGTGGCTTTGAGAAGGCCAAGGAGCTTTCTGTTGTCTTTGCTGTTCCTTTCCCAGTGAAGGGGAAGTGAGGCGTACTGATGACAAAAGTGACAAGTAATTAGGAGCACAAAGGAGCTGGTTAACCATGGCCCTAAACTTCAGGAAGTGTTAATCAACTGAATCCTTAGGCAGCCAAGCTACTGTGCAATTTTTGCCCGGAGGTAGATTGGATTTTAGCAGCTGGAACGTAGCAATGACTAGATTGGGTTATAAAGGATTTGTTAAGTACGGCTGATTTGCTTGATTTGCTACTAACATATTTATTGAGACTTTCTGCCAGAATTTATTTTCTTCATTAGAAGATAACGGGAGCTTACATTCATAATGTAGTGCTGAAAAGAGCGAACAACACTGTACTGGTATGTACAAATTATTCCTGTCCTCTCTGTTGTGCTAATATTGAAGACACTGGATTGTATTTCTTTTCCACTTTAGACACAAATTAATTATGATCCATCTTCACCTTCAGCTTAAATAACACAATGTAGATTTGTTTTATCCCTATAAAGGGTATTTCTATTAAACTGGTTTAAATATCTTTCATGTTCAAACGTGTTTGTGAGGTTCCAGCCTTAAACCATCGCCTGTACCTCGCTGCCCGAGCTCTCCAGGTGAGACAACATACGATCTAAAAGCATCTCAGTCATCCTGCTTTTACTCCAAACTCTTGGAGTCATGCTCTTGAATGTAAAGAGCATGACAACAGTGGGATCCATTTAAAACATCAAGATTAAAAACTAAACAGATTTTCTGGGCACATTATAAGAGCTCTGTGATTCCAGTGACTTGCAGTGGAATTTGCGGGTTCGGGAATAATGAACTGCCCGATCTATGTGTACACAAATGTATCTTTAATGAGTAGTGTCCCAGTTGTTCAATTCATTACAGAGGCTGTCTAATGCTTTCATCCTGTGCTCACCCATGTATGGCCTCAAACCGTGTGTGTCACAGAAGTTGCTTTGTGTGGCTCCCTGTGTGTGCAAGAGGAAATAGTGAAGGGTTAGTTTTAAGTATGAACACATTTGTATTAAATATTTCTGCCCTTCGAGCTTGAGAAGCCAGCCTTAATTAGCACTGTCTGCCCAAGTCAATGCCATGCACGCCTGCCCACAAATAGGCAACAACAGCATGAAACACGAAAGAGCCTTTTCACCTTAAAGCAACATTTTTTTTTTCCCCATGTACAATTTTAGTAAGGGCTTACATACAAAAGGATTCCTTGATTCCTTTCCTTTGGAAGATGTTGACTTTCAGACACAAGCTTGAAAAAGGAAAAATCCTCATTAATTGTTAGGCTTCCTGATAAACGGGTTTTGTTCTCAGTTTTTTGTCCCTTTTAAGTGGACACTGAGTAAACTAGTTAGGAATTGAGATTGAGAGTTTTCATGGAATGCACTTCTTTCTAATACATTCAATGAGCCCCTCTGAGGGATCAAGTTCAAGCTTATCTGGCTGCTTTGATTGAGATTTTATGTGTTGGCAACTTTTTTTTATCCACTCACTCCTAATACTTAAAACTGTTAACTGTATGGGAAGCCTTTGAAGAGGAACTGCTGTGACCTTAATTAAACATATGGAAAAACTGGGCACATGCACACATGCACGCACACACAGCTTGAATGTAAAGCAGGCCTATAAAAATATTCCATACATTTTCTGTGGCAAAAGGCGCCCTCAGAATGTTAAGAATTGCATTTGATGTTTCAATAAAGTTGTAACTCGGCCTCTCCTGCTGCTAAGACATCTTTCTAGTTTCTCACTATTGACTGTCCTCAGTCATAGTGCTTGAAGAATCAACATTGATCCGGTTGTAAAGAAAAATGAAACAAAATGATTATGATAGTTATCTTACTCTAGTCATCTGACATACTTTCAACCAAGCAAACAAGTTATGCATCACAAATTAAAGAGTACCCTATAATATTTGTATTGTGCTATGAAAAGTTAATGCGCACCACTTATAGTTTTGTTGAAGATTTCTTTTCTGTAAAGCTTTGGCCTGCCAAAATTTATTTTAGTTAGTTATTAGTTATTTTAGCCGAGGATGATTTTTCTTGAATATATGCAACACTGGAATATAAAAGAACAGCAAAGAGTTTTTCTTAGGAACTAATTAATTGTGTATTTTTGGAGCAGAGGCAATGTGTGCATGTTTCATTTCTAAACAAAGATAAGTTGCTCAGGAAATTAACATTTTAAGCTGTGCCACAACTTCTTGTGACAACAATTAGCGTGGTTAGCATTGCTAACTGTAAACATCTGTCTACATTTATATTTCCTAAAGAATGGAGACTTTCCGAATTTAGAACATTTAATGACAGACCAGAGATTAAAATATCAAAAGAATAAAGCATAGCAACTTCGCTGTAACAGGCTTCAGCTTTTCTGTTGTCTGCAATTTTCTTGCTCTCCTGACTGAAGTTGGACATGCACCATTAGGAAACATGGTTTTTAGTTACTTACATGTTTTTTTGTTTGTTTGTTTCTTTCTTTCTTTTATTTGCTTTTAAGGCATCTCACTGATATTTTAATAACTTAAAATACCTAATACAGAGTCTATAACAGTGTAATACAAGGCAAAGTGGATAACAGTTGTCAAGTCAGTATGTGGTATGGTGTGATATTTTTTATAGTTTATTTTAGAATTGTATTCACAATGCAGTTTTGAAGGAAGAGATCACATGCACTTTCTTTGTGGTCCATAGGAATAGCAGATACATCAAACCAACAAACCAATACCTCAAATAGAGCTCTGTTTCTGTCAAGCTGCTCCTAAAAAGTTTTTATGGAAAAGATCTGGAGTGCAGACTAAGTAAAGCTCGGCAAAGAGTGAAGAAATATGACACTTTTATACTTTTGATAAGGAATGTATGATTCTGTGCACAAAATAGAGTTAGTGATCCCACTGGTCTGCAAGCTCAGCACCAAGAGCCAATGATGCCGTATTATTAGTGTGCAAGATGGAGTTAGTTCAGTCATCACCCAGTGTGAGGTGGCGGCTGTCTTTGCTCGTCTGGTTGCTCCCCTGCTCCTTTCTCACTGCATTACCAGCAGGGAGTCGCCTCCCAAAGCCTGAAAAAGACACACTCCATTAATTCTACTGCAGGACCCAGACATGGCTCAGATGTGTGATAAAGGAAAGGAAAAAAAAGAGCTAAAACATCCAACTCAACTAAAATTCACTGAAAAGCACTTTTGTAAAATAAAAAAAATAATAATAAAGTTTTTACACATTGTATGTTTGCGTTCAAACAAACATAATTAAACATGTATGCTACAAGGAATGTCTTTCGATCTTTTTGTGAACTGAATTTTAAAAGTAGCCATAATTCAATTTGAATTAATATTCTTAACTTGCAAAATTCAACTAAAGACACATCGCTGAACACATAAAACATTTATGAACATTTGAATTCAAATGTTTTGGCTAGATATTTACCAAACAGAGTCTATTGTGATAAAGCTGCTTCCTTAGTTTTGGTGTTTGAGATTTAACCTCTAATACTGACTGATGGTTTGACACCATCATCCATGGTGTCACCCATTGTAAAATATCACATAAGCTACTTTTTTTTTTGTTGTTTGTTTGTTTCTGTTGCATTTGATTTGACAACAACTGCAGTTTTGTGCTTTGGAAAAAATATTCCTTTCTAATAAAAAAATCTAATTGAACTCTAAAATGTTCTTCCCGTAATTCATTTAAGTAATTTTCTCTGTAGGTTTTGGACTTTTGTTGCCATTCAAGAACACATTAATAACCAGAGAAGTGTGAGTATTGATTTATGCTTTTTCACAGGAGGGACAGGAGAGCAATCAGCCTCTTCTTCATAAAATACGGTGCATCAAAATAATTGGCAGTGTCCAATTATCCTGTGATTCATGTTCAGGAGATCTGACAAGCCAAGTGAGTCCAAACTTTTTTAATCAGGAAGCCTCAAATATGAATTACAGATGGCTGACTGAATAAAACCCAGCATTTGAGAAAATGCACAAAAACAATCTAGCTACAATGCCACAAAATTTCAGTTAGTTTTGCCTTTCTAGATTCCTAAATGTTGTTGTGTTAAATCACACAAAAAAAACTTGGCCAAAAAAATAATAGCCGTTTTAATAATATATTTTTAAGATCAACAAAACGTACTTCTAAAGACCAAAACAATATGGCCCAATGTAAAACATAATCAAACAAATCGATTGTTCCTTAAACCTGACAACCATTGACCTTGACAACTGGCATTGAAGCTTTTCACCTATGTCAAGCAATTTTGGCCCACTCTCCTTTGCTTAATTATTTTAGTTAGCAAACATGAAGGGCTATGAAACAGCATCCTAATCAGACTTAAGTCCAGACTTTAACTTGGGCACATAAACCATTTTCTGTTCTCCCATATTGTTGGACCATTGTCCTGCTGCAAAAACAGATTCTCTTGATGTTAAGGTCAAAAACTGACGACCAGATGATTCCCTTAAGGTTTTCTGATGGAGAGCAGAATTATTGGTTTCATCAATAATAGCAAGTCTTTGAAATTCAAAAACAGCAAAGTAGCCCCAGACTATCATGTTACGAGGAGGCAATTACTTCTTCACATCATACCAGGTTGAGTTGGATTCCTTTTTTTCTCTGAAAATATTAAATCACTATTTGAAAACAGTTTGTTTTTGTTTTAAACTACCAGTATTTCATACTGGTTGGAATAAAACAATTCAAAATTGATGGACACTGTGCAATTAATCATGATCAACTCCTTAGAGAATCTTGCTCCATCACAAGATAATTTTATACTAAGATAGATGTGTATGTAATTTTTCTTTTGTAGCCCACTCTGATTAAGGATTCTGCCATTGACTTCTGTCCGGGTCTTGCAGTTGTGTTTCTGAATGCATGAAGTGTCTGAATTGATCACCCATAAAGTAATGGGGTCACATGAAAATGTCAGCATCAATTACTCATATTGCATGCACTAAGAAACAGCACAAACAAATGTAAAAGAAAACAAGTAATGGAATCAAGAACATTCTGTATCTGTTTCAGGTAGGTCGTCCTAATTATGGATCATATCATTTATGTTACCTAACATGAATTATTGTCACACAAATGTTTTCATATGGTGTAGAAATCCTACTTACGTTATTTAGAAAAAATAATGTGTATCAAATCAAACTATCTGGAGCCCACATAGTTCAGATGCACAGTAAGTTATGAGAGGTGTAAAAACCCATCTGTTTTTAATTTGCCTTTCTTCAGCTATTAGCTTAATAGTTTCAGTGTCTATACACTCTGTGTAGACATATTTGCAATGCTTTTCAATTCTAGTCAGTACACTAATATGAACATATTGGCCAATGGAATGTGTAGAGTCCTGCCCTGAGGACACTGTAAACAATGTGCACAGCTGTCACACCCACCTATTTCCAGAGATGGACACTGAGAAAATTGGAATAAGTAACAAATGCCTAACATCAAGAATCCACATGAAAGATCAAGAACCATGCTCAAACACTTTATAGGGTAAGGACACAATGACAGGTCAAGCTTGAGATAGAGCATTTGAAAAGAAATGTCTTCCAACCATGAAATGTCATTGCTGTCAATCACTAGGCAGATTTAAACTGGCATCAGAGATGGGAGAGAGTGGCTTCTGTCAGTTAGGGCATTTCATTGTTGCTTTTGAAACAGAAGGGCCTTAATTCAAACAAATAAATACAAAACTATGCCTGGGAGTCTATAGTTTGATCAATGTATTCAAGCCCATGATCACATTTGATTCCAGTCAGGGAAATGAGATGCCTTCACCTCAGCACAGATTCTTTATATCTGATAAAGCCAAGAAATACTTGGTCATTTGTGATACTTCTAAACTGGGCTACTGGAAGTTCTAAGATGAACATGGTGGTATAAATTGAAAATTAAGTTATACTCCTTAGTGTGTTTGGATGGATTTAATAAAAAGGTTATCATTTAGGATTTTTGAATCTAATGTAAGAAAAAAACTGGCCAGTTTCAGCTTCTGGTCAATCAACTAGAGCATCTCTAGTTTTCTAGTGTACACAGTGAAAAGTTTGCTAGCTTGTTAGATGTACTGTCATATAAAAAAATTGTATGCACTGTATATAGTGTACTTGAAGCAGAAATCCCCACATCTAATTTAAAAATTTCAAAGTTATTTCAAAATAAATGACAAAGTTTGAAATCTCAAAGTAGCTACTGCAACTGGTAGACTTAGCTCTTCAAGAAAGAGCTAAAATCTTGTGTTCACTGAATACATATAGATTCCCAAACTCAATGAAGACTAACTCACTTCATTGAGTTAGTCTTATAAAATCGTACTAAAATACACGAAATACAAAATGTAATGTGTTAGATTATGGGAAACGTCAATAAGTATAAATACATTGACACTGCAAAACACAGTTAAAGCTGTTTTCTTGCTTGCAAATGGCTCAAACCTTAAATGCAAGGCAGTGAATGTCAATTTCACATGTAAAAAGACAAATACTTACATACATAATCTGTTCTTCTCAGTCTCAAACATAGAAATTTTTGCAGCACATCATTTAGGTGAGATAAATGACAAACTATGAGCCAGAGAGGGAGAGGCTACATCAGCTTCTGCTTGGATGAGCATGTAGGGCACGGATGCACCACGCGCCCTGAGGTGAGTGTAAAAGGTTTTTTTTTTTTCTTTTTCTCTTTTTATATATACACGTCAAGCAAGCTTCACTGCTTTCTTGTGACATAGCTCCTGCCTTAGAGAAGAGTCAGGCCTTATCTGAATTAATAATAATAGAAAAAATGTTTATTAGAATAACTGATTAATTGTTTAAAGTACACATAAACATACTGGTAGATTGTTGTACATAGCATCAGTATAGTTTAATCAGTTTTGATTAAAAGCATTCGAAGCAAATTTTTATTTATTTGCATTTGAGATGTTGTGATAACGGGCTAGAGATGATGGTCTAGTCTTACTCATACTTTAAATGTTATTCCTACCTGATGGACATTCCTTTAATTTAAGAGAAATAATGTTTTTTGATTTTATTTTTCAACATGGGACATTTCCCTTCAAAAGTATTAATATTGCTAATTTTCGTGAGCACATCATTCCTGACACCCTGATGGCAGGGTTAGGAGAGATTCTTCTTCAGCAGGGTCAGGGCATCTAGTTTGATGGTAAGGTGGATATGAAGAACAATACTGGAAGCAAACTGTTATAACTATCTAAAGAGATAGAGACAAAAATCCACCTTCCAAAACAACGCACCACATAATAGCCAGGCTTCCAGTGGATGTTTTAGATTCATGTCTCCATGTGTTAGAATCACCTCTGGGCCTTGCAGATTTAGATCCAATTGAGGAGTTTTGGTGACACTGTAGAATTGTTTTTTGCATATGCTCCCCATCCAATCTGACTGAACTGAAGCTGTTTTGCTAAATTGCTCCAAGAAACATTTGCAAATATGTCAATCTACAAAGCATTGTTTGGATGTGTAGATGTGCAAAGCTAAATCTGTAAATCTTCACTGAGGGGGCCTGAATGCACACACACACACACACACACACACACACACACCCCCACACACCCCCACACACACACACACATATATATATATATATATATATATATATAGCAATAGAGGCCCAGATCTACCACACCAGACAAGACCCAAGGTGTAGGTTGTGCAAGGAGGCCCCTGAGACAGTCCAGCACATAACAACAGGGTGCAAGATACTGGCAGGGAAAGAGTACATGGAACGACATAACCAAGTGGCAGGCATAGTGTACAGAAACATCTGTGCAGAATATGGACTGGAAGCCCCGAGATCAAAGTGGGGAACACCCCCAAAGGTGGTGGAGAATGGCCCAGCTAAGATCCTGTGGGACTTCCAGATCCAGACAGACAAAATGGTAAGGTCGAACCAACCGGACATTGTCGTAGTGGATAAACAACAGAGGAAAGCCGTTGTGGTGGATGTAGCAATACCGAGTGACTGCAACATCAGGAAAAAGGAGCACGAGAAACTGGAGAAATACCAGGGCCTCAGGGAGGAACTGGAGAGGGCCTGAAAGGTGAAGACCACAGTGGTGCCTGTGGTCATCGGGCACCTTGGGGCAGTCACCCCCAAACTGGAGCAGTGGCTACAACAGATCCCAGGAACAACATCAGACATCTCAGTCCAGAAATGTGCAGTTCTAGGCACAGCAAAGATACTGCACAGAACCCTCAAGCTCCCAGGCCTCTGGTAATTTGTTTGTGTATCGATGCTTTAGTTGCCTTGCATGGGGTGGTGTTTATGCAAATGGTCCAAAGACAGAAGACAGTGCTGAATTTAACATACTAGAAGAGATTTGGTTTACTCTGTTCTTGGGAATGTGACCTATCAAATCTTCTGATGGAAATGAGCAATCCAATCCTTATTTCTTGTTAGAAATCCTTGGTGAGATTAGATATATAATTTGAATATGAATAAGACTATCTGGGCTAATTATAACCCCTCTGTCAGCTACTCCGTTTGCACAGAGCAGTAGCAGCTGAAAAAAAGACTGAAAAAGAAGAAAAAGACAGATGATTGGAAGATGAGCGCAAGGAGAAGGATGAAAAGGAGGAGGGAGTAGGAGGAAAGAAATGATGAGGAAGAAGTCAAAAGATCAATCCCTAGTTTGGGATTATCTGTTCCCTGATAACATCCTCCACTCCACCCACTGCCATGAAGATATGCTCTCTTTTAGGGTAAATAATTTATTCACCTCAACATGCACACTTACACGCATATACGCAAAAAGCACCTTCACTCATACCGCATCTCCCATGCAGATAATGCCGTTAGCCAAATTTATACCTACCTTTGTAGTTGCAGTCTCCAAATACGATTAGCGCTTATCTGAAGAGAGACCAAACTACCGTCATCATAGAGTTCATCGTCGTATCCATATTCATGTCTTTTAAATCCCCTCTGGAGTAAAACTAAAGGGATTGTAGCACCTGAAAACACTTAGCTCTTAGTAGCAGTGGAACGATTGCAGATTACTCTATTGAGGTCAGAACTCAGCATAAAACATTTTCTAGAGTTTTATTCTTGCCAAGAAACATTGTTTGGAGAAAATGGTGACCGTTTAGTTCAAACCAAACATTCTAAAAACACATACTTTCCTTTAACTTAGTAGCATACCACATTCAAACTCGTTCACACTTTTCCACATCAAGATAATAGTACATGCAACAATGTTTCTTCTTTAGAATCACAAATTCTGGTCTTCAAAATGTGTGGTGTCAAAGGACATAAACCTTAAGAAATTAAATGAAAACAATTTTTTTATTTTTTTATTTGTGAACCTATTCACTATATCGCAGTCATCCAAATATGAGTTTGATATTGGAGGGCATTGCCTTTGCACCTTGTTTATACATAAGCAATAATGTTTTAGAAAGTGGTATGTCAATTTTTGATCTATTTGCCTTTTCATGTGCTAAAGTTTGTATGATCACTTCCTGTGGCTCTTATCCAAGCATTTTGCCCAAAACCAATCATGGCTAATTCGAATCTCCAAGAGTCTTGACCTCAGAGAATATGCTATATAAGTTTTGTCATGAGTAATCATGAAATGTACCTCTCATTAGGGCAGAGAGCCATGTTCTGCCTAGATTTTTGTGACTGTGTTTGTACACGGCAGGAGTGACGATGAAACTCCCAGTCAGACGGTAGCACTAAAATGAAGGGTCAGACCATGAGCAGGAGAAGGAAAAAAAAAAAGCTTTGCAGAAATACAGCGAGGTGAAATATGCCATTAACTACCCATTAGAGACTGTTAATGTGTAGTGACCTCAAAGGTTGTTGATTTAGCTACAAATTCTGTAAAAAAAACAAAAAACAAAAAAGAAAAAATCACTTTTTTTTATTTCAAGGACCAATAAGCTGTAGATGGACACAGAAAGGCATGTTAAGCCCTTAGGGTGACTTAATGTCCAAAACAACTCAGGGATGAGAACTGAAAACAACTACATACTGCATTTCAGTTTAAAAAGGTAGTAGTACCCTTCAGTGATTATGGCAAGTAGAAAGCCAAATTTATTCAAAACAACGAGAAACATTCAAATGTTAAAAGATGGAAAACACTCAGTGAGTGAAATGCTAGATTAAGAGGTAAATTACAATGCTGTACCACAGGGATGATTAGGCTATGATAATAGTTATTGTAAGTGGGAGGACAAAGAAACAAAAGAAAAACGTTACAGCAAAATAGGTCAAATATCTGCATTCAAATTGGCAGATGTTAAATTGTGTACCTCTCTTTGTTTGGTCTTTTATGTAGCCTTGCATCATACATCCATAGCTATATTAAAGAAGTAAGAGGATTGATTTAATTGGATATTATTTATTGGTAAAATAAATAGAAACACCATAATACTGGGGTGATTATTAAGTTTTTTTGTTGTTTCTGTCTGATTTCTGATACTTCATCATGCTTAACCTGCTGATTCTTGTCCAGAATGCAGCCAAACTCCATTGCTGCTGTTTCAACACCTTTTGCTAGACTGTACAATTTTTTGTTATATTAACCTTTACAATTTTCCAGTTCTTCCAGTATTTTGAAAGAATTATTATTGTCCCACTGTGCTATAGAAATTTTGTGTCTACCCCAAGATGGTTCTTGATCTGTTCTTTGACACCTTTCTTTATCATCTCACAGATATACCTGCAAACAACTGAAATACACTGTCTTGACAGTAACTATTGGCCTCCTCAAGATAATGCTTCAGCCATTACTTCCTTGTTTTCTGTTTTTGTCAGCACCCACCTGCCCGATTCCCTCTGATGATCAGCAAGCTGGAGGTCTCAACAGTAAACCTCTAAGAAAAAAAACTGTTAAAACTCCTCTAAGTAACAATGCTGCTTTAAAATTAAAATTAAAATTGTTATTTACAATTTAACCTTCCTCTTATTTTTTCTTTATCCTTTGTGCATTTTCCAGTTACATTTTTCAGTACTTTGCATTGCTTATAGTGGTTGTTTGTCAACTTGAACAAAGTCAAATGATGATTTTAGAAAACTTCTATTCATCACATCATTGTTTTTTCAATTATTTGAATTACTTAGACGATTAAATTTGAAGTAAAAGAATATGGTGCTGTTTCTGATCCAAAGCCACAAAATGAAATATGTGGTGAACTTGCAGCTTTGCCTTTTACATTTTTACTCATCCTCCTTCATCTGTCATTGTAACTGTAATGCATTTTGAGATACAAAATAGAAGACCTGAAGCCTGTGTCGTGGCTTCAGGTCTTCTACACTACTGTAACGAATGTTTCCCATCATCAACCACATAGACCTACCCTCAAAACCACGGCCTCAACGGTTTTTTACCGCTTCCACCTCCTTTTTTGCTGTGTGTGTGTGCGCACGCAAGAACTGCATGCAGCAAGCAGCTGCTGAAAAAGCATCTGAAACCCTGATAGCATCATCACACAGGAAAGAAGCAAGAGAGCTAGACACTAGCTTGCGTTTCTAAATTTGGAGGAAAGGGGAGAAGTGGAGTTGAGTGCTGCATAAAATCTGTCTTATTGTGGAAAAGACAGATGTTCCGTGAGCATGGGAACCCATCAAACCTCTTCACTGTGGCTTTTTTGTTGAGGGCAGGATCGCAAAGTGTCCTTATCCAAAGTTTATCACTACTAATTAGCAGCGATGGGTGTGTAATGTGTGCAACTGAATATACACACAAAGGCTTTATGGTTGTATGAAAGGGCAGATGGAAGACTCATCTCTGTAGACATGCATTCACTCCCAACCTTTAGACACTAAAAATAACTTCTGGTGATATGTCTACCCCCTTTTTATGATTTATTTAAAGCTGTTGACTGAGGCAATGACATATTGTAGTTTCTTGATTATTGGTATTTCAGTAAAAAAAAAAAAAGAAAGAAAAGAAAACAGGCATGCTTTCTTGTTTCAGTATACATTTTAGTTGTAAATGACATAATATTCAAAGACCATATTGCACAAGGAATCAAAATGATACACCCTGAAGCAAGTGGTGTTTTCCATCCTCAAGAGGAAATGCTTTGTGTTGAATCAGAAGAGCCGACTCCCATCGACTGAGAACATTTATACATTCATATATGTCAATGTAGCATACCACTCTTTTACATTTCCATTTAAAGATATTTTATAATTAGAATTTGTTGTTTGACACTGTACACATGTACTAGTCATATATATATATATATATATATATATATATATATATATATATATATATATATATATATATATATATATATATATTATGTCATATAATCATAACATATATGATTATAAATTACTCTCATTATTATGATTGTTTTAGGTAGATTTGTTTGCAGTGTTTTGTTTTCTTGTGTTTGAGCTAAATCTTTGATCAAATTATTACACAAAAGTAAAAGAGTGCCTGTTCTCATAACAGAACAAATACATAAAATTAGAAAGGTACAAGGGTTTCAAAAACACTAGCTGTGTGGCCAGACTAGCTGGTGGAGCTGTGCAGGAGCAGGAGCATCTGCTGAACTTATTGCAAGAACTACCTCTCAGTTCAACGCTTTTTAGTAGAAAGTAGAAAGAAAATAATACAAATAAATAATACAATCCAAAATTGTACACATTTTTTGGTGTTTGAATTAATATTCTCCATTGAAATGTAATGTAATTTATGTTATAAATGATACATTTTTACATTTATATAGTGGGCCCCAAACAAATTTACCTTCTCCTCCTTCAGGGAGTCCTGATCACCTAAACTAAAAATGCCACAATTGTTAAAGATTCAATTGAAAATTTATTCAGTATGAAACTTAGCAAAGTGTATGTGATCCATAAAATAAATACAAGGAAGGGAAATATGTATATGGATAAACAATAGCGTGCAGAACTAAGCCAGTATATTCCACCACATTTCCTTACAGCTAAGTAAAACACTTTTTTCTGTCTTGTTTTAAGGAGTCCCTTGAAAGCTTGAGAAAGGAAAGTTTCTGAAATGTTAAGTTTTGCCTCTATAAAGAGAAAGTTCCTTCATCCTAACTTTTCAGTAATAATTCCCAAGGCAAGAGATGCATATCTTCTCATAATCTGGTTTACCAATCATCAAATCTAATGTGCTGTGAGTGAACTTTGTTCACACCCCAAATGTTCTATCCCTATCCCCTCTGCCATACTCCCCCTTCCCCTTCTCTCTGACTCCACTCCTTTCATCACTCCACATCCACAGGGGAGATGTAAAGCTTTTGGAGTAAATCAAGGCTCTCTCCTTCATAAACGCCTGTGCAATTAACTTAGCTCTTTCTCCCTCTGATTTACGGCAACCATGTTGGGGACTGGAGTCGGTCACAGGCCCTCTGGGTTTCAAAAGAAAAAACTCATTGGCTAACTTCCCTCGCACTCTTTCGGAAACACACACTTATGCACACACATTCACATATGGAACCACAAAAATTGCTTGCACATACGCAGACTCATTCACATCTGCTGCTCTGAAAAGAAAATGATGAGTGAAAGGAATAAAAGGGCAATGAGTGAAACAATGCGGCCTAATGACAGTGGAGTTGTTGACTGGAAGCCACTGGTACAATTTATCTGACGTCGTGCCTTGCAAAAAAAACACATAATTCACAAAACACTCATGTAAGCTATACATTGAATCCATCCACAGCACTTATGTAAAATAAGAATAATAAAAAACATTTTTTATAACCCAATATAATTTGGCATGATGATTTTTTTTTTTTTAATGACAATAAATGTTCACATTTTAGGATCAATAATTTTAAAACACTCTGGTCAAAATGTTATGAAAATGATAACCAATACATCAAGTTTTTTGATTCTCATTGTGGTGCATGGAAATTTTATATTACTTCAACTGGTATCCCTTTCCTTTTCTCATAAGACATGAAGACTAACTTCATGCACTTGATTTCATTCAAAATATCACAGCAGTTAAGAAAAGTAGGCATAAATGTTACATTGTCAGCTTAAGTGAAAGAAATACTCAGAAATGTCTCACACAGAGTTTCACAACTCTGCTGTTCAGTGGAGAATACCTGTAGTTTTGGTGGTTTTATTTCTTGAACTGGAACCAACTACATGGGTGTTTTGGACTTTGAAGTTTTCCACGGTATTATAACCCTTCTCTAAGTAAGTTCAGTAAGACTATTTGTAGGTATATGGGGGCGGGGGTTTTGCAGAAATGATTGCATTTCTTTTTTTACTGTAAGGTATAAGCTCAGATGTTTCATTCACCAACAGCAGTACACGCTTCCTCTGATTGTTCATAACTATAAGTTACCTTCTATTGTTAAAAAGTTTGGCAAATGTTCATCATCCATTTTTATGTTATATGAAACCGTCAGTATGTTCAATAAAAACAAAAATTAGCAAAACATGACACTATACTTAGTAATAAGGGGGGAAAAAAGCTGAATGAGGCTGTGGACAGTAGGATTAAGGTGAGCTTGTTGAGAAGACAGTGTTACTGAAACAGATTGTCTCACTTCTGAGAGAAGTACAGCAGAGTATCATGCTGAAGTGTACTTGAGCAAAATATTAACATATACCACACATTACGTCACTTAAAGTGTTGCAATAGATCTTTGACCGATTAAAGAGCTGCTTCTAAATGTGACTGAAAGCACCAGAGTTCATTCATAGAATACATAATCGCTCATACTTTCCATGTGACAGTAGTTTGGTTTTCTAAAATTAATTTGTTATTTGAGCCCACATATCCTATGTTAATGTATTCTGTGTATTTTTTTATGTAACTAGTATAACTGCTTGTGCTTACTAGTTTAGTAAAAATGCAGCTAATAGAGGGGAGTGCAGACAGTGACAGATTCCTGATTTTGTTTGCTGCATTTCTCTTTTTTTTTTGTTCAGATCCTTTGTGTTCTGTTTTTAGAGAAGCTTCTAAATTTAGCTCAGAAACGTCCATGATTTTAATGATTTGTTCCCGAACTAGCCTGTAAAGATCAACTTTCATATCCTTCAAAGGCTTTGTACTTCAAATGCACCCACAAATCTCCCAGTTTGTCACGTTGTGACTCCCAGAACGTCTCTGATTCTATTTGTGTTTCTATCTATTTACTTAAATGCATTTCAAATGTATTGGCTAAGGCCCCTCCCAAAACCAACCCACATTTCCAAAGCCTGCTGCGCCCCCGACACACACTCTTTCACACACTGTTACACACACACACACATGCCCCTGAAAAATGCTGTGCCCTGCCCTTGTCTGGTATAGTAGCCTCACACACACTGGCTTCATTCTTCCATGCTATGGACTGAGAAGGTTGATGTGTCTGTGTATTACAGACATGTATAACACTGTGTATGCACTGTGTTAGAGTGCATCAGTGCATACAGTGTAATGAGCATTGTAGGACGTCTGTATGCGTGCGTGTGCATGTGGAGTGCAGTGGATTACAGGAAGCAGTTATGTGTTTCATGTTTTTCTAGTGATTACACTTTTATATCATTTGTGGTCAAGGCATAGACTGCAGATGGACTTCATCCAAGCAGAAGGCTAATGTGCACATAACTATTTGCATGTGACAGACGCAGACAGAGCATGTCGGGATGTGTGCAGGAGTATTCAGGCAGATGACCTTCTTCAACCACTTCTCATCCACCGTCCAATCCAGAACACCATCTCACCTCGATGTGCCCCTCCTCAAACTCTTCCACTCCATCTCACTGTGATCATGCTTTCACACAATATTCACAGTCAACCTGAAAGTAAAATACCCATCATTCCTGAATGTTAGGATCACTACTTTGAAGTTCATGACAGACTATTTCATTTATTTTCAACCATGCTTTGAGCTATTTCCAGCTGAGTTTTTGGGGTCGTAGTGTTGCGTTAGGATTCAAGACATACTTCAAAACTTACACAAACCTGCTCTTCTGACACAGCATAACAATTGTATTCTAAAAAGCTTTTTTCATTCTTCTGTCTTTTGTGCGGTGCCCGCAGTGACACAACCAAGTAGCCATTTAACAATATAACCTTCTGTTTCATTGTGTTTACAGTTTTGTCCGATTAACGGAAATTATTTTCGTTATCTGTAACCACACTGACATCCAGTATTAAAATCATTGATCCCATTGGGGTTCTTTGTCTGTAAAAGCTGTTCCAGATTGATTGGGGATAGTTTTTGAAGTAATCTTAGAAATCTACTTTTAGAAGTATAATCATTCTTGTTATTTTGCCCATGGATCTCCAGCAGATTATTTGTTGGAATGTTTATGGTAGAGAGGTAGCTGTCTTTTTTACACAGCATTTATAGAGTGAGCTCGTAAAACCACTGCCCTTGATTATAATGATCTTCAGTAGAAATTATGCTTTTACTACAGCAACAAGAGAAGTAGAAGAAAATGTACAATTTTCCAGCACGTTTTTAAAGATGTTTAAAAATACTTAAAATTGTTTTTGCAGTACCCCAATTTAAATGTTTTAATCATAAAAACCACATTTAATTTAAGTATATTCATGCTTTGGTGGAAAAATGTATAACATTTTAATTATAAAATGATTTATAATTATCATATTTGTGTATGTCATATTTGTGTATAAATATACACAAATATGACATAAGACCCATTTCTGTTAAACTATATTCAAAATTATAAAGTCAAGTGAGAGATGCTGTGTGTGTTGATCTTCATTAATAGAATCAAAAAGTGGATAGAAGAGAATTTTTTTCTCACCTAAGGTTCTACATTTATACACTCGGAGATATAATTGAATAATAATAATTTAAAACACTTAAATCAAAACATATAAAAAAAGAACAAGAACTAACAAACATGGCTGGACGCAGGCACAAGTTCACATTTTCATCACACACATTGAGGAGGATGTTATGGAAAGTATACTATAATCTCAAAATATAGTGATATAATTACTGCATTTTTTTCAATGTGTGGGGAATTGTTTTACTATTTTTTTACATATTGTAATCAAGAATGGAAAAAAGGTGCAGGATGTTGTAGCATAAAGGTTATAAAACATATAAGATTAAAAAAAAAATAATAACATACAGATTAAAAAACATAAAGTAAGTCTTTTGTTTTCTTTAGTTTTTCACATATTTGTTTGTTATGGACTTCATGTGTACTGTCATTCAAACTGTATTATTTTCAATACCCTGTTTGTTTTACTTTCTTTAAAATGTAACAAAATGACTTTGCTCTGTGAATGGCAGGACTAGTGAAGGCATTTACATAACAAACTAAAATGTACCATGATGTGCCCTGACATGCTTAAACCCTAAACCTAAAGCTACCCTTGGCTTTCTCTTTTCTTTCACCACTTGGGCACTAAATCAGAGAGACAGAAACATAACAGCAGCTTACCTTGGTGTCAGCCCAAGGCACCAAGCGCTTTCTCCCCTCCCTACATCTTCACTTTGTAGCCCCTGCCAAACACTGTCACCCCAAATCTCCCACTAACCCACCTCCTTATGGCAGCAGCGCTCACAAGGCGACCACAGTGGCATGGCGGAGCCACACGGCACCATCTGCTTCAGCAGGACATGTGGTGGAGGGACAGGATAGGCTTCCTTCATGTGCACTATCCCCTCAACCTTCTTTATCCAAATCCTTCTCCCTGTTTGCCGCAGCCACCCTCCACTTTCTGCCCTCCCTCTCAAAAAAAAAAAAAAAAAAAAATCCTGCCGATAATTTTTAAGGAATGAAGAGTCCCTCTGTGGTTGGATTTATGAACTCTTGATGTAGTCATAGCAACCAGCTGCAACTTGTATTTTAGGAGGGGAACAGGGCGGAGTGAAAGGGATTTTGGGTGGGGAGAGTGGTAGTGAAATCAATGTGTGTGTGTGGGTGTGTGTGGGTGTGCGTGGGTGTGCGTGTGCATGTGTGTGTTTTCATGGTGTTGGTAATGTTGTTGGGGGAGTCCTGAGGAGAAAGAAGAGGCATTGTTGTGTTGGCATTCAGTGTGTCAGCAAACCAGAGTAATTGCTTGGTCTTTATAAAAGGAGATGAGCTAAAAACTTGAATGTGTGAGATGCATTTAAAAAAAAAAATTAAAAAAAAAAGTTCCCATAATAGAGGCTAAAGGGAATAAACACTTGGTATTTATATGAACTGTTGTTGAATATTAATTTAGTCTCTTTTAGAGGAAAATAATGAATGGGGTCAATTCAATATGCCTGCATGGAAGCATGGGAGGCAAATGTTATTTCTGTCCCTTCACAATACATTTTAGGTGCAAAGAACTTTTTATGTTTACCTCATGCTAGCACCTCCATATCATTTGCCACGTGCAAATTCAAGAAACATTCTTCGTCTGATCTGTTTACTGTCTCTCTGGCTGTGTCTCTGCAGCTCACTCTGGGATGTATATATCTAGCTTTTAGCCTCTTATCAAGCTCTTGCAGTGTTCCCTGTAAGCTCAAACTCAACCACTATACAGACATACTTACTGTGAAAAAAGAGAGAAAGATACAGGAGAAATAGGAAGGGAGGGAAAAAGAAAAAAAAAAACTCCTGACACCTCAGACTCCACTTCACAGCCAGTGAAGGAAGAAAGTGAGCGAGCCGCTAAGCCTTTCCTCCCCACAGCCGCCTGCAAGGTGAAGATATTGCTGCTCACATTTGGACAGATGCGGAGATCCTTTTCCATTGCGTGTGCATATGTGTGTTTACTATAGATCTTCAGTGGTAGCTGAGAATTTCACATCTTTATTGTCCATGATTGTTTAATTCAGATAGTGTGCTTTCGAGGAACAACATATTCAAAACAAAATTTCAAATGTGTTGTTCCTCTTGAGTGAGATTTCAATTTGCGCTCCGTTGTAGGCAACTAAAAATTATGTCGACATTAAGGGAGAATTGGACACTTGCTGAGAACAATAGATGCTTGCTGAGGTCTATGTATCCCAAATGGCCAATTTTGAGAGCTATAAATGGTTTTGTTATGCTCAAATTTCTAATTGCACAGCAGGACTGTTTGAGTGCATGCTATGAAAGGGTCTGTGATTGAGCTGCAAGGGGAATCAAAACAAACATACTGTTAAAAACGGCTGCCCTATTGGGTGTAAAGCTGTGCACTGTGTCAGACAGTAGCAGTATAATCAAACATGACATGATCCTATTGCCCTCCCGATGTCAATCGCTATTGGCAAACAGGATCAAAGTGAGGCCAGGCAAAAGAGAGCATAGTCATTACTGTTTGCAGACTGCAAAAAAAGGATTAAAAAATAAATAAAAACAGCAGATGAAATTACACAAAACAGAGAACTTAGAGGAAGTCTTACTGTGTTGTCCAAACCCTAAACTCATGACTTATGCACTTTCATGTTACATTATATTTAATTATAGATCATACTGGGGCAGCCCTTAACAGAGTCTGCATGCCTCACAGGTACAAACAGTTGAATAATTCAGCAGCTGGCATGTGGGGTAGGATGTGGTGTGAGTGCAGTGGGAGAAAAAGCCCGCTGTTATTCAACTCTCAGCTTCATCCTGCTGTGGGACAAAATGGAGATTGAGCGAGGTTAAATATCTGATTTTTACCAGCTTGTCCCAGGCCTGGGCCACCAGAGGTACATGTATCCGGCAGAGAGAAAGAGAGAGAAGAAAAATACATCAATGTTTTGGTTTACACCAGACTGACAGCAGCTGGGTGGTGTTTTATTTTTAATGCCAGTTCATGTCATCGGCAAACCACTTATGTGAGAATCGATTCAAACACAGACCAAGCTATAAAACACACAGTTATGTCCAGAGTTTTAGACTTTAGCATGTCACAAATGGAGATTTGACTGCTTTCCTTCCCGACCAAATCCATTACTGTTATCTGTGGATACCATATCATCTTAGACTCCCTCCATTAGGTGGGGAAAATTGCAAATGGAGCTATGTGCCAAAAGGGAACCACAGATAAAAGAGAGAGGGAACAGTAAATGTTGGGATGCTGGTAAATATACCTATAAAAGAAAGGTATATTTTCTTTTACACCTTCTTATTTTAAGGAATTTTCTAGTCTTGTGTAAACAAGATAAAATTTAATCTAGCTGCTGTAATCTAAGTTACAATGGGTGTTGTATGTATGTTTTTCTTCCTCTTTTAAAAAACATAAAGTATAAACTGCCCAAAATTAGTCATTTTGCAAAGTATCAGTGGGAAAAGGCAAACCTAGAAAAACCTACTGTGGCCCTATTTTCTATGGCTTTCGCAAACAGTAAATGTCTAACTGAGACATAAATTCAGCTGGCGTTCTTTTACAGAGAGACAAAATTGGGGCAGAATGAAAGCTGTCTTTTCCATTCGTCACAGATATAACCATCGTGATTTGGCAGAGGATCGTCAGTGCGGCTTACAGAGCTTCTCTTCATTGAATTCTGAACTGAGGCAAAGTATCAGTTTTAATGTGTACATTTGTTCACAACAGCCATTAGATTAAATCACACCCACAGATGTTATGGTCATATGGGATGTAAAATTTATAATAATGAATCTGACTTTTATTAATAGTTTTATATTCTGAGGCTTACAGTGCCTTGGTAAAGCAATCATTCAGCTTGAACCTTTCCATAGTTTGTCATACTACACCCACAAACTTCAACATTTTTCACTGAAATTTTATTTGACACACCAAGACAAAGTAGCATATAACTGTAAAATCAAGGGAAAATTAATGTTTTATGTGTAAAAATTGGAAATACAGATTTTCAGTGCACTATTAAAAGTCTGGAATTGAGTTTCAGTGACCAGATCTGGATGAATATAGAAAATATTTACATTTTAGATGTATTTTCTTTCTCTCCATGTGCCTTTTTTCCTCATTTGTATTATTCACTTATTGGATTCTTTTTCATTTGTTTGTTCGTTCTTCCCTTCTTTTGTTCCTTCCTCCATTCTTTCCTTCCATTCTCCCTCTCTTCTTTCTTTCTTTCTTTTGTTCCTTCCTTCCTTCCTAGCTAGCAGGATATATTCTAGTTTGCATGATAGGATATGAGGATTTTTTGTTGTTGTATTTTTGTGATATTTGGCCCACACTCCTCACCTGTTTGTTGTCAGCTGCCATTAAACAAGAATTAGAAGAAGAACCAATCACAGTACCTAGATGACATCATCACTCTTGGCACATTTGGTCAACCTTAGCTCTTCTCTAAGATAGGACTTTCTGTTGATTCCTAATTCAGAAATGCATTCAACAGCTGACTGAATCACTCGGAGCTAGTCCTTAGTAGCAGAAAGTTTTTGGCTAGGATAGATGTTTTTAGAGGACTGAGAATGTTTAAGAATACAGGCCCCTGATTATTTGACACTGACTTTTGAGGACTGGAGTTACAGACCGCTGTTTACAGAAAGTTTGGCCTTGCACTTTATCAATCCCATAGATATACATAAAATCTGGGTTTGATTAATCCTGTTCTTGCTTTGAAAGATTTTCCTTAGCTATTCAGATTTATGCTCATTGTAAACATAAATAAATGCATATATAAAATGTCTTGGGCTGCACAGTGGTGCAGTTGGTAGCACTGTTACCTTGCAGCAAGAAGGTCCTGGGTTTGATTCCCTGCCAGGGGTCTTTCTGCACGGAGTTTGCATGTTCTTCCTGTGCATGTGTGGGTTCTCTCCGGGTTCTCCGGCTACCTCCCACAGTCCAAAAACATGACTGTTAGGTTAATTGGCCTTTTCAAATTCTCCCTAGGTGTGAGTGTGTATGTGCACGGTTGTTTGTCCTGTCTGTTTCTGTTTCAGTCCTGCGACGGGCTGGCGACCTGACCGCCCGGAACACAGCTGGAAAGGCACCAGCAACTCCCGACACCATTAGGGACAAGGGTGAAAAGAAAATGGATGGATGGATAAAATGTCTTTCTGCTTGTGTTCATCCAAAACACTAACCTGTTGTCAAGGCTGCATAAAAATGGTATTGTACTTTTACAGTGCTGGCACACTTTAGGAAAAGACAAGCACAGACACAATATAAAAAATTAAAAAAAAAAGATGCTTGTAGTAAGATTTTAGTGTTTCCAGCTGCTGTCTCTGCTGACTGTGCTGGGAGGAAGCAGTGGATGCACAGCGGGAGACAAAACTTGGTGGAATGTGTTCTGCTCCTTAGAGGTTCCGGCTGAAATTCAACAATAAAAGGGAAACTTTGAGTATCTATGCCATCATCTTCTCTCGTGTAGTAAGTGCACAAAGAAAGGATGACTTTGCCTGTGGCTTGTTGGATATAGCACTACTCTATTAGTTTAAATCTTTTGGAATTTGTTACCATGTACTAAAAGTAAATTCAGAAATATATGTTTTATTAGAATCAGACCCCAGGAGAGAGATAATAGTCACTTCTGTTTTGATTTTTTTTTCCCCCCCAAATCTTGCTCTTTCACTTTATCACTGAGAATGTGTGAGAATGATAGAAAAGTGTGAGAGATTGATCTCTATGTGATAAAATAGAGATTGGTTATGGGACAGATTAAAGGAAAGCATGGATGGAGGGAGGGGGTGACTAGGAAAGAACTGTGCATGAGAGAGGAGAGGATGTAAGGAACTGAAAGCATCCAGAATAAATTCCCAGAGATGACCACGCATGGCTGAGCTGAACTGGCCTGAATCTGGGAGGTGGAGGATGGAGGGGGGTTGGAGGAGTTGAGAGGCTCTGCATGTCCAGCTGGACAGAAAAAGAGAGGGAGAGGCCCCCGAGCACTGACAGGTGTAGCCTTCCACTCCAGCTGAGGCCACACAGCTGACCTGGATCTCTGGATATTTGTCTTTATGTATATTTTTCTCTTGCTCCCTCTGTCAAAACATGTGCTGACTTAAACTCCAGAAGCTCCTCTCATAACAATGTACAGTACTTGCTCTCCGTTCTTCAAGTAGTCATCCAAGTTTCCCTTGGATGGCTCAAAATACCAATGATTTTTTTATGAACAGATAGACCTCCTCAGCATTGTATTAGACCCTCTTTTGTGTTCAAAGCTGCCCAGGTTACAGCTGTTGTAACTTCAATACTCTTGTGATAAAGGCATGGTGATATTCAGCACCAATACTTAGGTAGGCTTTGAGATTTGAATGATGCTCAGTTGATAGTCATGGGTCCAAAGTAGACCCATAACTATTTGGGTTTATTTCTGACCATTCCCTGTAGATGGCCAAATTGAATTTACCAGTAGATCAGCAGTTTCCGAAGTACTCAGACTAGCCCACTTGATGCCATATTTATAACTTCTTCTGTACCCTTTCATTTTGTACCTTTGAAGCCATTTTTACTAGACAGGTCATTAAAACTTTTTATTGTTTTGCTTTTTATAGAGAAACATAAACATAGACATAGTTTATGTTACTATAGTTCATCCATCCATGGGACATACTCACTTATCCATGAAGGGGTCACTGGGGTCTATCCCCAGCAGTCATTGGGCTAAAGCAAACTAATATCTGGTCAAATAGCCTGGCTATCTGCATAGACAACAGAATGCAGTTGACTGCGTAACAAGACATGCTACAAAAATTTAGTATGCTATTTGCACAACAAGTATATTTTTTTCCAGAGGTACAACATTAAAAAGAGTGAATGATGGTGCTAGTTTGGGTCTCATGTTCTGACAGTCTGTTTTTCTTTACTTCATTCTGATTAGCCACTCTTCTTTCTGTGTTGTCTGTGGCATTGTTTTCAAAAATGTTGGAATAACATTGTGAAAACAAAATGTTATTTGACAACCTAACCTAGCTAAACAATCACTAGGAACAAAACTGGAAAACCAAAGCTGTAAGGGGCAATCAAATAAGGCCCTTTTTTGCTTTAAGGCATTTCTTAAAGCAAATAATTGAAGCTTGAAATTGTTGTAATTGCCATTATGCCAACATAGTCATTTATCAGGCAAATATATTTTACTGGTGCAGTTGTGTTTGGTCCATTTCAAAGAAGATATGCTGCATATCCCATGGCAGGTGTCACCTTTGGCTGAGACATGAATTATGGGAGGAGAGCAAATATTTCATAATAAAATCACAATCAGGCTATAACAATTAGACATCTTAGATCTCTAGACCCAATGGACACTACAGAATAGCTGCCAATAATGTAATGAATGCGATTGCCATAGGGATATAAACCAAGTGGATAATAAGACAGTAATGATGCAATAAGACTCCCAAGGCTTATCCTTGCATGTCATAACTCTTGGCATTGTCAGTGCTTCTGAAATTTAAACCACTTTTCCCATAACTTTCTCTGCTTCCCACCATAAAGAGAACAAAGCTCTTTTAATCAAAGCCCTCCTCATCCCCCCTTTTTTCTTTGCAAGATGAAAAACTAGCTGAAGTGATCTTGTTCATTCACTCCAATCCAAAGCTTCTGTCCTGTTTACAACAAAAATGTAACTGACTATCGGTTGTCCACTGATTCATAAGAATTTAAACATTTCCAAATAAATTTTATTGACGACTCAGGATGTTTGATGTAAAACAGTTGCTTCTTATTCCCCTGGCAGCAATTTCTGTTCTAGCTCCCCAAGTAATTATTAGACTCCCTTCCTAAAATCAACATGGTAATGATTAACTGTGGTTAAAACAATACCCACATCACATTCAATAGATGGCTTATGGTTATTGCAGTTTTTCTTTTTGATATCATGCTGCATAGAAGAGCACTCCCAATCCTCTTTGTGTAAAATGTCGTAATATTACCATGTTTCAATAAATTTACGCTTTTATATTTTAAAAATTATCCTTATTTTTTATGTATCATCACCCAGACTACTTTACCATGCACAAAAGTCAACAAAATTAAAACAAGTCTTGAATTAATTCAGTTTGCTATCCCTGCCTAATTAGAGGATGTGACTCTAACCATAATGAAAAAATGAGTAGTCCAAATATGACAAGTAAAAATGATAAGGTCAGTGCTGTTGAACAGAGAGTTCATTTTCCACAAATTGACAAAGGAGGAGGTTGCACTCATGTCCAATTACTAATGAACTGGAGCAAGTGGATAAGAACAGATTGATTTGCAGTTAGCAACAAAATTAATCGCACCTTGTAAAACAGGCAAGAGGAAAAACACAAAGGCTGTCAAAATTCAATGAGAAGCTTTTTGGAAGTCATGTTTATTCCTTGTCAGATGTTTTTAGTGTAATGTACTGATCTTAAAAGCTTTATGTTTCCATGCCTAACCGAGGTTTTACACACATATGTGTATAAATATAATGTCCCTAAATGCATCACGCTTATGTCTATGTCTTGGGAAAATTGCGACATCAGTTAGTTTCTACATTTCTAGACATTTTTGCAAAGAAGCAGTTTTTTTAAGTTTTTTTTTTTTCTGTTTTGTATTTTCTTGTCGATTCCAGAATGCAAAAGCCTTCCTCAAAAGGAAACATTTCTCTAAGCACTTCTGTTAACACTTACCACTATACTGCACAACTTTTATTACTTTGGGGACCAGCATTTTTGGCTTTGTTGTCATATTTGTCCATTTCCACAAATGTGCAAAAGTGTGATCAACTGTGGATACACACATACACACTTCAATGCACACAACCAAGCCTCCTCTTGCACATACAACCCATACTCATCCAACTGCACATGCACGTACACTCCGGTGGATACTATCAGTCGTGCTCAGCTGAGGCTCCGGGCCTGTCCGGTCCCCACGGCGTAGCGCTGACCAGGGGAGGAAGAGCTTATCTCACCCTCAGGTCCTTCCCTCGGTCCCAAGCCTTGGCTTCAGTAGCAAGTTGGCAGATGCCAGGCAGGCCCCTGGCGTGGCGCATTTGTGTGGCCAAAGCATATAGCGTATAGTGCTTAAGGGACAGGCATTTCAACCAGACAGACGATCTTGCCTGTCTGTGCATCTGTGTGTAAATGCGTGTGGTTGTGCCGACCACACAGCAGATGGAGGTAAAGGCTCTTGAAATGACCGACTTGCACTGTCCCACCTGGATAAGTTGGCTGAACGTTAACCGTGCCTGATGTTCTCATAATCTAACATGATTACATTATGAGAAGAAAGAGATGAGAATAACCATGATGTGTTATGCCTTTCAAAAATATGTATACCTCTAATTCAAAATTTCAAAAATCCATGTATTTTATTAGGGTTTTATATGGTATAAACCAATAAAAACCAGCACATAATTGTTCAGTGAAAAGTGAAAAGTGAAAACATTTTAAAAAATAATAAAATCAAAAAACTGTGGTGTTCAACTATGTTTAACCACCTATTGTTTTCAATACAGTTGCTCTCTGCAAGCTCAGCAAATTTAGAAGCGTCCTAATCTAATTTGCAAAACAGCTCATGCTCAGTCACATTTGATGTAGATTATGTCTGGACTTTGATTGGGCCATTTTAACAAATCAATATGCTTTGATTAAAACCATTCCATTGTAGTTCTGATCCTATGCTTTGGATCCTTGTCCTGCTGAAAGGTGAATTAACCTTTTATTAACCAGGGCTGTGTTCCCTGTCCATGCAGAAAAGAAAGTTCCTCACAGCATGATGCTTTCAAGTCTTAATTGAATGTAGAGGTAGTGTTGTGAGATGTGAGTATTCAGCCTCACATAGTGTTTTACATGTCGGCCAAAATATTTAATTTTCCCCAACATGTAAAAACACCAAAGTAGGTGTTTTTACATGTTTACATGTTTTTTGTATCACATTTTTCTAATGTCTTTTTCATCAGTGACTTTCTCCTTGCCACTCTATTTGTGGGGTTCACAACTAACAGTTGCACTTTTTATACGAGCACGTTGCTCGACATGTCAGTTCAGGAACACAGCCACATTTTGGTAGGTTTGTACCAAGATGTATGTAACAATCATAGGAATTGTGAAATACTCATTTCGCTTTTAAATAAGAGACTGAATAATGCTCTTAGAGAATCTTATAGCCTGGATGTTCCAACTTTATTCCTGGCCTGGTATGTTTCATGGTCTTGATGATTAGTTCAGTTATATTCTCTAACAAAAGAGGACTTCACAGAAGGTTTTATACATTTATTAAATTATGTTGGGAGAGGTACACTGTAAAATTGCTGTATAAAAACGGCCAAAATTGAACAGTATCATACTGTTTCTATTGAAAACGGTACTGCACCGTGAAAAACAATGCATTCTGGGCAATTATTACTGTTTTTAATAAAATACTGTAATATACTGTGAGTAGCATTGCATTTTTGGAATGATGTTAGATTCATCGGCAAGGAGGCTCTCTTTAAACAGAACGCTACTGTATTTCTCAAGAAGACACGTCGTTGTGACATGTGGAAGCAACCTCTAGAATTTTCTTTACAAGGACTATCCATTTGAATCTTGCATTTCATGAGCCAATCCTAAGGTAAGTTGGAGCATAATTTATTTGTCAGATGATGTTGTCATACAGTTGTCATTTTTAAGCAGACTGTAGCTGTTTGAAAGTTAGCTTAGTTAATCTGTCATGCTATAATAAGGAAGCTCGCATAACATTATTTGGTATATCTTGTAGATAAGAAGGTAAATAATTATAGTAATCCGTTTTCATTGTTACTTAGTTATTTTTTGATGATTCATATTTACAAATATTGACATGTTTGGAAGCTCTTTTTCTTTATTTTGTGCAATTTGACTTGAATTGCTATGATTAGCTGCTAAAGTGAAATTGGTGAATGGATATCAACTGGGAATTTGGAGTTTCACAAAGTTGACTTGGCAGAAAACTGTTTAAATGTTATGCTGGTGTCTCTTTATTGTATTTAACGCTTAACATTCAAAAGTTTGTCTTCACTTATATCCCCAAAGTGTGCCTTTTGTGTGTATTTTGCAGAAAGTGTAGTCTGTTGAAGCAGCAGAAAATATTTCTCAAACATTTTCAGTACCTTTTATAAAGTTGATGTTAAACCAGAACAACTGTAAAGTGTGTGACAGGCAAAGTGATTTTTGTCATTGTTGATAATCCTGTGTTTTAATTTGACAGCTATTTTTTATTACCTGTTTTTAATTTGATTTTACATTGTCGGATTTTATCTAAAAATGTTTCCATGCTACATCTGTGCCAATGATTGTGCCACTGAACCACAAAACCTTCTTCTTTATTATGTGGCCCACTGAAGACTGTGTATGAGTCAATGTTTGAGTTGGTTCTTTTTTTTTCCCAAATAAATGTTGGTTGACATGATGGAACTTACATTTTCTAAGTGTTTTTTTATGTTTCTATTTTGTATTGGAAATTTACAGTAGTAAGCTATATGTGAATTCAACAGTAATGATACCATAGAAAAACTATAATATATTGGCAACACAGCTGCCAGTAGTCTACTGTAAATATGATAAAAACAGCAATGTGCTGTAATCAAAAGATTTCTTTTGTGACAGTAATATACTGTAAAATTGATTACAGTATAATTAACAGTAAAATGCTGGCAACCCTGCTGCCAGCATTTTATTGTAAAAATACAGGGCAATTTGTTACAGTGTGCCTAATTAATAAATAAGACGACTTCTACATGCTATACACCATTGTATTTATAAAATGTAATAAACCATGTGGTATTTTCTTCCATTTTGCAATTATTCGTTGTTTTGTGTTGGCCTTTATCATGATGCTGATAAAAATAAATAAATAAAAATAAATAAATAAATAAATTACATTTGTAGTTGCTCCAAAACAAAATGTGAAAAGCACTAAATGTAAATATTTTTCTGATATCCTGTACAAAGATAAACTAAGCTGTGCAGTTTTAGAGAAATAGAGCTCAGATAATGTTTGGAGATACGTTCACAAAATGCTGAAGCTCTGGAAATAACAACCATTTAATCTTTGTGAAACATTACACCATTATCACCAATCATAATCAACATCCTTCTCACAAAACTAGTTTGCATTAATAAGGCAGTGAAGATGACAACAGGTGTTTTGGAATCCATGTCTGAAAGCTCATATGCAAGGATATGAGGTTAACATCTTTGGAAAGCTTCTTTCATCACGCCACATTATGCTAAATATTCACAAAACATTGCTCTAAATATAGGGCCACAGCACATTGCAGATTAGCCTGTGTTGTGATGGGTGTTGTTTAATAAGGCAGCACAGTGCTGTCTTCTCTTTTTGATTGATAACGCTTGGAACCCCTCTACTAAAATAAAATAAACGTTTTTTTTGTGAAAAAAAAAAAAAAATCTCATGTGCTCCAATGTTTGGACACACCTGAGGTAGAAATAGCCTTTCCGAGGGACTGCAGCAGAATAAATGTGATGCCACTGGAGTTTATTTTTTGAGTGTGGGCATCTTCCCCTTGGCTGTTTGAAGGTATTAAATAGAGAATGACATCTTAGCTCTCTGGGCAAACTAATCACAGAAGCTTGCAGCCAATGAAAACATTGACTTGCTCGATTTTGCTCAAGTCCTGTTTCAGCAAAGACATCCATCCTCTAATATTGCAGGGGTTTTTTGCCTTTGATGTGCAATCACACACTCACATGTGTCCCGCTCACAGACTCACCCAAGCACAATACATTTGCTGAAATAAAGTCACTGCAGTGTATGTGACCCATTTTGCAGAGGCAGGGCTTTGCTTTCATAACAGCGGAGTGTGAGGGAAAGAACAAGTGTATGAATGCATAAATGGTATATTCTTGCGCCGGGATGCTGCCACACAACAAGCTTTTAAATCTTGAAAAGAAAATCAAAGGTTGGTTTCTGGCAAGAAATGCTACTGTCATGCGTCCAGTAATAACTCTGATAGTCATACTTTACTGAGGTTATGGGCAAGACAGAATCAAAAGCGGTAGCAAAAGGTGAGAAAAAGGGGAAGCATTATAATCCGTCACAAAAATTTTTTAAATATATTGCACGGCGTGTAATGTGCGATATATTTCATGTTTCTTAAGTGTGGCGACAAGCTTCAAAACCCTTAAACATGCTCCTCGAGCAGTTAATAATCACTGTTTCACGGTGTTGGAGAACCAAAGCGTAGATAATGTTTTGTATTGAGATAACGCCTTGCCTTATTCCTGCTGCCTCGCGTTAGCACAGGAGACAAACGGAACAGGAGCATCGCCTTGAAGCCATCCAAATGAGGGTGTCTGCAATGGAGTGAAGTGAACTGAAGTGAAGAAGGAGGTGGAGAAGGCAGAAAAGGGAAGTGGAGAGCAGTGGGGACGAGGGGTAGGAGGCAAGTGCCACAAAAATCAGGGAGAGGCTGCTCGACCCTCGCGGCGCATTACGGCAGCAGTCAAGTGAATGTGAAAACAAGGGAAAGCTTTGCAGAATATCGATTTAATGCTGCAGCCTGAGCAGGGGGAAGATGCGTGCTCCAGATTACATGCGCTCTATTTCCCACCCATACAGGATCCTTGAGCTCCTCTGTCTCCACACTCTGGAGGACCACAGAGAGACGGGGAGTGGATGCTCTTTTATGTGCCGTTTCCCTCTGTGAAGTCCAACTGTGTAAAGAATTAATGCGGAAATAAAAAAAACTGCGGGAGAACACAAATAGTAGGAACATTTTATGCTAATTTGAGGTATTTCAAAGAGAATACAAAAGAGGCCACTTTCTGGTGGTTACCTCCATATCTATGGATTGCCTCCTTCTCTTTTAATTATCTCCACATCTCCTAAATAATAAATCAGCTTGGGACCTTATCAGGATGAAAGAAATCTATAGCAAAACCAGTGTGCATCTTGCTATAGCAGCAAAGCAGCAGGAGAATCCTTCAAATTGGCCTGTAGTTCCCTTGAAAGTAAAAATGTAAATGTGTAAATGTTATTAACTGAGATATGTGTGATCAGAAAATTCATCTTTTTTTCTTAGTATTTATAATGTTTGAGAACATAAGTTGCCTTTGTGATCTACAGAAGATGACTGCATCAAATATATTATTAAGACAATAGATTCTTCACCAGCATCCATGGATCCATTAATGAAGATAACTATCTATGAAAACTATTCTGCAGATCGTGTTCAGAGTTCACGGGACTACATTTTAGACTTTAAAATGCTGGGGGGTTGGAGGGTTGATATAAGGCTGCCATTTCACCAAGGTGTTGCATAAGCAGATTTTCTGTGACATATTTGAGAGGAATTTTCTGATTCAGATATATGTGCTAAACTCAAGGACTATTTTATTATATATTGAGGAATCTGAACTGTACTTCATAATTCCAAGTTCAAACTCTGCAATGGTTCGACTGGCTAAACCTGAACTAGGAATACACCATATTTTGCTATATTTTGCACTATGCTATATTTTAAGTGCTATGCATTCAGCACCACCATATTGGTAATGTTTTTAGCCAGTTAGACTAACTGCCACACCTGATGTGTCTCTTTTTAGATCAGATTTGAGGACGTCGTTCAATGGTAAAGAAAGAAACTGACAGGATAATATTGTTTACTTATAATCAATATTGTTGTCACAATTTTCAGCAACACTGCAGCAATTAAATACTACCTGTGCTTGAAACTGATTGGCTACCCTGTCTGGACATCCCCACCAGAAGAGACTGTGAAGTAAAGAGAATAAATGTTCAGAAAAGCAGCTAATTTTAATCTGAGCCGATGATGTTTACTGAATATAGATCAGGATTTACCCTACATATAGTCATATACGCTTGTTCGACAAGTTAAAATGAAAATACTCTTGTCTTTCTATAGATTTATAGGTATAGATATTTATTTATTTATTTATTTGAACATGTCAGACATGACGAGATGTGTCCTAACCTTTTACCAAATCTGTCTTGGTGTGATTTGATCAGTGGGATTAGCATATTGTGGATGTCTTCTACTTTTATTACTGTTTAAGAGGAGGAGCTTTGACTGTGATGGCTTAAGCTCCTGTCACAGTTGATGTTGTAATGTCACTGGTGTAAACCTCTAACTTCATTCATTTCACATGTGCTCTTGGTATTTTTGTTATTCCTGAAGTCAGCAATGGTTTTCTTTCTCACCTCAATCTACTTATTGAGAAAGGATCACCTGAACCCAAAAATGTAAAACCCTGGTGGAAAGTCAAAACATTAGTTTTTTGTTTGTTTCTTTAAAATTACAAAAAAAAAATCCTTGAACTATTTCAAGGTCTGGAATTACAGGATTTTTATTTTTCACAAAACTTTTATAATTTTCTGTAAAGAAAATCTCAAATTGAATGATTAGGAAAGGCTGCTAGCATTTTATGAAATAAAACTTTTGACTTAAATGCATCAGCAAAATTAGAGGGACTAAAATTTTTAAATGTCTTTTTAATCTTTTGAAGAGTTGCATAAATAGGGTGGAAACGCAGGGATTCACTGTGGATGATATTCATCCAAGAAATCAAATTCTTCTAATATATTGAGGCAAAATTTATTGAAAGAGTTACAAACTGATTTTTCTTTCTATTTTTTTATTGTAATACTAAAAATGTTTTAAATGTGTCCTGTAAATTTATCTAGGAAACCAGCCAGGAAATTGAGGGTGTAAATGTTCCTCTTTCACCCTTGACCAAAGAGGCAAACCAGTGGATAAAAAAGCATAACATCTCAATACCAATTTGTTACATTTGCTCTCCTACCGCCCACCCCCTACCCGCTCTTGCCATGTTGAAAATTATGAACACTCAGACTCACATTCTTGCGCACAGCCAAGTGAGGAGGCGCCTCCGCGTCCTTCCTGGGCCAATGGCGCGCAGGGTAGCCTTATCATACTTCTACCCGACTGGCCAATGGCGCAGCGCTCCCCGCTCACATGACGCCTTTCTGTGCGCTCTCCAGTCCTTTCAGGCGCTCAATCCCGGCGAGTGCAGGCATCACTGAAGACCTGACATCGGAGGAAATCGGACGTCCGCTCTTCTCTCCTTGCAACTGATTGACCAGGTGTTCATCTTAAACAAACTTTATCTTCTGACGATGAGGCTGACCAAGCACTCCTGTCGGCGGAGGATGAGCGCCGCTTTTGCCGCTGGGAGAGACTTTTTGCGTCCAAACGGGGGAAAGGCAGACAGCGAGACAATAACACCCCGAAGTTATTGTAATAAATTGTAAGTGGCGAGATATAATATTTTCCTTTTTCCGGATGCTCTTGTTCGCAAAAGTAATGACTTGGAATCAACTTCATTTTCAAATGTATAACTTGTTTCACTTTTGCATGGCATGAGTTCTGCTCTTTTTAGTGTTAATTTAAATAGATATTTAGAGATATAAAATACTTTCATATGTTGGTGTATCATAACATATTTGACTTACGTTAATGTTTGAGTAATCCGAGTTTGTTTTTTCCTGTCTCTGCTGTCGGCATTCTTTGTGTGCGTCTCTGTGAATGTCCTCATTGTGCATGTGTGCATGTGTGGTTGTCTCCGCGCAGCGCCATAGAATGAAATATAGATAAAAAGCACACAGTAAACCCGCTGACCCCAGACAGGCAGGCAGGGTGTGCAACCGGTCCACACGGCTCAATGAGGACAATTAGGGGGGGCCGACAGGAGAAATAAATGGAGTACTTGAGGCGCACTGAAACAGGTCTGCACTTCACTTCAAACCGCCTGACGGAGATGAAGGTGAATTTTAAGTCTTATATCGAGATAAATTAAAATAAATTATTGTTTTCCCTTCCGCTCTTACTTGTTAAGTAAAGTACCTTAAATGTCAAATTTCAGTGAATTGGATTTCACCTTATGCACCTTATGGGGTCATGTCATTCAGTGAACCTTTTTATTGATTGGGAATTAGAGGGTGATGGGGGTCATAGGTGGGAGGAGGGAGTACAAAATTTATGTACACTCCAGAGTCAATCCAAAAAATAGGTGCCCTCAGATTTTTTTTTCTTTTTTTGTATCTACCACACAATCAGAGGGAAAGAGCAGGGGACCAGGGCCATTTGATGTTTTGAAAGGCTTCAGATGGCTTTAATTAGGACCTATAAAATCTGTCTGCCCTGTTCTCTCAGGCAGCGGTCTGGAAAAGCAAGAAAGGGAGGGGAACGGGCGAGAGGAGAGAAAGAGGGAAAAAAGAAAAGCAAACCCGACACAGAAAATCACTTCAGTGGAAGATCGTCTAATCAAAATTTTATAACCCTCCTCTTTTTCTTCTTGTCGCTCCTTCCCCAGACTCCCACCCTCTGTTTCTTGATGCTGGTGGTATGTAGGCAGCGCTTCTTGTTCCCCTCTTTGTCTGGCTGCTGTCTTATCTATTCTCACCCACCCCATCCTCCCAACAACCCTCAAACCTAACTATCGCCTACAGTACATCGACCCCAGACACCTGAAGCCTAGACATAATGATCAAGAGAAGTTTCAGTCTGTCTGAAGTGCAGCCAGTTGTTTTTAGGTTTTCATCTTCTCCTCCCACTTTTTCCCCGCTCCTGTTCTCTTGCTGGCCTGGCTTGCCCTGCCTGTCCCTTGTTCCTCAACCCTAAATCAAGACACATTATGTTGTTTGTGAGTTTCTGTGTTTGCATGCAAAAAGGGTTGCAGTTTCAGTGCTACTGTGCTGCTGTCGCCGTGCAGCCTGTATGGATATCGGATGAATGTGGGTGACTCACAGAGCTGCAATAGACACACACTCAAACGCACTCTCATGAGGAAACATCAAAGACTTCTTCTGCCTTCTATTGTGTGAGTGTGTCTGATGCAGATTCTACTTGTGTTCTCCAGGCAAGCATATGTATAAATGTAGAGTTTCTGGTGGTATGCTCTGTGATTCGCTTTACATTTTTCGTCTAGTATTACTATTGCTACAATTTTGTTTCCAAACGAACTACAGAAAACTTTGATCCATGATTTTTAAAAACTTGTTTAAGTCCTTCTTTTTTTTTTTTGGCTAAATTAAATGTCAATGTGGATTATGGTCCATAAAACATCAGAACATCAATATTCAAACAGTAAAGTTAAGTCCGTTTTAAGTCTCAGTTGAGCACTCCATCTCTTGAACAAAGACTGATTGATGGCGCAGAGAAGTCCTTATAATGGCCCGCCGCAAGCATAATTCTGATGAATAGTCAGAAAAAACAACATTGCTCTCCACATATTTAAATATATATATATATATATATATATATATATATATATGTGGAGAGCTGATATATACACCTGAAAGTTGGCAAAATTTGGATGGCACCTATGAGCTAAATTAAGTCATATTTCTGAGACCAATAAGAAAGACAACAGGGCGTGAAAACATGTCTATAGACATCCTGTATGAAGGTAAATATTAAGGTCTTTTAGAATCTATATAATATGACAAGCTAAAATATATTTAAGTTAAAAATTGGCAGACACATATTTAACAGATTTGTCTTCCATTTGAGCCTCTCTTTGTTTCTCAATGCATGTTGGATGCTGATTACATAATTTTGTGTCTTTCTGTAGCTATCAAAAATATTAAGACGGGTTGTTTTGCAGAATTGGTAGTTGGGTTAAATGTTGATCTTGTCCTTAGAAAATATGCTCCATTGAACACTAGTGTCTTATTATTAAACCACAGTTAGGTCTTTTTTTAATTATCAACCGAGTGCTCATCTCTTGAACAAAGACTGATTTGACTCGCTGTGAGGCTTATACAATGACCCACTATTTCTAATATTGAATTCAAGTAATATAGAAAATACCTTTTCTCCTTTTAATCTAAATGTTTATGTGTGATTGAAGAAGCAATGACAAGATGTCCACCTAAATACATTATTGATCTATAAATGTAGTTAGAGGGTTATGGGGCTTGATCAAATGGGCTAGCTGGATGGATGGATGGATTTTATTTTTCCTTATAAACAAAGAATAAAGACTGGACTTAAAGACTCATAATGATGAAGGGGAATGTCTCTAGTTTGTCATGAAGGTCTTTTAACACCTGAAAAAATATTAAGTGCAAAAATATATCAAACTTTTAGTTAGTGATTACATCTTTGAAAGAGTTGCCTTCAACTCTTGCACATCCCTTTGTTTTATGATGTTTGTTGGGTGAGATTATAAAAAAAAATTCTCACAAGTTTGGTATGTATTAAACTAGTTTGCCTTGCAGAAAATGGCTTGTTGGTTTGGCTTTTATTCAGAAGAAATATGTTATGTATTCAAGATTCACAAACAAGATTTTATAGGTGCTATGTTTTTTTATTATATTCTTTCCCTTGAGCAAATTGGTGAAGCTTCTGAAGTGAGAAAAATTTTAATGGCTAGGTCTAGAAAATATTAAATTATCTTCCATTTAAAAATGTAAATCTTTTTGAAGAGTAAAAGACATCCATATGAAGACCTCGTTTGATGGTTACTTTGTAGCTGGAATTACAGTCTTTATTTTATTCAGGCTAAATTTGGTTAAGATGGATGAACTAAAAATACATACAATTTTCAATGATAAATTTAACATTGAATAAAGTAAAGGACAGTTTAACCTGAAATAGCCATAAAAAACATGTCATCATCTTTAAGTTGATTAATGTCTTTTGCAATTTGAAATCTAAATATATACGTTAGGCCTACAAGATTAAAGATGATGGACATTTGACAGATTTATCTTCAAAGCTTTTGCCATTAGACACCTCTTTGTTTTTGCCTCTTTGTTGATTGTGCATTACATCATTTTGTTTCAGATGGGTTAGCTAGACACTAAGCTAGCTTGCCTCACAGAAAACGGTTGATCAGAGTCTTTGTTAGACACTCGTCGAAAAAGGATATATTTTTAGCATACCACCAGTTGTTTTTCTCGAATGTGTCCATTTTTGATAAACTTGTTTATCTGAGGATTATCCCCCGAACAACTGGAGTGGGGTGAGTGGGAAGGGGGGAGGGAGCTCTCGCTGTGCATCAACAACGTAATCTGCTCAAATGTAATGTTTTGAAGAACAAGTGTCTGTAAAATCTGTCACCGAGCTCCAGTTTCAGTTCTTCCTCTTGTTTTGTGTTTGTTTTCTGAAACTTTTTGCATCATCGCATCAGGGAGGTATGGGGCCTGTGTCTTCTTCTACCACCACCCTTTGAAGGGGGAAGTAATAAAAAGCTCAATGGGTGCAACAAGCTGTTCCTCCCTCCTAGACTTTGAGGCTCTCTACCTGGAGATGAATAGGAGGCCCCTCTGTATCGAAGGAGAAAAAGAGAACAGTTTATTGAAGGCTGAAGATGCTAGACACTTGGTGTGAAATTGTCTAGCAGTGCCATTTTTGGAAAGTGCTTTCAGTTGAACTTATTACAATGTTTTGATCACACAATAGCTTGTACATAACCTCCTCTCTACCCTGGGCCCAACATAGACACACGCAAACAGTATTAAAATTTCGACAAGTCATTGGCTGTTTAGTTAACGTAACAAACTGTGGTTAAATTCTTCCTAAGGTAAAGACAGTTTTCACACCTTGATAACACAACATTCATGGTGATAATGTTGAACAATGACAAAGCTGCAGATCAAGATTTTGGTAACCAGATTTATGCATGAAGAAGTGAAGTCATGGTCAGGAATGTAAATGGTGGAGTCATTCAATTACAATCATACCCTTTCCTGGGAAAAGTCCCTAGCCGTGAAGAGGTTAATTGTTTTTGAATCTCCATCCAAGGGGAGAAAATAGAGGAACGGGAGGGATAATTGAGCTGCTGATAGTTGAGTGGGTTATGGATTACTGTGCCTTCTCTGAAGGAGAAAAGAAAAGGAGGTGACCAGAAGAGGAAGGAGAGAAGGGGGAAAAGGAAGGAAGGGGGCGTGAAAGACTTGCTTGTGCGATGCAGCCGCGGGGGCCGTCTGGCCTCCTTAGGAAGAGGGAGAACTCCGATCCTGTTTAGCCCACGAGGTGACCCTTGGCCCCTTCACTTGCTCCTCCCTGCTCCAGGTGCAAGCCCTCACTGCTGGCAGCTCACACACAGACACTCATTGCGTGCCAATTCCTCATACACACTGCACGGAGGGGGGAAACAGCACATGAAAATGCAGCTCCCTTTCACATTTTTTCACACACACACACACACACACCACCCCCTTCACTTCTTTTTCTACATGCTACTCTATTGTCTGGGGTTAAAGATCCAAACCTGCTTTTGCAGATGGGGTAAGTGCTGCCATAATATTTTTCCACCAACCAAGAAGATGGATAACACTTTTTAAGAGGGGAGTAAATGAGATTTTTACATGGTGTAATAATCACAGAAGTGCTAATCAGAGGGATGTCATGTATAATTACTACAGTATTTGATATCGCCACAGAAAACTACCTCAAGCCATTAGCAAAAGTTTCCTGATGTTATTAATGGGCGTTAATAAAATTCACGAAAGCCCAGATTGAATGAGCCCTTTGCATGGCCCACTGGTTAAAGCACTGTAAGGTTAATGAACCAATTTACATACTTTCTGCTGCCATCTGGGTGGAGTGACGAGGCAGATGCTTCCCTGCGCTGCACTGAGTTGTTCAACATGGAGGAATGTGTCAAGTCCTCAGAGGTCAATGAGCACATTTAATGTTTGGGTTCTGGTCAGAAACATCCAAGTGTGAACTGGAAATCAATGCTTCTAAATTGAGGAAGCCTTGTTTTTTTTTTTTTTTTTTTTTCTGTATATGCTTGTTTTCATTTACCCATTTTCAAGATTAAAAGGAACAATTACTCTAAGCAGAAATTAACTCCCAAACATAGATTGTAGCCTGACCTCAGGAACCTCAGATAATACTCATCTTGACAGGGAAAATCCACAAAATATCACAAAGCCCCAGACAGGGAACAAAAAAAAAGAAGAGGATTAGGATCCGTCCATCTCCTTGCCATTCTTGTATGGATGATCATGTTACAAATAAGAGTGTCTTGGAAGCAGAGGAACAAAATGAGGTCTGTCCATGATCAATAAAGCAGTTTGAAAGCAGAGGGAGACATTTTAAAAAACTGGAAGGCAATGGTTGGCATGGCCATGGTCTTGCCCCATTTGGTGGAATCAGATAAGGGGCTTTGGAGTAAAGGATGTTTAGCCCTGGGGCAGCTTGAATTTGTGGATATCCCTTTCACTGGCACCCACTGCAGAATGATTTCATCAGCAAATGGGCAAAATAAAACTAGAATGAAATTTGGGATCTATTTGGTGTCTTTTTCATACTGTACACATGACAAAACAACTGAATGATTGGATGAGTAAAATAAAACATGGTGTATAATCCCACCATTGTGTAACGTGGAGCAATTTTTCTCTAAGCCTTGTGTTGCTCTCCAAGGATGGTGGCTTTCACCTCAGCCGTCACTTTACGTGATTTAAAGAAAATAAAACCACCCAGGTTTTGCACTGACAATGCGTTCAAGCCAGCGAGTGTTTGTCTCAGATTAGCTCTTTGTGCCACGAGAGAGGGAAAAGCAATGTGAAGCAGTGAGAGCAGAGGGTGGGGACAATGCAGCCCCAATCCCAGTTGAAAGAAATAATTTGCACAATTTTCTGAAAGCAGTATTTGTCCGGTTGGATGGTTCTATCAAAGCACAGCAGCCACAGTGGAACGTGATTTTGAAATGACATGGTGAGCTACAAAGCCACCGATATGTCGGGTTAGAGTCATTTCTCAGCTGAACGCTCTTCAGGTGACTGCAAGTAATTCGTTCTCCAGTTTCTTTTTTCTTAAAGAAGAATCATTTTTACTGATGGCTGTGACACCAATGCTGCCACAGCTTCTGCTCACAGGCTTAGCTTTTATAGTTCCTCCTGGAAGGAGATGAAAAGACATCAGAGGAACACTTTACACCTTTAAATTCATCTCTGGAAAACGCAAATTAGAAGCTTTCAGTTTCTTGTACTTCTTGAAGGATTATCCATCACTTACTTTACTAATTTCTATCCACTCCCTGCTCCTCAAAGTTCTTTCCCTTTTAAAATTGTTAATATAAAATGTAGGCTTGCATGAGAAGAGTGGGATTTTATAGATTGCAATCTGTTTTCTCTTGCAGTTCAGATAAGGCAATTTGCCTGTGTACGTATCTGTTGTTATCTTAAGTTTCAAAACCCCCTACAGTTTTCATGGTGACTCACTTCTTTCCGAGCCATTTATGCTTGAAAACTTCCTAAGGATGAATAGCATATTTTCTGAGTTTTATCGTCAATGAGGGACCATTGGGCATAATGAAGTTCTGTTTCCCAGCATGAGTTTGGAAAGCTCATGATTACAAATGCTCCTCTCATTGTCTCCCATCATCTCTTCCCTAATTGAAGACAATATAACGAGACAATAGGGTCTCGCTCATCATTCTGCATCAGCGGCGTGCCAGTCAGTTAAAAGCAGGATGGTGATGGTGGGTGGAATGTGTGAGTATATGGATATTTGAACGAGCTCAAGCTTGTTTAATTTGGACCAAGAATATGGACAATTAGACTACATCTCCCAGGGGGGCTGTTTATTTCTGGACAGCTACTCCACTTCATGGCCGTCTGCCCTGACACTCCAGACACTCCTGGATGTGTCTGGGATATGCCTTTGGGGGGAGAGGGGCGAGGTCTTGTTTGGCGGGAAAATCTGCCTCTGGAGGGGTTGTCTCAGACGATTAGGACAGCTGAGAGAAGAGGGTCCCTCTGTGCCTGGCCCCCTTCACCTCCCTAATATGCTCTGAATAAGTTCACCTCCTCCCTGCGTTTGTTGTGGGGTTTTAGTGGGAGGTGGGGGGATTATGTCTGGCTGTGGTTTAGGAGTGTTTGTCATCTGCCCTCTTGAGGCCTACATTGGTCCCCTTTGTCTGAATGTCAGGCCAACAATGTCAAAACACACAATGTGCCTATCCAATCAAGGGACCTTGGGTTGAGAAGTGACCACAAAATGTCTTGGTAAATTCACTTTTTTTTTTTTTTTTTTTAATTTTTAACTATTAAACATTTCATTGTTGTGTGTTATTCATTGTTTTAAATAATTGCTTTTTTTTTTTTTTTTTTTACGGGTGACATCATTCTTTTGACAGCATTACGTCTCGCTCTGCACTAAAGTACAATTGAATTACGCAGAAATTTTGTAACCGTATAAGTTTTCCAATGAGTAAACAATGGACTTTTGATATGAGTCACTAAATCAACAAACTCTTCGCAGTGCTGCAGTGATGCTCAGCTTTTATAAAAAGGAAAATCAATCATACAGGCAGATGAGGTACTCATCAATAAACCGAAATGATTTGCTGTCACATATTTACAGCTAATGTATTATTGCCAGTAGGAGATCCATCAAACCTCTTAATAGTTCCTTGAATAAATCAAACAAATGTGCTTCTGAGCCTATGTTTTCAATCTGAAAAAAAATATTTTAAAAAAATTCAAAGTTCTCTAACTCACACTAATTTATTTTTACTTGGATAAAGAAAGGATTACATTTGAAAATGCAAGACTAAATTAAACCTTAATAGCTAATTACAGTTTATTCAATATCATAGAAAAATAATGCTCTAATTTTATTGCATATACTTTAAATTAGTCGGTGTTTGCAACTTGATACTAGCTAATATTCCTTTTATAGGTGTCTACATATATCATCTGCACATCAGTTTACTGGTCTCAAAGGAGTCTCTATGGCTCCACACAGAGCAAGTCTGTATGAAATTTGGAAGAAGGATTCATTCATCACTGCACAATGGCTAACAAAGAGGGCACTGAGTTCTGGCCAAGTATCACAAGTTATATTGAATGCACACAAAACGGTGTAGCAATACAGTCAGGAGGCAAAAAAATTCTCAATGACTGATAACCGTTCTGCAAGATTTAGCTTCTAAGAAGGAAAATAACCTAAGTGGCTTTGCATTCAAGTCATTTAGAGCCCAGGAAATTACACACATTCCTCTTTTGCTGTTACCAGAATATACTTGAAAACAAGTCACAAACGTTTTGTATTGCTATGTTGAAAATGTTATAGTCATTGCATTTTTTTCACACTATGATTTAATAATGGCAGGACTGCATTTTCACAATAAATTACAATATAACAAAGGGTATTTTCTATGTGTAATACTAATGTTTGATTTCCAGAAAAAAATATAGGAAAAATAGATGCATTATAGTAATGGGCTGGTAGGAAGATTCTCACAGTATGTTAACCTTAAATAAATATGATATTATGGTGTTTAATTCAAACATGGAAAACAAACATATAGAACATAATATAGTTATTCTTATTTAAAATAGAAAAGTAACAACTTACTGCTGCTGTTGAATATATGTTTATCACCATTCAAATTATTAATGTTTTGATTTTCATACATAGCCTATGAAAAACTATAAACACATGATAAATTTTGTAGGTCTCAAGTGCACAATTTGAGACCTACGATTGGCTTATTTTGCCAATTTTAATGCTTTTGTACTATTCTGCTTCCATAGAGGAGCAAAAGTATAACAACATTGGCTGTGTAATTAGTCAGCCTACTGCAGCTGCCCTTATCTTGACAGCTGCAGTACTGAAAACAGTGTTACTTTAAAAAGAGTGATTGTATTAACTTCAATTTTTAAAACATGACTCTCAGTTGTTTAATATTGTATGTGCTATCAAACAGCCAACCCTGTTTGGTAGCAGGAAAGTTTATGAGCCTTTATCGAGTCAGCTGACTGGCAGTGAGCAGCATGAGATTTAAGAAGGGTAGTATTAAATCACATCAATGTTGCCCTCTAACCTTTTTCCATTCCTCAGATCCTATCTAGCCTGCTTTATGACAATATTCTTTAATTTATCTCTCTCTTAAAAGTTGACTTTCAGTACAGCTTTGCTCAATTAAAAATGGACATTTGATTGAACTCACAAAAAAACACTCACCTATGATTTATAGCATTCTTCTCTCAGGTTGCATTAGGTAAAAATATTTCCAACTTGTTTAACGGGTGTCAAGATGGATGTCTGCTGCTAAATCAACTATATTTAAATTTATGATGTTCAAATTTCACATATAGACACTCTAATACGTCTTTGCAAATTACTCATTTTTAGTTTGGCCACAGTATTTTAGTCACAGTTTGCGCAAGTACGGCTGAGAGACTGTTTTAACAGTTCCAGTTTTTTTTTTAAACAACCAAAATACTTCAAAACATGACATTATGAGGCGTTTATTTCTTTGGTGTCACATGAAAGGGGGAGTTTATTTTAGGTTTTGATTTAATTTTCTCATAGTCTGACTGTACCAAGAGGTATAATAAACTTATGAACACAAAGAGTTTCTCAGTAAGTCCTTAAGGCATGTTCTCTTTTTAGCTCAGGTTTTGAAAAAGAATTTAAATAAACACACCAAGAGTTTTGTGTATGTGTGTGTATGTGTGTGTGTTTCCAAGAACAGGTAATTACAGCTGTGTGCATGTGTCTGTGCTTAAAATCAAGGATATAACTAAAATAAAAAATGTTGATTCTTGTTCTCAAGGCTTCTACCAAATTCAAAAAGAGGAACAATAATTCTAGCCTCATAATCATTGTGATTTTGGTGTTTACTTTCATTTTGTATTGAAATTTTTCTACCAGACATGAAAGTGAGACAATGACATAATTCTGTAGAGAACCTAAAAACAGAAGTAAAATCCCAGTACAATTTTTTATTTATTTATTTATATATATATTTTTTTGAAGACTTCAAGGCTTCAGGCCATTCTAGTTAATACAGTAGCAAACACAAGTCTGTTCAAATAATCAAATAGACAAGGATATTTTCTTTGCTTTTTTTCTGTAGGTATAAGAAAGCAAATACAATGCAGATGATCTGAGTGGGCAGGAAGCCTTGAAGGTTCGCATGATGTCTGCCACTATTTACCCGGAGGCATTGGAGTCTACGTGCATACAGAAACACACACAGTAGGGAATGCAAGCCACCGTTCTCCGTCATAGCGCAGCAGGAGTCTGTCTTCATCTGTCCTATTGATTAATGAAGCAGGCGCAGCGGGTGTCACAAGCAGGCAGGAGTCTAGATCAAGGCGCGGAGCTGCATCACTGTAGTCATGCCACACAAACACACACACTTTCACACTCGTTTTCTCTGTCTATGACATGTTCTCTCTATCACAGCACATGCTCCACACACAGAGAGTCATGACAGATGCATGCGCATGGAAACTGAGAGACGTGGTTCTCGCATTGTCACGGCTCACTTAAACATCACATCCTCAAACTCAGAGTGAATTAACGTGTCCCCCACCCCCCACTCGCCCCACACACAAAGCTGGGAACGTGTTTACAATAAACACGATGTTTGTAGATTACGTGGGGTTAATGATCCAATTTATTTCCTCCAAGTTGCCAAAATGTTTGTGTGCTTTAGCTAAAAAGGTGCTGCTCTACCTCTTGGTCTCGCTCGCTACCAAATGAGACATTCCCCAGACACCACTACAAGAGAAGTATTTATGCTATTAGGGAGCTGGGTTTGCAGCACCCGCCGTGGTACCAAAATGAATTGGCTAAAATTATCTCCTGACTAACCCCGATGAGCTCGGACCTGATATTTTTCTTTGCATAAATGATAAATTACACGTTGTGTACTTTTGACTACTTTTGCAAACTCCCAGTCATACTCATATTATTTTTTCAAACATAAAATCCAATGAACATTTTCAAAGAGAAGAAATAAGACTGAATGTTTTTCTTCATCACGTCTTTTCCATCTTTACTTTAAAGTTTAAAATTAGCTTCCCTCTCCAAACCAGCTGTATTCCTTTGGAAATTACTTTCTGTGATGGTAAGCCTGGAGTCATAGGGTTCACTGAGGGTGTGGTCACTTCAAACCCACCTTCGTTTTTCCCCACAAATGCTTTTTGAGCTCGCACTCATCTCGGTCTGAGTAAATACTAGAAAAGTACAGAAAGGAGAGAAAAAATGACAGCAATTGACTATTAGAACCGTACTTTTTTTTTTCTTCCCCCCACTGACCTTCCTCCACCTATATTTTTCCTCCTGCATTCCCTCCCTTCCTCTCCTCTGGCGTTCCTGTCGAGGCATGCCTCCGTCCCCGCCAACCAGCATCACTCAGGGCAGGATGAGGGGGCAAGGAGAGAGAGGAGGGGAGGAGGACAGACAAAGGAGCACTGTTGCTGCCTTGTTCAAGGGTTGACACCAGACTGGAGGGGTGCGGTTAGAGGGGTTGCAGGCAACGAGAGAGTGTGACCGAGGAGGGTTTATCATAAAGAAAAAGAGATTCAAATGAATGGAGGGGTGTCTGCGCTGCCCCCAGTAATAAAGAGGACAAGCAGTGCCAGTCATTTTTCCACACTTGCAGCTGGCATGCTCTTTTTTAGCAGCGCTAACACTTGGAGCGAGTGTGTGCGAGTGAGTGATAGAGGAGAGTCATTGTTTTCTGGCTATTGTGCATTATTTGCTTTACCCTCGTGCTTTATCTGTGCAGCTGTACGCTACAAATGAGATGGCGAAAGGGAGGGTCTGTGTGCTCAATGGCGGCTGTCACAGCTGTTAGCAATTTCATCAGTGCACTGTAAGACGCCCCCTGCACGCACTCTCGCAAAACAAACCGTGTCAATTATTTCGAAGCAGTTACAGCCATGAGAAAATTGCCCAAACTGCGCATGTCAACACAGTTTAGGAAAAGAAAAGAGAGACGAAACGGACAGAGTAGCAAGACCAAACAGTTACGCAAACTATAAATGACACTTGTATTGTCGTATGATGCCTAAATATTAATCATTCATTATGGGAATGTTCTTTTCCATAAGGACATAAAACCCTAGAATTTGCATTGATTTGCAATTGTTTTTAGCTGTCTTGCCTTCCTTTTATGCAAGGCAAATACGAGATTTAAATTATGCCCATCTCTTTAAGTAGGAAATTTATATGTTGTTTTTTCTCTCTCGGTGCAAGGTGCTTGTTGACCTCAACGCATTTCACTAAAAGAGTTTCTTAATGATTTGTTTTCCCGTTTTGATCTTTTTCTCTGTCAGGCCATGAAATGAGCTGACACAAGAGGAAGAAGCTGAAGAGAACTGACAGTGTTGGCCTTCACCCAAGAGGCAAGAAGAGGAAGCAGAAGACCCCCTAACTCAAGCGATGAGCTTTGAAGAGAAATAGACGAGGTGAGAGCTTAGTTTATACCTGGCCTCAAAGCATTTCTCCGTGCTTTCCACCTGTTTGCCTGAGTCAGGTGTTCAGCTGGGGCAGGTTTCATGTTTGCATTCCTGCATGTTTCAGTTTTTAGGTATTTAAGTGAGCGTGGTGTGTGTGAGTCCCTCTTTCGTGTTAAGTCACAACCAACAGGTGAATAAAATTTTCTGTCCCAGTCATGACCTCTTTCTGTCTTTTGAATCTCAGTTTCCCTGTGTACCTTCAAGAAAATGAAAAAAAATATATATGGTTGGTTGTCTTCCACTTTTCAACCAGTTTGTATTTCATTCCTTGTTTATTTCCACAATGAATGCCCACTGTTTTAAATAAACTGAAAATGTAAATATCAAAAATATAATAAAATAATAATTTGTAACATATAATTAGCTATTCCACAACACTGTAAAGCCTGAATAAGCCTGAATGTGATTTTTATATTAAATGGCAAAAACATGCTACCTAAAGTGTCTTAGTCCAGAAAATATTTAATCTGAACACTTTGGTATGATTTGGATTTCACACATATTGGTATCGTGATGATTATTGCTATTTTGAATATTGTGCAGTGTTATTATTGTAAAATTAAAATATTGCAGAAGCATCTGAAAAAGTAGTAATCTTAATGTCTACATCACACTGAGCTCCCAGAGAGCACAGACTGAGATTTCCGTATTGATTCTTAGCAATTGTTCACATGAACATGAATATTTTAAAAAAAATAATTATTATATCCAGATACAGATAATTATATCTGTATCTGGATATTTTTTGGTTTTGGAAGAGACTTCCCAAAGTGGACAATATGCCATTTGTGGCCAACTCCGGTGAACTGCATCTTTGCAATTTTATGAAGTAGAAGTTAACAAGCCCTGAGCTAGAATCCATGATAAACTAGTTTTTCTTTTTAAGTTATCTGTGTCACTTTGATCTGACTCAATTTCCATTACAGTTCAAACAAAAGCTAAATAACAAAGAAAGGAAAATCAGTGTCAAACAAATCACAAAGCACTAATTTAGCAAGGCTCAGGATGATCTTTCTTTTTTTTTTGTTGTTTATATTTATATTTCTGCCTTCTGCTGATACAGGATTGGCTTTGCAGTACATTTTGATCACAGTCACAGATTGCAGTATCCAGAAATACAAATTATACAAATACTTAAGGTTGTGTATTTTAGTCTCACCAGCTACAGTTCATATTTGTCTGAATACAAAATTGGGTTTATGTTTAAAATTACATCCAGAGTTCAGTGTAGCTTTCAGAGCCCAAGAGAACCCAATTAATCTGAAGTTTGCTGGATTTTCAGACATATTTTCAACCCTAACTTTCTAAATAGAAATAGACAAAATATGTTTTTGTTTTGATAAACTGACTCAAAGGCATCCATGATCACTTCACCCTCCTTCACTTATATAACTGAAGTGTTGAGCAGAGTGTAAGTCAAGCAGGTAAATACAACCCTTAGGAAAGCTGTGGAGGTGGAGACTACATTTGCATATTCATACATCCACGCATTATTAATGAGGCTAAGGTGTTGAAGTACATCTAAGCTGTTTTAAGTCATGAAGGGATTATTTTTGTCGGCAAAAACTGTAGATAAGGAATTTTGAGGAATAGAAATAATATTTCCGGTGGTTTAATCAATGCGAAGAGATTAACTTTAAATCCACACTGACAGAAAATTCCATGGAAATTACAAAATCCTTACATATGAAGTGGCCCATGGTCATGGATACTTAATTAGGAAAGTAAGCAAAAAAAAGTTTTTCATAAGAAATATCTGTTGGGGATCATTTGAAGAGACAGTATTCTTAACAATCTAAAGGGTTGTATGTGAACTCGCCTGTATGGTCAGAGAATCTGTTTCATAGTTAGGATTTTTCTTCCAACCTCTATTAAAGTATGGAAAGCCTAACAATACTGGGATGTAGAGAGGGAGAAATAAATCATTACCTTGGAGAACAGCATACCCACAAGGCAAAACACAGGAATGAACCTGGCAGAGGAGGCACCTTATTGTTTTAACTGTATTTCAGCAGTTCCCAAAGTGTGTGTCGTCTCCGTGAGTAATCTTCTCACTCTCTGTGTGAAGCTGAAAGCAGCAGTAAATCATTTTCCTCCGTGCAGGCATGAACAGAACGGCTACCAGCACACACATATAGGGGGGATGGTTAAAGAGGAGATCCAGCGAGAGGCAAAAGACAATGTTGTTTTTCTCAGTACATGTCATCCTCCCTTCTGATGAAACACTCTTCTACCTCAACCTTCCACCCAAAGGTTACAACAGCAATGATGGGATTCTTCTTCAAAGCTTTTTAGGGGTTTTAGTTTTTAAACACAGACGATCCATCTGTTTTTCTCCCTTTCCTCAAAACTTCTTTTTCAGACTTTCTTTCCAAGACTATTCAGACATTTTATGTTAAACTCATCCACTAAATATGTCAGCTTTTCAGCTGCAGGTATTACATCATCAACTTTCAATCCGAACTGCTGCTCACACTCATGTTCTGCAGAAGACAGAGCAAATCCAATTCCACGTTTGCTCCATTTCATTTTAGGTTAACTCATTTTATATCAAACCAGCATAGATGCTCTCACCTCTCTCTTCTTGCACTTTATCTCTTGCACTTATTTCTTTTCAGCAATTTTGTTGTGTCTAGACTGATGTTATGTTCTCTTGAGTTCTTTCTTTTTATTTATTTTTTGTTTGTTTGATCCATATGGAAGCAACCTTCGTCTCTACGTTCTTCTTTTATGTAATTGCTTCTATGATAGTATTTCACAAAGTGGCACTTTTTTATGATCCGAAACCATAAAAAAAACAAAAAACAAAACAGAAAATAACTAAATGGTTTGGCAGAATTATAGGATGTTGAGCGATGGTTCTATCTAGCAAGACTAGGAAAAAATATTTTTAAATAGAAGTGGTTTAGAACGTCTTTGTGGTAGAAATGCCTTCTTTCATCATCCTTTTGATGGATGAACCATGTATCAACCACCTGGGATTAGTGGAGACATACATTGTACCGTGATACACAATCCCATTGTTTTAGGGACTTGTCAAAGGATGCATGAGTTGTCTTGGGAAGAAAGGAAGGATAACAGTAGAGGATGTAAGAAAATATTTAGACATACTGCTGCCTTTTCCTCTTTGCCCTCGTTTCCCCTCTAAAGACCTGACATGTTTCAGCTGCAGACGAGTTTGTCTAAGATAGCTTTGGCCCAAAAAGCAGCTAGGCTCTCTAATGGCATCCATTTACTTAGAAAGAGGTTAGGTTAAAAATGCTCAAGTCGCAGTATGTCAGAGGGTTTCATTTTACGGATACAAGAAAATGACAGGCAGATGATCTCTCTGTCATGTTGTATCGATTCAGTGAAAGATTTTGAACGGACACAGTGGGTAATTGTCGGTTTCATGCTTGTGCCAAAAGAAAGAAAAGAAAAACAGCAAGTGATGCACAATGGTCATGGTCAGGACAGCTGGTGAGCACGCATGAAAACTTAAAATATAAGTGAAAGACTAGATAGCATTTGTGTTTGCACAAAGGGCTTTTATGATGTGAAATGCCACTGCAGTTTGAAACTAGAGGTATGAGTGTGAGATTCTCAAAAAGAGAGCATACGTGGTTTTGCAGACAAGAATTTACAGCTTGTGGAGTCAACAGAGAGAAAAAGAGTGAGTGCAGCCTACTAAGTTTTCAAGTTAACTTTCAAGATAATTGAAAGACAGAAAGGATAATGTGGAACTAGTAAATCTAGTGTTGAGGGTCTGTGCAGTGGAGTCTCTAATGTCTTTATAAGATCATAAAAGCAATGCACTTCCTGGCCTCTCTAATTGCTGTGAGGAATGGGATGGGGGAGACTCAACTAGATGTGGCTACTAGATGAAGCCTCCAAGTCCTTACTGCACAGCTTATTGGGGTGATTCATTATTTACCACCATGCTGGTAAAACCGACAGAGAAAGAGAGCGGTGAAGCAAAGAAAGCTTACATTGAACAATTGGATTAAAAAAAAAAAAATAATAATAATAATAACATCGGAAAAAAAATATTATGTCAGAAATACAGTTGAATAAAAGGTGGCAGAGTGTTAACCACAAGCTACAATCCAAACCCTGTCAGTACAGTTTCTAACAAAAGCAAAGTTACAATGTAGATAAAGCGAGATTATTTTGCTGACTCAGTAGGAAAATGACTGGGCTTCCCCAAAGAGGCTGTACACAAAAATATGTGAGAAGTAATTGTTGACATAATTGAAAAAGACAACATTTCCATGTCACAAACTGCTTGTCCAAAGAATCGAGCCCCAACATTCAACTCCACAAGCAAGCACAGTGATGAACAAGGCCTTTAAAAAAAGAATGTGTATTTCTTCTACTTCTTTGTACAAACATATACACTTTATGCTTATCTTTAATAGATTAACTTTATGGGATGAGTGCCAGCCTACTTAGAAAAAACATTGTTAATATATGATTTAAGAAGTAAAAGTAGCTGTTCAAAATGATGGGGATGTTGGTAAAGACAAACAAGATCTGCTAAAAACAAAACAAACAAAAAAAAAGCTTCTGAAAATGTTAAATTTAATTTCAATTAATATGGATTTTTGAATTTACCCCCCAAAAAATAAATAAATAAATACAAAATTCTGGTAAGGTGTGTTGGTATACAGAAAGTCAACCCAGAAGAATTTCTATATCCATTATGGTCCTAGATCATTTTTCTTGTACTGTCACAGCAGGTATTACTGAAAATAATTTTAAACTCTGCTTCAAGCTCATGCATGTTGTTTTCCTCTCTCCAATCTATTCAGTCTTCGTTGACTTGGAGCTTTGTGTTTTTGTTTAGCAAAATGTAAATTCCGGTCTTAATCTCCATCTTTTGTCTGCGACTTATGAGTTTTTGAGCTGCGGCTCTAACTTTGCTTTGCTTATTTTGTTGATGAGCACACAGGGCTTGGGGTTTTATTGTAACCAACCTCGCTGCACTATAGGAGCCATATAAGAGTTGCTGTTTTTTTGTACCCAGTTTTATCAGTGGGTGAACAAATGAAAGAGGAGTCAAAGGCAGCCCCCTAAGCTTTTCATAATGCGTCCCGAGAGGAGACAAAGGCCTGCATTCACTGCTGGGTGTCGATAAGACCTATCATTAGCCTGCCATAGGAGGTATTACTGACACACACACACACACACCCAAACACGTTTATGCTCACCCCGACATACACAGAGTGCAGTAGGTACTTATTCTGGTGCTCTATTCTCCTTTCCACATACACACACACACACACACACACACACACACGCGCACACATAAAATATCCATGTGCATGCCAGAAGTAAAAGAGGCAGCCATGCTCGACTTGAATCGAATAAAAGCTAAGGAGTGGACCCCCCGCTGTTTTCCCATCACAGCCGAATTCTCTCTGCCTCATATTGTGAGAACATCCATGCCTGGCTATACAGTGTCTATGCATACATTTCGGCTTCTTCGTGTATGGCAGTAACGTTGAACTGTCGTTAAGCAGTTATTGGTAAGATGTTGCGTTCTCAAAAAAGACAATGGAAATGAAGTGTAAATGTTTTTTTTTTTGAGTCTTTACATGAAGAATTTAGATAAAACCAACTTCATGTATTTGTATCATCACTTTCAAATGTATTCAAATGTTGCAGAATCGTCCCAACATATTTTAATTTTGTACCTAAAAACAAATGTTTTCCTTCACATGAATGTATTCAAATTTCCAATTAATCATTTTCCATTTCTATAGATTGTGGTTTTGATCAACTTTTGTACTTCTGCTATGAAATAAACAAACTAAGATAACAATTACTTTTTTCCCTGTTACTTTGCTGAAAATGTGCTATATAAATAAAATTACCTTAAGTTACTTATTGGAGTAAAACAATCAGATATCAGCTCTGATACTACTGTGGTAGTATATAGGCAATAACTTGAATTCATTCATTGTCAAAGTGAGCAGAAAAAGTATGCAGCATGGAAACAAATTTATAAAATGAGTGAAAAAAACGAGAACATCCATTTAAAATAAAAGAAACAACAGAAGTCATTAGCCACTTACAATAAGAAGCTGTAGGATGGAACATCAAAGTAGAAAATTTCATTTTACATAAACTCTAGACTGTGTTTATAAAAGTTAATGCACTTAGTTTAAAAAACTGAGTCAGACTTGTTCTACGAAGACAAGGTTAATGGACATTTAGCCTTTATTGCTATCAAAATACCATAATGCATTTGCCAAAATTTCTTAGAAACCAGTTTACTCATAAAACCACTTTATTATGTTAAAATCAATTACCCTGTGACATATAAAATAGGTCTAGAAAGCAAAGGGACCCAGCAGACCAGGTGATGCCAACCCCTAAGCGGTTAAACTAAAGAAAAAGCAAATGGAAACAGCCTGATATCCTAATGATGGAACTCATTGTTTACAGTAATAATACCAATGTCTCAGAGTTAATAGACTATTGACTTATTGATGATTGCATGCAACACACATTACATTTACTTAACAAGACAGGAGCAAAATTGGATGGGGAAGAAGAGTTGTGTTTGTGTGTCTTGTCGAGTTTTGGTTGGGGGTGGGAAAGAGTGGTAAGACAGCGCTGCTGTCTAGATCCTAAGTAGATGATGGACCGTAGCTCGTATTCCCATTCCCTCTCATTATCTTGGCCCCCTGAGAACATATGAGGTTACTTACCTTCTTTTGCTCCCTGCCTAATGCCAAGAGTCAGATCAGGGTCATTAGCCTCACTACTTGAAACAAATGGCTTTAGATAGCATCTCAGCCAAACTACAACGCGAAGAGATTAACCCTTTTGTCCCCTTACTGAATGTTAAAAAAATGTTTTTAAAAGCTGTAAATCTTGATTATTTTTATTTTTAGCATTGCTAGGTATGAAATTGGCATTTATTTTCATTGAATTTTCACTTCCCCAAGCCTTGAAATCTTGCAGCATTCAGCTAAACATCACAGCTGTGTGCTTGAAGACAAAACCCACAGAGGGAGAAGTGGGCAGCGGATCAAAGCGCGATGAGGATTTGTCTGGCAGATAGTCACTGAGGTCCTGTCTGCTTACACACTCTCTCCTCTTGTGTCTTCTTGTGTTGTGCCTTTTTAAGTCTCTACATGCTCAACCAAAACAGTTGCCCCCTCATATTCCCAACATAAAAATTACAGATCGCAGACGGGAACGGGTTAGTCACAACAGCCTCCTCTTTCAACAGTTGTTTTTATATTGCAGCTCCTGTGTGTGTCCACATCTACAAGCTGTCATGTTTGTCCTCCAGTTAATGAAGTGCTACACTTTGTGCAGGTGTTTATTTCAGTTAGCTGTCATTCCCTTCCTTTAAATGTCTTCATTAATTTTGCTGTAGTCCCTTTACAAGATGTAATGAATATAAGATCAGAATACTAGAAAAAAAAAAAGATAAGAATATATCTTGTTTGTTTCCATCCAAAGTAAGTGTGTTGACCAAAAAAGTTTTTTCCATAAAGCTTTGTCATGAGGTTTGTGGCCTATCAGTCGAGGGGTGGCTCAGATGTCTGTTTTGAGCTAAAAGTCACGCCCAGAAGATGGATATAATTAAGACTAGCGCATTTCTTTGGGGAGGGTGTTTTGGTAACTTTTCTGGGTGGTCTAGCGCTACATGCCTGTGCTAGTTTTATTGTAAACAGGAACAACATGGTAAAAGCACATACACACCGACAAAGCAGATTAGCGACGTGGTGCGACGTAAACGTAATCCTGGAAAAAAAATAGGCGTGCTGGACGTTTTCTGCTTCACTACCTGCTTCAATTGTTTCGCAGGGTGTAGCGGAACTGATCAAAACATTCATAGATGTGCACTTGAACGTGACTGCTTCGCTTTACTAAGAAATGTAAATGTGCACCCTACTGCATTTCATCACTTAGCTAACTTTAGCCTCCATCCAAACCTGTATTTAGCCTCTGAATAGAAGCCAGATGATTCAAAACTGAAGGGTTACATTTATCTGTGTAAACTTACCATAAAAACCATAAATGCCTCTCTGGTCTTTGAAATGTATTTGTGTTCTTAGAGCAATCTCATAGCCCAGGGAGCCTGTGACAAAATGGATAGATTTTTTTGTCTTCAGCATTTCACATTCTCACATATTGTACATTTCAAACCTGGGTGGCCCATTAGAAGAGGAACTCTTAAATCTTTCTGTGTTGTTCTCCACTCATTGAACCACTTTGGATCACATTTGCTTTAGAGTGAAATGGCACAAAAATGTAACATGGGTCAATGGGAGGTTTATGCATCTCGTGACTGCATGACTGTTATTTTTGTTCATGACAGCATAAATCCAACAAAGCCACTGAATATAAAGATACATTTTAGAAGGAAACCATGCATAGGAAAGCTTTTTATTGAGTAGTTGCAAAGTTGCAATATATTAATTGCTTTCTTATAAGTACATTTTGACACATTAATAAAAGAAAATGGAATAGCAGTAACTCCCAGAAGAGCTTCACCAGAAATTCTGATTCATATTGTTTTCTTCTTAACCAAAAAAAAAAAAAAGAAAACTTTGTGTGTTCCATCAAATGTTCAACTATCCTAATTTGTGGTTCTTTTTGCCATTGTGTCTATCGGTCTCTTTGGGTTGCAGGGTAAACTTGTATCTTTACAGTTGCATTTTATTTTGCAAACATTTGGGTGGTCCCATTCTTTTAAAGGGTTTACAATGGTGAATATACTGGGGCTTTAATGATGGCAGTACCCTTCCCTGTTCTCAGCAGGAATTGAGACAGAAACACCTTGTTTCTAGCATAGTGTTGCTAGAAAAAGCAACACTATGTGTTTCCTCTTTCCATAAGGGGAAAGAGGATGTACCACTTTTCACTTACAGAAATAAGAAATAAAAAATACATCTACATTTTGAACTGACCAATGCCAACAATAAAACAGTATGAGACTTTCATGGTGTTATAAGATTAAATTTAAACCCCACATTTCATTGTATTACGCTTACACACACACACACACACACACAATACTAAAGCAAAAATGTAAAACATAGTCTGGCTGGGTTGATCTTATTACTGTTAAAATAACCTTGCTCACAGATAACAGTTAATAACATAGTAATAATGTTATTTGTAGCACTTTATTTTTTTGAAGGGCAAAAGTGTCTAGTCCAAGGACACAATAACTGAGACAGGGTTTTGAACCGTCAACCAACCGCTTACTGGATGAACTCCTAAAACCATCGCCCTTGTAAGCAGAAAAAAGTGTAACCTTCTTTCAGCCAGCTGATTAGCAGTGTGCAGCAACAGCTGAGAAAGGAGCAGCTTAAAACTGTAATATTTCAAACTTTGATATACTGGCTGTGCCTAAACAAAGATGATGTTTTTTTTTGTTTTTTTTTAATCATCATTGTGAACTAAGGGCGGAAGTTCTTAGTTGGCATAAAAGGTTTAATTTCTCCTTTGTCTGCAGTGAGCAGTTTTCCTGTGCTGCCCTCTTTCCCTGCATTTAACATCAAAGGAAAGTTTGAACAATTGAGGCAATTTTTCGCATGGTGAAGGTCAATCATTGTTCTCCCTCTGAAAATGTAGATCCGTCTGAGAAGCCGTACTTCTATAGTTTGTCTGCTTCTGCAAGCCACCCTTTAAACACATTTAGGCAGATATTTATAGAATATTTCATTTCTGAATGTTTTTCTTTCTAAATTTTATGTTTTTTTGTAATGTAGATATAATTATCCAAAATCTTCTGGCCCATTTATTACAGCAGAGGTGTTATTTTGTAAATTATGTTTGTAAAACTTACCCCTACACAACTCAACGAACAAGATTAAGACTTAGATTAACATGAGGATAAGAATGGTTAATGTAAGTGTATTCGTTTTGCAACACACTTTGATAAAAAAATTTAAAAAGCGGTTGAGATATATATACTGTGCTTATTTATATGATATTCTGACTTCCAGATATATTTAATAAGGAGTGCATGAACTTGCCATATCCAATTATGACCACTTGCTTTGCTTTTCGCCAAAGGGCAGAAATGATCCCAAGCCAGAAAAGATGGAAGTTTAAAAGGACTCTGAGGGACTACTTAAAACTATAAGCAACGGGGTACTTGGGGAGAAAAAATCATTAATGCAACTTAAGTAGCTTCAAAAAAACACTAATGAATATGACTTCCACGGGAACTTTGATGTGCTTTACTGGCCACAACTCCACAGTACCACGTCTGTTATCTGTAACAATAGAAAGCCAAATGACACATGAATGAAATAAAGCAGCAGAAGATAATGCAACTACAAAAAATTAAGTCTAAATCAATATGTTGATTTTTTTTTTTTTTTCTGGCATTCAAAAGAAAAGCAAAACATAGCTTTGGATAATTGCAAAAAGCAAACCCATTTCAGGTAGCATAACAAAAAATATAATGTTTTAAAATAGTTCAACAGAAAATATATTACGTAGTCTTGCTGCATCAATCACCTCCACCTCCTGTTACACCCAATACGATTTTATTCCTCCTTCTCAGTCTGGCCAGCTGTAGATGTTAGACTCAGAAATTCTTTTTGATAATTCATTCCGTCTCTCCGCACATTCATTCTCGGCCTCATCCTGCTGCTTCAGCGTCAGACGTAGCGCTGCAGCCTATAACGCATTACAGCCAGCTCCCTCATAATCCTGAAATTCTTCAGTTTGTGTCGAGCACCACATGAGTAGAACACAGTTTTTACAGCAGCTCTGTTAAAGGAGATAAAAACAGCCACTTCAATGTGCAATTTGTCATGTGTTTTTTATCAAGGTCTTGTATTATATAGACTCCAAAGATGCTGAATTCATATGTTTCTGAAAGTGGGGCCCTTTTGTTGCTCAATCAGAGGTTAATGTACACACCCAGCAGCTCCGTTACTGTGCTTCCTAAGACCACCCAAGCTGTTGATAGGATCCGGTCCACTTCAGAGTGGGCTTTCTGAACAAATAAATTCATGCGAGTTATTTAACAGAGTTGAAGCAAACATAGTTTGCACATCATCTGTTGTTGAATAATTTAAACTCGAATTTTAAAACTGTTTGAACCACTAGCTTCAGCGCACACATTAAATGCAGTGTGCTAATTGAAATCAGTCGCCTATTTGTATCTTGTCTTTTCTTTTTGAGTGCATGTGCCTTTTCCGACTCTTATGTGTACACAGTGTGATGAATGTGCATGTGTAAACATTTTAATAACATGCTTTAACCAGACGACACCTTGAATTTACTCTGTACTCCTGTTTGTTTTCTGCCCAGGTCCAGACATGAAGGAGGCACGCAAGGATACACACAAACCCAGTGCAATGGCACCTAGAGGCTGTCTGCGGTCTACCACCACCCTTCTGCACATGCACACACACACACCCACGCACTTGCACACAAAGACTGTTACAGTAAGGAACAACAGACCACAGAGTCACGATGATAATCGTAGTTGGAATTTACAAAAACACATTCATTATCTTTTGCTGCTTTCTTCTGTTACTTCAAAGCCAAATTCCAATAATAAAATGTAAAACTTATCACAAAAAATGTATAAAAAATTATTGAGAACACAAACTAGAATAGCATCGACATAAAACCAATTTTCTACTTTAAAGTCTAGATGTTTTAAACTATTCAAAATACGTCTTATATCATGTGTTAATGTTTTTGAGTGTACTTACGTCAGGGAAATCTAAATCTGTTTTTATCCCCCTTTTTTTCCGTCCATTGAACCTATCCATACAAGCTTAACCTCCCCACCGCACATCCCACAACACCTCCGTAACCAACCCGCATAACCCACCCAGTGCCCCTCCCAGGCTTCCCAGCATCCTGCCGAGCACACCCTCCAAAATAAATCCTTCAAGACGAAATTACAGTGCGGCTCTGTGGGAAACCCCTCCCTCTTTTGTATCTCTGTCCCCCCGACGTCCCTTCCCTGGTTTCCTTGTTAGGCTTCACTTGATTCAGAGTGCAGATAATTTTATTGTAAATTAGTCGGTACCATGGCGACCCACACTAATTTCAATCTGTAGTTACAGTTAACTTTATAAGGTATAACCGTAGCCCTCTACAAAATCCACCTTTTTTGTGTCTTGATTTTATGTGAATGGAAAGAGAGGTTGATAATTAGTTTGTTTTAATTTCTAAAACGGGGTATTTTTTTTCTTAGATTTTTAATGAACTACTAATTAGCATACTAATTAAGTTTCTTTGATTGTCCTCTTTAAATGTATCTTCCTGTTATCACTTTGAGCCACTTGGAACGCACTGAAGAGGCTACAACTCCTCAGGCTTTTTGTGGGACAAAAAAAGAATGCGCATTTTAGTATTGCCTTATTTTTAAATGTGTTCTTCAGTGACCACAGTTATCTAGAAATAAATGTGGCTGTCAAGCGTTAAGATCACCAAAGCTGTCAAATCTGAGCTAATTATACAGATTTGGAACTTAAACTGAATTAAAAAATAGTCAAATGCGAGCTATTTAGTTGAGAAAGCAACCTTGGTCATTTCCAGCGTTTGGGTTAACTGACGAAGCCAACCTCACAGCGGCCGTGTCACAGTTAAGCTTTAATAATACACTCCATCAGTTCAGCTTTTTTCCTGCGCGAGGCCAGCTTGGTTAACAGTCGGTCGAGGGTGTGTGTGTGTGTGTGTGTGCCAACTATTAAAGCACTTGAGAATCAGAGAGGAAAGAACTCACGCTGCTAATGGATGTGTCTATTGATGTTCCCATTTGGCGGCACACTGTAAACGATAGGGCAATGATTGTACTGAAGATGGAAGGTGGTGGTGGTGGAGGAGTGGAGTGGAGAGGAGAGCAGTTTGGCTTGGCGATGATAATGACAAGGAAGGTTATTATTGAGCGCTCCATGGAGTCTCTCTCTTTTTTGCCTTTGTGTGTGTATTTGAGACAGAGAGAGAGAGAGAGAGAGAGAGAGAGGGAGAGGAAGAGGAGTGGTACTCAAACTCCATGTCTCTCAGTGATGTTGCCTTCCCAGTCCATTGGCTATTATTAACTTCTCGCTTTTTCTCTCCCACCCTACACCTCTCCCGACATTACTTACTGCTTCTGCTCTTCATCCAATCATGGCTGTCTCTTTACCATAAACACCTTGGTTTCTTTTTCTAAACAGTCCATATTTTTTAAGCTACAGTGCATATCATTCATAACAATGAGTAAAACAGTCTAAAAGGTAGAAGTAAAAGACAATACTGTGAGCAAAGAAGGCAATTGCATTCTCAACACAGCTCGGGCCAGTATGCAGTCAGAATAGGGTAAGGTTGGTCATTGCAAAACTAAACCATATAGAATCATAAGACTGCTTTAATTTGAGTAAAGTAACAGCTTCCCCCAATGAAATAAACTTATTTCTCATTATGGATGTAACAGTAATATTTTATATTCCATTTATTAATAGCTATTTTGATATTTATAAATATACACACTAAGTACATCTATCTAAAAAAAAAAAAATGTTGGCAAAATTTTGGGGTAGACTAAAAAGCTGGCTTGGAAGCCAGACTACCGTCGTTTGCTTATCAGTAATGTTGCTAATAGCTTGATAGCTATAGTGTGAAAATAGTGTTACCTATATAAAATGACAAGCTGGTGCGAAATATTTTCAGCCAAATCCATCTCTTTGTAAAATATAGTAGCTTTCTTTCAGCCAGCTGACAGTCGACAAAGGGTGAGGGGCAGCGCGGTATTACGCTATCCATAAAAATATACTTTAAACTTGTTTAAACTTGTAACTTGTTTTTTAACCTTTGTACCTTGCCTAGTCTAACCACTGAATCTATCTTTAGTAGATTTTTTTTGTTTTTTACCCAAGTGTGTGCGTGTAAGAATGCGTGCTTACGTGTGTGTTTGTCCTGTCAGTTCCAATCAGTGTGTACGTGTGATGAATATGAATAGTCAACCTCCCTGCAGGTTTGGCAGGAGACCACCTCCAGCTGGACTCAGACCCCTGCTCAAGTGTCTTGGTGTGTGTTTTGTGAGTGCGGTTGTACAAGTCAGTTTGTATCTGTCAGGGCGGTGACAACCTCAGGAGGAAATGACAAACTATGCATGCAAATCACAGAAAATGAATGCTTCAAGCTCATTTTAAAATGTTTATTTTTTAGATTTTTGTCATAAAGGGCATAGATAAATTCTGAGATCTGGTGAAATTGTTACATTTTTGCAAGTTTCACGTCCATCTTTCATTCAGTCATCCTATGTTTCTTTTTTTAGGCACTTTAATCAGTTCACATTTTCCATATGAGCTTTTAGTCCTTCTTTATTTGTAGGAGATTTAAATAATTTCCAAAAATATCTTGTCCTAGCAGACGGAATCCATCTATCATTGTGTGTGCGTGTGTGTCTATAATTGCAGTGCAGCAGATAAAGAAGGAGACGCCATTCCAGCTGTGAGGAGACAGAAGGCGTCGTGTACACACGGTCACAATGAACACTGCACACACTGACGCACTTGCACATACACACAGCAGGTGGGCATTGAGCGCAAGCAGGTGAGCATTAAGTCAGGGTGCTAAACAGATCACGTCGCGGTGTGATATCTGTAGACAGGCAGACAGAGGAGGCTGGTCTGTACCTGCAGGCTGAGCGTGGCGACTCGCAGCACCCTCACCAGGAATTTCCTCCAACTCCTGGGAGGAGGGCGGGTTGAAGGTGAAAGACGGGTGCAAACTGCGGCTTCCGCTATTTTTCTTCAAAGCTACGTCTTGTTAATCGTATTAAATCTGAAATTGCTGTAGTAAACATTTTTTAACTGTTTCCATTCATCTCAATGTGTCGGTTTTGTAGAAAAATTAAATTTTTAAAGATTGAAAACAGCCTACAGTGTGTCTCAAGGCTAATTGCACTTTTAAAAATAGTTTTACATTTTCTCTTTAATTAAGTTATTTGTGAAAATATTTGTTTTTCCACCTTTAATGTTTCTATTTTAACATAGAAACCTTGCCTGTTTCATGTTATTTTTAAATGTTATGCATATCTTCCCTCCAGGCAAAATCTCACACTTGCAAGCCTAAAATTAGCTTGCGTGATGAAACGACGCGGAGAAATCAGATTGACAGCGGTGGAGAAAAATAGGTGCAAAATCTCTACAGACGCTCCATGTTTTGGTAGAACACATTTCTGTCCCTACGTTCTGTAAAACTCAAATAATGAAGGGACAAAAAAATAAATAAAACAGTGTTTTCACAAGCTTGTCAAAAGGAGTAGAATTTCCGGAGCGTTTAATCACCTCCTGTATGATTTGTCTGTCTGGAATTACTAGTCTGTTCTGACGGGATCCACGGTGCTAATTGTGAAACGCTGACTGTGCTCATTGCAAAACCCTGGCCTACAAATTTCCTGGAGCATTGTCAGGGCTCCCTTTTGTTATTTTCTTTCCCCTTTTTGTCCTTGCACCTAGTCTTCTAAGGAAACATGGCCATTATCAGTGCCGATATGTATCACTTATTTCGCTACTTGATGTTAAGAAAAATCCTATGCAATTTTGTTCTGTTTTCTGCTCATCGCCGCTCAGATGCACTGAATCAGGATTATTGACAAAGAAATTTGCAATTTGAGTTTTGAAAGAAAAGGGATATTTCAGTCACCTCGTTTTAAAATTATGTTATTTAATTAATTCCCGTTATTGTCCAAACCTTTGAGCCTCTTCTCTCTCCTTATTTTTCGGGGTAAAAGTCTTATTTTTTGAAGTAAGGTTCTGTTAAGTGGCTATAAGCGATTGCAGCTGGAAATAACTCACGTGGTCTCTTCATTCTGCATAATTTCAGATTGCTTGGCCCCAGTGCTTAAACTAACTACTATCCAAGAAGGGCCAAGACTAAAGTGGACTTCTTGGTCTTTATAGAAACCCCAATCTCATAGTGTTTAGTGCAAACCCTATTTTACATACCTTTAAGCTCTTTGGACTTAGTGTCTATTTTACAGCAGCTGACAATGATTTCCACAGGAAATGAAAGTGTAACACCAATGAATTTCCTCTGTGAAACTCTTATTGAGAATGGAAGCTTGTCCATTCAGAGTAACTCTCTGATACAAAGGGAAGGTGTGTAAAACACTCAAATATTAAAGCAGTTAGTCATTGTTTTATATATAGTTTTTATTGATTTTACCACTGGTTCACTTCTCTGTTACATATGTACTTGGAAATACTTACATGCTCCATTTCACAGTACACAAAGGAAGCCTGTGTTAACTGCTATAAATAAGCATTAGCCTTACTGTCCAATATATATGTAATTACAGTGTAGAGGTTCATAAAATGGTAAATGAATAGTCAATGAAGACGGAAAGAGCGTAATATACTTCTGATATATTTACCTGCTTTTAAACTTTTACAGAACTTTGCTTCAACAATCCTAAACTTTTTCAGCAAGATCGTTTTTATTGTCTGTTTCAAAGCTCCCTATATTTAGCCAAAGTCTCAGCTTCCCCCAGCCCGTCCACTTATCTAAAAATGATTCAGTGGTTAAATGTCAGAGCTGTCCGTACCATTAAGGCCAGCGTGTTTGAAGGAAGGACACCCTCCCCTCCTTCTTCCTCTGTCTCTTTAAATCCCTTTCTCCCCCCGTTAGCTCCCACATCATCCAGCACCCCCTCACCATCGCTCCAACCCAGGCTGGTTAGAGGGCTGATGTGCAGGCCTTGTCATTCAGATTAAGGCCACATTGTCAGCTCAGGGCTCTTCTCTCTTTAGTTTCGTGTCCCGTTTCTTTCTTCCCACTGTCAGCCACGCCATCCCGCGGCCAGAAAAGACCTTATAAAGCTACACTCTCTCTCATCCACTTCTGTCAATTTAAACACTGTCACTCACACCACCATTGGGGATTTGTCGCAGCAAGGACTATTTGTTTATATATAACGTTGGACATGTTTTTCTATGTAGATATACATTTCATCAGCTAACAGAGTTATAGTCTTGATTTTTTGAGGGGGAGTTGAAGGGGGTTTACTTTGAAGTGAAGAGATCTTCGTCAGATACAAATAAAATGACAGCAGTGGCATGAGATGTGAGGGTAAAAAGAGGCGGCATACTCCTCTCCACAAGTCTTAGTACTCTTTTTAGCAAAGACAGCAAAAGCTGTTATTTTTAAATCAAAGTTGTATGAGTGCAGGGGTATTTAGAGAGAGATTGGCAGGTGGTGACACATTCAACCATTTTGCCTTAGTCACTCCTTATCCTGCTCTGTTAAAACATCCCAGAATGATATTTATCACTCAAACGAATCTTGACTCACCAGCGTAGTTGCCGTCATATCCTGTCTAATTACTACAGAGCTCTGTGGCATTTGAGTTTCATGCGTCTTACTGTCTGCGCATTTTTCTTTCCTTCCCAAGACGAGCAATGATTCAGCACTGGCTAAGATGGTGGACAGTTTCTCTCTTGGTATTAGTGCAAAGAGAGGAAACAAATATAAAGCACATTTGAGCCTTTCAGTCCTCAGACTCAGGGGACCACATCATAACGAAACATCAAGCGTTACTGATCAGGGTGAGTCGGCAGTTTCATACCCGTTCTCTCCCTCATCCTCAAACTTGCGCTACAAAGCCTTTGAGGCATGTCGATGCTCCTCTAGAGGCCGAGCAGCTGTTTTTTCTTTGCTTCAAAACAGAAAAAAAAAAAAAAAAAAAGCCAACAGCAGCTCCTGCCCAGGTGCTCTGTTAACCAAGAACTACTATGAGTCAGGAGTTTCAAGATGACTTTCTTTGTGTAACTGCTACTTTCAGCAAAGTAAGACGTGTTCTCATGCACTCACCGTCTGTGTAATTGTGACCGTATTTCATGGAAGTTAAATTATACTCGCATCACTGGCTGGTTTCTAAGATTTAAAGAAAAGGTGAGTCAAAGTTGTTTCTTTTTTTCATGGGCTGTGGTGGAAGAAACTACTGGGGGAGGAAAAATCTTCGCAAAGTCGCACACTTGTTTTTGTGTCGCATTTGTTTGTTTTGTTTTTTTATTATTTAAAGAAATGTTTTGGATATTTAAATCAAAATGACCAAAATGTAATACGTTATTGTCATGTAACTGGGAACAACTGCACTAATAAACAGTTATGTTATTGAGACCCTTGGCAGATTTATTACATGATAAAACATGTAATTTTATCAACATGTTTCTTTTGCCTGTTATTATTTTGAAGTTCCAACTTGAAACTGATAGGGAATCTGTTGAAGGAACTAAAGATTAGGGTGATGTACTTTATGTCAAAGACTTGGAACTCATCTTGGACAATGAATAATCAGAAGCTCTTATCAGTAATGATAAGAGTGTGATTGCTTTAATGCTAATAAAGATCTGAAATTGATTATTGGGAAGGATTTTTTACATGCTATTTATTTTATTACAATACAAAAAAATAACTTTATATATGAAATTAACACTTCATTTGTATTTTCTTATGTATCAAGAGAAGACTTTCCCATTTTCTCTTGGTTAAATGAAGAAAGGTTTATGTCTAAATCTGCCATAGGGATGAATAATGTTGAGCTTTACTGTAACCAGTACAAGCATTTGTTAGCACATAATCATTAAATGTCCACGATGTTGTTGTCATTGGTAAAGCTCCCATGACCTTTTCTGTTTACTTCCGAAGAATGAGAGAAAGATTTAGTTCTTGAATATGCAAAGCAAAAGTTTCTCCACCCACAGAGCAGCCACGTTTCGCCCTCATTTCTAAGCAGACTGTCATCTCTGGTCACCATCCAGTTCACGCTTCCCTCAGTGAACATTCAACGCTGTCGGTGAGTTTGAGCGTAATTTAACAAAAACCATCGACCGTTGACTGTACCCTGTGGACAGCTTTTGTCACTAGATGTATTTTTAAAAGATGAAGATAAAGCCCCACCATACAAATCAGAGGAAGAACGGCTGATGACTCCTTGGGAAGAAAATAATCCGGACATACTTCCAGCTTTCTAAACCACAGCAAAGGTCACAATCAACATTCATTGCTGTCGGTGGGTTTGACTTTGTGGAAGAGCTCACTGAACGATGAATGCAACTGTGTCCCAGATTTCATCCAACCGTCACAAGGAATGTTGTCACGACACGCTGATGATGGCATTATTTATCTCGCCTGTCTCCCTCCCTCAGCTACCACGATGCTGATGGTGTGAACTGCTTTCTTGACAGTTTGGCTCTAGGAGCAACAGAAGAAAAGACAATGAAACTACATTTTGGAAATGAAATGCTAGACATGACTTTGTTGTGAACTTTGAACTAAATGGAAATTTCTTTTTTTATTTTTTGTGCACATTGTAATTGGACTAGGGGGTATGTTACAGTATAAAACGGCATAAATCAGGTGGTCTTCATTTCTGTGATGTTTCCAGGAATTAAGTTACTACGATACATAAGAATTTAAATTCACTTTGTGTTTCTGATTCTTAACACATTGCATTAACTGTCTTTGATGAATTTCAATAAATCATCACACTCTCAGTTCTCAGTGAAGCTGATTATACTCATTGATTTTCCAGGGGAACATGTGAAATTGATGATGTTGGATCTAACAGTCAAAGCTCCTTTTCTGAAATTTGAACAAACACGATAGCTATCTGCAATATGCAAATCCCACTGATCAAAGCACCTCAAGCCAAGATGTAAAAAAACGAAAAGTGAATGCAGTTGTCAAGATTTAGTCTTGTTAAGATTTTAGAAATATTGTAGGTAATTTTTGATAAAAAATGTAAACTATGGAGCCCTATTAAAATACCAGAAGTAAATTTGTGAAGTAAAAACATGAGACCAGTTGAGTCATTCTAAAGCTTTTCTTCACATATAATTTGGCATTTATCTTTTACAACCCAAATTAAAACTAATGTCTTCTAGAAAATATATTTTTTACACTATTATTTTAGAAATTGGGCTCCATCAATATGTGTTTCCACAGTATTGCAACAGGATAATTGTAACAAAGGTGGAAAAAGTTTTTGAATTATTTATCACAGCCTAATATTTTAATCGTGTTGAACAATTCTAACTAAGTAAAATAAGCATAACTGCTCTTATATTTTTTACGTTTCACTGCCAAGCTTTATTTTGGAGGTGCATTCATACATAGCAACACAATATTTCCTCCATCAATGCACAAGCAACTGTACATTTAATGATGTTAAAACACACAATACCGTCTTCGAAAGTGTAACACCACCCGTTCAGTCCCCCATAACTACAGCTAGAACTTAAGAAAAAAAAAAAGCTGAAATTACATTTTATTCTACATGTTTACTTTAATCTTAATATTTAGCTGTTTCTTCCAGTCTATATGTCTGCAATTAAATTTCAAAATATTGTGCTGGTGATATAATGACCTTTTGTTTCACCTCGTAGACCACTGTACTGCTCAGTCAGGAAGTAACTTTCTTAAAAAAATAACTAACTAAAATGCTAATTCTGAAATAAAACCACATCTTGACCACAAACACTAACTGTCCCATTTTCTTTTTCACAACTCAGAGATCATGACTGTTCAAAATGGCTTTATGTTTTCATATTATTTTTATACTATTTTATACTGCCTACGCTGTATAAAATAGCGTAGGCAGTATATTTTATTACAGATGATTTTTCACATCCTGTTATTATACAACAATTCTCATAAAAAGTCAATTTTATCCTGTGCAAACAAATAAGCAGTGACTGACGAGATCTGCTGCCCTCTCTCCATCAGATTATATAATGCGTCATTTGGGTCACTGCTTTAGGATTAGCAGCAGCCTTAAAGGGCCTGTGGTGATATGGAGAAAATGATGATGACGATGATGATGATGCTGGTAAGAATGTGCTGCCTCACCATTACCAAGAAACTGCAGCTGAAACTGAATGAGTCACACTAACAGTAAAGAAAGCCAGTTGTTGAAAAACAGATTCACTTTTGATTAAACAAAAACCGTCTTACATAACTTAAGTGGATGCACACAGTTTATTTCTTTGTTTACTTGTGTGTTTTTTGGGAGACCGGTGCAATTCAAGGTCAGGGTTTCTGCAAGATTTAATAAAGATGTGTAATTTAACTTTAAGGTCACCAGAGAGAAAAAATATGTTAATCACATAAGTTAAATATATAAAATCTAAGCAAGACATGTAACTTAGGAAAACAGTTTGATGGTTTTCTACTCTGTTTTCTTTTCATGCAGGAATGAATGAGACTTCATCTCATTTCAGCTCCTGAAAAGAGGTTTTAAAATTCCTCTTTTCAGGTCAAACCATTTTAAAGATACACTTTTTCATGAGGTAGGAGTCAGTTCGAAGACTAGCAAGCAAATTTAAATTTTAATTGCTTAAACGTGCAATTTTTGTGAGGAATCACCATGCTTATAACACAGAAATAGTTTGAGACATGTAATATTAAATAATTAAGCCAATTTAATATAAAACATGCAATCACCGGAAAAATGAAGACTTTGTAAGAGCTAAAATTTTGATTATTTAATTTAAGTTTTTAAATACTTTTAAAAAATAAATTTTAGCTATAAAATATTAAAGGAGCTAAACTGGATCAAATTATTTTATCAAATTATGTTTGGATTTCTCAAATTCTTATAGTGATCAGAGATCGAGGGCGGGTACTAAATAAAGTGAACGAATGAAATCAATGTCATTTTTAGTCCACTAGAGGGACACCAAACAACAGGAAGCAGACACTGAAAAACTGAGCAGGATTCAATTTAATGTGAGCTTCCCACATTATCCCTCCCTCTTTACAAAAACAGTGAAAGAATGTGCAAGGAATGGAGAAAAGCAGTGAAATAGACAAATCAAACAGATGTATTAAACAGATCAAAGATGGGGAGCTTTATTTTCAAACTACGAAAGAAATCAGAAGTAATGCAAACATTTTTTTATGTTATTAAGACCTATAATAACATATAGGTTATTGATAAATAACTATTAAAAGAATAGTGAGCTTTTAATCAATTGCTTAAAAGAAATCTTCAAAAACCTGAGTTGTAGTGATTTTTTATGTTTTACTAAAGTGGCAATTGTTCAATTTTGCTTTAAACGGAATGTAAAGCAAACATTCTAAAACACAAAGTCTGCATTTGTCTGTGCTAATGCTTTTTTGCCATGTGAGACTCTCGGAGAGCTCATCAATCGTAATTCCCTGTGGAGATAATGAGTGATTCGGAAGCTCACTGCTTGGGTCACTGATGTGTAGTAAATGAGATGGTAAAATCATGGAGCTCATAACACCAAGTAACAGCTGTAACCCCTGAGATCTTTCACATAGAAGCAAAGTTTAAACTAGTTATGCCAATAAACAGAAACATCTCATAATCTACTTCTCCTTTTACACCTCATTATGCTTTTAAAAAATATAATTGCTCACTGATACATCAGTTAGCTAACTTCTTTTTAATCAAAACTAAATTAATACAAGCTATGATCACTAAGCTATGTAAAAAAAAAGTCTCACATTTTATGAAACATAAAAGTTAATTTGAAATACGTTAACTGTGACCTTTTCAAAAAAAAAAAAAAAAAGCACTGGCCTATAAGTAAAAATAAGGCTTAAACCTAAGGAGTAATATTTTTTGAAATGAGTTGTGGCATAATTCCAGAAAGCTGAAATGCAACAGAATTGTTTTGTTCACATGTCATAAAAAGCTAAGACAAAGTTATTGTGAGTTTCTCAAATTCCTCAAAGAACATCCATTGAAAATGTATAAAGAGCACACTTATTAAAACAGAACAAGTCTAAAAATGCATTGTACAGTTTCTGCATAAGGATAAACTGTATGTTCAGTTAAAAAAGAAAACTGTATTGGTTTTAGGTGAAAGAACCATCCCTGATAAAGAGTTTAAAGCGGCTCATGTAGCTGATGTCCATCAATATAGTGGTATTTCACCCTATCAGTGTTGGTGTTTTGCAGTTAACAGTGCCTCCCACACCTCCTTACTCCTATAGGGGTCTCTACTGCCTAATGTCTGCTGGTCTGAGCTGTCTCTCACCCTCAGCCAGGAAGATCTGCATGGCTCGGTATAGCAGGTGGATCCCGAGCTCCCGTTTCCTCTTTAGCTCCCAGTTTGATACCACACCATAGAAATCTCCTCGCTTCTGATTGGTCAGCATCTTTAGCCCTGAAATAAGGACAGTTTGGTACAAAAATGTTGCACTCAAGTAATTTCAGACAAACTAAGCAAGTTTGTGAAAATCACTTCCATAAGACACTGGTTTTGTCTACATAAGACACAACTAAATAAGTTAAATAAGTGTGGTCAGTCTATACATTAATGGCATTTTCCTTAAACTCATCCCATGTATTTGGTCTACTCTGTCTTAAATAGAGAAAGACGTTTTCAGCTAAAATATGTTTTCATTGTACAATTACAATCACACATCTTGTGGTGCTCACACAAGATGTGTGAGCTCCAACACCAATCCTTCCTCACCAGTTAATCCTCTCATTTCTAAATATCCACATAGTGAAATGTTTTCTCCATCCAATCTCTTTTTCTCTCCAAGATAAAAGCTGAGGTAGAGAGACAGAAAGAAAGGAAGGGTAGAAGTCAAGGCACTGCTGTTTTTTTTTTTATTTTGTTTTACTTTTAGACTGTCATTATGAAGACAGTGTTTGTGTAGAAAGCGACATAAACACCAACACAGAAAAAGACATTTAAAATTTTAAAAAGGACTCTTTTTTAAAACTTGAAATTCTCAATATGGTTATTTAATAATAAATTGCTTTCATCACAATGAGATCTATAAAAAACGCCACATTTTCTACTACAGTGCATAGCTGTAAGAACAGATAAACCACCAGGGACTGACTTAAAGGGATGTAGGTTGGACTGGAGCCAGTTTTCGGGAAACTCTCACAAGAGTTAAATTTTATACATTAAAAATTACAGTAAACTGATAATTGTAACCCTTTCTGGACTTAAATAGATGTAAATTTTACAGTAAAATTCACTTATCGGTTATTAAATTTCTTTAGAGTGAGGAATGATGTGTAGTTTTTTGATTGTCTGATACATTCTATTTAAATAATTTTTTGAGGCTAAAAGTCAAGCACAGTTCAGGTCTGTGTGTCGCTAGTTGTCATTACGACTGCTCCTCACTCACCGATGGCCTCCACCATGCAGGCCTCTCTTGTGTATGCTTCCACAGGAATGACGTTCTGAAAACAGTGGAGAGAGATGACTCCCTGTCCGGCGGTCCACACCTGGAGAATGTGCTGCACTTTTGGACAAAGCTTCTGTTAAAGGGATGAAAAGCAGCCCTGTTACCTATTGATACAACCTTGGCTAAACTTCCTTGTAATTTTACAAGACAGAGGTATCCAGGCAGAGTTACCTTGGCGGTCTTCTCCCCTCGGTAGTACTCTAAAGCTTCATACAAGTGACTGTAGGGGCGGGAGCGTTTTCCTTTGCCCACGTAAAATATGGCATGGATGAAAGTCTGGAAACATTCCTGGGGAGTCATGGTGTGACTGCGGAACGGGAGGTTCTTTGTCACTCTAAAGAAAGAAAAAGAAAAAGATGTAATACTACATATTGTTTTATTTTTTTTTCATTAAAACCCAAATCAGGGATTAAAACCAGTTTAGAGGCTCATTTTTAATTAAGAAAATGGCTGATGAAAAATGATCTGATCTATTGTGGTCTTCCAGTGGAATTGAAAACTAAATGATATATATATATTAGTATTTTGTATTCATAAACGTAACTGGAATTCACAACATAGTGTAACAGCAGGGGAGATAAGTGGTCCCTATTTCTTAAAAAAAAAAAAAAAAAAAGTTATACATTTTTGTTTTGAATATTTTTGTAAGTACTGTGAACCCACTATATTTTTACTCACTGTTATCCTATTGTCATTTTATGTTGTCATATTGTCTCTTTTTTATTTGCTTTATTAATGATTTTTTGCTAATAATAAGAAACTCAAAAACATTGAAAATAAAACTCCCAAAAGAGCTATAGGAGCCTAATATCACATATGTTCAAAACAATGAAAACAAGTTAACACTTACCAACTGTGAAACTTAAAAAAACTTTTTGCAAGGTAAAAGGACTGCACCAGAAATCAAAAAGCAAAAAATAAACATTACCTTGGGTCAAGAAGAAGGTAGTTAAAGCTGGACTTGATGATCCCCTCCCTCCACTTCCTGTTTTGATCTGGTTGGTCAAACTGCTGGCACAGGGACTGCTCATCACCATGGGAGTTGGGCAGCTGGAAAGTCTTCAGGACCCGACAGAGATCTGGACTATAGCCTAAATCTAGTAAAGTTAAAAAATAAAACATCTGTGAATGACGAGGTGCAACATTCTCCTGAATGTTTCTTCACTTAATGTAAAGCAATATCTAAAAATAAAAATAAACATAACCTTTCTGCGATTGGTCAGACTGCTTGTTGTCATTCTGTGTGTTGCTGTTTTCCTCTTGCAACAGTCGGCAGAGCTTCCTCAGGTAAGTTGGCCTGGTGCGACTGCTGATAGGACCCGGGCTCTCTCCTAGTTCCACCAGCCTCAGTCTCAGCTCCCTGTCAGTCATTCCTCTAGTTTCTGGCAACAGTCTGCACTCAGATTTATCATCTTCCTCTTTCTGAGCCTGCATCTCAGGCTGTAGGTTCTCTTTCCCTTTGCTGCTCTTTGTTTCAGTTTGCAAAGCTCGCCAGTCGTACAAAACAGTCTCGTCGCTGATGCTGGTACTTGTGCTGGAGCTGAGTGAAGTGTCGGACGTAGGTGGAACATGTGTCTCAATGAGCTTGTGGCCCTGCTCTGTATCAGTGTAGAGATACTCCACTGGTTCATCCAGGTTCTGGATGACTGGACGCCCCCCAGGAGTGAAAGACAGGTCTGCCAGGCGCTGTGGTCGACGGCTCGACAGCCGGCTCATGCTGTATCTTGGGGTGCATCCGGTGCCTGGAGTATGTGGAGTGTCAGTGTCCTCTGTGGATGTCTTTGGAGAAAAGACATCCACAGAGGTGGACGAAGAGGATGTCGAGTTGGACTCTGAGCCGTAGTCTTCAGTAACCCAACAGTCATCGTTTTTAAAATTATCTACATGATTTTCAGCTGCCAGATGAGCTACTTTTGCCTCATCCGAACCAGTAAGATCCTCTGTTAGAAATTCCTCATCATCAGGAAGATGTCTGTTCTGTCCTCTTATGGCAAGAACAATCTCCGCAAAATTTTTTTCATAAGCAGCGACCGAGTCGTCCTGGTTCTTATCTAATATGACTGTGTCATCCAAAGACTGGGATCCCTCAACAGAATAAGTTACACTGTTGTGTAGAATAAGAGTATCAGCTTGGCTATTACTAACACTTGGACCACTAAGAGTGCTGTACCGGGAGTATTGGCTGTCCTTGGGTAACAAGTCACTTTCAGTGACTCTCTCCAAGTGGCGTGACATATAACTGGGTGTGTAAGGTGAGTTGAATCCATGCACACTGGTCTGACACCTTGGCGTCTGCCGAAACATTCGAACTGGCGTTGGCAGCGTATCATCAAATAAAGAAGATGTGGTTAACATGGCCTCAGAGTTTCTGCTTGTTCTCATTGAGCAGCGGCTCAATCTGGACCTCGTCCTGCCAGTCACAAAAGGGCTAGGTGTAAATTGAAGTCTACTATTTTCTTCTGATGACTCAGCATCTTGCTTGACCCCATCAAGTTTTCTTTCAGTGCTTAAAAAAGAACCAATAGAAGCTTTCAATATATTCGTCTCTTCATGTTGTTTTTCAGATAAGGTCAGTTTATCAAGCAAACCCGATAAAGGCTGTACAGTTTCAGATTTTGAGTCTCTGTTGGGTTCTGTTTGAACTCTTAACATACTTTTATCGTCCTTTTGGAGTTCATTTCCAGAGTCTGTAGAATCCTGTTTGGTCCTTGTATCAGACTCTGCCTCCTCTACGAGAGGGAATGAAGGATGTCTTAGGGGTACAGGAGCATCCAGACAGCTAGTGTAATGGTCACTTTCACAGCTACTGTAATGACTGCTGCAAGTCTCACTGCTGCTGCTGCCCACATGGGCCTGCTCTTGTTGTTCAGAAGGATTCACTTGAGGTTCTTTGTTGCTCTGCCCCTCTGGTTCATCATCACTGAGTTCAAGAGCACAGTGACTGATAACTGTTTTCTCTAGCTCCCCTTCTGTGCTCTCACTGCTTTCCCTAGAGAAGACAAATACATGGTCCGGTGATGTGACGTCAATCCCCTGCTGTGGTAAAACCGTAGCCATGCGTTCAGAATCTAGAAAGTCTGAGTATTCAGACATGTCAAAGGGTAAAGTGTCCGTGCACTGACTGATTTCAGCAGCAGTGCTCAGTTTGGGAGTTTCTGGGCTGAAAACTGGAAAATAGTCATCTACTTTTCTAAAGCTAACACTCTTCCGACTTGCTCGCCTGGATAAAAACTCTGAAGGAGCATTAGCTGAAGCCATCTGTTCATTATCTTTTGTGACTGATCCATCGTCACAACTTAAGGCATCATTTTCTGGAGCTGCCATTGTAGCTACAGGTGCTGCAGCAGAAATGCGAGTGCTTGATAGTACAGAAGGCCCATTAAATGATACTCCCCTGCAACTTGGTCTTCCATTTATGTTAGACAAGGTGAAAAAGGATGAACGCCTCGTGCTGCTCAGTGGGACTTCACCAAAACCACTGATCATGGACAAGCGGGAACTGAAACTGTAGTCTGATTCAGGATAGCTGGACGTGTCAGTCTGGTCTGAGTACACAGCTGTGATAAGAAAACACTCATTTTTATCACAACACTTTCAAGTCCCTGCATATAACCACACTGTGTACATTTTCACTTTATTCATTTTGCAGCACTTGACCAAAGGTCAACTAATCTTTGGTTTATTTATTACATTTCACAATTAATTTCTAGCTTGACTTTGAATCTGCTTGCACATCCTCTTCAGAAAAACTATGAAAACTGACTTTACCATTTCACTCTAAATTAATTATTTATCATAGTCTGTAAGAACTGATTACAGATATTTTTTTATATTACTTTATCAGTCATTCTTGATTTACAGGTAACAATAAACTGCAAACATTATTGTCTCTTATACATTTTTTTGGATAAGTAAATATACAACATCAATTTGCAATGAGATGCTACCACTTAAATTATTGTTAATGGTAGACTTTTGTTTCAGCAGTTTGGCTTTTTTTTTTGTTCAAATAAATAATGATGAGAATAGTAATGTGAATGTGCTGATCTTCATCTGTTAAAAGTAACTGCTGTTAATATATTAATGAGAATGTTCTTTTTCTTTGTACATAAAGAATTGCAAATGTATGAGAATGCACTTTTTCATATTTAAGTATCTTAAAACAAAAAGACCCCACAAAGTCCACAATTTTTAAAGCAATCTACAACAAGGTAGCATATCTTACAGTATTGAAATTGAGGGAGGTCCTCTTCTTCTGTATCATCTGAGGACTGGTACTCATGAAGAAGAGAGGCACATTTCCGATTGTCCTGTTGTTCTGCTAGTTGTGCTGGTGTGTTCCCTTCCTGCACAAGTAAACAGACAATAATGGTCAGATTACATAAATTAAATATTACAGCAAAATAAAATATGTATTCTTTAAAAATTTCTAATTCCTGGCAATCACATTTGTCATATGGTATTTTGGTAGTAAGCCGACACCTCATGAGTGACCCATTGTTGTACAGTGTAATCTGGTTATTCTGACCACATGAAGCAGTCCAGGATCCATAAGGACATTTTTACAGAAAAGCTCTCAGATCAATATTTGAACAAAGCAAACCAACATTTTTTTAAGGATGTGTGTTGAGTGAATTTAAATTAAATTAATATTCTAAAACTGTGTAATTTGAGGTCATAATGCATACTCTTTGTTTGTCTGTTTCCATAAAAAGCACACGTGGGACTCTGTGTTCATCTAGTAGATGAGCTCTCACTGAACCTGGTTCTGCTAGGAGTCTCTTCCTGATTAAAGGAAGCCATTTCTTTCCACAGTGCCCAAATACTTGCGCAAAATGAAGAACTGCTGGTAAGTCAACAATTTAATGCTTTTAGGATTTCTAAAAGCTTCTTACAAGAACAACTGTATGACCTTAACTGACTACACAATTGGATCATTTTTATAATTAATTTGAGTTTGATATATTTCTGGACAGAACAGGATTTTATCAAACTGAATATGGTTTGCACATTAAAAGATGCCTCAACAGTACAAAAGATGTTGTATAACTAAACTCTAATCAAATAAATAAATATGGAAGCTAATTTGAGAATTAGAGGAACCAATATGCTCACTTATGCCCTATTTGATTGTATTATATTTGTTTGGCTGTAAGTGCAGCGGCCTACATGTGTATCTTCATACAAACTTAGTAAAGTGAGTTTCCATCACAAATGACCCCTGCCGTGAAACATCATACAATGCAATTTAAGATATAAACTTGCACAACATCTCTGTATTAAAATAGCTTAAATTAATCTGTTTAACTGTAAAGACTTACAGTATCTTTTAAATTTGGGTTCCCTCCATTCATTAAGAGCAGCTTGAGATTTTGATAGCATCCCCAAAGAGCAGCAACATGAAGAGGAGTCAGGCCTTCAGAAGATCTAAGAGAAATACAGGTAAGAAATTTTGGTATTTTGGTCCTTCACTAGAATATATTTGTTTACAAGATTATAGGTGTAATTCAATTGTCATCTGTAAACTGGTAAAACAATATATGTTCAATTTCAATGTATGAAACTATACCTAACATTGGGGTCAGATCCATGCTGCAGCAACATTTTCAAGCAGCGTATGTTCTTCTCTGTTTCCTTGCCGACAGCCAGGTGTATTGCAGCCACACCTTCACTACCCACCAGGTTTGGGTTTGCACCCTTGGAAAGGAATAGCTGTACAGATCTGCAAAGGATCAAAACATGTTACTTTCTGGAATTAATGTATTCATTCAATAATATATCACATACAAAACATGACCATAAACATTCTTTTTATCCAAAAGTTGTGCATCTTCCCACAAAGCAGAACAAATAAAACATATTAAAAGCTACTAATTTAAACACACAATAGGTACATGTAGGTGTTTGACTTCTGATGGGTGGCTTCTCTCTGGCAAATTATCAGAGAAAACTAAAAAGATTCCAAATACTGATAACAGTTTTGCATTAACACCTATTTGCATCACCAAAGTTGGAAAAACAAAAAAAATGCTATTGCAAATAGTAACTCCAGAACTGACTGACAAATAATAAAAGTTAAAGATATGATGCATTTACTTAAACATTGTTTTTTATATGGAAGCACGCCCTTGATGACTAAGTTTATTCAACTGCACAATCACCACTTATTATGATACAATTGTTTCAGCCACTGCATGTATACGTCTGCTGTTTTATTACACGTCAAAGGACTCCGATCAAACTTTACATATAAAAGAATGCCGATCACGAACTAAAATTGTTAAAGATGTGTTCATAATTGAACAACTCGAAAATACAATCCAGCATCCCAAATACCGTTGTCTGCCGCGTCTCTTTCAACTCAGGACATGCCCGAACAAAACAAAGAAAAGCCTGGATACTTGGTAACTACCTGGGATCTCCATCGTTCACCGCGACGCACAACTGACTTGCCAGCCTCCCGTTGTTGCAATCCATGACGAAACCGATGTTTGTTTGCACAACACTACACTATGTTATTTGCAAGATCTTTCTGCTTAGCTCATGATTAAATTAATCAGAAAACGAAAGAAAACTTTCAACCAAAGTTAGCTAATAGGGCTAATTCTGCAGAAACGACTCCACATTGCGTCCACATGTTCGGCTAAGTTTGTAATGCATTTAGCTAACAAATAATAGGCGATTCATTTAATCGTCTATTGTTTAGCTAAAATGTTTACGAAGCTTTGTAGTCCTAAATGATTTTGAATTTAAATCCGAAACCCAGTTCAGGAAAAACTGCGTTTATTGTTTTGATGGTTAAAGTTCCCTCCAAGCAAGAAGGCGGAAGACCCGCCCACGGGCTCTTCTGATTGGACAACTGGTCAACAGCGTCATCAGCACTTCAAAAAAGAAGCTCTGATCTAATGCACTGCAATGGTAACTAGGATTGATTGGAATGTTTGACTGAAGTGACGTTTTCCGTAAGTGCCTCAAAATTACATTTGTTGTCAGTTGGTGCCATACAAATAAACTGAATTGAATTGAACAAATAAAAAAGATTTGCAGCAAAATAGCAAAACAAATAGAAAAACTGACTTTGGGAAGCTGAATTATATTTAGTGAGTTTGGTTAATGTCACAGAGGTTTTAAAATGTGTTTTGATGTTATACATTTGCAGTTCGCATAAAGATTATTCTTCCTAAACATTGGAATTTCAGCCAAAACTGTTGCAACATCATTTATTTGTGTATGTTGTATTGCAAATTTTAAAGCTTCCTTTAATCTGAGAAGGAAGCTTATAATACACCAACTTTGCTCAAGATGAGTCTTCATCTTGAGCATAATTTCTACACAACTGTGTCAGAATACAAGTTTTTGTATACATATAAAAGTCTAGAATATAATTAAACATAAGAAGTGGAGTTAGCAATAAAATTTGCCAAATAACAGTAGAAAATATCAGCAATTTTAAACCCACATACGTAATGTTTAACTTTAACAGTTTTTATTTTATTTTCATATTATGTTTATTTATGAAGTAGGACATATTTTAAACAAGCTGATAGCCCAACACAAAAAACAAGTAAGTTATTTTAAATATAATTTTAAAAGAATCACAGTCATATTTTAGATACAAATGTTTAAGAAAGTGTTCAGATTCACAGCTTCCATATTCAGCATTAATAGAAATACTTTTTCAGCTCAAATGCTGAGCAAAGCATTTGAGCTTTGTTCAATTGTCCACAATTGTCCACAATTCTGGACTAATTGTGGAATTAGTCCACAATCTTATATTTCAACCAAAATAAAAGATTGTGGACTAATTCCAACATCTTAATGAATCCTGTTGGGACTGTGATCTCAGGCAGAGAACAGGGTAACCAGCAAGCCCACCAGAACAAGAAGTAGGCTTGAGTGGATTCTTCCACTGTGGCCTGCAAGTAGTTGGCAATCATTATAGGGCTCTATGCAGGCGGCATAAGCCATGACATGTGGAATGTAGTTCTGTTCCTGAACTCCGTGGAAAAGGTGAGACATTGGTCCTTTGGCAAAGATGGCCACATCCTCTATACCATGGGTCTCTGAGTCGAGAGGGACTGGAGTCTGCTGTCTGTAGTCATTTGTCGCTGTGAGAGAATGGAAAGGTCTGCATTATGTTTAAATTTTCTCAGACAGAATTGGCAAACCTGTCGTTGTGTGTGTAAATGTTTGAAGCCTCAGAAAACATACTTGGAAGCAAAACATTATCTGGCAGTGACAAACATGACCATAAATCATCATTATGTGTATCTTAAGACTTGACCTGACTGAAATGTTTATTTGAGTTTCCGAGTAATGATGATACAATTAACAACTGAACTGACACAAAAGTTGAACATACAGGTGACAAGACCAGCTTTACTGGAAATAAGAAAACTTAAATTTTTGCACTTTAAATTGGTAGCAGAACACTCAATTTTTCTTCAAGTACAAATTGTTTTTAATATGTTGGCTAGACAAACAGTAAATGGCTTGTTTTTTGTAAAATAATTCATCAAGCCCAGTGGACTCCAAAGCACTTAGACTAAATTTATTAATTCACACACACATTCACGTTACTGGTTTTATTAAACCAACAACATAAAACAGAATCTTGTTTTCATGTTGTGTATGTAAAATGTAACATGTCAATCTACTAGGTGAAGTTATTGGCTTTGTTTACAAAAATCAGCATGTACTTACATGAAATTGATTCATTCATATCAGGGCGAGTTCCATTGACTATCTGATATCCTGGTCCATTGCCATAAACAGCAGTGGTAAAATGCTTTTTGTCCGTGGCCAAGCGACGAGAAACTCCTGTGGATTGCAGAATACATCAGTGTTTTGTTTAAAAATACTAATTTGGACAACATTATGGTACTTTGACTTTGATACAATAAGTTATTTTCTCATCATATATCTTACCTGCAACAGAGTTTCCTCTTGCAGAAGGTCCTCCAAAAGCAAAGACATGGGAGTGGTCAGCAGTGACTACAGTCAGCGTGTCCAGCTCATTGGTGAGTTCTGCTGCTCGCCCGATTGCACGGTCAAACTCTACAGCTTCATGGAGAGCTTTTTTAGCCCAAGTACCATGGTGAGCATGGTCAATTCTCCCCCTTAAAGTTCAAGAGAACCACACTGACGCATAAGCATGACAATCTCATTTGTTTGTTTTTTTTAAAAGATTTTTTTGGCCTTTATTGACAGTTATAAAACAGAGAGTGAAGGGGGAAAACATGCCGCAAATATCTTAAGGTTGGGAGACCAACCCCAGGTTAGTCTATGGTCTTTGTATGGGGACATTTTCAGAAGTTTTTGGGATGGACACTAATTGTTGCAGAGAGTGGTATTTACTGCAGATAAATTATTAACTTGTTATGTTTTAACGGAATATAATGAGTTAATGACTATTAACTCATTAATAAGCTATGAATGAGTTGATAATCAACTCATTAATGAATTAGTTACTAATTTGTGAGTTAATAATCATTAACTCATTAACTTTAACTCATTAAAATTAGCTATTAAATGATAGCTAATTTAAAACCAGCTAATGCCACTCACAGAATAATTTGTGTTTACAGGTTTAAATGCAGATTATTTAATATTGTATTTATTAAAACAAAATGAGATATAATATTGATAATAAGGATCATTTACACATAAATCTATGCAGCAATCTATACAGTTATACAAACTTCAAAAACAATACAAAGAGAAAAGGTTTTTGAATTTTGGGTGTGTATTATTATACTTATCTTCCACAAACAGGAAATATCCTTTGGGATTCTTTTGGAGAATCTCGATCGCCTTTTCTGTCATCTCTGTTAGCGAAGGGTCCATAGATGTATCCCGCTCTAGCTCATAGCGACAGTCTTTGGGTTCAAACAAACCTGAGAGAGAGGGCATTTTTTTAAATATAATTTAAAACTAAATATGCTGGATCATGTCAACTTTTAAGTAAAATAAGTTATTGCTTTTTTGCTCCATGTAGCCTGATGGACACCCATAACTATGCCAAACTCTCTTCCCTTCCAGGAGGACAACCATCTCTGCAGCAATCCACCAACCAGGCCTGCGTGGTAGAATGGCTAGACGAGAGCCACTTCTTCATAAAAATCACATGGCGGCCTGTCTGCAGTTTGCCAGACAAGCTATCTGGAGGCACTTGAATGACTCTCAGACCACAAGAAACTAAAGTCTGGTCTTATGAAACAAAGACTGAACTATTTGGTGTGAATGCCAGGCATAATGTTTGGAGGAAACAAGACTTAGGTCATCACAAGGCTAATAACACCCCTAGATTGAAGTATGATGATGGCAGCATAATGCTATGGGGATGTTTGGCAGCAGTAGGAACTAGCAGTCCTAGAATGGTCAAACCAGACTCCAGACTTGAATCAAATTTCAAGAGAGATCTGAAAATGACTGTTTAGATATCCTTCATCTATACAAAACTAGCCAGAGAAAACACTTAAACAAGTTGTGCCACTATTTTATTTTGTTTTAGAGTGCTTAATAAGAACTTACCTAGAAGGAAGTTTGTTTTTCGAGGATCGACAGCATCGAACTCTGTTTTATTCCAAACATATTTAGCATTCTGCAAGTTGAAAGAACAAACACATAGGTAAAATTTTAAATAATATAAGATTATGTACAAAATCCAAATATATTTACACTACATTAGAACACCATACTTCAAATCAAATAATGTAGATGTAAAATATTAAATTTACTGTTTTGTTTTTAGCCCATTCAACAATAAGATTTTTTCCGTCTTTCCGTTTTCCTTTTTCAGATGGGTACTCAGGATCGACTATGTCTCTTGGAACCATATACTGACGACCTCCACCCAGAATGACCTGCATTGAAGAAGATGACAAAGGTTATAGTCATTTTTAAAACTATTAAAATAGTCTTTTTGCTGTTCTCAGTCTGATGTAATATTCTAATCTTCAATGTAGTGTTTTTGCTGCTATAAGAAGAAAATCCTTATGAATAACAGAAAGAAAGGCTTGAAAACATTGTCTCTATGTAATACATCTATATAATTTTTCTTAAGGGACTGAATTAGTGACATAAATTAACTTTTAAAAAAATAAATAAATAAACTGAATTCAATTGATCTGAATTAAATAATATTTAATTCACTGACAATTAGTGAGGAAGGAGTCGAATAATACATAAAGTATATTTAAAAAGCATATGTCAGATTGCTGAAAGCTATGTTAACATTTGGTTTTGAAAACATTTCCATTACTATCCAACAAGGTTTGTTGCAATTATTGACTCAATGGACAGCACCATAAGGAACTGATTCATAAATTAAGACTCACATCTATCTCTATGTTGTGAACGAGTTGATAAGCAATGTCACGACAGCCATTTTGGACAGCTTCATGAGAGAGGTCAGAGTCAGAATACCAATCTCTGTTTGCAGCGTGAGCGTAGCTTGCAGCAGGGGAAGCATGTTGCACTCTCGTTGTTGTGACAATTCCAACAGATTTTCCTAAAACAAATATAGTAGTTGTCAGACTGTTGTAACAACAATGTTCTTAACATTTTGTCAACATTTTTACAAAATTAATCTACAGGGTAATTAATTTGCTTAAGTGCCTTTATTCGGCCTCACACATATAATAAAACTAATCTTCTTGTCAAATAGATATGGTGGCCAAACTTTATAGATAATGGCGCCTACCTGCATTCTTGGCACGATAGAGAATTGATGTGACTTCATTGCCAAAAGAAGCTTTACAGTCATCCATTGGAGTGGCAGCAGAGACTCCAAGGGTCCCATAGTTGGCTTTTACCCCACATAAATATGCCGTCGCCGTGCCGGCACTATCTGGCATCTGCTGGTCTACGTTATAGGTCTGTAGGATTCAAATATTGGAGAAAAACACTGTGGAATTAATATGTTTTAGAAGTATAATGAAATGCACAAAGAATCCAATTCAAATAATTCTGGATTTTCTAAAAGGCTTTTAAATATGAAGACATTGCTTTTTCAATAGAAAATCAGTCAAAAATAGAAATTGTCTATAAAATGTTTGAGAGGACCCATGACAACCTCAAAGTAAATATTTTTTTCAACCGTTAGTTATGTAGTTTGATGCAGAAAATATTTGGAAAGGGGGACTGCAATCACCTTCACCCTAAATGTAGATCAGACTTTTATGTGATAATATGCTGTGTTTGTTTGGCAATATATTTTGTTTTTTCAAGTTGTCTGCTATGCACTTGATTAAGACTACAGAAGGTCCAGGAATTCTCCTCAGATCATAATGTCAAATTTGGAGTGTGTTGTATACAGAACACACCAAGTTCTGTAGCAGTAAAACAAGTAAAACAATAAAAAATGTGATGTATGGTAACACTGCCCCAGCAAACCACCATCAAAATATTAATGTAGTAACTTGGTGAATTTCTGACAGTTTAAAAAGCTAGATTTCCTTTATTAATGGAAAAAGGTTATTTTCAAATTTTAAAAGATGTTAAGATAATTTCTATTGAGCTCTATGCTTCTGTCTAGTACTTGTGCTTTTTCTGTCAAAAGTAATGCTTATTATTAGCTAAGGGTTAGATTTCCCCATTAAATAATGTTTCTTTTTTATTTTAGATACATTTCTTGAGCAGTCAACATGTGCTGTCAAAAAGTGCTGACCTTAGACAGTGCCAGGTGAGGGAATGTATCCATAACCAAACTTCCCTCCTCTCCTGAATGTCCTTCTAGCTGGCCTTTGAGGATCCGGGCAGCTGTCACTGTTGGTATTCCCATTCCTAAAAGCAGAATCAAATGCCACAAGGTTAACATTGTACTTTATGAACATCATAAGACTTAGCTGATTTACATGTCAATGAAAGACTAAATCACAGACCGTGGGATGTGTGCGCAGTATGAAATCCACCATTATTAATTATTCATTCAAAACTGCAAACTTTATGATATCAACATCAACTAATGACTTGTTGTCCAACAGTTGAACTCCAAAAATTGATTCACAATGGGCTAAATATTCACAATTCTTTTTCTCTGCATTTTAAATGTACAATAAAATACTGGACCCTTCTTCTGATTCCTCTTCATACAACTTTGTCATCTGGTAATTTACAAGAGCTTAAAACGTGATATGTTGTCATAAACATACCAAATTACGGAGTAATGAAGTGTTACTGATCAATCGCAAACCCTGATAAAGCCCTGAACATGCCGCAATCAGCATGTTTTCCAGGAGGGAGTGGATTATGTTGTGATCAGAATTCTATAATGCCGCTGTAACTTTGCAGTTTGTCCACAATCACAATTATGACCGTGATATGATATGATGTTGGTTGAAATCCAGTTGTATATAACCAGAAAGGGCAGTCCATTTCTTTATAGCTGTCTTTAGTAATGTTTAACAGCAAATTGTTACTTATTAGAGAAATCCGATAGAGTGTCACATCATCTGAGCATGGTGGACTTCTCACCATGCTCAGATCACTATCTAGCATTTTATGGCATCACTTTGTTTGCATTGCCTCTAGTTAAAGGCTCATGAAAAAGTGGTTTCCCAAATCATGCTCTCTCAGTTCTGTTAAACATTCCCTTCTACCTCAGAAAAACAAGATTTTGAGGTTTATTGCATTTGTTTTGGAAAGTAATGTAATTTCTTATTTGACTGAAAAAATAAACTGAGGTAAAAGGAACAAAACCATATGATCCAGGAAAGGCTCTTTAATGGTAGAAAAGACTCACCGTCCCCCAGGAACAGGATGAGGTTTTTGGCTTGGTGCACATTAGGCTGAACATTCAATGCAGTGTGAAGAGCTTGTTTCGCTTTGTTGTTCCAGTATTTAGGATAAAGTTCTTCCTCTATGATTAGGATAAACACATCAGGATATGATTAAAGTATTTCATTATAAAATAACAAATGGATAAGGATGAAGGTTTAATCAAACTAATATTTCATGGAAAGAAATATTTAAAAAAGCAACAAAGCTAGAAGTCAAATATGACCTTATTACATGTAATTATTACATGTGAATACGTCACATTTCTTGTATACAATTCTTTTTTACCTGAAAATCACTCTGTCATTGTATTAAACCATAAAACAGTTTGGTTTACCAATGTCCTATCTTTGTTTTCTTTGTGTTAATTACAAGTGTCACATTACATATTATTTTTAAGAACTGTTCTTAGTTGAATATTTAATAGATTCTTACCAATAGCACACAAAGTCCTCTGAGTTGATACAAATATTAATAATCCAGTAAAAATGAGGTTGTATGTCTTTGCCATTGTGTTGACTGCAGGCAAATTTACAAATCTTTGCTTGTGAGTTAACTCAACTCCCTTTATACCTGCAGAAGGAGCAAAGGGCACATGGACATGCCACACGATGTAAAAACAAGAGTATGCTTAACAAGCAAGAACACACAGGTCAGGAACTGTCCATGGCTCACCCAAAACATTCAAACAGTCAGACTCTTTTATATTATACTCTTTTATATTATAGTTTGTTTATGAATCAAATGTAATTAATAAGTTTTTATGTTGTTTTTTTTTTTTTTTAGTTTTTATGGCAATAAGGCAGCCAAATGGCACACAACTGTATTTTTGACATTAAAAGTGTAAGCATCTTGTTTTTAGCTCACCAAGATTTTTATTATTTATGGCTCGTTACTTTTCTGAATCTTTACAGAGTTGTAGTTTTCAATTTAGATATTGTACTTAGTACTCAGTATCAGATATCAGTAAAGTATTAATCAGTTTAGTACTAATTGAGGTCACAAAATATGGGGTTTGTATTAATTCTTAAATGGACCCAAATAAAAGCATTATCAGTTTTTGACCTCTGTAATGATATTTGTTCCTGTAAAAACTCGCTACAAATGATATTTGTTCCTGGTTATCTCTGGTTATCTGCATACAACAGAAAACTCTGGTAAACTTTGACACATCATTAGTTTCTTAGAATTTTATCTTGTTTATGGCCTGTTACTGGGCGGCCAGGATGAGGGCCTCTGTGCTGTCCTTGAGTCCAGCTTTTTCCAGCCATTGGTAGGACTTTCTGATATCAGCCACTTCAGTTATTTGCCGGTGGCACATCCCATGTAGGGGTTTGTCCTCCCATGATGGTACCTCCAGCACCTCAACTTCTGTTCCCCATTGTCTGAGACATTCACTGAGCACATTGTCTGTTGAGGATTTGTCCCTGATGTACCTATGGATCTTGGATGTTTCGTCCTGGACAGTGGTTCTCACACTCACTAGTCCTCTGCCTCCTTCCTTGCGGCTTGTGTACAGTCTCAGGGTGCTGGATTTGGGGTGGAACCCTCCATGCATTGTTAGTAATTTTCGTGTCTTAACATCTGTGGCCTGTATCTCCTCCTTTGGCCAGCTAATTATTCCTGCAGGGTATCTGATTACTGGCAAGGCATAGCTGTTTATTGCCTGGATCTTGTTCTTCTCAGGACTTGCCTTATTCGTTGGAGGTATTTGGCTGTGGCTGTTTTCCTTGTGACCTCATCGAAGTTGCCATTTGCTTGTGGTATTCCAAGGTACTTGTAACTGTCCTCTATGTCTGCTATTGTTCCTTCTGGGAGTGAGACCCCTTCCGTGCGAATGACCTTCCCTCTCTTTGTGACCATCCGACCACACTTCTCTAGTCCGAATGACATCCCAATGTCTGTGCTGTAGATCCTGGTGGTGTGGATCAGTGAGTCGATGTCTCGCTCACTCTTGGCGTACAGCTTGATGTCATCCATGTAGAGGAGGTGACTGATGTTGGCTCCATTCTTTAGTCTGTATCCATAGCCAGTCTTGTTGATGATTTGGCTGAGGGGGTTCAGGCCTATGCAGAACAGCAGCGGGACAGAGCATCTCCTTGGTATATGCCACATTTGATGGACACTTGTGCAAGTGGTTTGCAGTTGGCTTCAAGGGTGGTTTTCCACAGCCCCATTGAGTTTGCAGTGAAGGCTCTCAGGGTCCTGTTAATGTTGTACATCTCTAAGCATTCAATGATCCAAGTGTGTGGCATTGAGTCATAGGCTTTCTTGTAATCTATCCAAGCCGTGCACAGGTTGGTGTGTCAGGTTTTGCAGTCTCAGGCAACTGTGTGGTCTACAAGGAGTTGGTGTTTGGCTCCTCTGCTATTTACGCCAATGCCCTTCTGTGCCGTGCTCATGTATTTATCCATGTGTCTGCTTATCTTAGCCGCTATGATGCCTGACATGAGCTTCCAGGTTGTGGAGAGACAGGTTATTGGTCGATAGTTGGGTGGGACTGAGCCCTTTGATGGGTCCTTCTGGATCACGATTGTGCGCCCTTCAGTTAACCATTCAGGGTGAGTCCCATTTTGTAGCAGCTGGTTCATTTGGGCTGCCATTTGCTCATGGAGGGCAGTGAGCTTCTTTAGCCAGTAGGCATGGATCATGTCAGGCCCTGGTGCTGTCCAGTTTTTCATACCTGAGACTCTTTCTTGGACATCTGCCACAGTGATGGTTACCGGGGCTTGCTCAGGGAGGTTGCTATGGTCGTCTCCTAGAGAGATCAGCCACTGTGCATTGCTGTTGTGGGTCACTTCCCTTTCCCATATGCCTTTCCAGTATTGTTCAGTCTCCAGCCTTGGTGGGTCTGCTCTGTTGTTATTACCCTGCCATTGAGAGTACACTTTAGCTGGTTGGGTGGAGAAGAGCCAGTTTATCCTTCTGGCTTCATCTCCCTTGTGTATCTCTTTAGGCGACTGGCCAAGGCTTGGATCCTCTGTTTGGCAGTTTCGAGTGCTTCAGGTATGGGCATCTGGCTGTACTTCCTGGGTACTGGTCCTTTCATTGCACCCCTATAGAGCTCTGATAGTTGGCTCACTTCCCTCCTTGTCACCTTGATTTTGGTCTCTAGCAGTCTTTTCCATGGTGGGTACTGTCTCTCATGGTTGCTCTTATAGCCAAGTAGCTCAAGGATCACTGATGCTGAGTTGTAAATCAGCTCATTGGTTTCCATTATGGTGTTGCTAGGGATTGTTCTCAATGCTGCATTCACATCTTCAATGAGGCTTTCTGATGGTACTTCACTCGGCCGTTGTAATTGGCGCCGGGGAGGTCTGGTTGTCATTCGTGCCATGATCCTATCTCTCAGGTCAGCTGCAGCTTTATTCAGCTCCGATTCCTTCATTGTGGCTGCATACTCCCTCTCTGGGCGGGGACTCGTAGTTAAGCCCCGCCCATCCTGACATCCAGGTATATATATATATATATATATATATATATATATACTGTATATATATAGCTCAAGATACCTTTTATATTGGCTCATTGAAGGTCATTTAATATTGTAACATACAATGACAGAACAGCTCAAAGTTTAGGTTTAATTTACTCATAATATCGTAACGTACAATGACAGAACAGCTCAAAGTTCGGGTTTAATTTACTCTATCAAGTCATTTTCTCCTTCAGTAAACGTATTTATGCCAACAGAGTCCAGATGTACCACAAAGGGCCCCCAGCTTGGTTGTTGGCTTCAAGTTATTCAGAGAAAATGTTATGCACACAGTAATTTTTTATTTCATGTATATCCATGGTATAAAATAAAGAACTTTGAAAACATCTCACTAAATCATGAACGTACAAGTTAGTGCAAGTCTATAGTCTCTTTGAAGTTGTACATTAATCAGTTGGAATGTTGGATGAGTTATTGAGTCTTTAATCGTCTCTCTTGAAAAACTGTTTCAGTTTACAAAGGAATAACAGTTCATCTTCGCATATTTTCATGTGAACAAGCTGTCAGTGCTCAACTTTTTATTGCTATGCAGCTTAGATTAGTTAACGCTTGCATGCTCAAACTTGCATTGTATATCTATTGCAAAACACTAGTGTGTGTGTGGATCATTACCACATGATCCAAGGAGTCTTTGGTAATAAATAGAGTACTGTCAGTGTTTATCCATGCACTCTGATTTTCCAGCCCATTAACAAAAATGGGCATCTTGGCATATTTACCTGAAAGCATTTAACCCATCGTCTTTCTTTTACTGCATGCACATAATCATAACAGTTTAATTGTATGTGTGTGGATGTAGGTCATCTTAAAAACCAAAGAAGGACAAGCATGTTGAACAAAAGGTCTAAATGTCTGTTTACACTTCCAGCTGAGGAATGGCTGTGATGGTAAGGAGGGCAGTTTTTGTATGGCTCCAAACAGGCTGCATAAGCCATAACATGTGCTACATAGTTCTGCTCCTTTACTCCATGAAACAGGTGAGCCATGGGACCTTTGGCGTAGATGGCTACGTCTTCTCCGCCGTGTGTCTCAGCATCCAATGGTACAGCGGCCTGCTGCATGTACTCCTCATCCACTGCAAGGAGACGTGCAAAATGCAAAATAGTCCAATAAGTTAAAATTAATGTAATTCAATGTTTCTATTAGTGACCATTACATATAAACCAGCAAACAGCATTTTGTAATATAAATATTGAACACATCCAATTTTTTTCTCCCTAAATGTACTTATAATTGCCATATTGGCATGAAGTTCACACCATATTCCATATCCAAGAAATCAACAAAAGTCAGTCCATAAATTAAATCATTAAAATAAGCTGGAGTGAAGAAATAACAATTGAACAGAAAATAATATGCATTAAAAACATAGAAAATCAGGGCAGTAGTTAGATTTTTTCTGTATTTTGAAAACAAAACTACTTATTATCAGTGCAAATTCATAACCTGTTATTTTAGTCCTAAATGATGACCAATGTTTGAGTGTTTCAGAGAGTCCTAAATAGATTTTTTATAAGAACAATAACTAATCCACTAAACTGAAAAACATTCTATACAGACTCACTATGCAAAACTCCACTTCTGAAGATAAAGTGTGTTAAAACTTGTAAAAAGTTTTCTATACAGCTTTCAAACAAGCCAATCAAATGTTAAGAAAATATAGTCTGGTCATATTAGAGCCAAACATATGCTCTTTAAATATCACTGCTTCAAACGTGAAGTGTGAAGTTGTGAACATCATGATGTGGGGCTCTGTTTTAGCACATGGTACAGGCACACTTCATGTAACGAGCAGAAAGAATGAAAGCGAAAATCTTCCAGCACATTACTAATAAAAATCTAAATGAAGTATATTTCAACTACCCAATGATACCAAGGTAAAAAAAACTCAAGTGATCTCAGGGTAAAAAAAACAAACAAACAAAAAAAAAAAGAAAAATACAGCTGTCTAGTCAATCAATTTAGTAAAATGCAACTTAAAAAAAAATCTATGGGAAGAACTAACCAGAGTGTATTATAAGAGCTCACCAGAACTACAAGATTTTAATGTCTTACATAACATACCTGAACAACAAATACAGTAGTTTCTCTATACAAGATATTTTGATGTTGACATTGTGGAAAAAAAGTTTGTGTAACCCTGTTGGGTTGTGATTGACTCCTGGTGTAAATTTCACGTCAATAACACAATTAGAAATACATTACTAAAAATAGAATGTTCATGTGTCTAACATTTTTTTCCCCAATGTTCCTTACAATATGAAATAAAATATAACTGAAAACTGAGTATCCTAGATTTACTGTTCTTGTTGTTAAGGCTTTTTTATTTGTTGTTCCTGCTTTTGCACTAATTATCTTTGCCTCATACATTTTTTAGTAGTTTGGCCCATAAGCTAGGGTTTTCCAAAGCTTCCATAATTTACTCAAACAAAACTAATTACAGCTTTCCAAAGCCCTAGAAGGTAATTGAAGTTTCTTTGATGGAAAACGCAGAACCTGACCTTTAAAATACAAGAAGCACATTTTGGACAGGAAATGAGATAAAGTATTTTGAACTTATTATGATTAAAAATACTACAATCTTTTCTTCACTTGAGATAAAGTAATTTTTTTTTCTTCTATAGAGTGGCACAGATGGTTGGAAAAGCATGCTGGTGCCCTTTTCTTTCTCGTTGCTTTGTAATTTCACTGCATTGCTGTAGATAAAAGCATCAAAGTGCACATGTACTTTCTTTGCAATGCTTCCTGCCTCTCCAGATGGATGCATTTTAAAATCAAATTCCATATGGAGTTGGGTTCAGTGTTAACCCAACTATTAGACATGAAAACTTGTTCCAAAAAGTAATACTGGTCCATTTAGAAATGGTGAGCAAAACTTAAGGCTATAAAAGGTATTCCATGCAATAACTTAAAATGCATGTGTATTTCCATCCTTCTTCAATGTGTCACAAAGACATGCAAATGTAGTTTAAAAGTTCAGTTACATAAATGCAAAGGGTTATGCGGAAAAAAGAAAACAGATCACAATGAAATGAATGCATTATGTTTCATCTTTGTTTTTCAGACAAACTCAGGCATGAGTCAGCCATAACCACATCAGTTAAAACTGTCTGTACACAGATCAGTAGAGACAAGCAGCTGCATCTGAAAACCATTAGCCTGGACTCACAGTAATCCACCATTGTGATGTTCCCTCTGGTTCCATTTACATGCACATAACCAGGGCCATTGGCATAAAGGATGCTGGTAAAAGGCATTTCGTCATCTGCTTTCTTTGGCGCCAGACCTGAATCATTGCATGGGAAAGTGAATAATGTTTGTCATGTAAGGTATTCCTTGATACTTCCATATGCTTTGACGTCATATTGAAAGCAGATTACAATGAACTTAAATAACCTTTACCCAGGACTTTCTAGGCCTAAGAAACCTAAGAGTACATCAACATCTTCTAGTCTTCAGTTAGTCTTATATGTTTTTTTACACTTTCACTCAACTTTTAATATGAATAGCATTAAAGTAGCTATTCTTGGAATCATACCAAAAATGGGGTTTCCTCGAGGCGTGTTACCACCAAAGGTAAAGACATGAGAGTGGTCTGCAGTTACCACTGTCAGTGTTTCAGACTCTCTGGTGATTTGCGCTGCCCGTTCAATTGCGCGATCAAACATCTCAGCTTCAGTTAGTGCCAGTTTTGCAATGCCGTCATGGTGTCCATGGTCAATTCTCCCTCGTAATACAACACAGAAAAGACAAATTTCAACAACTGCACATGATCATGCACAATCAGGATTTTGTGTTATTTCAGGTATAACATTGAAAATAAGGTCTTTCTTGTGCTCTTGTTTTGATTTTATATTCAACAAACAATCCCATGATACTCATCTTCCACAAACAAGAAGTATCCTTTTGGATTCTTCCTGAGGATTTGAATGGCTTTTTCAGTCATCTCCACAATAGATGGGTCTCGTGTGGTATTCCGGAAAACATCAAATCTCATGTCCTTTGCTTCAAAAAGACCTAGACCCAAATAAAAGAATGTGAAATCTCACCATCATGAGATTTACAGTTGGAGACAGTAAAGACTCAGGTCTGCTTAGAAGCAATAAAGCTGTGAAAAGAAAAGCCACAGAAAAAAAAACAAAAAACATTCAAAATAGGACCAATGAGAAAGTTCAAGAGTCTGAACTCCTCACATAACAGGACAACATGATAGTAATATAATATAGATTATGTACTTTTGGTAGCTGCACCTGGATTACTGTTATATACATCATCACTGCAAGAAATGCACCTTTGAGTCTTTATCTTTATAGCTGGACCTGATAATGCTTTTAAAAGTAAATTTACACACAACACATGACTGATTTAAATGGCTGTAAAGATAAAAGGTGATACTTAGAGATAAAGATGTTATATGTTACTTGTACACCCACCCATAAGACGATCGGTAGTTTTCACATTTATCTCATCAAACTCCTTCTTATGCCAAACATACAGTGATTTCTTGTTCTGAAAAACAAATCCATGGTCCATAGCAGGTTAGTAGCAGAAGTCCATAAAATGATAGATAATATATCAAGCTAATGCTCATTAACCCTACCGGCTTAGCATTCAACCACACATCAATAAGGTTTTTCTTGTCTTTGCGGTTTCCCTTACGAGAAGAGGAGGTAGGATACTCAGGATCAGGAGTGCCTTTTGGTGTCATGTACATCCTTCCTCCCCCAAGAATCACCTTTAAGAAGATCACATGGCAGTATGTCGGTGGAGGCATTTTTGAAAGAATTCATCTGTACAGCTTTTAAAAATGCACGGTGTACAACATGCGACATGTAAAAGTTCTAATCTTTTCAGTCTAAACATCTACAGGATGAAATAGAAATTATTTGGAAAGCTACGTCAAGCAAAGGAGTAGCTTCAGGAAATAAAAAGTATAATTAATTTTTAAGAGATATATAGGAGGTAGTTATAGCCATCCATATGTGTGTGATTCCAAATATTGACCTAGGGTTTTGCTCAAGGTATTTATTAAAGGACCCGCATTGAAGTAATTGACTCTCAACATTTACTAATCTTACATTTGCTGTAAAATGTTGCTATTGAATAAGTCAATTTGTTGACATGCCTATTGTTTGAAGTATTTTAAAGCTGAAAATGAAATAAAAAGACACAACTTGCTAGCATAGATGTTTTCTCATGGTGACAATGAAAGACTAACATGGCTGACCCCCTCAAGGCCACGCAGATAACTACAGTAATACAAATAGGTAAAGCAACATGTGACATTTACAAATAGAGTAATTTGGATCACCAGCGCATCATTGTGGTTAATTGCCTTTTGCAGTTTCAGCCACCATAAGTTCTTTCATTTAAAAATAATATTGCAGATACAGTGCTACCTGAACTGAAGGGGAAAAAATATCCCTTATCTGCTGTTGAATTTACACAGGCTTTTGGAGATCAGAGGTTTGCCTGATGTCTCTAATAGCCTCATGGCACACTCTATAGATTTCACATTGTCTAAAAATGAACTCTGCCACATGCTCAGCAGTTTGTAAATGTAACCAATGTTACCATAATTAATCAGTCTCAGAATATTTTGGAAAATAATAAGCTGTTCTTTCATACATCAATGTCAAAGTTGGTGACCAGTTGGGTAGCAATATCCACACATCCATGTTTTTGAGCACTGGAAGGAAGGTCTGCGTCGCTGTACCAGCTGCGGCTGACAGAGTGGGCATAGGCTGCAGCTGGTGAGGCATGCTGAACACGTGTGGTGGTCACAATACCCACTGATTTACCTGTACAACCCAGAGACACACTCAAATCAGAACTACATCTGCTTTTTTTAAATTTTTTTTATAAATGAACAACATTACCAATACAAAAGTGGACCACGGGAGCTATTCTTTTACATTTCATAGAACCATAAGTGACACCACATGCTTATCGGATGATTGTTTTACTCCAAACATTTTTCATCTCAGGCAAGTATGGTTAATCTGTATCTTGAGATAAGAGTGCAGTTTAAACTAGTTGACCTTTCCATGATGCAGCACACCCACTATTGTCAGTGATCCACTGTTTTTACCTTGGGCTTTCGCACGTCGTAGTACTGAGTAGACCTCATTTCCAAAAGTAGTGTTGCACTCATAGGCCACTGCTTTGGCACTGAGTCCAACTGTCTTGGCGTTGGCCTTCACCCCACAGTGATAGGCCGTGGCCGTGCTGGCGCTGTCCGCAACCTGCTTATCCACGCTGTAGGTCTTCAGAAACAGAATACAATTGTACAAATAAACATAAAGTGGACATGGTCTAAAAATACACCCATTTTAAAGTACTTTACAAGGTGCTGTAAAACAGTGACACATAGCGTGAATTTGCACTAAATATTTTGAAATGTTCAGGAAAAGTTTTTGGAAATACAGATCTTTTCGCTTTACTTTTAAGAAGATTCAGAAAAATATGCAAATAATACAATGCAACATAAGCAATAGCAGCATCTTGCCTTGATTCCAGAGTCTCACAATAATCAAATGTTACTTCTTCCTGGTATGTTATTTCTTCTTGGTAAAGATCTCCAAGGTAGAATAAATAAAAAAATATGTATACTTATCCCAAACAAAGATTTAATCCGTCTTGATTGTGGGTTGAGACAGAAAACTACAATTAATAAATACTCAACCTCTCCATAATGCTCAAGTTACAATAATTTAGGGATTAAGCTTGCCCAGAAAGCGATGTGAGACCCAGAATTTGTGATCACTACTTACAGCCTATTATCAGCATTTTAATTAAAGGGTGAATTAACAAAATCCTTTAAATCTCTTTCAGTTTTGTGGTTTAAGAACTTACGCAGCAGTGCATACTCATTAAAAGACAAGATGCAACATGCTGTTGGAAAACCAAGTGCCACTTCTGTTTTTCATCTTCTCTCTCTTTATTCATAATGAACAGTGCAATTTTACTAAGCAGCCAAAACTAAGTTGGAAGATTTAAATGCATGCATGTGTGTGCTGCACAGCTCTCTCTTCACAGTCTCATGCTCCAAGTGTGTCTGTGGTGTTAAATAAGGTAAACTACTTCAGATTTTCCACTTGCAAAGCTAAAGTTTTACCATTTCTTTTCTGTGAAAGTGATTAGTATTATATTAAGGAGTTTGCTGGCTAAAGCAAATCTGAAGAAATAAGCAAGTAAAATTGCCCTTATGCTTTTGCATGCTCACCTTTATTTTGTCATTTTTAAACTTAGCAACCTTGCGGTTTTCTTGAGCTGTTTCAGAGGAGAGGGAAATGGGAACACTAATGAAGCAGTAACTCTGGAAATGTTGTGAGATTTTCCAGCCAGCTCGCAAGTAATACCTCTGGACAATGAGGGGATGTGAAAAACAAAGTTGCCAATGTTCCACTGTGTAGTTAGATGTGTGTTAGTAGGAATCATGACTTTACTTATATTTCTGCTGTACTGTAAGCCCTTTTCCACTTGGAATAGTAATGGTAAAAGAGCTGCACAACTCCTGGCAAACTGTTAAGCACCTTAAAGAAACATACTTTTAACTAACTTTTTTTGGCTAATAAATGTAAATAAGTGAAAAATGGCTATACAGCAGCAAGAATAAAAGATGACTGAGCTTTAATGGCGTCCTTGGGAGCTAATGCACAGTGTGTTTTGAAAGGAAATACAAGAGTTCTTTGCTATTGGAAATTTCAAGGACACTCCTGGTTATTTTAAACCACTGACATTTAATAAAAATAAGGACTAAGTGAGTGTGGATAACCAACTCAGACAATTTCTTTCCATCTCTCAACTGAACTACCAAAGCGTCTAAAAATATTTAGAAAAAGATACTTTTGACATTATTTTTGGAAGAGCTGTAATTTCAGTAACCATCTCACAGAATACTATAATTGTTAGAAGGTTCCGTTGGGAGTTGGGCAGTCTTTGCCTAAATCTGTCATAATTACTCATTCCATCTCTCTGTCCCAACTCTTCAAAAACTTTAATGTGTTCCAAAAGCTCAAATCAGATTCAGTAGACTGAGATGCACTACAATGAGAGATGGAAAACAAACTGTTTCAGGATTGTGTCAGGACTCAAGTCAAGCTCTGCCTTAAATTTGAAAACCAGAGAAAAAAAAAAAAACCCAAAAAAACCATATGAAATAAGTGTTGCCATTGTCGGAGCAGATTGTGGTACATATACACTCTAGAATTACTTTTAAGCTGAAACCAAAATTTCAGCCAGCAAAAAGCAGATTAACAAAAGTTAACCGAATCATGCCAAAAAGTAGTTGCTTTCTTATACAAATGAGTGTGCCAACTTATTTACAAATATTAAAGCTGGGTCATAACACCTCCTAAGAATATCTTAAAATGAGAATTTTAATATTTTTTATTCATTTCTATGTCAGCAGTTCTATTTTGTGTCACTACCTTAGACAGGGCAACATATGGGAAGGTGTCCATGGCCAGCACCGTTTCTTCCCCATACCTGCCCTCATTCTGACCTCGCAGGATACGTGCTGCTGAAACCGTAGACACACCCATCCCTGCCGAAGGACGACAGACAAATAAAATTCACTTTTATGTCCCATTTGCTTTTCTCATCTTAGTTATCTCAAAGCAATTACATAATTAATCACATTTTGTCAGCAATGCTTCACATATCTGTATTCACCACCCTTTGACATTGCTTAAACTCACAGCACATACTGTGCAGATTATCTGCCACCAGTTTGATAATATGAAACATTTAATCACAAGTTTATGCCACTACCTTTGTAAATGCTTTGTCAGTTTGTGTGAATACTAAAATATTATGAAGATGTAGATCTATAAGAAAACATGCATCTAGCAAAATCAAAATTTAGATTAAAAAAGTCTTTGCAGGTCAAAATAGCACTCTGATGTGATGGAACTAATATTCCCTTAGTGAATTATGTGAAAATAGTTAAAACAGTTAAGGGATTTGCTTTATCTTTGCCCCTTTAAAAGAAACTAATCCTAGCTGAGTTAAGGCAGCTGCAGCAAATTTAACTCAAAAATCAGGGTCATAAAACTTAGAACAGGCTTTGGGCACAGCAGACAGGGGAGATGCACAAAGAAAACTGAATGCGACCACCCAGAAACGTGACTGAGTTTGATTTAAAACAGATACTGCAACAGTTAACTGGAAAACTGTTCTTTAGTCCATGTGCTTTTAAACAGCTTCTCCTGCAAAGATTAATTTAATGCCTTGTCGACTGTAAATATAAACACACAATAAGAATTTCTATCCAATCCAGATGTAAATGGTCTCCTTTTTACTGTAGCTGTCTCTACTTGGGAGTGCCAGAAGACAAGGTTAACATGTCAGCACTGACTGTAGAAGTCAGCAAACACAACACAAAGGTGTCCTTTCAAGTTGGAAAATATAAAACTTTACAATGCAATTTCATTTTAAACTCACTATGTTGATGGATCGTTCATGCACAGGCAAAAGCAGTTCTGGCCAATGCCATCATACTCTTTACTCTTTACAGCTAACCAGCAGTAAATGTAGCAATGGACCCAAAAAGAAATCAAAATGCAAATGTGGTATTCCGCACCTTTTCTCCAACTTCAGTTAACCATGCTATATTACTTGTAATCTTTGAAGACTATAATGTATTTTGATCACAATATGTTTTTTTTTTGTTTGTTTTTTTTTTAGTGCGTTTTTTTGGATGGATGGATGGATGGATGGATAGATGGATGATCTAATAAATGAGCCAATGCAAACCTATCATTGTCAAGAATAGCGAGGTTAGGTGGTGAGGCAGACTCTTAGAGACCCAGGTACGATGTAAAAAGGTGGTTTTAATGGTGATGATGATCCAAAACACAATCACAGCAAGTCCATTTCCAGGCAGCACGGCTGAGCGGAAGCCAGGGCTCAACACTGGTAGCAACTGGTCACACGGGTGGACAGAATGACAGGTTAGACAAAATGACTTGACAAACGAAGACAACAAACGATAAGGACCCGACGAGGAACAAAGGACACAGGTGGGGTTAAATACACAGAGGGTAATCAAGGAAACAAGACACACCTGGGAAGCAATCAAGGGGAAGACAGGACAACGAGGAGACTCAGGGACACAGAAAACTCAGATAAACCCACAGCAAAACACGGAACATGACAATCATGAGGTTTGTTGAATGGAGGCGTGACTCACAAAATGGCTGAAAGCAAAACCCTTCTTTATCTTGAGCTGTATGACAGATACCTGACAGCCATTCAACAACTAGCCTGAGGTCATGATGCTGCCACCACCAAATTTCACTGTGGACATTGTATGCTTTTTGTAATGTTCTACATTATGCTTATGTCAAACTTACCTTTTGGAATAGTGTCCAAAGGTTAAAATTTGGTTTTGTTGGGCCATAACATGTTCTACAACCAATTATTTTATTTGAAATTCCATGCTTCTGTATGGAGCTCTACTCCTTAGTTCAGACTTGAAGAATACTTGATAAAACATCCAGTTTTTGTAACGCCCCTGCAGGTCTATATTATCTCCAGTTATTTAGAAAATCTTTATTCTACCATGGTACAAAAAGATTGCAGTGTTTTTTGTTCGTTGGTTTTTTGGATCTTTCTTCTGATTGATACCTTAGCAGAATGAAATCTTTTGACCTGTTGTAACGTCTTTGCTCTCCTTTATGGCTTTGGCTAAAATGTAATAATAAAAATACAAGCATAGCAGAACTATTCTGGTTTATCAGAATTATGATACTTAATACGGAATTCAAAAAGATTGATGATTGAACATGAATAGAAAAAATATCTAAACAAAATATTACAGCTCTGTTTTCATCTTTTATCAATATGCATTTTTTTATATTTTTAATTTAAACAAGTTTTTTTTTCAGTTGAGTCATACATGGTAAATATATTTTGTCATTTATCATGGGCTAATTTTTCATTTTAAAAAATAGTGTATATTCGTTTAAGTATATACTATTTTAAATCAGTACAATGTAAACAATGTAATGCAACTGTATTAGTTGAATTACCTTGTGGCATTAGTTACCTGTTCTTTGAAAATTGAGGAATGCTTTGCTGAAATTTCAAAATACGTAATTTGTAGTCATCAAGAGAAAGTGCTATTATTGTATTATCCCACTATCTTGAGGAATGTCAAGTTTTATTACCTCCAGGCTATGGCAAAATTAAATTATCAGCACAAAAAGAGCTTTCAGTGGTGGTCAGAACTATTTAACTGTAACTGCATCCTTCAATAACTAACCTGTAAACTATGATGACAGTGTTGCTCTCATACACCCATGAACATGTAACCATTTTGAGGTTAATGAGTTTTAAACAATATTTGACATGACATAATTTTCTTGGTTTTAAATAGTATAAAAGCTTAGTTCAGATATCATAAATTAAGTATTAGTAAATGTTTATGAACACTGTTTTGCATACATCCACATAAAATGCATGTTGCCAGGGCTGGACAATATCTAATAAAATTGTCAGTAGTTTTGCACAAAAAGATCATTTACCTACCATCACCAAGAAATAGAATAAGGTTTTTAGCCCGGTGTTGTCGAGGATGGAGCTTCAGTGCAGCATCCAGTGTTGCCTTTGCTTTTGAGTCCCAGTAGGAAGGGTCCTTCTCAAGTTCATGAAAGGCTGTTCAAAAATAGAAACATTTTCAGAGGTTAAGAAATAAAAAAGGAGTGCAAGGACATCATATAAGCATAAACATTTATTTGAGACATTTTCTGACATGTTGATATTTACTTTGCCCTAAGATAAACAAGAACAGGGTTTACACAGGGAATTAGCATAAACTGCCAACACAGTTAAAATTCTGTCCATTCATTCTCACTAAGAAGCTTCAAGTCAGTGAAGTTAAAAAAAGAACATTCATCCAGAAAATCTTTAGAACAACGGGCAAACAGAAGGTCCAACACTTTACATAAACAGAACGACACAGGCAAAAAATATCCTCACACAAGGCTTTGTTCATCTGCAGAGACTTTCCATGACACCCACACACCTGAGCCGTGACCATGCCTTCATGCAATTCTCAACAACATGTCTGCCGTCACAAACCCACACTTTCCAGCTTGTGGTTACCTGCTTGTAGGCTCTAGTCTGCCCGCAAACACTACCAATATCCTGACCCTGTCATCTTCTCACCTTGGCTGTCCATAGCGGCCAGGGCTACAGGCATCATGATGAGGCCCAAAAGTATAACTTGAAAATTGCTGGACCCGCAAAGTTCCATCAGCATCACTAATCCAACCTGGAGCCTGAGAAAGAAGAAGCAACAAGACCAAAAGGCAGAGACTGTGTGTGGCTGCTGAGACCTCCGGCCCTCCTTTATAAAGCCCCGCTGGGGTGTGTAACAAGGAAGGGCCTTTGCCAGCTCATAGGCTCAGAGCCATGAAAAAAAGGGAGGAGGGGGTAAAATATAAGAGAAGGAGGAAGAGACTGAGGAGAGACAGAAAGAGAATTTGAAAAGTTAGGACCACACAAGATTTGTGTGGCATTTAAGACCCTCGACTCACACTGATTTCCAGAAATGCCCAAGCTCTGGTTCACTATTTTTGAGCATTGAATTAATTATGGTTTTCCTACCTTCTCAGGTTTCTTGCTCTATTTATGATAGAGATCTGAATTATCTTCTGATGTGGTAAAAGTCCAAATATTCTAGTCTTCAGTAATCTAAATGACTGTAAAAGAAAAATTGGGCACCCAGTTTATGTTGGCATCCAGCGAGATATAAATCCTCGCTGGGCTCTTTCCATTACTTGCTCCGTCCCCATGAAAAGCAGTCTAAGGGAAGAAAGAGGAGAATGTCCAAGTTATTCTGGAGAATATCACAATGTGCTCTGCTTTTAAGTCAGTCGGTCAGGTTTCCATTTCTCCCCCTCTTTGAATTCTTCTGCAATGTATGAGACCCCAATATTTTCCTCTTTCTAACTCATCTTGGCAGTTTTTTCTGTGGCAAGTGAAGCATTTTTCTTCTGTGAGGTAGTGGAGCTGACTTGCAAAAACAAAAACATCTTCTTTTCTACACAAACACAGAAGTTAATTTATGAAATGAGGTGAGTTAGGCCAAGCTTGTTTCACACAGTGATGGGGAATCAAATTCTCGGTGAACGCCTTTTTACCTCACGAACCCGCAAGACTCAATCTTTGTTATGTTTCAGACTCAGGAGGAGCTTTGCTTTTCTCCAGTCAGTCATGTATTGCCAGCAGGGGTTTCAAGTCAGTCACATGTATCTAATCAAGGCTGCAATAAAATAATACAAGGAATTGGGCTGAAGAAACCACGTGATGTTGCCCACACAGCAGATGAACTGAAAATACCAGCAGCCGTGTGCAAAAACCGGAAAACCTGTACAGGCATGTTTGTTTGCTCATTTTGTTGTAAGGTTCTGCTGTTGAGTGAGAATATTGATTGTTTTGTCAGATTCATTTTTATATATGACAAGTGTAAATACCTGGTGGCTGTTTCTCACCTCAGTAATAAAAGCCATTGTTGTGCCTTTTTTGTGGAATACAGTTGAAAACAAATATTTACGTAGAATTTTTAAATAAAAGCCTATTCATTGCTTCTTACTGTCTGAAAAATAAATAAGATATTTTTTTTGCTGTTTATGTTCAGTAAGCATTGCCAATGTTACTTTTACTTGATAAATGCCATAATCACAACAGGCAGATTTTATTAGGAGACTGTTTCATTCCTTTTTATGAACTCAGATGTTTACACATGCACATGCACACGCCCACACATCTACACACATACAAAATATGTCTACAAATACACACTTGAACAAAGATATTTAATTTCTGGAAAAATGTACTGTGAAGTGCCATATTGACCATTATGCAAAATTACGGAACAGCCTACAGATTGTAATGTTAGACGTATTTTTCATATAAACAAAGGGGTTTTCCTCCTTGGTTTAAGCCTTTTTGAAGTTCTCTGGAAGTTTATTCCAAATTAGAGGAGCATAAAAACTGAAAACCGCTTCTTTGTGTTTAGTTCTGATTTTGGGGATGCAGACCAGACATAAACTAGAAGCCCTGAGTGGTCTGGGAGGAGCGACAACTGATCCTCAAAGCATTTTGGTGCTAAGACAGTTGCAATGCAAGGGGCTGGCAGCATCACGTTGTAAGAGTTTTGTTGCTGGAAAAACTGATGCACTTAACAAAAAAGATGGCCTCATGACTGAAAAATGTATTGTGGAAATACTGGGGTAACATCTCAAGGCATCTGCCAGGAAGTTAAAGCTTGGCTGCAAATTGATCTTCTAAAGGGATGATGATCCAATCATCAGGTTTGATCCACTCATCCAATCACCTTAGACAACAAAGTCAATGGTTTAGAGTGGCGTTCACAAAACCCTGATCTCAATCCAACACAGAATATGTGGACAAAGCTGAGAAGGTGTGTGCAAGAAAAATGCCCCACTAATTTGATCCAGTTACACCAGTTCTGTCATGAGAACTGGACTCAAACACCCACTCTACTGAGAGAAGCGTGTGGAAAGGTATAAAATGTCTGACCCAGGTCATGGAATTATAAAGTCAATTTCATCAAATGCCAAGGAAGAGCATGTCCACTTCTGACCAAAAATAGTGATCAAATAAATTATTTTACTCTCTATTTTGACTTTGAGGAAATAGAAACATTTTTGGTATTTTTCCATAAAACTAGAAAGGTTTAGTCTGATTTATAGTCAGGCAGAGAAGTTACGTGTGTTTTTATACAGAGTGTGTAAACATCTGGTTTTAGCTGTGTACATAAACCCTGAAAGTTCACAATAGAAGCAGAAACAAAACCACTTTAGAAGATTTTGAAAAACTGAGCAAAACACCCACATAAGAAACAAAATGTATAACACATTTTTGACATTGTTAAATTATTTTTCACTTGCTGTCTCTAAAGGATGAATGGTTTTATAGCAAACATGGTGATTTATTTGCACAAAGTAGTGGAGTAATGATTATTTAACTTGGCTTCTGGTGAAGACTGAGAGTATATTTATAGCGTAGCAGATGGTGACTTGTGTTCACTACTGACTGAGATCACAAATCAGCAGAAACTGGACAGGAGGGAGCTTTGCTCCAAACTGGGACTGGTTTAGGTAGGCTTCCTGTTCTTTACAGCACAAGCAGAAAATGTCCATATGTATGAAAAATATCCGCCCCATAAGGGTAATTATTTTTCTGGCATGAGAACAGATGCTGACTGTTGCTGAAGTTGTGTTTTATATGATTACTAGATTATTTGTGTGCATGATGTATTAAAACTAAAACCCTCATGACACCGAACCTTGAAGCAGATCTGAACCAACAGACTTGCCAAAACTGGAGAGAAACTGACAGAACAGACCCACCTTCTGACATTTGCTTTCAGCAGGATAATGCACCTTAATGAAAAAGGCCAGGTCACCTCAATCTGGTTTCTTGAATGAGCCTCAATAGTCACTAGATTTCAATGCAGGAATGAACCTTTTGGATGACTTGAAGCTGGAGATTTACATCAAAAATGTTCATCCAACAAATCTGCAGCCACAATGTGGCCCTATCAGATCAATATGGATCAAACTGTCTTAGTAATGGTTTCATCATATTGTTCAATCTATGGTACTATGAATGATTGTAGTTGTGAAGGCAAAAGGCAGTTCAACTAACAAACTACTTGCAAAGTGTGGCAAATAAAGTGACCTATACAGACTAAGTAAAAGAAAAATAAGCATATTCAAGCTGAATTTTATGTAGAGTTGAGCATAAAATTCTGGAGTCATGTGTTTTCATTTTTAACCACAGGTTGCTGCCAATTTGACATTTTTTTGTTAAATTCAACCTATAGTTTGTTACTGTTTTCTCAGAACTCACTGATAATTGCTATACTCTCTCCCCTTTCCTTTGTGTAACATGCAAGGTTCCTTGAACCTATAGACTGTGTAAATTACAGTGGTTAGGTAGCGTTTGCGTTTAGATTACAGCTCATGCTGGGAAATGTTTAGGTTCAGGTTGTCAAAGCAAGGTTACACTTGTGGTAAGGCCAGACCACAAAGCCCTAGTTTTAAAAAAGTAAGGGGAATCTCCCCCCAACTAATAACAGAGAACTTAAAAAATAATCCTTTCAACTAACAAGCATGCAGTATTTGAAAAGACAGGCTCCCATCTTTTAGAGAGAAACCAAAGTAACAACTAATGGAACAATTAAGCTAATTCAGTAATCATGCCAGTAATCTGTTGTCTTTGTCCCAAAAAACTTCCTTTAGGTGCCAAAAACAATGCAGGACATGTGCATAATAAATACTGAGATCTCAGAATATTTTGACAGACAGTCATAAAGGTTTTACTGCCAACATGAAAATGAACAGGTGAGCACTTGAAGGTAAGGAACCACAAGCTACTCCCATCAGCTGCAGCAATAGGCAACTACTTTAACATCAAAGAAGCTGACATCTTTGAAAAAGGGGCCTCTCTTACTTTTTAATTTGACTCATGAAAGAAAGATGGAGCTATTTCAATTAGGCTACTGTGTGTGTATGTGGGTGTGTGTGTAGGTGTGTGTGTGGGGGGGGGGGGGGTCGGTGAATGAGTATGTGTGTTGACTAAGAAAATTAAGGACACTGCATAACCAGACTGCAGAACATGTGAACATAAAGGACTGGAAGAAAAGCATCTGAAAAAAGCCCAGACATAAGCATGTTACTATATAACTAACAGGGATATATGACAACTAATGGAGCAATTAAACTAATTGTTATAATCCAACATAATCAGTTTTTTTTAAATCCAATAAAATGGTACACATTAATTACTTGCAGCTGAAAAAACATGCATTTACTATATTTATGAAAAAAAAAAAACATGAGATCCAGCAATTATAATAAATCAAAACATATATATGTGTGTGTGTGGGGGGGCGGGGGGGTCTAGTCACTCCATAGAATCTCAGTGGCATGAAGATCTGGACTTTCACTTCTTCAAGGTCTAACAAGTATTTTATTTTCTGCAAGTTTTGGGGTAATTTCCTGGTAAGTTTTGAGTCAGGTTTCAGTTTTCGATAATAATATAACTCATGCTAGATTCTATAGTGGTGGACCAGTCAGATCCTGTACCAGCCATGTTTTCCCAAGCTATCAACTGGTCTTATTTTTCTTAAATAGCAAAGCCTTTCTCCTTGGACACCTCAATAGAAAGCTAAACCTGTGCACTCTTGACTCACCTACCTCACTGATCCATATCTTCAAAGGATTTGAGCAGGAAGTTGTTTGCGTTGAGTGAGGGGATTACTCATTGCTTGCAGAATCTTGTAAGACATCCAGAAAGTCACTGACTTTATCTTGACCAAGCGTTGGTAACAACAATGGAAATGGATCTTTCTTTTTAGTCACGAAGAACCAAACTCAGCATTTGTTAACTATCTGCTTAGACTATCTGCTTCCTGTTCTCTTAGTTTCCTGAGAGAAGAGGAAGGAGACAGAGAACAGTGCAGGATTACTGTTACTGATGTACATTTTCTTGAAAAGGAAAACAGTGTAAGTGTAGATATGACAATGATATCTCTATAAAATAAAATGTATATATTTTTAAATCCAACAAAATAACAGCCATTAATAAACACATGCATTTGCAAAACTTCCTGGTAGGTTTTACATCATTATTTAAATTCCCTGATTCACAGACCAAACACAGACCACATTGATCTTTACCTTCAAAGGATCTGAGCCAAAAGTTGTCTGCATAGTGAGTGGATTACTTATCACTGATGTGTCTTGTAAGATTGTAAGAAAGTCATTGACTTCCTGGGAATCAGACAGTGGTAATGGTCCATTCCCAGGAAACAGGAAGAGCAAAACTTAACATTGGTTAGCTATCTGCTATAACAGATGTCTCCTTCTTGTTCTCTATGAAGAAGAAAGAGAGATCTCAGCTTCCTGAGAGAACAAGAAGAAGACAGAAAAAAAGTGCTGGATTACTGTTCCAGATATATATGATATTGTCAAGAAAATAGCGTTGACAAATGGAGAAATTGTCAGTACTTGTATATTTTATCTTGTCCAGAGGACCTCGAAGCACTTCTGACTTCATTCAGTTATTCACACACATGCTGATGGTAGTGAGCTACAACATTGTGGCCACAGTTGCCCTTGAACAGAAGTGAGGCTCTCATACACAGGCGTCGCAAGCCTTATGATCACCACCAGCAAGCAAGGCAGGAGAAGGGTGATGCCCAAAGACGCAACAACTGAGACAGACAACAACCCCCTGGTTACAGTACAAACTCCTACAACCGCCACCACCCTCACCCCACTGAAACACTGCTAACTGCAGAAGGACTGGGCTATGAGTAATAGGGAAAGAAAACTTAAAACAGAAAACAATAGCACCATTGTTATCTTTGTCCAGGAAATGGGCACTTTTGAATACAACCAAGAGTATCTTCAATGATAGAAAACACAACAAGCATAAATAATTAAGTATATAGTGACAACATAACATAACTCAACATACTTTCAGTTCATGTTTCAATCTAAAGGTAAATATTGTGAAAACACATTAATGGTTAAATTAGTTTCTGTCAGAAATATCCAACAAATCAGAAAACAGCTCATTATTGCTTGATTCTCTGTCCAATTTCTCACTTTGGAATGCTTTGAATGAAAGTGTGTTTCATTTTCCTTTTCAAATGCTTTACTGTCAGCGGCTTACATGGGTTCAGGCTTTGTAGTTGGCTGCAGGAAATGCCTGAACTGTTTCAAATGGGTCAATGTGGGACACAGTTTTTTTGGGATTACGGTAAAATAAACAAGAATTGGGGATAATGCATAAAACCATAGATATTTACAATAAAGCTCAAGCAAAGTCTGATCCAAGGAGGATTTTTAATTAGCAGACACAACTGTGGTCAACATGTCTTGCATTCCTTGCTTCTCAATCAACTTGGCACTTACCACAAATGTAATAATAAAGAAGCTATATTACATACATGTTCACACAGGCATAGAAACTTAAAAGGAGGTATAACAATAAATCTAAAAAGGAGACTGAAGGAAGGTACAAGGATTGGGACCATTAAGGCTTTTGAAGATATTTTCTACTCTGAACACAGTGCGCTCTCCTCTGGACCTGGACCTGATAGAGCACAAATGTATCAACAATTCTCAAACAATCTCAAAATCAATGCTAGTTTTGAGAATGTCCAAAACTAGTATTGGTTCATTATCACAAAGGCACCATATGGGTACATTCTAAATGGTTTAAGGGTCTGGTAAAAAATGTTGTTGTGCAGTCATTTATATCCCACATGCACTCATATGGGTTATTAATATTAGGAATTATTTTTTAAAAAGTACTGAGGCTGAATCACGTCAAAACCTGGTTGGTCTCCAAGTAGCTTAATTTATTGTAACATTTTGGAACTCAGTTACTGTACCACTCGGACTCACACTAGGCAAACAGGGTCCTGCTCAGACTCTTTGCACGTGAACATCAGTGTGCCTTATTCTTCCTTTAAATCAGACTCCCAGCTGTGGATTTATGGACAGTTTCAGTGCAAAGTGCATCTACCCCTCAAGCACAGAGAAGTCCTTGAATAGTATGAAAAACACAAGAATCAAATGAAGGATTTGTTTTAGGTTTCAAATACCCTTTAGCCTGAATAAACATCTAATGTTGCTTTTTGCCTTTTATGGTAATACAACAAAGAAACCACTGTCACAAACAAATTAGAAAAAAAAATCACATATCAGTTGTTAGTTATCTTAAAGGAACATGAATGATAACAAGGATGAGTCATAATAAATTGAAAGCCCAATCCTGTCTTTCTCTTTTCCTCATTTCTTTTGTTTCTCCTCAGTTTGAAATAATCCCAAACGTTTTTCTTTCCTTAATGACCACCCAGACCTGATGTGGGAACACCGTGTCAGGTCGTGAGGTTAGAAAACTCTGTGACTGGCGCTTGAGGTCAGACATAGGTTTATTTATCCAGCCAAGCTTCTGTCCAAAAACATCCTCTGCAGTCTCCAGGTGCTGACCAGAAAGAGTGCTAGCAGTGAATGTGGTGGACGTGTTGTGAGACGGACAGGCTACTTCACTCAGCTCCAACAGAGCTGTTCATTTCATATTCCACACTGAACTTTTAGGTAACACTCACATATGGATTACCGCTCAGACATACCATGGACATTTTTCTGGAACCACAATGGACCACCCATAGAAATACAGAGATGTTTCTAATTAAGTGAACTGCTGATTTTATTGATGACCTGTGTGTAATGTAGCATTAACCACAGGTTTCCCGCACCCTCTATCATCTTGTTTATCATAGTGAACATTATAGTTTAGGAAAGTTAGGGAGAATTTTAGAATTTCTCTTCTTCACTGAACCACTTTGACTGTTTCACCAGGATGAAAAAATTAAAATCACATCTTGCTTTGAAATAGATGCTATCAACTTTTGTAACCTTTGTAGGAAATTCAGCAGCACCCTCAGTTTACCTTTATGCCTCAAAGCAATATGTGTGTCAAAGACATGTAGGCATTTCTTATTTAGGAACAATACAGGTTTTTCCTTGAGTTATTCAATTTTTGTGAATACAAAACTGTTCCGCTGTTAGCCGCTAGCCAAAAATTAATTTTAATATTTATGTTTAGATAATTTATTACGGTCAGATAAATCCTTTTAGGTAAAAGGCCACCGGACAGATTACCAATAAATTTAACTCACTCTTACATTTCTCCAACAGGATAAATAAATTTTAATTTTGGAGCTCCAAACATTTCTGGAATTAAATAAAGCTTAACAGGCAAAGTACTTGAATTTGTCTTGTGTCAGTGAAAGGAACCCTGTCATACTTAATCATTTTGCAGCGCATGGTCCAGCTCTCCAGGCACTTCCTTGGTAACATAAACCTAGGCAACAAGAACATTTTGGTTGGGGGAAAAAGGGATTTGAGGAACCACCAGGCCAATTATGTATAGCCACAGTTTGTAGTTGTATTTTTGTGCCAGAGATGTGAATTATAAATCGGAATGTTGGCTCCCAAACCAGGAATACATTATAAACTGATTTTTTTTTTTTTTTTTTTGAAAAGCGTACACATTATTTCGATGGTATATTTTACGTCACATGTTTACAAAAAGCCTTTAAGGCAATTAGTGAAGGGTTGATGTGATACATTAATACATCATGTTAAGAAATTAGATTTGAAATAAGATATTGTTCTGAAATATTGTTAGATAAAAAAGAAAAATCTAAGTTGCAGTACTTGTTAAAAGTTTCAGGAAATAGGACTTTTAAATGTGGCATTAAAGCTGCAGTATGTCACTTTCGAAAAGAATATGTTTTTTTTACATATTCACTTAAACTGTCACAGTGTTGTGACAGGATATTATGAGACTGATAATCTGTGAAAAGATCGATCTCCCACACCTCCTACCTGAGTTTCTCTCACTGTCTAGAGAAATGCACCTCTCCCGACCAAAAACAACTAACCAGAGCCAGATGGAAAGTATTAGAGAAACAAGTTATTGTTGAAAGAAAACTGTTTGCCACCCCTGATAACTGAACATTCACAACAGGCTATGCTGAGCAGCAACACAAGACTGTGATTGACAGCGTTAAGACCCGTCTCCTGGTTCTGATTGATTGTTAGCACTGAGGAGGTAAAGGAGCTCAGTTACAAAAAATATTTTTAAAAACATTTTCATAAAAGTTTTTATGAAAAGCTTTTTGACAATGAAATGTCAAAGAGCTTAGAAATTATTTATAATGTCTGAACCATTTGAAGTTTCATGAAATCTGAAAGTCATACTACATTTCTTAAGTGTTTTTCAAATGAAGTCAAAGTGCTATAATCCTGTCATATATTTTAAAGGACCATTTTCTTTTTAGAGAGTTTTTTTTTTTTAATTTAAATGGATCAGTATATGCATAACTACCTAGTTGGCAATACTGTCACCTGCTGGTTTGATACCTAATGTGTTAAAGGGACTAGATTTTACACATTAGCCAGTATATTTGTTTTACTGAATACCTCGACATTACAAAAGAAATTCTGTGAAATGTTGTGTTTATTGTGCTTGAACAATTGTGAACACTCATAATAGACTGAACACAACTCTTATTAAGCAGTACCATCTTTCCTTTCAGGCATATGTTTTACATTTCATCAAATGTAAAACATTTATGGACTTGAAAGGACTTATAGGACTTTAACCTGAAATAGTTTGCAATGCCTTGCGAAAGGTCTTTGCAGTTTCCAGCAATACAAATTGAATTAGCTACATACTTTCTACTCACAGCTCCACACACACAAAACTAATCTCAGAAAACATCTGTATGTTTCTGACTAATGGTTGCTGCTTTAACCTCTCATCTGAGGCCATAAACCAGCAGAGATAAAGCGTGTACTTTTGAACTGTGTCGCAGCTTTGTTTCATAAACGTCTATACAGAATATAAGATGTGAGATTAAAATTGACGTAAATGCTGAAATGTGTGCTGCATTTAAACTACACTTTACTCAGGTAGCACAAAACAAATTTTTATTTCAATTTGAGGATCAATCAAATTAAGCACTCTATTTCAAACTAAAAAAGTGGAGTAACATACGTATGTGGCATTCAAAGGCCTTAAGATGAAAGAACTTTAAAGGACATTTTAGTACAAGGGTACTAAAAGGTTAAATATAACTTTCTTCAAGGAAATCCTTGAAGATTTCCTTGAAAAAGAGAAGTTGAAGATGAATTGTAGCTGATGAATCTGTCTTAGATGAGCTAGGAGATAGGAATCAACTTAAGAGTCCAATGATTTATACAGAGTAATAATTTAATATTTTCTTGCAGTTCAAATTAAGTATTATTTTTAGTTTTTGCAAAGACGTGGCATCATCAGAGTAGGATTTATATTGCATGTGTGTGTGTGTGTGTGTGTATGTCATATGTGTCACAGCCACAGACATAATGATGAGAGTATGTCTCGGGGCCCCACATCTGTCAGCATTTTCCATTTGCCAGACTGGCTGTCGTCGATTAACCCTTGACAAAAAACCACAACTGGGCTCTGCTGGAAAATCAATCATGAAAAGGTGCATTGATTGCTAAAACTTTATTTTATTGTTTAGAGTGATTGGGGATAGTAAAACAATACTATTTATCTGATGTTTAAAGTCTTTGGCACATAGCTCTGGTGTCGACCACTGTCCATGTGGCACCCTAAAACGCTCATCTGGCCCAGAACATTAACTCAGCACTTTGACCTACATTGTTAGTTTTAGGTTGGCTGCACAGTTTCAAACATTTGTAAGTGACTTTAAAAGAATTACAGGAGAATAAATAACACACAGGTTCTTTTTGTCTTGATAAAGTACTATGAATAATTTTTAAAAAAAGGTTCAATAAAAAAAAGGCTATGGTTTCTTCTTCTTATAGTCTGGGAAGAAAGGCCACCAGGGATGTTGACTTAACCAAATGCAGATTTAGTTATTTAAATTGGTTGGAACATATATTAGTGATTACTAAATTATCTGCAAATATTTACTCATGGCCTAGTAAAAGCATAAACATGCAAATTGTCAGTTGCATACTTAGTTCCCAAGCTTGCTATAATCTCTTCAACAAGAACTATAAATAAACTGTCACTGTTTGCTGCACAAATTATAGCAGCGACTTTGGTTTCCCAGTGGATAGAGGTTTGTTTCGATACTAAAACATGAAAGTGTTCTGGAAATAAACTTTGAGATCAGCATGCTATGTTTCCATAACAAGTCCAATTTCAGTTCAAGTTTTCCAAATGCCCAAACCCTGACATTTTAAAACAAAATTTCAACAGAATGTTGTAGCCACGTAGCCATTATAACCTAAAAGCTAAAGTTTCAATTTGGAAAGTCAGAGGTTTCTCATCTCATCTCATTTCATGTTTATTTATTTATTTATTTATTTTAAAAACAGGAAAAGATTAAAAGCTCTGCTCAGTGCTCCATAATATGTAAATAATAATAATAATATGCATTTTTAACACTGACCAGAAGGTGGCGGCTTTGCACAATGTTGTAAGCTCCCAACATACAAAGCCAAGAAGAAGACAGAGGAACCTAGTAGTTTCTGGAACAAATGTTTCCAGCCGACGGTATTTTGCCTTCGGACTTGTCGACAGTTTGTTTCGCGCTTAAACAACATTAATTTTTGGACAGGATTGACTTTGTTCCATAAACTGTAATGGCGCTCCCTGGTATGTATCTTATTTCTGCTGTTTTTTGGTTACTATTATCGGAGTAATGTGAAGCAAAGGCTTGGACAATAAGATTACAATTGAAGTAGTGCTAAGCGAATGATATCTCCGCATTAATATTAAATACCAAATAGTTAAGTAATTTCTACCTGAGATGAGACCTTATTTTTCTTTTAAGCTGAAGGTACTGTTTGATATTTGTATAGTTTTATGAATAAACAAATGGTACAGTTTTAGCATGGGTTCAGGGGTTCTAATGCAAAAGGATCTTTTCTATCGTTTCACTCATTTAACACTGTTGAAAGTCAGTCAACGGATTTGTTATAAAAAATATCTTCATTATTTACGGTGAGGCCCACTGGTCTGTGTTTAATTATTTGACTTTTTTGTTTTTGTTGTCTTTCAGGACCTAATAAAGACAACATCAGAGCTGGGTGTAAGAAATGTGGATATCGTAAGTAAAGTTTTCTGTACTAATTATAATGCAGTTTTGCTTATATGGGGTTTTGTTCTTTGTGGAATTGGAGTTAAGTCGAATTGTGCAAGTTATATAGTCACTTGATTGCCACTCTTATTTAGAGCATTGGGAAAAGGCAAAGGATACATTTTGTTTTTTGTTCTTTTGGAAACATTGCAAGTGTGAACAGTTTTTATATTGGTCAATTTCAGCGACAATATTAAGAGTTTTGTGTGACTACATCACGGTGGCTAATAATTCTGATCTCAACTGTAAATGTCACATACGCTGTAGTTAAGTAGGGGGGAATGCCATTCTGAGTTCTGATCCCAGTGGCTCTTTTATCCTAACGCTCTCTTTTAATCTGTTTTGCAGCCGGCCATTTAACATTCGAGTGTCGAAATTTCGTCCGAGTTGACCCCCAGAAGGACATTGTTCTGGATGTAAGCAGCACCAGCAGCGAGGAGAGTGAAGATGACGTGCCTGCTTCTCAGCACAATGAGAAATTGGGTCGAAGTGTGCTGCGCCAAAAAGGTCGGATTCCATGTCAAGCATTTTTTAAGTACAAATTCATATAGATAATTTTCAGAAAACTATGCAAATACATTGCACTGTTGCTATCATTGTTGCAAATTACATATTTATGTGTGTCTTGTGTGTTTATTATTGAATCACAAACATAAAAACACAAATGAGCTCTAATGTGAAGTTTAGTTATTTATATTGCATCTGGAAAGTATTCGCAGCCCTTCCCATCTTCCACATTTTGCTATGTTACAACCATATTCAGCCTTGTTCAGAACAGGAACAGGAGTTACAGTGAATTTTGTAATAGTAACATGTCCTTCTGAAATGCATGTGCTCTGTTACTAAAATATGAAGAAGTTTCTTTTCAAACACTGAACTTTTCTTTCTACAATGTTTATGTTTCAGATTCTCATGATGAAGATGACAGAAAAAAGAGACGTAAGCGAAAGAAGAGCAAAGATAGAAAATCAAGAAAAAGGTTTGTTAAAAAAACACATTTCAGTTTCAGTGAGCATGAAATCTTAACTTAAATGCGCTTGATTTGATGTGAGAAGAGTGCAATAATATATGTTCACAATGGCACTTTGTAAGGTTGAAGTACATACAGGACCTGACCAATAAATAAGCTGTCACTTTTCCATGTTCCTTTTGTCTCAATTATTTATTTTATTTTTTTTTCATTTTCACTTAGATCTGCATCATCTAGTGACGAAGGACCAAAAAAGAGAAAGAAACACAGCAGATCCGGCTCCTCGTCTGACGAGGAAGACAGGAGAAAGAAAAAGAAACAAAGTCATAAGAAGAAAAGCAAAAAACCCAAAAAGGAGCATGGGAAACATCACAAAAAGAAAGAGAGAAAGAGAAAACAGAAGTCGTCATCGTCTTCTTCATCAGCTAGTGAATCATCAGAAAGTGACTGAACCACCAATCCATAGCCTCAAGATGTCTGACTAATGGAGCAGATCATGTATAGTGTGTCTTGATGACTGTGGTGTAAATAGTTTCATTCAAATTTTTTATAAAGTGTGTCCATACACAGCAGCGTTTTTAGATGGTGACATTATGACAGTATTATCTGTTGGCGCTCTGCATTCTCAATAGCTGGTATAAGGCACACTACATGCTGTGACAAAGTTTTGCCTTCCTTTCCCACACCTATCATCATTTGCTGTGTTTATGCACAATAATTAGAATTTCATCAGACGCACTCCATCATATGTGCATTGATTTTACATGTCATAAAAACATTGTATTACTACACATCATTCAGGTTAATGGCTGTGCAAATTTTGGTTTGTCTAGTTTTATGTTTTTCAGGCTGTATTAAAATATCAAATGTAAACTAAACTCCTTGAGTTTTATATTACAGTGACTTTGTGGTGATATGTTTCGTGGTATAGAAAGTGAGTTCAGTCCATTATTACTACTTATTAGTGCTTGGTAGCTATACTGTGTGTCAGTATTGGAAAGACACCATTTTGTTTTTGTTTTTTTCAGGCTAGAAGTTTGGTTTATAATCAAACTAAATCCCTGACAGATGTTGGTGTTCGTGCCACAGTGTAGATGCTCATGCTCCAATTGCCTGTTGCTTTGACTTTTTTTTTTTTTTTTACATTACAGATTCTGTTTGTGATTCAGTAGTATTTACTATTAATTTTACTCTCAGGTTCTTTCATAGGTGACTCCTTATATGTCTGTGTGCTTTCCCTTTGATAATTTTTTGATGATGATGATGTTATTTCAGACAGAAATTTCACCAACAAAACATAACAAGGACCTTCATTTTTCTAAGTGTAAATACAATGCCTTGCTACCAAATATACATACGCAATATTTGATAGCAATATTCGGTGACTGAGTCTGAAAAGTATTATGATGAAGTTTAAGTTATATAATCATACCCCTTTTCCATTCAGTAATTCATAACATAAATAATCTTCCCATTTCCTGTATCCCTTCTGGAAAAAAATCCTCAACCAGATGAAAATAATACTCCTCTCACAATTTAAAGAAAAATATTTTCTTTCGGACTGTTCTGTTGTTTTAAATCCTATTTATCTTTTTACTGTAGGAGAGCATGTGTAGTACATGCATATGTCAGGCAGAGGGCAGCAACACACTTCATTGTAAGGGCTGATTACTATGACGTGAGAAATGTAATTGATGATTTCTAAAATCTCCCGTCATTGTCTTTGTTTAGTTTGACAAAAATTATCTTAATTTGGGTAAATATTTCTAAACAAGCATAACAGGAAGCAGTAACTCCCCTAACAAGTGTCATATGTGATGCTATGTAATATCATCTAGCTCTGAACCCCCAAGATAATGAATAAAATTAGAAAAAATATTATCTTAAATCAAATCATATCTACAGTAGATGATGGGATTACATCTTAGAATATGGAAATGGCTCATATTCTATGTGTTCTGTGGCCCCCTGCTGGTGATTTTGGTGCAAACTTTATCACCAGAGATTAAAGCCATCATTTCTTCTGTTAATGTGCAATGGAAGCCATGAAACAGGCAGATCCATAGAAGTTGTTATAAACTTTCCGACTCTTGTTTGACTTGCCAAACAATCATGAATGGGCAACCGTGCTGCTTTGGCTTGTCTCCATAATGGAAGAGGCCTCTGTGTCAAACATCAATCTAACTACAACGAATGCTTGGAAGGATTTTAATGAATACAAAGAGCCTTTGTATTTAATTTACACACAAACTTTTCTGTCAAAAACTTAGAGAGAAGACACTCATTACACCGTTTAATTTGCCAATAATGAGTCTGAGAGAATTAACTTTGTGAGCCTGAGGCCAAACTACATACATACACCTCTAAAGCCTTGGTTTTATCCAATTAACAGAACTAGCACTTGTTCAACTTTAGAAAGTTAAAAACATGCACAAATGACCTTAATGAATAAAATGACATTTCTTGTATTAAAATGGCAAAAGCTTGCATCTTCACTAACTCATCAGGGTGGATAGAGAGTGATGTCAGGAGGAAGTTGGACTAAGAAACAACAAACATCAGATTCCAGCAACCATGGATCAGAGATATTTCTCAATGGGCTTTTGTAGTATGCAGAAGTGGCGTAAATGAAGAGAAAGTGAAACACATTTTCTTTTATTGGATTTATATGACAGGGCCCAGTGTGTAATATTAATTAAATCTTAAATGGGCTGAGCTTGTAAAGAGCTTTATCTAACTCAAAGTGCTTTGAAGATTCCAAAGCACTTAGCACCATCTAGTCATTCACCCATTCATGCACACACTCACACAATGATGGTGGTAAGCTGCATTATAGCCTGAGTTGCCCTGGGGCAGCCTGACAGATCCTATTGGATTTATTGAAATAATTTTGAAGGTTGTATCCACAAGTACGGTGAGTACAACATTTCTGGTGTCAATGCTAGGTTGTTTCATTTGCAATTTTCTAACATGGATCTTTACATTTTAGCGCAGTAGCCTGCCATATTAGGTGTAGATGGTTTTGCATGATGGGAGATAAAGTTTTATGGTTTTATCAAAAGCCTATTGTTTGTTGAACTTTGTTTTTATACTTTATCTGCACCATTGTATTCCCCTGATCTCAGCAAACCACAGAAAAAACTGTAGATTTACTGTCTCAACTTTCTACCTGAAAGCTACTGGGCTTTTTATGATATGGGCTGCATTAAATAAATTTAGAAATAAATTGTTAATTTCACTTTGCCTTGGGGAAGGAGGTACTTCCTCAAAAAGCTGCAGCAAAGTGCAAGGCTGGTGAAACATAACATGCATCCATATCTTTTTCTGAAATCAAAAGCACTTTTAATGTGTTAAAGAAAATCAAGCCATCAGCAATCTATAATGTGTGTAGTCCAGACACATACTTTTCACCTGTACATACCTTTTACATAAAATTGTTTTTCTGCTCCAGAGCAGTTCCAATGGTGTCCTCAGGCTTGAGTCATCCAACACCAAGAGGTTAATAACTGTAAAAGATCATGTAATATAGAAATCTAGAAAGTTTTTAAGTATTTCACAATTTACCATAAATTCCAGGATTTTATGTAGTGTCATATTTTGTGATCAAAATATGACACTAACATGTCATACATGCTTGAGAAGACAGGAAGAAACAGCCTGACTGAGCTTAACAGAGAACAAATGCATGATTTTTACCTCTACTCCCCTTTTCTCCTCTCTTGCTCTTTGCTTTCCAGTTACGGAGTGAGCATCTTTTTTATACCGATATAGAAATCGAGCATTATGGCGCTTGAATACTATTCCATTGTATTCAACTGAACAGTTGCATTATTTGAAATGTTTGAAACACACTTAGAATGAGACAGTTACGTTGGCTAAAGTGGTAGTTTGTTGACATTTTTGAAACTAAGAGGAATTTCTGAAGTTTGAGGATGGTGTGTTTGGAAAATATTAGGCACCCGTCCACTGACTTAGATATCATCAAGTGAAAGAACTGACAACTAAGTGACAAGATTGATTATCTTTTCAAGCAGGCGTTATTTTCAATCTGAGTTTGTTTTGTGTAGTTAAATATTTGGAATAAATATTTATTAACAAAATCATGGATTTTGTTACTTACTAGTTTTTGCTGGTTCTTCGTCTACTCAACAGTGTAACTTCAATGTAAACTGTAGTACTGATACTAAATATCTAAATAGATTTTACAACCTTAGAAAAATTCAAAAACCTGTTTCTTCTTTTAGTGTTCAATAGAGATAAACCAATGAAAAAAAACTTTTTTAGATGATTTTGTTTTAGAGAAATGAGACTGTTTGCTTAAGGAACATTAACATAAATGTTCCCCAACATAATATTTACTTCCAAAGGAGGCTGCTACAATAACAGACCTGCAATTTGAAATATCTCTTCCACTTCTCATTGGCAATCTTCAAAAGAAATAAACTCTAGATGCAAACTTGAAATGTACCATTAAAATAACAACCACCTCTGGATAAATGTTACCATTGACTACTGAACAAAGTTTTTGAAGTGTTGACAAAAACCCCTTAGCAAAAAAAAAACTTAGAAGCAACTTTAACAGTGCAGATGGCCAGAGGACAAACTTGATGGAGGCAGGGAAATGAAGTTGAAGCAGTGCTACCATGTGCAGCCGCATTGAGAAAACCATATGCTGTTTGTATAAGAAAACAACTAGGTTTTCCTGTTTGCATCAGCTCATTGGTTTTTATTGAGCCTTTTTGGCTGCAGGAAAGTAGAGAGCAAATGGGACTCCATTGAGCCATTTAAATGGAAATGAGATGGTCAAACTCATCACTTAGAGTTCAGCTGCAGAAGAATGGCAGCTCATCCCCAACAAAAACATCCTGAAGGCATTGATCTCAAACATTAAGAAAATATGTTCTTCAAATATGACTTACCTGAAACACTAATGTACTCTTAAATGGTTTCTCATTGTCAATAGGTGTATTTTCAGTTTGTTATGTTTTAAAAAAATACCGTGTCTAATGGTTTCAAAGACTTACAGGGTTTTTAATTTTGTGGATTTTGTTTTTCCCCCTCATTTGCACACCATCAGGAATTACCTAGGCAGAAGTCAAACCTGCAGCTTTAGAGTTATAAGTCTTGCTTCACTTTCTGATCATCATTAAGACATAATATCTCCCACCCCCACAAAAAAAAAAAAAAAATCTAAATCCCTTATGCAGCACTTTGGTGGGAATAACCCAAGCTGAGAGATGGCGCCAGTTTAACGTCTGCAACCACTGTTGAAATATTATTTCAGAGGCAACCAGTAGGCGCGTATTGGACTACAGTGAGTACAGTGCTTGTAAAACGCACTATGGCCAATGGGCAGCTTGGAATTGGAAGCTTTACATTTGCTACCAATTTAGCTCCTTCATCTTAGATTTCGTTCCTTGCTTCCTCTCTTGGCCCTGAAACCAGGCACAATGTTGCAAATGACCTGTAGGATAAATAGACAGCAGGTTACATGACCCTGGCCATCAAAAATGTAGGGTGTAATTAATACTACATAGCTGCACATGAAGCATGTTCAGCATTCTCCCAAAGCCTGCAGGAAAGAAAACGACAGGGTGAAAGGGGTGAGTCTCTCTTCCCTACCCTCTCTTTTGGTCAAAACCTCTCTTCTGTTTTTTTCCCAGAGGTCTGTTATTATCGGCCTAGTTCCTGGGCTCTTCTCAGGAGCAGAGCTTGTTCATGTAAACCTTGTGGTTTTCAGAAATCACTGGACTGACTGGGTGGCTTTCAACAAGGAATTAACACCAGATCATATTGGATCAGAATCAATACGCAGCAAAACCTGCCTGAACTGCTTGTGCAGCTGGTCTAGGCCTGCGGAGTTTCCTGACTCTTGAAATATAGGTCAGGTCATCAAGACTATATGGTCTAATCCTAATGTTAACCTTTCTAATGCCTTCCCTCTAGTAGAATTAAACCATTGAAGTCTTTCATTGAAACAAAACTAGACTCATTACAGCCACATACAGTATGAAGAAAAATATATGTATAAAACCGAGTTCTGAACATATCCAGATATTTATCACAACTTATCCTCGGACTGTTTTGACTGCTGCCACCAAACTTGGAGGAAACAATGTGGTAGCATGAAAAACAGAACCACCAGGCCATAGCTTTCTGTCACAAGTTAGTTAAAAAGTTAAGATGATGACCGTTACAGAAAGTGAAAAACCAAAAACCATGAGTTTTACCCCTTTTTCCTTCAAAGCTGTTTTGTGGTCAAAAGTTAATGTACATAAACTCAAATTTTGTTCATTTGTTGGAACACATAAAATAACAGAAATAAACACAAGAAAATCAGCAGCAAAGATAAATATATAATCATACTGGATGCACATATTATAACACTTTCCCCAGCTTGTTTTCTCCAGCAAAATATTTTAAAACGCTAATCTGAAGGATTTTTTAATCGCAATAAAGCTTATTTATGGCTGTCCAAGTGCCTACAAATGTTGGTTATGTTTATAGTTTTTCTTCATTTTCTTGGTCATTATCTTTTCCATATTTGTGAAACAAAACTTTTGAAGATCACAGAATACAACGATTCCTCTCAAGCACTTTAATAAGGCAGGTACATTTTTTGTTTTTTTCTATTTTGAAAATAAAAATAAAATGAAACCCAATAAAAACGAATCATCAAGACAGAACAAAAACCAGAACATTTCTTGTTGTTTTGTTTGTTTTTCATCCTGGATTTCTGAAAAGAAAAAAAAAAACGAGGGCCAGAAATGTTTGCAAATAACATGGACATTGGAGCGTCACTTTTGAGATTTTTTTTTAAAACTGCCTGATTCCCTTTGCAGGGAGTTAGGTAATATTTCTTTTAACAGAAGTATTCTACACAAGTGCTTTATGTTGGGGTAAATAAATAGCATTCAAAGTTACATTTTTAGAACTCAGAAAATAACTATTCTTTTTTTCTGCACATATTAGACATAAATATAATTGATTTTATTTTTTTTATTTTTTATTTTTTTAGTTTCCTATCTTTGTCTTCACATTGAGGTGTATGATACATTTACTTTGGCACTTCAACAGGTCTTATTCCTGGTTTTGTTTGCATGTGTCTTTGGTCAGTTAATTTCAAGTGTTCAGATTCTTAGACTCTAAAATGAAGAGTTTAATGTCAGGCCTGCGGCCAATGTTATGAAAGAATCTTCCAATTTAATGCCACTTTTGAAAAGGCCTGCTTTCTTTCTTTAACTTTAAAACTTGGAGAAGCTAGGCTACATGTCAAGAATGCAATCTTGGATTGTTTAAAAAATATGACAGGTAACAAGTAGAATAAAAGTACTTTATCCACATGTTTTTGTCCCTTTAAATCAACCTCTTGCACAACATATAAAGCTGAGAAGAAATACTAAAGAAGAACTAAAAACCTTTCCATGCATCCCTCAGTATGAGTTCCTTTAAGATGATGTCTTATGTTTTCATTTGTGCTTTGACATCTGGGTTTCTTCCTCTATGCCTGACATGTTCCATCTGTCCCCAAAAAGCCACAGAAGGTAGCAGGAGGAGTGGCGCTGCCGACAATTAAGCACCAAAAAAAGAAAATTACAACAGAACCAACAGCTTCAGCACCACAGATCTTTTCCTCTCTGCTGCTCGGACGAAGATGGATGTTTTACATGTCCCCAGAATCAGACACATGTGGCTTTTTTGTAAAGCCGACAACATGGTGTCATCTCCATGTTGGGCACATCTGTTCACTCTTACTCTGGTTTTAGAGTTCTTTCCACTCCACATTTATATGGAAAAGTGTTTCATGCCTTTGTTCTTTATTCTGTGGGGGGTTTGTGTCTTTTTGTTTGAACGAGACATCAAACAGGATCTAGGGGGGACATGATGGCCTGACGTTGGTGGAAATTATTTTTCATTATCATTCATCATAAGAAACAAAACAAAACAAACAAACAAACAAAGAAATCCCCTCTAGAACAAACGTCAAGACTGGATTTTGTCCCTCCCAGATGTTTTTACACACACTTTTTGAGTGCTACTGTGTGAGTGGCAGTGCTTTGCAAATCTTTTCATACTTGTTGTACTTTTTGAAATGTATTATTTGTACTCGGACTAGTGCTAAGTGTGCCTATATTTCAACATTTATAGATTAAGCTGATTGTAATATATATCACAAGGTGGGCTTTTGGTCACCTAACAAAATAAATGCATACAAAATTGAAAATAAAAACCAGAAACGTCAGGATGAGAAATGTGTAAATCATACTTGTCTACATCACAATTCTTTCTTAAGAAACAGATTCAGCTTTAATCTAATGAAATACAACTTTTAATTAAGTTTTAATTGTGCAGGGAGAAGATTCAACATAGCTCCTCATACAGATAATGTTGTTTATCCCAGAGAAGCTTTACGTATAGAAACCTTTACAATTCCCAATGCTTCATGAGTTACTGAACTTCCTAACCACGACCAAATGGTCACTGAGTCTTACCATGCATGTTTGAATACTTTATAACACTTTCAAAATTCATCAAATTTAACTTTTTGAGACCATGGGAGTCTTTATACAAAGCCCTTGTTATACCTGTTTTATGTAACAAAACATTTTATGGAGATTTTATTTTATACCCTGCTGTCTCATGGGGGCAGGGAATTGTTTCTTCCTAAGTGCACTATCTACCTCATAAACTGACAAAAGTTCTCAAGGCAAAGCAGGCAGACTCTGTAATTGTCTAAGTGGCTGGGTGTGTATAAGAGGGGGTGGGGGGTTATTAGGCAGCTGGAATAAATCCAGTGTGGGTGTTTAATTGTGGGCTGTTTGTTAATGTCTGATTTGATTAAAGTAATTATTTATTCATTTGATTCAGCTGAGCTTTCATTTCCGAACATCAATAGAGCTTAATTTTCTAGTAATTATTAAGCAAATTTTGGACTAATCACCTTTTTTTTCTTTGCAATATCACAGGGAACAGCTCTGTTATTCAGAAAATAAAGCTGCTTTTGTATTTTAAGTCACTATAAATATGGACTTAAAATTAATTTGCACAAAAGAACATGAATCTAATTCATAGAATAATGGTAAGACCCAAAGCTAAAAGAATGAGGAAAACACGAGGAAGCATATGCATATACAGAGTCAAACAAGCAAGATTAGAATATCTATTTGGAGCAAATACATGCTACTAATTATCTGGCAATTAGATCAGTTTAAAGCTGGTTGTTGAGAGTATTACGCCAAATTTTTGAAAAAAATTAGATTTTTTTTTGTCATTTTACAAAAAGAAAAAAAAAAAGCTGAATTAATTGACAATAAAACACAAACCAATAATTATTTGATTTTTCAATTAATGGACCTGGGGTGTTCAGTTGAAAATTAAAAAAGCCACAGACACAGGATGAAAGAAGTTGTCAGATACTTTTCAGAAAAACAAAAATCCTCAAAACCAGTAAGTATGGAGGTTTAGTAAAGAAATCCTCAGAGGTATTGAGTGTGAAGAAGTGTCATGAACACTGAAAGAACAGCAAAGAATATCTGTAGTTTAAGTATACAGTCTGTAGCATCTGCTCTTATAAATATACTGTGAAGGACAAATTACCGAATTATCAGTGATCATTTGAAATCATTGAATTGGATCGAACGACCAGAGCAAATGAGATCAAGTTAAATCAAAAATAACGACTGGTCTTTTAATTATTTTGACATTTTCAGTTCTATGTTTCATCTACTGTTTCCATCAGCTTTAGCAAGCCCAACATACAAAGTGTTTTGATGAAAGTGTATTTTCTTTTCTTCTCGAGGCTTCTGTCCTCTTAGTATGACAACTTCTTGCTTGAATCGAGCCACAAGCAACTTAACCAACCACCAGCTTTTGGCACCCACAGTAATTACATTAGATTCAAATTACCTGATTTATTTATTTTATTTTATTTTATTTTTATTCATAATTTGATCAGGACATAGAACTACAATGAAGTTACTTTAATAACCCTGTTATTTAAACTTTAAAAATAGTCCAGGTTCTGCTGAAACCTTCAGCCTGTAACTCAGTTATTCTTTTGCTATTGGCAAAGAGTGTGCCTCAAACCTCACAATGGTTTACAGTTTAACATTATTAATTTTTAAATGGGGTATTTTTGTTTTACCTCAAACAAATATTGTATAATTCTGAAGAAGGACTTTACTTATTCACTATAATCTCTACTACTTTGAATCATTCAAATAGGGGGTAATAACAATGAGGCAGCACAGCACCTCCCTATAGTACTTATAGAAGATTTATAATTTCTACTTAAACCTCTCATCAACAAGAAAGTATTGTTATTTTTCATTCATGACTTCAAACAAGCCTATTGTAAAAACTGGGAAAGAGTATAACTACAGAGACGGTGGGAACCAAAGATGTTTTCCCAGTAATTTCCTTCTGGACTCGGGTAAAACCGCGCCTGCACCGCATGGGAATGACAGTTCACAGTTACGGGAAAAACAGGGAAAGAAAAGTAAGAGATACTGAGATACTGAAAATCTACACAGTTTCATTTGAGATTGAGCTTCAAGTAAGACTTCAGTGTGAATGTCATGAAGATATGGAGGCTGTTCACAATCAAGTTCTGCTTTACAAGCTTATTCTTGTAAAGGCTGATGGCCAACATCAGTAGTCATTATGCGAAGTACATCCTTGGCAGGAAGTTGCCTTCTATCACAGACCTACATAAAGGACAGACAATCATACACATGCACACTCATTGTGCTGGTCCATCTATACTGACCTTTAAACATGACTCCATGCTCTTCAGAAAGCTTTAGAGGTAACGGGCCATATCACCAGCCTGGTTTGTTCCTTACCCTAAAGCCAAGTTAAATACTTGTTTTACATCTATTATGCATTTGCTGTTAGAATGTCTTGTTTGTCCACAAAATAATCCTGTTTCTGTAATTCTCTACTTAAGCTATTTGGCTATTGCCCTGTTGCAGTTCCTGGTAGTATGTAATTACTTTATATATGGTAATCGACCCAGTTCAGTGTCCATTTAGCCACAACAAGAACTCTTGGTGAGTCAATAAAGTAGTTAAAATGACTTATCTGCTTTGAAAAGGTTAAGGCTATGGCTCAACAGGAAAGTAATGTCGTCATCTTAGGGGTAAGATCAGTTTTACCAAGACATTAGACCCCCAGTTAGTTGATTTCTGTGCACTTGTACGTGAATGGGCAAATGCAATTTGTTGTGTGAAAGTGCTGAGTACTTGGTGAGAACACAAAAGCAATTTATAAATGCCTTTCATTGCAAGTACAGTGTAAGAGTTGAACTTTGATTGGAGGATGTTAGGACTCTTTTTTAAAATTAGAACTTTCCAATGTGTAGCAGTCAAGTAGTTTTTCACTTTTTTGAGAACAATCATTTCTGTTATAAATGAAATTAATTACACTTAATTATCATGAGGGGAAAAAGAAGGGAGGGTGGTTTGGACTGGCAGACTGGGGTGGTGTCCCCCTGTTCAAAAATGGGGACCGGAGGGTGTGCTCCAATTATAGGGGGGTCACACTCTTCAGCCTCCCTGGCAAGGTCTATTCAGGGGTCCTGGAGAGGAGGGTCCATTGGATTTTCAGACCTCAGATTCAGGAAGAGCAGTGGGATTTTCATCCTGGTCGTGGAACACTGGACCAGCTCTACACCCTCAGCAGGGTCCGGGAGGGTGCATGAGAGTTCGCCTAACTGGCTTACATGTGTTTTGTGGACTTGGAGAAGGCATTCAACCTTGTCCCTCAGGTCGACAGGCGGATTGGTGCAGCGTCTGCCGTGAAGCGGGCCCTGTAATGGTCTGTCATGGTGAAGAGAGAGCTGAGTCAAAAAGCGAAGCTCCCGATTTACCGGTCAATCTACATTCCCTCATCTATGGTCATGAGCTTTGGGTCATGACCGAAAGAACGAGATCGTGGATGCAAGCGGCCGAAATGGGTTTTCTTCGTTGGGTGTCTGGGCTCTCCCTTAGAGATAGGGTGAGAATCTTAATCATCCAGGAGGGACTCAGAGTAGAACTGATTTTTTTCTATTGTGTTTAGACATTTTTCAATGCCATGCTCATGTGAAATTGGTAAAAGAATTCACATTAGCATTACTTATGTATTTATTGTTAACTGATTTTCAAGGATGTCCTCTGGTTTTGATTATAATAAGAGTGCATAAAAAATTGCTTGGCCTTCTTATTTAATCTTCCATATGTGTAGTATGTTCTTGTAAGTGTTTTGTCACGATACTTTATTTATCCATTCATAGCCACCAGAGGATATAATTGTAATAAATATTATTACAATTATGAAGTGATATTTTTAAGATATCTTGAAAGAAAACATAAAATGAACAGACTACTACCTTTGTTATTCTTATTGTTTTAGCCCATGGTGGAACAGGATGAATGATGCTGCTGTGGTATCACATAGCCTGTTACCACATTGAAAAATCAGATGAGGTTGAGGCATTCATTTTGTATGTTTATTTGCAAAAAGTTAATGCACTCTCTAAACACAAGCTTTACATAAAAATAAGTTAGTCCTTACCAAATTTGCTTTAGTTGTGGAGTTATTGAAATAGTTCAAATTGTTTTAATGGCCTAAATGTGATGTGTTTATTGGCCTTATGTGAAAATAGTTTTCTGCTACTTGGATCGTAATGCAAAAATTGTGCTGCAAATCACTATAAATTCATTAAAGCTAATCTGTTCTATCCTGCTCTGACTTCCTAATGAACTGATGATTACTTTACAAAGTATCTGATTTAAACATGTGAACCAGGAGTGAAGTAATCTTGTGTAGCCTAGTGATAGAGTTAGGTTTAGCAGAGCAGAAAGACAAACACTTTAAATTAGTCTTCTTTTGTAGATTATGAGATGAAGTGATGAAGCTGAACTTGACAAAGTGACTACAAATTACTAAAATATGACAAAAAATATATTACACTGGAAGAAAAAGCTTAGCCAGAATTTGCTGCTGCAGTGGAAATGTATTTCTTTACAGAACACAAATAAAGTATGTTTGTTTATTTTAAACAAATATAAAGTAAACAATGGTCTGTTAGGCCACCATTAACTGCAAAAAATGGTGTAGCAGTTGCTGGCATACAGTCATAAAAAGGCAACTATATTGTGTTTCTCACAACACATTGCACACACAACTCTCCACACTGGAAATTTAATTTAATTACAGCAAGCCATCTGATTTCTCACAGTGATGTAGGTAATAAATTAGCTAATATCATGAATTTTACTGGAGAAATTCACAGCCTTTTCCTACAAAAAAGTTTCCTCATAAAGTATTTTTATGATGGTTGTGAAAACCATTACCAAACATATCACTTCAGAATTAATCATAGATGTTTGATTGGGAACGCCACAGCATCGCTTACATGATTCACAGTATTTTAGAGCCTTCGAATTATGGAACTATGGGAAGGGGAAGGGATGTTATTGGGATCAGCAGGATGTGAGTTTAAGCCCAGTTTTTCTCTATGACATGTTAGGCAGCAGGACACTGAAATCTGTGGTGCATGAATGCAACATATGGCTCAATGCCACTGTTATAAGTTTAATCTATTAATCACCCATGGGGTAAAACTTTTCTTCTGGTTTTCGAATTTGTTAAAATCTTAGTCAAAGCATTTCAATTTGAACAATTATCAAAGTTATGTCACTGAAGTGGCGTTAATTTTAGATAAGTTTTATAGAGCTAATTTGTCGGCATTTCACAGCAGTTGACATAAACACTTATGAGTCCCTTCACATTCCATCATATACTTTTATGCATCATATGATGGAAAACAAAGTGTGGTGCTCCTGAAGCATGGATGCATTGCCATTTCTTCCACTATTTCTTCTAATGATTTTTTTTTATTTTTAATGATTTTTAATGTTCTGTCCTATCCTTTACTCTGAGGTCAGGCAGACACACACAGAGGCTCTAATCTCTCCCAGACTGACGTTTTCCCTTTATACCACCCCAAATGACATAAGTAAGTATGACAACAGAGAAATGAAAATTGTACTGTGGGTGGAAGATAGTCCAAGAGAAGAATTTGTCCATTCAGTTTCTCAGATGTCATGGTTTAGAACAGGTCATGGTAATAAAACGGTAATTGAAAATTAAGTTAGACTCCATATTGAAGGTCCTCCCAAAATATGTTTTAACGATTTTGAATTGATGATGTCACTGTTTTGACAATCATGGTTCTTTGATCTTCAGGGGTCATGCCGCCAACTGCTACTTTAAAATGGATTTTGTAATCAGAAGAAGGCACTGGAATAAAAGCAGCTCTGGTCTGTTTGTTTGATCGATTGAAGTGGATTTCAAAGCAGTTATTTAAAGGAATCGTTTTCTTTTGGCTCAAAAGAAAAAGCTGAAAAAATTACATTACTTGATAAAAGTTCGACTCTTGATTCAGGTAGTGTGCTACTGTGGATGTCTGATACCTACAGTGTTTTGTGACAATATTCAAAACTCTTGAACTTTTTTCATTATATTTTAGTGCATTAAAATAACCAGCTTGAATGTGTTTAATTGGATTATATAACAGGCTAGCACAAAGTCACCATAAATGGGAAGCAGAGAAATAAGAACATATTTTTTTATTGAAAAATAAAATAACATTTTGATTTTATTTATCTATGCATGTATTTATTAACTTTGTGATGTCATGGAAGAGGGCAACATATCTGTGCAGTATAACCCGCTTTGTCCAGGGCAAATTTCTCCCAAGGGAGAAAAATAAAGACTTTTATTTTGGAAATACTGGGCTCTGGTCAGATGAGAACAAAATTAAGCATTTAGCCAACATGCTACGTGCAATGTTTGGAAGAAAACAAACACTGCACATTGCTCCACACATACAACATTCCCAGAGTAACACATGGCGGTGACAGAATAATTTTTGTGGGGTTACATTTTTATCAGAGATACAAATCTGGACAGAGTTGATGGAAAGGTGGATAAAATTAAATGCTGAGTAATAGTGGGAAGACTGCACAAGACTTCCCACTATTAGGGCTGTTGTTTAAGCAGATCAACAGCCCTAAGCATAAAGTCAGAATACAAGGTCTGAAATAAATCAGTGGTGTTAAACTGCATTCCTTGAGGACCAGAGTCCTGCAACTTTTAGATGTGTCTATTGTCCTATACTTTTAGATGTGTCTATTGTCCTATACTCTTGTCCTTGAATTAAATGGTGAAACTGCCTCACTAGCATGCAGTCAAGCTCTGCCGAGCTGCTAATGAGATTATATTGGAGCCAGGTGGGCTGAAGCAAAGAGACCTCTAAAAGTTGCAGGAGATCAGCCCTTGAGGACTTGTGTTTCAGACCACTGATTTAAGTGAAGTTATATTCATGAGTTAAAATGGTTCAGTCAAAAGTTCTTTACTTTGATACACTAACTACAATCCAGAGAATAATTGCCTTCAGGAGTCGCCTAATCAGTTAAGAGTCTGCTGATATTTACTGTGATAAATCACAGAAAGTAAAGCTGTGCTGTTACAGAACATTAGTTATCAGACAGCATCATGAAGACCAAGTAGCACAGCAGACGGGCCAGGCAGAAAACTGTTCAAGACAATGTTGTTTTTTAAAACAATATCCTAAGCTTTGATAAAATCACAAAGGTCAGTTTATGTGCACTTACGCTGAGACCCTGCATCCCAACACAAACAATTGCCTTCTGATGTAACTGTGAAATGGGAAAAGGTGAAAAAATTCACACTTTAGTCAATATTTGGAAGCAATGCAGTAATAATAAATAATATTTTTCCTGCATTAGCTAGCAGTTGCTGTCAAAGGTGTCAATAACTTTGTCACACAGAAGGCGGCAAAGCCATTTAAGCTTTGGAAGTCAAATAACAGAGAGCTTTCTGAACAACGTGAAAACAACAGAGAGTTGTGACTGACACCTGCAGCACATTAGTGATGCCTAAGTTGGTGGTTCTAGTTAGGATAAACAGCTTATCTCCAGCCTGCTGCTGTCAGTGTAACGCAGCTTTTATCAGTCATGCCTAAATTCTTCAGAATTAATAAACTGAACTTAGTAAACCAAATTGAAATAAATAATCCATCACCTTAACAGCCTTGTGAACTTGGGGGCTAAATTTTCTGGCATTATAGCCATTAACGGCAAATTATCTTTCAGGAAGGAGTCAGACTAAAAACTAATCAAAGACCAAGAGTGAGATCAGGGAGATCAGGACATTTCACAGGAAGCTCTATGGTGGTTCAGCTTTGCCTTCTGGGGTTTGACTGGGTACACTCCGAAAATACATTATCAAAGATAAGTGGAAGGGAAGACGGATGGGTGAGCAGAAATATGGATAATATGGAAATATGGAAAATGGATTGGAAAAACTCTAACTTTTTAAAACTCTATTTTTCATCTTTAAATAATTGGTTACAAATGCAACATGCAAAAAGTAATGTATTGACAAAAGATGTCAAAGAATGTTGTTAATTGATTAATTTACTTATGTCTAACAAAAACCTGAATTGTTAGAAACAGTTATGTTGTTTAAGGTCCGTTTATTACATGTGTGTTCATAAAATTAAATCTTGTATTAATTACTTTCATGTTGATTTTCTATCAAAGAAAAGTGTTTTCAGCTAGACTTTAAAAACAACAACAACTTATGTAAGTGTCAGTGTAATGGTTAAATACCTAGCAATGTAAGACTAAAATTAACTCCAATGTAATAAAGTGTTTGTTTCACCGCAGATCTATAAAAAGGGTATTACCCACAACCCCCTTTCCATTCTGTGATATTTTGCCATCCCGTGCAACTCCACGCCTTCCTTTCATTAACCTGAGGCCTCTGTGCTCATGAAGTCAGTATCTGTCCAGCTTTCCACCTTGTTCTGCCAAAGAACAAAGGTTCTTTTCCATTACTACCCTGGGAAAGTGAACAATTATAGAGATCAACAATACAAACAGTTGTGGGAAACTGTCTGTTGGTTGAGTGTGTGTGCCTTTTTACATCCATCTAAAGCTAAAATTTCATACTTTTGAGATCTTAGATATGGCTCTTTCACTTAAAATGTTGTTTTTGAACATTTACATGTCACCTGCATTATTCTATTTTTTTCTTGCTGCTGAAGGGCTCACTATAATAATTCTAAATAATAAAGCTGATAAGCTCTTAAAAGTCTAATTAAAGTGCTTTTTATAAATGATTACTGATCAGCCCTTCAGATGTGTTTGTATAGAATTTTATCTAAAGTTTTTTCTAAAGCCCTTTCTACACTATGGAACCACATATGGTTCCAGAAATAACAGGTGTTTGAGAATGCATTTTCAATAAAAATTCAATCAAATTGTATTTGTATAACCCATTTCAGCAGCAAGGCATTTCAAAGTGCTTTACATAATAGAATCAACAATCAAAAGTCAAGTGCCATCGTTAAATCCATAATTGATTATGTTTCAAATACAACTCTAAACAGATGTATTTTTAGTTAAGATTTAAAGAAAGTCAATGTTTCAGCTGTTCGACAGTTTTCTGGGAGTTTGTCCCAGATTTGTCGTGCATAGAAGCTGAATGTTGCTTCTTCTTGTTTGGTTCTCACTCTGGGGATGGAGACCAGAACCAGAAGACCTGAGCGGTCTGGAAGGTTGATACAGATCTTTAATGTATTGTGGTGCTAAGCCATTCAGTGATTTATAAACTAACAACAGTATTTTTTATTTTGATGGTAAATAAGACAAATGTCATGACCAAAGGCTATGTCAAATGCAGAAAGAGTCCTACAATGGAAATAGGCCTGTTACTCTTATGAGGGAATCTGATCAAGTAAATTTGGCACATTTTGGACACTTTGGCAAAATTGTGCCAAAATGACAGCTCCGCTTGGTACACTTCTCACTAAAGATTTTGTTTTTAGTTTTAGGATGTAAATTTGAAAGTCAGAGCCATTTTTTGCATGTTTTAACAAGGATTTCTGTTGTGTTTTACGATGTTTATTTAGAAAAAAAATTAGGTGTGGATCAAAAAAATTATAATCTACTGTGTTTTGAACAACACTCTTTGATGTTTAACTTTCACACATGTACAAAACTTTTGCATTTTGATCTCATAACTGGAACTGTACTTGATTTATTTTGTTACATATTTTCTGATGGAAATATAAGCCTTAGGGCGTAATGGACTATTTATAATAGGGTTTTACTATTGCTGTGTTCTTGAAGCAATGAGTGATTACTATATGCTCTCCAACACAGGCAAATTTATTCCTTGGAAAATATGAATTTCTTCACAATAGGTATGGTAAATACGCAATCCACCTCTCTGCAGTGAGCCCCAGTGACTCTTCCTGTAGATTTATTACACGTTCCATTCACTCTAATCTCTACTAAAGTCCCAGATGGCAGTTTAAATGAAAAACCACTGATCCAACATAAAAAGAGGAGACAAAATTGTCTGGGAAGAATCAAGCCCATTAAAAGACAGGAAGGGGGAGAAGGCGTCAAGACAAGTATTGTTGCTGGAAGAAAAAAAACGCAAAAGCCTGCCATGTGTCGGCTCCTGAACTTCCTGAACAATGGGAAACCCCTTCACACAATTTATAACATCTTGAGGATTCCCTGCTAGCTTTTACCCACCCAGCACCTCATTGCTTCAGGGGATCAAGTTTTACTGTGAGAAGTTTCTATTCTGGATACTTGTTTTCTGCATAGTGGGCTGGATATTAAAATGTTGCAACAAAAATAACTCAATAAACTTTTAGTGGGAAAGTTTAATGCCAAATGTGACTCTTGTGTGGTCTTTTTTTTCAGAATAAAGGGCTCTTTTTCCACTCAAGCTTTGGAAACTCATACTCTACGGTAACTCCAGTAGAGTCTCCTGTTTGGTTCTACACAAAGGCCCAAAGCCAAGCTTCTGGTGGGAGATTGCTGCTAAACAAAACATCTGTTGATGGACTCCCTAAATGACTTAAGAAAATGTTGCAATACAACCTGCTTTTTCTAAACTGTACAAACTATACAAACCATACTTGATTAAATGCCCCCAGAGATTTGTTCAAAAAAGCAAATTTCCAAGGGCATCTGTACACCTCTCTAGGTTCACCAAAACAAGGTAAAGATGGTGCATTTCCATAGTTTTCTGAGTGTATTGGTTTGGAAATGTTTCTCGAGAGACTTTGACTTTAGTAGCAGAAAGACACTGTTCACTTGAATGCTATATCTAAATATCTATATCCACATCATACATTTAATTTGATCATAGTAAGGTAAATGGAAAATTCTATATTATAAAATGTGCAAGAGCTACTGTTTAAAATCTCAAGATCATGTTGTACACCAAGAGTTAGCCTTTATGAGTGAGCATGGGGAAAAAAACCCTTACCAAAAGAAAAACAATAAATTAGACAATGAAAAACAAAAAATGCAAAGACAAGGGAAAGAACAGAGAAAACATGGGTGCACACATTAAGTGAAGATGAATTAAATGAAGGTAGGTGGGGCACTAAAAAAATGACAGGAGAATTCAAAACAAATCAATACAAAAAGAAACAGAAATAGGTAATCAAAGTACATCATTTTGAGAAACAGTGTCTCTTCCTGCTGGAATAATATTTGAACATTTTATCTTACATGTTATGAAGAACATATCGATCTCTCCAAATCATTTTGCTAATTGGTGTGAGGTAGGATTTCAAATCCTGGGTGAGGCAGAAAATTTAATAGAGCAGAGCTCAAAGCGAGACTTGCGTTAAAAGCACAGAAAACCAGACCAGACAACAGGATATAGACTATAGTTCATTTCACATCAAGAGCTAAAATCTTTCAAACAAGCACTGTATAGTCTAGGCACAAGCTAATAGAGTGCAAATGTCCCCATGTGATTGGTTAGGTCTAAACAAAAATCACATTGTTTGGAGAGAAATATGTTAGTTTCAGAGTTGTGATGGTTACAATGATATAATGAAGGGTAGGTCTGTGTAATAGTCACGGTTAAAAGACACATTGACAGTTGTTTTGAAATGACAGTTGTTCTCAAATGAGAAAGGACTCCCAGGTCAACAGTCTCCCCACCCAGACCCTGTCCCCAGGTTAACACTGTAGCACTGTACCTACGTCACTTCACTCTGTCCCTTGCTCCAGTCATAATTGTTTCAGTTATGAGGACACAGTCAAAATGAATAATAACTGTAGGTCATAACAGTCTATTTGCACTGATGACCTGAGAAATAATCATATGACGATGGGAAAAGACATCACATACTGGTACAGGAGTTCAAATCCAAGTGGCTGTACTGCACATGTGAACCTTGGATCTTAAGTAAAGCATCTCTTAACTGCAAGTTATTGTAATATGTAATACACTGATGCAATATCATAAAGTAAAAACTCAAAAATATTGTGAAGGCTTTTTATGAACAATATCTGTAGATGTTTAATGCTTGTTGGTCTTTTGGCATAACTGGTTGTTTTGTATCTCACAGAGTTCTTTGAATCAAATTTTAGTTCCTACAAAGCTGAAAACTTACAATTCCAGCGTGCAGCAACACCTGCAAACAAAAAATAGTCTAAATTATAGTCAGAATTTTTGATGCACTTCAGCTCAGTTACTGCTTATGTGACCATATTTACATTAACACAATGTTAGTAAACAATACTTGCCTAAATATACATTCGAATTGTTTATCGTGCATCACACATGGCAGGCAAAAGAACAAGGTAACTTTATTTATATACCACCTTTCAGCCAAAGACAATTCAATGTGCTTGTACAAGAAAGTTAAAAACAACATACAACAAGAAGACAGTAATAAAAAAAAAAATCAAGCAGATTAAAAATAGACAAAGTAAACATTTAAAATTTTAATTATAGTGAATGAATAGAATTAAAAAATGTAAGAACAGGCAACTTCAAATATGAAGGTTTTTAACCTTGTTTTAAATAAACTCAAGGTAGGGGCAGTCTGAGCAGGAAGCTTATTCCAGAGCGCCGGAGTATAAAAACTAAAAGCTGCTTCACTATGTTTAGTTCTGACTCTCGGAATAGTTAGTAGGTTTGATCCTGATGATCTTAAAGGTCTGAATGGTATAGAGGGTTGAAGAAGATCAGAAATGTATTCTGGGTTTCTGTTAGGAAGTACTTTGTAAACTATTAATGGGATTTTAAATTCTATTCTTTGAGCAATAGGCAGCCAGTGCAGGGATCTTAAAACTGGACTGATATGCTGATCTCTTTTTGAAAAGGAGGCTCTAGACCTCTCTAAACCTTCATCTTGTTAAAGGGAAATGTTCTTACATTTCCCTTTAACATATATTTTATGTGGCTGGAAATATATGTGATTCCCAGCCACATGTAATCATTTTATAGCACAATCAAGTAACTCTTATCTTCAGTTGTTAGAAAATATCTATATATCAAATATGGCTTAGGAAGTCAACACAACACAGTTCCAATTGTTTTAACCCTTTAACAATATTTTGACCAGCGTTGCACTTATAAGAAGCTTGTATAAAGAGCTATTGGATGTGCAGTTCCACCAGGTGTTTGCGAATTGCTACTGGTTGGAGCTGGCTGAAGGAGTTGAGTGGGGGAGTTGTGTAGGAGGGGTTCTCTGTCAGGTGGAAACTTGAATACTTAGAAACTGAAGCTCCGAGAAGGAGATTCGTCCTTTCAAGCGTTTGCATGGTTGAATGGCTGATACAGGAGTTTAAAAGATTTCTCAAACATACATGACTCAAAGCAACGATCCAGGTATGTTTGTGATGAGGGAATAATGTTATAACATGATGTAAAGCTAAAAAAAAGAGTTGATTTTACATAATGCTGCTTTAATAACATATATTCAGCATTTTTGGGGGGCTTACATGTATAATGTGCTCAACAGAAATGCTTTTTGGGTCGCGACCCAACTTTATGCTTTATTGTACGGCTATCAACAAATAAATTGAGTATTTTTATAAGATGTGCCAATGCTAGACACTAAACTAGTTCTCCCAAAGAGCAGAAAAAATCCTAAAAGAAAAAACTAATTTAAGCCTTGGTTACACTGGTCATAATGCTGTTCCTATGTAATTATGTTTACCATAATTAAACATAATTTGGGAAGATAACCTGCCGCATCTTCCCTATTAAGATGCCTATTTCCGAGTAATTTGTCTTCAGTCCGGTCTTATGAGAACTATCTATTGGTATCAGACATATGGAATCCATTATTCAACTGAATCAGGATGGATTATGTCAGAATAAAGAATTAATGAAAGGGCTAGCTTTCCAGCAGAGACTGCACAGCAGTACAGTTGGTAGCATTGTTACCTTGAAGATCCTGGGTTTTAATCCCTGCTCAGGGTCTGTGTGTTCTTCCCATGCATGTGTGGATTCTTTCCTGGTGTCTCTCACACAGTCCAAAATCATAACTGTCTCTAAAATGTCGTTAGGTGTGTGTGTGTGTGGTGTGTGTGTGTGTGTGTGTGTGTGAATGGTTTCTTGGCTTGTCTCTGTGCTACCCTGTGATTACCTGGTGAGCTGTTCAGGGTTTACCGTGCCTGTCTTCTAATGACCACAGGTACAAGGACCTTGTGACCCAGCATGGATGAGTTGGTATAGACAATGGGTAGATGGATGGCTAGCATTCCTGCCGTATTGTTTTCAAAGCTTTCTAATGCCGCTTTCTCATTGTTAAGCCTCATAAAATCAGTGTTTCTTTATTTAACATGCCAGTTTTTCAATATGAGAAAGTATGAAATAAGCAGTAGTAAAACTATGGTCTTAGATATCAATACATTTTTTGTGCCAAAGTGCTTAGGAGCCAGACTTGTTGGCTTTGAATTGGATTTGTGGTTAAAATGTATTAATTAGCTGCTATAAATGTATTCAAAGGGAGGTATGCTGGGGTGTACTTTCAAGTTCATAAAATATTTTTTGAGATACAGATTTATTGCTGGAGACTCAAAAGCACAGCTGCCAGTCGGGTAGGCAAATATTTTTGCCTTCTTATGCCTCTTAGATTGATGTAGGCACTCGAAAGTATTAAACTAGGAACATGAAATAAATGTACCATGTCTTTTCCAATACTCGGTTCAGCTGCATCATATGGTTTTATTAACACAGGAAGAAGATTACCCAGTATGTTTACACTTCATAGCTTGTAACTGATGATTTAACTGGATTTACCTGAACTCTGTGCTTGAAGGAAGCCATTCTAGACTAATAAAATCCTTAGGATCCTGACTAGTGGCTGTAAAACTGAATGAGTCACCCTTTGTAAAAAAAAAAAAAAAAAAAGGAAGCACATTCTCTAAACAGGAGACCTTTATAAACTTAATTTAACTTAATTTGTTCTCACAAAGATGATCTCCAGCTTTTTTTGTTAGCTTTGCAATGTATTTGGTGCCAAAGTCAAAAAAAGAAAAAAGAAAAAAAAAAGAGTTTCTTTATTTCAGCAACCTTGTCCTCAAATGTACTCCAAAATCAAAGTCATGAGGTTTCATTTTTACCTTTTCTATTTTTTACTGGTATGCATTAGATAGGTGTAAACAAAACTTATCTTACCTTTAAAATTTTATTTCACTGCAAATGCATTCTTAGAAGGATATAAGCAGTTAAAGTCTTAGTTCCAGTAGACTCCCATAGTGTTTTTATTTAGTATAAATCCAGATTAGCTGGTCCCGGAGGCTGAAGATAACAGCTAGTCTGAGAAGGCCTAAGATCAAAACAGAAGCCTCTCATGTTACAAGACTTCAGTTTAAAAAAAAGCTCATAGCTTTTTATGTAAACTGTTTTTCCTACAAAACAGTGATGGTCTTTCTGTTTAAAGTAACTGAAAAAAAAATGCATTTATTTAAACAATTATGATATATTGTTTTTAAACCAGCTGCATATTTTGTTCAGGGGGCCATTCAACAAAAATGCTTTGCATGTTCATTTGACGTGCTGGCCAAAAAGCAAGCATAGTGGTCCCCTAATTCTATTTACTGTGGGGAAAAATTGTGCACATAAGTCTTTCTTTTTTGGCAAAATGACTATTATTTCAATTGTAATAAAAAAGCATACACATAAACCATAATCCCATTTTCAAGGACATCCACTCTGATGTTTGCCTGTTGCTTTATTCTCAGAAAATATTAATGAATGATCTGAAATTTTGGGTAAAATTTTTACCAGAATTTTATAAGTGTTCTGGATTAATTACTTCAACTAAATTAAGAAAAACAAAAATCTAAATGAGCTGTAATTTCAACTTGGAACACTGGAGGTTTTCTACAGTTCTATCCAAAACCTAACATCCACTTATCACATACAAATGTTGTTTGATGCAAAGGCAAGTCTGTCAGTTTGTTTCATTTAAGTTGGTTGTGTAGTGTAAGTGTCTAAATAAATTAATATTAAGAATACAATGTTTATTTCTCAATTTTAACCCAATGTTAGCTGGCACACAAACAGTTTTTTCAGTTTTCAGCTGTAGTATGACTAAGTTAGTCATGAGTTCATGTGAGTGATAGATTATAATCTTTTTTATCCCAGAGACACAAAACTGCTTTAGCTTCTTTGTTCAAATCATCAGCTGCCCGATTAAATCACAATACGTCTCATTTCTGAGAAACAGAACAAAAAACATACCGAAACCACTTGGTTGAAAAGCTGAATTTACACGACCTCTGATATGAGAAGCTATCGACATTCCCAGCACGCACATCCTGACAAAAGAAAGAGAGTGAAAGAATCCTGGATTTCTTAACTCAATGATGACTGGGCACTTGGTACAAAACAAGCCAACCAATAAAAAAGGAATTCCAAAGGACTTGGAAAAGGCGTAAAATGTGGCGAATAGCGAAAAATAGCCAATGAGGTGTCGTGCCAGACGGACACAAAGTTGCATTGTTTTTATGTTTTTGTTTGTAGCAGCGGGGGTAGAGCTGAGGCACATCACGTGTTTTGCCTCCACTAATGAAAGAGCAAAGAGACTGCCAAAACCAAGCCCAAGTGACTCTCAGAGTCTGTGAAGTCAAATAAAGCCAGCTCATCGATCACTGAGTCCAAAGCTTTCTGCCCCTTTTTTTCTTGCTTCCTTCCTATTGAATCATGGGAGTCTTTGATCTTGTACAAATGAACCTGTTAGAATAAGTTACTTTTCTACCCTTGAAAGAAAATCCATCAAGAAACTTGGTAAACATAACAGTTTTACCCTAAATTTGGACATAAGGACATTGCGGAACTGACCAAGTTGATACCAGAACAAAATCTACTTTTTAAAGATTTGATTTAATATTCTTCTACTCAGTCTACAAAAATATGTAGAGCTAGTACACTTACATATATGCACACAGACAGCAGTGGTGTATTTTACCACAGATTAATGTAGATGAATATCTGTGGATTTTATTCCACTGCATACAGCGTTTAGCCAAGATTTTCTCATCAGAAATCATTACAACTATGTTAAAGCTTATTCCAGCCTCAGGTTATGGCATATCTATTAATAGAGGTACAAAATTATGGTAATGCTTATCGGAAAAAAGAGTTAACATCTATTCAAATGGATATAAGGAAAGCAAAAATAGGGAGCTAGTTCATTCATGTTGAAGTTATGCTAACAATAGGGTGAGGACAATATTTCAAAATTTTTGAAAAATTGTTAATTGGGCTCACTTTAAACATCACATGATTCTAAATAAAAACATGATCTACCGCTAAATGAGAAAGATTACAAAAGGTGGTATGATGGAAGTAAAATTAACGGGTTTTACAAATTTTTATTAAATAAAGAGTATGCCTTCTCTAGGGAAAATACTTTCCTGGGGCTATGGGTCAGCACTGAAGTGCACAACAAGCAGGCTTGCTGTTTAAATGAATTGTGTTGGGTTTGGCTAAAGGAACCTCTTCTTCGCCTTTTGTCTGAGTGTTCTCAATTAATTGCTTAAGTCATGTTTTGGTAAACCCAAACCACTAATCACTCTTGTTCACTGTGCCTTGCTCTTATTGTTTCAAACCCACCTATTTGGCTCTGTTTTGCTGTGGTTTCCAGCTGCTTTTCTCTCTTTCTCTCTTTTCAGTATTACTGCTTTCTTTGAGACAGCTCCCCCCACCCCCTCCCACATTTCCGCTGGTGCAAGGAGCGAGAGCTCAGCCAAGGGTCACTGGTGTACTCTTGCTACCTCTGTCCCTTTGCACCGCTTCCACTCTATTCATCTTTTGCCACAATCACTCTGACAGATCTGAATGCTTTCATCATCAATCACTGGTAGCAATGTACTACAAAGAACACACACTGTCATTCTGCTTTAGGATTATTATTTAAAATAATACCCGTTTTTAACATTAAAAAGTGCTCATGTGGAATCATATCTTATACCTAAAATTCCAAATTTCTGTTTATTTCATTCCTTTTACCAAAACAAGCAAGATGCAAAGTCCACGAGTTAATACAAGCTACTGTGCCATCATCACCATCATCATCATCATCATCATCATCTTCACCTTTATCATCACGGTGCTCAGAAGAGTGCTTAAAAATAACCTATTCAATTCAACACACACCAGTTCAGTCCTTGATCTTTTCCTATTACTGTAACTCTGAGATTTCCAACTATTTAGCAAGCTTGTTTGGTCTGTCTCTGCATTTAGAATTGGCAAGATTTTTCTAAATGCCTTTCCATACAAATATATCAAGATTTGTGTTACTTATTTTCAGCATTTAGGAAGAAGAGGAAGAAAGATGTGTGCCATCTGCCTCTAATTGCTAATTATAATTGTGTGTGCAGGTCATATTGTTCTGCATCATTCAGACAATAATGCAGTTTCCCAGAAAACCCTCTTTCAATTTGTTTAGCTCCTGGCGTCCTGCGTCATTGTGAATAACACAGCTGTTCAGGGCAATGATGCTAATAATGGGACTAACCAGGAGTGACTCTGCCTACAAGAAAACCCCCAAATCCATACTTCCTCATAAACACGTTACTAAAGAGCCACTTTGCTTGCAATACCAATTTGTTTCATATCATATTGTGGGTTTGGGAAAAATAATTAATCTTAGTTCATTCAATGAAGACAACTGTGGGATATTGCAGAATTCACAGAATGAACAAATCAACAGACAAGACAAGTTTAGAGCAATGTTGAGTTCCACTACTAAATTATATTGTACAGTTATGTGACAGAAATAACAGGTAAAATCTGCTTATTTTTATTATAGTGGCGGGTTCTTGCCTTTATGAGTCATTTCATAAAGGATGTCAATACCACCGCAGCCCCAAAACACAACCAAGCTTATTCTGTCCATGTTTTGCTTTACATGGGTGGATATGACTGACTCGACATGCAAATAAAACAACAGAAGTCACAATCCTTAAGAAGAAATTATAAGTATTTGTGGTGGTAACATACATACAATTTAGAATGTAATCTTATTTGTGTTCCGTCAGATATTTATATTATCATAGCTCACCGATGACAAAGGTAAAATGCTTTCTGTTTCTGAATTTTACAGGATTGATTAACTTCCCAACCAAGGTGTCTTGCAAGGTGAATTAATCGCGGATGCTGGTTACAGTACGACAGTTATTTTAGAGTTAAAAAAAAAACCTGACAGGGTAGAATAAAAAAGTCAAGCAGCACACTCAACATGTCCGGTGAAGTAATCACTCTGTCTTCTAAAAGGATAATATTGCATTCCAAAATTGGCTGTCTGCCAAAGGCTTTCTTCCTGGAGAATACCATCCCTATGTAGACCATCCAGCATGTTTTCCTGACCTAAATCCTAATGAAAACAATTAGAAATGTATGACAAGGGAGGTTTACAGAGATGGATACCAGGTATAGACTTCGAATGCCCTTCATGAAGCCATTATCTTCACATGGAGCAACATTTCCACCAATCTATTGGAAATATTTGTATGTTTGACACAGAGTTGATGAACAGCTGGCTATGTTTGATTATTGTTGCTTGTTGTCAAACTGCAGTTAAACTTCTAGAAACATAGCGGTAATTTTGTCCGAATTAGGAATGTTAAGTTCTTGTCCTTGCTGAGCATTATTCATTTATTTACTTTTACATCTATATATTCAGTTTAGAAGCATAGGAGGGGTTTGATTCTTTCCCAACATTGACCAAGCAAAAGGTGGAACACTCCAGATATTACTAGGCCATCACATGGCAACTGTAGAAACAAAATCCATACCTAAGAGTAATTTAATTACCACTTTAAATTACACAAAAAACATAGTATTTGAGGAAACCCCACACAGCAAGGTCTGCAACAACCAAGAACTGAACTGGTGACCCTTTGATGTGGGATAGCTGTGAAGCCACTAAAAGTATATTTTTTCAGATCAAATAGCAGCAAAGCTGATGGTGAAACTCTTACTTTGAGACTTCACAAGCAGCTTGTCGGTTTCTCCAAAGAAAACCCTAGTAGGGTTAAATCAGGTCTTATCCATCCCTTTCTGGAAGTGTTTTTGGCAAACAATATAGTTTACCTATGGGGAAATATTTGATGGTTTAAAATTATATTATCAGTAACCCTAATTTGACTATGCATTGCCGCAGTTAAAACAAAACCTATATCTTGTCTATAGCTTAGTCTTTTACAGTCACACTCTTACTGTGGTATTCAGTGTAATGGGTCAATATTTAAAAAGCAATACTGTTAAATGTTCTTTCCAATTTGTTAGCAAGGGTTTACTGGGCTGTTTCTGACAAAATAGTTTCACAATGTGTCTTAGAAATCAAGACATGTGCGAATGTGTGTGAATGCATGTGAACGTGAGTCTGATACTGTATGTGTCTTACAGGGTAATCAGTACCAATAGCACCTTAATGGTTTTCATCTGCTTGAAAGAGTTCAAAACATGACCCCCACCCTCCCAAATTCCCACTCCTCAGCTTCCTTCAAAAAGGGTGTACCAATGTGAGAAACTGCTTCACCTGGACTGTCTGGCACAAAGTTGTGAAGTCAAGAGGAATATTAATGGCTGTACCCAGTTCCTTTTTACAAGTTTTGACATAGTGAATCAATATTTCATAATATTATTGAGAATTGCATTAATTGCATACTTACACAAAAGACTTGGTTTATATTGCAGCAACAAGTCTATGTTTGTAATCTCTGGACCGCACTATGATCCCCTCACTTAAATGTCTTTTTTTTTTGTGGGCATACACTTTGTTTAGCCATGATATCATACTTACTGGCAGGCACTGGAACCACTTTAATAACATCGATAAAGCTTTCTTTAACACTGCAGAGGAGATTAGGGTATTTCAGAGTTGTTTTTGATAAGATTATAGTACGTCCATTATCCTGCAACTCTTTTGGTAGAACTGGTAATTTTGTGCACACGTTTGATTAGACGTTCTTAGAATCGATTAAAGAAGAAAAAACTCAAAACCACTCAAAAAAACATACATTCATGAATGCACTCACATAGGATAATGCTCCACACGCACTTAGATGATTATAAAATGGAATAACCCTGTAAAATATGTAAAAAATTTCAACATTATTTATGTAGTGATGTCTTGAACTGTGTAATTACCAACAAATAAATTAACATATATAATTTTTGTTGTGTGAAGCCATTTACCTTTTTTATCAACTTTGAGCATCACCATCATCTGCTGGAGACAAAAATATGCTTCGATCCATAATTGCCTCATCTGCACCTTCCAAAGAATGCAGTCTGCACCTTCCAAAACTTATTCAACCATACTGAGAACTTGGAGTGATTTCCACAACTCTTAAACTTACACTTGTGGTTAATGCCCTTAAAGGATAAAATACAGTTTAACATTAAAACTCAGGGACATGCTCCAGGTTTTAGTCAACACATCATAAAACCTTAGTGCAGTTCCATATTTAGTAGTGCTTTTCAAGAACCTTTCAGAAGGTACAACAGAAAGTAACTTGTTAAATGGAAGCTTGTCAAGATGGATCAACGGCATTTTGTCATATTTAAAAATAGAGACTTTCTACTGCCAGCTTATGCAACAAATGGTAACAATAGTTTGGCAGAGTGAATGCCAATGCATGCAGAAACAATCAGTGCTGGTAATTACAATTTTTATTCTTTTCCTCCCGATTTGGGTGCACTAGCTCTATTAAGTAAAAGTAATAGTAGTCCTGAAGAGTGTAAACAAAGATGCATGTGAGTATACTTAAGGTCAGAAAAAAAAATAAAAGTAATCAGTCAGAGAAACTACTCCAAAACTTTATTGTTTTCTTATACAAGTTATAATAATAATTATGTTCCTCAAATTTAATGTTGGCATGGCCAACGTAAGAGTAGAAAATCATTAAATAGATATGTTGAGAAATAAAGGGTGAGGACACTTGGAAATGTTTGTGGTGCTCAGATTTTGTGCGTTGAAGACAAAGTATTTTTGTGTCTTAATTGCAAGAAGTCAAATTTTGAGGCCTAGCCAAGCTCACGTTCTGTCCAGCTTTGGATCAGAACCAAGTCTATTATTGCTTAATGCCAGAGCAAGTACGGAGTTAATCTACAAAGATTACACTGCACCAACAAGAATATTAACGAGCACATCAGTATTTTCAGAATGATTCACAACAGACAGATTACATTTTTGAGAAATTCTAGTTTTGTTAATATATATATGGGTATATGTAAATCTATGTTGTTTGACATGTCAAAACCTTGCAATGCAACAATGCTAATAACTGTACCCCCCGTCTGTGTAGCCCCAAATAGGCATTATTTCCATAGAACTTAAGAAAAAAAGATATTACTGCAATATATTATGAGTCTTTGAACATATTAAGTGCTCCCAAAAAATGACTGAATAATTGGGAACGCAACAATAATAAATACTTGTCTTTAATAGGCTTTCACACTGCCTTTGTTATTTGGATCTAACAACACAGCCTTTTATTTTTCAGGAAAAAAACAGTTTATTAATGTTTACAAAAGCTTACCATGTTTCTTTGTAGGTAAAAGCAAGTGCAATTTAGGTCTAAAAATTCATGTTGCTTTGAAGTTTCTTCAAGTAGATCCAAGCCTCATTTTGACATTTATCACATGCATCCATCCTTCTTTTGCATCTGACTGGCAGCAGAGGTTTTGTGATGGGAGCTTAAATGCAAGAAACAATGACCTCAAATTCACACTGACTCTTATCAAACCTAAACACACCACCCTGGCTCATACCAGAAGCCTTCTCAGGCTCTGACAACATCCCAGTCATCAATGCAGGGCATCGTGGGAGTGATGTATGCTCTTGTTTTCTTATCTTCAGTTTGTTGCTTTTGCAGGGTGGTGTACTGATATTTTTTGCACCTTTCCTGTAAAGGAAGGGGTTGAGATTGTCTCCAATGCTTGGTCCAGGATGTAACTTCTTCTTGTAAAACAAATTCTTAAAATTAAATAAAGGTACAGTAATTGCTTTCAGACTGGCAATTAACTTCATCTAGTGGGAAGATGCAAACTGTCTGGACAATTAAGAGTGCCGAGGAAGAACAAACAATCACTGTCACTGAAGATTATGAAGATAGATGCAGAAAGGGTATCATTTACTAGAATGACACTTCTTGTAAAAAGCCATTTTAAAAACCTACCAGATCTATCATATGCCAAAGTGTGAGTTAGAAGTCTCTTTCATTCATGACTCACTGAACTTTATTCTGAATGGTGCCCTTGGAGTCATTTTCCTTCATCAGCCTCTCGGGAGCTTCTCTGGATGGCAGGGCCTTAGATTTATACAGGGGACTTGACCATTATTCATCCTCACTCATTTCACATAGGCATTCTTTTAAAGGTTAATTGCATCGACTAATTGCCCTTCCTGAGTTTGCTAACGATGCCATTCTCTTCAATGATGTCATTGACCAACTACACCAAAATATCTCTCTAACCACTTTGGTGATGGCTGCTTTCTTTGAATGAACACAGCAGGGTCTAATTTGTTGTATTGGGGGTGGGAGGGAGGATGAGATTAGAGGGAGGGGTGAGATACAATATGTGAGCAATGCCCTGCAAGCATAATGCCATTTTATTAACCCAGTTGAACTGATTCTTCTAAAATCGTCTGGATGACATTTAATCAAGTTAGTATTGTCCTTCAAGTTACAAAGGAAAGTCTTGTTTATGTCATCATGTACTGATTTCAAAGCACTTTAGTCAAACAGTTTGTTAATGTTGAAGCATCAACGGTTATAAAGTGTAAATTAATTTTCTAAGTAACACCCTGTGATCTCTGTGTGATGCTGATGCAGTAGATCAGTCATTTTTTAATGTTTAGTTCCTGCTTTTATCCTTTACATGTTACAATAAAAAGAACAAGCTGGAGTTCAAAATAAGTAGTGGGTAGCCTTTTGACGGACTGATCAGTACTAAGTTTATGCTCAACATAACTGATAATAAAAAAAGCAGTTGTTGGAAAAAATATAATTAGCTGTGCTGGGTCACACTATAGAGGCTAGATTTCATGCTAGATTTCCACTTCAGTGACAAAACTACCTGAAGTGTTTTAATTTAATTAGTTCACTCACTAAACCTCAATCAATTTCATCCTTAGGTTTTTTATGTCTATACCACATATGACAGGTAAAATGTAAAAATGTCTAAGATGAATGTTTAGTGGGCTGACGTTTACAGAAAAGAACAGCCTCCTCTGTGTCCAGACCCTTTCTGTAAATTAAAATATTATTGAAAAGTTAATTCAGTTCAGTGACTCAATTTACTAATTGAAACACAATAAGGATTAATTATAGAGACTGTTTTCAATTAATTTTGATAATTTTCCCCTCACAGCCAATGAAAACATGACATTTCAGATTACATCAGACAAATAAAAAAACATGTAATTACTGCATTGTGGGCTTAATGGAGAGTAAAGGTTGTCATTTTCAAAAGGTAATTCTAATCTGAGAAACAAGCCTCATTGGAAAGTATATTCTAATTCTAATATTCAATGAAATATGACTGTATTGTCCTCCCAGCATGTTTTTTTTGTTTTGTTTTTTTATCAATGAGAGTGTTTAAAAGAAATTCTGTCATCTTCCTGCTTTAGTCTCTCCATGTGATTAGTGTGCCAACTGTAGGAACCTTATAATTATAATCATAATAAAAATAATAATAAAAAACCCACTTGACATTTGTATGTGATCAACTTGATTTAATTGTTTTTGACATATAACTTGGTAAATTGAGGCCACTTCTGTACCTTTACAGCTGAGAAGAGTGATGCAAATATAATTTTTTGACTGCTCCTGTGAGTGAACCTCTGCAGCTCTGACAGACCAGGTGCCCTCACAGGAAAGCATTTTTCTGTATCCATTTATTACCAATGTAAACTCCAATGAATCTTGAAAAACTTATATGCTGAATTATGAGGATTTACCTAATAGATGTATATATCAGGCATCCCCAACGCTCCTCTATCAGTCAGCATGGGGGTCCTCGGTAGGTTTTCTTACTCTTGCATTATGCTGCTGAGTTTGTTAACACTCATGTTTCACTATCAGCTATCCAAAGAAATCACTGGACTCCTTTGGCTTGTCAAGCAAAGTACCGTATGTGCTTTTTAATATGGCTTCTAAAATTCTATGTTGTTAGAATGGTCCAGAAGCAAATATTTATAGCTTTGAACTTTCGACCTATGGATTCTCTGTCAGGTGCTTGATATAATTCCAACACTTTTTACAAAAGCAGCAAGCTGATACTGTGCTATTTAACAAAGCCTGAGTTTTAAGAGGATGGAAGGGGGTAGATATTTTCAGGAGTGGGGATAAATTCATGGTGTTATTTGAGTTTGACCAATGTAATATGTTGAAAATTTAGAGTGTCTGAAGACATTTCAAATATGTTATCCTATATGTAGCTGCATGAGTCCTAAAACATAACTGTTACATTGAATTGTCTCTGTCCTTAGTGGATGTATGTTTGGGTTTTCTGTGTGTCTTTGTGTTGCTCTGTGATGGACTAATGACCTGTAGACAGTGTACCTCCCTTCCTGCTCAGTGACCACTGGAAGTAGGCACCTACCTCCTCAGGCTCGGGTTCAGGAGTGTTTTGACATGATTATTGTGACGTGTTTTAGTCCATGTGTAGGATTTCCTGTGTGTAGTGGCTCTTCACGCCCTGAATCTAACCTCAATCCACTCATCGTGAAGTTTACTAAATTATTCAATGGAATTTGCCTGATTATCTTCTCAGGACTGGTGAACCTTTTCTTACCTGACTTTTTTCTTCTACTAAACTTTATATGAATATGCTTGAATACAGCACTCCTTCTTTAACAATAGAGGAGACAACTTAATACACATAGTATATTTTATAGATTTGTTACTGGATTGCGTAATTGACTGAGACAAGTTCCACACCACAAAGCGCAAGACTGGAATGGACGTTTTCAGAAAGCTCTTTGTTAAAACAGGCACAATAGTGAGTTTCAAGAGCTGAAACAAAATAACAGTCACATCATTATAACACATAGATATTTCTTGATTCATTTTTCATTTTTGTCAGTACAATTCGAAAGATGTGTAACACATAATAACTGTCAATATAGAGGATTTGTCACTTCTTCATGCATAGTAGCATAACACATTGTGAGCTTGGGTTACAGAGTATACTGTATGTAGGTACTTTCTCTACATTGCTGATTCCATATGTCATATGTACCCTTTTCCAATACCAAATCTACAATAGACAAAACAATAATGAACTTCACCGCTGCAAGTGACACAATAGAGACATCTATTAGATGTGACAGTGGCAATAATATTATACAGGCAGTCTCCCTGTTTTACCAGTGGACCCTCCCAGTAAAATCAACATGATCAAAGAGGACCCAGGGTTCATGTGTGCATGTTCCAAAATATTGTAACACTCTGTCCTGCCCCTTTTTTCAAGTTTTTGAAGATTAGATTGGGCAGGGAACTCCCATGAAACACATGATTGGGTTCAGGTTTGAGGTTAACAAAAGGCAATATTGCAACTGAAAACCCTATTTGACCAAAAGTTAAGACCTGTTAAGGTTTTTCCCAGGAACTGGAACAAGGGAACAAGATGGGCATGGGAGCAACGCTCTATTATTGGTATAAATCCCCCAAAACGAAGCATAGAATATGATTTATGTGAACAAACCTGCCTACAGAGGAAAAGATGAAAGATCACATTACTATTTCTATGTTTGTGCATCTGGGGTTCACAGGCAGTGTGTAACAGATCTCAGTGTACACACCTAGTGTTTATGCATGGGTTGGCAGAGACACTTTTCAAATCGTCAGATCATTTGACTGGCTTATACTGTGATCAGACAAACACTTCAGAGGTTGTGAAAAATATAAATTTTGGGCTTTATGGAGATGGCAGAACTTAAGCAAAAAATATTATGGGAATTGTGCAAAGTGTAGAAACATTCTCAATAACTTATTAAAGCTTCTTGTTGCTGTTGACTTTTTGCCCATTTAAAGAAAGTCTAAATCTGGTTCTTCAGTTTCAATTACAAGAAACCAAATATCACTGGGAAATACAGATAGATATTGCTCACCATGTCATTAAATGAAATAACTATTTGATCCTGTATAAAAGCATGATTTAATGCTGAAAACTTTGTTTTCCTTTATTCATGGCAAACCACTGAAAAACTTATCAAAAAAACCCAATCCATCCACATTGTTCTGGGGGAGGATTTGCTGACAGAAGGAAGAAGCACACTGAGGAGCTACCCAATTTGGTCACCATGCACCCAATTGCACCATGCTATGCAATTAACAAAATTAGCTAATCAATTTTGTTTTCCCTTCAGAGGTTATTGAGGTAATCACTGAGGTGGCCAGACTGGAGATTCTCCCTACAACACTGAAGGGGGTGGTCATTGCAGGGGAGTGGCAGTCCAGGGAATTGGCCAGACTTTTAAAAAGAGGAGATAAAATGTGAGTTTTATCTATCAAGATTCCAACTTCTCACCCTCTATCACTGTTAACTGTTAATGTCTGGATTGGGGGTTCAACTCATCGAACCCTCAATCCAGGGGGATCAATGATTTAGGAGAAACAGCATAGGTTTCTTCAGGACTTGGAAGAGCAAGTCACATCTTTGTACTTGGAATGTATCTGAGAGAGCATGGGAATTGGACTATTCAGTCTACATGTAATTTGTAAGTAATGACATTGTTCATTAAGTGCAGAGTATTGAGGTTCCTATATTGTATGCCCCCAGAATAACCTAAAGCTGTCAGTGTATTCTTACTACACAATTAAACTTGTTTCAAACATGGGTAGGACTCTGACATGACTGCCACCTCTCACCATTCCTGTTTGTATTGTTCATGGGCAGCAGCAGTCCCCAAATCCAGTCCCCAAGTGCTACTACCCTGCAACTTTCAGACGAATCCTTTCTCCAAAAGTTGCAGGTTAGTATCTCTCAGGGACTGGACTTAGGCAACCTTGATAATCAAGAGGATAATGGATGTTTTGTTTGTAAACCTGAGCATCTGATCTATGGACTTCTGATACTATGTGGTCCAGTTGCTATCCAAATGATGTACTTTGTGGCGCACATGTAGTGCAGTATAAAAACAGTGGAACACATTTAATACAAAAAGATTTTTTTTAGTGGCAGAATGCTGCAGCCTCCACCAAAGTGGACATATTCATGTTTTTTTGGGTGTTTTTTATAATTAATTTGTAATGTCCTGTGATGGACATTACAAATTAATTATATCTATAGCTGTTTCTCTTCGGTGTGTTCAAAATGTAACTGTCCATCACTATGGACACAGAAGCTTGGTTCATGTCAGCATATCCTTTCTTAGCAACTTCAGAATTAGTTAATTCTTATTTGTCTATCCATCCATCCATCCATCCATTTTCTGTACACCCTTGTCCCTAGTGGGGTGGGGAAGGGTGCTTGTGCCTATCTCCAGCTAACGTTCCGGGCGAGAGGTGGGTCACCTAGACAGGTCGCCAGTCTGTCGAAACACAGAGACACACGGGACAAACAACCATGCACACACACACTCACACCGAGAGAGAGAGAGTGAACCCACGCATGCATAGGGAGAACATGCAAACTCCGTGCAGAAAGACCCTGGGACGGGAATCGAACCCAGGCAACAGTGCTACCAACTGTGCCATTGTGCAACCCTTATTTGTCTATGTTTAGAAATAACACAGTAAGCATTGTTAATAAAAGACAACATTAAGACACATTGTTACATATGTGATTGGCATTAACTCTATTTTTTCAAACAATGAAAGCAGAAAATGCACATCTGCATGTTGTGCAAATATGTGCTTTAGATGAGCAATTTTAAATAGTAGTTTTAAGTCAATACCTGTAAGATTTTTTCTTAAAATGCATGTTTCTATTATCCAGCAGTACAAATGAAATGCAACTCAAATATCAATCTTGTGAGATTGATATAAAACCCTTTCCTGTCTGGAAATGATGTGTCAGCAAGATGAAGTCAGACTTCAAAGTCTCTCAAGTTGAGAGGAAGAAAGAAGGAAATGAGTAGGGCTGTTCTCTCATCTTATATTACACAGTTCAAGGAGAATTTTACATATTTTCTGCTCCATCTATAAACAATAACCTAACTCCTTTGTATCCAGAACAGATTAAAGCTAGATGGGTGTTTCTGCTGTGATCTTCATATTTTTCAAGTAATTAACATTCAACTGACAATTTTATTTTCTAGAGACAACCTGTCTGCTCCATAGTGCCACCAATTACTATTTCATTTTCGACCTTGATAGTCTATGTAAGAAACTTTGTATTCCAACAAACCCAAAATGCTCAATTCTAGCCTTTGACAATGTCGGTAATTGATGTTTCTTTCAACATTAACAAAACACAAGTAGCTCCAGCACAAAGCGTTCACACGAGACAAAATCACAGCTGTGTCGTGTTGGTCTTTGATGTCTCATTAAGGGAAGGCAAAACAAGTGGAACCGAGAGTGAAAAAAGAGAGAAAAATAACACTTGGACATTACACCAGATCCAAGGAGGAAAAAAAGCTCAACACTGTGCAGACCCCTGGAGTCCTTTGGTGCCTGGTTTTCTGCAGGACCACCTAAAAAGCAGCTCTGCAAACCCCAAAATACGTGAGAAAAATCAGGGCTTCTCTTTAATGGACAACACCCTTTCCATTTACTCTTCAGGCTCTCTCTAAGCATGGAAGGTTCACACTCTTTTGATGTGGCTGAGGCTAGACCGTGAGTACACATGATTCAATTATGCTCAATCATTGTTGTGGAGGGCATTGACTTTCCCCAGGTCAGCTGCCTCTCTCGCTTACAAGGAGGCTGCGTGTGTATGCGTGCGTGTGTGTGTATATGGGCGAATCTTGCGGCTGGTCCTGGATGTCACTTCAACAAGATAGCCATAACATATCTCATCCATGCAGTCGTTGTCTTGGCTGAATAGCTTTGTGTTTACATTGTGCAGATGGGCTAATCTAATGCTGCTCTGCACTCTAACAAATCCATGTCCAAGACTAATATTATGAAATGTGCAGCAGAAGTTACAATAAAAATAGAGGGGATGCTTTAAAATAAAACCCCAACTGATTTTACATTTACTGAAATAAGAGTTCATCTGAGTCGCCTTCCACATTTTTGACTGCAATCGCTCACTCACTTTTCTTCACCTTTTTAAGTCAAATGTAAACACCGGACCACAAAATGTAGTTCTTCTCTACAGTCCAATTGAGATAATGTTTGCTTTTCTTAAAAAGGTGCTTTGGATGAGAGATGTCCTAGTAAACAGGTAAATGTGTAGGACCTTTGTAAAGGGGATTTGGAAAATATTACCAGTGAAATCATGAGATCCTGGCTTTTTGTACATATCATCAAGCTGTCATTTTGTATGATATGTTATAATCTGACACAACTGCAATGTTATTCTGTGCCAACTAGAACTGGTTAGCTATGCAATCACCTGTGTAATGATTCAAATTGATTTTCTATTTTTTTCATCGGCTAATTTATCTGTAAGGAACCACAATAACAAAAGCTGCAACGACATACTGTTTCATTGACTTTATTCACTCTCTTTTATTATATTAATCTTTTAGTAGGTAGATTTGTTTTAAACCAGAAGCAGGTTATTCCCTGCTGAATCTTCAGCAACAATGGGTTTTGTTGGGGAAGAGAACAACACTGACTCTAGAGACTTAAATTTACCATCTCTAATGCCTAGTGGAAAGCACCAGGTGAAATAGGGAAAATGGGAAGAACATCCTGCTCAGAACATCTCAAGTGTTCCCTAGTTAACCTCTCGAAGTCGGAAACTTGAACAGCCACAAAGAATGCTGTGCTGGCATTAACACGCATGTCAAATAAGTGTGCTGTGCTGCTCATAGTCACTTCTCATATGTAACATGAATTGATTTTACCACAAATAAAAATTTCTCCAGGCACTTGAACATTTAATATGGTTATCCTGCGCTTGTTTTACACTGAGATTTAGGTTGAGGGAAAGAAACGTTGACTTGTAAAATTCAGATTCTTAGTATGCTTTACATAAACAGAGGCAAAATAAGTGGAAAGCTATTTTGGGATTCGGAAAAGCCAGAGATTAAAATTTATTCAATTCATAATTTCCATTTTTGTCTTGCTGCCTAGCATAAGAAAACCAGGGACCCGCACCATAACTAAAGTGGGATGGTATCATATAACAGATCCGTCTGCTTTACAAATGTAGTTTTGTGTGTTTGCATGTTGCTCAGCTACGGGGCTGATTAGTCTTTTGCAAGCCACGTTGGAATATCTTCAGTTTCGCTCAAGTGCTAACCCCATTTTTTTTGTCCAGGCCTTCCTTGCTTATTGGAAAAATTTTGAAACCAGCTATAATAATGTTCCAAAAATACATTTATGTGAATCTCCAAAAATGATTACCATTGGACATCTTCTGGGTTTTTGACAAATGAAAGTGGTGGCGCCGAAGAAAATGGTGGAAGGAAGTGTTGTATTTCACCCTGTCCCAATATTTTTTTTTTTGCTGTCAATCTCAGCGTAACACTTACAGAAGTGCAACTGGGTTTTGCACTGTTGACAAGGGAAGTTATTTTGATTTGCATTGCATGAATGTGTAAAATAACATTGTGAAGAAATTAGTTATTTAGACAGAAAAAAATTTAGAGTGATTTTTTTTTTTTGCCTTGATAAATTTTTTTTCCATGCAAGGAATATTATATAAAATTGACTTCTTTGAGCTTTACATTATTTTATCATGTTACTCCCTAATCAAAACCTAATCTAGAGAGTTGCTTTGATTCTTTCATGCATGTTTTAGGCATCCTTGAATCACTGGTGGCTCCTTCCTTCACCAGACAAGTGGCAGCAGCAATTAGCAACACCTGGTGGTACTGTGAGTCTGCTGAGCTCATCATATAATCTACTTCTCAGTCCAATGCTTCAAAAAATTATTTATAACGTCATACTGGAAAGACACTGTTGTGATGACGTGCTGAAGGCAGAGTGTCGGAAAGAGCAAGACTTTTTTCAAGAGACAGTTTCAAGGCGTCAAATAGCAAAGTCAAATGTCTTAAATTATCTTTGATATTTCTAGCAATTTTCATAACAAATGTAAGTAAATTACTTCATTCTGCATGAAATGCATTATACTGCACCTTAAAAATTATGTCTTCATTAATAAAAACCTTAGATGTAATTGGTGTCATTCAAAAAGTCTTCTTTCCACAAAGCTAAGAGCACCTTTTCAAAAACTCTGCAGACACTACAGAAGAGTTAACGTGGCACAGTACATGATATATTTATTGCTCATTACTCTTACCATAAGTGGGCTATCTCTAACCCTTCACAGCTACTGGATGTTATCACAGCTGCAGCTCATTTGTCCGGCAACGCTTGGCAAAACTGCGGCAGTAGCTATGTTTTTTTTTTTTTCCTCAGGTTTCGGCCACGTTTGTGGCTAAAACTATGGTGCAATGGATCTCTTTAGCTGTGCTTTAACAATTCCAAATGCAGCATTTCTGTCAGATTGCATATGTGTTCCAAAAAACCTCTGCTATGTATTAATAATGTGGCTTTCAGCTGTGTTTAGATATTGTTACACACAGTATAAACGAATAAGGCCATGTCATGATTATATGATAACCACATATGCAAACATGGCTTTAACCACAGTTGCAGTGACATCTGTGTTATACCGTGGTTGCCAGTCATAACATAAACTACCGAAATATTTTTTTTAGGATGCACACTAATATTTTCTTCAAGTAACTATGTTTCTTTTTATCTCTGAGTAAACAAGGTCAACTCCCAAAGTTGGTTAAACTCTATGTCCTTTCTCTTTTAGCAGCCACGCCACTGACTATTTTCTTCAATGCCTGTTTCACTATATCTATTCTGGTCTTTCTCTGTATTTAAAGTAACTACCAGCTGTATGTGTTAGCCTCTGCTATGGTAACAGGCGAAATAAGACCCAGTGTTAAAGTCATTATGATGCCATGATGATGACACTTTCACTGTCACTTTCACTTGGGAGGAATTCCAGGTGTGCTGCCACTCCCTTCAGAAATGTTTAATTATAGCTGCATCTCAGAGCATAATTATGTTTTCTTCCATGTCACATGTTCCAGAAGTTCACCCTTGGTTTGTCACCATTGACTGGGCATCGCACATGTGTTGAGTGAAGTTGTTTCTCTGAATTTCATTGTAATTATAACCACATTAACTTCACAAGGCTGTTAAGCTGGAAATTGGATTTCCTTGATTTACACGGTTAGATTGATTTGACAAATGAAAACCAAGGATTGAGCTTTCTTGTTGTACTCAAGAAAAGTGAACATAAAAAAACATTGAAAAAACAAATGTTATCAGTGTAGGGGCTTGACCTTCAGAAAGGAGAGAAAAGGTTTCGTTTGAGTCACCGTCTCTCTTAGAGACAGCATATTTAAAAAACTTCTACCTGCACAATATTCATTACCTGTGGAGGGTGACTAGTTATGAAAAAACCGTATACATTAAACAAAACATGAAGAAAGTAAGGAAGAAATGTCACAATCTATAACTAAAAAAAAGAACATTGGCTGGCATTCCTGGTGTTTGGTCCTAATCAAACCAAAAATTACTTAATACATTATTTTGGGTAGGTCTTTAGAAACAGAAATCCAGAAGGAAACTGGTCTTCCTTACTTAATTAAAAGAAAATATCACCTGAAAAGAATATATTAAGGGGGCATAAGGTTATTTGGGGGAAAAGACAGCAGAATAAAATATATCTGTTTAGTATGTGAGACTTTCTTATTGTTACCGTTCAAAAGAACCATTTGTGTAAGTTCCCAATAGTAATTAAAAACAAAACATGCAATATACTTCAATTTACTGGAAGTCCAACTGAAAGAAATAAAGTTTAGACATTTTATCTTGGTGTAAAACCTTATCTTTTGCACATGTGCATTTATCTTGTAAATGGCTTTGGTCTCTGAGATTGTGCAGGGCTGGAAACTATTCCTATCCACAGAAAGACTTTGAGCAGCAGGTAGGCTGGACTCAAGGTGAAATAGTTTTTAGTGTTGTTGAGGCGACATGAAAAAAAAAAAAAAAAAAAAACCTCTTGAGAAAATCAATTCCCTTTTTTATGTACTTTATCTTCATCCATTTAAATGTTCTAATCTTGTTCCTCCATTCTTTTCTGAAGAGCTACAGAGACATTGATTGTAATTACTATTTAATTAACTCCCCGTTCTCTATACTGCAGCAAATTGATTGGTCTTGTTATCAATTTGAGTGCTCTAAACGAGAACCCCATTTATTAGCTTCCTCATCAGCTCTAAAAGTAATTAGAGAAACATAACAACAATTAAATGCACAAGCAAATGTAATGAATCAGAGTAAAACATGGAAAACCACCTACAAAATGTACTTTTTTCCCTGAAGTCTGAGCAGTGTTTTAAATGTATACATTACTGTAGTTGTCTAGTGGTAGTAGCAATAATTTGACAGCTTCTTGTGACCCTTCCAAACCTTATGGTGCGGGACAAAACTCCCACGGAGTATTTAAAGAAAGGCATTACATCATTCTTGCTTGAGGCCAAGGTAAGTAGGATTGTGTACGCTGAGTCAGGGTGACATCATGCCAGCCTTTCATCTGCAACGGCCACAACCGTGAAGCCGGTTTCCCCCAACCGATCCCCCACATCCTCATCGCCACCTGATTGCTTTCTTCTTAGAATCGGACAGTTCCATCTGTCAGCAATCATCCACTCTTCAAGCCCCACTACTAGACCATTGTTTGCCAATCGGCCCCACCTGTCAGTAATCTTCCTCGTAAGGTTGCAGCGTTGGTTCTGAACCAGAGTCGTCATTTGTTTCCCCTCCGATAGTAATCACCTGTTTGTTGTGAAACTCCCCATTCCCAAGGCAAGCCGGGAGACACTTTGCCGCTGTGTTTTGAGGGGGAATTAGATCCAAAAACTTAATGATCCGGACCTTGTTGAACTGAACATACTCAGAATTGACCAAATGATCACAAAGATAGCTGCTAAATGGGGGGATCTAAATCACTATAAATTGCAGTTTTTAAATTATGTTTTTCAGATAAATGAACAGTAGTGGTTCTTTCACGAATGGTAAACACTTAGCTTTTGCATCACTCCACACACAACCAATGACGCAGAGTCTGCAAAAATCTGCTTTTTTTCACCATTTTATACAATGGAACCACAAAAATAAAACATAATTTTGCTGAAAGTCTTCTATGGAAAACACTGCATAAATAACTCCCAGTCTGTGTTTTCAACAACCCCTTTTAAGGGTAGGAGAATCAAATTCCAGTTGATGAACTAGAGATGATGAATGCTGTCAGATATCAAAGTTAAGGTGTAAACGCTGGATTATTTATCTTTCTTTGTACAGTCTCTGGATGTCGTATCCACATGTATACATCAAGAATGTTTTTAAATTTTCACTTGGGATATATATATTTTTAATCTTAGTCTAAGAAATTATTTTACAGAGCTTATGTTGCGCATAGCAATGAAGGCCACCAATTCCCATTGACTGACCCATTGACATGCAGTGTGAAGTATTAATGGCTGTTACACCTTTGAAGGTCAAATAATAATAATAATAATAATTGTAATAATAATAATAATGCAGACATGGTATCATCAGGTAATAAACAATTACTGTAGGAATTGTAGTTTACTCTCATTTGACATTTTCTACCCTATTTTGTGAAACAATCATTATGTGTAAATCTTTGCAGCTTTGCGCATTTATACAGTTGCTTCAGGTTCAAATTACGACCAGGGTTTTTCTGGAGCTTTTTTCTTACCTGGTAGAAAAAAACAGCCTCTTGTTCTAGGTTTTGCTTCGTACAGAGGGTCTACTTTCAGCTATTGAAAAATTATTGCTTACTGAAAGTGTGAATTGAACTTTTAAATGTTACTTAATCGCTAATGTTTGGCTGTGACGTATGTAATGCACCAGTTTGACGCTATGAAGCTTACCAGAAATTGCTTGTGCTGCAACCAACCATACCCCACTACAAGACAGAAGTGCCAAGCCAAATAAGTTGGCTGTTAATAGTTATATATTTGGAAGTGTGACCAATACAAAATGAATGGTTTTGTTCACTTCCTCCGCTGCCATTGCTAAAACTATAGGTAAAACTACAATTTCAAAACAACTCAGAAAATTGACCTCATCATTCACAATTCCTCCTTGCTGACTGGCCTGGTTGAAATTCAAGAGGAGAAATCCAACTCAATGGGAGAAATACCAGACTGAACGTAGAAGGGAGATGACAATGAACTGGAATTGCATAGAAAGATAATGGGCAGGCTACAGTTTTCTGTGACTGTTGAAAAGCATATAGGTCAGGTTAACTGACCACTTTAAATTTCCCTTTGGTGTGAGTATTCCTGCCCATGTCTTGTTCCCCTGTCTTGGCCAAGTGACCCACAGGTATTTGGGTTAGTTATCCTACTTGGCTACTGTGTCACCAGCAGAAACAAGTTGTAAAACAGTTACATCATTAAAAGAGCACCAACTGAGGAGCAGTTTCATAGTTAAAGCTGTTTTGGGATAAACTTTAAATAGTTATTAAAATGTCTCCTCATTTGCCTTTGAATGTCTCAGAGCATTAATTTGTTTGGGGAAAAAAATGTTTTGTTTTGTTCAGGAGAGAACTCATAAAGCACAGGTTGTTTAAATAGAAAAGCACTAACCAAACAACAAAAATGTCCTTCACTTGATCTAATTGGAACACACATGGAAAAAAAATATCTATTTAAATTTCTGGACTTTTTATGATTGAAAACAAAGTGTTCATAAAAGTTGTTTGGCATTTCGGAGTGGTTTTGTAGGTTGAAGCATCATCAGCGTGTTGTTGACATGACTCATCTAGGTTGGAAATAATTTCTTTCCAATATGCAGAGCAAAAAAAATAAAACCAAGAACTTCTGCGATACCGCAGCCTCACTGGGAAACACCACCATTAACAGTCAGTCATGGAATATGAATGGAAACATACACTGTTACCTTTGAAAACTTGCCCAGGACCCCCTTTTTAAGTGCATTACCACTCCAAGCAGCTCCCTGTTAAAAGCATGACCAGAAACAGTTTTGAGGTTTTATGAGTACGGTGGTTTTGATTTGGAAAATGGCAAATGTCACAGCAGGGAGGACAATTTCTTTAGAGGAAATTAAACTTGATCATACTCAAATGTTTTGGTAAATAAATTTTAACAGATCCATGTTTGCTACTTTCCTTCCCTGTAAGAAACCCTGTAGGTTTAACATTTCCCTAATGAACTGCTGTCTGTGTTTTATCTGTGGTTTGCTAAAAACCCCGTCTTAGGGAACTAATTGCCTACATACTGTTAAATGAGACAATTCAGAAGTTGTAGAGTCAGATGCATTTAAAGTTGGAAAATAAGATTTTGAATCTGTGCATACATTGCAAATATTATATATATATATATATATATATATATATATATATATATATATATATATATATATTACATCAAGATTTAATGTTGATGTTAAAATGGAACCCGTATGCACAAACACAAGACACATGCTAATTCTCAGCCAGTAAAAAATAATATATGTGTGTGTGTGTGTGTGTACATATATCTATATCTATTATGAATACGCACACACACATACATATATATATATATATATATATATATATATATATATACATACAAAAACGGTGTCCTTTGAGACCAGCAATATTATTGGAAGCAGTTTCTGACGACACCTGAGCTGATTAATGTTTTTTTAGCCAGAAAGCAGTGTTCATCAATAAATTAATATCTGATGTCAATTTATTCCATTATTTGTGAGTAATTTGTAGCAAGCACAACATCAAATTATTATAATACTTCTTCCACATTCATTCATTGCACAACTCTAACTGCCTACTTTGAAACAGATTTTATGTTGATGTTAAAATGGAACCCGTATGCGCAAACACAAGACACATGCTAATTCTCAGCCAGTAAAAAATAATATATGTGAAAACTCAAAGGTCTTGGAACAGACATCAACCCAGTGGCTCTAAATGATTTGTCCCCGTCCTAGTGAATGTTCAAACAAGGATTAACTTTTTTCCTAATTCTTTGCTTCTGTTATGACTGAACACGCTGGGATCTCTAGATATGCAAAGTATTCAAAGAAGCCAAATCCTGTCAACTTGGTGAATGAATAATAGAAAATGTACACCCTCATAAAGTAATATGTGTTAGGAAAGAAAAAACATGTGGGACAGATAAAGAAGGTAAACTCATGTTTTTACTTATTAGCGTTTCTTATTAATGTGTGCTTTGATGTTTTTAAAATTAAACAAAGGCATTCTGATTGAATGAAAGTGCTCATACTTGTAAACATTGCTGCTATCTTGTTAGATAGCAGGAATCTCTTTTTACAATCTCTTTCAAAAAGAGATTGTAGATCTCAAGGAAGTTTTGCATCTTGTGAAATAAAGGCTATTAATAATAATATTATTAATAATAATAATAATAATAATTATTATTATTATTATATAAAAGACACTATTGAAAAACCTTACAAATCTGCATTTCTGTAATGCAGCCATAACATCATTGACCCTATTTTTCTTTCTTTGACCCATGTAGTATCTATGGAAACCTAAATTATACCTTAAAAGCTTAAAGATTCTTTGCCACACTGCTTCTTCCCAGCCTTTACAAAAGCCAGGTTTTTCCATGTTTTTGCTCAAATTTCCAACGCACTTTATGGTTACCCGTAATGACCTGATTATTTGTCTTCCCCTATCAAAAACAGATCCCCACAAATTTTTTCCTTTGGAAAGTCGAAGGGTGATTCCATAAAGGCTCCTTCTAATCTTAGATGGTTTACTAAAGCAAAACATGCTGGCATCAATTAAAAAGCACTACAGACTTCACACTAAGTGGAATGTGCTTTGATGTAGCTACAGTTGTTCAGGGCAGCTTGTAACTCTCAAACTTTTGTTTTCTGTAATTAAAAAAAATCACATGCCTATGCTGGCTTTCACAAACCTAAAAGTGGTGGAATCATCTGTATTTAATAAAATAAAACTTTAGCACATAGTGGGTGAATACACCATGACACACTTTGTTATTCGGTCGGTAGTTCGTATAGGCAGCAGCAGGATATTTTTGTGTATTAAAGAGCGTTGCTGTTTCTGAAGCCTTCCATTAAATACATCATTTAAAAGCATGATTCATTATTTCCTCCCTGCTACCGTTGCCTATTAAAGACATGGATGGAGACAAAGAGGACTTCACAGCTGGCAGGAGGAAAACTGATAAAAACAAAATGGCAGCCGAGTGCCTGATGTGTGAAAGCCACCAGCTATGCAGCGCCTCAGGGCAAGCTTTGCTAAAAGATCAAATATCACAGTCTGCAAAGTCTGATAGTATTATGTTTTTCACATTACTTACTGCTGGCAGGAAACACAGAGAACCTTCCACTGACTCAACAGATTTGACATACACTGCTACACTGGCTGTGGGAGGTAAGCTCATGTTGTTGCTAATATCTGATGAAGTTCTTGATAACTGATAAACCTGTACAACAATACGGAAAGATTTAAGCTGTTTATTTTGTGTTTTCTGGTAACTGCGAGAGGTAAACTTTCAGCGACTTGTTTTCAGGAGTGTTTAGATCTTAATTCAAAATTTGATTTCTTGCAGATTGTGAATGGTCTCAATTAAATTCCTGCGCAAACACAATACAGCAGAAACGTCTTTGCAGAAGAAAATAAAACTTCTTGTCAAGTAACCTGAAATGATTGATTTCATGATAAATGAATGTCACTTGTGTCTAACATTGTGTAAAGTTGTGTTAACCTAACATTTAGCAGCTGGTACAATCTGGTGTTTTTCTTTCACCTTTTATCCTTTTCTTTGCTCACACAAACATCCAAAGTAGATGTGACTTCTAATTACTACGCTCTGGAATTGCATGCCAGCATATCTGAACTCATCATTCCAATGTCATTTAAGAGTAATGTGAATTTACTTTAAAGATAAGATTCTTTGTGAATTAATGTAGGATGAAACTATTATACCAAAACATTGTTTTGTACCATGTTACTTCTCAGGAAACCTTTTACAAAATGGATGAATGGGCCTCATTTGCGTAAAAATAATAGCAAATAGCTTTGCTCTAAAGCTTTAACAACAATGCATGGAGGATTCTGAGTTTTATGAATTTCACTACATTGTGAACTTATCACTATTTCAATGAGACCAAAACCAACACTGTTGGCACATATTAAACATAAGATCATCTTCCTAAAATAATGGTCCAACTCATATATATTTTTTTTTTGTCTAAAACATTTCTTGGAAAGAAAGAGGTGGTGATTTTTTTTTGTTGTTGTTGTTCTTGGCCAAAATCACTTTTGGCAAAATGTTTAGGAAAATAACAATGTTCACTTACCATTACCATCACTTTTCTTATTTCCAAGGAGAAAGGCTTTAATCTTTGATTATTGGTGCCATTTTGAAATTACGCAAAATAAATCGATTCAGACCATCACTGTGGCACAACTGCAGCACTGACGACTTGCATCAAAATTGTAGTGGATCTGAAACCAAGCCGGTGATTTATCTGCATAAAATTAGCATGTTCTCCTTGCACATAGATGGGTTTTGTCCAGGTACTACATCTTCCTCCTACAGTCAAAAAACATGATTGTTATGTCAACTGAATACTCTAAATTGCTGTTGGGTAAGAGTGCATGCGTATGCATGCACGATTGTGTTTTCCCCTGTGACTGACTGGTGACCTGTCCAGGGTGTCTCCCCACTCTTGTTCAATGGCTGCTGGATATAAGCAACAGCTCTCACATGATCCTGTTAGGATATGTAGATATACAGACTTGATTACTGGATTTCCAAGAAAGAAAGAAAAAAAACACAATACGGAGAAACAAGCCCTTTCACTCAGGAGTGAAAGCTTAGTGAACTACTTTACAACTAAGAACATTCAAAATATCATTTCAAAATTGAAAAACTGAAATGAAATAAGATAAAAACACACATTTTAAAGCAAATAGAGTGCTTTGAATGTGATCTCATTGTTACAGTTTATAAGGAAATCTTGACTATCTTCACAAATTAGAACATCCCATCTTACAGTCGGTGATCACTTCAGACCTCTGCCATTAGGTGACTCAAAATGCCTCCAATGTTTTGGTGTCTGAGGTCACATCCTTGAAGGAATTAAGAGCCCTTAGCCTCAATGCAAGATTAAATCCATTGATCTCACTCTACCAAGGGCAAACAAGCAATTTGTGACAGAAAATAACCCAGTTTCACAGTTGTTTGCAGCAAATCAAAAAAAAAAAAAAAAAAGGTTTTGGCTGTAGTTTTATCAACTTCCAAAGGAGATAAAAAGTGAGATACCAGAACCTTTCAGTTGTATGTATGTTACAAAATTTAAGATATTTTATTTACTTTACCACAAGTGGTGTGTATCAAATAATTTCCAACAAAACACGAAGACAAACCAAATAGTGACCTCCATCGAGTCACTATAAAGGATTTACCATAGAAGCTACTGTGATTGAAGGCATCACTCCACGCAAACATGGTTTAGAAAAAAAAAAAAACGTGATGTACACATTCCTGTGGTGCAATACGTCTTTCCACAACATCATGCCGGTTGCATTCTCACACGTCATCCTCTCTTTTCCCCAATTTCCTTTCCTCTCACGACTCCATGTCTACTGGATAGACAGTAATGTCTGTGAATTGCGCTGTAATTAGGTCTATCTCTTATAAAGCTACAGATGCCTGCAGCACCATCTGGTTTCAAAGCTAGAGCCTGGCATGTCCCTAGGAGACAATTGTTTTTTCTCATCAGGTAATTAGAGCAATTAGCCACATTGTACCTGATTATCTGCTGTCATTTAGAGTAATGATAATACTTAAAAACATTCTTAAAAGAGAGATATTGCTACTTACCAAGCCTCCATTTTCGTTGTTAAAGCCAATGAAAGGAAACACAGCAGCTGTTCTGCAGACTTTGCTACATATTGCTCACAACCGGAAGGCTTTGCACCTTTCATCAGCACTAATAGTGGATTAAACATGTCCTTTTATGTGACAAATCTTTGATTCATCTGTTTAAGGCCATAGATCTCCAACTGTGGTACAATTACCATTGGTGCATTGTCTGCCTTTATTGGTACTCAAAATAATTTTTGTTATTATTTATTTGTAAGATAAATACATAATAAATTACCTGTGATGTAGAACTAAGGATTTCCACCAAAAAAATTAATTTGAGCACATATATCTGCATTTTTTTATTTTTTTTAAACATAATATAAAATAAACAGATGTAAAATAATAAAATTACAAAATGATTCACATATTAATTATTTTCATCTGCTTCTGAGCAAATATATTTTAGCAAATAAACATTGATGTAAAAAACAACAACAACAAAAAACAAGTTTGTGGGGAGGGGCAACAGCACAGTTTCAAAGTGACTTCCCACATGGTGGTCTTCATTTAGAAACTCTGAGTAGTGTATACGTTGCTCAATGAAAACTCCCTATCGTCTATACCATTGGGCACTAATTGCTTGAAAAGAGCAGAGTCAGCAGCAAAACAAAAATAAAGTCAGCCGTTCGAAAAGTCCTGAAGAAGTGCCTAGCACTTGCTAAGACATCAAAGTGCAGCTAAAGTAAAAACAGCATTGGGATTTCTGCCAATCCAGGACGGGTCTTTAGACTTATCATAATGAGTGTGCAGTTTTGTCAGTAATCATCCTTCAAACTTAAGGGGCTTGCAAGCACAGAACCATGTCTTGTAAGCATAATCTAGTGAGAAAAGACCCCTGCCAGACTTTCTTTTTTTTTTATCAGGCCTGTAATTTACTCTGAACTTTTGGCACTTGAGAGCAGTGGTCATTGCACTCTAAAAGATTGAGGAAGAAATCAAGAACACTGGGATAAAGAATCTTCAGACTGCAATTAAAATAAAGCTTGAGATTTAAGTATGATCACCATCTTCAAAGACAAAAGAACTGTCTTCAAAGAACACTATGAATTACATTTTTGATTTTTTTAGCTTTTGAACATTTTCAGGTACTTATTGCTTGCTTTGAAGTTACTGAATTATTCATTTTTATATTGTACGCCTCCCACTGATGAGAATAGCAAAACACAAGGGCATGGAAATAATCATTCAGCCTCCTTTCCTTTCCAAATACATCAACGTTCTATCAGAATTCCAGAAAGACTTCAATATTGAAAAGATCACTGTGGTGTTTTTTAAAATCAATATTTACTTTTAGCTTACTTCTTAATTGTACTATGAGTTATGTTGTCTATTGATTTTATATATATATATATATATATATATATATATATATATATATATATTCTATGTCATGCCATTCAGTAAGTTACAAATCGAGCTCAGATTTTCTGGGATAGGCTACAAGAGTAACAATTTATTCAAAAATACATCATATATATGGATGACATTTTCTGATACACACTTGAAACAAGATGTTTATGCAAACCATAAAATATAAACTCTCTGACATTAAATCAGGCCAAATATTTCCTGCTGAATCCCTGAAATGGCTGCTAAAGAAGAGCAGTTGTACTCATTATCATTGTCTCAGTCTGTGTGTAGAGCTTTCAACCCAAAGTGGTCAGGTGAAGGTTCAGCATGGAATTATTATTCACACTACTGATCAAACATATTTCTAAATGTATTGCACACAAACCAGAACAGGCTGCCAGGTTGTTGTTTTTTTTTTTGTTTTTTTTTTGTCTTGATAAAGAAGATTTCCGTGTACGCTTGAAAAGCGAGAGTGAGGCAGGGAAAGTGGGTTCCAATTGTTTGCTCTGTCCACCTTTGTTACAGGATCATCACACACAGTGTGTTTAAAAGAATGCTGTGAAATGTATAAACTGTAACCAATTTATTCTTCCAAATAATTACCCAATTTCTGCTTCCTGAAAGTGGCCCAAATTACTCATAAGTAGCTGACTGGCAGTCATCCTGACCACAAAACGGAACTTTGTTGGCTTTCTAAAGTGTAGAACAGCAAAGGTTCAACTCTGTCTGCGTTTTTCTGTTGTTAGTCAGTCTTGCCTAATTCATTAAAATCAGATGCAACATGAGCAAGGCTTTGTCCATGTAAAGAGGTTATCTCAGAGCTAAATGGTAAAGTTTTGGTCACACATGGGCATTTGGCTTAAAATTATGTGAAATTCACAATAAGTATTTGTCCAGAATGGGAGTAGCTCATCATTTTCCAGCTTGTATATGGTTTACTTTGAGTTGTCTTAGATAACATACAGATATGGAACAAGTATTTCCCATTTAGTGAAATATGTTTTTGAATCCTTTTTGCCCCAGAAATGCTAAGAAATGGTTTAATAAATATTGAAATCTTGGGGAAGCAAAAAACAATTAATAAAATTAAAAGTAACAAGTCCAAAACTAACAAATAAAACAAATATGGATGGTCAGACTTAAAATTATTTGACCCAATACAAATTAGTTTATTTGCAGAATATAAAACTCAGCAGCTAAACACAAGAAACTTTACATATGCACTTTCCAAATTCAACATAAAATTAAACCTTTCTCAAAATTCTTAAACTCCTTTCATGACAAGCATCTTTACTGTTTTATTGACCAGCATTCTGTGTTTATGAGGTTTTGCAAAAGTGATTCACTGCCAGACAGTTTCTGGCAAAGTTTCTGAGAAATCTTGGTCCACTCCTCATGAGCTAAGGCTTCCAACTGACTAATAATAAATGCATGCTTTGACCCTGCAACCAAGATTTTCAATAATTTTCAAGGCAGGCATCTACAATGCCTGACTTGCAGGCATTAGTTTCAAAGTTACTTTAGAACAAACACATTATTGGTTTTGTTTTAATGTTTAGCACAGACAAAAGTACAACTTCTGTGTTTTTTAGGGAAATTTTAAAATTAAAACTTTTAAATTTACATTTTAAAGCCTGGTGCATGTAAGCACACATCAGAATTGGATTCATTAATTTTGTGCTTATGTTAATAATACATTTGGATTATGTCATATGAATACATTTCTATCCGGTCAAGCAATTTTGTGCACTTAAACATTATTACCTTCAGTTGCTACCATGCTTTTCTGTCTTTCAAATGTTGTTGATTTATAGAAGCAAAAATGGCCAGCTTTGATTCGTTGTTCCAAAAGTAAAAAGTCTCTAGGCATTTTTTTCTTTTTTATATATCTCTGAGTACAAATAGATTTTTTATTTCATTATATCGTGATTTAAAATTACAATAAAATTAATGTTATGAGAACAGGTTTTAATAGAATTATCAAGAACAGATTGCAAGTCCACGGGTTCCTTCATCAAAATAGACTACAGTCGTTTGCACATTATCCTGATACTGATAATAATATGCTGATGATATGTTAAAAGAGTGGTATTTCCATATTTGTAAAACGAATCCCAAAGTATAACTTCACAGGATGCTCAATATTACTCATTTGGACTTTTATTCTTCACATAGGAGTTTATATAAAATGACTTCTTCATTTTCCTGTCAGAACTTCATCCTAGTCATACTATTTCTTTATTTTCCTATTACTTCATTCTTATATTATGGCAACTTCATTAAGGTAGTATTACGACTTTATTGTTATATTATTTTATTTTCATATTATTACAACTATTATTTTTGTCATTTTAATACAAACACCTGAGAAATTTTGACTCTTGCCAATAAACCTAATTTGCACTGGGGAATAAATTAATTTTTGTGCAACTGAACTAATCAATTTCTTGACTTCTAACTGTAGTTATTATTGAGAAAAAGCCCTCAAAAGCAAGATGTAATTATTATGCACTCCCCTGAAGAAATAATTCTCCAATAATGAAATCACAATCTTCCTACTCAAAAATTGAGTTACTGAATTTCATTTCACCTTTTGGTCCAAAGCTCCACTCAGCCTTATGACATAACACTTCTTTCAGGTCTGTGGGGAAGGAAGCAGGGCAGTGTTCAAGTAATGGCTAGGACAGAGACTGTCGTCATGGGAATGTAAAACCGGGAATTGGTGTCACCATCCCCTTCCTGCCTGTCAGGCTAACTGCACAACTTCATCCCTAAGATAAGATCACTGAGCAGTCTTAGCTCAACTTTATTTCAGTGGTTTAATGCAAAATCCACAAGTCAATATGTGGCTTCATACCCAGGCGGCAGGTCATTTTTCACCAGCACCAGCAAGTGACATGAGCGGATACTGTAAGGGGAAATTAGGGAAGCAATATTTGTCTGTTTTACATTACAAAAGTCTTCCGAGGAGGATGAGACAATTGACAACATGACTCCAAAGCAAACTGGCACTATGCAAAACCGCCACTATGAGGAGGCTTCATGGTGATCCAAAGGTTTTATTATCTCATACATTTATGTTTGCTTTAGATGAATGGGACATTGTGAGCCATGCTAATGAGTCACTGGTTACTCAATAGAAGAGAATGAAATGGTAACCAAAAACAAAGGTATTTTGTTTTGGTTCAAATGGCACATTGTGCTTTTCATTAATATGAGTATAACTGAAGACATTATTTGAAAAATGTGTTGAGACATGTTTGTTATTCTTTCATACGATTAATTTTGACAATGACAATGAAAGAAAAGTATGTTTGGGTTGCTTTGCTTTTTCTGTGTTTGCATTTTTACTTTCTTGTTTATCTGTGATCAGCCTTAAGTTTCTGTTTATTCATTAGATCAGTCTTTTATTGTTTTGGTTAGCTCTGTTGATCATTCCTTGTGTTTAGCTATTCTTAATCAGAATTTTATTTTTACCTATTGGTGGTTTGTTCCTTCTTGCTATCTTTTTTCCCTCAGCCTATTTGTCTGGTCCCCTCTCCCACCTACAACTTGTTGTAAGTTGTTTTGGGGATTTATTTAATGAAACTTCATTTCACCATTACCTCTGGATTCCACTTGCATTGAAGTAGAATCCAGTCAGACATATCATAATATAATAATGCATGTTGCATCACTGCAATATAGATGAACCTGCAGCAGAATGTCATTGACTTGTTAAATATGAAAGGATTGTGATGATTAAAAAACCTGAAACAGTCAGACAGGTAAAAAAGACACCTGGCAATGGAAAATAAATTATTCTGCTTTGCTAGCTCATACGATATGGGAATAATATCCTTCATGATCCTGGAGATCATGGGAAACTAAGTTTATATTAAAAGTGAAATATATATATATATGCAATACCTGCTTTGTGTTTAAAGATGTAACTGTATGGATAATTGATTCATACTTAGTTGCTTATGGTATAGTGAGTTGGCAATTGAGAAAAGGAGTAGACTATAAAAGATATATTTTTCTTCAAATCCTTCAGATTAAAAAAACTGTTTGTCAACATGTGACCTAGTCATTTTAAATTGACAATTCATCAAACAAAAAAAATAAGAATGAAAAAGCAATGTTTGGTTCAACAACCACTTTGAGCCAAAAAACACCATAAAAAGGAAATAAATAAAAAAAACACACACACACAAAATGTGTGTTTACATACATACAGGCAATTAAGTAATAAAATTGGCAGATTCACAGAATTCTAATCAATATTCAGAACTGTAAAGACTGAAACAAACTTGGACAAATTTAACATCCTGATTTGTTAATAGACCAAGCGCTTTAATTAGAAAGAAATTTTAGTATTTAATAGTAAAATGTCAATGAAGTTCTGAGCAATAAAACCAGTTTTGGTGTTTGAGAAATTGATTGGAGAAATTCCTGATGAACACAGCTTAAAAGCAAAAAATAAATAAATGTGAAACCTGAATGAAATTGTAAGGGCCTGATTCTTATCATGGTTTGCCTGGTGCATCTTAAGCCATAACTCTGAGGTCGAGAACAGGCCACATGGGGCGCAGCACATACTCTTAGAGCAGCGTTTCTCAATTCCAGTCCTCAGGTCCCCCTGCTCTGCATGTTTTAGATGTACCTCTATTCTAGAACAGCTGATTCAAATGATTGCATGATCATCAAGTGCTACAGAAGCCTGTTAATCACCCACATATTAAATCCAGGTGTGTGGCATAAGGGAAACACCTAAAACATGTAGGGCAGGGGGGCGTGAGGACCGGAATTGAGAAACGCTGTCTTAGAGGAAGTGGTCCCCTGCCAAAGAAAGCAATAGACATTTTCAGCTAATTGAGCAGTCTTCTTGGATCGCTTTGCTACAGTCTGAAAATAATATCTCTAATTTTGAGTTTAAAGACTCTAAAATATTTCTTTTAAATGTGGTAATATCAGTTAGTTGAATTGCATTTGGAGATGTCAAGGTGTTATGCACAAATATGTGTAAATGATAGGCAGAATATACATTATCTCTTGCAATCTACAATAGAAGATTGCAATCAGATAACCACTGATTACTGCCAGTAGTAATCTTAAACTACTACTGGCAGTTAAAGATTTTAAATTATTTATATCAAACAAGCATATTTTTTCTTCTAACAAATGAAACAACTTTCATAATAATTAAACAATGTAATAGGAGTATCAGTTTTCAAACAAAACACACCTGATTTTTTTTTACATACTATTTGCAGAAAAGGTAATACAAAAATGATTTATACTCTTCTCAATAAGCATTTCAGAATTTTGCAGCTAAAGCCTTCTTATAATTGCTGAGCAACCTTCAGTAAGTTTCCATAGTTTTAGCCACCTCTCCGTCATGCTATACTTTAGCTGTCACCATGGATTCTTTGTCAGATTCAAGGGACAGGGGGTTTTATTACATGAAAAGTGGTTTTTCATCAGTATGTAGCTCTGTGAATTGCCATCATTCAGGCAAACAGCTGTTCACGTTAATTTGCAAGGTTCTTCGGAATCAAATGGAAAAGGCCAGGAATAACTGAAACTTGTTTTCTGCAGTTTGAAAACTCAAACACAATAGCAAGCCTCCCCTTGCTCATTGTATCCCCAGTCTTTGCTTTGTTTGGTTATCTAACAGCTGAAAACAATAAACCTGCAAATGACATGCCATATGAATTGCCATGGAAGTCCAGGCAAACTTACCTCTCAGCACTGCTGCTTAGATCTAATTTCAAATTTTGTCCTTATAGTTGTGCAGTAAGATTTAAGATTGTAGTCTTATTATTCACAAACCATAAAAATAATTTTAAACCTATGTATAACAATTTTTCAAAGAGAGGATATTGTGTATATTCCAGGCAACAAGTTATATTTTAAAACACAATCACTATGTTACCTTTTATAACACAATCACTATGTTACCTTGATGCTTCATGAAAATGAAGCATCGATCAAAAATAACTTAAAAGAGATTTGATTTCATATTATAGCAATGGCTGATGCTTTGAAATTGGTCTCTGTCTCTTTAAAAAACTCCCACCCTTTTCAACTGTAATGCAGGTAATTACTGCAATGCTTCTCCATGCCATCCTTTGAATACCATTTGAAAGCCTTCTTGGGACAGTTGTAGCTCGTATGATGAGCTCAGCAGACACGCAGTTTCACCAGGTGTTTGCCAAATTGCTGCTGCTAGTATGGCAGGGCCATTGAGGGAAGGGTGCTCTGTGGGTCAGTAGCTCAAGTGGGGTATGAAGCGCCAAGGCAGAGCTTTGGGTAAACAGGTGATGCACTGAAGAAGCAGGCACGAAGGCACCCCCAAACAGCACCATGGGAGACTCAAGAATTCCTTAAATATGCATGAATGCGTTAAAGCCAAACTCTGGGTATGGTTTTGGTGAGGGAATGATATTATAACATGATGGGCCTCTTAATGACAAGTAGTCATATGTTACGATATGAGCAAGAGGCTTTATAAATGAACTGCATTATTTTTTCTTTTCTGTGATGTCAGTTTGTGGTGTTGAGCTTGATTTTCCAGTTCCTGCACCTGTTCCCAAATGGACTTGTCTATTACAGTGCAACCTATTACAGGTTAAATTCCATCCGAGTACCCAATAAAGTTGCTATTTAGATTTTTATAGACAGAATCGGTGCCGGCCATTGCTTTTAATGGGTGCTTTTTATGGTTTGGTTATATTTTGAAGAACTTTATCTCCCATTTTACTGCAAAACTGTACTTTTTCCCTTCAAAACTTCAGCCAAATCATCGCTGTGCTTCATGTCTGCAAAGTTTTGTTACAGAGAAAGAGTTCTTATGGGTAAAGCTTTCTTCTTGTTTGGTTAACAACGTGTATTTATTTTTGTTTCTGTTTTGACAAGTAAAAATGCACACAAGCCTGGAAATATAAAACAAATATAATTTAACTAAGCATGGGTGTTGGTTGAGTTGAGTCTACTAAGCCTCTCACCAAGAATAGCAAATCAATAATATTGAAATGTATTAATTAAAGGTACATTTTGATAAGAATAGATCATGATAGACACAATCCCAACAAAACCACCAGGAAAAGTGACATGCAAAACTTTCAGGTTCACATGTCAAGCCTTTCTGCCTTCATTCAGCCTGAATTCATAATTTTTATTTCAATGGTGCTTTAATGAAGATAAGGTTATCTAGAGAATTACTAACTGATTAAGACAAGTTGGGAGGATGAGGAAAAGGCTTCCTGTTCTGAATAAAGGTTATGGGAGAGGCCACCTTCTCTATATTGTTCAAGTTCCTTATTCCTAGGAAATTGGTGGGGTTCTTCCTGTCATGTATACTAAAGTCATGCTGATTAGTGTTTACTCAGACAGAGATTTGATTTCATATTATAGCAATGGCTGATGCTTTGAAATTGGTCTCTGTCTCTTTAAAAAACTAATCCTGTTATCAAGAGGCTCTTACACTTCAGTCATGAAGTTCCCATTAGTGTTTCAGCACCCCAACATATCAGTGGCCTTATTGTGCTTCTAAGTTAAATTCTAAATCAAGATAAGAACACAGTGTTGACCCTATTCAATATTCTGTAAACAGTTTCTTTATTAATAAACTCTCAGTATAAATGTAAATCTGGGTTAACTTTAAATATACTGTATGGCCTTAACAGATAAGACATGTCAATGATTCTTTTTGTGTGCTTTGAAACAAGACAATGTAACCCTTGAACTTTGTTATTATCTCTGAATAGTCCACTGCTGGGTGTAGTTCTACGGGAAATTGCTCATTCAGACATTTCCTTTAAAAGGTGGACAGAAGCCTAACTCATGCCCTTTGTTTTGGGAATGTGTCAGATTCCCTTGGGATTTATGCAGAAGGATAAGCACAATGATAAGATATATGCCTGGTAGTCGTACTATTGACAGTGCAATTTCTGTTGATTTTTAATAGAAATCTATTCTTGGTTTCATTTTGGCAACATTCTATTTATGGCTGAAGACATCCAAGGTTTGGCTTTGTTTTTAACACAATAAGAGCATTCAATCATGGTCACTGCTGAAATGAAGCAATTTTCAGGAATCAGATTCTGCTTCAACCCAATTAGTCATTTATGGCAAGATTTTTTTTATTAGTCTCAAAAAAACATAATTGTCTTAGAGAATTTTGGACATGCCTATGAGGATTACACTGGGATCTCTGTCATATATGAGTGAGAGTTCCCCAATTGCTAGTCATATCACATCTGGTGACTGCCAGGTACCAAGTAAAAACATTTCACATTGCAGCTGCAATGGACAATACAAGCTCACAATACGTTTTAAGTCAAGCTCAAACACTTCAATATGGAATCATGTCCATATTAACAGGACTATCCATTGGAGTAAGGTTCCTAGCTAAGGATTTAGATTAGCAGTCTATTAATGTCTGTGTTTCAAGAGAATATTTTCAATAAAATCCATTTACCCTGATTCAAAAATTCCAGTTGTTTCATTATTGTCATTATCAGTATTATAAATTATCATATAATTTTATTAATTGTTTTTTTGGACAATTTAACATCGCAAGACCCACATTCATGTGTCTTCCACACTGACCACTGCGCCATAATCCACCATCACAAGTGCTGCTACTTCTGTTTGTGTATATGTGTAAAATATGAAGATAAATAGAGTAGGGCAGGGTTCTCTGAGACACATTAACAAAGCGTGCAGTGGAACAGGTCTCACAAAGGGCAACACAGCTGTGCAAAAACAGTTTTATATAAAGTAAACTGATACAAAACAGAAACATCTCAATGGAGTAGCAAGGATGGATGATGGCAAAAAGCATGACAACTTTGTGAAATTTGAAATGGAAAGTTTAATGTGCATGTAAATGGACCTTAGGCCAGTTTGCTTCAGTGTTTCCCTTTGTTAATGGGATGGTTACAAAATTCTGGCAAAAGAAGAGACCTACTTTGACAAAGTAGTTTTAATGCAATGACAGTTTTAAAAAACTTTATAGACAGAACTTTTTTTTTTTTCTGCATGAAGGAGAATTGAAAGTGCCTGTGTACAACAAAAAGAAGCTGTATTTGACTTTCATTAAAATAAGAGTAAAATGTTTAAATTATTTAATAATGAGACTTTGACAGTGTACCTTCAAGTATAAGCAAATAATATCACCTGGTTAATTCTGAACATTGCTTTACCTATAACTGTTTTAGTGGTTTGACATAATCTGCATCAGAACACTAGTTGTTCTTTGCTGTTTATACATCAACAAAGAGATAGCATGTACCGCTGTCTTAGTATTACATTTCAAAGTAATTTTCTGTGGTTAGCTTTCCATTTATTTTGCCTTTTCTTTAAAAAATGTTCCTTAATTGTAATTTTAAAAATCTGTCCTTTAAATAACACCTACACTTTCTCTGGTGATGTCAAAACAGGCATAAAATAAGCAATTGGAATAAATTTGAATACGGGATATTTGCTTGTGTTTTTCTCTATGGTTTTAATGAAATTCTTCCTAATCCGGTTTTATTTGTAGATTACATGGTTGCAGCATAACCTGGGAACACTGTATTTAATGAGAAGACACACATGAAACAAGTTCAAGAAGCTCATCAGAAGAGACTAAATTGCCAAATATTATCATTGAGAATGTTAATCTACAGCAATCATTTTGAGCCTAGTTGTAATAAAAATCCTATGGGCTGGTTAATGCACTCTGGTAAGAGGCTTATCCTAAAATTTTTAAATCCCAATTACAAATCCCTTAAGGGACAGAACAGCTGCATTACCCACTACCACGGCCACATGACGTTAGTGCCAAATCAAAAGCTATAATTGAATGCTAACTTCAGTCTTCTGACTATGTCTCAGAGTGACAAATGAGTTTATGAGCCCAATCCAATCCCAACCAGTTATTCCCGCTGTCCCTGCATCTGCAATGTTTCCACACAACACCAGAGGGAAGAAGAAACAGCCAAAAAACAAACAAAATATTGCCTTGGGAGGTGAATTTAGCTAATTCTGTATCATCTTAAATTTGAATTGATTGGTAAGTATTCCAAGCTTGCATGTAAAATAATGACACAAATATATCACTTAAGTGCCGTAGAATATGACAAAAAATAGAAAACAATAAAACAAGAGTACCACTTTAGGTTATGAAGACAATCAGAAGGTAACCCCAATAGAATTCCTCACAGGACATTTCAAGCAGTCAAAATTCCTGATTTAAAAAAAAAAATGTATATTATGTCAGCAATTATTATATACAAAGCAAATAAGAGACAGTTATCAGAAAATATCCAATATTATTTGGGAACCACAACAATTTAAGAGGGGAATATACATTTGAAATATGAACCATGCAAACAACCTTAAAAAGTTTCTGTGAAGAGGCGTTTAATATCTACTGGGAGAGTGAATACTGGAACAAAGTACCTGATTAGGTAACGGGTTACAGGTGTGTGGGGAGACAGGGCTGAGGAGAGAGAAAGTGACATAGGGGGTGAGGAAAGGCACACTGGGGACTAGGACATTAATCTAACATTAAAACAAATAACTAGACAGAAGGATGGTTAACCTAGAGTAAAAAGGAATAACTAGATACAAAAAATAATAAAACATAATAAACTCCAATCACTATGAAAGGACTGGCTAAAGAAAACCCTGAAGTGTTTTACTGACAAGTGAACTTTAGAAGGAACAGAACTGGAACGGCACTGTTGTGAATGCTTCACACCAAGCATACTGCCAGAATGACAAATGAAGGGATCTCGAAGACACTAGCTTGAACTCTAAACCAGCTGGACACAAACTTCCATCCAAAACATATGCATTTCACACTGGAGGTTATATCATCACTGTTGCCATACCCATTTGCTAGTGACAGCAGAGTTCAGCTACATATAGTGGTATAACACATATGGGAACATTTTAACACAAGCCAGTTGGGGTAGCCACTTGCGGCTGGACCTTGCGGTAGTCACACCAGTTTAACTGAAGTTAAACTGCCAAGTATATGGTTAAAGTGACAGCAGATGATTTGAAGCTGATTCACCCATGTCTTTACAAAACAAGCATCTGAGGCATTTGGTTCAGATGCTGGTTGTGCTTCAAAAGATGGTAAAGTCGGTCTGCTTTAATATTATTGTCTGAGTAACAGTTTCCAAAGATGCTGAGACGAGTTTGATGAGCTTTTTCCTGCTGTCCTTATTTCTGTTTAAAGGTCGTGGCTAACCAAATTGGGTGGAACCCTGTAGTTCGATTACTTTGCGACCAGCATTGAGTCAAATAAAGTGAACCATAGTTCATCCAAGACTGCTGTGATGAAACTATTATATATATATATATATATATATATATATATATATATATATATATATATATATATATATATATATAGGCCCAGATCTACTACACCAGACAAGTCCCAAGGTGTAGGTTGTGCAAGGAGGCCCCTGAGACAGTCCAGCACATAACAGCAGGGTGCAAGATACTGGCAGGGAAAGAGTACATGGAACGACATAACCAAGTGGCAGGCATAGTGTACAGAAACATCTGTGCAGAATATGGACTGGAAGCCCCGAGATCAAAGTGGGAAACACCCCCAAAGGTGGTGGAGAATGGCCGAGCTAAGATCGGACTTCCAGATCCAGACAGACAAAATGGTAAGGTCGAACCAACCAGACATTGTCGTAGTGGATAAACAACAGAGGAAAGCCGTTGTGGTGGATGTAGCAATACCAAGTGACTGCAACATCAGGAAAAAGGAGCACGAAAAACTGGAGAAATACCAGGGCCTCAGGGAAGAACTGGAGAGGGCCTGGAAGGTGAAGACCACAGTGGTGCCTGTGGTCATCGGGGCCCTCAGGGCAGTCACCCCCAAACTGGAGCAGTGGCTACAACAGATCCCAGGAACAACATCAGACATCTCAGTCCAGAAATGTGCAGTTCTAGGCACAGCAAAAATACTGTGCAGAACCCTCAAGCTCCCAGGCGTCTGGTAGAGGACCCGAGCTCAGAGGATAAGAACCACCCGCGGTGGGTGAGAAGGGAATATATATATATATATATATATATATATATATATATATATATATATATAGAAGCTTGGATTTTCAATTAAAATTTGCCAAACATGCAGATGCTAAGCAGAAGCCTTCAATGATTTTTCCTCAGTTACAGCAACTCATTGATCACATGCAGTATCTATAATTCACAAGCAACTCATGATGTTCATGAGGATCTCAATCACTTTTTTCACATTTTGATTCATTACAGCCTTATCCCAACTCGTTTTTAATTAATCTCTTTCATCAAAATTTTACACAGATACAGAGATGTGAAAAATTGTTTCCCCTCCAGGCCTTCGGTTGTATTTCTATGCAACCAGAGGCCCAACAAGATACAAAAATGTTAAACTGGCATAAGCTATAAATGGTGAAGTGTTTGATGACTCACTGTACGTGTAACCATGTTGTTGAGTGTATTCAATTCCATTATTAAGTCTTTCTAAAATAATTAGTCATATATAATCTGATAATTTACCAAGTCCCTTGATACCTTTCCTGTGGCTGAGGCTCTGCACTTTACTTTTCTTTCTTAGGCTATGGCAATAAGTGGGCCTTTAAATAGATGTTGATTTATTAAATCAAGTAGAATATTAATGGAAGATTAATTTATTTCAGTAACTTAAGCAGTAAACATAATCAAATTCAAAAATACTTTATCAAAAGGGGAAATTAAATATGAAATAAATTAATTCCACATTGACTGTTTTTTCAAACTTTTATTTTTGTTAATTATAATTAAGCTTTTCCACTCATAGGTAACAAATCAAACATGACATTTAAAGTTCAAATATTACATCAGATCATTAAAAATATGTTTATGTGGTACCAATCTTACGCAGTGGCATCAAAAATGCCAGGAATCAGAATTTGCTTCAGTGTAAGACTTATTTAATTATTAGTAATCATAGAATTAACTTATTAATAAAATAAAAATTATTTAGTTGACCTAGGGCACCAATTCTATTAAGTTTGGAATTATAAACCAACTTAATCTCACATGAATAATACAGACCACCGGCAGAAGAAACTCTTCGTTTTCACTAAACCCAGGAAGAAAGATACTGTTGTTAGTTTATAAACCACTGAACGGGTTAGCACCACAACACATTCAAGATCTATTGTTTTATCAACCTCCCAGATCCCTCAGGTCTTCTGGTTCTGGTCTGCATCCCCAGAACCAGAACCAAGTGAGGAGAAGCAGAATTCAGCTTCCATGCACCACAAATCTAGAACAAACTTCCAGAAGACTGTAAAACAGCTGAAGCACTGACTTCCTTTAAATCTCGATAAAAAAAATCCCACCTGTTCAGAGTTGTATTTGAAATGTAATCAATTACAAATTTAACGATGGCACTTGACATGATGTAATGTTTTGATTGTTGATTCTATGTTGCATGTTTTTGTGTTTGTTATGATGTAAACTACTGTGAAATGCCGTGCTGCTGAAATGTGCTATACAAATAAAATTTGATTGATTGATTGAGGATCACTGACATACTTATTTCTAGTCAAATCTGAGCATTTATAGGCAAAATATCTCAACTTTACAGCTGAAATATTCCATAAACATCTCTTATTGGCATGCAATCTAGCTATTAATAAGGCAATAGAAATATATTAAATAATAAAAGAAGAATCAAATCCGATTAATGAATGAACTGTGACAAAAATGCAATGAAATACTGAAAACTTTAAACTACTTAACTTTATTAAACAAGAAAACAAAGGAAAATCCGATTGGCAGAACCACAAATGCAGCACACTGTGTCGTAAAACAGAGCATCCCCCACCCTCTGGCAAGAGAGGAGCAAGATCAAAGAAAAATGGGAATAGAAAGTGAGCCAATGTCAGGTAAAGCTTTGTGGGCTGAAGCTTTCTTTGATATCGGTTTTGGCCCTGTGCTTTGGACAATGGATCATAAAATTCAACCATGTGCTTTGGCTAACCTCAAGCTAGACAAAGGACACCTAATTTAGACCAGATAATCCAATGGTCTTACTTTGGTTGAGTCAAGTCAGGTCAAATCAGTATCGAGAAATCATAAAAATTATGAAAAAGGTAAAAAAAAAAATTATTATTATCTGGTTCTTTTCAAGCATCTATTTATTTGTCAAACGACTCCTTATCCCAAGATGTTAACATTCACACTGCCATGAAATCAAACCTGAACTAAGCTCAGTGATCTCTGCCTCGTTAGCAATGGCCTTCAGCCAGATATGTATCCATAAAGATTAAGAAATACATTATCAAAGGAATATGATTATTCCATTGAAAGGAATAATCATATTCCTTTCAATGAGACTAAGCCTTTTATTCCATCCTAAATTGCCCCAGTCAGATGCCTTTTGGGTGTTTCTTCCTACTCAGAGCAACAGTATTGGGTTCCAAGCCCTTTATTTAGTTCAAATCAACATCCCCACCCAGACCTCAGATGACTCTCAAAACAGATTGCACAGTGTGAGCTCTTATCGCCTGCTGTGCTTCCTATAAGCTTGGATATAGCCCTCCAAGGAACCTTTTCTCATTAAGTGTATTAGCACACTGAAAGCACATATAAAGCTATTTTCTCATTTCAGATTAATTTTTCACGTCCAAATAAATTTGAAATGCTAGAAAATACTAAAAGCACCAGAAAATCAAAACAAGACGAGCAGTACTCAGAGGCTAGATTTCTTATCTCTAAACTATTGAAGATTTTTGGCTAACCCACATTGCTGATAGTCATTTTAAAGCTTGTCTCTGATCAGTGGTGTTTATTCAAAAATGAGCAGCCTTAAGGGGCTGTCAGTCAGATGGAGAAGGAATGGGGAGGAGAAGGGAGCTCACCCACAAGGAGGATACGGCACCGCAGGAGACAACATGGCAAAGTTTTTAGGAACACTAAAAGTATATGGCCGACTGCCAGGAGTAGTTTGGTGGACCTCAGCTGATACAGCACTTTACAGCAGAGGCAACACAAAACTTTCATTGGTAAAGACTTACAGTATGTAGGTTTGATCTTAAGTTCTCTCAGCCTCATGCATGTACAGCTAAAACCAGATATATACATACAACATTTAAATACCACTTCATAAAAACCTACTGTTTTTTTTTGTTTGTTTTTTTACCCAATTATAGTTTACGTTTACTGAATGTTTTAGAAATGTAATGATTTAAATAAATTGGTCTCTGTGTGCTCTCATTTGGCTTGGATCTGTTTTTTTTTTTGTTTGTTTGTTTGTTTTTTTATCTTTTCAGAAACATGCTTGAAATAATCTTTATTAAGAATCTTTGTTGTGCTTTTAAGGTATACTAAATAGTACTGATCGATCCATCCATCCCTTTTCGGTACACTGTCACTAGGGCCTTGAAGCCCATCCCTTCGGATCATACCCTATAAAGGGCAAAAGTCCATTTCTCCAGAGTCAACACAGAGACGTAAATTACAGACAGCTGTTCATGTCCATTACATTTAGAATAACTAATTAATCCAATATGCATGCCTTGGGACTGCAGCAGGAAGCCTGCATATAAAGAATAGCACTCCATTTTATTTTATTTATATTTTAAACCCTTACCATTTAGATTATTGTAAGTTTGCTGTTTATGTTTAATATGCTAAAATATTTCATGCTACAATATTTCATGAAGCAACATCCTGGGGCCTGAAAACTTTAACTTTGAAAATAAGAGAATTTTAGCATTTAATAGATTTATTTGGTTCAAAATATGTGTAAATCAGAAAGAAATGTTAGGTTCTGTAATAATCCACATATCTCTTTTTATGCAAAACTGAGTCACTGTTACAGTTTTAAAGAAAATATTTTGCAAACAGAATAATTTATTACTTTTACAAGCCATCAAAACACATCCGATTTCTTCATACATGTTTCTTTTGGCAGTTTATGGAGTCATATTTTTATTATACTTTTTTCCACATCTTTGTTACAGCATTATTAGCTTTGGGGCAAAAGTTATCACTTATTGGCAGCATAGTTGGTTGACACACCCTTTCCAAACTGTTTAATCATTGCTTGATGTTGTCAGTTAATTACAAGTATATGAATCACATTTTTAAAAAATTAATGGAGCAAAACGGGAGAAAGATTTTGGTTTTAACAAAGAACTTCAAAGCCAAAATGTACAGGATTTTTACATTTTTTATGCAAAATGCATGTCGGTAACATAATACAAAATAGTTTTATCTTAAATAAATACAGAATTAGTATTTTCACTAAAAAGCATCATGACTCTTTGCACGTCAAAGAAGCCAACAAGTTACATTCCTGACACCATTGTTTTATCCATCAAAAGGAATTAACCCTTCATGGTGAAAGTCAGTTTGAGAACAATTCTGAAAACATTAATGGCAAGAATTGCACAGTAACAACAGTTTTAATTTGCACATTTGCACAAATAACTCAGTCCTCATGATCTATTAAAATGTGTGGGAAATTAGTATTTTGTTTCCAACTGAACAAACCATTGCAAATTTAAAGCAAGAAAATTCTGTATGTTTCTCAGATTAAGATTTGTTTTGCATCACTAAAATTATTACTCTCTAAAAACATTTTCAAAAAGTAATTAGTGTATTCATGTATTATTTTATTATCAGTCAGACCAAGGTCTGTTTCCAACTTACTTAATTTGGTAAAAGGGAAAATAATAAATCGGTGATTAATACTTCTTTAATGTAACAGCAAGAAAATATTTAATTTCTTAAACATTTGCTATTTAATAAATTAAACTTAAAAATATATATAAATAAAATGATTAAATGTTTTTTTATTATTATTATTATTCAAATGGCCATTGTGCTCTCAGGAGTTTAGTGAATGGTGGCCTATTCTAGGCTCTACCATTGGGCTCTGATTATTCCAACATCCAACTTTAGTTCGACCCAGATGTCATGCCTTAAAAGACTGGTTGTACCTCATATTTGAGGTACAGCTATGTGGCACTTAAAAAAGTTATCACTTATGCCAAGCATATCTCCTGAGTAAAATTAAAACAATATCAGGAGTTTCACACAAAAAATTGGGCATGTGATGATACAAATAAGAGGATTTATTATGGCCAATATCCAAGAAGTTTTTATCAGTCTATTTGATGACAAAATTTTATACTGGCTCAGATAGTGTTAGCTTGTGTCATTAGAAGTTTCTTTGGCAATCATCACAAAGCCCTAATCATCCAATCAGAAGCAGACTTGAGAAACATTCAAGCCCTCCTTTGCTAGACTTTCTTCACACTCTAGGAGAGACCAATAATGTGGACAAACTATTCTTGCAAATAATATAATTTTTACAATGTGATTGTTTCTACATGAAGAATATTGTGTTAAATTAAAATAGAGTTGTGCATGGCAGACTTTATCATAGTAACCACTTTTTAAAGTTAAATAATAGAATATTCCAAAATATATTATTACAGTTTTAAGAAAGCAAATTGAGATAATTCATACATCAGATACTTCGACAGTAATAGCCCTTTAGACAAGAATTCTTTGAAGCATAATTGTGTTTAGTCTCTAGTATTAACATGCTCTGGCTTTACTGCCATGTATACTAATATCTATGCTTTGAGACTAAGGATGAATGATTTCAACATAGTAATACAGGCAGAATGTCTTAAAGTGCATTACAAGTAATTTTTAAAGTATTACCATAATGCCATTACTGTAATCTTCCTAAAGACCGACATGTAAGAGCACGGGCAGGGATTGAGTTGGAACAAAATAAACAAAGATTTGCTCTTGATCTCATCTGCTCTTATTTCCAAGAGAAAACAGCAAATCAGAGTTTAAACTGAACTAGCAAATGTTGAGCAACAAAAATAATCATTGTGGGTATTGTCATACACATCAAAAGCAAAAAAAAAAGGAAAAAAAAAAAACTCCATTACTTTTTTAGGAATGAAAGATTATTATCTACTAGTTATCATTTTGTCAACAAAATGCCACATCATAGTTTTAAGGCCTACGGGGTCCCGCAAAAAAGAAAATGATAGCAAGAACAGAGTCTGGAATCATGTCAACACTGGTAGATGGCACCTGTGTTATAATTGATATATGAAACAAACAATAAATCACTGTGTGCATGCCTAACGGGGAGGGTATGTGAGGATAAAGGCAACCAAACAACAACCACAGTTCGCAGTAGATAATGAGTTATTATAAGTTGGCTACTGTTTATATAAATGAATGCTTTAGTTTGCAACCACTTGGTGGTGCAGATTATCTCTACAACACCTGAGATAAAAATGAGCAAAATGAACTCTTATAGCTACTGATGGTTGCTATAGTAAGAAGTTGCTACTAAATGCCTTGTGAATTTTTTATCTTTCCTATAATGTACAAAGCCACACATATCATTGACATTGAATCGTGTAGAGCTGCACAGTATTACAAATTTAAAAACTTGTAGAAAACTGTACCACTAATGATAGAGATGGGATGAAAGCTGAACTGTCCAGTTATCTGAATTTGAGTTTTTTTTCATATTGATTTGTTTTTCTACTTTCTGTTGCTAAAGTTACCAGTCCTGCAGTTTTGTTAGTAATGAGAAGTAAAAAAGAAATCTAGGTGGAAAATTATAAGTAGGCGACAAGCTTGAGGATTATGCTCTAGCCAAATAAAAGTATGACTATTATTGGTACCTCGATTAATTCTGCCTTACAATCTGGAACCATAATAACAAGGCTTGTTGTTAAGAAGGTTGGGTAAAACAAAACCCAACCTTCTTAAAATTAATTTTGTAATTTTAAGAGTTAAATATTCCAAAAATCAAGTTACCTAAGACTGATTTTTTTTTTTATTATTCAAAAATCTAAATGAAATTAGTTTTCTTGGAAATTAAAGGAAAAGAGAAAGGCATTTGCAGTTTCTTCTTAGAATTTAAATATTGAACTGAAATAGTTTAGCATCTCTGTAATAAATATTTCAAAACATTTCATAACCTTATCTTTCATTCTACGTATCTGACCAATTCACTGAGTATATTAAATGTTAGTATATATTTGATTTAATCTTGTTTCTTTTATCAGCCTTATTTTCACTGCTTATCAAAACACATAAGCAGTACCTGGTTTTCACTGCTTATCAAAACTCTTGAACCTGGTTTGATCAATACTTCTGTGAATACATGTGCCTCATTGCAGTTGCAACTTGACCTCAGAAATCACCATTAGTCATTATATCATTTTGCAAGCAGAAAACCCAGTGGGATTTTCTAACTGTGTTAATGTCCAATGAGCAGACTGACTCTGGTTAGTAATACAAGGCAGTGAAACCTATTTACCAAATATGTGGCCAAATACTGAATATTCATAAACAGATGGTGTATTTTATGTATATTATTGATTTAAAGAGACGTATTTTATCAAAAAATAATAATAAAGAGTTATTCCCCATGAATGTCTTGGTAGATGTAATGCTATCTTTTATTTTCAATGGTTAGTCTTCTAAAATTTTTGGGCTAGGCTTTTCTAAATAAATGATGTCTAAATTGTAAAGCCATACTTATTATTTTAAAAAGGTGCACATCATTGAATGCAGGCTAAGTTACCTAAATATTTACTTCACACCTTGTCTGAATTTGAAATTCAAAAGGTCTGCATACCTTTCTTATAATTAAGAATGTTTTAAGCCTTAGATGAATGAACTGTTACACAAAATTGTCAGTAATTTTTGAACAAATTTCCAACTGTTACTAGCTGATGGTTTGTATTGTCCTTAATTTCTTTCTTTTTTTTAAACTTTCATGTTGAATGTAGAAAGTTCACTTTATAAGTAGAAATGGAATCTTCCAGTATATCTCTAAGCTATTTTTTACTTGCTATGTCCTTGTCTGGTTGCCTCACAGAGGTGGTGTTTTACATAGCAGTCACTTTCTGTTTCTAAAAATTATTGACTTTAGCCATTTGCTGGAGAATGTTCCCCAAATTCATTGGGCTGTTAATTATTCACTAGATTGTAACAGTTTGACAACATTAAAAGGACATTTGTATACTCACCAATGAAGAACCAAGATTTGTCATTAAAATCACAATCTCCATAGGAAGACATTCAGTTCTTCATTTTATGTAATACTTACATTGGACAAAGCAGAATATTTTCCATCTGCGTGGTCCTCCAGTCCTAAAAGACTTTTTGCCTAGCAATGACTTTTTGCCATTTTACTCATGGGGTTTCATATCTAACAACAATATGTAGTTGGCAAAGCTATGTAATTGGACTCAGAATCATAATACCGATAAAGATATCATAGTGAGGTCAATTTATCCAAAGCTAGTTTTGATCTATCAGCACCTAACACTGTATGATGACAGCAAAAGTATTCTTTTAATGTTGCAAATCAGACACTTGTTCGTGACTTGTGAGTTACAATCTCAATTGCCTCTTTGATTTTAGACCTAGTAGTTTTTTTTTTTTTTGTTTTGTTTTTTTAAAAAGACTCCATTTAGTTACCCGACTGTGAAGTTTCGCTTTTTCTCAGGTCTTCAAAATGTTTCTGTTTGATGGAAAAAGATTGTGGTCCACTGCTGTTTCAATTAGATGTTCCTTTGTGTGTGGCCATTGAGAGGTAAATAAGGCATTCCTATATGTAAATAACACAATTCAAATAAAATAAACTGATTTGAATAGTATTGCATCTGCATGATCGTACAAGATTAAACACATGCATGGAGGTTGGGGCAAAATTAGTTTATGAACCAATTTCAGACATTTAAACACTCGCTCTACCAAGGCACAAAAAATGCAAATCACAAATATTGTAAATATAAAAATCTGTATTTTGCTTAACACTCTTTTGCTCATTATAGATCTGTGTGGGCTCTGCGCAGGTCTACTCTAACTTGACGTCAAAGATCAGCCACTAAATGGGATGCACATGAACATTGACAGTGAAAGTTATTGCAAAAACCCCATAGCCAGACTGGTTTGGTTTGTCCTATTTGGACTAGACCTTAGTTGGTTACCATGTCTGTTGTCAAATGTTTGATCTTGTTTGAAATTCTGCTGTTGAGCAAGTAACAGCTCCAAGCTGTTGCAATGACTTCTAAATACTGGTTAGGGTGAAAAGAAAAGCCATCATTTCCAGTCAGCCAGAATAGTCACTAATTCTAACTCCTCTGACTTGCAGCCTGTTGTTGCACATTAACATGACACCTCCAGAGGTGTGTTAGTAAAAATGTTAATTTAGGTTCTATTCATTTCTTTGTAAATTCTTCTGTATTACAACATTAAAAAAAAACCTGTGTATGGAGCTGCAGCAAAATATGATCACATTATTCTCTTGGTTATTTACTCACTTTTGAACAGTTACAACAATCCTGTGTTGGCAAAGACAGTTGAAAACATGCAAGTTTACCCAAAACTTTCATGTCTTGGGTAAACATGCCAAGCTTACCCAAACAAACCATTTAACTGAGGTCTGGTAAAATTTCTAAGGGCTGTCCCAATAAAGGCTTTTTTAAAAATCTCCAATACCAATCAGAGGAACTTAAGAAACGGTTTTGTGAAAGCAAAATATCACTCCATTAGATCATTAAAATCATGTTATATGTGTTTGAAAGTACTTTAAATTCAAACATGAAATTTATTCTGCATCAGCTCCCTGGCACTCCAGATGCTGCAATAACCTTTTTTTCTTGACATCATTAGATATGTTGCCCCACCAGGAGTTTCTGCAGGACTATCTTACTTTATTAAACATATTTGACTTGACATTTCTATTGTTTTAATAAGCTCACATCTTGCTTCTGCTGCTGATGTTTGTATCTTGAAAAATTTGCAAAAGCTTTAGGTTTACATTAAAAGGGTTCCTTTCTGCTTTGAAACGACTCACTGGCAGTTTAGCTCATGACACAATGAAGTGCTATTTCAGTTAATTGTATATTTATAATATTCATAAAAAAATGTTTTCCATTTCTCACACATTGATTTGTTTTGAACATCATAGAATGTAATGATTAGTTAAATTCCGAATATACTGTCTGGACACAGCTTGGAGAGCAAGCTGTGTCATAACAAAACTGTAAAAATCCAGAAGTGATTGCAGGAGAAAGAGGAGCTTAACTACTGGGAGTTTGATTAGATGACAAGTGGCACATGGCTGGTTGAGAAATGATGCAGCTGAGTGAGAAGACCAGACAGGCAAGCTGAGGAAAGGCGACTAACAAACAAGATAGGGAGGAAATAAATAATAACTAAGCGAAACAGTGATCAAAATAAAAGCAATAATATCGAAGCTGAATACAACAGAGCCAAGTAATTAATAAGATTTATATTGAACATAAATTAAACAAATAGCCAGAATACAAAACCAAAGAAAACTCAAACCAAACATCCAAGATTATGACATGCACACTAAAATATTCTGTGACTTTGAAAATAATGGTAGCACAATCTGTGACAATGCTGTAAGATAAAGACAACTGTTCATAATATAATATCAGTTTATTTAGCAATTATCTACAAATTAAATCTTTTTAAGCAGCTGCATCTTAAGAAACAACTTGTGGTTTTCCTGACACATTCCTTGTTGCTCTTTAAGCGGAACAAAGTGGTGACTTCACATAAAGTGTCTGCAGCCCTGCTTTTTCAGTTCAGCTGATGTTTGGTTGCGTCAGTCCATGCATGCAGCTTGTCCTCAGACATTACGACAGGAATGACTTCAAAAGATTTTTTAGTTGCAAGTAATTGTATTACACCCCTCCGTGTTAAGTGATTCTGTTTTTAAACTTTAAAAACAGTCATCCAGATCTAGCAGTTTAGTAATTGCTTTGCTCTTTGGGTTTACTCCACAGACAGCCACATGTCACTTTTATGAGATCTTCCTTCCTTACAGTAGTTCAGTAGGTTTAGTTCTTCTCAGAACAGCTTGACATGTATGCTTAAATTTTTGTAGCATTCTGCAGGAGAGGCATAAGTTTAGCTTAGCGCAAACTCAATACCCTATCAATGGGCTGAGTTTCCATGTTAGTAGTACCCTTCATCACTGGATTTGTTTAACACTTTCAGCATTTTGAAACAACTGCAGCACAAAGTGTAAGGTTCAGTTGAGTTCCTAAATGATCAATATTATAAGTGACTCACTGCTGTTTTTCAAACTATTTGCACTATTTCCCTGATTAATTTGCACCATATTAATCAGGGAAACATTGCAATAACGTGTCAGTGTTTTAGTGTACAAGTATTTATTTGCAGTGACATTAGCTTAAGGACTCGCCACTCACAAGCAAATTACTTGTAAGCTTATTATGTGGTTATATATTTGTGCTGCACAGTCCTGTTTCCATGTGGTTTTGTCACAGCGTACGCCACCCAAACCCCAAGTATGGATTATTCCACATTGGCTGAATAAGTGGCCAACCTTACAGTGGCTGAAAAACTGTTCCAGTCATCACAAATGTGTGGTATTACAGTAAACACAGAGCTGTTTGCTCCTAAAAGTGAATCTTTTTCAATTTCATGGCTTTACTACAGTTCGGGTTCCAAAATATATGACCATTAAACAGATAATGAAATAATTTGCACACCTTTACATGTGTTTAGAGGAATGTCCATATGATATGCTAAAGTTATTGGCACTGTCTTGCTAAAACGAGCAAAAATTTCCTTCAAAAACTACCATTCATTTAACAATATATGCTTCTCCAAAAATGATCACTGTAAATGGCTTTTTGTCCTAAGTAGACCATGTACTTTTCTTTTAGAGTATTTTGATTTCTCCTTTGCTCAATACAGCAAAAATGTTGCCTAGAAATGATATAGATCCTGATGCAATGCCACATGATAAAAAAATGTTGATTTCATTTCAGACTTGCAAAGATGGTCTAATTTCAATTCTTTTGTTTCTTTAAATATAATCTCGGTGTGTGCAGATCAATTTTTATTATTGGATTGGTGCAATGTTATGCCAATTATAAACCCCACAGCTACTTGCATATTGACACATAAAAACTATTTGTCGCTACTCCTCTCATAAATGTATTTCAAAGTCATCTATACAAATCTTGTGCTCAGTTGTTTGCCTGACATTGCATTTCATTTAAGTGATTTTCAGTATTTTTACTCAATTCAAACATTAGTGTTTTGTTGCTAACTAAATGATGTCATCAGAAGTATTAGAATTCTTCAAATTACCTGTCCAAACATTGGTGACATCTGTGCCCTGTGCATGTGCATTTCTAGCTATTTCTGCAGGAAAATAAATCCACCAAACAAATAACTAAGCAACTCTCATGGTTCAGATAATAACATAAATCTTTGTAACAATTTATGATCCCAAAGCCTCTTTTGTTTTTATTTATGTAGGCACTGAAATCTTTTCTTTCTAAGACATTAAACAATTAGGAGTTCGCTTTTTGTGTAGGAAATTTTGGGCATACAATCAAATATGTGCAAACTCACATTTACCAATTAAAAGATTAGAATACTTTTCAAATTAAAACTGTAACATTTATCCTGTGGAATGTTTGGAATTATTTTTAAGTAGAAATAAGGGGTAACACGTAACTAACAATTAAAACCAATTCTTTTCTGAGTGACTATGCTTTTTCCACTTCATTGTTCAGCTTTTTCTTCATTCGTCATCTCTCTGTCTCCTCAAAGCTCATTAGTATGTTTTGGTTATGGAATTACAATAAAGACACTAGTGCATGCTTTGGAAGAAACAATAAAACTATATTGTTCATATGACTGTATTCCACTTGTGGTTAATTCATTCTTCAAACATGAACAGTGAAACAATATTATGAAAGTTTCCATCAATTTTGGATAACTCACCTCACATGCTGTTACACCAGCATTAGTTTTTAGCATGCACACTTTATTTGTTGGTGGCATGTTACTGACTTGCAAACTAAGTTAACTTGTTGAGATGTAAAACTGACTAGTGTAGATCATTTAAAGAATCTCACTAAGAAATATTTTGAATTTTTTTTCTCTGTTTCTGTCAACAATCCAACTTTTTTTTTTTTTAAAGTCCTAAAACACTCCACAGGAGTGCCTTTATTTAACCCAAAGCTTATGAATTTACCTCTCTGAAGCTTAAAAAGTCACTACTTTGGAATGACCTTGAGTGTAATAATTCTAAAAAAAAAAAAAAAAAAAAAAAAGCTATTTTGTATTATTTTGAAACAGAGCTATTTTCATCTGATTTAATGCCAGACAGCAAGGAAGAAAAAAGATTGTGTCCCTTACATGGCATTTGAAAAAAATCTGGCTTTAACTATATCCATCCTTTTCCATTAGGTTCAAGCATGTTATGGCAGATGTGAAATCTGTCAGAGCAGTTTTGTAAAAGGCATTAAAATTCCACATGCAATAAAAGTGTTATTTATGGGGCCATAACAGGCTTGTAGTTTTACTAACACAAACACCAAAGAAGAAACCAAGACACTGAACTCTCCCATACACACTCATTGAAGGATCTTGTCCATCTGTAAGCTTGTATTAATGCACAATTAAAGTAAGTTAGCAAACCTAATTTAAATTCAACCACATGACAGCTAAAAATCACTAACTGTAAATTAAGCATAAGAGTATTTATTTTAGTTGAGACCGATCAAGAACGATGAATAACAGGCAAAAGCATCTGTACTTGCCGGCAAGCTGTGTGATGTCATTGGGAAAATTGTGTAATTAAAAAGCACAAACTTGTGACGCAGAAGCTGTGGTATTAAGGAAGAATGTGTCACACGCTTGTTAAAATTTTAAATAAACTAATTAGTAATCAAGAAAAAATGTTTGGCTGAAAAAAATTTATGAACAGAAGCTGATGAAAATAGAGGTGGAAAATAAATTAGCTAGATATGAAGTGGCTCCACCAACAGAGTGAGCACCTTCACTACAAGCACTTTACCTTTACATTAGTGAAGGTAAGGAACCTTCATTTTGTTCTGGATCTCATTACTGAAGATTCTCCTTCTTCTGCCATTTGGCATTTGTCCCTTCACTGTAAGAAAAAAAGAATAAAGACTTGAGACCATTTTTGAACAAAATGTGAACCTAATATATTTGTTGCATAACAAGTACTTTTCAAAGAGAATTATGCAGGCTAAGTTGAACTTGTACTTGCTGCAAATGTGAACAAAAGCATCAATTTGTCATTCAGATGTATGAGAATCCAGTAACATCAAACCAATACTTCAACCAAGATGGCACCATCTTAAGATGGTGTACCTGGCACACCATCTTACTTGCTTTCTTTACTTTCTTATTTTTTCTTTATTTGTGTATTGATACTGTCACAGTGTCTCAACAGTTTGTGAACATAAAGTATTTTTTTGGACATTAAAACTTCAATGGATCTACATTTTGGATAGGGTTTGGGAAAAATTAGGCTTCCAGTTTCTCTCATGTCCCTACTGAACCATGCCATTCTGGAGAGCCCATTCCCTCAAAGACATGGTAAATGTGAAGGCTAAAAGCTTACCTAGCATTTCTTCACCCTCCGGTAGGCGGCTTTCCTCGGCTTATGAGGTATTGTTTCCTAGTTGTTGTATTTGCCTCGCTCTTCTGGGGATGTGCTCTTCTCTCACTGTTACGGCCCTGGGCCTTAAGAGCTGGGTTGCAGGTGTCTTGTCTGTTTTTGTGCTCCTCCCCTTTACAGGTGCTGCTGATTTGTTCATTTGGAACACGGAGTATTTAAACCTAGCAGTCTCCACCTTCTGGGTCACCTTTGGCGTCCACTCTGCCGCTTGATGTTTGTGGTGATCTGCTGCCAGGCCTCGGCTCCCCTCCTTTTTGCACATTTGAGTTTGTCTTTGTTTTTGCACCTCAACACTTCCATATGCACTTATACCTCGCATCCAATCATTTACACTACACCACTGATACTGACATTCAAAATCCATTGTTGTTTTTGTTAATAAATATTTATTTTATTGCACTTTAACCACTGCATGGTCTCCCGTTTTGTTATGACCTTGAGCCAGTCGTAACACTCACAAACAACCAGGGATTTGAGGTGCTCTGTTTAAATCCAAGATCTGTCATGAATTTTGTGAACTCTTTGTTCCAACAATGAGGAGACTGTTTTAGTCCATTGATTGCTTTTTTAGCTTGCACACAAGATGCTCCTGACCTGGTTTGGTGTGTCCCATGTATATTTCTTTTTTTCCAAGTGTCCATTTAAGAATGCAGTGACAATATCCATTTGACATACATGTAGGTTATTCTGGATGGCAAAGGACAATAATGTACAAATTGAGCTAAAATTTGCCACAGGTGAAAACGTTTCAACCCCATCAGCACCATATGGCAGTGACTAACCTTTGGCAACAAGTCTGCACTTATATATCTCTCCTTCTCAATCACTTTGATGCTTGACTTTGAACCTGATAACCTCTTTGCCTTTTGGTAGTTTCACTAGATCCCAGGTTTAATTTTCTAGCAGTCACTAAAAACTGCTGCTTCTTCCCTTTCTTTTCACTTGGACTCTTCAATGTTTCTTTTAGTGTGATTGGTTCTGTTACAGAACCAACATTAGAATAATGATCAACAGTCACCATTTCTGCAAACTCATCATATCCATATCTCTTTGGAGCCCTTCTAATTCTGCTACCTCTTTTAACAGTTTCATATACAATGATGTCATCAGATGTTTCCTTTTCTTCTGTGATGGTAGTCACCTCTTTCTCTGGACAGGAAATGTCCACATCATGTTTCCAGTTAAAGTCTGATTCATTAAAGTCGACATTTTTGGAATCAGAATTATTTTCTTTTCTTCATCGAACAGACAATAACCTCTTGCATTGTCTGTATATCGCTCAGACCTGAACGTCACAGCTTTCCTGTCTAGTTTTTGTTTTTCAGCGTCTGGGCCATGTGCTTTAGCAACACAACCAAATACTAACATGACTCACATCAGTTTTTTTGCCAGCCCCTTGTTGGAAGGGTGTCTCTTGCTTCAGAACATATTTTGGCAATATGTTTTGTATGTAGGCTGCTGTTGCTACTGCTTCAGCCCAGTGCATCTTTGGTAAGTAGCATGTGGCAACATGTGTCTCACTGCTTCGTCCTGTTTTTTCTTGCTGTAACTCAATTTTTCTGAGGTGTATCATGTACAGACATCTCACAGTAGATACCTGGAGCATTCAAATATTGTTTAAAACTCATTTAAAATGTATTCCCCATCATTATCTGATCTCCGTCTTGCAACTTTATGTCCACACTCATTGACCAATGTTACTGATGTAATATGACAGACAGGCCAAGCTCATTTAACATACAACTGGTATAGGCCATTGAATCTTTGTGTTCCCATTCCTTGAAGAGATCCATCCTTGCCACGTATGTAGCACTGAGATTTTTTTGAACTGCCCTGTATTTCCTTTCCTTGTAGCAGCTCCCAATAACACAAGATTTCCAGACAACTTTGGAATGTACAGCACATCATTCATGGTTGCAAGTTTAGTATCACTGACTTTGAAGATCATGTCCATTTTAACAATGCCAAATCCTTGGGCTTCGACCACCCTGCCACCACCCAGTTTTAAAACTGCTGGTAGTATTTTGGCATTTCTTTATCACAGGTCATGCGTTTTGAATCAATCAAACATTCAACTTGTCTTGGTCCTTCTTTAAGATTTGTGTTTTTTCAACAAAGGCACTCTCAATGGGGTCTTCATTTCTACCGACCACATTTTTGGCTGTGTGATTTTTGAATAATTTTTTTCAGCTTGAATAATTAAGATTTATGTGTCCTTCTCCGCTACACTCTCCATGAACTATGCCTTTCAGTTCCCACTGCTTTTGAATTGTCCTGCATTTCTCTGCGATCTTACATGGAAATGGCTGCTACACCACCTGATGCAGTCATCATTAACATTGACTCTTTTTGCTCATCATTTATTAATGCTTGCTGAACAAACTGCAATGTCAAAATTGTCCATCTTTGCTTACCAGTTCCAGGACCTGGCCAAAACCTCTCAGTCATTACCTTGAGAAATAATGAGATTTGGTGAAGTATAAAACAGGCTTTAATGCCAAAAATAACCAAATGTTACAAGTCATACAAATGGGTGTCCATTTGTGCACATCCATGCACAAATGGTCCAGCGCTGGACTCCACGTAGCACACTTAAGGGATGCAACCAAGTGAAGCATCCTCTCTAAGAGGTGTTGGCCTGCCTTAAACAGTTTTTGTTTATGTGTGACTGTCGCCGCTCTTATATGTTATCGCTATGTAAGCATGCATGTGAGCAGATAAAAAGAGAAATTTATCCATAACATTGCTCAAGTGTCTCTTTCAAAATGTCCCAAGCCTCTTTTGGACCTTGTCATCCATTGTGAATCCCGCAAGTCCATTTATTTGACTCAAAAACGTTCCTATCAGAACTTTTTAGCAACGCACTGGACCCTTAACAGGCGTTTCTCTTCACTTCAGAAAGGAACAGTACAACTGCAGTACTCAGAAGACAGCGTAACAGCCTTTCCATTTAAAGCCACTGAAAAAATTACCATATTTTCCAGGCTATAAGTCACAGTTTTTTCATAGTTTGGCTGGGGGTGCGACTTATACTCCGGAGCAACTTATGTGTGAAATTATTAACATATTATATCATATCACATGTTATTTTCACACTAAACCGCAAGAGGGCGCTCTAGGCCTGTGTTGATAATGTGTGTGGTAGAAGATACCTTCAGAGTAAGCCGAGTTGTTTACAAGCAACACCGAAGATAAAAATTTTGTGATTTGGAGTGACACGGATGGTTTAGTAAACTTGTTCGCAGGTTATTTATGCTATAGTTATCTGAATAACTCTTAATATGTTATGTTAACATACCAGGCACGTTCTCACTTTGTTATGCGTCATGTAATGTTGGCATACCGTACAATTATTCAGCCTGTTGTTGCCTCTATTCTATTTTTATTGCCTTTCAAGATGACATGTCTTTTCTTGGTGTTGGATTTCATCAAATCAATTTCCCCCAAAAATGCAACTTATACTCCGGAGCGACTTATATATGTATTTTCTGCTTTATTATGCATTTTATGGCTGGTGCGACTTATACACCGGAGCGACTTATAGTCCGGAAAATACGGTACTGCTTCATATTTCAACATAGCAGTACATCTACTGAGATACCCTAGGATAGCTAGAGTAATTATGAGTGTCATAAAAAGTGAAAGTTTTAAATCTAGCCCTAAAAGTAGACACAGTGTCTGCCTCATGGACTAAAAGTTGGAACTGGTTCCACAGCAGAGGAGCCTGATAGCTAAAAGATCTGCCTCCCTTTCTACATTTAGAAATTCAACTTACTTTTTTGTGAGAAGGTAACTGAAAATTTCTATCGAACCATTTGATGCAGAGTTTATATTTTTTTGCAGTATTTATGAATGATTAAATGCTGAATGTTATTTTTCCCCGTGTATGTATTAATAGTGATGGACCAAAAACTTCCTACTCAATGTATAATATAATCAGGAAAACAACCCTGAACCCTAAACAACTGGATGAATTATATTCATCCAGTTGTTAACACTGGATGAATATAATTGAAGTAATTCTGATTTTAGGGCTAATTGCTGTTTAGTTTGTTCATTAGTTATTCACAGCAAAATAATTGTAGTGCCATTGCTAATAATTGAGTTTAATTTGAAACAATCATAGTTATTTAATTTAGGTTGTATGCATGTTACAGACTTTTGAGGGAGATTAAACAGAGAACAATATATTTTATGAGGTAAGTCAATTAAGAAGACCTTCATATTTAGTTCCAGCAGATGCATAAACACACTTAAAATGACTGCACAGAAATGTTCTGCAATTTCTCTGCTTTACTTGGATTTTTATTTGATCTGCTCAATTTGTACCAAGTTTCTTTCATTGATGCTTACCCACCAAAAATTTGACTACACAGAACTTTCCCCTGTCAGCACAGCAAATGCTGCCACTGTGTGTTCCAAACCGGTTGCTGCCTGACACTCCCATTCCCCTTGTCATTTTGTACCTGCACAGCTTCATAAATACACACTCAAATAAATTGAGGTTGCGACATTTAGATTTTCACAGACCCACCCCTCAAATAAAACATGTGCAAATTCTGTCTCTAACATGTTGATTTCATTAGGAAACTAAAATTTCAAGCATATCTATTCAAAAGAGTGGTATTGGCTCTTAAAAGATGTGCTTCTGTGCTACCACTATATAACAATCTAACTTCAATGTCTCTGCTTTAACCATTTGTGGGGTTTTTATTTATTTATTTATTTTTTTAAGAAAGATTAATTACAATATTTCAGACAAACATCCATGATATGGATTCAGTGTCCTACATGCTGCTATTAAAATGTGATTGAGATCTGTTAAAGCAGATGGTGGGGTGAAGTAATGGTGGTATTTATCATCTTGCCTTTAAGATATTCTCCAGTGAATTTCTTAATAGCACATCAGATGGTTTTATGACAAAACTCTTAACTTTTAATCTCAGGGCCTGTGAGGTACAGAAAATCTGAACAAAATTGCATTAACAACTCTTATCACAACATTGAAAAGAACGTCTTTATTAATGTTTCATCACTGCCACACTGTAAGCCGATGCAATTAGGATAGATACTTAATGAGAATCTATCCGAGTTGTCTGTCTTAATCATACAAATAAACATAGCACTGGAAAATACATTTATTTTTTAGTGTTATCTGGTTATTTTCTAAAGAGCCCTGGTGGAGGTGACACAAAAGTATGTTTTTGACTTTCTGAGCAAGAAAACCTGAAAATCACATCTGCGATTATCTGCTGTTTAGTCTAAACCTTCTTTTATTGTAACTTTCCCTCAAGCATATTGAAACAGATGCCTTCGATGGTGATGTCATTGGCCGACTCTTTTTTATGTAGAGATGCTTTATGTGTTGTAACAGTTTTTTGTTTGTACTTTGTTCTTTATTTCTTTGTGAAATGTGTACAAGTTTGTGTTTTTCTATCCAAGAAGTTTATATTTGCTCAGATGATTTGTCTCTAGTGCACAATTCCTTAAATGTATCTAGTAAAGTCATTGAAAAAGACTTGACACTTAAATTCTAGAGGAAAATCTAGTGTTTTATACTTTGTGCTTGTGAAAAGTCATGGTGTTTTTTTGGGGTGGGGGTGGTGGAAAGTTTTATCATTGTTGAATTTTTATGGGTCCTTCACCAGGACGTCTGTAATCTTATTTAGTACCAATTCGGCTAAGGGTTCAAAAGTTAGAAGTAGGGGGATTTTTGAAAGGGGATAGACGATATATCATTTCCTGTAAAGCCTCTATGACCAGAACATTGTATCATTTAATTAAATGACGTGACGTACTCGGAGGCAGGTAGCGAAAACAAAGAATTGGCTTGAAGGAGGACCATTACGCAGGTTGTTGTGACATCATTGAGGGCTGGCTATAAAGAGCCGAGGACTGACGCGCAGAATTAGAACAGCAGTTCAGAAGCGTTGGGGTAAAGGACGCGTTCAAACCTGTTCAGTTGACTGACTGAACCGACCGTCCATCTTACTAAAGAAGAAGAAGAGGAGAGGAATCCCTGTAAGACTTGACAAAATGAACTTGTCCTACTTGGTTGCCTGTGGACTTTTGGTCAGCCTGCTTTCAGAAAAGATGGGAGCAAAACCTTTAACTCAAGCGCAACAGAAGGTAAGCCGGTTGTATCTCAAATGATGCTTGGTGTTACGTTTATGCATGAACAGTTGCTTTTTATTTGAACGCAAAAAATAAATCAATCAATAAATAAGTGCGTCAGATATTATTTTATTATTTTCACGTTTGCCATTCTGGAAAAGCATTGTTTTCTCTTTGTTAATAAGTTAAAACTTGCCCAAGCTTTTTGCGTCTCTTTTAGATGCACTAAAATAACATTTTATTCTGTGACATTTATAAGAACGCAATTTAAAGAGGTGTTAAATTGTATTCCACAATTTAGTCATCATCAGGTACTCGTGGTTCCTTTTGCACTTATTCCCGACTTGAAAACGTGTCTGCTGGAATCTGCTGTGTGCGTAAAATCAAATTATCATAGCGCAAAGGACTACCCTAACTATTTAAAATAAGTCATGCAGTCATATATCCGTTTATATCCTTTATTAATAAATAAATAAATGACCTGGGTGAAGTGGATGCCAAAGTACAGACTAAATATCGTTCATATGCACCTGCTTCCCAGGCTGGTGGTTTTATTAGAACACAGTGTCACTGAATAAAAATTAAAGTTGCACTTATATGCGACAGGAGAGATTTATAGACTCGAGGCGATTTCAATTAACCTCTAATCTAATAACTGCTACATTCTCGTTTGTGGTGGAATTTGAAGCTGTTACCCCCGAAGGGTATAAAATGTTGAAATATTCCCTCTAATGCTTGCCGTTTATTTGAATATACTGTATCGAGGCTTACCTCAAATGGTGTAAAAGTATGTAACCTCTGCCCGAACAAGCAGTATATATTCTTGTTATTTGAGTTATCAGAGGTTTGGAGAAGAAAAAAAAAAAAAAAACATTTACCGGAGGGATGCACTGCTCATCTATTTTGTTCATCTCACAGTCCCTCCGAAGTTTGCTGGGTGAGGAACTGGCGGAGATCCTGGAGTCAGATGAGAGGGAGCGAAGGATAGATGCAGTGCGCTCTCGGATGAGGTTACTGCGAGATTTACGCATGGACACCCGGGCCAGAGGGATGTGGGCACGTCTCCTCAACGACCAGCCCGCAGCGAGGAGGCACAAGTCGGGAAACAAGAAGGCGGGCTCCACGTCACGGAGTGGCTGTTTCGGACACAAGATGGACAGGATAGGGACCATAAGCGGGATGGGCTGCTAGGGCTCGGAGCTGCGCAGAGGCGGTGAGTTCATGGGGCATCCCTGCTTTTTACACTTAGGTGGAACCAGAGTAACGTCCCAGATAGAAACAATGAGGAAAATCTGTGCTGGTGAAAAAATAAATAAAATAAAATAATAATAATAAAATAAAACGAATAGTTTTGAATAAATGTGCATTTTAGGACATTACCTTAGAAAGCACACAGAGGATACACACACACAAACATATATATATATATATATATATATATATATATGAATTCCAGTATAATTCAGAAATTAGTAGCATGTCAGGAGTCACTCAAGTGTGTTATTGTGCCATAACTCTGTAAATAAATCCTTGACATTAAACCACCTGGAACAAAGGAAGATTTTAAGCCCCAGAGGGTCTAAAAAAGATAATGTATCAAATTAATACAATAATACATTTTCAACCACTGCAATACTTTCTTCGAAGATGCAAACTGTTTGCTGAAAAACTCACTTAAATTAGAGTGACATATAGGGTGCAATCTTGTGGGTGTTTAGGAAGTCCACTCTCATGTTTCTACTCATAATTGTGGACGATCCCATCTGTTTCATTTGGAAAAACAGTGGCATACATCATATTTAGGAAGTGGAGATGACAAGGAGGGATGGAGGAAGGAAGTGGCGATGTGGACGAGCGCATACACATCCATGCACTGTCTTGAAAATGAAGCACCCTGCAGTGGTCAGAATCTTTCTGGGAAAGCCATTTTCTCCAAACCCAAGTGTTTTGACCAAAATCAGGGAAGGGGCTGTGTTTGTGAATGAAGTAATGTGGACGCTAAGGTGACACACAATTAGTCCTGAGGGCTGGGGCCTTTTTGTGGTTGTGGTGAAACAGTGAGATACAGTGTGGGGACGTGAGAGTTTATGACTAACTTGGAAGTGGTGGTCACTGGTTAACACCCAGAAATGTGAAAGTTTGTAATGGATTCCCAGTTCAAGATACCAGAGTAAGATTTTTTTATGGAAATTAAAACCAAAAAGCATGTTTGGAAATCCCCAGGATGATGAGCAGCTGATTAATAGGCTCTTAAAATTACAGGATAAATGATAACGTGTTTACGAACCAGTCTCTGACAGTGCTTATAAGATTTTCTCCCCTGTTTCTCTTTTTTTTCTAGGTCTTTGGACGATGGGTTTGGACAACATAGGCTGAGTGTGTTGCCACCTGAGCGAAAAATTACCAACTGATATGATTTTCGGTACGATCGAGCCCACAACCAGCGTTGGGCAAAGACTGAGAAGACAATGCTGCAGAAGCCTCATCACTTTATATAAATAAATATGAATATATACATAGTAAATATGCAGGTATATATTCATCAATGTATGCCATACAAATGGTCTACAAATACAGAGATGCATACTATGACGTTGTGGACAATGGTGTAAAAACTAAAAACCGCAAGAGCTGTACATTGTTGCTGCTGCTGTACATTCAAGTACTTCATTCACTCCTGCGTTAATGTATTTATGTTTAAAATATTTATATGTTTATAAAAGAGATATTTATAAATCTGAGTGTTATTTATGTAACATTTTTGAAAATGGATGCAAACTGCAGGTCAATTCTGTTTTGTTTCCTTTTACTTTTGTCTTATATAGTTGTGAATGTTTTAAGAAAAAATATGATAAAAATGAACTTCCATGTGCACATGCCATCCTTTCTGGGCGTCTTGTGTCTCACTAATGTTGTGAAAAAACAATCAGACATTTAGTAAAGAACATCAATAACCTGAACAACAAGTAGGAAACATTTGAATAGTTTTTTTTTTGTTATCAGTGTTTAACTAAGTATTAGATAAGAAATCCTAATGTTAATTTCTGATTCAGCAGTGTATTTAAGGACTATTTTACTCCTTTTTTGATACCTATTTTAACTCACATTTTAGAATAATTAAACGAGTTAGTTTTTGTCCAACCACCTATGCATTTTCTATGCTTGTGAAATACTTTAAGCGTCGGTGCCTTTCTCAAAATTGGAGAAAGATATTCCAGAATTTTCAAGACTCCATTTCAACCCTGGTGTTATGCACCCGCCACTTAAACATTTTTGTCTCTTTCAACTTTTTTGGTTCATTCTTTCTTGCATTCAGCCTGCAAGATTGTGATATGGCGTCACAATCATTTAAAATCTACGGTACATTTTTACTTTTAGCTACAAAAATTGCTAAACTACCTCCAGAATCGTGACCTGGAACAACAGGACTCAACTATTGGATGTCCCTTTATCTTTGTTATGTGTTTAGTAAAAAAATAAAAAATCACCTGAACCCTCAAAAAAAAAAACCAACAACAACAACAAAAAAAACACACTTAAACTATCCTTGAAGCAAATTTTGCCCATCACAAATACCTCAGAAAAAAAAATCAAGCTGAATATAACCTATCTAGAAGATTGCAACCTCAGAAAAAACAAAACAAAACATCAGCAATATCATGGAGGAGCATGAATAAAAAGCCAACTAGTGTGATCCCAAATCTTTATTCTTACTAAAGAATATCTTTCATCTCAGCTTATCATTAACCTTTAGGGATGTTTTAGGGATATTTAGAGGAATATATTTGGTGTCGGTAGATTTATTGGGGAGAAAAGATGAAGCACTAAGTATCTAGGTTTTTTATTGCTACAGCGTTTGGAACTTGGATCCAAACCAAATCTTTACTGCTGCAAGTTCAAGTTATGTAGTGGTGGTAATAATAATTAATATCTCTATTTTTGTGGCACTTGTCCCAAAACAAAATTTTCCAAGGTACAGGTGGGTAGAAGGAAGGGAGGAAGAAGCAAAAAACTTTTCCATGAGATATTCAGTGGAAAATATCTGCATCAAATATGTGCAATGTTCAAAGAAGCAAATCATCAAATAAATAAATAAGATGGAAAGATACAAAATCAAGTCTATGAAAGTGCTTATGGGGAAAATGTGAAAATAAATTAGCTGCAGTATAAGTCTTTGAGAAGGCTAGTATCAGTCTTGTGAGATAATCTGATTTAGATGTTACTGGAAGTCATTTTTGTTAAAGAAATTGAATAAATTATTTCCAAAAGGTTCTGACCTGAACATTATCGTTGACCATTTTTAATTAACAAAATTATAACTCTGAAATCATAATTAAATGTTTCAGATATTATAAATGTATTTTGTATTGAACCTATTTTTACTTAAGAAAACGCTTTTCATTATACAACAAACAAAATTGCACTCTAAAACTGACACTAGTCAAGTCATAAAACAAATAAGACAATCATGTGGCACCAACTCAATGTGTTTAGGCAACGACACATTATGAAAATTATTATTGAAGAACAGAATAAGCATCATGAAGAACACCATGTCACAAAGCTCAAATAACATAAACATGAGTTCACTGTATTCCAATGCTCTCCACTGTCATCAGACCTTAATCTGACACCTTTGTGATGCAGTGGAACAGGAGATTCAGACATGACAGGTGTTCAGCCAACAGGTCTAGCGTGTCAATATAAACCAAAAGTTTTGAAGAATTTCCCCGATACCTTGTTCAGTTTTTATATCACAAAAGAAATCAGCAGCTGTCAAGACAGAAAAGGGTCCTACTTTGTACTATTTGGAGACTATTTGGTCAATGTCTACGATATTGTGTTCTATCATGTCTCTTCCACTAGATGGAGCCAGAGAGTAGTGACGAACCCAAAAAAATAAATAAATAAGTTGAAACCCATCTTCAATATAAAAACTACATGCTTTTATCAGGAAGATTTAATTTCAAGCAAAATGTCATACAGTTAAATAATGTCATATATTTTTTACGCATATAACTTAGAAAAGATAAATACCATTTAACAGAAAGTGTAAAGTGTTTTTCTCTGATTCCTAAAATATTTTCAAATAAGAAACTTTGCAATTTGGATATAGTGTGAGAGCAAAAGGCAAATGAATTAACTCTAGATACCACAATAAATTCCAGTATAGAATATATTACCTGTGGGTACAACTCTTCTCTTTTAGTCATCACAACTAATTTTCTTTGTCATTTTGATTGAATGGATGCCTATCTGAATGAATATCTGCAGCAAATTTGATGGTGTTGCTAGAATGTGATTGAGGCAATCAAGAATCTTATAATTTAGCTCCATTAGCGATGGTGCTGTCAATGGAAAATGTCATTGACATATAGAGGAACAGTAACATGATTTTCCAAGTTTAAATCTCCCTATGAGTAATTTGGGTGGCTGCCCAGAAATAATGCGTCTGTCTGCGATAAAGAAGGGAGACGCAGAGAACCCCAAAGGGTGCATCTATTTTTCTCACTAATGCCTCCATTTGTTGGGTTCACTTGATTTAATCCACCAGAGCAACACAAGTGTAGGGGGAAGTGATTTGAAAAGAGGGAGTAGTCTTGTATGCCCTCCAGATTTATCTTAGGAGCTCTAGTGAGGTTTGGTTCTGTTAATGTGTCTTTGTAGCATTGGAATAACGTCTTTATACTCAGAGATGGTTTCTCAATGTCAGAAAACTTGGATATGGTTTACTGGCACAGAAAGTGGCAAAAATAATTTAAAAAAAACAAAAAACCCAAATGAGTTCGGATCAGTATTTGTAAAATTAGAAACTTTATGAATGAAAACGTTATATATACAGAAGAAAAGCAAATCCGTAGCTCTGACTCAGAGATTCCTTTGAGTGAAAGATGTAAAATGCAATGCTGCCTCTGTGTGGTGTTCAGTGTAAATTACTCTGATATGCTGTGAACGTCTCCTGATTCAACAAAATGAAAGTTACTTGGCATCAGACAGATTGCTTCCACCACCAACAGCACTACATACAAGGAGTTAATCTAGGTAATGTCAACACTGTAACTACTCTGGAGGCTACAGATTTTTTGGAGCCATTGAAAACAAGCACAGCCTTTTGAAACAGGATTAGCTTTATAATTAAAAATCTTCAGAAAGATTTTTATAATTAAAATTTTCTAGGAGCAAAGTTCCACCTATACCTACCAAGAGTTAACATCGAGTCATTTTACAAATAACAAACCTGAATGTGTTTGATTTTAAGACTAACAGACAGAGCAAAACGCAATGCTTTTTAAAACATCTTAACCAACAAATATCTAGATAAATAAGATGTGATGTACAGTTAGCTTATGCTGCAGATTTGCACATTTAGAGACTACTCAGTCAATTTGGCCACTCAGTGTTTTAGGACTGGACTTTATCTGGGTCATACTTTAGTCTAACTCATTTCATAATAGTTCTGGCTAAATGTTCATGGTTTCAGTCTTACATAGAAACTTTGTCCGACTCTATAAAGTTTCGAATTACAACTTTGACCACTTCTATAGGATGAGTGTTCTTAATGTAGACAGCTGCAAACTGTCTTAGACGGTCCTCAATCTGCAGTTGTCATTCCATTTGGACAAGTTCTGACTTTCTTTTTATACCTTCTGAAATACTTTGGTCCCAATGAGTTATGTCATTGTTCCTTTTTTACATTGTATCCTTCAAATTAAACCTATACTGTTAAATCAAGTTGTGAATACACTATACCGCAAAAAATATTTGTTTGTGACTGGCAAATATGGACTTAACTGACTTTTCTCCTCCATTAGGTTGAATACAATTTCTGCATTTTTTTTTTTTAAATCGGTGGTCATGGAAGTGATTGATACGCCTGAATAAAGTAGTGGACTAGTTGAGCCAATACTTTTAAGTTTTGTTTCGTGTACCTGTCTAGGTGTACCTTTGATGCTGCTCTGCAACTTTTTTATATATTTTATCCCTTAACAACGCTCACATTTTTTAACCGAATGAAAGATAAAATAAACGTTTCAATAAACAAAAAACAACTTGAAGAATGAGATCAGTGTTTTCTTCACAGTAGGCCTTACACCACGTGTGACGACGGTCGATAGCAGATGGTTAAATCCACGTGGTTAAAACAGCTGCATAGGTTTAAACGACGTTTTGTGTAGCTTTAGAAAACTGGACTCTAAAAATTTAAGACTGCTACACCATCAGTAGAGCTCTTCCAATATTTGAAAGTGTGTATTTTGGACTGATTCACAACGCAAAGCGATAATTTTGATGTTACACAAAGAAAAACTGGGAATCGCGCAAACGATTTCACTTCTCTACATTTCAGTAAATTGTACGTCATACGCAAGGCTCACGCACGATGCGAAAACGACAGCTTGGGATTGGTTGATGCAGGTATGTGGGCGGGTCGGCGTCATAGCGTAGAGCAGGAGAGGAGCCGCGGCTGCGACCTATCTGTCTTTTTCCAGTTCAATGTTCCATCGAGCAGACACAACCACGTGCATGTACTAGCAGTTTAGTTACCCGTCTTTACACATCGAGATTCCAGTGTTTCATTGAAACACGCAACAACAGTAATCATGGTGAAGTTAGCAAAGGTAAGATAAAAGTGTTGTTTTTTTTTTCACGGATTACGTTGTATGAGCGCGCGCTTGTGGTATATTAAGCTGTGTTTACGCACGAGGCCCTTACGCTAAAGTTGCTGCGTTTTAAGAAAATTAAACACTAATTCACAATAGAAACATGGGTTTATGTGCTGACGTGAATTAATGGGTTATGACAAAGTTTTTGCAAGTCACCTAACTATTAGCGTTTGGTTTATTTTTGTTCGTAAATAACGTTGATCCTCGATCGAAATAGCCGTGGATGAGGCCTAGCTTGGCCTGCTAACTGTAGCCAGCTTTGCAACATGGTACCCATGCGTCTTTGTTTGTGCTGCAGCTTTTAGCCTTTGATAAAAGTTAGTTTCAACAACTAAGCCGTAAATTGAAACTTATATTTAACTCTTTTTTATTTATTTATTTTATTTTTTATTTTATTTTTTTTTACCTGTATACTTGGAAGCATGCGCCATGCTAGCTCAAGCTAGCTGTAGCTTTGATCGCGTTTTCAGCGGCATTTCCCTCCCACAGTTTGCAAAATAAATTAAAATTATCTTTGATTTTTTAGAGATTGTGTGTAGTAGCTTTATTTCTTGTGTAATTTATTCCTCGTAAAAATCCATTAACCTAATTGATTTAAGTTTAACCCATATGTTAGCTGGCCTGCCTCATGAGTCCCACGTGGGTGGGTGTATGCTGAGTGACACACGAGGCGAGCAACCAAAACCAAGAGTGTATTACAGCGTTCCAACGCGGATAACATGACGCTTGATTTGTTGTATTTGATATAATTAACATTATAATAGTCAAAAATACTTTTTTTCGGGCACCAGTTTATATTTTTATTTTATAATCTGAAATGTTGAAGAACTGTTTTCTATTGTGAATAGGGCACTTATATTTGTACCCCAAGTTATTTTTTTACTAAGACAAATGTGTTTTATCAGTAGTTTTCTTTGTTATTCATCAACATGTGCTATTGTGTCATTTTCAGGCAGCAAATCAAGCTCAAAAGAAAAAAGCCCCCCCACCTAAACAGGTGGAGGAAGAAGAGGACTCTAGCGAGGAGGACAGCAGTGAAGAGGAAGAGGTACTTTTCTTCTTCACTGTTTTCAGTTTTATTTTTTTTTATTTTTCTTTAACATTTTTAATTTATTGCAGTGAAATAATTTTGATATGTTTCTATTTTGCCATTAGGCTCCTCCAGCTAAGGTCGCAAAGAAAGCAGCGCCAGCAAAAGCTGCGAAAGCTACAAAAGCTGTCAAGAATGGTGTGAATGCTAAGAAGGCTGAAAGTGATGAAGAGGACGATTCAGGTATTGCTTTGAACATCTCAATATATTTTTTTCACCCAATAGGTAGTCGTAACACCACAAAATCCTAAAGTACAAAAGTAGTAGTAATTTTTTATGTCTGTTACATATCAACTAAAGCACTATTTTGCCTCCAGTTTAGTGTTCAGAATACTATGAAATTTTCTGGGAAAAAATCTCCTCAAAATGTTAGCATGTTTTAGCAAAACATAGGATTTGTAGCTGTTTTTGGACACACTAGCACAATGGATGCTTAATCTTACAACTAAAGTGTTTTTTGGAATTTATTCAGTGTTCAACAGAGCTTGTTCTTCAAAGCTTTTGTTCTGCAAAGCATTGCCTGTTGTTTCTTTAAGGAGCTTTTATCTTAAACTGTTGTCTAAAACTTTGACATGGTTTGTCAATCTACAGAAGAGTCATCTGAGGAAGAGGCGCCACCACCTAAAAAGACGCCTGCAAAAACTGCACCCGCAAAGGCAAAAACACCAGCTAAGGCAGCCCCAGCCAAAGCCGAGGAGTCAGATGATGATGAAGATGATGATGGTATGTGGTAGTGGAGTTAAAGCAGATGCAACTTTGTGGTCCACATATATGTAGGACTTGGAAATTTTGTCAAAATTGTCTCGACACCCTCCATTTCTTGGCATGCATGGGTTTGTTCAGTACTCGTGTATGTTATGTACGGAGGAAAAGCAAAGGCAGCGCTATGTCTTCGGTGCCGGTGCGTATTTAACTGTCTGCCGGTTCTATCCTCAATCGCTGCGACACTGTTTATATTTGCATCTTAGGATCTTTACCTTGCACGGTTACAATTAACATTAATATCTGAACAGATGAGTCTGAAGAAGAGGCACCACCTTCCAAGAAAGCAGGCAAGGCCGCTGCAAAGCCTGCCAAGGCTCCTGCCAAGCCTGTAGTGAAGACCCAACCTGCAAAGGAGTCTTCTGATGAAGAGGATTCTGAGGGGGAGGCTCCACCCCCTAAGAAGGCTACTCCTGCTAAGCCTGCAGCAAAGGCACCAACCAAGGCTGCTGCTGAAGAGTCCTCTGATGATGATGACGAAGATGATGACTCAGAAGAAGAGGCCCCACCCCCCAAGAAGACCCCAGCAGCCAAACAATCAGCAAAACCAGCAGCTAAAGCACAGCCTGCTGAAGAGTCGTCTGAGGAAGATGATGAAGAAGATGGTAATGGCAGGCCTGTTTGCTTTATTATAAAATCTGTACATTACTACACTTTTGTGATGATACTAAGGGACTTAATACTGATCATGTATGATGTCACCTTTTTATATATCTGATGCAGGTTAATTATGTTTGGTCATGTTTTTTTGTGTTTTTTTTTTTTTTTCCACAATGAAATAAGACTTAATAATGTTTACGTTCTGCAGACTCGGAGGAAGAGATGGATACCACTCCAGCTCCTGCAGCCACAAAGGCAAAGAAAGCCGGCATGGTCAAAGCAAAGGAGGAGTCAGAAGAGGACGATGATGATGATGAGGACGATGATGAGGATGACGAAGATGATGAGGAGGAAGAAGAGGGTGAGTTTAAAAATACATATTTTCCTCCCTGCTGAGGAATAAAACTTGTACTTGGTTCTGTGGGATTTAGATTTGCCTCCAGTTTTCTTTCTTTTGTCATTTCTTTTTTGTGACACCAAATTTAAAATGTCTTCCTTTATACACAGAAGCCCCAGTAAAACCTGCAAAGAGAAAAGCAGAAGGCAAGAAGGAGACACCACCTGCTAAGAAAGTAAAGTCAGATGGTGAAGGTAAGGAAAGATTTAATTGAAAACTTGAACTAAATTTTTATATTGAATGCCGCTTCACATAAAATAATGAAACTTGTTACCTTTATTTAGGGCTCAGTTTATTTGTTGGAAATTTGAACTGCAACAAAGATTTTGAAGAGATTAAAGAGGGGCTGAGAAAGTTCTTCTCAAAAAACGACATAGAGATCACCGACGTCCGGCTTGGAATGTCAAAGTAAGCAGCTATTTTGAGTCATTGACTGCTGTGTACTTTAAAGATTTGTGACTTTGGTGGAGGGGGCTGGCATTATATTGTATCAGATTTTGCATATTTTAAACTGGGGCACATCTCTTGTTTTGGACAGTGTTAAAAGTGACGTGTCTTTTACCTTGGTAGGAGATTTGGCTATGTAGACTTTGCAAATGAGGAAGATCTCAACAAAGCGCTGGAGCTCAACGGCAAGAAATTAATGGGTCAGGAGGTGAAGCTGGACAAAGCTCGCAGCAAAGAGAGCTCACAAGAGGGCAAGAAAGGTAATAATTGTACCGACTGATAACAAATCTGGTCTTTATTATGTGAGTAGCTGTATTACTTTTTTGGGCTGTTTTTTTCTGTTTCTAATAATATATGTTTTTCAGAGAGAGATGCCCGGACACTGTTTGTAAAAAATCTTCCTTACTCTACAACAATCGATGACCTGAAAGAGCTGTTTGAAAGTGCGGTTGACATACGGTTACCACAAGGCCAAACCGGTTCAAACAGAGGGTAAGCCGTCTTTTTTTTAATATAATTATTTCATGCTTAATGTTTTTTCTTTTTTAAATGAAAATATATTGAATTCTAAAATGTGACTGGCTAAAAATCTGGAAAACAAAGCATTTGTCTACATTTTTAGTGAATGTTCTACACATTTAATTGCAGTGGTTTGTTGTATTTTAGACATATAAGGTGCAGATTGTGAAGCAATATTATCACCATATATTTGTTCTGCTAAGTATTTTTTTTTCTTTTCACAGCATTGCCTACATTGAGTTCAAAACTGAGGCTGAAGCAGAGAAGATGCTGGAGGAAGCACAGGGAGCTGAGCTGCAGGGCAGATCCATCATTGTTGACTATGTTGGAGACAAGAGCCAAAAAGGAGCAAGGGCATCTGGTAAGCTTTCAAAAGAAAAAAAAGTCATGCCAGATTAAATGTGATCATCTTATTTATGGTGCAACTGGTTTGCAATATGCAAAATATTCATATTCAACTATGTAAAGGGAAATGTTCTTAACTGTATTCATCTAACCACTATGCTCTTGTCATGCAGCAGGGGGCGCTGCAAGTAAAACATTGGTGGTGAATAATCTCTCCTTCAGTGCCACAGAGGACGTGCTGCAGTCCACTTTTGAGAAGGCAGTCTCTGTAAGGATTCCTCAAAGAGACGGTCGGCCTAAAGGGTAAGCATTGCTGTGACAACTTTTACCTCCATGCTTAAAGAGCTTTTCTACAATAATAATTTGAGCAGACCTTCTCATGAGCTCCTGTTAATCTGATCTATGGTTATGCATGGATTCGCACGAGAAGCAGAGGCAATGCACAATCAGAACTGGCTTTGCCCTATTTTTATCTGGGTATTGACAAGGTCTACTGTGCTACAAGTTAATGCTTTTGTAATTTTCGACATTGATAGTTATTGTGGTTGTCAGTACGTTTTGTTTCTTTTTCTTTCACATTTGTGACAAATTTATCTTACTATGGTTTGGTTTTTGTTTTTAGCTTTGCTTTTGTAGAATTTGAAAACGCAGAGGATGCCAAGGAAGCTTTGGAAAACCTCAACCACACAGAAATAGAAGGTCGCTCAGTCCGACTAGAATTCAGCCAGAACAGTGGTGGAAGAGATGGCGGTAGAGGAAACTCAGGTACATATCTACATTTCATTTTTATATTTGTCTTAACTTTTCTTTTTCCTCTCACACAATTGCCATGGCCAGATATGATGAGAACTTGATCTCCTGACATTTCTTGAAGATTCTAAGATAGTCAAGTCCTGATCTGGTCTTATAGAGTGGGCTTAAGCGTATTACAACTGTTTTTAAGGACAAAATGATTAACACTGCCTTTTTCTTTTCTTTTTTTTTCTTCTCCAAGGTCCAACAAAAACTCTTTTTGTCAAGGGTCTTTCCGAAGACACAACAGATCAGACTCTTAAGGACTCCTTTGAAGGGTCTGTGGCAGCCAGAATAGTTACAGACAGAGACACTGGTGCATCAAAAGGGTACGTTTAATAGGGAGAGACGTTCTCCACTTCTATTGGATGCTTCTCATGAGCACCTCTCTGTCTAATAGTGACAGTGCAAGGATTCGCATGAGAAGCAGAGTGAAGTCACAGTTAAACAGACAGCTTTCTAGGTGGAAGTTGTCCATGTCTGATGTGAGACAGTTAAAATTAAAATAGTTTCTCAGTTTTTAAAATGTAGTTTTTGAATTTGAATATTGGGTTTCATCGTTTATTAAAAACTGTGAACCCTAAAGTTGAGCAAGCTTTATAGTCTATGGTTTTGTGACAATTTTATCAGTAACCCAATGATTCTCTCAACAGTTTTGGTTTCGTGGACTTTGATAATGAGAGTGATTGTAAGGCAGCAAAGGAGGCCATGGAGGATGGTGAAATAGATGGCAGCAAAGTGACTCTGGACTACGCCAAGCCGAAGGGTGAAGGCGGCTTCCGTGGAGGCAGAGGTGGTGGCGGCGGCGGCGGCGGCGGAGGACGAGGTTTCCGTGGAGGCCGTGGTGGGTTCGGTGGGTTCGGTGGTCGCGGTGGCGGCAGAGGAGGAGGAAGGGGTGGACGCGGCGGTGGACGTGGAGGTTTTGGAGGTAATCTTTAGGAATATTTACCAAGGAGAGATTGCAAGGTGGTCATGTTAACTTCATACTTGAATTTATCTGCTTGATGAGGTTCCATTTTAATGATTCTTGATGGTAAAATGTTTTCTCTTTTCCTCATTTTAGGTGGAAGAGGAGGCGGTGGATTTGGAGCAAAACCCCAGGGGAAGAAAATCAAGTTTGATGACTAAATCTTTGGTCTATTTTTTATGTTTTTCAATGGACTCTGGCTTCATCGGTTTTCAGAGCCTTTGGACATTCCAGAAAATGTCATAGTTATATTTAACTGTAAAGGGGCATTTTAAGCCCTTTCTAGACCTCCCTCACCTACTCTACCCTTCTGTACCAGAGTGGTACTTCAGACCTTTTCAGCTTATGTGCTACTTGTGAGAACTGAATGTCCCAAATGCTGACCTGCACCTCTTTCCTCCTAAGGTTTTTCAGAAGGAGTAAAATGGAATATCTGAAAAGCAAGTTTGTTTAACAAAAAGCTTGTTTTGTCAGATATATTGTGTAAATTTAAACAGTTTATATGTTTTCATTTTACCTTTTTGTAAAAAAGAATTTACACTTGTATCCATTTTTATTTTGTTTTAGTTTTCATTAGTTAAGTTTTACTGTGAACTGATTTGTATTTTCATGGTTCGCCGAGTGTCTGTCATGGTTCTTTGATGGGGATAAGTAAGTTGCGGATGCAAGGGCACTGTGTAACAAAACGTTGTGTATTGATGAAATTTTTCTCCATCTCAAGATTTTCACTTGAAATAAAACCTCATAGGGCAGACTTTTTATGTTGTCAAAATTAAATCTGCAGTCTCACTGAAATTTAATGGTTGTGCAACTGGGCAGTCATAACATACCTTTAAAGATGAGGCAAAAGTTTAACAAAAGTTTAGGTTCAGATGCCTCTTCAAATACTAATCAATAAATTTAGGGGGAGGATCCTTTAAAACATGTCTGTTCATAAAATCTTAAAAATCAAAGGTTTATGTAGATGGGTGTTGGGTTTATTTCGTTTCCCAACCTGCAAGAATCAACCAGAGACACAAACTACTCTTCTTCAGAAGAGGGGGGAGAGCCAGACGTGGAGAACTGCCGTTAAACACTGTCTGGGATAAACTCCGTCGGCTCTCAGTCCCCAACTGCCTTTTATTATGTTAACAACAAAGAGATTGGCTTTTTCACACAGTCACACAAACAATTGATCAATAGCCTTTCACACAAGAGGTTCTGTGATCAAATCACCACAAAGGAAAAGAGTCAATAAAACCAAACAGAATAATATGAAAACAAAACCTTTCAAATAAACTCAAAAGTAAATGAACTTGGTTAATTTTTCTAACAATGGGTTTCTCAAGAGTACAATTTATGGAAGTTGATGCAAATAATTTACAGGGCTGGCCAAGTATCCAAGAAAATAAATTTTTCTCAAAGCTCTTTGCTGCAGGATCCAAAAATGTCTGGTTAAAAGTAATTGGTCACAATTTTGTTTTAAAATTAGATCCTTTTTTTATGTACCTTATATGCTAAACATGCAAGGTTATAATAAAACTAAAAACTGTAGTAAAGGAATTTGTAAAAACAAAATTTCGAATTGTTTCATGTCACGGAGCTAAGACGGGCATATAATTTACATGTATTTTGGACTCAAATGGAAGTATAAGTTTCTGATTTCATGGGCCAGTGCTTTTCCATTTTTGGCTTAAATCCACATCTGTTCCTTGTTTCTTGCTTCCTATCCTTAAGTGACTAGTACACTTAAGGATAGGATCGTTATTAATCAATTAACTTGATTCATTTTTTATTTACATCCTCAAATATTTGTCCACAATGCTCTTCCTTTCATACTTCATCCATGCATCCTTTTGTCCTTGGCCTGATTCTCCTGTTTTTGTGTCCCTTAATGTCCATTTATAATTCCTTTCTTGAATTCTCTTTGTCTACATTTTGAATTTTTATCTTTAAAACCTGATTGAACTATAGAAATATGTAGGAATCCTCATGGGTTATTAATGTTTTTTGGCACACCCCAATTTATTTTAATTTCTACCTTGTAAGCACAACTGTTAGCGGGGAGCCACAGGTTGCCTTCACTATTTTGGAAAACCGTTTGCTGGAAAAGTTTGTAGAACAGTACCTGTTTTTGAAATGGACCTCCTTAAAATTCATGGTTCTTAAGAGTTCAGTTGAGTCAAAGGTTTCTATATGTTTTACATTAGCTATGTTTTATGGAGGAGGGGTTTACCTGTTTTGAATCATGTAAAATTAATTAAAGGGTAGACTAAAAGATTGCTCAGTCATGAAGAACTGTATTTTGGGGAGGCAGGAGACAGCTAACAGATGATTCTTATAAAAATGTTAAGGAAAATTATGTTTTATCTTTAAATTTTTGACATTGGGGAGACATTGAGATTATAGAATAATACAAAAAGGGAGCAAATTATTTTTATTAATGAAGAATTTAGCTGTTTGCCATGGGGCCAAGTTGCTGTTCAAACATGAAGCTGATTGCCTGAAGATGAGAACATTTCTGTGCATCTTCCATGATTTATTTATGAAACCTGGAAGTATATAGTGCTCCAATCAATTTACAATAAAAGTAACTAAGAAGTTAAAAGTAAGATTAGATTTTAGATAAGCTTTCTGACCCCTCATGTTGACCATCAGGATTATGGAGAAATTCAATGCAAAAGGAGATCTTGCGTATTTTTTGCTACAAGCGACTGATTATATTAACCAGGAGATGGTGCAAAAGAGTTAAGGACCTTGTTTTAGGAGACATCCATTTTCTGTACTTGCTGTCTCCCTGTGCCTATTTCCAGTGTTGAATAGATTAACTCTAAAAAGATTCATTTCATTTTATCACGGGAACAAACGTAAGAGCAGATTAAAGTGACTGATTTAATTAGATTGCATGTTTTGACCTACACTGGAACATCTAAAGTACAACAAGCCAAGGCTTTGAGAAAACACTAACAACTTTGCCACTACTTCTAAATATGTAAACCTCATGAAGGTGCTCAGGGGAAAATCAACAATGAAGCCTGCATATCTGTGGCATGTAGGTAGTAGTTGTCTAAATCATGAATAACTTGCAACACTAGGGAAGTCAGAAATGCTGACTTCCCGGTGCATCTTTTATAAAACCTTTGTGACATAGCCTCTAGGTGTGCAAGAGTGCAACAGTGCAACACCAAGTGCAACGACTTGCATTTGGTGTGCAAGTCGTTTGTCTCATGACTTTAATAATCTTTCCACTTTTGAGGAAGAATTGCATCCACCCCTACCTTCATGTTTCAAGGAAAAGAGGTTGACATTAGATGATTAGTGTTGACCCAGAGCTCTTGGCAGATCTGTCATGTCAGTAATACCACAGATGACAGCTGCAGAAGTCAGTCACGCAGCTGAACAGGGATCTTTGTTGCTGAAGGTGCCTGGGCAGAGAGACCCTGATGATGGCACCAATGAATAACTCCATTTAGAGATCTGCTGCCTCCTCTGTATCACTGACAGAGGTCTACTATAACCTGTGTCCATTCTTTTCTGTTTCACCGAGAGACGTCCAGGGCAACACCTTATGTTACTTTCTCGCTTGCTTCTTTGCTGTATTTGAAATAAATTAGAAAGTTCCGTGATGATTCAAATGCATTTTTAGCAAATTGCTAAGAGTGCAAATGCAAAAATATTTCAAGTCCTTGAATCTTCTCATATTTTGTTACATTATACTCTTGACAAAAACTGAACCTCTGCCCAAGGCTAAAGACTTAGCCTTCTTTCTAAATTTCTCTGTCCATTAACTCTGGCAAGGTTTTGTTTCCCACTAAAGAAAAATATTCCCGCAGCATGATGTTTTCTCGACGTTTTACAGTGTTCTGGCTTTAGACAAACAGAGTTTCTAATTGCTTTCGTCCAACAATGAATTTTATTTTATCTCTTGTCTACAAACCAGATACACCTTTACTACAGTTGGACCTGCCAACAGCTGAGCTGTGGTTTTTTGCAGCTCCTCCACCACTACCGTGGGGATCCTGCTACTTCTCTGATTAAGGCCCAGCTTAACTTTGGGTGAACAGCCTGTCTTGGTAGGTTTGCAACTGTGCGCCATGCTCTTTCCATTTTCGGGTGAAGATGAAGAGTATGGCACAGTAATAAATAAAGTTTTGAGTTATTCAAAACTTTAGCTTTATTCCTGATTTGTCTGGTTAGTTGGTGATACGATGTTTGCTCACTAATGTTCTCAACCAAACCTTCACAGAATAACTGTTTATACTAAGATTACATTACATTCAGAAGAACTCTATGAGCGAATTAAGAGAAGGCAATAAATTTTACTTAGGGTTATCAGATTAAATGAAAAAAAAACAACATAAAAATATGCATGCTGTGCTCTTCATGTTCTTACTGGTTAAAAAGAAAGTTGAAAACAATGTTGATCTATTACATAAAATCCTAATAAATATAACAGTTTTAGTTCTATCTTAACAACAGCTGAAATAAATGTTGAATATAGTGTGATGGTATCTAACAGACAATAATGGAAATAGAGAAGAACATCAATTTATTTTCAATTTGTTGTAGTTAGTAGACATCTCATGATACTCCTTGTTTAAAGCTCTGTCAGTAGTGGTCCTCTAGAATGATGGAGGTCTATTGTGAAAGTTTGCATCCTCATCTAACTGTCTGTGCTAACAGACTGACATCAAAGGCTCCTTCTAATTAGTGCTGGCAAACACAAAGCTCTGGCCTGGATGCTGGTTGTGTACTTGCTGACGCAGACAAACATCATCACCAGAGTGAGAAATGTTCACCACAATATAACAGCACATTCTGACAGCTGCTTGATAAATCAATTCTGTCACTTTTCCTGATTCCACTTAGGCTTGAAATTGAGACTCAACATGGAGTTCTCTTTTCTTTATCATGAAGCAAAAATACTTTTTCATTTTTTTTGTCCTGGTTTATTGGTTTTCAACGTGGCTGCCACATGCTGGAAAAGGCTGATAAAAAAGAATCAGTTGGTTTTGCTTTTCATTTGCTTATCATTGATTTTAATTTATACATGTCTTTGACTTGGCTTCTGTTTTAGAATATGTTAATACAGGAACAATGTTGTTTTCCACATTTACTGTCCAGCATTTTATGCATTATGTTTACAATACGAGCGAATACAGTGATTTTTACAGTGTATTTTTATGTCTTAGAAGACCATGGTGGAAAACTTTAGCTTAAACTGGATAAATAAATGGATTTAGTTTGTCCTCTTTGAAACACTTTGTAACAAAAAGACATGTTTAAATAATTGCCATTATTTGAGATGGAAAACCATATGGTTGAAAACATGACAGCCATTTCAATTTCTTTCTATTTATCTTGTACATTTCATCTATGAAACTTTTTTTTTTTTTTTTTTTTTTTTTTTTTTTTTATGAAAACATATTATTCAATCTCAGCATCCATTCTTCCTTATTTTCTTATCCGGGAATGTTTGCCCACTTGTGCAAAAGTTCTTGAGCTATATTAAATTGTGTAGACAACTCTTGCTCAGCCCATTGATTTTCACACAGATTTAGTTCTGGACTCTGGCTAAGCCACTCCTAATTTTTATTTTCCCTTCGCTAATGTTTTCAGTGGATCTGACTGTTCTCTTGGATTCACAATCTCTCTTCATTCCCAGCTTTCTAACAACTTGAATTCTTTGGGTCAAAACTGAATTTTTTTGGAACTGTACATTATTGCATCCACTTTATTGAAACCAATGTCACTTGAAAAAAATGTAATCTGGGAACACGATGCTGCCACTCCGATGTCCTACTGTGGGCGTGGTGTTCTTTGTTTTGTTCCAAACATGTCTTTGAGTCATAGCCCATGACTTCGAGTGTAGTTTCATCAAACCATGACACATTCTTTCACAAGACTTTAGCCAGGACAGCATAATTTTTCTTTTCTTTTTCATGACCATCCTCATTATCATAGACATATTGAGTGTACAACACATTGTTGTTCCAAGCAGAATGCATCCAATGCTTGTTGGAAATTTCAGCAGCTCCCTCTGCCTGTTAGATTCCTCCCAGATCAGTTTTTCTTTTGTGTTTTCAATACTTTAGGGAACACATGCAGTTTTGTGGTTTCATTGTTGTTCCATATTTCCATTCATAACTTATGTCTGTTTTCATTATGCCATGGAATATATGAAAAAAAATATATATATATATATATATATATATATATATATATATATATATATATATATATATCAATGAGATCACTGAGATCCATTGTAGCTAAAGGATGCTAAAGGGGAACATTACAGAAAGGAAAAAACAGAGGTTTGTTTTGGGTTCATCTGATTCACAATAATTGATTAAATATATCAATTTATGAAGACTAAACCTGTCAGATGTTTGGTCAAGCATGTAATAGTCTAACAGATGTGCCCACTTACGCAACCCTGTATTAAGATGGGTGCAGATAATAAAACACAGGGGCAATACTCATGTCTTATTAGCTTTATGTTAATATTTACTGTGTAGTTCTACATCCGTGATATAAAAGCAAATAAAACAAAGGTTAAAAATTAATACTAACCAAAGCGGTTTCAGACCTGTTGAACCAAGACAGAAATAGATTTCAATTTGAGGAGCAGGCAATATCAAGCATGCACACTGTACTTTTATTCTTCAGCAGGCTTAGAAAGAAAGAGTCACAACAAGCAGAGCAACTTTCGATAAATTAAAGCATGCTGCCCTCTTACACAGTAATCACCCTTTGTGGCTTGTATATGTTCAAGCATGAATCTGTGACTTTTGTCCCACTGCCTACTACTCTATGTTTTCTGTAACCAAATTGCACCCTCTCCCCTTTAGCCCAATGCAAATTCAAATTCAAACCACACTACTAATGACATTCTTGCAGTTTTATTTACGTTTTTCTCTAAGTCAAGAGTCTTGCAGTGCCTTTATGGAGACACGGTACATGACAGGCACACACTTTATAGTGTTGGACCTGATAAGGCACGCTGAAAAATCCAATAAAAGATATAAATCAACTCAGAGGTTTGACTGTAGATCACTTTAACACGTCTCTAAAACAAGCGATGGTTCAAGGAGATAAACTTTTAGCTACTGGTTAGGCAAGCGCACTCTCATGAAACACAATCTAGAGATCATCCCCATTCCTGTATTCCTTCTTATGTACTTGTGCCCGCAGGGGAAGGTATGTCTTTTGTTATGAAAATCTGCTTTGACGTTCATAAAAGATGTGTTCACTGCTCCACTGACAATATGGTTTTGCTGAAAAGACATACTGACAAGGACACTCAGCATGTACAAGACAAAAAGTTACATCAGAAGTTTGAGAAGTCACCCTTTGGGTAACGTAATGAACATAGAGGTTTGAGCACAGGGTTGACAAAAGTAAAAATACGTTTGTGTCCGTAATTTTAGTTGTTTCTATGGTGTAAGTTTTGCTGTGTAACCTAAACACTCACGGTGATACTGATCTCTTTTTATTAGGTGATATGATCTGAACTTGCACAGAGAATTCGGGAGCTGATAGACAAAGATAGCCAGATTGATTGTTAAGATTGTGAAAAGATTTATTTACAGATCACATCACGGGTACATACATTGTATGTGTGTACATAGAAATATATACACACACGTGTGCGTGTGTGTCAATATTACATACATTTACATTACTTAGTCTTAATCACCACCCACTACACCCCTGCCTCTTGGGGTTGTAATCACAGAAGTTTACATTATTACATTTAAATAAATTCAAGAACTCCCACAGTTGCCCCCTTTTTTTACTGGGGGGACAACAGATGCCATACGATCGTACCAGCAAGAGTTTGAAATTCACAGTGTTACCTCCCTTTCATAAATTTATGTCAAGTATATCAGCACTTAAATCCACACTTAATGTGTGAAACAAGTATAAAGAGGTTTTTTTTTTTTTAAGTTATATGTATCCAGTAGATGTCTAGATTAAATCAGACAAAGCAACAAATGAAATTAATTAAGTTATTCAGATGTTATTATAGCATTTCTATTATTTATAAAAGTGGCCAGTGATATTGAAAAATTATGCTTCAATATGATAAACTGAAAAAACTCCATCTATGACATGTTTGATAGGTATTACTAAAAAATATGGTCTGGCAACATAAATGTGTGACTCTTCACTAAAAAATTTATTCGAGTTGTTCCTAAATCAAACACATGCAAATATTTTTTTTGAAAGCCAATTAAAACAAATGTAATAGTTTATCCAGTTTAAATGATTTCTTTCAAAATTCAGCAATTTTGAAGTTTCAGAATAGCATACATAAGGCGCTCAGCAATATTTAAATGTTTTGACTTATTTTTAAAAAAAAGATTTCAGTATGATCTCCAAAATATTGCATTTATTCAAAGTACATATATTCAATTTAAATATTATTTAGGGTAAATAACATAATAATTGAGGAAGAGGCCAATTTCAAAGCATTGTTTTTTGCTTTAAATCGGGTACAACCAAAAAACAACCTTGGCTCGCAGTACACTACTTTAAGTAAGACATATTTATTTGAGATTAGGTTTGTTAAATAATTTATTCTTTCACATTTGTCAAATTTATGTTTGATCTATTTTCATTTAACAAGACTGACATAAGTATCAATCACAAATATGCCCCTATGGTGCGCTGTCTTTGTCTACAGAAATTTGATTTTCTGAGTTCCCAGTTGGAAAAAAAACAAGAATGCCCAATAAAAATCATAATTTCAACTCAAAAAAGTTGGAAGTAGCTGCTTAATCCAAAGTTCTATGACAAATATGGCTGCAGCACAGATACATTTCTATCAAGGCTGCAAGTATAAAATTTATGAGCAACTCTGATACTTTGTCTCTCTTTAAACCACTCAGACCGTGTTTTAGGAGACACAGACAGATCACTTAGTGCTGTAAAATCCATAGCTCTAAACAAATTCCTTTATTATTTGAACACTTTTAGTGGAGAGAATTGCATAGCTTTGTCTTACGTTGCCCATAGTTAGCACCAATCCACCTAATAATTTCTACCAGTTTTCCAACTTGCCACTAGAAAACACTCAAGTGTGATGAAATTTCCGTAACAAATGAAACGCACCACTATGGAAAAAAATTATTTCATTTTATAAAATTGGTTTTAGTTTTTTCTTTTCAAATAAATATTGTTTGGGTTTTATTTGAGCTGATTTAATTGAATCAAAAAAACTTTGAAAAAAAAACAAAATACGTTACATTAAACCAGTCCAGTTGCATTATAACATATAACAACATAACTGTTGCCAAGAAGCTGTATTGATTAATGCAACTTAACAAGCTGTTTTGTTGTTTTAGTGTAGTTGTTTGTTCATCTGAAACTTCAGCATTTAGCTTCTATTACCCAAAAGGAGGCAGTTTAGGACATCTAGCTACATGCTGGAGCAGAAGCAACCTTGATTTCAAAGGAAACACTTAGTTCTTTTACTTATATATAATGCAGTTATACTTTTTTCTTGAACAAAGTTGTTTTAAAGCAAAGCTAAAACCCCATTTGTTTAGAGTTGCTTTTGATTATTAAGTGGATGCAAATTAATTCTAGTCTGAACTGCAACTTTTTACTTCACTTTATTTTGTCGCAGTAGCATAAAGCTTCCTTTTTCTTTGCTCGTGGCATTTTGTTTTTGACATGTAAAGCACTTTGAACTCTGTGTTGTTGCTGAAATGTGCTATGCAAATAAACTTGATTTGAACTGCTTTCTGATGTTGCAGCAAATACAGTAAGACATGTTTAGATAATGCACAGTGTGTGCTTTGGAAACTTAAGTTTATAATTAGTAATAGTCTAAAGAGAGGAATTGTTGTTCGGACCATAAAGAATGAGGAGTAAGTCATCTATCATGGCTTGTGGCACAGTGAGACCATTTTTGAACATTTGCAGCAGAGCCTGCAGCTGCATATTATCAGAATAAAAATGTGATTGTGATAGATACTGTCTCTGAATTTGAATGCTAATAGAGTTCTCAGTACATACATATAAAACCCACAATTGTTCATGAACCTTTAAAAATTGCAATAATTTACTTGACAAATTAAAAACGTTCTTCGACTCTCTCCAAAGAGTCATAAAGGAGAGATTACTTGGAAGTTTGCTTTGTTGCTCGCTGCATTTTCCTTTGGTGCTTTCTGTGGTAAAGTTCATATACAGGGTTTTGTCTTTAACTCTCCCGGAGCTATAGGAGTTCCACTTTCTTTGAGCAGTTCAGTTCACTGTTGACTAGATGCCACATGCGCATGAGGTCCAATGGGAGGAGCTTGTGCACTACTATCATGTTTTTGAAGAAACAGGGCTCCCGGTTCATTTTACTGTTTTTGTTTTTCACTAAGCCAAATGTCTTAAAGGCATTGTGTTTTACAGGTGTGACCTGCAGCGCTTCTAGGCACATACCCAAAAATACATCATCAATAGGGTAGATCTCAAGGGTCTCTGCAGCCCAGTGAAGCCTCCTCGCAAGCATCCCATGCATGAGAAACCCCCCGCCTCCAGCATATGGAGGGTAGTAGGTTTTATTATAGAGAGCATGAGGGATGTAATATTTGTTTTCCTTCTTACGAATGGGCTTAGCCTTGAAAATCACATCACCTACCAACAGGTTCTTGTCATGGTTGCTGCCTTCTAGAAACTCCAAAATGTTCTCCACACTTACAAAGACATCATCGTCCCCCTTGAAGACATACTGTACTTTAGGGCAGTAGATGTGGAACCACTTGAGAAAATGAGTCTCTTTAAGTGTCAGATTGAAGAAACTGTCTAAGAAGTCCCACTGAAGAAGATCTCCATAGATATAGTTCTCATACTCTACAAGTTTTTGATGATTAGCTCTTTCTTCAACATTTGAAGGAGTACCAAGCAGGAACAAGGTTTTTATTGCCTTCCCGTTGACCACCTGCTCCTTACCCCAGGTTTTTCGGATTACTTCTCTGCGGTCATGCTGGGTGGCCACCGATTTAATCACCATGAGCAAATATATCTCCCCTGTGCACTTCTCTGGGTGGTTGAGAATCATAGGGAAAAAATGGCAGTGGCGATAAAGCATAAACTGCTTGAAGTTGTCCTCAAGCGCCCTGAACCAAGCCTGGCTTGACAGGTTGAGGTTGGCGCTGCAGTTGGAGCTGGTCACGTCCCAGTTACCGGGGCTGGTGTTGTCGGTAACTCCGGGCTCCTGTGTGGTAGCCCAGGCTTTGACCTTTGGCTTCTGCCGGCCAGCCTTCCAGAAGCTCTTTAACTCCAGGTGCAAGCCAGGTCCCTCCTCTGGAAGGGCTCTGGGTCCATCTGCCTGGGAAGCGTGCATACGTGCCAGCCGCTCCAACTCAAATGGAGTCCCCATGTTGACGCTGCCCCTCTGGACAACGGTGAGCGCCACCACACCCAGGAAGAACATGGCACACACCCTCTTGTACACTCTCCAGCGATCTCTGTTCATTCTACAAGGAAGTCAAAAATCACAAACAACGTTAGGATTTGTTAACAGTATTGAATGGTACATTTTGATTTGAAATATATTTGCTAAGTCAATGAGAGGATCAAACTTTTTTTTAATGTCTGTGTAGATTACAATGCCTTGCTTAAATATAAATGTTTTCTCATCCAAACCACAAACACCCATCCACTCATGGTCTTTACCTACGTATCCAAGAAAGTTTGCAGTGGTTGCCTCAGGACACCTTGGACCTGGTGCCAATCACAGAGCAACACAGAGACAAGTAGACCAAATAACCACATACACACTATATCTCAAGATAATTTAAAGAGACTAATTCCTCACCACATGCATGGGGTGAAAATGCAAACTCCATACAAAAGGCCCCAGTTCAGGGTTCAAACCCAGGACCTTCTTGTTGCTAGACAACAAGGCTGTACCACCATGAACTCAAATGATAAGCTCCTCTGTATCTATGTATTTATTTCTAATTTTATATAACAGACCAGCAGTAAGGATAATTGTCAGCTGAAGATACATTTATATATGGTTATCAACATTTTTTACTAAGAAAAAACAGAATACTGTGGCATGAAGATTTGTTCAACCAAATTAATCTGATCTATCTGAATACAATTCGATGCAAATAATTGTTCCCTGATCAGTAAATCCATTCATGTGTGACTTAATCTCAGTATGAACGAGGTGTTCTGTGAAAACTTAAGAGGTCTGTGAGGGAACATCAGCTACTAAACTTCACATAATGAAGACAAAGGAACATACTGGACAGGTCAGGGATAAAGTTGTGGGACTGTTTAACAGAGATGGTCATAAAATCAATGTCCTAAGCCTTGAATATCTCACAGAGCACTTTTCAATCCACCATGTAAAAATGCAGTAAGATTGACAAAAATACAAAACCTACAAAGACACGTCTACCTAAGTGAAAGGTGTGGCAATGAGATTAATCGGAGAAGCTGTTGGGTTTATTTCGTTTCCCAACCTGCAAGAATCAACCAGAGACACAAACTACTCTTCTACAGAAGAGGGGAGAGAGCCAGAGGCGGAGAACCGCCGTTAAACACTGTCTTGGATCAACTCCGCTGGCTCTCAGTCCCCAACTGCCTTTTATTATGTTAACAACAAAGAGATTGGCTTTTTCACACAGTCACACAAACAGTTGACCAATAAACATTCCCAGGAGACGTTCTGGAATCGTCTGTCGTCATGCCCTTACCAGGACAGGAGACTGACCATTATCAGTTTCACAGGTAGCTGCTAACACAGACAATGGATGGTCAAAGCAACCAATGACAAAAGCAGTTGGTAACACACACATGTAAAAACATTTCTAACCCCCAAGAAAACATCTGAAAGATAGTTAAGAGTATAAAACAAAAGAAAGGAGTCAATAGTATAAAACAGCATACAGAATAATATGAAAACATAACCTTTCAAATAAACTCATAAGTAAATGAACTTAGATAATTTTCCTAACAGAAGCAACCAAGAGGCCTGTGGTAACTCTGGAGAAGCTGGAGAGATTCAGGGCTCGGGTGGGAGAATATGTTGATAGGACAACTGTTATTTTTTCACTTCCCAAATCTGGCCTTATGAAAGAAGATCAAGAAGAAGAGAAGGCAATGTTGAAAAAGACCAAGAGACATTTCATTTGTAGGCCAGGAAAGAGACCCAGCAGCTGAGGGAAAAAACTGTGTACAGAAAAGCATTAAAGGAATACATTTAAGCAAATTATATCCACTTATAAGAAAAACTCAAAAGTTCAGATCAAACTGAATCTGTTGTAAGACTTAAAATGTTTGTTGATTCCCTCTATTTTTCAGATCTTTAGTTGTAAAACCATTTATTTATTTCTCTGCTCAATAAAAACAAATTGAGTTTTGTGGTTCTAATGGGACAAAGTTCAAAGGGTATAAATATTTTTGCAAGGCACTGACAGCTTGAAAATAAAATACATTATGAGTCTCCTGTTTATTTGGAATAAATTTTTAATGCCAAAAAAGTTAGACAATAATATGTGAAGAAAAAGTTAGGAGTATATTTCTGTAATAAGTCAGCAAATACAACGAAACCCTAAATAACGTGCATTTGATCAAAATCAGAACAAAAACAGAGAGAAGCAAACAATGACATGTTTAAGAACGTATTCTGTTTTACTTATCTTGTCCTTCTTTTGTACAATAACAACTAAGATTAGAGTGGAAAACTCAGCATGTGGTCTTTATAATCACACCAGTATATAGGTCTTCTGGAAGAACATGTGGAATGCGCTTCAGATTCTCACATTTCCAAAATGTCATCCCGGGGCTCCCTCTATTCACGACCACTGAGACAGTGGGCCCCCTTACCTTTGAGAGACGCCTTTATCTTTCTGATTAAAGTATCTTGAAACAACAAACCAGATGTGACTTTTTGAAATTGCAAGGAAGAGGAAAATAAAATAGTTTAAAATAGTTTTATTGATAATTGCAGATATTTAAAATTCATTTTTTAATCAAATATAGAATGTTGAATACCTGTTCATATGTTATTTGTGCCGTGTTAAATAGTTTTTAGTTTTATTTAACTAACGATGAGGTGTCCCAGTTTCATCTGAATGATTTCCATAAAATATGGGTTGAATAATCTTTTACATATTTTACAGAAAGTCATATAACGACGACTCTAAGCGAGTGAATTTACTGCTTTAACGCGAACGTTATTATAAAAAAGGGGGAACAACTTACCTGTTCCGTCTTCTGCTTTAGACGATGAGATTGCTCTACCAACCGAGCAGATATTGACTATTTCTAAAAATACGACAGGGTTTCCGAAAATTCCGAAAAATTCATGCAAATTGGTTCTGATTAAGGAGGCAACTACAGAGAAAACAGATGTGCCACGCGAAGCCGTTTCTCTGCGCTCTGATGTTTGCGCACCGTTGCGCGGTCACAGCTCAGGAGCTCTGTGCGCGCTGAGCCGCTTTTAAAGGCTCTCCCCCGAGCACGTGAAACAGGATGTGGAAAGTGAGTGAACAGTGTGGTCAATCAATCAAGCAGGGCAGTCAATCAAAAGTCATGCTAAAGCCTCTTAAGACAAACCAAACATTCAGTATTTCGTTTGTAACGTTTAGATAACCAGATAGGGATTAGCACTAACAACCAGGAACACTAACTTAAACAGGGCATTTTAAACACTATTGATTTTGATAACTGTATAGTCAATGGTATATAAAAATCTAAGCAGGTGGTTATTGGATAGTAACTAGTTACACTTACTCAACTACATCTATCTATCTATCTATCTATCTATCTATCTATCTATCTATCTATCTATCTATCTATCTATCTATCTATCTATCTATCTATCTATCTATCTATCTATCTATCTATCTATCTATCTATCTATCTATCTAAGGGTAACATTCATGCAAGAGTAGGAGGTCAGAAACATTCTTTTATCAGAATTAATCAATAAAATAACACAATACCAGATATTTTATTGAAAATCCTTTTTTTCCCCTCCTTCAGCACGTTGGTGTTTTAGAACAATTTCGAGGGAGTCATAAATACAATCTCAAGAGAGTACATCAACACCTTGTTACCACTATTGTGCTACCATGCAATCAGACACTTTTATTATCATTACTCTGGCTTTACAGCATTTACATTTGCTTCTGCTGTTGTTAGTACCACTACATGTCAGAGAGGCTACAATGTACTAAACCGTAGGGGACAAAACTGGCTGAATGTTGTATGGGATTCTTTACAGCAAATTTCCCAGTCAGGCTCATTGTCTGACAGCCACAGCACCATGAAGGTCACTGGTATATTATCAATATTTGATCTTTACTTAGTAAACCAACAGTGTATTCCATAGGGTTAATATTTTCGATATGCAGTTTTGTTGAGAAGACAGGAGCAGCTAACATTTTAGCTGCAGTAAAAAACAACTTTCATTGGAGTGTTTTGTGAGTCTCACTGGACTAACCTGAAGGTTGAAGTGGCAGTCAGAGCTGAGCCAGGGGCAAAGCAAACACTCAGCCATTAAACCATTAAACTGCTGTAATGTATACATTGTGTCTTTATAACTTGCCTTCTACATTTTTGTGCTGTCCTGTGAAATTTCAAGTGCTCTTGGGGACTCCAGGCCAGCAGCAGTCCAAAGTAGCTGCTGCACACACTGCTTCAGACCTTCATCATCTTATGGCTAGAGCCAAATCTGTAAGTAATCTATGCCAAAAAATGCCAGTGTCTTGAGTGTTCTTGTTTTTGTGCACTAGAACAGCTAATCGTGATTATGTCTGCCACTTGTAGAGTTTATGTCTATATATCAGAATGTTTTATTTAGGATGATAACATTTCAGAAGCAATTAACAATATCAATAAACGGCACATTTTGGTTTAAGTCATTCAAGACAGCTCATTATCTGCTTATGGTGTTTGGTTTTCCATTTCAAAAGAATTATTTGAGTAGAAATAATTCAGCTGTCTTTGATAACTAAGTGTCTCTCCATCTTTTTGTAGTTTTGGGGAGGAACAATAAAAACTCCCTCTGCTTCAAAACAGATTTTTTTCAGTCTAACAACAGCTGTGATTCAAAATCCCTCTTTCCTCTCCATCTCTCTCCATTTCCTGAATCCAACCAGCCATCCTTCTCAGGCCCATGTGCATCCTGTTGCCTGCTGGTGATGTTTTTTCCCGTTTTGATTATTATTTTTTTTTTCCACTTCTCTGCGGCTTTTCGTCCGTTGAGAAGAGTGAAGTGGTGATGGACATTACGGTTCTTTGTACTTCCTTAGCTGATCAGAAACAATTAGTCACTGAAGACAAACAAAGGCATCAGCCAATAAGAACGCGGAGGGATTTGTTGCAACATGACCCTTCCCATGGACGGGTCAGAATCACTGTCAGAGTCCACCAGCTGATTGAAGCTCAGCTCTTTTGACCCTGTTCTTCTGCCGCTGGTGTGCTCAGGGATGAAGCGTTAAGGTTGTTTATCAGGAGGAAGACTTCTTCAGATGGTCTTACAGACTATAGTCCACAGAAAACTGTCTGAATATCAGATTATCAAAAGTCACATTTGAATTTCAGCTCAAATTCTGCCACATTCAGCTCAAATTTGTAAAGAAGTGCTTTTAACATAATAAAGATTGCATTTTTTAATGCAAAATCTCTAGCAGAATTTTTTTTTAACTTAATTTTATTTCCAGAAAGTGTTCTATGTAATTACAATGCAAAAGAGGAGTTTATAACATGCTATTGCAAGATTATTGTGGAAATTTTAGGTTTTTTGACGATGCTTACTTTTCCAGCCTCTGACAACTACTTAAACACTGGTTTTTGAATGTTCATTTCCAAAGTTCTAAACATTTCCAATAAGGTAGTGATTAAAGTCAGACCTATTTTGCTTCATATGATTAAAATTATTCATCCATCCATTTTCTGTTCACTCTTGTCCCTCGTGGGGTCTGGAGTTGCTGGTGCCTGGGCGAGAGGCAGGGTACACCCTGGTCAGGTCACCAGTCTGTCGCAGGGCAACACAGAAACAGACAGGACAAACAACCATGCACACACACATACCTATAATTTAGAGACCAATTAACCTAACAGTCATGTTTTTGGACTGTGGGAGGAAGCCAGAATACCTGGAGAGAACCCACGCATGCACAGGGAGAAAGATGCAAACTCCGTGCAGATTCCCTGGGTCGGGAATCAAACCCAGGACCTTCTTGCTGCAAGGCAACAGTGCTACCAACTGCGCCACTGTGCAGCCCTAAAATTATTCCTGTACTGGAAAAAGTGATCAGAAGTTGAGTTATAAATTATATATTTTTATGTACTTTTCATCTAGTTTTAATCTCAGCCACCCAATCTGGTGCCCACCTCTGTCAGGAATATTTTCAAACTGATATTATGAGTCCATTTCAAAGCAGTTAATGATTGAAAAGCCGTTTTCACAGCTACTAAACCTTAAGTGGTGGATTTTTTTCTCAGCACATTAAATTACATGAGACTCATATAACTTTCATTGTAAATTGTCCATGTTGGGACTTCATGTTACTCAAGCTTTTGTTCTTGAATGTGAAGGCCCTTTTGACAAACAATAATTTTGTAAGAAACTGGCAAGTTTCTTACAAAATAACTCTTAAAAGTTATTTTATTTATTTATTTTATGGGGACAAAGGATTCTCAGAAATATTTCTCTCTCTCTCCTTTCCATATATATACATATATAATCCATTTGTTCATTATATCTTTGCTGCTGAGTTTGTTTTAGATACTGATTTTGACCTATTTGAAACGAATATTAATCATTTGCTAATACTAATTTGGAAACTTTGTATCATCAATGTGTAGTCAGCACCTGAAACATATTAATAGTTTGGTTGTGGGAGCTGGGGAAACTTGAGATCAGCTTCCTTGTCTTGCTTTTGTGAAGCTTTCAACCAGAAGCTGTGGTTTTCATCAATAATTAAAGGGTTTTTATGTGCAACTTGGATCTTTGCCATCAATTGTCCTTCCAGTGTAGTATTTCTTTTGCTGCACTGAGTAAATCCAGCAGTGATGGACGTGAATGAAAAACAAATACGGTAACACCCAAGAATCTTGCTGCAAGCATTTTCTCAAACGTGTACCTGTAAAATGCCCCCTGTGGATCTATTGGCAACTTCAAGCCATGGCCTCTGGGTAAATTTGTTCTTCTTCAAATTCCCAGCCCAATTTTGTTCTCATGTGTTGCCATTTTGTCCTTTTCCTATTTTATTTTATTTCTTTTGTAAAACATACCCACGTACTTAGCCATGGTGAATCAATTCATCTTCGAAATGGTTCTCAATGGGAAAATAGCTGGAGTGTTACCTGTAGGTCAATTTCTGTAACGAGCAGAGGAGTTCTGGTACTTTGGTTTGTTGTTAATAACTGATTCAAGGAAGATGTGGGAGGTGGACAGATTGACTGGTACTTCCACTGCAGGAATTTGGAATTATTCCAGTCTATTGTGGTGGTTGGATCTCTTATCTGCAATAAGCAGGAATGGATTATGATCGAAAGAAATGCCTTAGGATGCCCAAAATCCTAAGGCATTTCTTAGGATTTGCCTTAGAATGCTGATGGGGAAAAATATCTGCGTTTCCCCTTTAGTTACCTCGGTGACCATTTTCTTAGAAAAAAGGAAAGAGGAAGATGTGGAGGTGGGGATGGACGGATGGTGTCTTCACAACTATGGGAACTCATGAAAATGTTCCAACTTATTTAGGCTCAAATGAAACCTGCTTTTATTCATTGTTTAAAATGATCCAGTTTCTGTTAGTGATTCATCAAACATAGAAATATTTTTTCAACTTATTTTCAAGTGTATTAATGACTTCCAAAGCAAGCTAACATAGAGCTGACATAGCTTCACATTGTGAAAACGGGAAAGCTTTCATTTGAAAGTTTGTGAGGAGGATCCTGCGGTCAGGGATGTAAAAAGTGAATGCCAAGCAGCTGTAAACTAGAGGCTGTTTGATGAGTGGCTCCTTTGACCTTTAGTGCTACAGTGCACCCAAGAAGTTATAAGCTTGCACACTAAGTGAAACTCAGCATGTCCAAAAAAAAAGATGTGCCTGTACAACAAAGCACAGCTGTGACGGCCGACTCTGATTCATCTGTTTGGACAAAAGGAAACAGGAAGTTTGGAAGACACATACCCTGGAAGGTGCCTCTTCTTTGTTGCCGTCACATTTTATCAGCAGTGCATAGGCCTGTCCACTGATAAACATGACTGCAATGATTGCGGATGGTGCATGTGGGGCTCCTTAGTAAAGGATGTTCCTGCTTTACAAGAATAGTTTCTGCAGTTCTGAATGGGAAAAAAAAAAAAAAAAGTCTACCTTAAAATCTATATAGACTTTTTATTTATTTACTTCAACTAACTTGAAATGTTTCTGTCTGTAAACTCCTTCTTAATCTGCATCTGCACTTTTATTTAGAGAGAAAATAATTGTTCCCTCTGTCCCACTCTCTGAGCTCAAGGGTTTCAGCATGGCTCGAGCTCAGGGTTAAAACCCACGGCCACCTGGCAGCAAGTGCGTCAGCCTGTCATGTGTAGCCTGTTTCCTCACATTGTGCTGGCCCTCACAGCCTGCATCTATTATGTTAGCTGTTGAACATGTCGCCTCTCAGGGGGACAGCAGACGTGACCTACCAAAGCACGACAGCCTGGGTGTTTTTTATACTCCATATGTGACAGCGCTAATATGTTGGTTTAGGTTTTAGTGAAAGAGATGTAACTTGAGAAACATACTTGCTTTTCAAATTGGAAAAGCAAACAATAGGTTTGTGCTTCTTAAAGTGTGGTATAAGTACAGTAGTGTGGACTAAATGAAAATGTTTGAAGTGCATGTCGTTTTTCAAGACAGCACATAGTGCTGAGTCATTAAGGATTTTAAACTGAAACTACTGCCATTACATCGGCAGTGGTCAATTTTTTTTCAAAACCTTGTGGTCAATGATTTGGATGAGAGTACCGATGGCCACAGAATGGACAAACTCTCCATATGCTAACAACAAACAGAGTAAAAAGAGTAAAGTAAAATATTATTTGAAGTATCTCAGATTTTTATTCATTTGTGAGGTGGGGAAAACCAAGACCACAGGATGCGGTTGCTTTCCTAGCATCAAACAACAAGCTGCACCATTTAATGAAGCATTAAATATTGCATTAGACAACTTCATAGCAAGCAAGCTGTTAAAAGACGAAAGCCGGTTAATGATGAACAGGTACTACTGTGGAACGATCCTGAAGAAAATGGTCAAACCAATCAAAAATGTGAAGTTTATTAATCCAGTCTAAGAATTTATTTATATATACATATATCTTCAAAATGCTATATGAAGATGGGTGTGGAGGGGAGGAAATAGACCTCCCCTCCACACCCATCTTACGTTCGCGAGCCTGCCCCATTCCACCCCAAGCCCCCCATCTACAGGGGACATTTCCCGTATTCTCAAAACCAAAGCTTGACAAATATGGGGCAAGGTGCTAATTAACCCATTAAACTCACTGAAGATGAATACATAAACTAAAAGCTGGACCATAGACATCTTTTTAAAAGCGTATTTGTAAGCCTGCCTCTTTATTATTAAACTGAATAAATTTACTATCTTTGTATAATTTTTCTTTGTGCCTGTTAATTATAACAATAAAAAACAGAACCTACATATGTGCCTGTCTGACCAGGCAAATATATGTCTGGTCAGAGCAAGCGAGTCAATTTATTTCTAAACAAAAGAGCTGACAAAAGTGACGTACTGCTATAAGCACAAAAGAATACCATTTCAGACAGACCGACATAAATTTAGACAGGTTTGAAAGTCAGTGAAATTAAATGGGTTATAAATTGAGTTTTTAATTATCCAATTATGCGAAGGTAGTCAATACCAGAATTTTAGAGCAGCCTCTGCAAAAGTTTGCTGTCCTCTATGTTTTAACCTGGATCTCGGAGCAAAAAGATATAATTCAGCATACCTGATTGGTGTAGATGAAGTATGAGTACAGCAGTGATTAAAAAGTGCAAAACAAACACTGACTTATGTTAGTTTTGTTCCAATGAGAACACACATTAAGAGTCTCACTGAGAACTCAAAATGTAATCTAATTATTATATAACAAGGAGCAGGAACATATTTTTCTAGTTTAAGCTCCTCCATGAAAAAGGTTTGGTGAGGTGATCAGTAATGTGTTACATACAAGAGGGATCATTTGAGGTAAAGCATCAAACACATGTAGGGTGAGGGTTTAACAAGGGCATGAACATCTACAAGCTAAAAAACATTTAGAGGATGCATCGGTTCTCTAAATTGATGCATATTAGAATATTTAAACCAAATGGACCCTTTATGTTTCTTTTTCAGAGTGAGAAAAAGTGGATCCATAAAAATGAAGCGTTTTATTTTTATCACACGTATCGCATCTGAAGTAAACCAGAAGCACATACAATGCCATCATAAAACTATCAACATATTTGATCATATCCAACCATCAATATGAGATGAGTAAAAAATAAATAAATAAAAAATATAATAAATTGGGAAAGGGAAGAAGTGCAACAGGAAGCAGATAAGATATCTCACAGAAATGACTAATGCATCTTGAAGAACTAAAAATAATAAGGTTAGTGTTTAAAATATATAAATAGAAAGATAAATACTTTATCGCCCCAAGGAAAAAAGTTATCTTGGAAATTGTACACCACACAAAGCTGCTTTCTTCAATTAATTAGAGTGCAAACAATAAAGGTGATGTGACCACGACAATAAAATCAAAAACACATATTGCTCAATAAAACCACATATTGGACTTTGTCATGTCTTCAGAGGTGGAGAAAGTTACAGAAGTCTATAAAAAGTTGTAATTTTATAATGAAAAACATAAGAACTATGCAACTTATAGGTAATATTAAAATGCAGTTTTTATATGCAGGAGATTCTGGAATCTCAGACTTTAAAAATTTTTATTTTAACCATCAATATCATTTGTCTTTTCTTTTTGGTAGTGTTTGATTACTTATCAACAAAAGATAAAGTATAAATAAAATTGACTTAGAGACTAAAAAAAGATTACATAACTAAACTTCCTTAACTTAACAGCAACTGTAGCCAGCAAGTCAGTCTGCAAAGACAAAGAAGCAGGTCAGGTTACCAAATTTATTTAAAACCACTGTCAAATTACATTGCATCAGAAACATAGCACTGAACATAAATATAGACATTAATATACACAAAATAGTGCAGGAGAACAATGTAAAGTATGCTGAATTTAAGAAAATCACAAATATTCAAGTCATTTTTCCAAATCATCATATTGAAAGTTCTAAACACAATTTAAACACTCAGGCAATCAGAGAAAAGTCAAACTACAGTATGTGCATCAGAGAGTCAGATGAAAGGACGTCATTGCTTTTCTACAAGGAGAGTTTTTTTTCCTTATAATTTTAAGCATTGTGTATTTTTTATGCTGCCTATTTAGAATAATTTAAACTTTATAAAAAATAAAAAAAAAAATAAAAAAAAATTGGAGTATTACTGACATACTGATTTTTGTCTTACTCTAAATCCTGACATAGACCAAATCTGATTCATGCATTAAGCTTAAAAAAAAAAAAAAAAAAAAAAAAAAAAAAAAAAAAAAAAAAAAAAAAAGAGTCTTTCATTCAATACTAAATAAATTAATACTGTTATTGAGAAATAATAAAAAATCCTCCATCAAACAAAGAAACATCCTCATGACATAAAACCATAATACATTTATAAAATAATAATAATGAGTAGGTTATTTTGTCAATCACAGTTTTAAAGACTTCAAAAAGGTGTTTTATTTTGTTAAGCTGCTTTATGTATTTCAGACTTGTTTGCAGTCACTCAGCTCACTGCTCTCCAAACCTGCCTCATAGGGAAAACTCCACCCCCTCATTTGACTAAAAACCTTAGACGAAAATAAAAACAACAACAAAAAATACTTAAAGTAGCTTTACAAAATGTAGGTGTCACAAAATAAAACACAATTATGAAATAAACAATGAAATAAAATTGTAACTAAATTATGAAATTAATAAACAGATTGATAAAGTAACCATTGCTCTCCCTTCTCTCCCCCCAAAAAAACAATATGGAGTATTTATTCAGTATTTATTAATAACAGTATTTATTGTTTTTTACTTATTTAAGTTTGAATGAAATGGCTCTTCATACCATCATCTCCAAAAAGAAAAAAAGAAGTGGAAATGACAACCCAGACTGTTAAATGGACCTACAATAATTTATTTCCATTGGTTCCAAGTATTAATGCTACTGGGCTGAACTGAAATACAAACTATGTGCACTGCTTGAGTTATTCCTCTGCAAAATAAGAAACGCACACAAAGAAATTCAGAAACTTCTTGATTCGCTGAGTTGCTTTGCTGGTGGTTGTGATTATTGTCTGCCATCATATCATGTTGCAAAAGCGGTGTGTGCTGAAGCAGGGGGGTGTGTGTGTGGGGGGGGGAGGGGGGGAATTTAGAGCCACAATCCTACACATTGTTTCACACACTCCTCTGCTTCCTCTCATTGCTGCCGTTGATCCCTACCCGTCTCTGTTGGCCTGACCCCGATCGCAACCTGGGGGGATGATATTACAGGAAGCCCAACGTTCCTGGACAGATAGCGCTTTCCCCCCCCATGGTGACAGCTCCTTCTTCACCTCCTCTTTGAGTGCCTGTCTGGAGAAGGAGCAAGAGGAGAAGAGGATGCATGGATGGTTGGTGTAATATCTATCCAATCAGTTTTTTGGAAAATCTCTCATATATGTTTAAATATAACATTTTCAAAGGTTTATATTGAAGAAAAAAAAAAACTGTACTGAAGTATAAATGTAAATGGTATTTCCCATCAGGAAGTTCTAGATTATTAATGAAGCTACTCAACTCATTGAAGAACACAGCTAAAAATGTAAAAATGCAATAACTAAAATGCTTAAAACACTTGGAACTGTGGTAAACAAGTAGGGGGATCCAAGTTTATTTTGCCAATATGTACAGTAAGGAGAATTTAACAGAGTTAAAAAATAAAAATCTCCAAAATTCACCACTGAAGAACTGCAGCACATGTTTTTCAGTTTGAGATTATGAAAATGCAACATCATTTAAGAGTTTTTACTTTATATTTTTTTTTTTCCCCTGGATGCCCCATTTTAAGCATTAAAACAAAGCAGGCTCAGTTGGCATTGTTTGCTGTGCCCCATTTATCTTAATGGGACACAGAAGACCTGAACTTTAAGAGCAATATTCAGCTTGACGTAGGTCTTGGCTGGTGTAATAGTCTGAATGTGTGTGTGAATAATGCGAAGTGTTTTTTGGTTACTCTGGAGTAGATAAAGCAACATACAGGTACAGAAAATTTACCATTTAATCATTCACCAAGTTCAGAAACACAAAATCCAATATATATAATTTTTTACTTTTCAAGAGTAGCTAGTAAAAACACACACTAAAGAGCATTTCTTTAATGTCTTGCCATTGTGAATTTTATATGCCTTATTATGGGAATAGAGAGAATGCTTCTGAGCAATCTGGGAGGAAACAAGATCTGATGTCTGTATGGTAGTTTTCTCTGACAACAGGAATGAACAGTTCTAACAAATACACATGTATTTCCTCTTCTCTATTTGTTTGCATGGCAACAGGAGGGGAATCTGTCACCATTTTCAGTCAGCATTGCCAACCTGTCTTAACTTGGATAATGATTTCAGTATGAAGAGACGACAGAGGCTCTCCTTCCTTGTTTGCACTGCCTGAGTGTGGGGCCCGCTCGGTAACACAAATACTTCCTCCATTTCTCCTTTGGCAAGCAAGTGAATCAGTCAGTCATTGCTAAAGTGCATACTAAAGGTGGGCTTACAGAACACCTTGCCACTGTGTGTGGTTTGGTGTTCCATCTCTGCAGTGAGGCCAGAGTTGAACAAAACAAAGAGGCAACATTTAAATGAATATAAACAGGTTTGCTGAACATGAGAGCTCCAGAGGTTTCACAGCAAAACTGGACAAAACTTTAGTATTTTTTTGCCAATGCCCTGTGTGTCTGCAATGATTACAGTAAGTGATTTCCTCTTGAGGCAATAAGATGTCAGACACTTGCCAGACCTCAATAGTGCAACACACTCAAAGGAGGATGTGGTGGCTTTGAGTGACCATTAGGTGCAATTACAAGCTTCATGGTAAGAGTCAGCTGGCGGAAGAGCCCGAGGTAATCGTTTATGAAATGCAGTTAAGATGCATGGAAGCAGGGAAAGATGCTATCGTCGCGGCTTAAGAGCACCAGATCCTCTCTGCTGTGACTCAAGTTCTTTATGTGAGATATGACATGAAAAGCTAATAAAGCTGATTGGGATGGACAGAGTATTGACTTTTCTCGTTTAATATAAACTTAACCCAGTTTGATTTTCTTATTTAAGAAAAAAAAACAATGATAGACAGTCACTGTATTGTGACTGTCTTGAACAACAAAAAAAATTCTTAATTTCTATGACAGCCCTATATAAACATCAATTAAAAAAAAACTAATAAAATAGATTAAAATTAATAACAGACATAATATTTTGGTCTAAATTAAACTAAATGACAAAATCCTCAATAGATGATCATTAAGGCCAGGTGTAACATAAAAGGACTAAGTACTATTCTAAGAAGTCTAACCTTTAGCATTTTAATTAATAATATAATAATAATAATGCTAAAGTTATTATTCACAACAAAACTTTACACACTACTTATGATTTGCTTATGTGTGATTATTATGAGAGTACTTGTCATGCTAAACTGCTATTTTCTATAACCTGACTGTTTAGTCTTGACACAGCCAAACTCTGAGACACGTTTAACAAAAGACTGCGTATAAGGTGTCAAAAAAATTAAATCCAGGATTTTATAACAGAGTAAAAACTGTGTAACTGAAGACATGCATGACAAAGAAAACAGGGAAACTGGGGCATGACTTGGAAATTTTTACAGTAATTACTACTTTCGTTGTGTTGAATGAATAGTATTCAGATGAGAACCGAAGCAGGTTGTTACAGTAAAAGTCATTTGTGAAAGACACGCAAGTGTGTGGTGTGAGGCAGGAAGGAGGGGGCTAGGAGAGGGAAGACTGTCAGAATGAGACTGTGCCAGGAAGTTCAAACATTGGGGGGGGTGAAAGAACAAAAGACCACATCTGAAGCTACGCTTTTACAGCGCAGTTACCAGGCAGAGCTAGCTGTTTACTGTTTTATTCTCACCGAATGTCAGAACTGAACGGGCACTTTGCAGGTCCACTATGCATTTTGTTTGTATGCAAAAATCTTTTGGGAGGGGATTAAATAAAACTTTGTAATGTCAAAACATTTTCAAAATTATTGTGTATTAGAGAACTCTAATCTGTTTATTTGAACAATCTTGACCATCGTATTATTATTAGGACTAGATTTGTCAAAGAAATGAATTCCTTGTTATTATTGGTTTAGGTTAGTTTGCCACAACAATCATTTCTAGAGTTGTATGAAAAGAGTTTGAGTTCTCCAACATATTTTTCAAAGACAGTTCAATTTACTTGCTACAAAATGGGCAAGAGACTCATATTTGAGAATAGGAAGCTTGCCTATGTCTGTTAAATTTGTGTAGAATATAATCTATTACTGGCTTGATTTTTTTTTAAAGGCACTGAACCTCCAATCATGATGTGATTCCTCTCAAACGTAGGACAAGTCATTAGCTGGGGTAGGCATGAAAACACATGGCTAATTAACACTAAATGTCTGGTGTTGATTTTCACCCATAACTTATGCTTACTTCCACTCCCTCCTCCTCCGGTGGAGCTGGCAGGCCGGCTGCCCTGCTGGGGCTCCGACTGGGAGAACCGGGGTGCCAGAGCAAGTTCACGACTCCGGTGATCACTGTTCTGGCTAATGGGGGGATCAGGTGTCCGGGGGATCTTGGAGGAGCTCACAAACCCAAGGATGTAGCTGTCACTGGTCAGAGAACAAAAAGAGTTTCAGAGTTTTGCAGTCATTAAAAAAATGTCCAGAAACAAAAAATCCCAACCAATACTGTCAGTTATTATGGAACCAGATCTGCAAGTAAAAGATTTCTGACAAATAAATGACTTTGGACATAACCACTTTAGCAATTTTAAATGTACTCAGGGCGATCACATGATTTGCCAGTAAAGTTTTTGAACCTGTTTTTTTCCCAATAATTTAAGAGGTACAAAGTTATTAGCTGGATAACACTGACATGTAGGTAACATGACAAGTGCGATGCAATTTGAGTTGCTTTGGTCACCAATACATTCTTCCTTCGTTTTGCATACAGAATGTGAGATATAATCCAATTGCCTTTATCAACGCAATTGTCCTGTAAATTATCTGACTGAGCAAATGTGTGATAATAGTTTTCACAAAGCTCTTAAAAACTCCATCCTCTTTTCAAATGTTTTGCTTTTTTGTCACACTTAAATGTTTCAGACAATCTAATAAATACATAATAAAGACAAGGCAAAAATAAGTTGAGCAAATGAGGAAAGCTATTTAAACCAACCTGATCTGATATGAAAAAAGTATTTTTTCTTCTTGGTAAATCATAAATCTGTGATTACCTGAATTTTACTGTTTCACTGGCCAAGCAAACACATTATTACTAATAGATCTAGAGAATCAAGAAACTGCACAAATAGAACATTGCTGATGCGATGAGGTAGGTCAGGCTTTTAAAGATCAGTGATCAAGATCAAAACTGCAATCGGTGCAAACCTACTGATGTAAACCTTAGCTTCATGAGTAAAAACATTGAAGTGTGAAACAAATGTCACATTTTCAGGAATTAATTAGGGATAAATAGTTTTCACAGAACTGCAAAACAGTCAATTGAAAAATTCTGTGTACCAATACTATAAACAAATACAAATGCCTTAAATATTTTCAGTGTTGATGCATTTGTGAAAAGGGCTGCAAAAAGTAATACCGTACAAGCTGTAGCTTTAGCACAAACATGATTTACTAAATAATTCAAGAACAAAACTTGAAATACTTGTATGCCCATTCAAAAAATATCCAGAACAACTTCTTTCATTTGGTTAAAGATGAACTTTCATCCTTAATGAGGATTTCATGAATCATAAGATATAGCCAGAGTCAAATTTAAGCTCATATGGGGGGGACGCAAAGAAAAGAAATCAAGACCGCATCCCATATCAACTTTGGTCAAGTTCTTGACCTTAATATTTAAAAGTCTCAGTTTCAGTCAATAGCCTCAGTTTCTGGTGATACTCCACTGATGCCTGGTGAGATTTGATAATCTATATTTAGTGTAATGATACTCAGAATACAGGATGTTGTAGAATATTTTTTCAATGAAAAACAGGATTTAGTTCTGGTATGTTTACCTGCATCTGCTGCTTTCATTCAAGTAACATCAGAGATTGTTGCTTGAAGACTCAGTTTAAAAGTTTTTTGTTTTTTTTTAATCTAGTATTTATGTCACAATAAAACAAACATAAATGAACAGGTAAATAAAAACAAACATATAGTATATTTTCATTTTGCATGTCAAACCCCATTTTTAATTGTGTTTTGAGATGGATGTTGAAAACACTTATTCTTACTATATATATATAATACACTGCTGGAGGATTTAAAAAAAATCTACAATGCACTGTAATGGATGTTTTTTTAGTTTTTATGGATATTTATTTTGCTGACAAATTGTGTAGCAATATATACGAGTCAAAAAAAAAAAAAAAGAAAAACTGTCACATCTCTTGATGTTGAGCACCACTCATCCACTTCTAGTGTCAAATCTGGTTTTACCTCAAAGATGTGCCACAAATCATCTTCAGGCAGGTGAAAATCCCGAGATTTTCACCTGCCTAGCAGGTGTAAAGAATCCATCCTGATAACCTTTGAATGAGCATTGAGTAGGAATGAAATGAAGTGTTATCAGAATGAATAAACAACTCCTCTGCATCCAGTTACACAGCGCTCTCATACTTTATCAGGCTGCAGACAAATGGCTAACATCCTGTGCAGAAATTCTATACCATGTCTAACAGATGGATTTCATGCTTGTTTCTCCTCTCGATAATCACACTGTCGCCAACCGCCCAGATATGATCTGCTAGAGCTGCCTATTGTGTGACATGATCGTATCTCTGAACATAGGTGGAGGTGCAATACTCGCCATCTGCACAGCAGCGACATGGAAGAGGGACAGATGTAGCATTGATTTTCTAGCTTTCTGAACTTAAATGTGGCCAGTAAAATCGACCATTAGAGGAAGAAATGGAAACAGTGTTTTCCCAAAGTGTCACCTAATGCATGTCAATACATCTAAAGGACTATTTTAACATGACAGAGCCAAATGTGTTTATTGGTCCGAAAACAACATAAAAAAAAGGTACTTGCTTATCTGGCACAATAGCTGTGTTGCTAAGGCTGTATTCTCCCTAACATGAATGCCTGTTTCATCTCAGCATAAAAGACTTGTCATCCAGACCAATGAAATTAGGCTGTTCTGTTTAACCTTAGCCAGGCTGTATTGTGGAGGTGTTTTACGTTCCTGGGGTCTGGGAGAAAAGGGGCTTCCTGGGACTCATTACTCTTGGCGGTATTTGGGAGTCAAGTTCCTCTGGGATTTAGAGGAGGGAAGAAGCATGGAAGGTTGGACTGAATGGGTCTCTTTGTGGCTGCAGCTTGTTTAAACGCATGTCACAGTCTCACACACCGGCTTGGCAGTGCTGACTCACCCATCGGTGTCTGGCACTGTTGCCAACCCTGTCTGCAGACGCACACCTTTAGAAACACATGTCACGGCATACAGGGAGCCCTGTAGATGTAAAGCAAACCTAGCAGCAGACATCAGTTCCAACTGAGTTGTGCTTGTGTAAATTCAGTAGGAGTGGTACTTGTGTGTGATATATTTGTCACCTCAACATTTTGATGCTCTTTGTATTAAATCTTTTGAACTGGCTAAAAAAGCCTGGCTTACATGTTGATTCAATTGTGCACACAAAGTGATTGGTATTTGGTTACAAGTATTGCATTTGTATGAGCAACACCAGTCCTCTGCCTCTCCATAAATCACTTGCATTATTCTCACATAATAAAGCATTGTTTTTTTAAACATTTATGTCAGGAATGTCAATGAATGTGCAGGGTGCTGTTATTGTTTGTAACTTCTTGAGAGCTTATTGACAGACTGTGTGCTAGCAATAGTACAAAACAAAAGTGATGCAGTGATACATTGGAGCAAAGGAAGACACATAAGTCTGCAGGGTTGTAAACTTTGGGTATCATTTACCTGACGGAGTGCCCGTTGTGTCTCTCCTGGGACTGTCCTTTCCTGGCTTGATTTTCATATATCCGGTCTAACTGTGAATCCTGGTAGAACTGCCCGCATTCTGAGTCTGAACATTGTGAGACAAGACAAAGGAAGAGATCAATAAAGCTCTTACTGGAATTTGATCAAACATCTGTCTTTTTTATTTTGAGTCAAAGATTTGGTATAAACCAGTAGTCTCAAACTGCAGTCCTTGAGGGCTGCAACTTTCAGATGTGCCCCTTGCCAAGTGACACTTTAAAACTGCGTCACTAGCATATAGAGCTCTGCTAATGAGTCATATTGGAGCCAGGTGTGCTGTAGCAGAGAGACATCTAAAACTTGCAGGACGTCAGTCCTTGAGGACTGGAGTTTGAGACCGCTGGTATAAACAAACAAACAAACAAACAAAAAAGTCTAGGACTGAATTTTCCCAAACAGAGAAAAATTTGATTCTTGGCAGTTATTTTATCTTCCTGAAAGAAAAAAAAGTTCATAAAGCCTTTGGTGCTTGGGTTGCCGATAAATGTATCCCTGAAGAAGAAGTTTCGAGGAATTTGCTGCAACTTCCTTGTCTGGAAGTGCTTCATGTTCCCTAAAGACATCGGGCATCACTTCAAATAAAACCTGATACGATAGAAGGGAAATTAGATCTTCCCTCAAAATACAGAAAGATTCAGTGACTAAAAACATGTGATGAGCACATGCCACATTTTGTGACATGTGTAATATTCCCTGGAGTTAAAGTGCTTTTGTAGTTATGAAATAATTAGTGAATCAAATATGGAAAAAGAAAAAAAAATATTACAAACCTATGCTGTGATGAAGGGAGTCGGCAGTGCTGGGTGGGCTGCCAGAACGTGTTGGCGGTCGGGAGTTGTATGGGGAGGGGATAAGACTCCCTTCCTCACTCCTCTGTCTGTTTAGGGGGTATTCTCTGTTTCTACCCTCACCACACTGACTGCTGGGACGATTATCACTAAAAATAACACATATGCAACATTACATACTCTAGATAGTGCAAAAATATGTTAACATGTATATTGACAAAGAGTAAAACTTATTTTACTCTTAAGTTGAGGTTGACATATTAACCTCAACTTTGGTTATTTCTTTTATTTTTAAATTGCAAAATGATCTCTAAGTGTAATCAGTGTATAATAGCGGAATAAATAGAGCAACACTTTTTTTTTTTTTTTTTTTAAACCATGTTTCTATGGCGATGCTGGTGTCTTTTGTAAGTGCTCCATGGTTTGAATGCCAGGCTACTAATGTTTTTCCATGACAATGCAATTCAGTCTTTAGAAAACATATTTAATTTGATCCACTGTACCGTTTTCTAAGCCAGTAGAAGCTTTATTACCAGTGTAGCATAACAAAAGATGCAACACAAACTGCAAAATGGCTCACTGATTACATAATAAGTTGACTGTGCTGGTGTGAGCTAATCGGCCCTCAGAAGAGAAAGACCCCAGAAGTCAGGTAACTTAGCTTAGAATAAAATCTGAAATCACATAAAACATACTGGTGTCTTTAAAACAAAAACTTTTAATCAAAAGAGTCCTGACACCATAAAAATATGTTTTATGATAAAAGGTCTGAACTTACCCTGAATTTCGATGAGAACTCGGGGTGACTGGCCGTTGTAAGGGCTCATCAACGTTTGGGCATGCCAAAGGCGTTGACTTCCTCTTTACTTTCATCATGTTTGTCATGATCTACGACATAACAGCCACATGCTAAACATTTGACCGCAGTTTTATATCTTTATCAATTAGAGGACGAAGATATTGTGCTGCACTGAACTTTAATCCACTTTAGTTATTCAGAACCCTAAGTGCCACTGTGACTGTATGTGAACCTCCATGTAATAATGCCTCGTTACATGGTGGCATTACCATGTAACGATACATGGTGGCATTATTACATGCCACCATGTAACGAGGCATCACCAGGCTGACACATGGTGATGCCTGGCTCATGGGAATTCTTACAGTAGCGTTACTATGTAAAGTTATCACATGAAGACATTTACTTAAATTTGTATACTGGATCAACTGGAGTTCAGATCAGGGTTAGTAGTTGATGTTCTCCAGTCTTCTGATATGTTTGCAACTGCTACAGTCTGAAGCAAGACTCATTTCAAATTTCCAAGAAACATCAGTTACAAAGGTGTTTAATAACCGAAGTTGTAAAGGCAAAGACTAGTTAAAAAGATAGAGAGAAAATAGCATAGTTAACTTAAAATTATGGAGCACAATTTTCCTACCCCAAGATACTCAGTAGTGAGCAGCGTCTCCCCAGACAGCTCCCTGTGCTGGGGTTGAAGAATTTCCTCTTTATCAAGTTCTATTTCCATTAAATCCTCCTGTAAAAACGTATCCACAGCAACAAGATCTGTTTACTGCCATCTCGAAGAACAACTTTATCAAAACATTAATTCTTTCACACATCTCCCTCCATCTTAATACACAATCAGATGTTATTGATATATAAATATGTATTAATGAGATAAGGCTTGTCTTTGTGATTGCTCTTTATTTAAATGAAATCAGAAGAGAGGCATATAATGTAATGATTTTTTTTTTGTATTCTGCCTTGTTGGCAAAACAAACTTTTTTACTCTCAATAAGAATTTCACTTTGCTATGTAAAGAATATAATGATAAATGTAAAAAAAATGTATACATCTAAATGGCTTACATCATTGTCATCCTCTTCTTCCTCATCATCTGACTCTGGTCCCTCTTCATCACCTACGTTAAAAATAGCGTAAGGACTTAAATAAATCCTTGATTGCTAAAATACTGAAGAGTAACAAACAAAAAAGAAAGAAAAAAAAAATATTTTGCAAACTATGTCTCAATATTGAGAGATGGTTTTCACATAAGGAAAAACCCCATCAACACTGATCATAAAAGGTTGACTTTGTTTATAGTTGCTCATCGGATCTAAAGTAAAAATGTATTTGAGTTAACTAACCTGAGTTGAGCTGCTTAATGATGAACTCAATCTGTCTGTTGAGGTCCGGGTTTTCCTCTCGGTTGTAACAACGAAGAATCTCCTCTACACTCTAAACATAAAGCATAGAGACAGATTCAAAGGTGAACACTCAGGTAAAGTTATGCAAGCACTCAAAGAGAGTAAGTATGAACTAATAAGTGGTTATGTTGTTACATTTGTAGCATTTCTTAACTATATAACAGGTGTACTTTCTCAAAATGAATGAGGGATTGTTATTGTGCACCATAACTTACATTGCAAATCTATTTTCATCTCCATACCTTTAAAAACACAAGGTCTATGTGCTGAGATTAGGAAGGAAAATGGTAGTGCAAAAGACAAAACAAGTCTTTTCTCCAAACTGATGATAGTATTTCTGCTATCTCACCATCTCTTTGGCTTCCTGTCGCACAGAGGGAATACACAGGATACTGTACAGAGCTCCATTCACATATGGCCGAATCTGAGGAAGGCACAACGACACCAACAAGCACAAACACTCTTAGAGATATTCTGAAAATTTCATTTGGGATCTAATTTAAATGTAGATTAATCATTTTGTGTGGAGTAAAATATGCAACGAGAGGGAAACAGGAAACATTAACATCATCATTTCATTACACTTAGATTATTTAGGCCTGATAGCAAATCAACAGTGGCATGGCTTACTTCATTCATTTATATAGAAGTGATATAGCAGCAGAAAATAACTATGTGTTATTTTATAATTATGTGTTTTTCTAAAAAGTGCTCTGTGAGTATATTATTGCACAGTCTGTGTTCATGTGGTGACCGATGTGTAAATTACCTCATGGTTCTCATGTCCGAGGAGGTCAGTCAGAACTTTGAGCACATGCTTGGCGTTCTCTGCACACTTCCTTTTTCCTACAAATGGACAGTTATTCAAAACAGACACACAGATTCTGTTGAAGGCTACATCTCAGCAGTTTTTTGTCTGTGTCAAACAATGACTCAATTCCATCCAGTTCCATCAAGCTTAATTACTCTGATATTTCTAAATGTAGGATGATACAAAACCTTTTGGATTCCTCTGATACTTCAAAGGTGATCAATTCTTTGTATTATTTCTTTTATTTTTCCCATAGTGACCTCTATTTGACAGTGGTCAAACAGGAAGGCAGGTCATGAGAAAGGGGGAAAACACATGGCAAAGGTCAGTGGAACAGGACTCAAACCTGTGATGGCCATGTTGAGGACAAAGGCCTCCGTATATGGGTCACACACTTTTAACTCTATCCCGCCAATGACGAGCCTTTATGTCTTTTATTTCTAGCAGAAGATAAAAGACAGGTTTTATTTTGTATGTTATCAAGTCAAAAATAAACTTGGTAACAAGTTAAGAAAAGTAAAATCAGGATTAATTTGAATTATGAAAGAGTTTTAATAAGGTTTGAAGACAAAAAATATATAGTCTTGCCATATTGAACATTTGAAATGGCAGATGTAGTTAACACACCCAAGTATTTCAAGAAATAAGTAGAAAACAGAAGAAAAACACAGACTAACTTTTACCTGCTGGTAGCTCAAAGACAAAGGATGGAAGCCAGAGGCTGACCTGGCTGTAAATGGTTAAGTAAAATCAGGTCACTTTTACTATTTGTGTCTTTAATTTACTGCTTAAAACGCCAGAGGTTAATTTAAGATTAGCATCTAAACTGAACCAGCAAGACTAAAACCAGGGGTTGAGTCTTACAGTACAACAACAAACAGCTAGCTAAAACCACATAATGCAGAAGTGATGAAGCAAGATAATGTTTAGATGCTCCAGATATTTACTCTAGTGTTCTGTTAATGAACCTAGGTTTAATTTTGTAACATCTGAATTGTAATAACTATCTTTATCCACATTATGTTTTTCATTCTCTTACCTTTGGTTCGCAGACACAAGTTCATAAGCAGAGCTGCAGAATACTCCAGGGTGTAGTCACTGAGGCAGTCCGAGTCCTGCAGCTCATCCACAAGCCAACCAATAAGATCATCTTCGATCATGGCTGTCTGCTGGCTTCTCCTAACAAGGGCACCGCAATTATTCATTCTTATCAGCAAAGCCTAAATTCTAATAAACAGGACATTCATGTAAAAAAAAAAAAAAAAGAGTTTCTAGATTTTGCTTTAAGTACCCTCTTCATTATTTAGGGTAAGAGCGTTATGAATCTTATCTGCATTCGTGATTTGATACAAATTTACCTCAGAGAAACAATAACCAAGATGATACTAAAGACCTGACCGCTTTAAACTGAAATACGTTTCATTCATGATTTCAATTTTATGCAGTAGAGATATTAAACCTGAGTGTTTACATCAACCAGGTTGATGGTTGATGTAGATTAAGATGGTTTAGATCTAGATTAGATTAATCTAGATTAGCAGATTAATATATACTCTGAAAGCATTTATGTTGTCATTCATCTGTCACTGACTGGCTTCATAGTTGTTCAGTTTCTCTCCTTTATTTAATAAATTTGAGGAAATGTAACTTCATGAGGAGAGACACTGAATGATCTTCCAGAGTGGGGCTAATCTGAAAAATGCATTGATCAGTAGAATCTGAGACGAATAACATATCGAGTGCGGTGCACAATTTTGCTTATGTATGAAGCATAGAATGCATTTAAAAAGCCTACATGAAGATTGTGATGCTCATTGTATTGTGCATCATTTCAGGTGATTATTGTGAAGTTGACCATGAATCTAGATTCAGCTGTATGATGGGAATTTAAGTCCATAAAAGAGGGCTGTGGTCACATGTTTATTGTGAAACAATGTCCCAGAACCTTCATTATGTTGTATCCATTAGAAAAAAATCTAAAGATTTTTACCTAAGACTGAGCTTCTGAAGGGCAACCAGAACATTTTCCCGAGTTAGAGAGTCCTTCTCCTCCCTCCTTAGTGTTTCTGTCAGAAGCTTCACAAGAATTGTAATTTGGGAGAGGTAAATCCGGCCTGTAATCATGAATACAGCAGGCAATAAAAAAAATTAAAAAGTTACCTTACAAAATCTTGAACATTTTGAAGATTCTCCACAAAATATGAAATGGCATTCAGTTTAACTAAATTACAACTATCAACAATAATTCAAAAAACAAAATACTTGTTAAACTTAAGCAAGTAAGTCTTTATTCTTATGAAAACAACACAAATGTCACATAAACAGGGCATTTTTAACAAAACCTGATTAGAGCCACAAGCCATACTAATGCCATACTGGGCATTAGTATGACTAGATACAAGTCTAAGCCCTGAAGTCTCAGCTGAAATCAAAATGTAGTTGATTTGATTGGATCATATGCTAGTTCTTAAAAGTTTCCCTGTAACAGAGACAGAAAACTTTACTCCAGCCTCTTTATAAACTGCCTTTCTTTATTATTTGCATTCTGCTGCAGAGTATCATTAGTGGTTTCAGTCCTGAGGTCTTTGATCCATCTACATTTCCACAAGAAAGTTTAACAAGGCTATGACTCATTTTACCAAGTAAAGAGGATGCAAAACCAAAGGCTATTAGGAACATACCCTCTGCAAGGGAAGCAAATGCATTGATGAGACGAGCAGTGTATTGACGGACAACCTCGTTTGCTGACTTCATCAAATGAAGCACAGTTTTCTAAGACAAAGGAAAAACACAGAGTCGTTTCTTTGCATGCTAAGCTTCAAGTTGCATATAGTAAAAAACAAACTTCCAAGCTATTGTTGATAATCTAAATAATCTGCAAGAGTCTTAAAACATTTGCATTCATCTCAAGGTTCAAGTGGATGGTAAAAGTTTGCATGCATGTATCGTTACTTGATCACCCTCCGGCAGTATTGTATTTGTGTTTTCAGTTTGCATTTATACTACTAATTTAAATGTAAGCAAGCACATAGAAATAATTTTCATTTTCATCCAGGGGTGGGCAATACAATGATCTTAAATCAAGAAGAATTAAAAATAAAATAGTGACAAGCTCCCAAAATAGATCGGATTGTCTGTAATTATATTCTTTATACATCGAGTTTTATGCTATTTAAAAATAAATTGCAAATTTGTTTAATAATTACCAGCATTAGTATAGCTATAGTGGAAAATAATATACCCATTGAAACTTTTTGATCGTCCATCAAATGCATCATCTCAGATGCAATGCAGGAGACGGGAGCAGAGGCCAATAAAAAAAGAGGCAGCAAAACTTAAATCGGCATAGAGCATCAAGTGATTCATGAAGCGGAAGTGGACTTTAAAAAAAGCTTACCCTGTGCAATTCTAAAGAGGTTTGGTTCTCTCTGTACAGAGTGAAATTACAGGGCAGATGGTATATTCCCTTATTAATGTTAGTATGTCAAACATTCACCATAAAATCCTTACTCAGGTATTAAACGCTCTGAACTTCAGAAGGCATAAAGTTAATTAAAGCAAATAATATTTGTTATAATCGTACACATTTGCTTTAGAATTTCTATCTAATTCAAGCATTTCCACAGAAACTGCTGGCCCACCTTGTTAGTGCTGTAGCGTTCCAGCAGGTCGTTACTGATGTAGGCTTGAAGCACTGTGTCCCTCTGTTCACCAGGGAGTGAGCGAGTTATTCTCTACATAAACAGAATTCAACAATTAAAAGGTCTTCATCCACCATGTAAAAAGATAGATATTATGCTATGTTTATTTCAGCCACTACTTAAGCTCTCATGGTACTCTTTGTTATGCTAAAAAATTACAATGTGTAGTAAGATAATAATAAATATCCCTTTCAGAAGAAGAGTTGTTACTACTTTTATCAAGCGGACAGTTTCAATGTGTGTGGATGATCAGCACTTAATTAAAAAGGCAAGAGTAAACTGAAGGCTGAAATAGTTCAGTGCTGATAAAAAGAAATGTAATAGAATGCAATCATTTGACAGATACAGCAAGCGGAAACAACATGGACTCAAGCTTCTGATAACTGAGAAAAGGAAATGAAAATTAACCTGCAACATAACAATATAAGAATCTCCTAAAACTCTTCCTACCCAGCGCAGAGCCTGCAGCAAGAGACACTTCAGTCTGTCTGAGCCGACAACCAAATCGTTCTTCAGTTTGTCATAGTCCAGAGAAGGCAGCATTGGCACCTCCTTAGGCCTCCTGTGTGTCAATTATTTATTTTTACATTTTAGGATCTAACTAAATAAACTGAACAAAAAATATAGAATTAAACACTTACTGTAGTGCAATAGATGCACGTAGCATGGACGAGGCCTAAAACAGGAAGTACATGAAAACAACAAGATGTTAAGTGTATTTAGAAGATTTATTGTTTCAGTTTAATAATCTTGATTTTAGTTTAGTTTACACAAAGCAGGACATAAAACATGCAAGTGCTCAAATTATTCCTGTAATCTTCATTTCATGTAGTTTCCACCAGCTAAGTTGTTAGTATAAAATAATGCATGCATTCATCATGCCTTATCTGAACATGCTGAACACTGATATACACAGTGCAGAGGCTTGTGGGTAATGTTGTCCATGCAGTATGCAACATTCAGGCAAAGAACCATCACCTAACAGGTGGGGTAGTGTCCTCACAACTCTTACATCTCAGTTCAAACATATAATAAAGTATAATGAATAAACTTTTGACAAAAAGCAACATAATATGGCTCAAGACAAGGAAACAATCTGAATGTGTCTGTGGAAACAGCGTAAAATTTATTTTTAACCTGAGGGAAATTATAACTCTGAAATAACTTTTTTTTCTGCTTTCTTTCAATAGCCTCCAAAAGAAATGAGATTTAGCGACACATAAAAGGAAAATTCAGGAACGAGTGAAAATGCTATTCCTGGAACTAACTGATAAAAGTTTCCTCATCCACAGATGAATAACAATTATTTATATTTATATTTTTATAATTTATGTGATTAAAATCTTTGTAACAAAAGAAAAAAAAATTGAAAACCATATGAAAGAAAAATGACAACTAAAAATTATAATCCTTGCCCATATTGCCTGAAGTGTTCATCATTGTGTACAATCACTATAAATGATCCAATTCAACGACCCTTTAAATCCACATGAATTTTTATTCTGGCTATTCAGTCTAATTGTGTCCATCTTTCTTCTCTGTGACTTAACCTGGAAAATGATGAGTGTTAAACCTCAGACACTGTCATTAATACTGAAACATCACATTCATTGACAGTAATTAATGCCATCTGCAGTGTTTTACAGTACCACTGTGGGGAAAAACGCACTTTGTGTTGCTGAATCTCATTAAGCTTTTTATTAAACATGTTAAAAAACATTACCAAAGAACGTAACAGGATAAAACTGAGACTGCTTTTAAAACAGACACAAGCAAGAGGTGAAAGAAGAGGACACAATATTGAGGTAGAGTCTGAAAGACACTCTGGCCTTATCACTGGTCTAACAAAAGGAGCCTTAAGCAAACAAATAGAGACACATCTTATTAAATTAGGGCAATCTAACAGAAAGAAGAAAAAAAATATGGAAAACTGAGCATAGGGTCAGGCAAAGAAATGGATACATGTTGACAGAGAGCAGTTACATTTCATGATGTGGGGGAAGAAGATACAGAGTGGAACAAGCAAGATGGACAGTAGGGACAGAAGGGATGATGGAAGAAAGAGATATAAACATGAAACTTACATAGCCATCATCATAGGGACTCATAGAGTAATATCCCTTTGTGGATAAAAGCATCACACACAAAGAAAACACACACAGTAAAAAAAGGCTCGTTCAGATCAAACCATACCAACACAAGATTTCACAAGAGAAATACAACAGTACGCCAAAGACCACTGACTTCAAGCACCACTGAGAGGATAGAAACAAAGCAGGTTAAGACCTTGTCCACATGTAACCAGATATTTTTAAAACAATGTAGCATAAATTTGGAATCGCGTTAATGCTAGTATGTGGATGTTGAACGGTGTTATGCCTGTGTATTGGCAAGGATAGCTAACCGCTGAACTCCAACATTGTAAAATGGCTTTAATGGTCACGCAGGTGACATCAGTCCTGCATCACTTGTTGCAGAATGTAATGCACTGACCTCTAAGCTGTCATTAGTTTTTTGTGGCAGCACATACAATCCACTGGACAGCAAAGTTTTTATAATCTGAGTAAATACAGATTATAAATTGGCACCAACACTAGTCTAGATTAAGACTAATTCGAAGTAGTGTCTTGCTGTGAATTACAATGAAAGGAAAAGACAGTTACTCCCCTTTTACTCTCACTTGTGTATTTTCAATATGTAATTTTCCAAGAAGTTTTTTTGTATGAACAAAGCAAAACTAGGATCTCGGTTCTTACTTGCCGTATATATGCCGACTTATTGCTGAAGTGGAGTGTGCAAACAGAGACACCCACCATATCAGTTAGTAATCTTTAAGTCTTTTTTAAACACTGTGTCAGTTTAACCAGCCCTGTCTGACATGACTACTGACAGCCCTTGCCCATGTGGCTTTTACAACGCGTTTCATAAAGCCTTGTTCCAATCTTTGATGAAAGCGGTGGAACACAGAAAAAGGGATGTGAGAAATTGCTGTGGTTGTGTGTGGTTCTTACAGTGCCAGGCCTTGTGAAGTCCGTGCTCTGAACAGCACTTTGCCTCATCTGGCTGCTGAATAGGCGAACACACACACTCTGCAGATACTCAGGGGAAATCTGCAAAAAAATGCACAAGGTCCTTTTTATGTTAAAATCTGCTCACGGGAAAATGTGTTTTTGTTAAAAATTAGGATTAAAAATAAATACTATTAAACAAAAATGACTTGTTTCTGTATTGCTCTTTACTTTGCAGCTGCAAAAAGAAACCCAAAGCATCATGTGTAGTCTTTAATCTGGAGATGCAGCATGTACACTGAATAAAAATATAAACACCCCATGTCAAATGTAAGAGTTTTATGAACAATATATAGAAAAATTCAAAATATATTTTCAATAATTACTGATCTTCATATCGGAAGTGATAACACTGTGGTATGGTCATTTGTAGTGGATTGATAGTCCTTTGAATATGGACATGCCCAACCTACTGACAGCCCTCGCCCATGTGGCTTTTACACATGCACTGAGTAAAAAAACATCTCACTGAGTAATGATCACTGACAGCATGTTGGATTAAAAATTATACACAAATCAAGAGAAATATTAATTTTGTGCAGTAAAATGTCAGCAAATGCTCATTTACAGTTGTTAACTCCACATAGTAACAATATTTGACATGGGGAGTTCACATTTTTGTTCAGTACATTTTTATACATGCAATCAGCCCAACCTACCATTTTTCCACTGACAGTGGCCTCCAAAGAGTCGACCAGCTCAGCAGTGATTCCAATAAGGTTATGGTAGTCAGCTTTGATCTTGTTACACTTCCGTACGTAGCTGGAGATGCGTCGCTCCGATTCGGCCAACTGAAGCTGCAACTGCTGCATGGCTTCTGTGCAGTCACACAAACACAGTCAGACTGAGGTTGCAGAACCTTAGCCCCAGGGACAAATAAAAAATGTGCTGTTCCCTCTGAAATCTATTATTATAAATTGGAATATAAAAAAAACACACAATTGATCATTTTTAAATCAAACTGTTTGCACTAAATATTTCACAATTAAACATTGGATTTAAGTCAGTATTTACCTATTTAAATCTTTCATTGCAACCATTTAAAATTGTTGCAAAATTTAGTGTCTACAACAAATATTATTACAAGCCTCAGAGGGTTTATTCACCTTTGTTGCTTTTGAATCATAGAGTGGGAATATAAAACACTAACTCCACTAATCCAACAGATGCCTATGTGGTTAATGTTTCTGAAACACAAAACAAAACTGTAAATGGGATTTTTTGTTGTAAATTTTGAAACAAAGCTTTAGACCTTAAGTTGGTATTTTCATGAGAGAAGCACTTTCCTTGTATAAAGCTTAATTCAACATGGACATTTAGACAATCTGAAAAGCTATTCAAAACTGTATTATCTGCCAACCAGTTATATAGAGTCAACAGTGAACATCTTTTCACAAACAGAAAAATATATCAAATAATATTGAAATCTTAATATATTTGAAACAAATATTTACCTTTGGTATTTCTTCCACCCTCCTTCTTCATAATGTTTATTAAAGAATATAGAAATGTATATATACATGAATTCTAGTAAAGAAGCTAAACACCCTTTATTTCCTCATTATCTTATTTGAGTGGTTAATCTGAAAGTAACCACTCAAATAAGATAATGTATGTAACCACCTACAAGCAGTTTAAAAGTATATACATCTTGCATAAGCAGTAGATAAAAAAAGTCAAAAAGCAAATAATACATCCTGTTTGAGTAAGAAAAAATAGATGTTTGTACAGTTCCAGTTTGTATATGTTGCTATGGGAAGAGACGAAAGATAGAACCAATATTACCTTACGTTACCAATGAAACAGTCACGCATAAGCAATGCCCTTTTGTTGCCAAATTGGTCTAATCCAGCATTTCTATAACACAACATTTTAAAATGCTACATGCATTTAAAGTTATTCTCTTGTGAAGCATGTTTGGTATTAGAAAAACTTTACATTGATAAAAATGTATGTTTTAATTTTCTCAGGGGTGTGGGGGCTGTCAGAACTACTTGCTATTTTGATGATATGAGACCGAAATAAAATCTGGTAAAATAATTACAAATTCAAGGATAAAACACAAACCATGTTGCAAGATCTGTAGTTGGGAAGGTCCATTGTTTATTACTATTTCTTGTTAGGCAAATGATCAGCCAGTCCTCAAAAAAAAGGTTTCTTCAAAATAAATTTGGATTTTTTACAAATTAAAATTTATAGTATTTTTACAAAAATGTTAAGTAATAGTTGTTCTTTTAAATTTTACTATAAAAGAGCCACGTAACATATATCTAGCAATTTATTTCAGAAGAGCTTAAGCATCATCCAGGTTTTTTAAATGTCACAATTATTACTTCGCTTCCTTGTCCCCTTTAGTTAATAATTATCATGATTTATTAACCTGCATAGTACCTCAAGTCTCAAATAATGTAGAAAATAAAATAAAAATATTTGTTTAAGTATAAGGACACAAAATACCATCTAAGCCACAAATAAGAATCTTGGCTACAGTTATATTTTTGCTGTGAAATGTGTGAATATTTAACAAACCACATTTGTAATAATCATCTTTATGAATACATTGACAGGAGTCATTTACAGAACTGTTTGCTTTCTGACACATTTTGTAAGAAAAGATGCCTTTTTTATAACGACTATTAGCTAGTCAGCTAGCTAAGATTTTAAACCCCTTTACTCTAAATGCAAGGCTTTGAGATAACTGATGAAAGAAACACTAAACTAACCACACCAAACCAAAGATTCACGTGCAGTCAGAGGATTCCCACTATGAAACACATTTACAATGCAGTTGAACATTTGTAAATGTTCAAATACAGCAAGACACCTGTCTCAGCAGCAAGCTGACAATTTTCTCAGAATTTTCTCAGAGCCAATAGATGAGGCACAGAAAAAGGATACATATAAAGTCAACAGCCTTGGAATCTTAGATGATTTTAGAGTCACTGATAAAAACTTCTCCAACTTGTCCTTCAACTGTGGCATCCAGGAATCCTAGTTAAAAAAAAAAAAGACATATTAGAGAAAGATTAGAAAGAATTTTGAAGGTGAAGGTGGTTATGTGCAAAAGAAAAAAAACATAAAAATAAATGCCTTTTATAGCAGTTTGAGCACCTGAAAGAGATCTTTAAAGGAAGGGTGAATGGTTGGATTGGGAACAAAAGGCAAAGCGTAATAAGGCAAAAACTCAGTAGTCTGGCTCAGAGCTGATCCACGAGTTTCAAGGTACTGCTTGAAAAGGAAAATCCTCTCCTCAAATTCAGCTCGGTCCTGCAGAGAGATGACAGTAGCTCAGTTACATTATTTATTTGAAACTAATAGCTGAATGTCACAGAAGCTGATTATATCATTAATATATCATATATTCCCATTGCCTAAATGGCTCTCGACAGTATGGTAACAAACGCTAAATAAAGGAATTGAAATAATGTAAGCAGCTCTAAATATAGCTCGTAATTTTCTAAATAGCAATATATAATTCAATTAGAGTTTAGCTAATTAAAGTCACATTGGCTAATAGAGTGAAAGATGTGCTGGAAGTTAGGAAAACAGTGCATGACCAACGTGCTTTGCTTAAAAAGAGAATGTGGCACCACCTAGTGAACACTTTCAACAACTGCACATTATGTATAATTACACAATTACTTCTTTCAAAAAATAAATAAAACTATAAATCTACATACTTGTCTACTTGGATGTGTCCTCAGTGGGTAGACAGTAAAGTGGATATGAAGGTAGAACTCAAGGTTCTGTGCTTCATCATCGGAGTCTTTTACTGCTGAGGGAATGTTTTCTGCCCAGAGATCAAAGAACACTTTGTGGTCGCCATCATCAAAGGAGCTCAGAAGATCTTCCTGAAAAAGTCAGATTTAAACACAAGGACATTTGAATAGATGGGGAAAATTGGCTTTGTGCATATTTAATTGCATATTGCAACATTAAAATAGAATAGAAGTATATTGGAATATTTGGAAATATTGTCTCACAGTGGGGGAATTCCAGTGTACCAGCAACAAGTTAAATGAAAATAGAAGCATGCATATTCAAGTTAAGGCAAGACAAATATAAAAACAGAAAAATAAGAAAGAGGGAATGTACAATAAGGGCAAATTTACAACATAAAAAAGTAATTCTGCACAGTTATAAAGAAACAGAATAATCAGATCAAAACAAAAGTGCTACAAAGTACAGGCATTTAAAACATTCAAAATGTGCATGTGTATTTTTGCATAAAACACCAGTTTCTGCTAGCACCAATCCACAAAGTTCACTTGAATCTGTTCCCTACTTCTTACTAATCTTCCTATTTGATAATAGTCTGTACCACCACATATAAAAAATTACCATAATGGAACAAAAGCTTTCTCTACTGTTTCATTAACTGGATCATGTACCTGGATGACACGGGTCTTTGAGTCTCTGAGAGCGCTTCCACGAGGCTTCGACACAAGCTTCCCTTTGGTTTTGCATTCCTTGTCAAAAGTTTGAATGGTCTCTTCAAATTCTTCGAAGTTAAGGTACTACCAAAGAAAACCAAAAATGAAAATAAAGTTAAAATAACTTCTTGGGACATATAACATACACAATGAGTCTGCAATGTTTATGAATTACCAATAGTTTGCAGTAAAACTCTAAATCACTTCAATTCAAATTCAAAAATACTTTATTAATGCCAATGATGTGCGCTGCAAAAATGTGGTACCTCTTTGATCATCCCAAGAAGATCAGCTTCAGTTGCCAAGATGTCCCCCATCTCGGCTCGCTCCCTAGAACTCATGCGAGTACCAGAAATGTTCAAACCTCAAAGAGACAGGAAGGATTTCTGCTTTCATAAATCGTAGATGGAAATCAAAGTAGCATTGTTGCAGGCTGCAAAGACAGGACAATTTATTACCATTATAGCAAGTCAAAATTAAACAGCACACATACAAAGATTAAATCGTTTCTGTACACCAAATAGGAAATGTGTGGTACAATCAATCAGAAACCGATTACTTAAGTTAAGTATTTGTGTTTTGTATCCTTATTGTCATTGCATTGTTCTCGGTTTTAATCAAAGCTGCAAATATTCCAGACAATTCTCGTAACATCTCGTCTCATTGTTATCCCTCTGATGAAGCTAAACATCTTTGAACGTCAACTTTAACATATTGTCCAAGCTAGCTAATCAATAACGTTACTTGAGGATATTATCGTTATTCTTACCTCATTCGCCCATCGCTTATTAGAATTAGTCAGATTAGAAATCCTTATTCTATGCAACAATCCGTAACTAAATAGTATTAAACACATTTTCGACAGGGCTTTGTTCGCCCCTTTTCCCCCTAAATTTCAGTCAGCGAACGATTAGCTAGCAACTGTACACAGAAAGGACGCTAAAACTACTTAGCAACCAGATGTAGCCAGAAAGTGGAGGTAAATGTCGTGCACACCGTTTGAACGTGCTTATATTTTATCCCAAAAAATTAATAAAATTCTTCTTTTTAAAAGAAATAAAACCACACCTAAGTTTTGTTAAGTGTTCCCCCCCCCCCCTATTTATTAAAATTACAACGTGTAATACACTTGTAACATAAAACTACAAAGAATATATAAAATTGTTAAGATTAATCTATATTCCTCAATATTTAATTACTGTCTATGAGCGGACTGTTTTTTGTGCATTTTTAAGATTCTTGTCATTTTAAATCTCACGTTTTTTTAAATATTATTTTCTGGCCGGAAGTACTTCCCGTGTCAAAGGTTGCGCACATTGTTCCTCCGCGGGATATTATGGTTTAGATAGTTATGAATGAAATCGCATTGTGTTAACAAATTTAGTACTTATATTCAACCCTTGGGGCCTTTCAGCCCACTCGGAGTGGTTGTAGTTTTATCGTCTATTTCAAGAACAGCGTTCGTGGTAAGTATAAAAAATGGTCTGGGAAGCATGCTAAAATTAGCATTTAGCTTGAACATAGCAGCAGAAGTTGCAATGATTGTATTTGTGCGGGTGGCGTAATGAATACATTGCTCTGTAAAATAAGATGTTGCAACGCCAAATATAGGTTGAAAATCTTACAATTAAATCTTAATTTATATGTTATTAACTCTCCACACCACGGGTAATAAATGCAAAAAAGAAAAACAAAACGAAAAAAAAAAAACGAGTTGGAGTAAAATGATCATAATCTGCTGAGATCTCTGACTTCGTTGCTCTGTAATAATCTGAGATGTTTGAGGGGATTTTTTTAGGCAAACCAAGAAATAGAAAGTTACAGTAATTAAGAAGAGACAAAAGCATGAATGCGGTTTGAGCATCAGTGAAAAATACAATTTACCCAACACCAAAAAAGTAGACATTACAGTTTTAGGCACCATGATTTTTTGTAAATATCTATTTTATTTTCTGTGTGTATTAAAAGTTGCTGTTGTAAATTGTGTCCTCTTGTTAATGCTGGATATCTGTTGTCTGGTGTTTTATTTTTTTGTATTTATTTTATTTGATCTCTTCCAGGAAGTCAAACTGAACACAAAATGGCTGGAATTCTGTTTGAAGATATCTTTGATGTAAAAGACATTGATCCAGATGGCAAGAAGTTTGACAGAGGTATGTGAGATGAAATAAAAAACCCTACACAAGAGGAAAATTAAACAAAACCACATAATATAAGGCCTACATGCCTGTATTATTAATAGGCTTCATTGATTTATTGATCCTGTCTCTGCTTAGTTTTATGAGGGTGCCATGTGTTTTTTTTCTAACCTAGGCAACCATAGCATTATGCTCATTGACAAAACAACATAAAATATTTCTGTAAATACAAATTTCAGGAGGATTGAATGGAAAAATCTATGTGAGGAGTTTATTTGTAAAGAATGGAAAATCTAAGTCTTCTACAAAACTGAATTGTTTAAAAGTGTGTCTCACTACCACAAACATATTTTCAGAGAGTATATGTTGTTTACCTGTTTTTTTGTTTTTTTTTTGTTTTTTTTTTGTCTTAAGTGTCTCGACTACATTGTGAAAGTGAATCTTTCAAGATGGACCTCATCTTGGATGTGAACATTCAGATATATCCTGTTGATCTTGGTAAGATATTAACTGCTTTTGTCCAAGATGGTTGTTATAAAAAAATCTTATTTTGAAATAATGTTATCAGGTTAAATAGAAAGCTTTGTAACTGTTTTGATGACAATAATGTCATCATTCTCTCATTTCATTTTCTATGTTATTAAGGTGACAAGTTCAGACTGGTGATTGCCAGCACATTATATGAGGACGGGACACCAGATGATGGAGAATACAATCCTCAGGATGATCGACCGTCTCGGTAAGGCATTTTCCATTGCATACATTTCTGCATGTTAATGTAAGTAAGCAACACCATGTGTTTGCAGTTTGAAGTTTGTACTCAGAGTTACATTTGATTTTGTAGAGCAGACCAGTTTGAGTATGTGATGTATGGAAAGGTGTACAAGATTGAAGGCGATGAAACATCAACTGAAGCAGCGACACGTCTGTAAGTAAACTGGTAGTGCAGCATGAGTGAGTAGTAGTGACATTAAGTCAAATGAAGTTGTTATTTAGTATGAAATCTGCATGAAAATATGGCAAATATGTTTATGACAAAAAAGTAATTAAATGATGTGCTTAAACTTTCAGCTCTGCCTATGTGTCTTATGGAGGTCTGCTTATGAGGCTGCAGGGAGACGCCAACAACCTGCATGGTTTTGAAGTGGACTCCAGGGTCTACCTTCTTATGAAAAAGCTGGCCTTCTGAGCACCGGTCTACTGGCCCACCCACTCACTGCACTCTGTTGTCATCTAACTTTGAAGTCATAGTGAAATTCACATATCTATGTCTGGAGCAATTTACAGAAGGATAACATGGACTCTATTGGAAAAATACTTTTGGAAACATATTTTCTATGTGCCTCGATTCATAAAAATGCTTCAACAGAGACACAGTACAGACTCAAGACTTTGGCAAGAATGAACAGATACAATCTCATGCTCAAACAATTGTAAATAAATATTTCTTTTATAAAAACAATGTTTAGCAGATGATCAACCTGGATAATGTTTTGTTTGACGGCTTGATGTCCATTTACCACGGTTTCTACACAGTCTTGATTTTAGGTCTGGATAGAGTTTTTTGTAGTGTATATTTTACAACTAAAAGAAACATTCAAAGTACCAGACATTTGCATAAGGATCTTAATCCATTTATTTCATATAAACAAAATAGTTATAGTAAACAAACCACTCGACTTAAAGATTTGTAAGATCAACTTTGAATATTAAGTGGTGTTGCCATGAAAAATTCAAGATGGGGACAAACTGAAATTCTATGATGCTGGGGACTGCAAATCAAATTAAAGGCAAGAAAAAGCAGCTTTTGTGCACAAACAGAGCTGTGTAAGCCTGTGATAATGAATGTCACAGGATAGAGAAGAATTACCAGTGACTCACACATTCCTGATAAATGCAAGTAAAACTTTAATTAACATGGAATGTTCTGATGCAGTAAAACAGGCCTGCCTGCACATCATGTACAACGATATACTCATTTTTAAAATGAGAAATATTTTAGTTTTTCAGATGGAAATTGGTAAATCACAACATTAGATTCCCCAATTTACACTTGTTTCTCACAGAAATTGTAATGCATTTAATCTAATGTGTTCAAATGGGTCCAGTACATTGCTGTACTAAAGTATTCATATCCCTTTGTTTATTTTTACATTGAGTTTCACAACAGTAAATCTACTTTCAATTGAGACCCACACAAAGCAGTTTATAATTTTAAAGAATAAGAAAATGCAATTTTTTCCCTTTTTTTTCTCATATGTATACAATTTTGAAAAGTGTGGAGTGCATTTATATTTAGTTCCCCAGAACCTAATTAGAAAACCCCTTTTTGGGTGTAATTTCAGCTGCATCTGGTTTTGGGAGGATCTCACCTTGGCTCAATTGGCATTAAGTCTGGATACAGATTGTAGTGTGGATACACCCTTCCTAAAACACTAATGTTTTGAGATATTTTTCAAGTCTCTAACAGGGTTTCTATATCTGTGGTTGTCCATATTTAAATCTATCCATCTAAATATGCACAACCACTCCCTGAGACATTTTAGACCCACACAGAACAACTCAATTTAAATTACACACAATTTGAATTTATTTACTAATTAGGTTGCTTCTGGAAGCATTTTGATTGCAATTTATGTTTTTGGGGCACATCAAATTAAATGGGGCAGAATTCATTTGCACACACTTTTCAGACTGTTATTTGAAGAACATTTATTTCCATTCCATTGTGTTAATTTGCAATGGTCTGTCATATAAAATCACAATATTATGCAAAAGAAATATATGAAATAAAATGTGAAAAAGTTCAAGCAGGAATACTTTTGCTAGCCCCTGGAAGCACTTATATCAGCCACCTTAAAAAAATCCCATAGTATTTTGTTTCTGTTATTTGCTGTACAGTTTTTGAAACAAAAATATTACAATGACTGATGAGCGTGTGTGATGACAAAATTAATTAGATTACAGACAAACTTACAGGGGTGTCTAACTCCAGTCCTCAAGGGCCAAAGTCCTGCAGTTTTTAGATGTGCCACATGTACAATCCGCTGGAATGAAATGGCTTAACTACCTCCTCCTTGTGTAGATAAGTCCTTCAGAGCCTTGCTAATTACCTAACTACTCTATTCAGGTAGCAGAGGCACATCTAAAAGTTGCAGGGCAGTGGCCCTCCAGAACTGGAGTTTGACACCTAAAACATTTTTATATGTATATAACACATTTTTCATATTGGTGAATTTTTTCAGTTGTCAGGTTTTTCAATGGTTACTTTTAAAGACTCAATTCAAATGCATTCAAAATGCATATAAATGCTTACTTATGAAAACAGGAGTAAAGATTCAAGTTACATTTTGAGACGTCATTAATTTGTATGCTTCCGGAAGTGATGTAATCTGCCTTTGGGCAGATCTATACGTGTTTAGTTCCGTGGGATTGGCTGTGGCAAGCAGCATCTGTTCTGAGACTTTCCAAATTTTGTCAAATCGCTTTACGCTTATTAGCGGCTCTGAAAATCAAAACATAGTACGTTCTTAGTGGTTTTCTTTCTCCTGTCTTTTGGCTCCCGACAGATTTAAGATCTCATCTCCGTCGGCACTAATTGGAAGCACCCGGCACACAGGACTGTTTCAGCAGAGCTTCATGCAGAGACGTCGATGTCTTGGAAAAAATCAGATCAGTGAAAGAAGATTAAGTCAACCACAATGGACTATCAACGTAAAAAGAAACTGACATTCTCCACCATTGGACTCATTTTTCTTTTTAGCGGTGTGGAATATGGTAAGATGTTGAACTGCTCACTGACGCTCTGTATTAGACGGGCAATGACATAAATAGTGAATAACTAGTCTGTGTCTTTTAAAAGAGTGCAAAGATGCTAGTTTACTATGCCATTTTGAAAGGCATGGAAGTGGATTTGATCATGCATTCAGTTAAATTCCATATCAGTTTTGCTAACAGTTTTTATCTGAACCAATAAATTAACAAAAAAAAATATTATTGTTCTGTATATTGTTTTTTATACCCTACCTCCTCTCCTAGATTATGAATTTAGATATGGCTTAAAAAATGCAACTCCCTATTTATGCTACCTCTATTTATATTTTTAAACAAAAATAATGTACAAGACACCACAAACTGATCAAGTTTAAATTCTCTTTCAAAGATGAGTTTAAAAGGACTTTCAATAGAGTTGAATTAAGTAAAAATGCCCCTACATATCCAGATCGACACCCCCCTAACTCTTAACCCCTCACACACCAAGATGATCCTGTTTTTTTTGTTGTTGTTTTTATCAGGAAACCTCACCTTTCTGTTGTTTGCTGTAATATGTGAAGAAAATGTTTTGTACTTGAATGTATGGATTGTTTACTAAAAATCCCAGAGCTACACTCTTCACTCTGGAAAAGTACAGAATTTTGAACTGGAAAATTAATGGCAACATTGCACAAAAACAGAAAAAACAACACCAAGGCCTGAAAACAAAAGTTTGAGCTCTGGACTTTGCCTGGGCCATTGCAACACTTTGACGTCTTGCTTTTTCAGTCAGGCCTTTCTAGCTTTTTCTAGCCCTTCCTACATTATCTTGCTGCATGGCCCAATTTGGCTTCAGCTGTTACTCACATGTTAAGTCATAGACAGACAGATGCCCAAATCCTGTGGCTAAAAAAAAAGTAAATACATTTTCTAATATCTAACAGTTATCTTTCTCCAAGTGACAAAACATTAACCAGATTTCAAGAGAGACTGAGTAATCACTTCTTCTATTCCATTGTTAGTGTGATGTATTGAGCGTCACCTGACTTTGCCATTGAGTTTAGATTGCATTTACCTTGGTTTATCCTTCGTCTGACTGATAATCCAGATGGATATTGGTGGAGAACAAGAACCCCTTCTTTTTGAAAAAAAGTTTGACTCTAGTTCCCTCAGCGGAATATAAATTGATATGATTTAATGTTTCTACATAATGACACCAACCATACAGTCATTTTATCCCCACCTCTTTTTTTCTGTAGATTTTCAATAAAGCAGAACAGATGGATTTAACACAAGACATGATTTTTATTTATTTATTTTTTTTAAAGGGAAAGTTGATCTGCAGGTATCTGTAAAGCCTGTTTGAATTCTTTAAGATTATTGAGATAAGTATTTAAATTTGTAAGTTTAACTTTACAATTTTAAAGTATACTTTCAAACTAACAAAGTTATGTTATATTTTGAAAACCAGCAATACTTCATTTTGTGCTGATCAAATGAAATGATTTGCCTTCTTACAGCAGGAAGTCAAATCAAAATGTATATATTTGCATATAAAAACCTGTTTTCTTATGTTATTTCAGCTGTTATATTACCCACAATATGGAGGTATCTGCAGACTTTAGAGGCAGCCCCTTATTTCCTGGGTTTGGCCCTGTCAGCCTTCAGTCTGAGTGGGCTCTTGGCTGGACCGCTGTTTGGATATTGGTCTGACCGGACACAGACAGCAAAGAAAATCATTTTGATTTGTAACCTTTTTGAGATAATTGGTAAGTCTTCAATTCCCTATATTATACTCATTGTTCATGCCTACAAATATTATCTTCAGTTGTCTCCAACAATTCTGTAAAAAAAACAAAACAAAAAAACTACTACATACATAATTTGCTAACATGTGTCTTTTGCAGGTAATTTTATGTACTTCATGGGCTACTCCAAGTGGCTTTTATTGTCAAGTAGGCTGCTCGCTGGTAAGTCATCTTTCACAAAGATACCTATTAAAAATTAGCACTGCTATGAATCAGAGTTTTATAATTTATGATGATGTAACCAACACGTTATTAACCTTTGAAAATTTATAGCACTGGTTGTAGATGAGATAACGGACATGATTTGTAAACATTGCCACCGGCCTCATTATGTTATTGGCCTGAGTAGCATGTAAATGGGTGTATTAAAAAAAAAAAAAAAAGTATTTTCCCCCTTATGTTTTTCCTTAAGTCTTTGGCTAAGTGATAACCTAAGTAAATACAAAATGCAGTTTCCGGGATTTAATTTATCTGGAGAACAGAACTAACCAAACCTTCTGTTTATTCCTGCCCTTTGTAAAGAAAAAGTCATCATAGCCCTTGTTAAATCATTAATTAACTGTGAGGTGATTGTGGACGCAGTGGTAGGAGGTTGTTGGTTCAAGTCAACAACCATTTCATACCCATCTTGCCTGCTGGTGGTAGTCAGAGGCAGCCACTCTTCTCTTGGATTGCCCCAGGGCAGTTGGTGCTATAATGTGGCATCAGCATGTCTGAATGGGTGAATTAATCGCTTTGGGGTCCTCTAAATCTGATAAATCACCATACACATGCAGGCAATTTAACACGAACTTCCAACTTTTTTGTTTGGTAGAAATTTGGTGGTAGTGTGGGCCTTTTTTCGATGGTTTAAGACCTCCACAATTTGCCGTCATTGAGGGGACCATAAATCTTTCTCTGAAGAAGAATGTCCAACCATTAAGGTCTGACCTTATGCTCAAGTTCAGCTGGAGTTGGTGATCCAGAGCACATCACAAAGTCAAATTCCGAATTACTGAAGACCACACAAAAGACAGTCAAGTTTTTCTATATGGAATGCATCCACACATCATACCAAAATTACGATATGATGTGTGGAATGCATCCACACATCATACCAAAATTAGTGTTAGGTGGAATTTGTCTGTTATTCCTAACTTTATAAGCTTCTATAATGTTGGCTTTGTTTTGGTTATGTTTTACTAATAAAGCTCAGCATAGGCTCCAGAAAAATAGCATATTTGTGTGGCTTTTTAGGCCCTCACCCTGACTTTACCATTGATCCCTAATAAACTTTTTAAATTAACTTGGACACACTTTATGCAATAACTTGTTCATTTTCAGTGTTTGTGTTTTTATATTTTAAGAGTTTAATGGAAGATAGTAATATGCCAAGTTGCACAGGTTTGATTCTAGATTTTCTTAGTTGAAAAGCTGAAATGTTCTTAGTAATGTGATCACTTCCCCTCAGATCAAATTGCACGTTTTGTGTTTTCATTTGCAACTCATACCAAATCACAATAGCAAATTTTAGAGAATTTTTCTCAAAATAATTAAAATATTTTTTTTATCAGGCATTGGTACAGGTGCTGGCTCATCAATTTTTGGCTTCCTGACCAGAAGCACTGCTCCAGAGGACCGGGCCACTGTATTTGCTGCTGTCATGGCTTGTAGACAGGCTGGCCTTCTAATCGGTTTGTGCTTCTGTGTTCTGCTATTATGTTAATTAAAAGATAATTTTATTGTAATTTTTTTGTGATTTAAACATCCTTGATAAAAGTGAAACCCAGAATCCTCACATCAAGGATTCTGGGTTTCACTTACCCAGTATCTGTCAAAGTGAAAGGTTTACCTTGGTTCTACTTAGGTCCTGCATTCAACATCTTTCTGAGACTCTGTGACTTCCATATTGGTCCTTTTATTGTCAACAAATATACTGCACCAGGGGTAAGGATGCAAAAAAAAAAAAAAAAATCCAAATTGTAATGCAAGCTTCCAGATGCCCGACAAAGAACTAACAATCTTCTTTTCTGCTCATTCCAGCTGTTTATGTTTCTATTGTGGATTCTCCTTCAACTGGCAGTGGTCTTTATGTACTGGGACTTGCCACCTACGGAAAGAAGGAAGACCAATGGCATTTCAAAATGCCATGAAGAAGAGAATGTACATGGCCTTAGCAAAGACAAAGAAGTTGTTGAGGAGGAGGTCGTGCCGCTAATGACCTCCCAGGAGCTTATGGGCTCCTACGGCTCTGTGATGACATCCAGCCAGTGCAAAAGCCGCAAATCGGATGAATCCAGCAACTCACTCAGTCACAGTCATTCAGCGCTTGAATCTCCTGTGACTACGCCAACCCCTGAGCTTTACAGTACTTTCAGGAACTCCAGCATATGCCAAGGTAACTGTGAGATGGAATATGCATTTAATTGGCTGAAATAATTGATTTTATTTCTTTATCTGTTCAATAAAAATTTTAATCATTTGCTGTAAAGTATCAAACATGTGTTTGCTTGATCTCTAGAGATAAGTATTAACATTATTGAACAATGTAGGGCTGCAGATTTTGGGTTTGCAATTTTTAAAGTGATCTTACCCACTTTGTAGGTCATTGCGTATTGATATTTGTCATAGCTTTTGAAGAAAGGCATATCAACGTTCTTGAAATTTGGTTTTCCTGTAACTTTGCTCTGTTTGCTGTTTGTGTATCAGAGCTCCTGAGAGAAGAAGTGATTGTGCTGCTAGCTGCTCAGTTCATCACCCTTTTCAATCAGACTGCGTTGGAGGTATACTTACTTGTATACAACAGTCATGTGACTTTAGCACTAAAACAAGTTCTTGTTTTTTGAGTTCAAGAAACATGATGTGAAATTACTTGGAGTTACCAAAGTGTCTGAGTTCAGGAGGCTTGCTGAACGCTGCGAAACAGTGTTGTCACAAACAGATTTTGTATACTTTTGGCTTCAGTTGCATCCTAATAAATTAGAATATCATTAAAGTTCCCTTATTTCTGTCAAGAAGAAAAATTATCTATCCTACACAAAGTCTACATATTTCTGGTGTTAGTTTCTGTTACTTTAATGGTTATTACAGCCAACAATTAGTACATTTCATAAGACCAAATATGTCCACTAGAGTCTGGGGTGTTTTTGCATAAATGAATGCATGGAAGCAGAGTTAACGTACTTGATCGCTCCCCTGAAACATTCAGGAGGAAACTTCACAATGGACATTGAGCTTCTCCACTCAGACTATGATTTCCAAATGAAACACAAACTTTACTTTCATTTGACTAGTTCACTTTGGGCCACAGCAATGGTCAAGTTCTTTTTCTTTACACCTATGTAAGACTTTCCTGATGTGAGAGTTGTACTCTGTGTCTAGTATAAGTTAAAAGGAGCTCTTGACAAACTGACCCCAGCTGCAGTTCAGACATTTTAAATCTCAAAACTCTATTGGGTTTTGCCTCACAACATGCTCATGATTGTTTGTGCAAGTTTTTCAACCACACTTTTTCCTTCCACTCAACTCTATCAAGAAATATAGAAGAAACTCTGTTAAAATCAAATTTCTTTAAAAATTACCTCTTATGGCTCATTTGGTAATAATATAAGCAATAATGAACAACATTAGCAAGCATAATTGGTTGAAACTTTTCAGTGTATAATCTGTATAACATAAGAGTTTTAATTTTGAGCAAAGGAATTACTACAAATGTATTTTTTTTGGGATGATATTCTAGTTATTTAAGATGATGTAAATTCATAAAAACACGTCTTGGTAAACAGCATTGTAAAGTATGATTTACTCATTTTAGTTTGAATAAAGATGAACTCATAGGAATCGAATAAAAACGGTAATGACATGAGAACCTTTTACCATCAAATTTTTTATTTTTTACATTTTTTCTCCAGACTATGGTGACACCATTAACCCAGAAATATTTCGACTTTAAAGAGCTGGAAAACAGTGTGATGTACTGCCTTGGAGGTGTGGTGGTGATTGCTGGCTTCCTGCTTGTGCACTGGCTAAGCCGGCACTTCACAGAGCGGGTGGTCCTCGCCGTTGGTTTGACTTTTTGCAACATCTCCTGCATCTGGTGCCTCATCTTTCTCACTAATCCGTTAGGTCAGTTTCAGCTTGTTGTACTTGTATGTATACTGGATGATTCTTCAAATAAAGTCCAGAATTTAGTTTTAGTTTGTTAAACATTCAAATTAATACCATAAACTTTGAGAATCATCAGAAATTCTGTCACTAATTTTGATACAGCTCTTTTTTTTTTTTCCTGTAGGTAGTTTTTCGTGGCAGATGACAGAGTTCATCATCGGGGTTTTTCTGCAGGCCCTGGGTTTACCTTTTGTGGCTGTGGCCCAGGTTTCCCTCTTCTCCAAAGTTACATCAGAGAGAACCCAAGGTGAGTAACAGCGCCAACTAATGGATGCATAAATATCTGCTTCTCTTTGCATTTATGTCTTCTTCCTACTTACCTGGCTGCTCCCTAGAAGCTCAATCATGTTAATCAGTAAGAGATAAATATGTTTGACTCCCTTTTTGCTGAAGTGTGTGTTTGTCACCGTCTCTACAGGCTTTAGTCAGGGAGTGCGTCGCTCAGTTGGGGGTCTAGCCACCATCCTGGGCCCTCTATGGGGAGGTGGTCTGACTGAGAACATGTACATAATGGTGGGTGTAATGGTGGCACTTCTGGTCCTGCTTACGGTAGGTAAAAATGATAAAATTGTACTAAGTTCTGAACATGAAGCATTGAAAATATCTTCAGCTTATGTGTTTGAAATTTAGTTCCATAATATCAAATCTTTTAATTGCAGACAAAGACAAACTTGAACTTTTTATTTGCATGTTCTATCTTAACTGAATGTTTTTATTCTTCATCATTAAAAACTTGCAGCTTTTTACAACCCAAATGAAGATCTTATTTTAAGTAGCATTATGTGTGTCTTGTTTCGTGTTGGTGGATTTTATAATTATCAGTCATCTAATTTGCTTTAAGCATTTAAAAATAAATTACACAAAACTATCTCTCATATTGGTGAATGGTACATTAGTATTCAGTCTGGTTATCTTAGTATTAAATTAGTTTAATCTGAACTATTTAAGAATACCACAAAAAAGCTTAAAAGGAGCCTTTTTTTTCTATTTATTTTTTAAAAAACCATGGACCTGCTTGCAATAACATGCAACACTTACATTTTATTTATCTTTTTCATTAATATAGACAAATTATTTGCACTTTCTACAGCTTATGGTGGCTTTCTCATACCACCGTCTAGTGGAGCCAACAACGGAGCACACGGAAACTTCAAAGCAAAGAGGCAGCAGTTCCAGTACCTGAAACTGCTGCAGCCAGCAGGTAAAGTAACTTTAAGTTTCTGTTGCTCATTTCTCAAAAAAGATAAACTATTGTGCACAAAGCGGTGACCCTTATTAAAAGTACTTTAAATCAAAATAATTATACAGGAGATATTTTCCACAGACACATTGATCTAAATAGTTTTGTTCAATGAATAAAGGGCTGGTTGTGAGGCTAGTTTTAAAACTTTTTTTTCTCTGGAATTTAAGTTATAATTATATTGTGAATCTTTGTTTTATAAAAACACTTTATTTGCTAAGAAAAATCAGTGTAGTTTCAAATTCAATACAGACTTGGATGAGTATTTTCTAGTTTTTTATTTTGTCCGGTATTTTTAAAAATTAAACCAACAGTTTGAACTTCAAGAAAAAAAACATATTTAATAAATGGTTTATGGAAGAAACTGCAGTTTTATTATTTTAACTTGAATGAATTTATCCTGTTTACCTGTACAGCCTTTGTACACTAAACATTGTGGAAACATTACTTTCATAGACTTTCTGATTTTCGTTTTCCCCATTTTTATGTCAGAACATGGCATTAGTATCTTGTCCAGCATCTTTAGTCTGCGTTGGGACCAGTTCATAAGGTGACATCTCGCTTAAAAAAAAAGCAGTTTGCCGACTGGAACCTGGATTTTAGTGGCTGTGCATTTGAAGAGTCTAGTGGTAACTACTTGATTAAATATTGTTTATTTCTGTAAATTTTATTAAATTATAAATGGTTTTCGAATTGGCATCTTACTGGCTGTAGTAAATTAAACACCAACTTGTGCAACGTGCATCAATTTAGACACTTGTTCTGGGGGGGGGGGGGGGGGGGGATACACAAGGAAACAAATTGTATGTACTAAATGTATAATACTGTACTAAATGTATAATACTCTAGTTAACTTATTTTTTTTCTTCGAACCACAGTTAATGTCAAATTTGGAGTACACTTTGTGTGGTGTTTCATTTGCTCTGCCATTACTGGAAAATATATATATATATTTTTTTGTCTATATGTCTGTAGCTTTTTTTTTTTTTTTTTTTTTTTTTCCCATGATTAGAATATTGAATAAAATTTTTACACTTTAAGTATACGCTTCTTCCTCCATGTGTTTAATGTAGTGCTTGCTTCTAACACGAGTGGGCGCCCTTTGTCTTTATTCTGTTCGTCATCCTCATTAATACTGAAACACACATGCGGAAGGCCGCAGCCAGGGAAGTGTGTCTTGTTAATCACTCATGTATAGAACATGAGCTCCACCGACGCTGTTGGAACATGTATAAAATCGAATTGTCGTTTTCATAGACAGTACTGTAGATGAAATAAAGATTTCATTGGGTTTTAAATGCACAAAATGATAAAATATTATAGTGATACTATTATTTTTTTAATAATAATAATTATTATTATTATTTATTTATGATCTAATTGACCAGTTGTAAACATATGGTTGTCTTTGGATGTTTTTTTTTTTTTTGTTTTTTTCCCCAGATAAAAAAGTGTCTATTCCATTCTCTACTTAAGTATTTACCCAAGAACAGTGTTTTCTTGGGTAAATAACTGTGTTGAAATTTTATATTTATAGATTTTATTTACTTTTTAATTTTTATTTTATTTATTTATTTATTTTTTGGATTACAGATCACATCGAAGAAAAAAAAATCACTTTACTAAAAATGTCAGACAGAAATCCTGGGTTAATTTCAAGAAGGTTATTTTTAAGACAAAATAACCTATGTTATACCACCTGAGGTGTATGGACCAAGCATTTTTAAAAACCTATTAAAATTATGACTGGTGTTAAACTGACATGACCTTGGTGTTCATTTTTAAAATTGTTTAGAAGAAAAAAAAAAAAGTAAATTTAGTTGCCATTATTTGGTTACTTGAGGTTTCCCAGAATGTGCTTACATTTCCAGTTAACGTTCACTTTTTGTTTTTATATTTATATCAAATCGACTAGCAATAAAAATGTACAATTTGACTATTATAATTTTAAAATATGACCTATTTATGTATAAATTTATTTTAATCAAAATTTAAAATAAATGTAATGAACTAAACAATACACGGTAAACAGGATCAATGGTTTCACAATTTTGCAAACCTAAAATTATAACTTGCTTAATCCGATTAATAGGTCTCCTACATATCCCAAAAATGAATTTCAATGGAATTGATTTTATTTTTTCAAAATTAAGTCCTCAATGTTTAAGTAATGTCTCCATTATTTTTTTAAAAGAGCTATTACAGCTCAAATGTTAATTTCTTGTGAATTGTTTGTAGGGGCATTGCACCTTGATGCACAGTGACTCGACACCAATATAATAGAAGGAGGCAAAAATGTTATAAAATTATAGAAAACTGTTCACCAATGAAGAAATCATTTTTTCTTTTAGCATAAATGGACCACAAGCTGTGAGGAAAAGTGGGCCTTATAGAGGGTGTTAGAAGTTTTGAAGACTGTGGGTTTGGACCCATCAGGGGTCGCTGTGATGTCACTAACAGAAAATAGGATAAAATGTGCTGTGCTTATGATAAAACATCGTGTCCCCAGTGACGTGGTGGCAAAGAGGCGTAGCTCGTCACTGTGAACTCTGGTTGAACCTATTTCCACGTTGGGCGGGGCAAGTACAGAGATGTTACGACACAGGGCCAGTAACAGAGATATTTTAGGATTTTCCTTTTTTTTAAAGCTTAACTAAGGCCCTGTGCTCATCACATACACACAGAATCCCAAAACGCAGTTGGCCTGGAGCGACACTCTGACCGACGATTGACCCCCTGTATCAGGCTCGAAAGTGCAGAACACGTCATATGTCATAACAGTTTTTCTGGGTAAATTTGGCAAACCGGCTCCTCCTCTTTCCTCTCCAATCACAATCCTATGGTACCAAATTCTACTATGATAATGGACGCGTGAACTTTTGGTGAACTCTGTTTTACCTCGACCAGACAGGGCAGTGAGGGCAGGCTGAGTTTAGTGGGACTTCGGTGTTTGTTGTTGTCGTTTCTATTTTTTTTCCAACTCCCCAGGCTCGAACGCTGATTGACCTCCTAAAACTGGGATGGCATAGTCTGGAGAGGGTGCCCATGACTGAAATTTCTTTGAAGCATTAAGGTTTACTTTGTACAAGTTGTTTTTTTTTGTGTATGGCAACAAAATCTCTGACATGACCTATAAGCTCTTATTAAATTAATTTTAAAGAACATTTCCATCTGAGAAAAAAGAAAAAATATGTGTGACCAAGAGGAAAGCCGGCTAAGGAAATGAAAATAGTCGCATTACAAAAATGCTCGCACCGAATTGAATGTCGTTTTATTCAAGATTTTTTTTTTTTTCTTTTCCAAATAATGAGCAAAATTAGTTTTTACTAACATTTAATCACACCTGCACACAACAATCCGAAACCACCTGGTTTTTATGTTCAGTGAGATGCATAACACTACTCAAGTAGTCGCTTGAGATGCAATAATAAAGTCCCCCAAGACTGTAAAATGACATTTCTCTTTATTCATTATTTTATCAAAGAATCAGAAATGAGATGCATATACATTAAAATTTTGTGTGGGGGGATCACTTCAGGGAAGCCATTTAAACATGTATATAGTTCCCAGGTTTCTTAATAATAGTATAATCTAGATCTTGGCAGTTTTTTTGGCTCTTTAAAGATGGAAACTAGTTTCTGAACAAGTAATTCTAGTTGCCTCAAAGTAAATGTAGACAGGAGATTTGTTCAGACTTAAACACTTAAATAAAAACGGAAATATATTGCTCTATTCACTTAATGTGAATAGGTTAATACAAAAAATGCCAAACTAATATAATAAAAATTATTAAACAGTTATTAGTTGAGGATAAGTGTCAAATGTGGAAGGGAGAAAATTATTCTCAATAGTAATTAAGTTTAGTTTAATCATTTTATTGGTCTCCACGGGGCAATTAAAAGGTGCAGACAGCTTATTGTAAAATGACACAATGTGAATGACGAAACACCACTGACAAATTTAAAAATGTCCAAAATCTAGTAACCTGACCTAGAAAAACTAGAAAAATAAGTTTTATCTTTAAAAATAAAACTTAGAATTGCATTGTTTATAATTAAATCCAAAAAGGTGCTAAGAAATTAATTGAAAATGCCTCATTTTAATAATGTAACGGATTAAACCAAAAAAAAAAAAAAAAAAACCAAAACAAAACATTTAAATGGATAAAGTAAATGAAATTACATAAATCATTCATGTGACATGGTACACTTTTTTCCATTTAATGAAAACTTGATAAAGGTTGGGGACATCAGATTTGATGGATAAATGCATATAATCTAATTAAAATCATTAATTTCTCTTTCAATGTGTCTCTAAAATGGGAGAGTCTGCAAGTCAGACCTCAAACAAAACTGGAAATTGATATCGGTCAGGACAGCCTGTTATTCTTCACTGTAAAATAATTTCTATACAGTGAAGAATCTTAGAAACAATCTCCTCCAAAAATATTTGAATTGCCACCATGGGCATAAAATATTTAGTTTTAGCTCCAGTGTTGGGGATTCCTAATGTTTTCGCACAGACCGTCCCTCCTGTGGTCAAATCAAAATGATGGCACCAACACCAGCGCGTGAAAGTCCCACAGCGGTAGCACTTGAAGTCCTGTTTAATAATACATGTGTCACTTGGAAGGTGCAACTTTTCAAAAGCAAGGCGGTTATGAAAAAAAATGGACGAAGCTGCAGTTGTGGCACCACAGACATAAAAGGATCCACTGCAGCAGAAGGTTTGCTAAAAAAAACAGGACAATACAAGTCAAGCTCATGCCTTAGTTATACCATGACCCAGTTTCTTCTTTTTAAAAGGTCACATCGAGATCTTACTGTGTTTGGTTTATGTAAAAGAGTGAACTAGTAAGAGGACGAAAAATGAACCCCATCTGTCACCCTGGGCAACATGACAGGAAGAGTCTTTCTTCATCATTGGTTTTATTGGGGATTCATGGTTGTGTAATACCTCTGCTGACTGAATGAATAAATGAGTCTGCTCTGCCTGTACACAGGGTTATGCTCCACAAGGGTATTTTATTTTCTAAAATGTCTCAAACTTCAACTGTTCTCCTTTCTGAAGCAAAACTTCTGGCTGCCTTTTTTTTTTTTTAAATGTCACTTAAAACACTTGGATTTTGTAATTCTGTGATATTTTTGACCTGTGACATTATGTACTGTGTGAGTGATTAAAGAGGAGCCACTTGCAAAGAAGGGGAAATTATGAATATTTGTGTCCTATCCCATTTCAAAGTTTTGGAGCTGATTCTAGGTTTACCTCCTCTTCTTTCTGTGTCACGCATGTGATTTACTCTTTTCCCCAGGTTTCAATATCCCCTGTTTTGATTTACATAGTCAAATCTGGCATCATTAATTAATATTTCTATTAAACTAATTTGCAAGCGAGTGTAGAAGAAAAACTACACCAGATCTGACGTGTATGACTTGGATGTTAAGGTTTTTGTGTAAAGGATTAATTGAAAGAGGTTTTTGAGTTAGATTTTTTTTAACAACTCCAAGTTTCTTAGAATAATATTTCTGGAACATAAGCATAAGTTGATATATTATTTCTTTAACATCTGTTGATGTTTAGTTGTTTGAAGTTTTATCTTCTCATATCCAGACAATTTTCCCTGTTATAACCAGGGTTCCTGTGTGCTCTTCAAAAGTATTGTGGAATTTGCTTTTATGTTTTTCCAGGTTAGGATAAGAATAGTGCTGTTTCTTTTATTTTCTAAAGGATAAAAATCTAATGATGGTTTAGAAATGCAGAAATTTATATTAAAATTGTTCATTTTATATGAAGTGCAATGTAAAACCACAGATCTATATCTCTCCTGTAGATTGGCCTCTTTATATCTTTAAACTCAGATTGAAATAGACGTTTGTTTCTTAATTGAGATCTGGTTAAAATGGCAAACTGAAAGATTTTTATTAATGTGTTTTTACAAATAGGAGAAAGATGCCAGTGATTGTGATTTGTGTTCTCAAGAATCAAAATTTAATGCAGGATACTTAAGTCCTTATTTACTTTTCCAAGAGTCATACATTTTTAAACAGATATTACGTATTTATTTTCGTCCTAACGCTCAAATAGCACTGAAATATCCCCTTAACACGCCCTGTTATTTTTTGGATGAGACCAGATTTATATTGAAGTAATTAAAGGTCAGTATGTTATACTTAAATGCCAGAATGTTATAAAATATCCCAAACAAAGACAATTTTAATCTTAAAAAAATAAAATTTTAAAATCTGTATGAATTCTGTCTCATAGTTTCAGGCAATAATAAAGTCTCAGACTATTTCCCTTTGTTCTGATTGCATTCAGCTTGCTGGTTACCTTCACAAGGTCCGATGAACCAGCTTCCACTGGCCTCATGCATCCCCTGTGCGCCCAGAAGGGAGATTACCAGCCCATCTGCATCGCCCGAGTCAGGCCACACTAAGCCGATGGGAGCCCTGCTCAGCAAGCCCCTGCTGCAATTGTTAACCCTGATTAACTTGATGTGGCGCTCTGTTGAGGGAGCAGTGTGAAAATCAAGTCAGTGCCATGACCCAGTGCCCTGCTGCTGAACCGAGTGGAAATCGGGCAAACCTGGGAAGAGGAGGGGGATAAGAATTTGAAGCGGGGAGAGAAAAAAAAAAGAGATGAAAACAAAATGGAATTAGGCACGGGAGAAGAGGCATAAATTCACGGAGTAATCACTTTTCACCGTATTTTTTTTCCAAGTCAAAAAGGCTTCTTAACAAGGCATCAGTTCATAAAATGATCTCTTTCTCAGTGAGACCCATTTGCAACACATTAGGGTATTAAATATGAGGATTGACCTGATCCAACATTTCCTGTTTAGTCACTGCTGTGCAGCATATCATACGACATTTTTGCTCCTTAGAGCTCCATAGAAAAATTGGAAAAATTTGCTTCTAAAATATCTGACACAGGCTATTTCTATGTGTATGATTTAATTTAAGTATCAAGTAGAAATATTGAAATTATCAGACTCACTAGAGAAAATTGAAAACGTACAGAATGCCTGGATCAATCTGTGACTAAGAAGACTTGCACACCAAATTCCCAACATCGCTTTTCTCCATACATCCACTTGCTTAAAATACATGTTTCATCCTGGTTTGAGCAGTAATTGTTCCAGTTCTCAAAAGATGTATGAATTGGATAGGTCTTCCATTTAAATCTTATTTTTAGATAGAAGAAAGATTAAAAACATACATTAAACAGTCCTCAATCTTTGAGTATAAATTTATCCATTTAGCTTATGAAGTGGCTTTACTTTGGTATACAACTTATTTTTGGACTAAAGCAGTGATATGCAATTATTTTTTCTTGGATTTTTTTAGACCAAATGTTAGACAATAAAAGCCTAAATGACTTAATAACAAATTATAACCTCTAGCTTCTACTTTTTATTCTTTAAATCTAAAACTAAGCGGCCTATTAGTTGAGAAGCTTCTTTTTCAATGATTTGGAGGCCAGTATAGCCTTCCTTAAAATGCACCAGCCCTTCATTTAACTGCTAAATGTTTTTCATCATGTTGATACTAATACAGTATACAGGTACTTCTCACTAAATTGGAATGTACTTTGATAAGGCCTGTTTGTCAGATTCAAAGTACTCTTTGAAAAAATACCTTTAAGCAGATATTAATCATACATTTCATTAAGCCCACATTGCAGTACTTTTTAAATATTTTCTTAGAAATCAAATGCTGTGTTTCCGTTGGCTTTAAATGAAAAATCATAATTATTAACAGAAATTAAGGTACCAGTCTGTGCATAATTATTGTATATAATAATCTAGTGAAATTAACTTACTGAAATAAACTTTTATTAATATTTGACTTTATTGAGATATACCTGTACTGATTTTCAGAACCAAGAAGACAAATATATTTTTAAAATGGTTACATATCTTAGATTTCTTTAAACAAGACTAATATGCAGTGAATACTTTGAAGAACAATAAACCCACACAGGGAGAAATCTAAAGACATTAAATCTACATAAAAAATGAATTCAATAAAAGTGCAATATATTCAAAGAAAGAAATCAATGTGTTAAAGTCAGAGAAATCTTTAAAATATATATATAAAACCAGAGATTAACTCAATGCTGCTGATTAAAAATAAGTTTCTAAAACAGCTTTAAAGTTCTGTGCGGTTCTCATGTAGAAAAGCAAAACATTTCACAAAATACGCTAAAATAATGCAAAGGTACAAGTACCTCAAATCTTTAGTTTATATTTAGAAGGATCTGAATATTGGACTTTACTGTTCAAGATACAGAGCAAGTAGAAATGTGCGACAAAGAGAAGAGGTCAGACTCCTCCCGACCTGCAGGTGTGATTCACGCCCCGAAAACAACAGCAAACTCTCAAGCTTATTGTTTACCAAACACGACAGCCTTTGTTGCTGGAGAACATTTTGGACAGAGTGACTGGGCATGACGTTTGCAAGAGGTGCAGGACTTTAATAGAAAGAGACAGCCGGGTGACGGAGCAGAGAGGGAATGTGTTTGGCAGGAGTCGGCACCACTAAGCTGGAGCTGCTCTGTGAGGAAGGAGGACCCTGGAACAGGCTTGCATTACAAAGGGAGTGACATGGAATTAAGGACAGGAGCTGTTTGGTTTGACTGAGCAAGTTATATTGTTAAATTGCTCATTAAATCCAATTAGAGCGGGGTAACAGGGAGACCGAATCGGGGGCAGTGTGGGGTTTAAACTTTGGTCATGCTGCTCACGAGGAGGATGGTGTGCCAATCTGAGCAGGTGACAAACTCTACCTCTGAACTTCTGACCTTCTGACCTAGCCTTGGGACTCCCTGGTTCTTCTTGCCTTTTTACTCTTCTCCCTTCTGCCAACCTTTTCACCAAATGCTCATTCACAACTTTCACCTGTGACTTATTCTTGCTTTGCACTGCCTCTGTGAGATGTTAGGCTTTTGGACCTGTATGCGATGTGTTTGACTTATTAAAGTACAATAAGTTTAAGGTAAATACTGAATTCACTAGTCTAAAGTCTCATCTAATGAAAAATATGGCAGTCATGGAGTTTTCCACATTTACACACCATATCAATCCACTTCTGTGGTCTTTTCCTTTTAAACAAAGAGGAATTAAAGCAAAATAATAACCATGGGCAAATGTTGCGAACCTCATACCAATTCATCCATAATTTCTGGTCATTTCAATACCACTGTCTTTTTAACTCAGTCTTTAATTATAGTTTTATGCTTTATAACTTATATTAGTTTTCCCCCCCCAAGTTTTAAATTAAGCAATAGTTATTATTGCTTATTGCAATAGTCAGAAGCACAAACAAGAAGGGATTATGCGAGAGTGAGTCATTTTCCTCGTGCATTCTCATTGTGGTGTTTTTATCTTTGAGTTCTTGTTTACTTTCCAAATGCAGCACTGCTGCTCTAATGGAGATTGTGTTTTGCTTTTGTTTTTCACAAGTCCTATTCCACTGTTTGGCCCTTATCAGTGACTCATGCACTGCATCTCTGTGAGGATTGTCCTTACTCATCCAAATCTCCTTGTTGAAGTTTCTAACCATGTTTTTACCTACCCTTGTAATGTATTTTATGTTTGAAAGAATCTATTTCTATGCTTGAATACATTAATATGTGGTGAAATAAAGCAAAGAATTTGAAAGTCTAAAAACTATTTTACCGCTCTGTTTAGTCCATAATAATTTAGCAGTTCTATTTATTTTTTTAAAATTATTTTGTACTACTGCTGTGTGCCATGCCTAGATGTCTCTCCCCCACTCCCAGTTTGATATTATACTGGTGGAATAAACAATTTATTCATTCAATGGCTTTTTATGCATTTTTACCTGCAACGCTAATAATTGTCCAGAAACTATAGCTTTTACAGACTCAGCATTGCTAAACATAAAACATCCAGACAAGGTTCTTATTACCAACTTCTTTTGATTTCTATAACTATACATGTTTTTCACTTGAAATTTCCTTTACATCGATAAAATAAAGTGGGAGGCTTGTTTTCAGAACCAAACCAAAATGAGTATATGGAAAGAAGCGAATCTCAAACAACCAAGCAAACACTTTGTCTTTCAAAAGCTTGAAACAATAAAGCCTAAATATGAGGTTGGTTTGTTACTGTCATGGTTTTTTAAATGTACATATTTTTTATAAGAAATATTTAATTTTACCTGTAAATTAGCATTAGTTTCACCCATTAGCCAACCATTACAATACTTAATGCATATATGCTAACAAACAGCAATGTGCAGTTATTTATAGTGCCGTATTGATCTAATTAAAATGTTTGTAGTGCATTGTATGTACACTTGATATATGTACACTACCAAGTCTGGTTTTCATTTATCAAAGTGCTTCTATTTGCTTTCCTATTTAATGGAGTGTGGTTAATCTTACATTATCTGCGTTCCAATCTGCAAGTTCCTGTTATGATAATCACACACTGTTAAGCATTGAGTCTTGGTTTTGCCTGCGGTTCTCATGTATCCCCATGTTCTCACTTTGTAGGTAGACATTTACTGGGTCCTTTTAGGCCTGTAGGCAGATTACAGGGATATTATATCGTTAAAGTCCTCGGTTGAAACAACTTTTTATGGCCCCAGGAGTTTCTCTGGTTATCTGTCCCCAAGGACAGACTAAATTGATGCTGGTAGAGAGGCTTTTAGGTCTTCTTGCTCTTACTTCCAGTCTAGAAGGCACAGGAAACTGATGAGAAACTTAAATACAGTACTCAGTCTCCAAAAAAAAAAAAAAAAAAAAAAAAAAAAGTATTCTAGTATAAAGATTACATTTTTAAAACAAAATTTAAATTATATATATATATGTAATTTTGATATGTGTAACATTCTTTTAAATAGATCATTGTAATATATTTAATATATAGATATATATTATGAACTACCATAGAAATAATTTAAGTAGGCCACATAACTAATTCATTCGTGTCAGTTAACATTGTCTGAAAACATAAAAAAGAGAAAATATGTCAAAACACATTTTTAAATTTTTTACAACAAATATTATTTAATCTATGATAACATAATTAAAGTGTAATTTTTCTTAGCTTGCTTAAAAACAATAAGTAGGTAAATCAAAAGTTGCATCTGTTACATGCCATTGTGTTGTTATGAAATTCATAAAAAATATTAAAATTCACAAATAAAAAATGTAGGGTTAATATTTTGATTATCTAAATGTCTGTGGCCAAATATTGTTTAAACAGAGTGAATGAAAGTTAGCAATTAAATTATAAAACACTGTCTATTTATAACAAATTAATTTTCATATGTTTTTTAAAACATTTTTCTCTTCAAGATTTTGCTAAACCTGTTCTTTAAATTTGTGAGAGCATAAATGTTATTAAAATGTACATTTTAATAATATCATACAACATTTCAGAGTCTTACCTGACTAAGGACTGTATGCTGCCTTTTAACTGTACAATAATGTTTTAAGGCTACATAAATAAATAAATTAAAAATAATAATAATAAAATAAAAACTCAAGTAGTGCATCACTGTTAACATTTTGTTTCATATTTTAATATTTATGTCTGTGATAAGTTTTCAAAACTTGAGTTTACTACCTATAATACCAAGTGTCTCCACTCTGAGGGTTTTGTCCATGAAAAGAGCAGTTAGATCCTGACACACCTGCATGTGCAAGCACACCTCTTGTTCCATGAAGATATTGCCTCACAGACCATGCTTGAAAGAGGCCTCATCTTGCTGTTTTGTGTAGCGCTGCCAAGAACCTCACTAAGTGTTAATGTTAACACAGACCAGAAGGATACCCACTCAGGGGACAAACTCTTCACCCTTTTGTTTTTAACTTTAGATGTTTGACCTCTCTTTGGAAAAGGCCGCCAGCATTTAGACCAAAGACAAAGAAATGACTCGGATCAGTGGTCAACAGGGTCAAGGTAGAATTGGTGGCTTAAACCAAGAAGCAAGATAAGGCTCGCTATGTCTGTATAGCACTATACTGAGATATGCATCTGTATGTGCCTACCAAAGAAGTCCTAGGGCCATCAGACATGCTCTAAAGTCTGCGAAGCATCCATAACCTTTTCCTGACCTTTTTGATTCTGTACTCTGTTCACTGGGTTCTTGATTTTAAACTCAGTTGTCTCTGACTTCAACAAGCCCAGATCACTTACAGACATAACATCTGAGTAAGTTTTCAACATGCAAAACATCAGAAGAAGAGAGATGGCCTAATGGGGTTCTACATTATTGTAATTATCCTTAATGAAGATGGCTGAGCGGTAAAGCCATAGGGAATATCTACAATCACTTCTTTGATTAGCACCTACAGAAAATAAAATATATTGCCAATGAGATTTCTTGTCCTACTTCAACTTTAAGACTAATGTGTCATGTCTCAGATGTTCAGTGGAAGAAGGTGGCTTGTTTTGGTTTGATGCTGCACAAGCGCCATTACAATAGGAACCTGAGGGTAGGGGATTGCGAGGGCTATTAAAAAAAGTCCTATTTGGGATTCCACTGTAGGGTAAACAAAGGATTGGACCTCATTAAGATAAGAACGTACACAAAAGCTGACCAGTTGTTATGTGAAAATGCTGCCGCAGAGGTTGCCGGGAGGCAGTGGCCCATTTTTCCCTGTCTATCTGTAAATAGCTCAGTGCCTTTAGACTGCATTGTATGTCTTTGTGAGTACCAAAGCACGCTCATCAACATCTGCACTGCCCCCACAACCCTCCGTTCCCCTTCATCAAGTTCATGTTGCTCGTGGTCATGTGTGTACGTCAGGAGTTAGAAAACAATGATAAACTCTGACAAACAGGCCACACTGTTTTCTCGCTGTGCCTCAGCACAGAAAAAACAATGATGAACAATTTCTTTTTACAATGTTGTAAAACAAACACGTTTCATTTCTGTGAAATTTTAATGTATATATGTATATGTTAAATATAAAAAAATGTAATTGCAGTTATACATTTTCATTTTAAATTCTCAAATTTTATTTTGGGATGCTAAATTACATTTTTGTTTTGCTAAAAAAAAAGAAAATCATACTGGAAGAAAACGTTCTGGTTAAATATGGCCAAAAAGAAAAAAAAACAAAAACAACAACAACAACAAAAAACTATAAATATCAACTAACAAACAAATTAATCAGAAGTGATGAAATTGCACTTGACTTTTGGTTGTAGCCGAGATGAGATTAAATTAGTGAACTTCGTAGTGTTATACAAGGTACAAATTACAGAAACACAGCAGCCCCAATAAAGATTTGAAATTAACATCAGCTACTTCTTTTGTGTGTTTTTCAGAGGGCGACCCAAATGTAACTGTCCTGCAGTTTTCCATGTTTTTGTAACCTTATAATAATACTATAAATTGTATTAATACATATTATTATAAAATAATGCCAGACTTGATTTAACTGTAAAAAATGCAATAAAGCTAAAGTTTAAAAAAAAAAAAAAAAAAAAAAAAATATATATATATATATATATATATATATATATATATATATATATATTACTATCAATCATTCTTTTGTAACTAAAAGGCTTTTTTAAATTTAGACTCTGTTACATCTAAAACCAAATATATTTATTTTTAATTCAGAAAACCAAAAGTCAAAATGTGAATAAATTCTAAAAGTCTACCACAGTCAAATTATTCAAATTGGCCACTTGCTTCTCTGAGATGCACATAATTTTGTTCAAACCATCAGCAGGAGGCGTGTAAACGATGTCCATTGGCATCATCATCATCATTGCTAAACGCTTGGAGCCAACAAGCAAACACTCTGAAATCATTAAGAGTATCAGGCATTTCTAAGTTTTATTATGTGAGAATACAAAGAAGCTTAGCTGTTAATTCTGTGAACTCTGAATGACTCTGGGTTCACAGAGCGGTTATTGGATCAAAATTAGCTGAAAGACTCGCAAAACTGACTGCGGGTTTCTCTTAAGTGGCAGGCGGGTTCCTCTAGGGGGCAGTGTTCTACCTCAGATTGACAGAAGCTGTTATGATGAACAGTGTAATGAATGAACAGAGAAGCGGAGTAAGAGATATGACCCTCTGATGAACTGCAAATCTGCTGGGAGCTCAGCGGGGCAGTGCTGACTGGTTAAATGCCAACCCTCCACCTGCGAGAGGAGAACAATGACAATGATGCATCTGTATGCGAGTGAGGGACTGTTAGTTTGTGCCCAACTGAATGTAATTCCCTTTGTCTGCTACAACCCACCCTTGGGATTCTGGTAGCGCTTAATTATGCTAACGCGTGGCTTGCCCCGGAGCATCCCAAATTTCTGATTTCCACAGTTCTATCTCATTACAAATATCTTCCTCTGTAGAAAACAAAAAAAAAAAAAAAAAAGCTTTACAATGCTAAACCACTTAGAAAAAAAATCTCTGCTGTTCTGCACATCTTTTGGCACTTTTCCCATCACTTTTTTCCCCATATCTTTATTTTGTTTCCCTAACAAAAGCCACAACCTCGAGGCACATGATTAGGCCTCCACTAATTGGTATCAGATTCACAGGTCTGGATCAGCACCGTACTAGCTGGAGCCAAATTATTGCTCACAGCTGCACACGGGGAGAGTGAGTGGCTGGGAACCTGAGCGCATTGAGCTGTTGGCCCACCATCAGCTTTCCCCTCGCAGAGTCGTGTACCCCTACCGTCATGCACAACCCTCCAGGGCCAGACAAGCTGCAAGCGTGCATGTATGACAGCTTTCATGTGCAAGCCAGAGTCTGATCAGAGGACCTCTGTATGGACACCTTTCATGGTTTGTTAGCACCTTGACAGTGAAGGAGCAGGACAGCTGAGATGTCTGCAGTGTGACGGAAAGGAACCCACCAGCGCTGGGAGAAAAGACTGCGGTTAATAGAAGTGGTCTGGAAATGGAGATTAGAGAAGGGGGTCTTGCATTCATGGCCCGGAGACACATAAACTCGCAAAAGAAAGACTCATGCAACAAATATAAACATAAAATTCTAACATACACTTGTGGCCGTGACTGGTAATGTGCTCTGTCAGAAAGGAGCGTGCTTTCCTGAATGTTTAGGGAAACAAAGGGAGAATTCTGAAAATTGACTGAGCCACTGGATTTACTTTGGCAGCCTTTTTTTGGAAAACTTTTTCTTTGCCTCATATGCTGGCAGGACTCTGGTTTTGTGCTGAGATAATTGCTATAACAAGGTAAACAAGAAAATAAAAATAAAAAAAAAAACAACAAAATAGTACACAAAAAAACGTGAGAGGCAGTGAGAGTTATTAGTATGCTCACATAACACACCTTCTTTGCCGAAGGGACTTTCTTGACCCAGAATAAACAGTTGTAGCATGTTGTCGGTGACTAAAGGGTGGTTTGCAGCCGTAAAACTAGTCGAACGATAGCCCGGTCACCAGAGCACACAGAGTTTGCCGGCAGCGAGGACTCAGAAGGTCTTTCATGCCAGTAGTTTCAAGCATCAAACATTTGGCAGCTTCAGCTCATGTCTTTCATGGTTAACCCTTTATTTAACCTGACAGCCTCTCCAGGAACACACATTTATGACAAATTAGATATGCATGAGTGGAACTGAATGAGCAGCATTCCAGACTTGGTGTATGCATTTACACTCAAATGAATACTTACTGCCCTGCCTTACCAATTTCTTTGCGTCCTTGAAATATACACATTTTATTATTTCACAAAAATATCTGAAAAGTGTGGCATGCATTTTGGGCCATGAACTATACAGCCACTGCTCCCTGCATGCTTGGTGTATTTCTCAGCTAGCTTTGCTGAAACTCATCTCTAACCCCAGTTTATTATTATTATTATTATTATTATTATTATTATGTGTTGTTGTTTTTTTACATCTGGATTTTGCCTGGGTAATTCTAAGACATGAATATGTTCCTATAGTCTTTGCTTCCTTCATCAATTTTTTTTCTCCAAGTATTTTCATTCTCTGTGGGGCAGAAGAGTTCAGAGTTGCATCCAGTGTTAGTTTTTGTTGTGCTTTGTGGTGCAACCTGAAAAACAGGGAAAAAAATTAAGGGTTATGAATAATTTTTCAGGATTTTTTTCCTGTAAACTTGTAACTTATTACATTCTGGTTGATCAACATTATAAAAGATTTGGTCAGTTTTGTTTTTTTTTTGTCTTTTTTTAATGTTGCCATCAAATAATACTAAAAATGTTTTTTTCTTACATTGTAATTTTGGAAAAAGACAGAGTAATATTCTACCACACCACATACCATTTTGGCTGATAACATTCATTAATATCCTAACATGATCCACAAGAGCAGACTCCATTTCTTATTCATGCTGCAAAGCTCTCGAGCTGGTCGGGTGAGTACACCTGACAACATTCCTCCTAACTATCTCATTTCACACCTTTCTCTTATCACACCCCCTGCTAGTGCTTTCATCATGCCATTTTCCCACCAGTCTAAAGAGTTCTTATTGCTCATCTGCATCGTTACTGTTGTTTCCAACTGGTATCGACAGGTGTCACACCCCTGCTGCTGCTTTATCTCTACCTCCTTCTTGTTGCTCCACCTCCTCTGGTGTCATCTGTCAGAAGGTGTTAGCGGGCTCTTCCTGAAAAGGTACAATTTAATAGTGAAGAAAAACCGAGAAATTAAGATTTGCCTAAAGGTGGGAGTGAAATCTTGTGAATGTGTAGCTCATGAGATATTGGAATCAGAAATGGAAACATTCTAAAGAAAGCCCAGTTCCAGATAATTTAACATCAAAATCAGAAGAAAAGAAAAATATTCCAAGAGGTTCTTTTCCCCGATTATGAAAAATCAAATCTGTATTTGAAAGAATTTTAACAGTATTTACATTTACCCAACATGCATTTATAAGCTGGAGTATTAATGAGAGAAAAAAGCTATTCAGTTTCTGACTAGAATGCTAGAATAATAAAACTAGAATGCATATTCAGTGCTAATACTGGATACATTCTTTGAGAGTTGCATGAAAAACTTATGTCTTTAGAATCGGGTCTTTCTCATTTTATCAACTTAGCCATAAACGAAGAGCACCTTATTAAAATCCCCCACTCTGTCCGCCTCTGTATTTGTAGCCTTGGGAAAGACACTTCCTCAGACTTGGCCTGCTGGTGGTGGTCAGACGTCCGGTGGTGCCAAATGTTTGGCTGCCTTGCTTCCCTCAGTCTGCCTCAGGGCAGCTGTGTCTAGCTTTTCACCATCAGAGTGTGAATGTGTGCATCAATGGGTGAATGATTGAATATAGCGTAAAGCACTTTGGGGTTCTCCAGACCAGATAAAATGCTGTACAACTACAGACCACTTACCACTTACCATTCAAATCACATTTGATTTTCATACTCAGATTCTAACATGAATATATTTCAGATGGTACAAATGCAGCCAAGGCAGGGGTGGGTGTGAGATTCCCACAACTGCAGGCACAGACAACCTTCTGTAAAAATACTACATCAGAATTACTTTGCACAAAATCAACAATTGTTCCAATTATTATTAACATGTTGAGTATTAGAGGTAATATTTAATAATCAATTCCATAAAATTTATTATTTTGAATTTGAAAACAGATTTATACAACTTTAAACAAGTGAACATCATACGCTTTTATCATGGTGCATTTTAATAAGTGACAGAATTATAAACTACTAGCTTGTTAATTAGTTGCGGTTTCTACTTATGTAGTCAGTCTGCAGTGAGCTACTTAACAAGCATGCTGTGGGTAGATTGTCAACATACGATATGAAGCATTGTTACCTTAATAAAAGTAATGGCTGGCATTATTGTGGTTTTCACACCATCACTGTGGGTGATGGTGACCACTTTAAGAAGCAGGTCCCGCATGTGTTTTATTGTATTTTCTCCTAAATTCATATATCCTCTATTAACTTTCTCACCTACCTCTGTTCTTATCTTTTTTCTCTTTCCCATTCTTTTCTGTTTGCTTATCTGTTGTGCTCAATATAAACTCCAAGCAATTTGTAATTATGTTTATTTTTTCAAAAAATATATCAAGTGGATATAGAATAGCAAAAGTCGCAATTCTCTGTGAAAATAAAACTATTAGGGTTCCTTTTGGCACTCAGATGATAATTCTGATTGTTATACTATAATATTGATATATTAATTGATAACCAATATCCGCAGTATGACAAAAGATCTTAGAAGCAGAAAAAATGTGTATATTCTGAAACCAGTGTTTAGCCTTGTTCAATCAAGAGACCTTATTTTATCTGCAGCAGCTCCCCACACTGGGCTGCTTTTGATTGCCTTTTTTTTTTTTTTAAAGATTTTTATTTAAACTTGCTGTCAAATACCAAACTTATACTAATTAATGCCTGTCACTGAGTTACATTTTTGCTCTATGTCTTAATAGTAAAACTTTCAGAAATTTTCATTTCAGTGTGTTTTATATTACTTTAATGTAACTTGTTCTTTAATTAAATTAAAGTTAATGAGTTTAAGTTATGATTGTACTGTCACATTTTCCCAGTGTTCTGTCACTTTGCATATCTTCATCTTTTTTCAGTGTTCTAATATTCTGAGCTGTTTCCAAGCATAACAACTCCTGACCGCACATAACATCAAGAAATAGTGATATCAAATAATCTTTATTTTTCTTCATTGTAAGTCTCGCCACCTTCTCCTCTAGCACATCCAGTCAAATTAAAAATGAAGGAAGAAGAAGTGGTCTGCTCTTGCGGGGGCTTTTGTTTCTAAATTTTTTAAAAAGAGTGAAGACGGGTTGATAGCCATCCACTCACCCCCATTACTTCTTGTAATCCCCAGCAGGAACCAAAAGGGGGGAGAAAGGGCAACGTCTGCTGAGCAAAAGACGCTACAATAACAGAGAGAAACCTAAGCATATCTTTCATTATCGTGGCAATGGAGGGAAATCTCCACAAGTGACAACACTGGGGTGTGCATTTGCTGTGTACGTGGATAGCCCACCAGCTCCACTCATGGGTAACAGATGGTGCCTTATCATTGGCCAGGATCAACCGTGCAGCATACATTCCTAGACGTGCCGGTAATGGCTTTTGTAAAGTTCAGTTACCGCTGACTCCACATAGCATTAGGCACATTTTGAGTGTACTCGATACTCTCTGCACCATCAATGTCAAACTTGACAGAGCATGCAGGGAGTGGTATCCGTAAAGATAATTATTGGCTAATTATTGGACAAGCAATTACATCTTCCTGTGTGCTCTTTTCTATTTACACATCCTCACAGCCAGGTCAGCATTCACTCCTACCGGTATTACCCGTTTGCTCTGTAGCATGAGTTCCTCCCAGCAACTTATACTTGCTCACCTACCTGACTTGAAAGCTGGCCCTTTAGTGGCCTTATTCCCCCCCTCTACCAATTTAATAATGCCCTTTTATTCTTGAACACTTTATTAAACACTGTCACTCAGGATAAATACCAGAAATAGTTGGATAAGAGCCCGAACAAGGATGAGGGGAAGGTCCATAAAGCATCCTGATTGATGGATCTTTGAGTCTATAAATGCTGGTGTTGTGACTAGAGAGAAAAAGGTAAAAGCTGAGAGGCTGGAGGAAGTCTGGATGGAGGCCAATTGTATTATGGTTGGGGTGAGGAGTTCAGGCTGAAGTGCAGCAGGGGAGGGCAGTTTTCACCCTAGATGCACACTGTGATGGCTGGTCAGCAGGGCTGTTGATTGACGCCTGATAAAACCTACTGAATGACTGACAAATGCTTCTCAAAGTCTTCTAAGTGTGTAATAGAATGAAGCTAGTGTTTTGGGTGCATAGCTGAATAGTAGTCATAGTGTCTTCATAATTTTCGCATTCTAATTTTCTATTAAACATGTGGAAGAGGTTTAGATAAGAAAAGCAGTCCCAGGTCATGTATCAAACTTTTGGCAGCCAGACTAAGAAGTTAAACACATAATATGAGAATAAAATTTGAGCATGCTTTTATGTCCTTCATCATAGATTAGTCTTAGCAAAATCCTACAGAGAATTGTTAACTTTTGAATTGTTTTGTGGAAATATCAAAACAAAGGCAAAGTGAAAGAGTCCTTTGAAATAACATGGATTTTCAAATTTACCAACAATAAAATACGAAAAGCAGTCACCCATAACATAGTTTCAGAATAGCCTGTAAAGCTTTCTGGAAATTACTTTTTCCCTTGTAAGTTGTTTTTCTTTTAAGTACACCACTGTGTGTGTGACCAATTTAATTAGTTTTAAACTAAAAGACAAATAAATATTTTATTGGATAAACTATCATCACTACTGATGCATGAAGCACCCACATCACAACTGACTTTGAAAGTGCTTTGTGGTTTCCCAGTGGGTCTTTCCAAATTGCAACTCCTAAATGTTAACTTCTGAGTACATATAGAGGAAGCATGATGGGTAGTTGTTAATATGCCTGCCTCACTGTAAAAAAGATCCTGGTTTTAAATTTGGGTTTTTATTTGTGAAGATTGCATATTCTACCCTTGCAAGGATATATTTTCTCAATGGATTCTCACTGTCAAAAACATATATGTTGGATTAATTGATATCTCTGAAGGTGTGAACGCGTGCTTACGTGATTGTCTGTCCTGTGTGTTTTAGTGTTGGCCTGGGATGCGTTGGTGTTCTTTCCAGGGTGTAATTTCCTAATTGAGCTAAATGAGCACTGCACCAGCACCCTATAAAGGCTACTCTGATTCAGCAATGTAATCAGTGACACCAACTATAGTAATCTGTTTTAATTTTTAGCTGAACTATACTTTTCTAATTTTCCACAGCTGTGTACCCCAATTAAATTTACTTACTGCTAAGTAAATTTAATTGGTATAAATTTAATATTGACTTAACTTAACTGATAGTTGAGGTTGAAGATAATCTACACTGTTTTCTTATGGCTCAAAACTTTGAAAGTGTTGGGTTTTGAACATTTGGTCAAATAAAAAAAAATCAATTTTGGCATCTTACAAAACTTTTCTTTTTTTATTGTAGACTAAGCATTAATCCCTACTGTGCCATCATAGTCACTGTAATGAGAAAGGTATTCTTATTGATCTTAGCCTTTTCACATAACATGAATCATTCAGGCGAGGAGAGTACTTGTAATGGGATATCAATCTACTGATCTATAATAAAAGTTTAGATGGATAGCACCAGATAATACGCTTACCAATACCAATGTGGCAGTGATCCATGCTTTAAATACACTAACAGTTAGATTTAAACAGTCCTTTCTAAGTGTACCAGTTTGGATATTCAATAGCCTTAGTCTCCTGTGGGAACCAAAAGGTACTATAGAGAAATAGGAAGGCAATGACAATCTTAGTGTATATTGGACACTATGAGAAGTGATGAGATTATCCATGGTTTGTAGACATTGCCAAAGAAGGAGTGGGAAGATAGACACAATGTTCACCTGCTAGAGACAGAGTGGATCATGGAGAATTAGGGGGCACTGTGTGACTTGGCATCAAATGGGGGACCTGTTGAGGTCGGCACATAATCTGATCATCTGCCAAGAAACACACACACTCTGAAACTCTCTATGGACAGAAAGTACACAGATGCCTGACGACACGCTGATTTGAACACAGGCATAAGGTAAGGACAGATTTCTGCTCAAATGCTTTTGCTGACACATGGCTGCAAAGACAGTCACAGACCAAACTCGCAGCTGTGTGGGTGTGTGTGTGTCTTCTGCTTAACAGTAGCAACTGTAACAATGACAAGGCTTAGCAGTGTAACAGAAGTCATCCTGCAGATTGACATTTAACACCGCTTCTCATACAGAGAAACCATTCACAGCCACAGTGCTTAATAACTTCTTTTAACAAACATAAAACCCAGCTGTACAGTATCAAAGTTAACACAGAAGCTTTTATAAATAAACCACCAATCTACATTTCTCCATCGAGGAAAGGCATTAGCATAACATAGATTTTAATGCACGGGTGTTTACACTGAGAAAGGGAAACCAGTGAAAATGCCGGTTTTCAACAAAAAATAGCTTTGCCTTACAGAAAACAGGAAGCATAGGGAATTATGTAAGACTTACAAAATATGTTTTCAAAATTAAGATAGAGTTGTGTAGTGGGCTAAAAAGTATAGCTGACCTTAGTGTTCTGACTTTTTTTTATAAAGAACATCACTAAAAAGTGCGGCCATACATGCAACTCAAGAGACAAAACATGTCAGTGGGGATAGAAGAAACAGAGACCACAAGACAAGATAAGAGAGTATTTTTTGGGGGGAAAACAAAGAATTCTATTGTTTTGTTTTGTTACAAATGATTTTGTCCTCTTATAAAGGCAACAATTCTATGCTCAGTCCACTTTTGACTAATTAATACATGACTGTGTAGCTAGAAAAGGGTTAACAATGCTCTATCATTGTGTTTTTACAAATAGAAGAAAAGTTGTATGAATCTCAAACTGTATTTTATGGGATTTATGTCTAGTGCAAAACTATCAGGCTCTGATTGGACCTCTCTAAATATTTTGGCTTTTGAATCAGATATTTAAAAACGCAGTCAAGATTCCTCACAAACTATGAAATAGCCCTTTGAAAACCCTTAAACTTAAGGCCAACTTTAACATTGTTAGCAACAACAGTAGCTGGTCACTGTGTTCTTGGATTGCATAAAAATGTTTTGGATTGTTTGGTCGCTCTGTTTTCATTGGGTATTCAAAATGTTGCCTCTTAAGTGAAAGTAAAGGAGTGTGGGTTTACTATATAGCTTTTCCAACTGACTATTGTTCAGTGTGATGATGTATACTCTTTATTAGTTGACTCTATCATAAAGCTGGACAACCACTCAATAACTCCTTCCTGTCCTTCTTCAGAACAAGGTATATCTTGCAACTTTACAATACAGTTGCAATCCTCTCCTTTTATCCTTCAAATGTATTGCTGCTAGACTCTTCCTTTTCTCTTTTATCAGACAAAAATGATGGGTTTTCTCCCTGAGTGCAGACGTAGTTTGTAATATTGCTTTTTATGTTGTTTTGGAGTCATGGACTCTTCCTGTCTGAGGGGATTTTCATCCCAAATTTGTACAGGACTTGTTTCACTGTGAATAAAAATGTTCTCTTTCCTGCTTCAGGTAGCATCTTCACAAGGTCATTTGATTTTTTTCTGGCATGGATAAAGAGATTTTGAACCAAAATACATTCATCTCACAGACCCCATTTCCTCACTACTCACTATAATGACTGGAAACTCTCATAATCGGTTTGTCCATAGCACATTTAGGCATCTAGAAGTCGTGCACAAAGATTAGCAGTATTTGTTTAGGTTTGCAATTCTCTTCCTGGTATTTTGGTTGATTTGCTTAGTTGGGTGCTGTTAAGATACCAAACAAAGTGTCTGAGGTGCACCTTGCCAATAAGCCTCAGCATAATTTACAATGCATTTGCAAATTAACCTGTCAGAAGCTTTAAAGGTATGGCATCGTCTTATCTGGAATTTTCTAAAATGTTGTCAGACCGAGGAATCTTAATGAAAGTCAACTTCTGGATTTAAGAAAGAAACCAAAAAAAAAAAAAGGTTTTCTCTCCCATAATTCTGGTATTTAGCAAATATAAATAATTGTAATAATCCTAACTGACCTAACAGGAAAAGATTGTCCTGATTTAACAGAGAAACAAGGGAAAAAAAGGTAATGTGTCTTGTTATACAATGTATGCTAATACTTGGGCTCAACTCCAGAGTCAAGATGTTAAGCTGAATTGTGGATCTTGGAGCACTCAGTCATGTCTGAGATCCAAAATAATAGCTTGGAATAGCAGCAACTAGAAAGTACTTTGCGAAGCAGACCAAGACAAGAAAGATTAGATGCCTTTTTTTATGAAAGAATTTTATACCACAATTTTTTTTTGTAACATCGCTAAAAATGCCTATTTTATACTGCGTACCTATAGATAAGTGACTTTACAGGCATCTCTAAAGATGCTAAGCAGTGACACAATGGGGCTCCCTCTCAAGCAGTATGTAGCTGAGCATACACACCACTGCTGGATGACAAACATCCATCTTGCACGTACAAATGTAACCCAGCTTTCCACCATCACATAAGGATTAAACCGCATGCACATTGAACACATGCACAAACACATAAGTATCATTTAGAAGCCCCGCGTGCCCATTCACATGCATTCACAAACAAACTGCAACAGGAGGCCAGAGTCACGCATATCTCTCACCCTCTGCCAGTTGTCATTCACTGCCTTTGAGCACAAGGCATGAGGGACCAGATTAAATCCTTCTGGAGACAGAATGACGGGCACAGCAGCCTGGGCTCAACATACATACACACCTAGAATGAATGACAGCATGCCGCGCACTAACTGTCTACGCTTTAAAGTACAAGGTTTGGTACATCTGCAAGACAAAACACATTTTTATTATCCACTGAAATAGCTGTCAGTTCAATATTTCAGAGCATAAATTAAAAACAGTGTGTGTTTCTGTGAAAATGTCCTTACAAGCCTGTTGTATCATTTCTCAGACCATAACAAGAACCAAACAAAATGGGATGTTTAACTTTTAGCCAAGTGTGACTGAAACCAGGCAGGAAATGAAAAACCGAGCAGTAAATATTTTGTTGTGATTCTCAGCAAATAGCAAAAGATAAAACATTGCAAACTCAAAACAATTTATTGCCTTGGCCTCCAGGAATATGAAAACCAAAAGGCTAATTTTGGTCTTTATCTGAAAGATCTAACAAATGACAGATTAAAGGCTTGATCCTGCCACACTTGATCTCCCACTTAATGATACACAGATAACAGCAGCAACAGTTTATGTGAATATTTCCAATGACCAAAACTACTTTGAGGGATGTTGCAGCAATATTGTCAGCTGATTTGAAACAATTAGGCTTGCCGAGTTGTTTTGTAGAGATCTGCGGTATTACACTGTTGGCTGACAACGAAGAGTTGGCAGCTGCAAATGAGTTATAGGCATTATTTCAAAGATACTTTGATGTTTTTTGCTGGTCGCATCACAACATGGCAGCAGCTAGGCAACCACAAGTAAAAACCCTTTGCCTCCTCTGGCTTTGAGAATGAAAGCTATGTAAACGGAAAGCAGATGGTGATGAGATGGTGAGGATTTTTGGCACGGCACGTCCCAGTTCTGATGCGCTCTTTTTGCTGTTCTTCAAGCGCTGACATCAACTGTCTTCTTGGCTTCACTGTAAGCGGACGAAGCAGCTGAAATAATACTGCAGTGACAGAGGTATGGAGGCTTTGCAATGTGACCTGGTTTCCGCTGGGAAACATGGCACTTTACTGTGTAATTCCAACCTGATAGTTTGTAAATCATCTGTGTTTTATTGTATGGAAAACAATTCTTTGTGTGTTTGATATTAGCTGATAGCATTTTGTTGAACATAAAGAGCTGGAATGACATATGCAGTGCAACGTATGGCTTGCCTGTACTGTACTTTAAGATGATCCATGTTTGACAAGGGGTGATGGTGCACCGCTGCAGTGAGAGAATGAAAGTAATTCACTGACAGATGGCATGATGTTATGGCTGCCTTCTTCTCCTCTCTCAAACCTCTATTGTATGGCTTAATGGTCTGACAAAAAATAAAAATAAAATCCTATATTTTCTGACCTATCAGGCTTTAAATTAACTAATCCCTTAAGAAGAAAGTTGTTTAAAAAATGGTTAAGCTCAACTTATTTATGCTTCTTTAGGCATTTTCTTTCTCAAGAGAACGAAACAAACCCTGAATAATAAAACCTGTTTTTTTTTGGTTTTATACCTATTGGCATTGACACTGCTGTGTGTTCTTGGCATTGAAGCACACATGCGAATCTGCACTTGCAGTTACTATACGTCATGTGGGTGTAGTCCAAACTCAAGGGCAGGCCTGTCTATTTGCTGTCTCTCAGCGCCCTGTCATCTGGCTTTAGTAATTACACAGGCATAAATTTGGTCAGGAGAAACAAGTTTGACAGCTGCATAAGATCTACGCACACATTTGGTGTGCTTTGAGCTGTGTGTTGTAAGTAAAGAAATTTGACTGAAGTGAGAATTGACCTGAGATTAGACTAAAATTTCATTTCAGTGCCAAAAGCAGAGATTTCATATTTGGACAACTCAGTTCTCATAAACAATCTTTATGTGACCAAGGAAGAAAGTAAGTGTGGATCATTCGAGTAGATTGCTAAAATCCCCTCAGGGTTATATAGTGTTTAAAAATTGCAAGTTGTTATGGTAACATTATACACACTGTATATTGGTTCCTCAGTGCAGTAGGCATCAGTAAAACTAGTTAATGTCAGCATTTAATGTTACCAACAAACAAATGAAAATGCAGCTGCACATTTCTAGAGAGGTAAATTTCATGGCTAATATTTTTTAAATAACTTACAACAGTTAATAGTTAATTATTTAATCTATTAATTATTATTATTCAAGATTATGCATTTAATCTTCTGAATAAGATTAAAATTAACTGATTATATGTTAAATTTATCACAAAGTTCATAATTCTGTTTCGTAACCTACAGCAATTCAAAAGTGTGAATGTTTTGTGACCCATTAGAGACTTGAATCTTCACTTTGACTTAGAGCAAAAGCCTTGAAGCATAACTTTGAATTGAAAAAATGACATATATATATATATATATATATGTTTTTTTTTCTTTCTACTTAAAAATTATTTTCTCTGTCTGAAGAAGCAGCAAAGTTCTGGTGTGAAAAATGCCTCTGAGAATAATAGAGTGACGAGTTAACCTTAAATCAATATGGACTAATTCTAAAGCTCATTTCAGAGGAGAAAAACATGTAAGATCTCTATGCAGAGATTAGAAGAATACAGAATCTCAATATGCTTTCACATCATAAAAAAAGCATCTCAATACAGAGTCTTATGGGATCATCTGTAAAATAAATAACTTATTCAAAAATGCACTACGTTCATAAAGCAGTGCATGGGAGACTGTGAGCAAAGATGAATGAGGGACAGTTTTATTCAACTAAAAGAGTAACAATTTGCGGAAGCAATGAAAAGAGGCCAATAAAGCAGTGTAGGGGAATTAAGGACACTGGACACTGGACCTTAGAGGGGAGAGTAAAATATCTTAAATCTCCTATCCACTGCACTCCACTTTAAACAGCGGACATAGATTGTATCTTTATTTGTCACTGGCAGTAAAACATTAAAGTTGTTTGCATGTGGAATGGGTTAGCCTTGGTTGATCACAAGCCTCCCAAATGTTTATGATGGCTTGTTCAACTGTCTCATAAAGAAGACCTCCCACTAAGAGTTTTGTTCAAACTATTGATAAGAAAATAGTGTGAGATATGTGACACAGAATGAATTAAGTTATATAACAATGCTTTGCAAGGCCAACATTTCTGTAGTTTAAAGAATTTAATGACAAGGTTACCTTCATTTTTAAAAAAAAATGCAATACTGACCCTTCGGGTGTTTTCTTTCAAACACATTTACATAGCCTTGACAGTCTTCATAAACATTGAACTCTTCCAAATATTTTTCCATAAACGCTTTAATATTAATATCAAAAAAATATTGCGACAAAGGACATAGTTTTTAATATCCCTAAAATAAATCCAATGTAATAATGTTACATTCATAATTCACCTTAATTTGTGAATGGAGTCCATTAGTTAATTTCAATATCAATACAGCTGTGCTGTAAAGGTCTAAGGAGCTTGTTAGAGAACAAATAGCATCATAAAAACCAAGGAACACACCAGACAGATTATGGATAAGGATAAGATGCTTAAAGAGACATTAGGTTATGAAACAATATTCCAAGCTTGAATATCTATCAAAGCAATCTTTAAACCATTATCTGAAATTGAAACAATGATGTCAAATTTCTGTACTGTTTTAGAATTGTTGACGTCTGTAGTTTTAGCAAAGGTAGCTGAGGAAGTGAACAAAGCCGTTCAGTTCATGTTGGCCCTACATCTAAATATTGAATCCGGTAAGCATTACGTTGAACTGGCATATAATGTATGTCACTGGCAAACCTTATCAATTGGGTAAAATTTAAAACCTCAACACAGTTCACACCTCCAAGAATCAATGTTTTTCAACATACAAAGCAAATAGCATAGGACAAGACTCATTATTCTGCAGAATAACCATGGTTACCCTACATGTAAGTAAATGTGAGTTGATCTCTCTTAGACATGTGATAGTCTATCAAATGGAATACCAATTAATTATGTTTAAGTTTGTGGTTTAAATTTAAAAGGAGATAAGTAAGTTTGGCATGTATGTCTATATTTGCAGGGTTTGATCTGTAAACATTGTATAATACATTATAAAGACTAGGTGACTGATAAAAGGTAATTGAAGTCACAGAGGCAGCACCCACATTTGTGTACAGGCAGACCAAATATGTCAGATTCCTCTGGGAGAGCTGGAGATTTGAGCTTCTGTATTTCTGATGTTGACTGACAAGTGAACACCACACCCTGAGGCTTTGGCCTTTATGGTGCAAATAAGAGGCCTGTGGATGGCGGACTAACGGAAACAGGTTGATTTTTTCCAGACACTATGTTAGGTGTTTAAGGTGGACAAGTAATGTAATATGGATTATGAAAATCTGAAAGCCCTAAGCAGGGTAACTGCAGGCTTGCTGTTCAACCTGAATCTCATGGTAATTTAACAACCTAAGCTAACAGAAGATAATCTTCAGCATGTGCTGTGGAAACAAAAAGTACTGTCTCACATTTCTGCTGTGCAACAGTTTTATTCTTGTGGCTGCACATTTTTAGGTTCTACTTAATTGAATTGTCAAATTCAGTTTATAATTAAAATTATGTATGTAATTTACTTATTTTTCAATTAATATCAATGTATATCAAATCCTGTTATCACTGTGGGAAATCTGTTATTGAAGGTTTTATCAATTTTACAGGAGAGGCATTGTGATTTTATTTATACCAAACAGCAGCGGCACATGAACCACATATGATACATAAACCTGCATGTATTTCATGCAAAATGTCCAAAAATAGAACTGGCAAAGTGGTTGGCTGAATCTGTATCTTAATCAAGAAAATATGGCCCAAAGTTATGATTTATTTATTTTTTTAATTTATTCAAATTTTCCTATTTGTCATTTTAAAACTTTAAACCTATTTTTGGGAAGCGAATAATATGCAACTATCTGCACAAATAAAACACTGTACTACAAAACTTTTATCCACACCAAGATCTAAATGGTTAAGAATAATCTAAAACAACAACAAATAAACAAATCTAATGTAATACCAAACATTTATATTCAGCTTGCTGAATGCTTAATTACTTTTCAATTATCCCAACCCAGCACCTTTGGACATCTTTCCAAATCCTTTTTAACTTTTTCATAATTCAACTGGAATACAAATTAACCCTAATGTAGACTAGTATTTGCTGATACAGCACACAGCTTAATATCTCTCTGTATTGTTGAAGGGTTTCAAACTCTAGTAAACAATGCTGACTTGTTATTTGCTCAATTAATTTGTGCTCCTGCAGATATTCTTTCCTGCATTTTCCCTCCTCTTGTTCTGTCAGATTGAAAGTCTCTCTCAGCCCTTTTTGTCTTCTCTTGGCACCGTCCTCTTGGCAATTACTTTTGGATTCTGATTTAGTGTTTTTTCACTTTTGTTCCATTTGGCCTCTGTCCATTTCTATCTCCTGCTTCTCATGGGTTAGTGTTTACTGCTGACCCGGCAGCCCTCCCTTCCCTTAAGTTAATAGTTTGAAGCTTGGAGGGCTGTGGACAGTTGGAAGGATACAATTTGAAGTCTTAATCTTAATCTGATGGAAAATTTTGTCCACACATACGTTCTTTCTGCTGCTGTATGTTTGTTTTATTTCTTGCTAGTTGTGTTAAGCACTTGATGGAAGGATGATGGGTCAAACTCATAAAACTGCTCTGACCTGTAAAAAAAAAAAAAAAAAAAAAACCCAGCAAAACCGAGATAAGACGTGGAAAGACTTCAAATATTTCTCTAACTACGGTAAATACTTTCTGAGGCACATGTAGAGTTTTCTGACCCGAGTGGACAATACCAAATCATCTAGTTTATACTATTTTCTTAAAGTGTTAGTTCAATGCTAAAGAGGCCAAACCAGACAGTTCAATTGAGTCACTCACAAGTCACAATCTTTTAAACTATACCAGTTTTAATTTTCATTTATGATGGCAATTCTGCTTTGAGATTTCTTACACAATAGCAAAGTTTGTGTAATTCAGAAACAATTCAAACTTTGACAAAAACTTTATGATGATTACTTGATAATGAGGACAGGTTGCCATGGGAGACACATTTACAAACAAACTCTGTAAGATCCTTCAAGTTGAGCCGCAGGACAAGCGAGCTGACAGGACTATTGGGAACGTGTTAATCTCATTCCAGATACTAAAAACTTGGTTAATATATCTTAGAAACTTTTATTTCAATAAAATACTTAATGTTGACTTTGAAAAAGTACATATTTCATCCATAGACATATAATCAACTGTTATAATGAGCTTCAGGACAAACAAGTATTTCCATAGCCTACAGTTTGGTTGGAGTGGGCTCATAACTTTTGAACCCATTACTAGGGAAAAACCGAAGGCATTTGATTCTGTCAGACTGCCCAAGAGCAGCTGTGGCTACAATGTAGCATGCAACCATCAGTACATGAATGACTGCATGTAGTGTGAAGAGCTGTGCGGTGGACATAATTTATGTAGTGTCAAAAAGTAATAACATATTGTACAATTGTCCAAAAGGTATTGAAAGACCTTTGAACTGCACATATTGTTCAAGGTGCACAGTCAGTTATCCTCATGGTCGCCAAATTCTAGACATTATGACACAAGCAGTTTTTATATTGTAAAAACAAATGGTGCTTTTAGTAATTGAAACATTTCAGTTAGTCTGAAAATATGATTTGGGGTTGCAGCTCTCTGCTTCAGTAGTCATGTGCCATTTGTATCTAAAAAACTTCAGATTCATATGCATTTGTACTCAGAGGGTCCCCTGTACGTCTTCACTAGTGTTTAAATCTATTCTGCAAGTCATAGCTGCCAACTGCAGGCTGGAGCAAACGAATCTTCCTAATTGAATGAGCATGTTAACCATACTCATTAAAACAAAAACACTATATCTTTGTTTAGATTTTTATAGCTTTTTTTATAGACTACAGCATCATGCTGCTGTGTGTGCAGAAAGCGTTTTGCATCGAAGCTGTGGGCAGGCCAGGCAGCTTGGGGTAATTAATTCTATTAAATCATTCCCTCTTTCCTATTAAGACCACATTACAAGAGGCTAAAATCTAGAGCAAAGTACACAGAGAGGAGGAAAAACAAACCACTCAACAGAGAATGGATCAGTTCTCTTTTTTATGTTTTTGGGCAACCAGAAACAAGCTGGTCTTTAATTGGCTGTCAGCTCCCACCCCATTGCAGCAGGCAAACAGAGATGAAAAGAAGGGAAGAGAGGGGGAACATTTCTATGTTGAGGGGCGAGAATGGCTCATCCGGACGTCCTGGGTGAAGCATGAGAAAGAGAAGGAGGCAGGAAAGAAGGGAGATTAAGGATAGACAGACAGAGGAGATAGAAATGTGGGTGGCTTTAAATGTTTATAGCGGCAAGATTTTTATTACTGAAGTGTACACACATATGGGGAGGTTCTTTAGGTTTGAGTGGGTGAATGTGAAGCAATCTGCAGAGTGTGCATGTTTATAGATAAGTCTCAGGAGAGACTGGTTGGAACACTGAGCAGACCAGCAATCATCATGTTTTAGCCAAATGCTGCCAGGAAAATTAAAGAGAAAGCCTCTCCCTGTCCAGCATTTCCCAGATTAGATATGAAACACTATAAAATGCATTACTTTATCGCTTTTTTTCCTCTTCTGGAGATGTGTAAGGTTTTGGTACACCTGCGGAACAACATGGGTGTGCATTCATTGTGGTTTAAGACTTTTAGTTGGTTGTTCCCAGTGATTCAGTTCACATGTTTTCAGGAGGCATTTAAGTGGGTGGTCAGCGCCAGAAACTTGTCATGCTGAAGTATAAAAAAGTACGAAAAGGCTAAAATGCCAATAATTTACCACTTGTAAAACTCTGCTAATAGTTATTCGTACTAAAAAGGGAATTTTCCTAAAAGTGACGACTGAGAAAACTCTGGCACCGAAATATACTCAATATTTTCTAGATTATATGAATTTAAGGCATAAATGATTTAAAACATAATTAATTCGTAAAGAAAATAATAACTGCACACTTTTTAATTTGTTCCATAACCTGAACTGTTAATTTTATCTGCTATTCAGTGTATTTTTGTCAAAGCATAGAGTGCATGTTCAGCTTGCTTTCTTTTTTATTTTTTTTTTATTTTTTATTTTCTTATCAAAGACCATGCAAAAGTTGACGGTCTTTGAACTCAGTTTCGGGTCAGTGAGCCCCAAGTCTGCAGGGTTATTGTTTGGATCATGGATATTATAGGTAGTGCTATTTTTGTAATTAGAACCAAGTTGAAATGTTTTTCTCATTTTTGACTAAAAGTGTAATGACTAAAATATATGTAGTCTCATGTTGTGTGAAATGAGAGCATGTTTCAATAAATCAGAATGTGTCTGACAGAAAAGCTTCATTTCCTAAGTATAACCAAATCTCCGCTTTCTGTTTTATTTCATCTTACACCTTTCTCTATTGATGTTTCCAAATAGGTGCCAGATCACACTGAAAGGGAAACACAGCGTGACTGGCTTAAAAATGTTTCTGTGTACCTCATTTTTAATAAAAAATGGATGAGGCTAAGCTACAGCATCACAAATAACTTCCTTAAACCTTTCTTCCTTCAGTGTTAGACTCAGTCCAGGTATTAACTGTAAAATATCTCAGTTTTGTTGTGATTGAATCCTCACTTTCGTCATAATTACATTAAAACATGTGGCAGAGCTGTTTCTACATCTTTCATTTCCAAACACTGAGTAATCTGGATGAGCACAGCTGTGATCAATATGGCGACAAATCATATTTTCTTCTTTTAACTTTTAATATAATCTTGGCTGAGTTTACTGCTATCCCCTAAAACACCATATTTCTTGCTTTCCTGGTTCAGTAACTTTGCAGTATCCTTTATGTCTTATTAAGTGTCTTCTTACTCCATACCAAAGGTCTCCTCACCCCTGATCTTCTTTATGTTGAACTGAATATAGATTAATTTTCCTTATTGACACAGTTTATCATTTATCCTTAAAATACATCCACTTTATTAAGTTCTCCTTGGTGAGGTGCAATAATCAGCTGTCTGACTATTGCTTATAACTGGAGTTGGATTGAAATGAGGTACTCCATCCTGATGGCTTAACATAATTAATTCCACAACCATCATTGCCACAATCACATAAATCAAAAGATGAGCACATCTGTAGCAGCACACACTTTACATATTTAATAAGACTTGATATTGGACAAGCTCCATATCATTTCTTCACATTTAAATGTAAGATATGTTTTGGGGGTGTTAACATACACAGAATGACAGGAATCAACAGCTCAGTGGTTTTCCACACATTGGCACCTGTACTTTAACTAAAAGAAATAATGTTTCGAAGCGGCACATTGGCCTGCATACAAAATGGTTCCTAAATTAACTTCTTAAAACCTAAAATAAGGGCAAATGGACTAACAATGAGTTGTAGCACTTATGCCTCCAATACTCCATTAAGGAATAACTTATGTGCATACTTTTTTACGCTTTGAAAACGTATGCACACCCTACACAATTATTCTGTTTTTTATTTTTAGTAAACCTAGATGTTCTAGCTCATCAAAAAAAAATACTTCAGACAAAGACAGTCTGAAAAAATACAAAAATCAAATATGACTTCTTTAGTGTGCCTACGTTGCAACACATCCACACAACTAAATTGTTTCCCTTGCTCCCCCACCCCTGGGTTGATCTCTTGGCCAATTGGCTACACTGTGAGTGATCTGTTTACGGCAAGGGCTGGGGCCCAAAGCACTGAAGAACACAGTTATTAATTCCAGTGACGGCTTTATCTGCTTTGGGACTCCATGTGTTGACTGTATGTGGGTGTGTGCATATGTGTGTGTTTTTAGTTTCCAATATTGCTTTTTTCTGCAGTCTGCATTTGCTGTCTTTCCCTAATCATAAAGTCTGCAGCATATACACTACTTGTCTCCATCACATATTTATCTCCTGCCAATTGTCCACCTGCGCTCTGCTCATATAATGTGTATTTGTATGCGGTCTTAGATCATTTCAGTAATGGCCGGCCATTCCACGTAGATCAGCAGTGACAAGAGTAATCTGTCTATGTGGCAGCAGCTCCCACAGTGCTCTGCACACCATTTGCAGTCCTTGGGCTCATCAGTGGAGGAGGTTGCACTACCAACACACAGGACCTGAGATGGTTTTTAGACGGCTCTTCTATCATAAACCTCTAGTAGCAACACTCATCATTTCTGTAGAATTTCAGACCTTCAAAAATCAAAAGAAAATCTAACCTGAGTGAAGGAGCTTAAATAGAAAATTTTATAAGTTGTCCTGAGGATGAATAAAAACAGAGGTTTGGATGATGTCATGCTATCAGCATGCAGGTGAATGCCTTCAGTCATCTCTGCAGGGCAATCCGATTTTTTTGAACATCCTGACAGATCCCCTGATTGAGTTGTTTGGTCATCAAAGATGGCACCAAGTGCTCACAAACTGCCTCCCCCCTTCAATCCCTACATGAGCATTTCATATGCTGCTTGTGATGGATTATCATAGTCCATGTCCCAGGGCTAAATGTTTAATTTAGTTTCAAATGACAGTACTCATGCAGCACCAGTTCTGAGCAGTTTGCTGAGTGTATCATCTTACTTGTAATGCAAAAAATATGTGGTGATGAAAACAGCATTTGGGTTGTTTTGTCTGTGGAAGAATAAAACAAGGGACCTCAAAGCATAAAGGAATCCAAACATATGTATGCACAAGCAGGCTACCTCTGGCCAAGTATGCACTGTTCCATCCAAAGCTATCTGGTGACAAACACCATGATAATGTTTCTTATTCAGGCTGGAGCTTTACATCAAAGAAGGCAGCTGTGGAAAAGTCAGAAAGGTCAGACAGATTCCTCTTCAAGGATTGCCATCTATGAGCTGTTATCATTATCCAGCATCTTAATGTGCCAAAGATGAGTCTGTGGAAAAAAAAAACATCAGACGATGACTCAAGTCTCAGAGGTCTACAAAGAATCTACATGCCTTAAGCTTTTTTCAGCTTTTCTTTACAAGAGCAAACTTGAGCTTGTTTTCTATTGAACTTGGTTAATAAACCAACATAAAGAAGTGAATAGCTTTAAATTGAAAAGTTTTCATTCTTTTTTTTTTTTCAAAAGTTTTGTAGATGTTTTTTTAAAGCGCCAGTATTATGTAAAATCAACTTTTTAAAAGTTTTTCATCATGTTATGAAGTTATTCATTCATTAGAAACATACCTAGAGTGTTGTCTTGAATCTTTCATGCATGTTTGAGAAATCCTTTAATCTCCTTAAGCAACCACTGAGCTGTGCAAAACACTAGTTGGACCAAATGCTGCCTTGGAGATGCAGCTCCCAAGAGGAGCTGCAGTTTCTAAATGATGAAGTTTCAGATATTGCAGAGCTTTGAATGAATGGAGGGATCTTACTGTTCAGTGTAGGATTTCCAGTGTAGATAGAGGAATTGTATCTGAGGATGTAAGTGACTGTGCAAGATGGATGGTGTGTGATCTCTTCTTTTTCTATCACAGGTAAGGTGGAGAGTAAGCAGGGTGAAGATGGCAGATGATGGCAAAGCAGTGGAGAATGACTGGGAGGCTCAGAGAATAAATACCCATGCCATATTTTTCACATTTTCAACTGCCATGAATCCTTTTCTCTTAGCTCCACTAGTATACAATACTAGACACAATTAATATTCTGAAGTTTGTGGTTTTACAATGGCAACATGTGAAATAGTTCAATGCATGTCAATATTTTTGCCATGTACCAATGACACGTGACATGATAATCATTTCAAAAGATATAAAAATTACTCTTGTGTTTGGTGTCACTATTGCGACAATGAATAAACTTTCTTAGAAAATCAAGTTTTGCTAGTGAACCAGGCTGAATAATTTCTGAGCATGAAAGGCCTGTCCTTATTCTTGCCAGAAAGAAGTTGTGACTACATCACAAACACATAATCAAAACTCAGGCTTTAGAACATATGCACACACATATACACACACACACACACCTCCCTACACACACCCACACACCAACGCAGGCATACACATAATTTGCCACATGTTTTCACATTCTTGCAGCACTGGGATTCTTGGTCTGTCACACAACACAACAAACAGACAGATCCAAATCAGCAGATAAGGCACACCGCCGGACAGAAATCTGTCACTTGTGAGGATCCTGATGGCCAAGGACAGAGAGACAGGAAGACAGATAGACAGCACAGATGACAGCATGTGTTTGTTTCCCAGCCTTCAGCGAGCTCCAAAGCTGTCACCGGCAAGTTGGAGCGGATGATTTTAAAAACCCAAAATGAGCTGTCAGGGAACAACTGTGATGGATAGAGCTTTGGATTAAGGATGTGGAGCCTGTGGTTATGGTGCATAAAGCAATAAAAGCAGCTGAAATGTTGTTTAACTTATTTAGATCATTTAAACCCAAATAGAGGCTTTATATATATTTTTTTCTTTTCAAGGTAAATGTATGTGATATATAAGCATAAAAACTAGAAGTCCAGACAGCAAATCTCAAATGATAATGGCAGTAATGTGAGGAAAATCTCAACCAAATTGGGAAAATAATTGAATGAATTAGTAAGTAATAAATAAAATTCAATACAGGTATAAATGACTTTCATCTAACACTCACACTCTCCAACTATTGACTGCAGTAGTAATTATATATATAAAAAAACTGTCAACCTGTGCTATCACAAATACAAAACCTGGCTGGGAGGCTTCTTATATGAAGTTTATAGATTTGCTTCCTATAGTCTAAAATATGTATGTCAGGTTAATAGTCTGTTGAAATTCCTCCTAGGGGGTGATTGTGTGCATGTTCGTTTGTTATGTGTGTCTCAGTGTTGGACTGGTGATCTGTTCAGGACGGGCCTAACCTCTCCCCCAATGATCGCCAAAGATAGACACCAGTTTCCTGTATCTGGATGGATTAAATTGGTAGACAATACAATAGCTGCATGATCATAAGGATGTGGATTTTCTCCATTCTCCCTCTCTCTTCCTGTGCATCGACTCTCTACTGGGAGTGAGCCCGAACGAATGCACCCACACATGCAGGTATTTCTACAATCATCATCTGGGTATTTAGGATCAGAGATCTTCTTCTCAAGTTGCCTGATTGTTATAGCTGTAGTAATCAAAATCTATTTTGGCTTTTCCTGATTGTAGCACCTGGTGGTATTTCACAGCATCATTGTGGGTCTGGAAGTATCTTTACTGTGATCTCTGTGTTCTTTTGGTATCTTTCAGGAAATCACCACTGCAAATAGACCTGCCGGGAAAATCGCCTTCCCAATTTTAATTAGGCAGCCAGGTCACTTAATATTTCTAAACAAAAGGCAAAAATAAAATAGTTTTATTGTTTGTTCAAAGCTGAATACATCATTTGTTATCCTCTCATCTGTAAAGGTCGTGATTTTGCAATGAATAAAAATAAATACATATCTCAAAAGTCAACAGTGCAGGCCTTTGAAAGGAAACTTTATTTTTATGATTTTCACCCCTTTGAACAGATCACAGCAATCAAAACTGATTTAATACATAATTACTGTGTGAATTCTGTGTAGTAATGTTGTTTCCAAGTTCCTTTCTGTTTATGACTTTTGAAACTTTCTTTTCAGCAAAACAACATAGGACTTTAACTTTTCTTCCACATCCACACACATTTATTAAGAGTGATTAAATACATCATAAAAAACTAATAACATCTATTTCAGTGACAGTTCTGGGCCATATTTACAGAGGGGTCAGGGGAATTAGGGTAGAGTCAGTGTTTTTCCATGGGGGCAAAGAACAACAAAATTAAACAAAGAGCAATATTTCATAATTTCATGTGTAATAAGTGAGCCATAGAAGAAACTAAGGGAATTTCTTATGTTGTGCAAAAGAAAATGATTTAGTCTTATCAGTCCAGCACCAGGGCCACACCAAAGGCCATCACCAAGTCTACATGGGCATTGGCCCCTGTTAACCCCTGTCTAGAGTTGCCCTATTTAATGTTCAAACTGATCCATGGCATCAGTAAAAAAGAACCAAAAATATGCTTTTCCAGCATCACTCTTTTAATACATTATTTACTAAAAGAAACTATGTTACAATGGGATTGCATTGTTTCACTGTCTGTCCAAAAACCATTAAGCTCCTTTGACAATTAGAATTTCCAAAATTATTTACGTTTGTTAAATGTCAGAATAATGAGACGGGGAATTTTTATTACTTGCCTGAAGGTGCTACATCCTCATGTCCAAATAATTATATGAACATTGTGTGAATTTCCATCCACTATGAATTTCCACCCACTATGTTAAGGAGACAGTTTCTGTGTCAGAAATATTTCCTTTACAAATGTGCAGATCACTCTCAGAACAAAAGCTAAATATCTTATGAAGATGCTGGCTGAAGATGGAATCAGTGATGAGTAACACGATCCAAAGTAAAATTTGTCTCATGCTTATTTGAAATGCCAAATAGATATGGATACTCCAAATCCAGCATGAAAAAAGTCAGATTACATTTTATAAACAAATTAATGGATGAAGATAATTTTGAACACATGTCGCATGGTTTTATAAAATAGAAATTTAAGCCTTTGGCCACAATGACTAGTGTTAGATTTGGTGGGAAAGTGGGGAGCCTGGAAGCCTTAGCTCACCATCCCAGCTGTGAAAAATAGAGATAGCGGGAATGTTATGAGAGTATTTTTCTGCTCAAAATCATTCTGAAGATTAATAACAAACACAAGTGAAGCGACATCTCAAGATATCAGCCGGGAAATTAAAACTTGGATACAAATGGGTCTTTCAAATAAACAGAGACCCTAAGCCAACTGTCAAAATGGTGAGAAAGCAGTTTAAAAACAAGAGACTCAAAGTTCTAGAGCGATGTCACAAAGTCATGATCTTAATCTTTAAAGAAAAATGTGATCAGAGCTGAAAAGTGTTGTGCAAGCAAGGTTGCATAGAAACCTCAAGTGGAATAGGACAAAAAAATTTCAGCGAACTAGTGAGAAGCTGGTGAAAGGATGCCCAAGTTATTTGGCCCAAGTGATACAGTTTTAAAGGTTAAGAAATACTAAGAAATACATTGGAAAGACAATGTAGAAAAGGAGAAGAAAAAATCTCCCCCACATTGTCTGGCATTGAGGAAATAAAATTGTTCTGGAAAACCCTAAAGCAGTTAAAGCAATTTGGGCCGAATAAATGTGAGACATTGATAATTTTCTATCACAGAGAATACAGAGAATGTAATCAAACACCAAAAGGGGTTGGTAACATTCTATTCAATTCAGTTCAGTTCAAATGCTCTTTACAAGACAAACAGCTCCAATTTATACCCAGAATTATATTAATTGCATACAAACACACAAAAAATATTTAAAAAATCTCTTCAGCTTATTCTTTGTAAAATACCTCTTAAATGAAAAATCTTTTATCATTTTTAAACTATTTCTCTCTTTTTTTCTTCTCTTGCACATACATATGCAAAGCATAGTTTCTTTAAAAATTTAGGATGTGTCATAATTTCACTAAAATTATATTTCTTCTGGATTTGGTTGGAAAAAACTGAGATTAAGCTGTGAAAGCTCGTGTTTTGTAATAAAACTGTTCCAGAAGTGCACTTATGGCCACTAGGAAAAAGACAATAACATTGTTTTGGATGATTTATAGCATATACCAAAGATTTTAACTTTGATATTAATAGTAGCATGATGCATAGGTTCCAAGAGTGTTTCTGTATGTATTTGTGTACTGCAGTCAAAGCAGACAGAACCTAGTTCAAAAATAATTGGAGCCATTCATTAAGCCAGAACTGAAGCCAGATTGTGTCTGCTCCCTTGATCTGAATGTAATCCAAGGTCCCTCCCGCTCCACTCATTCCTTTCTCCAGCCAAGATCTAAGGACTTGCTATGAACTTTGAGTGTCTTGCCTTAATTAGTGCATTGTTTCTGCGCGTCACAGCATGCAGCTCTCTCGGCAGAGCACTCCATGGGAGTTTGTTTAAACTGTCACCTGGGGCAAACCTTTCTTATAACACACCAACCCCTTGATCCCCACTGCACAGACACATTATAAGCCCTCTGAATGTTTCTCCAAACTGAAATATACCCATATATATACTCAGACAGATTAGTGATGCTATCTGGAGTTCTAATCGGCTTTTTCATCATTTAGGGTGAGGGGGAAGAGGGAATCAGTTCAGTTTTGAATGTTTTAGGCTGTGTTCACACTCATGCGTAAGTCATGTCTCACCATATTCTGATGTTTTCTGTTGTTGCTCAGCAATTGGCTGCACAGTGGTCCAGTTGGGAACGCTGCTACAAGAAGGTTCTGCGTTTGACCCTCCTATCTCCTTAATCAAAGCCAGCAAACAAAGTATTTAAAGCATAGCAGGTTTTGGTAGTTTGCATTGTTTTATGTCTGATTAATTGATCTTTCTAAATTGTACTGAGGTATGTTTGTATGGATGTTTTCTGCACATCTCTTTGTTGCCCTTTGGTGGGGTGGAGACACCAGCCATCATCCCCAACCACTTCAACCTTGCAAGGATAAGTGTGTATAGATAATGGATGGATTAAACAGTGCTCATTTATATGTTCACCCGAGCATCTGCTTAAGGTGTTGTTTATTAACAAAAGGCACATCTTTAAACTTCTTAATAACTTTGACCCTACACCAGCCATCTGATTTGGTCCTTTGGTGTTTGGGATGCAGTTTGTTCACTAATGTTTGAGGCTTTCACAGAACAGCTGCATTCATGCTGAACTTTATTTCACACAAAAGTGGACTCTGTTACTAAATAGGTTACTAGCACCCCTTCAGTAAAACACTCACACATGCTTCACATGACGCAACATAAAATAGACATTATCTAACTTCTATGCAGTAAGCGGAGTAAATGGAAAAAAAAATAATTAAAATGACTTCCTGCATTTTCATCCAGTTGATTAGTAATTAGAGCAGATTCGAAACAGATCACATGCCTGATGAATAAAAACTGGGGCAGTCAGAGCCTCCCTGTGAATGTGGCTTCGGATGGAGAGCGGCACTTATCAGAGCTTTCCAAAAATCAGGAGGAAGGCCCAAAAAGACGAAGAGCCTCTCAAACTTTTGTCTGCCACTCTCTACAGCTGTCAAGTGTGAGGCATCAAGCTTTTGGTTTCCACAGGAGAAGAAACACTTTGAGCATGTTGAATGTACGTCACAGTCATTAACTGACAAAGGGATCTCAAGAGTGGAGCGCGTGAGATTTAACTGTTAAGGAGAAAAGGCTGCTTTTGTCTCAATAAACCCACTAATTACACTGGAGACTGAAGGATTTCCGCCACCGTTTGATCTCTGTAAATCAATATAATGTTCCACAGGAAAGAAGTGAACAAGCTCAGATGTACTGTAGAATGGGGAGACGATTGATGACATTTGAGATTAGGCATGCTTGATTACACCCATGAATGGCTTAATGGCATGTCTAGTACCACTCTGTTGACTGTAGCATTTAGGGCAGACCGCAGAGAACAGATCACAGATCACAGATAAAGGCTGACGCTTTGTAAGTGTCAAATGCAGGAAGAGATGAAAGTTAGAAGGTGGGGAATTGTACTTCCCACAATTCTCTGTTGAACATTGCCAGTAGGGGGAGCTGCCGTATTTCTAATAAGAAAACACAAATTTGTAATGGGATGAGGCAGAATTGACTCGTCTTGCAAGTTTTTGTGACTTTGAACCATGGGTTTAAATTATTTGTAAGCAACAACACCAAATGTGATCAGAGCCTTGGCTCTATTTCTAAGCAAACTCTTACCCTCTCGAGAAGGTGTCTGCTTTTTTATCTGCTCATGTTGATTGATCTCTGTGTTTTTTTTACAGAACTTTAATGTTTTAAAAACCAATCAGGATGATTCACATTTTATTTAAGAGAAAGGATGAATCAGAGAGAAGGAGGGTGGGGACGAGACAGAGGTGAAACTTAGACTCATAAAAAAGATATTAAAAAACTTTCCACATCGCACGAACCAGCATTCCTTCTCCTCGTGCAGGGAAGATATATGGGCTGAAACTGGACTGCATAAAGCAGCGGTTGATTAAATTAAATGACTTGTAGCTCATCACTTATTACATCTTGATCACATTAACGGCAATGGACAGTTAAATTCTTAATCTCCCATCTTTTACACTATTAATACGATGCATGGATCATCAAATCAATTAGTGATGATAACGATAACACTACAAAATGATGGCCGTTGATCTATTGCAGAGTAGACCACAGGGATTAATGCAATAAATTAATTGTTAAAGGAGCTGGTTGCAAAGGCTACTGTAACCGAGGGACAAAAATGGAGACTGCAACACATATTCAGCTCAAGGAGGATTAAGAGACTTTATAATTGGATGGAATGTTTAATCAGGAAAAATAAATGAGGCAGACATATCACCCGGTAACCAAAATATTCTGTATAAGGAGTAATATTATGAAAGAGTCTAATAATTCTGTCAAAGTTGAGTTTACAAAGTTTGACAAATGTTTTATTTATTTTTTCTGAGTTGTGATTGTGAATATAAAATGGCTGAGATATTTATTTAATATCTATTTAATTTTTATTAAATAGATATTATTGTTGGTACTTTGTAACTGCATTTAATAAATGTAAACTTAGTAGATAATTTTTTTCACTGAAATTTACAACTCAAAACAATTTTTATAATTGATTTTGAGTATTTGTGTTTAATAAAAAAAATACTAACATTAAAATGAAATATTAATAAACTGAAGGAAAACAGTAAGATCAAGAAATCCCTTCCAATATATATCATTAAGCCCAATTTTTTTACATTTACAAGATTGAAAATTGAAATAATTGTTTCTTATACTTAAAACTACAGACATTTCTAAATATAAACAAATCAATGTAAAATAAGAAACAATAAAAAATAGTTTTTATTTGAATTTTATTTATATTTATGTTAAAGGCCTGCCAAAAATGCATTTTTCTCATTAATCAATGGTCAAATATTTATTTGGTATTACGCAACCAGATACTTTTGTAATTGGTGACCAGCTTTTAGGATAGTTACACTGGTTTTGAATGATTTTTCTTCAGTAATGTGCTTAAAATGTTTGAGGTTGGAAGGACTCTTACTGATCTTTTGCTCCCTTCACAAATTCTACAGCAGATTTAGGTAGGGACTCTGGCTTTGCTTGTTCAAACAGTACTCTTGCTTTTAGACGGAGGAATCATGTCGGTAAAATCAAAAGACAACCAAAAATTCCAAAAGGACTAATAGCGGAAATTCTTTCATTCAATATTCAAAATATTACATTAAATACGTTAAATAGAAGTTACATTTAATGTCTCATAAACTTAAATTCGGTTTTGACTGTTATCAGATAATTTTATTTGTTAGCTAATGTGAGAGAAAAAGATAGAATATAAATGGTTGGCATTTAAAATAATGTAAAATTATTTTTACAGTGTACACTAACTGATTTACTGTATTCTTTTATTCATTTCTTTAACTTACCTTGTCGGCTTGTTTTTAAACATACATGATAAACTCCACAACTAACCCCTGAAAATAACTATGTATAGTTGATATACCGCAGCCATGCTCCGTTGTTCAAATGTACAGAGAAACCAAGATCTAGGTTAGGCATTTCCAAGTAAAAATGTCATGGCTGAGCTCTGGGCAAGAACACCTTCCCTCTCTTACTGGCTATGCAGGAAAAAAGAAGGTGAACAGTGCCAAGAGGGAGGAGATAACAGAGACCACAGAGTGAGGCAGAGCTGAAGGGCACATGACAGGGATTTGTTTGAAACTCGAACATGTTATCAGAAGCCAAGTTATTTTAAACCCACTGGAAGGGATCTGGAGAGAACTTCTTCCGCTACCGGATAGATGTTCATGCTAAGGAAGGTTTTCTGTGCTCCTGACCAAATGGACATGTCTGTTAGATAAACCTATTAACTAACACTGTTTTTGTTGTAAAAAAAAAAGGGTCGTGGATGCTGATCAGTAAGTTCTGATCAGCAAGCACATTTGTCTTAAAGATAGACAATAAAAATATAAAGATATATCAAGAGTATTAACTTATGCAAGTTCATATAATATGTTAAATTTTGGGTGTATTTTACAATGTGAAAAATTAGAGAAGAATTACTAATTTTTCTAATTTGGAATTGACTTATACAAGTTTTGGTTCTCTTATCCACCAAGTCTTTTTTCTCTTCTTTAAAATAACTTGTCTTATTCACCACAAAAACTTTTCTTTTAAGTTGTTGAAATAAAAACAAAAAAAGTAAATCCTAAAAAATAAACTTCAACATTACTTTAAAAATACAAGTTAAAACAAGAATTTAGGGAATGTTTACCTTTTTATTTTTTTTCTAAACCTGGCTAAAAAACTGTCATTGTGTCAGTCAAAACAAAGACATACTTTCCTTGTATATGTAACATTGCAAATGAAAATAAAATAAATCCCAGCAAAAACAATTTTTGGTAAATATTTAATTTTATTTTACACACATGTTCTCATCGGGACATCTGCCCAATTCCTCTATGCTGTCTCCATCTCTCTCTCAGTCTCACAGCTCTATTCCCCTTGTGCCACAATCTCTCACCTCCCCACAAGATCTGTGTCATAAATCTTTCCCACCCCACACATCACATCCCCTGCTGCCCATTTACCTTCCCTACCACTCACTGCCAGCAAAAGCCCTATTAACCCCTTGCTTGGCTCTATAGTGTTGTTGAATAATTGAATGTTCCCCCAACCACAGTGAAAAGGCACTTAAATAATGAATAAGAGAGGTCGTCTTTAAAAGGTGGAAGAGCCCCGTTGAATAATAAAAAAGGCAAATCTGTAGTAAAACACACCTGTTGCAGAAAGAGAGAGAAAAAAAGTCCAGACCAGTGCAGCTGTTTATTGCTTTATGTAGCTCATCCCTTTTCTGATCTACAGTGTACAGTTCTTGCTGGGGATATGAAGCTCAATATTATCGCTGCACTGGAAGAAAATGATGGTTACATAAGCTTGCTATAATATGTATTTAAATTTTAATTCAAATTATTTTACATAAATAATAAAATCCCATTTTCTTCTGTTTAAAGTTGTACAAGTATACTAATCTTTCAAGCTCAGTTTAAAAATATTTGTTTTTATTTGTCTGAGATTTGATATCAAAATTTTTGCAATCATGTTTACATGTGATTGAATTTTAGTTATTACATATAGTAAATTTTATACTCTAGTAGAACACAACAATTATAAGATTTTACCATGCTCTTTCACATGAGAAATCTTGTCAAGTCTACCTAGAAAGTAGCTATCATGTCAAAGAAGAACACAAGTGGAAAACAAACTTTGATATTTATACAAAATTCCTTTACCAGCGGTTATGAGTTATGAATGTTTATTTGTTTCTTTGGCTGTGTTTAAGGTAGAGTGACAAGTTTTAGCCTGCTGGTTGTGTCTGGGGCCTTTCTGTGGGGAGCGTGCATGTTCCGCATGTGCCTGCGTGGGTGTTCTCTGAGTTCTCCGGTTTCCTCCCACAGTTACAAGACCTTCAGGTTGGATTAACTGGCTATTACAGATCGGCCATGCAAACAACTGAAAATGTGAGTTTTTTGTCTACAAAAAAAAAAAAAAAAAGCATGTCAGTCTAGCAGTTGTTCCGTGCTTATCGCTATTGTAATCGGCAAAGAACATCTGTCATCATTGTGTATGTTGCTTGGCTGACCATTCCTCTACAAAGCCAGCTCAAGTGGAAAGTTTTTAAAATAAATGACGTCTTTGCCATGTTATTGGGAACAAAGCCTGAGAAAATCTGTTTTTAAGTTCGTTGTTAAGTCGAGGTTGGTTGTTAATTTGTTAACGATAGAGATGAAAATAGACCAGTATCAACAATAACTGTATGGCTAGAAAATAAAGAGAATCATGAATATTTAAACAATATCATAACATTAAAAATGAATGGGTTAGTTTTCACTTCAATAAACCATAGGGCTGTATTGCTCACTAATGTAGAAATAATATATTTCATAGATTTAGTCCACATAGACATATCTTTCAAGCATGTTTTATTTTGATTTTTTTTATAATTATGGTTTAGACCTAAGCCATATTTTTCTATTTTTCTACATAAAATTATAAGACATGTTTTTTTGTTTGTTTGTTTTGTTTTTGCAGAGTTGATAAGATACCAAAAGTACATCCAAAAGTACAATATGCCCACTTATAAGTTTGCCAGGACTCTTTTTGCATGAATAACTGACATGGATGCAATCATCTCGTAGCACTCTGAGGTATTAAAAAACACAGGCTGTTGTAATAGCAGACTCCAGATGATCTATGTTGTATGTTGTTGAGTCTGGTGTTGCTCAACGTTCTCGTGACAACAGCCTGGATTCTAACAGAGCAAACACGGCCATTAACATGGTGGAATCCAAGGCAGCTGGATTTAGAGTTTTGGCCTATTTTCTCTGTATGATTGCTGTTTGGATTCAGATTGATGTTATTGCAAATTAGTAAGTTATTAAGGGCTAATTACCTCATTGTTGCTGAAAGATGACAACAAATTGCTTTAGCAGTTTTGAACACCTACATTGCCCCGTCATCACATAATATGTATGTGAGTGAAAATCCACAGAGATGCCAAATAGCAAACTGCTGTGGTAGCTGAGTCTTTTTCTCTCTGCCTTGTTTTAGTACTAGTTTTTAAAGATAATCAGATTTATGTAATTTCCTTCCCCTTGTAAAAAGGTGTCCATGTGTTTAGATTTGAAATGAATGCATTTATTCTATGCAAATTTTTACTAGTCTTTATCTAAAATGTTTGGTCTGAAAATATTACCCCATCAACATACACATTTCATTATAATCTACCATCTGCTATATCCAGTACAGTACATAGTAACATTAGAAGATTTCTTGTAATTTAGACAACAGCAAATCAGGAAAATATTTTAGAGATTCAGATCAGTCAATACATATTGAAATAATCAAAACAAGTAAAGAAAAACAGACTTCAAAAAAGCATGCCTTTGTCAAGACTGAACAGATTCAGACATAAATAACAGCTCTGAGGCTATTGCATGAAAAACTGAAGATAACTGCTTATGGAATTTCTCTGCACATGTTATTTCAACTGAAAGTTTGGATTCACACTTTACAGAAATAGCTTGGACCTTCCTTTTTAGAAGTATTCTTTGATTTCTCCCTTAGACTAATGAATTATTCTCATTTATGTCCTTTTGTGCATTGGTGTTCTGTAAAGTATACTCTCTTTACTACTTTCTTTTCTCCCAATTTGAGTGTGACAACTGTACCAAATGAGACAGCTAAATGTGTGAGAAAAAAAACAAAAACAAATCTGTGATATGACAAAATCTACTTTGTAAAGTAGATTTAAAAATCTACTTTAAAGTTATCAGGGTAGATTTATATATATATATATATGTTCTGCAAACAAATTCATTCTAACTGCATTGTTTTACATCAACAGTAAAAGTTTAAAATGCAAAAAATCCAAACCCTATACCATGGCTTTTCTACAGCTGCTGTCACTGAAGTAGAAAAGACAGATGAGAAAATAAAAGGCTGGAGCAGGTTTGCTGTTGCATCCCCTATGGTGCAATTGAGAGCATATCTCAGTTTGGGGTCGCAGCTACTGCTGAGAGCAAAAGAAAAAAAACAAAAGAAATCAGACATTGGCCTGTGGTGGAGGACATGATAGAAAGGCCAAAGAGGGAAGATGATCTTCTACAAGGGTATGCAGCTCTATTAGTCATTTCGATGATAAATAGTTCTTGTTCCTCATGTTGTAGTCAATTGGCTATTTTATTTTATGATAATAAGTCCATCCTTTCTTTGACTTATCCAAGCTTGGGTTGCAGAGGTTACTAGTCAAGAAAAGGAAAGAAAAACATCCTTTTGCTCAATGACTCTCCAGCTGATTTGAGGAAAATCCCAAGGCGCCACCAGACTAGAACAGGTTATATTGTCCCTCCAGTGTTTTCTTGGTATATCTTGGTGTCTCCACCCAATGAAATGTGCCTGGAAAAAAATTCCAAAAGGAGGGTATTCGATCAATGCATAGACTGCTTCTATAGACCACGTTTAATGAAGTTGAGTAGCAGCTTTATCTTGAACTTCCCCCCACAATGATGAAGCTCAGTCTTTGTCTAAGACTGAGTCAAGCAACCCTAAAGAGGTCAGCTTAGGGTCAGCCATTTGTGTCCAAGATCTGATTCTTTGTTTCATCATCCACCTATCTTCTCATTTTCTGCTCCATCCATACTTAACTCATAAAGAACATACCAAGATACTGAGCCTCAACCTGGAGGGAGAAGTCCACTGTTTTCTAGTTACATCACCATCAAAGTGCTAAGCCTCTGTACGCCTGTCTCCCTGAGCTACTGTGTGCTAGCATCTCCCAAAGAGTTGGGTTAAAGACTAAACCGGGAGGTGAGTCTAACTCTATTTTGCTTAATTTCACACACGAAGATTAACCTGAGGTCAGGTTTCGTGTCCCAATATGACGTAATTATCATTATGCCCCTCTTGGATACAAATGGCTGACCCATTTATGTCATACTGTCCCAATATGACAGTATGACATAATCATCATGTCCAAGCCCCTTTATATGGCACCCAGCTTTCGTGGCACATGGCATTAATTCCTTCAGGTGGTGGCCCCATAGCAAGCCTCTTGTGGCTTCTTTGGGTTGACCTTGAACCAAAGTTCAAGGTCTGATGGTCTGATGGTTAAGACTCAAGGCTCAACCATCAGAATATTCTCCGGCAAGCCTCCCAAACTGGGATAAGCAAGATGTCTCAGTCTCACTTTTCCAGGCAATATTCAACTCTTTTTGATGTCTGCCTTCTTATCAACAGTATGGATCTTTTGCATAATTCTAAGTCCAGGCATAATTACATTATTCTAATATGGTCTGTTTTTCAGCATCATATGGACAACTGATTCTTATATGCTGGACTTTGAAAAATAGTTGTGTTTAAAGCCAAAACTACTTAGGTTAAGACTGTTCTTGTGTTCCTCTTTTTGTGTGTCTTCCCAAAATTTTTGGACAATGGTAAATAATATTTCACCATTAAATAAGGTGTAACTGTCAATCTTAAGATTTGGTGTTCTGTTTGCTGAGGGAACTCTTAAAGGCCTGCCAATGGAAACTTATTAATTAATAAATATGTTTGTTCAACAGTCAAATAAACTAAGAGTAATATATTAAAATGCCCTATTTCATAATTTATTCTGGGAGATCTTTTGTATAAGATTACATAACTGGTAAAGAGATTACCAGTTATGTCATCTACATGTAAATAAAAAAAGGATAGCAAAAAGAATTCAAACATTTTCCAGTACTGTCAAAGGGTTCAAGTTCATATATGGATGCGACAGAAGGGAAGCCAATTGGTAAAAATTGAGGTACTCTTTGTTTTATCTTTTCAAATTGTAAAAAAATGTTGCAACTTTTTTGACTAGAATATCATATCCAATGTATACCATAAAACAAAATTGCACATTGAAATCTTCCATCAAGTTTGAGGAGATTTAACAGCACTTGAGAAACACCACTGTCATATTTATTCAGCTTGTACTTGTCTATGAATAATTTTCATTCTTTTTTCAACAATGTCTCCTCTTAACAGGTGTTGTTTCAATGGTAACCAAAACTAAACTAGAGAATTAGGGATTGAGGTCTACATTACTTTACTCTGGAAATTAGACAACAAGCTTGTTGTTCCTTTCTTTACGTCTTCTGAAAGTGATGTGATATCTCATGTCCTTTGCATATCCTTTTTGTCTGAGGAGCCAAAAAGGGCATGCAATGTTTTTAAGTTTAGCATCCCTTCTTAAGATTGACCTGTACTCTTACAGTCAAGTTAACTTTTCTTGTTGTTTTTCTCTCTTTTTATTTTCAAACCTTTCCTTGAGGATCTAAATCAGGAAGCACTTAACTGTTTCCAGTAGACATCAGTGTGACACAAGTGCAAGATGACCTGGTTCAGCACCTTGTGGCATACCACTGTCACCAGAACCATTGCCAGGTCAGGCGTCAAAGATGTCACAAGACATTTTAATGGAAAAAGATAAATCATTTATGAAGAGACATTCCAGGAGCACTGAAAGGTCTTGCTATGTGAAAATGGGATTGTGCTTAGACAGTACAAAACTGTGTTAAAATTTAAGAGAAAGCATATTAAAAGTGGCAACTTGACATTTAGCTTGCTTCTTCATCGGTGCCTAATGGACTTCATTTAATCCTAAAAAAAGAAGACAATATTATCTTTAGTGATGTAGCTACAATATCTTATTTAAAGGTCATTGGGTCAAAATTCAATGGAATAGGAGTCATGACATAAAAGTGTGACAGTGCCAAGAGTAGGTCACTTCAGCTAAAATCGTAGGTGCTGCTGATTATCTTCCTGCCTGACCCACATTGTTACAGTCAGAGCTTTGTGCTGTTTCGGTGCCTGTTTGGCATCTTCACACTTGTTCTCATTCATAATGAATACAGACGGGACTGCAATATTAATAAGCATCAGTGCCCGGGGCTCAGGGTTTATTTAAAGGTCGGGATAAAGAGGACAATAGTGGTGACATGACCTTTGTGGGTGTGAGTGTAAATTGTAATGTTTGTGTTCATAATTTAAATAATAAAAAAAAGTAAATTAAAGTCTAAAGTGCCATAATTTTTGGTAGTGCTAGATGGCTTTGTAAAAACACCAAAAGTATAACTCCTGGTTCACCCACTGGTACTGGTTTTGCTTTTTCAAAGCTAATAAAAAACATAGGCTTGATAATATCCTAAATCTTAGCAATATTTATGCTTATTTATTATAAAAAAATGTTCCCATGGTAACTTAATGTATCTTGGGTAAATGGTCACAGACCAAGCAAAGGACATCTTTCAATATGCAGAGAAATTACAAATTGAGTGCTACGTTTTTTGTCTGAAAGGCTTTGTGTTGGAGTGGCAGCCAATTTAGAGCGGCACAAGACTGTCAGCTTCTCAACAATGCCATGTAACCTTTGACTTAAAAGGGCTGATCAGAAAGATTTTCTTCCTTCTCAGCTGAAAATCTTCCAGCCACATGTGGTGCATTACTGATAAATCACATTATTAAGTGAGCTTCAAGAGCAGGATGTCAGTTTAGAGGCTGCCATTGAATAAAAGTTGATGCAAGTGTGGAGCAGAGAGCAAGTTCTGTCTTATTTGACAGTCAAGGAGAGCAACATGAGAAAGAAATATTAAATATAAGTTAAATGGCAGTGCATAAAAATACCAGTAAATATACTTTGAAACAAAATGGCATAGATTTTTTTTATTTCAGTCAATAAAATTATTTTTCTAATAGTGCAATGGCTTTCTACAAGCGAAAAAAAAGAATACCAGTACTGTTAATGATGTGAGTGCCTACGCTTGTACAAGGTACCAAACAATCTGGAATCTTCTAAAATGTGAAAGCAGTGATGCAAGTGAAGCACAAAAATTAGTTCAACAAATGCTAAAGAGAAGATGGAGGTGGGAAATGTTCATTTTGCAGATTCAAGCCTGTTTACAGACAGAATCTACTAGTTTATGTACTCATATAGAGAAGGATGTTTAGTTTAGTGGCTCATTTGGCACCTTTAGTACACAACTGAAGTGCACTGGAGCTGTTATCAGCCACATGTGAAGCAGCAGTTGAAGTCCTGTTCTCAATCAGAAAAAATAAACTGAAAAAGTTACAGAAATCTCTCCAGTCTCTGCTTGAACAGGAGGTGTATCTTGGGGGTCATGCTTCCCATGATAGAATGAAGGGGGGGTTTTATGCCTGAAGAGATACTAAGCTAAGCAACATTAAGTGCTACTTAAAAATAAAAAAAATCTATCCAATGAGATTTTAACCGAAAGTTACTGAGGTTTTTACCCTGAAGGTTATAGTTGAAGTTGCATGGGATCTTTTAAACTGTATTTCGTTAGACTGTTTTTGTCCTGCTCTAGGGTTACTGTACATTGTCCAGGACAAAAATATACTGTACTTATCTTTGACAAGCGGTGAGCCTTCATTACTTACAGGTCAAAAGTTTTGATGAGTTCACTCAACAAAGTGCTTTTAAAGCATATGCTGTGTTCTATCACATGTATCTCAATGTAATTTACAAACTGGCGGTTAAAGCCTGAACAGAAAGTCATGTGTTTTTTTCTTTCTTGCATAATGCATGCTCTGATGTCTGACTCTCCTCAGCCATCACATCTTCTAAGATGTTATCTTATTGCTACATGCAATCACAACAAAGGATACACTTCATTTGATGGTAACCATATGCTGGAATTCAGCAGTTCAGAATATTTGATTCCAAGAGAGAAAACACTTGGTGAGAAAGCAAAGAAAGGTTTCATGAATCGGTCTGGGGGAGCAGAGCCTGCACACACATTACACAGATTCATACAAGCAATAAACAAAGATAAAATAAAGTTCAGCAATATTAAAACCAAGGCTATATCCTCAAGTGACCTTCTAAATTCTCATTGCTTCATCAAACATGAGCATATTTCTTCACTTTCTGAACATGATAAATCTCAAGGTGATGTGTCAAGTCCAATAAATTCAACACTTATCAGATCGTTTCCCCCCGCAAATACAGAGCAAGCATGCATGAGCTTGAAAGGGGTAGCAGTTTTTCCCCCATTTTTCTCTTCCTTCAAATCTTGATTCAGTTCAGACTAGCAAAAGTTATCAGCCATGTGAGGGTTAAGTATTGGTTCCAGAGATTACTCTGTGAACAGAGCTCTGATGTCATGGTTTTCTTTTTCAGAGAACTCCTTTTGTTGGTCAGAGGCTTACAAGGGACTTTACCAGGTGGCTACAAACACCTAGTCATGGGAATTACAGAAATGCACCCCATGTGTTCCTGGTTTTAAAGGAAAAGCATTTTTTCATACATGATGCAATATATTTCATTTTTGTGAGCTATGGCAGACATCCAAGCATATTCATACTTAGACTTGCTGAAAGCTCCACAGCTGCTTCATGAAATGATATCTCGAGGCTAATGCAGGTTGAGCAACAATATGGAAGAATCGCTGAGACTAAATATGATGTTTATCTCACAGTTTCCATTATTGCTCATACTCTAGAGATATTCTTCTTGAGAAACTCAACCTGATCTACAATCCTTTAGCCTTTTGTCATGCTTTTGACAGAAAATTTAACCATTGTTAGCAATGTGTGCAGCATCACTGTTGTTGCACTGTATGAGGATTGACTGATTTTTGTTGTAGTGAAATCCAAACACCATTCAGGTTATAAATTTGTTCAGATATGCAGTGGTCTTGTTCAAGGTTTCTTCAGAAATTTGGCATCTGCTTTCAATTTTTATGACCTTAAAAAAGTAGTTTCCAGACATTGCACTTTGCATGAGACGTTTCAAGTAAAATATGTTACAACTTTTTATCCTTGTTAAAAATCAAAATCAATCAATACACATTTCCCAATTTCATTTTCCAACCTGTTGTTTATTTTATTTAAATAACTTGAAGTTAAAATTGATGTCAGAAGAATACTCGTTTCCTTTGTAGGTAACATGGAAATATTATGCCCACTTTTACTGTCCCCATCAAAGGCAGACCACACAATGCTTCGTGGATGAGTACAATGTAAACTGTAAATGCCAATGTCTGAGTGAAGATATACACAAACATCTCCAAGTGTGCACCCTTGGTCATGCTACGGACTACATAAAGGAAGAGGTGAGTGTGTAGGGTGATCTGGCTGTAGCAGTCATACACATAGGAATGCATAGTTGGATTGATGTTTGCATATGTGCCAAGTTACAATAAATACCATCTAAAGGAACATTATTAGACATACGAATACCAGGTAAGTCCAGGTTCATATTTAATTCATAGCAATTCTGTTCATTCCAGTCCAATCCAACCATAGTGTCAGGCTGAAGTTCAAGTACATGTAGTCTAAAACTTAAAACAACAATAAGTGTAGAATTGAAAGACCATACTAATTATTATAGATCGATGAACAGCTTTAAGTCTAAGACATTCTTAAAATCTACTGCAATTAAAAGTGACTAAGATTACCATCAATGAACACATTTCTTAGACTAAGCATATCCTAGTAAAGCTTCTAGAGGTTTAACAAATTTGTCTAAGATCTAAAGCAAACCATCCAATGATTCTCCTGGGCTCCTTGAAAGTAAATCTGTGATCCAGTGCTTCTTTCACAGCAGATCAATTACAGTTGAAGAGTTCATTATCCAAGACAAATCCATACACGTCTCTGCCACGTCATCAGCCGTTCCTCTCATCCGCTTTTTGCTCTGCCTTTTAATTGGCCTTGAATCATCAGTCATCTCAGCTGCACTTGTTCCTTTAGCCACTTTGTCATTTCAGTCTAATGACACAAAGGCTAATTTTACACCCACCAGTCGTTCCATTTAATTACTGACTGTCCAGACCCCTCTACCGCAATCAATAGCAACTGTACCGAGAGAGGGAGAAGCTTTGGGAAAAATGTCAACGGGGCACATGATTTAGGAGAAGAACGACAGTCCTTCATTTCAGTGCATAAGGCTAGTTAACAGGAAAAGATAGCAGGTAGCTAATTGGTCATCAGACAAAATTTGTGAAACATCGTTGGCATACAGAATCACGTGCATCATGCTTTTTCAAACCCACAAAGTATTCCAATTATTCCCCCAATGACACTGATTCTATTTGACAGTAAAACCACAGTAAATTATTTAAAGGCTGCCCATAGAGTGATTAAATTTTACTTATCATATAAGCAATTCAACTTACATCCAAGTTTCTGTGAATGAAGAGAGATAACCTTGTGCTGTTTGTATTGTACTTTTGCTATTGATAGGCCATCTTTTCACAAAAACAACACATTGTTGGAAAGAATCAACCAACCCCAAACCCGACTGCTGATCCAACGACAAGTATGGTTACCTTAACAATAAAAAGTTAAGGTAACCATATGTGGACTCAGTAAATGCTAAAGTTAAATGGAAAAACATTCAAAACATCAGCAAAATGAAAATAAACATTGGATGTTAATATCCTCCTATTTTTACCTGTTGGACTGAAAAATAGTCCAATGTCAATGCAGATATAGCATGCATTCCTGGTTAAATGTGTCTTTTGTTTCTTCATAAATGTTGAGTTGCAGAATATTAAGCTCCCAGTTAAGGCTGTTTTCTTTTCCTACGACATCAAGGAGATTATACACTTCAACCTCTGGGATGCAACCAGTAAGCTGATAATCAGTTGTTTCAAGAAACTCAGGTACTTCAGACCAATTGGAGATGACAAGGTGGGCAAAGGAAGGAACTGATGGTTTAACTTAGTGGTTGTGACACTGCTAATGGTAAACGAGAGGTAATTAGGGAGAAAAGAATGGTGCGTAGATCTCCATTCAGAGAACAGAGCGAGGAGCTCGCCTTCCCCACTGCCTCATTTATCATCATCTGCTTAGCAGGTGGTTTAGAGTCAGGACAAACAGAACAATCCCATTTCTTCAATCTTTCTTCCTCCTCTGGTCTTGAACATTCGCATGTTCTGTACTATTCATTTGTTGCCCACTTTCTCCCTCTCTCTCTCTCTTCTTCTCTCACTCTCTCTCAACATTTAATCAACTTTTGTGTCCCATGTGTATTTTCTTTCATTTCTTCATTGTGCTTTCTGTCTTTGTCTTTACCACCTGTCAAACCTTTTCTTCAGTCTTTTTAGTTTTATTTTCCACTCAGTAGTTCTGGTGCTATTTACTTCTTTTCACTTTCATATCATCCTATTGTGAACCATCTTACCTCAGCCATTTGGTCCAGTTCCATCTATCTATTCAATGTGCTTTGCCTTCATTGCTTTCCTGGTTTCCACTCTTCATTTCTGCTTGCAATTTCTATCTTCTGTTTTCTATCTTTCCCAACACCACCTCACTGTGACCCTGGATGTTTTTCATTTTTGCTTTTCTACTCCAATTTGTATTTTCATTCTTCACTGATGTTGTTCTTTACTGGGCAGATTGGACCTCTTGTCCTCCCAATTCCAGAGATTTTCTTTTGTTTGTTTGTTTTAATTCTATTGTCCTTTGTTTGTGCAAATTATAAATCGTAATTACTTTAGCAAGACATATTTTGTATCAGTAAATTATTGTGAATGATACATGCAACAGGCTTGTATCACCCATAATGATGATACAAATACAGGTACAGGATGTGATCTAATCTTTAATACCTCAGGAGTAGGTCATAACTTCAGAGGTAGCTTTGAATACCTGCCTACTTACTTGGTGGTGTTATTTTAGCAGCATGTTTATGTAACATTTTGAAGAGTGAAACACCGCTGTGTCTCAGGTCGTTCTGAAACTTATTAATCTTGCTGTATTTAATGATGGTGCCACTGATGGACATTTCTTCATTTTAGAGAAGGTTATTTTACAAGAGGATCTCTAAGAAGTTTGAAAATAAACATTTTAGTTATGAACAAAAAACCTGAGGCGTTTGAATGCAGGGTCATACAAAAGCATTAATACTGCAATACTTTTCCACTTTTTGTCATATTGCATTTCATCATTGTGAAGAGGAAGGAAAAGACCACTCATTTCCTAATACAAGATCTGAAAAGTCTTAACATTCACATGTAGCAGCCAACTACCTTTGTAATTGTATTTTTGGCCTTGCTGTACAGAATTTCATTATTGATTCTGTTTTTATATAGTTTATATTTTTATATTTGCGTGAATTTTCGTGCTTTGTTCACCAGTCACTTTGCTGTTGTACCGGACAACAAAGGGTATTTCTATGTCATAATTAAGTCAGGACAAGGTTATCTGTGTTGCACTATTTGTACATATGGTAATCAAAAATGCAAAGAACATCAAAGGAAAGAGAAAAAAATAACCAAGCAAAATTATTAAAGCAATGTAACAAAGTTTATAGTTTTGGATCTCAGAGTTATCCAGGAGCAATTAAATAATCAGAAATGCTTTTACATGGATGATTGATCATCATCAGAAAGTTACAAGACATAAAAAAATCAAACAAAAACAAAAAGATCATTTACAGACATTTACAGTTTGAAAACTCAAATTTGGTCATACAAAGTGAGCATAGAATGTATATCTTTCTAAAAATACAAAATTAATTGTGGTATGTTAAATAGACTTTTGTGTCTGTTGATTTTAAATATCCTTAAGTCTTTATGTGGTTCATCTTTATGTTACCTTCCACCTACACATGAGAAGGTTTGCTCTTCAGCACATTAGCTCCAGTCTCATTGTTGGCTAAAGCTGTCTGTCAAGGTTTTCCCCACCTTGCCACAATTAGGAACTAAACTCAACATCGATTAAAGCCCCGGCTATAGGTGAAAGCATATGACAGGTCACCATGACGGCTGTCATCTCAAACACAAAGGAGCTGGATGAGGAGTTAAAAATACTCAGATGCTTAAACCTCTAACTTGACATGTTATACTGTGACATTGTGCACCTTTCAGACAGAGATGCTGCAATAGGGAATGAACCTGTAATAACTGTCCTGAAGGCCACTACAACCAAAACATGGCTGAGCAGTCATAAGGAATTTGACACAGAAACAACAACACGGTGAAACTGATAGGGGCCATATGCCATCTATTGCTTTTTATTTGCATGGGATAATTGTGGCAATAAAAGTCTTTCTTTACCAGTGGTGTAACAGTACAAATGGGTTTGCATTGTAGGAAACCCATGTAGGAAAATAACCAGTAGGTATCTGTAGGTGTTGACATTTCTGAGTTTTTATGGGTAAAACTAAAAATCAATCACATCTACAGAAAAAATAAGTAAAACGTATTGACAAATGTTATGACAAGTACACTTTATTGTACAATAATAAACTCAAATTGAATAACTCTACAAAATTGTGTGGACACCCTTCATCCTTTAGCTAAAATATTTGTCGATGCAGTTACACTATCAGTTTTGTCAGAGTTTTCCTTCTCAAGAACCATCAATAAATTTGGGTCTGCATGGTCAAGCTGAATTAAGTCTTTGCTGTAGATCATTGAAATGTCTTTCATGGGCTGTTTATCCTTATATATGAAAGCAGAAAAATAAAAAGTCATACTGTGAAGTTTGCACTGTAGATTCCAACACACATGTATAATTCAAACCAAAAACTCACCAAAAGCTTCTCCCTTTCTTTAAAGATGTAACAGGAGTTGATTTCCCATAAAAGCTGCTGATTTCTTCACATTTAGATCTGTGTAAGACATTTTTATTTTTCCTGGCTTCTTGTTATTAATAAGTTGTTTGCGATGCCGTCACAGAAACTACCCAGCGGCCGTGTAAGGAAACAAACAAGTGCAGTCATTGCAACACATGCAGAAATACTGGAGAAAAGTGTTAAACACAGTTAATTCTTGACAATAGGGCAGTTTTAAGAATATTTTACTTTTAATCAATGGACTAGATATCCATATGAGATGGCAAACCAAAATTATTGGGAATTATTAGTGTTTGCCTACAGAACATTTTATACATCTAGATGTATAAATGTTTAGATGTATAAAAATCTAAACTTTTCCTCACAACTGGTTGTGTTGTGAGGAACATGACCAGCTTACGTCTACATGAGGAAGGAATGTCCACAGGACTATAGCATACTACAAAGGAAAATATGGCTTTTAATCCTGGCAAGGTATAAGTTTTTGTGAGAGCTTCCACAAGATATGACATTAAATGAGGACCATTGCTTTCTTTTTTCTTTTTTTTCTTCCTTTTTTCAGTTCAGATTGATACATTTTATGTCATATTATAACAATAAAGAAACCCAGCGGAGTATAAAATAAAATGAGCTATACATTGGAGATCTCAAACCTATGGCATCTCCATGCCATAAAATTTAATCTAAACTTCAATTTCATTGAATTTTATTCAATTCAATAAAATTGATTAAAATATTACATTTTATTTGAATACCTGCAAGTATTGTAGTTTCATTTTGTCCTAGATTTGACATTCTTTCTAATTTGTATGAGCTCTCTTAGCGAAGTCCTTTATAAACAACACTTGTTTTTGTCATGTTCCGTGTTTTTCTGTGTGTTTATTTGAGTTTTTGTGTCCCTGAGTCTCCTCGTTGTCCTGTCTTCCTCTTGATTGTTTCCCAGGTGTGTCTCATCTCCTTGATTACCCTCTGTATTTAATCCCTCCTGTGTCCTTTGTTCCTCGTTGGGTCTTCGTCTCATTTCAGTCTCATGTTGTTGTGTGCTGTCCTTTGGATGTTCTGTTTGCTACCAGTATTGAGCCCTGGCTTCTGCTCAGTTGTGCTGCCCGAACTGTGGACTTTATTTGGATTATTGCACCATTAAATCATCATTTCATCCAACCTGGGTTTCGTAGCGTCTGTCTCACCACCTCCATACACCAAAAACAGTTTTGCACAAAGAATTACTCGTATAGCAGTGTGCAGTGGTGAAGAGCTAGGGATTCCCTGACAGAAAAGATCCATTTACTCTATTAACAAGACAACAGACACTGGTACGTTTCAGAACCATTGTACTCTGGAACCCGTTTTCAATCTGTGCGGTTGTCAGAGAAAACATCCAATGGTTTCATGTAAATGTACACTACAAACAAAACTCTTCCATTTTTACCCGAAATTGTTGTTGTGTAAACAGGGCCAAAAACCGTAATTAGAAAGTCTTCATGTAAATGTGTTAACAGAAAGGAAACAAAAATGTTATTTTCGTTGGATCATGTAAACAGGGCCTCAGTCAGTGCCTCACCAGGTATGAACTTCACCGCACGTCACTGATTTTAATATATCTTCAGATCTTCAGAAGAACAACCAATTCTGCCTTTTCTCAGAATACATGAAAGCATCAGAAAATTAGCAGCAGTTTAAAACTTTTTGTTAAATTCAGCATTTTTAGGCTCTTTCTATGTATCAAAAAAAATTGCCAGTTTTGAAAACACTAAATAATTAACTCATTCTATTTCTGCATTTCAAATCTTATCTTATAGGACCTCTCCTGTGCATACTTATCAGTCCCTCCGTAATATCCTAATAGCCACTGTAAATTTGCTCATATCAGATGGCAGGCGTTCATTTGGAAAATGACTGTCTTAATCTATATTTCATCAACAGGGCTGAAGATATTAATAGTAGATATTCTTATTAGGCCTTAAACCTCATCAAGATTGCTGATGTGAAACTCAAGTTAGAAACTTCCACAGAAGTCTTCTCTGTAATTTATTTCACTACATCCCCCTTTTTCTGTTCTTTGGCTTGCAAAGCACATTAACTATGTTCAGCTGGTTTGTAGTCTTTTGAAACTGCTTTTTTTTTCTTAGTATTCACTGGGAAACAAATAAACATATCACATTGTAGAAGGCTTATAAAACACACATGTGCTGCATGCTCGGAAAAAGGACAGATGGCTCTCAGATCAAGGCCTTAAGGTACTGTAGATTTTAGATGCAAGAATGGAAATCTGTTTCATTCTGGCTGAAACTAATTAACTATTCAGTAAGGAGAGTGACTTCATTCCTCAGCTGTGTTGCAGTGTTACAGAAGTTGGGCTTAATCTATTGGATACATCGCATCTGAAGAATGATCCCACTGTAAATTGTAATTGTTAATAAGTTTAATGTCCCAGAACATTCTGTCCTGAGAACAGAAAGAAAAGAAACATCAGAAACACAAAGGTCTTTAAAATACAGTGCCACAAAAGTATTTGGCAACACAAAAGTGTGTATGTTGTTTTTACTCCTTTAGGCCTTTGTTTTTGGAGGACTTTATTTGATACACTACACAATGGAGCTTCATTTTTAAGTGCACAACAAACTGAACCATAGTTTTCAAAAAACTATGTTATAGTTGGTAATAATCATAAAAATGTGATTACATTGTATGTAGCCCGCCTGATTACATTTTTGCTGTCAATCTTTTGAGGTATAGCTCTTCCAGTTTCACTCAGCCATAGATGCAAATTTTCTGTCCATTCTTCTGAGTAAAATAGTTTTTAACAGTCTTTAAACATAAGTTTTTCAATTCTTACCACAGATTCTCAATTGGTTTTGGGTCTGGATTTTACGTCCTTGCAGTTCAGGATGAATGTTTTAGGTTGTTGTCCTGTCATTGTATTTTAATTCTTTACATATATAGTTTTTTGTTTTGCAGCCTCAGGCTAAATATATTTCCCTTCATTTGGTTTGGTAAACATTGCAATAAGCCAAGACTAGATTTTTTGATGCTGCACATAAATGCTTTTGCACATCATTATTCCACCATCACAATGGTTCACTGTGGAAATTTGGACCTTTTTATCTGCTTTTGGATGGAGGAGTGAATGCTGCTCCATGTCATGCTGGGACACCCTCACTTTAAATTTCTCCCCATGTTACACATTTGTTGTAACATGGTGCCATTTGCTCTTTAACTGCTGCATTTATGTTGGATTTAAATTTGACATGGGCAGTACTTGTTTCACACTTAGTCTGTTTCATACTCAGTCAGTGATGTAGGTGACTTTTAAATAGCTGGTTGTACAGTATTTTGTTTAGTTCAATCAGAGTAAATAGGGCTGAATGTAAATGCATCTCACACTTTTATTGTATATATTTTAGAAATATTGATCAGTTTGTGCTTCTAACATGTAAAAGTGGAAAAGATTTGAATGTTTTTGGAAGACACTAATAAACAAAAAGCTAATAAATAATATTTCATACATAAAAAAGATAGTCAAAAAGGAGCGGAACTATTAATGACACGCAACAACATTCCCATAATGCTCAGATTTGATGCATACCCAGTTTTCACTTCTCCCCATTTTCTTTACTTTTTTTCCTCTGCTTGTCAGCCTCTGCCTGGTCTTATCTACAGTCACACCTCTGCTACATCTTGAACACTTATCCCCAGTGCCAGTGTTCGTCATGCATCTGTAAACCTAAGAGGGATAGGGCATTACACGGTGAGCTTGTCCCGCTTACGCAAGCTCTTGCAGCTGGGTGATTTCTGTGGACAACAATCTTAATTCTAAAGAGTTTTCTCTTTGGCCCGGTCAAGGCATTTGATCATACCTCTTGCACATGTTTATCTGTGTTTGTCTGTGTGGCTCTGTGCCACCTATCACTTTTCTGATGAGACTTAGGTTGATATGGCTGAATGATGTCTTCAATGCTTTGGAAAAGCAAGGCTGCAAACGTGTCAAACATTTAAAATACAATTCTGTCCCTTAGGAAACCAAATAAAACTCTAATTTTTCCCTGTAAGATGTGCTCACTACATCAGTAGAAGTAACTGGGAGTTAAACCTCCTAGAATATGACAACAGCATGGTTCACATAGTCATGAAAATGAAAGAGCATTTTTCAGAATTAATATCAGTATTTTTTCTTATGTTGTCCCTGAAGAGATTAAAAATATCAGAAATGTAACTATTGCTAATCAGTGTTACCTCATACCCATGCATAAAGAAAAGGAAGTCATAACACAGAAAGGGGAAACAGAATATAGATGAAAATGAATGTGAAAAGGTTAAAGAAAGCTATTCTTAAAAGATATGTGGTCAGTTATGTATTATGTAAACAGATCTGGAGAACTGAAGTCTGTATTTCACTTTAAATAATTTCTACTAATTTATATTTTCTCTTTATCAGTTGGGATGGGCACATCAGTCACAAAGACTCCTGCTTATCAATGATCATTTCGTCCTTTTGAATCTGGAAGTCCCACAACCCGTTGTTGGACACCTTCGGTGAGGGATGCTGTCAGGCTGAAGAAGGAGTCCTATCTGGCCTTTTTGGCCTGTGGGACTCCGGAAGCAGCTGATGGGTACCGGCAGGTGAAGCGGCATGCGGCTCGGGTGGTTGCTGAGGCAAAAACTCAGGCGTGGAAGGAGTTCGGAGAGGCCATGGAGAAAGACTTCCGTACGGCTTCGAGGCGATTCTGGTCCACCATCCGGCATCTCAGGAGGGGGAAGCAGTGCAGCACCAACACTGTATATAGTGGGGATGCTGCTGACCTCGACTCGGGACGTTGTGGGTAGGTGGGCGGAGTACTTCGAAGACCTCCTCAATCCCACCGACATGCCTTCCATTGAGGAAGCTTCGCCTGGGGACTTTGGGTTGGGCTCTCCAATCTCTGGGGACGAGGTCGCCGAGGTGGTTAAAAAGCTCCTTGGTGGCAGAAGAAATTCGCCCAGAGTTTCTTAAGGCTCCGGATTTTGTAAGGTTGTGTTGGCTGACGCGACTCTGCAGTATCGCATGGACATCGGGGGCAGTTCCCCTGGATTGGCAGACTGGGGTGGTGGTTCCCCTGTTTAAAAAGGGGGACCAGAGGGTGTGCTCCAATTATAGAGGGATCACACTCTTAAGCCTCCCTGGCAAGGTCTATTCGGGGGTCCTGGAGAGGAGGGTTCGTCGGATAGTCAAACCTCGGATTTTGGAAGAGCAGTGTGGTTTTCGTCCTGGTCGTGGAACACTGGACCAGCTCTACACCCTCAGCAGGGTCCTGGAGGGTGCATGGGAGTTCGCCCAACCAGTCTACATGTGTTTTGTGGACTTGGAGAAGGCGTTCGACCGTGTCCCTCGGGGTGCCCTGTGGGGGGTTCTCCGGGAGTATGGGGTACCAGGCCCTTTGATACGAGCTGTCAGGCCCTGTATTACCGGTGTCGGAGTCTGGTCCGCATTGCCGGCAATAAGTCGGGCTTGATCCCGGTGAGAGTTGGAGTCCGCCAGGGCTGCCCTTTGTCACCGATTCTGTTCATTACTTTTATGGACAGAATTTCTAGGCGCAGCCAAGGTGTTGAGGGGATCCGTTTTGGTGGCCTTAGGATTGCATCTCTGCTTTTTGCGGATGATGTGGTCCTGTTGGCTTCATTGGGACGTGATCTGCAGCTCTCGCTGGAGCGGTTCGCAGCCGAGTGTGAAGCGGCCGGGATGAGGATCAGTGCCTCCAAGTCCGAGGCCATGGTCTTGAGCCGGAAAAGGGTAGAGTGCCTTCTCCGGGTCGAGGAGGGTGTCCTGCCTCAAGTGGAGGAGTTCAAGTATCTCGGGATCTTGTTCACGAATGAGGGAAGAAGGGAGCGGGAGATCGACAGGCGGATTGGCGCAGCGTCTGCCGTGAAGCGGGCGCTGTACCGGTCCGTCGTGGTGAAGAGGGAGCTGAGCCAAGCAGCGAAGCTCTTGATTTACCAGTTGATCTATGTTCCTACCCTCATCTATGGTCATGAGCTTTGGGTCATGACCGAAAGAACGAGGTCTCGGATACAGGCGGCCGAAATGGGTTTCCTCCGTAGGGTGGCTGGGCTCTCCCTTAGAGATAGGGTAAGAAGCTCGGTCATCCGGGAGGGACTCAGAGTAGAACCGCTGGTCCTCCATATCGAGAGGAGCCAGTTGAGGTGGCTTGGGCATCTGGTCAGGATGCCTCCTGGACACCTCCCTGGTGAGGTGTTTCGGGCATGTCCCACCGGGAGGAGGCCCCAGGGAAGACCCAGGACTTGCTAGAGGGACTATGTCTCTCGGCTGGCCTGGGAACGCCTTGGGATTCCCCCGGAGGAGCTGGAAGACGTGGCCGGGGAGAGGGAGGTCTGGGCCTCCCTTCTTAAGCTGCTACCCCCGCGACCTGACCCCGGATAAGCGGAAGAAGATGGATGGATGGAAGTCCCACATTATCTTAACTCGTTTAGATAATGTGGGTAAATTCTCCAACACCTTGGGAGGTAAGTCCCAATTTGACTTTGGGGTCTCCAGTTTGTATTCCGTACAGATGGTTCTGCACTCTATACCAACCTCTTGGTTATGACCCTTGATGTTTTTCCTTGTCTGCTTGAATCTTACACCCTGCTGAGAGTTACTGGACTGTTTCTGGAGTGCCTTTGCACACCCTGCAGCTGGACTCTTGCCCAATGTGGTACAGCTGTGGTACAGTTGCTCCGGTTCTTGGACCCTGATCCTGTTATGCCATGATCAGTGCCTCTGCACTGATCATTCAGTCTGGTCAGTTTCCTTTTTTTCTATTAATTGTTCAGCCTTTCCAGATAGCTGAAGCTCCACAAACTATTAGGAAAAAACAAACAGAAGCTAATATTTTTAAATTCCCCAAGATACTTTGAAAAAGACCAGCCAAATATTAAATACAGCATTTAGTGCAGTACAACTAATGGCTTTCAATTTCTGTCTGCAACAAGTTATCAAATCACACTGGTAATTTGAAAATAGTGGATGGCAGAAGAAGGGTAAAAGACCAAAATGCAGGCTGAATCTTAACTAAATTGGTAACTGTGGGGCACCGATGAAAGCTTTGAATGAATCTGTGACAGGTTATCCTGACATAGGATGAAACTGACACAATACACTTCCAGAATGTCTCAGGGGAGAAAAAGGATGTTAAATCTCTATTCAGCTCTAAAAGATTTTTTTCTTCCAATTCTAATATTAGAAAATCACATTGCACACAAAGTTGTACATACAAAATCATCCAGTGAATAAAAATGCTTCAAAAGGCAACTTGGAAAAAAATGTTGCTCTACTTCAAACTGGCATTTGTAATTAGAACAAATCTCAAAAGTTTGAAAAGCCATTGCCGTGTCAGGAAAGTCACATCCTGACTGAATCAGGATATGACTGATTCAGTCAGTGTTTGCTTTAAAACAAAAGCAAACAAAGTAAATTAGTTTTCATCACTGCTTTTGTTTCTTATCCTGTTTTCTTAGTCTTTGAAGGTAATAGGCTTGTCGTTGCTCTAATAATGATGAATCTCTTCTGTCTATGTTGAAAGGGATCCTAGATGAAAATGAAATATGAATGTAGCAGGTTTGTTTTGTTTTAAAGACATTAAAATCTAAGTGTTTAACTACAAAGAGTTTAGCCTTGGCAATGTTTTTTTTAAAAAGGAAATCAAACTGTCACAGCTCTTTGAAATGTCAATTTTTCATTAGTTACTCATCAGCTGCACCTTGACAAAAGCTGAATAACAAAAAACACAGTCCATTCACATTTTCCAGGCTCATCTTCAAACACATTCACCTCCAACTCTTGATGGTAGGGATTTTAGAAAAAAACAAATCATGCCTCCTCCTCCTCACCTCCGTGGCACAACACTTAATTAAACCTCTGACATTATAATACCTTCTGGGTAATGCACTGTATAGTGCAATTATTCCTGCCTGACAATATTGCAGCTCATTTAGGGTTCTTATCAAAGTTAAGAAATTATTCATCCATGTGAAAGCAGCAGAGGTGGAAAAAGCTCAAAATGAATTTCATAACTGGATGATATCCACAACCAGCAATCCAAGACATGGTTTGACTTGGCTATGACTGTAAATTCACCCCTCGCCTGCTGCAGTTGTTGTCAGTAGTTGGTGGTTTATGTCTCAAGAAGAAATGAACAATCTTTGAGAGTCAAATTGTGTGCGAAATTTTATCAGTAAAACAATGGGGCAGGGCAAGAAGACAGCAAAGGTGAAAGACAAAGGTTCTAGAGAATCTAGACCCTCTGAGAGTGCATCTTTTTAAAGCGTAGAATTATTTTAAATGTACTTTTTTTTGTCTGTGCAGAAATTATACAAAAGAAAAACATAGTTATTAAAAACAAACAAAAAATAATAAATAAAACCCCACAATGCTTGAAGTAATGACTATCAAAATATGCATGCAATTTCAAAGCTGACATAATACATAGTACTAATTCTGGATTTAAATGTTTGTGTTTTATTTGTCTTTTGAATATAAAAGTAATCACAACCTTACATAGAAAATAGATCTAACAAGAGAACATTGGTGTTTTTAACAAATGCATGACACACTTTTTAGATATCCACGCTTTCTTTTGGACTTTTTATATTGTGACAATTACGCACTACCCAGAATTGGTCTAAAATCTAAAATCTCAAAATACTGATGTTTGTGAGTGTAATCTGAAAAATGTAATAACATCATGGGGTATTAATATTTTTGAAAGTCAATGCATACTTAAACAGTTTCTTTTCTTTGGACTTCTACATTTCATCCCTCTTTCATCCCCCCTGTAATCATCACTACATAATTCCATGAGTGTGTTGTCCTTAACCTGGGATTATTTTTCTATCACCTATTCTGTTTTTCTTAAACTTTTAAGTTTCTGTTCTGCAAAGCTTCGATTATCAGTTTATGAAATCAAAGTAGTTCTTCTTTTGGCTGCTTTATTCTTTTTTTTTTTTGGTTTGTTTTTTTTCTTTCAAGCCCTGCTGTGGTGCAGTGACCCGGAATGTATGCAGTCAACCTATATACAGTGTGCTGTGAGTAAACAGATTCCATCTGCAGGAGCAATCTGCTGTGTTTGGGTCCTTTGAGCTCTGCCATGTCTACCCACCCACTGCTTTCACCATGTTTCACACGTTACATGCTGAACTGGAGTTCAACTCCCTCAATTGGCCCTCCGGCTGTCTGTCGGGATGATGCCGAATATCCTTGGGGCTTGACCTTCCTAGAAGGCAGTGAACTGTCAAGTCTAGTTATGTTTTAGCGCTACTGCATCAGTGTACAACACATTCCAGAGTGTGCTGACTGTTGCAGTACCTACCTCACTCCTCAGGCCCTCATGTCATTAACAGACATCAAATCTAAACTTTTAAAGCAGGTATTTTAAATACGTTCTTACTGTTTTGTAATATTTAGCTTATGTGCTCTGAGGCATTTGAGGAATCATTGACCAAACCTTGTAAAACTTTCTCATTCAATTGCCCTCCACAGGTCAGTGAATCAGAGAAGCAGAACACCTCAGGCTGAGTCAATAGAAACTGCTAAATTATAGTAACTAAGTAGCTGTTTATGAAATCCTGTTCTCAGCAGGAAATACACACCCATTCCCTGAAATGTTAACTCTGGTATGCAGCCAGCTGAATGAAATTAACAGGTCCACAAACAATGGTTCTCCCTAATTCAGTTGATTTTTAACTGCAATAGGATGAGTAAGGTGGCTACTGCTACTAAAGGTGATACTTGGAGCCTTCTACCGTGAGCATGGACCGTGACCAGGCTTTGGGAATGAATGACTGTGCTCTTGGAGAGTAATTGGGATCCAGAAGAAAAGTGGAAACAGTCCACATTATTAAAAGTTGTGGTTGAGAGAAGATCAGACAGGACTTAGACAAGTCACTTTGTGATGTTACAAAAAAAGTTTATAAGTTTGGTGGGTAAGCAACACCCTTAAAGTTTGTGTTGTCTGTTTGTTGGTCCGTATAGTACTTTTCGCATTTCAGAGATTGTTGTGGCTTAATTTTTTTTTGATAAGGTAGCCAATAGTCCAAAAATGAGCCCAGATGCTCAGTAACTGACTTCATGGTTGTCTTAAAATCAGTTAAAACTAATAGACAAAATAAAAAACACACTATTCACATACATAGACACAACTGCAGCATATTCTATAACATAACGATTCACCAGAGAACAAGGTATAACCTTTGCAACCCCAAAGTTGCAGACCCACATTTGGCATGCAGTCCCACAACTTTGCACTTTGTCCAACTCTTGACCCACTCAACTATATTCTAGTAGCATCTATGCTGCTACTCCAGGCATCCATTGCCATTTTTATCATGCATCTGTCTCTCCCAAGACCCATCAAAGCAGTATGTGCTGGTAGGAATATGCAGAAAGTGTGTATGCAGGTAAAAAAAAAAAAAAAAAGGTATTTTTTGTTTACAGCTTTCCTCTGGGCTCGTTTAAAAAAGAATTCCAGCTTCAATCTAATCTCCATCTAAAGCTGCAAGGGTGGCTACCCGCCTGAATAATTTTGCTTAGCCGCAGTGCCCATATAGCTGAAAGGGAACTTTCATTGTTTTATTACAGCTCAGACAATCTGGGCCCACATTCTCTGCTTCTTGTAATAGCTTGTCCTTGGGTATTTTTTTATGGCAGCTTATTTCACTCATTCATACAAGACCACAAAAATAATATCACAAAACAGGTTGGAGGAACGACCAAATGTTACTTGTGCAATAATATTGTTCATTTATTGTCTTCATTTCAGCAACCATATTGGATAAAATAGGCAACGTGCATTAATAAAATTACAATGTAATATGCAGTAGGCCAACTATTCATTTTTTTTGGAAATTCATGCATCCAATTACAATTATCAGCTTATTCAACATTAAGAGATATAATGTTGAATATCTCAGTGTCTAAAGAGTCCCATTTTTTGCTGTAGAGGTAGCTTCTTGTCAGGTCTTCCCGTCTCTCCTTCTCCAAAAATCCGATTGTCAAAGGCGACATACCTCCCTGCAGAGGTGGGTGAAAACTTACGACATGGGGGAGTAAGCAGGCCCAGGAGGAGTAGAGCAAAGGTTGCTTGAGAATGCCACTCAGGTTTTCAATTGGTGCAAGCAGGGCCCTCTCTGTGATGACAGAGTGTCTGGCCGATCTGACAAGAAAGGAAACCCAAATATGGGAAGGGCTGGTTGCCACAGTGCTGAGAGAGGATGCAAGTGATGGATGGAGGTTGTTAGATCCAGTAATTGTGTTCAGGTAATTGACCCCCATCCCCTAACCCGCTCGCTCCCTCTTCTCGAGGTGAGCCAAGCTCTCCATCTCTCTCGCACTTCTGCCACACATATAGGAGAAAACGTCAGCAAAGACTTGGCAAGCTGCTTGTTTAGGAGTTTCAAGCTTGTACTTAAGTTCGCCGTTGCTTCCTATTTATTTAGCTCATTTAATTGTGTGTAGTGTTATACTAGAAATTCTTATCCTTCAGCGTTATGAAGAACATTATAGATCAGTAGAAAATGCATCACATCCTCACCGTAAGTGAAAAATTCAATCTCAAGTGTCAAGGAAGCAGTGGCGAAAACAGAGAAGGATTGTTGAGGCTGGATATGGAGAAGGTGATGATATACTTCCATCTTCATACCTCAGCAGGTTATGGCTGCATTCATCACTAGTCCCAGCTCATGCGCTTAAAATCAGCCCGGTATATCTCAATCTACAACCCCTGATTTACACTGAGTTCTGCAGCAGGCTGACACGTTTTTAAACAGAGCTGAGCAATGTAAATCATAACCTCAGTGAGTGTTAAGCTGATGGGTTCATGCTAATAAATTAGAGGGGAGAGAGGCACTTCTGTCTGCAAATAAACATTTGAGTCAATGCATATTTAACTACTTGAGAGCGAGGACAACTTAATGAAGTAGTTTGTGCAGTCCTCAGAACAGGTTTGGTGCCCTTGGTGTTGCTATTATGCTTCTACTACAATTAGCAATAACATTATGACAGTGTGCTGTTTCTCTTTTTGCTGCCAAAGCAACCCTTACCAGTTGAGGCATGGATTCTTTTAGGCCCTGGAGGATATAATAGTGATGATAAAATGTAAGCAGCAGGTGCTTTAGGTTGCAATGTGGAGCCTTCGTGGATCAAATTCATCTCTCTAGTATAGAGGTCCCAAACAGCAGTCCTTGAGAGCCGGAATCCTGCAACTTTTAGATGTATCTGCAAGTCTCTACTCTAAGCTGTTAGTTGTACTTCTCAAACCATTCCTGCATTATGATTGTTTGTGGCAATATGTATTACTTTGCTACATGCCACAACTATCAGTCAATGTAATTTTCCAAAAAATGTCATATATGTGGTCTCAACTTATCTTAATCGCATGGAGCATAATGGTGTCATGGTGTTTCCCAGCTGGCCAGAACCTTTATATGTAAAAAATGTAATTAACTGCATCAAATTTACTCTTTCAAAGCAATTCAAATTACACATTAAAATCTACATAATTAGATAATCGAAATCAACACGTTAATATATATATACATATATAACTGCAATAACATACATATAGCGGGCATGTGTGTTTGCGTGTGTGTGTGATATGTAAAACAATGGGATGATGTTAACATCACATCTCGTATTCTTTCAAGCATTATTCAAAAGCATATCTTGGAGTGTTACTGGGTTACTATTTTGATCATCATCTTACAGATTGATGGTGTTATTGCTAAATGCAAATTTGCTTCCTCCTGTATTTTGAGTTACCTTTTTATATGTAGAAGAAAAGTACACTGAAAAGACATGTAGCACCTTACCTAAAGCCCTTCTGATTTTAAAAGAAAACCCAATTTTTTATTCAAAGAATTAACCTTTTTTGACCTTGTTTAAGGGTATATCACTTAGTTTTTCTGTAGTCTTTAATAAAATCTTTCAATTACAACCCATCTAGCTGTTTTTACAGATTGAACCTGATCAAAAAAAGAAATCTACGGAGATTGTAAAATGACAAATAACCCATTAAATGTCTTCACCAAATTAATCGATCTAGAAAAAGTACTCTACTCAAAATATCCCTAAACTGAAATGTGATTAAATACATATTCCAAAGCTAAAACTGAAACGTGATCAACATCCAATCATATAGAAAAGAACCAATCAAACTGGGATGAATTATCATCCTGTCATTTCTTTGTCCAAGGTTACTGCTGGTCCCTATGCAGTGGAGTAATGACCATGCAAGCAACAGCACACCATTCTCCATTATCCACCATTTTCTTCAACATAATTTCCATTTCATACTGTTCCAGTGAGGTCATATTAAAGAAGCAACTTAAAACTTCTCGAATAAAATTCATTGAAGCATTCTTGTACTCTCTTGCAAGCCTTTTCTACTACACTCAAATAGAATCTTTGCCCTGGCAGCACATCTTTATGCCATTTCAGGTGTATTAAATAGAGATGAGGGCATTATTGTATGTCCTGTAATGATAATTTGAGCTAGCAGTTTATGACAGTTTATCCAGGCGGGCTGCCACATCACACTTCCAACTGTCTGACATTGCTATGACTCTATTAGCCGAAGAGTTGGAAGTAAATGATGGAAGGACAGTGCTTGGCAGTGTCAAAGCCTGTTCATATCATCTGGCCTCTATCGATTTAGTAAAGGATGAAGTAAGGGAAAGGCAGCCCAGGTGCATTTTGTCCAACCAACCCTCACTTTGTCTTTTAAACACTGGCACATTGTGATTTAGGGAGCCATTTATTCCCAGCACCACAACCAGTCAAAGAAGTGAGGCTAGGCAGGTGCACTAGCATGTTGCTGCAGCACAAGGTCAAAGATCTGGTCAGATACTCAATGATTATGTCGACTAGTATTAATATTACATGCAGATGGACATTGATATAGGTCTCTCTCACATAGATAAGATAGGTATTTTTAGAAAACAAGACATCACAACATTTATCAGGGATTTACTTTTTATTTTGTATGAAGCCAGAGGTGTCTCAGGATCATGGTGTACAATAAATTGGCACACTGCATTTTCCTTCCCTGGAGCACAGAATGAAGAAGAAATTGGTTTGTAACCCACCACCCACAAAAACAAACAACAAAACAAGCACAAAGACCATACCATGGCAACATTTTCAGTTTGATTTGTCATTTTGTTGTTTGAAGTGAATTGAATATAATCATGTTCCCACAATGGAGAGGCAAGTATTTATGAAAAGTCCTTATTGTACCATAAATCTTTAAATTAAAATCAATTTCAAACCAATCTAAAATGATAAATGATAATGCAGAAGCCTGACATTAGGGTTTAAAACATAGATTTTTAATTAGTCTGGTATGATAAGCCAATTTTCAGACAAGCTGAATTCTGTGTTTCTTTAAGCCATAAATCAATAAAATTTCAAAAAATAAAAGCTTGAGACATTTTACTCTATGTGTAATGAATTTCTATAAAATAACAGTTCCACTTTTTGAGATGACTGACAAGAAATATTGCACAGCATTATTCTAATTTTCTGAGATGTACTAGTACGAGCTAAAGCCAAAAACCATGCCGCAGGATATCCATTGAAGTGTAAGTTTGTCTTTTCTACAATAAGAGATTAAATCGAGTGTCAGTGTGGTTTGGGACACACAGACAGAATCACTGTATGGTGGAATATTAATGAAAGAAAATATAAAATTTTGGGGGCTGCCACTAAGAGCAGGATGCACTTAGTGTAAAAGAATCCAGGCAATATGGAGAATTAATAATAATACAAGATGCATGTCAGACTGATGAAGCTGAATATTCTGAAAGGAGAAAGCAGTTCTAATGGATAATTCCTAAAATGATAAATCACAACAAAGATGAACAGAGAGAACCGCGATAAAACTGAGTTTAAACTACAAAAACGAGACAATGAACAAGTTCAGGAAAAACACTGGGATAACAATGAAAGAACACTGCATCAACGACTAAGTTAACATTTCTACTTATGTTTGGGAGTAGGGCCTAGTGTCAACCATCCCTCTTATTACCAAGCAGCCTATTAATACTCAGTTAATCCATCCTGCAGAGTTTACAGTGTGGTGTCAGCAGACAGACCATGGTCAAGCTTCGATCACAAAGTAAAACTGTATTCAACTCTTTCAGGTTAATACTCAGTACAGGTGATGCTCACACATTCCAGCTCAGTATCTCACTAAGATGACAACCTGTTGACATTAATCCAGCCAGAGCTGAAACATCTCCATTCCTTGTTTTCAGATAAGTCTCTCCTAGTAACTGCCTATATTTCATGATTCATATTCTTCACTTTTAGTCATCCAAGAAAACATCTCCAGTGCAGTCAGAAGCTGCTCGGTACCTGCTGCCATCATTCACTTAGATGCAAAAAACAATTCTTTTGCTCACCTCACGACTCTAATCCTTCACCAAGACTCACTAGAAATACAGAGCTCAATACACATTTCAATCCCTTACCTTCACTAAACATTTACATTCAGATTATTAGATATTTAAATAATATTTATATTATTTAAATATTGATTTAAATAAATTAAATAATTAAATAAATAAATATAAATAAATTAATATTTAAATAATCAATTTAAATAATTAATTAATTATTTTATAATTAAGAAAATAATATTTATTTATCTAATATATATATATATCTAATATATATTAGATATATATATATATATATATATAAAATTCCCGTCTCACCCACCGCGGGTGGTTCTTATCCTCTGAGCTCAGGTCCTCTACCAGGGGCCTGGGAGCTTGAGGGTTCTGCGCAGTATCTTTGCTGTGCCTAGAACTGCACATTTCTGGACTGGTCTGATGTTGTTCCTGGGATCTGTTGTAGCCACTGCTTCAGTTTGGGGGTGACTGCCCTGAGGGCCCCGATGACCACAGGCACCACTGTGGTCTTCACCTTCCAGGCCCTCTCCAGTTCCTCCCTGAGGCCCTGGTATTTCTCCAGTTTCTCGTGCTCCTTTTTCCTGATGTTGCAGTCACTCGGTATTGCTACATCCACCACAACGGCTTTCCTCTGTTGTTTATCCACTACGACAATGTCCGGTTGGTTCGACCTTACCATTTTGTCTGTCTGGATCTGGAAGTCCCACAGGATCTTAGCTGGGCCATTCTCCACCACCTTTGGGGGTGTTCCCCACTTTGATCTCGGGGCTTCCAGTCCATATTCTGCACAGATGTTTCTGTACACTATGCCTGCCACTTGGTTATGTCGTTCCATGTACTCTTTCCCTGCCAGTATCTTGCACCCTGTTGTTATGTGCTGGACTGTCTCAGGGGCCTCCTTGCACAACCTACACCTTGGGTCTTGTCTGGTGTGGTAGATCTGGGCCTCTATTGCTCTGGTGTTTATGGCCTGTTCCTGGGCGGCCAGGATGAGGGCCTCTGTGCTGTCCTTGAGTCCAGCTTTTTCCGGCCATTGGTAGGACTTTCTGATATCAGCCACTTCAGTTATTTGCCGGTGGTACATCCCATGTAGGGGTTTGTCCTCCCATGATGGTACCTCCAGCACCTCAACTTCTGTTCCCCATTGTCTGAGACATTCACTGAGCACATTGTCTGATGAGGCTTTGTCCCTGATGTATCTATGGATCTTGGATGTTTCGTCCTGGACAGTGGTTCTCAACTCACTAGTCCTCTGCCTCCTTCCTTGCGGCTCGTGTACAGTCTCAGGGTGCTGGATTTGGGGTGGAACCCTCCATGCATTGTTAGTAATTTTCGTGTCTTAACATCTGTGGCCACAGATATATATATATATATATATATTACATAATTCAAAAATTAGGTGAATATGTGGTGGAGAGCAGTCACCACATAGTGCTGCATCTCCTGCAAGCTCTCAGTCTTGAATATTCCTACTTAAACCGTTGTTGCATTAACAGAGCAGGGAGACCAAAGGTTATGATTGTTTATATTAGGGTTAAATACTAAATCCCATCATCCAGTTGAGGCTAAAGGTGATTTTCTAATGTTTTCTTTCTGAGACGCTTGACTTCTTCTGATCTTGACAGCCCTGAATGATCCTCAGTTGAACCCACTAAGGGCTTCAAAAAGGCAGCTCTCACATGGAAAACATTGTATATAGTTTAACATATAAACATTATGTGTATTGGAAGGGACAATAAAAAAAAATGTTTTGACAATACATACTGTAAATGACCAATAAAAACTTTACTGTTTCAAAAATGTTATATAGACTACTATGTAAAGTGGTTGCTTCCCGTCTTTTTAAGGTAATTCAAAGTGAGGTAATTTTTTTTAACTATGTCTCTGTAGGTACTTTCAGCAGCATTTGTGTTTCTAAATTTCTCTTGTCAAAACCATATACACTAAGAAGAAACATCTTTTACAGTTTAATAATATTCTTGTTTTTTAACATACTAAAACTAGTGTGCATCTCAATAATTGTTCTGCAGTAACATAAAAATACATAACTTACTATATAAAATCTGAGGCAGGCAAAAACAAAGGAAACATTTTGATTCTTCTGAATTCTCTTTCTAAGAAAGCAGAAATGCATTAAGCCAAATGCTGCCGGTATCAAAGGAGGAAAAGGGCAAAAAATATTTTTATCAGACAAGTTTAGGATTAAAGCAAGGAAGGGAATTTTTGAAGCCTTTTAAAGTATTGCTGTTTAGACTTCACATATTTTTGTTCAGCTTTGAGACACTTTAAAGTAAATTTGTTTATTGCTTGAACAGATGAACCATTTTGGAGCGTATATAGGTTTGTGTTTCCTTTTGTGAATACGGCTAATGAAGTTTAAACTTAGACTAGAGAATATTCATATGTTGTAAATTTATAATTACATACCTTTAGGTTTGGTTTGATCTATGCATCTCCATTTATAAGTGCCAAAAACAAATGTTACAATGTTAGTACACCTGATTGTCAGTAATTAAGAGCTAAAAACGCTATGCCACAAAAAACTTCTTTCCAAATTTCTTAACATGCTTCATCTTCCAGTTGAAATATTTTATTCACAAAACTTTATAGCTCTGCTAGTAACATTCAAATCATCCACACCACAAATCTGTCAGTAAGTGCACAAAAACACCCACGCAGATTTAACCATAACACTTCCTAATTAAAAATGTCAAAGCCCTCAAATTAAAATTGGTTGAACTTAATGGCAGCAATTGTAAGGGAGTCTCGTTTCTGCCAATTTGGAGCTGCAGCTTTTCTATAGGCTACTGCCATCTCTGTGTATGATTGAGTTTGCAGTTTGTAGTTCTTTAAAAGGTGCTATATAGATTCAAATGCAAAAACATGTTGAAAGTTTTCTTTGCCAAACCCTATTATTTGTCATTTCAATGTAAAAAAAAAGACCTGATTCACTATTGAAATAAACTGTTAAGTTGCTAAAGCCACCGATTCATTCACTAGAACCCATCGTGCATCTTACAAATCAAACGATCTCAGCCAACCAGGGAGTTCCAAATTGTAGTAAATGTAGAAGGTGTTTGTTCAGTTCTTTTTAACTAACTGAATCAAAAACACTATTTTCTCCTCACCAGGAATACAAATCCTGGAGGTGGAGAGGATACAGCATTAAGCAAAAGCAAGCCAACCAGTTAGGGCTCTGGCAAGCTCACTGAGCATCACTTAGCTCAGCCTGTCGCAGTATTATCAGGACCCACACACTGGTTAGGCACTACACCTGATGTTGCCAGCTGTGCCAACACTGGTCTCGATTCTGCCAGCCAGTTCTAGTTTCCCGTGCTACTTCACAGGACAGCTGCACACTGAGAAATCAGTTTGATACCACCAGCATGACAGTGAGACTGATAAGGAGGAAGCGGATTTGTGGGGTCTTGCTTGCTGTTCAGCTAGGCAGGGTGGCGAATACTTGTTTGTTTATGTCTTCTGTGAAAATGCTGTGTGTGTCATTGGCAAAAAGCCTGCCAGACCAATCAATGGTGAGGAGTTACTGCCGCTGCAGCCGTGCTCGACATGCTCTGATTTGATTTGCCTGCTGTGCTCGGGTGAGGTTAGCACATTGATTTTTATGATCTTGAACTTGAACACAATTTACTTCTTGGATCAGAGCAGTTATTTATTTATTCGGAAATATGAACAATATATTAAAAATGCATACTAACTATGAACTTTTCAAAGGTTATTAGAAATCAGGCCATTTACTTAATCATAGGTTCTTTATTTTGGAACAAAACGGCAAACATGTTGTCAAAGTTATTCCTTTTATCTTTCTTGAATTAAGAATTGCAGTTTTAAAACATGTGTTCATCATTCCCTAGAATTACCTACTCGCAAAGTGGCACCAGATGGACAAGCTACATAAGAGCAAAGATTTTACTTTCAAGTCTTTTGTAAATTCTGTCAAATATACTTGGCTCCACCAAAAAAACAAACAACAACAACAACAAAAAAATATCTGAGACACTCTGTTACAATAATAAATATAAATAAACCGTAAAATTATATTTGGACTACAGGTGCAGTCATCAGTTTTTAAGATTCGGAGATCAAAGCATTTCTTAACCCTGAATATGTCCATTCAAGACCTCGGCTTTTACTGCAGATCTAATAACTCCAAAGGTTTAATAACCTGGAGTGATTTCCTCTCAGGTGAATGTGCTTGTTCTGACAGGTGCTCAATAATAGAGAGGGAATTCAGAGGAAATGGGGATACAAGCCTGAGCCATTGTAAGCGGGTACATGGAACACAATAGGATTAGGGAGTAGATTGATCCTGGCTTTATGTGCTGTCGTTTAGCCAGATTACCAGAACCACCTTTTTATTGTGTGGAAATTGGACAGAAATTTGTTTTTACTTTGCCAGCCATTTGAATTGCATTTGGTCATACCAGTTGAGTGCCTGTACGTGCGTGTGTGTGCGTGTGTGTGTAATTTTGTATTTGATGCATTGTGAGGCCCATTTTTCCAACAAATGGTACGTTGTGGGAACCCACTGCTCCTTATCAGGCCGAAAGCCTAGGCTCCATAGGAGCTAGACAAACAGAAGTGGCAAAGAGAACAGAAATGTTGTACATTACACAAGACAAACCAGTTTTTCTAAGATAACTAACCAAAGACACAAAATCAACCATATTCATTTGAAACCCTGACATTACATACTAAGGCTTGTAGAGATGTGGTAACCTGGGCATGCAATCTAACTCAAACTCAGATTACCTCAAACAATGGAGAGCAGTGCAGATATAGCAGTATGTGCTGTTTTCAATTAGTTCATTAAAATCTAGTGCTATTTTGGAATATTTAATATATTTATCCACACTTAATTTTTTTATAAGACACTGTTTTTCTGCTTGGAGAAGATCATCTTGTGCACAACCATTTAAAGCACAAACACAAAGCAGAAAAAGTTGGATTCCTGATTACATTTATTACGATTTTCTTTTCCTTTATCAAGTAGAATTATGTGACATACTCTCTGTTAATTTCCCATCTGTTTAGGATCTCCTTGACTGCCTGATTTGATATGCCTGGCAGAGATCGACATACCTATTGGGCATGCAGCACAGCATGTTTTTAATCAATGAGGAATATATCCAATGTACCATGAGGCTAAGCAGTGACATTGGGCAAACCTTCCAAATATAATTTGTGCAAAAGCCAGTAGCCTTGCTGGTAACAAAGTGCCAACAAGGTAAACATCTTGGAAGTATTATAAGATAAATAGTATTTCAAAAGAGCAAAAGAAATCTTATGTTTTTTGAATAACAATATTTGTTAGTAATCTGTTGCTAAGAGATGAGCTTCTGGTAACCAAGTGCCACCAAGTAAACATCTGATTTTTACTTTTGCAAAATTAACCAACTGTATATTTCTTGTGTCTAACCAAGAAAAACAGAATTTCAAAAGAGCTTATGTTTTATAAACAATAATTGATTTGGTGTTAAGGGAAGAGTGTTTTTTTTTTCAGGTAACGAATGGCCATAATGCATAAATCAATTTATTACTTCTGGGATGAATGTTTGTTTTGTAATTTATTTATCACCAATGTCAAACAAAATAATAATTATTATTTCAGTTTTCTGCACAATTCACCAACTGCACAATTCTTGATAAGTTGTAAGTAGTTTTTCTAGAGAGCAGAAGAAATCTTATGTTTTTTGAACAATAACAATAATTGTTGTTAATCTGTTGCTGAGAGAGGAGCACGTCTTCTGTTAACCAAGTGCCACAAAGTAAACATGTAATTTTTACTTTTGCAAAAGTAAAAATCAGAAGGCAGTGCATTAACATTAGCACAAACATTGCTGATGTAGCTACTGCCCAGATTAGCAGTAGCCTTTTCCCTAAAATAAAAAAGCTTTTTAGCTATTTTGTTTGTAGCACACTGAATGGAGGAAGTCAAGGGAAGATCGCATGCTAGTCATACCCCACAGGATTTAGGCTGACATTAGCTACTATTAGCTTATTCACCAATTTTAACATACTAAATTGACATGCTTGTGTTTTTACACATAGTATCGAGTACATTGTAGCTTACTTTAGCATTGATGCAAATTTTTGGCATCAGAACGCTGGGTTACAACCGATCGGACCACTTTGGTAGGCTGCGTTTCTTCAAAAATGTTCAATTTTATTTTTCATTTTAATTTTTTTTCATAATGCAACAATAACCAAGCCATTGTAAAGTTTAAACTTTTACTGACTCAAAACAAATTTTATTTTTAAATGATGTACTGTTGTACATAGGCATACAGCATGAGAGTATATCTAATTTACTGTACCAGTGATGGATGTTTCAGAGCTGAGCTCATCCAATTTATACTTGAAAGGCTGTTTTCTTATGGACACAGAGACCTTAGCTAGTCAAAATTTCTCTTCATAAGATAGGGATAATGTGTAGTATATCAATTAAATGAGATAAGACTCAGCAGAAACATTTTTCATGCTTAGACTGATAAGATAGCTGTATTATTATAGCAAGATCTTGTCTGACTTTACTTAACCTTCTCTCTGCTTTCCTTTCATACCTTGAGTTTAATGTTCAGGAATCATGCAGTGTATTGAAAGAGATTGGCACGGAGCACATATCCATCTATTTGCTGTTATTATTTGAATTGCATTGGACTATGGTGACTGTGAATTGGAAATGGGAGGGGATGGGAGCAGATAGCACCTCAGCCCCAGTATTTTAGGCACAGTTCTGCCTCACTGAGCCAGGCTGATTGGGATGCTGTGTGGTCTCTCCTGTCCTCTTCTCTCCCACCAACTTTCTCCCTATGTTTTTTTTGGTCTGCATAGACTAAAACATTTTCTGATGGAAAACAGAGTCGAAATGTTTATTAAGGCAGGGCACATATGGAAACACCAGCGCACTCACAGAAAATCCAGACATGATTCTGAGAGATAGGATAAATAAGCATTTTGTGAATTGCCTAATTATATATATATATATATATATATATATATATATATATATATATATATATTAGTACATTTGTAAACATGTAGACACAGGCACCACTGTGGTCTTCACCTTCCAGGCCCTCTCCAGTTCCTCCCTGAGGCCCTGGTATTTCTCCAGTTTCTCGTGCTCCTTTTTCCTGATGTTGCAGTCACTCGGTATTGCTACATCCACCACAACGGCTTTCCTCTGTTGTTTATCCACTACGACAATGTCCGGTTGGTTCGACCTTACCATTTTGTCTGTCTGGATCTGGAAGTCCCACAGGATCTTAGCTGGGCCATTCTCCACCACCTTTGGGGGTGTTCCCCACTTTGATCTCGGGGCTTCCAGTCCATATTCTGCACAGATGTTTCTGTACACTATGCCTGCCACTTGGTTATGTCGTTCCATGTACTCTTTCCCTGCCAGTATCTTGCACCCTGTTGTTATGTGCTGGACTGTCTCAGCGGCCTCCTTGCACAACCTACACCTTGGGTCTTGTCTGGTGTGGTAGATCTGGGCCTCTATTGCTCTGGTGTTTATGGCCTGTTCCTGGGCGGCCAGGATGAGGGCCTCTGTGCTGTCCTGGAGTCCAGCTTTTTCCGGCCATTGGTAGGACTTTCTGATATCAGCCACTTCAGTTATTTGCCGGTGGTACATCCCATGTAGGGGTTTGTCCTCCCATGATGGTACCTCCAGCACCTCAACTTCTGTTCCCCATTGTCTGAGACATTCACTGAGCACATTGTCTGTTGAGGCTTTGTCCCTGATGTATCTATGGATCTTGGATGTTTCGTCCTGGACAGTGGTTCTCACACTCACTAGTCCTCTGCCTCCTTCCTTGCGGCTCGTGTACAGTCTCAGGGTGCTGGATTTGGGGTGGAACCCTCCATGCATTGTTAGTAATTTTCGTGTCTTAACATCTGTGGCCTGTATGTCCTCCTTTGGCCAGCTAATTATTCCTGCAGGGTATCTGATTACTGGCAAGGCATAGCTGTTTATTGCCTGGATCTTGTTCTTGCCATTGAGCTGGCTTCTCAGGACTTGCCTTATTCGTTGGAGGTATTTGGCTGTGGCTGTTTTCCTTGTGACCTCATCGAGGTTGCCATTTGCTTGTGGTATTCCCAGGTACTTGTAACTGTCCTCTATGTCTGCTATTGTTCCTTCAGGGAGTGAGACCCCTTCCGTTCGAATGACCTTCCCTCTCTTTGTGACCATCCGACCACACTTATCTATTCCGAATGACATCCCAATGTCTGTGCTGTAGATCCTGGTGGTGTGGATCAGTGAGTCGATGTCTCGCTCACTCTTGGCGTACAGCTTGATGTCATCCATGTAGAGGAGGTGTCTGATGTTGGCTCCATTCTTTAGTCGTTATCCGTAGCCAGTCTTGTTGATGATTTGGCTGAGGGGGTTCAGGCCTATGCAGAACAGCAGCGGGGGACAGAGCATCTCCTTGGTATATGCCACATTTGATGGACACTTGTGCAAGTGGTTTGCAGTTGGCTTCAAGGGTGGTTTTTCACAGCCCCATCGAGTTTGCAATGAAGGCTTGAGATTGACGAGGTATAACACAAATATATATATACAGAAATGTGCAGTTCTAGGCACAGCAAAGATACTGCGCAGAACCCTCAAGCTCCCAGGCCTCTGGTAGAGGACCCGAGCTCAGAGGATAAGAACCACCCGCGTTTGGTGAGAAGGGAATTTATATTTATTAGGAATATATATATATATATATATATATATATATATATATATATATATATATATTCCTCTTTCTAATAGATATGTGTTTTTTTTCCTCTTGTACTTTAATCTCAGTGGCATCAAATTGTTAGGTATTATTCTTAACACTGATAGTGAGGAGAAAATTATCGTCATTGCCTCAGAGAGAGCAGTACAGCATTATGCACATTCAAAGACATGTCCACACCCAAACACCTTAGTTTGTATTTTCACAGTTTCTGCCCTGCAACACAGATGACTTCTAATACCAGCCATCCAGCTGCTTTCTTCTCTGCCCGTCAAGCTTAATATCGCTGCACCTTCTCCTTTGATTGGACATTGCACTGCAAGGTTTACTGAACACTGAAGTCACTAACCTGTGGTCAGTGTATCTGGTTGAGTTGAAATAGAGAAAAGATTGCTTTTCTGCTCATACCAGTTCTATACACTTCTGTGTACAGCTGCATTTACTTTTAGCTTGTAAGTACTTGTAGTTTCTTGATAATGGTAACAGCAAAACTGAAAAAGTCACATGCTCTTGAATGCCTGTTTTTGTCCTTCTCCAGCCCTGATTTTTGGTCCCTTTCTTACTTTGGCTTCAGACACTAGCACCCCCAGCTTCCTCTTCATCCCTACACTTTCATGTCTTCATATTTGTCTGGCATCAGTAATCCATTTGGTAGAGATTAACAATGGATTGTGTGTAGTGTATGTTTTGTGTCTTTGAAAATTGTACCTAGTGGAGAACAAAACACTGTCAGTACATGACCAGGATTATTGTCATCTCCATGGTGACTGTCTCCTTCACCTTTCATTCCTCCTCTCATTCCCCTGTTTCTGATTTTATGCTTTTGTGATCCTCAGCTTTCTCAATTTAGCTGCCACTCTTTCAGTTGCTATAAAATCTGGATTCTAAATAGCAAAAGGAGTAATAAACAAGATTAACTACAGGCTCTGTATTGATCACTTCTCCAGTGTGCATCCATGATTTGTAATATCCATTTCCACCCACACATCCCCTTCTCATCCTCCAGCAAGAATACCCACTAGTCAGGGAACCCACTGACAAGAAAAATTATAATAGGACACAAATACATTTTTTGCTACATTATAAGCTTCTTGTCCTGTCATAGACAAAGGGGTTTAAAGGTGGGAGGAAGAATGTAGTAAAAAAAGTAAGAAGTATCCAAAAATAAACCAGCTTGCCCCTATGCTGTCAGAATTCATTCAAAATGAGAATCTATAAAATCTGAATATGGCTTTGCAATTTAATAACCAAAAGATCTCTAAGATAAGAAATTAAATGTTTTGAATTGAATGCAAATGGAATCGTGAGATGGCAAAATATACCTAAAGTTTTGAAACAGTAAAATTATAACTTTATTTCCCTAGTTATAATCATTTTTATACCCTAGTTATAATCATTGCCCTTTGAGGTTAGGTGTCAAACTCAGGGATGTACAACAACGGTGATGATGGCTGAGCAGGTAGAAGACCATCTAATAAACAATGGGTTCAAAACTCCCATCCATCTACGTCATTGTGTCCTTGGGCAAGACACTACACCCATATTGTCTGCTGGTGGTGGTCAGATGGCCAAGTGACACTGATTGTGTGGCAGTCTTGCTTCTGTCAGTCTGCCTCGGAGCAACCTACCACCATCAGCGTGTGAATGCATGAATGACTAAATGTAGCGTAAAGTGTTTTGGAGCTCTCTGGACTAGATAAAGCTCAGGCCATTTACCATTCCTCAACATAATACTTAAACCAGCTTCGGTGGTTGGCAAAAGACATTCCGTGTGTCTGGCTTCAACAATTCTGCAAATCTGCATTAAAGAAGGGCAGAGCGTACCAAACAGGGATTGAATGAAGGCTGAGAGAGAGAAATGAATGGAGAGAGAGGAGCAAAGAGGAGTGAAAACAAACAGGCAAAACAAATCTAAAGGAGTAAAGTAAAACTAAACGCAAGGAATACAAAATAAATGTGATTTAACCTAAATAACCAAGAACAGACTAATAAGTGCTAAAGAAACAAAGGCTGATCTAAAAAAAAAAAAAAAAAAAAAAAATCAAAAACACAAACCAAAAAACAAAAACAACCCAAGATCGTGGCAGTACTAGTAGTAAATTTTATCATCCTATATTTCAATAACATAGGAGAAAGCTTTCTGTATGCCAGTTGCTCAGCTGCAGACCAAATGTACAATAAACTCAGCGTTTAAACAGTTATTAAAATGTAAGTACATGTTTGACTCTTATTGTGAGTGTCTGAAGGAAATTGTTTCAGTTGTTCTGCTATCATGATGCTATGAAACTCATACTTGTCTTACTTCCTTTGGCAAAACACCTCCAATCAATATATGTTTGCTGTTTAGCCAAGTATCGGTAGATCTTTGACTTAAAGCTAAGATCTACTGATCTTAGCTACCGATCTACCGAATGTTATAAACAAGGATATGTTTATAACATTTTTCAGATGTGTGAGTTTGCAAAAGCCAACATCTCAAAGTGTATTTTAAGATTTTGTTTTCTTCTAAGAGATGAAGCTAAAAGTAATACTTGATTTATTATTTACATAAAACTTAATGTGTATTTAGCAAGCTTTGGACTATTCTTATTGATGGAGACAAGAAGGGTGAACGCAGAAAAAAAATGAGGAACGGATCCAGTAAAGTTCAACCATTCCTTTTTCTTCTCTTTCATTAGGGTTTGCTTCTTTTCTCCTTATTACCATGTTTACAATTAGGCGGCTTTGCTAGCAGTGGCATGGAAAATAAAAGGGAAGGAATTTTGAAAACACGTCAGTGAGTGCACTGATATAAGAGGATCAGACATGCAAGAGTGGGAGTGGGCTGTTAAGCTTTCCAAAAGAGAATAAAGGATGAATTATCATTTAATCCCATTCTGGTCAGTTTCAAGAAAAGGGATGAGAGTAGAGGAAAAAGGGTTTATATACGTGGTCTGCAAAAAAGTGAATGTTGTCAAACAAATATTTGTGGTGTCGGAGGACAAGTAAGATGGTAAGAGAGGGGTCATCCTTCTGTGAGATGGAGAACTAACAGCCACTGAAAACATTCAGAGAAGGAAGTTGATCTAGACAGGAAAAAAAAGAAGAAAAATTAACTACATAAATAGAATATATCCATAAACATTCACTTTTAGATTTGCAAGTTATCACTAATCCTAGCATCAAAGGCCAAACAAATGTGTTTTGTATATAAATATTTTACCATAGCAAAGTCATTTGTAGTGAAATATTTGACAGAATTTGATAGAAGAAAAAAAATTGATATGCTCATAGCTAAAATTTGTGTTTTTTTTCTGAAGTTATGTTTGACTCTTATAAAATATAATAGATTGCAACCCAAAATAAACTACTTTATCAGGTACACCTATTCAATTGCTTGTCACCACAAACAGTCAGTCACATAGCAACAACTTCATCGACTTGGATATCTTCAAATGGTGAAAGTGACTTGCGTATGTCGTTACCACAGGCATTCCTCAGTTTCTTCTCTGGGCCCGCTCTTCTGGGCTCAGAGAATCTCATTCTGTAGATCACCATAATAATCAGTAAAATGAGTGAGCCTTGACTTTATGTTTGGTCAGCGTCTTTTCAGGTCTGGTGAGAAATATTCAAAACTTTCTTGGTGGAAATTGTAGCCACTTCCTCTATGGTGGTGAAGGAATAATGTAGGCTTCCTGTATCATTATTTTGTATTTGGATTTGTTTTCAGCCTACTCAGCTAGTTGATTAGTATCCTTTTAAAGGCTGATGCACACAACTGTTGCCATCCTTATGATGACTAAACAGCAAGCTCATTCTCTCTTGCTCGAACCTCCTGCTTGAACTTATGGTGGTAAACATATCGGTGTGTTTGGCACATTTTTTTGCATTGACTTGTAGGCTTTGTAGCCCTTTTTCTTATTGTTTTTCTTCCATTTCCAGACTTCTTCAACTCTGGTCAGCAAAAAATTGAAAAATGTATCACTTCTGTCAAAGAGAATGGGGGAAAACATTAGACTTAATGTTGTGAGGGGCAGGGCTTGTTGTTAAAATTTAACCATTGAATTTTGTTAGGAATCTGACGGACCAATCAAAACAGGTCGATCTATAGATCTAGAAGTCCATTCTTCCAACTTTCTTTTATTTTGCACAAACAATAAGCAAAATCTAAAAACTGGTATCAAAATGAAGTGAGACTTGTCTTGATTGTGATTAAGGAAATTGAAAAGAAAGAAAAAATAGGATTCTGCCCCAAAAATGATATAAACATGTATTAACAGACTTCTTGAACATACTATGTCTTGAACATGTTTTGTGTCAGCCTGCTAACTGTTTCTCCTTGGCTGATTAGATGCCATTGGCAGAATATTCCTTTCACTTCAATTTGAAATTTTCAAGCTATGACTCTAATAACTAACTGTGAGACTCCATCGAGCTGTCAGGTACCTGCGGACATGCATGAAAATTGCTGCAAAATACTAGTCTAAATGTAAATGGACTTGGATAATCAGTATCTTTTGTGAGTGGAACTTTTTCTGATTGACTACTATTTTTAGGGCATTTGCATTTATTTCTACCTTCATAATTTAAATTAATGCTTCACAAAAAAACTTTCATATAACCTGTCTAAAAATGCTTTGGGCTTTTTCTTCTTTATCCACTTTGTTTTTCTGTCTCCCATGATGCGAACAACAAGCATATTATTTTGTTTCATAAGGGACTTTTTAAAATGCCAGAGTTTGTTTGATGTATTATGACAAATTAAACAAAACATTAAACTGTTTTGTTTAATTTCTGCACTCTAAATGTGGATACCTATGAGAAAAAGAGGAGAATTTACATGTTTCCCGTGGATTTTCTGTTTCTTGGCAATACCCGTCTTCCCATCTTCCCTTTATTTGTTCAATTTTGGCATGTATTTAAAGCCTCTAATATCCGTCTTTGTGGTAATGCTTAGTTAAACATATCATTTCAACAAACGTGAAATTATCTGTTAACCTTGAATTGCAGTGGAAAATGTGATGAACCAGAAACATAACACAATACTACAGCTTCTGGTAGAAAATGTGGGTGATTTTTTTTTCTTTTCTTGTAAAAGTATTTACACCTCTTACACATTTTTTTCCCACATTTTGACAATGCACCAACTTCACTATATTGTATTGTCAATCTTTATGATAGACCATCACAAAATATTAAAATTGTGTCATGAATATGTTAAGCCATCTTTTTAAGTCTTCTACCTCTAAACAAAAATGAAGCTATATATTACCTTCAGAATTCAACTGGTAAATTAGTGGTAGAGTACATCCGGGTACTCTACCACTAATTTATTCTAAGTATAAATACAGATTCTAAGTTAAAAAAATAAATAAATAAAAATAATGAGCTTTATGAGAGAACACTGGATAACAAGCAGCATCATGAAAATTGAAGAATAAGCCAGACAGCTCCGGGATAACACTGAAAGTACATCTTCCATGTTCTTCTTGGAAAGAACATGGGAATCTGTAAACATTTCTCAGAGCACTGTTCAATGTATCATCCAACGGTGCAAAGAGTTGTCAAGCTACAATGACGAGCTGGACAAGGAAAGCACTACCATATTTTCCGGACTATACATCGCTCTTGAGTGTAAGTCGCATAAGTCAAAAAATGTGTCACAAAGAGAAAAAAACCCCATAAAACAAACCATAAGTCCCTCTGGAGTTTAAGTCACATTTATTTAGAAATTGACAAATGTGAAGGAGACCTAGTGTATGCCGATGAGATGTACCAGTGATACCCTGTGTTTAGTTGTTTTTTTTAAAACAGTGGGAAATTGTTGGCTTTGGCTTGGAAGTCTGCTGGCGATTTCTGACACACCGATGCCTGTGCTCTAAATCACCCTGGATTTACACTGCACATGTCTCCACTCTGCTCTGCTTTGCTGTGCACTTTGCTGGTGAAGTGCAGCCGTTCGTGTTCACTACATGGAGCTCTGCTCCACTGCGAACCCCATGAGTGCTCAGAGAAGCATGCGTGAGTGGTAGAAGTGAGAGATATCACAATAATGTGTGTTGAAGATGAGTGGTGCCTTATAACACACTGTAATTCTCAACTTCCAAAATTTATGTTTTTGCCCTCCATTACTCTCCTACTTCATTGCCTTGACTGACGCTTCAACTGCAACATATGCGAGAGAACTTGACTTAATATATTTCAGAATTAAATCCACAGAATCTAAATAATACATGCTGACAGGCAATGATGTATAAATATTCCAATATGTCCATCAATATAGCTAGTAGTTCAAGAAAATGTAATCTGTCTTGGTGAATTATTTTGAAAATATGGATGCTGTGCTTGTGCGTTTTCCAGTTGGAGAGGCATGATGTTTGAAAATTGACTCAGCACTTATTTAGGCATACAGAAAAAAGATGCTGTGTATGGTGCCACATGAATGGCTGTGCAGAGGCTATGTAGATACTCTTGTGTAGACTATAATGGGTGCATATTTACTTCGGCATCTGTTCTGTTGCAGAGTGCAGCATAGGGGACTGAGATCCAAGCAGGGGGTCAGAAACAATTCTGTTCTGCTGTAAGTCATACTCCACAATGTTAAAAAATTTTTGCATGGGAACTTGAACTCAGGGCAGCTCACAATGCTATTATTTTGGTGCCCTCTTTGGAAGTGAACAAAAAATGCAGCCTGCAATGTTTTGAGTTGAGCATACCTTTGGAGTTTGCTCAAACAAAAAAGAATTTCATCTCTGGTTGCAAAGCTTGAAAAAGTTCACTGAAAATATTGGGTACCGTAAATCCATTTAATTCCTAATTATATGTATGGTAACAAACCTGTTTCTTTTTCCAGCTACACTACTCAAGCTTTACCAATTTCCTTTTGTCTACAGAGGTTATATGTTATTCCTTTGTGTCTTTGGGTCTCTCAAAATCACACAAGACCATCCCCCTGCATGCGTCATGCGCCACAGATCCAGTGCAGATAAGCAACCCCAAATCTCCCCCCCTGCAAACACACCCACACACACGCACGCATATATAACCCATAAAAACTGATTTAAGGTCTCCAAAGCAGAACTGTCCACATACGACTATCTTCACAAAGCTGCTACGCATGAGTTGGTGAGCTGTCTCATTGATCTGCCTTTCCCTGCAGTCCGGCCTGGGCATTCACTCTTGTTTGCTACGCCTTACTGAGTCCACTTTGGAAAACATTGCCCATGGGAGAGATGGAGGAGATTTTTTTTTTTTTTTTTTTTTGGGTGGGGGGGATTCATACCCCACCAAAAAGTTTTACTTCTGTTATCCTTTTTTGAGAGTACAAATTTATATGAACTTAAGAATTTACAATTGAAAGCATGCCACAAATATACTAACCAGACGTTATGTAATGGTGGCATGAATAACTAGAAGAATGTATATAATATTTTATTGTAGACTGCACAAGGGTTAATATGACCTTATTAGAGTGGAGATAAGTAATGCTCATCAGTGTACCCATGCTTGCTCTCCAGCATCAGCTCAAATGTATTTATTTTGTATATCAGGAAAGAGAGAAAGCAGGAGTGAATCTCCAATCCTCAAGGGCCACTGTCCTGCAGTTTTTAGATGTGCCACAGGTACAAAACACTGGAATGAAATGGCTTAATTACCTCCTCCTTGTATAGATAAGTTCTCCAGAGCCTTGCTAATGACCTAATTATTCTATTCAGGTGAGGTGCAGCAGAGGCACAACTAAAAATTGCAGGACACCGGCCCTTGAGGACTGGAGTTTGACTCTCCTGGATTACAGCATCAGTTAGAAATCTAGGTTGGTTCACAAAGTCACACAAGAATGCAAAGTACTTTTCTTACATATTTATTTATCGGTTATTATTTTTAAAGAAGGTACTTCAAATCTGACATATGAGCATCCTTGGAATGCATATTCTAATTTACTGAATATGGCTGTTTAGATTCACCAAATTTCTTACAAAAACAGAACAAATAGATGAGTTTAAAGACCTTTTTGACTTCATTTGTCCTTTGTGGCATGGTGAACATTGAATGTTTTCACTTCTTGAGTCTGATTGCCAAGTTGTGCTTTTACTTTGTGCTTATTTTTTTCTGTTTGTTGCTCACTGGGAGTGCATTGAATCTTGTCTGTGGATTCTGGCTGTCAATGTTGAACTAGTTACACAGAGAAGAAAGCATGTTATCAAGTGTGCCATAAGCCTGTTTCTACAAAATGAATGTTCTTAAAATTCTCTGATCAGTTGGTTGACTTTCAATTTTACTTCCTTCTACTTGTTAGCGTTAGCCATACAAATATAATATAATATAATTAAATAAACCATTTTATGTAATTTTTTAATTTTATTATTTGAAACATTATGCACATACATTACATACAGAGGAAAATCTTTTTTTCAAATCTTTTTGTATTTTTGATTTTGATCAAAAGGAAGAAAATTAATAACTTGAATTAAAATTTGAATATTATGAAACAAATTTTCTAAAGAAAGTCTTTTTAATGTATAAATGTTAGGCATCAACTTAGATCTTAAATTATTTCATGAAAGGAAATAATTTAAAAAGCTCACGTCATTGATGCTTAAATTTGGGATAAAGATTAGAGAAGTGGAAATTTCTTAACTGGCAGGAAAACCAAACCATGTATGAGAAATGTGAATCAAATAGTAAATTATCTGATCTTAAACTCACAAAAAGTGACATTTGTCAGTACTTTCAGTGTTCTGCTTTTGAACAATAGATTAAAATAAGACCTTTTATATTTTCATGTAATACTTTTTAGCTCAAAATTGGGTTGAAAGCCCAGTCCTGGGTTTTCTTTCCAATAACTCTTCCCTAGGGTACACTTGCTTTGAATCAATTAAACCTGATCCCAGCCTCTCAGATATCATTTAAGGCTCCTGGCGTCAGCATTATCTATGTCATCAAGCAGATTCAAAATTGGTGCTTTTGTTGTATCTGCTTGCCGGCGATGATAAAGGTCATGGATCAATGTTTATCGTCTAAACAAAATTGCACAAACTTGATATTATCTTATGAGAGGGAGCCTCTAAGCGCATAAGTTGACTTGTAACACAAAATTGTAGGCTCGAACAAACACACAATATGTCTGCTGATAAATGATGAAAACCTAAGTGTATCATTGACGTGAACAGCTGCTCTTTTTTATCAGATGAAGGACAGTGCAATGAATGAAAGGACAGTTGGTAGATGGTTAGTTTGAAGCTCAGGATTTAAGATCTGATAGAGTAAGTGTCCAATGTTTAGACAGTGGTTAGGCAAGCTCACTGGAGTCCAATGTCAAAGAAGTTAACAATCTGCAGACTCAACAGAGAATTAAACATTTAAACAGACACCTCAAAGTTTTTCTATTAAACAATCTCTTCAGCCTATCTGTTTGACTTCCCAGATCATTGTACACCTTATTCAAAATCCTCTACCTCTCATCAGATGAGTTTGTGTGCAGGTATTCACATTTTTTATAGGTATTTTAGTCTGCTGGAATCTGTCTGTAGTTTTCTTCGACCATCGTCATGGAATGAGTCTTATTATATGCAAAATAAACACATCCTGGAACACTGACAACAACTTCTTCTAATGATTTGAAGCATTGGCTTTAATGATTCTATAAAAGGTTAAAATATAATATTTAATCCTCAATTAGTTGAAAAGCAAAGATGTAAACAAAGGTAAGCAAAGAGGAGATGGAGAAGAGATACATTCAGACCATTTCTTCCACCAGATCTTTGGCAAATATAAATGAACTCTAACAACAACCCAGCCAGAGTATTGGAAAAACAATGTTCCATGCTTTATTGAGACATGGTTGCAGGATCATGTCAGAGATTTACAGAGGAGTGTCCAGAACAAAGATGATTAGCAATAATTGTTAACATTAGATGGTGAAATCCAGGACATTATGCTGTAAAGTATTGTCTCTACAGCCCAGATATCAAACTATTAGAAATAAGTTTTCATTCATCAGTGTTATTTTGGCAACCAAACACATTCCACCATCAATGTTGCTGACACTGAATATGAGGTCATCAGCCCAGTGTTGCTAAGCTATAGACACAACAAATATACACACTTTGGGGAATGTCTTAACCGGCCCTCATTCTCTTCCACTGTCAGTAGGGAAATAAATTCTCTTGCAAATAATAATGGTTTTATTTGCATGTTTACAGATTTGTTTTTGTAGGGATGGATTGACGGCCATTGATTGTAATTAGTTTGGCTCTATCCTCAAAAAGGACTAGGCCAAGAGCTGTGGCTGTCTGAAGAACAGGATCTGTGGCTGCGCATGAGCTGCTGCAGAGACTTCAGCTGGTGGGAACAGACCAGTTTGGACAACGGAGAGGTACTCTGCTCTTGGAGTGAGTATAAACAATCTTTCACTAAATTCCCCTTTACTAAAGTTTATTCCTGTTTTATGCATAAAGAGACACAAAGCCAGCTTCTGTGACTTCTGTGAGCATCATCGTACCGAACTGTTCCAAAACAACGGTTTGGAACGGTTATGTAAGCATATGTGAGCCTTGTTGCCGACCACCTTCACAAACAAAACGTACCCATCTTCTGACAGCTTCTTCAAAAAAGAAAATGTGCCATGTCAATAAGTCTAAATCATGTAGAACAAGCTAGAGAGTTCACTGTGCTCTAGTGGCCTTCAAAGTCTCTATCTGATAGAGCACTTTGGCCATGCACTGGAACAGGGGATGTGCAAATTGGATGTGCAGCTGACAGATTTGTAGCAATTTTCTGATGCTAGCATGTCAGTATGGATCAAAATTTCTGAGGAATGTTTTTGAAACCTAAATGAATCTACGCTATTATAAATTTATACTGGGGGGAAAAAAACAACATAATTTAAACTGGTGTAACATTTCTGTGACACATTTATTTGATAACATTAGATACTGTAAAAAAAAAAAAAAGTGTGGTGGACCCCCATTTGCCTTGTTGTATGCTTCTTTCTTTTGGTCAATGTCCTGCTCTCTTCTGGAATACAGAGGGTTAATGAAGAGCTTATGTCTTCCTATATTTTTTTTAAGCAATATGTTTTCTAAATTGAAGGAATCTGATCAATACTTTGTTACCAACAGTGGACACAAAGCTGCTCTGCCACTTTCTTTAATAGTCATTCCCCTAAGACCTTTACTTTCATCTGTTCTCTTTTGTTTTTCAACTTTGGAATCAAGCAAAAGACAACTAGAGTTTGTTGCTAATCATTATTGCCTAAAGGCAGAGAAAACACAACAACCTTATACCATCACTTGCCTGTAGCAACTGGCCTTGTATGTACTTACATTGTTCTATTGTTCTGCCCATGTCCTCAGGGAGCCTTTTCATGCTTGATATCTACCTCAGGGTGTGTTTTAAAGATGATATTCTGGAGATCGATAAGAATGAGTGCGGCCCCTGGGAACATGGCCTTGTTTGGAACAAGTACCTGGTAAAACTAGGGGATTGACTTTGGGCAGTCAAATCACATGACAGGCTCCAGGCTAAAGTCTGACTTCAATCTCAGAGAAATAAATCACTCACTTTAATACCTGCCCTATATGATATAATTCAGCCACTACATCTGTGACTTGAATACAGACCTGAACGAGGTCTGAAACAGACTGTGCAGCACATAGCAAGAAAATGAAAATAGTGGTGGGGTGGATGGCTGGATGCTTTTGATGGGAGGCCAAACGCTAGAGCTGGGAGACATAAAGACAGGACTCTTTCCCAGAGTGCTGTTTTCTCTTTTTTTTTTTTTTTGTCTGGATTGTGGATAGAAAAAGAGGATTGTGTTACTGTCGTTTGGAGATTGCACAAGGAGATGCAGCAGACTAAAGGATGAGCAAGCTATGTTGAATGTAATCCAAGCTAGTTATTAGTCTCCAGGTTAATTGACAGGATTAGAAAGACAGGTGTTCAAGGCTTGTAAAGAGGAACAAGTTACACCTGAGACACAATTATTGATGGACACTGGATCCTTGTAGTAAGTCGCAACATCAAGTAGCATTGGGTTTCAAATGAGGCGTGTAGGAGTTTTTAAACAGCTCGTGCATCGTTTTGCAGTCAATAACAGTCATTCCCTGATTTAGTCACCAGACTAGGTTTATATAGATGTTTTGACATAAGGCTATTCAAACTTGTTTTGAATTACTTTATATGCCTCCTACAATTTGTCCTGAATTGAATCTCAAATGCTAATGTTTATGCTTAAGTGAAACTTTAATTAACAGGATTTTTCGGGGCTGTTATATATGCAAAATCTGAAGACTGGTAAGATAACTGACAACATTCAAGGGTGAGAAGACATAGTTGTTGGAATACTAAAAAAAGGAACAGTAAACTGAAAAGTTGCTACATTCTCAATCCGAATATAAAGGAGATAATTATAGACATTTTCAAACTGCCTTTTTTTGGTTGTTTTATTGCGACCCAACAAGGATTTCAGGACAAACAACTCTGCATAATTTGAGGGAGAAGCAGATGTTTCAGGATCATAAATTTAAGTGATTGGGGGTCTGACCTTTTGTGGAAAATTGTCACACTTTGTTAAAATGTGAACTAGACTCTCTGATTATCCTGATCTGAAATTGTATACCTCGTCAAACCCCATGACAAAACAGCATTACAAGAGAGAAAAAAAACATGCGTTCGAGCTGGACTAACACAATCCTAAGGGTATTGACCTTGGATATTAGTGACAATGACTGGCCATGTTTCCACCAAGTCTCCTTTCTCCTATTATAGCCTAACCATTTCTGAGCTATACCTTTCTCTTGGTTCTTGTCCTACTGAAACTGACAAAATTGTGTCTCAAAGTCAAGTGACATGAAACTACATTTAATGTGCAGCTATACTTCATTCTCAATCTTAGTTATTTGGTCTGGATATGGAGTAAATGTGAAAATGAAAACAGATTCTGGCATCTCCTTTTCTATTTATACTTTGTACGTTTTTCTCAACCCCAAGTAGTTCTTTATGTCCTTTTTTAAAATGCTTTTAACAGATGCTCAGGGTGGCAGATTCAGTTTACATAACATTGCAGTACATTAGCTTTTGGTTGCTAGTTAGTAGAAGGAAAACAAAATAATACAGAGTAAGTTGATCAAGATTTTCACCATGTGAAACCCAATGCTATATTGTCACTGGAAGCTAACAATGAAAGTTTGACCTGGACATTTCTCACCCTTAGTTATATAGCAATCATAAGACATTAGCAAGCAAACTAAATGTAAAACTGAATGTTCCTAAAGCTGTTAATAAAGCTACAGGAATTCAAAGCACAGAAAATATTATTATGTGTGTTTTGGACATATAACTTGGACTTGCAGCTGTGTCCTCACACATTGTGTTTTGCTTCTTTCTAGCTTCTTTAGCTCAACCCTTTGATTTTAATTATACATTGTGTGCAATCTACCTAAGTAAATTCAACTATTTTAAAGTAAAGTGCAAAATCATTGATGGAGTGCAGACCTTTCTAATTCCTAAGTTTTCTAACGTTGCACAATCTTTGATACAATTGGTGACATTTTTTATACTATTAACGTCTTTTAAACATATGTATCAAAATTCCTTTTTTATATTCAGAAGGCAGTTAACAGCTATGAGCCTTGTGTTGTGTGACAGTGCAGCAATGGGAGAGGAGTGCATTAGAATAAAATTAAGGAACTGTAGAATGGGAATAGCTATAATGGCTGATATTAGACCTTTAAATCATCTGGCTCTTATACCGGTGCTTCTGCCTGCTGCTGTCTTATCACTTTTCACTTCCACTTATCAAAGAGACATTCTGAGGAGGGCAAGAGCTGGATCAGTCATCTTGCTCTCTGAACACTTTTTGCAAGCTTTTGAAAAAATAAGTGTGCTTGTATCAAAGCAGCAAAGTCCATTCACTGTTTTTTTGTTTGTATTTTTTTTTTTTGATCCAGTTGTCATTGTATTGATTTGACAGTCAGTTTGTCCATTTTTGTTTCAGGCCATGTTATAGTTCATGCATATGGGAAATAGCTACAAAGAGCTTGTAGCCTCAATGTCAGCATTTCACTTAAAAACAAGATTCAGGAAGCACATTAAAATCCCTGTGATTTACAGATTATTAAACAAAACTAGGCTTAGACTCTTTTACATGAGTTGTTTGTGTTGCAATTATCAGAATTAGTGAAAGCAGCTCTGGTAATTATTTCTACTTAAATAGTAGTGAGAGGAAGACCTGAAAGCATTTAAAGTAATCAGTAAAAGAAAGATGAATTTATGTGCAGGTATGTAGGTAAACCCACAAAGATTCGAAAAAATAAATAAATTACCCTGGTGCCTTCAAGTCTTGTTTTCTGTGGTATTAAGAGGACTTTTACTAAAATAGGAAAAAATGTGGCTTCGGTTAAATGTTAATAAATATGTTGTTTTTCAAGTCACAGTCAACTATTTATTTACTGATTTAGACTAAGGCACCCTTTAATTAGAGGTTTTGAAATGGATTTAAAGAGACCACAGTCTTAAGCCAGTTGCTGTGAGATACTAAACTTATGCACAAAGCCCTGAATTTTCCACCACAATAAATGGATGTAGTTTAGAAAGATAGATTTCTGTACTAGAGACAAATTATGTAATTTCTATAAATAACATCTACAGTATGAATGTAAAGACACTGGAAATTACTCAATATAGTAATTATCAAAACTCTCTTCAGCTTCAAAATGAAGTCTAAATTTCCCCTTGTAGCCTCTGGGTACTTAACTAAATTTGGTAACATTTTTGTTACCAAATTATATTGTTATATATATATATATATATATATATATATATATATATATATATATATATATATATATATATATATATATATACATTTTAAACAAACAGGTCATTGTAAAAAAAAAAAACATGTATGGTAGTATTTAGTGAGACTGTAGAAGCCTCTGGGGTGTCTGGCATGCAAGCCGATGCTGGGATCTCTTTCTTCTGTGCAAGACCCTTTGATTCAGGTCAGTGAACATACAAGCAGCAGAAAAAAATGTATCACTTAGCAAGAACAACTCTCTCTGTGTGCCCTTAATGTTGTCACATACATGACATGGTAGAAATGCAGAGCAGATTTAAAAGCAAAGTCTTCCAATTAGTTGATAGTGAAACCTTCACTAGATTCAAAAGTCATAACAATAACTTGATCTTGCTTGAAGTACTCTGTAGCAGACAGTTTTGAATAGTAAGGTCCTCTGTCTACAGATTAAATTCACCAATAGCTCAGGTTTCATCTGGTTATTTTGAGAAAACGGCATTGATTTTACATGGCACAAATTTCCCTGAGCCAAAAATCTTTGACATTTTGTTTTTGCCTAATTAAAGTCAGTTCAGTTAAACTTTTAATGATTTTCTAAGCCATAGAATTAGTGAACATTAAATTCTACAATGATAGTTGCTATGTTAGTGATGTTATTGTACACAGCAAAAAATTAAAACTATACTTTGATAAGTATTTACAGAAGACTTTGATTCTTAGAATATTGTCCAGGTCCTCATTTGAATTAGAAGTACATCCACTAATGTCTAAACTTTGTTACCACATTGATTTTTCATAAGAAAGCATAGAGAAACATTCGAAAAACACTCATAATGACATAAATTGATATGTGAGATGATATACCAGAAGGCATTTAAGTATTTTCTTTAGCATCGCAAAGGAAAAGCATTTGTTGCAAAGCTGGGATGTATCCTGACCTTAGGGAGGACTGTCAGTAGTACAAAACTGAAAACACATTTTATACTGATGCAAATTTTTCTAAGGAGGAAAAATTTGATTAAGAGGGTGCAAGTTGCAACCTGAGGCCCAGCGCTTCAAACCAGTACTGCACAAGTATAACAAGAATAAATTTAGCACCCTGTGTAGGCATTTTCTTAATCCTCCTCTGTAAATTGCTCATTCGTCTCCCCATCTTTCAATTATCTTTATCAAAAAATGAAGTGAGGCCTGAGAAACTCTACAATGCAGGAAAGTTTCATCCAATTACCTGCTCCAACCTTCTGTGTTTTCATCTCTATTAAAGATGAATTGGGAAGCTGTTGCAAGGTAATTTGAATCCCCCTTCCTGTTTTGGAAATGTGAAGGGATGGATAAGGTACCAACGAAGTACTCAAGGGCAATAAAGTTTAAAAGTATATGTGATGGAATATGAATATGTTAGTACCTGAATATAGGGATCTGCTTTGACAGAAAAGACAATAATAATTCATTCTCTGTGTGTACTTGTCATAAACAAAACGATAAGAAACAACATAAAAACAGAAAATAAAGCCACACAAACATTTGCTTTCTCACTCTTTGCCAGGATTTTCTCATGAAGACTTAAGCTAATTCTAAACTCAGGCCTTTTCCTCTTTCTACCTGCCTACACCTTTCAGTTAAAGCCAATGTTAATACGCTTTTCCAATGTCTCAACTTATGATAAAATACAGCAATGCTGAGTTGAGTTCACAAGGCCAATTGTTAAGGAGATGGATTCAACTCCTCTGGGAGGAACCAAGGCCTAAATTGCTTTTAAAATTCATTAACAAGCAGATGTAGACCATCCATATTCAGCTCCCGATAGAGATCCACCAACCTAGATAGGGGTCAAAGGGTATTGTGCAAAAGGATGCTGTGAGTTCACTGACCCTGCACCTGCCGGTCTTCGCTATATGGGAACCATTAATCAGGCCACCATGCAATGTCTCATCCTGGTTGTGGTTTGGCTCTTTATCAAATATGGATGGACACCTCGAAGTAAGGTGTTAATTAGGAAGAAGGAAGAAGACAGCTCTGCTCAGTTTGCTGATCAGTCTGTCGGGGCCCATAGGCTACAAGAACTAACTCCAAAGATGGAACAGTCTTTCACTTTTCCCCTTCTATCTCCACCTCCCATTCCGTGTACATCGATCTCATCAGCATGGATCCTTGGTGACAGGAAATCAATCAGTAGAGTCTTCTTGATAAAGCCCCAGACTCATTCTGGTTCATTCTGTACACTGAGTGAATTATACTTCAAACTCCTGGTGCCTTGACCTCGTGCATGTTGGCGAATCTGCACCTGCCAGAACTCAAGAGGGTCTAGCAACACAGATGCTCCTTTGTTACAAATGTTTTCTAATTGTATTACCTGTGACTAAATAAACAGAGAATTTGCCAGATGGTGAGAGCTACATGAGAATTTTTCTAGCTGATTGCAAACATACTACTGAAAGGAAATTATCTCAGACTCCACACTGAATAATATAGGGAGAGTTAGAAAATTAGTGTACAGTTTTACTAAGAAGCTTACAAATACATCATATTTAAAAATGTAAACATATTGTTTTTATATCACTTCAACATGGACAGATGACACAACTGCAACTTCAGTTGTTTTTAAGACAAAAAATTGGTTGCACAACTTTTTGCAATTTTTTTTCTAATTCCCAGTAGTTAAAAAATATTCATACAGGCTCAAAAATCAACTCATAAAACTAATGTTTTGCTTTATGCTAAATGGCAATTTGCAGATAAACCACATGCTTTCCAATCAACTTGCTTTTTGCATAACTCTAGCTGAATATTTACTTACTCTTTTTTTTAATTAAAAATGGTAGAAAAATGGTGTTGGTTGGTTTCCTGGTATGGTCCACACATAGTTCATTCAACATCACAGAGTCAAAGCTTTTGCTAGGTGTTCAAGAAACTCAATATAATTATTATTTTTTTTTTAGATCTATTGCAAAATTATTTTTATGTATGTTTTGGATTATTGTTCTTGTGCGATATCCAGCTGTATTAATGAACTAGCAGTTAAATTTGGGCCTATATTCAAGATCTTGTAGGGCATCACTTCTCATCTTTATTATTCAGTTCACTTTCTGCAGTGCACTATTGCTACTGGCTCCAAAGTAGCTCTTACGGTATCATGATTCCACCACAATGTTTGACAGGCGTTATACTGTTCTTAAAAACACTGTCTCGAATCATCCAGTGTTCTTGTCACTGTGGCCAGATAGCTCAGTTTTTTATTGTCTGACCATAAAATCTTTCTCCAGGAGAAATTTTGCTGTGGGCAAATTTCAATCTGTTTTTATGGTTGATAAATTTAAAGAAGACAATTCTTTTTCGGTTGGTACCCTCAGTTCACCTTAACATTAAACATATTAAACGGAACAGTGACACTATTGTCACTGTTCCTGTTTATATTCTTGTGTCCACGAGTCTTGTTCATTTCTTAATTGATCTTAATCATCCTTACCAATTTTCCTTTTTCTAAGGGTAACTTTGTTATATTAGTAAAACTTGGGCACAATTGGGTGTTTCAACCAAACACTAATCCCAAACACACATCAAAACCAGTTTTGCAACAGATAAAATTAAAGGCCCCAACTTCAACCTGGTTAAAATTTTTGGAAAATGATTAATATACATGCACCACATAAAACTTGGCACCTTAACATTTTGTCAAGGGACAATATAGGAATTGTTGATATAAGCCTGTATAGGGAAGTCTGGTCTTGTGTGGGTTAGGAAAACCACACAATAAAGCCAAAATTGTGCACCCAGTTCTTGTTTTAGATTTATGTTAAATATCACTGCAAACCTTGAAGAGGATTGGTTTCAATGTATCTTTGAAAGCCAGTAATTATAAGATTAATGCGTATGATTAACAATTGTAGTTTTCTGACCCTGATGTTTCCCTAGACATTTTCTATTCACATTGTTTTTCCCTTACCAGATATGCATTTCTTTTGAATGGAAATCACTTTTCCACAAGAACAAGGATCCACTAACTCCTTTCCCCAACTCTTTTAGACAAACATCAGTACATAACGTTGCACAAAAACACACAGTTAACATTAAATGTGAATGTTTGTATATTTTCACAGATTAATATGTATACACACCAGCTAAATCTTGGCTGGCCTGGTCCACTACAATATAGGTAATCTTCTTTATCTAGCAGTGCAGTAATCGCCCGGTCAACTCCCAGACTATTCCTCTGTGCGTTGCTGTGTTTACTACTTATCTTCTGAAAAATGTTTGTTTGCCAACAAGCACAGCTGCATCCATCATGGGACAGAGATAAAATACTGTATATCAGAATTCAGTTTCAATTGGAAATTGTTTTCCATAAGATGGGGGACGATACATTAATTAAATAATACAATGAGAACCCTGTTTATGTACCTTGTTCAAGTTCTGAACCACTCTGATTTTCCTGGCAAGTGTTCTTTTTCCATCACCATGTAAAGTTTAACTAAATAAGCCTTTGTATACAAGAACAAAAATCCACGAAAAAAATTGCTGGCTGTTTTTTAAAAGCAAAAATAAATCACCAGAACTCATCAAAACAACTTATTACAGGAGTGCAAGGTGGTTGCTGTTGGATGACATGTTGCAAGCAGGATGTTTTTTCTTTGCTTTTTTGTGTAATTTTATGATGTACAACACTTTGAACTGCCTTGTCGCTGATATCTACTATACAAATAAATATGGTTAAAATTTCCAATATGCATTTATATGTTGCTTTATTGCATGGTTGCCTAATAATCTACCTAATAAATTGTAAGAGTCATTTGTAAGAATGATTCATTTTGGGGCTCTAAAAAGATCAGCCCCAAAGCCAGTTTAGGGATTACATAGTGATAGAGCGGACAATCTGGACACATACATTAACAGACAATAAAGATGTCTGAGAATTGTCAAATTTCTTTGTTTTGTTTTTTTTTTTTTATTCAGACAGTAACATGCTATAACTGGTTAAAGACAGTCATGACATATTCTTACCATAACTGTTAACACAAATAACCATGTGTTAGTTTTTTGTGTTAACTATTAACAAATAATTCAAGTGACTTGATGAGAAAGTATTTACATTGTACATATAGTTTTGTTGATTAAATGTTATTATAATTAGTTCACAAAAACTAGACCAAAACTAAAACATTTCAGATGACTAAATTGTGATTACAACTAAATGATAATTTAGCCACAAGACTAAAACTAAACAAAAAGTTGCTATCAAAATGAATATTATTAATTCACTGAATTAAAGTGTCAGGAGCAGTCAGCCTCAACAGGGGGCGCTGTTGGTGCTCTCCCCACAGCTATTATCAGATTGAATCAAAAGAAATCCCTCCAACCATTATGCTTCTCAACCACCGCTAATTACTGGTTTGTGACTCAATTAGGAGAATGATTTATGGCTTCCCAGAGAGCTGTGGAAGGATTCAATTATAAACAACTTATGGCGTCAAGCTCATCTCGGCTTGCAGTTTGGACCAAAATGGAGCAGATCTTGGACAGATGTGGGAACTTCAGTTCATTTTGAAACATTAAGGGCTATTTTGAAACTCACTACTTTGTAGTTTTAACTTCCTCTCCATAAAGCAGGAGCTGAGCATACAGCTCCCATAAAGCACGGCCCATTGGTTCCTGGCCCCAGTGAACTATATATTGGGGCAACCTGGCAAATTGCCTCAAGAAAGCACAGATCCAAGGGGAGCCTTGTTTATTTTTGTCCAAAGAGAAGCTTTGGATTAAACAATCTGTGATAAAACAAATGTCTTACTTGGCCAGATATCTGTCTGAGTTCCTCCCTAGCCCTAACCCTTGTATAACAAACAAAATGACATTTGAAACAGAGCAGAGAGGGAAAGTTGGCAGATTATGGAGTTGCTGGGAGTAAGAAAGTAGGGAGGTAGTCATACACTGTAGCCAGAGATAGATATTCGTTGAATTTTTCTCTTGAGAAAACTTGTAGGTACCTTTAATGTAGAGACATAAAAAGCAAAGGCTATTTCATATTAGACTAGATTAGTATAAAAAAGGACAGGGTCTGTCTGCTGTAGTACATAAACCCTATTTAAAGTGGCCCCCAACAGAGACACAATATCTCTAAATTCCACCAGACCCTTCTTTGTCTTGTCTCCGAAAGGACTATAACAAGTCTGAAAGGGAAGGTAAATATTTGCATGACTACTGAAGCCTGTTGTAGCAAGGTAACAGATCATCAGCAGAGGTCAATTCAGATTCAGTGTTTTTGGATTTTATTTCAGCTCAAGCATTAGCTCTAGCTGAACGGTAGGACTTGTTCTGTGTTGTAACACAATAAGTTGCAACTTATTTTGTAAGTTGATAAAAGGGGATTTTATCACATTTTTGGTCTATGTAATCTTCACCCATATTCTTTCTAAAAGCACTATAGTGTAATTTATTTAGACCAAAACCTTGCTGAAACAACCTATTTCTTATGATGTCCTTTGGCAGTTCTCCTAATACTTTTAGGTTTCCTCTCTAGATGTAATCAAAAGACAAATTCAGAGAATCCTAAAACTATTTATAAGGCTTGGTGTTCTTTGCATTTTCTCAAGTTATGCCCATAAATGTCACAATCCAGTTGATGATATGTTGTGTGTATACCAAAGTAATATGTATTTCCTAAGCACATAGCTTCATTTTATACCACAATTAAGTATGTTATCCATGGGTTGTTTAAATGAAGTAGAGAAGGTGGTGTGGTTACTTTTACATGGTGTCGAAAGTGTAGTGAAATGTGCATAATACATACATAATATAGACCAATATTTGTCAGTACTGCAGCAATGCAGTACTCCCATTACAACAGCAATTATATCATCTTTTGATATCAGCTTAAATTTTGACATTGGTGCATCTCTACTACACTGTGTTCCAAATTATTATGCAAATTGGATTTAAGTGTCATAAAAATATTTTTTTTTGTTGTGCTATTAAATTTATAGATGGTATTGTGTGTCAGGGCTCTTTGATCACTATAATTAATTTCAGAGAGCTGGGTTCTCTGAAACCCAGCTCTCTGAAACCCAGGCTGATTAGTTTGTCTGGTGAGCTCAATTAAAGGAAATCTACCTAAGAAGGACGTTCCACATTATTAAGCAAGCCACAGGTTTTAAGCAATATGGGAAAGAGAAAGGATCTCTTTGCTGACAAAAATCATCAGATAGTGTAGTGCCATATGATAAGGTATGAAAACATTAGATATTTAACGAAAACTGAAGCGTTATCGTACTGTGAAGAGATTTGTGGCTGATTCAGAACAAAGATGGGTTTGTACAGATAAAGGCATAATGAGGAAGGTTTCTGTTAGACAAATTCGTTTACTTCTAGTTTACATATTCATCTTCAGTCAAGCTCACTTTGTACAACTTTTATTACGTTTGTATCCATGAGGCCTACAGGATTTCTCGAACCTTTGTCGCAGAAACGCATTTGCCAGCTATCGAAATGATAAACTTCACCACCCATTCGTCGTGTAAGGAAGACATTTTTTATGGTTCTTTCATAAGGTAAAGCTACACCTTGATTGAAAGCATCACCTGTAGCACAGTCAGCTGTGTTCTGTCTCCCTGCTCTGCACCACCCACTCTGTCACTGTTTGCTCTGAATCACCCATCGTGGGACTAAAGTTAAAATGTTTAAAACATGAAATTAGAACCACCTGCACCCCCAATCACAGCTCTCCTTGACGACATTCAGTGGATCTTGCATGGATCTAAAGGAAGAGAATTAGTACATGTGGTTGGAGAAAATGAGTGCCCAAAACCCTAATAGTAACATGGGATGCCAAGCGACGCAAGCACACACCCTTCGAAAGGCATCAGTCATAATATTTATGCTCAGTTTGTCTAATGCTTACTTTATTTCTGTGTTGTGATGGGAAACTTACCATCAACTTTATACTGCAACAGGTACTCGTCGATACCAAAGAACCACATCTGGAAAAGTTATTCACAGCAGTTTTCCCTTAGGAAAAAAGAAATACTCTGCAAACGTGAAAATCTACCCTCAGATTTTCACTCAGCTCTAGCAAGCAGATATCATTGTATGTCAGCATGACATTAATCTTCCAGTTTTTGTCAATATATTTCTTCGTCTTCAAAATCCAGTTCTCAACTTCATGGCAACAGGATAAAGAGCATAAAAAGTCACAGTAAACTTTTTAAAGTTAAAGATGGCAAACAATTATTTATGTTTTAAGATAACGTCAAAGTTAAAACTAAATGTGTATTCTTTTTTCATATATTTGCCTTTCTTAAACTTTAATAATAGGCTGCATTAAAATAATTGAAAATATTTGGACAGAATTGTGAAATGTACTAAGTTAATATCTTCCCAGAAGTTTTTTTCTCTTTGAAGGATAGCATGAATGGTGCAATAATCTTTAGAGCAGATCAGAAAAAACCTCCCAGTCTGGGCTTTCTCTTTTTGGTTTTCCACTCACCCTTTCTCCCTGTACTTCCTCAATCTGCTTAACATTCACATGTATCTGTGTTGACCATAGATTAGTCTGATTTATGACTAAAGCTGCACACTAGAGATTTAAAAGGAAAACCTACATATGTTCTTTATTTATAACCAACACAAATGAAAAGTGAGCTCATCCTTTGCTGCTTTGTTTTTTTGTCCTTTGGTGAGTTTCTCTCACCATTCACCACCAGCACTCCATTTCTTACAAGGAAGCATCTGGAATGACCACCACTGAGCCACAACAAAGCAACTTTTCTTCCTAAGACACATGTTGCTTGACCAAAGTAATTTGGAAAGGACATGTAAGTTTTGTGTCTTTATGGAACTTATTATGTTGCAATTTCCAGATACTAATTTTCTTCACTTGCACACTGACACAATCTCATGTTGAAAAATGAAGAAAATTCCAGCCTTTAATTTAAATACATGTACTCAATAAAACAGACCTTCCCTATTAATGTTTGCTTTTTTGTCTTTTTTTTTTTAACAAAATAAGTAGTAGCATACATTTTAACACTTCTAACAATTTCTATAAGATTAGTTCAATTGAATCAATTTATTCATTTATTTTTCTTGATATTTCAAGAATAATTTAAGAAACATCAGAATGCACATCAATAGCACAGTACAAATGAAATTGTTTGCTTATAGGTATGAAATTGAAGTAAAAAGGAAATTGAGGAGAAACTGGAAAAAGGGGCGATTTTACCCTGAGCTCATTTTTTTTCTTGCTGAAATGGAATAGTAGAGGTAAGGTGCAGGCATTCACTTTCCCAGGGGAAAAGCTTTTTAATTTTTTTTTTAATACTTCAGACAGATCTTTACAGCAAGATAAGAGAAACAAAATGATTGCACGAAATTAATTAAGATCCACCAAAATGATTACTGGATTAGTCTAGCAGTAATTGAAAAAGCAGATGAAGACCATATCCCAAAGATTAGAAGCATCTGAGCCTCTTGTGTTCAAAGGAATAATATGAGGTGCCAATTTTAATTTCAACATTATCTGGAGGTAGCAGAGTGTGGGAATATTGTATCAATTAGCCTAAATTGGTATTTCAAGACTATTTGCAAAGCTGTCAGGTTATAAGAACTTGAAGAGAGCTGAAATTAAATTATGCACAATCAACACAGGTCAGACCAATTTTCTTTGGATGCGTCTCCTCTTCTGTGGTTGCCAATTTTTACACAATGCACTAAAAATAAAAATAAGCAGATTCTAAATGCACTGATTTTTTTTTTTATCCTATTTCAGGATCCTGGCTTGCTAAGAAGACAGACACTAATGCAGTGCCTTCAGACATAGAGCGTGGAGGAAGGAGTCTTACAGCCGTAGGGTTAGCAGGCTCTAGCTTTATTTTCTCTGAGCAGGTGCCCCATCACCATCCCCCAGCATCAGCCATGTGGGATCACTACCTTACATATTGCTGAATGCAAAGCCGACGGCAACACAGTTGCCCTCCATAGGCCTAGCAGGCATGGCAAGTCTGCTCATCTCCTCAGCCTTCATGTTTCACACATCCAATAAATGTGATCCTCTGTCAACAGGATGCACGGCTGAGTGGAGGTTTAGGATATTTTGGCAGACGTGGATGTTGGACTCACAGCAAGGTATGCAACTTGCTGAGATGAGGTCATTGTTTACCTGAAGATGTTGTAGTTCTCGTTTTTCTTGAGGGCAAACAGGTACAGACCTTATCAGCTTTGAATTCCACGTTTTGTTCATGACAGCACATGAGCAATTCCATGTACATACGGCTTGCAGGAGAGATTATTTTTGCTTGTGCACAGTCTGTGTTTGGATTTGTAAGCTATGGAGACAGGGTAGACACCTTGCAGCTCCAGCCATCACTCACACCAACAGCGAGTCTTCGACTTGTCTGAGCCCTTACTCTCAGATAAGGCTTTGAATCCTTTGGCTCTGCAGTTTGATCAATCTGCAGATTTACAGCCACCACTGCAGCACACTGATGAACCATAAGAGCAGTAAATTCTACTTCCTTCATAGAAAATTCTCCACTATCTCCCTCGTGTATTGATGTAACACCCATGAAATCATTTCTTTCTAGTTTGGGTGAAATAACTAGCAAGTGGCTGATCTTAATCAGTTAAGATATGTTGCACTCTATTTCTCTTCCTTTTACAGTTTTTTTTTCCATCTTTCCACAAACACATGCACTATATCTCATACTTTCCAAAAGTTGCAAGGTCCCTCATTAATATTCTTTAAAGCTGGGGACTCCACTTAACCCTCTGTAAAAAAAAAAAAAAAGAAAAAGAAAATCCTATGAAACATAATTTTTTGCTGACAGACTTTTGATGTCTTCATATCTAAAGGGGGAATATTACTTTGCATCCAGGCCCTTATAAAGTGTCTTGAAAAATATCTGTCTACCTTGAACTGTTCTATTTTTACATTTTAACATTGTAGAACTTAATTTTGCATAATTTTGAAGTTATTTGTAGATTATCTTTGCCACTTTTGCACAACTACAGAGTGAAATATTTCCCCATACATCTTTGCAAGACAAAACTATCTTAGTCCTATCACATGGATTGTGTCTGTGAGCATAAATTCACAAACCTCAAGTTACGTTACACACAAGTAATCCATTTACTAATTTGTTGGTTACAGTGGAATTTATTAAAGGGTATCAGAGAAAAAGGGGGTCAACAAATGCATGCAGCACTATTCAGAGTGTTTTTTTTTTTTATTAGAAAAGCACATATAATCTGTTTTTTTACAATTATGTGTTTGTATATTAACCAACACATAATGATTGATCGACTATGATGTGTCCATCAACCACTATAATGGTGTTAGACACATGGTGTCCCAACTCCACAATCACATGGTGTGGTTGGGATAAACATAAAGTGTTTATCCCAAACATAAAGTGTTTATCCCAACCACATAAAGATTACTTCACATAAAGTGAAGTATATCATTTTAATGAAACAAAATGTTGGTAGGTTCTAGATTCAGACAAAGATAAGAGAAAAGTCCTTTATCTTTACAATGTTTTTAAGGCTTTGTTTTTTTTCCCCTTTAATGTTAGAATGGGTCTTTATTGTTGATTCTGCTGACTAAAAAGAACTTGGCTTTGAATGTGGTGATGTGTCTCCTTTCACTTGGAGTTTTTAAAGCATGACCAACTGTCACAAGACCCTGAGGCAGACCATGAATACTCTAGAGAGATTATATTCCTCTACTGACCCAGGAGAGTTGGGGATCCCCTAGGTGGAGGTGAAAAGCATTGCTGAGAAAGGGATGCCCAGAACTAACTTGCTTACCCTGCAGCCACAACATCAGGATAACTGCCAGAAAATTGATGGATGTTTCCAGATAAAGCAACCGCGGTCAGACAAGAAAAATGTCCATTTGGCTAGATAAAAAATCTTCTTAAAATGTAGCTGTCATAATGATGCTGACTGGGTTAATTTCTCTGCTTTGCTTAGGTACTGGTTGCTAAGCTGAAAATGGCCATCCTTTCGGCTGTTATTTGAGATGCAGTCAAGTCTCCTGAGTCCTAAAAGCACAGAGGTGATGAAGCAAGTACAAAGGCTGGATCCCTTCTTGTGCATTGTGAATGATAGAAAGGGGTGCGGTGCAGCAGTGCTGGGAAAAGGGATAAAGTAAAGGCTTAATGGCAACCTCCCTAACCTCCTGACCCTACTTTGTTGGTAGGGAGGAACCAGGGGTACCTGACTAAGACTCCATTGAGAAATAATGAAAGCACAAAGCTTGGATATCCGACATGTGGTTCAAATTCCTCCCATCTTTACAAGGACTTTCTGTAGACTTTGAAAAAAGTACACAAAAAAGTACAAGTCTTAGTCTTCCTATGCTACTCCGAATGCCAGATTTGATCATAATTAGAAAGACAGCACATCTTTGCATTTCAATAACATTGCTAGTTATAGCTCATGATTCTTCCTAAATGTTTGGCAGTAGTAGACAGCCATTATAGGTTTGATGTGCACAGTTACAAATATGAGACAGGCAGGGCAGGTGGGGGGTTGGAATCATTACTCCTGGGAAGGCTGACATCAGAGGCTTGGAGCAGGATAAAATCACTCTGATCTTCTTCCCACATGCTCCACTGCCTTGGAACTTTCCCCAAGCAGCCGGATTCCTCCTGACACTGGATCAAACAACCTTTGCCTCCCTGGAAGAAGAACTCCTAATTCACGTTCATTAAGGGGCATCCTTCCTTCTTCTGAAAAAAAAAAAAAAAAAACCTGCTGTAAAAATCTGAAATATCCTTTATGGCTTTTGTCAGATTATTCCTCATTAAGTGTTAAATATATGAGGTGTGTGAATGGGTTCATGCACAGTTGTGCAGTGGCAGAAAAGCAAGACGTCAGAGTTTCAGTGTTTTTTGCAGTTTGCTTTACACCTATTATACCATAGGGGGAGCTATGACTTCACACAATCAGCTGTCCTACTCAAGCTCAGCTTCAAATTTGCTCATGTGTGTTCCATATTCCTTCTTCACATTATGCCTGGAAACCCCTGGCCCTGTGAGCACCTCAGAAATAAAATACACTTTGATCAAACACAATACCTTCTGCATTCTGTATGACAGATGAGCAGCAGCATACAGTAAGTAATGAGACTTGATTGATGTACTTTTGCTTTCAAGATGGGCCTTAGTGGTTGATTAATGGACATCACTGTCAGTCAATCTGACTGCTGCTTTTCAGCAACTAAAATATGCTGAGGAGCGGACCAATATTTCATAGGTATGTACAGATCAGACCATCTGTAGTCCATTGTGAGGTAAAAAAAAAAAAAAAAAAAGCAAAGTTCTTTATACCAACTGACTTTTCCAGATACCAGAAACATGCACTCTGCACAGGGTAACAGCAGACAGTAGATCATTTGTCTGCAATGCAACATGTAAACTCCATCACCACTTTATAACTGAGGACAGATTTCTAAAGTTGCATGTGAGTGCTTTGGGCTGAATGCTATTAATAATTCTTCTGACCCCATTTGAGCTGCAGGGCAAACGCTTCAACCATGTGAAGCAAGCGAGCAACATAAAGAAAGGGTCTTTAAGTGGATTTCTGTTTCCAAGAGATAAGTCTGGCTTGAAAACAGCCCTGCTAAATGTAAGATAGAGATTCATAAAAGAAGGATTTCAGAAAGAGATTATACACGGATGTGCAAGTGATGGACTTCACATGGCTCTTGTGACAAAAGACCATTGGCAAGAACACTGGGTGTTGTTTGCAAACTCTCATCCGAGAGAAAATGTTGTGCCTGTGGCAAGGCACACGTTGTCTTTGATCCCATGACTTGCTTCATTCACATGTTGTGTCTGGGATCAGCTGTCGTCAGTGATCCCTAAACACGAGTACACTGTCTGGTTGCTCTGTCCTCCTAATTTTGTTGCGGCCATCCGAGCCGGGCCATAACAACATAGTTTAAGATCAATATGTTGCCCCCAAACTGCACTAAGGTGAGTGTCAAAAATATTCTCCATGTCATTTAAAGAAACATTTTTGTAAAAATTTGGCTATTACAAACATAGTATTGTTAATAATTAATAAGTCATTATAAATCCTTAACAAGTGTAAAAAATATGTAGTGGATGTAGGGCTGCATACATGATGCCAATGTGTTAACTAAAGTCTATCTATTCACCAAAAATAATTAAATGTCAGTGAAACGATTGCCTCACCCCAACTTTCCTACAGTAGATAACAAAGAGTACAAATATCAAGATAATTGACACAAGTTGCTTAGGTGTGACAGTACCTCATAGTTAAACCTCATCATTATTTAAAAGGCTATTCAAGGGTCCACAAATGTGATAAAAACAACAAACCATAAGCTCCCATGCTATAAAGATTCAATTCATGCTTCTATACATAAACCTTTACTGCTAACTCAGACCAATGAAGCTGAGATGACTTTTTCCTTGCCTGGTTTGAAATAATGACCTGCAGATCAGTAACATCAGCAACAATTGACTCAGTTGTGTATATGGGTTTTTTTCCCTACTGATAGAGCATGTGGGACCAAATTCATAGTCTTGCTTCATCCACCTTCCACATTTAAATGTGTAACTATTTTTAAATTGTGTTTGACACAGAATACCTCTTATCAACAATGAACAAGGTCTTTCTCTATCTTATTAAACAAACTTTCATCAGCATCTATTATCGACAAAAACAAATTTTATGTGGGAACCACTGTCTTTTCTCAGTGTTTGGGACTACATGCAATTCAGACCAATGGGAATTGAGGGATGAGTGAGTATGAAAAAATCATTACGTAATGTCAAATTATTTTATTTTTTACTCACTTTCAAAATAGTTTTTGGCAGGCTGTGGTGAGGAAGCAAATGTTCTTTAAATTGTGAGAAATGCTCCAGGGGGGTTGGTTAGAGTTTTGGAAAGAGGTCATATGGCATTACTCCAAAAATAGTCAAGTTTGCTTAACATTTACATTTAAAACCAACATTAGTTTCAAGGCCAACACATGCAAACCACAACTGAAGGTTTCTTTTATTCTTTTGTGTGTTTCTTTAATACCAACTTTCATGCAGCCTCCTTTTATAAATATCAAGTCTAATCCTGCAATTATCTTCTTTTGTTCAGAAAAGTAAGCAAAAGGCTTTTCATGGACTTCTTTTTTGAGAGAAGCTATAAAGACCAAAACAAAATAGTGTTCAGACAGGTTGTACAAAATACAAACACAACTGTGTCAGAGGGACAGCTGTTGAGTAATAATTTACTGATTAGTTTAATGTAGAGGTTTGCAATTTATCAAAAGTAAGTGTGAAGTATATATTTATCTTTTAGAACATCCCAATTACCATAGTAAATGTTATTGAGTCCTCTTTTATTGAAAGTGTGATTTGGCTTCCAAGATTGTAAGAATAATGTGAATGAGTTCTGTTTCATTAACATAGTTTATTAGGCGTTTCTTTTTTCTTTTCTTTTTTTTACTTCTTTAATTTAAAAAAAGATATAAAGATGAACCATGTAATTTACTTTGAATGTAACAGAAAAGAACATGAGTATTATTATCCAAAATATTTACTCAAGTTTGCCCATTTTCAAGAGAGCTGACTCATGAATACATAATAATGAGCTTACCAGTGGATCTGAATAGTTTTCTTCCATTTAGATTTTTATTTATTGAAAAATTAAGGGGGGGATGATTCTATATAAAGGACATTTTGAGGCTATACCTCAAATGATTAAGGAGTCTTATAACAGTTGCTTCTGTTTTTGTTTTCTTGTTCTCCATCTGCTTCTCCTTATTTGCTGTTAGTGACTAGTGTATGCTCCATTCTCCTACTTTTCTCATGTTTGTACATTAACTCTTTGCCATCTGTCATGTGAGGTGTGAAAGACGGTTGGGTTTAACATATTTTCTTGGATGTGTAACAAACACTAGCTGGTAGAAGTCCTAGTGTTAAAGATTCATTCATATTTTAATCACTGGATTATTCACTGTGTACAAAGATTTTCATGACATACATGTTTTATTTTTTCTTGTTCAAAAACCTTTGTCCTGTAATTATCTTCTGTTTGTCTCAGGTTCTTTGCATTTTATTTGCAGACCCTTATACCTGGACATAAAAAGAAGTACTTATGTTCTTAGACGGAGTTTCAAGTATGTAAAAGTTTGAACAATCTCCCTTAATGCATATTCCGTGAACATGGTTTCTGGTTTTCATTTTTCATGCTCACGCTTTTGAAATCCTCTGCTTCACCCACTGCCAATTGTACCCAGCCCTCTCCCCTCTCTTTGTCTATCCCGTCAACTTGGCCCTCTACAAATCTGGAGCATTCTGCAGCATGAGCAGATATTTCCAAAGCCAAGTAACACATATGTTCATGTTTCAAGCACCCGTGACTGTGACAGACATATATATAATGTTATCAGACCCTGTCAGACATGCTGGGTCTCTACTGTTGTTTGTCTGAAAGCTATTTAAGGTGTCAAACCCACGTGTGCTGGCTCGTTCCATGATTTTGCAGATGCTGAAAGTACATGAATACCAAATGTAAATCCATGCAGTAATGATTTACAAGAATTTACATAAAGAGTAATGATCTCTGTTGTATATAACATGGCATAAAATGAATTGCTATTGAAAGATAACTTTTCATTGCTTATGACATAGATGATTAAACATACGGTGTTCAAATAAATCATAGAAATGCCTGATTTTAAACCCTTTAAAGTTGGACACCACCTATCCTCCTCTGGTGCTGTTAGAGTGTGCCCATTTCAAGTTTGAGGGGAGCGTGGTGTGTTTTGTTGTGTTGGTGGAGGTCCAAAGCAACTCTTGGAAATTAAACTGTGGAAAAGCCCCACAGTCAACATTGGCTTAGCTCGTGCCATTGGCAAATCAGATCGGATGTGCAAAAGTCACCTTGACAGTTTCTATAGCGGTAATGTCACCGCCAGACAGCAGTTTCATCCAAATAGTGGGTGTTAAGTATGTTAAAGGACACTGCACTGAGTCCAAAGGAGACATTGCACATAAAGAAAAATTGAGCTTGTGCTGTAAGTTGTTTTGTCACTGGCATATATCAAGATGTGACTATATGTGAGGACTTGACAAATGTTTACATTTTATTTTGATTTAAATACATTATATATAAGTAAACTGCTCACAATCTGACCTGACATTCACACTTTTTCATTACAAAAAAAAAAAGAAAATCCTGATTTCTATTCATCACTACAATACAAAGCACATGTCAATCTGACAGCTTTGGTAGCTCGTGCTAACAGAATTTTACAAAGTAATATGCAATAAATTCATCCTTGAGAAAGTTTCTTGTCATATTATGTGGGACTGAAAATACATAACAAACAGTGACAATGTCTGTGATGAATGGTTCTTGAGTTGCAATCTGAACTTTCATTGTTTACAGTTCCTCAGATGCAGTTCAGGGTATAAATCATAATCTGTGTGTATGAGCTGTCAGAATCAACTCTTACATGAGTGGGAGATGCAAAATGCACTGCCTCCATTACTGCCAAAAGCAGATTGTGGTGGATGTGTTGACAACATATCTAGATCATGATACGTTTCCTTGAGATGATTAGTTTTCCACTCCACAATAATTTGAGCTTTACCACGCTGGTAAAAATTTTAGCTGCTACTATCCAGTGTTTGACACAAAAGGCAAACAAAAGCAATTTAAAAAAAAAATATTTGACACAGTAAAATATAGCTACAATAATAAGTTACTGTTGAACTATTTTAAAATGTTTTTTTATGATTTTAACATGGAGTTTCTGTAGTTTTAGATCTAAGATAATTTATATCCTGTATTCACAACTAATCTTCAGTATATGCCAAGACAGTCAGGAGCCCACTCTTTCACCTGCAGATACTCTCCATTCTAACTGTGCAACAGCACTGAGTTGCCTGAAAGTCCTATTGGACTTGTGTTTGGCAGAGGAGCTATTGATTTCATTAAGAAGACGTGTGGAGCACATTACAGAATGATGACTGCTTCATGGGAGGTCAACAAGAAATCAATATGAAATTATATTACCGCTTCGACCGGCTGGGGTAAGTCCAGCTACCACACATTGCTGCCAATACTGAACTGGCAAAGGAGGGGAAGGCGTCTCCTGCAGGCATCTCTTGTGGGAACAAAACATGGTAAGGTTAAAGAAAGGGTCCAAGGATTAACTGTGGCTCTGTCTGTCAGCACAGGGCTGAAGGAGTTGAAGTGGACTTGAAGACCAAAGAGACTATGATCCTTTTGTGTTTTTTCCTGTTCGTTGTACTACCTGACTCCAGTGAAAATAAGCAGAGTGGATGATGGTGTGTGAACATGTTTAATGATAAAGAAGAAATATTCCTGTACAATAACCAACATTATATTCCTAATAATTATAACCTGTGATGTTACTCCATAATTAATCTCATCTACAGAAACTACTTATTACCATAGATCAGCATTTAGGATCATCTACTTTATAGAAACAAACATGGAGAACCAACACAGTTTTATGCCTCACTAATCTTACCAAGCATGGAATCAAGAATCCAGAGATCAAGAATCCAGAGAAACCCCCACCAGTTAATAAATTCTTATTCTTACTAAACATGGGGAACCAATATGTAGTTCTATACTGTTACCTTTTTGTAAATTATTTATACATTTGTTTTTCTTTTGTTATTTTATAAATGATGATCCATTACAGGCTGGCCTGTAACTGCCTTGAGTAATGGGTGAAGTCAGGTTACCTAATAAGAATGCACCCAATTTTTTGTAATGTAAAGGTCAGTGTGGATACATAATTTGACAACATGGTTTCTTAGTATTAATCTCCAAAGACTCTATAACTTACACCCTGAGGACATTATACAATAAGTGATTCTAATATGTAGTTGTAGCTATCTTTTTCTGACCTGTTTTGAATCTTTAGATTTTATCTTAGCAAGAATAAGAAGCTGCTAATCCGTAGTCCTTTCTTTATGCAAAGTTTTCCACCAGTTCTCTGACTTCTGGGCACTAGGACATACTGGAGTGCATGTGACGGTATGGGAGGGTGCTGAGGGCTTGAGCTATTTCACTAGCAAAGCCATGAAGTCTCCATGAGGTAAAAAAGAGCAGAGTGAGTGACAAGTTAATTGGCAGGATCAGTGGACCTCAGGGTCTTGTCCTGATGTGGAAGCCAGACGGGTGGGATGAAATGCCAGCTAATCCTCCTTTGTCCTCCTCCTGGTATGGGACTGACTCACGAGAGAGCAAGGTCCTGTTCATATGAGTAGTACTTTAAATGTCTAATTTTTCCTGCTCCAGTCCTCGTATTACAACAAATATGTTCACTATTTACTTTCATCTGGCTCTGACTCAAGCACAGAGTTTATGAACAGTAAAGAAAGATATACAGTCAAATTTAACAGTGATAGTCAGAGACTTACATACAATAATGATTAGCATAAGTTTAAACAAGGCAAGACTTTTTATGCATGACAGCAACATGAATGAACTTAGCTAGTTGCAGAGAAACCTTTTGTTTCCCTCCAAGGTCACCAATGTCCTGGCATAATTCTGAGTTCGTATGTGACCACTGTTCAAAGAAGAAAAGGTAGAACTCATTTGAATTGCTTGTTCTGGGCATGGAACAATCCTAAGATTCCTAAGGACCTGATGTCTAAGATCAGGTCCTTAGGGAGGTCATTTAGGGAGCTTCATGTAAGATTTGGGATCATCTTCTGGCAGAGTGCCCAAATTTGTCTAAGTTTTTACCATTTTTCCAAAATAGATAACCCTTAGTGAAATAAAATATCGTATAATGTTTGGAAATAACCAAAAAACCTCTGAGACTCCAACAGACACCAATCATTATCCTCATACAAGAGAGTTTAACTTCAGCATGGTTGTCGTTTACAACTGCTAATATGGACAATTTAAAAGTCTTCTGAAAACAAAGTGTTATTGTGAGAGCTATTGATTACAAGGACAAGAAGTGATGTGATGGACTGGCAACCTGTGTTAACTTCACAGCTGGGGATGGGCACCCCACCACTCTGGCTAACCTACATAGATATTTGGGTAAACATTGAATGGACCGATGGGTGGACAGTCAGATGGATGGACAGTTGAAGCTTTCAAATCAACGAACAGTCTTCCTACCAACTGTCAAGCAAGGTGAAGATCAGATGATAATCTTCACCTTGATAAAGTACAACTTTACTGCAAGTTGCACTGTTGCATTTCACAAAGTTGGTGGAATACCAACTTTGTGTATATACAATATACAAATTTATTTAAGAAAATTTGCATTACATTGAAACTTAGACACTTAATTATTGTTTTTCTACTAGATTTTGTTGAAGGTACGTGTTTGTTATCAGATAATAAAATACATAACTTCTGCTGTATGTAATTTTTATAAAGAATTTATTTTTTACATTGTTGTTAAAACTGTCACCATGTCATGACAGAATGCCATGAGACAGATAATCTGAGAAAAGACGGATCTCCTCCTTGAGCTATAGATGTGATTGCTTTATGGATAATTATATTGCAGAATTACCTTATGATCTGTTCAAGTGAAACCTCACATTGAATTCATTAGTGAATCTGTATTAAATATATCAATTTTGATCCATAAATCAAGAATCAATTATATTTTATATGTATTTTTTTTTATAGCAACTGAAGGTAGCATTACTTGATTGTGCTATAAAGAGGCACTGAAAAATACATAATACTGTCCCTTTCAATAAGCGTTGACTGGTTCCTGCTCTTTTTGAAGTGAATGTAAAGGTTTTATTTTATATTTTAGTTATCCAGATCTATGAGTAAAAGCCATTAATAGATGGTTTTTGACATCTTCAAATAAAGATTCCATTCATTAAATTAAGTTAGAGTAACACAATATTTAGGCAACAAGACATAAACACATTATTCTGCTTCCTCAAATGAACTCTTAATCTCAGAATGTCTTGTGTCAGGAGAAAAATCAAAGTCAGGTCAAATATATTTCAATGGTGTTGTCCTTCTGCCTAACTGTACTTAATAAGTACAGGGATTCAAGTTGTTCAATGAGTTGTACATTTCTGGGCATTACTGCACCGCAGGAGACTAATTCCCTATAAATACTCACATTGTTCAGTGTTATCAGTAATGCTCCATTATTTCAACACTTCTTTTTACAAGCACAGTCATAAATTAGTGAGTTTGCTAACTTTCTCTCAACTCAACTTTCTTTCAACTTGTGCAAATTTCTAATTTCTGTTTTTCTTTTATGTTCTTTTTGAATTAATGAGGAGCCTTGAGTTTTCAGGAGGCCAGACCGATGGTTACATATATTGCAGCAGTTATATTTCTTCATGCTTAGAAGAGCTGGTTGAATCGCCTCTTCTTTCTCAACAGGGTGACCAAGTCTGAAAAGATTAGCTTTGCTTCTGCTTTTCTTTCTTTCTTTTACACAATGTCATTTAATCAACTTGCTTTAATCAACTTGCTCAAAACTGCTCATAGACCCAGATGTAAAGTAAAGCTTTATTTCAATTGGAAACAGTTAATAGGTTATAGTTCAAGGATAAGACAAGTCAAACATCAGAGGTGATATTACGTGCTTTTCTTTTATGCACTTCTGAAGAAGATTCTGTAGAATCAAAAGAGTGAGAACAGGAGGTATCCAGACTATCACCCGCCATAAAGAGAAAAACATTGAAAAGAAAAGCTGTGAGTCATTCATCACAATTTAGTTACTTAGCCCAATATTTGACACCTGAGTGCACAGCTTGCTACTAATGTCAGCTGCTCAGCAAAATAAATCAGTGAGACGCTCCAGACTATCTTTTGTGACAAAAGATTTTTGCTTTGAAGATTAGATATTCATGTTTCATTTTGAGGTGATTTACTGACAGGCTAAAGAATCTCAGCCCAAAAATGTATAATAAATTAGGTTAAATTAAAATGTAGATATTCTGATTCTATTTTGTTATACAAAAAAAAAAAAAAAAAAAAGATGAATTTATCTTTTGCTAAATTAATCTTTTTTTGTTAAAATCTTTTGCTTCTTGTATTTGCTTCTGTAACAAACAAAATAAGTATAAATTGAAGCAACTTGGATCCAACCAAGAAGAAAAAGTTCTGAAATAACTCCTTTTCGTTATGCATTGAGGGTTTTGCATATTGATGCAGCTTTTAAATTTAAAACATTAACAAATTAATTGATTTCAGCAATTCAATTCAATTGGGAAAAATAAAATGCAGACTAAATTCTAGGGGGGGATTAAAATCCAAAATTGACTATTACATAAGACCAAGAAGTAAAAATAATTTTAAATGAGTTCTTATTAAAAGGTATGGGAAGGATACGCAAACAATGCTTGATTATGGCTGTTTCTTATGAATTAATGCATCAGTGTGAAATAGCATGAATATGATCACGAAGAACTATTGTTTTTTGCACATTTTCTTTCAAACAAACACGCTGCTCCTCAGCAGGATGTCTACCCTCACTGATCAATAAGTGTAAAATGAACATAATCATGTGAGCGCTCACGGTGCGATTAAAGACTTTCAGAAAACACGTCATAACATGTTAACGATGTATCATTCGGTTTGATACAATATTTTTCTAACACCTGAAGGTAACAGTTTATTTATTGTTATAACAAGAAAATATGTAGCTGTAAAATGCACAGTACCACTCTTAAATTGACGAAATGTCAAGAAAATGGCAGAAACTAAAGTCAGCAAAGAAAAATATATATTCAGTCATTTATGGGCTGTGATAAGTCATTCATACATTGAGGATTCACTTTTGTTGGGTAAGCGTTAACACATCATGGAGCTGAGAGGAGTTAAAGGGAAAGGTTGTGCATTGCTATTTTCATCTGCTTGTTGAGATAAGATGAGTTCAGGGAGCCTCTTTGGCATATCTTTAGAACAGACCATTCGGAGCCGTCCCACGCACAGGCTCATTTCCCAATAATTTGGTTAATGGAAAATGGGTAGCACAAACTCTAGAGGAAAAACAGAAAGTGATTGTTCTAAACATAGAGCATTTTTCAAGTGTGAGGTACCCTTATAATGTAATTACATTTTCTGCACAGCATGCAGCCTCCAACATTCCCTGTTAACCCTTGAGGCTAACCATGCTGCAGGGAGAACTCCTGAAATGGATTAAATAGCAATCGTTGAGGCAGAGGGCTCAAGAAGCTGCCCTCCTCCCTGGAGCTGAGTGCAGCCAAAATGGCTGGTCTTTTACAAAGCTTTTTCTGTATTGTTTTACTAGCCCCACAACATATGACATTAGCTCAAAAAACAAACTTCAAAATGTACTACTCTAGCAAGCTTGCGAATAAAATTTCAAATCAAGATGCAAGGATTTTTGCGAAAAAAAAAAGTTTGAATTCTGAGATTAAAGTCAGAATTCTTCTTTTTCTTCTCTTCAGTGGCCCTAATTCTTTTCTGCACACTTTAGAGATAAAATATTCATTTATTGTGCCCAGGGAGGACATTAAATATGTCCTCTATGGGCACAGGTTGTGGTATTGAAGAAATTATTGCAACTGCAGGGTTGCCAGATAGGCCCTTCATTCATTGATGTGCCCTTAAGCCATGCACTGAAATCCTTTATGCTTCCAGTGGCAACAGAGCAACTCTTCTGTTATTGTTGGAAATTGGTACTTGCTTGGCCTGTCTGGAGACAAAACGCAAAGATGATCCATCTGTGTCAGACCCCAAACTGCTTTGAAAACACTTTTAAAGTTTTACCATCAACAATATTTACAATATTTGTAAACAATATTTACAAATGTCTTTGATATTAGATATTTAGTTAGAAGGGTTAAGCTTTCTTATAAGAATCAGAAATTAATCCTGTAAAAATGTATAAAAGTACTTTTATAAAATGATCACTCCTTCGCCCCCTTCAAAAATATTTGTACCTCTTACAATTTTTTCATGCCACAACTATATATACAAATAATCAAGCAAATTACTGTTCTATGAGCTAGACCAATACATGATACTCTATAAACGTAAAGTGGAAGGAAAAGGACACAGGGATTTTACACTTAAAAATTACTCTTTTGTATGGATTTCAGTACTTTTCTTCAAAATGAAGGCAAATTTAGTCTTTCAGGTTAAAATTTATTCTGTAGAATTATAGCAGTTTTTGTAAAGATGACAAGAGAAGGAAAGAACGTAGCATATGTAAAGTTACCAAAGCTAGGGTGTCCACCTGAATTGGTATGCTGTACAGTGAGAGAATTTATCAAAGAAGCTGGCCAGTGGTCCATTGTGTCCCTGGAAAAGGTGTGGAGATCCACAGGCAAAGTGGGAAACACTCTTGAAAGGACATCTATTAGGTGTACAATGTAATAAAAAGGCGTTGATGAAGGACAGTCGCAAAAAGCACCGTTTGACCACAGACCAAATTTGAAGTACTTGGTACAGTTTAAAGGTTGGGCCCAACAGTTTTTTTTAAACATTGAATAATCCTAGGCAGAATACAGAAATCACAACTGCAGTGTTTTAATTTGACCATCTCAAAGAACTGATCTTAATTGTGTAAAAAAATTGAGAAAATGTACATTATGATAAAAATATATATGAGTTTATAAATTTTAAAAAGTTAAAAACAGTCATTAATAAGTTATCTCGGTTATTATTCTGACATTAATCCAAAAATAAACTGTTAAGACATTTTCAACTGACCTAAAATAGTAAACATTTTGTGTGACTGTTGACAAAAAATTGAGAAAAATTGTTACGTATTTTCATACTTTGTGATTATTGGTTTCTAACTTACCTTTCCCCAAGATATTGATTTGATTGTTTTTTGTTTAACTCTTAGCTTTAAACACAAACACAAACACTGTCTCAGATACCTGGGCTCAGTGAACATCCACTGGGTAACATACCAACTAGAAACAATAAAAGCAAACTGCAGCAGGTCACTGATCTTACACTCTGAAGTGCTCTTTAAATAAAGAGAACTCTATAAAATCAGAACTACTGTGCTGTGTGTCAAAAGTAAGTGCATTATTCATCTGTTTAAATATAAATAACAGATGTTTGTCCCCGCTAAACAAAGTACTCTCCATAAAGCATTAACTCTCTGTCACTTAGTAACACCCCAGATGGTGTGGCCTGACAAGTCATCTCACACAAGAGAAGTCAACTTGTGCAGCAGAACTCAGGACTGTGCCTCTATAAAATCCCTGACAGTCTTTCTCTGTTTGTGTGTTTGTGTGCACATACTGTCCACAGCATAAATGAAGCTTAGATGATCCAGCACAGGCTGGATGCATGACTTCAAGTTAGAAGATAAGGTCAAGGGCATGTGTTTGATTTCAGTACACTGGTGGTTCAATTAAAAACAGTTCAATGTTATTGCTTTATATCCAACCAAGCACATGACATTAGATAATCATTTTCCTGTGTATCTAATACAGTAGCATACATAAAGTTATCTCCAGCTTAGTCAGGTTACTACATATATTTTAGGAATGTCCAAAAATGCTGTAGCTTGAGTGTTACAACTTAGAGATTCAAAATGTACTCCACATATGAGCTATTTAAATTTCAAATCAATGATCCAATAATAACTTTCCTTAATGTCCTTCTACACTATGCAAATACTCTCTTTGTGCTCATTGAGATTCACCCACCTCTACATTAAAGTGCCTGACACAGCAGTGTGACTCAGTCAGGAGTCCAACCTATTGTATGATTAATTCACATAATATTTATTTAATCAAATAGGGACAGTACTAGACTATGTATGCAGCACTGAACAATTAGTTTGCTGATCAGGCAGCCATTGAGTATGGAAAAAGAAAAAAGTGTGAACATACTGAACATATAAAACGAGTACCGTCATGGACTTGATATTGTTTGAAGCTTTTTGTTCTGTTTTAAATTCGATATATTTTAAACTTTAAATGTGTTTGCACTCACATTTCATCAATAAGTCATCATAGTGAGGAGGATGAACAGTGGCTCAGCAGCTTTATGTAATGCTAAGAATTATTTGTAACTGATGAAAGACAGCTCATAAAATTGAGGAAGGATGGAATTGTATAGAAAAGTTAGACAGATTGACAAAGAAGAATGTAAAGGTAAAATTAAAGGCAATGAAATACATAACATTTCCTTTCCATTTTTAATTTGTAATTCATTGAGGGGGTGAAAGTCTTAGGTGGAAGGGTTAAACTTTCTTTCTTTTCCTGACCACTTGGAGGCCTGTATTGTAGTCTTTCAAAAACTATGGATTTATTCTAGCATTTTTAAAACTACATATTTTAAACATAAATACATTTAGTAGACATGTGTCTGTTAAAATATCTTTTCATGCACCTTTTTATCCTCAGTGCACTCACATTCCAGATAAAATCGTCAATGTTTTAATAATCTGAATATTTATTGTAGTAGAAGTAAATTTTGGAAAGTTAAATCCACATTTTTTGTCCCTCTTTCACAACTCAGTCTTAAGTGTCTATATCCAGATCTCTAAGTTTAAATTTATAATGACACATTACAAAGCCAATTATGTTCCACCATATGAACATTTTCCTTTGAAGGACTACATATTTCCATTGAGCTGATTTTTTTTTCCAGTAAAGCAATTTGAGATATCTTTCATTTAAAAAGAAGCTTCTCATAAATCAAAGAGGGAATAGCATTATCAAAGTCTGCTAACTGTGTTTCAGTGTCACTACATCTAATATATTTCTGCACATTTGTGCTTTTGGGGACAACGAGGCCAGAAATAACGCAATCTCTTGACTAGTGTGTGGAGAGGGAAGTAAGGGCTCCCTCTCCTACCTCCACACATAACACAGGAAAGAGAAGAGAACAGGATTCAGCTTAAACGAAAAAAAGAAAAATGAAGAGAAAAAAAAAACAACAAAATTTTGAATTTGGATTTGGAAACAGAGGTAAAAGAAGTTGGCTATTTCTGAAGCTTTTCCCTCTCTATTCCCAGACTTATTCTTTTAGATCTGAAGGTTTTCTCTGAAGAGCTGAAGTGCTTGTCCAGGGCATTGTCAGTAAAATGGGTTTATTAACATTTCTAAGAAGCTACTGTAAGCAAAACTGTTCAAGGCATTTTTCTGGAAATGTCTAGGTGCTAGACACCTGAAAAAAGGGGAAGGGAAAAATGTTGATTTATTCTGTGTTAATACTGAGCTATGAGGAAAAATTGGAACACATTTGAAAATGCAAACTTTTGGAGGGGGAGGGGGTTTCCAGAGAAATTCATCCTGTTGTTTACAGATTCATCATAACAATAAAGACAGTACTGTAGTAAAATCAGTATTGCTGTATTGAGTATGACTTCCTTCTTCAAAAAGCGAGAGAGATATACATTTTTATCATCTTTTTTATTCTGTCATTCTCAGTTTATTGCCACTCCCACACCAAAAAAGAAAATAAAATGTGGGGCTGTTAGCTGCTTGGTTAAGCAGTCTGTCAAAGAATAAAATATGGGCAGTTAATAAGAAAGTGTTGTGACATACAATACCACACTGAGTATGCAACAATGTGTATGCATGTGTGTGCTGACATAGGATGGCCACTGTCTGTCTGCTGCCCTCCTACCATTTCCTATGAACATGTCTGTGTTCACGGGACAAAAGGCTCCTTCAGAAGCCCCGTCTGCCCAGCTGTGGAGCGGTGGGGGCTTTATCTGCGGAGGGTTTTCTTTGCAAGCAATTGGTGTTAACCTCCCTCACTGCACAGATCTTGTAGTGATACAGTACTTTTCTTATTTACTTGGGGGTACTCGAAATGTGACTGAAATATAAAGCAATCAAACATGAAAAGGTTGCAGGAATTTTGTGAGAATTATTCCTCTTGTTCGTATTTGTTCCAATGATTACAATGAAAAGAAAAGCATATTTTAAAGTGAAGACTGAAGTTAGTGGCTGAAGTGCTTATGTCAAAGCATTAGTGTTTTTATTTTATGAAACCTGTTGGTTTTCTTTTAGTTTCTGTTTCTTTTATTTACATCTTTTCCTGATTATTAACAATGCACTTTTCCTACTTTTAATATTTTGAATGATACATCAGTTGGAGGAGACATCGTTAAAACCGAAAGAATCACAAATCCAAAGATGGAAATGCTAAACAACTAAAACAGTGGGCGATCAAAGATTCTCCCAAACAACTGTAGTTTTCCTTTTGTTTGATTTTCTTTACCGTTTTCTGTTAGTCAATAACTTTTTCACCTTCCATTTAATTGATTTAATAACAGTTTTGACCCCTTCAATCATTGTAAGGTCTTGCAAGTGGAAAATGCCTGTTTTCAACAAGACTAAAGCCTCCTTTTTGAGTTTTTGATGTTGTTACCTTATGTTCCAACAGATTAACATTTTACAGTACTTGTTGGATTTCTGTTGTGCTGCTGATATCCATTGTCTTCTTAATAACTATAAAGTTAAGCCTAAACTTATCTCTGTCTTTTTAAGGTAAAGTGGGAAGGAAAGAAGGAAGGACAGAACTTCCTAATATCTGCGAATTCTTGCTTGTAAATGACTCCATATCTTTGACTCTGCGTGTGTGTCTGCCTGTCTATGTTTCTGTGCGTGGGCGTTGAGATGACACAGGCTGTCAGGCTGTAAAGCACTGTGAGGAGTCAAGGGAGGCCCTGGGTCTGCTCTCAAATGCTCCCCGTCATGACCCTGGACCATAATAAATCTCCTAATTCCCTCATTCCACTGTCAAATGCAGCAATACTCTCATGTGCTGGAAATTCCCCAGTTACAGACTGATGGAGAACAAATTCTACAGTAGCCCCACAACCAAAGCTCACTCTCTGTGGAGCTGTTACTCCATGACAGGGTCAGACATGTTGCTTTTCTTTTTAAGTCCAACAAAAATATTTTTATTTTAATACATAGGTAAATAAAAAAATATTAAAGAAAAACCTAATTCCCAGAATTTGAAAAAAAGGCACCAGTGGACTTTATTCCACAGTAAAGGGAAAGGAGGAAGGACAGAGAGAGAAGGGGAACATACAACAAATTGACCCAGAGCCGAGATTCAAACTGGGACCAAGTTGGACAAGGACTGTAGCTTCTATGTATGCTTTGCTTGCTCTACTTCTGAGTCATAAAGTGGTCCACAAAATTGTTAAAATCTAAAGGAAAAATGAGGCCAAACACACTGAATTGAAGGCAAATGTTTTCCTTGACTCCATCATGCAGGTGCAGCCATAATGCATGCAACGTTTTCAACAACTAAAATGCATAAACATGTATAGACAAACATGCTAAGAAAACCAGTGCTGGTCTTGTTTTTTCAAAGCATCTATCACTAAATGTTTTGACTGACTGTTGCTGAAAATAACAGCTTCTTGAAAATAAAATGATAAATATGCTAATGGCTGGTATAATTTGGAACTAACTTACATCCACAGAGTACCATTTGTTCCTAGAACTTACTTTTTTGTCAATGAGTGTTTGTTCATATAAATACTAAGGATACACACAGGTGATACAGTAAATCTCTTCTTATCAAATATATTATGAAGGCACAGATTTTATTTGGCGTAGTCAGTATAATCTGACTTTTATGCAGGCCGCACATGTATCACTGGCCTTCTAAATCTCTTAATGTTCTAGTTAGTGTTAGAGTCAAATAAAAGTCAAATAGAATATATTGAAGATTTTATTTGTATGATTATAAAATGTAAAAATACAAAGGTTTAGATGTCATAAAAAAATGTTGCAAGACATTTTTATTTTTTAAATCTGAAGCAACTTTCATGATTTTGCATGAAAACCCTTTTAAGGACCAAATATGCTGAAAAGTGAGGATAAATTTGAAAAACTAAGAATATAGCAACAAAGGAAATGAAGGATAACAAAGCTGGAAGGACCACTAGATTTAAAATGACATTCCAGAGATCATCTTTCAGCAAGATTTGCTGCTTTAATATAAACTCACTTATTTTTATTGTCAGAGGAGAAACACTTGTAACATGGTCTTAATGGGGCAGCTTCAGCATCCATATACCTTTTAAAAGTGATCAGTATCACAGTGCCATACATGCTTTATTTGGTTTACTGTTTGATCAGAGGCACTCTACCCTGCTGCCCTTGGAGACCCCTGCAGCCAGGGAACCAACTTCCTCTCATGCTTCTGTTGCATTTATTAGCCCAATTCATGGGAACTTGTGTGGAGATTTACTACTCGCTTCATCTTGAAAGCTTTTTTATGGCTATAATGCTAACCCCAAAAGTACATATTAAGTATCAGTGGAGGCATTTATACCAACACAAGGGCTCTACCTCTTTTTTTTTTTTTTTTTTTTTTTAAGTGCTTTCTAATATGCACACACACACACATACACACAAGGGAAAGCAGGCATACCTTTTTAAGGCACAAGCACACATGGCTTCACATCCCAGCGGCTCATGAGATACCACAGCCTCACCAGGTCTGCAGGATTAAAAAGAAGGATTAGTTAAACGAGTTACCTTGTAGTTTAGAGATTAAGTCATTTTTTTCGCCCTCTTTTATTGGCAAACACAAATGCACGTCAAATAATGGATGGTAATTAAGAGTGAATTATACATTCTACTATACTTATATAAAGAAAATACACCAAAATATGGTCACTATTACCTTGCCCCCAAGTGAGCATGTATACTACATCCCAGCTCATAGCCAAAGTGTCATTTATCCTACGCTTCAGAAAAAAAAAAAAAAAAAAAAAAAAACATGCAGTGAAGTGGCAAAGGAAGGCAGAGTGAGATTTTAATGGAGTCTGAGGGGATGGTGCAAAAAAAATAAAAAGTTGGGCATTTCGACCTTGTTTCTCAAATAGTTCCATTTGACAGTCCTCTTTTGTTGAGGCCCATTTCCGTCCAGGTATCCACCAATATGGAAAGACATGCATGAGAAAGACATGCTTTGGATGAAGGGGCTCAGAGGGTGAATGTTTTTGACAAAGGAGCTCATACTGTGGAATTTAAAGTGCCAGTGAATTGGGGTGGGGTGGGGCAGAGCAGCATAAATGGAGCAAGCCCTTCGGGGCGGCTGTCTCCTCGAAGCTGATCCCACCGAGTTTAATCCCTGACATCGTGTGAGTAAAATCCCAATGCTGCCGTTACTGTCTCCTCCAGACGGTCTGTGGATGTGGGTTTTATCAGCTCAGGGATGGATGTGGGGCAGCACATCAGTGAATTCCTGTATTTTCCTGCATCAAAAATGGGTACTTGGTGTAGTCAGATACAGTCAAAAGCCTAGGTATCCGTGAAGCCTGAATGGTACACAGTCCATTCCTCATGGTAACCCACACTTGGTATTTGTTTGAAAGTACCATTTATATGACACAATCTTAGATTTAAGGCTACTAAGAAGTAAGTTACTAAGAGGTAACAGTCTTTTACTGTTTCTCAGTAAAAGACATACTTTCTACCATACGTTTCTACTTACGGTAGAAACTTTCCTACCATAAGTTTCACATAAGGTAGGAAACTAGTTTAAAGCTGAAGCTGAAAAATAATCTAGAGGACCATATGTCCATTCTCCATTCAACAGGTTATAAGTTTCATCCATTGTGAGCAAAGAGTTTTATGAAAACTATTCTTTATCTATTCAAATTAAATTTTACGGTTATCCATCTTAACTTCACAAACTATTGCTTCCTGTGTATCAGAATGGGTCGATGGCCTCAATGACACAAATGTATTCTTCCAATTACCATAAAAATAAAAACACCACAACCTTTTATTTAAAACCATTTCCTCCTGAAGCTATTTACCATTAAACCATTGGTCTCTCATGCAAGGCTGACCATCAAAGCAGCAAAGGAGTTAATGGCTAAACAGGGACAAACACTGTCTTGTTTGACTGCTTCACACCCACACAGGTGCTTTTATCTGCACTCCAGGTGCGCTGATCTCATCTGTGTCGAATAGTGCGACTTAACAAACGCAGAATATACATGTCAAAACATCTGTCATTGTGTGGTAATCCAGGATATACATCTGTCACAAAGATCTTTGGCTGTGAACTGTGACCTAATCATAAAGAACAACCAGAGAAAAACCAGAATAAATTATTTTCCAAGTGAGTGTGTGCATGTATGCATGAGTAGAATGTGTTTTATCACATCAAAGGCACTGACAATAAAACAACTTACATGATTTAAGAGATCGTGTAAGTAAAGTACTGTGCTTTCATTCTGTGTTCATAAAAGCTTTTAATAATAAATTTTATGGCATTGCACAGTGTTGCTATTAGCGTGTGTAGTAATTATGTCAAATGTTGATGCAACCTTGTTACGTAATCAGGATAAGTCAAAACATTAACTAAAGCTGGGTACACAGGAGTGAACTTGTGAGTGATTTTTGAGCCATATGAAATGACAATGACTCCAACATTTCTGGGTAGGAAAGGTTCTGTGGTGAGGGGTTAAACTTGGACTCCAATGGTAATAAACAGATCTATTAATATAAAAATTATTCATCTTTAATTCTGGTTTAATTCAAGCAACCCAGTTTTTTCAGTTACTTGTTCAAGTTCTGCGTGTGTTCCACATATGAGTTTTATTTTGTTTAGAATCCAAATCTGATTTATCGATACGGTGTGGAACAAGTGGTAACCAAATTATTTTTATTAAATTTATTTGGACAAACTAAATTACACTTTATAGCTACAATTCTGTGCTTGTGACCCAACACATGAGCTCAATGATTTTAATTTTTTTTTACAGTTTCTGATTTAAGCTTGTTTAACTTATATCTTTTTTGTTTCAATAAATTGTATTTTACATACACATAATGAAACAAAATGTAAATGTTAAACAAGATACTTTAACATCAAAATAATCTAGTTTTATTTGTCAGAATCTTCAATTTTAGGAAGTCTAAAATAAGCATCAGGGCATGAACACATAAAACCTTAAGAATTCAATAGAAAAATTATCTAAATTTATTTGAATTAATCTCACAAATTTGCAAAGGTCTTATAATATATTGTTACAAAACTATCATTGTTTCATTTAAAATTATAGAAATTATAGAAATATTTTGTATTGTAGGACATTTCACTCAGAAATATTAATTCCCAGCCTTCCAGGATGCCTGTTTTTAACTACAAATAATATTTTGTTGACACAAGGTTTTTGCAAAATCACCTTTCTTCCACCAACATGTGCTTAAGTGTGTCTTAGAAAACTGTTGTAATATTCAATCAAAACCTTACAAGTATAGCTATCTGACAATAAATAACTGTCTAGAGTACTCATATGTCTTGCTCCGCTGAGTTGCTAAGCCATGGTTGCTTTTACACTTTACATAGACCAACATCCATGTGTACTAACCCCTTTTTTAAAGTCACAAAATTACATAACACCATCACTACTGGTGCCATCGCTCCATCCACACTCATAACACACTTCACATGCCACCAAGTAGTCCGGGGAGCACCATAACAATTGGGTTTGTGAAAAATCAGAATTAATCATAATAACAAAATGTGTGAAGCATGTTAATAGATGACCATAAGCAATATGATGGTAACAAGTTTGCTCCAAAAATTGATGTATCTCATTCAGGCTTCACCATGGTGCTTTCCCTTTCCCACCTCCCAGTGGTCTGCTCTGTTGTGCTTCAATCTCAAGTGTGGCAGATATTTGAGTTTGAACATGGCCTCGAAATAGTCAGGGTGGAAAAGTGAAAAGAAGAGACGAGGGACAATGCTTGCATGTTGCTTTCACTCTCTGTCTCTCCTTTCTGTCAATCAATCAATCAATCAATCAATCAATCAATCAATCAATCAATCAATCAATCAATCAATCAATCAATCAATCAATCAATCAATCAATCAATCAATCTTATTCATAAGGCACCCTTCATAACAAAAACAGCTCAAATTGATGCTTTTAAAGGCAATAAACTTAAAAGATAAAAATAAACAAAGCCCTTCCCTCAACATAAACAAACACGTGGAAAATGTATGCATTGAGCAGTACATTTTAGGAAATGCAGATAAAACAATGGTTCTTGAGCCTTTTCTTAAAAACATCAACAGTCTCTGTGGTTCTCAGGTTCTCCTGCACACTATTCCATAGAAGGGGGCCATGATACTGGAAAGAATCCTTTCTGTAAGTGTGTTCTGACTTTTGGAACTGTTAATAATCCACTGCCTAAGGACATTAGGATCTGTGGGGGTTCGTAAGCTAATAGCAGCTCTGCAAGATAGGATGGCGCAAGACCATTTAAAAACCACTAAAAAAAATCTTAAAATCAATCCTGAGACTTGCAGGGAGCCAATGCAATGATTTTGAAACAGGTGTAATATGAGCCTGCCTTCTGGTCTTGTTTAGCACACAAGCAGTAGCTGAAGGCTGAACATATTTTTCTTAGGGAGACCAGAAAGCACAGCATTGCAGTAGTCTAAACAGCTACAAATAAAAGTGTGAAATCTCACTCCAGAAAGAAAAGAGGGAGGACTCTGGCTACATTATTTAGATTTTAATATCCTATTCTGACAGCATTATTCTGACCTTGAAAAGTAAGGTCAAAATAAAAGCGACCCCTCCTGGCTTGTCTGGAAGAATTAAAAGACAAAGCTTGTAATTTCTGAGTTGTATTTTCTCTCTGATCCTCAGGTACAATGAATAAAGCTCCTATTTTGTTTTAGCCGGGCCGTTGCCTTCCTTTGCTATCCCACTCAATTCAGATCTTGCTTACAGCTCAGTCTGGGCCTTCTCCCATTCACTGGGATTCCTCTAGTAGAATTTCTACCAGATCTGTCAGTTAACAGAAGGAGAAGTTGTGAACAATGACGTTGATTTTCTGCACTGTCTTTGGATAGTAGAAGTAAATGAAGCCATTTGGTCTGTGTTATTCACACTTGGCACTTCTCTCTGTGCAGTGGAGGATAGTTATTCACAGTGCAGGGAATTTCCAGTAAACTTTATACCATTGAACTGGTGCAATACATATATCTCAGATAAACGATAGCTATTGGGTAAAATTTAAAACCTCAACAGAACATGCCTCCAGGAATCAATCATTTCTCAGTAGTGGACAGCCCAGACCGTTTGTAGCATGGAACAAGGGATTGTTTTTTATCAGGCTAATTTTGTTCCCTGTTTGAGCGGGAGAATGTTCTGTGCCATCCAGATCTTTGTATGTCCTATTCTGTTTTTTGTGCTCTTGTGCTTAGATAGTACTCAGAGCAGCTCTGTGTGTTGCCCTGTAGCGGCTGGGAGCAAAAGAGGATGAATCACTTAAATCGCTGAAATTATTTTACTGTTGTAGACATTTAAATAAGTGTGTAGGTGTTTGCAGAGTAACACAAACCCATTTTATTCATGTTTGATTAACATTTTGTTAATTAAACAAGCTGGGTTTTTTTGTGTGTTTCATCAAGTCTCTCGATGAGTAGAATGATACAATCTGTAACATTTCTATTTAAAATATGTAAAATATAACCTCACAACATCATTGCAAACATCATTATTGACCTGCTGCTATTACAATTCTTCTGACTTGGAATTTTGTTTAAGCAAAGGTAGTTACACAAATTTCTGTCTCTGCATGGACTCAATTGTATCATAATGTTCCACATGCAGTAGTTTAATAATCAAGTTGTGTGGATGGAAACTGATGCGAGTTTTCAACTTCAAAATTAGCTAAACTAATTCACGTTTAGTCTCAAGTATGCTTCCTGTCAGTGAAAGCACTCACCTAAAGGTCAGTTATGTTGATAATGATAATTACATGGTCACTGTTGCAGTCAAAATGTCAACACAGATTTTCTGACGTAAGCTAGACTGCATGGCTAGCTTAGTAGAAGTTGAGGACAACCCTAAATGCACTGGCAAAATCCGCGCCGCAATTACCTTTACAGTCAGAAATGACTGCTTTCATAAGGACATTACTGCTGTCAAAAGAGGAAACTTGAAAAGACTTGTTCTCTCGGCAGTCACAACTAATAGTTACACTATCACTGCAGAACCATTATAAATGTTCTTCTTGAACACTGATGGATTACATGATTCATTACTACTCTCTTCCCAGTGGGCTGCAATGTGGGGAAGTTTGGAGCTAGAGGGCCATTTATAATTCACCTTGAAATGAATGCAATGACAGAAGCGTAGCTGTACACCTTGATGATATTAGTGCCCATTGTCGCATGAGGCTTAATGGCTACTCGAACAGGATATTGACCCAAGCAGAGCAGGCCTGCTTGGCTTTATGATTCTTATCAGAATGAATGAAGCTGTGGATCCTGCTAAGAGTGATACTTTAGCCATCTATTCTTCCTCATTCATCACTGAGGCGGGAAGTAAGATTCGCATATCCATTAATGGAAGATAGATTCACAGTTCCCTCGTGGCCATTTAAGTGAGAAAGAACGTCCAGCGGAGGTCAGTTCTACTGAAATAGCCTTGAACCTACCTTGAAATCCCAAAACATTCATCTTAGAGGAACGACAATAGATGATCATCGGGACACAGTTTGTCACTTTTCCAGTTTCGCTTTTTTGCTTCATCTTTTTGTTATATGTTCTGTAGGATGTATGTTGGCAAAATTTTACAAAACTCCCTATTCTATTAGTTTTATAAGTTTTTAAAAAATTGAATAAACATTTAAATTTTAATTTAGTCCTTAAAGTACAAGGATTTGCTTGTGATTAAACAATTACAGAACCTTTCAGTAAAATACTTGTTTTTTAATTGAGTACTCTCTTGAATAGCTACCATTTACTCTCATTTGTGCAAAAATATTTTGAAATAGTTCTACTCTCACTCTAGTACATTTTTTGGCTACTGTAGTCACCTCTGATATTTAGTTAGTTCCCTGTAACTAAAAATGTGTCAGTCAATTGCATGCAATTCAACAGAGATGGTTTCAAAGTTTTCTTATTAAATATCTCAAGATGACATATTATTTAACTCATTATTCTCATTATGTATTCTCAAGAAAATAAGTCAGTCAAACAAGAATTTTTTTTTTTTCAGATAAGAAAAAATACCAATCAACACAAAATCTTGAGGGAATTGCATCAAAAGTATTAAAACAAATCACATCTGTTCTCGTTACATATATGTATAATTGGGCCTACAGACAAGAAATCTCCAAAACATACATTTTAATACTTTTGAAGCTGGTTCATTATTCTTTCTCAAGCCCTTGCTTATGTGATGACTGCCTTGACTTGTTAAAGTTGTAATTTATCTTCTTCATTTCTACAGCAACATGTCTAGACATGTTTCTGCCTCCCACTCCAAGAGATGCAGAACTAAATGGTGTTTTGTACATATTTCTTCTTCTTACACACTCAAGGACATTTGCCGGCCATCTCAATTAATTCTTTAGAAATACCATCTCCTGTTAACCTGTGGCAGAAGGGTAAATTGAGGTGCTGAAAATGAGAATTGAGTTTGAGTTTAAAAGGCAAAAACATCAGCATCATAAAATACAGTTTCTGTTATTAATTCAGTTAAATTCTTTTTTTTTCTCTGAAGAGTTTTTGCAGCACTAGTGGCTTGTATTTTTGACAGTAGGCAGACAGGAAAGAGGGCAAGGAGAGGGGGGAAGACATGCGGCAAGGGTCGCTGGGACTGGAAGTCGAACCCATGATGTCTGCGTCGAGGACTAAGGCCTCCAAACATGGGGTGTGCTAACCCCCTGCGCCACCACAGCACACTCAGTTAAATTCTTGAATAAACAGACTTCTCTGTTATAACATCTAAAGATAGCATAATGAAAAGGTATAGAATTTAAGTTTGATTTTCTGTTGCAGCTTAAAAAAAACAAACAAAAAAAAAAACAGTAGTGTTTTGGTAATGTAAAAAAAGCTTATTCTGGTTATCAATGCTACTCTGCTCAGTTAGTATAATTTGGTTTAGTTTGATTAATCAGATATATTAATCCCCACAGCTTCTATCATTTTTACTGCTGTCCAAGTCTTTCAGTCCATAAATAAAAAAATAGAACAATACATACATAGCTTACTTATGGGTTCATTATGTATTACAATGAAATACAATCACAGAAAGAACTGTTGGTATATTAACAGTGAGCTTAATGACATACATGACACCATTTGGAAGGACGACTTCAGGGAATAATCCGATTAGAAAGAGAGACAAACGGAGGAAGAGCAATCAAAGGATTGTGTTTTGGCACATGCATGATGACAAATACGTTCAACTGTGATGTTAGCATCTTTCAGAATACAGAAATGTGGATTTAGATTATGGTGAAGGATTTAGCTACTTAGAAAACCTGTTTGCCGTATTATTTATTTTCTGAGAGCTTAGAAAGAAAGGTGATTTTGCTTTTTTTCAAAAACTTTGAAGATATATAATTTTGATTGCATTTTTATGACACTTCAGTTAAGAATAACTAAGAATTCAATCTGTCCACAGGAAATCAGTGGATAAGTGATTTGGAAGAAGCAACTCTTTGAAAATGCTCGGCTGTGATTCTCCAACTCGCCCTATGCAACTCGTTCGCCTTTGTAAAAACTCGGCCTCTGTGTTTGCCAATCTGCGTTTTTTGTTGTCTTGACAGCCAGTTTCTCAGATGTCTCCTTGCCTCTGATTCTCTGTTGGCATGGGGAACAAGCAGCGGGATGCCTTCACTCCAATTTGCCATTATTTGTCATCACTTGCCCTGTGACACCGACACATAAACACACCCACACACACGCACGCGTGCACTGCCATCCGTTTTATGTAGCATGTTGAAACTGGCAACTCTGTGACTGTTGTTCTAGTCTTTTTCTCCTCAGCTTTGTAGCACCATCTGTGGTGTTACTTTGGTGACTGCTGTCAGTTTGTGGCAAATTCTTTGTAATAAAATAAACTATTTAATTTCCTCATGATTGGGACTTACTAGGCCTAATTTAAACTTTTTACCATCTGTAAGAGAGAAAAACACATTCAAAATTAGACTAACGTTTTCATAGACCTTTGACCTTTTACAAATTATGTAAACACTATGTAGAAAGCTGGTGCTCTAGTCAAACTGAAATTTTGCTTTTTTGGTCAGCGTGGAAAAGACAGGGCAAAGGAAGACTACTACTGAACAACCCACTGAATACTACATCCCTATAGTGACACATGGTCACTTTTATTATTATGGGAGACTTTCCTCCAGCAGGACAGGAAAACTGCTTAAAATTATGGTGGGCATGAATAGAAATGGATGTCTTTGCAATCCTGAAGAAAACAGCTGCAGACAGATTTTCTTTGCAAAAATTCTTCAGACCCCTTCCACTTTATAATTCTAAACTATATTTTGTTGTTGTTTCTCATAGGATCCTGATAAAATCAATGAAACTTTGGATTTGTGAAAAAGGTTTAACATGATAATGTTTGCAAGGCCCTATATGTTGGGCCTTTAGGTTTATTGGTTTTATCATGTCACATCTGACATTTACTGTTTCAGTAATGTTTTGAATAAATTTTACTGTGCAGCCTCTAAGACGTTCACTCCAGCTTTATGTGTTTGGCTCTAGCTAGAGGTTTGTTTGTTTTTTTTAATCAAATGTGAAGTGAAACAAAAATTCTCACCTGCACCAAACAAAAGGAGGAGTAAAGATATGTTGTTTCCCCAATCAAACACTCCTGGATAAAAAGGATGGACAGTTGGACAACTATAAAAACCTTAAGCACATTTCAAAGAAAAATGAATTTTAACTTCATCACAAAAAGGCAGTTTTAAGCTTAGGGGTCAGTTTAAAGAGTTTTTTGCGTAACTACAGTATTTTCAGTCTGTGACGTAGCTTTGCTGTTTGTAGTGTGATGACAAAAAGTGGTGTTGTGGTATGTGTTGGTTGCACACATAGCATCAATGAATCTCACGCTTGTCTAATGCTTTAATCTCTTCCTTTTTTCTTTGACACATGCTTTTGTGCAGTGTTCCCTGAAAATGAGCCATCAAAGATCCCAGATAGAGTATCTATAGATTCCAAATCATCCATTTTTATTGAAAGGTGGCACACGAGGTCCATGCTGAGTTGCAAAACATGCAGTTGTTGTGACAGTATAGGTCAAAGTGTCAACGAAATACCTAACTTAAAAGTCATTAAAGAGCACAGAATCAATGGATCAAAAAAAAAAATGGACTAGTTGTTGCAACACCTAGGATAACCAATTTTCACAATTTTTTATTTACTTTTTTTTTAATTCTACAACCTCATGAGCATGAATACAAAAAGATAGTGGATATTATACAAACTCAGCCTTTGTGAGTTTTTATTAGATTTTGTTGCATGTAGTTTGTTTTAGTTGGTATTACAAATTGCTTACTTTGTATCTTCAAGTGCAGTTAAGTGAGTGTAATCCCCAGTTTTTCAGTTTTTATATGTATCAGAGGAGATTACAAAGGATGTGTGTATCACTGTCTCAATCTTAATAGCTGCACATTGAAAAAAATAGTTACCTTTTCTTTTCTCAGTTCAGCTTAGAAAAAACCATTGTGAAAAAAGAAAAAGAAAAACCCTAAAGCTAATTCAGTTATGTGTAGTTTTGTAAAAAAAAAAAAAAAAAACACTGCAAATTGCATGTACATTCATGCCAAAGAGAGCAAAATCTAAATTTTATGTAATCTCTTTAAGTTGTTTGACATAGAATCTGCATTCATGCCACAAAGGTATGATTTTAACAACCCCTTTAGACCCTAATCCAATTGTCTATTTTAGGCTTGTAGTAATCTTAAATTTGACAATGGCAATTAAGGAGAAAAAAGGTCTCATTAAACAAATTACTGTGCTGCTCAGAAGTCAGGAGGTTAAAAGCTTTCCTTGGCTGAGCTGGTACTCCTCTTCATCATCAAGTATCATCTAACCACTGGGAGAGGTCTTGGCTTCTGATTTCATTACACATATATTCCTTTCTATTTGCACTTCATTTTACAAGCATTGACGCTCCCAGGTTTAAACATGAATCACAGTAGAGCCTCTTTTTTCTAATTCAATATGTATTTCTGCTTTGCCCTTCATGTTGGGGGAAGTGGGTCAGTTTTTATACTTTTCTTCTTTTTTAATTTACCAAATATAAGACATCCAAATGGGTCATAAATCCAGCCCAGGCACCCCATTGTGTGGATTCATTTTGTTGATGGATGATGGTGGAGAAGACTCAGGAGGGGTGCTGGAAGTGAATTCTATCCATTATTTTGGTATCTGTGTCCTGGCTGGTTGTTGGCTTGGTCAGTCAGAGCTCCTGTCTCCTTTGGAGGCTGAGCCAGAACCCTGGAATGCAGAGTATGACTGCTGACATGACAGCTTGATGCCATCTGGATGCAGGGATTGACACAATGATGGAGATAACTATCTGTATAGTTCAGTTGGGCATGAGGAGGTCCCAAATCCCTGTTGCTATGGCGTCGCCAAACCCTGGTGCTAAAGATGAATGGTTTCCAGTTTAGTGCACCATCATAGCTTTCCAGCTACTCGACAGGCCAGAGAAAAGGGGTAACAGTTTGTGGCTACTGGCCATAAACTCATTAGGATCTAGTTCAGCTTACACTTCCTGCCTACCAGGTTCAGGATAACCACCTGCTGAGTATAAAAGCTGGTAAAACTTTGACTGAAAAAAATTGCACCAGTTTTAAAATCACACTGGTTCGTAATTGTCATAGAAATGTACTAAGATAACTTTAAACTAGAATATCATCAGTAAATTTGATATTTTCTAATAAACGTCTTGGCTGCACTGCGAAATAATTGAAACAATTACATTTATTACAACCACAAACTACATGCTAATACTGAAAAATGTTTTAATGTTGGTGTGTTAATGTGAGCTCACTAGCATTAAAACATTGGCAGAATGTTGCCATGAACATATATAAATCTATTAAAGTAAAAATAACCAAAGTTTGAGTACTTAAAACTTTTTAGGTTTTTCTACTTTTGTAGTTTTTTTTTTTCGCATGTCTACCAAGACATACTGAAAGAAACATTCCCTCAGTACTTTAAATTAAATGTCTTTCTAAGTCGCTCACCAGAATTGACTTCAAAATGCCATTAACATAGTAGGACTTTGTTCTTTATTGTTAACAGCCTGGCCAGGCTCAAATAACAGATTTCAGTAGCTTCAGCAGTTAACGGAGAATTTAAGAAGGCAATGGACATGTATGCGTGTATATGTGTGTATCAGGGCTTGAGGGATACTGAAGGAGGTTCCCAGGCAATATTCATGGAAAAACACCACTGATTAACACATACAAACTCAGTACAGTTACCTTTCAGGCAAAGGGTAACAACACAATTTTTCTGCAGCACTACAATATCTCTACCACTAACCTCCAACATGCTTAATTTACATCATCTTTTACTTTCTTTCAACTGATTTATCCAGTACTAACAAATGTAGTCTTTTTTTTTTTTGTTATGTTTTACCACAACCTTGTTGCACCACAAGGTAGAAGGACCAATCCTTGTGCCACAACAGCACACCCAAGATATTTAGTTTTGTTTCTTTAATCAAACTGCATAAGTTTACACCTAAGAAAAATATTGTGTTACCAACTTTAACCAAATTATTCTGCTTGTAATAACTGGTCAAGCAGTAACTGAAAGACAGGGATTATTTCACAGTAATAATACAATATATGCATAAAAGTTTTTTTTTTTCTGTTTATGTTTTTTTGTTTGTTTGTTTTTAAATCCTGTAACTTTCCTCCATCCTCCTTATTGAATACATTGTGCTGGAAGTGGTTTCCCCCACACAGCACATATAAATTCCAGGTTGCCAGTTTGCTTCCTCTGCTAATGGCAGATAAATAGCCTGATCTTACAGGAGAACTGTTTATCTGCTGTTATTTGTGGAAATACTGTGAATTCAAAGCAGGTTCTGCTGTGAGGGAGGAACTGTAGTGGAGCAGAAAATAAGGGGAAAGGTATGAGTAGCATCTACACATGTTTGGTTGACAGTGCTAAGACCTTTATCCTGGAACTCATTGGTTGTTCTTGACTGGAAACAGTGTATTTCTGCAGATGTTAAATTATTTGCATAGATTATAAGTCGTATGTCATACTATGGCATATAGTATGTCATTACTCAGGACATAGTGAGTTTTAATAAATACGTAAAAAAAAGAAAAAAACAACAACATGTTTTAGTGAAAGTTAACTACCACAGATTTAACTAAAACTTATTGCAAAGAATCCAACATTAATTTTCTTTTAGCTTTGAGTCCTATGTGAAAATTTTCTTTTGTGGAATCTTTGAACTCTGCTGTTCAAAGATTCCACAATCTTTGAACAACAAAGATTGTGGAATCTTTGTTCATTAGCTTTTCAACTAATGGACATGAACCTTGACATTTACAGCAAAATTATTTAGAAACACAGACTCAAATAAATGTTATTGTTTAATACATTCAAAACACAAACTGTATTGTATGTTCCAAAATCACAATTGTTATAACAGAATACTTTTCAAATTTAATTTTGGTAGTCATCTAATGTGGGGGAAGTATGTACTGAACATGTACAATGGGGCTCTCAACCTCAAATTCACACAAACAGTGTTAAAAGGGGTGGTGTTATGTACTTTCCTGTCACATAAAGTACAGTTTTATAGCACAATCAAGTGACTATGTTATCATCTGTGTTTTAAAAATCTGTCAAACATGACTTAAAAGAAATTTAACTTTGCAATTAGGTACCTTGAAATTGGGCCTCTGTATCTTTGAGAAGATCATGTTCTTTCCAACATTCCAAAAACAAGACATCAACAGAACAATGATATAATAGTTAAAAAAAATAAATAAATTACATAATCCGCTGCCCCCAACTCAACTAATTCACACAATTAAAACTCATTCAAAGAAAATAAAACTTACTCCATAAAATAACTTCGGTATCTTTGCTTTCTCATTAAACACAGGGAATATTAATATTTTTTAGGGGTCACATGATGTCTACATAATGCATTACATGTAAGACAGTGTGAATCCTCTGGAGGATTGCTTTTAGTGTCACACATGTAACTATTAGAAGAAATGCAAATTTGATCATTCTTTGTTTCTGAGAGGACATCTGTGGATAAGGTCTGTCTGCCCACAGAGGACTAAAGAGGAATCATCATAAACCCTCCAAGGAAATGAAAACAAAAGATAAAACCTTCCAGCTGTCAGTAACAAAAGTGCAGACAATATAAGAGGTTAAGGGAAACACCTTTCCTTAAATTCTAAAGAAAAATTTTCTGCTTTGACCACATTAATATGGTCAAAGTGTGTCCATCAGTCATTATGAGTTAGACATGTCAGTATCCTCTAGAGTGTTTGCTATTTCAGTTCCTCCAATTTATATCAAATTTATTACTCAGGAAAAGAGTAATGTATACTTACTAACTGGAATATTTTCCCAAAATGACTTTCCAGACCCATTTGGATACTGTATATCCGTTTTCTGGTTTGCAATTTTTCTCCTGCAATTTTTCTGACTGTCTGGCAGTCATATTTAGTACTATTCTTTTTGTTCCCTAGAGATATCATGCCTTTATTTTGATGGAAAATTGGATACCAGGTGTTCTCTTATCCACACCAAAATCCAGCCAGATACAAAGAGATGGCCTAGGCCCTCCTTCTCACAGCTTTTCATCATCTCTTAATTGGCCCATCTGCAGTCAAGGCAGTCTGGACACGCTTGAGCAACTTCCCTCAGTGGGTTCTACAACTCGTAGTGCCTTGGTGTAGTCTTGAAGTGACACTATAATCTAACACAAGAAGTTTTTTTCTTTTTTTTTTTCCTGAGAAATGATTTATTCTAGTTTCAGTTATGGAAGGTAGAACTACTAAAGTGTCACAAGATTTTAAAGTTTGTGGGGAAAAAAGTCAATGAATAAATCAATAACATAATGTTTTTATGTTTTTCTATGCATGTATTTTCTATTTTCCTTGGTATTATTGGTCATAGAATGTGCTCCTGGATAACTGTTTATGTGTTCTCCTGTGCTTATGTGTTTTCAGATTCTGTGTCTCCCTTCTGTCCTCTCAAACCGCAGCCCATCAAACCAGATAGTGGTTTGTTCTGTTTGGTTCCCTAGAAGTGTCTTGGAGTTAGATATTTTGTGGTTTCTGTCTGTTACTAATTGCTAGCCTGGCTCACAAAACACTTCAAGTTGAGGATTAAACTCCTTATGAATTATTTTTTTAAGCAAAACAAAGCAGACTATTGCTTCATAAGTGTGTGTCTTCTTATTTGTGATTGTAGACTGCAGAGGAAAATGAATGTTTCTGGAAGATTTTCAACTTCCAGCCAGTATTAATCACAGTAGTATCATGGTTGCCGATACACTTCAAACACTATTTTTGATTTTCGAATTTAAGTACTCCCAGTTTGAAGAATAATCATCAATATGGCACTTTATTTCACAAATCAGAAAAAAGTTTCAGAAATAACAAACAGGGTTTGAATGATTTTACAGCATAATAATCTAGTCCAGGTTTTAACAGTTTAGGTATGGCTCAAATAGAGCAGATTAAACACATGCAATTTAGTAAACAAATGTGTGTGCTTGCCTTTTAAAAGCTTCCCAAATTGGAAACTATAATCAGAAGCTAATTGTAATAAACTGTAATAAAGCTTAATTTAGTTTGAGTTTTTATCTAGGTCTGTTTGCCATCAGATAAGGGTATTTAATATTGACCATAACAAACAGGAGACTCAGTTCTATGGAGTTTTCAAAAAATAATGAGATCTCTGTAAACGTAATTGCAGCCTTCATTGTGAATTGTGTTTAAAGCCATGACTCTAAAGTAGTGTCTCCTTTATGGAATCTGTGGTAAAACCATTGTTAACACACTTTTAAACACTTAAGTAATTTTTAAGTAATTAAAATGACTTTGGCCGACAATAGCCAGTTGTGAATACACATAAGTCTTGCTCAGAAGAATGTAGCTGGTCTTTGAATTTCTGTATCATTGTATTTGAGCGAATGAACTACAATAAGACTTGTTTTATTTTTCAAGTAATCCAAGCCATTGCCATGGTGAAGCCTTTGCCAGACACGTCTCCATCACTTATTGCACCATCTACAAGAAATTTTGGGAGTGACAGTGTCCTTCACATTCTTGAAGTAAGAAATTTATGATACCTTTTCCATCATTACACTGACTACAGTCCCTAAAATATGGTTTGTTTTGTGATTCAACAAGCCAATAACATATCTTGTTCCAGCATTGACAAGATACATTTTTGGATTTTTGCCTTAGTGTAAGAACCTTGAGTAACATATGCAATGACAAAATATATAATTTAATCCTTTGTAACAATAAAAGTAAACTAGTTTTAGGTATACCATGGTTTCAAGTAACATTTCTTTACTTGAGAATATTTTGTCTTAAAATAAGGTAATATATCTTACTTGTACAAGTAAAATTGGCTTGTTTTAAGTAAAAATACACTAATTTTAAGGTATATGCAGGTTCATCTTGGTTAGATATTTTTCTTGTTTTGGAAAATCTTGACAAGATAAATTTTCTTTCTCTGTTGGCAGAGAATTTTTCTTGTTTTAAGAAAATTATACCCTATTTTTGTACTTTTTTTTTCTTGTTTTTGAAGGTGGACTTTTTGCAGTATGTCACACTTGAAACACCTAAAGCAAACTACCTAAAATTACATGCTCTGGTTAACATACATTTTCTCTTTCAAGTCTGGTCATAACTGGACAGGGTTATATATCTATAGAAGTTATCAGGCTGTGTTCAGAGCTCAAACTTTTTTTTCCCAGCATTGAGTACTTTTGGTGTTGAAGAGTCGTCTGGAATAAAACTGTCAATATCAAAGGTGGTTCCTTGGTCTGATCAATTTTCACTGGAGCTCTTGGTGCATCTCAGACAAAGGAATCAATGGAGATGCAAACTGCCGTTTCATTCCCCTTTATTCCTTTTCTCTCACTCCTTTTCTTGTGGCACTGTGAAGCTGAGCATGATCTCTGTTCAGTCTACCTTTCTAATTGCCTCATTTAAGAAAATGGAGCAATCAGGCCTTCTTACCTGCTACTTACCATTCAATCTTCAGATCGGAGTACATAGAACAATTTAAGACAAGAATCTCTATAGACATTTTGTCTGACTTGACTCATTTAATCCATCGCATTGACTGTGTAATTCAGAATGCCCTCATACGTGATTAAAAATATAAACATTTACTTATCTGATTAGTTATTTCAATTGTCAAAGCCAATCACAATTACATTCAAATGTTTCTTGAATGAGCTAGCAGAACACTAAAGCAAGGTAGTCACTTTCTCAAAATTGCTCTAATGCTGAAGAGTATTTTAACCAATGCGCTACTAAAATTTTTAATTATGAGTACAAAATTTGTTCAGATCATTATATGTTGAATAGAAGAGTCTTTAAATTGATCTTTCCTGTGAATTCAACACTATCTAAAGCCCACCGGCGGGAATACAGGGATAAAGATCTGCAAGGGCCAGACAGATTGAGAAAGTGCCAGCATGAGGAGAATTTGATACTGAATCCAGAGCTACTATCCAGTCAAGGAACTATAGTGGGCTTTGGGATCTGACAAAGACATAATTTAATATTGCCACAGGAAAAGACAGAGGGTGAAAATATACACATGAGGAGACAAAGACCAGCTACACTCTTCTGAGCAAGACTTATGTGTATTCACAACACGCTATTGTAGGCCAAGCTGTTGACCGCAGGATTGAAATTGGTGCACTTAATGGAAAGCCATCTTGTAAAACTAGATCTCTGACAGTAAGCCATACGTCAAAGAACATGACTGATTATCTTCACAGACACCTCTGAGATGACATGGTGACAGAGGAGAGAGAAACGTTATTGCACAAAAGGAGTGAGGCTAAAGCTACTCTAACCATGTGGGCTGACCAGAAAGATTTGGAATAAAAGGGAAATATCTTGTCTGGCAGGCTCTAGCAAAACTTTGTCCTGATAATGGGAAAAGGTCCAAACAACCAAAAGTGTATGGTCTACATAAGAGATATTGATTGACACAAGCAAGTTTATACATTTGGCAAGAGTAGTTTAACTAATTGGGTGTACAATTAGTTAGAAAAAATAAACATATTTTTCTTGGAATCAAAGTGTTATTATTGCAGGCATTTGCATATCTTGTAGCAACTTTATAAGCAACATCTAATTACAGAGGATGTTGTAAGTTTTTATGTTTACATGCAGGGTTGATTCGCATTCAGAATTCCACAGCAACATGTCCATAAGACAAATATTTTTCTTTCCCAACCAGTAACTTGACAATCAAACAAAGCCATCTGCACACTTGCTGGTTTCTTTGATTTGAGGGGTAAGAGAGGAGGATGGAGCACCATGTCAATCTCTCCTTCCATGGTACATTAGGTCTTTTCAAAGTTTAGTGGCACTCAGACAGTATGGGCACGGACTTTCAGCTGCGCTCTAATTACATTTGTCTCCTGGGGTAAGCAGAAATCACATATCAACTCATCTTCTTTTATGAACTAACCACTGGGGCATTATCCCGCCTGCCTGTCACCTGGGATCTTGGCTGCCCTCAGTGATCCCCTCCTGTTGATACCCAGTATGGAGGGTACAGTAGAACAAACCGTTGGTTCTGTCTGCATAGACATCTGACTCTTCACATGCTAGGCATACTGGCTCAAAACAGGACCTCCCTTACTAATTTTTGGAGCTTTTAGGGTCTCGGCACAGAACGTGGACTCGTTTGAGCAGTGGGAGCAGCCAACCTCATGTCAGGCCCTGTCAGCTCAGTAGGGACATTCATAAAGGCAGCCGGCATCTTTCAAGGCCAGCAGGGCTTGAACGATCCAGGCTGGGATTTCTGCCCAGCCAAAGTGTTCCTGCCTCTGAAATGCTTCACTGCACCCACTTTCTTTTCTAATCCAAAGGGGTGTATATCACTGTGGTATTATTGGGGGAAGAACAGCTCTACAGGAATGTTTATTTCATAGTCTGAAATGACTGACACTGAGGTTTTTGGGAATAAGTTAAACTGTCATTTTAAATTTCCAGTCTTTAGTTTATGTCTTTATGTGATCAGATCAAATTTTGAGACTAGCTTGTTACACTCTACTTATACATCTCCCTACCAATATCACTTAAAACATGGAAGGTAGTGTATCTAAAATGACATTCAAATAAGTTAATTACTTCTAGAGAAAATATGTCCCGTGTCTTAATACTGTTTACTTGATTTTAATGGAGGTGGAAGATGCATTCTTGCTGTTTTAAAGTTATTATTAGTACATCTTATTTTTGTGTATGCCTATCTGACAATAGTATGTAATACTAGTAAAACTAATCTGCGTTTGACCACAAGATAACTGTCTGTTTTTATGGTGAAAGAGTAAATTGCCTTTTGCTCTTTGAAATGAGATTCTGCTTTGAGATAAAAATCTTCTGTAATGTATTTTAATAGGACCTTGTGGATATCAGACATTATCCCTCTGGCTGTCGAGAGTTAATGGGATCTCATCAAAGGAAGTTGGCCCAGCTGGAAAGAGATTATTGAACGGAACAAAGAAAATGTCCAATGTATGCAGCAAGGGGTTAAAATCTGGATCATGAATCTGGGTGCACTGTGAGGACCGATTGACCTACTTCACTGGGTTTAATAATAATCAAACATAAACAATGCACACAATATTTATTGCTATTTTTATCTAAGAAGAAATTAAAGCATGGAGGTGTGTGTGTGTGCGTGCGTGTGTGTTCATTTGAAGTGTTGTGCTTTTGCGAGTTTGCTGTAGCCTAAGTTATTATGATGAAAAGTCTGTTAATTAAGGCCTCTTTATGAAAATGCGATGAATATTAATAGAGAAAAGAAGCAATTTAAATCTGCATTACCCTGAAATTTCTTGTCGACACTCCCATTGTAAATTGCAACCATTTATTATGTTATTTTCCCCGTCTCACTTGGGGAATCTCAACTCACTGTTGTGATGTTACATGGAAGAATGAAAATAGATTGTCGCCTAATTAATCAGAGACTACTTAATTACTTGACTTTGAGGGCTGCCAACAAAACCTGGTAAACACAAGGGAGACGTCAAAATTTACTCACTCACAGCTCTCTTAGCGCAGGAATTATCCAATAATCTCACTCATCATTAACACATCATCATGTAGGAAGACCTGTGGAAAATACTTTGTAAAATGTTAGCATACATTAATTTCTTGTTAATGTGAAAAACTGGCATCCACGAGATACGGGCAATGCTAGTAAAGTTGAAACATGTTTTTGTTTTTTAATCTGGTTTCACTGCTTTTCATGTTAATGTTGTTGCACATATAAGGACTTGCAACTAATTGTTTTGTCCCTGTTTTCAAGAATCACTGATACATTAGTATTGTAGACTATGTATGTTTGTTTATTTCAGTTAGCCACCTATGGAATTTTTAAGTAAGCACAACTCAGCAGGTAGAATTTTTTTTTCTCACAGCAGCTAGAATATGAAACCATTCTATGTGAACATGCAGCTGCTTCGCATTTTGATAACAGCAATTGTTCTAATAGAAAAGTTTCTTAATTTGATAAAGTTTTGAACTTTAAAGAGTGTTTATCAAGCCTGGCAGCTAGTGTGAAACATCTTGGCGTGGACATGCAAATGAGAAATAAATCATTCTTCAGCTTTCTGATACAATATGGTCTGATGAAGGAAAAAATAAAAACTATTTTACTTCACCTAAAATCACAGATGCATAAGGAGATTTGTTAATATAGTACAGGAAGTAGTACAAATGTAGAAGCTCCAGTGCAAGTTACCATAATTCCCTGCTTATGGTAACTACAGAAAAATTTCTAAATTAAATTTTTAGTAAATGACAGAAGTAGACCAATACAAACATTTTGGATTTTTATAATTTATTATAAAAAACATATTAAAGTAGTCATAATTAAGTTTCTCTTTAGTAATTAAAGAGGCCTTATTTGAATATTATATTCAGTATATGTAGTTTTGTCTTGTGTAGATATATCCTGTTGAGTATGATAAAAGACATCATGCCATTAACACATATCCCCATTAGTTACTAAAAGCAGTTTGCTCCCCCTGCCATGTGGTGTTAATGAATTAACGCATGGTGTGCTACTGCTGCAGCTGTAAGCCAGCAGCCAAATCAAGGTTTGTGTGGGAGGAGGGTGCAAAGAGGGAGTTATAACACCTGCCTTGTAACTCCCCTTGGCTCTGTCATGGCTCCGCTCCATGTTGAGGTCAACTTGTCTTCTAATCTGCTAATCTGCTTCATATAATTGCGATTGAATACTCGATGGCAGCATGTGTCCTGAGATAACAGTTTTTCTTCCCTGATACCAGTGTTGTGATACCCAATCAGAGTTAATCAGTGCCATTGAACCAGCTAGACTAATGAAAGTGGAAGGGTTTTAATTCACACACCTGGTTTCTGCTTGCATGTTTGGGATGCTACTTGGCATCTATGAATAATTTAGATTCATCTGCATCTGTTTTTGTGTACATATTGATCAATCTGATATGATTTTCTGCTCATACACAGACAGAGTTTTTGCAGAACTCAAGATGTATTTATGCAAAAGTTTGTTACAAAGAAAACTTGTGATTATACATCAAACCTTCACGTATGGGTTTGAAGCTGTGAGTCAAAATGTCTGAACGCAATGTAAGATAACAGAATAAACATTGTTTGCAAAGGTTGATTAATGTTTCAGTGTCTCAGAAAACAGCGGACATTGCTGTTTGGGCAGTCTGTTAGATGGAACATGATAGATGAAACACAAGACCAAGACTAGCATTTTTTCATCTTAAGTAGAAGTGAATCTCCTGGATAAGAATTGCAGTAGTCATCTTAACCAGAAAGTGGCTTGAGAAGGAAAAAGGTGCCATGGGGAGGCCTGCTGTAAATCCTGGTGATTCTGGAGCACCAGGAAAGAAAATAATACAGGTTTTTGTTCCAGGAACTACTGGAAGCATAGCAACCAGGAGGACTATTTTACTGCAAAACAGATGCATCATTTGGCACTGTTCGAGAGATCCTTTAGTAACTCTATATTGTGGCTCGATAAGTACACTGAATGAAGGTAAATGAGCTGTCAATACTTTAGTAAAATCTCACTTGATAAGATTTTAAGTCATATTATGAGTTGTCACCATGATGGCTTCTTTTAACAAAAAATGTGTTTGCAATCAGGAGGACGTTAATTAGTTTTTACAGTGAACTTTATTGTGAATAAAAGTTTTTGTACCATAGGGTGATTTGTTTTTAGTTATACTTGAAAATCTGAAAAAAATTAGTAATTTGTTAAGATTTCACCTCAGCTGTTGGCATCTGTCAGTGAAAGCTTATGAGACAGAGTATGTCAGACAGGTTTGGGTTTGACGCTGAATGCATGCAAAGTGGATGAATAAGTGAGCTTCATATTATTAAAGGCTTTATTTGTTTGAAGGTACATACAATAAAGATCTTTGCATGTGTCTGAGCTGTCACGCAAAGCCAAATGGTGGCGTTGGCTACAGCACAGACAAGTAAACCAGGTTTATAAAGATCCTCATTCTGGCTAGATGAGAACTAGAGCTGTTCTTGGGAGTCACACAAAAATAAAGACCAAAGTAAAGAGATTAAAGTCTCTTCCAGCCTCTTCAACTCCTGTCATATTTTTTCTGTCTCACCTTCCAGCTTCTTCTACTTCTTCTTTTCATCGTCTTCCCTGAAAGTGTGTCTCACTTTTTCTTCTATCTATTACTGTCCTGTCTTCTGCTGCCCACTCTTCTTCTTGGCCTCTCCACAGTGACTACACCTTTTTCCTTTTCTTCTCTGCCTTGGTGTATGCTATACAAAAAGAAATTCCTGGCACTGGCAGTTGGCAAATGGTCCTTTGTGAAGTTCAAGGCAGTTTTGAGATTTCATTGAGTTTCATGAATTTTATTTTTAAAAAGTCCGTGAAAGAGCCTGTCCATTTTGGAGGTACTGCAAATGTAGAATGTGCAAACTTGCATTACATGGAGCCATGAAAAAGTCTTATCATGAACACTGCTACACTATTTTAATAATAATAAAAATAAATTTAAAAAAAACTTTTAATGATCATCTTTCTATCCTGATATGTCCTCGCACTCTTTGTGGCTGCTGTGGCACAGCAAAAGGTAAAAGCATTTTCATTCTCTAAAGATGTTCTCTGCCTTTTCACACCAAACTTCTATCATCATTGAAGCCCAGTTTAAATGAAAGATTCACAATAACTCAAAGCTTTTTACGACTGTTAGAAAATATTTCTAGTGCCATCTGACATACCTCATCTTGAGTCGAAGAGACATGTGACTTTGGCTGTCACTTAGCCGTTGAAATCAGCTCAGTTCTCACAACTACATTTTCTTTCTATGGCTCATATGTAAAACTTGTCTCATCACGCCTTCATCTCAATATTAATGCAGGTCTTAAGTGTTCCAAATGTGAGTTTAAAGTTTTTCAATTGTTGCAGAGTTGTTACATGGTTTTTGACAACTAAAACTGGTAATACTGATTGATTGGTCTAATGTGATATTCAAATTTTCCAAGACACCAAGTTTTGGGTTTTCTTTATCTGTAAACCATAATAATTAAGACTGCGAAATATAAAAGCTTGAAAGATTTTACTCTGTATATAAGGAATTTTGGTAAATGAGTGTTTCCTTTTCTGAGACGATTGGCAAAAATTATTGCACTTTTACACAATATTCTAATTTTCTGGGAGGGATCTGTGTAGTATCTATCACAAATATAAAAATCTAATAAAATGCAGGAGTCTGGTTAAACACCTGTCAGTATAAGAATATCTTTTCTTCTTAAAAGAGTCAGTGGAGTTTATGCAGCATTGGGATAGCGGAAGAGAGCTCCAGAGCCTCTGGGCCACAAACTGAAAAGCCTAATCTCAATGTGTTTTAAGATGAGCCTGTGGTATCTCCAACAACTTCTGGCCAAACAATCTTAAAGTCTGAGAGGAACAGCAAATTCCTACAAATTCTGAATATGTTCAGGAGCTTAGACATGAAGTGCCCTGAATGTCAAAATATTTTAAACTGTAGCCTATAACATACAGGAAGCCAGTGCAAATAATATGATAATGTGTTCGCTGACTTGTCCTCATCATTTGTACAGTATGAACTGGTCACCAAGACAGATCAACAAAATAGAGAACAAAAAACAAAAAAAAAACATATATTGTCATTAATGAACTCTTAAAATTACCTGCTATTGTTAATTAACTTCTGTGTCTTTCCATTTACTGCTGAAGCAAGTGACAATTAATTTAAGTCCTTAGTATTTGGGACAGAAAAAGCACATTTACTTACTTCTATAAATTGGTCACTTTTTTATCCCAAGACTCACAAACTTGTCATGCAAACTTTCCAAACAGAGAGGACCTACAAGCAGATCTTCACTCTGGCCAAACTCCCACAATCAGTCATACGAATACAAAGTGACAAAAATTAAAATACACAACTGGCGTCCTGCTTTTTTAAAGCAATAAACAAGATAAAAGAATGGAAAAATGCCAGATCTGACATTCCCAGGAATTCAAACTTGAGGACATTTTTCAAGTATGTACATGATCCCTCTACATAGCCAGTTTATTCACACACTTGTCAGATGAAATGAGTATCTCCAGATGTGTTCACCGCTGACAAATATTCACATTTGTCAAACAAGCTTTCATCCTTTGAAGTCTTGCTAAACAGACTCTCACACTTCTGCAGCAGACACTTTGTCATGCTTAAACAGAGACTCACTTATTTGGTCATGCAACATAAACACATGTATACAAACACAAGATCACTTAGGAAGCATTGAGGTGTGTTAACACTATTGATGTGCAGAGGTCAAAGCCAGACGAATATACAACAAAAATAGACTATTGTTAGCTGAAGTACCCACCAGCGATTTATTATCCATTTCATTTTTTTCAGAGAGAAGAAAAAAAGCCTTTTCTGATGCTGATTTGGGATTCAACGAGTCTGGTTTAAGGTCTGTCTTCCTTTTCAGACTTTGGCTCATACACCTTTCTTTCTTTCTGTCTGGCATTGTGACCATTTGTCAAGTTTTACAGTTCCTAACCTTTTTGCCAGAATCCATATGGCAGTAGCAGTAGTATCAAAAATGCTATGGACCATTAGATGTCATTATAATTTATTAAAGAAATGCCCAGGTCCTTTGAATAAGCATAAAAAATATAATTTAATGTCAAAGAACAAAATAATAGAGCTCATTGTACTGTAGGTAGCAGTTTGAACTTTTGAACTTCAGCCTTTTTATTTAATTCTCATTAAGTTTGAACGAGCCCCGAATTGTTTACCTCTCCTTCACCAGACGTGGTCACATCCTGTGCCTGAAAAGGAAACCAACCTTGTCATTGCATTTTCCACTTTGTGTTAAACTTTGTAATAAAGTAATTATATATGACAACTCATGTCTTGAGTGTGATTCTTGATGTTGACAAACATGACCTTTTAAAATGCAAATCATAAAGGGGAATGATTTAAGAAATCTAATGCAGTTAAAATATATGTCTGTCCATATTTTAACATATTTTCTTTTTCCAATAAACATTCCCAAATGTGTAAATACACTGTGTTCCAAATTATTAAGCAAATTGGATTTAAGCGTTATATAGATAACATTTTTTGTTGTGATATTAAATTTATAGATAGTATAGTGTGTCAGGGCTGTTTGAATCACTCTAATTAATTTCAGAGAGCTGGGTTGATTGTTTGTCTGGTGAGTTGCATTAAAGGAAATCTACTTTCCACATTATTAAGCAGGCCACAGGTTTCATCTCATGCTACAAGGAATACCACTGTGTCATAGGCTGCTATGGGCATTAAAAGAGGAGAAACTCATGGTGTGGTCACAATCCTCCTCTGACCTCAACCCTTTTGAGAACCTTTGGAATGCAGTTCATATCATAACAGCAGCTCTTGGAAGGTATTCTGACATCCTGTAAAGAAATTCAAGCAGAAGCTATCCACAAACTCACAAGTTCAATGGATGCAAGAATTGTGCAGGTGATATCAAAGAAGGGGTCCTATGTCAACATGTAACTAGGTCTGTTAAGTTGTTTTTGATTAAAATAGCTTTTGATTTTAGGACATGTGACCACTTAATTCTGCACATTCAAAGAATGACCGTTTGCAGTTCTTTATAATCCCTAAAATGCTTAGAAAATCTGCTGTGCATAATAATTTGGAACATTGCATTTTGAGTTTTTTATTTTTGAAAAAAAAAACTGTTCTCATGGGGAGCTTTGTTCAGTAAAATTTGATTTATACTGTAATAGTTCATGACTTTAAAAGTATACTGGTCATCATTTGCATTGACCATTTAAGAAAATATCACCTGCATAATAATTTGGAACACGGTGTAGTTCATGTGTTTTATATCAAACTGGGGGTGTTTCTGCTTAACTAGGTCTCCATGTACCATTGTTTCAACTTACATTTATGAAAAACTGCCAAGAAAAAAAAGAAATGAAACTGCTATTTATATTTTTGTAATTTCTTATAATTTATTCATGAGCAAAACAATTAGTTTTTGAATACACACAGTCATATTCAATAAATGGGAATACTCTTGAAAAACTCATTTGCTTCACCGATTTTAGTGTTCACTATATAAAGTGCATAAAAACACAGATAGATGTTCTAAAGCCCTTTGGTTAATTATGACAATTTTCTACATATGGCTGATGGAAATAGAGCATTTAAAATTTATATTGCATCAGACCAATTAAAAAAATTACAGCAAAAGTGCCCTTAAAAAGTATGTTTAATGTTTGCTTAAGGGTTATTTTTAAGAAGATATAATTTATTGGAATACATTCTAATTTATTGACTATGACTGTTTGGTACTAATATATTGTCGGTGTATGACTGCTTTTCCATTCATATTGTTGTCATGCAGGTGAATAAATGATTGAGATTTTGCAGGAATGACTGCAATCATTTTAAATCACCATGTTTACAGGAATACTGTGATTATTCATGGTTACAGGCAATGACACAACAGATGCACTCCAAGCATGCATGTGATATTGTGTACTTATTTTGAAAGAGTGGCTAATGGCCTTACTTCTAATGGTCCCAGTGGGTGCCAGTGATTGTTTTGAATAGCCAATAGATCAGAGGCAATTGTCCTGTAATGTAATCAGATGAAAATGGCTTCATGACGTTGTCTGCAGTCCTCCTATGTAGAAGACTGAAAAGCAGGTTTGTATTGAAGAGCGAATGGCACAAAGATCAAGGCAAAAGGAATTAAATCTGGACTGGCAACAATTTATTTAAAAGGAATCCAGTCAACTTACCGTAAGCCCCATTACTGTTTTTAATAAAGAGAAACGCCCCCGTGTAATGAGATTTTTCATAATACTGTCTTGATTAAATTTACAAGGGAGTTTTTACTTGTAATTTGATCCCTAATCATCAAACAGCTTATCGTTGAAGCCCAGCTTTTGTTTGAATTTAAAGCAGAAATAAACGTTGTCACCAGTAACAGAAAGTTGGGTCCCATGAATATATGATTCAGGCTCAATCATGTATGTCTTGCACTGTGAGGCTGCTCCATAATTGAATGAGATTGCTTAGATCATGAGTCACAAGGTCACAGGTTCAATCCACAGTGGTGGGTTTTAACCAACATTTTCTCCTTTTGTCTAACACTGGTACCAATTTTTCACTCAGACATATTGTTGCATGAACAGAAATGAATTAAGTATTATCAAAAGGTGTCTATTCAGGAAAAGAAGTACACCTCTTAACAGATTTTCTCCTGCCCCTCCAAAGGTTCATCTGTGTTTGCCATTTTCACCTTACCCATCATTTTAACAGCCCACTTTTTAACTTATTCAATGCATGGGCACCCATGCACATAAGCAGGGAACATAGTTGCTGAATTGGCTACAAAAGAGTGGGGATGAGGGATACAAAACAATTGAAACTGTGCCTGGCGTGGCCACAAGATTGCAGACCTTTACAGTCTGTAATAACAACTGCTAAATTGACCATAAATTTCCATTCCAGACTATCTTATATGTGGTTTTGACTGTGGGATAAGCATGTTTGTGCTTGTGTGTGAGTAGTGGTTTGTGCATGGAAACTGTCAAATGCAAAAGCCTAAATGATCAAATAACAAAGAGTATTGTCATATCAGAGAACTCAGGAGGGAAAAAAAAGTCCTTTCGACATCAAGAAAGTAAGAAAGGAAGAAAGAAAGTAGGCAACAAACAAAGATAGAAAGAAAGAACAAAAAAACAAAAATCCAGTTGTTGTACCAGTCAGGGGAAATGCCAAAAAACATAGTCAGACCAGTTGATCGTAGTGAACACCCACCTCATGCCTCCGAGTCCTTTCAGCCTCCCTTTGAAACCATCCTTTCCCACCAAAGTCTCTTGTCACAGGTGGAGGACTTCCAGGATAATTACTTCCAATGCTCAAATGCTTCCCTTTTCTCTGCTCTTCTATTCTCAGTCCTTGTGAAATGCATTTCAAACATTTATTTTCATTTCAGTTTGACCCAGGAGAAAACACCTGCCATGAATGAAAATGGCTATGTTTTTCTTCCCCAGCTGTCACTTAACTCAACTATTCCTTCACTTGATTTTCACTCAGTTTACAGCTAATTACATCTTAACATTAACTTGATAGATTGTGAAGATGGTTGAATGAAAATGAGAAAGGGTGTCTAGGTGGAAAATATAGATTTTTTTTTTTTTTCAGGTTTGGAACTATTTTGTTTAGTGATGTCATTTTTAAAGGCGATTTAGTGACTAAAGAGTCTGTGCAACTGGATGTGTGAAAATACACTTTGGCGTATGCTTCATGTGCATGTGTGCAGAGATTGTTCTGACCTCATACTGAAATTAGAGCGACTAAATTGTATTTAACTGCTGAGAAAGAAAATTGTGATTTATGAAAGCATATTAAGAAATAAATCAATTTTCTTTGTTTCTTAATGAGCTGGTGTTCCAAAAGGATTCACTTATTAACTGAACCTTCAAGCTTGAATATTTTCCCTATTGTTATTGGCTATTGCCAAAGCCAAAGGTCACTATAAATAGTTATTTCTGAAGCAGAAAGGATTTGATGTTGGCCCACAGTAACCAATGGCCATTTTTCTACAAACCCACTCAATACTACATTGATTTAAAATATTTGTTGAAAGAATTTGGGCCTTATAACAGTCAGGTGTAGCACTTATTAAGTATGGCTGTAGTTTACTGCTAGGAATTATGGTATAAGGAGACTTCACCCTTTAGGATGTAAATGTGAGATAAGTGACCAGATCCATCCCTTTAACAATCCAACAAGATACTGAAAAACTCCAGAGGGAAAATAATCTTATCTTTGGTGGTCCAACAAAAAACCCCTAAACATATCAAATCCCTATTTGATTTTATATGCTCTGCTTCTCAAATGTAGTGTTAGGATCCATTGCTAAAATATTCCTCATAAAGTTCTTGAATAGGTGAAAAAATGGCAATGTCTCATTAAAAATAGAAATGAGATTTGTGAATATGATATGGTAGACAAATCTCAGTAAGACCTAATATTTGGTCATCATATTTAGATGTATTTGTGTAGTGCAATGTCAATGGCAATGGAAAAAAGTCAATACCTACCTGAGGCACAGGTCTCAAACTGTAGTCCTCGAGGGATGCTGTCCTGTAACTTTTAGATATCTTTGTGCTTCAGCACCTAGCTCCAATATTAGCTCAGTAGCAGAGCTCTCCAGAGCTTCATGGTAGACTTGTGAGGTAGTTTCACCATTTAAGTCAAGTGTGCCCGAGGATTCTGACATGCAGTTTGAGACCCCTTATCTGTGGGAAGATTATTCTTTAGACCAAAATATTTTCATATCACAGATGAGTATTTAAATAATAATAATAATAACAATAATAACAATAATAATAATAATAATAATAATAATAATAATAATAATAATAATAATAATAATAATAAAACAAGCTAAATAATATTATTTACAGATTTAAGAGTGCATCCATTAGCCTCAGACTTTGTGGCAAGACCTGTACAATTATATTTTGTACATGAAGTCTACATAGTTTGGCCTTGTCCTTGCTGTCATTCCAGAATTTCTTTGCATGGGGACCTGCCACAGTATGGGGTCACAGTTCTGATGACAGGCGAAAGGGCAAGTCAAGTCTCCCACAGCTTATGAAGGACAAAAGCTAGACATAATAAGTCAAGGCTGATCCCTGGACCCTGGGTCCCAGCAAAAAGGAAGACAAAGCGTTGAGTTCTCCTCACAAAGGCAAGTTATTACAGCCGGGAAACCTCACGTTGCTACACTGTCACTCAAAGTCCGACCTTATAGAGAAGCCAGGCTGGGCTATTTTTCTTCATTTAATTTGAGGAAATCAAAGGCATTTTCTCTTTCACTCTCTCCAAACCTACTCCTCAAGCACTCTTTACCCCATTCCCTTTTTTAACTTTCTCATTACTTCCACTTGCTCCTGACTCTCCAATTACAGGATAGTCTTTCATCTCCGCAGCCAAGGAATGGAGTGATAGGATCAGGAGGAAGAGTGAAGAAAGAGGCTTTGTGGCCCTTTAGCTCCCCCCATTGATACCTCACCCTGCCCTTTTAATAACCCCAGGGCCATTTGGGTCACTCCAATACTGTGACTTACACAGGGTTGCCTCTGTAAAGATATAGCACACTGCCTTATACTGTAAAATATCTCATCATGATGGCATTCCTACCTGACAACACCAGGTGTTGAGACTGATGATGAAAAACCTTTCTGTTATTTCAAACAGTTTTGCAAAGTTGTTGTTAGCATAACAATGGAAAAGGTTTTAAAACAGTATTTATTGTTTTGATAAGATAAATAAAGCATATGTCCACAGAGTAATATGTTTGTTTGTCACAAGATTTTTGGAGTTATTAACAATGCTTTTCACATTGTCTTTAAAAGCCTCGAGTCTTGACTTGTCTTAAAGCCAAGATTCCACATATATGCATGCAAATATACATCATTTTAACTTAAGTACTTACAGTTTAAAAATATCCATGTTAGGTTATCTGGTCCCATTTATCCATGACTAGTTCATTCTAGTGCCTTAATGTTGCCCTGGACTGGTAACCTCTCCAGTCCATCACAGAGCAGTCGCTGCTTCCCGCCCAGTACTGCCAGAGATCATCACCATGTATGGATGAATGATTTCTTGAGTAGAAGGGATGCTTGAGAATGTGGTTGAAGGCCAGATGCTTCTGCTGTGGGTTGCAACAATTATCAGCAATGGGTCTCATACACCTCTTAGGTGTTTAACTCTTAGAAAAGGGAACAACCATCACATATTTTATGTGTTGGGCTCTACATCACCCCCTAAGCTTCACTCTGACTATCAAAGCTTAGATATGTGTGGGACATAATCAACTCAACAGGAAATTTCTGAATGGCAAGACAATAGAAGTTTTGTGAAAGAGTTAGTCAACTACAGACTGATAACATAGATCTCTGTTGAAGTCAAGACAAGGGGTATAAACTGACTTTTTTATTGTATATATGCACATGTCACCATTCACATTTAGAGAAGAGGTTGTCTTACATACATAGAAAACAAACTTACCTGGTGTCATCCAAATTACTTGACAATACTGTAGAGCTTGATCATGTTTTATAGTAGTGGCCATGCTCATCTTTTTCTCCCCCCTCCCACCTCCTGGCCTGTGGCTTTGCTCTCTTCCAGCCTGTTTTTTCTCTAGTGCATGGAGCTGCTACAGGCAAGATAAGACTGGTCTCCCCGAGTTAGGGCTTAGCATAATCCCTCTTCCTTCCCTAAAAAAAAAAAAAAAAAAAAACAGTTCTCAAACTCATCAGCACACAGTTGAAGAAGAGAAGAGGAAGTGATGGAGAAAGAGACAGTCATGGGGTGGGTGGTGTAAAGGGTAAGAGGGCTGGGAGGAAATCAAAGAAAATGGAACAGGGAGTATAGTAAGACTGCTGCCAAGTATTAGCAAAATTTCACCAGGCATGAAAATTGTACAAAGGAATGTGTGCAGCAGCAGTGGCATTGGAGAAAAGAGGTGGAACAGTTCTGCATTCCCGATGATCAGAGTATGAGCTAATCCTTTGACAAGGGGGTCTGGAGAAACCCAATCCCAATGCCCAAAGGCCTGACATGCCTAAAGCTGGCATCCCAACTCCAGTGGCAGATTTCAGACTATGTGTTTGTTAGCTGGTGCCATTTACTGCCACTGAATATGGTGGCAAGAAAACAAAAAGTTGGTAGATGCGGTACAGAAATGGGATAGATTCTCCACATCCACAACAAAACTTCTTTTGGTTGAACTAAACAACTATGAATGGATAACTAGGGGGAACAAATAGACTTAGACAGTACCCTTTTATGGAGTTCCTCTGCTTTAGGTTTTTTGCCACAACTAATGGTTTCAAATCAGGTAACAAATATTATTGTAAGTCACAGATAACTCAAATGAACAAAAAGGCAGTTTCAACATATCGTTTTCCCACTAACGTCTTTCAGGGAATATTTGTGTTGACAATTTATTATTTGATCAATTAAATTGTCAGCTGAAACCTTCTCTTTGTATTTACTCCAGTGTTCTTTGTCAGAAATGTACTTGATGATTTAGTACATTTAAATGTGTCAAAAAATTCCCAGAAGAAATATGTTGAGGGGTAAGTAGTGTTTGTGCTAAATTTTATATGAAGGCATGTCTATGGTGGGTCAGTGGATTACAGCAGCATGAATTTAGTACATAGTATAAGACCCGATAGTCTTGTCCTATTTTCAGTTCTCAAGAGATGCAAGAAGACAAAACAAGAAAAGCAAAAAGAGCTTTTGTCATACAAGTAGGTAAGAATCAAAGAAGATTGGAGACCTATGCAAAGTAAACAAAACAATGAAAACAACAGCAGGAATGTGGCTATGAACGCTAAATAGGACAAATTATTATTCTGACACTGGGGTTCAGTCTTGTATGTGAAAACATATAACATAAAAATCTAGTGTAGTTTTCATCTTTTCCTATTGGCTACTTTTTTTTTTTTATTTTTAAGTAAAACCCCTTGTGCTGTCAAAGAAAATAATAGATTAGTCATCCCAAAATTGAATAAAATACAATGACTTGGCAGGTACAACTAGGTGTAACAATTTCCTCCAGCATTCTAATGTCAAGATAAATTTTATGGGGACAAAAACATAATTAGTGGACAAGAAAGAGACACATAAGCAACATATATAAAAATAGCAATAACAATTTTGGTGTAAAACTGAGCAAAAAAGTACATGCAGTAACATAACTTTTATTTCTTGTGGATAATGATTCTGTTCTATACAAAATACTACAAACTATGTAGTTTCAATAGTATTGTCACTGTCTTACTGACCTGATAATGTTGTGATGACTGACAACTATTTGGAATTTTTTGACATTTTTAGCGGCTTTTCCACTCTCGCCTCAAGACTCAATGGGTTCTTTGTCATGAAGCTAAATCAAGACAAGCATGAGACTCCCACTAGAAGTTAAAGACAGAAAAATGTATGATTCTATCATCTTTTGTTTTGACAGTTCATAAAAGATTTCATTTTGTTTTTTCCCCTTCATGGCACAAAATCCTATGATGTCAAAAAGCAAAACATTTGTTTAGCAGGAAAGGCCTTAGTTCTTTTGACAGCAGCAGCAAAAACATGAGGACATGAAAAAATATTTGACTAACTTTGGAGTACACAATTCTCCTAATTTTCCCTTGATATGCAACCCTTAATTACATTCAGAAGAAAACAACATTAGTTGGTGATCTGAAGCTGACAAGTGATTGATTAAGGCTGTTTTATTGTCAACAAACAAGTTCCAATGTCTGGAACTTTATGCAGATTTTTATTTGTGCTGAACTATGACTTGCAGAGCTTAAGTTTTTGACAATGAGTTTTTCTGAAGAGCTATCCATCATGTCACTTATATCTGTGGCTGATATAGGTTTAGTGAAAGCTCATTTACATGGTAGTCTGAATGTGCGCGACTGTTACTTAGAGAGGAAACGTTTTCACCTGTAAGAAAGGATACATGCTACTTTACATAAACGTGTGTTTCCTGGCTATCATGAATCCATACTTATGGTTTTCAAAACATGCTGAGTTTTTAAATGTCTGCAGTGCAGTAAAAAAGGGAAATTCATAGTTTTTGTGACCTTTCCAGGCAACAGGTTCATTCACTTCTTTACTTATTGTTGATCCATTGTCACTGGTAGCAAGCCCTTATATTGATGTGCCACCTTCATATTTCATTATATAGATGAACTATAATGTCCATGTCAATTGAGAATCTGTAGAAAAGCGTATTTTTCTTTATTAACAAAGAAGAATAAGTATAACCCTAGGTTTTTGTTTAGTGCGGTTCCAAACTTACACAGAGTCATAGCTCTGTGGAGTTGTTGATTCCCCCATCTCTCAGAAGTAATGACTTTATGGGATTGTTTATAAATAAAATTGATTATATTAAAAATAACATAATTGGCATAATCCCGAGTGGAGGATGCCACTTGGGAGAAGTAAGTGCATTTTCACTTACTTCATCCTCAGTAAGTGAGGCTGCACTGAATGTAACTATAAAACTTGATATATGTTTGGATTGTTTGAGTCAGCTTAGCTTTCTGAATTATCCCAAATAATAGCTTCATCCAAACCTTCAGCTTCATTCAAATATTGGACCCAATCCCAACCAAATTATTTTAGGAAGTGCTCTCTTTGATTACTGACTCTGCGTCTAAACCAACTTCTGTCAAAAGTTGCAGTCAATGCACCTAAAAGGCCATTGCTATTAGTTGCAGTTTATTTTTATTTGATTCCTTCATCTTACTATATATAGTCTTGTGAAAATACTGTTGAAACCCATTGATGAATAAAAGTTCCATAGATGGCAGCATTGATTATTACTTCCATAAACAGAAAGCTGATGTGTGACATGTACTTTATTCTTGCACATACAGGTCACTTGGGAGTTGTCTTAATCAGTCACTGCATATATTGATTCGCACCGAGCCAGGTTCTGCTGGAGGTTTCCTCCTTTTAAAGAGGGTTTTTCCGTCCCACTGTCACAATATGTATGCTCGGAATGAGGGATTGCTGCAGAGCCAACAACACAATGCAAGTGATTGTTCACTGTCACTATGTGCTCATCCAAGAGGAGTGAATGACTCAATGCAGTCTTTGGGTTTCCTCAGAGAACTTTTTGAACCAATATGAGTAATAAAATAAAACTAGACTGCATTATTTGATAACTAGGATAATTTGAATGTAAGTATGATTGAACGTGAATTGAGTTTTTTCACTGTAACTACATTAAAACACATCTTGGTATGTTACCAAGATCTATTTGCAACCAGTGTGGTCTGAAATGCAAAGACAAGAAAAACATGTTAGTGACTTTTTAATTATTACTTCTCCTCCAAGATGCCTTTTAAACATGGTAGCTCTATAAAGCATTTGGAAGGGAAAATAAATCATTCTACTGAGAGATGTTTCTAATTGTTTCTCCATATGTATTTAGATTGGTTAAAGATTTTATAATGATTCTTTAATGCTTCCCTGGAAAATTACCATGTTTACCTCGGTGTAGTTACTTTCTTCTAATCATTTGATTTATTACATTAAATCTTAAACACTACATTATGGGATGTAGGGAAAACCCCTAAAATATGGCAGCATCTCAGATTTAAACAAATGCTTAAAAAGATTCATGATTAGTGAGGGCAAAGACAGATTTGTTGTCTTGCCAGTTGGTCATCTTGGCTCCACGCAGAACCTGAGCTGAACTCAGAGCTCCCCAAGAGAGTCATTGCTTTTGTCTTGTGAGAATGCATGTATTCACAAGACGTCTTAGGCCTCAGTCTGATCTCAACAATCAGTAGTCAGGTCATAATTCATCTTGTCAGGCCAAGAGTTAATAAACAGATTTCATGAACAAAAGCCAACTTATTAACTGTATATTATGTCGAAACATAAACACTTACGCTTATGCTCAAACTGAACACACATTTATAAATACAGAAAATCTCATTGTGTTTTTGAAATTATAAATTTCAAAAATGATGCTATATTACATTTACAGATTGATCACATCATTCTCACATGTCCATTACTGAAACAGTAGCTTTAAGTACAGCATCCGTCATAATTCTATAGGCTCCTCTGCCTTTTCCCTATGGACCTGCTGTCATCTGCACAACTACACTGCTCCATCAGAAACAACCAATCAGAGCAGGGAGGCGGGTCTTGGTGCTGATTGATTGGTTGTTTTTGACCCGGAGCGGTGGATTCAGATGGCAACAGTAGCACTGGGCGGAGGTGGAGGAGCTCGAACTTTTCACTTATTTTATGTCTCATTTTATACTTCTAAGGTGACATTCATTACAAATCTGTAAAACTATATATTTTTGGAAAAGTTACGTACGGCGGCTTTAATAGGCACTGATACATTTATTTAATAAGCTCACATGAGAGTATTTCTGGCCAAAATTAACTCTAAGAGTAAAACAAAGAAAAACCTGTTTTAGCAATTGAGTTTTGTAAACAATCAACATCAACATCAAATGTCTGTTTCAACAGACATTTGAAACAGTCTGTTGTTTAACTTGTTTATGTAATTTTAAATAAAATACACATTTGAGTATTTTCTTTACTATTTTCATCACACTTTTAACAAGTAATCTGACTCCATTGAACAATCTAGCTTCTGGTGGGTATCCTTGAATGAAAAAAATAAATAATAATAATAATCTTAAGCTCTCCTTTTTAAAAGAAGCAGTGACTCAATCCAAATGCTGGGCATACTGCCAAGCAAAACGTATACTGTAAAAAAGGATGTGGCATACCAGACCAGCGGAATGATGCTGGGAATATTTGGCTGATGTACTGGGTGTGGGTGAGGAAAATATGAAAACAAGCATAACTGCTGTTGTACTCTATAATTACTATGTCTAAATGATGTCGAGGCAACATTCAACCTGCAAAAAACAGGTTGGAGAGAATAATTAAATTGTCATCACAAGGCCGTTTATCTTGCTAAAGGTACGTTTTCGGAGATCATTAAAATACTTTTGAAGTTTTGAGTTCAAAGAAAAACTGAAAAGCTGGTTCTTCAGTTGTTAGGATTTTTTTTTTTTTGCACAGCTTTAATAGTGCAAGTGTGGATTTATTGAACAACCAGATGGAAATCACTAACTCTTGCATTTTCCAACTATATCTTGCAGTTTGCCAAGACAAAAATAATGGGCGAAACACTAACAAAATTAATTGTTTAAATATGAAAAAAAATGGATTTGCAACAACAGCAGAGAAATGGAAAAGCATTTTTTCAAACATGTGGATAATATTATTATAATAACCAAAGTAGTAACCATTTAATAAACTTGAAAGGATATTATGCAGTCTGGGAACAACAATAAAGAGAGACCAGTTTGCAAAGGCAGCTTTTCAGTCTATATTTTTAAATATCAGACTGTTAAAGTATTCAGGGATAATTCATAGTCTTTTAGCTGAATGAGCTCTAAAATAAAATGTGAATTGTTAATGCTGTTACTTGAACACATGCCAAGGCATAGCAAGTTGTCCCTGATGCAAGTTAGGATGATGCAGACATGTCTCATTTTCGTACACATATATAAGTGTACCAGGACTGGTATGTGTTGCTGGGAACAGATTTCTGCATGGCATAACACAGATGTCATGTCACCAAAGGTAACTTTGGATTGTCACCTTTGGATTGAACAAAAGCCTGCGTGGCAGATGTGATTTACTGGTCATTTATGATTATGTCCTATATGAAAACTAAGTCTATTCTGGCAAAATGTAGCTATACCAGTTGAACATTGTTACATTTCATTAGATAATAAACTCAAACTTCTGTATAATTTGTTGATTTTTTTTTTTCCTGCAGTAGCACTAAGTACCTACTTTGTGCTTCATGGTTGCTGTCTGTTCAAACACCACATTCTTTCCTCCCTTAGTTAGAAAATACAATAAAAACAGCCAGTTGCAACAGCAGCTATTACCTGTTTGCCTCTCAGAGGACTGAAGAAAGGTCGTAGGTTGAGCAAGATGAACATGGTAGTTGTTTTTCTGATGACAAACTGAACAAAAGAGGCCTCAGGGGTCGTCTTTTTGTGTCACCATCAAACACATTAAAAATCCCACTAACAAACCAAGAGAGACTTGGCAGTTTCATGCAAATATTCACACTGACTTTCTTTTTTAAAGAAATACCACAAAAAAGTTATAAATGACACATTTTGAACACAATATAGCTTGTATTTTATATTAGGTCCCCCAACTTTCCTTTACTATTTCAATCATTATTCTCTTTTTTCTAAATTCTCCATAAGACAATTTAAAAAATGTGCCTGACATGCTTTTTCATGCCCTATCGACACTGTGAATTATGCATTGGTTGTGCTGCTCATTACTTTTAAGTGGCATTAAAACCATTTCTTGTTCTAAACGTCTAGGTCCAAGTAAATTTATTTCCTTTTTTCACCATCTGTATTTCAATTCTCATTGTACTAATCAGCATCAAGATCTCCCTCCACAGATGTGGGGTAATGAAATGATAGTTCAAGGGCAAAATCACAAGACTTTCAAAGAAATTTTGAGATCACTGAGAAACAAGATGCAAACTGGAAGCCCAATAGAATTATCACGGCACTCAGAGCAGTTGAGCTCAAGTTATTCACTGACAGATCGCATGCTTAAAGAAAGATTGATTTGATAGTCCTATAGTGGGAGAAATAAAACACACAGTTTCTCTCAAAGTCAGTGTGTGCATCTGTTTAATGTGTGTGCATCTCTCAGTTCTGCTCATCAAACCTGACATTGAGTATGAACACATCCTTTAAAGAATCCTCATACTGGGCTGCAAGATTAGGAAAAACATTAGCTAGTCTGTAAGTTCAACTCCAACAGAATGCTTCAAATAATTGTAATTTATAATATCTAACATATTTAGTCAGAATAGTCTGCTTTGTGGTTAGTGTATATTTTCTTTCCAACATTGTTGCACAGAGTCACCACAACTTATACTTTGAAATATATTTTTTCATTTCCTCCAAAATATTCTAATTCAAATTGGTGTGAGATGACCATTGCCTTTAATAGGCATTGATACATTTATTTATTAAGCCACACCTTACTCAGTGAATATACGCAGGGTCCATGCTCCTCTTGATCTGTCTTTTTTATTTTATCAATTCTGTATTTGTCCTGATCAGAACTTTGATAGCAGTTCTGATCAGGCTTTTCTTTACAAATGTATTTTTTTTAATAAGTAGGGGAAGTTGTTGCATGTGCTTTCTTGTAAGAGAAATGTGTGCCCATGCCAAGCATAAAAATGAGCTTTACCTTTCCTTTGTCCCAAATGATTGGAACCTAAAGGATGATGAGTCAATCATGACACTGCCTGCTGTGATCGAGACAACCTGAAAATACAACACAGTCTATTGGAAAGAATTAGGTGCGCTTACTGCATTTAACTTCATCTGCTACATTGTTAGCTACAGCTATTGATTTTCCTTTCATGATATGGAGATTCATTCACACGCAAGAGCCCATCTCATCCTTGATAACTTTTTAACCTTGACAAATATGCATGCTGACGCAGTCCTGAAAACATGTTTGGTCCAAAGACTAAACTGATGAGCTGGCATGCATTAGCTTAGTTTCCATTTTCCCTTAGGGTTTAGGAGTAGACTAAAGCAGTCCACTTTCTTTATTATTTTTTATTTATTATTTTTGTGCAGGTGTGTGTGGGGGAAAAAAAACCTGACAAAGAAACACATTGTCATTGTGCGTGTAGGTGTGTGTGTCAGTGGTCCTTCTAGTGCAGGTGTGTGGATGCATGTAAGCCTGTCAAAAGCACTTGGAGAGGAGATGCCAAGGTGAGGGAGAGACTGACCCTCTCCACCTGGCCCTGACTCCCACCTCAGAGCTCTGCCTCACCCTTCCGTACTTTACACATAAGCGTACACGCAAGTGATTGATTAAGCCAGAAAGCCAAAGGCTCAAGGGTGAGAAATAGGAAAGCGGAGGTGGAAAAATTATCAGGTAGTACAGCCTTTGTCCCGGTTAGTCAGGTCTGACAGACAGACGCTCAGACAACCTATGCATCCGGCTGTGGCGTCAACTGTCTGAAGTGTCACGGTGAAGCACGCTAAAAAAATGCAAACCTAAAAACAGATCAGCGTTGCATTTCCATTCATTTAACATGCACCATTAATCACAGTGACTCAAGGGATGAACGCACACTGCAATTTTATGAAAGGGTGCGGAGCAAAAAACTCCGACATGTGACAGGCTAGGGCATGTTTCAAAATCACGCTCAGGTGATTTGTTTTTGCAACAAGAGTCTCCAGTTTTTCTTTTATTCTTGTCAAGGGGAAGAGGTTTGTCTGTCAGCTACGAGTCATGGTGATATCCAGTGACGTTTCTTTCTTTTTTTTCCTTTCTCTTTTCCACCCAGTTTCCGAGCTTTAAAGAGCCTTGTTGACATGAAATGGGGTGAATCCATCGCAGATGAAAGAGAATACCTTGTCAGCTCGGAGAACAACAAAGTTCTTTTCGAAACTTCGCAGACTTGGCATGAAAATGGCCTCTCCATACTCTGCTCCTCTTATGTATGGATTTCCAAGACTTGTGAAAATAAACACTTTTCTTAGCTACTCAAGCACCATCGGCACACTGTCACATAACAACACCTTTAATTTAGAAATGCTAGAGGATTGTTGTCAGAGAAACAAAAAATTGTTAAAGGATTCTGCTTTTACATATATGTGACAAAATTTTATAAAATTGCTTTTTGTGATATCTTGATATCTTTTTTTGTTAAGGCGCTTTTACTGACATCAATTCTTTATTACATCAAGTATTTGCAGATGTGGAGAAAAAAAAAAGAAAAATAATTATGTGCAGCATGCTGAATATTTTCCATAAAAAACATGTGATTGATATTTCTTCCGATATCATCTTCTGAAGGTGGAGAGCATGACTCCCAAGCCCCCATAGCCATCAATTTTCATTTTATGAGGTAATTCAATAAACTGCCATAATTGGCTCAAAGAAATTGACATCTTTCCTTAATGCTAAATTAATTTAATCTGGCTAACTACTTTGTGTAAATATAAATAAATAACCCTGATACGCTGGATTAAATCAGGGAGTTTTGAGAAAGAGAGCTTCAGGACAACTAATTATTCGGGGAAATGGGGGAAATGTCAGATACAAATTACCAGCTTTGTTGGCAACAGGAGCCTTTTCTGCTCAAAATGGAAAGCTCTACTGGTCTGCAAGACAGAACCTGACACCAGGTTGTCAGTACACATTAAGACTTACAAGTGATTTCAAAAAAAGGACATTCTAATGTATTTTCTGATCAATTTACCGCCAGTAAATATTTGACAACCTAGAGGGACTTCTAGACTGTGTAAAGAACATTGAGATTTCACTCTAGATGGTCAAACAATCTTTAAGACTTAAAGAAGAAAATCTTTAAGTTTTAAAGATTTTTTTTAAGACTTAAAAAAAAAATCTTATTTTTTTTTTATAACATCTGAACATTATTCCAATCACACAGGACCAGTTATTTAATTAAAATTAATTCAAAAATACTTTATTTATCCTAAATGGGATATAAATGTTGTTATAGCTCATTAATTCAGATTCTTCAAAAAGTTACTGAAGATGGTGATGGCTATTAGCAGGAAAGACATCTTGTTTGTATTACAGAGAATCTGCAATTATAATAGTATAATTATATCAACATTATTATAATAATTATTATATTATCTCATATTATAATATAATATTATAATTAATATAATGTTATACTAATTATAATTATTTACTATAATAGTAATCTGTAATTATAGTTTAAATCATTGGAATTAATTTTAAAATTTTAATCATCATCTTAGATACTGCTGCCAGCAATTAAACATTGTCCTTCTGCTATTTTTCAAAAAATTCTGTTTGTTTTTGTGCATACAGCTCTGTCTGCTCAAACCCCCAGTTAGTCGTAACAGATGGCCGTTCGTACTAAGCCAGGTTCTGCTGTTTAAGAGGAATTTTTCCTCTTCACCATCACCACATGCTTGGTATGTCAATGACACAATGCAAGCAGTTTAAAAGTGCATAATAAACAAAGAGATTAACTAATTGTTTGGCAGCACAAACCTGTAGCTCCTTTGTCTCCACCTGATTGGGAAAGCTAGAGCAGGCCTGAAAAACCACTTCAGGTGCAGTGATTGGCTGAATGCACTGTGTGGCTGACTGTCACTCTAACCAATGGAGCAGCAAAGGTGGGATTAAGGGCACTTTTTACCCTGGGTTACATCAACTACCACTACATGCTCATCCATTGGACGGTGATTTGATTCAATCCGCCGGGGCCTTCCTTCTATTCTATTCTATTCTATTCTATTCTATTCTAACCATTAACTGGTTATTCTATTCTGTTCTATATAATGCAGGCAGCACTGCATTTTATCACAACCTCAAAGGTCACAAAGGCATTGACCTGAAAACTTTTGCTATTTATTTTGCATTGTGTCACATGCCAACATCTGGGCACCATGCAGCCAAATTTGACAAGCAAACAGCAAACAAAGACAGAAAAAGCGCTGCTCATGTATTTTAAACTCTAGATGGAAAATGCCAGGAACAAGGACACAAAATGTAATTTATCTTTATGAGGATAACAGTTCTCTTTTTTGGATTTATTCTCAAGTTTTCTTCTAATCTCTAAAAGAACATTTAGAACAGAAAAAAGTACAATAAAATAAAAACATTAATTATGCATTAAAACTTATTGGTTTTGCTTAATCCTCCTTTAGAAAGTCGAATTTCTAATTAAAGTAGTTATTTTAAATATAACTTATCACAAGGTTTATTTTGGCTTTGAATTTCTTTTTTCCGAGGCAACCTGTTCCAAATACTCTACTTGAGACTCTGCCATAGATATTTTTGGGGTAGACCTGCTGTACTTTAAGCCTGTAACAATTCACATGCTCTAAATTTACCATACTGCACTCAACTTTTACATTAAGATGATGTGTTAGCCCATTTCATCATTTATTCATCCAGGCTAACAGTGTTGTCTATGGGGTGTCCATGATACTCTCCTCTGAGATGCACTCCTCATACAAAAAAAAAAAAAAAAGAAGTCCTTGCTACTGCAAATTGCATCCTCATGAAGGAGCAGGCCATTTTGTCACAAATGCAGTTGCTTGCTCTTGAGAGATTCGCTATGACCAGTAATTGACTCTGAGATAGTGTCCCTGCCATTTCCCCTTGTCCCCAGCCGGGGGGTTTAGAGACTGAGTAGCAAAGAGCCGCATGCCTTGAGGAAGGCGAGAGCTGGATTAAGAGGTAGGTGCAGTAAACGCCATTAACACAACTAAAAACGAATAGCTCTCTGGTGTGAGGGCAGCGGTAAATGGCCTAGGACGGTGGCATTTTAGCATTTTGCTCCACAGGGACTTCTATACTCAGCCACAGTTCTCCACGTCCGCTGGATGCAGGACCAGAGAGTTACAGAAAAAAGCATATTAAAAAAATATATAAATGTAAATAATGAGACTGTCCAGCATTTGGTAGCATATTTTCTCTTGTATAGTAAAATATGATTCTGTTCATAGTAATATAGTAACTATGTTTCTATTTTGGAAATACTAACCATGGGCAGATGAATGTAACTTAGTAAGATTAACAGCTCTTTGTCCGACTCCGTTTGCTTTGGACAGAGAGTCTGGGTGAAAAGATTGCTCGAGTTTTTTTTGCTGTTGTTTTTTTTTTTTCTTATGGAAAGAGGTGCACAAACAGTCGAATGCGCTTCTTAAGGAAGATAAAGGAGCGAGATTGTCAGCCTTGAGATGCATGTTGTCAGAGAGGATTTTAAACTCACAGAGGGACGGAAAAGAAAAAAAAAGCACTCTTCTTAAGATTTCTTTTTTAACAGCCTATCATTTTTATCACAGAAGAAATAAACAGTACTGCCTCACTAATCAGATCTAGAGAAGGTTGTGTCATTCATGAAATTGAGACAGAAGGTTATTGTTCATGCAGGGATGCTGAGATTGCAGTGTTTTGATCAAGTTAAGAAAAACTTCTTAGGCGCCACAATATGTTGAGTACGGCTGTCTTGCAATTATGATTGTGTGAAAGTGTCAGAGGGAGAACTCCAGCATCCAACAGTCAGAGACCGGCTTCTTGCTGGCAGCTGGACAGGTGAGCTATGATGTTGCCTCATTATATTCAAGCACAGTGCAGCTTGCTCTGCAGTCCTAAAACCCAACAAGATTTTAAACTGAGACAACTAACACAAAGCACATAAACTGATTATTTTGCTCTTGACACTCACAAACTTTATTTCAAAAACTTAAATCTACAGTATTTAACTTATAAACATATTTACATATTAGCTAAAACTGTTTCTATGCACAGACAGTATAAAATGATACAGCAGTGCTTCAAATGGGTCAGTGTGCAACAATATGTAGTGCCATCAATTCTAAATTTGACCCCTCATATACCAAAGACCTCAAGTATAAAAGAATGTGCAGCTCTCAAACTGTAAAATGAAAGCTGTATGAAGAAAAAAGTCAGATGTAGATAAATATGCATAAATGTGTCACTGCAGTGCACACTTTGCCTTTATAAATCTGGATTCAGGGTGAATTGGGTGCAGCAGGATGAGTGATAGTTCTCTGCCCATAAATGCATATGCAAATTAGCATAAATACACAGAATGCTTCAACCACCTGTCTGAGTAACCATAGCAATGGCCTCTGCTTGAGTCTGATTCCAACTACATCTAATAATATAAAAATATTTTATGGATTAAGAATTTCTTTCAAAGCACAGAAGGTCACCTTTACAAAAAAATTAAAGAAATAAAATGAAAAGCTAGACATACAAAAATTAAAAAAAAAAGTTTCGAGATTGATCAAAGACAAAATGCTTGTTTCAATTGATGAGTTTTCAGTCAAGATTTGAAAATAGATTGCGAGATAGTCCATTGAATTGAATGGGGAGATAAAGTATTTGACAGTATGAAGGACTCATGCTGAACCAGGTCAATGTTCCACTATTTGTTGGGCATTTTTGTGCATATAAGTTGGACATTTGCAGAATGGAAGTGCTTTCTATTTGTAAATGTACATTCAATTACAGAGGATGGCCTTATTGCAATATTAGTCGACAGTTCCAGTCACGTTAGAAAATCGGCTCATCGCTGCAAATTGCAATTTAATTTCTGCCTGTTCATCTGCAGTGCAGGGGAACCTTATGCATCTGGGCAACATATGTTGGGAATGGCTCAGCTGAATTATGACTGTGATATTCCAGAACTGTCAGACATTTTCCACTAAAATTCTCCAGTTTCAAGGAATCCCAGCATAGGGAGAACTTGAACTGGTAACACACAGCTCCTTCTAGTTTCCCTCTGCAGAGCATGGGGGGCCAGTTCCATGCTTCAAGATGAATATCTCCCTAATGTTATTGGTCTGCTTTGTTTATTGATATCTAAAAGGTGAGTTTTAATTTCCCCACCTAGAAAGTCTGCATGGTTTAAATCTTTGAATCGCTTTCCTGGATTGTGCCAAGATTTTGACAATGCTTATGAATTATCTCTCATTCTTTCACTGAGCCTGTTCTATGGCTCTAAAATGTGTGCAAATCATTAAGGGTAGCTGAAAATGTAATTAGTTTTCTGTTTTGCTTAACTGCTTTTCAAATATGTCTTTATTATTAAAAGAGTTGCATATTATTTTTATACTACAAAATTATGAACTTATAATTGCAAAGACTATAAAATAAATGACAGAATTAAACCAAAGTAGCACTGCATTCACTTATCCTCAATTCCATCAACAAATAATGCTGTAACCTTGTTTGATTTTGTGTCGTGTGTGTCTGGGATTTATAATCTCCCAACACACATTTCGAAGCAGACACACTCTGAAAACACTTGTTAAAAAAGATGTCAGTCTCCAGTGTCAGGAGCTTCCACTCTACTGAAGGGCAGCCGAGGTGAAAGGTGAAAGGCTAATTGTGGCTCATTGGACTGAAACAAACTTCGATGATAAGTCGTGTTCTTCATGTGCCCACAGTAGAGGTCAAACAGTCCCTGGATATGCTGTGAGTGCCTCATCACTTAAACTGCAGGAACAACAACCAATATGTCAAGGAGGTTCTGGGGGGAGAGCTCATTTGGCTGACACAACAATACATGTCACCACAACCTGTGGGAAGGGTGATTGTTTTTTTCCTCCAAGAAGAAATGCATCAACAAAACACTTATCCCTTTGATTACTATTTTTAAGTTCCTTATCCCATTAGAAACCACCAGATGTAAGGTACTTCGAGTGAAAAAAAAAGAAAAAGAAGAAGGAGAAGAAATTTGACAGCACTTTAAGGTCCTATTAATGTTTTTTGTGCTGTTGTATACCTAAAACAATTCATTACTGCATTAAAAGCTAAAGGACACATGGAATAATCAATAGCACCATCTATTTACAATAAACAATATGTGCTCAAAGGGCATTGTTGCATCTGCTAATGTAACACATTCCCTTTGATTACTGATAGGCCATTTGCAGAAAGCCTTAACTGCACAATATGTCTTGCCGTTAGTTCCCTGACCTCATTTTGGCTTAGGGACAGCATTATTCAAGAGAGAGCTGAAGGAGATGAAGAGAAAGAGATATGAGGCCTTTGGGGAAAACGGTGCAAGCGAGGGTGGAAGTAAAAAAAAAGTCTGCAGAATCCCCATCAATAACCCTCCTCCAGTTCTTGTGTATAAAGAAAGGAGAGAAGGTGGGAGGAAAGGAGGAAGGGAGTGTAGGAAGGGGTGACTTGGGGTTGAGACAGGGTCAGAAAGAAGTAACCATTAGCTTAAAAAAGGACCTGGATCAAATGCTATTTTTAAGTTCCTTATTTATTCTGCTCTCAACAGCTTGGGGTAATTTAAGAGTTGTCTAAACTCAGACATTGCGCAAGCAAAGAGGCATCCATCACTTAGAGAAGACACAAGGTGTTCACAAGGAAAGAAGGATGGGGGCCCAGGAAAAGCAAGAGGGGAAGGGATAGAAGAAAGAGAGATGGCTAAAGACAGAAGGCTCTCTAACTTTGCATCACAGTCCATTGTGTTTTGTGTCTGTTTGTGTGCACTTTGTTTTCGAATATATATCTACTTTATGTTGACCAGGATTTCACACTTTAAACACTGCCACTTCTTGTTCTCATAAGAAAGTAGAAGGAAGACATCTTGCAACAGCAAATTAAACCCACTATTACTTCAGTGACACAAAGTAATTGAAGGAAGGTAGATAGTTTTCTTATAAAACTTGAACTTTTGGGGCGTGCTGTGGTGGCGCAGAGGGTTAGCATGCCCCACACTTAGTGGCCTCAGCCATCAACGCGGACGTCGCGGGCTAGACCCGGGACCGGGAGTTTTCAAATTTCAAATCTTATATATTGCCTGTTTTGTTAGCAGGGTTACAACCGTTAATCAGCACAATCAAAGACATCTGCTATGAAAAAGTTGTCAACTGAACTTTTTATTTCAACTACTAATTGCAATGCTCCAAAGGTTGCTGAGGGGATTGTGCCCTTTTTTTTTTACTGGCAGCCACCAGGAAATTGGGTGTAAAGTGTACATATCAGGACTCTCCTTATATTGTACCACAGACAACTACAGTGTTACTTGTTGTTAGAAAGACCAAAATATTGTGAGAACTGTGAATTACTTGGATTTATGGGGATAAGAACAAACTTTAACAATGCTGTCAGCAAACCTTCACTTAATCTCCTCATGCTTCTCTGCACACACATAAATATGAATATATTTGAAAATATTCAATGAAATTGTTCTGTGTTGTTTAGCAGTACAGGTGCATTCATTGTAACTTTTGTAGTATAGTTTCCTACAGGTAGAACTGTATGGAGTTCTACCCGTATACAGCGACATGAACAGGTACATTGCAGCAAATCAATGAAAGAAAGACTATGTGTTTTGGTGAGATTTATATACTTCATACACTGAACACATCTTACTGAATTGACTAGACACCCATGGATATTTTCTGCAGTAGTGATTTGTTACTATGCATTTAATTTCCCTTTGGAATCAATAATGTATTTTTTATTTGAATTGTATTGAATGTGATGCAGAGAGTGAAGAGGACAGCTGGGTGACACATACTGTAGTAATTGTTTGCAGATTCCTCCAATGTAGGTTGTTAAATTAAAAGTCCCTTTCTCAGATCAGAACATCAAAAGAAAAAAAAAAGAAAAAAAAGTTGAGTTTAGAAATTTAGTCATGACCAAATCTTTCCAAAGAGAAATCTAATGATTTCATGATGTTGACATCAATCTTTATAGCAACACATAAATGAATGCAGCAGTTGGTGTTGTAGTTCTTGCAATGTGTAGTTAATTACAGCTGCAAGATATAAAGGGAAAAGAAAACAGTTACAAATTCTGTTCTGTTTTAAAATATTCTGCATGACTTGACTTCTCATAACAAACATGCATTGCTGGAGAATTCACCTTTTTATATGTTTAAACAAAAGACCGCCATGTCATTTATAACCAGTTGAGAAATGGAATGCAGACGCTCCTAAATCTAAAAAAAATGCACTTTCCAGCTTGACAAATGCAGTGCACATCAGTGAACCTTTTCATAAAAAGGTAGAGAACTTTTATTCAATGATGTTTAATGAGAATGACATGAACTTTGTATAGTTGGTTCAACTTCAACTGATATCTAGTGGAAAGATATCCTCAAGGCTGCCTTCTGGTACTAAAGCAAATTGAAATATGTCAAACCAATGCATCTTTGTAAGATGACATCTTTAGCTCTTTGATTCCCACCAATGCATGACATAGCATGTTATAATTGAAAATTCAGTTACTGCTATACATGCCTGGCTAGCTGGTACAACTGAAATAAATTACTCATGCAATTGTACAACCCTTCACTTTGAGGCAACCCATGTTTTCCATTATACAACAGAGCACTTAGGCTAACACTTATCCCTCAAAGCAAAACCTAAAGAGAGTGCTGTAGATTATCCAGTTTTAGCTTGTTATAATCACAACAGGGCAAGTGTTAAACTACCAGTAAGTAAAGAGGAACTATTTATTTTTTCTTAAGATGTCATGGCTTGTGATTAACTGGGCATCAACTATTTGATCATCTCGCTCACTTGCTCAGATGGCTAAAGTTGTATTCAATGAATTAGAAACAGACTGTTTGGTTAATAGGTCTTCAGATACCTTTAGCCAAGAGCCATATCTATGTAGGCAGTGCCATAAAGCATGTAGATATTCATCTGGTAAATCTCTTTCAGTGTAGGCATGTGTTGAAAAATAAGTCTTGTGTAGACTTGTAGGGATAGATTCAGCTGGACTGAGAGTCTGCGTGTTTTGAACAATTGCTGCTGAGAATTTGCTCTCTGACTGAAGGACTGGTTTTCTGAATATCAACCCCAACGATCCGTCCGACATTGCACAGATAGTCAGAATAATGGCTTTTTCACATAAAAAAACATTCCAATAAAATTCAAACCAATCACATTCTAGGTTCACATGGAGAGAGGGGTGAAAAGTTTGTCATGGAGTTTGTGGCAAGAAAGGGTGGACATGAACAAAATGACACCACTTTTGTCACGCAGCTCCGACAACGAGAACTGATTTCAGCAGTTAAGCTCAACCATACAGAGCCCTTTAATGTGATAATTGTGCCTTGGCTCAAACATCTCTCAATCCCCAAAATAGTCCAGGAGCAATTCCACTACCTAGGCCTGTCTTTTTACTTTCAGGAATGTCAAGAGTAATCCTTCAGTAGCAAACAGTCTCCAGAACTAGAAAGAGAAACTTCATCAGATAATATAAAACAACTAAAAATTATGAAGTGGTTGTTTTTCTGACTCCTTATAAAGAATGAAGAGTCGGAGTCAGGACAGTTCCTTCTCATAATCTTATAACAATAATCTTCTCATAATAATCTGTTTCTCTTTCTGAGCCATTGCACAGATATCTGATTCTCAACCATACAGCTCAAATCAAACACCATTACAGAGTATCAAGGAAAAACATTAAGCTAATGATTTTACAGGAAGAAAAAAGCATGAAAAGGAAGTCTTCAAGATGTTAAGGTAAAAACCTTATCAAGACACAGTAACGCAGTGTCTTGCGTTATTGTTGTTCCTGCTTTTCTCTTTTTTGTACAATTAGAAAGTGGGTCTTGGCCCGTTTTTGCTGGCAAAGAATGATAACTTAATTCAGCGTAAAAAACTCATTACACCACGCTACAGATGGACTCAGCCATGCAGAGGAACCTTTGTGCTCCCTACAGAATGCCCAATTGAAACAGGGGCACTATTAAAACTATAAGCCAACCATTTGTTAATGACAGTGATGTGCATCAGGGCACAAAGGGAATATGGGAGAGAAAGAAAGAAACTGAAAAGCAAAAAAGAGTAAAATGAATAATGAACAAGAAAGACAAAATACAAAGATTAACAAATGCACACAGTGCAGAAGAGCATATCACTGTAAGCCAAGTTTGCTCAACAGCTTTGGAGGATTGAAAAGTATTTTAAAGTAAAGTATTAGTTTTTTGGTTCACTGCTTTATAAGATTTTATTTTTGTCACTTTTACAAAGCTACTTAGTTTTCTTCTGAAGGAGTGAACGAGTTCAAGGTGTTCTTTTCACTCACAACTAAATCCACCCATTGATCTTCCAAAGCCATTCTGGAAAGGGGAAAGACAAATCCCAGAAACCTTGTCAGTCTTCCCATTTTAAGATTCTCATACAACAAATACTTCAGCAAAAGATGACAGTAAAGAAATCACAGACAGTAAAAAAGTAATAAATCAACAGTCCCTCGAGCTAAAAAATAAAAAAAGAAATTAAACTCCTTTGAAGGTTGAGGCAGATGGTGGTTCCATGATAACCTCTCCACCTATGTGCCCTTGGGGCCAAGCAGGCAAAAAGCATGTAAACATGTTTTATTACAACATAAAACTCAGAGGAGGCCAAAGCATGTCTGGACTCTTGTTTTAGGGCTTTTTTTCTTGCCAGAAAAAGGTATGTGGTCTCTGAGTTCTTAAATGGCCATAAACATGTATGACTAACTGCACGTTAATGGAAAAAAGGTTAAGGAGTAATGGCCTTTGTAGAGTATCAGATGTAGCAGTGTCACAGTTTTAGTGTTCTTAAGGTAGGTTTTTAAGAGTGTGGTTACTCCATAAAATATCCAAAATGAGACCTAAATAATACTCATGCAATGACCCTTTAGAAGAAACAAGTTGATATAGTATTTACATATAGTATATATAAATATACATGTGAACCAGATGTGTGGATAAGAAAGTTTTGTTTTGGTCCAAGAATTTAAGTTTTAATCCAATTTTAATTAGTTTAAGTGATGCAGCAACTCTATATATAGATTTAATTGGAGACGCAAATGAGGTAAATGGGGCAGGGGCACTCGTGAAGCTTCAGCAATGTGTCTTAGCACACCTTTGCCATCAATCAACTTGGCTAATACCAGCTACCTGGCTAACAAACTGTTGAGTGTTTACATCACAGCATTAGAGGCAGATCAGAGGCTGCCAAACTGCTGCATGAGATAATAACAATCATGGCAGACTCTCTCACTACTGTAACAGTGCAAACTTCTCCAATGAACTTCCAAAGTACAGACAGTATATTTAGTGCCCCACCAGGAATAAAAACTCACTGGACTACTGCTAGACAGCTATAAAAGATGCATATTGCGCTGTTACGGGGGCCACTTTGGGACTTTCTGATTACAGTCTCCCTCATCTGAATCCAACCAATAGTCAGAGATGAAAAACGTTTGAGCCTGTATGTTTGGGAAGTGGACTGATGAGTCAAAGCAGATGTTACAAGCCTGTTTTGATTAGGTGGGAGGTTTTGTGAAGCTTCAGCTACAGATATCAATAAACTTACAGAAGCAATCACTTTCTTACATCAGTTTGTTTGAGGACGTCTGCATGCAGACCAAGATCTTTCGCATATACAATAGTAATACACTATGTGTCACTTCAAATATGAGAAAGCTGCGTGTAGGACAGAGAAAGATGCTAACAGTAGTGGGGACCAGGGCCTCTATAAGCAGCCCACCAGAACAAATCAACTGAGGAGATCAGCTAGGGTAAATAACAGTGAGAAGCTAAAAAACAGCTTTTCAGCTAACAACCGAGCCACCTTTTGAAATGGTCTGAAATACATCACTAACTACTGGAGTCCCAGGCCTGTTGCTGTGTGGTCATGAAATCCTTTAATTAACTGTTGCTGAAGCACATCCAGAATATTGAACAAGATTCCTTGGTTCAATCCAGGAAAATGATTGGTTTGTTATATATGGTTGCAAGTCAGCGGATTGTCTCAGTTGTCTTAATGCTGTTCTTTACCAACTGTCAGTTGACTTTGCATACACTAACAATTATCGCCCGCTGTGTTTGTTTCCATTGTTTAAGTCAATGGAAAGTAGAATAATTGGAAATGAATCATTTGAGTAAAAATATTGTAAAGAGTGAGGTTAACAAATTTTATCAAGTATATTTTAAAACATGACTGGAATTTAACTCGCTTGACTGTTAGACTAACATTTTTATCTGCTTAAATAAGTTAAAAGATCTTATTCAAATAAAATGTGTACACCATGCCAAAAAGCCCACAAATCCATCTTTTAAATTCCCAGCTTTAGAAGTAACAGGATGCCAGTTCTGACATATTTATTACGTGCTTGTTTCAGCAGAAGTCATGTTTCTGGCTTTTTATTGCATTTGTTTCAAGATACAAGGTTGCATAATTTTCTCTCAACCAACCATGTGAAATGGGAAAAACTAAAAAAATCATTACACCTGTAGTCACAAGATGCAACTTTACTTCTTATAGCAACTTCATGTTAGTACTAGAATATATATAGATAGAAATATTCCAACCTTGCAGTGTTATTCTGAAAAATATCAAAAACATTCTACACCATATCAGCTTGATCCCATTTGTCAGTTTATTTAGTTTTCATGTTTCTGTTTCTGCTTGCAAGCAAATTGTGTTATTGTTATTAACAATACTCTTAAAAATGTCGCCGCCCTTAAATCTGCAAAGATTGCTTGTAAATATCTCTGGGATCCATTTGCAAATCTCTAACAGCAATTTCAACACCTAATCACACTCTGATACCAAAGTTAAAGTCATTAGTGGTGATATTGTAAGACGAAACCACCGCAGAGACGAAAACCCCAAAGCCCAAAACAATTATGGACATATGGCACACAATCCTCGTGTAAACAGAGGAAGAAAGGCAGCTTAACTCCATGGAGATACAAATCTTGGAAAGTCAAATCTTTCATACAAAATTGAGGCAAATACAAATCACTTTCAAAAGTGGAAATTGAACATGCTTAAAAAGTCATATGCCTTTTAAGGTCAATGCTAAGTTAATCACAGGTATGAACTCCTAAAGATCCACCCCAGATCTTGGTCTTTGTTACTTTTTAGTTTCAAAGTTAACCTTTATTTTATGTCAGGTTTTCTATTGCCCATGTTCTCATGGTGTAAGAGGAACAGCACAAGTGCCAGTCTGGGGAATAGCTGACATTTCAGCGATTGTTAAGGGTTTTAACATCTTACCTGAAGGATGTAGCAGGTGAAAAATGGTGAGACTATGGCTGAAATAGGATGACCCAGATGTCATTTTCGGACTTTCTTATGGCATTCCTTGGTAGACTAAGTGAGGAGACCTTTTGGAAATACTAGGAAGAAATTGCTAACTTTTAACAAGTAATAGGCATTTATTTTCTGTGAAGATCAAAGGGTACATCATTGCTATGGAACTAGGGCTAATTAAAAGAAAAAAAAATAATGAAGCTTTAAGTAGCATGAAAAAAAATGCCTGAAAAATGTTCAGTAGTAAAATTATTGCTTTTTGCAAAACTGTTTTTATCAAGAAAAAGAGAATTAAAGAGGCACCTAAGCAAAACATGAAGGATTCCCAGTTTTCACTGTACTCTATAGAAACCTCAAGGTTTTTTCAAGAAGCTTCAGTGGACCGAACAAAAAGTTACAGATTTTTCAAAAACAACACTGTTGTTCATCTGAAACAATGCCAAGGTGAATTTAAGCATCACCAATACTGAGAAAATCAGTGTCCAAGTGGCTACCATCACTCAGATCAGTCTCTGTACATCGTATAATCCTAATGGTTTTTTTTTTTTTTTTTACTAATCTATAAGATGAAATATTTTTTTGTAAATTGAGGAATATTTTTAACTTTTTACTACTGATGGAAGTAAGTAAAAATCATATATCTAACGTCTGTCTGAGAGGTCTCATTGTCCCATCTGTGATTTATATTGGGCAACGAAAGAGGAGGGGGTCTGCAACTATTGTTGAGTAATAAGATATAAAAAAGGAAATTAAACATAAGTGATGTGGTTCCTTGTCAGCCTGTCTGGTTGTGTTGACATGTTTTACTTCCATTGGAACTGATCCATCATTGCCTCATATTTACACAGCCTACATCCCCGGAAGCATTTATTTATCTCCCCACACTCGATGAATGGATAGCAGCAAGCTGGAGGAATTAATAACATAATGATAACAATAGTAAGAGCTAAAGCGTTATTGATGACTCAGTCAAGGACAGCACAGTTCTTGCCTGCATCTCTTAATTAGTAACTTGTAAAATTGCATTTTATCCTTAGACAAATATGCTGAAATATTGAGCGGTAATGTGGAAAGCTACCATTTTATTTACATGTCATGCAAAAGTAATTTCATTTTACTGGCACATAAAACAGGTTTCTTTAAATTAGTTGCTTTTCTATGACAGCTAATGAAACAAAGAAAATGCTCCCAACATGTTTTTTCCTCACAATATAAAGGAAAAAAACATATATTTTAACTGAATAAAATGCAGGGTTTTTTTCGGTTGAAAGTCAAGGACGCACCTACACCATAAATTTACAAACTCTATATGAAAATACTTTTTTTTCACACTTTGTGACATTAAATCAGAATAAACTTTACCTATTTTACATAAATTAAAATTACATTTTTTCTATTTGCTAAGTGCTAGAATAATGACAGAGATATTAAGGCAATTATTTTTTTATTTTCTTAAAACTTAAAAGTTGAAATACACTAAGATTACTTTGCCTTTAAACAATTTGGGACTTTTAATGGCACATTTTTGGAGGTTTCTGAGGGGTTTATTGATGACATATAATTTAATTTGAGATACTTGTGGATGTATCTGGAATCCACTGTGCTTCCTTGTGTAACATCATGGAAAAGTTGAAAGAAATCAGCCATCATATCCAGGAGAGAATTATGGACTTGCACAATTCTGAATCATCCATGGGTGCAATTTCAAGATGCCTAAAGGTGCCTCGTTCATCTGTATAAACAATTATACAGAAGTACAAACAGACGGGAATGTTGAGTCATCATACCGCTCAGGAAGAAGATGGGTTCTGTTGTCCAGGGATGAACGTGCCTACAAAAGCAGAAACCCAGAGAGGATTTTGGTAGAACCTGGTAAGTGTGTTTTTATCCACAGTTAAATGAGTACTGTATCTACATGGCATGAAAGACCATTGTGCCAGGAATAAAAAACTCAGATTATTGTTTGTAAGTGCACACAGGGACAAAGTCCTTAATTTTTGGAGATGTGCTGTAGTCTGACAAAACTAAAATTGAACTGTTTGATCATGATAACCATTGCTATGTCTGGAAGATAAAGGGGGAGGCTTGAAAGCCTGAGAATACCATCCAGACTGTGAAACACGGGGGTGACATCATTATGCTGTGGGGTTGTTTTGCTGCAGGAGGGACTGGTGCACTTCACAAAATAGATGACATAAGGAGGAAAGGATATTATGTGGAAATATTGAAGCAACATCTCAAGGCATTGGCCAGGAATTTAAAGCTTTTGGTGCAAATGAATCTTCCAAAAGGACAATGGCCTGAAGCATACTGCCAAACTGGTTATAAAGAAAATTTATGGGCAAAGCTGAAAAGGCATGACCAAGCAAGGCGGCCTACAAACATGGCTGAGTTACACCAGTTCTGTCATTATTGGGCCAGAGATTTCTGCTACAAGTTGTGGGATACTTGTAGAAGAATATTCAAAAATGTTTGACCTGAGTCATACAGTTTAATAATAAAATTTGCCTCATAAACTTCTCTCTCATTATTCAGGCAAATAGAAAAAAAGAGTATAAGATCTAACTTGCCTAAAAAAGAAGTTTGTTCTGGTATCTTGTCATACAGTGTGAAAAATGCATGTGTTTTTTTACATAGTGTATGTAAAGTTCTGGTTTCAATTGTACATAATTATGATATAAGCACTGGTGGCTCAAAAGTCACTCTCACACCAACGTGTTTAGTTAATGCAAGAGAGGGATGCAAAAACGAGATGAAAGAGTGAATGTCTTTGTTGAATTTCTAAAATAAAAGGAGTTTAAACTTTTATCCCTGTTGTGTAAATTGTAAAAGCAGCTGTATTTTATTACAACCTAATCATAAACTTGTGTGAAAGTTAGTAGTATTAGTATTCAGTTCTCTTGCTTTAGAGCAAGTTCTCTTGCTTTAGAGCAAGAGAACTTGCTCTAAAGCAGGTACTATTGCTTTAGAGCAGAAAAGTTCTATGTCAATTCTGAAGACCTTGATAGATTGTTATGATATTAGATAGGGAGTTTGACAGGGAACTTTCTTTGAACAATAGATTTCTTCTTGTTACTCTTCCATAAGGGCCAGATGAATAACAAACAAAGTTGATATTAAATTACACAATGATGGAGGCTATATGTTTGCAGGGTATTTTACTGAGGGATATCAGGGTAGCAGGAACTAAACAAAAAGTCAGGCCACACTTTTCAGATTTGAAATTGTAAAAAAAAAAAAAAACCACAAAAGGTTTGCGTTACAATAGGAACTAAATGGGGAAAACCTCAAGACATAAAGTAAATACTTTTGCAATTCATTCATTAACACTAATTTACTGATGTCCGTATTGCTTATTGTGAAGTTTTGAATCCAATGTGTACAGCATCACTGCAACTCTGAAAGTTTGTTGCTTAATTAATATATATATATATATATATATATATATATATATATATATATATATATATATATATATATATATAAAACATCATAAGATGATAACAAGGTTACCACATATGTGTTGTTCCAGAATAAAATAAAATTCTAAGAAAGAATTAAAACAGTTCAGAGAACAATTCCACTCACAGTTTGCCTTCCTCTATTTCACTGTCTGGCCAAGTAATGAATGACCCATCAGTCATGCCGTGTGCATACACTGCTCTGACACTGCCAATGTTTGGACAGGTGTGCGTCTGTGCACATGGGTGTATTAGTGTATGCTTTCTCTCTCTCCCTCCTGGCTTGTAAAACAGAAAGGGTTTAAGCATGGTGTACCAGAGTAAACTTTAAACTACTTGCACTGTATATTTTTTCCCCCATTTTCTTTAAACATATCTGTTTAATGAATTAGCCTTTAGTCTACCTTGCACGCTGAATATAAACTTTGATTCCAAAAACATTCAATAAACTAAAATTTTGAACAACCACCTGAACTAATACACTTAGCATCTTCTTCTTCACTAATGTGAGCCAAAAACAGGAAGTCTAATCCAAGTTCTGTCACTTTGTTCCTATGTCACACACAAAGAACTGCAGGTCTGCTGTGACCAACAGCCTTACACAGACTACATTAGCTGTAGTGCTCAATGCTACAGCAATATCGCTCAGACATGTCCACACAAACTCCAATGTAATCTGCTCTTCTAATCATTTAATTCCAGTTAAATGAGCAAACCTTGACAGGGATGCAACTGTGTGCATCCCTGGAGGATTCATAATGTAATAACTATATTGCATACAGATACAAGTTGAAGCAAAGTGGCTTTCTTTATGTTGGAAACGTTCTGATCAATCTGCGCAGATCTTTAGATCTCTGCCTTTCTGTCTTGTGATATAGCATCAAGAGCATTAACTATTAACAACTAAGAAAATGAATGACTAAAGAAGATTTTTCACCCATGTGTTTTCATAATTGTCAGGGTTAATTGTGTTCTGATCATGCATAATGTGACATATGTTTGTGAAACAGCATCGCACTTTATGATTTATTTAGATAGGTTACGTTTTCCAGTGCAGAGCTGATGATGCTGGTGTTCTTTATCTCACACCTGCTCCAGTTCACAAGAGAAAATCTAAAAGATAAACTCTGGAAGATAAATGTTGACACAGAGCAGAGTCACCAACATCTAACATATTTACTAGATTTCAGCTTCACTGCAGAGATGGGTAATGGAAATGTAGTAAGTTAAATTTACTGACAACCCTGAAAATTTGCAGGAGAATGTCAATGAATACTATTTTATAAAAGCAATTTGAAATCATAATTTTGGTCTTTTTTATTTTGCAACAAAACTGTGCTGCAGCAAAACTGTTTTACTTCTTTATAGTTTCCAAAAATACAAGAATTATGAATATTAAATTCTATACATTGAATATATCAATTTATTTTTATTTTTTCTATAAAATTTATTTTTATTGCACATTTCGGTAACAAGGTAGTTGAAAGTGCTATACATCTTCAAAACTCAAAAAATACAAAGTCATTGAAGACACCAAACAGTAAACAACTGAAATATTACATTTTGCCAAGTGCCATTATTATACATCAAAATGTTGGTGAGTGTATTGTGGTTTAAAAACATCTAAACAGGCAGGTCTAGATTTAAAGGAACTCCATGTTTTAGCTGTTTTGCAGTTTTCAGGAAGTTTTCTATCTAAGGAAACCTACTTTCAATCAACTCCTTCTCCTTGACAAGCTTGTGGAGGGACAGTGGACAGTTGATTGCATCGAGTTGTTTACTTTTACTGTGAACATGCATATTTAGACAGTAGAAAGAAAACATTCAGTTTGAGAGGCAAACACCTCAATTGCAACCTGGCCCAGTGTGAGTGTCCATCTGCAGCAATTTTAATTTCATGGTATTCACTCTATTCACATTTGCTTTCGTTGAGTCTTATGAGCTCAGATTGTAAGATGTAGAAATAGATGACAATTTCCTTTACTGTTTCCTTGTGGATTACTACATTTAATCTGAACAACATTGTATGGTCAATTTACCTTGCTACCTTACCTTTCGACTGAATGTGTTCTTCTGCAACAGATGGTGATCATGCATGGATACACTCACAGTTGCAGCAAATTAGACACCAACTAACTTCAAATGCATAATTTTGACATGTAGGATTAGACTGGTGTCTGTTGACAGAAAATCATACATGTCCATCATACAGATCCTCTGTATGAAGAGGAGCTACAATTGGAATCAGAACTCCAGATCACCCTGCTGTGCCATAACAGTGCTAAGAACAACCCAACTATGTTACCTATTTAGCGAACACATTGATATTAATTCCCTAGAATTTTCAAAATTCTAACTTTTCAAGGGTTTGGAGTGATTAAATCTCTTCATGTGTCATACAAATCTTAAATATAAACTGTAGAAAATCTGATTAACTACACATATATTTTCAGTTTTTGGAGTAATGGAAAGTGGAAATAGTTATTTTCAAAAAAGAATTCATTTAAATTCTGATATTCCCTCCTCCCTTGACAAAGGTAAACACCCCCTCTGGTAAAAAAAAAAGAAAAAAAAAGGGCTCTTTCAGTTTGTGGGAACAGGGAGACTGAAAAACATATCTCTTCTTCTTTCTGCAGCCTAAATCCTCCCCACTACACACATGCTCATGCATACCCCTTTGCCCTCTCGCTAGTGGAGTCCAACAGCTCTCAGGGAACACAGGATTTTCTTCTTGCTCTTTCCAGATGACCTCTCTCAAATGTGGGTCCTGGGCTTAGCACACAGTAGGAGCACGAGGGGGAACAGTGTTGCAAATTTGTCGCCCTGAGTGTTAAAATTCCCCCCGGAATGTTAATCTGGGCAGTCTTCTCCACTGCACACACACAGCCACACACACGCAGACATGTAAACTTTAATAATCGTCAACTCCATCCCTTGAGATTTATAGGGTTGTCCACAAAGCTACTTGCAGAGGGAGCGGGCAGTCTTTTCTTTGTTAAAGGCAGAAAATATTTGTATTTTTTGAATGTGTTAGGTTACAACGTTCAGTGAATGTGAAAAATATTAAAACTTTAAATGATGTATGTCATAGTTAAATTATCTTTAAAAACACCCAACAATGTACCAAAGGTGGAAAATTAAAAAAGAAATTTCAATAGCTACCTAAATTTACTTAGAATGAATATGATGAAAAATAAAAGTAACTGAAACCTATAGCACAGAAAGCCGTTTTTCAGTCTGTGTCCTCAGATTGAAAAAAAAAAAGTAATCTAAAGGTATTTTTACTTCATCAGTTCACACAGAATTAAATTGTGAAGATTGAAAGCAAAAGGAGAGTTTAGAGTCTGTAATTAACTTAAAAAAGTACAAGACCTTCTTATTTGCATAAGGCCCTTCATTATGACATGACTTGAAGTAACATGGGCTTCAGGTTCCAGTTGTACTGGTTATGCTCCAGATGCCTCCACAACCACTTGAGAGTTTATTAACAATCAATGTGAACTCCAAAATGTTTGCCAAGTGTTTTTGTCAATGCAGCAAACATGTTTTTATTTCTTCTCATCAGTGCAAAAATTGACAAGAAGTCTAGCCTAAGGCCACTTAAATTGTGATCTGCCAACATTTTATTTTACTAACTAGTTTTGTGGAAAGCCACATCTTCACATTATAACTAGTCCCTGCCATGCATTTTAAAACGTTTAAGCCTGATCCTGAGTGTTTTAACGCTTCAAAATTATGTTTTTGATCAAACTTTTCATGGAAACTTTTAATACACAAACATTTCAAATTAAAAAGGGGAAAAATAACAAATGAAAAGAAGATTCATTTTAAATATGCACTGGATGTTAATTATGTGCACTCAATGCAATTATTTTAGAACCACAAAAGTTCAATTTAGGTCATTTCCGCACAATAACAATGTAGCATGTCAGATTTTTCAATTGCATTCCTCTGTCACTGTAAATAATTAAGCATGTGTTGTTTTTTATAGAATATAACACCACAAGTAAAGAAAACTGCCTGCAGACAAAAAAGTCATGTGTTTTGTTTCTTTCTTATCTTTTTTACATTGGAAGATCTCAAGGGAAAAAAAACAGACCATCCTTTAGTAAAAAAGTGTGGGACCAGTAATTGACTTTCAGGAACTGTGTGCACACCCAAGGTAAATAGCTGTGGATAAGGGAGCCCGTTTCAGACAGATAACCAACAAGCCAAAGGCGGGTATAAATGAGATACAATCTGAATTTCCGCTGAAGAAATGGGACATGCTTACAATGTAACAGAAATTATTGGAGCGCACTTCCAAGTTTGAAGGTTCACTTTTCACACCACATCCATCCTGAATGAAAAAATTATATTAAATGCCTCCAATCAAAAGACGTTTGTCAAGCATACTTGACAAACGGCAGGTCAAAGGAAGAAGGTTTTAAGCTGTGCTTCTTAGTATACCTGCCTATGACGCATGCGACTTACTGACGCAGGCTAATGTCTGTCTTTTCCAAGTTTGGAAAAGACAGACAAGAATGTCTTGTCTTGTAATGTTAAAGCAAGTTTTTTTCTTGCTTTAACATTAGCAAGAAAGAAAGAAAAATGGGACATAAAAAAGAAGCAAAATATCTGTAAAGAGTTGGTTTTGATTGTTTTGAGATCTTCTTTTTTTTGCCCATATCAGAAATACATCATGTTGCTATAAGATTGCTAAGCAAAGTAAATACATCCTATGAAGAGGTTGAAAATAATCTAACGCAACATATCCTGTAAAAAGCATATATTTTTCAAAGGGTTTGGATCATTTAACACTGTTGTGTGAAGTAAACTGCACCAACTGAACATGTTTTTAATTTTTGCAATTTTGGTGCCAGTTAAATCGAGTCTATCAGATTGTCAGGTGTGAAAAGAAAAAAAAAATAGTGAACATGCTCCATAAGTACTCATAAGGGAGATTATTGAAACAAAGACCAGGTAATTATGTGAATATTTGACATAACTAACAGCGACTGAGCAAGGTTTGTAATGCAAAAAACATATAGAAAAATATCAAACATATACAACATTATCAAAACATAACCAACCTAATGAGCAAGCATTAGTAAATATTTTTTTTGTTTACTAAAATGTATGCTTTCCTGCTAGTATGCTTTTACAAAAGCACATCAGACAACAGCCTAAAATTGGACTCAATTTACAATCCTATCAACTTTTATTATCTTTCTTTAATAGACATTAACATTAATATTATGTATTTATCTCTGAGTGCAAGTTTGTGTATATGTGTAAATGCTACCTATCTCCATGATTCTCCATTAAGATAAGTCAGTGTTTACTTGCAGAATAATTTGAATGTTTGAATGTTTCCTTCCTATATAGTCTGTATTCAATTTTTCCATTTTCCAGAGAGAAACAGGAGGCAACTCAAGGCTTTTTAACTTCTTGACCTTCAGACATGATTGGATCTGTTCCGTTGCCAAGCCAGACAAAAGGCTTCTGAAAGCAGAGTCAGCTCATGACTTGGCCTTCATGTAGCCATGCACAGAAGCAGGGGGAGAGAATGAGGAAGTGTGTGTGTATGTGTGAGAGAGCAAGAGAGCAACCATGTTGTGCACAACATTTATTTATTCAAAATGTCCATCTGTTGGGTGGCTTCAGCTTGGCCGATACATAAACACACACCTCTCTCTCGCACAAAGACTGTCCCAAGGACAAGGGAACCAGAGACTGTTAAATCCTATTTATCTGTTTGGATCAGATCGCTGCGATAGCATATTCATACAAAACCGTAGCTGAGTCACAGGCATAACATAGACCTATTAATAATTAACATCCCCATGGGCACTGTGAAGCAAAGAAACAGGAATCTAGTCTCAATTGTTCTGTTTTAACTTAGTCGCCTAAAAAAGAACAAAGATTTCATACAACTATACCTCTGTAGGAAATTGTTACTGTATTAATAAAATAACCATATCTCAATACAAACTGGAGCCTATTGCATAGACATAAATATATTTTCAAACTCTTCACATGTAACTGACTGAATTAATTTAAGATACATTTCTAAATTTCACAAAATAAGCAATGTAAGCAAAAGCATTCATGGAACTGAAGAAAGCTTAAGGGTTTACACAAAAGATCAGTTTGTAGATCAATTCTTTACCAAAGGCAATGGAGAACTGTTAAAAACACGTGCAGGGATACTTTGAGACCACACAATGACTTTATGGTGGTTTTTCTTGCAGTTTTGTCCTGACTCTGACCCAGATCTAGGCCAAACAAGTTATTCTGGATACAGCCCGCACCTTATGTTTACTGCATGCTCAGCCGAGATTCAACCGACGAACATGTGGTACAAACTCGAGCGCAGCACACTGCTGTCAAAAATTATAACATTCAAAGCAAAGCATTTATCCCATGAAACAGGGGGATGGCTGTTTCCATCAGTTTTGTACACAAGAATAACTGGGAAAGCAAAAAAAAAAAAAAAATCTAAATAAAGGAACCAGGTCACAATAACCTACCAGCTCATCCTGCTGAATGTCCTTAGCATATAAATAATAATATAAGTTTTTTTGTTTTCTTTTGCTTAGATATTTATTTTATTTCTTGAGTTTCCTCTTGTGTTTAAAACCTAACTCTAATTTGGTGAGGCAATAAAAGTAATTCAGCTCATGAAGTTAAAATTTCTGAAAAGAAGCAAGTGTTCATTATTCTTTACAGTCAAACATAATGATGACTTTTTAGCTCAATTATGGGATATAAGTGCTATTTAATTTGTTTTTAAGTTGTAAGCATATTCAATAAAAAGTATCATTGATTGTTGTGGACTTTATTGTCAAGAAGTAAAATTTGGACCTTTGAATGAAATGAAGTTTGAGATCCTTTGATAAGTGTGAAACCTTCCAAGCATATACAACTACACAACCACCTGAATAAATAGATGAAACAGAAGGATATTATGACTGCTCATCAGTTATTGACGATAATGCAGAACAGCAAATTGCATAATTGCCACCTGAAATATATGTAAATTATTATGGCATGTTATCAGGATTATGCTTCTGAATACACATGGGTGGTGATGGCAGACAGGTTTCTGCAGAGCAGTGGTTCCCAAGCCCTGGGCTGCACAAGAAATAATTAAATATTTTTGTTTTATGTATTATTTGAGTCTGGAGAATCTTTTATTTTGAAAATCCTTTAACCGGTTTCTCTCTGTTACATCTTGCGCGCCGACATTGATCCCACAAGCAGCAAAATGAGTAAGAAACAGATCAGATGTCTGGAAAGTTTCTTTGCAAAGGGAAAAAGAGAAGAGACAGGAGAATGGATTTATCCCGGTAGGTGATTCCCACATTCCAAACCTGCTCTGCATCATATGGCGACCGGCTCGTTCATGAGGCAATGAAGCCAACAAACTGCTACGCTACCTACAGTCTAGGACCAAGACAAGACCACCACATAACACACCACATACTGCAGGACGTTGTCCCCCCTTGTAAAATTTTCTCATTTGCTGTTTTCATAGCTAACAAGCTTTAAACTAGAAGCTCAGAATCTTTTACAAAGACTGAGCTGTTATTTTGGTTAAATTTTGGTTATTTATTTATATTTTTTTTAAAGGTTCCCTCTACATCACAGTAATGAGTGCTATGTTTATCTCTTTGGAAGAAGTGTAAAATTCCAAGAAGTACAAGTACTTTGGCACTGCCATTCACTTTCACAATGAATGCTAAATAGTGAAGCCATGAACAACAATGATTAAAAAAAAAAAAAAAATCTCTTTAAATGACCTTTCTTTAATTGGTAATTTTTCCACACATCAGGTTTTCAAAATACAAAAAATCACTGTGCAAAACTGTACCTCCAGGTAATTTGAAGCTAAGTCTGTTTTAATCCAAAGTATCAGGTGAGCTTTGACTAAAATTTATCAAAGGAAAAAAAGAGGCGACCTGGCAAACATATCCAGTGAGGGCTGATACCACCGATGAAATGTTCTGGGACAGCTTACAGCTATTACCCCAGCGGATGTTATTGCACAAAGCTGAAGACGTGTAATGAAATGATATATGGCCTTTTACTGAGTGTGTGTAGGAGTCTGTGTGTACTCATATGTCTGTTATGGCACATTTGTGTCTGTGAAATGAGGAACCAGGAGACACCATCTGCCTGACGGTAGCAACACCAGATGATGAGATTGAATCCAGGAGGAAGTCTACTTCTGTTTGCCCCACGTTTCCCTGCTGCCTTACCTTTGACACACAGTGACTTTTTAAGGTTTTTGTTTGGCTTTGTCAGCTAACTAAAGGAGCAAAGGGAAAAAAGTAATACACAAAAACATACTGTCAAAAGTCGTTTGTGCCAGTTTTCACTTGTGTCTTTTATTAGATCAGCAAAACAAACAGGTCAATGAGAAGCACTATCACAGAGGGAGCAAGTTACACCTTCCAGACTGGACAGGCTTACAACTTGTCCCCCATTTCCTGGACTGAGTGGCTCTTTGTTTGACACCTCGTTTGACAGAGGAGCTCTGCCAGACACTGGCTGACAAACAGCATATCCTGTCTCTGTTGCCCACTTCAATGTCTCCCTGACAAAGCTTAGAGTGATGAGCGAATGACAAAATGGGAAACACAAAGTGGCATGGAGAAATTTAATAGAGCAGAAGTGAATAACCATGTTCCTCAGAGCCTAGGATCTGCATGTTTTAGGTGTTTCACTGGTTCTTCACACATGATTTAAATGAACAACTGGCTAACAAGTTTCTGTGGTGATTTAAGGCATGCTAAGGAGATAATGCAATTATTTCAATCAGTGTTGCAGGAGTGGAAAAACCACAAAAACATGCAAGACACTCATTTAAGTGGTTGGGGACCACTTAAATGAGGCCTGCATTATTGGGATATTTCTTCTTCAGATCATCATATCGAACATAACTTACTTGATACCCTTGGACCATCTCTGCCTTCACTAACAGAAAAAGATTTTGTCCTTTCATTCTCCCACTGGAGATTCATGTCAGTCTAATTGAGGCATAAAAGACTTAAACCATAAACAGAATGGGACAACTGTCTCTGACTAACCTTGTATTATGGTGGAGTTTACTTCTTGTCATTTGTTTTTATGATTGTGGCTTCACTGACAATACCCATAATAGAAACACCATCATCTTCATGGCACTTTTTTTTCTCCACTAAAAGCTGTCACTTAGCTGCAGAAAATTGAAGAAGATGAGAGAGCAGGAGAGGGGAAAAAAGGAAAAATGGGACAGATGGCTTACTATCTGTTATGGAGGCCTTAGCAAATGTTTACTTCTGGGGAAGGTGAAAACGTGACCATTCTTTGGCTGTGTTGGAGCCAATGGAGAGTAAGACTAAATTAAGTTAGCATAAATTAGCATTGGCTCTTTTTAAGCAGGTCGGGTCAACTTTTCTAATCATTTTTTGCTTCGATTCAAAAGGAAGAATTGCACATTTTTTCTGCTTTTAAACAAAGTGTATTGAGAATATTTTTCTTGAACACCCCCATCATTTTATTTGATTTACTCTTAAGGCATGATGGGGAAGTCTGATTTTCCATGGTTTATTTTCTCCCCAAGACAGAAAGTCAACTGTGGCAAAGTGGAAATATCTTCAACATGATTACATCTGTACTTCAAGACTTTTTAAAAGATTTAAAGGTTTTTCCACTTGAAATGGGTTCCCAGTATGTGCCTCACTCCATGCACTTCAACATAAGACATTTTCTTTCCCAGTTTTAGATTATTTAATTCAAGACCTACTGAAATTAAGATATGTCTTTCACTATTGACAAAGATATGCAAAGCAACAAAACTTCATCTAAATTCCACCAGTGGGTATATTCTTAGGACTGCTATCATTAGGTGCATTGGATGTAACAAATGTCTTATGATCATTTGGCTTGTAAGCCATTTGGTTACAAGCCAATTTAAAGCTGCTCATAAGTTATATAAGTACAGTTTGTTAGACCTGGGAAGGCTCTTCACATACTTCTCATCTCTGAAAGTAGAGAGCCCAGACCTCAGTGACGCACAGTTGCCACTATTTATACATTTTTTCTTGGTTAAACCACAGCATTATACAAAGGGATAGGCACTCACAGGATAATTTATTTTATGGCCCACTTCAACTCAACACAAATAATGAATCTGGAAATTCGGTGCATTTAAGAACCTAAACTCGACAAAGATGATTCACTGAAATTCTAACCGTACATCAGAAAGCAGAAGAAAGGGTATTTATTATTCTTTTTAAACATATAATGCATGAAGTTCAGAAGCAACTAAAACTACAGTTTACACAGGCTCATCAAAACTAGACAATGAGAGCTTAGAAAAATGTCTGGTCCTGATGAGTCTTTGAGTTAGCAGCCAGATTCAGATGGTGTCAGCATTTGGTGAAAACAACAAACAGCATGTAGCCATCATACCTTGCATTAGCATTTCAGGTTGGTTGGGATGTGGATATCCCATGCATTTTGCAACTGAGAATTGATTAGTTAATACTGTCTACCTTAACATCGTTGCTGAACATGTCCATCCTATCATAAGCACAGTTTTCCAGCATCCTTACATTTTACAAACTAACAAAAGTGTTAGTTTTGCTTGCTAACACTTGTCATTACTTGCTAGGTGCCACCCTTTAAATGGAAGTTTTAACAACTCATAGTCTGCATCTTTGTCCAAAACAATATGATCCACAAGATTGCTTGCACAGGCTCAAGCAAACTTCAGATCAAACTGGACAGTATGTATTCAATGTAATTTATGTCGGAAGAAATTGTCAAAGCATGTTGTAAAACTTACATTAAATCAACTTACTGCCTTTTTTAAAAGAAGATTTAACTAAACGTCAGATTGAGAAAAACACTCAGATAATCATTTAATTGCATAAGGAATGTGTGTACACATTCATACGACTGAATGAGCATTTGTTTATTCCAGTGTAGCATGTAAGTTTGCTGGTGGGAATATTGTCAAGTAATGCCATTTTCTGCCCTGCTTCCAGCAGTAAACTCAGGTCTGCACTTGAAGCAACCACACCTCAGTGCTGGCATGCATTTTGCCTAACTCTTACCATAATAGTAGTGTGACGTAAGTAGGTGATCTCTAATGATATACTGAGGTGTGAGTGTTTTGACAGACTTCAGGAATGATCTTCAAAAGTCTTTGCAAAGCTTTTTCTACAAAGGAAAATAGACAAATGGTTTGTTTTTTTTATGTTGGTGTTCAGAGCAATTGAGGCAAAATAATTGAGACCTGTGAGTCATGAAGTGAATTGCCAGATTCAGACATAACAAACTTGCCCACATTGTCTTAGTCATGGCCAAGTCTATTTCTGTAAGTTCTAAGTAAAATCCACAAAACGTAAACTAAATAACCTCAAGTAACAAAATGAGTGCCTACCAAGTAGTGTAATTGCAAATCTAAAGTATGGTGATGAAACACCCTTAAATTTCTCACTACCCAACTTACCTAACATTAACTGAAATTAATTATGTAAAATTGTTTTAGAGATTTTCTTATTAGTTTAATTTAAATCATGAAGGCAAACATTTTTGAAATTCAACATTTTCTCAAAATTACAATCTAGTTTAATTACTGTAGGCCATATGGTTTTCCCTATCCAAAGCAATTGTTAATAGCTGCATTTACTTATTATTGGCAAGAATTTCATACTAATTTGGGCATTTTATAATTTATTTGAAATAGAAATGTGGGTTAGCATTGTGCTATCACAATGTTAATAGGATATAGCCCAAAGAATGATAATTTTTCATGCCTCAAGTCCATTTATGGCTGTTACTCATATTGTGCTCACTTCAGGCAATAATGTTTGAGGAAGAAATGTTTTTATTCAGATACTAAATTCTGATTTGTATGCAATTCAAACCTGAAAGTGAACAATTTTCTCTCCAAATCGTATGCGACACAAACAGCTCTCAACCTTGCCATCGTCTTCGTATAGGCTTTCTTCTCCCATGGTCAGCGAATTTGACTGTAGTAAGGGAAAGTCGATTAATTATGGGTCATTGCAATCACAGTGTTGCTGCTATCATTACACAGTAATTAACATGCTAATGGATGTGGAGTGAAGAGAGAGATGGTAAGATGAAAAGTGGATGATTGGATAGGAGAAATAAAATACGGTGAGTAACCACTTTTGTATCGCTCACACGTGAGTGGAGGCATTGCATCTCTTACAGATTATATGTCAAGCCCTGTCTTTGCTGTCATTCATCATGGTTCTCTATGCCAGAACCAATGACATAGATGAAACTATTATGATAAAAGCTCTGAAAAGGGAATGAGCTTTTTTTTTTTTTTTTTTTTTTTTTTTTAATTCAAGCAGCTAATCAGTCATCATGCAGTTGTCTCAAGTAATGGTATGGATAATAAGTCAGTCAAATAAAAGCTTAGTATACAGCAAAGAAATGCTGCAGGATGAGGACACTGCAGTATGGTAGTGCTCTCAGTTTGAAGCTACCTTTGTTCACAGAACTTCATGTTCTAGAAGGAAGGACAGTTAGGGAAAAAATCTCCACAGGTATTTGGTAGCTGGATCTTCAGTGGGAGGTGTACTATTTCAGACAACTTCAAACACCTATATTACGGCATTTCTTTTATACATATTATAAAAGAAATGTATAATACACACTCAGTTGTTGATTGTTTCTTTATAGACCAAATTCGTCCTCCTCTCTTTATGAAGGAAGACTTTAATGACTGTCATAGAGCTGATCTCTTCATTTCAGTTCCATCAACAAGTCCTCTTTGGCTGCCTCATAGCAGCCCTGGCCATGATGCTAGGGCTGGCACAATGTTTTTTCTATCTTGTTGTATTCCATTTGCTTGATGGTAGAAAATGTCCGCTCGACAGATGCCATGGTAGAAAATGTCACGACCATAGCTGGATATCAATTCTGGCTTCCCCAAATGTTCTTAAAAGTACCAGTCCGGTGGTGGCATCAATTGGAGCTGGTGCAGGTGTGTGTGTTGGGTGGTATGTGCGGTGTGTGTGTGTGTGTGTGTGTGTGTGTGGGTATGTATTAGGGAAAGTTTGTGTGTGGCTTTTGAGCTCTTTTTTTGGTGTGTCAATGCTTTTATAATTCATGGGTCCAAAATGACCCATAAGACAATCCCTATACCCTAGTGGTGTACAGCCCACAAGGAAAACGTTATAAAATTTCAAGTTGGAAAAAGATCGTTTAGGGTGTTTTTTCTACAGCTAAACATGCCAGTGGGTCACTTTTGACCCGGAAGACCACACACGGGTTAATACATAATACCGACTCTTTAATAAGCTCTTGCTAATTAATCTTTCTCAGGAAAACAAAACTGTCCTGATTATATGGGTCAGTTGCCTTTGTAAAGACAAGCATTTTATGTTTTTAGGGGTTTACATCAAACAAGCACAACATGTGAAAATAGGATGAGTCTTATTTCTGTACTACACTCCCCAATGCTACAATAAATTAATTGTAAAGCATTTGCTCATTCTAATCCCACACCAAATAGGAAGAAATGTACTGAAAAATATTTAATGACCATTTCCACTGAAGGTGTGCAAAAGGAGAATGCACAAAGCTTGTGCTTAGGTAACCTTAAAGGCTAGCAACAGCCCTGACAAAAAGCCTTAAGCACAGTAAAAACCGTCCAGCTTTGTGTTGGCAGCATCAAGCTAAAGGTCATGCTCATGTCAGAAGAACTGAGGCATTGCACAAATTGAAGAACATAACAAAATATGACTACTTCTAACTTGTAATAAGTTGTTTATAAAGTTACTGTGAGTTTTTCACCCTTTCAATGCTTCAATTGAATTATTATTTTATTTTAAGGGATTATCTCTCATTGTTGTCCTGCCTCCAGTCCCTCCTTTTGACTTCATCATGTTTATTTGTCATCTCTCTCTATCTTTTCTCTCCCTCTCTTCTGTTCATCCTGTTTTTCCTCCAGATCCATTGTGGTGGAACTGCAGCTGATGTTGGCCCTTCTTCTTCCTCTCAGTATTCCAGCAGGGCCCTAATTACTTGTGTCTCATACAAACACACAGAGCTGCTTTATCTCTAGCTGGCCACGCCACGCTTCAACAGACAGCTCTGCTACAGCAGACAGTCTCTGCCTCTGCTGTGCAAGCCTTCCTCCCAACATAAAATCCTCTGAATCCCCTTCATCCAACACAAACACCTTAAAAGACTCCAATTAAACCATTACAGTGAGGAAGAAGATAGGAGGCAAGAGAGAAATAAGGTCGATGAAGGAAGAGACCATGTCAAAGAAAGTCAAAGAACAATCTTAAGATCTGAAGATCTTAAGATAATAGCAAATTATTTTGGTTTGTTATGAAAAGTAAACAATAAGGAAAGAAGGAGATAAGAAAGGAAAGAAGTAAGGAAAGAAGGATGGTTATTAAGGCAGTGATTTACCCCCTTTTTGTTTTGGTGTTCATGTAACCTGGGGGTAAAGGAAATGGCAGGAGGCACAGGTAGATAAGACTCTTTGTTCTCTGGAGGTGAAGAGATCATTACATTCCTCCAGATAGCTTTACACTCCCGTCCAACTTGGGAGACTGGAAATGTAAAACAATATGTGTTGCTAACTGAAAAGAGCTGGCACAATGCTACTGTACTTCTATATTAAAACAATTTTTTTGTAAAGTGTATTGAGACATTTGTTGTGAATTTGCACTATATAAAGCTGAATTGAATTAAAAGTTGACCCTCTTCATTTTGTGGGACTTCTAAATGACTTTTTCTATAGCAGTGATAGACTATCAGCATTTCTACAATTGACAGGAAAAAATATGTTTTGTAAAGCCTCTATCTATCCAGACCAGCTCCACAATACAATGTGAAACCTGGTCAAAAGTGCTTTGCAAATTGATTTGGAAGGTGAGGGCTGGGTAAAGAACATTGGTAGGGAGGCAGACTGCTAACTAGCTAGCTAGCTTTGCTAGATATAAACTGCAAAGTGCACTGTTGTTGATTATTTGCAATTTTGTACTACATCCATAAATACTTGGCAACCCTGATCCATTCTGAAGTTGGTGCCTAATCTGCACTGACTCAGAATGGCAATGCAGAAAGTCACTTTCATTATTCTTGTACCAGGACTGAGTGATGAAGCCAGGCCAGAGTGCTAAATATATTAGCAGTCTGGCCACATGATTATTTTTGGCTGAAAGCTACCTGGAGGGCTGGGATATGTGATGATACTTTTTCTTTTGTTTGTCATAAATTTAGTCTTTGCGGAAATCAAATATACCTGTTTACCTAGGGCAGCCAAGTGTTGAGCTTTAGTAACTTGACCATTTTGCTTCTAATGTGAAGAAATTGTCACAAAAGAAAAATATCTTGACTTTTCTAAGTGTTTTAAGAAACAAACATTGAAATCAAAATTCTTGGCAAAAAAATAAATCATTTCGGAAAACAGAATGGACAAACAAAAAACAAACACATGATGGAGTAACTAAAGAGCAATAAATTCGTGTCTGGAGGGAAGTTGGGATTCAGTGGCCACCCTGAGGCCTTTTTTGTGTGCATGTTTGGAAGGGGATTTAGGGTTAACTTTGAGATAAGATAAGAATGACAACGAAGGGCGGGGTTGTTTAATTGTGTTTATCCAGACCTTTGGGGTTGTTGTGTGTGTGTATGTGTGTGTTCTGTGGGGGGGGAGCAAATCCATGGGTCAATGTGGCCTGGGAGTCATCTTCACTTAGCTTGACACCAGGGAGACAGATCACCATTGAGAAGGGTGGAGGGCCAACACACAGAGGATTTTCACTAGCAACTGAAAGCATCCTGCCTCCTTCTCCTTCAATGCCGTGTGTCGTGAGGAGGAAGACAGATGAGATCCACCTAACTAAACATAAAATTGTCCTCTTGTGTATTTTTAACTACATAAATACTGCAATCTCTATTCTCCCACAATTTATTCAGGCAATATGGGATCATTGAAGACACTGACAGGCGAAAATACCATCTCTGGTTCAGTTAATAGCAAAAACACTTCACTAATGGACACAATGGTTCATTACCACTTCAATCATCCATGAAATGTGTATAGCTATTCTTTTTGTGAGCCTGTGTTTCACTGAGACATTAAAGTAGTCATTTTCTTGTGTAGTGGTGGGCAAACCCCCTACACTGAAACACTGATCTTACATATAAATACATTGCATGTAAGCTGTTTGGGCTAAGGGGTTTTTATTAACAACATTGTCTATTGTCTTTGTTGAATGTTTTTATACAGTCATGTTGGTCAAATTTTCCTGATTCTATAAAAGTTTAAGTTTGACAGTTTACTTTCTCAAGGTTCTCAAATCTGCTGCAATCCAGCGACAGTCATGGAAACTCTACTGGGAAATTATTGAGAATGAAGGATACAAAACTATCAATGGTTTCAACTGTTCTCACAGTTTTGTTGTTTATACGCCAGATAAAATTATTCTGATTAAACAGTGGAAGCCAAATTTGTTTGTTTTTACCTACAAAAGTAACTGTTGCTACTCGATGCCTTCAAATGGGCCTCTGTCTCTGGAGACCTCCTGCCTGAAGGATTCAAAGTACCTACTTTTTGATGAGGGAACAACTTTATAAGATACAAAAACAATTAAAAGTGAATTTTACTAAATATGTCACTACACATATTTTAAAAAATCTAAAATTTAATCATTAAATCTTTTTTGTCATGCAGTTACTTAAATATCCCCAAGTATAGCATAGGATTTTAATAAAAACTATAAAAATAAGGTGTTCATAATAGGCAAAGTTGGCTCAGACGGTGGCTCAAACAAAGCACGTCAAAAACAGAACCGACCACAAAAAAAAATAAGGTGTAGATGCATGCAGATGAAAACAAAGAGCTCGGAGTACAACTGGTCAAACCAGAAACGTCATCTTAGAAGACCAAGCAGCCAATAAAAGCGTGTGACCAAGTCCATGTCTAACTCAGGCCATGTTGTTGCTCCATTGACTTTTAGAAAGGTGAAAACAAAAGCATTGAAAAGTCTCACATTGTTCATGAACCACATAAAGTAATAGAAAAAAGAGTTTGGAAAATAGAATGACTCTAAGGGGACTATTTGTTGTGAATGTTCTCATGAGGTCACCGGTGACTGCAGAGTGAACAACTGGCCGCATCATATATCTTACTGTCTTTAGACACTTAAATGAAAAGGTATATTTAAATACTGGATACCGGCATCTACATCAAAACCATTGACATTCTGAAAGTACAGATGACTAATGAAGTTGGACAAAGATATTATGGGACAATAAATCCATACATAAGACACCTTGTCAAAACTCCACTTTTAATTTATAGCACACTTTAAAGTTTCTGTGGTAAAGCCTTTTTTCCTTAGGAGAAAAACAAACATATTACACTTGCTTCACTATGTGCCCTCCAGGATTAGAATGTTGTTCTGTTCAACTGTCCTAGCATGCCTGCCATTTCAAGTATCAGGGAAATGACAGAACAGGCATAAGCAAACACAAAAGGGAAGTTCTATGCTAAGTTATTTGATGTTGATGAAAGATGACTAATTGTTCACAACCATAAGTATGAGAAGTGAAGATAAAACATCTCAAATGAAGTAAATACTGCAAATAATGCAAGAACATATGCTTGTTCATGCAAACATAATCAGTTTATTTTCAGCTTATAGGTTTCAGAAAAAAAAAAAAAAAACTAAAATTATCAAATAGACATAGTCCCAGGCAAAATTAAAACTGGAAAATTAAGATGAGGTAAGATATCACTTTCCATTACATCAACACAAAATATACGTTTCTTCTTGGCTTTCACCAGAATATCTTGCAAAAATCTTAAATTACACATATCGCGTCAATAAATAATTAGAATAAAGGCAAAAAATGTGCATACATCTCCTGAAGTGTTTGAATAATGCATGGATGCACACACAGATGAAATATTATATAAAAAACAACTTTTTAAATGTTAAATGCACTACTTCAACTTGTGGACAGAGATAAATTGTTTTCAGTTTTTCCTTGTCACATGGGAAACATACAGGCTTTCTTTTAGAGAAATCCTGTTTTTATTGCTATTGTTAAATATAAATAAGTATAAATATACATTTTGTTTGTTTAATTCATTAATACACAAAATTAGAATGCCAATACTGGCATACTTGCTAATGCAGGTATAATGCAGGTCATAACCCATGTTTCTATAAAGATGCCAAACCAACTTCATAGCTTAATAAGATTTAGAGCAAAGAGAGAAAAAGTAAATCTAAAAATATTAGACAGATGAAATCTAGATCACTGCCTGGAGATTATACTGTAATTATTATGTAATTATGACTACCGGTTGGAATTATTTAAATAGACACTAATATTGTTACATGGAAGCAAAACAAAGCTTAATGAAGTAACAATTTTAGTGATAATTCATAAATTGCTTAGGCTGCTGAGTAACATGAAAGACTGGGTTGTGACTGTTTGAGGTGTTATTTGACTGCTCCATTCTTCCCTTCAATTTCTTGTTGTTTGTGTTTGAGATAAAAATCATGATAGAAACCTATAGAGGATGAAAACCCTATTAACCCATAAAATTTAATCCAAAGCATATGTTTAGGAAAAAAACAAAACAAACAAAATTCTCCTTAGAATTGGCAGAAAACGTAATCATCACTTTTTTTTTCTCATGAGTTCTCCTTTATTGAACAAGCTGACTGTTCTGACTGAGAGTGCAACAATGTGACTGATAAACTTGTTAGACAGCTACAAAATTGAAAAGTTATGATTTTCATTAACTTTGGGAAAGGACTCGAAAGTTTAGAGAGGGAATGCTAGGAAATGAAATAACGTCTTCTTCTAGTGTCTTAATGGCGACACTAAGTTCACATTTTGACTTGAGAACACAATAAAAATGGGTACTGCTCAGTCACATAGAGTCAGATGGCATTTAACTAATGAAAGCTCTCCAGCAGGAATCAGCACAGCTTAGAGCTCATCCAGTTGGCCAAATTTAAAGGACAACTGCAGTGGATGAGATGTGTCCAAATCACTCCAGAGAGCAAGCTCAGTCACAACTCAATGGTGTGAAGAGACAGAGAATGGGATCCAGTACTCTGTTAACAAGACTATGAGAAAAGAAAAAGGGAAAAGAGGAAGTGGACCATTTGTTTAGACTGTTGATGCCAGGAGCCAACAAACAGCAAGGTTGGATGAGCATGTATTCAATAGCATGACGTTTGGATTTCAGGTAGGTGTCACAGTACTCAGCAATATATTTGTCACAGCTTTTCATATATTCATTCAAAGAAAAAGCGTGACTAACAGGTGGAAACAATTTTTTTGAGAAGCAGTGGCAATAAAAGTGTAGTCAAGCTATTAAAACTATGAAGTATAAAAGAACTTTCTTGTCACTTTGCTGCTTCATTTAACACTGATGTATGTTACAAACCTTTTGTCCACACCTAATTTCCTAGCTTTTAACTGTAATACTTGCTTCTCTTTCATTTTTTTCTGGTACCAGTTCAAAATTATTTTAATTACACAATGCTTTATAAAATGAAAAAAGTCAAATACACATTGTTAGATAAAATATAAAATAAAGTTAATTAATTTCCTTCCAGATAATCTTAGAAGCATATTATGTTTTATGAAGAAGAATTTAAGAGAGAAGTTAATTGTTTTTTATATATAATCTTCAGATGAGAAATGCTAAGCTTTAGTTATTAGTTTTCTTTGTTATTTATTTGCTTTCTTTTATGTTCATTCTAATGTCCATTTCCAATGTTTGTCTTTCACTCCCATGACCGACTTGAAGTGATAGCAGATTCGTGTATTTAGATGAGAAACTGGTAAAGTTACAGCATTTAAAAAAGTTCAGATGCTAAAAAGAATGCATGTTGTAACAATCAGTGAATTTTTAGTTGAATCATTTTTTTCCGCATTAGCCCCCATAATTGCATGTTGTAGCTGCAATAATACAAACTAAAACCTGATATCCTGTTTCGGCTTTCAGTTTTGCTTTAGCACCCATAAATTATCAGTCACTGCCATCTAACTCTTCTAGAAACTTTTAACTGGCACCCTTCCATGTGGAAAATCAATGTTGAGGTGACTGTATTGACTAGTTTTTCCAAATTATAGTCAAATGACATGGTTTGGAACTGAAAATTAATAATCTATTTGATGAAAATTTTCAGCACCTAGTCATATGCTGCCTAATTCAAATGCCACTGTGATAGAGACAAATAGTCAAAAAAACAAAGACAAATTTTACAAAACAATATGTGCCTTCTTCATAAATACATGCACTCTCTGGTCTATAGTAAGATCAACAAATGGTTGCACCATCCTTTGAGTTTACAGACACCCCTCAGTTAAAAAAAAAAAAAAAAAAAAAAAAAAAAAAAAGGAGTACCTTGTTTTCTAAATCCTTAAAGCTTGAAGGTATTATATAGTGTTTCTACAACTGACAAGCCAGTCGAACTGTGTAATTCATTCAACCTATGCACATCTGTCAGGACAAAATGGTTCTCATTTTGCTAGTGTTGACACAAATCTCTTAAATGACACATGCCTTAGATGTACAAATTAACTTTAATGGGGGTTGTTAGGGAAGATTTTAAAAGTTTCAAGATCATTTTTACTATTTTTGCTTTGTAAATGTGACAATTCTTTAACCAAAGACAACCTGTTTTAGCTTATAAAAGCAATAATCCCCTTGTTAATAATTGCTCATGAGAAAATCATTAAAATGTGTAAAGTAACAACTTTACTAGACTAGGTTAATAAATGATATGGCTGTATCGTGGCCATACATACAGGCTTGAGGCGGGATGGTTTTGCTTTCTTCTTAAACTGGGCAGCTTTTATAAAACAAGTATTCTAAGAATTTTGGTTGTTAAAAGAATGGTGCAGTCTGTGTCACGATGGTTATCACTGACTTTTCATCACATCATTTTGGTAATTTCTTATCTTGATTAAAGCAAAACAAGAATGCAGGAACGCAGATTAACCATGGGCCTTCTATGCGTCATCAGCATTTTTTAGAGGCACTGTAAATGACAAACAAAAGTATTATCAATAGAACGTCTAAATCAAAGTCAGGTCATGTGTTGTACATTAGATGTTAAGTATTTCACACCCTTTATGGCTCTCTCAAAGGCAAATGATTGCAAATACTTTGTCATAATGAGGCCATGGTGAAGCTCGAATAACTAAGCCACCACAAAGCTTGTGGTGGCTTCCACTAAAGAAACAGACTTGCTTGTAACCTACCGTATATGCTATTTAATATCAAGCAAAGCCTGATCATATTACACAGCCATTTTAATGAAACTCCCCTTTTGTCTGAGCCAGGCACTAATGATCAAAATGAAACAGTACACAAACACATAAAATGTATTCAAGAGTGCTGTTAATAACTAGCAGCGTTGCTATGGAGGGTTCATAAAACTGTGCTAAACACTCCGTCTCCATTTCTCACGCAACAACAGGAAGCTAATTATTTCAGTATTGTGTGATGAAGACGACTGCTGCATGGGTGTTCACCCTATGGGAGCTCCTTTGATGCCGCAAATCTGTCCACTGTACAGCCTGAGATGCCAGACTACTAATGATTATTTGGCTCTGGGTGTCTTCGTCATTCTTCAGCACATTAACAAGAAAAGGCAACCACAGGCAAAACTGGTTAGACACAGACACACGCTGGCCCACGACTGGGCTTTATTGCAAATGCATCCTTTGATCAGTCCTGACATATGGTAGTTCATGTTTGGGTACTATGGAGAGCTTGTTGTGAAGCACTGTCATATTACATGCAATCAGCTTCTGGATTTATACAGTGCAAAATACTATACAATAAAGAATTTCAATGGGACATATTTTGGCAACACTTTGTAAAAAGCATGGGATGCTCCCACCTGAAAACCACCGCTAACAGTAGCACTCCATTGCTCTGATCTGTGTCATGTGCTTTGTAAAATGCCACTTGAAGGATGTCTGTGAGCCTCCCGTCCTATCAAAGCCACCAGTCCACTTGAAACTCAAGCACCAACATACATTTCACACAACACCCCAAAATAACTCGAGCAGGTCACTGAAGCACTTGAAAAGCAAGAGGAAATTTGCAATACACCAGATACAACAGATAACAAGCCTGTCTGCAAAAGTTCTGAGTTACCTTCACACATTCTAATATATCACAAAACTTCTATCCTCTTTGTTTTACATTAATTAATTTTAAGTTGTATTCAAAACTAGCAGTGTTGAACTGTACCTGTCGGGGTAAGTGTTGTTCTGAAGCACTAGCAGATATGCATAAGCAATGCAGTTTACATATGGAGTGGTTTTCTGCTACAATAACCAATTGACGTTGAGTTATACAAAATACGTTTTTTGTTTTTTTTTCCTCAAGTTTTTCTCAGACCTTTGTTCTGTACCAGCTGCAGGCAAGAGGATGGCCGCCTTCTCAGCTTGTTGTCATCCTCTCAGCTGAATTACTTTGATGTTTTATTCCTTGCTGTTCCTGGGTTGTAATAAAATTAATGCCACTTTAATATGCATCACCCCCTTGATAAGTCTGGGACTGGGAGATGAATGTACCATTGTTTGAAAATGAGACCATCTGGAGGAAAAAAATGAACTCCACAAGGGTACATTTAATCAAATTATAATTAAATTCACATTTATTTGGATTTCATGTGATGGACCAACAAAAGTAGTCCATAAGGGTGTGGAATGTATAATTTCAAATAATTTTTATAAACACAAAGCTGAAAAGCATCAGGTGCATTTGTATTCAGTTCCCTATAGGTAATACATTCCCCTTTTCATTCCACAGCTGCAAGTCTAAGCTGCAGGTCTGATCTTCAGTCTGTCAGACTGCCACAGGGCATCTGTGGCTACTCAGTAGCTTGCCACCATCACCGTGTGAATGTGTGTGTGAATGACTGAATTTAGTGTGAAGAGCTTTGGAGTCCTCTGGGCTTGATAAAGCCCTATACAAGTATAAGCTATTTACCATTCTCAAGAATTACCATGGGCCTCTTAACTGATTCTCTGATTAAGGCTATCCTTGTCCAGCCTGCCAATTTAGGTGGCCAGTCATGTCTTGACAACTTTACAGTTTAACTATACTCTATTTTTGGATAATGCATTGACCAGTTCCCCATAAAAAATAATCAAATGTTGGAATATTGTTTAATAATCTAATCCTGCTAATAATCTAAATCTTCAGCACAATTTTATCCCTGACCAGTCTGTTGTCTTTCTTGGTCTTTACCCTAAGATCCCATGTGGCTTTCACGCAAGAGAACCTATGCCCATAAGTGTCCAACTATTACACACTTTAGTAATTGTTGCTGCTCAATATATGCTGCCTGCTGTACATGGGAAGTTTTTTATGACATATGGCATAATGTCATGAGGACCACACAGGCTTTACAACAATATGATAAAGAAGACTGTTTTCTTACGCTTCTTACAAGCATAACACAAAATGTGTAAATACAAATTGAGTGGCTTTATCAGTAATACATTTTGTTTCCATTAACCAACACAACAAAGGAATGCAAACCTTAATCTGCTTGCATTTTCACATCAGGGTAAAGATGGATGTCCCATACATGCATTTAACACATTTCACGTTTTATAATAAGATCTGCAACATTAATGATTGTACCCAACTGTAGTTCGAGCCCTGTTCTTGAAGGGGCACTTTTGCTGGCTTCTGTTTTCTTAATTAAATCATGAGTCATCCCAAGTGTGACAGGTGAGCAAAACAGACGGTTGAGGGTTTTTTTTCCCCCCAAATCCCATGGAGATGCTTGCATCTAGAAGCCTGACACTAATGATTTCATTAACATGGATAACAGGGCATCAGTACACCTGTTCGTAGTCGTATGAGCAGGTTCCCCTGTAACCTTGAGACAACAGCTTGGGAGACCCGCCAGCTCACTTTTTGTTAAATAGCCGCTGTTTTGAACAGTTTCATTAAATGCTGCAAAAAGTTTTAATTTTCTTCAAGCTGAAAACACTGCTTTCAGTGTTCTCTTTGTTTACTGCCAAAGAGAAACCAGTAAGCTGCTTGATGAGATGAAGTCAAGTTTTTTTTTTTAATGAGTGGATATTATGAGCTTTATTTCATGCTATATTATCCCCTCATCAAGAAAATATCTGAGCTGGAAACGCGCAACTCATTTCAATGTTCTTATGATCTTTGAACTGAAAGGCATTTGGTATGACAAGCTCAGCATATGTGTAGATCCACCAGATGTTTGCTAATTGCTGTTGCTGCTAGTCTGGTGAAGACTATGGAGAAGGCATGGCAGAGGAGCCGTTGCTCTGTGAGGCGAAAACTCTGCTGGAGCACGCAGCTCCAAAAAGGAGTTTCATGGAAATAAGTGGAGCTTTGTCAGAGCAAAGATTTAGGCATCCCCAAATGGTCGCCAAGGGAGATTAAAGGATTTCTCAAACATGCACGAAAGAATCAAAGTAACACAAAAAAACAACATATCTTGAAGCTAAAAAAAAAGTTATTTTTACATAATACTCCACTTTATGTTTCATAAAGCTTTCATACAGCATACAACATTTTTATTATTGAAGACAACATACTGTAGTTACTTGGTTATGCCATATAATTGCACTATGTTGATGAAAAATACACAATAAGAAAATCTTTGAAAAGTGAGTTTAGAAATTTTATATCACCTAGTATTTTTAGCTAAGAAATAGATGAAAATGGAGAAAGCCTATGGAAATCGCCTCCAAGTCAAAGTTGCTCCTACTGTACTATTCTTGATTTGAGTGCTTTGGAACATGATCTATCAGAAAAACCATCTGGACTTTCAAGCAGATCTTGAGAGTTTGAAGTAAATTAAGCATCTGGAGTTTTTCCCTAATCCTTAGTTTTTTTCTGTTTTTTTTTTTTTTTTTTTTTTTGGGGGGGGGGGGTATTTATTTTTTGGCTGGTAATTCTCCCAGTGGTGCTGAATATCTCTCTCTCTGTGTCTGGATCTGTTTTCCCACATCATCTCCATGATTTAATGTTCTGTAAATTGTCCAAAGAAAACCCTATCTGTTTCTTCCCCCAGTCATCTGACAGCCTCACTGGTCTTTCCCCCTTTTCTACTTCAGAATGTGATCGATAGCCCCTAAGCCCCCCTTCTTGGCTGCTCTCGCAGGTGGATATCATTAGGGGTGATAAATGCACTATCAAACCATGCAATAGTCTGCCCACTTAATAAACTATGCTAGCTGGTAACTGGAGTTGTAATTGAAAAATAGGGTCATACACAGAATATTGTTTCAAAATATCAGAATATCAATATAAAAAAAACATGCCTTTTTTTAAGGCATGCTTAAAAATAATAAGTTTTCCATTTTTTAAATTGTTTATGCATTTTGCATATTTTTTTGCATTCCACAAGTACATTGTATTGTTTTTTGGTTTTTTTTCCAGCATTACTTCAAAAATTATTTGAAAAGTCAGTATTTTTGTAATCAAAGTTATGAAAAACGCAATCTGGACAGGTAGTGTTGGCATAAATAATGAATCCTTTGTCCTGCTCACACACATCTTATGCCAGAGAAAAAAAAGGAAAGAAAGAAGGGCAGTTTTCCCAACTGATTCACAAAGTTTCCATTCTAGCTCATTTAAAAATTTTATGAAACAGAATACAGTTCTGTATTCACAAAGCTGAGTAACAGAATAGAAAAGTAGCGAGAAAAAAATATAAAGCCATGTAAATTGCTGAAATTTTTCTGTGCATAACTGTTTAAAATTATACTCAAACTTGTTTAAAACAGCAATAAAGAGTGTTGTCTGTGTAGTAGTATAGACGTGCATTCCAGTAAATGTCAGCATGGTAGTCCTGATTCCGGTTGAATGGAGAACATTGGGTTTAAAAGAATTTGTGGAGGTCAGTCTGGCATCTCGTTTTCTCTCTGTGTGCCGATTGCGTATATCACATCCTGGATAAAATTTGGTTGCTGCTGAACAACAGATTGCTGGGTTGGTGTTGTAGAGAATAAATAATTATGTGTCTTTCTTCTATCTCTTTTAGCTAGTTGCTAGGCTAAAGCTAAAGGAAAGGACATGTTAGGAAATGCAAATGAGAGCTATTGGTAGAGGAAAGGACACACTAAAGAATTTCCTCTTTGGGGCGTAACTTAGATAGAGTTTAACAAAGGAGCTCACAAACTCTTCTGGGGTGACAATTTGTCTGTTACCTCCTTAAAGGGCGAAGGTCATAATGCACCAGCTGTATTTTGGTATTAATAAATGGAATTCATGAATTCAACTCACTGACTCTTCTTTAACCTCATAAATCAAGAACTTAGCATGGAGAATGTATGATTCTCTAGTGTAGCCTATTCTTCCCAACCCAAGAAACAGAGAGCTGTTTGCTCTCTGTTTCTTTGTACAAATGTTAGGTACGTCATTCTAGAACTTAAAATGTTTTTTTTTGTTGTTGTTTTTTTTATTTGGATAAACTTATTTATGATATATATATATTTACCATTGGTGAGCCATCAGGAATCCCCAACATACATTTGCATCCTAAATTTTAGCATTCATTCAATTAAATGTTAATTTGCTTCCAAAAATCAATTTTCTTTTTTTGTAGTATTTCTCTTGGCTATATACAGTGTTTGCATGTACAGACACATATATGCTACCCAATAGCAGAGCCTATCCTTGTCCACATTAACATTAACACCTGAAACCACATATCCAAACTCAGTATAAGTATTGTGACTTTTAAAGCAAATTCACAAGGAGACTAAACCCAACACATATTCAATAAGAGTAGTGTTGTATTTTCTGAATCCAGCTGTGTATAAGGAGAAAGTTCAGTTCAAATCCCTAAAACAAGCCACACATTCATTAAAGCCATGGGTCTTTTGCAAATCCTTACTGAGATCGTGCCTATCTTGTAAATGTACAGGAACAGATTTGACTGTGAAAACCACTCTATTTTCCTATCACACACATGCATTAATTCCCTCGTCTGTGTCTTTGTTTTAAGCCACCCACACAGGCAAACACACACAGATTGTAAGCACGAGACAGATGTTAGATCTAATGACTGTACAAACATTGTTCACTAAACCACTAGAAAATTTAGATAGTTAAAGATAAAGACCTCTGAATTTAAGTCTTTGTATTTTCCTATATGTCAAGGGTTATATCAGGACAGTACTGTCAGCATCACTGATTATGATGTGTTTCCCTTTCTTAAAATCCTTTCTAACCACCGTTAATAGTTTCAAAATTAAATGCTGCACAAGGGCTGTGTTGTACCATGTAAACTCTATGGGAAATTTGTTGTATTGACATATCTCACAATAACATTTTGAGTTGGTTTACTTTATTTAATATTTTAAAACTAGTTAACAAGATTGTTAATTTCTATTATTTTAGGTTTATATACAAGTTTATATCTTAGAAAAGGGGGAAGATATGACTTTGACTCCCTGACATAAGGGGAGGAATGTATGTCTATAATGTCTGGAGTTATCAGGAGCTCCAGGACCCTCCCCAAGCTCTCTGATTCCATCTGCAAGAGTAATACATCCAGCAAGGAGGGAAGGGAGTAATGATCATGGGTGATTGCAGACAAGCGTGTCTGCCAAAGTCCAGGTTCACTACCTCCACTGTTTGACTTGGACTGCTGATGAGAACTTTGTGATTATCAAGAAACCCACAGCCTGCTTACTGGTCATTATCGCTATCTCGTTTATTTTTTTTCAAAGCTGTCAAAAAATGATGTAGGAAATATGTTTGGGGAGGATGGATGTGTCCTGTTTTACTTTAAACTATTATCTTAAAAATGTGCAGAAATTCTGTTGACATTTGACCCTTCTCCTTTGGGATTGAGTTACTCATACTGCCTGTCTGCTTCTTCAAGTATTTCTCATCTTCCTTTTTTAAAAACAAGATATTTTGGTATTTTAATCTGTTTCAACAGTCAAATCTGTGAAAGGGCTAAAGGCAGAAATACTGGACTAGGGTACTTTCAGTGAGAACCTACGAAGGGAATTGAAGTGCTGAAGGAAACAAGAACGATAGAATTCCCCATATGAGAGTGCTTAGCAATCAAATTCCATTTACAATTTATTTAAAAGAAAAAATAAATGAAGCAACTGAACATACGTTTTAAGGAGCCTTTTATTGTATGCCATTTTTTGAAAGATCATTTTTCTTTTAGTGTCATGAGGTAACTTAAAATATTATACACAGTTCATTGAGTTTTTAATTCCACTATAATTAGGATTCAGACCAACAAAAAAACACAGCTGAAGCACATGCAGCTGTGTGGCATGTGAGCACACAAGATTTTGTTAGACTTGAATTGTATAATCTGAGTGAGATTGGATTTCAGTTTTGTATTTTGTGTTGCAGTAAATTGTTAGGGTTAGGTAATGCTAAGGTTTTGTCATTTTGTGTTCAGTTACTGTCACCCTGGTGTTTCTCGTGTATTTGGCTAGCCATTCTCCCTCAGTACCTTGGGCTATTCTCCCACTCAGCTGCTACAAATTATGTTAATTAGTCTCACACGGTCCTTTAGCAAGTGATGATGTCCTGTTTCTGAACACATAAACCCCAGTCTTTCAGAAATGGGACCACGTTGTTTTTTTTTTATTGTTTTCCAACCAAGTGTAGAGTCAAGTCTCAAGTAAAGGTGTGAAAGTCCCCAGTGGAGTTATTTAAGAGTTTCAAGTCTTAAATAAGTAATTTGGCTGCAAGTGTAAAGTATCAACAGTTTGGGGATTTTTTTTAGTTCTTTTAAAAAGTGTTTTGTATGCCAAAGCGACTAACAGGAGGAAGTTAACTTCAAAATCGTCAACAATAAACAAGACGTACAGTACAATTCGACAAAAAACATGACGGAAATCATTCACAATAAAGAAACAAAATTTCTATAAAACATAAAAACTAATTTCATGCAAACCAAATTCAACAGTATAAATGTCCTTTTACAATTCTATATGAATAACATCAAGTGTTCTGCTTTGTGCCAGCTTGAATCCACTGACTGTTTATGGTTCAGGCTCAACACTCCTATAGATGTTGTGTACACATTGATGCATGTGACTTTCTATGTTCCGTAACTAAATTAGCATGCAACAAAAAAAAAAACTTAAATGATAAGCTTCTCTTTCCAAGACTTTCCAAGACTTCTTTCAGAGAAAATATTTCTCAAACATGCATAAACGAATCAAAGCAACACTCCGGGTATATTTTTATATCATAACACAATAGACAGTTCAAAAAAGTAGATTTTACTTGACACCGCCCCTTTTACAATAACTATGGACACTTTTTTTCATAAAACCTTAAGAGGAGAGAAAGAGGTAAGGCTCACCAAAATAAATTGTTAGCATATTCCTGCTATACTTTAATGAGTGGGTTGATCACGGTGTCCACATTAAGGATTTGTAATTTATAGAACTGGAACACCTGCTGAGTTTTATTTCCCAGATGTGAAATAAGCATATCCACTGTCTTTCAGGATGCTAATTTGTGTGTTCTTAACTGGCAGTAAACTCTGAGCCCTTTTGAAGTGGCAACTTCACCACCTGGTCTGTCCTCATGCTTGTAAATCACTGAGAAAAAGTGTTTGGAGCTCAAACACTTGCTGTTGTGTCCTGAGAAATATAAAGACAGCTTGTGCAATGCTGCACTTAAGGTTTACAGAACAAAGCCTTTATCCCACCGTTCCTTATCAGTGGGTCATCTGGTTTTATTACTGGAAGGAGAACCCAGTCTTACAGTACATGCATTATTCTCTTGAAGCTATTTTGTGATTGTGTTCCTTTTTTCCCTGTGGTAAAAGCTCCAGGGAGTATTATTGGCTGTCCAACCCATTTCTCTTTATCTGATTTTAGGAAATACTCCCTTTTGGTGTTGCTATGGCAAAAACAAGCTTTTCTTTAAAGAGTGATTATCAGCCACTTTAGTATACATAGTCAAGTTTAAGTAACAACATGAAACAATACATGTAAATACATCCAGCAGCCAACAAAAACATCTAAAACTATATGAATTAAGACATCTTCAAAACATAATGTGGAATGCAATGTGAAATACAGGTGCTAGAGACTTTATGCATTTGACCTATTTCACCGTTCCATAAAATAGGTCAAATCTTACAATACAAATTTGCTTTGTTGTTATCACAAAGTCCCACTGTTGGTAGCTCTGCTGTTTTACAACAAAGAGGTTCTTGGTTAAAATCCTGGCCTTGGGTCTTGCAACCCGGGAGCTTGTAAGTTCTCCCACATGTAGTCCAACTTCCAAAAACACAACTGTTAGGTTTATTGGTCTTTCTAAACTGTCACTTGGTGCAAGTCTGTGTGTATGGTTGTCGACTGTGTGTCTGTGTTGTCCTGCCCTATGCTGTGCAAGGTGTGCTCTGGCTTTGCCCAATGACTGCTGGAGATAAGCCTAGCATCCAAATTTTGTTGCCAGCAATTTAAGGATAAACACTAAATCATCATACATAATCTAACATAACATTAATGAACCTGTGACCAACCACACAGCCTGTTTAACAGTTATTTAAAAGCATTGACAGATTGCTCACGTTCGCACTGAATAAAATGGGAAACAGGATGCTATCTTGTCTCACTCCGAGAGACCAGTGTTTGTCCATTTCACATATATTAACTAATTAGCAGACCAAAAAGCAGGATTCCTCACCATATATTTCAAAATGCCTCCGTTAAACAACTCTTGAAACAAGGTTTCATCAAAGGCATTTGATGCATAAATAAAACACATAAAAAGGCAATTCTATCTCTGTTGTATAAAAAAATTCCCTTAAAGCAAAAATGCACATGCCTGTTACATGTTTATGTTTAAAACTAAAGTCAAAAAAAGCAGCAGGATGAATGAAACCAAGGTAGTATATTCTACTTATTGCAATGGGAATTTCTTGTTCCACTTAAGCATAACCAGTTCATAGTTAACATTTCCAAATAACATTTCAAACTTCTTTTAGACCTTCCCGAATATGAAAACCTGGAAAACTTGTGTAATTATTTTGCTATTACAAGTTATGCAACATAGCATTTATGTCCTCCTGGTATGTTTTTCAACATGCCTTTTATTCACAAAAGTAAATCTTCACATTTATCAGTCTAATATTTCAAGAATCGGTTAACGCTACAATAAAGACAAACATAAAAAACCCCACACCAACCAACCTCATTTCTGTACTTTGGAAGGGTGCTTTTGTCTTTGATGTCTTCATCCGTGATTTGTGATACAGCCACGAGAACATTCCGTCTTATGTAAATAATCCATAATCCCCAAAACTACCTGTCCTACTTGTGAAAGTGTTTGTCAGTGTGACCTTTAGAGGTAAGCCCTTCATAGTTCAGTGTGTGAAATCGGATAAAGCCACTGTTCTAGAATGCTTCAGTTCAGCCTCAGATGTCTTATTTTATCTCCACCATCAACACAAACAGCTGCAAACTCCTCTGATCTAGTCCGACAGCTATGCTGTAGATCGTTATTGACAGTTTTATAACTCTGAAACCTGTCTGGAAATTGCTAAGTGTTGAAAAAGAGATTGTAACTGATAGTTGTTCAACCTTTGAATTTATGGTTGTTATAATTAAATATATGTGTGACACTCTTTTGTTATTCACTGTGAGAACAAAACAGAAATTGGGAGCCACCATGTGTGCTGTTACACATGGTATTGATAAATTATATAAAATTAAATGTTCAACAGCTAAAGGGGACCCTTTATTCAAAATTCACTTTTAGTACCTTTTTGTATTTCCATTTGAGTCTCAACCCTTTATAGGAACACTTCAAGCGCTCAAAAAAATACCCAGCCATTTTCTGGCTATGAGTTAATGTTTTTTGGTGTCTGGAAACCAAACTGCTTCAAAAACCTCTCGTTTATTAAGTCACAGCTGGAGGATTTTGCAAAGTTCAAGGTGACCAACTGCTGTGTTGGTCAATGGATAGGGGAAGTCCCCACCACTCGCCCCAAATCTTCACCACTTTCTCAGAAGAAGGTTAACCATCAAAAGTACACAAAGATGTATTCAAACACATTGCAATACCAGTCAAAAACAAAACTACAGCAGTGGTGTAGCTGCTTTGTACAAGTCAGCCTTTAACTATTTCTGGAACAGTCGTGCTGCATAGCCTCAGTACCCTGAAGAAACATAATTTACAAGTTAGAGCTTAATCCTTATCCTTTTAACAAACCAAACTTTTGTCATTAGGAAACACAGTTTGGGAATATTTTATTTCCTTAAAAGTTTTGAACAAAACTTAAGAATTAAAGTTGAAAAATTAAAAAACAGCTACTTTTATTTCTTATTTGACTGACCTAGGTCAATTGCTCTTCTCAAGAGACAGGAAAAAGGGAATGGTATGCCACAGTAAGAAATATGTACTGCCTGAAGCAATACATCTCCCTGAAGATGCTTCTGCTGATGACAAGGCATAAAGATAGAAAAAGAGAAAGGGCATTGTAAAGGGGAGGTGATCACCTGGTACATGGAGATGAGTCAAATGTGTGCAATTCCTAGATTTTGGAGGACATAAAATCAGTTAAGGAGTCATCATTAGCTGCAGTGAAAATCACCAACATGCCCTTTTGTTCCAAGAAACCACACACAGTTTCACTGAGCCATTTCACTTTTAAAGGTTTGCAGTTAATTGAACATTAGAATGGAAAATGTTTTCACTTTTGCTGTCAGATTATTTTAGGTGTTAAGATTTCCTTAAGTAATTCTGTGAAATGAATATAATGTTTTTGTTCAACGTATAAATCTGGAAAAGTCACTTACTTAGCCAGATGGGCCAAAGAAGACCTATGTCCACTCATCCAATGAGATTAGCAGTAAGAATTTTCTTCTTATAGTTTTTCTATATATTTTTTAATCAGATCATAGTTCTTTGGGAAGAAAAAAAAAACTGTGTTTGCTTCACTTCAACTTTAAAAAAAATAAACGACTCAAAAGGCATAATTAACATTCTACCTTACAAGTGGAATGTACAATCAAATCAAATGCCTGTACCTATTTTATTAGTTTGCAGTAAAGCTATTTGTCTATTGATTTATTTACTTCCTAAAGCTTTAAAAAAAAAAACATTTACAAGCTATTAGAAACATGGAGAATGTTGATGAGGTTATTTTTGGAAACATGCCAATTAGGTGTTACTGCTTTTGGGGGCCTTTAATTAGTTTAAGGACATCTTGATGTCATTTGTATTTGCATATATGTATTTTGTAACATTTTATCTTCTATTGACTACTGGGGACTCACTTAACAGTTTTCCTTATGTTTGTTTATTTTGTTCCAAAAAAGTTGTTTGTTTAAAGCTCCCAATGTTGCTTATTTTCGGTGACTTCTTTTTCTATGCAACAGCTGTTTTTAAACAACTCTTAAACCATTTATGTATATTTAATTCATACCACTGGTTACATTCGAGCCTGGCTACTGAAAAATCAGTTCACAATCTGAGATTATACCATAGCTTTTATATGTGAACTTAATTGGTGTTTTGTCATAGTATGGAGATTGTGGATAACTTTTGGAAGTAACATGATTCAAAAATAATCAACCTATCTCATCTGTCTTAATTGCCCATTGTGCATATCTTCAGTTTGTGAACACCTTTGTGCTTACTTTTAACATTATGTACATGAAAGTGTAGACAGTCTTATAAAACACATCTGTTTTCAGACATGTTGCTATGAACAGACTTTTTTTTTTCCCCCAGGGGGTTACCAAACTGCTAATGTAAGCAGTGAGGCTATTTCTTTCAGGCTCGAAAATGAAAAAACAAAAAGAAAGAAAAAAATAATTATGTAGACATGACATCAAAATCTTCTGAATCCCCTTTCTATTTGAAATATGCACAAATCTACCAAACTAAAATCCATTTTGTCATAAGACACACATTCCTACAAGCTTATCTTTCACTAAGTGATATCTGTTTAATCAAATGTCCAGTGCTCAGAATGTCCCAGCTGTCTATTTTGTCAAACTGGCTCTGAGCTTGTCATCTACATGTCTGAAAACTTGTGTAAAGCTCCACAGTAAGACTTTGGTCTTCAATGTGTCATTATGAGCTTTGAAAGAGCAACAGCATCTGAGGAATGAAAGCAGCTGATTTGGTTTTCTCAGCACGTTGGGATCTGACACTTGCAGATTGACAATAACTGAGTCACTGCACCTCTGGGAGACTACCAAAGGGTGTCAACCAGTGAGTGCCGAAGTGCGCAACTGAACCTGTCTGAGCTTGTGTCTGTAGTGACAAAAGCACAGATGTGTGTCAAATTGGCAGAGTATTCTTGTCAATCAAAACATCAGCAAAAGTGTGTTAATAGGTGACACACTCTTTTTGTACCAAATAATATTTCATTACAATTTGCATCTGTGGTAAATTTACATGGCCAGACAAACTGCTCACTCACTCATTCATGCTCGCTCTCTTTCTCTCTGATTCCCTCAATGATTTGATCCATATCCACTTAATAGTATCATGGAGTTGCTAGGTATTTGTCAGAGCCATGATTCAACTCTACCAAATCCTAAATGTGCATTTTTCCCTTGAAATCTGGAACCTAAAAATCTAATTCCTTTCCAAACATACCCATAGGGTGACATAGCCTCTGAATAACACTGACGACTTACAGTAGGAAGGGCAGAAAACAAAAAAATTAGAAAGCTGGTATAGTTCATAAAAGTAATTTGACATCAGCAAAAACTGACATGATCATTCTTCAAACATTTTTGTAAAAAAAATAAATAGTAAAACTTAATTTGTCTCTTTGTGATTATCTTTTGAATAATGCAAGCACACATGCTATATTTATTTGATTCCATTTTTAGCTCTGTCACAATACGTGACTTACCAAACAGGTTAAAAAATATTGCAGATTGATGAGAGACACCCTCGGTTTTAATGCGGCTACACCTTGAAATGTTTTTCCCCACAGGAAGCCGCAGCTGTGATGTTCGGCTTTGTTCTTGAGCCAAAATCTGTGCACACACTCATGCACAGACATAAACAAAGTGTAATGTTGCAGACAATGTTACCGAAACTGACACAAGACAAAACCACAACATAGATCAGTTGAGAGCGCCACACAAGCTCAGCGAATAAGTTTGATGGTGAAAAACAAGGAAGCAACTGTATCACAGCATGACTGTGCATTCACTGGGATGTGTGAAACTGCACTACACTGTTGTCACACTGCTTCTTATGTACTATAATAATACACAGTTGTTTGAAATTAGCAAAATTTAAGATTAACCACAGCTAATCAAAGTAGGCAGCAGGTGTCACTGCTTTGTTTTGTCTTCTCAATGTAAAGCGGAGGAGCAGATATGTGTGTGTGTAGTTTGTGCCAATTATACAGTAAACCTAAAATCTTGCTCCAGCAAAATGAGGAGGAAGGGATTAAGACCAGAAAAAGCAGTGAGGGCAGCTGTAAAGTAGTGAGTTTGTGCCCAGTGGACCCCTTAAGTTTCTGCTTGCCCTGTTTGTCCGGGCATGTGCTGGCACAGACAAATCTAACTTCCTGTCAGCGAATTTCTGTGTTCTTATTATTGTTAAATATTTATGTGACACATTAATTTGACCATATTTATTTGGACACTTTTTCTATTTATTGAGGATTGATTTATAACATCTAAAGTTCCAGGCACTAGTAATCTTGATTGAAAATGGGTCTTTGCCCTGCTGACTTGAGTTCAAGCAAAGCAATTTCTTAGGGAGCAAACTGCATAACGCCTGCTGCATTTTAAATACGCTCACATGCATGCATGAGGTAACCAGGCTATCACTTTTTTCCACCATTCCTAATCACAAACTCTGCACAAGCAAGCACACGCAGACACAGGCACACCATCACCTACACAAACGCGTCTTATTTTCCCTTGAAGGCTATACATTGGACAGATGGTTAGTTCCACAAGTATGTTTGTGAACTCTGATGCTCGGTCAAATTAACTATTTTACAGGGTGATGCAGAGGAGGGACAGATGGACGGATAACTTGTGATGACGCACATAAAGGTACAGGACTAGATATATCCACAATAGACTGTGTTGCTAATGTTTGTATTAAACTAAAAATGTGAATGAGTTTGAGTCACTTTAGAGAAAAGGTCCACTATCGCAGACAAGTGAGCTAACATGTTTATTTTCTAAAAGAAATTAACACTTATAAACAAAAAGTAAAAGCTAAATATCAGTTTTCTTTTGTATTTCAATACTTTATATTATAATCATATTTCATACTATATTTGAAGAATCATTCAAATATAGTATGCATTAAGTTTATATTTCAATGACTTAATGCATTTGTATGTAGCTTTTCTAGTTTTTGCCAGCCCCACATTCACTCCAGTTTAACATATTTTTAGAAACCTTTTAATACATGTAAATATTTTATTCATGAACTCTGTAATAACCAGACAATGTTTTAATAAAATATCTACAAAAGAATATTACTGAATATGTGCACAAGAAAAAGCACAACTGATATTCAAATAATTTTATGCAACCGAGTAAGTAGCATGCTTTTTATTTTATTTACTCATACATGGCACAGTTCGGGCTGTAGTGTTGCGGTCCAGAGTTGTCTTAGCAATAGTATTCACTCTCAACAAAGAAAATTCCCCTCATAATTAATTAGTAGCAGGTTAATAAATTAACAGTGCTGTGTAAATTACACAGTGCCCTCTTACCCCTCATCCCTGCACGCTTTATGAACATCCTGCTGCTGGTGTGTAATGATGATGTTTAAGAATACATGACAAAGAAGCAACGATATGAAAGTCTTCTAGGATTCCTCTGTCTGTTTATTTGCAAACAGCACTATAAGTGAGCTCTGTATCCATGCGGCCACTTAGGAGGCATTTAAAAACCATTTCTGAATGACTCATTCTGAAATCCAATCACTCAGTACAGATGTCGATGCCAGGGTTGAAGAGAACCTTTGTAATAGTGATGGGTCAGACACACTTTGGGCTCTTTGAAGTGAATGACGGGAGCTGGCTCTTCATTAAAGGGGGCGGGGCTACAGACACAGCAGCACAACAACCAGGACACTACACTATGAGCGTCTCCCCATATTTTTCTCCCTTTTGCTGCTCAGTACAAGCGCTCTGCTCACAATAGAACTTTGTTTTGATTAGCAAGGCAGCCTTCTGCCCAATCACGTGTGAGACTGACCTCTTAATTTGTACACCTTTAATACTACTTTTTTAGTACCTTGAAATTAATCTGATTCTCTTGCCTTATAATTCTGATAGTTTTCTTCTTCATCTCATCTCAGGGCTTAACTTAAACTTAAACACAACCACCACTTTTCCAGTGATAATTAAGGCTAAGCTAGTGGCTTTTCAACATACTTGTTATGGTTGTCGGCTTCAGAAATGGTGGTTGTTTTTCTTTGGCAAATATAAGTAAACAGCGATTAAAGCCCTGAGGAGTTCATGTGTACTGGAGACTCATCATATGCAGGGAAGCAGGAAAAAGGGGAAAGGGTTGTGGGAGTTTGATGCAGATCAAAGTCTCAGTGTACCCAGGGAAGGAAAGATGGAAGAAAGGTGGAGAAACTCTCACATACAGTGTTTGAGTGTGATGAGCCACACTGAGTCCTGTGAAAAGAAAGACCAGTGATCAAAGGAAAGATGAAGCGATGGAGACAAGGGGGAAAGGCAAGAAAGAGTGGGAGGTACAGTCAGTACCACAAGACCAGAGCACACAGCTGCTTTATTGTTTTCTGCCCATCTTTACAAGAATAATTGTTTTTCATAATAGTCTTCCCTCTTTTTGCCTGGCAGATGCACGCACCACCCCACCCACCCACATGCAAACAAATTGTCACCACCTCTCCTTCCAGTTTAACATCTGCCAGGCAGAGGGATCTCCATGGCTATAAAACTAAGCCTCAAAGCTTCCTTTTGTGATAAAGTAAGCTTTATAACAACAACAAAAAAACACTGATAGTAAATATTTCATGCTTCATTCCATCTTTGCCATATTGCATCTTAAAAGGGCTCACCTAGCTAATGAGTAAGACTTTTGGAGGCTTTGCTTCGTAGAGGGTCTGGGCTACTCACCTTTACGTAAAGAACAGGGATTTCTTTGTTTCAACAGGAAGCCTCTCATTGAAATGGACAGACGTCACATGTGAGGTACCCTACGGTTCAATACTATCATCCCTTCAATTCAATAGCTATATGCTCCCACTTGTACGGGTTATAACAAGCTGCTGCTGTTCTATCAACCTTCCAGACCTCTCTAGATACAGGTTTTCTGGCTCTGGTCTGCTCTGAATCCTCAGAACCAGAACCAAATATGGATAAACAGACTTCAGCTTTTATCCACCACAAATCTGGAACAAACTTCCAGAAAACTGAAGAACAACTGAAACACAAGTTTCAAGTTTTAAAAAACAAGCTCCTTTAAATCTAGACTAAAAACCCATCTTTTAGACTTGCTTTTGAGCCATAATAAATGCTCATTACACAACATTTTCATGTGTAATAATCACTCGGCAAAATGTAATGTTTGCTGTTATTCTCAATTGTTGACAACTTGGTGTCTTCTCTGACTTAGTAGTTTTGTGCTTTTATGATGCAATGCACTTTCAACTGCCTTGTTGCTGAAATATACTCAACAAATAAACTTGAACTTTACCAGCTCTTATTACAGATACTCTGAAGCCACATTCTGTGGTAAAATGAGTAATTTTAAAGACATTTTGTTTTTAAATGTCTTTAAAAAAATATGTAAAAAAAATATGTAAAAAGAGACATATTTTACAAAGTAAAATATGTCTATTTTACTTTGTAAAAATAGACATATACTCTAAAAATAGACCAATAAATGATGTGCTTTGTGCAAGATGATCCATCACGTTATAGTAACATTCATCCCCGAATTACCTTTTTTGATCATAAACTGCTAAATAATTTTTGACTCAAGAAGTCAGAAAGTTATTAAGCAGTTTAATTTTCATACTGATTGCAGTGGTTGTTTGGTACAACTTTGTCACTGGGTATAAAAGCACAGGGCTCCCTCGCCACCCCTTTCTCACCATGGTCATGGCGACTGGCAAGCATTGATTGATAGCATTATTCAACTTTATAAATGTGTAATTTATTTGCAGTGTGGACACAGAGTGGAATGGGTCTGCTCTGCTCTGACTATTGGTGAAGGTATGTGTGGGACTGGCTGCACTGCTGAGGAAAAACGAGAGGCCAATGGCTGACCGCTCTTGCTGCTCGCTCAGGACAGACAGACAGCCTAACTGCAGACAACCTGCAGAGCGTTGTTGCCATAAAAGTCTCCAGCAACACAGATAAAGGATTCACTAGATTTATCACACAAATTGACAACAAAGCTTCTTTTGTCCTGACTGCAGCCCTACTCACCCCCTCTGCTCACCCCACACTTGGCTGTGTATCTTGGCTCTGCCCACTTTGCAGGTGTTTTTCAAAATGTTTGCTTTCAGAGGAGGGTTAGTTACACTTTAAACTTGAACTGTTATGACTCACTCCAGACTTATCTCCTCATTCAAATTACACCATCAAACTGTAACTGAACAAGCTCTGGATATACACCGGGTTCTAAATTATTATGAGTTATCATTATTACCACCAATTATTATTATTGGTGGTGGATGACCACCACATCCCAACACAGCTGTGACATCAGCAAGGAGGTGGTGGAGTCATTTTTTGAGCCGAAATCATGGGTAGAGAATCATTGGTCGGCCCCTTCAGAGTCTCTGAGGGTGTGAAAATGACCTCAGCAAAGTATACAGACTTTCTCACTGATTACTTTCTTTCATGGTTCAAAAAGAATAGCCTTGCCTTCTGTAGCAAAATCATCTTCATGCATGACAATACACCATCTAATGCTGCAAGGAATACCACTGTGTCATTGGCTGCTAAGGGCAAAAAAGGGGAGAAACTCATGGTGTGGTCACCATCCTCCTCTGACCTCAACCCTATTGAGAACCTTTGGAGTTTCCTCAAGCAGAAGATCTGAGGGTGGAATGCAGTTCATATCAAAACAGCAGCTCTGGGAAGGTATTCTGACATCCTGTAAAGAAATTCAAGCAGAAACTATTCACAAACTCACAAGTTCAATGGATGCAATAATTGTGCAGGTGATATCAAAGAAGGGGTCCCATGTCAACATGCTTAGAAAATCTGCTGTGCATAATAATTTGGAACATTGCATTTTGAGTTTTTTATTTTTGAAAAAAAAATATATATATATACTGTTCTCATGTGGAGCTTTGTTCAGTAAAATTTGATTTACACTGTAATAGTCCATGACTTGAAAATTATACTGACCATCATTTGCATTGACCATTTAAGAAAATCTGAGAAAATATCACTTGCATAATAATTTGGAACACTGTGTACATGCATTCAAGATACAATGTTACTCACAAAGGGCACTGAGGGTCCAACTGTGGCCTAGAGGTTAGACAGCTTCAGAGTTGCTGTGCTTCTCTTTACACTCTGTATGAATGATGCATGAATGATGGCTGGCAAAAGTTTAGCAAGTAAGAGACAGCAGCCACAGAGGCAAATGAGCATTGATCAAGGTCGCTACAATTACACTGACCTCAGCTAGTTCCTTCCAGGAGGTGCCCCAAGGAATGGAGGTAATGCCCTTAGCTGGGTGGGATGCAATGTCTGTTAAAGGGGTATATTTTCAATGTTATAAGTGTTACAAAAGCATAGTGTGGCAATACCTAAAATGAGCTTCCAGAAGAAGAAATTGATAAGAAGATTGATAAGGGAACGATAAAGGAGTGAGACAAAAGGGGAGGTACACAAAAATGCAAAAGGGAAGAGAAGATGTGAGGCAAGGGAGTTGACAGATTGATGGATTGCTTCACTGCAAAAAAAAGAAAAGCACCAACAGAGCTGGAATAACACTCACACATTATTTTTCAGACATATCTCAGTGCATTAATGTACACATAAAGTTGTAAGTTGTAAGAGATGATATGGCTATAGATAATACTGGCTGGATAATAATAGATAATACTGGCTAAGCAGCTTTGTAAAACATGTTGCCTTAGTAAATGAATGACTTTGCACCCTTCATGCTTAAGTAGTCTACCAAGTGGATAAGTCAATAGAATATTGCAATAATGAGTAACATTACCATGCAACTTAAATAAGGTTGAATAAAAACTAAACATCTTCAGATAATTTTTTGTGTTATTTGTTTTTGATAGGACTTTGCCAATGCAGTTCAGCAAAAAGTTTCTGCCAATTCCTTTGCAAACAGTTACATGAAGATCAATCAAAATCACTTGATAATAATAACCTTTATTTAACCATGTCTACTTTCTTGATATCAACAGATCTCTTTTACAAGAGAAATCTGCCCCAGACTGACAGTATACAGTTGAAAACTCTCAGCTGTTACTGAAGGTGTGAAGAAAATAGACACAATTTATGAAATACCAAATCCTGATATGTCTTTAAGTAGGCGTGTAACATTTAATGCACCCTCATTTCTTGGAAGTTTTGGGAGAAATGGTGTGGAATTTACCGTGTTCTACTACTCCAGCATTGGGAATGTCACACTTTTGTGTTGGTCATATGAGTATTAGCAGAAGTGATCAGAAAATTGATTGTACAGCCATCTTCTAAACACTTCAGCATTTTGAAGTGAAATAATTTTTACTCCAGTCAAAGTATCTGCATAGCATACCATGTATAATACATTATATTATCAGATTACTACTGCAGCATTTATGTTTTTGTAGCATATATTACTTGTATGGATATTAAGATAGCTGAGTAAATAATGAAATTAGATCAGAAAAGTTCCTGGTTCGACTGCTCAGGAAGTGGTAATTTGTAAAAACACACACAACAAAGTAGTGCAAAATTAGTTAAATGTATTAAGTGATATTTACAATATATACAGATGACATCTCGGATCTCAACAAATAATTCATGAGATCCGAGATGTTATTTTTTTTCCCCTTTATCCAAGGCAATATTTCTGCTCCTTGATGGAAGTGAGAGGAATGATGACAAAGCATACAATTTAGTTTGGTTCAGTACAGACTAAAGATTAAAGTGTGGCTGTGGATTAAATGCCTCCTACCAGATTGGAAGGAGTTGAAGGGATATAGTGTTTCTCTTGATTCGATGTATGGTTTACCTCGCCAGTCTGGTCCAGTTCCCTACAAACAACCAGAATCCAGGATCTGGATCTGAAAACAGGTAGCTGGCCTGTGTAAAACAGGCCTGATAATATTTTGTCAATATCAAAAATCATGAATGAGTTTATATTATACCAATAATTAAACTCACGTGAGTACTCATTCATTTCATTTTAGCATACAATAGAAATAGTGTTTTATTATCCAAAGTATTTTCAGTTTAAATGCTTCATCAAGGTAACAAAACAAACTCTGATCAGGTTAGTTTACGCTGACCAAGCCCAAACAGTAACCAGGAGGCTAGCGCTAGCATGCTAGCTCCCAAACAAACAAACAAACAAACACTCACTCACCAGTTTCAACTTGTCAAACAGCTGAAAGTTTCGATCCATAATCACACATCTAAAAGTTGAGATGCACATCAGTGAGAGACAGCACTACAAACATTTGCTAGAGGCTTACAAACGCCAGAATCCTCCCTATGGCAGCGACGGACAGCATCTCCCACGTAGCCTCGTGAGCAGCAGCTATCTGTTAGGACGCTGACATATCGCTAGTCATGTGATATTAAACCAAGCGAGAACGGGTGTTTGGTTTATTTTTTGTGCTTGAAAGAAATTAAAATGAATCTTTAAATAAATGAAATAAATAAAAGTGAATCTGATAGAGACGGGAATACAATTACCCTGGTTGCATTTTGCTTAGATGAATGTCTTCATTGTCACAGTATGAGTTGCAAAACATTTTGCAACTCATACTGTGACAATGAAGACATTTGAATGTTTTTTCTAGATTTTTTTTTTAATATAAATTGTTATACTGACTTGGAAATTTAAATTTGTTTTTAGTGAGTTTAGCTAAGTTCACAACAAAATAAAAAAATATGGAAATATTTATGGTGCATTGAACTACATTTACCTTTCTTCAGTTTAGTCCTACTGTGTAAGAAAGTCAAAATTATCTGTGTTTTAGCCTAAATTCACACCTATATTTTTTCTATGTGTACAACATACACACTTTTTAGCTTTACAGCTTTGCCTTCATCATTGCTTTCATCATTTATACAGCCACTGCACAATCACTTTGTAATACATAAAAATATCAGGGGAACCTAAGGCTACACTCCCTCAAAGTGATAAATAACAGCACTTTAATTTTCACCTAAATACACAATATAAACATAATTGCATGTGTGAACAAGCACCCAAGAGGCAGAGCAAACACCAAAACTCTATTACTGGTCAGGAGAAGGAACATAAAACATGTTCTATTCTTCCCTAATGAAGAGTGTAAGCATACATACACAAGTCTCAAGTAGTCATACATTTACAATGACTAATGCAAAACATACACACATAATTATTTAGAAAGCAATACACACCAATGGCAGTGTAGATATGAACATTTGGTTTTCATCAAAAGGGCAAATCACTTGAACTCATGTTATTAATAGTGAAATTCTAGAGCTTTGGCAGAGCTGTATAGAATGTTGATGATTGATTTTACCATTAAACCTATTTTTACTGCATATGACTGGATGACAGTTAGCAGAAGAAACTATACACGAGCTCCTGATGGTGACACATGATTGAAACTGTGGGTGGCTAATGTAACTTCCCCACTCTGTGTGAATTTTTGCAAAGCTCCATTTATTTTCTACGCAAAAGGGACAAAAATATTGAATCCAACACAGCAAAGTCATTGAATACCAAGTAATGTTCACTATTCCATTAGAGTTGATGACTTCTAGAGCAGCGCTTCTCAATTCCAGTCCACAGGCCCCCCTGCTCTGCATGTTTTAGATGTACCTCTATTCCACAACAGCTGATTCAAATGATTGCATGACCATCAAGTGCTACAGAAGCCTTTTAATCAATCCAGGTGTGTGGCATAAGGGAAACACCTAAAACAGGGCAGGGGGGTGTGAGGACCGGAATTGAGAAACACTATTCTAGAGCATGCAGTATGACAAAATTTAAATCACAAAGTTTTAAAAAAAATACCATACGAAGAATCTGCTTGTTTTGGTTTTTTTTTAGTTGCTTCTACTCTAAAGTATAAAATGTCTGCTTCTTTGAGCAAAATAATATATGAGCAGTAATTCTGCAGTCATTTAGTTTTCTGTTATTAATCAAACACTATTTGCCACTTATTGGCTATTCTTCCCTTGATATATCACAACGTTAGTCAGAAAATAAATAGGAAAACTGTATTTTATTTTCCTTCAGATGAAATATTCAGATAATTAAGGCTGTTGAAGCTGTATAATTGAACAAGCATTCAATATTTTTATTTCAACCTTGGACAAATATGTGACTGGCCACAACAAAACCAGAAATAGGCCTCCCTCGGGGCATTGTGAGCTATTTAAAGATTCTGAACATGTGGATTCTAAACTTTCTAATTATATCAAACACATAAAAATAAAGAAAATTAAGATACGGACATTTAAATGTTGGTGTTCTGCAAACAAAATTAGTGAGAGAACAGGCCTCAAAGTTTCAGAAAAATTGTTCCCAAAAATTGGATAACACCTGGGAGTGTTAACAATGGCTGCTCATTGACATTACTTTGCTATATCCCCATTCTCCAGCATTGACTGTTAACACGTATGACTGTAAATGTTTGCAGTCACAGGTGAGCTTTTGTCTAGCTTGTTTAATTAGAAATATGTAGTTGTGGGAGTTCAGAAGTTTTGATCCATTTTCCAACAAGATTTTGAACCTCTGTCTTGTGAGCCTTTGTCGTGGAGTCACCTGTGCATCTTAACCAGTAGGAAATAAACAGAACTGAAATACAATATGTTTGACAATCTTTTACTTCAGCCCAAAGTATGCAAGACTTTAGGCTGAAATTTACAGTTGCACAGCTGCTAATCCAAGATGTGTCTGGTCACTGTCATAGCACAGTATGAATTATTCCAGCAACAGTTTATTCAACAGGAAGGCAGAAACAAAGAACAAATGATATCATCACAGTCCAACACAGACAGAAAAAAGTATTGTGCAAGTTTGTTTCTTGTTCTATAATCTGCAACAGCTGATTGTGGAAATACCTATCTGTAATTTTGGAACCAATTGAGTCTTATCCCAGTTAATTAAGACATATAGAAAATAAAATGGGGTAAAAGTATAGTGCAACAATCTTAGATAATGAAGGTGGAGGTGACACATGGTTTTCTGCAGTAAATCAGTGGATTCTGCAAGATTCAAAAATGCAGACTTCACTTTCACCACAGTGAATTAAAATCAATATAAAACCACATGCTAGCTCTAAAGTTCTTCAGACTGTTTTTTTGTGAAGAGTATATGTACTTGCAAAGAATTTACATTAAGCAGGGTGATATTGGCATCTGAACACACCTGTGTATAGACACACTTCTTTTTCTGTTTGTTTGATTGATTATCCGGCAAGCCTCTCAACACTTCCTCCCTATCTGTCCTTTTTCCTTACACACACACACACACACATATATAGACACAAAACATATATGGGATTGAGGAGGCCCCACTCATGGCATATTAGCCACCTGTGGGCAAGCCAAGCACTTTGTAAATACCCGCAGGGGAGAAAGGATGAGCCTTGGCGCCCTGTCAGGTCTGATATCGGCGGACACCTAATCTCCACAATACCCCACAGAGCCTTCTCCATCATTTCCAGATGGACAGAAAAAGTACCTGAAAGGACACTATGAGTGTAGTACTGTAAAGAATTCCAGCATATTGTCTAGCAGAAAAGTCAAGTTATGACTGGTAAATTGTGTGTAAAATGAGCTGTGTTTCAACACAGTTTCCAAGTAGATTTAAAATTAACTTTTAATGTCATGTATCCATTAGAGAATTATGTAGCTGTTGCACTACATTCAGAAGTTAATAGTATTTCTATGTATGGATATTTCAATTCAAATCAACTACATCAGGAGAGACAGAACATGTTTGTTATATATGTCAGGTAAAACCTACTGCAATTTTCAAAATGCAAAATGTCTTTAATCTCAACATTCACCGCTATCTTCTTAAAGCCAGAAATGCCTTTCATCTTGTATGCGTTGTTACAAAGAAGTGACCTAGCAATTGTTTCCTGCCACAAGGCAAGTTTTTCCACAATTTCTACCTTTTTTGTTTATGCCTGAACTTCTGTTTTACACCAGTAACCTTGAAGCCATTCCAGACATCGATTACCTGCTGCTATCATGAAAACAGGTGCTATTTCTGTTTGCAATGACATGAAGTAACTGAAGTAATTATAAAACTGAAAAATGAAAGGAAATTGTACAGAAATATATAACCATGGCTGTATGTGACTTGTTCCTACATTTTGTATGCCGTGTTTCTTTTATGTTAAAAGAAAGTGTACATTTGTAAAAAAAAAAAAAAAAAAAAAAACAGACAGTGTAGACATGTTCCTACTTCTCTTGATTTGGGGTGGAGGAGTGACCTTTGGTAGGAAACTTGGTATGTGAAGTGAAGTCTCCGTGTCTCCTTATTGTTTTGTGTGCTGCTTGCTCCAGATTGACTTACATCAGTGGGGCAACAAGCTTCACAAAGACTTATTTGTTTTTTATCATTAGTAGCAGTAGTAGTAATATTTCATCATGGGGTTTTTTAATGTGAAAAAAAAAAAAAAAAAAAAAAAAATATATATATATATATATCAAAACCAAAACTAACAACCAGCAAATCCATCCATTTATCCATCCATCCATCCATTTTCTAACACCCTTGTCCCTATTGGGGTCGGGAGGTGCTGGTACCATCTCCAGCTAACGTTCCGGGCGAGAGGCTGGGTGCACCCTGGACAGGTCACAACCAGCAAATGTGACTTCTAAATATCATTCATATTTTTTTTCTCTGCTAAAATTGGTGAGATGTTAGAGATTTAGTTGGGTTTTGTTTGCTGACACAGAGACCTTATTTCATTTAATTCTTCTGAATCCTTGTGGAATCACGAATCAGGTTTAGTGTGCAATGACAGATGTTTAATAGTTCAGGCGAAGCTTCTGACAGACACCCAAACACCTTCATCTGATTTGAGCGTCTGTGTGATTAACAGGCCAGACACAATGAGTGGAGGGCTCAGGTTTTTGCTAGAACAAGCACTTTTGAGTGGAAGTGCATCGGCAACTGAACCTCCACACTAATCCAGCTACCCGCACCCAAATGTTCCAACTGTACTTCATATAGCTCTTGAAAGGTGAGTGGTATAGTGGGGGGCTGGAGGGGGAGAAAAAACAACAACCAATTTGCATTTTTCAAGCACTGCTCTGGCAGGTGGAGTACTAATGAACATTTCTATGATCCATTAATCGAGATCTCGTTTGCACATGGCCGCCATACCAAAGTGCCACTTGAGTTTACGTGACTCAGTCAGAAGGACTAATGGAAACAATGCTGCTAATCAGTTCAAACTAAACTGCTCTCTAAATCCACAAGCTGCGAATCAGAAAGGTAACAATAATAAGACTGATGAGGGGAGCTTGTTCTAATCTGTCACAGAGCATTATGAGTGCTACATAGAAGCTTTTTTTTGCAATTCATATTATCCACAGAGGGACAGGAAGTACATAATTGGCTAGAGAATATATACATATTTCAATCAGACAAGCATAGGATGACATATTATTATTATTAATAATAATAATAATAATAATAATAATAATGCTTATATGACTGAAAATGTTCTTATTCCTTTGACAAACATGCTCCAGATTTGTTTTTCTCTGCACAAGCCAATCCTTGGTTGCAAATCTCCTGCAGTGTTTGCATCAATCACGTATCACCCAATGCAGAAAAGTGACATGCAGACATGATAACCTAACCCTGACCTTGTTGGATAACCGCTCCTCGTGGGCCATATGGTAATAGGTGACTTGTTATGTCTGACAGAAGAAAGATGTTGATAACACATTCATAGGTGGTATGTGGTTAACCAAAACAAGTTGTCCTGCTGTATCCCTCTGTGAAACCAAGATCATAAAATCCACAACTAGGAAAGAAAGAAATACGGTGGGAGTAAAACTATTGAATAACATGTTCTCTAAAAATACAATTCTGTCAAGACTGTCCTTCTAAATTTGCTGTCAAATTTCTGTAGCAACCAAAGTCATTAACATCCGAGAAAAATCCTTACAAATTTGTCTGTAATTTATTATAAAGAGTAATGACACAGTAAGAATGGAACCTGTTTAATGCAATTCATTTTGTGTGAAGTAGAACACTTTTTTTTTATTACATTTTCATATCTCCTGCTTGGAGAAACTACTAGAATGCATTGCTAGGGCATAATGCTTTGTCTAGTCTTTCATGCAAATTCTCCAACTCTTGAAGTTAGAGTGCCTTTTGTACACATTTTGAATTTTTTTCCAGAAATATTCTTTTGAATTCAAATTAGTGCCCATGTTTCTATCAGGGCTTTTTTAAAAAATGCAAAGTATCGCATTAGAAAAGGTTGATGGAAATGGAAAAATTTGAAAAAACTTCCTCAGTTTCGCAAATACATTTTTACACTCACTTGAGATGCTTTTTGGCTTTTCCAAAAACAATTAATTGGGCAAAAGGGGAGAATGTAGTGCTACATTTACATGGAAGTACATTTGCTGAATAAGTTCTTATGTAGCAAACTTTCCCACCCACTGTTGGGTCTATGCATGAAACTTGGAAAAATGTCAAAGTCTAAACCTCCCGCATGGATGGGAGTGAGAAGTTCTCCTGGCTCCTCCTCCTGAGAGTGTTACTAACTGAACATTTTCTGTCTTTGTATTTCTTTTTCCTTTTTCTTTTTAAAATATGATGGGAAAGTCTGAAGGCTGTCCATCATTTTGATGGATTACAATTCACATACCTTACTACTTAGAGCAGACACACATCCAGTGAAGGAGTGCATTCTCTCTCACTCGGAGAGTCTCGCTGACCTCCAATCACTTCAGTTTGAGAGATGTTCCCTGATTTCAAAACATTGGCAGAGGTGCCATTTGTAATTCCAGTATCCAGGGCGGCTGCAGAGTGTGGTTAATCCTTCAGATTAATATAAACCCAAAGACATTTTATTAAAAGGTGCGTAATTCATGTCCTTGTTTATAATTTAAATGCAATTGACCCTGGTCAGTGGTTTTGTCTCTGAAGAATAAGTTACATGTATTCATCTGCTTGATTTGTCATGGCATGATGTGGATTCTCTGCCCAGGTTGCGCAATATCAAATCAAATGAAAATAAAATGCAATTGAATTTTTGCAATTGCAATTGAAAAAAATTTTCATATTTTAAAAATGATGGGTTAAAATAGATTATAACATATGTTTTTATATTGTGTCTCTCAAAATGATGGATTGCAAAATATGTAACCTCTGGGTAGGACATATTTATCCAATATTAGTAGTTATTGTTCTCACTGAAAAGTTCTAGCAACTCCCAGAGCTCTAAAAACAAACTTCTAAAGAAATCAGTACTACAGCGGCATCAGAAATGTTACAGAGCAGACAGAGACAAAAAGGCAGAACGCTAAGGAATCATTCAGAAGTTATCTATTTGTATAATATGCAGGGGGAAACGGTGGGTAAAAATATCTATTTGATTCACTCTGTGTGTAACAATATCATATTTTTGTTGTTTTTTTATTCTAACGGTTAATTCTCGTTTTTAATCATGAAAAAGTTCAAATCAGCCAATTGTTATCCTTTATATTCTCATCTGAGTTTATTCATTTATGTGCTGTAATTATGTATGTAATTTCTTTTCTTTTTTTTTTTTTTTAATATGACCCGTTTCTCTCAGCACAGGTGGAAATTGAAGATGATTTTATGAAATTATCAGCTGGGTGGGAAGACCAGCATAAATCTGAATTCCTGACATGGACAGAACAAAACAATGTCTGAGGCGAGAGTAAGTGGGTGGATACTCCTTATAAAGCCAAATCTGTGGCTTTATAAGATCTATCTAACCATAGAACTGATGGTTGGATACCAGGAGTACCTGCTCATGGCCATTTTATGGGGCAGTAAAATACCTCCACATAAGAGGAACATTGTCTGAATGTTCATCTCAGTGAGAGAATTGACAATTTTGTGAATAAAGCTATACAAAGTTCTATCAGTATTTTTTGCATCAATAAGATTCCAGGAACAAGAGCTCTGCAAGTTCTTTGTTTTTTAAATGAACGCTTAAATGCATCTGCATTTAAATGTTTTAAATTTAGATGATCTTCTGCATTCCTTTTAAACCCGTTTTTGCAGGATTCCATTAACTAGAAGACTTAAATATTCACTTTTACTGAATGGTCTCTAAGTACTGACAAATTTATTCTAATTCTGATTTCTAGAAGCCAATTTGCTTTGTGTTATGGACTCATTTGTTTTGATTTCTCTGCATGTGCATGTGTCAGTGACCTCTTTGGGAAAAAAACTGAGAAAAATGGTTTGTTCAATACTTATTTTTCATGCAGTATTTTTGCACAAAAAGTAAGATTTTCATCAGATTCTTTAAGAAGTAATCTAAGTCTCACAGGTTTAAGTCAGTGATGCTTTTTATGTATTAACTGCCCTATGCATAATTTCGAAGACTTTACCATCCATCACAACCATTGAAGTGAATCTCGTTTCTCCAGCAGTCATTGTTATCCTTATTATTATCTATGGGTTAAAAATATGATTTGTTTCATATTCTTTGTAATTGCATAAACGCAGCAGCTTCATTTAGGTCCAACGTGAAACAATCTGCCATTTGGGTTTGCAAATGAGATTATCATTAGCCACAAAGCAGCCACTACATGCACCATATGTACGTCAACCCCATACAGCCAAAATGTATTAATAGCAGTTCCATGACATGAAAACTTGACAGGGGATATTGTTTAATGAGTGTGCATGGTGAGCTGTCACCTGTGCAGTCTTTAATAATTTATAGACAATGTGAAGATCCTAATGAGTCAACTCACTGATTAATATGGTTACTTATACAGATTTGAAACCTATGTCATTTTCTATTGTTCTAATTTGTAACAATTTATACAAACATTGAAAGAATGGTGGAGGTTAAAAAAAACATTAATCTGTCTGTCCACAGTGGGATCTGACCAAATTTTCCCATTTGGGATTTTAAACAACATGAAGCCCTGCTTCACTATCCCTCTCCTGTGCTCTTTGATACATACTTGAATATGGTCCCACTGTTGGATATGTGTCTTTTCCGACTGATGCACAGTGATATGCAAAGTGGCACCAATCCACTACTGAGGAGACACAAAGGGAGACAAAGCGAATGTCAAATTCTGTTCCCCCGAACCAAGAGCTGAGGCCCCTGGATGGCTGTGTATGTGCGTGTGTGTGTGAGAGATTATGCTGGCAAGGCTTAAGTACAGAGGCAGATGTGCACTAGTCTGTTTATACATGCGTGTGTGCGAATGTTTGCATAAGCAATTAAAAGCTTCATCAGACACTATCTTGTCACTGTTATGTTTCCCATCCCAACACAAACCTCACAAGGCTGAACACTTAAAGCAAGGGGGAGAGGAGGGTGTCTGGCTTTACTGTGGGGCCCTAAGCTGGTTAATGACGCCGGGCACCAGAAGCCCCACAGATGGCTAATCTAACCATTGTCTTCCCTCCACAACCCTGTCAAAAACTGCTATGTCCCTGGACCCCCATGAAGCATGGTACTGTTTACCCCTATTTCAACGAATTCTAATCCTGTTTAGAAAAATTCTCAAATGTCTAAAGGGCCTTTCCCTCCTAAACTCTTCTTTCGCCTTCTGTTTTTTCAGATGATAAAAAGGACAGCTGGGTAGAAGAAGGATCACTGTTATCCTCACTTGTGTGAAGGGAAAGATAGGGACACTAAGAAAAAGGGCAGTGATAGGGGGTTGGGCTGAAAGTAGAACAAGAGGGTGGGAAGATCTTGGAATGTTCATGGATTCATTCAAAGCTGGTTCATGCCCCAAGCTAATTAGTGATTATTCATCATAGATTCTGGATTCACTTATACACAAGGATGATGGATATGGTGCTGACATTTGCAGGCTCTTCGTGGAGCTCCTGGAGACTCCCCCCTGTCTTTCCTCACTTCATCTGTCACTCCACATTGAGTGTGCCAATCCAGGCCTCAGTCTGACCCACTGATACTGCAAGAATGTCTTTCCTTGTATCTAGTGAGACAATTTTGTGTGTGAGGAGGTCAGATAACATGTGACCATACATGAACACGTGCATTTACAGCATCCTGTAACCTGTACCAGAGTTGGAATGTGGCACAGTAATATCGAGAGGGTCTGTAGATTGGGACAGTGTATTGACTTTCTTCAAGTCTTTGTTTTCACAAGTCAAAGTTTTTTTTTTTTCAATTCTCTTGGTCTGCCTGCTAATATGACTCACTGCCGTTTATACTGATTTGAATAAGTGGATAAGGGATACAAAGGCCCACAGAGAATATGGAATGACTTCAAACTCTTTCATCGCCCACAGAAAGGGACATTGTTACCGTCCGACCTCACAGTTGAGCTCCAGAAGCATTTCAGCAGCTAGTAGGAATTACAGGCGACGAAAGAATCCACTTAGCACATTTTGTTTTGTATTTCAAGCTTTTCTTCCCCTACTATTTGCTCAGAAGCAAATGAAAAGGAGGGTTTACACCAAAATGGGATTGGTGTCTATCTGTTGCATGTAGGTATTGGCACACTACAACTTCAAAGGCTTCACCGGTGCTTTGAAGTGCAGCATGAAGAGAGACATCTGCTTTTTTCCCCTCGTTGTAATAATTGTTTGCCATGCTGATACTTAACACTGTACAAAATGACAAGCTCAGACTCTGTGAACATAACAGCTGTCCTGGGGTCAGAAGTCCCATTCACATACAGGGGCCTACAATAGGAAAGATCATAGAAAACACCAAATGATACCTTACTTTGGGGATGTTTAATGAGCTCCCACACCAAGCTGCCTCCAGTCAGATCAGAAAAACATTTTTACAGCCTGCTGCAGGATGCAGTGTTTTTTTCTTTAAAAATACATGTACAGGAGCTTTTATGTACAGCATGGAAGCTTGACATACCTTTGAGTTTTTCCATGTTGTTATCTAGTAATAATTATTAAGTGGAAGACAATTGCCAGTTTTTCTTAAAAAACAAAACAAAATGTGATGTGTATTTGTCCCCATAAACAAATACCTTAAGAAGTCACCTAATTAGTGGTATCCAGTAGCGTGGTAAATACCGTCCCCTTGTTTTAAGCTTTGCTTCGAAAAGAGGACATGGACCCACAATACTTTTGAGAAACAATTGCTTGATGGAGGTGATGACTGTGTTGAAGTTTTAGGTTTTACACAGTTGTAAAATTCATGCAGGTCAATCTATGACAATTAAATCTCTGTTTTTGTACTCATTCCTTAATGCTAAGCCATGTTGTGGTTAAACCACAAACTATGCTCTTATTTTCATATTGCATGGAATAATTTTATTTAGTTTTGAAACTAGTAATGAATTTGTAATGGAGTTCAATTTGACACATTGCAGTCATTTTGAAAGTTCATGAAACATCACAACAAAGAGTTTTTTATGCTCAGAAAGAATGGCAGACCAACAGCATCAGGATCATTAATCAACAATGTGGTTTCCATGCAGAGCAACTAGAGGATCCCAGAACAAAGACAAACTCTGTTCCCCCTCTGATGAGGCAGCAAAAACTGCCAGCTCCTCACTGAATCATTTCACCAGTAAATGTCCTTCACCATAAGCTTTTATGCAGCACAGCTCCCTCACACAGACCTCAGGCACTGTAAACGACAAGCAGGGTCAGAGTAATTGAAATCATTAATCGTGTTTTATTCCACTTTGGGGCAAAGTAAGCTTGCATTTAAAAGAAGTAGGTAATAGCTTTGGATCATATGCCTGCCTTTGAAGGAAGTGGCTGAAACAATGTTGCAATGCATGTGGTACTGTGTTTCTGGATAAAATTATGCAGATCATGTATTATTATGCTGCCATAATAAAACCATTGATATTTATCTATGGAATTAACTTCACACTGAGATGATTTACTGCTATATATTCAAGTTAATTGTGGTACAGTGACTGCAAAGATATGCTACACATTCAGATATATTTTATGTTCTGACCTGTTTTACAAAAGGAAATATCTACCGTATGTTTTCTGTCCTAAAAGGATGATTTATTTGTGGTATTTTTGTTTGTTTGTTTTTTAATCTTGATTCTGTTATAGATACTTCAGAAATTTTCATTTGACCAGTGGTCAAATCTTCTTTGACCATTTCATTCTGTATAAAATATTCAGAATGAAATTATGCAATCAACACAAAATATTTAATGTAATTAAATATTTTGTAAAAAACATTTTTATGTGTGGACTCTAAAAGCTTCTCTCTAAAATTTTAGTAGACTAGTTACATAATTACTTTTATGTATCAGAGTAATGGACAAAGAGCTTTTTTGGTCTATCCTCTGATTCTTAGTGACACTATTCAGAAATTACCCAGAAGTTGCTGTAAGCCAAAAAACTATATTAACCCGAGGTGTATTTGTTCTGCTAACTTAATCAAACTGATGATAAAATGTGTCTACGGTGTGAGAGACTTTCCTTAATGCATAGGCTTGGTTGATATTAGATTTTACCTCTGGTTTTACAATTTCAGATCAAGCTTGCTGATTTATTTGGGGCAGATCTGATAAGATCTTCCAGGAAGATGTGATCAGCACTTTTTGCTGCTTATCAGCTCTACTTTCAGCAACCTGGAGTACAGAATTGGTTGCTATTTCCTAGCACCAGAGGGGTTTTCTGGAACTCAACAAAATGGAAAGCAATTTGAGTTACTGTTAATCCTTTGTGGGGATGCTGTCTTCTTGCTTTGTCCTGATATGAGTCAGCAAGCTCAAATAAAATATCAGTGTGTTTGGGATTTTTGCATGTATTGTATGTTTCCCACTGATTGGCAAAATGTCAAAATTTTCCTGATACATGTTGATTATATCCTTGCTTTTCTTCTGAGGATTTTATAACCCTGTATTGGTATACAGGGTTATAAAATAGAATGTCCTCTCTTTCTCCCCTCTCCAATACTGATTTAATTAAAAATGGTATTTGGCTCCCATTATAAGAGTAGGAATATTTTTTGTTTTGATACTTTAATTTCACAATCATATTATATTCTTGGCCCTATCAGACAGGTATCATAAGCAGGAGTCACTTGAAACCAACATTTGTAGCATGCATTTGAAAAGATTTCCAGCAGTAATGTTTGGACTCTGATACATTTGCAAAAATGTTGAACTGACTTATTAAATGCCATGTGATGGCAGTTAACATTTCCTGAGCTCCAAAGAAAATGAACAGTCTATAACAGAAGTGGTTTGTGTTTCATTTATTCTTTGTTTGTTTTTTTCTAAGTAAATATTTTTATTCCTCTTTATTTATTTTATACTCGTCTGCTATTATTTTTTATGACTTTCAAATACCAAACTTTGTACATTTTATATATTTTGTCTGTCTGAAGACATAATTTTTAAATATCAAATCAGTTACTCACGATTTGTACTAATCGCTTTTAATATGCTTATGTCATACTACTCTTATTTGCAAGTATAGATAGTGGATGGTTGGACTGAACTTGACCTGCAGTCTCTGAAACTGATTAATTTTGTTATTATTATTATTATTATTATTTTGCAAAGTGTCTTAAGGTAATATGTTGTGAATAGGTGGTATGTACCTAAACTGATTTGAATTAACAATATTGGGACAAAATCTATGTTGCTGCCAGGAAAAGCAGATAGGAGAAAGTGTAGCATCCTAAACATTCCTAGTGAGAAATTTAAGTGCTACTCTGTCTAATGTTCACTGTATAATACTGATGAAATACAGTATTATTTTACTGCATACACAGTGTTGATTGTAATGAACTATTGGGCTGGGGCTCTATGTTCTCAAATGACTATTCATAAATGACTCATATGGAGGATTAAAATAACTAAATCCTGTTTTGGACATTGCAACTGCAGATTAGGTTTTATTATTCTCACCAAACCAGTGAAACCAGTGTTGATTTTTTTTTTTGTGCTTTACTTTTAGCAAATGAGATAAAAGCATTCATTCAAAAAGGAGGACATACTGCAGTGATATAGTTGTTTGCCCAATATGTCTTTTGCAAAGGAAAAAAAGCCACATAAAAGAAATAATCACTGAGGTTTATTGGCCAAAATGCTGTGCACTAACCAGGAATCTGAATACATAAATTAAATGATGCAAACATTTAGGTTGTGCTTGTGCAAATATATCCTCATTTTGTTTAATAGTAGAATAACTTCTATGACTCAGGTTCGAGTATTTTATTATATTACATGTGATACATAGAATTTGGTCATCTGAAGTGAATCTGACTATATAAGCATGACCTCTCTCTGAGACACAGACGAGGAGGAAGCCGGTCATGGGATTAAAACAAGGTAACAAAAGAGAAGAACAAGTTTAAATCAAATATGTTCTACAGGGGTTAGCTTTACTCTCGCTTCTTTTACTTTTTTCTTTTGCTGTAAAAAAGAAAGATTATCATATTTGTTTCTATTCCACTTACATCAGATTGATTTCATTCACTGCTAAGAGAAAAATCACTGTGAATCATCTGAACTCTTGTAAGCAAGAGTAGGTTAGTGAATGAGTGTTACATGTGGGTGTGTTTAAGAAAGATAGACAAAGCTGTTTGTAAGAATGTTCCCTGGCAGAGGAAATGCAGTCTGGCAATAATCAACAGTCCAGTAAATGGCAGTATGTCCTGAGGAAAAGAAAGTCAGCACAGGCAGTAACTAGGGCCACATTATCTCAACTACACATGGCAGCCAGCTAGGAATGAGGAAATTGAGTTTTTTACCGTAGTTGGCGGTTGAAACCAGCTTAAAACCAGCTGGAAAATTAAGAAATACAAAATACATTTTCAGCCTTCTATTTTAATAATCTGCCTAAGACCTAAGAAATTTAATAGTTTACAATATCTGAAGATTTGGAATTAGCAAGAGAGTCAAAACAAACCTAGCTCTTCATGGTTTTGAGACCAACTGACTTAAAAAAAGTAAAATGTTATGACTAAATTCTGGACAGAGACTGCATGTATTTTCACAAGCTCTGGCTTGCTTGGCATTAGAAACAGCTTGAAAGTTTCAGTCTGCTTTATCATTCATCTAACACGAAGAAGCGAGATCTGGAGATATTATTGAACGTTTCTAGTTTGGTAAAAGTTATACAGTGTTTCTGGTTGCAAGGCATACATTTTGAAAACTCCCCAGATCTGTATATTATGTGTGATTTTATTATTCTTATTCATATCTAAGCAAGGTGGCCTGTGTGTCAGAGAAGATGAATTTAAAAAAACACATCTAAAGCAACCCAAGACTGTATGGGGTATTGAAGAGAACTGGATGTGGTGTGGTAGCCCTACTTGCTCAAAAGGCCATCAACCAACCAGACACAAAAAAACAGACAGAGCAGAATCACAAAGTAGAGGCTAAGGTTTATTGATGGTTACTCATAGAAACATTGGAAATGTGGTACTTATTTGTTGATATATATTTGCAAACAGAATACTGTGTGTGAAAGGCAACCTCATAACAAAAACAGCAAAAAAAAGTTTAACTTTTAAAAAGATTTTAAAACATGACTTTTAGCTCAAGAAAGTCAGAAGCAATGTTATGTGATCTTCTCTTTTGCTTGATAACTATTTATCTGAACACTGTACACAGATGACATAGTAATATTTTCAAAAGCAAAACACACACACAAACCCAGATTTGTATTTCTATCCACATTAAGACATTGTAATGATTTCCATTCATTTTAGTTTGTGAAGTTATGCCGAACGATTACATTTTCTGCAACTCTGACCATTAATAGTACAGTCTTAACCAAAACCTAAATCACACCTTACCTCTAAACCAAACCCTGAACTGATGTTCTTAATCCAGATAGTGAAACTTCTGAAAGTTATGAGAAAAGCTCTGCAAAGATATGCAAAATCCCAAATTTTCTCAAAGTTCTACTGTGAGAAAGCATTGCAGTCAATTCCAAAAGGGGCTCAAATACAAAATATAACATTTAGAAATATTTAGGCTTTGTTTAATATTTTGTCCTGAATGACAAGTTGTCTTTTTTTTTTAATGCGTTCACTTGGTTGCACCCATATGCAACTTGTGACCTGTGTGTGTGTGTAAGTGGTTACAGTGTCTTTGGCTATTCATTTAGTTAGTATTTGCTTTGATTCTTTCACACTTTCCCCTGAAAGTGCACTGAACTCTTTTGAAAGAGTTCAGTGCACTTCTTCGGAGCAGGCAGTTTAGTTGGATTAACATACAAGCGCTCTCCTTCCCTGTTGGGAGCAGAAAAGAGGATTAGTGGTAGGTTTGAAAAGGCAAAAAAAACCCAGACATGCTTGACAACAACAGTACAAACACATCTTATAGCGCACATTCTGAAATGGCCCCCGTGCGAAGTGACAAAAACTCTCATATGGGCTGAAAGGCATGGCAGGCAATTGTGAAACGTGTTCAGGCACGTCATAATCCAGTAAGTATCACTTCTCTTGGCACGCAACCCTGAACAACACAGAGATGAAAAGAACCTGCACCTTACAAATCAGTTATATGAAACTGATTTGCAGTCTTGTTACATCAATTAACTTTTTTCCATAGCAGAAAATAAGACCTTTTTTTCATTTATTTACGACAACCAGTTGTTTTCTTTCCATTAAAGTAAACATCCTTTTTAGAATCAAACTGAGTGAAACGAAACCACTGCTTGTATTTTCCAAAACAGAAGGTAGCCCAAACCAGTACTTGCATTTTCAGACAGAACATAAGTCTAAAAATGTCATAGTAGCTCATCTAAAACATTTTCCTGTTTAACTTTTAATTGAATTTGGTTTTAATATATATTCATATTGTTAAATATGTTAGTTGTAAATCTATAAAAAATGCATACAAGGATTTAAGCTTATGGTAACTACATGTTTCTTTGTGTGTGGGTGTACTTGTTTGGATATGCTATTTAGGACCATTTCTGGCATATTTACTAACCTTCTGAAAATTGATGGGTCTTATTGGGACCAAATGCCAATGTTAATATGGTGGATCCCCTGAAAGGTTTGGGTTAAAATTCTTGTGTACTCCTCTTGTAGTCATACAAGCATCATTGCGCTAGATAATATTGCTTTATCAAACGCTTTCTAATGTAGAGCTGTGTTTATAGACTACTTTTGATGCATGGCAGATTCCTTTTATTTCACATCTTCCATGTGGCTAATATGATGACTTTAACGACCTAGAATATAACGTGATGTAATTGCCAAGAATAACTATGCCGGTATTGAAAGCCTCTATTGTTCTTTATTGGACACCATTTACACCCTCATACTGCACTTGGCTAAATTAGGCTTGATGCAAATCCTTGTTAATGAGCTATAAGTGAGTACTGTGTGTTTAGAATGGTCTCCATATGGCTATTAAACGCAGCACTCGTTGTTTTTGTGATGGCAACAGCTATCCTTAATGTCTGATCAGTTTATTTTTATTTAACGTCTGTCTAGTTCAGCAGCGATGGCTTCTCTGTTTACCAGCTGGTCCCTTTTTTCTTCTTTGCAGAACTGCTGCTTATTAAAAAAAGGGGGAACTTTTCACCCAAGATGCATTGTAATGTGTCCTTTGTATGACCCTGTCAGCCATGAAGTGAGGGTCTTGCCATGGATAGGGTAATACCTTAACCTGTTTTTTTTTTATCAAATATGCATTGTAACATGTAAATAATGTTAAAAAAAAAAAAAAAAAAAAGCCAGTCTTAAAGAGTGAATTTGGACAGTGTCACACTTCCTACAACTGTTTCTTCCCCTCTCTCTTTGTTTTGTTAAGAATTGGTATGATCTGTGCTGTTCAAAGGTCAATGGTGGTCCAGAGAGGTGAAGCAGACTTCCTAATGCGTTAACACTTGGTCCCTCAGAAAACCACATCCATAGCCTTCAAAACTACACAGCTGCAAGAATGTTAGCACATTATTTGACACCCCCTATTGTCCTTTATCTGGCTGCCACCTGATATTAGCTTGCTTCACATTTTCCTTGTTAAAAGTCATTAGCAGGATCAAGGAGAATGACTGAATACCTGATGTTCATCAAGAATGACCACAGTTTTGCATGAACAAGAAATTAATTTAGCCAGTTATTCTAATTTTCTGCTTGTTCTCTTTTTTGAACAGGTTTGTTAAAATTGAAACATTAGTTTAAAACATTGTTAGTCGAAGTAAAAGTGAGTTGTAGAAAAATAGCGGTATTAAACTGGAACTTTCTTAGAAGTTATTAAAAAGGCTTTGGCAATCACAGCACTACCATATTCCACCCTGTGTGGCCTCTTTTCTGGATATCTCACTTTTTGTGCTGTAATTATTCCTACCTCCTGCTGGCCGTGTTAAGCCTCAGGATGTGTATTTAGGTTTTCTTTGAAACTGCAGAAATAGTTTGCTTGCAGAATTCTCATTAAAAACAAAAAAAAAATTGTCCATTCAACAACTTAAGCGAAACTCATGTCACTCAAAGTGATGACAGTAAACAGCATGATATATATAATATGCACTTTTGTTCAAGGCCTGCTCCACCGCTGCTCTGATCGGTGTTTGTAAGCTGCCCTTTATTTTCTCCTACATGATGGGGAAAGAATATATAATATAATGTATATATATCGTTTGTCTGTTTATTGACTCAATCAGCCAAAAGGCTTTTTTGCTTATAAAACCTTTAATCATTTTGTCAAATATTCCTATTTGGCTATAATGTGGCTAATCTTGATTAATTTGTTACAAAGCCTGACTAATGTAATTTAAAAAGTAATAATTATGTACCAGCACCAGTTAAAAGTTATCTGGTTTTTTAAAGTGGTTTTTCTGAGTAAGGTATATGTTTTGGGGTGGCTAAGCCACAGTCCCCAATTTCAATTTTTTGACAATTTGTTGAAGCTAATGAGAGAGAGATGGAAAGTTGCCCTTTCAACCTTAACTTCTTTGAACCCATCATCAAAGAAGCTGGTCTGGTCAGCTAAAACCATCATATCCAAAATAACACTAGATGCTGGAAGAAAGAACTGTCTTTGAACGACTACATATATATGCATCCCACAATTTCAATTTACATCCATGCAGTTCTTTGTGGTGGATTACATAAAATATCAATGAAAAACCGAGATTTTTGGTTACTATGGATTGTTAGGTAAAATACCATAATATGGTAATGTACCGTTGGTATTTCTCAATCTATTAAAAAAAAAAGCTTTACACCAGTTTTCACCATCAGCTTTTCAAAAGATACTTTCCTAGACTTTTATTTTTTCAACGTAGACAGTTAACACTTTGTTGAATGTCTGATGAAGCAAGCAGTTCTTATTCCTAGATTTCTTGCTGAAATATTTAATCTTGTGTTGTTTCACCATTCACAGAGATAAGGCAGAGCCTGTGAATGTGCTCTTTTCTTTTCTGTCTGTTTTACACAGCTTTCAAAGTTCCTCAACCATGCTAGTGTTTTTCCCTCAATAAATCAAGGACAGTTGGGAGGACGAGGTGTGATTGCTTTCACACACAGGAAGTAATCACACCGGACCTGTCACAGCTCTGATTAAGACTGATAAATATCGACGAGGAGTTAATGAGATGTCAGGATGGAACAAGGCCCTTCCCTTCATGCCTACCGATGACGCGGAAAAAAAAATGACCTTGACTTGGCAATGTCGTGACCGTCTTTCATAACTACAAAGCAACAGCAATTAATTATTTTTGGCTGGTGTGTGTAATTATCAATGACGCAACGTGATCATTCACATTCAAGAAAAGGAGCTCAGCAGATGCTTGTTGAGCTGTTATTGTTAATAATTACAGCAGATAAACTGAAAATTGTAGTTTTTTAAAATTCTTATTTACCAGGTTGATTTTTCATGTAAAATCTTGAGCCCGACAGATATGAATAGCACCCTCCCCACAAGGAAATAATTAGCTAATTATAAACTTAGTTGAATGTGTCTTTGCACACTGTGAATTTATCCCCATAACTAAATTTGAAGTTTAATATTTATCACATTAGATTGCAGATCATTTAACTCCCACAAAAGTTCACAAACAAAAGGCTTTTGAGTAGCTGTGAGAAAAGCATCGCAATACATTACTTGACTAGACACAGAATATGTATGCTGTATGTGTGGTATTTATTTCTACAACTAGCCCAGAGCATCATGTTAAGGATGCCTTGTGTTAAGCCAAGACATCCTTTATTCATCATAGTATTTGCTGTTTCCAGTAAATTAAGCTGCTATCTTCCTAACTATAGTTGTGAGAACATGTTATTGTCCATTGTAGACATCTGGCTTTGCATGTTGAATGGCCTTGCTGCACCTGAAGGCTGCCATATCTTCAAATGTGACAGATCCCCACTGACTGTCCAGCTTTAGACTGTGAACCCAACTCCCTTGGCACAGACCTGTTAAATATTGTTTCCCTGGCAGACATGCTTAACCTGTCAGACAGAGAGACCATGCAGTTGCACCTGAATGTCCAACAATAGGACACTTGTTTTAGTTTAAAAATAAATAAATACAAATGTCCTCTGTTCTGGGGCCATGGGCAATATTGGTGTGTCAGCAAATGTTTTCAGGGATTTAAAACTAGGATTTTTCTTTGTAATGTACTTTTGTAAGAAGCTGATCACTTAAGCATATAAGTAGATTTTGACACCTTTTAAAAACATATCTAGAATTATTTGTATGGTTAAAAAAATGAGTAAAGTTTATTTTGCACATGCTACGGTTGTTTTAATATTCAAACAATAAACTAACTGTGAGGTTCTGCAGTTTTTTTTAAAGGCACGTACATGGTAATAATCTTGACTCATAATCAAGAAGTTGATCAAAGTTGGATACACCACTGAAATTCACATTAAATATTTACAATTTTTATAAGAGAATGTTGTTCAACTTCGGTTTGTTTTTTCAGTGGAAGAATTTCCATATTTTCTAAGAGGCGTTTGTTGTTTGAGGTTGCTGACTTCATCAATCACCTCAGCTGGTGCTTCCTACAAACTCAAAGTGAAGTGTTATCTATCTACAGGATGTAAAGGACTATTTTGTCAACTTCCAAAATTCAGTTTACTTAAAACGCTGCATCTGTTGCAGCGCTTCTCAATTCCAGTCCTCAGGCCCCCCTGCGCTGCATGTTTTAGATGTACCTCTATTCCAGAACAGCTGATTCAAATGATTGCATGATCATCAAGTGCTACAGAAGCCTGTTAATCACCCATATATTCTATCCAGGTGTGTGGCATAAGGGAAACACCTAAAACATGTAGGGCAGGGGGGCGTGAGGACTGAAATTGAGAAACACTGATCTATTGTAATAGTTAAAGTATTTTTAACTATCTATGTAACTAAAATCTTCAACTGGAAATAGCACTGGTGTTTAAAAAAGAACATTCAAGTTGGTGGGAGAGTATATAAAAAAGTCTGAACTAGGCCAAACCAACCCAGCAAATCCAATTAGCGGACAGATGGCAGGATAACACAATGGCAACAAGACATGCAATTAATACCACCATTTTTAGGGTGTTGATTTGTGCTGCTGATTTTTTTTTTTTTTTTTTATACATTTCATTTATTTCACAGGCTTATTTCAAGTAAGAAAACGAAAGAACTGACAAACACGCACAGGAAGATACACATATTTCTTTGTCAGAAGTATTTGCCAATTAGCAAGTTGTGGGGCTAAAGTGGTAATTAGGCTTTCCAGTTGGTCGGTGTCTGTGTACAGCTTGTTTGAGACAGGTCTCAAGCTAAACGCCTTGCTATTTGTCCAGCAATTATGTTGGGTCCCCATGTCACCATACAGACGTGACCAATTAGTTGTTCCAAGCCAAAGTAAATGAGAGGGATTATGGCAGAGGAGATGAGAAACGATGAAGGAAAGGGTGTGTGGGTGATAGCGGGGAGCTCATGGGGGGAGGGAACAGACTATCTGGAGTAAGACTGAAAAAAAGGACCCTGGCTTTGAAAATCAGGATTCAGCAAGGATGTTGTAAGAAAGCAGTTTTCTTTCTTTCTTTTTCCTTTTCTTTTAATGCTGTGTGATCATGTTTTTCATTGATCCTCCTCCTGACCGACATGTGGTTAAGGTATATGACGGTAACAATATTTATGCTAATGCTGCCTCACAGACCAAGGGGGGATAAGAAATTAATCTTTATTGACTTCTTAATAATTTTCCCTTGCGTTGTATGACATATTTTGATGAAATGGGCCTGCAGACAATCAATATTCTCCAGCTTGGAGTAATGTGACACTGTGTCAATAGCTTGAGGAAAGTGTACAGTCCTCTAGTTCATCTTGGCATGTGTCCATATTTACCTCAAACTGACAGATTCTACTATGCATTGAGCACTGAAGTAGTAGTCGCTGTGTGAGTTAGCCAAAATAAATTTGAAACCTATAATAAAGTCTCTTTGTTCAGATGGGGATGTTTCCAGGTATTTTCTTACATGGGATTTGTAAGTCCTCTCTGCCAAAGTAGTCCCACAATAGATATATGGAGATTCATTATGAAAACAATTTACTAGACAGAAGAGAGCTGTGTCCATGAAACTGATCTTTCAGTTATCTCTTCCAACAATAGTTTTTTTTTAAAAACATGGCTTTATCATAGTGTTAAAATTTATTCTGACGGTAGTGACAAAAGAGTGGGATTATCTAACCTTTTTTTCTGAGTCCCTAGAAGATATATTTAAAAATATATATTCTATCCAAATTGAGACAGAATCAAGGCTCCAAATTTAAATGAAGACAGTAATAATAAGTGTAATAATAAGTGATATTTAAATAAAGACCGATAATAATTTATGATTATCTAATATCTTTAATCTTTAGCCACATGCTGCTTTCTCTTTTAAAGGTGACAATTATATCTATGGTATTTTGTCTATTAACTGAAGGCATGGACTCACCTGATTGTCCTGTGTTTCCCCCTCTCTGTTTTGACATAATGGTATTATCCAACACCTTCACATGTGATTGGCCCCAATGTTCTCATGCAATTCAAAGCAAAGATCTGCTGTGAGTAAAGCAGACTTTATTCAGCTGAGTTTCAGAAAGAGTGAGAGCTGAGCAGTTGAAAGAAAAAAAGTGGGAAGGTGTCTCTGTCTTTCGCTCTCCTACGGTGTGTGCACTGTGCTACCAGTGGTACCGGGAAAAACACATTTAAGTCTGACCCTCAATATTCTACTGATTCGTCTCTCACCTTTATCACATGTCCCACCTACTTGTGTTAAGAGAACCCCTAGATTCTCTTAACATACAGAATATTTTATATGCCAATAAATCTGTTAGTATAATCTCCTGAGAGCTTCTTACATGTGGGTCAAAAACTGCCTTAAAAGGTTACAGTTTGATGATTTTTAGAGAAAGGCTTGACTTATTTCCAATCAGAAACAATGAAATACCACTTTTTTTTTTAAGTTTTAGCTGTAAAATATTTAGCAAGTTTCTGGTCAACTTTTTCTATGATTGTGGTCTTTTGACTTTATGAAATTTTGTTTTCTGTATTTTTAAAATTGAAAGCTACCCACTTTGACATTTCAGTACAACAGCTGCATTATGATGATGATGAAGCCACTAATTTTTTATTTCAATTTGAGCAGCTGCAGCAAGGACCTAAACCTCACATTAGAAGTGATGAACTCTGGATAACTTCTCAAAAGATCAATATTTACTCTTCTGGTGTTTGCAGTTAAAGACATCCCATAAAAAGCACATTTGGAAAATCATTGTTACTTTGAATGACCTCAGGCTTTCCCACTGCCGGGGCAACAATGCAGCTGAAATCCATGTGGAACACAAACACTGAATCTGAAAGCTTTTGAAGGAAAATGAGTATTTCCGTATGGAAAAAGTGCAGTTACATTTTGTGATTTCAGATGCACTTTGTCAGCCAAATGTTGGTTATATTGAATACAGAATGAAACTCTAATAAATGCTGCATGAGTAGTTCTGGTAATAATCATAAAAGCAAGAGAATGAAAACATATGTGGTAAGATTGAATGTGTTTGTCTTGGGCAATTACTTGACTGTGGAGCATGAGTGTGATTATAAACTGGCACAGTATATAAAGGACAGAGAACACTTTCCATGTGGAGGAATTATCAGTGCACAGAAACAACACACAAAGAATCAGATGGGAGATAGGATCACATTTCTTAAATAATTTAATTGCAAAAAAGGGTCTTTTAAAAATATTTCTACAAGAATGCATCTTCTTTTAGTAATTTGTTGTGTATGTCTGCACCATTAAATACATCTCAATGCTTTCCAAAGAGGAAGTAACAATTGCATTTCATTTTTCCAACCCCACTGTTCCTATTTTACTAATCATGTACAGTACTCTCTGAAAAATGTTGCTTATTATTAGGAAAACAAAAGTAAAAAGTAACATAAAAGTGACCAAAAGACAACAAGTCTGTGGACATGTTAGAGGACATAAAAATGACTGTATATGTATTTAAAAGAGACACGTTTTAATGGAAACAAAGCTAGAGAGTGCTCAGTGTGTGTGGAGGGGTGACTGCTGTTCTTAGAAGAGACTTTAATCTGTGATAATCTGCAATATATGTAAAACTGATAAAATAAAGTTGAGGAATGTTTAGATAATTAGATTTCTATCGACGCACTGAATGATAACCATAGCTGACAGCCCATGCTCTGGCAATCAAACAGTTTCTTTATAAAATAGCATTTGTTTTATTCCCACACACATACACACAAAAATGTAACAGTCCATCTTAATTTCAGCCACATGCGGCTTGATGGATGAACACAAAAAACCAGGAGATATAATTCCTTTCCGTTCTGTGCACAGTAAACAAATAAAACTTCCATGTTTTTCTGTAAAAAATGACCTACAGATTATTTGTTAGTAGTTAAAGTGAATTAATCTTTTAAATATGTGAAATTGCTGCCAGTTGAGCACATCACTCATGGCCAGTTTGACTCTACTGAACACAGCTCCAGACCTCAAAGCACCATGTGCACTTCATCAATAGTTCACGCTCCAGGCTGCCACTTCTCTTGAGCGTGCATGTGTGCCATCTGATTGTGTTTAGCCCCTTTATCCTGCCCACTTTTCTGTATTTCAGTGTGCGGCATCTGATTCTGAGCCACACGAGTTAGAGTAGCAGAGAAGCTAAAGTGACTGAAAGATGGACGTGCCTGGAGAAGATGAAAGCAATATTGGGAAATTGTGGCAATCTCAGATTCTAATTGCCGTCACTTTACAAACATGTGCTATATCAATCTTTTCCAATAAACTGAGTCCTGGCATGAAAGAGGGCAGAGTATTTATGGATAACAATAAAAAGCGCCCAGTAAAACACTTTTTCAATTAATTCTTGTCATGTTGCTATATTTTTTAATGAACAATATAATTAATCTGAATTTATTAATTTGGGGATGACAAATTGAAAGTTTTTTATGGCACTGTATTAGTACAAAAACGGTCAAACTGCTATTGTGATTCTAAGTTTGCACTAAAAGAGTTACAGGATAGGAAGCTCTACAAAGAGTTCAGCTACATTGGTAAAATTATCTGCACATGTAAAAGGGATCGTTACAAAATAGGGAACATGTGCTGTTTTGCATATGATTTTTCTTAAAAGATCTGGAAAGAACCACTGCACTGCCAAAAACATTGCAATATTATCAAGATTTGTATTCATGTGTTGCATTGATCAACTCCAATCCAAAAAATATGGCAGCTATCTACAAGATCACAGCATCGATACCGCCCCACTCCCTAATCCACCCGCACCAAACACCCTGTTGTGAGAAGCACAAATAGCATGGCCTCAGAGATGCAGCTGCTGTCAGTTAAGATGAAGCTGGCTCCAGATTTTGGCTGGCCTGTATCCCTCGTACTGTTGATCCAGCTCTGTGCTAATCATGCAGCACCCGGAGCTTGAGACAGGGTGATTGCAGGCCAGACAGCAAATGAATGAGAGATAATGATATGTCTGCCTGCCCTCTGTCTGCAAATGCCTGTGTGCTGCACATTCATATCCCTGCAATGCCTGATTGGCTGCTGCATTAATCGAGCTGACAGAAAAAGACCAATAGCTTTCTCCTGCCAGACAGCTCCGAATTCTCTAATGAGGATCCTGTTGGATAGAGAGGAAACTACAGGTCCTGTAATAGAGCTCCTCCTCCGAGGCTGACCGAAATAACACAAAGGTGAGGCAACTAGTTTGATGCAACACTATCCCTTGGCTTGTTCCCTTACAAACCTCTTGACAAGCTTATGTAAAATAGGTTGGACAACAAGTTGAGTGGTTCACTGGAGATGGAAATTATGTGCCTGGAAGACAATTAGTAACAGCCCAGTGCTTCACAAATGCTCTTTATGTTGAAAACGAAAATAGGGCTGGGGTGGCTGAGTATCAGGTTCAAGAGGCACACATACACTCGTCTATACCTACATAGTCAACACTGAGATAACAATGTATGCAAAACAAACAAACAAAAAAAAAACCCAGCATGTTATTCAGCGATTGAACACGCTTGCTTTCTCTCCCCTAACATCCATTACTTCCTGATGAATTAACTCTGAGACAAACATTTTACAACAACTCTTTCTTTAGTCATTTATCTTACTTTTGTTACAAAACCTGTACAGGCTGTTTAGAACAACAACAAAAATACAAAATCCAATATATAAGCAATTACTTTATTAATTGTTATTTCATCAGGTGAATTCTCTTGGAGCTTCGTCTTCTCTCTGATTGTTTCACGTTCCCAAAACGGCTTAGTCCATCTTTATACTGATGAGGGATCACGGGTTGGTGGGTGAGGTACAAATAAATACACAGGGCAGGATGTCAAGAAACATAGAGACGATTTTTCTGATTAATTCTAAATCCAGATAATAGTAAAAACAAAAGCGTCAGTCATAATTGTGTGTGTGTGTATGTGCGTGTGATCAAGTCTGTTTTGGGGATCCGATAAAGAAAGGTGAATGTTTAACAGCTGTCCACAGAATATAGCATAATTGTTTCAGATATAGTGTCTGCTTATTACAGATCAGTTCATGCGTTAATTCTCCATGGTTTCAAATTACGGAAGCCATATTTTACAGTATATCCGTGTGCAACCTGGTGCACTCTAGCACATCCACTCATTATTCATACATACACACACTCATGCGCGCACACAAGTAGACACTCGCATTGAAAAAAATGCACACAAAAGGCCAGGAGGTCTTTCAAACAGTGTTGCCAGAGTCCTTGTTTTCCCCTTGTCACATACAGTGTCCAGTAGACAGGGTACTGGTTGGACCGGCCACAATTCCCAAAAAATGTGTGAGAGAGACAAAAAAATCTTCAAAAGGAAACATCACATGTTGTTTTGTGGACAGAGATCTCATATGTAAAAAACAAAGCAACAACAACAACAAAAAAAACAAAACAGTTGATTAGTAGGTATTCCCGAGAAGAGGAACAATCCTAAGTCACTTCAGGTTAGAGTGAAGAGGTCGCCTGGTGACCCAACAGTCGAAGCAGGTGTCCAGAAAATGTGGCTCCCATTCTTTGACCTCCATCAGCCTCTTAACCTTTGACTGCAGCACGATTACATTTTTTCCTTCACCACTCCATGCCTCTCTAAGCATCTCCCCTTTTAGGTAACACACCTTCAATATGAAGATGAAGAATAACACACATGCACAGTAAAACAGCATCTTTTGGGGAAATAATCGTCCTCCACCTCTTGTGATCTGGCACAGATATCTTTGTCACCTTGATTACTTTCCTGCGAGGGAAGTTCATCCTTTAGCGTGTCTTATTACACTCAGAAGGTCAAGAAACGAAGGTCTTGCATGAGGATCAGAGCACAACTAAGGCCAACTTGACAAAAAACATGCATGCAAACATCAACCCATTTTAGAGTTGGTGAGGCACACATGGGAATTAGGGGGAAGTCATCTTCTTTCAAAAACATACTAATTCATTTTGGATGGAAGAAACAATGCAGGCAACAAAAAGTGGGGACAGGAAATGTAAGTGGTATTGAAATAAAGAAACAAAATTCTTAGGCACTGCAAGCCAGTTTCATAGTGTCTAGTTGGCAGAGATAGGTCAGGCAGCTAGGGTTTTCCAGTGGCCTTCTCTGGCACAGTTTCTCCCCTTTTTCTGTCTGGCTGTCCTTTGACTGCATCCATCTTGTGTGTCCTGCTGTTCACACCTGGACAGGAAGTGTTTGGTTCATCTGTAGTCTCATGTCCTGAATGCTACCAAGAATTTTCTTCTGATGACCAGCCAACGTCACCCCTATCCGCAGCAAGTCCCTGTGGTGAAAACATTGAGAAATGAGAACAGGTGTTTGTCATAAAACAGGAACCAAACATCACAGGAGTGGGTTTCATTTTCCATCACAAGTGAACACTCATTGAACCAGGTTGATTAAGGCAGTCATCCATAAAATGGCTTCCAGAGAGCATCTTAGTAAAACTGGGTGGGACAAATTGGCAGTCTCAATGAAACATACCTCTGTTACCCAGAAGATGGGCAAAAGGAAAAGTGTCAAAGGGCCATTACCATAGTTAATGATTAAATAACAAACTTGGCTACTGTTTGGCAGGTGGATCAGTAATTGAATTGTAAACTGGATATCTTAAAATTTTTTAGTAGTTCTTCAGAAAGGTACTACAGGTTTGTTTTGCTTTATGTGTGCAGGAAACTATCAAAGCTAAAGCAGAATTAAATGACTAAACAGTATTTTAGAACCAACACTGAACACTTCCGATGACAGACTGTGCTGAGGGACATGGGTTTTCTGTTTTATTTATTTTTTAATATGTAAACTACAGGAATTTCAGTTGCTGTTCTTGTACTGCAGATGGTATTGTTAGGCCTGACATTTCTTTTGTCATCCAGTTGTTCACTTTCCTAATTTTTGGAAGTCTGTTGTGAAGGTATTACTGATACAAATCTACTTCATAAGAAAATCTGATTTTAGCAGATGTAGCAAACAAAGAATGTCAGGTCTAATGCTTTTCTATACAGTTTTTTAATAAATACACTATGTGGTAAAATTAAGCTTTAATCCATTCTCTGAAAAACATTTCAGAGGACTCCTGCGTTTTATGTCATTATTCAGATGGTGTAATTTAATAATAGCATCTGTTGCACTGTACAGCACCATCAAAGTACCCTCTCTCTTCCTCTCGCTCATTTGATGTAACCAGTCAATAGGTGGGGAGAGGGCAGATCTTGTCGCTTATTCTAATTCTAGGTACAGACAGCCAGTGACTTTGTGGCTGTGAGTATGAAGATATAAACTTACAGACAGGCAGGGACACATACTCACACTACATTCTCATTCTGTCACATCAAAGTGCATGGAACAAATAAATTGTGTATTTTTTTTCCCTTCGTATTGTGCCGTCGCCTTCACCACAGCAGCAGTGGATGAAATGATAATAAATGGGAACCATTAGAGGAATTACTGGCCATTAAGGGCAACAGAGAGCCACAGTACGCCACACCTGTCAACCCAGCCAAATTGAAACAAATTACCCCCACCTCCACTGGCTATTATGCAGTTAATGAGAACGATTTATTTATCATTATATTCCTAATTCACTTATTTGATCATCACCAGCCTCTGATTTACATTGTTTCTGTGACATCATTTCCTGTTTGTAAACAAGACAGATACTGGGTCAGCCATAAGCTAAAAATTATAATTAAGCAGTGGGTGCAAAAGCTTAATAAAGAGACATAATGCTACTGTATATTGCTTACATTTTGAATTAAATGTGCTTCTTTATAAAGTTCAGGATTATACTAAAACAGTTTGTTTCTATCTAACAGGTGTGGACCAGTAACCAGAATCAGAGAATATCACAGTTTTTTTTTTCATCATACCTTTCTTACAGTTCAAATCTTTTTAAAGAGATGCTAGTTAGTGACTGTAGAACAACACTGCACATCTCCACCTTTTGTCCTTGCTGACACAAATTCTGTTGTGTGGATATATTTGTGGTTAAGAAAAATAAGGATAGTAAGAATGACTAGTGCTGTGGGAGAGGTAACTCTGCCACACAGAGCACATTAACAATTTTTTCTACTCTCAACAGCAACAGTAGGTGCACACATATCACTTGGGGGTGCCAACTACCCACGGACGACTCGTGCATGAAAGCAATAGCAGACTTGTTGAGGGTGAATTTCACAAATACGTTTCTCTCTTCTAACAGCTGCCCTGGGCAGTTGCCTATGTGGCCCATGTCAAAAATGTATACCAAACATAATCTTGTAGAAACTAAAGGAGCGCCACAGATGACTGGTATAAAAGCACTACAGTTTTAAAGCCACAGTTGGTGAGCTATGAGTGACACACTATTTATCAGTGGCTTCCAGAGTAGGTAGCCCAGCTGATTAACCAGCTCTTATTATCTTGGCATTCTTGTGTTAAAATTCACAGACGAAATGGGCAAAAAGGGAAATACTTTTTAGAAATAAGCACTTGAAAACTACTAGGTTTAGCAGATGTTTGTTTTATATATAAATGCAATAATTTTAAAGTTAAGTACAACAATCAGTATGTTATTTTTGACATATTAAAAATAATTATTGATATTCAGTTTAAACCAAAAGAAATCTGATCACGTCATGCATTCAGCCTCTGTGTTAGAATTGTGAAATAATAGTATCTTCACTCAAATGTGTATTGTGCCTACTTCCAAACCGACCGTACAGCAGAAGAAAAAATATGCTATGATTGCATAGGCTTGACATTGTAAATCCTTTGGTTTTTGCTGAAGGCCAAATGCTTCCACAACCTTCTTAATTTATCCAAGAGGTTATTTTTACTTCCTCAAGGTCAATTTTTATAACTCTAATTTGACTCTCAAACTCGACACAGTCAATCACTTTAGCCCTGATTAGCTTCACTCACTCTGCCGTCATCTGGGCCACCAGGTCAAAGGATGCAAATCCGGCGTTGACAAAGTTGTCACGGTAGCGGCTCATCTTGATGGCATCCAGCCAGTCCCCCACAGTGGTGAAAGTGGTATAGTCTGGTACACAGCGATCAAGCAAGGGCTGGGATACCCTACATCAGGGAGGAGCAGGAAAGGAGGAGAGAGAAAGAGAGACAGAGAGAGGGTTAAGGTCACTGCTCTATTGCCTCGACTGGCCAACCTCACCCCCCAAGCGCCACCTCTCCATTTCTCTGCATCTCCTTCTCTTTTCTCCTCCTTTCTTCCCCTCTGCTCCAAACAGAATACAAGGAGTTTTGTGCAATGAGGCTATGTACTTTTATGGCTGTGGAGAGACTAGCTGGAGGCTTGGGTGGTGGATGTTGGCACTGCAGCTGGTGAGGCATGGTCATGTGGTAGTCATTAATGGATTTATTAGTATTTCTGTTTAAGTCATGTAAAATATCCAGAATCCCCAAAGAAGCTTGGAAACATTGATTCCTCCATTCATTGTGTCTTCTGTTAAACTCCTTTTTTTTTTTCTGCTGCAAGAAAATATCAATGTGTACTTTTGGCACTGCCAACACAGACAAAAACACCTCAGAAATTTGGTTTCTGTTGTTGGATGCAATCGCATTCTTAGACCTTCTAACAAACATGATTTGAATCTGATCTGCAAAGAATTGATTTGATGTGGTTTTATTGGTCAGTTGAAATAAAATCTAGACCATCTGTATGAAGTGGAGCCCAGCTCATATTTTATAAATGTTAGGCCTTTAGATACGCAATCATTGGATTTTACAGTACTTTCTGCAAGGGCTAACACAAGCAAAGGATGAGTGGAACACAGTCACAAAGAGCCAGACAGACATTTATTTTTTGTAAAGAGAGAACTATCTTTGGAATGTAAACACAGATGTTGTTCACATGAACTTGTTGTAACTTGTGACTGATACGTAATCCGATGGACCCTAAAAGTAGTTACTTTCAACTTTTTAATTTTCTGCAACACAGCTAACTATAAAAGACACTGTGTACATTTAGGCTTCTGAAATTTCTCCTTTGGATCTGAAAATAAGCTTTATTTACAGTAAATGTCCAGAGTATAGCAGTACTCTGGACATTTTTTGCACATCTGTTGACAGAAAAAAAGGAACTCTTCCGAAAAAAAACAAACAAACAAAAAAAAACCAACCCTGATCAACAATTAAGATAAATGAGCCACCATGAGAGTTTAAATAAAATTGATCAACATCTCACAGTGAACGAGAGCCCATGAGCAAGAGCTGAGGTGGAGGTGGAGAGGATGACAGGGAGGTGAAGGAAGGTAAATGAGGAGAAACAGTTGAGGGAGCAGGCCCAGAGAAAGAGCACCACTGTCTCTTCTTTTCTCTGCTCTGCTGATCTCTGTCATCCTTTTTGATGGCATTAAATTCATTACAATTAAAAGAGGAATGGAGAGAGAGAGAGAGAAAGAGGGGAAAAAAGGCATAGAGGGGGGTGGAGGTAATAACAGAGATACAGAGGCTCCATTGAGTGGTGCAGATGGAGGGATTTTTAATAAGGCCTGTGCTCCGGAGCCCAAGGGCTAAGGCTGCCGTTAACGCCAGACTCTGGCTTCTCTTAATTGAGTATTGTTAGTCCTGCTTTTCTAAAGTTGGCTTAGTCTGGCCCCAGACTGTAGCTGGTTAAATGTAACCCAAAGATAGTGGCACAGCTGGAAATGTGGCTAATCCTGTGAACTAGCTACTGAAGACCAAACCTAAATTCACAAGGGGTTGCAATGATCCTGAGAGAGGTGTATCAGATTTTACAAATGGCTTATTTACTTCTTTACATTTTAATAAGTGTATGGACTTGATATGTTGAGCTTCTGAAGTTTGAATGAGGCATGGACTTTTACCAATATAAAGGGTATGGTTTCAAAATTATTAAATTCTTACCTCTTTACCATTCCTTTGGTCTAAAGTCTTTCTAATAAGATGCCAAGAAGCAGTAGTTTACTAAGGCTGTATTGAGAATAGAGAGATGTAAAGTTGCCTTTTCCATACCCGTTGTTTGGAACTGCCTGTCAGCTTGCTTAAAGAAGTCTGCTATACTTATTCTTGATATTTCTGAATATCCATTGATTAGAAGCTAAAGGAGTTCCACGCATTATCAATTAGAGAGACAGTGTTATAAAAGTACAGTTCGCGGGCCCTGAGAAACATGTCTTTTAGACATACAACTCCATTTTCTAGGAGGGCAGTTATCCTGAGTAACCAGCTCATATCAGCCAGTTAAACTTGTTATGAAACAGCAGAAGAAAAAGGGATAAAATTCTGTGCAATCAGCAAGTTTAACTAAAATCAAATAAGAACTTATGAAGCACCATTTAAACTTGTTGGAGATAATCTATTAAAAGAATAACTTGATGAGTAACTGTAACTCTAATAATCTAGTGTATAAGAGCATTCATACAAATAAATGGAGGTTTTCTGTTTTGTACAAAAGCAAGTAAACAATGATACGTTTTTATTAAAAAATTTTAAAACTAGGGTAATTAAAACACAAAAGCAAAGGACATCGTGTCAGACAGTGTTTTTGAACCTGCAGTCTACCAGCTCTGCTATTCCACCTCTCACTCACTCCTCTCTTGTTAAGTTTGTCTGCAGGAGGCCACCCCTCTGCTGGCCCGTTTAAAATCTTGTTAGTGGCTAATTAGAAGGCGCTTGCATCTCTTTTTTGCATCGCCCTAATCGAGCTAATTAACCACAAGCCTAATCTTCCAAGAACGTCACTCTGATGGCCAACCGAGACCCTCTTCTCCCTTATGAGCCCAACCAAGGATTGTCTGAGGCCTTCCCTCAAGACAGAAAGACCCTGATGCAGGGACAGAAAGGTAGGTCACCCCTTTACTATATCCTCCAACTCTGCAGCCTTCTGAGCTGTGAACTATTTCCAAGAAACAGATATAGATAAATCAGCTAAATGTAGACGCAATGCTATTGATTCAACTCCCAGTTGGTGAATGAACTGCTTCAAAGGCAGTACTGAGCAGTGGTAATTTGGATGTGTTTTAAGAATAGCCCTCCATTTGTGAGTGCTAAAGTTTTGAATACAAACTGTCTACGGCTTTAACATACACCTACAGAGTCAGTTTTGCACACCGTATCAAGAATCTTTGCAAAATAGTTGCACTCAGGAGCAAATCGCTAGACCAAACCTAACAAGTAAAAAAGAGTTCCATAGGTTAAACTATTTAGCAAATTAGCAAATCAAATCAAATACTAAGAGCAAGGTATTTACTCTTGAAACAAATACCTTGATAAAACCAGAACAGATTTTTGCAAAAGTTTCAGCACAATTGGACACCTCAGTGAAATAAAAAAGCATGTCCAATGTATATATATATATTTTTATTGCCATAGTATCAAAGACATATTGGATGAAATATTTACTTTGAAGCCCTTATGGTACTTATATGGTATTAATGAGAAATTAATAATACACTATATAGGACTTACCCGGTGGACTGTGTGCTGTTGGAGACCACTTTGAGACTTGCTGCATTGCGAATAAGTTTATCCAACGTTGCCACAATCTGGGTGAATTTCGGCCGCAGGTTCCTTTCTTTCACCCAACAGTCCAACATAAGCTGGTGTAGGGCTGTGGGGCAATCCATGGGTGGGGGCAGCCGATAGTCCTGCTCTACAGCATTTATCACCTTAGGAAGAACAACAGAAATAGTAGTCTTCTGTTTCTTATTTCCAAACTGGTGTTGATACCAAATGACAGCATTGCAGAGACGCAGATCTTAGACTTCTGCAAAACCAGTGCATTTCATGTGATACATGTGACTATTTCAATTCCACAAGCGGTTGCAATATTTATTGACACCCACATAAATGTACATAAAAAATGTTAAATTAAAATATGTTTTAAAAGCTGGGATTTTAAAAGGTTCATAATCAAAGAACTAATATCCCAGCATGATATTGAGAAACTCATCCATGTATTTAACTTTAGTCAAATTGATTACTTCCACAATATCTTCACAAGTTTACCTAAAAAGTCAATCAGACCCCTGCAGCTGATCCAGAATGATGCTGCTTGCGCTCTCACTCATTTTAGGAAAATATAGCACATCACCCTAGTTCTACAGTCCTTACACTGGCTACCTGTAACTTAAAGAACAGACTTTACAATACATGTGTATTTACAAATTACTGGGTTGGAAATTACACACATGTTGCACAGCATAACAAAGCCATATTCAGAGGGGTATTTCTCAGATGGAAATTGGGTACCCAGCAAGGCTACTGTAAAATAATAACTTTTAATCTGTGGAAACATGAAGTTCAAAATAAAACATTACTTTGAAATCTACATCAATCAGGCATATGACTGAGTTTGAACTTTACTGTGGATAGCACCTAGCAGTTGGTATGAAGATTTTATGACCATGAGATGTCACTTATTGTTGCAGGTCCCCAACAGTTTGTTTTAGAGACTAGAGTGTCTAAATAACATTTAGAATGACATATCTAAATTAAAAAAAAACCTCATCAAGTTAACTTACATCTTGATTGCTCATGTCCCAATATGGCCTCTCACCATACGACATAACTTCCCACATGACTATGCCGTAGCTCCACACATCACTGGCTGAGGTGAACTTCCTGTAGGCGATGGCTTCAGGCGCCGTCCAACGAATAGGGATTTTTCCTCCCTGTGGATATGCGAATGAGTATGTAAGCATGAAATACTGGAAGGATGGAGCACAGACAGAGGCAGAATCACACACACACACACAAGAGGGAAAGAGAGAGGGTGAGAAACAAAACTCCAAAGGGAGGTGTTAATGCTCAACACATGGGCGCATGCAGTAGAACTCAAACACACAAGGTTAGTCAACATTTAGACGGAAATGAGTACAAACACATGAAGCTTTGAGGATATTTATTGTGCTGCAAAATCAATTTTTTTTTTTTTTGTGCCATGATTCAAAATTCTTCCATGCAAATTGATAACAAACTGAGTTGTTAGTGTGATGTCTGAGATCTGATACTTGCAGTGTTTCTCAAGGTAAAGAATATGTTTTAAATTTCATAATTTTTTTGCCACATATAGCTCTAGTTGTTTTTATTCTTTTTAGCTTGTTTTGTTTTACTGAACATGATATATATTCTTAAATGGATTTTTCAGTCAGGCTATTTCACAGCTCAATTTCACAGGAAGAACAAAGGATTTTAATGTTGTAAATATGAAAATCTAAGTTAATGTAATTTGGTTGTAGGATGTTGGCGTTCCTTATAACTCAAGTTTGATTGGAATGAAAAAATGTTTCCTGGAAATCAGGTGGGATGGGTTTTTTTCTCTCTCCGTTACAGTAGATTGTACTGGCAAGAACAGACAGAACAGTGAAGTAATGTGGGCATAATCTGTTAATTCATGAGTAAAAGTTGCTGAAATCAAAACAATTAACATAACGTTGTTAAAATTGTTACATGTAACAACTTTAAACATTGATTTCAAACATACATTCACCTTGAAAACACCCAAACACATAACATGTACACTGACTCACCAGAGAGCTGGTGTAGGTGGGATCTGTGGGGTCATCTTCAAGAAATCGTGACAGTCCAAAATCGGACACTTTACACACCAGATTGCTGTTGACCAGAATGTTGCGGGCAGCCAAGTCCCTGTGCACGTAGTTCATGTCCGACAAATATTTCATGCCTGCTGCGATGCCACGCAACATGCCAACCAATTGGATTACTGTGAACTGCCCATCATTGAGCTGGTGAAGGGAAACAAAATGACAAATGTTTAGTAGGATAGTGGATCAAAGCAATTCTTGGAATATTCCTCTTGTTTAACTTCTTATTTTGCTACATTTTTTTTTTTTATTTTCAGTTTTCCTTCTGCCTTCTTTGTTCATCTGCAATCATATCACATTGTAATTGTTTTTATTTTTTTCTTCTTTCCTGGCAACCTGTCCCTGACTCCCATCGCTATATCTCTGTGTTTTGCTACTTGTTATCAAGCTTTCCCTGACAGAATCATTGAAAAGTTATTCTGAGGCAGAGAATCATTGGGAATTGAGCTCTTTGTAAAGGTCAGCAACAATACTAAAGTCTGATTTTTCAAATATTTAATGGGGACAATGTGGCTGACTTTAAACAGACCTTGCAAGGCTCAAAAGAATGCAACATGGAAATAAAATATGACTGAGATCTGAATGGTCTTGTTTGTTTAGGAGGATTTGTAAGTGTTAAAATAAAAGGTTTGTTTTTTAGAAAGGAAATGCAGAGTGAGACAGTTGGATTACATCCATCAAGTAGCAAAAGGATTAAGTGATATATCATTGGCTTAAAATCAAAATAGGAATAAAAGAGTGGAAAGACATAGAATCCATGTTGTTTAAAGTGTACTCTGAAGTTGTCAGAGTCAATAAGGATTTGGGGTTTCCATGTCATATCCTAGTGATGGTCCAATATGTTTTCTAAAGTTTGCAGTCAATGAAATCATCCAGGAAATTGTGGAGCACTTAATACTTCTTGCTACTGACAAGCTGTACTGACACACTGGTTTCATTTTCCTTCAGGACTTGTGATATGGCCACAATGCTGAAGGTCCCACACTGCCAAGAGTGCCACAATCTGGTAAAATTACCACTGTGCGACTGTGAGTGACTGACAGGCAAACTCACCTGACCTGAACTCAGTAGATAGGTATTTTACCGGGTATTGTCAATAGACCAAACAATGCAAATCACGTGAAGATCACTAACAAATCAACCTGGACTTCCATTACACCTCATTATCTCTATGCCTTTGCTACACTGATGCAGTAATTCATGCAAAAGGAGGCCCAACTAAATGTCGAGTATATGGAAATCCGGATATTTCTATTTAAAATATATTTTTTCAGTGATCTATTGTAATCTTCTAACAAACTGAATTTTTGGTTTTCATTGTCAATGAGACATTATCATAAAAATTACAAGCACCGAGGCCTTGAAAAATGTCGCTCTATGCAATGAAGTTATGAGTTTCATTTTTGGAAATGAGCGTCACAAAATATTGAACTCTTCACAATATTGAATCTTTTTTAATGTTGTTGTGTAAGAAGATATTTTTCACACTCTGAAGGATAAAGTACAGCAAATTGGCAGTGATATGAAGAACTTCCCTGTTTTATGGTTTAAGTTATTCCCATTCTCTATGCAGACATAACTCATAGGACATAATTTCACTTTTAAATACTTATGTCACAGTACTTTCTGACACCGTACTGAAATGAAATGTATAGCTTAAATATTATTCACTTAGTTTCCACACTGACAAGTTATTTTGTGCATGACACGTTCATGCTTTGGTAGGCTCCATTCACTGATCATAAACAGAATTTCATTTTATTTTTTTGACTAACTGATCTTGGTTGATCAAGCCAAAGATCTGATTCTGGCTGATAGACAAGTTCTCTGTAAATCTTAAAACAAGACAATAATGTTGTATTATGCTTGAAAATAATAGCTATTATTAGAATGATTTTATGGCTGTTAAGCAATGTGTTGGTTTGTGGGGTTTTTTCTTACCCTTAGAAAAGAGTCCAGGGCCCCATTTTCCATGAATTCGGTCACAATCATGACTGGCCGACTCTTGGTGACCACTCCCTCCAGTCGGATAATGTTGGGGTGGTCAAACTGGCCCATTATGGATGCTTCAGACAGGAAGTCTCGCCTCTGGCGATCAGTGTAGCCCACTTTTAGAGTCTTGATGGCCACAATGATTTCTCGGCGCCCAGGCAGTTTCAATCGACCTCGGCAGACCTCCCCAAACTCTCCTGTGGGAGTCCAGGTGAGCCAGAAAAACAGCAAAAGAGGAAGAGGAGAGATGCAAGAGAGGCATGATGGAAGAGTGGAGGAGAGTGGGGGAAAAGAGGGGAGAGGGAACAGTTAACTGGTTAGAACCAAGGAGTCAAGGAAGGGTAGGAGGAAGGTTGAGGCATGGGCAACTGCAAGAGAAGCCAGGACTTAAGGCTAGTCTTTGAGGGATGGTGGTGGAATGGGAAATTTACTACAAATTTTACTGTTAGACTAAACAATAACAAAAACATAGTGAAAGACAGATTTGATGCTCACAAATGGAAAGTTATGAAACATTAAAAACAAATTTGAAAATAAAATCAAACAGAATGGATTAAGTTGGTAGGATAAGTAAGGCCAAGGATGGTGGGAATTGTGGATCAGGAAGGAGGTGCTAAGCTTCAGTGGGACTGGAAAGACGGGAGCCGGACAAAGACATGGGTGGAGACAAAAGTTTTGGCGGTTTTGCGGTTGTGGCCGATTTATATTTAGATTCTACACCAAGCGTGTGCAAGAAAAATTAAATAAGAGTATTGTGTCAATGAGTGCAAAGGTGACACAGTGGAGGAAGTCAAGGATGTGACAGCAAGGGGATGGATGAATGGCGGAGTGGATTAAGGAAGGAATGAAGGAGAGGAAGGGGACAGGGAAGACAGGGAATGAGGGTTTGTCACTTTAGAGGCGAATGCTGAAAAGCGATGGGTTTCAAGTAGTAGCCTCATCAGTAGAAGAACTGTCGTAGTAGTAGTAGCAGTGGTATTGGTAGTAGTAGAAGCAGTAGTAAGGGATTCCCATCTCTGCCATCACAACGTCCTCCATATTTGCTCAGATACATATGTTAAAAAATCAACCTCACACAGCATAGTCCTGCAGCTTTTAAGCAGAGATATTACTTTTAAATATGTCAAGTTCATAAATTAATTCACTGTCTACAACATCATGTAGGGAGTGGGGGTTTTAAATTAAAGGAAAGACAACCACATGAAAGAAAAGGTGGAAGTGGTAAAAACTAGGTTCAAATACAATGAATTAGTGGAACTTCTTTTCTTTAATTAAGACATTCTCACTATCATAAAAAGTGGAAAAGGATAAAGACAATCCTGGACAAAAGACAATGCATTATATTGTCCCATGATGAGATAAATCCTTTGTTTTATCCTCTTAAGGAAAAGGAAATTATTTTAATAAAACTCTGAAAGTTCTCTTAAGTGTATTTTATTCTAATGTACCAAATAATTCAAATTCAAATAATCTACCCTTAAATTGAAGTACGACTAATGCAAACTGGTGTTTGTATCAGGCAAAATTCTTCTCTTCAAAAATAAATCATGCCTGCACGAGGCTCGACATGTCTTGACATTATCCAAGATCTTGTTCCAGTGGTTTCAAAAATACTTCATATTTTTGTTTTCATCATTGCTCTTGTCCAGGATTGGTTCAATATCAGGAACCAATATTGGTTCCTGATATTGAAGAGTAAAATGGTTATCCATTTTACAAAAAGTTTTCAGACGTCTGTATATTTGCATGGCATGTAAAGATGCAAGAATTGTGAGTCACACTAACTTAAGTCAGACAGAATTAATAATTACTTCATAATAAGGGGTTTGGGTGCTGGAGATAATTCTAAGACTGGGAAAGGGATCCTAAAACGTGACAAGTGTGGCAGGGGTGGGAGGAAGAACAGGACTAACGATGAGTTGAGTGAAAGTACCGCTTGGTGTGAAGTCCTCTAATGGTATGGCCTGGAGGTGACTAGCAGTCTTCCCCCTGTAGCTCAGGAGCTTTGGTGGGTTACCTGCGCCAATGACCTCCTCGATCTTCACGCAGGACACGTCAATCTCCTTGGCAAACTCTCGGACTGCTTCATTGGGATCCTCATAGGTGAAGGGGTCAATGTAGACCTTCATTCCCGGCGTTACTATTGGGGATTCTGTAGCAAGAACAGGAAAGTGAATCTATACTGCCAAATAAAGTTTGATCAACAAATATCAAAGTAAGCCAGTTTACTTTATGACTGTGTGAAACAACTGATGTCATGAGATGCTTTTGCAAGTTACTGAAACAGTTAGTCAACAGCAAGGTGTACAAAAGGGGATCTTAGCAAAGATACTTACTGTACTGCTGAAGTTTCTCTGTATACTCTGATTCTGAGCCATTTCTTTGTTTTCTGCAGAGAATGACAAAAACACACACTAAGTCACATGCACTGACTGGAATTCAAGTAATGGGAACAAACAAAGGCAACAAGAAATAACAGATCCCGATTAAGTTTTGATCTTGATATGAGATCTTGTCATACGATTGCATGCTTTGATAAAAATGTTCAGATTTTTTGTCTGTGGGAAGGGATTCACTGATAAAGAAGGTATCAATGAAGCAGGTAAATGATTCATGTTTGTCCAATGTAAGTCTAAACAAAAGGATATCATACAATAAAGAAGGAAGTAAAAGCTATTCACTCTGTGTTACACCAAAATGAGCAGCTCACACTAAAAATCCCAAACAGCAAGCTCAGCTGTTTGCTTTACTCGCACTTCAGACATCACACTTTCCCTCCCAATTTAATTGGATTCAACTTGTCTCTACATGGGTTCTTACCCTCTAGGAGTTATTATTTCTTTGTATGTTTTTATTGGTCTGGTATTTTTTCCATACATGTGTTTTCCAGTTTGTCTAACCTCACCTTCCTGCATAGGACCTGTTTGCATTGAAAAAAGGGTGGGAACCACAGATAGGGGAGTGAGTTGTTGAAATTACATGTTAATGTGCTTCCTTTGTTGTCAAACCAGTAATCGGGGAAAAAAAAAATACCCAATGGTGATTTGCATCTCATTTCAATTTCTAATTTTGTTCTGTTATATGCAAGAGCTACGTGTTCCGTATTATTACTATTTTCTCCTTCTTCTTCTTCAGGGGCAGTCAGAGCTGTGGCTAAGCCAAGACCCTGAGAGAGACACAATGTGGTGGTGTTAAAATAGAAGAGAGTGAAGGCAGAATGAAAGAGGAGGGGAGGGGGGGATCAGGGAGATTATTATTCAGTCTAGCATGACCGATGCCCACGCTTGTCAGCCGCTGCCTGAACTGGCTTGCAGAGGGAGCTCAGTGGGCTCCAGTCAGATATGGGTGCCAGTCGTTCACACGTATGCATTCACTCAGGCATTGCATTTCCTACTTGACAAGGAAGTGGTGTGTGGATAAATGAGTGCAGTTAGACCCAGCTGATGCAGAATCAGACGTTTTGAAAGGTGTGAGGAACCATTCACATCTTCCTAGTCAGTTGGGAGCATCTGGGTTCCTTGTGGTTAGGTATTTGCACAGTTGATTTTGAGTGCTGAGCTATGAGTGCAGGCCTATCAAGCTCAACAGCTGCTATCACAAGCAGCATCCAATAGGCACAGCAGCATTTTGGACAAAGCTGTTTACTATTCAGAGATACAGAGGGCTAATCTGGCATTCAGTAGCTACACAGGTGGCCCAGCAATCCACTGAGACTGCTCTGCGGTTGTTTGGAGGACATGCCAACAAAATTGACATTTGAAGCTGTTTTTCTTTTCTTACAGTTGAAAAAAATGCACAACTGTTATTTTATATTTGAAGAAGTGTTTTACCCATTATTTATTAACCTCCTATTCAAGTTACTCTTTAAAGTGTCTTACTTTGTCTGTCTTACCTAAGACAGACAATGCCAATGACCACAACTGCAATGATGAAGACCAAGGCTGCTGTGATGGATCCAACGATGAGTGGCAGCTGTTCCTGCCACGACTTTGGTGGGTCGGCTATAGGTGTAAATTGGAAAACTGTTAGCCCTCTTGGGTTGAACAAAAAGAAATCTGAGACTAACAACAAAGAAAAAAGAGAAGTTTGTGTGTTACATACTTTGCAGATTGGTGCTGAAGTCTGCTGGGCTACTATAACGGCCATAACCAGCCACTGTTCTGGCCCGGACTTGAACCACATATGGTGTACCGGCCTTAAGACCCTCAATGCGGGCATTGCTCCTTTGAGCAGTCATAGTGTGGGCAATGGCTTCACCTTGATCCTGTATAAACAAAGATGAGTGAAGAAAATTATATACAACATTAAACCTATTTCTTTATTGTCCTGCTGTTGTTAAATAATGTTAATCTGGCAGGTGAGGAAGTAGGAAAGAACTAGGGACAAATACCAGGTAGTAATTTACACAGTATTACAGGGCAACAAAACGCTCTGTGATAAGAGGAGGTCGCTAGTCTTTTAACAAATCAAAGCTTGCGAGATTTTTTTTTTTCATACATGATATCGAGCAGTGGTCTGACTCAGAACTGAAAGTTTCCCTCAATCGCACAAGAAATATCAAACTTCTTGTTTGAAGCTTGTACCTATGTCATCATTTCATAACTTTGTAGGTCAGTATTTTCAAAACCAACCTTCGCTAGATATGAAAATGGAGGTGTTAAATGTTATATGTTGACCATCTGTCAGTTCATATCAAATTTTGAAAGTTCTATACCTGCTTTGAGAACCAATTATTAAATTTATTTTTTTTTTTCTGTCATGTCCTGTATGGGATGAGTTTTGTTTAACTCCATTCATGTCAGTCAACTGATGTATTTGATCTGAAGTCAAATACAAGAACATATTGTGTCATTTAAAATTTATGGAAAATATTACACAAATCAATTTATATGTAAAATTTGAGGATTGTTTTTTGACAAAATATTGCCATAACTAATGAAATTATTAGAGATTCACTGAAACTATTGCTTACCTTCTCATGGTACTTGATCTCATAATCCAGAATGATTCCATTTGGTTTTTCTGGAGGAAGCCAGGAGAGACTCATTGTGCTTGCTGTGGCTGCCATTAAATGGACTGTGGGGACTGCAGAGGGTGCTACATTGGGGCAAACAGTACAGGAAAACCTGATTTAATGATCATTTTCTGTTCATTTTTTCAAAATTCCAAGCCTTTTCCTGTCTCTCCATGTAGACCATATGCATCTAATGTTGTGAGGTTTGTGAAATGCTGCTGACACTAGTTTGCATACGGAACCCATCCCAGCAAAGTGCTAAGATTTTATGTCTCACAGTGCTTGACTGATGCCAAAAGAATCAAACAGTAGAAATGTGCATACATTTCTCAAACATATTATAATAATTCCCTTTTATAAATCAGGCAAGGCCAGATTAGAAAAGCCCATCCAAAATCTGTACATATATAAATATTTTCCAATTACAAACACAAGCATGGTTTGATGGGCATACAGTTTGGAATATATAAAGAGAACTCCATAAACGACTTTATAAAACGTAATAAGTAGTAGTTTTTAAACACCATCCCAGAAAGCACAAAACACAGTGCCACTCCTCCCACTTGAGCTGTTCATACCTTTTTTGGATCTATCTATCAACATACAAGCACTATCTGCCTTCTCAGACTTTCTAAGTTCAGTCTTGTTCTGTGGCTCTGACTCACTTTCCTATTGCTACATTTATCTCTTAGCTTCCACTATCAATCTCTAGTGGCACCTTTCCTTCACAAGAAACTTCAGGCCTTTTTTCTTTGAGCACACAATCATTCTCACTGTTTTGTTAACACTTCCTTAGATCCGTCCAGTTTGCCCTTCCCACTCTCTATATTTTCAGTCCACTATTGTGTTTTTGACCAAGAGATTCTTCTGTTTCTCTCACTATCTTTCGTCCCCAAAACATTAACGTTGCCTAAGTCCTTTCCTCTCTACCCAACCCAATTTATTTCTTCTCTTTATGTCTCTCTTTCTATAACAGAAGACAATACTTCCTAGGGAGGGCCCCTGGCTACTTTGGTGGAAGGATTAGAGGCCCTCCACTGGGGAAGCATGTTGCAGTAACCATGGAGGTAGTCTCTGAGGCTTATCACCACCCTTGGTATTTATTTTGGTTCTTAAAAGGGGAATCCACATGCCAGGATAGTTGTGGGACATCACAAATGGATAATCTTATCAAAGTTGATGCTCTCTTGCCTTGTTCTACTGCTCTGCACCTTATGCACTATACAAGGACAGTCAGCTACGTCATCCTAGTGCCAGACCTCCATATAAAACAATGAGGTCTCTCACATGGGGGTCTGTGAGGCCTTCGTGTCCTAAGCTCACAAAAGCATTCCAAAAGCATCTTTTAGGGGCATGCACACAAGGTTAGAGGTGAGGAGGACATGGCCATGGATCGAAGAGAAAGGGGCTGAAGCAAAGCATAATCTGTGCTGTTGTCTAAGCCTAGCCAGAGCAAATTTAACATAAGGGCTAAACACATCCAAGCCACAACTTAAGAGCCCTGGGAGAGTCTCAACAAAGAGACTGCTCTTAAGAGCAAAGGTACTGAGTAAACTCAAGATCTCTGAATTTTATTGAGGTCATTTAAGGTACAATAAACCTTAAAAAAATTGGGGGAAAAAAATAGATTCTTGACGACTAATAGTTAATAAAAAGAACATGCTGCAAGCTGATGGTTGCTTCCAAATCATCTACATGCAAAATTGCTTAATCTCAGCCAAAATTACTATGGTGGCCTATTTACTGTTGTTGCTGTAAGATGAAGAAGCAGTGGGTTGAAACCAGTGGGCAGTTAAAACACTAAAGGTTTAATACACTGCTGAGCTGCTTCTATTTGAAGCCATTTTAGAAGACAGCATGCTGTGGGTGTGTGAAAAGGGTCCCTTTCAATGCTCATTCAACAACGCCTTCCCTCTCAGCCTTTTTCTCTTTATTTAGCGAATATGTAACATACTCCCACATGAATACAAGAATTATTTTTCCAGACGTTGAAAGTTCTGACTGCCTGCAAGATCAATATTGATCTCTGCCAGGTAAGTGCAAGGTTGGATATATGTACCCACCAGCCTGATTTGTGGTGATGTTCACTGCAGCAAACTGAGGCGTATAGGGGCTCTTGTTGGACACGCCGTTGAGAGCCTGGATCTCAAAGCTGTACTGCGTGTGGGCTTGGAGGTTGCGAACTGTCACACGGCGTTGCGTCAGGCCCAGGTGGCGTGGAGAAATGTCTACATTGTCATCACATCGTGAACACATTCCTCGCTCAGGGAGGCACTTTTTGCAGATGACGCTATAGAAGACGTCCTCACGGCCACCCATATCCCGAGGTTCGCTCCATTCTAGCAGCAGCAATGTTTCGTTGACGCTCGAGATGACACTGCGTGGGGCCGATGGAACAGCTGTGAAAGCGAGGTAAAGGCGTGGATGAGATGAGGAAAATTGCTTGGGAATGAGATTGAATTTAATCTCCATGCACAATAGCTGTAAAAAATTGTCTTGGTAACAGTACAAAGAAATCTTGACAATAGACAGTTATATTGTGCTACACAGAATACATATCATTACACATACACATACACGTTCATTACTGCCAGCTGCTTTCAGCACAATTCATGACCCAATAATTTCCCTGGTGCTGTGCTATTAGTACATTTTTCATGAATTAACCAGAGGATTTCTTTTTTCTTTTCAACTTGCACGAGACTGTTCTAGCAGTTCTTCAGAAAAAAGGAGAACACAAGTTGAAATCTGAATTGCAGGCTTATTTCCACTGCGTCTGAGCGTGTGTGTAAAGTGCTGCAGGGAAAGGGCAAGACAAACTATTGGCAGTCTTGGCAATTCTTATCCAATTAACAGAGCGTTATCTCACACTGCACTCTGGGAGAATCAGACCTCCACCCCTCAGCAGTGAGAGAAAAAAAAAAATCACTCTTCACTATTTGACCGAATTTTCTCCCACATTTGCATGTTTGTGTTTAATGAGGATAGAGCTGTAAGAAAAAAAAACGCACCAGTTTCTGCAGGTAGAGAGACAATAATACAACTCATTCAAAGAGATTACAAGGAGATGGAAGAGGGAGAACTAAGACGATAAAGGTTTGATAATGCTGCGAAAGTAAGCAGTCTTGTTTGACATTTGAGGGACATGATGGGAATGTTTTCTTCGGAGGTTTTATCAAGTACTGAAAACAGAATTCAAACAGTGGGTGAACGTTTACTATACCCCTGCCCCCCAAAAATAAGTTTTATAATCAAAACCTCCCTCAGTATCTGGAACACTTGAAAAAAGGCTTTACTTACTGGTGCACGGGGAGTCTGGAGTATCTGTGTCAGAGCGATAATAACCATTGCGACAGGAACAAATGCTTGCTGCTCCAGAGGTGGCTCGACTATTGGCTGGGCAGGGAAAACAGGGGCCATCCCCTTGTTTTGACTTGAAGGAGCCAGGGCCGCAAGCTGAAAGTAACAGATGAAAAAAACTTAGATAAGATGAAAAGTGTAAATAACAATGCACAGTATTTAATTCAGTTGCCCTTAAGGGTTTCTCTGAGAAACTGTTTACTGTAAAAATGTATGGCATCTGGGATATATTGCACAGCAAGCAGCTAAGCATATGACAGAGTTTGGACAAAGTTGTTCCTTTGCAAGTCCCAAATAAGCCTCAAGTCTTTCCACCTAAGTCACAAGTCGAGTTCCAAGTAAACATGGCTTTCTTGGCTCAGAACATGAAAGTTCTGAGCCAAGTTGAAGTCTTGAACTTTTATTTTAGACTATTAAACAAGTAATTTAACAAAAACCTGCAATAATTAGTAATTTTAATATTCCTAAAATGTGTTTGAAATGTGTATTCAAACTGCTCCAGAACAGCAAGAGGAGCTAAAGCTCAAAAATAGCAGAAAATCATTGACCCATAATTACACTGAAAAACATCAGCAGATTTTCTTAATACATGACTGGATGAGTAACACCAGATAATTAAAGTTACTAATCAAACTATTTATTTAGATGTGTAGAATCTAACTTTGATATTAAATTGATTTTTTTAGACATAATTATAGGTCTGCTGTCTGCCAACCTGGATGCCCAGAGACTTGCTGTGCTTAGAGGTAATCTTTCAATTGAAAAAGGAAAACACTGGTAATGTTACCATGTAATTTCACTATTGCAAGCTTAGCACATTCCAGGGCTAACCATCTGATTAAAAGACAATTTTATCTTTTTTGGGTTTGCCTCCATTTTAACCCTCCATAACTAAATTGGTGAGCAAGATAATTGTTAATACAATTAACAATTAAGACAGCATTAATCATACATTGCAATCTTTATTTTAAATTTAAATGTTTAAATGAAGTCAGATGTTATTATCTCTACTGTAGTGTACAACTCGTATATTTTATATTTACAGATTTATTTATTTTAAATCCAGCTTTGTTCTTATTCTTGAGTTAGTTGTGCGGTTATGAGAAGTTTCTATAAACTGTGTAGTAATGATTACAGCTAATGTTAACTAATTCAAAAAATTTAAAAGTGACACTATGAAATATTTAGAGTATCCTAATCATAATTTAAGAAAAAAAAAAAACATTTCCATTATGGCTTCAGGCTACTTTTGCAGCAAAAGGGGAATTAACTCACAGTACGTATCAGGCAGTATGTTATAATTTTATATCTACTCAGTGTACATGGGCATTACCTTACCAGTCAAATGTTTGTGCTGTTTGTAAATAAGATGAAACTACACAAAGTTTACAACTCCATAATGTGAAAAATGTCACTCTCATTAATTAATGTCAACACAAGTTTCTCAGAACAAGCATAATGCCTTTTTTTTTATTTTGGGGGAACAACCTTTCACAGAGTTCTACCTAAACTGATTGTTGATAAACTGATGTCTCATTAATCTGAAAACATTGTTATCCTTTGCAAAAATCCTATATCCATTTTTAATGGCTGTTTGGAAGTTTATAACACTGCTGATAAGTAACAGATGTGGAGTGTAACCATAACAGTGGCACTGCAATCCAGAATCCTTCGGTGGGCTTCATATCTTTCATAAACTGTCTTCATAAAAGATGAATGAGCTTGCCGCTGTGCTTAATAAAAGAAGACAGAAGCAGGTAAGGCAGCCAGGGCCTGTTGATTAGCTGACCCACTGGTGCGGTGGCTCATCAATGTCAAGGACACACTGCAAAGTTTGTCCTTCTGGATGATGATTAGCATTTAGCTTCTGTGTGGAGAATTGATGTCTCCTGCTGGGGGAAAAAAAAAAAGCCTGGGAGTCACGTCAACCCAAGACTAGCAAGGGTAGCAGAATGCTCCTGTTGTTCTTTTGTTTAAAAGCTCCAATATTGGCAAGAAACTGCCAGTTGGCTGCACTGTGTACACTATCACTAAGTGTATTTGTTCTTCCAGCATTAATCAGAGTCATCCACACTGCTGGCTACCAGGAAGTGCTGCTTGATTAACAGATAAGAAATGTCCACCAGTTAGACAGGGTTGTCGAACAACCTCTAAGATTGGCATCATGACTTCTGTACGTTCATGTAGGTTGACCTTGCAAAACAGCAAACTACAACAAAATTTCTAACTGTGGATGAAATATTAGTTCTTGAACACATTGGGTTTGACCAGATGTATTGAGTGAATTTCCATTAAAACAGGCTATTTTTCATTTTCATGAAAAAGGTTAAAAGTGCTGATCAATCACTAAGGGGTCATCCTCTTCCTTTCATCTATTTTTCCCTTAGAGGATCCATTAAAAAGGGAAGCAGAAAGACAGACAAGTAGTAGAGAAAAAGGAGGGGGATGGAGGCATAAAAATGCTAATCCTTTAACCCCCCACACCCACATATCCTTTCTGCACTCCCCTGTGTCTTATCCTCTCATGCAGAACATAGAGCTTAAGGAACTGATTAGAATGTATGCTGAAATTGGAAAGTATGAGGCATGAAGAAAGTAAAGAATATTGGGGAGTGAAAAATTTGCCACAAAAAAGGCTCATCGATTAATATTAATGCTGACATCCCAACTGTATCTCTGGTGGCTTATTAATGAGAGCAGCGGCCTTCAGATTAGGAGGGAATGGTTGAAGTAAGTACTTTCACAGGGAAAAGGATTCACCGCCTGTTGGAACAAGGACAGAAAAGCCAAAAAGGATGTATCCACTGTAAAACGATGACAACAAATGAGTCACAAAGTGGTAAAGGAGGAAAAATAAAGCACACCTTAGAAAAGGTGACATAAAAAAATGAAAGAAGGGGATGTACCCCTCATGATTTTCAGTGATTAAGAAATGCTACATCAGGGGCAGTCACTTGAGTTTAACCTTGAGCTGGCATGTGTAAACAACAATGCTATGTTTTGGATTTTTTCTGCTCTCATTTTCTTGCACAGACACTCTCTCAGGTAAGAATGTAATTTCAGAACCTGTCAACATAAGGTCTTCAAGATTTCCATGCCTCATCATGAGCATGGGTCCTGCAGAAATGATCTTCTTGGCCTCATTTGTCTCTTGTGAGAGGAAGGATGAGCCTCTAAAACCAAATTAGTCCAACCCCCACAAAGTGAACATGCAAAGACATCATGCAATCAGCCTTAGGTGATCAATAACGCAGCCTGCCCCTGTCCCTCTTCTTTGGTATTTTTCTGCTTTCTCCATTTGACCTACTCACTCTGAGCCTAATTTTACGCCTCATAGCCATCAACACACGCAAACAGTTTCCATTTATCCTTCATTCTTCTCCTGCTGTCACCTGCACTCTGGTTCAGACGAGCTCATGCTGTTAAAGTTCACCTCTAGCTCAACCTCTTTTTGAAAGTGTCATGTTTTCCACTCGACCAGAAACCATCAGGATCCGAGCTTCCACAAACAGACAGCATCAGCTGCATTACCATTCTGTCAGCACCCAGCTGCAAAGCAAAACCGAGGTCAGAGAAGTGGAAAGCCTCCAGCTGACAATGCTGTAAATTCTTTTATTTTGCCCAGTAATCACTGTATTGAGGTGTCCAATATTGAGGCAGTTACCTCACTGACAATTATGTGGCAACTGGAAAATAAGTGATATTTAATCTATAGTCACTACAATTCAGCCTCAGTCTTTTGAACATTAATTATCTTGAGAAGTAATGCTTCCAGGAAGTTTATTTTTGACCTGCTTAAAGCCAAATTGCTTTTCTGTAGCTCCATTACTATCTTTAAAAAAAGGTAAAAGCAAAAAAAAAATCACTATTAGGTCATTATGTAGAGCTTGAACCACAGATTTCCTGATGAGGAATGTTTAACCTCCAAATCCAAAATCAAACAAAGAAACATTTTTAATCCACTACCATAAACAGTGGGTAACAGAATCCTCAACTGACCTGAGGTATTTGTAGTGAAAACACTCACCTTGACACTGGGTATCCTTCATGGCTGGTTCAAAACCAGCTGCACATGTGCAGGCTCCTACAGGAACCATCCACTCTCCATCTCCGTTGCAGTAGAGCTTCAGTGGCACAGAAACCTCCAGGGCGTTGGGAACACAAGTTCCTGGAGCAATAACCAATGAGGTTGCCTCGGCTCCCGTTGCTGTTTCTGGGAAAACTGCAAAGTTGGCAATTGTGGTGGAGCACTTTTTGTAAAACACCCTCACTGAGATAAGTGACATGCAAGCACCAAGGTCCTGGAAGGCCAAGTAGAACCCAGCTTTGGAAAGTGGCCCAAAACTTCTGACCTTCGTGTTTACCCGTCCAGACTCAAGCATTGAGAAGCTCTCATCTGGGGCAACAGTGTCCACTTTCACATAAGGGTTCTCCATCCAGAAAGGGCTGGTGGCGGTGGCTGAGTCCGAGTCAGACTCGTAGTAGAAAAGGTTGAAGGTCTCTTTGCAGGAGCCTGGTATGTTGGGAATGCTGTTACAGTCACGAACTGTGAATTTCATCTCTACGTATACACGCAGTACGTCTTTGCGTGGGATGAAGTCACTACGTAGCCAGTTATTCTGGTTGAGCTCTCGTACATTGCAGACTTGGTATGTCCGGATGGGATTCATGGCATCATCATAGCCACTCACCTCTTCCCACTAAACAAGAGAACAGAAAAAAAAAAGACATAAATAATTAACAAAGAGGCTTTACATGTTTCTTGACATGTCGGGCAGCTAATTAATTTAATTTGTAACACTATTTAGAGCTTTCATTCAACTTTGATGAGGTACAGTAATTAATGTTTTATAGAAGGCAAACAGTAGAAGTAATATAGTAAAGTACAGAGCTTGTAGCTGGAATGTTTTCGTTCATATTTTAACTTCCCCTCACTTCCGCTCAACATAATGTGCCTTTCGTCTCTGATTAGTGTGGCAAAAAGCCAGGGACAAGAACTGCAAATTTATCACAATTATAGCAACCTGTCACCTCCTCACCACAGAACCACCACAGCATGTTTACCTCATATCTGTTTGGAAGTAGCAGCAGCCACATTGCTTCACAACCAATTACGCTTCAATTATGGAGCAATGACTGCAACGTCCTCTAATAACGACTGGAAAAAAGGCATTACTTAACCTTCATGCTTTTTTTGTTTTCACAGACCTCTCCAACTTTCAGCGCTACTACATTGCCCTGGGGAGTATTTATGTGAGATAAATTAGAATAAAAATTATAAACTTTGATTACCGGTTTTAATCGATGAATGAAAGCAATTTCTGTGACACTTTGCTGTAAAAGCAAGAAGTCTAATGTATGTTTCACTCCTGAATGAAGCCACACACATAAATCATTGAATTTCAAACAGCAGCTTCTGCGTGTATAGTATCTGTGTGTCTACATGTGTGGTTGCTTTGGGCCATGTTGCCCTACACTTCTCCATTACACAAAGAGTTGAGCACATTAATTTTCTTAGCTAAGCCTGGTAAGTTTATTTGCATGGCAAATTCAACATGCAGTCCCACAGTGTTCCACACAACACAGGAAAATATAATTTGTAGAACAAACTGAAGCTATGCAAAAAGACAACAAAGAAAAAGTTCAGACTGGGCTTAAATTGAATGTAAATTTACTTTCTATTCATACAAGACCTACACACATTTACTTGCACAGTACTGTAGCTCCCCAAACATTCCAGATCAGCTTATCGATCTACCATAAATGTCTTTCACCAGATTAGCTAAACATGCATTTCCCATAATAAGTTTAACCTTTTTTTTCCCACCAGGGCTGACCAAAAATCTCAAAAATATGAATGCTGGATTAATCAGTTTTCTTTTATGTGAATGCTCCTTGAGGCAACTTTGTAAGAGTAACTTGTAATATGTGTGTACCTTATGCCTCAGTCATTACAAATAATGTCTACAAAGACAAGTTGTTTATTCTCTCTCAGGCAAAAGAGTCTAGTTGAGAAACAGTAAAATATATTTTTCATTGGCTGTCTAATGTGATGTACATCTAATGTTCCTCTGATTGGTTGAACAGATCCTTGAGATGGAAGTTGAACTTCCCGAAAGGAGAAATGAGAAAAATACAATGTAACTTCTCCTTAGAACTTGAGGTTTTCTGCAACTCAAAACTAGCAAACAGACACCACTTTGTTGCTTAGAGCCTGATGTTTCACTTTGAACGGTGAGTATCTTAATTAGGGCTGTGATATGGATGTGGTGGAGACAAGGCTATTCATCTAGGACCCCGGTGGCCATGAAGCGGTGAGAGGGAGAATGGGTGTAGTTGGGTAGTGGCATTAAAACGATGGCTCAAGAAGGAAGAAGCGACCGGAGGGAATCAATAATCACCACCTGGGTCAATGGGATGGCTAAAAGCATGAAGTGTCAATGGGTATTTAGTTCGGAGTAATAAATCACCCTTGCAAAAAACCAATGCAGCCAAGTGTTTGTGGGCGTGTGTATAAATTTGGCTGCATTTGTTTAAGGGGTTAGTACGAGCCTGTCTCCCTGAGTTCATTCTTGTTCTGTGTGGATGTTTGATTGTATACAAAGCTAGATGTGCACATTTAGATAGAGAGCGATCCCCTTCCCTAACACATGCACCAGTGGACAAATGCTCTAAGTGCTTGCTTACCAAGCATGAATAAATTAGGCAGGTTCTGTGAAAAGGCCCAAGATTCTTGGCATTGACTCTCATCAAGATGAATTGTGCAAAATTGGCAATCTACTGTATAGTTTTTGTGTCCTTTCCAATCAAGGCTTTGAGTTTTACTGTCAGATGACACTGAACAATATGTAAGTAATGTAGAATGCCAATTCTTGAAGCCATAATGGAGCTTGGGAATTATATTTTGGAATGTTTTGCAAAGACAAGCTGTTGATATAAACAGAATAGTGTTATTAATATACTTGTAAATACTCATAAATAATTATTTTGTAATACTCACAGGTGAGGATACCAATATTTCTGGAGTGTTTCTAATATGCTATAGCTTGCACATTGAAGGGACTTACTCTGTGTTATGAGAGGAAACCACTTCTGTTATGAGTTTTGTTTATCAAAAAATATGCTGAAATCACTTACACAGACCAATAAGCACATCCATGCAAAGGTAATTGAATTAATTGTAATTGCTACTTTTTAAAATAACCACTAGCTATGAAGTAGTAATATTATGCACATCTCTTTAAAAATTAAAAATATTAAATCTTTGGAACTTCATGGGAATGTAAAACCTTTTCTACTAATAAAACTATTCTAATTTTACTTGTTTAATTTTAACTCTCCTGGCTGAATATTGTCACAATGATATAGTTGCTTTCACAACTCCTGGCAGCAACTGTTTTTTAAGTGTTTTTCTTTTTTTCAGTCCACACCGAATCATTACTGGAAAAAATCTGAAAGTAGTAATCGTGAGCAAGATTGGACTGATCTGCAGAGATGTGAGAAAGATGAGATTAGTGCTGTAACTGATCATCCAAAGAAATTCAAAAGCAGCATGTTGCTTATGAGTGTGGTGTTTTGTGTTAATGCAGTACATACTTTAAAAATTGTCTGGTTCATTAATGAGTCTAGGACTCGACTGTATCTTTGTGATTGAGTTTTTTTATGTTTTTCCTTTTTGATTCCATGATTATGCAACATTTTTTACTATGATGTTAATTCTATAAAAAGTTGTTTTCAAGGGATTTATGTACATTACCGCAAAAAGCCTCAAGACACCCTCAACGTGCTTTGTGAAAAGAGCAGTTACACATTCATAATTGATAATCAGTTATTACAAGCAGTGCGGAGCGAAGGGATTTATGGTTGTTTTGGACATAAGAGCTTAGAGTGACTCACAGATAATGACAATGTTCTGCAAGACCGCACAGTTTAATGCACTTTGGGTATTATTGACTAAAGATGCTGTTTTACATGTTGACTGTTCCAGTAATATTTACTTAAATGGCTCCCCTTTTCCTTTTATCAGATAGTGCAAATAATTTCACTGTTGTAAATTTGTTTGGTTTTTTTTTGTAAAAAAAAAAAAAAATTAATTCTACAATTTCTTCTAACTGTAGAAGAAAGGAGTGTTCTTCTTTTTCAGCTTAGTTACTAAAATGCATTCTAAAAAATTTGAGAAAAGCTTTATAGCATGTTTTCATTAGGCATTGACCATTTTATAATATTAAGTTACACCAATATTTTGAGAAGCTACAATTTTAAAATCAGCTAAAATTCTTTTTCATGAAGAAGGGGTCTCTAAAATGGGGGTAGTGGGCCTTCTTCAGGCTTTGGAAGGGTTTTTGTGGCCCCCGAGCACATATAAAAAATTAAAATAACACACATTTTTTCTTCCATTTCAGTTTAATTTTAATAAGACTACAATACTCAAAATAAGACTTAAATTCACCTAATTATTAAACTAAACCAAATACAGCAGGAGTGATCCATAAGATGGCAAAATGGCTTTTTGGAAATCGTTCCAGTCACAAGAAAAACTATGAGTTGCGTTGTAGAGAGTAATCGCCAATCACTCTTATTAAAGTAATGGTATTTTAAAGCAACATTTTCCAAGTGATTTAGTGATAGATTTTCAAAGCAACCTAAGTCCTTATTCTGCAAATTAAGGACTTGAAAAGTATCACTTGATTTAAAAAGCATTTCTTTGTTTATTGATTTATTCATTTATTACTTAATTTTTTTAATCAAGATCAAAATAATTGTAATTAATTGGCTGTCACAACATAATTTTAACTGTGGTAATTTGCTGCACTCCGTATGAATTGGATTATGTTATAAATTATTTGTTCGTCTCAAACCTTTGTTTTGTGAAAATATGACAATTTTCATTAATGCCATACAGCGACAATCTCACATCTGCCGAAGCAACCTCTTTGGGTCAGTTTAAAGTGATAGTGAAAAACCAATTTATCTGGTTAATGTAGTAACTACTGTAATTAACTAAAAACCTGATGTTTACTGAAACTGTTTTTGAGGATGTTGGATAGACTTTAAAATATGCTCTTTGCATGCAGCCTCTTTGTGCAATTACTACCTTAAGAATAGTCATTACAATAAATTCACAAGCACACTTGGAATATTTGTTGCGAAAAAGCCCTGTGGGTATTACTTCAAATCTGTCAACCGTGCAAAAATGGAAATCCCCTTTTATTTTCCAGATAACCTTTGGACAAGCCTGCACACAATAAAATATTGCTGCAATAAATTAAAATTAACTAAGAAAATGCACAAAGACAAAGAAGGGTCATGAAGGTGCAAACATTGGACACAGAAGTGTTTCACACACTATCACACAGTGGTAAAGCAGGGTAGATGGTGTGACTGGAAAATACTAATTCTGAAAACAGGGACAGAAATGAAACAATTTGATAAGAAGCACAATCTGTTCCTAGAAATGAGATATGTGAAGATGAGTAAAGCATGCTTCTTCTGTGGTTGTATTTTTTTGGCTTCATTTTTATGTTGTTTCATGTCACTTGAAGTAACACAGAGATGTTCTCAGTTTCTTTCTATCTTTTAAGTTTGATTTACTCCTCTCTGCCAATGTATTATTTTCTCTTACATGCTTGTCCCCCACCGAAAGGTCATGTCCTTTGCATTGGAAATATTAAAAATGAAAATAAACAATGAAATACATGGAATCCATTGTACATTCTTACAGATGGATGGGAAGGACAATTGAATTGATACTTTATATATATATATTGATATTGATACTTATATATATATATATATATATATATATATATATATAAAACTAAAGAAAAGCACAAAAAGTAGACATATAGTAGTAGTTCTGTCAGTTTCATAATAAACAGTCAAAGAAAACGTCAAAGGAGAACATTTCTTCTGTCTTTCGGCTGAAGATTTGTGGTATGGGGGATACGAAATATGTCACTGTGTGCTTATCTGTTGAAAAGAATGAACTGATGAAATTATATTGAAATAGAGGCCTTATATCATGCCTGTCTTGTAGTGGTGGAAGGATTTCTTCAGCATTGAAAGATGTGGAAAGATGGAAGTAGGAGAAGTAGAAAAAGGGGAAGTAGAAAGGTCATGACAGGCCGAGAGGGGATTTGGCCCCTGATTGCTTACAGCTGAGGTGGCTAATGTGTCTGCCTTTGTCAGCTGCTAGGTAGCAGAAAGACACAAAGGCAGAAGGAGTGTGGACTGCTAAGAACAGCTAAAGAAGGTTTTCACTTCCAGTATTGTTGGGAAGACAATAAAATATATATTGAGTCCACCTTTGAAAACACAAGCTGAGGAGGACTGTATAAAAGTAAGAGGAGGAGCATTGGCACCTTTGAAGCATAGCTGAGGAGAGGTCAAGATTTATGCTCCTATTTGGCTCTTTGTGAACACCACATGGGAATGCAAGAATAGGCTGTCGTTGGCATTTTGTGTGTGAGGTAAATGTTGAAGTGGGGATGTGCATCGGTCAAAACTAAACCTATTTCAGCATTCAAAGAACTACCTAATGGCCAACTTTTCAGGTGCCTTAAGAGAAATGATTGAGAAAAAAGAAATGCGAGACTGGGCAGCTAACTTAAATTGGAATGAAGCAAATTCTTTCCTAATCACTCAAAGCATATCCCAATGAAGATTATTAAGACAACATTATCAGTCATTTTATTTTCCAAATCATGGGCCCACTCACTTTCTTGGATGTCCTCTTGATTGCATAAAAATTTGATATCAAATGGGTTTTCAAATTAAGCTAAAAGTTTCCAATGAAAAACATATTTTATTTTAACAATCATATCTTTTCTCTTCTTATTTCAGAAGCTACAACAGAGACATATCTAAATTTTGCAGGACTCTAGCCATCAAGGCCTGGAGGTGGATACTTGTGCTCTACAGTGACAACATAGCCATCTACACTAAGCTCATCCTTAAAAAAAATAAATAGTGATAAAGCCTGACTATTTACTTTACTTTATTGTACTTTTACACAAAGGTTGTACTTTGTTCTCATGAATTAGTACTTGATTAAAAAAAACTAAAAACAAAACATACAATCTAATAATTTATGTTAAGTACCTATAACATTTATCCTTACAGATGACACTTGTAAAAAAAAATGTGTTTTCCCAAGGTTTGGCCCTAAACAATTGTCACTATCATACCCACACCAGCCCCTGGTACCAGGAGTGAAGAGACTGATTATTAAAACTTACCCCGGTCTCAGGGTGTGCAGTCCATGCTAACTCTGTCGTGGCCCACTTTGTGTCCATCAGTGTCTCTGTAAATTGGAGAAGGAAGAAGGCATTTAGGTCAGACAAAAAAGAAGAGAGTAGGTCTGCAGAACTTTCAATGGTTTTACAACAACGTCATAAAAACTGTAAAAGAGTTTCAAGCAACAGATAAGAGGCTTTGATTGGCGCCGTTCTCTGATAACTGCAAGAATAACCGAACAGTTGGATACATTTTCAGCACATTCAGTCCAATTAAACTAAAGCGGAATATTGTGTGCTTTCCTGTATGCAACAGGAACGAAGAGAAAGACAAAAATAGAAGTGTCTGATCAGTGAGGTATTGTGTAAAATGTTATTGTAGATTCTCATATGGCTAATTAGTCCCAATTAGACGGTTGTTTTAAACAAGGCGGCAAAACTCAAAGAGAAGTTGTTTTTTGTTTCCCACAGGGCACTTACATACATACACACCCACACACACACCCCCACACGCACACACACCCCTACAGTAAGCAGCATGTTGTAAAACTCCTGCAAGATATACAACCCAACAGAAGGCTTGAATGGAGCGAGCGGTAATAAAGTTTAGAGCCGCAAAGGAGGAGATTGTGGGGGATACAGAGGTCAGAAAGCTTCAATCACATATCACTTTGTGTCAATAACTGGGTGTGGACACACTTCAAGTTAAGCTCACTTTTTAACATCTATCTCTTGGTAAACTCAAATACACTCACACGTACAAAGGGATAAACAAAATGGTGGACCTCTGTGGCAAATCCCTTCTTTTCCTGCTGATTTTCCACTCTCTAATTTCTACCAGCAACGAGCTACCGGCTTTGTTAGAAAAAGGAAGGGAGGCTATAAATGTTGGTTCTTTTACTACCTGACGCTCTAGGCACAGTGTGTAGCCATAGTTATTATCTCAACCGCCACACTGTTCTACATGATGGTAAAAGATGATGAAACAGCATCCAGAAAAAAGAGCAATTGTGCTCTATCTGTTCATTAAAAAAATGTAAGGTTCATTTCACTAATGAGGTTTAAAGGAATAGACCTGAAGAAAGTTCTTTTAGCTGCTATCTTTCTCTTGATCTGTTTTTTCCTAATAATTTTACTTTACTTGGTGAGGTGATAGGAAATAGAACTCATGTTCAAAATCCATTTTTATGACTTTAAATGCTACGGGGACAGAAAAGGATAATTTTACACTTGGCTGACTTGGATTAGTAATTGACTAGACAGAAACAAAACCAAAAAAAAACTATAATTTAACCCCTGTGCGTCAGTCTGACAGGAACTACTCTTTAGTGTGGAAGTTATTACTGAGTGATGAAAACAGAGCTATTTTTAGTCTTATTGAGGATTTTGAAAAAGTCAAACGATGTGAGGAAATTAAAAATTGTGAGAGGCCGCCACAAAAGGAGAGCTGAGCAAATGCTGAGTTGTTATACTGTGAATGTCCCCTTTAAGATTTGGTTGCATTTATTCTTTAAGGAAAATATACGCAGAGATTATTGTTGATAGTTTGTAAAGTACTGCATAAGTGCTAAATGCAGTACTTATGGTAGAAAATGGGAGAAAATAAAATTCTAAAGACAATTTAAACTGTGAACAATGTTGTTACTTTGTCATTATCTTGATTTAGTCTAAATAAAAATTTATTGATTCACAGACAGCCTGCTCAAGGCTCTTTCGTAGTCTCAATAAATAAATTACTTTCTTTGTTCCAATATTAAAGTAAGTTGGACACAAGTTATTTATTGTTAAATGGTCTTATGGACTCACTACAGAAAAATCAGAGTGAGCAATAGTCTCTCTTAAGTGAGATAAAAAAAAAAAAGGTAAGTCAGATAAACTGCAATAAATTTGAGATCTATAGATACTTTTGCTTCACATTGTGCAATATTTAGGTCTTTGTAGATTTTAAGTCATTCAGAGTAAACTCTGTAATCTTTGAATGTTTTTAAGAAAGCATAGGTTTTTTTCTGGAAAACTTATTATTAAAACATGTATCAGCATATCAAAGATATGCAAATTTGGTGATCAGAAATTGGATTCAAAATCTATAACTGATGCATTTCTAATTATAACCCAAATGTCTCCCATTTCACCATATATTTGCTATCACAATCAATGCACTTAGGAAGACTGGCTATGACAAATGCCGAGCTCCAGATGAATTATGACTAACTCTTGAAATGGCATGTTCCTTAGGGGAAAGAATTCTTGTAGACTTTCACCCCAGCACACTGAGTGACTGTGTGTCTGACATGCACATTACACTGATAGCATATATCATCCTCATGTTCAAGATTGTTCTAGAGAAAGTAAAACATCTTTGGTTGCAATCTCTTGTGATACTGACTTGTTCCCCTTGAGGAACATTGGTTGAGGGCTTCACTCTAAAGCAGTTCAGACTATCAGAGCTGACAGTCAAAGAAATGCTTGAAGAACTGAACTTTTTTTATTTGATACTTTTAAAATGGTAAGTGGACTAAATTTACAAAGCACCTTACACTGCTTTTGCTCTCACAAATGCAGACACATTCATAAACCCATACACAGATTAATAGGTAACTTTGAGTTAAGGGCATTGCCCAAGGGCACATCGGCAAGGCAGGAGGAAGCTGGGATCAAACCCACAACTTAGTCTATCCACTGAGGCACGGTTGCCCAATTAAAACACGTAATGAAACTAATCTGCTGTTGCCTCCTCATCTAAATTACAGTTTACTAGTGTCTGTTTCTCAGAGACTGTCAGCAAATATCATGGCAACACTTCCCCTGACTCATATTGTGACACTCTGTGATTTGAGGCTTATTACTGACAGATAAACAGGTATGCAAGCCGGTGTGGTGAAAATGATAGGCCTTCTCTGCCTGGTCTTTATCATTACAACTAGGTCGCATGTATGCAAGTCTGGATGTTACTCGAGCTGACCTTGCAGAAAATAATGACAACACAGTGAAACCCAATGACTGACAGAGTTGCAACACTAGTGATGAGAATGAAAGAACAAGAACCGTGAGGCAGAAAGGCAGATTTGCAAAGCAAACAGATACACTGCCCGGGCCTGTGGTCTGAGCAGTAGATCATTCTGGAGTGCAGGTGTTTTCTATAACCCCTCCTTTTTCGGTGCATGTGCATTGTTTCACCAAAATGAGATTGAGTCTATGTGTGCGTGCCTGGCTGGTTTTCTGTGCGACTGTGTCAGGAGGCAATTATGTGTGTGTCTATTGGGAGCAAAGCCCCACATTGTGGTCAAAGTGGAGCATCAATCCTGAGTCAATGGGCCACAGTAAAAGCACAGAATGACCCCGATCTAACCTGTCGACCCCCCACCCCACATACACTCACACACACTCGCCCTCTGTGTATTCACATCTGCATTTCTCATCTACTTAGCTGAAGCTTGTTAGCTGGTTAGAAAATATCGGGCAACACATGTGTATTGCTATTATAAAAAGCATTGGCAAAAGGCACACACAACATACCAAACAGAAAAAAAGTGCATTAAGCTCATGAACAAAGGAAGAGTTTCCAGCATCAAACTGAAAGATTTATTCTATATAGAAGATAAAGAACAAGGATTCAGACCAAGAAAGATTAAAGAGGGAAAGGTGTCTTTCAAAGTAAACAATATTTGAAAGCTTCTAAGAATGCGCTGGAAGGTTGCCCAATGGGCCTGGATGAGGAGAAGAGAAATAGACGGTAAAGAAAACCAAAAGGGCAAGTTGGAGGAGCGAAAAAAAAGCTTTGTGAAACTAAAGAATCAGAGACTCTTTGACATAAAGAATTTTTTTTTCTCTGTGTTTTATCTCTCTGTTTGAACTCTATTCCAGTATAAAATATGAGGAGTGATTGTAGCTCAGGTTGTGCGTAATGGGGCAAGAGTAAATCAAGTGAATGAACATGTAAACTTATGATAAACTACACACAGAAAAAAAGAGTAAAACATGAGTGTCTTTAAGCTGGAATTTAAACTCTTTTTTACTGTATTTTCTGAAATATTGCACTGGGAACTTGCAGTCAAACCAGGACTGTTCACTACTGGTAGATTAAAGTGAAAAAGGCAAAGATCTACAATGTATGTAATTTTTTACCATTGATATTAAAATTAGACTTCAACCATGGGTAGTTCTTTCAGTAGCAGTAATACAAGGAAACTGAGCTAAGTGGTAAGGTCTCTCACTCCACCTTTTTTGTCCTTTATTATGTCTAAAACTAATTTTGTGTGTAGAACTTTTAATGGACCCTGCTGAGTTTACCTCCATACCTCCTTAGCTATGCCAGCTGGAGTTTTGGAAGCTCACACGTGCAAGATTAATTAGTGATTTATGAATGCCAGAGGCAGCTCAGAGAGGAGCCTGTCTTTGCAGGTTTATGACAGGAGGGTTTTATGAAAGAGGCTGTGATGGTATTGAGGGAAGTACGTATGCCTTACACAAGACTGTTAAATATATTTAAGCCATATTCCCTTTTTGTCATCATTCCATGTAAAATATCAGTCTCATTCATCATTCTTTAATTTTTCCCTTCCATTTAATAATCTCATACTTCTACTTGGACCAAATGCATTCCTTCCAGTCTGCTCAAGGATTGCCTTGACCATGAGGCCTGAGTGGCATAAATTTTACTATTTGGATGTGACTGTTTTTAGGAGGCTCACCAGACTTGGGATGCAGGCCAGACTTTCATGACCAGGACTGTACATATTTATCCTCTCATTCAGAGGGCGGGGGAGAGGAGGGAGCAAACATACAACCAAAACATGAGCAGAAGAAGAAAAAACAATAATTAAGTTTGCTTTTAAGAAATACAATCAAGGGGGCTGAGCAGTGGAGCAGTTGGTGGAACTGAAATGCAGCAAGAATGTCCTGAATTCAAATCCTCTCCTGGGGTCTTTATTTATTTTATTTTATTTTTTTACATGTTTCCTCTGGTCTGCATGGTTTCTCTGAGTGTTCTAGCTTCCTCCTACAGTTAAAAAACATCACTGTTAAATTAATCTCTCTCTAAATTGTCCTGAGGTATAAGTGTGTATTTGTCTGTGTATGGTTGTTCAATTTTTGGATAATTTTACTCAGAAACAAACACAAAACTGCTTTAACATGCTGGTGAGAAATTATTTTATTCTTGGTTTCTAGTTCTTCTGTCGTCTTTTCAGTAGAGGCTTTACAAGCCAGCCTATTATCACCTTCCAGAATTAAAGCAAGCAGATGTGTTTCAGCAATCCCTGACTGGTGTGTTTTTGTGGACACTAAGAAGTAAGTGGAGACTTGAGCTCAAATTTCTCGGCTTTATGCAACTTCTCCTCAATTCCCCTCTCTTTTTCTTGCAATCCTCTGTGTCATCGCTCATGTTTTTTTCACAACACTTTGATGGATGTGACATGCAGTGTATGGGGGACTGTTTTTTCAACCACCCATTGCTTACCAAGTCTTTTCAATTAGCAACTTACTGTTTGTGCAACCTGAGAACTGCTTTAGTAAAGTGTTATTTATAATAGAGGTCAAATGCACCTGGGATTACCTTAACAACTGGGGGGAAAATGGCAGAGACATTTGTTTTCTCAGCATGCTATGACTGTGTGAGAAAAATTGTAGTAGTACAAACAGGCTCGGGGAGATCACACACAAGCAAACAACTGCTTACACGCACACACACACAAACATACACACACAAGCATGCAAAAACACAAACCCCTACAGACTAATCCCATAATGACAGGCCAGGCCTAATAACAGAGGAGGGCACTGAAGCATTCGTCCCTACGGCCGCATCGAACACACACACACACGTGGATGTGTGCGTGTGTGTATACACTCATGCACACATCGCAGAGTTACAAGCGCCTTAAAATATTTCTTTGTTCCAACAAGCAGGCTTCTTTAAAGGAAGAAAAAAAAGAGGGACCAAAGGAGGAAAGGGAAAGAAGGACTATTATTAAGAGACAGGCATGCATAGACTTTTTACAAGACCTCTGGTCTCAAGGAGCAGACAGGTGAGGGGTTAAGCTTAGATCTCGCCGTAACTATGCTTTTTAGCATGCCAATTTTTGTTAGCGTGCTTCCGTCAGGTGACAGGCTAACAAAACCTTATGTTTCGACAACCAAAAGGTATGTGGGAAAAGTTTTTGTAAACAAGAAAATCTTTCCTAAATACTTCACCAATACTATAAAGACCCGGGTGCAAAATAAATACAAAGCAAAAGAAGTATTTTGTGTGGAGCATCAAACTTCCTTCGAAAAATATAACTTACAGAGTGCTAATGACTCCTTCCTTGAATCTCTTCCCCAGATGCTTTCCCCTAGTTAATTATCATCTCTCCACCTTTTCCCAAACTTGCTATTGTTGTGTTCTACAGTCAAACAGACCAAGCACATGGCAACCTGGCATGGGGTAGCCACTCCATTAAAATACTGTGCTGTCTGGTTTCCAAACACTCCAGCCTCTGTTTAGCCAGAGAAACAGTGAAATGTGTCAACACTGGGAGCGAGGACCCCACGCTCAACTTATTAGCACTATTAGCCTGATTGCTTTGTGGGCCATCTTTGTTGGCTCCACTTTTGTTACCCAAACTGAAGTGAAGCTCAGGCGGTGAAAAGAGGAAGACAGACACAGAAGAAAAGAGGGCAGGAGGAGAGATGCTATTCAAATTCAAATTGTCCAAGCAGTCTTTTTGCCTTTGTCCGAGGCCAGAGGGCGATGATTAGGAGAAGTCCCCTCCATTTTAAGGAAAGGCCTCTACTTCAACCCCCACCAAACATACACACAAATACACACGCATGCTTGCGCACATGCACACGGTAATTGGTGACTGCAACATGGACAAGCCAAGGAGTTGATTCCTCTGTGGAATTCCTGGGCAGACTTGCCTCCCATGACAATCCCGCCCTATGAGCACACACTGTTGACACACACTTCCTCAAGCTACCACTCACTGTCAGTCATCTCACAATGGCTGTCACACAAGACGTTTATCCTCCATGTGTGTCTGTGTGCCAACAGTGTAACACCACAGATAATGGGTAAATAAGCTCCCATTCCATCTCTTCTTTTCTCCCACTTCCCCTTGATGAACCAGTGATGAAGTTTAATGAAATCAAGTTTTTGCCCTCTTCTATTTGTCACTGAGGGACATTACCGCTCTGGGTTTGCTTTTCCTCACTGCCAAAAGGTACATAAAGCTGAGTACTTTTCATGGATTTCAGACTGCATAGCTTTTTTGTGTTGTTGTTTAGCCCATCATGTCTCAAGAGGCAATTTCTGACAAACAGTTCTTACCCAGTGACTCTGCAACTTTGTGATAAATACACAAAAACAAGTTGTTTTGTTTGGTTTTCTACAGATTATTAAGCTGAGCTAGACAGAGCAGAGCAAAACTGTTTCAATGCAAGAAGAAAGGGCACTGTTCACAGCACGAAGGACATGAGCTATGAAACATGTTTGCGTGTGTGCGTGTGTATGTGGGTGTACATGTGTGTTTAGCTTCTGTGTCTTTCAAACGCAGATAATTTCTCTTTTATTTCCTGCTGTTGGAATGGGTCACTTTGTTTTTTTGTTGTTGTTTTTAACATCCCTTTCTTCTTCTTTCTGCCCAATTCTCTTTCTCTCATCTCTCTCTTTTCCCCTATCCTCCCATCCCTTCCTAATTACAACTCACAGAGGATCTGACAAACAGGTAGCCCTGAGGGCAGCTGTCTACAGAACCAGGTGTGCGTCTGTGTGAGGGAGCCTAAGTGCATCAGCATGTTGATGCCTGAATTTGTCCATTCATCAGTAAATGTATCTTTTGTTTTAAATTTGCTTTTTTCTCATCAGTATGATATTACAAATAAGCTAAGGTATAATTGAATGGTCTACATTAAAAAGAAAATCTGCACATTACTTAAAACAGTGTTTTGCCATTGCTTGTTTTAATTCAATAAGTAACCGGAGGTGGAAATATTTTTTGGGGAAAAAAATCAGACTCTATCTAGAAAGTAGTTTTTGACAAGTTTTTTCTTAAGTCTGTCCTGGACTCACATTGAATACCATTAGATTTTATTTTTTTTAAATAGATATGTCTATCTTTGGTTTGAAAATAAATCATCTTTACTTTCTGAGACTGCAAACAAAAATTGCTGTGAAACTTTAGCTACATTAAAATTCAAAAGAAAATAATCCTGAGCATGGATAAAGCAGTGCTAAGGTTCTTTTAAAAAATCCTCAGTCATTCACTTCTTCATCTTACATTACAAAATGTGTTTATTAAAAACAGAGTAAAAACAGTGGTCTAGATGAAGGAATAAAACATAAAATTGTTTATAATGATGATCTTTTTAATGCAGAATGATTCAATTTTGGAAGTGTCTGGATATCCAGTCCACAAGTACACACCACAAATAAAAGTTTTTTTTCACATCAGCCAAATCCAACAGCTTTTTAAAAAATCCTTTTTTTTTTTTTACCAGAAACTCTGATTGTGTTTGGATGAGAAGTGCAAACAAAGAAAAACAATAGATCAAAATATGCAACACAATGTGTACCAGAGCCTCATCATTCAAGCACACAACCACCACAACAGTTGCCACAGTGGAAAATAAGCATCAGTCTGTTTTCAACAATTGGTGGCTTGAAGAAAAATCCAGAGGTAGTAGTTCCCTCATCTAAAACTTGAATTACACATGTAAATTCAAGGCATTTTTCAAGTTTGTCACATCTTGCAAAAAATAAAAAATAAAAAAATACCACTATTGGTTAAATTTAGTCTTATTAATATGTTAACAAAAGCAGGCATATCTCCAGACATGCTTTGGGAATGTGCAAAAAAATACAAATATGGGGACGCGCACAGATGCCTGAAATCAACAAACAGTTCCTTCTGAAAGGACCTGCACAATGTTTACCTGTCAGCCAGACACAATTTTCTTTACAATTGCTCACCTGTAAGATAAAGACTTCACTACTTCTCCTCAGCTAAAGATTTTAAATGTTGCAACAGAAAGAATCCTTTTCTTTTCAGTGTTGTGAAAAATGCACTTCACATGCAGTGCGAGGGGAATGTGGCCATCGATTTGTCTTTCCTATGAAGTGTTTCATAACTGGGTGACAAGGACAGTCCACTTCTTTTCCCTCTTTCATTCATTTATCAATTTACCTTTTATCAGACATGTTCCAGCATGTTATTTATTGGGTTTTTAGTAATTCAAAAGTTTTGAGAAAAAAAACCTGAGAATTAATGACTGTGAAATATTGTCCGTTTGCTCTGGTATGTAATTAGAACTGGTTTCACTTAAGATTTAACAAAGTTCTCCCTGAAAGAAAACGTTTAGATTGTTTTAAGAAAGCTTTAAAGCAGATGCCGATTATGTTGCCCTAGGCGGGTAACAGTTAACCATTAATAACATTCTCACAGTGCCCATATGTTATTCATATGTCTGTCAATGTGTTTTATTCTACCTAGAATACCCAATCCTGCTCGATTTAAAAAGAAAAGTGGTGTAAGCAAATTGTTGATACAATAGGGCAACAACCCAACAATGTCTCCTTCATTTCTTTTCTTCAAAATAAGAGTCTAAATAGGATGGATGGATGAATGAATGGATGGATGAATGGATGGATGGATGAATGGGTGGATGAATGAATGGATGGATGAATGGATGGATGAATGAATGGATGGCTGGCCAACAATAATAGCATACATGTATTTGTATTTTTCCAGACGTCGTCGATGTGACAGTAATTAGAATTGCTTTGCACGAAAGACTTCGTTTTTGCAAGCGACATTTAGGAATCCTAATATTACAACCCTCTTTGTTGCATCAAAATTACAAAGATTTCTGTTGAAATATCAAATGAACTTGCAATCTACAAAGTACTGGTTGTTTTGTATCTTCGGCTTGCAAACTTTCATAGTGGAAAGACATGGTCCTCATTTTGAAATGATTACTTTAAGGACATAAAGTCTGCCTGTGTTTAACCACCCCAGGAAATGGGCACCACACCAGATTTCTGTAGAGACATGGAATGTTTATATCACCCAACATGGAAAGTATTGCCTCAAACTTTTCCATAAATGAAACATTTTTTAAGCGCATTCATCCAGGAAAGGTTTTGCTCATATCCCCTCAAAGTTTTACAACATTTTATAATTTAGTCTGAGTTTTCTCTTTTTCCAATAAAACAAAACCTCAAATGCCAACCGAAAACACAATTTAAAGGAAATACAGACTTATGAATTCAAAGTATACAAGAAGGCACTAACGTATTTCTATGTGCACACCTTTGCGTGAGACACTTAGATAGAATCATCAATTTCCTGACTGATGACTCAACCAGCCACGACTGAAAAAATGCAAACAAGCAAGTGAGTAGCACATTTGGTTTTATCTGGAAGACGTGCATATCAAAATACCGTTTCAAACTTTGTGGGTGTTTGTGAATTTGTCTGTTTCTGTTTGTGTGTGGTAGAGCATTCTGGAGGGCTTGCTTTCACCCCAGCAGTTGATTTGTCTCATCTATCAATATTTGAATCAGTATTACTACATGGAATATATGTTTAAAACACACACACTAGACCTCACACATATAAATACAAATGCAGCAGGTAATGATTTTAAGCTTTCAAAACCAGAGCTTTTGACCCAAATAAAAGTAGTAAGCAGGCAAGAAAACTTTTGGATTCCTTCTTCACTTTTTAACATGCATTTGCAGAAAGTGTGTTACTTACAAACGTGTTTCATCAAAGCATTCCTTTGTTTTTAATAGTAAAAATAGGTTTTCTCAAAGGCAGTTTAGAAAAGGGCAAACAGAAAGAAAAAAGTGTAGCTTTGGACGGACGATATATTCTTAACAATTTATTTTCTTTTTTCCCTAAACACCCAGATGTAGAAATAATTAAAATGCTTTTAACCAACCTAGGTAATAGAAAAAAAACATAATGTCCATCGAATACCCAGACATTAGTACTAAACAGTGAATTAATAAACAAGCAGCTACTTATGCAACACAAATTAAAAAAAACACATCTCTCTCCTGAATAAACATTTATTTATTCAAAGCTTATTACTGGTGTTTGTCTGTGCCTCATTATATGTTCATCCATAAAAGAAACATAACAGGGGCAACAGAGCCATTTACATAGATAAAACAGTGTTGATGTTCTTTGATATGCCTCCTGCTTCAGTGGCTCCTCTGTGGAAAGTGTTAATGAACAAATGACACTCCAGAGCTTCCAATCTGATAAGAATAACGTAGGGCGGTACAGAGAAGCCAAGTGCCTCAGAGGTCACAAAAAGGGAGAAAATAGACTGTTATTTAATTCCTCTTGAAATAAGCATTTTACTTACATAAAAGTCTTGTTTAAAATAAAATTTTAAATCCTATAAAATTTCAATTTACTACAGTTGCTGCATGGCACGCATATATGAAAGGTCTATTTACACAGTGCCTGTGTAGGTCTCTCTCCGCACAAAAATTCACCTAACACCTCAATTTAGTTCAGGTATTAGTGGTGCACCTAAAACTGACAGGTGAGTGTCACGACTTCTTCCTAACACCTTCCACGCCAAATTTGGAATATCATGTCAGTCAACTGTGGTTTTGTCAGGCCTCAATTTACCCTGATATCTCAGCTTAATTCCTTCCTACTTACACTGGTGCAGAATCCATGCCTGACTCTGAGTGAAAACATTTTATTATCCAGATCGTCTAACCAATGATATTCCTAAAGGGGACCAACAACAAAAAAATAAAACTGTTTTCTTAGTGACGACAAGTGATTCTGTGTCTCACACTAAAGGATATGAAGAAAGAATGACTCATGATTAAAAATACAGCATGGTTTTGTTTTATGGGCGTGTAATGATGCATCAAGCTCATGTGAGGAGATGTTAAGCAACATTTTTTGTGAAAAACTAAGTCCCCAATCCTGCCACCACAAATATTTCTTCAACTCATATATTTTTCCTCTGCATCTGAAAAGCTCTGTAATCACAGCGTGAGTGATTCCAATGCAATATGCTGAAAAAGCTCCACTTCGCTTGCAGGTGGCAGTAACATTGACATTAGCTGGATCTAATTCTACAGAGGATCCCGATCACAGATAAAGCAGAGCTAGACTAAGAATTTACACAAGAGTTGTAACTTGTGTTTTCTTTAGTAATCTTTATCCTTTCTTCTCAGGCATGATTTGTTTTAAAATTTACATTTGAAGTCACATGATAAGAACTAATAGAGACATATATTCATATATCTACACTTTGGACACTGGATGGCTAAGTCAGTGGAGCAGGCACACCTTCTTCAGAGGCTATAGTCCTTAATCCAGTTGGCCTAGGTAAATTCCTAGTCTCCCTCTTTTCTCTCCACACTGTTTCTGTCAAATGACTGTTTAATAAGGCCCACTAGTGCCAAAAAAGGGAAAATTTTCCACTTTTCTTCTGGATTCTATTACAGAATGCCAGAGTGAGAGTGTACAAAATGAACCTCCTTCTAATACGTTTTATATTATCTCCACATAAATACGCCACAGAGTTTCCAAAGAGAGAAAAAAAAAATTTCGAACGGCTTTTAGGAAAAAACTATATTTTCATTTCTGGACCCAGAAATGGTGGCTTCAGCTGTTTTTACGAGGCGGCCACAGGTTAAAACCAACTGAAAATTATAATGAGAGACAAACAAAAAATATGGATTATCAATATTATGTAAATAGAGGCCCAGCATTTCATTCCATCACCAATGCTTTCAGCACAGAGCCTCTCATTTCAGCGAAGGAAATAACCTAATATTCTTGTTTTTCAAGAGGCATAGGGAGTGGCATAAAAACAAGGGATAAACAAGAGATAAAAACAATCAGCTAATTATTCCCAGCTTTGGGTGTGGCTACCACAGCTTTCTCAAAAACAAATGAAAAGAAACACCAACACAAAAAGTGGAGGAGAAAAAGTAAAACAGAAATAAGAGGCAAGTTAGAGAAAGTGTGTAAGACGGGGCAAAAACCACAAAAAGAGAGCAGTGGAACAACTGACAGGTGAGTGAGGTAACAAAGGAGGGAGAAAAAAGGACGAGAGAACACAAAGGAAAGAAAAGGAGGATGGAGAGCCTCTACACAGGCTCTTGTATTCCCACTTTGCCTGCACTCCTTTCTGTGCCACCGTGTTTCTGGCATGCTGACATGCATTAGACCGTCAGAGACATTCACAGTGTCCTCTGTATGTTTATTTGTTTGCCTGCGGTGCGTGGATTCCACATGAAGCCTGTTGGGAAGTGTTTTTGCTCATTGCTTTACTGCAGTCCAGGGAGCCATTGTCTACATCACCACTGTCCTTTCCGCAGTTCTTCCCAGCCATTCTGTCCTTTCCTGGCTTTTCTCTTTTTCCATCCTCTCCAGTGCTACCTTGCTCCACTGCATCCATTCATAACAGCTCAATTGCTTTGGTAAAAGACTGTCTGGAAGAAAGAAGCACATACTCCCAGGCCAAACTCGTACATGAGGCTGATAGCAGCAACTGTCCTTGGGGACTTCCGTATGAATTGCAGCGGAATCGTTTTATTGATGCTGAAAGCGGTGTTTGCATGTGTACGCGCACATTCACCTATGTGAATGAATATTTGCTTGTATGGTTGGAAGCTGCCGATTAGTGGATCTCAAAAGTAACAGGAAACATAAACATCCACTAAAATACACTCTAATGCACAGTTTTTGTTTGAGAAGCTCTGCGGTGTTGCCTGGGCAGCTGCATTGTGTGTGAATAGCTACAACTGCTTTAATAGCAGGTTTCAGACTATTTTGTCAGCAATGGCTGACTCAACAATCAAAGCTTAAACACGCTGTTACAATATACTTACATAATGCAAAGGCACACACATTATACTTAATAGATACAAATAAAAAGAAGACATGTTATTAATACACATACACATGCGCGCACAGACACACACAAACATGCAAATCCTACTAGTTCACAGGGGGTATAGCCTAGAAAGAGCTGGAAAAATCCATTGAACAAAAGCCGTGGGTTTTTCAATGCCTGAGCACCACAAGAAAAGGGGCTTAGCACACAGCTTTGCCACTTTGTTTCCACAGACACAGAGTCTCTCACAAACACATGGCTTTTAAATTTCTTTGACTCTCATGGTGTATTTGTGCCTTGGCATCGCTGGGCCATTGTTTCACTTAATACATTCTCTGCTAGCACAGCCATCTGCCAACGTATCAGCTCACCTTGCAATGCACTTCCAGGGCAGTGTGTAATGATTGTGTTTAATCTAATAAAAGATGGTTACTTCCTGTTCAGCCCGGAACAGCTGCCCCTGTGACTGCAGCAAGGGGCAAAGCCCCAATGCGGTCCACATTTTCCACATGCCAGTGGCTTCCAATTACTTTAAAATAGTTTACAAAAAATACTGTGGTAGTAGAAACCAACAGTCTTTGAGGTTTGCTTGTTTAATTTCTCTTTCTCCTTGGAAACTTGAACAGACATTATAAACAAAATATCACATCTGGGAGAACGGGATTAGTGATTAGCATAGTTTGCAACTAAATGCACTAAAAGCTATCTTTTGGCTCAGTGAGCAAGAACTAATGATTTATGAAGACACTGCAGGTTAATTATCAAGGAAGTTATCATCACCAGTTATTTTACTTTGCTGGTAAGCCCTCTTTTGCCTGTGTGAAAACAAAAAGTTTCAGAAATTTTAGAGGATGAGCTCCACCCTGTGATCAAATAAATATTATCATAGCCTCACTCTTTTGTGCTTTTTTTTTCTAAAGAGGGAATAAGAGAAGTAGATGACGTGCAAACCCCGGCTGGCTGGTGCCTCTTACATCAGCTTTTTATGCATACACGGGTATTGTCAGACTTTACCTGCTTTCCGTGCCATTGGCTTTTCAGAAACCAAAAACAAAAGGGACTGTGGGACAGTTAAAGTAAAGAATGCAACCAGCCAGGTCAGTGTTAGTGAAGGTACACACCCTTACTGTAACTATGTCAGAGTGCCTTCTTTTTTGTCTTTACATGTGAAAAAAAATGTGTTTCTAAGTAGAACAACAGAACAGGATCTGATTTTAAGAAAGGAAGCCGTATATGCAAATGCAATTCACCAGGAAACGAATTAATTATATTATTCTATTTGTCTCTGTTGTATTTGTTGCTTCCTCTTGGCCATGACTCCCTTGAAAAAGAGGAGATTTTTATGCTGGTAAAATAAAGGTTAAACAAAAATTTAAAAAATTACCAAGATGCACTTAAGCATTTCATCCTTTCAAGACCGTAGGTGGACTATGCATCATTATTCACATGGTTCTATTCTTTCTTTTTCCCAAATCCTTCCTTCCTTTCTTGTCGGCGTCTCTTTGTTCCTACTTTTATGACCGGCTCTCCCTTTTATACATATGGCTACTGCTCCCATTTGTCTTGATCCCTTCCTTCTTCCTTTATGTGGGTTTCTTAGCTTTAAATATCTAGCCACCTTTTAAACTTTTAACTGGAATACTTAATGTTTCTGCAAAACCGCCATACTGGAGCTTCTTTTTGCACACGTTGGCAGCACAAACTTTTTTTTTTCTTTACATGAGCAACGTTTTATAGCCGATGATGATAAACAGCTGTGTGCTTAGATTTTATAAAGAAAGGTTGAGTTTTTTTGGTGCCAGGCTTTACAACTCAGGTTAGTGGTGTGAAATAAGTGTTAATTCATTATTTGGAAACATTAATTTAAAGTAAAAGGTGAGGGGGAGACATGATAATTACTTTGAGCTCTTTTTCTAACACTACCTATCTGCTAATGGCTTGATGATATTAATCACACTGATCTGTTTTAGGTGGATCCTGTGTATCATGCTATCTTTACCTCTCCTCTTCTCCTTGTTGGGTGTCTATCCTTAATCACTGCTAAGTTAATTAATCTTACACTTGGCTGCTGTAATGACTTGTTAGATGTCCTCAGCGCAAATGGACTTTGTTTATTTAGTAGCTAAAATCACCTGTGAAGAGCCAGTATGTAGAAAAGGATAGAAGAAAATGCAGTGAGAGAGCTTTGTGTAGTATTAATAAAAATGAACAATTAGCGTATGTTTGTGTTTTATATGCTTTCTGTAACATCTTCTCATAAGTGTAGTACTAGTTTTTTATGGAATACAACTTGGAATAAGGATGCAGAAATACTAAAACACTAACAGCAATGGTACAACTGCAGGCAACATTAATTTCAATATTAACAACATGAAAGTTGTTAATATTGTCTTCAAACAAAGACAATGTTCTCAAGGTACAAATTGTATTGCAAGTGTCTTAAAAAAATTTTTATTGTGACTTCTTTTAGGTCAGACGTCGATAAGGTTAAAAGAAATCTAGTCAACAAAAAAATGAATAAATAATAAAGAATGTTAATTTTGCTTTTCTTTTGCTCATTCCAAGCCTAGACAAAGAGTTGCAACTGTATCATAAAAAATAAGAATGGAGACTACGAAGTTAATTTGTAGTTCCAAACAATTAAATACACATGTTCAATTATTTGGTTTAAATGGCATTGTCATTTAGAGACTTGTAGCAACTTTCAGGAGAGCCAAAAGCTGGAAACAATGGGAATTAGTAAAGCAATGCTAAGGCAAAACTGACACAACTTTATTTTGTACTCTTCTGTTACAGTGTTAACTTGTTCCTCTCAATCATATAATACAGCAAGCAAAATGTGGGGAAAAAGACATAAAACCAACCTATTATTGTGGTTACTTGTACAGAAACTGGCAGTAGATATACACACACAAAAAAAAAAGATGTACATTTTCATATACTGAAGTTTTAAAAATATCTCTGTTGTAAAGCATTTTCAAATGCATCAGTTTTTGTGTGTGTGTTTTTTTTTGTTTTGTTTCGTTTTGTTTTGTTTTTTTTAACCAAAATTTCTGTTTGTTTGTGGACAAAGAAGTGTTAATCCAAAATAAAGTCATAGTTTTGCAAAATGACATGGCTGTGGGATTAGGTATTGGGCAATTTGGGAGTTGAAAGAATAGTTGTTTTTTTTTTGTTTTTTTTTTCATCTACTCAGTAAACATTTACCATGAGCATTTTATTAAATCTCCCAGATGATAACAGGCTTTTTTGGACATTTACATCTTAGAGAAACTCTTGTGGTTTATCTAGGCTTGGAATGAACAGAAATAAATAAGAGATATTTTTTTATCCAATCCGTGTTTACATTTTAAAAATTGCAAATAAATAACCAAACTGTTAAATTAAAAAGGAATGTAAATCACTATTTGCATACATCGACAGAAATTAGGAAATGAAGACCAGTCTATAACAGCCTTGACATCCTACAGTGTTTTTAGCCTAGCTCAGCATTATCTGGTCAATCTCATGGTCAGGGATTGGTGGGGTCCCAAACCTTATTACATATTAATGTATTTAACCTATGGAGAACCCTCTCAATAGATAGCCACAGCACAGAATCCTGGCTCTGGGCAATTAAAAGTAATTGACGGATGGACAGACAGAGATCCAAGGCTGCTGGGGTCCATATGGCAGGGGGCTTTCGGAGGCCCACTGCAATTACATAAAGACCTCTGTGCATTGGCATGACACACAGAGAGCCGCCGACAGCAACACAGGAGAGGAGAAGGAATAAATCAGGCTGCAGTTAGTCTTTCTTGCAAAGACTGATAAGGACACACATAGCATATACGTACTTACACATGTACAAGTGGCAGGGAGCTAAGTCCCAGAATGCAGAAAATTCACACACCATGCATGAAGTGGAACAGAGAGACTTTTTTCCCTCTAACTGTAAAAACAAGAAACGGAAACACGTCACATAAAATTGTCAACGATCCTCACGACAAGGAAGTCCAACAATCCCAAGGCCAAAAGATTATTAATTTCCTCCTCTGTCATCTAAATGCATCTTGATGCACCAGTGTATATCTCAAAGGAAGACACTAGCTGTTTGTTGAAACAAGGAAGACAATGAGTCTAAAATGAGTAAGGCTACAGCTTAATTGTTTGGGTGAATAATCACTGATAATTTAGAGTAAAGATAGATTTTCTTTTTCAGGTCACAATTTTCCTATCTTTTCATCCTCCTATTTGCTTAGGGGTATGAAGGAGAGATGTAGGCTAACACAGTTAATGTATTATTCACTCTTTATTGATGTGTAACTAAAACTAACAATTAAGAGGGAGTGGGGTATCACCAATTATCCAACACCACCATCATCACCTTCACTTTCACACACAGTAGCTCTAGCCACCGGGCCGCCAGGCATGCATTGATTAACATGCTGACAGAAAATGCACATTTATGCATGCAGATGTTTCCCTGTATCTAAGCCATAAACATCTGTAACATGAACACTGAGTGTATTGAGAGACCTAAAATAGGCATGTTCATTAAAATGTTGGAATAATACTCCACGGCAATGACACCAAACATCAAAAATATGTCTACGCCCAATGGTTCTGCATAAAAAATGGGTGGGTAGGTGAAAATCTTTATTAGCAAAACTTAAAAGAAAGTAATACCAAATTAGCTAAATATTTGTTTTCTTCTGTAAGAGGAGACTGGAAACAAGAAGCACCAAAAATAATATTCGGCTGTCTCTTAATGATAAGTATGTAAACTTGCAGAACCACTTGTTAGTCGAAGTGAAAGAGGCAGGGTAAGTAAAGCTCCTTCGACAGGGTGTGGATCAGCCTTGACCCAATTAGTGACTTGAACCAGCCAGGAATACAACTGAATCCTTAGAGATTTTAGCCTGTGTATTTGACTCTGGACCACTGTTTACGGGCTTCCAAAACCACAACACACAAGGCCACACTGAATAAAGACAGTTGCCCAAAATGGTGACTTTATCAGTAAATGAAACCAAAAAAATTCTTTTGAAGTATCTAGATTTTAAGGTTTGCACAAGATACAGAATTACTCTACTATAAAAGCTTTGCTTAAAGTAAGTGAATCAATAAAGTGAATAAAATGATGGCTGTGTTAAAAAAAAAAAAGTCCCTTTTCACTCCCATGACAAATAAGTTGTCTTTCTTTAAACATACTTTAGTGTTCCATGGCTGTCATGGCTCAACACATCCAGGCTGCTCTGGTCTTAGCCTAATGAACAGGTGAAGAATTCCTCAGACAGATGGCAATGGATATAGATTTTTTTTTAAGTGTGGCCTCATTATCCCATGTGGGGGCACTTTATCCAGTACCACAGAAACACAACACCAGACAGCGCGAGTTGTGTAACGTCAAGGTCAAATTGGGTGTTACACTTTGGTGGTGCACATTGACAAAATAGAGTCCAAAAATTGTCTAGAAGCAGAGCCATTAGTGAGAGACTAATTGGGGGTGGGGGGCAAGTGGTAGGGGTCGAAGCCAAGATTCATAAATAAGTAAGTGCAGGGGCAGCTTGGTCGCTTAATTAACAAAGCGTGAAAAAAGGGTGTGAATCCCATGAGACACCAGCCCAATCTGGTTTGAGGATGGGCAATAGGCAGCAATCCTGTCTGTCTTTGTGGGATTGATTGATAGCATGCTAAATTGAATTTCTAATCATCACCACCCTTTTAGTTTCCGGACCCTTGAGGATTTACAAAGGCCAGAAGTGTCAAAGGAGGCAATGCTTTTGTATACCTGTTTCAAACACTGTTGCCATAAACACTGCACAAATTACTCACACGCACACACACCCACACCCACACCCACACACACCTAATCAACCTATGTTTGCCTGGGCATTCCCATCTGCCCAGGGGTTATCTGACTCCTGTGTATGTTCTCGGTTGCACTTTCATGTGTTTGTCGATTGTTTTCACACTCTATGTCATTTGCCTCACTATTTTAAACCAAGACATCCCTTTGCAACTAACACTTAGACACCCTCTTCCAGCTAGAGCAACATCTTAAGTTACAGGCAACTGTGAAGCATCTGCTTATTTTTTTTTCTTTTTAACCACTTCTTCAAAGCTGGTCTTTCACATTGTCCAAGCTGACAGCTGGGGAATGCATTTTTTTTAATAAAAAGCCTAGGGCAACGATGGCATGTTAAAAGTGCACACCAAACCTGTCATGTAAGTGTTGGTCTTTGAACTTTGTTTTCTTTTATTTCCCTTTCCTGCATATTGAGTACCATTTGGCTTTTGTGAAATGATGAATACAATTGCAGCCAGTAGAATGTGCAGAACTGATATGTATCCCATACCTTTGAGCTGCGACCGTTCCTCTCCAGACACATAACAAGGTGAGGTATATTGACACTGAAGATCTAATTAAGTGCTAGACAGTAACAATACCACCTGTCTCCTGCCTGCTTATTGTCAGGGTTGGGATTTTAGCATTGATAAAGACTGTGTATATCAATCCAAACTGACAGACTATAAAGCCTTACCTTCAGAAAATGCTTATAAGATATATTTTTAGTTTCATTCATTTACCCCAGATGTGCCCCAGTGTTAGGTCTGAGAAAATCTATTACCATTTGTAAAATGTAAACTGACATCCTACACAAGCAAAGTTATGGTAACCAAAGTTATTCTAATATCAGACAATGCTCAAACCTTCACAAACATTTAACAAAAGCTATGCTCGTATTGAACTGTGTGGCAAAAGGAGGGTTTGTGCTTTTGCTCTTTTCACTTGTTCAATTCATATTTTTTGCCTCGTCTGCCTATCCTTTGTTATAGCTCACAGTCTATAACTGTGACAGACTGGTGACCCATGAAAGGTGTATGCCATCCTAGCCTGGTGCAACTCTGCAATAATTAAAGGGGAATAAAAAATGGATGGATGGCTGTAAAAGCCACCAATTTGTATTGAATCAAAGCCTGCATCTATGATTTGTGAGCAGAAAGGTGCAAGTTAAAGACTGTGGGTAGGCGTTTTTAAAAGGCATTGGTAAAGAACCATAGATCTTACATTTCAGGTCCAATTGTGAGGAAGAAAACTTTGTTTTCCAAGCCAAGAGTTGGGCCTGTGTGTTGGTAATATGCTGCAGTGCAATTTCTTTCCTCAACCAGATCTCACAATCACAGCCTTCAAAATTATTTTTGACTTTATTTTTTTTAGACTATCTACCTGCCCTTTACTCTTTCACCCATAAATTCAGTGGAAGGGTGGTGTACTATAGGTATCATAGCAAAGATAAAACATAGATGAAATTTTGCATCTTGTGATCAGATATTGATATACTACTGAGTTATGAAGCATGTGACTTTAGCTAAAGCGTTAGGAAAACCTTAGAAGATGTCTTTTCTGATCTTTTCTGCCACATAACTTAAAAATGCCACATTTCTTTGAATCCAAAGCAAACACAAAATAAGGGGGTCTTTGGACTGCCTAGATGTTTCAAACCCCTTGCTCTTCTCTCAATCCTTGAGCTTCCCTGCTGCTCTGGTAAGACAGGGAGGAAGATCGATTGGGTCTGACAGAAATAAAAAGAACAGAGCCAGCTGATTGATTCATTAGCCGAGCTGTGAATGACTGGTGATTTGTGCTCTGACCCTAACAAGAGGTTGCAAAGGTGAAGATTTTTAGAAGGTCTGAATAAATGTGTAGTGTTTGGAGATAATTTGTGCATACATTTGTGTGGTTGCGCAATTAAGCAACTGTCATTATTCGTTTGAGTTAGACGTGTGTTCGGGATGGGAATGAGAGGTCAAGAGGGACTCCCATCGAGTGTGAAAGGGGAAAGAGAAGCTGTTTATAGTCAGACTTGGCGCAAAGGGAGGGGGTAAATCAATATAGCCCAGCACTTTCATCTAGTGCTCAATGTGGTTCACATTATCTGAATAAAAAAGAGGAGCTAACAAGGACCATGTTCAAGAAATATAGCAATACACTGTGAAAGCAAAAACTATGAATTATGAGTGGTTTTCCAAAATAATTGCAAACAAAAAATAGTGGTATGCATTTGTATACTGTACTCCTGAGTTACTACTTTAGAACCACCTTTTCCTGCAATTACAGCTTCCTCTCTTTTGAGGTATCTCTCTATCTGCTTTGCACACTGAATGCAATTTTCCTCATTCTTCTTCACAATGTGCAAAGGTTATATCTCAGTTAGTTACCCTGAAGAGCATGTTTGTATATTGGCTTTCAAGTCTTAAATTGGATATGATTTTGACTAGGTCATTCTTACTTACATGTCTATATGCATTTCCCTAAATCATTCCACTGGTTATATGGTTGGGCTGTTATCTTGCTGAAAGGTGAACCTCCAGTCTAGTCCCTGTTAGGATCTGCAGTCTGAGACTGGGCATTCTTTAGAAACTGCTATGTGCTTAGTTTGATCTATTTTTCTATCAACTTTAACCAGTTTCCTTGTTTCACTGTTTTGCTTGACCAAATTTGATCAAGTTCAAGGGGTAGAAATACTGCAATGCAATGAAAATCTTTTTAATATCTATATATATATATATATATATATATATATATATATATATATATATATATATATATATATATATATATATGTGTGTGTGTGTGTGTGTGTGTGTGCTTGGACATTCTTTATATTGTCCTCTAAGCAGAACACATATTTAAGCCTTTAAAGTTACAATGTCACTTAGGCTTCACATCAACCCTGGCTGAGGTTAAATAAATGCTCTTCGCAGTGGGCAGCTTCTGAGGAAGGTTGTGGTGGAACCATGGGGATTATGTAAATATCTTCACAAAGGTTGCATGTGATTGGTCCCGCTGCCACTGAAATGTGTTGGATTTGCCTGGGGTGAGCTGAGTAGAGGAGTGTGTTTAGGAAGTTTGGGGGAATCTGCTGAACTGTTGATAATGGAACATAGGTCTGGTTAAACCTGTTGCTGTTATTCATAAAATCCAGAAGAAAAATTATGAAAAATTTTACTGAATAGGAAAGAGTTCTTCTTCCCTGAAGGTCTTTTGAGTGCAGCTGGAAAGTGTTTTTGACACAGAGGATAAGAAACATGGCAAGTGTATCAGCATCCTTCTGCAAAAGCCAAACTCAATATGAATAGGACCGTTTCACACAGTTCACCTCACAAAGAAAAATATTGACCATTTGAGCACCTTTTATCTCAAACAGAAATTGCTGTTAATTTTCCCAGATATTTAAGCCCATCATATCAGTTGATACCAAAGGTTTTTATTTAAAAAAGTAACAACCTTCACACACAAGCTGACTCAGGATCTCCATATAAAATGCACAAAAGTAGCTTTTTTTTCTTAAAAGGAATTAGGTCTGGGGCGAAGCTGGTTTCCTCAAAATGTTGAGTTATTAATCATCCAGCTATGGTTCAATTCAACAAAAAAGTCTACCTTTTCTGCATTCTATTTCCTTCATTTCTCTTTTGTTACATGACACAAGACCAGTAGAGGCTGAAACCAGGTAATTCCCCTCAAGCCTCAGTGTTTTACAGCTGTGTCCACTCTCCACACAGATGTAATGGGCCCTTTTTAAATAAAAATATCAAAGATCTCTTTCTGCTCCGTTGGCAGAAATGTGTTACAAGAGTCCGAAGCTCGTAAAGAACAGTAGGAGGAACTGAGCTTGAAAAGCTGCTAGAAGGAGAAATGTACTCTTTTGAGCTCCACCCTTCGAGCCTGTGTCACACAGCCTAATAGTTGTCATGTGTCCATTCTCAGTAGTGCGGGTCCAACACGCAAAATCTTTATCTGTAGACTGGCAGTGGTGCTAAAGAGAAGTTCAGCATACATCCCAAACATAGCTTATGTGCTGCGGTTATGCTTTGAACATTCTCCACTTGTCAGTTTCAACAGTATTCAGTGTCTAGAAAAAGAATCCATACCCCTCAACATTTTGTCATTTTACAACCACAAACCCATGCTATACACTAACCCAAAGTTAAGTAGAAGCAAAGGGAAACCTGGTATTCATTCAAAAAAGCTGTATTATGAAAAATATTCAGCCACTTAAATGTGATACCTATTAATACAAACTACTGCAACCAATTTTCTTTAGAAGTCACCAAATTAGTAAATAGATTCTACCTGTGTGTACTTCAGCTTTTGCATTAAAGCAGGTTTGCCAGCAGATGTTACTGAACAAGTGGCATCAGGAAACCAATGAATGCAATAGACATTTAAGACACTGCGGAAATTATAAATTTCAACCGGTGCTAGCCATTTGAAAGCACATCACGTCAACATACAATCTTCATGATGAAACATGGTGAAAGCAACATCATGGTGTGGGGAGGCTTGTCTCCAATGGGGCAGAGAAGCTGGTCAATAAATCAAAATGAAAAAGGATAACAGGAAGCAATTTGAAAACTCCAATATGAATATGATGGGAAAGTTATCTTTTCTTGTTTCTGCCAATAAGCAGAAGGTAAGCTGCACAATAATTTTTTTTTTCTTTTTTACAAAGTATGCACCACCTTTCAATGGTATTTTTATGCACTACTGAAATTAGAAGGACCCCAGGAGATTGATTGTTTTATGACTATTGTTAAAGAACAAGACTTGCCGAGGGATGTGAGGTCCGCCTAAAAATATTCCATGAGGGGATCAGTTCTTGGCCTGTGGGTGGAGGTCATGGGGCGTGGGTTTGCTGTGGGTGGAAATCTCAGCAGGTACTAACTCAGTAATAATCTGGACAGTTTGACACATGGTAATCTCAGCTGCGCTTTATGGGCATCCGGTGCAGACAGGGGCTATAAAACATCAACTCTGATGGCCATTAATATTACGCTGAACATTTCACCAGCATTTTGAAAGTCGTTTATATATTTCAGTGAGAACCTTGGAGAAGGCCCTTGCCTATAGTAGCTTCCTTTCATCTGTACTTGTATAGGAACCTTCAATATAAGCTGATTTTTCAACTAAAACCATAAACAGCTAAAGTGTACAATAAGTCAACTAGCTTAATTCTTTTCCCACACACTAAATTCTAAACACAGATGAGGGAATGTAAGTTTAAAAGTGTTTGTTTTCTCTAACCAATTGTGCGTGGATTATCTACAGTTGCAATGAAAACAAAAGTCACTCTGGTATTAGCCAACCTTCTTTTTCATTTATAAATGCTAAAATAGTATATCCTTCCCTCTATGCAGTTATCACGTTACATCTTTTTTTAATCCTCCTTACTTGACACCCAGACACACTGCACCCCCAGCAATGCACACACATAAAAACACTCCCCTATCTACGTATCCCAACCAATAAACACACTCCTTCTGTTTAGATGTACCACCCATATTGCACTCCCTGCAAGCGCAAAATCTCTCCGTGGCTCTCTTTCACTCCCTCCGTCTGTGTCTCTTCCTTTCTGTCTCTGTCGTTCTGCTTGGCCGCCTGCAGACAGCAGCGGTGTTTGCGTGTGTGCGTGTGTGAGAGAGAGACAGAGACTGTGCGTGCATGGTGGGCGGGCTCAGAGACATTCCCCCTCCCATGCTTGCTCTCAACAGTGGGTGTCAAAGACCTGCCATCCCACAAGGCCCCTCTGTTGAATGCCAGGATAGACTTCCCAAACAAATGTCACACAAATGATTCGTCCATAAAAAACTGTATACATACGCTGAAATTTTGAGTACTTCAAATGGAAATTCTGTTTGGGAAGCCACTCAGGCCACTTTAAACTACTAAAAATAGTTTGTAAATTAATACTGATATATAGTGACAAAGGTGACAAAATCTGGAAACACTGGTCACATTCATTTGACTTCTTTCTCAAACCTACATCTAGTTAAGTAAGATTGATGACACAGTAACTTGTCACGGTCGGGTGGATGAAATATGCCTGCCTCATAAATGACAAGGTCATATAATTAATGGAAATACATGCACAATATTTAAAAATGCTGCAGTCAGATGTATTATTGGGAGTAAGATATACCAGATCATTACCTAAAAAGATCGACTGTGTCCTTTTAAGAATGTAAAATGTAATAAGCAACTGCTTTATGATAGCCGTGAGGTTTTATGAGATTCTGACAAGATGATTAGTCTGAGTAACAATGCCAGTTTCACAGTTTTTATGCATAGATTTAAAAAATAAATGTAAGATATTTACTGTATTTTATCTTACACGGACAAGCAATAAGTCAGGCTACTGTTAAAATAAAATCACATTACAATTACAATTTTAACAATGTTATCTTAAGAATGTATTTATTGTTTTTCTATTATTATTATTATTTTAATAGACAAACTTGAGTAAAAAACCCATTATGTAAATCAAAAAGTGTATATAGTGTGTAATACCACTTTTTTTCAGTTGTGCACCTCATAGGGAAACACAAGTGTAACAAGGTGATATTAAGTGATAAGTTTGTTGGGCTATATAAAGTGGTGTGTAACTTGTCTGTCACTGCTTAAGAGACTTACTGTCTTTGAAGAAGTGTTACTTTAATATGAGTGACAGGCTGTGACTATCACAGTCTGAAATGTCCCCCAATACATTATTTTATTCACACTTTTAAGTAAACAAAGAGCAGCTGACCCTTCTTTCAGCCAGTTACCGAGCAGTGTGTATCAAAACCATCACGCTACACGACATTGGAGAAAACTGGTCACTCAGTGGGATCTTTTTAAAAGGACTATTTAAAACTATTTTTTAAAGTTTTATACTGAAACAAAATTTACTGATGCAAAGCGTTAAAGTTCTAAAAGAGTACTTCATTTTCTTTCTCGCTGTTCTACTCACTAGTTTTTCTATACCATCCTTTCCCAGGTGAACCGACACCCCCGTAGGCTGAATATGGCAGAAGATTAACTGCATATGAAATTCCAGTGTGGCGATGTCGCCATTTAATTCATGAACCATCGGTAGGTGAGCATGAGCGCTTGTTACATGCCTGCTCGATCTGAAAAGACCGTCAACTCTGCTGCAGTTCTCCAGGCCTATGACCCAAATCCGCCCCTCAAACCCATCACCAGCACGCTTCTCCCACAGCACCCCGCCCCAGCTCCTCAAAATGTCGTCATCCACTCCTCCATTTTCCCCCCAGAACGCCCCATACACCAATCTGAATCTAAGTCAAAGTACATCTGTTCAACATGGCGTCGGTCTATAGCATATGACCCGATGACTGGCATGAATCCCCTGCAGAGCTCAGTATAAAAGGACATTGACCAGGGTGACAGACTGGCACAGTTGTTGTATCTCATCTCTTTTTGTAATTTCTTTAAATCAAACTGTTACAAACAGCATGGACGATAATCAAAAAAATATTTGAAGGTACAGTAAGCGATGAACATTTTAAAAACTTTTGCAGATAGATAGATAGATAGATAGATAGATAGATAGATAGATAGATAGATAGATAGATAGATAGATAGATAGATAGATAGATAGATAGATAGATAGATAGATCAGTTTAAGTGGCTGAATGACTTTGCTTTTATTTTGCAAATTCACTTTCACGCCTCTTTAGCCCGATTCCACTCAGCCCTTGAATAGCCTGTGTAATAGCCACCACAGTCACTAATACTTCCCTTTGTTACTCCAACGGAGACCCTAAATACATTTGTTCAGTAATTTGCGTCTGAATGTCATGTAGAGGAGATCCCAGAGAAAAGTTTGACACAGCAGCTTCCCCGTGTGAGTCCCGCTGAGGGCCCACACAGCCTGATCCTGCGTCTATAAGCATGGAGGCCTTATGGCACAGCGAGCACGCCGGACAAATGGCCCCCACTTACTCTCTTTATTGCGAAGGTTAATTGTTCTTAGCGATCAGCGAGACGGCCCAAATGATCTATTGGAACTAAATTGTATCTATTATTTCTTATTGTAGAAGCGACTAAGTTTTACTAAGTATCTTTTAGGTCTGCTTCATAGATAAGTAGCAAAATGTACACCTTTAAAATATTGCTTAAATTAAGTTGCATCAAGTTTCTGTATTTTATATTGTTCATTTTAATGTTAAACTCTTTTTTTTTTTTTTACATCGGAACGATGACGACGGTCAGGTCAGGGCGGGTATCCCTTGTCAGAGCGAGGGGGAGACAGAGGAGAGAAATAAATCATGTGAGAACCGTTCGATGAGAAATGTGCCAATTGAAAACAGGCACAAGAAAACTCCTGTGGAGGTGTGATCTCACCCACATAAAAACATGAACGTACGCCACAAAGGGCTTGCTTGTGCGTAATCGTGTCACGAAATAAACAGCCATAAATAGAAGGGAAAAAAAGGCACAGAGCGGGGAAATCCTGAGCGGTGACTATAAGGTCCGTCTGTCTTTGTTTAGACATAAAATGTTGGGAACCGAGTTTAAAATTCGCATTAAACTACGGTCACGCGTATATTACTTAAGAATAAAATGCATCACTTGGAGTAAGTTTCTTCAATCTTAAATATGAACACAAACGCAAAACTTCCCGTAATTCAAGCATTTGTGGCTTTAATATAAAGCAGCGGGGCATTAAGTGGAAGAGTACCAAAGTGTCTTGGGTATTATTAAGTTCTGGTTAGTACATTTTGTTTTTTGCTTTCTTCCTCCTCCCATCACAGGTAATTTACACCGAATGGTAAGCAAACTGCCTCTGCAACCACAGCGGACTGTCATCGAAGCAATTTGTCTCCTCGGCTTTCCAGCAGCTGAAGGTTCAACAAGCCAAGGCCTCATGCATGCAGCTATTCCCCACCGAGGAATACGCTGACCCTAATGGGCACCGCAACAAGCCACGTCGCACTTTGATCAAAGGAAGAACGGCATGGATTTATAATCTAATTAAGACCAATGAAATAAAAAAATAAAGAGAGAGAGAGAGAGGGAAAAAACGAGACAAGCAGTAAAAAAAAGTACCATAAAAGATGATTTTCTTAATTTGAAAATGAATCAGCTTGACGTCCCATCATTCAGCACAATGCGAAGAGAAATTGAAAGACAAATAGCACATTATAAGCAAAGCACATATTATTTGGATTTTTTTTTAGATTATCTTTTTTTTTTTTTTTTTTTCTCCTAAGCAATCACGTTTACCTAAACCTCCCCGTGTAATTGTGTCATAATTGCATTACAGACAGTAAACTGTATCTGCAGAATGAAAGACCCCAGCTTCATTATTACATTTCATGTAACTCGTTATACACAAGAAACAGCACGGTAAGGAAAACATTAATTATTTCCTCCTAAGTGTCGCCCAGGATGCCCCGACGACCCGGAGGAGACGCTTTTCACTCCCCGGTCGATTCCTCCTGTTTCCCTCGACCTTGTCGTGTTCATGATGCACCAGAAACAAGTTCCAGCAGAGGCCCATAAGTCATCAGATTGTATTAAAAATCTTAACAACGCCCTCAACCTGGTCAGTCGGGTGCAATTTATGGCACAGGTCACGCAGGGAGTAGACTGTTATAACAAAATAGTTCAAAAACACGAAGCACGACCCGAAGCTGCGCGAACCGAGAACACTTTCTTTCTGTTATTCCCCACAATGTCAGTCTGCATCTCCCTTTCTAACTCCCCAAGAATTCACTCATTCGTTCAAGCCATGTGTTTTAAGTCAGCGGTTCCCAACTGGGGTCCGGTGACCCGCAAGGGTCAGAGAAAAGGAGCCAGGGGGTCGCAAGGAAAATAATCGCCAACATTTTGCCCAGAGGAAGTCTGACGAACCAATAAAATACATTTGGGTAGGTTCTTTCTCATGGCAAGCAGTTTAAGAAATCAACATTTTTTTCTTTTTTTTTTCCAGACAGGGGGTGCCATTGTTTTTCTGGTGTATTTTTGTTTGCCAGGTTCGTGCAAATTAAGAAAATGCGAGAGTGAAAATTAGTAACAAGACTTTGGTTCACAAAAGCAGCACGAGACATTTTCTTGGGACTTTATGAATAACATCCCTAGTATGAATACAGCTACAGTAAAGCAATCGTTTAATTCACAAAACGGTTTCAGAATGCACTTCAAACCTGTCTCAAATGAAGTACTGTAAAATACATACATATTTCAATGAAAGCCGCAATTCACTTGCGGTTACAAAATAAACTTTTCAGGTGGGTTGTGCAGTCAGATCGAGAAACAAACATAATAAAAAAAAGTGCTCACTGAACCAGTGGCCCACTGTCCTACTTTTCTACTGGCATCGGAAACTAATGTGCGCATTGCCTGAAAACCAAGCATCCAGAGTTCAGGCTCCGGGCCCCTTTCTCTCAGCCTTCTTTCTATCATATCTCACAAGTAACATGGGGAGATGCACAAAACGGTACTAAGCAACAGAGAAAGAGAGTAAATTGCTTAAAGAAACGACAGATTGAGTTTCTCATTGATTTTACGCACTGAAAACATCAGGACTCAGCTAAAACAGATGGTCCCTCTGTCGAAACAAATTACTGTAAATAACCAATCAATATGGTTTTACCATATATATATATATATATATATATATATATATATATATATATATATATATATATATATATATATATAAATAAACAAAGTCACAAAGTCTTTGGAAAACCTTTTCGTCATTCTGATTTTCAATCTAAAGTTTGACATTTTGAAAGTTCGCAGGACCCAAACTTTTTATGCTGTATTTTCACTTTTTTCTTTCCTTTCTTCTCTTTTTTAAGACCACTTAAACTGATTCGGAGTCCAGATGTCAAAAGACCACACATGCAAACAAGCCTAAAATACACGCAGCCGACCTGAAGGGAAAGTGGCAGTGGGGGGCTGGTGGTGGAGAGGCCGCCGCCACTCCCCGATGAGACCTGCTGTGTGTAGCTAATTTCCCTTGAAGTGAAGGAAAAAAAAGCTAGCAAATTGCTATCTGATCTTTACAAAACAAAAATAAATAAATAAAATAAAGACATTCTATTTATAATGTATAATTGGAAGGCGCGAGCTTTAATTGGGGCATAACAATTGCATATTGAATGAAGCTTGCCTTCACCCGTGCGCAAACTCCTCAAAAACAGTTACTTGAAAATAAATAAATAAATAAATGCTTTGGTTTTAATTTTTGAATTGAGACAAATAAAAATCGAGAATGTGGGTCAAGATGAGCTTTCGGGGTCCTACTAGTTTGGAGTGGTGAAAAAAAAATTACGCTCAGAGGCGAGCCTGCGACGCACCACAACACCAACAGAACAGAAAAGAAAAAAAAAAGATCTTACCTTCAACGGCGGAGACCACGGACACCAAGAGGCTGCATAAGAGCAGAAAGTAATCCATTGTCATAAAGTGCTCAACTTGGACATGAACACAGAGCCGCGGCTGAGAAGAGTGTGGAGGTACAAAACAATCCCGGGGTGACCCAACGCTCCACGCGCCCCCAGTTCCGTCCTAGTCCCAGTTGCTGCGTTAATGCTCCACACTCAGAGTTATCCCCATTCAACAAAACACTCAGAGGTGAGAGTTCGCAGAGGACCTCGGAATAAAATGTGTAAAAGCAGAAGCCCTTGCCGCTTTTTGTGTTATTTTCACTGATCCCCAAAGCGCCCTATTAAATCAGAGAGCACCCAGTCAGCGGGTGCAAGTCTCCCAGTCCCTTTCCTGCGCACTGAGTAAGCAGACGGAGAGCAGTTAGTCCAGTCCGCGGTCACCATCCAGACAGCATTCCCGTTTGGAGATTCTGCTACAAAACAACAACCTGCTCCGGGAGATTCCACAATACTTTTTTTTTCTCTTCTGCTGGTCAGAACAGAGGTATCAGAGCCATGACGAGTGGTCCCATATGAGCATGTGGGTGCTCACGTGCGTCCGCAACCCAGTGGTATTCCCGTAAAGAAAACAGCCGCGCAGTTCACAGATATTTATTCCCTGAGCGAATCTTTCCTCTTCTGGCTGCTCCGTTAAGCCGTCTGTCTCGCTCGGATCGTGCACAGGAATGAAGCTCCAGAGAGAGGAGGAATAAGGAGTGTGAGGAGAGACAGAGAGAGAGAAAGGGAGAGAGAGAGAGAGAGAGAGAGAGAGAGAGGAGGGGTTACAGTGTGAGCAGCTGTGCTCAAAAATGCCAACCGATAAAATCACTTAGTTTCAATCTTAAAGTAAAAAGTATTTTTCGTTTAAAAATCAAAAATCTATGTATATTCACTAATTTTGTTTGGCTCTTTTTTTTTTTTTTTAATCATATCTCTCATATATTTCCCACAGCACAGAAATCAATCCCCTTCTCTCTTTTCCAAATAGTTAAGGTATTAAAATAGTATATATATAATTTTATTTAAATATATATTTGAAAATGTTTTCTTTAAATCATTTGATTTTGCAAAGTTTGCCAACCACAAGGTAAGTTTGCTCTTTTTTTTTATTTTTTATTTTTTTATTTACACCGGGCCACTTTGGCTGTTTCTCCTCGAAAGCAATGGACACACAGCGCCCCCTTGCGGATGCCTTTCATGTTAATAAAGAAGAGCTTTCTGCTTATTTCCTTCAGCTGCAGCACTTTATTCTCAGTTTACAAGATCATTGAGATTTAGTGGATGAAACTGAAACCGTCAGTCGAAATCCGCTTATAATTTTAACTCATAATCAAGTTCCTATAAAAGTTTGCCTTTGGTCTAAAGCAGCGAATATCAACGTCTATCTTTACTGTATGCAATCTGGTAGGACATTCGCCTCGATTGGGGATAAATGTTTATTTTTCCCCGTCATTGAGTGACTTCAAGAAAGGGGGACGCCTATCACGACTCACCACCAGACTCTTTTTACAACCTCTCCCCCTTTGAATTGTAGTTCCTTTGGCTTTAAACACTTGTACTGTTATCGAATCAGAAACAGCAGTCACCAAAGTAAAAAAATAAAAAATAAAACAAATAAATAAACAAACAAAACAACATCTTCAATCGTGCACGCTCCTTTCGATGTCTTTTGTTGCGACGTTGCTTTAATTGATTTGGTTTCCAGCTAATTCAAAGCAGCTGTTACAGCGGCTTGGTTTAGTTAATATGTATTTAATTGACTTTAACCAAATATTACTATAAAAAAAGGAAGGTATAGAGGACAAAAGGTGGGATTTAAAGTCAACCGTCATTACTGAGTTGCCTTGCAAGTTTGATTTTAAATTATGAATGGTTAAGCGTTCACTCCTTTCGAAAGTACAACTTCATCTACAGTAGTGAAACATTTACAGTGAAGGACGATTACACGGGTTTATTATGTTTTCCGAGTACAACTGAACGTTATGCTTTGAAAGACGTGACGATGTTAAGAAGATATAGGCTACAGTTAGCGAATATAAAATTAATTTATTGTGAGAAATAAGAGTTGTCAAGTAGACAGATGTAACCATATCTGTTGTATCTTACTGCGGTGTTGTTTGGGCTTACTGGTATAGAAAAAAAACACGCATTTTCCTCACCTGTACTTCTAAATGTAATGTAAATTTGTTGATTCCCCCACTGGCCCCCTAAATAAAGTTACATTTCTTTACGAAAATGACAACTTGCAGTTTTAGATGTGGCCAAAAAACAAAAAAAATACTGTCGTTAAAAATGTCACTTATATTTGAAAACTTTAAATGAACACAGAAAAACAGATTTTATTACATATTACACTACAGACATCATTATTATGAATGATGTGAGTGAAATGCATCTTAATTTTAAAGATACATTTTTTAAAACTTGTAAAATTATTTTGTTTAATTTATTTTGGTACATGTGTTTGGTGAAGTGGCAAAACAGCTGTGACCCAAGCAAGGACAAGAGGACTCCTCCTTGCTTGCCTAAATAAAGTATTTACAGAATAGTACTAAATGTTCATCTTGAAACAGGAATTGTCACATTTCCAAGTTATTGATGCACATTATTAGCAAATAAAAATAAAAAAATGCATAAAAAGTACATATCTAAAAAGCAAAATAAATAAAATACGACTTATCAATTTTGTTCAAGGCAATTATTTTGCAACATTATTTCAAATATTTATAATTTCATAATGGAAATTCTCAAATTGTGATCAATAATTATTCAGAGAAATTGAAAAAAAAGATTTTCTTTACATTTTAAAGATTTTTTTTTAATTTTTAATTTTTCTTTTTAATGAAAGTGTAATTTATTCATCATAAGTAGCTGGGTCGTATTAGGGGCATATTTGTTGCTCCTAATGTGTGTTGTTTTTTCTTTGGCAGAACATTTGTAGAATCTGGTGTAGTATCACCAGTCTGACTGGAAGGGAAATCATCCAGTCTGACAAAGTGACGTGGGTAAGAGGAGATGTGGCGACTTCAAAAAAGATTTTTTTAATTTGTTGCCAAAACCACTAAAGCCCAGACTCCCCTGCCAGATTGCTATTAAAGGTTGACCAGGCGTGCTCTAAGTCATGGCAGCCACCTTCTTAACTTCAGCGTGTTTCCTGTTTTACATAAAGTGAAAGAAGAGCAGCTTTGTTGTAGAAAGCACAATCTTTGTTTTATTTCTCTACTTTTTGTCATATTACACAAAACCAGGGAGTGAAATGAAGGTGTCAGCTCTTTTTTCATAAGCATGAAAAAAAATATATATATATTCAATTCTACATATAAGTTTGCTAAAAGCCAATAAGCTCTTTTTTTTTTTTTTTCCCCAGAACCTAGAAGGTCAACATAATTTTATCAAGCTGTTGTTTTTAGAGCAATGGTGTGGTTTTGCTCAACTTAAGCAGAGTTATTTATCTACATGTTACAGAATATATTACTTGCTTTTCCTACTACGAGTCCTCCCACCAAAGGTAACAGGAAAACTATACCATAAGCCTGTTTTTGTGTAATGACTGAATTTTACAGCTCTGCGCCATCTGTGCACTCCGTACACACAGATGGCTTATTTTTGGGAATATTGCATTGACGTTTTCTGCCTGGACACCCACCCTAGCCATTACCCTTTTCCAAACCATGCTTTTATTTTGAAGATTTACCTTTCCTTTACTCTGTAATTCATCCCCCATGAGAAAACGGGATATTTTAGCTGCCTTTGGACGCAACCTCTGTGAAACCAAATTGTGGACATTGATTTTGTCCCAGTGCAGCTTTTGATCTGGTTTGAAGTCCGTAATTTGTTTCAAATGCGGGTAAAACAAATGCATATAAACACATACTGTGCACAGACACAAGGAAATGGTCCGCTAAGTGCTCCTGAGAGCGTCCCAGCAGCACCTGGCACACATTAGAAACCCAATAAGCAAAGTGGCAGACATTTTACTGCCATATGGAAATTTCTCAAGCTTGCACCTACTGAGTTCTCGCCAGACCCTTGCTAACCTCATCCATCCTTCCTCCCACTCATCTTGTGCCAGGATATCAGTGTCTCTACTTTCTCTCACACAAAAACACAAGACCTTGTCTGACGCACACTGAACTTCCTTTTCAATTCCTCCCCCTCAAATCACATGCCTGGATGCATGCACAAACACACACATGGAATCAGCCTATTCAATGTATATAAAACTCCTCCAGACTTCACCACACCAACACACACCAACACACACATATTATGGCTCTCATGTCTGCGTCTGCTCTAATAGCAGCACTAATGTGATGTGAGTGTGAGAGGATCGGTTTACGGTGGCAATATTAACCGAACAGCAAGATCTTGGTTCTGTTTTGAGTGTCTTTTGATGTGTGTGTGTGTGTGTGTGTGCGAACTTGAATATGTGCGAATGCGAACAAGTGAAGAGGCAAAGTGTATTGGTAGTACTGGTGGAGGAGGAGGAGTTGGTGGTGGGTGGCTCTGGAGAATCTCACAAAAAGCTCAAAGCTGGAATCCAGGAAAAGAGTGTGTTTGCGTGTGTGTGTGCGGGGGGGGGTATGGGGGTGCAGGGGGGTGCGAGGGACAAAGAGGGGGGCTGTTTGCGAGAGTTTTAGGATGGGGATCTAATCCTCCAAGCCTTCACTGGCTGAGCGACCACTTAACGCAGGATCCCTAAATTCAGTCCATACTGAACCCCTCCCACATCACCATCACCCACCCTGTTTTGCACAAACACCCATTTGGCTTCACGGCCACTGCCGCGACTTCAACAGCAGCCCTGTTGTTAAATCCCACCTCCCCTGTAACCTCAACAACTTTCACATCTCTTTGTCATCGTCTTATCTTAACCCCAATGTCTGTAATGTCTGTCTCTGGTGACAATTCTTTTACATTTCACCATCTCTCCTCAAAACCATGAAAACATATACTTCATTATCTCAACTCACAGAAGATTTATGACTCAAACTGCAGTCACCATGACCCTGCAGTCTTTAGCCAGACAAATAGTCAGAAAGCCATTTAGGCCGACAGACAGTCACAGATAGTCAGTTAAATGCACGCATGAGGATGACGATATCTTGCAGGCACACGCATGCACAGCTGACACAGAGCCTGAGCCTGTAAATTATACACTGTACAGACAACACGTGAGAGAGAAACAACCTTTCAGCACCGTAACAGGATTACGTAGAGAACACTCAGAAGTTTGACAGGGCACGTTAAAAGCTGAGGATGAAAAAATGAGTAAGTCATTGAAGCTGCTTTTCTTGCAAAATGAGGTTTGGTTTTCAGCTTTACATGGAAGCTTATGAATATTTATTTTAGGAGCGTTGGACAGTGATGTTTCTCAAAAGAAGAAGACAAGAAAACAAAGCATTGACTTGATACATGTAAATTAATGATTTTGCATAGGATCTGGAAAGCTACATCAGCAGTTTTATGAAAAATATGAGTAAGTGCAAAGAAGTCACTCAATTATTTATTTAATATATTTGTCCTTATTTATTTGAAATAACATGTGCTTGCTCTACTGAGTCTGAAAATTATTTAGTTCAAATAATTTCAAATCAGTTTAAATTATATGGGGGCAAATATATATATTAAAAAAATGCCAATACACAAAGCAAGCAATATGGCTACAAAAACAAATCAAAGAATCTCCTTCCAAGATACACAAGTTGTCTACCACAGAATATTGCAGGGAATTATTAGGGAAGTCATGTAAACATTCACAGACAACCAACATTTCACACTGTACATGTTTGGTGGAGCAATAATTTCCCATATATACATTGTTCAATATAATCTCTAATTTTGCTTGTACGCATTTGATTTCAGGTGCATAAAGTTTCTCATGTATCGCTCACTATACTGTTTCTGAATGGTAGTTTCCATTTAATTTCCTCAGCAACTTTTACACAATTAGTCACCTTGAAAACTGTGCATTTTTCAAACAAAAAAAAAAGAAAAATTAGAATTGCCACAGCTTTGAACTGTTTATACCTTTAGCTATTAAGTATATTAGTGTACATTTAAAATACAGTGCTGATATATTTTATTGAGATTTTATGAGCTATAGAACAAGTGTGGTGTCTATTTTTATTTAGTCCCCTTCATTGTGAAAACCCCAAATAAAGTTCAGAGCAACAAAATGAATAATCAAGCTGGCACATGCCTACAGTAAGATCCTGGTTCACACCTTTGTCCACACACAAATACCATGTATTCTTTTATTTTTCAGTTGAACCCAAAATCTCTCCCTTCTCTTTTGACATCAGACCTCTATTCCCTGTGTCAGTGTGTTTTATGTGGCCTTTTTGGCAAAGTAGGTGGAAAGAGGTCAGCTCAAGTCAACACTCCAGCAGAAACTCTACAGTATGCTTCAAAGCTTTTCCCATTAACACAACAGAAAAAATACCGGTCAGTGCTTTTTGAAGCTATCACTGAGAAATGTACTGCAACGCATATTTTTTCCTAATGTGCGACCTACTCCGTCTCTGCTGCTGAGGTATGCCTTGCCTGCACACTCCAGATTTACAATACCTTCAAGCGTCAATGGCTGAGACTGAAATATCTTAAGTGGAGCTTGTGCCAACACAATTTCTTTAGATTCATAAATATGCTGGGCTGCTCTGTCATTGCTGTGGATTATCATCATGCTGGAGAGAGAAAAAAAATCACTCAATTTATTTTTAATAAATAAACATTCTGAAGATATATAGCGTTGACGATTTTCCATGGAGGGAGACCAGACATTAGGACAGTAAAGAGGTACATGAGGTGGTTACATCGGCAGATTTCAAAGGCCCTGGCTGAATAACTACCGGTGCTGGTTCAATAGTGAAATGATTGATTGGCCCAAAGCTTCTTACTGTCTGAGATAACATTCTTCAAAGTGTCCGAGCACAATGTCAACACACTGTCTCCCCTGTGAGCTGTATTCTTCTTTTCCAGTGTCCCCTCACTTGACCCTTGACATGTCAGCATATTCAGCTGCAGAAATGCAATATTCTATGCAGCCTTAAAATATTGGCTGCATAGAATATGCAGACCCAAAGGCTGGGCGCCAGAGGCAGCAGTGCTCTTAAAAGTGGGTTACAGAAGGTCAACACCAGTGTTCCACAGAAACAAGTCTGGAAATTAACTTGTTAAAGCAGCTCAGAGATATTTTCAGCCATTTTAAATCACATCAAAATTTGTGATTGAGTAGTTACTGCTGCCTGCATGTCTCATGTGGAGGTCAGAACCTTCAAGTGTCAACTTCTTATGAGCATTAAATCACAACAAATCACTCCCTTTCTAGTTACTGTCATTCAACAGAAAAAAAGGATTTTCTTCCCCTTTAGTGTCCAGATCTATGTCCGCTCTCCCAGAAGTAGTTAGTCATGACAAAGTTTCAAACCACAGGAGCACATGGTTTTAGTTTAGCCCTTGCTACTATTCAACATGGCTTCCATCCGCTTCTACTCACTCTCTCTGTCGTTCTTTCTCTTTTTCTCCTTCTTACTCCCTCTCTCTTGCTGCACTACTTGTATATGACAAACCGTGACCAAAAGGATGCATAATAAGAAACAGAACACCAAGTCTGGGCATTCAATTGGAAATGTCACCCACATCCATGGATAAATACTTTCATACTTAATACATGGTATGTACTAATAGCTTTGCCCATATGCCCATACGGGTAAAACAGTTCTACAGAACTGCTAAATGGGAATGTTTTTTTTTCTGAAAAGGTGGCTGTGGTTTTTGGAGTCAGCTGGTCAATTTGTTTGGTCTGATGTTTGCTAAGTCTCCACAGTGCATGTGCATGTGGTGAGAAAGCACCTGGCAAGCTGGTGTAAGACTTTTCTAATTCATTGTGAATGTCTGTGTGCATGTCTGTGAAGGAGCAGAGCCCTTATTACCTCAGTGTGGGTGAGGTGGTCCATTTATATGTGTGCGTGCTAAGTTCCTATTAACCTAGCATATGCGCAACATAACCAAGGCCCTTATTACTGTGGCAGAACACAGTGTGTAAGTCTGTGCTCAGATTAGCTTCTACCTTCATAATGAATGACACACCCTGAGGACTAGTAAGCATCAAGAACATTAAGAACAAGTAAAACTGGAAAGTTTCACATAAACAGACAAAAAAGAAAATGTTTGAAGTTATTAAATGCACAATTCAGTGTAGTTTTTGCCCAGTTGTCACAAATTTTAGCTATACATGAAATGAATCTATCCTGCCTTAAATCAAAAGATCAGGTTGTTGGTGGTGGCATGATGTGGTGGATGCCTTTTGGTACATTTTGGGCTCCTTTGCACAGAACCTTTTTTTAAATGCCATATCAAACTCAAATGTTAATGACCATGTTCATCACTTCATGAACAGAGTGTAGCCATATTTTTATAGGATCTTACACCAGAATAATGCAACATGTCACAAAGCTCAAACCATCTCAAAGGGGTTTCTTAACATGCCAATCAGGTGAGTGTGTTCTACAGTCATCAGATCTTAATCCAGCTTAACACTTTGGGAAGTGGTGAAACAAGATATTTGCTTCATGGTTATACAGAAGGGTTGGTTACTGCCAACCCATTTGCAGTAAGAGCAAGCAACCAAAATCTCTCAGGAATGTTTCCAACACCTTGTTGAAAGAAATTAAATTTGTCTGGGAAGCAAAAGGTGATACCTAAGAAAGACACTGGAAAGTATTAGCTATATAGAATATTCTTGCTTAAAAAGAGAAACTTTTAAATTTAGAATAATGTTCAGATATATTTGAAATATACAGAACTGATGGTGTATCTTACTTGAATATATACTTAGTAATAGGACCTGACAAAACATCAGAATACATTTTGGTAGGCATTGAAAAAGTAAGTATATATTTTAAGTTGAAATTTAGTACACATTTTCCCAGATTTAAGTATGATATTTAGCATTCAGAATGATCTATTTTTTAAATTGTCCTAATTGAAAATAATTAATATATCAGAGCACTTCAGTCTGAACCTTATTATGTGTATTTGCAAACTCTGCTTCTAAGGTCTAAAAAGTCCTTCCCCTGCTTCACAGAAACAATTAGGACATCCTACTCTCCAGAAATGTAAGGCTGAAGGCTAAGAATGAGCAGAAAAATGTGAAATAAAATTTTAATTTTTTTTCTTATATTTTGGTTAAAGAAGTTCACAATGGAATATACAAGAGATAGTCCAGAATTGTTCATATTTTGTTTCTTCTGTCTACACATCATATATACATCATGTAATAAGAAATCCAATGGTGTTTTCAGTAGACTGATAAGATATGCATGTAATGCACATCATCAGCTTTGCTGTTAGTGATGCTCTGTTGCTTAGAAGAAAGTTTAGTGAGGCTGAAATATTGGCAAGCTGGGTTGGGGTAGTTAAAACTGTACATATATAAGCATAACTTTAAACTTTTAAAAAAGTCTCTTTTTAGCATGTAATCTTGCAGTTTCTTCCCTCCAAAGGCATAAAATGCATCCATCTATCACTCTTAGTAAAATAAGTGGTTCTTTTTATTGAAGCCGGCTCAAATAAACACTTACAATTCTGTATGAAAAGGTAAAGTCTATGTATGCTATAAAACACAATGAACCCAGCTGCCAACAGTTTTACCAGTTTAAATTCCATCCTTTATGGAAGGGAAGTTAAGTGTTCTCCGGCTTTCATATAAATATTGCTGCAATGAATTCCTTGACGATTTAAACCCTAGCCGCAAATGAAACAAGTACTCAATCCTGGAGTTTCGCAGTTGTCTCGGAGTCGACTCAGAAAACAAATCACACTGCATTACTATTTGCCTCAAGGCTCCGACATGTCTATGCAGTTACACATGATTACATCATCAATATTTAGAGCAACAAGTGAAAATAGTGCTGCTATGCCAGCACTCATAAAATCCATCCTAACTATGAGTCACGGCAAGGAGGCTGCTTAGGAGCCAGGTGACCGGTTCTGTGAGACGACAAACGTATCTTGTCTGGTATCGGAGTGAGCTTGCTTTATGACCTGTATTTATAGACTGACTGCATATGGCTTGCAGCAAACTATCCATCCATAAATTTTCCAGATGAGCTTGTCCCTAATATGGGGGGTATGGAATGTGGGAGTCTATCCCACCAATTACAAGACGACAGGTAGGTTTCACCCCAAATGGATTACCCGTCCATTGTTGGGCTAACCGAAACAAAACTCTCATAATAACACCTGAGTTAATCTAACATGATCACATGGACTTATGTTTTGATTCACTATGTTGTTTTGTTATTCTGCTGTTTATCAGTAATCCATGCATGTGTTTAGTCGTAGTTCCCTGTGGTTTTATTACCTTCTCTGAGCCTCCCGTTAAGCTTCCATTACTATCCCTGTTATTTGTTGCATTCTATGCGTTTCCTACCGGTTTGCTCCGGTAGATAACACAGCCTACAGTGTTGTCCCCGTAATTTTCCTTCAGTTGTTTTAAGTTGCCCTGTTTCATAAATAACCTTAAGCATGGTTCTGCCATCCTAATTCTTGTGTAAATGTCCTCCACCACCATTCATAACACTTGAATGTTTTTGGCCTATGGGAGGAAGTAAGTCTACCATGATAACATCCATTTATGCACCAGCAAAATATAAAAAATCCTACATATCTAGCAGTGAGACATTACCAATCACAAGAACGGCTTTGAGGACTGCCGAAACTTGGGACCCTTTTATTACTCTTAGTTGTTTTAAATTTAGAAAGTAGACATTTGAGTGAAATAATATTGATTTGTTTCTAATGAGGCCCAAGAAAAACGTTTGAGAATACGGTCATGGTGGTTCCTTTTCATGTGTACCATACTGTTAGTGCTTTTTACACAAATAGAAGGAAGGATTTGTTAAAAAAATAAATAAAAAAACTTTATCCAACGCTAATGTCTTGCAGATAATGTTTTCAAAAATGTTAGAAAAAAAAGGTATAATACCTATAATACCTCTCTTTATTTAAAATTAAGATATTTTTCTTCATATTTAATGGATTTTTAATGGTTTTATTTCTGATGACCAAAAAAAAAAAGAAATCTTTCAAAAAGAAAATTACTCGCTACAATTGTTATGTAATTTAAGAACATGCTATCACTTACAGAAAGGCCTGTGCAGTACGGTAGAAGGAATGAATGAAAGCAGTTATGCTGGCAAATACACAACTGTGCCAGAGAAGCATTTGACAGACAGCAACACACAGGAGGTGGCTGAGTTCAACCCCTTTCCAGTCCTTCAGTGACATTTACATGACAAACAGGTTGACATTAACCCAAACAAGCCAGTAATTTTCATAATGTGATAGTGGGAACATCTATGAAAACATTAAAGCCACTCTGAAGAATGTTTGATGTTTATATTTGTGTTTAGTTGGCACACTCACAAACAAAATAATTTTTCCAAAAGCAAAATTGCTGAATTGTAGTTCCAATTTAAAATTGTGCAAATGGAGGAGAAATGCATGTTAGGTGAATGTTCTTTTCTTTTAAAATGCCCATCTATGTGAGTAAACATACACAAACACTCACAATTGCTTCACCAGTTGTTATCCTCACACACACACACCCCTAACCTCCATTAATCCGCTTTATGGTCGTCATTGATACAAACAGACAACACAAAATGCTCTGCCAAGAAGCAATCAGTCTCTAAGAGCGCTTTGGTGATTTGTTATGAGCAGGTGCAGTGGAGAAAATTGACAGGCAATGTTTTCTCAAGACAGAGTGGATTTAAAGCCAGAAAATTGATAGCAGACATAATGAAACAATAAAAGTGTCTGCCAGGGCAAAGTACTCTTGAAACTACATGTACTCAAGTTTTGCATGTACATTTGTTGTGTGTAGGTGAGTGGGTGTGTGTTTTAGCATTTCTCACCTTTTGAAGTCCATTTTTCCAACAAATATTATGTTGTGAAGACCCATGTTCCTCTTGAGGCTCCTAAAAGATAAGTTTTGGTTTTGGGTTAGAGGTTGCGTTTCGGACTGAAGCATGAATTGAATTATGTGAGGTTTAGGACAAGGCATGTACTGGTTTAGGTTAAGGGTAAAGGCAGCGGCAGTTTTTGACATGGGCTGTATGGACAGGGCAGCATAGAAAGGGGCGAGGCACCCAAGAATTAGAAATAAATATTTAGATCTTATCTGTTTGTTGTGGCCTGAATACATTTGCTGTGAAGTGTATTTCCCATGCTCGCTGGTGAGTACTAAGAGACTACATTGCTTGTTTTCTGCAGAAAAAAAAATCAACTAATTACTTGTATTCTAATTGGTTGGAGGAATGCAGAAGAATGGGCTTGCTGCACAATTCCGGCAAGAACCATCACTGTGTCAGGATTCGGCTATATGAATGTCTGAAAAATGAATGTAAGTCAGTGCAAAGTCCCTGTGAACATAGACAGACATACTATGTGTCTCTGCGTGTGTGTGTGTGTGTGCGCTTGAAGGGATGCGGGGGAGATGTCCATTATTTTGCCATTCACCTATCCCCCATTACCTTCTTTCTCTTTTATAACCCACTGTTTTCTTAACTGATAAGGAAATACTTGAGCAGTTTGCAAACAGAGAAGACAATAGAGCTATTCAGCAGCTGTATAGAATAAGAACAGGTCAATTAGAAGAAAAGAGGAACAGTAAGGATGGTACGTGTGTGTGCGAGTAGCGCAGCAAAGTCCACACAGAGATTGCTCACATCGCCGTAACACACCAGTTAGTGTATGCTCCTGTGTATGTGTGTGTATGGAAATAGAGTACAGTGTCTTGTAAAAGTATAGGTACGCCTTGAGCTTTTTAACATTTTGGTCAGTTACAGCCACATGGTTTTGTGTATTTTATTGGGACAATGTGTGATAGAACAACAAAAGGTGTTGAACCCCTGCAGACTGAAGTCTTTTGTCAGTTGTCTTTGCAAAATTACCCAGCTTAACAGTGTGAACTTTTTTAAGAATGGATGGAGGAGGAATGTGAACATTAGATAACAAGTCTCATCAGATTCTCACCTGGATTTATGACTAGACCTTTACTGGCATATTCAAACACATTTAATTGTTTGTTTTTGGTCGTGGTTCTTCTGATACCTCAACCGTATGTCTTCATTTACCTGTAACAGTCATGCCACCAACTCTGACAGGTTTTCCTGTCTGTAATGAAAAAAACAGATACACAGCACAATGTCGCCATTACTACATTTCACCATGGCGATGGTGAAAATTTCTCGAGCATAGTTTCTTCTTGAGGATTTCTTATGCCATTCCTCCAGTGCTGCCATTAGCCTCTTGGCTGCTTCTATGCTAAATGCTGTCTTGGCTTGTCAGCTTAAGGGTGTCATGTTGGTTTTGGCACCCTTCCCTTCCATTCCTTCTGTGTTTGAATGATGGATTGAACAAAGCTCCCTAAGATGTTTCGAGTTTGGGATATTGTTTTGATATTTAACCCATTTTGTTTCCTACAAATTTCTGCTTCATATGACTGCTGTGCTTTGAGGTTTTCTTGTTGTTCCTCTTTGTTCGCTAATATTTTCGCAGATAACCCAATACTCATTCAAGCCTTTACAAAATTCACAGATTTCAATTTAGATAAAATTGTACTGATGGAAAATTACTAATTGCAAAATTGGATGCTTTTGATTTTGGTTTGGGGGTATTGGTGTAAAAGAAATGAACACCAAAGATTTTCATTTGTGAAAGACTTTGAAATGTGTCATTTTTCTACCACTTCACAATTATGCACAACTTTGTGTTGAACTGCCACATAAAATTCTAATAATGTATGGTTCTAACAGAACAAAGTGTGAAGAAGCTAAAGACATATGAATGCTTTTGCAAGGCCCTGCATGTGTGTGGTTTGTGGGGTCCCAGAATGGATGCTGTTCAAACAAACAAACTTTTCAAGAGTGGCTAATTGTGAGTATTGTTGCAATATTTCATTTTTTTTCTGCTGCAAGTCATCACAGTATGTTTAATTTCTTTGCAGTTCTCTCTCTGTATTCCATACCTCTCCCATGACAGCAACAAACACACACATATACACACACAGGTCATGTGGTGATGTGAGCCATCTCTGTGTGGACGCTGCTGTGCTGCTCAAGGGGGCATCTGGTCTTTTTCCCCTCTCAGTCGCTGAAATGTAAACACCCCAGTTGCCTGGATTTGCCAAATGAGCACCTGGTATTTCAAAGTGGCCTCCTTGCTGTGACTTTTTTTTTTCTTTGACTTGGGGTGGGAGACAAGGCTGTTCTGCAGTATGTAGACTTACACACCAGCAGGCTTGCACACGCACATTCACACACACACTTCCCGTTGTTCAGCACAGTCATGGAGTGTTATAGTGGAAGCACAGGGTGAGACAGGCCAGCAGGCCCCACACAGACACGCATACACACATTGATATGGCTCCTTTCACACACAAAAAAAATGCATGCTCATATACACCAACACTATGACCTCACACACACACACACACACACAAGCAGCACTCTGTCATTCTCTCACCTGGCCTTGTGTTTAGTCTGTATGCGGTGTAATGGTATACGCTGGGATTACTGCGACCCTCCGAGGTGCTGCAGTACAGCGGCGTGGTGTGTGTCACGACTGTCTGTCGTGTCCCTGTGGACTGCAGGGACCTGTCATCAGAACAGTTAGTCACATAGAGCTGAGCCAGGCTTCACACATCACACTTTAAAGCTGAAAAAAAAAGCATGTAGGAATCACACAAAATATCAGCTGGGAAAGATATATATATATATATATATATATATATATATATATATATATATATATATATATATATATAATTATATATATGTGTGTATGCCCACATACACACATGTATATATATATATATATATATATATATATGTGTGTGTGTGTGTATGTGGGCATGGGTGTGTGTGTGTTGCTGGAATTACAACAAAATGTAACACAAAAAAAAAGTCAAATGCTGGCTGAAATTTCACTGAAATAAATTCACTGTGGTGAAAAATGGATATCCTCAAAAACATATTAATCCAGGAATTGTAAAAAATCTAATCACAGTTGTCAGTTGTAGAAATACTTCAAACTAGGCATCACAATTATTCTTGTGGCATTTAACATCTAGAAATAGATTAGAAAGAACAGGGGCAAGAGTTGATTTGAGATTGGGCTGAAATATGCAACATGTGTCATGATCCAATTCAATACATGGGGACAGTAGAATTAGGGATAAGTAGAAATCCATGTTGTTGTTGTTTTATTTTCATGAATGAGGCCAAGCTTGTCTTTGTGTTTGAGTCTCTGACTTATTAAGCACAACTTTGGCACACTGCATAATTAACATATTTATCAAACTATCCACTATTATTTAATAGGATTATATACGTAGCCTGACTTCGATTTACATCATGAACTCATCAGATAAAAAGTTTCTCTTCTTTTGGGTCTATGGCTGTTTTTGACTATGCCTAAATTTGTGCTTACATTAGTGAGCATATGCATATGCTGTCAATTTAAATTGATCTAAGCTTTACAAACTACAGGTGTCCCTGTTTCAAATGTGTTCCTCAGATTAAGAAATGTTTTATGCTTAGCATTTTTCATGCAGCTTTTTATTTGAGGTGGATGATAGTTGAAGACAGATCTGATGGAATGATAGGGTGCAAAAGTGTTATTGTTAGGGTGCTCTTAGAGTTCTCTAGGAACATTTCCCAAGCTAGAAAATAATTTGAACCAAATGGCATGCCTGTTAAAGAAAAAAAAAAAGAAGGCAAAGGCAGTGCGAGTGTGCAAAAACTAAATGTTTTGTGCAGTCACAAAATCTCAAAAACATAGCTGTTTAAGATGAAACAGCAGTTTAGCAAAAACAGACACACCAACAGACAACATCCCTTTCTGGCACTGCAGGCTATTTACTCATCCCCGCAAAACTCTTCCTAAAATGGAAAATGACTTGCTGCTGAAGCTGCCGTGATTTGCAGTCTGTTGCTTTTGAGGCTGGTTCACGTTCATGTGATAACAGATTATTTCACATCAGTGCATGCCTCGGCATTGACAGCGTTGAACCAACATCGGGTATCTGTCATCAGTTAACACTAACATATCCTGGCCTACACCCACGCAGACCTGAATGAAGCATTCTGGGTAGACCATGAGGTGTCTCTTTTTTTAAGCCACACAAACACATTTCATGGCACTGAATCACCAGAAGTATCCATTCAGGAAATAAAAATTTAGCTAGTGTATTATATTTGTGTGTATACATGGGAAATGACAGTAGTGTATGTTTATTCAACAGGGTAAACGAATAGAAAATAAAGGGTGGGTGAATGAGAAGGCAGTTTTGTGGGTGTATTATTGTACAGATCAAAAGTCCTTGTGAGTCTGTGTATGAGTGTCTGTGTGTGAACATTCTCATGTGTCTCAGTGAACAAATCAAATATTTCCCTTCTCCTACTTTCAAGAAGCTTCTCCCCATGGACAGTGATAGCCTCTTTTACTGACTCCAACACAAAATGATGTTTTGTCTTTGTAGCCAATCCATGTTTTCTCATTTGACTACATGCACTGGGGAAAATAAAGCAAATTCTGCACAGAAGCATAAAACAGACCAAGACAAAACAGAAAACTAACAGCATTCACTGATACAGAAAGTGTAGGAACTTGAGTTTTGTTTTTTGTTTTTTCCCTCACTTTTTTTTGCATTTGTGTGTGAACACAGAAATTCCCATGGGTGCTGTTGGGAAAAGTTCCCAATAACATTTTATTTAGACTCTCCAAGGTTTTGCGGAACCGACTCTTTCCTTTCCTCTCCTCTGCTTTTGTCCTTTCCTTTTCCTGTTTTTCATACTAACTTTTCCTAATGTGCGCTGGGGGCAAAGGTGTTCCAGATTAAAAGGAGCTTTGAAAATTAAATTCACACCTGATGAAACAAACAGATTTGCATGTGCCTACCCACCTGAGACAGTTTGGCCAGCTCCAGGCAAAGAACTGTATCACCTTCGAACAGCGTAATGCACTAAACTAATTAATTGTCTCTTATTGGGAAAATATGTCACGAACCTCGAGGTGAGAGCATGTGGAGAGGTGTGACCTGAGAACAAAAAAAGGTTAAGGTCTTTGATAATAGTCTCGAACCAGGTAATTTCCAAATCCATTTAGTTTCATTCTTTTTGACACGTTATGTCAGTCAGTTGACCTTATTCAGAAACCAGAAAAAAGAAACCCAGTTCTTTGGTGTTCAGATCCAAACAGGCATAATTTCTTAGGGATTTTGATCCATATTAGCAAAATAACATCACACAACTGCCATAAATTTAACTTGATAACCCTGTACTGACTCAGTTTATTTAAAACTATATAAGAAAATATTACATATGCTTTTGGACACCTGTCCAGAGTGTACTTTGCCCCTCACCTAATGACTGAAGGAGATAGGCACCAGGACCCAACCACCCCACCACCACTAACCTGCAAAGATAAGCAGCTACAGACAATGGATGGATAGATGGATAAATAAACTGTAGGTATTTAGCAAGCCATTTTATTTTAAACAAGACATAAATGGGGATAGCTCCCTATCACTAGATTGCAACAAAGGGTCCTTTACATGATCTGTAGTGTGTGTGAAATTCTGATCAACATACATCAGCTGGATAAATACGCAACCTCAGCTGTATTGGGTTTAGTTCATTGAAGCAGTTTACAAGAAAGGCAAAACAGAGGACCTACACTAAAAGATAAAATTATTGCACAAATTAGCACTGATCGAAAACTTTGCACTGGACTTTGAGCAATTTGGATTCTCTACCTTTATACTCTTTCTGTAAAATCACAGACCTTGCTTGCCAAACGAAATGCAAATATATCTTTTGTCTGAAAAGTGAACATTGCCCACTTATTTAAAACACTTCTAATGTTGTCTTTGAAAAAGGAGGAGTTTGACACAAGAAATGTGTCAGTTGTGTCTGATGTCCTGAATCTGTCTCTGAGTCTTGTGCTCTTAAAATATCTGAATCCAGCTGCTGTTTCTTCATTTGAAAAAAAAAAAAAAGTGCTTAAATGCACTTTTTTTCAAATTCCTCTTAAGGCCATAGTTCATCCACCAATGTTTAAAAAGTACTGTGTCACTCTTGTTTAACAATAGTCTTTAAATTATTCAAGATTCTTTAAAGCTATCCTGTAGTGGCAGAACTGTATTTGGATTGAAAGCAAAATGTCTACTTTTGTCATCATAAGGATTCAGTTTATCACATTTTATGAACTTAATGTAGAGACGACGAGACCAAGTATTTTATGTCAACATGCTACACTTTGCTGTATTCACAGTGTGATGATCTTTGATCCCAAATTATTTGTTTTCTTCTTCATAGCTTTTTCTGTAATGCTTCAAGTCACATAAAACAACAGCAGGACTTCCTCGCTGCTTCGTTGCTCTTTATGACAGCCTCCCTGCTGGTTGCCAACAGAGGTCGTGGGGAGACCGGTTGGGCATCAGCAACTACAGATAGACAGTCCACTGTCCAGAGGTATGTCAGAAAGACTCAAGAGGACTAGTGAGGGCAGACAGGCTGACGCGTTTCCGCCTCTTCGTGTCTCTTCAGCTATTTGCCAGACGAAGATCCCGTCTAAGCAGGAATTTCACACCCTATTGACAACGTGGCTGCTGTCAGCTGCTGCTCCAGCAGCTATTAACAGAGGCTCATCCTTCCGTTTTACTCTTGTTGCCCTGTGTGTCTCTTCCTGCCTTCTTCTAATCCTTCAAGGGGTTTTGCCCTCTCTGGTGTGAAAAAAAAAGTCAGGAGCCTGACTTTAAAATCAAGCAGTGATGATTGGTAGGAGATGTGTGTTTGGGGCGTGGCTTTGTTTTTAATGTCCTGGGTTTGTTAAGTTGGGGGATGGGAGACTTGAAAACCAAAGTGCTAAAAACCAACAGAATGATAAGTGGCTTTTGGACAGTGGACTTGTGACCATCCTGGGAAACATTTGAACAGCTGCTAGCACTAACTAAGCAGGGCAATTTGTAGCTTCCACCCAGCCAAAGCTGTTATTCTCATGAAGGTGTTAACCTCACAGTTTTGCCCACCTCCTTGCAGAATTTGGAATGAACTAACAAAATGTTGCTATTTAGGAGGAGAGGTTAATGATGGTGCAGTATGCTGTGGAGATAAAGCAGTCATTTATAATGTAAAGAGAACTCAGTAGACTAGAGGGAACAAGTAACAAGCATTCATAACCCAATCTTTACCCTACAGGTAAGGAGTTAATGAGATTGATGATGTCATAATGTTGCCACTTTAGTGTTAAGAAATGCTCTTCTTTATGTTGGTCTCACAAAAAAAACATTTCAATGAAATACATTAAAGTGTATAGACGCAATGAGACAAAATTTGGAGAAGTTAAAAGGTGGTAAATACCTTTGCAACATGATCTGCTTTCAGGCAACATTATGTTTTAACTTTGGCTGAAATCAAAGTTTTGATGCAAATATTTGCAGTTTCTAAGATGTTTCAGCATCCTATATTGACTAAGTGGATGTAAGGTCTTAGGCAGATAAACAGACATTTAAAGGCTGATGACAACCAATAATGTCTACCAGGACTTCAGGTCACCTCTTTTCTAATAGCCTTACTCCTAAATATCTCTAGGAATTAGCATATATCCGAGAGACCAAGAGTTATCTCTATGAGCATTAACTAAATATAAATATACTACATCTGTCTGAGTTGCCATATGTGAAAAAAAAAAAATGTCCATAGCATATAACTGGGAGATAAACTTCATTCCCTTTACTCAAAGTGTTTAAAGATCCTGCTGATAACATGGAAGTTATTTTGTGAAAGGGAAAGGTCACATCCTCAAGTATAATGATGTGTGCGCTTGGAAATAACAACAGGGTATTGCTTCTTTTGCTCTGTGCGTTTATGTGTTGCTCTAAACACAGAGAACTGAACTTAACAGTGGCTAAAGTGTGTTTATTTGAAATTTCACCGAGCAATCCATGGTACGCACTGTGATTGATGGACATGTCAAAGTAAGCTTAGTTCAAGGTGTAGAGTTTTGACTTTATGATGGAAATGTGTGCTGCAAAGAAAAAGAATAGAAGTAAAATGGCATGAGTGAACTATATGCATCATTTATATTGACAAAACATTGGACTCATAAATTTATTTTTTTTTTAATAGACAGCGGAACACTGTGTTTGTGACAAATTCAATTGTTATATGGTTCGTTCCAAACATAGAATAAACACTGAGACATAAATAAATGTATTGCAGTTATACCGATATATATTTGTAATGTTTTGTCTTTTTTTTCAGCTGTAGCTGGTGATGATTTCTTTTTGGTTTTGTTTTCACTGCCAATATTTTTTTAGTGACTTAATTTATTACATCTTGATGTTTTTCTACACAACAATAAAATTGCATATTATCAGATTACTGGATGAGTTAAAGGCTAATAAAAATAATAAAAAATTGGATCTTGTATGAAAACACTGAGCAGCATGCTGGTTTTCTCGGCTTAGAAATGGTCAAACTTAAAACACTCATATGGTATGCCACTTGAAGCTTGACTAAGTCCATATTGCCATGGAAACAGAATATTTTTGGTCTCAGAATATTTGCTGTAGTTTTTTTTTTTTGGCGATGCAGTCTCAACACAGTTACTTTTGAAGCCAAGCCACCCGACCCCCATAGTCACACACTGTTCACATGAGACCTGAGAGCAGAGGGCTTTGGTACAGGGTTATTGTGTTAACCTTAAACATTATTAAAGAGCTGACGTAACAAAATGAAATGGAATGAAATTCAGAGATGGGGAAAGGCTTAATTAGTTTAATAAGATTGGGGAGAGTGGGAGCGGTCGGATGTGACGAGGTGGGGGTAGAGAGGATGTTTCAGAAGGGGTGTCTGTGCCATTGAGTGTCTCTTGGAACATGCCAGAGGTACAGCAGGGGCATTAATCCAGCAAATTGAAAGGTGTTTGCAGAGAGGGGAGTGTTCACCGGAGAGGGACTCCCCCTCAAATCCCTGGAATACAATTTTTCAATCATCAGAACTGTCTCCACTTAAGCTCTCTCTGATTTGCTTGACTGAATTTGTGAGCACTTGTTTTATTGAATTTATTCTGTAAGAAAGAGATGGATGTTAAGGAAAAATACAAGGAAACATCTGTGAGATGAGTTTGTATTAGGGGTGTCTGAATCTAGTTTTTATATCAAGTTTTAATTTTTTTAGAATTTATATTCCCCCTTTACATGAGCCTTAGCAAAACAATTTGCAGGTCATTCTGTAACACTTTTTTGATGTATTGCTGGCCCTGATTTTAGAGAAGGTCTATGGGCTATACAAAACATTCCATTTTTTGTGCAAAAACCTTCTTAGATATTGAGATTTTAGTCTGCTTAGTTCTGCCTCTTTTGAGCTCAGTCAGAACGAGCTGTTTTGGGTTCTCTTGCCACTTTAAATGCTGGCCACGCCCCCAAACCAACATTTACTATGGCATGTGAAAATGGCAGCAAACAGATGCACAATTATACAACCGTATGTCTTTGGAAAGCAGAAGTAAAGCCTCTGGCACAGCCATCAAGAAAGTAGCAAGTGGTTTCTGGATGATAAGTCAACAACAAAACACTTGTCTTTTCCAGCAGCAACTTATTGCCAAAAAATGGTTGTGAGTTTTTTTTTTTAAGTGCTTGGGCTGTTTTTAGAAGCAACAGAAACCCAAATGGAAGGACAAAGTGTGAATTCTGCATAGAACTTTAAGACAGTTAAAACAAATGTGTCACTTCTTGCGTGAAATATAATATTTTATAATATTTATATTTTATATTTTTTTATAAATTCCACCTTTATACCAGAGAGGCATTTTCACTGCTAAATGTAACAGTTTAGAAAGTGGGGGCTGTCTGCTCTTTGCCTGTGACCAATATCAAATCAGTTACAATCATCGATTTGATGTCAGTTGTGGACATCCTCTGTTCTTAGACTCACAGGCAATAATTGTGGTTGGAGTAGATAAAAGTGAATTTAGAGGCTTAATCGTAGGAAGCTTGGTGGATGATATTTCAGTCAAACAGACCAAACATGAAAAGGGAGATTAAAAACTGTCTTCCTTTCTGTTATCCTCACAGACAATCCCATTTTTTTATCTTGTCTATGTATTACAAAGATTTCCTGTGTCAGATCCTGGTCTAAGTGTCTTTAGTTTTTCTCTTGTGAACTTTGTTTTCTCTACATATGTAGTGCACATGTCTTGTCTATAGATTTTAAAAAGTCATAACTTTCATCTACACTTAAAAAATGACAAAACAAATCAAAAAAAGTTTCATCATTGGCTATTTGTGATTTTTGCTATTCCAGTACGACATTATCTGCATAATTCTGTTCAGAGATTTTCAGAATTTTTAAACAGAAACAGACCACTGGAATCACCCTGAGCCCACTGTGATTCCAGTTCTAAACAGGGGTTTTACAGCATTGAATTTTCACTTATCGTTCAATGAAAGCTGTACAGCTTCATACTGAACATAACATCGTGTCTGACTTACAAACTTTGTTTATTTATGATTTACAGTAAGTTTTAGAATGGGATGTTTTGGCAAATTAGCTTTCTCTGGTACTTTTTTAGTTGCTGGAGGAACTCAGGATTCACCTGGGAGCAATTTATGATTTGAGGACAGGTGAAGGGGGAAAAAAAAGTTTCAGACAAGCATAAAAACCACCATATTTAAAGAGTTCTAACTTTGGAAACATTTATTCTGGTTATGAAAAAATGTGTTTTTGGTTTTCTCCACAGTATTGCTAAAATTGCATCTCATTTCATTTTTGTGACCCCTGTAAAATGTATTGTCTTAACTGATTCTATTATTGCATGCCTGCTGTTGTATATATATTTTTTAAATGTAATTTATACCATTATCATTTTGGGAACTAATTGTTGACTATAGCAGAAAGCATAAGTCAAACAGACTATACATCTAAATTTCAATCTACTAGTATTTTCTGTCTTTTATCTTTGGAATAATTTGAAAAACATAAATATAATGTTTTATATTTATGTGATATAAATATAATATATAAGCATATATTATGTATATGTTGAAAAACATAAATATACCCAATATTGTGGGTTGTTCTGAACATACCTGTTTTATAATAATACTATATACCTAGAGAAATAATAAATAATAATACCTAGAGAAAATAAAATGCAATTACATAAATCAAAATCTCTAACTTCACTAAATGCGAGCCAGGATGGTAAGTCATAGGAAGTAAGATCAAGTAAAATAAAATATTAGTAAATTAGAGTAAAATATTACTGATAAACCTTAAGAATCCTTATAGCTTTTTCAGGTCACATCCAAATCACAGAATGTGGTTGAGTTCTAAGTGGATTAATACTTAATGTTCCTTTCAACAAATCGCTATGTGTGAATGCCAGAAGCATCCTCACAAACACAGAGAGAAGGCCAAAACCTTACAGTCACCCATTTCTCCAGTAACTTATTTCCTGTTCTCAACTTATTCTCTGTGCCCACAATTCATCTGTCTGCTTCTCATTCTTTCCACTCATATCTTCCTGTTGCCCTAGAAAACTGCAACTAAATAATGCACCTTATGATTAAATCACAGTATTAATTTTAAATGTTCTGATGTAAATGCAGAAGGAGCACAGAGGGCTCATACTGTTAGAAGAAGAAAACAAAGAAACGTGTTCTATGGAAAATCTGATCTGACTCTTCAAAAGAGTTAGCTTCCTCATTTAGTTAGCTTCCTGTCACAACATGTTGATTGTGATTTTGTGATTAAAAAGCAGCATCTCACGGAAGACAGATTCTTACCATGTTTTCATTATTTATAAAAGAGGGATATTATGCACTATGATCATGTGACCACCCAAAATCCAGGATGAAGTTCAGAGGAAATTGGGGTTTTTTTTGGCTGTGGCACCTAAACTTTGGAACAACATACCCTCTGATGTTAGACAGGCATCATCTCTTCCATTTTTTAATCTCCTTTAAAAGCACCTCTGTTTTCATTGGCTTTTAATACAGCTTGAGTTGTTTTTCTGATATTTTTACTCACCTTGTTTTCTGTTTGCTGTTTGATATCTCTGAGCTATTTTGATTTATTTTTATTGTTTTATTCTTTGTTTTATATTATGATGAATGGTGTAAATTGTGAAGTGCTTTTGTCAACTGCTGTTTGAAATGTGCTATACAAATAAATTTGACATTGATAACAATCCTTTGGGCCCCCATGCCAAAGAATCACAACTTTTACATGGAGGAAGGTTTTGAGCACCCCATAATCCTTGGAGGTATGCTGCCTTGAGGCTCTGGCTCCTGTTAGTGTGTTTCTTTTCCAAGGGACACACAGAAGAAGGGGGCTGGAAGCAAGGCTAAGCATGGCCGAACACATCTCTTAGACTTGGAAGAGCAGGAGAAAAAGAAAACCCTTCTAGGTTATGGGTTGTGCCCTGTGCTCCATTCTTGGCTTCTTGGTTTTAACTCAAAATATTGTGAAAAGTTAAAGCAACATCAAGATTGAATGCTTTGTGAGCTGGGTGGCATTTGAATCTGGGTGTGCTGACTCTTCTGGTAGGAAAGAAGGACAAAGACAAAGGTTAAAGATTGAACAGATTAAGACTGAATGGATCTTCAGTAATTCAAATGCTGGTCTGGACTGCTGTGATGAGGAGGGAGCCAAAAAAACTACCAAAACTCTAGATTTTTAAGGTAATTTATGCTGCATAACCAAATACGGTGATTAGAATATCAATCATCACTGAGAGAACAATGTCCTGTATACAATTGAAAACATCAGCAGGGTCTTGAACATATTTTATACAAGGACCATCGCTGAATTGAATACTGCTGTTGTCCAAATAGTGATTTGGGAATAACATTTATTTAATCTTGTTTATGTTGACATATATTCTTGTTTGTATTCTTGTTTATCTGCTGTCACTTTAACCCGAGAGTGACATATATTTTTTGTGTTTACAATTGTCTTTATGTTCAGAAAATATGTTGGCACCTTAAAATTTTGGCTGTGAGTGTGACAGAATTTTTTGCATGTACATGTGAAAATGTTATTTTTGGTTCTTTTTTTAAAATCTTTTGTGGTAATGATATGTGGTGCAATGAAAAGTTTTTCAGATGCTGGTATAATGATAAAGAAAATAAATATTGGAACAGACTCAGCCTTTAAAATAGGTTGAAATGTTTCAGCTTTCATCCTGGGTGAGCTCAGACAAGAGTTGCTCTTATACACATAATAAACATCTGCTGAGGTGATTTGGGCATCTTTTCAGGATGGAGGCAGCACGCACCCAGAAGCTGCTGAAGGCGCTGCAGATTCCCACTTCCCTGGAAACATACTGGGAGAATGATCTGGTGAGAACTGGTTAATTTCACTTCATGAGTCTTTACCCCAGCAACTTTATCTAGAATAATTAGAAGAAGGAGTGTTGAGGGTTGAGGGGGTCTGAAATGAAAATTCTCGAATTGAAATTCCAACTTTGGATTTAAATGTCTGAGTGGAGGCTCAGTGTGGATTTGTCATTGAAATGCAAACCGCTTCCCATGCAGTGCTGTACACCGAGGCATGAAAATTAACATAAATTTTGATTTTCAACACATAAAAACCAGCACCTTTTCAGCAACATGTGAGGATTTGGAAATGTATTTATTCAGCATGCAGTCATTCATTATTCATGTTTATATGCAGGCGTCTCATGATTGCTTTGTTCAGAGTTGGGTCTTGTGTCAGCGTGGAGTCTTTTGACAGCTTACAGCTTAACTCCTTGAAATGTAGCTGCTTCAGATGTAATGAGTGTCTGCAGACACTCTGGCTCAGTCTGCCAGGTCCACCAGCTGTCTGCACACAGCTTGGCCACTGTCACTTTGAAAGTGAGTCACACAGGACGTCCTGGTGGCCAAGTGGCTCAAACTTCCTCCCTCATCTGTCACCTCAGGTTTTATAGCCCATTCTCTATTATGGCAGTTTGCTTCAAAGCACAAATTTGTCTGGTATTATAAACCACTAACCCCTGACCATTTGTGCCTTTTTGTCCCTCTCAGACCAGACATTTTTAGTCAGATCTTTACAAATGCTCTCTTCTGCTGAGTTTACATTCTTCCTTTAAGCACAATGTAATAAGTGACCTGGTTAACAGGTAATTAAAGATGGAAATTGGCTTAAGCTTAAGCCGACTTGGGGATTATTTTTTCCAATCTACTGTGACTGTTATTAATGTTTTTACTGGGTGACTAAATTACTTTAATTTGATTAATGGGATTGCAACAGTCCAGCGATTTTATTTCTCAGCAGCAGCTATTATTCTATCACTTAGGAAAGTAAGAGTGGACATGAAATTTTGTTAAAATAATCACTTCAAAAGCTCCCCATATCTAGTTTGATTAAAAAAAAGAATGCCATACTGAGTTGATACACAGCAATGAATGTAGTCTAAAAAAAATAATCAGACCAGTACTTAGTAGTATAAAAAGAACAAAAAACAAATCAGTTATTACCTCCCATTTACTTTGCATTTCAAAGGAAAGAATCTTCCCAACTTGTCACACCCTGGTTAACAGTTTAATCCTGACACGGATGAAGCACACAGCCTCCCCTTTGTGTGCAAACTCCTGAGTGTCTTTTAGTTGAATGGTGGGGAAGTAGTGAAATCAGCAGGAACGGATGGGGAAGGAGGGAAATAGAGGAGATGATCTGAGGCTGCTCCGGCAAAAGTCACAACAAGTGATTGTCATCAGTGAGTCGAAGAGATTAACCAGCGGGTGCTGAGTGTGAGAATAGAAGAAATAGAGTGACCGAGCGAGCTGATAGCCAAAAAGGTGAACAGATATTAGAGCTTTTATTTTTCTTTTGTTCACAGGACTGGTGTACAAAAATTCCCCAATAGAGTAGTAAACGTAGTGGTTAAAATGTGGCTTGTGCTTAAATATGAACAATGCTTTACCAAAGTGTTCAGACTTTCACATTTTGTTATGTCACAATCTGAAAAGTACTTTACAAGGACATTATTTCAAGAACTACACAGCATCTGAGATAGATGCTCAGGGAAAGACCATTCACACCTGGTTTTTAAGGTTTTGGTTTTTTTTTTCCAAAGGTAAATTCTGAAACGTGTGTTGTGTGTTTTTATTTTTTATTTTTTAACTTATTAAGTCAATACCTTTTTGAGTTACTGCAATTCCAGTCACATGTCTATTGTGTGTGCCAACTTTAAAAATTAAGTGCCTAACATTTTTGTCTGGTAATTTTGGATGAAGAGTGTGAATATCAGTTTTAAGGTCTTGCAAAGGTTTCCCCATAGGATTTCACCCTGATTGGGACATTTTAAAAATTTCAGCAAACATTTGAATGTGAACATTTCCATTGTGGCTACAATATGGCTGTATGTTTAGATAGAGGATTCTACTATATTTACATCCATCCACCTTCCCATCAACTTCCAACATCCTGCTGAACATAAATGTCTGCACAGCATGATGCTGCCACCACCATGGTAGCAGTCGTAGGGATGATGTGTTCATTATATCATTATAAAAAGTATATTAAAAAGTCTCTCCTTCCATTCCACTCCTCTCCCCCAAAACAAAATAAAATTAAGATTGTGTTACATTGTCAAAAAAAAAATTGAAAGTTTAAGAGATGACCTCATGACTCAGGAAATTGACACATCTGGCACACACAGTACGAATAAAGGTTCAGGGTGTTGCGCAGTTCTAGTTTTCATGCCCTCACGGTATTTTGTCCCCTGATTAATGATCTTCTTACACAACTTCCAAGCAAGTTATGTCATACTTTTTTTCTTCTTTTAATATGTCCTTTTTGGCATTGTGTTACTCATAACTGCTTGACAGAAGAACTTTGTTGTGATGATGTGCTTAAAGTGGAGCGTAAAGGAGCTTCTTCAAGATATAAAGCCCCAATTTTAAGGTAATTTTCAAATGCAAAATCAAATTTTCTTTTAGTCATGCTTGATATATACATTTTTACAGCAACTGAAGGTAACACAGTCACTTGGTAATAATATTAAATGGTATTATTTGCCTGGAATACATACACAATGTTCCCTTTTAAACATATTTTCAATTGTATTGCACAAAGACCACTACTGTCCCATTATATCATTACAAAAACTATATTAAAAAGCCTCTCCTTCCACTTCACCCCTCCCACCAAAACATAAAAAAAATTAAGATTATGTTACATTGTCAAAAAACTTTGAAAGTTTAAGAAATTACCTCATGACTCAGGAAATTGACACATCTGGCACACAGTATTAATAAAGTGGTGGGAGACTGTGTGCACATTTGCACAGGTAAAAGTTTTAAATGGAGCCAAAACCATTTTAAAGATAACAACAGAAAACAGCAGAAATAGATCAAAGAAATACAAAGAAAAGTTTTTTATACATTTATTGACTCATTATCAAAGGAACTTTTCCCCACATGTGCCAATGATTGCCTTTGTAGTCAGAAGAAAGAAAATTTAGATTTCTCTGTCTATGTTTTCTTCCACAAGTCTAAACAGATCCATATTTAACTGCAAATCTTCTGTTGTGGACCTAGATGAAAAGAAAGTCATTGTAATTTTTAGTCTGAACTGAGAACTGTAAAAAAAAAAAAAAACTCCTGCTCATTGTTAGAGAAGCCTCATAACTGCCTGGTTTTTACAGCCATGTAAAAAGACTGAGTTTGAAATTCTGCCCTGTGCCTCCTGTGGAAGTGGACTTGATCGCTTAACCTCCACCCTGTGACCTCTCCCGGTCACATGGTTGGCTAAGCAGTGACCTGACGTGACCCGATTGCCGAAAGGGTACACCGCTGTGTTGGAGAGGTCACTTAGAGGTACTGCTTATAACACTTTTCACACTTTTAACTCCTGGATCTGTAGGCTAACATGGCTAAATCATTTTTGATGTAGAGATATTTCAAAGCAGACTATGAAAAATATATAGAAAAAATTGAGATCCTGATAATAATGACGTAGGCAATTCTAGTAGAATTTTGGCCCTCCATTACACCCACATTTTCAATGAAAATTATTTTTTTTGAATTCCCTTATTGACTAATTGCATATTTCTTGATTTGTATCTCTTTTTTTGGAAATCAATACAGCTAAACTGAGACATGGATTGTGAAGCTTCTATAAGACAGTGTTTTTAATTATTATTTTTCTCCATTAAGTTGTAACATTACACAGTGACTAAAAGCATTTTTGTCAATAATAGCTGCATGCTCATAGCAATTTAGCTTCAGCTACGCACACATAGCTAAACTATACACATTTTGTTCTCCAGGTGTGGCAGTTTTTGATCTAAAGCAGGAAGTGTTAAAAAAAAAAAAAAAAAAGAAAGAAAAACTTCTAAAATTAAAATTTTTAAAGTGAAATTAAAAATACTATAATTGAAGCCAACCTTCTGCATTCTTCTCTTGGATTTTAACTGCTTGTCAGCTACACCCTGTCTTTCAGATGTCTCTCCACAGCCACTAGCACAAACACATACACACACGCAAGCTAACCTTCTGCCCCACAGTGTGTTGCTCTATACAACTGCACACTGCCAAAGTTACTAGATAGCACAGGAAACATATCTATACAGAACACTTAATGATCAACTTTTTTGTATTCCACCAAAATCCGCAAATGGGATTGTGGAAGATTCTTTTAGTATCATTTCTTAATTTGATCTATTTGCATAAAAAGTTTGTATGAGAATTCAATTTGAGTTGTTTCACTTCTGGCAAATCTAAGTGCAAAGTGCCATTTGGTCCAGTTCATTAGTTTTATTTGGCAAAACTTAGAAATATTTTTGCAAAGCAGAAATATTTTTGCAAAGCAGACGAGCAATAGCGGTACAAAATCAGCACCAGGGTCCTGGTTTCTGTCAGGAGAATGAATATGGTGTGATATTGGGGTTGGTGCCATTTGCCTTCTATTTCAATGCTATGGTCAGAAAAACATGACTGTTTTCATTTCTCCTTGTACATTTTCTGAGCTATGTAATTACCCCTGTCATCTGTACTGCAGTGCCACTTCATCTGAGCCAACACAAATGTACAACAGCAAATTGGAACTAGGTTAAAAAATTAAATATCTTGGCTCATAAAATTCTACTAGGAGGGGGTTTCAGTCTGTTTTTCTCTGTTCAAAGTGTTCTACAGAAACCACAAACTGCCCCAAGAGCTTAATTCACTTTCTGTGCCGTCAGTGGAAGAAAGGGGTGGGTGGCCCGGGGAATGCCGCACAAATAACATGTTTGTTTATGCTGCTTGGATGCAAATGATAGACCGAGGTCACAAACTTGGAAAAATCTGTGAAACAAAAGGCGTCTTACATGGAGCCACACTCTGTGGATGGGATTGGAGGTTCATCATTACTCCCTGAGGGGTATGTTTGATCTGGCCTGTCTTCGCCTTAGACTGTTGTGCATGGCTCTGTTAAGGCCGCATCTTCTATGCTTTGCTGAGGATCGTTACAAATTCTGATTCAAAAAGTTCAAACAAGCAGTCCCTGAGGAGAACTGCTGATTCTAATGCAGAAAAAGAAAGTCAGGGCACCCCGCCAAGACTTACTCCCGCTTTTCAGAAAACTGGAGAAGATGAGGGTGGAAAGGGGGTCTATTGGGAAAGAGGAATGTTTGAGTGGTTGATTATCCTCCCATCTTCTCAACAGCTGTGCAGAAGGATAGGCCATAGTCCACAGCCTTCAAATGTATACATGTGTGTCACTAATCCAATGTCAGACACATGGAGACTAATGGGGGAAGAATGTGGAGTGATCTCAGATTGAGAAGAGCTCGCGAGCAAAGATGATTATTGTGCATCTTTCTAAGCCTGTGTGCAATATAAAATAATAACAATAAACAAATGTTAAGTGTGCAGGCACAAAAAAATGTGCACAGAAAGTAACTACTGCTTCTGCAAGAAAAAAAAAGTAATTTAGCAGATTAACTCAATTATGCTTCTAACTGGTCTCAAAAAACTACAGTGGCAAACTATGACTTGTTTTTGGTAGTTTCCGCTGCCAGGGTGCAAGAAATATCCTGTCTGGGATTTTATTATTTTCTTCTTAACTGTCATCACTTTCGTACCCTTTAACGGCTTGTTTGCTTTCTTGCTAGCCCAGTAAACCTCAATGAAAGACTGACGAGATATTTTACAGTTTTTCCAGGCTCTTTCATGCACTTCTCTGATCACAAGAACAATTGTCATAACTGTTTCTTCAAACTCAACAACAATTAGTCATTTCTGCACATCAAAGAAGCATTTTCTCAATTCTTCTATGAAATTGAAAATGTTTTTGGCATCCATCACTTCCTTACACACATTTCTTTGTTGCTTTTGCTTTTGGAATACTGTTCACAGCTTTACCCAAAGGGATTTTAAAGAGCATCTGTCCATCCCTCCATGGATAGATCCATTCGTAATTTTCTGCTTAACCTGGGTTTTGAGTCCTGAAGATAGCTGCCTAAACAGAAAAACCCAGATTTTCCTTTCCCCAGGCACTTGGAGCAGCTACACAGGGGGAATCCAACACTACTCCCACGCCAGCTAAGGAACAGAGATCCTCCAGTGTGTCCTGGTCTTTCTTCTTAGTCTCCTTTAACTGACTCCCCTTGATGTGGAGGGCATCCAACCCTACTCTGAAATCAGAGTAGGGTTGGATGCCCAAACTTCTCATCCTTTCTCTAAAGAAAATATTTTTGGCCACTGGTATCTCTAATCTCATTCTTTCAGCCACATACCCAGAGCATATCCAGTAAAAGTGTAAAGTATTCAGTGTCTTGTTTTCAGTTTCCTTACTGTAGTTTTTCTTGATTGTTTTGACCTGTTTAAAGAACTTAGAATCCACTCAGTTTTCATCATAACTAGCTCAGCAGAACAGAAGGCATTTCTTGCACAAATGTGTTTACAATTTCTCTTGGGTTTGGCACATTTTCCTCACCCTTTTGGGAAATTATAACAAGAAATGCAATTCAGACAGTCCAAACTCCATTGTTCTAACAATGGTAACCTATTAGATAGTAAATACTAAATTAATATAAGACATGTTTCTGTTAGCCATTCTAGGTTAACTTCAATGCTAGAAGTTGAGGCATTAAGATGCATCAATTTATCATCCCTCAATAGCAAACAGCTTTTTAAAGTTACATTTCACAAAAAATAAAAGCATTTTCTTTAGTTATTGTTGACTTATACTCCTGCAATATTTCTGAATTACTAACCCTAACTCATATTAAATACTTATATGTGTAAAAAAAAATCCACTTTTTGTTGTGGAGTGCTTATGTTCTGTGTCAGTCTGAGTGATATAAACTAAAAATGGAAGATAATGAGTACATTTTTACAAGCCTGTATTCAAAGCACTCTGCTGTCTCTTGAGAAAACCGCATATACAAATAATGTCTCTGTACACTACAACTGAAATAGATTAATTTGTGTTTGACATTTAAAGTCATTTTGTTACCATGTCTTTTGTTTGGAAGGTGCACACACTTTTGGGGGGTAAGTGAAGAAGATGAGAGTGGAGATGGAGGGAAAAGAGAAAAGAAATGGATAAATTAGTGTTAAATTGGGAGCTTGGTGAGGGGGATGCTGGATCCCCTGGAGAGCCTGGCCATGCATTAATCTTCTCCCTTTGACAGCTCACTGAAAGTTTCTCAAGAAGGGCCATTTCCTTGAGCTATTATAATGCTTCACTCAAGCACAACTCCTTTGCTGAGAGTTTGGTAAGAAGAAGACCTGATAGATGAGGAAAAGACTGTGGAGAAACCTTTGAGACCTTGGGAAAGAATATAAAGGATCATTTAATGTATAAGCAGTGAACTGTCACACAGGAAAGAAGGAAGGGGAAATAGCTCATAAGGGACATGATGATGAGGATGCTCATCATGGAATGTCTCATGATGTATTCCAAAGAAAATTAACCATTCTAAACAAATAGTAGAAAAAGATCAAATATTGAAAAGAGATTTGACATTTCTGTGTCTTCTCTGGTCTATGAGAATGTTTTTAAATCAATCCCTGGAATATTGCACTGCTTTTGCAACTTGTTCTTCTGTATTCCATACCAGGCCAGGTACAGAAAACTTATTTGTGCCGATCAATACCAATTCAGTGCTTATCAACAATGTCAGTGGATTTCTTTACACAAAGGAGTGCGGGCTAGCAACATGATGAGCACTGTCGACAGGAAAGGCTGGCACAGACCATCTCCCAGGAAAAAAAAACATCCATGCTACTGTTACCTAACTCTGACATCTGTAATTATAATTCACCACAGCTTGCACAAGGTCAGGGCCACTGGCTGGGCCAGGTAGCTTCCAAATCAGTCAGCAAATTAGTTTCTTGTCCCAGGTCCAAGTTCAAGGACAGCAGCCTCCCCGGAGGGACTATAGATGTTATGGTGGAGAGAAGATTGGGTGAAAAAGAATTTAATTGTAGAGGAAAGATTGAAATTGTAGAAGCACAAAATATAATTTATAATCTGATACAGATCACCTTAATGAGAAAGAAGAGGGATTTCAGAAATAAATTGGTTGAAAATAAATGGGACATTATTTTATGTGAGTTTCTCTTAGACATTTAAAGTCAAGAGACATGACATGTTATGTGATTAAACAAGGTAATATACAATTAGGATGAGAAGTGCTGAAATTTAGACACTCTAGATTATATAGACAGCAACTACGTTTTACAACGTAAATAAATCCAAATAAATGTGAAAGGGTTTTTTTGGTTTACTACAAGCTTTTTTCACTTTTAGCATCACCGTAAAATCATGCTGAAAATTAAAGTCTTAAGACATTCATTCAACAGTTATTTCATAAATAACAATTTCTGGTAAGACATATGCAATGTAACAAAATTCCCACAGTTGTCAATAAGTTAAATGCTTTTTATTATGAAGCAAATAAATGTGGCTTGCAAAAATTGCGTCATAATCTGAAAAGTACACCAAGCGATCATCAAAATCCCATGGTGGGTTAAGTGGTTAGCAGTATTACCTTACAGTTTCCTCATTGCCAGTTCCAAAATCTTGGCACAGACTTTCAGTGTGGACTTTGCATGTTCTCCCAGTGCATACATTTTGTCCTTTTTTAAAGAACTCATGGATCTAGCTTTAATAATGAAAAAGACAAATTTTCACTAGCATTCTCCACCTTTTAGCTTTCTTAAGCTAAAAGGTGAAAGTTTGGATAAAAGGTGGCTCATTGTATGAAAAGGTGTTAAGAATGGCTGCTGTGAGAGATGCAAGGATTCCTCAAACATGTATGCGAATGAGTCTATGTATTTGACGGAATAACATTAAAACATGATATAAAACCAAAAGACATTGATTTTATTGTTTAAGTAATTACAAGATACTCAGATTTATTAAGTTAACTTAAGTTATACTCACTAAAATTGCATAAATTAATGCTACTCAATCAGTTAATTTAAAATAAAAATTTGGAGGCAAAAAGTTTGCATATAATTTTTAAGCAAGGAGAACTAATTAGGTTGAGTACAACTTACTCAAAATTAGAAACTTGGTTGAGTTGTGTAAACTTAAGATGTACATACATCTTGGACATACTCAAATTTTTACGTTTTGAAAACCACATTTTTTTGAAGCAACAAGTTTGCTTTAATTGTCTGAGTAAACACCACCTGTCGCTTATTGTAGTGTAGGGTTAATTTTCATCGGCACTGATGGAGCTTTTGCAAAGAAACACATTACTTGGTCATTGCTATGACATTTCAGTAGATATTGCATACATGCTGTACCAGTCGGATACATGTGTATAATGAAGAACTTGCACTGCTTTGCAATCAAACTATCTCACAGAAGATAAATATAGCATTGACAATGACACTTCCAAATCTTTGTGCTAAAGGTGGACATCAAGTAAGTACAGCGAGAGATCTGAAGCTGAAAATTCATCTTGCTTTGACTGTGATCTGACACAAGAGATAGATGACCTGTATAACGATGTGTGACCGTCAAGGAGATTGATATTTAATAAATCAGGATTCACTCTTCATTATCCAAACCATCATTCAGCTGATGGAAGAAGCAGGACCAACTTCAGTTTTAAGATCAAAAAGTTTTTTTTCGTCACGGTGGAGGGATAGTAAAACCGCATTTTTCCTGACCCAAGAGAGCTCTGATCATCAGTCATCAGAAGGACTTCAAATGGGCTCTGACAGAAAGGGCCAAGGCAATCGAATTCAACATTTATGATGGATCAAGAGCTTTTAGTCTGTTTTTGCTTGTCAATTTGTGCTATTTTAGCTCCAGATAACAACTTAAGCCTAAATAGAGAGTTGCAATTCAAAGAAAAAGAAGCCCTAAAGTGTTTTTTTATGAATTTCATTTTGAGGGCAAATAACCCTCTAGTAAAAGATAAAATTCTGTTTAGCATTACACAAACCACACAGCTAAACATCCACATACACACATTCTTGAAATTTGACCTAAGCAAGTTCAAGACAAGGCAGGTAATATTTGCAGTCTGACCGCCCTAAGAGATCCATTGTCAAGGATATTAGCATGGACAGTTGCTCTGAAGTCCACCGTCTTTAGATGTTTCAGGACTGTCAGTTCTTTTCATGAAAACTGAGCAGTTGAGGCACATCTGTTGCCCAGAAGGACAAACCAAGCTTTCCCTACTCTTTGCAATTAAGTGATCAACAGGGAATGTAATCTATAAAAGTTCATCCACATGTGCAACTGCAGTCACAACTATCAAAACTTTTAAAGTGGTGAAGTGGTGTGTCAGCACACCTGACAGGTGTGTCTTTTCTGTGTATGAAATAAAATGATGACTCTGCCACCTGCAGTTTAGAGAATGCAAAGAAGTAAATTCAAATGCCTGAAATTTTATACAATTGAGTAACTTGAATTCAAGTTTCTCAATCTACACACAAGACCTTATGTACACTGATGTGTTATTTAAAACCCTTAAGGGTTGTCTTTTTTTTTTTTTTTTGCCAAACTGTTTTGTGTAAGAGTAATCCACTACTGGATACATGTCACTCTAGACTCATAAGTAAGTAAGATACTGTGAAGTACATGAACACAAAGAGACATGATTTGTGTGAACATCAGCTTTGGTTTACATGTAACTGGAAACATTTTTGTCGATTTTTCTTTTCAAAATATACAGAAAATCATAAGAGCTTCTCTGTTGACTTAATATTTGTGAGTTAAAAATCTTAAACTACTTTGAAAGTCGAAACTATGGAAAAGTTCAATGATATAAATTCATTTGATAGGTACAACAGTAACTAACCAAAACCAGAAAGTATTACTCAAATATGAAAACTGCTTTTATAAGAAAATAGTGTCTTTTTTCTCAGCTGCCAGTCATGAACTAGATAAGTAAATTGATGTGCCCAGATATAAACTAATTGAATTAGAGTTGGAAATAAAATGGATGCTTTACATGCCCATGATTAGTCACTGTCAACATCTCACTAGAACCGTCTTTTGTAACAGACTCCATGCTAATGCTGATAATAAAGTCCTCATTGCAAAAAGACGGCATACAAGGAAGGTTGAAAGGGTCATAAGAAATGAACATGTTGAACCAGCATAGACATGCTGGACAAGGGGCTCTAAATGTGACTGAGCAGTGGTGGGGCTGACTGCTGCGAATAATGGCTTCTCTGTGACAGGGCCTTGGGAAATGGAGTTGAAGCGATCAATATCTTATAATGTTAACAACGATCCCTCCTTCCATTGTGCTCCCCGAGACAAATCTATTAAAGATTCATCCCATCCCGTCTTCACCATCCACTGCCAACACAATAGAGAAGAAGGAAAGCGGGAGAACAGGAGAAAACAGAAAGGAAGCAAGAACAGATGCCAAAACAAAAAGCAGCGCTCAACACTTACATTCAAAGACAAGACTTGTTTTGGGGTGGGACATGCTCTGGTTATACGCTTTGATCGATTTGCAGCTCGATAGAAGGTGTTTTGCTGTGAAGTGATCCTCTTGTCACCACAGTGACTGGCCGATAATGAAGGAATATTGACAAACACAGACTCTGACAATGTTTTTGAAAAAAAAATGGCTTGACTTTGTATTATGGGTAAAAGAAATGGAAAGCCTTTTTAGCTCCCAATACATTACAATGCATTTTTTAGTTTTCTCTTTTTTTTTTCCTCACTGCATGTGTGTCTGTGACCAGAATGTGTGGTGACGACAGCTCCCATCAGCCATGTCTGATTTGCTACATGTGGAATTTTCATTACAGGAAAAGTCAAACAGTCACACTTCCACACAACGACATGACAAGGATGAATTGGGGGGAGATATGGTCAACTGAGGACTGTTGAAGTCCCAGCTGCTTCATGGCCTTTTGGCTTTACTACTACCACCACCCACACACATAAACATTTACACACAATACATTTATATATGTTTAAGACTGTAGAATGGCCTATTTCTTATAAAAAGAAGCAAAAAGAAAGCCCTAAATAAAGGATACCTTTTCTGTAATCCAAACTATATGAAGAGACAAGCTATGAAATGTAAAATAAAAGCATGCCCACAAACAGGCAAACATGTTGGCACACCAACGGATACAAATAGGCTAGAGGCCCTGTGGATTCCTCTGCACCAAGCAACTGTACATTCTGAAGTTTTACGATCTTGACCTCACATGCAAGTGCCACAAGCTCATATAGACAGAATCAATTTAAGTAAAAAAAAATGGCCCTGGCTAATCCTCACTGCTACAACCCCAAAATCTGGACAGCAATGAGGTTAAACCTCTCTTAGTCCAGATGTGAGACAGGGGTATTTGTATTTGGCAGTAATTAATGTGTCTTTATGTGCATGAATGTGTGTGTGAAAGTGGGGCACACTCCTATGTCAGCTATGTCATACCCCCTGGCACTTGACGCCACTGGCCTGTCAATGAGATAGATAGACCTGTGATGCCGACGATAATGTTAGGGCAGATCCGTTTACACCCTGTGATGTCTCACTTTCCCTTAACATGCATCTCTTTGGTGGCTTTGCCAGAAAACGAAAACCCGCCCCCTTTGCTTTGAAACAGCATGGTCTCCCAATGTCTCTTCTTCAGCTTCACTTTGACGGTCTCTCACTGCAGAGATCTTTATTAACAGCTTTATTTTGGGCTCCACATCAAAAAAGTTTATGTCCGCATCCTGAACATATACACAAATTAACACTCTACTCTGGGCAAAACTGTCAGTGTCTTGCAAAAGACATCAAACTAAAACCACAAACTTTAATGTGTTTTATTATAATTTTATGTGAGAGACCAACGCAAAGATGGGCATATTCCAGAGCAACCAGTTGTTTTAACAATATTGATGCAATTGTCCTGGAAAAGGCTGAAATAGTTTAATGAAGATCAAAAAACACAGAAGGCAGTGCAGTGATAAAGATGTGTACATGTTTAAAACAGAATTAGAACATAAAATATTATACCAAGTTTTCAATATGTCAAATGTCCAATGACAACTCAATCTGTCATCTGGAAATGAAAAGAGTATAATACAACTAAAAGTGGCCTAAAAGTAAGACTGGACAAAGTCTGTGGTTACTCTGGAGAAACAATAAAGATCTACTCACAGCTGGGAGAATCTATTGATAGGAAAACTTCTAGTTGTGAACTTTCCAAAATTGTCATTTAAAGAACAGAGGCAAAAAAAATGTAAATACAGCACACGTCATGTACTCTAACCTTGAGTCCGTTTTTGCAAGCGTAACCATGGTGGTAACAGCATCATGCTGAGGGTAATGCTTTCTTGAACAGGGACAATAAAACTGGTTTAGTGGATGAGTGTAAATATGAAACACTTGTGGAATAAAACTTGTTGGATGATGGTTAGATACAATAACAACCCAAAGCATACATCTGTTGCTGCACTGGAACAGTCTGGTTAAAAGCAAACTTTTCAGAAGAACAATGCTGATAGAGACATACTCTATCGAACTCGCAACTATAATCACAAGAAAAGGTGATTTTAACAAATATAGACTTACTGCATTTTTTTTGTGGTATCAAACACAAAAGTAGATGCTGTTAGATTTTTAAAAATGATTAGTAAAACATTTTGTTAACCTTCTATAATTTTCCTTTTCACTTTAAAATACGTTGACCTTTGTTGTATTGTAGAAAAACTATAGTGCATGTGTAAGTTTGTGGTGGTAATGTGACAAAATGTTCAAGGGTTCCAGAGGTATGCAAACTTTTCCATGTACTCTGTCTGAGTTTTAATGGATTCCAAATATAGAAAGATTGAATTTCTGTTTTATTTTTGTCACCAAGTTTATCAGATTTCAAACCGACATTTTGATCACTAAACATGGCTTTTACCATTAATCAATAAAAATACCAGATTGCCAACACCTAGAAACCTCCAGTCTTTTAGCCACTTAACTATTTAAATGAGTGGTAGCTGGTGTTAGGAACTTTAGAATAACCAATAAAGATGTGTCATTACTTCTAACGTCCCAAGTCCTTCCTAATGCAGGATGGGTTTGCATTGCATCACTCAGTGAGTGATAATTTATGTTCACAGCACCCAGTCATGGTCAAGTTTCAATCAATAATATAACACCAGGATGTGAGATGATCCCTATCATCACCACAGCAGTTTGATTAGGTTAATTCCATTTACGTGTTTTTTTTTTAAAACTCAAATAGAAATCATACTGTTGCATTTTAAAATTATTGCGGATGATTTGAAAAATTAAATTAGCTGAAATCCAATTAGAAGGTTTAAAGTCTAGAGAACCATGCTTGAAATCACTAGAGATCATGAAAGCGCTGTGGTGTTTGGCTACAAATTTTTATTTTGAATCTCAAATTAATCTGGTATATTGTGCTTTTAATCTTCCAAAATGTGGATTAGTAATTTAAAGTTTTAATGACTTTTCTCCAGGATGATTTTAGCTGGCATTAATAGAGCCTGAGAGGATTTTGCGGTCTACTGACTTAGTTTGGAGGAATTGTTAAAGGTTTTTACTCATTATCTGTTTTATAAAATAAATTATTCTGGAGACTAAAGAGTTCATTCCACTTAACGCTTCAACAAAATTTTGTCTGTGTCAGGAAGGCGAGACATGAGTCCCTTATTTTTGTACAATTGCACACACACACCCAAGGGGATAGTCAGACAGACAAATGCTCTCAGACAGATACATTTTCACGCAGAGGGCCTCCAACATTCTCAGCAAACCCCAGAACACACAATCACGCTCACACAGCCTCTCAGTGGATATAACCTAACCCTTAGCCTGTTATATCACTCTCATGTAACAGAGCAAGCCTAATGAGCGTGTATACACTGTTCTCCCTGTACAAATTAATGCCTCTGTGCTGCTTGGGACTGTGAGAAGCATTGCAAAGCATGCAAATCTATGTGAGTACACATACATTTGTCCAAAACATTTCCTCTGACAAGAAGATACGCCCACACAGACAAATGGGCTCATGGACAGATAAATAGAGCTGTGTAGACATTCTCAAGAGATACACTATCTCATAGGGTGAATCTGCTTGAGACTGATCTACAGACATTAGCATATGTACTATGGCTGTCACACAGAGGAGTCTCAAGATGATTGGGACATATTTCTATAAGTAACACGGCACTCTGAGAAATGTGGTTAAGGAGAATCCTAACAAGACAGGCGTGGCCATCCAGTAAACGGGTGTTCTTCTCAGTGTGCCACACACAAATGTTTTCTGTCTCACGGCAGAGTAGAATAACTTGTTTCATTTGTAGCTGTTCCTTGAGAGACTGAGCGAGAACAGGTGGATGCTGCAAAAATTAGAGGAGTTCTTAAACTGTGAAGGTTTTCAGCGTAACAGTGTGTTACTGTTTCTCACAGAACTGTGTCTTGAAAAGTGATCTTTGCAACCAAGACAAACAAGTCTGCATGCACTCAGGCAGATATTGTTATGGGCATATCAGAATTAAATTAGTCAGTGCTTTTGCATTTCTCCATGGCACAGCAGAGCCCATCTGCAAACATGAAAGAACTCGGTGGTTGTCTTTGTTTAAAGCCAGCTCTCACCTCCCAAACCCCAACTTAATAAGCGCCCATGTATTTATACAGAGCACATTTTCATTAACTGTAGCAAATTGCATTTTAATCCATGAAGCCCATTTCGTTGCAGAAATCGTTTGACTGGTTTGAGATTGGCATGAGTTACTGGCAGACAGAAGGCGAGGAGACAAAAGTGAAGGATGATAAAAGCTGTTATTTGTTCTTGGTTGTGTCAAAGGAAATTAACGAGATATGGGAATCCTAAAGAGGGTTCAGAGGCATAAAAATCTATGTAAACTGGAGGCCATCTAACCAGTTTCTTTCTTTTACTTTTAATCCTTGACAAGTCAAAAAATTTAATTACCCTCCTATCAAGCTGTCATATACTATGTGCATATGTAAACAGTGCTTATTTACTTGTTTTATAACATATCTGAGAAGTTGCTTAGCAATATTGGGCACATTTTCAGACAAATCTCCTTTGATTCAAATAATATCAAACAATATATTTTCTTTGGTTTGGCTCCTATTAGACCAGACTGTTGTGGCTTTGTAAATCTCCAGAGTGGCTTCTCCTCCTGTTGTCTGCTTTGATCCCTAAGCCGTTTCAGGGCCTTAATTGCCCTTTAATTTGTGTGACTACTGGACCCTGATGTTGGAGGCTGATAAAGACTTAAAGCTCAGCTGAGTAAAAATAGTGACCCACTGTGTGACATGGGCAGTATGCTTCACTGACTCACACAGATGTTCAGCGACCCTGTGATGACCACTGAGCCTGAAGGGTGTGCGTTATATTGACGAAACACCAGCTATGAAGGTTTCCGCCTAATAATTAGAAATGTTGGATGGGCAACTCAAAGTTTGAGCAATCCTCCATAACAGAGGTCTTCTCTCTGGTGAGTTCTGCTTAAGGTGCTTATTATGAGGATTCTCCCATGAGTTGCAAAAAATAAGACAACACTGTGTTTTGAGACAAAGTTATTTGAAAACTTGTTTGTCACTGTTCCTTCATCAAAGTGGATAATATTGGCTTCACATGTACACATTGGTCGATTCATGATCTTCCAAAATTATGGAAATCAGGGCTGATTTATTGGTGTACCCCTAGTTTCTTTATTCGATCTAATGTAATATTCTTATCCTAAATGTAATTTCATTAGCTTTTAAGTTGAAAATCCTCAATATTGACACAAAGGGAGAAATTAATACACATAATGTTTCATTTAGTAAAGCGAGTTACTAAAATAACTCATAAAACTATAGATAACATAATTTCTTGATGGACCTGGAAAATACATAATCCCATCCTTTAACTTCTCCTATTTGCCCATCTGACCAGAGACATAGACTAGAAAAAAATGTTTTGAGTAAAGTTTTATTCTCTCAGCTACATTAACAACTAGAACCAGTTTTAGCTGATATCAGCTATTTAAATCAGCTAAAACTGAAACTGTTTATACCAACAGGAGGTAAATAATTTACCCCTTCACAAAATATCAAAATTGAATTCTGCTCAATATCAGCTTTATTGCAACAGAAATTTATGCTGGTAAAGGCTCTTGTTATTGTTGACCAGGATATATTGAGCAGGGCTGCACTAGGACCACAAAACAGCCCAAACTGTTTTGGTCATGGCAGCCCACCATGACTACAGCATTTATACAATTTATGCACTGGGTAAAAATCCCAGGACAGGTTAAATTCTGACTCGGTGACTGATTTTGATGATGGTGCAGTCTGATCCTACAAAGCCTCTTTCCCATTCTAGCCGGGCTTACTTGTTTTGTCTTCTCTGCTGTTTTTGCTTCCTTCCACGTCCTGATGTGGGACTAATAAGTACAACTGGGAGCTCCTGACCAGTCTTCTCAGAGGGGTTTATATAAGCTGTTTGAGTCTGCCTCGACCTTCTCTTTTTTCTGTCACTGTGTTTGTGTAGTTAGCCTGAGATCATGTTGGGCTTTTGGTTTATACTATAGAGTAGTCCCAACACCAGCGCTAATACATTAATACTGCCAATTGAAACACCCACATTTCTCAAAATGTTTTGTATCTGTTCATTCTCAAGTCAAATTTGGTTATTGTGCTCAGTTGCAAGATATGTCTCATTTGTTTTTGTCATGGCTCATGAGCCAGGATGTGATAGACACATTATGAAGATTTCACCGGATTCGCTATGTAGTTCCAGCATCTGACTTGTCTGGTTCATTTGCTTCGAGCAATGTAAAATTTGGCAATAGACATATGGAGTGACATTCAGTGAGGGCTGTCAGTCAACACTGTGAGCAGGCATGCCTATAGCTTTTATGCTTCAACATTACTGCTCATCTTCTGTTGATTTTTCTGTTAACCTTTCATTGCAACAAAAAATAGTTTGATGATGTTGTTTGGAAATGTAGTCCATAAGAATTTAATTACTATAGAAGATTTAGCAGTAATCCATAGAAAATGTTTACTCCTTGGAGCTATGGTTACTGAAACAACATCGAAATAAGAAATTTAAATGTATATTAACAGCTATTTGTACCTTATATGACTAAAAAATAAATACTTATGTACTAATAATACATTCTGTTTGCAAAAAAACAGTTAATTGGTTTGTTCTGACAAAAATATAGGCAGAGTGGAAATTTTGACTAACAATTCTTTTTTTTTTTTTAATAATTTTCAAATGAATATTAATCTAATATTTGCAAAAAAACAAAACAAACAAAAAAACACCTAAAATAACATAATGTTACAGTATAAAATATTTTTAATTTCCTGAGTTACATGTTATGTTACATGTGGAGAAAATACAACACCATAGGATTTTAAGACCACTACTGCAGCACAACTACTACAAACAGTATTTGGACTGCCTGTTGCAGCACATTTTGGAAATTTTGGTATCACCTATTTACACAAAACATATGAAACAGTTTAGCATTAATGTAAAACAGAAAAGCCAAAACAGAGATGAGTATTTCAAGAATACTAACAACAAGCATATATTGTTGTTAGGTTGTTGAGAAAACTGTTTTTACCTATTGCAGTTCTGACTTAGGGGTCAGAGGCTTCTTTTTATCTTTTCAAGATGGAAGTCAGATTTTCTTTATATCAAACATACAATACAAACATATCACTCTTGTTTTTTTTTTTTTCTTTCTTTTATAGGAAAGGTAATGGGTGACATTGTTTTAAGATGTCTTGAGAGCAAGCTTGTGTTAAGAAAACTGTGGTAATAAGCAATAAATTGAGTTTCCTTCATTTGGTTTGTAAGAGGTCTGACCTAAACAGAAGTTCCTAAATTACTTTCTGGTTTGTTTTTCAGTTTCTTTTTATATACTTAATGAAGCTGTGAAACAACTATTGCTACTTGCTTTTTGTTGGATCTTGTTAATGACTTGTTCTCTGAAGTGTGGACACAATTGCAGAGGTGAAAACACTTTACCAGGCTGCAGACACTGTTGAGAGACTGTCTCATTATAATGGAAAGTAATATGCCTTCTCATTCAAAAATCAAAACAGACACTGTCAGGCAGTGGGATATAATATTTCTGGATTAGAAACAATTTGAGCTGATTTTTTGACAAGAATTCAAGACTGCAAGTTTAGTAAAATCTAAACTATTGTTTTAGACTTTGAGGTTAAATGGGAATGAGAAAAAGCTGTAAACTGCTGACATTAAGTTGTTGGATTGTTCCCTAGTTGGGCATTTTTGTGGCTGTCTATGGACAGGTCCTCCAGGCATAATCACGAAGATGACCTGGGAGGCCAACACGCAAGTTTGAGAGGAGTTGAGTTCTGTGCTAAGGCATATTATTCCAAGCCTTGTTATTTTGGACAGTCCAGCCAGAGGGGTCATCACAGAATGACTTGTTGATGATGTAATAGGTGGAAAGCTGTACATGTGCCACACTATCATTTCGTTCTTTGGCTTTCCAAGCCGAGAGACAAATTTGAGCTAGAGAAAATCCCCAACTAATAGCTGTTTATGAGTGGCTGAGTCACCTCAGTGAAATCTTACTTCTGGCCAATAGCAGCATCACTCCAACTGCTTGATTCAGTAATAGTTGCAACAAAGTTTTACAAAGATCCAATTCCTCTAAAAAATCTAGAGCCGAAGCCAGAATCAACATTATGACTCTTCTTTTTATTTAAAGGCCTCCTATTTGCTCCCATCAGGCGCCAGTGATTTGCACAGAGCAGGGTGGTCATGTCAGCAGGCCACCCCCGTGGTTACACAGATATGCAGACAAATGAAACAGAGATCAAGACACACAAGGCACTGGTGTGCTCTCTAAGTGTAACGACATCATTTGACCCAGAGATATTTGGTCATATTTTGTCTGTGATGCAAAAAATAATAATAATGCTAGCTGGAATGCTTTGTTTTTCTCAATGATCTCAGTGAAATCTGGCATTTGTTATATGACTCACTCAGACTACTTTCTCATTTTTCATCAGGCGTAACTGCTGCGTATGAAAAACACTCTTAATTCAGTTACAATCAGGCTTCATAAAAGAATGTCTTGACATTCATAACTTGCATAAAGTACAGTTACATTACACTGGATCCTTGCAGACCCTTCACTGTCGTCACAGCCACACCTATTCCCAACTTCATTTCCCTGCAAGCCCATAAATTCCACTAACTGCCACCACTTGTTCACCATAAGCACAAGAAGTCACAGCTGCTGTCTCCCTTACTCTCAATAAATACCTTCTAATACAACGTCATTAACTCTGATTGGGGTTTTGTTTTTATTATAACCTCTCACTAATGCAGAGAACTCTTTATTGCAATGTCTGCAATGATTTTCTCAGCCACGCTGGCAAGGGCTCCATCTCCGTCTTTACTCTTTCAGCCCAGCCTCTGGATCACATCAGAAACACCTTTCAACTGTACATCTGAGTTCCAAGGTCCATTAACCTGATGTAGTTAAATGTAACTCGCCTACTGAATGATTTGCAAAGTCTTCTTACAGGACAGCTGAGTGGTATAATTTGAGGCAGAGCGAGAAAATGTGGAGAGGAGAAATGAACCTTCTCTTATGGGTTGTTCTTTATCTAACCAAGGCAATTACATTTAGCTGAACATTTCCACCTTTCCTATTACTTGTGAACAAGCAGCAGTTCTCCTGCAGGCTTCTTTCTCAGTTGATGGAGTACAATTATTTTATTGTCAGTGGTAAAAAATTGCTGAAAAGTATTCATACCCTTTATATTGTTTCACACATTGTCACATTAAAACTGGATGTTTTATTAAGGATTTTTTTCTGACTGTTCAATGTATCAACATTTTTAATATTAGAACATTTATGCCACAACAACATTTTGCAGACAGTCAGGTGTGGAGAAGTTTAAAGCAGGGGCTAGCTTATATAACACTATGTCAAGCTTTAAACATCTTTCTCCTCACTCCATATTCTAAAAATTTAAAGAAAACTCATTAACATTTTGTGTTTTAGACACAACACAAATTGTAAAGAACCTCTGCAGTATTCCATTATGTGACTCATGAAACTTAGTGAAGTGCAAAAAATTTGTGAAAAGTCAGACAAAGTCAAAGAGGATTTTGTCAATATCAGTTTCAGATGTTATTCTCACTTTAAATTATCGAATGCCACATCTAATCGGGAAGATCGGGGCAAAAAAGCTCAGATGATTTAGAGGCTTTCTTCTTCATACATCGTTGACCAGGAAGGGTGACTGTAAAATGGAGGAACATTTGAGACTGACTGAGACTCATTATAACTTCTAATGACTTTACACTGGAAACAATTGCCCTTGGTCTCTCTGGTGACTATTCCAGCGCAGGTTTTTAATTGATAGGATATAAGAGATGAGGTGTTGTAATAAAACAGGGAAAATGGAAAATGGACTTACTGTTCCATTTCCAGATGTTTTTTTAAACTTCTAGTCACATGAACAAATGTGGAGAAATCACAGTTTGTGTTGCGGTCAATCTGATTTGTCTCAAGCAAACCAATAGTCTGAGAATGAAGAAGACACAAGAAAATGGGAAAACTGAGAGGTCTTTCCAAAGGGGAAAATTGGAATAAGGAAGGAGGGAATTTCTACCAGGGTCTTGGGAGTAAAAGTTGGGATATTCAGCAGGAGAACAAGAGGGACAGGGGAGAGATTTAAAGGGAAAGGTGGAAATTGAGAGCCCGCATAGCACTTTCCTCTGTGAGCTGACAGGGCTTGACGCTCAACTAACAGGGCTGTTTTGACAGGTGTCAGATGGTCCATATTACTATTTCACCGCCGGGCCCTTGGGACCCTGCATCACAGGCCACAGCAGGACTGGCCAAGCAAGAAAAAAAAAAAAAAAGTGAAATGGCAGGAAAACGAAAAAAAAAATCCCTCACTTGACTTCCTTTCTGTGCAGCTCAGTGACTCTACGTTCTTCCAAAGGATGGACATGTCCTCCTTTTCTGTGTGGGCATAATGGAAAAGGTGTGTGTGGATATAAAAGAGACTTTCTTTCCAGCAATCTGTATAAGTGAATTGAGAAGATTTTGTCAGAAAAGAAAATGTGGAATTGTTAATTTTGTGCGTCTGCAATAATTGGTTTCAAACCACACAGAGGTGGAACAAATCCCGTCATCTCTGAAAGAGGTTAAGCTGTAATGCTAGAGGCTTTCCTTAATGTGGTTACAAAGATCTCAACAGGTAATAAAAATATTGATCCGATGCTTTTCATGCTGGAATCTATTATCTGTACATAAAATGCATGCGCAGGCAGTAATAACTAAGTAAAGGGTTGTATAATTTGATTTCAGCTTTTGACTTTACACACTCTGTGATGTTGGACCAAAAGTCAACATGAAAGACTGCAGACACAAGAGCTTACAGATAATTTGCTTATCAATATTGTGATGCCATTCAGTGCTTCTATTGCTAGATTACATAGCACTCTCTGTAAGTGACAAAGGGATTCTTGGGTGCACAATATACTATGCTGCCGGTACCACGACAAAAAAGATAGCTATGTATATTTCAGATATTCGGGTTCTAAAGCATCCCAAACCACTTGGATATTCTGAAAACTCCCAAATGCACACAGCCATGATTTACAACAAGTTTGTAATTGTCTCTTGTTAGAGGGAACACTGCGGCTGCGGCTATGAGCAGAACTGTTGCAAGTACTTGGAGCATGTTTTATAGTTACTGCATGAAACAAGAGAATCCCCGCTTGCCTAATGCACTGGGACTCTGAGGGTGGATCTGATTCTGCTTACTGCTGCTGAACAAAGGCCTGGCATGACCAAAGGAATGATATGGTCTGGGATGTTGTTTTGAAAACAAATGCAATGAAAGACGGTTGGCATTAGAACCATATGAGCTTGTAAAATATATGGATACTTATTTTTATGGTTCATTCATTGAACTGTAAAAACAAAATTTTACTCAGACTTTTACACTGACTTTTACACTTATTTATATAAATAAGTGCTAAAAAATATTAGCAAAAGGAACTGTTGCTAACCTATTAAACCCTTTAAAACAAATTTTGGAAAATAACGGCACTTTAAAGTTTAAATGCATTAGACTTTTAAATATATACTTCATAGCCCTGATTGTGCTACCTTTAACCTGATTCTGGACTTGGCATTTTTAGATATTTGATCTTAAATTAGGCAAATTGGAGCCGAGGAAAAAATATCATGATGGTCCCAGTTTCAATTAAAAGCAAAAAAACAAAAACAAAAACATTTGTGAGTTTGTAATTAGTTTGGGTGTTTTCTTTTTTCTCATGGACTTGTGTACATGAGAATTTACTGAATCTGCATACAGGAAAGCTACTAAAACATTTTGACAATATATTATCTAAACACGCTTGGGTTCCCTAAAGACATATCTGTCTTACTACAGTCTTTAATAAACTCACATCTTGCTCCTTTTTAATTGGTCTTCCTGTAGAGTAGCTTGTGGAATTGCTGGACTAAAGTTAGCATATTTAATCCATGTTTTGATATCACTCATAAATAATTTGTGCTTAACGACTTCAGCTTTAAGTTTTCCTAATTATTTCCATATTTCATATGTATTCATATTCCGCTTACTTGTTCAATGTGTGTTCCTCAGCAATGTATCCCATCAGTTTTGCTTAAAAGAGGGTAACAGACAAGACAATACTTTTCTGAGCTTTATATAATGTTATGATGTAATTGGGGAGAGGGGGGGATGGGTACGGGGGGCTCGTCCTATGATGTGCCGTCTGTTTACCAGAAACTCTACCTTGAAGCTTCAGTCCCCATGATCTCCTACCTGATGGAGCATCCATCCCTCACGCCTTCCCCATCGAGCTAGCAGCAGCACCAATTAGCACCTCGTGTGTGTCTGCTGAGCATATCAAAAACCCCTTCTCCATGGGCATGGCTTTAATCTGTTTTGGTGAATATTCTACGCAAGCAAAATGACTAAGTGTCTGAAAGGGTAGGAGGTTTCTAAAGAAATAAATGCCAACTTCAAGGCATCATATACAGCTGTAATGCACAGTCACATTTATTTTACTGTACATTCATAAATGTATTTTATGAATACTGTTACATAAAATATATTTATGTAACAGAATTCTCATTACATCTGAAGATAACATGGTTTCTTGATGGACCTGGAAAATACATAATTCCGTCCTTTAACTTCTCCCATTTGCCTTCCCTCACAGCTCCACTTTGTTTCTGATCAACCACCTGCTCCTTGTTCATTTGTCAACTCTCCAGCTTACCAAGGCTGGTAAGATCATCTTGTTATTCCCACAAGCTTGTTTCATTATGTTTCTCTTGTGAGGTGTTATTTTGGATTTTGTTTTGGATATTAGTTTTTGAATTTCCTATTTAAATAAAATATTTAAATAGGAAAAAAAGGCGGGGGGGGGGGACAAAAAATAGCTGAGTTGCTTTCTTTTCAATATTTCTTAAACTGAAATAAGTTATTCTAACAGGGCTCAAACTAGTAACAACCAGATTGTCACTATTGAGCTAGTTTCAATATACAGTCTCAACTCAAAGTGTAACATTTTTTAAAGTAATTAAGTAAATATTTACAAATATTTACTTAAATTCTAACATTTTGCCATCAAGAATTTTTTTGGGATTATTACTGTCAAAACTGACAGCAAAAACCCCCAAAAAACTACAAAAGCAATGCCTGCTATGTGTTTAAAATAACATTAGGTAGACATAAGGAATCAGAAAACTACATAAAGCACTTTAAGAGATTGCATTCTCTATTAAATTACTTCAACCTCTATGATCTCATATTAACTCTCGTAATATACTTTTATTTTTGTTTGTCCTTTCGTCTTCCTCCCTCTCTCATCCATGCTTCCTCTAATCACTCAAACAACAAGATTAAAAGGGGAGACTTCAAGCCTCTTGCTAATCAACAAAATGGACAGTTAAAGTAAAGGTGTTCCATGACTCTATAGACCTTTGCCCTTGTTTTTTTTTTCTCTCATCATACCTGTAACCTCACCTTACCCTTTGTCTGATTTGTCTGAAAACAGAGAACATTTCATATCTGCCGAATCAACATAAGTTAAAGAGACCGATAAAATGCCCCTGAACTTTGCTTCATTATTCTTCATTCCAAAGCGAGCTCTGTTTTTAAAAGCGTCTGATTCAGTTCCCCATGAGTATGTTAAAACAGGAGGCCATTTTCAGGATTTTATGGGGTGTCCTGTTTTTCCAACATACCTCCTGTGATTTAGGCAATATGCTTGAAATAAGAAGTTCTGAAGGGGTAAGAGGCAACTGAGGTTTTACTGCACCTCCTCTAAAAACTAAAATAAAAATAATGTGAAATAGACAAATGACAGACCAGAGCATGTACTCTCAAGGGCGGGATTTGTTGTAATGGCACTAAAGAGACTGCTGTCCCCAGCCCTGTTATCCAGCGTCTCGTGCTTTGCCTTGAGATCACACTTTTGCAGAAGTTGGCATTTAGGCAACAGTTTTGTACAGTGAATGTCACCTCTAGCAAAATGTGGAAAACAAATAAGACTTCAGAACATGCGAGGGACGAGAAGAGGGTGAGAATTTACGGCAGGCTGGGTGAGGTGAGCTGGTTCTCCGAGCACTTTGGCAGCCTTGAAGCATGTCGGCCTTCCAAGTTAAACACCGGTTCAGTTTCCTGAGCATGGCTATGTTCCAATCACATCAGCTAAAAGTGTACACAAAGAGAGTATTTACATCTGTCCACTCAAAACAGTCTTTTTTTTTTTTCTTTCATGACAAAAGGTTTTTGCTTAATTCACCCTGTCTGATCAAGGTTTAGAAAATTTTTAGATTTTACAAAATGTGAACCGACTCATTTGTCATATTCATGTGCAGATTATTAATGTTCTTTTTGTAGAATTACATCCACATAAAATGAATAGTCCCAACTAACATCCACTTCTGGTAAGTAAAGAAGAGAAAAAGGCCATAAAACCTTATAATCACAAGCTGAGAGGCTCTTCTTTTATTCATGCTTTTAAGCTCTTTATGTGTCTGTGGGATCTGCTTAAAATTCATAGCTCAACGTTGAAAAACCCTAACATGAACCCACTGTCCAAATATTTAACTTCAACCAGTGATACTGTATTTCAATTAATCTCTGCTTGTTTATTGGCTTTTACACTGAAGTTCCCATTTAATCAGCATTTTATTTGTTTTTTTCTGTCAACGTACCTCTGTGTTTTCATCGATTTACATTCTCCTCGTGTCTTGAGTTGATAAAATGAAACAAATCCGAATTGCTAATCAGCTTGGCATCATTGCTTTCTGTTCTCATATATCTTACTATAGAACATCTGCCTTTGTTCGGCAAACATTTTAAGCTCTTTATACGCATTACGTTGTTGTCTTTTACAAATTAGACCTCTGGCATAGGGTGATTTGTTGTAGGAGCTCACACCTGCGTCTGGAGGAATTAAATAGGTTTTCTGGCACTCTTCCAGTCCTTTTATGGAACTTCTATAATTCCAAGTATATCGTTTACTGTGTTTAATGATGCTCTGGATTTTTTTTTTCTTTTTCCTTTTTTGTTTTACTGAATCCTTGTTTTACCATTGCAGGCTAATGAGAGGGATCAAGACTACAGCTGAAGCCATTGGAGATGGTGATAAAAGTAGTTTTTGGCTGCGTTACATATGCCGTAAAATATTCGGTAAAAAAATAAAAGCGTAAGTCAATGTGTGTACAGTGAGGCAGGACAGCAATAAGAATCAACAAACCTTCAACCATTTGTAAGGGGCCTGTCAACATAAACTGCTGATAAAAATGCAGTCTTAACTAGCAGGTCCCAGGGTGAATAAATAAAACATGTAAAGTTTATTGACTCCATAAGTTTAACAAACCTAGTAAAATACCTCAAAATAAAGTAGCAATTGGTGTTTTTGAACAAAATATTTTGTTTTCGTGATACAAGGAATGCAACCTCGCATGACTGAAGTTATCAATAATAATTTTATTAACCGCAAACTTCATTTGTCCTCTACAGGTCTGAATTTCCTTGCTTCAAGGTTTCCTTTATAGGTAGAATCAGAACAGATTAGCAGAGGACAAGCTTTTAATTCATGCAGATAACTTGTCCTATATGTTAACACATCAGTGGTTCATCAAATACAATGAGATTGATCACATTCATATGCCTATGGAAAAGTAGACATGCAAAAAGAATAAACCAAAGGTAAACCTTTTGAATTTAGACATTTATATTCTGTCTTTTTCTGTGTTGACTATAAAATTTGTCTTATAGCGTTTGTTGCAGATAGTCCTGAAACGATTCCTCGAATGATTTAGTACTTCGATTATTAAAATTCCTCGAGGAAAATTTACCTGCCCCGAAGCTTTGTTAATTTATGTTTTATTATTCAGCGGACCATGTTCCGGCCCGGACATTATTTGCGTTATGCATAGCTCTGACTTTCGCCTCTGAGTTTTTGACGAAAGCTAAGTGTTAGCGGCATAACATCCAATTTTCAAGTTCGGCCCGTGGGGATTTTATTGACTGATGATAATGCCCGGGTTTTCATCGTTTTTGGGGGACTAATAAGCATTCTTTAAAATGATCAGAGTGATGCTTGGAGTACTACAGTCTTTCTCCTCTGGAAGCTGCTGGTTCAGAGCGAACGGCGGGAAGAGCACTGCAGGAGTATTTATACAGGTGAATGGATAGACCTAACACGGCAGGCAGCTGAGTAGTTGATGGTTACAGTGTAAGTGTAGCTTTACGGATGAACCGCACAATAAATTTCATATCATCCCAGTCTCAACAAAACGGGAGGCGGAAATCATTGTGGCGGTACATGGCTGGTAGATGAGTTTCTGAGTGTGACAAACGAAGGTGCCGTAAATATCCAAAAGATTTACAAATGTTATTGCCTTTAAATTCTAAGATTAAATCATTTTTGATGACAAAAAAGCCAATTACAATGACCAAGCGCTAAAAAAGTAATAATGTCCAAATAAGTTGAAAAACGTTTTAAGGTGGAAAAAAATAAATAAATAAGAAAAGGCAGAATAAACATATCAACAATAAAGATATTTTTAATTAATTCTCAAATTTTAACTTTATTCCCGAAATTCACTCTTGAACATATTCTATAAATTCAAAAAAAAAAAAAAAATCCACCATTCTACTTTTCTCCCAAATGACTATAATACTATAAATGACAAAAAAAAAATCTAATTCAATGTTTAACCTCAAAACAAGCAATGATCATGCAATATCATTGCAATTCACTGTATTCATTCAAATCTTTTGAGAGTATGTTATAAAGTATCTATCTGTTTCACATTTTCCCTATAATAGCATCAGATTTAGATTAGCTTTAAATCTGCTAAATGTATGAAAAAAAGAAGTTGTCAGTTTCAACACTCTCATAAAAATCAGTTATGTTTGATGCCAGGTGACAGCCTTTCCACCGAGTTGTTAATGTATTACAGCAAAGCTGCACCCATTTTCTGACTACTGTTGAAACAAAATCACACTAGTGGTTCTACAAACTTTAAACATTTTTCTTCCACAATTAGGAGGCAGATTTAGACCTGTTTTTGGAAAGCTTTCACTTTGTGTACAGAAACTCTGAGTCTGAAGTCACACTGGTGGACTGCAGCTCAAAGTCCATGCAAAGACATATCACAAGAATATTTACTCTTAACAGCAGGGAGTTTTGTGACCATATGAAATAAATCCAAAAGTACGCGCGATCGGTAATGAGGACTGGCTTGCTGTTTACTCTGACTTCATCGGGTGCTGTCATCATGTGGTTTCAAAATGCAGGCTAGTCCAGTTGCTTGACTACAAATGCTTGTGAAACACACCACATACAACGCAGTTAAAATAAAATGTACAGATGCATTTTTCCAGCTTGCTACACCCACATTAACTCAGAGGACAGCATAAAACGGGCCAGACATGAAAAATGAGCTGCTTTCTACAAAGAATTAACTGACGGCCTTTGGCTGCATGAGCTTTGTTTTAATTTCCTGAACTTGTAATGGTCTCTGCATGGAATTTAATATCCATATGGACTGAGTTTTTTCCCACATTAAATAGATGCAAACAAATGACCCCAGACACTTCCATAAATAATGTTAGTTTCACCACACAACTCCTTTGAGTTGTCTTTAGAGTCAGTTCAATTTTAATAACTGACTTTACTCATAAAACAGGATTTCCAGAAAAAAAAAAAAACATAAGCCTTCTCTTGTCATGTCATGTTCCTATTTATAATATATTATATATAAATATTAAAATATATAAATAATTTATATATATATATATATATATATATTTTTTTTTTTTTTTTTTCACGTTGATTAAGTTACCATATTGTGTCCAGAAGATTATGAACACACACAAAAAAAAAACCAAAAAAAAAAAAAAAACATTAACACAGAGTAATAGTGTTTCTTGTCAGAAATTCATTGTCAGAATGTTAAATTCTGACATAACATTCATCCTGACTTGGTTACTTTAAAGACCACAATATTCTTCTTTTTTTTTTTTTTTTTTGTTAAAATGTTATGATTTCCAGTTGGCTGCAAGAAGCATTTAACCCTCTCCATTTATGTTACCGACTCTTGCTCTGACTAATATTCGTTAATATTTGGGCCAGACCTACACCAGTATCACATGTGGGGAAATCATGCTTTGCTAATGTACCATATCTCCCTGCTTGACCCTGTCTCCCATCAGGTTAAAATCCCCCAGTTTCCCACAGCTCCTCTTTTTTAAAGCGCCTTCAAAAGTGACATAGACCATGCAGTCATAGGCAGATGTTCTGTCATTTAATGGTGATAAACAGCGATAGATTTTTCACGGCCATATGAATGTGAAAAAGAAAAAAAAAGGCCACTGTCAGTAACTAAAGTAGCAGATGAAACAAAATGGAAACTGTAACAATTTGAAAGCTATCTCTCCGAGATCATTATTCATCGTTTTTGGGAAAAAGCTACACTTACCAGGTGAAAATGCATGTTTCCAACAGACAAAGTTTATAAGAAAATGGAGGTTTTAACAAGCACAAGGATGTTTTTCTTGGTCCTGCCTGTGATTGCCTCCCTGACCACAACCCCCTGACACACAGGTCTGGTAACATCATCAGACCCACACAAATCCATTAATTGACTTGGTAAGCCCGAGTCACTGCATGTAAAGTGAGTGTCATCTGCAAGTTGTGTTATATTTGGACTTGAATCAAAAAGGGGCTTATACAGGCAAAACATTATATATCACTAATTTCTCTGCATACATTTTATTTCTTTAAAACTATACTCATGTAGTACAAAAGCATTTATATGCATTGAGTGTTTTTTTTATTATTATTATTGTTGAAGTTGGAATTTTTGACTACAATCATAAACTTCCATGCATTTTAAAAGGGGGTTTATGTAAACAACCAACATTGGAGTAAAGCAAATAAAGTAGAACGAACCGGACACATGGTTCTTAAATATACATATTTATTTAAATTATGGCCAACCCCTTTAGTAAACACTTAGCAGGACATTCTGTTGTATAGTTTTACAGTGTACATCAACAGTACTCACCCCTTTGTTTTACTTTTTCTATTGCTTGGACAAATCAGTCATCATCAACAATTATTTTTAATTGACAAAAAAAAAAAAAAACTTTATTTCTACAAAATAATTGCAATTATATAAAATAATTTTACATAAAGTAAGCAATTACATAAATATTCACTCCCTTTACATGAGAATCAGATTTGTTTTTGCTGGAATCACAGAATGGAGTCTGTGTGAACAGGTCTTAATCAGACTCGCAATTTTACTCCATACCTCTTAGCAAAACTATTCAAGTTATGTCAGGTTGCATTCGGATCAGATGTGAACAGCTCTTTTCAAGTCTAGCCAGTGTAATCAAGGATCTTGATTAACCAGGGAATTGACACTGGTGCTTTTATACAATTACTTGAGACGTTGTCACTGCACTTGGGTGATCTCCCTCATTGTGAGAATACAAGCCTCAACTAACTGAACCTCTGCTGATTTAGGTCAGGCACTTTAAGTTTGTGATGGACAGGTTGCCAGTCCATCACAGAATTTAAATATTTACAGGACACCGGGCATCAGTGCAATAGTCAATGGGTCCCGATTGACTATTGCATGTTCTTTATGGCTTTCAGCAAACTTTGAACAAAGCTCATATGGCTAACATTCTGCATTGGCATTTTTTCTTGCTGCGCTTCCACAAGAAATACATATATAAATGTAATATAAAAAAAAGATCAACTCTACTAAAATTATCTAATATCTGACCATATGTTGCCATTGAAAACTTAATGTAAATTACCAAATGTTTTAGTCAAAAAAGGTTCACACTTTAAGAGCACACATGGATTATTCTAATAATGATAAAAAAAATTTTTTAGTCATAAAAATAGAAAAACAAAACTTAAATATATGTTTCTAACAAAATTGTATTTTTTTAAAAGAAAAAGTTTCTTTTTTTAAGTTAAACTCAGTATATCATTTCAAAAACAGGAAAATCTAATTTTCATAATATTCCTTATTCACCTTATAGAAGGCGAAATATATTTTTTTGCAGTTTTAGGCCAATTCTGCAGTACAATGTCACATAGCTACATTTAAAAAAAAGTTTAACTTTCAAATTAAAAAAATGCTATGGTTTTATTTCTCTTATTGGTATCTTCCCTAAAGTTGACATTTTACACCTTACCCTAACCCCTATTTATATACAAGGTTAACTTGGCTACAAATGAGTTGGAATAAGGAATAAGGAATAAGTTCTATTACACTTTTAAAATGTCGTTACTGTGAATGAATTGAAGTCTCATTTCTTTCTTTACATACTTACAGTTTTGCAGTAGTGCTGTTGACCCTATCTTCTACCTAGTAGAAGTTTTGTGTGCTCCAGTAGTGTATGGTTTTTGTACAGCAGCACCAGAGCCTCCACCTTCATGAGCTCAGGACAATAAATCGTGTGTAGTGATAACAATCACAACCCACCCAGCACAAATCCTTTTTTAATCACTTCTAACAAGAGCAGCACACATAGAGAGGCCCCTTTTTTAGTAGGTGCCTTCAGTTTTCCACCACATTAGCAAGGCCCTGGAGCAACAGAGCAGCACCAGGGAGGACTATAAGAAAAAAAAAAAAAAAGGAATGAAGAAGGAGGAAACACGAAAGGGGAAAAACTGAGCAATCATGACTGTTTATATGTCATACAAACCAAATATATATGTACACATCATAAAATTACACTCTACTTAAAAGAAGAAAAGCCATAATCTTCCTGTGTAATCATCTTTTTAATCACACACATGCTTTCTTGAATAATTTTCCAAACCGTCTGGTTGTTATGAATATACAGGGAAACCGAACAACGAGCCGGGCGTTCTGACTCGCTGCAGCTGTTCAGCCTTCACTTGGCATCTATAAAGTTGACTGGACAAAAAAATTATTTGGGGTGGTGGGTGTAGATTTTTTTTGGACTTACTTTGATTTGACCTTTTGTCCCAAGACTAGAGGACTAAGTTATCTTGATGTTGCTGCTGGAGCCTCTTTCAAACTTCAGTTGCAGTCTCTATGGTAAAAATCCTGCTTTTATATTAAGTAACTACAGTGATGCTGTAATAAGACATGTTATGCTTGATTTTACTACTGACAGAATAAGAGACCCACACTGTAAGTAAATAATAAATTCTTAAAATCAAACTTCATAAACGATTATATATCAAGATGCTTGTACATACATTGCTATACACGGTCAATTATTTTTCACATTTTTCTTTTGTTTGCTTGTTTGTTTTAATTTGCATAAAAACACAAGTTTTCCTTATAATATAGGCAAAGCTGAAACACTCTCAAAAATGTTCTGAATGCTGATGTGTGACCTATCCTGTTTTCAGCTTTGAAACCACTTCAGCAATATTCAAAGCATTGCTAATGAAAGTCAAGTCTGCACATCATCTCCATGAAAAGGAAACAATCTGCTTCAAGCATGCTCTTTTACATTTCACAGCTTTTAAAATGTTGATAGCAGGGAAAACTTTGTTCTGCTAGAAATGCTCTCAGACTGTGTTCTTTCAAAAGGCTCAGAACTTCACATTCCTCGCTATGTTCAAAGGTACCAAATCAAAAATAAGAAGACAGATTAGATTGAGGTGAGAGGAAAAGTTTATCAAATTATATATTTAAAGGATTATAAAAGCCTTCATGAGTTGTTTCATCCAAGCTTTTTACTGAAACTCCCAAGTAAAAAAAATAACTATGTATATGTTTTTGCTATAGTCTTCCTCCAAACCATTTTAGTGATGTCTCAGTACGTGTTTCTCAAAAGAGAAAAGATTTTTAAACCTTTTTAGACGATAAACATTGGTTACTTATCAGCTTCATCTGCTAATTCCTTTTCAAAAGGATTTTTTAAACTTTTGTGCAAAATTTGCAACAATATAGCTTATATGTTAGCTTAGCAAAAGACATGAAAAGTGTTTAATATTTTGCACTCAGAGTAAACTTAAAGGCTATGTAGGTTTCATAGTATTTCCTGTACTTTTCTACTCGCAACACTAACTTGTTTTTTCACGGTCACAAACTTCTTCATCTCTCCTCTTCCGTCAGCTCAGTACACCAATGTGCTTGTGTAGGCTACTTCTTCTACTGAGTGTAACAGGCAGTGTGTTGATTAGTTTGACCACTGATGACACTTTCTGACCGCCAGGCAGGCTTGGTGGAAAGGAGAAACATTGTTACTTTCCCAACATTTCTTATTGTAGCTAGTGGTTCAACAAGACTCAATTATTAGATGCCCACTGGCAAGCTCACCCACAGTTTAGTTCCAGGATGGACCTAATCTGATATTAATCTATTTTGCAGTTTTGTCTAAATTTCTGAATCACTAGTTTGATCCCTTTTGAGAGCAATTTGTCATGAGACCACAGCAGAAGTTCAGGACAACATGTTTCCTCATGGTCATAAGGTTTTAAACCCTTCTCCCAAGTTAATGATAAATGGCCTGTACTTGTCGAGCTATTTATCAAGTTCCAGGACTACAAAGTGCTTAACACTACAATCAGTCATTCAACAATTCCAATTCACAGTGGTAAGCCACATTGTAGTTACAGCTTACCCCAGGGAAGCCTAACATTTCCAGTTGGCATTAGCTGACAGAAGCAAGGCAGCAATTCAATTTTTGCCACCATGCCCTCTGACCAGTCAAGTATCTTGCCCCTAGACATAACAACTGAGGTGGCAACCCACCAGTTGAAGGGACAAATCTCTCCCTTCAGAGCCACTGGTGCCCCACACGTTAAGGTGAAGATTAAACGGATGGGGACATATATTCAGTAGTTTAAAAAATATTTGGACTTTGAATTTGATTCTGAATCTAAAGATTTTATAAATGTAATTATAAATACTGGTTCATATGATGCATTCATTAAACAGCCTTTCCCAAGCAATTTTACAACTTGACTCATAACTCTCTGAAAGTGTCATATTGCTTAATTTTCCCTGTGTTGAGTTTTTTTTTTTTTTTAGAATAATAAACTTGCATGGTTAATTAAGTATGGAGAAACTACTTTACCACAAATACAGCATTTTTTTAGGTCTAAAGGAGAGAAGACAAAATGTTTAAAATATAGATGATGCAATTTCTGTTTTTTTTTTCTGACCTTGGTGTTCAGCAAAACCAATTTTCCTGATCTAGTTGTTTAAGAAAATGTGCTTTGCACATGTACATTGAAGTGGAACCAGGTTTAATTGCCATCCACACACAGCCAGAAAACATTACTATGTGAATGGCTTGCTATTGCCATTGCTATTTTTCCTTGAAGAAAATTAAGATTTGACAGCTTAGGGTTACGATTATGTGAGGATGTTATTCATCAAAGCACCCAAATGGAATGAGGGCATTTATTCAAGCCTGAAAAATAACACACCTAAAATTCCTAATTGTTCACAAGCCTCTGTGAATTGGTTAAGAGTTTTGGTTTCTTTTGGCTTAAAAGAAAAAATGTTAGCCTTCACAAGAAACTTACAATAATGCAGAATGAGCTACATTTTGAAGAGCAGTGCAAATATTTTCCTAATAGTCCAAAAAACCTTGCTGACAGTAGTACTTTTTCTTGGGTGAATTTAAGGATTTGAGAAGCATCCCTACATTTTTCTGTTCGTTAGTCATAAAATACAAAGGCCTCACCTGAATGGAGTTTACAACATTTGGCAACACTCCACTGGATGAAAACCATGACTGGAGAAGACACTTTTCGAAGGCCGAGTCCACAGAGACAGGAAAGCTTATGAGCATCTTGGAGACATATGGTACAGATTGTCTGGAGTGGAATAAGATCAAGGTCCTAAAATCCCACCTCCATGCCTTAAAGAAGTAGCAGCTGGAATGTGATTGTGAGTAAAACACACAGTGGTAGAAGATTGTTACATGAAACAAAAGTTATGCATGGCAAATAAAATAAAATGCATAAGTAAAAACCTGCCCATTTATTGTTTTACTGTCTTTTGAGAGATGCCCTTCTTACTTCATGGTCGAATGAATGAAAAGTTTTGGTAGACTAAAAACATTACTGAAAAAGAATTTTGCATAATATCCTAAAAACATTACCCACCAAAATTAAATGTAGTAGTGGTAAAATCATACCATTGAGATCATTTTCATTAGCGTGTACAGGGATCATAGTTAATGGGGAAAAACATAGAGCTAACTTCAGGTAAATCATGAAAAAAAATTATTAGGAAATCCAAAAGAAAAGTTAATAAGGCACTATATTTATAAAACATATAATGTACATTTTATGATATATTCTTTTCCTTTTTTAATTAATCTCTTTTGGAAGTTGACTCCACACTACATCTACGTTGCTCTCAAAAATATCTGGAAAATCTGTGTAACATGATTATATTCATTTTATATTCCTTCTATATGAACACTTGTCTCTACAAAAAAACAAAACAAAATTTTAAAAAAAGACGGTGTTTGTGCATGTACAATTTATGGATGTGCCATCTGCAGTATTTTATGTCACACAAACATTCAAAGTGCTAACTTATTCTCGCACAATCACATTACTTTTTAAAGCCTTCAGTATAGTTTTAGAAAACAGTAAATGTTGAAAAAAGCTCAAAACATTCAAGTCTCCTGTCAACCTACTATGGTATATTATTCTTAAACATTTATAGTACATTTAATTTTAAGACAGGTATTAATGTTGAAATGCAAGGGTTGCTTGACTCAAATGCACCGAATAAAGAAAGGAAAGCTGTCACCTTTACAAAAATAAGTACAATTTAAATTCCTTCCCTGCTCAAGTTTACTTCTGATCCATCGAAACTGCTGCATTATGATTAGACCGGCCCAACCTCAAGAAAATTTACAAACTCAAGAAACACAGGCAGCTCTCTTGTTCTGAATCACCTTTCTTATCTTGAATATCAGAGCAGATGATCAACTGAAATCTAATTAGGGGTAGCAGCAGTATCATTTCCCTTGTGTGTTTGTTCTTCCCCTCCTGGCTAGAATTAGATCAGAATTCAGTCCTGTCCTCTCCCACCAAGTGAACCCTAACAGTCCTTTCCAGACTTCCAGATTAAATTACAGATCTTCACACTCCTGGAACCCCCTCCCGCTCTCTGCCGACGCTCCGTCTCTCCAATGCAGATGTGACACTTTCCAGAGACTGCGTTTTCTCATAACACATCTACACTGTAGGGGATGGAGATAAAGGATAAACAGGAGGGAAGGAAATGTCTCTCGAGTTTGGAAAATACAAGTCAGTCTCAAATATTAGAGAAAATGCTTTTTCATTAATTCCATGACTTTTTCTATTCTGATGCAAACTTAATACAAAAACCTAAGTAGACTGTCATACGTTTTCATGCATATGAACAACAAACAATAATTCTCAAGAATTTGTTCGATAAAGTTCCAAAACACTCTTCCAGTGGGTTATCTGATTAGGTTAAAAAAAATAAAAAATGTTGTGTAAAAACATAAATAAATATGATACACAACACAAAAGTATTATTTGAGGATGTTTTTTTTTTGTGATAATTCAGCAAAAAGCATATTTGTGGAAGATAATTCATAATTTTTGCAAAAACTCTGAATAGTTTGTATTCACATCCCTTTCACTAGAATGCCCCTAAATAAAACTTTACTTGATCAGTAAAAGGAGTCCATCTGTGTGTAATTTAATCTCAACATAAATACTGCTTTTCTGTGATGGCTTTGGGGTTTTTTTGGAAAACATTTGTGAACAAACAGTGTCATAAAGACAAAGACACACAGAAGATAGATCAGAGACTAAACCGTGGATACATTTAAATCAGAGCTAGATTACTAAACAATTTCCCAAACTTTGAGCATCATTTTGGACAGTGTTAAATTAATCATGGGACAATGGAAAAAGTATGACACAATGAGACATCCACCAAGTCATGCCTTTCCACTATGGGTGAGAATCAGAGAAACATCTCAAAAGCCCTTTGTAACAATAGAAAAGTGACTACCATAGCTCAACAGCAGGAATCTGTTGACAGTAAAACTATAAATAATGCCCTCCACAAATCTGGGCTTTATGGAAGTGCAACAAGATGAATCCCATTGTTTAAAGAAAGTCATGAGAAATCCTGTTTGGTTTTTCCCACAAGACATCTGAGGAAACACAGCAAAATATGGATGAGTTACAATTTTCTGGATAAACCAAAGCAGAGGTGGGATAAAAAGAAAAAAAAAAAAAAAAGCTGCGATTAAAAAAAAAAACCTGTTAGAGACTGCAATAGACTAGGTGTTCATCCAGCTCAACAATAAAACAAGACCAAAGCTATAATTTAATAGATTAAATTAAATCATAGTGATGTTTGAATTTCCTAGCTGTAGTTAAAATTCAGAAGCTGTAGCAGGACTTAGAAACTTTTGTTCAATCCTGCATGACTGAGCTTAAGCCGTTTTGGCAGAAACAAATTCCAAAGAAGTGTATTTGTGGAGAAATTGGTTCTACACAGTACTGACTCAGAATGGTTAAACACAAATGTGTGGTAAACATTTTGTCAAAATTCTGAAAATCATTTATGTTTCACCAGATCATAATTAGGCACCACATTGAGTTGGTCTATCACGTAAAATCCCAGTAAAAACACCACAGTCCCTCCTGACATCATGCATTAAGCTTTTGGCAGTGCCCTAAATCATTGATCTTTTGCAAACACAAAGAGGTGTCTGAAAATACAGTTGAAAAAAAAAAAACAACTCAAAAAAACATTGAAGTGGTTTCATATGTTTAAAGCTTCGTCCATAATGCCTGGAGGATGATCTTAGAGAAACCAGCTAAAGAGGAGGATGGATTACTACCATGTGGTATTCATCTGACAGGAGAGGCATGCTTAGCATCATTTACAGTATTACCCGTCTGTAGGGCTGCTGTTTTACCTCTCATACTCAGAGACACACCAACTCTCTCTCTCACTTGTACCACTTCCTCAACGTGCCTATACAGACAGCTATCCTTTTGCTCTGCTTCCCTTCCATCCTGAGATATGCAAAAAGTTCAGGATACGATCAGGAAAATGGGATTTATGCAAGCCAGATGAGCTAAATCTCACTCGTGAAGAACATTCTTAAAACTATAAATAGTGCATCCACCTCCAACTTCGCCATGCTCACGTATACACACATTTAAACACACACACACACACTCTTTTTATCCTAACTAATGCATTCTGGGAAGACAAAATTCTTTAAACATCTTACCTCAAAGTGATGTTGATGAATGCTACCCTGCAGATTTTTCATTCATACATATTCATACAGCATCTAATGAAATATATATGTGGTATGCATACACAAGAGCTTCTTTTAGATGCAGCTACTTGCAGACTTGAATATATTTTCCTGTGATTAGAATGAAGACTACCTTAGTTAGAAATGTGTTTAAAGGAGTGACAGAAGAAACTCAATTTAAATGACTAGTATCCCAACCTTCTGTTGTTTTACTAAGGTTGTCTGAATGTAGTGAGAGAAAAGTTCATCCTATAATTTTGGATTTAAAATTAGTACATTTTAACTGACAATTTTTGGAAAGCGTTGCGTTCTGGCATAGTATGTGAACAACGTCAGAATGCTGCCTCACATCGACAAAGTCAGAATGCTCATTTTTAACAAATATAATATTATTAAGATGTTGGGATTCAAACATTTCATAAATAAGTGCAACATTTATCTAGACAAGATTACATTTGGTTTGGATCTGCACTAAGGGCAACTTTTAGTCACAAATTACCATGAGTAGTAAAGGAATATGAACAATTTGGAAATTACATTTAATAAAAACACAACATAACAAACCTCGGTCTATAGTACTGAAAGGTCGTGTGTCTGATCAGGTGAAGCACACACTACAGGTTTACTATGCACTCAGCATTCATTTTCACTCATTCAGACTATCAGTACAAGTCAGTCAATTCAGTCTAACTTTAGTTGAATATAATACACCATCGATTTGTAACAAATGTCTCACAGCACTTTACAAAACAAGCATATACATTTTATATGATTTTAGGAATATACCGTCAACTAAATCCAATCACATAAACTGCTTGAAAGTCAATCACCTACATTCCAGTTAAATCCCAGTTATAAAATATGCAGTGAAATTATGCAGTAAAATGATGATTTGATTATGCCATTTGGTAAAAAGGTCCTACCTTTCCATAATGTTAACCATTTAGAATAAATCTCCTAAGAAACTTTGAAAATGTCTAATGTGTCTGATTCCATTTGTGGATTTCAAAATATAATTGAATTGGGCTGAATTTGATTGAATTAAACTCAACTAAATGTATCTTTTAACAAGACATTTTACAATCTTTGGCTGGAAGAAAAAAATAATTGGAAAACCAAGAATAATTAACTGAATTATTAATGTTATTTTTTGTTTCATTAAAACTTTCTAAAGTATCTACCTCCTGTTGCTCAATTGCCTTTAATTGCAGAGAGACCTCAGTGTCGGCATTAAAGAAGTTTGTTGCATATTCTATTAGAGAAGATACTTTACAAGGGCTAACAGTAGAAGTCACATATCTCAAGTTGCTTGTTAAATCATAGTTATTTTCGGCGTAAGACATGGGACATTGATAAACAATCTCCAAAAGTTTTGCACACAGTGGGACGTGTACTGTGTACAATTAAAGAAAAAAATAAAAAATGAGGTAAAAATAATAGCTGCAATAGCCATACTGGATAAATGTGGACACCCCTAAAGTCATACTTTATAATGTACATGTAGATGCAATTTGATCATTTGAGATGAGACAAAACTGGGTTAGGAAGTCTGCCAAAAATCTGACAGTAACACTAAAAAGAGCAGCAGGAAATCCTTTTTAGTTCTGCTTGTTTTCTCCTTCTGACAACAGCCTCCTGTATTCTCCAGATGTCTGAACAGAGGAGTAGGGAGACAAAGGACTCTTCTCCTAATGAACACATCCAGGCTTGGCAAAAATCTTTCAGAGTTTTGTGGGATGAGGTTTTGGACAGCAATTCCAAAGATCATTTCTGCATAAAAACAGCACAATACCAAAATAAATAAATAAATACATCTAACCCATTAGGAAGCATGGTGGAGGCAGTATCATACGCTGAAGGACATTTCTTCAAGGAGAACTAGACTTTTACTCAAGGGGCATGGCTCATGAACTAAATGTTAGCCTGTTTAGAACAAAAATCTTGAAATGTCTGATGAAAATATAACAAAGAAGAAGCATTTTATTGCTCAGCTTTACCCGGGAGTGGGTAAGCTTAATTGAACCAACTCAGAGGTGAACCAGAAGAACTAACATTTATCAATTATTTGCTATTGTTTGCTATTGTAAAAAAATATTATAAATCTTAAGAAAGACTTTGCAGACTGAAGGAAGTGATGACATTTCATATATTTGAAAAAACAAAAAAGTTTTTTTCTTTTTCTTCTTGTATTCATTCGTCTGTTAGTTTTTTCATATTTATAAAATTATGTGGCAGCGAATTAAACTTATAAAGGTATTCGGACAAAATACGTACAAATGACTGATCAAGGTAAAAATGATGTCTTTTTGCACCAGTACACAGATGAAGTAGTTTGAATTGTAAAATAAACTTTTCACCTAGCTAAAGAGACAACTTTACATCTGCCCCTTTCTTTATTCAGGTGTGAAGTAACCATGGTCTCCATGAGCAGGCTGTTTGAATTCCAACTTCAGACCTTGGCAATTTGATCAAGGTCTTATGGATAATGTCAGACATTCCTGAAGTTTCATTGAAAATTTGTTGGCTTTGATTTATGCTCAGATATACTCAAACGTTTTCTGTTGGCACAAGAGAAACTTAATCATACACCCAGTAGATTCTCTATACGGTGGTAAGAGCTATTAAATAGATTGGTCCTCCTCCACCCAAAGCTGGATCTTAAACTGCTCTCAGACACGCTCCAAGGTCATTGACTGAAACATTAAGGCAAAAATCAGCAAACATATACAACATCCATATAAGCTGACCTTGTGACCATTCAGAAAAAAATAGTAGAATGAAGACTCTTTGCAAAACTCAAACTCTGCACAGATTCTTTATCTGTGAGGCCTTTTCTTGCAGAACATAAACCAATATATTTGGTATAAAGTAAAGAAATTAAGGATATATGTGTGCAAAATTGCTTTGGAACAACTATGTAAGTTTAAGACTTACAGTTTATTCAATTGAAAAAAAAAAGAAAATATATGTGAAAATTTTTGTTTCTGCAAAAACTTTTATTCTTAAGTTGCTTTAGAGCAGCTATAAATCAAACATGAACCAGATGTGTTCTGGCTTGACTGCAGATTAAGTGGGTGCAGTAGCTTTAGCTATATGAGCAAGCTAAATATTTAGGTAGCAACCTCAATATTTATTTGGCAAGTTAAATATTTAGATCTGGTGTAAATATTTAGTTTGAAAAATAAATATTTACTTTGGAAATAAATATGTATTTTATTAACTGAATATTTAATTTGGAGCTGAATATTTAATTTGAAAGTTGCTAAATATTTAGCTTGGACATAATCATTGGACATGTCTCCAGGAATCAAGATTTTTATGTTGTGTTTGTAGTCTTGGCTTTGCTTTCTGTGTGGCCTTGCAGTCCATGTTTGTAAAGAACTTACTTCATCGTGGATAACAATACTCTCTTAAGAACTAAAGGCAACATTTTGGCAAGGTCTTTTGCTGTATTTTTTAGCACATATATTTTGCATGAAAACACATTAGAGAGACAGGTTCAGTGTCCCAGAGACAAACAATGCGATCGCTTGACATTCCTGCAGCATCTGAACAGAAAAACACACCAACAAAAGGTATCTGCCAACTGTCCTCAACAATAAACCAATATGATTTCGTGGTTGATTTCTTTTCAATTTAACCATGATGGCACGCAAAGAAGCATTGTATTTATTATCCACAGAGGAGCCTCCATTAGCTTAGCAAACAATGAAATCATCATATCGACTTTCCCTAATTGTTTAAAGTAGGAATCTTGCTGTACCAAAACTAATAAATTTGAATGAAATATATATAATATATATATATATATATATATATATATATATATATATATATATTGATATATATATAATATAATAATTCAATTAAAGCAAAGACAAAAGAAACATACTTTTTGTCATTCCAACTGGCCTAAAATGGAAACAATCCAATCATGTTTAATGATATCAAAAAAATACAAAATGTATCTTTCTCTACAGTATGTAAACATCTGGTTTCAGCTGTTGGTGCCATGCTATTTCCCTTTCAAAAATATATTCCTCTAAGCAAGAGAACATGCAGGTATCTGTTGATTTTCTGTGAATTTTCGAGATTGCGGACTCAAGAAAAACCGGAGAGACTGACTAGAATGAAAACACTTCCTGCAGAACTGAACTGAACCTTTGAGACACACAGTAGCATAGCCCTTTTTGTAATTATGCCTCAATGGTCGAGAATGATTACCCAATTATAAACCAATTGTCCCCCAAGACCTTATGACCTCAAAAGATCAGTGTTTGTCTGCAAAAACAGTACTGCAAAAAAAAAAAAAACTTTTTAAGAAGTGCAAGAGTGCAAAGATTTTCTCTCTGCATGCTGAAGGCATCCCATAGAGATATCCTTTCCTGACAATCACTAATCTAGCTCAACTTTCCTTGACCATACGCAGAGTCCATAATAACTCAGAAAGAATGGGTGCTTTGCTGCAAATCCATAATATTGAGCACTTACACTTGATCGAACAGTAGATACTGAGGAATTCTAGTTGTCCAATACATCCTCCCTACTGATCCAAATCTCTTTCTTAATAGTTTCCCCTATTTTCCCAACCGTGCATCAGATCCTCTCATTGCTTCAAGCCCCAATCCAAGCAGCCCTGTTAGCCTGTGGTGTGAGATGCGAGGTAATCTGACTTGCCTTAGTGAATAGGGTACAGTGCCATGTTGAGCTGTGGAAAAGGTTTAGGGGGAGTAACATAGTCAACTGGTTTTCATTTTGTCTGTCTCTTTAAATCTATAATTATTGTTGTTAATAAGATCACTGTGTTGTATATTTATTGAATCTTGGTGTGTTTTTGAAAAAGAAAGACCTTGAAACAGCATATTATACCATATACGCTATGAAAACAGTATATTCTATGCACTGCAGTTCTGTTTGTTTTTGTTTACCGTTCATAACACATCAATGCAAACAAAGTCATTGCCAGTTATTAACCGACTTATTTTTAACACAAATTGAGAGTTTGTACCAGTGGATTTTAACTTCAATCCAAATGCTGACAGTAGTTTTAGCCTTCAGGAAGAGTAATCATTTTCTTTGGCTCAGGATATGTCAGGATGGTAAAAGTTTTCACTTTCCCTCTTCCTTTCTCCCTCCTTTCACTTCTTTTTTTTTTTTTTTTCTCACTCCCTAACAGCATAAGTCGGAAATTCCTATTTTGCTTGGTCACCCAGGATTTATTGGACACTGGCTCTTTTCTTAGGATGTGGTTCTCAGCAGGTTAGCATTCAGAAATACTGCTGGTGAGTAATGGCTTCTGTCAGGAAGGTGGCTGTTTTTCATTCCTTGATATGCACTTCGTTACATCTCAAACACAGTATGTTGCCTCTGGCCTTTAACCCCATATGCACTCCACAGTCTTGTGGGTGCAAATACTCAGCTGCTTGAATTTGGCTCATTCTTACCCACTCAAAGGGGAAAAAAACATATCACCAGTAGTTTTGAGTAAATATTCTTCAACATAATAATTAGGCACAAAAAGAAGCACATAAAAAAGAAAACAGTATCCTGCAAAAGTAATCATATCTGTATTAGTCCTTTATCCTTATTAATAAATTTTTGCAGCACAACAAAACAAAAATTTGTGAAATAGAAGACTAATGTAATGGTTTTCGACAAAACCAAACAAAATGAAAAACTTTGATTTGAGTGTATGTTGGCCATATCAACAACTCCCACCGCTTTAATCGAAATCCAAACGAGGATCTCTGTCAAGACTTAAAATTAACTATTTATATACATTCTCCTTTCAATATTACTGCATTGCAGGTACGTTAAAAAGACAAAGGGTGAAATTGTTGGTTGCTTTCTGTGCAAATCTAACCAAAACAATTCCTGAAATTTAAGCCTGAGATACTTTTGCAAAGCACTGGAAAATATATTTGTTGATATAGACTTCAAAATTAGTGTGGTACTTCTGAACTTATATTCAGAAGTATGTGAGACTGATGCCTGACAAAATCCTGTTTATTATAATTAACACAAAAAATAAGTCAATTAATCTCATCCTCTGCTATCAACTGTCATTAGAGAGTGAATCATTTGCTGCTGCTAAATGTGTATCACAAATGCTTTTAATTGAATAGACTAATTAAAAGTGTTTTGTAGAGTAAGCCCTCCACTGCTAATGAGTTAGCTCTAAATGGCTCAATTAAATCAAATTGACAGTTTCAAACTCTCCTTGGCATTTACCTACATCCTTGAAGAACACATACCTCAATTTTCCATGTTAATAAAGCTCATGAGTATGATTAAGAAACTGTTTTTCATTTGTGCTGAGCGCGCAAACCAAAGTAATTTCTTAAAGTCAGCTTGAAAGAATTTGCATGCAACATGTTTCTCGATGATGTGAATTATGTACTTCTTGGACCACATTGGCTTAGCTGACAGCCAATGCATGTGGCGACAGCTACAAGTAATTTACTTGTGGCTCTTTCACTTGAGAGCATTTGGACAAACTTGTGATCCCTCCCATTCACACAGCAAAGCAACACGCACCATCACCTTCATCATGTACAAAGCCTTTAGATCTGCAGTGCTGACAAGCAAGGGCACACATGAGCAGGGAGGTTTCAGCTTCTCTAATTAATAAACAGCACAACTTCAAAGTTGCGGGCTTGTCAGAGAGACGCCCACGCTAGCATGAGCAATTTCCCATATAACAATTTGACTTGGCAACATATCTTAAAAATTATGATTTCAGTTTTTTTCACAAAGTATCAAAGATTAGTAAAATGTATCCAAAATAAGAAATCCTAACAGGAAATTAATATACAAATGTTCAAAAAGGCACTATTGACATTTTTCTGTTTGCAGATTGTCTGTCATTAAATAAAATATTAAATTTCTCCTTTAATTAAAGACAGTTGTCATAAATCTACATTTTGTTAACAATAAACTTACTTTAATTAAAACATGATGTTTCTTGCTATGGCAACATTGGAATTTGCTTCAGATAATTAGGTTGTGCATACAAAAAAACAGTCATGAAGTATATGTTCAATCAACAAATGTTTTACTCTTGTTCTATACATTGTTGTTTCTTGTGATGTTCATTAACCCCACATTCAGTTACTGTTTTAATAGTTGCATACTTACTAGTTTACGTCTTTAAAGTTTTCTCCACTTTAGCTTCTTCAGTAACACAATACTATATTCCACTGAGGGTGTCGAGTTGCTCTCTGCAAACAAAGGTTAAATACGGTCCTCTAAGGGGCGTGCTGTGGTGGCACCGAGGTTGCCATGCCCCACGTTTGGAGGCCTCAGTCCTCGACATGGACGTCCCGGGTTTGACTCCTGGGCCCGGCGACCCTTGCCGCATGTCTCCTCGCCCTCCTTCCTGTCAGTCTACTGTCAAAAAATGCAAGCCACTAGCGTTGCTAAAAACTCTTTGGAGAAAAAAAATAAATAAAAAATACAGTCCACTAAGGATGTGGTTTGGATTAAAAGTGAGAGTAAAAAGGTAAAACTAAGTTTTTGTCCGTGAAGACAACTTCCCAACAATGACAAATGCCATTTGTTAGACAACAATCAATTTGTTCAATTTGTTCAATGTCTAACTAATGAAAAAAGCAAAACAATAAAAAAAACTACATTTCATAATTTTTTTACATCTCGGAATGGAGAGTAATCACTGCTGGTCTTTGAATATTTTATACCAGCCTTGACATTTGCATGGAACCAAAACACGACCCTGATTCTACTTCTTACATTTTTTACCTATCTCTTCATATTATATGTAATGACTCCCAGGGAAAAATGCAGTACACCATCCAAAAAGTATGATGGGAGCTGCTAATGGCATGAACATTAAAACCAGCCAGTATTTAGCCTCTGTGCATGGACAAATATCTCATTTTCCCTCCCAGTCTAACCAGCGTTGCCTCGGGCTCTCACACTCATTGAATATGTTCGAGGTCCTGACAGAATCACAGTTAAAGATAACTGACCGGGTTTGTCTTTCTCTTTTGTCTAATGATGACTCTGATTTCACTGCTGGCTGTAAAGAGTATTTATTGCAGGAAAAAGCAAGGATGTTAAGTTTGACATGTTTGTAATTTTCTGTTTATGGTTGTCAATTTTCTAATAATGCAATATCTAAACTTAAAATTTGAAGTAATGTCCAATTAAAATTTGTATTATTATTATTGTAAATTTGCAATTCAAAAATTTAAGTTGGAAACTATATATATATGTATATATATATATATATTTTTTTTTTTTTTATTATTATTTTATTTTATTATTATTTCTTTTTTTCCAGATCATGCATGTATTTAGAGATCACACCCAAGCTTATTTTTGCATGGTAAATTGCTTTTCTGGTGTTAAAGTAGCACTGCCAAATGTAAGAATTGTGTATGATCACAGCCCCGTCACCCCACCACACCTCCACCCAAAAAACTGACAAGCAAGGGACAGAAAAATATTGAAAAACAGACGTCATGCTACAGAGACAAAAAGCGAGGCAAAAATAAATATATCTGAACAGAGGGATAAAGGAGTATTTTTCATAGTGTGAGAGAAATTAGGTGAAAGGTACAAAAAAAAGCACAACTGTCGACAGTTGGAAAATGAAACGATAACAGAGAAAAACGATGGTGGGACTGAGGGCTGACATCCCAAATATCCCACCAGATGTTCACCGATGCAGAGGAATTCTTCTCCATATTAACCTAGCTGTATTGTTACAGATGTGTCTCCATTGGCCTGATTTACATGCAGGCACCAAGCATGCTGGACTAGCCTCCCTGGACCCATTTCAATCTAAATGTCACAGGAGGCAGGAGGGAGTTGTAGAAAAAGTGGCAAACTGAGTAGTGGGAAAAGATTGGACAGGAAAGTGGGCACCATATTGTGTCATAATCATGATTCTATTCCAAGCAGCTGGCCTTTGGAACAAATTAACCTGCTGTTTTGGAAAGCTGAAAGAAAAAAAGCTGAAGAAATGTGTGCATGGTTTTCAATGCTTTTGTCCAAAGGTTTTGCGCTGGAAGGCTGACAGGGATAGCAGGCTAAATTAAAACTAAGATGCTCCTTAACAGTTTCTAAAGGAACAAAATAATAAAACAGTTGCTTCAATCACAGGAGATCATCCTTTTAAAATTATCTGTACACATTTATGGATTATAAAGCATGCCTATGAGTTGGAAAGGCAAATATTGCACTTTAAGGGGTTTGTCCACTAGAGCATAATGCTTTTGGTGGAGTTAGAGTGAAAATCCTAAATTTATGGATGGGACTGAAATTCCTGCTTTCAGATGACCTCTGAGTAGTTGCAAAGAAAAAAATTGAGAGTGAGTATCTTGCTTGAGGATATGTCAACCACAGTTTGCTGAAATGGGGAGGAAAGTTCATCACCAAACTAAATTTTCCAAGCTCCTATGGAAATCTTTGACAGATTTATGAGGCAGTGGTACCTTTTTTTCTTGTTTTTTGTTTTATTTTTTTGCTTTTGGAAGGATGGGATGAACTTGAAGATGCCGACTCAACAACTTATATGTAAAGACGTCCAGAGTGGAAATTATGAAAAATGTATGTGAGTATATTTTATATTTTGAAAAACAAAACGTGGGCATGGTTAAAGTAAGTTTATATGTTTGTGGTCAATGCAGTATTTGGTATGTTTTTTTTCATATGTTGTTGTTTTACTTTAGGTAATCAAACACTTTATCAGTCATTGTTAGTATTTATGCTCCATTGACAGTTACTATTTACATTTTGATTTGTTGGCCAAGACTTACAAAGGTTTTCTTTAAGAGTTTAAACTTCTGATTATCCATAGTTTAATACACTGATGTTCAAGTTAATGTGACAAAATTAGGGCCGGGGACTTTAATTTTGATGAGTTAATTGGATAAATTTTAACATGTTAAAATTCGTAGGCAATTGATTGCATTTTCTTTCATCCAAAGGCATGAGCCGGAACCTTTTGCCTGTAAATCTAACACACAATGTCAACAAACAACAATGTAGGATGACAAAACAACTTTTCTTGGTCCACTGGGGTTAAAGTTTTACATTTTAAAAATTATCTGAGGAGATGCTGGGAAAGACTATTGTTGTGTGCAAATTGTGCAAAAAGGAGTTGGCCTACTATCAAAGCTTTCCAAGCCTATAATACCATCTCAATGCTAAACATGTTGCAGCAAGCACTTACATTCCTAAATTAATCTCAGTGTCCACTGTTCACATTTCTAAAGAAGTATTTCTTCAAGAAAGTTAAATGAATTATCAACATTGTAATGGATACTACAACACTTTGCACCAATCTAATTGCTGATTAATCTAAATGACAGATTAAAAACAATAAATGTCTTTGTTGTGGAGCTCAACAACTATTTGACTGTTATGACTATTTATGACTATATTACTATTTATTCAATAATTTAGCAGTCAAAAGGCTTCTTGAATTGAATGTTTTTTCTTTTTTCTTAAAAAAAAAATTACATAAATTCTGAATCATTGTTTACAGACCGTGCAATTAACTTGATTAAAAATTCTAATTGAGATAAAAAAAAAGTTCATTGGGTGTGAATACTCTGTAAAGGCTTTGCTTAATTTGCTTTGTCTTGAAGTGCCACTTTCAATATGCCTGCTTTACTTGCCAACAGTGAGATGAAGGTCTACAACATAAAATTATCACTACTAAAAAGTAATAAGAAGAATTAAGCACAGGAATCCTCATGAAACTGTAGTCATAAAATTTGTTCCTACCTTCAGCCACAATAAGTTTTGTTTTTTATGATTGCTATAAAAGAGTCCAAATGTTTTGGGAGGAAAAGTCTATGAAAGTCTATCATCTGTTAAACGCTAGCTCCATCAATTTTATCTCTTCTAAATTTGCACTTGACAAAACAAATTTGAAGTTCTGACCTTCAACAAGATGACGACAACTTGCAACAGCTTTTCATTACAAGATCTGCAGCAAAAATGCAATAAATTCAGGAATACAAATAAATACCAATTATTACTCTGTCTTTTGGTCATTAACCAATGCTAAAACAAAGTACTAACACATGTTGCTCCTCTTGGGTTTCCTGTTTTGCTACTTTAGTTTGACCACAATTAACTATGTTCCAGGAGAATTATGGGAAGAGAGTGGTGTATTTGTGCGTTTGTGGGATGCATTCCTCAGTACTCATCCCCTACTCATTCATTTTACTCTTCTTGCTCTCAATTCTTTCCGTTTTCTTCCATCTCTCCATCACAGCCTGGGGCTCCTTCTAATCGTCCTCTGCTGTGCTGATTGGACTTTTCATTAGTCTTCTCCCAGAGGCTCTGCATGACCTCCTCTGGGTCACAGCCTACTGATTATACCCTTTCTATTCTTTTCAGTGGTGTCTTTATCAACTCCTTGAAGAAGTCAGGATGACACCTACTTTATCTGCATGGTTATGTCTGTAATCTGAATTTGTCTTAAGATTTTCACATGTATATATTTAATAAATTTATTTAATAGTATTGTAGATACTTTTTTTGGACATTTGGATGAAAGGTTATGGTTTAGTTGACTGAAAAATATATAGATGCTGCGGTGAAACTACAGCCTGCCAAGAAAAAGATTTAAGATAGGTCTCCAACATGTCGACTACTGCTTGGAATGGCTTAAGCTGTCTCTGCATATTTGCTGCTTGACGCAAAACCCTTATTGGATCTTAAGCCTTACCTACTGCCCGTGACATGTCCTTGGAAGTCAACAAACCACCAATAAGTCAGTTACCGAAGGGATTTTAACGATGCAGCTTTATGCCACAGGCTGCCAGCTGAGCATGTCTGAGGGCTTGTTTTATCGTCGTGTCCTGTTTTCTTTCTATGAATGTGCTGTAGGTTGGAAGATATGTTTTTGCCATGTGACTAACCATGACCTTGTCCAAATGAAGACCATAAGCCACACATCCACCCCAATCACACACTCTCGCACACACAGTTTCATCTCTTTGCCCCAACCCTGGCACGCTCCAAAAACTGGAACAGATTGCTCCCCTATGAGCTTGTTCGAGCTCTGATTGCCGCTACATCCAGCTAGGCTTTCAAGTGGCCTCCTGTGTTCACAGCACCCCTATGGGTTAGGGCCCACTGGACTACACATGGGGACTATTACCCAGGCCTGTCGAGGCCAGCATGGGGCACGCCGTGATCCCTATCCGCGCCACAACACTCTAAACACCCATTTCCACTCCCAATCACTGCAGTTAATTACAGTGATAGCTCTGTCCACAGCTTTCCTTTGCAGTGGAGTGTTGTCCTGTCAGAGCAAACAGAGTCAGTAGTCAATGACAAGCATCATCAGCTGAGCTTGCAGTAGGTGGATTTAGCACTTCCTGCACAGAACCTTTGTCAGGATTTAGAGAAATATTCCCCTGTGTCTCTCTGTTATCATGAATGTATTGTTTCAAAAAATAACCAGGCTGATTAATAAAATGAAATCCTTTGAAGCTTAAGTTTGCAAGGTACTAAAATATAAGTTTGCATTATTCTTTAGTTGTTTTTTGTCTGTACATAATTAAGCTGATAATCAGTTTAATTTAGTTGGTAGTAAAGGCTTGTTTCAAGATGCCTGCTTTCTAAACTCCATCTCAATCAGACATTTAAAATGTAAAGAACAAGTGATTTACTGATCACATTCTTAAAAGCATACACATTAATAACAACATACTGACAAGGATATATTGAAACAATGGAAGTAAATCCTAAAACCTAAAGGAAATAAGTAAAATCCTTAAACATCCTGAGCTGAGCTTTGAGGTCATGCTGCATGTGAATGCTTACTGAGCTTACTGTGGACTCACTCCTACATGTAGACAAAAGGCTTCCATGGTGGTAAACCACACTGGGAGATTTATGACAAGTGAACATAGCATTAATGTTGTCTACATGAATCTGATTTAATCTGTATCAATTTAAAATAGACTCTGACAGAAAGGACATGGGCAGAGCCACATTTTCCCAGTCACAACATAATTATTATTTAGTACCCAGAAGACAGGAAGCTGAAACAAAAAAATGTGAGTCATACTTGAAAGGTGATAGGTAATTGTTCAGATTTTGAACATTTGAACACTTTGAACAGTGATTCAAAGCACTGCTAATACCTTTATGTTGGATTAATCTCTGATGTACTGGTAAAAAATACAAAAGAGTGAAAGGTAAAACCCTTTTTGGCAAAAGAAATGTTCAGCTTCATAAACTAAAAAGAATGTCTGGAAAAGGAAATGATTCCAATCCTAACTCCAAATTTCCCCAAATGCAATGTAATTTATAGCCACTATATCACATCTAATTAACTCCACAGTTATAGTAGTCAATGTTGATTACAATATCCCCTTCCATTTTACATTTTTGTCCTCTGCTCTTATGCCGTTTGCTTTGATTTATAAGAGTAAAGCTAGTGTCAGAGGTTGCTATTTGCAGCTGTTAAGTTGTCACCTTCACTTGGCAGATCTTACTGTATGTGAAGTAAGAGGTGCTAAAAGCTAATGTTGCATCGGTCAGAGGGGTAGTGAAAAATGTTTTGAATACAGCAATGAATTATTACACTTCAGAATAATAAGAATCTACTAATTTATGCAATGAGAAAGAAAAAATAGAAGAGCACTTTAAAGAATTTTATTTTATAACATTTTAAAAAGAGCTTGCTAAAAACATATATATTCTGCAACTCTGCATCATATTTCATTTTATATATATTGTTCACTGGGTAGGTCTTGTTTAAGAATCAGTATAAAGTCACACAGTCCAGGTTTGCCGAGCACATTATGCATGGTGAATTTTTTCTGTGTAGTCTTTTACTGCCGCAATTTATTTCCAATGAAATGGAAAAATTTATTTCAGTTTTTCTTCTTAAGCACATTCTAAATTATATACAGTTTAACTGAAATGTGATCCCAACAAAACAAATATATTTAGGTTTTGAGTTAGCAAATTAGACACAATGGTCATAACTCTGACAGCTAAATGGCAGCAAATGTAATTGTAATTGTGGGTTTTGTGTAAATATGCATCAACAGGCTATAGTCCCAGTGAGAAATAAATTTGATTTCAACACTAAAACAACACACAGACCTCATTTAGACATTAGTCAAAAGCATGTAGATGGCTAAGGTTTAAATGTATATGTAAACCTTAGCTTGCTATTTTCTAGGTTTCTGCAGAAAAAAATATATATATATTTTCATAATTTAAGGACCCCAAATTTTGAGAATAGTAGGATATATGGCCAGATTCAATTTGTAATGCACATTTACTGGTGGAAACAATAGACATCTTAACCTAACGTGGTAATAGGTTTGAATTGAAATGATATAGCTCTCACATAATATCTCAAGGGGCATGCGAGAAACAAATAATTTGTGATTGTTAAAGGAAGTCTCCAATTCATTCATAACAATAGAACCATGATCAATAAGCAAGGTGACTCCTGGATGAACATATTATTTGTGCAATTCATGGTATTCAGTTTTGAGGCTTAATTGGCTAAGCCACAAATACCTCACAATACTAGCCATTGTGAGGCTTAAACCAAGGCTAGCCTAAACATTTATGAACCATTTAGACATTGTTTGGACATATTTTCATCTAAGAATGTTCACTGGTGTGGTATATGAACACCATCTTGGTTGTGATGTAGTTTGAGGTGAATTCATGTCAAAAGTTTTCAAGAGTTACTCTTTTCTTGATGCCAAATCAGCATCTAAAATGTTCTTTTTTCGTAATTTCACAGATGGATATAAAAATCCTACATCTTTAAGATTTAAAATAACTTTCTTAACTTCTTAAGCATTTTAGAATGAAAGTGACAGCTCATTTAAAAACTCATTTAAAATTCACTAGTAACAAAGCAACAAAAAACAAACAAAAACAATAGTAAAATACCCATTAGATTTTAAAAGGAGCAACTAAAACAGGATTCTTAAATAGCCTGCTGTGGTGCACAGTCATATTTTCCTAATGTACTTACACTATAATATGCATAACACCAGATTGTACCTTGTCGTGAGTGACTAGAAATAAAGCTACAGAAAACTTTTTTTAGGCGCAAGTGGCCAATCCAACTTCCTTCCCCCTGACATAATAGCACCCTGTATCACTATTACAACAAAAAATGTGTCTGATTCCATCCTAGTCGAGCAGGAATTGCGGTCAAATTCATATGTAACAAAGGTTGTACTGTAATCACAGCATATGTTTCCCTCATATTTCTCAGTGATGGAGGTTTGGGCAAACCAGACAAAAATATGACACAAAGCTTAACAAAACAACTGGCTTGTGTCCTCAAAGGAAGGCTCCCCCATTAGAAGTCGTCATTTCGTTTTGCTCATGATTCGGGGTTACAGTGCTGCATGTGACCTCACCTGTCACCATTTAGCTGACAACCACAGTATGGTAACCTTGTTAGATGCAGGGCTCGAAAGGCCCTTCCCTCATAGATAACAATCAGTGTGTCTGTGAACTTCGAAATGACACAAATATGAACAAAGCTGCAGCTCTGCTGCAAAGCCCATTCTGGAGAACATCAGGCGTGGACAGTTTCACAGGACAGTTCCCTGTCATAAAACCCTGTTATGTCTGAGAGGAATTTGGCTGGTAATGTCTCAAACCTCTTTAGAGAGATGACAGAGTAGAAAATATTTCTTTTCAGTCTTTCTCTTTCCTCGTGATATTTCTATTTTTTTCCCTTACTCAACAAATCTTCATTGTGTTACTGATGTGTGCCGCTGGATCTGTAAACATCACTCACGACAGATTCCACTGGAGAATTAGAAACAGCTGCAGTTTCTGTCTATAAGCTGGGAAAACTGAGTGTTCCTTTTCACCTTTGTTAAAAAAGTCCCCCTCAAACAGCCATAGAGGTGGTGTGGCAGTGGTCTGCACTCTGTCACGATCACATCACCCATACTGTGGGCAATTAAAAGCTGTGCAGGTCAAAATAAAGAACCAGTCCTTCCCTCTCAACAAAATAGAAGGCCACATTCAATGTTCTTTAGAAAAGCATAATGTTTTGATTTGTGATGTGTATACAACACATTTTTGTCTCTTTAATATTTTTTACATCATTTTCATTTAAATTGTGTCATAAATAAGATTTGAAGAATGAAAGGAAAATTATTAGTTCTTACAAAGCAGTTTGAATTAAATTCCACAAGAATCCAAAGACAACCATTAGGGATGTAAGCTTCTTACAAATGTGTGAATTTTTGAAGCACATCTTTAAATACAGTCAAATATAAATCCAGAATCTAAAACATTCTTAATTTATTTTATATGGGTTTTTAAGTACAAGACAGTACAAGACTAAAATGAAAGAAATCTCCATTTCCTCTGCTGAAGCCCTGCTCTGCTGCTGCTCTATTTATCGTCAATAAACTAGAAAATGTGAAATATAGCACCTCAACTATAGCTCATAGGCTATCAGTGATGTCATTAATTTACAAGAAACTCAACCAGCTGTACATTGGTTTGATTCCTGTGAACCTCCCTGCTGCTGATTATGCTGAAAGGGACAGATTTATTAACGGCTGCTTGTGTGGCATTTATTTCTCTGAGGAAAAAAAAATCAATAGTGGCAAGTTTAAAGAGAGAATAAGAAAAAGCATATGCTTGGCTTCCATACAAGGCCATTTTGCATTAGTCAAGAGGAAATATACAACAGATAAGTACTGAGTATTCCAAAAAAAATATGATAGAAAACACCACTCCAAAGGGACTGATGGAAGTGAAAAGTAGAAGTGAAAAAAATACATATTGCAATAAAATAATTCCCAGACTTCCCCTCTTTCAGCTAAAGGCAAGAAGTTTGGAAAACACGAAAGGATTTGCAAAAGCTGTGGGAAAGTGTAATTAATCTCAATATGAATAACTGATTAACTGTGTCAAAATCTCTGGAAGAAATAAGGGAGCATGCCACACAAATTCAGACAATCTGTTCTCATTGCACTGACTGGAAAAACAAATAGAGAATACCCATGACTTTTCTGTGGCTGTTTTCTTCAGCTTAGGAAAATATTTTAGTCATTTATTTTACTCTGCCTTTAAACCTATTGAGACCCAAACTTATTTTTGAAAAGAGCCCCCTAAGACAAACAGTTTTTTTAATCACACTATTTACCAGAGTAAAAAAATACATAATAACTAGAAATATAAATTCCCTCAATCTACCTTATTTCAAAACTTACATTGTTTTGCACTAAAGAGATATGTAAACGTGGAGGTCTCAATATAGCCTTTCTTTACCTTCTGTTGGGTTTTTACTTGTCTTAGTGGAGAAACCGAGTGGAAATGAGTTTCAGCTAAGACTTTTGTTTGAAATGCCATTCTATACCTGAAATACTGAACCGAGTATTTTTCCTTTCTTATAATTTTTTACTTATTTATTTTTATTTTTTCAAAATTTGCTGGCTGCAGCTGGCATCTAAACTGAAAGGTGCTCTACTACCACCTGCTTGACTGGAGGGCAAACAGAAATAATGTGTGCACTTGGAATAGAAAACTGTGTGATTTGATATGGTAACTTCCTGTTCCCAGATTTAGTGAGTCAGTTTTTGGTAAGAAATTTCTGAAATTTAAACTGATTGTTTCACCACTATCTAACTACCATAATACGCTCTAATTTACGACTGATTATTTGACTTTGAACACATAGATAGGTAAATTTATTCTCAGTGGAACTCTTTAATGTTAGATTCTTAGAGGAAGTTGCCATACCTCCTGTTGGAAAAAGTCTATGAATGCACTTTTTGAGTGGGAGCTGTATTCTGACAATATATAGCAATGTGGTGTTATATGCTTCTTACTACCGTTTCATGTTAGTGGAAGTAACACCTCCAATATGGCCCTGATCATTCCCTATCACTAGACTTGCACACAGCAATATTATATCTGAAACCACATGGCCTCAGATTTTGGCATAAAACCAGAACCAGTAACTTGATAATGATATAAACCGATAATATTTGAAGAAGGACTCTACCACAGTTGTAATTCACATCGTTTTACAGTGAATCAGCCATAAAATGCAACTCTAGCAGCGCTGTCCCTTCTCACTCTTTTCCTTGCTAATGAGAGGAAAATTCTTGGTCTATGGTGATTTCTTGTGGGACCCAAAATGACTTCATTTTCCTTGAGTATTGACCTTAGAACAACAATAACATTTACCAGGGATATTTTCTCAGTAAAACCACAACTGCAAGACCACTAAAATATCTGAGTTTTATTGAAAAAATAGTTCCAGACAAACTTTATTTTGTGTCTCCTGTGTCTCAAAAATCCAATACACACACGCACTTTCCCTGTGTATTTACATGGAGATTTGTGTTTGTGCATTTGACTGTTTGTGTATTTTAATGTGGGAGTGTGTCAGTTTAAACTATGTGTATATCTTTCTCTACACCATCAGAAAAAAAGGAAAAATAACTTTCTCTCAGCCACAAAATAATTGGCCCCCAGAGCCATTATGAGTGGCTCACCCATGTGAGCAAAGAGTCAGGGCTGACCAGCACTTGAAGATAGAAGTTAGATAACATTTGTTGGATTTTTCTCAGCTATGGCAAGCCTGTCCATTTTAATTGATAGATTCTCTTCTCGAGCATAGGTTTTCATCTTTTTTCCATTATCACTCTAAACTTATGAGAAGGCATTTCTACAGTGTAGTCAATGTCAAACTCTGGTTTCAGGAGAAGCAGTGTGGGATAGGGAATTTTGTGTGACCAGATCTTGACTATTGTGCAACTTCGACTATTGTGCAACTTCTGAGGATGTCAAGAAAGTTTGGTTGGTTGGTCCACCTGTTTTGTAGATCTGGAAAGGCCAACAAACTTGTCGCTTGAGGCATTTTTTTGTGCACTGTGAGGTATTGTCTATTGTAGTCGTCCTTGTATGCTTGAAATGAGAATTGGGTTTGCGTTGTCAGCTTGTTCACTGTGTAGACATGACTTTCATCATATCATAGTGTTTGTGGAAAGAATTTCAATCTGCATGGATAGTAGATTGTCTTCCTGGTGAACCAAAAAGTCTTGCCTTGACTTTCTGTGGACTAAGGGTTGGCCTCTTCATTGGTATTGTTCAGAACAGAAGGTGTGGCAGCCAGGATGACCTTCTACCATCTCTGAGGCCATGGTTCTCAAAGGTGGATTATTTCCTGTGGGGGGCAGTTCAACTTTGTATTTTGGTGTCTTGTTTACAAATGATGGTTGGGTAGAACAGGAGATTAAAAAATGCCCTGGAGCTTCATTTCCAGTACTGTGGGTGATGCATTCAGTCTTTTGTGATAAACAAAGGACTGATGAAAAAAATCAAGCTTTTTTATTCAATTATCTACAGTCCTACCCGTACCCAGATGATGATTGAAAAATCCAGAACTTGGATAGAAACATCTGAAATAAGCTACTTCCATACGGTGCCTGAGTTCATTGTCAGAGACAGGGTGATAGGGTCTGTCATTAGTTTTGTGTAGAGGTTCTGCTCCTCTACATTAACAAGAGATAGTTGAGGCAATCCATGAATTAGATCAGGATGTGTTCCAGGGGGCTCACTTTGAAGGTTTTCCAGGCATTTTCTTGTAAGAAGAAACCCTGTGGAAAATTCAGAACTTATTGGAGGGTCTATGCATCTTCTTGACCTGGGAACACCTTAGGATCCTAAAGTTGGAGTGACTTGCTAGGCAGGCATTTGTCTAGGTTTCTCTTCTAGACCTGAATGAACATTTTGCAACATACATTTTTGAAGTGTTTTGTTTATTTATGTACTTTTTTCAGTTGTGTTCCTTTTGTGCTGTCTGCTCTGAAGATTATATTGTTAAGAGTGTCAATCATCTCAGCCCTGCTCCACTAATCCTTCACATGATTTCAGCTCATTACTTTGTCAATGCGGGCCTTGGAAGTAAGATGGGACTTCCCTTGGTGAGCTGCTGCACATGTGATTTATACTATTGATCCAACATCCTGATTAGAATTTTTAATTAACGAAGGAAGCTAACTGCCTAGAGACAGGAATTTGTATGACCCTGAACACGCCTGATGATTTTCATAGCGGCGCTGAGTCTACGTTAATTGCAAGGCTGATTTGACTAGCCTTGCCAGAGATAATATGCTGTGCCACGTTTGAATAATTGACCTCTCTCTCTCTTGCTATTTAAAACTCATACAAGCCAAGAAGGGAGTGTAAAGTTACATGTATCACTGCCCTAAACAAAATATGAATTGTGGCAGGTTTTACTGTGCACCTGTGCCCATTGTGGCTAATATTTTGCTTGTGTAGCTAATGAACACAAGATTCAGAGGGTTGAGAAATGGAAGGGGAGGGCATGCATTTCACAGACTCCAGTACCTTGACAATAATCTGCGCATTTCCCACAGCCAGGATAAGGGCCACTAGGGGTATTTCCACAGCCTAAAGGCCTTCCATTAACTATTAATCTTCTCCTGGAGTGCAGCAGGGGAACCATGGAGTCACAGCTGCCATCACACTGGATCTTTTTTTTTTTTTTCACCCCTCCTTTCCTCTCCACTGGCAAACAATCCACCGCTATGAGGAAGGGTAATTAATTTTAAATAAAATACATGGTTATGCATAATTTATGCCCAAAGCCCAGAGCTACTGGTGTTAGACAAATACACAAACTCCATACTGAATTACCAGCCATTTGAGCTGAAAGGAAGAGTGTGGATTGTTGCATTTTTAGGGTTGTGGTTATCCAAACAAAACAAACATTTTAAGAAGTATTATTAAAGGTTCCTGGTGTTTTTACAGTGGGCTGGTTTGGAATGCAGAACAATTTCCATACAATTTATAAAGGATAGTCTGTTTGGTAAGCTAGAATGGAGGGGTTATAAATTGTCTCTACACATGATTCCAGATATCTTACTGCCATTCTTCCATGAAACCACATTTATGGAATGCAAGAATTAATAGTTGCTTTATATTCTCTCACCTGACATATGGATATCTGCAGCTCCTCTAGAGATACTTTGGGACAATTGGTTGTTTATATTATTAATACTCGGTTATTCTGTTATTCTTTCGGTATTCAATCATGTTCCGGGAAGTGTGTAGTTGTATTGTGCCTTGTCACAAGTGAACGAGTGATTTGGTCACTTTTGAAGGCAGGTAGGAGTAATCAAGTAAAGGAGACTGAAATAGCTTTTTGCATGGGTATTTGTAAAAAAAAAAAAAAAAAAAAAAAGAAGAAAACAATGTGACATTTATCATCCTACAAATACACAGTATTTTTTTTTGGCCAATCACATAAAATTACTTTTAAGTACAATGAGGGTTATGATATAAATATCACATACATTTCTTAATAAAACTCTTGTACTAAAATTTTTGTTTAAAACTTCCATCTCTTCCTTATATTTTTCCATTTTGGAGAAGGAAAATATTTCCAGCCAACTGGACCGTGTAGAAATGAAAAAAATGAATTTAATACAGAAATTATATGCCTAGTTTTAGATGTTTTTGTACATTGGTAAACATATTCTGGATGTGTGTCACTCAAGGTCTATCAGTCAAACTTTGTTCTCAATTTTCCATACAAGTGGATGTAAGTTGAAGTACTTCATGTACAACTGATAAATCGGTCACACGACAAAATATGTTGATATTTTAATGCGGAAGTTAAACTTTTATCAAAGAGATAGATAAATTACATTTAAGAAAGTAAAATGAAGCACATTAAAATTTAACATCAACATGATAAAAGTACTAGTCAAAGCCAATGGAACATTCTAAAACTATCAACAGTTATATCAAAATGGTAAAGAAATTATAGGAATGTTTTTGTTTTGATTTCAGAAACACAAAATGACCGTCTTTCAGTTTGGGATAAAAAGATACAGGCAGAAAATTAAGAGGGGCTGCAAAGGAGAAAAAAATCGTAGAGGATTAAAAAGAAAGAAACATTTCCTAGCTGCCCCTGTTAATTGCACAGAATTCGAAGCAGATGCTCAGTTGCAGTGACGTTATTTGAGTAAACCTTGAAAGGCCTTCTGGTTTGACGGCAATGGGAATTGTACAATAGATAGCAGGAGAGATGACAGGAAAGATCAAATGTTGCCCTGTTGTTTTAGCTTTTGCAGAAAGCAAAATAACAGATAATGAGTCTTGTGCTGCAACTACGCATTCGATTGTGCAAAAACTTAAAACCAACCATGAGAATGACTGACATAAGGAAAATATGCCTCTTACTACACTACATAAAACTGGTACAGTGACAAATACAGAAATAATGGTTCTAAATGGTTCTAAAGGATGGTCAGTATGGGGATGCCTCCAATTGTCAAGGTTTTGATATTTCAGAAAAAGAAAGCTTTACATAGTTTTCTTTAGTCGGTAAAGCAAACCTAATTTGTGTATTACCTTTGAGTAACAAGCTATACTAGTTACTCTCATGAAGACTAAAAATAACCCTTTCCAGGCAGATGTTGCAGAAAATATCAGATTTTTCCTGCAACTACGACTTAATTTGAGCCTGAGAGGGTTAAAATGGTGCTGTCAATCAATGAAAAAGTTTTATAAGATTAATCACACTCTGGCGCTGTCAATCATTATGCCTAACTTTGTAAGCTTAAAGCATAAATAAGAATGGAGTTTTGCAAACCCTTCCTGCTGCTCTCCAATCAGTTAAAATGCAAGCAATTATCTTATTTTATTTTATTTTTTAGCAGAAAGCAGGTAATTTAGTTTCCCAGAACTCAACAGAAACTAAGGGAAATTTACTCCACTAGACTTTCAAGTAGTAGCAAACCTGTTCAGTGGACAACTGACAGATAAGACATAGTTTATGTGCCCCACTCCTTTCTGATGGTAGCATGGTAGCATCAGAAAGCAGTTACTTCCAGACAGTGAAAAAGTCTTTGCCTTTTGTCAAATAGCTCAGAAAATCAAAGATAACTTGAAAACTACAAAAAAATGTTTTCAAAGACTCTAGTAATCCTAAGATTATGTATAAATTAAATAAATGCAGAATATGATTAAGTATAATTAGTTTATAGTGAACTTTACTACAGGAAAATCTTACTAGTAATTATTTCATAAAGTTAAGCTCAAAATTATACATACCTCTTGTAGATTAAGATTCAAAGTAATCTGTAATTCTTATTTAGAATTGAGGTAATGGATACGGTGTTGTCAATAAGGCCCTCCAACCTTACAGACTTATAGCTCTTCACGAAAGATATGGCACTAAAACACCAGTGAAAACGTGGAAGAAGCTGGTCAAACATTATACAAAATGCTTGATTGCTGTGATGCCAATTAAGAGTTTTCTATATGTTATTATTAAGGTGATATTTTGTTGCTAAATGTTTAGAAAACTAAATACAATATTTTCAAATTTAATACCTAATTTAAATAGTTGTATTATTTTTTGACAGTTGTCTTTCTCATTTCCTATCAGAAACAAACTTATTGGTTCACTGGAAATAATCTTAAATCTCAATCTGCCAGGGGAGAAGAATAATTCCAGGCTTAACTGTGTATTACCTTTGAATCTGACCTTTCCATGTTAAGGGGTTTTTGGTTCAGTTTTTCAGGGAAGACATCTTCTGTGCATGAGTGCAAGTTGTGATTAGCAAATGGATCTTAGAGGAACGGGGCCTTAGGTCCCTAACTCCTATAATTACACTCCATCCCTGGAGAGGGACCCTGGAGTGACAGCAGTGTAGTTCCCATTTTTACCAGGTCAGATGCTGCGATTGAGCACACCCTGTACTCATGGCCCTATCCTTTTTAAAAAGTAATTCCCAAGGACCCCAGGACACCGGGAAAAGCTCCACATTGCCAGTGGGCACCTATTCTACCAACCTACTTTAATGCTATGAGGCCTCTGCTCTCTGGCACTTGTCTGTGTCATTAAATAATGATTAAAGGAGAGAAAGTTTGGACACATTTCAAATACTTAAAATAAAAATTCCAGAAAAAAAATCAAGGCGTAAAGGTTAGAATTATAATGCATACATTAAAAAGGTGCTTTTTCTTGCAGTTCAAGTTTGTTCCGTCTTAGATGCACTACCATTAAACAAATGACACACTGGAGTTCCAACAGTATGCATAAACCCTTTTCATATTACATAAACCTTGCCTGGCTTCTATTTACTCTAGAGAATGTTATATTACACATCCTGTCAGTTGGACCTTTAGTTTAAGTGTTGAGTGTAAGTGCAGGGCCTCTCTGAAAAGGCAAGAAATAAAATCAATAAACCTAATATCAAAAATAAGTTTTTTAAAGAGGGATCTTCCTTTTAATAAGTGACACAATTTTCATGTGAATTTAATTAATCATCTTTTAGATAATGTATTTGATATAGCTACAGAAAGAAATTACATCACTTTATCAGACAGATTAAGTTACTTTTTACCTTTTTTTATTTTTGAAAAAGGAACATTTCTACAGTCAAAACAAACTGGTCTGATCAAGACATCTACCTGTATTTCCCAGCCAAAAGCCTATAAAAGCTTTTGGCCCTATAGCAGATAATGAGTCTTGTGCTGCAGACGTCACCAGAAAACGTCAACATATGGCAAAAATCTGTTCTAATTACGTTTTATTCCAGACTGCAAGGCAATTCTTAGAAAGTGAACATTAGTTGTTGTTTTCTGTCTTAAATGTGCCAAACTGATGAATCAGTTCGCTTCCTCCTCATGATTGCACTGTTTCCCTTACATGAAACATGGACATCTTTTCTTCCTCTAGTCCGCTATATAATCAAATATTTTATCCCCGATTGTCAAAAGGCTGCAAGCTTTGAGCTGACTGTATTCTATTAATCTCAGATTGGACTTTACAAAATTTGACCATGCCTGGAATCCGTCCATGTCAGTTCATGTGAGACTCCCAAGTCACCAAGTCTTTTGTCTCCAAAATGCCTCACCATGTTGACAACATAGACTTAACCTTGGAGGCTGATGTCAAGCTGAACCTATTAATTCATGTCCAGGGGAAAGCCACTTTGTCACTGATAGCAGTAGCAGTCTGACTTCTGTGAAGATTCAAAGACAAGAGCTGCTGATTTTGTTCAAGCAGTTGTGATTTAATCTGATTTCATCCATTTTCCTTCAAGGTTTTTCTTCAGTATTAGCATTACAAATTCATTAAGTAAAAAAAAAATGACTGCATCAGCATTTATAATTACTAAACACCCTTAAACATTTGCAAAACTTACTCAGAAATTGATTAGTCTTTCTGAATATGTAGTGTACAAAAATAGACACCAAGACATTTAAAAATGTTTTTTTTCACAACTTCAGTTCTGTTGGGTTTTTATTGGTTAATAGTTTTTCTATTGATCATTCTGCCAACTTTTACTCAACAAGATGTGCTTCAGTGAGATATAGATGGAACTTTTGGGATTGAAAAGTTCATCTCATGCACTTAGTGTGTTAAGATATAAGATGTTTTAACATATTCAGTGGCAGATGGTTGCAGTTTTGCCCTCAAGAAACAGATTGACTCACAAATCTCCCTGCTTCTTTCTTGGCAGATGTTAAGAGCATCTGATGTTTATGGCTCCACTGTAAAGCAGCTGACTACGGTGTATAGCCATGTCTTCTCCCTGCTATTCACTCTGTATTCTACAGTTACAAAGTGAATCCAAAAAAATGAAAATCTTTACATGGCTCAGAAATTTGGTCCAAATTAAATGCATTCATCATAAAATGGTGCCGTAAATGAGTAAATATATGATGGACACTGTGAAACATTTAGTACAAATCAGAGTGTATCTTGAGAGTTGAAACACTTTAAAATTGATGTGCAACTAAAGAGAACAGAAGAGCAATAAACAGATGTAAGTAAGCTAGAAAAGGCCAACTTGCAAATACTTAAGTAATATCTAAATTAATGCATCTGTGATGAACTGTAAACTATTAAATTTTTATTGAATGAAAATATTCTTAAAAATATGGGTTTACTTTTCAACTCCGAGTTTAGTCAAAAATACTTACCTATTGGAAGATCATTATTAATTAAATTATTTATTTATTTTTTTGTCGTGTGAAAAGGACTTACGCATTGTTTTCAATTACAATGAAATGGCAAAACACTGATTAGAAAACAACAGGCAAAGTCACTGGGATCCACCTTTATTCATCCCGAAGACAATATTCTTGCTGCTCCATAGTCTGTGATTCCTCTCAAGATGCAGCTTCACTTTTCACATAAAAGACATTCTCACTGTGACAGAACAGTCAAGCGTGCTCACTCTGTCTATATTGCTCTGCTGGTGACAACACTTTAAAGATAGAACTGATGTGTCCTATTGTGCATCACTACAGCTTAGAACTTTCCAGAGTTTCATCATGTATTTCTACATCAGTACTAGTGTTTCATGCAATGTAATCCCCAGATCATCCAAGACTTGTTTTTTTTTCTTCTTGACAAGAACCTGGATAGATTTCTCATTTTAGAAAAGAAAACTTCATGTCCCTTTCCAAATGTAAGTTGGCTTAAAATATGGGTTCATTGTCTTTTTGTCTAGTTGAGGTGAATCTTTGAAAAACATTTGAAGATTAAAATTGTTTAATATCCATAAGTGATTAGCATCCAAAGAGGCAAATTATGGAGGTTGTATGTAGCAAATTATGGAGGTTTTATTTTGCTTTTATTGTTCTTCTTCCTTATACTTTTTTTCTGCAAATAAAGATTTCAGTAAATACTAGCTGTTTTTTTATATATATAATTAGTGATTAGTTCTTTTTAGTAATTAAACATGTTTTTATATCTATGTGAAATAAATGTTAGGATGAAACAGTAGAAAGAACCCGTCTGTAAATGTACATAGAACTAAATATTTCTGCATAAAGTTGGAGTAGATTAGTAACCTACATGTTGTCATTATTTCTAAAATGTATTTCTATGAAATCAGATTTTTAAGCAATTATGCAATTGGAAATTTTGCCAAAAAATATTTTAGTTACAATTACAATGAAATATTTGTTATTTAGCTATGACATGGTAAATCACATTGGTTTGAAAATTGAGAGAGAGGAGAAAGAGAAAGAGATAAAAAGAGAGAAAGTTCCATTTAAACAAAAAATAGGTAAAATAGTTCTGACAGATTGTCTGTTGTAACAGATCTCGGTGTAAAAGACACTGAGATCGGTTAGTTGCATGTGTTTTTCTTTTATTTACTGATTACTGATTTGTCTCCCAGAACAGAATGTATAGTGTCCACTTTTCACATGCTACGTTATGCCTCAGATAGCCTATTTTCACTAGAAGATTTGAATATACATAATAAAGTCTTACATTTTTCCTTCTCTTAACTCCTTTATACTTCGGCCTTTCATATGCGTTCCCGTTGGGAACCAGAAACATCTGTTTCCTCTCTATACCACGATTTCCCAATAGAATTTCACTGGAGAAGGGTACCAACCACTGAGAACACATCAAAAACCTTTCCATACATACAGCTAGTCATTCATCTTTTTGCTCATATTAAACCAGAGATAACTTTGTACATTCAGCAACCACAGCAAAAGCACTCAGAAGACTAAATTCCACCATGTTCTTCTTATCTGTACTGTCACAGCATGTCAACATATCTACCTAAGCAAAGAAGAGGACCTGGGAATGAAAAAAAGCAAAAGCACACAGTAGTGGGTCAGAGTTCATCTAAAAGTGATGAATGAGCAAATAAATATGTGTCCAGGATCTGGGCCTCAGAGACCAACATTCCGTTCCACATTCCACTGTTGAAGACATGGCTCACCGCAGGGTTCCCCATAGGAGCCCTGCTCAACCCTGAAAAAGCTGTAGCCTCAACCTGGAGCAGTTCAGCAGAATAGGTGGAAACACATGACATGCTCTCTTGTAATTCCATGCTGCGTGTTTCAAACTGTCTAAATAGAGGCAACGTTGTTTCTGAGTGAACACACTTGTGTCTTATACAAACCAGAACTCTCTCAGTGCCTCATTTTGCACCGCAGCTCTTCTGCATTTCATATGACTCAAATCTGACATCACACTCTGTACGTCAATGTACACTTACAGTAGCTGCTGGTTATTTGTGGCCTGTTAAAGCATAGACACAATTTTGCAGCAGCTCATCTGTCATGTATCTTTCTGTTCTGCAGAACTCTCTCACCTGTTGACAGATCTGATCTGCAGTCAATAAAACTTTGTGAGACACTGCCCACTGTAGAGAACCGTCAACTAACAACACTTTATGTCTTCACAGAAATTACACTTTTCCAGGGTTTTTGAAATTTTATGATAACTGTGAAGGAAAATGGAAACAATTTAGCCACAGACGAAAATCTAGATTTGCTTTAAATTTCAGCATCAAGTCATTTCAGTAAGTTCTTCCTGATGGTAATTTATCAGTATTGTGACTCTGACCGATGAATATTGCACTTTATGATCAGAATGTACTTTAAATGTAGGTTTGTGATTGTGAATAGGCATTCTGGAGTTTAAGATAAAAATCAAATAAAAATCATTGGCATGAAGGCAAAGAACACCTTGTTTTGGAAGAGAAGCTGCATGACTAACTGCCTTGCTAACAAGCCAGCCAATTACAGGTTGCTCTTGCAAATGAGACCTTATGTCTCAAAGAGCTTTACCTGTGTAAATAAATGTAAAATAAATTCAAACAACTGACCATTAGTCAAATGTGAGGATCCACAAACCATGGTTTCCTTGGAAATAGAGACCAGGCAGCAGAGCTGTGAGCCAACTAGGACTTTATGCAAGAAACAACACTGTAACTGCTTTGAATGCTAAAGTCCATCTTCTGAATAAACTGAGGGTCATTTATCATGGGAAACATACACTCAACATGCAAACCTGCAAGCGAGGCACTCCTGTGTTTTTGTCGTTGTTTTGACCATCTCCAAAGCAACATCTTTGAATCCAGCTGGAGCTACTTTCTAGCTGACTGTTGGCAACATCTCAGTGTATCTGCTGAGAAATCTAAACACTCCTGCCATTTCATGAGGTGCATCTCACCAGTACCTGATTGGACCCTTGCTAATCTATAAAATACCCTCAATTATCATCAACTAATAGTAATTGTCAAAGCTGCCTCTGAGGTAGTGACAAAATTGCATCACACAGTTGTTGTGGATTTGTTGGCTTTCCATTCATCATTAGAATCATCTGTTCAACCTGCTAACAAAAAGAAAAAAAAAACAAATTACCTTGGACACTAAATGTAGTGCAGTTGCCAGATAATGCTAATACAAGATTTACACCGGTTTATTAGTAGGGTTCCCCTACTGCTGGGGGATCAGCAGACGTGGTAGGTGCGGTTCCCCTCATGAACTTTGAAGTTTTCTAAAAGAAGACATACTTGATCCATGTTCTCTAGAAAAGACAAAAATGCTGAACTGTATTTACTTCTCACTTGTTATTAAACTCAAACAAATACATTCAGAAAGGGATGCACAGGTTCCACATGCCAGCACAGCTTGCTTCTGTGTTTTTTTGTTTTTATGAAATTCTTTATATTTGCGCAATGGACAATGTGGAAATTTCCTTGCCTACTAATTCTCTCTAACCTCTCACTTGGTAGAAGTATGCCAAAACCCTCATGAGTTCTAATATGGGAGAGGAAGCACCTCTATGAGATTGGGCAGAAGAATTTGCCAGAAAATTTGAGCTTCAGAAATTCATAAAGAGATGGAAAAAGAAGATGGCATCTGTTAATGTGCAGATAAATGGTAAAAGCACAACCTGCCAACAAGAGCTTGCAGTAATGTTTCTGTCTTTGAGTAAAAACTCATATGTCCTTGTATCAAAAGACAATATGTTCAAAGGAAATCAATTAGTTTCATTTGCAAAAGGTTACATTGTATTTAAATAGAAAAAGAAATTAGATGAAAACCTGGCTAATCCAATTTAGTTGCTAGTTTATATAAGCAGATTAAAAAAATGTGTCTAAATTGGGAACTGTCATGGCGCAGGTGCAAAGCACAACCCATGTATGAAGGTTTTAGTCCTCAATGTGGCATGACATTTGTTGTATGACTTCCTCCTCTCTCGGATTATCCTCTTTCTTGTCTGACCTCTCTCAAATAAAGACCACTAAAGCCAAGCAAGATTTCACAACATGCACTTATTAAATGTTATTTTATTTGATCAAGTCCATTCTTACTTTTTTAGCATTTCACTTATCCTTTTCCAACTGTCAAATATGCCCAGTTGTAATATTTTGACTTTGAATGACAGTGCACATGTTATTTTTGGGAAGCAATTGAACTATGATTGTAAATTGCACTGCAAATCAAAATCCTGTGTAGATAAAAAAAATAAAATAAAAAAATCACCCAGTCCATATCGCTTGATCAAAACTCTCTTCTCAGCATAATTTCACAGCACCATGCAACTTCTGCAATCTCAAATTCCGCTCAAACTGAACTGTGCAGAAAGAGATCCTGCATAAGATTATTGATGGATATCAATATTTACACATAGGGCATAACAGAAGTGCAAATTCAAGCCTTTTCATGTCAGCAGATCACTCTGATATTGCCAGAGAGGTAAAAAGGGAAATTCAACCATCTTGAAAGTGTCAAAGAATCTGGAAGAGGAAAGGAAACTGGGAGGACAAGGTGGAATCATTTGACTTTGAAATGAGTGCGTAATATTGAAAATTGACTTATGCGGTTTTAAAGTAGTTGACAGTTCTATGTTAAATAGCCTATGTACTATCCAGCAACTCTCTGACCTGAAATGTAATTCACTCAAAGCACCCACTTTTTCCCCTTGCAAATATAATCCTGAATACCTAAATGTGCTATCAATTTGTTGCGGGTTTGTTCCACAGTATGTTTCTGGCAGGGTTTTGTGAGTGGCAGACATGCAAGTTAGAAAGGAAAAAAAAGAAGAGTATTTTGGTCTTGGAAGGTATAGCTTTAGTTAGGAAACTGCTACATGAAACCGTTTCTCCCTGATGTAATGAACTGGGCCTTTTTTTCTTTTCCTTGGGAGCTTTTGTTGCCAATTTGGTGGTGCCTGTGGGATCCAGCCCGTTTTCCCTTCTTCTTTTTTGTCTCTCCATTTCAAAGAAAAATCACCTGGGATGCAATTAATTAATTAGAATCAGTGTGCCAATCTGGTGGGTTCAGGGCGGCAGGCACATGTGACTTAATGTTGCACTGTGGTCGATGTTTTACGGGTGATTGGGATTAATAACAGAGGAACCAATTTGGACTGGGAATCAACATGCTTAATACACATAAGGGAAGGTGGAGGGAAAGAGTTAGAGTGGGTGGGTCTTAGAGGAGCACAGAACCCCCCGCCCCCGTCACAGAAACAAAAGGATCTTTGTAAGGATGCAACATTACAGTATGCTCTTCAGTTGGAGACACTAGATGCCAGCTGTGGCTGTTGTTCTCCCCCAATATAGGCAAGAGACTGTACCATCAGTCAAGCAAACATGCTTAACCAGTCTTCATATGGTTAACTGAAGAAACAATATAATTTGTATTATGAAACCATCAAATATTTTTTTACTCATATAATTAACTGTCTTGGTAACTTCAAAGTTAGAAGAGGTAGAAATTAGTGGGTGTACACATACTATCAACATGCTAATGCACATTATTAAAACCCTGCTATGAGATAACCTATTATTTTAGATCTTTACATCCTGTAATAGGAGGAAACATCCCACAAGAAGAGAGGGAAGCCATGTTAATCATCTTATTTAAAACAAGTCAATCAATTGCTCCAAAATCCTAAAATTGGCTCTCTTGGTAACTTAATCAGTCCTGTGGTCAATGAGTTGATGGTACAGCGAAGTAATAAGCTCTTGCAAAATCTTGTATTTAGCAGTGTCATTTCAGAGCTTCTGAAAAGGACTATATTGTTGGAATTGGATAATAAAGTTGAATGACAATAACAAAAAGAAATATGTGGGTACCTAAAAACAAAGACATTTTTTTATCCAAATAGATATCCGTGTATAAAGTGCACACATTCTTTGGATGTTCTTACTTTTCACAATATTTTAAAAAATATTTTCTTGGGATCACAAGAAAATATTGGTATAAAGAACAGTTTTTTCTTTGTTAGGAGCATCATCCACATAGCTATCTGCACACAAGCAGATTATATAGTTTATATCATTCCCTTCCAAAACGATAGGTGAATAAAACACCTTTGAGATTAATAAGACTGCAAGGCAGCTATTGTAGCCCAACATCATTATCTGACCTCACAATGAGCTTCTGGAGGAGTGATGAAAAATTCTTATTAACATACCCCCAAGCCCTTCCAGAACAGTTGAAGCTGCAGTGGCAAATGAAAGACAACAAAAAATGAAACACTATAGATTAAGAAAATCACTCAAGTCCACGTGTATCAAGACTCATGAACACATATGTTCTCAAAAATTATCACTACACATCAAGTTCTATTAACTCAAGTCTGAGAAAATGTTCTATTTACTTTTATAAAGGGAAGATTACTAAAATTATTTTAAATTAGTACATTTAAAAAGTATAAAATTAAAGACTATAACATTATTAAAGACTGTAGCAAAATCTTCATTTTATTGTTTCAAAAATTTCTAAAAGCAACAGAAAAGTAAAGTTTCTATTAAAAAGATAAATAGTCTACAGTTACATGTTGTCCATATCTTATTAGGTTTCTGGCCTGCATGATGTCCAGAAATGTCTTTTGTCACTGTGTTGGTTCAAAGCATGGCTGCCTTCCCCTCCTCCTTCTCACATTCACAGTGCTCCCACACATCAAGCTTGCTGTCATAGTATCAGAGTGAATTTGGAGGGCTCTTCATCTTCACTCTGTGTTGATATATGCATGTACGAGAGTCCTACATGATTCACTTTGGATGCCACTTCCTCCCCCACCTGACAATACCAAGATTTTAATGTGGTATGTGTGAGATTGGTCTAAAGATGTAAATGAGATCAAAGCCTAGAAGAGGCTATGAACTGAGGCTGCTGTGCATTGTTAACAATTTAGTGTTGGAAGCATATTGGCCAGAATATCAAATCCCCTACAGACAGTTGTATGATGGATGCATTGTAAAAGAAAAAAAAAAAAAGAAAAAGAACAGTGCTCAACTGAATCATTCAAAAGACAGTGGTACAGCTGTTATCTTATATTTAGATATAACTTTCCAAATACCATCTATTACTCTGATTAAGTAACATCGTATTTTAAAGACATAAATTTGGTAAGGAAAGTGGTAAATTATCAATATTTGCAAATATGTAATATCCATGAAGTGACAGAGTAAACAGTAATGGGTGACTAATTTGCATATATATTTTAAATATTGGAATCCCTTTCTACAGTGTGTTTTTAAGTTATAATGTCTATAATTTCTTTGTCAAGTTTTTAAAACTAACTCTCAAATAGTTTTGGCAACAAGAGGCTCTGAAGTAGTCTGATGCAATGTCCAAAAGCGTATTACAATCTATGCTTTGCACAGATTCTTTGACTGGCTTATTAAAATAAAAGGGAATATAGCAGCAACTTGCCATAGAAACTTGAACTTATGTTCAAAGTGTGATTTGAGAAAATAAATGAAAAGTATGGACAGTAGTTTCATTCAAAATAAATAAATACTAAGTAAAAAATTAATGATCAGTTCTTCAAATAAAAAATGCCCCTATGAAGTAAACAAAAATGTTTTTTTATGTCAGTTACAGTTTGACACACAATCCCCACCCACAATAAACAATTTTAGAGGTGCAAAACTGAGAGTACAGATAATCTCATAATGGTGTGTTATTTGTCACAAGTTTGAGCTGAGTTTTTGCAAGACAGACACTACTCAAAGATAAAAAATTTAATCTTACTTAAACAATTTTCTTTTCTTGGTATGCAGCTTTCTTTCATTCTGTGATTTCTAGTTTACTCTCCTTGTTAACTGTTTTAGGACTGCTGCACCCATCTAAAACTTGCTTATGTTTGTCTTATTCTGTGTATCCTCTCTTCAGAGTCTTGGGTCTCACGCTGTCTTACCTCACCACAAATGAGCAGTCTGCAAGTGTACACAGCTAACATAGCAAGAACCCACATGGGAACCCCTTCACACTGTACTGTAGCACAGTCCTAATTAGTCTCAAAACTACAAGCTTCAGCTGAGAGACTGTGTGGCTTGCCCTCCCAATCCCCCGTCCAATGCTGTTTTTCTGGATGAGTATAGGTTAATTACATCCAGTTCACTCATTACTTTTCCCCTTGTCTCAACCTTTCTGCCCTACACTCAGCCATAAGTTTGTTTAGTTTTATTCTTGCTTCTCCATTGCGCTCAACCATAACATTTATTTTATAAATGTGTTTGAATAAGCACAAACTCTAAAACTCACACAATGTCTTAATTTTTTTATGTTTATGCACTGCCTGACCAAAAGATAATTGTCACCAAAAAAAAGTCACACTGTAATATTTTGTTGGAGCTTCTTTAGTTCCAACAAAATGGCATTCACTGTCGCAATGTTCTGGAATGCACTCATTTCCATCCAGTATTGCGTTAACTTTTCACAAATATGTGTAAATAAATTATAGATATGTGTGTGTGTGTGTGTGCATCTCCATGGGTATAAGTATTAATGCTTGAGGGGTCATGCATTCAGGTAAATCAGAATAAAGTCAGCATTAACAACACTCCGTATGGTCTTTACAATTTTCAGCAAATGTTTTGCAATTGTTTATTTTTGTGATATTGTGCAACTCCTTCATAATTTTTTTAAAGTTAAAAAAAATTACAAAATAAATATATTTTTGCATATCTATTTTCCACAATTGGCTAATATTATTCAGCTCATTACTGACATCATAGGTAGCAATACACAGCATTGCATTTGTTTTTTTTTTGTTTTTGTTTTTTTAAAGAATAAGGGGTAGTGCAATGAACACAAAACAAATCCAATCACTGCAATAAAACAAAAATAATAGGGAAAAAAATATCAATGATGCTTTTCAGTCAAATCTGAGGAAACATTCATCAACATTCTGTATTCCAGTCTACAGGAAAGTTCTAAAACTTTCTCTACAGTTTGAGAGGCGTAGTATATTAAAATAAACACCTTACTCAAGACTGAATTAATGTAACTTAAATATGATAATTTTTTATGAACCAGTTCACAACCAGTGCCCTAACCTTTACACAATTGTATGTGCAAATAGTGCGAGAAGTTGGTTTCTAAAGATGTGGGAACCTACAGCTTTAATAGAAGCCACTGCCAACTTTCTGCAGGCGCCAAAACACAAATACCATTCATCTTTCTGAAAATGAAATGCCAGAACTTCAATTGCATACCACATTAAAGTAAAGCCATCATTTGAAAGTCAAAATGTACCACATTCTTTCAGATGCCTTACAGTGTAAACATTGCAGAGATCTCCAAGCGAATTATCTTTCAATTATTAAAAACCCGCTATGTTTTTTATAAACTCACCTTTTCAAAACTCTGCCTGTCGTCCCCATTTGCTCCACCTATTAGGTTTTAAAAAATTCACTTTACACAAGAAAAAGTCACAGAGATTTTGGCAACTCAATGGATGAATCCAGACAAAGCGAGAGAAGAATGTGTTCAGAAAAGCTACAAAATCACAAGTTTTGTGAGATAGAGCTTATGCCAGCAGACATTTTGTGAGAAATGAGCAAGGTCAGCAAACTCAGGCTCACTTTTCATTCATCAGTTTTTGGGTTTCCACACATCAGGTTCAGTTGTCATATTGTTGGGCGGAATATTTTACAAGGCAAGATCGGGACCACTGACAATGACATAAAATAAATGTCTTGACAAGCATAGCTATGAGGTAACCCTTTAGTGTTTAGTTATCGCCATCAAAAGCATCTACTTTTTGATGGAGAAAAGAATGCATAAAGTTAAGAATGATCAGGGAGGCAAATACAGGCCGTGCTGTGAGAATAACCAGATGACTCTGCCTGTTGATGTGTGTGTGTGTTTATTTGTATGCAGGTTTAAAGACATGCATGGCAGAAATGTGGAAATTGTGTAATGTCTTTCCTTTTATCATAGCATCACTTGCCCTGTCTGTGTGTGTTTATAGAATACACCAGTTATAAATATTATTAAGCTGTGGAAGGCCAGCTGTATAATTTTATGGAATTTAAGGACCACCAGCACAGTAGCTTAACTGTAGAAAGCAGACAACAAATAACACTCTAAAGCCCCAATGCTTCAGTTCTTTGCACAGGCCACACAATTTTCTTTTAAAGTTTTCACATTATGTTATATTACATCAATATACTTCAATTATCTTAATGTTATTAACCAATTTAAGGTAGCATATAATAGTGAAGTTTTATAAGCATTTGTTTTCAGCTCTGTTACTCTGCCACTACCAAATAAATTCTAGTGAAATCAAAACTATGCTTTGGGCTGACATGCAAAACCAGAGTGACTTTGGAAACCCTATATTTTCAAAATCACTCTGAACACACCACCCTTAAAATCATATGCTCTCAGCATCATGATGGTTCCTTTTGGTAAGCAGGGATTGCAAGTCAGAGGTAATGAAACAATGAATGAAATCAAAAACAGTGGAATCTTGGGAGAAAACATTTTGAAAGCAGTATCATACTTTTGCGGTGGGTGTATTTAACCTGGTTACTGCCTACCTATGCAATTCTTGCTCAATTTTAATATCTTTTCTAAGCTTAATCTGGTCTTTTTCTCATTGAAGTGGAATACAATTTCAATCTTGGCCAGGCTTCCAAATATTCAATTAACATTGACAGCCACTTTTGGGTTGGCACTTCTGTCTTTGCATTGGAGGATAGTTGTTTACAGTGCAGGCAATTTCCAGTAAGTTTCATACCGTCAAACTGATGCATTACATCACACCATGGCATGGGTAAAATTTTAAACATCACCAGAGTCCACGCCTCCAGCAAGCAATCATTTCTCAATAGCTAAGAGTCGAAACCCTCTGTAAGAAGCTAAGTGTAGAACAACATAGAACTGTTTTTATTGTAAAAATCTATCTATCTATACAAATAAATCTGTAATTGTAACTTGACAAAAGCATCAAAGGGTGTAGATACTTTTGCAAGTCCCTGTATATAAGGTACATTATTAGTGGACTTAAATGTATATGTAAAAAGTTGCAGTGCTTCGTGTTGGGTAATGAAGAGAGCAGTATTTTTGGTAGGGTTGACAAGGGTTAAGCCAAGCTTGTTTGAAACAGGATTAACCCGCTAGCTCTCATGTTGACTCTGTGTGTGAGGGTGGCTCATGTTTTGGCCTTTCTCTCACGTTCACTCTTGAAGGCTGCCTTTAGACTGAAATTTGATAGGATTTCCTTGCTCCTCCAAATGTGCATGTCCCGATCAGGTTTTTACTTTCATTTAGACAAAAGCTGATTTAGATTCTCAGTGCAACAAGTCTTTTCAGCTGCATATCTCACTGAGAAGCATGAATTTAGTACACATCGACAGTTGCACAAAGACTGTGGAAGATGATGAACTCACATTAAGGTGGAGTCCATTGTTTTGGGCCATTTGTGTCCAACTTCGGTTTTCATGGGTTCTGTCCATTTTAGATGTATCTCTGCTCCAACACACCTGATTCAAATGGACCAACTAACCTTCTCATCATGTCAAAATGTTCTGCAAAGGCCTGCCAATAAACAAATATTTGATTCAGGTGAACTGGACCAGGGAAAGAACTAAAACATTCAGGGCACTGGCCCTGGAGAACTGACTTTAGATATCACTGCTTGAGGCCAACAACATCAAATAAACAAAAAGCATCATAAGTTTTTAAACTGCTTATGAAAGATTTTGCTACTAAACAAGTTAAGGAAAGAAAGTTTTCTCATAGCAGAAAGTTGTGTAAGGTCAATGGTAAAGTCTATGAATTCTATTCTTCAGTGTTCCAATATCCATGTGAGACATTCCCTTTCATTGTTAAATATTGCATCTAGTCTAGCAGGTGTTGTTTGAAATGGTCAGGGAAAAAATTATTATTTCACGAGTTCTGAATTATATACTGACAGCAGCCTACGCTTTAAGAAGCATCCAGATTGGGTGTAGTAGCATTTGGCCTTGGTGAAATGCTACTTTTAGTTCAGCAAGAGCAACCCTACAACGGACAACATTTTAGGAAAGGTTTAAATTTTGAAGTTTAAAATGAAAGAAAAGATTAGCAATACATTTAACATTTCAATTTGGAGAGACTCACACAGAGAAGAAAATAGCAGTTAAAGTACAAGATCTCTGGCGCTTGGACCCAGCAGAAGACTGTGTGCCGAGGATCACCGCGAGCAGGAGATTGGCTCGGGCGAGCTCAGGATAGTCTTCCCCCAGGACCAAAGCTGGTGGTGGAGCGGAGCCTGGAGATGGAGGAGCGCGGAGAGTTCATTGAGGAGGTCCGTCAGGACGAAGGTGGAGATGGGGAGGAGGTGGGTCAAAGCGCGGCTGACGAGCAGGTAGACCCAAGGTAGTTTGAACTTTTGAAGGCGTCCTTGAACGACGATTGGCTGTAGCGGCACGGCAGTCCGGTCCTGGTTGGCTGCGGCGGGGGCGTGATGATTAGATGATGTGGAGAAGCTGGATCGAGTCTCCCAGCTTGAATTTTCACCTAGGCTCCATTTCTACTGAATTTGTTACTAAAAGTATTACGTGTTAATTTTAGGAACTGATGAAATACTGGAATTATGTGGCCTGCAAAATGTAAGGTTTTATATGATCCTTATAGAAGGATTCAAAAGTCCTTTGTTGCTCAATGAGCCTGTAATTCATCATTGTTCCAAATACTGTAGTTTTAACCACTATGATTGCAGCATCATTCAGAGATGTAATTTCTGCTTTGGTCTGACCAGTGGTGTTACTCTAATGTAGAAAGCCGATGTTCAGTAGCTTTTCTGGTCTGGTTTCATGTTACGACAGTGAACTCTGTATATTTATATTTGAATATATATATATATATATATATATATATATATATATATACACACAAGACGGAAATGGGAGAGGTGAAAACTTGGATCTGTTGGAATGCTACTACTCAAGTAGCCCTAATCGGAGAGGCTATATGCAAAGACTGAGGGAGGAAAGGTTACTTCGACATCCCCAGTCTACACTAAGTGCTAAACAACTAGTAGCTCAGTGTTCCAACATCCGCAAACGGCAATTGCTGTCACAACTTGAGATTGACGAGGTACAACACAAATGCTACGGCAAAGAGGAGGAACCTGGATGTCAGGATGGGCGGGGCTTAACTACGAGCCCCCGCCCAGAGAGAGAGTATGCAGCCACAATGAAGGAATCGGAGCTGAATAAGGCTGCAGCTGACCTGAGAGATAGGATCATGGCACGAATGACAACCAGACCTCCTCAGCGCCAATTACAACGGCTGAGTGAAGTACCATCAGAAAGCCTCATTGAAGATGTGACTGCAGCATTGAGAACGATCCCTAGCAACACCATAACGGAAAGCAATGAGCAAGGGAGATGAAGCCAGAAGGATAAACTGGCTCTTCTCCAACCAACCAGCTAAAGTGTACTCTCAATGGCAGGGTAATAACAACAGAGCAGACCCACCAAGGCTGGAGACTGAACAATACTGGAAAGGCATATGGAAAAGGGAGGCGTCCCACAACAGCAATGCACAGTGGCTGATCTCTCTACGAGACGACCATAGCAACCTCCCTGAGCAAGCCCCGGTAACCATCACTGTGGCAGATATCCAAGAAAGAGTCTCAGGTATGAAAAACTGGACAGCACCAGGGCCTGACATGATCCATGCCTACTGGCTAAAGAAGCTCACTGCCCTCCATGAGCGACTGGCAGCCCAAATGAACCAGCTGCTACAAAATGGGACTCACCCTGAATGGTTAACTGGAGGGCGCACAATCCTGATCCAGAAGGACCCATCAAAGGGCTCAGTCCCACCCAACTACCGACCAATAACCTGTCTCTCCACAACCTGGAAGCTCATGTCAGGCATCATAGCGGCTAAGATAAGCAGACACATGGATAAATACATGAGCACTGCACAGAAGGGCATTGGCGTAAATAGCAGAGGAGCCAAACACCAACTCCTTGTAGACCACACAGTTGCCCGAGACTGCAAAACCCGACACACCAACTTGTGCACGGCTTGGATAGATTACAAGAAAGCCTATGACTCAATGCCACACACTTGGATCATTGAATGCTTAGAGATGTACAACATTAACAGGACCCTGAGAGCCTTCATTGCAAACTCGATGGGGCTGTGGAAAACCACCCTTGAAGCAAACCACTTGCACAAGTGTCCATCAAATGTGGCATATACCAAGGAGATGCTCTGTCCCCACTGCTGAGGCCTGAACCCCCTCAGCCAAATCATCAACAAGACTGGCTACGGATAACGACTAAAGAATGGAGCCAACATCAGTCACCTCCTCTACATGGATGACATCAAACTGTACGCCAAGAGTGAGCGAGACATCGACTCACTGATCCACACCACCAGGATCTACAGCACAGACATTGGGATGTCATTTGGACTAGAGAAGTGTGGTCGGATGGTCACAAAGAGAGGGAAGGTCATTCGCACGGACGGGGTCTCACTCCCAGAAGGAACAATAGCAGACATAGAGGACAGTTACAAGTACCTGGGAATACCACAAGCAAATGGCAACCTCGATGAGGTCACAAGGAAAACAGCCACAGCCAAATACCTCCAACGAATAAGGTAAGTCCTGAGAAGCCAGCTCAATGGCAAGTACAAGATCCAGGCAATAAACAGCTACGCCTTGCCAGTAATACCCTGCAGGAATAATTAGCTGGCCAAAGGAGGAGATACAGGCCACAGATGTTAAGACACGAAAATTACTAACAATGCATGGAGGATTCCACCCCAAATCCAGCACCCTGAGACTGTACACGAACCACAAGGAAGGAGGCAGAGGACTAGTGAGTGTGAGAACCACTGTCCAGGACGAAACATCCAAGATCCATAGATACATCAGGGACAAAGCCTCAACAGACAATCTGCTCAGTGAATGTCTCAGACAATGGGGAACAGAAGTTGAGGTGCTGGAGGTACCATCATGGGAGGACAAACCCCTACATGGGATGTACCACCGGCAAATAACTGAAGTGGCTGATATCAAAAGCCACTTCAGCTTTTTCCAGCTGGAAAAAGCTGCACTCAAGGACAGCACAGAGGCCCTTATCCTGGCCGCCCAGGAACAGGCCATAAACACCAGAGCAATAGAGGCCCAGATCTACCACACCAGACAAGACCCAAAGTGTAGGTTGTGCAAGGAGGCCCCTGAGACAGTCTAGCACATAACAACAGGGTGCAAGATACTGGCAGGGAAAGAGTACATGGAACGACATAACCAAGTGGCAGGCATAGTGTACAGAAACATCTGTGCAGAATATGGACTGGAAGCCCCGAGATCAAAGTGGGGAACACCCCCAAAGGTGGTGGAGAATGGCCCAGCTAAGATCTGTGGACTTCCAGATCCAGACAGACAAAATGGTAAGGTCGAACCAACCGGACATTGTCGTAGTGGATAAACAACAGAGGAAAGCATTGTGGTGGATGTAGCAATACCGAGTGACTGCAACATCAGGAAAAAGGAGCACGAGAAACTGGAGAAATACCAGGGCCTCAGGGAGGAACTGGAGAGGGCCTGGAAGGTGAAGACCACAGTGGTGCCTGTGGTCATCGGGGCCCTCGGGGCAGTCACCCCCAAACTGGAGCAGTGGCTACAACAGATCCCAGGAACAACATCAGACATCTCAGTCCAGAAATGTGCAGTTCTAGGCACAGCAAAGATACTGCGCAGAACCCTCAAGCTCCCAGGCCCCTGGTAGAGGACCCGAGCTCAGACGATAAGAACCACCGCGGTGGGTGAGAAGGGAATTATTATTATTATCATATATATGTAGCACCTCTTTCCATTCTAGGTGAGAAAACTAAATGGAGGGTGCTTGGGTTCAATGCTCCAGTATCCCAATCGGTGTGAAGCACCATTGACCTAGTTTAGACCAGAGAAACATTGACCCAGAGAAACATTAGAATATTAGGCAAAATGATTCAGCCTAAGTTTATTGAACTAAAGTGACATAAAACCTACTCTTTAGTCACTACCGTAACTTTAGTTGAAAGACCCTTCAATAGAATCTACACAACATAAGACAGGAGAAATAAAACATTAATGTCCACCTCTTGTTTTCTCGGAACCACGACACAACAATAAATGTCCAGTGCTACTAATGCACCGTCTTAACCAAATATAACCCAGTCAGTTTACAAACTCACGACCTCCCGGGGATGTAAAAAAACGTTGCAGGCCTGTTGAACTTCCATAGGAAAACATTGAGAGCGTTGAAATTAATTCGTCCTCTCTCCGACGTCCATTGAACGCAGCCGAACACTTGGCGCTGTAGTGGCTAGCTCACGTAGCTCAGCCCGAAACTCGTCCGGACTCCTGGCGTCCGTCTCCTCTGGTCCCGTCCCGCTCGCGGTGACCAAGCTCCTCCAACTTTTCCCGAACTTCGTCCTCTCCCGTGCGTTTGTCCAGTTTTCTCTCGCTCGAGTCTGCTCTTTCTTCCCTTCTTCTCCGCTCGTCTCACCTTCCGTTCTCCACCATCACCGTTCTCCTCTCCTTCCTCCTTTTTTCCCCTCCTCTCCGCCAATCAGGAGTCACGCCCCAAACGAACGGTCTCAGCGACCAATCAAATGGCAAAACCAAATAAAATACCCAGTGCGTCTCACATCACATTAATACTTTCCCATTGCATAAGTTACATAAAATAATGCTCTCATTTGGTTTACAAATAATACAACTTTGACCACTAAGTAAGCAAATTACTTAACGATCTGATCTTCACCCTTTATATTATTTAAATATTAAAGTAAAGGAGAATACAAATACATTTCTTTCAAAACAAGCACATGAAACCCATAGTTCTCATCACTGTCATGCATTAGTAAATAAACATTTACTTTTAATATATTTGCGTCTTGTCTAAATCTGTGTAAGATTCTTATTACCCTCAACATACAGTTATTATGGTAACCTCGTTTACCACTGGGCTATATATATATATATATATAATATATATATATATATATATATATATATATATATATATATATATATATATATATATTACAAATACACATGCAAATCTTTGTTTGGTCACTTGTCATTTTTTTTATTTCCTCTTGGGTTTGAATAAAACTATCATTTCCATCTGGTTGTCAACAGGGGAAACCTCTTTTGCCACATCCAAATAACAATATATTATTATTTAAAGGGAGCTGTTAACAAATTTCATGTTTTTGGGTTTTTTGCTTGTTTTTCCTCCCAATTCTAATCTTAACTACAGTCTACTTCCTTGAATTTCCATCTCTTTCAACCACTCTATTTTGGTCCCCCAGTTATTTAGCTTGATGTGGCTGGAAAGGGGTTTGTGAAGGGTGAGTATACGGGTTTGATGAAGTAGAAAATGCATAAATAAAGCAAAGCAAAGAAAAATAGGAGGAAAGTGACCACAAAATGAAGCAGTGTTTGGTCTGTTTTTGTTTGTGTACTCGCCTACATGTGTTTATGAGCCTACCTGGATTGTGTATTTGTGCCCAGAATGAAAAATGAAGACAGAAATTTCCTGAAAAGAGTGTTTGTCAGCAATAATGGGAGACAGACTTCAGTGAGATGGGAACTGAGCATTCCTGACACGGCTGCTGTAAATAGACTCGGAGAAACTGGAAAAGAAGCAAGAGAAAATTATCTGCACGCAAAGCACGTGGTCAGTTCTACCTCTTATTTCTTCTTTTGTTATAAATAAACATTTATTCCCATACAGTTTTGTAGTAAATTGTGAAATACACACAAAATTAAAAACATATTATACAAGCAGAAGGACACAGATGTTTGAATGGGGATTTTTCCCTCTTAATTCTAAGCATATGTAAAAGAGTAATCCATTTAAGTGGAAAGGTTGCTTTTGTGTCTGATGTGTGCTATATGCAGATGGGTGACACCCACCCCTCCATTGAGCTGGAAACATAGATTTAAAATGTTTGTTGAATGAGATGTTTTTAAGTTATCAATTATCTAATTTAAAATGATCCAACATGGTCAGAAAACCATCCAAAAAAAAGTGGAAGGAAATAATAAATATATACAACATCTAAACCATTTGTCAAAGAACAAGTCTGTCTTTCTTCTAGTCAAAGTTTAGCAGAAATTTGGGCTGCAATGAAGAGCTAATGTAATTGGCAATGTCCATTTTTTTTATTTTACTATTGTCACTATTGAAAACAGAAGTAGATAATTAAACAGATTTCTGGGGAATTTTGATGAAGTGATGGCAAATAGCTAGACTCCAAATAAGTCCAAGTCAAAGCTCATGTCTTTGATGTTCAATTCAAGCTAAGAATATGTAGAGCTTTGTTTTTGTCCCCCTGTCTGACTCTGAGTATTTTCAAGATTTATACATACAAATATAGATTTATAGATGTATTCTGAATCTACATCTAAGACGTTGTCAAGTCTAATCTGTATATATGTTGCAGGCTACCAGAAAAAATACAGAATTCACCCACCAAGTTGTGTAAATGAGATAGAAAGTTCCTAATGTATTTTTATGTTGATTAATGATTTTGTAATGACGCACATCACTTAATAAAGAATGGAAAGAAGCAAGTTATATTTGTTACATTTGATAGTGTTTAGTTTAAGAAATATCTGTGTAGCAATTATTATGAGGTTAAAGCTAACATGGAGCATTAAAGCCATTCAAAGCACATGGTCCACAAACAGCAATGACTACATTAAATCAACTCAAGTTCAAAATAATAAATATTTAAAATAGTGAAAACTAGATTTAATTGGTTCAAATTAAACAGGATTCTTCAGAACATAAATTATGATTTTTGTTTTTCTTGTATTGCTTTATTTTGTTTTTACAAACAAACAGAAGATTGTTTGTATATATATATATATATATATATATATATATATATATATATATATATATATATATATATATATATATATATATATATATCATATCTTATATAATATAATATTATATATATATATATATATATATATTATATATATATATATATATATATATATATATATATATATATATATATATATAATATAGATTGTAAAAAAAAAATGCTTTAGTTTAGTGAAAATGCTTTTACAGATTTTTCTTCTGTATAAACACATAAGACCATGTCTTCCAAATTCACTTAAGCTGAGTGGCAAATTAATATTCGTCAACTATTACACATATACTAAAACATGCTTCAGGTAAGAGGCAGCAAACATCAAGCTCTCTGCAAAAAGAAAAAAAAAACATACACTCCAGTTCCAAACTGTAAAACCTCTCAGCAACTGAGTGATCTCTGCCATGCTGCTGTAGCTCTACTTGTCATCATATTGAAGCGACTCTGATTGATATTCCAGAGGAAAATCTGGCAGACAGCTTGGGTGCATTCTACAGAAGCTTACTGCGCTAATGTGTCTAATTTACCGTGCTCATTGTAACCCATCCACTGAAATTCACGATGATTAGCCATGAAAACATACAGTAGCAGAGACACTTAGTGTTGCACAATCTGCATCCTCCAGACTCTCATGTTTGGTTCCATGGAATTTATTAAGGTTCTTCACTTGGGGGAAGATTAGATAGAATTGAAAATTCAAATGACCTTCTGTGTGTAAAATGTCTTGAAACTTTTTTGGCATGCACTGAAGAATAGTTAATTTTATAGCTTTGCAAATGCAATCAAGATGGGAAAACATTGAAAAGGGTCCAGATGTAGCCAATACTGAAAGGTTAGACTGATCAATGACCTCCAAGGGCAAAAGAAGTAAAGCTAAACTGCTACATTTGTTCCACTAAAGTATACTGAAATTGTTTAAATTATGCAGTAACATTAAAAAAAATGCTGATAGTTTTTTTTTTCTACACCCTTTTTGCATAATGCTGTCATACAGCTCACAGAAACAGTTTCTGGTTTATGAGTAATTAAGTCCTCACATTGGGACTGAGAGTTGATGAGCCTAAGGGAGAGAAATACAAGAACTTGTTCTAAATTATCTGCCAACACATGTCACATCACTGTAGTGTTTCACAGCATGCATGCCAACAAGACATTTATTCTACCATGGAGCCTTTATTAGCTACAAATAAATTCACTGGAGTCAGTCTTGCAATGTCAACCTAGTTAGTAAGTACTTGGTTTTTCACAGTAAAATTCAAGTGAAGTTTTATAAACTGAAGGTTTTGTTCTAACCAGACAGAGATGAAGATGAGACCTTAGAAAACCTGTGTTGTGTTCAGAGCACTGTAAGGGTCCTAAGTTGACTTGCAATTTCCTTGCTTGGGCATCCAACCCACTTAGATTTTCTTCGCCTGATAATTTATTGGTTGATCTGAAACATATAAGTGTGACATAAACATAAAATTGCAAGAAACTTCTAACAATGTAAATAATTTTTCAGACTTTATGTTTTGGTCAAGGAGTTTTGTTCGGTGGTTGTTTTCCCTTCTCCCGTTTTTTTTTTTTTTTTCTTCTGTTTTTTTCTTTGCCAGCTGAACCGTCTGAGCCCCAGAAAGCTTTTTCCGGTTAAGTTTCAGAAGTTAGTTTCACAATGGCTGTCACAAGTGTCTGTGATCACCTCCAGTGGTTTTATTGCTGCCAAAACACTACCTTATTATACTGATGTGGTGAAATGTGGTGAAATTTAGATAAAGTGTATTTGCTTTTGCATGATATGAATTGATTTGAAACAAATTGTAGTAAGTGATTTATTAAAGTCAAATAATTGTGTGATTTAAATTGTGAAATATTTATATTTTTATATATGTATTTTTTTTCAGATTTTCTTTCTAAATCAGGCATATGAAAAATTTGTTCAGGATCAGATTAATAATTTACAGATAACTTGCTCCAAGGGAGAAGATCATCAGATTATTGCTAGGAATACTTACTGTACTGTATTAAATATCTCAGTTTCATTCATATTCAAGGTTTTACAGCAGAGATGCTGCTTCAGACTGTTTCATTCCATAACAGTAAATAGAACACTGAATAGGATTAGGCAGAATTAATGCCACATGACTTGAATATCAAAGGTTAATTATTCTTCTTCCTCTCTTCTTTTTCTCTTTTTCTTGTTTCATACTGATAACAAAAACTGCTACGTTGAAGTTTTAAGGGTTTTTTAAAAAGTCTTGCCGCCTGTTGATTGTGCTACCAGTGATCCAACTAACATGTGCTGTGCAGTTACTGTGGGAATGTGCCTCTGTGGCTGTAGACTTTGAATGTGTGTGTGTGTGTGTATGTCAGGCGGTTGGAGGGTGTGTGTGGGTGTGTGAGTCCATGCAGGCCATGGCCCACACACGCTGCTGAGTTTGTAAACGCCTGTTTCGGGATCAAACGCCCGCCTATCCACAGACATACTTGATTAGTGAAGGGCAGCTCACAATAGCTGCTAAACCAGATTCTGCTGGACAGATGGACTTCTTTCTTTGTGCTGTAAATACTGTTGGGGCTCATTGTGTTTTACTTGGCATCCTGCGTGCAAAAAAGGGAAACAGGCTAAGGGAACTGAATTTACTTTACCATGTCGTAGTTTTATTAAAGTTTTTATTTGCACAATTTTCTCTCACACATGATTTTGTTTTAAACAAAAAAATATTTTAATCATAATTGTGTCACAGAACACAACTGTTGGGCTAGACCATTTTTAAAACCCATGAAGCTGCTCAGTTTGGAAATTGATTTTTCCTTAAAAACACAGCATGGGTGCCTTGAAAATATGATGTATATTTCCAGCACTGCCTGCGCCGTTTGTCATAGGACTCTGGGTTCCGCATTTCTGTGTGGGCTAAAGAATGTATTTAAAAATTAGTGTAGCTACATATGTGACGGAGAAGGGGTCTGAGTTTGTAGTGGTGAAATTATGTGCAAGTCTCTATGTGTGTGTCACGAGTCTGTCAGAGTCTGGAAAGCATCACAACTCACTGCTAGCATTGATGACGTGTTCATACAACACTGGCTCTACCCTGAAATGGAACAAGACATGGCAGAATATATTTGTAATGAGGTAAAGAAGAAAGTTAGATAGATATGCTTAAATTGTATGAAAAAAATCATACATTTTCATTTGCATTCCATTTTCCCCAATTGAACAATTTGTTCCATATAACTGATCTAATAAAGATAGTTGCTTGTTATCTGGGAAAATATAACTTCTTTCCCATTTATGGATAAAACACATTCAATACATGTTTATTATTATTATTAAATTAAAAAATATTACATTAAATGAAATATATACATAAAATTATCTAAATTATAAAACTGAACAGAATTTGCTCATTCCACCAGTTGCATTTTGTAAGGTTCTCCCTTGCAATGCATTTTTAACTGCCAGTGTAGAAGGTGTGCTGATTTGATTTTGTGATTGTCTGTCCACACACACTCTGAAGAAGCTGTTTTTGTGGATTTCAGAGCATAGTCAGTGCCTTGTGGCGCGCTGACCTCAAAAACACTATCCACTTCCTGTCTGGGTTGAGGTTCTCCTGGCCGACATAAATCACCCTTCCCCATGCTTTGATTATACGCTCTGCTTCTGTCACCAGTCACCCCCAAACAACTTAAAACCTAATTGTTTTTTTACACAAACTCACCATTAGCATATTGATGTGTGGTTTGTGGGCTTAACTTTTAAAGAAATATCACTTAGTGCTTGGACTAAGAAGATGTTGTTCAACCAGGAAGACTGAAGCAGAAATATCCTAATGCTACGAATGTGCTAAGAATATAGAGTTATATTTTATATATACTTCATATTGTTTCTTAATCATTATTTATTTAAGTAGCTGTTTTTAATTCAGGTAAATTCAGTTTATTTAGAAATAGCCAATTCTCAGCATGTCATTTCAAGACACTTTACAAAAATCCTTTCGCAATAAAGGGTTTTTGAATTGAACTAAATTTAAAGAAAGCCATTTTACTCCATAAATATATTCCAAATGATCTGACCTATCAAACAATGCAATCACTAGTGATGTAAAATGTTCAGTTTTAGAGTATTTGATTGTCTGCCTCAATGGAGATGCAGAAAATGCTTATGCTTCCCCTGGTGAATTATTTTTACTAAGGTTGTCTGATGTTATCTACTGTATTTAAAAGATAACAATATTGAGCAAGGTTATATCTTATATCCCAAGCTATTTACCTGCAGCATGTTAGCTATTTAGTCTCTGTAATGTCTGAATAGAACATCAGAGCCTTCAAATACTCAGATCTTTCTTTTTAAGATGCAGATTTTTATGTGATATTTCCATGTTCACCACAGGTAACCTTTGTTTATCATGCACATATTCAGAGTATTTTAACATTGAAATATCCACTTTAACCTAAGGACATTAGTTACTAGATACACTATTTAAAATAACTGATTACATTTTATATTCAAAATGAATGAGAATTGCAAATGTAGCCAACAGTGCATAATACATCTGTTGTGTAGCGACACTGTTGAAAATACAGAACCTTCAGCAGAGGATTTTCTTCAAACATAAACAGAGCCTCTTTGAGATGTCCGCCACTTCTCCCTAGTGTTGTGAATATATATCCATCTAAGTATTAACAGGACAAACTTTGAAGCTTGGGCGATGATTAATTTAAATAAACAGTTTGGAGTGGGTCCTTTAGTTCAATTTGCTGCGCTACAAGTGTTAGTCTCAAAGATGTGCTGAAATACATGCTGTATGTATTCCCAAGTGACGGGCAAAAATCAACAAGAAAAATCATCAGTGTTGAGGGACATGAAGTCATGCATCCATCTTTATTAAACTGCCTGCTCATTTGGGGGGATCCTGCACTTCTTTCGGTTGTAATCTTTTAGTGAAAAATAAGTAGCTGGTGGAATTTGTTTTAGTTAAAAATATCAAAAAGTCTAAATTGTTCTAAATCCCTTTTGCAAATGGCAAAGTGCTAAAATGAACTTTGTTGTAAAATGCAACACTGACGTTATTATAAATGGTATCAACAAAGAATATCAGAAACACATTTATTTTGACGGCAATTTTTGATGTTTTACTTATTTGATAATTTCTTTATTTGTTATTTTAAGAGATTTGAATACTATGAGTGTTAAGCCACTCTTAAGGAAATCTTACATTCAGTGTAAGAATGCAGATGATGTAGTGTCCTTTACTGTATGTCCATACACATTCCTTTAAAGTTTGTGGTTGTAAAAATAGTATTTTACATTTGGCTGTGTAAGACCGTTTAAGCATAATGTCATTATTTACTTGCAAAATGTTCTTAAGAACTTGGTGGACATACCACATTGAGAACAGGATAATAATTCTCATTTGCACGCTACACTCAATAAGCACTTCATTGAATGTCTGATTGTGTGATAAAAGAGGTGGAAGAGATCCCAAAACCAATCATCATTAAATCACTGTGCGTTTATTTGTTTAAGAGACCATGGCTCAGAAGGAGAGCTCTCGAGAGCTGGGGTGGTCCACAATCTCCTTTTGTTCATCAAGATGATAAGCTCACAAACTGACTTTCTGTGAAAAGTAAAGATTAGATGCTGTAGAAGGGGAACAAAATATTTCATCGTTATTTTGAGTTCATGCATGGACAGCTTCTTTCTGGGAAAAGTACATAGTGTATTTTACTGCATGAAATGAATAGTTTTAGGAATAAAAAGTAGTCTTTAAATAATAAACAAAATAGGGTTGGGGCTATTTCAGATTTACATTGAGCACTATCTTGTGGCTAATAGCTACAGGGGGTACATTTTAAAAAATATATTTACATTTAAGTTACAACTGTCAGTATAATCTAAGACACATAATGATAACAAAACTGAGCTCCTGTTCCTCGTCACTTTGGTTCTACTGCTATTTTCAGAAATGCCAGCATTAATGCTCCTGGTCAAAAATAACCAATCAGCGCCAAGAGATGTGTCTTAGCAATGTCAATCACGCTCTATTATGAATTCCTCACACCCTCCCTCTCTGTCGCATGAGAACCACAGGGTGAAAGCAGAGGAGCTCGCTTTTGTCAGTGATTATTTGTCTCTCATTATACTAGCAGGACATGGTGAAAATTTTCCCAAATATGTAAAAAAAAAACGCATGTCTATCAAAGTTACCTGACTCTTATTTTGTTTACCTCAAAAACTGACATTGTGTTACACATTTCCAGTCTCGTTCCTTCTATTTCTTTCTATCCCTTCTAGCTCCTTAAGAAAAGTTCTTCACCTTTTGTCTGCATGCACAAAATAACCATGGGTCAGGAGTATTGGTGATGGGTTGTCAAGGTTACGTTAGTCATCTAAACTCTCTCAGGACTCCATATACCAACCTCTATGCTCCCTTTCCTTCCTGATGTGACTCTAGACAGGATTTAATTTTTGTCAACTGTTCTTACTCCTTTCAAAGTGTCAAAAAAGGTCATTTTGAAAGCATCTGGGTTTATTGCTTACTATCCACATGCTTAACACTCAATTATCTTCCTGTTCATCTTTGTTTATCCCTAAAGCTCCCTTAGAAAGGAGTGTGGTGGATCTGCATTGGTTTCAAATTCACAGTGCTCTTACCTTTCAAAACAAACACTTGTGATTACAGGCAAAGACTTTGTTTTGTTGCATAAAGGAGAACCTGAGCTTTAAAAATGAATTAAGTATTGTTTGGCTCGGGGGACTAAACAATAATTTGCAACACCTTTTGTGACTATTATTGTAGGTAAGTTTTAGTGGTTAGTCAGAAAGAAATAGCGTGTTCACTATCCCATGTTTGTGAAAAACGCAATTTGAGACCTTGAAGTTTAGAAATGAATGCTCAAAATCACAGGAAACATCCAGAGGAAAATGTCTATTCTCTCCCTCTCCTGCCTGCCTTCCCCTCCTCAGTTCCTCAACAACAGTGGATTTGGGACCAGAAAGCTTGAGAAAGGTCAAAGGTTATTGAAAGAAAAGCACAGATGACTCTCAGATGGATTAACACTGAGTTATGTGGGCTCTCCCATGCAATCACAACACCTAAGAGGTCATATTCTTGAGATGCCCAATATATATAGTCCATAAAGCCAATTTATGGACCAATTTTTTTGTTACCTGCGTCAAACTTAAAATTTATTCTCTTGAGTCTAAAATAGTTTTAGCATTAGCACAAAATATCCTGTACTATAGCTTCTTAATCACTCTGCCCTGAATAACATTATCAGAAAATTAGTGGAGAAGGAATTGCTTGACAAATTATGTATTCCAACTTGGAAGCTATCATTAATCTTACACACATGTGAAAAGCAAGAAGAGTGGCTTAACACTCTTAAGTTTAAATTAACTGCAATCCATCAATTTTGGTGTATCTCATTTTTGCAGGAAAAGGTTGTGATAAGACAGAAAGACTTCTTATCAAAATCCAAACACTGTACTCATTTGTATCTTTCAAAAAAATTACTAAAATCCTAACTTCCCAGAGCACTATTGGAGTTCAAGCAGGAAATCTTCCTTCAATGTAGCCTTCTCTGGCAGATGTTTAAACGCTAAATGTTTTTTTGAGTTTTCAATGACGTAAATCATGAGTCAATCAATGAATGTGGTCAGATGTCAATCATATGATTTCAGTGCCGTACCCTGGTTGAGAACAGCTGGGCTGAGCTGCACTGGATTTGCTAATGAAAAAAAAATTGCCGAGGTGGACCGTGACCATACTGGTTAAAGGCTGGCTAGTGGAAAAGCATCTATAGAAAATCTGTGGGCACAGCTGATACTGTAGATTAGGTGTGCAGGGTCAGGGTGGCCCATCAAACTGGCTCTCAGTTTCTTTTAGAAGCAGTGGGCCAAACCATAGCAATATATTGCAATGAGAAGTTGGTGGAAAATTATACAAAACGTTTCATCCAATTGGGCTGCACAGTGGCGCAGTTGGTAGCACTGGTGCCTTGCAGCAAGAAGGTCCTGGGTTTGATTCCCGGCCCGGGGTCTTTCTACACATACTTTGCATCTTTCTCCCTGTGCATGCGTGGGTTCTCTCAGAGGTTCTCTGGCTTCCTCCCACAGTCCAAAAACATGACTGTTAGGTTAATTTGTTTTTTCAAATTATCCCTCGGTGTATGCGCATGGTTGTTTGTCCTGTCTGTTTCGGTGTTGCCCTGCAACAGACTGGCGACCTGTCCAGGGTGACCCCGCCTCTTGCCCAGAACTCAGCTGGAGATAGGCACCAGCAACTCCCAACCCCAGTAGGGACAAGGGTGAACAGATAATGGATTTAATCCAATTTATACTACCTAAAAAAAAAGGCTACCAAACTTTGTGGCAATCTATGTAAAATGCTTAATTTTCTGGTATTTTTAAAATGAAAGTAATTTTAATAATCCCAACTAACCTACTACAACAAAGGCTCAGTTTGATTTAATGTAAAACAATGAAAGAAAACCTCATGTGTTTTTGTATACCAGGTACCTAAACAGCTTCAACTGTATTTGAGATTTGTGTTTGGTGGAATATAACAGCATAATGTAATTTCATCAGTTACTGGTTTTCCTTGCCAGTGTTTCATTCAGCTGAAAATTCCCACATTCATTTTCTCTGTTGCTGTCCGAAGGAATAGTACTGGTTTGAAACACATCATGGCTTCTGCATAGCAACAGTTTCCCAAACCAAATAAAAGCTATTTTTGTGTCACTAAACATTAACAGATGTCCTTTGGCATTAACAGTTTATAGTTCACAACTAATATAAAACTGTCACATCATTCTTAGAGGCAAAGAAAAGAAATAAAAACTGGGGCAGTTTGAGCTCCGGTGTGAATATTGCCTCAGTCACAGTACTCCAGCTCCCCCTCTCTCCTGTGGAGGACTTTCTCTCTCTTTTTTTGCCCTTTCCTTCCATTCAGACCCCCCTTCTCACACTCCTATCCTTCTGCATCTCTCCCCTATACATTCCTCCACCCCCAAATCGTTATCCCAGTTTCCACTCCACCCTTTTTTCTAATCAAACACATTCATACATCAGATTCTCTTAAAAATCCAATATTTCTCAATCTCTTTATCAGGCACTCTTCTCGCTATGTCCCCACCCTTTGTTTTTTTTCTCTCTCTCTCTCTTTCTTTCTACACTCTAAGATTGCACATGTACCGATCAACACAGCAAAAGCAAAAACAGCTGGAGGCTGGTGTGGTGGGTATAACAGCTCCGTCCCAGTTCATTGTTTTAATTCAGTTTTATTTAAATCTGATAATCTATCCACTCACTGTCTGTACTTGCCTGTCTGTGCACTGCAATGGGGGTTGGGGAAGTATTGGGTACACTTTAGACAGCCACCAGTCCATCACAACACAAGAAGGCATAGGACAAACTATATATATATATATATATATATATATATATATATATATATATATATATATATATATATATATATATATATATATATATATATATATATATATATATATATATATAATATATATATATATATATTAAAAGTGTTTAATTAATTGTACAGTGGTATGTCAAAAAGTTTTGTTTTTTTAAAACTACAGTCATTTTTTTTTTCTTTTACTGTAATAATTTAAAATAGCAGTAATAGGATCAATTTGACCTGTTTTAGTTTTCAATTAAAGAAATTAAATCATGCTACATGTCTGTAATTAATGACAATAAATTGCCTCAAAGTACCATAATGTTAGTCAATGCCTACTGTATACTAATTTTAAAAAACTTCAAATCATCATCACATCAGCCTTGGATAAAAATAAAACAAACAAAAAAAAACAACAAGTAATAAAAGACTCAGAAGATCATGAGAAAAACCTTAGCTGGCACCTATGAATGAGATGTAGTTACAGAGTATGGTAGGTGAGAACAAATTGCCTTTTTCATGTCACCCATTTTCATATTTACATTAGCTCTTTTGTGGAAATTTTAGGCAGAAAACCTTTGCTAGGGTAGAGTTGTTGGCAGAAAATTTTCCCACACCACAAAACATTGCAAGATGTTTCACTTTGTCATTGCCTAAACATGGCACATCCAAACCCCAATGACCAAGCCTTGCTGCAATGTGATATTAATTAGTGCTTGTACGTTGCTAATCTCTCTTCAAGTAAATAGAATGACTTGCCTACTTTGACGAAAGTAGGTGAAGTCATGCCAGGAAACACTGACTCACATTTTAGCTATGTGAAACTACTCCTATACTGTAAGCCATGTCTTTAATTCCCACCCATCATCTAGGCATGAATTGTCTACCTAAAAGGTGTTTCTCTTTTCTTCTCCTTATTTCTGCCAACATAGCAATAAAACTTTCATAACATAAACATTTTCTTTTTGCTATGAGATATTCTTTCGTTCACTAAAGCTCATTTAAGGATCTAAGACTGACAGGTAGCCTTTGGGTGCTCTTAGCAGGATGTGGTTTGTTGTTAGTTGGCTCAGGTAAGCCATTTATTCCCATTAGTGCTGATGGTGGAAGACTGCTTTATTCCTCTTTTACCTGTCGTTGTTGCCAGATGTAAGTATTTTTGCCTTTTGCAACTAAAACAATTGACAACAAAGTCAAACACATCATACAGAGTTGGGCAGTCTAATTGGTTATGCAAACTAACATGTCTTTGTGTACATCATTCATATTTTTGTGAGTGTAGATTCAGTTCATCCAACAACTCTTGGAAAAACACGATGGATGGAGCCACTTTGGAGTAACAGGTCATAAAGTAAATTTAATGAGGAGGACATCAATTCTGGAAGATTTTCCTCATGTAACAGAAAACTTCACGTTTCTTTTTTATACCCAAATCCTTCTGTCCATTCTGATAGCAATTTATAAAGAAGCCGAAAGACTTAAGCTTCTAATTAATTTTGTGTTTGTATTAAGTAATTCTGGTCTGCTAAATTGTGTGGGTGAAGTTTATGTAGGAGACCGATGCTTGCCATAGATGACTGGCTCCAATTTTTTCTCAACATGTGCCTCTCACATTTTATCACCAAGAAACAATCAGTAATAATCTAATCTTATCAAATGGAAGGATTTAAATTAACATACCATGGATACATGGACAGATATAAAGTGGATGTCTCCATAACAATATAGGCATTGACAGGTGACGGGAATCACAATAATTAAGAATTACAGGGTCTGCTAGCAGGGAGGATTCATATAATTCAGAATGTAAACAATTTGTCATCAGAGATGATGGTTTAGAAGCATACCCCAACCCTAACGTTTACCCTATGTATAAATTGATCAGATGATCTCCAACACTGTCGGTCTTAAGGCATGTTCCCTGTCCACAGAGGTCAGTATCTTTCAGAAGTAGTCCAACAAAGGAACTGAGGTGAACTGGTGTGAGGGTCATTTGAGGCCAAAGCTCAAGGATGCATGTGGAGAGCAAAGACTATTCCATGTAGTTTGATGCATCAGACAAGCTAATTCCCTGAATTATAGTTTATAGTTTATAGGCAAAGAAACTGAATGTTGTTGATTGTTTTGCTTTTATGATGTAAATTACTTTGAACTGCCTTGTTGCTGAAATGTGCTATACAAAAAGATTGATTGACTGACTGACTGACTGACTGACTGACTGACTGATGATTGATTGATTGATTAAACAGAAAGCCCACATTGACCCCTATCCACTGTCTGGACCATGAAGCAGTGTCCCAGACAATTTTGGATGTGATGTTTTCTTTTGCATATTACATCCAACATCACACAGAGGGCTGAAAGCTTGTGCTATGGATACAATGTGATGTGTTTTAAATGAACATACCAGGTTTTCCAGCAATATTTTACTGGAAAACCTTGGCTCCTAACATCCATTTTGATCCTATCAGAATCAGTTTTAGCAGCCAAGCTTGTGTGCACAAACAAGAAATTTGACTTTATTTTCAGCGTTCACAGCATACAAACATTAAGCATGGATTATTTTGTTTGTTTAGAAACACACAAACAAAATAAAGAATAAAATGAACAGTATGTACATGCATGTTTATATAGAGTAATTTTGCTATATCAATAACAGAAAAAAGAAATGCAGGTTATGGCACAGAAAATATGTTTAATTTGTTTCATAGCGGAGCACCTCACCACACAGGCTGCAAAATACCCATAGTGTTCATCAGAGATAGCTCGGGGGGATAAACTGTCTATGTGGAGGGCATATTTTGCAAGTAGTAATCTGTAGTACCAACCTGAAAGTAAATGCCTAATAAACATTATGTGTCCAGGATGTTTGTTGTCTTCAGAGATGTTACCAGCCATTGGGCCTGTACCTGTACAACCTTAACACAAAGTAGCAAACCTTTCAAGCAGTGCTCTATGATAGCAATGGAAAAACCAACAGGAATAAAATTGAAATTGATCTTTTGTTTGTGTTTTTACTTAAATGTCATTGTGATGCAGAGATGGTCGGTCTGACCATTCAGTGAGGGCATAAAAGACTAGATGAATGGTATTGATTACACTAGAACATGAGGTAGTACAAACCACTAATCTGTTGGTGCATCACCAGTCGTACATCTTCATCTATCATGCACCATCCTGTCCTTCATCACCATAGCTTAGGGGCAACCCAGGAGCCAGAAATGCTAAATTCCCTTCCTGCGCGTGCACTTCATGACTCAGCGCCTGTGCATCCATCAACCTGTCTTTTTCTCTTCATTCCTCATACAAATGTGACTTAAAGATCGGTGCTCAGTTGATTAAGTCCTGGATAGCTGGATGACAGTTTTATTTGCCCTCTAAAACAAAAGATAGGAAATGAGTGTTTTGGCTTTCAACTTGGATTCAAATGAGTTTCTTGCAAACATCTGTTTCCTGCTTTATAAATATCTGTTGCCGCTTTGCCAACTTTTGCTTTAGATCAAACTTTTTGTTTTGTACAGTTCTTAAGGCAGAATGTTGCCCTATTATGTACTTTGCTAATTACCTCAATTGTGTTATTTAAATGTAATTATTGAAATCATGTAGTTTTTCAATGAAAATGCATTTGGTCAGAGAACTTGGAGGGATTCTCAAGCTTGGCAAATGCTCCACTGATCCAAAACAAAAACATGCTTTTAAAATGGGATGCAGACTTTGATGTTTTTGATCACGAAAAACTGGGATGAGAATCTTGACATCTGTACTTAGCAGACTCCACTTTACGAAGCCACATTCTGGATCCATGCACTGAGTGCTGCTAAAAGGTGCAGTATGAAGGCTCTTTTTTTTTTTTCTCCCAGTGGAAATAAAAACCAGAGCTTTGTGAAACTGAGTAACAGAGACCTTATTTCCTTAACAGATGGCTAAAGTACTTCCTTTGCCACCGACATTAACATGTTCATCAAAAGGAGTTTGTGGTGGTCAGGGAGTAAGGGGCCTTCTCACTGTTATCACATGCTGCTGAGAGACATCATCTGATTCAGAAACAGTGGCCCATCCAGCTATGAGGCAATTACACTGAAAGCAGAGAGGTCAGCGAGAAGAAGCAGTAAGAATGGGTCTGCTGGATCTACTTATAGGACTGTCGGGAAACACAAGAAAAGCTGAGGAAATTCTCTACAGTTTCCTCAAAAGTCAGGAATTGAGTGCAAAAGTGAAGGGCAAAGATCATGCGTTATGGTTTTGTTTCTTTGTCTTCTAAAGTAGCAATACTTTTAGAGTACTCTGTGCTATTATATTCAGCAATATCATATCACTCTCCTAACAAGTGCAATGTGGAAAAGTTTAATTAAGTATAATTCACTTAAGGTTTGCAGACCTTAAGTGGTCTGCAAACCTTCACTTAAGTAATTAATGAGAAATAAAAAAAAGGCTGTTTTTCGAATGTCAAAGCTCAACTCTGCTTTTCTAGTTATTTACATGCACGGACACCATATGCTGAATAGAACATATTAAAAATTACTCATCATTGATCCTGACCTCAAGAGGCTTTGATCCACTTTCCTCTGGCTTTTTGCGGTTGCCACATGTTCTTTTGTGCCACACAAAATTATATAAACAAATTTTCCTTCATTGTCATCTGCAGATTGTATGAGTTTAGGTTCAGGAGTTCAACAATATGGGTCGACAAAATGCCTTGTCCATTAAAACAGCAGCTGGCTACATCAGAATAGCTTCCACAGACTGAAACCAAATGGCCTCCAGTTTTATTGGGACACAGTACAGAACAGTGGAAACGCAGCTAATGAAATGCTCAGGACTACCACTCCCACTTGAGGAGAACAAGAAATGTTTCTCCAAAGCGTGCTTCATATCTCCTCTATTCATCTCTTTTGTATTTTTAAAGCAGTAAATTCTTCTGCTCTACCTACTTAGGATGTGATTTGAAACACACCGATCTCGTAAAAGTGTTTTTGCTTCATACCAAACCTTGTTTCTGACCCTTTGAAGATACAATCCTCTCCATCTGTGACCAGCTCATTCTCAAAAGTCTGTCTTCCCCTCACTTTGTCTGCAGTTGATAATGCCAGAAAAGAGCTCAAGGCTTAGACTTTAAACAGGCTTTGCTTTATATTATCTTGCCAGCGTGTAATGCACATGATCTCCATCTAGAAAATGTGCATATTTATTCTGTTGACATAGTCAAAAATGTTAAAAACCTGTTTCCATTAACTGTAATCTGTGCAATGCAAAAAGGAAGGGAAGTGTGTTTATTTTGACTCAAGCAAAACAATCTCCATCTCCGTTCCATTCTTCTGGCAGATTAATTGGTGCATTTGACTTTTGTTTGCAACACAAGGCTGAGGGCAGACTCCTTGAAACCGCCTGCATGGCAGCCAGGAGCAATTGAAGCGCCACATAGCAGTTACTGTGACGAGACGACAGGGCGAGCACTCTGGGTAATTAAATGCAGTTTAAGAGGTCCATATGTGTGATCAAAATGACTGCAGCAATGCAGGATTTTTACCTTCAACCTTGATTTGAGGAAACTTCAAGACAAAAATATGCACATATATATATATATATATATAATATATATATATATATATATATATTATATATATATATATATAATATAATATTATATATATAAATATATATAATATATATATATAATATATATTATATAATATTATATTATTATTATATTATTATATATTTATATATATATAAAATTCTGTTTATCTTTGCTATTCAGGTGTGGACACGTTTGTTGAGAAGATTTGTCAGTTATGTGCCAGGCTCTCCATCAACAACTCAGCACTTCCTTTTAAACATTTTCTCCGCTGGAGTGGGGATCCATCAGCAAAGTGTTGGGTTTACAGGACCCCTGCTGACATATATGGGACACCCAAGAGATCTCCCAGCCCTTTTCTGACTTATGACCTCATCCTTCTGAGGTTTTCGTTGCCTTAGACAAGCTCTGACCCCAGTACCACAGGCATACTTGCATACACACACAAAAAACAAAAAAGTGGAAGTTACCCCTTAATACTGTTACTGCATCAATGCTTTTAAAAGCGCAGAGACAAAAACAAACTCTCTTCTAAGGCAATGCATTTTAAAGAAAGGGGGACATTTGGGTGGCACTTGAGGTGATTTTATCTACCCACTGGAGTGTTTTAGAGCCAGAAATTATGCAAAACATTAAAATATTATCTACAGGCATAGCCGTGTACAACTTATAAGATGCAACAATACACAAAAAAGTAATAATGAGAAAGTAAACATTTTCACAAATCATAAACTGTGTCTCAAATAATCTGGTCTAAAATATTACAGGACAAGTTTAATTACATCAAATGCTAAGGTATTTATGATGGTCGACTTCTAAGGAGACTCATGCCAAAGAAGCATTGACAGCATCCACTTTTATGTTTTGGTAACAAAATAAAGATGTCATTAACCTCAAACTGTGTTTGATAGGATATGTCTTCAGTGTAAAATGAGCTTGCTCACCCTTTATAAAAATATGAAATAGACCTCTAATTTAGGACTAAAAAGTTGTGTCAACTTCATGTTCTGGGTTTAAATAACCAAATGTTTATCAATCAGCCTGATGGAAATGTTACAAGGTTACTCCATCAACATAAACATTCAACAAGGTGTCAGTAGAGGTCAGTAGATTTTACTTAAAATCATTCAAACTCATGTTACATGGAAGCCCCCTCTGAAACTAGTGTACATATTCACTGTAAATCGCCCGTTAACTAGATACAATTCATTCTTACAACAAACTACATGCTGCATTCTGTGCATGTCACTTGATAAGGTCAGAAAGGAGTTGATTTACCAAAGCATAGCTAAGAATAACTAATGTCTTTAGAATCGATAATTGGTTTTAAGAAGTTTGAACTTATATTCTGTAAAACTGCAACAAAGCCTTTGAGCCAGATATAAGAATATTGAATTGGTTTATATTTAATCGGCTCAAAAAAGGCTTGGGTTGAGTTTGGGAGGGGCGGGGGCAGTGGTTGTTAAAATGACAAGATCAGATTTTCTTTCTTGCAGTACCTGAAAAATAACAGCTTCATCCACATCCACTACAACTGTCAAGAATGATCACCAGGCGACAAATTTATGTACAATGGAGTAAGTTGAACCAGTTAGCCCCACCATTACTGCAGCTACAGTACAGTCTGTACTGTCTGTTATATCCCAGCCAACATCAGTGGGAAAGAGAACCAACAATAAAGTAAACATGATTCCCAATACGTTATTAATTACAAGATAAGTGAGAAGACAACTGAACATTTAGATTGAAGCTTGATTCAATTATATACAACTTACAGAAAGGAGTCCAGTATTATTCTTAATTTTTAGAAAAATCGTTCATGTAAGCAACAGTATGTTTCTGTCTGACTGGTGTATTCATATTACTCACATAGTGAGCTGAAGCAATAGCAGATAATCACATAAAAATATTTTAAAAGAAATACAATTAGATTCAGAGAAATATTTGTCTGCATCAGAGCTGCTTAACCAAATAGCATCTATCACAGCTTATGGATTGTTTGAGTCATATTCTGTCTCATAAAGAATAAGTTTAATGTGTTGCAGCTGGTCCCTTCCTTATTTTTGTCATTTTATTTTCCATCTGCATCGTATATTTTAGGGAAGGCTTGTACATTTTTTGACTGTGCACAGAATGCACCGCTTCCATTTTCCTAAAAGAACAGATTTAAATGCAGAACAGAAGTGTGATCTGCTAAGACTATAAGCAATACAACTCAGTTAATTTATAAAGCACCAATTCATAACACATGTCATTTTAAGGCACTTTACAGCCAACATCAGTGGGAAAAAGTAATTTTAATCCAATCCTTCATACATTCCAGTTGATTATAGTTATCAAACAGTGCAGTCAAGCTCTGTTCATTATTTCATATTTTTATTGTATCTTTCTTATTTTACATGTTTACTAAAAATAGCAAACTTTTATTTTAGTTGAGAACTTTTAGTTCTCAAGTAAACATGCTTATTGTACAGAAGATTAGAACTTTGTGTCCTTGTTATGTTACATTGTATGAGGATTCTTTCAGCCAAATGACCATTAGTGCACAGTAACAGGTGAGGGAGGGAAGGGTAGCATTGCGATGCTCCATCTAGCAGGAAAATCCACAGTCACTCCAGGCGCCTGGTCTTGCATCTGATTACAAAGAACTTATTTGAACAGTAGTAACAGAATAATAAAAATTTTATGATCTGAACACCTGTAACAGGTCCACAACTTACTTTGATTTCCAAAGAGTAATAAATTACTTATGCTATATTTTAAAAATCACTTCAATCATTTGAACTACTTGATGCCGCTATTTGTTGTTTTTATATCAGACCTAGTTTGTTAAGTGCTTTGCTGGAATGAAGGTTTCAGCCTATTATCAATATCACAGTTTATGTTAAGAAAGGAGTGTACATTGTACACTTGGAGCTCATCAAGTTCCCTACTTACAAATTTTTACAAAGCCATCTGGTAGCTATTGAACAGTGTTTTGGATTGTTTAAAAAAGAGCCCATAGCTTACTCATTATCCGACGTAGACTTGTTCCGGGCACTCCGCTCTTTCTGACTGCCTCCTATTCTCTCACTCGCTCTGCCTGTCTCCAGCTCACCAGACCAGTTCACTTAGGCAGACACATTACTTAATGAGGTAATTGGTCTGATGTCTCTGGGGTACAATGAAAAATGCCACAGGACGGCATGCTATTCTAGTTAAGTTTTAGACCGAAAATCACATGCTCTTTTGCATTATTGGATGTCATGCATTCTGGGTATGTCATACACAGTTTCAATCATCCTGAATTTTATATTACTTTAACTGTATTAAATAAAGACCTAAGTGGCACTGTAAATGTCGAGGGCATATTTGCAAGTGAAGCATTTTTAACTGGCCACTTTTCACAGTTACAGCAACACCGACAGCATAACAATGTGCTGCCGTCAAAACGAAATGCACGTTCCACTGTGGGGGATCCTGATTCCTGGTATGTGACCTTGTGGTTGACATGGAACCACAAAACTAGTGATCCCTTTCCATCCCTCTGCAATTTTCCATCCAGCTCCATTTGTTTTTCATTTGGAGAAACAGAACTGTTCACCCTTTTCCTTCTGTGAAAACATGCCATCCCAGAAGGCTTTGCGGGAAGTATCAATCACTGAAACGACTGTATTGTGATTACCTCAACACGCCGTATCAGACCTGCACTCCAAAAAGAAAAACACTAGACAGTGTGGTCATGACAGGCAAGATAACACGCTGCGTTGTGAAGCATAAGAAAAATCTTATCTTTGACAGGATAGAAAGTCTAAATCTTTGTGCAACCTCAGTATCAGACAAACCAAGAGCATATAGAGTATTGATAGATGAGCAAAGGGAAGATGTCAAAAAATACAGTGCCTTGTAAAACATGAATCTGTACAATGAGGAAACAGTGGAAACAATGTAAGTGTGTAAGTATTAATCAGCCTGCAAAAGACTTGGGATAATTTAATTATTGCTATGATTTATTCTTTTTTTTTTTTTTCTTTTGTTATTTCAAAGGGAAAGCAAATTAAATTATGCTGAGAATTACTGCAAGAAATAAAAAATAAATAAAAATAAAAAAGTATTACTAGCAAAGTCATTTGGGGTAAAAAAATGTTTTTCATGCCCCCAACTTGATGCTCCAGTTTAAGTCATTTTAAGTGGCTGAATTATCGAATTCTTCTTGATTAAACTGGCTGCTTTCATTAAACAGACAACAGGAAAGGAGTTCACATGGACTGCTCTGTCAATAACATGTGCATGCATAATGAATAAAAAGAATTTGCAGAGGATCCAGTCATTTTAGAAACCTACTAGCAGTGGTTTTGTCTAATATTGCTTTTGTCTAATTTAGCAGTTGATTCATTAACAGCCCAGAAGTTCCTTTTCAGGTCAAGTGGATTCAATTTCAAGAGAACTACGAAAACTCTTTGAAATTACCAGTTAGAAAAGGACTTATTGTGTCTATTACCCTTAGAATGACCTTTGACCCTCTTTTCAAAAGCCCAGAACCAGATGACAATCAGATAAAGTTATTAGTGTTTGTATATTTTTGTAGAGCTTTACACAAATGAATATGGGAAAACTGTGACTTCTCACCAAACAGGGAGAATAGACAAATAATGTGGATATGAAATGTTTCCTCTTGTGTTACCACAATGAAGCGTGTAATAACTGAAAACATCAAAAACTAAATTTTCGGCACTGAATTACGTGACATGCTGAAATTAATGCTTGTGGAGTGCCCTGACTCTCTTTTCTTACATAAACATCCTAATAGCCAAACAATGTGCTATAACACAGGACTCTACAAGTCCAGCTTCCAGGCTCAAGTAGTGATTGAGTATTTTTTTTATTCTTCTTTGAGTACCACCTGAATGGGATTTACAGGACCACTTGATTGAAAATCCAAATCACTGTACTGCAGAAGTGAATGTAAACGAACAAGTAAATAAATGAGTATTTATCCAACCTGTGTCTTCATATATATTTTTTCATGAATATGTAATTACTAGAAAAAAGTTTGATATTTTGTGCCTGTTGAAAAAATGCACACAAATTATGAAATCAGATGTTTTACATAATTTTTTGATGTGGCTAGGTTTTTTAACCAAGCCACAGTCAGTGACTGATCCACAGCGAAGTTAAAGTCATCCAGGGTCACACTGCCTCCCCTTAACAACATACTTATTACCGAGCACTGCAACACATTCCTTCTACTAAATCTTTCAACACAAGAAGTAAAAACTAGTGTTCTTGAGAAAGTGGAGAATATGAACCGCAATGGTGAGAATTTCCGTTTTATGTCTCCAATAACTCCCTTGTTTGTTCTAAAATGACTTCTATCCTATTCATTATCATCATAGCAGCAGACTTCCACAAAGAGGTAGCAGCAGGACAAAAGGTTAGGTTTATTTAAACTCAAGGAATACCTTGTTGTTTCCCCAGCTGTTGGCATTTCATATTTATTTTCACATCATGCAAGAAGGGTTAACCGCCGAGGGAGGACTATTTCCTCTGTTGTAAAAATGATTGTATTTGGTCTGACATTCGTACAGCTGTGATTTATAAGCAAACTACTGGCGAGATAGTCTGTCCCTAACAGCTTAATATGGCATCTAGGAATTTATTCCTATCCCCTTGATCTTCGTAAGTGCTATCTTTCTAACTAGTTAAATTTGTCTTGATTTTAATGTGGACTGTACTCTGTCGGAAAAAAAATCATGCCTTGGTGCAGATGCAATGCATCTATTTCATGTCCTGTTGTTTTGTCCAGCCAGAAAAACTTTTTGCAGATATTCATCTGCTAAAAGTTGGCCACACAGCCTGAAAAGATAATTCTATGTATTTTACAAAGTTTATGAAAAATTGTCATGAAATAAAATAAAGCAAGAAGACTTTGCCCTATTCCAGGGAATAGGGCAAAGTAGTCTGGGGTGACACCACTCCAGTCTGCCACCCCAGATTGGCAGACTGGGGTGGTGCCCATTTTCAAAAGGGGTACTGCAGTACCTAAATCATTGTTGTCATGTTGTGATGTCAAAATGATGGAGAAAATTCTATGTCTTTTTACATCTCATATTTTTAAAAGCCAGGCATAGAGTCACAAAGTTGATTTGCTTCAGCAGATGGAGCATGCCATTGGATTTTGTGTATAGTATCAAATTCAAAGTATGCAGATCACAAATCTTTTAACAGATTTTATACCCACGTGTCATTTTCCCTTCATTTCAAAATTATTAGCTAATATGTGTTAGCGAATGAAGTCCCAGTAAAATTCAACAAAATGTGTGGTTAAAAAGTATTTACACGCTAGTAAAGCACTGTATTTGACTGCATGTTCACCATGAACGCCTGTTTTTAACTCTTGAATCCAAGTTATGTTTGCTCTGAGATATTTTTATTGACTCTTGCTACATTTCTCCCTCTGTCTCTGAGTTTATTTGTGTCCGTCTCCATTGCTCGCCTGCAGAGTGACACAGACGAAGGTGACGCCTTCAGGAGTCAAGATACTGCAGAGCTAATGGATTTGTCCCAGACGTCTAAGTGACAACTGAACCTCGCCTCAAACAGGACGAATAACAAAGGCAACCAGTTCAAACGTGACTCTCCTTCGTCTTTGTTTGGCCCCAGAAGGGATGAAAAAGGAAAAGGGAGCAAACGTCTCACATCTCACCTCATCTACACCACAGCATCCATCCATCATCTGTGGCAGCCTAAATTCCCATTTTTCCATCCCCTTAAAGGAGCATAACCGTTAATGCAGAGGGGTTTCTTACAGAAAAGACTGTTCTTTATGTCCTCTAAGAAAAAAATACCACTCAAAGTAATCTTGCCTCGATCTATGTTAATGACCTAGTTTTAATATTTCAAATAACCATGTGTTTCTTGTTTTCTGACAGTCTTCAACTTACTGAATCAAGTGCAGATCCAGCTGTACTGGGTGTTGGATTTTCTAAAAACATCCCGCCAGACAGACTCAAATGCCAGATTCAAGGCAGATTTGGATTGAGAGTCATCCACAGTGCGGGGAGGAACAAACTCACCAAATGACCCAAAAGATTTATTTTTGAAGAATCCTCTGTGTAATTTCACTCATATTACTAAAATAAATTTTAAAGATCTCTAGTCAATAATGGTACACACAAACCCAGCTCTCATGCATTCAATTGTAAGTTTTGGTAGAAAGGGAAATGTGTTTTTTTCATTTACTTGAAACTCTAATTTTGAAAACCCTTCCTTCAGCAGTGCTAAGGTGGTAATAACCCCGCCACAAAATCCCATAAAACAATATATATTTTGCATGTCTTTTCAAAAAAAAGAAGCATTCATTGAATATCAAACTTTATTTTAAATAATCTACATGCATTGTAGATGCAAATTCAGTGATGTCTAAGCATTTTAGATTTTGATGTACAAATACGTTCCTGAATTATTGATAAGTTAAAAGTAAATAAAATCTATTAAATAACCCCTGACTGAAGCACCAGATCTGCAGTACAATCAAACTTCTTACTGTGTTTACATTACACAAAATACTATGTACATTTCCTATTGATTAGATATGCAAATAAGCACTGAAAAAACTGATTCAACCATCAAGGTTGTGACTGCTGTCATAGCCTTTAAATGGAATAAATTATATCATGACATTGTTTTTAATTTTTTTTTTTTTTTTTAATTGCAAAGATAAAATGTATGCAGTAAATTTGTCAAATAAATATGACTTCAGCTGTTGCACCCTGTCACTCTCCTTCAAATTGTCCAAGGAAATCCTTGAAATGTAATTGTAATCCATCCTTTGTGATGAAATATTGAAGCACATATAATCTTTAAGTTCAAAATCAAAAAGTGTCAGTGTTTAAATGTTTTCTAACATGAATACCAGGGATGAGTTTTCCGTTATTGCTTGAAGAATAATGAGTTGCACAAGTGTAATGCATTCCCGTGCAAACATTATTGATTTACTTTTCAGCTCAAATCCATTCATAATTCATATTTAAGCCCCAAGCCTGTCCTTGATAGCCCAGAAAATCCCTTTAAGACCCAGGTGGGTAGGCACTTGGGAGATTCACAAGACTGTTAGCGAAAACTGAAGCGACAGGAAATGAAAAGGGGAGCGAAGTAGCCAATCATCCAACATTCCAGCAAAGGTGTACTAGGCGGTCGCGAGGTCAGAGGTGAGGGCTTTTTGCGTTGCAAGCACAGCTGTGTGCAATGAAGAGAGTACGAAGCTGCCCCACCATGACCCCCGGAGTCACGGCTTCCACTGGGAGTTACCCATAACACATATGGGCCTGATTCCCACTAGCAGACAGGTATCACGGCAGAACAGAAGGCCCCCTTCTCTCTTGTTTGTTTGTCATATATTAACCTCATCCCAGCTTCATTGTACCCTTCTCATCAGAGATGTGATTGACAAGTCAAAATGCTAACCTCACCAGGAGACACTTTTGGAAGAAGCAATTTATGAAAAAAGATGTTTGAAAATATAACAAATAAACGTAAAATGTTTTAGCTTTATTATTTGCTTGGGTATTTTTGGATGTAATGTCTTTAACATCACCAATAAATGTACCGAAAACAGGTAAGTCAAGACTAAGAAATTAGTTTTCAGTTTCCTTTTAATATATCCTTTTAGCTCCAAAGGCACAACCATTAGTAGAATGGATCTCTTTGACACCAAAGACTGATAATGTGTGCCTGGAGACCAAATGCATGATGAATTGCTCGGCTCCCATTTTTTAGATGAGATGCCCTCCAGTCCAAAGACCTTTGACCTCTGGTCACCTCTCACATTGGGTGTATGTGTGCTTTTTTTGGGAGAGGCTGAACTATGGTGCTTGTTGTCCAGAGTCTTTATTTTTGCCTTGCACGTTGTCTGCATGCCTGCATGTGTAAAAGATTTCAAGATGTTAGTTTTAATTCATTCTCTCTCACCCTCCACCCCGCACTCCCGCCTTCCTCATTAAATACACATTCTTCATTTGGCTTGATGGTAGAGTGCCTGTCCAACTTCTGTCCAGCAAAAGGCCCAGGGTTTCAGAAGAGTAATGGGATACACCCACAGAGGAAGCAAGCCTCCATCTGCCAGCACCAGTCAAGCCAGTATCTGTGGCTCTTATGGCAGTCCTTCAACACGGCAGTTGATTTGCATTCATTTTAACAAATAAGCGTTTTTGAAGTCTGTATTCAGACATATATGCAAATCCACTGACAGTAGAAGATTAAACATATGCCCGCATTTACACATTTACAAGGGGAAAGGGGGTGCTTCACTGTATTTATGTTTTTAGTGCTTGTGAGAGTGTGCATATGTTTCTCCACCATCCACCTCCTAAATTATCATCTCTCTGAATGTGGGCGCAGTGCAAGCCAATTCACTAATAGTCACATCTCTCCCTTTCTTCAGTAACATTACCATAATATATTTTATTTATCAAACAGCCTGACACGCACGTCTTCTCCCGCCACCTGTTAGTGATGCTCTCTCCATGTCACCAAATGCAAACTAGACCTTGGCACCACACATAATTGAGCAACGTGACACATCTTCAAAGCAGATTCAGCAGATGTCTCTCATCTCCCGAGACCTTATCTAAGAGGAATGGATAAATAAGATATAGGTGTACAAATGTGGATGAAGGAGTGGAGGGAGTACAAGAAGAACAAGGTGAGGAAGACAGACTGGAGCTAGAAAGGGCAAAAGGCAGAGGTGTTGCTTCAGGGCACAATGTGTGAGAGTGAAAGTAGTAGTGTGGATTTGAGTGTAAGTTAGACAGTGTGAGAACCAGAAACATATATGAGAAGAAGCTATGAAAAAGTAACCATTAAGATGGATTATAAGTTACAGAAGAAGGCTGTGTGTCAGGTTGTGAGTAATTTAATGAAACTTGAATCTGGATAATAAAAAGCTTTGTCTATTTCATCTCAGCTAGTATAAAGAAACTCCCATTTTTTTCAGATTGACTTCATGAAAACCTTGGTAGGTGTTCTGTGAATCAAAAATGCCTGTTTTGACATCTGTAGCACTGAAAAATATGAGGACTCTTCACAAAGCTTTGATGTTATGTGTGCAGATGTACATGCTTACAGAAAAGTTCTAATTACTAACAACAAGCAAGATCTTCAGATCTCAATCTGTTTTCATGCTTTTTTCTTGCTGTTGCTATGTGTATGAGCTATGTATGTAAAAAGTCAGAGGGTGACCTCTGGTTATTTTAAACAATGTTTATTGGATAAGCATTGGATCTGGTACCTGAATGCCATTACAGGACCAGCGATGCATGGGATCCAACTGCAAAATTCACAATAGAGTCTCCTGATAGAGTACAGACAAATTAACCTGAATTTAATATGTTTTATAATCCAAATTTCTTATGACATTTGTCCTATTACAATTCAACTCAAAAATGTCAAATGTAATAATGACTAATAAGAAAATAAAGCTATGGTAACTTGGTTACATTTAGTGTGCACACCATTAAGCACTACTTGTTGAACCTTTAAACTCTCTACAAGCATTTGGTCTACTTTGGTAGGAGACTACTGACAGGATTCATCTTAACTAAATCTATTTCTTTGTTCAATTTTCCTAAATTATCAGATTGTGGGGACATGTCTTGTCAACAACCCTCCTCACGTGACCTCAAAGATCTTCTGTTGTATTTGTTTATGGGTGCTGGCTGTGACATTCCAAAACTTGCATTCTCTTCAGGGTAAGTAATTCTTTTGACTTGGATGAATGTTTGGATTTTCTAATCTACTGAAAAAGGAAATTCCTCTGATTATAGCTGCATTGTTAGCAGTTATAATCATCTTTTTTTACACTCATTTTACATTTTATTGTGGCTTGGTGGGAGTTTTGATAACTTGCTTATAATTGTCTGATTTTCACCTTACAAAAAAGTAGACTTTTAGTAGTAATATATATACGTTTTAGAGCGACCACATATGGACTTTAACTATGACTATGCAGCTTTTCATTTTTTCTCAGTTGTGGTTTAAATGAGTCAAACATGAGCCTCAGAAATTATTTTTAAGCTGGTACGATAACAGCTAAAAGAGGATTTAATTGTTATGAAATTAAGGTAATAGAAGATCAACAATGATTCAAGTCTTATTTTCACCACCATATATAAATGCAAAGTTTTTGTTCGTAATCAATATTATGTTGTTCAAATCTTGAGTTTTACTGTCACATTTTAATGTACCTGAAAATCCCAACTCCTCAGCACTTTTAAACTTTAACATGTGCCATCTTTAAGCACAACTTTCACAGTACATTGGAAGCAACAGTAAGAAGCATGTTTGCTTACACTCCATTTACCTGTGTGAATCCATTTATTTATTTAAATTTTTGACTTTTAAAATCTAACAATTAAGATAGTTGCAAGGTTTTTTCTACAAGATTTTGAGATTTTGATTGGCTTACTTTAAAACTTTAAGTCCTAAACAGAGAGCCAGCGATCCATCCAAATTTGTAGTGACATAATTCTGCCACACTTTGCTCTATCTGAAAAGTTTCAATGGTTTCTGAAAGGGGAGACGTTGCATTTCCTTCCAATGTCGGATTATTATGGTAATTTCACCCCCCACCCCAGCAGGAAGTGAAATTAATTTGAGAGGCTATTACAGAGCCAAATAAATGGTAAATTGCAAAAATAACTTGCTAGATGTTGAAAGCTCCAGTTGTTATGGATAAATGGGCAAATATATTTACTCACAGGACATTTAAGAACTGGATACAATTAAAATAAGCAAAAAATGTCCAGGCAGACATATAAATTTTGGACATGAATTAATCTAACATGTAGATTTCAATAGGTTTCATGAACTAAATGCTAAATGCTTCCACCTATATAGCCTTCCTTTGTTGTTTTAATGAGATATTAAGGCCAGGCTTATTCCTAGTGGTGCTTCTCAGCAGCGTCTTGGAAGCTTGCTGGGTGTGAGAAAGAGTAAATTAGCAATTATAAGACTGGCTCACAACTTCTGAGCATGGATAGAGTCAGCAAAATCCTGCTGCTTTCCACCATCTCATTAAAAAGCAGTCATGGAAACAAACTGAGTATCTGAAGGTGTCTGACGTTATTCCTGGTAGGAATCTAATCAATTTAATGCTTATCCTCTGGGTGCTGACGAGGTATTAATGAGCTTCCAGTGTGAATGGGAGCCAATTATCATCCTTCAGGAGGAGAAAAAAGAAAAAACAAGCCGTGTTGACATAATAAACAAACAGAAAAAGCTCATTTTTGTCCATCAAAGATACTTGAAGATTGAGAAAAATGTTAGAGTGGAAAAAAACAAACACATTTCCATAAGAAAGAAGAGAGACAAAATCATTCCGTTCAAAAATATTCGGCTCATTCTGTTGTCGATGAGTGTCTTGTACTTTAAAAGTTGGATGAACTAAACATCCAACTTTTAGTTGGCTTCTAATATGACAAACCTTTCTAATATGTTTTTAAAGGTAAGCATATAATCTATAAGGAGTTTTAGAAGGATATTTAAAGTCATCCACATTTATTGTCTTTTCTTCTCCTATAGACACTAAAGCATCATCATGTTTTATTTTCTTGAGAAAAAAACTTTGTTGCTATTCCCCACATATTATGTCAAACAAGAGTGATTTGATCATTTTACCACATTTGTTAATTGCCAATTATAACTTTGCTGTTCCTTTTTCACCTTTTATATATCTTACATTTGGACATCAACACCATCCTACATAGATAGAAGATTATTGGTATACTTAGATAAAATGTAGCGGCCCTGTTACTTTAATTTGTTGGTTTCCCAATATGTTTGTATCTTCTGTAAGTGTATTTTGCACATATCATCATTGTATAAAACGTTTTTGGCCACAGTTTCTAATTATGTCTCTATTGCACTGCATTTATGCATACAGATTTGCTTGATTTGTTTAAAGGGGCAATACTATGTAAAATAAACTTTTCTGAGGTTTACAACAAATTATAATGTCATTCTCTTATCAAAAACATAACTGGAGTGTTGCTTTGAGTCTTTCATGCATTTTTGAGAAATCATTTAATCTCCAGTGGCGACCATTCAGGGTGCATAAATGCTCGCTCTCACCAAGCCCCGCCATTTCCACACAGTTCCTCATTGGAACTGCAGTCACCAATTTCAAGCTGACTTAAACTTCTTTTAAGTCATGTTTAATATACAGACATATCAAACCAATGTACAGCATTTTTGTAACAACTGGAAGTAATATTATATTATTAGTACTTAAATTTATGTAAAAAGAACTGTTCTTTCTTTCTGTAGCAATGACAATAGCCAGATATAGGAAACCCCCATTTTCCACAGCTGTTAAAAGAGTCTATGGTTTATTTTGAAGTTCTCACTATGTACATTTAGAGAAAGCCTGTAAGGCCTCACATGGAAAATAGTTAAAACCAGTTTGGTCACACATAGTCACATATAGACCCACAAGAGACAGTGCTGTCTTGGGAGCTACTGAGGCTGAGAGGGATAAAAGACTGTACAAGTCTATGTATGTACAGGATTTTCCTGCCGCAAGGACAGAGGATAACGTGTGTTCATGAGTAACCACTAACAGGCTTCTTATTCTGTATTATTTCTCTTCCTTGAGTTCATATTAAAATGTTAAAGCTAAGTATTGTGAAAGTGTTGTCTTTGGAGGGCACAGATAATTAATTCTCTCTTGAGTAAAAGTCCCAGTTCACATAGTGGCTTGATGGGAGGTGATAAAAGTTACATTGTTCCTTGATTGTGCTGTAAAATGGCAATACTTGCCTAGAAAATATAAAATATTGTCCCTTCAATTCTGTGAGCACGGGATGAGCTGATGCCTATCTTCAGCATTCACTGGGGAGAGGTTGTAGTGTCAGATAAATTAGTTACCCCCCATGCAGACAGTGAAAGTTACTTTTAGGACTGCAAAGCTCTAGATGCTTCCAGTTTATGGCTTCTATTTAACTTTTTAATACACACACTAAGCCTGATGATTATATTTCAAAAACAAATTATCTATTAAGTTGGTAAAACGTTATTGCTTGTTTAAAATAGTGCAAATAGTAAAGGCAGCAGGCTAGGATTTATAAAAGTCACTTTGCTTTAAATAAAAGCATACGATAATGAATATCCTGAGTCACACCAGCTAAAACCATTGTGGCTTTTGACACCCCCTTCTTCCCATTTAATATAAAACCACAGGAACCATTTAGAGCAACAGAGGATGCACTCGAGGCTGGCAGAATGGTGACGCCTGGCTACATGAAAGCATGCCTGCGTGGCTGTGACTGCAATGCCAGTGTTTGTGGGTCCTGGAGAGCAATACAAGACACACAACAATGCCTTAAATGTGCCTGAAAAGGACCCATATGCCAGGATGATAACACCACGGGTACCATCTGGCTTTTCTTTTTTTTTTTTTTTTTTTTGACACTCTTTGTAAAACATCTAATTTAAAGCCACAGAGAAGTTCAGGTTGGTCTTTTCTGGAATGCACTTACAGCAGGAACCAATATAAGTTTGGAGACGTATATTTTGAAATACACACTCCACTCAATGTTTATGAGAAATCCCATTACTCATACCTTCAAAAAACACAAATTATGGAGACTTTGTCAGTGTACTTTGTTTCTTGTACTTTACTCTTTTTTTTCCCCTAATACACATCTGAAACATGTAAACTTTTCCCATTCGAATCTTTTTAGGCTTGGAGACCAGACCAAAAAAAAGACCATTTGTAAAACTGTAAAATGTTAAGATGTTTTCACATCAGGGAGACAATTAGAGATTAATTGTAAGATAAGAAAATGCAGAGTAATTTTGCTATTTCTCTTTTCTCCAGCTTCCCCTGGTTTAAGGAATTCTGCTCAGTGTTTATCAATTTACAAGTCAAATCACTATCAGTGAAACTTAATTAGACTTGTAGATGCAATGGAGCCAAAGTATCTCTATATATTTTTTGTTGAATAAATACACGCTATTATGTCTAAAATATTTAATTCAGTGTTGTCTAAAGTTGGTCCTGAAGGGCCAGGATTTTGCATGTTTTAGTTCTCTTCCTGGTTCAACACACCTGGATTAAATGATAGCTTGTTAGCAGGCCTCTGCAGAACATTGACATGCTGAGGCAGTAGCTACCACCAGGGAGAGAACTTGTAAAACATGCAAAATACCGGCCCTAAAGGACTGACTTTGAACAGCACTGCTTTAATCAAAGGAACTGTACAAAGTACAGAAATCCATATTCTGTCAAGCAAAATTTGTGTTTCGCTTACTTATTGCAATTCTAACAACTCAATTAACTTTATTTATGTAGTAACCAAGGTCAGTCTTGGTCTGAAGACCACTTTTTAATAATCTCTGTCTCATCTCGGACTCGACCCAGTTTGTACTCAGTCTTGTCCTGGTCTTAGATATTGAGGATTCTGGATTTCATTTCAATACCATTCCAGACTACAACTGTTGAAACATCACTAAAATGTCTACATTGCAAATATCATTGCAGTCTTTGCATTTCGCCTTCTTTGATTAGTCTCCCTGATTGTAAAAAGACAACGTTCTACACCTGTTGCGCCTTTCTTGACATTTGTAAGCTTCATCAGATATTACATATTCATCAGTCTCACATTTTTTCTCACGATTTCTATGCTTAAATAAGTAAGTTATCCAACAAGGAAATTTCCATTATCCATACCTCTTGTAGAGCACATCTGCTCTGACACAGAAAACCCAACAAGTGACATCATTCTGCTTTCCTTAGCTATTGGGAGCAGACATGGGGAAAGCAGGGAAGACTTGCTTTGAATTCTAAAATGATTTCATTTCTTTAGTATATTATTATAAGACTTACAATAGCTAATTTTACATAGACTAAATTAAAACCTGGTACACTTAAAAAAAACAAAAGTTTAACTCAAAATGTATTAAATCTTAAGTAGTGATATAGCGATATAGCAATTGACATTTTAACAAAAATATTTCAGTCCATAATCGGAAAAATGTTTATGTGTCACTTTTAACTAACTTTAAAAACAGTAAACTGGCATTTGGGGTTTTAGTAAGCTGCATAGTAATTACTCACAAATCAAAGGCCCAATGATGGCAGCAGATGTACTGCTCAACTGTGAGGTGTGAATAAACTTCAAATATAAAGAGTGGGCTGATTTTCAAAATAGCAATGTTTTCGTCTGCTACACAGTTAAATTATAAATTTGGACAAAAGATGAGTTTTTGTTGTAATTTTAAAACACATCAATACGCGAGGTGGGCCTTGCTTAGCATCTAGAGTATGTTTAATTAAACTCATTAGTCAAACTGGGCTTTGGGTTTCAACTATTAAACTATTAAAATACATAAAGAAAAGTCCTACTTTGTTTCTAAAACAGACATCTAGTTTAATGTCTTGTCATCTAGACACGTATAACTTAAGAGAACTTGATCATCTCTTGCACTGTAGTGTCAACATGTGTTTATTGATAAGGTTTTAGTTCATTTTTCTTTTCTTAAGACTTGCACTATAAACTTTTGGATGCAAAGATATTTATAAACTGAATATAAACAATGTGATTTTCTGCAAGCTTCCACATCTGCAATCTTTTAATTACATTAAAATGTGTTATTGTTTTGTGTGCACAATTTAATTATCAGTGTTCATGCTGGAAAAGGAAGCAGACACAATGAACTGTTGCTATCAGTTTTAAAGGTTGAGTGCTTGTTCATAACCGGAAATAGTTGGAGTGAGGGTCCAGGATTCCAACACATGCGTGGGCCTGTACAATTACTAAAAGGAAGTGCAAGTTCCCTTCATCTTGGGAAAGAATGTGTAGTTTTATGCACTGCATAGCTAATTTACCTTATTATCTTTGTTATGACTGCACCAAACTGATTAAGATATGATAAAGAAATTCATGGCTTTATTATAAGTAATAGCACTATAATCGACACGAGCAACTCATGTTGGATGGCTTTATTCTTGCCTAATGTACTGTGGGCGATAAATTACTTGTAAGCAAATGCTCCTGTTTAGGCGACTGCTTGCTCTGAGGAGGAAGTTGCTTATTGCCTTGACATTTGTATGTGCCTTTCTGTTTGAAAAAAGGTCAGGGTCACCACCTCTCAGTGCATTTTTGTTTAACCACCTCAGTCGCATAAATGAATAGGATTGGAGAAGGCGATAAAAATGCTTGACATGACAGAGTAATGAATGAAAGTCTGAATGTGACCTGTGGGACGTGGGGTCATAAACACTTTATGCCGTCTACATGCGAGAGTAAAAGCTGGAGGGAAAGCACAGTAGGTAAGAGCAGAAATATTTTCTCCTCTCTTGGGAATAAAACAAGTCTAATGTGGTACATTGTGATGAAATGTGTGCACTTGGCAACTAAACTAAATCAGATCTCTCAAGTTACTTATCCATTTTTAAATTTCAGCAACATCCGATCCTTTGGAGGATCTTAATTGATCCAGTGCAATTCTCAAGCTTGATCCACGCTGTTTATTTTTGAAAGGATGTACAGGCCTGTGGCATCCCTGAAGTGAAAAAGTAAAAACAAAAGTTGTGGCATTTTTTTAGCTTGATGAATTTGCTGTGCAGTTAGAAGAGACTTCTCCCTTAAACGTAGACAGTGGGTTTTCCAGAAAAAGTGAAGTGGATAAATGAGTCTAACCCACATGTAATGAGAAAGTAGATTACTCATGCATATAGGCATGAGTCACAGCCTGCTACAAAGCCTCTGTAGCCTTGGACTGAGCATAGTGCAGTTGGTGTACTCTTCTGTCCGAGAATAAGTGCAAAAGCAAAGCTGAGATAAGCCCAACACTGGGGGAGCAAGATAAGACCAGACGTTGTCCCTCTGCAGAAGACAAATGTGAAGTCTAACCTCTAAAATGTAACAGTATCCAGCCAGATTCAGCTCTGAAACCACTTCCCCTCTTCCTTTTTTACCAATTTCAAGAAAAAAAGAGCATATTTTTCATCATATGGAATATTATTCTAAAACTGCATTTCCATACTACAAAATAAAAGCAGTGACCAGAAGATATACTCATTCCTCTTTGTCTTTTAGAAAGAAAATAAAATTGAACCATGCAGGAATCTCTGGGAAACCAAATCCAGCAAGTTGCAACGAATAACTTATAATGAGAAAAAGGGCTTCCACTAAAGATGTCTGCTCATGCATTAAATTGCAAACCTGAACCTTAAAAACTCCCACACAAAAATGTCTTAATACTTTAGATTATGCCAGTCAAAAACTCTGAAGAAGATAATGACTTCTTAATCCTTACAAGGACAGTTTTTCTCCAGACTTTTAAGGCCGGTACCATTAGAACAGAATTTAACTGGAGTTATTGTGGCATATTTCTTGTAGTGCATTCCAAAATATTTCATTTATTTGGAATATGTAAAATCCAGCAGTTTTGTTTTCCACAATGTGGTTGAATTCTGTTTGTTCATGATACTGTTGTTTCTTCTCACCACATGCATGTGAGGAAGATGCTGGATTTCAATGGACTTCCCATTGAAGGTGTACATAAGTGTTGGAATGCAATACAAGCTTTCTTCACGCTTCTACAGCAATATAGCGATATTGTAAATGACTTGGAGATACTTTGCTTTTGTTTTTCTCTCTTCCTCCAATTGCAGCTCACTAAGGTTTTTCCAAAAACATAGAGCAATAAAAGAAAATCAAGAGCAATAACAAAATTGTCTGGGTAATATAAATCAAAACACAACCATGTAAGCTCAGACATATATAGATGTCCAGTGTTTTATTAATATGAAAATAATATCAAATAATTACACGCAAATTTAGTCAAGTAATCCAATATTTTTGGGGGAAAACACATATGAAATACTACAGTAAAACAAGTCAAGTCTCACCATGTACACACATGTAGCATGTCAAGGGACAAAATGGCACACATCATTGGATTTCAGTAGCAGTTTTATCCAAAGTGGTGGGAGTTGAAAATAGAACTGCTCCAAAAAAGCTTGTTTGGGTGTTTGACTTTGGTGAGGGTAATGGTGTGGGTGCTCTTGTTAGGTGCTCTTATACTGTGATGTAGCCACTGTGGTTTGACTCTTTTCCTGTGGACTTTGCGAGTCTTTTCCTTTCTTTCTCTGTTCATCTTCCTGTCTGACATGGCCACATTTCCTAGTACCATTAAATCTTAAAACAACACAAAGCTGATTAACAGCTAGCGTTTTATTAGGGATGTAATGAATGGAAATCTAGACAGTCTATCAAAGGGAAAACAAAGAGACAACACACACATGCACTGGGAGGACATAGAAATTATTAAATTATACATCTCTCCAGTCCAAATACATGGAAGTTTTTTTTTTTTTTTTATGTGTAGCAAAGACTAAGGAATAGCACTGGGGCTTAGTTGTTCAGGTCCTATGCAATTCATAGTGCAATTCTGCACTATGTCTGTGACTTTTGTCACCTTTATAAAGAAAGCAACCTGTCAGAAGAGTGATTTTTAATGTCACTCTCAAAATAATGACTCTTGGCTGAAAAGTCATGGTTTTTCAGATAAGGAACTAATAAGGAAGAAGTAATCAAAGATTGGCAGTGATGAAGTACATGGCATTTGAAGGAGCAGGTTTTAGGTGAAAGTGTACACATTCATAAGGCTCCAGACAAAGGGAAGCTCTTTTAGCGTGGAAGAGCAGTGTCATCCATCTAAGTATTGATTTGATTCAGTCACAGTTGTCCTTTTAAATGGAAGCTGTCACCTGTCATTTCCTGCTATTGTGATAATGAGGACCTTAAAACAAAAGGGAGAAGCAAGTCATTTGATGAAAAATGTGCTCTATCATTTGAAGTAGACTCTGATGGAAGTCTGTGTATTATAAAGTCAGTAGATGAAGATACAGTTGAATCCAGATATTTATTTACACTTCATAATATGACACATGACCCTTTTCCCCACGATGTGACATCAGACCAACGTTTCTGTGTTTTAGTTTTAGGTTTCCACACACGCACACACGCATGCACGCGCCCATGCACACATATATATACACATATATATATATATATATATATATATATATATATATATATATATATATATATATATATATATATATATATATATGTAAAAATAGTGTATGTATACATATCATGTTGCAAACAATATATGCTTTTCCTCTATATATTGTTTGCAACATGATATGTATACATACACTATTTTTTAGCTCCATCTCCTTAGTTATAGTTCTTTAGAATCAGATATGGCTTTTACATAGACAAAACTGCATAAAGTTGACAAAACAAAACAATTTTCTATCCTACTTCCAAAATACGCAATTCATTCAATCATTCAATTGACTTTTTTGTGAAGAGTAAAGCTGGGTACCTTTTGAATAATCTCAAAGATATATAAATAAATCTTGAACTGCACTTTTCGAGTCTGTGTTGGAGTGGTTCTCTTGTAGTACAAAGGTCCAGTCTGTTACCAGCAACAGGTCTGACCACAGCACTGGAGCCAAGTTTAACAGCAAAACACAGTGCTCTTATCTCAACGATATCTGCTGACTAGCCGTGTGCTGTGACAGTCCTTCAAACAAAACTGCAACATATTTAAACATTTACTGGCAGTGGAGAAAAAAGGAGAGGCTGTAAGCCAAATGTTGCAATAGCTCTTTCATGCCAGAATAGTTTTAGGGCGCCAGAAGCTAAATTAGTTTACAAGTTGATGCCTTAGAAAAACACTAATGGAAACATAATCAAAAACACAGGGGCTAACCCATCATGTCGGTGAAGCCACATCTATAAATCTTAAATGTGCAGATAAGGAGAACTCAAAAGGCTGTGTTAAAGACAAATAACCATCACATTTCTGAGAGGTAGTTTGTAATTTAGGCCGTCATTAAAAAAAGACCCCTGGCTCAATAGTCAGAGGTACTCTATTGTGCTTTTCCTTTTGTGGCAATAAAGGAATTAATCCAAGTATTTGTCTAGGTTCAGACCATCTAATTTAAGGCTTGGGGCAGGTGTTTTATAAAGTCAGCACATGTTTTGTGTGTGGAGTCTTTTCTGCAGTCTGAAATCAGAGGAAACAACAAATTAAAGGGACCTAACACTTGTGGGACAATTAAACAGCTGGTATTTTCACACACATTTTTTGTGGAAACCTATTTAAAATCTGGCAAACACAAACACAAAAAACTCCTACCTGTACATGAAGTCCTTTGAAGACGTTTGGGCAATAATGAAGACATCATCCCCAGTGAAAAGCATTTAAAACTAGGTTTTTCAGATTTAAAACTGGTAAAACAGTATTTATTTGTGTTAACTTTAGATTAATAGCTGGACATTAAGTTTTTTACTTTAACTTCCTTTATTGATGCTAATGTGGACATTATAAATGAAAGTCAACTTTAACTGGAGAGCCTATTGGGTTTTCTATATTTACAGTAAATCCATAAATATTCTAACTATGAGCTTTCGTCTTCATTCTCTGGACACACTGTTGAGCACAGAGAAACTCATAACATCTGTATTCCAAATTGGCTAAAGACTTAAACTAAGCAGAGCTACTTCAGACATTTTCATGAAGACTTTCAGGTTTTAGTGACTTGCAGTAATTTGCTGTCATAAATGGGACGTTTTCATATTTAAAACTCAAACATCACATTAAAATGACATGTGTAACTGTAGCCTAAAATTATCCTTGTCCAACATCACTCGAAGCAGAGAGCCTCTCTCTGTGGTTTTATACTGTAGCCGTTCACATCGATTGGCTCTATTCCGCTTTCTCCTCTCTCACCTCATCTGCAATTCTGATTCCACCACTGTGCAGCCAAGTGTGTCCTCTCCAATCCCTGACAGGTCCTTTGAATTTGCACAGGTAGCCTTTCAAAACTGCGGAGAATGACGGATGGCCAACATACCACACTGGTCGGGTACGCTCATGTTTAATTCTGTCTGCAACCTTTCTTTCCAGCCAGTCATCCAGCTGCTGAGCCCAGGTCCCAGTCTGTGCCACCCAGGGGAACTGCAGAGAGCTGTGGTTCTGAGAAGAGGCCCTTTCTGTCCATCACCTTCAACATTTCCCTCAGCAGAACATTCAATTTATTTTATAGCTTCACTCCACTTGATAGCACTGACCTCCCAGATCCCTTGGAGAGTAATGAGATGGCAGGACTGATCTGAGCGTTGAGACCGCCCTGCTCGGATCTTCAGGAGAGTCACCCTGTAATAAAAAGGGAGAAGGCTGAAAAGGGGATTAATTTTGTTCAAGCTGTTTTGTGCTTTCAAAAGAAACTCCTCTCAAACCCCAGAGAACCTGCAGTAGTGTCCCTGCTCTGATAGGCATGTGTGATCGGTTCGTCACGCCCATGATTCATCTTTAAAGCTAAATAAAAAGGACAGGTTGCAATGCAGAGCTGAGTCTCACATGACGGCATGTCCCAGAGTTGACTCAAAATGTCAGCAAGGAGCAGAACTGTTTAGAAAGAGGTCAGATTTCAATTAGAAGAGTGCCATGCTGTGGCCAGAGGAAGAAAATGCACCTTGAATTTGTGCTTGAATTTGACTTTTTGTAAACTTTGGCTTCAGTGATTTGTTAGAGCTTTTATTCATTGACCAGATGGCACAGATCGCATACGAAAGCTCAAAATTTAGGCCTATGGGGGCTGTGTTGGCAGTGAAGCTACTCGTGTTATTAAATGACCAGCTTGTTGTGCTTAGATACAAACAATGAAAAAGTAAATTCAGAATGTATTAAAGATAATTAACATTTAACTAAAGCACCAATTTTAGCTGACATTTTCTAGATAGGAGGGACACACATAGTCATGATAAAATATTTTACTTTTTTTCTCATTCAAAAATGAATAATACTACAAAGTTAATGAATAAATGCGTTTTCTTTATATTTTTTAGTAAAACTTTAACTCTGTCTAATTAAATATCAAATAGTGTATTTTACCTCAGTTATTTGAGACACACATCACTGATCTTTGTTTTTACACCAGTCTGTCACTCACACAGGTCACAGCTGTATTCCTTCCTGTCCCACTGATTAACAAAAACATTAATCAGACCTTCAAGTGATTACTATGTATAAACAGCATCGATACTCCATGTGGCCTTGATGTCAACATGTTTCCCTGTGTTTATGTCAGAAGATGGCCATGTGTCCTTCACCTGTGCATAAGCATCTCGCTAGAAAATTACAGTGCAACCTTATTCCAAGGAGAGGAGAGAGTGTGCTGGCAGAGTAAGATGAACAGAAAAATAGGAGATAGTTAAAGGCAGAGAGAGTAGGAAATTAAAAGAGATAAAGTGGAAGTGAATAGGGAAGAGAAACGTAAGGCAGCATCAGAGAAAAGCTAGGTGTTAAGCATGAGGAAGTGGCTGAGAGCATAGAAGATAAAGAGGAAGATAAATCTGGCAGAGTTTAGAGTCCTTGAAGAAAGAAAACCAAGTAAGACAACTGCGGTGGGTGAGAACAACTGTGTCCTTTTGATGACACTGTGGCAACGTTTGAATCCTATCTATCAGAAGTTAGTAGCATTTAGTTTCCTCCTGTGTCTATATAATTTTTTTAAATTGGGAGAAAGCAGGACTTCCCATGAATGTAGCAGACTGTCAATAGGGCTGTTTTGGGAAGAAAATAAGTTTATTAAATCCCAAACTCAGTTGGGCTGTTGAATCTCAGTGATTCTCTTTGGTGTTCTTACGCATAATGTCTCGACAGCCCTGTGCCGTCAGGCCAGTCTGAGGCACTGCTTCAGGCTTACTGCAAAGGAATGCAGCGTAGAGGCAGCTATAAATACCCCATTTGTCCCTGCAGCAAACACAATCAAACTCCATTTGAAGTCTTCAAAATCGCAGGTCAGAAAAAAATACCTGCTTTTATTAGTGTGGTATTGTTTGAGCTCAGAGTTTCCACTGCCTCGAATGCAGCATTCCATGGGATTTTGTGTAGCAAAGACGAAAACCCGTTTGATAAGAATCAAGCTCATTAAGGCAATTTAAGGCTGTTTTAAGGGAATTTTTCTTCCTACATTGATCCCTTTGAACTGGGGAAATTAGCACGGAAACATTATTTTCCACTCCATTCCCCAAAACAAATGGCTAAACACATACAATGTGCTCTGTCTGTCGACAAACAAAAGAAGCATGTGAAGGAACAGAAAAATACCAAGAAAAGATAATATGTGATTTGATGACTGATAATCATCATAAACTCAACTTGTGTGTGTTATTTTTGTTGTTTTTTTTGTGTTTTTTAATACTGTGTCACAGCTTCATTTTAACAAGGAGACAGAGCTTTGCTTTGGTTTTGCTGGTAATTTGTGCTGTGTGCTTTCACACCCAGGAATACATTGTTACTGGGGTGGTCTGAGAACCCTTTAGAAAAACACATTCCCAACCCAGGATCCTGATTTATGAAGATGTGGTGATATCATTCGGCAACTTCCAGGGCTAGTCAGCTTTACCCACCCTGATTATTAGATTAATTTCTTTCTTTTTCTGGAACATCTGGAAGCCATAGCTGTGGCTAACAAGGGCTTTTAAAATCGTGTACTACAGCAAGTGAATCATACCAGAGGGTATTTATAAGGCTGCTGGGACAGGAAGCTGTCATTCAAAACTCAACATAATTTTTCCTCAACTCTTGGGAGTGTGTGATTTGTTCAAAAGTTCATCATTCACTGGATTGCACTCACCTTCTTTAGACAAAGCTTAAGAAAACATCTTGTGATTCCATTTACAATACATGTACCTTTAAAAAGTATTCATGACATTTTGTTGTTTTAAAACCACCAAAGTCCATGTGTCTTACTGGTGTTTAATGGCTGTTTGCGACAGCATGAGGTAGCACATAATAAGAAGTAATAAAATAAGTTAATGATAGCTACTGTTTTATTTTTAAAAGCCTTCAGACTGTCTTCACTAATTAGTGTACACTGTCTACTTGGCCAGCTACTTGTGTGTAGCTTCATTAATTCAGCTAATTTGTGAAAGTGTCAGAGGAAGAATGTCAAAGCAGAAAGCCATTACCAACAAAAAGGAATAGAAATCCTGTTTGCCACAAGCCTTGAATAGGACACATCAAACATGTAGAAGGAGGTGCTCTACTGGGATAAGACCAAAACTGAACATGCTGTATATGTGAAGAGAATGTAAAACAGCGCATCACTTTACAAGCCCAGTTTGAAAAGTAGTGGCAGTATCATAGTGGGGAGATGCATCTCTTTAATAGGGATGGAAAAAATATTTTCCATCCCTGATTACAGAAAGAAAGCCTGTCAGTGTCAGAAGTGTTTCTTCCTTGTCTCCTGTCTTCGCTTAATTAACACTAGAATATGAGGAAAAAAGATTAGAAATTCTCTTCGTTCCACACCATTCACTGTTAGCTATTATCAGCAGCTAAACTCAAACTTAAATACCTGTTGGAGTAGATAGGCACTTAAGAAACACCTCATGATCCTGAAATACAATTAGTCTTGAATTGGAGTGGATAAAAATGACTGAAAGTCTTAACTTAGTTACAATTCTTCAAGAAAGAAGCAGTCAAAAGATTTTTCATCTACACACAAGTTTGAAATCAAAGCAGCTTATTTGCTCAATTTTTCCTGCAGTAAATATGTCATTACTTCTTAAACAAAAGCCAATCCAAAAACTCAGCTCTACTGATGCAAAGAGAGTTTAAAAATAAAATTAGCTTAGAGTGGATAAGGAAAGTGCCCAGCCTCGTTCAAACCTCTGAAATAAATAGGGCAAATTTAATACTCAAGGAAGCAGAGCTTAATAAATTAAAGCTATAAACAAGTCAATTTCCCCTAAATTAAAACTACTTTGCCATTTTTCTGAATAGAAAGAAATACTGTAGAAGAAATAAAAATTTACTGATGACAACTTGACAGTTATTTGAAACACCACAAAATGTATTTTTATAGGTCTTCATACCAGATCAGTGTTACATTATATAGCCTCCCAGGCTTTAGAGTTTATCTTTTCATTCATCACAGTACTTCACAATAACAATGAACGCATAAAATCTAATATTTTGGGCGTGGGGCCAAAGCCTTCTGGACTTTTGTTGGAGTATGATAACTTCCAAGTCTCTTGGACATTTTCCAGAGAATGCTAGGGTTTGCTGATAATCTAAGGCCGACATCTTAAAGTCTTTCATAAGTAGATTATTTTTCTTTTATGGTGTGTTTGCTGTTTTAGGGGATTATTGTTACCCATTCAGACCTGAGTTGTTTTCTCTGCATTGACGCAAACAACCTCAAACTGAGCTGCTTTCTATACAGTGACTCGGGACCTGTGAGTCAAAAAGTGAACTCTCCTTCCAGAAGTCTGTGTGATTTTACTTTTCTCTCATCCATTTCTCTATGGCATACTTCTGCTCATCTTAAATGACCTCCTCTTTATCTCATTTTCTCCAGGAATTTCCTAAGTACTCGTCTTCCTGATCTCAGTTTAATTTCCTTGAGCTGGTTATCAAAGCAACACTTGAGGTGCCTGCCTGCACACTGCTGGACTCACCTCTATATCCTCTGGACAGTTAACTCCTCATAATCTTTAAACCTGGACAAACAAGGGCCTTGAACTGTATCCCTGCAGCCACAGACTCCCTTGCTTTGTAACGTGCTTTTAATTTTACACAAAATGATAATTAATTCCCCTGGTTTGCATTAGGGTTTTAGTTGAAGACAGGAGTTAATGTCTTATTTTTCTGTTTGGGATTAACTATTTCAAATAAAATTGAATTAGCACACAAATTAAATTGACTTCACACTGGAATCTGATTTTATTTGTATTGTATTTAAGGGACAGTGTTATCTAAAATCAGCTTAACATTATGACATCAGTGAACTCTCATTACCAAAGTGTTAGTCATGTACATCGCTTTAATCTTAAATTCCCTCTCAAGAGTCACAGTTGGAGTGGCTGGGTCTCTCTAAAAGATTTATGCTTTTAGTCAGAAGAAGCATATTGGTAAAATGAAAACAAAAAAAACTTTAAACCCAAATTGTTCATGGCTATGAATATTTTGAACATGCAAATATTTTAGATTAACTTTCAGACAAAAACATTTTATGTAATTCTACTTTCTAGATTGTATAACTGGTGCTAAACAGTGATTTTCATTTTAATATTTTGTGTAAAGCATATTGTTGTTTTTATAATTTTAACATAGACACATAAAAATAATAATTATGACATGAATTAACATAAAATTGCATTCTCCAACAACTAAATAAAAACAGACTTCAAAGGGATGTTTTCATAATGCAAAAACTATATTATGAATTGCACAAAATCAGTCTACAAGTCTTAATATAATATATATATATATATATATATATATATATATATATATATATATAATATATATATATATATATATATATATATATATATATATATATATATATATATATGTTAGCATATGTTGTTTTCAACAACAAAGCATTTGGCATGTCCTCTTTTAATTTGTTTTAAACATGGCAGTGTTTGATGTCAACTCATGCAACATCCAACTGCATAAAAGAGTAAATACAAATTTTATATACTTGCTGGCTCAAAGGCTCAGGGAAGAAACAATTCCCTGAGCCTTTGTAGAGGTAGAAATACCAGCTAATCACTGGCTTTTCTTTTTAATTCCCTCTTGAATGGTAATTGTGTAATTTAAAAAGGAGGATGCTGGGGCTTCTCCAGTTGCATGGTTAGAGTCACCGGTGTGTGTGTGTGTGCGTGTGTGTGTGTGTGGAACCAAATGGACTGTGGGATTGATGGTCAGGAAATGAACACACAGGCTGAAATCACTTGGCCATTCATTGCACTGCCATGAACAAAGCTACTCAGATTCCTTTTTGGAGCATCGCCGGACAAGTGCCGAGGATCGTCTGCCTATGAAAGTTGAGGTAGTACAGATTGTATGTTTGGGTGTGTAACTTTATACAGTATGCACACACACACACATATAAGGAAACACAAGTGGCCTTGTTAGAGCTTTTCATGGCCATACATGATCTATGCAGGAATGAAGCGCTCGTGCTGTAGTGCATTGCCCCTGAGCATTACTGCTCTCCTACTGGCTGCTGCTGGGCATCTTGTGATTAGCTGTGCACACAGGATGATGAGATGTGACTGCTAATCTAGTGGCACAGACAGACAGAAGCCAATTTTTATTCCAGCTTTTTGTTGCTCAAACATTTCAGTTAAAATCTTGAAGTTATGAAACCATAACTTATAAGTGGCAGAAGTCTTGGACAGTGCGTGACATATGAATTTTCTCTGTTGCTACACGCATTCTCTGTATGGCTGGTTGCACAGCAAAATGCTTCATGTCAGTGACTCAATCCAATCTCCTGGGTGTCCTTAGATGGAGAACCTTTGAACCAATTTGAATAATAAACTCAACTTTACTGGATTGTTTGACAAATAGGATCAAATTGAATGTGTTTACTTGACGTGGCATGTCTTGTGAATTGGCAGCATATAAGTAAATTGAATTAATTTGATTGGATACTTCACTCTGCATACTTCATAGTTGTGATGAGGCACAGCAAATGTTTTCTTCTTGTACATCTACCACTGAAGTTAAAATTGTGAAGCCTCATTCTCTACATAAGGGTTTTTCAAGTCCTGACTTCGAGAGCTCCAGCCCTGCTACTTACCAACATCGAATTACCTTCTTACTATTCAGTCAAGTTTAGTAGAGGCCTGGTAGTGAGCCATTCATTTCATTCAGGTGTGTTGGGGTATGGATGCATCTAAAACCTGCATGACAAAAGCTATCAAGGACTGGAGTTGGAGACCCCTGCTCTAAAGGCATCCATATTCATATCGATACTCTTGTGAAAGGGTGTTTTTCATCTGCAACTGTGATAGCTGGGCATAGCTTAGCCTCTTTAAAAACAGCTGAACAACTGACTGTGAATCAGATCACTCTGTAACTATTGTTTAGAGCAGTCATTAGGCAGCTGCGCTGATTGTTTTAAGAAGTTAGGAGGCATCGTCTTGTCATGTTGGGTTTTTGTTGTGTCACGAGGTGACATGATCTTTTTTGCAGATGCCAGTTTTGCCGACTTTGACATAGATCATTTGAAAGCCCTGCTGACGATAAGGGGTGAATATCACGGTCTGGAGGTAGCTGTCATTCATTCTGCTTGAGCAGGCTGTAAATTTTTTATTTTTTCCTTTGAAGAGTGTCCTTCAGTACCCAGTCTCCCTTGACAGAAGACCTTGACTCTTCTGTGGGTGAGTGCAGGAAAGACAGACTGTTTTGTCTCCTGGTTATTTGTTCGGCCAAAGTCTCCAGTTTTGGCCGTACTGTCTGTTGGCTCCATGCTCTGCTCGAAAGGACATGTGCCGAGGTTACTCTGGGCTGACTCCAGCTCACCAAAACTGAATTTTATTTTTGCCTGTGTGCCAATGGGAATTGTTTTAAATTTGCTTTGCCTTAATCATTTTAATTTGGTAACTTTGTTTTGTACTATTTGTTGACCTAACTGTTTTTTGTGAGCAGGTGCAGATCTCATCAGTCACTGGTTATTCAATTTTTCATCACAGTTTGCCAGTGGCGAGCATGTTGAGGTATGGCTGAGTTCCTGTTATACCCTTTCATTTGTATTCCATCTGTTAACTAATAGCCTGCTGAAAGTTTGGTTTTATTTGAAAAATAAAATAAACTCAAAACCTTTACAGACATCTTGAGAACATTGTGAACTATTTTCTATACAGCAGGCTGGCTGATTACAGTTTTGCTTGAGACCTACCACAATGTTTTAGTTGAAGGCCCCAGACAGCTCTTTTGCTCATACTATAAAGTTTTGCATCCACAGTTGGGATATGGATTGCCTAAAGTTTAAACAGTGCAAGACTCCTTCAAAATGATTTATCCTCTGGACAGTTATCTCTTCATAATCTTTAAACCAGGACAAACAAGGGCCTTGATCTGGATCCCTGCAGCAACAGACTTCCTAGCCTTGTAAGGTGCTTTTAATTTTTCATAAAATAAAAATAAATTCCTTTAGTTTGCATTAGGGTTTTAGTCGAATATTATTTTTCCTTTTGGGGTTACGTATTTCAAATAAAATTTAGTTAACACACAAATTAGATTGACTTAACACTAGAATCTGATTTTATTTGTATTGTATTAAAGGAGCAGGATTATACTGTAAAGTTTTGCATCCACAGTTGGGAGCATTTCAGATGGATTGCCTAATGTTTAAACAGTGCAAGCCTCCTTCAAAATTATGAGTTACATGTTCTAATCACATTAACTTTAGATGACATACCTGTATGTAAGCTTAGCCATTTTAAGGGTGTTGGTTGGTGCTTTATCAAGTCCAAGGACTTCAAAGTGGTTTACACTACACTCATTCATACACACATGCTAGCGTTGGTAAAATACAGGCACAGCTGCCTTGGGGCAATCTGACACAAGCGAGATTGCCATAACGTCCTCTGACCACCGCTAGCAAGTAAGACAGGTGAAGTCCCCAAGGACACCAGAACTGAGATGGATGGAGTGGGGGTTTGAACCAGCAACTGGATAAATTGAAGGCTTTTCAATGTCCATGTGTCCAAAGGTAGCGTAACCTTCGGGTGTCCTAATTTTCTCATGACTTTAAATGGAAATATTTAAAAGGAAGACTTTTACATATTTATGTGGAGCTCTGCAACTACTCTGTCTGACTAGGTGTTAGTTTCTCCCTATTCCAAGGATTTATTTAAATCTCCCTTATTTGTGCAGGTAAGAACTATGACTGATTACAACTACACAAAACATAACTTCCAAATATGAGTTCCAATGTCCTTCTTGTCCATGGCTCCATTTGCAACAAAACACCTGGACATAAAGACATTCTTATTCCACAAATGTTTTTGGAAGATTCTTCTCTCCAAAATGGCACATAATCAAGCGATTGTGTGCAGACACATAAATCTCACTGTACAATCATTGAACCATAGCTACATTTTGTAGACGATACACACAAGAGGCTATGAAGTCATACTGAGTTTTCTTCCAAACTTCAAATGGAAATATAACAGCCAAAACTGTACTTTGCTTAGACTAAAAATTTCGGAGCAGAGAACACTGCAGGACTGATACTGTTCACTGCCACAGTGTGTCTTCTCATTTTACATTAGCATAACTAGATTTTCCTTTAACAAGGGGTCTGGAGCAGATCTAAGGAGCGTATGTAACATGTACAGGAAAGCACTGACAGAGTTCTGCAGTCTTGAGTTACTCAAAGTCCAGCTGTAAGGTTTCTGCAAGCCTGGAGGCATTGTTGTTTTGTTTTGCTTGGAAAGGAGGTTTTAGTCAAAGCTTTTATAACATTAACCACAGTTAGAGAAGCGCATCATTATGAGGGTTTGGCTGTAGGAAATAAGAGAAGTAAAGAGAATGAGTAACATGAGATTTGTTTTTATTGGTATTTTTAACATGCTACATTTAACCCATCAAGCCTGCCTCTGGAAACCTACATTGTGACATGAGCAAAAATCTAATTTTATTTTCTAAATTGAACAAGTTCATCTCATCTCCTCCTTTCACATTTCTGTCTCTTCCTTCCTTTTCCTGCTTTTCTGCCCTTCCTTTCAGATATCTCTCTCAGTCACCCGTGCGATATTGAGAAAGAGGAGTGGACCTGAGGTCTGTTTACAGCCGAGACTTCAGGAAGTTGACATCAGATAAGCAGATTCCTTGGATACACAAAACAGGCAGATACAATTCCAGTGAGACAGCTCTACAAAAGATAGAGCCTGAACGTTTTTCCCCGGCACAGGACATGAGTAGAGGGTTCATGGGTGATGAAGGTCTTTATATTTGTTTGAAGAATCCCAGGTTCAAAACTGTTTCTAATATTACAGAATCTCATCAACTCTTTGGCTAAAAAAGGTGCTATGGACAAAACCTTGACCTACTTGTGTCATTGTGTTACATTTTTGCCTCTTTGTTCCAAATCAACAAATACTTCATCCACTTGCCCTCGCATGATAGCACTTTTTAAGCCAGATTGGAATCTAACAATAAAAATAAATATGTCTCTCCACCTCATACTTTGCGCTAAATTACAAAAAAAAACAAGATGATCTATTACTAATAGATTCCAGGTGCTTTCTCAAGGGGGAAGTCATTTTCCAAAGGATTAAAAGGAAATGCCATGGGAAAGATTTCTTGCATACACTTCACAACTGTCTCCCGTCACAGCATTTTATGTCAAATTCTTCATTCACCTCTTTAGGTATCAAAAAGTCAAATAGAAACATTACTAAATTTCCTCATCTTTTTGAGACATGTTAAAGAGATAATTTAGATTTTTGAAGTGATTATCTACATTACTGGAAGTTCAAATAGCCTACATCAAAATCACCTGGAGTTTGCATAAAGCTAAGAAAAGAATATCTGTTTAACTACATCAAATTACAATGAGATCAGTTCAGATATCACAGTTACCAATATGAATCCCCCAGAAATTCATTCATTTTAAGGAAATGACAGCAATGATACAAAATGTTTTCTTTACTCTTGGTGGGCCAGAGTGAACTGACAGGTTGCAGCTGGTCAAGTGGATTAATACAACTGCAACTTCAGCAAATGTGATTTTAGAAAAGTAACACAGATATTCTCGGCCAAGGAAATATAGTAAACCTAAAAATAGTGCTGCAGATGTTTATTCCTTGGGCAAATAGAAAAATTGTTACCTTGAGTGGTTTAAAATGGTTAAAATCAAATAAAACAGTTGGTTAGCTGTTCTCCTTCTTCATGACGAATTATGTTCATGTCATAAAAGGCATACAGTCTTCTTCTTCAATGAAGACATAAATGACAAACCCAATGAAAATAAATAAATGAGTAATTCTATGATAATCTTGTTTATTTTAGCTTTGCCCCTCTGCATGAGGGAGAATTGTAAATTTTATTGGCCTGGCCACCTTTATAAAAATTTTCTGGGAGCGCCACTGCTGCCAACCCAATGTTATATAATTTGAGCCAGCACACATTTCAATATTATATTAACCTGGGCCAGCAATGTACTTTGTGATTCTTCTTTGTGCCAACACACCACACCTGAATGACGACTGAGACATTGTGCTTAAAGCAGAATATATTTACCTTCCATTCTTGTCGACAAACTCACAGGCTCTGGTCCAGCTGTTTTCCTGCCTGAGATTGCTTCAACCTTAAATATGATGAAATATACTCCCCTGGAGACTATCATTTCTCTGTACCGGTCAAAGTAAAGGAGAGTTGAGGCGAAGTGTAATCCTTCTCCTGAGGACCACAGTCCCATTCAGACGTATCAACACTTTGTTAGCCTCTGCATGAGGGAGAATTGTAAATTAAAGCAGCCATACTTGCTGTGGTGTGGATTTTATTTATGTTCGACACCTAATAAATAGTTGTTTTCTAACAGATTCTTCTGAGTTATACCACATCCCAACTAAAATGAGAATCTTAAAAAATCCTGTCTATTTTTTTTCAAACAACTCAACTTGAGTTTTAGTAAATTTAAAATAAAGTATTAATTATTCTGCTTCTTAGGTTTCATGAGGAAAAACATTGGCACCTAAAATATTTACAGTTCTTCTGTAAGAATTTTACACCAAACCAGTAACTGTACTAAAACAACAGTTTCTGCATCAAGAAAAATCTTTCTGTCTGATGACAGAATCCCCCTAATTTTAGTGCAACATAGTTAACTCTATTCTGGTAGTACCTTTTAGCAATGCATAGGAATGAGTCGTTTTTGTCAGGGGTTGGCTCATGGAGACCAACAACCAGTCAAATTGTTGTTAACATTAAACTTTCCTATTGCCCAGTCTAAGCCTGATCAATCATTGAGCTTCAACTTCAACATTCAGCTAATTTGATTAACTGAACCAAAGAATAGTTTAAGATAAAGTATTTTCTTCAACTTCTGATCACTGTTTTTCCCCTGACACCAGAATAAATGTGTCCACATCTGTGGTTCAACAAAAGTCACAGACAATTGATAAGTGGAGAGCAATGGATTCTGAAATACAAACTCAAAATATGTAGAAATGGAAGACTTGCAGTATGAGAAAAAGAGCCTAATGCAGTATAGAAAAAATCTACTGGTCAACAATTCTCACGTAATAGCTGAGTCCTGCAAAATATATCTGTCATTTCTGTACAAGGCTGGATTACTAATCTGTGAAAAAAGTTTTCATCTTTTCCAAACACGTATAAATAGCCTCCCTGTAATGTACTGACTTTTTTTTCCTCAACTCTTTCCTGTGTAGTCATCAAAGAGTTTAGTTAATCTGCAGTCTGTTTCAAGCGTGCTCAGCATTCTAGCATTCGCTTCTCTCTCAAACCTGTAGTTTCTTGCAAAGAAACTAAAAGAGACAAGAGTTCACCAGGGAGAAACTCTTTGAAATTTATTCTTTGGTTGTGTCTTCAGCAAGAATTCTTGCATAAATAACCCCACACACTTTCTCATGAATTCTTGAGACACTGGACTCCAAGGCTAGGTCTCTAATGGGTGCATAGCATATTCTGGCACTCCAAATTTTAAGTGGGTTTTTGTCTTGCGATACTCCATTAATTTGAAGTATGCACACTATCTCTCTAAGATGACACCCAACCTATTCATTATTTTTTTACTGTCCTCATTTATATTTTTCACCATTGGTTTGTTAATAATACTGCTGTCACATTTAAATTCCTTAAACTTTGCACAACCTTGGTAGTCTGATGCATCATGTAAATTCTTCAAAGGGAAGCTAAGTTCAGGTCCCACTCTTTGACCTGTCTTGAAAACTCCAACCAAGACCAAATTTATTTAAAACAGTTTATACATTTCTTCTTTCAGGTGCATACTGTAGAGTTGTCTAGCTGTCTTACAGCCACCCATCTGTTAAGTTAATTTTTAACCTATTTTGTCAACTTCTAATAGATTTCATAACATATTTAGCTTTGCTTCTGTAACTTTAGTGCCCTCATCTCCAGACCATGGAGCTGTCATTGCTACAATCATATACACATTCTCTTCCAAAGAGATACACAGACAGACAGACAGATAGAGCGACCTCATTCCAGCACAGTAGTGACCTCAACAGCTCTTCAGTTCAAGTATTCTCATTACACAAGTCACATTCTTGTCTTGCCAAACCATTTCAACATGACCTTACTTGGACTTTTTTCAAGTTAATGGCTCTGCAGGGTGTGAATTAAGCATCCACTGTGATGATTTTCTTCTGTGAAAATAGCAGTAGTCTGTGACCTGTTAATTGATCACTTCTGCAGTTCTGCTCTGCAGGCAACTGAATGTTTTCTCTTCTGTGTATGAAAAAGAAAGGGCAGAATACAAGGGCTTCTTATATTCCATCTGATCACTTTGAAGAAGTCTGGGGGAGATGAAGTCATCCTTTGCTGATTTCCAAATAAAACAAAAGACAACAGCTGAGCAAGCCAATGAACTGGCTTCACTCAGTCACCCAGCAGCATGCATGACACATATAAGGGAAATGCTTATACAGGCCAGTATGTGGTCTGATGGTCGGTTGAACTTCCTGAAGGGTGATGAAAGGGTCTCTGTTTGAGAGCGTTGGTAAGTGATAAATAAATGACCAGTGATCAGAGGAGAGTTTTCATCACTCATCGGTTTCCCAACTAACTGGTCTCATTTTATCATTTAACTCATCAGATTTTACTCTCTCCTTTATATTTTTCAACATTTCTCATGTGCAAAATACAAAAAAGTGCACAATCCTTCCTAAATACACCATTATCAATCATGATGATTTCAGAAAGCTATACCTAACTAGGAAGTGACGTTTTCAAGTTCTATGTAATGACATAGTGGCACAGTTGTCCTTCATAAGTAAGAGTGGCTCTTTGTTTTAAAGTTTCTTTTCCATGTGAAGTCTTCTCAAAAACTGGAGCTCTGTCTCACACCTGAACAACAGAGGGAAACCACATATGTTTCCATTATAAAAAAATATGCTCCCCAAGACAGTTATTTGTGAAATGACACATGTACACGTATCTCACTCCAATACAAACCCTTTGCCATATGGGAGCAGTTAGTCCCATTCCTAAGCGCTGATTGCTACTTGTGGAGAATCAATGGACTAAAGCTTGCCCATTTGTCCAGACTTCAAATAAAATCACTGAAAACTTTATTTAGAAGCTAAAGATTAGTTACCTAAATCAGAGTGTTCTGCCTACCGTAAAAATTAACCAGATCATTCACTGCTTTATGGGATTTTTTGCATTGGATTCCTTGCCATTGCTGGCTAAAGAGGAGAGAACAGGGGGATATAATGTGGAAACTCCACAGGAATGGTGATTACGGGCCACTGAATTGAAACCAGCTAGAGAGAAACTAGATCTCAGTCTAAGAGATGTATTATGGTAGTTAAAGCAAATAAAAGCTTCAACCCATCACAGTATTTTGTCCCAGCATCCCGCTATCAACAATGGACAATAAAAAAGAGATGAAACAGAAGTCTGTAAATGGGAGAAAAAGATTTCGTTGAGCCTTCAGTGGTAGATAAATTAAAAGGAAGCTAAAGAAACAGAAAAGTACTAAAAGGTCAGGTAAGGAGTGCTGTGATGTGAAAACGGAACCCCGTTTGTTGTACTTATTACCAAGAGTTACCAGCTTAAATTACAAGCATCACAAAAAACTACCCAATTTAAATCTAATTCCTCTGACCAATCACAGCCCACACATGTCGCTCCTCCTAATTCATAGAATAAAATAAACACTTTGAAACTTTTAACACCAAAGAAATGGCTTTAGTCATTCATTTTCACAGAGCTATGTACAGCTCTGGGAAAATTAAGATTAAATGATAAGTTCTATGATTTTACTCTTTTTTTTAGGTATATGCTTGAGTAAAATGGACATTGTTCTTTTATTCTATGAACTACTGACAACATGTCTCTGAAATTCCAAGCAAAATGTTAGTATTTATTTGCAGGAAATGGAAAATGGTCAAAATAACAAAAAAGATCCAGTGCTTTCAGACCTCAGATAATGCCTAGAAAACAAGTTCATGTTCATTTAGAAACAACAATCCCAATGTTTTAACTCAGGCAGAGTTCAGAAATCAACATTTGGTGGAATAAACATGAGATTTTCAATTGGGTTCAGTGCAGTGGTCTCTTATTTTTTATACACAAAATAATTGATGATCCCTAAACTGATGATTAGGAATTTTAAAAAGTACCGTAAACATGAAAAAAGGGACTGTTGTACATAAATCCAAAGTCATGGCTTTTATTAGTGAAAAAAAAAAACAGCTTTTATTTTGAAGTGGGTGTTTCTCTTTCTACACTTTTCACATGTGCAACATTGTCACTTCATGTTAAAAGAGACTGATACATAAAGTAGAGTTTTTTAGCAAAGCACCATTTTCAAAGAAAGGGATGCACACTGTATTATTATCACTGTCAGTGTCCACATTAATAATATTGCAAAAGACCATTTGGAATGCAATATCTGCTGGTTATTAACTCCAGATGTCATGAAAACACACTTTGCATGCCAATAAGATATTAGGCCTGCTGGATCAGTTTTACTGCAGCAGAACAAAAACTAAAATAGTGCAAGTCTCAAAGCTACTAAAGGTCACAGAGAGTTTTATTAAAATGTGATTTCCTAATATGGTGTCGCAATTCACCGAAGTATTTTTTAAAGTATGGAGGGAGTAGCTCTATTTGACAAAAACAAACTGATGTCAGAATGTTAATTTTAAGTTAACATTGTGACATTAAACATATAGTGAAATACTTGAATATATTTGACAATTGTTTTTCTAAAAGATACTTTTACAACATAAGATAAGGACGTTTTAGTTATCAGTTTGGCATGTTACATTTTATTATTCATTTACAAAACTATTATCCACAGCAGCTACAATTAATTAATTTATATTAGCTGGTGCTGGAGGCGTGTACACACTGATGGTGGCAAGCTACTTTGTAGCTACAGCTGCAGAAGAACTTTTGTTGCTTTTGAACTTTTGCGTGTTCAAAAGCACACGCAAAATCCAAACACCAAGATGTAGTAAAATTGCTCCCGATGCCTGCAATAGTTTTAACTATTGTTTTAACCATTGTTAATCATTGTAAAAAGTTTTTAAGGGTTTTTAGAGAGAAAACTATCCGGTTTTACTGCAGATATTTATTTAATGTCTACAGTCTTTTTTGAAAAGATTTTTCAAAAAAGTCTTTGGATTGCTACTGGACTAACAATCTAAATCCAGCTCCAGATAAATGTTTAATTTGTCAACTTTTATACTTTAAATTAGTCTTTAGAAACATTAGAAAATTCAGTATGTGGGGAAACACATGCACATTTTTGTTGAACTTGTATCCCTTTATGTGGTGTAGCTTTTTTTTATAAAAAAAGAAAATGCAGCACTGAAGGCAAGAAAAACAGGATACTTCATGTTTTAGCTGATGTTTTTATTTTCTCTCTTCCTGCAGCCTTGCACCAATAGCTGTGGAAAATCATCAAAAGACCACAGAAACACAAGCATGTGAAGGCAGAGGTTTAAGTTTACCCCCCAGGCCCAATTCCTCCATTTCAGAATTTTGAATACTCGACAGCATATTATTTTCATTAACAAAGGAACCCAAATCCTGGAAGAAAGGTGCAGAAACAATTAGATGATTGAAATTGGAGTATTCTGAATTTGAAACATGTGATATCAATGAATTAAGCTTAACACTATTGAGAGAAACCGAAGGATCATGTTGATGCTTGCTTGGTTGCTCTGGTGTGTGCGTTGAATTTCAGCGGGCCCTTCTGCTGCACCCAGTGGCCTCTGCACCTGGCTTTAACACCGTGACATCACCACTGGAAACGGGACTGTTTGGTTTATCACGGCTGTGCATTGAAGAAGTCAATCAGTCATCCTCCTCCATGGATATCCACTATCACAACATCGCCTAATCAAAAGATTAAAGGAGGCTTGTAATTTGTCCAAATTTGTGTCGAAAAGGATTGCAAAGGCAGGGGGAAATTGTAGATATTATGAATGTGGCAAAGCTCCATGCAAAATATGGAACCTTGAGGTTTGCTGTAGTGTCTACAAGAATAAAATGGTTTCACATGATTTGGATTTTCATAGTGCTGGAGGCACTAAGCTCAAACTCAACACAGTGATGATGATTGGACTAGAGAGAAAACCTTTTGTTTTTGCTGGAGACATTTATTTAAGATTTAAAATTTTTCTATGACATGAATTAAGTTTAAGAACTGGAAATAAAGCAATGCTATGGCATATTTTTACTTGTATTTGTGAGGACTTTTGTTTGCTTTCTTACATTCTCTGGTAAGATATAGATCACTGTTACATATTTACTGGAAACAAAAGCATGCATGGAGATATAATCTATTGGATTAAGTGGAAGACATTAAATGGCTAAATTACACACAGACCGTTTGCTTATGTTGATTATAATTTATTTTCTTATAGCTAATGAAAACGTGTCATTTAATAAAATAATGTAAGAAAAAAGAGCAGTAAAATGGAAAGACAAAAAACTAACTTTTTAATTAACCTTTAATCTAGATTTATTTCCATTTCTATTTATTGACTTCAAAATGTTTGTTGTCACATGTGTTCTTTAATTGTACAAATATTTTCCATTTCTTTTATCAAACTCACCAGTGAAATCATTTACTCCCACTGTGATCATCACGTAGTCTCTCATGATTTATGCAAAACCTTGAAACATGTAAGTTATTTGAAAGACATTATATGGCAGTTTCAGATCTTAATGAAAGATCTTAATGATCATTAGTGATCATTAAGATTAAGATCATTAATGATCTTAATCTTAAGATTAAGATTACTCTTCTTTTGAGAAGAGTCTTCTTCTCTTCTCAAAAGAAGACTGACTTATTTTGAGTCAGAGTCAAATCTTCTCACTCAAAGGAGGTAAAAATAAAAAGTCTAAATCTTTTATATTTATATTTTTAGTGGGGAAAATGCTATACCTTACAAATTTTCAAAATAATTTACAGGAAGGTAAGGCAATTATTTATTTTTTTTACTAGCTTAGTCGAGCAGTTTTAAAACAGGCATTTTAAATGTGAAGTGGTGAATTTAGCCATGTTCACTTGCTAACGTACAGCAAATGTAGCCGACTCTGCCTAAAATTAAGACTACAGATAGAACTCCAGATCCAAGCAGAACCACATAATGAAACTTTACCAATTATACAATGCCAATATTGCAAAAAATAATTATTACATGGAAGATGTACATAATTTATTTAGCATGTTAATCAGTGATGTTACTGAAGATTTCAGTTGGTGTTTAATAAAGCTGTTATATTTAGGACTAAAATGTTACATCTGACTGACACATTTCAAAGACCTGAACTGAACTGAGAAAAAGGAATAACAATAAAAAAAAAAAAAGATATGTTCCCTTAATCAAATACTTATTTCTCTCCAAAATCTTCTGCCAGCCATTTATTCATCCCAACCTAGTAAACAATATCTACACAAATAAACAAATAAATCCCTTCTACCATGTCATCCACAGCTTAGACTTTTCTCAACACTCGCACAATGCTCTGAAGGCAACTCTAGTTAGTGAATGTGCTTCATCTTTTGAAGGTAGTTTGTTCCAGAGCATATGTTTGGATCCGATTGCTGTTTGAAGGCAGATGTAGTTCCTGGCAGCATCCTTTCAACAAACTGCCTCCTGGTAATTGGCCATTACTCTAGAACGGAGAGACGTGCTGTCCAGAGGGCAACAACACTTGTCTGGAAACAATCATGGAGTTAGCAGGCTGGCAGACAGCCTTGTCACCGGATTATGCCTCTCCCGCTGAGGCTGGCTTCTCCTGGGAAGATGAACTTTGACAAAGAAAACATTGGATAACACGCAAGATATAATTGTACGCTTCATCAAAATCAATTCTTTATGAAAAAAGGAAAACATCATCCATAAAATGTCGTTTATTGGTAATGTTTGCATAGTGTCATATACAAAATGAGATTTCTGTGTCTTAAAACATTCTCTCTAACCCATAAACAATATTTGTACTGATTTAAATCACACACGTCATTGGATAAAAACATCTTCACTGCCAAAATGTGTGAGGAATCAGAGGCAAACTTTGCAATGCAGGGGACAATTTTTAGCACAATCCTTTGCAATCATATTCAAATTCATTTTAAATTGAATAAATAGTTCAACTTATTTAAACAGGATTTAATTAAATAATCTACAACACAAAGTTATAGATTATTGTGAAATGAAAGGAAAATGATGCATACATAAAAATCTAAAATGTTTGGAATTAGTAGGCATGAATTAGAATCCATCCTGAAATATCTAGTCATTAAACTTTATATTTTCTTCTACTGCCTCCTTTCTCTGAAACGTACTGTGTACTACAAGAACAAGCAGCTATAAAGCATGTTATATGTACTATTTTGAAACACTATGAAGCTGGAAGTAGACCTCCCACACCTTCTGAATGTTGCAGGTAACATAATGCTGACTCATTTCTGAGACTTGAGGCAATGTGTGAATACCTGAGGACTCAGCTGAATCCTAGTGTTGCAACCTTTTCAACCTTGAAAGGCATGAGTCCTTCTTTTCAGGTCTGTGCAGCCAGGGAGGCTTTCTTTTTGTTCCAGCCCTTCCCCTTCCATCCTCCCCTTCCGTCTCCTTCTTCCCCAGCCTCTCACCCCCCCCCCCCCCCCCCCCACATCCTGGATACTCTCTTTGATAGTCCCTGCCTCTGCTCCAGTCTTACATAGTTTCTTGGTTACCTGAGGATGTTTGTTTATGTATATTTCAGCTAGTACTTCCCTCGCTTCTACCTCTACACTTACAGGCAAACGTCTCTTTTTTTCTCTCTCAAAGATGTTATCCTATGGTGTAAAGTTTTCATGTCGTCTTTGCAATGTGACGCCACCTGATTGGCTTAGACTGCTGCCGGATGTAGTTCTGATCTCCTTTAAGATTTTGTGTAACCTGCTTTGATCAAATTATTACAAGGAAGAAAGTGTGTAGATAAGTAAAGGGTCAGGGGAAGAAAGCTGATCTGGCATGAGTCAGGGCCAGAGAGGAGAAGTTTCTCTTCTAAAACTGTTTAAATTGTGAGTATTATATGAAGTACAAATCTATTACTATAAACTTAGTAGTTGAGAATTCTGAGTATTTAGTCTAAGCTTGAGAAATGTAAAAAATGCTGTAAGAAATGTTTGTATTGAGATATTTAGATTCAATTTGGAATGTGTTTCCACTTAGATTGACGTTTAAAATCAGTTTTTAGTTGTTTATAGAAATATCAATAGGTGAGATTGAGCAGCTTCAAAGAAAAATACTGTGAACTATCAGTTATACAATGTGTTGAGTTTCACATCAGCACACTCCATAATGCATACATAATAAATAAGTCAAGGACCCTACTGTACAACGTAATATTTTATTGCCATAGCAATAGATACCTGACAAAATTAAAACAAACCCTAATGCATCTGACAGATATTCTGTCAGATGCATTATCTCTGTGTTTTATGCAGGAAACTAAGTCACAGAGGTGCAGCCACTGCAAGAGAGTGTACTAGTTATTTAAATTAATACAATGGCATAATAAATAATGCAAGCCACATGTATTGGAACCTATAGTGATCTTTTTTAATCAATAGAACTTTAAAGGGATAAAAGTATTTATCCTAAGTCCTTGGCTCTGAGTTCTGGGTTATGGTTCTTGTATTTAGACTTATTTCTATATATATACATGAGCACGGCACAGAATGGCATTGGCGTAAATAGCAGAGGAGCCAAACACCAACTCCTTGTAGACCACACAGTTGCCCGTGACTGCAAAACCCGACACACCAACCTGTGCATGGCTTGGATAGATTACAAGAAAGCCTATGACTCAATGCCACACACTTGGATCATTGAATGCTTAGAGATGTACAACATTAACAGGACCCTGAGAGCCTTCATTGCAAACTCGATGGGGCTGTGGAAAACCACCCTTGAAGCCAACTGCAAACCACTTGCACAAGTGTCCATCAAATGTGGCATATACCAAGGAGATGCTCTGTCCCCGCTTCTGTTCTGCATAAGCCTGAACCCCCTCAGCCAAATCATCAACAAGACTGGCTACGGATACCGACTAAAGAATGGAGCCAACGTCAGTCACCTCCTCTACATGGATGACATCAAGCTGTACGCCAAGAGTGAGCGAGACATCGACTCACTGTTCCATACCACCAGGATCTACAGCACAGACATTGGGATGTCATTCGGACTAGAGAAGTGTGGTCGGATGGTCACAAAGAGAGGGAAGGTCATTCGCACGGACGGGGTCTCACTCCCAGAAGGAACAATAGCAGACATAGAGGACAGTTACAAGTACCTGGGAATACCACAAGCAAATGGCAACCTCGATGAGGTCACAAGGAAAACAGCCACAGCCAAATACCTCCAACGAATAAGGTAAGTCCTGAGAAGCCAGCTCAATGGCAAGTACAAGATCCAGGCAATAAACAGCTACGCCTTGCCAGTAATCAGATACCCTGCAGGAATAATTAGCTGGCCAAAGGCGGAGATACAGGCCACAGATGTTAAGACACGAAAATTATTAACAATGCATGGAGGATTCCACCCCAAATCCAGCACCCTGAGACTGTACACAAGCCGCAAGGAAGGAGGCAGAGGACTAGTGAGTGTGAGAACCACTGTCCAGGACGAAACATCCAAGATCCATAGATACATCAGGGACAAACCCTCAACAGACAATCTGCTCAGTGAATGTCTCAGACAATGGGGAACAGAAGTTGAGGTGCTGGAGGTACCATCATGGGAGGACAAACCCCTACATGGGATGTACCACCGGCAAATAACAAGTGGCTGATATCAAAAGCCACTTCAGCTTTTTCCAGCTGGAAAAAGCTGCACTCAAGGACAGCACAGAGGCCCTTATCCTGGCCGCCCAGGAACAGGCCATAAACACCAGAGCAATAGAGGCCCAGATCTACCACACCAGACAAGACCCAAAGTGTAGGTTGTGCAAGGAGGCCCCTGAGACAGTCTAGCACATAACAACAGGGTGCAAGATACTGGCAGGGAAAGAGTACATGGAACGACATAACCAAGTGGCAGGCATAGTGTACAGAAACATCTGTGCAGAATATGGACTGGAAGCCCCGAGATCAAAGTGGGGAACACCCCCAAAGGTGGTGGAGAATGGCCGAGCTAAGATCGGACTTCCAGATCCAGACAGACAAAATGGTAAGGTCGAACCAACCGGACATTGTCGTAGTGGATAAACAACAGAGGAAAGCTGTTGTGGTGGATGTAGCAATACCAAGTGACTGCAACATCAGGAAAAAGGAGCACGAGAAACTGGAGAAATACCAGGGCCTCAGGGAGGAACTGGAGAGGGCCTGGAAGGTGAAGACCACAGTGGTGCCTGTGGTCATCGGGGCCCTCGGGGCAGTCACCCCCAAACTGGAGCAGTGGCTACAACAGATCCCAGGAACAACATCAGACATCTCAGTCCAGAAATGTGCGGTTCTAGGCACAGCAAAGATACTGCGCAGAACCCTCAAGCTCCCAGGCGTCTGGTAGAGGACCTGAGCTCAGAGGATAAGAACCACCCGCGGTGAGTGAGAAGGGAATTATATATATATATATATATATATATATATACATATAAAAATTCTGTTTTCTTAGCTTCTGTGATGTTGTTCTCGCTGTTCCTTATTTCTATTTTTCTCTGTCATTAATCAAGATTCATCCATCCAATGTTTTGCTGTGATTCTGTCAGCTGCATGCACTTAGTTTTAATCCCACTGATCCTTAGCATTTAATACTTAATTTCGTCATGAAGTTATCCTGCCCCATCACTACACATCTGTTTTTGCCTTGTTTGCATTTGGGTCCAAAACAATCATCAAACTGGCCTCTAAATTCATTTTTATGAAGGTGTTAGAGTCACTGACAGTTTTAGTTATTATTACATATGCAAATACAGCTGTCAGCTGATGAAAACATAATGGAAACAAATCGAAACCTACCTTATCTGGACAACTCTGACTAGCAAACCACCAGAATAAAAAGAGGAAATTTAACAGGCGCTGGAATATAGAATGACAACTAATCAGTCTGAACAATTGGGCCAATGAGATGTTATCAGAACAGTCATTATCAAAATAAATTTGGGCTGCATACTTTTCCATCTTGGTCTCAAGTCTTATCTCAGTTTGCACAGTGTGCCACATCATATCCCATCTTAACACAATAATCCACAACAATTTTAGTTTATATTTTATTCTTTTGTGAGGATAAAGTGTAGAAAAAAGTTATATGTTTTGTTAAGAAACTTTTGCCGATAGCGTTTTATTTATGTTTCAGTTGTACAGACAATTGCTTTCTCCAATCTTACAGGCACAAAGGTCTTCTGGTTGATTTGCGATACCTTAGAAGCGGGCCATGTCACACCTAAATTTGGCTTTTTCTTGTCTTTGTGCTCTACGGGAAAGTGGTTTTGTGAGATTTGTGTGTCTACTCTGTCTTCATAGACAGTTGCTTATACTGACTCTTATTTTAGTGGACGTTCCTTCCATTATAAGGCGGTCATTACTTGTACCTGTTGCCACACGCTTGCTCAGGAGTCGGGATTGCTGCATAGTTAATGTCTTTATGCAATCAGCTGAGCTTTTTAGAAGGACTTTTATGTCATAAACTAAGCTTGACCGTGTTGTATATAATTGGGATTTTATTCATGATTGGAATGTCTTAATTGATTTATTGTATATTTGTAGATATGAATGGTGCTTGTTTGTCTTGTAAAGTACCTTAAGATGACAATGTGAATACATGCTTTCACATAAATTGAACAGAAGTGAAAAACTGGTTGTTGATGCTCTCTTTCATTAAACTAGTCTTTTATTATTTAGTTAACATAAAACAATAAAGGAAGCAAATGTTATAAAACTAATCAAGAATAACAATTGAAACAGATTTAAAAAACACACACAATACACTGGGCAGACTTCTGTCAGTTCATTCAGCTGCTGCTGAATGAAGTTCTCTTAGAAATTTTATATTTTAAAATTTTCAAACAACCTTCACAGAATTTGGGATAAAGTGACAGGGTAAGTCTATTACATTAGAATTTTCTCATTTGTCTTCTGTAAATGCATTTGCTATGCAATTTGACCACATTTCTTTTCTTTGTTGTATTGTTTTCAATATTTTTTTTTTCATCGTTGAATCTAAACGCTTTAACCCTTTTATAACTTTGTTAACATGCTTTAATTTTTCTTGCAAGTATTTATATTCAAATTTGCATGCCTACAAGTCAGTGTATGGAAAAACACTTTATGGTAAAAAAATAAATAAATAAAAATAAAAAATAAATAAAGGATGTTAAAAACATCTTTCAAACTTGTTTTGCATTACCCTGTGGTTCTTGACAGATTGCTCCTTAATTTATCTAACTTTTAAAAAATATGAGCTATGATCGTTGCATTGATTTTTCTCCCAATTAGCTCAGATGGATAGAATTCCCTCTAGAAACTGTTAGACCATTCTCCCAGTGTTTACAAAGCTATCCTAATTAAGCAGAAAAAAATAAGTCTTTCGTCCAAGAATAATAGCAAGGCTCTGTCCATTCACACAGATTTTGTCAGGGTAAAAAGGAGCATGTTCTGAAAGACCTGTAACTAATATTGCACTGGGCCTATCAACTTTACAGTAACACATCAAGCCAGATAAGTATGAGCTGTAAAATAGATTTAGAGGGTGGTAAACAGCATGAAGAGATTCAGTCTGTTGCGAGCTCCAACTTGGAACGTGACTTTGAATGACAGCAAGGACGAAATAGAGCTGGTCATGATTTATAGCCTTGTGGGCTCAGGTGTTGGAGTAGACATGTGGTTTATTTGTGTAGCTCTGCGGGGCAATAAGCAACTTTCATTCTAGGGGAAGAAATTATAAGAAAAATGTATCTTGTCGATTTCCTAATGCTAAAAGATCAATTGATAAGAAAAGATGAATGAAGAAATTTGCTGAGGACACAAATGGTCCTTTTCTCATTTTTGCAGTAAGGTATAACCAGCAATAGCATAAAATCTGATCTGCATATTAACAGATCCCTCCATCAGCACAGCAGAAAAATAATAAATATTTTATTTTAAATTTGAAATGTAAACATATTCTTCCATAATTTGTTCATGAGGACATGGATTATTTTTAACGTGATTTTAGTTGGAGAATATTTCATGAGAGTAGGAAGCAGCATTTTAAATAAATCATTTGTAAATAAATGTGTTGTTCAGCAAATAACTTTTGTTATATCTGAACACTTTCTCTTATGAAATTAGGAACTAATAAACATGAGATTTCAAGCACAACCTCATCTCTCAGCAAAAATAACTTTATTCAATCAAACTTTTTACATTCTGCTCAATCAGCAGGTTGTCTGCAACTTTTAACAGATTTTTACTTGTTTATTTTTTCATTTGTTTTGTTTCTTAATTCCCTGCTTCCCCTCAGGATCTGGTCTGTGGTGCGATCAGAAAGAAGCGTACACACACACAGTTCAGTGAAAGACTGACCTGCTAAATTTTTGATCTGCAGCTTCCTGGTAACAATTGGCAACAACCTTGTTTCCATTTCAGTTTTGGCTGCTAAATTTGTCCCAGAGATGGATACATAGCCCCAGGAGTTTGTCCGCGCTTTTGTACGTATTAATTGAAACTCTATGGAGAGAGGAAAAGCACATTAATTCAGAGAGGGAACTAAATCTGTGTCAGATTGTCTTTTTTTCCAAGCAATTTTCAGGATGGTCATGTGTATGTTTTTGAGCATTTGTCAATCCTTTTATGCACCTGTGTGCTTGTGTGTGGGTGTGTGTGTGTGTGTGTGTGTAAATACAAACAGAACGTGGTGATACAGGTTAAGCAGCTGTATTTGATCTGGAGGCGAGGTAGCAGTCTTAGATGCACATGTTGTGTGACATCTGAGGCAGCCTCAGGGAGGAGAAACCGCAAAACTTTCTAATATCAGAGCTGCATGGAAAGCAGTGGGATGACACACTTCAAACCACCCACTGTGATTTGTACACACAAGCACACATAATGAGAAAAAATACACACTCGTGATGGGTCACTCCTCTAACACAGACGGTATGTGTTTAACATTTAAACATGTGCACGCTTATACTTAACTTAGCAACATGACCCACCATCGACAGCTCGTCAGCAGACACATTGTACCCCAGAATTTCCCATGTAGCCCCACAGGCTCCAAAGCATCTACAGGCCACTTGTCCCATTTACTGTCCTCAGTGTTATCTGTCAGAAGTCCCATATATGTCTTAATTATCAATTTGCAAGGTGTATTGTTTCAGGGGGCTTCCTCTTTCCTGAATGGGAGAGAGCTGCTGGAAGAGTTCCACCAGGCCATCACACAACCAAAGGAAACTGAGTGCAAAAGTTGAACATAGTTAAATGAAAGAGATGGACTTTCCATGCACTGAGGTTGTTTGTGGACAATGTAAATGAAACCGCAGAGAGTGCGTTTTTCCACCTTAGTTTTGCAAGTACTTTCCTGGCTTAATCCAACTTAATTAATCTCTGTTTTAGTAAAGAGAAGCTAAAGGTTGTATATTGGTGACTAATTGTTCTAAATGTGACTTGCACGGCCTAATATGTGTAAAACTAACATTTAGGCAATGTATGAGAAGAAGAAATTTAAAATAATAAGAAATAGTGATTGCCATAATATTTGGAAGTGTAGTAGAACTCAATACAGCACTCATGTGCAAAGCATATAATAATCTCCTTTCAGTCTGCTTTTAGAAATAGTTGAAATTTAAGAAATAAAGTGTGATCTTTCAGGAAGAAAACAAAATTGTACTTGTAATGCTAATTTTAAAAATGTACATAAAAGGTATGAATCAAACAATCACAAGCCAAAAGGGAGATCTGATTATGACTGATTATTATATAAAGTGAACCTCCAGAATTCACAGCCAAAATCTGTAAATACTTTAGATCCCCTCCAAAACAATACATGAAATTTCAAGCGAATATAACTGCCTATTTTATTGGACCAACACCAAATGTACCCAAATATACCCAAATGTACCCTAATATGCATCAATACCTACAGAATCTGTCTTTGCAATCATACCTCATTACCTTCAAATCTCACAGTTTCTTGCCACAGAAGGTAACATCCAAGGTCTTTATTTCTGCTCTTGGGGGAACAACCAATCAGTACCAATGAGAAATTATTGAGTAGTCCTGCACGGAAGTTTGTCAGTTTCCAAGGCTTTATTTTCTGTCAAATATTTTAATAGACTTGACAAATAAATCCAAGAATAGGCAATTTTTTTGCAATTAATTTGTAAATATTTTTCACAGAAAAAGGTACCATTAGGTAAATCCATGAAAACTAAATTGTGAATAAATGGGAGTCCATTGTAGTTTTTGCAGGGAGAGGGTTGTTTTTCATTAAATTGGTGAAATGTTATTGCTAACAGTATGTTGCAGCAGTAGAGAAAGTGCTATATGTGCAAAAGCTATTGATTCTCAATGCTGTCATTTGGGGTTCAGTTCCCACCCCTGACACAGTTGTTGCGAGTATTTCCTCTTCTTTCTCTGACCATTTCCTGCCTGGTTACTGTCAATACATGCCAATAGTCTAAAAGGTAAATTCTACCAGTTATGTTGAAGTGATTGTAAATTACAATTGCATAGAATTGTAATTCTATGCAAAATACCCTTGGTGTCAAACTCATATTTTTGACAGTGAACAAATACTGAGCTAATAAAATCATACCAAATAATATCAATAATAAATACTAAAACTTACTTATCTAAAGGTGTTGGATGTAAGTGCTAGATATTGTTGAATGTGTATAAAGCTTTTCAGGGATCTTTTGTTTGCTAGTTTTAGAAACCTTATTACCTTCAAACCTCACAGTTTCTTGAATGTAACTGAACATTGGGTTGGACATTTTTGCTTTAAGAATAGTCTTGCATTGAGACTGCCACTGCGCAAACAACGGGTGTTTGCTCAAGTGGAGCCAATTACTCAAAATAAATTGGGTCTTCCTCTCTAGTCTCTTCTTTCCCCCAACTCCCTCATTCCTTTATTTTTCTGTTAAGAGTTGTCATTTGTAAACCAGGTCAGATCCACAACGAGCCCCTCCCTCCAAATAAACAGGCTAGTAATGGTTGTTTACCCAGAGTACAAGAGCCATTATTTGCTAGGAAGTTAAACATCTCTGACAGGCAAAATGGCTGCAGACAAATCACTGTTGTCCTTTTTTGAGGGATTGATTGGAGGAATGCTGATGTTTCCTTAACTGTTACCAGCAGCCTTGTGATGGCTTTTCAAAAAGCATACCAACTGAATAATGTAATAATCTAATCAAAAGAACTTTTGTTTATCTGCAATTATGCTGCATAGCGAACAGATGACCTCGCCGAACATATATTTCATCATCTTGGTTGCCTCGGAGGTGCAGTCTGTGCTATCAGAACCGATGAATTTTACAATCTTTTATATCACCTCACGAAACCTGCACACAACCTGGAAATTTAGTAAAATAAGTTAATTAAGAATATGTCTAAAAAGAGAATGTAATGAGTTTGGGGTCCATCCCAGGAGCTCATTAAGAGATCATATAATTGTGCAAAGCACTGTTGTGTGACTCCCTATTTAATTGGAAATGAAACAGTAGGGTAAACTGAACAATGCATTTGTGGTCATACATGTGTGGAGAATCAGCTGCATCAAATTACAGCCTGCTAACTAGGTCATAATGGAACACTAGATAATGAGTGCCCAGTGAATAATTTATCACAAAGCATTTATATTTTGAAGGTCAGGAAGTTTTAGGGAAGAAAAGAGAATTACTCCAACCTTAATATGAAATGTGGTGTCTCAAGCAATTAGCAGAGGCAAGGTGAACACTTTTACCTGAATGGTTGTATGTTTGACTCTTTTAACAGCGGAAACCGTTTTTATTTCTGTAGGCAAATTTCCTTAGTATGTGCTTAGAATGCCTTTGCTTTCCTAGAATGGCATTGTAAGCATTGACTTCAAATAGACCATTATTATAATTTAAGGACACTGCTGGTAGTTCTGCACTAACATTTATTTTTCATCCACTATTTCCTTCTTACCTTTTGGGATTACATGAAAATTATTTTTAAAACAGACTTGGTCACTGATGACTGCTTTGGAATCCTGGATGATCCAGATGGACGCAGTCGTGGATTGTTGGTGGATGGCTACCACATTCCAACACAGCTGTGACGTCAGCAAGAAGGTGATGGAGTCATTTTTGGGCTGAAATCATGGGTAGAGAATCATTGGTTGGCCCCTTCAGAGTCCCTGAAAGTGTGAAAATGACCTCAGCAATGTATATGGACTTTCTGACTGATAACTTTTTTGCATGGTTCAAAAAGAAGAGCCATACCTTCTGTAGCAAAATAATCTTCATGTATGACAATGCACCATGGTAAACATTTACAAACTCATGGTGTGGTCACAACCCTCCTCTGACCTCAACCCTATTGGGAACCTTTGGAGTTTCCTCAAGCAGAAGATATGGGGGTGGAATGCAGTTCATATCAAAACAAAAGCAGAAGCTCTGGGAAGGTATTCTGACATCCTGTAAAGAAATTCAAGCAAAAACTATCCACAAACTCACAAATTCAATGGATGCAAGAATTGCGCAGGTGATATCAAAGAAGGGGTCCTATGTCAACATGTAACTATCTGTTAAGATGTTTTTGATTAAAATAGCTTTTGATTTTAGGACATGTGACCATTTAATTCTGCACATTCAAAGAATGACCATTTGCAGTTCTTTATAATCCATGAACTGCTTAGAAAATCTGCTGTGCATAATAATTTGACTGAAATCATCACCAAAATATATATTTGGAACACGGTGTGCATATATATATGCACACCATGAGGAGGCATATAAACAACACAATATAACTCCAAGTAAATCAAACTTCTGTGAAATCAAACTGTCCATCTAGGATGTGTTATTTAAGTGTTCCCTTTATTTTTTTGAGCAGTGTATATATATCCATCCATCCATCCATTTTCTTTCACCCTTGTCCCTAATGGGGTCGGGAGTTGCTGGTGCCGATCTCCAGCTATGTTCCAGGCGAGAGGCGGGGTTCACCCTGGACAGGTCGCCAGTCTGTCTCGGGGCAACACAGAAACAAACAGGACAGACCACCATGCACACACACACTCACACCTAGGGAGAATTTGGAAAGACCAATTAACCTGACAGTCATGTTTTTGGACTGTGGGAGGAAACCGGAAAACCCAGAGAGAACCCACGCATGCACAGGGAGAACATGCAATCTCCATGCAGAAAACTTGTACCAGGGTAAGTACAGTTCTCAGAGTCAATACATGTCACTTTGGTAAACATTTACCCTAGAAGAAGTAACTGCAGGACAATAACCCAGATTTAGACATAGAAAGGTAAAGTTATGTTATAGTTTTCATTTTGATGAATGAGCATTTGAAAAAGAAATCTAATGTTGCCGGAGCCTTTACTGTAAGATTAGTTTCAAAATGAAAAAGTAAATTGAATATTCAAATATCTTTATTGAATATTGCTAATTTGTTTGAACAACACCATAAAAATTCAAGGTTAATCAGTTATACAATCTTGTGATGCAGCACTGCTATGGAATGAAACTTATACTTCAAAACTCAATCTCTAAAGCTGTTTACAGTCACAATCATGTTTTTTGTTGGAGTCAGAAGCAGAGCAACTCATGGTTCTGGGTTTTTTCTCTCGCTAATTTAAGCCTCCAGAGAAAGCACAATGGGCTGAGGCATGTTGTAATTGGCTCTTTGCAAAAAAAAATCCTGCTACAGAGCTGTCGGGCTCTCTTTAAATGGGTGTTACCTTAGAAATGATTCAGCCCATCATCAAGCTCAGAGACAGAAGACAGTTGTACAGTGTTGAGCTACAAATCCTGGCATGGTACCCAACAGGAATTTCTTGTCTTGTGATTTTCCAAATGAATAGTTCATATAATGGCAGGATAATGCTTCATGCATCCGGTGGAAACATGTCGTAGAGCTCCTGTTCGTGCTTTGGAATCCAGCTTGTATGTTTTCCTGTAGTCTGCATGTATTTGTACAGTACGTAGTGCATTAAAGCGTACATTCTTCTTGCCTTCGGCTGTCACAGTGCCAACCAGCCTTCAACACCTGGATCAGCAGGTCTGCTTCCCATGCATATCTACTCTTACACACTCCACTGATCTCACTCTTCTAACAAAGACACAGAGTCTGCACAGCTGCTAACGTTCCCAAGACTATTTATGTAGTCTCAGTCTGAACCAAGCTGTTTTTACAGAGCTCTGGGAAGATGCAGGTATCCCAGCATACCCTGATTTTGCGTTTGACTGTCTGCTGAATAATACATATGTGATTACTTTTTTTCCTGTATAATGTGAAGTGACAAAGTGGATTTTAAGGTTCTTATTTCTTGAGATTTATTGTTGTTGGGAGATTCCTTGTAACCTAGAGACTGCTCGGTCAGTAGTTAAGCACACCCCTTGGGTATCGGCTTTGTTAATTGTGCCAGATTACTGGCACCATAAAAATACTCTGCATTCACATGCAGTGTAATTATACAGTGTGGGAATTATCATCATGGCATTTATTTTCTCCCACTCAAACCTTTGTTGAATAATGTATTCCTGATGTTGGCATTCCAACACATTATCGTTCCATGCATACAACAGTCTAAGTGTGCCAACAGAGTCCGTGAGGTTTTCAGCTCAGCCGCTAAATAAAACAGCGGAAAAAGTCTACCTTTCTCTGCTTGTTTGGCAAATTCTTCTTTATATCTTTAGTGAGATTAACCATAATAGACAGTTATCAGGACTTCCAAAGTCTCCAATGACGTCTTCTCAGCTGGCCTATCGTTATTCATTGCCTCTGACTAAACTCATTGGTCAGTTTTCAGAGGTCTCCTCTCGGAATGCATCTACAAGAAAAAACAAAAACCTCATAAATCATTCTGTCCTCTGGTAGAAACTGATGAATGCACCAAAACATTTGGGATTATGAGAATCATCATATTTTAAAGAATCAGGATGGGTCATGCTACATTTGCCATGACTTCATCATCTTATTTAGTTTTCCAAATTTAAGGATCAACTGACCACCTAAGAATGAAGGTTTATTGCTCTGTGCTTCCCAGCAGTCACATAATTAGTTGAATCAATCAGAAAGTAGGTCAACATGGAAAGTTAAGTGAATATTACACAGTGTAGACAGAATTTAAATAGTGAGATAAAATAATGAAATTATTGGGTTACCAGAAAACTCTGTAACACTTGTGTTAAATTTAAAGCAATGTACAGGTAAATGGTGACTCAGAAGTGGGAAGCTCAAACTTCTGAATCTTTCAGTATGACCAACAAAAATCCTGCTTGTCTAAACATAAAGTTGGGTGAGCAAGGAAGGCTAAGCTGAAACATTGCTTATGCTTACCACCTTTTGTGAACTACTGAAATTCAAGGAAAGACAATGAGGTGATGGGGGTCCAGGTCTTCTAAAAACCAAGAAACACAAGTCCTTTGGAAAGTAGACAGAACTACTTTCCAAAGGAATGGTGGATGGTGAATACTTGTTTAGTGCTATATCAAGAAAGTGCTTCACACTACATTCACACACACATTCATATTCTGATGGTGGCAAGCTACTGCATGGTAGCCGCAGTTGCCCTGGTCCAGTCAGACACATTATTGCTGCCATGGACCCATACCACCAGACCATCTAACCAACTCTAGCAGGAAAGGTCTGTGAAGCGTCTTACCCAAGGGAACAACGACTGAGACAGACAAGGTGGGGACTTGAACCAGCAACCCATCTCTTCCAGTGACATTGATTCAGGAAGAATCAATGTTCCAAGAAATGCAAAGCTGAAGAAAAGGGGAAGCTATAAAAGGACTTATTTCAAAACGCTTCTGTGTTGATGGTCCCACATTCATGGTAAGCAATAACTTGACTTGTATTTTGTACAAAGAACTACAGATTCATCCATCAGTGCTTTCTATAGTTCTCACAAGCAGTTCAACAAACTTTTACTGAAAGTAGTAATATAGCACTCTTGTGAGTTTCTGAACCAACTGAAAAGTATTCTCATAGGGAGAGCATGAGTTTAACACCAGCATATTAAGCAAGCCACTAAAAATAACCTCCCTGCCATCCTTCAGCCCTTTGAGGATCACAGTTGAGCAAGGCAGCTGTACAAAGCCTCAGTCCGTGGACAGATGTTTCTGAGAACAGGTGGCTGGGGTTGTCCCCTGGATTTGCATGGCTATGACAGACACAGAAGACCTCACTGACTTCAAAGGGTCGGAGCATGACTGCTAATGATCTGTGAAGAGAAGAAAGAGGAGTGGCTAACCGTAGCCAGCTAGCTTTACAGGCGCCATGCAGGCAGGGACCTCCAGTGTTAAATCCAAGGAAAACTTTCTCCTGCTACTGAATTTTTCCCATAATGAGGTCATTGGTTTTTCACACTTGTTGGTGGATAGTATGATTCTTTAAACTACATTGTCAAAGAAGGCAGAACATAATTGAACATAGTTTAGTTTGCAAGTAGAGAGTCTTGCAAATTAAAACACTAGAATTCCAATTTATTTTTTTAAAGTAAAACTTTTATCAATTAACACAACTAATCCTTTATGAACAAACACTCAAGTGTCACACTGAAAAGGCATATTTTCTGTAATATCACTGGATACATTTAATTATGCACTTTATTGTCTTTCAAGTAAAAAACAGTTTTAGAATTAACAATACCATTTAAATCAATCTTCTTGAGTGGAAGAAATTATGCTAATTGGGTGTGAAGATACATTGTGAGGAAAGGCCATTAAAACCCTCGCTGAGTGTAAAACCAAGTATGAACTCTTCAAAATCCAAGTCCATGAGGTTCTTTCTTTCAAAGCAGCAATTAGATCCGACAAACCAAATCTTAGCATCAACCCCTCCCCATCAACTGTCATAAATCCAGCTTTGATCTTCGCTAACGCTGTTCATTAAGCAAATACAACACACCGCTACTTACAGTCTGCAATAGATCCTTTAACATCTAATAAATAATGCATTTAGCCAAGATCAAAACACAAGATGAGCCCCAAGCAAAAGAGGGGTGAACACAGAGGGAGTTAATATGCTGAACAGAATAGGAAACGCAGCAACACACAAATAAAGCAAAAAGACCTGCCAGCCTGTCATTTGATTATGAGAGATGATTATGGATGCAGTTGTTTCAGCCCATCAATCTGATGTACGGGACATCAAAGGTGATGTACAGTTCTGGATGAAAACATTATGATGCTTTTTTTAGTAGTATGAGTCTGAGTGATACTTGACCCAGTTGTAGCAAATTATTTTTGAGAATGTATTGCACATATGTGGACTTGAATTACTGCACTGAAAATTGTCTAAATTACAAATGGAGTTAATGTATAATAATTGCATCAACCAAATACAAAATAGAAATGGAACACACACCTAAAGCTAACAATCATCCTTAGTTTGGTCATTTACAATGGCACTCAGCCAATACAAATTTTGACTTCATTATAACAGAACATGAAAGTGAAAAGTAAAATTACAACAACCAAACTTTAAGAAACTAACTAATGATACAGTTTTGATATAACAGACATATTTTTTGAGGAAGGAACTAGGATTGTTACAGTCAAGTCAAAGCAATCCATCAATAAAATGACCACAAAAAGCGCTCCATTCATATTCCTCATTGTTGTCCTTAATGACTGGGAAAACTACTGGATAACACTCCACTTCTCTACAGCTTCACATAGAGATGTTGTTTATTTCTGTGGCTTTTCATAATAGCATGTAATATTGCCAGAACGGCCATATTACACTCTCAGATCAGTGCTGGTGAGAAACCGCTGATATTCAAACTCAGATTTTGAACTTCCACGATTGTGCTATGATTAGTACAACCCTTGACATCAATCTATGACTGTGTTTTCCAACTGTATTGTATTTTTTTTCTTTAGTAGAATAAACATATTTGATTATTTTGGGCAATGAAAATGAATGTGATTTACTATCTTAAAGCCCACTGGGGTGCACAGTGGACTTTAGATGTACTGTAATTTTTTAGTGTTTTAGAAAATAATTAAAGTTCCTTTAGGGATACAGGCTTGACTATAAAATGGTCTCTTAATACCAGTTTTCTCTCTCACTTTTATATCAATACAGTAGGCTATATATTACTTCATATGGCCAGAGTATCAAGACTTATCCATTTAACTTCCTCTGTCATAATAAAACCTCTCCACAAATACAAAGCTGCTGTATACACACTTTGACACTATGGGACTTTCAGGTGTGATATAAAAATATTAAACCCTAGTAATCTCCCAACTTGACAATGAACATAAAATATCTATACATCCTGTTAAAATCCATTTTTTTGTGTCTAATAAATAAGACAACACTTAATTTGTTCTATTTTCAATGTGACATTTGTCTAATGCAATTCAATAGAAAAAAATATTTTGTTGGAGAGAAATATAAAAAAAATAAAAATCTAGAATAATCTGGTTGTTTAATTATGCATACCTCTTCATTTCATTCGGTGTCACTATAACTGTCTTCAGCTATAGTGAATTTGATTAACCATTTGTAAAGCTTTTTGCTAATTGTTTTTATTAACTTTTGCTCATTTATCTAAAGCCATGGCTTATAGAGATATTACAAAAGATTAAAATGATCTGACTGTCCAATTTGTAGAAAACGTAACAAAAGTCGTTGTTTTCTAAACAAATAAAGAAAGTTTCTCACCCAATCTATTTCTATCTGGATCTTGTTGCTTTAGTCATAATCCAAATCTCATGATCATATGTCAGAGTCAGAACATACAGTTGACAATCTAGTAAATCGAAAGCTTTGCTTTTCTGTTCAGCTCCTTTTTCAGTTCAGAAGGGAACAGAGCCTGGATTGCTGAAGCGCTAACCTTACCTCACCTGTTCATCTCAGTTGTGAAAAAGACACCTTGAGACTTGAAATCCTCCAACAGGGGCACCGACTGACCTCCAACCCAGAGGGAGCAGTTCATCTTTCTCAGGTCGAGAACGATGACCTCAAACTTAAAGGAGCTGACTCTCAGCCCACTCTCATCCATTGACACTCAGCTGTGGGTCAGTGAAGATGATCAGTCAACAGGGCCACATCATCCACAAAAGTAAGACTCTGAAGTTCCCAAACCAGACATACTCCTTGTCAGAACTACGCTTTGAGATTCAGTCTGTGAACACAACAGGATCAATCAGTGGCAAAAGCCAGTCATGTCAGAGTTTAAGTCAAACTTCTTCCCAATGAAACAAACAATTCAAGCTTGGTCAGTTATCTCCTATTTTCCCTAAATCAAGTACTGGCACTCATATTTATAGTAAATTGGACATTACTGTTATTAAATAGCAATGTTAGCTTCACTGTTAACATTCTAGCCAATGATCTCTCACACACAGGAACATTTTAAATCCAGTTCTAAAGCAAGAATTGTACAGAGTATGTTTTTTTTTCTGCCAGAAAAGCTTAGATATTTCAAATTATGATAGTATTCTCCAGCAGTTTAGGCAACATACCAAACTACTCTTGATAATGTAATGTGGCAAGTGATCTTTTTTGTGTGTGTCTGTGTGAATAGACAAAGAACTTCCTCTGATTCTGATTTCAGTACCAGAGACTTTACTGAGGCAAAGTGACCCAAGCCAGCAGGGAAGCTTTGACCACATCTTGACTTTATTACCATCACCTAAATCTCACAGTGACCCCCTTTTCTTCTGTATCTTGTTCAAATAAACATCCAGAAAAAACTATTATTCCTCCCCCTGTCCACTAATGCTCTTAGGGTCCCCTTCTCATCCTTCTCTCTTTCTGTTTGTTTTTCTTACCTTCATCTTCTGATGGGAGACATGCCATGTCCTGATGGTGCACCACTGTGAGATTCTTGCCTGTCTAAGCCATTTCTATTGCACACACAGACACACACATAGTGAATCACCTTCATGAATCATATGGGTTTAAGAAGATGTGGTGATTTTATGCCCTCTGAGATTACTAAGTTCCTGTATATTCATGCTCTTCAACATAAACAGTCATCAAAGCACTTGCATGGAGTTCTATTTCTTGCTCACATAATGTAAAATTTACTTTCAGAAGAGATGGAAATGTTTTTTGGGGAGGGGGGTTTCCATCTGTCATCCACACTGAGATCAAGAGCAACGCCTCAGCAACATTTCAGTCCCAGGCTTCTAGCATGCTGTGTCATGAACAACAATACAATGTGTGTCTCCCTTCATATTCAAAAAAATCTGAATATTGTGTAACATTTCAATATTTTTTGCCACTCAGAAAGTTAAATGGCCATTTTATAGATATTCATTACACAGAGTAAAATATTTCAAGGTTTTTGAGATTTTAATGATTATTGCTTAAAAGTAAAGATAACACAAAATTCAGTGTCTCAAAAAATTAGAATACCTCACTAGAACACCAAATGAAAATGTATATTTTAAGCACAAATATCAGACTTCTAAAAAGCATTTATATTTCTATGCCCTCAAAATTTCATTGAGCCTCCACTTGCAAGGGTTATTGCATCTGGCTGCTGAGGCATAGAGGCCCAGATGACTTAGATAGCTGCTCACAGGTCATCTGCCTTGTTGCATAAAGAAGGTCAAGGCCTTGTTGCCCTTTTTTCAATAGAATTAAAACTGGCTAATTTGGTTAGGATTAGGAATTAATATTTCTTCAGCTCCACGTTGACACGATTAATTGTGGAGATCACATTGTCTGTACCAGACCTAAAAAAAACCCAACATTATATGAAAAAGTATGCCAGCATCCACAATGATTTTGATATCAAGTACTGAAAATATGGTACTTTTATTTATCCACTTTGGTAATATAGTGGCATATTGCCTCTTGGAAGCAATACACATAAGGAGAAGGGAACAAAGTAACAAATGGTATGGCGACATTCAGATGTGAATACATTTGGACTGAAGTTGTCGACATACACAGTATTAGGCGTAATTCCCAATTAGTCCCTGACTAAAGTTCATTCCTGCCTGTTTGACAAAAACTCACCATACAAAAATAAATGTATACATTTTCAGAAGAACATGTTGACCAATACCTAATAGCAACAGGCACCTTATTTACTATGCATATCTTGGTATAATTCAACCAAACAAAGAAGAAAAAAAATAATTTGGCTGAGGTTTTTCTTTGTTTGTTTTTATCAAGTAAGTCATTTGCATTCTGTAAGCTCATACATTTTAAAAACTCCAGGAATTCCATCTTCAGTTTATATCAGTCTGAAACTGTTTTGCCACTCAGACTCAAGCTAGATAATATCTATTTTTGGAATGAAGCTAAAGTGTTTTGCCAGCTGAAGAAAGTAAGCATTCAGATGAGCATAAAATGTATTCACGGTTAATACTATCCTCAAGGTTAAAGATATTAACAGTGAGGGGTTGATCTTTCACAAAATCCATTTCCGAACTACATTACTGACTCAAAACCGTAATAAAAACACATTCATTGTAGAGAATAAAAGCTGCGAGGAGCTGTTTGCATCTTTAGCCAAATATCACCCTTCACGTAAAATCCCATCCACATAAGAATGTAATTTCTTTTCATAGCCAGAAGAAATCATAAAATGAATGTAAATGTTATACAATGTTCCTGATAATGAGTCAAGCTGAGGCATATACATATTCTCAAATTGCTGAGTGTTCAACACAGCAGAAGGGTGAATGACTTCTCACCATTTGTTCTGTGGCAAATTACAATGCATTAAATGCATTCGAAACAAAATGAAATGGCCAGTTCCGAATGAAAAAAATGTATGTCTGAAAACATAGTATCTCCACATAGAATTGTTCTCAAATCTGTCAAAGCTTAGGCTGTTTAAGGCTTGTCAAATTCAAATGGACAGACAGATGGTAGTGTGAAGCAGCACGTGAAACATGATCCGTATTTAAAAGCAGGATAGCTTTGAGCCAGCGAGAATAAATATGTAAACTCAACCCACTCTGTAAAGCAAACATGCCTCCTCTCATTGCCAGTACTACGGCGCCCTGTGTCATGCTTTCGGGGTCCATTAGATATAATGAAGTGTAAAAATAACCTTCAGTGCACCTTTTTTTTTTTTTGCAGGGCTATAGTGGTATTTGGCCCAAAATTCCAGGAAATCATTTCAGGATGGAGAAAAAAGAAAGAGACCCTCGTTTGTCTCTGGCTTAAATCAAAGGCTTACGGAAATATGTCCCGATGGAGGTAAACTGTTCTCAATGGGAAACATGTGACCTCCAAAGTGGCCGTGCGCTTTGAGAGAAGTCGAGCCCTTACCTTCTCTGCTCTTGAGAGGTGTGACGTGAAGTACCACAAAGTCTGCAGGGTGCCTCCTTTTGTTTGCATTACGAATGCATTGGTGTAGGGTGAAAGGTCAAAGCGATAATCACATATATAAACACATCACCCCTCCTGTGCGGTGCTTTGGAGAGCATTCAGCTTGACCCCGCCGTTTCCAGCGGGTAAACGTTTGCAATACAACAGCATGCAAGGCAAGTAGGGTGAAGCATAATGTCGCATTTATTGGGCTCGGTTTTTCAAACAAAAATACTGAGGCAGAAATAATGGTACATGGAAGGTTCTCACAAAACCATATATGCAAGCAGGCATGCATACTTCCGAAGACAAACACACACACACGCAGCTCTAATTAATAACTTCTCTGCCTTCTGAGTCTGTGAGGCAAGTCCACCCTAATCCCTTGGCACTTAGTTCAGAGTAATCAGCACAGAGCAAACTCTGCCTTTGGAACGCTAATTAGCATCATTGATTTTTCTCCTTAGACTCATACATACAAATAGCCTAAAAACAAGCCATTTTTTTATTTGATTTAATCCTACCGGTTATTACAGCTTGTTCTTTCACAAGATCTAGTTCAGAACACTTAAAAAATGTGTTCTTAACTAGAACACATTGCTTATTGTAGAAAAAACATTTAAATCACTATTCTCTTCTACTGACAATTTCCAGCTAATTTAGCAAGAAGGTTTGTCTGTCCAAACAGCTTTCAGTATGTTTACACTGATATACTAATTAAGGTATCTCTGGTGATTACTTAGCCAGTCAGTTTAACAACTTCTCTCTCTGGTAAACTGTGAAGCCTCATTCTAAGATGAACGAGCAAGAGAGGCAGCTTCAGTGAGCACTTCCAAGGTCCACGTGCCACTGGGAGAGGTAAATTGGAAGTAATGGACTCTTACAAAGTTGAGATGTTTATCAGACTAAATGAACAACATCACACTTGGAGAATGTCAGTCCCTACTTGAGTGACAAAAAGCCAGACAGAGTCCCGATTAGGAAAAGATGTTTGCAGTCAAGACTTGTTAAAAGTCTGTAGTTCTTTTACAGAGACTGATAAAAAATAAACTTTTTTTAAGCATCAAAGGGGTTAGCAGTATTATGTTTGGATACAGCACTCTATGAACAGCCAGCTTTTTTTATAATTTACTTTCAATGACTTAACATCTTTGTGGAGCCTTTTGGCAACTGTCTGTTACCAAATGGCAGGTCAGCAGTGATCCTCATGATTGTGTAGGCTATAACATCATGACATGCTCCCAACATGAATGTTCTGTATTTAAAAATGCCTTCATTTCAGACTTCATGCAACTGAATTTTGTGTCTTTATTGTATATTCTGCATTCCTTGGCAATGCATCCACAACACAATTAAAATCTTTAACCATCATACTTAAAGGGGAATTGTGTGCATGTTACTGGGATCCTATGCAGAACTGAAAAGTCGTGAATAGGATTTCAGTACCTTCTGTATCTGGATATGTCTCTCAAAAACTCAAGAGCTATATGTGGGTGTGCGTGTGTATTTCCACAGTTATTCCCTTTCTCATTGCTTAAATCTTCCTCTGTTCCCATTCATGAGCCTTTTCTCAGTTGTTCACTTTCTCCCAGCCTATATATCTTGACATCAAATTCCGACCCAAAGTCTTTCTGCATGTGGTTTGCCCTTTACATAAGTGGCTTTTCTCGGGTACTCCAGCTTCCTCCAATAGTCTAAAAACTTGCCCTTTGGAGTGTGTGCATTGTTGTTTGTGTTTATGATGGACTGGCATTCAAGGGTGCATCAAATGATTATAGATAAATAGGCACCAAAACCCCAAAAGCCTACAATGACAAGTGAGTGGAGACAATGGATGGATGGACATGTGGATCCAAGAAACAAGTTTTAGAGATCAGTTCAGTCTGACTACAATACTATTAGATGGTTCATGGTTTTCTTCTGCATGAAAAGTATGAATTATATACTATTGAACTGTGCTCATGTTCAGTTCCTTCAAAAAAGAAAAAAAACCAAAACATTTTTATAAGTTTTAAAGTATACTGAAATTAGTAACACTGCTCATTCATCTGTTTACTTAAACACATTTGCCTCCATAGCTCATTTGGGAAATTGTAAAATGGCAGAGTCAATAAGACTCAGCTTAGTGTCAGCTGGACTAGCTCTTACAGGGAAAACAAATCCTCATAAAGACTTTGTACATGTGGTAAACAATAACTCAGGTATGGTATCCTAGAATAAAAAAGGGACATTTTTGTGTTATTTTCCTGCTAATTAGCTACTGGCGCCATGTCAAAAGAAAGAAAGAATTGAAATGGCCATAATCATCCTGTGCTTTCTTAACAAAGGTTGGCAAGAAAACCATCACACCGTGACTTAGCCAAAACCCTCCACTGGCAAATCCATAAAGAGAGGGACGAACAAGGAATTAGGGAGATTTTCTGTCTTCCAGATACACAAGCCAGACGGCAATTTATTGCTCCTCTTTTCTCCTCTCTCTTTTTTTCTTTCTCTCTCTCTCTCCATTTCTGTATTTTCTTCTTTCTTGCGTTCTATTCAAGCTCTCCGAATTTTTCTCTAGCTTTCGCTGCGCGTGATTGCATCCATATGCTCTCCAGGGATAGATGGGGTCAACACCCTACTTACTCACGCTACAGTGAGGCACTGACACTTGTGAGAAAACTCTTGTGCACACACTCAAGCACATGTATTCTCACACATACATTATGTGCTCGCCTCCATGCAGCAGGCCCTGTGCTGAGGGGAGAGGATAGATTTGCTATGCCAATGCTTAATTCCCCATCAAGACCATATAGAGTATGTTCCTTTGCAGTGATCCTCCTCCTTCTCTCTGATCCATTTAGGATTGGCCCCTGAAAAGATCTGGCATCAATTAGGTGGTGGTGAGAAGAATGGGGTTTGATGGGGCCCAATGGATCCTTCTGCCTTCAATCCCCTCTTTTTGTTCAGCAAAGCCAGGAGAGATCATAAATTTGAACCTGAAGACAGCGCGCAAATTGCTGTCACACTTGGAAGTGAGGGAAACCAAGGCCAAAAGAGAGAGAAGGAATTAGGCTGACCCACACCAGTGGACCAAATCTTTTTCTCTTCCCCACTCAAACAAAAATAAATAAAAATCACACAGATAAGTCCAAACAACATATGTTGCTCACTAAAAACATCTGACTATATCCTATCCTTACTTATCCTTTCACTTTTCTCCATTTTATATGCTCTTATATATGTGCTCACTCAATGTTTCTACTAATTTTTCCACATACACACACAAACACATAACTGAAATACACCAATAAAATTTATTATGATCAACACCTATTATAGACCTTGCCGGTGACCTCCAAGGGTTCTATGTAATTTATATAATTTCTTACCTTATTTCTGTCATAAGTCATAAAATATAGCAAAGACTTGGATATGTGCTGATCTTACCGGCTTATATCTTGTCCATGGATCAGTAAAAAAAAAATACGTCGACTGTACATATTAGAAAGCTAGAAAGCAGAAAGCATTCATTCTAAGTTGTCTTAATTTTCTTTTGTTGATTATTATTATTATTATTTAATGAAAGTGTCCCTGAAAGTGGACACTTTCATTAACCTGGTATCCAAATATATAATTTTCTAAAGTCTTTTTGGGGGAGAAGAGGGAGGTAACTTCCTTTGCGTTTTAATTACCATTCACCGAAAAATTGTACATCACACATTTTTTTTCAATGTGTTAAATATTTGACATGGCAAAATATGAAAATTACATTCGTTTAATAATGTCCTGTCACGTTGTTGCTGTTACAACTGAATTTTCCCACCATGGGACAATAAAGGATTTTTCATGCTACTTTATTCTATTCTACTCTAATTATGTATCTAAATGAGATTTATGTAGCTGATATGAGGGCAAAACATGTTTTTTGAGGATAATAGAGGGTGCAGGTTTACCAATGTGACAGAGGATGAGCTATTCTGCAAAGGTAAATTGGCTGAAGTTTTGTTTGTACTATAATCAAGTGTGACAAAGCTGAAGGAGTCTAGGTACTAAGTAAGTCAGTGTACATGAGTATTTCATGTAAAAGAATTTTTATTATTTTAAATCTCAGATGTTTTTGACAAGGCACTTGTTATTAATAGGTGACATAAGTTGCATGCATGTTGTCCCAGTGACCCTGAGTGAGCTAGGTGCTCTGTGTATCAGAGGCATTTTCATCTGGGGAAGTAGCGGTTTGCTCAAGAGGTCGCAGGGTTAAACTTATTTTAATAGGGAGCTGCTTGGTGGTTTGCTACCTCAACCCTAAAACTCTAGTCACAAGATCATACAGGGGGCTCCCGGATTAACACGCTATCCATTTTGAGAAATAACGAGTTCACCCTGCTGTCTTAATCCTTTGAGAGAGCAACCTTGGTCATGGCCTCGACTTCTCCGACCACAGACTTAACAGAAAACTTTGATTTGTCAGCGATGACCACAACAAAGGGGGCCACTCTGGCTGTCAGGGTCAACTCTGCTTCTGTGTTACACTTTTCTCATGGCTCATGTGAGGACAAGATCACAGTGTTTTACGACATTTTCAATTTTGATCTTTTCAATGTTCTGAAAGAAACCTATTAATCCACCGGATTAACAGACAAATAATCTAACCTACAAAATGAAAACTTAGAACTAAGTTTCTCAATTTAAAGCAGACTTTTTGTAGTTCTTTCAACTCAGAGGTGCATTAGCAAACTAATTGATTAATAATTAACAAAGTAGTTGGTAAATAATGAGTGACAAGAAATTATGATAGTTAAGAAAGTTCTGAAACTATGTGCAGTAAATTTCTGTTCAAAAACTCATAAGAAGAAAATAAGTGAACACCGACAACACTTCAAAACCTCAAAGAAGTTCAGATAGCAGGGGGGCAATGTAGCAGCATGAATACATTTTTCATCTATACTTGCTTAATTTTGATCAGAGTATTTTGCTATAATGTCTTAAAAAGCACTTTAAAAAACATTGACAAAGTAACAGCCAGCTTATGGAATGTTTACGTGTGTACTTGAATATAAAAAAATATATATTTTTTTCATATAAAGAATTCAGACCCATCGTTAGGTGTATGATTATCTAGCCGAGGCCTGACATGAATGTTGTATTTATTTTTTATTTTTTAACCAGGGATGGTCAAATGCACCACAGACTTCTCAGAACTACTGCAGTATTGATTTATTAAACACTACTTAATGACAAGGATTAATTGTAATGTATGTTTGGCTGAATTTAAATAACATATATATTTTTTTGTAAAGTCCCTCAATATGAAATTTGCTCTGAATTGGTACTACATGAATACATTTTCAATGTAATAAATGCCGCTAACTGGCTGCCCTGTAAAAGTCATACAAATTAAATTTAAGGATAGTCAGTGTTTCTTTGTTGTTACTGTTTTTTTATTATATTACATCATTTTATCTAAAACTATTTTGAGTGAAAGCATTTCATCTTCTGAAACCTATTAAAATATTCACAAACCAGAGTATGAGCATCCCTTCAGCTTATTTTCCTAAGGACCAAGAGAATTAATTTGCGTAACTAGCTAATGCTATCACATTTTAACAAAAATAAGAATTTACTTGCTAATTTAAGTTGCAAGTAAATTTGTAACCATTGGTAAACTAACCAATGGTTATAAAGTTCCAGAAAACTAAGTAGAAATAGCAGAATAGATGACAAGGGAAACTGAAAAAAACCCCACTAAACATTTGACATTTTCTCTCATTTATTTTTCTATTTACTGTCTAGTCTTTTAGACATTTATGGTGACTGTATAAGAGATTCTTGGCTTCAGCTTCGGCCTACGTAAGGACTGCTTTGTCTAATTTCAGTAACAGGTGCTGCAGTGGGAACTTGACGAAAAGCATGCTTTGTTCAGTCATGTAAAAAAAACATTTTTCAAATTTGTGGCTTTTAATTGTAAAACCATGTTGGAAAATCCAAAGCATCTAAGCATTTGTTAGTGATATTAGGGGGATTGTTAAAGATGTTTTTTTAATGGATTTTGTAACTACTTTGTATTGAACAACATAAAGCCTTAGAAGTTGAAGTCATAGGTTTGCAAAACTCTTTTGCAACATTGTATCCTGCACCATATTAAAAGCACAAAGAAAAGCAAAGTTATTTTTGTTGTTTGTCCAACAGCTCACATTTCAATGAAGGTGATGTAAAAACCCAAAGACCAACTGCAGAACATTACAGTGACAGGTTGGGATCAGAGGTTCTTGAAAGTCCTTTTATGACGTACCAACAACACCATAAAATATTAGGCAGTGGACTGTATGGTTTACACACTATTACATATAACAGAATCCAGAGCCATTATCACTGTGTTTGCAATCTAGGAAGGGTCAAGGAAAAATGTAAGGGGTCGGAAATAAGAGTTGTAAAAGAAAAAAAAAAAAAAAAATCAGGTCATACTTTAATTTGAAATATCCAGGATGTTAGCTGTTGCACTGTATAAGCCAGACTGTTGACATTTACCATTTACCATGAACATCCTGCATCTATTACTGTAAAACACGAATGAATCATTATTACAGAGAAATACAGGCAGCAATTGGTTGGAATCAAGTTCATCCCAGAATGGGACACACCCATATACACACGTAACATCTAAATGCACAAAACTGATGAAAACAATGACATGGAGCCAAATTCCTCTTGGGGGCTGAGGAACGCCACAGACTTCCACAGCTTGAGTTACCCTGTAACCCAAGACACAGCGAGAGACACAGAGAGACTCACACAGAGCTGGGAAGACATTACGATCATGTCCAGAGGTGGTCAGATAACACCACACGCATGCATGAAACGCTGGACCAGATACTTTATCAGCAAATAACTGTCAGCTTTTACTACACCTGCCTCATGGAACCAAATGTATGGTATTAAGCCAGTCATAACAATGTCAGTGAAAACAGAGGACCCCATGAAATCAGTGCACTGTGCTGTGTATCTGTGTTAAGTGATTTATTATAGTTATTTAAATGTCCAACCTTTTAGACACTACACATTATGGCTGACTGAATGAGCAAACAGTGAAGCAACCATAGGGGGGAAAGCAATTCAGGAAGACTGTGTTTGCAAAGCAGAGCAGCAGAGAAAGAGTGTGTCATTATGATAAAAACATGACACACAATCATACCATTATGGTGCCACTCATTGTTGCAAGTAATAACCCAGTTATTACCAAATTCAAAGATGCAAGCAAGTGACTTTGCAGACTTTCGTATTTACAACTTTTATGAGACAAGTGTAAAATGGTCACGTTTTTTTCTTTGTTTGTTTTCTGTTTATAACCACCCTCTCTTCTGGTGATAACGATAAGGAGTCTTACTGCACTTCACAAATCCCCCATGTGTCTCTTGTCAGTAGAACTCGAAGTGGTTTGTTTGCCCTTATCCTTGTAAACTCCTTAGTGTGAGTTTTATAAATTCATCTGACTCAACATGTTCAGCTTCAGTCCTCAAACTCATCTCTTTCTATTGTTAATGATACTTTCATCTACAGCAGTTTGCTGAAGTGGTAACAGTATCATACTTACTCTTTTTATATTATAATTCATTTACATCATGTACATGCAGTTCCAGTTACTGTTTCTCCTCATAGCTTACAGTGAAATGTTGCTCTAAATCAAGGCTATTCAAATTCAGGTCTTGAGAACAGGAGTCTTGCAACTTTTAGATATGCTCCCGGTCCAACATACCTTATCAAAAATGGCTGAATCATCTCAGTGCAGCCAAGTTCTCTGCTTATAATTTGGTTAAGAAGAGACACTCCAAGACACGGGCCCTCGAGGACAGGAGGGCTCCAAACTTTCACAAACATTAAAAGCTTTGCTTTGAACATCATAAACTGTAATGATGAATGTCTCAACTCCTTTTGCCCAGCTTTCACCACCATAAGTACTGGTGAGAGCACAGTTTGGATAAGGTCACATCATTGATAAACATGAAGCTATAGAAGTCAACTGTCCTTCTTTGCGTGTGAACACTATGTAAAAGATGAGGAACACTCAGATTGGTAGGGAAATAATTTATAAATTTAAAAAAAATTGTGTAGCCTATACCATTTTAAAGCTGTGTACAAAAATAGGCTATCTCTCAATATTTTGTAAAAAACTTTAATTAGGCACTCTAATGTCAGTCATTAAAGAATTCCTTAATTTAGTGGACAAGCCCACTATAACCCCAAATTGTACCTTGTATATTAAAATTGTAAATTGTAGAGTTTGGTATTCAGCCAGCTTTCTTCTGTTGTCTTTGAAAACAGATGTATCAGTGTGAGGATGAAAGAGAAGAGCTGCCATTCTCAATTTGACACATGTATGTACCTTTGACATCGAATATCCAGTTAATTATGGAGTTATTTATAAAAAAAAAAAGATACCATGCAGACTGATTAAGAGCAGTAAATCTCACTTACGATACCGCAATAACTTCTGAGAAAACTTAGTATTTTATGAGAGGAATGAACAGTTTTAAATTGCAGTACTGTGGAACAAAAAATATTTTGCTGGAAGTAAGTGCAGATCTGGAGAAGCAAATTTAGCTCATGTACCATAATTTCTTCTTGGAAAAGTTACCATTTCTTGAGAGAAGTTAACACATTTGAATTGGGACCCGGAAGATTTCCGAGCCAGTGCTTATTAGCTGGAGAGGTTACTGCAATTCAAGGCACTTCTGCAGCTTCACAGGATGGCCATGTCCATTTCTGTTCAGAATTAATCATGAAATATCTGGCATTATTATTATGACTTAAGTGTTGGCACATTTTCTGTTTATTGCAGTGAGAGAGTAAGTTTTAAGAAATATCAGCCAGGCAAAATTCTTTGGAATTGGAGAGGCTATTTTTTTTTTTTTTTTTTTTATCGAGCATATCCGCAGCTTTCATGAGTCCTGATCTGTGCAGGAACCCTTTGTGCTTATAAAGATAGAAGAAACAAACTGATCAGCAATTAATTCAGGTATTTTATTGTCAAAATCAGCACACCATATTCATTGAATTGACTTGAAAGAAAGCATAAACTAAATAAGGCACAGGTTGTACTTGGCCTTATTCTTGTTGCATCATAAACATATAAATGTTTCAAACCTGGTTAACAAAAGTAACTGAAGAAACCCTGTAACTGACCCCTCCCAATGTGGACCAGGGAGCAGTGCTGTCATCAGGATTCTGCTTTAACTCACCACTGACTCGGCATCATAGATGTGATATACTTTTGACAAGGTACAACACAGTTGAGCCAGATGAGGGTATCCAGACATGTTTATTCCAGGGGTTTCCCTTTGGGCAATATGGACTCTGGGGCCTGTTTGAACTCCCATACTCTAGTCGTTTTGAGCTGTCTGAAATGATGGGATGTAGAGGGTTAATCCTTAGGGGTTACATGTAGACCTGGAGGGCGGTTGGTGAGCTCTGCTTTTGCTTCATACAGGAATTATTTAAACTTTTTGAACCCAGTTGAACTCTATCTATAGAAAAAATATTACTGCTGATACGTTATCCTATAGTCACATGCTACATTTCTTAAGTATACAGCTCTGGACATTGGCACTCCTTGTAAAGTTATGCAAAAAAAAAAAAAAAAAATTCTAAAATATTTTCTCAGCTGCATAAAAATGAAGAATGAAAAATTTAGCCTTCAGGTAGATTAATTCATGGAGAAACTGTCATGCTGAGTAACAACTGATTAAAACGTCCCCAGTCACATAATTACTGGCATGACAGTCATTATACACTATTTATATGCAAACCTCTTATTTCTTGGCAATGCCAGAAACATATGAAATGTACTGACTAGACAGGAGAACATAATTCTTCCATGGTTATCCCAGTCACCAGATCTAAAGCTTGTAGAAAGTCTGTTGTCTGAGCAATAGAGACCAATGAATGAGAGGATTTCAAAAGATGGTGCAAATAGAAATGATCAAGTGATCCAACTTTGTGAAATGCTAAAGAAGACTTAGTGTTGTCAAGCTGACAAAAAGGATTGTATAAAATACTGGCACAAAAGAGTGACAATAATTTTCCACCTCGTGCTTATGTTCAAAGCATTATTTAATATGTATTTCTATTAAGGGTTAGATTTTAATTTGCAAAAAAAAAATGTATGCATTTTGTAATTTAAAAAAAAATGTGCTTGTCTAAAATTAACATGGCCATTTAAATTTGAATCTGTTTCATCTTTAGTCTCTGCCAGCACCTCCAGAAGCTAAGCAAGCCTTGTTTCTGTCACCACAGCTAAAGATGAACTTTTCAATGTACATTGCTAAAAGAAGAATCAATATAAACCATTTGCTTGGCACCTACACTAACTACTACCTACACCTACAGATTTTTCAACAGCCCTTGCAAATACCAAATAGCCAGCAAGAATAGGTTAAAGCACATGTTCAAGTTTGACTAGGACGTGTATACTATTAGGTGTTGCTAAGAGATAGATGTTTACTTATTTGAGGAGTTATATGTCCAGGGGTCCCAATTTGGGTTGGAGAACGCATCCGTGTAAAAATAATAATCCAGTACAAGCCTGTGCTGAACTGAGGTGTTGCATCATTAAAGCTTCCCTGCAGAAAAACAGGAGAATGACCATCATGCTTAGTGGAGACAAAGACCTGCATGAACCCTCTGAGTTAGATGTTTATTGCGCTGGTCTGTTTGCTATTTATTTCAGCCAAGTGCAATAATTGCTGTCAGCTGTGTATTGATACATATGTCAACAATTTAAATTTCAGCACCAGCTATTTACAGTACAGCTAAAACCATGTAACATTCACACACGTCTACAACAGCAGGCCTCATCAGATATATTATCAGACTATAGTCTCCACAAGACCTTTAGAGGACTGCACGTCATCTTCTGATATTTCCTGCACAGTTGCACATCCCTGCCACATTTTCACATTCCTAAAGCAAATGCATAAACAGCTAAACTGCACTTCACCCTGGGCTTGTTTGAATACATTTGCATTTTAAGCATCAACTGATGCCCTCACCCAGAGCAGCTATCAGTAAGAGGGCAGGCAGGGTTTCACAGGGCACATCATCATGCTGCACAGTCAACCAGAATTAGCTAACATGAGCTCAGCTTTAAAATGTAAATTACATGCATGGTAAACAACACATTAAAGATTTACAGTAGGAAACATACATTGGGCTAAAGAGATGCTAGGTTTTCCTTCAGCCAGGTATGGGATGTTGAATTTATTGAGCTGAAGGTGATTAGTTTTATGATATTTTATATTTGCACTTGTGAATTATTTATGTAGGTCAGTGCTCATAACGGGTGCTGCATATCTTTCTTTTTAAACAAAAACCCTGTCAGGAATATTTTAGCTGAAACATTATGCAATTATGTCAATTTTACCAAAAGAGTCCGCTGATTCATCTGAGTGCCTGGATACTTTTAAGCTTTCTCTTATTTGCATCATCTCTGTCCCTTGCCCCCTTATTGGATCAATGAAGAAAAGGCATGTTTTTGCTCATGGTTACTGATTTCTTCAACAAATTGCATTTTAAGCAATCTTAGCATTACATTTTGGGTCATTGTCAAGTAATTCTCATAATTATCTAACTTAACTTAGTTAGCAAGCAATTTAACTCAGCAAAGCTAAACCTAAAAATAAGTATAAGACCTGCATTTTCATTATTTTTCAGAGGTGTAATGTTCTCTTCAAATATGTCTTCGGCATATTTACCTATGAAAACTGTCTGAAGCAGTGATTTGTTATTTTTTTAAAGCATCGACACATAGCATATTTTCCTACTTTTTTCTGAAAGCACTACTACCTTCTAATCCAGTGCATTTAGCTTTTATCCACATCCTCTGTGGGTTGCCTTGCAGAAGAAGAAAAAAAAAAACAACCAAATTTGAAAAGGAAATTCTGAATAATAAACTAAACCACATCGTTTCAGTAACCCACACCCTTCATTATGATAAAATAAATAAAGTATGAGTTTTAGCCAAGTCTGAGACCTTTACACATTAGTTCACGATGCTGTATTTTTTGATGACCTCACTGCATTTCTGTATTTTGACAGCAGACATTTTGACACGGAAGAAAAGGCACAGATGTGACCAAAAAACAAAACAGTGCATTCCATTTAGCTGAGATGGGTCTTTTTTCTGTGCATGTCGCATTTATATGGTTTCCTAGGCCATTTGATGGACGTCTTGAGGGTTATTAAAACTGGTTTTACCCGCTTTATATGCAGTAAAATGTCTAAAGGTCAGTCCTATAAAAAGTAACAAAATGTTGGTTCATTTTTATCGTAATTTAAAAGACCAGAGGATTCTTTGTTTTTTGTTTTCTTTTTTATTTTAGCTCGACAAACTCTGCAATCTGTTATACAGAGTTTAGGAATGGCTCCCTAATATAAGCTCCTGCCACTTAAGCTCATCCCTGCACTGAGTCGCCAGCATCATAGGAGCTGGTCAAAGCTTTTCCTGTAAGTAATTACTCTTTCCTATCGAGAAACTTTGAGAAGACATGCGCGCATCACTCATTCACTAAAAAAATCTCAGTGGTCTAGAATAGCACCCAGGAGGTGTGTGCAATTAATTGATAAACGCCAGGACATGATGTACCCTCAGATAGTATGGATAGGCTGCAAAAAGAATTCACTGGTGTGTGAATCAAAGACTGAAAAATGCATTAAAAGAAAGATGGTGAAATACCATTAACCTACCAAAGCCCTCAACCGATAGTGATGGGCAAAGGAGGGAGTTTTAAATTGCACCAAGCCCTGGAGATTATGACAAAGTCTGTAAGTCTCTGCTGAAAAGCTACAAACTCTTCTTGATTGCTTCTGACAGAGACTCATAAGGCTCCATCAGCAAGACTTTGAATTGGAAAAAACATCATTAGGGATGCAGTAAATGTCTTCTGACCTCGTGATTATTGTATAAACACATACTGATTTATAATCAGACAGACAATTTTAGGAAAATTTCATACTTCACACTGGTTGCTTTCTTTAATACTGTGCTCAGGCCACTATGACGACATGTGTCCAATAACAGCATTCAGTCACCCCAAAAGGCATCATCAATAATCCTGAGGGTTTAATTCCTTCTCTACATAGTGGATGACAAATCAGCAGACAGGGAGAAGACCACAAGCACTTCCATCATGCAGATGTGTGTTGTGCCCTCTAAAAATGTGAATAAAAACACATTCTTCCTCTGACAAATTAGCACACACACAGATAGAAACACACATCCTTTCCCCTCATTACTCTGGAGATTCCCCTGGTTTTCATTAAGCTCTGGCGTCAGGGGGATGCTCCTGTGTTCATGCCCCAACAGGCAGGTTGCCCACACCACATCTGGAATATTGCTTCTACTTCAGCACTGCTACCCAGGAAATGTTTTGAGTATCAACCAAAAGCCCCACCTAACATTAAACACCTCTGCATCATTTACAACCTCATTTTAGTCCACTGTGAACTTTTATGTCAGGGTTTCAAATAGTCTTTAGTATTGACTCAGAACACTCTCTTGACACATTTTCAATTGGTATAGGATTCAGGATTTCTAACAAGTTATGACCCCCAAAAGAAGACTTTTGAACACAGAAAGTAATTTTGTATTTAGAAAAAAATTATAAATTGCCTCTCATCACTGTTTACAGTTGAATATCAGTCAATAACTATATACACATACAAAATAAAGCATTTTCTTCTATGGTGTTTGTTTTTAGATATAAGTATTTATGATTTCACCTTATAAAAATGTATATTTTTACTTTCTTAGATCAAAATGCATATTATTATTCAAGTTACCGGTAGTTGCTTTCATCTTGCTTTTAAAATCAAAATAGTGAATAATTTTACTTGAACTTAGCGCCGCACTGCTGTGAAGCATGAGAACCCTGCTGTTAAGACAGAGCTCTATGCAGCCTCAAAAGATTAAACACTCACAAAGAGTTAGTTGTATCTTCCTTATATGTGTTGGACATAATGATTTCTATTTTGTTCTTCTAATTTATTAACTTACAAAAGTTTACACAAGAGAAACACTTTGAAGGTGGAGTTGAAACTGAGCCATCAACAAAAGACAAATTGTTGATGAACTACATAGCTGCTGCATATTAGACCTGTTAAGTGCAAATTAGTGGTAAGGATTAGCTGGGAAAGAACCCTACAAAATAATTTCTCTCATGTTTGAAGGTAGGTGTCGGATTCTGAATGGGTTATGTCTTCAACATCCACTGCAAATATGGTTTCCAAGAGCTGCGACCTGAAGGTCATTAATGGACACTAGTGGTGATAGAAGCTGCAAACTGAAATACAAGGTCTTCAGGGCCTAGTTATCTTTGGGGAGTTTTGAAAAGGCTGGCAGGTAGACCAGAATGCCTTTGGTTTCTGTGGTCGTAGAAGTAAAGACTTGGACATGAAGGTAATTCAGAAAAAGGTTATGGAAAATGACTCTGAAGTGGCCTCAGGGAAATTCTGGAAAACCATTCCATGACTCAGAAAGGGAGAGCAGCAACCATGGCAGAACGGATATGGTTCGGAGAGAGACTACTGACACACAAGGACTTTTGTTGGGTTATTGTGTTGATGGATACAACCTCAATAAACAAGGTAGACTCTGATAACTAGGGTGAAAAAATATGGGCTATCCAGGTTGGTTATAATACAAAAAGCATTTGCTTTAAATAGTTGACATCAAGTTAATCTTATTCGTAGTGTAGGTTTGATTCTGTTAGTGCTCCTGCTTGTCACTAAATCTTGTTTGTGGTGTTCGTTGGAAGATATCTCATGGAGAGGAAGGTTTCTGGTATTGGAACCTCAGGGTCTCATCATTTTCCAGATTCAATTCAGTTCAGCTTAGATAATTTCTTTAGCACCAATTCACAACAAATGTCATCTTGAGGCACTTTACAAACAACATAATGTGATAACTAAGCTGTGAATGATTCAAAGCTTAGTGTGAAGAAGGGGAGAGTCGTGTCCCTTAAGTCTGAGGCCATGTTCTGAGCTGTAAAAGGGTTTGTAGGATCTGGGTGGGAAAGGGATATTGACTAGGGCCTCATCAATGATAATGAGAGTGCTGCTCTGCGAAAAAAAGAGAAGAGCTGAGGCAGAATCTAATGCTTTAGATTTCCCTGTCCATCTATATTCAAACATTTATCCATGGTCATGAGATATGGAATATGCCTGAAAAAACTATATTTTTGATACACTTGACAGAAATGTTAAATAATGTCCTTTGTCCCTACCAATTAAATTAAATTAAATTAAACTTGAAAAGCAGTAGGCACGTCACACGCGAGGGCAACAATTATATGTCTCTTCTGGCTGGGAAATGTCTTGAGATCCTCCAGAATAAACTGTGAAGTGATCCATTTTCTACACCTCACAGTAATCTCAAACCTCCAGTCAAATTTCATGACATTAATTATAGCGGCATCTATGAGTTAGAGTTGCTGTTAAAATAGTAAATTATGTGATATATTGGCAGTTTCATGGGATTGTTCTTAATGTACAACTGAATAACTCTTTATCTGTGTTGTGGGGTTATTAAAGCAAGGTAATAATATGTAGGTTATTGAATATCAGTCTACATATATGAACAAGGACCAAAATGCAGCAGTTCAACTGAGGACAAATCTAGACTATTTTTGGCTTTAAACTATGCTGATGGCTTTCCAGCCCAAACACACCAAGTTTGATGCACAGTGACTTGATTTTCTTGTACGCTCTTTCAACACAAGCAAAACTTATGTTAAACCACCAAACCCTCTGAGCCTTTGTATCCAGGACATGGATAATAAATTCCACTGAAAACGCCGTCACCAAGCCATAAATCAATATGTAAAAACAGACATTTGTCTTGTAGCTGAATTTCACCACCATATTGTATTTACAACTTCAGCCTTTCAGGAGTTATTAATATTCAGTCTGCAGTAAATGTATACTATATGTGCTTGTATTGCCAGAAGTAGCCTTACGTCTCCATTCTTCATGAATGAAAGCTAAGTGAATTCAGAAATATTGTGGGAGATGAAAAACTTTGTAACCAAACCAGAAAAAAAAAATGGAATGTAGATATAACAACAATCATTTATTTGGCATCTGATTTTTAAATAAAAGTAAACACAAAAAAACGTCATGAAGTTACAAAATCATCACTGTGATGAGAGTTCTTACTGAAGCAAATGATGTAAAGCTGAAATTAGATAATAATAATAAATGATTTAAAGACACACATTGTATTGTTGTACACTTTAGATTGAATAACTTAGACAAAACATATTTATTTTTATGTGTAGACCATTATTTTTGGAAAGAAAATACCAAATTGTTCAAATTCTAACCCTTTTCAAATGTTCAAATAACATGCGACAGAGAAAGGATGTGACAGAGGCAAGCCTGTTCTGACTGCTCCACTTTGACCTTTTTTGTGAGTGAGTGAGAGACATTTCACCTTTCATTCTCAGACACTTGGTTAAGTCAACATTCTCCCTCCCCTCAGACCAGTGTTATCATAAAGTGTCACTTGCTGCTGTCAGAGGCAGAGATTGTTTTGTTTCTTCATGTGTGTGCCTGGGAGTATTTCATATTCTCTCCAGTTATCTTTCCAACTGGGTTGTAAGTACTTGTGTGTCAGGGCATGCCCCAGTGTGACTGTACTACTGCATAGAAAATCTGCTTTGGTCTCACTTATGACCCAATACTGCCACTCAGTGGACTGATGGTGGAAAACAACAGCAGAAGATGGAAGCGTAAAGAAGTTCTCCTCTGAGACTCCATTACCTTGTTGGGAGCAGCTGTTACCATATGTACCGTATTCAATATTGTATCAAGTAATCCAAGTAGAACTGCTCACACTAAGGAATAGACCGACTGATTTCGCAGCAAAAGAGAATGACAGCTGAAAACATTCTGTCTTAGCCTACTTTTCTTATTTTTGCTCTCTGAAATAAATGGTTTAAAACTGGCTCCAGCTGGTGGGTACCTCAGGTTAGCACAAAATGAAAAGGACATAATAAAAAGACCATGACATTTTGGATAAATAAAATGAAAGTATCTGACTAGTGGAGAGTTGTATCTCCTCATGTGTCACTTGTAATCCAATTTACTTATCTAACGGGCTTGAAGTGAAATTCCTCTATTCTTCCCAAGGGAACTTTTGCAGAAAATGCTGTCAAGCCCACTTTCTTGGTGTTGTTGGCTTCACTTTATTTTTAAGGCATCTTTTTAGAGCATAAATTGCATTTTTTTGGTGACTTAATGCATAGCATTGACTTCACAGTAAATGTTTCTAAAATGGTTCGAGGCCTTTATGCACATTCCTTTCAACTCTGATGAGAAGGTTACTTGGATGAAAGTAACCTTTCATCCAAGGTTGTTATACATGCCAAGCTATCACTACTTCTACCAGCCTCCTTCAATCGCTAATATCATACCACTGTAGTTTTGTTAAATTGTGGAACTTCATGCATATTTGGAAACAGATTGTGTTCTTGATGTAGCCCAGATGACCATCTAAGACCCTGCAGAGACTGTTATATGTTTCAATGAGTGGGATCTCCAAGATCATTGTATACTGCTCAAAAAAATAAAGGGAACACTTAAACAACACAATATAACTCCAAGTAAATCAAACTTCTGTGAAATCAAACTGTCCATCTAGGATGTGTTATTTGAGTGTTCCCTTTATTTTTTTGAGCGGTGTATATTTAGCTAATTTGAGAGTAGGATAACCATGGAGCATAACATTTCCAGACAAGAGAAAACTTTCCATTGAGCTTTGAAACTCACTCTTTCACCGAAACCCATCAGTTAGTTTTCTATATTCACTAATCGGAGAAGTTTGGGACCAGATATTTAACATATGAAGTTAACAATGAAACAACAGTGAGGTAAAAACAGAGATAGAGAGGAGCAATGTAATGAAATTGACTACAGTTTTAATTAACAAAAATGTAGCTGAAGTTAACTAACACAAGAGAAGAAATGTGACCTTCCAAGCCCAAACCAGATTAAATGGATACATACAGTATGAAAACATAATTGGAAAAATAAATGTTCAGAGGGGGAAGGAAGTCACAACAAAAAAAGGATTAAGGACAGGGTAAATTTACACAAAGAGGAACTAAAGAGGAGATGAGTGTGCCAGCAAATGGAGAAGATCAGTAGAATGAAAAAAGTACATTTAGAAAACAATGAAGTAGTAAAGAGACAGATCAAGAGCATTGGGCGGTAAAGTAAAAGAGGGAAGCAGAAGAGCAGGGGAGAGGCCATGGTTTGCCTTCCTTCAATTCAGATGTGAAACAATGGCTGCCCATCAGTCTGTCAGCACATAGAGGCACAAAGGGAGTGAGAGGGTAGAAGTGACACAGCGCTAGCATCAGCGTACTATTGTCAGTGCATGAGTCTCTGCTGAACAAAATCTCATTCAGTTTCCTATTAAGACATTTCAGAGCTATGAGTAAGAACTTGAACCAACGACACTGCTGTGCCTTGAAGCAAGCAAAGTCTATGATTATGCTGATGTGTGTGGGACACATGTGAATTCTTTGTCCTAACGTGACTGCGGCCCACATGTGCAAAACAGTATCTTGCACTCATGCAGTAGGTTTCACAGACACACACACTCACAAGTCTGCTTGCACGACCACTGAAAAATGAAGTCCTTAATTATTCCCATTACTTCCTTCAAGCGAAAGCCCTGTTTCAATTCAAAGGTTTGTTTGTTGACAGCATGCACTGAGTAACAAAGGAGAGAAATGAACGTTCAGTCTGTGAGCACACTACCCAAAAGACCAAAAAGCATATTGCTACTAATGCAATTTATCTGTCATATACCAGTGTCAAGCATGTTCACTTGCTGTCCTTTTAATGTTTGACCTCTAAAATTGACAAAGGGGTTGTTAGTATTTTAAGCATTCAAGCTGACTTATTTAATCAAATTTAGTAATAAGACTTAGAGTGAATGATAGTTTTTCTAATCAGGTTAAGGAGCTGACTAGATTATATTTTCTGCTCCTCTATTGTATCTCAAATCAATGTGGACAGTGTTTTTCATAATACTTTTTTGTATGAAAACATTTATATCAATTCGTTCAGTAGTGCAACTCACATTTTTAAGAACTTTGAACAAACTGATGCTGATGTTTACATGAAGAAATGAAAGTGACACAGCTCACCCTGATGTCATTTTAATTGGCATCAAGAGAAAACAGGAAGTAAATAACAGGGAGAAGGAAGCCAGGCAGTAAATAGAGACTGAGAACCCACCAACAGATAAGACCACACTATAAAGGAATCAACAAAAAACAACTTAACCTCCCAATCGACTTCCAGAGCCACACCGCCAAATCACAATCCCGACAAAAGGAACCAAGGACAGATTCACAATTTAAGCAAGACACTTTTATGAGGAAATCAGATTTCACCTCATCTAAATCTCAAAGTGGCTGACAATCCAACCCATCGTAGAGCTTCTGGAGCACACACACTACCAAATAACAAACTGCCAGTAAAACTGGCTCCTCTCTCAGCTTTACAACATGCTTGTCAAGGGCCAAATGGAATCAGCCTTGCCCTCCTGGGCTTCAGAAATCTAACAAGAACAACAAAAAAACTTAGGAGGAGAAGAATTTTCTGAAATGTAGACATTGTTGCATGTAACATTTCTCAAGACAAACAGGGTATCTGTATGTGTTGACGTGGATAAAATTCAGCTGTCACACAAGAAAAGTTTTGTGAGGGACAATATTGGTCATCTGTATCCAAGTAGGTCCTCTTACTTTAAACTTTACTATGCCACTTTGTGCTTTTCCTTTGCTAAATATTATGTGAAGAAGATACAGAGGTGTGTATTAAAATTTACAAATTCAACTAGTCAGTCCAAATGCTACTTTTGGGCCAGAGTAAAGCAATTTTTCATTTTTAACCTAGTTTGCTGAGCTGTGTCCAGATGCTGCTGCAGTAAGAGTTCAGATAAGAATTAGCATAAAATATCAAGTTTCACCAGTTTTGGATCACTTGGAGCAAGAACCAAAGCTGGGGCCTATCTGTGTTGAGTTTGCATGTTCTTCTGCTCGCCCCAGGTACGTTGGCTTCCCTCCTGTCAAAAATTATTCATCACAGGTCACATGTCCATTACCCTGCTTATGCCATCTGACTAGAGGCGGACCAGAGGCGGTCCTGGTGATAAACAGATCCCTGCAACTTTTCAACGAATTAGTGGATAACTCAATTGTATGTAACTCTGTTTCAACTCAAGTTCACATTGTTTATATCCCACTTTAAGATGACTTCAGTCACGCTGGTGGTAGACTATGTCTAGCAAGTAGCTAAACCGCTCCTTGGAGTCTTCAGCATGCTGTCTCACATACAGGAATTTGTAATCTTGTTTAAGTCAGTTATCTCCTATTACACATCCCTTGATGTTCCATGAGGCCCACTCCTTCCTTTGCCTTTTGCTGGCTGAGAGAGTTACTCATCAATTCATCCTGGGGAGACCTTGACTCAACTTCAAACCATGAGACTTACTTCAAGAGAAGCCTGTAGCCTTTCTACTTCCTTTTCATTTTTTTCATCTGTGTTTTTACTTCCATGGTCAAACAAATTAACATCAGGTAATTACACCAAACTCTACAGATCAACAATTACAAAAGAGGAGTGGAAACAAACATTTTTAAAACTTTATCAGCAGCTGAATAAATATTCTTCTTATTAGCTCTGACAAAGTAACGATTCAGATTACCAGGTTAATCCACAGAAACTGTTGGTTTATTTGACTTCAGCTCACTACATGTGAAAACATGGCTTCTAGGTGACCCACTAATATCCTAAAGTTATTAGTCAGACTACATCCCAGGTTTGCACACACACTCTGAGCTTTTGCCTGCATGCAGCTGTATGCCTTGTGCTCTATTTGAAGACAAATATGGGTCTGGTTAGCAGGAGAAACAGAGACATTGAAAAATTAGAGGGCCATTTGTCAATGTTCTGATTTAACGTACTATTCTGAAATGTACAAAGTAAAATAAAAATATGCAAATGACGAAAGAGCATAAGTCGATATGAAGATTAAGGAATGGATGAAGAGGTTTCTTGTTAAACTTAGAAATGTTTGCATGATTTTAGTACTAGGAATGTGAAGAGAAGAAGTACAGAAAAAAGCATACTATATGTTTGTTTGCCACACAATCATCCATTTGCTTTGTCGAAGTAAATCTTTAATCCGTATAATGTCTTGCAGCTGTTTTTTATTTTTTTTTGCCCTTTAGTTTTGAGGTTTCAATGTATAAAGATTTACAAAAGCCACATGTAGAAAACCAACTAACAGTGTCAGAGATTCCGCAAACCCCGATGTCCCCACATTCCCTCAACTTTCTTCCTCACTAGCAACAGCACTTCTCTTTGATTTCTTATCAGCTTGTTATGTGGGCAGTTTCAGAAGCAAATGGGATATATTACAAACTCTGCACTGGCTCGACATTAAATATGCTGTTCAAAGGCCATGTTTTCTAGAAAAAAGCATTTAATTTAGCAGCAGTCAAAGAAGTGTGAAAATTCATGCAAATTCATTGCCATGTGGATCAGTATTAAGGAAACGCTCCTTAGTTAAAAAAACTTCTCGATTTCATGACAGCTTTGCGTCACATTATGCCCACAAATAAAGCGTAGAACTGATGTGGTCTGATATATTACAGCACATGTTGCTATTTCAAATTTAGAATAGAATGGAAATACAGGTTTTTTCTAACAGCTAAATTAGGCTTATGGCTTTGTCCTGTGGCCAGAGATGAGATGTCAGGTGTGATGGATAGGACAGACTTTGATAAGTAATTTTTTTTTTTGTTTTTGTTTTTGGAGGGCTGCTAAAGGCTGCGTCTGACACTTTTCTGGAGCTGAATGGGATAAGAAACTGAATCTGTATTTTTGGCCATTCTGTGTCCAACAATCTGTTCCTGATGATTGAAAACTTTGACATCGGTTTCTCCTGAAGTTCAACAGGAGAGCAATGCAGTGATGACTTCCTGAAAGTGGGGTTTCAGAAAGAGCAGGCGCTTTTAAGAGACAGAGGTCTACTGTATTTTCAATCAATTAAACTGCAAAGTCAAATGTCTTTTAAGTCATAATTGATATACAAAGCGTTTTTTTTATTTTTATTTTATTATGACTGAATCTAACATAGATGCTTGATTATGTTATAAAATGGAATTTTGTGGCTGGAAACACTCAATACTGGCCTCTTTAATACTTTTTTACTTTGCTGGACATTTTAAAGTAATGAGATAGTTACTTGAAATTAAGCATACCGACGGCTACATTCATAAATGTACAAATTAAAAAGATAATATGACAATAATGCAAACGAGGTAACTTTGATCCATTTGCTTATTTCTTCTAGCGTTTTTCTTAAATCTGTCTTTTACATTTTAACATGAGTAAAATCACCCTGCAGCTTTTTTTAAAAGTCAATATATTGTATTCAGTCATTGTGCCTTGGGGAGGAGGTATCACCACTCTGATAGAGATGCAGTTGGACAGGAGAGGATTTTCATGGTCACAGACCCTGTAAATGTCATTCTGTATCTTGCGAGGAGCGAATGATAATTAGGGACCAAAAAACAGTATCAACTCAATGATAATGTTATCCACAGGCGATCCGCTGCGACAACTTTCAGATTTAAATCAAATTTCTCTAATTCCTAACCCCAAAGCACTGTCAGAAGTGGAGATTAAACTGTGAAGCTCTGCGGCTCAAACCAACATGCCCTCTCGCTATATGGTCACAAGAATATTCCAGTAATTTCAGTTTGTGGAAGTGGAGACAAGAAAGGCTAGTGGTGGTGTATGTTTCCATGGAAAGCTCTTCAGGAGGAATAATGTTTCAAAGCACGTTGAGGCTGGACAGCCTGATCCTGGTTAATGTTGGTCATAATTAAATAAAGCAGGAATCAAACCAAACAGGAATCTCAGTAAGGTAACCCAGGAAAGAGCTGGCTTGGGAAGAATTTGGAAATATTCAGGGTTGATCATGTTTCTGTTTGTGGAGATGTCTTATTAGCAATGGGGGGAAAAAATCTAAGCTAATATTTCTAGATGATTTATTGCCCTTCTCCAGTCTTTTTGGCACGATAAAGTGGTTGGTGTTTTTTTTGTGTGCTTTACAAGTTGAGACTTGAGACTGTGCAGAGTGAATTCTGATTCTCTATCAAAACAGATACTGTATGCTTTGAGATCACTGGTTCCATTTGACATCATGACAATTTTTCAGTATGTACACTGCAGGACACTGTGCTGAAAAACTATGCAAATGACAAAAGAATCCCATTATTAAGGATTTATTCATTTTCATACATGTATTCATCTGGTACTATCCTCACTGAGTATTTATGTGTAGTTATGTCACATAACTACACATGTGTTATGTGTAGTTTACCTCTACTTTGCATCAAACCATAGTAATAATAATCAGCGGTCCTAATAACTACTGATGATGCAGTTACAGATAGAACCACTTTTCTAGCTCATACTTTTGAAGACAAAACAGAGAAACACACACAGACTTTGGGAAACTTTATCCAAACAGCAGGGCTTCCCACCAAGCCTCTACTAACACTGAGGGTGTCTGTGGCCTGATGCCCTCAGGGCACAGGCCTATCACTCTCCCTGCAGGGCCTGGCTGGCCCTCAGAGACCCAAGGGTAGGTGCTCCTATAAGCCATTTTCAGCCATCTCCTCTTCTCTGTATTATTGATGAGCACCCTGCCCCGCGGAGCTCTCTGACAGCTCCAGCACAACCCATGATTCCCACTAGAGTCCACTGGTAAAGAAGATTAATTCCAATGACATTGCCAGACCTTCTTTTCCCACTTGATATTTATATAGACTGCTTAGCCTTATGTATGCTTAGTACAGAAAAATACAGTTTTAATATAGAGCACCCTGAAAACATGCGCCTTCAATAATTTCAGATTTTCAAACTGTACAACCACAAACTCCAGTGTATTTTTGGGGGGATTTTATCAATAGACCAGCACAATAAACCTGACCTGCGTAGTGGGAGGAAAATGATTCTTGATTTTCTTTTATTTTTTAAAATAAATAAGGTTACAAAAACTTGTGCCTTCCATTTGTGTTCAATCCTCTCTACCCGAATGCTCTTAAATAAAATCATGTGCCACTTATTGCATCCAATTACATCAACTCAATTTAAATAGTAAGTTGAGTTGTACAGAAAAATACAACTCAAGTTTAGTTACTATGCAAATAATCTACTTAAATAGTAAGTTATTTTAGTTTAAAGCAGTTGTGACTGGATTAAAGGGGCAGCTGGGCCACCTTCCCAGATGTGGAATGGAAACAAAAAGCCCTATAAATTATCACCATCCATGGTCTAAATAGTTTTTATTAAAAGTGTGTGATTAGATTAAGTTTGCATTATTTAGACAACAATTGAACAATTGCATTCCCTTCAAGCCATGATCCAAGAGAGATCATCTGTTCCCTGCCTGTCTCTGACCTCTGCTTTTGCCTTGTCCTTACTGGGGTTTTTTGGTCTCCCATAATTGACCCTCCTTCAAGTGAATTATATTCTGGATTTTTCCTTTGTCTGAGACCATCCTGTGCATGACTCTGGACTGTTTATAGATGACAGATTATTGGATTGTGGATGCACTAACCTCTGCTTTCAGCTGTCAGTAAGATTTAGAAAATGGTGCAGGTGATGCAATCAAATGTCTGCTGGCAGTTTCATTTGTCACAAGAGTTGCCCATTTTTTCACTTGGGCACCTGCCCCCCACTTTGTCTGCACATGCCACTGGCAAGTCGTGTTGCTGTTTACTGTTTCGACCTTTCTTAGGATTCTAAGATTTATTTTTGTTCTAATGAGATATAAATCTCATTATAAAAGTCTTTTTTAACCTCATTAAAACAAAATACTGCTCCCGAATTTATTTCCAAGCTCTGGCAGTTAAATGCTTCTGAACAAAGGTGGAAAACTCTATAATATATCTATATATATATATATATATATATATATATATAGTATATAATATATAAGATATATAATTAGCTATATATTTTGCCCAATTAGCTTGTTTTTCCTGGAAGTGATGGGTGTAAAAAATTACTGTGGGACAAGGATGGAAATGTTGATTTGCAGCCTACTGTTTTTCCTAATTTTATTCACAAGGAATTTTAACTTATAACTTGAGCATATCCAGAAACCTTTAAGAAAAACAGAATGTTGTACTTTGAGCTACACAGAAAATGGCAAACAAAAACAACCAAAAAGTCAACAGATTATGCTTTTTTTATAAAGAATATCTCGTACCGTTCTTCTGTAAAAGAAAGTTAAACTCCATTATAAAGAAGAGTAACCTTGGGAGCAACTAACTGGCAGGGATACTGTAAATATTACCTTTTAAAAGTCATAAATCAAGGAGGGCAGACTGTTCATTTTAAATAAATACTGGATTTAGGAAAAAAAGTGGGAGTTTGGGTAGAGTGTGAGGCAAGAGGAGTCAAACTTTAGGCATAACTGGTAGTAAATTATAAATAAAGTGATAAATGTGAAGGTTTAATAACACCAGTACGGTAAATGATGTTTATTGTTTTAATTTGTTAAACACAGAACATTGAATAAAACACAAGACACAACAAGACCTCTATCAAAAGAGACCTTTTGAATAACTCAACACTAACACTCTTTATGTTCTTTGCTGTGTTCTTTAGTTGTATCTTCATATTGTTTACATTCTCCTTTCATTTGTAAGAAGTAAACCTTTGTGGTTTCTTACAGAGATGGAGAGGATTGTGTGATTTGGAAGAGGATGCAACAGTTGAAGCGCTTTGTTACTTCAGCAGGAAAGTTATAGTTTCTAATGAACCATAAATGTAGCATCATACCAAATAATGCAGTTAGTGGCTATTAGCAATTTGTAACAATTGCAACATTAGTGAGAAAGTTCATTTAAGCTTTCCTTCAGTTAACATGGTGTTTTCCAGTTGTGAAACTAATATCCATCTCACTTCACACATCCCTGCTAGTTTTTAAAAAACATCCTTCCTAAAACAATGTCCTGATTTTTTTATTTTTTATTCCTAAGTCATCTTTTGGCAAAAAAAAAAAAAGGTTAAAAGAGGTAAATGTGAAATGCGAGAAAGAAAATTTAGAACATATATTTATAAATTGTGAAATACATGAGCCTTAAAGGGAGAAAATGAAGAAAATAGTAAGAAGGACAGCACATGAATGGAGTCTTAAAGGAATATGGAAAATCAAAGGAAATATGGAATACTTTTATACATTAAATAAAGCATTATTTATTTATCTTCATGATACAAAATTAAAATTAATGTGAGTGAATGTTGCTGCACACATGAACAGTAAGTGACGGTATGCACCTTAAAATTGTTTGAAAATAAGTCAAATGCACACTTAATGTGCACATTTGAACAGTAGGAAGTCTAAACAACATTGTCTAAACTAAGCATATGTAAAAATAAATGTTTTTTTGTTGAAATGTTTTCTTTATAATAGAAAAAATGTGTTTTTCTATTAAACATTCTGGGTTCTACTGGTACAAATTAGTGTCCACTTCATGAAGTTAGAAGACTGAAGGTTTCTTTCTTTTTCTCTCAATGTTTTAGTTGCTCTTTCCCCAAGCTTGTGCACTGCATTCTATCAAAAATATAATTTGTAAATAACAGAAAAGATCGATTCTGGGCATTAAGTGAAGGTTTGCAGTCTGCAGGTCACTGCAGCCAAGCTCAGCTAATGCCTGTCTTTCTTCTTCCTGCTGCTGCTTATGGGCAGAGAGCCTGGAGACTGGGGCCGTCAGGCCCTTCCTGAGACGCCAGGATCTCTTCCTTTTTGTTGCCCACCCACAATTTTTCTGGCTCCTGCTACCCTCTCCACCACGTCCCGTGATGCTGCCCTAGCATCCCCAGCCAGCAGGCCAGCACGGCTCCTTCAACCAATGTTTTGACAACTGCTTTAGACATAATGTCACGGGGAACCTGCAGCCTGCCAAAAATGCTAACTAACCATAACACTAATTAGTCAGTTGGAAAATGGGCTTGGAAATTGTAGCCTTAACAGGGTGCAGTACTGGTGGCAGCCATTGTGGGAAGACTTGGCTCTGATCCTGATTGACAGAGGGAAAAGAGACCGTGGACAAAGAGAGAGGAGGAAAGACGTATGGCTGGCCAAAGAGGATTCTTAAGGAATTCATTTCCCCAGTTCTCTGACAGCCACTTGGACAGCAAGGCTTTGACAAGGTGGGTTGGGTTTCTTATAATCTGTCCCCAGTGTGCTGCCTTCTCGCTTATCTCAGGGGCCATCAATGTCAGCATAGCAACCTCTCTTAAAAGTGTTTAATGGTTTCATCACCAATGTTTTGGAGAGATTTTTATAAGAAAAACAAAGTTCTTTCTCAGGTTACTTAGAGGCTCCTTTTTTATAATCCAACTGGATCTTCTTGAGCCAAAACGTTAGACCTGTCAAAGAAGATAGATACTGTAGCGAAACGTTTTAATCTCAAGCAACATCTCGATTAATGACCATTTATTCATACCAGCTGAATGGCTTTTAGTACTCCAGTTGGAAATTACACAAAGTAAAATAGTAAGAAATTAAAGGGTATATTTTATGTCTTAAATCCAGAAAACCGAATAATTTTCAAAAAATGAACTATAAAAAGAAAACTTTTTTTTTTTAGTTTTTGATGACAAAGTAATTTTAAAGCTCAAACTTCATGTTAAAATAGCCCTTTAGTTTCAACTATAAAAGGAGGACAATACTAATAATTTTGTGGATGAAGTAGTGCATTAATCACAGAAGAGATGTTTTTTTTGTTGTTTGTTTTTCATATATATATATATATATATATATATGACAGGCTTCATTTGTTTCTATTGGCTCATTGCAGCCATTGAAGGAAAACAGACAACAATGTTATTTATTAAATTTGTCACAAAATGGGTCAAAAGCAAAGGAAGCAAATATTTTGCATAAATATGTCCCATGAAAATGAAAAACATGTCAGTGATCCCCATTAGATTTTGCGAAATTAATTACATCACATCGAGCATTTTCTAAATTTCAGAACTAGTCATAGGTGCAGGATCTGAGACAGCTGAGACTGTGCATAGTTTTGTGTTTTATTATATCCACCAAGAAATGAGACGCATCAGCTGTCAATGCTGCCGTCTGCAGTTTTCATGTCACCTTAGTTTCACACCTGATTACATGAGACAGAGGTTGTTTACAAGATCACAAGATCAGAATTGCAAACCACAAGTCCAGGGAATGTGCACTGGGAGCAACATGTGTCATGCGTGTTTTACGATTTGAATTATTGTTTATTTTTGGGGGGGGGGTTGTTTTGTTTGTTTTTTTGCCATGTGAGGCTTTACTACAGGTGGATTAAATTGAAAATATTTCAATATTTGAAGCTTACAAGCTTCTACAAAGTTTTTCTCAGGCTTCTGTCCTGTGTCATACTGAGCAGTCAACACCTAAAATCCACCAGAATGATGTAAGATGCACAAGGTCTGATATGTACAAGTAGCACTGATCACTCAAGTACTGAGGTCACATCTTGAAGGACCAAAGAGTAGTATCACTTTCTTCGGGCTAAGAAACCAAATATAAATGTTTTTTTGTTATTTTTTTTGTAATTTGAACCACATGTTGAGATAGACAAAAGGACTAAACTCATGGCTGAGGGTCAACCCCTCAGTGCAAGATAATGGGAGGATTAATAACAAAGAAGAATTTTTAAAAAAGCAGGAACCAAAAAGAGCCTCAAAGCTGAAAACAATTAAAGCATTAATGTGTCCAACCCATCGTCTGGTTTGAGTATGGACCAGCAAACAATTCTCTCAGAGGAACAAATGTATACTTTCATCTGTGTATAAAACACAATGGGGAAGGAAAAATATGAAAAAATTGCTTTGTTGTCCGAGCTGACACAAAATGTTCAGTTTCACTACACACAGTTATCTTGAACTGGAGAATTACATCATCCTGCTCACATTTATTTTTTCACTCACCAAAGATGCATTTTTGATTAATCTGTAAATTAGATCCAGAATGCAACTAATCACTCCCTGGGAAAGAGTTGGTCTAAATAATAAACTCCCCACTGTGGCCTCAAAACATTCTTATAGTTATTGTTGTGCAAGAAGGAAAGACTGAAATAATTTATTGTATCTGAATGGTTATTTCACCAGAAACTGCAAATGTACTGTAAAAATGGAAGCAAATAGTTTGTTTCTTTTCTCAGACATTCGGGTCGGAATGACTTGGATCAGACAGGGAAATCTGAGCTGTTATCAGGATAGTGACAGGCATCAAAGCATTGGATAATAGCAGCACTGACAACATTTTAATAATAGTGGCTCAAATTTTATGATCAGCTACTAGTACTTTGCAGAAAATGGGGAAATATGCAGTAAGAGGCTGAAAGATGAGGTGGGAAAAGAACCAAGCAAATTGTCTAAAAACATACAAACTCCTAGGTCACTTTTAGGTTCTACTTTTTAGGAAGAAAAATGCATTTCAACAACTTTTGGTGTTATCCATTTACTGATCAGATTAAACTAGAGCTTTTTGGAAAGTCGTGCCAGCTCTGTTTACAAAATAAAAATTGAAGCTCTCATAGAAAAGAACACCACACCTAGAGTGAAGCATGAAGGGGGATTTTGCCTTGTGTCGGGTCTGCTTTGCTTACCTGGCATGGAGAACCTTGAATTTCAGCAGAGCACAATGAAGTCTTATTGACTGCCAAGTCTTCATGAAGCCAAACATCCTGCCCAATGTCAGAAACCTCAACCTCAGCAACAGCTCATGGGTCCAACTGCAGCATGGCCACCCAAAACACACATCTTAGTAAAAAAAAAAGACATTGGTCATATTTAATCACATTAAAAAATTGTGGTAACATCTGACATTTGCATTGTGGAAGTGCCAGACCTTCAAGCATTAAAAAGCTTGAAGGTCTGGCAGTTAGATGCACAAATCTCATTGTAAAGTATTGTGTGACCACAACGGGTTAAAGGACTAATGTCCCAGCAAGATCTTGAAAAATTAATGTACGTGTTTAATTTTAGTCACGTTGATTACTGGAACAATGTCTTCACAGGTCTCCCTAAAAAGAAAAATCAGACAGCTCCAGTTGATTCAGAACGCTGCTGCTCCTGTTCTCACTGAGCAGCAGCCAGGAAGATGGAGCACATCGCCCCAGTTCTAAAGTCCTTACACTGGCTTCCTGTTGCTCAGTACTTGTGTTGTTTCCGAGATGTGCAGTTAGGTCTTGTGGTTCTCCTCTGCATCGCAAGAATCAGAAGCAAATATGGAGAAGCAGCATTCAGCTTCAACCCACCACAAATCTGGAACAAACTTCCAGAAATCTGTGATATAACTGAAACACAGAGTTCCTTTAAATCAAGATTAATAACCCACCTGTTTAGAGGTGCTTTCGGCCCATAATCACTGGAACACTAACCAACATATTTGATGTATAATGATGATTTTGTTGATAGCACTCGACAAAATGTAATTGTTGTCACTGGTTTCTCAATTGGTGACTATATGATGGTTTTTATGACTTTTTTACTTGTGTGTTTTTATTATGTAAAGCACTTTAAACTGCTTTGTTGCTGAAAGGTGCTTTACTAATAAACTTGATTGATTAATAGTGAATGCTGCAGTTGGTTGTGCCTTGAAATATTACATTACTGGTAATTTGACTTGCATATATTCAAATGGCAACCCAGATTTGTTTTAAATTTGGAATAAACTATACAGGATACATCTAAATACTACCTTTTGTTTATTTGTTGTTGTTAATTGTGGAAAACTACTAACAAATTTCACAAAATTACATACATTGGTTAACAGATGCACACTGTTCACATGAGCGACTGAGCCCAGATTTAATGGTCCCTGAGAAGAAATTTTATATATACTGCAAACAAGTAAAGACCCACACAAGCAGCTCCATGTAATGTAGGCTTAATGTCTTTTGGCCTGCTTCTGATCCAGGAGGCCAACAGATGCCTCTCTGTGGGTGTTTTTCTGTAAATACAATTTATATAGCTTCTAATTTATGAGGCTACTGCAAGCGGCCAAAAAAAAGACCCTTGACTTCTGTTCCCACAGTTTTTCTCCCCTCCATCAGCAGTTCATTGTAGAGTCCTGTTCATAAATGGTATACAAGCATGAGTCTGTGGAATGGTCAAAACACATTTTGAATGGTTTTGACAAACTGTTCGACTAGAGAAGCAAGATTATTTACATACCATCCTATAAACTGAGCCAGAATGTTCTGCTGATATTAGGGCCAGAGAGTTTTTTAAAGATATTAGACAACATTTTTCTGGCAAAATGAACTGCATCCCTCATTGGATAGAGTTAATAAAGGTGACACAGACTGTAGTAAACATGAACGGCCTGGCACCAGATTCTGTGGCATCCAACACATTCCAGCTTTCTGTCAGGTTGCATTAATGAAGATGAAGAACTTGCAAAAACTAGGTTTTACCAAAGTGGAAGTGCTGCTCACATTTGTCACAGTCACTCCCGCAGAAATGACAACTATAAAGTCTTGCTGTTAGATTGAAATCTTGTTGGAAGTACAAGGTTGTTGTCTATAGCTGAATATCAAGCCAGATTTGTTTTAAATCTGAAATAAGCTATACGGGATGCATCTAAATACTTAGATGCAACAAAAATATGGCGACAGTGTTTTGTAAAAAAATTAATAAAAAATAAACAAACTTCAACACATTTATCATCTCAAGCAAGAGGAACACACTATCCACATTGTTAGGCTGACCAGTTCTTGCTGAACTTAGGCAGATACAGTAAAAAATCCTGAGTGGAGATTTACTGACTTTTAATCTGGCATGATTATAAATGCCTGACAGGCTGCTGTGAGTATTTCAGAACCTGCTGTCCACTGGGATCTTCAGGCACAACCCTCTTTCAGTTTTACAGATTGCAGTCCAAAAAAGAAAACAAACAACAAAATCCAGTGGGTCAGAGGACGGACTGAATTTAGTATACTCCACTGGCCTCCATAGACCTCTGTTCAAGATGTGCAGCAGAGAATATGCAACATCTGCATAATGGAGGAAATATTAATACAGATGAAAATCTCTGAGGAATGTCATTATAAGATCCTACTGAATCAATTCCATGAAAAATTAAAAGTCGTTCTGAAGATGAAAGTGGGTCCAACCCTGTGCTGGCACGGTTTGCATAATAAGAAGGCTACCGATTGTATGTCAGACTAATGAGATAATTTGGATACTTGGCTCTATCATTTTAACCTGACTACAAGTCTTTCTTTAAGAAGCACCATTTGCAGCAGAGAACGCAGATCTTTGACAAGCATCCAAAATTCCCAAGCTATAACTTGACTGATCTAAATTTAATAAAAGATAAGAAATATTCAAAGCAAGTTTGAGCTTATGTTCATTTATTGTTACTTGTTTAAAATGGCATTTCTCCAGACGCTGAAAGAATATGAGTACTTTCTTTTGCTTTGCGTCACTGATCTGCATCCATGTGTTTTTTATTTATTAAAGTGAATACTTTCAAACTTCCGATGTGATCTTAAATCTTGTTTTCAAATATTCTTCTTTTGTAGTTCAGAAGGTTCTGCGGCACCAAGGACTGATTGATCTGGGCTCCATTTTCCAGGAGAGCCTCCCGGGTTTGCTGTGTTCTCTGATGCTGGCTGGATTTAAAAGCGAAGGAGGCCAACACCAGCTCTCAGAGGGATGATTTTGCGTCTTGCAGATGGGTGTGAGGAATCCTCCGGGGCTACACTGACCTTTTCGCTCCTTCCAAGTGATTCACAGTGTGGCTGTCGACACCTCCTACTCATTTCTACTTCTCCTGATCTTTTGCCATCTTTCTTCCATTGGTGGGAAGTTCAGTCCACATCCTTCTCCACAGCAGTTTTATTTTCAAATAATCCATCGATAAAAATGTGTGTACACACACCCGAATCACAAAAATCACATCAAGAGTGCCGTCACAAACATGTGCTCTGGAGAGCACATGTTTGCTAGAACAGAAAATAATCTAAATATTATGTTCCCCATTATAAATGAGAAACAAACTAATGAACCACACTAGCAAATGACAGGCTTAATTCTGTTTTCTTAATCTTGCCAGCAGCTGGGCAAAAATCAACCCCAAGTCACCTCAATTTTTTTCCTCAAAGCATGAGAAGATTTCGCAGACTTACTGAAAATTACTGGTTGAATTAAAAGCCCATTTAATCTGAAAACATAGAGACCGTGAAAGAGGCAAAATATTAGCACAAAAGCTGTCTTTAGGCTTATAGCTACTCCTACAACCAGCACAAGCTTACATTGCTTTATTGTCTCAGTAAAATAGCTTTTTTTTATGCCTCAGCATTTCTATTAATTTCTCTTCTTGTCTTTTGATAGCTTGTTTTTGTCAAACAGAGAGGAGATAAACACGCATCGTTGCATTTTTACTCCCCAAAACTTTTTTGGACTTCTGATTACTTTTAATTTCATTTATTTATTTTTTCACAGCAGCACATTTCCCAGTACAGATTCTAGGCGCTCATCCAAACTAACAAATCTGTTTGTTTAATTACTCACCCTGTATATTAAAATAACTGCGACACTATCATACATGCTAACTCATCTTCACCCACAGTGCGGCATATTTCTACTGAGTCACACTACTCATGCTGACCCACACACCCACACAAACCTACCTTAGATGCTGGATGCACACACATATATACATTGTGTAGAGCAGTCTTTGCAGTCTTTTGTTGTTACAGAGTCAAGTTGAAACTTTACTTGCTGAAATGATGTGGTTGAAATTATTGCTGCATTGACCAGACTTTGCCATTTCAAACTGTTTTTTAAGTTAAATGGTGTAAAAATGTGAAATGTATTTTCTTCAGATTTTAATATTATGTGATCATCCCAAGTTTTCTTTCACAAAACACCCTATCTGACCCATATACACACATGTTCAGAAATACCACTAACCCTCACGACATAAACCAGATGCACTGCAACAATGTGTTTCATAAGGAACCGGAATGGCTGGAGGTGGATGAAAAGCAAAACCCTCTTTTGTTTTATCTGCAGGGAGCACAGCAGCTGTTACAACAAAGCATGTAATGAACTCAAGTGGCTGAAATTAATAAGAACAACAAGCACCAGCAAAATGTTACAATTTTTTTATTAAGGCTACTGTACCATTAGCCCTGAGGCCTTCATTCTTAAATTTACATAATGAAAAATTCCCAGTTCATTTTAGCTTTTTTGGTTGTTCTTCCTCTCTTATCTTCTTTTTCTTTACTTTAATCAGCTAAAAACAATGATCCAATAAGAAGTCTGATTTGAAGGGAATCGCTATTACTATAAGAATAGATCCTTTATTTAAAGTCATTTGCAGACATTGAAAAGGTTTGTAAGACAAAATTATCTGAAAGCTAATTCATACTCCTTAAACTTCTTTGCATTTTGCAATGGTATGACCACAAACTTTGTTGTATTTAATTTGAACTTTGCATGACAGGCCAATAGAAAATGGTTCAGAATTATAAAGTCAAAAGAATGTAACTGAATTAAGTACTTATGGTTAAAATAAGTACTTATTTGTGCCACATCTGACATATGTGGCAACATTCAACAACTTTTACTCATACTTCTAAATAAATCCAGTGCTACCAACGTCAGAAAACATCTCATTAGATAATAGAGCCATATGTGTGTAAATCACTCTCAGTATATGCATAGTTGCTCTGTAAAGACCTTGGAGGTTTGCTCAAGAACATTAGTGGACAAAAAGCAACATGTAGACCAGGAAAAACAGCAGACAGGTCAGTGACAAAGCTGTGAAAACCTTTAATGAAGAGTTAGGTTATTAAGAAATACCCCAAGCATCAAATACAACAGATCGCTTCCTTGTTCATCGTCCATACATGGTAAAACTGTCGCACAACTGTTGACTTACCAGAACATGATCAGGAAACCAATGTATAACTGAGTGTGTTTTAATGTTCAGTGGGTGGCATAATGTTTCTTGTGGTTTGCATTTCTGCCTCCAAGTAAAAGCGTCTTATTTATTTTATTTATTTGCTTAATGGTTTCTCTTATTCAGAATAAATGGGGAAAAAATAGCTTTCTAAAGATCTGCCCTTATATTTCAGTTTGAGAACAAATGCAGGAAGAGTAAAATACCTTCCTCCAACAAAGTCATTCTAAAACTGTGTCAGAAAAAAATGGTTAATGACCCACAATTCTGGAGGGTACAGGGTGGTGCACATGTTTCACTCCATTACTTGCTTCTGGTTCTGCCTGATATGGCCTTTCTGTAGCAGATGTCTTTTTTCTGGCCTTCTCACATTTTACTGCAATTTGAATGTGTTTTGTTTAGGATCACTGCCCTTGGCACTTAGGTTTCAAGTTGAGCTGTGCCGTTCAGGATGTCGGCATTAGGTACAGAAAACATTAACAGTGCTTGAAGGGAAATGTATATTGCCTCTTGCGAGATGTACTGTCTTTTGCAGTCACTCTTTAATGTCTTTAAATATTCCTAAAAGAAGAAAAGAAACTACAAATAGAAAAGAAGCAAAAGTCCTAGACGTATGGTTTTGATTTACATTCGGCCCTTTTTACTCTAATAACCTTAATTAAAATCCAGTTCTGTGTGAGTGTGGACTCTTGTTACTCATAAGTAATAGTAAGAATTTGTTGATGCATATGTCTGTCCATCCTAGCAGGTTTAGGGGAGCTGGTTCCTTTCTAATAACAAACAGCATTATGCAAACAGTAAGGTAGCATAATGAAGATTTATTAACTTAAAAACATGACATGAGTGTTCACCAAACTACATAAAACGCACAAGAATCCAGCACCAGACAAAGGCATGGTGCTGGATGCTACAGCATAACAGGACTGACTGAAGCCTAGAAAAAATTAAATCAAGGCTAGAAGAGAACCACGACAAGAGAGACTAGGGTAATATTGTGAGAAGACCAGTCATTAGAATAAGACAATAAAAACCTAATTAAAATAATAGAAATGGAAAACAACCTAAAGAGACTAAACATGACACCAAGAAACTAAATCCAAACCTAGTAACAAATAAGTAAAGACTATAAGCAAACCTGTGGAACAGAAAACCCCATGACAAAAACACAATTTGGCTGCCTTGCTTTTATCAGCTTGTCATTATCAGTGTGTGAATGTGTCTGTGAATGAGAATAATTGATTTCATGTAAATTATCTTTGAGTGTCCTGAAAAGTGCTATATAAGTTTGATGGTATTTAATATCCCGACCCCACTAGAGACAGACGTGTACAGAACATGGATGGATGGATGGATGGATGGATGGATGGATGGATGATATTTAATTTAATTCAATTTTCTTGAATCAAATATTTTGTTTCTCTTTCTCAGCTTGTTGTATCATTAGGGCCCCAATATGTGTATATAGTATTTTATTATTCTTCATTCCTGTTTTGAAAGACTTTTATGTACATGTTAAGAGAACACAATGTCTTGCTTAGTTCTCAAATAATCAGAAAGGGGGGATTTGACAAGAGCATATAAGAACTTAACAATGTAAAAATATCTATTATGTGTCCCAGTAGTCAAAAATTCACAAGCCTACTATGTAGCTGTGGTACATGTGGGGGTGTTTGAAACCACATTGAAGGGTCAGACATAATATCTGTATTTATATTCTGAACTGAGCTGGAAATCTATGAGTGGGTGAATCAGGATCATAACACCATCAAGTCATAATATTTCTAAAGGTGACTCACTGGAAAAAGTTGAGAAAATAACATTTATATACAGAAGACTGTTCATAAAAATAAATGATTATATGAAGTATCATCCAGTAAAAGGAAAAGTCCTATTTTTGTGCCTTGTAGGGTTTTGCTGATAGTACATTATGAAAAAAGAGGTGCCACTCAGTTCGAGAGTTAAAAGTTTAAATTGTGTTGTCGGCTGTTAATGTCAAAAAGTGGCTCCTGAATATATTTGAAATTACACCCTAACTCTGCTAGTAAATATACATTTCTTGCAGCTGATTCAGACCAATAAATTGTCAAAATAAGTCCCACTTTGCATGAACTTATTCTGCCACTCTCAGTTTTCATTTTAATTGACTTTTAAATTGATGTTCAGCTTTAACCATTAAATTTGAATTACATTACATACTGAACATTAAGTTGTGCGTAAAAATATATTTTTTTTCGCGTAAACAATAATACTGTTTATTTTTACTTCAAATTAGGCAAGATAACTTAAATTGTACAGCATCATATACACATGCAATGGAAAACTAAATACAGTAAAACAAAGTGAAAATACATCAAAACAAGAAATAAATTATGAGCAGATTGCCAAGGAGAGAAATGTAAAATGTAAATTTACAGCAAAAGAATAATATAACTTTAATGTTTGTTCATTTTTACAGAAACTAACTCTCTATAAATAACTTATGATTGATTGATAGATTAACGTTTCCCTCATCATTTGACATACTTATTATTACACATATAAACATCTAACTAGGATTACTGGTTTCTAAGAATGTTTAATCCATTACATTACATTTTATTCCAATTTTTTTACAATAACGTAGAGTATATATTTTTTTCATTTTAATGCCAAATGTATTCTGTACCTGAACTGAAGCTGTTTTTACAATCCAGACTCCCAGTGGAATCAGACAGCAAGCCCCCTTTCCTCCCACAGACATACACACCCAAACACAAATTTTCTTTTTGGCCTCACTCTGAGACTCATTCGCCCCACCAAATCCAGTCTGTCCAATCGATTAGCCATCCCTCTGTGTGCGCCTCTCTAATGTCGGAGCTGTGAGAGACCGCTGTGCTTCCCACCTGTTTCGTGGAGATAGGCCGTCCTGACGCTTGTTACAGCAAATTAACGTCCAAGATGTACAGCAAAAGCGACATGTGATAATGTGTGAAAGTCTTAATGAATTCATGCCAAGGGCTGTCTGTTGCTCCTTCATTAGTGAGGAGTTTTGTCCCTGTAAAAGAAGCAGTACATGACCAAAAAAAAAGAAAAGAAAAGCAGAGCAGCATTCATCTGAGAGGAACTGATAAGACACAGGAAGCTGAGCTTACCAACTGAGACCACGGTGTTCTCCCTACCGCTCCTAATTGTGAGACACATCCTTTTTTGTTCAGAAAGATTTCAGTGGTTGGGTGCTACTGTGATGATGCTTCTGGAAAGTTTATCTATATTAAAGGTGACTTTCTTGAAGTATTTTATTTTCTTAAAAAAAAAAAACACAAAAATAAGAGAAATGATCCCAATTGTGCACTGAAGGAATAAGGAAATCTAATACCAACAAACAAAGCTAATCAATAACTGTCTCAAACCAATTCATAAGTAACTGACATATTTTTGTGTAATATTTGTTGCTGCTGACCTATTGACAGGTTGCAAAATAACTACTTTTTTATTTCAAGAGTTGTTTTTTTTATGAAAAATAACAGCATCAAGTACAAACTCCAGTTTCCCCACAAGAGGGCACATTGTAGTGGCATTTCTTTGTCTATAATTGTACAGAAAATTGCCAAATTTCAGAACACATGATGAGAGGGTGGAACACATAATAAAGGAAACCAGGAATAACTAGATCTGGCTTCTGGAAGTTGGTGGGTAAGTTGTTAACAGAGAGCCATCTCTTCAAGTGTAGCCTTCAAGGATTTTAATGTATTTTTCTCCTTGTCAAAATCAGATACGTCTGGTTAATGACCTAAATGTTCAGCAATACAATAACTAAAATGGTAAATACTGTGCAGTTTATGTTTGGCATAAGTAATACAGCAATATTTGGAGTACAATAAAATAGGGATCCACTGGCCTCTAAATCCAGCTGCAAAGCATCCCAGGTGGACATGCTCTCAGTATGTACTGGAACTGAGTCAGAAACAAAGAATCTGAACTTCAACAGCGTTTTTTTATTTTTTTTTTATTGCTGCTAAAAGAAGTTTTGGCAAAGACGTTCATATTTCACAAGAAAGGCTCTCTGTTGGTTTGCAACAGAAGTTTTACACAGCTTGTCATTTTTGGTGTGAATTTGTCACAATAAAATTAACAACTTTCATCACTCCCGGTCTAACATATGCAAACGATCACAAATGAAAGTAGGTTACAGCTTATCATTGTTTAAATCGAAAACACTGTCATACACTCTATACATTTCATTAAACACACCACAGTTACATAATATAAAGCAAATAAAGTCAATCTCTGTTTGCCTTTTCATATGAAATTTAAGTTTCCTTGGCAGACATTAGGGTAAGCAAAGGAAGTCGACAAGACCCACAAGGAACACTGTTGTCTGAATTTGCAGGTGTCTTGTGGACAGCAGAGCAGCAGCAAGTCTCCACTTCCAGCAAAGACAAACAGTTTATATTATCAGTAGTCTATTAGCAACATGAATAGTGTTTCATTAATAATATGCTGCTTCCTGTGGTCGAGTGCGGATTCTGAGAGATTTTTTCGCACCGGTAATCTTTGCTTTGTCAAAAATGTCAAAAACATCTGACAAAATGACCCTGAGGACTTAAACAAATCTGGAGCGACTGGGCTGAGCATTGGAGGTGAGTTTTGACTGGCAAGTGGACAGAACAAACCCACAGCAGTATTAGACAGACGAGAGGGAATGCATTCCCTCCTGCAGCTTTCTGCTGTTTGTCTTTGAGAACCTTCATAAAACCTTTAAATCTTGAAATGTTTTTAGAAATACAGGCTCTTGCCGGAGTGTTCATACATTTTCATGTTTTGTTTCATTACAGCAACAAAGTTTAATTTCTCTCTACAAATGGGCTCTAGCTCAATTGGACTGAATGGAGAAAATCTGTAAATTGCAGTTTGCTACAATTTACAACAAGGCAAGTCTTACAATTTGCTTATTTGGGAATCAACTACTCACACTAGATTTTAACTAGGGGTGTCAATAGGAACCACACTGTACTGCATGTACAGTTAAGTTTGTAGGAAGCTTCAGGGGCGTAAATATTTTTACAAGTCACTCTATAAAATAATAAAATACTTATATAAGGTCAGTGATTTTATTTTAGTTATCCAATAGAATTAAAGAATGCAATTAATTACAGCAAAACATTTCAATAGGAGAAATCAAGATGAATTAAAATAGCTTGCAATGATATTTAAATTCAATGGTTTTCAAAGTTCCTACCGTATTGGACTAAATAGAATTTCAGGAGATCATAGTCGAAAATGAAAACCTTCAAAAGAAGTTGAAGCTAGAAAAGACCTGGAAGATAGTTTGTTGATTATTATTTAAAACAACAATTATTAAATGTCACTCAGTTGTTGCACTCTCTGCTGACATTAACTCTAAACAACTCTGAGTTTCATTGGTTACTTTTCAGCTATTCTCTTTATTCCTTATGCTTGAAAATATTTTTTAAACCAACTTTAACTTCCTTACACTTTGGAAAGAGCTGCAAAAAACATTGAAATTTCTGAAACCAAGCTGAAACGTCATGGATTCTGACCCTGGAAGCCGTACATTTTTTTTTAAAACAATGCTGTCAAATGTTAAAAGCCAACAAACTGACTTTTGTGGGAATGTAAATTAATTCATTTGCTGTGTGTTTAAAAAGGTACTGCTTCGACCTGCAGAGCATGGTTTGAAATGCCAGCAGGATTACCAACACTGATGAATTGGGTTGAAATACAGAGTCATGTCAGTTTAGCTTCTGCTGTGGCTGAGATATGGAACATCAGTGAAAAGTTTTAGTCAAAGACAAAAGGCAGATGAAACAGCACGGGTCACTTGTATGCCTCTTTTGGAACTGACTGTGCTTGAATGCTGATGAACTATGGTGAAACAGACGGCAAACAAACATGAACCCCAGCAGACTTTCCCTGACTCATACCGTGACTTTTTCTGCATGAGTGGAGATCCATATCGTGAGCTGCTGCAGCAGGGGTAGAGGGCAGATGGTGCCTTTGAGGTGGGAGGTTGAAGGTACACAAAGAGGAGTCTGGGTCAGTCAGGCTCTGGCTCAGGCTTTTGTGGTACAAACATAATCTACTTCTTTTTTAACCCGCCTATAGAGTTGAAACTAAAGATTTACATTGACTGCGTGCAAAGACACATAACCTTTTATTCTCATTGTGCCTCATTCAGTCAGACTGAAGTTTATTTTTTTAAGGTCGTTAAAGATGACAATTATTTTATTAGGTAAATGCCAAAAATTATGTTTTTTAGAAATATAAACTGTAACTTTCTTCAAAGTCAGAAGTTTACATACTACACATTTCATTGGTATTTGGTAGAATTAAATCACCTTGTAGAATTGCTTGGGTCAAACATTTTGGGTTTCTTTCCACAGGCTTCTCATAATAGATTGTTGGAGTTCTGGCCCGTCCCTCCTGATAGAACTAATGTAACTGAAGAACAAAACTTCTTCAGGTTTGTTGGACTCCCTGTTAAAGCATAGTTTCAGTTCTACCCTGAACTCCCCAAAATATTTCTGTTATCCTTAAGCCAGTTTGTAGTTTATTTTGGTGTTATTCTTAGGGTCATTGTTCATTTGGAAAATCCATTTGTGTCCAAGCTTTAATATTTTAGCTCATACCTTGAGATATCGATTCAGTCTTTTCACTTAATTTCATCTCCTTGTGATATAATCTATTTTGTGAACTGCATCAATCTTTCCTGTAGGAAAGACATCCACATGACATAATGTTCCCACCCTCATACATCACAGTTGGGTTAAATCTATGGTCATCGTGACTAAACACATACCAAGTAGATTTCTGCAGGAAAGATGGTTTCCATCCCAGAATAAATTTGTAAACTAAGAAGATTTTCATATTTCTTTTAGGTTTAAGCTACTTCTTCTCTTGAGTGGCCTTTTTTATAAGTGTCAGCCAACATCTATAAAAGTTTTTGTTTTGGTATTGGAATTGACATGCATATTCTGTACCAGTACATATTTATCTCTGGGAGACAGAACCAGTCTCCTTCCTGAGAAGAATGATGGCTGAACATTCACATGGTTTTGACACTTCTACATGATTGTTTGAACAGATAAATATGACATCTTCAGGCAAGAGGAGAGCAACTTCGAAGGTCCTTATTTCTATTTCTATGTATGATATCCTGTCTGGTTTATATTGTAAAAACATGACATCTTAATCTGAAAGATTAATCTGGGTGGCCAAATTGTTCATGGGTGCAGTAGCTGTAGCACATATGAATATCTGAAGTAATAATTGTTGATTTTGTCAATTAGAAATAAATGGGGAATCTTAATTGATATAAAACATTCAAAGTTTAGTCTGATTTTAATATCACATAGTAAGAAAAAACATGTATGTCTTTTTGAATGGTGTATTTAAATGTCTAGTTTTAATGGTACATTGTATAGTTCTCCCATTTTTAAGATGTACTTATTGTCAACTTGCATAAATGACAAACCTTTGAGAGCTTGTGTAAGATCACCAGCTTTTGATAAACGCTGAGTCTAAAACACTCCTAAAAGTAAATTTGAAAAGCTGACTTATTACAGGGAAGCTTTCTGTTCAGCATTTACAATGAGGAGGAGGATGGCTCCATCTAGAGTTTAAATGATTTATAATAACTCTTGTCTTCTATCTTTATCTGGTATGAATCATTTGAAAGATGTTGAATAGCTCTGAAATTCATCTTATAATTACTATATTCTAGTTATTTCTACCAACATGCGTGTAGCTGTGTGGCTTTTTCTGAGATCAGCTGACGTCATACAAATCTGTGTTTCTGTGCTTTGAAAGCAACCAATCATCACTTTTCCTTTTTACAATGCAAATGCTATATTTCTTTTTTGTGCTTATAGGTGTAGTTTTATTAGGTTTTCCTGTACAGAAAATTCTTAGTGCATCATAATTTCAAGGTAAGATGTGAAGAACTGATTATAGTTCTTCGGCTTTTAACAGGAGTGCTTTTATTGATAATGCTTCGTTGTTGTAGACAATAAAAGGTAAATCAGTTTCAACTAATCAACAAATTCCAGATTGATGATACTGAGGAAGCAGCCAACATGTCTGGACACCACAACCTCCATAACCTTTGTTGTAAGCTTGTAAAGAAGACTGGGTGGCTTCCTGCACACGCACTGAACAGCAACCCCGCTTGTCATTTGTTACGGGGGATGATGGGTGATGAAAATCTGAACTTATCCACATATTTCAGTCAGAGTGCAGACTGAAATATGTGACAGTGCATCTTATTCAAAAAAAGTCACACTGTCAGAAATATAATAAAACTTTAATTTCAATCTTTCAACTTCAAACACTCTTTGCTCTTCTGCCTGCATTAGCTGTCAGCTTGACTGCATTATTTATACAAAACAAAATATAGCATCTTTGTCAAAACTGAAAGCTTATTTGTCGAAAACAATGAATATCCTGTCTTTCTTTCAAACTCTTATTTTTTATTTGAAAGCCATTTATAGCTTAATTGGGTATCACAAAGATAACCGTCTTATTTTTCTTTTAACCTCCAATTAGCTTGGAATTCATCACAAGGTTCATTACTGAACGCTTGAAAGTGAAACTGATTTTATTCAGAATAATTAGATGTGTTTAACTAGTTTAAACATGCAATACTTAGTGGAACATTTATCAGAAATATGATGAAATGCTGTAGGGAAAAAATCTCACCCTTGCTTTCTTCCTCTATGATGCTGGAGAGACTCACATTTTAACAGTGGCTGTTGTTTGGCTGCTCCTCCAGAGGGTTCTGTCTGGTTTATATGAGAAAGTTGTTTCCAACAAATATATTCAGTACAAAACTTCCATTCAAGCAACAAACTGGACTCAGACCAATCAGTTGGACCGTTTTCTGAGTTGTGGTTGCTACAAATAGTTGTCATGCATCGTACGCTAGGCTGATTTCTCCATTTTGTGTGAAACTACGCTGGGTTTTTTGCAATTATTTTCCAAATATCATACATGCATTTAAGTTTTCAGTAAGTTTTGGAGCACATCCTCTTTCTTTTAAAAACTTAGTTTCAAAACTAAATTCAAGACCTGGGATAAATTACATTTTTCAAAACACTTTTCTTTTAGTTGCAGTCTGAGTTTTTTGTAGTCTGTTTTCATGATCAAGCAATTGAATTAGGAAACCTTTACTCTATTTGTGGAAATTCTTACACTGCATCGAGACATTGAAAAGCGTAATATATTGACCACAGAAACCTCAGCTGTGCTGATTCCAGAAGCCTTCAAAACATCTTGGAAAATATCTAAGAAAGCAGGGGATTCATCATTCTTCAATGTGTGCCATATCAAAGGGTAGATTGAAAAATTGTATTTTAGACGTATTTGCATCTCTGGGCTTTAAAATTTAAATAACACCAAAAAAAATCTAAAATTAAAGACGTGTTCTCCTCTTAAGATGAAACAAAAACAAAACATTCATTTATATAGAGTACATCATACCATAAACTTAAACACCCCAACTTTAAATTTTCAGACTGCAGATTCTGCATTAGTATTTCCATTACCGCTGTGTCTACCTTCAGATGTGGTTACACAAACAAAAACAATCATACTACAGTTTTACACTTGGAATCACAAGTGTAAAACATGACTTCACTAAGTAATGTAATGTTTAATGTGGGCCAAAAGGTGAGCCTGAGAGAGGCAGTGGTGTTTTCACCATAAAACACTCCTCTTCTCATTCTCATTGCAGATGTATGAAAGCTGAAACTTATTTCTTAATCCCCTCAAGCGCTTTCTATCCACAGCACTGGCAGCCGGCACTGCTGATTACTCTAACTGCAGCCATATTAATCTATAAATTCAACCATATGTAAGCCCAAGCGTAATGTTGGCTGTGAAGTTAACGAGTTTAACCTAATAACCTAAACTTTACCATCTGTGTCATTATAAACAGCTGAGTTGATTAGGACTTCAGCGCTGAGTAACACTGACAGGTCTGCATACCTACGCTGAAAGCTGAATATTGTAACATTTGACATGCTGCAGATAGAGCTATTGCTTTTCCTTTCTACATGGTTGTCAGCAATCAGTGAAGCTCCTACCAAAAGAAGTCTGTAGTGCTCTTAACATTAGTTGTACCTAAAAGAAACACTGGACACAATAAAAAATATGTTTTCTCACAATGACTAAATGACAAGCATTTAAACAAACATGTGACTGTCCTGTCTGTCTTTTGTAGTTCAAAGCAATGTCAAGAAAATGTTTTTAACTTGCACCTTTTTAGGACTTAAAAGACTGGAGTGATAATGAAACATTTGTGATTTGGAGATATGTTTCTAAAACAACAAAAAAAAAATTGTTATTCCATTTTCATCTTGCTTGAGTTGAGCTTTACCCCACTAATAGTACTCTGATACTTTAGTTTTGTCAAAAAGCAGTTTAGTTCAAAATTATTTGGAAAATGTATTAACACAGCTCAGTTCAATCCAGTTTTGGACGCTTATCATCTGTACCTGCCTATCCTTGCAGGGTCACAAAGGTGGACATTGGACAGGCCGCTAGTACATCACAGAACATAAAGACACACATGACTTTGCTTTCTGAAGCGAAAATTATTTATTGCTATGTTGTACTTTAATTTATCCCCATTTAAAGTTTTATTACAGTGGAGTTGTAAAAGCCACCACACGAGGGCAGTATTACATGATATTTTTTCCAGACTGCTGATCAGTCAAAACCTCACGGGAAGTGTGGTATTGTTCCACATTCTTTATCATTTCTGAAAGAAAAAAAAAATTCACCTCTAAACTATTCAAATGATAATTACATTAATCAGGAAATCATGTATCTTGTGTAAGAGATACAAATATGTTGCTGAACAGCAAAAAAAAAAAATAATAAAAAAATAAATCACAATCTGGTTTTATTGCCAGATTAAGATGTGCTTTGCTTCATAGACATTTGTACAGTCAGTTATATATGGCATGTTTGGGAGTAAAATTAATAGTACCAAAAATCAATCATTTATCAGAAACCAAAAGTTTCCATAAGAACAACATACATGTATAAGTCAGAATAGTAAAAGTTCACCTGATGACTCCATGTGATCATTTTATTCTGGATCCTGAACATGAAGCATCTTCTACATAAAGTGTCAACTTTTAAGCACCTCATCTTTCACTTCCATCTGGTTTGGTTGAAATACAGTACACTGAAAAATATAAAAGCATGTCCAACAAAGACGCATTAGCAATAATATAAAGAGGGGAAAAAAACAAAAAAACTTTAAGCTATTTATTTGTAAACCATTGAAAACACCAACTTTAATTTGTTAAATTCTTGTAAGAATAAACATTACTAGAAAGAAAACTTTCAAACAAGGCACAGAATTTATAGCAGAGATTCCAGCATTTGTTGCTTTTTTAAAAGAAATGTACAAAAGCAAATAACTTCTCCTCATATTCAACACGTTTACTGGATTTTCAAACAAGGCAGCTTGTTTTAAATGTGGACCAATGTTTTATGGAAGATAAATTATTTCCTCATTAGTTAATTTTCTTTTACAAAATCATCTTGATATAAAATATTTACTCGGAAATCAAATACATAAGTGCCTTACAATATAATAAATGCAGTTATTTTAGTAAAGCATTTAATACTAAAATAAAAGGCATTGTTCACGAGTGAGCGTCTGTTATTTAGAGCAGGTCTCACTCTACTGAAGTGCTTAAAACCCAAAAGATTTGACTCCTTAGCACTCAATTAATACAGAAACTGGTGAAATATTCTCTGCTAATCATATTTTAGGATAAGGTTTCAAGTGTATCTCAATAGTTAAAATATCATTCAAAATTAAATTGAGTAATTCTATTTAAAAAGTGAAACTCAAATTCAAAGCACATGTACTGATTTGTTTCAACAATCTATAATAGTGTGATCTGCACAGCCAAAAGAAAGACTGTAGTGTGAAATTTCCACAATAAGTGATGCTTTGGGCAGCCATGCCACCTGCTAATGCTGACCTACTGCTTATCGTCAAGTCCAAAGTGAGCACAGATACATCTACCAGGAAATATTAGAGCACTTTATGCTTCCGTCAAAGCTGTATTTTCCAGTAGAAGAAGGCACCAAAACATACTTTAAAAACCAATGGTCTCACCGTGCGTAATGACAACAAGCCTAATCTAAACACCAAAATAATATTTTTAGGGTATGATCAAGAAGGTAGACCAGAACTAGGAATGTAGATATTACATAGTTATTCGAGCAATCTGGGCTTTCTTAGCACCTGAGCAAAACTGATCACTTCCATGCCATGATCCAGTAATTCACTCGAGAGGACCAGACAAAGAGAATAAACTGTACACTATGAGAAAATATATCTAAAACTAAAACTATTTTGTTTTTACATAATACTCTATTTAATTTTGGGTTTTAATTGTCTATATTCCATAATCATCTGACTTAACACTGTGTATAAATGATGATACACCATTATTCATATTTATAATTCACTGCAGTATTTCTTTCATTCATTAACTAAAGTTAATGAAAGTGTTTGAACAGAATATTTATATATTTTTCTATTCAAACACTGAGCTGAGCAGCATGTTCAAACCAAACATTCTCCACATGCTCTTTTCCCAACTCCCAGACCTTCTGGAGGATCTTAACTCCCTTTCTGGAAGTCGTCATGAGGTACTCTTCGTTTTCTGGGTGTAGCATCACGGAATACCGCGCCATAACCAGCGACTGGCAGAAGCGGGAGAGCACCAGCACATAGAGGCAGTCTTTCTCATCCTTGTTGAGGGGGATGACACTTTCCCAGCCTGCAAGGACAGGCCCCCCCACCTTGATAGGATCAGGATGCTCAATCATCATATACATTATGGTGATGGCAAGTTCATTAATGTAGTAGCCACTGTTCATGTCCCCAAAGTCAAGGATGCCAGAAATCTTGTAGCCATGATTGTCATCGGGTTGCACGAGAATGTTGAGGTCATTGAAGTCACCATGATTAATACCTTACAACAAAAAGGAAACGGCTTTACTAAAACCTTGAGCTCATCTTCGCCTGCATAAAATCTTCAAAAGGAATTTAATTTTTTCCAACAAAGAATCAAGCAAATAAATGTACTCACATTTGCGAAAATTGGATCGTCTGGGGATCACAGAGTTTTTGTACTGATCAATAACAGATTTCACAACCTCCTGAAGTGGATCTCCATCTAGTACACTTATGTATCCTTCCAGGAGGCAAATGTTTGACAGGCTCCAGATAAAGTTCTTCCTCTCGAGAATGCCAAGATGAGGGTGCTCCATCTAAAAGGAAAACGAAAGCAGCTAAATAAAAGAATGTACGTAGTCAGCTTGTTTTAGTTTTGAAAGCTTAGCAGTGCAAGATGTGCTTGAAGTAATGAAACAACTTCAAACATTTTCATTAACAGCATTTTTGCTTTAAAATAAAATGTTAAGATTTCGCTGGAGTGTATCCATCTTACCTTTTGAAGGACTTCATCCATTCTAGCAGCCATCCTGCCAGTCTCGTATAATAACTTTGGTGTAAAAGGAACCTTGGAAATAGTCACTCCAGGTAAATAAGTCAGCAGCCGGACCAAGTACTTCTGACAGCCATACCCACAATCTATCACAGAAAATGACAGAAGTACCCTTGCAATTATTTTCCTCAATCGTCAACCATACAAATAAAGAACTAATGTGCTGTGATCTTTTACAAGGACGTGTTCCTCATTATAGCTGTACATGGATATTAATGTTAATGAGGCTGTGAATTTGTGACCCCGAGAGAGATAAAGGGCTTGGAGAGAAACTACAGACATTATTCTTTTCTGCATCTCAAAACAGGAACACGTAACTGCAACCAACGCAGGGGGTCTGGCACAGCTTAAGTTGGGGATCAGGGTCTGTCACCGCAGCAGATAATATTAAGTATTATTCTATTTTACACATGACATAAACCCCTTACAACATACAAAATTTCAGAAGTTATATAATTTAATAAAGCAAACTGAAGTAGTTACAGTGCCTCGCAAAAGGTATTCACACCCATTGCAGCGACAAAACATCCATGTGTTTCATTGGAATTTAGTCGTCAACACTTCATATTCAAGGCAGTCTGTAGTGCAATTTCTAAAGATGTAGCTCAGGGCAAAAACTCTTTCCACTCAAATCCCCTTTCAAAATGAGTTTGCACCACTGAGATCACAATAGCAATTTCAAAAGCAGCGTGATATGAATCAATGTTTCTATGAAAGACAGAACTACACCTAAAACTAAACTAGCATGAATCCATCTCCAAGAGAAGACATACACAAACCTGATGAATGCTTAGACTTAACTCGCCTTCAGTCCTAATATAAGCGTTTGTTTCAAAGCAATTGGAAAACAGATCTGTTTCTCTCTGCTCCACTCCACAAATTTGAACCAATTCTTGACTCATACCCATTTCTTCCAGGCTTATGAGTTGTCCTGAGGTGGTAGGCACAGCTGTTTGAACAGGAAGTCCATTCTGGTAGAGAAAGGACATGGCATGGGTCTGCAACTCAATGATGGTGGGGTTCTTGCTGTCCTCCGTGTTCATGATTTTTAGGACGTACTCGCCACCCTCAGTGGGAGCCACATAGAGGTTCTGGTCATCATAACTGGGCAGAGGTCGTATTTCTGAAGTGGTCAGGTTGTAGAGCCTCTTCATGATCTCAGACACCTGAGAGGGGCTGAAGTTGGGCTGGGCGTTCTTCGCTGACATTTCTGACAAATAAAATCAACATATTATTAGAGGAGACATTACTAAATGCACATGTACTATACTAAATCTGCATAGAGCCACTAAACACCAAAGTTGCAAACTATTTTGTTGCTGTTATGTAGTTTGATTTGTTGCTTCAGTCAAACTACAGAACCGTACTTCAATGAAATATTAAATACAGTAATTTAGCCGCCGTATGTTTACGTTCATTCATAAACTTCTTATGAAGGCAGTTAGGAAGAATCTCTGCTCCTGAACACGCTGTAAACTTTGAACTTAGAGCAAAGACACTCACATACTTCGGATCGTAATGTCCTCACATTCAAGCAATAGGCCTAGAAACACGGGAACTATAACCAGCAATATTAGCAGATATGCTACCCTTATTAAGCAACCTACCTTTACGGGAATAAAATCAGAGAGTAATTGAGAAGGACCTCGCTGATACTTGGAGTAATTGGCAATATAGTCTAATACGTCTCACAAAATGAACCATGTGACTCATAAGAACGACATCCGGTAAGTTCCTTCAAAATAAAATCCTCACAAATATTTTGGATCTCGGAAAGAAAAAACAACAGCGTATAATCCCGATTCTCTGAAATTTGTATGATATTTTTGGTTGCTTGTCTGTACAGTTGTTAACCCTCCCAGTGCATGTTTATGTTATCTCCAGGTTATCCAGCTTCCTTCTGGATAACCCAAAGGAAGCATGGTAAAAATTTAAAAATTAAAAAAAAAAATGCATGTCAGATTAAGTACTACAAATTTCCCTAAGTTCTTATGTTTTTGTGTGTGCATTTGTCCCATGTGTCCCTGTCCTGGGGAGAGACTGTTGAACTGCCAGGATGTACTCTACCTTTCATCAAAAAGATGGATAATTATTAGTAGTGATAGTAAATGTAGACTATGCAAAAAGTATTCATTAGCAAGGGCCTCACCACAATGACAGGGGTTTAAAGCTTTGTTCAAGAGAGGGGTTGAAGGGAAGGATGTGAATATGGGTCATGTAGAAGATTTGCTGTTGAAGGCTTAGGTGAAGATTCAGAATATGGTGGAAAAAGGTTTTCCAGCACCGCTTTTTATGACTTCACAATAATACTCTAAAATACTCTCTTTCACCAAATTCTGCCAAAATGGAAAGATATTTTGAATGGAAAAAATGAAGAAAGACAAGATATTTCTCAAGAAGACTAATTTTACTCATAAAATATTGACATTTACATAATCAGTGGGGTTTTTCTTTTGATTTCATTGTGTTTTTTGTAATTCAGTTTATTGTAAATTACTTTAAAGTACCATCAAATAGAACTGGATTTTTTTTTGTTATTTTTTATTTATTCTGTCAACGAATGCTCATTTTATCTTTCATTGACGCCTCCTCTCTGAAAAACACACTCATATGGCCCCTAAAGGCCTCACTAACTGTTTTCCAGCTTGTTGCTAAATGTGTCTGTCTGCCATATGAAGCTGGGAGGGGGTCTGGGAGGGAAGCTGACAGTAGCGGATCACACTGCTTGTTGTTACTAATCTTGCTGTTCTTGTGTCATGTTATGTGAAGGTTCTAATAAAACCTATAACACTAAAAATATTAAATCAAATAACTTTTTCAGTGAAGCATTTCTATTACAGCTGGTGATAAGTTTAATAAAAAAAAAATGTTGAAAAAACATTTGGAATCAAAAGATTTGTATATTTTTATGTTTTGATGGATACAGGTAATTGCTTGCGTGTAGGAAAACAAATTTTAAAAGAATGAAGCTGTAGTGAATTAATGCACAGAACCCACACTACAGAAGATTATTTTTTCTGGTCTCTGCTTGGGTTAGGCATCTGTTTAGTCTTATTTAGGAACATAAAAAATCTTATTACAAACATTTACTTGTCTAAAATTGTTTTCTAACATGCAAATTGTTTTTAACTGGCTTGCAAGTAAAACATCCTGCACATCCAGCATAACCTGTCCATTTTTTTGCTGGATAATCTTATTTGGCACGCCTGATCTTGCTCCTCATTGGATCTACTCGGGTTTAATGCAAATTTTATGGTTGTTGCTGTGAGCTTTTAAAATGGTTCACGACAAAATTGATGCTTATACCTTGCACAACCCAGAGCTACTGGTTGCGCAAGAGAGACATTTACAAAAACAGAAACACCTGAAAAAAAGAGTCTGGGAAGATGTTTACCAGCAAAATGGACATAACTCAAGTATAGCAGTAGAGATGATTTAGTATTTTACTTTAGCAAGTGAGAGGTGGCTTCTCTAGAGAACTTTTCCACACCTAGATCCATAGAAATATGTCTTAGTGCCCTGTGATCTATGCACTATTAGTTGAAGAGTAGCAGTGTATGTAGCAGATCTCAAAATTGTCTAATTATTTAAAGCACATCAGACACTTCATCCGTAGGCATAAATCCCAGGGGGTTGGGCGTGGAGGGTCCGGACCCCCCAATCTTGGAAAAGTCTAGAATTGTCCCCCCAAAACAAATCATGAAATAAATCTTTCTATTACTGATATTAACTGTAGAACTATGCAAAATGTATTCATTAGCAAGGGCCTCACCACAATGATAGGAGTTTAAAGTTTTATTCAAGAGAGGGGTTGAAGGGAAGGATGGTTAGGACGCGAATATGGGTCATGCAGAAGGTTTGCAGTTGAAGGCTTAGGTAAAGATTTAGAATATGGTGGAAAAAGGTTTTCCAGCACCGCTTTTTATGACTTCACAATAATACTCTAAAATACTCTCTTTCACCAAATTCTGCCAAAATGGAAAGATATTTTGAATGGAAAAAATGAAGAAAGACAAGATATTTCTCAAGAAAACTAATTTTACTCATAAAATATTGACATTTACATAACCAGTGGGGTTTTTCTTTGATTTCATTATGTTTTTGTAATTCAGTTTATTGTAATTTACTTGAAAGTACCATCAAATAGAACTGGATTTTTTGCTATTTTTTTATTTATTCTGTCAACGAATGCTCATTTTATCTTTCATTGAGGTCTCCTCTCTGAAAAACACACTCATATGGCCCCTATAGGCCTCACTAACTGTTTTCCAGCTTGTTACTAAATTTGTCTGTCTGCCATATGAAGCTGGGAGGGAAGCTGATGGTAGCAGATCACACTGCTTGTTGTAGCTAATCTTGTTGTTCTTGTGTCATGTTATGTGAAGGTTCTAATAAAACCTATAACACTAAAAATATAACTTTTCCAGTGAAGCATTTCTATTACAGCTGGTGATAAGTTTAATAAATAAATGTTGAAAAAACATTTAGAATCAAAAGATTTTTATATTCTTATGTTTTGATGGAAACAGGTAATTGATTGCGTGTAGGAAAACAAATTTTAGAAGAATGAAGCTGTAGTGAGTTAGTTGCACAGAACCCATGCTACAGAAGATTTATTTCTGGTCACTACTCGGTTTAGGCATCTGTTTAGTCTTATTTAGGGAAATAAAAAATCTTGTTCCAAAAATTGACTTATCTAAAATTGTCTTTATCTGGCAAAATAAAATAAAATCTTAATATTTTTCTAGAAAACTCTGGTGCTGACCAGTTTAAGTTGTGATACTTCCCAAATATTCAATTTCTACATATTTATAGGTTCTCAGCCATCCAAGGACATGAAACATGAACGAATTTTTAAACCACATTTTATGTTACATTTGACTGTAACTTTACCGACCCCCGCCAAAATTGCTCTTAAAAAATTTCCCAGTTTATGGTCTACCCAATAATGAGATGGGATTTATGCCCTTGACTTTATCTTTGAATTTTTAAAGTGTAAATTTAAAAAATCTATCCTTTGTGGCAAATAGACAGATGTACTCTTATTTTGCTGCAATGCATGGATGGTCTTAAACAATGCATTTATTAGGGACAAACTTAACTTTACAGTTTTAATATATCCTTATTGATTCCTGGATAAAATTATGTTTTAACACCGTAACGGCAGGCTCTTCCCTGCTGCTACTTGCCCAGCATGCAACAAGTTAAAGTGGCTGCCTCTGATTTAATCAGAGACAGTGTTCTTTAGTTTGATGAATCTGCTTAATGGTCCTGGGGTAACATTATAATTTGCTGCTGTAATCACAAACCCAGCAAGTATACTGCTTGTCACAAGAGGCACATTAAGATTGAAATTAGATGAGAGGAGTCCAGTTCATATTTAATTATGTTTTCAAAATCTGATTGCGTTTTCACACACTGTTAAGGCATCACAAATGATGGAAAGGTTTCATAAAATGTTACATTGGTTTATGTTTAGTTATAGCTAAATAACAGGTAGCTTTGTGAAATAGAGGCCATTTTATTTGTCTAACTCATTCACAAGCTCATGCACCACAAAGGACATTAGCTTAAGAAATCTTGCCTGTGCAAAACAGAGAGTCTTGTCTTTCGCTGTGTGTGCCTACGTCTTTTGAAGTGCTTTGCCAGATTTGGGTAGGGTGTGTATGCATGTCATGCACATTTCAGTGATTGGCAATGAGGTTCATTGCCCGCAGTCATCTTCGACAACCTGTCACAAAGCATTCTTCCTGAACAACAAGAGGAGAGGCTTGAAAACTGCGTCAGCTGGTTAGGTCGAGCTGGAGATTTTCTGGCAAAGCACAAGACTACAGTTCATGCCACAAAGGGAGAAACCTTCATTTGGGAAACATAAACAATGTTGCAAGCTCTGAATGAAAACGGATTAATTTTTCAGTTAGCGACACTAACAAAATTTTGACAAGACCTTAATTTATTGTTTATGTTGTTGCTGTTTGCACCACTTAGATGCTACTGTGATAAAATAATGTGAGCCTTTAATGCTCATTTTTATCTTGCTTTTATAAAAATGAAAGTTTAGTGGACTGCTCTTCGTAATTTAACCCCCTCACAGAGAAAAGAGATGTGCTCATAATTAACATGCAATGTGTCTCTAGTCTCCATCTGCCCTCTTCTCCATATTTATGAAATGGCCTTTGGCTTGTCTATCCAGCCCCATTATACACTCTCTTCTGCTCATGACTTGATCAAACACGGCATGAGCAACACACGTCTAAGTTGGTAATTGTAAAACAGACACCGCTGAAAATCAGCTTTGGTCTCTTGCATATTAATTTGTTCCAATAATAAACAAGAACAGAACACTGATCGTATTTCTTAACATCGAGGATATAGCTTACATTCTGTCATGCCTAATTTAGTGCAGCTTCAGCAATGTTTCCATAAGTAATATGACCCACACCTCAATTAAAAAATCTCTAGATTTTCATTTTGAAGTTTTCTTGAGCATTTTTCTGTTTCCCAACAGGTAAGATACATAAAAAAAACAGTCACCCAGTTAAATTGAATGTTAAGCAAGCAGGAAGATTTTACTTGCTCTGAAAAGCAAAGTTACCTGCCACTGATGAAAATTGCTTGTTTTAATAGGTCACCTCCACAAGCCCAATTAATAAGTTCAACCATTTCCAAGAAATAGATTTTATCTTAGGTTGTTTTGTTTTACTTTGTTACCCAATTTTGTCTATGTTGCATGAACTAGTTTATAATATTTACCATCAGCCAAAAGTCATTAAGTCTATGGCTTATTTCTCTGCCACTGTAACATGTTCATGTACACAGGTTTACATTAGGAAGTTAGACACATTGTGATGGAACTGTTATGGAACAAGTCAATTAGAGAGCGATTAAACTGAGTAAACGGCAAAAACTAAACATTAAGGAGCAGAAAAAGGAAACAGAGATACAACCAGGAAAAACACACTATTCACATGTTTTTAAGATCCTTTTCATTTAATTAGTTTGCTTTTGACTTGAACTTAATCAACAGTGACTATTGGATCTTAGGTAAGTGGCACATTCACACTACACAGCCAGACAGTTTTAAACTAGACTATAAATACTAATTTAAGCCCAATCTTATTAATGAAGTTGTTCCTGCTGTGCTGTGAAAGCACAGTAGTCTTTCGTTCACCCAAGACTTCCATTAAAGCCATGTCAACATCCAGTCAAGCAGAAATTCTAGAAATAGGTTCTTCAATGGGAAAATTTTATAGTAGCATTCAGTTATGACTTTACTGGATGAATATGTGACTTCCTGGTTCTTAGCAGAATTTTTTATTTTTTTTATTTTTATTTTTTTACAAAAATATAACAACATGACAAAGTAGATTGCAAAACAATTACTCTTGAGAAGTGGGACAAAATGGGTTTAAATTTCCCCCCTTTTTTATCATCCCTCAAGCTTATTTATACAAATATGGCAAAGCTGCAACATTTTTTTTGAAAATTTAATTTTTAATGAACCTGACCCAGAACTTTGTCATCACCTTCTGACAAAAATAAATATAAAATTATTTTTAAAGACCCTATTAGTGATATTTTTACTCAGTTTTACAGACAAATGCTTCTTAAGAAACAAAAGAAATATTTAAAACAAAAAACAACATGAAATCGATCTGACGAAGTTCACACAAAACTGAAGGTTGTGACAAACTCGTGAGTAAAAAGAAATACTTGGTACATGTGAAGTAATGCCATTTATGTAAAAAATATTAAAATAAATTAACTGCACATTTAAGTGAGATTTCTCAACACTATCACTGAAAAATTAATACTGTGAGTTAAAAACTCTGATGGAGTTGATGAAATCCCAAACTACCTCAACTTATATGATGTTATTCTGAATGAGGTCATATTGTAGCTCATCAAGTCCATGAAATATTTACAGTATACTAAAATTAAGCATTTATTTCACAAAATTTTATTTCACAAAATTTCATAAAAGTTTTGTAAATTGTCAGTCGTGTTGAAACATGATGGTTGTGATGAACAACTTAGGAATAAAACAGAAGAAAAAAAACAAAAGAATAACAGAGGCTAACTAGAGCTGCTAAGCCCTCTTAGCAAAGGAAGAAAAAGGAAGAGGGATCAGAAGTTCTGATGCCCCCAATAATGCCTGATTTTTTTTTTTACATTCTTTTTATGTCTGATGGTGTTGACAAAAACTTGGGACAAATTTCAATTGAGTTGGAAAATATATAAAAAATATTTTTTTATTCAATTTATTGATACTTTTATAATTATTTATTTGAATACTTATACTTAGTTGTCATAGTACATTATCTTAGTATTCCTTTAATTGTTTTAAAGTAATATAATGTATTGAGTTCTGCTCCAGGACAAGGATTTTAAAGACACTATCCACCTACTAGAATGTTTAAAATATTTATAATAATAAAATATTCAGCAAACACCAGGAAAACATACATTGTTGTGCTCACATGGCCCAGGTTAATTTAGTCATATATTTGAAAAAATTATAGTTTGTCTATATTTTATTCAAATGTTGTGCTTTATCCATAGGACCTGTTTTGCCCCTCTTCTCAACAAACACTGCAAAGTATTACAGTGATTCTGCATAGTATTGCATCGATAAATGATAGCACAGAGGACTGCTACTGAATTCTTTTGAAATGTAGATTATTGTTACTGAACATAAGAATTGGACATACAAGTGTATACTTGCAGTTCATAGCACTGTTGCCTTGCTGCCAAAAGGTTCAGGGGCTTAGGGTGTTTTTTGTTTTTGTTGTTTTCTATTCTCACTGTGCTGTAACCTAAGTGTTGAAATCAAAGGCAAATTTTGGAGCAAGAAATCATGAGCAACACTGACTGACATGGCTGGGAGCACATACACTTAATCAAACAGAATGCACTTAGATAAATCCATACATATATCTCATCTTCCCTTAATCGCAAGTCCAGACTATTTTTTCCTATATTTACTGTTTATTTACATCTGCAATGGTAAAATATGTTTTTCTGATGTGGTACCGGCCTGCAATAGAGGATTTTGTAATGAACGACCCAGGGCTGAACCCAAGAATTGTCTGTTCTAATCAGGTGTGAGTTGACACTGACCCAGAAAGCCCAACGCCATGGAAACAGCTCCAAATGCTGTTAGATATTCTGATCGCTTCGCTTGAGCTTTTTTTTGCTGAAACTGAAACGTAAATGTTTCATAAATCCAGCTTGTTTTGCAGCTAGCTGCTCATTTCAAATTGAAAACGGCAAAGTCTTTTAAACCCGCATAGAAAATTTCTAAAATTGTTTTCACAGTCATTTTTTATATTCCGTATAGCATCCTCTCTGCTTTTACAATAAGCCTGAAATAACTACACCTTTTCTGTCAAACACTGCTCAAACTTATGTGATCTAACTAAAGTGATTGTGGCAGTTAAATTGCACCTGCTCACAAAGAATTGATAAGAATGTATGTATGAAAGAAATACGATTAATCTGAAGTACATCTCAAATAAAAATGTTAATGCACTTGATTCTGGCAGCAAAACTAAACGCGAGGAGGAAAATTATAGATTCACATTTTCTACAATAATGCTTTGATTAGCTGTACATGTCAAACTAACATTCACATGGATAGAAAGCCCCAAGGTTTCCAAGTCAAATATTGCCATAAATATTGCAATATCTCTGATTGCATCTTGGTAGCATGTATTGACTGCATGTACCTGGCCATTCATAATGTAAAATAAAAAAATATCCATTAGTCTAGCATGGCTTTTTCATTTGCTCTATGATGCACTATTAATGTTATATATAATATATATATATATATATATATATATATATATATATATATATATTCCAGTTAAAACAACCAACAGATTTTGAAGAACAACTTTCTTTGCCTGATTAAGACAAGCCAAGAAGCCCAGGTGTTACAAGGAGTGTACAAATAAGTGATTGGTGAAATCAGCACTATTTTTGACAAATTTTCGAAAGCTGAAGTGTGGTTGGGTTGGCAAAAACATTTTGTAATGTTACTTCAAATTGCAGCCTTTCCTTTCTGCGTTCTGGCATTCAAACAACATGGTCTGTAGAGGGCCGTATATTTATAGAAACAGCTCAGGAGTTATTAATTAAATAAATAATCCCATTGTTGATTTAATTGGTGAGAACTATAGGTAGACCAATGGAATAAAAAAGAGGGTCAGATATAACACAACATATAAAAGGCGTGAATAATGAGGTGTCTCGTTTTAATTTTGTGGGCTGGCAGTAGGTCCATGGTGATGCTTCTCACAGATTAACCACTAGAGATGGGCGCCAGTGGCACTGGTGACCTCGACAGAATTAAGCAGGTACAAAAAATGAATGAATAATTTAGTTGTGGCAGCAGTAGTGTCAGCAGATATGAGCTGAACAATTTAAATGGCTATGCTTGATTCGATGGTATTTGTGTCGAATAATTTCGTATTCTTGTCTGAAACCACATTATTATCCCCATTTTGCGCACTGCCATTCTTATGCTAGAGTTTGAGACTCTCAAGCAAGATTATTGCCTTATCAGTTCTATATAAATCTACCACACAATGCAGTTCTGAAAAAAACATGAAGGATTCACAAAATGAGTTTGAAATGAAATGGGATGTGGTTGGATCGAGGGCACCACAATGTGCCGTGTATTGTGAAACCATCATTCACTGAAAACGATGAATGTAAGAAGAAGAAAGGCAGGGTGACCGCGTATTAACATCCATCAGGGCTATGGAGCTTTGGTTATTTTCTGTTCCAGAAAAGCATGAATGCCATTTCATACCTATATATCAGGAATAATATTCACTTCTTTTGTCTGCCTGTGTTTGACCTGAATTGAGGACTACCACGTTGTTAAAATATAAAATTGTAGAATTACTGCAAAACAATCTAGTCCTATCATGATGTGTAACTGCAGGTATACATTTATAAAAGTCATGTGTGACATGCATTGTGTATATCTCTATTGTAAAATCCTCTAAGCTGTTTTCCTTTCAGAAAGTTCATATTTTGCGCAGACAGTTAAATCAATTGAACTGATCTTAAGAAGAAGAATCACACCTGAAGAATGGAATTAAAACTGGAATCTTGAATTATATTTCACTTTTGCAGCAATAAAAAATGTAATTTTCATATTCATTCTCAATGGTGGTTCAGTAGCCTGATGTAGGCAGTAGATATATTAGCTTTCTTTCTCCTTCTCACTGTAGGACATCAACAAGTCATTTATTGCAAAGTGCTGATTCTGCCCTACGCTTTGTGTTATTTAAAGTGATAGGCTCTGGCACACAAACCAAGCTAAGTTAAATGTTTTCTTGTTAATCCATATCGGAATCTACCAACTATAAATGCACCTTATCACTGAAATTATACACCTGACTCATTCAGCCTATGTTTGAAATTTGTATTTTTCATCCTTTTGGTAAACATTACAAAAAGATACAGCATCACTTTACAAAGCCTTACAAATTTATTCATATCCCTTAAACATTTTATGAACAACACAAAGTGAAATTTTTTGCTTAGCTAGCTTTAGTTGCCTTGAAATATTCTGTGTGCATTACCTATGTGAATTAACATTGTCCAACAAAAACATTAAACTGTTGACTGATATACTTCTCTTCTAACCCAGCAAATATAATGTCTTTAAAAAATCTTGAAAACCACAGTGCTGAACACTGTGAGAAATACGTTGCATTTGCGATGAAAAACAACTGTCTGTGCATGTTTAAAGTATTGTGACAACATTCTGACCAAAGTCTGCAGTAGTTGTGTCGGTTTTAGAGCAGAGACTTCAGGTGACAGATGAGAGCTGAATGACTTTAAACCGAATTCCGAGGTACTGATTCTCTCAACAAATCTCTGCATTTCTATTGGCTGCATGACTTCACATCATATAATGACTGATACACACAAGGATAAGTCTGGGGAGAAATCGGTAAAAGCATGTCACTACAAACTCTAGCCCTTACTTTCAACAGTTTGTTTTTGTAAGTAAGTTACAAGGTTGACAGCAAAAATAGTGTGATTATCTCTCTTGTAAGACATCATTGCCTGAAGCTACTGCCAACATAGACAGAAAAATGAAATAGGTTCTGAAAATGTGAGCCAAATTAAAGATAATGCAGACAGAGACACATGTCAAGGTTCAAGAGCCTTCTGGAGAAAAGAAATGAGAGATGAATGTAGTTTGCCACATATATTCAATTTTGATCACACAATATTGACTGCACAATATCGCTGTTACTTGCCTGTAATGGAGCAAAATGAAAACAATGGTTTTATTGAGGGATGACGTGATGATGGGCTTCTCCCCATGATAGAATGGATTACTCCAGTGTTCTCCTGCAGTCAAAAGCATTCATGCTAGGTTCATTGATATTTCTAAATGGACATCACTAGGATATGAATACATGTATGTTTGTGAGTTCCTTTTGCTGTATCCAGCTTCTACTATCAGCTTGGGAAAATATAATAATTTAATATAAATTAATTGTGTGCTTTCAAAATATTTACAAGTGAAGAAAGTATTTTAGACTCTGATTAATTCTGAAGTCTAATATCTACTGTGCCAAGACAAAAATGCAGAATCAAGTCCAGGACTGAAACTTTAGAAACTATAAAAATAAATGTCCTTTCTAACAAAGCCTGATGCATTTAGGCGAAAAAAGAAAAATCGACATCTATGTAACTCATAATTTATACTCTTGACATGTAAAATTACAACATTAGAATTAAAATCTCTTTCCAAGATTAAAAGCCATTTAATCTTGGAAATGTTCTTCATGTGGTAAAAGACCGACTTTGTAATTGTCTTTTTGTGTCTCTGAAGGTTCATGTCTGAGCTTCCAGGCCTGATTACCAGTATCTCACTGTAATAGCTGAAGCTCTGTGCTGACTCTTGATTGTTCCTCTTTATGGCCAAAGATAATTACTTCAGTTTTCTCTTTGTTCAGTTTGAAAAAGTTATAGCCATGCCTTGATTTGTTCTAACCATCTATTCAGTGCTCGGATGGGTTCAGTCACCTGGTGACATTGTAATGTAGAGCTGTTTATAATCTGCGTAGCTATGGGAGCTAACCTTACTACTTGTTATAACCTGAACTTGCAGCATGTAAATATGAAATAGCAGGTGTTCCCAGACTTAACCTTTGGCTACCCCACATGTGGCTAATGTTCACTTCAATTAGTAGTTACCTATTGACACAACAAAGTCCCAATTATGCACACTCATCACAAGCAAGCCTAGCTTTGTGTGTGATGAATTATTGACCATAGCAAAAAATGTTAACCCTTTATAATATATTTATTCATAAATGATAAGACATTTCATCCAGGTCTGGTCACCCTCTCCCAACGGAGAATTCTGCTGAGGAGTAGTGTTAGAGATATACAGGGTGCTCTAGAAATGAAAACAATCCTGGTATCAATCAGGGTTGGTTCATGAAGTTGTTTCCAGTAGTAACTCAACACAGGATAACAGCTAACTGGTTTTCTAAAATCAAAAACCGAGGATATGCACACACCTGACCCTGAATCTTTGAATTTTACTTTATCTAACTTTGACTTAACTAGCAAGGAATGTGAGCACATAACAGGACCACAAAAAGAAAGACTGAGAGAGTGATTGGTGGAACAATAAACAGGTGACTGAATGTTTTATCTGTGACAAAGCATGAATATTTTTTCATCATGCTGTCATAATGTCATCTGACTACAATGCACATCAAATTTAATTAATCTGAGAATGCCATTTTGATAACCACACAGTTTGTTAAAAAATAATTGAATTTAATTCAGACTTGGTTTTATTCTTATTTACACCCTATTAAAACTTCTCGTGACTCCTGATTTTCTTGACTGGTTCTTATAGCCTTTAGTCCATAAACCTGTATGCTTCTGTTACCTTTTGCACTGCTATTCACACACTTAAATTTCCCCATTGTGGGACAATAAAGCATTTTATTTTCAATTTGTTCTATTACAGCTTTGTACTGACTACTGACTATTTAGGTTGAAATATATTTAGAATTCACTCCAACGCTTGCCAAGAGAATCGATTATGACTGAGCTTTGACCTTTAGAGCTCTGATTACAAACAAATATTGTGTTTCCAGCATAAACTGCCAGTAAGGGAAAATAACAAGCACAACAACCATCTCTACCTCCTCAGCTGGATGGCCCATCTGTTTGTCACCAGCACAGAAAGATTTGCAGCAGTGCACGACATATTCTGCTGCACAGCTCTTTTTTCAGCCACATTGACTTCACTCAATCAGCGCAAATCTTAAGAGAGATTTATGTGACAGTCCCTTTGCTTGTGATTTGTTGATGATTGCATGCATATTTAGTTTGAAAACTCACCTAACACTGACAAAAAAGAGCAAAAGTCCACTTTTTGCTCTTGCATCTTAAAACACACAACAGTGAGAACGAGGTGAAAGCCACAGAGCAGTAGGGTTTGGATGTAAAGCTTGAAAGGTCGAAGGCATTTCAGCAGTAGGAAGGAAATACATAAAAGGTGCATGCAAATAAAGACAAAGGAACCACTGACTTTAATTTTGAGTGGCAGGCGGATCCACTCGGGGGGTCTGTCACCTTGCTGTTATGAGTCGCTTGCGCAGTTATTCCTGCGCACCATGTTTCCAGTATGGGAACAAGCCTCGCCTCTGTCTTCTGTAGGAGAGACATACTCACTTCGACAGGAACAAAACTCCTGCTTCTTCTGCTTCCTTCCTGCAGCAGGTGAATAAAACACTGCCCAAATCCCACATCAAGGAATAAAGAAAATTTCACTCTACATGTGGTGGCACAGAATAAAGCAGTAAAATATTATACTTTTTAGAAAAGCATTAAAACCTGATACATTGGGGATTTCTGACATGACAAGAAGCTGCAATCAAAATATCACACTTAAAACTTCAGTAATCACCTAAAGCTACAGAGGAAGTGTAGAAAGAATTGAACATGTAGGTTTAAATTCACATGTGTGAGAGAGAGAGAGTAGGCGAGAGTTAGGGGGTGAGGGATAGAAAAGAGGGGTGTGTATGTGTGTGTGTATTTTATGTATGTGCATGATTTGCAGTCAGGCTTGAGGAGAGAGCAACAGACGAGGTGGAGAGTGGACTCAGATGACACCGCACCACAGCCTCTAATCTCTGTTTACAGCAAGGACCCTCAGCAAAGCAACTCATTGCAGGTAAGGAGATTTATGTTTTCTGAAAAACATTCTGAGTCCTGGGATGAGTTATTGTAATGGTTAGCCAAAATCTACAAAAGACATATATATATTTCAACCTTTCAATTTATATCCTTCGTTGATGTGTGGCATATAGAACCGTGTGTGGATCACGTTATAATTGAGCAAATAATATCCAAACACCAAATTTACCAATCACATTTTTACCATATTCCTGCTATGAGATAAAATTACTAAGTCAAAATTCTGGTTTTCTTTGATGTATTTAAATTGATTTATTGCACTATTTAAAATTAGAATGAATTTATTTGGGTTTATCCAAAGACAAACTGACATTTTATCTTTTTTATTCATAAAGTAATAGGTTGAGACATTATATAGGTTTAACAATAGTGCTGTAATATAATGCCTGCCAAGTCTGTCGGTCAATAACATGAACAGTGGTATTATGTTAAAGTCAACCACTAAAGCCCACAGAAATCTCTATAAGCACATAAGAATAAACTGGATTTTGTTTTTGTCTCTGTACCTTATTTTGATGTTGGTGACTATAATTGCATCATCGAACAAATTAACATTAAAATAAGATGTATTTGTATTATTTTTTTCCTATGTAGCTGTTCTGCTTTAGAGTACGGTGCTTTGGAAGAAAAAATGATAATGAGCAGTGAAGCTGTCAGAAAAGCCTCGCTTTCTGTTTGAGAACAAGAAAACTGGAAATATCTAAAGAAAAAATATCTATGTGGTTCTATTATTATTAAATAGAGAGGTAGATCTGTGCAGTGTCCTCTGCATGCTTAACGGACAAGAACTGCTTCTCGTGCAAATGAGTTCTTGAAATGAACCACAGAAAGAATGGAAACTTCCTGCTTGGAGTAATGTCCTACATCTATTTTGACCCTGAACAACTGACACAGTTAGAGCGACAAGTTACTTTTATATTTTATGATGGGTTCACTTCTTTCAAGGCAGTCATTTATAATTTAAACTGCTGATTTTGATTATTCATGACAGCATGTGAGAGAAAGAACGAAGACAAATGTATAAAACGTTCAAACTTAAATGGATTAACAGTTACATTGTTATGTATAATTCCAAAAGAGGAAATGTTGCTTTAGTGGATATCAGATTTATGTTTCTCTGGTCTTCTCTCAAACAAGGGAATCAGTTTCCTTTTAAAAATCATTAAGACAGGGTAAAGCTCGGTTTGTTGGAAAAGTACTCACCATCGGGAGATCAGGTGTGGCAGCTGCTTCATGTTTTTTTCTGAAAATATTAACTTTCTTGAATCATTCTTGGTTGCTGATCAGGTTTTCCTGGACTTGATTAAGGTAAAATGACTCTTAGGGGGAAAAGAAAATTATTGTCATTAAACATGATGGCTTTCTAAAAGCCCAAAGTATTATTATAATTTTTTTTTGTTGTTGTTCTTTCAGGTTAATATGCTTATCACCTTTAAAGTGTTGTACATGAGTTACTGAAATTTTCATCCTTTCACAGGTAAAATATCAAACTTGCCCACAGGGTATATTGGTAATTACAATCTAAACACATTAAAATATTTTGCTAACTAAATAAATTCCTTCTCTAAAGTGTTACAAGACATTATCCTATTTGCTTCACACAAACACATAATTGATCTCTTCCTTTCACAATTTCATGCTGATGCAATTTCAACCTCTGCAGAGTGGATGCTGTCATATCAATCCTTAATTTGTGCTAATGTGCTCTGCCAAACAATATCAGTTTATTGCTCTTGGTAATTGAATCTTTTTGACTAACTATGAAGATAAAGCAATCATAACACTGCTGAAAATATATGCAAAAGTGTACTTATTCTTTCTTACTTTGAAGATTTCATAGCGTACCATAACACTATTAATTGTAATTTTATTTTCTGAAATATGACCGATTATGCAGGATGGTCATGTTCTGATTCCATACCAAGGGCTTTAGTCAACAAGAACACATTGTTCCAACATTATAAGGCTGATAGAAAGAAAATAAACCTCAAACTCACATGAAACTGAAAGGAAAAATTATTCCAACACTTTTCTGTTGCTTATAAGTAAAATATTTATTGAATTCCTGTTAAACTAGAAAAAGTAAATGATATATATGCAGCCAATACAGAAAAGTGAAAGTTTTCATGTTAATATTTCCATAACCTATGTATGAAAAAACTCAAAAATCTGTAAAAAATAAAAAATAAATTGTTACCTGTTTATATGAAGAATTGAACATCTTTTTTTTATTCTTTCCAAAAGCATTTTCTTACATAGATGGCAATTTTTACAGTGATTCACATCCAAATATCAAACATTATTTGTACTCAGTAATTAAAAGTTAATTTTTAAATTTTTATTTGTGCAATTAGATTCAACTAGATTTTTTTCTGTCAAAGATTTCCAGATCATGCAGTAAATTTCATCCATTCATCTGTTGTCTATACTCGCTTTTCCATGTAGGGTCACAGTGGGGCTGCGGGAAGAAGCTGGAGTACCCAGAGAAAATCCATCTACATAAAGAACATGCAAACTCAAGGCTGGGTTTGAACCCAGGACTTTGTGCTACTGTGCAGATCCATGCAACAAAACAGAAACTTTCTTCATAAATGTATCTCTTTTCGAAAATAAACAAAGAAACAGTGTAAGAAAGAAATGCTTATTTTAGGTTTTAATAAAATCTCTAATTTCAGTAACAAGAACTGAATTGGGATTGTCCTGCACAGCAGCTGGTACCTCTGTTACCTTGCAGCATGAAGGTCCTGGGTTCAAATCCAAGCATAAAGTCTTTCTGAATGGAGCTTACAAATTCTCCCCATCCATGCAAAGCTCCTTTGCAGGAACTCCTTCTTCCAAAACATGACTGTTCAGTTAATTGGTCTCTCTAAATTACCTTTAAGCATGATTGCGTGCATGCATGGTTGATTGTCCTGTGATGAACTGGTGACCTGTTCAGGGTGTACCTTGCCTCTTGCCTGATGACTGCTGGAGAGACCAGCTCTTGTATAAACAACAGATGGATGGATAAATAAATTGAATTGGAATGAACTCGCTCCAATTTGTACGATGGGACTGACAAAACACGCTGAACAGCTCAGTGTGCCAGAAAAATCTGCTCTCTTAATTATAACACGGGCAAAGAGTTCTAGACGTCATAAACAAGGACACAAACAACTGAGTGGAAGTCAGATGTATGGATAAGAATACAAAATTATATAAATAATTGTTTAGACTTAACAGCTTTGTAAAGTAACAACATTTTTGGTCCTCAACTGTCCAGCAAGCTTAGATAGTTTGTTCACTTTCGAACTGTAAAAGTAGATCCTGCTGAGATACTGGCAGCTCAGGTGTGATGTCATTACCCTTCCCACCATTGACTTCTGGAGTAAACAGATCCCAGTATGAGTCCGTATTTAGAAATGAAGTCAGATGGTCCATTATTAAATAACCTTATATGCCATTTGCACAGGTGATGGTAGACCAGCATTGACATTAATACACTGATCTTCAAAGGCCTTTTGTGTGTAATGGAAACAAGTACAAAATCTCTCTAAGAGCTTTTTTTGCAAACCCATCAGAAGTTTCCACCAGTAGCATATTTCCATTAATGCTTTCAGTTCAAAGAGGTAAAAAACAGACATGTTTATTATTGCAAATGTTTTAGATCTAAAGAAAAAAAAAAAAAATCCATTAACTGACCAAAGTTAAAGTAAAGCACAATTTTTGCCTTTTCTTGTTCAGATAGTCACACTTATCAAATATTTACATATTTATACCCAGAGAGTGAATGCATTAAGGTTTTTGTTCTCATAGACACTAAAAACTTTTCATGTTTTAGGTTTGTTTGAATTACAGGTATTAATTCTATTTAGTAAAAGACAGAATATTGAGAGATATAACTTTTTATTATTTTGCGCATAATCAAAAGTTTACAAAGTTACTATCCCTCCAAACAATTTGAAAAATACCAGAATATGAACACAATATGCAAAAGATCTTGAGAAGAGGATGGCAGAAGCCGCTGAAGCCAATGTCCACAGTTAAGTGACTCATTTACTGATTTTGTCTGAAAAGGCACTCTGTGAGGCAGAAGCCATGACTCTTAAAGGAACTGAAAAACTCGAAGCCTTTATTTTTGCTGAGATGTCCTGTCTATCCAGAATTTGACAGAGAAAACAAACTGAGACAAAACTGAGTGCTAAATCAGATAAAATTACCTGAACATGCAGAAAAAAATGGTTCTATTCATTATTACTTAAAGAATATATATTTTGTAAAACAGCATTTATTTTTAGAAAATATCAGATTTGAGTCTCTTCTTGCATCCCCTAAATGTTTACATCACATTCACTGAGGTCAACCAAACAATGACTCCCATCAACTTTCTGTGCAAATGTGCTTTGAATATGCTTGAGCTCACCAAATTGTAGTCTCCAATTAGGAAGATTTCTGAACCCTATGACTTCCTAAACTAATTCAATCGCTGACTGTCAGGAGTGAACCCCCTAATCAGAGTAGACAACAGTGGATGCTGATCAAATTCAAGTTTGGAGAATAACATAATGAAAAGAGTAGAAAAATGTAAATCAACCACTTTCTCAATGCAGTGATGGTTGAAATGTTCATCTGTTAAATTCTAATTGTGACTCTATTTTTGTCATTACCAGTCATTATTTATTCTTAATCAAGCATGCTAAAAATACCACTGATGAGAATAGATGCAATTAGTTTAAATGAATCATTAGTTTCTTAATTTGTTCACAATAGAGGAAGCGGTACAGCACACTGAGCAGTTAATTAATATCTCAATGTTCCCTTTTTTCATAATGAGTTTAATGCACAAGCTTAATGAGACCTTTACCGGTTACACACAGTTCACAGTTACAGTTGGGGCAAGAAAACAGTAGGATTTTAAATAAAATCAACAAATATAATTAAATCTGTGTCTCAGTTTATAGTATTGCTCGATCTGTGTATGACCAATTTCCCTTAGGTTTGTGGTTCTTGAAGTTTTTTGATGTCCTGTTGTAGCATTAAGAACATTAAAAAGTTACATTTGATAGACTTTTTTCTATAATTTTTCTACTTCAAAAACAAAGATGCTACAGAATTTTTTAAGACAATATGAAAAAATGTGGTCTTGATTTTCAGCTGTATTGAGTTAATGAACCAGCCTTCATACTTCATATTTTCAGATATGCAGGAATTTGCATTTCTAGAGAGTTACATTTTTTCCCTTTTCTCTTTGCAAAACAGCTCAAGCTGAAACCTTACTCTTTTTTATCTTGCCACTGATTTTCAATTCAGCCCTCTTGTATTTTGACCTGGCCATTATGAAAATGTTTTGAGTGAAATAATTGCAAACTAACTTCCTTGTATCTGGAGAAGAAAAGCTTGCCAACAATATGCTGCCATCACCAAAGACAGGTTTGATGTGTGCATCCCACATCTGGGCTTTTGCCCAGAGTTTAATAAGTTTAAAGATCATATTAAGTTTAATAAGATCATAATCTTCTATCGCTTCAATCTCCACGTGTCAAAATTTAGACTTCTTGAATTCCAATTAAGCTTATTACTAAATATGTACATTTCAGATTGGTTGATGTAAAAAATATAGAAAACAATTTAAACCTTTTGCTTTTTACTTAGCAGACAGGCTTTTCTTAATGTTGATCTGTCACATAAAGTCCCAATAAAATACATTTGAAGTTTTCAGATGCATTGTGTAAAAATGTAGGAATGTTTGCAAAGTAGCACAAAAGCATCGATGCAAGTGCAGTATTGAAACAAGTTACCGCTCTGTGACATTTGATTCCCGCTTTCCATCTCTACACAAACACAATATCTCCCCATCTACAATATTATTCATTATCTGTAAAACTGATTTGTGACTTCTGATTGTTCCTGTTTCCGTATCATCGGACATATTGTTTTTTAATCTATTGCGAAGTAATGCAAATGTCACGCTTTTACCTTCGCTTTTACTGTTTTCCAGATCCTGAGTCCGGTCGTATCCTCACCATGTCAGATAACTGCTCTTTCGATCTGATGGCAGGGAATGAAGCGTGGCCTTGTCCTCCAGGACAGCAGTGTGTTAATATGACCTCTGGCATGAATGGCAGCCATATTGGTATGGATGATTCATGTTTGACAGAGGAAGGATATCTAGAAAAATATCTGGGGCCTCGTCGATCATCTGTGTTTCTGCCTGTTTGTCTCACTTATTTGCTCATCTTCTTGGTTGGCGTTATGGGGAATGTGCTGACATGCACTGTCATTGCACGCAACAAGGTCATGTGGACACCAACAAACTACTACTTGTTCAGCTTGGCGGTGTCAGACCTGTTGGTGCTAATGCTTGGTATGCCATTGGAGCTGTATGAACTTTGGCAAAACTACCCATTTCTCCTGGGGAAAGGAGGCTGCTACTTCAAAACCTTCCTGTTCGAGATGGTCTGCTTGGCATCCATCCTCAATGTGACTGCGCTGAGCATCGAACGATACATTGCTGTGGTGCACCCACTGAGAGCAAAGTATGTAGTGACACGTACTCATGCCAAGAGGGTCATCCTCACTGTGTGGAGCATGTCGGTGCTGTGCGCTGTGCCAAACACAAGCTTGCATGGGCTCTTCACCCTCCATATTCACTCTGCCGGTCCTGCTGGCGACATAAACCTGGAGATTCCTGACTCAGCGATCTGTACGGTGGTGAAGCCACGTTGGATGTACAACCTAACCATCCAGGTTACCACCTTCGTGTTTTTCATTCTGCCCATGATCACGATCAGCGTTCTCTACATGCTCATCGGGCTGCAGCTGAAGCGTGAAAAGATACGACAGGCACTGGAAACCAAGTCTGGCTTTGGAAACGACAGCTTCTGCAACATCCGCACTCAGCAGCAGAAAGCACGACGCCGACAGGTCACCAAAATGTTGTGTGAGTTCACGTCCTGTCTAATACATGACCTTTTTAACTTTCTGAAACATCTTTATCTTTACTCAATTCTGCATCATTTTCAGTTTTTCTTGTTTTTGTTACACTTTAAGATGCCACTTGAATCTGATTTCTTCCTTTAGAAATATAATGAAAGAAGGTGCATACACAGCCTTTAAAACATTTTGCCTAGCCTTTCAGCCATAAGCAGAGATTATTTATTTTTATCGGGGGAGAAGGTAACACCAGCTAATGTGTGTCTGTGTTGTAAAATATGATTTCAGAGCTTTAATGAAAACAGAGGAAATATAATTAATGTAAGTTGTTTGTAGCTTCTGACAGTTAAGCTCAAAATGATTCCAACCCCTGGAAGATTTAGATTTACATCTGCTAGAGTAATTAATCATTAGCGTGGCAGATTTAATTAAGCATGCTGGTAATTGATCATTATACCAACGTGTTTCTCCTGACTGGAAGTAATATTAATGTTTAAACTGACCCAGACTGAAGCTGCTCGAGAATTTGTGTAGGAAGCTAAAATTCCTACACAAGGCCTTCCAACCTTTGTTTCACTAAATATCGAGTTGGGTAAAATATTTCCAGCATGCCATGTTTTCCATAAAATGTAAATAAAACAGAAAACCTTATATTCCTTAAATCTGTTGAATTTTAGATTTCGTTTAAATCGATGTAGTTTTGTACAGACATTGACTTTCTCACCTAAACTACTTCTTGAAATAGCTTAGGACTCTGAAGGTTTTCTTGGTAGCAATTTTTGTTTGCTTTATAACACAATTTGATGAGTTTTCAATTAAACTAAATATCCAAATCTTAGTATTCTGAATTTTAAAAATAGTGTATTTGTATGGTCTCTCAAACTAGAATTATGGAGAATTCTCATTGCTCTTTTTAAGTTGAAAAATATGTCTAAATTACACATATGTATGTATATATAATCTCAGACCTGAGTTTGATAGCAAATGCATGTGAATATATGTAAAAGTGAAATATGCAAAGAACAAGAAATTATGATGTAAAATATATTTTTATTTCCCCATTATAAAAAACCTTTTGGCATTGGGTTGTGAACTAACAATATCGTACTTCCAGTAACATTTGTGGTCAAGTGTTTGTGTTAAGTGACTCTTTCTAGAAGAATATTATCAATTGCAATCTTTAATTTGATTTTGGTTTCATGTTTTCCAAATTCTTTTAACCCGTTAATCAAAGTCAGCATGCAGAAAGACTTTAAAAGCGCATCGGTAAAGGTGCAACATGAGGATAGCAGCTGTTCTGTTGTTAGACAGCTTTTGGTTTTTAAAGCTTTCCAGCCCTGATGTGATTTAATCCTTCTGCTGAGCTCTTGTATGAGAGCTTCTCTAAAACCACAGGAGGGCTTGAGGAAGAGCTCTAGGGCCTTCATGAGAGGGATAAAGTGCACATTCTGTTTTTAGACATCTTTTACTCTCATGTGAAGGATTAAAACAAGTCTAGAAAAATCATAAAATGTTGCATCATGGCAGCATAACCCTCAGAGACTCTTTATATTTGAGGCAAAATATGCTGGCAGCATTAATCACTGACTTACTTTCAAGATCCTTGCCACACACGACTCATAGTCTTTCTCTTCCCTTTCTTTCAGTTGTCTTAGTGGTGGTTTTTGGGATCTGCTGGGCCCCGTTTCATACGGATCGCCTCATGTGGAGCTTCATCAGTGACTGGACTGATAGCCATCATAAAATCTTTGAGTACGTGCATATCATCTCCGGCGTGTTTTTCTACCTCAGCTCAGCAGTCAACCCGATCCTTTACAACCTCATGTCCACCCGCTTTAGAGAAATGTTCAAAGAGGTCATGTGCCATCGGCCGCATCATATCAATCCGAGAAAACACTCTCTGAGTGTGACCCGGGTGACGCTGCGCAGCACCCTGAGTGATGCACCACTCAGCAACGGAGCTGCTGTTGCTGAGGCTGACATAATGGCAGATGGGGAAGGAAAACAGAAAGATGAGACCAGTTTTTCATGTTGAAGAAAATCCTGTGAGGCCATGTGAAAAGGGAAGAGAAAAGCCTGTTGTTCAGAAAAATAAGCTTGTTTTTAATCAATGCCTCCATTATCCACCATCAGCAGCAACGTTTACATGAATATGACAGGAAAATGTCTGAAGAGATGAATTATGTGAAAACAGCACAACTTTCTACTAAAAAATTCCTAAAATGTGCTAAATGTGTTATGTTAAAATGGAAACAGTTGATCAGTAACTCATCTATCACCTATACAAGCACTAAGCTCATCTGAACACATCAAAACACGAAGAACCATGAATGTATTTTAGAATGTCTGTTTCAAGTTCCCCAGATTGAAGCCTGTGTAAAATAAGTTTCACAGCACTTTGAAAGAATAGTTTGTCTTATTTTAAATTTGTTTCTTTTCACAAGTTGAAAGAACTTAAAAGGATTGTCCAGAATTTCCGAAGTGCGGGTATAGTATGAACTGCACATCAGAAAACCTGGACCATCCCTTCAATGTTGTTGGAAGTGTAACGAATGTTTAAATGGGACACTTATTGAAAATGTTGTATTCTACAGGTTTTTTAAATGGGGTGGGAAAATGATAAGAAAGAACTCATTTTAAACTGTGACACTGTATTTTCTCTGCATCTCTGTATATGCCGGTGTAATAATTCTCATCATTATTAAAATACCAACAACCATGACAGATTAGTAGTATTAGTAGTATCAGTAGTATTAGTATAAAATAGTGAAACATTATGGATGTTATTGTGGAGGATTAATCATCAAATTTATGCCTGTATCCAATCAGTTGTTGATATATGAAGCTGTTGTTTGGTTCTTTTCTGTTAATGTTTTAATCTTTTTAATTGTTTGTATCTTTACTTTAACAAATTAAACTGTGATCATTTTAATCATTATTGTGTTTTTTTCCATCAGGATAACCTTCTGTTATACATAATATTTATATTAAACACACACAATACATGCATATAGATATTGATATTTATATTGATATATATGAATGAGTTTGATCTGGTTTCATTAAAAGTATACTTAAGATGGAGGTTGTAGGTCAACTACAGACTGAAATAAGAAAAGAATACTGTTTACTAAAGCCCAATATGAAGCCATTATGAATGTAAGAATATTTACTGAGTTAACATTCAAAGGAAATGAAATCTCTTAAAGATCTTTTACAGAAACTGGAGCCAAATAACTTAATCCTGTTCAGCATTTTCTAATGAAAAAAATGAATTAATTCAACTGCCTTCACCTGCAATCCTTCCTCAGACCACAGACAGTCATCAAGAATACTTACTAGGAGTCTCCACAATTCTAGGAAATGCAATTTCTGCTGCTTCCTCCTTGACATAAGGGCATCGATTGAGGGTCTCTGCTATACTCCATATAAGTGCAATGCAGCACAGCCAGGGCTTCATTGCCAATTCAATCCTCAACAAGAATCTTGGGTAATAATGCAAGTACTGAGGTATTTTTTTCTTGGTGAATTTATTCCATCCGCCCACTGTCTGAAGCTGCTTATCTTTGCTGGGTCGTGATGGTGAGGCGGTCAGGAGGGCCTGGTGACTAACTCAAGAAAAACTTCAGACTAAGAGTGGATTAACTGTTCTCACAGCAATATTTTTATTCATAAATTAATCTTTATGTGATTAATTAAGGATTAAAAGAAAACAACAGTTCATCAAGACATTAACAAAAATGGTCAGTATTCATAAGTTTTTTTTCTGGGGAATTTAACTCCAAATTATTTGTGTAAAATCTAAAAATAAACAGTCTGTCTGCAATAAGTACGTTTTCATTTGTTGATTTCTGTACTAATACAACACGATGTTGGAAATGCTGAAGAACTGTAACTCTTATTAAACTGTCTTTTATTAAGACAGTTTCTTAATCGCAGATGTTTATACAATGTTTTTTATTTAAATAGATACAATGGTAAATTGTTTAAAATATTTCTCCATTTTTAATTTTACACTTATCCAGTGCAATTACACTGAGAAATAAACTAATTGTTCAGAAGGAATGTAAAAAATAAAAACTGAAACAACTTATACTTTGTTGACACACTTTGTAAAGCAATTTCAGGAAACAGTGTTTTGATAGGAGTCCAATATTTTGACGTCTTAAGAAAACATGCGGAAAACACCAGTTGTTGGGGTTAAAAAGCTACAAAAAATATATACTTTCCAAACTCCAGCAAAGAGATTTCATGAGGAGAGATTTTCTGAATTTAATATCTAATATAAGAACAACAACTGTGCCAGTAGCAAAGTAGTCAAATAAAGAGGACTTGCTTCAGGATGCTATTTTCTCCTGAGCTCTTTATGAGCTCCTAAATGCAGTAAAAATCAGATTTCAGCAAAAAGACTGAAGGAGTGTCTCAGGAGTTGTAAAGATAGAAATTTTAACATTTTGCTGTTTAAATTAATTGCATCTCTACCTGAATGAGCTGCAGACTTTATGCAGCTCATTCAGTGACTGTCAGCAAATTACTGACAGTCACTGCAAATTTATGCAGTGACTGTCAGCAAATTACTCATGCTAAAACACAAAAGTTGCAGTGTGTAAAAAGAGAATGCTTAAAAGAAATGCTGCAGCAAACGGTGCTCAATGTAAATATTGTGGACAAGTGTTTGCCATAGCAGCTGGTAAAGTAAATAAGAGCAGGGATAAAGAGGTTGACGATGGGCCTCTCTTGTGAAGCACATTCTTCTCCCAGCAAGGTGATATGCGCTCAATCATGAAAGAAGACCTGAAGAAATGCCCTGGCTCTCTTAGAGGAAGAAAACACCACCAAGGAAAACACCACTCTCTTAAATCTGAAATTATGCAACATCTCAAAGAAGAGCTTTGACAGCATGAACAGTTGCTGCAAATTTCTGAGTGATGATAGCAAAGTGTTTGCTCAAAATCTAGTGCACTGAAGGTAGAGCACAAGTTTGGTGTTTGAATTGAAGGGCAATATTTATACTTTACAGTCTCTCATTCATATAATTTTTATTTTTCTGTTTTTACCTTTGTGTGAATGTTTCACTTTGCTGCTACACCCATATTTCCCCACTGAGGGTCACAATAAGAATATTTCTATTCTATTCTCAAGGACTTCTTCAATGACTGTGAGCAAACAAGACTGATTTTGTAGATCCTACTATACATTTGGGAAAATAGTGTGAACGATTAAAATATGTGGAGCCTTGACTAAATGCAGTGTGTGAAGTCTTCAATCTCATAAAACCATCTGAAGACTGCTGCACTGTGATTATGTGTTAAACATGTGATGAATGGAAAGCTCTTCCCCATGTAATTCATGACACTGTTTCTCGAAACCAGTATCCTCAATAAGAAGCTATGAAAATTTAGGCAGTGTACATAATACAGATTAGAGATTAATCTAATTTTCCTGGGAAAATGGGATTTTGCAAAGTAAAAATCTCTTTAATCTTACATATCAGAGAAAAGCGTTTGGAACAGCTGCAATTTATGTTCTCTCTCCTTTCTGTGCTGCATGCTGTAATCTACTTTGTTCATTTGTGGACTTGTCCAGCAAAGGGTCCAACTCAAAGCACTCAGATAAAGCCACCTCTGAGAAAAACACTGCAATTTCAGCAGTCGAGCCTGCATCAAGTGACATCTTGCAGCATTTCCAGCAGTGACAAAACACCTGAAGATAATTTTCTGTTGTGGAGTGCTGGTCTCAAAAGTTCATGGAAAAAAAAAAAAAGCTTCAGTACTGTAGAAATTGAAGGTAAAACTAAATTACCTTGCCTAAGTAATCATATCCTTTTTTACACTTTGCTAGATTACAACTTCAAGCTTCAGTTTTTTGGAATTTGACTAATTTTTTTTTTTTTTTAAATGATGACCAACACAAAGCAGTGCAGAATTTAGAAGTGAAAGGAAACTCATAAATGGATTTCAGTCATTTTATTTGCAATATGAAATGTGTGGTGCATATGTACACAGACACCTGACTCAATACTTTATAGACCTGCTGTGATTACAGCATTTTGCAGGTGTTTCTCCAGAATTTACACGTACATCTGTTTACCATGGGTATCACAGAGTATCAAAGGCACTGAACAGATTTTACATTGTTTAAAAAAAAAATCATGAACACTGTGTATCATGTTTCTTCCACTTCCAAACCAATCTCTACTAGGTGTTGTAAAACATAAAATACATAAAATAGAGTTTGGGTTGTGATTTCACAGTAGTAACGTGAAAAGTAAACATTTATGAGGTAATGAAAACAATTTCTGATTATGTGTACTTCTGAGACCTGCACATTCCTCAAATGAACAACACTAATCCTTTTGCAAACACACTTATTTTTCTTCCTCTCATAAATTCAGAGTATTTCAGCTGCCAGCCTCTTAAAAGAAATGCTGAAACATGCAGCAGGAAATTTTCAGGGTATGAAAATTCATCTCGCAACCACCCTCCATGCTCAGGGTCAGATAATTAGATCAATTACAGTGACATCTGACTAAAACTTTCACCTTTTGTGATTGCTTAAAACCTTCAAATTATACCTTTTAGACTGATGAGACTTTAAGTTCTCTCCATCAAAATCTTATGGTTTGAATAGGAAAACCAGGTGCGAAATAGTACTGAATAGGGAGCTGCATCCATCTTTAAGATGAAAAGACACGCTCAGTTTATCTATTTCCCTTTCTATTCACTTGACAGAACTATTGTCTGTTTCTCATGTTCCAGTGAGCAACTGCTCAATTTCTATGCTTAATCCTTTCAAGTGAATTTAATCTACATGAAGAAACCGAGCACTCTGAGCTGAAAAATAACTTATTTTGCAAGTAAATTATGTCTTTGAGAACTAGAAAATAAATCATTTCTTCAAAAAGGAGGAATTCTGACACATTTCCACCTGAGTTTAGGCTCTGGAAAGTGGCAAAGTAAAAACAGTAACCCATTTACCTCCTTACCTCTTGCATTAAGAGCTTTCTTAATCATACACCCTCCATACCTATAAGCACCCTTGGCTATGTGAATGAATTAATTCATTGTTTTTTGTTTTTTTCTTTTATTAACTGATTTTTAAGTTAACATTCATTGGCCTCCTTAACCATTTTTTTGTTTATGTTTGTCACACTTAAATGTTTGTCATCACAATTTTTTTCCTCTGGACAAAGAAAACCAAGCACATGCAAAAATTAACTTTAAAATTATGTCTTAATTCATAATAAATCACATATTTAGCCCAAACTTTATGATGTATCAAAAATCATCATAAAGTTGATGATTTTAAATTTTTCTAAATTTTCAGAGTAGAAAATTTAAGTATTGCACTTTTAGCAGGCTGGTATTCAGGGAGTTCAAGACCTGCTAAAAAAACAATATTTTCATTTTTGTGCACATTGTTTCCTTCTGAGGTAGAACCTAAGGCTATATGGTACCTATTTTGTAAAGCTGTTTGACATTTGGATTTATTTGTAATTAAAATAATTATTATAAAATAATTAAGATAAATATTATTTTATTTTAATTATAAAATAATATAATTATTTTAATTAATAGTTATTAATTAAATAATAAAATAATTAGCAGCTGCTCACCTTGCGACAAGGAGGTCCTTGATTTTTAATCCTGGCTTGAGGTCAGGATTCCAAAAGTCATGTTAAAAAAACTAAGAAATTAAATTCAATTCATGTAATTGTAGACAAAAGAAAATAATCTGACCATAGAAGCTTCAAAATTATACATAAACACCACAATTAATTTTTATACATCTTATTATTTAGCAAACTAGTTTGGTTTGGAAGTGAAAGGCAGTAATGCCTCTAATACTAACTCATCCTTTATTAGACAATGGAAATAACTGTCAAGCTCTGAACCTAAGTTATGAGTGATTTTAGATGATAATTTCTAATTTAGCACCACTAGAAACCATCACGCTTCAGACAAGCATCAAAGCACTCAAACAATTACTCGAGGATCTCAAATCTAAATCTGACAATTTGTGATGATGTGAAGAGTAACCATGTTTCACAAGTACTAATAACACACGAAATGCGACACTAAATATCAAATAATTGACTTTCTCAGAGGATCCAGCAAGACTTGTTGTCTGATGTTGGCTGATGGACAAAGAGCAGCTACAGACGCACAGTTGTCAATATCTGATAATAAAAGCACAGAAACCATTTTTAAAGGGCCAATTACCATTCTATGAAATCCTATGGAACAAAGGGAACAGCACGCTCAAAGAACACACACACTGCAACCACCCATTTTCCCTAATTACACCGACAGCTATCTATTAATGGCCAGCTTGGCAATTATGGTACCACTTCAGGGATTGTGAATCATACAGTTCAACAATTATAGTTAAATTTATAAATGTAATTAGAGATTAATTTATAGTGGCAGCAGGATTCATTGCATCACATGAGAATGAGTGAGTCCCATAGATATTTTTATTAAATCTAAAAATTGTTTGTTTTTTTGTGGTCATTTTGTTTCTTCATAAATTTATCTGCTTAATCACTACAAAATTTTATGGGAACTACTAGCATGATATGATAAATGATATGATAAATAGAGACATTTGTAGTTTTATTGTAAACTTCAAATAGCAAAACGGAAAACAACAAGCAAACTAACTTTTTTTTTTTAATTTGATAGCATCTCATATTGCAAGTGACAGGCGCTTGCATTTAAAATCTTTCTGTTTTCATATTGGTATTATGCCGAATTAGTTTAAATTATAAAAAAATGCATGGCAACGTTCCTGTTAGATAAGAATTGCAGTGCCTTGAAACTGCTTTGAGTAAATCTAATAAAAAAAGGTAAAAGAAAGAAAAACTATGATTTCCTCCTCATTTTTAACTTGCAACTATTTGCAGTGTAATGTTTCTAAATGGCTCTCCTTTTGACTTTCAGCAGCAGAAAATATCTATAACTTCTCAAAAAGCAGGACATCCATGTCTTATATGTTATTCAAATAGTAAGAAATAATGTATTTACTGAGGATAGCATGGAGCTCTGTTTGTGACAGCGACTGATTATATTAATAGCAGGTCATGTGAATCCAGCAACTTTCGGTGTTCTAGATGAATTTAAACTAAATGGGCCGAAAACAACACATATATCCCACAGGACAAAAAACTCACAGAAAGAGGCTGATTACTTTCCTCATCTGTTGTATGAAATACAAGCGTTGCGCAAAAATACAGCTTTACAAATTTTAAAAAGTGCCCTATTTAGTTTTTAACTATACAGCTCTAGTGTAAATTAAATACTACTTTAGGTCTAAACATTTGGGGAAAAGAGGATATAATATGAAAGCTTTACACAGGGAAAAGCATCTTTCTATTTATATCTGCAGGTTATTCCAATTTTTAGGTGTATCTGTAGGCGTAGGCATACGATAATATTGCTTCCAAAAAACTTAAAAAGGAAAAATTGAGCAGGATATGACAGGCAGCTGTTGCCATGATAACACACCCAAGTGGAGCAGGACCCAAATGTCAGCATCTGTAATCATGTATTCACAAGGAAACACATCAAAACCCTTGCTTAATATGTAAAGAGCTGTTTTTGAGACTCAACAACGAATTCCTAAAAGGACTTAGGAATTAAAAATACATTTAAGAGGTTTTTTTTTCCTTTTTATTGACAGTTACAGGACTATTTTTGTTTATTTTTATCATCTCAATGTTTGTTATTGTTTTTACCATTTACAAAGAGAATACTTTTTTTAATATTTGCTCATCAATTTAATTTTTCAACTATATATATATATATATATATATATATATATATATATATATATATATATATATATATATATATATATATATTATTTCTATTTTTCTTGTAAAAGAAAAGAGCAAAACATTCCCCTTAAAACTGTCTAAATATTGAGAATTAAATATATATATATATATATATTTAATTCTCAATATTTAGACAGTTATATATATATATATATATAACAAATATATATATATATATATATATATATATATATATATATTTAATTCTCAATATTTAGACAGTTTTAAGGGGAATGTCTTAACTGTTAACTGTCTAAATATTGAGAATTAAATATATATATATATATTTAATTCTCAATATTTAGACAGTTTTAAGGGGAATGTTTTGCTCTTTTCTTTTACAAAAGAAAACAGAATAATTACAAATAACAAGACTAATTAAATTTTCAATTGCAGTTTTTTGCATTTATATTTGGATTCAACCAATAAAAGCTTTGAAATGTTTATGTCTGTACTATGCATCATCTGCATTTATATTTCCATATAAAAAAAGTACTTAACAGATTAGACATTGGACTTCATTTCTACTTGTTAGTCACCACACCGCCCTCATATAATTTTCTTCATTTGAGTCTCCTGCAATGACTCTGGATTTATTACACCTCAGTTCACTGAGCTGTTTTGATGCTTGTTGAGGCTTTTTAGATCTGGAAGAAATTATTTCAGGTTAATTTGTTTTGCTTGTCTCCTTGACTGCACCAAAGAAATGTATGCCCATGTCATATTTGTCATCCCCGGGTGTCATAAGGAAATTAGTCCCAATGTTATCAAGCAAATCAGCACAGTATTACAACATCAAAACAATTTTCTGTAAAGAATGTTATCAATAGTTTCTATCAATGTCCAACAAAAGAAGAAAAATCATCTTTCAGCCAAGTTTCTGAAACCAGAAATAAACTTGAAAGGTCCTCCTCACTCAATGTGTATATGTAATGAGCATATAGGTAATTTGCCTAATTGACTCACTTGCTCACTCCTCCTGTCTCATTGCACTTCATTCTCAAATGCTGCTAGATTTTCCGCTGAGGCACTTTTCTGAAGTCAGGCGGAGAAGTTCATGCATAAACACAAAAACAGAAATGCCTGAAAGGTACTCAACATCCAATTTAAGACGAGTCCGTTTCCTGAACAAATTAGGGAAAGAAAGTTGTCAAACTGCTGGACTGTGATCCACATATAGGTTACTGAAGTTCAAGGAAAGGCTTGAGATAGAGAGAGCATTTGACCTGGCAGGTTTTACAGATGAGTATAGAGCCAGCAACAAATTAAATTGACTTCATAACCCCATGCTTATCAACTTTCTCACATTATTTAATTTAAATATTGCTTCCTAAAAGGTAAACTCAGATTTTTTTTCATTACTTAATTTCCATAGTAACTGCCGTCATAGCAACTGAATAGGCTTTTGTATGGATTCAGGGACAAGAAACCATGGGAGACTTTGCTTTTATTACCCTACAGGAAAACGTTGTCCGAGCTCAGAGTCAAGCAGCTAATCATTTAAAAATGATGGCATTTTTAAATTATCATAAAATTACATATTTCACTTTAAAATTGTACATATCAATAATTTGGAGTATCAGATTTAATTTAATCATTAATTTCATTTAAAATGTGTAACACTTTGATAGATTTATTCCTAGCAGTTATTTCTGTTCGTTATGATAATTATGGCTTTCAGCAAAGGAGAACATAAATTTTAGCTGGATTGACCTATTTTTAGAACATGAATATGTCACAAAGCTTATATTCTGACTTGAAATTAGTCCAGCCATGAAGGTAAGCCTCATAAGGTTGATGTTAAAAGATGATGGCTGTTCGGAGAAATGGATGCAAGAGCAATTAAGTGGAAGGAAAAAGTGATGTGGAGAAAGATGCATGAGCAGCAACGATAACTTTTTATTGTTCTTACTTTATTGTTCTGACCAATTTTTGCATTTTTATGAGCTGTAAGGAGCTGTTATGAAATAATTAATTGAAATAGTATTAGTTTCACTTTCAGATTTTACTACTGAAATAATATTGTTTTAATTATTGATTATATCATCTATTTATATGCAAAGCACACGAAGTAAAGCGTGGCGTAAAAATGTCAAATCCTCAGTGTAATTTATAAACAAATATAGAATGATGTCTTAACCAAAAGCTAAATGTAGCCCTTATGAACAACAGCACTGGACATATTAACTGAAAATAATCCAAGATGCAGATGCAGTGTGTTCTTAAAGTTCTCAAAATGTGTTAGGAAATACAAAATCGTTGGTTCTGCAAAATAACTGCACTTCACTGAGTAACCTCGGACAAGTAGAAACATAGGAGAGCAAATATGAAAACTAAACATTCAGCCAATTACTGCTCTGGGGCATTCAGGTGTGTAATAAAATAATGACAGCCCCACCTGAAATTACTGACAAAACCAAAATGGCTCCCCCTCTATTTAAAAAGGTTTATAAGGTCATTTTTACCTTATAAACTTTTTACCTTTTTTTAAAAATCTGTCTTTCTACTATTAGATGGATTATTTACAAGCAGAAATGTTTAGGACATAATTTTCTCAAGAGACCATATGAGACATAGTTCACCTATAGGTCAATCCATATAATGCAGCAAAAATATTATCCATAACCTCGGAGTCTGCAGGTATCAGTTAGAACTTTAAATGATGAGGTTGAAGGAAGGACAGTTAGAGGAAAACTGAACAAGTGTGGCTGGAAATTTCCATTTGGAAGTTGTCTGCATTCAAAGATCAACAAAAGACCATTTTAAAGAGCTGCTCCACATGTAAAAACTTAAATGAAAAACATTGTTTGGACAGACCGAAAGCAAGATGTAAATACTGTAAAAGAAATATTACAACAGAAGACACATAAGGCATTGAAAGTATAGCAGTGAAGAATATTTAAAAACTAGGAAACTGAGAATCACTCAACAGCCATTTATCCTGGAATAAAATCAAAGGCCCCAAGGTTCAATAACACCAAGTAAACCATACATGCATTATGATAGTGGCCTGAAGCACAGCAGTAAACAACACAATCTGCTGAACAAACATAACCCAGGGATATGTGCACAAAACTATTTGCTAGTGTTTCTAATTTTGAAACTGCTGATTTGATCTGCTCCTACCTTAGCCTGACCAAGAAAACATGCTGATGTGGTTTGCTCACATTTAAATGGGAGATTATTCATTTAATGTAAACATATTAAATGACCGATAGCACATTACTGAGAATTCTCCTAGACCAGAGCTGTTTACATTATGCAGTCTGCTGAAAAATAGAAGTAATATAAGTAGAGGAGCAGAACATTTCTACAAACTTGGGGAATCCTACCTACCCATGAACCACTATGAGTTATAGTGATGTTTTTGCCGCAGCAGACATCCTTCATCATGGAGCACTCTTACATCAGCAAATAAGGCGTCAGTGACAAACACGGCTTCCAGATCAATCGCTCAAAGCCAAGAGATAACAGATTGTGCAGAGACAAAGAAGACAGGAAGATAAATTAATCAGTGAGTTGTATTTTTAAAATATTAACTAAGGAGACCATACATTTAAAGCTTCACTGGGAATGAGGAGACAACAAAATACAAAACGCCTATTTTCATTTTAACAAATAATTACAATAGGACAGTATTTTGTAATTTCCACATTAAGCAAACCTTCAGTTGAACTTGCACCAGGCACTCAATTTGACAGCAACTATCTGTAAAGTATCAAGTTTATGTGGAAGTTGAGGATATGAAACAGTTAAAAAAAGTAGATGTTGAATTTTATTGGATTAATTTAGAGGGAAATTGAAACAACTCAGATGGTGTAGCTAGCAGGTATGAGTCATTTTGTGGAAACAAAAACCTCTTTTCTGTCATAAAAAATTAAAGTCCCTTGTCTGTTTTGTCAGCCGCATACAAGGATATAGTTTCATTTTTCATTATTAACTCCTTTCTTGGCTATTTTTTTCCAGCTTAAATTTGATGATAGTATTATTTTCCAAATATGAGCAGTTTCTTTAACCATTATAGAAGCTGTCTGTGCAGCTCTAAACATTTAAAATTGCTTTGACATAGACAGTCCATAAGGACATCTGAATATTCACAAAAAACTAAGCTAAAGCATAAGTGTGAAGTACTACAATTTTTAGAATGCAGAATAAAGTAAAGTGGTAATAATTGTGATGCTATCCAGATATGTCCAAGTATCCAGATTTATGTCCAAGTATCCAGATTTATGTAGACTTGTTCTATAATTATAAAAGTTGATAATCATTTCTGTTATGGTGCTGACTCTTTCTGATACAGCTGCTATAAAGGATAAACAATAGCATGTGTTAATTAAGATAATTTATTTTTATTGAATTATCTTTTAAAATAAAAGTAATTTGGGAAAGTTTGTTTGCCCAGTTGAGCTGACACAATCTTTTCAACACCTGGGAGTCCAGACTGGAACATCATTAGATGCAATTCAGAATTAGCTGTTCAAACAGCTTCTGTTGTCAATATCTATCTTGTCAAGTCAGGAAATTATACTGAGGGCAATCATTACATTATCACTACATCAGCAAAGGTCCTACACAGGATGTGTGAGAATTATATGCCTGAAAGAGACAGAAATGACATATTTCCACTCTCCAGAAGCTGAAGAGCTGGCAGTGTGCTGTCTCACAAATGTTCATTTCATATGTCTATATATAAAAGGATTTGCTGTCATCCTTGCTTCAAGTCTTCAGTAATAATAGCTTCCGAAAACTGTCACCACACAGAACAAGCTGTCCTATGGGATGGAAACACATGGTTTTAAAAACAAGAAACATTCTCAAAGAAACCTTTATTGTGTTGATTAAATCTGTCGGAGTGCTTACATTTATGAAAACGTCTTCTGCATAGTTGTCCGTGTCTGCGTCCCACAAACACCTAGCGGACATCCTGAAATAAAATGTGTCAGAAAGGAATGTACATTCAGAGCTGCAGAAGGTAACTTTTATGTTTTTACATATTTATTACAACTGTCATTCTGTCCTGATAATATAATATGGGAAAATAATCTTTGAAAAGCTTGAGCTCCTTGTTACAAATTCTGACGAGATGCTAACGTAAGATGCTGGCTGTCACTTAAAGATTTCCCTTATGTGCCGTTTACTTGCATAGATACCCTGGAACTTCTAAATGACAGCCGTAACATCAGTTTTATTGAGATCTTTTGTAAAAGGCCTCAGTGAGAAGTTGAAGAACTGTGATTTGTGATATTAAATGTTTTTAAACAAACAACATTCTGAAAAGTGTGGCATGCATTCATTTTCAGCCACCTTGAGTCTTTACTTGGTAGAATCTAATTTTGCGCCAATCACAGCTTTTATCTCGGATTTTTTCAGAACAGCTCTGTAATTAACTCAGCCTGTTTCCTTCTCCTTTCCCCAACTGAACAGCAGTATCACCACAGCTTGATACTGTCATTACTTATACAGCAACAATTGCATATTCAGGATCATATGCAGTGTTAGTTTTCTGCATAGATGGTGTTCTACATGTAGGCTAAAACATTTTATGTGGTTGCCATCTGCAGGGAGCCTTCTTCCACATGTTCACTCTGTCACCTACATGTCTAATACAAAACTGTGAATTGGACTTTCTGATTACTTTCTTTTAAAATATATTTCTTCTTGTCTCCCTGCCACAGATTTCTGAAGTCCACAACTATTAGTTCTCCTGTCCACAGATTCTTCAGCCTGAGCTGTGGCTCTCTGGATGGTCTTCCTGCATTAATGAACTTCTTGCCTGGCAGGCACATTGAATGGTTACCCTTGCTTTTGTTGGCTTGTCAAATTTTTGATATTTTTCAGATGCTTCTTTGCGTAAAAAATAGAAAATCACATAACCATTTTTTGTCACCTCAGAGTTATGTGATGTGAAAGTAAATCAATTAGATTTCCTACTTGTAATATGATAAAAAGTGAAAAACCACTCGGAGAAAGAAACGGAAATAACTTTTCCCTGAATCACAATTAATTTAAAAATACAATTAGAATATATTTTAATTTGAAAACTTTTCAGTGGTATTAAAGTGTTTGTGTCACTTCGGTGGCACCAAGTTTAAGTTAAATACTCAAAATCAGAAAAATGTGCAGAATACATGTAAATGTTTGACAGTCTGTCAGACACTGCTTAGCTGGTAGTCTGTTTTCTTTTCCTACAGTTAGAGTCTATACTAGATACATATATTTTATAATTTTCTTCCATTTAGTGCTCTTTCCAGAAGGCAAAGTGATGGTCTTCCCACTTTGATATATTAGGCAATATTTTCAGTGGTGACAAAGATATGAAGGGACAAAGATACAGAAATTATACAATGAATGTCTTTTACCATAAACTTTTACCAGTCTCGCTCCATTGCTCTGTTATAGATTCAAAGTTGATGACAGGCACTTTATAGTAACACATTGTTGTGTTTGTTTAGCGTTGTGTTATATTCCATTCTTTCCTAATGTTTTTCTTTTAAGAATGAAGGGCTTTCTAAATAGACTGCATGGTTTTTAACAAACTCAGTCTGTTTTTGTTCATGAGTAATGGATATAACTTACTTTACTCCTTGTCCTCGTTGTTCTCCAATGAGCACCTGCACAACAATCTTGTATCTGTCAAATTCTGCAGCTGTGCACAAAACAAAACAAGGTTTATTTTAGTGGTTTATATAATACAAGCCATAAATTAAATAAAAATAAAGTATGTCAGAACTTTTATTACATTTACACAAACATAATATTACAATGTTTAATAAATTTTCTTTTTCATGATAGATACTTTGCCGCTGATGTAAGTTGTAGGCCACAAAAAGTAAGCTAGTATATTCATTCTGATTTAAGTTATTTGTATCTACTGTTCTCTTCTCTCAGTTAAATAAATTGAAAGCATGAGCAGAATATTTGGTTTACATTTTATTTTGCTTGTTGTGTGTTGACACTGCAGAAATGTCACATCTTGCTGAAGTTCAAAAAAATTTTAAGAAAATATCAACTCATGTGGTTTAAGTGATATGACAAACACTACTGGTTAAGAAATTGGTCTGAACATTGCATTTTTCACAGCATGCGCAGGGTAAAGCCCAAAAGAGGATAATGCAGAACTAACTCTTCACTTTGTCCTTTACGCTCTCTGCCAGTGAACGGGTCAGCTCTGCGGCAGTCTCTGGGTCGTACTGCACGTCAGAAAGACTCTCCCTCACAATATTATGGATGTATTCCTTTACGACGGCTGGTTTAAACCTGAAATTTAGATATTCATAGAAACACAAGAAAATAAACTTTAGTCTCAGTAGAGCTCACAGGAGCATATATTTTCACCTATTGTCCAACATATAACTAATCTATTTGCCCCAAGTAAAATTAATGTAATATTATTGTGTATATTGAGTTTGATGTGATTGTGAATTCACCAAATTAGTGCAACTCTCATGCATGGTGACACAGTGAACACTAAACTATTTTTCATACACAGAGCTAATTGCAAGCAAAGACAAAAAGCTTATCAAATGCTGTGATTCAGCTAGCAGGAGCAATATTAATTTAAAACATCCTTCAAAATTACCCAGCTGTTTAACTAGTACTTATGCTGTGATAAGCTGCTTGCTTAAGAGTGTGTAAATATCAATTTACTCAAATAATTGTGTATATATATTCCAGTAAATACACATACAGAGGAAAATAATAAAATTAATGCAACTTTATTTATTTACAAAATTGTAAGCACTGTTGCTTTACCGTATGTAACTTGCGACGCAATAAGTGTTATCTTAAAGTAGCGCAACAAGGTTATAGTAAGGTAAACTTTATACAAGAATGGTTTATCAATGGTCCGACTTCGAAAAGCTGGCGTTAGCCAAAATCTCGCTAGCAACGCTTGATATTTCAAAAAGAAAAAAACAACATGAAACTACTTCAGCAAACTCACTTGAGCCGATGGTTAGGTCGGATGTGGTATGTATCTGATTCCTCCACCATGTTTGACTGAGAAATAGGGTCACAAATATTTAAAAAAACAGGTGAATTTGTTCAGACGCTAACTTACAAGATTGTATCCGTTGCTATAGTGACGACTGACGCACATTTCCGGTTTCAAAATAAGAGCACGTACCAGCGTCATAGGAATGAAAAAGAAAATACATCTGTCAGGCTTTAGGGTGCTTTTTTTATATTGAATTTGGAGTCAAGTTTTTTTACGCTTTCCTATGGAATCAGTAAGCACTACTCCAATTTGGTTAAAATCACATAACTGTAAATAAAAAAGCATTAATTATCAGTTGTTGTTATCTTCAAAAGAAATTATGCTCTTTGATTTTGTGTATTCAAAACATATACCTTATACCACTCTTTTAAGGTTGTACAATATGCCAACATAAAGTTGCACAACTGTGAAGTGGAAGATAAAGGCTACAAGGTTACCAAAACATTCAGAAATAAAAATCTGGAGAGTGCGACATGCTTATTCATTCAACCTGAATGAATATTTGAAACACTGTTATTTTGTGTATGTTGGTTTCCAACTGTATGTTAGAATTCTAATACATGTAGTTACCACTTTAACCAGCAGGTGGAAGTGTTTCTCTCAGTTTTATCACCTTTCAGTTTCGTTTCATTTCATAAATTCTTAATCTGAATAAGTAAAAACTGAAACTTAACGCAGTGTAAAGTTTCGTTTTCCTGAGAGCCACAACCCTCCCTCTGGACAATAAAGAGTCATATTCACAGGTTGTTTGTCAACTGTACAGATCAGCTGTTCCAGCTCTGACTCTTCTTCAACCAACATCTACTTTTAAAAGATAAAGATGGAACAACAGGAATGGATTCGCATCTTTCAGATTGAAATTGAAACACTTAACCGAAAAGAACACACTTGGCATTTGGAGTTTGATGAAAATATTGACCCTAATAATCCAAACATGGGCTGGAAGAAGTACTTCAGGAAAACAAGTGCAAGGTTAGAACTGTACTGTTGATTAATTTCTTCTGCTAAATTTTGTATTTCCAAAAATGTGTAGTATTTCTCTATCTAAATGTTCATACATTACATGCATGTTGAAAGTATTTTGCATTAGATCCACAGACAAGTGCTTAGACAATTCTTACCTCATTTTTGTATGATGAATTACAGTTTTTAAAAGTAAAACATCTTATAAGTAATTTACTCTGCTATAAAACCTCACTGTCTAAAGATCATTCAAGCATTTTCACTCAGAAATTGAACCTGTTCATCCAGTTAAATCAAATAGTAGTTACTGAGGAAGATAAAAATAGATTTACCATAAAAAAAACAATCACGTGCCTTGTAAATCAACATAGCAGAGCAACAGTTGTAGCCTCCTGTTAAAAGTGACAGAGCTTTCGGCTTTCAAAATCAGAACAAACAGCTCTGTTTCAGTGTATATATATATATATATATATATATATATATATATGTATGTATGTATGGCTGGAGGAACAGCATACTCATGTGGCTCCAGAAGTATAGACTTCTTATCGAAGTGTCTTTTTTTTTTTCTTAAAGATTCAGCTGTACCTCATGCAGGAGAAGTTGGCCTTCAAACCAGGTCATGGTGGTTTTCCACATGCGCCTTGTGAATGGGCAGGGCACCGTCAAGGTGAGGCCTTTGCGCCAAAACTGCAAGAGATGTTCCAATGCACAGATGGTGAAACCAAGCGTGGAGTCCGACAACATTCAAGTCCTCATGGAGAACCTGATGGCGAAAATAAGAATTAATTGCTATCAAGAAGATCTTGGAGAACATAAAAGGATGCACAGAAACCTTGATGTGAAGAGTCCCCATGAGCCTGGTCATTGTGAGGGATGCAAGCTAAGAATTTGTACAAAACAATAACCTAAATACACTCTCTCTTTCTGTCTCTCTCTCTGTATCTCTCTCTCTTTTACTTTCCCTCAGTTATAAATTGAAAGTTTAACATTGATTTAAAATGATTGATTTAAAATGTTTACATTAATAACAAATTAATATGAAAAGTGTTTCTTAATATATTAATATATTTAAATATTACTATATATAAAATATTAAAACATTTTGTGTAATGGCATGTGTCAGTGACTTGACATTGTGGTAAACTGAAGAATAAATAAACATAAGAATACATTTTTTTTTTTGCCAAGATGAACATTAAAACAACAATTTAAAGATTTGATTTCTATATATTGTTGTAAAAATTAAAGAATTTCAGAAACTATGTGATGCATTGTGTACACATGGTGAATTTTTCTGAGTTATTGTTAATGTGGTAAAACATGCAAATAAAAAGATGCTGATTTAAAAAATGAAACAGTCACTTTTACTTTTGTCAACAAAATGTGTGCAGAATTTTAGGTAATTATAAGCCTTTGGTCCAGGCCCCTTGTTATCTTAATTATATATAAAATGTGTATTTAAGAAAATATGCATTTTACCCTTTTCTTTTAATAATACATAAACATTTTAACAGAAAGCTTTTTGAGGCAAAGCTATCAGGGTCCCAAATACTGTTAAAGAAAGTATTATCCTTTGGCATTTGAAGATCTATTGTTCTTTCCAGCCTCACCAGCATTTTGCAATCTCTGTATCATGCACCTCAGGTGCAGCCCATCAGCATCGGACCATGCCTCATTGTGTAACCACTCACGTTTTAACTCCAACTCCTACGTGACTTCTCCACCCTAGTTCTCATGCCTCCATCAGGGGTCCACCCAACCCTAGTTCATGAGCCCCTAAACTAATCCTCATCCTAAACTCCCTATCAAAGTTTATCGCAATTTGCAGCGCCTACGTGTGGCGCCTATCCATAATCTTTTTCAGTAGCCTTTTTTCCCTTATGAGTTTCTTCAAGTTGAATTGATAAACACTACAGTTTTTATTCCTGTACACGTCCTCAAAGAAAGTATCGTCTTGGAATTAATTTGAAAAGGAAATTTCAACAATGAGCCTCCCACACATGGGTAATCCAATCAACCCAGCAAGACCCTCACCTAATTTGTTTGTTAAATCTATAAAATGTTGGTCTGTAATTATTTCATGCTTTTATTGTGACACCTAATAATAGAAAAAAATACCTTAATAGCTCCAGATAGATGTGTTGTGCTTATGTAATTTGCTTATAAGGAAGCAGAGCCATCTCATTTAGTACCTTGTAAGTGCAAAATATTTTGCAGAATTAACTTTTATCTGATGCATCCCATGCTGAGTTGAAACATTTCAGTTTGTATTCACATTAGTTTCATATGTGTTTATTCTGGCCATTTGAATTTGATGCAAAGATAAAAAGAAAAATTGTCTACTTGTTTTCAAGTGGTATAGATGACATTAATAGTTCCAAAGCGGCATCTTTTTCTTTTCCACATAGTTTGCAGGTTGCAATTGTAAACTAAAGGTATCTTGATATCACTTGCTTTTTTTTTTAGTTTGTTTGTCTCTGCAAAATCTCTTTTTTAAAGCTTTATACATTAGAAAAACTGATATATCAGAAAGAAACTGCATTAGACAAAGGCTGATGAATTGAAAATAACATTAATCTTTCAGGTGGAAGGTCCTCATTTAGCTGAATGGCAGCTGTTAGCTTTGCCTCTTTGCTTCCAAGCACTTGAGACCCTTACAATGGAAAGCACCACTTATCATATTTAGAATATTTATTAAAGAACAAAACTACTGAATCACATCTAAGATAGATAGATGATTGACATGTGACATAATGTGCAAGATGTTTGTTAAATTAATGAAATGATGCAGAAAGGTTGCATGTTTGGCCAGAAACCAGACACTTCTCACATTCTGTCTGCTGTTTATTTGCCTGTAACCAACAGCGCTGGTGTCTGACAGCACCGTGGTCAGTCTTCATGTCATGCGAGTTGAAAACCAAGGGGCATCATGTTAACTGTGGTTTTTGTTTGCGCCGTATGAAAAAACTTCGAGGAAATGAACTGCTCGTCCTTGAGTTTGGTCTCTCCAACATTATTTGTATAGATGACCATCCCTTACACTGGTTTTACATGATGTTTCAATTTGTTTTCCTATTCCAAGATAGTTAAGAGGAGAAGAAGCTTCATCCACCTGACAGCTACTAAAATTCAACTTTTACTCTCAGCGTCATGGCGTCAAAGGAAACTACACTTAAGGTAAAGCATCTTCTCCTCCTGCACAATCTGGATTTCACTATTTGTCAGAAAATAACTATTTAACATTGATTTACTCTCAAATACTAAACATCAATCAATCAGTCAATTAATCAAATTTGATCTGTATAGCACCTTTGAAAGCAACAAGGCATTTCAAAGTGAAATACATAAAATACAAAATTACAAAGTCATAGAACACACAGTCAACATTACATTTTGCACATCAGATTATTGATTAATGTTTCATGATTAGGTTTCAAAAGCAACTCTAAACAGTTGAGGTTTTAGTCTAGATTTAAAGGAATCTAGACTGTTTTGCAGTTTTCTGGAAGGTTGTTCCAGATTTGTGCTGCATAGATGCTGAATGCTGCTTCAATTTTCTATTAATTTCTTTTATCTTTTTTAGTGGGTTTTCCCATCAGCTGCTCTGGTTTTTCTCGTTCTTATGATGCCAGGTGAGTCTTTTTATGACAAGTGTCATTTTCTTTTTCTTTTTTTTTTTTTTGACATTCCAAAATTAGTAGTGGTACCTTCAGATGTATTCACATTTTGGAAAAATTGAAGATATGCATGTTTAAATGTTCTGTTTTTGCATGGTTGTGATGACTATTACACAGCCTACAAATGTGGCCTCACTTGCCTATGAATTGTCCTCATCAGCTTTGTGCAGCTCATTTAAGGTTAACTGCTCGAAACCAGACCAACCGAGCCTGCTGGCAGCTCTGAGCCCAGTCTTTGACCTGACGGCTATCCGGCCCGTAATGAACCAAACCACACAAACAACCATCACCATGTACTTCACTCTGTACGGGATATTAGGAGTGGTATGTTCAGTGTCACGTTATTATTACATATTATTTCTAATATAAAATATGTACTGAAGGATTCATTTTGTTTTTTAAAAAAAATTTCAGGCTCCAAGTTAAAACCAAAGTCATTTTATAATGATTGCATCATGCAATATACGATATTTACTCATCAATGTCTATTTTCAAAGATGCACAATAAAAAAAGTTCTATTTGAACAATTTAATGTTTTGTCTTTCAGAATGAAAAGTCTCAAGTCCTCATCACTTACCTTTGGATGCACTTCGTAAGCAGAACAATATCAATATTGTAATCAACCAGCTTGATTTTTATAATAGTAGATTTGATTTCCTTACTCATTTTATTTGTGACAAAGATTTCATGAGCCACTCTGCGTTCTACTATCATCACTCTTTTCTTCTTCTTGCAGTGGTGGGCAAATGAGTTTAGCAGGTGGGACCCAGTTCAGTGTGGCATGAACAACATTTCAGTTCCCAAAGAGAAGATCTGGCTTCCAGATATTGTCATCAATGAGTTGTGAGTCGATTCCTAATAATCAATACACTTGGAAGACACCTCGTTGAAAACGGGGATGACTTTCCAAATTTATTTGTATGACTGCATGTGTTTACTCACAATATAAACTTACTGAAATACCTATCTTTTTAATGAAATATGAGCTGTTTTGGGCAATATTTACCCACAGAAAAGCTTAAATCAGTCAGAAGTATTGATTTTTATGAAGACTGTAATTATAATTCATATTTGCATGCTTTGCTCTCTTAGCATGGAGGAAAACAAAGCACCGTCTGTTCCATATGTATACCTGTACAGCAATGGTAGGGTACACGACTCTCTTCCACTCAGAGTTGTGAGCTCCTGTAATCTCGACATCTATGCCTTTCCCTTCGACATACAAAACTGTTCCCTAACTTTCAACTCCTACATCTACTATGGTGAGTCACTGCAACAAAATGTTGCATCTTCTACAAAAAGATATGCAGTTTTTGTCATTTACAAAATTTGAAAGTCTTTCATTATGTACGTTAGCTATAAGTTCACAAGAAGCTGTCACTGCACAGAAGACTTTAACAATTATAGACCACCAAAATTAACATAATTGTGAAGTGGCATGAAAGGTTTTCATTTTCCTAGCTAATAAAAATTTGAAAAGCATTTTTATTTAGCCATTTTAGTCTGATATTTCCTCCTCCCTAATAATGTATGACATGCAAATTGCGTGGAAATTACATTTAGTATTTATTCCTTTGTTTTTATAATATTAGAAGTTAAATAGTTCAGTTTTAGCAGTTGTTAAAGATTTTCATTACTTCAGTCTGATGTTGTCTTAAAGACCAGATAGATGACTGATTTGTATAGGCAAACCTCTCCACATTATCTGAACCGAGCAACAATAGCAAAAGATGTTGGACAATTGTTCTGTCCATCATCTAAATAAATTAAAAGATTGGAGTAAATGCAAACCAATCATGGCAAGTTTGTTAAGGTTGTCATGGGTTAAGAAGAAAATTATTGTTGAAAGAAAGTCATGAAAAGTCATCTTTGCAGCAATATATGACGCACAGAATGAATGCACTATTCACTTTTGGTCTGTCATAAAAAATCTGACGCAGTTGCATAGAACTTTGTGGTTGTGATAACAAATTTAACCAAAATTTCATCGAGTATTTCCAACAATGCTGTCCTATTTCATTCTAAGTTCACTCGGTCCGAATCATCTCATAATATTTAAATTATATTGTTTCTCTTTGTGGGTTTTCACTGATCTTGATTGTTTGTTTCCAGCGATTGAGCTTAAAATTATTCTTGGACGAGACACAGAATTAATGACAAGATTCTCTAAGGAAGTAATGACCACCATGGGTGAATGGTCACTGGTGGACATCACTGCACAGAAAATAGAGAAAAATGACAAGTTGGGTCTTTACCCAGACATGCTTGCATTTTACGTAAGTTTTTAGCATGTAAAAAAAAAAAAAAAAGAACTGTTAACTGTATTTAAATCTTTAAGCTGTGCAACAGTATCCAGCCTGGATGAATTCTGATTATGATCTCTCTTCAGATCCGAGTGCGGCGCAGCTCCATCATGTACGTAGTGACCCTGCTGCTCCCCAGCTGCTTCCTCATTACGTTGGACCTCTTCAGCTTCTTGCTGCCTCCTGAGAGCACAGACAGATCCTCCTTCAAGATGACCATCATCTTCGGCTACACGGTGTTCCTGCTCATCATGAACGACCTGTTGCCCATCACCGGAAACACCATACCTCTGATAAGTCAGTCTGAGCTTCAGATAATTACTGTACTGTACAGTGCATTGGAGATGTCCTCTAGAGATCTTGAAACTTTATATGCGTCTGTATTTCAATTAATCAAATGTTATGTAAATAGCTTTATCTATTTAAGCACAAGTAAAACAAGTATGTTCAGGTAGTTCTCGCTAAATTACTTTTGATTCAGGCATGTTGAATCAGGGAAACTTCTAAAAAAAAATTCAACACTCTTTCTCTAATATATAAAGAAGTCCTGTTATAAATCTTAGCTAAAATGTTGACATCACAGTTTTCTTTTTCTAGATGTGTTCTTCTCTCTTTGCCTGGTCCTGATGGTGGCCAGTTTGCTGGAGACCATCTTCATCACCAACATACTAATCAACTCATCTGACTTCTCTCCTGTCCCTCGATGGACTCGGATTCTTGTTCTGAATTTCCTTGGCTGTCTCGTTTGCATGCCGCGAAGGAGAGAAAAACCAGAGGGTTCAGGTACAGAAGCTGCAGGCAAGGCAACTCCATTTGTACGCAGGATAATCCAAACTGAAAAGTTGAGCAACAAAATACATGAAAAACATAATACGCATCACATAAAAGCAAAAACCAGAATACATAATGTTACCATGATATGATAACATAAACAAATAAAACACAAAGACGATTTAGAAATAATAAATACATTTTTGGTCTTTATGGATATGCTGCAGTATAAAGGCAAGGTTTTTGGTCCTGATTTAAACAGCCAACAGCTAATCTAGAGTGTAAAAATAAATGTTGCCTCCCCAGGTGACCTGAGGGATCAACATGGTTCACAGCTGACCAACAACTCTGAGTTTTATTTTGGTCCAAAACCGATACACGAGATCAACAAGATTTAACCTCTATCCTTGGATAAACAGAGAAGCAGTGCAATGATCTAAAGCTGGTGTGATGATCTATTTTTCTAATAGTCAAAACTCTGGAAGCTGCATTTTAGATGCACCTACATTTTTGGTTGGTCCGTGTTCTTTAGCCCAATGAAATCTATTTAGAGTTAGATTTTAACCTTGCATTTTCAGGACCACATCCATTCTAGTTAAGTGATTTAAAAGAGAATAATCTTAGTTCTAGTTCAATAAATATCAATAAGAAGGAAAATAAATTAATCAAATAAATAAAAGAATCTTGACTAGTGTCATAAAGTTCCATCTCATTATTTCTTCCACACAGATCCCGGAACAACAAACAGATTTGATGTAAATCCTCTTGAAATGGGAGGACCAGCTGAGGAAGACGAGGACCTGACGGCGCTGAAGAGCCTGAGCAGCGTCCTGCAGGCCATCCGCTGTGAGGTGGAGCAGCAGCAGAAAGGGAAGCAGAGCTCAGAGGAATGGATCCAGGTGGGTTTCATCATTGACCGCCTGCTGTTTGGCCTCTACATCGTCTTCATATCAGTCAGCTTCATCACCATCATCATCCTCTGGGTTAACTCCTGCAGCCAATAGAATAATGCATGTTCAAGGGACCTACTTTTACTCAGAAGGTTTTTGCAGAATTTTGTCCAGAATGTTGTAATTTTTTAGAGAATTTTAAACATTTACTTATTTTAGAAATGATGTGGTGCAATATGCAATATATTAAAAAGTTACACAATTGTTTTGAATAAATAATGTTCTACTGTAAGAATTGATTTATTGGATCTATATTTTGCTTAGTGTATTAAATCACTTTAAAGAAACCAAGTAATAGTATCAATGACTTCTACACAATACATAGTTGTAGTTAGGTAACTATATGTTTTCTTAATTTTCTTTAACATATTCCACTTTTTAAATGCTATTTAATGCTATTCTTTCAAATAATACATTAGATAGATGGATTGAAAATGACTTGTATTGGTATTGATTTTGAATAATTGTTTCTCTGGGTTTTTTTTAGACTACCTGTTTTACATTATGATAAAAAAGATTTTAATTTACTGCAACGAATGATTGTATAAGTAAATATGACTATTTGTAGTGTAACATGAAACCAAGATTGATATGATATGATATGATATGATATGATATGATATGATATGATATGATATGATATGATATGATATGATATATGATATATGACATATGATAAATTCCTGAACACTTTTCTAATCCTTTGATCTCTTACATGTTACTGAATGTTGACTGTTTAAAGGTGTAAAGTTAAATGGGAACCTGGACATTGTTATTTTGTTTGTATCTTCATATATAGTTTACATTGTATTTATTAGGACTGGAGAAAATCTTTGGTTTGAAGTTGAGTATCTAAACCTGATTACACCAGCTTTTGACTCTGACTTGAAAAATAGTTGAAACCCATAATTTTTCTTCTCCTTCAGATCTATGCACTTCCGGTTTTTAGTCCTCTCACCTGAATAGAGAATACTGAAGCTGCAACATTACGGAAAATGAACACTAAGACACAGCAATGATCTGCAGCTGTTTGAGTCACAGACAGTGTTTTTTTGTTGTTGTTGGTATTGCACCGTGTCAGGGACTAAAGTCAGATCCAAAATACTTTCAAATAATATTTTTTCTGACAAACACAAGAGCAGCATGAGTGGGATTGAACTAACCTGAAAGTTAACATAAAGTGATCAATTATGAATGAAATCTTTTGTCTTCTTTGACCTTTTTGGTTTAGAACTCCGTGTACAAAGTCAGACAGTTTTGAAAATGTCATTTAAAACAGATTGTTGCATTTACTCAGGTTATCTTTGTCTGATATTGCAAATTGTTAGTTATTATTTCTTACAAAAATAATACATTTTAGCTGCATTATTGGCTGCAAGTTTTGAGAAAAAAAGAGAAAACACATGTTCCTTGGATGGTGTCCACCCTTTATTTTCCTATAACCATGAGGTGTGACTGTGACAGCGCTGTGGTCAGTCACCACAGTCAGACACTGAGGTGCAACCCATCTGCTGTGGTTTGTGTTTGTTTCATCTGAAACCAACAACAAAGAGAGCAGCTACCCTGTTTTGTGTTCTGCTCTCCCACATTATTTGCAGGGGGACGTGTCCTCATCACGCTCAAGTCATAGTCATGTTGTGTATTTCTGAGCAATCAGAGCCTAAATGTAACAAGGTGAGTTGCAAGAACACTTCACTCTTCAATAATACTTAATCGGGTTTCAAATTGAGGTCCAAATATTTTTTTTCCTCTTAGGCCTGAAAATATTTAACTGACAACTGCTAAAACTGAACTTTTTCATTTCCAATATTAAGAAATCCAAGGAATATTCATCAAAGGTAAAGTATCATTTCCCATTACACAGTTTTGCAAGTCAGGCATAGCCTGTTCTACAACAAATGTTAATAACTTCTAAGTTATTAACAGATTTGTTTATTTAAAATCAAATAACTCAACAAAAATCGATTGCTCAATGAATGTTTATATTTATTTCAGTGGTTTCTTCCATCAGCCATGTCCACTCTGACAATTATTATCATCATTCTGCCTGGTGAGCTTTTTATTGACACTATGATTATTTGTAAAGTTTAGTGACACATAGCAAAATGGAAGTGTAGGTAATAAGTGAACTCCGTGCTTTCCCACTTAATTGCATAAAACACATTTAACATTAATTCTATGAAATTGGGAAGTACTTAGATTTAGATTTAGAAGCCTCACTATTCTCCTCATTAGCTTTCTGCAGTGCCGTTGAGGTGAATTGCTCCCAGCCGGACCAGCCCAGCCTCCTGGCGGCTCTGTCTCCTGCCTTCAACCTGAGCCCCATACGACCCGTCAAGAACCAGATGACCTACACCAACATCAGTGTGCACTTCACTCTCTATGGGATATTAGGAGTGGTAGGTTGAGCTTCAAGGCATTTACAAATAAAAAAATATTATTTTAATAAAGAAAATTAGTGTATAGATTACATTTTTTTAATGTTGTCTTTATATTCCAGGATGAAAAGTCCCAACTCCTCATCACTTACATTTGGCTCTACTATGTAAGCTATGCAACCATCTATGTGTCAACTTTGTTGCTGTTTCTTATTTTTATTCAACTTATTACTTTCTATGCATAAAGTCCTAAAACTAACTGAAATTGTTTTGTTTTGTTTTTTTGTTTCAGTGGTGGAAGAATGAGTTCATCAGTTGGGATCCAGTCCAGTGTGGCACCGACAAAATTTCTCTTCCTAAGGAAAAGTTTTGGCTTCCAGATATTGTAATCAATGAGTTGTGAGTGGTCAGCAATTATAAATTATAATGTTACAAAAAATTTGTTGACAAAAAGGTAATTTTTTTACCTTTAAACCACGCATGTTCAAGCTGAAGTTTTAATTAGTTAAATATTTTTAAATTTTTATTTTTCTCAGCTACAATCTTGACAACATATCTGTGCACATTGTTGTTTTCTTCTGATAGTATTTTCTACTAAATAAGTAAAGGCACTTTTTCCACATGAATTTTCTTAAACTTGTCATGTTATGATTTTTGCTTCTCAGCATGGAGGAAAATAAAGCACCATCAGTTCCATATATTTACCTGTTTAATGACGGTAAAATTAGGAATTCGTTTCCTGTCAGAGTTGTGAGCTCCTGCAACCTGAATATCTACACTTTCCCCTTCGACATACAGAACTGCTCTCTGACTTTCAATTCCTATTTGTACTATGGTGAGTCTCTCCCATTAAGTCTTATTTACTTTCTTTAAATTGAAACTGAAACTCAAGTATATTTCGCTCAAAATCATTGATCTGTCTGGAAGTTCAGATGCAACACAATCATTCACAAAAAGGTTTAAAATCAAAACATTTATCTAAAAAATTGTCCAAGACAGAAATCATAGAGGAGAGATGAATTTACCAAAAAACTCTCATAAAATGCATAGACTGCCTTAAAGTAAGGTGCAATAAAATTGCTCAAAATAAAATACTCTTATGTACAAAATGCAGTAAATATTTCACAATGTGCCAATTCATAAAAGGCAGGACTCTAACTCCAATGCCACACAATAGACTGACACCAGCTACTGAAGCTGAGTGAAGCAGAGTCTCGTGCATCAGAGAAACCCACAAGCTAACATACAGTGAAGACACAGTGGTCCGTGAGATGCTTGGCAATAGCAGTAGTAATTGCAACCTTAAGAAATCCCTTCATTACTGTGAGGAAGTAAGGCAGATAAAAACGAATATATGCCACACTTACACAGTTCTAATAATTACTCCACTTTAAAAAATGTTATTCGGTGTGTCTCAATGGAAAGAATTGAACCACTTGTGTTGGAGTGAAAGACCAACACAATGAATTCAAAATGGTTTTGTCTCCACAAATTTTACATGTTTTATACTGAAACATTTCACATGAATATATTTGAACTGTGCAAGAGATCACCATAGTGATAGTGGGTTATTCTTTAACCTATTGTTTTTCCTTTTCTGTCTCCAGCACTAGAAATCAGAATTCTCCTCGGGCGAGATCCGAAAACAATCACAGAGCTCTCTAAGAATGCGATGACCACCATGGGTGAATGGGAGCTGGTGGACATCGCCGCACAGAAATTAGCGAATGATGATGAGTCGGGTCTTTATACAGACATGCTTGCATTTTCTGTAAGTTGATGCAAAAAGGTGCACCGTATCAGAGTTAATGACAATCATCCAAATCCAATTAAGTTATGCAAAATCCTGAGCATGTTTTCTGTACAGATCCGAGTGCGGCGCCGTGCCACCATGTACGTGGTGACCCTGCTGCTGCCCAGCTGCTTCCTCATCACTTTGGACCTCTTCAGCTTCCTGCTGCCTCCTCAGAGCACAGACAGGTCCTCCTTCAAGATGACCCTCATCCTGGGCTACACCGTCTTCCTGCTCATTATGAACGACCTGCTGCCAGTCACTGGAAAACTATACCTCTGATAAGTCAGTCTGAGTTTCAGGGAACATTGATAATTGTGCTTGGTGACTGTAGGATTCTACTTCTTTACTTTTTTGGAAAGGTTTAACTTTATTCTTACATCAACATGTTGTTCCTTTTCGTCATTAAGAACTTCTAATATAAAGCCAGACTGAAATTTTGACATTTCAACCTTTCCTTTCCTGCATCCTCTGCTCTCTTTCTTCCAGATGTCTTCTTCTCTCTCTGCCTGGCTCTAATGGTGGCCAGTCTGCTGGAGACCATCCTCATCACCAACCTGCTGAGCAACTCACCTGACTTCTCTCCCGTCCCTCGATGGATTCGGATTCTCGTTCTCAATTGTCTCGGCTGTCTCGTTTGCATGCCGCAAAAAACTAAGAAGCCAAAAAATTCAGGTGGGGTACTTTAAATATTAAAAATAAGAAATTAAATTAATAAAATCGGTAATAGGTAAATGTCATCACTGTTTCCTGAAAATAGAAATGAGGAAGATGTCAGTGGCTGCAGAAATGAAATCTGATGAAGGTACTCCAGGAACAGCAGGATCAGCTGAGGAAGACAAGGACTTGAAGGAGCTGAAGAGCCTGAGCCGCGTCCTGCAGGCCATCCGCTGTGAGGTGGAGCAGCAGCAGAAAGGGAAGCAGAGCTCAGAGGAATGGATCCAGGTGGGTTTCATCATTGACCGCCTGCTGTTTGGCCTCTACATCGTCTTCATATCAGTCAGCTTCATCACCATCATTATTGTCTGGATTAACTCATACAACCAGTAGACCGCTGCATGTTGGAGACCTGCATTTATTCAGAAAGTGCTTGTAGAATTTTGTAATTTCTTTTAAAAGAACAATAAACATTCATTCTTTTTGGCAACAATCTGTAGGTAATTTATATGTTATGCAATTGTTTAGAAATGACACAGTTCACATTAGTTTGTTGGGCTCTAAATGCTTTCATGTAATTCTGTCCTTACACTTTTTTTTTATTAAACACATTATATATGTTTCATGTGTTTAAAATAAAAATAATGTCAATTTTTAAATGGAGGAAAATGTTCCTCAAAAATAAAAAATACTTTTAATGTCTAAAATCTGTTCATTTCATTAAAATGTATTTCCACTGTCTACACAGACAGATGTTTTATTCAAAATCAAACAACTATGTAAAAAAATTCTGTTAATTGTTGTTAACTGTAGATAAATAATTAATAAATATCACATCAAGTAAATAAATGCCCCAATGAAATAGAAACCAAATAAATATTGAAGAAAAGTGATCTCTTCTGGGAAGCTTCTTTACTCACGCAAATTGTATTTATTTATTTGCTTGTTTATCATAATGATGTTACATTTTATAAATATACTTGACAACAATCCAAAAAATATTAAGCTTCTCTGCCTCCTCCCTGTGGTTCTATTAACACAAGCTTGATTGTCCACGCTAAGCCCCGCCTCTCGCTCACATTGAAAGTTTCTGACCGAGTGATATATTTTTGCAGATTGCAGTAGGACAGGGAGGAGGCAGAGACTATACTGTCTCATGCTATATATATGTTACTGAATGGCTCTTAGTGGATATTTTCTTCCTTGATGGCACTACCATATTCCAGGTTGACGAATATCTAATGGGCTCAAATTGGGAAATGATTGGTCAGTTTCTTTTGATTGAAGTGTCACTGTTAAACTGAGGATCTTAGTGTACCTTTACACACCTAGTTTTATATATTTATAAAATAAAACCAGTGGCGTGTGCTGTGGTGGCATAGGGGGGTTTAGCGCGACCCACGTTTGGAGGCCTTAGTCCTCGACGTGGCTGTCGCGGGTTCGATTCCAGGACCCGGCAACATTTGCCGCATGTCTTCCCCTCTTTCCTGTCAGCCTACTTTCAAATAAGGGCCACGAGAGCCCACAAAAACCTTGGAAAAAGAAAAATAAGTAAATAAAACCAGGATATTTAGCTTCTGATCATAAAACTTCCAAAGAGGCTTAATGACAGGAGAAATAACATCGAAATGACATTGAGAAATAACATGACTTTAAAATAACAGCTTTTGATTCTTCTTAAAATATAATTTTGAAAAAATTATAGTGTTAACAGTCTATTTTATCAGTTTTGCCAATACTTCTTTTTTCTGAGAAACAATTCCATGTTGAACTAAAGTTTGATAAATGATTATTTCAAACAAATATCTTGTGTAACATGTAAAAAAGCTTTGGTGAGAAACCACACAACATTTGCTTTACGCCTGGACTCCAACATTTATTTGCCTACCTCCATCAGGTGTGGCAGTGACGGCAGCGCGGTCAGTCTTCACCACAGGTGAGTCGCACAGTGAGGTTCTCCGTGTCAACTGTGGTTTGTGTTTGTTTCACATGGAACCACCTGCAAAGAAAGCAGCTGCCCTGCTCCCTTTTTCAGCTCTCCCACATTATTTGCAGGAGGATTTATCACACTTGGGTTGTACTGGTGTTGTGTATATCTGGGCAGTAAGAGGCTGAATCTAGTTCTTTAAGCGTTAGAGTGCCAGGAAGTATCCCATAACAATTTTTAAACTGCGATTCAAAGATTTTTATTTCACTTAGTAATAAAGGACCAAAGAAGCGAAATTAAAATTTATTTACCCTCAATGTTATGGCATTAGAGGAAACAACACTAAAGGTAAAGTATCAACTCTATCAACATTTGAAATTATTCACACACCTGGCAGATTTAGTTTAAAAATAATACTCATCCAACCCAGACACTTTATTTTTCTTGATAGAAATAGTAAAAAAATGTAACAAGGATTGATCATATTCATTGTAAATGGATTTTTAAATAGCCTGTTAAAAATTATTTGAACCTTTCTCAATATTAAGTAGATTTTTTTTTTTTTTACTGTCATTAAAACAGTCAAACTTTTCTTTGTTAAGTAGCATTTTGAATTTTTCTTCAGACCATCAGTTTGTGGTGTTGAGCTTCAAATTTGCAAATTTCAACTCGAGACTCTACACCACCTCAAAATATCATTACATCCATTCAGGATAAACACATTCCTCAATTTGCTTTAAATGTCCTTCTGCCGGGATAATGAATCGTGACATCAAACAATTTAACAAAAATGTATAGATAAACTGACTTTTATTTTATTCTCAGTGGCTTCTTCCATCCACAATGCCCACTGTGGTAATTCTTTTCTTCCTTCTGCCAGGTGAATGTTTCAAAATAATTGATTGAAAAATATTGAAAATAGTCATTATTATTAAATATTATTAGTAGATTGTTAAAGGTTTAAGCCTCATTGTTTCCAATAAATTCTCCTTGTCAGCTTTCTGCGGCGCCTTTGAGGTGAATTGCTCCCAGCCGGACCAGCCCAGCCTCCTGGCGGCTCTGTCTCCTGCCTTCGACCTGAGCACCATACGACCCGTCGAGAGCCAGCTGACCTACACCAACATCAGTGTGCACTTCACTCTCTACGGGATATTAGGAGTGGTATGTAGCTTCAAACCCTTTTAAAATAAAACAGGATTTCTTTGATAAAATAAAGCTGAGTATCACATTCATATTCCAGGATGAAAAATCCCAACTGCTCGTCACTTATATTTGGCTGAGCTATGTAAGCTATGAAGACGTTTGTTGCTTTCTCTCATTTTTATTCGACTAATTACTTTACACGCATAAATTCTGAAAGCTCAGTAAGATTTTTTGTTTGTTTGTTTCAGTGGTGGAAGAATGAGTTCATCAGTTGGGATGCAGTTCAGTGTGGCACCGACAAGATTTCTCTTCCCAAGGAAAAGTTTTGGCTGCCAGATATTGTAATCAATGAATTGTGAGTTTAGTTTCAGCACTTTAAATTTTGAACAATAATGTTGCAAAATAGGTTTGTTAAAAGCACTTGAACTTTTTTGTAATTTAACTTTAAAGGCTTTGAGTTGTTCTTTAAAGTCAACTCAAGTTAAGCTTAGCACATTTCAGCAACAAGGCAGTTCAATAAAATTGTAATTGTTTTTCAGTGGCTCTGAAGGTTCAGATCTGGGACTGATCACTAGTTTATCTCTGTAATAACTCAAGTTCTGTGTAGACTCTTCATTTTGCCTCTCTAGGTCCAAAGACAATAACTTCAGTATTGTTTCTGTTCAGCTGATAAAGTTATCAGCTGAACTTTCACACACTGAACTCATTCACACACTGATCTTTTCTAAGCATATGTTCACTGCTAGAACTAGTTCAGTCACCAGGTGACTATCAAATTATGACAACCACCTGGTGACTATCATAATGCACAGCTGAATATCATCTGTGTATTCATGGTAACTAATTAGTTAATCCACATTCATTCAAGATTAAGTTTTTATTGCCATTTAAATGTTTGCTGCCCAGATGTAAACTGGGCAGCATATATGTGCACCTTTTTGTTTTCATCTGCCAATATTTGTTGCCAAATATGATCAACATCAATCTGGGTTTTCCTAAACTTGTCATGTTCTGATTTATGCTCTGTTAGCATGGAGGAAAATAAAGCGCCATCAGTCCCATATGTGTACCTGTTTAATGACGGAAAGGTGATGAATTCATTTCCTGTCAGAGTTGTGAGCTCCTGCAACCTCATCATCTACACTTTCCCCTTCGACATACAGAATTGCTCCCTGACTTTCAACTCCTACATCTACTATGGTGAGTCTCTCCCTTAAAGTCTTTCTTTAAGTTGAAGACGAAACTCAAAAAAGGTTTAATATATTTCACTGGGATCACCTGTTGTGCTGTAATCAGGATGTAAACTACAATCAGAACTTTCAAAGGGCAAAACATTTTTATGTCAAACTGTGTCCAGGCTTCTAGCTGATGACAGTCTCTTTAGTCCAATTGAGATGCAGTGGCATAATTATTTCTATTTTAAGTAAGAAATCAACATGTTCAAAACGTTATATTAAAGGCACAAGGTTCAATTCATAACTCAGTGAATTGTGAGTTATAGAGGGAAATTAGTATTATATTTAATGTATCTATTGACTTCTAATAACATATTTGTACTTGCTTGTGACCTACCAAAGTCACTATCAATGACTAGGTGATAATTAAAAACAAAATTATATATATAAAAAATATCTTCAATCAAAACTGTCAACCCTCATACTCTCTAATGCTTGGGTAAAACTTTCGAAGTATGTTTTGCAATCTTGTGTTTTATCAGAAAATGGCACAGGAAAAATTTTAATAGAACCTTCACCTTGTACAATACAACGTTCCTCTTCCATGCACTATATGGACATTGGAAGTAGGATTTTTACAAACACATATCAAAGTTGCATGGGAGATTAATATGATTGTCTGACTGTTGGTTTCCCGCTTAAGATATCTGTCAAAGAAATGTGTTGTGAACTCTTCCCTTCATCATGAATTGTTTTTTCTGAGACTTTTAAGCAATTGTCTGCAGTATAAATGTCTGCATCTATTGAGCTCACCCATCTTTTTTGTATTAATTATCATTAAATAGTACATTGTGAAGGACATAACTTAAAGTGATCTTTTGTCAAAAAAGTGTGACAGTTACTTATCTAATTTCAAAACTAATAGAAAAGTTTTGACTGGTGTTGCCAGTCACTGGAAACACCTAATTAAATTTTTTAAACGTTGCATAATTTTCAAAGGTTTTCCATAACTCCAAGTTATAGTCCACATCTAAGTTAAGTTTTCCATAACTTAGATGTGGACTATAACTGTAGAGAAAGAAATTCTGTCAATATCAGGGAAATCAATGTTTGCCTTTTTTTCCCTGATATTCTTAAATATTTTTTGAAGTATGAAATAGATGACCATATGCTAGAAGGCTGGAGCTATTATTAAACTTAATGTGCGTCCTTTTCTTTCTCCAGCAAATGAGTTCAGAGTTTTCCTCGGGCGTGACCCAGATCTAATCACAGAGTTGTCCAAAAACGTGATGACCACCATGGGTGAATGGGAGCTGGTGGACATCACCGCAAAGAAAATAGTGAATAATGATGAGTCAGGTCTTTATACAGACTTGCTTACATTTTATGTAAGTTGATAGTTTATTTTCAAATGTTTTTATATTATTGAATTAGATATCATAGTAAGTGGCCTACCAGTTTTAATCCTATTCTCCGTACAGATCAGAGTGCGGCGCCGTGCCACCATGTACGTAGTGAATCTGCTGCTGCCCAGCTGCTTCCTCATCACAGTGGACCTCTTCAGCTTCCTGCTGCCTCCTCAGAGCACAGACAGGTCCTCCTTCAAGATGACCCTCATTCTGGGCTACACAGTCTTCCTGCTCCTCATGAACGACCTGCTGCCAGTCACTGGAAACACTATACCTCTGATAAGTCAGTCTGAGCTTCAGGGAACATTGATAATTGTGCACATTTGGTTGTTACAGTGCAGACTGCTTTTTCACTGACTGTAGGGTTTTATTCTTTTCTTTTTGTAAAATGTGACATGACAGTTCAGACCGCAGATGCTATATATATATATATATATATATATATATATATATATATATATATATATATATATATATATATATATGTACACGCAGCCTAAGACAATCTATCGTTTCAATAATGATTCTAATAAACAAAAACACTTCAACCTTTCCTTTCCTGCATCCTCTGCTCTCTTTCTTCCAGATGTCTTCTTCTCTCTCTGCCTGGCTCTAATGGTGGCCAGTCTGCTGGAGACCATCCTCATCACCAACCTGCTGAGCAACTCACCTGACTTCTCTCCCGTCCCTCGATGGATTCGGATTCTCGTTCTCAATTGTCTCGGCTGTCTTGTTTGCATGCCGCAAAAAACTGAGAAGCCAAAAAATTCAGGTATGCGGGGAACGTGAAATAATAAAAATCAAATGAAAAATGAAATAAATGCAATCAGTAATTAGCAAGTGTCATCGTCGTTTCCTGAAAATAGAAAAGAGGAAGATGTCAGTGGCTGCAGAAATGAAATCCAATGAAGGTCCTCCAGGAACAGGAGGATCAGCTGAGGAAGACAAGCCCATGACGGAGCTGAGGAGCCTGAGCCGCGTCCTGCAGGCCATCCGCTGTGAGGTGGAGCAGCAGCAGAAAGGGAAGCAGAGCTCAGAGGAATGGATCCAGGTGGGTTTCATCATTGACCGCCTGCTGTTTGGCCTCTACATCGTCTTCATATCAGTCAGCTTCATCACCATCATTATTGTCTGGATTAACTCATACAACCAGTAGACTGCTGCATGTTTTAGACCTGCATTTATTCAGAAAGTGCTTGCAGATTTTTTACCAGAATATTGCAATTTTTTTAGAAAATTTTAAACAGTTATTTATTTTAGCAGCAATGTTAGTGCCATATACTTCAGAAAAATTGCAACTGTTTTGAAAGATAATATACACACTGATTTATGGGGTTTTAAAATATCTTTTATATATCACTTATTTAATATTTATTATAGATAATTACAACGCAACGTCTAATGTAACATTGTGGAATTTTAAATGTAGGAAAGGTTTTCTGCAAAATAAAGTTTACTTGAAAAATGTCTAACAGCTTTTCATTGAATTTTCTTTCCAACTACAATTTTCTGTTATTTTATTTCTAACTCCATTATTTTAATTTACAGAGGCTTTTAGTGTAAGACATATAGAAGTCAAAGTTCACCAAACATATTTAATGATGTTGAATGAGACATTAGATAACGATGTTTCTCCAAAGCACAATAAAACTCAATTTCAACTCCATCAGAATTTTTGTAAGCTTAAATATGAGTGTGAAAAAAATATTTTGCTTCTTAATCTGGTGTTCAGTAAACATGTGATCAATGGAAATTTTAAACGTTTTAAAAATTTTGTATAATATTGAAATATTAATATTTCCCAATCCCACCAAATTTGAAAATTTTGTGTTTTACATCTTTAGCCTCCAGGTTTTACATGGCTTTGAATTAATAACTCATCCAGATCAAATCTTATTTATTTTTTCCTGATGTCATGTTGGGTTAAAACTTCTAAAAAAATAAAATAAAATAAAAACAGCAAAAAAACTGGGTAACTGAAGGGATTGTCAAAACAAAGTGTAAATAATTTTCCACTTATCTGCTTTTTTAAAACTTTTTCATGAAGAACACCTTCAAATCCCATGCACAAATCTATCAGGACAGTCCTCACCACTTACACATCACTCAGTCTAACAACTACTGCTGACCCAGTGTTAATGTTTTTAGTGCTGCCCGCTGAAAGTCAAGCCTTCTAAGCAACTATTCATCCTCTTCTCTCTGCTGACTCTGGGTAAGTACAAGACTTATTTCTTTTGACCTGCTTGAGTTTATGCTCTCACAGTTCTGTTTACAAATAGGGAAACTATACTTTGAGTAAAAATGTAAGCATGGCCTATATGAACTCTATCAGTATATAATAAAACTGACCTACTCTTCACCAGGTCTGAATTATTTCAACCTTGAATGTCCAAAAACAGATTCTACTCTGGCTTGTAGAACTGCTTTTTCCAGGAGTCACTTTAAAAATGAAGATCAGTCTCCAGCATCATTTCAGAGGAGTATGTGGCCCCCTGATGCAGCGTAATGCGACTGCCTGTATTCTTTCACATGTTGTCAACATATAAAGTCTCCAATAACTCAGATAAGGAGAACTAGATTTCACACTAGTCGCTTGTTTTAAAAAAAAGCCACTGGAGGAGTCTGAAAAGTTTCTCACTATATTCAATATGTAGAATATAGTGCGAATCAGACAAGTGAACTGCTGAACTTCTGCTTTTGTAGGAGAGGCCACACTAATTATTACTAATTAATAGTGAAATGATTTACTCAGAAACTCCAGACTTACCTTCTTATTTTGTATTTAAACACCAAGGATGTATTTAGCTTTTTACACAAATTTGTATTTTTGGCTTCATCTTTGTTTCAATCAAAGTCTGGAATCTGTACATGTAGGTTCACTGTAAAAACTCTATTATGCCCTGAAACTCTTCATAAAAATTACATAAAACTCCAGACAGGAAATAGCTTCCCTATTGACGAAGATGTGTGTTATTGAGACATTAAAATATTATATTTTCTTTTTTGTCGTTTGCAGCCCCGTTCAACTCCGCCATTCTGAACTGCTCCCAGCCAACTCCAGCTTCACTGCTGAGCTCCCTAAAGCCAGTGTTTGAGCTGAACGCCATTCGACCTGTAATAAATATGTCAGTCCCAACCCAAGTTACAGTTTCCTTCATTCTCTTTGGTATTTTGGGAGTGGTAAGTACAACTTTTTCTTGCGCTGTAACATCAAGACATACAGTTAGTTTTAGCAAACAAACAACAAAAAAAATGTTTTTGTAAACGTGAACAACTGGTGCTTTAAAAAATAATATGAAAAGTTTACTATTCTTTTCAGGATGAGAAGTCCCAGGTACTGACAACTTTCATTTGGGAAACTTTAGTAAGTGTTTTCCTTGAAATCACTTTCATAAGTAATCTATCAGTGATTCTAACTTATCATATTTAGAGAACCAAACCTTTTGATCTGAACTTATCAATGTGCCTAATGATGTCAAGTGCAAAACCTGCTGTTGCTGAGGAAATTTCTGGTATTTAAATTTAAAACATATAATTATGTGTACAGGAGTGGAAAAACGAATTTACTATTTGGGACCAAGTGGAATGTGGTGTTGAATGGATTGCAGTTGCACGAAACCTGCTCTGGGTGCCAGATATCGTCATCAATGAGTTGTAAGTTTTTCTTTGGCTGTAGATGAATAACTTGGGGCATAAAGATCTCAAGGTTTACACAGGAGATTACTTTAAGTTACCTTACATATATATATATATATATATATTATATATAATAGTAACATACTTATATGTTACTATTATTACCTACTTTGTGTGTGTTTGTTTCATAAATTTTGTAGTTTTGATGTAAGAACATTGTAAAAGGCATGAATGTTTTAAAAAGCCCTGATGATTATTGCCTCAAGTTGCTGACATTTTCCATTCTAATTAGAGTGTTTTTGTTAGTTATTGAAATTCAACCAGGTGAAAATAAGATATGTACTGTATGTAATATTATCCGTGTCTGACTTTCTGTAGTATGGAGAAGAACTTAGCACCAAGCGTCCCGTACACCTACCTTCATTCCAGTGGTCTGGTTTATGATAGCGTGCCTGTCAGAGTTGTGAGCTCCTGCAGTCTCGACATCTACCTGTTTCCATTTGATATTCAAAGATGCACTTACACTTTCAATTCCTACATACACCTCAGTAAGTACAAACTATAAAGCCAACATAGTTTGTTGGCTTTATAGCCAACAAACTATGTTGGCTATAAAGCAGAGAATAGATTAGTTTTATTATCATTATTATTATTATTTAAAGGGATTATGTGCATCTGCTACGCTAAGCTCATTATATGAGCTACTTCTCAGTTACTGAAAGGGATGGAGTTGTGATGACTTTCTGAAAGAGCAGATGTTTTTAAAGAGACTGAGGCCCAATTTCAAGGCTTTAAGTTATGAAATCACATTTTTTAAGTCATATTTGATATGTACAGCATTTTTATAATAATTGGGGTTGACATAGTTATCTGATCGTACTATAAGATCGTACATATTTGCCAAGGAATACATAGTACCTTTTCTTTAAGAAAATATTCTCCATTTGTGAGCATCTTGATCTGTTCCAACATTTTATTGTCCTTACAGGTGATGCTATACAACTTGAACTTAAAGGCACAGTCCAGGACATATTTCAGGCATCAATAGACGAAATGGCAACGATGGGTGAATGGCAGCTAGTTGGAATCAAATCAGAGAAGGTGGCAGTACCACTCCTGGAGGGGTCCACTTATGATGAGCTTCGCTTCTTTGTAAGAAAATGATGCGGTTATTTAATGTTTGAAGTTAACTAATCATAAACTAAGTGGAAAACATCAGTAAACTTACAGAAAACACATACATTCTTAACTTAATGTCTTTTTATTTATCCATCAATAAAAAGAATGAGATGCTAAAAAATAGGCAATTTTGCATTTGTATTAAAATTGCATTTGCAGCATTAAGTAAAAATAAATACAGTATTTAAATACAATATGCAAAATGTGGAAATTTACACAAAATTAACAGAACCCCATGCCTTTTTTAACACAATGCATACCTATGCATTTATTGCATTTTTTTTTAATATTCAAAAATATTGGGTCTAACTCCCATCAGCAGGTGGAAGTCTTTCATTCTTCTACTCCACTCCTGCCTCAGCCTTACTTGAGGTCAAATTATAGTCCACAATTGATATAACAACAAAAAGTCACATTTACCGTCCCACATAAGCCCAAATATTGCAAAATTCCTTGTAAATATTTCCAAAGTACCACCACAAAACTAATGATTTTGAATGCAGAACATTACAAAAATAACTGCAAAATCTTGGAGGAACTGATTTGATTAAAAATGTTACTTTTCACCACAAAGTTGTTTCCATGATTTTACTGATTATGATTTTTTGTGTTCTTTCTATTAACAGTAAAGTTTTGCATCTGTCTCAGATTTACTGTCTGCTTGCAGGTCTCTGTTCGGCGCCACTCTACAATGTATGTGGTGAACCTCCTGATCCCCAGCTGTTTCCTCATCACTGTGGATCTCTTCAGCTTCATCCTGCCCATCCAAAACATTGACCGGTCCTTGTTCAAGATGACCCTCGTCCTGGGTTACACTGTCTTCCTGCTCAGCACCAATGAGCTGCTCCCTATCACTGGAAACACCATCCCTCTCATCAGTCAGTTTTTAGAAGCTCTGCTGATTTATTTTACTGCATGTGAAAACTGTGTCTAGTTGTTAATGCAAAATTAAGGCAATTTGATAGACACAAACATTGCATGGGGAAAGTGTTTTAAGTCTGGGCTGCAGACATTACAGAACATAAAATGAAACCTGAGAAATGTCTCTTAAAATCCACAGAAACAAAAAAGTCATGCATAGATTGAGAAAAACCTCTTCTTATAAAACGGGAATGCTTTCATCACCCAAGCACAGTCAACAAATCAGTATTTGCACAACTAGACGAACACCATTTTTATTACAATGTCAGTCCTAAAAATGGTTCCAACTGTAGCCGAGCCACACTTGGAACCAGGTTTGCAAAAACAACCTTCAAATGTTGTTATCTATGTAATTATCACAAATATAACATGTCAACCTTTTATGTGAGTCAGGTGATTGGCTTCAAGATTCAACATTGTATTTTAAAGCGAAATCTGTTAAGTAAGTTAGACTTGTGTAAATCCTAAATATTTTGGGGGGGCTATTGTAAGAACTTTACATTTTCATCACTACATATCCCAGAACACATAGCTAGATAACCAGCAAAGCCAATTCAAAAAAATTCTTCTATGTGAGCATCACAATTTTGCCATGTAAATCACGCATGCTACAACTTTAACTAATTGGTTTATCAATATGATGATAAACAATGCAGATGGTCTCTCTGCACTGATGAAGATTCAATCACTTCTGCATGCTGACTGCTTAAAGTGGCTCCAGCTGATGCCAGCCCAACTTGATATCAGATAATTTCAGCTAATATCCATCCATCCATCTATCCATTTTCTATACATACGGTCCAGGCGAGAGGCGGGGTATATCCTGGAAAGGTCGCCAGTCTGTCACAGGGCAACATGGAGACAGACAGGACACACACACATGCACACACACACACACACACAAAATTATGCAATCAAAATAAAGTGTAAGTATTTGTATTAATAGACAATGCTAAAGGCAGAGAAAAATGTATCTCAAAAAGTTACATTTCTGTTTTTTGTTTTTCATAAAACAACTACAAAGTGCTAGAGCTTTTTCTCATCACTGCTCCAGATGTGTTCCTGTCTCTCTGTCTGACTATGATGGTTACCAGTCTGATGGAGACCATCTTCATCACCAATCTTCTGCGGGGCTCGGCTCACTACACTGCACCTCCTCGTTGGATGAAAGTGTTTGTTCTTCACTTTTTGGGTCGACTTGTGGGGCTTCCACCAAAGCCTGAGCTGCAGGAAGACCTGGTGTTTGCGAATCCTAATACACGAGGTTGGCAGACTCAAAATATGGTTTTAATCTTCATCATGATCTATTTTGCTCATTTTGAATTTATAATAATAATTTGCTTTCTCTGGGACAGAAATGGCAGATATCTCCACAGAGTCCAAAGAGAATGAAACGATAGAGAGAAAGGAAACACTAAAGGAGGCTGAGACCCTCCAGGTTCTGAAGAACCTCAGCAGGGATCTCCAGGCCATCCACCACCATGTTGTCCAGCAGCTGAAGGGAAGTCCCAGCTCAGAGGACTGGATCCAGATCGGCCTCGTCATCGACCGCCTGCTGTTCATCTTTTACATCTTCTTCATGTCAGTCAGCTTCGTTTCCATCATCATTATCTGGATCGCCTCATATAACTCTGCATAACTTCCAGTTTGTTTTACTCCAGTTTTTTTTTTTTTTTATTTAATATGTTCTATTAAATCACAGATGATATTTACTTTAGAATATAATTAGTTCAAGTTAAAATCAAATCAATCATTGACTTTCAACCCAACTGCCATCTTCTGTTTCTTGCAACTTCAAAAATATGAATATCCTTGTTATCAAATGTTTTGTCATGATATATTTTCAAGGCACGCTCTATCACTGTAACAGATTAGATTGTGTGAAACTAAATTGAATTATATGCATTAAAAAACATTCAATTCAAGTTGTAGTTTACTTAACACTTTCAGATTATCATATTACCTGGACATTTGTTGATCCTTTTGAACATAACCATAAAGGATGGCATGTAGTTATCAAATTGTAAAGTTAGTAACATTCAGTATGAATCTCAGGATGAAATGAATCAATGTATAATAAAGTATATCCAAGAGAAAAACTCATGCTAACATGAATTAAAAATAAATATAAAACATATGACACAAGTAAATAGGAACTTAAACAAAAAGTTTCCTATCAGCTTCAACCCACTCGGAGACAGTCAAAGACAATGATCAGCACATCTGATAACCCACAAAGAAACCTGAGGCTACAGCATTTTGAACAAGCTGGACCTGCAAAAATGAGGATGCCATATTTGCTTTGACTGGACCACAAAGGGAGCAGCTCTGGGAGAAAATAAAAGTAACAACTGAACCATGGAGAACACCACAGGATATATCTTCTAGTTAACAATAAAATCTACAGTACTTATCCAGAAACCTCTGTCTCTCAGGTAGAAACAAAGCTAATCCAGTTCTGTGCCTTTAATCAGAAATTAACACTCCAGTCAAGAGATCCAAAAGTGCAAGTATCATAAAGCTTCCAGTCTCATTTTAATGGACAGCTGGATTTATGGTTCCATTTACCACAGCAAGTCTTCTAGGTCCTAAAGCAGCAAAACAGCCCTACATCATCACACTACCACCACCATACTTTAGTCTTGGTGTGATCTTTTTATAAACTGTGATGTTACTTGGTGTTAATGGGACACACATACACACACCTTCCACAATGTTTAGCTTTTGTCTTTGTACCATTTCTGTCAGTTCACAGAAAGTTCTTATGGAAGAATTAGATGATACCAGGATATTTTTACTTCTTTCTTATGGTAGAGACATGACCTCTGACCTTAACTCAGGCAAGTGACGCCTGCAGTTCTTTGGATATCATGGTGACCTCCTGAATGAGTGACCGGCCACCACTGTTCTTGTTTCTGCCATTTATGGCTAATGACTAACTTTGGTTTTCTGGAGTCGCAAAGTTTTAGAAATAACTTTGTAACACTTTCCATACTAATAGACCTTAATTTCTTTCTTTCTCATGTTTCTAAATTTATTTGGTTCTCAGCATGATGTCTAGCTTTTTAGTGTACTTCACTTTTTCATCCAGCTCCTATTTAAGTGATATCTTGCTTGAGAACAGGTGTGGTAGTATTCAGGTCTAGAGATATTGAACTTGGGTGTGATAAACCACAGTAATGTTGTAACAAGGGGAAACATTTTTTTCACAAAGAGACATGTGGGTTTGGGTTAATAAAAACTGCATTTTGTGTTTATTTAAGGGAACCTGCATCCTTGAGACCGAATTCAAGTTTATATATTTGTTGATCATGACGACAGTCTGTGTAAAATAAATTGTGAATGATTAGTTTTTTAAGCCAACTATAAATCCCAGATGAGCCAATAATTAATCAGTGCAGAACTGGAACAGGATGTGATTCCCAGCAGGTGGAGGTGCTGAAAAATAAAATGGATGGATGCTCATTGTAGGTGTGAAATAACAACTTGTTTCTGCCCTTATTTTGTTTTTGGTCCATAATGTATTCTTATTCTTATTCTTATTCTTATTCTTATTATTATTATTATTATTATTATTATTATTATTATTATTATTATTATGTACTCCTAAGAATTAAATGCATTTAAACTCTCAGTATAAAATCAACATAATTAATAAAAAAGAAAATAGAAAATGCAAGCACAAATTATGTGTATGATGCATAAAATAAAATCAATAAGGAATTTTAGATCCAAATAATTTTTCACAAAACTTATAAATAAATTTTAGGTGAGTAGTTTGGTGTAGCTTTGATTAAATATTTGGCCAGTAGATATGGTTACATTGTGTTGTAGTCTCACAGGATTCCCTTTCCACGGTGATGTTCCTGTAAGTAACAAAAACAGGAGTCTCTCTGTGTGTGCACTCAATATTAGTAGGAGTTTTTCAGTGCATGAATTAAACTGGTGTTTGCAGCATGATTCTGTTTCAGCAGAGGCTCAACTTCACTTCAGGGTTGCTCTTACTGGCAGGTAATTAAAACCTTTTTCACTCCTTTTGTTTGTTGCCACAAATTACATATTTTCTATTAAATTGATTTTCAAACATCTCATCTTGTTTGAGTTTAATCTTTTCTGTATTGTTGTCTTGATATATGGGCTCAAATTTCAAATTAGGACATTTTCTGATGATTCATAAAATGTCAAATTTGTGAAAATAATTTTTTTTGAATTTCCACTTAGGTAATAATATTGGTCAATCTCCTTATTTTAGTTTTAAGTTGAACTATGTGTGTTTACAGCTTGATTGTTTTTCTATAATTTAGCCTTCATTTACTGCTTTTCATTCTTACTCTAAAAGTAGAATGTAAAGTTTTTATAAGTGACATCATAGACAGGTTATAGACAGTTTTACTTATTTCTTCACAGTTACAATCTGCCATGGTAAACTGGTGTGTAAAGAAGGCCAAAGTGGTCCGACTCAGGATTCCATGCAGGCTGTGTTTGACATGCAGCCCTTCAGGCCAGCTGTAAATCTCAGTAACCCCACCATCGCCAACATCTCCTTCACCCTATACGCCGTCCTTGGAGTGGTGAGTAAATAAATGAGAACTGAGAGGAAATGAAACCAATAATTTAATAGGACTTACCACAATTATTCATTGTTATTTTTCTGCTTTTCAGAGTGAAAAAGCTCAGTTACTCACTACATTTTTGTGGCTCAGACTGGTGGGTTTCATAGATGCATAGCTAATTCAGTTTACACTGATGAAGTTCACTGACATTTATTTCTGTTTGCTGGCTGCAGTTCTGGCACAATGAGTATTTGGTTTGGGAGCCTGAGAAGTGTGATGGTGTTGCCAGAATTTCTCTCCCTGTAAAAGAGTTGTGGTCTCCAGACATCATTGTTTATGAGTTGTAAGTTACCTGTTTTTATTATTATTATTATTATTATTATTATTATTATTATTATTATTATTATTATTATTATTATTATTTATTTATTTATTTATTTATTTTTCAGCATGCATGGACCTTCAACATTCATTTAGATAATAACTGGATGTCATGACATTTACTGTTTCAGTGCATCTCTAACTTTGAGTGTTTCACATATTTGATAGTGCAGCTGCGACTTAAGCAGCTTGTTTGTATGGCACCAGCTTACAACAGGTTCTTCAGAAACAGGGCCAGGTTGTATCAGGTTACATAAAATTTAATTTGGTCCAAATTTGATTCAGATCATTTTAATTCAGGTAATCCTTTGGCTTCATTCAGATCCTACTTCATTTAATGGGATAGGATAATTTACTTTTGATCAACTTCAGTATATTCAAAGTGAGTTGGTAAACGTTGGACCAATCATCTATCCTGAAAAAGCAAGAGGTGACAGTGGAGAGGAAAGACCCAATTTCAGCAGCAAAAACCAGCCTCATCTGTCACCACCAACTGGGGTAGAAGATTTAATACTCAAAATCAATCAAACATGGATTTTGTTTTCTCATTACTGAAATTCTACCCTAACAATTTAGTTTCCTGCAGAAAATATTAGAAAATAACTAGAAAATTCCTGGAGAAATTTAACCGGGGCCTGCCAAAGTGTGCCCGTCGGATTGGACCCAGCGTTCTGATGCTTAGCATCAATGCTAAGCTTGGCTAAAAAAAATTACAGGAATGTTGACTAACATGGACTTTCACCATTCGGTCTGTTAAAATAAGTATATATGCTAAAATTAGCCAAAATGCTAATGTTAGCATTAGCAAATGCTAATGTCAGTAGCATGTGGGGCATCACTAGCATGTTGTCTGTATTTGACTTACTCCATTCACTGTAAACCTTAGAGAAAATGATACTGCAGGATAATTTTATTGCACTGCCTACGGCAGTGCACTAGTGGGGGACAGTGAAATGCTAATGTGTGTGCTAAAGTTAATGCACCGTCTTGCTGCGCAAGACCTGAGAGATAAAGATAATGAAAGATAATATCATTGCAGCGCCTGCGGCGCTGCACTAGCCACAGACGAATGTTAAGGCTTTTATTTTGAAATTTTCAGTAAGCTTCATTTTAAATGTCCAAACTAATCCCATGATTAACATTCATTGGGTTAAATGAGTCATAAATGCCCAAAACAAAAATAAACTGATGTAAAAGTTTCAGGGCTTTTATTTTGAAATTTTCAGTAATCATCATTTCACAGGGCCCAACTAATCCCATGTGTAACAGTGATTGGGTGAAATCAGTTTTGCAATTGCGAAAATAACAATTATCTGATGTAAAAATGTAAAGGCTTTTATTTTGAAATTTTCAGTAGGCTTTATTTTAAAGGGCTACACTAATCCTATGAGTAACAGTGTTTGGGATAAATCAGTTATCTATTGGTCAAAACAGCAAGTAGTTCTACATATCAATTGTACACCCTGTTTTAAATGATTTTGATTTAAAACTACAAATATGGAGTATTTGTAGTCCTAATCAGCTGCTCGACCAAGTTATCTATTGGTCAAAACAGCAAGTAGTTGTACATGTCAGTTCTGCCCTGTTTTAACTGATTTTTATTTAAAACTACAAATATGGAGTATTTGTAGTCCTAATCTGTAGTCCTAATCAGCTGCTCGGCCCTGCTGTGTTCATAAATCAGTTATCTATTGGTCAAAACAGCAAGTAGTTCTACATGTCAGTTCTGCCCTCTGTTTTAACTGATTTTGATTTAAAACTACAAATATGGAGAATTTGTAGTCCTAATCTGTAGTCCTAATGAGCTGCTCGGCCCTGCTGTGTTCCGTTGCTATGGGAATGGCTCCTCTGCCAACTGCCATGTGTGTGAGACAGAATGGTGGAGAAAGAATTCTATCTTTGTGAGACACCCAGGCAGTTTGAATGGAAAAACCATTCCGAACAACTCCTTCCCGTTCGGGAACCGTGACACGTATCGGAAAACGGTTTGAAGCGTATGAGAGGGCTATCTTTCGTCTCCGATAGTACCGCGATTCAATCTGTACATCACTCACAGTAATAACAGCGACGAGTTAGAAATGGTTGTGCGCTGAGGTTTGACATTTTTGAGAAATACATGGAAGTCAATGAGGCTGAGGGTGTGAAAATCCTGTCGCATGACTTCGCTCTAAAGCACCTTGACAGAAATCCGTAAGCCCTAGGAAATTTTCGAAAACATTTTACCGGAGCAGGCACTCGTATCGATGTTTTGACCGAGTTTGATACCGATAGGGCGATATTTGTGGGCGTGACGGCAATTTCAAAATTTATTTGGGGGTCAAAATCTCTCTGCTTCCCACACTCTAACGAGACGCCGGCTACACTCTAGTTCCCGCCGTTTCAAACCGACAAAAATTTTAAATCGTTTTTTGCTTTTTACTTCGCCATCGTAAGTCCGAATCCCCATAAAAGTAATAGCTCCAATGCCGGGATCGAGCCGCACGTTTCGATACCACTTTTGTGGGTGGGCACGCAGCGGTACGAGCCGCATTAACGGTAACGGAAGAAGAAGTTATAATAATAATAAAGAGGCGTTCTATTGGGTGAAGAACAATATGTGCCTGCCATGCAATGCATGACAGTGACTTTGTCACTGTCTCCTATGCATTGCTATGGGCAGGCCCCAATAAGCTGGAGGAAGTCCCCAAAGAGTGGGATGTCTGGTGTTCCCTCCTGGATCTGCTGCACAGATCAAATGCATGCATCAACTCAGAAAGTTTCTCCTAAAACACAGCAGAAACATCTTGAATGTTTGCACCTCTCATCTAGTACATAATAAGGAGGTGTGCAAACTCTGGAGCAACAAAGAATTTCATCATAAAGAGATCCAGATCATAAAAATAAAAAACACAAGCATACATACGAGGGCCATGCAGTAAACAGACGTTGTGTTTTCTGTGAAAATACATCTCCTAAGTTACTTCATTGTCCCCTGCTGTTTCCTCCTCCACTGCCTTCCAAGTGTGGATGATGATGTTTCCCAGGCGTGTCCTTACGTCTACGTGAACCACACAGGACACATTCGCTGGGACAGGATGCTGCGGCTAGTCTCAGCCTGCAACCTGGAGATCTTCAGCTTTCCTTTTGATGTGCAGAACTGCACATTCACATTTGGCTCCTACATGCATACAAGTAGGAAAGCTTTCTTGAGGTTTTAACAAAAAATACAACAGGGAGCCAATATCAACATTCTTTTTATTGCTGCACTCGCTCACACTGCCTGGTAATTCTTGTTCTCAGTACGGGACGTGAGAGTCAGTCCAGCTCTGCCGTTTAGCGAGATGTCAGAAAACTCAAAGCAATACCTGGAAGCCAGTGGAGAGTGGGAGCTGGTGGACATACTGGGGGAGACGGACATCCTGAAGTTTGGGATAGACGAGTGGGACATCATCACCTTTTGGGTTTGAAAAATTAATTTTTACTGATGTTAGGAGATTTAAATGTACACATGCTGTTGCTAGGGAAATGTGGTTTGTTGTCTGCAAGATTGGATTGAAAGTGACTTAGAAAATCTGGCATGTCGACAGTATACTAGTAAAAACTGTTGTCTAGGAGCAGCATTACTTATGATTTTTGCTCCTTGAGAGAACTAGTTCAACATCCAGCAATAGATTATCTTTAGATAGATCATCAGTCTTTTACACTCAGAATATAAAGTTAGTTCTTTTTTTTTTTAGATTTTGTATCATAAAAATTGATACAGTTTTTATGATAACTGTTTTTATAAGTCATTTGTGCTTCCTTACAATCAAAATGGTGGCAGAAAATGTGACATCACGGCTAAAAGGTCATGAAATTCCTTTAGGATTCAGCATAAATCAAAACCACAGGTGTGTAAATGTGCATAAATTCAAATTAGCACACTTTAGGCTGTTTTTCTCTTGTCCATTAGGTGGTCATAAGGCGGCGCCCGGTGCTCTACGTGGTCAACCTGCTAATCCCGAGCTCCTTCCTGATGCTCATTGACATTCTGTCCTTCTACCTGCCCCCCCACAGTGTGGACCGGGCCTCCTTCAAAATGACCCTGATTCTGGGTTACACCGTTTTCCTGCTCATTATGAACGACCTGCTGCCCAGCACAGCTAATGGAACACCCCTTATAGGTCAGAGATTGTGTTAAGGGCATACCTTTATAAAATAAGGTCTGTGTTGGTTAAAAAGAGTTTGTTACCAAACTGCTATAAGATTTTGTATCATAGTTAAAGTTGCAGAACGTAACTTTTGTAAAAAAAAAATATATAAAAAAGTTTTTATATATTTGTCAAATTTGACAATATGAGAGTGTAATATAAAACAGATAATTGTGAAAAAGTTGAGGTCCTCTGCTTTCTCCCAGAACCTGCAGAAATACACCCAGCTGAAAAACGTGGTCCGACATCAGTAGTAAGGCGTTACTGACAACACTGGTCAGAAGTGACCAATCAGAGCCAGGAGGAGGGGTTTAGTGCTGTAAATCACTCTTGTGTTCACCCTTTTTGCTCTTTGCGTTTTGAAAAGGCCATATTTTCACATACTGCAGCTTTAACGTGTTATATGTTCATCTTCATCAGGTATCTATTTCTCTGTGTGTCTGGCTCTCATGGTCATCAGTCTCCTGGAGACAGTCATCATCACCAACGTCCTCCACCACAGCTCTATGAAGTATCAGGAGGTTCCAAACTGGGTTAGAGTCGTTGTCCTCAAATATATCGCAACCATGATCTGCTACAGGTGGCCCGAAGGTGTTTCTCCCACTCTTAAAACACGGGAAGATAAACCTGAGAGTTCAAACAGCAGCACAGACGCGTGGGTCATCCAGCCAGTCAGCCAAGCAGCTGACAGGCACCGAACCTACAATGGAGGTAAGCAGGGAATTAGAATGTACATCTGATTTTTTTTTTACCTTTTATTAAATCATTATGTTTTTCAGAGATAAATAAAAACTGAATTGGAAATATCAGGAAATTTGTATTTTTATTTTGTAAGAAGGGTGTCCTAATCTTTTCACATTTGCAATGTGCAAAACTGTTCATTTTGAGGGTGAAAATAGCACTGCTCTGTATTCCGTCTCCTCTGTTGTAGACACAGGTTCTGTACCCGAGCTGCAGCTGATCTGTCAGTACCTGAAGGACCTCCGTGCACATCTTCTGTCGGTGCAGAAGGAGAGCGAGCTGCTGGACCAGTGGTGTCACGTAGGATACGTCCTCGACTTCCTGCTCTTCCGCATCTACCTGCTTCTGATCAGCTGCTACGCCATGGTTATTATCACCATGTGGTGCATCTGGATCAGTCAAACCTAACTGGACACGGATCAAATGTGTCAAATAATCACAATCTGATGTAAGGTGTATTTAAGTCGACAAATATACCCACACTTACATTTTAAGATACTATGGTTTCCTAAGATAGTGATGGAGTTTGTGTTTGTTGTTGAATCTGTATGTATTTTGTGTTTTAAAGTTATATGTCTGGCAGTTATAAAAAATATATATACATTTTGATTAACAGAAAATTGTGATTGAAGTCAATTTCACATTTGTTCTAAAGTTTATTTTGTCTACGTTTTTGTCTGTACCTTTTTTTCTATTTCCTCTCATGTATATCATGTTTCAGCAAACACATTTATATGTGTGTCAGCATGCCATGCAGAGACATGCCATAGAAAAATGATATCATTTATTTATCAATTTTTGCTGTTAATCAAAATCATTTAAATAAAATATGACAATAATATAAAATGAAAAGTCAGAGCTTCAATTATGCAATTTCTTTTTTGTATGTGTGCACTATAATTTTTACTTGAATGACTCCACAGTTGTATGTCTATTATTGTGTCTTGGTACTGTTTTGTTTTTTTTCTTTTAAATTGTCCATTATTTTTAATGGAAGAAGCTTGCAGTTTGAATTAGTTTGTTGTTAAGTGCATCCAGAAGGATTTAAGAACTGGTTGCAAATCCAAACACTATCTTTATGCAAACACAGCCAGAAGAGCTCTGATTACAACTACCGAGGCAGTAAAGGCCTTGAGTCACGCAATTTCAAAAGTCAATATTAGCTGCTGGTGGAGGTAATGGTTACGGATGAAATCATGTGACAAGAGCAGAGACATCTCCGTCAATGATCTAGTCTACAGAACATAATCCAGAGAACCTGGTGTGAAAATTATGAAGATTTCAAATATCAAACCTTTTGCACTAATCCTCGTCTTTTTCACTCTGTTTCATGGTAAGACAATCTTTTGACATGTACATTTAGCCTTGCTTTTATATTTCTACATTAAGTCTTGTCTCAATAGGTACATGCAAATAAAATAGGAAGTAGAATTTTATTTTATGTGCTATAAATTATGTTTTAATTTTTTGTCTCTTTTTCAAAGGCTGTGTTGCAGCTTTAAACTGCACCAGTCCGTCCCCTGAGTCCTTGTTTAAGGAGCTTGACAACCAGTTATTCCGTAAGAACCTCATTCCGCCTGTCGCAAGCTTCTCAGAGCCGCTCAACATCACAATCAGCATCACTGTGGTTGGGATTTTAGGAGTGGTGAGTCTAAACTATTTGTTCATCAAAAAGAATTTCTGCCAACAATGTGAACGGGCCAGCATGTGGTGAGAGTGGATGGTTAATTATGTCGAGTTGCTAACTTGGTGACATAGAAAAACAGATCAACTTCCTTTAAGAGAGAGAATGTCCAGCAGACCTGAGCTGTACGTGCAGGGGGTTTTGAAAAGACAGAACAGAGCCACAGAAGAACAACAGTCCTACAAGTAACTTATGTTCTTCAAGATATTCATTTACCTATGGATATGTATTTTGAGTCTCTGGTTAAATTAGTTTTCTGTATGTATTCATAAGTACTGAACAGTGGTCATATTTATAATCATGCTGCAGTAATTTTAAAATGTATTTCCATTTCTAGGATGAAAAAGTCCAAACACTGACAACTTTTTTATGGCAAGTTCTGGTAAGAAAATCATCAATTAATTGATAAAATGCTCAAGATTATAAAGATAGTTTCTGCAGAATGTCGACATTTTCTCTCTAAAAATATGCTTTTTGTTAAATATACAATTTGAAATTTGATCTAATTTTCAGTTGCAATGATAATGAACTTCTTTTTAATGTGACTAACCTAGTGAGCAGGGTTTTGTTTGTAATGACATAGGAGTGGAAAATAGCAGGACTCAGCTGGGATGAGGAGCAATGTGGAACTGAAAGAGTCTCTGTACTTCGGGAAAAGCTTTGGGTTCCAGATGTTCACATCTCAGAGTTGTAGGTCTAATCCATTTTCATTCTTTGGTGGGGTTTCTATTAGACATATTAAATAATATTATTTAAAAACTTTATTTCACAGTAACTTAGTGTCATAAGGGAAGTTTTAATTGAAAATGTTTTTAGAACAGCAAGGAACAAAACTGAATTTATTTTGTCTTGCTTTTCTGTTTTATTTCAGTATGGATGAGAACAGATCTCCTCAAACTCCCTACGTCTATTTAAACAGCACAGGCCATGTTTTTGATGATAAACCCATTAGAGTGGTCAGCTCCTGCAAGCTGGAAATCTACAACTTTCCATTTGATATTCAATATTGCTCGCTGACGTTTGGGTCTTATACACACTTTGGTGAGACAACTATACAACATTTCTATTACAAAACAATAATATCTGAACTCTGTAGTGCTTCCTTGTTATATTTAGATCTTAAAGCAAGTTTTTACCCATGAAATATTATACGTTTACATTGTAAGTGTACAGTAGCAAAGTGTTTCACTTTCAATGGTTATTGACTGAATGCTGAGCTCTGAAAATGAATGTTTGTCAAGCTTCGGAAATATGGCTGCTTCCTGGCATGACAGCAGAAGAGATTCTGGATGAATCCAAAAGTGTGCTGGAGACGAACGGAGAGTGGGAACTCTCCGACATAAAAGTGGTTCCATCCGAACTGGAGCTAGATATAGGAAGCTACTCTGTGGTCGAGTTTCAGGTGGGCTTGGTTTTTACTATTATACGTTTCTTGTTTCTGTAAAAATGCATGCACATCAAAACTACAGTTACAGTAGTTTCAGAATCAGCATCCACCTCCCTGTAACAGGAAACACTTATTTCAAACAGGGACAAATGTCTTAGCATATTATAGCAAACTATAGTATAGCGTAACATAGAATAGCGCTGTGTTGAATAGAGTGATACATTTGTAGAGTGTAATTTAGTATATTATAACATAGTGTGGCACAGTATAACATGGAATAGCACACAATAACATAGTATAGTATAGTGCAGTATTGCATAGCATTGTGTGGTGCAGTATGGTAAATACATAATATAGCAGAGTGAATAAGGTTTAGTGAAATGTAAAATAGTGTGGTAAAGTACAGAGCCGTATGGTATAGATGAGCACAGTATAGTGTGATATAGTATAGTTTAGTGTACTATGGTGAAGGACTTTGTAGTATAGTACACTATACAATACTATATACCATCACAGTGTCCTTCCTGTGTTTCATCTGCAGCTGACTCTGCGCCGCAGACCAATCCTTTATGTGGTGAACCTGCTGGTCCCCAGTTGCTTTCTCATCGCTGTGGATCTCTTCAGCTTCCTGCTGCCACCTCAGAGTGTGGACAGATCCTCTTTCAAGATGACCCTCATCCTCGGATACACCGTCTTCCTGCTCATCATGAATGACTTGCTGCCAGTCACAGGAGAAAGGACACCCCTGATCAGTAAGAGACACCTTAGATTTGGTACATCTTCAATTTTGCAGCTAAATTGTTGCTCTAAAAGGTGCACGTCAATTACAGCTGCAAATACATTCAATATCTGACAGAAATAGAGACTAAAGTATGCGCAAAATCTAAACAACAGCACAAGAAAACTCCAGTGAAAAAAGTACTAAAGAGGTGAGATTAACAATCACAAACAGAGGCACAAAACAGCAAGTCTTCAATCAATAGCATATGATTGTTTCTTTAACCAGATAAAGTTTCTCCTTCAGCCTAAATGTTCAGTGGGTGTTGGCTCAGCCTCACTCTTCATCCATGTTTCTGCTGAACAGTACACCTCAGCAATAGCAATGCTAGCTCAGACATCGTGCTTATTGAATTTAAATGCCAGAAGTTCTGGTCGAAACAGAAATGAGTCAGTGGCTTTGCTTAACTTGGGCTATGCCCTCTGTGTGTGACAGACGCACCTCTAAAATCAAGTCAACCTGCTGTCAATGAGGAAATGACCAGCAGGTTTATCTGGTTGTTATCTAAACTTTGTTTCCTGATCAGTTTTCTCACTCACAAAGAAATAAATACAAACATACAGAAATAAGTGTGATGTATCCTCCAGCGAAAAAACTTTAACAAACAATCTCCTCATTGAGGATAAATAAAGCCTGATTTGATAACTTGTATCATTCTTAGTTGCTCTGATGTTTCCTACAGACGTGTTCTTCTCCATCAGCCTGGCTCTGATGGTGACCAGCCTCCTGGAGACGGTCTTCATCACCAACATCCAGTTCAGCTCCAGCCAGTACAGTGCTGTGCCTCGCTGGGTGAGCGTACTGGTGCTGCGTTATCTCGCCGTTGTTGTTTGCATGTCTCCAAAGAAGAGCAACAGAGTTACAGTCTGCCTCAACCCGTCTTACAAAGGTAAAGTATCTTGTGAAATAAATAAGATGCCATGGTTGGCTAAGTGAAGTTTAGGATTTGAAGAAATTCTAACTAGTAGATTAAATGCAAATTTCATATCTGCAACAAAGAGCATTTCAAGTTTTAAATATATATATTTATTTTCCCTCTACTAATGACTTTTGTCCACACAGAAATATCTCTATACTGTTTGTAAAACACCAGGCAAAGGCTACAGAAAAGAAAAAGGACAAAAACCTTCTGCATAGGAATGAAACTCACAGTTATTTTGAAATGAACCACCGGATAAAGTTTCAACACTTTTGTTGGTGTTGCACTTTTTATGCAACACTAGCGTTGCATAAAAAGTGCAACACCAGCACTTTTTATGTCTCAAATGTATTTAGATGTTTTCAGTTTAGAAAGAAAATAAAAAAAGTGCAACCAAAAGCCAACTTCTTTCATCACAATAAATATGTATTACAGACATCAAAAATGAATTTGGAAAAGGCTTTAAACCAAACAATATACACACATAAAATAAAAAACAGAATCACAAGACAAGTTTTTTTCTTCCTGAAAAATATTAAAAATAAGCTTTTCTTTGCCTGTAGATAAATTGTACGGCCAGACTTTAAAACATGGGTGTTCTGTTTTCTATTACATCTATCAAAAATGGTTTAAAGCCATCAGAAATCTTATTGTTTCCTCAGATTCAACAGCAAACACAAACTCCATCAACATCTTAGGAAACCAGAGCATCTTAAAGGAACCACATCCAGTGAAGGCCCCCAACCCTCCTGCTGCTCCCCCAGAGCCGGCTCTGGAGGAGCTGAAGAAACTAACCAGAGATCTCACAGCCATCCGTCTGCAGGTGGACAAACACTTCCAGGGGTCCAAAACCGCAGAAGAATGGCAAATGATTGGAATAGTAATTGACCGTCTGCTGTTTTACTTGTACATAATCTTCATTATTGTGAGCTTCATCACCATTACGGGCATCTGGATCTGGAATAATACGTTTGCTGCATAAGTTACATCTGAAGGAATGAAAACACCAAGAGTTTGATGGTTTTATTTCTATTAAATCTGCTTATTTCCATAAAACCAAATCAAACAGAGGTTAACTTTATCTAAACTCAGTTACATACAATTAAACTTCTCTTCAGGTAGATTCTCTGTAGAGTGATGGAAAATTTTACAACAGATTTTTATGATTTTCTTCATAGTATCAAAAGAATTATATGTGATTTTGTTGTAAGTCATTAAAAGTAATATATTACAAGATTAGAAAAGAGTTTTTGTTTGTTTTTGTTTTAAAGCAATGCTCTTATAAAGTCAAACTCAGTGAAAACGTAAGTCTGAGTAGTAGGAATAATCAGCATATTTCACAACAGCTGCAGCAAACACATCTTTTGCCTTAAAACTGGCTAACAGCATATTTATGGCTGAAAACGATACATTAAACAATGTATTTGGACAAGAAGATTGCCTAACATAAAAGCATCTGCAAAACATTGACTGTTGTTCCATGCTGACATTTTGTCATAAATCTGTGAATTTAGAGGTGAAAATGCTCTCATATGATAAAGTGAATGCATAGCTGTGGTGAAGAAAGCAGAGACCCTGCACAGATTTGTAAGACAGTCGTATTCAACTCCAGTCCTCCACCTCGGCTTCTGTTCAGGTTTTGTTGTGATGGTTCAGGTCTCACATTCCTGACTGTATTCAGCATAGCAGTCAGTAACTGTCTATACCAGTGACAATGTTTGTTTGTGGGTGCTTGTTTTGACCTGTCTTTATCGTCGAAGTCAGGGGACAACATTTCACAGTAGTTTGTAATCGCTGTTACAACATAAAATTTATCTAGAAAAAACAAAAAAAAGCTTTGAAAACAGAGGAAATTAAGTTAAAATGTAGAAAAAATTTAACTTCTTCAAAGAAGAAAATGGACCGACATAGTGAAATATGGAATATGGAAAATGAAGATTTATAGCCTATTCAAAAATATAATGGAAATAGTTTGAGACTAAAAAAAATATTTAGCATACAAAAAGTACAAATGAGAGCTGCTGCAACATGCTGCCACAATGTTGATGCAGTTCATGCTACAAAGATTAACAAAAAAAGCAAAACACAGACAAGCACCTCCTGGTGTAAAGTCTGTGAGTCTGGAGTCATCTGGTTTCATTCTCAAGGACAGCAGAGTCATCTAATGGCCGCCCTCTTATCTGACCTCTACATAGCTTGTTAATGGCTATAAATGTGCTTTAAAAACCTGCAACATGAGCACATTTTGTATAATTCAGATGACTTCCGTCACCACACAAGACTGCTCTAATGTAAAACTGGATTTTTAAAAAGACGGTCATGTTATGTTTGAATTAGGAGTTTGTGAAATTTTATGTTTGAACTTAGAAATTCATTCGATTCCATAATGATTGTAGTAAATAAAGTATATTTCAAAGTCACACTGCCACCACTAGATGGCACCACTGTCTACAAAATGTGCTGATTATTGTTAATCATGATAAATAAGATGTAAAGGATGACTCTCCATCACACTGATGAAGCAGCTCTGGGTTAAATGGATCTTAAAAAAAACAAACAGGTATATTTCCATGACAAGCTGGGAAGTCATAAGAATACAATTCTAGTCAATTTTAATGTTAAAATGATTTTTAAAGTACTTCAGTAAGAAAAAGGTAAGCAGTCTGATGTATTAAAGCTTAATAGCCACTATTTATTGTCTAACATTTAACCCAGTCTTGCATTTTTGTACTTTATGCATTTTATATGCAAAAAAAAAAGTCTAAGATATCAGTTATAGCTCTAAAATCTGGAGGAGCTTAAATGTAATAAAAAGCATTAGCTAAACATAACCTGAAAACATTTGAAACTTCAAAGAGCACAGAGTGACACCAGCATTTTAACAGTCTTGCCAGTCATTTATTGTGAACATCATTACATACTCAAAGCAAATCAAGAACAACAATTAACATTTTTAATAAAAGTTTTTTAAACTCTGTAGTGCACTTTAAACCTCTTCACTCCTCTATAACAAAGGCAGGTCCAAGACAAAGCTGATCAGAGGAGCTGGGCGGATACTTTGTTCAAAAGCTTTCAACTGAAACGTTTCTTTAGTAAAAAGAAGAAAAATTAAGTCTATAAATAATGAATGGATCCATTTCGAAGAGATTAGCTGTTAGTAATGAGACCAATTATATGTACTAATTATCCAGTTAAGACTACTTTTGCTGATCTAATTTATAAGAAAAAGAAACATTTGTTAGCTATTTGAAACCTCAAGAATAAACATAACAACATAAATGTCTGCTAATTCATTCTGGTCCACAAATGAAAAATATGAAAATCTAATCGTTAGCATAAGTGCAAAATACATTTCTAAAAAGTCTAAAATGCAATTTTTTACCTAATCTCATTTATTTAACAACACATGGAGTTACTTGGAAAAAAAAAAAAACACATGAATATGATGATAATTTTAAACCTCACCTCTAATGCAGTAAGCAAATTCGCTAAAACTTGAGTAAAAAAAGTTTGACTTAAGAAAGTGATGAGTTAAGTTACATTAGATCAAAACCGCTTCAGGCATCATTAGTAGGTAACCTTTCAAGCTCAAAGTTCATATTCTTAAAACGAACATTAGCAGAATTACATCCAACTCCACCAGAACACACCGGATCAGGGCAAATAATCAAACACGCGGCTATCTGAAAAGCTGCAACAATAGAAATCAGCAAGGGCAGCAGGTAGATATGCACACTAGCACTCATTCAAAGTCCACCACACACCCACACACACACACCCCGAGCAGCAGGACAACTGATCATTTCCAGTTTTACCGATAACGTTTGCAACAATGACTTCTGTTCCCGTTCCTGCAAATTCAGCTCTGCTGAGACACTCCACCATCGTTTCCATTACATGCTCATTGGTCACAAAAGAAGTGCCTAAAACAGCACAAAACACAAAACATAAGGCTCAAAAAATGGAAAAGTACATGGTAAATATTTTCTTAATATTCAAAATAAAACTGCACCTGAAAAGACCATTTAAACTGTTATTCGTCAATCTTAAAAGTTCTGCATTTTTAAACTTCCAGTGTTATTCTCACAAATAAATGTATCCTACCATGTTAGGTGTCAACAAAACAAAATGTCAAAATAATAAAATAAGCATCTTAGCAGTATGTGTAAAGAGGGAGAAGTCTCAGGCTAAATTAAATACTCTTATTTTGTTGACAGATTGATTACATTTCACGACAAATATCACAACACAAGAGCTGAAAGTTAAAGGTGGTCTTTGGCTTGTGTTGCACATAAAACTGCAAAATTATTAGCGTCAAGTAAGTATGCAAGGCCGCAGGTTTGATCTCTCATGCAGAGCTGGTCTATTTGTACAGGAATGATTCAGCATTGTTGAGGAAAACTGATAAGTAGGAGAGTTACACAAATATAATAAACTTAAAATTATTTTTAATCAAAACAATTAAACTCAACAGATTTTTGAGGAGTAAAGGCTGAATTGTTAGCTTGTTAGGTTTAATAAATTAAATCTTCAATGTTTAATTTTTAAAGAATGCCTTAGTTTTTTTCCACATTGTGGAGACAATTTCATTAAATTTGCTTAATAATCGATATACTTTTCAAGCATTAATAAAAAATAAAGTGCATTTCTTCAAGGGGCTTGTAGAAAACATTCATCTCAAAAGTCCACTTCCATACGTGGCGATCTAGTCAAAAACAATTTTCTCTAGTTATCTGAGAGGAATGAGCTAAAGACGGGGAGAAGGTCAGAGACTACAATCATCGTCGATTTGTCCTCCACTTCTTCTTATTCTTCTTTCCTGAGGTCACCGTGTTGCCAGCACTAAGTCCCCCCTCCTTCGTCCTCTTGCTCCTCCATGTTTCTGCACGCCATCCTCTCCCGACGCTCCGCCAGCCGCCTACACCGGGGGCAGTCTTTACCCGTCCTGAAGCAGCTCTGATGGTAACAGGCGTGGCACTCTGAAAGGGGAGAAGGAACACAGGAACATTAGCAGGCAAAAAGACAATCATATGTCGGACTGCAAGCAAAAGCCAGCCGTAAACAGGTTCCACCAATTTGCACAACATAAGTTGCACAAGAAAAAAGTAGCCAATCAGAAGCAGAGCTGAGGGAGGACGGGCGTATAAAAGGCACAGAGGTGAAAGGCAGCGAGGCAGATGGGAGGAAGCAGTTCATGTCCTGAGAGCCGCAGCATTAAACCTGCGTAGACTCGTCCTGATACTCATTAGCAGTGAAAGGAGTTTCAACCTGTGCATCACTTAATTTAATTTGCCCTCATACGAGATAATGTGAAAAACAACATGTCTAAGATGATGGTGGATTCATGAGATGAAACTCAAAGTGAATTTAAAATATGTTTATTTCATGTTGAAATGAAGATTTAAAAAAATAAATAAATAAAAAGCCACAACTGTACAAGGCATAAATAGTCTCTTCAACATCACAGATGAACTCTAACAGCAAATAAAGAAAATCAAATGGAGAACAAACTAAAATCCTCCACTTGCTCAGGCAGAACAACATAAATAGAAACCAACTCTGACAGGCATCCACTTTGAAATTCAGAACCAAAAGGAGTTTAAAACTGCAAACACGATAGAGGGGACGCACACCTTCTGTGACGTCGTTTAGCAGCATTATTTTTCTAATGACGGCAGCCATTCAAAGCTAAAGAGAAGAAATTACGACAGCTATACCTTCTGGAACCAAAACTAAAATGTCCACCACCATCTGACAAAATATCTACCCACCACCAGCTGTGCAACCAGAAGAACCAAAACCAACACCAGCCCAGTAACACCAGGAATTCCAAACAGTAAATGAAGAAAAGGTAAAGATTCCCACACCACAAGAAGATGCGAAACAGCAGAGAGAGAGATGTCTAAAATGGTTGAGAATATTTCCAAAAGACCATGATGCTCAAGCTACAGCTCCACTCACTGTCCCATAACACACCAAATTACAGTTTCATACACCTTTAGAGTGGATTCAACAAATGACAATACATTAAAAAGTTACTAATGAAGAGGCTAGGGATGTCCCGATTCAATCAGTTTTCGACTGTTAGTCAATATAACAAACCTAATCTAACATCCTGAAATGCACATATTAAGTGGATCTAAATGTGAGGAAATTATAGTGATTTTGTTGAAAATTAAGCCCTGTCAAGTCTATAAAGACAGGACAGAATCTCCTTAAACAATCCCATTCTGCATAGTGCATGTGTACTGGGATCAAAGGTGTGCAATTAACACAGCTAAACAGTACCATGAAGGCACATTATGAATCAGCTGACCATCTGTGAAATAAAAACTAATCTTTGAGCCATTGGTTTCAAGCAGCTAGCATGCTGATGTGAGTGAAACATGATCTGTGCAGACAGCACACTGTAGTACAGGATTAAGTAATGCTGTTGTTAGTCATATGGTGTGATATGACAGTCACAGCTGCATCACTTCTGTAACTGTGGCACACATATGTGCACAGATGCAGTCCTAACCTGTTTGACACCCTGGGCGAGCCACCAAGGACAACTTAGTGTTGTTTCTATTATGATATCCCGCCACCAATATGACGATCTACCCACAGGTCTCGTCTACACAGAGTTAATTTCCGTATCAAAACAGAGAGCAAATATGATGGCTGTTAGTGAAGCATTAGTCAATTGGCTCAAGCTGCTAAGGATTAGAGATTCTGTCGCTGTTAAGAAAAACATAGGAGAGGACCGTCCAGAAGATTACTGGTGAGCGAGTTAAATGCTACACATTCACAGTAATGCAAACAATGCAACACTGCAATAGTGTGGCATTTACTGCACTGTAATGCTGCTGAAACATAACACACGTGGAATTGATTTTAAGAAAACAGCCAACTGTTACTCTGTGTCAGCTTCATCGACTCAGATTCACATTTTTTAAAAAAGAAAAATCTTAATCAGGACATCCCTAGTTTTAAACCCATTTTCTCCAAATAAACATACAGCAAGAGATGGCTTTGGATTTAACAGATTTTGAAAAGGATATTGCTCTAAATTGACCATTAAAAAAAACAAAAAACAGTAAAACGAGACAAAATGTATAAAAAGTGCAAAATGTGTAATAAATGGCAAAAAATCTTAGCTAAAAATAGAACAAGTCTTAAGACTGTTTTGCATATGGCTCATACTTTTACCTGGCAGTTACAACAAAATAGTCCTCTCTAATTTCAAGAAACAGGCTTTATTAATCTTTCCAGATAAAGAAATATTCCTCAGCATCTATTATTGACCTCCAAGTCCTTCATCTGCATCCTCAGTCTCTCTGTTCTCCTCTGTCGACGCTCCATCCTCCCCTCCACTCACCCTGCCTTTAGTTAATCTCCTGGCTTTGCGGGTTTTTCGATTTCTCCAATTTGTCTCAGCTGCATCTGCTGTACCCTTTCGCTCTTCCTTCACCACCTCTGTATTTACTACCACGTCACTTTCCCCACTCTCTCCTTCCTTCTCCTCCTTGCTTTTGTGTTTGGAAAAAACACTTGCTAGCTGATGTGGTTTCAGTAGTTTGAAGATGGAAATTTTTTCAGTTTTAACTGTATCTGTGTCTTTCTGAGCTTTCTCTTCCTTCTCTTTTTTTACCAGTGATCTTTTTATACACTCTTCATTTCCTTCTTCCTCTTTCGATTTCATTTCTTGTTCATTCTCATCGTCTCTTTTTGAGGAACTCTCTACTCGATTACTCTTGCGCCCTTTCCCCTCCTGTCCTGCTTCATTCAAACTCTCAAGGCTGCTGCACTTTTCACTATCACTTTTGTCTTGTTTTAGTCTCTTTATTCGTAGCGCCTTCAACAAACTCACCTTTTCCCTTCTTGCATGTTCATCTTCACTTTCCTTGTTCTCAAGCTCTTCCTTCCTCTCCTTTTCAGCTCTCCCTATCTTCTCCTGTTGCTTCTCTCTTCCTATAGTCCAGGAAACTGTGTTAACCATCTTCCCCGAACTAAAATGCTTAAGCGTTCCCTCTCTCGCGGATGAATCCCTGGAATCCTCCTTCTGCTTATTTCCTCCATCCTGCTGCTCTCCGCTGTTCACTTCCTGATCTACCCCCAGCTCCTCTCCGCCCTCCCCTTCTTTCCTGTCCTGGAAAGCGCTCTCGCCAGTCTACGAGGGGTCGGGATCTTCCAGTCTCTCCAATTTAGTTGAAAGGAAATGCTGGAGGACTGGGGTCTTGAGGGCTCACCTTCGCAGCGCTGGCACTTGCTGAGCTGGAAGGGGAAGATAATGTCTTTGTCGTTGTTGCAGAACTCGCAGACAAATCCCTTCGCCTGACACAACTGAGGGACAAAGCAAAAATGATTAAAAACAACTGGGAGAAGTACCTGTCAATGTGAAGTAAGGCTGAAACAATTAATTGGGTTAATCACGATGAAGCGATTATTGAAGTAATCAACTAATTTAGTAATCAATTAATAAGCTGAAGTATGCAGGCTCATAAGAAGTCCTTTATGCTAAAAGAACCCACTCAGAACAGTAATTAAACTGAAACTGTACAAAAAATAATATTTAGCCAAAAACACTACTTCTGTAAATATGTTCAACCCAAAACTATCAGAGTAGCATAGTTGTAGCTTCACCTGCTTGAAATTCTGTAAAACAAATCTAACTATGAATCAGTTCATTCAAATAATATTCAAACCTACACTGTATTGATGTTAAGGCAAGCAGAAAGTGCTGAACTTTTAAGACACATCATTTATTACAAATGATAGAGTATACTCTCAAGCTATGCTGTGTTATTGCATTTTTTCCATTTGAAAGATGGAAATGAAAAAATAAATTCCTCCTTTAAAGTATTTACTATACTGTGTCAAAAAGGCTAAAGTGTTTAATTGAAAAATCTGCAGAATGTGCCAATTTATATTTTTATCCAATTAATCATCAGAATAAGCGATAACTATAATAATCAATAATTGCAGCACTAATATGAAGTCAACCAGTTGCCATAGCAGCCGCCTTACCACGCAACCAGCTACATGCATGGTCCCAAGCTTAAGCAGCTCTTTCAACCGAGGAGCAAGTTCTCCGTTGCGAACAGCAGTGAGATCGTTGAGCGAGAAAAGGTGAAGGTCCTCGGTCAGGTGACCTGGCACGCTGTCGAACTGGTCCAGAACCCTGAGAGGAAGACCCAGAAGCAAACGGGTGATGTTCTCCTGTCCAGAAGTTTTTTCCATTCCAAACAGGTTTTGGTTAATGTGAACAGAGAGGCTTACCCTCTGGCAAAGCGACAAGTCTTGAAGAGATTTTTCATGTGAAAAAGTTGCACTCTTAAAACCTGGAGGGAAAAAAAAAAAAAAAAAGAAGTTATTCAAGTATTCAATAGAAAAAAAATACTACATAAATAGAATTAAACAGTTTTAAAGAGCTTCTGGTCTAGACCACTAATGAAATTCAATCCTTGTCCACTCAGTTAGAGTAACAAGCTCATGTTATCCACAACACTCTTCAGTATGGACGCTATTACCGAAGGAGGAAGACTCAAATTTAGCCATTTCCACCATCACAAATGTGAAAACAGCTAAAATTGAAATCAGAGGAAGCAGAAAAGTTATACAGAAACTATTTTAAAAAGGTATTTGAAAATAGACACATTGTCTGCTCCTTTAAAACAAGGGGTAAGACTTCAGCAAAAAATAAATTACCTGGAAAGGGCCAAAATAGAGTAAAAAAAAAAAAAAAGAAAATCAGCAAAATCTTTGAAATATGTCCAAAAAGCCTCAAATTACTCATAAAAAAACTTCAGTAAAGTCTGCTTCCTGGAATTCTAAACATCATCATGCGTTCCTTCAATCGGTTCATCTCTCAAAGAAAACCCCAAAAGAGTCGAGTGATCTAGTCAGCTGATTAATAAGCTTTAACTTTAACAGCGAAGTCTAAATCCTAATGATAAATAAATATTGAATACGTTTTGAGCTTTTCTTTTTATTTTGGGGTCATTTCTTTTTAATTATTAGGAATAAACTTTTGTGCTGAGAAGTATAGGTTGCCTCACTGCAGAATAAGCTTACTTGAAGGTAAAAACACAATAACATAAAACTTCAGACATTGTTTGGTGGTTTAAAAAAAAAAAAAAAACAGTTCTTGAGAAAGAATCCTTTTTACATTGAGTTGCGTGAGAGACATTAAAAACCTGTTTCTGGTTATTTCTTTACTCGCAGTGCAACTCTGTAATGCTGTGTGCCACTGAAGCAGCACTAAGAAACATTTTTTTGCATCATTTTAACTGCAGCTGATAAATGCTGAATGTCTCTATTCATTCCAACTCGTTACTCAAAATGCAGCAGGTCACAAGTTTGTTATTTCACTTTTTAAGGACTTGATGTTCCTCCCTCTGGGATGTTTGAGAGGGGAAGAAATGTCTCCTTTAGCTGGATGCAACCCGTGAAGCTTCGTAAACATCATCATGGAATATGTTACCACCTCTGAACTCACCCTGACAGACTCCAGAGACTTGATCTTCTTGTACAATCCGTTGTTGATGTCACTCGGGTTGAACAGAGGGTCTGCTGAAATCTTGCTCAACAGGTCTCGGGCGAAGTTGCTGACGTAGTACTTGCTGAAGTCCCACTTTCTGAGAACTCGGCCGGGAACGACCGCCTGGGCGTTCTCGTGGCAGCACTGGCAGAAGTAGCGGCCGAGGTACTCGCAGTATCTCAGTCGCTTGATGTAGTCTGAGGCGAGGGCAGCCAGCAGAAGCACAACAGAAGAAGTATTCGAACAAAAAAAAAAAAAAAACATCTCATTGCCACTTTTTGCATAAATTTGACCAATTAAGACAAAAAAATGGGAGTCTGATTAGTCTGACTGGCTCAAACAGGTGACAAACTGACAACTGTAACTATAATGCAAAACCAAAGAGTATTTTTAGTATCAGAGAGTACTTATTAAAATAATTGAGATGATGAATGAAGCTACTAAAAGTAAACAATTTTTCAAAGAAATATGAAGAAAAAAAGAAAAACATAGAAACAGACTATAAATGAAGTGTCAGTCAGTCTATTAAGCAGGACTTAGCAGTAGATATTTGATGTCTTACTGTGTTTGAAATGTCAGAAAGGTAAAACCCAATTTAAAACCATCTTGCATTATATTTCCAGTTGTGCATTAGTATTACTGTGACTGCAGGTCATACCTGGGTCTATTCTGGTGCCGCATCCAGCACAGCGGTAGTTCTGCTTGGCAACAATAATCTTCCTCCTTAAATGAAACAAAACACCAAACAATTTGGCTATTTAGACTGCAGTAATCTTATGCAAACTGACATCTACAGTCAATTTTCAAATAATTTTTAGAAAGATCTTAAAATGTGAACACAAAGAAGACTGGTTTAGAATATGGCATAAAAATACTTGCTTGTTAGTGCTTGACTTTATCTCATATTAAAAGTTTAAATTTCAACTCTTTTAAATAAACAACCAGTCTTATTTGGCAAGTAGCTTTGAGAAAATGAAGCCCCACATGTTGCAACCAAGTCAATAAATAACAATTAAAACATATTTAAAAAGGAAGCAAAATGAGGAAGAACTTATGTTTACGGACTTTGGTGCAGGATGAATGTTGAAGATTATTTGTGGTCTCGGCGGTGCCCACTCAAGGTTGCCTCGAACTCGAATCCTCAGCTTGTAGATATCTGCGTGCTCGCCGTCATCAGGAGAGATGGGCAGAGAGTCGGGAATAGGCAGCAGCTGGAAGGACACAAGAGTAAAGCTTAGATATGCTCCGCTGCTTTTCAGAACATGTTTGCAAAACACAAAACCTATAAATATTGTATGAGGGGCCATCATGTTTTAGTTCAGATTGAAATGAGATGTTGCACCTTCTGTGGAGCATCATGCTCTGGAACCAGCCAGTCGAGCTCTGAAGCTGCAGGAAGCTGCATGCCCTCGAACTGCCTGAGCAAACCCATCGCCACCGATTCAGCTGAGTTAGACTGGAGGAAGGAGGGAGCGCTAAAGAAAAACAATAAGAACAACATATAAATACCTCTTAAAAAGGAAAAAAAATGTTTTAGCCACACCTGTTCTCTGCTAATCAACAGAAGCGCAACAAAACCCAGAGTCTGCAGAAAGGTGCAAACTGATATAAAATGGAAGTTCCTGAAAATGTCTCTGGAGAATAGATGAGGGGTTTTCTCTGGTTTCATTGTACCAGTTTACCTTTTCTGAGAAATTTAAACTTCCAAAATACAAAAACATTGCAGAGAATAAAAATAATTAGAAAGATCAAATGGCATAAAAATTTAAAAAATATTGGAACAAAAAGACTTTGGGTTAATGCAGACAGATGTAACTTACATGGACTCTGAGCTCAGGAAGGACCTGCCACTGGAGCTCACACTACGCTTTATATCGGCATCTAAAAACACAGCGAGAACAGAGTGGTTTAATCACAAGATAGCAGAAGTTTACAAGTTTTAACCTGCTAAACAAAGTAGCCTCACTTTTTTGGACCACTGGTAGAGATTAGTTAAAAGCAGTAAAATAAATTAATCTTGGATGACAGTACAATATGAAAGTTTTTACAAACTTAGATACAGCCACAACCAGAGAAGTGCCCAACAATTCCTAATAAATGAATGAATCTGAAGCATTTTGGTGCTTTAAATCTAATTTAAAGCTGAGCACAGTGTTGAGAAACCTTTGAATTTGTAAAAATTGTGACTTGTTGTGTCCCTGGTGGAATAAATATAAAGTCAAATAAAATTAGAATTTCTTTATTGTCATTGTGCAAAACAGAACAAATAATAGATAGCAACTCCCAAAGGCAGAGTAAATAGAGAAATAGTTATCCAATCTTCAAAATGGGAAAGATAAATGAACATCTCATTTAAGTAACAAATGGTGTTTAAAGGCTGAATAAAGAACTCAGTTTATTTTGAAATCATATAGCATATAAAAAAAAAAAATCTTCTAAATTTTATTTTATTTATTTTGCACTGGTACAGATCTCTACCAGAGGTGCTACTATTTGTGAAGAGTGTTGTACTATAAAATATTCATAGTCTCTCAGGGATTTAAAGACTTCAATGCTACAAATAGCAGGAAAATAATTCTACAGCAAGTTAAAAAGCAAAAGCTGGAAGAAGTTTCTCATTAGCTTTGTTTCCCCATCAGGCAGTTAAAAGAGAGAGAATTAGCTACAGGAAGAGCACAAAAAATCTTTAGAGCGTTAAGTTGAAGAATTATACCATTTAAACTTTACAAAATAAGGAATCTACTGAAAAATAATTTACTGATTATTAAATTAAAGCAGGAGCATGCAGCAGAAGCTTGGCAGATTATTCTATATCACCAATAAGAAAAGGAAATAAGTAGAACAGGTTTGGCAGAGCAGGAGAACGCCTGCAGGGTTTTTTTCTTCATATCAGGTTCTCTTTATCGCAGGATCAACATTTCTGTTTGTTGTCACGTAGCCCTGATTACACTCAGAGCCTTTCACACATACAATAGATGTTCTCAGCATCAAGTCAATAAAAAGGCTTTTTAGCTCTGCAGAGAAAAACATCTGCATAATTAAGAGAAATAAAGCTTGATTTGGCTGAGTTAGCGAGAGACGACGGCTGTTTGCGCTGATTATTCAGGTGGGTTGATGATTGAAATTTGACGCATGACGATTTTAGTTTGTGGCAAAAAGAGGAGTGAGGTGCAATCATAGTTGAAAATTAAGAGACTTTCTTTGAGGAATCTACCATTTAGGTGAGGGATGCTTTAAGTTGCATGAAGCAGAAAATACCTGCAGGTTATTATTATTATAAAAACGAAAAAGAAATAAAACAGGAAACACTTCATATGTGGCTTCCTATTTTAGATATTGAATCCCAGTACCTACAAGCCACAGTGTTTACTTTTATTGAAAAACAAAGAACAAAATGTGCATTACATATGAAAGAGGATTCTGAATACTCACTACTGTAAAACATAAAATATTGAAGTGGATGGATTATGATAATGGAAGAAACTACAGTTACAGCATGACGCCACTCGTTTCATTCATCTCCTTTTTGAAAACAGACAGATACAGGCACACTTGACTCCTGCACCACCAAAGTATTGAAGCAGCAGAGTAAGAAGAGTAAGAAGCACACAGGTCAACTCAGGGGAGGAGGCAGCTGGCTCGTCGCCAAACAAAACAGAGTAACGCAGCAACTAATCTCACAATTAGCGACTACTTCTACAGAAAAAACCCAACTCGCTCTCTAATTATGATGTTGGTCTGAACATTGCAGATGTTCAAATATGTCTATTTATTGCCAAATTTTGATCAGACATTTTACTTCCAGTAATTATTCTTTTAGAATAAACAAGACATGGCTATTGTAAATTGAATTCTTAAAAAAGCAATTTTATTTTTTCTGTACTTTTACTAGAACCTTCTAATCGTTGTGCACAACTACAAACTATATCACAAGTCCAGCAGACTTGTGAAGAAATACCATCACATAATAAAATCCTTCTAGAAATGCGTTTTAACATGAATTTATAATAACTTTCAAAATAATTCATACCACTTAAGCCTTCTCACTTTCTCATGTATTTAATACAAAATAAAACCTGGTGCAGCTAAAGAAAAATTATACTTTTTTTTTTTTTTAAACAAAAATCTAAAAAATGTTAAAGAAGGTTCTCTTGTCAGGATTATAATCTTGCACTGTAGAGCACCCTGAACACGATTCCCCAAACAAAGATGGTGGTGGCAGCATCATGCTTTGGGGACGCTTTTCAAAGCAGGAACAGTGAAGCTGATCTGAGCTAATAGCGAGATAAATGAGGCCATGCAGCAAGAAAATGTCTCAGACTCAGCAAAAGACTCGCTACTAGAGTAAAGCTTCAGCTTCCAAGTCAGACAACTAGCCTAAAGATAAGAGCTACACTGTAATGGCACATGCCGAAGCGTAATCATCCGATTATGAATCTGTGGAAAGATTTGAAAACTACACAAGTTTCATTCAAATCTGAAATTTTAAATTAGATGTGACAACCTATTAAAGACAAGCTGAGGTTGTTGTACAAACTATTGTACGCCAGTTGGCATATGCCCTTTATGTTTATGTTATAATCACTGTACAGTATATCGTCCTTAAGTTTAATTTTTTTAAGTCTTTATGTTAAACTACATGTCTCAATGTTCTGTCACTTTGCTGCTGTTTTGTCCCACAGTGAATTTCTCCACTGTGGGACAATAAAGGTAATTTCTATTCTATTCTATTGACTCTAGGTCACTAAAAATGTGTCACACTTCCGAGGTTTCTTTAACAAAAATTATGCCACTTTCATTTCAGTTCACAATTACGGTCCATCGCCTGTTAAAATTTCAAGTACTTTCTAAGTACATATAAATTTGTGGTTTGAACATGTCAAGCGGTATAAATACTTTTCAAAGTCAATATAAATTACAGACTCTTCAAAAAGTCCAGTGAAGCTTAAAGCTGGAATTTTTTTCCAGTTTGAATCAGAGCCACCCACTTCCTCTCCGTATATAGCCGTACAAAGCTGCGTCGGCCGCGAGTCAGCCAGCAGATACCTGAGAAGAGGGAGGCGAGTGACAAGGAGAGGCCGCTCTGAGACACCGCCAGCATGGACTGACCCTCACAGCCATCTGAGAGACAGAAACTAACACTCAGCACCGTCACTGCCCACAGGAGCACACCCACTCAGACATTTCAACACTGGATACAGAGGTGTGTTAGTGTTCCAGCCAAACACAGTCTGCACTGAGAAGAGAGCTGTGAAGGTCAAAGGTTAACAAATCAACAGTATTGAAAAATTTAATGAAACACACCCAGGATTAATGAGCACACATCCAAGAGAATCATTAATTATCGACATAATACAGGTTTAGATGTAGATTTTCTGTTAATCATTTCATGTTTTCAGATGACGACAGATTTTGTGAAGCTTTTACAGCCAAAGCTCCTATATGAGCCCCTAATGGGCTCGTCACATGTCAACAGTATATTTTATATCCACAATCAGCAGACTGGCTGCTGTACTCTGACCTACAGGTTATAGGAGATGATAAAAGCTGGTTGGTGAGTAGCCAATGATGTTATGAGATGATGAATCATGAAGAAAATAGAGAGGGGGAAAAAAAAAAATCAACATACAATAAAAGATTTGGGAAGGATATAAATTAAAGAAAATATTTTCAATTTGGATTAAAGTAATAAATTTAGATCTTTGAAAGCAGCCAGAAGTAAAGTCGATTCCCTGAATTATGAACTACACCTCACCATACTGATGAAACTGATCAACTCTTTCTTTTGTAGAAAATAAACCATCAATTAAATTTGTAGTTTTTTTTTGTTCTTATCCCTCGTTCCCTCTCTGTACCTTGCAGTTCACATTCTTCCACCTCCTCGGCCGAACCGGAGTCAGACAGGCCCTGGTAGGAGTCCTGAGAGCTCCTCCTGGAGCCTCCGCTGTCAGTGGAGTGGAAATCTGAGCACAAGTTTCAACAAGTTATGCAAAAAATATCACAAACTTTTTTACTTTTTTCTGAACATGTGCAGAACCCATTACTGGTAAAAAGATTGTTAGGTTTTCTCTCATGTTTCATCACATCAGAAACTAAAAGAGGTAAGAAAGTTAAAGCTCCCCCTTACCAACAGTTATTTACAGAATTTAAGTTTCATGTAAAATACTAATCAGTTGAATATCTAAAGAGAGAGGTGGGTGTTGAGTTGTAACTTGGCGTACGGTGCTGGGAGGTTGTGCAGGGTGGCAGACGGCTGCGGCGGATCTGCTGTCTCCTCAGACGGATCTTTTGTTTGAGCTGCTGAATCTCGGAATCACTGTCTCCCTCCTCGCCCTCTTCCTCCTGGCGCAGCATGTTGTATTTCATTAGCTCAATGGCAGCGATGAGGGACTCTGAGATGCTGAAATGAGCATTTTCCTGCAAAGCATGGATATTATATTATTATGTTGTCTCCCAAATTAAACTCTTCACTTTCCTTTGTAACTCTGCTAAACTGTGACCAGCGGTGAATCAGGACTCTACCTTTTCTAGGTCAGCACAGCTGCCAAAGTCCTGCTCTGACAGATAGCTGATGAGGCTTTGCCCCTTCGATGGCTTCCTGAACATCCCATCCGGCACACTGCTGTACTGGGGCCCATCTGATGTCAAACACAGTATGAACAACTTTAAGTCAATATGCCAAACACACAAACAAGGGAAAAAAAAATTATGTTTGATTAAGCTTTATCTTATATCTATGAATTTGCTCAAAGCCATTTATAAACATGTGGTTTTCTGCAGAATAAAAGCAATGAATTTTCAAAAACTTTTCACTGTAAGATTTTGCTTCTGAGATAAATTAAAGTGATTTATTTTAAGAGTTTTTTCAAAACCTGTCAAAAAGGTTGTTATTTTATCAACAACAAACATATTGGAGTAATATTATGGGCAACATTTAGGTCATCCAAACAGCAGAATCTCAAAATAAACATTTATTTTGAATTTATGGAAGCAAAAACTTACGTCAACAACATTTATTGTTTATAGTCACATAAACAATAAATGTTTTTTCCTGCTGGGAACCTCATGTTTTCTTGTCAGCTTAAAAAAGAAATTAAAATATTTTCCTTCCAAGAAAGATTTCCTGAAAATTTTCTTTTATGGTTTATTGTGTCACTGCAGTGCAAACTTGGAGCTCTTGATCTGAACTGGGGGAAAAAAAGTACTTAGTGATACCCGATGTAGTAATTACTGGGTACGTGTTTTATTATGTGTTGTGTAGTAAAATAAAAACAAACTTCTGCTTCTTTCAAAAGCAACAAAGAAACCACCAAATACCATTAAAACCTGAACGTGAAGAAATGACTAATCGTTTCTGACAGGACATGAGACTCACAGGACTCCATGTATAGGGAACTGGGGGTACAGGTATTGCTGCGCTGCGGAGAGAAGGGACTGTAGTCCTTCATGCTGGAGTCTTCGCTTGCTGATTCTGAAGAACAAAAACACAAAAGTTTTTACAAACTATAAAAATACCTTATTTACTGCATTTTGAGCTGCATTCTACATCTTTACTGGAAACATGTATGAAAAAGTGATGGAATACAATGAAATGCTGAACTTCTTTTTGACCTTTGTTTATAAAAATCATGTGTATTGCCTGCATAGAGAAACATGTAAAATAATTTAAAATAAGCATTGAACATCCATTTTCCGCAATAAATACATTTCTAGTCTTTCCATTGACATGACATTCAATTCACATGTCTTTAATAAAGAAATTTGTTCCTAAAAAAAAAAAAAAGACGCCATGCAAGAAGTCCAGTCTGCAGGTGGGAACATCATAGTGTAGGCTGTCTTTCAGAAATGTTTCTTGATAACGAGTGTGGGTTTCCAGGTTTATGGGAATCCCAAGCACACAGTAAAGGAAGCTCTTAATAGTCAGAATGAGTCAATCATCTATTTTGACTCCAACTGAAAATCTATGGAAAGACCTAAAGACAGTCTTTGTGGAAGAATGGGCCAAAATCACTCCTCAGCAAAGCATGTGACTCAGTTTCCCCATGGAGGCCGGGAAGTTGTTTTTAACTAAGTAAGTTTTGTTTCACTTACATATTTATCAGAAGCTTGTTTGTTAAAACCTGTTATTCCACCCATGACTTAATGTGGGGATGAATCTGACTCTATTGAATTGTAGGTGAGGATATATTGGGCTGTTGCCAACATCTGGTGGGAATTCCCAGTCACTAACCCCATTAGAAATATCTAAACTGAGAAAAATGTGTTCAATGCTTGCTGTAACTGAAGTAAACACTATTATACTTGGACTATTTTAAACTAAATAAAATTTTGGACTTAACCATAAAAACTACTGAATTCTTGATTGTAAAAGTTCTTGGCCTTTTACATAAAAAAGTCAAATGAAAAATTTCTTAGTCCTGCAAGATTTACAATGAAATGTTGGGACAGGAAATAGAAACCAAATATGTACATGAAGAAAAGAAAAGTCACAATGGAGGTAACCATTTGTTTCATGAATTTGAAACAATTTACCAAATTCTTTAAACTAAAATAAAATACAGCTCCTGAGGGACAAATTATAAGCTGAGCACGAGACTGGAAATGAAAAGGGTAAAGTTCATAAACATGCAGTAAAACGAAAATTGAGAGGGTGAAATGGGGTCAAATGATGGGAGTACAGGTAAACTGCACTGCCAACCTGCTACTGGATCCTCTATTATTATGGTGATTTTTCTGTGGCCCCCTCCTTCGCATAAAGAGTGAAAAGAGAGTAGAGAGATAAAAGGATAAAGACAGTTTAACTGCAGCTGAAAGGGAAAACAAAGCTCAGCAAAACAGAGGAAGTTAAGTCAGTTTCCTAACGCTTTCAGGCAGGAAGTCACAAAGTCAGGGTTCCTACATATTTTACATGTTTTCAATGATGGACAAACAGAAGGATAGATAGACTTTCCCAGATTGTGTAGGAACCCAGCAGAGGACAGTCGGAGCGTCTCACTCTGATAATGAATCCGCCTATTTTTTACTGCAAGCTAACTAGCCAAGTAAAACAGCTCAACATTACATGATGTCATCAGTAAAACCATTTCATTATTTAATATATTTGAGCATTCAGTCCTCATCACTCACCATTCCTGAGTTTTTGACTGATCCCCGTGTCTGAAAACGAGCGGGTGTGTCCTTTGGACCCCCTACCGGGGCCCCTCTGGCCCTCTGAGAAAGACGAGCGCCTCGGCGGGGTCGAGGTCTGGGAACTTTGCTGTATGCCAGGTTCCTTTGTCTGGTCCTGCTCACTGCTGTGGATGGAGTTTTGGGAATCACGACGACTGCGTTGGCCCAGGTTACCGATAGCCAGATACTCCGGTCCATCGTCAGAGTCGCCGTCGCAGGAGTCCCCGGCCTCGGGCTGAACGGAGGAGGATTGGGACTCTGACAGGGAGAGGTGAGGGACGGAAATTGATCCAGGAGACGGCGTCACACCTCGCTCACCGTCCCCCGGGCTGGACACGAACACCCACGGAGTTTCCACGATGCTGGCTGTAGAGGTCGTGTCTGCATCACAGCATTAACAAAATTATTACCACAGAAAATTGCAGAGAAACAGAAAAACATGTTTACTTTGGTTATTATATTGTGCAAAAAGGTGAACTCTGCTACGGTTGTTACTGATGCCAAATTTCAGGCAGGGGAAGCATAGCTATACAACACCACATGAGAAGAAAAAGGAGTGAAGAAAATTACATTAAAAATAAGAAACAAACATATTAAGTACCAAATAATAAAGACATTTTAGAGATACTAAAATGAATGTAAACTTTCAGTGCAACTTACCCTTTATGTGCACTAGCATCATCTGCCTGATTACTTAGAAATACAAGAATAATCTAAATTTCAAAAATTTGGACTATCCTAAGTTTTAGAAAGCTCTAGCTTTTCTATCTTGGTGTATAAAAGAAACTCAACCTGATAGTAACGTTCCTGCTTTCCTAACATTTCCTGCTTGAGAAAACATGGAAACAGTTTCTGTTCAGTTGTGTTCAGATATAAGGTGGCTGCGTCTACACATTCCTCAAATACTGATCTCATCCGCAAACAATTAGCCTTCTGTATGTATAGTTCAGTCAGTCAATTCACAAACAAACTGCTGTGAATTCACAGCAACATAGCCAATATGTTTACTAACATCTGCTGAAAATGTATGTGAAAAGACAACCATCTACCATTAGTCTAGCATAACATCATTGACGAGTCAAAAAAGTGGCATCAGAGAAGGAGAAATAAGGATGGATCAATAACCTTTGTTCTTTTGTCAATCATTGGGTAAGACAATGAACTCACCCTCCAGAAACCAACAATAGATTTTTCACCTATTTAATATTTACTCTAATAACTACAAAGAAAAAACATAAATGAACAAGACAACCTTTTAATAAACCCTTTTGGCATATCTTGAGAACATGATTTAGGTATAGTCAGAGACACATAAAACCTACACTTGGTATTGATGCTTTCGTCACTCGTGTTGTTACCCTTACAGGATCTAGCTGCTGTAGTGTTTGCTGGCCTGTGGTTGGCTGCGACCGCTTCTTGCAGAGAGCAGTTTGAGGTGGTTAGTCTGCGGTTCAGAGAGTCTCTTCCAGGAGCTGTGTCGGCGTTCCTCCAGGTACCCCCGGCTCCTGGCAGCACACACAGGCTCTGGCTCTTTAGCAGACTCAGGCACGGAGAGCCTTTCAGCGGGGAAAGCTGGAGGAAGGAAATTAACACTTGAGGTGATTCCTTTTTATACTCCCTCCAAATTATACTCAACCCTAGTTGACTAATGGATGATAGTGAACTAATTTCTTCCAAACAGAGGTAGTTTGAAGCACATGTGAAAGCTCGAGTAACCCACCCCAACAGTGTCTACTTGGGCCAGCAGTTTAGGATTATTCTGCTCCACAGCCTCCAGACACTGAAACATGGCCGTCACATGAGGCTCACTCAGCAGGAAGGCATCGTCTGAAGGGCATGGACACGAGGAAGAAACAACAAAAAAAAAAAACAAACAAAAAAAAACATGTAAACAGGAACCACTGGAGAACATAGAAGGAGTAAACAGTGTTTGATTTTCACTCCCAACCAGTGCGCTCACCGTTGTAATATTTCCGTGTGTTTCCCAAATGCCTGAGCAGAGGTTTGAGCTGAGCTGACAGCTTATGAACCTGCAAGCTGTGCAGCAACCAGCGCTCGGCCTTGAGGCTCTCACCGGCGCTGCGCACCCCGCTGCTCAGAACCGGCTCCATGTGATTGAACTGAAAAATGAAAACAAAAACAAATATCCAAAGCAAAAACATTTATTTTGAAGCTCTACAAAACATTAGAAATCAACCAGAACACTTTGCTAGGTGCACAGCTGCACTTAACTTGCTTCTGTTCTTGGACTAACAACAGAAAGCAAAAGATCACATGACTGTTATGTCACAGTTAAGCCCTGCTGATCAGCAACAGCAGCAAAAATTAGAATAATTACATTTCAGCTACTAATAGTCCATCTGTTGCTTAAAAATCCCACAAAAACAAAGAACTGTTTCCACAGCTGGGGATTCATTTAATTCTCCACATGACATAACAATGAAACATGCCTATCACGTTACATAAGATTTAGGATGCCTGACATATTTTTATGATTAATGATTTTTGCCCCTCCAAATGTACTTTTTTTCTAAAGTGGATTTTCATTGTTTTTCTTACGTAAATTAATTCACACTACAGAGAACACATTGGCATGAATTCAATTTATTATCCTTTTTATCCTTAGTTAACTAGATTGTACAACACCCTCATCTATTTGATGAATCCCTATGCATCTTGTATTACAAAATAAATCGTTTTCCTGTCTTAAATTACCAAATGAGGAGGTATATCATTGCAGCAAACAGTCCTAATTTGCAGTAAAATATGTTCAAAACATAGAGAACTACTTTTATGTTTAAACAAATATAGAAAACTTATCATCCTTTTTTTGGTTAAACAAGGATAATAGTTTTAGCTAAACTACTATCCTTTTCACTTAAGAAACTTCCAAACTCATCAGGCAAGAAACGGACACAAAGTTTCTAGGTCTAGTAATATGCACATTAGAAATGCAGAACTGAAAGAAATCCCCCTCTCTTTTTCTAAGTGTACATTTACAGTAACTTTCCCCAAAGATTTGAACCTGCTGCTATGATTTCACTTTTATTCCCCTCTCTGAGAAACCCATACCTGTTCAACGTGCATGGCAAGGTGGGGGCTGATGTAGCGAACACACCAAACAAAAGGCCAGTAGTCTCGCTGCTTGTAGTACATCTGCAATGGTTTTTAAAACATTATGAAAAATCAGTTTTTATAAATAACAAAAAGCAATTATAAAGAACACTGCTGTAATAAAGTGTGGAATGTTGCCTGATAGCAACAATATTGCTGGTTAAGTCTAAGGTAAAATGGCAACAATAATATTATCACTTTAATATTATTATTATTATTAGGGCCTCCTTAAAACCCAGTGAATTACTAAGAGAAATGTTTTGTAAAATGGCTTAAAAAAAAAAAAAAAAAACGTTCCCATGTTGTGTTTTCAATCATATCACTTGAAAACGTAATAACATTTCAGTTGGCTAGCCAAGTTGATGGTTAGGTCAAAGTTGACCAAAAGCTGCAACTTCTGCTCAAGTGTGAGAATGCTCATCGATGAAAAATTAAGTTCATCTTTAAGAAAAAGAAAACTGAAACAAAGCTGCATCTCCTGACCTGCTCATTCTTCAGTCTGTGACCGAGGATGTTGTTCATGTCCTTGTGCAGCCTCTGCAGGCCGCCATACCGTGACCAGACGTTGGGGTTGTTGGTGGACACGAGGCCCTCCACCGTGGTCTTTAGGCTGGACAACAGCTTCCATTGCTCCCTTCTGGAAGCACAAAAGGGAACCGGGATGGAGAGGGGAAGAAAAAAAAAAAAGACGCAGGGAGGTTAAGGAAGGAAGTAAAGAAGTGCTGGTGGCAGCAATGTGGTTCAACAGATCAAAACACATTCCACAAAAAACAAGGATGTGTCAGCAACTTAGTGAATACTTTATATCTCATTTTACACAAGCCTTGATTATAGATTAACTTCAACATTGTTGATTTGACTTTCTAAATTATATTATTGTATCGTTAATATTGAAATCCCTGTTGCTCTATCAGTATGAGAAACTACATAAGTTACAGTTCAGAGTCATACTGGTTTAAATTCAGTACTTTCTTTTTACCCTCTAAAAATACATGGCAGAAAGAGGAGAACAAATCTGTAGATGGTATCTGGAGGGGATGGTCTAACTTTGTGCTTTTGTTCTGTTATGAAAAAAACAGAAAGATATGTCACAGAATGTAAATCTAAAATATACTTAAGGATGTTAAATTTAGACACATTCTATCATACTGGGACTGATAACTCTGATAGAGCAAAGGGTCACATTTATGAGAGTCACATTTATGAGAATAAATCTTGTCGGTGTGAAATAGCTTGTTGTGGTCAGCCACTAATCAAATCACGTAACTGGCTTAAAGTTAGGTAACAGTCGTCACATACTGCAGAGCTTCTGAAGTTAGGCAGCAACAGAGGACTGAGTGTGTCTAAAGACTTGTACAGGAGCAGAGAAATCTGTTTTTTGCTGAAGGTGGAAAAAAGAGGAACAAAAACTAAGAAAAATCACTTGTGGAAAGTCCTCCTGCAACAGTAAATGAAAGTCACAAAAAAATAGCACAGATGATATGTCAAGAACAAGCTGTAGGAACTCCCAAACCATTCTACAAAACTGCAGAAATACTCAGATGAGAAATGGACGAAAAGTTGAGTACAGAGAGCAGGTGGATCAGTTTATGTCATGGAAACAATCATCTTATCTTGAATTTGAACAAAATAGAGGAGAAGATTGTACATTTCAGAAGAAGCAGGGTCAGGTCAAACACTATGTCCATATTGGGATAATAAATGGAGGTGGGGGGAGTAGAAATACCTGGGGGTTCAACTGGAGAACAGTGTCTACACAACAGTGTAGCAATTTACAAGAAAAGACAGAGCAGACTGTACTTTTTAAAGACGTTTAGGTCCTTCAGTGCTTCCAGCAGGATGTTGTATCTCTACAAGTCAGTTGTGAAGAGTAAAATCTCTTCTGTCATCATATGTTGGGAACCAGAGACTTAAAAAGGCTTACCAACCTGATAATGAAGGATGGTTCTGTTCTGGGGATCACTGTTGAATTATACAACAGAGTTTTAATCACAGGTTTCTTTAGATTTGTTGTAATACAGACAGCTACAGAGGTTCCTTCCTGCCTAAAGCCATTTACTACTAATCTTTAAATAAATTGTATAAGTTAAAACATTTAATTTTGCCTGAATTAAATGTTCAGGTAAATTATGCTATTTAATAAAATAAAAAGCATTTTATTAACTCCATCTATGTTCTTGCAGCTCTGGAAGAGAACAAATGTCACTGTTTTTGTGCAAGTTATAAATACCACAAATCTCTTGTGTTGCTACCTTTATTTAAATCCAAATCAAAGAGGCGGTTTACATTTTCAATAGATTACAGCGGATTGTGTAGAAATTTGTCAAACATTGATATAGATTTTACAGTTAAAACATCTTCTAACATGTGAATTGACAGAGAAAACCCAATCCACTTAATTAGTTGTTTTTTAACATTATCATTCACTGGAATCATATTTCTCAAACTTTGGGGAAGAAAAAGTTTGAGTAGTAACATAACCTTCCGAATTCGTCTGTCGAAAGGCAACAATATCAAGGAGAACCTTGTTTGACAGTTAGCATTAGCTGCTAGCACAACTTGTCCAGGATTAGCATTTATCTATGAGCGCTTAGTTAATAATTGGCAATAATAAAGCTAATGGATAACTATAAGTCATTTCAAATAGATAAAGTAACGAAACTGTCACAGTAAGTAAACAGTGTCTGATAACAGCTTCACTTTTAATGTCTGAATAGAAATGTCCACTCAGCCTTAGCATCACAGCTAAAACTCACTCTAAGGGCGCTTCTGTAAAAAATAAAATAAAATTCTTGCCACCTTTATCTAAACAGTCAACAAAAAAAGAATGTCGATGTGTATTTTAGGTGTGTTGTGCTGTTTGTCTGGCGAAACCCAAACGCAAACCCAACCCCCGACTATCCGGAGGTAATGCGCCCAGCTCAAGCTGTCACTTGCCTGCGCTCCTCCGCCTCTCCCTCCGCCGTAACCTCCATCATGTTCTCCAGGCGGAGCCGGCTGCCCACCAAAGCTGCCAGTTTCCCGCTTACTCCAGAGATATTATGCTCAAGAAAGTTTTGACGCTAGTGCAAAGGCTGCTGGAGGGAGTCACCTAAACTCCGAGTCTCCCGCCGCCATGTCTGTGGTATCTGCTACACCCGAGCCAACAATCAAAACAAAACAGGCCGCATATCAGCTCTCATCGGCGGATGCTGCATCAGCTAGTGGGCGGTGCAAACGGCCGCCGCCCTGCCTACTTTTCCACTGAAGAAAGAAAACTTGGAAAATTAGATAATGGCGGTTTTGTTTCGTATAGTATTTTTGGGTGGATGTAAATCGGCATCTTTAATTGATTTTAGTAAGTTTTCAGTTCATCTAGTAAGGGGTTTTAAAGTAATCAGTTACCGGTTAGCTTTCTAGACCTTTCTATGCAACTTCCAAACGAACCTTTGGCAGATACTGCCCCCTGCTGTTTGAAAATAGTCCATCAAAATAACACTTATGACGGGGTATAACTTTGCCATATTTAATTTATCATGGTTGAAAAAGTTATATGATGCAACAGAGCTGTTTTGTACTATTTATAAATTGTGAAAACAAAAAATGTTGCAACATTTCTTTACATTAGATCCACAAACTCAGATTTTTCACTTGTTCTCACTCACATAGAAACCAGTCCTAACAATTGTGAACCACATGTACCTTCTTCGTGTTCTTAAAAAAATATTATAGATTCACTCATTGTGTTCTGGTTAAAACATTCCCAACTCCAATCTAATTATTTCTGAGAAGATAGAAAAGATTCCTTTTTCTTTATTTGTTTGTTAGTTTTTTTAATTCACATCAGAAAGGTTACTACTATGTTTTGTCCATATGATGGCGCCATTGTGCTGAACTGGACCAAACTGTTTGGCTTAAGAAAAAGTGTATTTCTATCATTAGATGGCAGTGGTGTGTCAGGACCAAACGGTTTATATTTATTATACCGCTGCAATAGAAAGAAGACGCCAAACCCTGGAGTTTTTAGGGCATTGATACATATTAAAAGTCACCTGTTCTTTACCACACTCTACAAATATTTTAACATAACCTCAGAAACCACGCAACAGGTTCCACACTCTCATTATTTTAAACTAAATCAAAATACAAAAGCTATGTGACTAGACATCCCTGTTGGTCCTACAGTATCTGAGGGGAAAGTTAAATTAAAATATTCAAAGCAGTTTGCAGCTCTAAAGCATACAAGTGTGTTAGAGCAATGTCAAAAATAAAAAATGATCAGCAATGACCTTACAGTACATCTTGTGATAAGAGTAAAATGGCAGCAATTGCACAAACATCTCATACCAACTGTGGAGTAGTGATGATTTCTGTCAGAAGACCTTGGCCAAAGTTTGAACTTAAACCAGGTCATCAAAGCAGTTAAGACATATTGTAAAGAAGAGCTGCCCTAAAAATCCTCCATAACAAAGTGAAGCACTGGTAAAGAATAACAGAACTGTATAACTTCCCATCATTTCCATGGTTTTACAAGCTGTTGAATCATTTGCTGCTTTTCTGGTGGCCTTTTTTCTAGTAAATAATTGCAGAACATGTTTTTATACACTTCGAGGTCAGAATTAGTATAAGGACATAAATAATAATTACACAACTAAAAGTGGATGTCATTTCTTTTACAGGATGTTTATTAGGCGAGACTGCATATGACCGAATGAGTGACTGTGCTTGCATGAAACACACATGAACTCATGTATTTACGACACAGAACAATGTCAGCAGCACAAATGACGAATTCCTGGATTGACTAAGCCTCCCATTGTCTTCTATGACATTACATGAAACCAGAGAGTCCTTCCTGCTTTACCATCAGTCTTTGCAATCTCTTGGGAAGTGAGTTAAAATTGTTATGTAACAAAAAAAATGTTCTGGGCTGAAAACTAATGCCATAATTCTTTTATATATTTTGCTCAAGATCAATTGATAATACACAAAAGACAGATTTGCATTCTCTGCCAGTGGTGTTTACTGTGTCACATATGAAAAATGAGCTTCAGGAGCCAGAACATGTCAAGACAAAGAGAGAATAAAGCTGTAGGGCAGTGAAACATTCATTCATTCATGGTATTAAATATACTGAAGCACTTTGCTCACGGTGACAATAAAAACACCCTCGCCTAATCTTGCACAATGCTAATGGGGCCTAAGTGACTCATAACTATGAAGTGCCGCTGCATGAACACACTTGATCTGTGGAATATGTGAAAAGGAAGGTCTGCCACTGTGACGCAGTCATAAGTCTGGCTGATCCAGTTTATGACAGCGTGCTGTTCAGAACCTGATAGCGCTGCTCTTGGAGTTTGCTCTTTCATGGTTGGGTTTGTGGTGGAAGGTTGACACAACCAGGTCTACATAACCCCAAGTGAGGCAAAGTATGCTGTTTAATCAAGTTACAGAACGGATCCATTTTCAGTCCATTGTACGGTTCAGTTCTCCTTCTTCCTGTTGCTCCATGCAGAATGCTGCCTCAGGATTTAACGGTGAAGAAGTGCTTGTTTTAAATCGAGCTTTGGATTTCACTTTTATGCCAAGATAGGATCAGTGATTTAAGAGTGTGTCAAAAATAAAAACTGAACTGGATTTATTTCAATTAAATGTCATCTGCAGAATAAAATGTTCTTCCACCATGTTATGTAACAAAAACTAAATTTATCAGTCAAACCCAGAAAATGTGAACAAAGGAAAGGACTCAGTGAAAATAAAAGCCTACTGGGTCATTCCAAAGCAAAATAGCAATAAACTCAATAAAATAAGCAAAACATCATACATAGAAACCAGAAGGCCATCCATAGGTCAGTAGAAACACTGGCTCAAAAAATAGCCTCGAGGCTCATTCCTGCTTTTATTGGATCTAAATGCGAGATGATCAGATTAAGTGTAACTTTGTAAAAGAGAGAGAGGGGAAACTGGATTCACATGACATAAAAGCACCTGTAAACACAGGAGCCTGGACTCCAGGGAAGCTGATCTTCTCAATATTCAAGAACAAAGAGATTCATGATGGTGCATGTCAATGCTTCAGACAAATTCTGCTCTAAATTTACAGCTATTCAACAAACAATGGAATGGTTGGCATTTAGGGTGGACTTTAAATCATTTTTATTGTATAGTTTCAGATTTTTACCTAATATTTCAGAATATTGCCACTTCTGCACTGCCTAGGTCTAAAATCAAGCAATATGTATTTGGATGAAAGTCAATTTTTATTCATTTTCAGCAACAAGGCAATTCAAAGTGCTTTATTTGAATAGTAGGAAAATAAAACAACAAACTTGCAAAAACATCATTACATTGTAGTGGTAATGTAAAAGGAAATGAGGACAGGATGAAAAACAAACTACACTTTATGATGTTCTGGTTGCAATTAATCACCTGTACAAATGGCCGTTAGCATTGATTTAAAGGAACTCAATTTTTTAGCAGTTTTGTAGTTTTCTGTACGTTTGTTCCAGATTAATGGAGCATGAAAAGTGGATGCTGCTTCTCCATGTTTGGTTCTGGTTCTGGGGATGAAAAGTAGATTAGAACCAGAAGACCTGAGTGGTCTGGAAGGTTGATGCAACACCAGGATTTTAATCTATTTCACTGCTAAGCCGTTCAGTTTATAAGTGATTTATAAACTGAAATAAGTATTTGAATATCTGTTCTCTGAGCTCCAGGGATCCAGTGTAAGGACTTTAGGACTGGATTATAAAGAACTGTACATTTTTTGCAAACTTATTGTTTTGGGAAAATGTTCCCACCCTCCTGACAGTAATGACAGTTTTTGCTCATAACAGAAAACTACATAATAAGTGCTAACAGAGGGGAAAGACTAAGGTCTTCTGTGGATCTGCTTGCACACAAACTCAAATATGCAGATAATTAGATGCAGAATATTCTGAACACCAGCACTAACATGCTCTTCTGTCTGACTGTATACTAGTGAACATGTTTCTATTCCAAGCCAAGTTGCAAAAAACAGATAGTCAAAATCAGGTACAACATTCAAATTTATCCTATAAAAATATCTTACAGTTATTGTGCCTTGCATACGTATTTTTACAGTCTGCTACTGCCACCACATTAACTTTACTCCACATACAGGCATACAAGTAACAGGTTTAATTTTAGTTATAGTTCATTTGATTTAATTTTAGTTTGCTTGCTGCAAATTACAGACAGGAGTTCATAAGACCAGATTTTGCAGCGCACAACGAGTAGTTAACAGATTCCCTCACCTGAGCTGTGGATCTCTGCAGCTCTACTGTTACCAGAACCCGCCAGGCTGCTTCTCTGATTTATGGCCTCATAGCCAAGTCCGTCACTATAAGTGTTTATGTAGGTTTGTAGGATATTGTTTTCACTTTGAAATGCTGGATTGATCAGTGCTCTGTGAAATATTCAAAGCGTGGGATGTTGTTTTATTTGCTAACCTGATTTGAACCTCTCACCCTCTGTATCTATGACCTGTCTGCTGTGTTCATTGGTATTCATTTTGCAATTTGTTCCCTAATATTCTCCAGCAAACCTCTGACATCTTCAGAGAACAGCTATTTTTATATTGAGAGCGATTTAAACATTGATGGACTGTAGGCAACTGATTTTGCCAAGATAACAGAGAAAAGAAAATACTTTAATATAAATGCTTATAGCTGTCAACGGTGCTTCCATCTTCTATGTCTCTCTTGAAAAATTGATTGTAGATCTCAGAAGTGTTACCTGATTAATTGTTTAACCAAGCTTTATCCGATTATTGTTATACTTACCCACTTTTGAAATTCTTCTTTGTAAAATGTTGAAACTCATTAATCATTGTCTGTGATAGTTACTCACTGTGTCTTCATCTAACGCATAATGTCCTAATCAAATATGTTAAAGCTAGGTGTTAACATTAGCTGCCATCCAGCCAGAATTTATTAAAAAAAGAGAAAATAAGAAATCTGATTTATATTTACACTCTGATTTATGTGCAAGTCGACACGTAGCTGACAAGTGGCTGAGGATGGCGTCATCTAGGTTTTTACACGTACCTCTGCGTGCTCTGGTGTCAACTTCCTTCTCCCTCTGTATCAAGAGGAGGGGGAAAAAAACAAAAGGATATCGCTCATTTCTAAGGAAAACAGGTAACTACTTCCTTCAGGGCAAAACAAATAAATTCCTTCCAACCAACAATCAGATTAGATTCTCAGGTACATTATCAGAATCCACTATGAGGAATTTAGAGAAGGCTTCACCTCTTCTGTGGGTATAATTATTTTAATGTTAGGTAGGAATCATAAAAAATATATTCTATTTATTGTTGTGACAAGACTGTGATGTAATTTTTGGGAGTTTATGATTGAACAGTTATAATTTTAGAGTTAGGGCATCTAGGAACATAACATTTACATGACACAAGCTCAAAACAAACAACAAAACAAAAAAAAAAAAAATATATATATATATATATATATATATATATTATATATATATATATATATATATATATCACTGCTCAAAAAATAAAGGGAACACTCAAACAACACGATATAACTCCAAGTAAATCAAACTTCTGTGAAATCAAACTGTCCATCTAGGATGTGTTATTTGAGTGTTCCCTTTATTTTTTTGAACAGTATATATATATATATATATAATATATATATATATATATATATATATATATATATATATATATATATATGACAAATCTCTGGGCAATGACTGCTCTGAAACTAGAAGCAGGTATGTGACAGCAGCAGGTGAGAAAAAGTCCCGACTCACAGGAAGCTATTGCAGAAACAGTCTGGGAGAGGAAGGCCTTGAATAGCTGGAGATGAAGGGACAGAGACAGAAAACCTGAAAAGGAGACACTGCAGGTAATGTTTAGTCTACAGATCATGTAAGATTCAGCTCTGGCAAAAGATCTTGGTATTTTAATGTTTTATGGGTCTTTATATCTTGTTTTTTATGTCTGTTGCTCTCTATTACAATTTTATATTCAGTTTCAGTCAACAGGTAGAAAATGTCTCTGCAGCTCCTAAATCCACAACTAAAACCTGTTACACAAGAAAGCAGATTAAAGCTAAAGGTCCTTCTGCTAATACTTTATAGGAAATACAGAATTTGTAAGCCTGCTTTATGGGTGCAAAGTGCTCTATGATGAAAATGTGAAATTAATGGGGAAACAAATCTTGATCAAGATTCCTCACAATAAATTATCTACCTAAGGGGATGAAATCCAAAAAAACTACAGAAAAAAATATGAACCTCTTGGTGTTTTTAAACAAGTGTTTATGTCACAGACCAATAAAACATAACTTTACCTGCAGGGTTTGTCCTTGTGGTCATGTTTATATTTGACCCAACGTTGATTTTTTGTTTGCACATCCCACTGTTTACAGTCAGAGCACGTCTGACGTCAGAGATAAATACAAGAGAGAAACTCCAGTAAGTCAAAACTGAAGCGTTAATAAATACACCGACAGCACAATGTGGTAAAACAAGTCATTTATTTCTGAATGAAAACTAAAATTTTCTTTAACAGCACATTACAAGGGCATTGGTTTTGATATTTTCTCCGAGGCTCAGTGATCACTTTCATACACTACATCTGGCATGTACACGGCGTCTCCTTCAAATGAACAAAAAAATAAGAGGGGGGGCAGAGTGGAAAGAAAGCTATATATATATAAAAAAGGTGTCTGATTGTACATTTACCAAGCAGCTTGGTTTGGTTCTAAGCCACAGAAACGGAATGAAGCGGCCCACCGACGGATGGCATCGGCACCAGAGGCACAGAGACATGAAACAGACAGGACATCCCATAATAAGCCCAGCGGCTTTAAAGTGTGAAATCTTTCAGCAGTTTCCACGGATATTGCTCTCTGGTCTTTGTATGCAAAGTGCTGCACTTTGCAGATGAAATCGTGCCGACAACTTTCCTCCGAACATCAGATTTAACATGAGAACAATAAAGATGACTCCTTACGCACAAGGTTTCCTCCCTTCATCGCTAAGCAAAATACATCTCCAGCCTTTGTTTGTTTAGCCGCCACATCAAACATTTTACTTACTCCACCCCTTCTGCTCACAGTTCCCATTCTTGTTCACAAATTGCCTAACAATCATTCACAGACTTGATAGAAAACAAGAGTTCTGGAATGAAAAAAAAAAAAAAAATGAGGTAAGAAGGTGGTCTGGTACAGATCCAAACCCGCAAAAAAAAAAAAAAAAAAAAAAAAAAGGAAGGAGAGTTAGAAAAAAAATGTGCATTTAATAAAAAATTAAAATTAAAATTAAAATAATGACTTAACACAGTTTGAGTCTTTGGTTACAAGGTAGGTTGAACAATTTTCACAGCTTTTCATCTCGTCCCCCCAAAAAACATAAACCCCAAAATTTTTAAAAGTTAAAAAAAAAAGCCTAAAAGTAAATTAATAATTTCTTTATTGAAACATCCCATCACATATGCTATATCATAACAGGTATTGTCCTGCACAAACCCTCCGCGTTTTTAATACTTTACAAAATATACATTCAACCTGGATTTCACCTCATAAAACCTCACCTTTAGTGTTACCAGTTCTTGAGAACAATTTCAACAGAGGAACTTATTGCCTACTTATTCACGTTGGAAAAACCAGAAGATGTTATATCCGACAAATGTTAAAATACCCAAAAAAACTAAAGTCATTTTGAATTTGTAACTTCATGACATTGTTCATTTTACATTATGAAAATAGCAGCCCTGAAATAAATAAATGAATTGCTAAAACTGAACAACTAAAGAGTATTTATTGCGATTAATGTCAAAGTACAGAGGCTTTGAGAAAACAAGCATTCGATGCAGCATATGTGTATTTTTAAAAAGCGGAGGTTCTCGTCTTGCTCTGATGGAGTAGAGACGGCCGATTTTGTCCTCCTCCGCTCAACGAGGACGTTTTCTTTGTTTTTGCTCATTCCGACCAGCGCCATGTCTGGCCTTCTCCCCTTCCAGCCCTGGAGTGTTGTGGGGAAGTGGACACTTGGACAGTTTCAGTCTCATTTTACTTTTTCTTTGCAGGACTGCTGTTGCAACACTGTCTTCCAGCACTCTTTGTCCCAACAGTTTAAACTCACCAAACTCGTGAACCCCCCCATTCCTCATCTCCTGCTCAAGGACAACATTCAGTTTTACGGCTCACATGCAGCCAAACACATGACACAATAAGACTTTAAGTGTTGGTAAATGTCTTAACGGTGTGAAGGCCCTGTGATGGCAGCAATGCATGCAAATGCACCGAGCTCTTTTGCTTTAAGGGCTGAGAAGACAGTTTGGTGACGTCTTTCCCCAACGAGGACATTCTCCTCCTGTCCTTGGGAGGCGTGTCTTTAAACACGGGTTTAAAGGGGGAAAAAGAAGGGGTAAAGGGGTTCACGCCGAGGTGATGTTTGGCTGATAGGAGACGCTCTGGCTCCCCTCGTGGTGAACCAGGGAGTGGGTGCTGTTTTTGATGAACGGGGGCTGGTGGAGCTGCAGCGGCGGCGACGAAAGGCTGCTGAGCTGGTTGGACAGCTGGCTGAGCTGCTGCGTGTTAGCCAACGACTTCAGCACGGCATTTTCACGCTCCAGCACAGAGTTTCTCTCGTACAGCTCCTTGATCTGCTCCTTCAGCACCTCCACCTCCTCACGGACAGCATACATCAGGTGGCTCTTGACCAAGTCCTGAAAAAGAAGAAGGAAGAAAAAGGATTTAAGCATATAACAAATACAAACAAAACACAGTCCTAATATCTGAGATAAAGTAGCGATGTCTGATTAATTTTAGAAACAAGTTTACTGCTCTGTCGCCTTCTTCATTCGATTGATTGTTTCTAATCAATGCCAACTGATAAAACAGTTCAAACTGCTGCCCAAAGGTCAGTTTCATGATCCAACTTAAGACCAGAAAAGCTTTACGGTTTTCCGCTATTATCAATAATTTATCACCAACCAATCATTGTTGATTTCATCAATAATGATTTAATGAAAAATCATTGCTGGCATAACAGGAAACTTGAGCAGCCTGACTTTGTGTGCTAAAATGCAGAAATAAAGAAAAATTACCATGGCCTGCTCAATCTTGTTATCGATGGCGACCACGTTGGCACCAGATGCACTGTGGAGAGAAAGATGGAGAGATAAGACGACTATTCAGCATTTATCATGTGCTTCAGATTCCCATCAGATATTTTATATTCACTAATAACATTAAAAACATTTCATAACCACTTCCTGGAGCAACAGTCAAATCTTTTACTACAGGTAAGTAGTAAAAGCTACAACATGTGATCAATAAGAGCAGATTTTGTCAGTTCAAGTTTCAGAGCGGTTAATATTTATAGTGACAATACAGTGAGTTTTGACAATACTTTTAAATATTTCAGTGCCACTGGATAATTTAGTGAAAAGAAAAACAGATGGAGGCTACAGGTGAAGAGTTCACCATCTAAAACTTAAGTCCAGACATCCTTAATTAAAACAAAATTTCCCAATTGGATGATGAACCTTTGAACTCTGACAAAACCGAGTCTAAAGGCTGTATTTTATCTAATTTATTTTTATGGGGAGGGAGAAAATGAGAAAACAGTAAGTGGCACAGTAAATTTAGAGGTGACAAAAAAAATTAAAAACAAATCTAAGTGTATTTTTTGCAGCAGTAAGCACTTCTAAATAAAGTAGATATCCAAAAGCTATGTGTCTGGAGACAAGCCTCAATCCATAATGAAGCATGGCTTATACATGTGAGGGGGGGGGAGAGAATCTGTTAAATCTATAATTTTCTGTTCCATGTAAACAGGCATTATAGTATTAGCAGGAAGTCTTCAGGTCATTTTATTGAAGCACAACACCTCTTCTGAGCCTAAGTACTTCCCCAGTATAAACACCACATCACGACCTTGCTCCACCTCATAAACAACAGACCACATTTCGACTTTTCCCCCCAATCACAATAGCAACACAAGGAACCCTTTAGTAGTGGAGGCAGATACGTTTGTGATTGCACAATCCTTTGGCTTGAAAACAAGGGACAGAGTTGCTTTTAAAAAGGTGTGAATAGAGAGCCAATGGAAAACAAGAAAAAAATATATTCTGAGAGAAAATACAATGTAACGCTACTGAAACGTAATGTAAACAACTTAATGTGAGGGCAAACTTCTCAAATATAATGCAGCAGCTACAACCTTGATCATTTTTATTATGAACAACGTTTAAATTCATGTGTATTCACGCTTATAGGGGGGTAGAAGGGTCACATGGTCTCCTATAGAATCCATTATCCATTTAAGTCCGGCGTGCAGGAGGGCACGTATAGCTCCGCGTGGAGCCCCGGAGCGCAAATGACAAACACGCAGCAAACAGATCCCACATTTTAAGCGAAAATTAGGAGTACGTGTCCCAACCAGACCCAAGCCGGGCTGCTGTTCAAACACACAAAGCAGATGGCTTAAACGGAGAGCAACAGGAGTCGACTGAGAGTGAGAAACGCGTGACAGGCGTTTAAAAATAATTGTAAAAAGGTTTACCACATGGAGGTCAAAGCGGGATTATTTACCTCACGCATCTGGCTCTGCAAGGCACCGGCCTGCCTGAACTCGGAGAAGTACCCGGCGAGCAGGGGAGACTGTAACTCGTCATGCAGCGCATGTTTCTGCTTCTTCAGTTAGTTTCTTTTTAAAAGGTTTACAACCGAGCGAGGTTCAAAACACGAACGAGTGTGGCTTGAACACGGAGAGAGTTTCTTAAAACCCCGCGGGATCACATGGTGAGAGGGAAAGGAGGCGGAGTCCAGCCATGCGCTCCTCCTTCCCGACTCGCTTCGGCTCTTGAAGGAATACATCCACTGCCACCATGTGCCAAAAAGCCTCCAGATACAGCGCAACTCATTCAAAAGGCTCGGTGATAATTTAACAAGGAAAAAAAAAAAGAAGAGGCAATGCTTTGCATGTAGAGGCAGCGCTTGTCAAGCTGAGCCTGTTTTTTGTGTAACTGACATGCTGAAACTGTTTTAGTAACCAAATTATCCATTTTCCACTACAACCTGGAGGGTTTTTCTGCTTCCTGCATAGCATTACTTACGTTTCTAGGTCATCTTCTTCCTAGGACCTCTTTCCTTTTTTGATTTTTTTTAAATTATACAAATAAACACTAAGGGAAAATGTTTCAACCAGGTCAATTGATTTAAATCTACCCAGCCAGTGGCATCAAATGCCAGTATCCAACAACTTTCAGACGTGTCCCTTGTCCTTCTACACACTTGGATTAAATTATTAAACTGCCTCACTAGCATGCAGTCAAACCCTGCAAATGAGCTAACATTGGAGCCAGGTGTGCTAAAGCAGAGAAACACATAAAAGTTGCATAACACCGGTTCTTGAGACTGGAGTTTAGACAACTGGTATATACCCAGTTGTCCATGTAGGGTTGGAAGAGTTGGACTGGTGCTTATCTCAAATGGTTCAGAGGCGAGGTACACCCTGGACAGATCACCATAGAAACACACTGGACAAACAACAGTACACACACCCAAGGCCAATATAACTGGGAGAACATGCAAACTCCAGTCATGAAGACCCCAAGCCGGGATTTGAACCCAGGACCTTCACGTTGTTAGGCAATAGCGTCACAGTACAGCCGACTTAAATCTAGAACTTGCAACGTCAGAATCTGCATAGAACTTTTTCACAGTGGGATAGAAAAGATTGCCTGGAAATACAAACATTTTTCACACTCTATTTTTCATACTTGTACAACATATTTTATAGACAGAAAAAATGTCTACTCTATGTCCACTGTCCATAACTCATTATGACAACCTTTGCTTCCCTTGATTTTCCTTTCTGCAAGTGAAATAAATCTTTCCATAGAGAAGGCTTAACTTCACTTAAAACATTCGATGAGGTAAAGAAGCTGAATTTCACAAGTGTCTCGATCAAGATTTGTGGTGAACACACAAAGCAGAAGACATTCCTCCCTTTGAAGTAGGCACATACACATCTGGGACAAGCAACAAGAGGCAATGTTCACAAGCTCTTGGTGGAATGTGTTTTCATCAATAACAAAACACAAAATGAATGCAGGTTGAATCAGATTAACAAGTTAAGCAACTTAGAGATGTGTCCAGAAGGAGTTACAGAAAATGTTAGGATGAGAGAAAAGAACGTTCCTATTTGGTGTCCAAGAAAAACACAGTAAATTGTACATTTAATTCAATGAAGAAGACATGTGGTGGTTTATATAAGAACCACTTGCTGAGTTACCGTCCTTGTGGACCTTCCCTGCAGGCTGCAGCAGCATACATTTCCATTGGTCCTCTCCTCACAGCGAAGTCACCAGGACAAGGCGACAAATTCCAGCTCAGGACACCTCAGGACTCGAACATCTGCGGCTGAGCAGCCCTCACGCTGGGACAACACACAGCTAGCTAAATATATTCACAAAGTCTGATTTAATCATCCTTTACACTATCTTTATGTGCTGCCACACTTCCTGATACACATGGTATCTCCAAAACCTCTTAACCATTGTATTACTTTACATGATTGGTTTATAGTTTCAGAAACAATGTGTTTTTCATTAAAACCACAGATGAATCAGCACACGTCCCCGATCCCTAAGGCCCACAAACAGGCACTGTGGGGGAGGCAGCTGAATAAATCAAGGCTTGGGGCTTACTTCTCCCCCCTCTTATCGTATTTCAAAACAATAACTGGAGGATGGGGGCTAAGACTCACTGTTGTTCTCTTACAGATGCAAACATCTCTATTTTGGCTGAAATTGATTAAAAGCACACAGTTCAGCAGTTCCACCAGACGGGGGCAGTAGAGGTCCCAAACAGCAAGCGCATAAAAAGTGAAAAGCAGTTTTGACTTTTCTGAAGTTAACATTTAATGAAAATTCTCTATAAGATATCATTCATGCCAATTTATGCCTAGCATTTTTATAGAAACATTTAAGATAATATAATATATAAAATACTTTCTATTCACTGTTTGCTTCTTTTTTCCCAAAAAACATGAATCAAAGAGAACAAGCTGATATTATTGAGCAATAGTTGCCATGGTAAACAGAAAACTACCCGCTAGATACAAGGTTGTCAAACTCCAGTCCTCAAGGGCCGGTGTCCTGCAACTTTTAGTTGTGCCTCTGCTGCACCACAACTGAATAGAATGATTAGGTCATTAGCAAGGATCTGGAAAACTTATCTACACAAGGAGGAGGTAATTAAGTCATTTCATTCCAGTGTTTTGTACCTGTGGCACATCTAAAACTGCAGGACACCGGCCCTTGAGGACTGGTCTTTGACACCTGTGCGCGAGAAGGATTTTATTAGGAGCTACAGAGAACCTCTCTGTTTTAAGTAGCAGAAAAAGTAAACAAGAGCCTGACCCCAGCACTGCACCGAAACGACCCCTCAACACTTTCTGTTCAACTAATGATCATCCCATCTGAAAACAAAGGAGCAGTAGTTTAGAAGCCTGGAAATCCTTCATATGCTCACATCTATCTGCATCAATTACATCAAGACAACAGAGGAACAACTGCTCAAGTTTAGAAACTTATTTCTGAAAGTTTGAAGCTTTATGACAGTAGATAGTTGCATGTTTTATAAAATAAATTTAAGTTATATTTATTAATCTATCAATTACTTCCATGTTTATTTTTCAAGCTCTTCAAATGGTTGAAGCTGTTCAAATGTAAGACACTTATAAAACAAACTCAGCTACTGTGCCTCTTAAGTAACCATTCAATACTGTCAGAAATTAATTTAAATGGTCAAAAAGCTGTGGTCAAGAGACATTTCACTTTTTTACCTCCCCATATTCCTACAAAGAAAGTAGGACTGTAATTATTTTTACTATTATCTTCCACAATGATGAGTTAATTGGGGGTAGAACTTAACAAGCAGCAGCCTTTTCCTACTCCTTTTTAAACTAAAAATTAAAGTTTTTGTGTTTGATTATTATATTCATCTAGAAATAAAAACAGGAACTTGTTAGAAATAAAAATATTTGATTTTGATGTAAAATTACATGTTTTGTTTTTTTGTTGTTGTTTTTTTTACATTTCAAGCTCCACCATTGAGTTAAAACCCACAAAAACACAAAAGACTTCATTAGGTCGTTTGTGTGGATGCTGTAGCATCCATGCTGCTACAGCATAGATGCTGAAAGTTTGTTGCTCTCCTTCTACAGGCCATCTTTTTAATATTCAGTGTCTGCCACATAATGACTAACCCTGACAGCAAAGACTGAACAAACTAAGACATGCAGCAGTAGCATTTGATTTTTGCTACAGCCAAATCAGTCATGGGTAGTAGGTGTGTCTGCTGTCACCAAGCTTCCTCAGAAAAAGGCCTCAGGCTGCATCATCACCTGGAGCTGAATCACTAAACTGACATAAGCAACTGTGTCCCGATGTGACACTGAAAGCAGACCAGCATGTGTAAGACATGGACAACTCTGGTAAGTGCAGAACCGGATGAAGGGAGTGTGAGGGGTTTCATACCGGCAAGGATAAGACTTTACCCATTCCTGTCCATTTAATCCGTTTATGGAAGCCCCAGTTATTTCAGCCTGATTAGGGGCTAAAATAATGACCAGCAGGGAAGTTCTATGTTGGCTTCCAAGCAACCTCAGCTCCAGCTCCTGGAGAAATCATGATCATATAACTCCAACAGAAGAGTGGGGGGTCTCAGGCAGGGGTTCTCCAGCCTGAACTAGCAGTTCTTGAGGTGTTAGCTTAAATATTGAAAAGTGAAAGAGTATTTTTCCCCCTTAGTCTTCTTATTTTGCCCTTTTAATGTTTCAGGTCAAACATACTTTAACACCAGGCAAAGATAACCTGAATAAAAGGTAATTGCCTCCTAAACCTAAGAACTGATTGTGCCACCCTTGGGGGAAACAACTGGCATCAAGTGCAATGACATGCAATTAGTCTCCAACAACACTGGAAGAATTTATGTCAACTCTGTCCACTCCTCTTTGTCAAATTATTTTAATTCAGGGTTCCCAAGCAAGAACAGCCTGTTTAATAACCATTTAAATCCTCACTCCAAAACATTTTTTTCAGAGGTGGACTTACTGATTTACTTTGAATTTTTCCTCCTAAGCCAAACAAAGTGATCATAAACTGATGGTTGAATATGTTCCTTCAGTATTTTCTGATAAGAGAACACAATTTATGGTTTCAGCAATTACATCCAGTCCTCCATGTCCTGAACCAGCAAAGCAGCCCTTGACTATCACACTGCCACCACCATGTATGCCCATAAGTATGATTACCGCATTCTGAAATGCTGGATAAAATAATGGCAAGTATGCCCTCTGAAAATTTCTATTTTGGTCTGGTCAGTCAGCAAAATATATATAGTAATATTGAACAAGACAGACAATGCATTATAGCCTTATACGTAGCATATATACGTATGCTACGTATATATGTGTAGCATACGTATATAAAAAACAAAAACTTTGTTTTTGTTTTTTTTTTTAGATCTTTTCTTGCATCATGAAGAAGAGCTGGGAAACAGTAGAGTTAATATTATTTTGTTCCGATGTTTTGCACTTTTAAGTAGTATTAAAAATGGGTGAAAGTGTTTTTAATAATCAAAGTCTTGCAGCAAAAAAGACAGAAATCACACAGTACAGTAAGTTCCTCTGTATCCAATTCCACCATTTTTTTTGAGCCATCGTGATTTGGGCCAACTTTTTGACTCCTTCTGGATTAAAAGCCCTCTGGAATGTGTTAACTGTAATAGAGTTACACTTAAGGCTTTTCAATAGGAAAGTCCTGGCAGCTCACTGCAAACAAGCCTCTGTATTCAGTGAAGCATTTATCACAAGATCAAGGGTTTGTCCTCTCTCTCTACGGTTTGGGCCACAGTGCTATCTCTGGGAGCTTTTGCTGGAAAAACAATGAGCAAGCTGTAGATCCCATCTGTTTATCCACTGTGGCCTGCATTTGATTATCTGCAAATAAGTATTAGTTTTACTATGTTTTGGACATTAGATCATGAAGATGAGCAAATGACAACCAAATGCTTAAGTTGTATAGCAAATGAAACTTCAGCGGAGAGTTCAAACTGCAACAGTCAGCCAAATATCCAGTTAATTTACAAAAACAACTACAACAAAAAGAGATTGCAAGATATTTTTAAGAACAATTCGGTGTTGGCCTATTTTATGCATACCAATTATTCCCAACTGTAATAAAAACTGCAACAATAGTCATTTTTCTAAATATTATTCACACTTCGCACATATTCTGTCAAACTGATCCTGGCAAAGTCAAAGAAATGTGATAACAGTTAAAACACAACAAATGTATAAAACTTTGTTCAAAGTTTGCATTAAATAAAAATTTTTTCAGAGGAAAAAAGTTTATTTGTTGTGTGTTTACAAAATGTAAATTTTCAACCTACATTAGCTAATGTTGAAATGAGAATAAAAAATCTCAAGCTGGGTTTTAACAGTGTACAAGAAACACGTCGATATCTTTATAAAAATGCTTTGCTTTTTTACATTATTGTGTTGGAAAGAGGAGAATCACTGCTGGGCAGAAATTTCATAGAGCAATGCGGGTCAAAAATCACTTCAATTTTCAGAGATGAAGCAGATGGAGTGAAAACTCCACACAGTACTATCACTTAGACATATTATGTGTTGAGCAAGTGGAACTATCATTGATGCTTAAAATCGCCATCCATCAATTCCCGTCTGCACAGAAAAAGCTTGTTAAAGCTGAAATGAGAGCCCTGCTCCATGTCACATTGCACCATATGCATCAAAGCTCTGCAGTCGGGGATTTCGCTGGAGGGGGTCGTCTACACAACCGCCGAGTAATCCGTTCAAAACTGGGCTCTTATTGAACAGAGAGATCCCGAAAGTAAAAATGGGCTAGGTCCTCTGAGGATATGTCTCGGGGCCTGTTAGCAATTACAGTGTTCCTGACTGCGGGCATGCTTTCCATTTGTGTGCAGCGAGAGCAACTCCAACTGACAATGTTTAAACAAATGCAGAAGAAACTATGAAATAAATGCTTCATAAAATACACACAGACTAAAAAGTGGAGTTTTAAAAAGCTGCAGATTAGCTCATAAAGGAGCAAACTACCAGAGTTCTGGCTTGTCAGCATAAAACATGTGAAACTTCAGCTTTTTGTCCACTAACTTTGCTCCTAAAGGTAAATGTTTCTGTGTAGTAAAGAGTGGCCACATTCGTGGTCTGCATCAAATAAGGCTTTAGGACTCAGGTGACAGCTACTGATTAAGCTCACTCAGAGAAAATATAAATCCATGATCATAAAGTTGATGATTGTAGAAAGAAGGCAGTAAAAGGGTTTCTGCTGCTGTATATTGGGACAATTCACCCCCTTTACAATAAATCCACTCAGCAAGCTGATGCTTCCCTGGAGTATTTACTAATGCAGACTATAACTTAGAAAATGAAATTATTCTTTGCAGTCAAAATTTCATCTGTTACCAGAGAAACAACTCCTACGGTATAGGATCAAACAACCATTCGGGATTTTAGGATAGCATTCATCCAATCACGTATCCCAGGCACTTTTATAGAAAATCTGAGGTTGTCAATCTGCTGAAGGGAAAACAAAAACAAATCCATCTTATGGATGAATCATAAACTTGTGAATCATAAAAATTCACAAGTTTTAACTTGAAAATAATACTTTCATTAACAATGACTGTTATTCAGAATATTAGTAATATTATTAGCACAGCTGAAATGTCTTGGCGCAATACTGGCTGACATGCTATTGGATGGCGTTTGCATAGCAACCAATCCTGGAGCGGCATTCATTTACCTTGGCACTGATTGGCTCACGAGTGGAGAAAAGAAAAAATGTGGATGTTAGCTTCTGTGGTAGAGCAAAGTTGATTAAATGAAGTTTTGAATGATACTTTTATAATTATTGGAAAGATGGTCACAAAGCATCAGAATAATATTTTAAGTTGTCACTCCCTAATTTGAGAGTTCTACATTTGTCTTATTTGATTCCATACGATGGCTTACTTGAAAGTCTGCAGGCTAGATAAAAACCTTAACGTCGTGCAGTGCTGGATGCAAATGCAGGCCAAAACTTTACACTTTTATTTATCATAAACTGTGACATTTATGTATCCTTTTACTGTAGTGCTACAATTATGCACGACAGTGCGTCAGTCTGTTCCATAACTACCCAATAAAAAACATTGAACTTTGTGGTTCTAACCTTCCAAAACATTCTGCAAGACCCCGTTGCTGTTCTCACTGTTTCTAATCTATGTCTCTATGACTATTTGGCATTCAGTCTTACTGTTGTACTTTTTCAGACAACTTAGGTCACTTTGATTATCACTTTGTTGGTAATCAAAACAGCTCAGCTAATTCACACGAGTGCAGCTGTATCATATACTAGCAAGTGTATCTGTAAAGACAAAGGCATGCACATGTTGATCCCCGCACTGCTGGAGAAATGTGAACTAATTATATTTGATGAGAAAGCCCACAACCGAATTCAAGTTTTACATTTTTCACAAATCAATCACTGAAGAATGCTCCTCCATGCCCTCAGTCTGTTTGTGAGCAATGCCCCATTCACTCCGAACAAGTCCAACCTTGCAGGAGAGCTGGCCCAGGACAAAGGAAGTTGGAATGAGGCGTCTCCCTCAGGTTTACCTGCGGTTAGTTGAAAAGTTTTGAATAAAGGTGCTCTGTTATAGAACCTGAAGGCAAACAAGAGCTGGAAGAGGAACAAACAGTCTTTCCAGCTGAGAGGACAGACACACACACGGTTGCTCAACTGCTACTGTTCTCCTATATAAACATCAATGGATTGTTGGGACGGATAAGGCTTCTACACTGCTCAAAAAAATAAAGGGAACACTCAAATAACACATCCTAGATGGACAGTTTGATTTCACAGAAGTTTGATTTACTTGGAGTTATATTGTGTTGTTTAAGTGTTCCCTTTATTTTTTTGAGCAGTATATATAATAACAGCAAAATAAAGACTAAGACCTTATGGAATATCTTAACTTTTAAATTAAGACTGTAAAAAGTGCCCTGTGTCAGTATAAATTAGATTGGAACACTGAAGAAAAACTTATACCGTGAACAATTTTATAGATGCAAAAATAACTTTGAGACTTGAAGTTGAAATAATCAGGACAGGATTTCTTTTAATCAAAAAACTTTTCACTAGTGTTTGAGTCTGAATCAAAAGCACACAAATGTTGATATTAGTGTTTAAAGAAGCAAGCTAGCCACAAATATTTGCATATTCAAGAATTTAAATTAAATAAAAAAAAATTTAACATTTTCCAATGTAATTTTCTTGCAGGCCAATTTGGCATGAGTGGCGCTTATTGGAACCAAATTGCAACCAGTCAGAAACCCACTTCCAAGTAACAACCAACAAGTATTCCTTTGCCAATTACACTGATATAATTAAACAGGAAACTTCATGCTTTTGACTTGCCGCTGTTCATGCTGAATAACAAACTGTGAGTGAGTAATAAACAGACGTGGGTGAGGTAGCCAAAAGTTGTATACAACCTAGATTAGCACTACTTCAATATATTTTTTCTCAAGTACAAGTAAAATATCATTTGGCCTTTTTTGTAACCAAAATACATTTAGTAAAAAGGCCACTGAAGTACTGAACCTTTGGGTATTATGGCTTAATCAAAACATCTTGTTGAGTTAGTGAAAAAGACAATCATACAAACCAAAAGTAATTTGTTCTTTTTTCTTAGGAAGCAGAGCGTTCACAAGTTCAGTGTGCAAACCACCAGCTTTGTCGTCAGAGCATAAAAATGACTCCAGACACTATTGCTTTTCTTTCTTTGTAAATGTAATTTGCTTTTTCAGAGCTCCTGAACTTAAAGCACAAATTCTCAGAGGAGCAACAGAAACTTAAGCTCAACATTTGTGGAACCAAGCATAGCTGAACAAGATGTACAATAAGGAACAAGTTAGGAATCTGCATTTTTCAAACACCAAGTTGCTAATATGTATGCATGCTGGCTTGACAGCATTTAAAGTATGTTCTAAATATAGTGAAAAAATTTGTTACAGATTTTTAACATGTTTTCAGAAACTCTGCCTTTTAGATCTAACATTTATAACATATTTGATAGTTTAAACTCAGTCACATCAAATTTCAAAGAATGTAAATTATGCTTAAAAAACAAATTAATATTTTTGAATATTGAAATAGTTTTCCTGTTTTTTTTTTTTTTTTTAAATTAAGATGTCAAGGAGAAAAGTCTGATCTTCTTAGGCTGAAAAACGATATTCAAGTCTTGTTAAATGAAGAAACAATGGCTTCCCAACAACTGAGATACTCCGTAGGATGGAAATTTTGTTGCAAAGGGGTGAAAGCAGTTCAGAGTCTGATTTAGCCAGCCAGTTCAGGCCACACACGTGTGTAAACACACCCGAGCTCATAGCTATCGTTGATGGGCTTTGACCCTCATAATCTGCTAAACCGGAAAGCCTGATAGAAAGCAGTGGACGGGTTCCTGCATTTATGAAGAAGAGCAAAGACAAAAAGGAGGAGAAACATGGGAGGAAAGGCAAACACATGCAGACTGCGATGGCTTAAGACATACAGAAATTTGAGTGAGATTTATGAGAACTGAAAAATAGGGACAGAGAAGAGACTGACAGCGTATTTTTAAAGATTTTTCTCAGAATTTACATGTAACAATAATGTGCATTTCTGAAAGCGTGAACAAACAAATCTTGAAATGTTGTGAGCACGATTCGTTTTCCTGTGTGAAGTCTGACAAATATGGTCCAAAATTTAAAGTGTACAGAAATATGATGCTGCAGTGGGAGAGCTCTATGATGACTCTTCTGCAGTTTTGAGTTCTTGTGAAATAGGAAATGTCCAGACAGAACTATGTTCTTGTCACCTAATGTATCTGTTCTTGCAACATAAGTACAAGCCTCAACTCTTAAAAGAATGGAAAAAACAGTGTATTCTGTTTCATGATCCCTTGAGAATGACATTTTTAACTCATTAATAAAATGTTAAAACATTAAATGCATGTTATACATATTGTAATACCCATCACAGAAATATTTCATTGAAGTAGCTTTATAAAAAAGCTCAGCATAGCATGAGAATCTCATACAGCCTAAAGGAACCAGATCGAATTAAATAGTCCAGTGAGCTAAAATTACACAGGAACAAAGTTATAATTAAGGATTTTTTTCAAGTATCACTAGCATTAGTGGAGGACAGCAAATAATATGTCTCTGTTGGATACTAGTCTCCAAGGAAAGTGTCGCCACAGTACATTATTATTATACGATCTTTTAATTTATGGTTGAGCATGATCTGTCTTTTCTACACAACACAAAATGGGAAAGAATATTCCCATTTTTGCCTCACTGGTGTCCACTTATCTGATAGGGCGACACTGAAAAATGACGCAGCTGAACACACATCGTATTTGACGGCCTCGACTTGTTTGTCATGATGCAACGTTTACTCCTGGACTGGATTTTTAGAAAGTTTACACTGTACACTATGCTCAACGTCAGACGTTGTTGAACAAATATTTCTACATCACCTTTCTAGTGTGACTACATACTTTTTTGAAGATAAAATCTTTGAAGACGAACTCTCTTAGTGATTTACTTAATTTTCTTAAGTATTGAAACCAATTCTGCCCAAAAACAGTTGCAAAGTCACAAGATGTAAACTACCCATAAAAGAAAAAAAAAAAAGCCAGAATGGTGAAATTCTCTTAAATTACTGATGTAATTTAAGAGAATCCATGTTGGGTGTTAGGTTTAAAATCCTGACAGGCATTCTGCTGGATGTAGATGTCTCGTCATGCATGAAGGACCAGGGGTGATCTACAAGATCGGGAGTTACAAATGTACACAATGCCCGGAGGCCAAAAAAGAAAACACAAAAGCTGGCAGGGTTAAAACAACTAACATGGGGTTAACCATCCACAGCTGTAGCGGTGACTATCAGGCCTGATTTATGGCCAAGTCTTCATATCTGAACTTTGACAGATTTATCTCTGCCACACCTCACGCACAGCAGCTCAGGACCTTCGAGTTTCCGGGAGCTGTGCTGAGCTATTTAGACAATGCAAGTTTAAAGACCTCACAAACGGCATGGTTCAAGAAAGCAGCTGTGACCTGAGCTCCTTGAGCAAACCAAACTACAGGGTTTGACAAGAGATATGTGTCAACTATTTATGTGGCAGGACAAGAATGACACAGAGAGAAAAGCAATAATTTAAAAGTCAAGGCAGGAGAGTTTGGGAAAACTGGGAATTTTAATGAGTCATTTATCCTAAAGCCAACTCTGCAGCCAAAGACAAGAAGCAAAGTCAATGTTCTGCAGCACACAGCTCTGAAAAGTTTACCTTAAACATTTTTTTTACAAGCAGGAAAACCAGCTGAATGTTTAAAACCAATTTTAAAGAATCGCTGGATTGAGTAGAGCTAATCATTACCAGTTTTATGCAAGTAAATTTACAAATCACTCCTTTGTTTTACTGAGATGTTGTAAATGTTATTATTTGATTGTCCCAGATTGAACACATTTAAAACACATATAAAACATATTTTGTTTCACCGAAGACCAGAGGTACTCTTTTATCAAAGTGACACTTTCTGCAATGGTTAATTAATCAATTATATAAATCCAACCTTGAGATTTATTTCAACATTACCATGAAAATCCCACAATCACTCACTATAGCAGGGGTGTCAAACTCCAGGCCTCAAGGGCCATTGTCCTGAAGTTTTTAAATGTGCCACAGGTACAAAACACTGGAATAAAATGGCTTAATTGGCTCCTTTTTGTGTAAATAAGTTCTCCAGAGTCCTGCTAATGACCTAATTATTCTATTCAGGTGTGATGCAGCAGGGGAACATCTAAAAGTTGCAGGGCAGTGGCCCTCCAGGACAAGAGTTTGACACCTCTGCTCTATAGCATCTGAAAAAAACTCTACAAAGGAATGTAAATGCAGTTTTACTAAGATTACCACTCCTATTGATATAATATACATATAATGAGTATATATATATTTTCTTTCTAAGAAAATAAAATCTCATAATGTTGGAAAAAGAAAACACACACATACATATATGTGTATATATATATATATATATATATATATATATATATATATATATATATATATATATATATATAAATAGCTCAGTAGTTTTTGCAAAACAAAAATGAAACTCCCAGAAGTTCATGCTTGACACCAGCCTCAATTTAAGGTTGAGAACAAAATAAGATTTCACAATATTAAAGTGCCACTATATTGGTAGTGTTTATTATGAAAATGTAAAAAAAAAAATGCAGCATTTCTAAATGTCTTTTAACATTAGGGCTCCTATGTATCCTTATACGACAAGGATACAAACCACATTCAGATCAATGTTTCTCAATTCCAGTCCTCAGGGACCACTTCCCTGCATGTTTTACGTGTTTTCCTTCCTGACCTGAATAAATGGGTGATAAACAGGCTTCTGCAGCACTTGATGGCATCCAGGAGCTAATGCTATCACTTGAGTCTGGTGTGCTGGAGCAGAGACGCATCTAAATATGCTGGGGAATTGGTCCCGGAAGACCTGGATTGAAAAACACTACTCTAGACAAACCAGAACTGAATGACCAATAACAAATCCCTTAAAACATAAATTATGGTTTTTAAATGCTTTAAGGTATTTGTATAAACAAAAAGGTTAATTTGTTTTATTAGAAAATATTCAGAAACCCTGATCTCAGTATTATCATACTGAAGAATCATTACTCCTCTACTTCTAAACATATAAAGGTCGGTACAGTATTCTACAAAAAGACATAAAAGGAGTGTTGCGTTGAAATTGTTGCTGTCCTTATCTCATGATCAGTGCTCAACACTGGATTAACCAATCAGTATAGCAAGACAAATCTTTACTATGTAAAAATGCTGTGTTAATGCAATGAACTGTCAATACTTTAATCTCAAATGGTATTGTTCTTCAACAAAGATTAGACATTGAAAGGTCATACACTGGAGATGCAACAACAGCATTATTTTTGATAAATTCAGACTCAAACCCACAAGACAGTGATATTAAAACCACAAAGGCTGATTACAATTATGCTGTTCTGTCCTTCAAACATTCAAAGAGGTAAACAGAGACTTAAGACCAGGCAGAGTGACACAAAAGACCAAACCCAAAGAAAACACTGAGTTCAGAAATACAGGCTGTTCCTCCGGACTTGTTTTTCCAGCAACCACCTCTTTGATGTCGATCTCCACGCATGTAAAAACACGTGAAGAGATCTTGCTCTGAAAACTCTCCCCTATTTTTGATCGCAGAAGTTACATTTGTTGAGTGTTTTTGGCTGAGAAGCGACCCGGGCCTGGGCTGACTAAAATAGACTTTGGGAAGAGATGTGACCCAGCAAATTGCTGAATTCTCATAACGGGGCGATTAGGAGAGGCTGTGGGAGTGGGGGGTTGGGGAAAGCTCAGTGGCAAACATGGACTTGACTCTCTGCATGGGGCAAAGCCTGCAGTCATAACCAACTCAGGCAAGGCCCCAGCTGTGCAACTAACCAACTCTGACAGCACACACCCCGCCCACTCTCATATCGAAGGCTTCAGTATTCAGGAAATAAAGAGCAGCTTGTTGGAGCAATCTGTGACTAAACTTACAAACCCTGAGTAAATAAGAGCACAACTCAGGCTTCAGCTGTGGCAGGCTGCGTCGTCTCTGCAGAGGCTGACAACAACCATGTAAAGTCAGAAAAAGATAAGTGAAAATATGTCACACTGATACGAGCATTCTCAGAAGCAGAGGTTGTTAATTTCTGCTCAACTTACACATAATTGTTACCATGAGCACAGATGAGTCATGGGGAGACTCAGTGAGCTGTGGGGCAAACATTCATCCTAAGCTACAGAGGAAAACCAACTATCTGCTTCATTTCATTTCACAAGGCTCAATCTCATTTACTTCCCCACTTAAATAAGGTGCAGAATTGGTTCCTAAGGTATGACAGCGGCCTAGTGAACTTTGCCACACCGATGGGCAGCACTGTTGTTGTCAGAGATGGTCAGCTGCTCTCCAACAACACTGGCCTGTCACATGCCAGCGCGTCTATTGGGGTTAAGTGGGCAGGCTGGGAAGCTAATGAGCACATACAGTAACAGCCAAGAAATACACAAGACATAAGCTGAATCCTGAAGCGAATCAGTTACACTTTACACTCTGAGGAAATGTTCAGATCATTGACTTAGTCAGACTTCACCAGGACACTGTTTAAAATTAAACTATTAAAAAAATATTTTCTGAAGCTATTCTCAAATCCAAAATCAAAACTAAAGTTAACCATACACAAGTCCATAAGGAATGTGACCAGCTGATGCAAATGTTTACCTCAAGACATTGATCAAAGGTCACCAAACTAAGACTTCACAGCTGCTGTGTAAATGAGATGACTTTGCATATCATATCTAGCAGATTCCTGTGACAAATCACAGTTAACTCCTCTTACATACCAAACACATGCTGCACACTGGGTGTATCGTGAGGGCATTACATTTACTGCCCCATGGTGAACTTTCCGTGCTCAGAGTCTTTATCAGCTACATAGAGCCATAGGTAAGGTTCCTTATGAACGTTTATGGTAAAAAAGTCAAAACAACAATGAGATAGCAATTCAAAATGTGGAAATAGATTATTATATACATTAAATTATTATAACTGTAAAACTATTCTTTTATATATATAAATTACCATACTGCTTTTGTAAAAACAATAATCAGAATTGTGACAATAACAGTGATACTCAGTCTGAATGCTAGCAATTTGGGTGCATAAGCACAAATGCTTTGAGAAATTTGCAATAATTCGGAATTTGAATGCATTTTCCTTCGTAGAGGAAAATTAAGACTCACAAAGAAAACACATTAAAATGAGGAACAGTTAAATAAATGAAATCTAACAAGAAATGTAACACAGAACTAGGATTATTTTTCTCAAATCGAGTTAATTGCAGGATCTGTAATAAATTGCATTTTAAATAAAATGATTGAAAAAATAAGCGACATTTCCAATTCAAAGATCTTTTTTTTCCTGTTAAATAGCTGAAAAATAAATTTAGCAGAAAACATCTGTCAACATGTTGTTGACATGAGCTCAACAACAACAATATTTATTGCTTTTAATCTGTTATGTAGGCTATTCAACCTGCAGATTGGTGTAAAGTGCTATGATATCCACACAGGATTCAAATATTTCAGGAACTCCTGAAATATTCCTGATATTTCATGAATCATCACAATTCGTGAATCGTGATGATTCACAAAAAAAACAAAAAACTTTAGAAATGTGAACTATGGATACTGACATTAACATAGGGAACAACTTGTTGCTGCAACATGTGTTGCATTGAGAAGCTATTTTCAGATTGAATAGATTCAATCCGTTTTGCACAACTTCCACACAATAGTCTTTTCCAGTTTTTCTTCAGATCGGTTTTGAAGCAAAAAATTAACCCTAAGAGAAGCGCCTTTGTCATCCATTGCCGTTGTCTTCAGTTGCCGGTAATACGTCAGATTTACGGGCCTACCAGGAACACATTACAAAAGTTTCAGTTTGGGACTTTTGTATGTAACAAATTTCATTGCTATTAATTGCTCAAAACATTTGAACGCATCAAAATCTGTGTAATTACTTTTTTAAAATTAGCACAATAAAGTTCCCCACTCTAGTTACAGACAATGTTCAACTGGTTGTCAAGATCTTCTTCAAGTTCAGTTGCAAATTATTTTAGGACAGTGTTAACAAACTAACACTGCTCACAGTGAATCACTTTTGAAGCAGGACAAATGTAAAAAGCTGAATATGGGATCATCTCTCATGTCTTTGCTGCTTGTGTGTTCATCATTTTTCATTTGCTTAAAGCACTGCGTATTCTTCCTATAAATGGTAAAATAATTCCAAGACTTCTTCCCGTTTTGTTTTTTTAAACTCTGTAAGGTGTTATTTGTCCAACCAAATGGAGCATATATAACCAATCTGTAAACACTTTGAGACTGATATGAGCGCATGCATCTATGTGAATGAACAATAATTTGTGACGTACGTGTTTACATAACACACTTGATCAATAGCTTTTTGGCACTCAACCCTGACAGCTCTCACTCTGCCACAAACCTGTCAAGCCTGGAAGCAAACATGTTAATATACTTACAGGCTTGACAAAATGGTAATGGTGAAGGAATGAAACGGTAATTCACATGTATGAAATAGGTGTACAAAGTGGCAAGGAGGTCAATTTAACCAGAACATTGCTCCAAGGTTTGTTTTGAAAAATGATGTCTCTATTTAGATAGAAAGACATCATAATGGCAGCTGACAATCAAGATCTGGACCGAAATATAGCCTTATTCTAATCCAAAGTTCCAAGTTTGTTTTTTTTAAGGAATCCAAGAACAACTGTCCTTTTTTCAAGTTTTGAAGACTGTGGTAACTCCTACAACATGAATAAATGCTTCAATGAGCAGATTTGTGTTGAAATGCCAACATGTTGCCCTTCCTGATCCCAACTGCTGTCTGCTTAGTGGAATCATTCATTGACAAGCACAGGATGTGGCGGCTGAAATATTTTTCCATTGTTTGGTATGGAGGTTTTTAGCTGACCTTGTTCTGGGACAAAGCTAAGGACAGCAAACGAAAAACGGACAGTCAACAGCAAAACTAAAAATGAAACAACCTGAGCACAATGAAGTGACTTATTTAGATTTTTAAGAAAAAGTGTATGTTTTTTATATTAAAAACTGTTTTGGTAGATCCTCATCTTTCCGCTATTTTGATCACTTCAGCTTTTAGGAATGTTGTTGTATTATTATAACAAGTTAAAACAGAAGATAAAAAATTAAGAGGCAGAAAAGTGTGAATTAGCAGCATAAACCGGTGATCCCACTTCTCTCAAGTAATGAGTAGAAAGTAATTTTATATTGTGTTAACTCCTGAAACACTGAAAAGCTACAGAAATCCAGGACGTTTGGGGCTTTCAATTAAATGAAAAAATCCAAACTTTCGACATAACGGTTTAAGTTGGACATTTTACCTTGAAACAACCAAAATGTTTTACTAGGACAGACAACAATGATGATGATGATTAAGACCTGATTAAGTAAAAACCAAAAATATGCTTGTGCCATCTGTTTGACACCGCTGTTTCAGTGTGTAGACACTGCTGTCAGTCTACACGCCACAGTGACTCACATCCGCTTCCTTTCAGAAACCTGCTTGTTGTAAGGCACAGGAGGATGTGCAAGGACCCGCTGTGGTTCAAAGCTGACAAGAGGAGACACTTCAGGCAAACTTGACTCGGCAAACAAAAGAGGAAGACGACAACAGGGGAAGTGATTGACAGAATACAAAAGCGGACATCAAAGCGAAGAAGGAAACTGAGATTCTTACAAAACTGGCAGTTTTCAACTGACTACAAGGGGGGAAATCTGATTTGCTTGCAAGGACATTAGTCTCTTCAAAGTACAAAACCTAGGAGGTTTTTGACTGTCTTAAATAAATTATAGTTTTATAATCAAATACTTTCGATTTCAGTAAAGCTGTAAAATATAGTAGCTTACAAAAGTCCCAGGTCACTCGTTATATTACAAGATCTTACAACATGGTTAACTGAAGAAATCTGAAGGTTTTAAAAAGTTTTCTTTTAGGTTTAGGTTAGGGAGAAAGTTGGACAGTTGTTTGTGTTTGTGCAATAACTTGTCGTCAGATTAACAGCATTCAAAATGGAGAGCAAAACAGTCGCAGAAATATATATTATATGTATTGATGCCATGACATGTTCGAGAATTCATTGTTAAAATACTAGACAATGACAGAAAAAAAATATTTTTGTAATATGTTTATTAATGGTTAGTGGTTAAAAAGAAAAATAAGTCAATAAATACATGTTTATTTTCCAGGAAATTTTTGTCACAAGCTAAAGGTTAGACTAGATTATGTATGAGCATTGCTGATCTATAGCCACTTAGTTAAATATTTATAATTCTCCAAAGTCAGCTTTTGAAAGTAGGTCAATGGATTTTCAAGTAATCCTAATTAAAAACCAAGACTGACAACTTTTAAACTTTAAAACAAGTACATGTTGCCTTCCTGTGTGCAAACAGAGTGACTGAATAGTCAACTGTCTATGTTTGGTCTGTTTACACGTTCAGAGTGCAGAGAGCAGCGACTTAACAAGAACATCTTTTTGCACCAGTACAGGATGCCTGCTGAGTGAAAAAAAAAAAGCTTATGAGAAAAAGTTACACATAAGAAGCTCTTGAAATCAACTTTTCAACTCCAACATAGCAGTTTGATACCACAACACACACAGAGAGTCGGAAAGCCTACGAGGAGTCAGAACCACCAGAGAACCAGATTGGACGATGTCCTTCATTGAAAACTCAGAGAGAGGATGCATGACTCAAGTGCAGCTGCCTGCCATGCTTTCCACACATCCTCATTACTCACAATGCAGACATGCAGAACTTTGGGAGGGCCTGAAGCTCTGAAACCTCGTTGTTCAGCCCCATTTGAGCCAAATTTAACACAAAGCTTCACATTTTGAAACAGCATCTGCTTGACATTTTTAGAGTTAAAGACATTTACGGTATATGCCACAGACTTCCAGTCGGCACCATTTCATTCCTAAGGGCAAAACCTCGATATGTGGTCAGCCTTTAAAATCTTCTTCTGCTCAAAACGGCTGAATCATCTCAGTACTACAACAAAGAACATCTAAAATGCCTTTCAGAGATCTCTATTGCTGTTTTGCAGAAAAGGGTAAAAAAAGAAAGTGACACATGGTCTTCATGCAAAATTTGCTCTAACTGTGGCATTCAACTCTTGCAAAGAAGCAGTCTATTAACAGACATAAAATAGTTTTTTTCTTTTTCACTTCCTTAATCCTCTATCAGAATATCTACTTTACGGTAAAGCAATGACTAGGGCAGATGATCAAAAAAGTGAAGACAGATTTCTGAGGAAGTGGCCTTTGAAAGACCTTCGTTGACAAAAAAAAAAAAAAACAGACTTATTTTAGACAGATATCTGTCTTTATTCATGTAAGCCTGACTGAATTTTGCTCAAGCCACCTAAAGAAAGAAAGTTTCCTTCTGCTTTTCATAGCTCAGCAAGCTGACAATAACCTGCACATAAAGAAGCAAATTGCCTTGAGATCTTCAGGTACCTAGGCCTCCCAGATATCCATCATGTTGGGCAAAACCATATGCAGCATGTTTCACATATTGGGGCAGAGCATAACACTTCAGAATATTAAATTGCTGAGTCTTTTGAAAACTACATTGAAGAGTCATCAGATTGAGCTTCAGTGACTGAATGTAAATAGATGAAAAACTAATTCAGTTTGAATATCAGCACTCACTCAGGTGCCTGAGCTAACTTTTTATTTTCTCACATAAAAATGTGTAAAAATTCATTTCCCAGCCGTTTGAATGCAGTGGAAAAAAAACACCTCTGACACCACTACTCTACTCTCAAATATCCAACAATCCTAAGCTGTATCAATGTCACTGTCACATGACCGAACAAATGCCAGATCACCCTCCACCCAAAAACAAACGCACAAATGAAACCAAAAGAAAAATAATCATTAGTCACTACACCGTGCTCCAAATTATTCAATTTGGATCAAAGTGTCATAAAGATTGGATTTTTTGTTGTGCTATTAAATTTATAGATGGTATTGTGTGTCAGGGCTCTTTGAATCACTATAATTAATTTTAGAGAGCTGGGTTGATTAGTTTGCGTGGTGAGCTCACTTAAAGGAAATCTATTTAAGAAGGATGTTCCACATTATTAAGCAGGCCACAGGTTTCAAGCAATATGGGAAAGAGAAAGGATCTCTCTGCTACCGAAAATCCTCAGATAGTGTAGTGCCGTATGACAAAGTATGAAAACATTAGATATTTATCAAAAACTGAAGCGGTATCATACTGTGCAGAGATTTGTGGCTAATTCAGAACAAAGATGGGTTTGTACAGATAAAGGCATAATGAGGAAGGTTTCTGTTAGACAAATTCATCAGTTTAAGAGAGCAGCTGTTAAAATGCCCTTACAAAGCAGCAAACAGTTATTTGAAGCTGCTGGTGCCTCTGAAACCTCAAGGTGGAGGATCCTCCAGAGGCTTGCGGTGCATGAACCTACTATTCAGCCACCCCTAACCAGAGCTCACAAGCAGAAACAGTCGCAGTGGGCCCATGAAGATTAATTTTCAGATTTGTTCACTGATGATTGCTGTGCAACCCTGCATGGTCCAGATGGACGCAGTAGTGGATTGGTGGTGGATGGCCACCACAGCTGTGACATCAGCAAGGAGGTGGTGGAGTAATTTTTTGGGCCGAAATCATGGGGAGAGAATCATTGGTCGGCCCCTTCAGAGTCCCTGAAAGTGTGAAAATGGCCTCAGCGAAGTATATGGACTTTCTGACTGATCACTTTCTTTCATGGTTCAAAAAGAAGAGCCATACCTTCCATAGCAAAATCATCTTCAAGTATGACGATGCACCATCTTATGCTGCAAGGAGTACCACTGTGTCATTTGCTGCAAGAATTGTGCAGGTGATATCAAAGAAGGAGTCCTATGTTAACAGGTCTGGCTATACAAAGGCCTTATCTGATTCAATGAAATATAGCTATAATGAAAAGCCAAAATCGTGTATTAATTTGGACATAGCATAATGCTTACGCTCAGTTCACTCCTCTATTCCTTGTAACAAACAGAGTCTGGTAATGAGAAGATGCCAAGATATTGTTATGCTTGCAGAGCATCGTCACGCATACTTCATGTGCTGTATCCACTCGTAAAGAGAGATCTAACCTGTTCTCCACTGACAGCACTTTGGAACTTGCACTTGCCGACCTCCTCCTTACAACAATGCAATTCCTAACTGATTTAATTACAATTTTCCAGCACAAACAAACATAGCTTTATTAGCTATGTTTACTTGCCACTACAGAGTCACTCTGAATGGAAGCAATACCCTGACATCATCTGGATGGGTGTATGGCTACTTATTCAAACTGTTTTCCTTTAACTTCTGGAGTTTTTGGATCCAAAAAAAAGAAGGAAAGACTTTGTAACGACTGGACAAGACATTTGGGGGAAACCATCAAAAAAAGGAAAGTCCTGCCCTTTGACTTTAGAAAGATCACGGTTGTCATAGCAGGCATGAAAAACAAAGTTGAAAACCAGAAATGAGCAATACTAGGGCAGTTCCAGGACACATAATTATCAGCAGCCAAAGCTGGTGAACTTATAAAGCTGCTGATTGCTCAACGCCTAAACCCCAACCACAAGTTTAAAGCCAAGTTCAAGTGCCAAGTCCAAGTACAAACTAAAGCTTCTAATGAAAAGCGGCTTTGTTTTTCACAAAAAAAGGAAAGACAATGATGTGAATGGAAAACCGACTACAACATCAGGAGTGTAGAGAGTGAGAGGAAGAGTGCGTTAACAGTTTCAAGGGACATCAGAGGGCGTCAGAAGGAGGGCAGACCCTGCGGTTCTGGCTCAAAAAACAGAAGCGCCTGCTCAGGTTCTCCTCTGAATCATCATTCAGTTACAGCCATTAAGTGCTCCAGGAACATGTCCCCAAAAACTAAACAAATGTACAAAGATATCCGCTGCCTTGAGCTCACATGTAGCAGAACCATATCGTAATCAACCAAACAAGTAATGGGATTCTCACAGTATGATTACTCAAGTAAATATTCAATTCACTTTATAAACAGAATCATACTGCTGTGTAGCAACATGTGTTCATATTTAGACAACAAGAGAAAGTTGGGCTCCCATTTTGTGAGAGAAAAATAATGGAATAAAGAATTTGTTTTCTATTAAGACAGCCAATAACAGTGTGTTGGTCAGAGGCTATTAGAGTCGCTGTAATAAAGACGGCTACAGTAGCTTCTTCTTGCCCACAGTCATCACCATCTACAACAGGAGTGTCAAACTCCAGTTCTCAAGGGCTGGTGTCCTGCAGATGTGCCACTGGTGCACCATATCTGAAGAGAATAATTAGGTCATTAGCAAGGCTTTGGAGAACTTATCTACACAGGGAGGAGGTAACTAAGCCATTTCATTTCAGTGTTTTGTACCTGTGGCACATCTAAAAGCTGCAAACTCCAGCTCTTGAGGACTGGACTTTGACACCTGTGATCTACAACTGTGAAGAAACTCGAATACATTGAGTTACAACAATATTTAATTTAATTTTAAGTTAATCACATCTTCTGAAGCAAAACACTGTGTAGCTACTTTGAAAATAAATCACTGAATGTTGAATTTGCACTACTATCATGCTTCATTTATATTTAAAAAAAATATATATTTGATTTTATATACCATATCTAACAAAAACTAAAATATGCTACTAAATTTTAAAAATGATCAATTATAAAAAACATATTGGTATATGTAGAATGTTATATACAAAAAAAAAAAACCTTGCTTACAACCACAACCTGATACTCGAGGTCAGAAATCCTTCCTTGACAGTACAGCATAATGTGTCCTCTGAAACAAATCTCCATTTGCTTTAAATGTAGGGCGGAATACTGACAAAAACAAATCACACAATGTCAGAAACTTTAAACTAAATCCCTAGGGAACATCAAAGTCATGTCAATCCAACTCTGAACTATACTTCCCCCAGGGTTGGCAGATATTGCAAAAAACATGCTACAAGTAGGCCAAAATGTACCAAAATGTTCTTTCGCAGAGATTAGAGCAAATCATACCTGCTGAACTGACAGGTTAAATAATGCCTGTGATACAGAGCATAGTGATCTAGGAATCATTAAAGATTTACAATAAAGACAGATGCTAAACTCCAACTAATCCTCAAATCAATCAAGTTCTTGTTCTTTTTTTTTTTGACAGCTGCATTAAAAACATTCGTGTCAGAGTTAAAACCACTTTTCTTTTGTGAATTGAATTAAGTGTCCATCGTTTTAAGAACTGGTTCAGAGGTGGTTATTAACAAGAACAAACTCAATAAATCACATCTACTTAGCCGTTTGTGTGACACTTAAGCGTGTGAGAAGACCATCGTTTTATTTTGTCTGCAACAAAGTTTTCCCATTTTGGCGGTGACATCACATGCAGGCAATCTGATGAATCTCAGGAGGTTTGGCAGTTGGTTAATATTGTTGACCCAATGTAACTGACTCATTGGTGATAAGAGAGGTAATATTTCTATCTACATGCTTCTGACTGTACAGCTGTTGGTTCCAACAGCCTTATCAAGCTGATACATATGCCTTTTTTCCCCTGGTTTATAGTGTATCGCTGCATAGATCAGCTCTTTTAATGTTACTCTTGTTCATCTTTGCTCATTCATATTTGCCTTTATTTCTATAAGACAAATAAAGGCAGAGTCCATTAATTTCTCCCATGGGGCAATAAGTCATCTAGTGCTCACGAAAAATGCTTCTTTTTAATATATTCCACTCTAAAGATGCTTTCCTAGAGCCTCATTGTGCTATATTTACAAATTCTACCACATTCAGCCAAACCATGCTACCTACCCTGCCCACAATTCATAAATACACTGTCATCGACATAATAAAACACCAAAACCTCATTCATAAAGGTTTCAAAAAGCTCCTTTTTACAAAAGCGCAAATATTTTCCATTACATTGCTCCTATGCCTCAAATTCCTTCTAACTGAGATCCCAGAGAAAGGAATGGAGGGAACAGAGATTTTCCCAGCTAACATGGAGGCTTGAATAACACAACCATTCCCCTACAAACCTGTTGCTTTGCACTGCTGGCAAGTTGGCTAAATAAAAGAACACAATAATTTTCCTTACATACAACATCAACTTCAGCTCAAATGGATTTTTTTTCTTTGCTTCAGTAAATCATACTGCAAAACTCTCAGTCACCCCATGGGAAATCTAGGAAAGTTTTTGCATATTAAACAAACTTTACATTAAGCAAATGTTTGTTTTCTTAATTATGCCCCCAAAACTTGCCCGGAGTATTCAGCACAAATGAACATCAGCACACGGGCCATGTGAACACGTGAGGCATGGTAATTTGAAAGATGACTTAGCCTGTAGGTGTGTGCAATTACATGGGTAAGTTACCTGACAATCACAACAGCACGATGTTCACGTGCCACTACAACTCCGAGTATGTCACGCTTAAGCAATTATTTTTTCCATCAATGTCACTGGGGACACTCAGAATTTCAAAGAAAATAGGTCAGGATAAAAATTTGTCAAAATGTTTCAAGAAAAATTGCAGTGGAGAGGTTTTTTTTTTTTTTTTTTTAGATGTTCTGCAGAGAACGGTGCAGCAATCCATGTATGAAAAGATTAACATATGTACAGTTAAAAACTATTCATACCTCAAACAGTTGGTACAAGCCAGGCCAAGCCATGTGTTGAACATAAGCGATTTGATTGACGGCTAACTGCAGCCATTAGCCCGTAATTTACATCGCCGCATGCGCGAAAGCCAAACCTTGAAACTCCAAACAACGACATGTCAACCACTGAAGTGCACCAGCAGACTCAACGCCTGAAGTCACCGGTGCCATGATGTTACAGAGTGAAACTTTGGAGTAAAATGGCACTGGAAGCAGCACTTCTCTCTGAAAAATGGGCATGCAATAAAACAGCGAGAAACAATCCAGCTCTTGGCAAGTTCTGTCATAGAGTTACAGTTTAGCACTGGCCAGAACTATATAACATTAGTTTGGAGTGATGTGCATTTTATTATTTGCTTAGGTGGGGGGTGGGGGGGTTTCAATAGAGTTTGTGTGGACATCAGTTTACATATCATGATTGTATCATCTAAATCCACAGGGTTGCAGGTTTTAAAAAAAAAAGAAGTGTCACAATAAAGATAGATTTGTACTTATAAAAAACTAATCAGATCATTTAAATTTTGCTCATTATGTTTGGGTAATCAATTCATTTCTATGAGACAAAATCAAATATCTGGGTTTATTAGAGACATCGATGAAGACATCCATATGAAAGGATGAAATTCAACATAATTTTAAGCTATAATGTTAACTACTTAGCACTTTTGGTATTTTGTTTTTTGTTTTTTTTTTTTATGAAATTTCTGGGTTTAATTGAGTCCATAAAAACCACAAACATTAGACTCTTCATTGCCAAGTGACATCAAATGACATCATTGACGCTTCGACCACGGCCTCTCTGGTCTCACGGCCTGCTTACGCTCCCACTTTCCTGCCCTTATTCACAGTCAGTCTGAGGAACAGACTGACAATAGAGACACACCTAACTTGGCTAGAACCCAACCAGACGTTAACCGGCTAGAGTGAGACTTGACCATGAAGAAGGGGCTTAAACAAGGCAACAAGCAGCTATGTTTAGGAGGCAAGTTGGGTTTGATAGATTTCTTTTCTCCCTAAATAAATCATAATTAGCCTACAACTGATGGTTGTTTGATGATATGAAAACATACAAGTGTCATAAAGTAAGTTGCTCGATGACGTGTGCTCCCCTCTTCACAAACAAATGAAAACCAATCAAGAAAAAGTTGCTTCCACATAACATTTACTCTGTTGTGTAACTCAGCCACCACTGTTGATTCACTTGAGTAAATGTAATGAGCTATGAAGGAATCACTACAATCCACGCTCAGATAGTAAAGTGAGGGGTGGTCTACCCAGGGAAAAGGAATTACAGTGAAGGCCGAGTGCTCCGATTAATGGGAACCAATTTGTCCCTGGGGGAGCTTCATCACTCCACTTGGCAAAGACGAGGGGCGCTAAGCCCAAACCCAAACCATTTCAAGCTGAAGGGAAATCATTGTTATCTCACAGCTCCACCCCCATAGAGCCTTGTTCCACTTTGTGATGAACTCTAATTCAAAACAGAACAATGAAGCTCGGAGCAGATTCCTCAGGGAGACCGAGTTTGTACACAGGACAATGGTCCTGCCAAGAGGAGAAAATTTTAAAAATCCCTGTCAAGTCATGTATGGGTGTGTTGTTTAAAATATGTTTGGTCGTCAAAAACATTTACAGGAAAGTTATGAGTGAACAAGGCGTTTTAATTACAGCTGAAAACAGTTAAAATTGTGGTTCTGGCTGCCAACTTGCCTTTGGGTCCACAAACCTCCCTGGAAGTTTTGTGGCTTAAGATATGAAAGCATCTGGATTTCTTCATAAGGAGCTAAAACAACCCTTTCTGCACCAGAGTGAGTAAAAGATAAGACATATTAAGGTAGATAATTAAATATATTTATATGTCTGGGTTTAGACAAGATTATTAAAAAGGAGCTCTTTTTTTTTTTTTACACTTACACATATAAGTGATGATAAATGCGTATAAAAGTTCCATCTATTCCAGGTAGGAAGGAGTTTTAATGATGCTCCAAGCTTCTGATTATCTGAGGATAATGGACACTAGAACAAAAATATCTTCATGAAAAAAGGGTTACAGTCCAACAGTTATTTAAGTGAATAAATGTTTCTGAGATTTAGAACAGCCAAAAGTTTAAAAATGGGCTTTAAAGTTCATGCCTAAACGAAACAAAAGAAATCCTCCTAATTTGTAGCAGAAAGAAATGACCATCTACTCAACCTGGTCCATGCCAGAACCAAGATTCAGAATCGTTAAATCTATTCTTTGGTTTTAGCTTTACAATAAGCCCATATAATTATTGAAACATGACACTGCTTTAAAGGAAATGTCAAGACTTCTTGAATGAGGGTCTTATAAAGGCTTTAAGCAGTCAATATGTTACTTACAGTAGATACTTTTCTTTGCACCTTTCTGAAGTTTTAGCCAGACCAGGTGGCAAAATCAGCAAGTAGGTTTTAGAGTTAAATGGATTGCTGTTTAACAGATTTTTTTTTCTAAAAATCCCATCTCCAAAAACACCAAAGAATTTAAGTGAACCATTTTTTGAACCACATCAAACAGAACTTGATGATTTATTTCATTTCAGAGGCTTCAATGAGCTTCTTGTGGTAAATCTGTACTTTGAACATAACATGAAGCATTTTCAAACAGAAAAGAATAGTGTCACTTAAACCTCTATCATGTTTGATTCTTACACTGATTTACTTTTGTATCAGCCAATTACTCTAACCTGAGAGACTGTTTATACCCATTAGGTTGTGTTAAGAACAGGAAGATCATGGTGTTGTTCAGCCTTCCACCATCTCTTGTGTAAGTAGTCATGGGTTTATGTTCAAAATAAAACAACATTTGCAAATACAAAAATTTTCTTTTGAAAGCTTCAGCCTCTGGATCAAATTATTCTGGACTTATACTAAATGAAGATGCCAACAAAGTTCTCTTTTGTAGATTAGATATTATCTGCTTATCAGCTTTTAAAAAGACAGCTGGTTCAAAAACCTTCTCTATAAACAATGTACCCAAGGGTTTCATGTTGCTGCGGTCTAAAGGATGCACCAGATCAGGTCAGTTGAATAGAGGCTGCTATGTTTTGCTGGCTTGGCCTGGGCAGGTTACACAGCTTGGTCTGAAATTTTAAGGCCAAGATAAACCCTTAAGTGCATAGTTTTAAGTAAAGCCAATTTACAATCTCATATAAAAACAAGGAATTTGCAGGAAAGAAGCAAAACTCCTCAAAGGTGGAGCGCAAGTCAACACTATGTTAAGCTTATGTTTCAAAGCTGACAGCTCTTACTGGGCTCTGAATCAGAGAGCCAGAGCAGAAGGCAGTCAGCATCCTGCTGGTTCAGTCTGGCCATGTCACTGCTGCTACGGAGCAGATTACGTGCCAGCTATTGTTGCAGCAGGTGTGTGTTAGAGAGATGTCCCATTCTGTCCCTCTCTCCAACATGCCTTGTCCTGCCAGGACCCCCTCGGGTCCCACATGCACCCACTGATATCTCTGCCATTCATGCATTAAAACAGATGAATGACAACTAAATTGATAACAGCTGTTACTGTTTAAATTAAACTCAGCGATGTTTTTCACATAATCAAGATAAAGTCAAACTGATGCTGCTTGGACGAAGATCTTTGTAAATAATAATTAACTTAGTGTTCTAAAGACCATAAAAATCCTAACTCAGCATCCGTAAACACAAATTAAATCCCACACACTGACTGGATCATTCATAACAAGTCCAGAACAAAGCGCACAGATAAACACCAAGGCCTCCACAAGACAGACCATGCACGTGTGTGGACGCCAGCCCTCATTTTAAGTTATTCTTGGCTCAAGCATCACCTCGGCAGCAGCACAGCTCGCAGCCAGAGTGTTGCAACATGTCAGTTCAAGCTCCAAACAGTCTTAAATAGAGTGTGTACATTACAGGAGTCCTATAGGAGAGTCTGTATTTATAGGGTTTAAAGTTAGGAGGTTGGGAAAGGTGCCCAGAGCAAACACACAGGCCGTCTTTCCCCAAACAGAGCGGAGAATAGAAGCCAACCTCTTTATGAGTGGCACTTACTTCAATCCCAGTAGTAAAGCACAGCTTGTCTTGTAGCATACACAGGGGATTTTTAATACCCAGAAGCCCCAAACACACTGGTAGAGTAGCATAAAGAGAGAAATTACCATTCAGTTTAGGCATACAAGCTGCTGAAATCTAGCCACACCCCTTTTACGATTTAAATTCATCTCAATAAGATTTCAGAGAAAGTATTTGGTTTTCTCTGGCTGGATGTAGCAGAAAGTAAATCTACTCTACCTCTCCCCCACTTGTTGCTTTACACTGTTAGTTAGCTGGCTGAAAGAAAGCAGCTGCCTTCATTTACACACAAGAGCTGTTTGGAAAGAAATATTACAGGTCACAACAGACACATATTCAAGACCTGGAAACAAAATCAATTATGTAACTAAATCACTCAGCTAACGTTTCTTTTTGTTTTTGAGCTGCAAATCTGCCAATTAGCCAATAGCTGAGTAGGTGGACTAAATAAGACCTGCAATAACTCTAAGAACAGCCAAACAGCAAAAAGATATAACATTCATAACATTCTGCAAAAATAAATAATACATTTAAAAATAATTTTTTCTACAAATAAATCTAGTCCATTCATATTTAATTTACTTACATCAATGTATAAAAACAATAATATAGATAGCATTTTTATAACTGTAATAATCCATGTGAGGCTGTTTAAGTAACAGAAGTAAAAATTGTTACTCTACTAGTGTTAAATAAACTAATAAGACAGTGTTACACATTTTGCTTTAAACTTTTGTGTCATTATCATGATACTGAGGTATTTTAATTAAACGTTGTCACAAAATGAAAATCTCATACTGAATTATGATTACCTAGTGTTTAAATTCCCCATTATTGGCAAAATATAGTAGTAATAAAACATCTTCAAGAGGCATTTTCCACAGTATTCAGTGCTATAGAATAAAACTGAGACTTTTAGTTTAAGGGCAAACTTCCATTCATTTTCTACATTATTCTATAAATAATAATAAGTTCAAGTGGTATAATTTTTCCCTGACACATGGAAATAAAGGCGTACTGTATTAATGATTGCCTACAGGGAAAAACACAGATGACTGACATTGAAAATAAACCATCAACTGGATTTATAACCTCTTACCCATCTCCATCTTCATTCATTGTAATCTGGATGCCGAAAAAACTGTTGACAGCCGGACTGGTCAAGCTGAGGCCTTCGCCAATAGGAGACTGCACATGGTCTTTCACTGCCCCCACACCAACACTCTGCTGAGGTAGGCCTTCAGTCATCTTCCAACCATCCTCCGCCGGATTAACGACTCCTCCGTACGCTCCCTGCAGCTGGATGACTCCCGCTACACCAGGCGCCTGACTGGACACGCCTGGAGGTACGCTGGTCGTACTTGGCACTGTGGCAGGCACGTTCTGGCCACCGCTGTGAATAGAGACGGTGGTCGCAGAGGGTGCAGGGGCGCTGACCGCACCCCCTGCAGGCTGCTGTTGTGTGCTTCCTGAAATTACAGGGGCCATGACTGATGCATTGGCCACCTGATGCATGAAACTCACATCTCCACTGGGCCCTTGTGCTCCTGGACCAGCAAGGGTGAACTGAGGTGATGATACCTGACTGGTGGAGCCTATGGAGGAGGATGTAATAGGAAGATTCTGGGTGCTTGACCCAAAGTGTTGCTGGCTGGGAAGGGGAGAATAGACAAACTGCAAAGCAGGAGGTATGATGGCACCATGGTGCACACCATTGAGGCTGTCAGGTATGAAAGTCTGGGGGGTACCGGGCGACATGGTTACCTGAGCCTGTTTGGATTGCTGTGATGCTGCTGCTGCATACCCCGTGGGCTGGAAGGCACTTGCTCTACTGCCAATCTGAGGGGACAAATTGTAGCCCTGCTGCAGGGACTCTGGGGCCTGAGAGTGGGTGTGGTGTCCAGTGGAGACAGAGTAGCCACTATCTGTGGAGTTCTCCAAAGCCTGTGCAGGAAAAGCACTGCTACTGACAATAGAATTACAAGTAGCCCCCATCCCACTGTCTCTGTCTACACTATGATCAACGGATGGAGAGGACTTCAGGCTGTCCACAGTCCGATGAATTCCTGAATCCGATTCTTTCACATAAAACTCAGTACAAGTCCACCTGCCCCGTCTGAAGGGCTCTCCATTACTATGGTCGAGTTTAATGACTCTAAATCGAGAACTACAACTGTTGCTAGGCGCTGTGTGGCTCATGCTGGTAATAACAGCCGTAGCACTGGTTACTATGTGGGAGTTGGGGACAAAAGGCACACTCCCCCCTACATTATGTGGGGTGTTACGACCACTGGACGTAGATTTCATAGAGATCCCCCCGATAAACGGGCTTGTAAAAGGCAGCTGGCCCTCCTGATTCTCCCCAATGTTGTTCAATGTGTCGTCTGGTGAGATCCGGTCACACCCCCCCGGCGACCTGGGATCAGTCCTGGGTTCCTGCGGATCGTCCAGCCGCTCGCTGCCGTCCCCAGCAACGATCCCGCCCGCCTCCGGCTCACTTTTCTGAGCCGGAGTTACACTCGTAATCTCGAAGCAACTTCTCTTCTTTCCTGTTATTTTCGACATCGTTAGCGATTTGGGTTGCCCAGAGGAAACGGAGTGCTGCACTAACGTGTTGCGAAGCAGTTCACAGCTGAAGCATGGGATAAAGGCACGTACCGTCACAGTACATTTCCTCAGAGTTCATCTTTCAATCTGCTGTCCGGAAAAAGTGTACAAACCCCCCCAAGGCCGGACCCCGAAGAGAAAGCTCGGGGTGTGTGGTCCCAGTGTATGTCGGCCTTCCTTGTATCCGGGCAGCGAAGTAGTAAACAGGCCCTTGTCAAACTTCTGACTGAGCAGCAATCACCGGTACTCTAGTCTGAGGATGGCCCAGCCTCTCAGCGGTTCAATTATTTCTCACCACTTAGCCAAGATAGCTGCTGTTGGCTAGTTTCCCCTGCCTCTGTTGGAGCATATGCGCCATCGTGATGTAAACAAACTCAGTCGCAGTTTCAAAAATTAGTACACAATCCCAGCAGACGAAAGGGAGCGTTTCTCAAAGCTTCTCCGGAAAGTTTGCCTCTCTTCGTGTGAATAGCTCTTCTCTGGCAGGTAGCTGACAGAAACAGCTTCTTCCCCCCGCAGCGGCACCGAGCTAACGGGCAGCTAACTGCTCCTGACTGCCGCTCAACCGCTCCGCAACATGCCAAGAACCGAGAGCATCACGAGACGGGAGGTCAAACGCATCCTCTGTTACATCCAGCAACTTCATTCAGTCAGAAACTCCAACTGTAGACGCCCTCCATGGAGTTGGACCTCCAAGAAATTGCGAAATTAATTTTAAATGGCTAAAAAGTTAAACATTCACTGTCGTCACTTCCGGTAAGTGTCACACCCGGTAGTCGGAAAAGGGATTTTTTTTTAAATTAAACAAACAGTATGTCGGAAAAGGGCTATTAGTAAAAGAAAAACTCTGACATTAATTTAACTTTTTTATTATTTTGAAATAAAATATTAATACTGAAAGGGAAAATTATAAATTTAATGATAATATTTTTTCAGATGAAATTCAAAATAACAGCATTGCTTCTGTTAATTTCTTTTCATCAAAGCTTCTGCTTTTGCAACTCTCCTCAATTTACACAGTAAAAGCGTTTCTTCCCAGTTGTAGGGGGAAAAAAGTTAACTGGAAAGCACATGATAAACTGAAAATGTCTGACATCTTATGAGGAATGGGGGGGGGTGTATTCAATAATTGAAATATTACTGAAAAGACAAATTATTTTAGGAACTTATCACAAAGTGAAACATATTATATACAATAATTACACATAGATGGATGTTTGAAAGCCTTTATTTCTGTTAATTATGAGGGGGTTTTTTTTCACTTAGAGCTAAAGAAAAAATTTCATTTAGAATGAAAACCTTACATGAGACATGAAACATATTTTAAATAGAAAAATTTGGGTTTAATGAAATTTGTGCTTAATATGTCCTTATAACTTGTTTCCTTCAAAGGGTACATTTAGGTTCATCTTATTAATATGACTGTATAGGATTAAATAAAAACTATATACTTAAATCAAGTTTATTTGTTTATCACATATCAGCATAAAGGCAGTTCAAAGTGTTTTACACCATAAAAACATACAAATATACAAAGTCATGAAGCACAATCAACAATTGAAGCATAACATTTTGTCTGGTGGCATTATTACATATCAGAATGTTTATCAATGTGTTATTTATTATGTTTCAAAAGCTATTCTAAACAAGTGGATTTTGAGTCTGAATTTGAAGGAAGTCAATGGAATATCATAATGATTAATTTAAAATAAAAAGAGAACATATCTAATTTTTCAATACATGCTAATATTGTGGATGTCAGATATGAAAAAAAAGCACTTTTTTGCAAATTTTCAAATTTACTAAATTTACTACATATTTGTTCCTTTTATTTTTAACAACATGTTTTCTATATTTGGCTAGGGAGCTTTTTTAACTTGCCTGTGTTGTAAGCTTTCAACTGGGATTAAAGTGAGAAGCATTCACTCTGTAAGCATGCAAGCAGCTTCAGCTGAGTCCAGTTGAGTGAGTCATCATTAGACTTATTATGATTAATCATATGAGTTTGAGAAATCAGGGAATGTTGGCTGACAGGGCAACAGGCGGATTTTGCTTCGTTGTAGTCACCAAGTTAAAACAAACATCCTGATAAATCTGATAAAGCTGATATGCATCTCGTCATTCCCTGAAAACAAAGACACTTTACGTTTATGGATTATGCCTTTGGTTAAAGGTGTGTCACAAACCCAAACCCATGAAGAAGTTTCAAACTAGTTTTTTAGCAACTTAAACTCTTGGAAATGATTTGTCACAATAGCTGTGAATGATTTATGTTCCTGAGAAGTAAATGTATCCTTCACAACTACCTGTAATCTTAATTTTCCAGCTCATTTCAGCCAGTTTGATTACTTTGAAGGTTAAATCTCTAATTATTGCAATTTCATCTGGCTGCACTAGAAGGATACAATATAACTTATAATTTCATTGCAGTTATTTTTTCCAATGACAGGGCACACCCTTTTTAAACGCATGGTTTGAATCAATGAAGTCGAAGAGTTTAAGAGATTACCACTCTAAAGACAGAAACAACTGATGTTTTGATAGAAACAAGGAAGAGGGTGGAGCGTGTTGTGACACATTTCATATCTGGATCTTTTGTTGCCAACCTAACATATCTGCCGTCATAAGATTTCAACACCTCATATTAAAACAATAACTCATCTTCCATGTGACTATTTGTTCAACCAGTGACTGATAATTCTTAACAACCCAGTTTGAATGAATCTGAAAATTTATCATGCTTCTATCTGCTTTTTTACCTGATTTTTCCCATTCTCCGTTAACTACATTATTCTCTGCAGCGACTCCTTTGCGGTCACCTGATGACGAGAGGTTAATTCAACTGCAGAGGCAATCACTCCATATTAAATTCAGCAGAGGGACAGTTTGTCACAAGATAAGCACATGATACAAACACAGAGAAAAGGGCCATAAAGTTGACCTCTTTTGACTGACTCATTGATATATGTAAAATTTTGCATGTATTTCATTTTGACCATGTTATGTTGCATCACTGTCTTAAAAAGCTTTTTTAGAGGAACCAATGGTCGGAAAATATTCCGACCTTTTCAGTTGAGGAATTATCACGTCATGGACTTCAGTAAAATAGAGTTTTAAATTTTGACAGTACATTAAAAAAAATCTAAAGTGCATCAAATTATCCAGTAGTTTTAATTTAAAGAAAAGTTGCAATATTTCTTACTGCTGTTAAAATTATATCTTTTTTTTTTCATATAGTTGTCATATGTCAAGTTTAATATTTTTTTGTTACGATTTCAGTACAGGGACTAAAGCAAAAGTGTTGAATAAGTAACTTCTAATTTTACTTGCAGTTGTGAAGCGCTTATTGCACAGAATGTCCCTTTTTTCAAAAGCTGATTTTAGGTGGTTAAAATGTCAGCCTAAGTTTAAAGCTTGCCTTCTGTAGTTTTCAAACAATTGCCTAATAAGAGTGGCAAGTGCTAAATATGGACATCATATCGGTCCATATTTTTGTGATCATGTATATTTTTAAACTTCCTTACTTGTCCTGAATGACAGAAAACTGTAACAGTCTTATCCCAGCCAGATGACAGACAGCATGCAACAACAGGTTGGGAGAGAAAAGGGCAGCATCGTACTATATCCCCCATACTCACTGGCATCTTATTACAGGGCTTTCAGCCTTGGGGACAGCTTTAAAACCTTAATATACTTGGATATCGGAAACTCACCTATGCCTCATCTTGAAAGATACATTTTAAATTCTGTATTTATATCTGTACTGTTTTCACAAAGGATCTCCAAATGGTGCATTTGTCTATTACATATTTTGATATAAGTAATATTATCAAAAGGACTTAGAAAATGTATAAGTCTAATCTTACATGCATTTTTATTACATTGTGGGTAAAAATGTTTTGTTTTCTCATATCCGAAAGAATGTGACTGATTTCATCGTAAAGCACCTTTGAGGGTGCTGAAAAGCATTTTATGAGTCTGATGTCATTTAATTTTATTTCATAAGTCAAAAAAACCCTTTACTTTTAAAAGACCAGTAAAATGAAATTATCAAATTATTCCCCTGTCATTTTGAGTTTTATTTCTGCAAGTTCATTTCTGGATTTCAGTTTTTTACAGCCTGACCGAAACACTTTATAGGTTGGTTTTATTTATTGCACATGCTGTTTAAAGTGTTTTCAAAGTCTTGTGGGTAAGAACTCTGTCTTTGGGTCCTTTACAAACAGAGCATAAAACCGTTAGAAAAATCATTATAAAGTATGCACACATACCAAACACTCAATATAGTTATATTTTTTTATTATATTGAACAAAGGTTTATAATCCAAAACTCTCAGTTTTTCAGGGCTTTAACCTCAACACATGAGCCTTATCCACTGTTGGCTAAAAAGCAATACACTCTAAAGTTTGTAACTTTGGACTAGCTAAAGTTGTCCCACCAGGAGGAGGCCCATGTTGTTTTTGGGGGGGCGGGAGGTGGAGGAAATGTTCAACAAAAAATAGCTTCAATTATTGTTTTTATCATAAGGGGGTATATATATTTGAATTCATATGCTAAATATAGTAAATGTTGTACAGGCTCATATGTATACACACACTCCGACTTCTATTTTCTTAAAGAGGGGTATTATGTATTTTCCAGGCTCTTAGTCCCATTCATTCTGCAATCAAGTAACTATGTTACCTTGAGTTGAAAATGCTAAATAGATAGTAAACAAATTAAAAGAAATATGATTTTGCGTCGTTCCTACCCTCATCTGTGGTCATGAGCTTTGGATCATGACCGAAAGAATGAAATCACGGATATAAGCGGCCGAAATGGGTTTTCTCTGTAGGGTGGCTGGGCTCTCCCTGAGAGATAGGGGGAGAAGCTCGGTCATCCGGGAGGGACTGAGAGTAGAGCCACTACTTCTTCATGTTGAGAGGAGCCAGTTGAAGTGGCTCGGGCATCTGGTCAGGATGCCTCCCGGATGCCTCCCTTGTGAGGTGGTCCAGGCATGTCCACCAGGAGGAGGAAGACCCAGGACACGCTGGAGACCAGCCAAGACTATGTTTCTGGATGGATGGATGGATGGATGGATGGATGGATGGATGGATGGATGGATGGATGGATGGATGGATGGATGGATGGATGGATGGATGGATGGATGGATGGATGGATGGATGGATGGATGGATGGATGGATGGATGGATGGATGGATGGATGGATGGATGGATTGACTTTGTGTCACATCCACCTGTGACACTTGGAAATTGACCTCTGTCTCTTTAAGAAGCTCCTACATTTTCTGACAATCCTCCTTCAGAACATTGTTGTTGATGGCGTTTACAACTGTTCTTAGGAGCTCAATAGACTCACACTTCCACCAGATGTTTGCTAATTGTTGTTGCCACTAGTCTGGTGGAGCTGTGTGGGAGATGCATTGGACCTTAATACAATTTTTACTGCTAGTCTTTACAAGTTTCTGGCATAATTATGAATGGATATCCGATCACTTGTTTTAGCAGAATTTGTTTATTTCATTTAAACTGAACTTAAATTTTCTGGCATTGATCCTCAGGTCCATGCCAAATTGTGAACACAATTAAAGTTGGGGGTTTGAGGTGGCCATTTCAGAAACTCAATGTTAGGTAGATTTATCCTAATCCAGTTTTTGCTTTTGTTTCGGACTATTTTCCAGTTGAAACATCTGATTGTGTCCAAGTTTCAACCACTGCTGCTACCATCTGTAGGGATGCAATTCAACCTCTACAAGAAAAGGTATATGCCAAGAAAAAGTTGACTGCACCAAATCTGACATTGTCAATTAAAATGCACAAAGGCTAGAAGTATGTTTGAAGAAGTCAAAATGGGCTTTCAAATCTAAGAACACTGTTCCAAATGTCCAGCACGGTGGTGGTAACATCATGCTAAGGGACTGTTCAGTTACACTGGCACTGGTGCGCTGCTCTAACCTGGATTCAGTGTTTTCAACAAAACAATCAGAGAACATATGCCTATTTTTTTTCCTTTTTGTAATTTACAAAGGAGTATTTATCCAGAAAGAAGAAAAACTGAAAAAAATAACAGTAAATTCAAAGTTATGCAAAGGTTTCTAATAACCTCACATCACATTTTCCTTGTTTTTATTTTTATGGGTGCTTTATTTTCAGCCACTGCGTCATTTTGTAGGATCAGGCAGCATGCCCAACTCCATTCCTTCAAAGCACATTCACAGTGACATGGAAAATAACTTTACTGTATTATTCCAGTGGCACAGCTCACTAATCATTGAATTACTTGGTTACATAACATCCGGTAATGCCCCATAAGGTCTGTGTGACAAAAACAAACTTGTGCCCTCCTCAGATACAAGAGAGTAGATGGGAAACAGAAGATGAGTTGACATACAGCAGCAGGAGATACAGATGTATGGCGTGGAGAGGCTGATAAGATGTCATCACACTCTGATTTGATTCATGTGAACAGTATAGAAACTAGATTGGATTTGTCTCTTGAAGATTGTCAGTGTTATGGATGAATAGCATTAATCGTGTCATAAATAGTGTTATTTCTTCATAGACGCATACATTTCATACAATAATTCCATTTAAATTGATTCAAGATCAGAAATGTTTTTCGATTGGCTAAACAGAGCAGTTTTCCTATCTCCATACATTTGGAAATAGCTCCTGTGACAACATTGTTGCAATATCAGCCCTGACAAACCCTCTATACTTAGATGCTCCCTCTTTAGGAGCATGTTGCACATGGGCATTCCCAGACCCATCCAATCTGTTTGTGTAGCTGGCTGAGTTTATTTGCTCTGGTCTGAGGGCAAAGACTGCCAGACTGTACTGTGGCCTGTCCCAGTCCAACATGCCTACTCCACTTTCAGTAAACCACCTTCATAACAACACAGACATTGTGCAGGTTGTATTTTTGGGGTCTGGTTGGAGGGGGTTGGCCAGTGGTCACTTTTAGCTGCTGAACCTGAGAGACCTCTGGCCTTCAGCAAAGACTTGTGGGGTTCGAGAGGGCATGATCAACAAACAATCTGACCTAACATCTCTCAGCACTCGCTAAAAAAAGGGCTTCCCAAGAGCAAAAAAAGGTACAAGGGATTGGTTCAGTTCGACCTGACAAGAATGAAAGTGAAATCGTGAAATATGCTTGTGAACCTTATGTATCTTTCCTGGTTTAGTGGTCCTCATTTCCACAGAAACACTCTTTAGTTTGTTAGCTTTGACCCGCACCATTTATTTCCTCATGTTTGACTCCTATAAAAAGCATGGAAATGCCACTATAAGTCTTTTTTTAAGGATGCGGTTCTGTCCTGTTCAAAAATGTTCCCAAGTAGAGTAGGAGTTGATTTGATTGCATTTTTTTTATCATGAAGTACGACTGATGTGTTGAGGCATGCTTGATCATCTTCTCATAAATTCTAATCAAGCATGTTCTATAGATTTATATTATAGTGAACAAGTAATCCATGAGCATACTGATGAACAGAAACAACAGGCACAAAATTATCCTCACATAGCTGTGTTTCCACTCTTTGCCCATATAATATAAGATTTATTTAATTTCTGTTAAATCTTTTTCATTGAATGTCCCACTTCTTGCTCACTGATCGATTCAGAAAAAAACGGTTCAAGATTATGCAGGTTCAGGACATGAGATCGCTCAGTAGAAAAAGTACTACCAAACAATTTTGGGCCCTCAAACCAGCAGGTGCTCCCATAAGAACATTTTTTATTTTTTTTTAATGGAGGGTGAATACTTGTAACTGGGTGTGAATTATTTTTTTGGAGGCTGAAGCAGCAGCCAGATGCATCATGTGAGACAATACCTTGACACAAACTGATGGGCAGAGGTGCTTGCTTGTTTTTTCAGACCAGCAGTGGACGTCATGCTGGAGGTACAGTTGTGCAAAAATCTTTCCACTTATTGGATGTAGTTTTATACTTTAACACAGCTTTAAGCTTTTCTGCAACTTTATCCCTGACTTGTCTGGTCAGTTTCTTGTTTTTTATAAGCCGTTAGTTTTCCAATGTTCCCTATAGAATCTTCTGATGCCTTCAGAAAATAGATTTTACACTGGACTCTCGCATTTGCAGGAGTTAGGGGCCACAATTGTCTGCAAACAGCTTAAATGCATGAGCACTACATATACCTTGTACAAACCCTTATAAATGCTTATTTTAATAGTTCAAACACCAGATGTGCCTTAATTACATAGTAAATCACTGAGCACAAAGGACAATGAATGGTGCTAATTGGCACCATTCATTGTCCTTGTTGGTGTTTTCTAAACACCAACCAACAGTAGTAGCATTTCCTAGATTTTTCAGCTTCCCAAGCTGCATTTTCTTTAGAATATTTTTTGTTAGAATAGTTTTTGTTACACATACTCTGCAGATGTTGTCAAAAAACTAAAAGAAAAAGAAGATTGAAATTCCATATTTGTGCAAAAACATCTACTCTTTTTACAAGCAAAGACATGTTTTGGAAGATGTTCCACATAGTATTTAGTTTTCCAACTTCCTTATAACAACAATACTGCCAACATTATAAGTAAGGAAGCAGGATGAGAATCTGAAAAGATTCCCCTGTTTAAAAAATCAGAAGTTTTGAATCCCATAACAACTGCATTCAGTTTCCAAAACACATTACGACACTCTCCTCAGGGGGAAAAGCTTTAAAATGACACAGGGCAATGCATGTTGCCAGCAATTCAAATTCACCCCCTTAGCTAATCTGATGCACAGTGATACTGTTGTTAGTCAAAGTTACATCAGAGGTGCCTGCAGGATTGTGATCCCACGGTGTCTCTGTTGTTGCTGCAACAAAGTCTCTCAAAAATACATACAAATCAAGATTAAAGCAGAAATGCATAGATGTTTGGCTGTAATAAAAATAAATTAGCATTAAACTCCCGCTCAGGATTATTTTTGTTTCTTTTATCCCCCATCTTTTATTTTCCTACTGAGGCTGCTGAGATTAATTTTAACACTCATTCTTCCATGCTAGGAGTCTGTTAGCATCCCACATCTTAACTTGGTAATATACCTATTTTACCAAGTAAAAGGTCCCCAACTCTGTCAGACTGTAACAACATCAGCTCATCCCACATATTTAGTTGAATTTAGTGAATTTAGGTTTTGGATTAATTGTGACAAGAAAGTAAAATCCTTCTCCATCTTGAATCATACGAAGGATTTAGCTCAAAACTTGCTGGTACTTTGAATTGTTCATTGTAGTATCCAGGGCTGTTTTGTATCAAACTTACGAAATTGTTTCCCAAAGTTGAATGTTGGTTTCTTCAGACAGCACTTTCCCTCTCACGGCTTTAGCCATGTCAGGATGATTTCAGCCATACTTCTTGGTCCTGACACAAACAGAAATTTATTCCGCTCCTTCATTGACGTTGGCTATTGGCAGCCTCACAGACCAGTTTCTGAATAGCTTTTTCATCAATTCTGGGAAGTCTTACTGTAATGTCATTGCTGACTCATAATTTGTAGTTTTAGTTCTCTTAAGTTAGCAGACATGTTTGTATCAGTAGGCAGTGAACGTTTCAGAGGCAAACACTCAATGTGAAGCAAATGATGACTGTAGAAAAGCACCTGATTACCACCGTTACATACAGTGGGGCCATTTGTGAATCTGTGGAGCTGTTTCTCTTTCACAAGCCCTAAGAAAGCTGCTCAAGTGCATGACCTCATAACACCAGAACTAAAACGTTTACTTAAGGAACTACAGCACAGAGTGGCCTTTCTGGGTCACTAAGTCTCCAGAAAGTCTTGCAGTTAGAGCTTTTTATTATTCTTCCTTGTCAGTTGCATTGTTTTTAGCAACATTGTGTTGCTTCACACTTCTTCACCTTTGAACAACTTTGGTTAAATCTGTGCAACCGCATGTTTAAACCATAGAATTAGAAAGAGGCTCTTAATATTTTTTAAATCACTGATAAATTGTTTCCAAAAGAACAAGTCCAAAGTGCGGGACGCTGGAGCCTTAAAACTGTTACGACACAAAGACTTACACCTATTAGCCTGAATGCAGGTCGGAGGAGTTGCTGACGAACATATTTTTTAGCTTATAATCCTGAGTGAGACAGAATCATTGCTTCACAGAGTAGAATTACAGCACAACAAAATTCTTGCTTGTTCAACCAGTTGCCCTGAGGGATTATCCATAAACGGAGAGAGAGAAGGATGTGAGGTAATTCATAAATCCATATGTGTGAGCATGGAAACAAACCTGCATGTTTATATGCCAAACTCTGACTGCATCTGCATGTTTTGCAGGAGAACATGAAGATATCTGGAGCAAAACAAAACTTCCTCCATAATGATTGGACTTTGGGTGTTTTAGAGTTTGAATCTACCATGATATGTCATGTTATCCAAAGAGATGGGTATGAACAAAAATATGTGATGAAAAGGATAAGAGAAAATTATGTGGAAAACTGATTAGTGTCCCTCCTATCTGCATGTGTGTGGTCGGATGTTAATCCAGATCTTTCAGCAGATTTGCTTGCTTTTCCCTGCTTGTTTTGACAAGGAAATTATGACCTACATTAAGAAGCGAGACATTTTTAGAAAGAAAAACAGATTCTTGGGGACATATAGGTCAAAATCATATTCTAAAGGGGGTGAGGTGTTATGTAAAATTGTCTTTTTTGAACTTTATAAAATGTAATAATGTTATTCCCACATTAAAAGCATTCCTGGAGTGTTGTTTTGATTCTTTCATGCATGTTGGAGAAATCCTTGAATCTCCTGTGTCAGCCATTTTACAGTGATGCACAGTTTACTGCTTTTTACAGTCCATTGACTCCTGGAGACTTGAGTTGGAGTGGGTGGATATTGGTCATTTACTTTGACCTTTTGCTTTAATGCCTTTGGAAAAAAAACAAAAAAACAACTACAATGGGTAGGATGGAAAGCAACATTATTCTGCTCAAATAACCTCAGAAAAGGCATAAAAAAAATACTTTGTTCTACTTCTACTAAAAATGAGGGTGAAACATGAAACATGAAAAGATAGGTGGCCTTACTTTTGATGTATTTGAACAGGATAAATTTAAACTGCTAAAAAAAAAACCCAAAACAAGAAACATGTATGAATGTGTATCATGATTTAGCTCTGAAGTAGCTACCAGTAACAATAAACTGCACCAAATTTGGTGAATGCATAAGAATATTTTCAAATAACTTTTCAATGTAAAAAGATGAAGAAACTGTGTCTGTGTGTATTTGGCAAAGATGTTTAAAAATAAAATTAATAACAAAAAGGTAAACAGAAAAGCGGGCACCAGAGTAGCACAGTTGGTAATACTGTTGCAAGAAGATCCTGGCTTCAAATCCTGGCCTGGGATCTTTCTGCATTGAGTTCCATGTTCTTCCTTTGCAGAAGTGGGTTCTCTCAAGGTAGTCCAGCTGCCTCCAACAGTTAAAGAAACAAGACTGTTATAAATGTAAAATTTATTTATATAACACATTTATAAACAACAATGTTGACCGAGCAGCTTCACATAAGGAAAAAGTAACAATGTTAAAAACAAACAAAAAAAAATAGAATAAAAAGACTTAACTACAGGTCAATAAAATACTAAAACTTGACCTTGTCCTTTGTGTCTCTAAGTTGCCCTGTGATGAACTGACTCATGACTGCTGGCGATGAACACCAGACCCCCAGCGCAACACTCAGAGGAGAAGCAGATATGAACAATGCATGTATGGGAAGTATACGGAATATAGGAAACAAAATCAAACTTTAAAGCATAATGTTATGGATTTGATAAACCTATTTTACAGTTTCTAAACCAAGTTTAGTTTATGGGATGATAAAAGTGAAAAATATTTACCACAGTCATGTCAGAACAAAGAGAGGCCATCTCCAAACTGTCTGTCTGTCAAAGTCAGAAGTTTAATATTCTCAGAAAGGGCCATCCTGACCCCTGAAAGAGCGCCAGGCCATAATCCCAATGATACTCATCTGACACAATGCAGTCAGACGAGTGGCGTTCTCCTGGAAACTGACACACCCAGACTCCTCCATTATATTACTGCACAGAGACTTTAGTTGTCATTCTAGAGATTTATCTCTGCTGCTGTATGTACTAGCAGTGTCCTTTATGAAAGAATGGGGTGGCAACTTAGAGACCCATCTGACGCTTTGCGTTGCACTTGGTGAAGTCGGTCGGCCATTGGAACCCGTCCATGATGCTCTCTGCACAGTGTTCAATCTAATCTAGAAAAGGTCTTCAACTATTGATTCTCTTCTGACTCCAGTCCAGGATTTTTCAAGGCCCGCCACTTCATGGCTGAGTTGCTGTCATACCAAGCCCCTTCCACTAATATCACTAGCAGCTGACTGTGGAATATTTAGCGATGAGGAAATTTCCCAGATGGCATCCTATCACACTACCTCTCTGGAATTCACTGAACTCCTAAGTGCGACCCCATTCTTTCTAAAAATATTCTTAGAGGCACTCCTCAGGGCTTATGCACCGGATCTTACAAACCTGAAAGTACTTAGGACACCTCAATTCAACTAATCATGCTGAAAACAAACCAAAAACAAAAATTAAAAACAAGTACTTTATAATCACACATTGGATTCATCTTGGTGCAGCAAGATGAATCCAATTATGAACAAAGAAGAGGGACTCAGGAGCAGTCAGTGAACTTTAAACCTGCGGCGTCATTGTTTAAATAAATCAAAACAAAAACATATTCAAATAAAACCAGCAGACCATGGCCTGAACCTTTGAATGTCCTTATCCTCTGTAAATCTGTAAGTTTGACAATACTCTTTCACCAGTATCAGATAAGATGCACTTCTTTTTTCAAGGCTTTAAACAAAATACTAAACAAACAACATCAGCATCTGATGTACAACTCAATAAACACATGCAGCAATGTGATCTGATCAGGAGAAACAGTGCATGTTACTGTGAACACATCATTCCCACTCCAAAGCATTGTGGAGACTGAATCATGATAGGCAAAGAATCTTTTCTTTTTTTTTAGGGGGGAGGTCAAGGGTCAAGGAAACTGGTCACTGTTTGACTCTGCAAAAGACTTGAGACTTGGACAGAAGTTCGCCGTTCATCAGTACAACCTTACAATTGGAGAATTTAGATCAGATCATATAAATCTACTGCAGTGGACCAGTCAAAGCCTATGCCTAAATCCAACTGAGAATCTGAAATCTGGTCCATAATTTTAGCCTCCAGGTGTAATATAATGCTTTTTTTTAATAGCACAATCAAGTAGCTATGCTTCCTTCAGTTATTATAAAATGTCTGTAAATATCAAACATGAAGACACAGAGACCCAATTTCTGATACTTCTCCTTCAGCACCTCATCACAACGATGCTCCTCCATTAAGCTGTTTACAAACATTTCTATTTCATTCAGGACTTTAGATTAAAACTTAGAATAAACTTTACTTAAATTACACAAAATAAAATCATTCACAGAGTTTCTCATCGATTAAAATGGACTTCTTCTTCTGTGTTCCAGAAAATGCATTGGCATTTTCATTGTTTGTCTCACAGCGTTTTGAGTCATAATTCTGAGTTTGCCTCCAGCCATAGAAATAGGGTTTGCAAATAAAGGAGGGAAAGTCATGTACTGTATATGTGGGTGCCTCTCCATCCATCACCTCTCAAACACATGCCTTTGGCAAGATGTGTAAGTTATTTATGTGAGCTTAATTTCAAAGTAAGTTATCCTACATGTTATATCTTAAGAGCTGTTCTGCTTCAATCATATATAATTCAGCCTGAAGCGGACAGGAGTGCAGAGAGCAAAAGTTGAAAGACATCACCACTCTGTGACAGGGACTGTGGGAAGTAATCATAAATTGTGTCAAACATGATATCAGTGCTCAAATCTGTCAGTTTCAGCCCACATAAATAATAATTTGATCCTAAACATCAGAGTCATGAGCTTTACATTTCTCATTTTCTAATTAGAACTAACAACCTTTAACCTGAGTTCATACCCCCGTGTACATACCGGACAACTTTTAATCCCTCCATTGTATCCTAAATCCTGAGTGACTTAATTTCCTAATTGTTCAGATTGAAGGGGATTATGGTGTCTCAGAGGCCAGCAGGCAATCAGGGGGTTTAGCATGGGGTGAGAGGTGGGGGAGAGGTCAGAGTGTTCAACCTGCAAGAACAGAGGAGGTGAACACACTGTGATCAGTGAACATCACATTCTGAGCTCAGAAGCAGCTGTACAGATTGTAATTGTATAGCCTTTAGGTTAAAGGGACATTTCAACAATGATTTGGGTTCATCTTAAGACTGCACCTGGAAATCATTTCCAGCTGTGGCATGATAGGAAAGTCAAAAGAAATCAGTCAAAATATCATTTCCAGCTGCTTGACGGTGTTGTGTTCATCTGTTCATCAAGTATAAGTAAAAGAAAAAAATTAAGAAAAAAATCTACTAAGGTTTTCAAACACTGTTTTTATTATCCATGCACCAATGCAACAAAAGTTTTTTTAATCAGTAATTTTTGAATATTTTGTGGCTTGAAATAAATCTTTCAGGAGTTTATTCCTTTTCATCTTTAGGAAATGATGCCTGGATAAGACATTTACAAAAAAATTAATGAACACTGTAAAAAAAGAAAATGTCTCTAAATTACAGTTACATACTGGCTGCTGTGGTTTCCAGAGTTTCCTGTATGAATACGATAAAAACACAACAGCTGGTACCGTAAATTAGAGATGTTGTTGTTTTTTTTACTGAGCAATCTTAACACAATTGTTCCTGCACAAATGTTTTTAATTGAGATGCTTTAATCTTGCTTCTCTCATAAAAGGTCTGAAAATAGCAAAAGGCAAATTTTGTTTAATTTTTATGAAATCCTTAAGTTTTTTTAAAAAGTTGAAATCAAACTGTTTTGAGTTCAGTTGTCTCTTGAACAAATAAAAAGACTTACTAAAATTAATTTAAAGATTAGTGCATTGATAATATTAATTGGAGGTGTAGTTTTTGTTAGAAGCTTAATTTTGATCAAATAAACTGAAATGATTTTCCTATAGAATGAGACTGAATAATAATTACAAAAATTTGTGAGCAGTTCAGAGAAAAAAAAAACCATTTAATTCTCTGCAGGAACTATGTACATCAGAACTGGAGCCTGAAAGGCTGCATTGGGACACATTGTGACTTTCTGTGCCATTTTTGGTCTTTGTTGCCTCCATAACACGAAGTGACACACATCAGCATTTATTTTCAGGCAACTGATCATTTGGAAAAAAGTTGACAGTGGTTTTAATTGAATTTTAAATTGGATATGTTGGAACAGAATAGGTGATAATGAAACAATTATTATTTGCACGGATTTGAAAATATTAAATTTAACACGTAGTCATGACTAATTATTGTTGTTGAAAACATCTCATGCATTTGAGCAGGTTGTTTATATTCAAATGGGATTTACTTTCATTTACTTATTGCTGCTTGTGAAAAATGAGATTTATGTTGTTTGAAACAGTGACAGCTTCCTCCTCCGACCAGTTTCTGGTTTCTTTGATGAGGTTTGTCATTGGCATTACAACTCAGTTTGTTTTGTTTGGTTGGATGGGTTTTTTTTGTGCCGCCAGTACTGTCTCCGTTACTGCTCCTGCCACTGCACTGAATCAAAGGTGTAGGAAAAGTTTCCAGCCACAAGATGTCACTGCAGAGCTGGGAAACGTCATCTGCTGCCCTGACAACCTCTATTTGTATGTCTCTCCTTATCGTCTTATTTCAAGCCTGTTCAAACCAAAGTGTGTTAATGATTAAGATGCTAAAAATAATTTTTTAAAAAAGAGCTTGTAAATACTTTTTATAATCAATTCAGTCTATTATTTAAAGTCTACAAATGCTCTATTTTGTCTTTCCCTTTAAGTCTGAGCTTTTTAGCTGTTTATGACTATTTTAATGTTAATAAAGATAATTGAATTAAACTGGAAGTACCTTTATAATACCAGAAAAAGCTTTTGTTACTTTCCCTCACAAAGGGAAATAATTACTTTCTAATTTCCCTTTGTGAGGAAATTAGCCTGTTTTAGGATCATTATTCTGCAACAGTATGAAGCTGAACGTGTACTGACTTTATTCATTGTTCTGCTGCTGAAGTGTTGATGTGCTGCATGTGAGCATTTATTGAAAAGCTCAAAATGTACAGTTGAAACCAGATATTTACATTCTGGTATAAAAAGACACATACACTGAATAAAAAGACACATACACTTTTTGTTCTCTCTGCCTGAAGCGAAACTTTGCTTGTTTTAGCTTAGCTGTAATTACCACTTTTTTTTTTCTATTTGCTAAATATCAGAGATCTGGAGAGAATTTTTTTATGTTTCTGTAACTTTCTTTGAATTCAAAAGTTTACACAAATTTGGTCAATATCAGGGAAAACTATCTTTTAAACTGTATGATGGAATTATACCATTAAGAAAAAATCATTCAGTTGCTTGTTTTTCTTGTAAATACCTTCTTTAAACTATTCAAAATTCATTGAAATTCTGATGCATCTCCAATATATATTTTTGGTGAGGTGTTTCAATGTGAACACAGCTCTGTGTAAGACTGACATTTTCTAAGAATTTGTCTGAACTTTTGGGAGTATTTCTACTTTTGATTGCATATCGAGTGTTGGGTCTGCATAGGCTTCAACTTAAGCTTGTTGAACTGCCATCCCTTTGGAGGAACTTTTCATGCACCTGCTTAGATAACTGATTTCTAAAATATTATTTAAAGAGTACTATGATCAATGACAGTGGACAGAGACAGAACTACTCTTGACTGTCTTGAAAGGAAACATTCTGAGACTACGTCCTTTTACTTCAATCTTGTTCTTTAATGCTCTCTGTGTCCCGCAGTGCTGATATATATTTTTCATTTGTCCTACGGTGGCGCTGGCTCTTTCAGTAACTTCGAAGTCGACGTGCCTACAGAGATAGGCGGGTTTGGAAGTGGCCGTGCAGGTTTCACAGTGGGTGTTTTGTGTGCGACCTGTAAACATGTCAGTGGGTGTGGTGAACAAAGCTGAACCAGGTGTGTAGAAATGTTGACTCTGTCAAATTTGGTCCAGGAGTTAATAACCCATAGACACGTGACCTATTTGACAACAAAGTGTCTGGAGTGCTTTAGTTTTAGCTTCCAGAATGTGTTTCATCGATGCTTTATTTTCATTTTAAAAATAAATATGGTTTAAATATTTGATGTCTTAGGGTGTACTAATAAAAATGATTGCAGAAAAATGAACTAAATAGTGCATTAGTGTTGCAGAATGAGCTCAATGCTTAGTTGATGCAGGAAAAAAAATTCCCTTTTTATGCATGAATACTGTCTCAGCAGAGACCATTTATTTCATTCATACTTTCCAATATTATTTCATAAACTACCAGCAGGAATGCAGTTTATTTTGCCGAAGAGAGCACGTGAGAGCAGTAACTCATTGCAGAAAAATGGAACTATGAAATTATCAAATGAAAAAGAGGGATTGAACTTCTCTCTCCTGCATAAAAGTCTTAGAATCTGAAGCTTTGCACAGTTCAGTGGCACAACACTGAACTGTATATATTTCACCTGTTTTGTTTCCAGTCATTTGGAAACAAATGATTGGGAACAATAACTATTCAAAACCATTTCAAATCATCATTTTTACATATTCAGAAATTGCAATGCAAAAACAAGCCATACAAAAATAGAAGCACTCAACAAACTGTAAAATCATTTGTGAATTAAAAAGGTAGCTCCTCCGAGTTGAAAAGCAAAACACTTTAATAACCCAAAACAATTTTTACCCATACTGTTAGGCAATAAAAGAAGAAACAAGAACAGATGTTCCTAAGACTGTGGTCATCTTCAGACGTAACTGGACTTCATCTGCATCCTTATTGGTCTCCTGTAAAAACATACATTTGTCAAATAAAACACAATATCTACTTATTATTTCGATTTTCAGCAAACCTTCTTTCCTTTTCCTTCTAATTGTCATTATCGACCTTTTTACTGCAGAACAATCTAACATTGTAATATTTTTTCTGCATCTTTTGCCCTAAAATCCTTAAAATGAAAACGACAGAAAAGGGAATCAGAACAATTAATAAGAATAGCACAAGTCAGGTTTTCAGAAAATCTACTGTCTCTGATGTTACTACTCTAAAGCAATTCAATAGAATAGAATATAAAAATGAATCATAAGTGTTGTAGATAACATGCTACATTGACAAAACGTGATTTAATATTTCTAACAGTTCATGTCTTCAGAAAATTGCAATACAATCCAAAAAAGTAAATCGTACCTTTCAGAACGTTTGCATTTGTAATCCTGTACACAAAAAGGAGTTCCTGATCCTAAATTTTATTATTTAAGAAGCACATCATGTGCCTTAGAAACAGCTTTCTTCTTCCTAAAATCAATGAGCTCAAGAGAGAATAAACCTCTGCTGTCTGTTCAACATCATGCGGAGTGAATCATTTTTGGCAAGTGGGGAGTGGTCAGGGGTTTTATGCTGCTTTTTAAAGAGTGTTGAATGGATCAGCCAGAAAGACAGCACCACCTACAGAAACTAAGGAGGATAAAGAAATAAACTCTAATAATAGATCATCTAAGAAATATAAAGGTAAAAGCTTCACCAATAAAACAGATCAAAGATATTATGCATATGTTTGATTATTAAGATACAGCAAAATCCTTAGCAATTAATGTTAAGATCATGATACCTCATTGTTTGTATTTCAAGATTTGAAGGATATAAAATCATCTATAAATTCAAACTACTTCATATCCATTAAGAATGATGTTGCAGTTTGTGTTAACTATAGCGGCTAAAACAAACCACTCCATCATTTTAATTTCACTGTTTATAATCCAGCATTATATTTTTAGACTCAGACACAGGTCTGGAAATGTTTTATGATGAATCACGGGCTTGTCTGGTTGTAAGTTCAGATCACGATGAGAGGTGTGGAAAAAGAAGCCTGCAAACCACAGAAACTGAGTTCACAGAATAAAAACCATTATTCAAGCTGAGAGTCACTTAATGCCTGTCTATGAATCATGACTATTCATGCTTGCAGAACATTGGGCTTTTACATCCAGACTGTACATTATCTTACTGATGCACCACTGGGAATGCAAGGACAGAGCTACACAATTACAACTATGTTCTTCAATACCACATAAAATAATTTTTGCCAGATAAATTATACATTCTTTGTTAAATTAGCATCAATTTAAAGACTTTATCCAGATTATGATTACTAGGATGTAGCATGTTCAGCCACATTCTCTTTCCTACCACCTCTATTTCATGGAACTGCTGCCCAAAGGTCTTCATGGAAGGGTCTTACTGATTGATGCACCAGCCATACATTAGCGATATCCTCCCTCCACTCAGACCTGCAACCCATTACCTCATCAGTCTAGGTCCTTTCTTTCAGCACTCAACCTCCCAGTATTTAAGCGCCACATTTTCAACCTCTCCTTGCTGGATCCTCTCGTCTACTCCAGTCATAATCTCCTTGTGCTATCCTTGTGTCTCCCGCTTAGATTTTTATTTATTCCTGCCCTGGTTAGCTGTTAACTGTGTAAGTTTGCTTTTCATTAAACCTTCACATTCATTTGCCGCCTCCATATCTCAGCATTTGAGTCCAACTTCAGATATAAGGTTTTTTCATCTTGATGCCATATTTTTTGTTTCTGCTGCAACAAATCTCCAGCACAGCATCATGAACAAAAACAAACCAGGCAACAGGTGCTTTGCCTAGTGAATGTAACTGTATCATTCAGATCTAACTTCTAGAAATATACTGTACTTAATATTTTTGTTCCCTTTATATATTATTGATCAACCAAATGTGATACTTTAACTGTAAACAAATCTGCGGCTTCAGTTTTTCCTCTGCCATGCAATGCATATGAGGTTCTCCAGCCGCATCCTCGCTATTCAAATCCAGACTAACCTCTGTCCTCTGAGGCCTGTTGGACTTTATGTAAACTTACCTTTCGTATCTGCGTGCCGACTGTGTATGTCGTACACATTTGAATAACAAGTCGGCTCACACAAGAAAAAAAAGCTGGGTGTGTGCAAGCTTTTCAGGGTCGATTTGCATACTTGCGTGACGTCCTTGTTCTCGGTGATGTAGCTCCATTCCACAGAGGGGCGGAGAGCAAGTCTCTGAAGAGGCGACTTCGCTGTTTGCACAAGAAGAGTGGCTGCTGGACATGTAAACAGGCCAGTTCTGAGATTTCTTTGGAGGACAAAGGTCACTGTAGCTATGCAAGGGTGTAGTATAAGTTGTTCGGGAGTTGTACGGATTACAGTGGCGGTTTTCCTCTAGTTCTACTGGTTGAATTTCGACTTTGCCATTCTTCACGATAATGTGTTTGCACATGTTCCCTGCAGAAGTAGTTATAGCTCAGAGGTTTAATCTCTACATGGGTTAGGACATGTTTTTCCAGTTGTTCTCTCGAAAAAAAAGATTTTCTTAGTCTGTGACAAGCCAACCCTGAAAAACAAGGAGACATTTTCTGGAAGGAAACTAATCATCTGCACTCTATCTTCTCTATCTCATGAAGTTCAGTATTTAAGGTTCTATGTTCAAGCATCTCCTGAAAAGGCATAACAAAAAAGACATTTGGTTTTCAAATTTCTTTTAAAATGAATCTTCAATAAATCTAAAGTGGCACATTTTATGCTATCCAGTTATTGCGAAGACATTTATCTAAATCCTCACTGATTTATGAGGCTACCTGAGAGCCTTCAAATGCATGATATAAAAATATCTTTTTATTCTGCCGCTGTAAGACAGTGAAGGAAGCAGGGTTATGAATAAATAATTTGGTGTAATTGTGGTGAAAAATGGTCTGACCTGTATTTGGCTCAGGCTTTACTGTAGAGCCACCTATAAAGTCATGAAGGAGAACTGAAGGTTGATTATCTCAATTTGTTTACGAAGATTTTCTTTTGACTCTCATAAGGACAATTGGATATGTAAACGAACTGTTCAGAAATCACTCTCTAATCTTGCTTTTATGTATCTCTGAAAAATAATTGTATTTAACCTAAGGTACACAAGAAAACTGCACTTTATATGCACTTTTTGAACGAGTGTAAGGACACCCTATGCCCTAATAGTGGCCCTTTTGTGGAAGCTAATCCAACCAGACACTTCTTGTAGCCATCTAGCAGTGTTTGCTCAACGTATAACTCTTTCAATGGTTTTCCTGTAAGGTTTTTTTAATGTACAAAGTCACCCCAGAGCAGCTTTGGGCTATTACTCTGCCAAGGTCTTGCTCTAACAATCTTTTGTCTGTACATGGAAGTCAAACTTATTTAGTTTCTTCCTGATCATGCAAGCATCTATGTTCATATCAGCAGCAATAGCAGTCTGCTATATGTCCTGTGATGACAACTAGGGGTTTCTGAAACTTCTTTTAGCATCTTACGTTCTGTTGTGGAGGTGAACTTGATTGGATCGTCAGATATGTGCATGTTATTGCAGTTGTTTTGAATGTCTTCCACTTGCAGACTGTTTTATTTACAGCAGAATGATTGACTTCAAAATCTTTTGAGACCTCTTTAAACCACTTACCAGACTCTTAAGCTGCTACAATCTTCTTTCTGGTGGCCTCTTTGTTCCTTACCATTGTGGTCACTCTCACTCTAACACTAAGGAGCACACCAAACTAAATTAAACTTAAACATAGTACATTTCATGACCCTGAAACTTATAAACCAGAGACCCTCCTCCTGATGACTACACCCTGAGATTTTGTCTATAAACACCACAACCAGAATCAATGACAAAGAAACCTTGGTGTAGTCCAGCCTGGAAACAAACTCAAATTGGGCAAAGCTCCTGTTTTGGCCAAGCCTGGACCCTCAGCTATTGAGAAATGCTTGATTGCTGGCAGTTTGGACTTTGCTGAAAATTTAAAAGAGCATATTAGAGCATATTACATTCAGGGATGCCTAAATGTTTGATCCCAAAGAGATGATTGTAACCACAAAGCTCCTCCTCAGAGTTCCACTCCCCTCCTGCAGCCCACTTGGCCTCTCCAGAGTGGCAGCAGCAGCATTTAGCAAACACCTGATTGAATTGTGCGTCTCCTGAGTTCATGATACAAACCACTTCTCACTCATTAGAACATTCTTAAAGGCTTAATGCAGAAACATTGTTATGATGACATGCTGAAGGTGGATGGACTGAAAGAGCATGAGCTTCAAAGACAGAAGTCCAATTTCAAGAAGTCAAATTACAAAGTCAACTTTCTTTTAAGTTATTTTTGTAAAGCGCTATTGCAACAACTGAAGGTAATATAGTTATTTAATTGGGCTATAAAATTGCACTACATGCCTGAAAAATACATAATGTTCCCTGTCAAACTGGAATTGATCTTTTCCAGTCGCTAACATGCGGCTGTGGGGTGCAATGCTTCAGCTCAATGAAACTTCCCGGATATTGTGTGTGCTTTAAGGGCCATGACATCCTTGCCAGCATCTTAAACATTCCTCTCACTGCAGCTTTAATTGCTCAAAATTTGAAAGTGTGTCCAACACTGGTTGAATTGCTTCTTTCACTTTCTCAGCTGACATTGCCAAACTACAACCTTACATAGGTAGACGACATTTCTAAAAAAGGAAATCAAATCACTGTTCACAACTCCTTTTCCTGTTTGCTGATCGACCCAGTTAAAATTCTACTGGAGAAATCCACTTCTATAGGAGAAATACCAGATGGAGCACTGAGGGGAGATGAGACATGAGCAGAATATCATAGGAAAGTAATGGACAATATTCACACAGCCTAAATTAACACTACAATTAAGGTAAAAAAAAAAAAAAAAAAAACAATGCTCAAAACCCTTCTTTAGATCTATAAAGCATCAGTGGTCTGGAAAACCTAACTACCAAACCCACAGGTTTGATTCACAGTCCCGCAGCCAGAACAAAAGCCATTCTGCGGTTTGGCATTAATCTTTCCAACATCCAAAATTAAACTTTATGCACCATTCTTCTGAAGTCCTTTCCAGAAAAGGACTGACGCAAGAAGGACTTCTGGAAGTCCTTTCCAGAAAAGGACTTCAGTTCTTCGATCCCAAACCACTCCTATAGATTTTAATCAGCTGAAATGATAAAACTTGCTTTATCTTTCAGCGAGTCTGCTTATGTACATATTTCAAATTTAGATGAGCATTGATGTCAATTATTATATTTGGCCTCTATCGATAAAAGCAAATTCAATGCCCTGTCACTGCCTTCAAAACAAAAGCTAATCACATGCTTTCTGCATGCTTACTTCCAGGCTTAACAATTTAATCCTCTCACTTTGGAGACAGAACACAAAATATTGATGCGTTCATGAATAGGAATATGAGAGAAAGGCTGAAAGACACTTTTGTGCAATCGTCGTCATAACTATATGGTTCAAAAGCAAGCTTAGACTAAAGCAAACAGGTTAGCCCTTCTGCTGCTGCATGACTCATACGCTGTATGGATGATAGCTGCAAGTCAAACGATTTTGACTCAACATAGGTGCCAAACAGAGGTGACCATGGAAACTCCTCCATCCAATGGGAAAGCAGGATATGGGTGTGGCTCTCTCTCTGAGCAACAGCTTTTCTTCTTTAGTCGGGTGAATGAGTAACTTTCTGTCCTCTAATTCTTCAGCAGGAAAAGACAGGAGGAACTCTGAAGAAAGATAAAACTGTCATACTTCTAACAAACTCAAGTTCACTTCTTTAGTAAGCAATTAAATTAACAAGAATTACATTTTCTTTGGCATTGAGTGGATTTGTCTTCATTAAGCATATTTTATTGCAGGTTTTTTCTGCTGTAGAAGTCTCAGAATCATTGTTACTGTTCTAAAAAGGGGGTAATTCTTGATTAAACTTCTTTATAAGTCATGACCAGAAAAAACAGATCTGACAGGGTGTCGAAGAGGGAAAACAAGTGGATCATGAGATTCATATGGTTATTAATGATTTCCATGGACCAAATACAAATACAGCGGTACACAGAGGCCTGCTGGTTTGATGCTGTCCTGTAGAAGTCAAAGGTTGTATTTCAGAGCTGATATCACCACTGGGTGTGAGTGTCTCTCCAGTAACCTTATTGACACAGACTGCTGTAATGATTTAGAAAGAATTGCTTCTTGAGTTCAGCTGACTGTAATTTAAACTCTGCATAAGTCCTGTGACTCTATGAACACCTGAGAGGTGAGGCCTTAAGCAAGAAGTTTAAGACGTTTAAAGCAAGATTAGGTCATAAAAAAGTCTTCTAAGTTTTCTCACGGAGCGCTGTTCAATTTATCCAAAAACTAAAAGAGTGTGACACAACTGCACAAATACCAACACATGGCCATCCACCTGACCTAAGGAGATCTATCAAGGAAAGTCTCCTTAAGTCACCCAATGTATTTAAAGGAGAGCTCCATGGAACAAGTACAAGAAGAAAGGGATTGTTGAAAGAAAGCCATAAAAAATCTGTTTTCATTTCACCACATGCCATGGAGGGACACAGCAAATGTTTGGAGTAAGAGTGCCCAAGTCCAGTCCCTCATCAACACTCACTCATTCAGCTCTGCAGAGGCCTGGTAACAAGCTGTTCATTTGATTCCGGTGTGCTTGCACAGCAATTCATCTAGATGTTGCAGGATGGTAACTCTTGAGGACTGGAGTTGGGTACCACTGATGTAGAGAAAGGTGAGGTGGTTAGATAAGACTGAAACTAAGAATCCAGTCGGAGCAAGACTGGATTCTTAAACCCAGGTAAACTCGTATTTATGTGGCCCAGTCAAAGTCCAACTGAGGAAAGACTTGCCATTCATAGACATGCTACATTCAACTTGGCTGAGCTTGGGTTGATATAAAAGAGGAATGGACAAAGCTCTATATGTGTGAAGCTGGTACACTTTGTAGTTGTAATTACATCATTCGATCCACTGCAGAATCATCATCTGCTTTCCCTAAACATACCACATAAAAGGCCCAAAGAATTAATTAAACTTTAGTTCAGTGTATTTTTATGTAATAGATATTCATTCATAGTTAATAAAGTATTTATTTTTGTCAGATGGTGATGACAAAGTTCTGGGTCAGGTCCATTAAAAAAAATTTTGCAACTAGGAGCAAAGATGCACCTTAGCATCTTTATATTTCCAAAACATTATTTGTCATATTTGTATACATAAGCTTGAGGAATAATAATAAAAATAAAAAATAAAATTGGGGAAGTTTTAAACCCATTTTGTACCCTCTTCTCAAGAATTACTGGTAAATAAAAGGGAAGGTTATGTTTAGTAAGACTTGGACAATTATATCCCCTAAAATGGATCTTTAAAAATATTTATAATATTTATGTTTTGTAATTTACAGTCCAAATTCTACGCAATTCCAAGAAAATAGACTCCTCACCCCCATGTTAGGAAAAACTAAATTGTTATTGTATTCATCCGCGGCACAGTATATCATCCAACGAAGGCGTAGGGCGAAGAACGCCTCGCGGAGTGATTTAGTAAGGGCTACACCCAAGTCTGTGTCTGGTCGCAGCGGCTGCTCTTCGTTGCCTAGACCAGAAGAAAGCCGGGACGTGACAGAGCCGGGGTTTGAGGTTGCTGGATGCCCGTTAACCATAAAAAAATACTGCTTCTTCTTCGTTGGAGAGACGATCGTGATTTATTTTCACTTGCCGTGCTTTATTCCCCATCCTAGAACTAATATCAATAACATGTCCTGGCAAAGCTACGTGGACAACCTGATGGCTGATGGCAGCTGCCAAGACGCGGCCATTGTGGGCTATACGGACGCTAAATACGTCTGGGCGTCGTTTAGTGGCGGATCCTTTGCCAACATTACGGTAAGTGTGCTCTCTGTGTCCTCTGGATGTAGTTTAGAAAGCTATAAAATACGCTGTTAATTTAAAAAAAAAATATCTGCATAGCCTGGCCTTGTTGAATGAGTGCGGTACACATGGTATGCAGTGGTCCACCACGAGATGTACACGAACTAACGTGCATACTCGCTTTTTTAATCTTTCGTCACTATTCAGTTAGTCATTTTATGTTTTAGCCCGAAAGGAGTTTCAGTTTCCCAAACTGTCCTTATACATGCCCACCACAGTTATCGGAGATGACCCAAGTGCTCGGAAAACTGTAGCTAACGGGGTTAGCCATGTTTGCTTCTCATACCGGTCATTTGTTTTGAACATTAAGTAGCCGGTGTGTGTGTTAGATGTTACCCATAAATGATTTGAAATCTTAATACTAGCTTAGCTAAAATCTATTTCACAATTAAACCCCTGTTTCTGAGAATTCAACTTGAGGAAAGCTGTATGTCGGCATCGCTAATCAAGCTAACGGTTTAGCTCAAATGGGGGTGGTCATCCTCATTGGAAAACCGTTGGAAGCTAATGCTAGGAGCTAGCAGCCGTTGGTCTTTTTTTCCTGTTCGGCTTCTGTGAATCTCACTACCGCCCCTTTTCTCCAAAATGGCGGATACACATTCAGTTTCTTGTCCGTTTATTTTCTATTAGAAAACGTCTCGACACTTGTGTTGGATTCTGGTGTTTCGACACCAGAATCTTTGTTGAACTAATTTATGTTTTAAATACGTTTTCTCTTTTTCAATATAATTCGATTGCAGCTGTGGGTTTAAAATCCCTGTCGGTTGCCCTTCGCATTTTTCTCGAACCACCATTTTGTATAAAAAATGTAATTATTATATTAAGGGATTTCATGATATATATATATGAGTTATAACGATATTTCACGCCTTGATGTGGATTGTGTAACGCCATAAAATGCTGAGCCATGCTACAATACATGAACGTGTTTTCCGCCTTTAGCTAAAGCTACTGGGAGTGTCCACCCCTTCGGTGTAAAATGTAATTTTCTCGTTCTGTCGATCATAATCAGAAAAATATATTAATATTTGACACTATGGAAATATGCCATACCACGGTTTGTAGCTAAGCTTTTTTTCTACACTAGTAAAGATGAGTCTTTTGCAACATTATGGTTTAGAATCGCTTATAGACGTCTTTCAATGTATTGTGCTTGCAGTTACAGTATGTACTCAGAGCCTTGTATGCTAATTTTAAAACGCCGTCAAATGTATGCTATATATATATATATATATATATATATATATTATCAAACTGCATATAAGTCTATCAGGACTTGAAAGATTTATCTGTAAATAAAACGACCTGCAAATTTAATCTGAAAGTTATTCCAAGTAACTACCATTTACAGTTGCAGATGTGATGTAGCCATCAGACCGCAGAATTCAAACATTTAGACCATTTTTCATGTTGTTGGTTTCGTCTTCAGGCAAATTGGATATAAATCTTTAATATGCTTTACTGTCATTGTAAATAATTGAAAGTAGAAAACAATTGTTCAGATATAAGATCCAGAAACTTTAACCAACCCTTAAAACATGGACATATGTCTCAATCCCCTTTTAAACTTATTATATTTCAAAGACAAGGTTTTGGGCCTGAGACAAGTTGACATTGCAACACAGCAGTTCTGGTTTAATTAATTGATCGACTCTGTCTGTATAGCAAGTATTCATAGTAATCTGAAAAATACTTTTTTTCTTTTTCTTTTCTCCCCTGTCCCTGTTCAGTTCTCCAGTGCCATGACTTTGCACTTTAGGCCTGTACCTTTTTTGATTTGAGGTGTTTAAAGTTTTTTTTGAAAGTTTCCATTTTTATGTGAGATTAGCTTCTTGTTCTTGGGAGCCAGCATTATCTGTTTACACTATGATTTAATCCTTTACCAATTAATCTGGCTATTAATTTTCTCAGGCTTTACTTGATGGTCCACCGTGTGTGGGTTTTTTTTTTTTTGTTTGTTTGTTTTTTTGTATTGGTGGTACATTAGAAACAAGTCCATGTTTGAATTCTTGTGCCTTCTCTTCTGGGATTGGAAATAAAAGCATCCTTGTTAGTCCTTATTCAAATTTAATAAAGGTGACATTATTTCAAGACTTGAATATCAAAATATCAGGTCTCCTTGAGAACATGTCTTTTGTTTGAAAACTTGTATCTCAACTCTGTCTCGATAAAGAAATTTACTTTACAATTTCTCTTTTAGGCATCAGAAATCGACATGTTGGTAGGAAAGGACCGAGATAATCTCTTCACCACCGGGCTGACCATTGGTGCTAAAAAGTGCTCAGTACTCAGAGACAGCCTGTCAACTGACGGGGACTGGACAATGGACGTCCGGACAAAGAGTCAAGGAGGAGAGCCAACATACAATATAACTATAGGCAAAGCAGGCAAAGGTGAGTACAACATTAACTATAGTTTCTATATTAAAGTTCTGTTTCGGTCTGCATTGATTTAGTATTCCTAGATTTTCTTTAGTGGTCGTGTTGTCAGTGCATGTTGTGGAGGTGTTGAATGCACCCTTTCCTCAATATATGACAGGTATGAATTCCTGTCTTTGGAATTTTGTTATGATGGGGGAACAGCAGTACTGAAACTGTTCTTGCTGCAGAAATGTGTTTTTCAACATGTTTTGTGCAGCACTTTAAGAAGTTTATTGGAATAGAAAGGCATTTTATCTTAACATTAAATTTAAACTGAATTTACATGTTACTGTGGCCTGGGGACATTTTTCTCACAGAATTTAGTGGTGCCTCATAATGTCACAGCTTTTAGTTGGAACATGTTTACATATTTATTAATCATTACATATCAGTTTATGTTGGTTGTTTTAGTAAAAATTTTGTTTTTACACTTTCCACCAATTGTTGTTACTGAGAAACTGCGTAGCTTAATTTACAAAAATCTGGCCTATTTAAAAATATAAAAACTAAAAATAATGTCATGCATAACCTGTTACAACAAGGTATGGTTACAAGTGTGTTCAGAGCTGTTTTAGATGCATAAAGATGAACTGCCACAGCTCGCATATGGCATTGTCTCAAAGTGCCAAGTGGCCTTTTAACCTCCTCTGGTCATTTCAGCAGTGAGGCAAAGTCAGGTGAAAATGTTATCCTGCACAAATGTACATCCTGGAGGAACTCTTCCCTGTTCCTCCAGGGTCAGACCAAGCACTACGCCATGACCCTGTCTGTCCTAAACCAGTCGGAAATGTGGCATCATCTTGTAGCAGTCATTCGGTGCACAGGCCACTTTGCCATTCCACATTGTAGAAATGGTTACCTGGGGAGGGGGCTCTTTTTCAACTGTGGGAATAACAGTGGTGTAGAAGAGATTATTTTTAGGTTCTGTCAGGTCTAGAAGATTTAAAACATCAAACAATTATGAGCTGTGTGGGGGAGGGAAAAAAATGGAATAGAGGTGTGCCGATCAATCGGCCACCTATCAAAATTGTCCGATTTCCAAGAAAAAGTGTATGATCTGTGACTGCCGATCACGGTCTCTAGTTGCCGATCACCAAAACCGATCACCTGTATCTCCCTTTGCAGCCTGCATGTGCAGCTCATCTCCCGTTTCCTTCACTTTATGCAAACACGCGGCAACGAAACCTAAGCAAACTATAAAGCTCTGAGATTGAATGGGGAGGGTTGCATGTTGCCGCGGAAAATTCAGGATTAAAGCGCGTCAAAATGCATCAACACAACAAATCTAATATGAGATTTAAAAAACAAACACTTGACAGGGTTTGGCTACATCGAGGCTCACTCACTGAAAAATAATTAAAATCAACGAGCTAGCGGTGCAAGACGCTGGTTCTGCTCTCGTTGGAACGCTGCTACGCGCTACTGGTAGTAATATTTCACAGACGGAGCACCGCTTCTACTCCATCCGCAGTGAAGTCTCTCACCAAACAGCTGCTTAATACTGCAGTTAAATAGAAAACAGATTTTGCATATGTATTAAAACTTTCGCTATGTCCTAACATAAGACGAATAATCTCTGAAAAAATAATCAATCTCTTCTGCCTCCTCCTGTGTTCTGCAGAATTACTCAGCTCAGTCTGAACCAACCAGAACCAGAACAAAACACTCATGTTCTCAGGAAGTTTTGATTTAGTAACTCAGGATTGTTTATTTTGATGCAACCTGTGTTTAACATTGAATGAATGTCCTTTTTTTTACTTGACATTATTTGATATAGGCAGTGTTATGAGATTTATTTGACTTATGTATAAATTAGGCTGTTGAGAGCCTTACTGTTAATTGTTTTACTGATTGCAGGTTTCTCAGTTGTCCTTTTGACTGAGCTGTATTGTGCCTGCAAGTATTTTGCATGTTTGATGTTGAAATTAGGTGAATTTTATGCCAAATCCTTTTTCCTTTTTGGAAGATCCATAGCAACATTTTTTTACCGAATGCAAAAAATTAACAACCAGTCCAGGTGAGCGGCAAAGATCGGCCTCATGATCGATATCCATCACATGGGTGATCGGTATCGGAATCGGCAGCAAAAAACCTGATCGGAGCATCCCTAATATTGAATAAATGGCTAAATCATTGACACCTAGCATAGTGCTGTCTCTTTAGTATGCTAGTGTATAATAGTTGTTGCCAATATTAAAAGATGCATGCAGAGACAAAATTGTCATAAATCAGTTGACGACTACTTAAAGGACATATTTACAATATACTCTGCTTTGTTTTATTAAAGCATTTTATTGACTTCCTGTTGTACAAGTCTGAGACATTTACTACCTCCAGGAGTACTGACAGGAAGTAAAGAGGTCTTGGTCATGTGACCATTCACTCTAGCCTCATGAAATTGATATTGCTTAGAGTAGACAAGCTCCTATTTTAAAGCTTCAGCTAGCTACCAAAAGCCTAACCAGAGCTTGTAGAAACAGTGTTTTTTATATATACTGCTCATAAAAATAAAGGGAACACTCAAACAACACATCCTAGATGGACAGTTGATTTCACAGAAGTTTGATTTACTTGGAGTTATATTGTGTTGTTTAAGTGTTCCCTTTATTTTTTTGAGCAGTGTATATTGCCTTGGGTTTTGCTAATGTCTTCTAGTAATGCATGACTACCTAGGGATATGTTTATAATTTCCTGTCATGTTAAACAGTTTTCGACTGCATTAAAGCCTTACCACTGGGCTTATCAAGTTTTCTGGGGGAAACTCTGCAGAAGTTAAAAAAAAAAAGTCTGATAACAGTTGCTGCGTGTGGGATTAAACATGTTAAATATCAAATTGATATTTGCACATCTAAGCTGTAAACCTTTTGAGCTGGATGTCTGATGCTCAAAACAAAGGCACATGATTTTTGTCTTTCATGACTCAGAATTTAAACTTGTCTTTGGACCAATAAACAATCTGGCGATTAGGGTAGTGATGGTGACTAAAGCTGTTTAGTGTCAAAGACTAGCCTATTTTAAGTGAAATTAAATGGTTACTAAGTTAACAAACCCTCTTTATTGGCCTTTTTTAAAACATTCTGCATAAAATAGTTGCCTCTAAAATTAATTCAAGATGCCTTTATGGACTTGTCTGTCATGGCGGTTTCTATGTCGTCTGTTTGAACCCATATGCACCATTTCCTCTACTGTTAATGCTTTCAGGTGAGAAAAACATATTTCTATTTTCTATGCACTGACCACCTTTTCTGGGGGAGGATTTCCATAAGTCTCCATGAACTGCATGCAATGTCTGCCTTTCTGGTTAACACAGCCCACTCTAAAAAGTAACTGTTCCCCTGTGCAAGGCTTTGGGTGCTTCACGGTGCCCACATGTATTGAGGAGAGGTATCCTAAGCATGCTGCTACTCGCATGTGTCTTTGGTGATGTTGGTGAGAAGCTTCATTCTCTTCCCTGCTGCTGGTGTATTGAATATAGCAGGCAGCTGTGTTCAGCACTAAGACACCCAAATGGGCAATGTGTTGCAATTTAATTTAACAGAGTGATTAAAAATGCGATAAATGTTGTGTTCTAGGTTCTTGAGACAAACTCCTATTTCTCATCAAATTTCTAAAGTTTTCTTGGAAAGTCTTTTGTTCTAGGAAATGTAGACATATTGTGGATTAGTATCTTGGCATGTTTGGGTAAAATTTCTTGCTAATCACTAACATACATTACAAAACAAGTGACCAAAAGGAACAATGAAACCACCATTTTTAATGCTCCAATTTCTTTTAAATAAGAATTCATAACTTTTTTTGCTTTGGTTCAGCTTCAGCAGTGATATTAACATATTTTTGTGTCCACAATGTTTGATTCTAAACTTTATCATTTCTTAATGTACTTTGAGATCCTTTACTGAATTAGCTCAGTTTGTATGCAGTTCTAATAATTAGCACAGCGTGTATGGACATTTGGCAAAAAAAATAATAAATAAATAAAATGAAGTACTTCTACCTATTAAGTAACATGCACCACTTTAATCACAAAGTCTCTAGTTTCTTAAAAGGGCAGTGTTATGTATAATCAACTTTTTGAACATTACAACATGTTGCAATGTTCTCATCAAAAAGGTACCTGGAGAGTTGCCTTGAGTTTTTCATGCATGTCGAGGAATCAATTAATCTCATTCGAGGTGAGGCTACTGACTGTAGCTGCACTTTCCAACTTTCCACCTCCCAGGGCTCCTTCAGACTAGCTGGCAGCAATTAGTAAACACCTAGTAGAACTGTGCTTCTGCGGAGCTCAGGATACTATTGTGTACAATGCTTGTAAAAATGTTAAAGGAGATTTGCTGTTGTGACTTCCGGAAGCTGGAGTAGAACGAAGACAGAGGTTCAATTTAAAGACACCAGATTACAAAGTCAAATACTTTTAAAGCCATATTTGATATACAGCACTTTTTATAACTGAAGTTAAGTTACTTGATTGTGTTATAAAATAGCACTGTGGCTTGAAGATGTATACCACTGCCTTTTTAACTGTTTTAATTTTAATTAGCCTTTTATACTCAGACATTTCCCTAGAAGCACCATTCTTAAACAAAACGGGTCACTTAATCTCCTTGTGAAAATGCTGAGCTTTAATTAGGCCTTGCACAAACTTGCTGCTTTATGCTTCTGCTTGTTCTCGTCCTAACGAAAGTACACTGTCAAACAGGTTGCATGCAACACATCTTCAATCATGTCCTACTCACTGTCTAATTGTAGTGATATGTCTCATCACCAGCAGCATTGATAAGAAAATGATGGTTTCTCCCTCCTACAACCTTCCAACCAAAGGCATTGCACAGCTTTTCGTATGGTTCTTTCTTCGTATTCGTCTTGCTTGCTGCTTTTTGGCTCTGTTTGTTTTTTCTATTCACCTGTGTGATCTCAACATCCCTTCTAAATGTTCCTTCTGTCTCTTTTCTTTCAGTCTTGGTCTTGGTAATGGGCAAAGAAGGGGTCCATGGAGGCGGATTGAATAAGAAGGCATACTCGATGGCAAAATACTTGAGGGATTCAGGGTTTTAGATTAGAAGTAGCTTTTGTGGTGTACTAGAGGGAGAAAATAAATTAAAAGAAAAAAAAAAAAAACAGCTCAAAAGGACAAAAAAGGTTTCTGTCAAGCTCACGTCCCCCCCACCACACACACATACACCATACATAGGCAGTCTCATCAAATAACTCCCCCAGGAGCATTTAATGGTGCAGGGCTCAGACCCAGCCTCAACAATGTAGTCCCATATTCATCAGAGGTAGAATAAAGTGTTTTTATTTTCCCATCCCTGCTCTCATCATGCTGCTTCAATTTTTTTTTGTCCTTTTGTGTACTCCAGCATTGGTTCTTGTCATGGGAAAAGATGGTATCCATGGAGGACAGCTCAACAAGAAAGCATTTCAGATGGCTGATTACCTGAGGAAGGCCGGCTACTAAAGCAACCTGTAACCAGCTACCTAGCAGTTCACCCTTGCCACCCTGTTGCGTTTGACACTACTTCCAGTCCTAGTTTGTAGTTTGTTTTTCTGCCTTCTCTCCTCCCCATTTCTTTCCTTCCCTCCCCATTTATCCTCGAACCTCTTTCCTCCACACATTCGGTCTGTGTATTCTTATCTCCTTTCAAGCACTCTTATGTTGATCCATAGTACAAATGAGCATGTTGCTAAACAGGATGTCATGACAAATCTGTACTTTACCAAGACCAGCAAAAAAAAAAAAAAAAATTTTTTTTTGGGGCAAAACTTAGACAAAGGAAGCTATAGCATCAATTTGTAAACTATCCTTGCTTTTGTGTTTTATGGTACCCACCACTAAATCCTCTCATATCATACACTCTCTCCTTGAGCAGCCTATGCCTTTGGAGCGTTTGAGCTCTAACGAAGCTCGTCATGTCTTCCTTTATTTCCTCCTTGTCCAGGAGAGGAGACTGTCTACATGTTCTCCTCAACAAATGTCACACTAACCTCCTCCTTGCCAAATTATTTAGCTCCCCCCATTATTTTGGCTTAAATCAGGTGACACTAAATCATATCTGACCCATATCTGAACACTACCCACCTCTCCCAGCAGAGTCACTGTACTGTCCTGAATCAGTTTTGATAGAAGTGTGGTTGGGATCAGTCCAGTTCATGACATCCAGATGCAGTTAGTCCTTCCCATTCCCCTTCTCACCCTGGCATCACAAACTTCCCAGCTACACAAAATCCATGGACATTCCACAGTAACAGGCTCAGGCACTTAACACTGTTTTGTTTGCCATCTGTTAAGTTTTTTTTTTTTTGAAAGGCTGCCATTTTTTTTGGACAGTAGCTATCCCAGCATATACCAATCTGGAGTTGTCCAGTTTGAATTTTGTTTTTATTTTTTATAGGACCAAGTGTAGTTGCAGCCTAGGTGTTTATACAACTGCTCCAAATCATGTGAAGGATGACTAACTTTTTCTGATGAAGAAAAACTGTGACCAGGCGGAGATGTTGTGGCTAAAACTAAAGGGGGAGCAGGGGGAGGGATACAGGCAGGTAAGAGTGGGAGAATCTGGAAAATAAATAAAAAAAAATCTTCACTATTACTGTTGAAACAACTGCATTTGTACAAAGCCATGCTGTGTTGACAACTACATAACTGTGGAATAAATTGCCTTTATAGTTAACTGAGCTACAGGGGGCATCTGTTGATCTGTCCACGCTCAGAACTGCTAATTTTAACGTCCAACTGAGAAACACCTAATTTCTAAAAGTAGAAGTGACACTCGATGGGAAACGATGGTATTGGTTGGAACAAAGATGCTCATGGTTGTCTTGTTGAAACTTAACTACAGAACCTGTGTATCCTGTGCCATAATGTAGAGATCTGTAAGATGGATTTTACCCACTGTTGGCTACGGAGTCATTTCATCGGCACTTTTCTTTTTTTTTCTTCTTTTTTTCCCCAATTTGTAGCTTCAGCTCCACTGTCTTAGGCCTTGTGGGATATGTGTACTCAAAAACACTGTTCAAATCCTGTTAGCTGATCTGTTCATTTCCTTTCCTCACCACTTCATTTTTTTTTCTTGCATCTGGGATACAGTCTTTAATGCATCTGATGTCGTATGCATAAACCAAGAAATGCCATAAATTGATTTATCACCTTGTTTACAGACAGATCAAATAAATTTATTCCAACCAGATAAATGTTTACTCTGTTCTTTTAAATGTCTTCTGTTTATTTGTGTGAAATGTGCTCTAATCATCTTCTAACTGCAGATTTAATCAAAGTTTTAATACTTGGTATTTTCCTGTAGAAATGACAAACTCTTAAAATTAGTTATGTTGCATCTTAAAAGTGTCTGTTTAAAAGTGAAACCAGTGTATGTTTTCCGCTTACTGTAAAGTCAGATTGTTGGGCATTTCACTAATGCAGCAGCTCCTGATGGCTGCTCTCAGACTAAACAACTCAGGGTCAGCTCTCTGAAGGGCTGCATACTTGTCAGGGTCTTTAGCTTTGTCTGGCTCCACATGAGCCTGAAAATGCAAAAGGGGCACGAGCTGAGAATGAGCAATGCTCACCTTAGGGCAAGGTAAAATATGCTTTTGTTCTTCCGGGTTGAAAGTGTCTGTCCAGACAGAAGGGGAAAGTCCACTCATGTCTGAGTGAGTTTTGAATTAACTTTAACCCGAGAGGCCATATCTGATTACACTAACATTTAACTAAATTTCATTACCCACTTGACAAAATTCAGACTGCTTTAAAACAAAACAAAAAAAAATTTAAATCAGACTTTTAAATTGAAATTGAATTTGACCTAAAATGAACAGCACAAATTGGAGGGAAAAGAATAAATGTATAGGAGGAATGATAAAAATGAAGTCACAAAGTTTAAAAACTTAAATCAAATGAATCTGCATTTAGCCTAGGGAACTTGATCTTTTTGAAATGTGCAAGCATTTCTTTTGGTGACAAGGTTTAACTAATGGAAAAAAAATTCAAAGTCAACATATAAACATGGGATTTGTTTTAGAAACGGGGTTGGAAAACACATGGGGAACCTGATTAAACTGTCGCAGTACAACGTTATGAGATGGTTCTGCCTAGGAAAAACAAAATCAAATGGTTGGCCCAAATGACTCATCATCTGACCACCAAAGAGGGCAATAGATGTTTCAATTTGAATTACATCAGCACAAAAGTTTGTGGTCTTGGGATGTAGCATTGCTAAGTGACTAGAGTTGCTCATCACTTGATCAGCAAAGACATTTATTCAACGTTTTTGTCTACTCTTGTTTCTGGCTTCTACTGTGAGATAAAAGATTGAATAGACGTTGAAAATACAACTAACTTGGAATTTAAAAGAATGTAAAGTCTGGCTGACTGAAAATCCCCCTAGAATGAGTTTGTCATTTGTTTGTTCTGACACAATTCAGATGCATATAAAGTGGTGAAATGACCCTTTACACATTAAAATCAGAAACTAACTTTAATCATACCTTTGAGAAATGACCAAGCACTTTCAAAGTAAACATTTTGTATCATCCTGAATGTCTTATTTTAAAAAGGAAATCTAGAAATGTATGGAATATTGTGTGAATAAATAGGAAAATACAAGTTCACATCCATGACTTAAGGTAATTTCAGTAATTAGAAAAAAACGAAACTTATTACTGTATTTCTATCTGTTGCTCTGGATTAGAGGTGCTGTATATCCATCTTAAAAAACATGGTTTGCCTTTCAAAACTGCAATGTTCTGTTTTAAGTAAAGTCTTTCTTCCACTCAACCTTCCATTAATATGCTTGAAAACAAAACCAGAACTGGTGGATGGAGGCAACTGGACCTTTGCAAATGTAAGTAAAACATTAATTGGGATCAACATTTGTAGTTCAGGGTTATTTATTGACATGATTTGTTGAGAACAAATACATGAGCAGGAAGAGAACAGGACAAAAATACAACTAAAAAGGCAACAGGAATTATTTTTGTGAATTAAACAGGATTATTCTGCACTTTTCCTACAAAACATATCAATATGTTTATTTAAAAAAAAAAAAAAGAAAAAGCAGCAGCAGCCAAAAGATGTACCATACGGAGTGCAGAACATTGCAACACAAAACAAAATGTGATGCATCATAGAAAGCACATTCTTTTGTTTTCTGCCTTAAGTCAGTCAGTCGGTCCAGACTGACTTGTGCTTCACTCCACGTCAGTCAGTGGTGACAGCAAAACTGTGGCACAAAAGACGTCGGCGTCTAAACTCCCGCAAACATCAGGCTAGAAATAAAATGGCAACACAGGACTGCTGTGAGCTGAAACGCTGTGAGTGCTGCATAGTGGTTCAGTTCATATCGAAGTGCTTCTATGTATATATACATGTAGGACTGAAGATAATCAAAGGTTAATCTGGAGCTTCTTGTGATTTATACTTTATATAAACAGACAATATCTATGCTGCTCTCTCTCAGGCATGGTGAGGGCAGCAGGAACCTTTTCATGGCTCTTTTCCATGAATAAATACAGTGTAGCAGTCTACTGTAGTCGGGTCCTCACAGGTTAAAACGTGTCTGAACTCCTACACAGGACAGGAGTCTAATGTAAGCGGTGACAGAAGAACAGAGATGATGGATCTGTTTTCCCATAAAGTCTCTGCGGATATGAGGCTGCCAGTCAAGCTTGGGGCAAGTCGTGCTCGTCGGAGCACGGCTGCTGCATCTGCACCACGACCGTCTCCACGGTAACTTCCTCCTCGCTGTCGCTGCTGTCCAGCTCGTCGTCGTCGTACTCGGATGAGTCCTGCTCCGAGCGCGACACTCCCGACATGGTGCCGAAGGAGTGGGCGCTGGTCGAGGCCTGGGAGCGCAGCAGGGGCGTGCTCTCGGAGACCTCGTTCTCGTCTGGGCCGCTGTCCCCCTCCTCTGAATCTGAATCTGACTCGCCCTGAGAGGGGACCACCTTCTGCTTGCACACAGGACACGTCTTCTTGGTTTTGGTCAGCCAGGGGTCCACACACTTGCTGTGGTAGGCTAGGAGAACAAGAACGTCAGGTTTAGAAAACACAAGCTTCCTTTCGGCATGTCAATATCCTGGGCATTGCCTTCCTACGTGACTCCAAGAGCCGAGAGTTCAGACCGTCTGAACAAGGGACTGATTTCAGGGCGCTTTATTCTCCTTGGTGTCTTTTTGTACTACGTGGTCATTTTTTAACTTTTGGTCCATCACTCAGTCCATTGTTTTTAAATATATCATATTGATAAACTTGAGCATACTCACCATGAGAGCATGGCAGGACTCTGAGTTTATCTCCATCCTCATATTCATCCAGGCAGATGGCACAGACATCATAGTTATCCCCTGGAATGAAAATATTTACCGTTAAGCAGTTTGATATGAAACTTTTGTGTCATTTGCTGATTTTCCCACAAGCTATAAGTAGGGGCTTATACTGCCTCAAGTCAGACACCTCATCAGACTTGGTCTGCCTCTGTAGCTGAATTCAGCTAAAGAGGCGACTTTTGAAGGCACTTTGTGGTACCGAATTAACTTTAAAGGTAAAAGTCAGAGTAAAAGGGGTCTCAACACATCACAATTTACATTTTTGTTAAAAAAATTAATCTGGAAGGGTTTTTGTCCTGTTTTCTATGGATGTCTCATAAAACACATTGGTTTGTGTGGAGATTTAACACGACAAAACGTGAATACTTTCATAAGGCCCCGTTAAAAGTGCTCTGTAGGAGATCAAAAACCCAGAGGCAGCTCCATGATGCACCAGGCAATTAAAAACTCTGCTTCCTCACAAGTTGGGTTTCCCTCCATTCTTTGTCCAAATATGTCCCTGATCCCACCCTGCCGGACCGGTCCATAGCCAACAGGCTGCACAGCCTCTGATGCAAGAAGTGCTGCAAAGCCTCTTGTGCGCACGCCGAAAGTTCAGGAATTTGTCTTTGCACTCCCTTACAGATTCCTCAGAGTTCCTCTTCGTTTTTCCTTCCCTTTCTCTTCCCTGCTGGGGGGTGGAGGCCTGTGTGTTTATGCAAGCTTTAAAAGAGTATGCTTTTCCTGCCTGAACTCTGTGTCCGTGCCAGGGCTGCATGTGACCGTATAAGGAAGGGGAGTCGCATCGAAACCTCCTCCCCTCTTCCTTTTTCTCTCCAAGCATCAGCAGCTTGCCCACGGCCCCCTTCCTCTTTACACTTTCAGCTCTGTTTCTTTTAGATCCAGAGCAGAAATAGAACCGCCGTCCTCATCAACCGTCTTCAAGATCAAACCTTCCTCCTCTCCAACAGGGCTGGACAGTGGAGGTGAATGGGAGACGGTGTTAATGCAGGCACAGGTCCAGAATACACTCAGGAAACTGCTGATCTGTCGCAATATGGGAGCTATTCTAAGAGAAGCAGGAAAATAAAATAAAAAAGTTTGGTGGCTTTCTGAACTCTGCAGACTGCAGAGATACTGAACAGGGCTGCTTATCATCTAAACACTTTCTTCTGTTTGGACAGTGTCGAAAGATGAATATGAAACCCGATGAGTTTAAACGCTTAAAAACGACAACTCGTCACATATTCACACACCCAACGTTGACCGATCATAGACACGATTCTCAGCTTCTAGTACTTTCTAGGTGTGAGCCAAGTATCTGTTTACAGAGGAGCGGCAGATAAAATCCACAGCAGCTTGAATATAAATTTGATCTACAGTAAGTGTTTATAAAAGGGTCTTTGGAACATACAGTATTTTATGATATTTCTGGTAATTATGTATTTATTGCAGTACTATAATCTCACTTGGAAGAAATGCAGAAAAATCCAACCTTTAAGTAACAGTGATGAGAATGTTCTTCCCTTAAGTTAGTTGGTTTTTAGCAAAATCCCTCCCTTAAAAAAAGTAGCTCAAATATTTTTTTAAAATCTTTATTTTACTATTTTAAAGTCCATCAAAAGTTTCATGAACCTCTAAATAGTAATACATGATTCTGTTTTTCTGGAGCATCTCTCAAACTCCAGGCTCTCGGGCCAAATCCGGTACGACATAGCCATTTCTATGGCCCTCTTGATTGTAGAGAACCACAAAAGGAGAACTTCAGGATAGCCGCTGTGTGTTTAAATATTATTTTATCAGTCAAATCGAATCATTGTTCCTCAACAATGTTGAGGAACAATGTTAAAAGGTTGGCTTTTACATTGTAGCAGACATTAAATCCCAATCGGCTACACTATTTAATGTAGCACACACCACCCTCCTCTCACTGTGAATGAGGTACAGATGTAAAATCAATGCAAAGAGATGACTCTTGGAAGTGAGATCTAAATCTCAACATGGTCTACCCGGTTAAATAAAACAAATTTAAAAATAAAAGACCCTTGTACATGCGTTGATCATTTTTCCCCATACCTCTTGTTTTTCCTGAGAGGGAAGATGCTAATCAGACCTTCTTTTTTTTTTTTTTTTTTTTTTTTAGTCAAATTAGGTGGCTCAGATAGAAAGACCTTTATCTGCACCTGTGTGTATCTCTCACAGGTCAGTTGACACAGGCTTATTAATTACCAAGACAACAAAACACAGACGAGCACAGAGTTCATAACCGGTTCTGGTGACTGGCAGATGTCAAAATGGCAGATGACCAGAGGAAGTAAGTTCCATACGACTCATGAGACTTGGACAATCTAAACACTGGAATTATTTCAAATTAATACCAACACATACCTACAAGATAGGGTAGTTGCAGCTTTGGGTTTTATATGACTGTTTTGGTAAGTTTTTAAAATGAAGCTTACTCAAATTTTCATTGTTTTTTTTATGCATTCTACATATCATGCTGAGAAAAAGAGTACAATGGGATACTGGCTTACAATATAGGCTCCACGCTTGTGATAACACACATCTTAAAGGCAGTGTCAACATGCTAGTCGCTTAACATGCTAGTGACAGCCCTCATGCTAATGTTAGCCTTATAGCTAAACATTAGCCATAAGGAAGTACTTTTAGCTAATTTTTGAAATCTAAGCTAAGTTTAGCATACTGAATGGAGTATGTCCATGTTAGTCAATATGCTAATAATACTCCACATGCTATTGAGAACATTGCTAACCTTAGCATTGTTGCTAATTTTAGTTTAGACAATATTTTGGATACTAAATGGTTTAAATTATGCTAGTTGTAACCCACATGCTATTGACTACATTTTAGATAACCCAGCATTGATGCTAATTTTGATGTGGATGCAACCGACATGCACAGTTTAGAGACCCCCATTCAGATTTTGTTCAGAAATGTTTTAGTTTTCAATTTTTGTGGCAGCAATGATTTAAAAAAAAAAAACTGATTTAGTTTTACCCCTCTATAGTCAAATTAAAGCTGCCATTTTAACATTTTTCCAATGTGTCTCATGCTACTGTGCTAAAAGATGAATTTATCTATTTTACAATTTTTTCCCCATGGGAGCCACTAAATGTGGCCACCACTATATATTTTACTTAACCTAAAGAGATCGGGATTTATATTCAGTTGCTGGGAATCCGTTGCATTTAACCGTTTGAGCCCAGATTGTGATTGTAAAGCTCTAGTAGCTCCTCTTTCTCATTAATCATGCAGGATGTCAGGATTCCTGGCTCTCAAAGGAGCCATGCTGGCCCACTGAACTTGGGATGAGCGATGAATGTGTCTGGAGGAGTTAGAGCAAGTAAAAGCAAGTGTGACAGAAAAAAAAAAATTGTGAAAAGGGGGGGAAAAAAAACATCTCCAGCGTGCCACAGCAGGAACCAACCAGACCGGGCTGACTGGCACACACACAGAGAGAGTGAGAGAGAGCTCCTTAGAACTGACAACATGCTCCACACACACACTGCAGCTGGTCTGCTCTCTCTGTGGGTGTGCTTCAGATCTCTGCCCACTGTTTGGATGCAGAGCGCCGCAGAGAGGAATGGTATGAGTCATCATAACCAAGAAGGGATCAGAGGAACAGTCCAGATTCTGTCTAAAACGTTCCATCAGAAAGCCAGTCAGAACAACCCAAACCAGCCAGTGAGTGAAGATGATGTAAGGCTCTGTAATAACCCCTGAGCATAAGTCAAGTTAACGGCAGGGCAGCGGCGTACTCTGACAGCCAGGACAGCAGCTGTTACATAATCCTGCACACACTGACACAGATCCTCTGTTGCAGGACACTGCTCAGGCTGCTATTGTGTGCTAATTACATGGGTGGTGATTTCCACTAAAGCATTGTGTATTATCCATACATAAAGACACACTCTGTCTAATATTCACGTCAGCCTGAGGTTTTCTGTTCACATACATACATGGGCTTGGATGCCCAGCACATCTTTAGAAATGCATGATGTATTCATAAAGAAGAATTAAAGTAGAAACAAGTTATTTATTTATTTTTTAGAAATAGAAATCAACCAGTTTTCTGTCAGATTTGACACTGATGCAACTTTTTTCCCATTCTTAGAAAAAAAAAAAAACATGACAATCAAGTCCAGGCTCACAGAAAGCCAGAAATTGGCATTGGCGTTTCTGTAAAGATCCAAACCAGTTTCTCAAAGAAGCAGAATCAAGAAATGTGTGAAACAACCGTGAAGGTGGGCAGAAGTGCTCATCAGCAGGAAGGAATCCTGCCAGCACAACAACAGCAGCAGCAGCAGCAGCAGCCAGCAGCAGCGGCAGCAGAGCAGCCAGCAGCAGCGGCAGCAGCAGCAGCAGCAGCGGCAGCAGCAGCGGCAGCAGCGAGCGCAGCAGCAGCGGCAGCGGCAGCGGCAGCAGCGGCGGCAGCGAGCAGCGGCAGCGGCGGCAGCGAGCAGCGGCAGCAGCGAGCAGCGGCAGCAGCGAGCAGCGGCAGCGGCAGCAGCAGTGAGCAGCAGCAGCAGCAGCCAGCAGCAGCAGCAGCAGCAGCAGCAGCAGCGGGAGACGACGCCTTCACATCTCCACAAACAACGCTCTAGAAACGACTAGAAATGGTCATTTTAATTTTATGAGTTGACGTTAAAAAAAGGTTTTGTTCAATGTTTTTGACAAAGACGCACCAATCAATCGTTCAGAGATTGGAATTGTTCAATTTTCCATTGGCAGTCTCTGATTGAGGATTGGCAGGTCAAACACTGGAAAAGTTTTATTTTTGTTCAATAAGTGAAGCAAAATTCAGAACTTCTGTTTCCTATGTAAATGTAACAAAAAAGGTAAAGCAGAGTTTTTCTGTTTCCATGCAATATCTGCACAGGATGTTAACAACATGACACTAATGATTGAGGGATTTGTTTATTTATTATTAACTACTACTTTTGGCAATATGACAGTTCCCTTTCAAAGAAATGTGTCATATATTGTAAGGTTTCATATTTTTCTTCATTCTAAAACCTAAAAGATAAAAGTAAAATTGTTTTTTGTTTAAACATTGAACAAAAAATAGGTTTACACAAACAATTTTCAAACAAAATGTAGCTTTTGCAACTTTAAGCAAATTTTGCAACATGTTTTGCTTTAAATTATTTGTTCACACTCTGCCGACCATGTATAAGTCAGCATAAACTTCAGGCATGAACTTATAAAAGGTGCAGGATGACAACATCAGAGGCAGAAAATGCTGCAGCTTAAAATCTGCTCTCTTTCTGAATCTAAATATCAGAAGCAAAGGTGCTAGAATCAGCCGACTCATTTTCTACTTCGCTGCTGGACGTTACACCCTCTAAGACAGCATTGTCCAAATATTTGCCCATGAGACTCAAAACTGCCAAGCTGAGAGCAACTTGAAAAGAGAAATATAATTAGAGAAAAATTAAAATGGAAAAATGTTTCCAGTCATTTAAAAAAATAAAATAAAACGCTAAATATGCAAGACATTAATGAGGAGAAAAATAAAGTAGTTTAATTTTATAAATAACAAAACTCTGTCTCTTTGCATCAACCCTCTGTGCTTGCAGGCTAGACTCACTGTATTTGTTAATTTTGGTTGAGGGCCACAACTTTAGACACCCCAGCCCTCAGAAAACTCCAGCAGCGCCTCAGAGGAATGAGTTTGTCCCAAGCTAGTGCCGCTTCAGAGAACGGCTTAAAAAATGATTAGGCAGAGATCTGGCGTCCCCATCCTTTACAGCCAAACACTCTGACTCAGCTGGCAGAAAGCGCAAACGAGAACCCCAGAACCTTTTTTTTTTTTCCTGGACTCCCTGTAACAGAGGCCAAAGCACACCGTGCAAACCCTGCGTCCGATTGCCCACAGACGCAGCCATGACTCGGCTAATGTGAGCAACAGTCATGGTTCATAGCTGATTTGCTGCTGAACGTGTGTCTGTGCTCTCTGGGCGGGTCCTAGCGACTCGGCTCAATCAGCCACTTCACTTTGAAGCTTTGCAGCAGGGGTGAGAGGGAAATACTTATTATGCACCACCTATTTTCTCCAAAGCTCCCCCGGTGTTTCCCAGCACGGCTGACTGAAGTCACTGCTCTCCAGTCTGCAAAACAGAGCTGCAAAGCAAGCAGGAAAAACCTCCACATGTTAAGCCTCAAAAAGGACTTTTCATAGCTTATTTAAAATCCGCAGAGGGTGTCGTCTAATAAAACCTCAGAAGAACCAGCAATTCCTTTATGACATCTTCTCTTCCTCTGTCTGTCTTTACAATAAAAAAACCCAAAAAAAACAGCTCAAACTGACTCAAGAAAACCACCAAACTTTTAAAGTTACATTCCAAATCAGCAGTCATGTGTCCAGTTTCAACAAAGACGAGCTCTAATCTGCAGCAGTGGGCTTTGTGGAGAAATCAAGCCCACATTAATCCGATTAACTCCAAGGTGCGGAGCAGTGGTGAGGAGAGATGTGCCATACAAATTAATGGATGGTGTTTTCTTCCTGGCTCGGATTGCGTGAGGAAAAGCTGAGGAAACGGCAACGCTACTGAATGTTGACGAGTCAAAGGCTTGATGTCTAGACCAGGCTCACGAGTATGTTTTTATGGGACATAAAAATAGTTTTGGTGTGACTGGTTCTATATAAAGTGGAGCGCTGAGATGTTGTCAGGCAGTCAAAGACATTCTTTGAAGAGGGGAAAAAAATTTTTACTCTAATGTAATTTTCCATACATTATCTTCTTTTTTTTTTTCGTTTGATATGCAGTGCTACCTGTGCTTTGTGGATATTTAGAGTATGTTAAATGTCACCGTTGTTCTCACTTTGATAGACGATGTTTGAGGACGCCTTACCTTTCTTGAACTTATGGATGGGAAGTTTCTTCAGCTGATCCTTCCTCAGACGACTTCTCCGAGCTCTGCGCCGATCCTGGACGAACTTTGTGATCTGGTTTAAATGCGAAACATGTAGGGATAAGGAGCTAAAACAGGCCCATCACAAGAAATGCACTGAGGAAATTGACTGGCGACCAGGAGTCAGAGGATTTTTTGATTTAATCTGAATTGGTCCAAAACTCAATAATTTGATCTTCATATTTAAGCAATAACCAGACTGACCTAAAAATAACACTCTTGAATGTGGAAATTACTATTAAAGGAAGAAGTTGGAGTGTTTTCCACATCAGTGAAGTGTTTAAAATCAACATGGAACACTGCTGAAATTTCAGTTCTGTTTATTTTAATCATGCTTTAGTTCAGGGGATACATTAAGAACAGAGAAAATGTTTTCTTTTTTAGGTAAAAAAAAATCACTTTGACCATGGCACATTGACACATCTGGTTGTCCAAAAGAACAGAAGAAAAGTGGAGCTACACACAGCCTGTAACATGAGCTGCACCAGAACCTCGCTACAGAACATTTGCTGCTGGACTTTTTCTCTGTTCAACAATCAAGATACTGAATATTCAGGATTAGTCAGCATGTGAGGGCTAAAACAGTGCATTAACTTACAATCGTTGGATCCCATGCTGATTAAGTCATCAGAGTCCACATTGTGAACAATGGCTGCCTTATATCCAGCTTTTTGTGCATTGAGGACCTGAGTGGAGAGAGAACACTTTGATGAAGGGAAAACACACTTTTGTAGAGAAAATCAGAGCACTGTTGACTAATGAGTTACAATTAATGACTTATAAAAATCAACTGCAGCATTCAAGATAGGGATTCAAGCCAAGATAGTTAGAGCATTTTTACCAACCTAAACCTTAAAATCCAATATGGCTGCCATTATGGATGGGCAATAGTGTCCTAAACGTGTATTGAAATATTTTGCGGAATTCATTTTGATAATTTCAAGTGAGTATTAAAAGTTGTACGTCAGTTTTTTTCCCAGGTAGAAGATTGTACGTCTGGTCCTTGATGCATTGGCCATTCTCAACAGAAATTCAACACCAACTGGGATTTACGGTTTATTCTACAGGCCAACTTCAAATAAAAAAAGTTTCAGGTCTGCTGCATCATGAATGGAGGGGGAAACTGGCATAATGACGAACTTTGCACCTGCAAGGCTGTTTTTGCTGCGCTCACACAGAGGGGCTACAGTATCCTGTTAGTCATTGTTAGAGGAGCTCTCACACAGCAGATGTAAAGAAGGAAATAGGATGTGACAGCATAACCTCACAATGAATCATTGTGTGTTTTAACACAAGGAAATAAATGTGGAGCTGAAACATTTTCTCTATAAAACCGAGAAGGAAAACAGCCAGAACCGATTTAATAGTAAAATAATCGACCAGTTTATTCAGAGGTAGTATTCAACATCAGCAACTTCCGCAACTTGATCATAGAAATCAGGATACGCTTTTTTTATTTTATGCTCTAATTTCTGTTAATCTGTTTTTGTTAGTTTGAACCTTAAGATAGATGTTTTGCATAAAGTGTGGCAAATTGTCTGGGAATCTTTCAAAAGTGACACAATATTTTACCAAATTTAAATGGGAAAGTGTGAAAGTACTCTGGACTTCAGAGTCCAGAGTTTTTATTTTAGCATAAATATGTCATAAAAACAACAGATCTACATAGGTCAGATCTGTTCCAGAGTGAAAGCTGGACAAAGCCGCCTTGTGCAACAACACCATAAAACACAAATGAAAGCAGTGATCGATAATATTTAGCCATAAAAGACAGCAGAGTTAGATTCTTTTTTGTCTCTATCTCCTTGTGACTGAAGCCACAGGAGAAAGGCTGATGTTAATCATTACTCAGAGTCTGTGAGTTGCCTTCCTACTGTAAATTAACACACAGAACCAGACAGGGAAGGTGAGAACAGTGTGAGAACAGCGTGAGCCTGCGCCGCGTCGAGAACAAAGCGAGAAAGAAGAGGAAAATCTCTTCAGTTTGAGTCACAATGTAGGATGCAAGTGTCGTCTGATGTTTCTTAAAAGACAAGGGTTCTCACTATAACCTAGGAATCAGCTGTGTGTGTATATGCATGAGTCCAAGCCCTGCAGTTCAAACAAGACTCATTGTCCTCTGCGGCGATGCGAGGAAATCCATTTAGACCTGCCGGGTTGAACACTGCGAGCGTATCGGGGCCTTCATGGACGCCAACAGTCCGGCCTTTTGTCTGCTACTTGTCAGACTGATTTTATGCACAGGCGTACGTGAAGCAAGGCGTATGGTAGTGGCTGTATTGTGGTCGCTTGTGTTTGCCTGTGAGGATGCTTTGTGCGGATGCATCAATGGCTACTAGTGTGTGTCTGGAGGCAGGCCGTCTGGACAAGAGAAACACACAATAAACCGTGTCTGGATGCATTTCTGTGTGGCTGTTTAAAGATGCAAAGTCCGACAAATAGAGAATAATTTATGCACGAAAAGGTTATGAAATTTAAAAAGCTCTTTTTATGAGAAATTGCTTTTATTTTATACTTTAGATATCACAAAAATGTTTACCGATCATCTTGGTAAACAGCATGTGCTGTATACAGCAGCTCTGCTGTATTTGTGTAGCACCTGAAGTAATTTACCATGTCACCAGCTTTACCCAGAGCCCAGTCTTACAAAACCTTTAAAAATTCTTAAAAATTTAAAAAGTCTATGCTGATCCATTTGTCTTTTACTTGTGTTTTAGGAGTGTGATAATGGGGGCTGTAAAGTTTCACACCGTAAGTGTAACATCTGTTCAGAGCTCGTAGTCTAGTAGACTTGGTTGAGCTGGGGACCAATATGGCAACTTTCTTTCATTTTTCAGACTGAGCAAAAGCTAAGAAATGCTTTTTCACCAGTTTTATTTATTTTTTTACAAAAACCTTTGTGTCTTGTGCACTAAAAATTACCGATTAACTAAATTAAACTATATGAAAACCTCTGAACAAGACATGAGCGCAACTTCCTTCTTCACGAAAAGTAAACAAGAATGGAATGTTTTCAGATTTCAGTGGTTCTGTATGTTTCTTTTGTCTTTAGTGAAAGAAAACGAGACATTCCTCCCACTAACACAAGACTCTAGAGCCAGACACGTTTGTTTTGGTTGTATTTACCCAGAATGCAATGCACTATAATCCGCTTCCTGGGTTTGGAGCGTTCTCTGGTCCACTAGGCGTTCACCTGTGTATCCGAACCGCGCCAGAGTTCACTTCAACCGAACCAAGACCTAAGCTTTTAGACGGACCAAACTTTGCTTTTCTGGTCTTCATCAGAGTTTGACTTCACACTTCCCCAAATTAAGCAGTTTTTCTAGAATTTAATAAAAGTGGACAAAGCCTTAGTTGTGCTGGACAGATCCAACCAGATTTTCTTCAGGTCTTTATGAGAAAAGGGTTTACTGAGCTATTAACTTTACATGCCATATTTGAGCAAGTTAACAAATAATAATAATAGTAAAAGAAAAAACCACTAAACCTCCCATGGTATCTTCGCCACTTGTTAAAATAGCTCACTTATCATATTTGGCCAAACACTGGCACAGCCGGTCCTTTTAGGGGACTTTACAGAAAGAATGAGGATCTGGCTCTGGTTTCAGACTCTCTGGATGCCAGTTTGTGCTGCAGTGAATCTGACTGGGTTCTGCAGAGAAACTCGACCTCTCCTGCCGGCTCACACTTGTGTTTGCATGGGCACAGATAAGCACATTCTAGGCATTCCTGAGACGAATGAGAGGGAAGAAACAGAGAGAGGAGGAAAAAGAGACACGAAGGCCACTGGGAAGGAAAAAAAGAAATCAATAATGCAACAGCCAGAAATACAAAAGCAGGCTAATTTGGAAATCAGGAGAGGAGTTTCATTTCCACACCATCGAAGCACCACGATGAAGACAGTTATCTCTTGTAAATATAAATAACAATATTATTTTAAAGAAGTCTTAGAACAAATTTCTTTTTTCACACGAGGAAATATGTTTGTGCTCTAATTTACACATGCTACAGTTCAAATGCTTGCAGTAAGTACGACACTTTATCTGTAAAATTCATTAACAAGCATAAAGCCATTTGTAGTTTTCTCATGCAGGGGACACATCTAATATGTGGAGGAAAGTGCTCTGCTCATATTAAACCAAAATGGTGGTGGCAGCATCATGGTGAGGGAAGACTTTGTGTGCTTAGCTGGGAAAGGGAAAGCGGTCAGCGTAAATGGGAAAATGGAAAGAGCTAACTATAGTTAGCTATATTGCTAACTATGTTGCAATATAGCTACATATTGCTATATTGCAATATGTGTAGCATATTGCAATACAGCAATATATATTGCATATATATATTGCATATATATTATTGCTATATATTATGCAATAATATATTGCTAACTATATTGCTATAGTTAGCAATATAGTTAGCTATATTGCTAACTATGTTGCTGTATAGCAAAATACAGCAATATGTATTTAACATTTGTATTTAAATGTTAAATACATTTAGATACATTAAATGTATTTAAATGCATTTAACTTTAATGTCAAGTTAAATACATTAAAGTGTGTGGTTGTACAGTAACATGCAGAAGTTGTGAAAGTATGAATATTTGCAGTGTTATTTATATGTTGTGTTAATCTTTGACATTTTTCCCTTTTAAGTGAATAAACGGCAGATATTTTTTTAACTGACTGTGACCTTCAAACTATTTGCCACACGTCCTTCAGGCTGAATAAAGCTGCTGTCTGGAGGCCAACAGCAGTCGCCTTTGCTGTATCGAATAACCAGTAACTGTGTGGAAATGCTAGGCAATGTGCCGCTGAAGACAGAAGAAGGAAAGGAAAAGAAAACATGGCTCTACTCAACCGTATAATGGAAAGGAGGCATTTCAAAGTTGTTTCTACTGCAGGTCAGTGCGCTTTCGATCCTTTTGGCGGATGTGTGTGTGTGCAGCTGGTCTGTCTGGGTCGACTCAGGGAACCAGAGTAGGAGTTTGGATCCCTGTTTTTGACCCAAGTTTGTTTATCTTTGTACCAGATGAGCTATAGATAAATTACATTGTATATACCTCAACCATCTGATTATATTTGGTTTATTTTAAATCAGGATCCATATAAAAGTGTGTGGAAACAAGACTGCTGATAGCATCACTAACTGCTGCTGCATCACCACGCTTTGTGTGTGTGACTGTGGGTGTTTGTGAGTTTGCAGATTTTTCACTGCTGTGTGAAAGTCTGCTGCCAGCAGACTCTTAATGCAGCGCTGCAGCTAAAACAGTGTATCCCTCTCTTTCGTCTTCCTTGTACATCCACTTCCTGGTTGTTGTTGGGTTTTTTTCCCAGAACCTGTTCAGTTCAGACCACACGGAGCTTGTGGCAGTTCTTGGTCAGGTTTTGCATAAAGCTAACCTGACCTCAGCTTTTTGTAAATGAGTTGGAGCAGCACAGCAGATGTTGAACAAATCTCAAAACAAACTCTTTCTTCATCATAGCAGACAGAAACCAGGATCTAACCACATATCAAGTCAGACCACTTTCTCTTCTCTGTTCCACACCGTCTCATGTTTTGTCTCCTCTTTTCCCTCTAGTTTTTCTGTTCCCTCCCTCTCCTTTCCCTCTAGCTTTCCCCTCTCACTCCGTCTCTCTTTATGCCACACTTCTTAGGTAATTTCTCTTTTCCTCTCTGCCCGTCCCAACCCCCAAACGTATCTCCCTTCATTGAAACCAAAGTTAAACTGCCTTCCCCTTTTTCTCTTTAGCATCGGTAAATCACTCAAACTATTATTTTCTTCAGAAGTCTGCCCAACCCATCTTCCTGGTTTCAGCAACGACCAACCCCCCACTGCCTCCTGTGTGTTTCTGAGGAATGCTCCGCAGAGCCGAGTTGGGTCTTACTCTCAAGGTCCAGAGACAGTTGATTAGATAAAGGGTTCAATAAAGCTGCAAACTGCAGGGAGGGGCCGTGGGTCCTGATAAGAAAGTACAGCTGTAATTCATGCAATACACCGTCGGTGTGTTGAAGAGCATAAATGTTTGAACTACAGGTGCAGTAAAGATAATTCAAGCTCCCTTTATTGTTGCTTCCTTCTCATACTCAGGTGCATGCCAAGCCAGCTCTGTGCCAGAGTTGTACAGTCTTTATGAGATCACGCTACAACGACAAAGTTCACTTTCATTAGATGTTCTTGAAACGAACAAGTAGTAAGGACGTTTTTTGGACGGATAAATGTGAAAAGTGTGGTGTGTATTTGTAATTAGATAATAGGAATAAAATAGGAAATCTGAATTTCACAGTAGCTTCAATATTGTTTGGGTGCAAATCTAGTCAGTGTCATTTGTGTTCAATCCTTGGGACAGATTAAACTGTGAGCATCTGAGAACAGAGCATTCAATAATTTCACTGAACTAATTTATGGTTACCTAGCAACAATCTGCTGGTGCAGCAGCAGTTTCAGGTTTTGCCCCCCAGGCCTCATAACCGCTCAAAAGTAAAACAAAAAACAAAAAAAAACAGCATGGAGTGAAAAATCAATAATCAATAATTACTGACATCAACTGATATGAAATGCTTGTTTCATGATAACTTTGTTCAACCATGTTATTCTCCAGACCTAGAGTAGTCTCTCTTTAAAATTCTGCTAAGAAAACGATGACATCTGTAGCTTTAATGGAAAAATATGTAGAAGTTTCAGAAGGACAAATATATTTTGAGTGCTTTATGTTTTTGCGCTTGTGAGTCTTGGAGCCCTTCTCCTCTATCAACATGGTACACTCGTCAAGTCGGTGCATGCTATTAGTGTTAATTGAACTGGTTTCATATTTGCGTGGAGGCAAGGAGTTCTGGAAAATGAAACACACAATAAACCGTGTCTGGATGCATTTCTGTGGTGTTTAAAGATGCAAAGTCCGACAAATAGAGAATAATTTATGCATTCGAAAAGGTTATGAAATTTAAAAAGCTCTTTTTATGAGAAATTGCTTTTATTTTATACTTTAGATATCACAAAAATGTTTACCGATCATCTTGGTAAACAGCATGTGCTGTATACAGCAGCTCTGCTGTATTTGTGTAGCACCTGAAGTAATTTACCATGTCACCAGCTTTACCCAGAGCCCAGTCTTACAAAACCTTTAAAAATTCTTAAAAATTTAAAAAGTCTATGCTGATCCATTTGTCTTTTACTTGTGTTTTAGGAGTGTGATAATGGGGGCTGTAAAGTTTCACACCGTAAGTGTAACATCTGTTCAGAGCTCGTAGTCTAGTAGACTTGGTTGAGCTGGGGACCAATATGGCAACTTTCTTTCATTTTTCAGACTGAGCAAAAGCTAAGAAATGCTTTTTCACCAGTTTTATTTATTTTTTTACAAAAACCTTTGTGTCTTGTGCACTAAAAATTACCGATTAACTAAATTAAACTATATGAAAACCTCTGAACAAGACATGAGCGCAACTTCCTTCTTCACGAAAAGTAAACAAGAATGGAATGTTTTCAGATTTCAGTGGTTCTGTATGTTTCTTTTGTCTTTAGTGAAAGAAAACGAGACATTCCTCCCACTAACACAAGACTCTAGAGCCAGACACGTTTGTTTTGGTTGTATTTACCCAGAATGCAATGCACTATAATCCGCTTCCTGGGTTTGGAGCGTTCTCTGGTCCACTAGGCGTTCACCTGTGTATCCGAACCGCGCCAGAGTTCACTTCAACCGAACCAAGACCTAAGCTTTTAGACGGACCAAACTTTGCTTTTCTGGTCTTCATCAGAGTTTGACTTCACACTTCCCCAAATTAAGCAGTTTTTCTAGAATTTAATAAAAGTGGACAAAGCCTTAGTTGTGCTGGACAGATCCAACCAGATTTTCTTCAGGTCTTTATGAGAAAAGGGTTTACTGAGCTATTAACTTTACATGCCATATTTGAGCAAGTTAACAAATAATAATAATAGTAAAGAAAAAAACCACTAAACCTCCCATGGTATCTTCGCCACTTGTTAAAATAGCTCACTTATCATATTTGGCCAAACACTGGCACAGCCGGTCCTTTTAGGGGACTTTACAGAAAGAATGAGGATCTGGCTCTGGTTTCAGACTCTCTGGATGCCAGTTTGTGCTGCAGTGAATCTGACTGGGTTCTGCAGAGAAACTCGACCTCTCCTGCCGGCTCACACTTGTGTTTGCATGGGCACAGATAAGCACATTCTAGGCATTCCTGAGACGAATGAGAGGGAAGAAACAGAGAGAGGAGGAAAAAGAGACACGAAGGCCACTGGAAGGAAAAAAAGAAATCAATAATGCAACAGCCAGAAATACAAAAGCAGGCTAATTTGGAAATCAGGAGAGGAGTTTCATTTCCACACCATCGAAGCACCACGATGAAGACAGTTATCTCTTGTAAATATAAATAACAATATTATTTTAAAGAAGTCTTAGAACAAATTTCTTTTTTCACACGAGGAAATATGTTTGTGCTCTAATTTACACATGCTACAGTTCAAATGCTTGCAGTAAGTACGACACTTTATCTGTAAAATTCATTAACAAGCATAAAGCCATTTGTAGTTTTCTCATGCAGGGGACACATCTAATATGTGGAGGAAAGTGCTCTGCTCATATTAAACCAAATGGTGGTGGCAGCATCATGGTGAGGGAAGACTTTGTGTGCTTAGCTGGGAAAGGGAAAGCGGTCAGCGTAAATGGGAAATGGAAAGAGCTAACTATAGTTAGCTATATTGCTAACTATGTTGCAATATAGCTACATATTGCTATATTGCAATATGTGTAGCATATTGCAATACAGCAATATATTTGCATATATATATTGCTATATATTATTGCTATATATTATGCAATAATATATTGCTAACTATATTGCTATAGTTAGCAATATAGTTAGCTATATTGCTAACTATGTTGCTGTATAGCAAAATACAGCAATATGTATTTAACATTTGTATTTAAATGTTAAATACATTTAGATACATTAAATGTATTTAAATGCATTTAACTTTAATGTCAAGTTAAATACATTAAAGTGTGTGGTTGTACAGTAACATGCAGAAGTTGTGAAAGTATGAATATTTGCAGTGTTATTTATATGTTGTGTTAATCTTTGACATTTTTCCCTTTTAAGTGAATAAACGGCAGATATTTTTTTAACTGACTGTGACCTTCAAACTATTTGCCACACGTCCTTCAGGCTGAATAAAGCTGCTGTCTGGAGGCCAACAGCAGTCGCCTTTGCTGTATCGAATAACCAGTAACTGTGTGGAAATGCTAGGCAATGTGCCGCTGAAGACAGAAGAAGGAAAGGAAAAGAAAACATGGCTCTACTCAACCGTATAATGGAAAGGAGGCATTTCAAAGTTGTTTCTACTGCAGGTCAGTGCGCTTTCGATCCTTTTGGCGGATGTGTGTGTGTGCAGCTGGTCTGTCTGGGTCGACTCAGGGAACCAGAGTAGGAGTTTGGATCCCTGTTTTTGACCCAAGTTTGTTTATCTTTGTACCAGATGAGCTATAGATAAATTACATTGTATATACCTCAACCATCTGATTATATTTGGTTTATTTTAAATCAGGATCCATATAAAAGTGTGTGGAAACAAGACTGCTGATAGCATCACTAACTGCTGCTGCATCACCACGCTTTGTGGTGTGTGACTGTGGGTGTTTGTGAGTTTGCAGATTTTCACTGCTGTGTGAAAGTCTGCTGCCAGCAGACTCTTAATGCAGCGCTGCAGCTAAAACAGTGTATCCCTCTCTTTCGTCTTCCTTGTACATCCACTTCCTGGTTGTTGTTGGGTTTTTTTCCCAGAACCTGTTCAGTTCAGACCACACGGAGCTTGTGGCAGTTCTTGGTCAGGTTTTGCATAAAGCTAACCTGACCTCAGCTTTTTGTAAATGAGTTGGAGCAGCACAGCAGATGTTGAACAAATCTCAAAACAAACTCTTTCTTCATCATAGCAGACAGAAACCAGGATCTAACCACATATCAAGTCAGACCACTTTCTCTTCTCTGTTCCACACCGTCTCATGTTTTGTCTCCTCTTTTCCCTCTAGTTTTTCTGTTTCCTCCTCTCCTTTCCCTCTAGCTTTCCCCTCTCACTCCGTCTCTCTTTATGCCACACTTCTTAGGTAATTTCTCTTTTCCTCTCTGCCCGTCCCAACCCCCAAACGTATCTCCCTTCATTGAAACCAAAGTTAAACTGCCTTCCCCTTTTTCTCTTTAGCATCGGTAAATCACTCAAACTATTATTTTCTTCAGAAGTCTGCCCAACCCATCTTCCTGGTTTCAGCAACGACCAACCCCCCACTGCCTCCTGTGTGTTTCTGAGGAATGCTCCGCAGAGCCGAGTTGGGTCTTACTCTCAAGGTCCAGAGACAGTTGATTAGATAAAGGGTTCAATAAAGCTGCAAACTGCAGGGAGGGGCCGTGGGTCCTGATAAGAAAGTACAGCTGTAATTCATGCAATACACCGTCGGTGTGTTGAAGAGCATAAATGTTTGAACTACAGGTGCAGTAAAGATAATTCAAGCTCCCTTTATTGTTGCTTCCTTCTCATACTCAGGTGCATGCCAAGCCAGCTCTGTGCCAGAGTTGTACAGTCTTTATGAGATCACGCTACAACGACAAAGTTCACTTTCATTAGATGTTCTTGAAACGAACAAGTAGTAAGGACGTTTTTTGGACGGATAAATGTGAAAAGTGTGGTGTGTATTTGTAATTAGATAATAGGAATAAAATAGGAAATCTGAATTTCACAGTAGCTTCAATATTGTTTGGGTGCAAATCTAGTCAGTGTCATTTGTGTTCAATCCTTGGGACAGATTAAACTGTGAGCATCTGAGAACAGAGCATTCAATAATTTCACTGAACTAATTTATGGTTACCTAGCAACAATCTGCTGGTGCAGCAGCAGTTTCAGGTTTTGCCCCCCAGGCCTCATAACCGCTCAAAGTAAAACAAAAAACAAAAAAAAACAGCATGGAGTGAAAAATCAATAATCAATAATTACTGACATCAACTGATATGAAATGCTTGTTTCATGATAACTTTGTTCAACCATGTTATTCTCCAGACCTAGAGTAGTCTCTCTTTAAAATTCTGCTAAGAAAACGATGACATCTGTAGCTTTAATGGAAAAATATGTAGAAGTTTCAGAAGGACAAATATATTTTGAGTGCTTTATGTTTTTGCGCTTGTGAGTCTTGGAGATCAGAGATATCAAGTCTGAGCCGTTTGTTGCCACAACAAATTGCAAAGACATAACACCAGCCCAGAAAGAGAACCACCAATGTGGGATCTGTCCAGTTCCACCATATTCTCACAAACACATTTCTTCAGCGAGTCATACATCCAGTCAGCCGAAGTCATACCCTGTCATAAGACTATGAGCGTGTGCAGGAGGCCATATCCTGGTTTGAGTGAAGACAGAAGCCTCTGTGTGTGTGTGTGTGTGTGTGTGTGTGGGTGTGTGTGTGTGTGTGCATGTATGCGTGGTTGTGTGTGGAGTAGGGAGGGTGCTTGGGGGCGTTAGGTCACTGCACCGCAAACAGGCTTCGCTATGAAAAGTATTTTACTGGAAGGAAGAGATGGGAAGGAAGAGAGGGTTAGAGGAGGAATCACTGGCCTCAGGGCAGATCCTAACACAGTTGTCCTGCTGCTGGTAAAATCAAACACCCCGGCTGACTTAAATTGATGAACATATGACACCGTTTCATAGCTGTGACCTAAATAAATTAAAACTGAGGTGTTATTTTAAGACCACTCCCTCCTAGTCTAAATGTTTCCAGTCATACTTTATCTGCTGATAACAAACTAAAGAGGAAGAATCTTCATGAGACGGTAACTTCAAGTGAGTTAGGGAACTTTGATCCCGACTTTTCTGGGATTTCCTCTCTTTCTCTTTGACTTTTGTACCAGCAGAAACTGGGCGGATCTGCTATTAAAGTGTTGGTACTTTATTTCAGAACACATTCTCTGTTGTCCTTTTCCCACTTCAACTTGTAAATGACAGAAAGAGACCTAGTTAGATTAGCAACACAGTTCCATAGCAACAAAAGGTAGAAGGTGTAAACATGTTAGCTAAACTCATAGGACCGGTCCAGCCAGTTTTCAACATCATTGCACTAATTTAGTTAAAAAAAACATAAACTTCTGGATTAGTAAAAATAAAGTAGTAATTAAAAAGAATATCACTTTTTTAAAGTAATATATTTTTTAATAAATACACAGAGTGAAATAAAATAATTTAGATCCAAGGTGCCTCAAACTGTGGTATGAGAACCACTTGTTGTAATCGGATCACCGTTATCACCACTAAGAAGAACCATATCCACTATTCAAAAGGTAAATGTGGAGCTTATTAGCTAATAAGCTCTTTCTTTCTTTGTATTTTATTTATTCAAACACTAGAGAACAGATTCACTTACATGCCTTGTGCTGTATAAAAAAATGTAAATGAAACATAAATCAGACGTACAAATAATCAAAGATGCAACTGTCAGGATGTTTTAAATATACACTATTATGCAAAATTCACTTTTTGCATGGGTCTGTGCTTCCATATGGGAATTTTCTGCTTCTAGAAACAGTCAGGCAGAACTGATCGGGTGAAATCTAAATGTATTCTGTAGCTTGGTGGGAGATACCGCAGACCTTCTCATACAGAAAGTTCCTGTTTAGTTTAATTGGAAATTAAAGTTTCCTTCGTCCCAATACACAAATGGGCAATAAATATTTTAAGTTATGACATGTTTAAAATGTTTTGAAATGAGTGTCAGTATTAAAATAAAACTGATTATTGATACGTTTTACAAAAGGCTATGGCCAAAATTATTCATACATACATGCATTCATTTAAATTAAAGTTTTAATTAAAATCTAAATTTGCGAGGGGTGTGAATACGTTAGGTTCAACTGTGGGTCTAACCCGACTATTATTCCTTTTGTTCAAATAATGAGTGCTGTTCCTGTAACTATCGAAACTCATCTGGTTGAACACTTCAGTAGCTGCTGAAGTGTCAAAGTACTGTGTTTGTGTAATTTTTTAAATGTTGCTCCCCTCTCTATGCAAACGCTTATTGAACACAAGTGCAGAAACCTGAACTGTGCAAGCCACTCGTTTCTCATCCAGTTTTAAATCTAACTACATGTGCATGTTTCTTTGTGCATCAGCACAAAGCGCCTTGCCCACTGAATCACAGCACGACCAAGGTCTAAGGTTGGGAAATTTCCACCAGAGGAAAAAAAAGCTCAGCAATCCAGTAGGTGTTATTTTGTGTGTGTGTTTTTATTTTTTTCACACGGCTATTATGCAATATTTTTTGCACTGGGGTTCTAACGTATTATCATTCATCTTTGCAAGACTGAACAAAGACTGTTTGTTTAGCGAAACGAGATTGAATGATTACACAGATCATAGTATCTGAGTACACCGGTCTTACTAATTTGAATAACATTTCTGCTGTTGTTTTATGGTATATGTAGGAATGTTTTCTACACTGATATTCTGTATTGTAAGTAGCTTGTCTTTTTTAATGTTCAATAAGCATATTATATACATTTTTGAAAAAGTCACAATGAGATTGTGAGTCAGATTAATTTTTATAATAACCATACCGTATTTTTATGTTATAGTCTTGTGCAGTATATGATTATAACTATTATTGTTCATCTTGTTTATTATATATATTTTTTTAACACTTTAGGAACTTTTCTTTGTGATTTTTTATATCTGATGCTGCTGTTACACCCAAATTTCCTTTTTGCGGAACAATAAAAGCTGTTTCTATTAAACAATACATACAGACAATATTCATATTTACAGATGTGCCGGTGTGTCTGTCATTAAAGAGAAAACGGAGCTGAATGGATAAGTCAACAAGAAATGTATGGCTATTAAAACAGGGTGTTGACTTAAGGGAAATTGCAGGGGGGAAAAAAGCTCTGGAGTTTCCTGTGCGACCCCCTCCCTCCCTTCATGTCAGAGAGGTCACCACCGAGGCGCTCCCCCAACACCTCAAAGAGTCCTGGTCACACAGGAAGCTCAAACCCTCACCCTCTGGAAATGTTTCAAAAAGAGCAGCCATGAAGGAATGCACAAAGAGTGATTATTAACATCTCTCTAATTGATCCCTTTTGCTCCCTCTCCATCTCTAACTCACACTCCTCGACATTCGACCTCACACTGGGGAGGGCATGCCTGTAAAAGTCTGTATGCATTTTCTGATGAATTCCCCCTCCCCTTAACATGCCGACATACTCCATAGAGGGAAATGCTAACACTTTAAAGAAGGTTAAGTGGGTTAGCATGTTTTTATTGCCCATTACGGTCATGGATTCATTAAAACGCCATTGTGTCTGGATGCTACAGAAGGACAGAAAGAATATATCAACACGGTGAGGTTGTTGGAGGGGGGAGGGTGACACCCCTGGACTAAACACCCACACAGACAAGTGGCTCTTCTCAGTCAAGATGGGATCTATTATCCCTTTGTTTCCCTGCAGCTTCTGGGGAAGCTAAGAGAGGAGAACAGAGGAAGGAGGGAGGTTTTCTTTTGTATGGGGTGTGTGTGACTGAAAGGACGGGGTGGAGGGTCGACAGCGGCATGCTAGTGTCAATGTGTGAGCAAGAGATGGCCAACAAGAGTTAAGGCAAGGGACAGCCAGGATAAGAGGCAAAAGGAAAGCGAGTGATAGAGGAACAAAGCCTGCCATGTGAGGAAGGGAAGAAGTGTGTGTGGATGTGTGTGTCTAAGAGAGAAGAGCTGTGCGTCCATGTGATGATGTCTCCAGGTATGATCATTATGGCAGAGGCTCAAGCCAGATCTCCCAGACAGACACAAGAGATGCAGAAAGGAATCAGGGGGAAAAAAAGATAAAGAAACGGAAAAATGACGTCTTCCCAAAAAGAAACAAATCTGCAACCAGTTTTACCTTCACTGCAACTTGAATTTATGGCAACTTTTAGAGCCAATTAATTTTTAAAGACTCACTATTTATAGACTGAGAACAACATTAGGAGAATCGATCATGACTGCAACTCCTCTACGCAAAAGCATCTACCTAAACCGATTTCATTAGAGACAATTTGAACCTTTAATCATTTAATCTCCTCATTGTACTTAAGCAGAGAAAACTTCCAACACGATGCTTTGTAAAAGTATTCATGGTTTATTAGGACTGTATATGAAAACAGGGCTAATTATATGCAGCTCCTATGAGTCAATATGTTGTAGAACAACCTTTCCCTGTAATTGAAGCTGCAAGTGTTTCTGATATGTCCCCAGCTTTTAAAGCTGACATGTTTTCAATTTCTTAGCATAATAGCTAAGCTAATAGTTTGGTCTCATCTTACTCTTTGTTTGCTGACCCCCACTCCCCACATGGCTTAAACCAGTTAGTTGCACTGGGTTTTATTTAGGGGTATTAGAGTTAAAGTGGGTTCAATTCAAAATATTTATCCACTTTTATTATTAACTACTTTAATATCTCATTAAATCTCACTGAAATAGATGTTGAGACTTTCATTCTTGTAGTGTGATAAAGTTAAGGAGGCAGGGATAATTTCACAAAGCACTGCATCGGCCCAGATCGGACCAGATCAATACAGATATGTTAAAAATGACTAACATCAGCCAATACTTATGTTAATGCTAATAGAACGTGCAACCCTAACTATAAAAATTATCCAACAGAATCAGTGACCTTCAGACGACTGTAATTTTGTTTAATTAGAACCAGATAGGATGCATTAAACTGCTCCACAATGGAGGGAAACGCCAATGTGTCATGCAGTTCAACAAGAAGCTACAAAGACAAATCATGTGACAGAAATGTTGGAATGGTTTACAACATACTGAACAAAAACCAGCCAAACTTTCTTTAAAAGCTAATCAGATGCTGTTGTTGACTGAAATTTACTACGGGATGTTTTTATTTAAAGACATCTTGACATAGTTCAGCAGAACTGACACCATCTGTAAGGTAAGATAAACAAAGCTACTTTACTGTCCATTAATTGTACATAAAGTGGCCATTTTCCTCTGGAATATAGCAAGACCATAAAAATAAATCCAAAGCAAACAAAGCACTTTAAATCACACACTGTCATTTATGTGAACACACAAAAATAGAAAGAAAAAAAGATAGAATGTATATGAATGAAAGGAAAAGAAGAGAATAAACTTTTATCACATCACATGAAAGTTGTTGAAGGTTAAAGAGCCAATCAGAGGCAGGTCACAAAGCATGCACAGTTATGTGGAGTCTGGTTACACTCCAGTCCAGGAAACACATCACTGCCCAGTCTGTCAACATGTTTCTGCGTTTGTGTGATGCAGTTCAACCTTATAAGGCCATGTGGCTGCAACAGAGCAAAATAACAGTAATGCGGAGAAGACAAAGAGCGATACGGTAAATAAGAAAACTGAAAAATGTTAGACTCTGTGGATCAGACTCAACACAGAGTGAAGAAAGCATAAAGAACGGAAGTGGAAAAGTTCCTGCTCAGAGAGAAAGAGTGAGCAGGGGAGCTGGAAAGCAGTTCAAAGACAGATTCCAAGCTTCTTATTACTCGTCTCAGCCTCACTTTTTTAACTCCATCTCTCCCTCTGTTCTTCATTATTTTTTCCTCACTGAAAACCGGTCTTTTGACACAGGTAATTTGAAGCTCTTGTGTGAGGAGACAGTTCTCACATTCATAAGATAATCCACAAGGCCCAGAGGGGATTTTTTCCACCAAACCAGTTCCACCACTGGATCTTTGTTGGCACCACTTCCAGCAGTTAAGCAATTCCTTAATGCAAGCACACATTGATGAGGGGTAACGTTGCTTGGGTCATAGTTGGAATGTCACATAAAAGGTGCAGACTTTTACCTCTGTGATGGCAACAGGAATATTTTATCTATATGATAAATTAACACAACTAAAGTTGCGTGAACAAGAAGTATATCTGCCATTTGAGTGAGTTTAAAAAATAGCTCATTATTTTGGATCTCTGCATAGTATAATTTTGTCTTTATTATGGTTTAAGACAACTCATGAGGAACTGAACAGGCAATGACAAAATTATCTTGAAACTGTCACTATAAATCACCCTGAGGCCGATTAATATTTTTTCCAAATTCCTCACTGTAAACCAAAAGTATTGGTGCAATTATTTACCTCTGTTTATTACTCTTACAATCATTCTGTTGTCCTTCATCATTCAGCAATCATACAAGCGCCCTTTACCACCCATGCTGTCAGTTTTACATCTGATAAAAATGTCTCCAACTCCTTTGACCGCAGCATTAAAAAAAAAAAAAAAAAACCTCAGGAAAAGCCATAGAGGCGGCAGAATGAGCTGGACAATCCAATCATGCAGGAAACTGTATTTAGGGAAATGGCCACTTCCTGTTTTCCTGCCTCAACAAGGGCGATCTGTGAGCAGACCAACTCAGAAACACCACCTACTGATACGAATGAACAGAAAAGCAACACAAACTGTTCTGTGGGTATCAGGTTTTAGCAGCCTTACTCTATAAATTCACAGCTGAATAAATAATTTTGACTCTAGAAATTTTTGTCAGTTTTATTCATTTTAGTTTCAAGAAGGATATATTTGAATAAACTGCTCAAGATACCTGCGTTTAGATGAAAAGATAAAATTTGATACATCTACAGATCATGCTGCCGGCGTTTCATGAAAGACGATTTCACATAAACCAGCAAGTCTAAACTTGGTACCTTCATGTCGAAGTTGCAGTCGTATCGCTTGATGAGGACGATGAAGGCGCCCGTTAAGTTTTCGCTGGGAGGCGGTTCGATGGGCTCACATGCATTTTCAGGTCGGGCACCGATCAGGAAACCCTGGGGGAATGGCAAGAGTGCAGGTTAAGAGGAATACTTCATTTCTCCCTGTTTGTCTGCACATTTTCTCCCCAATGACACCAAAGAAGGAATTTTTTAGACAAAATACACAAGAAAAGAGATCATGCATAAGCAGCTATGCTTATTGTTAAAAACTCATAAAGGACAATTTTGGTAATATAGAGGAACATCTAAAATGAAGCTAGACAGTTGTTTATTAGGGCAATTACAGGCTTTATTTCAAACATATGTAGGAACATATAATTTAACTAAAAACATTGTTAATGTTACTCTCATAGAAAGCTGAGTTTTAATCAACAGCTCGGCTTAAAAAGAGATAGAAACAAATCTGGCAAAACATGAAAGTACATACTTTTCAAACCAAACTAAGAAAAACTACACATATGCAATATTGTTAGCTTGATGTCAATAAAGCTATTGTTCATAGATTTTCTTGGAAAAATTCAGACTCTTGCATTTCACTATCAAAGCTCCTCTCTGTGGCTTCCTGCTTTCGTCCCATTTGCAGCTACAGCTTTGAAGAGAGTGATGAGGAGATAGAGAGAAGATGAGAGAAGAGGGGGCTTTGTGGTGCGATGCCGTGATCAAGAACAAAAGGAGAAACAGCAGAGACAGAAATGAGACAGTTCTAGAACGACAGGGGAGAAAAATAAGATAAAATAGTTAAACTAACTCAACAAAACAACTCTCTACAGTCTAAAGAGGAGTAAGGTGTTATAAATAAGAGCAGAATAGGGTATGGCCTAGTGTTAGGAACATTTCAAAACCTCAGCTTCGCTTATGCAAGTGTAACTAACACCAGAGGGAGACAGGAAGTGTAGATCGCAGTAGGACTCTGCGTCTACCTCTCTCTTAGAAAGCCGGGGCTTTCAAACCTGGCACAACAAACCGAGGAGTCAGCTCTTTCCCTCAAACACATAAGGCCCGCGTCAGCTTGCAGCAAACCCATTTCCTCTGAGCACATCTGGCTGGATGCCACACTGACGTAGCAACAAGCAGCAGTTGAATAATGACCAAAGTGATGGTCTGTAACCCAGCAGGACGACAAAAACTGCACCGTGTCGCTGTGGTTTAACTTGAGCAAAACTTGAGATACAGAGAGTACATTCTGCAGGAAATGGAGAAGGAGGAATGTGAGGAATCACCAAGTGCCTACAACACCACCTCTGGGTGCCTCCAGTGCAGCCGCCGCTTGCTGTTAAATGATGTCACTGTACCACTGCCTTACATTCCTCCTCCAAACAAACCAAAAGCAAGAGTGCCCTCTGTTGAGGGAAAATAACTATTGAGATGCACAGGCAAACACCGCAGGATGCGGAGACAGCGTCAGGCTGAGAGACAGGAAACTAACGGGGAAGGCGGAGCCATCCTGGAAACAGACTGGGAGGAAGTTTCTTCTTCTTTTTCAGTAAAGATATTAACTTTAGACAAACACTGGGATAAGCACGGCACATTAAGCCGAAAGAGGTGATTAGAGCCATACAGCATTGCTTAACAAAAGCTCATGAAGTAAGCTTTCTACTGCAGCTTCTAATGAACAAATCAATGTATCTGAGAAGGCCAGAGTTTAAGGAGCAGATAAGTGATGAATGTGTGACTCGTGACAGCACGGTGTCCAAGAGATGAATTAAACCATCCATGTCTAAAAAGCAGAAAAGAAAAGCTATTCTATTTGAGAATGAAATAGTTCTCAAATAGAACTATTGAGACTGCGGCTGAACATTTTCAGCTGCAGTTTGAAAATGTTATCTGAGATCAGATTTCTGCATGTTCTGCTGTGATCGAGTCATGAATCTGATCTTTAAGGATTATTAACTGTAATTGTGCCTGTAAGATCTGGAGAGATGAGAACTGAGCTGAACTTAAATATCTCACTGATATCAGCTGCAATGAAAAATAAATAGATAAACACAAGAATCTGTTTTTAAAGGCTTAACACAGTTCTGTAGATAAACATTTAAACACAAACTTGAATTCTGTGATAACTCATTCTGTTTAAAAATGTTGCCAAAATGTCACTACATAAAAAAGATAATTGCTAATATATGAAAAAAAGAAAGTCGTCTGGGTCAGGTTCACTTAAAAGTTAAGCCAAAATAACAATTATAGCAGGACTGTCACTCTTTTGCTGATGCCAGAGTTGTTGTGTGCATCACTAATAGATGTCCTGTCACCAGATTCTCCTTCTTGAACCTCTGATCTCTGCTCCTCCAGAGTCACCATGGGCCTCTAGCTGCTCCTCTGATTGGTGCTCTTCTTGCTTACAAGAGCAGTCCATTTAGGTAGTCGGCCATGTCTCGCTTGGTTTTCAGTTATGGTGTTTTAGTCCTGTTATAAACTTTTACGTAACTTTCTGCCTGACCTGTTTAGAGCTGCAACTAATGTTTATCAACTGATCTATCAATTATCCTGATAATTAATTATATAAACAAAGTTATTTAACCACTGAAGTTTTTTATGCAATATTCAAAAAACATTGCATGATGCAATTTAAAAAATTCTATTCATTTTTTAAAAAAGAAAATGAAACTCAAATATGAGTGCGTTGTCCTTTCAGACCCCTTTTTTGAATCCAGTTAATTGATTACTAAATTACTTGACCATCATTTCAATAATCGAGTAATTATTCCGATTAATCATTTCACCTCTAGATTATTCCTGTGGGTAAGTGTTTGGTTTCTGTTCACATTTGTTAATTTTTTTAAATGTCTCTATCAACTCTAAAGAAGAAACTTAGAAACTGGGCTTCATTATTTAGAGACAGAAAAGGGAGCTGAATGTTAATGAATGCTAATATATATATATATATATATATATTTATTTATTTATTTCTAATTGAAGTCATTCTACAGTTGCAATGTGGCAAAATGTAAAACGATTTACGTGACATGAATGCTTTATACCCACAGTGCTGACAAACAGAGGGGATTTCATGCTGCTGCGTCGCTCCACAGGCGGGTGAGAGGAGGGGAGGTTTTCTTCCAAATGATTTCACAGGGATTAGATTTAATCCTGTCAGAGTGATGCGCCCTATCAGGCTTGTTTGAAGCTTTGCTGCGAGTTGGAAGACTAAAAACAATAGATTTGGTAGATTGCTGTAGGACTGACCGAGGCTTCCTGAGAGCAGGTTAAGAGCTCGAGCGACCTCAGGCTCAGATTAGTTGATGTTGGGATCCAGAGCAGACTGCAAGCTGCAGAGCTCATCTTTAGACGGTCGTACAGACCGTGCATTTAGCCAACGACAATAATTATATGACTGCACAGTGTCTACATGACCAGGATGCTTCATGGACCACAAGCCCTCTTACTGAATACCCTTATAATTGGGAGGAAGTGCATGAACGTAATTAAATCATGTTGTGATTTAGAATTTGTCTTATAAAAATGTCTTTTGCAGACATTTGTTATAGTCTGCTGAGAAAACATGGCTGGAGAATGAGGACATTTTTCTGAAAATCCCCTAAAGTAGGTAGAAAAACCCAGCAAAACCGAAAATAAGACTTGATCACTTGATCGGGCCAGGGCTGGTTCCCCACATTCACTGCAAGAGCCACTTAGTCAAACCACAGAAGCGAAGTGTTTTATTTTGTAAATTCTAGCAAAATTGTTTAAAACAGGAACAAACCAAACACTTCCCTCTGCTTTGGTTGGCACACAGATCTCGAGATTCACAAAAGTCTTTCTCTAGAGACAATTTAGTGTTTCACTTCATTGTTGGAAGACTAAAAACAATAGATTTGGTAGATTGCTGTAGGACTGACCGAGGCTTCCTGAGAGCAGGTTAAGAGCTCGAGCGACCTCAGGCTCAGATTAGATTCAAACACTAAATTTGTGAAACAATTTAGTGTTTCACAAATGAGTGATCGCATTCCAGTATGCATTATCTATTAGCATCACATAACCACATTTCCTTACAGTGAAATCTGAACCTTAGGGAAAATGACTGGAAATCACCAGCTGAGACAAAAAGTTTTACTTTTTACATAAAAAAATAAAAGTACAAAATGGTAAAAAAAAATACTTCTTTGGCTATAAGCTGACCTAGTAGAAAGTATACCTGGCATATTGGTGCAGAGAACTAAGAGCTTCCCTCCAGCTGCTCCAGCATTTGGTGAGACCCACTATAACAGGAAATGGTCCATCTGCGCTGGTTTCCAAATGTACAGGCTGATAATGGCAGCTGAACCTGTAGATAATGTCCGCCATATTTTCTCCAGCTAAAACACTTACACTAATAAATTACTGGGATTACACAAGCAATCCAGACAATTATAACTTTTCTAATTTTCTCTCGTGGAAGACATTCATATAAATTGGAAACACGGGCCTTTCACTGGATCTCAATAACCTTGGATAAAAGCAAGAGTCAACTAATGCTTTCACATATGGTATAATAACAAAAGCAGGTTTTAGCTGTTTTTTATGTAGTAACTTTATTTAATCATAACAGAATGATACTAGAAGAGTGTTTTTAACATTTTTTACAAATATTAAAATCCCATTTTGGAGTGAATGAGTTATATTTAGCTGGACTTAGTGCAAAAGTGTGTTGTTTGGTTGTAGATGTATGTTGCAAACTGACAGAAAGCAGAACAGAAGAAGTGGGAAATTGTGAAATAATGCCCCGCTTCTGTCCAACACCTGGTTAATCGCGGCATGCAAATGATGTGTCAAAAACATCTCCCAGCAAAAGCATGAAAGGGAGGAATCTCCAGGTTTGAGAAACTTTTCTGCGACAGCCAGTTCAGCTGGAGTACAAAGCTTGCTTAAGTGAGTAGAGGGGATCAGGTAATTTCTGTGCTTTTGCCAGAACAAGAAAAAGAGACACGTGACTGCTGCAGCCGCAGAACGGCATTAATGACTCACGACTGACTAAACTGTTTCAGTGCTTTCACGATTTGAACATTTGACATTTCTCCTGGAAACCCAGGATGACCTCTGGGCTTTTTGAGATTTCACGCCTCAATTTAAATATAATTGAGCAAGAAATGCCATTAGTGCGTGAGCAGAATTGGCTGCCGGAATAGCAGTGTTGTGAAAAAGTATTTTCCATCTCACAGAGTTTATCTGTTTTAGTTTGATTTTTGCCACACACAAATGTTTAAGGTGTAGCTGCATCTGGCTTAAAACTAACAGCATTTTAGAAACATCACAATGACATTGAAACAGGGTGGTGGTAGTGTGATGATCTGGGACTTCTTCAGGACCTGGACGACTTGGTATAAATATCAGAGCCCTAAAACCTGCCTCCTGCAGAAAATTTTGAATGACAAAGTCCTGCCATTTGTGCATGATACACCAAAGCATGGCAACATGTTAAGCATAAATGAACCTTTTGTCTTTCTGCTTCAAGAGGAACGAGACCTTCATGTTTTTGGGTCTTTTGTGTGTCAATTTGTCTGACACTGCGGACTCTGTGTGAAAAGCATAGTATTGTTTTTAGTCGGCATGAAAACAAAGGCCACAAATCAAAAATATTTAATTTTGTCATGTAAAGCTCAAGTGCAGCAAACCTTAAAAGCATTTACTAAAAAAAGCTCCTGAGAATCACTGAGAAATAATAGTAACAGGTGCGGCTTGATTTATTTGGCCCCTTTCGTATTTACAACTTGTAGAAAACATTCAGAGAGAAATCTGACATTTGAGTTAAAAATATTGTATTAAACATCTATTTTGGTTTATTTTAAAATGTTTTTCCTACCTGTTAGTAACAATGTCTTTAATAAAAAAGTGTTGCTAATGAAACATGCTTTTAAAAGGAAACCTGTCAGACAGTCAACCTTTTTTAGAACTGAAAGAAAGCAAATGAATGGAACGGAAACAAAAAAAAAGGACAGAGTTAAACATATTTCTGCTTCAAGAGGATCAGGATTATTTATAATTTGTGATTTTATACGCACTATCTAAAATGAAAACAGCTCAAATCAAGCGACTAGCTTGATTTTTCCAGGTGAACGAGACCTTGATGTTTGCTTTTACGCCGAACATTATCTAGAACACCTGTAGAAATTGGGAACTTAAACAAATCCAATGTTTCTCAAGAAAATATTTGCAACAAAATCAACTCACCACCTCTAAAATCGAAGAGTATTGTCTACGGTACTCTAAAAAGTTTTCAGCTTAAATGAAATTATTTCTAGAAAGAAAGTGAAACATTCAGTTCATAAAAAAAACATTTCGCATCTAACCTTAATTATCCCAGCAGACATAATTAACAGAATTAAAGTTACCAATAACACAGTTTGATCTAGTGAATACATTTGGTGAGCAGCACAGACCTGGAGCTCTCTGGAGCAGAGGCTGTGTTGACTGTAAATACAGAGTTGTGCAACTGGAAACAGGAAAGGCTCTGTATGCAGCCATCTTCCCTGGGGGGAATCATCAGGAAATAAACAGGCTCGTGTCGCCTTGTGATGCCAAATGCTTCTCTGGAGATTAAAACTGTAAACTTACAATATTATATTATAATAAACTTTGAGCAGTAAATATCCAATATATTGATTAAAAAAATTATTCACAGCTCTTGGGAGATTTTTCAGATCTTGTCGTATTACAAACACAAATCCTTCGCTTTTTGCTGGGATTTAATATAATAGCGCAACAGACAAAGCCATGTATAACTGGACGACAATAGTATGTTATATGTAGGGGAAACTAATACTGCAAATCACCCTAAACCAGAAGTTTAAAACCTAACTTTTCCCAAACATGTTAAAAACATGAGAATTTTTTTAGGGATGAACCAATACGAAAACACAGATTTTATGACTCCAGACAAATGTCCTCCATGGCCAAAAAAACCCCCCAACTTTCCTTCTCGAAGCTAAGGCTACACTGGACAACAAAATATTACTCCGTGCAGCTGTAAAAATCACAGACTGTGACAGCCTGCTGCCAAAGGCGACCAGACAGAGACAAATATAGGCAGCAAGTGAAGGGAGTAATTTTGGAAGCCCTCAGACACCTGAGCAGCAAGTATGCGTGACGTTGAAGCTTTCTGTCCCTCCGAACAACAACGTGTGGCCAGAGGTAAAGAAAAGAGATCGATGAAACACAGAGATTAGATGTAAATTAAAACGGAAAACAGAGAGACTAATCCTGTTGTTACATAATACTAATATTCTCCCACACATAAACAAAGTGCATCAACTGTATGATAATCCCTTTTGTTTTTCTGGGTTGATGTGAGTCAATTTCAAACTGATTGAAGTAAAAAAAAAAAATCTCAATGAGCATTTTTGATCTGAGAAGAAAAACCTGGCAACAGGATGGTTATGTCATGCACTTTAGATAACCGTGTTAACTCATTTAGACTTCTTCAGATTCCAATCTATTTATAATTGAAAACACAGAGAGAAATGAGCTGTTGACTGGGAACAGATGACTTTTAGACAATATTTCTTCTTAAAAGCTGCCAGTCTGTATCGACAACATTTTACAGAGTGTAAGCTGTTACTGGAGAGAAAATACTGTTGATACCAGTTATGTGTTTAAAATTAGGTCAGAAGAAGTAAAGATGTGAGAAGTTGTTTAAAGTGAAATTGTTCTTTTTTATGTTCAGACATGTTGCTCCAGGCTGCAAGAAAGCGAGAGAAAGCTTCCAGTTGACAACAAGAAGGCTAAGAGAAACGCAGCAAAGTTTCTCTTTTTAAATGGTTCCTACCTCTGTTTGAAGCATGTTAAAATTGCAAATGTGGACAGCCTTTACAGATCTCAATTTATATAATTATATTTATTTTAAAGGGGTTGGACCCAGAGACTGCTTTTTTTTTAGCTGTGCTAACCTCATCAAAGAAAGTTTGGTGAGATGCTAAAGAAAGTTTGTAAAATCCATCAGAAAATAATTTTGTCTTTGTTTTAAAATACAAAAAAAACCCAAACAAACAAACAAACAAACAAAAACAGTTTAACCATGACTGCTCTCTGGTATAGATAGGCTTTTGTTTTAATATTCCCTTATTTTATACTTTTAATGCTCGGAATAGACATAAAGCTTTACAAAAACTGCAGATCAAAATATCAACCACAAAATCCCTACAAGTGCATCTGCATTTACAATTATCCATCTGATCATAAATATTTTCTCCACTTCACAGGTAATGAATTCAATAAAACTGTATACTTGAAGAAAAAATATGGCAACGCAAGACTTCCACATTTAAAATCATACGTTGGTGTCATTGCTAAAATTATAGGTTTCAACACACATAATGATGATAAACATTGCACACACTAATTTGACAAAGTGTTACAAACTGTGATTGTCCAAACACCAACAAACACAAAACAATGCATTACATATTTCTCCATCAACTTGTCTATTTGAATGAAAAGCCTTTTTGTGCAACATCAACAAGTTCTTGCCTGTGGGAATCACTACAATGGCCAGCTTAGATAGCAGACATGAATCACCCCTCTGTTTGGGAGCTTTGTGGATCAACTTCTGTGAGGGCTGCTAATTATGGGATACAAAGAGATCCCAACAACAAAAACAACTGAACAACAACACATTGAAATTAAATCGTTTTGTCTCTCTAATGAAGCTTTGTTGAAGAGAATTTGAAGGTTTCTACACTTTTTCAAACGTCACCATGGACATTTCACAAAACCTTTAACGGTTTACTTTAGGAAGATACGCACTCTTACTGCATTGAGTTTGCTTGAATGTAAATGTTGGAGACTTTGAAAAGTCTTCAACACCTTCAGAAAAGCATTAAGGTAAAAAAAAAAAAAAAAAAAACTAATAATAATAATTCAATAAAAAACCAATTTTACAATTCCGTATGTCCAGACACAACATTCTAGAATTTTCCATTTGTTTTTGTAACATTCTGTATTTTTATACGTAAAACCTTAACTTTGTCAGATTTTTATCTACGGCTTCCACAAATCATGAAACAATACAACGCTGAATTATGTATCTAGTTTGTACGCATGGTAAAGAGTTACTTCGTGGCTTTTGAAGCACCTCAAAAAATGGATCAGCATAATTATACTTGTAAAATCATGACTTATGAATAGTTATTTATCTGACACTTTTGTGGTTAAAAACCCTGTTTAAGAACATAAATGTCCAGTTCAGGAAGATGCAAAAAAAAGAAGAAAAAAAAAAAAGAAAGAACTGTGAAATGGTCCTTTTGTGATTTTGAATGTATGTGCATTTATTCTGTCTGGTACTCAAACATCACAACAATAACTAACTTGGACCAAAACCTGAGTTTTGATGTGGTGAATCAAAGACAAACAATATTACCCGAATACAAATCAGTTTAAAACTTATTTATTTTATCTGTGACTATTAAATCATTGATTAAATGATTAATGTTGAAATCATGTAATCATTAATCAGTCAATGCTCAGATTCAGTCAATGTGCCTAGTTTTATACATGATAAATAAAAATATTAAATATGTTTCAAGTCTGCCTTGGATCCCCGAAACTCAGAACTGATAAGAACAACCGCTGACCCTCAAACACTCACCTTGAGTCCATCGCTGGGGAGGCGGTAGCCGAACCGAGCGGGCATGTCGTCGAAGGTTTCGGTTTTGTTATCAAATGAGTACTGAAATAAAGCAAAATAAATTCAGTATTTAAACACAACTGCAGCACAATGACTGCTCAAAGTCCTAAAACCCAACAATAAATTAGTTATTCTAATCTGATCAAAAATAATGTCAATTTGTGTGGGGGTTTTTTTTGTGTCTTGTATTCCTTACAGCAGCGATGTCGGCCTCCACAGGGAGCAGGTTGAGGAAGGCGAAAAGCTGGACAGTGAAGATGGTGTAAACCTGCGTGGCGGAGAGCATCAGCATTCCCAGAGACAGCAGCATTTTGCATCACCTTATAATCCCCAGCTTCTATGCCACTCGCTCATTAACATACAAAACCAGAAGCACATACACACAAATGGCCACGCAGACTGGCCCGCAGCAGGGCTCCCTGACGCCAACTGTGGTTGTCACACCTAAAAAAGATAGAAAATACAGCAATATTTGTGTAAGTAGAGTGAGATTGTGAGATTGTAAAAGGAAAATTTTAATTTCCTGAATGTGGCTTTTCTTTTTCTTTTTTTTTATTGGAAAAACTAGTGCCATCTATTTAAAATATTATTACAAGTCTAATGATTTTTTTTCATTACTCCAAGCCTGAACTCTATCTTCTTATAATCATATGTGAAAGACGCACATGAAAAATCATTTCACGTATGTTTAGTACATATGTTGTGATTATCAAGTCTGCTGCTCAAATTTTAGTTTCAACTGCTTGATTGCCATTCCCTATATCTCTTGCACCTTCCCATCAAAAGCAGCCTTTTATTTGTAGTAGACAGACTGCAGTATTGAAATGTGTTGATGATATCTAATATAAACTATTTGTTTTTATATTCCTATTAGCATAGATTACTGCTGAAGTTTTAGTTTGAGAAAACCATGTTTGATTTGTCTTAAATAAACCTGAATATACACTTGTAAAAAGCTGTAACTGTCTTCATGTATTTAGATATTTACCTTCTTTTCTTCATATCTTTCAGATAAAATATGTTTCAACATACGATTCATCTGAAAATGTTGCCATGATAGGTACTTGTTTGAAAATCTGTAGCCATATTCCATTATCTTAAATTTTGTCACAAAATATTATTATCACAAACCAAGTGCATTGGGAACTAAAAACACCAACAACAATATAATCACATTTGCTGTTCTTAATATAGCACACTTTTTCAAAGTGGAGGGCAAACTATGTAAAACCACGGGTGATCTTTTTTTTCCATCATAACAAAGGCTTTATAATAGGGAAGTGAGGACAACATCTTTCATAAGAGGAGGGGTCAGATGATGACTGAACATCAAGTGACAGTGATCACATTTTCCAAAGAAACGATGAGATCATAATATGATTACTAAAAGCCAAGAGGGAAAACTGCAAATGACAAAACATGGTCATAAATAAGTCTAAACTCCCATTAAACTAAGTCGGACAATTAATAATTACACGTGTATCGGTGCAATGCAATCACAATAACCCTAAGCATTATATGTTCAGGCCAGTACTTGTGCGAAAATCAATGTTGACCCTCTTGAATTATTGATGTCAACGACCAAAACAGAGCAATTTAGCATCAGGCTAGCACAAGCGGCTAGCCTCCTTCTGGGTGTTTACCTCTTTTTCTGCACGTATCTTTGCCTTTTCCAAGAAGCTACCAGCTGTCTGCTGCATTACCCTCCTTTACTGCGCATCGCGTTAAGGAACAAACCCAAAAGTGAGGACAGCGGATGCTATACATTCCGTTTGGACGAGGGGCTCGATGACTATGACCATGAACGTTACAGTTTAATCCTCACCGTTAGCTTCTTTTTCCTTCTCATGTGAGAGCAACAACTTCCGCCCCCTGCGGCGGTCCACCCTCAGCCTCGATTGGACGGAAGCCCCGTCGGTCATCTGATCCCGGAAGAGACTGAGGACATAAACAGATCCACGTGACAGGCGAGCAACCATTCGCTGCCTTTTGCAGTCTCATAAGCTGGGTGTGAGGTCGGTATTTGACCATCAGCAGACCTGACCGTTGTAATAATTTATTTATTTGAGATAAAAGCAAGAATTGCTCAATAATTGCACATACTGTCAGCGCTTACAGTGCAACAAGATGAGTAAAAATGAACGTTGAGTTTTAAATATTAAGCACCATCTATAGAAAATAACTTTGTTATTTGGCTAAATTAAATTACATTAAATTGTTATAATTCAGTACATTGACAATAACCTGGGGTGAATACGGACATCATTGATAAGTTGCGGATGTTTCTTGGATTATCCTCTACTAACCTGCTTTAGAAGTCAAAGGTATCAGCTCCAACTACCTAATTTCAGACACATGGAGAGCAATAACGACCAGAAGGTTAACACAAGGTTGCTGCCGGTTTTCTTAAATTCTTAAATTTATAGACCTTAAAAGGCAACACAGATTTTGAATAGTAGTAGGTCATAATTACACTGAATTACATAAATCTGGACATCACTTTTCCAGTGATTTTTTTTTATTTTTTACTATAGCTTTTCAAAATGTATTGTAGATATGTGCAGTGGCAGCATTCATTTGCTGAAATGAGGTTCAGTATGTTTTCAGACTCACTTCACCCTAAACAAAAGGCATTGTGCCTCTATTGACCTTCAAAGTTCACTTCATTATTTAATAGTAATTTTAAAAATACTATTTTAAAAATAAAATAGTATTTTTACTATTACTATACTATAAATACTGTAATAGTATAGTATTTTATACTATACTATAAAATACTATAAAATAGTATTTTTAAAATAGTATTTTCTGAAGTGGATTTTCATCCACTTCAGAACATTATGAGCTACTCTATGGTATTGTGTCACATAAAACGGCAATAAAATATATTGATGTCTATGGTTATACTTATTTATAATACAACAAAATGTAAAATGTATGAGTACTTTAACCAAGGCACTTAATATAATCCCTTCAGCAAATATTTAATCTTCCCTAGTGTTAGGAATGGACAAAACAGACTTAAAGTATTGTCATGTTTTGTTGTGTATATTGCAGTGGTGACATAAAAATCTAAAAAGTATTTTGAAAGTTATAATTTCTATCAGGAGTTTTTGAAATAATAGCATCCAAGAACATTCCTCTACTGCCACCATGTGTTATAATTTTGTTCTTTTAAAAAAAAAAAAAATGCTAGTTATACCCCAGTTACACCATACACATTTCAGAAAGGGTCATTTCTGTCAAATATTTGGCCAAATTTTAATAATTATTAATACTGTATAGAATTTGTACACAGTGTTCGTCAGATACTCTTATCAATACTGGACTTGTGTGTGTGTAATTTTTTCTTGCAAGGATGAATCATTGAACTTGGTCACAAGGTGTCATGTGCAGGAAAGTGTTATTACTGCTTTAAGATAAAAAAATTAAAAAAAGAGAACTGGTCATGTGTACAGTTGATGGTCATATGAAGCTTCAGTTTGGGAAAAACGTCCTGTTGTAAGTCACAAACACCTTGTTTGTGATTAACAGAAATGCAGATATTTTTCACTTTATCTGTGTGTGCTACAAAAACATTTCAAAGCCTTTTCATTGCAAATCAGAGAAATCCTGGGATGTTATAGCTATAATTTGGGAGTATTCTCATTGCTAGGAACATACAGATTCCATATAGTTTTCATTTAAAGATCACGTCAAATATGTTTTCTTGTAAAACTCACACCATCGTTCACACTCGTTTGGATGGATGAAGTAGGCTGACATTATCTTCTGGAATGTCGCTGACCTTACCCCTGTAGAAAAATTGTGGACACTGCAAGAAAACCAATTAATTTAATTAGCTTTATTTCTGATGAAAAGTAATACTGAGACAGAATTATACCAGAACAATGTTGATGATTGAAAAAGTGTGTTTTTTTCTGCAACTTTCCAAATTTCCAAATATTAGTCGTGATGCTGTATGTTTACTTTCAAAAATGGAATGAATTAGAGAAAATCTATAAATTCAAATGTGTGCATGGAATTGTTTGTCCCTTATTTTTTTGTATGACATAGCCACGAGGTGCTTCATTAAAATACCAAAATAATAATAAAACATTTTTGTGGAAGATGAATGGATTTAAAGGACTATCTGGAACTGTAAGTGAATATTTTTGCCAACTGCACAGCAGCTTGTTTTGCAAATATGTATTACTTATGGTTAGTTCTGATTATATGGAGTTTTGCTATTTGTTATTTTTTATTCAAATGTAACTAACAACTTTGGTTGAAGAAGCTGAGTATAGACAATTGTCAGAAAAAAATCCTCTTATGAATCCAAGTCTTCCATGATTGCAAAACAACATAGTCTTTAATATCTAAACTACTGAAATACTATTCTATTAGTTTTAGATTACTGAAAGGTCTCTCCCCATGAGCAACAATCGTAGGCAACGTGAAAAATATACATGAAGCAATCTAGACTTCTCACTAAATGCTATGTTGTTACATTTTATTCAAGCTGCAGTACATAATTTTCTTCATATTTGTTAAAGCTGGCACCTTAAAGTTAATTTTAGAATATAAGCATCTGCAACAAATTGTAAGTAATTTTCAAGGGCATTTTTAAATTAAAGCCAATTTCTAAGATATCTCTCTCCTGTATTCGAATGCATGCGTTTGTTGTTTAAACTGTACTTTTATAAACACAAAAATGTTATATGAATTCCATATGAGGCCAGCAGAGGGCGTCGTGGTCCGCCGTTCAGAAACCTCGCGATGTTTTGAGCCGAACCCACCCGCTCGTGAGGATATTGTCCAGTAGACAGAGATCAGGAGAGTAGGCATGCTGAAGCAGTTTATGCATGCAGGAACCTGTCTGTTTTTCTGCGTTTATTAAACAGCGTTGAATTATGAACGACTGCGGCTTTAAATAATAACCCGCATAAAGGAAATTATTGGTAAACATCACTGAATCCAGGGACAGAGAGAGAAAGACACATAACAGAAAGCAACCGGCGGGTCTGGCTCTCTGTGTCAGTGTGTGTGGGAATGGCAGCTCCCCGACCGATTAAAGGCATCTTGAAAAACAAGAACAGCGGCAGAAGTCTGAAATCCTTGTCGGACGAGGCGCCGGCGGAGGTGACCGAGCATGGCCCGGGACTCTCGGAGGATGACCACCGGTAAGTTTTCCTCTCAGCTGCGCTCAGGGTGGTACCCTGGTAGCTAAACACTTGTTAGCCGCGCTCTGACATTTGTTTGGCGGTTAACCAGAAGCTTCCAAGTCCGAGTCTAAAAGCTTTCTGGGTCTTTTTTTGTAAGAGCATCAAATGACAGCTCATCCCCTGATATAATTTTTGCCTTTCGTGTACTTGTGATATCTGACTGACTTTAGAAAGGCTCATTTCTGGTTAGCTTAGTCGTTAGCTAAAGAGAAGTTAGTCCCGTCACTTGATGTGATTGTAACCGTTGATTAATGATTGATGACATTTCTATACTATAACAGCAAGTCTCAGGAGTCTTTATTTATAGTATCTTGTGAATGTATCTCTTAATTTTTTTTCACTTTGTCACATTACAGTTACATATGTTAGTTTGTTTTACCAAAGAAAGCAGTGAATAGTTGTGAAGTGGAAGGGGAGTCATGCTTCCACAAATTGATACTCAAATAAAATTCAAGTGATTTCAGAGGTCGCCTAATCGGTGGTTAGCTTAAAACACAGTCAGAGGTGGGTAGAATAACTAAAAATACTCAGGTGAGAGTAGCTCTACTTCAATATATTTTCACTCAAGTAAAAGTCAAAAGTAGCCATCCAAGAAATTACTGAAGTAAGAGTAAAAATGTATTTGGTAAAAAGTCTACTCAAGTACTTTGTAACCGATCCAATTATTAGTAACCGATTTAAAATGTAAAAATTGCATAGTCAGACGGACCAAATTATAAAGTGAAGTGTAAATTTTGGTATTTTAAGGACAAACATAACAATGATTCATATCAGGTAAAAGAAAAATGTTCCAAATCAGTTTCTTTCAATAAAAAACTTCTGAAACTTTAACAAAAACTGCAGGTGTATGTCTTTATCTGGTGAATTTTTGGTTAAAACGTGTTTGTTCTTCATTCAGTGAAGTTACTCACGATATGTAGAGATTCCAGAAATTTTACTCAAGTAAGAGTAGTGACACCTCATAATAAAATTACTGAAGGAAAATTAAAAAGTACAGCATAATAGAGATACTCTTGGATGTACATTTTGTCACAAAAGTCACTCAACTACGGTAAAGGTAATTGAATTAATATAGCTAGTTATTATTTGATTCTGAAAACAGTAACTGCCTGCCTAAACCTGCAGGCTGGCCCAGTGGGGACATTTAATAACATAAACAGTGAATCAGTTGTGCACTCAAAATAATTGGCCTTTATGGAGGAGTGGCAACAAGAAAGCCATTGTGAAGTAAGATGATCTGATCAGATGAAACAAACTGTAATTTTTTTATCTAAATTCAAAGCAGTAATTTAGATGGAAAAACAACATTCCCGTTATAATGAATCATGGTGATGGCAGCATAATGCTTTGGAATGATTTTGCTTATCTGGAACAGGAAATATAAATGAGATAAAGATGTAGAAATCCTGGACGAAAACCCACTTGGCAGCAGCAAAACTTGAAACGGCGGAGGAGGTTTTACTTTCCAGGACAGGCCAGTGACCCAAAGCATCCAGTTAGAGATTTAATGGTTTACATCCATGTATTTTTTATGTGTTTGAATGGCCCTGTCAAAGTCTTGTCCTAAACCCAACCGTAAATGTGTGGCAAGACTTAAAACCTGTTGACAGGTGCTCTGTATCCAGTCTGAATGATCAAAAATTGAAGAAAGCTGTGATTGCAATGAGGGGTTCTCCAAAGTATTGATCCAATATACAATTCTGCCCTATTTTGTGATTCTCTGTTACATCAAACTAAAAAAAATGTGTAGAATTTTGTCATAAAGTAGACATACTTTGGAATTTCTTTTTTAAACATTTATTTGTATTGTATTAATTCACTCAATACAACAAAAAAGCTGTGGTAACACTGAACCGATTTATGACTATTGTGTGAGCATTTCATATAAATATATGCAGCTCATTCCCAAAATGTAAAGTTGATCTTTATTTCCTGTAACATAGAATTATTCCGATGAGGCAAATCTGAATGTAATATTTCCTTTAACTTTTGCACTTGCGTATAGGCTTGCTCTAGCTCATAAAAGATTAGTTTATTTGTTGTATCATGGTATTTGTTGTAGCTGGTGGAAAAGTCACCGTGCTCTTTAGTCTACCCCGATCTCTATTATGTTGTCCAGGATCTATTATTTTTAAATACTTACTTCCACATTGACTACCAGAATGACCGCTCATATATGCTACCACAGCAGTGGGAGATGGTTGGTAAAAGTAATTCAGGGTTGATCTAAATCGCATAATAATCATAGTATGGAATATAAGTCTGTCAGGTTGGAAAATCTTGTCTATTGTTTCACTCAGATCATTAAAAGCAGGTCTGGTTTTACCGAGTCAGCTGTTCTGTTGCCCAGTGGGCACGTTGCCACGGGGTTCAGCTGATGAGTATCGGAGCGGCTGTTTCTCTCACCCTGCAGATGCTTATACATCTGTATCTCTGCCAGAGACACTTTAACTGTGGCGGTGAGGTGCAATGTCGTAAATCACTGAACTCGCACAGATGTTTCTGTTCTTATCTTGTCCATCGCAGCCGTCGCAGATTTCTGTTTTATGGTTGTTTGTATAAAAAAAAAGAATTAATTTATTACCAAAATAGTTAACTATAACAAATAAACAACTTTCACACGCAATTTTAACATCAGGATTTACGTACAAAAGATGATGTGGATATTTTTAGTTTTTGCTGTTGCTTGGTAGTTACACTAACATTTCTGAGCACAAAGAAACAATAGTTATAGGTCCTCTGTAAAATTGAAGGTTATTATTTCTTTGTTTTTTGTTATGCCATAGTTTGCATTTTTGAAACTCTGTTCTCTTGAGCACATTGAGCACAAAGCAAAGCCCTTCCTCCAGGTTGCCTTCAGAATAGGATCTGCAACATGCAATGACATCCAAATTGGTGCAATCATGTTTTAATCAATATGTTAGTGTTTGTGTCTAAAAATAAATTTACTCGTATGAGAGCTTTTAAGGCCTAATACAAGCTGTTTAGTACAAGAGCTTCTGCACAGAGATGAACAAACACCACCCACCTGCCAAATGCTGCTAAATGTTTGATGCTAGTTGGATTTTCAAATGTTCTTGTAGATTTTAATCTCTTTAAAATAAAATAACATGCAATTTTTAAATGGTTTGCACTATTGACGATGTTTAACACAGTGGACGGTCATGTAAGAATATCCGCTGTATTTTCTTTTTATTTCATTGTCTGGTAATTAGGAGTAGTAATCTGAGTTGCTGCATGAGAAATTAGGCCATAGAATGTAACGATTAGGACGCCCCCCACCCACAGCAGTGAACCGAGTGTTTCCAGTGTTGCTACAAAAATAGTCTCTTTTTGAACAGGAAGGTTGTGGAGGAAGAGGAGATTTTAAACTGATTCTGTGTGCAGTCAAGTGCCAAAACCTCTAAAGTAAATGAGGGCTGACTGCCGTGCTGCTGCTGTCAGCTTTAAGTTTAAAACATAAAAAGTAAAAAGATTGTTTATGCAGGGGATGGATTGTCTGTTGGGTAACACAATATTTCTCTAGATTTATTTGCGCCATTGTTATATAAGGAACTTATTATGTTCTTTCATGCTTTTTTCATAATTTATCTTCATTATTGTTATTGATTGAACTTCAATAAAGCTCTTTTTAATTATTAAAAATAAGAAATACATATTACATACTGTCTAGTTTAGCTAGACAGTATCGCTGAAAAATGTATCGCTTTACAAGTATTTCATATGTTTTGCTACAGATAATTATTGGTTTTGTTTTAAATATGTGAAATATTAATCGTGTGACATTTCCTGTTTTATCCTCTTTTCTTTCCACTTCAATTTTTATTTTTAAGCAGTTATGAGGCACCGTGGCGAAACCTGAAAGTGGTACTGCAAACGTTACTCAATAGGTTGTTGCTAGCTAGTAACTTGTAACTTGCTAGGTAACCATGGGTTACCTAGCTGGGTGTTACTAGGTAACCAAATAGTGAGTGAGCTAGTTGATCCCACCAACCTTGATTAGCTGGCCGTGACAGGTTGAGCAGCTAAAGCTTTTCCTCAGCCTACATTCCCCAGAATGTTGTGCAATTCTGTATTGAAGTTCAGTGAATACTTTCTATATTGAATATTCTATTAAATGATTCATCTATTGGTATTGATCATGTGTATGTATCTTGCGACATATATTGTTATTTATTTATTGTCCAACTCTAGTTTCTCATGATGGGACTAAACTCAAAAACCTTTCATGCTTTTGTTGAAGAGCTGCATCAATCAGACACTTTTGTTTAATACCAATTCCTGTTTTCTTTAATTTTATCTGCTAATTCTGACAGATTCAGATCTGTTATTTTGTTTTCTATAGAGCAAGAGAGGAAAAACATGTGCTATATATTCTTGCTATCAAAGAAAAAATAACTAAAAATAAAATTTTTCAGTTAAACTGCAAATCACAGATCTGAGCCATTTGTGGAAAAACTAGCCAATAAAACTTTAGTCTGACATCTTTATCAGACTATATTGTTATGTTGTTGGTAACGATGCAAATTAAAATAGAATACGTAGTGTGTGCAATCACAACTTATTTTATTCAGACTTTATTCAAAAGGCTTCGTTTTGTGTCTGCTGTTTCTTTACGGCGCAGCGATCACTAACAGCCATACAAACTGCTTTCCCTTTCGTCTGCATTAATTGTTCAGACCAGATCGCATTGCCTCCCTAAATCCTTCTGTGGTACCTGGAGAATGTCCTATTCTGCCTCTTCAAACATGTACCATCCAGAGGGGATTTATTTGACCACCTGTCTGTTTATATCATAAATTTCCTGTCACGATCTGGTGGCCTAAAATCTACTGCTGCGGTCTGCAGATGCACGCAGCTGCTTAATGATTGCTTGTGTAGGGCATGAAATGCAGTTTTTAAAATTTGTGTGTCTTGGCCTGAACACTGCTAGCAGCTACATTAAAAAAAAAAAAAAGGTTATTAGGTCTCTTCTAAAACAAAGAGGCCACATAAGTTTTAAATAAAATATATTTAAAGAATGGTTCTTATACCAAAATGAAACCTTCAAAATGTTTAAATGTTTTTTCCATTATTGATTTACAGCTGCAATTAATGATTAAGTTAGTAATTGATTACTCATTCCCTTACAATGATGAATAATCAATCTAAAAAATTGGCACAATCTAAAAATTTGCCATTTAACCACCTAAGCTTGTTTCATGCAATATTAGAAATACATTTAAAAAATACAAATGAAGAAATCAATTCCTTTTCTGCTTAAGAAAATAAAGATTTTATTGCCGAAAATGCAATAATTTAGCATTCCTTTAGTGTATGCTTGATCATTTGTAGTAAAGGCTGTATCTTCACCTAAAAATACTTTTAACATCAACATGTGAAAAACTCATCCCTTTCTAACATCAATACAAAGTAGGTCTGATTTTTGTTCTAAATGTAAAATGTATAGATTGAGTGTACAATTACACAAAACACTTGAGTGTTCATGTTTAGAACAGAACAAAACTTTTAAAAAGAGTTTACGTGGAGACATCTTCTGATAGACAAATACATTTTGACTGGATCTGAAGGAAGGTGAGTTAATGCTGTTTAATTGAAAAAAAAAACATTTTTAACAAATGGCTATTGAGTTTGTATTCTCCAGTTAGCGATCAACCAATTTTTAAATTAGTTGGTTGTTTCTATAATTGATTTATCATGATTGAATCATATTAGTTCTAGTTGATTCGTATTACAGTTGTCTGCAGAAGAATATGGGACACCTAAATAGTCCAAATTATTACACACCCCATATAACAAGAATGACAGAAAAATCTAAGTAATGCTCACCACTGTTGATTCATCCATTCATTTTCCACACTTCTTTATCTAAGTCAGAGTTTTGGGGATGGTTGGACTCCATCGCAGCTTTAAACATGAGACCCTGGACTGACAGTCTCTGTGCACCAAGGGACCAATGCAGAGACACTGGGTGGTTCACTGAGAGGAAGCTTGATTACAATAACAAAACCAAGTCATGCGCATGGAGGATAAGCATTTCAGAATGGAAAAGCCTGCTTGGTCAAACTAATTAACCTTGTGTCTCTGTGGTGAGAATACAAACAATCGCACTACTGTGACACCCTGATATGTGTCACTGTTGGTATTATAAGTAGCCATGTGGTATTTGTATTGAATGCTGGCAGCAGAGTTGTAGTTGGTGGTCATCGATCCAAAAGCTCTTGGACAGTAAAAGATTCTCTGCCATCCATAGAAGTATTCGACTGACATTTTTCCAGAAGATCAGTTGTTGCTAAAGGAATTCAGAGTTATTAGAAAATGTCACATTGAACCAAAATAAGCACCGAATATTAAAACAAATGCAATTACTAATAGTTATTCTGATTGTATTGAATTTGGGATAGGGTTCAGATGTACAAAGGTCAGAGATCTGCATTCTGTTGCTATGAAGCTGCATTGTTGTTCTTAATATTTTCTGGCCAAAATAACAATGAACTTAGCAATATTTTCAAATAGAAAGTTATACAAACTACTTTTTAAATTGACTATAAACATGGAATTCCAGAAAAAAACCATTTATTCTGTTTATGTAAGACTTAAAATTTTCTTATTCGACAACCTTAAAATGTACACAATTAATGTTAGATTCTTATCCTGTCTTCTAGTTTTTCACTTTCTAATTAAGGGGTTTCTAGAACGTTTGTGAATGGGTCTTCGATCTAATACTTGCATTTTCTTGCAGTTGCAAACTACATGAGTTGTTATACATTTGTAAAATCAGTGCCAAGGTTATTCTTGACACCTCTGGCAAAGTGGGGCTTGTGTTCTGTGAAATGCTTGTCACCTTTTCTGTTAGCTGCTCTTATTTAGTTAATAGTGATCTGTAGGCCTCAGACTTAGTGATGCATATTTTATGGCTGCTTCCATGAAACTGAATCTCTCCTCTCTGAGTGATGGGCCATTTGAGTGAATCTGATTTTCCATAATCTGACCAAGAAAAGCACAGCTTACAGCTTACTTTGCAAAGGTCATTTGAGGTGGGCAACCCAGTTTCTGTTTTGATGAATAGCAAAGGAAATTGGTAGAGATAAAAAAAAAAGAAAAGATGTGATTATTCAGAAATGGAAGATAATTTTGATAACTGTTGAAATATAGACTTTTTTGTTTTTCCAAATAGTTTTTTATTGACTAGCACTAAGCTTTGTCTCTGTAGTCATCTACAATTAAATATCATACAATATTAAAACATTGTATCATGAAATGGAGATACCAATATGTCAGAAAATTTAGCTTCCTTTAAATATTTAAAGCAGACCGAGATATATTTCATATTTAATGAAATCTGCCAATTAACCAGAGTTTTGCAGTGAGACGGGAGGCTTGAATGTGAAATTGATGAGCTTTTCCCTCTGGCTCTTGCTGGCACCAATTTTCTCTTGGTTGGGTGCAGTATTTGGAGGCAGCGTATTTTCTACGTCACAATGAGCGCCTCGCTCCCGTGCAAAGCAAGCGTCGAGTGCGGTGTTTTTGTGCGGGGCACCACGCTCGACCTTTCCACGCCGTACGTTGGCGATGTTACCTGATAGTGCAGCTCGGCTCTCAGAGATGACTCACTCTGTTTAATGAGTTTCCCTGAAGCGTTATGTCGCCAGCTGTTGACCACCCTGGAGAGGTAGACCTTATCACGTAAGAGAGTACGCTCTATATTTAGTGTCTACGAGTGTTTAGTGAGTAAAGTTTTTCTTTTTTTTATGTTACAATTGCTGGTGCTCCATCGTGTTTTAGTTCTGATTAATATCTCCGAGTCATTGAAAGGACTCGGTGATGTGGAAGAAAAATTAATTTCTGTTTTCAAGATAAAAAAAGGAAAATCTGGAAAGTGTGGCATGCATTTTGCACTTCTTTTTTCAAATGCAGCTAAACACTAATAATGCTGCGGTATCAAGCCAACAATGTCAGTCAGATGAGTTTACTTTTGAATTTGCAACAACTTGTAAACAAATCACAAGTTGTTGCAAAATCTTCAGAATAACAGCCTTGTTTTCCTTTGAGTAGCCTAATTAAGTATTGTTTATCTAACCAGATGTTGAGTGGCTTTCTATGTCTGCTAAGGCTGGATGTAATGACTTATTATGTTCACATTGAAAATGTTTGGTACAAGCTGTCAGAATTTGATTTCTGAAAATATGAGATCTGTTTGATGAGGAAATCTGTGGAGTCAGTTGATGAAAAGTGTCTTTTCTGAGCGTCAAGTTCTTCCATGATCAGCTGTCTGATAGAATTTCAGCTTTATTTACTCTGAATAAGGCTTACAGGCAGCAGGCGGTGGATTTAGCATCCTTCTCTCCCCCTCTGCTTTCCTGTTTCCTGTGATGCTTCCAACCTTTTCCATGAACCTATTCAGGAGTGTGTGCTGTAGCTTAGCTTGAATAAGAGTTAAGAGATGTTTCATGAAGCCTTAAAAACAATGTATAATTACTTGCTTAGAAAATTAAACTGAAGTGTACAAAAATGTAAAATGTCCAATTAAAAATACCAAGGGTAAAAAGAACAAAAATTCTCCTCGATATGAAGAAAAGTATTAGAAAGAGAGAATTTAACTGGATTGTTATGTCCTTTAGAGTTTCACAGTTGATAACAAAAAAAAAGTATCTCACCCCATAATCATTCAGTTATTTTTGTACCAGAGACATATCTGGGGTTTTGTCTGTGTGTTCCTAAATTTATGCAGTTTTATTCAAAACTGGGCCACGTTCTGCTCTAGATTATATCTGGACTCTGTCGCCCCTGAGGTTTCTGTGTGGTGGATTGACGGTCGGTCTGTAGCCGTCCTCACACAGTGGGTGTCTGTTTGTGTTGGGCCTTCTTTTCTTAACACTGTTTCCTTTTTTTTTTTTCTTTGATCTCTTTACAGAAAGAAATCTGCCAAATGGGATGAGATGAACATCCTGGCGACATATCATCCTCCAGACAAGGACTACGGCCTGATGAAGATAGATGAACCCAGCACACCTTATAACAGGTTAAAAGCTTCATATTTACATGCTCATAATAGCCAATCTATTGATTGAATAGTTTTAAAACAGCAGTCACTGCATTTTTGTTCAAGTTTCCATCAATTTAATATTCAGGTCATGCTTTATTTTTGATTATAAAATATATATGTTAGCTTAGAGACTTAGAAGTAAAAGGCTCTAAACTGCAACGTATCTGGGATGTATTTACAGTACAGTGGAAGTTGGTTCTGAAAATTATGAACATAAAACATCTTTCAAAGTCAAAGAAACTTTAGCTCTATTCTTGTCCGTACTGATCATTCTTTAATGTTTCTACAACTTCACTGAAGTGCACTTGTGGTTAAATTAGTTGATTGGAGATTATTTGCAAAGGGAAACCCCTGTCAGCCACTTCAAATAGCACGAAAATATGTAGAAAAAACAACGTGCAGAGTTGTTTTTTTTTTTAAACTAAATTATTTTCAAAAGTTCTTCATCCTAAGGACGAAAATACTTGAATTTGTTCTGGAATTGGTAGCATAACAAGATGCAGAAAAATTGAAGAGCTGTGGAAGCTTTCTAGGTGATCTGTGCTTGCAGAGAGAACTGCACAGCTAATAGCAATGGATTAAACTGAGATATAATATTGCATAGTCAGCTTCCTAAACCTGACAACTCTAAACAACTGAACATGTTGGATGCTGAATTTAACAAAATAAGATTATTGTAATAAATTAAGTTTAATTGTAATTGGACTGAATTGCTTTTTTAAATAAGACTCAAATTGTGGTTGAACTTTAAAAATCCAATTTAGTAAAATTAGATCATTATAAACTGAAGATGGTTATAACTTAATTAAATGATAAATTAAGGTATTTGGTTTTTAAATTGAATATATTTACTTCTTTTGCTCTAGGGTTATTTGTTCTGTAAAATTAGATCTATAAATACCCTGAGATCAAATATTTATTTATTTATTTTTTATCTCATATTCCTCCATTCTTCTTGTTGACGTTTCTGGTTGTTTTTCTCCCCTGCTGTCCATTTGTTTTCAGGATGGTTGGGGACGACGATGATGAGGGGGCACTCAGTGACTCAGAGGGCCACAGTTGTGGGCTCGCGCCTGATGACCTGGCCTCAAAGTAAGGATGGAAACATGAATGCATGGAGACAAAATAAAATCAAAGGGAACACAAACAAAACAACAAAGAAGGATCCATGATGCTGTGGGCCTGTTTCACTAGAAATCTGCTGGACTCTACCAGCAGATTTCTATTTCAAAATATTTACAGCTTATCAGCAATCAATGTGAGACCAGGGATTTTGTCATTTTATTTTTTTTAGATTTTAGTTTAATTTAGACAAATGACACTAGGTAGTAACGCTCAAAACACACTGATGTTAAAGTTTGATCATTCTGAAAAAAATAAACAGACAGTCATTTAGAATGACTGTCTAAATGAACAGTCATTGGCCACACAAAGATAATTGCACTGTGGGAGTATGTTTCTACTGCTAAAGGACATGACAAAGACAAAACATATTGCTCAGAAACATAAAAAGCTAAATTCTCCTTGGCCCAGTCTTGAGATACTGAACAGAACAGACAGATTGGGCCTAAAAACTCATCACTTTGCTGTAAGAAAACCTAGACAAGGATCACTTAAACTTTTAAGAACAAAACTGTCTGTCGAGCATTTTTAGCTTGCTGACAGCTGATTTGGTTTTGCTGTGTGTGCTAGTGTTAGGTGTCAGTCTTATTCTCCTTTATACAATAGAAACAAGTCCCACAGCTTATTGTGAGTACTTGATGTCTCTGCTCAAGTCATGGACAATCCTCTACTTTAATTTAACAAGATCAAAGAAAACAAGAAAGCTGTAATACTGCAGGACATCAAAACATACCGGACATTTATTAAAGTTTTAAGTTAGAAATGAGGGTATATCTCCTTTAACAAACTTGGGGCAATGTCATGTTACACTACAGGTAAATAACTGTCTCACTGGCAGATGCTGCAAAGCAAGCAAGCAGACATATAGCTTCACAAATAATGCAGACATTTGTTCAGCTGTGAATCCCCAGTGGTACAAAGTAACTTAGAGTCAGCAGCAACATACCGAGCAGCCGCAGTGACAACCCAGGAAACAAAGACTGGCAATGAACCAGATTCAGCAGCAACAGCAGGCAAGATGGGCCAGACTCGGTGCCAGACTGACCACGCTTGGATACTGGAGCATTTCAGTGAATGAAAAAAATAGGAGCATTTAGGTTTTATGACCACTTGTTTGAATTAGTTCTCTGTTTTATTGTCTTTTAACCTTCCTGCGATTTTAAGAGACTGGGTTGATTGGACACCACAAACTTTGTACCTTGTGTGCAGTCCAGCAGGGTCGCACTGACCCTGCATGCACTTTTACTAGGTTTTTATTTTGTGGTTTCGGGAGCTGAAGGTCTGATGGGACAGTCCCTCGCTACACATGAGCTGTGTTATGTGATCAATTGTTTGTTTATGTTGCTAACATGGGGAAGACTCTATCCGAAGGCTAAGTCTCTAGCTTATAGCAGCGGGAATCTCCCAATGCACCGGGGTGTAGGAACATCCTGGGCTCTGTTTAGATGGATCCCCATGAGGGATATGTGCTTCAGGAAGCTGGTCTTCGCCACACATTTGTACAGTTTTATTCTTTGAATGCGACAGCTCCTTGTTTGGCTCACTCTGTTCTTTCTGCTGAGTCTAAATGGATTTGTGCATAACTAATAGTTGTCCTGCTGACAGATTCTTCCTCTAGAGCTCTGCAGCTCCTCCAGAGTTAGCAAGGTCCTCTCAGTGTTTCCTTTAATTCAACTATGAGTTTAGATGGCCCGTCATGTTTTGGTAGTTTTGCCAGTTTAGAGAAGAGTATTACATAAATCAACTTTGTTAAGTGACTTCAGGAGCCAGTTTTATTTGAGATTGTCAGAGAAAATACATGCCACACCTTTGAAATTTTTATAATATAAATGCAAAACTATTATTTGTGATAGACCTTTTCTCTGGTCTATCACAAATAATCCAGAAAAAACACATTGTGTTTGTAAGATGACTGTAAGATGTGAAAACATCTTGCACATTTTAAGATTTTTAAGATGAGTAATTACTGTTTCACATATAAAACAGTGAAACGTTTCATATGTTTCAGTGTGTGAAACGTGAAAATATTTAGTTTTGGCTCTCAATGAAATTCCATACGAGTGCAGATCAGTCAATAAGCAGGGTGTTTCCCAAAATTCCTTCATTCCAGGGAAGTGATGTCGAGCTTTCAAGGAGGCTGTAAGCTCGACACAAACAGTCCTGAGCACGCTTTACTGCTGGAAACATGTCGATGCTGTAAGGCATTTTTGTGTTGTAACAGTCCATATGTTCTAATTTAAATTGTTTTTTCCCTTTTTGCTACCACGATCAAAAAGCTTTTTACAACCTAATAAAGAACAGATGTTTTACCAATTCAACAACTGTGATGTGCTATATACAGCAAATGTGAATAAATGGCTGGATTACATATTTTTTCTGTGTCGTTTTAGGTCCTAATGGTCCATTTGGGTTAAGAAATATTTATCTGCCACTCTAAGCTGTCAGCAGAATGTTAGTGGGAGCCCGAGGAGTGTTTTTCACTCTGGGCCATCATCCTTACATAAGTACATTAAAGCTGGGATTGGATGAGGCAGTTTGGATGCTGCAGAGGGCTCAGTGATTAGCTTCAGGCTTGCAAGTCAATTAGCTGCAGTTGTTTACTTTTGTAATGAATGCCCTGTTTTGTTTTACATTAAACCTATCAGACAGTGCTGACAGCTGCTGCTCTTTTCCTTTCATCATCCTCCAATCATTCATGCTTTTGCATCACAGATTCTCTCTCTTCCTTTTCTGTCTGTCTTAGCTGTTCTTTGCCATCCAATTTGATCCATCAAACACAATTATTGGAGCACTTTGAAGCTGTAGTGAAATGTAAACTCTTGACCTGGAGTGACTCGTGCCAGCTGGTTGAGAACAGTAGCACAGTGCAAGGGAGTTTCCCTCAGGCGCTTCCACATATTCACTAGAAGCTATTATTCATTTTGTCTAACCCTGTTGAAACTTTTAGTGGGGCTGAGAGGTGAGAATAGTAAATTGTGTTATTTTTTTATCTCGTGAGTCATTAACGCTGTTCACTCTGCCTTTTGGCCATCATCTAATGTATTTTTCTCCTGCTATTGTCTCCCTCTAACATCTATTTCTATAGTGAGATGCAATAAGAGTTTGCATTGTTGTTGAAGGCTGGTGTATCCAGTTATTGTCGACATGCTTCTCGGAGATATTTAAGACAGATTCACTTTGTACTTCAGGCTGGAGGCAGCTGAGGGGGCGGAGCCACGCTTCATGAAGGAAGCGGAAGAGAGCAGCGAGGAGGAGGAAGAGGAGCTGACTCCACAAGAGCATGGTGATGTTTTTTTTTTTAATTGGCCATTTTTTAGTCAATACTGTCATAATGGTGAGATAGTAAACAGTGCCTTACAGAACAATTTCTACCTCATGATTTTTTTTCACATTTTGTCACAATACAACCACATAATTATACTAATATTAGATTACATTCACAACATTCACTTGGCAGCACTGATGCCTTGCAGCAAGAAGATCCTGGGTTTAAATCCTAGCCTGGTGTCTGTCTTCAAGAGGTTTGCATGTTCTCTCTGTGTATGTGTGTGTTGTCTCTTGGTACTCCAAAAATATGACTGTTGGGTTAATTGGTTTCTCTAAATTGCCCTTAGGGGTGTGTGTGCATGCGTGTATATGTGAATGGTTGTCCTGTATGTCCCTATGTGACGCTGTGATTAGCATCCTCTCCAGGTTGTACCTGCCAAAGAAAAGCATCAGTCATAATTTTCTTTTTTATATATATATATAGAAATAAAGATCAAAAAAGTGTAACTGGGACCCCTGAAAAACTATGTCGACACTTTGCTTCAATTAAGCTGCAAGTCCTTTGTACTTGACTCTTATGTGGAAAAAATGAGCTTTGGATTTACAATTTTATTTAAAAATATATTTTTGATGAAGTCTTGGGATAAAATGAACTGTTAGTTTCTAGAGTCATAATAGATGGTGATGGGTGTGGGTGGGAATATAGCCTATATACTGTGACAGCAGATCTGAAGAAAGCTCTGACTGAAAACACTCTTAGAGTTTCCTGAAGAGGAATGTGTGGGGTTTTTAGTTTGTCTTTATTTTAGAAAGCATCCTTCCTTGTACAATCATCTCTAGTATCTCTAGAACAGAACAGAGCTCGCCTTTTTATCAGCATGCTTAGCTTTTTTAAGTCACTGACTGAATCTGCCAACCCAACATCTGAAGAGTTCTCTATAATTTTCTTTGCAAATGATCTTAATTTTGGCTAGACTGGATGGAAAGCATTTGTAAAGATGAACAATTTTCTCATCTTGTCCTGAATTTAGGTCAGGACTTTGGCTGTTTGCTTAAGGTTGTTGCCCTGTTCCACAACATGATGCCACCTCCACCATGTTTCACCATGGGGTCTGAGTGTTCAAAGTGCAGAGTCGATTTTCTTTCAGGAATAGCATTTTGCACACTTAACTTCTGTTGTGGTGTGATTTCACCAGAGCACCTTCTTCTACATGCTTGTTGGATCCACTATATGACCTGTGGTGAACTGGAAATGGGATGGTCGTATATTGGACAGGAAATGCTCAAAGTTTCGGATAATGTTTTCAGACCTAATGCTTCTTTAAGCTTCTCTACTGCATCCCTCACCTGCCAGGTCAGCTCCTTCCTCTTCATGATACTGTTTGTTCACTAATATTTTGTAGCAAACCACCAAGGCCTTCACAGAGCAGCTGGATTCAAACTGAGATTAAATGACATGCAGATGGACATTACAGGCAGTTTGTTGCACTGAATTCACTTATGGGTATCAGAGTTTAGGAATAATTTTCTACTATATTGCTGGTAGATTCTGGATCGGTATCAGTAGTTACAGGTTTTATTTTTCATCTTATCAAGGGCACCCCACTGTTCACCTTTCTATTTATAGCCATGGTCTTAATATAAAGTGTCCTCTGCAGCTGTAAGGGTGACTCAGTGCTGCTCCACAGTGGAGTGTCGGCACAAAAGGTCTCCAGACAAAGACGTATGCATTATCCATCCACAGCGTGTCAGCAGGATTTTAACCAGTTCGTGACCTCGCCCGTCTGCGCACTCTCTGGTTCATAATTGAACCGACTGTGGAGGTGGAGCAGTACACACACACTGTACTTCCGCTGAAATAATCCACTCAGACTGATCGCCGGGGTTTCAGATTTATATCCGGAAGGTTGAAAAAAAATAAATACATTCTGGGAAATCTGCAAATCAAGTCGATATCACTCAACATCACTGCTGAAGATTCAGTAAATGCTGATCCATGTGCCGATTAATGCCACCTGCTGGAAAAAGATGAAAGTGTCGACTGTTCACGGAAATACTGGATGGTTTCTTCACCCAGTTTGACAGCATTTATTTTTTCTGATATATTTAAATGCTTTTTATGAAAGAATCTCTTTTTATTGTAGTTGTTTTTTAGATGTTTGTTACCAAAACATGCTAGCTGAGCAGCTTTCATCACCTTTATAAGGTTCCACACACAACCAGGAAGACAGACTGCAACATGTGACCCAGCAGCAAAGGTTGGGTCAGGTGAACAATGTCCGAATGCTCTGTGATACCAAGTGGAGGCTGATCTGTGTCGCACTTCAAAGAGGAAATATGCTGTGACTAAAACTAATCTGAGGATTTTCTTGATCACCGTGGGGTTTAATGTTGATGGATAAAGGTTTTGCTGTGGTTAAGCGCATTAGAAATAAAACGTCACGATGGCCTCTTTTGACTGTTCAGTCTTGCTTTCTTGCTTGTATTAAATGTACAAAGTTCAGAATCACATTAAGTTTTTCAGACCAATTAAGAGCAGTTGCTTGTAGAGATGATTAAACCGTAAAAGCGGCTCAGTTTTCTCATCCGTCCGTCGTCCTTTCTCATTTATCCTTAAACAATAGTAGAGGCGGGGCTGGTGCCGATCCCCAATGGCTGAAAGGCGGGGTACGCCATGGACAGGTGGACAGTCTATCACAAGGAATCACAGAGACACACAGGACAGCTAACCACACACACTCAGACCTGATGGCAATTTAGAGAGACCAGGTCACCTAGGAGTCATGTTTAACTGTTGTAATTTGAATTTGGTATGTAAGCAACATCACAAGTTTTTCACATCTCACAGAGTTCTGCTATGTCTATTGTTTGAAAGCTGAACAGATTAAAGCACAGCTGAAAACCTGATTGTGCAGCTGATCTAACAGGAACTGTAGGGAGAACATAAATCAAGGAAGCGACCAAGAGATCAGTGGTAGCTCTGGAAGAGCTGCAGAGATCCCCAACAAAGGAGGAAAATATGTCAGCATGACGACATGACGACAAAAAAAAAAAAAAGTTTAAATGAAAAAATTAATTCCATTGTAAGTTAGCCAAACTACAAATATGCAGGAGTGAGACCAAACCTGAACTGTTTGGGCTGCATGCAAAATTCAGTGAGGATGATTTGTTCATCACCCCGAACAAATCATCCTCACACTGTCAGTAGTAGTGGCGGCATCATGGTATGGGCATGCATTTTTCCCCAGCAGCGATAGGGGTGCTCATGTAATCTGATTACAATAAGGATGGAACTTTATCCAAATGAATCACAGGCTTTTGTGTTTATGCATAATTACACACAAGTCAGCACAGTCAGGTGTTTTCTGATGGTTTGAAGTAATTTCGTTTTTTTTGTTTCTCCTTTCAGCCAAAAAGAAGCAATTTCAGATGATGAGGAAGATGCACTATGATGAGGGCATGAACATAAGGTTGGCTCGGGAGCTCATTGCTAAAGAGCTAGAAGAAAATGACGACGATGAAGAGATGAGGGATGACACAGAGGATCCAAGGGACAATGCAGAGGAGACGGAGGAGATCAATGTAGACCCGCCACAGGAAGGTAAGGAGAAGGGAGACACTGTACCTTCGCACATCAGACTTTGTAGAAAGGGAGCATCGGAGGCCACATGAAGAATGAGTAAACATGTTGGTTAATATGATCAGACATAATGGTTTAGCTCATCATCATTAGTGTAAATTTCATTACGCTCCATTTCTGCTTCCCCATGGATTATATTCCCAGACACTAGAGCATCAGAGTGATAACTCATCGTCACGGTGACTAAAGCGTGCTGTGATCGTTCAGTGTGTACAAAAATACATACGGCCTCTAAGGCTGAGCGATTTGACTTAAAAACATCAAGTTTTTTATGCCAGATCCGATTTTAATCAATTAGTTTTTTTCTTGCTTTCTATTCTAAAAATAAAAATAGAGATCATAGAAAATATTTTCAAAAAGTGGCTTTTATTTCAATAATCACTTCCATGACTTGTACAACAGAGTATTAGGGCTAGACTACAAGAGTTTTGGTTTAATTATGAGAATATAGCCATTATATTAGCAGAATAAAGACACATTTTTACCAAAGAAACTTCATAAAATTATGAGAAAAGTCTTTCTACTGAGATAAAAGCTTTGATTATATCTTGAAGTCATCAAGATATAATGTGACCAGCTCAATCCTTGTGGTTCTTTTTTCAAAATAGACTCGTTGTTTGCTCAATCGTTTCAAAGTCCTCCTACTGATAATGATTTGTTGCCGATATCAAACTACAACTTCGCAAGATGCTCAACATCCCTCATTTAAATTTTTTGTTATTTTCGTGTTGGAGTACTCAAAATTAATACTACATTCTCCTGACACAGGGGTGGCGAACCGCATGCTACGGCTCTTTGACGGATCCTGTGTGGCTCTTTGATTCTGAAATTTCCCACACCGCTTGAAGGCAGAAGCAGCATAACGTGCAGTGCAGGTTGTGAAATTAATTCTATTAAGTTAGCGCTACAGGTCTGCAATAGTTGTTGGTGTAGGACAGTCTTTCTCAAACTGTGGTTCCCCGGTCCACTACTGGTCCGCGGGCACTCCCTTGTGGTCCAAGGTATTGCATGCAGTGAGAGTAGCTCAAAGTCCAACGCACACAGTTAGTTTACCAAAGGATTTCTTTTTAAAAATAATTATGGATATATGACTTAAAACTGGGTCTCTCAAAAGAAAAGCTGAAGGTACCTGTGGGAAATTTCTCGGGGTGAGTTGCAGAAGTTTTGTTTTTGAAAACTATTGCAATAAATGGCATGCCACCTGCATGCAGATCTTGGTCTGCGGCTGTGCTGAATCTGATATGACGCTGTTGAGGCGATGAGCAGAGCTGTACCCCTCGCTGATTAACTGCATCTTAACACCTAAAATAAAGTTTTTACGTAGGGCTGGAAGAAAATGTTTGTTTTTGCCAAAGCAACTCAAGTCTTTTTTCTCTTATTATGCTTCTTAATTGCAAATAGCCCTAACATGTTATTAATACACACAGCACTTGTGGTAAAGAACCTTTGTGATTTATATGTGTTTTCTATCATTGGAAAGCTTAGGATCTACACTTTGAGAATCTGTAAATAACTCAAAACGTCCCGAGCAGCAGTAGTTCATGGTTTTATCATTGCCATTCAGGTTTACAAAACAATACTACCCTTCACATTAGGATGAATACAGACAATTGATTAAGATACTAATATTTTTATTTCAGGTTGTACATATTAAGATGTTGTTATTGCGGGGCCAATTTCAAATTAGGTGGTCTGTGAGTGTTTGTAAAAAGGGTAAGTGGTCCTCGGCCTGAAAAAGTTTGAGAAACACTGGAGAGATTTTTGGTGGAACCTGAATCATTTATGAATATAATCTGTTTCCATGGTAACAATTTTCCTCAACAGGTCTTTGTATTTCTCGCAGCTGCATTATCTCACATCGGTACACTTTGCGCCACATCCAAGCTCAGGATTGTGGCGCAAATGTGGGAGTGAGGCAGAATGAGCTGCTGCCGCTGCTGCGCAAATAAGCAAACATGACATCAGAATTTGTACAGCTGTTTCTGGTGCCACTGAAGGGAAAATTGGTTCTGATCAATTTTCCCTTTATTGAACGCAATCAATGTTGTGTGCAACGCGAAGAGTGGCAGGGTCACTTCCACAGAGCTCAAAAGTTTTCTTTATGTCTTTGAATGAGATTTTGCTATGATTACACTAAACAAGTCTAATCATTGTGAAAGATTTGCTTCAAGTGGCTGCAACAGAGTATAAACCAAACCCAGAGATACTGGTAAAAAATAAACACTGTTAGGTGGCCCAATTAGCTTTAGGAACTAAGGACAAAATTGTTTCAGCAAGTAATTCGGTATTAAGCTAATCTTGAAATTGCTGTGTGGCTCTTTAATTTGGCTCTTATTGCTGAACTGGTTCGCCACCCTGTCTTAACATTACGATATTATTCTGGTGATATTAAGCCTAATTATCCTCATATTAATTAGACTTTGTTCTTAAAGTATTCTAACTTTATTCTCATATGTAAAAAAAAAAAAGAAATGATAGCCATATATTGTAGAATACAAGGTATAAAAAAAAAACTTGTCAAACAAGATGGCAGCATCTGACATGATGATATGTCATCATGTTAGGGCGTGAAGATATCAGTCTGAACTATGGAAACCAAGGAGCGCAATGAGGGGCCGGGGGAGGTTTTACTAGAGAATATTTAAATGTTCGTGTGTACCAAGTATCTACCTTTGTTTATTCTTGTGTGTCTGTCCACAGCTGATACCCTGGAGTCGTAGATGACTTCTCCCACCGTCAGCACTGTGGCAGATCCAGATTCAGCGAGATCCGCCCAGTGGATCTGTGACTGAAAGCAGAGACGTTAAGGCAAACACCGCTTCACCACCTGTCCAACATCTCCCAGCAGCCAAAAAGTTTACCGGTCCCGTCTTTGTCTCCACTATTCCCATAAAACTGTGCAATATAACCTCTATTTTTAATTTCAAAAATAGTTTTCAGCTCCAGGAATATATCCGAAACACACACATGAAGGCTGTGCTTGTCCCTCCTCCTTCTCCTGTTGCCAAGAATGCTCTCCTCTCAACTCTCCTGGACTGATGTTACACTGAAGAATCTATGATTCAGACACTGAAAGGAGGATCAAAGTCTTTTTAAAAATAAGAATAAAAAATGACAAGAAAAACCATTGATCTTATTCTGGCTGAAACAGCTTGTTGGTTGTGGAAGAAGCCAGGGGGAAACCCCACAGCCTCTCTGAAGGGTTTTATGTCACATGATGGTGTTTCCAGTGGCTGCAACTCGGATCTCTTTCCTGTTTTCCTTTCCGATCAATCACACCGCTGCATTTTATTTCTAATGATTGTATGTCTTTAGAAATAGTTAAACTGCTAAAATAACAAGGCTGCTCCCCATCCAATATTGGCATGACATGATTACTGGTTTGGGGAATATATTAGTCCAAATTGTGTTATTAAAATAACAGGTATTTTTCAAGGAATACATTTTACTCATTCTTGATTGTCCCACTCGGATGCTCATTTTTAGTTTATCATTTCCAGTTTACAGGCATTTCTAAATGTCACCAGACATCTTGAGGTACATTTTTCATTCACTGGAATCCTTTTTCATCCCTTCAAGATAATTTTGTTAAAGAACAAGACAGGACAAGCTGCTCGGTCGTCCGTGTTTTCCTTTCTCTGTGTAAAATCTACAGTATTTTTGATTGTAAAGTTGGCGAGAAGAGACTGTATGGAAGTGCTGCTGCTGAACTTTGGTATGTGCTACTGATAGACCTGATGAATAGATATTAGATGAACAGCCTGAGCTGTGCCAAGTTATTTGAAGGAAAGTCAGAACAATATTGCTTAAGGTTTTTTGGTTTTTTTGGGTTTGTTTTTTTTTCTACCTGGCTTGATCCACGGTTTCATTTTAAGACTACAATGTTTGATCTGCTTGCATGACTCAGCTCAGGATCATCATAGGGGAGGGGGAAAGGTTTGTAATGCTACTGACTGAAGTCGGAGGACGTTGGAGACGGATTAAACCACTACAGCTCATTGGAGGTGCGTTGAGGACTTGAGTTCTCTTTCAAAGTTCAGCCATGTGTCACTGCATAGTCTTAAAAGGAAAAAGAAAGCCAGTCACTCTCGTGTTGACTGTAGGACTTGGCTGCATACGCTGGGAACTCAGTTAAGTATGGAGTAGAAAAAGCATGCAGGAATCATGAGGATGTCTTATGTTATCTCTTTATTCTCCCTGTTGCCCTTTAACGCCCCACTGTGACCGGACACGTCGAGCTTTATGTTGCGGAAATACTCCAGGTCACAGCTGTTGGTACGACTCCTGTCAAAGTCTCTGCATTTTTTCCCATGTTTAGAAGCAAACCAACAAATACAGAGTTTGGCAAATGGAATGAGTATCTGAGCAAAGAAACAGATTTTTGACAATACGGCTGCTTTAATTTGTAAACTTATGGAAAAAGTGTGAGTTTAGAGAAGCAGAGGTGATTCTTTCTCTCATTTTAGACAAAACACAATGGACATGGATCATCCTGTAGGTGGCTGTGACCTGACAAATGTGCCTCTAATGTCTTAATATACTTGTGTGTTTAGTGAACAAGCTCCGTGATACTTTTTGCCTCTTTTTTTCCTGTTTTTGTTTTGCATTACACCTGCCCTGTTGTGTTTTCTAAGGTGGGTAGATGTTTATGCAGTCATCTGATCTAGAGATGCACCAATCAGATATTTTCTGGCAAGTTTCCATTTTTTTTGTTTTTGTTTTTTTTTTTTTAGATTTGACTTGCCAATTCGAATTATTTTCCCCAGGCATTATATTGAAAATGAGGGAAAAACTGTTCTGCAAGTTGTTTGACAAAGTTTGTGATAAATAAAGAAATTACAAGACTATCCCCATTTACATTTGCTACACATTAAAGCAAATGTCAAACCTTTATCTGATTTTTGATAAATCAGATGCTTCAAAGTACTTAATATTAGTTGTTGCATTTATGGACCTAAAGTAGTGGGACTTAGTTATGGTGCATTTAATAATTTGAAAATTAAAAAAAGAAAACAAAACTGCTAAATAGGTTATTGGTGTTTCTCTGCTTTTGACCGTCATTCGTCTCAAAAATGTTCTCTTATAATTTTCTGTCTGCATGTTCTTACTCATCAGGTTGTGTATACTGTTTTGTTTTTTTTTTTCAATCATTAAACAAACATTGTTAGAAGCCTGTGTGATGTTCATTTGCTTTGGACGTAGCAGTTTGAATGAGATTTTGCCCGTTTTGATTTGGTGATAACTTACAAATGAGCAATCAATCTATTCTGGCACTGATAAAAACGTTTTGCTTTTATTATTTTATAAATGAATTTAACAGTCACTTTTTGTGAAGTTCTGGTCTATTTAAATAGAGGTGTAAACATACAGGAAATCTCTTAATTTTGAGTGTGAAAAGTGATAAATCAATTGCAGAATTATTTTAGGAAGTTCTTTAGTTTTATTGCTTGGCTTTATTGCTATCTAAATTGCCACCAGATGGCGCTGTCACATAATCTTTCGTTCCCATAGACTTTCGTATAAGTAATAGAATAAAGAGCGTGAGACTGATCAAATCAAAGCGGGGAAACCTTATTTAACGCAGTGTGTCACTGAATTACAATAGAAATGTTCAAAAGTATTTAAAATTTGCTCTCATTGTTTGTCAGTGCGCAGATGCACAATGCAGGGGAGAAGCTTGAAATATTCTGAAAACGAGTCCTGAGTATTTTTTAAGGATCAGGAAGCTCCTGTCAACTGACGCAAAGATTGTGTATTCAAAGGTAGACCGGTCACTCATTTCAATTCTTTAACGCTGGCCCTTAACACACAGCACACACCATAAAAATATTTGTTGCAGTCTTTCTCATACTTATGTAAACATACAATAAATATATGTAAATCATCTATCTCTCTCCTTCTGTGTGTGTATGGTACAATTGTGTCATCAACTGTACAACTGAATAGAATTGTGCATATTCAACAAACGCGAACGACCACACTTACCTCCGGTTAAAATGTTCATATAAATAACATATTTAACGCATGTTTTAATTGTGTAGCTGTCTAATATTATCACATTGTCTGTTGGAAAAAATGCATTACGTAAACACAACATTCAAACACTTTTTGGAGCTGGGGGAAAATACGTTTCAGAGGATTTTATTGACCTATTTCCAGAGCCGGTGAGCAGTCTTTTCATAGAGACGATCTATCTTTGTGTGTAGATCTGTTAGAGAAAAGCTCCTCTCCCGCGGACTGCTATGATAGAGCTACTGGACAACACTTTCCGTTTTCAGTGCTGACCTCTGCTTTTGGGACAGTTTAGTGACGGGGGCCTTTTGGGGGGGGTGAACTCGTTCACAAAGAAAAGCGTCGTGTATGAGCGCTGTCCAGCCACTTCTTGTTGGTAGCTGCTGGCCTCTGAGGCTAGCTGGCTTAGCGGAACGGTGACCGAGTGGAGCCAGCTGGTCGGACGGAGAAACAGGGACGTTAGCGAACAAGCTAATTAGCCAGAAACACTGTGCTTGGATTATTACCGTTAATCAAACATAGAGAGCAGGTTGTGCAGGCGCAATTCACTGCGGCGAAGATGAAAATAACCGTGGACTTTGAGGAATGCCTGAAAGATTCCCCACGCTTCAGGTGAGCGACTATAATTCCCGTCTTTTCCCTGTTTATCTGGATATTTGGTTATGCGGTGTAAAGTGTCCAGTTAGCGCGATGATCAGCAGTAAGGAGCTTGCTGGTTGTTGCCTGCTGCTCTTCTATTTTTGTCCCTTAAGAAAGCCGGATCCAGTCTGGGAGGCTGGTGGTGGGGCAAAGAAACCAAACAAACTCAATGAGTTCTTCGGTGAGACCAAACGAAGGGAATGTTTGTCACCATAAATGGAGTAGAGATAAGAAAACGTATTAAATATAAATGTTGGGAATTACTGAACTGACACGACAGTGTATTGTACAATATCCTTAATTATTTATGATTTAGCATGTTGCCCAATCATATTACTCCTAGATGACTACAAGCACATTACAGTTTAATAATGTGCAAGGTCACAACTTTAAAGTCTCCTCTGATACTGGTTTTAAACATTTTGAAAATATTCTAAAATGTAAGTTTTGAACGTTAGAATGTTAAGATTTTCTATAGCAAAAATGCATCCTTAATCAACAACTACTCTGATTGGTTGATACCAAAATCCTGCAGGTTTTTCCTATAAAAGAACAAAATTTGAATCCATCAGAAAATGAAGGGCAAGATTCTCCTGATCTATGCATCAAAAACATTTCCTGAACCCTTAAGTAGATGTTTATTGAATCTTGAAAAGCATAAAGCTGATGGTTGATGCATTTATAAACCAAACAAACTAGGAGTTGAAAAGTTTGAGATGTTTAATGGACTGAGAAAATTAAGATTGTTCAGTTCTTTATCAATCAGTTCTGATCAATTGAGTTTTCAGATCTCTAGCTGACTGACTGGTGTTGCCCTGCTTTGTTGAATTTATTAAAAATATATATTAGATAAACATCTTGGATGCATAAAAGGGAATAATCTTGTAATTCTTGGACTCAAACAGTTCATTTAAGTCTTTTAAACCAGCATAGCACATCGTCTTATAAAAAGACAGACCTGCATGAAAATTGAATCAGTTTCCTAATCGGTTCTTCTGTATTAGTAGGAAGCACTGTTGCCTTGCAGCAGGAAGGTTCTGGGTCAGATCTCACTCTGGAGTCTTTCCGCTTGTTGTCCCTGCACAAATGTGGGTTTTTTTCTGGGTACTTCGGTTCCCTTCCATGATCCAAAAACACGTCTGTTAGGTTTATTGGTCCCTCTAAAATGTTCTTGGGTTTCCGTGGATGGTTGCATGCTGTGTGTCTCGCTATGTTGCCCTGCGATGGACTGGTATAAACAATGGATAGATGGAGTAAATAGACATTTTCTCTCTCCTTTGTTTTCCAGCTGTTATGATGTTTCCAAAGCTCCCTCTATTTTTAATAGTCTTTGTCAGGTGTATGCGGCTATTACACTATGAATTTCTGATATTTGAAATATAATTGTAATCACAATACAGCTTACCTAACAGTTATTATTCTAATCAGTAATGCTTAAACTGATGCTGTAGCAAAGTTGTATGCTGCTTTTGTAGGTGTTGGCGATACGGACCTAAAATTTTATTTAGATATTTACTGTCATTTATTAAGATAACAACAAAAGTGACAATAAAAAAGATTTTACAACTTCTTAGCGGCTGTTTTTTAGGTAACCTTAAGGTTAGGTATCACTGCTGTCAAAGCCCCACAAACACAAATATGGGAACACCAAATGATTTTTATCACATATTTCCATGTAGCTATTGCTTTTAATCATGTTTTCAATTTTATTGGTATTTATTAATGCTTTCATTGAACCAACAGTGAAAAAAATGGTAAAAATAACAAATTTGTGTGACTGATACAGTCAGATTTTGGAGCTTGAAATGTATCATTGACGTGATAATAAACTTTTTATGATGGCAACAAATGATATAATAAATGGCCATCCTTACACTTTAGTGGATGTTACACTTTAAGTAAAAAAAGACCAACTAAGTTTCCATAAATGACAAGATTAAACTTACTCATTTCTACCAATGTTGCTTTAGTTTGGTTTTCTTGTACTAGTCGTGTTTTTAGACCATATTGTAACTCAAAAGTCATAATTTGCAGCTTTTTCTCCCCACTTTGTCAACCATTTGGGAGGTGTTAAGTTGAGTGTTTGTCCTCAACCACCCCATCCCCCTTGGGTTGCTTTGCGTTCAGTGTTTTGAGAAAAGCATCTCTCTTCTTCCTGTCTCTCACACTCTGTTGCTCGAACATCCTCCCCCAGCCAAACGAGGAACAGATGTTAGAAAGTTGCTTTTTATCAATGCATTTCCTTCAGGATCACGTAAGGGGGGCTGGAGGAGAGGGGGACTTCCCGCACAGTGGAATTGCCTAAACCTGTAAGGAAAATACGCAATACATGTATAAGAATTGAAAGTATATAGCTAAACTGTTGACAGATGGTTGTTCTGTTAGTCCAAGATGGTGGCTTGACTTTAAAGCCTCTTCCTTCTTAACATGAATATAAGAAGTTAATTTTAGATCAATTGTGAACAACAGAGGGGTTGAGTCACCGCAGAACTGGGGTAGAGTCTATCACCAAGGCACAGTTTTTGGAAACAAAGAAAGGAAAGTTATTAATGAGACACATTTCTGTAGCATCCCTGGATTTCACTGAGACCAAGTAATGCATAAATACTGTTTTTGTTTTTTTTGTTTTTTCTGTAGTCACACAAAGAGATAAGCAGTTTGCGGGAAATTAGTATGCTCAGGAAATAGGAAACTGGATTACTGGTCTTCTGAAATTGAAATAAGAAATCTATATTACATAGAGAGTACCTGGGAATTTAGTTCAATTTCAGATTGAACTAAATTAATAAACTAACTTTTTTGGTGTCAAAACATTTAACAATAAGTTGAAAAAAAAATCCTGTTGCTTTCCAGATGTAAAGCAAGTATTAAGTTCAGAATACCTCCAAACTTCAGACTCAGCTTTATTTAATAAATGACTCCATCAACTTTGTGAATTTTCTTTTACTTAAACCACAACATATAAAATATAATGTGTTGTGTTTAGGAGTCTTATCATGCAATTATAATACAGATGAATGTATCTTCAAATTGCTCTTCAGGTGCAAATAAAGTTTCACTCCATTAAATTGAATTTATGAACACTATTTCTTCAAAAAGCCAGTGTCCATGATGGTCTCTTAGTGCATCTGACTAACATCAAATGCATACTACTGTCATTGAATGTAAAAAAGTGCTACTTTTACTTTGAAATAAGGCACAAACTTTTATCCTGACATGGTTTGCCTCTTTATCATCTCTATCATTTTTTGATCTTCTTGTTATGCAAAATAAGTATGCATGCATACAAGAGAAAGTGTCATTTTGATTTGCAACACTGACAGCGTGATGTCAGGATACTTTGTTTTTTAATTAGTTCATGCCTGTATGAACTAGCAATCCAATATCCTGGATATCCAATATCCATTAGATTGCTATTGCTTCTTAATTTACAATATGAACACTGCAGTCTGGTTTTATTGCTAGTAATATTGTTTTTCTAATACAAAGTTTCTTCTCTTGAGGTCCAGCGATCCCTGACTCCATCTTTGTTTTCATTACCATTGATCTTTTTCAGAGCCGCCTGTCAACATAAACTCAGCAGGAGTTCTGTAGTTATCAGACCCTGTCGCAGCACAGTTTCAGCTCTGGCCCCCTCTGCTTTCATCACATTTTTCCAACCTCCTCCTTCTCCCCCCCAATGAGTTAAATTTGGTCAGGAAAGAAGACAGTGGCAGAGACAGAGGGCATGGATGACAAACATTGAATATAGAAGTAGCGCAGAGCAACTCCAGCTTGCTCAACATCTGTTTCCATTTTGGTGTTTACTTTTAACTTTGTGCCAGAGAATATGGAGCCCTGAAATGTGGAGAAGGTTTTTTTAAGTGTAATTTGGCACACCCTCATGTGTCTTTTTTTTGTGTGTTTTTTTTTAAGCTCTCATCATTGCTTTAGTTGAGAAGCTGTCTTTGGTTATAGACTTCGCTCTCAGCCTGGGGAGAGCAAAAACACTAGAGAGCAAAAAAAAAAAAAAAATCAGTATTTTTGGCATAAACCCTTGTAGCCTAGTTTCCCACTTGAGGCTCGGCCTCATGAGCTCTGTTGGCTCCGATGCAACTATGAGAGTTGAAAAATCCTTCCAGAGAGCTGTGGCTTCACTCCCCACATGTGTAGGAACAAAAGTTTTACATATTTGATGACTTTCCATCCCAACAAAGCCAGTTGCCACAACATAGTTTTCATATACAGCTAATGCTGGTTGGACAACTGCTATTGTGGAGACGTTTTCATCCTGCTAATTAGAGCTGACTTGAAAAGTCCAGAAAAGTGGGGTTTTTTAAAGTATTGTCGAAGTCTGGCAGGTATGGAAAAGGGAAAAGGTTAGCATTCTCAGATATAATTCCCAGCTTTGTTGTCTGTGTGATGATTTCTGTAAATACGTTTCTCCTATTAACAACTTTTATGCTGGTTTTATTAAAAAGAAAAACTACACATAATTACAGTCAGCCTTTCTTCTTCATGGTACACATCAAATCTTGAGTTTTAAACACCTTCAACTCATATCTTTCACTATTCATCTGTCCATCCACCCACTTAATTTTCATCCATCTGTCCATTCATTTGTCTATCAGTTCATCCTTTTCTCCTTTACTCTCCCTCATTGGACTAAATCATGTGAGTTGTATTATTGCATGATTTTTATGATAATCAACAATATTTATGTATTAAAAATTATGAAGTTATGTTGATGCCTTTGGGATCAACATGTAGTTATTGGGTACTGGACATATTAAACCTACCATGTATGAGTTGATACCCACTGATAGAACTGCTTCTTAATTGACATTAATAAAGCAATTTTACCTTGGTGGATAGGGCACCAAAACAGGCTCCAGCCCAGGGGCCCACATCCTTGTAAATCCGGCCCTGTAACTGGGTGTAAATGAAGTAAATATGACATACTGAAAACTGAGCAGAGATTCTTGCTCTGTTCATGTTCCTTTGATTAATTATGGTAGCATTATGTGTTCCAAAATAGTCTTGATGAACTCAGTGGTGGAACATGTTCTGTTTCAGTTTTACTTTATTAGAGCAGCTGAAGAGTCAGCAAATCTACTGATCACTGACCCGGCGTGATTGATCAGTTTATGAGGTCTATTTGTGCTCATTACTGCAGCTGTGCTAATAGGAGCTCTTTAATTCCAGCTCCTACAAGAACAATTTCTACCCTATTTTAATTTATTTATGATTTTCATTTGTAATTTTGTGGTCTTGGGGATTTTTTTGTGTGACATATTTCAGGAAATATTAGCAGTTCATATTCAAATAATTAAATTTTAGCTTTCATCTGAAACACAAGGCTGTCAGAATCATTCCCATCGTCATCATAGATCCTGACAATGCTGGAGTTTCCCCCTCCTCTCTTCAGAGTTTCCTTCCTGCAACATGTCAGTGGCGGAGGATCAATCGAGGATCTACGCCCTCTGTAAAATTACCCCTAATGTTCAGTCATTACGACAGAAAAGAAAGTTTCCCCAAGCTTGTAAGTGTTTAAGTAATGACTTCATCTTGTGGATGTTGTTGACACTGTGTTGTCTTAATAGTTGGTTTTTTACCACAGTGGGACCCTCTTGCATGTTGCCTCTGCTTCTCTTTTGAACAATCACAGGATCTACGTCACAGCACCAAAGCTCACCCTATTCTTCACATTTCCATCCACAGTAACGGTTTCACTGAGCAGGATTGTTTTCCATCCTCCACCGCTGTTATTTCAGACCCTCTTCGTGCTCCTTGTTCAGCTTTCATTGCAGAATTTTAATTCTTTAGAAAAAGCAAAACAGATTTATCGACACCAATTTCCTTAATTTTGGGAGATTGATAATTGGAGGATACTTGCATGTGAAACTGTTCTTATTCTTCACTCTTATCTATCTCAAGCCTAAAAATCAACCACTGCTTCTTCTTCTCTTCTGTGAGAGAGGTTTGACTGATAGACTGGACCACAAGGTCATGTCTGCAGTTTTGCAATAGTTACCCACTGTTGCCAACTAGGTGACTTTCCTGCTATATTTTACAACATTTCAGACAAAAAAATTGGTGTCCAAAGTCAGAATCAGCAGATGAAGCTATTTAAAGATCGGTAAACCCTTGCACCCCTAGCAAAAATGAATTTAGCTATTTCTTCATATATAGGAGGCAGATCTGAGGAGAATTTATGAAGACAAAAAAATACTGTGGGAAAACAATTATAGCTTACCTTATTAGATGTTAAAGTAAGCATGTATCAGGATGCACATGGATTGTTTTGAGAGTGTTTTAATAGAAAAATAATTTCAGTTTCATTGGTTTAAAATGGGCATGTTCAGTGGTACACTTGCAGCATGAAGGTTCTGGGTTCAAATCCTGGCCTGGAGTTTGCGTGTTCTCCCTGTGAATATCGGAGTTCTCTCCGCATACTTCGGCTTCCCTCTACAGTCGAAAAACGTGACAGTTAGGTCAATTTAATTTTTTTCTCAAAACCGTGGCATGAAAAAGCAGCAGGCCCTTCATTTTCCTTTGTACATAACAGAAGGCATGAAGTGCTGCTTTTTCTCTTAAATTTCAACTAAACAACCAGTTTGCCTCTAGTGTTATCAACTAATTTTTGTTATCGAGACTTTAATTTCACAATTCCTATCGTTGATGTTGGAGTAGCGCTGATATTTTAGTTCTCATTTGTTCTTTTTGTAAACTTTAGTTCATAATTGTTTTGTTTGAGGAGATCCTTCCTTCTCACAGCAACATAAACCTTTGTGATTCTTTGAAGATACTTGGATGATATGAGTTACTGCAACATTTAATTTCCCTTTGGAATCAGTCCAGTACAAGATGGCACTCTTCTCCATCAGTGAGCTTAGAGTTGTTTTTATTTTATACCTCCCTTAACATTCTACTTACTCTGCATGCTGGCAAGATAAACCTTGCTCCTTGTTTCCTGTTACTAAGAAAAATGGGGTTCTGCGTCATGTCATGCTTTACCTCAGGGAAACAGAAAATCATGAATTATTGCAAGCTCCAAAAAATTATGAAGTACTTGAAATAGTAAAATGAACGCATAGCGTAAACAGGTCGGCAGCTGGCTGCCAACAGCTGCACAAAGCTTCAGAAGAGGTGCTTTCTGTTTCAAATCGAGTCATTAAACCACTGTTGTAGAATCGGGTGTCTGTCTTTAGTTAAGATTTAAAAAAAAAAAAACAACACACATCTGCAATAAAGTTAAGTTTTTGTGGCCAAGTAATTTATTCCAGTAAGAGTCCATAGCTTTGTCTTATTTTTGTTCTTGGTCATTGGCAGTGAGAGGGTTGTAGTCACCCGCTGAAAAAATAGCAGTTTTATGTGAATGTTTACCCAAAAACCACCTCAACTTCAGTTACACTTAGAAAGAATGGAAATTTGAGATGTTTATTTTTTAGACGTGTTTGGAAGATCAGCCTAAAGTCTGCAGATTTTGTTGAAATTCTGAGTGATTCAATATTGACTTATAGAACGAATTGAATTGCTCATTTAGAACATCTGCTTAGAGTTATGCTACTGAAATCTATTTCTAATCTAGTCAAGTTCTCTGTCTGGCATGTTGCATTCATCAGCATGCTTTCATACACTCGCAGTCATCATAAAGAGAACCGGGGCCAAACATTTCCTCAGTGATGTTGAAGAGGCCTTTTTTTAAGTGATGTGGTTCACAAGGCAAGCTTTTTAATTCTTCTTTTCATGGCCTCCAGTCTTTCTTCTACACCACATATTTCTCTTTATTTAACTTCATCCGCCCAGCCAAACACTTACCTCAGAATATTCAATTCCTCAGTGTGTTTTATGTTTCTTTTTAAACTTTACTTGAACTTTACTTTTTCCAGTCCAATTTACCATCTCAGAGAGATTTTCTTGCGGTTGTCACAAAACATTTTAGTCGGTGCATCAATAAATGTGGAGCTGAGTTATTCTGATGTTTTTTCCAATATCTTGGGAAGCTTTTTAGTCAGAACAAACTAACAGGGAATGTTTTAAAAAATAATCAAGACTCTAAAGTTTCTAGAATAAAATATTAGAAAATGTGACCTCTCGCCGACCAGAGAAGAGGGAAATAACTTATACATTTCTGTGCTTTCTCTAGTGTGATCACTATATGTCACTGATACTGAAGTGAAAATAGCTTTACATTTTTTTCAATATGTAACACCATAAAGAATGCAATCAACACAACCTGGAGGTTCCTGGGTGTGATGCTTTCCCTAATGGGGAAAAATACCTTTTAGTCTTTATCTAGATGGAAAAAGCTTGAAAACCTTTCACCAGACAAACTGCATTTCTAATGAATTATGTTTATATACCGTTATGTTACTTCAAATACTGACAGTAATGTGATATTGTTGTATATTATTGATATTGTGTTGTATTATAATGGAAAAATATTTGCCATTGTATTCCACAGTCTGGATTATTGTTTATAATTACCTGGGTTACAATCAGATGATAACCATTAAATAAAATTTTACAGCCATATTTTATTGCCCTTTACTTCAGATACAAAAACTACCTAAAAATATTTTTTGGTTCATTAATAATCAATTTCCAAAAGGAAATCTTCCATAAAACTTACCTTTAACCTATTTAAATGTGCAAGCTTTAATTCGCAACATTTGACTTAAGTATGTTTCAGAATAATAATTTTAAAAAAAGTCCCACATGTTGTTTGGTTTCTTGTTTTTTGGGGGTTTTTTGTTGCTGTTTTGTCATTTTGAATGGGTAATCCTCTGATTACATTATTTACACTTTCATCCAGCTGCTTTCCTGGTTTGACTTTTCTGTTTCCCCAGACCTGGAAGCAGAATGCCTGCATCATCATCTATTCTCGCTTTTTATCATATCGTCTCTGAGTTATCAGACACGTTGGCTCTGAAGAGATTAAAGCAGCTCATGAAGTAATCTAATTTTGCAATAATAGTGTATCACTGTTGAGAAAACCTGAATAAGCATCTGAAGTAAGCCTTTCCAGTCTTAATCTCATCACTTTTCATTTGTTTGACATTTCCAGATGTTTGGTAGCAACATGAAATATCCACTACATGATTGAAGAGTGCTTCCAACCACCTTTGAGCAGCAGTAACCTTTAAGTAATAGGTTCTGTGTAACCTTATCAGTATCTGACAACATTGTGCTGCAATTTTTTACCCGCCCTTCTTTACTGTGATGTTACAGTTCACTGAGCTTTGCAAGGTTTCATTTATGAATAACTTGCATAAAATCAGTCAGGTTCATGTCTGGTTTTAAGAGAACTGTTGCATGACTTTTATTGTTTTCTTTTTTAGAAAGAAAATAATTTAAATTCTTATTTAATTGGTGTTCTCTGAATCATAACCCTGCAATCCTTTGTCTATGTTTTGTTGTCGGACAGGTTGTCTGGTGCAACTAACCTTTGTACAAAAAATGTTGTGGACATAAATGTCAATGTGCTTCTCAATTGATAAGATATGCTCCTCCTTTCTAAGTCGGTTAATTTTCCACAAGTTTGACGCTGTATGTTATGGTCTTATGGCCAGCCAACCACCTCAACATTTATCCTAAAAAGCTAAGTTCTTCAGTAGCCACTGGCTGAATTTGATAGAAATTGTGAAATAATATAGAAATAAATAAATTGTAAACTGTGTTCTCTTTAGATTGCATTTTCATTATTTTTGGTTGTAGTAATTACAGGAACTTATGTCTACTTGGTCTTTGGGGGTTAATTATCTTAGTTGATTGTTTTTTTTTTTTTATGAAAATAAAAAGAAAACTAAAATGGACTATTCTATTTTTTATGTAAGAATCTGGATGTGAAGCTTTTTCCAAACTGAGTTTCTGTCTCTTTAAATATCTATGCTTATTTTTGGGCCTTGTTCTTTCTTCCCATCTGCTGAAACCAATTATTCAACTTGGCATTGCTCTACAGTCGGAATATCAGAGTCTGTTATGGATTCCAGGTTAAGGACCATCAGTGTTTCCTTGAGGATTTCTGTTTATTCTTTACATACTTTCTGCCTCCTAATGAACAGTGTTTCTTAATTAAAAGAGGCTTGTGCGTGCCTGTGTGTGTGTGTTACATTGAAAAGCTTGCAGCTTTTGTTCTCTTCTGCTTTTTGCTTACTCTCCAAGGCCAAATATGTAAGGCAACGGCCCAAGTTTTCATTTTGAGCGGGGCCCTCCTTTTCTTATCCTTTGTCAGCACTTTCAGAACTTCTCCACACTGGCTCAAGTTTCAAGATTAGGGGGAAAAGCTCATGTAACGGTGTTTGGCTATAGAATGAGTGTGAATTTTAAATGAGTTTGAGTTTTGTTCACCAGTACTTAATCTAGTCCATTAAATAATTTTAATATCTTATTACTAATGTAAAATCTCTTTATCTCAGTAATTTATTTATTTATTTTTTGGTGAGTGGCCTGATTGATTGATTGATTAAAGAAATACTTTGCCTGCTACAACAGATGAGGGTTAAAAGGTCACATAATATGTTCTCAAGCTTTGAACACAGCCAATGTCTGTGTGTGAGAAGCATGCTCTTTATTGCTATTGACCCTGTTTCTGGCCTTTGAGTCTATTTTAGTCCTAAAGTTCATTCTTTTTTGTTTGGAGAGAAAAGAAGCTGAATAGCTATCTCTGTTGAGCTTAAACCTACTGTTTTTAATGTCTTTCAGGTTGTATGTATGAGTGTGGAAGATTAATTTTTAGACCTACAAATGTGATTTTTATGTTGCTGTGCTATGGATTAAGAAATTAGGAAGAGAAAGTCTTAAAATCAGACAAACTAAACATTATTTGTTAGTTAGGGCTTACTCGGTGGCTTATTTGTAGTACTAGAGCAGAATACATGAACTAATCAGGATTTAAATAATGATATACGGTATCTTGAGAATGAAGCAATGATCTTTAGCTTTTCTAATTTTATGAGTAAAACTGGTGGTTTTTAAACAAAAAGTGTGATCAATCAATAAGTTTATTCACTTAACAAAACACATTTCACCAATGTACAAAAACATTGTCTTGTAACAATTCATCTACATGAGTGAAAGGGAGCAGGAAGAAGAAAAAACTTGATTAAAACCTGCCTCTTTCTCAATAATTACAAAATAATTTTTTTTGTTTTCATGAGAGAAGCTGCAGTTTGCATTTTGTTGTTAAGGCGTACAATACCAGGAGCTTGGAGATTACATGTTCATGTTTTATAGCAAGTGAAGAAATAGAAAGGAATTTGAAATACTACCATTTTATGCGTTGTGAAACTCCAATGTATTTCCACCGTCATAAATACGGGAAATTACTTTTTGTAGATTTTTTTTGTGGTTGGACTATTCTGCTGAGTCAACCTTTAACAGTCATGTGCTGCATCTGTGCAGAGCACTTTAGCTGAATGTGTGCTGAATGTGTAGCTGAAAAGACTTCTTGAATATCATTTCAGTACAGAATGCACAATTTATAAATTAATATTTATTATAAGAAAAAAAATGGTTTTCAAAATAAAACATTTGATATGGCATGTGAATATTATCTAAGACCTTAAACTGGAGTGAAGCGGTATTTTATGAAAATAAATCAATATGTTGATTGGTCTTGACTTTTTGGTTTATTGTTCTCTTTATACACTATTTCATTTAGAGATTTCCAGTTTCTTATATTTTAATCACAAGCTTACAAGGGTTTCTAACATTCAAGTACAGCAACAGTAATGTGTTAAACTGTGCACATTAAGATTTAGGAGAGCAGAGATTAATTCAGATGGAGCTGGGATGAGTCATTTAAGTCTCTTCTTCCCTCTGTGATATTCTGCAGCTTGTAGTCTGCTGATCCTGCAGAGACCCAATCTGTGCTTTGTCACATTTTAAAGGGCAGGATGCCAGTCCTGATTTCAGCTCAGAGGCCTGACCCAAAATGGCAGCTCTCACTTTAGCTGCCTCCACCAGTTTCTGTGTTTACACATGCTTGTGTCAACGTTCCTCAGAGCCATAACACATGTGCTGCGACTGTAGTTTTGTGAGGTGCTCAAGTTCTAACCTGTGTGTTTTTTTTCTCCTCCTCACAGAGCAACCATAGAGGAAGTGGAGGGGGATGTGTGTGAGTTGGAATCCAAGCTTGACAAAGTGAGTACCACCCATGAAAAACATTGCTCAATTGTTCATTTGCTCCACAGTGAGAGCTGGCAGCTGCAAACGGACATTCTGTGAGTGGGAAGGTGCAGGTTTATCCCAGCCCTCCTCTACTGTATAGCCTCAGGCAGACTGCCTTTGCAGAAAAAAATACATTTAGACAATGTAACTAAGATATGTAAAATTTAGATTGCATTAGTGAAAGTGCATGATTCTAATTCAGCTGTGAAATTCTGCATGATAATGTCAAGATAACGAAATAACCTCAACGATCTCAATATACATACACAGTAACTTACCTGACTTATTTGTGTTTGATTATTCAAGTCAAAGACTGTTTATTCTAACAGTTTTGCCAATCAAAACTGAGAACGTAAGGAGTCAAAAATGCTCTATTCAAAATATGCCTGTTATATAAGAATATAACAGCATATATAACAGGCATATAAATATGCCTGTTCAATATAAATATTCATTCAATATTTTTTAGTCCTCCTCCCTTTGGGGACTCATAATTTTTTATGTACTAGTAGCATAATATATGTTGCACCACTGTGTAAAAAAAATAAATAAAAAAAGATGTATGAGAATTATCATTTTTAAACTGTCTTTAGCATTACATGTTAGCGATTAGCACGGGTATTGTTGCTAAATAAGCTTACATTGAGACTGGAGATCAATTCAGTTCAGTGACTGTGTCTCAGGTAATTGTAGTTTAAAGACACATGTTCATTCACTGGTTAATCAGGATTCCTGCTTAACCAGTGGAGACAAAAGAACAGTTCAATCAAATCAGAGAAAAGGTGACTGAGAAGTAGAAATTAAGGGATTGATACAAGGTCAGCTGAATCCATGGATCAAGAAAGGAAGGAAATGTGGTGCAATGTGAAGCTAGTATGAGTATACTGACTCCTTCTCTTTTGAAAGAGTCAGAAGCTTCAGCAGCTGAAATGTGAAGCATGGTAGTGGCAGCATCATGAACTGTGAATGCTTCTCAGTAACAGGCCCTAGAAGGCTTATGAAGCTAGACGTAAAATGACTGCAGCAAAATATATGGAAGACCTTTTGTTTCGATCTGGAATAGAACATTTATTTTTCCAGCAAGACAATGACCCAAAGCATTCAGCTAAAACCACACAGAAATGGTTTAAGGACACTAGTTGGATGTTCTGGAGTGGCCCAGTCAAAGCCACAGGAAGAATGGAGTAAATTTGCAACAGCATGATAGAGACCTATTCACACAGATCCCGTTCTGTGATTGCTTTGAAATAAACACCTATTAAATACTGACTTGAAGAGAGTGAATATTTAATGTATTCACTTATTTCATGTTGCATATTTTTACTAGTCATTTTTGCAAAAATCTGTTTTATTTTTTTATTTTTCTTGGTCAGAAAAGCCACATTTTGTTGATCATAATTGTTTTGTAAACGCAATAAAATGATATAAGGATCCATGCAGGTGAATACTTTTTATACCCAGATCTGAAAACCATAAATTCCCCGACATCCACCATCCTGCAGCTCCATGCTGCAGAGTTCACGAGCTGTATTAACTACCTGAGAGCTGGGCCGCGATCCCGGGAGAACCCACTGCATTGTTCCTGACTCTTACAGTCTCAGAGCCCCACCTCTGTGACTCAGCCCCAGCCTCACTTCCCCTCTTGCTGTGGAGAGGAAGGATCTGCCAGATAGTGGGTGTGTTTGCGTGCATGAGTGTGGCTGTGACAGTGTGTAATGTCACCCATGTCTAGGGTGGAGTCCTGCTTCAACAGACCAAAGTTCAGCTCTTTTTATTTGGAGCTTGCAGTTTGCCCAGCCAGTTCACACACAGCCATGTTGAATAAAAAGTAAACATGCTTTCAGCGCAGCAAAGTGAAAGCCTTTTTTTTATTTTTTATTTTTTTAATGATGTGGATTAGTATTCTTTGAATATGACTTTACTACTGTTGACTTTCGTTAAAATCTTAAAATAATCTAATAGTAAATTGCATTAATCTACCAGAACCATGTGTATTTTTTACTGTTAAAGAAAAAGAAGCGTACAAAATGCAATTTACTAAAAATTGTATTTATAATTTTTATCAGTTAATTAAGTTGCAGGTCTTTGGCCGTAGTTGCTAACACTTTAGCTTCATGGCCAGAAGGGCAGCACTAGTTCAAATCTTGGCTTTTGGCTTTCTGTGTAGAGTTTGCATGTTCTCTCTGGTTTCTTCCCACCTTCCGGAAACATGCATGTTTGGTTAACTGGAACATTTAAATCACCCTTCGGTGTGTATGTGGGAAAGGCTGTGGGTACCGTGATGGACTGGCTGTCCTTGGTTTACCCTTTTGCTCTAAGTCCTCTTTACAGCATGAATAGACTCAAGCTCCCAGTGACTCTGGATTACTATTTAGCAAATGTAGAAAATGGATGATTGATTAAACAATTTCTTATTTGCATTTTCCTGAAGCAATTTAGCTGCTATGAACACAAATGCACACTTATGTTCTTTGTCATATCTGATAAAATATTACAATTCATCCTGTTTGCAGATGATACAAATTTATTTTGTCCTGAGATGTTTCGACATCTCACGAGTCACATGACTTGTGAGATGTCTAAACGTAATTAAAAAACTTAAACACAAAAATGTGTTTAAATAAAACACATTTTTGATAAATTGAAATAAAACACAAGTTATGATTATCATCTATGATTATCAGTGGCACAGTTTTGCCACTGTGCCTCACAACTGCTTAAAAATAATAATAATTAAAAAAAAAATTGCGTTCTGTTTAATTCTCGCTATAGACACCCTTTCTTGTTGACATCCAGAAAATAATACAGTTCAGAAATAATAAAATTTTTCCTATGTAAATTAATATGGCTTGAAACATTGACCAGCGCATTGCTTTCCGTTTCTGTTTTCTAATAACCTTTGTTAACATTTACCTCATCAAATTCCCCTTTGTTTCCCCAGCTGGTGAAGTTGTGTATTGGGATGATAGATGCTGGAAAAGTGTACAACGCAGCCAACAAGCAATTTGTCAACGGGATCCGGGAGCTTGCCCAGCAGTCTGCCAAAGATGAAGTCATTGAGGTAAACAATAAAATAATCCAACCCGAACAAGATCAAAGAAAATTCCCAGCTTCAAGGGTATTTTTGTTTGATTTTTTTTTCCTTGTCCTGGTTCTTCTTTTCGTTTTTATGTAACACATTTTTTCCTCCATTAAATGTTTTGGATGAGATAAACTATGCTATAACATGGCTCATAAAAGCCTGTGTCCACTTCTTGTTGTGGAGACCAGATGTTTTGTTTTCTCTTGTGAATTTCTTTGTGAATGTCACAACTTCACTCTGAAATGTGAAATTCAAACTCTGCATACACCCATATATCATAGACTTTAACTTGAATAAAAAAATAGTTTTAAGACTGTCTCTTTTTCATCTAAAGATTACTGGTTTCCTTTAGCTCATATATATGATAAATTGTGTTTATCCAACTTTTCCTATTTTGCTTTGTCTTCTATTTTTGCCTATTTTCATTTTCCTTTTTTTCTTTCTTTTTTCACAGTCCAGCCTCACAAAGTTTGCCGAGAGTCTGCAGGAGATGATCAACTATCACACGGTATGCTGTTCTGTGAAAACCGGATGAATTCCCAATAGTTGTTCTTTTTCTTTCAGCTGTTGGCTGATGACGAACCCAGATGGGCAGATAGTTTACCACAGCTGTTTAACTCTCAGTTTCTATTCACTGCTGGGAAACCCGGCAGCAAACCACTGGACAGAAACTTTCTCCAATGTCTTTTAAAAAATACTGTCTTAGGATCAGTTTTTAGTAAACCTGATGCTAAGATTTAATGTCTGAGTGAACAACCCCAAAGCTTAGCACTGCTGAAAACATGTCTAAGTAGCTAACACTATCCGCCATAAAAAAAAGTGGTTAGCTGAAAGCTATTTGGGTAGAGTGGATGCTGTGGAGCACAGGAATTTAACTGTTAGAATAAATTATGCATCAGTGGAGTCAGCATGGTCATGGTCAATTTTTTATGATGCGGTTATCATCCTTCAGGACAATTCAACACTTTAGAAGAAGTATTTAAGATTTTAAATGTGAGTTTCTGTTGCTCTTTCGGATTTAGTGTCATATTGCTGCAATAAGTCCCATTTTGAAATGAGGGATATTTGCTGATACGTATCAATCAATCAATCAATCAAATTTTATTTGTAGAGCACATTTCAGCAGCAAGGCATTTCAAAGTGCTTTACATCATAACAAACATAAAAACACAAGGTCATGTAACATAGAATAAACAATCAAAACATTAATTTAGACGGCTGTCAAATTTATAACTTGTTATCCATTTATCTAAATGTTTTACTTGGTGCAGATCCTGATCTTTGACATACTTCCAGTCGTTTGATTTTAGACTGTCTATTGGCTAATTTTTACTTATCCCTTTCCCTATTACGTCACAGAATTTAAGCGTACCAGCCATTCCCAGGTTCTTGAACTTTTTAGGCACCTGTCTTGACAGATTTCATTATGTGACGACTTTGATTTAGACACATTCTGATTTGTTAGTGTCTGATTGGGATTGTAGTTGCATTTAAAGAAGAAGGCACAGCGTTCCACTTTATTAATGGTAATTTAACCACAGAGAAGAGCCACAAAATCATCTTATGCAGTGACTGTTCCAATGTTGGTCCTCCTTCTAAAGTATTTTCTGTGTTAGCCAGCTTTACGCTGTCAATCTCACTGCTTAAGTCAAACTATGAATTATTCTACTTAGAAACAAAATTTTGTTTCTTTAGGTCTATTGTTATGTTCATTTGAAGATAAGTTTTGTGGCCAATTTTTAAATTTTTTTTTTTCTTTGCTTTTCTAATACAAATGTTTTACAAATTACAATTTCTGTATAACAATTTAATTAAGCTTTTCTCCCTTAAATTTTTATATTAGCACAGCTGTCATGATGTGTAACTGTGGCAACAAAGAATTGTCTGTACAACTCAGAGCAGCTAATTAGCATCTTAAAAGCTTAAATACCAGAACTACAAACTCAAATCTTTCCTGTCCTCAGCATCACTATCCAAAACAACCTTTAGAAGATACTTGGATGGTATCAGTTACAAATGCAGTTTATTTACCACTCGGATAAATAAAATATTTTTGAATTCAATTGAATAATAAAGATTTCAAAATATTTTTTTATTGTGCCTTCCTGCTCTTATTGGTCATTATTTACATATATTAGGACCACAGCTGCACTGTGCAGATGTGTGAGAGAATATCTGCTGTAACACAGGTTTTCAATAATATTTTAGAACAATAAAGTAAATAAGGAGAAATCTTTCCAAACCCAGCTTTGTCCAGGGCAGACATTCAGCTTTGCTTATTGTGTTCAAACCTCCTGTTATCTGCTGATAATTTCACTCTGACAATTTGTCGCAGCCTGAATGAAACAGAATATGTTGGCTTAAATAAGCTAAAAATAGAAACAGAATATGTTGGCTTAAATAAGCTAAAAATAGCTAACTTTGGGGTTTCACTCAGTAACAACTTCCACACCGAAGACAGTTGTTGCCGATTTGACCTGGTGGGGCTTATGTATTGTGCGGTCAAGTTTAAAACATTCTGATTTCAGTCACCAGCCAATTTTTCAAAGCATCTCCCAGCTAATATTGATGGATAAATGATAAAACCTTGAACCTACTGATAGACCATTTTCCTAAATTAACCAAACTAATTTATTGGTGGCAACTAGATTTTCCCAGCTGTGGTTCTTGTTGTTAAGTTTATCACTTTTCTTTGACGATCCAGATTTAGATTGAGAATGTACTTGAATTCCAGGATGATTTATCTGTATCGCAAAGGAAGAAAACTGATGATGAGCAAACTTCTCTGTTACAGGTGCTCAGAAAAGATTGAGTCTATGTTGGATATAAATACTTGCTGCCACTAATCCAGTTGTAAGAGTTAAATAGTAACAAACCTGCTGAGACTTGGATTTTAAATAATGAAATGCAGAATTTAAAGTCCATACTGACTTCAGTCTGGTCCCCTAAAAGCCTCCAGGAGTCGTACTGCGAGCCTGCGACTGTTAGTCATCTGAGGCGACTGTGGCCATATCAGCTGACTGCCTGATTGGTTTTTGCCACTCAGCGACCTTTCAGCACATGATCTGCTCAAACACAGCTCAATCTGTTAGTCAGTGATTGCCTCTCCCAGGCACACTGCTTATATTGTCTTCAGGCTCTACTTAAAGTGCTTGTAGGGTCTGACTTTGTGCTGGGGATCTCATTTTCTAAGGAAGCGTGCAGGTTAATGAGAGTATGACTCACCAACAAGAATAAACAGATTGCGTCATTCCTCGTGTTTATCTCTTTATGAGGGGAGTTTACAGAGTCGCTGTGTTTGTGCAAATTTAGTTTCCTAATTACAGCTTGCGATGTTAACAAAATCCCTCCATTACTGAGATGGTGAATGCTGACTGGTTTGAAAAAGAAAACCTATTGCTGTTTCTGTGGTTGTTCTGGATAAATACATGCTATGTTAAGTGTTTAAAATGCTTATTTAAATTGTGTCAACAAATGTGGATAAATGAGCAATACTCCCTTTTTTTCTTTCTTCACAGATATTGTTCGATCAGGCGCAGAGATCAATCAAGACTCAGCTACAAACGTTTGTAAAAGAGTGAGTGTCCATGAAAGAAAAGAGCTAATGCAGGAAATACTCTAGATATTTTACGTGAACATAAGTAGCCACCATTTAGGAAATTTAATGTTGGGAAGAATAAACAGAAAGAAGAACAGAAGTTTTTTCACAGTTTCGATTTACAGTCAAATGTTTTTTATGGTGCCTTACAGAAGTATTAATTCCTCCTTGCAGTTTCTTCTGTTTTTTTCATGGGAAAGCCACATTAAGATTTTATGAAGACCAAGACAAAGTAGTGTTTAATTTCAAAATATAGGGGACTGTCAAAACTTTTTTATGAGGTAATATCTGAAACTGTGATTCATTTTTATTCATCCCTCTTGAGCTGTCTGGAGACAGATTTCTGGCCAGTCCAGTTTGCAAACTGTCTGAAGCTGAAATAGGTTTGAATCTGTAGTTCTTCTTCATCATCGTAATTGAATAACCCCTGTTATAATATATTTTTGTTTGCTGCTAGAATACTAAATGTGGAAAGGGTCAAGGTTTATGGCTACTTCTTCCAACTTGCATTATCCTATCTGTGTGTTTTAAACCTCAGCTTGAAAATTCAGACTATTGGCATAATTACAGGAAGCAGTCACAGCTCGGGATTAATTCATTAGCAGGATTAACAGTTTTAGCTTCAGGCATGCCAAGACTGAACTCCCACGTTATCAGCTCCAATACTTGTAAGGGGAAGCCAGAAGTTGTTCTTATTTATTATTATGCCCAAAAACCTCAAAGTGAAAAGGCTGAGGACCTTTTCTGAGAGCTTTGATAATCGCAATGGAAAATATGTAAAGCAAGAGTTGACCTCCAGAGATTTCCAGAATTACTTTGAACCTTAATGAGTTTTTGTATGACCTTGCTGAAAGATGAGCATTTCTTACTTCAACAAGTCACCTTACCCATAAAAGACCATAATAAGAAACACCATAAATTATTGCTTTATGAGCCATTATCCACATATTCTCTAAAAATATAATTATTTCATTATTCCTTGATTTAACCGTCTGCAGAGGGATAATTTAGGAACCTGAAATTCAGAGTCTAAGTGTGAGTTTTAAACTTTTATTGCAGCTAAACTCTTTTATAAACATTTCTTTTGTGAATGTTATTACTTATATTAGGTTAAAAGTAATAGTTTTAAAAGCCTAATGTGTTTCAAAGATATATCCAGATAACAAAATATGTTGCTTAATTGACACTAATAGGAGATAAAGAGTTTTATTGAGATGACTTTTAGAATTAAATGTTAATTTTAGCAACTTGTCTGCAGAGGCTGAATTATAACAGCACAGTGTCTGTTGTAAGAATTAAAGCTAAATTACCATCTAATTGTGCCATTACCATCTTTTCCTCTTTTCTGTATGACTGAGTGTTTTTGTTTTATATATAAATGTATCTGCTTGAATTCTTGGTTTTGCTTCCTAAATCTGCATAAGCATCTGCAAAAGTCACTTGTTTTAAGACTTTTGCTTTCAGCATCCCATACTTTGATTTTCTTGTCAGTTTTAAAATAAACTTGTTTGAAAAGCTTCAATTTTCCATTGTTCTTCTTTGCAGTGACCTGCGAAAGTTTAAAGAAGCCAAGAAACAGTTTGACAAAGTTAGTGAGGAAAAGGAGAATGCTCTTATCAAAAACGCTCAGGCTCCTCGCAACAAGCAGCATGAAGTAGAGGAGGCCACCAACATCCTGACCGCCACACGCAAATGCTTCCGACACATTGTCCTCGACTACGTCTTACAGGTATGCTGACTCTGTGGGATTTAAACACAGAATAACGGCAGTGCATAATGGATCAGTTTGATACTTCTACATCATGTTGCAACAGACATTTTAGTTCAAATCTTGTAGCACTATTCAGCAGAACATTGTGCTTTGCCAAATGGTGCACAAGCAATTTTTAACAAGGCTTTAAATAGAGTAACATTTTGCTGATGTGCAGCTTAAATAATGAGCTGTGCTGTCATAGTACCGTTTTTATCCTGACTTACAGATGTGTGATACTTCAGGGATGTCAGCCTACAGTGCCTCGCAAAAATCAGAATATTATTAAAGAAATGTATTTATATATTCAAGGGATTTAATGTGCGAGAAGGCCGACTTGTGAAGTGGGAGCATGTGTTTTTTTTAAAAATTATATTTACTTTCACAAGTAGAAATGTGAAACATCTGATATGCATTTGTGCTCAGGTCCTTTTCTCTGATTCCCCCTGAATAAAATCTGGTACAGCCAGTTGCCATCACAAGTTGAATTATTAGTAAATAGAGTGCAGCTTTGTGTGATTTAATCTGTTTAGATGCAGATGTTCTGTGAAGGCTTGCTTTTAAGGGAAATTGCCAAGAAGACAACTGTTAGCAGAAAACTGAAGGTGCTCTGGTTGATCGTTTGTTGTGGTGGAAAACTAACAATGCATATCAGTCAACCAAACTTTATTTATAGAAGATCTTTCATGTTTAAAACAGACAAGCAAACATTTAACTTTTAGAAACACACAATGAAATTATCAGAATGGTCAAACAGTAAACAATAAGGAATTAACAATACTACCCTATTTTAAAACCGGACGGTGGCAGCATAATTCTGTGTGGATTTGTGTTACGCAGGGTAAGAGAGTCTGGTCTGTGTTGACTGGATGAAGCTAAATTTATGGCAAAACAGGCAACAACCTCTTTACATTGATACCTCGTTTACCTAGAAACACAGAGCCCAACAAGACTGAATTGTTTTCAACCAAAGCATATCCATGTGTTAAAATGGCCCAGTCAAAGTCCAAACATAAATATTTTTTGTAATCTGTGGTAAGACTTGGACATTGATATTTATGGATGATCTGACTCATTTCACATAACGTGCAGATTTTTTTATAACAAATTTTCAGCAACAAGGCAATACAAAGTCCCTTGTCTCTCATGTGTCTCTAGATGTCCAACACTGATGATACTTGGAGCTATAACTACAGCGAAAGATATTTCTACAATGTAATGCCTCAAGGAGGCTGAATACAAATAGATGCCGCACTTTCCAGATTTACAAGTAAAATTTATTGAAAACAATGTATCATTTATCAAAATTATTAACTTTGTTTTGTTGTCACACAAATCTCAAAATTTATCAAAGTACGAATACTTTTGCAACTCTATGTACAGTAGTAGTAAAATAAGCAGTTACATCTTGTGAAACAACTTAAAAAATCAATTGTGAACTACATCTATATACTTCCTCACAGGTAGATGTCTAATTAAACCAGTACTAGCTGCTGCTATCTTGTCAAATACTCCCATCTGAATGGAGGATGTCCCTCTGCTCAATTATGTTGATGTGATTTAATTTTCATTCAACTCTGCGCTTGGAGTGATGGCTATAAAATGATCAGCTGGCTGTCATATTATCTCCCATTTCTCCCAGCATCGTGTTCAGTAGCGGTTAGGAAAAGACAAATGACTCATTTCTTCATCAACCCGTTCATCAAAAATAAGCTGAAAAGGAAATGAAAAGGGGGAAGCTCGCAAGAAAACAATTGAAGTGTTTAATGTTGAATAAAAATGTCTGTTAGGTTTCACAAGAAATACATTTTCATACATCAAGATTTAACACTTTATTGCTAAGACACATCACAAGGCAGGTGTGAGGAGAAGTGTTGCATTTTTGCAAGTTTTTCTTGCTGTAAAGTACTTGCATATAGTCCATTGCATCAGCTGTGTCTGTGAGTCTCAGCAGCTCTAATTACTTTGTGATTTCTGATAAAGCAGCTGCAAGCACTTTCCATTCAATTTCCCTCCAAAGGAACATGCACTGCTACATTTGTACCATTTTCCCCCAAAAGCAGACTTCAACGTTCTGCTTCAGCTCTGCATAATCGCTGCCTTATAAAATAAAGCCTGACTGTGTGGAATTAGTTTAGTTTTTATCAGGCTCTTTAGTTTGCTTTCAGGAAATCTTTAAATGAGCTGCTAGCTCAGCTGATTTAAATGGGCCTTTTTAATGCTTTATATTTGGTTAGGGTTGTCAGCATTTTAAAACTCCACCCTCAAGCAGTGCTTACTGGAATATTTAAGAGATTTCAGCTTTATTTTTTCATTGCTTCTAGATTGTCTTTGCCCGATTATGTGTTATGTAGTTTAAATTGACACTCTGGTTGGTGGAGGAAGGAGAAAATATAGATGAGACATTGTGCTTTAGTTACATTAACCACACTGAGGAGCAAAGCTACGTGATAAATAAAACGATAATTAAGTGTTCATGCCGTTTCAAACAGAATAAGTAGTGCTAAGCTACTTATTTTGTTCTTGGTTATGGTATATACATGTTATTTTTCTGTATATTTTAATGTAAATAATGGTTCCCACTGTATATAGATTGTGTTCAGCTATATCTGGGCTTCTTTCTTATTTAATAATGCATAAGTAAACTGTTTTTGCAGAATTTGCATTTTGTGACAGTAACTTACTGAAACTGACAGACCCTAAAAACAGAGATAAAATTCTCTAAAAAATGATATTGAAAACTCTTAAATAGACATGTTTTTTTTTTCAGAACATTTTTATATATTAACTCTTTTTTTAGCCTCCTCTGAGCTAAAAAAAGATTTGGGCCTAGTTGTTCTAAAATTCTGTTTCCCTTCTGCATGGCAACATGCGACTTACCACAACTGAGCAACCAGTTGTAATTGCCTGTAACTTTTGCCTATGGCTGTTGTCCCAGCCCCATGTTGCACCAGTCTAACTAAATCGCCATCGTTTTGACATGCTACTTTAGGCACAATTACACACTGCCTACCATCAAAAGAGAATGGGAGGGTGAGGCTCATAAAAGCTGTGATGCTTCAGCTACTGTGGCAAAATAATGACTCTTTCCAGGATGGAAGTTGAGATCTATGTAGGAATACAACTGTGGTCAGTGTTGCCGTACAACCATGAAATTATCGCCGGCCACAAAAACGAATCCAAGCTTTTGTTCTCTGAGGTACCGATGATTTGGGAGCATGCTTTCCTGACCACAAACAGTTCCCTGTGTGCAAACAAGCTAACCTGAGAGTGTCTCTTGTCTTTTCTAGCAGCTAGAAGTGACCTCGCTGTCTCAATAAAATGCATCTGGATAAATTAAAGTACAACTCTGTTTTAATACAAAAGTGAAGCACCAATATATAAATTCATTGCACCCAGAGAGCAATGAATTTATTCATGATAAAAGCTTATACTTAATAGGAAGTCAAAATTTAGTTTGTCAGAAAATTTTAATGCTGCTAAAATAAAATAATAATAATAATAATAAAGAACCATGAGCCTGATGGAAATTATTGCCATGGAGTGGACATCATATGCTCTCAATATGTGGGTGTGCCCTCTTTTTCTTTTAAGAATTACTGCATCAGTTTGGCACAGCAATGTTATCCCGGTTTGCGTCAATAAACTCCTGCAGGGATTTGCTTCATATTTATCAAAGTATGTGTAGTTTCTTGTTTTTCTGTTTCTCATCTGAGCCTCCAATACTTTGTGAATTTTAGCATTGTGGGCAAAGTTGCGTGTATTCGATGTGATTATCTGCTGGCCTGAGACTTTCTCCAGCTGACTAATTACTACATTAGGTCATAACACTTGGAATGCACTACCCAACAATTATTCTACTTAATTATGCTTAATATTGCACAGGCTGATATTATGATGACGATATGTTTGCAATGTATTGTGCAGCCCTAACTGCAGTTGTTTTTGTTGCTGGTTCACCATTTTCCTTCCACTTAATTTTCAATTAGTGTGCTTTGATATAGCACTGTGTGAACTACTAGGTTTTTTGGCAATGACTGTTTTTAGTGTGACGTATTGTAATGTGCCTAGGAAAGACATGCAAAGTCCACCCTAAAAGCTCCAGCTTGGATTTCAACTCTCTACCTTTTTGCTCCATCTGTCAGCCATCAATAGTGCAACCCCAGTTATTGGTTCCTGCCTATCAATATAGGCTGGCAAGTATTTAATAATTTTTTATGCATTTTTCTCAATTTTGTATGGCTTCTCTGTAACATTTACCTGAGATAAACTTCCCCCTGAGAAGTTTACGATCGTTTGAAATAGTAAACTGCTGCACACAGAGTCATAAATAAGCAGGGACACATGAGGCTGAAGTTCAGCTGGGTAAGGAGAAAGCAACTTCAACTCCATGTTTGTGTGAAATGTGTGACTTTGGGCTCCCCCTGCTGCTGAGAAAATGAAGCACTGACTGGAAAAGCTTGCCGCAAATGGTGTAATAAATTTTACTTATTTATTTATTTATTCGCAGGTCTTTGTTTAGCTTGATCTCTATTATCATCTTTGTCTGTATGTATTTTTAAATTTGTTTTTGATTGTTGGTCATTTCTCTATTTGTAGCCTTAACATCAACTTTACTTTCTGTTTCAGTTTGGGTCAGCTGGTTTTACTAGATAAATAAAAACAAATTAAAAATATTTTCTTCCATTTATTTAATTCTTTAATAACTTACTGTGCTTTTAAATATGTTTTATACATTTTTGTGTCATATTATGTTGTTGACTATCACTGTTTTGCTTTTACTATTTGCAGATAAATGTTCTACAATCTAAGAGAAGATCAGAAATCCTGAAATCGGTAAATCTACCTCTTAATCACAATAAAGCCAATTGAATATTATCTGTTTTTTTTTTAAGTCAACTTGAACAATCGCTGTTTTTTTGTTTGTTTTTAATATGTAGATGCTGTCCTTCATGTACGCCCATCTGACTTTCTTCCATCAAGGTTACGACCTCTTTAGTGAACTGCAACCTCTTATGAAGCAGCTGGGTGGACAGGTACAAACAGCTTTCTGCAAACATCCAGATTACGCTGTTACTTATTCAACTATTGTGATGTCATGTTTTGGTGCAAATCCTGCTGTTTTTATGCGTGGTGACCTATTAGCTTTTGTATTTAATGCCCTACAAAAGATCATCCATGTTACTTGCTGAATGTTTTTTTTTTTTTTTTTTTTTTGATTTGTTAGGATTTTTTTTCAGTTTGGACACATTTATTAGCTCCCATGATGGAAGTATGAAATAAAATCTTAACGTTGAGCACAATCTCACTGAACAATTGGAAAAAGTCTTTAATTCAAACTTTTTAAGTTAAAAAATTATTGTTGTTTTAGTCTTAGTGACTGAATTATTGAATGGTCTAGCAAACACTTTAAGATAAATATAATTGATACATCCTTTAAATTAGCATTTTTAATTTTTAAAATTGCCTGTCTGCAGAGAAAGCAGGATGTTAACGAAGTCAGACATTTCCAAAACCCACTGTCAGATAACTGTAGCATTTTAGAGTCGCCAAATCACCATTTCAGACGTCTCAGTTTGGTCATTATTGAACTGTGCAGGTGTAGATCTGATCTTCTAACAAATCCATGCGAACTCAAAAGAACTGAGGGAAAAAAATAAATGAATTGACATATTCACCTTGAGTTAAAAATAAAATCCTTTCTTCAGTCACACCTCCATGCAGGTAAAAAATCATGTTAATCCTGTGTTAAGTGGTACCACACACTGCATTCTGCAATCTGTCATTAAGTTAAAATTGGCTCCAAGGCAATCACCGAGGTACCATTTACATATCGCCTGGTGGTTCATTAAATAAAAAATACCTTCTTGAATCCTACCATGGAAAGTTTGCTTTCATGTCCTGGGACTTTACCTCAACATGTCTTAAGATTGACATGTTAGTAACAAATATTCTTGAGGGTATGGTATGAAACAGGATAGATATTCATAAAGGCACATCAGTAATACTGATGTGAAATGACTATAGGAGTCATTTCTTTGTATTCAGATTATTTTTTATGGTTTTTATTTCACTTATGGTGATTCCCAGGAAGCAAACAGTTGATAGTGTATATCTAATTATACTTGAGTGATGGGGTGAGCCCACATTTTTACACTTGCCACACCATGACAGAAAGGCTTTACCTTTGATTCCCTTTTGAATATTTACCAGCATAGCAAAAGCAGTCGGTTTAACTTGCATTAGACAGGTAAATTACATTAGATTTTTTAATTTCAATCAATCAAGTTTATTTGTACAGCATATATCAGCAACAAGGTAGTTTGAATTTCTTTGCATCATGAGAAGACATCATAAATGCAGGCAACACTTGTAAATGCCCTCTAGGGCAGAACATTGCATTTGTCATGTGCAGTCATTGTGTGTCGGGCAATGTTTTGATTTTTTTTTTATGGGTCAAAAGCAATTCTGAACAGGTGGGCTTTTAAGCCTTGATTTAAAGGATGACAGTGTTTCAGCTGTTTTGCAGTTTTACAGTTTTACATCTGTGGGTTGAGCTGAAGAAAAAAGGTATTTTAATCTATACATTAGGCAATCTATAGATTAAAATTTATGTGATGATGTCAAACAAGTCTATTAACCAAACCACATACAAGATACTTTTAAATTGTGAGATTTCAACCCAAAAGAATCCACCCTTACACACTGTTTCTGTTCCTATCTCATCAGTGTTTGTGGGAATCTGAGTGTGTGTGTGGTGTGTTTCCGCTTTGTGTGTATGCATGCATCCCCCAGCAAATAGGGCCAGCCCTCTAGGGCAGAACTCAGCCCAAATGTGACTTTAAGATGATTATCGCAGTGGAGCTGCTGCTGCAGTTAGCAGGAAGGAGGAAGAAAGCCGCCAGGAGGCTGGAAGGAGGGTTTTTTCACAGATTCACACGGTTGATCGTCAGCTGAGCAAACGCAGCGCAGAAACTGAAGGATGATGCTCAAAGTTGGAGGATATGGAGGGTATTGAATCAGAGCTTTGAGGCAGGGATTCTCAGCAGTGTGAAATAGACCATGGAGGAAAAGTTTTTGTGATGTTTGAACTAGATAACTAGATATTTTTTTACATTTTGAACAACGGCGTCGTTGGGAGTCACATTTGAAAATATGGAGCAGTGAAAACCTAATTGAAGGGAAGAACATTCCTTTGCTTCCTGAACATCCGATGCAGTGATGTCAGGACAGTGACAGGAACAAACTTTCAAATGCAGATTTTCTTTTCTGGAAGGAATAAAAGGAACTCTCAGGGCTTTAAGGAAAGGACTGTAAAAAGACTCAAAACTTGAAGAGGGAGGAAACAAAAAGCAAGAGACTTTGAATTCAAGCTGACAAACAACTGGACTGTAACCCTGCTGTGGATTACGAGCCTGTCGCTCTGAATTTGAAAGCGAGCAGAAAGGAAAGGGAGATCAGAGTGTGGGCTGTGGGAAGCTGCGGCGAGAGGATTGTGTTTTCTATCGTTTCTCATCATGAAGCTGAAGAAGGTGGAGAGACTGTGCAGGGAGGTGTGGAGGAGCTGCCAACAGGTATCAAGCATTGTCGAGCAATTTAAAAGAAATAGATTTGGGAATTTAAGAAAATAAACATAAAATAAACTTTGAGAAATGTTGAGAGAAGCTGATTGCTTTGCTGGTAAGGTTTCTGATATTCTGGTTTTGCTACTTTTCCTTCATGCTCAACTGCCCCCACAGATCACATCTTTCTGATTGAAGCTTTCAGTGACACACAACCTTATGACTGAATGAATTCACTGGCTTTGTTAAATTAGAGGGATTTTCTGTATCTTTTCCATGAGTCATAAAGCTTGTCATTGTAGTTTTCATGTCAGCACAGATCTGTGGTCAGTCAGTCATGAAGCATCTGCCGACTGCCGAACTCTGTCATGGGAGCCATGAGCTGGAAAGACAGATATAATATACAGGTTTATGTTAAGTATGATTCTGTTTATAGAAGGCAGCAGAGAGACTGAATCGTTTTGACTGAACTGGTTATCAAAGCATAACAGAGAAAAACATTTTCCATCCTGATCTTATCAGCCTGCTGCACTCTCGTCCACCCATTTCCGCTGTAAGCAAAACAAATCCCTGCTGCAGTCCTGTCTTCTCTAAAACAGCTAGATAGCAGCAACATCTGTGTGTACTTTATGGAAGACGCCATGTTAAGATGTTTATTTATTTATTTAGACTTGATTTACTAAAAGAAAATCCATTGATGTCCACAAAAATTACAAATGTTACACCATGAGGGCGTAACATTGCGTAACATTGCTACAGCTCCTAGCGAGCTGTAGCAACAAAAGTTGCTACAGCTGATTAGCTTGACTTTTGTTCATTTCTTTTATTTTCATCCTAGAAAGAAACCTTCGTAAATGATCCACAGATCAATTCAGTCCTTAAGATTCAACCCCATTTTCTGTCCATGAGTTGCTATTTCCCACTTACATTCTGTATCTGCATACCATGTATAAATTTATTTATCTTGTTCATTCAGCATTCTTATAAACGATGAAGATCAGTAGCCCAATAAATACATATAGCTAACATACAAAATTTTTAACTGCAATTTAAATTCTCAAGACTTGCATTACATGCTATTCCTAGTTCTTTTGGTTCTGATCCTTTTGTCTATCTAATCTTATGAAATAGATTATGTCCCATGAATAAACAAAATAGGTTTAAGCAATTTCCTGATAAAAAATATTTTTGGACAACAACTTTCCTTTTCCTCCTAGCGAGTTTAAATGGACACATAGTTGATATGAAAGGCTAGAGAAATGATGTGTGTTTTACTGTGATATTGCTTTAACTTGTTGCTTTTAACCATCTGACATGATTAGAAATGATTTTGTGTTCTGAATAGAGTTTTGCAAGAAAAAAATTGATATGATTAAATCTGCTCATGTCTTAATAAATGTTTAAATAGAAACAACCCTAAGTTAAGTTTTAATTTAATTTTGTTGAAATAAAATAAAGATTTTGAATTGTGAGCTGTCAGAATGACCACAACTGCTTCAGACTACTTTAAAACTCCAACATTACTCAATATCTGAATATTTAGTTTGCAGAGGAAACTTTGAACCTTCTTCATCACGCCTCACATTCCTCCTGCAGCCCTTCAAACACTGACCTCTAATCAGATACTGATTCTTTTGTGTTCGAGACTGCAGACGGCATAATTTAGGTCATGCCACAGCAACAAACCGTTGAGAGACCTAGTTAAGATTTCACAGCTTTAAGGCAAACTGGCACATTTTCAGCAGCAGCCTATGAACCCCAGCTCTTTATTGAAGACTTTTTTAAGTTGCTGTGTTCTCAAAGGAGCCCTTGTTTTCCTACCCGCACCAGTTTTTACTGTAAGGAATGAAAAAAAGTTGAGAATTTCTCATTTATTTCACCCGTGATCAAGCCAGCTTTACACAGCCCATTTTGTTTAGAAGAGAAAACTTGCCTTGTTTAGGTCTGATCATTGCTCGATCAGTATAAAGCTGAAAATTTGCCTTTTCAACACATTTGAGGTCAAAAATAAACCTCACACTCAAACCATAAATGGTTGTCATTCCTCAGATTCTAAGCTCTGCTATTTATCTTTGTGTTGGGAGATCATTTTGCTCATTATGCATAAGCTAAAGCTGCTTTTGACTGAGACGTTTGGCTGTTTTTGACTGGTCGGTTTGGTAAACTGGACCATATTGTCCTGTCTCCTGCAGTTGGACCAGCTGGTGGTCGATGCTGCCAAGGAGAAGAGGGACATGGAGCAGAAACACTCCACCATCCAACAAAAGGTAAATTCACATGAACGCTGTTTCCTCATCATTTTTTTGAGTTTAAATCAAACATGGTCCAATGGTTTCCATACCCACACACACTGTACATGTACAGCACATGTACAGTGTAGTACATGTAGTGTATCTGGAACGTTTTCACTTGTTTATCCGTTTTTCTTGTCAAAATGGCTTCAGCCCTGATTGAATGGATGGAAAGTATCTGTGAAAATAGATTTTGTAAAAACTTGCCAAATATTCTTAATTGGATTCACATCTGGACTTTGACTAATCCATTTTACCACATGTCTGCTGTGATAAAAGCCATTCCCCTTTGCAGCTCTGGCTGTGTGTTTATGCTCGTTGTCCTGCTGCAACATGAACCTACGCTTCAGTCTTTTTCAGCCTCTAAAATTTGTCCCCATCCATCAACTCTGACCAGCTGAAAAAAGATATTACTACAGCATGATACTGCCACTACCATGTGCCACAGTAAAGATGGTGTTTTCAGGGCCACGTGTTGTAAAATGTTTTTTATGAAGGCCAAAAAGTAACTTTTCTTCCTTGTTGTATGTGTCCCCTGAAGAACACTCAAACACTTTCTCACTGTGTCATAATAAAGCTGCATTTTGCATATTTAGTAACTGTAATACTATTTTGTTTGGCTGTTTAATTACATCAGGAATCTGATAAAAGTTTGTAAAGGGAGTCAGAAATAAAGAAAAACAATGCCATACTTGGGTATTAACTTGTTCAGTCGAGTGTGTGTTTGTCAATTGAGGGAATGGCAGTAGTAGTCCGCCCTCAGGTGTCAGGTGAGCCCTGACGATGATCTCAGCTACACACACATGCATTATTGATAGCAGACGGGAATCCGTTGCTAAACAAACTGTTTGGTTTCAGCGTGCTTTCAGATCTCCTGATTAGCACTTGTTTGTTTCACCATTCAGTTTCTCTGCTTCTCATTTTGCTAAAGCATACAGCAGATCAGTAGCACATCTTTTGATCTGGGACTCCTGCATCTGTTGAGTTTGTTGATGCCCTTAAAGAATAATAAAGTCTTGAGCTGGATGTTATATCCCAGCGTGTGATGGAAGTCATTTGCCTTGTGGTTTAGTTGTACATCACACAGCATTAGTAAATACAGGCAATAGTTACTTACCCGGCTGTTCTCTTAATGGGATTTTCATATTCCACTGTCTGATAACTCAGCTGGAAGAAACACATAATGTATGTGTTTCCTCCTTCCTTTTGTCCTCTCCTCAATCTAACTTCATCATGGCATCTCTGCCAACTTCCAGCTATCCTTCTGACGTTTAACTGGGTACTATTTTTAAGCATTCTTGCTCTCTCTGTCTGACTGCATCTACATACACCCTTCTAACCATGTTGCCTTCTCTTTCCTTCTGCTTTTGCTCTTCTTTCATCTTTTTTTCTAATCTCTCCAGGCTGCACTGCAGGTAAGTGGTGTTTCTTTTCCTTTTCCTCTCATTTTTCCCCTCATGCAGATGTTTATGTTTCCATGCAACATCTGCATGAACATAGTTTAGTGTTGGATCTCTGGAAGGTCAGAATTGATTTCTGCAGGTCTCACTGTTTAGAAATACTTCAGTGAAGAAGACATTTGATTGGCAATGTGGATAATAGGTTGTCATATATGAGTTAAGTTGCCAGGCATGCTTCTGTGCTTTGTGCTGTTGATGCGTTTGAGTTTGCTGAGTTTATTGAATAAGTTAATGCTGTTTTGACGCTTCAGTCGGTTACTCCACATGACTTCACATGGTGTATTCATCCTCAGATAGGTTTGGTCATTCACAGTTCCTATTCAGTCTTTAAAAGAAATACTTTTCTTCACATTTATTTTCGGTTATCGCACATGTTCTCTTCCAAATCAGTTCTGCAAAGCATTCAGTTAGTTATATTATTTACTCCTGACATAGTCCCTCATTTTGTGGAAACAAGGCTAAGCAGCTGACGCTTTTGCCTGCTATTCTTGGTGTCAAATTATTTCACTCCACTTCATTCTGGATATACAATGCCTTGAAAAAGTATTTCCCCTCAATTTTATTATTATTTTTTCACATTTTGTCACATTACCTTAATACTTCAAGCCACACAATGTCTTAAGATTTTATTTCAGCACAAAGCAACACATAAATGTGATGTAGTGGATATGATGGATGGGTTTCAACATATTTTACAACTAAGAAGCTGAGAAATTTGGTGTTCTGATATAAATTAAGTGCAAACACTTGCCTTTCTAGATTTTTTCATTGATAAACAGAGAATCCAGGCATTCTTGTTAGAAAATGGTGGAAAACAAACAAAATCAGTGAAGATCCAGGAACACAGCATTCATGTCAGGGAGAACGATGTGGAGGAATGTAAAGCAGGATTTGGTGATGTGACGATATTCCAGACTTTGGATGTGTGGTGTGAATACTTTTGCAAGGTCAAACCTAAAGTTTCTGCTTGTGTTTGTAATATTTGCCAGAAAGTGTGAGTTAAATATATAAGACCATTTCAAGAAACTTCTTCTTCTATTAAAAACTATCCACATCATCACTCAGTCATTTATCACGTTACTTCCCCATTATGCAAGAAGGAAGTCTGCCAGCCTTGAATGTTTATTTTTGTGCACAATAAAAAAATGGCATCATGATTCTGCTGTTGAAGTCCTTATGGGAGTTTAAATGGGTCCTGAAGTTGTGTTTAGCATGCCAACTCTGTGCCTGTGTGCATTGTTCAGCAGAAACACTTGATGTCAGACCATGACACAGCTAAAGTGCCTTTAAGAAACACAGTCACGTGCTGCTGGACCATTCTATCTCTGTCTTATCTAACGAAAATAAGTAGAGATGAATGCTCTAAAACAGCTGCAGACATTTTTATGTGACAATAAACTAGAGACTCCTATGACAAACACTTAATAATAAGCTTTTAGAACAGGAAGCTGAGCGTACTACTATCAAAGTGAAGTCATGTTTTATCCTCTAAGACCTCTGTAAAACCAACCCCAACACACACAAACACACACACAAACAGGTGACCTTTTGCTTGGATCCTGAGCACTCTGGAGGAGGAGCAGTTGCTGTAGTTGGATAGACACGGCGACAGGAGAGGTGGGGAGGTGATGGTTTGTAGACACGATGATCAACGGGGCTTCAAGTGACTTCAGTCACTGAGATGCCACACAGACTGAGGCGCTGACCAGTGTCAGCTGTACGGGGAAACTCATACGAGTTAGCAAGGAGAAACTGAGAAAAATGAAGATTTTCAGCCGTTTTCACTATGTGTGGTATCTGGTGAGTGCATGTTGAGCATGTAACAGTGTCACTCTGCCAATGTCCACTCGAGTAGTGTTTGGTTTTATTTTTTTGCTTCAAGTTTCTCTCATTTGGACCACCTCTTCTTCCTTTCTTGGAAATGCAACCTTTCTTTTCTCTGTGTGGTTTTCTTGCTGTTTGTGTGAAATTTTAGGAGGCGACAGAGCTTGACTTTTTACCAGACCATCGCAGCTTTTGTGCCTGGAGGTCGACCTCTGTACGTAGTCGATGCATTGACTTCCATCTGATGTCTGTGTTGTAACCCCACCTGCCTCAGCCCATCATTCCCTCGTCAGCACATGCCTGGAAACTGCATTGCAGTGTTCGTGTAAATGTTTGCATCTTTATCCATTCCCTCACTTTTACAGCCCGACACATGCATCAGTGTTGCTCTCCTCATAATGCAGCATGTCAGTATTGTTGTCAGTGTCTGCTAAAGGGAGTTTTGATTGCTAGTTTGATGTGAGGGTTGTTGTCCATTGCCACATTTTAGTCCTTCAGTTTTCTAAATGACAGGACCAGGAAACCACAGCTTTGAAGCGCTTCAGTATAATCTTTTTTTTTTTTTTTTTAAATCTGTCACTGTATATTGTGATACTACAATACTACACACTTTCAGAATTTTTGGAGGGAAAAAAAGATTAGATTAGCATGCAATATTTTCCTTTTACGTGACAATTAAAATCCCATTAAAACACCTAAAAGTTTTCCGCTACAATGTTACAATATGTTATATAGGTATGGATATTTTTGGAAGGCACTCTGGTTGTCTAGAAAGCCAAAACTGATTTTGTCATCTTATTGATGTCCAGGAAGTAAGCAGGAAGTGGTGGCCATTGTCACAACTTGCTGTTTCTCTGAGGTCACTTCCATTTGACAAACACAGTCATCGGCACTGAAATGTTTACAGACTCCTGCAGGTTTATGTTTGCTTTGTATATGACTGTGTGATGTTTTGGTTTCAGCCCAGGGCTTGTTTAAGGTGGACTTGCATTGTTGAAATGATAGTTTTATAGCTATTTTAGAACATTAACAATACTTGACAGAAAATCCCCAAATAGAGAAACCATTAAGTTCCTCTAAGTTAAAATTAAGTAAACTAATGCTGTTTGGAATATATTGGCTTGCTTACGTTGACAAAAGCACTTTTCTAACCCAGGAGGTTTGGTGGAAGATATTGGATGTTTCTGGAAGGGCAACAGATAAGATGATCCCCTTGCTTGTTACAAGAACAGATCTTGAAGACGTCAAGCTGTAATTGCTTATGGAGACGGTGATGCTTGCTGTAAATTGACACTTCAAGGACACACACACTATCACACACTCTTGTGTAGGTGTGTAATGTCACCTGAAGCTGAGGAGAGTGTGGCAGCACCTCAGGTAGTTAATGCTGAGCAGTCTCATAAGAACACATGAGACTGAGTTACAGCAGACATGCAGGATATTCAGACAGACTCTGATGCCTCGCTCTTCACTTTACAAACTACAAGCAAATACAGAAAACAACAGCTTCATGGTCTCACTAGTTTCAGATTTTCTTAAATATCTGAGCTGCTCTGATTTTGACCAATCAAACATATTATTCTATTAGCAGAACAAATTAAATAATGTTCTGGGTGGTTCTGTTGGTAGCCTGTATAATTGGTGTCGGAGCAATAAGTTGGGCTCATTTCCTGTGACAGATGGAGTTTGCCCAGGTTTCCTCTTGTCTCCGATTCTGTTCATAATCTTTAAGGAGAGATTTTCTTGGTGCGGCCATAAAGTTGAGAAAATCTGTTTCGGTGGCTTTAGGATTGGGTCTCTGAAGTGATTCTCACCATGGTGTCAAACTCATTTTCATTTCGAGTCACATCAACGAATTTCCTCAAAGGCCAGTTGTGGCAGAACGCATTAATAAAACTATGAGACTGTTAATATATTATGGCTTTTTCTGTATTCGGAGTACATCTTCAAATTAAATAGTATGAAACATTTTTCACATTTATGTACTCTGAGTTATAGTAAAAATAAAAAGTGATTTGATTTGACTGATAAAATTATAAACTTGCCAAATGATACAACCATAATTTTGACGTTCTCTGGAGTCCAGAGGGCTACGTAAACAGTTACGGCGGCTCGGCCTTGATGGAGGAAGTAGTTTGGAATCCAGCAGAAAATGTAGTAATTACAGGATCAGCCACATTTATGCATCCATGAAATGCTTTTTACTTTTATTTGATTTATATTAAAGTGGGGGGAAAACAAGTGCGAAGTATTTGACATGCTGACCACCAATCATAGACAGTTGAGGTAAAATTGGTGGTTTCCTGTCTTTGGTTGATTGCTGTTGTTTATGCTTTGCATAGATTTTCCTTCAAACATATTTTTTTCTATTGAACATGTAAATTGAACCCTTGATCTGAAGCATTCAACCTTACCATTTATTTATGTCACAGTTTATTAGTAGGTTGGTTGTAAACATTTATGTTTTTATTTTTTTTCGCTTGATACCTTTTATGTATTGTTTCAGGCTAATAAATAGTAAATGTGTGTTTCTTTGTTTCAATTTGTTGCATGCAGTGGTTATAATTTAAATTAGCCGCTGTAAATCATGCATGCTGTTGCACTCTTGCTTGATTTGTTTTTTTTCTTTTTTCTTTTTTTTTTGGAATATATATTCAGGTCAGGCTGGGCAGCAGCTTCCCTCTGAAAGACCACTTGGCTCTTCTCAAGCCAAGTGGCTAATTTTATGCTCCATATTAGTAGAAAATAAGCATCATTGAAGGTTTCATGTTGTCTAACTATTGTTCTGTTACTTTTTTTGTTTATATATCCATGTTTCCTTTTTTTTTTTTTTTTTTTTCCATGTAATTTCCAGGATTTTTCAAATGACGACACAAAGCTGGAGTATAATGTGGATGCAGATAATGGCATTGCAATGGAGGGTTATCTATTCAAGAGGGCCAGTAATGCTTTCAAGACTTGGAACAGGTAATTACTAAGTTGAACTGGTGGCTTAGAAGTAATCTTTACCAGATATAACTTTATTAGTTTTAAGACTGAAACATTTTTGAGTAGCTAAACAAATATAAGAAGTTTTTTGCTCTTTTGCTTCAAAGTAGCATGTATTGTTAATATTTTCTGAGGATTTAGGAGGTAATGACATATAGATTCAAGTAAATGACTTGGACAAAAGAAACGGGGCACGTGTTAACTTTTTTGGTCCAGAAATCCCTTTCTCTCCTCTTACATTCAGTCTGACCCTGTAGCAGGGATAGTAGGGCTCTTTACTGCTCAGATGGCAATAAAGTTTAAAATTACCACAAAAACAATGTGACTTCAGCCCAGTGAGCATGTTTGTCAGTCTTTGAAGACAGAAATTAAAGTTTCCAAAAAGGTGATGGTTAAAAGAAGCTGCTTCAAACCGTCTTTAGTAAAGAAATGCAATGATTTCCAGCTTTATTAATCCTAAAACTTATATCTCCAAAGGATTTGCTTTTAAGTACAGAAAATAATCCTGGCATGCTTTGAAAACATGTTCAAAAAGTGTATTTTTCTTCAGGGTTTGTGCACCGTAAAACTGCAGTATCTCCATAAATAACATTCCTTAACTATCATTCTTCTCTTCCTTGAAATCTCAACTAATTTAACAAACTGATAATTTTCTGGTGATGTATTACTACTTTTAAACTCTAAATGTATTGATTTTGTGTCCCTTGTTTTTGAGAAAAAAAAAGTTATTTATTTAGTCATCAGTTTCTATGGACTTCCCTGTGAGACTTTTTAGCAGCATTTCTGCTCATTGCATGCGACTGACTTTCCTCTTAAACATGTGCTGTCCTTTCAGACGTTGGTTCTCCATCCAAAACAATCAGCTAGTTTACCAGAAGAAATTTAAGGTATGTCAACTGACTCCCCACATCAACCACACAGAAAAATGCTTCTGTTTTGGGGGGGTTTTTTTGTGAGTATTTTTAGTTTACTGCTGTAAGGCAAATCTTAGAAACAACTGTACTGTGGGGAGTAAAGCACTGCTGCACTTCAGGATGGGTTTCGTTTTTGGTTATAATTTTGAAAAGTATTTGTATTGATGATTCAGTAGAAGATAAACACATCTATTTTTCACCTTTGTTATGAATGTTAAGCATTCATATTTACTACTAACTCAAAATCATAGTGCTTGATACAATGGTAGTAATGTTTTTTTAATTTTATTTTATTAGAAACACATTGCTCAAACCCAATCACTCATGTAGATTTACATGATTTAATAAAATCTACTATCTTTGTATATAAATTAAATGGATTGTGAAAGCAAAGTGACTGTACATTTTCTTTAAAAGTAATAATAAAACATTTTAAATGGTGTTCACATTGCAAATGCCAGTTGTATTATAAAGCGATTTCAAAAAACAAGATTCGTAACTATGTGTGTGTTTTGGATTAATGCCTATTTTGGGTTACTTAATGCTGTCTTACTCTTCAAAACCTGAGAAAGTAGGGAAAAAAATGTTTATATAGAAATAATTTAAATGTTGTTTCAGAATCTCAAAGTTGACATTTAGAACAATGTGTTGAAATTCTGACCAGAATCTGTTTAAAAAGCAGGCAGGCTACACACAAGTCTAAATCTGCATGTGTTATATTTACGCAAGTTTTTTTTTAAGTTGCCTATTTCTATGAAATGACTTTACATAAGTTCTAAAGTAATTACTGTAATAGCTGTTTGTTTTTAACTGGCTCAGGTTAGCACCTTAACTTTGTATGCGTCTTTGATGTGTGAGTGGTATTTTGTTTTCTGCCACCCCACAGGACAACCCGACAGTAGTGGTAGAAGACCTGAGGCTATGTACAGTCAAGCACTGCGAGGACATCGAGCGGCGCTTCTGCTTCGAAGTGGTTTCACCAACAAAGTAAATCAGAATTACATGAACATTTCCAGCAGTCTAAGAAATGCTGAAGTATATCACAAATGCATTGGAAATGAAGAGTTTGGGGTTGGAGGAGCAGCGAATCTATCATTTAAGACACAAACAGATTTTCTCACAGCTGCTGTTTGATGCTTGTGTTCCCCTGTGAAGGAGCTGCATGATGCAGGCCGACTCAGAGAAGCTGCGGCAGGCTTGGATCAAAGCCGTCCAGAGCAGTATCGCCACCGCCTTCCGTGACAAGGGAGATAGCGGCGAGGTGAAGAAAAAAAAAACATGAGAGCATGAATCTATTAAAGTGTAAAAAATTATGTCAGAAAGATTCAGATTTTAAGTCTTTTAACAGCACAATTGGATATGATTTAATTTTAGAAATATATGTGAGAGGAGACGTGGACTTCTGCCATAATTTTCAGCTGTTTATTTATTTAAGTCTAGAGTTTAATTTACTGTCTATTCTGAACACTGACCTGTTTCCTCATGCAATCTCTTGCCAGAAGCTGGACAGAAAGTCATCCACGTCAACTGGGAGTCTGGACTCCGGAGGAGAACCTAAGGAAAGGTCGCTGAAAGGAGAGAGCGCTCTGCAGAAGGTCCTGGCCATTCCTGGCAACGCCTGCTGCTGTGACTGTGGCCAGCCGGACCCGCGCTGGGCCAGCATCAACCTGGGCATCACTCTCTGCATCCAGTGCTCTGGTATCCACAGGTAGAGGCGCTTTCCACACACCGATAAATGCTCTCAAAATCCAACAAGTTTTTCTACATTAAAAAAACCAGCAAAACTAATAAACCAACTGAACACTTTGGGTGCATTTTATTTATCTTTTAGAGATCTTGCATAACGCAGGTCATGTAGAGTTCGCTTCAGCTCTGTGAAAAGAAAAAATAATTAAAACTTGTTTGCTTTTCTAAGTTTGGGGAAATATTTTCTGTTATGGTGTGAAAAGCGTTGGGATTTGTGAAATGTAAGCCTGCGATTACATAAACCCTCAATGTGTGTGGGACGTTGTCACAACATTTAATTACTTTCCATAGCAATGTTAATTAAAGCTTAATATGAAAGTCACAAGGCTTTTTCCCCACAATATACATTATAATAAAATAATCTAATGGCATATCTTTGTTTTTGACTCTTGCACACAGGATGTATTCATAGAATAAACTTCACTACACAAAGATGAAAAGAGTGAATAGAAAAGAAATCTTGCTTTGTAACTTCACGGTGCAGGAAAGAGAGTCAGATCTGCTCTGCAGCTCAATTCACTTGTATGCTGTAACAAAAATATGTAAAGTGATACTTTTTTTACTTGTTCCCCTACAGGAGCCTGGGAGTGCATTTCTCCAAGGTTCGGTCTTTAACTTTAGACTCATGGGAGCCAGAACTGCTGAAGGTAATTTGGCTTCATTGTTGAGATTCACATTATGTCAAGTCTTGACCCTGCTGTGAACTGTATTTTATTTTGATTTATGCCAATTTCAGTAATTATTGTTTTTTTTGGGTTTTTTTTATGAATTTCACCAGTTGATGTGTGAACTGGGAAACAGGGTGATCAACCAGATATATGAAGCTCGGCGAGAAGAACTAGGAGCAAGAAAACCACAGCCGGGAGACCCCAGGTATAAAACTGCCTATGTTATCATTACATTTTAGGTAATGAAATGTTTATTTTCTTATTTAAAAAAGGAATGTCATTATATGTTTTTTTTTTGTTTTTTGTTTTTTTTTTGCAACTTTTAATGTAAATTTAATATTGTACACTGGTAAAACACAACATCCTACAAAGTATTTTTGGTCTAGTTTCTAGTGTAAATATTTCAGTGAACTTTGAATAAGTTTTCAGTAAACTAACAAGTGACTTTTCAGCAAGATATAGTAAATACCTATATAGTATTTTAAGTCAATAATTTCTTAATACTGATGAAAAAGTACTAGTTATAAGTGAAACAATCTACCAGTGAAGCAGTCAGACTTTTTCATCAGTATTAATAAATTACTGACTTTCAGCTCCCATATCTGGCTGAAAAGTTACTTTTAAGCGAGTTTTGTCTTGTTTCAAATGCACTAAGATATTTGCACCATAAACTAGAACAAAAATACTTGGTAAAGTTACGTGTTTTTGCAGTGCATAAAGAAGCTTAAGTGGCTAATTAGGAAAATCTGCATTTGGTCATTTTTTAATCTTGATTGTCAGAATAATTGATAACTTTACTAAAACAATTAGTTGCATTCCTAATCTGCTGTTAGTTTTTCTTTTACTGAACACCATAATGTGCCCTGGAAAAATATTCATAGCTTTTGACCTCCTTTGGTTGCATTAATCAGCCCAGCATGTCTGTGATTTGCCGGCAGACACGAGGTGGAGGCTTACATCAAAGCCAAATATGTGGAACGGCGTTTCGTCCGCCGGCCGTCAGACGAGGAGCTTCGTAACAAGGTTGTTTCTCTGAGCAAAGAGGAGAAGAGGCTGAGCAGCAGCTCGGACCACCTGCCGCCTAAAGCACCTCCTCCCACTCCCAAACTTCGGCCGGGCTCTCATGCCTCTGGACAGTCAGGTCGGTACCTAATAAAAACACCATGTGGCTCTTTATCTAACCCAACTTCCAGAATAAGAAAAAAAAACACATTTTAATTTCACCCTGACAGTGATCTCACTACATTTAGAAGCTTTGAGAGCATTTCAGGTTTACCTGGCTATAAAATGTTACTGGATTTAGATGTGGGGAGGTTTTCTCATCCAGACTGTTGACTGACAGCTGTGTGGTTTGTAGCCCACCCATCGGGGGCTACAAACGATGGGTGGTATGCAGCCTCTTTGCTTCGCATTGCTTTTTGCAGTCTGTCTCTTCCAGTGTTAGCCCAGCCTATAGTCTAATCATCTTTTCCCCACCTTGCTTTCTTCTTTCTCTCCTCTCTCATTCCTTTTACTTTTATTCCCTTCATTCCTCCCCTGGCTGTTCTGTGCTTCTGGACTAACCCCCCTTATATTTCTGACCTCAAAACACTCCAACCCCACCCCGCAACCTTAACTGCACTTCCCATCATCCCTTGCGTAGCTGCTGCCTGCGGCAAAGAGGCCCGCCGCGACTCTCTCTTCTGTCCTGATGAGCTTGACTCGCTCTTCTCCTACTTTGACACCTCCTCCAAGCTCAGGAGCAGTAAGTAATAACAGCTGAGTATTTGGCTTGCTTTCCGTCCCCCCCTCTGCTGTTCGTTTTGAATTTTACAGTTTTGGGAGTAGCGGCCTTTCTTCTCTTCCTTTCTCATCCAGACTCATGCTGTCCTGTAAGCTTTGCAGAACCTGACATGTTACTGTGTTTATAAAGGAGGAGGGCAATATTTCTCTCACTCAAACTGGTATTTGCACTTATATCTGTATCATTGTTTTGGTTTTTTCTTTCTTTCTTTTTTTTTGTTTTGTTTTTAGGGACCGGGATCTTAAGGTGATGGAGGGAGTCTGTCATCCATCATTTAGTTGTTGCCAATAAGAAATATTAGGTGTACCTTCCTAATCAGACTGCACAAACCTCAATAAAATTCATAACATTTTATTCAGGAACATCTGGAGTCTCATATTGATTATATTAAATCAAAACTCATCAGCTGGAAGGTGTTCCTTTTATTTCATGCTCTTTGGCAACAATAGTTTTATGTAGTGAACCACATGTAGTGAATTAGATTGTTTGTTTTACAGTGAAAAGTGCGGACAGCGGCATTCAGAACAGCGCCGATGGGAGCAGGGAGATGCTGGCCAACACTCCGTCCAGTAACAGCCTGGCAGATGCAGGTGAGAGGCCTCCAACCCTGACAAGCTGCTTCTTGAGAGTTTTTGCCTGCTTTATGCTGCCAAACATGATTAATGATTTATTCACAGCAGGCAAATGTGATTTAATGTGATTTTTTTTTTAATTTTATTATTTTATCACATATGTCCAACTTTTTCAAAGCTGTCTGAACGGTCCAATTGAGGTTATTTTCTCTACCAAGCAATCAGATTTGTCCCACTTCCACCTGTGGTGCTGACTCATGTCAGTTTGTTTTCAAAGTGTCTGCAATCATGTTGCATTTCATCTGACGTTTATGTCATTGACATAGAACTAATAATTTTGCACCATAAAGACATCGCTGTCACCTGTCCTCTCTTTTTTTTCTTAGCTTCCCGTTAATGAACCTGTGACAACACTGTCGCCTCTCATTGCTCCACAAATTTAAAATTGATCCTTAAAAAGTAATATGAAATATTTATTACTTCCATAAGTTGTACGCCATGTGACGTCAATGTTGTTCCGCACATGCAAATCACCTTGTAGTAGTAGTCTTATTGCAGTTGCATTTAATTAGAAGAGTAACGACCAAGCAAAAAAAAGAGATAAATCAGTAAACAATCTGAATTGAGCATCTAGATCTGCTGTGTTAAATTATTTCTTGATTTGACAGTAATCAGGTTTTTTTGTCGCTCTTTAAATTGAACCCATTACTTTTTCACATTAGATCAAGAATATTTGAGTAACTTTGTTCTATAATAAATGAAACCATTGTTTAACAAGCTATTTTTGCATTCAGGTCACCAGTTTGTTTGACCTGAATCATTAAAGTTTGACTAAAAAAAAGCAGAAAATAAATCTAAGAGGGCAAATATGACACAGATCTTTCCCTCTGATTTCCAGAAGCTGCAGAGTCTCCCCCCATGCCCGCCACGCTCCCGACCGCGTCGCCCTGTAAGGAGGTGGTTTTCTTCGAGCCGAAGGAGTACAGCCCGGGTCTGCAGCTCTACTGGGCATCCTTCAGCCGCAGCCTACCGGACATGGCCGAGGCTCTGGCCCACGGCGCCGAGGTCAACTGGGTCAACACTGAGGAGGACAAGAGGACGCCGCTCATCATGGCAGTGCATGGGGTCAGTGGGAATTTAAGAAGTCCTGTCAGGTTTAATATATTTATTCATTGATTAATTTGTTAGAAATGTAATGAATCCAGCAAAAAACTTACTCAAATACACAGTACAATTAGGGAAAAGCCCATCATGATATCTTCTCCAGGGCTCACTGGTCACCTGTGAGTTTCTGCTCCAAAACGCAGTGAATGTGAACCAGCTGGACGCTCAGGGCAGAGGGCCGCTGCACCACGCCACCATGCTGGGACACACAGGGTTCGATCACACAGCCACACCGATCTGCCTCTAACGTTTCTAAAAACAGAGCATCTAACCAACTTCTCTCTGTTACAGCCAAGTTTGTTTGTTCTTGAAAAGAGGAGCAAATCAAAACGCCGCCGACATTGACGAGAAGACGCCGCTGAGCATAGCAGTGGAGGCGGCAAACGCAGATATTGTCACATTGTGAGTTTTATTTCTTATTACTCAGAAGTTCTGTCCAATGGTGTTTAAAAATGTTGAACACCTGGGCTGGTCTAGCAAATATGATTAGAGGTATGAATACTTTTGCACTGAGTTGTAAAGAGATTGCAGTGTTACCAAAATTTTGTTAAATCTTTCGTAGGTGTAATTTCTGTTCTGATTTATGTTTCCAACTTGTTGCTTTTCTTCGTCAGATTGCGATTGGCCAAGATGAACGAGGAGATGCGGGAGGCGGAGGGGCCCTACAACCCGTCAGGTCAATATAACTCCAACAGCCCCACCGAGATGCAATACAGGAAGTGCATGCAGGAGTTCATTAGCCTGCAGCTTGACGATGAGTCTGATTAGAGGTGTAGCAGCTCGAGCTTCAGAGTTGGACTCAGTTAAAACAGCAAAACCAAGAAAATGGAGTCTCTGAGCTTTGCCACATTTTCTTGAAGGATCTCTGAAAGGAGATCTGTGATTAGAGTTAGCTTGGCCCAACTCTGCTAGCTGAGCTCCTGCTGGGAGCTGAACCGGCCTCTGCACCATTTCTCATCAGGTGTTAGACAGGAGAAACGTGACGCAATAAAGCCATCAAATCTGAACTGCAAGCCAGAGTTTTGCTTCCAAAAGCGAGTGACTTTTCCTTTCTGTGACTGTTGTCATGTGAGGTAGCACAAAATGTCTCTTTCTCAATCTCTGTTTTTGTCAAAGGTTTCCTGTGTATTGGAGGTGCTTCTCTAACTTACAGCCACTGTCCAGAAATGCAAGTATTTATTGCTACAATGCAAAGTAGCTGCCTGCTGAACTCAGTGACTTCATCACAAGATCTGGCAATAATCAAGATGTTTGAATGAAGCTCAGTGTAGGGTAGCATAGTGTGTGTCTGTAAACTATAAACATCCATTTTTAAAAAATTATGCACATTCCAGTTGTTGGTTATATGCAACTACTGTACCTTCTTTCTTGTGACTGTCTGGTTTTAAGGTCTTAATTACGTTCAGGGCTTGTTTACTTGTTTTTATGGTCTAAATATATAATCCGTCTTGCTGTTTCTACATGCCTGGAGAAAAAGAAATCTATTTTAGAACATTTTTGTTTTATAAAGTACCTTTAGGAAGCATGTGGGAGCTATTTTCACTGTACATGTTGTAAATAATTCATGTGTATACTTTGTGATTAACAGAATGCATTAGGAGTGACTGTAGCTGCAGGGTGCCATGAGGATGTTGTATTCACACCCTTGGGCACTTTTATTTTTATTTGATTGAAAGGTATTTATGAAGAGTCAGTGTCCTTGCTTGTTGCTTATGCTCACAGGAAATCTAAAATTGTAAGACGATCGTCTGGAATGTTAGTTGATTTCTCTTCAGATATACAAAATCCATTTAGGGATGACGCGTCTTCAAGTGCAATAGCCTAGAAAAAGATGGATATGTAACTGTGAAGCGTTTTTAAAATCATCTCCTAGTCCTAGCTTCTCTGTGTGAGAGTCATGTGGGAGCTTTAAAATAGCAACTTATATCAAAATCTTCAGAAAGACTGTGGAATGAGCTCAGTTTGGTTTTGCCGATTGAAATATACCCCAGTTTCATCTCGTATGTTTTCTTCATGCTGCAAGAAATTATCAGAGGAGTCCTGAAGCACTTTGAATTAATGGGAAGGGAAAGAGCACCCCCTGCTGTACAACATGAGACGTTTAAAAAGAAAAATGTCAGTGAAAGAGCAAACTACTTCATCACAGATTTATTTTTATTTTTTATTATTATTATTTTATGGAAACATGTGAAGATGCTGCTTGTGTTAACCACTGGAGGGCGCACTAAAGAGTTGTTTTTACCCTGTTTTTTTTATTTTCTTTATCACATTTGGAACTGATTGGCAAAATAATAATATACATACAGTGCTTTGAAAAAATATTCATTCCTTTTCTCTTTTTACATTTCTGTCACAATAGCAGGCCCTTATTAATTGGATTTTTATGTAACAGACCAATGCAAAGGAGCACATGATTGTGAAGTGGAAGGGAAAATACATATGTAAAATGTAGTATTTATTTGCAGAAAATGAGAAATGGTCAAAATAATGACAAAGATGCAGTGCTTTCAGAACTCAAATAATGCAAAGCAAACGTGTTCATATTCATTTAGAAATAACAATACTCTAGTTTTAACTCTAGAAGAGTTCAGAAGTCAATATTTGGTGGAATAACCATGAGGTTTTCAATGGGGTTCAGTGCAGTGGGCTCTTACCTTTTTCCAGAGCTGTAAAAATATATCAATTAAAAGTGTGGGGTGAATTTGTCTTCATCTCTCTTGAGTCAAAACAACTTTTCTGTAATTACAGCTTTCAAGTCTTCTGGGTTGTGTCTCTACCAGCTCTGCACATTTAATGAATAAAATGTCTGCCTGTTCTCCTCTAAATAGTTCAGCCTCAAAGAGATTGCACAGAGCAAAGCAGTGAACTTTAATTAAGTCTAATGAAATATTTTAAATCAACTACATCCTTAGCTTCAGTCTATATCATGCTCTACTGTATAAAATCTGTATAAAATATCCCAACAAAATGCACTGAAGTTTGTCGTTATGACGTTCAAAGGGTGTGAATACTTTAGCAAGGCATCACACATTTTTGTTAAAGTTTTTAACTTTCGTTGTAAAAATGTGTAGGAGGTAAATTAGCAGCAGAATAAGCATGTTGTGTTGCTGATGGGTTTTGTTTTTGACTTCTACTTATTGATTATGAGAAGACTGATGGATAATTAGGTGGAGGGACGGTGAGGAAGATCCAGCCTCATTGATCCTCCATGTTTTTATGGAGCTGAGTTCATCTTTGAGTTTTAATGAGTTGGCATAAAAAGCAGCAGAGTGGTTCTGAATCTCAGAAATGGCAGTTCTGCAACAGTAGTCTACAAACCCTAAAATGAAGATTTGTCATCAACTCAGAACCACTTTGCTGACGCAAGCAGTTCTTCTTCTCATCTTGTTCTCTTTCTGTTTTTGTATTTTGCTTTTCATTTCTCGCTCTCCACCCCAGAGTTTGTGCCTTCCTTGTGTTCTCTCTTGTTTCTTTGGGGTACTGAGGCCAACACAACTGTATTTTTGTATATAAACTCCTGCACTTTAATCACAATACAGTTGTTGAGGAAAAACAAGTGTCTGTGGGCTTCTTTATTTCCTCCTTAGTGGAGCCCTGCTGGCTCTTCCTGTTCTCCTTCTCTCCTCTGTTTCATTTTCTCAAGCCGCGCCGACTCTATCAGGTAGGGACGACTTTTTCCTTCTCTGTTCTGATGAAAACTTTCAATGCATGAGTTTCTCAACTCTTGACCTATCCTGCTGCTGACCTGGAGCTCGTTCCCAACACTGTCTGGAAAAGTTTGGAATTTGATTCAGGAATTTCTTGAATCTGTTTACAGATATTTGTATCTTCTGACTTTTTTCCTTGACTCTGTAAAAGCTGCATCCAGTTGTCTATTCTAATCCATCCCTGTCAGTAGATTTTCCTACTGTGTTTGTTTATGTTTGTTCCACTTGTTTTTCTTTTCTTCGCAGGGGACGAAACCTACCAGGACATCTTCCAGGACTTCACCCACATGGCCTCCAACGACCCGGAGAAGCTGAACCGCTACCAGCAGTACGACCCTCAGAGTCAGAGACCCTGATGCTGCGGCGCCGGCGCCGCCCAGGTCAGACTTTCTCCACTTCAAAAAAACAAAACGAGAGGCCTGGAGTGACGTCGGCTTTCCTTGCAGGATCATTCGGAAAGAATCTCATGTCACTTGTAGTGTTTGTAAGAGTCTGGAAGCACTTTGGTCAACTGAATGGAGGGGGGGGGGAAAACCTCACGTATTTGTTTGCCCTTTGACCTTCCTGCTGTCGGCGAATGGTACAGTGTTAAAGCTGTTTGAAAGGATCTCAGATGAAAACTGAACTCTGAATGTAGAGCAGTCATCGTTCTTTGACCAAGTTGAACTTCTTCCATCCGGATGTGTGAAACGTATGTAGAGAAGTTATGAAAAAAAAAAGCCTTTATTGTTGATGCATATCAGCATGTTTTTCATGAAAGGTTTGGCCTGTACATGCTTTTACTTCATTTGCACATGTCTCTTCATGTCCTGGAAGCAAACCTGTTAATATTTCATTTTGTGATTTTTAAAACATTGATTTAAATAGATTTGTAAATGTTAGTAGTTTTAATGTTTTTGTGCCTGCAGATTGTATCATTGGAAGATTTTGGGGAAAAACTTTTTTGTCTTAGACTCTTGAACTAAATGTTGTGGCACGGCAAGAAAACATCAGCCAAACACATTAATTGACAAGTTTTGAGGAAGGATTTTTGTTTTGCAGTCGATGCTAAAACATCTGTTAACTGAGCGTCTTCCACATCAATAACACACCATTAAAAAAAGACAAAGCTACTTTCAGCACTGAAAAGGTGTCACACTTAAAAGCTTCAAATCATCAAATGTAATAATCAGGTGAGTAAATTCAGAATATGATTTATATAAAGTATAAATCAAATCAACGTGTCCTCCCTACAGCCAATACCTTGCAGAAAATGGAATATTTTCCCAGATGTTTTGGGATCCTTAAGCTGTTTTTGCGCTGATATGAGACGGGTCTTTGAGTTCTTTTTCCCCAGTCTCTTTCTTCCTGTTGAATTGTGAACTTTGACCCTAACCAAGGCAGTGGAGGCCTGCTCTTGCTGCTCTTTGAGTGGCTTCTCTTCTCCATGTTTTCTCCAGTTTTGAATAATGACTTTACTGGAAATCACTAGTATAAAAATAATAAAAAAATAGAGTTTAAAAAAAAAAAACCTTAAAATGACTTTGTAACCCTTTCTAGATTGATTGATATCATGACTGCTTTTGTTTTTTTAAATGCGTTTTGATCAGGGAATGATGAGTTGTTCTTTTAACCTGCTTTGTGTTGTCAGACAGGTCCTTGTGTCCACCAGTGAGGTATCTTTTTAACAAGGGGAGTAATTGTGACTTCACATGGAGACAGCTTTACTCAGCTTCTCTTTGACTTGAATTAATGTTCACTTAATGATCTGACACATTTAAGTGTGACGAACAAAACAAGAAAACCTGAAAATATGTAAAGGGGAAAATCCTTTTTTTGCAGTGCAGCTGTTTCCTCAGCGGTGTCCGACGCCGGTCCTCGACGGCCGCTACCCGCATGTTTTAGCTCCTTACCCAGTTCAACACACCTGAATAAAATGACAGCTCATTAGCAGAAACACGAGGAGGAGGCGACTGGAACATTTGAATCAGCTGCATTGGAGGAGAGACACCTAAAGCAGGCGGGACATCGTCTGTCCAGGACAGGACGCCTGTCCCACAAGCAAAGCTTTTCACTCAGTGTTAGGTTTTCTACGCCACAACATTTAGCTAAAGAGTTGTTGCTCCTCTTCTTGCTCTTCTACTGCTCATCTGCTGCTCATCTTGCAGAAGAAAACAGAGATCAGCACAAAAATCACAGTAAAAATGTCCATTTTGATAAATTCGCAGACTGTAACGGTGCTTTGTTAGTAATTATTCAGCCGACGCAGACAGCAGAGGGAACTGATCATGAATGAATTTTCCTTTTTAATGACTGCATTTCTTTTTCAGTAGAGAAAAAGAAGCTTAAAGTTTAAAGTGTTTTTGTTGAATAAAATTCAATTCAAAGTTTGCATCTAGGATCTTGTTTAGGAATTAGCCTACACTTATGAATAAGTTCCCAAATGTAGAAATTCAGTTTTAAAGTTTAGGTGGTGATTTCAGCATTTTGTGCTGAAATCAGAAGGTTAAATGATACAGTTCTGTTATCTTGTAAGTTCTCGTTTCTCTTTTTTTTTTTTTTTCATCTATTTGATATTTTGTGTAGATTTTTCTGATCAGAGGACAAATCTGTCCAAAGCAACAGGGGATACAGTTTTTGTACATTTTGTACAGATGATTTCAAATTCTCAAGGCTGAAGTATGGAGTTAGAGGTACTTAAATGATTTAAATAAGCTTTTATATATACCGTTTGTATCCTTTGATAACCATAGCCTGTTTTTATATGTGCCGTCTGGTTGCCTGTATACATGTACTGTATAATACACTTGTAATGATATCTGCAAGGTCTTAAATACACAGAAACAAATGATTCATCTCTGATTGTTGGGTCTCTTTTTGGTTTAAATGGGCAGTAACGCATGGATGTTTTTTTTGGTGATTAAAAAAGTTTTTTGTTTTTATTTGTTCAGGTTCTTTTTGGTTCGCCCCTACAATAAACGTCATTCTGAAATTTGTCCAGCAGGGGGAGAACTGCTTCCACTCCTCCTCCATGCTGTGAAAACAACAATTGAACAATTGTGAAATTCATTTTTATGTTTCCATCTGCAAAAGATGTTGAATGGCAAAAAAAATAATCTATGGAGTATGAAAGTTAATTTCTGCCATGAAAATGACATAAAATCTCAAGAAGTAATAAATTTTACTTTCAGTCATTTAGAGAATAAAAAGTCACTATTTCTCTAAGGAGGCATACTCCTGTGGAAGCCCATATCTCATAATCATGACTTTATAGGTCATATTTATGACTTAGAAAGTCAAAATTATGACTGGGTCTTAAAATTGATGTCTTCATATCTCATAATTCTGACACTTAATGTCAAAATTATGACTTAATTGTTGGACTTTTTTCTTTTTTCAAAAATGAGCTTGCATAGTTGAGATGTATGGAATTATGGATAATTTAAAATGGTTTTTACAGGAGTTAATGTGGTTCATCTGTTAGCCGGCTAACATAAAGTAGACTCCACTCCTTTTATTACTCCACTGATGTATTTTTTTACAAGGTTATTAAGATTAATTATCCATCCCTTTGATTAATTTCCCCGATAACTAATTGCTTCTGCTTTTTGGGTTTTTTTACCGTCTCTGCAGATTAACCACATCTGCCTCATGACCCTAATGACCTAACCTAGCAGTATGTTCGTCCCGCCTCAGGGTCCACATAGATGAAAACCGACCCGGTGCCCATTGATACGTGGCACAGGCTCCTTCCTGCTTTAATAATCACATGGTGTTTATTTCTGCAGCTGTTTAAACAAAGCCCACCACAAACTACTGAGTCTGCCAACAAATCTGTTTAGTCTGCTGCGAGCTAATGTTCCTCACAACAAATGCCACAATAAAACCACCTCAAACACAAAGTGCAGGTTAGTCGCGCCGCCATCTTATTTTATTGGCCGGTCCGCTCTGAGACTCGCTTTTTGTTCCCAGGAGCGTCGACGGCTTTAGTTCAGACGCCGCATTCCCACCTGGAAGTCATCCAGCAAACATGCTGCCTTAACTACATTTGAGCACATCTGAGAGATAATCAGATTTCTGGATTTCTGATTTCTGCACAACACAAGGAGCTGAAACAAAGATGTTGCACAAGCACTTTTCAGCTTGAAGGGTCAACTTGAAACATTTCCTGATACTTGTTTTCCTCTCAACGGTTAAGTCGTCGACCTGTTTCCCTCCTGTCCCGTCCTGCCTGCCTGCCTGTAGCTCCTTTCTCCTCTCCCTCTGCTCTGAATCTTCTCCTTGCAGGAAGTCTGCGGTCTGCTCGCCTGTGGAGAAACGAAGGAGATGTTTCCCCCCATAAAAACACCACGTGAACAAATGCTCAGAGGGCCAAGCTCCCATTAATCCTGCTGCGACTGCCAAGGGCCCAAACTGTGGAGCGCAGTCATGTTAACAAGTCGCTGCGTCCAGTGATAACTGAGGGCTTGTTTTCTTTAAACAAAGGGAGCATGCAGGTGTTTGTGGGATTAGATCATTTCACCAACTTTACATCCAAAAACCAGGAATGTCTTGAATTAGTTTTGGGTTGCCAAATGTTGACATGTCGACATGTTAATGCGGCTCAGATTGAGCCACAGGTTCAGTCTCTGCTTTCATCACTTCAGTTCTCCTGTCCAGAACTTTTCCACCTTCTGTAGTTTAACTCAGTAAGTTAACAAAAGTACAAACTTGTACATCTTTAAGTCTACAAGGATTTAATAAAAAAATAAATAAACTGGTTTAGTGCAAAAGTCTGGAGTCATTGCTCATGGCTTTATAAGGTGGAAAAATGCCTGATTGAGAGGTTTTATTTTATTCAAAAGAGGGGGAAAAAACAGGCAAGAAAGTCAATTTTGTTAAGACTGGCCTCTCTTGACATTGACTCACTGTGGTTCAATGGTGTGTCGAAGTATTAGAAATGTCCCTGTCGCCCTTTTAGACAAAAACATGTGAACAGGTGTTTATCTGTTCTTGAATTTCATTAGATCAGGGGATAATTGGTAAGATTTTTCTACTTTCTTCCCAAGTTGTTGATTCCACATTGTGAAATACCTCTTTCAGCTCTTTAAGTGAGGGTAATTATTAAAAAAAGCTTCCTTCATTTGCTGCCGCAATGTGGAAGAAACTAATCTCGCTGCAGCTGATTTAGCCGTTGGTAAATGGTTCACATTTTCCACAATCATCCTCTGGCTTTTAAAATGCCGAGGAATAAACCAGGAGGCTCAGGAGGCTGCGGTCATGATTGCAGCGTCCAACGCATGGAGGATTACAGCTTGACAGAAACGGCGGCTCGCCAAGAGTCACCTCAAAGCTCTCGGCCTCCTCCGCAGTGTTAGAGAGGAGCCGTCGTCCTGTCAGAAACGCCGGAGAACATTTGTGCTGTTGTGGTCTTTGACTCCTCAGCCCTGAGCTGTGGTGTTTACACCGCCCGCGCTCACACCGAACAGAACAACTCGGGTTTCATATTCTGCAGCGGCCTTGTGCCGACAATCCAAACAGTCCCGCCTGTTTTCTCCAAGTGCCGGTGATGAATGGACGGCAGCATGAATAGGCTCAGTGTTAACAGCACATGTTGGTGGAGCAATGTGCTGCACCATGCGCTGCCGTTCAGTTTATGTCTCTGCTGCACATTTCCCAGAATGAACACGCCTTATTTTCCCCCAACAGGAGCTTCCCTGGAGAGCAGTTTGATGTTTCCAGCAGGTTTCTCCATCTGAAGGGGAAAATGGGCCTTTTGCTGCTGCTGCTGCTCCTCCAGCAGGTCTGCCCTCCAGCTGTTGGACACCAGAGTCCTGCAGTGTGGGAAAGACTGGAGGCTCGCTCCGATGTTTTCCAGGTCTGAAAAAGTTTGGAGGAAGAAAATTTTGAGTATGAAAAGAAGTGTCCTTGCTGCTTCTCTTGTGTCCATCTGTGTTTTCTTAACCCTGTTCTTCCTTCCTTGGGCCCTCATTTTCATCCCTGCCTTCCTCCCTAATTGTTGCCAATAGATCTTTGTTTTAATGAAATATAAAATTTTACATGAAAAATATGCAAAAAATCTGAAGGAGTTTGAAGGTCCAAGCTCTCACTCTGCTGGTGGGTCATCTGTTATATTCCCTCAAAGCAGCTGTGAACAAGTGGAAGAATAAATTTCACTCCAAGCTTTGTAAACAGCTACTGGAAAAAAGACAAGCTTGTCTTTTTTTTTTCTTCTCTTTTCTCTCTTAACTTCCTAAAGCCAACAATAATTCATATTCTCTTTGACTCAAACGCCAATGTTCTGTCACGGCATACAAAAGCTGTTTTTTTTTTTTTTTTGTATTTCAGTATCTGTACATAAAACTTTTGGATTCAACAAAGTCACATTCAAAATGAAGTTAAATTTAACAAAATCACTCATCCAGAATGTCTCAGAAGAACCAAAAACGTCTAAAACTCTGCATGTGTCACTTGCCTCAATAAAAGATTTGTTTGTGATTCAACAGAAAGGCTGGAGATGAATGTTAAAACCACTGCTGACAAAAACAAACACAGAAGCCCAACTAAAACCTTCCATCTTAATCTTAAGACTTGTGCTAACGTATTTAGCAGAAGCTAATGCTACTGAGCTAATCTCAACGCAAATTGTCCTTCAAAAACCAAAACCCTGAGCACCAATTTAATTTTGACATTATTTACATGTTTTAATGCTCTTTAGAAATTGTAGGTGACTTATGTTCATATCTAGCTCTGTTGGTTGTTGTTTTTTTTCTTCCTGTGTGTTTCTTGGTTGAGATAAAGTTATGGGGGAGAGAACAGGAAGAGAGAACGCTCTTCAAAATAAGAGCATGACTATAATCGACACAAATAACTTTAGAGTTCTTAACCAAAACTTTAACCCAGATGTCAAACTAAAAGTTTACTAAACAGCCACTTAAGAATTTATCCAAGAAAAATTAACTTGGGAGATTATAAGCGCGCTAAACGTTTTGGAAATTAGCAGAGGTGCCAAACGCGAAATTAGCTCGGCTATTAGCAGCAGTTTTTTGTTTTGTTTTGTTTTGTCTACTTGGTGAATGCTGGGAGGAATCCGATCTTGTCTCCACGGTTTCCACGCTGGAGAACCCAGAAGCCAGCCTGACTCCACGCTGCTCTCCTCCTCCTCCAGCTGAATGAGGAATCCAAGAAGCTTCAAGAAGCTAATTAATCAGCGAGGAGCTGCTCGGGGATCAAACACAGAGTTCACACTCGTCCTGCACAGCTGCTGCTGCTGACGGCTGCCAGAGACGACAGCCGGCGTTATATAACTCTTTAAAATGTTTTGACATCGGCCGCCTCTCCCTGGTTCAGCCGGGCCAAGTGAAGATGTGCACAGTGAGCCGCGGTTTCTCTGGGACAGGGAGCTTCCCAGTGGCTCCCAGAACCTGCGATACAACACAAACTGTCACACTTATTGACACGGTGCCTCGCAAAGGCATTAAACTCCTGTTCCCACATGTTCATCTGGTGGCAAGAGCCCAAAGGAGCCTGCTTGTTCTTAACGGGTTTTAAATTGTTCTGGTCATGAATTTTGAATAGACCTTCATAGACATCAGATGATTGATTATTCTTCAGATGATGTTTCTGAAATAGTAAAAAAATATGCATTTTTTTTTTTATTAACCCTGACGTGTAACAGCAAACAGTGGCTCTGAACCAGGATGGTTGATCTGACAGCCCAGAAGAATCGGGACTGGCAGGACATCAGGTGCCGACTGGAAACATCTGGGCTCCATCTTCCTGCTCTGTTTAAAACTTCTGACATGCGGAGTCGCTCTCACTCCTGCTGCAGAGGCATGCCACTCTTTCAACTTGTGGCATGCATTTTATTAAAGAAAAAAAAAGATATTGAAAATCCTTTCCTTCCATTTTACAACTTTGTGTTTGTCTCTCACATAAAATGCTGATAAAGCACAATTTTATGAGGACAACATTCGGTGTTATAAAAACTTTTAAGTGCTAAAAATATTTTGTGTTGTGAGGAGCTGAATCCACTGAATGCTACCTGCTTGTTTGTTTTCAAGGAAAGCAGAGCTCACCTTACTTATGCTGTTGATAGTCAAATTAATAAACAGTTTAGATTTTATTAAGTTTTTGCTTCTGAACTAAAAACGATTAGTTCAGAAGTTTTTGCTTCTGAACTAATCAACCCTGCACATCTAATCAATGTGCAGGGTGGACATCAATTCATGTAGGATGAAAAGCTGTCCTGCACACCCAGGACAGCTTCTGGGTTTCTGCAGGTTCCACCAACTCGAATTTAAGACTTTTTAAATTCATAATGAATTCAATTTAAGACTTGCATCAGGACACAAATGAACAAAAGAAAATTACGTAATTTATATGGTAGTACTGTAGTGCCAAGTTTTTTTGTTTTTTTTTTGCACAAAACGAATGTAGCGTTGTACGGATTGGTAACAGAAGTGAGAGAATGGCAAAAACAAAGATCGTCATAACAACTGGCGATCATTTACATTTACCAATAACAGTTTCAAAAAGCTAGCTAGCTGGTTAGCAAGGATTTATTAGCAGCTAATTAGCGGTAGCCTCAACCGTCTCAGACGTCTGCGTGCCTGACAGAAAAATAAATGACATGGAATAAAATAGTCCTGCCATGACAATTAGGCCAACTTCACATTTTCTAGTGACGTTATGACATTTTAATCACGTTTCAATTTTATTAATTCAGGTGCAGAATGCACACCCGATATATATATATATATATATATATATATATATATATATATATATATATATATATATATATATTACAATGAAACAGAAAACAAAGCAGCAGTGTGTTTTATCTTTTCAAAATACTTCGTTGGTGGTTTTTATCTTTGTCTGCGATTAGAGGAAACATATTCCTGAGGCCAAAATCCACATTATCATGTTTTTTAAAAAAATGTGTCCACCAAGAACATCCAGAACTCCACCATGGACCACCAGCACATCACTCGCTGGTCCCACAGAACTGCCAGGAAGTCTGCGAGACCTTGACCTGGTGGAAGCAGGTCGGGCTCTCTGGTGGGTCGATTTGTGTGCTTTAACCGAGCTGCTGACCCCGCTCCCTTTCATCGACTCAATCACCGCCATCACCGCATCCACAGACGGTGACTACATGCTCCGTCTGCCGGCCCGCTCCGTCTCCTCGACAGCTGCTTACAACCAGTTCGTTGACAGACATCAGCTCCTCCCCACAGCCGCAGCATCACTTTTTCCTTGTAAGGAGATTTGTGGCTCTTCTTTGGAGCTTCAGGGGTGCAAATGTTTTGTTTTTGTTTTTTTTGTTTTTTTATTTTACACCGCAAACAGCGACGGTTAAAATGTGGTTTTATGGGTGAAAGAGCTACACACGCCTTAAACTTTTTCATGTCGAAACCACGAACTATGGGGTTTTATGTAGTAAATGGAATAAAAAAATAAATACAAACGTTAGTAATTTTAGTGTGTCTACTACAAACACTCACTCCATAAACCATAAGTAGTACCACTTGCAGTTTTTCAAAAGTAATGCAAAAACATGTAGAAGATATGCAACATACAGCAACCTGGCGAAACAAATTAAAACATACACAAGTTTAACACAAATTACAATAATACTGATTAATAGAATCAAATATTTGGTTGTCAGCATGCGTCTTTAGTCAGAGGCCTCTTCAGATTTGTTGCAAGACTGACTGCTACTGTAGATCCTTCCGGCCCACAGCATCATCCAGAACGCTTTGAAGAAACTTTATTTTCCCTTTGTATCAAATAAATATTGAGTTTGATTTTTACATTTATCTTTTTTTATAATTTCCTTGATTTTTAAAGCTCAGTTTGTCATTACCATCCAGTTAGATATTTTGTAGATTTATGTTTTTACTCCGACTGATTGTGACAACCGGGCTTTGAAGATCCCACACCTGCCTTTATGAATTCCCTAAAACAGCTGGAGAGTTTCCACACGTTCTCAGTGGATTCCCGTCGACTGGTGGAGAAACTGAGACATTGATGATGAAGAGGAGGTGGTCCACCTCATCACAGAGGAAAAATGAAGTGTGGCTTTGAACAAAGGCAGATGCTCCGCAGATCTACTGCTAATCCCAGCAGAGATGTGCAGGGTGGACATCAATTCATGTAGGATGAAAAGGGCGGGGGAGTTGGAAGCATGACTAAAGACTCCATGTTGTTTGCATGATTGCACCTCCAGGAATGCAGAGCTGTGGGCTCTATGTCTGGGATGTGCAGAGTGGCAGGGATGATAGATTAGAGATTGAAACTCAAACCGGGAGCTGGAGAGACCCGCTGCACTCTGCATCAGGACTTTGTTCCCGGACGGCCAATTCCAGGAGATCCGGAAACAAAAAGCTTGTTAAACCACATGCCGTGACAAGAGTGTGCAGGAATGCGGAGAGGAGGAATTGATTAGACCTAAGTATGTCTGGCCAGAAACTCACATAGGTTTGTTCCATGATGGGAGCCGACAAGCAGCAAATCACATTTTTGATGTTTTTTCTTTGCAGTCAAACATATGATGCATAAAAGAGCTGCCGGTGTCGTCGTTTCCTATAACATTTCCAAACCACTTTTGCTCAGGAAGCTTTGTTTAACCAACCGACCGAACCCAGAGCTGGGGAAACCGGCCTCTTGAGACGATAAACTTTATCCTGTGTCAGAAACCAAAAAAAAACAAAAAAAACACAATGAAATAAAATAAATTCTGCATCCCCGTAACCAGAACAAAATGAGGAAAAGCAGCATTTAGCTTCTACGCACAAATCTGGAACAAACTTCCAGAAAACTCTAAAACAGCTGAAACACTGACTTCCTTTAAATCTCGACTAAAAACCCACCTGTTTAGAATTGTATTCGAAACGTAATCAATTCTGAAGTTAACGATGGAACTTGACTTAATGTTAATGTTTTGATTGTTGTTGTTCTATGTTGCATGACTTTGTGTTTTTGTGTTTGTTTATGATGTAAAGCACTTTGAAATGCCTCGCTGCTGAAATGTGCTATACAAATAAAATTTAATTAATTTATAGGTCAAAATCAACCTATTAAGAGTCGATATGTTGTCATTTAGGTTCAAAGTAATCAACCGGGCCAGACTTTATAAAAGACAAAATACTGCAGCACAGGGTTCCAAAGGTTTCCTTCTATTGTCATGGTCACTAGATATCTACTCACTGATATCTAATCACCTTATTTTGAAAACACTTGTCAGGGTTTAATAAAGACTGAGATAGATTCTGGTTTTATTGACAAGAATACATTCAATATTTTTTTCAGTTTTCATCAATTTAGTTATAAATAATAAGCTAACCAGATGGATTTCGTTTACAAGGTCTAGTTTGTTGTTGAGCAGATGAAAAAAAAAAAACAGAACACTACATTTAGCTGATTTTAATTTTTAAAAATTATATTTTTTCTAGTCCACGATAACTTTTGAGCTCATGACTTTGGCTCAAGTGACAAAAAGATTGGAGGACCCGACGTAAACACACTGAACAGACCAACACTAAAAAGTCTTACTTCTTCACTCTGCACTCATATCACAGTCCATACAAGTCTGGTCGCACTCTTCACATATTCTACAATTCAAATTTAGATTTTATCTGTAGGTGATTTATTAATATTCAGCTTATGTTGTTTTTTGATATTTTTGTACGTTATATAATGGGGTACATTTTAATTATAGAGCTGCTGTACTGCTATTCTATTACATTTTCAGTTGGATATGTTAGGATTAGGTTATGAAGGCAACTCCCAGTGCTCCCAGTACTCAGCGCTAATATTTTTACAGCAACATCACCTCAGCTTTAAAAGTAAATCCAGATCAAATGTATGACATTAGAGAAACTCCCTCAGGGCACCGGTGGTGAAATAAACACCCACTCTCTTCAATTTTCATTATGTCTTTTTTCTTTATTGAATAGAACAGAAAAAAAACAAAAACAAAATCAGAACGTGATATATTCTTTGAGTCGCCAATGAGCAACCAGAACAGGAAGGAAACGTGTAGAAGAAGTGAAGGAAGGATGTGGCTGGATATGAAGACACACACACATGGAGAGGTGCTAAGCGTTGCTATCTGAAGTCTTCTTGTGTCTGATGAGACAAAAACAGAAATATCGAAAATTTGAAAAAATAGTCAATAAACCTCCTAGAACAGAACTGGGAATGTTATTCTGAAAATTGCTGCAATTTGCGGAAAACTTTTTCTTATTTTTGCTGTTGTCCAAAACAGAAGCGTGATCACCTTTTGGATCATAAAGAGGTCAGTACGCCATGACTGAACATGTTCTGTGCATTTAACCTGGACCTTATTAAACCTTCAGCCGCCTTCAGATCTGTTTGCACCATCCAATCCAAACCCATGAGGTCAGCCGGCTATCCTCTCTGTGCCCATTAATCCGCCACAGCGCTTCAGCCTCGTGGAGAGACGATACGGTAAGGACCGAGGACCTAATTTGGTCATTGACACCTCATCGGTCTCGCCACACGTAGCCGTTCACCCCGATAAAGGGAGACGGGCAGCAGACTGTCCAACACAAACACATCAAGCATACAGGAACCCTTATGGCGCTTGAAGACAGACGAGTTCATGAGAAGGTTTCTCATGAACTCGTGAGAGTTGGCTGCAGGATGAGGAGTTCATGTTCACCGTATTGTGCTTCAGACAGCGTTGATTCCTATAGCTGCGTTTCCTATGGCTTTGTCAATATTTTGCTAATGTCAAAAAACATAATTTTGCAATTGCTGTGTTTCCATTAAATAAGAAACACAATTAAATCCCAACCCTAATTTCTACATTTCGTTGCTTTATACTTGTGACAGCGCAATGACAATAAAGTTGAATTCTATTCTAATTCCACCCTTGTCTCTTATCCTTTTTCCAGCCATCCTGTGTCCAACACAAGGTTAAAATGTTAAGCTAAAATGTTTTGATAGCAGTTTTCCTAACAAACTAATAATGGATTTGCTTTTTTTTTTTTAACCACAGGTACCAGTAAATGTGGAAACTTTTTTTGGCCAACAGGAGAAGCAAAAACTCCAAGAAAAACAATCACAAGGCTCATGTGAACATACCATTCCTGTGGAAACATTTCTACTCGTCGATGTACTCGAAAGGCTCAGGAGGCTCAGGCTCCTGCTCTTCCTCTTCTATTTTGGGTCCATGAGCTGAGACGGGTTCCACCAGCTCCTCTTCCTCCTCGCTGGTGTCCTTCAGGATGATGATCCCTCCTGTGTGAAGCTGGCCAGAGAAGGATACGAGAAATCAGTAATGCAGCGGGCTGACAGGTTAAATACTGAGTGATATTTTAAATCATCAGCGCCTCAGAAAGATGGTGGCTTGAAGCCAGCTTGACTTGAACAAAATTGAAAAAGTCAAGCAGGAAAAAAAACTAATCTCCACCAAATTAAACAGGAAATCTCTTAATAAATTCTGTTACATTCAACAGATTTTAAGATAAGTCTGTAAAACCTCTCCACTTCCTAAACCCGACCGTTAAATCAAAAACAAACCCTTAAAAGGAAGGCGGCACAACTGAACTTCAGACGAGCGCAGACAACCTTTTGGCGCTTGACACAGTGCTGCGTACAGCGCAATACTCTGAAGCTTTGCCTGCTGGACACAAGAATCAAACAGAGCTTCCTCTTTATGGGACTGGGGCGAGCACCTATTGGGTGACTGCACGCTGCTCCTGCTATTTACTGCAGAGATGTCAACATTTACAGCAAGAACGCCGGATTCTGCTTTATAGCCACGGAGAGGAAGTTTCTAGACTTTTAGATGCGTGTTAAAAGCTTAAGAACCCAACAAACCTAGCAGTTTGTTTTGGAGGACATGTCCTCTCTGAAATGTTTTAAGTAAGAAAATTATATGGGAAGCATGTCGTTATTAAAGTGAAGAATTGTTTACACATGAACATGGAGGCTGTGGTTACCGGTTTGAAAGGCTGGTAGCGGCAGGACTCCGGCATCGTCAGGACCTTGAGCTGCGCCGGCATCACTCTGGCTGGGTTCTCCAACAGCTGGAAGTTTGGCTCCACCTCTTTCTTCTTCTCTTTTTCCTTCTCCTCATCCTTTTTTTCCTTTTCCTTCTCGCCCTCCTGGACTTCCTGTAACGGGAAAAATAAACAGAAAAATTGACTGACTTATTTCTCTCGTAAATGCCTGGAGAGAGTAATGGTATCCCTTGAGCTTTTCTAAATCACATTGCAACCACAAACCAAAAGGTTTTTGGGGGATTTTATGTGACAGACGAAAACAATGTAATGAAAGGAATCCATCGTCTCAAATTAGAAAGTTAATTTGCAAACCGACCAAGACATGGCTGCCATTCTTAAAATGGAAACATGGCCATCAAGAAAAATGTATTTCTGCACTAAATTTGTCAATTTTTATCACAGATGAGAATCATACATAATTTGATCCATAGAAATCATATCCATCCTCCATTTTTGTTTTTTTCTGGTGGACATTTTACCTTGTGACATTTTATTACTTAAAGTTGCACGAATAAGATGATCACTGTGGAAAACATACGATGTGACAAAGTTTATTCAACTCATAAAAATGGGTAACATTTTATGGCATTAATTGGTTTAAGAGGCTCAGAAATGTCAGCCGTCTTGAAAAATGGCCCCATGTGAAGTTAAAACTTGAATTCTGAAATTCAAGTTCAAATCCAGTCAAAGTCTGGACCTAAACTCATTATTACTTCATAATTATTTTCCATTCCAAGTTGATCTATTGCATAAAAACCAACAAATACATGACATTTCTGGTTGTAACTTGCCAAAATGTGCAACAGTTTAAGTGGGATGAATACTTTTCTGAGCAGAAAGGTCTCCGTTACATTCAGCCCAGCAAGAATTAAAAACCTCAAGAGGTTAACGGCCCAGACATTTGCAGGCTTGTCTCTCAGCGCCGGAGCCGAGACTCGGCGTGGCAAAGCGGATAAAACATGCAGCACACACCCAAAGAAAACCCCAGAGTAAGTCTCTACCGGTTCTGGTCCGTCTCAAAGATCAAGAAACGCAGAAGAGAAATGAAGCAAGGTGTGTGTTCGGAGTCGGACTCAAAGAGCTTAAGTGGCAGAAGAATGAATGCGTGTTTCAAATACTCCAATAAAAGTCCATTTAACAGTTATTTTATTAGAATGCCAGAGGCATTCAGTAAAGGGTGTAATAAAGTTTTCCCATTAGCCAGTAAAACACAGAATACATTTGAAAATTTAGTGTGAAGCTCCTACAGGGCTGGAAATCTCAGAAAATGTTACTATATGAAAAATATCCTATAAAACGTAAATGCAATTAGGTTTATTTACATCATGTTTCACCCAAACTGCAATTAAAAAATCCCTCTTTTAAAACCACAGCGATATAAATGCAGGACCAGTGAGAACAAAGGTGCTTATGGACACTTCCACTCACCACTTCCATCTTCTCCTCCTCCTTTTCCTTCTTCTCCTTCTCCTTCTTCTTGGCTTTGGCTGTGATGGAGAGAACAGCGGTGGAAACCTGCCACGCAAACAGATGGAGACATTTCCACGAGGTAAGACAACACCACAGACAGTTCAGACCTTCTACAAAAATTGCTTAAAAGCGCAAAAGCTAGCCGACCACAAAATAAACATCTGCCGCTACGTTCTCCACCCGCATCTCGGAGCAACCGAGAAGAAACAGGCCAGAAGATGTTAGGCAAATAAACACTATGGGGGAAGGAAATGATGAGTTCTGCCAGTGGGTGTGTGAAATCATTAACAAATCAATATGAAGCTAGATCATTTTTCCCAGAGTAAAAATGTCAGAAATGCACCGTGGCGCCTTCGTTCTCACCTTCTCCTTCTCCTTCTCCTTGGGAACCTCCAGAGCTGGCGGGTAGGCGAAGGTGGAGGGCTTACAGTTGGAGCGGTACTGCACCTTCGGCATCTGAACAGAGGAAGCAGCAAAGATGACTTTTTAAGCGATAAGATTTTTATATCCTATAAGAAATGTAGCATATCCGATTACTTTGAAATTCTTGGTTTTTTAAAATTATTATTATTATTTCCAAAACATGCCTTGGTGTTTGGAAACCTTTGTTGCCAGGCAGGCTAAGACACTTCCTGCAGGAGGTCATTAGGGTTGAAGACATACCAGGAGGGACTCCGGTCCGTTCCCCTTTACGTTTCTTTGCTGCTGCTTAAAAATCTGAAGCTTCACTGCAAACCAAAGTTTTTCTCCAGGGCTGAGATCTGGACACTGTCTGAGCCACTCTATGACCTACATATGCTTCTTCTCCATCCACTGTTTTAGGTTACTCTTTACATCCAAGACCAATCTTCAACAATCTAGCAGAGTGACAGTTCTCACCCAAAATATGAAGTGGTAGAGTCATCCAGACTGAGCAGAGTTACAACCCCAGACCTTTGTGTTTGCCTTCCTCCAAAACATGCCTTTGTGTTTAGAACCTTTTGTTGCCAGGCAGGTTAAGATGCTAATCAGAGTTTGGTTTTGGTAAGGAGCCAGATTTCCATCTCTCCTGATGTCATGCAAATCAGTTTATATTATACATTGTGTGCAGGCAAGGGCCAGTTTCACTGTAAGACAACTTTGACAGAAACTATTCTGGTTAATGAAAGCAGAGCAATTATAAAAAATAAATAAAAGACATTTTGCACCACTTGGGTCTCATCTGTTTCTAAAGACAGTCCAGGCGCTTAAAAATTGACCCACCCCGTTTTTTGGAAATAAGTTAATATTTTTTAAAAACACACAAAAAAAAGAAAATCAAAATCCTCCCATCTGTCAAGACACAATCAATGGGTTCTGTATCGTTACCTAGCAACCCCACTCAAGTCCAGCCCTGTTACCTAGCAACCCAAGGAGCTCTAGAACATTTGGTCAACTTGTACAATGTCTGCTGGAAAAGTGTTTTGAAATCCCATCACCTAAGAATGATCTTGTGTAAGCATATGTAATGGACCTGTTCTGTATGGCCCATTGACTGACTCTCACCTGCCTAAAGAACAGTATGTTCACTGAAATGTAAAATATTACCAAAATGGTTTTACTTAAAACCAAAAAGGAACAAACACACTAATGCTAAAATAATATATTGGTTATTGGACTACAATATTTTAACCTTCACTTAGTCTTATTCTGATCTATTTATTGAGCAGGGATCTAAAATTTCAGTTGTTCTCCAGTGTTTAGATGCATCCCTGGTCAAATGGTTGAATGATCTCAGAACAAGTCCTGCTAATGACCTAATCATTTAATTCAGATGAGGTGAAGCAGACAGACAGCTAAAAGCCCCAGAGGACTGGAGTTTGAGACCCCAGATATGCCATAATTACTTATAATTAGTAATTAGTCAGGCTATCTGGTCTGGTACAGCCTGCAGTCAGCTGCTCATAGCAGCTCAGCTAGAGGCTTAAATCAAGGTTGCCGCATTAGAAGCTCAAAGTGTCAGAAATGCACCAAGTCACTGTGTAATTCTGTTGAGCTTTGACATAAACATGTCATATTCAAATATAAATAAGCTTTCAAATTGGTTTGAAAGCTTATAATAATAATCTCAAACGAACGTTAAAAAAATAAATTTTTCTTTCAATTATTGTAGCAAGTGTTGACAAGCATATTCTATACAGATTTCTAACCCGGCTTGGCTACCTGATTATTTTTTAAAATCAAATATTTCTTACTAATGCAATTACTAAAATTAAAGAAATTATAAAAAGTGCATATTGACATGTAACATTTCAAATGACCTTTTAGAAAAATTTTTTATTATTCATAACTTTTCTCAAAAGGACATTTGATCCATTAAAACACTTCGTAAATAGTGAGAAAGAAAGAGTATAATATATGGAGAAGAATGCCATTAACTGGAAAATTAATATATTGATACAATTTTTTTTTCTGGAAAGCATTATTTTAAGTGACCAAAGGAATTTTATTTAGAAACTAATTTGACCAAAGGAATTTTATTTAGAAACTAATTAGCAAAAAAAAAATAAAATCACATTTGAATACAGATTAAAAATGAAATGCCTAATTTATGAAAAAATAAAGTGACGCAAGAGGGATTTAAACTTTGGAGAATTAATATTTATTTTGTATGTTAAGGGCTGAAATCATCCTAGGGACTCAGTGAAGCACCAAATAAAGAGTTAAATCTATTTCTAAGCAACTTTCTGTGATAATAGCTTAAACCTGAGTTATTAATTTCTTCTAACAGCAGCAGACTTTATCTTCTGTGAAACTGGACCAGGGTTCTGTCATGAAGCTGCTGCAGCTGCTTCTGTTTAGTGTAAAGCTCCAGATTAAGACCAGTTCACTAAACCTAGATGATTTAAGTGACTCCAACAGCAGCATTCTGCTGCAGGTTTTTCTTCATCTTACCGTCATTTCTTTGATTCGATAACAAATTAAGTTATTTTTCAGTCTACTTGTGAGAAGTTTGTGCCTTGTGGTTCAACCATGCAGCCAGTTGATCTGACAGCCCAAACCTCCCAGCGTTCTTACATTTTTTCTGTGTTATTTAAAATAGATTCTCGTTTATATGCAGCTCATAAAGTGCCCTGGATGTCAGGTGCTCTTGATTCAAGTAACAAAGAGAAGATAAAACCTATTTAATGTCAGCTTAAAGCTACAGGGTGTCACACTGATCTGTTGGCACCGCTGTTCGAATGGCTGGAGGCCAGAACAGGCCCACAGATAGGACCTCCACAGATGTTCTGCACTAAATGCACAACGGAAAACAAAATCACCAATAAAATGTTGTCAAAAGTTATTTTAAAAATTATTTTTACACCTTGAGATTGTCCACATTCTGTCAGGCTATAACCAAAAACGTCAACATAAAGCAATGTATAATTGTTAAGAGGGAAGGAAATGATACATAACTTTTTACATTTAAAAAAACATATGCAAAAATGAAAATGTGGTGAGCCCTTTTACTTTGATCCCTTCACTCCAACGCCCCTAAATTAAATCATATGAACTAAGCACCTTTAGAAATCAGCATAATATTAATATCCACCAAAAGTCCAGAAATTTAGACAATGGATTTTGATGAGGCTCACTTGTCAGATTAAAAGTAGTTTTTGACGATAATATTAAAGCCAGAATTAAATATACTTTCAAGCAGTATATAGTTAAGGGGCTGACAACAAACGTACCACAGTTTTGAAAATCTGTTAATAGTAATTAGCAAAATTTTGTGTTGATCTATATAAAAATATCAAAATAAATAATTTTGAATATGTCTCATTTGTATTCAGTTTTTGGCTAACTGTAAGCAGAACAGCAAGTCATGCAGCGGTCAGAGGCAGCGGTCGCTGTTTCAGTACCTTCAGATCCTTGTTGAGGCCGATGATGGCTGTTGGTGTGAAGGCCAACGACAGGAAGTGAGACAGAGGGAACCAGAACCAGAACTGAGTGAAGACCAGTAGGCCGACGACCGACGGCATGTGAGTGTGGCCGGTCCTGGACTGGAGAGAGATGCTCACGTTGCGTCCACCTGGACAATGGAAGACGAGAGACATTTCAGGATGAGCAGAGACACAAATCAATATGACTGAGAATGGATTAAAATATCAGGTTGATTTTGTGGAAAAGAATGACGTGAAGGTCTGTGAGAGATAGTCCAACATCAATGTAATAAAGCCCATGTAACAAAAGGATTCTTGTGATGGTTACACCAAATCATTGACTTTGTTTTCTTTAAGCCACTTTATAACCACATTGTCTGTATGCTGATTATTATTCTCCATTTGAAAACCAATCTGTGCCCAAACTTTTACTTATGATACCTTTAGATGTTGCTCCAATATTTCTACGTAATGTTCTCATAATGTGGTTTCTCTTATTGTTTAAAAAGACAGTAATAGTTCAAGTATGTAAACTTCTGACTTTGAAGATATTAATAAATAAATCTTTGACATTCTTTCATTATTGTGGGATTTATCCAGTGGAAATAATTTTGGAGATTCTAACTGATCAAAAACAAAAGAAATTTGGTCTTATTTCAGTTCAGAAGTGGAAAATAGGTGCATGTGTGTCTTTTTATTCAGAAAGTAAGTTTCTGGTATGGAACTGGATATTGGGACTGACAGTCGGTGAACAAAGAAGTTGAACTTTTAAAACATCCGTCATCCGTCCTGAACCATTTTACGCCAGTCGTGCTCTAATTGATGAGATGAAGGACGGTGAGGTTAACAAGGGCTAATTCCAGGATGTTCACCACCCAAAGTTTGCCGTGTTCTGGTCATAATTAACAAAGACGTTGTGTCAAGCCAAGTACACCCAGACAGGCACTGCCTCCTGCATCCTATGATCAAACCAGATTCATTATCTCTATCTTAGCAAAACAGATTCATAATTCATCTACAAAACAGTGACTGAGGACTACTGACTACTTTTAATTTTAGTTACATTTCTAACTGAATAATTTGTCAGTCCAACGCATGGATAAGATGCAGATGTCTTCTTTGATGGCTGATAGATGATGAGCACTAGTGATGCCAATAAGAATATATCTTTACATCCATTGGTGCCATTTTTTAATATAATCTGGATTAAATTGAAGGGTGTGTAGCAGCCCATCTGACAGTATTTGATGTCCATCTATAGGAATATTAAAGATTATATTTATGCAATATATGTGAACCTCTTGTTTAACAAGATACTATATAATCATTTATAAATTAGGTACATTTACAAGTTTAGGTCAAAAGGATCTTCATGTTCCAAACAAATTAGTAAACCAGAAAAAACATCTACATTTTCATTCTGATATTTTATTTAAACATGACAAACTATTTTGTAATACTTTGGGGGGGATTTCCATGACAGCATCACTCACAGTGTAACTCATCTTCTAAATTAGACAATGTCACATTTATCTTTGGTCTCAGCTGAAAAGGTGAACGACACTGGCCAAAGTTGCAACAGAATCCAGTGTGTTTCTGTCCAGAACAAGCAAACAAAAACCAGAAGACAAAAGGAGGGGAAGAGCAAACGGATGAATGCGTCATCTCTCTGGGCGTATTTCATAGGGGAGTAGTTCTTCCAACTAAAAATGAACTCATCTTAAACAATACCACTTAAATCACGTGCTGTCGTCTCCCATCTATTGTTGTTTGAGGTCGTTGGGATGACTTCAACACAAGGGCCTCGTCTTGACATCTGAACCTCCTTCCTCTGCAGCAGATTGAACCACGGCCAAAATCACTAACGAGCTCCGCTCGCCGCGCCACAAGCCCTTTCTTAAAAGTCTCTTAAATACTTAAGAGTATGAGAGGGCTTCACAAGGAGCCCCCACCATCTCCTCCTGCTGTTTTTGCCAACTCTCAGATTGGAGAGCCAATTTTCATTCCAGAGAGTTGTTATGGGAGGATGATGGAACAGCGGCGATCCTTTAGAGGTGTATCGTGACTGTATGAACAACCAAAGCGCGTATTTGACAAGAGAATAAAGTCAGGGCTTGTTTTTCTGGGTAAAACGACAAATTAATAGGCTATATCAGTAAAATTGAAGAAGAGCGACTGTGGACGCTCAAACTGCTGAGGTGAGAAAAAGAAGACTTGGATACAGAAAGTGAGGAAGGACGAGCTGGAGGCTGACATTTCCTGCTTAATGAGGACCAGTGATCATGAAACTGAGCTCTAATCGCTTCCGCCAGTGAAATTAAATACAATTTTCCTGCACCTCAAACACTACTAACGACCTGCAGGACCCAGAACACTTAAATATTTACGCTGCGAGAGCCTGAACATGCCTGATGTCCAGTTCATATTCTCCATCTGCATATATTTCGGTATTATGCAGCAGAATATGATGTAGAGAAATGATGAAACCCACAAAAAAACACCTGCGATCAGAGTCTAATCTGGGTTTATTCTGCTGATTTGACAAATAATGTAGGTCCTGAGACAAAATAACCATCCTGGGTTAAAGCTGGACAGATTGAGGAATTCAAAAGGAAATGTGGAAACTAGTAAAAAAAAAAAAAAAAAAAAAAAAAAAAAGACAAAAAAGAAAAAGAAAACAATCAGCAGCTTGAGCCATGTTTATGTGGGAGGCAGAAGTTGTTTGTTTCTCTGTTAGCAGGATCGCTAAACTGTTTGACTCTTTGTAAAATTACAAGATGGGATGCCCGACTCTGAAGTGATTCACTGCTTGAAGTCTAACTGGATCCAGACCAGGTTTTATATTGAGCCTCAGAAGAGGCTCAATATAACACTTTTCATCAGTGTGACACTTTCATCCAAACTGTTCAGTGCTGACAGGAAAACCAGTGATCCCAGGCTGACAGTAGGTACCAGCTGAACATCTTTTAAACTCTCTACATTTGGTCAGGCTGCATAACCACACACCTCAATGGATCTCATTGAGATTTTATACCAACTGATACAAAGTAGGTCCAAATTAAGAACAGTGAGTGTTTTGCTGCATGTTTTTACTGCGCTAAAGTGAATTTTTCACAAACTCTTCTTTGCAAAATACCTAAAGCTCAGTGTGCTCAGATGAAGAGCATCTGGGAGTAACATTTTCCAAGTTCAACTGCATTGAGATCTTCAATCTCCCTGGGCCATTCTGACATCTATATGCCCTGATCTTGCCTTCCTACTTCAAGGTGAACCTTCAGGCCAGCCTCTAACAAGTTTTCTTCCTGGTATATCCTGTATTAGGCTCTAATCGCTTCCCCAAAGAACTAAAGAAACATATCCTCCCACTTGAGCTTCTCAGAGGTTACCCTTAGGCTGCTTCTCTTAAAGGGGCAGTATTATGTAGAATCAACATTTTTGAGCTTTACATAGTGTTATACTATTATTCCCTCATCATAAGCATTTCTAGAATGTTGCCATGACTATTTCATGTAAGTTTGAGAATAGTTTAATAAAGTCTTTGTTTGTTTTTGTTTTTTTTAATATTTCTTCATTTCATGTGTTTTCGTCATGATTGCTTCTGTGGGGAAAGAAAAATATGCTAAAACTGAAATGGAAGCTTATTACAAATTTATTACAAATAAGTATTTTCCATCTGGAAACAACTCGGTAAGAGAGCTGCTTTCTGTCAGTGTGAGCTCACCAGTTCTTTTGTACATTGAGGGATTGTGGGATTTGTTTGAAGCACTCTCTATATGATGATGTACAGCTCTCATGGACCTCACACACACCGACTGCTTGCTTTTGTCCACAAACACTCACACAGACATACAAACACGGAGACTCTGAGGCAAACAGTAATCACCAGGTGGAAGCCAATGAGAGCAGCGTAGAGCTGAGGTAGGACCCCCAGGCGCTAACGCACCTTAGCCTGATCTGTTCCAGAAGCGGTGCGCACGGGTGGTCAGCACCCGGAGTTACTTTGTGTGGTGGAAAGTCGCAGAGAAACCACAAAGCGCAGTTTGCCTCGTGCATCGTATAATTAAGCAATTCAGAGCTTTTTGTTCCTTTGTTCCCCCTGAGGGATGAGACCACATCTATAACCACCAACCGGTTTAATCTTTGGCTCAGTGAGAGGTGAGGGTAAACCCGCAGCCGCTCTGATCGGAGACTGACCTGCGTCAAGGATTCCCTGGGCCAGGATGGCGCCGAACTTCGCCATGACATCGTCGTGCTTGTCGTTGATCACTTTAGCATAAAGCTGCCTGAACTGATTCACCTAAAAAGAAAATATACTTGGATATGTTTTTCAAGGTTTAGGCAGTTTTCCCAGTAAAATGCAAGTATTTTAGTTTTCAAACTTTTAGGCAGGCAAAGCAAAATTTTTAAATATTTGTAAGAAGTAGATCCAAATGTGAACACATCAAACTGTTGAAGTATCACACAACAAAATGAAGTGTTCAACACTTCTGCAAAGCATTTTGACCACAAGGCTACAAACACTGCAGTGCTTGTTGGACTGAAAGTGATCAAATGCTGTACTGGATATTTATCAACCAACTGGGAAAAATCAAGGCAAAAGCAGAATTGACAGATCTTAGCTTTAGATTTACAGCTATGACTAACAAATTGTAAACTAGATATCTTTCAATGTGACACGTAGCCAAAAAACAAAAAACCTGGAGGAAACATAAATGTAATATCCTTTGATGTCTAGTCATTTGAAACTTAAAAGAAAAGTTTCAAACAACTAAACATTTGAAAGAAAAGAAAAGGGTTCCTAGCACAACCAGCTCAAGCTTTTAGGTTTGTTGCTGTGCAGATGAGAAGTCTTTGAAAATGTGTCTGGCATTTCTTAGCAGTCAGTGACAATGGCCGGGGCGCCTCAAGGCCGAGTGTGTGTAGTTATGCCAGCTACGTTCTCTGTTTTAGTCTTCCCAAATAGATTCTCTCAACTCAAATCTTATGTATTTTACTTTCTCCAGTTTTTTTTTGAGGAGGAACGCAAAAGTCCAGAACAACTCATTGATCCAGGCTGCAGACAATAAAGCCAGCTTCCTGACTCACTCACCTTGGGACAGGTAACCTCAGTCTGCTGGATCATAATGAGGGCCGAGGCAATGAGGGCACCTTGTCTCACATAGTTTACCGGGTCGTTAGTCATGGGCTCCAGCAGATTGATCGCTTCCTGTGAAGGAAAAATATAAAAGTAGAAAACAGAGGAGTAAGTTAAGTGGCATGTCATAAACCTCGAGGTGGGGAATTATAAATCTATAATCCAAAACATTTCCAAGTGGTAATTAGGGGGCTAAACGAATTGAATGATTGATGATAAATATTTCATTAATGTAGTTTTTCCATGAAGGACTGTCAAGGATTATTTGGCATAAATAAAGGATCATTTGGTACTTTTTCCATAATTTGTGTAGTTTGCTTTATCTTCCAGGCCAAGCAGTATTATTGCTGTGGTTTGGAGCTGCAGTTTAGAAACAATGGACCTGACACCAGAGCAAACTGAGCCCAAGTCAAGACCAAAACTTACAGGAAGGTGAGACCAACACCAAACCAAATGAGATAGCGTTTTCAAAACCATTTTACTTGCAATAATTAAATTTTTGCTGCAATCGTTTAATGAAAATATGCTTGTTGCAGCAAGCTAATCTTTAAGGCAGCTCCAGACTACATGGTTTCACTGACTTAACTTCTTCAGTTAGTTAACACAGCAAACCTTAACCAGAAGAGAAACAGATCAACAACTACCTGCCATTAGTACAGTAACTCCCACAGTCTGGTAACGACGACTCTGAAGAGCAAATGCAACTAGCCAAACAATAACTAACTTAGCTGCAGGACTTAACTCAGCATTCTTTTTTCCATCTGGTACAGTCAGATAAACATTCACATATTTGCACTGGAAAATATTTATTTCCTTTGTTTTACTCATCCTCATTACATGCAGAGGAAGTCCAACAGATAAGAGACAGAAACAAGACTGAGTGGTTACATTTATCACAGCTTTAAGTAGTCAAAACAAAGTCCTTTGTGAATTAGTTTTAATTCACAAAAGGACACAGCAAAAACAAAATTTTACCATAAATTTTTTGTCTAGTAACTTTTCAGCAAGATATAGAAGTTTGTTGTAAGTCAATAATTGCTTAATATTGACATAAAATGTACTTGCTTCATTGGCTAGTTTTCTCATGTTACAAGTGAAAATATCTGCCAGTGAAATTAGTATATTTTTAAAAATACAATTTAAAGAATTATTGACCTAAAATCTTGCTGAAAAGTTATTTATATGTTAGCACACTTGATATAAGGGGAAACCAAGATATGTGTACTAGAAACTAGATAAAAATCCTTGCAAAGATTTTGTGTACCCAGGCTTTCACTTGTGCAAAAACGAGAATCACAGTTTTGTTTTACAGTTTGCTTTCAATCGTTTTCTTTGTTGACGAACAGATCACTCCAACAGTGCTACTTTTGTTTGGTTAAATACAGGAAAAGACATTATCAGCAGAGGCAAACAGACCTCACAAATTAATGACATTAGTGTCATCCATATCTGGTTTCCCAGGACAACAGAGTTAACAATTACTCTCTTCCCATGAGTGGTGTGAAGGAGGGAGTGAACGAAGGAGGACAACTTCTACGCTCTCCCCTGCTCTGCAGCCAGTCTATCATTGCAGCTTTTATGTCTCTTGAGCAGTTATGGCTGTAACTAACACCAGCAGGCCAGGCGGGAGGTGTCGGGCCCGCAGAGGAAAGAGCAACAAACCAGGATGATGACAGTGGAGGTAAAATAAACGGCGTTTCATCAGTGCTCTCGGCCTAACTGGCTGAGACGGCTGCGCTGTGGGACAATAAGTCAGCGTGTAAAGCCAGCGCTCGTCTACCACATCCTGCCCACATTGCGTTATGGGAGGGGGGTAATTAATGGCATTTACTGTCTTATCCAATCAGCAACCCCGGTTGGCTGCTAAAGAACACATTAATTAAACTGTGGGGCTGCTTCCTTCAGTTTTTGCTCCCAACATTAAAGTTCAATATTTCTAAAAGCTGTCTGGAAGCTTATAAACAACTGGATTGGAACATAACTCATTCAACCACAAAATAATTTCTCTATTTATACAAATTTGTGAAAACAGTATCTTGTGACAGAGTGCAGAAACAATGAGAACTTTTCCTCTGATTTGCAAGAAAAGCTGAAAAATAGGTTGAAATTTTCCTAATGGCAAAAAATTATCATTTTTCCTGAAGCGACACTGATCCGATCAGAAGAATATTCAAACGCTAAGATGTTGAAAAATAAACAGCTTATCAGGTGCAAAACATTAACTTTAGTGCCTTGATGCTGATCAGCCCTCATAATTAAACACGCTATGAACTGGCAGCACCCCCTACATCTGCCTTCCTCGCTCTGGTTTCTGGACTTCAGAGAACCCGATCACAAGCACAGAGTAAAGCCGAACGACAGCGTGCCAGCTCAGATCACTTTAGAAGCTAATCTGCAATGAACTTTTCACATCTGAATTTTTCTGTGCTGGCCTGCCATTATAAGTCCAAGAAATGTCAACAAATCAAAAATCTAAATATTTTCCACCAGGTTGTAATAAGTAAACGTATACAAAGCAAAGGGAAAAGTAAATCAGGATGTTTTGGACAAGTTCCTTTTCTGCAGGGGTCAAAGGAGGATAGCCTGGGCTGAAATCTTCTGTTGTATTAATTTTATAAACAAGTCAACAACCAGCTGCTTCATTCAGCCTGGATTATCTTTGCATCAGTGACGCACACTTTGTGCCAGGAAGAAAGAAAGATGGACTTGAAACATGAAGATAGCGAGGTGTACAAGCTGGACTTGTGATGTAAAAATTAGCAACAAAAAAAATACAGCTTTTTGAAAATAAAGATTCACTAATAATTTTTTAATCTGTAGCATTAATAATCAGCACCTAATTGAATAAAGGTGAAGAAGCAAAGGATGAACTGACTTTGTTGCCTGTGCCAGCACAGCAGATGCCCAGAGCCATGGCCGCCCCGCAGCGAACATGAGGGTTGTAGCTTTCTGACAGGAGAGACACCACACTGGGGCACTGCTCCGGAGTCCTGGTCAGAAAAACACAGGGGAAAGAAATGAGTAGAGTTTGAAGTCCATTTTCTTTTTAAAAAAAGATTCAGCTCAAAATAATCAGTTTCAAACCCTCACTATAACATGGCCCCCACTCAAAAAAGAAGTGATTTCCAACATATTAAAGTCATTTAAATAATGATCTGACATAAACTATTAACTTAGTTATTGTCTATTTTCTCTATCTTAAGGCTTTGCCTTTGGGCAAACCTGAAAACAAGTTATTTACTGAAATGTTTCTAAAAACTGATAAAATGTTAAGACTATAGATGAAAATTACTTGAAAAAATGTCAAAGAAAGAAACAATTGTCAATAAATAATTTTTTTTTAACTAGTTCAGTGAGTGTTTTTGCTGTTGTTGCAAAAGGAAGCAGGAATACAAGCTGTTTAAATGATGATGCTGGGTAATGTGTAACAAACATTTAAAGAGCACATCATTTGCTCGCCTGCGTCCATTACAAGCACTCATCTAAACACCCAATAAAGAACCTGGGTTTTATTAGAAAGCCAATAAACTAGCAAGGATTTCCTTGTTGACACCTGGATTTAATTAAAGCTTAAGCCATGTCCAGGAAGTCAAAAAATATAATCATAAAAAGGGAGGTATATATTCTGGATGGTATGCTCATATAAAAACAAATGAACAGACTGCCAGAATGTAAACCCCCCCCCCCCCCATAAAAACAAACAAAAAACCTCCCTCACAAAAATAAGGTTTTACGTCAAACTTTTCATGTCACACAGCATGGTTTGGGAGTACAGTACGCCAAATAAAAAGCAGAAAAGGCTTTGCAATACATTAAGAAAATACTTTACAGATTAAGGCAGTTGAAACTCTGTACTTTGTATTAAAAATATGTCCCTGTCTTATTTACAGAAATCTCAGTGTTTTTGCCCATTTCCAGTTTTTAAAGATTCTGCGTCTCGTTGTACAAACAAAGAAATATATGCAAAAAAGTGGAAATAAAATACATGTATACATATCTGAATGTCTATTTGAATGCGGTTATAAGGATATTGTAATCTTCAGATAGTAATTTGTAATTTGGTTATTTGTGCAGCATAAATAATAAAGAAATGAAGCCATCTACATTTATATCTGTATCTCCATGCATCTCAACAACCAGAGGATTGGCTCAAACTCTCTTTGCTTGAACATCTGAGTCCAGTGGGGACAAAAAGGGGGAGAAAAGCTTTACAGTACAACCACAACAGAAAAAGGTTCCCCCCAATAAACCGCTGCTTCCTCCTCCGGGTCACTGCTCGTTTCCAATGGGGGAGAGAACAGAGTGGCAAATATAAACAGCGGGACGGCTGTGTTGAGGGAAATTACCTCCCTGAACCACTGGCACGTGGCCAGCAAGAAGACATTCATCTGTTTCGTATCGAGTCTGGCTCGCAAGATGAAGGGGTGGGTGGAGTGGAGGGTGGATGAGACAGGACAGAGTGCGAGCCGATTGCAGACTGCGAAGGAGAGCCGGCGAGAGAGGGAGGCAGCGGGGCCACAACATCTGAAAGTTTTAAACCTGTGATCGCTTCAGGTGATGCAAAGCAAACCTGGAGTTCCTTCCAGCATGTAGAGGGAAAGCCAAGTCTGCATCATGGATCGCTACAGTCTGGGACAGATTTAACTGCTGCGGCGGGGCGTTCGGCTTCCTTCTTATGTGGAAAACGTTGCAGTGAAAGGAAGCAATAAAAGTTGTGGAAGAATATACATAGAAACCCAAGATTGAATGCATTTGGCATTGAATTGCAGCTTGGGAAGATACTTAAAGGACTGAGAGGCAAAAGGAGCTCATCAAGCATCAACTTGGGTAAAAGGTAATAATTGGTTGAAGTTTTTGACATTTTCAGAAACAGAGGCATATTTTAGGACACGGATTTATTCTAATAGACAGAAACTACACTGAAACTTTTTCTGCTGTTTTAAGTGGAAGACGGAAAAATTTCCTGCGTGGGAAAGCGAGGACCTCTGTGATCGTCTTGCTATGGAAATTCTGCTTGTGATGGGATTATTCCAACTCCGGAGTTTACTGCAGCGGCCCTGCTAACTTTGCACCCTAAATCTTTCAGATACTGTCATTTCAGAGACTTGTCACTCTGCTCACAGGACGATGCATGTTGTGCACCGGCCCTGAGCGGCCCCAGCAGACCCTGCGCCTTCGCCTGCGGGACCCAGTGACCATGCTGACCGAGCGTCTGACAGCAGAGAGATCAGAGCCACCGCCCACGCTCAGGCCCGCCGCGGCATCAGCAGCAACATGTTTCACCTGTACAATAACAGCTCAGATGCAGACGAGGAGCCTGAGGCTCAGCTGAGATGGGCCGCCCTCCTCATCGTCATGGTGATTATCCCCACCATAGGAGGAAACATTCTGGTTATTCTGGCTGTGTCGCTGGAGAGAAAGCTGCAAAATGCCACCAACTACTTCCTGATGTCGCTTGCGGTCGCCGACCTGCTGGTGGGACTCCTGGTGATGCCCATTGCACTTGTCACTATTCTCTATAGTAAGTATAACAAGATATATTTTATACCATAAAATGTGTCCTATTGAGACAAAGCAAAGTCTTCAAATGGAAAAACTGCATTTAAGTTTTCTTTTTCCCCACTCAATTTAACTTGTCAATTAGAAAAACTGACACTGAAAGTAGAAAATATCTCTAGGAAGCACCAAATACACTCAGTAAAGCACAAAAAAGTACTTGAGAGGAGCTAAAACAAAAGAAATGAAATTCCCTCTGTAGTTTAAGCAGTAAGGCCTGTACTGAGCCACTCAGCACAGGCATGAAATACGAAACAATATCTCCTATTTAAACTTGTTTACCAGTCTGAATAAAAATAAACAGCGGCGTGTCCATCGATTTACACGTCTGTTCCACGTCTTCTACACAACAACACAGTTCAAGGCGAAGTACTGCAGTGAAGCTGTTCTTCATTAATTCAATTGGAAGGTAATGGGCCACATAGTAATTGTTTGTCACACACGCGCGCATACACGAGTGGAAGATGGTGTTACACAAGGCGTCCTCTATCATAATGGTTTTCAAAAGAACTGGAAGTGTCTGCTGTCTCAACATGGACCCTGTTCAGTTTTTCTTTTGACAATTTGAGAAAGAAGGAAAAAGATGAAAGTCAATAAAGTTAATTTTAAGATTTTCTGAAACGCATGAAGCCTAAAAGAAATCAGGATGACAAGAGAAGCTGAAAGTACAACTCCTCACCCCCAAAACAGCTATACGGAATTATGTTAAAGTAAACTAATAAATATGGTTTCAGTATTTTCTTTAATTCCATCACTGCTGTTGAGGTGCTTTTCACCTCTGCCATCAGAAAAGAGGAAGCCTCTTTAAACACTGATGATCTTTACAGACAGCTGTCTTTAGCCTCTGATCAGAGCAGATGCAGCACCAAGTGCTGAAATGTGCAGGAGGACATTTGTAACAGGGACATATAACGTGTACATGAGGTCAGGGTGAGGCATAGCAGAGCTGACTGATCAACATGAAGCTGCCAGGAGGACGACCAGCACCTCATACCAAACCCTCTGGCACACATCGCAGGATACTGTATGTAGTGACAACCTGCTGTTAGTGAGGTTGTAAAAGATAATATGTAAAAGATATGTAAAAGATCTTTACATATGTAAAGATCTTTGTAAAAGATAATATGTAAAAGATGTAAAAGATAATATAAAATAAGTGGAATCTCTGTAAATCAAACCTGCTTTTAAGTGGGCTGTCTTTTGAATATTTAAGCAATGCTAAAAGCGACACTGGCCAAGTGGTAAAAATAAACAGGTTGACCGATACTTTGCGTGTGTGCAATGTAAATCCAGACAGGTATTCTAGAAATGTTCCTTAGCTTTGTGCTAAAACCAGAAACTGTTCTCATCGCTGTTTAAACATTTAATCCAGTGGGAACTGGAGATCAAAATGATCTATATTCAAGTTTCTAAATGTTTTCAGGGTAAGAAAAGTGAAAAACTTGCTTACTCATTAACTCATATTCAACTTTGTAACAAAGGCATGTTAAAATTTGAACTTTGTTAGCCTAAACAGACATTTTTTTGGCTTGTGGCTCAACTGCATTTACACATAAGTTGCTAAATTTATCCCTTAAAGTATATAATATTCAATGGTTTTAGCAAGCTAATGTGATTACTGTTTTAATACAGATTTGCTCTGATCAGAGGCATTTATACAGAGTATAAATGCACTCTGCCAAGATGAAGAAGCTGAGCAATTTAAGGAAAACATTTTCATTTTAAATGCCTAATCTGAGGATAATTTCCTTTCATCGGGATTTATTGCTTCAATGCATCATTGAAGCAATAAATTGTAAATAAATTGGGCTTGTAGTTTTGTCACACTATAGTGCTGCCTGGATTCCTCACTACAAAATTATTTTAGTGTACAAAGAGTAAAAAGACCACTGCTGCCTAAAATCACCAATTTTTTTGACTTTTTACAGACCTTGCACAAAGCCTGTGTGTGGACCTGCAGCCTTTCTACTTTTGTTAAGATCAACATTGTGATTCCTGAGAAGAAAAATGTAATTTAATACGCTTTTATGCCATTTTGTATTTTTTCTAACTTTCTAACAATAATAAGACACACAAAACTACACTGCAATGCCCAGAGCTCTGTAATTCTTAATGAGTACAAGCGAGGACCCGAAAATTCTGGAAATTATAATAACCAGTGATGTTTAGTTGAAAAACACATAAATGAAAGAAAATGAAGGCAGTTAAACTGCTTTAAAATAAACTGAGAAGAAGATAAAACGCATCTATAAACTAAGTGACCACAACTGGGCAGCAGCCTGCTGACAAAGTCGAATATTATAACAAAGTTGTATGATTCACACATTCCTGTTTCAGTTTAATGAAATGAAAAGCTCGCCTGTGGCTAGGTAACTTTCACAGCCTATTCTGTTTATTCTCAAGACAAATTTAATCAACATTTCAAAAAAAAAAAAAAAAAACCCTCCGGTGAGCTTCCACTCAAGGAGAAAGAGAGCTGTTATTCATCAATGAAATCCTCCCAAACTGACCAAAACTGTGCGTCAAAAATCCCCCCCAGTTTGAAACATAAGTGAATATAATCATAATAAGAGAAAAAACACAAAATATTTCCACAAACAGGCTTTTGTAAAGTTAATGGAGTCAGAGACAAAAGCCAGAACAAATTTCTTGCCAGTTTTACGCCTGGAAGTCAAAATAAACACTACTGTTGAGCTGAGTCTAAGCCACAATCTACATGAAGCACTTTTAGCTCCATAAACAGGCAGTGAACCCTCAGTTTCCAGTAAAGACATTCCTCACACACATAAACAAACATCTTTTTTTTTTTTTTTTTTTTTTACATGACTGATGTTTGTAATCTCTTCAGCTGCCCAAATCTCCCATAACAGTCAGAAAAGGGTTTCTTAACATAAGAAAAACCAACAAGCTCATTAATTTAGCTGCTAATTTTAGACATAATAAAATCAGTGATAGCTACTGTATGAGGAAATAGTTGATAAGATTAACCTCTATCTCGTCTTCTCTTCAGACTCTAGGTGGCCTCTTCCAGATTTTCTCTGCCCAATCTGGCTCTTCCTTGATGTGCTCTTCTCTACAGCGTCCATTATGCACCTCTGTGCCATCTCACTGGATCGCTACATCGCCATCAAGAAGCCGATTCAACACAGCCAGTACAAATCCAGAGCCAAAGCCCTGGCCAAGATCGCACTCGTTTGGCTCATATCCATTTGTAAGCTTATTATTTATCCTTCCTCTAAGTAAAGAACTGAGCATTTTATTATCTCTGGACCGTATCCTGCCTTTTAGGTGACCCATGAAGAGAATTAGCATTCGTGCATGGGTTGCTACATTAACAAGCTTTTAGAGAGCAGTGAAAAAGTTTTTAATTATGTTTTAGATCAAAATATTATAATATCAGACAAAACAAACCTTTAAAACGTAATTTTAAAATGACGATTTCATGTTTTATGTGGAAAAAAAAAGAAAACCCAAACCAACTTGATGACTATTTGACCTAATGAATTAGAATTACCTAATATCTGTCTGGCACCATGAAGTGAGATGCAAGATTTCAAAAAGCACCTAGAACAAATGACACCCATCATTCTAGAAAGGGCGATAAAGCCATTTCTAATATATATATATATTCTTTGTGGAGTGCATTGAGACAAAAGTGGTTGAGATTGTGGCACTTAACTAATATGATGAATTCAATTGAATTGAAATGTAAAGCAGAAACAGGGAGCGTGTGGGATTACAGTAAGGGTGGGTGATATGGACTTAAAGTCTAATTACAATATTTTGGGTTGCTATTGCAATAACAATAAGAGCCATTTATTACTTTTTTTTTTTTAGGTAGCAGTATGACTGTGTCACAGCAATTATAGCCCCACAAACATAAATTATGCTCTTGAAAAACATTCCCATTTGTAAATGCTTCTTTAGAAGACTAAAGACTGTATTACTAAACTGCATACAAAGCAGTATTTTCAAATTTATTGGTATTTATTGACGTCTTCATTGAACAGTGGAAAAAAATAGTAACACTATACTTTTCCATTAATTGGAGTTTATTGTGACAATAAATCTAAATTCTTGTAAGAAATTTCTCATGATAATAAAATAAATGCCCACCCCTATATACATACAGCTTACTTTAATGAGTCTAAAAAGAAAATTATATCCAGTAAAACATTAAGTTATAGTTGTTATAGAGTTTAATGTCAAATATATAATTTGTACTATGAACCAAATAGTTTTTGTTCATAGTTTTTCATTTAATGTGGACTTTTAGGAAAACAAGTTGCTCACCGCTGCACCAACCATTTGTCACACAAATCCCTGGAGTAGTCACATATTACTCAGTAGTTTCCCCCTTAAGAACTAAGTTTTTGATTTAGGATTTTTGGCAGCTCAGGTCAAGAGTCAAATATCTGTCAGCTGCTGTAAATGAAAATCCTTCATCTGGGAAAGAGATTGGGCAGATGAGTAAACGGATGGAAGGTTGTATCGTGGCCAATTTATCCAGTTCAGTTTTTCCACAGTTAACTGGGTATTAATGAGCTGCCAACAAAAACATTAGTGTTGTACTTGACCAAACATACCATAATCTCCTAGATTAAAAATGTAATTATAAGATATTTAATTACTCTTCAGAGAGTTTTTAGTGTTTATTTTTGCCAATATTAACAGTATTTTCCATTTTCCAGGTATCGCAATCCCAATCCCGATAAAAGGGCTGAAGAATATTCACGACAAGAATATCACCTTCAACAGTAATCACACATGCCTGCTAAAACCAAACACTTTCTCAGAGTTCATCATCTTTGGCTCCCTGACAGCATTCTTCATCCCTTTGACAATCATGATGATCATCTACCTTCTCACCGTGCAAGTGTTGCGCAAAAAGGTTTATTTGCTGCGGTCAAAGGTGACCCAGCGCTTTAGCTCCTCACCGATCTCCACAGTTTTCCAAAGCGACCCGGCCTTAGCTTCTCCTCAAGCTGAGCAAATGAACATGTTGGATATCAGACTTCCCAGGCATCCAGAAAAACCTAATGCGGAGATGATGACCGCTCCCACAGAGAAAGAAATATCCTTCCGCAGAATGTCGACAATGGGCAAGAAGTCAATGCAGACTCTGAGCAATGAGCAGCGGGCCTCCAAAGTGCTGGGCATAGTCTTCCTCCTGTTTGTCGTCATGTGGTGCCCGTTCTTCATCACAAACATCACCTCTGCTCTGTGCTCCAGCTGCGTTGAGAAAGTTATTTCCCGTCTGATGGAAATCTTTGTCTGGGTTGGTTACGTATCATCAGGGATAAATCCTCTGGTCTACACACTCTTCAATAAAACGTTCAGGGAAGCTTTCACGCGCTACATCACCTGCAACTACAAAAACTACACGAGAGACAGGCTGGGACGGCAGCTTGGCTCGACTGCTGCAGACTGGAACCTTACAAGCATTTCGTTTAAATCTTCCATGGCAGAGAACTCAAAACTGTTCATGAAGCGGGGAATGAAGAATGGCATTGGACGAGTGAGCTACCAAAGTCCACTAAGGTGCCAGCAGGCTGTGCAGTCACCAGGCGGTGTACTGCTAAACACAATTCTTTTGACTGAAAATGAAGATTTTAAGCAGGAAGAACATGTGAGCTGTGTATGAATAGATACAAAGATGATGTGGTTTGGTTTGGTGCATATTCAAATTCAAAGACAAAGACTTACCCAATATATGAAAAAAAAAACAACAAAAATTGGAGTCTGCACCTATGTGACATAATGATGAGGCAACAAAACCTACATTTCTTTGCAAAAGTTTTACAATTCCTATAACATTTTGTCAGAGTAGCGCATAATTAGGAAATGAAAGAAAAAAGTTTACATACTTTTACAAAATGTTTTACAAATTAAGATATGAAGAAGGTCAGGACATTGACCAGGGCATCCTAACATAATTTGATCTAAACCTCAGTCTATATGTTCAGACATAGTTAAGTTCCTCAGGTGTATCCTGCAATTAGCACTATCTACTTCCAAATCCACATTCTTATTCCTAAGAAGTTTCCCCAAAGCATCACTACCATGTTTCACCTTGAGGATGGTGTGTTTGGGGTGATGTACTGTCTCTCGCATGAAAAGTCAACATTCGTCTTATTTGACCAGAGTGCCTTCTTCTCCATGGTTGTGTTGCACCCCCTACAGGCAATTTATTGCAATTGATTTCATTTAGGGGTATCATTTCTTTCAACTTTACAATGATCAAGGTAATCTTTATCACATTAAAAATCCTCAATACAGTGCATTAAATTTTGAGAATGTAACTTGACAAAAAAAATCTCAAGGCTTTGAAAACTTTTGCAAGTCAGTATTTCTTGTTGCATCATCTTTGCAACAGGCCATTAAACACAGGCTATTTTTACCATGTAATTTGTTGATATACTTGAAGAGAAAGCTTCAGTTTCCAGACAATATTCAGAAAAAAGCTGAAAAAAAAGCTGCAACTGTTTCACGAAACAAGCAGAATGTGCTGAATAGGAACCTATTTAGGCCAAAAGACATGACAACCTGGGAAAAACTCTGAATGCTGTATATACCAATATATTCCTCTGCTGATTCTTACATTTGGACTGTCTAAATATGCTGTAAACCCTCTCAGACCACATGCTTACATTTTAAAACAATACGAATCTCTTCTGTAAAGGGCAAATTCTTTGAACTCTTGATACTTTTTAAACTTGAGAATGACTGGGAGGTTCTCCTGTATGTGTATTGCAGCCTGCTGGTTGGAAATGTTAAAAATGGTTTTGGAATGGCAGTCTGTACATATGAACGAACAAAGAGATAAAATGGATTCTGAATGTTCTTTAATAAAAAAATACTTTGTTTTGCCATCTTCTAAAGCAAAAACCGCCCAAAGCACAACGAGATGGCAAGATGCTACCTTCTGAAAAATGACTAAATAAATAAAAGTTTAAGTGGAATAGAAACACAGTCCGGCAGCAATTTCAGTGTGTGTAGACTTAAAGTGGTCGATATTTGAGTGAGAAGTGATGCATATAGTGTTGGTACATATTGCGATAAGGATATCAGTTGTGACATTTGTCATTTTCTTTTTCTCATCTCTGCTTCCTGCACTCTGTGACCTTCAGTCATTTGTGTCCTGTCAGAGCGTCTGCTGCCATGAGGACGTCCAACTGACTAAATATTACATCAGCATAAGAAAATGCATGTTCATAACACTTGGGATGTATTAGCCAACCATTATTGCTCTCCAAACAGCACTATCCAGAATCAGTACTGCATACATTAATATATCCGCAATATACTGTGCAACCATACATGTGTTCAACTGCAGCTAATTATTTGTATTCATACATCAGATGACATTTTTCAGGGGCAAAAATAATTCAAACATGTAAACACTTCTAGTTTAGATTAAACTCAGCCTAACTGAGACAATACGATTAACAAGAAAGAAATGCCAAGTTTAGACAAAGGTAGTAAACGAAGCAGAAGAAGAAAGTGTGATCCTTGCTTAGACTGCCGACTTCTTTCAAGAGCTCTGTTTATTTATAATGAAAGAGAAAAACATGGTAGACTCAAACTTGGAGTTGACCTGATTGCCTGGTAGTGCACATGACTAAATGAGTCATTGGGGTTGGAAAAGTGTGGACTAAGTGTAATCCTGTGGTTCATGAGTCTTTCTAAACAAAGGAGATTTATTGAGGTTTTTTCAAGCAGCAAATTGATCACATACACCATCCAGAGCCTTTTTTGGACTTCAGTGTGTACACACTGATTTTTATTTGACATGCCATTAAACAATGCCTGGATTTAATGATAAAATTCATAATAATGTAAGAGAGAAAAGCACATATAAATACAATGCCTGGGAAAGATATTAAAGGTATTCACACACTTTATTGCTTTCACTTTTTTCTGCATTGAGACTGTCACAATGCAAACCCTGAATGTTTATTGGGATTTTATGTGATAGATCAACAAAATCTCATTCGTAATTGTGAAGTGGAAGAAAAATTACAGCTTGTTTCCAAATTTCATCAAATAAATATCTGCAAACTGTGCTGAGCATAAATATTTATCTCCATAACAGCTGCAGGTCTTTAGCAGTACGTCTCGACCATCTTTCAACACCTATAGTCTATAAATGTATTCTTAATAAAATGGCTGCAGCTGAGTTAGATGGAGAGCCTCCGAACCCCAGCATGATATAGCATGAATCTACATCATGCTGTAGATTCTCCCACAACATGATGCTGCCACTGTCAAGTTTTACCACAGAGATTGTTGCTGTGCAAGTTTTCTGCAACATGCAGCTTCTTGCAGGCAAGCCAAAAATTTTAATTCAGGTCTAAATGTTAATACATATATATATTATATATATATATATATATATATATATATATATATAATATATATATATTTGTTGCTGTGAAATAATTCCACTTTATGCAAACTGTAAAAATAAAAAGGAATGACAACATAAAGATAAATCATAAATTGGTAACTTATTCTCACTCTGATACCAATCACACCACAAATACATTTTAGTAAAGCAAACCTTAAAGATGTCTTAACTTTAGAAGACAATGCATCAGTTTGATTAAGCTGAAAAAGGCCTTTATGGCAAATAAAACGTGTGCTGGTGAAAGCTGAAGGAATTAAAACGTGATCCTACCTGAAGAGGATAAAGCCAATGGACTCGACAGCAGCTCTTCTCACGTCATCGTTCACGTCACTCACCTTAATTAAAATAAGCAGAGTAATTAGATCAAATGGAAAACAACTGACCTCTTCAGTTTTAGTTTTAATGATTTGGTTTCTCATAAAATAAGCAGCTCCGCTATCACATCCATGCACAAACGTAGCTTGTAGAGAGCACCCCCTACAGGGCAACCAATAAAACATCAGTGATTCAGTATAAAAACTTAGCAGCAGGAACAAACTTGATTTTCTTTCTGCTTTAAACATACAGTTTCTGAACCTTCAAAAAGACTCGTGAAAATCTTTATAGAAATGGTTTAGATCAAACTACAGTACAGTATTCTTTTTTAAAAAGCTACTTTGCATGTGTTTTACAGCCAGGTGGATAAACCCATCAGTCCACCTGCCGGTAGGAGAGCTTTACAGATGAAACTCACAGCGACATGCAGCAGGCGTCGGATGGCCTTGTTGTTCCCAGAGCCGCAGTATGCCATTCCAACAGTGTACATACCAGATCGCCTCAAGATGGGGTCCTACCATAAACAATGACAGAAAGCAGAGAATTGAGCTGTGTTTGTTTGGATTTGAGTCCCTTCCCACCACTAACTTTAACAAAATGAAACCTGGCACAGAGTACAAAGCCTCACGTGACATAAAGTAAACAGTCCGCTACAGAGTACTCAATAAATCAAACATATGTGCAGTGCAACAGCCTAATAAAGAACAATGGCTTCTAGTTTTTTCTCAAATTGTTTTATGCCCTCCACATTTCCTCCTCCAATGATAAATCAAGCCAGTTTATTTAAGATCTACTGAGCAATCTATATTGTTCTGTTTTAAACAATAAAAGTTTGTTATCCTCAAAGTCAAACCTTGTCCCTGCAGAGGCTCTCGATGAGGGCGTCGGCCTCCTCCATGCGTCCGTACATGACCAGTGCAATCCCCACAGCAAGGCCACGCAGGATCTTCTCGTGCTGCGTCTCCTGAGCGTAACCCACCATGTCCTCGATCGCCTGGGCCGACTTGGAGCCCAGCATGACCAGACCCAGAGCCAGGCCTGCAGCTTCGCCTGGAGTTCATATCAAACCATCAGCATGCTTTGTTTTGAACTTTACCTCATTAAACATAAAAGGTGATCGGTATTAAAAAAATAAACAAGTTCTAGTGCTGTTGTGACTCACTGACATAATCAATGAGGTAGAGAAGACCAATCTGTTGAAATATTATATGTATCACGATATACTGCGGTGTCCTAGTTTGTACTCCATAATTTATGTGTTTCATTTTGTTGTAGCATAAAATAGACACCAATTTTGATGTTAAAAAATAATCTAAAATAAATTAAGTTTTTTTTGTTCTTTTTTGAGAACAAATTATTGAGAACTCACAAAAGCTCTTATATTGCATTTGCTCTGCCAGCAATGACAACAGTGATTTGGTGATTTCAGCAGCTTACCAGTGACAGCGTCATCCTGGTAAAGGTTGGACTTCAGCAGGTCATAAACATCCTGTCTGGCTGTTCCCAGGGCAGCTAAACCTAATCCAAGGGCTCCGCCATGACGGACAATCTACAAAAGGAAAAAAATGAATCCAGACAATTAGGAAAAAATCTGTGTTTCTCAAGCAACATTATATATTAGATTCTGAAAGGACATAAACAATATAAAAGATGGGGGAAAAAAAACCTTACATCATTGCTGGCATTCTTGAGTTGACCGAGCAAATAATCAATGATGTCCCCACCATGATTGGCGTGAATGAGGCCCAGAGCATACAGGCCTCCTCCCTCCTGGTAAGCGGAGCCGGGGGAAGTGTCTTTTGGCAAATAAGTGGCCATTAACTGGAGCGCCTCTTTCTCATGACCCTAAAATTCAAAGTCAAATCACAAATTTAAAGAAGCCAACAGGTATTTGTTTCAAATTTCAATTTTTAATGATTAAGTCTTACCTTATGAATGACACCCAGACTTGCTGTGGCTGTAAACTTTGCCCAGTTAGTGGCTCTTGCTAACCACTCCAAGTTTTCTCTATAGGAGAAGAAAAGTTAAACTTGTTTAAAATAATCTATGCAGCACATATTAAACTCTAATGTCTTTTTATTTATGTATTTTTTTTTACCTGAGGAACTGATCACTTGTGGTTCCTGTGTGCATAAAGGAGTTGGCGATAACTGTAGCTGTGTGACATACCGAGTTTCGAACTGCGTCCTGCAGCACCAAAGAATCAAACGTTAAACAAAATTTAACAATGTGCCAATCATCTGAACAAGTTCACAGCAGTTTCTGTGGTTCATCTCAGTCATCCAGCATTTCCTACCTTTGTGTTTTTTAGAATCATCAGATCTGTGTTGTTATTTCGGATGAGAAACTGTAGGTGCAGCTCTATGGTCATCTCCCCGCTAAGAATTTTGATCATTTTGGCGTTCTGGTCTTTGGGTTCTTCCTTCTAGAACGATTCACAGAGGCCATGAGGAAAACTGAAGTAACAGTTTTCATTATTTAGACAGAAAAAAAAGCCAGCATTGCTAAACATGAAATGCTTACAGTTTCTGCAGCCTTTCCAGCTGGCGAGCTTCCAGCCTTTTCATCAGTCTCCATTGCTTCACTGGAATCCCATCAAGACATATTTTAATTAATTTTATTTAGTTTACAAGTTATTGGTCAAGCTGGCCAGAAAAAGTGAACTTAAGTATTTTTCAGCTCTTTGTACCTTTCTTTGTCTGCTGTGGGAACAGTGCCTGTGTTTGTGGAGCCAGGCACTGCAGGGATGGGCGTTCCCACGGTGTGCAGGTTCTGAATGACAGAGGACAGGAACTGCTGGCTGGCACTTTCGTAGAGGTCAAAGCAGATCTGGTAGGCCATTAGCAGGTTGTCCTCTTTTACTAGTTTCTCCAGGATGTCGCTGACAGCCTGAGGGTCATCCAGGAAAATCAGGCACTAATGGGGAAAAAAGAAAGCAAACCGTTAAACGTTGGCACTGTTCAGATGTTATTTATGGAACTAAATGGAGAAAAGATTAGTGTTTGATTGGGAAGCAATAAGGGATCTGGGTTTTATTTGTTGTTGTTTAAAAACAGTAAAATTATGATTGTATCACAATGTAAAAATAGATCTCTAAATAAACTATATATCAGGATATTTAGGCCAAAGATTTTTTTTTCAACAATTGTTTCCAATTTTTCTACAATCTTGTCAAGTATAACTGCTGTTTTGAACTTATGTCTGAATGTCTAATGTAAACAGACAAAAAAAAAAACCTCAAAATGTTTTCAATGAAACTTAAGAGGAGGGAGAAAGCATTTATATACAGGTATAATAAAGGACTTGCGCAGCAAAAAAACAAACAAAAAACAGAATAAGCCTGGACCACTTGAGAAATGTACTCTGCTCGCCCCCTGGAGGGGTGCTGCGGTATCTGGAACAAACACCTGCAGATCCATTAACTACTATAAATTGTGACGTTTCAGAACTGTTCAATAAATTCCCCAGGGAGATTTGGAAGACAAATTAATGCCTCAAACTCTTTGCTGTCAACAATACATGTACATGGATGACAAGACCCAAGGCTTGACAGAAGAGAACATTACACAAAGCATCACACTGATTCTTCAGCCTTGGCTTCTTCCCTGTCATCTACCTGGCGTTGTACGCCCCTTCCAGTAAGGGGTGCAAAAACACCCCGCCATGTGAATTAAGCTAAGAAAAGCACTGCTCATAAAACCAAAACAACTCTCTACATTCCTGATGGATTTTATGGTTTTAAAATACATCAGATTCACAAACTATTGTCAGACAGATAGATAACAACCCTTCATCGAACCTCAATTCCAAATTTTAGCTAATTTTTAGATAACTCTGGCTTTTAGCATGTAATATGCTGCTATAGGTCAAGATGCCTACAGTCCTAACCTACCAACTATATTAGCATTTCAGCTAGACTTGGCTTTTTAGCTCATTTTAGCTTAGACACTGTCGTGACCTTACAGTTTAGCTTTGTAAACTGTGTTCCGCACAAATTTCTAAATCTCTTCAGATGGAATTTTTGCACCGACTGAAAGTCTTCACTGCTATTCTACAGTTTTTCTGTTTGCATTTTGAAAGCATTTGCTTTATTCCGTGGCTCCTGTCTATTTTTTTTACATTTCTGCAGTTTACTTTAAATTGTTCTGCAATTTTCATAAAAAAATATTCAGCTTGGAGCATTCATTCAGCATTTTTGCAACACTACAATTTTTTGTAATTGTTGTTGAGTTCAAGTTTAAAGACATTTTTACTGCAGTTACCTGACAAACGTTGATGAAATCTGGTTTCTCCAGATTCATGTACAACTTGACCAACACCCGCAGAACCTCGTTACGGAACTTCTTGTTCTGCATCAGGGACATGCAAACCTTCAGGCTGTAAGCAAGGAGGCCGCTTACATCATTCTGAAAAGGACAACCAAAATAATGAATTAATATTATCAACAAATGTAGGCAACAAAAACAAATACATACAAAACAACTATAATGTAAAGTCATGAGAGAGAAAAACACTCTTTCACAAGTTAAATTTGATTAAATACATCAATAACAAATCTGACCAATACTTGAGTATCAGTATCTTGTGAACTGACACATACAGTTCACAAGATATAGAGCTATTAGGAAAGGTTTAAATTTGCAGTAAATATTGCCAGCTGTATCTGAGAATGACAAAAGTTACTGACCGATTCAAGGATGGTCTTCTCAAAAATGTCAAGACGCCTGGTCTCCAAGGCGATGCCAATGGCCTGTTTGTATTTGTGATCATCTAAGCAACGCAGGAACATCTTGTTGACGATACCCTCAAGGCGAGGGTCGATGCTCTTCTTCTCCTCATCCTCTGACAGTTCAGCATTTTCCACCCGCAGCTTGGTGTAGTGATCAATGCACTTGGCTGAACAGAATAAAGGGGATACATACGTTAACTCTGCCTGAATAGGTGTAATATGAAACAAATATGATTTTCACTTTCACCAGAAAAACGACTGTGTAAACATTAACAAATAAAGATCATCATCTCACTATGTACTAAGTTTTCCAGTAATAACAGAAGTACTCTTGTTTCATCACTCACCGATGATGGTCTCCACATATTCTGAGTCATCTGTAACACTGAAGAGATCCCCAGCTCCAAGAGCATAGTTCAGGGATTCTTCAAAGGCCCCAAGATGATAGAAAACCTTCGAGGCCACCAGAGCAGCAAATTCTCGGCTCCGAAAAGATTCATCCTCGTACAAGACCTCACTGGACATATAAGAGAAGTAGTTTTATTTGACTGAGAAGGAAAACACTGAAATTCACATTTGTTTTTCTGTAAATGTTTACTCTAATTACGCACTTATGTTCTTGCTGTCCCGTTTTCATCACATTCAAACTTATGAGTTTATACTTACATTTTATCTACAGATCCTGAAATCTCAGCCCAGAAGTCATTCACAACGGAGTCGAGTTTATGCAGAGCAAACTCCTGCAAATTAGACAAAAACATTGCTTACAACTTAATTCATATATTTTAAAGCTTTAACCAAAAATGAAATGAATATCTTTTACTACTAACTTTTGATTTAAAAAAAAGTCTTATACTAAATGATGAACTGCAAATATTTTCAGAAATGTTTTACCATCCCGTACGTCTGACAGATTACTGTGCAAATAACATTTACCTTTAGCTTTGGCTCCTCTTCATCAAGGAGGGAAATAATCCCAGCTTTGTAAAAGACAAACACAAAGAAACTTTAACATCCTGAATTTCTACAAATGAAAAACAAAACAAAAAGAAAAAACATTCCACCTCCCCAGGCCCTAAGCAACATTTAAGCACTTCGTTTCCTAGTATGAAATACAGAAATGTTTACTTTCCATAAGCAGTAAAACACAGAGAGGCAGTAGATTATTTCAGACAGCTGAAATATTTGGTCCCCCAAACCCCACAACTAATTTTGACAAGTAAAGGACAAATAGTTCCAATTCTACAGAATTTGTTGTTCATTGTGATAGAAATGAACACAGTTGAGGAGTTTCTGAAAGAATGATTAGTTCTCATGTTATGGGGGGAACAGATTATTTCAGACAGTTGAAATATTTGTTTCCCCAAAAATAAATATTTTACTCCGTTAAACCTATTTGAACCACACGAAGCCCTCCAGATGTCTTGTATTGTCCGCTGTCACCGGTTGCTAGCACCGTGTGACTCAGCTAATTCAATGGCAGCTAGCTAAAGTTAAAACTACAAAATTAAAAACCCTCTTCTGAGACTCACCGGCAGATGTTATCATGACTGCTTCTCAAATAAATCCCCGGATCCACTAATTAGATTTAAAAGGTGGACGTATTCACGGGTTCTTGGAGAGAAAATATAAGATTTTCTATATTTGTAAACGCTCTGATCAACTACACTTCTTTTTGTCCAATAATATCGTAAGTCCCCGCTGGAAAGGACCTTTATTAGCTGGCCTTCTTTCTGCCTGATCATAAACGCACACGATAATGTTACTTTATTCGTCATATGCGCAATATATCCAATAATTATCAATAAGAAAAATGAATGAGAAAAAAATCATAGTTATTTTGTGTCTTATGTTTTTATTCAACCGAATGTGAGTGTAATTAGTTTATAGAAAGGCACGTTTAAAGACGACCTCTTTCATTTGACAAGACTCCTCCTCTCCTACATGCCACATAAGTTATGCTAATTTGCAGAAGGAGGATCTTTTAACCACAGATGTTAAAACATAATAACTGCTTGCCATATAGGGTGGATTCCACCCTAGATTCAGCACCTACAGAATATTTGTACTAAGAGAAGGAGGCCGAGGACTATGGAGCCACCATCCAAGATGAAATATCCAAAAATACATCAGAAAGATGGCCCCAATTAAGAAACAAAGTGCTCTGTGAATGTCACATGACAATGAAAGTAGAAGACACTGTCCTCGGTAGGTAAAAAAAAAAAAAAAAAAATCTTTATTGGTCTTATAATATTTTTACTTTAAATGTCAAATTTTTTTTGTCTGTAAGTGAAAAATTGTATTATATAGCAGCGCTAAAATATCGATCTGTTTAATTATTCTACATAATGTATTTTGCTTAGCGATAAGTTCCTATAATAAACGTGCTTTTCAAATTATATACTTTTAATGAACCTAGTTCAACACAATAACCATATTTCACAAAAAAGAATCCATATCGATCCATGTTAAAGTATGTTTATTCATAAAGACATTTTAAATAAATACTTAAACTTTAAACAGTTGCATTTTGTTCCTGTGATAAACAATAGTTAAAACAGAGCTTTGTCTAAGGCACAATGTTCTACTAAAATAAAAGCAAAAACATAAACAAAATCACATTGCTTCACAGCATTTAAAAAATGAACTCTTTAAAATGTCTGGGTTATTTATTTTCTGTGCAACAGATGGAGCTCTTCTTGGTCACAGTGTCACCTCAGACACTTCTGGGTCACTGGGTCAGGCAACAAATTAAACTTAAAATATGGAATAATATAGAGCAGTAAATCATTTACGTGTTTAAATTAAAGTATCAAGTAAAAAACAAAAGACTTCAAGAAGAAAGCTCACTTCGGTTCAAGGCTGTTAAATGTTAAAATAAGAGCTGACTTCATTGTACCAACAACCAGCTATTCTGTTGCTCCTTTCAACATGTGCTTATTTATGTATCACACCTCAGTTGATCTCATCAAATACCCTGTTAATGTGGTGTTACAGTACAACTATTCAGATACAGTTAATCATCTTGAGGTTATTTATTAAGAACAGGCAGCATCTTTCAGGGTAGAAGTCTGGTTGGCTGAGTGGTGATAGTTTCAGCATCATGTAAGTACCAGGTAATTACATGACATGATGTTGTTTTTTTGTTAAACTTCCACAGTGAGGATGTCCACAGTGATAGGTCTACATGTCTTTACATCAGTGGTCCACTGGAGCTTTCACATGAGGTTCAGCAGAGAAGACGCCAGTTTTCAGAGGGAGTCCTTCCTCAGGGCTTCCATCTTCGCCTGAAATGTTCCATAAACCAAACAAGATGTGTTTTTAATTAAGTAATCATTTATGCCTTTAAAAGTTTAGTTGTGAGAGTTTAGATGTAACTACAGAGATGTATGTCTTAACTAATTCAGATTCTCTTCATGCTAGAAAGACCAGAATGAATGCAAAAAACTATAAAAAATAGACCAACACAACACAGTGAATGATTGTAAAGTGGAAGGAAAATAATATGGTTTTAATTTCCATTTTACAAATAAATATTTTAAAAATGTAGAATTCATTATTGTACTTTACTCTGATAGCCCTAAAAGACATTATGGAGAAATTTAAGGCAAGCTTAGGTTGTGAAACAATACTCCAAATTTTAAACATATTCCAAAGATTTGTCTGAATAAAAGCGTGGTCCGACTGGAAACCTATAAAGATGTGATCACCCCTCTAAGCCATGCTAACTCTGAAGGAGCTGCAAAAACCCACAACTCACGGATGAGCACTTCACAAATGTGAAGGAGTGGCAAAAACAAGTCCACTGTTTAAAAAAAAACAAGGAGAGGTTCTATTTATACAATGCCTTAAGTCATGCAAAACGTCTTCTATGTGAGGGAGAAAACAATCACACACACATTCTCAGGTAATGCTGCACCACACCATGCTCTACATAGTGTTGGCAGCATCATGCTATGAATGGGTTTACCCTACATATTGTAAGCTAACATGAAAAAAGGACATAATAAATAAAACATAATTTAATAAATATAATGCTACCACCTTTTGGTCTGCAGTTTGAAGATTTGTTGTTGGTCTGCCTTGTGACTTCTCCCATCTGAGGCCTGACACAACACTGGATTGGCCACAAAAGCTGGCTCCCTCTTTCCCCGGTATTATCTGAAAGGCAATAATAAGAATTTAATGGTCTGGCATCACATCCAAGGGCCTGATTGTTTTATGAATCCTGCCTTTGTTCTATGGACTTTGCAACTATGCCTGGGAGGGGAAAAGAATGTGTGCAAAAATGTGTGGTCTTGTGAATGTCACACATTGACCCACATGTCACTGTGCATACTGGTCTGCTTTAGGACGATGTGGGGCCCCTCAGTTATGAGCAAGTCTTGGACCCTACCCACAAAAGTTTCTTTAACAAATTGCAGCAGCCTGATAAAGACTCTTGGGTAAACAAACTCAGAGATTTTTGGACCAACTGTTGTGTGTTTGGCTTTGGACAGTCAGTCCAAGAGGCCATGATCATTTCTAATGTCATATGAATGAATTTCCAATGAATTTGAATGAATAAACTGACATGTGCTTATAGGTTTTCTTTGAAAATCTCTAAAATACTGTTTCCAAAAACATTCAAAATAAAAAAATAAGAGAGAGAGTGAAACTGCTTTTTATACTCCACAAAACCTCATGGTCCGGGTAAAGTCCTGCCCAAAAGAGCCCTGCAGGAATGTGTCACTGTTATCCTAATCCTTAGTTTAAGTTTTTAAGTCCCGAGTCAAACAATAACCAAAACTTTTGTAGCTGCAACCAGCTCCTAAGGTTTAAAATAAATAAATAGATATTGTAGCTCAGTGACCTTCCCTGTTTTTAATTTTTCTCCTGTCCAAATTTAGCTAATACAGAGGTATTTGAGGCAGGCTTGCCTAGCTCATACAGTATGATCAACTATAAACATATTTCAGCTGCATTTGAACATAAAAAAGTATTTCTACTGTTCAGCAAGCTCTGGTTTGTGAGAAAGGCCTAAAAGTCGTATCCCATACAAAGAAAATCTAAATAGCAACAAAACTGTGTAGCCACCAAAAACAAGCTGTTGCCCAGGGAGCCCATAATTTCTTAGGTCCAGCCCTGGGACCAGCAAATTAAAAGAGGTGACCTTACTGCTCAAATTGGATTCAAGGCTTTGTAAAGCTAATTCCAGATGTTTCACTTTTTTATGCTGCACTCAGAGGCTGTTCTTGCATGAATTATGCCCTCGGCAAGACCTCCCGTCTGTATTCCCCATGTAAAATTAAGAAAAGCGAGTAATAAATGAACTTAATCTTAAATTAATTGATGTCTACACCTGCTGTTTGGGATGCTGCGTAAACAGCTTTGCACGTGTTTTTCTTGACGCTCAGGATTCTGTCTTCTGTCTTCGGGACAAAACAGCCGACCCAAATAGTGTCTGGTGAGTGTTTGCGGAACACGGAGCGCATCAAGAGCTCCAGGAGTTGCGCACAACGCTGCGTCTCCGTAGTCTCCTGCGCGGTGCGTATCAGTCCAATCAGAGCAGGCCGGGTGACCTGGCCACGCTTCGTGCGCGCCTTTACGTCCTTCAGGATCTCTAGCAGACACAGCTCGTTTGAAGTCCTGCTGATGAAGGTCTGTCTGAAGATGAAGACAATGACCGGGGAGTCGATAGCCCGCTTGGAGCTGTAAATATTAAATCTCCTGGCTGCGGTTCTCTGAGGGTTGCTCCTCGGCCGTTTCTCTTTCTCCCCGTCCTCCAAGTGCTCGCTCTTCTCTGTTAAAGGTATCTCGTTGCTTTTTCCGGTCTCTGCCCTGCCTTCAGTGTCGCCCCGATGATCCCTTTGCGCACAGCACGGGTGCTGTCCTTCGCTGATTTCAGGGCTACTGTTGTGAAACATGTCACGTATGAACTCCTGGAATATCCCGACGTCATCTCCGTCCACCTCCTTACTTCCACAGACATCACTGACCAGATAAATCTTCTCCTTTCCTCCGATCTGAGCCACAGCCTGCTGAAACTCCCTCTCCTCCGCAGGCAGCGAATCCAAACCGGACATTTTACGCGCGATCACCGGAGCGCGGATTTGCCTTTTTATTATAATTTTGAACTAAAATAAGGCATTGAATTCGTGAAAACCTGCTCCACTGGTCGTCAGCAGAAACTTCCTCCACGAGCACAGTGAACACCAATGAGGAGGGATAGGGCGAAGGTTCGCAGCACGCTTCTATTGGCTAATATCATTAGTGGGCGGGGCTAATAGGAAACCTGCTTGTTTGAAGCATTAAAGATTAGGTTAATCTTTAATGAACGGCCAAATGCGATTATTTAAGTTACATTTGCATTTAATGCTTCCATTGTAATCCTCATGCTTTAATCACAAGTATATGCTGCATCTAAAAAAAAGAGTATAATTGAAAAGTTTTTTTTTTTTTTTTGTATTTTATTCCTTTAACTCTATTACACATTTTACGTCGTTACAGATATTTTGAGTGTATATTTCTGTTAAGACTTATGTCTTATGAAAACCCCAAATTCAGGGTTTCAGAACATTTGAATATTATATAAAAGCAAAACAAATTATTTAAATTTCTTTAATGTTTTAATAAAAAGGTTTTCCATGTATTATAAATGAAAAATCTTTGGTGTGGGCTCATTTCAAACAAGTTTCTGTGTTAATGCAGAGTTGCATGGAAATGGTCAGTTTGCTGCTCTGATGTAATGTGAAGAAAACCCATATTGCTCCACTACTGACCTTTACTAACATTTTTTTCTTCCACCTAACTTTTCATTATAATTTATGGATACATATCACTCTACATGAACTGAAACAGAGAATTAAATTCTAATTCACAGATGTACCTCTCAATTTCCACTTTACCTTCAGTTTTCAGTTCAGAGCAGGACAGGTGATTAAAAGTTTAAATTTCCAAGAAAAATCAACAGAAATTTCAATAAGTCAAAATCTGAGGTTTCCCACAAACTCCGACTTCAAAATCATCATCATCATCATCATCATCAACTTTATTTATGTAGCACTTTATACACAGACAGGACCAAAGTGCTGTACTCAATCATAAAATACAAGGCAATTATAAAATAGAAAAGATCGAATATAAAATAATCAAAAGATGGCTACATTTCTTTTAAAAAAAACATCCCCACATTTTTTGAAAACTACACAAACACTAAACTTTAGTGTTTGTTTGAAACTAAGCAGTAGAGAAATCTTTATTAGCTTGTAAGGCTCATATGAAGTAGCCCAATCACTCAGTAAATCCAACTGGTTTTTCAACTTTGAACTAAAACATGATCCATGTCATCACTAGATCTAACCTGAGACTACAATGGTAAATGAAACATTACAAAAGCACTTCCTGGTTCACTACATCAACGGAAAAGATTCCAGCTATGTTTACATGGATTTCTGTGAAATTCTTTATTCTTGCGGGACGGCTGTTGGTAGATGATAAAATCTCCCGCCGCTCACTTTCTTTAGTTTCACAACTATCATGGCGAAGAGTCCTGACTTCTGTCCTATGTTGTAGATATCAGAGGTCTCAAAGGAAAGAAAAGACACACAAACATGACAGTCATCATAATGCACAGACTTTAACCTGCTTTTGTTATAACATCCTCAGAAATGTTCCCCTCTCCTGCAAGATCAAAAAGCTGTTCGACCTGAAAGCCTGCTGAGTTCTCTTGACTCTAATCCTTTAATCCACTCACGCCACGTCTGTAATTAAATGGACATGTCACTCTAAAATGCAGCTGATTTCTTCATGTGGAAAACCAGATTAAGTTGGTGCAGCTTCAGATTTCTCGTGTGTGTCTGTTTCGTAATTGTTTACAAATGAACAAATGATAAACTGTACAGTTTGACTTTGACTAATACAAAGGTGCCGGTCTTTGGTCTTTGGACCTATCAAACATTGACTGGGTGGGTGCTGCAAGGGTTGTCTCACAGTTCTTTCTACAAAATCTTAACATGCTTATTTTATGACACCGAATAGGAGAGAGCAACAACAGTGCTGTGAAAAAAGTATTTGCCCTTAGATATTTTATCTGTTTGTACATTTTGGTCACACTAAAATGTTTCAGTATGTTGGTATGTTTTTTAGAGCCATTTAAGGTGGACTTTAGATTACTGCTCTCCTGCCCAGCAAAAGAGTGCCTGAGCTTAAAGTCTTTATCTGATGATTGGATATTCTCCATTGTTTACTGTTAGAGCAAGATTCATGGTTCCATCAATTATAACAAATTATTCTGGTCTTGAAGCAGCAAAGCAGCCCCAGTTTATCACATTATCAACATCATGTCTGATGATATGATGACATCCGAATTTGTTTGACAGTCTGAAATATCTCATTGTGACAAAAAAAAAAAAAGGATAAACGGAAGAAATGTGGATGTGACAAATAACTTTTCACATTGCTATTATGATAATGTTTTGTTGCAGACATTAAACAAAATTCTCCAGAAACTTAGAGATAACCTTTAGACATATTGACCTCTTTGAGAAGAAGAAGCATCTGGGAGTCCAGAATCTTACTTTGTCCAATTAAAGAAACAAGAAGGCTTAGGCGAACTGTAAAGAAGAACATTTGATGACTCAGCAGAGAAGATGACTATCTGTCACTATGTCTGGGTTATTTTAGACACAATAATTAAAAAAGGGAACAAATGTTGAAATTAAATGTTATCTTTTGACTGTCAAAGCTGATTAAATATTAGTCTTACTGAATCGACCTCTGTGCTCACTGGACTTTGTCAAATAACAAACATTTAGCCTGTTATTATTTGGGACCATTGGGATGTCACTTAATTGGCAAACATATGAGGTTTTTGAAATTGGGAAAAAACTCAAATGTATTTTTTTGTTTTCTTTTGAAAATGAACTATGCCGATTACCCTTCACTTCTGTCTTATTTGTTATTAAAGCATGTAAAGTGAAAAATATCAAAAAGAGCACTTAAGAAGTTTCATTTTGTCAATGCTAACCAACAAGACAACCATTAGTTTTGCACTCTCCAAATGGGCATTTATGAAATAGGGGTGTGGAAAGGTGCTCTGGTCAGATGGGATCAAAAGGAAATGCATTGGAATTAATGCAGAGCGCTAGGTTTGGAGAAAAACCCTGAAGTCGCCGTCTGTCTCTGCTTCAAGAGCATTCTGAAATGTTGTGCTTTGCTGCCCTCTTGTGGTTAGATTTTCACACCAACCCGTTAGGAGAGAATCCCTAGTTTATCCAGCTGAACTCTCAGCCTATTGGGAAATGTTGAGATTATCAAATGTCAAATAGTGCGTAACATTACTCATATATACATTTAATGTTCCCTTCTTTTGTTGATTGTTAATTAATGTTGGTGCACCTAGATGTAAACTTGATTTAGGACACTTTTTTTTTTAAATCACTTGTGATTTTTCTGTCTGATAATAGATCTCTGAGAGCAGAGAGATGAGAAGCTATCCGAGTTCTCACAGAGTCTCCAGTACCAGCAGACCTTCTTGTTATCTGATCATTATTTTCCATTATGTTGTTCCGTGTTGCCTGAAGTGGGATGAGCATTGCTGTGAAGTACATAGAAGAGAGGAAGGTTATCTATTTTTGTTTAATTTTTCAAGAATCAGAAAAAAATGATGCAAACATTGTACTGAGTGGGTGATATTATTCACCAGAACTTGCTTGGGTTACTTCTGTTTAATAAAACTGTGAAAACAAAATCTTATTCCGAGTTTTATCACCAAACAATAGTTTTTACTTTCATGTTGTCTAGAAACAGAGACTCGTTTTGCAGATTTAATTGATACAGGCAGTTTGAACTCAAATTAGTCTGAATCACTTCCTATGATTTTGTTAATATTCAGTTAATTTAAAAGTGAGGATTACTTACTGACAAACATAGCTCAAAAAATCAGCAAAAACAACGAAGTAAAGAAAAGGGAAGCTAATGCAAGATAAGCTAATGCAACTCTGGGAAGAAACATTCTGTTAGTGCCCCACTTTTAGACAAAACACTCACTGACAATGCTGGGTGTAACATTTCAAACTGGTTTTAACTTTTTAGAAAAATGTTCAAAATTCTACTTTGATTCAAGACAAGGCTGAAAAGTGCAAGCAGTTTCTCTCAGAAGTCTCTCAATTATTAAATATTGTCCTCTCTTGTGTTATATAAACGGAAAATCTGTGCTACCAATTGCCTACATGCAAATTGATGTGCAGCACAAAACTGACACTGTACATCACCATTAAGACACCTTGTAAACAAGACTTCAGCCAGGACAGAAAACAGGTCAGAGTTGGTGGGCAACCAATTAGAGGCTAAAACAGAAACTTGAGTCGGGGTAAAGGCTCGCCCTCCAGCAGCATAGCAAATCTAAACAAACAGTCTGAGCTTCAACTGTAGTGAATTACGCATCAGCCCACTTCTCCGTCATGATGTGTTTTGTAATAAAAAGCCAATAAAGGTGTTAACAAAATAGGAAAAACTGATATATTTATTTTTCTCAAGACTCCTTCCAGCTCAGTTGTCATTAAAACAGAAAGAAGGGAAACAAATGTCTTCTTCCATTCTTTTGAATTATTAATAGTAAATTGTATGCTCTGCTTGATCTGCTAACCCCCAATCGTGTTTTATGGTAGGCATTTTTTCTAATTGAAAAGAAATCCCTTTAAGCAGTTAATGTAATTATTTTACAAGTTTAGTAAAACACTGAAGATTACAAGATTATTTTATATTGGTTTAATATATGTTGTATATATTTTTTTCCTGCATATAAAAGAAATGAACAAGTTTGAACAAAATGCCTGTTTTCTTAAAAAAAAAAGCAAACGTTGCAGGAATCAGGTAGTAGAACTGTAGGATTAAAGTCACAATAAAGATTAATATTAAGCATGAGATGATTGAACACAGATCGACCACTAGGTGGAGCCATTTCTCTATTTAGAGTATTTCATATCTGCCCTCACAGATTAGAAACATGTACTACAGATTATTGCATTAGTCTCAAACATCTCAGCCTTCTGTAGTGCTCAGTAAATGACAAAGTGGAACAAACAAAATTATTGACCCTTTCAGCCCTTTAAAACAAAACAGGAACAGGAAATATTGAATATGAGTGAAATAGTATTTCAAGCCAGCTCATCTTTTTTTATGTGGTGTCATTACTACAGACTGAGTCATGAGTGTCAGAGAACATCCTGAGTGTGAGGACACCACAGCACCATCTGCGAAGGCTTTGGGACATGCGTTAGCTGGCCAAGCTGTTGATTTGTACTCTGATCGACAGACGGGATTCAAACCGCACAGACGTCACTGAATTCCCCTCAAGAAATCTTCCTCAGTTTAAAGGCCTACCTCAAGTGTTGGCGACTCGTCTCCAGGTTGACAGAGGGAACTTCCCATGTGCACACAGCTTGCTCTAATGAAAGTACTGAAAGGTTTAAATCTTTTACAAGTGCTTATAGGTGTGTATAGGGGTTGTGCTGAACATCAGTAGCTAAACAGATGAGGATACACACAGGATTTAGATGAAGTAATAAATGAATTGACAATTCGGAGCTGATGGGAGGAGCACGTGGAGTTCAGCTCATGATGCCTCAAGCTGCACTGAAGTAAAAGTAACATGAACTGCTATGATATGCCTACAGTTTGATAAAAATAAAAAAAAATCAAAACACAGTCACCATATTTACAAAGCAATAATTAAATAAACCTACTTAAGATATTGATCAGAGTGTTATTTAATGTCAACACCATATTAATTTAGTAGTAGCTTTCAGAAACATATTGTGCAGATTGTTAATCCCTTTTGTGGATTAGCAATCTATATAGTATTACTAGCTGGTTTAGTGCTTGTCTTGCTTGCCGTCAGCTGTTTAACAGACCTGCTTTTTGCAGATTGTCAACTTCAGTTTTAAATGAGTATTACTGTAATAATTTAAATTTAGTGAGTCAAGTTTATTCATATACTTTTTACAAATGAAATACACATAAATTAAAGGTTTAAGGTTTTCTATACAAAAGCTCCATCAAGTCGTTTGGAAAGGAAATAATAGTGAATAAATAGAGGAACCCATTCTAAAGACTGGCTGCCACAGAGCAAAACATTTGGTGTTTGGGACCAACAACAGAGCAGTGCTTCAGCAGATCAGAGATCCTGAAGAGTTTGACCATTTTAGGCCCTAAAAGGTTTTCAAATCAAATTCAAAATTGTTTATCTGAGCAATGTGTGATTTTCTGCACACAGAAACATAAGTGATGTAAAAGTGATGATTTCTCAGTTTTTTATTTTGTCAACTGTGAATTAATTTTTTAGGTCTTCAGCTCTGCCATCTCCAGCTCCAGCGCTTGTCCTTTTCTCAATATCTTTGATAATAATCTTTCCATTTCCACCATCCTGTAAATATTTTTTTTATTCTTCAAGCGACAGCATCTTGAACTTTTCCACATTTTGGTCAAGTTCCAGTCACAAGTCTCAGTGCATTTCACTGGGAGTTGAAATGATAAACCAACTTAGTGCATGGTTGTTAAAAAGCACAATTTACAAATAAAAATCTGAGAAGTGTAGAGTACATGTGCATTTAACCCCCTTTTACTCTCAGACTCTTAAATAAAGAGTGTAAGACTTTTGAAAACAGGATCCTTCTTTCAGTCAGCTGAGGAGCAATACACTGAAAGAAAACTCTGGTTTTTCCATCATTTCTCTGCCATTTGATTAAAACCTAATAAAATTGTCACAAAATGATAAGCCATAAAATACAAAAAGTCTTCCTCCCTAAATTAATCATATTGGTAAACTAAAGAGTTGATAAATTATAACGACACACAGGCGTCTTCCCCAACTGATGTTCCGGTTTTAATACAAGAATATCTATGGTCAAAGTTAAGAAGCATGTCTTTAAGTGCCTGCGAGTTTCACAGCACAAAGTCTTTAAACAGAGCTTGTTTTGTTTGGACCCAGCCTCAGAGGTCATTGTGTTAAAAGTTGTAGGAGGACAGAGCTGCAGTTCACTGGAGCAATATTCATCAGAAAAGAAAGAACCAGTGTCCTCCAGGAGTCCCTCTCTTCCAGCAAACCTCCTGGGGTTTGACGTTTACAAAGCACAACAAACAGTCCACTGGAAGCAACTTTTCCAGTCCAGCGGGCCCGGACACGGAGAGCTGGAGGGTTGCAAGATGAAGGGAGGCACAGATGATTACACCTTGAATATGTGAGCATAAACCCACAGTGCATAAAAGGTCAGGACAGGGAGAACATCAGAGTGAAGTGCTCAAACTGGAGTCGCCAAAAAAGATCTCTGTGGAATAAAGAGCAACTAAAATTTAAAAAAAGTCTAAAGATTCATTAAGAAGAAGAAAATGATTGAGATGCACCGGTCAGTTGGTCAGAGTGCAGAATTACCATGTTCTTCTAATTAGTTCGGTATAAATTTTATACATCACTATAGTGACAATAAATACATTCATTAATTAATTCTTGATCAGGTAACATATCAAAAATCACTTTTGTTTTCTCTTAAAAATGTCCAATCTCCTACAATTAACCTAAATAACTGCCTCAATATGTACTGTGATGTGATGCACTTTTTGAGTTTGATAAAAATCAAATAAGAGTTAAAGACAAATGTGTTGATGGATAAACTTGTAATTTACAACTCAATATTTTTCTTTTATACTTCACTGAAAACCAGATAGCAGAAAAAAAACTAACCCAAACATCTCTGGAGAATATGTAGTGTTTGCAGAAAGCAATGAGTAACTTAATGGAATGAAAATACGTGAATTACCAACGTATTTTAATATTGTAGGACTAAAATCCTAAATTTGTTAGGCATGTTGACCAATCAGCTTTTCCTCCAAACTTACAAATATATTGCCATTAAAAACATCCTTGAAAGCCACAAACTGCAAATTGTCCATAGGCAGACATTTTTTTAAAGACATATAAAAAATCATCAGTGATTGGCTGGCTGCTGCAATGCATTATTATCAGCATTTTGATTGTTCATTGTCATCATCATCAATAATTCTCATACAATAAATTTTGCAGAATGAACATTTAACTCTCTGGGGGTTGTTCCTTTTTGTGCTCCACCCGTGCTTTTTTTAAAAATTTCTATGAAAGATGCTATTTTAAAACTGGAAACCACTATTCAGCATGATTGAAAATATTCTCACAATTTCTGGCATCTAGGGGGATGTGGGCTGTCACACCCATGTGACAGCCCACACCCTGATGTGACATTGAAAACACATTGGTAGTGTTTTCAAAAAATGTATAATGAACAGGGAGTCAAATTATTTAATTTATATTAACAGGGATACTACTGACCTAAAAACTGAAAAAATTATGTTGGCATGGTTTTAGGCAAGCTGAAAACAACAAAGCAAGGGTAACAAAGTCTATATTTCACAATTAATACAAAATTACTTTCAACATATAAGCAAATAACCTCACATCAGACTTACTCTGTAAGCTGCTATTTGTGAGATCAAGTTTTAGAGGTGAAAAATCCTGACAGATGAGCTGACATTGAGCCGTCACGAACCATTTCCATGAGAACACAATGAAGACGGCGTGTTGTCGAGGTAATGGCCTTGTCTGAAAATGCTGCCGTCCTAATATTTTTTAAAAGTCTAAAACATCAGAGGACCTTCGGCTGTCTGGTGACGTTTTATAATGCAAATTTTGGAGATGAAAAGGCCAGGTTTTGAATTGCTGGCCTTGGCCACATTAATTGAATTATCCCCTCTGAACTCCAGGCATGCAGTCACATAAAAGAAAGCAACAGAAAGACATAGAAAAGGAACCAATCATTGCCAACCTTCTCATCTGCAAGAAGTAACTTTGTATTCTCAAAGCTGGCGCAACGATTTCAACAAAGCAAAAGTAACACTCTCAGATGCAGGTCTTTATCGTCTTGGCTTCAGTTCCACCCGCAAGCCACAGAAAGTGAGAGCAAGCAGGGAAAACGTCTAGCACTGTTCCTAATTCACCAATTACTACCTCTAATTGCTGCCTCCTCAGGAGAGGTTAAAGAGACGAGCCAGTGGCTCCCTGGGTGCGGCTGACTGGCTTTGTGCCAAAACGTCATCCATCCTGAGACCTAATCGAGTTATCATATCAACAAATCTCCCACCAGGGGCCTCACAGCTGACACTCCCAAAGAGACATCCGGAGGGAAGCTACAAATTTCTAGCAGTGGGACACTGGAGGAGATGTCAGTGAAAACTACCTGCAGCTCCAGATCGGACGCCCCTCTCAGGGACACTAACTGCACACTCAGTGAACAAGTGGATGGAGAACACATAAAATTTAGTGAAGAGGTGGGGGGTGGATGCACCGTGGCATGTTGCAGAGTTTAGAGGTGAAAGAAGCCCCATGTGGTGGTGTTGGAGGACAGGGGTCAAATTTTAAGAGCGAGTCCGGCCTTGCCTGGGGAGTGGGTTAATCTACTGTTAGCATGGGGTCAGAGATGCCCCTCTGCTCTCATACATCTTCACTGACAGCACCGAATAGTCTGAAAAGCTCCGTATTTGCTCCACCCTCACTGACTTAGGCCGGTGTTGTAGCAACTATCTAAGAACCGATGAGGGGTTCCATCAATCTGTGTATATTTTTTTTGTCTCATTTTGGAATTACAGGAGGGATCTAACTTGTCATAAAAGTTCAATTTAATTACCTGCTGACATAGAGGAGGGGATTTTGTTTAATTTTCAACAATAGTAATTGCTGTTTATGTTGAGAATGTGTGTACAGTTTTGCAGAAAACCATCATGTGAAATAAAGAGGTTGGATTAACTTGGTTTGTGTTTAATGGTGCCTGCTTATGAAATCTCAGGCAGTATAAAACCACCTTTATTCATATGAATCATTAATTGTATTTTATTCCACATTCACTAAAGTTTCCCACAAATGGTGCATCAAGATTCACACACCCCTTGAACTTTTTTTTTTTTTTTTTTTTTTTTTTTTTTTTACATTTTGTCCCATCCCAATCAAAAACTATATTTTATTAGGATTATATGTAACAAAGCACCACTAAGAAGTGCACAGTTGTGATATGAAGCGGTTTTGTTCTGGCAAATAAAAATCTGAAAAGTGTGCCATTCATTTCCACTGAGTCGAGGCGTTTTTATGTCAATTTTTTTTTTTTTTTTTTAGGATATGCTTCTATCAGCTGTGAACATGTAGACACTGGTTTCTATGTATTGTTGGTGGCAAAATAGTTCAACCTATGCCAGATTGAATGACAGGTTTTTCAGTGTTGCTTCACATTCTCTAATTTTTATTGAGGTCTGGACTTTTTCTGGACCATTTTAACATGTTAAAATGCTTTGACCGAAACAATTGATTCTTAAAGTTTAGTGACATCTCATAAAAGGTCTCAAGAAATCAAGATCCTGGTCTACTGCATCAAGGATGATGGCCTCTGTATATAAAGCGACCACTCTACCACACAAACGCTGAACTTATTGTTTGGAACTACATGATGGGTTGACGTGTGCTTTTTAATAAATAACCAAGGAAATGAGCTGAAATGGAAATGCATGTTTAAATCATTGTTCTGTTGGAAAATAATCAATTTTTGCTGTTTTTTTTTTTTGATCCATCTTCCGATCATCTCAGTTTTCTGACCCTGGTGAATGAAAAGGATTCCCAAAGCATGATGTTGCCACCATTGGTGTGTTCATGTGGGTGTGCAGTGTCACTTTTCATCAGCACATATCATAAGGTGCATCGGTAGGTGGCTCAACAGGGTATTCTTTTAAACTTACTTCACAGTTATGTGTCAGTCTGTCCAGGTAAAGTCTCAATAAAACAAACAGAAGTCTGTTGCTGCAACTATAAAATGTGGAGTGTTGATATTTGGCAAAACTGGATATCTATGTGCTGATGGAGCGTACAGGCCTGAACATTCCCTGAATCCACAAGGATTTTAAAACAAAGCAATGGGGGTGAAGCCTGGCTCAGCAGACTCTCTGCAACACGCACAGCCACCCGCACACACGTACATCACCTTTATGATCTTCTCCCGCATTCGCGATGCTGACAGTGGAGATGTAATCGGATGGGTTTTTGTTTTGAGTACACGATAAGATTCTATCACACTTGAGTGCTGAGATGAGGCCCTGCAAAGCGCAGAGGGGGCCGCTAATCGCTCTGACCTGCTTCGCTTGTTACTCTCTCTCTCATGTGCTCATTAATCGAATTAGCTATTCATCGACAAGTGGAGAGTGCACTGAATTAGTCTCTTCGCTCTGCTACCTCTCAGCCCTAAGAGTCTCCGCAGTAGCATGATGACTGGTTTCCATTGTTTGAGCCTCCGTCTCTTCAGTGGAAGGGGGGGATTGGCCGGGGCAGGTATGGAGCAACCACAGGGGGGCTAACCTTTGACCCTGTTTGGGAGAGGAACTTGGGTCTATCCAGCCACACAATACTTCCAGCATACAGCCTTCTGTGGCTGCCTGCTGCTACCCACAATTAAGTCCTTTGCTGGGGTCTCACTTGGCAGAAAGGCCCCCTGGAGCGCTGACTGCTATCCGGAGATCTTTCACCACTTTCCCCCTGATCCAGCTCTGGCTGCCATCTATGAGGAGAGGAAAAAACTCAATAACGGAGAAGACACAAGGGAAACAATGGTCTTTAGAGGGGCATCTTAACCCGCAACAAACAGTGTCAACATCTGTGAGGAAGCCCATGGAAAGATGGACTCTGTGTCCGCCGCGGCCAAGAAAAAGGTCTTTCCTTGTGGGCAGTCAAAGTGAAAAGGCTACAGTGTTGTTTTGTTGTGTATAAGAGGGATTTGGTACCCTATCTCCTTTCAGCTGAAGTTGAACCACGCCGTGGTGCCGGAGAAGCAATTTGGTCTCGGTGGAGAGCTGGGGCAGAAGATGAAGCAAAAGCCTGGAGAGCAAGGGCCTTTCTTCCCATGGCCCGCTCCTTCTGAGGGGTGAAAAAGATTATTGTCGAACACATTGAGCAATGAAATGCATCAAAGTCGGCGGGGAGCGTGGCCCGGATTGAGAAAGTAAAGGGTTGATGTTACGAGGAGGGGAAGAACACGGACACATGTAGCGTGTTTGCATGTGTGTGTGGAGGCCACACACCAGCAGAGACGCGTGGGAGTGGATTGGATTCTCATGTGCCGTCTGGGAAAGACACTGTCCCTCTCTCTGCTCCTCTATCTGCTTCCTTCTGAAGCGTGCAGTCTGCTCTCATGTGAACACACAGCTAGGATAAAGAGTCTCTTCATCTCCCTTTGCAGCCTCTCTCTTCCATCCCGAAGTGAAAAGGATTCTTTCACTCAGGCCCCGCGGTCTAATTCCCACTCATCCCAATTTATCAGTTACTGCCAATTGGAGCTAACTGGGAGCTTGTGGGAATCCAGGTGCTTATCATTAATGCTGCGCTTTTGTGGTTTGTGAGGATACGCTGCAGGAACTGTGTGTCATGTTCCTGCATGCCGGCAATGGGGGGCTTCGTCAGACCGTGCTTCCCATGGAGACTCAGCATCCAGACACACACACGCCCACACATGCAGATGCATAGAGACATGCCTGCGGTGACTGTTGTCAAGCCGAAACATTCAGTAGCACATTATCTGAAATATCTTCGGAGTGTGTAACTTACACTTCCTCTGCATGCAGATCCATCAGTCTCCGGCTTCGCTCACATGTGCTTCTGCTCAACTACTACTAATATTGTTATATCAGTATATGCTTTCAACTTTCCTGGGGTAAGCAATCAGTTTCACATCGAAACGTGAAAAGGGCACAGCGTCTGAAACCCATCAAAGAAAACGGGCCTAATGACGAACAAAGACAGGCTGTGGCGAGCTGTCTCATCTGAGATCCAAATCTCCCTGAAAAGCCACATCCTGAAAAGTCACGGCGGTAACAAATGCATAACCCGGGTTAGATTTCCTGCAGGAAGTTTTAGAAGTGACACAACTAGACACATTCATGCAGAGATCAAAGCTCAAGTTGTATGAATGTCGAAAGAATTTTCCTGTATATTCAGCATCTTGGTGGTGGGGAGACATTTCACAGCTTAAGCTCCTACACAATCAAATAATAGATATGCTGCTTTGTGCTTGGTTTATTTATCTGTTACAGAAGAGACTTTAATGTCGTCTTTATTATGATGTTAATCAACAGTCTTCTGTATTTTCTAAACTGAATAGAAATTAAAAATACTGTTTCTGTCCAAGGAAAACTTGGGTAAGTTCTTAAGAAATTTGCACTATGTTTTTATTCAGGGGTGTCAGAGTAAATGAGGCTGAAAACATGTTAACCAAATTTTTCAGGCATTTATCTTTGTAAACGATGTTGGAAACTAAACATGTTAATTTTCTTCTACTTCACAGTTGGCTTATCGTATAGAAATCCTTATTAAATACACTAGTTGCCTAACACACACACATCAAGAACAGTTATTTCCTGTTCTCAGGCGAAAAAAAGCACATACCTAAAAAGTGAAAGGCCCGTAAAAGAAAACACTTTCCGTGAGGTTTTTCAGCCCACTGGAAAACTGCAGGGGGCGGGGAAGGATGAATGCCAACAGCTAGTGTCTTCAGCCTTTCAGTGAACCAGTCGGTAATGTTCATTAGCGCACCTAGAGTGCAGGCAGCATGAATGGGTGCACCTTTATGTTCTAGCTCTGTGCCAGGAAGGGCCCGGTAGCATTAGATATGGCTGACCTGAGGCGAATGTTGGCTTTGGTTTGGGGCGAAAGCAGAGGATGACGAGAAAAGGAGAGGGAACACACTCCAAACTGTTAATCTTTTGTACTCCTTCCCCCTTGCTGCTCCTTATTTCCAGCATGCCGCTCCCTTTCCATCTCTTTACTGGTTAAGCTACTTAAGGCCAAATTACAATTATTGCATGTGGAGGTGGTCCCCCCCAGGTTCTCGTCATCACAGGATCCAGTAGAAAAAACTCTGCCTCATACACACATCTAATCAGTTGTTTGTTGATTGTCTGCATTAACTATGATTCACTCGTGTGACTCAGTTGATTTTTCTCACTGTGGCTCACAGAATTAAGAGATTATTTAAAGAAAAGAAAAAAAAAAGCAAGGTAGCATGACAGAGCAGCATCCTCCTCTTCTAATTATCCAAGAATTCAAGGCGACGGATTTCACAACTGCAATGTATCCTATTGGGACTTTATGTGACGGACTAAGACAAAGTAGTACACCATTGGGAAATAACATGAAAGGGAAACATGTTGATTTTTTAAAATGAAAACCTGAAAAGTGTGGTGTAAATTTCTAATTTCATGAAACAAAACAATGTCAAAAGAAAGGTATTAAAAGTCCCACCCAGGTTAGAAGCACATTAACATTGATGTAAACAGATGTTCTCTGTTCAATTTAACAAAGAAAAATGGAAATCAGATTAAATTTTTACATATGCAAAGCTGGTGGAGACATTTCCCAAAACCAATGCATGCCTTTCAAATCCATATCTTCTCTTCAGATTTTCATTTGTACTATTTTTGAGAATCAAATATTAAAATTGTGACTGTTGTCACAATTTTAAATCAGTAGAATAAATGGGAATGCTTTTACCATTAATTGTAGGCACTACAAATTTCACACATGACTGTGAAACACATTTTAAAAATATGTTCCTCACACCTGAGAACATAAAGGATGCTGTTTTGGAAGAAATTAAGAAAACAGCACAGCGGTAAAACCCCACTCACTGAGGAACACTAAATTGCTTCCTGCAACGACTCCAAACAGTTGCCTGCAACAAGTTTAGTGTTGGGAAGACGAGCTATAAACATAGGAAGTTATTTCTGGAGAGTCGTTTTTGCACATGCAACAATAAACGGCAATTTAAATGCCTGAACAAGACATCTAACTAAATCAGTGCCTCCTGTCCTGTTCACACAACCCACAGTTCAAAACCACAGAGCTGGTCTGACCAACCTTAATGAGGCTTGAGGTATGTGTGCACATGTGTGTTTGCAGAAGCTAACACCTGGTCCAGCTGCTGCCTATAAAGCTGGGGCGCTGTCAGGGACTATTAAAGCACCTCGTGGGCAGCCATCGCTCTTCCTTCCTCTCAATCTCCAGCGAAGCCTCTAAAATCACTTAACAGCATCCTCCGTTAATGGGCCTCCATAAATTGGGAGCTCACATTTTAACATAAACATGTGCATGCACAGTGAAAGACTTCTCTCACACTATCATATTAAACAACATACTCTCACGCACACACCCTCAGGTGAGTCCAACTTTGCAAAAGCACATAGTTGTTGTTTGTTTTTTTTTTTTCCATTTATAGCCTCTCACAGAAGAAGCAGGCAGCGGGCGCTTCTCCGTCTCTGTGTGTATGTGGATGTGTGTGTTGGAGACAGGGTGAGGAAGCAGGCTTATCTGGCTCAGCATCAACACTGAGATGATTTGTTCATGGCCAGCCTCGTGCGGGTGCAGCGATAGAGCCTTTGTGCTCCTGGAAATAAGGGCGGGCGGGATCGTGCCTCAACAACCACCAACTCCCAGAAACAAAATCATCTCATTACCCAGAATAATGTTAAGGAATTAGCCTCGACGGTGTTTGCACAGGTGTGAAAAGACAATGAACTGAAAGGCTTTAGTCGTCCTCTTTTCAGAGCTGACGACATCATGCTGTAGATGTGCTGTCAGAAAGGCAGCCCAGAATCACTGTCTTAAACTTGGTTCACTAAAAAACTCATTAGTTTCCTGCACTGCCTTTAATCTGAATAATTTAAATAAAACTCTGTGGAACTGATTCCCTATAGGACTAATCTAGGTAGAGATTATTTGTCTGTAATTTAATCCCAGTATGAATCCATCTGTTCTGTTACAGCCTCAGAGGTTTGTTGAAAAACATGAGCGGACAAAACGGCATCACGAAGACCGAGAAACGCAGCAGACAGGCCAGAGAGAAAGTTGTGGAGAAGTTTATGCAGTAACTATGGCGGTGACAGAACAATTTTACATTGGATCTGTTTGTTCAGCAGGGAAATGACAGAACCAATGGGAAGGTAGATGGCAGATAGATGGAATCCTGGATGGTTTTCTTCCAACCCTGGAAGAAAACTTGTTAGCCACTACAAAATACCAAAGACCGTGGAAACGCTCATTTTCCAGCAGGACAATGATCATAAACATGTAGCAAAGCCTACAATGGAATAGTTTAGATTAGAGATTAGAGCAAAGGTGTCAAACGCCAGTCCTTAAGGGCCGGTGTCCTGCAGTTTTTAGATGTGTACAAAACACTGGAATGAAATGGTTTAATTACCTCCCTGTGTAAATAAGATCTCCAGAGCCTTGCGATCGAATTATTCTATTCAGGTGAGGTGCAGTAGAGGCACATCTAAAAGGACACCGGCCCTTGAGGACTGGAGTTTGACACCCCTGGATTAGAGCATATTTATGTATTAGAATGGCCTAGTTAAAGGCCTAAATCCAGCCATAAATCCAGATCAGAATATGTAGCAAGACTTAAAATCCGATGTTCTCAAACATTCTCCATCCAACCTGACTGAGCTGAGAAAAAAATAGAACGTTCAGTGTAACAGCAAATTTTTCACTGTTAGTGCCATGAAAAATTATTGAGTCTAAATGCAAAAGCACAATTTTCTTTGTAAAAAATTTTAAAACTGTGCCACTTCACAATTTGGCAGGGTAACACTTTATTTACATAAAGTGTTATGTAAATAAACACTTTATTTATTTAGTGTTATAATACTAAATACTAGTATTATATTATAACACTAAATATAATTAGTGTATTATAATTTATAATTATATTATAAATTAGTATTATATAATTATAACACTAATATAATACTAGTGTTATAATAATGTATTTATTATTTTTTACATAATAAATAAGTGTTATTTATTATGTAAATAATAAATAACACTTATTTACATAAGTGTTATTTATGTAAATAAATAATAAAGATTTATTATTTACATAAGACTGACATGACACTGTCATAAACATGACATAGCATGCCATAAAGACGTCCTTATAGATGTTTATGACTGTTGTCGTGAAGTGTCATTCGATAAATAAAGACACTTTAAAGGAAACGTTGACACAAGTTTTAATGGAACATTGAATTAAAAATAGTCATTATTTACCAAATAATGCAAAGTTGACATTTTTAATGGACCTTTAATGCAACTTTGCATTAAAAAAGTACCATTATTTACCAAATGACACCGCATGTTAGCAGTCGTAAAAATTTATTCATGTTCATGACAGGTCATGTCATGTCAGTCTTATGCACACCCATTCAAATAAAGTGTTACCTTAGGAAGTATTTTGTTTTGCTCTTCACAGAAAATCCTCATAAAAACACAAAAGTCAAAAAATGTGAAAAAGTTCACAGGGTTTGAATACTTTTGAAAGGCTCTGTATATTGCAAAATTGCAATGTATTCTGCACAGTCCAGGACTTCCCATACACCATGTGAAATTCATGCTAAACATATTTAACTTGCGTTCCTAAATGCTCAGAGGGGAAGGCAGGAAAAAAAAAAGAAAAAATAAGGTCTAAAAACTTTTCTTCTCTTGTCTGACACTTGACCTCAACTGAAACCCCTGCACCTGGCTCTCCATTAGGAGAAAAACAAACAACGAGAAGCATTTGCAAATGTTATTTGACTCGGATCTGCTCAGCAGCTCAGCTGGGTGTACGCCATCCACAAGTGCGTGTCATCATCAGGAAGATTTACAGCCTCCGAGCTGGGGGCCCGTTACGCCTAGGAGTGAGACGCTGATTGAATGAGTATGTGCTGAGAAAAAGGACGTGGGTGCTTTAGAGCATGTGCGTCTGAGACAGAGAACACGAGTAAGAGGGAGTCTGCCGATGATGTGACATCTGCATGTGCACTTGGACTGTTTTGCCTCTCAGCAGATGCATGCATTCCTTTGAGAGTGAGAGATCACAAGTATTTGTGTTTTCTTGGAAGCCAAACAGCAGAGGTTACTTTGGAGTCTTTTGGGCTGCTGCAGAGTTAACAGCTCATTAACGCCGATTCATTTCAGTTTCCCTCCTGGTGCTCTGCAGAGAAAACAGTCACCCATCATCTTTCGCACACATCACAGAGACTAATTGACCCATATCTGAGTTTAATGACAGTCTGACCGACACAAATCTTTGCTGAATTTTCAAGTAAGACCAGATTACTTTTATATGTGGTCCTTTATGAGATAAATGTCTTTTTCTTTTCTTAAGATCAATCTCAGTCTGTATTTTATCCTCCATTTACATCATTAAAACATGACAGCTTCACATTTTATGCTGAAGGAAGTGGAAAACACTGATGTCAGATATGATTTTGTCAGCATAACGTTTCAGTATTTGATACATAGCATATGTGGCATCCATTTTTACGTCCAAAAATACAACATGCCCTATGTGACATCACATCTTATTCTGCAAATGCAGGTCATTTGGGGTCACAGGCAGTTCACATTGGAGTCTGAAGGCAGTCAACGCTGAAATTATAATATGAACTGTTGCACAGATCACAGCAAAACGACTGAATTGAGTTTTACTTTCCACAACAGAACAGATCTAAGCTTCCTCAAGAATCTTCCTCTGTCCTTTCCTGCAAACTGCTTCACTGTTCAGACTCTAGTCTGATCCTTGGTGTTCATCTTTGTACAGATGAACACGTTGGTATTTGTGCTCCTCAACCAGCTCCACTTCTTTTCTCCTGTGATGGAAAGGGTTCGATCTAACCCTGTTTCTCTTAAAATCTATAATCCTCTCCTTTGTTTTGTTCACATTCAAGATGAGATGATAAAATGCAGCAGCTGCAGGGGCGCAGAAGCGCTCAGGGAGTATCTCCGTCGATCTGTGCGTCACATATTCTGACCCTCTCACCGCCTTCATTTGTAACACAGGACAGGTCCATGCACAGAGTAAAGATCAAAGAGGCAGACAAGAGTATCAGATGCACAGACACACAAGCAGGCTGCAAGACCATGACCTTTGACCCTACACTGCACTTTTACGTGTTAAACAAAGAGACAATAATCTGAATATAGCTTGCAGATGCATAGTTATTTGCCTTAATTTTTCTTAGAGAACACAAACCTCAGGAAAGACTGATCAGAGGTCCACCTGGGGACAACGAAGTGGACAATCTGCGTGGAGCTTTGTACTTCTGTCATCGCTCCTAAATTTTAGGACATCTCTCAGTTACAATGGCATCTGATGGCCCTCTTGAGGACTATCATCTGTCCTGCTTCAAACACTGCCCTATTGCAGAGAAAGGGAAGGAGAAAAAACCACAATCCTTTTATTATGGCCCAAATAAACAGCAGCATATGGACTTGCCACTCACAATCCGTTCTTAGCTTCTTTATAACTGGCTTTGGGGGCAGTTTTAGAGCAAAACGTATTTAGACTTTAGAGGAAGGGTTGATGAGGTGAGGGATCGTTACCTCCTAGGGTTTTATTTTTTTTCTTTTTCTTTTGAAGCCTCCATTTCCTTGACCTCTAAAATGGGAAAGAAGAAAAGCCATAAAACCTATTTTCCATTACGTCCCTTTAAAGTGGTGCCCGCCAGTGAAGGGATGAAGGAACAGAGAGAAAAGAAAATTGGCTTCCAGATACAGTTTACATCACTCACATGTCAATGCAAATAAGGCGATCTGGTCGCTCAGGACTGTGTTTTACCCCCAAAAACAGAGACCATCAACAACATTCTTTGTATCTCAGATGGTGTGATGAATGTGTCTGCCCATATATCTGCTTCCCTTCTTAATTACAATAAGTTGGTGCCATAATAGGATTGTCAACGACCAAGGAGTGACAGCTTAAAAGAAATGCTCTCCAGTTGAAATGTGCCTTTGAGGACCGATTTTCCAGAGCTTTCTTGCTTCACTTTAAAGCTCCATCCAGTTCGGCAGTCCTTTCAGTGTAGCTGGGATACAAATCCACGCTGCTGCAGCTATCAGAGGCCCAGAATGAGCATAAAAAAGCTGCATTACATCTTGCTTCATTTTTAAAGGTTCCCTTTGGCTCCTCGTGTGCAAAGCGCCCCACTTTGGTCTGCCAAGTGTCTGTGTTACTGGGATTCGTCATAGAGAAGTCAAAGAATTGCTGTGTAGACAATGCTTGCGGCCATCTCTTCTCTCCACAGAGCGGCCTCTCTATCTTGGTTCAGAAACGCCACTGTCATCTAGCTGCCTGCCAGATTTCCATCGCTTTGCCAGCGACCAATCAGCCATCTGCAGGGTGATTTCTTTTCTCAGTTAACCGTTGTGTGTTTAAAGTTCTTAACTATTACCTCATCTTCATCAACAACTTGACAGGTTCCAGGAGTGTGTGTATGTGTATGTGTGTTTTCAAGGCTGTGGTGGCAAGTGATAACCATCCACAGCCAAGGGCTACTGCTGCGCTTTCAATGCCTTTGTGTTCGATTTCAAAGCATGCGATGCTGCGCCATCCACCAGCTTTAAGGAAAGGGACACATTTTGCAACCTTCAGTGCAGATGTGCCAAAACTTTAATGAAAGAAGGGGGGGGAAGCAGACCTGCTGATGATTTGCACTTGTTTGGTGATAGACTGGGCCAAAGCAGAAACAGATGTAGGCAAGGAGAAGAAACATGCCCTGTAGTCCTTCCTGGTGCCAACCATGCAAGGGCAGAAGACCATACTCTGGGCTCTCTTGGAAGAATGCAAATGTTTAAATACATATACGTTATATACATGCACCCATGCCGCATGAACTCATTTTTGTCATGTACATTCACTTCAGAGTGTTTTATTGGATTGACCAACACAAAGATTTGACATATTGTGAAGTGGAAGTGGTTTTTAAATGTTCTTACAAACAAAAGTAACAAGAAAAAAACAAATTACTCACTCCATCCAAGTCAATGCAGCTCCAGGGCTTGGGTTTTGTCTTTTCCAGCTGAGCTGGAACAACTGACCATTCTTCTCCAAAATTTGTTCTTCTTATTAAATGAAAAGCCTCTATGAAAATCAAATATCAAGTATAGCCACTCAATGGAATTCCGGCGTGGACTTTGACTAGGCCATTCTGATGTAAAAGCAGCTAGAAGGTATTTTAGAGACAGTACTACCCTGTATCTAACCAACTTCTATGTCCTTGATGAACAAACATCTTGCTTCTCTTACTAAGAGTGGAAAATTGCAAGATGAGCTCAACTTTCCACTTACCTATACACTAAATAATAAAAAGTGTCCTTAACTAATGTTTTTAAACAAGAAATAGCATTGCATTGCCATGACGGCATTGTTGTGCGCTTAAGATCTTTGAAAACATCAAGGAAAACCAACTTTATTCTAAGAGTAATTCATAAAGTGTGCAAAGAAACAACATGCACTTGCCATATGCTTCAAATTATATGTTTTTCTCCTGTGCCTGCAAAATAACACCAAGAGAGGTTTTTGAGAGAGAAAGTTCCCAGCACCTCATTTACCTCCAGCTTCCTAATCCACAGGGCTGATAAAGTTTGGAGGCCCCCACGGCCATGCGCTACTAGACGTGGGAATGAGAGAGCAACTCGTAAAGCGTAATTGTGCTTTATGAGGGCCCTTCAAGCGGTCTGTTGAAGGAATGGCTATTTCTGAATTTGCTGTTCAGCCCTGATCTAATGGGGAAATGGAGATTAGAGAGCATAAAATTATCACAACCTGGAATGGAAGAAGACAGCAGGGAAAAAAAAAAAAGGGATTTTTTTCACAGCTATTTCCTTCCTTCCTCAATTCAAGGATGTGAGATATTTTGCATTTGCACAACTCAATTTAATTTCTGTTGGGTCTGCAAATAACATTTAAAAACAAAAACCGAAAGTATTATTTTAATGTTGTTTGAGCAGCAATATTTCTATTTAGGAACTGGTCCTCCCTGTTGTGCCTTTTATTATGAGCTGCTTTACTCCTAATTAATGGCCTGTGAAAAGCTTTCTCATCATCGCACACGGAGCATTTCATGGTAGGCATTCCATACAAGACATAGAGTTGTCTAAGAGACGAATACGGCTTGCGGAAATCTTCAGAAAAATCAGCAGGTGTGAAGTTTTTCCATGAAAACAATATTTGATGCACTTCACAGAAAATACATTTATGCACCCTCATTGCACAAAACTCCCCTACTGACAAAAAAACAAGTTTGCTTAAATTTTGATGCCCAACATTTGAGCAAGACAATCAAATACTCACAGAATAATTCAACTTTAATAAATAAACTTATTTTCTTTAATAGTTTGTGTGGATCATTTGTGTTGTTGCTGAGATCTGGAGTAAATTTAATCTCAAATTAATATATTTACTAAAAAAAACATAGGTGTATTCTTGACTATTTTCTCCATTTTATTATTTTCTGTTGCTTTGGATCCTCACTGACCTGAGTCCTCAGTCCTCATCCTCATGTAGCATCTCTTCCTCAGCAAGTTTAGAAATGTTACCGGGTAAAATGTACAGATTCATAGCTAAATGTAAATCAGGTGTGAATATTTGGCTATCCAATAAAGCACTTTCAAGGGCAAAAAAACAAAAAAATAAAAAACAAAATCTGCAACATTATATTCACTTCAGAGTTCCTGAAATAAAAATATAAAGTGAAATTAATTTCCAACTTAATAAAATTTTATACCTTTGATTCAGTCTTTTGGCTCTACTGCATTTCTATGGTTTTATGGGCGCTTAGAGGCAAATTAAAAACAGGACTTAAAATTCACTTTCCTTTAAAGAAATTGCTTTTGGCGGCACAAAACTTGTAACAATCCAGGCGACCATATTTGCATTTGAAACAGACCTTGTGCACGCCAAATCAAGATTAATAAAAAAGAAACAAAGGATAAAAGAAGCAGGCGGGCGACCACGAAAGGCAAGATGCTGAAAGAAAGGATGGTAAATAGAAAAGAGGTGGACATAGATGGGGGTAAACAAAGACGGGGGGGGGGGGGGGGGACCTCTGTGTAAGTGAGTTGATGGCGCTAAGGAGGAGCCAAGCCCCTCAACCATCACCTCATCCACATCACAGACTCGTCCAGCCTCTGGCGCTGCAATAAATACATTTTCAATTACAAGTACTGGGCAACAAAACAGAGGAGAAGAAGGTGAGGAAGGGTAAGAGCCCTGAAGCCTTCCAGAGACTCCTTTGGACAACACCTCAGGCCCTTGACTTAGATGTGCGGCAGAGAAAGACCCCACCAACATGCCTTGGCACACAAGAACACTTTAATCACTGGTTAGCTCTCTGCAACCCGTCAGGCGCTTTACAAAGCCCAGAGGTGTGCACTCGCCAGCATTTTGATGGGACACCTGCAGTGAACTGAGGTCTTTAGTGGACAGACTGAAACCTGAACCTCACGCAGACGTTTGGTTTAAAGGACAAGTAACAGGGTCATGGTCTCATGAACTTGGTGACAACACGGCCAAAAGGTTTTGAAGACTATTACAAGTGCCTGTTGTAATGTTAGAGTGATTTAATGCTGACGTAAGCTCCACTCAATATGAGGGTGACATCAGAAACTTGAGACAGTGTGGCTGTACATGCCCACACCCTGAGAGCAACCGCCATACCTGGGTCAACGTCTGATTTTTTGACACAACGTTTTATCTGAGAGAGTCAGTAAAGGTAGGTTAGTTTGGATAACTTAAAGGGGGTTATTAGGTAAAATCAACTTTTTGATTTTTATATTGTTTTATATTGTTATTCCCTAATCAAAAACACACAATTCACTCATGCATGTTTGAAGAATCCTTAAATCTTCAGTGGTGACCAGCCAGAGGTGAGGGTTAGCTTTACACACTCGGCTCCTGCAGCCTAGCGGCAGCAACAACTAGTACTTAGTGGAACTGTGCAGCAGCTGAACTCTTCATAGGAAATGCTTTTCAATCCAGCACTCCTCACAATGGAAGTTGAGACAGTTGTGAATCCCAGTTCTGACATTTACAGTTTATATAAACTGTAAATGTTTATATAAACATTGCTGTAAATATAAACATTTACAGCAATGTTTAATATGCTGTAAACATTATGCTGTTTACAGCATAATGCTTCTCCATTATGCTGCAAACAAGCATAATGGAGAAGCATTTTTGCGACGATGTGTGGAAAGAGACAGATGCCAATTTTTCAAGGTACCAAATTGTAAACTCTAATTTCAAATTTATAACAAATGAAAGCAATATAGTTACTTGATTGTGCTATAAAATGGCACAAACTCTATCCGTCCATCCATCCATTTTCATTTTCAGTCATTTATGGGGGGATTGAGTGGGTGCTGAAAGGTGGCTCACCAAGGGCACCAAACAGATTGAGACAGCCTCTGTATTTACATGTGACAAAAACTCAAAAATAAACAACAAAATGCTGTAATGAGGCAAATCCTTTTTTTTTCAGGACTGTGGTTAAAAACAGTGAAAAAAAGAAAGGTGGCTGGGAGAAGTTAATGCAATCAGATGACAGCAGCAGTCAGTCTCTCGTTCACGTGGCTCGTACTCTCAGAAAAAATTACTCTCTGCTGCAGCTAATTATCGTCATTAAAGCCACGAAGTGGAACGGACACCACTAGATATTTTATATTCACATAGGGTACATAAAAAGAAAGAACACGGTGAAACATTTTGTTTCCCAAGAAACTTCTCTCTTCCACACAACCAACCAGTCGCCTTAATGGACTCTCTGATGGAACTATTTGTGGTAAACCCTGCTATAAACTGTGCTGTGTCCTTGTTCCTCAGCCGTATGTTGTTTATTTCCTTGAAGTCAAGATTCTGCCCACAAATGAAGTGTTGTGCAGGAAACAACTGTATCAAAATAACAGAAAACGCTGTTTGCTTGTTTGGTGGTGGTTGAGGAGAAGTTCACCAGTGTTTTCTTATTTGGTTTTATAAACCTTACCCTGACTTTATTGACTTCTTCATTCTTTTCTCTGTTGTCCGTAGCAAGCTAGCCATCCAGTCAGTTTATTCTTATTAGTAAGGGTTTTATTGGCCCTTTTCTAATAATGTGGACAAATGTCATCGCTCTATATGTGGTCATTACTCTGTTTATGAATATGCTCCTTCAAAGCCTTCCATTGTGACCCAGAAATTAAATAACTGCTTAGAAAACAGTGTGAATGATGTAGTGCTGTCAAGATTTGTAAACTAAAATATAAAGAATCATGCTGTTTAATAGAAAAGCCCCTTTTCACCATCCTGATGTTTTAAACAAATTCTAACCTGACAGTGTCCACAAGGTGTTTATCTAAATATGAGCTGAACCCTCTATGTGGAAAACATAAGCTACGAACAAAAAACTGGCCTGTTTGTTTAGATCCTGATGAGCCAGCAAAGATGCAGAAGATACTTCACACCTTCACACCTGGAGGCAAAAAACAAACAGGTTGGTTGAGCTGCGTAAATGTAGCACTTTTGTGCTGGACAACGACAGCCTATAATCAAAGAAACAAAAATAATAACTGGAACAAACTCTGTCAATTTTAAATTGACAAGAGTTTTTAAAGTTGGTTGCATCTTAGAAACCAAAACAAACATTTTCACAGGACATTTTAAGAAAATATGTTGACTAAAAATATTAGGAGGGCCTGTCTTTCATGCATCTGAACTGTCACCAGCGAGAACTTCTTTAAATGACAAATTAAACCAACTTGTTTTTTCTATATTTGGCTAAATTTTTCTGTTGAAAGTTTTGTCTCAGTGCTGGTAATACATGTCAAATCTTTATTTAGAATTTTAATTTGTTCATTTAAAAAAATCTCAATCTTTGGAAATAAATCATGATTAATTGTATCTGTAATTATTCATTATTGTTGATTTCGTAAACTTGTACCAATGTTGGGTATCCACTATTTGACACAATGTACCAGTCAGCAGTCATTATTCCGGCCAAATATGGGCTGCTGCAGAGGAGTCAGTGATGAATTTGTCGGCAGGTCTGGTTTCGGCAGCACAATACAGGGTGCCACCTCACATACTCGGAGCCTGTCACTTCGTACCGCCCAGGGTCACGGTCTCTACTCCGAGCACCGTGACCGCCACGGCAATTACCTAAATTGGTGAAGAAGGAGGAGAAAAAAAGCCGTTAGCATTCCACGAGTGTCAGATGGGGCTGGGTTTGTGTAGGCAGAAAGTGAGTGGGATTCTCTGATTCCAGGATAAATGTGAATGGGGTTTAAGCACTCAGGAATTTTCTTCTTCTCCTTGTGCTCCTCCTGTCACCATACCAACCATCACCCCACCCATCCCTTGATCTCCCTCTGTTTCCCAACACGGGGAGAAAAAGAAGGTAGGAGGGGAGAGATGCACTAGAGGTCAAATAAATTATATGTCCAGCACTCCCTGGCCAGTACAGGTCAGTATAAGTCTATCTTGGCTTTTGTTACAGTAAGAAATGAAAACCTAGATAGAAATCAGCAACAAGTTGTTAAAATAATAAAAAAATCAGCAAATTAGCTTCAGTCATTGACCTTAAACCTAGTTATGTTTCCCTGCTACACTTATAGCCTTCTGGCAGCAGAGGAGTGTGCTCCTCAGGGACGACAGGGGAGTTAGCGTCATCAGCGCTAACAAGGACCACGCTTTTTCCATTTTCACCAGGCAGCAGGCCGGTTAACTGTTCCCAGACAGGGCCCCCATTTCATGCTCAAGGTGTGTGACCAAGCGTGGCCCCCAGGCTTGGTTTGGGGGGTATGAGAAAAGAATAATGTGCATTTCTGTACATAACATATGTGCATGTGTCAACTATTCCGACTTATGAGATAATTTTTGGACTACAGCTGATCTATTTGTAGGTTTCACACTGGAACTTTCATGTCATTTCCTCTTTATCCAAACAGGAGCCCCAGAGGGAATGGGAGGCACCAGTCTCGCCTTGCTGGGGGTTGTGGGAAACACTGCCTGACGGCAGGAGTTGATATAGGCCTTACTTAAAAAAAAACCCGAGCTATTCTAACAGAGGTAGGTCTCCTGCATAGACTGAGGTCTGCAATTACACAGGACATGAACGCTGTGTGCCAGACTGGAACAGGAGAAGCTGGCGCTCCAAGGGCCCCTGGGAACCAGCAACTTTGTGGAGTCTGGCAGTCATGGTCATCACGTGTCTGTGGTAGAGAGACATGACCATAGAGTAGAGTGTATCACAGAGAAACCACACTGTGAACATTTCTGTCCTGTGAATTAGATAAAGGTGGTCCTTTGCAGTAATGCATTGTGTTTCAAACACAAATTATTCAGTACACATTGTATGCAGAAATGTTTCCATTTCCAAAAAAATAACAGAATTCATGTTTGTGACCATATTTGTGTTTTCTATCCCTATTGTTCATCTTTGCAGGACATAAATTGTGCATTTATTTATTTATTTATTTATTTTAGAAAACTAAGTTATTTACTTTATATGAATTTTTATAAATATGTAATTCTTTGGATTAAATAGTGCGTTTTTGCTGGTGGGATAAAATTTTTGTAATGCTCATGTTAGGCTTCATTGTTTTCTTAATTACCTCCACGGGCAATATTATAAGTAAGATCAAACTAAAATGTATGTAACTGAATTTGACTGTGTAATCAGATTCTGTTGTATTGATCTAACTGTTTATATGTGGATATGAATTGGACTTGCTCATGTTTGCTGTCAACAGACAAAGAACATTTTAGCATTTGGAGTCTAAGCTGATTTGCAATGCTTGTTCCTAGATGAACTTTTGACTGTGTACAATAATAAAAACAACTACTGAAATACACAATATTATTTTAAAAAATGACAAGATAGTTTTGTCATATTTGTGTTCTTATGATAATCAACTCTTTTCATCAACCGTCACATCATACTGTGTTTAGTAGAAGTGTCTTAAAGAACATGTTACTGCAGTATAAATTTACACTACATATAAAGTAGTTAGATATGTATAATTTTCTAAAGTTATATTTTTCAAGATGCAAAGTTTCTGTCCCACAGCAAGGAAATACAAAAGAAAAATCTGCACCGTAAATTAAAAAATGTTCCTTTTTATAATGAATTATCCAAAGGGAATAATATATGTACAAAAGAAAATTTGCTCAGGCACTGAGTCCTGTGGTACTTCCTAACAAATTATGTCAATTATAATCCAGGCCAGTTTAGTGCTGTTATCTTAATCCCTACATGTGTTGAGCAAATTCCCATTTTAAGTAAAAATGTGCTCTTGAAAACTCTCTGGCGTCTGCATTCATCACCTGCAGTGAGTTTCAAATTGTTTTTTTGTTTAAATTGACTAAACAAACTTCATTTGTGGATATAATGCGCTGTCTGCCTCATTATTAGCAGTAATGAACGAAGCGTGGGTCTCTTCTGAGACTTTTCACTGAAGAATACTGAATACAAATACTCCCTGAATGGATGTCAGGCTGCAAAAAGGTTTTTGAGCTGCAGAGAGAATGTTTCCTTGAGGATGAAAAGGAGTGATGCTGAGATCATATTTACGCATCATTCAGCCTGTTTTATGTAGGCCCATCATAAACATCCTATACAGATAAATCAGGGACAGAAGTAGAGGTCGGCGGACCTGAGCGTGTTCTCCACAGTAATTTCAGACTGGGATCTGACACTAGCATGGCAAAGCAAATAACCTGGATTAGTCTTCTTCAAAGGCTGCGTCCTTTCAAAGACGGGAGTAGGAGGAGAAGACACAGAAAGGTGAAAATGGGCATTAGAGCTCACCCTGCATAGGTGTGGGTTTATTTGGTTCTTTTCCATTTCATTGTTAGAATAAATATCAAGGACATTAGAGTGTGTGTGTGCGTGTGTGTAAGAGGATTCTGGGTGGAGAGGATGGTGGTAAAATGAGGTCTGCGTGTTGAGGCTTCCCCTCACCTGCCTGACGTGTTAGACTTACGCTCAGTCGGACTCAGCCAGGCTCAGCCAGGCTCCCCCGATCAGCCCTGCATGGTGTTTGTGCACGTGCAGCTCTGTGCCTGGAAACGCTGCATCCCTTCTGAGTGCATCAAAAGTTCAACAAAGGATGTCTGTGTTTCATTAAAACCATGAATACACCTCCACTGCTGACAAACAACAATGATTATAGAGCTAGAACCAACCCCCTGAAACGTGAGAGAATTTGACTGCTGAGACTTTTAAGAGCTTTCTGCTGCAATTTTTAATGTTTATCAGCCCTCGCAATGCATTATTTGCATTATTTGAAACCACAAGATTATTAATGATGCAACGGGCTAACTTCCATGTGATGGAGTTGTTAGCAGCATCATGAAATCCTGTTCCACACATGGGCTGCATACCTCTGTGCTTAGCCTTTAATACAGACATGACGTGCACTCAAAACCCCGTTCAGTGGCAGGAATGTTCCCAGCTGTGTTTACGTGTCTGTGCGCCTGGGCGTGTGCGTGCATGTGGGGGTGCGTGTGTATGTGTTTAATATGGGCTTCAGAGTCATTTCCTCCACTTTCCATCCCTCAGTGCATCTTCACTCCTTATCTTTTTATATCAAAATACTCACGCTCCATTCCCAAGAATCATGGTAGCCTTCCATTTACAAGTGAACACACACTTTCATGCACAGAAGTATGCAGAAGGCATAGCCACACACACACACACACGCATGCATGCACACACGGGCATGCTGCACCCCATTGCCTTCGGCAGTCTGGTTGTAAGATGATACTTCGTCCCAAAGCATTTCGCACATGCCTTCCCGGACAGTTCCCACACTCCGGCTGCCTCAGCCTGTCTGACCTTTGCCAAGCCAGCCACCCTCCCTTCTGCCCCCCTGAGCTTTCTTCCTCCTTCCCCGATCTCCCCCTCCGCCTCTTCCTCATCTTCTCCCAGGGCCTGCGGTTTGGACAGCTGTGGCCAAGCTGGCTGCTCAGCTTGTGGAAAACATCCGCTGCACATGGAGGACTGTGGTGATGTTTCTTGGCCTCCACTGGCTTGATGGCTGGTTGGGTAACTGGCTGCGGGGCTGGCTGCCTGCTTCCCAACCAACACATCATTTGAGTCTTTCACCCTTCCATGTATCCCACTGCCTTATTCCACAAAACCCTGAAAAACAGCATTTTGTAAGAGAAACCGGAGTTTCGAACGCTGTTAGAAAAGTTCACCAAGTGTTGATTTTATTTAATATTATTGAATAATAATAGCTTAATTACTTAATTAAGCTACTTATTTAAATAAGTAGCTTTGAATAACCTCTGGAATTACCATAATCTTATTCATTGTTTTTATATGTATTCATATTCCTTGTTGAAATGTTACAATTTCTGAAAGAACCACCAGTGTATTTGTCCATGTAAAATGAGATCATGGTATGGATTTCACAATGTTCTGCTGTGCTAAAAAAGTGCATTAATGACATTGTTGTGACATCACACAATGTTTGATGTTTTGCTGTGCAGCCCTTTGGAGCACCTTGTTTGCTGGAAAGTTGCATATGAATAAAGATGTCATTTGACATAATTTACTTTCTTTTGTATCAAATTTCTCTTATTTTTTGGGGACACTCTGAGTGTCCTAAAGTAGCAGCATGTTATTAGTCAAATTAATCAATTGTTAAAGGAGCAGCATTATGTATATTCCATTCCCATAGTGCCATTTTATGTCATAATCAAGTAACTTGAAGTAACTACATTCCCTTTGATTGCTATAAAAATGCAGTACATATCAAACATGACTTTAAAAAATTGACTTCCTAACTTAGTGTATTGAAATTTAGCCTCTGTCTCTTTAAGATGCTATTTCCGATACACCACCTTCAGTATGTTATCACAACGTCACTCTTCTATAAGCATTTAACAACATTATTACCAACTTTTCACTGAGTACTAGTTCATATAAAAAGCTCAACAGATGCGCAGTTCACCAGATGTTTGCTAATTGCTGCTGGCTAGTTTGAAGGAGCTTTGTGGAAAAGGCCATGATACTTGCTTGCTTATACCACACATTTTCTGTGTACAGAATGGCTACCAGGGGATATTAAAGGATTTCTCAAACAAGTATGAAATAAACAAGTAATATTTCAGGCTCAAAAACGTCAATGTTATAAAATACTGTCGCTTTAAATGGTGGCTCAACATTTTCTTGTAATTAGCATCAGATTAGGTAATGCTATTATTCGGTATTTACTGGTCATTATTGGGTAGTTTTAGTTGCAGTTTAGATTGTTGCCATAACAGTGTTGCATAATGTGTGACATACTTGGTGTGTATGGTCAGACTGGATCAACTTGTGATCGATTTCCACTGGTTGTAATATTAAATGTGGTAGGTGATGTGGGAACACTATTTTCTTCCCTCACAACTGAAACCAGAGATTGATATGCAGTAGTGTGCCAAGGGTAACATTAAAACAAATGTTGTTAATTACCAGAATCAACTGTGGTTGCTTTCAAAAGACTTAACAAAAAAAGCTGATAAGTTTATTACTAGAAAGTAAACGCTACCATTCCTGCCCTTTGAAATGTTCCAGGCATTTATTTTGTGAAAAATGTTTCTGAAGACGGGACGCAAGTCAAAGTGCTTTTCAAGGCTGATATGTGCAGCAGTAAATATCTAATGGCCTTCGGCATACGCTCAGTTTAAGGCCTCAGGATTAACAAAGCACACCGGCGAGACCCTCAGTCCCACACCACATATATAGTGGGACCCCCTATCACCACCACCTCTCACAGCATTCACATATGAAACTCATTTTGTTTTGGATCTGTTTTCTGACCATTGCTCAACATGTTTTCCCTTGTGCGCATACACTAAAGCTAAACAGGCAAACACACACACGCAGATACATATTCTATTGCCTGTGCATATGAAGTAAAGCTAACATAAGGGTTGTAGAGTATATTGCTGGAGCACTCCACCAAATTGTAAAGACTAAATATCTATACTGCATTGGCAGATATAGACCCAAGCTCACTTTGAGCCCCCTCCACAGACATGCAGCTAGCGACATCCTCTTTGTGGCTCACACAGACACAATGAAGACTTTCCTCCAGTTTCCTCACCTTCCTTTCTTCACACAGGGATGAAAAATGAGGTGTGATGAATAGAGGGAGTTGTGTAAGAAGGAGGATTACACCCCTGGATGGAATTTTGAAGGGAGTAGCTTTACAGTAAAGACTGAAAAATGCAATCTTGATGGTGTTGCCGACACCTTGCATCACATTTTTTCCCTGTTTGAGAAAGGATTATATTGGGGAACTGGATTCTTTGCAGGGCGCACACAGCCTGACCTGAGAATAAGACTGAATTCAGCCACCATTTAAAAGCACCCGCTCCGTCTATTAGGTAACTAATTGCTGGGAAATTTCTTCTGTGTAAAGACTTTTTTAATTTTCGTCATTTTTATTTTGCTTTTGCAAACAGGAGTTGTGAATCAAGGTTCCGACTAAAAGAATTATTGCACTAAAAACGACTGACTGGTTCTGAACTATGTGCAGGGGACAGTTTGCGGCTCTGCTTAGCTCAGCACAGCAGATGAAGATCCAAACAGAAACAGTGGTGGGAATTTTTTATGGTGGTTAAAACAAAGGGTGATTATAGTTTTCACAACAGACCCCATTGTTGCTCGTTTTTTAGTTGGATGGTCATCAGAGTAACACACAGGAAATAAAGAAGTTATAGCATTGTTGTTAAAACCAAAAAGATACATATAAAAAAATGCACAAATAAAATAACTTATTTTAACTTGAACAATGTACAAATGCTAAACTTTATATCAATGGAGATCTGGAAAAACAAAAACTCCACTTTATTTAGAACAAGAAAAATTGAAATAGTGGTGGACAGACTATCCAACGAAATGTCAAAATATGTAATAAAATATATTACAAATGCAAAACAATTGTTGTTGTGTGGACAAACCATAAAGAAAAGGCTATTCTCCTCATTCATAAACTGTGCTTTTATTTCAAAATATTTGAGTGTTTAGCTCTGTGGCAAACAGTGTCTGAACCTGTTTGCCACATAAAATGCTATGTGGCATATGTATTAAACATACAATTATTTAATATGTGAATTTAATAATTCACATATTAAACAACACAAAACAGCAGTAGCCAATAAAATCTATTGCGGTGCAAAGTGTTTAAGGACTGTCACATAAAGATCAAATTTGTTAGAAAAACTGTGCATCTGGTTTTCAAAAAATATGTAGTGAATATAAAAAACTGGCAACACATTGACCTGCTTAACAGCTTTGGCTGCAGAAAGAGAAAAATGTCAGTACAGCAGCAGAGTGTGAAAGCCAAAATTAGGCAGCATTATGCTGGGGGAATATACAGCAAAACTGTTTTGAGCTGAAGATAAGGCACATGGATGGAGAGGACTCTTCCACTTCACTCTACTTCAATTGTACACCACTTTGAGTTTCTTGTGTACATAAAATCTTAATAAAATACACAAAGATTTGTGAAAAATGTCAAGCTATATGGATAATTTTGTGAAATGTAGTAACTGGAAAAAAAACACAACTAACTTTTCAAGTCAAGGATAAAGTAAAGTTCTCTAAAAAGCCTCCAATTTTTTGCCTATTAGATTTATGTTGTGTTTGGATCTTTTGTTGCCAATCAAATCAATATAAACCATTTAATAAAAATTTGAATGACCTTGCCTTTTGTGTTGAAGAGAAATGCCTCTTACAATCGTTCCCTATTTAATTTGTTTATTCACATTCGTAACTGCCTTTCATTCAGTGAATCCCATAAAAAAAAGAAAAAAAATTCAGAGGAAAATACTAGGCTGTTATTGAATGAAAAGATTTAGATGACTGCCTTTAAACACAGATTAAATACTGAGATGATCCAACAGAATAAAAAAAGCCCCTGCACACCTACGTTCAGGCTGCTGCCCTTCAACATTCACAAACAGACACTCAGACCCACATCTCTGTGCCCTCCTCCTCTTCAGTACCTCCATCCGTCCACCCGTCTCCCACGAGGAACTCTCGCTCCAAGGCTGTGGTGCCTGAGAAAAAGAGAGCTTTCCCCGAAGATGGAAAACTGATATAAAAAAGAACAAAAAAAAAAAAGCACGTAGGAAAAAAAAAGTGGTAAGTTGAAAAGCGAGCATTTTTCTCTTGCTCTGAGCTCTTGGTCCAGGCGCTGAGCATCCCTGGATGCCAGAGTCTTTCATCATTTGGCAGCTTGGCTCTGCAGTTCAGTTTTACCTCTTGGCTGGAGGCAAGAGAGGCATCGTTCGAAACAAAAAAAAAGAGGGAGAAATGAACACAAAGGAAGAGTGGGTAAAAAACAGCCTTTCATGCAAAAACAACCTCTGGAGTCATCCTAGGCCCCTGTCTTTTGTGTTCGACTGCTTCTCCATCTCGCTTCCGTTTTCTGATCTGCTTTTGCACCAGAAGTAAAATGCTTATCATTATATAATGTTCAGCAGCGGATTGCTCCAAGTGATGGATCTGTTGAAAGCAGTGAGGGGGAGGGAGACGGCAGTGAAGCTGAGCAGTGTGACCTCTGCTGCGCTCCCCTCCGTTTTGGATGGAGGCAGAATCTCGCTGGTACTATCGCTGAAACACCAAAAAAGAAAACAGCCAAGTTTGAGGGCTTGAAGACCGCATAAGCTGTTCAAAACCCACCTGCCACCCTACTTTTTGCCTGCTCTGTTTCTCTGAAACCAAAACTCAATTTGAGTACTCCAGGCTGCTTCATTTCGACTCACTCTCTAAGACTGAGTTGAACTGAGCTGCAACCAAACCCACAGCAGCAGTTAATGCAGCCCTGGTCAGATGGCTTCAGCAAAACTGATTAGAAGTAAAAAGGACAAATGAGCAACTGTGCATGCATAGGAGGGAAACAATGCGAAGGGAAATAAGATCACAACCTCCCGCCAAGCGAGTAAACGGCGCCAACTGCGCTGATCAGCGTTTAAATGCCTTCCGCCGCTGAGAGCAAACACAGGTTCCCACAGGGCTTCATAAAGCACCCCTGCCACACGCATTCTTCCTCCACGGATATGCCACCATGAACAAGACGTCCAGGCATGTCAGGCTGGGCTGAGAGGAAAGACGGATGCCTCTCATCGTTGTTCCCTGATGGACTTCCCCTGTGGCGAAGATGTATGTTTCCACTGTGACCCAGCGGGACCTAACTGGCACCCCGCTAAGGCCTCTGGGAGTGAAGGCATCTGGTTGAAAATTCATCCCTCTCATGCAGACATAATTATTCTTACGCATGTGTCCTGAGATCTTCATTTAGGAATGCATACATACATATGCAGAAACACAGACAAAAGCCTGGTGCAAAATGGGTGCAATGTGGCCCCCGGGGAGCCTGCCCGCTGCCCACGGCCCCTGCTGAGCTTGCCCAGTGGGAGCTCCGGAGCTCGCTGCGAGATGCACAGTGGGGTGTCTGGGAGATGGTATCCTGGAGACTTAAAGCTTTGGACTGGTGTTGTGACCATAAAGGACCTGTCCCTTAAGCTGAACGTTTCTCAGATGCAGACATATACTCCTAGACATGAACGATTGTGTCGACGTCTGTGCACCCGCTGTTCCCATGGCCTTATACCGAAGGGTCCTGAGAAATTATTTCATTGTTGTTAATCACGATTTTCATCTCTAGAGGTTCATGAATAAAAAAAAACAAAACAAAAAAGGAATCAACTCTCAACATACTTCACATGTCCCAAAGCAATAGTTGGTTGTCTGTCATCTCTGATGAGAGTTTAGACAATGTGTTTAAATCCACAGTCACAGTGATTTTAAAGAGAAGGGAGTGCAAAGAGCTTTCCCATTTCATTTATTCTTCAGGCTTAACATCGCTTTGACATGTAACGATATCATTAAATGCATAAAGATCCCCAAAATTAACCGTCAAGGATCAGAACTGGGAGGAAGATTAAGAAGACTGTGTGAAGCATGTGCGTCTATGGATAGCAAACCGATGAAAATGTAGGGAAGAATATATGTATTTGTTGAGTCAAACTCAGAAAATGAGAAATGTTTCATCATTAAACAGTTGTTCTTGATGCTTTTACTGCCAATGATTTCACATTTTTCCTCCTTCACTGCTGTTTTACAGGAGTCTGTGGGGCTTCCTACATGCTGGCCAGTCTCGTAGAGATGTCTAAAATGCCTTAAATTATATTAATCTTTTATTGTAGTTGTATAATCTGAAAGATTTAGAAAAATCCAGCCTTTAATTGGAATGCATGTCTTCAGATTTTCAACAAGACTTTTGATTACCAGTTTCAGTTTAATGGGAGAGGCCACCAGAATTACACACACAATATACTCATAAAATTACCTAACTTTTTTTGAAAATATGAATCAAGTTAATCCCATAAAGCATCAACCTCAACTGGAATAGAGGTTTAGGACATATGCTTGTACAGTTAAAATATTTAACAAAATGTGTGCTGAGAGACTCTGAAAATCTCCCATAATTATGAATCTTTAACAAATTTAAAAGTTTAAAAGTAATCAACATGCTATTCGCGGCTCAAACCTGCTCTTTGTTACGGAGAGGCAATGTAGAAAACAGCCCCACTTTAGACCAGGCAATGAGAACAAGAAATAGCCTTAATATTTAAAATGGTTCCAGGAAATGACAAAGACTGAAACACGATTTCAGATTTATCTAACTGAATCGCACAGCTCCATGGAAAGTGACAATATTGTTTAACAATCCCACATATTTATGTTACTGATGGTAGAAAAGATTATTTTGTTTATGTCATGTATCTCATAACAGTTGTCTTTCAGATTGTGTCTAATGGTTGTCACGGAGACTTGATACTTTGTTGTAGTTCTCTAAATGAGGTTATAGATTTGAAGAAAATGAACTTGGAAGCACTTCTAGGTCTCTTTTATAGACACATTGTTGATCATTGGATCCTTCAGGTAGCTTGGTTTTTCTCAGTCAAGCTTCCCATTCTTCCCATTCTAAGTGTCCAGTTTCCAGTCAGTCCAGAAAAAGTGGTGGAACAAGGAGAAAAGCACAATCTGGTTGCACCGGATTTTAATTACAGAAATTAGAGTAATGGGGCTTTAATACAACACATGCAACCTTTTTCAGAGTTTTATCAATAAAAACTAAATAAAAACTATGAATAACTTTCTTTCCACTTCCTTCTGATTCCGCACTACTTTGTACTAATTTACCCCATGAAATTCAGATAAAACACAAGAAAATAGATTTGAAACTCCCTGCCCCTTTAATCAATAATCCAGGAGAATGTATTCTCAGTTTTGGTCTGTCATTGTTTGGATTTCACAAAATTCTAATTTTTTTTTTTGCTTTTATGCCAAATTATTTGTTGTTGAATTCGTTGAAGATGAGCATCCATAATCTAGCTGCAACATTTGCAAGTCTTTAGCGTTTGCGTCGTATCACCAGTGAGGTTTGGCCAGAGACTGATGGTCCACTTCATCTCTGTTACCTGCCACTGTTTAGAGAGAACAAAACCAATGGGCTGGGCCAGAACTAACTTAATTCTTGTCATCCGCCCCTTTGCAAGGTATGGGAAAAATGGCCTGAACTGAGGAGCTTGGGAGATGAGAGAAGTGGGGCTTGAATGGAGCAAAAAGGAGAAAAGAACCAAAAGGAGAAGGAACTTGGTGAATGGAGAGGGGACAGCGAAGGCTGAATGCTCCATTCCCTGGTCCACAGTGTTGATATTTCCCTTTATGGTCTCTCTAAAGTGAATGTTTTAAACCACCTCGACACACTAAATTTGCCCTTTGTGCACCAGGAGGCCCCTATATGCAGCGATGCAAGGTGAGGAGGCACTGGGGGCAGATGGAACCTGCTTGTCACCTCAATGGTCTCTATTCTCCCCCCTGTATGCCCTCTGTGGCCCACCACGCCCATCAGAACCATTCACCCAGCACTCCAGTGGGAACGTCCAGAGATCGGGCGTTTTAGGACGGCCCCATATAATGAGCCCCTCTGGATGGCTTGAATGTGGCGCCATTGTTCTACCCGGGGCCATTAAACCACCTCCTGGGCAAACAAGAGCGTCCCTCTTCCTTTATGGGGCCTGAGGAGGCAACAAAGAGAGGAGTCATTGAGACACAGTGAGGCCGCCCTTTGTTTGGTGTCCTTTTTGCTGCTCCTCAATGCCTGGGCTGGGAAGGGGAGGCTCCTGTTGGTCTTTAGCGTTCCTCATTTAGCTACAATCCCTTGTTTGGCCAAAGTGGAGATGTGAACTTAATTGACTTGAGTGGCCCCTGTGCACCATGTTGCGAATAACCTGGAGGAGATACAGAGAAGGTATTGTGCATATGAAAGTATCTTTGGCTGCTCAACTAGTGATGAAAAGCTGTGAGGAAAGTTTTATGGCCTGAGTCATTCCAGCTAATGAAACCCCAGAGAGTTTTATGCCACCTGATTTTGGCAGGGAAACGTAACCAAACAGCAGTCGATGACAGCATTTTAGAAGTGATGACATGATTGGGAAGATCACAGGAGTTTTTTTAAACTTTTTTTTAAAGATATTCTGCAATTCAAAGAGTGGCACTTTGATTTGTGTTTATTGCAAATTTCTGAGAAAAGTACCTCATGCAATGAACAATTACAGCGTCATTAAGTTTTATAATAAACAAATGAAAAAATTAACTAAGCAAGTGAATATTTATTGCCCTTTTAATGAAGAGCATGTGAAGGGACACATCAAATGCTTCAGATCCTTTCAGTGTGTGTCACTAGAGAGAAATTACAGGCAATAACAGAGTGAAAATATGGAGAAGTGAGAGCTTTGAAACGGGAATTCCCCTTTCTGGGACCTTCTTCAGCTTCTCCTGGAAACGTTTTTAAGGTAGTTAATCTGTTTGAGAGTGGGTAGCCCATCATCACAGATAAAGTATTTCCTGCCCTTTAAGCTAAAAAAATAATACTTTTTTTTTTTATTTCTGAAGGATGTTGAAAGGCAATGTTGAAACCGAGTGTCTAGAGTGTTTCTAATCTTGATGTTTCATGCTGCTTCCTGTCCCAGCGTTTGTGTGAAAGTTTGGAAACATATTGGATTTGATTGAAGTATTTCTCAAGTTTGGAGAAGTATAAAAGAGTCCATCCATCCATCCAATCATCCGTCCGTCCATCCATCTGTCCATCGTCCGTCCATCCATCCACCCATCCATCCATATAGAATTTTTGTTAAGAAAAATGTGCATTACTTTAGTTTTCAAACCTGTAGTTTATGAATTATATTTGAGTCAGTACATTGGATTTACTTGTTTCTTACGAGTGAAAAAGTCCAGATGATTTTCAGAATTGATTAAAAAGGAATCAGCTGCTTTTTGAAAAGCATTTTACAGATGCATTTCAGAATATTTTTACCTAGGTTTGTAAAATCAGTGCTAAGTGACTCCACCTTCCTGTCGGATTTCATCATTCCTCATGTTCAAGCAGGCCTTCACTTGTCCTCCGGGCTCTGATCTGGGCGGAGAGGCTTATTAGCCGAGGGCAGGTGCAGAGCGCCAGGCTCCTGAAGAGAGGTTAAAGAGAGGAGTCATTGCCTTCCCTGTGTGCTGCTGACTGGCCTGCTGCCACCGTGTCATCCGTCCTGTAGTCTAATCGAGTTATCATATCAACAAATCTCCCATCAGGGGCCCCACAGATGACACTGTGAGAAAGAGAACCAGAGGGGGCTGACAAATTTCTAGCAGCGGGACTCTGTGGAGAGGAGCTGGCTCGGCAGACTGGGATGAAAAGTACCTGCAGTCTCCGGTCAAACTCCCCTCTGGGGACAGCACTCACACTGGGCACCATGCTGAGGCAGTTATTCGATTAGGCCGCGTGCAACACGGACAGCTCCATTCTGCAGCCCTGTGGCGGCGAGAACCACCCACTAGGAAAATGTTCATGTTTCCATGGAAGGAAGAAAGAAAACACTCCAGGAAGAAAAAGCATCAAATCCTTAGAGCTATAATATGAAACTCATGGTGACTGTGACTGAAGATGTATGGTGCAAAATAAACACAGCTTTGTTATGCTTCATGGAGTACAATGGTGTATTTCTCAGGACAATTAAAAGATATCTTTAATTTTATTTTGTCTGTTTTATCCAGGTTTTTGTCCAGGGTGTTATAACACAGGATTAAAAAAAACCTGTTTAAAAACATAATTAAGAAAAAATACTTTTTCTTCCTTTTTAAATTTTGGGTTTATATGAATTTTGTACATTTATGTCACACTCCTGTGCACAACATCACCCTTTTACTAATGCAGAGAAAATCTCAGCAGGGGTCAACGGGAGGAAGGGGGTTTTTGGTGCGGGGCAGGGAGTCGACCTGCCACTTCGCTGCTACCTGCTGCTTCGGCACAAAGGAGCCCCTCAGCGAGCCAAAGAATGAGTCAACTCCAGCTCCGCAGAGAAGAAGACCCTCGTCTATCCTCCATGACCACTCTGTCATCCATGAATACCGTTTACGCCACAGGAAGTCTTTCCTCCAATAGAACCCCCCCCCAAGCCCCTTCAGGCCCCCGCCTCCAACACCACCATCACTTCATTCACAGGAACCCTTCTTATCTTCTATGTTCTGTCTCATCTTTTTCTCTCACTCATTCCTCTTTTTTTTTTTTTTTTTACAGGCTGAATCAAGAGAGATGCTCCCTAAGCATTGCAAATTGATTAAAGCACTGAACATTTATTACATGACAGCTGGGGGTCTGCCGGGTGGAGATGCACGAGAAGGGGAGTGTGCTCGGGAGAGGAATGTGAGCTCACCCACAGGGAGATGAGCATGATCTCACGCTTTATCAGCGTCGTAGACGACGACGGCTGCGTGCACGCTTTGCAGAAGAGACAGTGAAAATGTTAGACAAACGATTTAGACACACTCATGTCTCATCTTGTCTCTATCAATGCATTGGTGTACGAGGGGTGTAGTAGATACTGCTATCCAGTTGAATACATTATGCATCCGAAGATTAGTGCTTGAACCTTGAAGTTGAAAGTTTCAAACTACTTTTGCTGTAAGAAACTACGTAGTTTTTGAGTTGATAAGCTTGTTAATTGTTGACTATTACCAGTTTAGCCTTTATACAAAGCTTTGAAGAAGGCTCTACCTCATGTAAATCATTCATGTAGCATTTTAGAGTCAGCAGCAAGAATATGTAATGACTGAGAGACAAATGACTAACAAGAGGATGGCAGGCATTGCTAACTGTTAGCTACTGACTCTAATATTATGTTTTTCTTAGTATCTTTCTAGTAACACTAAAATATTTACAGCATTTTAGATGTTTTGTCATTGAGTCTAAGCAACATTTGACAATCAAAATCCAAAATCTGCACATGGTTCAAGCTAAACAGAAAATCTCGAAAACACCAAAGTTTCCAAAATTTGGGAGTAACCTGGAGTGAATTTGCAAGTTGGCTCAGTGTGTAAAAGTTTGGATCCATATACTTAAAGAATCCTGAGACTAAAAGTAGCTCCTAAAAATGTCATTCTGGGAAAAATCCTAGATTTTTCTTTGAATTTTACAATAGTAAGATAAAAATCCTTCACAAAGTACCTTGTGCTTTAGAGAACTCCTCCAGTGACATAAAGAGTGTATTTAGAAGGGAAGATGTGTCATCAGACACTGATGATCACCATAAAGGAGATGTTTTCTGTGAGTAGCCTAATAATTAAAGATCTGCTAACAGAAAGTACTGCTCCTTTCACCTGCTTTTAATTCTTTTACTCCCTATTTCCTGTTGGTCATCTTGCCAGATCAAACAAGTTTAAGCAAGCAGGCAATCATAGTGAATTGCTGACAGCTGAGTGTAAAATAGATAACAGCAAAATGACAAGCATGGCGAGAAGCCGTGACAAATAAAGCAATTTTATTGTTCCATTCAATTTGGAACCTTATGCTTAAAATAAGAAAATAAACCAAAGATGTGGATCAAACTCTATTCTACACTGATTACCGATTGTTCAAAGCACAGTTTGTAGTTTGTGAAACTTGTACTTGCTTTTGTTTTTAATTTGCATTTTGTTCACATAAATCCACTATTTTGAATGCTATGTTGCGAATACTTTGCTATATAATTCCGCAAAACACACCTGCCCTACAAATAAATGACGGATTTAATGTTTTTTGATCATAAAAATCCCTCTGAACCATTATAAGGATATCAGTTATGCATTTCAAAATGAAAACGTTAAACTTTAAAGATGAAACCTTCTCATTTACAGTTGTTATAACATGAACCAACATCCTCTCAGTAGTTATTTCAACTTCTTGTCTCTCAGGTGAGAAGTTTGACAACAGCAAATGTAATAATGTCATCATGCCACGGTTTCACCTGATACTTTTCATGACTCCTCTAAGCAAAGACTAAAGGCAGCGTGGGTGGAGAACTGCAGCATATTCTCTGGGGTCTCTCACTCACACAGCAGTCTGTGGCTGCCTTTCACTGCAATGTAATGTCACATTAAAGGGACTGTCTGCAAGACTTTGTTAAGTGTTAAATGTTTTCACATCATAATTTGATAAAAGTGTCAGTTCACTATAATGCTCAACGTCAGCCTGGAAATCATGTATGCTCTCTTTTTGGATGTTTCTCAGACAGGCACACTTATGATGCAAACTAAAACCACAGTTTTATTTCTAAGAATTTGTTATCAGAATAAAATTAGGATCTGGATCTTCCAGGTCTTAAACTATCAGGTTTCATTTCTGATGGTGCCAAAATAAAAATTAGGGATGGTAAGAAACTGATTGACTTTACAGACAAGCTTTTATAACAAAGCAAATATTTTGTTTTGTTCTGGTAGAGTTGAATCAGGATATACACAGGAAAACAGAAATCTCATATTGAAGGTGATAATTTAAAGAACAACTTACAACTCAGACACAAGTTGTAAGTTGGAAAATTTAAGCATGGAATGGAAAATCTGGGAAGGACAACCACTAGTAAAACTAGTAAAACTAGTGAAATTAGTGAAACAGGAGAGCATGGTATCAGAAGGATCTGACGAATAAAGAAACCCGACTGGCTCATAACTGCTAGGGAGACGATTAGTGACGTGGATCAGGTGAGCAAAATAGCAAAGGGCTTGAAACAAGAATTTATGGGAGAATGGAAAATTAACCCAGAAATACATATGTAGGGAAGTAAAAATGTCATAATTGGATCTACAGTAAATGGACTAAAAGACCAAAAATAAAACGAGAATCTAAACCAATAGTTGAAGAACAGATTAAAAGTAAAAAGTAAACCCTATGAACTCAAAACACAATGAATAAAAATACAAAACTGAATTGACTAATAAAACACAAAGATCCACAGATTATGACAGTGAAATGCTTGCTCGTACAATGTGTCGCCTATTTACTCAAAGCTCCTCCTTGGAGCTGAAGGCTCCAGCCAAGAGTCAGCTTCACAGAACACTTTTCCCCCTAAACTTTGGCTCCCACAGACTAGTGGCAGCAGCAATTATTTAATTTCAGGTGGAGCTGTGCTTCTGATTATCATACAAACTATGTCTCAGGGCAATGTGACTAAGATCGGATTATATATACATCATGGAGAAGTATTGTTGTCATGATGTGCTGAAGGCAGAATGTTAGAAAAAGGTGATTTTTAAAAAGACAGTGACCAATTTCAAGGCGTCACCTTTTTAAATCAAATGTACAATAAATCTTCTTAAGCCACATTCTTAGGCAGAATTACACAAATGCACATCAGCTGATATGATTGAATCAAAGAAGCATTCAAGTTTATAGAGCTTATCACTGAAAAACATACAGAAATTTGTGATATGGTTAAAATTCTCACTAGTGTAATAATTGTACACACAGTGTATATTTGTATCAAATTGAATTAACTGGAAATATGAAATTGTATTCGTTACTCTACACATGAGCAAAAGCATTATTATTCATCAGGGAGTCAAGATTAGGGTAAAAGTAAGATCTTTAGTCTGCAGTGAACTCAGCCCATTGGTACATTGACAGCATCATGTGTGCAATCATAGAAAAACAAGCTGACAGCCATAGAGAACACAATACTGGACCTAATAGTCTGCTTATGATTATTCTTTAATATTTTAGATTAAAAACTTTTCATGAACAGAAAAATGAAACACCTGCTTCCTCATTTGAGTGTAAAAATGCGTTCTGAGGTTAATTGAAATTTAAAACTTGTTACAAAAAAAACCTTTGCTATCATTGGCCTGCTGCTCATTGGCCTCCACAAACAAAACGCCCAAATGAGAGCGCAGAGAGATTTTTTAGGAGACCTTCATTGTGGATGGTTTTAATCCTAGCTGTGGCACCTTCTAGTGGGGACAATGGGATAGTGAGCGGCAGGATGCCAGTCTCCAGTTCTCCCAGCGCTACACACAAAGCCACTGCCACAGCGTTATGATAAGAACATCAGTGTGTCCTGCAGAGCTCTCGCTGGGAAGGACGCAAGATTAGACCCACGCCAAGCCAGGGCCCCGACGGTACTTTGAAGAATAGAGAGTGGGTGAAAGAGAGGGCAACAATGAATACCAAAGAACCCCCATTCAGGGAGACCTTGAGAAGCACAGGTTGCCTCTGTGGTCGGTCCTCCTCTCTTCTCTCACTCCTTCTGTTCTCTTCTTCACCTTGGGCTGAGAATTTTTGCCGAGGTCTGCAGCTTCCAGAGAACCCTTTGAAATGGAAAGAAGGACTACAAGACGGGGGGCTAACTTCTAGAGAAAGGCTTTGTCAAAACTGGCGCAACCCAGACCTGGCCCAAGACGTTCGAGCTGCTTCTCTAACAGCCCACATCAGCAAAAAAACAAAAGGAGCTCAGCACTGATTTGATTGAAGGGCCGGCTGCTGTGAACTGGGAGGCCTAAACAGATGGAGGGGTTGGGGGTTAGCTGAGGTTCATCAACAGACGAATACCCATGGCTGAAATAATTAACCAAAAAGTGCTTTCAGGCTAAATGACGGAGCCTGAATTAATGGATATGGTTCAATCATTGAGCTCAGATCCGCAGTGGAAGATCTGTGCTTACAGTTATGTGGCCATCCATGACACAGGGGAGCAGACGCCAAAGTGATTAAACCACAATGAGCCATCTTCACTGAGTACAGAGTACAGTGATGGATGAAATGAAGCTCTGTGAGAACACAGACTGAACACCAATGGGACAGATTAACGGGAAATCTGACAGTGCAGTTTACTTGTTTTCTGGACACAGGAATCATCATAATAAAGAACAAATGTACCAGAAACAAAGTTGGGAAAGTAATCACCAAAATTAGTGTCTTATAATGGTTGTCTTTATCTGTTCTATTCTGCCTGCTTGTGGTTTTTGATACACCATAAATCACCTGGGTACACTGACTTACACAGTGCCTAGATTTTGTTTGATTTTTGTGTGTTAGACCTACATGAAGTGGACATAAATAAATCCAAACAGTACTGCATACTTTTGTGCTTTGTGACCCTGAGTCAATACTATGTAAACCACATCTTGCAATAATGGCTGCAAGTCACCTGGAATATGTCTCTACTTGCTTAATTCATATAGTGGCTGAAATGTTCTTCCATTCTTCATTGCAAAACAGCTCAACCTCAATCAACTCAACGATTAAGAGACTGTGAATTTTAGTTTTGCAAGACTTGTTGCAGATTCTTAGTTGGATTAAGGTTTGGACCTTGTCTGGGCCACTGTAACCCATGCATATGCTTTTATCTAAACTAGGGCTGAAATTATTATTTGGATTAATAGCGATGAATCGATTATTGAAATAATTGACAACTAATTTAGTAGTAAATGAATTGTTAACCAGAAGTCTAAATTAATTAAAAGAATGTTGTGTTTTTGCATTTTTGGGAACAAAATATCTATTTTCTTACTTTAAAAAGGAATTCAATTTAATTATTTGTTTATTTGCATATTTTCATGTATTTCTAACATTGCATAAAGAAAGTGTTAGGTGATTAAATAAAAGATATGTAGAATGTGGCAATTATTCTATCCCATTGCTTGATTAATCATCAGAATAATCAATTACTGAAATCATCCTTAGATGTAGCACTGGTCTAAACCATTTCTTTGTCAATCCAAAACATAAAAAAGGCTAATCGTGGGATTGAAAGTCCCACCATTAGTCCCACCAAAAAATTTTCAAAAATTTTTTGAAAATACTTTCAAAAAATTTGAAAGTATTTTCAAATTCAATTTCAATTGAAATAAAGATATGCAGCCAGAATACAAATTCATCCTCACCCCTGCAAGCAAGAGTTCACAAAATATAAAAGAAAATACAAAAATGACTTGAAAAACTATGTAATAAAAACATGTGTATCTTCAACCTTAATGGATTTTTTTTTAAAAAAACAAACAAAAAAAACACTTTAATAAAATGTTCAAATTAAAATCCTTCCTGTTTTCTCCTACTACATTTCCACACAGCTCAGCGGCGTGAATCAACATGTTGTTTTATCTATGTGAATAGGGTGGGGCCAGAGGGAGGACAGGGAGATACAATGAACACATTTTTAGGGGCAGTTGAAGGGATGTGGTACAGTATGTTACAGACCCCTGGCACACACGCCACCTCCACTTTCCACGCCGCTCACTCTCCTGACGCAGCGCTCACCCCATGCCCCTGCCCTCCTCTCGGTGCCGCTTTGTGTGCCCGCATAATCTCCGAGCAAAGGAGGCAACACAGGTGGTCCCATCTCAGTGAGGACTCCACTCCCCCCTCCACCCTCTACCACACTTTTTTTCTCGCTGGCTGCCTCTTCTTGTGTCTTCTTGGCTGCCTGCATCCTCTCCGGCTTCAGCCCTCAGCATGGCGACACAATGAGACACCTCCGTGGTGGAGATAAACCTATTTCAGAGATGCTGAGAGTGATGGGGGTGATGGTGTTGGGAGGGAACCGATGCTCCCCCACCTCCTCTTCTCCGTCACCTCTCGCTCTCTTGCTCCCAGGGAGAACTGAGCTGCTTTGGGCTTCAAGCACCATTAGCGCCACAATGGTGTGTGTATTTTTGTGTTTATGTCTGTTTGTGTTTTTGGTGTATGTTAAGATCAAAGGGTTGTGGCTACTGAACCTGATCCATAGGAAATTAGGAAAGTGGGAGTTTGGGGAAAGGAGAGTGTTTACGCTGGAAACAGACTTTGTAACAATGAAACCCCTTAAGTGAAATAAAATAAAGTACATTTCTTTATACTTTCTAAGTGTTTAAAATGGCCTAGATTACACATCTTCTATCTCATATATGCCCATTTTCACAGGAGGTGTTAGCTGCTTAATCTCTGACCTATGAGAGATAAACGGATAACTTCTATTTCGCCACCCTTTTCCCCATGTATGCATGGACTCTCACTGGATACTCCAACGTTGTCTCACATTACAAAAAACATGTGTGTTTGGTTTCACCAATGTATCACTTTATTTAAAAAAAAATGCTTCAAATTTAAAAATACCCAAAAGGTTAGAAGTCAAATAGCAAAACATTTGTGAGGAAAGAAAGATAAACTCCATTACAGCGCCACCACTGCCTGTTCTCAACCTCAGAGGGCCGCACAACTCAAATTTAACATAAAACTGTAATTAACTCCGCTAAGGATGTAAAAACACAGTCCATTTTGCTCAGTGGGAAAAACACCGCCATTGTTTCGGTTTGCCCTTACATCATTATCACACACAGCAGCCCTTCAACCAAATCAGACATAGAAAATTGTCTGGTATTCCCCCTTGGGTGCTCCCAATCACAGCATCAAAGACGTGACGCAAGGCCAGAACAAAATGGAAGCCATTATGGCTAATTAGCCGCTGCCCTTTTAAAGCACAAGGACCTGCCTGCTGCTGGAACTCTGTGTGTCAGAGCGAACGCCGCCGACAGCTCCCACGCTACAGAGGACGGAGGAGGGGAGGAGGGAAGGATTAGAGGGAAGGTAGAAAAGGGAAAACTCATCTCATTTAGTTCTGAAAACTGCATGGCAGAAGGTCCACAGGAGAGAGTGAGTGGGGTCACAGGTAGATGGAGCAGAAAAATCTGGGGTGGAGTTAGGAACGCTGAGATACATGTGATGAAAGAAGCTCCTTCTTTCCCTGCCTGGATCTATGTGGGCATTCTTCAAGCTCATCCAAGCAGAACTCTACACACACACACACACACACACATGCAAGCGCACACCCCACCCACTTGCATGAAATTCACTTCACTTATGCCCCGATGCATCCTTTCCATCCCACCTCGCCTTTATCACACACCTGAAGCTCTGCCTGCCGCCCCATTAGCCAGCCCACCCTTCCTTCTCCCTGTCTGTCATCACGCTCCTACGGTTACAACGCTAAACCTCCCACACACATATGCACCCACCCATTGATGGGAGCCGATAGGTGAGGGACACACATGGTTAAACACGCAAACACACACTGCAAATCAAACACATGCCCAGTTAGTTAAACACTGCATGCCTGCACCCAGGCTGGCAGCTCGTCTCAGCCTGCAATTACAGGTATTACAAAATATTCACTTCTTCACACATCGGTCCTTTTCTATCTCGTTCCTGTTTAGATTTTGTGAAGCAACACCAGGATATTTTTAGTTGAACTTTTGCAACAAATACAGCACCAAGTGTGCTCATATAACAAACTAAATAGCCTTTAAAGCTTGTAAAAATCACACTGTGTTCAAAATCCCAAATGTGATTTAGTTGTAAAACAGAAGATGTTGAAAAATGAAACAAAATACTTAAAATGTCAATAACAGAAACATATCTCTGAATTACGCAGCTGCTTGCACACAGACTTGGTAGATATTTTACGCCGGATGTTCTTCCTGATGCAGTGACACCAGATTATCCCCGTCTCATTAAAATATTGCATATTTAATTTAAACATTTAAAAGAACTATAAAATTATTTTATGTTTATCAAAAAAATAAATCTACTGAGTACTTTTGCTCAGCATACACCACCACTCCAGAGTGGCTTACTTTAAAACATTTTTATCCTTTTATTTATTTTTCAAATTATTGGACGTTTAAGACTTCAACACCTGATTGAAGTCATTTCATTTACACTTTGATCCAGACTTAAGATTTCCTCAAACGCAATAGCTACTCCGTTTCACGTAGCTGAGAACCTTCTGAAGAACAGAAGCCAAGGCCTCGTTTTCCCAAGCTGTCCTTCTCAATCGAGCGTCGACGGATGACTTCCTGCGAGCTGAAATCCTGATCGTTGAATTCTCAGCAACAAGGCAGGAAGGAGACTTGAAAGTATGGGGTTAGAGGTCCGGCATCTTTTCACACATCTTTGTAAAAATAAAGAGCAAACAAACCTTGGGTCTTTATCGCTGAAATCTAACGCCCCCCTGGCTGATTTCATGTCTGTGGGTTGAGGCTGGGAGAGCAGCGATGACCACCTGTTCTCTGTTTCTTCTCGAAGGCGCTTTTGTCACGGGCTTTACATTCTTTCAAACCATTCCAAGCCCAGGATGAAACTTAAGCTTCTGCCTAATTTCTCCCTCTCTGTCTTCATGTATGGGAACCTAGGAAGGCCACTTTCAGAGGCTCCTCATGCGTCTGTCTCCATCTGAAGGAAATTAAAACACAAACAAAAAGGATCGTCTTACATGTTTCTTACAGTTTCAGGGCGAGTTTCACAATAGTCACTGCTGCTGGATGATACCGGAGGGAAATTTCCTGCCAACAAAAGCATAGATTTATAGAGGCTCTCCTCGGGGGCCAGATAATTCAAATAAACTAAGCCAAGGTAGCATTTACTGAACATCAGCAGTTTAATAGTAGACAGTGAAAGGGGCTCCTCATGCATACAGATTCCTGTACCCAGCTATAAAATCTGGGGGAAGAAGAGTCTCATTTATAGGGTAGCATGGTTACATTTAACTGGACTGAAGCACCAAAGTTGAGCAGGAAGACAGGACGCCTCCTTTGTCTGCGGCGGCCATGCTGCAGACAATGACCGAGGCGTGCGGAGTGCAGGAATGTCCTTACTGTAGACACTCTCGGAAGTTGGGTTCGAGTGTGCGTCTGTCTGTGGCTTTGTCCACAAGTCAGTGTGTGTCCATTTTCATGACAAACAGGACTGTGGGAAAAATGTCCTTACAAACAGCTTCCATTGTCTGCCAGCTATTTATTTGGAGAGCAGTAAGTGATGGAGAGAACCGTAGATGAGACAAATTCAATCCAATGCATGAATCACTTCTGATTAGCCTCAAGCCGGCACGGCCGAGCCAATCGCGCCGAGGTCCTGCAGAAAGCAGGACTCCTCATCCTATTGAGCGCCAGTCACTTCTCTGTCTCCCTGCCGAGGCGTTTGTCAGCCGCAGTCAGGCCTCACTGTCACTGTCATCACTTTGATAGCCATTATGGACTCTGACTATTATTAATACAGAGCTTGAAGCACTCGCAGCCACATCCAAGAGCTGGCCATAAAATATGTTAATAAAATCTGGCCCCCGGGGGCCTGCTCAAAGGGAACTTTAACACAAACTGAATATCACTGATGGCTCTGTAGGAGGGGCTGCTTTCCAAAAGGGGGAGGCTCTAACCCTGTTAGTCACACGGGTTGAGGCTCAATGATGCTGCATATTTCCAGTCACTGTCAATTACCTTGATATGGTCTGTGGAGGGTCGCATGCAGCCTGCACTGCAGGCAGGGAGGGAGGGCACTCACCGCTGGAGCTGTGGAGGATGTGGGAAAATCAGAGGTGCAACTGTGTGTGCATGGGAGAAAGATTGTTGCTCCACAGCAAAATGTCAGCAAAGGATCACACACTCTGATAGCCCCACTGTCTGCTGGCAGAGAGGAGGAGGAACGAAACTTTGCTGTTTTATTTTTAGAATAGTTGATCAAATAATTTTATTAGGCATAATGGGTTGTAAAAGTTTCATCTTGGATTTAAATCAAGAGATGGTAAACAGTTTCTACTGGTTACAATGAGAGAAACTGCAACCTGACATGACCCATCTGAGATGCAGACCTGCATAAAAAAAGATCAAGCTTTAAATTCTGCTTTAATTTTGACCTAATTATAATGAACCCCAATCTTTGTCATAGTAGATTTTGACATCCCACTTTGGTAACACTTTATTTAAAGGGATGTGCTTAATACTGACATAATACTGTGAAAACATGACATAACAGCTGTCATGAACATGAAGGAGTCTTCATGAATGTCTATCACTGTTGTCCTGACGTGTCATTCGATAAATAATGCCACTTTTAGTGCAAAGTTGACACTTTTAATGGGCTTTGATGCAAGGTTTAGAACAACTTTTCAATAAAAGTGTCATTATTTACAAGATAATGCAAAGTTGGCTATTTTAATGGAGTTTTAATGCAACATTTAGTACAACTTTGTATTAAAATTGTCATTATTTACCAGATGCCACTTCATGACAACAGCCTTAAACATTCATAGAAACTCCTTCATGTGTTATGTCATGTTTATGACAGTGTCATGTCAGTCTTAAGCACACCCCTTCAGATAAAGTGTTACCACACTTTTTTTATTTAACCAATAAGTTTGATTTTGATGAAAATTTAGAAATTCATCTCTAAAAAATTCAAGTAATGTAACTACTTAAAAGCTCTATTTTTGTTTAGATTTTAAGAAAGATAGCACGTCAAAATCTCTTCTTTTTATTGTTTTTCCAGCCAAATAGCGTTTACATATTTGGCTAGAATTTAGAATTTTGAATCTTTGGTGACGAACTGTACATTGCGATTTTGCTCCCTCCATAGATTCTCTATCAGATTCAAGCTTGACCACCTTAAGACGTTGATATTACTTCCACAGGAGGAAGAATGAAAGATTACTTTTAGAACCAAATCTGCCTAAAGTTATTTTCCATTGACTTTTGAGACAGATATAAAGTTTTTTCTACATGCCATTTTTAAATGAAGTGTAAACAGAAACAATTTCCCTCAAAATGAACTACATTTGACAAATTTATGTCTCATTTCCTATCAGAAATAAACTTCATGGTTGAGTGAAATGAATTTTAAACCAAAGTCTGCCAAGGGGGTGAATAATTTTGGGCCTAATTATACAATTTACTGCTCACTTCACAATTATGTACAACTCGGTGTAGGTGTAACACATAAATTCCCAATAAAATGCATTGAGGTCTGTGGTTATAACTTGTTAAAATGTAAAGCGTTTAAGTTGGAAGGCACCGCAAGAGCTGAGTGAGCGTATGAGGGGGACGTTATTTAGCTGACATAACAAAACCCACAGCGTAAGGCATCTTGTAGATTTATTCAATTGTCTTAAGAATAAACTAAAAAAACATCAAGAAAAGTTTCTGTTGCCAAAATAAAAGTTAAAGAAAACTTGAAAAAAAATTCTATTTCACAAAACAACGTAGCAAAATCACAAAAATGTAACCTAATTCTCCTGAGGTTTTATTTCCTGTGCCCACACTCGCTGGTTTCATTACAGCTTCTGGAATAACCACCTTGGACACATTTCCCTGAGACACCGGGATTTACAGGAAGGACGCCATGGACAACTTGCAAGGCAACAAAAGTTGAACATGGCGACCACGTACACACAGGCATTAGTCTCATTCATGATGCAAACTTAAGCTGAGGTAACAGGGTCTTGTAGGAGTGTTTGGAAGCATGCTCTGCACAGTTGAAGTTGCACAGACAAATGAAGTGGGAGGTAAAGGGCACACACACAGAGAAAAAACACCCTCTTTCTTCTATAAATTCACACTCAGGCTTCTTTAGTGTATTCAGAAAGAAAGATCAACATCCAAACACACTCTGCATCATCCACTCACACCTTCTAAACGACACAGACTTACTCTTTATTCTGCAGACCTTCAAACACTCACACGCACATGGGCTCCTTTGTTTACACTGCGTCTTGTGGTCATATCTCTACGACCAGCTCCTCTGTGGTTCCTGCCACTGCATCCAAAATGGGAAAGAGGATTAAGCTCTGGACCACGTCACCATTTCTGCTGCTTTTGTACAGATGGAAAAGAAGGAAGTGGGATAATGCCATTTCATGTCTCTGAATACCAAAATGATGCAATATGCCCCAACGCTGGCGTACACCGAACAATCAGCAACCAAACTGAAGCAAACAGAAAACAACAAAAAACAAGTCAAGTTTCACCAGACGTAAAATAAGAACAGGGTCGCAATCAGGAAGAAGTTGGTAAAATTTGGGTTCAAAGGTTTCAGAACATCTGAAACCTATAATCTCTGGGTCTGCAATGTTTTCAAACTGTATGATTATTGTTTTATAACTTAACCATCTTTTAAGCTTCTCTGCAACTTTATTTCTTACCTGTCTCTTTCCTTCAAACTGTGCACTAGTTTCTGTTGGTCTCTTGCATAAAATCCCAATAAAATAAATTTGTACTTGTCATTGTATCAAGTAGAAAAGATTTATGAATAGTGTTGCAGAGCACTGTATAATTAGAATGTAATATTTTTTTAAAAACCTGACATTTTTTTAATATCCTATGATCAAAAGATCCCCATCAGGTAGCTCATCGACTATCTGTAAAACCCACATACATAAACACTACTTTGTTTAGGGTATGATATTCACCTCTGAATTCAATTGGTTTGAATTATGTGTACTCTTCTGGTCAATTGACCTCTCTACAGGATGAACACATCCACGGGAATATTACATAAAGAGTAATCATGTAATCAGTAGGGGTTATTTACTGCACCCCAAGTACTTATTAGCGCTCCTGGTGAGGATGTATACAAAAGTAAAACAAATTGGTCTTTTATTCCAGCAGCATAATCTCAAACTGAGCAAGATAGAAAAAATATACCAGCTGGAAATGACTCAACTTTATTGACTTCAGACAAAATCATTTAATTTGAAATGGGAAAGTGGACAAGTGTGTTGGTAAATGCAAGTTCAAGCGGCTATTTACCTTAAACAAATGCATTTTTATTCCCTGTGAACTGGATGGAGTAACCGGAGGAAAAACAAATCAATACCTGAACTGAATAACTGATCTGAGTCTTCTCAGTAGCAGTCTATTATCAAGTCCAAATAAGGAAAAATCAGCATAAGTAAACATGAAAGTTGACAAGTCAGTAAGTAGATGGTGTTATGATATTATTGTGGTCAGAGTGAACAGTATAGAGGTCACAGGCTTAGTTTAGCTCCCTTTACCCTGGAGGTCTAAGGCTGCTGTTCATTTTGAGCACTCAGTAATATTCTAGTTTTTACGGTCAAGGGCAACCTCCAGATGTTTTTAAAGGAACAACCAGATGAGAGAGATTTATGATGCTGTTGTCACATAAAGGGAGCCAGACCACCTGAGAATGAAAGGATAAGTGGGATGGTCAGCAAGTTTGTAGGCGTAGCTATTAATGCCCCAATGGTGGAGCGGCTACAGATGATTGATTTTTGATTTGAGAGGAAGTATGGGAAACTGGAGGCTGTTCTAGTTGTTTTCCCCACTGATTTCATGGAATGGAGCAGCAACTAAACATACACTCAAAATAATGCTATCACCAGCATGATTAATAATTGGGAAGGTGTTCTTAGCTTTGAAAACCTCACCTGACTCTTTTCTTATTTGATCCTAAAATGTTTCTAAGAAAGCAATTGGGTTATCCTCCAACACATTTCAGTCAAGTTCAGTGACTGAAATTTGGTTGATATCAGCTTTGAAGCATTGGCATAATGATGAAAATCTCACTTCACCATTCCAGTTTATGATACAGTTACTGGTAGTGGCTAGTTTGCTCTTGAGCAAGGTTTGGATTTCTTTTCATCTGAAGGTGGGTGCTTTTTTGGGAGTCGCAAAAATGACTCCCAAAAAAGAACTTGTATTAGGATGGATACAGAAAAAATCAACATATCAACATCAACACTTAGCTCTGACATCTACAGGACTAAGAATTGTACTTATACTCTATGCATTTTATAATCTGTGTTTTTGAACCTGAGAAAAGAATTTGGGGGTCTCAGTACACCATAGAAAACCTTGGCTTTGAGAGATCAAAGGAGGTCCCCTGAGTGGTCATTGAAGAACCTCTTTGTGCGTTATCACAACCAACCCAACTGTCACCGTTGGCAGTTGTTTGGACGGCAGTGTGGTGGGAACTTGTTTGCCTGTTCTATTTGTTTGTTGTGATGGCCTCTGAGGGATGAAGACCTCCCACTCAATTTGCCTTGGGTCCCAGAGTAGCTGGAGGACAGGTCAAACAAAGGCGCAGTTTGATAGGGTCATCACTGTCATCACTCAGACTTGAGGGATGTGCCAACTTTTCAACTGACAGCCACATATGGTTGCCATGTCAGGCTCTCCTCAAGTCATTCTGCTGTTAAACTAGACTACAAACAAGAAGAACAGAAATATTTACAAATTAAAACTGAGAGGATAGGCTAGAGGGATGAAAGAAAGCCTTCTAAGGAGTGGAGAACATAAAAGAAGCTATCATCTAGCATCACAGGACCACCTTTTGCCTGCGCTCTTGTTCTGGAGTGCATGTGAGCGGTGAGAAACACCGTGGATTTACATAGTGGCCTGCGACTTCAAACGGCATGGCTGACATTTGAATGGGCTGGCAGTAGGAGCCTCTGGTGGGGGTTTTGTTGTCATGCAGGGAGAGCCAAGAGGAGTGGGCACACAGCTTGTCCTGTTTACTGGGCCTGCAGGTTACCATAGGAGCTCGGCACCAACTGGGCTCGTAAGAGACAAAGACAGTATGGGAAAGAACGACAAGAACTCTGGGAAACAGCAGCACTAAAGGGGGAAGGCAGGTTGTCTGGAGTTAAACGGGGACTGAGTCATTATAGGTGGACAACTAACGGGACAAAATAACTTTTATGACTGATGCACTAATAATAGTGGAGTGAAGATTAAATCCATGTGATCTGGAAGCCCTTTTGTAAGCAACCAGACTTCATTTCAAGCTCCATCTCTCTGTCCCTGACAACATCAGCTTTAATAGACGAGTGTCAAATGTGAGCCAAATGGAACATGTTATTTATTATTAGCCATAAGTAAGTGAATAGGCTTCCAGTTTAGAATAAAAAAGTCCTGCATTTAGGGCATGGAAAATAAGCCTAATGTAAACATTGAATCTAATTGATTCAGAGTTCCAGTTTTCTTGTGTAGCTGTGCAGAATTTGGAGAGTCTGAATGAGAACTGGAAAATAAAAGACTAAAGTACTAATGTAATTTCTGCTTCCAAACCTTTCTGCTTTCCATTTTCCAAATGATAATAATCTAAATGTCAAAAATACAATGCTTTAAAACAGCACAGTACCTTCCAACCTGACTAACAGCAACACAGATGGACAATGTCTTGGATGATTCACCAAAACCACAATCACACATTTTCTTGTGTGATGGGTGGTTGCTAAAAAAGTTTTTAGTGTAGTTTAAGTTTTTAACTCTTTTAAGATTATCTTCTCACCTGAATGACATCAATGTCATTCAGGTGAGATGACATTGATGTCATCTCACCTGAATGAGAGCTGCTGGAGTCGCGTTAATCCCAGTTTAAAGCTGGATGATCAAACTACTGATGTTCTGCTGCTGACGCCTCATGGGAGGAAACTTTGACGTAACACAAGAATCTGACAGGAAGCGAGCGGCAGATAAAAGGCATGATCAAATACTAAATCTTTACCTTTACCCAGACTTTTTTTTTTTTAAAGTCTGGGTAAAGGTAATGACATCAATGTCATTCAGGTGAGAAGAATGACATCCACTGAATTAAATGCACTGCTGCATTTAATTCAGTGGATTCTGCTTTTTCACTTTTCCTTCAGATAGAATTTTTTACTGTCGCCATTTGTCGAAATAAAAGATTACAAATTTTGTCTAAAAGGTTTTGTCATCTGAAAAAGGGTGTCCATTTACCAGAGTTCAATCTGTCTGAATAAGTACAATTAGTGAACTGCAACAGTATAAATGTATGACCAGCCACCTGAACTTGCAGACCATAAACTAAAGCATTAGTCAGAGAAGTAGCCAAGAGGTCCTTACTGCTGAGATTAACAACTCAAGACAGAAGTATAAAAAAGAAACCTATTTTTGAAGCAAGGACCATTTTTAAAATTTTTCCTAAGTCATGCAGGGGACAGAGTCAACATGAGGAAGAAGGCACTCTGGTGAGATGAGACTTAAGTTGAACTTTTTGACCAACATACAAAACTAACATTCCAGATCACCCCGAACACTTGGTGAAATATGGCAGTGGCAGCATGAGGCTGCAGGGATCATTTTCTTCAGTGGGTACGAGGAAGATAAACAGAGTTGATGTGACCCTATGAAGGTCTGGATCAATATCCAAATGAGAATTTATGGTTATACTTGAAGATTAATGTTCACAGTCTAACTGAGCTCGTTCTGTCTGACTGAACTTGAGCCACTTTGCAAAAAAAAAAAGGGCAAAAAAATGAAAATATTTGATCCTTTTTAAATAGCTGAGTTGCAGCAAAAGGCTCCAAAGGTTTACATTAAAGTTAGTTGTTGTACACTTCGAAAATGTTGAAGACATACAAATTATTAAAAAGTTTTTGAGAAATTATACATCTGCCATTTCCAGGCCATTTTTGGCTTTCTACAATAAACATGCATGCAGACTCATTTTTAGACTGTATATAAAATTCTTATCACCACTACACACTCCTGGTCTGGGCCGACAGACAGACAAGATCCTCTACATCTGTTACACTTGGAAACAAAAGAGCTGGTCTTCGCTCGATATTGAGTTAATCAGAGCAAGTCATGCAGATGCAGAGCAATGATTAAAAAAAGATCTTGGAATATTTCTGGATAGCTGTAATTAAACTTCTGACCACATCCAATAACAGTGTCAGCCTCAGGAGGGGTAAATGTTAGTTCAGCACACGGAGAACCAAAGAGAGAACCATTTTCTCTTGACAGAGAACACCTGTCCTGACTGGAATGAGAGTGAGCATCTGGGAGAGAGAAGAGTGTCTGTGAGCAAGTGTGCACATGTGCACACTTGCTCTGTCTGCAAACAAAATCTGTGTAAATGGAACATAAATGAGTTGAAACCAAGGAAAGTAAAGCTGCAGGCCTAACTATGCAGTGTTATGTGTGCTTGGGTCAGGATTCTCAGTGCAAACACACAACTCGATCCACTTCTGCCCACACAAGTCCAACACTTCATCCTCCCCTCCCACAGCTTTCCCTTTCCCTGCCTGGCTGGCTGGCTGACGAAGCCGCGCCGCCTGCCTCGGTGGCGGTTGCCCCGTCTGTCAGTCTATTTCCAGGCTCGGGGCCCAGCGCTGAGGCAGGCGGGCAGGCAGTCAGTCAGGCGGTGTGGTGGAGGGCAGAGGGGTTGATGCGTGTGTCAGAGAGGCGCTCTCCCACATTCCCCCGGCGGCTGGCAGCAAGCCGGGCCTGCGGAGGGGGGTTCGCCTCTTTCTCACGACCTCTCAGGTTCCTGCGCTCATCTGGGAGCTATTCATTTCCTGCCAGAAAACAGCCTTCCCTTGCAACTGCAGGAGAAGGCGGGGGCTGCAAGGGAACTGGGAAAAAGAGGGGAGGGAGAAGAGTTTGGCTTCAATGCGAGTCCAGGGCTTGGTACAGCAAGCTCTGGGCTTAAATCATAAAGCTCTCGCTTGTCTGGGCTGCAATCAAAGCCAGCCGCAGTGATGGGCTGGGAGAGAGATGTAGAGACAGAAAGGAGGACTGTGTGAGAGAGAGAAGCAGAGTGGACCATATGGTAGCACTTACAGAGCCAACGAGGAAGCAGAGGGTTTTTTCTCCCCCTATTTTCGCTCCCTGAATGCACGCGGAGTGTGGGAAAACTTAATGGACACGCATGGCAGCTAACCTCCTGGTCGTGTTGTGACATGTGTGCGGTCACTCCAGCAGCTCGGCCGCTGCACTGGGTAATTGGAGAGGCTCGTAAAGCTGCTTCCAGGAGGGGGGAGAGCGACCACTGAAGATGTCGATGGGTTGGGGAGGGGGGAGGAAGCGGTTGAAAGGCGGTGAGGCAGGGTGGGAGGGCTCAGCAGCTGGGTATTGTCCAGGTCACACCACGTGCCTCCCAGACGTCCCGTGTCCAGCTGTGGCCCCGGGGGCCGGGAGCAGGAAGCTCGACACCAGCGCGAGCGCAGCTGGAATGCTGTGGGAACGCTTCATCCAGGCGTGTGTGTGAGGGCCTAAAAACACAGGATGCTGACTGTTAGTCTCCGCAGCATGCAGGCCTCTCCTTGAACTCCCCTCATCCCATTTAACCCCCCCAGTGCCTCACCTCCCTCGTGCCCTTTAGCCAGGCACGTCCACACCCTGTACCGAAAGCATGCACACACGGACATGAGCACACACATGGCTTCAATCACATTGGGATGCATGCCCCCCTTCCTCTGTAAAAAGGTGTGATGGAAATTCAAAATGATGGCACTTATCCACACTTTGTGCCTCTTAGCACAGTGATAATTGCAAACACCTGCACCCACCTCCTCACCCCCCCCACACCCCCTTCAAAGAAGGGCCACACTCGGATAGCTGGAGGGGGCATACACACCTGGGCAGAGCAGAGCGCTACCACATGCTCAGTGACGATGTGTTTATCGTGTCATTCCTCCGTCAGGCCCCCTGGCATCGAGGAACTGAGCCCTGATTAAAGACGTGGCCCGAGGCTCCTCTCTGTGCTTCCCCTCCACGAGATTAATGTTGCTGCTCAAGAGAAAGCTGCAGAGATCCCCATTATGATGATGCTTTATCGCTGCTTGATCTTTTTAAGATTGTTAGAGTAAATCTTTGGCTGTTTGCCGAACACAAAACATCCAAACACTGCCAATATGGTACCTTACAAAAAATATTTATATCTCTTGAAGTTTTATTGCATTTATATATATATATATATATATATATATATATATATATATATATATATATATATATATATATATATAATCACAAACTTTATTGTATTTATTGGAGTTTTATATCATAGACAATGACAATGTGATACTGTGCAATATGGTGGGAAGTGAAAGATGACAGTTATGTTTTTACAGATGTTCTATGAAGGCAAGAGATGTTTGTTAGAGAACATTAGTGAACAATCAGCATCACAAAGATGAAGGAGCTCTTGCAGAAAGCTCAGGGATGAAGAGTAAAAAAGTTATTTTTGTTCATGAAACAACATCGTGAGATTTGAAAATCTAATGGAGAACTCATCTATCCACCATCTGAATATGAAAATACTATGATACGCCTGAAAACCTACTGATTAAGCATAGAAACAGTCCGAAGGTCCATAGTAACTATCTAGGAGCTGCAGTGATCCTCAGCTCACATAGGAGAATCCAGTGACAGAAAAACTAAAATTAATATTCTATAAAGCTGTCCTCTATGACAGCTAGAGAGGCAAGAAGAAATCCACTATTAAAGAAATACAAGTTAGAGTTTTTGGAACTAAGTGAAACTCAGCAAACAAAATAAGTGTCTTGTAGCCTACATGGAAAATTATCACCATCTCCTTGGTGAAATGTGGTGGCAGCATCATTCTGTAGGAATGCTTTATTCAGTGGCAACTAGCAGGGAAACCTGGTAAGAGGTGTGAATGTAAGGTAGTCATGAAAAACCATTCATTTTCCATCGGGACAAACAAACCTAAAACAGCCAGAGCTACAGTGACATTATGCGTCTGAATGAGTCCCAGTCCAGACCTAAATCCAATTAAGCATCTTTGGAGCAATTTCCATATCACTCTGTTCATATTTTAACTCATTTTGCTTTTAAAACTATGTTTAATTTTCCTTCCATTTCCACAATGGAAGGAAAATGCTGCTTTGTAAAGGGACATACAGCAATAAAGACTTGTAGCTGTAACAGAACTGAAAGGTGGTTGTACAAAGTATTGACCTCATTTGTAAAAATGTCATCAGCACTGCTCTGTCATAGTCAATCCATGTCAAAAAGAAAAATCCAGAAAATACATAGAGGTTTGCGGTTGTGTAACTTCAACATATTTCAAGAATACTTTGCCAGGCATTGCACCGGTTGCTTTCAGCAACTTATGAATGTTAATATTGAACATACTGAATTAAAATCTCCCATCCACAGCTTATGAAAACAGTGAGCAGTTAGTTTCCCAGTCTCTCTAACATTCAAGTCTCTCTAACTCATCCCACCAGCAGCCACTTATTGTGCTTGACTCTATCGATCCTACTGTGCCAATCAAACTGCAGTGTCGTTTTCTGCTGCTAGATGGCGTGAGTGACCTCTGCTAAGCTCCAGAGCTTCTTCAAGAAAGCCCAAACAGCTGGGGAACCTGTGCGTAACACCGCAAACAGATGATCTCGCACCATCCTCACTCCCACTCCAACCCATCCCCCTCCCTCAACTTGTTCAGCTTATTGATCTCTAATCGGACCTTCGTTGGTTGATAACTTTTCTGCAACGCCACTCACAACCCACCTTAAATTAGAATTTCACATCTAAAAAATATATATATTTGGCGCATTCTCGTAAAATGCAAAGTCTGAAAGTTGAAACAATGTGTAGCTACAATTTCAACACAGCTGCTGTTCCTGTGTCTAAATTTACACATTTTAACCAACTTCTGGCTCTTCAAAGTGCGTTTATAAGGCAAACAATTACTTAATTAGAAACCTAATAGATCTAAAGAAAGTTCAACTTCATGGCGCAGCTGAAGTGAGGTTTAACACACAGAAACTTAGTAAAGCAAACTCCCAACAAGTTAAAAAGTGAGCGTACCTTTCTCCTACAAGAAGCAACGCTTAGACCAGTTTTTCCGTATCTTTACAAATTTATTTGTCTTCCAAAACGAAGAACAGCATAAGAGCATTGAACATATCTTTGGCGTCACACAGTAAAAAAAGACAACTCAAATATATATAAAAAATGCAGTGAACGGACTTCCACGATACAAATCTCATTTCAATATGAACTTTACTCCCTTGTTAGCTGTACAAATATAGTGCATACTCTTTCCATTTTACAAGAAAAATAAAAACAGGTTTGAAACAACTTTCTATTGACCAAAGATTTAAAACTAATAAGTGTATAGTTAGTCTTTTTCCCCCCTCCTGGTGCTTCTTTCTTCACCAGGGTCGCCACACTGAGTCTGTGTTGGCGGATGGGGCTCCGGGGGACACCGCTGCAGGAACAGGCACCGGCGTGCTCATGTTGTTTGCGTACACGGGGATAACTGGGCCGTTCGGCGCAAATGCCGCGTTGGGTATGAGGAAAGCGAACTGTCCGTCTGTGGCAGGTACGATCTGGAAGCCGCCGTACACTTTGGTCGCGTCTGACGGTAAGCTGGCCGGCGGGGAGCCCCCTTTGCAGGACGCGGGGTTCATTGGGAGCACCTGCGGAGAGGAACTGGGGATCTGAACCATGGACTGGGCGAAGGAGGGGTGCGTCGACCCGGCGGCTGGGGGGAGCTGGTGCTGGTGCTGATGCTGGCTGGGGTAATTCATGGCGTTGATCTGCGTCATGCAGCTGGCCAAGTGGCCCAGGAGCCGCGTCCTGACTTCGGTGTTGACGCCCTCGCAGGTGGAAAGGAATCGGGTGACTTCATTCATGCATTCACTGAATCCTGCGCGATATTTTCCCAATATGGAGGGGTCAGTGTTCAGAGCAGCTAAAGAGAAACAGACAGGGGTGGGGGGAGCATGAGGATATTATTAGGAAAAGTTCGGAAATGTTGAAACAGGAGTGACTTTTATGGATGCTTTCAAAGTGAAGAAATAAATCAGAGTGGGATGTTGAACTTACCGGTCATCTGAGCTCTCTGCAGGTTCCGGAGGTGCTTCACTGTCATCTCCAGGATGTCTGCCTTCTCCAGTTTGGAGTGTCTGGAGCTCTGCGGGGGCGCAAAGCGCACCTGGTTAGCGTTACGCGCACAGTTTTCCCATGGCTGACGCAGACTGTTTGGACGTTTATTAATATCCATGAGGACGGCTGAGTACTTACATCTTTTTTGAGCGCATCCAGAATGAGAGTCTTCAGCTGACCCAGGCTCTCGTTTATTCTGGCTCGTCTTCTCTTCTCCATGATCGGCTTTGATGACTAAAAAGTGAACGCAAGCCATTAAAATCACCACTTCCCGCTCTGAATGCCGCCCTAAGTATTACTATTAACAACAATATGATTATTTACAAATACCAACCTTTCTGTGTTCGGATGCTGTCTTGGGCTTGTCAGGAGTTGTGTTCATGCTCGCCGGCGTCGCAGCGACCGGAGAGGATGAGGATTTTTCCATCATATCGGCAGGCATCTTTTCTTTCTTATTAGAAAAACCCAACAAAATCACAGCAAATTTCCATCCACTTGTGCAGAAAAATGAAGCTGATATTGTCAGCTCGTATTTTAACGTCCGTCTCTGTCGGAAGCAAATCCCGGGATGAGTTAGAAATCCGTCAGTGATGCGCAGCAGCAGCAGGAGCGGACGCAGTTTCTCTCTCTCTCTGTCGGGCTCTCCGCGTGTGCCTTGTATTTATATCTCTCGCTGCACGCGAACGGCTCGTGTGAAACTTCCCAAACTTTCTTTCCCACAGTAACTTTCAGCCAATCAGGGCGAGGGACACGAGGCCCGAGGGAGGACGGCTCGTGGTCGGCGCCCTCCCATTGGCTGTTTGGCCCCGCTGGAGCTGGCGGCCAATGGCGCACGGCCCGTGCTGAGGGCGCAGCCGGGGAAACTGTCTGCAGTCTTCAATCATCGTAGCGTTTACATATTAACAGCGGAGCCGCTGACTGAGAGAGGCGCGAGGACCTCCTATCTGCCAGGCACGAGTTAGCGGCAAGGAATTAAAATAAGAGAAACGGCAGCGACTCTGTTTTCGCACATTTTTCGTGTTTCTCTTTAAACGTAGCAACGTTTGAAACCCAGTTCAGGGGAAATCTCTGGGGTGCCTCTAGAAAGTTTTATGAGGGGTGACCAGATGGGGGCCCACTAATAATCTTAATGTGGACCACCAAATACAAAACCCATAACAGAATTTCAGTTTTGTTTAAAGAATGGCTAGCAAAATTTCTGTAAGTTATATAAGAATATCATGATGCTCCCACCACCATGCTCTTCTTTAGGATGACACGTTCAGGGTGTGTTAGTTTTCCTCCACATCTAATGCTTTTCATTTAGGCATTAAATTAAATCTTGGTCCCATTTGACAGAACCCCTTTCTCCCACATGTTCAACTATATATTCTTGAAATAAATTGATCAAAAATTTCCATTAATTTCCATCTGCTTTTGACAGTTTGTTGTTGACTGTCATTAGTTGAAGAGAAGTGCAGATGACTGCAATATATTATTGGGAAAAAAAATATACATATGAAAAGTTACAAAAATCCTTTTTATGTTTTATTCATACTGATAGACACATGTTGAAGCCATTAACCCATGGGTGCCTCCATAAAACTTTCATAAGAGTCAACATGTATTCTTTGGAATGTCACCCAAACCAGAGTTTCATTATACTGTCATTATACATAAAGGGATTTGGATACGGGCATTCAAAAGTCAACTTTAAAGCACAAAAATGACACATATATATCAGGTAATAAATATTGAGCAGATGCAGTAATAGTCATAGCCCAGCTTAGTGTTTTTTATATAAAAGGATTCAGATATTTAAGAGTAGCCATAACCCCGACCAGGCAATCTTGTGTGCATTTTTTCCCCCCAAATTTAAATTTATAGGCTAAGATGAGTTAAAAATGACCACCTTATTGCCCCCATATGCTGTCTACAGTACGTAAAAGTCAGGAAAGTCTATAATGTTTTTTCAATTTGGTCTGCTAACTCAAAATTATCAGAGGGCCCAATATGGCCGCCTCTATGCAATCTTGATACACCAGATTTCTGCACAATGACAATACTACAATCTGACACCACAAAACGTTATTTTAAAACTAGAGTTGATCAAATGTCTTCTCAACTCATCGAAAAAAACAAAACAAAAAACCCCAACAACTTTAAAGTTACGACTCAAACTTTGAATGTCTGTTAGGCTCGTGCTTCACCTAAACTCACTTACAGGAGCAGCCACATGTCCACTGCCACCTCGGGTCAGCCCTTTGCAACAGAATCACAAGAGGGTCGAGTTTTGGGTTCTTTCCAACCAACTGGAATAATTACATTCGTAAAGGGAACAACTTGGGAGGAGAACTCATGACGAGTTTAAAACCCCATGAGAGGAACACATGAGAGGCCGACCTCTGTCTCGAGCCTTCCTTTCGTAGACGAATATGACCCTGAGCGCGCATCACTTCGTTTCCACATTACACTGCAGCTTCTATAGGTCTATGGCGCAGAATCTGCCACTTAATCATCCACCGGACCTACGTGAAGCTGACACCCCATCTACGTCAAAAAATCCAGCAAACAGTCTGATTGGTTAGTGCTACGTTTGTGCAGGTTTGTGCCGTTAAAATTGTCGTTTGTGCAGCTTTGGTTTCCGAGATATTAAAAATTATTTTTTAGGTCATCCAGAGTTCACCATCCCCCCATATCGCTCCAAAACAAACCAAAGTGGGCTGGATCGTTAGTGCTCCGTTTGTGCAGGTTTGTGCAGTTGAAATTTTCGTTTGTGCAGCTTTGGTTTTCGAGATATTAAAAGTTATAATTTTGGCCGATGACGTCACCATCCCCCCATATCGCTCCAAAACAAACCAAAGTGGGCTACTTTTTTAGTGCTTCGTTTGTGCAGGTTTGTGCCGTTAAAACTGTCGTTTGTGCAGCTTTGGTTTTCGAGATATTAAAAGTTATATTTTTGGCCGATGACGTCACCATCCCCCCATATCGCTCCAAAACAAACCAAAGTGGTCTGGATCGTTAGTGCTCGGTTTGTGCAGGTTTGTGCCGTTAAAACTGTCGTTTGTGCTGTTTTGGTTTCCGAGATATTAAAAATTATTTTTTAGGTCATCAGAGTTCACCATCCCCCCATATCGTTCCAAAACAAACCAAAGTGGTCTGGATCGTTAGTGCTAGGTTTGTGCAGGTTTGTGCCGTTGAAATTTTCGTTTGTGCAGCTTTCGTTGTTGAGATATTAAAAGTTATAATTTTGGCCGATGACGTCACCATCCCCCCATATCGCTCCAAAACAAACCAAAGTGGGCTACTTTTTTAGTGCTTCGTTTGTGCAGGTTTGTGCCGTTGAAATTTTCGTTTGTGCAGCTTTCGTTGTTGAGATATTAAAATTATAATTTTGGCCGATGACGTCACCATCCCCCCATATCGCTCCAAAACAAACCAAAGTGGGCTGGATCGTTAGTGCTCCGTTTGTGCAGGTTTGTGCAGTTGAAATTTTCGTTTGTGCAGCTTTGGTTTTCGAGATATTAAAGTTATAATTTTGGCCGATGACGTCACCATCCCCCCATATCGCTCCAAAACAAACCAAAGTGGGCTACTTTTTTAGTGCTTCGTTTGTGCAGGTTTGTGCCGTTAAAACTGTCGTTTGTGCAGCTTTCGTTGTTGAGATATTAAAAGTTATCATATTTTCAGATTATGTCATCTCCTCCACCCCCTTTCTTGCTCCAAAACAAACAAAAATATTCACCTCCCGTTGGGGAGGGTAGGTTTTGCCGCTGTCCCTTATGAGATATTACATAATTTTGTTTCAGATTACAACTCACTACACCTCAATTGTTGACTGTGGCCTGCGCTGGACATAACCACAAAGCAAGCAGTTATAAGTTTCATATGTTATTGTGTAAGTTAAGTTCTGCAGATTTTCAGCTGTTGTACAATGTACTTTCCTTTGTTTTGAACTTCAATAAAGATTTCGAAAAAGAACAAATGTCTCATTTTAATAAATGTTTTAGATAGTAATTTTTTTCACCAATATAGCTCTCCACAATAATTAAATCCTGTCAATAGAGGACATGCAGCCAGGACCATAATGTAATGTGTATAAGTTGTATGACTGTTCAACTGTGCTTTGGTTTCGGAGGTGATCTGAACAATTATATTCACATTGTTGATGTCTGCTGATTATGCATTTAAAAAGGATTTTTTTTAAATCCATAGCAAACATGCTAATTGCTTGAGCATATTCACTCAGTGCAATCCACCCATAAAAGCAGATATTTAGTTATGGAAAGCTTACATATGCATTTATTTAAATTCACAACTTATATTTCAAGTATTGAAAGATAGTGAGGCACTGTCTATAAGCCTTTAAATTTATATTTAATCATGACCACTTAAAGGGCACATCTTCTGAATTCAATTCAAAAATAATTTATTCCAAAGGGAAATTAAGACGTAATTAAATTGCCAATTCAGACTAGTAACAATGCATTCTTGCATATATATACATATATAGTAAATTAGCTTAAATAGTAGAAATGAAAATGGTGAAGCCAACATAACTTTTTAAGTTAGTTTTGTAATTGACAATGCTAAATATCAATGATTTGTGTCTTTTTTAAAATTATGTAGGCCAGAATTATCACTTTGAGCTAATACTAATCAAAGCCTTTTCATTTTTTAACTAGATGCCTCGACAGCCATCCGTAGACAGAGAGTCTCTTTTTGCAGTTCTCTGCAAGTCCAAAGAGGCTATCCTAGAAAACGGCAATATAGCCACTCCAGCTGCCGCTGTCTGGACAGAGCTCAGTCAGCAGTTGGAAAATAAAATCTCTGCAAAAGCCCTATACACTTTCGTGAAAATGAACAGACACAACATCTGGGCAACATTGGAAATAAATGCTCAAGAAAGTGATACTGAAAGCCCTGTGGACACAGAGTTTGACTCCGGCACCACTTCTTCTGGAGAACTTTCAGATTTTCAGCTTGAAGTTCCATTTGAAGAATGGGTTAAGTTTATACCTGAAACTGTTGAATACAACGACCAGTTTTCATCATCTGGCAAAAAGAACTACACCATTTTAAAACCTGGCACTTGGACTCATATCATCAATGATCTGTTGTGGAAAAAATTTAAACACGCATGTACTTTAGTTTTCCAAAGAGCAAAGTTTATCCAACGGTCAATAATAAGTACATTGATATCAAAGGCTTCTGTAAAGAGTGTCATTTGTTCTTTTTCGAAATCTTTATTGAAGTTCAAACAAAGGAAAGTACATTGTACAACAGCTGAAAATCTGCAGAACTTAACTTACACAATAACATATGAAACTTATAACTGCTTGCTTTGTGGTTATGTCCAGCGCAGGCCACAGTCAACAATTGAGGTGTAGTGAGTTGTAATCTGAAACAAAATTATGTAATATCTCATAAGGGACAGCGGCAAAACCTAGCCCTCCCCAACGGGGAGGTGAATATTTTTGTTTGTTTTGGAGCAAGAAAGGGGGTGGAGGAGATGACATAATCTGAAAATATGATAACTTTTAATATCTCAACAACGAAAGCTGCACAAACGACAGTTTTAACGGCACAAACCTGCACAAACGAAGCACTAAAAAAGTAGCCCACTTTGGTTTGTTTTGGAGCGATATGGGGGGATGGTGACGTCATCGGCCAAAATTATAACTTTTAATATCTCGAAAACCAAAGCTGCACAAACGAAAATTTCAACTGCACAAACCTGCACAAACGGAGCACTAACGATCCAGCCCACTTTGGTTTGTTTTGGAGCGATATGGGGGGATGGTGACGTCATCGGCCAAAATTATAACTTTTAATATCTCAACAACGAAAGCTGCACAAACGAAAATTTCAACGGCACAAACCTGCACAAACGAAGCACTAAAAAAGTAGCCCACTTTGGTTTGTTTTGGAGCGATATGGGGGGATGGTGACGTCATCGGCCAAAATTATAACTTTTAATATCTCAACAACGAAAGCTGCACAAACGAAAATTTCAACGGCACAAACCTGCACAAACCTAGCACTAACGATCCAGACCACTTTGGTTTGTTTTGGAGCGATATGGGGGGATGGTGAACTCTGATGACCTAAAAAATAATTTTTAATATCTCGGAAACCAAAACAGCACAAACGACATTTTTAACGGCACAAACCTGCACAAACCGAGCACTAACGATCCAGCCCACTTTGGTTTGTTTTGGAGCGATATGGGGGGATGGTGACGTCATCGGCCAAAAATATAACTTTTAATATCTCGAAAACCAAAGCTGCACAAACGACAGTTTTAACGGCACAAACCTGCACAAACGAAGCACTAAAAAAGTAGCCCACTTTGGTTTGTTTGGAGCGATATGGGGGGATGGTGACGTCATCGGCCAAAAATATAACTTTTAATATCTCAACAACGAAAGCTGCACAAACGAAAATTTCAACGGCACAAACCTGCACAAACCTAGCACTAACGATCCAGCCCACTTTGGTTTGTTTTGGAGCAATATGGGGGGATGGTGACGTAATCAGCCAAAAATATAACTTTTAATATCTCAACAACGAAAGCTGCACAAACGAAAATTTCAACGGCACAAACCTGCACAAACCTAGCACTAACGATCCAGACCACTTTGGTTTGTTTTGGAACGATATGGGGGGATGGTGAACTCTGATGACCTAAAAAATAATTTTTAATATCTCGGAAACCAAAACAGCACAAACGACAGTTTTAACGGCACAAACCTGCACAAACCGAGCACTAACGATCCAGACCACTTTGGTTTGTTTTGGAGCGATATGGGGGGATGGTGACGTCATCGGCCAAAAATATAACTTTTAATATCTCGAAAACCAAAGCTGCACAAACGACAGTTTTAACGGCACAAACCTGCACAAACGAAGCACTAAAAAAGTAGCCCACTTTGGTTTGTTTTGGAGCGATATGGGGGGATGGTGACGTCATCGGCCAAAATTATAACTTTTAATATCTCGAAAACCAAAGCTGCACAAACGAAAATTTCAACTGCACAAACCTGCACAAACGGAGCACTAACGATCCAGCCCACTTTGGTTTGTTTTGGAGCGATATGGGGGGATGGTGAACTCTGGATGACCTAAAAAATAATTTTTAATATCTCGGAAACCAAAGCTGCACAAACGACAATTTTAACGGCACAAACCTGCACAAACGTAGCACTAACCAATCAGACTGTTTGCTGGATTTTTTGACGTAGATGGGGTGTCAGCTTCACGTAGGTATCCACCGGTGCTGTGAATGTGGAGCACGTGCCAGGATGTTTTATGAGCGCGCGCTGGTTGGAGGTTTTGGCCGCCGGGCTGCAGGAGGCGGAGGAGGGTGCATGCGCGGTGAGGGGAGGGTATGTGGCGGCGGCGGTGGTTTACATTAGAGGGGAAGGTAAATAGCAGCTGCTGTTTTAAAAGCCTGGGAAAACCACGCCCACAGAGCGAGCTGGATCGGGCTTCCTTATCGGAATGTGAGCCAGAGCAGAGATATTTCTGAGCCTGCAGAGCTCACACCGATGCCGCCTCCTCCTCCTCCTCCTCCTCCTTTCCGCCTGTGGCCGTCCCACAGCGTTCAAGGCTTTTGTAGATATCAGGTCATAATTTCATTTCCTTATCTTTATTGTAGTTAGATAGGCGAAAGAGCAGACGGACATGAAGAGAGGAACACGATGGCAGCTATCGCCCTTTGGGGTTTATAGAGGAGCAGCAGCTCTGCTGCATTCTTAAGGTTGTGCAACTTCACAAACAAGAACGCTTTTAAACCTGCGCTGTCTGTCATCGGCCACACTAAAGATTTAGTCTTATCTATAAAGATGTTACTCCCGAGCCTTAAAACCTACATGTTTGTTAATAAAATACAGAGACATGAGAAGAGAAATGAACCGTTGCTTAATTGCATTTAGTTTATATATATATATATATATATATATATATATATATATATATATATAAAGCTGAAAACCCCGTGCGTGATGTTTGACAAAGATGAAAAGTGATTAAATCAACATGAAAAAAATCAGACTGACGCGCACAGGTTAAAACCGAGCCTCGCACACTTCCAGCTGGTGCACAGACCGCGACACGTGGCGCGCAGGCGACGGGGGAAGGCGCTGCTCTCGCCGGCTTGCCGCCTGGATCTGCGGGGCGTCGCCAGCGGTTCGCCGCAAGACACTGAATTTGAAGGGCAACCAGGAGGGGGCTGCGCGGGTATTTAGACAGTCGACTGAGCAGGAGCGACGCTTCTGAAACAGTTTAGGTACTTTATTTGTCACATTTTCTTGTTGAGTGACCAAATGCGTAAGTTTTCCAGCTCAGACAGACCCTGAGGCGAGAGTGGTGCGTGCAACTAAACACAACCTGTAAAACTTATTCACACACAAATTTTTTTAATAACTTACCTCATCAGAAATATTAATAAGAAAAACAGTAGAGAAGATAGAGATTTTTTTTTTCTCAAGCAGAATAATAGTTTATTGAATCTTTTAACAGTCTCCAGTAAATAATCCACACTTTTAAGTGTGGATACTTGATCTTTTGCCCTAGAAATGATCAAATTCAAGCCAGACTATAAAAAGAAAAGCTTATTTTGCGTTGTTCTTTGCTGTATGTTTTCATGCAATGCCTGTACTGTGCTCACAAGGAGGATGTACAAGTGAATAAGTAGAAATCATAATTGCAGATATTTTTATCTTGCCATCCTGGGTAGAAAGCCACATTGACCAAAAAAAAAAAATCACTTGACCCTTTTAGAGTTTAGTGAATATAGTTTTGAAAAAGCAAAACTATATTTCACAACATGATTTACAACAGCTTTTTACATTTTCTTCCTATGTCATTTTGTTGGTTCTTTAAAGCCAGTTAAGGAATGCCCACAACCACTCTCTTATACAAACATATAATACTAGAAAAGTATTATATGTACTTTTTACTTTTTAAAGTATTATATGAACATTTTACTTTTATATGTAAAATGTTCAAACTTTAAACGTACCCAGCAAAGTTGACCAGTTAACCTAATTTAAAAACTTCCTACAGTCACTCCTGCCAGGTTTTCCTCTAAAATCTAACAATCTGGTTACAGTAAGAAGAGATATTTCCTATTGAACTACTGCGGAGTCACACGCGTCTTGTCGGCATAATTGACAAAGTGACACTGGTGCATGCTTGAGGCCGTAAGCCATCTTTAATCCCACATGTAAGCTACCTGCTGTGCGCTGCCTCTGTCAAACACATCATCAACAACTCCTATTGTTGCGAGCTGGGCACCTGACTCATTCTTTTCCCCTTGCACACAATGGTACTGACAGAGCTGCTAAACAAACGTCTTGGTGCTCGGCAGACAGGGTAGGTTTTGAAACACTCTCCGCCTGAATGACTTTCTCACGCTCATGTTGCAAGAGGTCTCCGGCTGTGAACTGAGTCATGGAGCCCTGGCTCTGTCAGGCCCTCCCACTTTTCCCCCCTTGCAAGCTGAAAGTCTTATCGGGCACACCTGGCCGCTCCGTCGGTCCCCGGAGTGTTACCTGCGCACCAATCTGTGGGAAACGGGCGGAATCACAGCGAACCGTGAATCTCTTTTGTGAAAACCTTTGAGAGTGTATTGCTTTGAGATAATTGGCTTTTTTGCAAAAACTTCACATCTCTGACAAGAAGCAGAAAAACAAAGAGGAACTAAATCTGAATTGTTTCCTCCAACCCTGATCCTTTTTTATCATTACTGCTCTTATCTCTTGTTTTATATCAGCTCTCTCTCCTTTTATCTCCCTCTTCCTCTTTTCATACCTCTGCTCACATTTTCCCAGGACTCATATCTTTATTGGTTTCTCTTGTGTAAGGGACCGCCACAAACTGCAATATTGTACTCAGCCAAGGACCTTCGGAGTATATATGAATGAAAAAGTGTCTCACTGCCACACAGCGCCTTAATGTGTAAGCTTTGGCTGCCAGATGTGGCTGAGAAAGGTTGGATTAGAGCTAAATTGCAGATTGTGGTTAGAAATCTGTAGCGATAATGTGGCTGCTGCATGCAAACTGAGGATGGCACTGGTTGGAAACAGTATTCTGTCCCAAGAGGGATGCCAGCAACAGTGTTTGACCTGACTTATCCAAGAGCCTACACTGTGATTAACACAGTCAACAAGACCTGCTTTCATTTCCTAGAAGAAGTTAGCAGTGAGTGTGCAGCACAGTTGGCTGCAGACTGGATTTTGCAGTTTTGTTTGTAAATGCAAAAAATACAAAGCTCTAAATTCTGAGGTATTTGAGGGCTTGTACTCATCTCTTCATTTTCCCAAGTTTTATAGAATAGGCCAGGTTTCCATCACGTGAATAAGTGATTAATCAGAAAGAAATGCCATTGATAAAAGTAAAAAAAACAAACAATGAATTTAAGAAGAATATAAATAGTTTTAGGTTAATTACTTTGCATGAGAAGAAGCAAAACAAACTGTCAGTTAACTGACAAGTGACAGAAGGTATTGTGCAATTAATGTCTTTTTCTTCTCTTTTGAAGTCTTTAACAGTCATCTTGATAAAAAGTCTCTCTTTCCTCTGTGAAGGTTTATCAAAGTTTTTGCGTTTGTCTACTGTGAGTCCAGAGTCCAAGGAGCATCTCAGAAAGCTGTTTGATCTGTCACATGAAAATGGAAATCATATAATGTTCTGAAATTATAAACATTTCAGAACATGGTGGTCCTCTTACATTAACATTGACATTGATTGGGAAATTCAGAAGAAGCCAAGAGGCCCATGGTGACTCTGGAGGATCCATAGAGATCTACAGCTCAAGTGGGAGAATCTTTTGACAGAACAACTACTGACACATTTGCAGTAGCACCAACTCAGCGTTTTGTAGCAATAATGGGGTTAGCAGCTTGTTTTTTATACCTAACACCCTGCAGTTGGGCTAAAAATGCAATGCCAGAAGACTGCTGACCACTGATCAGCTGTCACACTAACAGTCACAAACAGTCACTTTTAGCTTCAAAAGCAACTATTTACAATAGTTGCTTTTGAACTCAAAAGCTCAGAGCAGCAGCTGAGTGTGACAAAAAGCCACAGATCATGTCATACTACATTTCAGACTCTGGGGCTGCCCATGACCACTTCACTCACTGGAGCTGTTACTCAGTTGTAATGGAAAAGGAAACTGTGTAGAGTAGAATAAAGCTGAGTCAAGCCGTGCTTCTAGGTGCTAGTGGCAAAGGGCCATTAGTTGTACACTCTATGACACTCATCTTCTTGTGATGAAGAAAGCTACAAGAAAAACCATTTGGAGGTTGACACAATCTATGTGGAGGTTACAGCAAACATGTGAGGGATGATTCTCTGCTGAGATGAGACCAAAAGTGAAGCTTTTGGCCTACATGTGGAGAAAACATTACTATCTCCATAGTGAAACATGGTTCTAATAGTGTCGTGCCATGGGGTTGCTTTTTCATTAGCAAGGATAGGAAAGATGGCCCGAGTTGATGAAAAGATGGACAGAACTAAATGCAGGACAATCCTGGAAGAAACTGATGTAGAGTATGGAATAGCTTGGATCAAAGCTTCAGTCTACATGTACAAAGCCCACATGCCTCGAAATATTTAATTTTTTTTTTAAATCATTTACTACGTTTGTTGATAATTACATTAATTCCCAATCAAAGTTCATGATTGTAACAAAATTTGAAACACGTCCGTGAGACATGAAATATACAACCTTGCATAGTGACACAAACTGAAGGTACGTTGATCTATTTCTACTGACTTTTGTACTTGTTGATGCTTAAAGGCTCTCCAGAAAGAGAAATGAAAGGGATATATACACAAATGTAAACATATACAAATCTATATATTCATATATCTATCTATGCATAAAGATATGTGTATCTATCTAAAATGGACAAGTGGATTATGCAGAAGCTCCTAAAGTCTACAAAGGTTATGTTTGCATGAAAGCCAAATATACCACCGTTTCCCATCATGTTTAAGTCATGATGTTTAAATGCTGGCTGCAGCTGTACAGAAGCAGTGATCAAATCTGCAAATTATAGACTCCTTACACTTTGAAAACAACACACTGTATCTAAACAAAATGCCCAAGAGAAGCTTTTCATAGCAGAAGTATCACCCACAATCAGCCAGAGTGACCCATCACCCAGGGTGCTCGAGGTGTGAATGTTTGGTTACAGTTTACAGTGCGCCGTGCGAAAGCGATTAGCGTCGACAACTTACACAAGATGATAGCAGAGTCTGTTATTACTGATTCTGGAGTGTGCTACCGAGGGCTAAGTGAAGCAGCGAGTGAAAGTGTGTGTGGGTGTGTGTGTGTGTGCGCGCTCTGGCGCTTCATCCCAGAGCGGAATGAATATGTGTTGTTATAGTGGGAGTGAAGCAGGACCTGTGCTCAGCTGCTGTTAGCGAGGCCAGCCAAGGCTTGGAGAGCAGGATCAAAGCAGGGACAAAGAGAGAGGAGGAGAACTGACAGATCCTCCGAGCAGAGAGAACAGAAAGAGGAGAGACGGGAGGAGATGAGGGTTGTTTTTTTTTTTTTTTTTTTTTGGAGGCTCTCCTGATGCAGCCGCACACATCGCCTGCCTCCCCTCAGACACACAAACCGAAGAGCCCGAAGCAGCCTGGGAGCAAGGAAAACATTAAGTACAGTAAAGGTGCTCGTTTTCCCCCGTATGAGCCAGCGCATGCACGAACAACAACACACAGAGAGAGATCAGGATGGGTCACTGAAAGCCTCGCAGACACAGGAGCTGGGATCCGTTTTGGCTGGCTTCAGCAGGGAGATGTTTTAAGGCCTCGATGTAGGGCTGCAGAGCAGAGGTTCCCCAGACAGCTGCCATGGCCTCCTTCCACTTCAGAGACCAAGAAGCTTCCTTTAGGGGTCCTGCTTCTCCTCCTCACCAGCATCAGCTCCCTGAGCTTCCATCCATCCACACCGCTCCTTCTGCTCGCTCGTTCTCATTTCTTTCCTTCCATCTTTTCCTTTTCTTTTTTTTTTTTAAATGCCTCCTGGAGCAGACCGGCACTATTTGCATGTGTGGGGGAGGCGATGTAGCGTCGAAGGTTAGAGGTCATGGTGAGTCAAACCCAGCAGCAGTGAAGAGGAAGTGGTTAGGGAGAGGACCAGTGAGTTGGCCTCTGTCTCTGGTTAGCATGCCTGAGGCAGGAGCAAACTGGGAATATATCTTCTGTTGCTTCTTTGTGATGTGAGGGTGGGGGTGAGGGCGACTCATGCAAATGAACCGCAGTTTACTGGATGCTCTGACCACGGACGTATTTTTGAACAATTGAGCAAAAGGAGAGATTAAAGATAAAGATTTTAGAATAGGTTTCAGCTAGATGTTCACAATCTCAGTTTCTTCGTTTATAAAAAAAAAGTTTCTGGCCAATTGATGCGAAACTGCATGAGTGAGTTAATAAAAGAAGTAACACAACAGGAGCAGGTACAAACACTGCACCCACTTAAAATAAGGTCTACACTTCATTTTATTTTGGGGTGTTCCTAGAGTTGCTCTTATAGCATTTTCAATTTCTTTTATCCTGGTCAGAAATATAACTTTATGCACACAGAATAGAAAATTATTCTATTCTGTTAAGATTTTATGTAAAAGACCAACTCAAAATTGTGCTTGGCAAGTGGAAGGAACACCATTTTCTTCCTTTTCATAATTATGCAACTTTTTATAAAGCTATGATATAAAATCTCAATAATATACTATTTTGTTTGTAAAGTGACAAACTTGAAATCTCAGTGAGTATGAATGTTTTTACATTTTTACATTCCTGTTACCCAGCATATTTCACTTCTGCTCTGTTTTTCCTTAAAATGCTTTCAAACACATCTATTGCCTTCCCAGGTTTACTGCTCGGAGCTGAATCAATGTTTAGTCAGGATTAATGTATTTAAATGTTTTCATACAAAATCATGTTGACTTGTCTCAAAGCTTGCTGCTCAGGGGGGCAAGGCCACTTAGGCTTTTTTGTTAGTGATTGAAACATTTCACAGGTCTTCTCCATTATCCCATCAATTATGATCAGATCTACATTAAATGAGTGAGAGAGGAGTTCCCCCTGTTTACTCTCAGCACATTTGAATTACAGGTTAACGAGGCTTCCCAGTCTACTTCTAAGCAGACTGTTTGTTGACTGATAGTAGGAAGGCCAGCCTTTGAAGAGCCAGTTAGCATACACACAACTGACAGCATGGAGCCGTGAATCAATTATCTCTAATAAGCCAACTTTGGTGTCAACAAATAAAGCCAATATCAACAAACATCTCTTTGTGACTCTCAAACACTGATTCAATCACACATCGAAGATGGGTGTTGTTACTTCACAAGAGAATGAAGAATTGTTGGGTAAACTAGAGATGGACTTCACAATCTTACCTGTAGAAATGGCAAGAAGTTTCTCCTTGTTGAAAAAGAGAGCCAGAAAAACTCAGCTTAACACTTTGACAATCAGTCCCTGTAGGAAAGTTTCCTGGTAGGAAAGAATGTTGCAAAAAGTCCTGCTGGGTGAAGGTTCACCTTCCAGCAACACTAAACACAGAGCCAGAACTACAACAGAAATTTTTCATCAGAACATATCTATGTGTTCAAATGCCCTAGTCAAAGTCCAGACCAAACAGTGATCTTTGGAAAGCCTTGAAAACTGGTGTTCACAGATACTCTCCCTCTAATCTGACAGAGGTGGAGCTATTTTGCCAAGAAGAATTGAGTTTAAACTAAGAGAGCTGCAGCTATAACTGCAATGAAAAGTGATTAAAAATTACTACCACCTGCATCCCAAACTTTTCTAAACTTTTATTGAGAACAGTTTTCCTTTAATTTGCCAGTTTTGCATCACATTGTATTTGTCTGTCACAAAGCATGCAGAAGTTTGTGGTTATACGTAACAAATGATCAAATGTAAACTCAATTAGTATGAGTCATTTTTGCAAGCCACTGTATTCGTAGATAAAGCATTAGTCCAAAAATATTTTCACAGTGAGAATCAGCTGAAAATAACTTCATCACCTTGTTTTGCTTGTAATGACTCCAGTTAACATTTATGAAATTTGTTCATTTCACTGCTGTGCAGCAGAGATGCCCTGGGAAGCCCCAGAGCCATTTATTCACCTACTCCTTCTACCTGGGCCAAGGCCAACCTTATCATACAAGCGGGTCTGAGGATTACTCTCCCCCCCTGAGCAACAACCTCCCTCCAGTAGAAAAAGGGCAGGTTTCTCTCCCTCCTCCGTTTCACCTCCAGCCCTCCCTCCCTCCCCTCGGCCCTCAGCACTCCACCTTTCCCGTGGGAGTTTGGAAAGCCAGGATAACCTTGAGACCTCAGCTGGTATGCTGCCAGAAACATTAAAGTAATTCCCTTCTTTTCTCTTTCTATCCTCACCTCTCCTGTACACCCCTCACCCCACCTCACCTCCTCGCCCTCCCCTTCTCCTGATCATCAGCAAATTACTGAAACGGCAATTTTTCCCTCCCTCCTTTATGCTCGTCTTCTTCTTCTTCCCATCAGTTTAAGTCCCTATTTTTTATTTTATTTTTTTTGCCTTCTCAGCCTCCTCTGATTGTTGCTAAGATTATCCCTTTTCCTCGCCTTCGACGGGAGAGAAAGGGCGGGGGCCCAGGCGAGCTGAAAGAAAAGGCTTGTCACATGATCTCCTGCGTAGCTGACTATTATCTGTAGATTGTCGAGCTGCCAATTTCAATTTAGCCAGCCCTGTTATCAAGCCAAAAATAAACGCCTCATTTGAAAAGTGAAAATCAAACTGTCCCGACAGGGGGGATGACTGACGTTGATTGCAAACTAACTGTTTTGGTGGCAGCCTGCACTTTGTGTGGCTTTTGTCTCTCGCTCACGTCTCCCCTCCATATGCCCCCACCACGTTTCTCTCTGTCGGCTTCACGGCTGTCATATTCCTTTAGTGCTGGAAAGGTCAAGTGGCGCTTGCTGCATGCAAGATCTGAGAGAGCTGGGATATTTAGCCACCCCTCCCCTTCTCCACCTTACTTTGAGCCATCCATGCGTCTCGCTGCGCGTTCCCCTGCCCTGCCACCGGCCAGCAGCAGCAGCAGCAGTGGTAGCAGGTCGAGTTGCACAGGAATGTGTTTATCCCCTGTAGTTAGTTCGCTCCTTTCATGTTCCCAGGTCCTCCAAGTTTATCTGTTTTTCAGCACTAAAAGGGGAGGGCCCCCGTGCTCCAGCAGGACAGCAGCAGGGATCTGTTCACAGAGTTTATGGTCAAGGGAAATGATAAGTAGTGAAGACAAGAGGGAGATGGGCAAGTGAAAGGAAGAGATGGGAAGAACATCAAAGGAAAGAGTAATGATTTACATCTTGTCCAAGCTGGAGTACATTTTCACTCGCCTGCTTTAGCGCAGTAATGTTACAGTAGACTCCCTTCAGACACAATGGGGGGGTTTTGTTCAGGAGTTCAGACCTGGGCCTTTAATGTGGCTGGCAGATTCCTGCAAGGAATCAGAGAGAGTTTACAAACTGCCAAGGTGGGCTGAAGAGTTTCCCATGACATCATAACTGATGGGGCGTCGAGACGCTGTGAACCAAATCCTCTCTGAGGCTTCACACACAAACACACACACAAGCACACACCCACTCACACCCACACACACAGGTATGACCTCATCAGCAGCACATTCCAGGTTTCACGTTACTGCTCCACCAAAAGTGTTGCTCCAGTCACGTTAACACACTGCTAAGTTTGCCCACTACCACAACTAACTCAGGTCCAGACTGACCTTTTGTTCAAGAGGTGAAGAGTCAGGTACCTGTTAGCTCTACTCCTGTGAGTTGAAAATATTTTTACTGGGACTGTTTATGATCATGAAAACTTTAAATGTAGCTTTCAACATATTTTTTCATTTATTAAGAGAAAAAAGTTATCCAAACCTGCCTATTAACTGATAATACCACATTTTGGCTGCAATACTCACCACCATGTGTTTACAATATCTGCCAAGGAGTCTTTTACATCACTATCCTTATTTTTTTTAGAATCTTTTAAGTCAACCACAGTGGTGATTTTGCAGACACAAATCAATCAATCAATCCACAGCATCTCAATCAAATTTATATTCAGAAGTAAATTTTTAAGAAGTCTACTTGCTGATGTGCCTTGGAATATTGCTCTGTTAAATAGAGTTATGCTTGAAGTCATGAACTCAAGGACAGATGTTCTCCTTCAGGATTTTCTGGTTGAGAGCTGCACTATGGGAATTTGTGTTGGCCCTAACCATCACCCCAATGTTTTTCTGAAATAGTGTCTTAGTTTGAACGGGGAACATGTTTTCTAAGAAGTTTCTACTTTTGTCTTGTTATTTAGTCAGCAGGATATTTTCTGAAAAGTCTATGCGATCATCAAGGCAGGTAAAATTTTGAGTTATTTTTGGCCTCTGGTGGTTCTTGACCTGAAAGTCCCCCGCAGAGGCCATTTTGTCCAATTTTGTAGTGTTGGTCACAAACATTGACCTTAACTGAGGTTGATGAGGCCTACAGAGCTTCAGATGTTGTTCTGGGTTCTTTAATGACCTCCGGGTTGAGTCAGAGATTTGCTCTTAAGGAAATTTGCTGTTTCTGTAGACTGACCACTGCTGAGGAGGTTCCCCATGTTTTTGTCATTTGTGGTTAATGACTCTCAATGTGGTTCAGAGTTACCAAATCAAGAAGTCCTAATTGGGCTTTGGAGTACCGGGGAGGTAATTTAATCCAAATAAATAAATAAATAAAAACTAAAATAAGTTTAACTTAAGTCAGATGTTGGTCTCTAAAAGGTAAATGTCAGGACTGCAAGAAAGAATTGTTTATTCTAACAAGAATGGAAAAAAACTCCCGGTTTGCATAATATCGCGTTATGCAAAACAGAGCCACAGTGTGTTGGCTACTTCACAAATGCATTAAAAAAATATTCAGATTTGTTGATAAATTCTTTCTACATTGCTTAAATGGAAAGCTTACATGGGTAACATGACCCAAGGGATCAATAAATGGAATAACTTATTTGAGGCTTTGTTTACGATACACCAAAATATTCATGAGAAGCAGAGATTATCTAGCTCCTAATGCATTGCATATTATAGTTTTGTGCTTCATGAGCCAACCTTTTACCAAAGTAAGGCGCTGTGAAGGAGGATATTTTAAGTAATGGGTAATTAGGGTCAGTAATTACACTTTTTCAGCCCTTGGCCATCATAGTTTGTATTGTCTTACAGACAGTGCCTAAAGAATAGACATAACCAAAAATGTTGTAGCAAATTTAAAATCCATATGTTCACCCTCAAACATCCCACCATCCCTCCTAACAATAAACCTGAATAATGCCTTTTACTGTACCATAAAATTTGAGGGCACTCATTATTTGACCACGAATGGCTGTGAGTTTAATTATATCTTTAACTTTTATGGTTTGTAAGCCACGACTTGCATTGACACTCGAAATATTTACTCGATAGTGGAAGCTAATCAAAAATGACACCACAGGATTTTCTCTGGAGGTAAAGAGGAAAAACACACAAACTCCACACTCCCTCTTGCAGGGTGTCTAGGGTATTAAAAATAAGAGCAACAAAGAACGCAGTAATTTTATTCCAAGGTCTTGTTTACAATTTTAAAATGTTTCAGTGGAGCGAGGCGCTACCTGTCCTTGCTTTCTTTACCAAGTGAGAAGACATTACCATTTCTTGTTGTGTAGCTTCTTTTGCCTGTGGCACAGTTGGTGTGGATCGTAGGGGGTGCAGCTATTTCTCTACTGCCTCCAACTTTCTGCCTTGTCCTCTGACTTTAATGTCAGGACATCCACATCTTGCTTTGCTGCACTGAAACAACTGATGAGGGTCAGTAAACCATCATACTCTGGTTATTGTAGTGAAAAGAGCAAAATACAAACTTTTACTTCTGGGGAAGTAGAAGTTCAACTATTCACACTTGTGTTTTGTGAAAACTATTTTGGATTTCTTCTGTTGCGTTTCAGGCTGTAAGATTACATTGACTTCACTAATTCAGTTTTGGATGAAATCATTCAATTCATCCGACAGGTTTACCATCAGGAAAAAAAGGTTAATTTTATGTCTAATGACGTGTGTTTTGTTGATTCAACTAATTTCCTTTTTGTTGGCAGAGACTACCCGATTTAGATCCGAAATATTGTGGTATGTGAAATAGCTTTCACGCTAACAAAGTTTCAAAGATGTCTGGAAAAAACACCCACAGCATAACAGGTCCTCCACCCAATGCAACAGCTTCTTTTCCACATATTTTCCCTTTTTTTATGCCAGACATTCCTGGATGTTTTGTCATAGAACTCAATTTTAGTCTCATCTGACTAATGCACACGAGTCTTACTAGTATTTGGGAAAGTCCATGTTTATATTTTTTTTCTCGCATTCAGGCAACACTGGGTTGCTCGAATCTAAAGGCAGTTATAGAGATTTTGCCATTCAAAAATGATAATTATCAGTCGGTACTGCAAGATTGTTGAATTAGCTAGAAACAACGTCGTAATTTGATCCCAAATGCCATCGTTACTCTGACTCAGAGTGATTCTGTTTGTTCTGCCAAGAGTTCATAAAAAGGGCGTCTCTGTGGAAGCCAATGTCCAGAAGGAAGGTGCTTCTGAAGGATTAAACACCAGCCTATCAGATCCATTTGCGATAACATCTGTCAAATGAACCACTTTGCCGGCTTGCCTGACAAACTGTTCTGGCCTCAGTTATCTCGAATTCAATCCTCATGTAGCGCACAGATCCCGAGCAACTTGAAAGAGTTTGCCTTTGGCACAGTAAGCCACATAAGAGCAGTCATCTCAAAGCAGAAAGGCAAAGTACAGGGCAGGGACACAGATTATTTGCCACGTCACTGCTGAATATTTGAAGTCTCCCCCCCCCACCTGTTGAAGGCCAGCACAGGGTGTTGCAGGTGTTCTCAGCGGAGCAAGTCACGCATGGTAGTAAATAATAATTTTTAAAAAAAGCCAGTGAAACAGAATTTAGTGATTTGGTGGCCTGTTAAAGGTCAGCGATTAGTGGGGAAGACTTTCAAGCAATTATAACCCTAACCCTAAACCCGAACCCCTAAAAAAAAGCAGCAAAGATGCAACAAAGATGGTGATTTAAACTTCTTAAAGTAAAAACATATGCTTCATCTCTTACACTTTTTTTTTCTTTCTACATTTTGTTGGCATAAATTTCTATTTAATTGTTATATCATGTGACTCCTGTGCATACAAATGCTTGACAGTATAAATGCAGCTATTCTGTGAATCCCTCAGATGTTTGGTGCATGACGAGCATCATGGCAATACATGATAATACATGACAATAAGCTGCTTATAGACTGCTGTTCAATCCATCATCCAAAGGAATGCATACGGTACAGCTGCAAATCTAACGAGACAAGGACATCTACGAAATCGGACAGATAGGACAAGGATAACGTTTCTCTTGGAAACAGCTTAGAATAGCCCACAGTAACTCTGGAGGAGCTTCAGAGATTCATGTGTCTACGAGAACCTGTAGACACATCTACAGATTCTTAAAGTGGTTGATGGAAAACCCCGAGAAGTCCTGAGTGGAGATAACACATGTAAAAGTCACAGAAAATATGTAGGAGCAGGTACTCAGTTCAGATTTAACTAAACAGAAAATTAACACTGCATACAGTGATGTTAGATACATTTCTGTTCGTCATGCATTATTGATCTTGTGAAGCACTTGTGAAGCACGTTACTGAAAGGCTTTCAGTAAAGTTTCACAAAGTGCTTGCTTTTAAAAAAGATTCTACATTAAAATATATTGTTATAAACAATGTATCATTTTCCTTCTACTTTGTATTGGCATATCACTTAAAATCTCAATAAAACACGCTATAGTTTATTGGCAGAATAAAAAGAAGGTCAAGGAGAATGAATACTTTTGAAGTGAATATATTATGACTTTTACTTCTGTTTGCATTAATGCGTAGCACTAGAACTGGCTTTTGTTTTCCACACATCAGCAGAAGACTCTCCTGAGATGGCCGTTAATCCGCCTCCGCCCCCACTCAGCATATGCCCACCTAGCCATTCCCTGTTCAACCTTCGACTGAGGGGCCACAGTTTATGGTAAAATCCTCACTTATGCAACAAAGTAAAAGGCTCCAGCACCTTTACCTTATCCCTTTCTGAACTGAATGTATACACTTTGTGCACCCTGCCCAAAACTCCCACTCTCATCTCAACCAATGAATTATTTCTGAGCTTTTAGACACAATTCCAGTCCAATTCTCTGACTCCATCCTTGGTCCTCCCCTCTTGGTCTTCTTACTAAGTAACTTTAATTGTCCTGAGAAAGTCACGGTTGGGCCACAGGACACAAAGCACCAGTTTATAATTAATGTTACAGAGGAGGGATTACAGGAAGCGCTGCACAGACTGATCTAAGAGGCTGTGACAGGGAGAGTGTGTGATCTTCCTGCTTCAGCCAGACTCACGGGGGTTGTGTGCAATCCATCAGAACAATTGAGGGGGGATCCCCCTTTCGTGCTCAGGCTAATTTATGCCTTCATCCCTCAGACATAAAGCACATCCTCTCTAAACAGCACAGGAATGTGGGCAACAGGTTTAATTTAGACCCAACAGTTTAGTTTGTATTTTAGAAGAAGGGATAGACAGGGGTCCCACTGTCTATCCCTCTGCAGGGTGAGGGTTAGTGGATCGCTGTGGAGGTGGGGGTTGCTGGATGAGGTGGAACCAGAACTCCCATCCTGCCAGGTGTGAGGCTAGCGGCTATGCATGTAAAAACAAGAAGCACTGCACTCCACTGCACAGCTGAGACATTATATTGACCATGGAATATTCATGAGACAATCAGTTGGTTTCTGTAAAGAAAACAACAGTTTTTAATGCATTTTACCATAAAAATATTATAAACCCTGAACCCTTGAACTCTTTAGCCCTGCTGATCACAGCCGCCTTCTGCAATCTAGTCAGATAACTGAAAGTCATTTGAAATAAATAGGAAGTGCAGCAAAAAGGTGCAAAAATTCAAATAACGCAGATGAAGACGGAGGAGGCAGAGGTGGAGGATGAAGAATCAGCGTGCTCTGATCGGGTCCCGCTCTCTGGCACCAAGACAGGAGCCCGGCTGCCTGTCTTTCATCATCAGGTTGCAGGATCAGAGCGTGTCTCACACACAACTCCACTATTTGCCCGGGAGTGTGTGTGAATACATCTGTGTGTGTAACGAGAGGGCACGTAAGGGCCCAGACTGCCTGCAGGCCTCCCCCCCCACGCAGATGAGCCAGGGCACAGGAGCACTTGGCAAGCTGAGGGAGTGTGTTAGTAAGTGTGGGTTGGTGCATGTTTGTGTGTGTTCTCAGGGGAGTCAGGGTATGTGTGGTTGAGAGCAAGAGAGGGATGTAAAGGAGAGAATGAGTCAGCCAGGGAAGATGGTTCATGTTTCTCCCACCCTACCTCTCTTTTCTTCATCCTCACCTTGCGTTTTGTTTCCTCATCTCTCCCCTGATACGCACTCATTCCCTCCATCTGTCCTCCCAATCAGACACATCCCGCCGCCTCTCACTCTCAGACGGCAGCAGCCGGGGGGCCAGGAGCCTGCTGGTGGAGCACTGCATCGATTGGTTCCCATCTGTGGGGGTGGCTGCAAGCACACACCAGCTTCTGAACCTGGAAGTGGTGGCAGCACATGTACAGTAATTGGCTCAGGGCTCCACCTGGTGCAAGTCACCAAAATATGCAAAAGACTGAATACAAATTGCAGGTAACTCCAGGTCACACACAAGCTCACAGCTGGCAATACACGAAAAAGTTGTAACTGTTCAACAAAAGGCAACGGTTTATTAAACTACAATACAGTATGTCGCAAAAAATATGAATACCCATTAAACTTTATAGCATATTCACCAAGAAAAATCCTGAAAGTGTGATAATGTATGAAAACCCCATTAATTTTAATATTTTGTAAAAGTACTTTTTGCTTGAAGTGAGGCTGTAATTCTCTTGCTCCGTCTTTATGGCAGATGTTCACAGCCTCAGGCTGAATGTTTTTGCAAATACTTCTTTCCGCTCTGTTACTGAGAGTGGAAAGTGTCTGTGACATCGATTTTTAAGCCCCATCGCAGATGTTGGTCTGGACTTTGACTGGTCCTTTTTAAAACATGTATATGCTTTGATCTGAACAACTCCATGGTAACTGTGTGTAAACCCCTCACAATTAGTATACCTTGATACTCATAACCATCTAATACCTGCAATCTACATAACTCTTTATATGCTAAGTTGGTTTTGAGAGAGACAAGATGGAAACTATTTGTAATCAGGCAGAAAAATAATTCAGTTAATGTTGTTGAAGTTGGCATCTGACCTTTAACAAAAATATATTATAAGATGCAGAATGGTAACTGTAATAACTGTGTTACTACATCCTCATGTTTAAATAGTCTAAATGGCACCAAGCCAGTACCCAAATCACCTGTTGGATGCCTCAGACCATCATGATGGTCTGAGGCATCTGGACTGTGAAAGAATGACAAAGACACTAGATTTCAGATTAGACCATAAAACAAACCTTTATGAGAGAGATGTGCGCACGTATCTATATGCTTTTTAGAAAAATCAGCAGAATTTGGTCAGGAGAAAGTTTCCACTAACAAAGCTGCCAACATCATAACCTAATCTCTGCAATATGCCCTGTAATGGTTCAATGCTTCTCATTCATTGGATGCAGCAAAAGAAAAGCGAGACACATTGGGAATGGTTGGGGGCTAAGGAGGGGGTTTAATCCTACCAAAGCCCCAATCAAAGTGCAAGACATAGTCAAGGGGGGACCGAAAGGGGAGGGATGGAGGCTTTTAGAAAAAAAATGCGGGCAGTGATGAAAAGCCAAATATGCGACATTCACAGAAAAGGAGGCCCGTTGTCGGTGAGCGGAACCTTTGAAGAAGAAAGAGTGGAGTAGAGGGGGTATGTGTGTGAGTTTTGAGGCAGAGGGGAGGGGGTCACTGTATTGAGGCACATTATGTCATGGCAGTCAAAACAGCCTAAGTTGACAGGACGGGACCCCTGCCGGCATAACACATACACACACATGACCATAAGTCCTCCCCTCCTCCCCAGCCCTACTGGCAGTGGAGCATGCAGAGTGTGGGAAACAGCGGCCAAGGCACGCGCCAGATAAGATCTCGCCTCTCCGGGCCTCTCTGGAGATGCAAACAGAACCCTGTTGGCATGCAGCAGTGCTCACCCCCGCACCCTCCACACACACACACCGCAGAGGAACACACACCCTCTTTGACCACTGTAACCCCCACTGACCCAGCACTGCCATGCCACAGAGTGCGTGTCCTCCACTTCCTCTCTTGTCTATGTTTATGAAATCACTCAGCCCACAGATTGCTCCTTTCCGACATCCTTGCCTCCTCAAAGACCACCCAGTCAAAAATGAATGAGCTGATGGTGAAATGTTCACGTAAATGAGGTGTAAAATGTGTTTACTAGGAGCTGACTCTTTTCGGGACAGTAACACCATTACCACTTACAACAGTATATGATCTAATGCTGTTATTCAGATCTGATCTCCTGGTTATTTTATTATTTCCAGAGGATTTATTTACTCAACAAGGATAAATGTGTAAGATAATGGATGGATGGAGAGATTTATTTTCTTTTGTTCGAGTAAATGTAATTCTTAGCTATACCAACAGAGTAATAAATAGATGAAAACAATTTAACTTAAATCTTACTTTGTTAAAAACTGAATTTTTACACATCATTACCTTTTCAATAACAAGACAGCCATTTTAGATAGAATGTCTTGCATTGGTATGCAAAATAAGTTCCAAGAAGGTAAAAAGAAAAACAAAAAAACAAAAAAACAAAAACGAACACAGTGATTAGCTTGAGTCGCTTACGAGACCTTCTCCCAGATTCTCCAAAATTGGAACTGCCCAGCCCTGCGACCCTGCAAGGATAATCACGTACAGAAGGATGGTTGAAACTGGCAGGTAAGACACTGATTACTGAGAAGTACTGCACAGAATACTCCTACATCTATTTTTTAATAAGAATTGCCCTCATTTGCAGTTTGAGTTTAGCAGTATAAGCAGATGCTTGGGTTTAAAATGTGACTTGTACCTGTTAACGTCACCTGATCCATCGTTCAGAGGGAGAAGCTGACATCACAGTTTGCCAGTATTGTCACAATTTTGGGGCAGACAGATTGCTGATGAATGAGGCTTTCAGTCTGGTTTTGAGCTTCAGGTAGGCAGTGTCTACAATCAGATGGAAATATCAATGTCTGTATTAATCAAATAAACACAAAACTCCCATAATATAGCAATCAAACTAAAATAGAAAGGAAACAATCAATTTGAGTTTGTGAAGGGATAGCTGAGTTTCATTTCAAAGGAAAGTTCTTGCAGTCTAGTTTTAAATTAAAGATTTTACAATGCATTTCTGATTTTAATCAATAAAACAAGTCACTACAAAACCACACACAGAGGAAGTGGTTATTTTATGGTGAAAGTTCAGTGCTACCGGTCTGAAGCTCAGTTATTTAAGACTCAGCAGTGGAATGAGGCTGTTGGTTAACTGCAGGGCAGTGGTAATCCTTCATTCTTTTAGGAAAACATTCTATGTATACACACACACATGCACATGCACCTACACACACAAACCCTGCAGATATGCGTGTATATTTTTGCTCACACTAATACTCGCACACTCCACCGCACACTCCTCTTGTGCAAACAATATTGGCACGGAACATGTAGCCAGACGTCGTCTCACACTTTGCATGTTCACTAACAAATTCAACCTCTTCCCTTCCCACAAACCAAATATTTACTCCTAGTTTAGATACGGGCCAAAACGATGGGGAGGCATTTCAGCACTCTCTTTTAGTCTTCAGTCTCTCTTATACTTCTTGTTTCTAGCAAACTGCTGATGTTTAAAGGTTTGTTTTTGGACATATTTGCATAGCATTAAAAAGCTCCTCTTTCTGCTTTTTAAAAAAACAGTGGCTTTTATTTTATTCAAAATCATACCTAGCAAAGGTGTTAGTTATGACTTGAATGTCTGTGTTTTCCATCCATCTATTCTGAATAGCTGCTAAATATAGGCCCATGCTCACACTTCAGGAGGAGCTGAAGATAGCTCAGGTGGATGCTGCCCAAATATACCCATTATTGTTTATTGACAATTTAATTATATAAAAATGCAATAATCTATCATCTGTTTTGGCTGCTCCTCAGCGAAAAGATCTTTTTCAATATTCTAACTAATTTGGGATTTTTACCAGCAGCATCGGTCTATACACAGTTGAAATCTACACTGAGATACTTCCTGATTCCATGGAAAGCCCTATTTCTATTATGTATTCTGATCCTGTCTTTACATTTCAGTCTTATGAACATGCACATCTGAAAACCTGCAGGAAAGACAATCAGACATCGAGTGTTAATGAGTGTTAAAGGTGGATGGCGAGGTCATTTGGGTTGTCACAGTGGATGGAGCCCTTCCAACATGAACGCACACCCCACCCTCTCTCTAAGCTCCCCTGTGGTAATTGGGCCCTCACATCAAAAAGGCTTCATTAGGAGGACTCCAGAAACCACTAATCCTGCGGCTTCACAAACACAGGACGGAATGGTTTTGTGGTTCACGGCATCCACCAAGCTAAACAAAACATCATAAGGAAACATCAAAGCCAACGGCATCCAAGTTGCAGAAACTTTAAGACTCGATTGTATGCGAGTCATTGTATTCTGCTATCTGCTCATGGTGACGGCTGAGTGAGGCCGACATTTTCTTTGCTGGGAAGTCATCTGGAAACAAAGGAGCTCTTCGACTACCTCTGAGAACATCAGACATCAATGGAGAGCAGATGCCACTTGTTCACCGCAAGGTCATAAATCTACACTTTGGAACAACCCCATTACAAAAACAACCTGCTTCCAAATCGCCAGCGAAAGCTAATGCCAAATCCAGCTTTCTGTGGAGAAAAAAACAATAATTATCTGAGATACTTGTATATGAATTTTCAACATTAACATCAAGAAAGATTTGTATAGTAAATGCACCTTTTTAAAAATATATAATTTTAGTTATAAGGGAAAATTAAAAACTGAACTTTTGAGAAAATAACCTGCCCTCAAAACCATATTTGAGTGTCTGTGCCAGTCTTGGATGCAACAGTGGCCATCGTCCATTCATAATACCTGGCAAGACTCTTTTACATCAGTGCGGAAAAAGTTTGATCTGCTCTTTGAAGAACTGTTCAGCCACAGTGGAGGGTTTTCAAGCATAAACAGCATATTTAAGGTCAAATCACAATATCTTAACTGGCTCTCAGTTTAAACTTTCACTTTTTTTGTTTAAACCCTTCAAAAATGGACTTGATGGTGTACTTTGGTTCATCGTCCTGCTGCACAGCCCAAATACAATTGAGGTTAAGCTCATGAACTGATGGCCGGACATTGTCCTTCAGGGTTTTCTACTCGAGAGCCGGCAGTGGTTTCATCCAGGTCCTAAGGAAGTGAAGCAGCTCCAGAGCAGCACACCATCACCACTGTGTTTGTCTGTCTGTATGATTTTCTTTCATGCAATGAAAAGTTCTTGCCTTGTCAATCCACAAAACATTTTCCTGAAAGTTCTAGTCAATAACAGTCAATTGACAATTTTGGGACAGGAGAGTATATTTTTAAATGGGACCAGGTTGAATGAATATTTCCTTAAATTAATACACAAATCAATCTGAAAAAAGATGTCTGGGCAAATACTTTTTCATGACACTGTACAGTAAATATTTTCAATGCACTAAGCTGTTTGCCAGCTGGTTTCCTAATGCCTGTACATACATAAACAGACACAAAGAAGCTGGCAAAAGATGAGAGATGAAACCACACCTACAGATCAGCCACTACCCCTGCAAACCTCCTCATACTCGTACATCTAAACAGAAATGTTCATTCCCACCCATCCCTTCCTATCTCGACTGCCCCAGCCACAATGAGGCCACAGCAGTCCAGCTGACCTCTCCAGCCTCTGACACAATCACACACACACAAACACAGAAGGACTGAGGATGTGCTGAGAGGCAAGAGACCTCCAGCTCTTAATTAGCAGGAAGTTGCTGTGTCAAGGAGTCATGGGCATGCAGTGCTAAACTCAGGGAACCAAAGAGGTTTGTCCCTCTTTGGTTCCCTGCAGGGATGCTTTGTTGTCATCTTCCTACAATCAAATCTTTGTGCAGCCTGGATTGCAGAGGTTTTCCTCCCAGCTGTGTTGATGCTCTGGTAAATAAAAAACACATAAACCATGAGGTTCACATGCTGACCCCAATGCAAGAAGAGGAAGGGCTAGAAAAAGAGAGCGGTAGGACATCCTAATTGGCACTTTGGGAAACTCCAAAGCAGCGAAGGAAAAGACGTGGCGGGCGTCTCTTCGTTCTCTTCTTATGCCACCTCCTTTCGTGCCAGGATATTTTGTGACCATTTCCTCTCCTGAAAGGCAGTAATACATTCAGGCATGAATATGTCCATGAGATCAACTGTGGTGGATTCAGAAAGCATCTCTTACTTTTATAAAGATTTCATTTAATTTGGTAGGGACAATGCACAGTATTTGACATATCTGTAAATGTGCCAGATTTAGCCAAAAGCCTAATTTTTATCTGTTGTCCCTGGACAATGCTCAATTTGTCTTGAGGATGATTATATAAAGTGTAATTAGATTTTAGATTGTGTCTGGTGAAGTAAGTACAAGTTACTATAAAGGGCGTTGAAGTGAAGGTGAGATTTTCAGCTTGACACCATTTCTATGACTGACACTCTTGTTATGAATTAAGAAAAGAAAAGTTTGAGAAAATAATTTTCTCCAAAATGTTGCTAAAACTTCCTCTCGTTCCTTTCTTGTAAGCATAAGTCTGTTAAGCTCCAGACTATTCATATCACTGATAAATTTTGATTCAGAGTGATTTTGAACAAACCAAAAAGTTTCTTTCTCATTTAGGCTGACACTAGAAGTCTTGATACAGTACAAGGTGTAAAATACAATGTATGATTCCTGAAACCTTTATTTTACTTGTGAAAATAGAAAACATGGATTCTTAGTACATTCAAAAGTATTATGTAGCTCTCATGACCCCTTGCCATGTCTTGTTTCAACATAAAACCTTCAGACGATTCCTACAATTAATGATTTTAAAGAATTATTGTTTAGGCAGGACAAAAGACAAAAGGGGACAAAAGAAATATGTAGCCACTAAACCAAATTTAAGCTTGATTCTACTTTTAATCACTTTATTAACTGCATTTTGTGTTTAACTGCTTCAACAGACTGACAGAATGAAGTGGAGTTAGTGTCAATCATCAGGACACCAAATCAATTCAGAAATCAACACAGTCCATAAAATCATCACATTTGTAATATTTCTTTATTTCTAGGAAGAGTCTGAAAATGTTTTGCACTCATAATAATTAACTCTACAAAAGCAGCCTGCACAGTGGCTCTGTTGACTTGCAACAAGAAGGTCCTGGGTTCAAATCCTGACCTGAAGTCTTTCTGCACATGCTCCCTGTACATTTGAGGGTTCTCTCTGGGTACTCCGGTTTCTTCCCAACAGCGTGACTTTTAGGTTTAACCTGTGTGTGTCTGTATTGCCCTGTCACGACTGTCAACTGAGCCAGGGTGTGCCCTGCCGGAGATAGGCACCATGCCAGATGACTAACTACTCTTCAGTTTCCTGAGATTTTGCTTACAATGTCATGTTTCGTGGCTGGCTATCATACAGCATGCATGAGTCAAGAACCACTGAAGCAGAACATATACTCAAATAAACACAATAAAACCGTCACTGTAGATTATGTTTCACCTTGTGTCATCTTAGTTCATTTATCAGGTTAAACCAAGTTCAATGTATATTCTTCTATGTACAATGATTGGTTGTGCATTCATAGACAAAGTAGGTAAGGATGATTTTATCTCTAACTGGATTATCCAAAGAAAAACAGAGAAAAGAATAGGAACAAAGGGCAAAAAGAGCTGAAAAAAGATTTAGTTCCACAGGAACTAGACTCACTTTAGTTCGATACCTTGATATCTGACATTTTCTCTGATCAGTATAGAATACTCCAATATATTTGGGAATTTTAAGCACCTTAACAACACCCATTCTTCTTCAACAGATATATTTTTTGTGTCCTGACCATAGTACAAAATATACAGTGAAATGATAGTAAGGAAGTAGATAATCAAACAGCACTTGGGAGTATATCAGCTGTAAAAAGCATGGGAGACTGGCTAAAAATCAGTGGGATCACCAACACCAATTCACCAGTCCATGTTTAGCTTTCATGGTAACCACCTGTTGTACTGGTTCATAGGTGGCGGAAGTACCCACAAATTGTTTTGATTACAACTTTTGACCATAAATTTATTTTCGTAATTCTAATTTGCACCTTTTTGTGAAAAACGTCATTCATGCTTCTGTGCAGTATACCTGTGGGCTGCATGCCGCACACGGCAGCGGGTGTGGGTCAGAAAACCTCCCGGCTGCTGACTGTTCGGTGGCTGTCAGAATGACAGGGTTAAACACCGGGAAGCACATGTTAAAGACACACAAATGTGGAACACATCTGAGCATGCTCCCTCTCCTCCAAAAGCATGGGGTCTGTTTCTCCCTCTCCCTCCTTCCCGGAGTGCTTGTGCTCGGCCGGCGGCAGGACTGAGGAATGTGTGAGAGCCATGTGTCAAATCCCCAGACTGTGGGAAAGTGCTGCTCTCTGCTGAACTCCCTCCTCCCACCCTTCCTCCCTCTCTCATTTCGTTGGACAACTCTCCAGGCGAGCGCTCTGGCCTGCTCCGTCGCTGTGTGAGTACGTGTCTGCATGTGTGTGTTTATGCGTGTGGCTGTCTGCCTCCCAGCACACAGGAAGTGAGCTGAGAGCGTCTGCCAGTGGCATGGAGCTGCCGCTTCCTGCAGACAGTTTCAGTGCCAACACCAAGTTCTCAACAACACACACACAGACACACACACACATACAAACTCAATCAGGGAATTTACTCGACTTCTCATCAGGAGACGAAAAACCAGAAGGGAACCTGTTCTCTCTCTCTGTTTATCTGTATCCCGTTTCCCTTACTTTGCCTTTTCCTGCCAAATACAAACACTGACATCTTTCACTGTATGCCTGTATGCTTGCACCACACTCGTTGTTTAGAGTTTCTCTGTATCTTGCCAAAACAGTAAGTTAAATAATACAAATCATAATCCAGCACACTATATCTATTAATCATGCTTCTGTAAAGCACACAGATTCGAAAGCCCCCTACAAGAAGGGAGTTCATTTACCATGAAGCACATACACAAACAAATAATGCATTATTACATGCTGGAATCTTACAGCTTGCTACTGAAATGCTTACTTTGGACCATGTAGTGTGCAACATGAACAGAGCAAGCCTCTGCCGACAGGACTTTTTCCCTTTTCATCAGTGTTATTGTTATTTCTCCAGTCAGCTGGTTTTACAGCAACACGTGTGTCAATCATCCCAGCCTCCTCCGCAACAGGCCCTAAAAATATCCTCCTCACACCTGCCGCGCTTCACCCAGCCTGCCCACATGTCGTAAAACAAGTCTGTTCCAACACGCATATGCTTACAGATTTGATCTTGGACACACTGCTGCGATCGCTTTAGCAGACTTCATCTTCCTCCAGATGACGAGAGAAGATTGGCTGTTTCCTGTCTGTAAAATCAGTGAATAACCGCAGGCCTCAGCTCAGTTCTCACAGCCTTAGATCTAAAACATTGTATCCCAGTCACCCAACTTAACCTCAATAATGGGAATTTTCATCTGGGATTTTTTACTAAACTTTTGCCATGGTTTTTGGATTTAACATTTGTTCCTTAGTAAGTGCCACAAAGTATTTAAGCTTCGGTCTGCAGACAGAAACTCCTGAGAATGTTAATCTTACATTATCATGATGGATGAATCTCAAATATATATATATATATATATATATATATATATATATAAAAATTCCCTTCTCACCCACCGCGGGTGGTTCTTATCCTCTGAGCTCGGGTCCTCTACCAGGGGCCTGGGAGCTTGAGGGTTCTGCGCAGTATCTTTGCTGTGCCTAGAACTGCACATTTCTGGACTGAGATGTCTGATGTTGTTCCTGGGATCTGTTGTAGCCACTGCTCCAGTTTGGGGGTGATTGCCCCGAGGGCCCCGATGACCACAGGCACCACTGTGGTCTTCACCTTCCAGGCCCTCTCCAGTTCCTCCCTGAGGCCCTGGTATTTCTCCAGTTTCTCGTGCTCCTTTTTCCTGATGTTGCAGTCACTCGGTATTGCTACATCCACCACAATGGCTTTCCTCTGTTGTTTATCCACTACGACAATGTCCGGTTGGTTCGACCTTACCATTTTGTCTATCAGGATCTGGAAGTCCCACAGGATCTTAGCTCGGCCATTCTCCACCACCTTTGGGGGTGTTCCCCACTTTGATCTCGGGGCTTCCAGTCCATATTCTGCACAGATGTTTCTGTACACTATGCCTGCCACTTGGTTATGTCGTTCCATGTACTCTTTCCCTGCCAGTATCTTGCACCCTGTTGTTATGTACTGGACTGTCTCAGGGGCCTCCTTGCACAACCTACACCTTGGGTCTTGTCTGGTGTGGTAGATCTGGGCCTCTATTGCTCTGGTATTTATGGCCTGTTCCTGGGCGGCCAGGATGAGGGCCTCTGTGCTGTCCTTGAGTCCAGCTTTTTCCAGCCATTGGTAGGACTTTCTGATATCAGCCACTTCAGTAATTTGCCGGTGGTACATCCCATGTAGGGGTTTGTCCTCCCATGATGGTACCTCCAGCACCTCAACTTCTGTTCCCCATTGTCTGAGACATTTACTGAGCACATTGTCTGATGAGGCTTTGTCCCTGATGTATCTACGGATCTTGGATGTTTCGTACTGGACAGTGGTTCTCACACTCACTAGTCCTCTGCCTCCTTCCTTGCGGCTCGTGTACAGTCTCAGGGTGCTGGATTTGGGGTGGAACCCTCCATGCATTGTTAGTAATTTTCGTGTCTTAACATCTGTGGCCTGTATCTCCGCCTTTGGCCAGCTAATTATTCCTGCAGGGTATCTGATTACTGGCAAGGCGTAGCTGTTTATTGCCTGGATCTTGTACTTGCCATTGAGCTGGCTTCTCGGGACTTGCCTTATTCGGTGGAGGTATTTGGCTGTGGCTGTTTTCCTTGTGACCTCATCGAGGTTGCCATTTGCTTGTGGTATTCCCAGGTACTTGTAACTGTCCTCTATGTCTGCTATTGTTCCTTCTGGGAGTGAGACCCCTTCCGTGCGAATGACCTTCCCTCTCTTTGTGACCATCCGACCACACTTCTCTAGTCCAAATGACATCCCAATGTCTGTGCTGTAGATCCTGGTGGTGTGGATCAGTGAGTCGATGTCTCGCTCACTCTTGGTGTACAGCTTGATGTCATCCATGTAGAGGAGGTGACTGATGTTGGCTCCATTCTTTAGTCGGTATCCGTAGCCAGTCTTGTTGATGATTTGGCTGAGGGGGTTCAGGCCTCAGCAGTGGGGACAGAGCATCTCCTTGGTATATGCCACATTTGATGGACACTTGTGCAAGTGGTTTGCAGTTGGCTTCAAGGGTGGTTTTCCACAGCCCCATTGAGTTTGCAATGAAGGCTCTCAGGGTCCTGTTGATGTTGTACATCTCTAAGCATTCAATGATCCAAGTGTGTGTCATTGAGTCATAGGCTTTCTTGTAATCTATCCAAGCTGTGCACAGGTTGGTGTGTCGGGTTTTGCAGTCTCGGGCAACTGTGTGGTCTACAAGGAGTTGGCGTTTGGCTCCTCTGCTATTTAAGCCAATGCCCTTCTGTGCCGTGCTCATGTATTTATCCATGTGTCTGCTTATCTTAGATGCTATGATGCCTGACATGAGCTTCCAGGTTGTGGAGAGACAGGTTATTGGTCGGTAGTTGGGTGGGACTGAGCCCTTTGATGGGTCCTTCTGGATCAGGATTGTGCGCCCTTCAGTTAACCATTCAGGGTGAGTCCCATTTTGTAGCAGCTGGTTCATTTGGGCTGCCATTTGCTCATGGAGGGCAGTGAGCTTCTTTAGCCAGTCGGCATGGATCATGTCAGGCCCTGGTGCTGTCCAGTTTTTCATACCTGAGACTCTTTCTTGGACATCTGCCACAGTGATGGTTACCGGGGCTTGCTCAGGGAGGTTGCTATGGTCGTCTCGTAGAGAGATCAGCCACTGTGCATTGCTGTTGTGGGACGCCTCCCTTTCCCATATGCCTTTCCAGTATTGTTCAGTCTCCAGCCTTGGTGGGTCTGCTCTGTTGTTATTACCCTGCCATTGAGAGTACACTTTAGCTGGTTGAGTGGAGAAGAGCCGGTTTATCCTTCTGGCTTCATTCTCCCTTGTGTATCTCTTTAGGCAACTGGCCAAGGCTTGGATCCTCTGTTTGGCAGTTTCGAGTGCTTCAGGTATGGGCATCTGGCTGTACTTCCTGGGTACTGGTCCTTTCATTGCACCCCTGTGGAGCTCTGATAGTTGGCTCACTTCCCTCCTTGTCACCTTGATTTTGGTCTCTAGCCGTCTTTTCCATGGTGGGTACTGTCTCTCATGGTTGCTCTTATAGCCAAGTAGCTCAAGGATCACTGATGCTGAGTTGTAAATCAGCTCATTGGTTTCCGTTATGGTGTTGCTAGGGATCGTTCTCAATGCTGCATTCACATCTTCAATGAGGCTTTCTGATGGTACTTCACTCGGCCGTTGTAATTGGCGCCGGGGAGGTCTGGTTGTCATTCGTAATATATATATATATATATATATATATATATATATATATATATATATATATATTTGCATAAATCTTAACTTTAGACAACTGTATGAGAATGCAGTATGATAACATGAGATGAAAACATAGAAAATCTCAGGTTAGCAAAATATATTATGTTTATAGGACTCTTGATTATGTTTTTTAATTTCATGTTTGCTAATTACCTTATCCTACACATGCTCAAACTGTAATGATAATTAGGGAAAAAATATATTTTTTTGCTGAGCTGCAAATGATATGGTTGTTTTTTAAACCAATCAAACAAAGGATCAGGTACCATAGATGAAAAACTAGTGTGTGTATTCTGGTTTGCCAAGGGAAGAAGTTTCCATACACTGTCAATGTGGACTTTGTCAAACACAAACATCTTTCCTGAATCCAAGTTAGGGGCCAAATACAGATCTTAAATTACAGTGGACCACTTCCTATTCCGTGTTCATTATTCATGGATTTTATTGTGGAATGTCACTCCAAATTATTCACGGAAAACCTGCTTATTTGTGGATTTTTCTGTAGTGTATCTAACATATTCGAAAGCAAATGTAGCTCTAGGTACATTTCTGCATGACATACATTGTCCTGGTATTTGCAAAGCAGCCAATCTATGAATGCCATTCGTTTCCCTCTGAATTGATTAAATGAACCCATAAGAGCAGAAATGAGTGCTAAAATGGTTTTCACTCTGCATATTAAGCATCTTGGAGTTTATTTGAACTAATAAAATAGGCAGCTCTAAGCATTTTAGAGTCTCAATTATTTGCTTATTTTAGCAGGCAGTTGTGGAGCCTGAAGCCCCAAATACCAGCCATCTACTGTATTCCAGAGATCTATTCACACAAATATTTGTGACAGGCACTTTGGAAAATAAAGATGGATGGATATGTATGTGATTTATTTATAACCAGTGAAGGCCCCAGGATAGGTGTTTTATATCACTACCAGTGGGGAGGATGAGTGGCCAAGGATTTCACACTCACACAAACAGAGAGATCCCTGGCTTCCTCTACTAGTTGAATAAGCTGTCTCTGTGCTGTATTGGTTGGTTTGGGCCTCCCCCTCCTACGTTAGACCTTGCTGGGCTGCCAGCCCTCAGTCTCATTCCCACACTCCCATATCTGGCTCTGGAACTGGTGCTGGGAATCCCCACCATCACAGTCACACACTCCCACAAACACACAACCTTCCATCAGAGACAAATGGGGGTGGTCACTGAGTCTCTTCAGCCTAGTTCAGCTCATGTTGTCCCCTCCTACATGTTGGCATTTAATCAGCACAAAGTAAAGTAGATGTAGTTGCGAGTGCCTTTGTGGTTCTTTAATCATGCATTCTTGTTCTGTAGAAATTATTCCACATTCCTAAATTGTTTGTGGCTGAAGTTTTGCCTGCTGTTCCCTCCAAAGTGCAGAGCCGATGCATTAAATCCAAGGCACATACAGTTCTGGTCAGAGGTTTACATGGGCTCATCATTGCTATAAATGTCATCTTGATTTTAATCTTTTAACGATTTATTTAAACCATTCTTTTTCCTTTGTGGATTGATTGTACATCTGCTATGATTTTAAAAAAGAAGGATTGGTGAACAAGTTTGAATGTAATGTGGACTTTACCTTTTCCAAACATGGTCAAAATTATCCAGATTCAAATAGAGTTATTTTCAATAGCAGCAATTTTCAGTTTCAACACCAGGCCTTTGTGGTGCAAATAAAGCATGAGAGCATAATTAGATCTTGTAAAATGTTCTTTTACAAGAGCTAACAGATCTTACAGATTAGGTTTGAAAACCTAATATTTACTCATCCAATCTCATCAATTACTATTATAAGGGTTATCCAAAGATGCATGCCTAAGTAAGTTGGTTTTCCATTTTCTTTGCAGGTCTTTGGTGCTGCAATGCTATGTGAACTAAAAATCCCCAAAAAAGATTTAGTTCATTTAATTTTTAGAGTAACTGTTAACTTTTAGAAATTATTCAACATAAAGTCTAACTTTTACTTCCAAATTACCAACATAAGTCTTAAGTATTTAAGTTTTACTCTTCATCCCTGTTTTAATTTTGACATCTACTTTATTTATTTTTGCTTAAATGGTACACCTCCTTGACCTTGAAAAATTGACCATCATACTGCAGACTAAACACTTGGTAATCATAAGTCGCTCTAAAGAAATAACCCTGATGTCCACTTGCCATCTTTGGTCTGAGCAGAAATCAGATGTAAATAACATTTATGAATTTCAGTGGTCTGCAAAATGCAACCCACCAGTGCATGACATGGAAAAAAATGTCAAAGACTAAACATTTTAAAATAAAATGAAAGCTCTAATTGATATGTGATATGCTGTTTAGTAGTCTTGGAGGTTGTGTGGGTGTGTAAATGTGACCTTCATTGACAATAGCATGCCATTATTTGCTTCTTTTCCTTTTAGGTCTGTATTTGACTGATAGGAAGCTACACGCCCCACATACCACAGAGAAATGGTATCAGTATTTACACTTCAACTTACCAAAATGCATGCTGGTGATTCAGAATGAGAAATGCATCTGGGTTTAGAAGAGATGAAGACAGATAATATTTCAGAGTTACTAATTGTGCTTATTTTAGAGAATCCAAACAATCAGTTAGAACCAAGTGTATAGCTGAATGCAAATGTTGTGGCTCATATTTCTATGTGTTTTGTATCTGTTACAAGTCGAACTTTAGCATCAGCCTTTGTCTCTACCTTATGTTTAATGTTCCACTCTAGCACAAGAAAACTATAGAAGTCACTCTTGTTCTTTAATACACACATTTGAGTCTATGCTAATTTGGCAGGCTTTTCACCATCCCTCAGAAGTTACTTCTAATGTGTCTCCAAAAGCTAGCTGTGGGTGCCAAGTTAGACATTCATCCTTTTTAAGATATTTAATCTGTCTAAAAGACTGATCAGAAAAGCAAAGAGCAGAAAAATCTATTTGATGCCTGCAAAAAAACAAAGGGTCCATCTGTTTACAGCACGTGTGTCAAATCCTTCCCAACATAAAGTAGAGCTTCATAAAACGTGACAGTTCTGTGCTTAAATGGTATTTTATCAATCAAATCACATCAATGTAAAAAAAATGTTCAGTATTTAAATTTAAGAAGTATCAATCAAGTGCAGAGATGACCATTTATTAGCATTTTAACGTTTGCTAATGGGTTTTATCATCACATTCTACAACAACTGACCCATTAAGGATATTCACTTTCTTCATATGGCCCAAAATGAGAATGAGTTTGACACCTCCGATTTAAGGAAAGAAAATATATTTTTCAAATGCAAGTCAAGTGGGGCGAGAAGTTTCCAGATTTGCTGCCTTAAGGTGTGGAGTTCACATATTCTCCCTCTGCATTCGTGGGTTGTCTCACACATTCCCTAAAACAATCCTGAGAGGTTACTTAGTGACTCTAATTGACTCCTAGGTGTGAGTGTGTTTGGAAAAGGCAGTTTATCATGTCTTTGTCTGTGTTGCCCTGTGATCAGCTGATGTAGGTCTCTCAACCTTTCACCTCCTGCCAATCCTTAAAAGATTAAAGGAGATTTGGAAATTAATAAATTGAGAAATGGAATATTATATTGGAGATTGGAGCAATCCTGACTTTTTCTTCTCTTTTTTTTATCCCCTAAATTTACTTATTGAAACGCCTATTATTTAACTTCATAACAGGTTAAGGTGAAAATGAACTGCATAAACAAGAAATTTTCTGCTGACCTCAAAACCAGGACTGACATGGCAACAGTTACATGTCAACACAAGTGACAGGATGATTATTTACCAGGAACACACTAATGTCTGTTCATCAACTGTCCATGCATGTCTCTGCTTAAGGTATGAAACTGACGACTGAGTATAAAGTTACTGAAGTTAATGACAGACTGTTGTGTCAAAGCTATGACAAATGTTTCTTAACGGTCTCAAACTGCCTTCAACGAACAATAAACAGATGTACAGAATAAACTCCTGATTGCCAGAAATAAAAACAATTCCATCCTGAATCTGCAAATTGCTGGTAGCCAATACTTCCTGTAGCAATACAGCATGTTTCTACACCTTCAAATTTTTCACATTAAAAACAAAAACTGTAATGCATTTTTGTGAGCTGCCAACACAAAGGCTTGGAAAGCTGAAGTGAAAGAAAGGGGATATGAAGCTTTTGAGTTTTTACAAATAAAACTACTAATAGGTGTGACATACATTTGTGGTCACCCCCCTTTACTCTGATATAAACAAAATCTGTTGCAATTGCTTTCAGAGGCGACCTAAAGAAAAGAGTCCACTTATTTGTAAGGTAATCATAGTATAAATCCAGCTTCTCTATAAAGATCTCACAGGTTGTTCAAGAACATTAATGACCAAACATCATCATGAAGTTTGGTCATGATGGCGTTTACCACAACAGACAGGTAAGGGATGCAGCTATGGTGAAGTTTAGAGATTTAATTTATGTAACAACATTTCAAGTTTTCAACATCTCACTGAGGCAAATTGTATCTTTCTTTGTACAAAGCTGGTAGAGGCAGACTTTTTATTGCTAAAAACTTGGAGACTGTTTTGGATCTTTTCCCATTTCACATATCAGTTGAAACCCCAATAAAATTTGTTGTTGCAATAAGATTTAAAATATGCTTAAGTGGTATGAATAGTTGTACCAGACGCTGCAGCTGGTTATGCTAACATGTATTAATAAACTCTATACATCAGCAAATAATTTACATTTACTGCAGCTTGTGTTTGAAAAACTAAAATATTTGAATCTGTTCAGGCTGAAACTTGCAGGCTCTAATAAACACCACTTAGCAGTCCTCCCAGAGGAAAAGCGGCTTTATTGTAAGGGTCAAGAGAGGGGCAATGATTTACAGCCAGCAAAGGGCTGGGCACACTGAAGCGCCAGTAAATAATTTGCTGAACTGGGCTTAAACAGTCTCAGTTTCCAGCTTTATCCATTAATTGGACATTAAATCATGACGTCATGGAAATAGCCAAGATAACTTCAAAATCTTCTCTGGAAAGGTCAATGGAGGTATACTGAGGAGAGAAGCTTATTTTGTCTAAGGTTGAGGTTATAATGGTATTGTGACAAAAGGATTAGTTATATCTTGCTATGAAAGGTTTTATATTTACAGTTCATGAAACTAACTTGATGATGTCTGACCTGGAAGATGCTTTTGCTGTGACTCTTGTAGCACAGATGAATCCCTAATATGACAGAGCTCGGACAGATGAAATAATTCAGGAGGTTGACGAGGCAGAAGGATGAAGAAAAGCAGTGAAGGGAGGAGCGGCCGGTGGGGGGGCGGGGGGGGGGGGGTTAAAGGGAGGCACCTCTGTCGTCTTATCAGCTCCATGAGCTGTAAGTGATCCAAACAGGCTGAGAGAGGAGAGGAGGGCCTCTGCTCTGCCCAGCAAGACTGTGCTTTTATGGCATACTCCTGATCTCTATCAGTGTGGGAAAAGACTGAGAGGCCGGAGGAAGCGTGTGTGTTTATGTGCATGTGCGTGTGAACATGTTTGTTTAGTTAGACTGCGGTTTCTGCCACTAAAGCAATCAAGAGGGCAGAGGCCTGTGTGCACAAACGTGGAGTGTCTACGAGGGTGTGTCGTATCTCAGTTTCTGCCACTAAGGCAATCAAGAGGGCAGAGGCCTGTGTGTTTAAACCATGTGTGTAAGTGTGTGTGTGCACTTGGCTGCTGTGGAGACTGATAAGGACTATAAACATGATCCAACAGCAGGCGGGCAGGCTCACCAACACTAAACAATAAGACAGAACTTTGACCACTTTCAGGAGTCTAACCGACCATTTAATTCACACACACAAAAACACACACGCAGAGCTGATATCAGGCCATAAAGTAAAATATGTTTCTGTGTGCCCTCCATTTAATCTAGTGTCACTCCCATTCCATTGCTCCAAGCACCCCGATCGTTGTGAGTCTCAGTAATCTGAGCGACTTGCCGCCAGATGGCTGTAAAACAGAATGATCACTCATTAGTAATGTCCTGTGATGAAGGCTCCAGACTACCAGTGATCATTCATGTCTGCAGGCTTTAACTGCCATTCAGAGATGATCGTGCTGATTATACGGCGTAGGCTCACTTACACTTGGCCAAAAAATGTGTGCATTGGTCCGTGGACAGGCTCGCCTACTCAGCACCCACTGCTCACAAGATGCCAGCTGAGTGAAGCACACTCTGTCGGGTCTAAATAAATGTACACCAGGGTCTGGATGGAGGGTGAAGAGGCCACGGCTAAATCGGTAGTTTGTTCAGCTCTTAGTTGAGTCACAGATGAGTTCATTAGAAAGAGGGTCAGTTGGTAAATCATGCTAGATTTCACTGATGCATTTAGGAGTGCTGACGTAACACGGAGCCAGACCCAAACAGACACCAGACTCCGTGGTGACACACTCCATCATGGCAGCAGTGAGTCACCTGTGCAGGCCGGTAGACAGGCAGCAGGAGGCGAGGCGGGTGTGTGCGCTGCACGCCTGGCTCCAGTGATATCATCTCCAGGAGACGGCGCGGCCCGGGCAGTCTGATGGACGGCACACTCCACGACCCCCCCCACTTTCACCCAAAATGACCGTCTTCACACTACCTCATAAAATAATGACAAGACAAAGAAAGGGGTGAAAGAAGATGAAGGGAGCTGTAGGGGTAGGAGAAGTGGGCTCCAGCAGCCAGGTCTTGGCCCTGTGTTAGACAAGTGCTTGATGTGTCCATGGGGAACAGACCTGAGCTGCATTTGGCAATCAGCAACCATTTAGACATTAAACCTAGAGTGGACATAGACATTAAACGGCCATTACATCAATACAGAAAAGAGCCTCACTATAATGGTGTTTTTATCATTTCTTTATGACCAACCATAACTACGATGAATAGCAGCTAGATTCAGATGAAAGCTGCAAGTAGGTAAGAAATCACCTCCAGCACAATACAGAAAAGACAAAACCTTTTCAAATAACTTAAAAATTTTCTCAGTTAATAAAAATATACACTGCTCAAAAAAATAAAGGGAACACTCAAATAACACATCCTAGATGGACAGTTTGATTTCACAGAAGTTTGATTTACTTGGAGTTATATTGTGTTGTTTAAGTGTTCCCTTTATTTTTTTGAGCAGTATATATAGTGTCTTGAAAAAACATTCAGACCCTTTGAACTTTTTTCCATAATGAGAGACTTTTTGTCCTAGTTTGCAAAACAGCCTGTCTCACCACAATTTCTCAGTTGGATTTAGATTTGTAGTTTGACGATTAAATTGAATTCAGTAGAATAATATGAGTAGCAATTCACAATAAATGTCTCAAGGTACATGTTCTTGTGTGATCTTAAAAAGGTGTGATACAAATAGATCAATATTACATGCATCTCCATAATGTCACAACACTATATAACTGAGTTTTTCCACTGTATACTATGGCTAGCACTCCACGCTTATTAATCATAAATAAAGTGCAACTTAAAATGTTTAATGCTATTTTGTTGTTCAAATCCAGCTTCAGTTTGTTTCTTTTGAAAAATCACCACACTGTTTGAAATGCTGCACAGCGTGTAAGGACAGGCAGATACTTAGGTGAGGTCTAATTGCTGCAGGTGCATCCCATTGCCTCCATCCTTGTTGCTCTCTCATTAACATATGTCTAGCTTCAGCCTGCTGCAAGTTTAACAGTGCAATTAGGGTGGGAAACTGCAAGGCAGCAGTGAGAGCAGTCATTAGATGAGATGGTGAAAGTTCAGAACAGCTACATGCAGAGATATATTGTTTCTGAGAAATTCTAGCTGCTTCTCTTATGTCTTCCAGCTTTTAGGCTTGTAATAATCTCTTCAAATATTTTGTGCACCCAATTTTAAATAGAATACATAATATCAATAGTCATAATATTTACCATTTTTGCTTGAGATAGGCAAAAAAATGTTTTTTCCATCTGTTTGCAAGCCCTAAGGCTTGTAAAAGAATTAATCTTTAGTGGCTCTGATCTTGCTATCTGTAATAAAGTTGATCAAGTTAAATGGAACCACAAAGTGGATCATCAGCTTTGTATTTTTATCCATCGTTTACAACTCTGAAATGAGTTTGCTCGTGTTCAACGGCTTGAACTTTCATAAGTTCAAATCATGAATGTGAAGAGAAACCAGGTCCAAAAAGTAAGTAGATTAAATTAAAAAAACTCCAAATATTTATGTGTAAATTATGATGCCCATCTATAGTAGTCAACAGTTGGGAGCCACGGCCCACTCTGGACAGTTTCCCAGAAGACTGATACAGTCTTCAAAAACAATCAAGCAAACATTTTTGATACACAGATAAAATCTATGATTGCTTACAAAGAATGTCCTCATAATCCCTTTATGTACCTTTCAGTTATTATTCAGCTTGAGATGCTCTTTAATGCGGTAAACTCTAACTCAGAATCCTCAAATGCTACAGAACAGATAAACTACAATATGATGCTAACAGGTCCAAAGTGACCAAGATTTGCTTTCTGAGAACTTTGTTTGTCTCTCCAGTGCATATAATTTCAACAAACAGTCTTATTGTTCTAAAGGGCCCTGTAGTGATTTAAACGTGTTACTGTCATCTCAGCCCCCAACATCCTCCTTCCTGCTGGGAACAAAACAGCAACCCACATGATCAGACCAGTTTGCCTTTAGCCACTTGTGAAGTAAGCCCCAGACTGGAGCACAGCCAGAGGAAGGCCATAAAGTGGGCACATGGGTCACAGGACTCAGACCTCATCATCACAGATGTTATCAGACGCCAACCCCTGGCTGTCATGGTATTATGAACCGCAGGTCAGCTGATGCATGGTCATTGTGTGAAGTTGTTGAATAGATAAAAGCTGATTGAGAGGTCATGCTGCTACATTGTGAACTCTCATTATACACCTGGGGGCTTGCCAGGTGCTAATGTGTTGCACACCTTGAGGCTAAAAGTCAATGGCTTGCGTCACAGCTTTCTTTTGCAAACATTGGCACCCATCTTCTCAACTGAGGCATTGTTCACTTTAGTGAGGCCCTCAGGCTGTGTAGATATGTAGTTATCAATGCTGTCAGTCTTCTACCAAATTAGTCAGGATCCCATAACACAGAAAATATATTTGATCACTGCTGTCTTTAATGAAACTTCCAGTCTAATGTAAAGTAGATGCAGTTTAAATGAAAGGAGGTTACATTAAAGAATGCTAATGTTCCCTAACAGTGAGCTTTAACAAAGTAGCCTGCACTACAGTCACAGCTGTGATGTATCTAAGGAAGTAAGGGAAGAAACAATGTATATTGGGGGGGGGGGCCTGATAAGTTATTTAAGTGTCTAGATAGACGGTTCACATGTAAATAGCATTTTAATGCTGTACCTGGCACATGTGGTGAATAAAAATGTAAAATAGTATCCTCTTTTCCATTATCTCTCAAGGCAGTACTGTCATCTCTCACTGTTATCTTCATAAGAAACAATTATCATTAGGCTACATTAGGCTTTGTTTAAAATAAAATGGTGTACAAAACATTGACATTGTTCATATTTTTCAGACTTTTGAAATACCAGAACATAAAAATAAATAAATAAATAAATAAATAAAACTACACTTTTAAAAGAACAGCCTTTTCTGGGTTGTATCATTTTATGTGACATGATCTTGGCTTAGACAGCTGTTCTGGTGTGCAACTAAAACACCTCATCACTAAATAATACAACATTTAAAAGAAAATAAGTTTTGTGAAGCAGAACATTTTCTGTGAGTTTAAAAAGCTCAACATTAACTGGGACACACCCAAAGAACTGAAATATGCTACAACCTGAATTATCAAATGTGTTGTATTAAAGCACAGAGTAAACATACTTATTGTAGCCAAGCATATCAGCAAACTGTTCCTTATGAAAACATCAACAGCAGGCCTGAGATGTCAGTTTCTTGATAACTACAGCCATACAGTCAGTACTTTATTATTTATGTTTGACTTCACTGTATTAATTTGTACCCACATTTTATTTTATATAATTGGATTCAATGTCTTGTAAACTTTTTTTTTTTGTTGTGAGTGGGTGATATTAAATTAACTTATTTTATTCATATTAGCCGGGTAAAAAAAATAAAATAAAATAAACTTAATCAAAATATAACCCATGAAAACACCAGCTTTTTAAAACTGCTTGAAATGTAGTTATTTTGATATTTCTAGCGTGGCCCCACTGATTAGTTGCTACTATAGAACAAAAATCTATACCTTCTTATTACAATTAACTGTAATGCAGAAAGAAATATGTTAAAGTTTTAAATGTAAAAGAATAACGACACTTTTATTCATAGAAGACCTACAGTACAAATTTGGATTATAAAGCATTACTTCCTCTTCCTCTAAGCAGCTCTATGTTTTTCATCTTTTGGTCAACAAGTTAAACAATTCACTTCCAGCGTAAATACAAATAAAGCTTCATTAAAGCTCATCCTAAGGCAGGTCATGCAAATCCATTCAAATAGCAATTCAAAGAATACTTGTGATAGGCTCCAGGCCCACACGACAAGACTCTCCTCAAACAGCATCAGCCGATCAAACATCGAAGGACCCCCTCTGACATCCACCAAGCTCTTTCTGAAGTTTGCATACTCTCCATCTAAACCCGTCTTAGAAAAAGGAGCATTGCCTCTTATTGTTAGAGTGACAGAGTGGCGGAGAGAGAAGCATGTTGACAGAGAGGATGGAGATGGCAGATCGGCTCATGCTTCGCATCTGCCCTTCATGCTGGGGCGGCCCGGTGTAACAGATTTGAAGAGGGATCGAGGCCGTTCTCAAGTGGGCCGAGGCCAAGCTAAGGTCAGAGTGCTGAAGCGCCGAGTGATTAAAGGCTGGAATTAGGAGGACAGCAGCAAACATCAAAACAAAGGCAGAAACCTATCCATCTGTGAGAATTTGGGTGGCTGAGATTTGATGTCCTCGGTGTACTGTATTGTCCCCCACCTCTCTAATACAAAGTTCGCTTTGTTACTTTCAGCAGTCAAAAGACCTCCCTGGTGAAATAAAGAAGAAGCACAGTCCTCTTTTAAAAGGTAGCAGTTCTTCTGATCCCATCTATCTGTTCTTTGTGCCAGATTGGCCAGATTAGCATGCAAATAAGTGTTGAAACCACCTCTATAGAGACTGAACAGACCTTCCACAGCTCTATGAAATGGCATGGAGTATTTCACAAGACTACCACTAGTCAAGAAAACAAATTGAAGCAAGCCATAGGAAAGCCACATCTGTAATGGTAAAAGGATTCTGATCTTTTCTGATTTGTTTTCCTTAAATTATTCTTCCGTTTCTTGTTAATGTCTTCCATCTGTATCACATTGTTGTCTATTTACTGAGAAATGTGTTTTTTTCCACTTTGATGTCCACCTGACTCTAATATTTAACCTAAAAGATTTAATTCCCCATGAGAATATATTTTGAAACTGCTGTTTCGCTGAAGAAGCTCTTCTGTTGCCTGTATCATTGCAATGAAAGACAGACATCTTTTCCCTTCCTTTACTTTTAACAACGCCTTCTTATTATGTACCTTTGCTTCTTAGGGATGTGCCTCCCGCTCAGCCTTTGAAACTAGATCCATTCTTTCAGGCAAGGTTCGCACTGAGGTTATGGGTAATTGCAACAGCTCTTTTACATTTCAATCGGCTGTATAATCTCCAAGCAACCATCTTTCCCAACACAAAAAAACTGACATCCACACTAATTCAGTCATTTAGATGTTATAACGAAGGGATTGGCCCAAAGTCTGTGAGGTTACACAAGGAGTTGCAGGATTTTAATGTTTCACGTGCCACCTTGGAGGATGAATTTGTAATGTTAAGTAACTGATCGTTAACACACTTTTGTTGTGTTTTCTTGTTTCATCTACAGCTTCCCCCTGCTCCCCTATTGGGGAATTTAAAACAAGTTGCATTCTTTATTCATTACTTCTAAGAAGTAATTATTTTTCCACTCATATATAGAAAACTGGTTTGCGTGTTGACTGACTCAAGTGTCTTCATATTATGTTCATTTGACACAAGTATCTAACTCTCAGTTCTTCTTAAAAGTTGACCACTTCTCATGATGTAGATTAGGAGCTCTTGGTCCTTGACAATGAAGGACCCTCAGGAAAACTGGAAGGCCCTTCATCACTAAGTTTGAACCTTTTATTTTTATTTTTCAGCTGGACGGAGAGTGCTTGTCTTCAAGATGTCCTGAAAATGACCACTTCACAGAGCCTCCTTCAATTCTCTGGTTCCCTCCAAGTAATGACTTTGCCTCCCTTTTACTCAGTGCTTCAATAAAAGCCCTCTTTGACATGACTGTTGGCTCTGGGTGAATGAGCATGTCCACAATGGACAGTGGGCATTAGAGTTAGACCTCCTCACTTTACAGTCCATGAGGTCCAACCAGCAGGACAATTGCTCTGCCTAAAGACCCACTGTTTTTACATTTCTATGAAGCAACTCATTAGCTAAGTAGAATCCCCTCTTTCTTTCTGCATGTTACCTCTTTGTCGGTGGGCAGCTCTTTGTCTCTCCTAAATGATCCCATGCAAGGCCCATTTTCTGGTTAATACATATTTACAGCCATGTCAGGTTTTTGTGGGAATCCTGTAGTTTTATTTAGCAGGCCATAATTCTAGACACCATAAAACCATTACCAAGCTGTTGAGTGTAATTGTATAACTGTATAGTGGCTGCATTTGTGGAGCTTAATGAGTCAGCATCTTTGGAGTGGACAGATGGCTAGACAACACATGCCTGGGGATTCCCAAGGACAACCTGATGCATTTACAAGCCTGACTCACATTCTGCTCGTTATGTCAACTGGAATAAGGCTATTTCTAAGCAAAGTGTATAGTGCTATGTTAAACAAGTTTCTAATATCTTCACTCTTCACTTCCAGTAAGATAACCAATCTCAATATCTTTCAAATCACATGTCATCATTAGGTTTCACAATTGGATTTAGAGACTAGGTATCTAGGACAGAAGTGCTTCAATCAACTGGAATTTCCTTGTTTCTTGCCTCTCATCTGAGACCTACAAATTTCTGAGCCTTTTAGAAGTAAAATATCTTAAGAAACAAAATAAGATGTCCAACTGCCTTCTATCCAAGTATTTACAAGTTTTATAAGCCTTCAATGCAGTGGTCTCAAACTGCAGTCTTCAAAGGCAGAGTATCCTCCAACCTTTAGATGTGTCCCTTGTCCTATACACTTGAATTAACAGCCAAAACTGCCTCACTAGCATTTAGTCAAGCTCTACAGAGCTCTGCTCATGAGCCAATATTGGAGCCAGGTGTCCTGAAGCAAAGACACATCTAAAAGTTGCAGGAGTTTGAGACCACTGCTTCAACAGACCTCTAACAGTTTATCTTGAGACTTTGGCTGCTACTTCTCTCAGTTTGAGTGACAATACAAATTAGAAAAAACTGTAAAGGCATGAGATTAAAGCTAGTTTCTATCTTTCCTCTCATTGGTTCATGGGTGTCAAACACCAAATCAAAGATTGTCAAGAACAAATACAATGAAAGTTGCAAGAGCAAGTAAAAAGCAAACAATTTTGATTCCTTTTAACCAAGCATGACAGTATGTTAAAAGATGCACCGCAGATCAACTGTCAACACTATGCCAGTCCATTCCTTCAGGTTTATATCTTAAGGATAAAGACAAAAAATAACAATCCTCTGAAAATTGTTGAGGGCCAAAGGGCAAGTTAGACAAAGCTTCAGAAAAAATATTGCTTGATCATGACCTCTTGCTTATATAGAGAGACACAGACATTAACAGGTGGTATAAGAAAAAATCTGATCACCACTAAACAGTGATCAGCTGTAGCTGTATGGAAAGCTACATGTACGAATGAGGGCAGTAACTTTTGCTGTGATGCTGTGCTGTCCAAAAGCATGGGCCCCATTTAAGAAGAAGTGCTGCTTTTGGATTAAGGGATAGGTTTAGGACAAAGATGTAAATTGAATTTAGATGTCATGGTTGGCCATAAATGCTGTTACTAAAATGAATGGAAGTCAATACAAAGTTCTCAGTTTGCATAGAAGTACAAGAATGTGTATGCATGTGTGTACAAAGGAGAATGGAAAAGAGTGTGTGTGTATGTACAGTATCCTCATGGGGGGTAGGGTCACATGAGTGAATTAGCAGGGCCAGCTGTGATACCACCTGATTGGAACATGGAGACAGACAAAGAAGAGACCCCTGAACTACCCCGAAAGACAAAAGAAAAAGAGACAAGAGGCTGAAACCACACAATCATCTCACCATCTACAACGACCAAGCCCCTCTAACAAGCAGGATCAGGGGATCTGCGAGCGGCTAAGCCGGCCGAGGCCACAGGTTTCAGTCCAAGCCATTAATTCCACTCTCCTTAACACGCGATTAATTTCACTCACATGCAACAGCTCAAAGCCTCCTAGATAAGAAGAGGGCTGATTCCAAAACCAAGATTAAAAGGTGAGGCAGTGAAAACTCTAAAACTGAGCAGATGTTCGTTGGTAAAAGAACAGAGAAGAAGAGACTGCTAATGAGAAATACTAACCTAGGAGCCCGGCTACAAACAACGTAACTAATAGAGAAGTTTTACAGTTTAGAGAACAGTCAGAATTTGCTACTGACTCTCATACTATTGGTATACTACTTGAAACAATTTGTTAGCACATAGTCTTTTAGCATTATGCTATTATTGACATTGTGTGAAAAGATCCATCAGTCTAAGTAAGATTTGGATGTTATTAAACAACAAAAGAGAAAGAGGAAACAATAAATGTAACCATGCAGAAAAAGGTACCCCACTGCTTTCTCCCTCTGAGCCGATGGGACCACAGATAAACCTTGTATAAGATTAACTTAGTGTCAAAAGTGGCCAAACCGTGAGGGTAGCTAATTGTTTGATGGAGTTAAACCACCTGCCTGAACCAGGAGGAGTTTAAGAGCTGGGGAACTTTTGCTAAGCAGAGCCCGAGGAACCGGATTAGAACCCTGGAGTGCAGACATCCTCTTGGCTCCCCTTGTCTTGTGCCCTAATGGCTACCCTGCAGAGCACTGTGATTTCTGACTGTAGGCAGATTTTTCCTGTCCCCACTGGAAACATCATACAAACTAAAACCTTGTAGAACATCAAATATTCAGTCTTTATCTAGTCTTAGATTTATTTGTGTCACAACAAAGACATTTATGAAGTTGTGATCTCCGAAAACAGGCAGGTACTAATCAAGCATATGTCACTGCGTGAGGGAATATTTCATACACATAAAGTAGGCATGGTTGCAACCATTGAATTTTATCAATGATAAGTCCTGTTTTGTTTAAGTCCTAAAGTTAATTGAAAAAAGACAGATGCAATCAGTTGATTATTTTTCATAGTTCACAAAGTTTATATTTAGTTTGGACTGAAAAACAGGACAGCAATAGACATACAATCTGCATTAAATGTGTGAAAATAACAAAACGTAATCAGAATGGCAGAAGCTAGACACACAAATTTACCTACAATGACAATATAATGTTAGATTTCATGTCAGCCACATCTCCAGCGATCTGTATGTTTGCAATGTGCTCAGTCTATTCTTTAAAACCACAGCCTCTTTTCTTGTGGGTGACTTGCAAAGCAGTAACAATTGAAGGCTATTGAAAATATTTTACAGACCTAACAAACCTGAGGTTGTGAAATTGTATTTCACCCTTTGCAACTATGCATAGAAGAAAAAAAGGAAATGTCTTGGCAGCCACTGTCTTTAAGTTTTGAAGTTTTAAATGATATTGTAGCTCCATTTCAAAATGGTTTTTTTGCACTCCTCCAAAAGCCTGATGTAACTCTGTACATTCATCCATCTCCATACGCTGGCACATACATGAAGGCTGACAACTCTTTGCCTGTGGGCCAGGGATGGAGAAGAAAGTGGTGACCTGGGTTTACTTGATGACTGATGCCCCACAACCAATTGATTTACCAGAGATGGTTGGAGATAAGAAGCTGGACCTTTTGGTCAGTAGAGGTCTCTGACCCCTCAACCATCCATCTCTGTCCCCATCTTGTACTGCAGAACTTTTGGCTCTCTGCTCCTCCATTAGATTCTCTTTTGCTGACAAAGCAGGCAGATGCAGGCATCAGTTTGTCCAGATTGGCCCATTAGGAGAAAATACAGACCCACCTCCTCTCTCTCTCTGTTTCTCTGTCACTCTCTTTCTGCAGCTTGGATACTATGACCCTTGAGGGACATTGTACCAACTTCTTTATAAGGGCAGGTGCCTGAGCGAAACTTCTCCAAAGATGAGTAATGGGATCTACTGGCCCACACTGAAAATGCTTCAAAGATGGTCAACAAGGTTTTTAAGGTAATACAAAGGCCAATTTCATAGTAGGGTAAACGAAAAGGAAATCTGGTGAAGCCTGCATACTTGTCCCAGAGGAAAGGAACTCCCTTAAAAATTTGAGCCATTCACTGAGAAATAAGCAGCAGCAAAAGAAGACCGTGAATAAAACATAAAACAAAATTTCTGACCATACTCGAGGGGAGATTAGTCACAGAAACATGTTTACAAAACAAAAAAAACTCCTTAAAATAAACCAATGCCATTTATATTTGGTAAATATTTTCTTTCTATATGTTCAGGCTATTTGAAATGCTGTACTACAGGATCAGTGTGTAATAAAGGAGCAGGTATGCAATGTGCATGAATTGATTGGCAACTAAATTATTTATGCAAGGGGAGGTGCTAATTTTGAGGTACATTTAATATTTCTCAATTTTGCCAGCAAACATGTATCCTTTTCATTCTGATTTAACAATTTTCCACAACTTTGTGTTCGTCCATCACATTAAATTGTAGTAATATACATTCAATTTTGTGGTTCATAGTGACATTTTGGATAGGAGTGCTGTTGCAAAGTATTTGCAGCCTTTATTAGTATCATAAAGCTAATGTCCCAACATTCATTTATGATACATTTCCATCTGAATCCTTATCTATATATGAAACCTCTAACACACCAGCTGGTGTGTATAAACCTTCAATGTAGGAAGTTGTAAATCCCTCTTTCAAGAAGCCATCTTGTGTAAATTTAGGTGCGCTTTATCCAGGTGCTCGTCTTTCTCACGGAGTTCTGTAATGCAAACGCTCCCAGATGTAATTCACTCTCCCTTTATGTAGGCCCAAACACACTCCGCTTGCTCCCCAAACAAACGATTTGCCTAAGCCGCCTGTCAGTTGGATGCATTTGTGTGCACTGAGAGTTTATCTCCACAGGGTATGGAAGATGTTAATTGTGTTGGCTTGGAAGGGGTTCATCAGGTGTATTTGTTTGGACAGAAAGGTGGGGGCATCTGTATGAATGCAGCAGTATGCCTGTAGTTTACACAGAGCTTGGCAGGGAATTACTCGTACACTTTTTTATTGACTGGTGCTCAGTGGTCCAGGTATCCTGCAGAGTCTTAGATGAATTGGTCTAATGTTTGTAATTATGCAAGCAGTGTGAAGCACAAGCCATTAATGCAATGGTAGAGAGAGAGGGAGTGATTTTCATCATGAGTCTGGATTTGGGCATTTACAGAGCAGGATATGACAATGTAAAGAAACTTAAAAGAAGAAAATAAAGGTCTGTACATGCAGATTGCAGTGGTAATAAGTGATCTCTGACTTGTTGACTTCTATTGAGCAACTCTAGGTCAATTTAACTCCTGGTTTCCCCATTCGTTCGCTCATTTTGTGTGTAGTTGCAAAATGAGCGAAATAACTGTAAGTTTGTACCTGTAAATAAATCACTTCATATGTTAACTGTATTTAATTGTCAATAGTATTCTTTCATCAGTCCAAATTGCTGAATGTAGCTGTTCTAATCATTTCCTTGGCATCAGGTGTATTCAGCGCAGCATTGAAAAATGTCGGCTGGTTATGCACATGAAAGAATTGGTCACCCTCAGGATTTCAGTGAATTTCAGTGTGATATTCTGATAGGATGAATCAAAATGTCCTGTCCTGAAATTTCCTCATTGCTAAATTTCCTCATTGCTAAATATCCCACAGTCAATTCTGAGTAATGTTATGTCAAAGTAAGAGAGATTAGGAATGACAACGACTTAGACACAAGATGGCTGGTAACTACCATAGGGCATAAATAATTACAGACCTACAAACTTCATGTGGTTTTCAGGTGAACAGTGTGAAGTGGACTTCATGGAATTAATTTACCACAATCAAGCACCTGAAGCTAAACCTTATGTCACTAGGTGCAATGCAAAGTATTGGACGCAGTTGTGTACAGCAAGCTACCTCTAGACTAGAGCAGCGGATGTGACGAATCATGCTTCTCTGTCTGGCAAACAAAACAGACAAGTCTGGATTTAGCAGCTGCCAGGAGAACAGCACTTGCCTTACAACACTGTGTCAAGCTTGTTGAAAACGGGATCACAGTGTGGGTCTGTTATTTTTCAGAAGTTGTAATCAGCCCCTTAGCTTAAGTGAAATCAAATCTTAATACCCCAGCATGGAAAAAACTTTTTGGCAGTTTTATGTTCCGAACTTTGTGGAAAGAGTTTGTAGATTGTGCATTCCAGTTCCATCACGAGTGTCAACCAGTGCACAGAGAAAGGTCTATCAATCCATGGATGAGAGCATTGGTGTTAGAAATCCCCTGGGCATTATATAAACCTGACCTTAAAACACTAGAACCTCAGAGATACATTAAAGCAGTGACAAGTTGTCTTGTCAAACATAAGTGTCTGACCTCACAATCGTGCTTCCGGAATTATGATCAAAACTTCCTATAAACACACACTCCTAAATCTTGTGGGAAGCCTTCCCAGAAAAGGTGAAGGTGCTATAGCACCAAAGGGTGGGCTGACATCACCCAAAGGATTAAGAATGGGATGCCATTCTGGTTCATGTCTGCGTGAAGGTTGAGCAAACAATTTAGAACATAGTATAACTACAAAAGTTATTGGGTATTTGTTTATATTTCTATGAGATACAAACATATTCTAACGATATTCAAAAATCCCCTATTATATAATTTTATGTAATCATTTTCTGAAAACAACAGTAAAACTAAAGGAACCTTGTTCTCACAGACATTATTTAACAGTCATATATTTGACATTAGATTAAATGTCAAATTTAGAAAATTACTTTAATTTATTGGTCCTCAAAGCAGATGTGAGATATTCCTCTGATGGGTCATAGTTAGTACAAGATGTCCTGAGGCAGACAGTTACATTTTGTATCCCAAAATGTCTGGTATTAAATGATCAAAACCACAAAGGTACGACATGTTGCTGGGGTAAAATGACCACCTACCTTCTTTAATGAGCCACCGTAAGTGTTTACTTTGTCCCACATCCCATGCATTGCAGCTTTCATCCAACTTTAATGCACGATCTGTGTTAGAAGTCAAACACACACAAAAAGCCATTTGTGACTTGATATGAAAAACCTGCTTTTCTTAGATTCAGCCAGATCTGAATATAATGTTTCCTGCAATGGGAAAAATCAGCCGTTAGAGTGGTCAGCGTGGATAATTCTGTGTGCTCCATCATTCTGATGGCTGTGTCCAATTGCTTTATGCAAGAGCAGCAGGTAGCCCTGGCTGGCGGGGTCGCAGTTCTAATGGCCTCGCCCCATTGGCCCAAGGGCTCCGGCCAAGGTTCACGGGTCAGGGCCTCGTCCGGACACAGGCTTGGCTCTTGCCCAATGGGTCAGCAATGGGGAGCAGCGCTGGCTGTAAAAATGATTTATAGACGCTGGATGAAGGGAATGCTAAGAGGCTGCACCTAAATCTGGCCAGTTTTTGTTTATATCACCAAAGGCACAATATGTTCATGTTTTCCTCATTTCAAGCCACAAATGTTTGACTTGAAGTTTCAGGATTTTAAAGATTTCCATTATACATTTAGTGTAAAAAGGATCAGATGCCACTGAGTCATCTTTTATTTTTCTTTTGCATCTTTCTTTTGGAGCGTTCAGCTAATGGGCACAACATGGGCAAGATCATATCTTTAGAAATGTGGTTTCTATACCAAGTGTTGCCAAAAGTAAAATCTATCATCTTGTCGCAAACTGTTAATCGCTTGCCAACATATTTAAGTAATTCCATCAAGCCAGGACATTTCAGAAATAAGTTTAAAGACTCCAAGGTTTTGTGCTTGTGGAAGACAGGCAAGCCTTGTTTGCCCTGAAGGGCATTTTGTTCTTGTTAGAGTATTATGAACATATGGACCTCGACCAAATCAAAGATGGCATTTGTTTTCTCATGTTGCATGATTTTAGGGCTGCAAAGACAAAGCAAACAAATCCCTTTTTAAAGATGATCTCACAAAAATCTAATCAAGAGGGACAGTATGATACCCAGGATTTGCTGATGACTCACTCTAGTCTCATTTCGCTAAACCAAAAGAGAGTCAGTAGGAAAAGTTAGAGATGATCAACATGACAGTTAGATCTGCTTTGTGTCATCACACAAAATAAACCATGACGCCATATAGCATCAGTGGAAACAGCTGCATGGCCCATACAACAAATAATGTAAACCATGAAAGGAACAAACTGCCTAACTCTATATGATCACAAAGACCAACTACTGGGCAACATTTTCTACCTCCAGTAAGTCATAAACCATCTTGTGAATGGCCCTGCATGTGGTTCATTTTTAAGGGACACGCTTAAAGGTCAGCCACTAGTCCACGGGAGTCAGCGCATGTGTTCTCCGGCCAGAATCAACAGCTGCCATCTGAACGTGGGTGGACATTTTGTCTAAGACCTGAAGCCTATGGCCATGAAACCTTGCTGCCCTTTCAGCTAATTGTTTGTGGGTTGCTTTTAGATTTTTTGACAGTCTTGGTGATATAGTACTTCCATTGTGTCCTCACGCTATTGTGAAGAGCATTAACTAAGGTTCCCGCTTCTCAGTTCCTGGGCTCTGTGACTTACCAAGAGGCCAGAGAGCAGCATGGTGCCCAGTGGGGGCGCCCTCTCCGTGGGCAGGAGGGTAGACCTTTACAGGTGCCCGGGCTCCTCTCTTAGCAACACCCTGCTGCTGGAAATTTGTTGCCACCCTTTGGGTGTCTTTCTGAAAGTGTCAGCCATGGGGCCCCTATTGGGAGATTTGCTGGTATGATAACTTGGTTAGGCTCCAGGTTGGATGACATTGTGGCAGAGATCAAGTCTGCAGCTCCCCGGGAGGTGATGACTCTTCTGCTTAACCTCTCCTCAGGAGAGCAGCATTTTGCGCAAGTCAACTATGTGGCTCCCAAAAGCTCTCGCTTAGATCCCAGTAATCAGCATTGCAGGCACAAGAACAGTTTGGTAAGTGAGAAAAGAATCCCAAACCTTCTGTAATTAAGATAATTTAAAAGACTTCAGACAAAAGAGAACTCAGTAATTAAGCAAAGTTCCAGATTAAATGGATTTCTCTTTCGCCTCGTATTTCTTGTTTTCCAGGTTCCATCTCCCCAATTAACACAAAAATTGCTTGATTTTCACCCAAAGTTGGCACCATATATTGGCATGAAGCTTAAACTGCATCTAATGATGATGTTATAGACTCAGTAAATTACTAATTAATTTTAAGCCATCAAAGCACATCTCTTTTGGTTGCTCAGAGAGGGATATGGAATGAATCCCAGGTAGCTGAGCGGGTATTACTTAGTAAGACACTAAGAATACACCGATGTGCTCCCAACAATGCTCCTCTTTTGGAATAATCTCTGCTCAGTGGTGTCAGCATGGGTTGCATTATGAACTCTTTTTACCCAGTAGTTAGGTTGGAGCCTCAAGGTGGATTTATATCAAAAGACCAGCTCTGCCTTTGTGAGGCGGGTAAAAGCTCTGGCATATCCACTCAGGTGAAGCGCGGTCAATCGGGAACCTCCTGAGAGTTAATTAAAGATAAAGTGCATGCAAATAGAAAGGCCTTGTTTCACTCCCACATCCCATCAAACACTAACATACAGTTTCTTTACTTGCAAAGGACCTTAGAGTTTTAGGAACATATATGCATAATACACTGCGCAGAAGTTGTGGGTTGTATGTCATTTCTTTCAATTGTGAGCCAGATTTTCCTTTAGACCCTTATTTTTAGGAGTTCATGAATAATGTATGTTTAAGTTCCCTAAAAGTCTTTTAAAGTTTTTCACATTTTCAGTCCCAAACCTTGAACATTTTGTCGGTTAATATCTGTGAACTATTTAACATTCAGGTCCAAAAACACCTGAAACAGTTTTATTTCTTCATATTGGAGCCAATTTTAAATGTAATGTTAGGCAGTTTTTTTGTTTTTTTTTTACAAGCAGCCAAACAGCTAATTTATTATTCATTTCTATTAATATTTAGCAATCTGCTAAAGACAAATTTTATCACAGAAAATTGTATACCAGCAAGGTAATCCCCAACAAACTTCAAGATGAAACACAGTAGATGATCAGCTTTGGATGATGCATCTGTCAGATCTGTGTCAGCTTTTCTCCCTCTTTCTTAAAACCATGACTTTGATTTTCGTAAGCCCTGACATTTTGTTTATCTTCCACATTACACTTTAGGCACACATTGGCCAGTATGATGTTTTCATGAGGCCTAAGGACTAGACAGACAGTACTTCAAGTAAAACGGTAGCCAAAATCTGAAGAGAAATATGGCGTACTGACAGAAAGGCTTGGTTCCTAAAACGACATCATATGTGTATTCTGTTTGATAGGCTTCCAAGAACTCCGAAGTGATGTCAGACCTTCAGATGATCCACTCCTTCTGGTCTGGGTCACTGCTCCTAACTCTCAAGATCAATATTTCATATCTCATCCTCCTTCCTCATCCCAGTTTTACTGACCAAACAAAGGTATTGGCCTTCGGTAAAATGGAGCAGAGTGCCAGATAATCACAGCTGAACCACATCTAGAAAGGCAGAAAGTGAATGTCAATTAAAAGACAAAAGCATTGCTTCCCCTTCAGAACTCTCATTTACCCTGGATGTTATAATGTGAGGATCTCCATCGTTTGAAATGACGACAATGTTGAGCAGAGCGTACCATGCTCTTACTAAGATGCTGAGTGTGAAAGAGAAGTTTTAAAGCAGAGATTTTCCCCAATAAAACTATAACAAGTGATTCTGTCATTGAAACTTCAGTTTGTAGCCTGCATAGTCATTATAAATTCCATGGCAAGGTGTAGCTCTATGTCTGCACTGGATTGTGCAGACAGGAACTTCTGTGTTCTCTCGCTTTTAAACCGACCGTAGGGGAGAAATGAAGGATAAGGACTATTATTGGGGTTAAAACATGTAATGATTCGCAAAGCTTTAAAATTGAGTTAATCAAAGTCAGAGAAGTTTGTATCATTCATCTATGTAGCACCCAACCCCAGTAGCTACATAGTAACCCAAGTTAATACATTTATTAACACACCAATACTCCAGTAATAGTACTCATATTTTAGTTTCACCAAGAAAGTAAGCAGATAACAACAGACAGTTGTAAACAGACAAAGATTTTAAACAGTAGGATTTAATATTAAATAGGCCACTGTTTGTCCAAATTTTTCAGCTACAAAATGAAGCATTTTGCACTGCTAATACGATCACTTCCGTTAAAATATGTCAGGTCAGTCATTTGTAATTAGGTATCCCTTCATACCACAAACAAGCACGTGTTCTGGCTTAGCACCAAATCAACTTACAAAGGGTTGAAGAACCTGTTTGATTTCCCACTTGTTGGATTTGTAAACTCATGCACATACATCTCTACGGATCTATTTTTATCTTTTGGAACTTTACTAGATTTTTTTCTATGCTGCGTTTCCATACTCTAATAACTACATCTGTAACTGATTTTCTTATTTCAAAGAATAATAATCACTGAAGAATTTAAAGCATGATAAAAAATAAAAACATTGCAAGGTACCTAAACTTACCCCAATTGACTCCCTAATTATAATCAGCGATTAATTTAGTTTGTAAAGATGTATGGGTGATGAAGCAGCCAAACAAACTGTTGCTTGCAAATATACACATATATATACCCCTACATGGAATGTACCACCGGCAAACAACTGAAGTGGCTGATATCAGAAAGTCCTACCAATGGCTGGAAAAAGTTGGACTCAAGGACAGCACAGAGGCCCTCATCCTGGCCGCCCAGGAACAGGCCATAAACACCAGAGCAATAGAGGCCCAGATCTACCACACCAGACAAGACCCAAGGTGTAGGTTGTGCAAGGAGGCCCCTGAGACAGTCCAGCACATAACAACAGGGTGCAAGATACTGGCAGGGAAAGAGTACATGGAACGACATAACCAAGTGGCAGGCATAGTGTACAGAAACATCTGTGCAGAATATGGACTGGAAGCCCCGAGATCAAAGTGGGGAACACCCCCAAAGGTGGTGGAGAATGGCCGAGCTAAGATCCTGTGGGACTTCCAGATCCAGACAGACAAAATGGTAAGGTCGAACCAACCGGACATTGTCGTAGTGGATAAACAACAGAGGAAAGCCATTGTGGTGGATGTAGCAATACCACGTGACTGCAACATCAGGAAAAAGGAGCACGAGAAACTGGAGAAATACCAGGGCCTCAGGGAGGAACTGGAGAGGGCCTGGAAGGTGAAGACCACAGTGGTGCCTGTGGTCATCGGGGCCCTCAGGGCAGTCACCCCCAAACTGGAGCAGTGGCTACAACAGATCCCAGGAACAACATCAGACATCTCAGTCCAGAAATGTGCAGTTCTAGGCACAGCAAAGATACTGCGCAGAACCCTCAAGCTCCCAGGCCCCTGGTAGAGGACCTGAGCTCAGAGGAAAAGAACCACCCGCGGTGGGTGAGAAGGGAATTTTATATATATATATATATATATATATATATATATATATATATATATATATATAATATATATATATATAAATAGGTTAAATCAGTTAGCAGGGATACCTTAGTAAACAGGTTTATGTTAATTGTAATTGTCAATTTTTTTCATCAATCAACTTCTCTCTTGAGGCTTTGGGTGAGCCAGAAAGATGGTGTCAGTGAATGACTGATTCAAGCACTGGCTCCAGTCTAGCAGTTGGAATTTCACATTGAAAAGGGATAAATGAGTATTCAACAACAAAAAGACAAAAGAATAGGGGTAGTGATTAATTACTTACTCCCAACAATGGTGGATCTCAAACCCCCATCAGAGCAATAAAACATAAAACATTTATAGGTACTTCTCCCACTCTTAGGAAAAGTCTTCAAGTCCCTATCTCTAGATGATACACATGGTCTACACATAACTGGAAATTGCTATTTGTGGAGATAATGACCGTCTCAGTCTCAAAAAACAACAATGTATTGATTTCTGAGGTTGACCTCTGCCACTGAAAGCAGGCAAACATCAGACAATGACTGCTTAATGTGTGCCTGCTATCAAAGGTCAGTAAACGGGTACGACCATTATAAAGAAGTTAGAGAAACGTATTTGTAAATTAAAGATTATCATGTTGTTGTGAAGTTTCTAGGTACATTTCAGAACACTCATTTGTACATTTGATACACCATTTATTAGAAAGATTACCAAAAAAAAGCAGGTAAGAACTGAGGAGGATTGGGTGAATGTCTGCTGAACATCAACACCAGTAAAAACAATCAAGATAGACTAAAGGAACAACAAAAAAAAGACAGTAAAAACTGGAAGAAAGATTTTCCTTGGCTTCAGCTTCTATGCAGAAATCTTCCAACATTTGCAATAAAACACCAACTTACACCACGAGGATGAAAAGCACTCTTGCCATCCTCCTACCTCACACTACAACACCTTCTGGTGTATTCACATAATCACAACATTTTGGTTTGCCGTGTTAGAAGTGAAGCAAAGAGGGATGTCGTCAATCAGCAGCAGACTTTAAAGACAAGATCAATATATTTGTTATCTGGCATATTTACATGAAAAGAGCAGTGTAACAATGGAGCCTTTCCTCGGAGATGATGGAAGCAAACATGCACAAAACTGACCTACGGAGGGGTCTAATTCTCAAGACTCAAATGAAAAGTTTAAAATGACTTGTATATATTAGATTTGATAAAAAGCTGAAGCAGCAAGTGAGTATGAACCAACCATGTGCTACAAATTCACCCTATTTGTTCAGCTGAAACCAAAAAGCATTAATAAGTTTGGACACAGACTTATAAAGCCTCCAAACACAAACCTCCATACACAATAAGCATTTCTGTGACTTATTGCTTCACAGTTTCTGTTTTATTAGAGTAAAATGTTGTTTTGCATGTGTTAAAGCTGCATAACTTCACAGCAAGAGCTGTGTCTTCTACAGCTAGTATGCAGTTCATTGAGGCTGCAAGAAAAAGAGTAACACTTTTAGTAGATAACAGGAAGGCTGAAATTATTAAAGCCAAGTTGCTCTGCTTTTATTTTTTTGAGCTTGAAACCTCTTATAAAAAGATTCTGGATTTGAAAATATTGGTAGCCTGAAATCTCAGTGGTTGAGATCCACATTTACAGGATAATACATAGACATTGCTATTTTAGTAAGTAATGTTACAGATGGCAATCACTGAGTAGTGTTACTGAACACTAATACATTGAAAGTTAAATTTAGGAGAGCAGCATTTATTACCCTTGGAAGCTGACTTGATTTATGAAAGAGCCCAGAGTAGTCATAGGAAATGCACAAGTTATTAAACGCTGGTGCAAAGAGCCAGGCACACTAATAACTCTGATGCCAATGAGAGATTAAAGTACTGCAATCAGTGCAACTTACATTTATTACTGTAATTATCAATGTACTGTAGTAAAAAAAAAATGCACTCACAGCATTTTATATCTAATGTTTTTCACCTTAGGTTTATTACCCAAGTAGAAGGTCAGAGCATCGATAGTTGGAACATCTTGTAGTCCGTCCTCATCCAGCATATATTGTCTCTGTGGTATTTGAGACACTTGTTAAAAGGCCCTTTTCTTCACATAAATCCTATTATTACATTTATTTCTCTGAGTAATCAACCATGCAATTTCGCAAACTCTGTTGGAATACATATTTAATTGCAAATATTACACCTTATCATGCATGGATGTCCAGCTTTTAATTGACCCTCTTTATAAAAAGCTCAACTTCTCAAAGTTTTTGTTTTAAAACCATCATCATCAACACATTCTCTGGTTTCAGTCGTAATTCATCTAAATGTTAAAAATGAAAAAAATCTAAATTTGGAGACAAGCTTGTTGCAAACCAATGACGCATTCGCACTGTCAACTCAGTTTGTAAGCACAAGCAGTCTGGCACCAGAAGTAATGCATGACTTTACCACCATTCATCCTGCAGCAGTGAGCGGATATTTCGACAAGTACTTCACAGACGTCAACACCTATGAGTGCATCTAACCCATTTAACGCGCCATCGTGACATAGTGCAAGTTACATGCTAAAACTGAAGCAGTTTGTGGTTAAATATTGCCTTCAGACAACACAAGAACGAAGAACGTGAAAATTCTGGATTTCTTTTCCCACAGCAGTGAATACATGCAAATTTGTTATGCACATCATCTGACAATGGTAATGCACCATTAAAAGATTTTTATCACTGGTGTATAGTCACAGGTTTTCTAAAGTTCTGCTGATTCCTCCTTTGAAACATAAACGACAATAGAGTTTTTTTCTCCTTTCTAAATTTATCTAAATTTTAACCATCGTGACAAATGAACTGTTATCCTGTTATCTGTGGATGTCCATCTGCTTGTTGAAGCAGCTTGAATGAACAACAGGCATGTCTCTGCAGGAAATATAGTTTGCTTCAAAGAGGTAATTTTTGATTTCTTATGCCAACTCTCATTTCATTACACCTCAGGAACTCTGAAAAAAGGCAACTTCTTCTCACTGTAACAACGTCCACACTGAAGAAGGTTTTTGCTAACATGATCTTCTTACACTAATGTGTAACTCACTGACTGGAAAGAGATTGGATTTTTAGTTTTGGGCAGTCTGGACTAACACCAGTCACGGTCAGTCTAGTATAAAATCAGCCCATTCTCATCATTAGCTGATTTTTAGGTGTATCTCTTTTTGAGAAAGCCCTTTGTGTTGTATGTTGTTCTAGTTCTGTCACAACAATGGCTCGGAAATTCTGTAAAATTATATTCAAGCCCTAAACATCCCTGAGCTTTTTTGCTTTCAAATGTTGAGAAACCCCAACATCTGGCACTAGCTACAACCCATGGGCTTTCTGGTGGAATATAATGTGCGTATGTGTTATGAAGATTTGATCTTTTTCCTCCCCTCTGGCCTGGAAATGCTACAGGACGCCTCTCCAGGAGGCCCTGGATAGCGGCACAGCTTGGGAGGAGGATGTCTCCACTAATCCACTGAAATCCCAATTGCAAGAAGTCGGTGCAGATGGAATCAATAGAGGCATTTTCATAATCAGTGTAAATCAATCTGGACAGGTCGTCCTTTCAGTGTTCAGTCTGTGTAGGTTATGAGAAAGAAAGTGAGCTCCTGTAAGTGCTTCAGATCCCGCAGTTCAGTGTTACCAGGGGAATCCGTTTTTCATGTATTTCTCACATAGGTAGGCAGAAAGATCCAAATCCGTTGTTTGTTGGGGAAGATTGTGTCTCAAGGTGCAGGAGTGTAAAACTGCTTTGAGACAATGCATAAAAAAGTCGTAGCCATGTCCCCTTTCATGATCCCTGTTATTAATGGCACCAGAATGAAGCATTTCAGCGCTGCATTAAAGACTTCTGCTATTAATAACATCTATCAAAGACGTTTCAGAAGTGGGCTGGCTCTTATTTAGACTTCAGATGGCAGAAACGGCACTGATACTGAACAAGTTAATCACACACAGACTATAACACATTTCCCTCTGCTGCTGCGTTAAAGGAACCCGTCATACTCAAAGAACCCAACAATGCAGAATGGTAAATCTGTTGCAAATGTTTCTATGATATTTAGATTAGAATAAAAAAACTTTCATTCCTTTAGGAGTCACACCAAGATTATTTATCAAAATCAAATTCCTCATGAAACAAATGAAATAGCTGCCTTTACCAAGGGATGGCTTTTCCTCTGGGTGCATCACAAATAAGCAAAGGGGGGGGTCAGACAAGTTAAGGCTTGTCCCAAAACGGACACATGTTCTCCATTGTCAAGCCGACCTCTTTCCCAGCCAGGAGATCAATGTGAGCTGTCAGAAGTCACCCACTTGCTGTCAGTGCTCAGAGTGATGCTTTTAGAGGAGCTGGGTTAGCAGTGGGGGGAGGAGGTTGGCAAATTATGTGGAGGAATCTCTTAGAGCTGAGTGCATTTCTGCATTTTAATTTCAGGGGAGGTATTACGGGGTAATGTTTAAGAATTGAGCCCCCCAGGTAACACAGATTGGGGTCAGAGATGGGGTGGCAGATGTGACAGATACTGTTTGTTGTGTGACAGTTTAGCTCTGGTTAGTTTTAGGTGGCACAGTTGAGTTCAACCAGTTCAGGTCTGATAATTCAGGTCCTCATTTTGCATGCAAATGAGGGGGGTGGGTGGGTTTGTTTGGTTGCAGCGTGTCAGATGGACAGTTGCCCCTCCCAGGTCCTGGTCATTGCACCTGCTCCGTTTGTCAGCTCGGCTGATTTGTGTTCCTCTTTGTGGCCTCATGCAGTTTCCTCACAGCCAGATCTGAGGAGGGCATGAACATGCAAACACACTCAGGGCTCTTACATTATGCTGTTGACTAATCAACAGGTAGGACATGACTAGAGGAGCAAGGACGCCATAAGAAATGTTGAGAGATTTGGAAGAGTTAAAAGAAGACAGTAGACAGAGGTACGGTCTAGTATAGGTACTTTTGGAACAAGTCAAACAGCAACACTTAGGAGAGTTCAGCAAGAAGGCAGACTGAGTGGGTGGAGAAAAAGCTAAGTAGTACATCATCTGTCAACTCTACAGGGCCCTAACAGATGAGCAAAGCTGGAACAGACAGGGCTGACTGGAGGCCAGAGGGGGCAGTGGGTGGGCAGCTGTCTGTCACCCAGTCAGGCAAAACCTGGGGCACACCTGTGCGCCTTTTCAACTGGTTGAATGGTTGCTTTAATAAGGGGTTGATACACAATAGTCTGTTGAGTAAAGCAGAATGAAGGAGCATATCAAAGAGCAGGGGGTACTCCCTTTAGTGACAGAACAGGTCTGTGAATCAGAGGCAGACCTTCTGCATTTTGTGACTTTTATTGCGTCAACAGTTCATGTAGAAGAGAATCACCTCATCTGGATGCTGTAAAGTTCTCCAGAGTCCTGCTAAGGCCCTCATTATTTGACTTCGGTGTGTTGAAGCAAATACACATTTAAAAGTTACAGGACACTAGCCCTCAAAGACTGGAGCTGAATACTCATGATCTATACATATGATTATATACAACCACAAACCATGATTTGTGGTTGTAGAGGTTCGGACCCAAAAGCAGAAGGTGGAGGCACCAAATGAGGATAACGATTCAATGAGGAAATCCAGTGAGTACAAAGTCCAGGCAGCATAGGAGAGCAATGAAGCTAGGAGCTCAGACACTGGTAGCACTGGCAGATCTCTAGAGAAAACACAGTCAAGGCAGCACAAGACCGACAACACAGAGACTCAATTAACAGAAAACAACACAGAAACCTAAATCCTTACAGATGAATATGTTTGTAAAAGTAATCACGCTTTTAAACTAATACTTGGCTGCCTCTTCAGATTCACTGCGGACAAGACTGAAACTGATCAGGGAGAGTGCCAAAAAAGACTGACAGCAACAATTTAGGAAAGCACTCGTTGTTTCTACATGTGACCAACAAGCTTATGTTTTCCATTATGCCTCTAACAGGAAGTAGGGCTGCAAGACAGAATCCTTTCTCATCTAAAGAAAAATATTCAGGCCTGGTCAAAATGTCCTTAAGTGCCATAGACCATTCAAACATTAAGAAACCCGACTTAGACTTCTTTTTATGTGTGGGGCAAAAACAACTCTGCAGCTAAAGAGGACTTCACCTGCAGTGCAACATGGTGGTGGCAAGTTTATGCTTTGGGATTAAGTTTCCTCAAACAGTGACGTGGATTTTGTGAAAGAGGCTGAAATACCAGTCAGGTTGGACCCAAAACTTTTAAATGTATATTAATAGAGAGCTGGAAATAGTTTCCCTTTTCAGCACAAGAGAGCTCCTTCTGACAGACTTGAAGAAATGGGAGAGAAACTGAGAAAATATGGGAAGGTTCTGAGAAATCCACGATGAAGGCCACAAGCCGAAATGTGTTTCTCGGTATATTAAGCTGATTTCTCAGCACTTCAGGTTTTGCTGAAATCATCTCATTACCAAATATGGTAAAATCAAGCTGTGACAGGATGCACTCTGTGTTCCTTTTGGCCAGCTGTGATTATTACCTCCCATGGATCCCAGTGTCTTTGTCATCCTTCATGAACACTGATCTTGGCTGAAGAAAGTGCAGTGTGATGTGTTTTAGATGTTCTGGTTACATTTGTGACCTCCTGGCTGAGCTGCATATGCACTCAGAGTACTTTTGGTACGGAAAGGTTGAACTCTGGTTAAGGTTTTTTCCATTTGTGAATAATGGTTATCGCTGGAATTCAAATGCTGTAGAGTGGCTTTGTGGCCATTTCCTGATCGCTGTCAATTACACCATCCCCCATCTATTTGTCAATTTCTTTAAATTTGGATATGATCTGCCATTTTCTAAGATCTTTTAGCTCACTTTATGTTATCTGGTCATTTTTATTGAAGTGTTTTCCTGCAAGTCAGTGAGTGTGGGTAGTGGAATTGAACTAGACTGTCCAATAAATGTCTATTACTGCAGTTAATTCCTGATTTTTGTTCAAAGATCTTCAAAATTATTATTATTATTATTATTATTTGGTATTTCCACCTAAACAGATTAATGGTGCTTGTTTGTTTTATCCATTTGAACTGTACATAATCTGTGTCAAATTAAAAGTGGCCAATATGTAGTTATGGATAGTTTCATTTTTTCTGCATTATTAAAATCTGACATTTTAACATCATTGTACACTTTTTAGATTCCCACATAGAGTTATTGCCCACAATCTAAAGAAGGATGATATAAAAAGACCTGCATAATGACAGAAAACTGATCCAAATTAATAACTCACTCTAATACAGTGCTTCTAACTCATTTTGAGTAACATCGTGTAGATGGTAAACACTTCCCCTCATTTGGAATCTTACTGAACAAAAGGAGCTCATTCAGCCGCCAGCGAGTGCTGAAGAACAACTGTACGACAGGGGTAGGTGTGGGAACGTGACCCATCCATCCAGTACTCATCATCAGCAGATTTCCTCCCCCCACAGTTAAGGCAGCTGTAGAACGGTAACCTCTGCCGTGCAGCTCCCTCGTCGGTCAGAGCACTTTCCCCATTGTTAGGATGAAAAGCGCCGCAGCAGTGGTGGCCCCAGTTCTCAGGAGCAATGCCTGGCTGGAGATTATTATGGTTGGGCTTGCCCAAATAAACACACCGGGACCTCGCAGCCGCAGCTGTGGGCCTCTCCCTGGCTGACCTCCTCTCCTGTGAGTCCTCCCGCTCACACAGAGAAGCAAAGGGAAAACAAGTGAGGAGGAAAAGAGACAACTTGCCCGAGCCAAAGCTTGCAGAGGTTAGAGGGGCCAAATGCTGCTTATTATCAGAGTCAGGTCTTTCCCACGCCTGCGGGCCTGCAGCCGGCAGCGTGCCCGCTTGCCAGAAAACTGTTTAGCTAACTCATCTACAGTCATACTCCCACCTACAGAGGGGGAGGAGGGTTGGTTTTCTTGCTGCTGAGCAGAGATGAAAGTTTATTCAGCAAGTTTCTATACCAAGACGTAAAACTTAGAGGGACAGAGGAATGCAAAAGGCCAGTCTTCTTTAACCTCTCTGCTCTCACAATGGAAGAGAATGTGAATTTGCAGTTTGACAGCTGAATAAATTGGACTAATGGGCTGAGCATACTGGTACTGGAATGAAGGTCATGGCTTGGCTGTTCCTTCAGCCTTGCTTATGGGAATAACACTATAAAGTTGCTCGTTTACTGAAGTAGACGAAGGCGTGCTGACGAAACACACTCCCCAAGGTGGCATCTAAATAATATGAAGAATTCATCCAAAAAATATCCCACAGCTGAGTGTTTCTTCTACTGGGGTAGAAACCTGACATCAGAACAAGACATGCAATCTCTCCTGCAGGTTTTCCAGTTTTCAAATGCAAGTTGAGGTTTCATATTATTCCCTTCAGGTACAAATAATTTCACATTTTACATGCTAACAAATATAAACACTGCAGAGATGACAAATAACTGATTCCTTAAACATTCAAATCTATTTATCCTTTCAAATGTTTGTTTCGACAAAGTAACTCAACATAAATTGGCATTAGACAAGGTATTTCATTCATTTTCCCTTTTTAAGTAGTATTAAAACAGTCCCTTGTTCTATGCTTTGCTTTGTTCAGAGGGTCTGACCTGGACTACTGAGAAACTATTGTTCCCTGCAGTCATGGACTCTGTTGAAGTTTTAAACTATTAGATCTGATTTTACTCAATTTCTAACGCTTAGCCATGACATATGTAATGCATCAGCTCGATCGTGAAAGAAGCTGCAAAGCATAAAGTTCACTGGAAATTTCATGTGCTGTAAGCAATCATTCCTGAGGGAAGTAGGATATCCATCCATCCATCCATCCATCCATCCATCCTCTTACAACCTTGTCCCTAGTGGGATCTGGAGGGGTGCTGGTGCCTGTCTCCAGTGAGATGTTTCAGGGGAGAGACGGGGTTCACCCTGGACAGGTTGCCAGTCCATCACAGGGAAGTCCTTTAAAGTTTAATGGAAAATTAAACTTTAAAGGACTTTGATAAACCTGTGGCAGACGGAATGGCAGCAGATTTAGCCAGAAAATTCCAGAGAATACATGCTACTAATTACCGATTTCAATGATTAGCAATAATAAAAAGAGGTCATAGCAGATGTTATAAACACTTTGGTGGAATTATGTAATTTTACCTTGAAAATCTATATTTAACATCCAAATTTTGTCATGGTTTGTTATTTTAGGACACTATGAGGAAAACACTCACTGCCACCCACTGAATTCCACCTGCATTCAAACCCACACACACCTTCACTCTCCCACACAGTGATCCACCTACACGCATACAAACACCCACATACACACAAATCCATCAGCACTGATGAATGCCTCAATCTCCCACCAAGTAACTCCCACACACACCGACTCATTCCCTTACAAAAACAACAGCGGCCATCCTGGAGACCCACACAGACACTCATACACTCCTGAACCCCCTGCCTTGCTTCGTTTGCACTGTCAGGCTGAGTCAGCGGTCCCCCGCTAGTTTGCATGCGTGGAAGGCTCCAGAGGAGAGGAGGGACTCCCCTGCAGCGCATGGAGGGGACAGATGGGCAGAGGGAGCTCCTGGGCAGGTAGTCATCCGTAGAATGTGGGGGCGTCTCAGGGGGGTCTAGCCAGGGGCTGAATAACCTTTAAATGCTCTCCGCCAACACCCACAGAGCGCAAACAGATAGCGAGGCAGAGAAATTGTCACTAAAGACTCCCCCACTTCCATTCTTCGTGTAAGTCACAGAGAGATCACCGCCCACAAACTCACCTACAGGAAAACACCGAAATAAATGTGAAACACAAGAGAATCTGAATTAATCTGACCTCCATGATGGGATCTGTTGAACTGCAAAAACAACATTAACTTGTACAACTGTTTTTAAAGCTCCCATATGAAAATTTTACATAAAATATTGGGGGGTTTTTTACAAAAAAAAAAAAAATAAAAAATATTTTTTTGCTTTTTGTTGTTAATTAACAACAAAACAACAAAAAAGGAATTTTGTTGTTAATTAACAATTAACATTGTTAATTGGTGAAAAAGTTGAGCTCTGCGGCCTCCTCCTACAGAAATACACCCCAAGATCAGAAACAATCAGGAAAAGAATCTTAGCACTGTCAATCAAGCTTGTGTATGCACCACTCACACCTCCCCCCTTGCTCTCTTTAGTGCAACAGCTGGTTCACCACAAGACAGTCTGTAATGGATGCTCAGGCTGCTTAGCATGGCCACCAATGATGGCAGATAAGTAGTCTTCCTGGAACTGTGAGTTGTTTCTCCGCCATTAGTACATCGAACAGAGCAGGCACGCACTGCTCAACATGGTTGATTGACAGTCCTAAGATGTTCCTCCTGGCTCTGACCTCGAGAGAGGTGTATTTCTGAAAATTGCAATAGTAGTTTAGTCTGAAGATAGAGGAGCTCAATTTTTTCGCAGATTATCTGTCTCATGTTTTACTGTGACGACATGGTGACAGTTTGGATAAAAAAAATTTTTAAATTTTAAAAAAGCACATATTATTGTAAAAGCTACATTCTGCAGCTTTATTTCTTTTTAGATCTTCACCCAGCAATCTGTGTAATTTATTCAGAAATTAATCTCACAAAGACAAAGTTCCCCTATAGAGCATAAAAAAATAGGTTCAGAAGATCAGGAGAAAGGCTGGCCATTAAAGCTCCGGTTCCTGTTCTGTCAGCTCAGGCAGCATCGTAGATCCATGTCAAAAATTACACATTAGCTCCAGCTAGGAAGCAATTACTGAATTGAGCCTGTAGCAGAGGCTCGTGTTGGTCTGACTGGCACTGTCCTCACAGATGAGGAAGAATTTACAGAATTAGAAAAACAACTAAAGACCAGGGCTGGCTCTCTTTCTTGTTTCTCATGATCATAATGAAACTAAATACAATCATTCCGGCCTAAATTTCTAGTTAATGGCTGTGGTTGAACTCAGCCAGTGAGTGATAGACTCGGAGCAGAGGAACAAGCAACAGGAAGGGTGAGAAGCTGAGAGAAATCAGAGGGAAGAGATAACAGTCAGAACTTGCCAGAGACTCCGTCTGGGCTCAGTGGCGGGCCTGATGGCACTGTGTCAGCATCATTACGTGGGTGTGCGGTTCAGGAGCGGTTTCACTCCAGACGGACGTGACATACACACTCAAACGCGTGTCATGAGGCCACCCACGCCTGACACGGGGACACTGCCAGGCCCTGACACATGAAGCATGGTGAGGCGACAAGTTCGTCAGGAGACGGATTGGTGCCTCCTTGCCACATGTCAGTCATGTCTCACTCTCGTGCTTTTCCTCACCTTGCCCTCCCCCCTTCATGTTAACATACATGCATGCATACATACAGTCCCTAATATTAGGATTTTCGTATTGTGTTCAAGTCATTTTTTTTAGAGAGAAACAACTGAAGTTATTTAATGAGGATTTTCTCCACACAGGCTCAGAGTTGCTCAAACAGGATCAAATAGAAATATCTTCCCTCACAAAAACTGAGTTAAATTAGCAAGTTCTATAGAAATCCTACTTTCAGGAGGTTAACAGGTTATCAGAAATTATAGGACTCTTTTAAATTGCCTGTTTTCCTAACTCAGCCATGACTTTTATGCACCATTCCATTCCATTTATCCATTCCAAAACCAGTTTCAATGTGTGTTTGGGATTATAATCTAATTTGGTCTCCAATTATGCTGAAGTTTCAACCATCTGACCCAAATTGTCACCTTCAAGGAATAGGAAATTGGTTGGGATCTTCAAAAACAGCCCAGGTCCTAGTAAGGCTCCAGCCTTAAAGTGGAAGAAATAAGATGTTGCTATGTGGACATGCCAAATACCTTCTGAAAACATTTTCTACACAAAGGAGATGCAGATTCAGCTACTTGGCCACAATAAAAAGGAAGTAGGTTTCGTGGAGTCCAGGCGATTAACATTATGGCATGATGAAAATATCTAAAAGGTTGATTTTACGTAATATTGTCTCTTTAAGAAATACAAATCAAATGCAGAGAAAACTTTAGTTTCGCAGTTTGTTCTTAGGTTGTTTTTTTTCTATCCATTCTGTCACAGCTGGTTCTTTCAGGACATTCATGATCTTGATGTGGCCCAGAATGAAAATTAGTTTGACACCCTTTTATGAAATTATTTAAGTTGTTCATTGAATAATCATCCCACTCTGACAAAAAAAACAAAAAAACCCGATCCCAATAAATCACCAGAGGTTCCAAACAAAAAACATTCTTGCGTATATGTACATTTCTGACTGGGACTGTTAGTAATCATTTATGTTCAGTATAACTTCAATGGAATAAAATGAACATTATGTGACCTACTCAGAGTATCATTTTATGTTCCACATCGAGATGATAGAAAGCTCATGTTGCACATCATGTCACTACGCATCATTTACAGTAACATCACGAGCAGAACTCATTTTTCAGATTAAATAATACGAGACAAGCCCCAGATGTGGACACGGGGCCAGCAGATGATAGCGCCAAGTGGTGGAAATTTTTTCTCTCCTCATGTAGGACTCCCTCAATTCAAAAGTGCTTGTGACTGTGGACTAAAAAAAATGAAACTTTGCAATGTCTCTTGGGTTCTGTAGTTAAAACGTTAATTTTGAATCAGCTCACCTCTTTGTTTGTTCCAACTAGTAAAGCAAACAAAAGGCACACTCGGGCAGGCGTCTTAAGCAGGCCGAGGAGTGGAGGAGGTTTCCAGAAATAAACCAGAGCACGCTGTAAAGTTCTTACCAAGGGAGGGTCAACTGTGCTGGATTTCAAAGGCAGCCCATAAAAAGAAACAATCTGCTTTTCACATTTTCACCAAAGAAGTGAATGTGGTGAGATAACACGCCGCCCGCCAGCTCTTACAGTAACTTGATCTCTGTTCATGTGTGGCAATTAACTATCTTTAAAACAGCAGGTCGTGGGACAGAATGAGCGAAAAAATAGTTAAGGTTACAGTCACTAATTTCATACACTTTTGAAACTGTTGGTTCACAATTTTTGTTTTGTTTGACCTTTATTTATACAAGATCTCAATGAGACAACAAAAATCTCTTTTGATAAAACAAACACAAAATTACAAGCACAGCAACAAAACAAGTAATTAATAAATCTGAATAAGCTAATGAAGTTTCATAACAATGTTTCTCTTTTTGTATTAAATTTACTTTCAAGGTAGACCTTGCTTTCGGTCACCTCTCATCTCCATGAATTACCTGCTAACTCTTTCCCTATGAGACCTCCGCTCCTGAACCGACACACCGATGGGGATAATCCCTTGTCAACATGTTGCTGATCCCAGGATTGGGATGCCCTGATCTCCCTGGTGCCTACCTCTTCCCCTCATCGCCGTGCTTCTTGGGCTGACGTGGCTGACAAAGCCTTAATCCATCACCTCTTGTCAGGGAAGGCTGCATTGCAACACCCCAACTCCCCTGCCCAGGCCTATATTAGCCTAATCCACTGGTTCTGGCTTCCATGAGAATGCAGTGCCCACATGGCCTCACCCCAGTCCTGTTTACTCATCCCATCTGAGTCAACAAGCACCCCTTCACTCCCCCCCAGGAGGACACACGCCACAGAGAAGAGGGACACCATGGAGTCTGAGTCTGCCTTAAACCTTCTGCACCAATCATCAGAACAGGCTTTATCTTGAGTGATGATACAGGCCTCTGCTGTGGTAATACAATCACACTACTGACTACTGAATGCTCCATATCTGCTCACTACAGTGAAACATGATGATACTCAGTTAGGTAATAACTATTTAAATGTAAATATAGTAACTTTGTGGGAAAAAAAATTACTTTTATGAGTTTTTTGTGTGTTTTTCTTTTTTTTTTTTTACTGTGCATTACTCTTTCTTGAGTAATTTTAATGTAAAGTATATCTACTCTTACTTGAGTAAGATTTCTGGATACTCACTTCACTGAATGAAGAACAAGCTCATTTAAATTCACTTTTGTCAAAGTTTCATATGGGTATATTAAATAAAACTGATTCGAAAGAAATTTTCTTTTGCCTGTTTAACAAATAGCCTTTTTAACAAATACAGTTTTACTCTGAAAGCTTTTTTCTTTTTCTTTTTTTTTTTACTTTTACTTGAGTAAAAATATGTTGAAGTGGAGCTGCTCTTACTTGAGTACAACTTGTGGTTATTCTCCTCACCTGTAGCTATAGTCAGGGAATGCATTCAAACTTCATCTAGTGTGAGCTGCTCCCAACACAAACTCAGTATAACCAAGACTCATTAAACCTTTTATTTATCCGGCAGAAAACAGTTACAGCCAATAATATGTGTAACCAAAGACATGAACAAGAAAAAACATGAATGAATAAAAGAACTCAGCTCTCCGACTCACCAGGTGTGAGCAATTTCACTAAGTGCCTGCGTCATATTAACTGTTTATAATGTTTGCCGTGTTATTATCCGCAATAAAGCGTGCGTGCTTGCTGGAAAGACGCTGCCATCAATCTTTATCGAAGGAAGCATTCAGAACCAACACTTCCCTCTAGTGGTGGAGGCGGGAACAGCAGTCGCCAGTATTCAAAGTAAAGTCTTCTGCTGTCATCCTTATAAAAATGTATAACTGTAGCACTACTAATACAAATAAAATGTATCACCTTGAAAATGTTGTAAAGTGTTGTTTTTTTTTGGGGTTTTTCTCTTATTTTTTGGTTTTGTTTTTTTCATAAATAGCATGTAAAAATAAACAAGCCAGGGTCAGCCTGACGTATAAGCAAAGTTTGCACCTGGTGGATAGTGGGCCTCAAAAAGGACTTGAGTTCAGCTCAGGCTGAAAAATGCAACATTATTTACATACTATTGAAACCTTCCACGTTAACAGAGTGATAATTTATGGAGTACGGTCACTGTATCTGAACTGTGGTCACACTCTCTTCACACTATCAGAGGTAGAATAAAACAGCAAGTAGCAAACATGTAATTATTATCAAATTTTATTAAGCTTTACCCTTACCTACTTTCAATTTTAATTGGAGGTAAGATGCCATCATAAAAAACAAAACAAAACAATAATAACAGCTTAGAAAAAGCTTTAATTTACTTTTCACTTACAGAAAAAGAGGGGCTACTTGATGGTTATCACCGTTGCCTAGCAACAAAAAGGACCCGGATTTGAATTCCAGACTCTTTGCACGTTCTCTCTGTGGTTATCTGGGCTCCGGTTCCCCCCAGTCCAAAAATTATGACTTTTGGGTTTATTGGTCTCTTTAAACTGACATAAGGTATGACATACAAAATCTAGTTGTTACTAACAAGAAGGCAGGTTAGAAGCTGAAAAGGAAAGTCAAACTGACAAGATGAAAGAAGAGACAGACAGAGCAATGTTTGAAAAAGCCCAGAAGCAGATGATACAAGCTGGACTAATGGTATGGTGGACACAGATAATAACACTTCAGTGAACAAAGAGAACAGGTAGAAGGAATAGCATTTGACTGAATAGTGTTGATGTGTGAAGTTGTTAGCACTGTTGCTTTTCAGCAATAAGTTCCAGGTTTCAAATCCTGGCTGGAGCCTCTCGGCATGGAGTTTGTTCTCCTGAATTGACAATAAATACTCAAGCATTAAATGTTAAAAATGAGTGGTTTATGAATAATTTTCTCGAATTAAGTGGCTTCATACTGTTACACATCTACAGGAGGAAAACTCACACCCGAGCCAGGAGGTGTGGGAGCCACGTGCAGAGGGAACTGTGCTCAGGTCTTATTTTCCTTGACAGAAAGCCTCTGGATGTCTCTCTCCATGCTTGAATTACCTTCCTTTCTAACGTTAGCCCAGCCCCCCCGCCCCTTCCTCCTCATCCCAAACTAGTGAGATGAGGAAACGTCCCTCAGGGCACATCTGCATGGAGTTTCACATTCTCTCAAAATCACATACTGTCTGGTCCAAGATGAACAGACAAGGAATTCTTGCAGGAAAAAGGGGCTTTTGGTGCCTGAAGCCAGAAGAAGGTGGTGGTAGTCGAATATTTTAGGATCTCCCGTGGCTTTGTTGGCATCCCACACGGCTTTGTTACCGGCTCCAGTTGGGAGTTAACGGATATTTGAGGAGAATTCTGGGCTGGGAGAGGGGAGGCCAAGGCTTGGCAGTGAGCTACACAGAAAATGTGTGTTTGATATTTTGTTGAATACTCAGGATGGCTACATTTACAGGGGGGAAAAATACACATCTGCTTAACACTTTTACTGCTAATATTATCAAGAGAATCTGAGTTCCTATGATTCAACAAGAACGCAAACAAGCATCATGCAGGACTCACTGCAGGTGTGTTCATCATCTTGGGACTGGAGTTGAAGATGCTGTCATACACCTGCTTCTGTAAGCTCTCTGTCCGGTGGATGAAAGGTGATACTGTAAGCATCATTGTCTTTGGTTTTCCCAATGCATCTAGCAGATTTCAGCCTGAAATTTTGAAAGAAATGCCTGAAAACGCTGAGAGAGTAATTTTGATCAATGACAAGCACACCACAGTTTGTGAGACCAAAGAGTTAGTCAGAAGCACAGGAGCACCACAGGGGACTGTACTCTTACCGTACTCTTTCTTTTCATTCAGTACATGTCAAACTTCCAGAACAAGACATTGTTCCATCATCTGCAGAAATATTATGAAGACCCTGCAGTCAACCAGTGTATCAGAGACATTGAGAATATAGAGCAGGTGAATTGCTTTGTGGCATGGTGTGGGGATAATCATCTCATGCTGAATATGGACAGGACAAAGAAGATGACTGGATATTAGGACAAACAGGAATTATGTCAAGCTCAATTTTGTCATGGGAAAAAAGAGCTATTTGTGGTCATACACCACTACATTTTTATCAAACATAAACATGTATTTAAAACTTCAACAGGAGCTCAAGTCAGAACTGTGGGCTTTGGTTAGGCGGGCCTCAGATGTGTAAGCAATTATTTTTGCACAATTTGAATCAGAACACATTTACCTTTGTTACTCGTCTTCTTTGAATCCATGACCCAGTGGTCCAAAAAAATGCGTGAACCACAATCAGCTGGAGAGCAGAGCCGCTCCCAGGCAAGAAAACTCAGAAGCTAGATCTTTGCTTTGAATAATAAACTGATAAAAGACAGGTAATTAATCACCAACGTGAAAAGCAAGAAACGAAAACCAGCACAATGGACAAGCAAGTAGTTTAGTGAAATAAAAGTCAAGCAAGTGCCAACACAACATGAAACAAAAGGTTGGCAAACATTCACACAGGTTCGACTATATAAAAAAAAGAAATAAAAATAATGAATGACCTAAAGAGCTTCTGCCTTCCAGCACTTTCACTTGTGGAGTGAAGGCACCTGGGATGATTTGGGATCACCTTGCATCGCCTGCAGCTTCTCTGAACACCCAGCATCAACTGTAATGTAATGTAACGACTAACAGTGTGTGTGGCAATGTGCAGATGGTAGAGGGGCTGCCTGTGTGTGTGTGCTTGGATAAAATTTGTGTGCATAACTCAATCTTCTCATTCAAAGTGCCGCTTTGATCTGAGGGCATTGGGGATAACGTCCAGCCTCCCTTTTCTCTGTCATTCAGAGGAATTTTCCCATTAAAAACTTGCTCACTGAGCTGCTCTTGTCCATACTTTAATCTAGCCTTTAAAGTCTCTAATCGTCAGTATGGTACTCTTGCGCACAATGAGAGCAATAGAAACATAAAGCCTCTCACAGCAAGCAAGCACAACACTCCAGGACAGAACCCACTCCGGCCATTGTTGGCTCCTGAATTATAGATTCATTTTTGCTGGACGTGTGGTCAAATTCGTCCCTGGGAAAAGCCCTCGGTGTTCCCCTCTTTCATCCCCATCTCATTTTCAGAGTATCTAATGGTCATAATCGAAGCGGCCATGCTGGGTGAGTTTGAAGGAGCGGTCAAGGAGCCACTAATCCTCCCTGTGCCCCGTTTGTAGTGGTGGTCCACAACACAAGAGCTGATTTTTGTTGCCGAACACAGACGGAGAAAGGGGAGCGCTGGGGGTTGTACACCCACATGTCTGCAGAGACACAGATACACATGTAGGGATTTCACAGATGAAATTAAAACTCCAACAAAAGGATATATTAACTTTTACTAATAACCCTCTTTATTAAATCCGATTTTGTTTGCTAGATATTTCATCAGACAGCAGTTTCATATAAGGTCTCTGCAGAATAATTGTGTATTAATAATCATACAGTGCCTGTATGATGTCGAAACCCCTGGAACATTTTCAACTGCTGTCATGTTTTGACTTCAAAACAAGTCTGTTTTCCTGTTCTTTGCAAAACAGATCAAATGCTTACGTGTTCTGTTGTCATCTCAGTCGCAGAGAATGAAAAACACTAGACAGGTGTTTTTTTTCCAGAATTGTCCAGTATTTTACTCCATTTTTCTTAACACCAACACTGCTCAGCTTTTCTGTCCCTGCTGAAGAAAGACTACCTCATCATGATACTACCACCTCCTTGTTTCACCATACAAGTGGCATGCTTAGAAAGGTTTGTGTTTCTTTTTTATCTACTCATCTGCAAATGCTAGATCTGTGAGATATAAGACTAATATTTGTCCCATTTATAGATATCTCCTCAGATATGAAACTCTGCAGCTCCTCCTGAGTTACCATTGATCTCTTCTCCCAGTGTGTGTTTGTGTGTGGGGGGGTGTGTGTGTATGTGTGTGAAAGAGAGAGAAAGAGAGAGAGAGGACCCTCACTGCTGAAACCTATGGGCCCTCTTCAGACTGACAGCGGCAGGGTGTCTGTCTCCTTACTCCCACCTGCGGTGATCAAGTTCACCCTCTTCAAAAACACCTGGACAACCTGCCACTCATATCACAAAGGAAAGGAAAGGAAAGGAAAAGATAGGAAAAAAAAGGAAAGGAAAGGAGCAGCTCCTCTTCCTATAAATCTGCTCATGCTCAGCTCTCCCTCGTTTCCTCCTGTACTCCCATGCCTGCCCGTCCCGTGGGGGCTGCTTTTTTCTGGTCCAGCAGACTGGGACAAGGCCACCATTAACTGCACGGCTGTGCAGAGGGCACGTGGGACAAAAGGCCCAACACGCCGTCCCTGCCCTCAGACAAGGCCTGAAACAAATGTTACAGGTCTGGCACAGAATGGAATCATCCGGCCGGTGTCACTGAATACATTTACCTACCTCAGAGCTCTTTCAGCCCCGCGCTTTGTTTTAGCCCAGAAAGAAGGGTGGGCGTGAATGGAGGGGCGGGAGGAGGAGGAAGAGGAGGGAGCTCGGGGGATGTCAGCATTTGTCTGTGTGCATGTGAGGAGGGATGAAGTGGGGGGCATGAAGGCATGAAATAAACGATAGAAGCTCCAGGTTTCCACAGTGATGGCTCGAGCCCTGAAAACACCAGAGTTTTGTGGAGAATTGAAGGAGGAGGAGGAGGTGTGTGTGTGTGTGTGCGTGTGTCCTCCCCCACAAGGATGCCAGGAGGTCCTGTTGATTGTTGTGTTTTGTTTTGCTTTTGGGCTTCTTTCGCTCTCCTTTTGTCTCTCCTTCCCTTACCAGCTTCTCTTTAGGCTAATTGGAGACCTGGAGAGCAGAGCAAACTCAAGACGAGACGTCTTCTAAGCTCCTCGACGGCAGCTTGGCCAAATAATTACCAGCCAGAGAGCGGCATTCTGTGGAAAGAGGTGGAAGTCAGAAAGTCAGATTGGAGGTCTGAGTGGCTCGCTGTTGTTCCTCTGAAAGTCTTTCACTTGAGTTTGGATTCCTCACAAGCGGAACAGGGTGAACAGGAGCACTCGAGCAGATTCCAGTCAGGAGCTTTACAATAAGGAGCTGCATTTAAGGCAGCATTAATTTCATAAATACGGTGAAGGACATGCAAGGTTCTCAAATTCAGTTTGTCCTGTGTGTGTTATTTTACAGCAGCAAAAGGGAGCAAATACTGTTTGAAAGTAAAAATTTAGCACAAATTAGATGCTAAATTTGCTTTTAAACCAAGGTGTGTGTGAACCTGTTCTTGTTAAAACTATTTGAGAATTTTTTATGTGATAGGCTTACATGTTGTGGTTTATAATTATGAAGTGAAAGGAAAAGGATGCATCTGAGAAGTGTGCTCTGGGCCATTTATCATATCGTTTATCGTTTATTATAAAAAATTTCTTATTATAAGAAATTTAAGTTATCATTTCAGTTAGTGATATTAAAAACAAAACTGGAAGCATTATAATAAATGTTATTTTTACTATTTTCTCCACTGTTTGTTCCACAATATTAGTAGATTTAATATCTGGTAACAAATCAACCATTAGCTCCACCTTTCATAAAACTAGTCTTTATGGAAGTGTGGCAAAAAGCGTCTGTCCCTTCCATAGAAAATGGTGGTGGCAGCGTCATGCTGTGGGGAGGCCTTCCATCAGCTGAGGGATGGAGCTGAATCCAAGGCAGTTGGCGTTTTATGTTTTACACCAATAAAAATATAATGAACTTTGAGGTGAGAAAATGTGGAAAAGTTCAAGGGTCAATGACAATGACTAAGGCATCTACAAATGGGTTGTGCTTTATCCTGGCGCCACCGTCACACCCCACATTGACATTTATTTTTAGAAGAAAAATTTTTTTCTAAAAAAAAAAAAAATAGAGGAGCTTTGAAACTCCTCTATAACATAAAACAATGACTTGCTAAGGAGCTTGGACTCTGCTTTGGTTCTCCTAACTGTATTAAATGAAATGATTGTGAAAAATTGTACCTAAAGCACTTCCCAAAATGTTCCCACCTCCCTTTACGAAAACCCTTTTCACTCAAAATCCCACCTCACCCCAAGAGAAAGTAATTAGTGTGTCATTTCTCCTATAATCCCTTCAGCTAATCTCCTCCAATCCACTGGGTTTGATTCAGTCATCTTTTCTCTCATATTCTAATCCATTTTGCCTTTGAGTTTTTGTGCGGGTCGCAGTGCGCGGCCCTGTTCACAAAGAGCAGTCACTGAGCTATGACATTAAAGGTATTGTTGAGCGGGGTTTGGCCCAGCAGCTCCCTTATATGGGCTCACTGTGCAAGGAAGCACGTGTTTTCATCCCTGTTGTCATGGGAATGGACACACACACTGACAGCAAACAACCGGCTCCTCCCTGAACTGATTTTAACGGACATAAATTCATTCCTTTGCATAAAGAAGGCCTTCTCATCTCCAACCGTGTAGCTGCTTTCAGCACCTGAACCATAAAATATGAACCAGGAAACTTTTTGTCATACAAGGCAGATGGGAGCGGTGGATGATGAAATATGCTTTATGATGCTGCGGAGGCCTCAGAATGAGAAGAAAGGCTTGAGTATAACTCAGCCCGTGCCACCGGATCCGACTCCATACTATTTATCAGGCTTTCAAAGGAGTCACGGAGGCCAGATGAGAAACAGAGCTGACTGCATTACACGGTTAAACTTGACCTCCTCAAAGCACCGTCTGTGAGCACACATGCAGTCAGAGTGTGAATTATCTGTGAAGTGTGCATGTAAGCATGTGGTGCAACATTAATCCACCAAACATCACTCAATGAGTGTGAATGTGAGGAAACAGTAGTGCTGTTTTCATGAGACGTTACAGCGTTTGAAGAATTTTGCTCACATTGAATAATTTTCAGATTCAAAATAATCTGATTTAATCGCATGTAATACACATAAAGGAAAAAACAGGAAGGCACAGTAGAAACCATTTTGCAAAAACAACTGTTAAAATGTTTTGACATAAATGGAAAATTTGGTATAAGTTTTGGTTCGTAACAAGAGAAATTCAGAAGGAAAATATTTTCAAGATGCATTTAAATATATTGATCCTGCTTTGTCTTTGCTTTAAAAAATCATTGTGTAACATATCCATCCATCTTCTGAAGATGTTTTTGAATGATTTATTTTCCAGGATTTTGTAGAGTCTTCATGGACCGCTAATTATCAAACCCACCGAATGAAGAGAGTTTTATGTAGCATGAAAACAAAATCACGACTTTCAAGTCATTTGGACACAATGACCAAAAATATACTAAATTCAATTCAGTTCAGTTCATTTGTTTTTTAGCAAAACACAACAAATTTTGAATGTCAAGAAATGTCAGTCTGAGGCTTTTTAAAGTCTTTTATTTTTTTAGGAGATCAACCATAGTGGTGGTAGTATCATGCTGCAGGGTTTTATCTCTGCTTGTAGCTCTGTTGCATTTAATTCATTGGATTAAATTAATGTAAAAGTAACATGGAACTATTTCAAGCTTGTTTTGAAATCTGGGTTTTTATTAATTATAAAGTTAACCTGCTTGTAAGCTAAACTCTGTCTCAAATATAATAGAGGAGAATAAATAGACACCCAAAGCCTATAATGTTTTTTAATAGGTTTAAGGGTTGGTGTTGAGTAATTCAATAAATAAATGGAAGATTCTTACTTATTGCAATTATTTAGGCTTCAAATAACAGAAATACAGTCTTGCATTTTAAATTGAACATCAATTAAATGCTGCTGTATTAAGAAACATATTTCTTTTCATTAGATTTGACAGATTTTAATTGAACTAAAGTAATTTGTTTGTCTCTGCTGTTGTTGTCACTTTCCATCACCTTCCATCTTTCCCTCTCACACAGTCAAACTGTCTCAGGACCAAAAAAAAAGATATGTTTACCACGCATCCACTGTGGCCGTGTGTCAAATAGAGGCTCTATAGATGCATGAGACACCTCCTTCAGACCTCTGTGCCGGCTAATTGAGTGTGTCTATGAAGCATTCATTCACTGTCAGAGAGGAGAGCCAAGTCTCCCCCTCGTCAATCTTTCCCAAAAAGTCAACACTAGGCCAGACGTGCTCACACATGCACTGAAAGCACACCCTACAATGCAGCGCCGAGGGGTCTGGGACATCCCGCAGACAGCATCCTGTTCCCACTGAATGGCTCTTGTGTCACAAAGGACAATTTGGCTTCTCCCTGACGCAGCTACCTGCGTGGGATCTGAGTGGCTCTCCGGCTGACTTCCAACCTCAGGTTTTTGTATTTTGTACCCTTCTTTCCTCACTGGTCTTCTTTTTTTACACTCTTGTTTTTCTCTTCATCTCAAGTGGTCTGCAGAGGGGTGTCCTGGGAACCTGGCAGGATGCCCCGCTGACAGCCCCATGAACCCAGACACCCTCCCCATAAGGATGGACGGCTGAATTAACCTCCGTAAGGCCACTGCCTAACAAGCAGACAGCTACATGCCTTAAATATACACAAAAACACATAAAAAGCAGGACAATTAACATGCATAGTGACAAACCAACATGCAAACTCCCAGCAATGGCAGTGCCAGAGTTTTAATAAGCAGTTTTCCAAATTCAGTCCAAGAGGGAAGAAAACAATTTGTCTAAGTGTCCCAAATAAAACAGAGTCAGACACAAACATAACTTGTCTTTGTTTTCCTCTGTGGGACTGAAGAATGATTTCAAAAGCTCCTGTTTTGCTGGTTTACTTGACGTGGAAAATATCAAATGTCTTATTTTTAAGCTTATGATATTTAGATTCACTAGATTCAGTTTCTGGAGGTTGTTTTTCTTCAGCAGTACATTCAGCCTCATACATAGCTGTACAGAAATGATTTTCACATTGGATACTGGTCATTTTCACCCCTTTAATCCCACATCGAAACAGTTTCCATCATTTCCCATTTGGAGTTCTACACAAGCAAGCATAAATCAGGAATCAGGAATCTGACATGTTGTGGGCCCAGAGGTGTTATCCTGTTGGTCTTAAAAAGCAGTGAGGCAACTGCTGCTTTCCTATTATTTCAAATAAGTCTGCCAGATCTCCAGATCTCTAAAGTCAAAAAGGTGTTTTTCCTTCCACAAACTGTCACTCACTAAACACCGAGCTATGAGTGTGTGTAAACCTCAGCGTGTCGGCTGTTTTGTCATAGTCACTCAGAAACCGTGCCATGTTCAAAGTCACATAAATCCCTTTTCTCCTCATTCTGATGGAGCAACTCAGCAACTCATCTTTGCCAAGTTGCTGCAAAGCGATTAGCTGATTTGCTACATGTGTTAACAAGAAATTGAACAGGTGTTCCTAATAAAGTCCCAGTTTACAACAGAAGTCATCTCATACCTGTTTTTTATTCCATCCATCTGAGACAGAATTAGTAATGGATGATTGTATTACTCTATATTAGCACAGTTATATAGGCCTGCTAACACAGCAGCTGTTTATCTGAGACCGGCGAGACTACCTGCTCACATTTGTTCCACTGTCTGCATGTTTTACTGTGTCTGTATCTATAAGCGGAGGAGAACGTGGCAGCAGTCCCTCGCTCATTACCCAGAGGTCACAGCCCACGCCTGACCACTTCCTGCCTGACCTCCCAGAGGACAGCAGAGCATGCTGGGCTGTGGATCACACGTGCTGATCACAAACAATCCTACTTCCTGCACCGGATCAGCAGAGAGGAGCAGAGACAAACAGAGCGGGAGAGAGGGTCCTGGCTTCTTTCAGCCACTTGCTGTTTTCACTTCCTCCACTCTCACGCTCTCTCAGCATCTCGCTCTCTTTCATTAGCCATCTGACTATTCACCCCCGGCCTAGCTCAGCCCGGCCCCGGCACTGGGAACAAAATACTCACTCCCCATCTCGTTCCAAGCTTCCTCCCACACTCCTCCGTTTAAAGGCATGAGTCACATCGGCCTGGATCACGCATGAAAGGGGAGATTTGTTCATCAGGGACGTTCTCAACCTACTGAAGAAAATTTGTGAACTGTTTTAGTTGGCATCGTTTGATGTTAGCTCTGGAGCAGGACACAGCCTGGCGACGGATCACTGGTTACAAGCCAAAGCTGAGATGCAGGTTTGATGTTGAAGATGCTGGGATAGTTCAGTTTTTCATGAAAAATCGTGATAAGGGCTAGAACACAATAAAAACAATGGTACTAAAATTTAAAGAGCTGAATTCAGACAGAGTATGTACACCTTGTCATAGACGCTCCAACTAACAAATGGGAAAACAAAATGTTGAGTTTTTCAATGATTCCATCTGATTTTTCGTCAATATCTGCTAATCCTAAAAAGAATCAGAGTGGCTTCAGTATGTGTGCAAACTCAGTGTTTTATACATTTAAAATATGTATTCAGCCTCCTTTGCGCTAATGCTTCAGTAAAAACCAATTTGAATTGCCAACAAAAGAAATAAAATTAGTTCACAGTGTGTATGTGTGATTTGACCTCAATAAAGCCTTTCCGGGAATACTGAGGTTTGTTGGAGAACAGCATCGAGCAAACAGATTCACCAAATCCAAGAAATACAGCAGACTGGTGAGGGATAAAGCTGTGGAGAAAGAAAGCAGGATTAGATTATGAAACAATATTTTTAGTTTACCAAAGACCACTTAAAGTACAACCATCAAAAAAAGCTTAACCAGATTTTGATAAATCTTTTCTTTCCTCAGTCATATCAGTATAAGATTTTAAATCTAGACAACTGATGCATTTAGCTCAAAATAATAGCAGCTTACTGCAGATTTATGAAGAAATAAATGTGCTGAATAACCTTTCTGAGCATCCTATTAATGACAGATGGGCTTTGTGAAAACTAGTGTGAACCCCAAGAAAGAGACCTTAGAAAAACATTATTGTTAATGTGGCATCTGTGGCTTACATACCACCATCCTGCAAATTAGGCTGCATCGGCAGGGGTGCGGCTAAACCCTAGCTTTAACTCTCCTTTGGCCCCTGTGGCTTGACCACAAACCCTTTGTCATTGGCTACTGGCTGCTACAATGAGCCGCCAGGAGACTGACCCCCTGACTCCCCGCAGGGAGTCCAGCCAGCCCTGAGCAGGGTCAGATCAGTAGAGGCTGGGTGCTAGAGGGCACAGCACTGGTGTGGAGGTCACCTCAGGGTTGTTGACTCTGGTACCTGACCCTGGCTCACTGCATCCCTTGCAGGTCAGGCCGGGCGTTCAGAGAGCTGAGGTCGCCTGCAGAGACCAGGGGATGAGCAACCATTCAGCGCAGCTGATCGAGACGCAGTGTCCCGTTCTGAGCTGACCACCTGGGACCGAGCGGGTCAAACCAACAAGACTCCTGCTGGTGGCCACAGAACAGAGAGTGAATGGAGCCATGCTCATTAGGGAAGGTATTCTGCACCAGAGACATGTGAAAAGTCCCAATTAGCTGGAATTAAGTTACATGGGGCAATGATTGACTAACTCAAATACAGATCAGACATTCAAATAGAAAATAGTCCCATTCCAAAAGATCTGTAACTTAGTGGCACAGGGAAGCTACACTACGGAGCCTCCAACCACAATATATATGGAAGCTTTAAAACATGTAAATTGTGGTAACTTGACAAAGAGAAATTCTCCACAACACACAGTATCCATATCTTTCAAATGTTTTTTATACAATTTTGACATCACAATCATAAACTTCAATGCATTTTATTGGGAGTTTAATTGATAGATTAACAAAAACCAGCTTAAGTTCATACTGACTTGACAAAGACCAGCTGTCAACATTAATATTAAAAAATTACGACAGATATTAAATAGGATTTATGCCTAAAGAAATTTAAGGCTGAGCTTTTCTGACAGAGCATATATATCATGTCCATAGCATGATTTGTCACAATAAATCTATCAATCAAGTTTATCTGTATAGCACATTTCAAAAGGAACTCCAAACAACTTTAAGTAACACCAAACAGGACTTTTAGGCTCATCAGTTTCTATAAAGGACAGATATGTGATGTGAATTATTGCTATTTACCCCATCATCTGCCTGAGCTCTAGATCTCTGCAGATCCTCCAGAGTTACCACATGCTTCTTGGCCTGATTAATGCTGATTAATGATCACCTTCCTGATCAGTCAGTTTAGGTGGAAGGCCATATTTATCGGATATTTAAAGATTGGAAAATCGTTAAATAACTAACTTTGTTTTAAAGTTGTCCAAAGTGCGTTAGATTGTATTTAAGGTATCAGAGTTTGAGGATTTAAAAAACACTATCCTTCTTCCTTCTACTTTACAATAATGCAATACTTTGGATTGATCTGTCATCAATGAAGTTTGAAATTGTTGTTGTATTGAGGGAAAATCTGAAAAATGTTAAGGAACATGAATACTTTTGAACCTTGGAATTATTATGTTTGTAGTATTTCATAGTGATTTCCTTTAGAAACATTTCAGTCTGGATTGTGGTTGGCGGATTGACCTTGGCCTTTGCAGTTGTTTCATCAGTGAGCCTAAAAATACCCAGACTAACATAAATGGCTCCACCTAGTCAAGCTTTGCATCTCAGGAGGGATGAAAAAGAGTGCAGGGGTCATGAGGTCAACTGATAACACTCAAGGACAGGCTGTGTCTTGTTCCTGAAGACACCTTCACGTCTGTCTAACCCTCATCCATCCATCCATCCACCCACCTACACATCCATCTCTCTCTGTCGACACTTTGTGACTGGGCTCGGGCTGGGAGAGGAAGCCCCTGTCAAGATAGAGTTTTTATCATGACCAGGGCGAACCTCCACTACCCTCCAACTCATCTCTGTTCCCCTTCATCCATCAGGCAGCTGGCCACATTGGACGATTGCTGACCCTCACCCTGAGCTGATTGGACAGGCAGTCAGAGAGGACGAGATAAGGCAGATAATAAGCCAGAGTGCATTCTTCTTTCTTGGCTTACTTTTTTAATTTTAGAGCAAAAGTTAGGGACTTGCACTTTTTGGACGAGATATGTAGAAATTTTAAAAAAAAAAGACCGTTTTTAAACAACCCCTGAGACATAAATTTAAGCAGTTTAAATTATTTCAGCCTGCTTCTAGATGCCCTGAATGGTACTTTCTTGACCCGTGGAGTTCTCCTCACAGATATCCACGTTCCTTTCATGCTCTTCACCTCCTCCTCCTTTTCTGTTTATTGTGCTTCTATAAGCACCCTGAAGGACCAAATTATGGATCAATGGAGAAACATTCATCTTTATCGCGCCTTAGTCCCCAGCTCATGCTAAAATAAGTGGCCAATTAACTTGGTGGCGACCATGCACGCTTGTCCCCATCTGACTGTAGATTAATGACCAGCCAACGCTTTCCCTCTCCAGTCCCATTTATCAGAACCAGCAACCAGGTCGGCCGATGATTTAACATCCGGACTGCCAGAGCCCCCTGGGGCCAAGGTGCCAGCATTACCACAGGCTTCGATTGGACTTAATTGCTCTCTTTTCCTCCTTGTGTAGGGAAAAGAGACAATTTTCATTGGCAGGTCCCATTAGCCTTTGAGGGGACCAGACCGGAGGAGTGTGGGATGTCGCGTTTCCTGAGAGGGTTTGCTTGAAGAGAGCTTATCAGTCCTGGAGTACTTCATTAAAATGTGCTCATTTAGGGTAACTGGACCCTCCACAGACTCTCATCATGTCACTGTCTCAGCTCAAGAGTTGACCTCCTACCCAGAGTTGGTGCTGTAGGAAGAGGTCGGTTGATGAGAGGGCAGCTTTTCAGGCTTTATTAGAAGCAGTCTCACTTGTGCAGTTATTTTTCCACCATATATAACATGCAAAAGGGAACGTTAGCTGCTGATATTAGGCTTTCAGGTCATGCAAGTTTTTTAGGATTTTCTTCTTTCTTCTCTGGGATCTTGTCAAAATTAGAAATGTCCTGTCTGGGAGTGATGCCAAAGAACAAGTGCACTCAAAGCAAATATAAAGCCAAACCTGCTTTGAAATTGTTTATAATAAAGCATATTCATGTTTTAAAATGTCCCAGTTAAAGTCCGCAGCTGAATACAATTAAAACTCTGATGCAAGACTCATAGTGACATTCAAAGATTCCCTCCATTTAATGAGTAAGCCTGAGAAATTAAATGAGGAAATAAATGAGGAAAAACATCCGTCTGTCAATGTTCAGAGCAAGTAGAGACTGCTAGCTGTATTTCCAACAAAAGGTTTTTCTATGAAACTATGATGCAGGGGTGTCTAACACTAATGCACTTCACATTTTTCGAATTTTTTAGAACTATCTGCCAATCATTTTGTCACCACAAAAATTATTTTTTCAACTGAAAAATCTGAAATCATTACTAATCCTATAGAAGACCTTAACTCAGGTAACATGACTTTAGAAGCATCGTTAAAATCAGCATGATGAAAAACAACAACAGCATTTTGAAGGCTGAATACCACATCTGACAATTATATGTTTCATAGTTTCAGCCATAATCTGCGCTTTAGACTGGACTCGTGTGCACTTATCCATATCTAGATGTTCGCCACGCAGAGCTGACCACAGCGCAGGAGGGTATTGATGGGGTTTGAAAGGCGACGGAGCGCTGCAGCCAGTCTGACCCTGTGCTGCCCTGGCCTTTCAGACCCAGCAGCCCTTTCAGAGGCAGCTGGACAATGCCGGCCGGCCTCCGGCTGGCCTCTGAGCCGATTAGGAACTGGACCTGCCGCAGCGGCCCGGAGCAGCGCTCCGACACCACCCACATCCAGCGAAGAGAGGGAGGAGGTGCTTGGCATCAAGGTCAGCAGCTAGATTGACCTCTGATCTCCCGCCATGTTTGGACACGTCCATGCACAAAGGCGCGGCCCGGACAGGCTCATTAGAATATGTGGCGATGAAAGAGGGCAAGAGGGCTGCGGACTGTTGCAAGCAGTTGTTAGTTAGTGTGTATGTGCATGGTTGGCATGGCGACCTGGTCAGTGGCTGTCGGACCACCGGACCTTCCCTCGATCCCCACTTCCATCTCCTCCCCAGATGTGCAGCTCTGGGCTCTTTGTTGGGGCCAGGAGGGAGGAATTACACCAGGGATGATCCGGTATTACTGGGCCCGCCTGCCTTTCAGCTCCAGTTTAGTTTTGTTGGCCGGGCCTGTTTTCATCCTCCTCCCAGTGCTGTCGCCACTGAACCGACCCCTTTGATGTCCTTATACGCTGACCACCAGATCGCAACATTTCACATTTTTAGATATATATATTTTTTAATCTGTGGGAAAGTGTAAGAACTGGTCAAAAGGTCAAACACAATGCAACAGATGAGAAGATAATGTGAAAAATGATTTTCCATAGAATTAAAAATAAAAGGATACTCAAGAAAATCCAAATACTGTGAAATACTGAAACCATATACTTTTATTCTCCACTGCAAACTTATGCCCTCTTGCACCAATGCGGACTGGACGTAAGATTTGTAAGGAAGAGTCATGTTTGTTGTTGTGCTCTGTTGTATTTTTCTCTTCATGCCGTAAGAAGATAAATCATGACAGTCTGATGCTGGTTCTTTACATCTTTTCATCTGAAGCTCTTAGTTCAGGAGAAGTGTCATCCGTGGAGGGAAATATGTCCCATTGATGCAGACCTCATGCTAATGTACTAGAGGGATTTTGAACAGGATAAAATTCATCAGGACCTCTTTGACCCACAGTTTAAAAAACATGTTAAGATTTAGCTCAGATGTGGTCATACTTTCAGTTTAAGAGATATTGTGCTGTATGTGTTCAACTAAAAAAATACATAAATAAGTAATATATATTCATTGCACATAAATAAACATTGCTTTGATCTCCCTAGATTTTTTTTTATTTATTTTTTTTATAGAATATGAAGTGAGGTGGTCAGCTAAGATTGGTGGGGTTTTTTTATATTTTACACTTGGCAGGTCAGCATATTTATGATTTATGTGGGTGAGGGTAGGAGTAAAACATGAGCCTTAGGAGTTTTTAAAATTCGTTTTCAATTGTCCGACTCAATGGGACATGTTTCACCCAGAGGTCCAAACCAAGCCCTCTGAATCTTTGCAGCTGTTTTGTCCATTTGAACTGTATTAACCTGCGACCCATCACTAACCCCTCACCTTCCAGCTGCAGTGTGAGAGTGGGTGTGCGGGTGTGTGTGCGTGTGTGGAAATGCCTTGTCTGTAACCAGGGGTGCATTTTTACTGTTCAATTTACTTCACGCAACCAGAGGGGAATGTGTGTATGTTTTTTTCGTGTGTGTATATGTGTGTCGCTGCAGAGCAATAATAGCAGAAGGTCTCACTCTGACGGCCCTCTGTGTGTACTCATTGAGCTCAGAGGTTGTGTGTCAGGGGTCAAAGGCTCTGTGGGGGTGGGGCATCTGATGGTCAGTGGTGAGTTGAGGCTGGGGAAGGGGGAGAGGTGTGGCCTACATGCCTGAAGGTAGATAGACTATCTTAATTGGCCTTTGGAGACTTCAGAGAGTGTGTGGATGTGTGGACGCAGATAAAGCTGCTGCATCTCTGTCGTTGTCAGATTAGAAAAGAGGGTAATGATGATTAGTGCTTGGGAGAATCAGTGGCAAAGTACAACAGATGTCAATGTGAGGCACTTAACAAATTAAATAATTTCTTTGATACATATCAGTGCAATAAAAATATTTATTTGTTGCAAATATCATTTTGTATATTGGTTTTTAAATGTTTAATCCACTAATAGACGAGAAGGAAGTGAAACAAGTCCATAAAGAAGGCTTCTGATTTCATATGGTTTAAATTAACACCTCAAAAGGAATGTGTTTAGTCCCCTTTAATTTAACACACATGAAAATATTAAATTAACAAAAAGTAGGAATGGTTCAGAAGTTTGTTAAATATGAAGACCAAGCAACAAACATCTGTGACCTTCATGCAAACTGGAGAAAGCTGAAAGTCCACATCCTAGTCAACACAGCATCCATACTGTAGAAATGTGGTCTTGGTGATATTATGGTGAGGAAAAGCTGGAAAGATAAACTTAAAAAATAAAACTGATCACACAAACAGATTATGAGATTTTGACATTACAGCAGCATGCTGATCTTTATGACTGTGTTTGATATACTGGACTATGATGAAAGCTTAAAGTTGCTGATTTCACTTCAGCTTAATAAAAGGCTAAATATGCATAATTGTTCTTCACTCTCTACAGCTTCTGTTCTCTGAGAGCAATTGGCCCTTTAATTTGAGCCATTCCTCCATGTTTGCCCAGGGACAGTCGGTCTTGTGCCTTGCAAGCACATTATTCACCTATTAAAGTCCTTTATTTACCCTCTTTCTCTTGAAAGGACAGGCCGTGTCTAGCTGATGAAAAGCGGCCGAGTTTCTGCTCCTCTCAAAGCCGGAGAGACAACTACAGTCACTGAATGTTGGCAGAGTAAACATTCCTGATCACACACTTCCACACGTGCAAACAAGCATTCCAGGAGAGGGAAAATACGTACACACAACTCAACACACATAATGAAAACTCAGGAAACTGTCTCAGTTTTCTTCACAAGGCTTAAAGGTCATCAGGAGAGGCGAATGTATGGAACTGTCCTTTAAAACATTTGATTCATTCACATCTGGAGAAAATAGAAGCATGAAAACTGTAGAAATACTCAGTTCTACTCACAAAAACTGACCAGGGCATTCCTTGACGATAAATTAAAGTTAGCTTTTTTTGGAAAAAGAAAAAACGCAAAATCAGCAAGTGGGGGCTATAATAACACGGGGGGAGGGGTTAGTTTGTGGCAGATATGATTGGTGTCTTCCACAAACTCCTCACACACATGAATAAGTTAAAGCTAAGAATATATTTGTTACAGGATTTGTGTTTTACAGAATATTAAATACAATAACTGAATGGATACTTGAGATAGCTGCAACAAAACACTAAAGGCAAGCTTTAAAATGAATTTCAATTCAAATTGATGCAGTACAAGCTTTAACACCCTGACATGAGCATCATCAGGGACCTGCCCCAGCCTGCTGATGCACAGTGGCGGTAGAGCTGCTCTCCGGCAACAGCCAAACACTCAGTGGGCAGCAAAGAAGACTTGACTGACTGGTTCAATATTTGTCGGTCCAGAGAGTAGGCGTGTGGAGGCTGCAGGAGGTCAGAAGGTCGGTGGGTGGAAACTGTGGCCTTTCGGCTCAGATGTGACTGACCAGCAGGTGAACAAACATTGAGACTACAGCAGCGGCTGCAGCCACATGACCTTAACATGGAGCTCATCAGTAAAGTTCAATTTTAGACTCACTATGTCACATTAGGAGTATACAGTACTTTACAAAAGTATTCATACCCCTTTCATTTTTTCACATTTTGTCGCTTGACAGCTACAAACCGCAGCATATTTTAATAGGTTTTTAAGTGGAAGGAAAAAAACATGTTCCTTGTTTTCAAATAGAAGCTGACAAGTGTGATCTACATATTTATTCTGCCACCCCAGTCAGTGCTTTATATAACTGGAAATTAACTGCAAATTTGTCAGCACAAAAACTGCTGATGTGCAAAACGTTGGATGTCATGTTCAAATGTACATTTGACAAAGGGCGTCTTATTTTTTTGGATGAAAAGAAAATAAGTTTGTGTTGGCAGTGATATGAAGTTTGAAATACTGAATGCACTGAAAACTAAAAAAAAAGAATAAAAAGTGTTTCATGAAAATCAGGACTAGATGCTTGATGAAATGTCTTTTTCTCTCTGTGCTGTCAAACATTGAGTTCAACATCTTCTTAACTCTTCTCGAATCTGATTTCCAGCTCATTCTTTCAAAGGTCATGTGAAAAAAACAGCCTTAAGAGCATTTTGTGTGTGTCAAACAGAAGTGTGAGAATTCCTGAAAGCAGTGACCATGTAACGTGGCAATTCTCTTGTTTTAATCTGGTTTGACGCCAGGCAGGTTGAAGTCCAAATGCTCTGGGAAAACACACCGAGCCATTCATGTAGCATAAGCCTGTTTTACTCTGCAACACATGTAAAACAGGCATGCTTGCATATGCAGATCTAATTAAAAACATAAGCTGAGAGAAAATAAGATCAGGACTTCTTGAAAAGAGACAAAAGCTTTATCACTTTCCCAAATGTGTTGTCATTTCTGCTCTTCTTTTCACCGATAACAGAGCCTCGCCTGGAACAATCACACTCGGCCTTGCTGCGTGTTTACTTTAGGTTTAGTGCCTGCTAAGATACTATTGATGGCCAGTCAAGTAATGTCGCCCGACTGTTTTTCGTCTGGCCTCAGTGTGGCACTTAGGCGATGAAAGCTGGGTCCTCAGAGTCCCACCAATCCGGCAACAAGTGCAGCCCCCTCTCCACGCTTCGCCATGAGAGGAGGCGGCTCAGCCTGACTGACGTGAGCGGCGTGGACAGATACAATTTCAGCCCGGCAACACAGCCAGGATCTGGCAACCCTCCTCTCTGTTTACCCAAAGGCTGAAGTCAGCTGAGCCCAGACCTCACCTGCTGGCCTCACTGGTTGCCATGAGAGACTACATAATCTCTCTGAGTCCATGCAGGATCAGAGCTTCTTCTGGTGCAAAAAGCTCCACATCCCTCCCTTCACTTGATTCACAGTTTGTGAGACGACTGCATACCTTTTCTTTTTCCTCATGCTGGTTTTGCATATATTTAGAAAAACACACAGAGATTTTATTTAATGTCTGTGACTCCCCGATTTCAGACTTCTTGTCTGTTTAGGCAACAATTTTAACTTATAGATGTCAGATCACATCAGTAAACATACTACAGTTGTTTTTCCCAACAGGCAAAAAAGTAAATATATTACCAAATCAAACAGTTTATGATTAAATCTAAACTCAGTTTTAATTTTTTTTTGTGTTCTTATTGCTTTTAAAGTTATCAGTAGTTTGAAGATGAATCACGTCACATTATTAATTAATTTATTGCTTTTCAGTCAGAGTAGCTCAGCTTATAAAGTAAATTATAGCTTTCTTTTGACTCCAACATAAAGGTCAGATTTATAAATTGCACCAGGTTCAAACACATAAGCTACAGATTTCTGCAGCTCCCCCAAAGTAGCCATGCACTTATTGCCAACTTCTTTGATTTATGCTTCTTTGCCCAACCGGTCAGTCCAGAAGAGCGTCCATGTTTTAGTGGGTTTGCAGTGGTGCCCAACTTTATGTAACAGGAATGCTTTGTTGGATATGAATCATAAACCTTCTGTAGCTTTGTGACCCACCCAAAAAAATATGTGTAGATATATACTTTTTTATCGCTCACAATTTTGCACCCTAAAATCTGCACTCCAACATTCCTTAGTGTTTTTATTAGAGGAGTCAAAGCAGTATTTCCAAAGACTCAAGTATTCACCAAATCAAAACTTTACGACATACTGCTGAATTTTCTTTAAAAAAAAAAGGAATCAAATTGATGATAATTGAACAGTGGTTAAAACATATTTTAACCACTGTTTTAATATATAGTTTTCATATATAGTTTTTTCTATCTTGTTGCTAGTCCAGATGCAATGAGGAGTGGGAGCGAGGTAGAAAAACAGCTCATCCTTCAGGGATTTACCCTCGGCGGTCTGTTTGGCTCCACAATGGCCTGATTCACAATCGACGTCCTGAAATACAGCGATGCGGGACGATGAGGTCACTTTATGGATGGATGTCATCCTTGAATGGTGAGAACGAGCCACACACAACAACCTCATGGAGATACAGGACCACCGCAGGATTCACACGCTATACCCTCCGTCAGATCCTAAACTTTAGCCGCTGCGATAATTTATAGCTCTCACAGAGTAAGAGCAGGGCTCCGCATGAATGTGTGTGTGCGGGACAGGGAAGGTCACTGACCTCAGTGACTCGGCTAAAATCCCCACGGGCCCAGTTCAGCATTGGAATGGACCCCACAGCGCAATGGGAAGATGGCTCCAACATAATGAGCACAAAGGCCAATTGTGAAGCTATTCTCTGCGGGGCAGAAAGCAGCGGGCCCCGGGGACAGTGCAACGTTTTGTCGGCTGAAACGGAGAAGGAAGCCTGTTGCCTTAACAAGTCTCTGATAACATTCAGCAGAAGTGATTCAACAGCAGCACTTTGTCTCTTGGGACATAAAGTGTTAGATTTACATCCACTGTATTTATCTGCACTTGGAGACAAAAGTGCTGGTAAGTGACTCTGAAGGGCCAAATTAGTCTTTTACAATTTATTTTGCACCAGCTTCAGTTACTATCTGTAATAACTGTTACATGATGCCAGATTTTTATTTTGTCTTTTTTTGGAAATCTGAAATGGAATTATATAACTTATGCACACACATCAAAATGTTTAATTAACTTAGAAAATATCCCTTATTTAAAAATAAAGTCATCCCAAATCACACAAGTAACATAGACCTTTATACTTACGCTTAGTTACATTTGCAAGTATTTGGAAAAAAATTAAGAGGCAACTTAAAATGATCCGTTTCTCGAATTTTACTTTTTTATATGTATATGTTTGAATAAAATGAACATTGTTACTTTACACTATGAACTACTGACATGTCTCCGAAATTCCAAGCAAAAATGGTCAAAATAATGAAAAAGATGGAGTGTTCTTTCAGACATCAAATAATGCAAGGAAAATAAGTTAATATTCATTTACAACAATAATACTAATATTTTAAATTAGGAAGAGTTCAGAAATCAATATTTGGTTAAATAACCAAGAGATTTTCAATGGGGTTCAGTGCAGTGGTCACTTATTTTTTTACAGAACTGTATATATTGATTGATTGATATATATCAGAACAATTAAAAGAGAAATCCAAAGTCCATCAAACAATATAAGTTAGATTTTTTGACCCAAAAACCAAGTGTCAAAGTTCTATTTTCAATTACGTCCATTGAAATGATGTGGGTAATGGTTTAAACATGTATCAAAACAAGCTCCTCTCTCCGTTTTGTATTTGCTTGATGTCTTACATTTCTTGGGAAAATCCCTGCCTTCTGTTATTAATGACAAATAATGTAAATGTCCTGACCAATCTTTGACCACTTGGTGGACACTAGAGGATGTTTTTGGTGCTTGAGAAGATCTGATCTGATGGTGACCACCACATTCATTTCTCTGGCCGCCTCAGTTTCTGCCTCTGCTGTGATGTCAACCGTCAGGATGTTAACAGAGGAGATCAACAAAGCTGGTGACACAGACAAGGAGGCAAACAAATGCTAACACCACCTCTTTTGCCATAAAATGCCCATTCCTGCGACTTATTGCCTCTTTTCCAAGACTTATTCAAAGTTTTTGTCTTCTACCGACCCGCCACTCCCCCATGCCAAAAGATTCTCTGTCCGTATGATTAGGTGGAGGGGATAAAATAAAATGAAACAACAAAATAAGGCCTTTCTTTTCCTTCCGAAAGACTAGAAACGGTGCTTTGTGTGCGTCCGCTGTTGTGGCACATTTGACAGGTCTAGCTCGGCTGCTTTTGTGCAGCCAGAATAAAGGCGATTGACAGAAAACACAAACTGAGCCACTGTGCTGTTGTGAGCTGGCTATTAGTCAACGTGATGGCCTTTGCAGATGCTAATGGCTTATGGTGCATCCAGGGCCAGCCTCCTCCACACAGAGCTTGGCTACCTGATGGCACAAAGACCCTTTGCTAGAGGTTGACTTCTCCCCCTGCTCTTTTCATCACTGCTACAAAAGTCATTAGGCTAAAAAAAAGTCATTTCTGAGAATCAGGGGGATATAATAGAAGCGCACACTGAAACAATTTCATAAGAAGCAGCTATGCTCATGGTTAAGGCCCCAGGTGATGAAGATGAGGCTTGTGAAGCCCCTCTGAGTAATGTGGAGCTGTGGTAACAGCCAGGCTCTTGTGAAAGCAGAGATGATGCCCGGGAGTGTCGGACCTCTGGACTCCCGACTTATTAATCAGCCAGACCCTCAGCTGCGTGCCTGAGGCTGCAGCGTGCCTTCAACCTGCTCTGGGACCAGATAACACCTTTAAGACTTACATACTGGGAGGGTTTTACCCAGACCTGGAGCAGAGGCCTCAGCTCATCAGCACACAGTTCACTGAGTCCTGCAGCAGCGGCAGCGGCAGCAGGAGGATTGCAGCATCCTCTACTGCAGGGCTGAGAGCAAACACATCAAAGATCATTCTCTGTCTATTTTTTTATTTTTTTTACTCATTGTTCAATCAGTAATTTATTTCTGTGAAATCAAGATTTAATATGTTGAAAAAGTAAATGTGCCGTCAACCTCTATCCTACAACTTGCCATCTCTTGGGACAGTCGAAATGTGACAAAATGAATCGCGTCTCAAAAGTTTGTAATCTTTACCTATTTTTTATCATGTATAACCAAGAACCTCATCATTTTTGGGATCTATTTAGCTAGGTGGCTAAATAAGGCTTAGCTGTACTTGTCAGGATGTTGGCAGTTCCATAAGTGGAGTAAACCTGTATCAGTTCAGACAGAGTATCTGCATGGTGCATCATGAGATAAAGCCCTTTTAGGCTATTGTCATAAAATCATTGCAAACTGCTTTGCTTATATGCTTGTTGATGCATATTTGACACATACCAAGGAATGTAATGGATCTTGTTGACCTCTGGTGGTCAGAAACAGGCATAACAAGCTCTACTAACAAGTACTTCATTACTACTGCATCAATAATTTATTACGTCACCGAAAAAGTTCCTCAATCTGCTGGATCAGTATGTGTACGAGCAGATTACGAACTTAAATTCTGAATGCACATTCTCCTGCAAAAAATAAATAAGGAAGAAGTTAAATTCGTTTTGTACACAAGAAGAAGAAGTTGGTGCACAAGAAAAATGTAAAAGACAAACGCAAGTCATAGAAATACACAAAACATACAAGTGATGTAATTTTTTTTTAAAAAGTTGAAAAAGTTAAATGAGTTCAGAGTTAACCTCTCATACTGGGCTCAATGTATTTTTTTTTTTTTAAATGAGATTTAAAATGGCAAATTAAGATGCAACAAAAGGTCTGTCATCTGTGAGATTGCTTTCTGTATTAAATAGAGATGCTTTACAAAGACAATCAGTGTTCGCAGTTTTATAGCAGCTTAGACCTGACAAAGTAAGAAACAAAAAAATCACAATAAGAGAAATTTGTTTTGTAGAGCATGCATTTTATATTCAGAAGTCTTCACTTTTACCTTGGGGTTGTGAATAAGACACAAAGGTCCTTTTCTCCCACAGACTCTTCAAAATGGGGAAAACAAAAACACACCACGGCTCTTCATCTAAAGTTGAGCATATCTACAATTAGCAAGAATTAAAAGTTTTAAAACAACTTTTAAAACTTTTAGTTAATCTCTCCACCAGTCAGTTAGAGGGATGACAGAGGACATAAAAAATATCCGGCATAAGCTACAGTAAACGGTGGCTTCAGCCAACAAATCTTCAAAACAATCATTAAATATTATCTACAAAACATCCAACTGCTTGGGAGGCATGCTGTGTAAAAAGCCCTTTTTCTACCATCACAGATATAAATGTGAGGCCTTTGCTACTCTAATTGTCAAATCAGGATAAACACTGGTCTGACATGTAAAAGAAAAAAAAAATACAAATTTGAGCAAAACCACTTTATTGCCACTATTAAGTCTAAAGAACAGTGGGTAAACTATTTGAAATCACTGTTCAAATTTCAAAATAAAGTCTGATGGCATCTCTTGCACCACTGAAAATGGACCATCAAATTGATTCAAAACATGGTTATCAAATCAGACGCATTTCATTTCAGGTCTTTGATCTAAATCTAACAGAAAACCTGTCGGCTAAACCGAGGAGAGTCAGAAACAACGATTATCTAGAGATTCTACAGAAATGACTCGTTAAAGATCCTTCTGTTTGCTCGGATCTTGTGAAAATATTGACAGATGGGGCACCAAGGATGGTGGCAGCAGTGCATATGGCAAAAGCAATTAGGTACAAAAACAGGGGACTATAAGTTTTAATTTAAGGAATTTCTTTCATAGCCATGTTAAAAAAAATTGCTTTTCGTCTTGCAAAGTTTTAACGGGCAGATATTGGAATATCAGCAAACATTTGGAAACTGCAGAGACAAATCAGCCTCTACTAAAGTAACAATAAAACAACAAACTAACATAAAAAAATGAAATTTATTTATTGACGTCAATTTTATTTTTATTTAAACACAAATTAAATAAATAAAGCACATCTGTAAGGGGGTACACCATGCACACATTACTTTCTACAACATAAAACATGTCTTCAGAAAAGCTTCTTAGCTTTCTGTTGCGCAGGTGTCTGACTCTGGATCCTGATGCTGTACATGATAGCGGCTCCCCGGCTGCCCACTCACTTTGTCTGTGCAGGAAGCACGGTCTGGATATTTATGTACATGTACCCATATACACATCTGAGTGAATGAAGGAGTGAAGAAATATGGGTAATGTATTCTCACCCCTCCTTCATTCAGGCAAATACAGAAAGAAGAGAGCAAGATGTTGGTGATGTGAAGATTCTTAAAGGGTCAAATGAAGAAGGTGCAAAAGGATGAGAATCTGGGGAGCGAGTGGAACAGTGAGTCCTGAACAGTGACTGGAACAAAAGGAAGATTTTCTATCATTTTGCCATCTTAGAAATCATTCAGACACAACGGTAATTTTAAGTACAACAGATTCTACATTGCATACATCTAGACCCACTGCAAATGGCTGACAAAAGATGAGAAACCTGGTGCAAATTCAAAAAACACCTGGACGAAAACCCAGTCCATTTGTAAATGAGCCCACTGAATCAAACAGTATTGAGAATTGGATCAGCTTTTCTAACTGGCTCCAGAGGCAGAAAACTAGCTGAAAACTAACTATAATGGGACAGACTCTAAAAATCTAATCAAATTTAACTGCACAGGTGTTGAATGTGCATTTTTAAAACCTCAATGACAACCATTTCACTTTTTAAAAGACATTTTATAATTCGTTTCTTCTATTCAGCGTTTCAGTAAGAGAGCAAGTTACATTTGGGACATGTATGAAATTAAAATAAAATTGCTTGAGAAGTTTGTTGAGGACTTTTGGATGGATGAAACAGACGTCTTAATGAGGGAATAAACTGAATAAAAATAGATCTAGCTTTATGAGATGCAGACACTTATGAGTGGAGAGTGTTGGTGAATGGAGAGCTAGACACTCAGATGAGCTTAAAAGTGGAATCAAGTGCTGTTAATCCTAAGTGCAACTATTCAATATTTTAGAAGATAATTGGATATAATTTTTGGATGAGACAGAAATGCCAAAATATCAAAAACAGCACAGGATATGTCAACACTTGTCAGCTATGGGGCACAAGTGCTTAGCTTTGCATTTCTCCTTCAGTGTCAGTATGGTTGGGTTGTTGTGCTCCTCTGGTGTCAAAGCAGCCAGATGGATTAGAAATAAAGGAAAAAGAAAAGGAACTGTTCTTTATTTGTGTTCATATCCATTGCTCCATCACTGTGTAAGAGTCACCGATTGCAGAACCAGGAAGCTGTGGAGATAGTGTCAGAAACGGGCGATGGCGGTAATTTACAGATGTGTTGTCTTTGTTCAGTGCAATAATCTGTAGAAGAAAAAAAAATAGTAAACTGACTTGTTAGGATGAAAATAAACACATCAACACCTTTCCAGACACTTTGCATTTAATTAAAAATGTCATCCTAGAGAGAAATACCTGGATCCGCTACTTTTCCTTGTGAAGAGCTTCTATGAAAGATTCAAGTTTCTCCTGAATCTCACGGACTTTCTCTGCAAAGGTAAGAAAAAAAAGTGGCTTCAATTTCAAAATCAAATCTAAAATAGTTCAGCATGAAAATAAAAAAAATAATCAAGGAAAAAACATGACTGTGCACAATGTTGCTCAGAAAAACCCCAAAAACATTTTGTTAAATTATTACTGCTGAACAAATAAGACATAAGGAAAGATTTTAATGTATTCCCTAAGTTTTTAATTTATAGTCGAGTTAAGAATTATTTTTTGCTATAATAAAAATATTATTCAGAAATCATCAATAATATGAATATTATGGCTTCATATAGAAATAAATACATATTACCTACAATCCATGTGTATATTTTGCTTTTTCTTTATTAGTCAATACATTTTGTATTTTTTTTGTACATTATAATAAACATTAAATTGTGCAGAATTAAAATTAAAACTAAGATTAGTCTTGATGCATATCAAAGTATCCTCTTTTGCATATTTATTTTTGGGTGTCAAGTCTTAGGTGATGAAAGAGACACAAAAGTAATTAAACATAAATAACTCCAGGATGTGTAGATATTTCTAATATATAATATCTAAATACAGTATTTTCTTCTTTAATTTCCCGATAAAAATAAATAAATAAAATAAAATCCCCCATATTTTCACACAAAAAAACCCAAACAGCTTTCTTTGACAGTGACAGCCAAACCTCAAGGCAGACCTACTTTACACATTTGATGATGAAGACTTATGAACCCACATCAAAGCTCTCACACTCTCCTTTTTATGGCAAGTACCTCCTGGGCACATTGCTAATGGACGGAAGGCGACACCTTCACATCATTTCAGAGGGGAGTGGAGGGGGTGAAACCAGGGAGAAAAAAAAAACCCTCACTTTTTTAATATAACTACTATTGTCCATAGAGCATAATACGAGCAATCCTTTCAACAAACATGTAGTGTCACGCGAGATGTGCGAGTCGTCTAAAGCAGTCTTAATCACTGATTAAACAGTGGCTAAAGGAAGTCTGTGGGCCAACGATGGAAGGAGGAAAAAAAAAAAAAAAAAAGGAAACGAAATGAAACCGTAGCTTGCAATGCCAGCTGCACCTCCAGGGCCTGGCTGACTCTCCAGCTTCCCCGTCACCCTCGCTAATCTGTCTGTATCTCCTCCAAGCACAAACTCAAACACTGGCTTTGAAGAACAAACCAGCACCGCTCCATCTTGATCAATCAGCAGCAAGAGACACACAGGGGAACTATTGTCAGTTCTGAAAGTTACACAGCTAAGAGTAACTTTCAGGAACATAAATCAAAACGGTTTGGACTGAGAGCCAAAAGTATCTATAATGTCAGCGTGGAGGTGATAACCCGATGTTCCTTAGAGGGAAACTGAATATCATACTCGGGGGACTTCTGTGAAGTCCTTTGATAGGCGCACTAAGGTATCTTTTTCTTGATGGATGGATGTTTAGAGAGAGAAAGCCACCCCGCCACCTGCCTCCTACAAAACTGGCCTAAGAACAAGAGACATGGTGGAGAGAACATAAGAACCGGTCCAAACCGAGTCAGAAACGCTGGCTGTGAACTCCTGTCCTACAAACTTGAGAAAGCTGTACAGTCATGCAAATTCCACCTCCTCTCACCCTCCAACATGTTCCCAACTGGCAGGTGGCAGGAAAAAAAATTCCCAGCCTTTGATACTCTTATAACGCACTCAGACAAAATGGCAGGGTGTAAGGAGGGGATTACTACACCTTATGGAGGCATTAAAGGGGCCTGTGGAGGGGGAACGCCGACAAGTCGCACCAGCAGGTGTGCAGCTGAATGAAACATAAACCTGTGGTATGGCACTGCGACAGGCAGCCCACCGCAGGGCCCGGCTCAACGCAGCAAACAGATTAGGCGACGAGCCCCGACCACAGGGCAACATGACTCAATCCAGGACCAATAAGAACAGGATTACAGACATCTGCCTGACCTGGGGAAAAGAGCTGCGAGGCATTGGGGGTTTGCGGGTGGATGATGTGAGGGAAGGAGGGTACCGACTGTCAAATCGTGAAAACATGGGAAATCCCCTGGCTCAGGCTTCAAAGTTTGTTATTGACTTTAGATGTGGATGTTGTTAAAGTGACTTGACTTGGATTTCAAATATAGAACGCTCAAAACTGGTAGGCCATTAATGATCCTTCCAATGGAGGGCATAGACTGAGCTTAGAGTTAAAAAGCGGGAAAAACACAACCTGGACAGGCTGTAAAAAGTTACAAAGGAGGATCTTTCAGGAAATTCGAGGTGCATCACCAATCCAATCTTGTCATACACAACGATTTTCTCAATGTCCTACCACATAACGTACTACCACATTAGTTTTTCCTCTAAAGTTTCAGAAAAACTGAGAGTGTTTTCTCTTGATTCAACTTAAAATGTGCAGAAGTAATCACAATCAGCTGATTGTTAGCTTGTTTTGCTAATAAAATTGTTAGCTTGCTTGGCCCTGAATAATGAGTGGCTGGGCGGGAGCTCAAGGAAAACGGCCACAAAATTCTGACTTCTGTTCATTGTTCTGTGCACTATAGTTACATTAGATACAACTGAGAAAAGTAGAAACAGAACAAAGTGTCACTTTTGTCTATTTCAACCCTAAATCCAACAGGAATTGGAATCTATTTGGGGATCCAATTTTGGAGTTCAACTGACGACCATGATGAGTCGTGGAATACAGGTTTTACCTTTGTGTCACAACATCTTGCAGAACAACCCTTGTTACGAAAAATATCTCAATTTATCGTAGACTACATGTAGTCTAGTCTGTAATCACAAATCATATCTTGTTTATGAATAGTCATTCTCTTCTTCTGTTATATTTATTGTTAATGAATGAATGCATTTATTAATTAAATAAAAATACCGTTAACATTTTCTTACAGGTTGATGCCCCCAGCAGCTCTCAGGAGCCTGGAGGTTGCGGCCAAGTATGAAGTGCTTTCTGAAGAATAAAAACCGAAAGACTGAGACTTCTTTCCCCCTAACACCATCTGTTTGCAACCAAAAGACTGAAGCATGATAAAAAAGAGGCCATAAAAGGCCTTTCTTTTCACCATCCTGTGGAAATGAAACAAAAAAAAAAAAACCCCAAAACAAAACAAAAAAAAAATTAGTGGTCAGTCACCGCTGTCTGTTTCTCACTGTGCAAAACAGGGAGTAGCGGTTTAAGACTCCATTTAGGCTCCTGTTTACTTAAGAGATGAGCCCCAAAACAGTCATTCAGCCGCTCACCCCTTTATCTAGTCATGAATATTCCCATAATCCTCAACCCTCAATCCCAGAGGCCCTTTCTTTCAGATGGTTGGGTGTGTGTGTGAGAGAGAGTTGCAAAGGGTGGAGGAAAAAAAAGTGGGAAGCCTTTCCCCAAATCCTTTCTTTTAAGGCCTTTCCTCTGCTGATCTCCACATGAAATGATATCTCATTCACTGCCCCATAAGTCTACAGCGGCTGGAGCGCTGGCAGAAGGAACGCTGAGCCAAAGAGCATTTAATTGACCAGTAATTAGACAACGCAGTCCTGCTGGACAAGTGACCAACACAGAATAAAGAAAAAAATTAGGAAAAAAAAAAGAGAGGGAGGTCTGCAAATGAATCCTTTTTAACTGAAGATGGGCAATCTTCCTCACAGGATGTGCGAAGAATTGAAGACAAAGAAGTTGTTGAGAGGAAAGCAGCAGTTCGCAGGACAAGGAGCAATTTCTTGTCCAAACCCGTCATGATTCACAAAGAAACTTATTAATATCCCATCACTGCCAAGGTCAAACTAAACCACCACTGAAACCGGATCTTTTAATGTAATAAACAGAAAAGCTTTTCCCCCAGCGTGCTGCTTGATTCTTTACTAAATCTGGATCATCATGCCATAAAATGTAAGCCACAGGAGAGGTGGATGCAGGGAAAGTGAGTCTGTCAGCAGCCCGAATGCCATGTCAGTGGCAGAGCAATGAATCAGCCCCAGCACTCCGGGGTCTTATCTAGAAAACAGATGCCTGGGAGTGACGGGTCCGACCCAGGGAGAGGGACGCATAGGTCTGAATGGGTCAGCGCCTTGGGTCAGCCAAAGGTCGGACCAAAGGAAAACAGCAACATTTATGGTGAAAATTTTTTTTTTTTATTTTTTTTATAAGAACCAGATGATTTAACTGGTTGTATTGACAAACATTGTTTATAGCTCCAAAGTGTTAGATGGCAAAACTTTAGTTTGGATTGCAGATGGTGATGGTCTGAAGGTCATCTGGATGTAGCTGAACTCTGTCCAGTTTTAAGAAATTATCTTAAATCAAACATGTGCAGGAGACACCCAGACAGAATGGTTTTCTGTTTTTGGAAGGTGATTGAAGGTGCAGAGGTCAGCCTGTGACTCAAAGTCGACGCTACAGAAGGTCTGGGCTCTGAAGTTGTCCCTCGAGTCCCAGATGATCCTGGTAATAATCCACTTTTATTATTCAGAGGAACTCCTCTTTCCTTTGTATAAGAATGTGAAAAAAAATTATTGATGATCTCTTGCAAAACATCAACATGCAACCAGGAACATGTGCTCCAGATACCTGGATGAGTTTCCCTTCTGATTTCTCCTCATCGTTTGTCTTTCCCACACTTGACCTTCCCGTTTCCCTCTGCAGGAACGGAGGCTTCAATATTTCTTAGATGGTTTTATTCCAATTTCACCACCTTAGTCATCACCTTTTAATGGCTTGTCATACAAAATACAAGCTACTCCAAGTTCACCCAAGTCTCTTTTTTTCTGAAATGATTAACTATTAATGTGCATGTGTTATTATAATACACTGTATTGCTGCAAGAGAAAGATGTTCCTAGATCACGACACCAGAGTCAGGATGGAGGGGCAGAAGTGAGTAGAGAAAAAAAAAAGAAACACAGGTCTGGGGAATAAAGGAGAAGAGACAGATGATGGAAACGATGGAAAGAGAAGCAGCTCAGGACTTTAGTAAATTCTAACAGGTGGCCAGTCAGCACTCTGATGATGGAGACATGTTGACGTGCCCCTGGGCAAGACACTTAATCCCAAGTTGCCTCTTAATCCGTGTATAAATGTGTGCGCAGTATTGAGTGTGGATGGGTGTAAAGTGCTTTGAGTGGTCAATATGACTAGAAAAGTGCTTTGTAAATTCAGTGTATTTGCCATAGAAGCATGTTAAAAAGTGGAAGACAATGTAACTGGTAAATTTTTACAATTTTTTTCTTCTGTTATAAAGAAACAAAAACTGTGTATTAGGTCAGATATACCTCAGAGTGATCCAGGTTGAGTAGGACACAGTAATGTGGAAAAGCAACAGTTTAAGAGCAGCCTGGAGTGCTCGCCTGCAAAAATTGTAAACAATATTTTTTGCAATTTTTTAGCTGTAAACACTTTTGAGGCACTCGCAGAGTTTCAATTTGGCGGTTTTGGTCCACGTGGCAAAAGGTCAGAGTAAACGTTAACACTCTCTGCTTCCATCTAGCCTGCTCTCAGGAAGATGTTAACCACATCATACGTTAAGATCATACGTCACCCCTAAAGCCGGGGCAGAACAGAGGAGCACTTCTCCTTGAGCCCTCACTAATCACTGTGAAGGAAACTGCTCAAAGGAGGCGGCGCAGGGGGAGGAGATGAAAGGAGACAAAGTGAGCGTGAGGCTGAGAGGGCATTCCGCTGAGCAAGCCCAGACAACCACAGCTTTATTGTGTCCTGCTTCCACACCAGCAAACGGAGAAAGTTACTGCATGCACAGACAAGCCAAGCACTTCCCATATTATTTCAATTTTTTTTTTAAAGGAACCTCTGTTGACACCTCTTGTTCCCTAACCCTCAGATAACCCCGCTTCACGTAAGCTCAAATCCATGATTCTCCACAAATTGTTGCATTCATCAGTTCCAACAAGCCTCCAGTGAAGATTGTAGGGATTATGGTGAGAGGTTGTGCAGTGGCCAGGTGTTCTTCTGAATCAACTCTTGTGAGTTGTGCCTAAAACCCAACTGTGATACAAATTTTTGAGGTGTGAAAATGCAAGAAACATAAAATCCTTAATTTAAACTGCTAATTTGATTGTACTTTATAATGATTCATATGCAAATATATTAAAATGTGAAAATACTGTTAAAAAGTTGATTAGTCATTCTATCCTACTTGAATCAGCCTTATTGTTAATTAATTGAGATATTTATACCTGGCTTCTAAATGTCTGAGGAGGTACAGCAGCATTAAGAGCATATTTGTCATGTACCCGAAAAATTTACGATGAGAGTGTTTGTATTTCATCTGAAAATGCTTTCCCATGTTCTTCTTTGATGCATTTCCAGAGCTGAAAAAAATTAAAAACAAGATTTTCCAGACTGCATAGAAACCCTGAACTTAAAGGATCGCAAGAAGACGAAACAATATCTGGTTGATCAGCTTTCATCCAGTAATAAATGTCACAGATAGCTCTTAGATATATTATTATATCAAAAGCTATTCCACCAGGTTATGCAGTATATTTCTTCAGATTTTTCTGTTAATACTATTAAATCCTGTTGTTTTGTCTTAATTTATCTGCTCTACTTATTCTAGTGATTGTGTCTGTGAAAGGATCACAAGCTCATAAGATAAAGCAGAGAAAACAAGAAAAATAAAGAAATTGAGAAGAAAATCGGTTGTTCTTGCTCACATACAGTCAAATTTAGGTGATTGGTAAGTAACATATTAGGAAGATCATAAGCAAAGTGAATAGAGGCAAAAGGTCAAAATGAACACATGAAATAGTGGGAATGACAATACCTACAGGTCATGTTTTCTATCAGTAATACTTTGCGCTCTGTCACATCAGGCAGAGTAAAAGTCACTGAAGCCACACAAACACACAAAGGACAGTTTCCAAATTTGTTCAACGGAAGCAGCAGCAGTGATTTCTGCTCTGGGTTTGTACATCACACCTGGGCTTTGCTCCAGAGGTGGCGCTGTGCCATGCAGTCCGTCTGGCACACGCTGACCGTCACACACACACACCTCTCTGCAGCATACACTGTTCTTCATTCATTAAAGGGCGCCTTCACACTCCCTCAGTGACGCACGCACCTGACCTCTATTTGTAACCTGAGCGGTGCTGAGGCTGTCTATGAGCAGGCAAACAGAGCTTAACAGGAGCCTGCCCCCGGGAGAATATTTCTGCCTTTGTTAAGTGTGTTTATCCTTTCCCCTCTGTCTCATATCTCTCCATCTTTCTCCTTCTTTGCTCCCTCCTTTTTTCTAACAGAAAGAGAAGTCAGGTGATGGTATCCTCTCTGATATCCTATTCTTTCTGCCTAATTCTGTCAAGAGACGAAACAGAATCTAAGAGTTTCTGAAATAATGAAGGAGAATGTGGGGAGATAGCGTGAGTTTAAAAAAAAGAAAAAAAGAAAAAAAAGGACACCTGGATTAGGTAACCCTTTGTGTTAACCTGCTGACCTGTGGGGGTGAAGCCATAGCTTGAGCTCCAGGCGAAGTGACCTGCTGTCTTTAAACAGAGAGATAAGCAACATTTCTGAGGAAAAATGATTTTATAATGTCGGGAAAACAGTTGCTTCCCAGACAGAGAAAGTCTCCTTTCCCGAAGAGCTGAGCTCACCTCAGGTGTGGTTTTAAGTCCCGTCAAGGGCTCTTAACCCCGGTCTGAATAAACACCAAAAAACCACTGCTGTGGTTAATCTGGTAGCAGATCCAATGTCTGCTAGCAGCTGACAATAAAACACTGACATTAGAGAGTAGACAAGCCATGTGACACAAATTTAAACCAGATGTAGATTGGTAAAATTAAGAACTCTTATATTTGATCTTCCTTTTCATTTTAAATCTTAAAGAATAATTTAAAAAAAAAGCAATTGTCAAAAATAAAATTTAAATGCTGCCCTTAAAAGTATTCATACCACATTTTGTCACTGAGTGCATTTGTGTGGTCAGATCTTTTGAGGTTCATCTCTCCCAGCTTTAACATCTACAATTGTTCTCCCCAAAACAGCTAAAGGTCAGTCAGATCGGATGGAGAGTCGCTCTTAATGATTCTGTTATAGATCTGATGAATGTTTCAGATCTTCCTCCTGGACGGTAACCCCAGTCTGAAGTCTTTCGAAGTACCAAACAGGTTTATATCAGGACAGACCTGTAGATACCGTCATCTATCAATTCTGACGTTTCCCTGTTCCACCAGAAGAAAAGTAAGCCACTGCATTTCTTAAAACACAATCTAATATTTAACAAATTTGTGGAGTGCTCAACTAATAGCTGTCTTTCCAATGGACTCTTCCAGCCCAGCTGATGCTTTAGGTGGATGGTTATGACTTGGTGGGTTTCAGATGTCTTACTGCTTCAATTTTCTCTCAAATCTTGTTCTCAAATTAAACCTGAGGCCAACAGCTGGATTTACATCGCAGATAAATGACACACTAACAGACTCTTTTAGTAACTAGGCCACTTGTAAAAGGAATTGGTAGCTCTTAATTTGTTAACAATTTTCAAATCCTTAATTTTGGTTGTTACGTGTCATAACTGTTGTGAGGGATTGTAAGCAAGTACAGAGTTTGTGCTAATGTGTGTTTCCATCTCATAAGGTTCTGTGACAGAATCAAACCAAATTCCCACATCTATCAGACACGGGAGGCTTTGGTGGAGGGAAGTGGGAAAGCCACGCCTGTTTGGAAAAGTTTGGGATCGGCTTGTCTTTTAGGGTTTACAAGGCCAGGCAGGTTTAGGGGGTTTTACACACAGTGTGGTACGGCACAGGACTGTGTGTGCTTGTTCTCTCTTTATACTCAACTCCCTCCAAAGAAAAACAATGACAGTATAAATACTAGAGTCTGTCTATATTATTTACACACAACTTTTTGAAGCTGGAGAACAACTTGTGTTATTTTGGTTGTGCCATAGTTTCTGAAATATGTTATGAGCTGATTTATAAACATATGAATTGAGTTATAAAAAGGCTAAACATGTTACTGTGGAACTACAACAGTTCCACATGAAAACATGGCAGCCAGAGAAAGACATGAAATGTGTGTAAATACAGCATTTGTGTAATTTGATAGATCTTTAAAACTAAATGAATAAAGCCATGACTGTTTTAGGAGTTACATTGTCAAAACATAATAGCTTTCTAAACCCATCATTCTTAATTTCTCTTGTATAAGAAGTAACAATTTTAACATTTCTATTTTTAATTAGGCTTTAAAATATTAATTTCAATAATGACCTACATTTTTATGTAACCATTTTGATGTAACCAACATGAAACAATTAATATTTACTTTGAGTTGAAACACAACGAGGAGCTCATTCAACACACAATTATTAAAATGTCAACATTTAACCCAGGTTTTCTGAAACAGTTAACCACATATAAAGCAATAACTACCATCAGTGATAGACACGAGTAACTACTTCATATAATATGCAGCAATTAAAGCCTCCAACTATAAAGCAGAAACTCATCTTCACATGTAATAAGCTTGTGCATTACAGAAATGTGAAGGTATTTTTTGTTTTAATTCTACCCACTAGCTTGATATTTTAAAAAATGTGCCTAATTTGAGGTTATACTGGCATATCAGAGTTCAACCAAGAACATGAAAGGACATTGAAGCAAACCCTCTTTAAAAAGCAACTGTCTATTTGAACCTGAATGCACTTTCAGCTTTAACTACGTCAAGTCAGGAGTTGTTTTCTGAAACACTACTGCCCCCTTCTGACGACTGAAAGAACTTAATTTTTTTAAATAGGGGTCTCAAAAACCGGGCCTCAAGAGTAAATCTTGCTACTTTTACATCCTCAGCATGTTAACGATCTGCAGAGCTCTGACACTCAGTCTTTTATTTGATTTAGGTGTGTTGGAACAAGGATGCATCTAAAAAATGTTACCAGTGCTTTAAATGCTACACAAGCAGTCGACTTAAATGTAAAAAGGGAAACAAAATTATCAAAAGGAAAGCAGGAAAATTCCATTTTAACTGAAGTGTTTACTGTGTGGTTTTTATCTTACTGAGATCCTCAGCCAGCTGGACTCTGCGGCCAGTGATGAGTTGAGTCTTTTTCTCCAAGTCTTCTCCAAAGTCATCCAAGACCTCTTTGACATTTTTCTCCAACCGCCGCACTGCAAACAACCAACAGACCTCACATAAAACCAATGCTAATTTAGACTTTTTAGGGCTGTTCCTTTTTAAAGACATTTTATTAATTAAAAAAATGGAGACAGGAGGTGTTTATTTGAACATTTTGAGTCCAAAATCAGTATCATTACTAAAGGAAAGAGTTTCAAGCTGCAGGCCTGATCTGACTGCATACTTTTCCTTTTTATAATGTATGTATGTACAATGTAAATTTGTTCTGACAACTATAAAGCACTTCAATAGAAATAAACTACAACTTCCAAATAGTAAAAAAACAAGAAACCATGTTTCTAGAAAATATCTGACACAAATAGATAAATTGCTGCACATCAGGTTTCTTCCGCTGTAAACCTTTCCTGATGAGTGATATTTTAGAGCCGCTGTTGGTTATAAACCATCCTCACCCTCAGTATTGGTAAGCTGCTGCCGGAGTGTGTTAGCGGTGATGACCAACATCCTCTGGATCCTCCAAAACAACACCACATCATTGCACTCCAGCTAAGATGAAAACATATAGAAACACATGGATGTATTAAAAGTGTGAGCATGCAAAACAAAGGCAGGTACATTATCATTCACTGTCTCTACTCACCTCAGAATCAACAAAGTGTCTCTGGTAGTAGTAGAAACCTCTCTTGCAGAGGCTGCAGTGACTCAGTGCTTTCTGCAAGAAGTGTCTGCGATAAAGCTGATGCCACGTGTCTTTGATCTGAACAGGTAGGAAGTATTCCAGTAGTTATAGAAATATGCTACTTACACCTAAACTTGGGTAGATCATTTGTATTTGATCCTACCAGCACTGGGTCCACTTCTACACCCCGTCCCTCTAGGTTCTTCCTCACTGTGGTGACCTCATCACTGGCCAGGTAAGCAGTGTGGTCATCATGCAGCTTCAGCAAACGATCCAGCTCATTTTTTGTTTCATTGCGAATGTGCTGCAAGACCAGAGATCATTTTATCATGACGCTGAAACTTGTTTAGAAACAGACAAAGGAATTGTGAAACTCTGGTTCTGGACATTATAGGGTCTATTGCAACTTTTCATCTTTCAAGCGTCACATCTGTTTATAACAACACATGGTTCTTACCTGTTCTGGTGTCCGGTTCACCCAATTTAACCACCTCTCTTTCCAGTCAGGGCCCACCATGTCTCTGATCACAGATTCATCTTAAAGAGGAATAGCAAATAAAATATGAAGAGACATGGAAAACAAATTGAGATCTTAATGCATGTTACAAAAAACCTTTAGGACCTTAATCTAATCTAATCTTCAAAATTATATCTTCTTCCCAGTCAGCAAATACACTGGTTTGTACTTATAACGACACTCTTCAGTGTTAAAAGTTGTAACTGAGGGAACAAGACCCAGTTATCCATTTTTACCATCAGTGAGGTTTTAAAAAATTAGGTTGATTAAAAAAATAGTTTTTTCTTCTCACACACACCTTCTGTGAAGTTGCTTCATCATCTAATATAAATAAGTGATCACCTATAAAAATGCTCTGACAATAAATATATGGAATAGCAGTTTATTATTCACCATCAGTGAATCCAATAGTTTTTTTCTTATATTAAAGTTAGAAAAACAAAGTTATTTTAATTGGACATCGATAAAAAATATTAAACGTCTCCATATATTAATGATTTGTATGTTTCGATGTATGCATCAAAAGTTAATCAGATTTATGAAGGAGATGCACTGCAGCATAGATGCCGCTATTCAATAATCTGGAGGAGTGAACTCTATAGATTTCCAGTAATGCAGGAGGAGACAGATATATTCTGATAAAATACAATAAGTAAACTAATCCTATGTAACAGCAATAATCAGTGGGGGAAAATAACATTTAAAACATGAATAAATTATACAGGCTTAGAACAGTTTTGTGACTTTAAAGTATGTGGAAATTATAATTTGTTCTGTAGTTTCAGTTTCTTGCAGTATGAATTTCAGGAAGCGCTGACGGTTCTAAACTGAATTATGTGTAATCTGTACAGATCTCTAAAACAGTGGTTCTGACAGAAGGACGTTGCAGCTAACATACTGTCTTTGAGGCGTGACTGCAGCGTTTCCTCCATGAACTGAATGGCAGCATCCCACTGAGGTTTGTCGGTGATGGATCGGTCTTCTAAGGCGTTGTGCTGGATCACCCTCTGACACACAACACAAAGAAGTATAAATACATTACAAAATGGGACAAAAGCTACCTATATGATGCAGAGGTAGTAAGATATTATGCAAAGATGCTTCTTTTATGGAAAACTTTGTATATTGTCAACACTTGTGTTTTGTATCCCTGATGTATGGCTGTATAGTTGCTCTGTAAAAATAATAAAAGTGTAAGTTCTAAAAAAAAAAATGGGATGAAAATATTACAGTATAAATAAACATTTAGTGCAATATGTGGCCTTAGTCAGAATAGATCAAAGCTAAAAAAGACCAGCTTTCTTTAACAGATGCCCATTATCAGAAAAGAGTTTAATTTAAGAAGTTAAATCAAGAAGCATGGGAGTTTCTGCATTGCTGCACCCTGGATGAGTTGACTTTCTGTGTTTACCAGACTGTCCATGGCTCTCTCATTCCACTTGTGCCTCTTGATGCTCTCGTCCTTCACTGCCTCCTTCAGCTTGTCAAATATGTCGTCCTGGTCTTTGCCTTTGTATTCAGCCATAAAGCGAGCAAACTCCTCCTGCAAAGTCTCCCAGGCAACCTGAAGGGGGGAGATTTGGCAAAGAAGATGGAAGAAAAGACCGGGTCTGTCTGCAACCAATGCATTTAATGCTTCCTACAAAGTGCCAAAAGCATTAACTAAGCAGTAGTAATTAAAGAAACAGAAGGGAAGATTTGGAATTGAGACAAAGGAAATTAACCGATCAATCGCTACCAATTGAAGATACTCAATTTTTCCTCTGATCAGCAATTGACTGATCAAAATCAAAAGTAAATGCATCAACCAACAGTAGGGCTATATTAGAATATCTTATGATGGGATATTATTGGTAAATATTGCGATGATTATATGATTTGTAATATATGCTCATTTTCTTTTTTCCTCTGCTTCTCATCTGTGTCTTAAAAACTAGAAAAAAGGTTCAAATCAGATTTTACCAGTCAGACCCCAAAGAAGATTGGACAACAGAATCACCACAAAAAACCCCAAAAAACTTAAGTATTAAATCAGGCTCGGAACCCTAATTATAATTATCAGATGAACAGCTATCAAGAATCAAAGAAGCCTTTTTGCATTTATGTAGGTTTTATTTTAATATTTTACCTCCAGTGCCTTATGTGGAAGCTGCTTGTCAGTCCACTGCTTCAGCTTGATGTCTACAGTTGTGTTAAAGGTCCCAGAGTCCATTGTTTGGGCAGCAGGCAGATAGATGTTCTCGATGACATGAGTGGAAACACGTTCCCAAAGCTTTTTCTGCAGAATAGACTCCCTGTGTGGAGCAAAAACGTGGAACGCATTAGTACTGAGCTAAATAACAGCTGTTTGTTGATTTGTAGCACAGTCCTTATGGCTGTTCCATTCTCAGTTTTCTGCTTAAACCATGTTAACAATTTCAAGATCTGAACTGTCCTTTTTAATTGCATTTAGTAGTATTGATCCAACATACATGAGCCAATCAAAAACCTCTATGTTCAGCTCAGTAAAGTAACCCACTGGGATAGAAAGACAACAACAATAGAGAGATAACCCACAGCTGGAAAGCTTTTACTTTTGTAGCCAGAACTACAATGACTCTGTTAGCAGCATAAAGTATCGCAACTTTCCTTTATGGCATGGCAACTCAGGAACAAAACTGAGTCTCCCTGTAACCAGGGAGTTTTGCTCCTTTTCTCATTAATCATAAACATTTCCTCATATTTCATGCCGTGTCCCCTTTGTTCCAACTGGCTCTGCTCTCTGTCAATAAATGCTATCTTCAATTGTGCTGGCTGGCTAACAGGGCCACCCCTGCTCTTGTCCACGGGCCATTCATCAGATTATTGATCAAAGTAAACTGGAGGCATGCACACAGGGGATGGCCATAGCACAATGCATACATCTCATTACAGCAAGCTTTTTCCTAATACTAGATGAGTTTAGCTGTATAGTCATACAGAATTTATCAACAAAGATAAATGACCAGTGGTGTATTTAAAAAAAAAATTTAAAAGCATGAGATCTGCTTATGTGGGATAAATAACTTTCAACTTTGCTATTAGGGAGAATTTTAAATAAGTCAGAGTTTATGAAGGGAGCAATAAATGCCAGGAGCAACGCAAGAGATGATAACCAGAATATAAATAAATCTAAAATATGTTTAAAAAATAAAGATAGTTTAATCATTCAGCTAAAGTGAAATTCTCAAAGTACAAGTCTTCACAATAACAGGAAGTTACATAACAGTAGAAGAAACAATTTTATTGTAGAAATACAGAAAATTTTATACAGTCACCAGACTGAAAAGTGTCATCAGGTACTGTATAGAATAGGCTCTGGCCGACCCGCTACAATAGACTGCTGGCTCTGGTGCCTGTCATATTTGTCTTCACAGTAATCCATTGATTCTCTGTGGGATTAGAATGAGCGGAGTTTTCTGGCCAATTAGCCAGACTGATACAATGATCACTATTGGTTCCTTCAGCAGTGAGGGAGAGTGCCAAGAGCTACTAGAAAATGAAATCAGCACCTCTAAAATGTTTGTCAGCAGAAGAATGAAGAGTTCCTGGTAGGTGTCTGAACTGACACTGGACTTGATAAAAGTCCAGTGGTTTTGTGGACCAACACTAGCAGATAACATGGATGCAAAATCATCTCTGAATGTGGAGACCTTAAGAAACTTAAGGAGCTTGGATTCTGTGCCTCTTCCCCATTTGTCCAGACTCTGAAACCTTGATTTCCCCAGAAAATTTACTTTAGACTGAAAAGAGAACTCTGGACCATTGAGCAATAGCCCAGTCTTTTTTGACCAGGTCAGATGGTTCTGACCTTGCATGCGGTTCATGAGTGGTTTAAAAAGGGATGGCTGTTTTAACCCATGCACCTGCTATGTCTGTGTGGCTCTTGAAGAGGTCAGTCCAGCTGTTGTCCGTCCATGTCCAAACTCTAAAATGGGATTTGTTTCACCATCCTCTCAAAACTGCAATTATCCCTGTTACTGGTGCACCTTTTTTCAACTTCACTTTTTCCTTCCACTCAACATTCTATAGCATACCATCTAAGCTGGTTGATGAACTACCAGCTTAATTAACAATGACCTTTTGTGGCTGATTCTCCTTGTAGACAGTGTCTGGGGCTGTCTGCTAGATAACTGCAAGTCAGCAGGCTTCTCATTGTGTGGTTGACATAACAGGTATGTATTAAAACATTTGTTGGCCTAATTTTATTATAGAATTATATAATTTTTCTTTGATATTGTATTCTGGTGTTTCATTAGTTGTGAGTCATATTATGTACCATAAGATGTTTCACATTTCTGATTGAATTTCTGATATCAATTTTTGTTTGAGGAATATATCCATTCACATTTCACAATAAATGAACGACAATATAACTTTATCAACGACTTACCAGAGTTGGGGCGTCACTTGACTCAAACTAATGACTTCATCCAAAATTTCATTTTTTGCTTTTTCAAAGAGTTCATTCTGCAGAAAGACAAAACACCATGAGTAATCACACAGACTGGTACACATTTCAGAAAGAAATCTGAGACCACTTTTCCAAGGCTATTAACAGGGCAAATAACCAATCAAATGAGCTTTAAGATAAGTTTACCAAGAAGCTTTTGTATGAAAGAACCATAGAGAAACATGGACTGTATTTTCCCTACCCTGTCAAGTTCTCTCAGACGAGGATAGTTGTTCTTCCATTCGGTCTCCAGATTGAATCGTGACGCTGTGGAAAGATGGGACTGTTATAAAGATTATCTGATATTTATCACTAAATGATGATTTTAAGATGAGTTGACATATATACCCTAGTAAAGAACTTCATCCAGTCATAAAAAGATTGACAGCCATTTAACAGCGTTCTAATTTTAGCTGCTCCGATTATCCAACAGTAGATTTCCACAATCAACAAGCAATAACCATAGGCACACACAGCTCATTTTATTTTCACGTAGTGTGATGTAAAAGACACTTTCAGGTTGCTAATGGTGTCCATCCTTTAATAAGAGAGGCTGAGGACACTTTGCACACTCTCTCCTAACTGGTCCCTTAGGAGGTGAAGCAATGGGGCTAGTCGCCTATGCTTCATCAAAAGTCAGAGTTTTAGCTCTAACGTATGCAGAAAGACACACACGCGCGCGCATGCAGGTGAAGCAAGCCTGGTGCCTTTTCCCCTAGCTCCCTATCCACACTGTAGATTAGTCTAATTGCAGCTTTGTGGCGCCAAGAATGGAGGATGAAAGCCGGCTGTATGTGATTTGATAGGATATAGATCAATATGCAACACAATGGGTCTATGGGAACTTTAGTCTCACAGCTATAAATCTCCTCTGCTGTTAGCAATGGCTTGTGATTGTCTAGACTAATTGAAGCAGGCAGAAGGGAGGGACCAGGGAAGTGTGGCAGGGTGGGCCGAGAAAGACCTGGAGACAGAAGACTCTTTGGATGAAGAGGAAGCATTGTCTAGTTCATTTACAATTACTGCCTCAGAACATTTGGTCGAGATAAACATTTAGTAAATGTCAGGCGAGCATACCTTTAAAAACATCAGCTTGCTGCTCCACAGACTCTCTGACCATCTTCCAGAAGCAATCAGAGACAGCCAGACTCAAGTTCTTTGTGGTGACCTGATGAGCTTTCAGCATACCGTCCCTTTTGGCACAAAAACGTTACTTTCAATTTCACAATTATTCACTTTAACAGACATGAAAGTTTGTTTGTTGCAATTTAACTTGCCTCAGCAATCTGGAGTTCTGGAAAAAGTCCTCTTCATAATCTTTAATTGCATCTATGCTCTCCCCGGTGCCCCCTTTGAATGGGGACATAAACAGTCAGTAAAAATCAGTGAAAAAAAATAAGAAAATAAACACAGCAAGCAGCAAAACTCTGGATGAATTTTTACCTTTTCCTGTTACCACAGCAAAATAACCAAGAGCTTTCATGGGAAACAGCTTCCCTTCAACAATTTGCTGAATCTAAAAGAAAAAAAAATATTTTTTTCAAAAAGTATTTTAAAAGGCACAGATCAAGCTGTAAGAAACTCCAACTTAGATTACAAAGTTCACTATACATAAACAGTGTAAATGATCATGTCTGGTGAACACCACTGATTATCTCATCTTTGCATACATTTGTGGGTGGTATAAATGAGGCAAAAAGTGAAGCTTCTATACCCAAACCTGGTGAGTAAGAAGAAGGAAAAAAGGGCAAGTGTGAAGATTTAAGCAAATCTGCAATGGCTAAATTTTGATGGTGTGACGCCTGGGTCAAAACATCTAAGTGGCTCAGAGATGGAGCAACTGTGAACCAGTGTTAGAAAAAAGTAAACCACTACACTATCAGAAAGGTGGTCATAAAGTTATCCCTGATTGGCGTATGGGCCATTAAAAGAGATTGAGCTCCCTCTAGTGGATCACCTGGATATAGAACAATCCTGGTGACTAACATTTTACTGGCTTAAGTGAAAATGCAGCATCAGCATCCCTATCTTTAATTCAGTAATTGAAGCAGAGCAATAAGAGAGTGACTGCAGGGTTGGATGGGTGCCTTCACCAGGAAATGAAGCCAAACTGAAAAATATTTACAGTTAGTCAGTGCATAATTATAAATATAAAGCAGCACTTGTGTAGGAACGGCTCAGCTTTCTTACTCTGCTTGGACTGGCCAGGTTCTTTTCAGCCAAGTCCACTTTAGTTAGAACAAAGATGGTCCTTCTGCCCTGAGGGTCCATCTGGCTGACCAGGTCTGTTACAAGGCTGCGCTCTGCATCCACACTGCCGTCTGGGGCAAGGAAGAACAAATAGATCGAAAAAATTAATCTAACAAAGCTGGAGTCCAGCTTTTTGTTTCTTGTGGAAATCTCAAGATCCTTCCATAAATACTGTTCCTAGTTATTATATTATGTTCCCTCTACATAAGGCAATGGAAAAGAAAATTACCACGCTCATGTCTCACCTTGAATACAAAGAATGATAGCATTAGGGTTTTGCATGTAGGCCTTGCTCATGCTGAAGATGGTTTCCTTAGTGTCTGATGCCATGCCCGTTGTCACCGTCTAGAAAGTAGTTTAATTACATTAATTACATAAAATCTTTGTTTTATTAAAAAACAGGGTTCCTACACACTTTCTTGGATACATTTTATCTTCCACCTTGAAACCTAAATATACAAACATATGTTTATATATAAAAGTTGGGATATTTTGTTTGATGGTTCAATAAGACATGAAACATGATAATGAAATTGGCTTTCAATTCAGCACTGGGGTAAAAGGAAATTGGTTATTTTAATTTTTGGGGGGCAAATGAAATCAGTTATGCTTTAAAAATCAACGGATTAGTAAAATGCTTTAAAGCACAGTTTGTAAAAGTCCCAGTTTATTAAAATTAAATAATATATCAGAGTCTATCTGAGAAAGTTATATTACTCACACTGATGACACCAGGTAAGTCAACAAGAACCATCCTCTGAATACCCGGTCCTTTAACACTCAAAGAGATTGTCTGTTGTGGAACAAATAAAAGTATTTTATCAAATGTTCTAAATATAAATAAGAGAATGCTTTTGTTAACAATCCAGATGCAACTTTGACCAACCTCAGAGCTGACTGTCTGTCCCTCCTTCACACTCTTCCTCATCCTCAGCTCAATCTCATGCCTCAGAGCAGCCAGCTGCACACAAACCAAGTAGAGAAACATACAAGTTGTGTGAAAAAGCAACTAGATTACAGTTAATCCTTAAATAAGTCAGATGCATGTGTGACCTACATCATCGTCCTTAGTGAGGTCGAACTCTCTGCCACTGTCTTTAAACATGGCCACATGGTGGGGACCTTCGCTTAATGTTACCTAGAAGGACAATATATATGTTATTCTAAAGAAAAGAAAGAATCGAATCCAGACATAAAACCACTCTGTCCTTCACCCACCTTCACAGGAGAGCGCGTCATCATCTCTCCTGATCCCCTGGGGAAGATCCTGGCCTGGGCAATCATCTCAAGCACGCTGGTCTTCCCAGCACTCTGATCGCCAACCACAACCACCTGAAGGACAGAGAGCAGGAGAGACGTTGGATAAACTACAAATTAGGTCATTAGTTACACCATAATGAATTACATGATACAAATGACATCAGCTAAGTACAATAAGACTGAATAGAGAAACATGGTGAACTAGTACTTAGTGTTTTAGTGTTGCAAATTACAAACAAAGAGCTAGTTCATGACTTTCAGGAGTGTAAAATACTAACATTATTCAACTAATAAGGAAATTTAACAAAAAAGGATCAAAAATGTTGCCAAAGAAATAATCTGAAATCTGTCTGAGGGTTACAACTTGTGCACATCACCCTGGGTAAGTGGTCCTGGGTGTTGTAGTTGGAATCATAATCAGACAGGATGTCGAGGACTTCAGAATAAAGGTCAATAAGGGATTTCTGCAAAACAAATAAAAAATTAAGAACATTAAATGACATTACTAGTCACAAATTTAACGGGTTCACAACTAAACAACCTTAACAACAGCCACACCACAGACAGAGATGGAAACCTTAAAATATTGTCAGTATTGAAGTGTTTAAGGTTTGTGTCAATAAAGAGCCAGTTATTGACAATATGACTCACCTTCACCTTCCTTTGATGAATCCCCTTATCATCTTTTTGCAGCACCACTTTCCTTAACTCTTTATTTTCCTTTTCCAGCCTTTCCAGCATGCGCTGATACTTTAACTAACAAATAAATAATCATATCAGCAGGCATAGTACAAGGTCTTTTTATTATTTTTGTTTGATTTTGGAGATGCACTACCTGAGTTCGAAGAAGCTCCTCTTGGAGCTGGTCAATCTTTTCTTTGTCTGATGACTGAAAGTCACAGCACAAACATAGACAAACAAGAGAAACGGGTAAAACATTGTGTTTCTTTTCAGCCTTTGACTTGTAGCTTTCCATTATGCTCAGAGTACTATTTCAGAAGAGAAAATTCCCACCATCACCGCAAAGGTTCAATACATGCAAACTGTATTACATAAAGAATCAAAAAGGAAAGTCACATTAATGCATAAAGATCTAAATATTTCAGGCAGACAGTCCACAAATGACTGGTATAACCCAGCTTTAATTTCAGGGATCCACAAACAGGCATAAATTACAGAATGAATCCTGTAAAAATCAAGCCAGGTTTATTTACAAAATCATTTTGTTACAAAAGACTTAATTTTGTTAAACCCCATTAGATTATAGTAATTGTATGACCGAGTGTTATCTCTGCATGAGAGGCAGGAGAGAAACAGAAGACAAGAAGAAATGGAACTGGGAGAAGGTAAAATTAACTTAAAAGACACACAGACACAGCAAACTACATGAGTAGAACTAAAAACTGTTTTGAGATATTTTCCAGCAATATGCAGAAATGTTCACAGCAACAAACCAGTTCTTTTTGAACTAACAGCTTCAATCTTGACTTAAACTGCAGTTCATCCCAGAGATTTTCAAAGAGGTCAGCTCACACCATGCAGCTGGTTGCCACACAGGTTCATGCTGTGTCCCCAAATATTAAACGAGACAGTTGATGATCATCCAGCTACATCTACGGTCATGAGAAACTAAATCTGTTGTAATTGTTCTAGAACGAGGCTGTAAAAGATTCATGCATGTCACGCAAGAATTACTGGAAAATCTAGGCCCAGTGATACGCATTTTGTCAGACGTGGAGACTGATGTCAAGTTTTTCATAGAAGGCTAATATGTCGAGATACAGCACCTTGCACAATTATTCATACTCATTTTACTGTTCAAATTTGTCACATTACAGCAATGAACTTCAACATATTTACTTAGATCTTATGTAATAGAAAGGATTGCAAAAACTGAAAATGAAAGGAAAATAAACACACATTTCAAATTTCTTCACAAAGGTCTGAAAGGTGTGGTATGCATTTGTATTGAGCCAGCTTGAGTCCAGTGCCAGCTTCACTTTGCAATCACTGCTGAAGGTTTCTGCAGACAAACCTTTCTATTAATTCATCTTTGCAAAACAGCTCAAGCTGAGTCACATTGGAAATATAAAACAGAAATTTGAAGCAGGTTATTGATTTAGTTTTGAACTTTAACTGGGAACACATTTTATTGTAGCTCTGGCCTTATCTTTACTGTTACAGCTTTTGTTTTTGACCATTATGGTCCTCTATTTTGCTCAATCCTTTTTGCTTATAGTTCTAGTTTTCTGCCATACAAAGAATGCTGCAATGTATCGGTAACAACTTTCTTCCAAAGAGATCCAATTTGTGGAGCATACAACAAATTGTCATGTTGACAGATTCTTCCACCTGAACCTTGGATCTCTAAAGCAGCTCCAGAGCACTGTGGCGTGCTCTTAGTTTGATATCTGGCTTTAAAAAACCTCCACACCTTGATCCCTGACCTGTCTGCTGTGTTCTCTGGTCTCTGATAAACTTATTCAGACTTTAATGAACCACTGGGTTTGTACTAAGATCATGTAAGGACTCTAATAATTGATTTCTTGGGTTCAAAAATCAACTACTAGATTAGTTACATTCTTTTAGTCTTTTAGTTAAAGAGACTAAAACCATATACATGCCACCTTTTTAAATAATTCCAATAAAATACACTTGAAAATTATAGTTATAATGTGAAAATGTTTAAAGATATGAATATGTTTGCAAGGCATTCCAGGTTTGTGTCATCACTTCTAAGTTTAACAAAAAAGGATAAAGTATCTTTTTTTCATGAGATATGAAATAAATACCTAATTTGCTAAGATTAAAAACTAAAAACTTCCAGTTACATTTGTTTTGCATGACAAAAGCAATGGAAATTGGATTTTTTTTTTTTTTTTAAATAAACACTGTTGAAAGTTTCTACATTTCAGCAACCAATCTATGCAAAACTTGACTCCAGCTCAAATTATTTTCACTTCACTTGAACCAAATTGTCCCTCCTCTGTCCTTTAGCCGGACATTTTTGGGAGCTGTTGGTGGGATTGGGATCAAAGTGAGGGGGGACCTTCACCTTGCGTGTCTGTGTCGAGGGGTTGTGGTTCGTAGCACGTTCTTGGGGTGACGTACGTGCACTATTGGCTGCAGCGGCCCGCTGGACCTCCTCCTCATGCCGCTGGATCTGCTGCTGAATAAAAATCAGCTCTCCGAGCAGACCCTGCTGGGTGCGTCAGAGAGACGTGAAAGAGAGGAAGGAGGAGGAAAATAATAATAAAAACCCAAGAACAACAACCGGCCACTGGGTTGATCCATGCCATGTGGACCAATGCTTGGATCCCACTGCAGGAAACCCAGCCGGGGCAGCTGGCACTGGTGTTGTTCAGGTGGAAGAATCAAAATTCAGTCAGGATTTGTTTGAAAGAATCAAGAAGAATCTTTCACTTTCAGAATCTTGCCACCATCATCAGTGAATAAAACAAAGTCTGTCTTGGTTCAAAACAAACTTTGCCCGACTGAGGGCAGAAAAGGCAACTAATACCACAATCAGTGCCTTCCAGCAAGCGGCAGCAACAGTGACTAGTGCTCCTTATGCACCATAGCAAATTAAGGACAGCATCATAATTGTGAGTGTTCTCTTTAAGTGTTTTATGTTTTAAAACAAAACGTTAAAGTGGTTTTAACTCACCTGGTCTGTGAATGCTTAAAATGAAAACTAAATCAACAAAGCAAGCATCAAAATCTATTGAGACGAAGCAAAAAGCAGGTGGAATCTGTCTAGTTTCAAAGATCCCCATCATGAAACAGAGTTTGTCTGATTTTAGAGCTCTAGCTTTTGCATTTGGAGTAAGGCATATAATATGAAAGTTGTGTTCATTTTGGAGACTCTGACAGTAGCTCCAAAGAGGGAAACCGGCAGAAAAGTTTATTAACCCTCCTGCGGTCTTAAGAGATGGGGTCATTTGAACCTCAACAGTTTTTTACTCTGTATGTGGTTGCGCCAACTCTGCATGAGCTTTTACGAGAGAGTCTGACTCAAAATCTCCCTCTCACTCCGCTTTCCTGCTGTCCAACCGTCATCTGCAGCACTCCTCCTGAGCGTTGCGCCAAGACCGCGGGAGGGTTAAAATGCACCTTTTCCTAATTCAAAGTTTTTCAGTCTGTTTTTATTTGTTTTTAACTTCGCACAGTTATGAAAAAACAGAAAAGGATAGAAAATAGTGACACTAAAACAAGACATGAAAAGGCAGGAAGGAAGACAGGAGGAATGAATACATACAAAAATATATATTTTTTTGCAGAGACAAATAAAGGATTCAAATTCAAAAGAGTAACCAAAATCAAGATTTTTTTTTTTTTTAATTCACAATCAGAGCTAAGTAGGGATGAATAGGCAATGGTAAATAAACCTATGAGTGTTTTCCAACTCTCAGTAAGATTAATATCAAATCTAAGCGGTATGTTGTAAAATTTCTGAAAAATTTGAAAATAATGTCAGATTTTAGAAAGCACTAAATAAAAAAGAACATCACATCAAATCAACTGGATGAACCGAAAGCAGAAATTTTACTTTTTGAGGCCCATTTTGAATTTAATGTGCAATATTCTGAGAACAATGTCTGACAGTATTATTATAAAGTAACTTTTGAATAATGTACATTCATGCATCATTGATGGCCATTTGATTGAACTGTGGTTGAAATGGTGACAGACTGCAAACAGAAGTTAAAGGGACAATATCATCATATTTCAGAGCCACGATGGCCACAAATTTTAAAAGAATAAAAAATAAAAATCACAGTATGCTTTATCATTGGTTTCTAAAAGGGTAAGTAAATTTAAAACTTCCTTTTCTGATATAACAGTCTTCTTACCCACAGCTGCTAAAATAGGAAGGTGCTCGCATGATTATTTGTTGCCTTGAATTGGGATATGTATAATATGAGGCTACTAATTGGCAACAACGATGTTTGTTAGGTCTCAAACTCACAGCTCTCAAAGTCCACACCAATTAAAGCTCAACTCACCTTGGATTTGACTTCAGTCATAAAAATGAATAAATTGGATGTGATATAAGCTTGAAGACAAATAATGATATAAATGATGACATAGGCCCTTTAATTGACAGAGTTGTGCTGGCATTGGGAGAGCATAAAAGCTGTGAAGTGTGAAACAGATTTTAAACACTTGCCTTTTTGTACTGCTTGTCACTGGCGTCATGTGCAGCTCCAGTTGAAGAATCTGTAGCTTTTAGAGCAGGATCACCTGCGTTTTCTAACAGAGGAATCAAAAACACAAGAATAAAAAGGTAGTGACAAAAAAAAGACATGATAATGCTAGACGGCTTTCAAGGGGTGCTTGATTATAAAAGCCCACAAATTTGTGATTAAGTTTAAATGTTTGAAAAATTTTGCTGAAATCCTTGAGTTTGTAGGCAAGTAAAACAAATTTTCTAAGGTAAAATATGCATTAGTTAGTCTAGATATCCTAATGACAACACTGACATGTTTTTTGCTGATTAAGTAGTTTATTAAAGACACAAAATATATGTATATCTAAATAAATTTCCTCTGAAAAAAAATTTTTAAATCTTGAAAATTATATTTTGGGTTCAAATTTAGATTAATATTATATGACTTTAGATTGATATTAGTTTTGTGGTGCAGCACTGTTCAAATCACCCTTGTTTAAAATAATTGTTTTAAAAAAACTGACACTGAAATTTTTTTTGGTTGAATGACTAAATCATTTTTAAATCTTAAAAGTTATCATTTTGCTTATCAACATAAGAAATGTATTTAAAACCCAAAATGTAAAATTTGTGCAAATTACATAAGATATACTTATGAAGCCATTGATAGCTATAACAGCAATTAAGAGATAATAATTGCAAGGGACGCTGTTGTTTTTCTATGACTCATAACTAAGGTGTGGTCCGATTTACCCTGGCTTCATAAATGAGTCATACAAAATTCAAAATAAATTTTTTTTTTCAAAAATTTGAGTGTCAGAAACCAGAGACAGAAGAAGACTGCTAAAAGGGTTAGTAATGAGCATGTAGTTAAAAGAAACCCACATAGGCCAGGTGAGAGGAGGGCTTGAAGTCAAAGGAGGCAAACACCTAAAAAAAGGTTGGACAATATTCAGCCAGAAAGGCAAGTAAAAGAGTTAGAAAAGAGGAGAACTACAGACAAACACGAGTCTCTTAAAGTCCTTTTGTGAGAACTAAAGAAAGAACATTCGGAATATGGTTGCCCACTTTTTCTCACTGCTATATCTAAACATTAAGATAATCACAGTCCTGTGTGAGGTCATTGAAGAGTGACAGAAAGAAAAAGGGGTACGGACGGTTCTACTAGCACACAGGGTTTACACACCTAACAGATGCAGGCCAGAGACTCCTTTGACTTCACTACCCAAACTCACACCTGTGAAGAATGCGGAAGACAGGAGAAGAGGAGAAATGAAGAATACAAGATGTAAATCATGAAGCAAAGGAATGGTTGTCAAACCAGGAATTCAGCACAATAATGATGAGTAATGAAAAGCTGTGGATGAGCAGATGCTTTAGTTGGAAAAAGTCACTTAAGAAACCGATAAGAGTTAAATCCTAAACTCGATCTGAAGTTTGATTGACTTTTGTTTACGACTAATAAAGTATATTATTCAAAGTATTTGTGAACTCACAAAAGTTTGTTGAAAGATTAGTCAGTGGATATTAAAGAAGCACGAAGCAATTAGATAATATCCCTCATAAAAAGGCTCAGCTAGATAATTAGGTGGTCAAGAAAATATTTTTATTTCCCCATTCTGAAAAATGCATCAAAACTAAAGTCTTTGCAAAAACATCAAAACTACTCCCTACTGTTTTTAAGAGACTCAGCAAATTTGAGCAAAAGCATTTGAAACATTAAATCTGGAGTTTAATGACAAAGAAAATTTTGCAACACTACAAACATGCAGTGATGCAAAAGAAAATTCAACATAGTGAGAGAATGAATAGTGAACTATTTGATTTCATGTCAGTCATGTCACAGACTCTACTAAGAAAAACAGCAGAGAGAAAGTTATTCAGGAAACAGGCTGAATAACATGTTTGTAATACCGAATGTAGATCAAGATATTCCTCTGAAGACACACAAAGCTAGGTGATAAATCAAACATTAAATTAAAATATAAATAAAATACAGACAGCAACCTTCCTCTGGAAATTCAGATTAATCCCATATGTGGCCTTGAATTTATTTTCTTATTTTACAGCATCCAGCTAATGTTCAGTTTACTTACCAGAGGAAAGAAGGCCTTTAAGGAAAGTAAAGTTCTCTCCAATCTTCTCAAAGTCAGGCAGAAGTTTAGCGATTTCTTCCATTTCTGGTAACGCTTTTGCCAGTTTATCTTAAATGCAAAAATGTCAGTGAGGTATGAAAATCTGACATGTGATTGAAGGACAACAAAGTAAAATAAATTGATATTTACTATTTTAATAACAAAGATTAATGATAAAAAATGAAACTTACCAAGATCAATATGTTCACTCAGTTCCCACACAAAGTCAGGGATGACCCAGTTGTACTCACTGAAATCAGGCAGCATGTCTTTCCACTCTTCATAGGTCTAAGAAGTAAAAGAGACTTTTTATTTAAAATAAATAAATAGTCTGCTTACAAATATGCACCAAATTAAAATCAGTAATGAAGGATTTTTGCTTCATTATCCACAGAATGGACTTTGACACAACATAAGTGATAATAATTAGCACTGACCTTCTTAGCTGTGTAACCTCCTCCAACTGCTGTTCCCAGCAGGATGTATCGGAGCCTCAGCAGCCGGGCTGCCAGGCGGGCCACCCAGAAGTTGCGCTGCTGTTGGTGCCTGTGCCCACCAGACCCCGGAGGGGGCTTCAAAGGCCGCATGGGCAACCGGGACATGGAGGTAAAATATCGCGCTGCTGTGCGATGAGGAGTCCGGTGAGGGTTATTGTTCCCAGAGTAACGATGGTGAATGGCACGAGACAGAGGATGAAGCTTCTGCAGTGGGATCCGGAATTTCACTCCCATATTGTTTGAGACGAGGCTCCTACAAGCCACGCTGAAATAACAGAGGAATATGGCAAAAAAAGAACTAAAAAAAAAACAAGCAGCATTTGTTTCCATTTTATGATTCTATAATTTTGGAGCTTTTATTATGACCAACTGCACCAACTGTAAAGACAACTTCTGATTTATCGTCTTAGTAAACAACAGAATTATACTCACAACCACATTTACTATTAACAAGATGTACTATTTGTGTATAAGTATGCAGTGCAAAGAAAATCTAACAACTAAGTTGAAAATTGTTACAACAGTAAAAATAATGCAAGACGCAGCAACATATAGGCCCATGATTGTCAAGTCAATCCATGTCATCATATTCTGAAACTGGAGTGAGGAAGATGAGGAAGTGTAAAAGAGAATAGGATCTAGCTCAGTCAATGTGTTCATTACTGCTGTTGCACTGTTTTACTGTCAGAGGAGTTTGGTGTTGGCTGATTTATCCCTTACCGACTGCCTTATTCAACCCCAATAATGCTGTCAGTTTTGCTTTTTTGTTAAAAACAAACATGTCTGGTGCCTGGGTGTCCTAACAGAACGTCACAGTACTTATTTCTGTGAGGTTCATAAAATCATTTAGACAGATTTCTTTAATAGTTTAGTTAATAGTTGGTTCTTGTTTTTAGTTAAATTTTGCAAATTCTCTCGGTAAGAAATTTTCTACATCACATTATTATAGTTAAAGTGTTGTTATAGGTAGCTTCATTGTTGATTTGTTGATACCGTTTTCGTACAGCACATCTCAAACTCTTATAATTCTGTTCTTTCAGGTGAAATCATTTGTTCCAACACGAAACCCTTACAACTCAGCATACTGATTATGGCAAAATATAATTATTATAAAAATAGATCGGCTACAATTACAAGAATAAACAATTAATCGGAGAAGCATTTGGTAAAAGATTCTGATGCCTAATATACAGAATACATTATCATAAACCATGCAATGCGAGCTACTTACCGTAGCTAAGTGTTACAGTTGCTTACTGTAAGACGTAGCTACAGTAAGCAAAGAAACAATGTATACAAGTGATACTGAATAGGTCCATGAACAGGTCAGTTTGGTATGTAGTAACAGTAGGTTATTAAAGTCAGATTAAACAAAAATACACTCACCAACCACTCGGGTTAGCTGCTTACAGTCGGCTAGCAGTTAAATAAACTCAGCACCAACAGAACCATATGGAAATTCGGTTTAAAGCACATTTAGCATAATACACAGCCGGTAAATCCGTGGGATTTCAGGCTTACATCTATTTAAACCAGGATTTTAGTTACCAGTCTCAAAACAGAGCTAACTATAATGCCATCAGCTGTCAGAGGACCCCCTCCTTCATTTCACCCAAGCTAGCTTGTGCTACCGTTATCTTCAGTAAAACTGGACTCACCAGGCAGCTGAGCTCCCGACACGCAACATAGCGCTGCTAACAACAGGCGAATGTAGCTCTCTGTCAGATTTTATCTCCCGTCACAGCTTAATACATATTTCCAATCAGGACACATTTGCCTGCCTCTAATGGAAACTCACAAGCCCGTTGGCTAACAAGGACACAAGCAGTGTGATAGTTCTACTTCCCGTGAGTGGTACTACCTCCAAATGTGCACTGACAGACACCGTTGTCCTATAGTTCCGGTGTATTAAGGTGTTTATCGTATAAAAGCTACAACAAATTGAAGAACATAAGAGTCTCTGGAAAAAATAATTCTGACTTTAATCCTGACCTCTGGAGGGGGAAAAAAAAAATCACTTAAATTCGATATACACCTCCAAAAAGAGTTCTCCTCCTGCACAACTCTCATCTTTGTCATAGAAGCCAGTTTCTCCAAGATGTTCACCTTCATTAAAGTAAAAATTCTGAAATGCTTAAAATACCTACATTGTAGTGTGCAATGATTTTATACAGGTTTCACTTATTGAATTAAAATACTGGAATAAAATTACTTTTGACATTACCTGGAAGCCCCTGGCACAAATGTCCCATAAAACCTACAAGTACATTTTTGTGTGCACTCTATTGAACTATGAAGTTAATTGGTCATTATGTAAAGTTTGTTAAAACTAGATGGGTTTTAATGTCAAAAACTTCTGATGCAAGGACAACTTCTGTGCAAACCAAAGAAGCTCTGGTTAAACTTGCAAGGGCTAAACACTTTTCTGAAACTAGACATTTAAATGTGAAAAACTGATAACACAACTGGTAGTGGTAATTTGAATGAACAGGTGCACTTCAGATTGTTAAGGACAATTTACATTGCAGGGAAGGCTAAGAACTAACAGAAGCACAAACCTGTCGTGAAAATGTATTGGTAGTTGCAAGTTAATTTCATCAGCTTGTTATAGGAAGAAGTTGACACTTATTGAATAAAGTAATAGGGGAAGTCTAAACTGTTTCCCAAGACCTGTTACAGACACCAAATTATCCAACAGTACATTTGGTGACGAAAGTCTTGCTTAGCAATAGCAAACTTGTATCTGAGAAAAATATTAATTGGTGAAAAAAAATGTGCGGCGCTTCTAATTTTAAGACAAAGATCGATGTGATTGATCCGACTCTTGGCTGCGACCGACCCAAGTTTCATAAATTATATAGCTGATATTTCTTCTATACTCATTCAATAAATCTATAGTTTTTCTGAGTCTATTTTCAAGAATAAGCCTGAACCTTCCCATTTTGATTAGGACACAGAAAGAATGGTAAAGGGTGGAGTTCAGTTTCTGAAGGATGAACACGTGTCTCAAATTAGAATATTATTGAAAACTTTATTTCAGTAACTCAACTCACTGAGGGAAACACTTTAGACTATTAAACCGACTACTATTTCAAGCTTTTATTTCTGTTGTGATTTTTGATTACAGATAATAAAAACATCGACATATTCCCCCAACAGAAGGATGATGCCACCGATGCAGCCATTGATGCTTTCCTTCATTATATATATTTTTTTCCAATGAAGTACTACTGGCTCATTGCAACTTTGCTCATCTGTCATCAACAACACTTTATCTGCCAATAACGTTGTATAATCATTTTTTCCCCTCCCTGATATAAAACAGTATTGACCAGTTGTGGGGCAGGTTTTTTTCTTTTCTCCCTCCTGTCAGTTTCTTGAGGACAATTGTATTTAAAACGTGGCAAGCTGACACTTGTGAACTAGAAATTTATATATACATTGCCATATACAAAAAAAGATGTTTCTGCACAACTATCTCATAAATACATTACGTTAAAAGTTGATGGGAAAAACTTAGACCAAAAAAAAGTTGCTTAAAGAACATTTATTGTAAAGAAAAACAAATCAACAAAAAGCTATAACACAATCTTCAGAGGAAAAAAAAATCTAAATAGATACAAATAAATTATAAAATAGAAAATTGTCAAAATATTACACATCTCTGCCAATAAAAAAATACATATATCCCAGGTGAGGAGACTGAAAAATAATGAGCTGAAAATAATGAGCACAGAAAAGAAACTATGAACTAAGTTGCAGGCAGACTGGTTAAAAAGATATAATTAACAGCATTTTTCGGGGTGAAGCATCAAGTCCAATTTATTAATTTCTAACATACAAGTTATTCATCCACACCTAGACCCTATGTGAATGCCAGGAGAAAACATGTTTTAACATTATTTTAATATGAACCCCATAGTGAAGGTGCTCAGAAGTCTCTGTTGAAGGTTAGTTGAATTAAAAACAAAAACTACACAGTAGAAAAATGCAAAAGTAGCATTTACACATTTATTTATTTTCTAAATAAATGGTGCAGATATGACACAGATGAGTGAATCATTTTGCTCCTAGCAGCAGTGTGATGCAACAAGATGATAAACAGCGATGAACATTTTATTTGCCAACTACATTTCACATTGAAGCAAAATAATGTGTTTTTTTTTTTAAATAGTTCCGAGAAAATGTTAAGACACACCTTGGATGATCAAACTAGAAATATGAAGCGGGTTGAATTCCCTTCTGGTTAGCTTTTTTTCTTTTTAATAGTTAGAAAACTTCAAGATAAAGAAAAGGGGAAACTAGATCAAATCTGTTCAGACTTTTGGAACCTGCAGGAGCGAATTATTCAGGTTTGATTTGTTTAATCTAGACCTCAAAAACAGACATTGGCTGCAATTTGTTTATCCAAGTGTTCTCACCAGACTGAAGTAAATGCCCAGGTTTGATGCCGAATTAGAGAACACAGATAGTACGGTTACATTACACACGTTAAAAAACACAAAACAGTCTAAAAAAAAATCAAAGATTGACAACTGGTTGTGACAGTACCAAAAAGTAGAAAATAAAGCAAAAAATAAAACACACCAGCCCTTTGATAATTCAAAATCCATATATCTTTATAATTAAATCTTTAAAGTCTTCCACAGACGAGAGAAATGTACATCCATATATACACAAACAAAACCTTGTATTATTTTAACCACTTAATATCTGCTAAATGTGCTCCATCAAATCTCATTTGACACACCTGACAACTGGCTAAAAATCTAACTTTCCTTCTCTCTCATTCACTCTTTTTTAAATTTAAGCAACCAGTAAACATGAAGAAATATCTTTGGAAATAAAAATCAGTAATCGTGGTTTTGCATTGCATTACATTTTGTTCTCAACTACATTCAGTCTTAGAAAAATAATGAATTTTCTAAATTATGGACTCTTAGAAATGTTAGTGCCCAATATCTGGTCACAATAAATACTCTATATAGATTTTAAAAAAAAGTATTGGATATGAGTAATCTGCTTATTTGAACATGTCATGTCATTGTGGCAGCAAATCCATTTTTATTTTAAACTATTTCAAAACATATGTATTCCAATCACAAAAATGCTCACATTTAAGCTCTAACTGCCGTTTTTTCTTTTTTTTTTATTACATAGTGAATAAAGAGCACTGAACCCAACATATAGCCCTTAACTCTATGCATGGAGGATATGTGATGGACGTGGAGGGAACCATTTAATCAGGCTTCATCATTCATAAATATTTTTTTAAGGGAGAAGAAAAAAACAGGAGCAGCACACAGAAAAGATGCACAATTCTTTACCCTATTCACTAATTTCAAATGTAATCAATCTTCCACAGGAAGAAATATTTCTTTAAAAAGCCCGACTTCTGATTTCAGGAACGTATCCAAAGATGCAGGAAGCTTTAAGTCATCTAGTTTCATGCTTTTGGTTAACAGTTTACAACAACCAACCAGATGCATGCTGTTTCTGGGACTTTTGTATTATTATTTATGCCTCTAACATACAATGCAAGATATTAAATGTTTCTTAATTCCTATAGTTATGCCACATGCTTGAAGTTAAATGCATAGTATTGCAACTGTCAGGTGACCCACAGGCAGCTGGCTTCATGCAGGTCTCTGAATGCTGAAGAGCGTTTTCACCACCAAGCAAGCACCAGTTCAGTCTGCAAAGAGATCACTGCATACTAAACTGATAGAGGAAATGTTGAACCAGGCATGCTTTTCATAAAGGTTTAGTTAAAGGGTAAACTGTTGTGTGTCAGAAGCACACAAAGTCAACATTTTTGCATTAAAAGCATAAGAAATGACAAAGATTAATGTTATCGCTGTCAGAGTTAACAAGGATTCGGCTGTTGATTTAAAGATGCTTCCGAAATCTACAGAAAAATGCTGGGAAACTATAACAGTTTGTGTTAAATTTGACATTTCTTAATCAATTATTCAATTTCGTGGACAGAAGGTGGCCAATATGGACGTAGAATAAATAAAAAGTATTTTACTCCCATGTTTTCATTGCTCAGAGTTAAACTCCTACAAATAAACATTAACAATTACAGCGGCCACAAGGCCACAAGGATGAGCCGAAACACTCAAGCAGTTTGAAACCGTTTTTAGAGAAATCTAAGAAAAATGCCACACAAAGTCAATCTTGTTATTTATCTGCAATTGTTGAAGATAATGTTGTTCAGTTTAGAGAGCAGATCATTTTCTTAAAACAAAAAGCCTTTTTTCATTCTTCAAGGCATTTAAATTAACTTTGTGCTCACACAAAATTAGTAGGCATTTGAGAGCAAGTATACAGTTCGTAATTCAGCTTCGTCAGTTCAAACTATTTTCTTTTCTCAAACAAGTCGTGCCAATTTAAAACCTTTCTAAATCTATACACTATGCCATTTAAAGACGGGAAAACAACTATTTTTGCAAATAGCTAAAGAGTACAGGCTTTATGCTGGTCTAGAAGGAGATCATTCTGCACAAACAAATCACTTGCTGTAATATAATAGTACTTTTTCTTTACATCATTCCAATAACAACTCAATATGTCCCTAAGCTAATGCATAAATTAGTTAGTATGTATTTTTGAATATACATGTGTCTTAGGGCTGCATTGAGAAGTTAACAGGTGATCAGTCAGCCAATTTTAGGCTAAATTGGCTCTCTACATCTAGTCTGAAACTCAAATGGAGATTTTTTCATACTTAAGTACAGTATGTGTACACACTATACTTAGGAGCCAACAAGTGGCGCTCTAGCGCTTCAGAAGGGAAGTTCTAGAAGTGAAAAGAACAAGGAGTTAAGGAAAATTAAGGAAATTTGCATTTGGTTGATAATTTCTTTGTGGTAACACCATTTCTGAACAATTAATCCTCTACTGTTAGAAAGTCTATTTGCCTGTGAATGGTGACATATTCGAATAATTAATTTCCGATTTAACAATGTATTCCCTCACCACTGAGGGCCCTATAAGAACCAAATAAAGCCACAATCCCCACTTCCATTTCACAAGTTCTTTGTGGGCATAATTCTGCTGTGCTCCCTATAAATGACTAATAATATATTTAAATGTGTCAATACGTAATGAGAACTAAATGGGCATTTTGACAGTATAAGACATTCTGCCAAGATGCACACGTGCACATAAGGAAATATTCAGCCAAATAAAATAATTCCTAATTTTTAATATAGTTGTTGTTAATGACTTTTACACAGTAGTAATCAGAGCCCATAATAATCTAATTACTTTAGTACATCTTCTAAAAAGAGATTAACCATTTTCTATCAAGTCAATATTTTTCATACATTAACTTAATCTTTTTTAAAGTGCATTTCTTTTCTTCCATCCTCAAAACATTTCAACTACAACCTTTTTATAAAAATCAATATTTTCATTCAGAAAAGGGTAAATCTGAAAGCCTCGCTCCTAGGGCAAAATGTCGTCAATCCTACACTGCACAGCTTCACTCAGAGTTTATTTGTACTTTTAAAGATTTTCACATATCGGTTATTAAGGTGTAAAATAGAACCTGACGTTTATAACAATCTTATGAAATTTTTATATTTGCGAGTGAATACACATTTCTGAAGTGACCTTTCACATGGTTTTCCTCAAACTGACAGGATGTTTAACCTACACCACAAGGTGTCACCGCACATCTTTCACTTTGTTTGCAAGTCTTTGTTGAATGCTCCTCTGCTTTTATAAACAGACATAAGGAATGGCTTATGAGTAAAAGAGCAATAATGTTTTTACAGAAATGTCAAATAATAATGAGACCTGAGAGCATCAATATGGAGTGTGACGGAGAAAGCAGGAGTAGTTTGAAAGTTATGAAGGTACTTGTTTTGGTATTTGTGATAAATTATGGAGTTTTTGCATGAAGAGTGAAGATGATCGAGAGAATGAGAATGGGCACTTCCCTTAGTATTCCTCATATGCCAGTTTCCTGTGAGAGAGCTGGGGACCCCATAGTGTTTGGGAGCGTGGCAATGCTAGGAGTGGATTATGATATCATAAATAGAGCCATTTTCAGGGTGGGGCTTGGCCTCTGTGGTGGTGGTCGGCTTTGGGGGCCAGTCTGGGTCCAAACTCAGTTCCTGGGCAAGATGCATGTATCGAGCCTTGGGCGTCGTCTTGCGTGGACACAACCTGACCAGACACTTGTATGCCTGCATGTCAATCACCCCCTAAAAATCCCCATGTTGTAAAAAAAATAAAATAAAACAGATGCATTAAAGGGGAAAAATAAGAAAAAGAAAAGGGCATTAATACATGTTGAGTTGATCTAAAAATCTGTGGATCAGGTGTTTGTAGCTTGCCACATTTATTGCATGCGAAACATCAAACTCAGGGATCCAGTTCTGTGATAAACAGGTAAAATCCATTCATGCATGTTTTTCAAACATTAACTTTAAGCAACTGGTTGTCAACAGTTGAAAAGGTTGAACGAACTCCTTAAAACAAGCTCATGGAGACTGAACAAAGACCTTTAAAGATGGCCGCAAAGACGCACTTTAAAGATACAAACAAAGAGTCTTTTCACTAGCTCTATAATGACAAATAAAGGGTCAGGCTTTTTTGTTTGTTTTTAAATCATGACATTCCTGAGGTCATACACTGATAGTGGTGACTGACATGCTTGGCTGGAATCTAAGAGAAACTAGGATAGGTGCAGCAAACAAGCTTTAGATCTTGAAACAAGAAGGTGGCAGCACAGCAGAAGGGAAGGACAGTAGCAAGCATGAAAAGATACTCAAGTCTGGCAACAAATTAAGATACTATTTAAATATAAAACAGACGTTCTCATAACATCTTTGGAACTTAAACAAAAATAATAATAATAAAAAAAAAGAACGCAAGTATCTGAACAGAATTTAAATCCATGTTTGGCTAAAAACTTTTAAAATGACCAATTTATAAAGTTTGTTATTTTGTCAATATTTTGTCTGTCAATTAAACTGTTATATATTGCAAATCATTGCAATTCTATTGTTTTGTCCTACATAGGACTGTTACGATTTATTTTAGAAAACAAAACTGTAAAAAAAATAAACCAGTCTGCATCCAATAAGTTTTCTCTGCAACGTGTACATCTGCATGAAACTTTTTAAAGGTGACGTATATTACTGCATCACATAAAGAGACAGCACCAATTCAGTCTTTATAGTGCATTGTTGTGCAATGCATGCCACCTCCTTCACTGTTCAATTCACAGAAAAAAAAAAGACTTTATAGAGCGCAATGCTAGAAGTTCAAACTCCTGCATCCTCTTGGTTTGTATGGAAGCTAGGAGAAATAGTGCAATATTTGCACTTTTTGACTGATCTTGTATATTTCCTAGGCAGACCGTCCACAGGGGGGTAAAAACATTGGGGTTGCTCTCATGCATGTCTCAGATAGCAGTTACATCAGAAAGATGCACTTCATGACATTAGAGAAAGAAGAAGATAGGATAGAAAGAGGAAACACCACACATGAGCAACAAGAAAGGGCTAGAGAAGAAGGTGTCAGATTTTCCCAACCTGTGGTGTCGGGGCGGCAGGGGTGACGCCATAGTTGGCCTGTTTGTCTCTGCTGAGCGCAAGCTTCCATAAGATGATGTCAAGGATGAAGGTCTAAGAAATAACAGCGCATTGGGCAGGGAAATAATTAAAGAGAGGCGAATTTGACTCCCCACTGCTCCTGCTTTTATTTTTGGCACAAAGGTCTTCAAGCTGATCTTGCAACAGAGCTTTAAGAGATCATGTATTTGCAAAGACGATTTCGCCAAAAGCTGCGAGACAGTAATTATGTTTGGAATAAAAAAAGTTATGTGAGAAGGAAGAATATATAGAGATTCTCCAGTGTTAGAGAAACTGAAAACATCTGATTATGCAAAATCAGTTAAGCTTCATTAGTTAATTCGCTTCAAAGATCAGCAGAATTTGCACTGATAGCTCAGAGACAGGGAAATCTGAGATGTTTGCTAAGCAGTGTCTGTTTTGAGGGCAGTCATCTAAAGGGAAGGTGAGTAACTGTGATACTGCTCAGGGCAGGTTAGCATGAACTACTGATCACTGATTAAACTATTATATTTCTGGAAAGCCTCTACCAATGATTGAAACAATATTTACTCTAAACAGTAAAATCTGAGGGGAAAAAAAAGATGGTCTAACAATAACCACATTTATCAAAAACAGTCAAAGGGACAATTTTCCATGTATAAAAACATTTTCTCATCACAACAAAAGATTGATCCAGCTGTAAGGTTGCATAAGACAAAGATGAGCACATTGCATGAAAAACTGAAAACTGAACATGGCAAAAACATCTATAACTGCAAGTGTTCTCGTGTGTGTGCGTGCGTGTGTGTGTGTGCGCGTGTACCTTACCTCCACCAAAACAGACACAGCAGCATTGACTACGATTATCAGTAGAAGCTTCAGTCTCCATTCAAAAGGGACACAAACAATCTGTATGGAACATAAATAATAAACTGATGAAAATATTTATGTGCAGAAAAGTTAACAGTTCAAATTACACATGCGACTACACACAAATATGACTGCACCCCTTGAAGAGGGTTTTAAAAAGACTTTAAAATAAATATTTTATTGAAGTAGAAAATTCTCACACTGAAAAAAGCACCTTTAATTTGATTACATTTATTTAACAAGGGAATAAATGCAGTGTGTATGAAGAGAAAATAAAACTTGGCTTGCTAAAACAACCTGTACCAGAACTGAGTACCTAATGTTCATCTTCACTTACCTCTAGAAAGTTATCAATGCCTTCAACAGGATGAAACATGATGAACAGCAGGAAGAAATACAAACTCACAGCAGACAGAACAAAAGGCCCTGTTGAAAAGACAGTCAGTCATCCATTAGAATATCGAAATGCTAAATATTACAGCAAAGCTGGACTGAGAAGAAGAGGCCTCACAGTTCTTGTAGCTCGGCTGCCTGAAGGGTTTGCCTTTGGAGAAAACGATGGCGACGATGAGATACTGGAAGGAGGAGACGTAGAAGAGACTGGTGTTCTCAAAGTTTTGGATGTTGTGATCATCCACTTCTGTGTTGTTGGATCCAGACACGTTCAGGTGATCTGAGTCATTGCAGACGCTGGGAGTGGACAGAAATATATCAGTGTCATTAGAAACTACTGACAGGAGCGATGTAGCATTATTCCTGATGAGCCGCTCTACGCTGGACACTTACTTTGTAGCAGGCGTCCAACGCTCGAACCACGGCTGCTTTTGGACCCAAAGAAATGTAGTGGTTTGGAAGCCCAAGCAGATGAGGATTTGGGTCAGCACAGAGAACAGCAGAGGCCCTGAGATTAGTCCTGATGGGGGGCGACGTGACACCAGTTCTTTCCAAGCTGGGTTCAAACTCACTGAAGAGACAGGAGAAATATTAAGTACATAAAGTATTATGTTTTTAAGGAAAAGTCAAGATTTTTCTGCAATAATTTTTCAAAACTTACTGGTGAAAACAATTAGGAGGATGATCGCAATGTCAATAAAGAGGAACTGGAAATCTCCAAGGTTACTTAATACCTAAGGCACAGAATGAACATGGATTGGTAAGTATTCTGAATTTCTTCTGGTTTCCACCGTTGTCTTATAACTGAGGCAGCCACACTACTTACTGAGTAGAGGAGAGTGACGCTGATGTACTGGATGATGCTGTAGAGAGCCATAAACTTGAACACACAGAAGGAGGTGATAAGAGCAGCGCGTCCCTCCCTGTAAAGACAAACAATGTCCGTCTATCCTATACATAATGAGAAAGAAAAAAATGCTTCATTTCCTACAGAGCAGTATTTAATAATATCACTGAATTAAGAAAAAATTCTTCTATAAAGAAATAAAGAAACATCAGCAAATTTTATTGTGGGCTTTAAAGTAATTATCCTAAACATGTTGCTAAATTACTGCAAAGCATCATTTTTGGTTTTGTTCAGTGAACAAAAGCAGCCCAGAGCATGATGCTACCATCACCATGTTTCACAGTTTAGATAGTGGATCCAGGATGATATGAAGTTTTTTTTTGCCACATATTTCATTTTACAAGCTTTGCTCTCATTTAGAAAATGCTAAACCTGCATGTTATTATATCTATTCTTAAAAACATTAGTCGTTTTTAAAAAATAAATAAATATTAGATACAGATATGAAAAGTCATTGTGGAAGCTCCTAAGAGACACCCGTTAATGTGGAGCTGCAGGTTGCAGCCCTCTGTTTTACATAATGATGTTCCTCTTTCCAACCTCTCATGAAAACTAAACTGGCGGTGTGCAGGACTTAATGTTTAGCAGTAGATCTCTGCAGCAACATAAGTGGGCTCCATTTAATATTTATATGCTTTCTGAATGCAGCTGGTTCCAAAGGGCTTCATTCAGAGGTATTACAGTAAAAAGTGACCCTACTTTTTCTTTTAATCAGCAAAATCATTCATCCTTTTCTTTCAGTTATACAGTACTAGGAAACTTTTGCAATAAAATATATCAAAGATTGTAGTTAGAATGTGCATGCAGAGAAATGTCTTCCATGAGGCACTGTAAAAGGAAACAAACAGAAACCTGATCAGGCTCGGGACGCAGGAGATGTTGGGGGTCCTGGAGGTGAAGGGGGAAGCCACTGAGGCCTCCAGCTCTGACAGAGAGATCCCACTATGTGCTCTCTTCAGCGCCTTTTGTTGAAGAGAAAAACTGCTTAAATGTGTTGAATTATGGGTAGAGCTATACCAAGTTGCTGTTATAAATAGAACTGTCAGTCAGTATTACATACCCCACAGTCATTTGCACCATCTCCACACATTCCCACAAAGTAGCTGGCAGTAAATGATAGAGTCACTGGTTAGTATCAAAAAGCTGATGTAAAAGATCTAACACCATGATTTTATCTAAAGAAATTTGTTCATTTAATCCAGATTCTTGTGCCTGTGTTGTAATAATTCAGTGTAAAACCTTAAGACTCACTCTACTCCCTGTAGTGTCTCGACAAGCTGGGTTTTCTGGTCTGGCGCCATTCTGGCAAACACTGTCCCGTGCAGCACAAGCTGCAAACAATAACACAAGGCTCAACGTTCATGAAACGTTGGGATCGGTTTCAACATTCCTGCGTCTGTTTCAATAAATACACACAGGATTTCCAGTTTAGTAGAAGATTTGTTGTACCTTCTGAAGCATGTCTGGGAAATGCTCAGCGATTATAGCGAATGATTTTCCATTCATTGCAAAGTGGTAGAGTGGTTGTGTTTGGGGCTCCTCAGCATGACCTTCATCCTCCAGGCTGATGTTAATTTCCTGTTGAAAGTCACCAAATGTGGATTAGTCACAACAGATACATTTTAGAGATACCAGAAAAAAGCTACATGTAGCCCTCCACTTGAATAAACACAGACTAACACCGGATGAGCAGCAGACAATGGATGGATGAATAAAATTTTCTGCTAATGACAAAGTTTTGGGAAATAAGCGGCATAATGTTACCCCACGCATTAAAAGTGGCTCTAATTAAAAATCCAAGATGGTAATTAATTTCCCTTCAATTAATTTAATTAACAACTGCACACAACTAAAAGACCATTTTTACAGAGTTTTAATTCGAGAAAGATGGAACTTTAGTCTTGATCTCAGACAGTTGGGAGTCTTTTTTTCTTTACCTCGAGTCGTGTGGTTCCGCTGGGCCTGTCGGCGTATCTCCATGTGATTTTGGCGGCTTGTCCATCATGAGGAGGAAGGGCATCAGCAATGATGACCGTGTCCTCGGGAGGGATCATTCCACAGTCACGGGCCACAGAGACTGCCGTCAACATGTTGTCGCCTGGAAAGTGGAAGAAAAAAAAATCATCCACAAAACTCGAGATGTTTTTTTCATATTATCAAGCAGATATCAAGGCTTGATATCAAAGACTTGAGCTACTTTTCTAATGATTATGTGTTCTTTTGTAATATTAAAAAAAAAAAAAAATCTGCTCTGACCAGTAACCATGATGGTTCGAATGTTTGCTCGATGGAGGTCTTGCAGCACTCCTGGAGTTTCAGCCTTCAGTTTGTTCTGCATGATGATGAGTCCCAGAAACTCCATGTTTGCCTCTATGTAATCCCTGGTAGCAAAACAACAAAAATTATACAACAAAATATCTAAATAAATACAAAATAAACATTGTTGCATCAACTTAAACTTATTGATGCATTTATAGCACATCTTATCTTAAATCATTTACAAGTTGCATCATGTTTTTAACTACCTGTTGACGTTTTGGACTTTGTGCCAGTTGAGTTTTGATCCCAGTCGCCGATGAGCCAGAGCGATCACTCTGAATCCCTGCTTAGTGTAACCCTCCAAAACCTCTGCAAAGTTTTCCGGAACTGGGAAAAACGTTTGGTTAGACAGTGAATTGAAAGGAAATGCATCTCATTCTACAACACTATTTTATTGCAACGTTGCAAACATTATAAAATTTACAGAGGTTGTATGAAAACAGATATACAAAGAGTGATCAAAATCATTTCAAGAGTGTCTTTTTGTTGGAATTGTGTTATTTTCACAGCTTCATAATTTGATTTGACTCCTTAGCAGAAACTCATGTTGGTCACCTCACCTGTTTCTCTCTTGCAGAGACTAGCCACCACCTCCGGTGCTCCCTTCATGTAGGCATCCATACACTTCTCCCCCAGAGTACGAGACACAACGCTCATCCTCTGAAGTGCCGAGGAAAAAGGAAACTGCCGCACGATACCGATCTCATATAATGTCTGCAGACAAGCAGATCCAGAAAAGTATCTGATTTATTTAGTAATTATGAGTAAAGGACATTTACACAGTTTTATGTATGAGACTTTAAGGTACTAATGGTCAATTATTGTTTTTAGGCCAGGTGTTTAAAAGAAACAAAACACACAAACTACAAAACCTGAACAAGAGAAAAGCTTCAAATTTAAATTATTTAAATAACCCTGAAGCATCACTTTAATCAAGAGGAAAATGATTCTATATAATGATCAAAAATTTCAAAATACTTACTGAAAACTCAGCGAGTTCCTATAAAAACAAAAAAACAAGACAAAATAAATTTCAAAGTCAAAGTTTGACTGTTGTCTTTTTTCATGGATAACTTTACAAATTTGGACATATTTTCTGAGATTTTCTCTATTCAGTAAGTTATTGATGCATAACTGACTCGGCTCAGCAGTTGGAAGTGTTTAGTTTCTGTACGTACCATGTCCTGCTCGGCCGATTCATCGGGCTGTGAGGGCAGCAGCTGCTTTGGTGGTCGGACGACGGTGGGCATGATACGGTTATGAAGAGCAGTTTCCTCCTCAGTGGCTTCTTCCAGAATCTGGAGAAGATGAAGGTAAAGAAAAAACTTTTTTTTTAACATTAATTTAGTGTTTATTTTCACATTCCAAACATAAGGCTAATTAATTTTTAGTAATAAAGTTGTTTTCATATGGACTTGAGCATTAAAGTTCCAATAATCATCATACCTGGGTTGTGCCAAACAAAGCATCAACATGAAACATTATGGTCACATAGTGCCAAATAATAATAATAATAACAATAATAATAGTAGTAATAATAAAAGGATGCCACCTGGATTACACTAGGCAAACAGATATAAGCATATTATTAGATAATTACTGCATGGGTGATATCTTCCAGACAACAAAAAGTTGTTCAACCAGGAGAGATGCAATAACAAGGTTTTCATTTCTTAAACAAGAACTTCAAAAGTTATATTTCTTAGTTGAGGAAAAGATGTTAACCCGTTTAGGAAGGGTCACATCATTGGGATGAATCAGGCAAATAAAACATGTGAACATGCTCCCATCATCAATACAAGATTTTGGTGAAAAGTGAATGCAACATTGGAAGAAAACTGTGACATAGTAGCAGCTTATTGAAACAATGTCCCAGAAAATTTGATCTACAATCAAAGTTAATGAGGTCCAATGATATATTAAAAATGTGACCCGTTTGTTTGGAGGTGACTTTTTTTTTTCTGATAAGTCCCCGTGGAAGGATTGTTACCCACCATATGGAGGTATCTCAGAGTAAATCTGGCCATTCAGCATTCAGAGGTTTGTTTTATGTTTTAATTTACACATAAACATAACCTCATCTAATCAAGTGAAACTGAAGTTGTAGTTCTTACTGAATCTCACACTGCAAGCTTTCAAATGGAGGATTCTGGATCAACACAGTGTTACTGGATATATTCAGAGCAACTCACCCAGCCTGTAGCCTCAAACATTTTGAGGTCCAGTGGATCTCCAGACAGCTGGCCTTCTATTTTGGTTAGCGAGTGGCAGGTGGCCATGCAGGCCACAAACTGGGACTTGACAAGATTCTCCTTGTGGGCACTTTCCTCTGATAGGTGAAAACTGATCAAGGAAGAAAACGTGGTTATGGGAGAGGAAAAGCAACAACATCCCTGTTAACCCTGATTGTGACTTTCACTTCTGATTTATGGCCCAGAAATATCCTCTCCTGAGCAAATATCAGTGTGTGCCTGGACTTTTACAACGGTTTTCAAACTAATCACAGAGCAAATGCAATTTGGACTCAGGTCTCTGATGTTTCCATATTTCATAAATCAAACCAACATACCGGCCTCCTTCAACTCTCTGAACTCCCCACATGTCCAATCCATCTTCTGTTAAAGTTCCCGTCTTAAAGAAGAAAAAAATTTTTTTTAATATATATTTTCCATTCTAGCAACCGTTCATGCTGTTATACTTTTGTTTTTCAGTATTGTCTAAGAAGACTTACTTTATCAAAGCAAACCAGATTAATCTGTCCACAGATGTTGATCCTCTGTGGGCTGATACAGAAAATGCCAATCTTTTTAAGACGCCGTTGGGCGTACACAATCCCTGCTGTCATGGCTGCTGGCAGCGCTGGTGGCACCGTGATGGTTATAATGTCCAGAGACTCGATGATGATGGTTTTCGCTTCCACCTGGAATAGAATAAAATTCAAAAGATTTCAGTTTTTCCTGTTGGAATAATTTCTTATGTGCTCAAATCCATATTAGCGTTTCAAGGATCTTTTTTTACAAGTGAAGGCCTGGCAACATTTCCCAAAATTAGCTACAAAAGCAGTGAATGCTTCACCACGTCTACTGTTTATCTCTTTCAATTCAAAGCGCTGTATATTTTGTTCACCAAGAGTTACAGAAAAAGTTCTGTGATGCTGGGAATAAGCCTAAAATCCTTAAATGAAGCAAACAGTCTTTGATCAACGGCACTTTTCAAGAGTAAAACAATAAGCTGAAGAAAAGTGTAAAAAAGAAACAAACAAAGCATCCTAAAAATTAGGAGGAAAGAAGCAGATATTGATGATCATGCTAATCAAATTTAAATTTCATGTTTTAGTAACAAGCAAAATGTTTTATAATTAGGAAAAAAGAATGAAAATTAACTGTTTTTGTTACATTGATCATTTTAAAGCTCAGACACAGAACTCTTCAACTATTAGACTGAAATGCTCTCACTTGTAGACCTGCTAGTAAAAAAAAAACTGCTCATAAGAAATTGTTTGAGAAACAAGAAAACAGCCTGCTCTGCTGGTTTCCCTCTGCATTACCCCCTTCATGACACTGAGGATGATTGAGTAAATGAAGCCGATTCCAGCCACGGCCACCAGACACAGCAGAAAGAGGTAGGCGTCACGATACAGCTTGAAGTCGGTGGGTTTTGGATAAAGGATGGAGCGCACCAGTTGGCCTTTGGCTGTGCTGAAACCTGCAAGAAAAACAATATATTTGTTATTATTCTAGATTTTTTATTTATTTCTTATCAGATTTAGTCCACATTTGCTTAAGAGAAAATGAACTGATGGCACTATAATTTAAAAAGTCTATTGTGACTCAGATTTAGAAGAATCAAATAATATTTTGGAAACCAGAATTAAAAAAGGTTTTCTTTATTGTTGAGCAGTATTGTGCACCACTTGTGCTGCAAGCTAACATTTAAATAGTTTTTAGGAATAAAGATAACTCAGAAGAGTTACATCTGAATGAATAGAATATCATTATTAAGTTGTTTTTTTAAAAATAATTTATATTATTTATTCTGTATTGCAGAGTAACACCAAAAACATCCAGAAAACAATGCATCCAGGCCCTCCTGCTGACCTGTGCGGACAACCACGGCTTTGACCAGTTCTCCTGTGTAGAAGCGGGTTTGGATGACGTTGGTGCCGCAAAACAGTGTGTGTCTCTTATGCTCCTCGGTGTTGTAGGCACTGTCTGCCCCCTCCCGGTCTCCTGGTAGTGGGTTGGGGAGGTTGGTTTTTGTCACAGGAACACTCTCACCTGATGAAGGGAATCCTGTTATTGTGCTGTACGGAACAATGCACCTTGCTGTTAGACATGAGTTTACCTGTGAGCATGCTTTCATTGACAATGCAGGTGCCGCTGATCAGCACTGCGTCACATGGCATGATGGTCCCGTTGCTTGGAATGACCACCACATCACCAGGTACCAGATCAGTAGACAATATCTCTTCAACATCTGCCAGGAGAAGCAGGAGTTAGAAAAAAAAAACACATTTAACTGAAACGCAAATAAAATTTGAAACATGAACAAAAAGTGAGCACGAGGATGCACAGAAGTGGTTGATCTGCAAATTTGCTGATCATCCATAGAAATACTTTATTTACATTAAAGCTAAAATTAAATTAAATAAAGGCATTTTAATTTCCAACAAATGGGGTTTGTATAAATCTATTTAGGAGGGCAATAAATAAATAAAAGTCTACAAAACCCATAAAAACACAATATAACTTAGATGTTGGCATACCATTATTGGCTCGGCAAACAGACACACGGACAATACTGTGAGCTGCCACCATATCATGAAGCATGACGTATTGCTGGAGAAAGGAGAGATGAACAGTAATGAAAACAATTAATTTGCTGCTTCTTTGTCTTTAAATAATGAGTAAAATGACTTAATATTGTTAATTTATGTCATGTTGGAGTTTCTTCTTGAACCCATAGGAATCTTATTAACTTAAGGGGTCTTTGATTTATTTAAGGCATGCTATAAATGTTTAATTTGGGCTTTTAAAATGTATAAATTTAAAAAAAAAAATTAACATTTAAATCAGTTCAAGTGAAAACTTAATCAATAGACTAAACACTAAAAGAAGAAAAATAAAAAAATTCTGACTAATTTTATAGAAACAGGAAGTCTAATGTAGAAAGATAAATATTTGGCAGAGACAAGAAATATAGGTGGATACAAAACTACTAAATCCTCTACACCTGTCATTATGTGTTAATGTTATGTAGATTCAAAGAAGAAAACCTGAAAAAAACTTTCAGTGCAACAGAATATGACAATAAAATTCAAGATTACTCTTAATCATACATCATTAAGTTATTAGATGTTTTAAACTTTAAGCATTAGTATCTTGTGTGTGATTTCATAGTTGCATATTTACACACCAATTTGTAGAAAACGTCTAAGCTGTATTTAAACATGTGAATTAGTAATTATTACCTTTTTGATGGTGTACAGAGAGGTAGCTATGGATATAACCGACATGAGAACAATGGCCACAGCATAGTAGTAATACTCATCGGTACTCCACAGGATTACGCTGAAGAGCTGGAAGATGTAAAAAGGGTTGAGGACCTGCAGGAGGAGATGGAGAAGAAGAGTTGCATGTCAACCTGAAAACAAAGACATTCTGCATGAAAAAGACAAAACAATTATGTTTAATGGAGTAAGAAAACAACTGGGGTTTCTACAACCTCCTGGCATGCAAGTTACTCAAGAGTAATCCACCATTTGATCCTTATTTAATCAATTGATTACATGTTTATTAAAATAAACTGGGACCAATAGAAAATATAGACATAAGATAGATATAACTTGAGAATAAATATAAAAGTTCCGGACTCTGAAGAGGATCACATATTCAGGATTTAAAGTCCAAATGTACTAAACTCCATAACACTGGTAAAAACTGCTTTACCAATGTGTCGACTCTGCCAGTCAAGTTTTACGCACAGTGAGAATAAATGGGAATTCAGACAAACTTAAAAAACACGCAGATTTTATTGACTGGAACTGGTTTTTACCTCTTTGATAAGCAGCTTGAAAACAGAAGGCACTTTCACTGCAATGTCATTCACTCCAAAGAACAGTCTCCTAACAAAAGGAGAGAGAAACAATGCGTTCAGCCAGACCTACGAGTTTAAAGCAACATACACAAAATGCAGCAAAGTGATGCAAACAATATACCAAAGAGCAGTTTTTATTGGAGTTTGCTGCATAAAGTAAAATATATCACAATATTTTTACTGGTTTGGAAATCTACAAATATCAGCAATTACTTTTGTGAGCTCAAAACCCCCAAATTAACTAATTCTCCAAAAATATTCTGTCTCCCTTTGAACAAAAGACTTCTCCAGGCTAAATGCTTCAATTGAAGTTCAAGTCCTTCAATTTAATTTCATTTGAAAATTACTTTCTAAATATACAAAAAATAAAGTGCATTATGGACCTACTGGAGATGTTTCCTGAGTGGAAATAGTTTAAAAATAGCATACGGATAAAACTGAAGCGGGAAGGAATGAAGGTAGGACACGAGGAAGAACAAAGTGAATGATTTCAAGAAGGAAAGAACGACAAGAAAGGAAGGAAGCAGAGAGGGAGACAGGATGCAAGGAATAACAAACAAAAACATGAGAAAGAAGGTAAAAAAGACAACACAAGGAAGAAACGCATGAACACCAGGAAGAAATGAAAGATGTAAAGAAAGAAAGGCACAAAAAAGAATAAAGGCAAGACATAAAGAAGGAAAGGAGGAAAAAGGACGCAAGGAATCCTCCTGTGATTTGATTTGTTGTACCTGTACTCCTGCTGGTTCCTGGTCAGGCCTGCACTGTGCTCTGAGTGGACAGTAGAGCAACTGACTTCAAGATCCTCCAGGCCACTAAATAATGTGTGCCGCAAACAAAACAAAGAAACAAAAAAAAAACGGAGACAAGTTGACACATTACACATAGGAGAACAGATGATACAAGTTAAAGCAAAGCAAAGCATTTGATCAATTTTCAGTTATGATTATCACAAATTGGATTCCAGCTTATTTAATACGATTGAGGTAGAGTGTAAAAAAATGTCTTACATTAAAACTTTAAAGTTCTGCATCTCATCATTCCAGTAATACTTTGTGCTATGGAAGGTAAAATAGCGAATCTAAGAGAGAAAAGGGAACAAAGAAATAAAAATAAAGATGAGTTACTAGTAGCCACACACCTTAAGTAGGAAAAAAACTTCCAAATTAATTACTTCCTTATTATGAGCTCATAATAATATGTCATGTAGTGAAGAGAAAAATAACTGAGTGGATGATGTATAATTTAGGGTTAAAAATGAACTTCAAGTTAATGTTTAACAGTTGTGATATGAAATCTGTATCATAAATCAAATATCCACATGATTAAAATACCATAAAACATAGACACTGGAAGCCAAACACAAATGTGCAGTCAACATCACTGGCGCCTGATTGTGGTTTAAAGTGGAGGAGCAAAGTCGAACAGGACATTATTGCTATTGATTGTGTAACATTAATGCGCTTACATCCAGAATCTTGTATCTTGCACCGCCAACCTAATCTAACCAAATATTTCTGGATGCAGTAGTGGCTTTTAATGCCAAAGATTCAGTGCCTGATCACCCACCTATTTCCACAGAGCTCTTCCTGGGAGCGGCAGCCTCCAGTCAAGCTCCTGCCCCACACCTTCCCCACTTAGCTCCACTAGACTAGCGGCAGGCGCAATTAAACATCCGGTGGAACTGCGCATCTGATCAGCTTAAATAACAATTTCTCTGTTCAGATTAAACAGCATAATGGAGGAATGTTATTGTGAAGACTTCCTAAAGGTGGAGTGTCAGAAAGAGTAGGACCTTCTTAGAGAGGGAAAATTTCAAGGCGTTATATTGGAAAGTCAAATTTCTTTTAAGCTATGTTTGCTATATACAAAATTTTATAACAACTGAGGGTAACAGTTACTTGATTGTGCTATAAAATGGTATTGTGTGCCTGGAAGACACATAGTTGGATCCCTTTAAATAACAGCTGAAATATAAATCTATTACAGGTAGAGAACGACTGGATACATGGCATCGAAATAATAAGTTGACATTTATTGTAGATTCCTGTACAATGCATATTGCAAGCCTCAGGATGCTTTGACATAGCATCTTCTCACTCTCATATAGAACCTGTCTAAGCATTATTGAAAACCACACACATCTTTTCAAGGTTGTGGCCTCTTTCAGCAGAATTATGCACCCTGTCACAAAGGAAAGGAGGAAAAAAGCAGGAATGGTTCAGGAATGATTACAGCAACAAGTTTGAGCTATTGACTTGGCCTCCAAATTTCACGAATGGTCGGCCGCGCCTCGCCTATTGGCTCTGCTGCTAACGTCTTGGTGCCAGATACCACAGCAAACCCTCAGGGTGAAAAAACTATGGGAGTAGTGCGGGGCTCCTTTGCTCTATGTTCAACATCAGCTTCAAGTTCAGTTGGTCTTGTTATCCTGTTGCGATGAGAAATTTAACTACCTGTGTGGGCTGGTAGTAAGAAAATCTTCTAATGAGCTCCTGAGCAGGGCTGCCATCGGAGGGGTGAGGTGTGTGTCCGTTGGCCAGAGGTGAAGGGGAGGGGTTAGAGAAGGGGTAGGAAGGGGAGGAGGGGGATGAGGGAGGGGAGGTGGTCTGGGTCTCCAGGCTGTGGAAGGGGTTGCTCCCCGGAGCAAGCATCACTCGTACCCTGGCCAGGAACCAGCGCCGGAACTCATCCTGGTCAACAGCAGGAAGGAGAACCAGCAGACAGTAAATACACCAACACAACATCACACACACACACCGGAAAATAAAACTGATCGAACAGAAATAGGACTGAAAACACACAATTTCCTTTGCATTCATGCATCTGTGATTGTGTAATAATCAGTTGGTCTCAATGAATCCACTCACCTGGAACTTTATTTCAGCTGCATTTTTATCAGGCTGTAAGCCCATGAGCCTCAAGAATCAACTAATTAGGTGCAACTTAAGTAGCTGGAGGAAACATTAGCAATTTAAATACCCGATTTTCCAAAATATTGCAAGAATCAAATAGTAGCAATACTATCATTATTCTGCTGTGATGTTTTAGGTTGCAACCTTTGAGCAGTGGGTGTGTCAATACCATCAAAAGGCAACCCACACATATGAGATAACAGGCATATGAGATAACATGACTCAGTGATTTTCTCCAGTTTTATCTTCTGTTGATTGAGTCAAATTATATTAGAGTTATCATTACTACTTTAGCTTTGATAAAAGATTGTTTTTTTTTTTTAAAGTACTCCTTTTACTCCTCAGTGCATCTGTGTTTTTATTTTTCCAGTAAACCCTTCCTGTATCCTTAATCCCCAGCTGGTTGCAGAAGAAAAGCCTTCATCCTGAGACTCGTACTGATTCAGGTTTCTTCCTGTTAAACAGCTGTTCTGCTCCACTGTCACAACATGCTCAGTAGGAGGAGCATCAATTAGATGCATTAGGCTAGCCTTCATGAGGAGGTGACGTTTTACTAATAAAAAAACAACCTCTCCCCAGTAAGGTCATCTGATGATCCATTAGATCATCAACTGAATATGACTGTATTGTATTATAAATTAGGACTGAAATAGACTGGATACGTTGCATTGCAATGAACTGAATTAATCTGAAATTACTTTGTGGTGAATTGGCACTTTATAAATAAGCTGAATAAAACTGATTTGATTCAGGATGAAAATGTGGCAAACAGTATCACAGTCACTGGATAGATAGATGAAAGATGAAATATACAAACAGGCAGATTAATCAGCATGAACTCGCTTCCTACCGTGGAGCGCAGCAACACCACTTCGGCATCACGGGCTGTGGTACGGGTGCAGGTGGACTTGACGCACCATTCTGGCATCCAGTAGAGCAGCAGGAGAAGGAAGCCTCCGGTACAAAGTACACCGAAGCCTACAAGGGCCAGTCGCCAACGGCAGAGACGGTAGCCTTGCAGCTCCTATGTAAAAACAGAGGGAAGTTTGCAATGTGGAGAAAGAAAATTCTGGTATAGAAAGTAACCATGTTTCCATCAAGATTTGTGCATTTTGAAGCATCACATTAGAAATGCTTGATGAAAACAGCTAAATTTGAATTGATTAAAAAAAAAAAAGGGTTTCATGCTTGCTTGAGGTAATTTTTGGCTTTTTTGAAAAATAATTAATGTGCTAAAGGGAAGATGGAAATACATTTGCCGAATAAATTCTGTAAAAACTTTCCCATCCACTGGTAGATGTGTACCAGGGCAGTCAGGACTGTCCCATTTTCTCAGATGTGCGGTTCATCTACTTTGAAGTTTTTACTTACTGTTTATTACAGCTGTGTGTTTGTCAGTTGCACCAACATCAGACAAAATTAGACTCTACATAGCCTGGTTGATTTGCTCCCAACAAGAAGATGGAAACATACCTAATTCACATTTTCCTCTTTTTAATTTGCAACATTTTAAAAGTTCACCGAAAATGTGCATGACAATTGGATGGATATATAGCTAGTGATGTTAAATGAGATGGACGTACCATCTCCTCCTCTTCCCCCTTGTTGAGGATCTTCATCTCACCCTTCTCCATGTTGCAGAACAGTTTGTCGAGCCCCTTCCTTAGTCACTAGAAGCAGCCAGAAAGATCAGAGATATCAGTATAAAGCAACATTTCAGCTCCACTTGTTTGCTACTGTAGAACTAATGATGACTGAAAAGAGAATGGACAAATGGCTCTTTAGAAAGTTCTTCAGGCACTGATTTTCTGATTTAAATAAAAAACACATTATGGATGTTCATCAAAATTTAGTCATTAAAACCTTAAACATTAATCGGCCAGATTATAAATAATAAATACCACTATTTATTATTTAGTGGTAAATAATAAATACCACTAAACCATTGGCGGAAACAGAGAACCAAACAGTGGACAATTAATTACAAATTATGATGTACAAAAATTGTATTTCACTTTCATCTGCTTGTTTTCATAATCCTTTGAAATGATTCAAAGGATTATATACAAACAATGGTATCAGCCATTTAAAAAAACTAATGAAATATTGACAATTGAAAAAACTGTCAATATGCCAATACCTTTGTACATCGAGGTACAAAGGTACCTGCACACAGTGCAGCTTTGTTCAAAAGCTGCACTGTGTTATATGAAACCTAGAATTAAAGAGTCTAACTCCCAGCAACTAACTCTGGAGGAAGTTTATCCATAACCTACAAGCATGCCACAGCAGAAAAGCAGGAAATAACAAATAAGATTCAAATCAGCTTCTTGCTTCTTTGTTCACACAAACTTTTCTGTGGCTCAAGATTTAAATAATTAAAAACTTCCTGCATTGAATTAATTGATATTATTTCAATGCAAAATGAATTTAAAAAATAACCTGATAACAAATAAGAGTGAAGCTACAAGATAATAAAAGTTAAATGCAATGAAAGGAAAACACAGAAAGTCCTGGCATTGTCACCCATGTCAAGGCAGCAAAGCCTCTCCATATTATATCTATCTGGACATGTTTGCTACAGGGTGACCACTCACTGTCCTCCACTCCCCCTTTAAAACACCCAAAAATTCCATGATTGCACTAACACTCAGATCTTATCAGGCAGCTACACCCAGGAGAACCTTTTCAGTGGCATGCTCTGAGATATTTTACTTAGGACCAAGCCCTTCCTTGTATTTTCCAATGGCAGCCCTCCCCCTGGCTGGAGCTATGCGGTGGGTGCAACACAAGCTCAACATTCCTTCCCAAACTACTGCAATGAGTGGAAATACCAACAACAGTGCATCACTGATTAAGTCATTTGCAAAGTTTCTATCCAGGAATAGTGACTCAGAAAAAACTTCCAAACGGAATTTCAAACTATCAAAGAATCATGGGCTGGTTGGTGGTATAAATGGAAATGAAGGTCATAAACTCACACTTTAAATGCCATTTAATATTCAGATTGTTAAATGGAGTCTAACTGAAGCAAATCCTCACACTTGACATCGTTGACAGGAAAAAAATACTAACAGTTTGAGTTGGAAGCACAAACAAGAAAGAAAATGGAGAAATATATCTCAGTACTGTTACTGTAGTCTCAGATACAGGTAGTAATTATAGAAAGTATTCATCTGTAAATATCTCATCCCATCCTAGCTGTCTATAAACTATGGCGGCTTGGATCACAGAGGGATGGAAGCTGCATGCTTGATGGCTCACTTCTGGGACACACCGTCCCTGGAAATACCTTCATTAACAGTAAGCTACATATTAACTCAAGCTAAAGTTCACAGGTTTCTTCCCATTATTAGCAGAATAGTTCTTAGAAACCCTGAGCACAAATATAGATATAGCATAAAACTAGTAACAATTAATCACTTTGTTAATTTGCTCTAATAAAGCAAACAGTAAAAAATATGGCAAGTGCAGAGTGTAAAAAAAACATGTTTGACATTAAAGCCCTTTTCAGACACACTGAGGTCCATAACAATCACTCTTGTCTTTCACACAATTGTATTTTATTCCAACAAAGACAAATTTTGAATAGTCACAGTGTATAAAAATTACTTTACAAGTTCAAAGTAATGCATTATATGACCAGTTAACTCATCACTGCTCATCTTCACTTTTAATGTTACTTTAGTAAATAATGATTACTGCAAACACTAAAACAGATCTGTTTCAAAGATCTGTCTCATCTGTTCACAGATGGTTCTGTAGAATGCAGTTACAAATTATTTGCCAAAATATGCCTTTTCGTAGAGTTTTTCATAAGCATGTCTAAAATATAAAATCTAAAAAAGTGCATTTAGGATAGCTGAAGAAGTTCAGTTACTTTTGAGTTTTTATTATGTGAAGTACCTTGAACCACCTTGCTGCTGAAATATGCTATACAATAAACTTTATTGATTGAGTGCATGCTATTGGACGTCGTTTGCCAATCCATGAGCTACATTTTTACAGCACAAAATCAAATCTAATTGGATTGTTTGCATTTGTCAAAGATTGACCAGCATGTTTTTTTTTTCCGTGACTGATACTGATTAAGCTGAGTGCAGGTTCCAGGCTAGATCATTGCAATACTGATCTAGCAATGGGCTAGATCAGTATTGCAATATTTTTCTCACTCAAGTTCCTATTTTGCTTCTATAAACTGAATAAAAGCCTATATGTCGGCACCACAGAAAAGATGTATTTATACTGTAAACATTCTGTTTTGACCACATTGGACATTTTTTTTCAGTTCAGTTATTCTAGACTTATAAACTAGTTAGTTTTGCAAAGCAAACCATTAGAGGATACTCATGTTAAAATGATAAATAACTGGCCTGATTATTGGACCAACTCTATACTCAGTCTAAGACTTGCTCCTACCTTGAGAACAAGGGACAAAATGCCCCAGGCAGTCCACCTCCCCACAGGTAGCTTGCGCTCTCACAACACCAACCTGGAACCCTGAGAGGGGAGCCACACAAGAGAACAAAATTATTTTATTAAGTTTCTTAACATTTCAGTAATAGAATTACATTTTCCATAAGCATGAGTTTGATGTGAGATTTTTCTAAAACAGTAACAGACCAATCAGTGATTTATTGAGCAAAACCTTTTTTAAACTAACAAGGCAATGTCAAAACAGACACCACGGCGTCATGAATACATCTGAGCAAGTGTTTTATATGATCTGAAATTCAAATGGAGTTCAATTAACTTTAGTTTTATCTTGACTGCTTAAAATTAACAAATTTTGAAAACCCAGAGGATGTCCTGCATATTAAATTGGTTTAATCTATTGAACATTTATAAAACATTAACAGGAATGGGTGACAGTTTGAACAACTCTCCATCAAAAGTTAGTGTTTATCAAACTTTACTGTATTCGAGATGTCAGAACCGACACCAAGTCTGTCTCTGATCTAAAGTAAAAATGTTCATATCCACACACTTTTTACATTAGAGGCAAAACACATTTATTCCAGGCCCTATCTAATCTAATGGGATTAATGCAAAAACAAATAAATTCAAAACATAACTTTTCTATTTATAGAAAAAATAAATAAGCAACAACAATTTATAAATATTGCAACATGTGGCTAAATAAAAATTTATAACTTACAAAAAAACATATTTTGATTTTATATGGTGCACAATGTTATGTCTTGGGTAAGTTATTCTTTTAGAATAACTAGGAGAACAAACAGCTGTCAAAAGCAGATAATCTGTCAGCTGGTTAGCAGATTGTCAGATGTAGTTTGAAACAGTGTTGCTTTAATAAGAGCAGAGTTATTGTTTTCAGACTGCTGTATTTTTGTTTTAATTTTCTTTCTTGTAACTGGTTGAGGAGCAGCTTCTGTGCACCATTATATGGTGCAACAGTCACACAAAACCCATGCTATAAAGCAATAGAAAACTTGATCAAAGACCACCTAGATGATAAGTAATATTTTTAATTTGGTGCTTGGTAATTTATAATAATCCCATTGATGACACTGCACAGATTATTTTGTTCCACTGCGGAATAAATCCCAACATACTGATGTATTAAATAAACTAAGGTAAAAGTTTAGCTTCACCTTCTGAACCCAGTACTCACCAATCAGGACAACCCATTGATTGTGACCAAATGTGATTTAAAACACAGCAATAACACAAATGCAACATTACTTATAATGGTTAATTTTCTTTGTAAGGGGTAATTTGGCTTCCCTGTTGGAAATGCAGCAAGAACAAGCAGCAGAGTGGCTGCATTCCGATCAACCATGGGAATGCATGAAATTAGCGAAAGAGATTGATAACAGCTTGTGTTGTGAAAGCAGTAAGAACTATAAGATTAGACAATCAATGCTGGTTTTAGAATGGCATTAAAGAAATATGGAAAAAAGTTTATAGCTTTTGTTTTTTTTTTCTTCCCAAAACAAGATGACTGAAGTGTGCTGAAATCCTCTTTAAAATCCTCTTACACTTAGACTTGGTAACTTTTGTTTGTTTTCGTCCAATTATTACTTAATATTAAACAGAGGTTGTATTTCCAGTGATTATTTCCATAAAGGGTAAAATGAAATTATCTGCAATGTAGTTGCCAAGACGATGAACCCCCCCCTTATGACCTTAATCATGGGGTAGTGATATCGTGACAAAGGAAACTGTCAGGTGATTTAGTCCAAATAAGCCTTACAGTCGTTGTCTCACCACAATGTCACTGACATATTACTGCAATTGCGTTGTCCTGCAAAGAAAGTCATCCTTAAATAAGCTTTATGTTCTGCAGACAAGGCCAGCAGAAGAAATCATGGCTTTTACTGGAACTAGAGGCGCCTGTTTGAGGTCTATAGGAGTCAGTGTGATCTTTCTGTTATTTATTGAGTCCTGCAGGCCAGCCTAAGGCTACATTGTTGTCTCTTGTTTGATTAGTCTGCTACTGTATATATTTATAATTTGTCAAACAAGATTCTTATCACTTTTCCTGAAAAGGGGAAAAACACCCACTAAATGCAATCAGTGAAGCTATCTGCTGAATATACTACTTTTTGAGTTTGTAGTTTTTCTAAACCTTCACAAGAGATTAAATCAATAAAAACAATTAATTTGCAACGACTGTGATGACATCACCCTGATCTTTAAATCAATAAATGCCCACCACCATATTGTCAGCATTATGTTCATTAAAGACCAGATATATTCTCCTTTCCTCTTTAACTCAAAGACAAAAAAGGAAAAAGTAAACAATGAGTCATGACCTAATGACAGAGGTCTATAATTCATGGAAGCATTAGGAGGAAAGTGTTTTGTTGCCATCATACTCTCCATTCAATGTGCTTTCTTTATCACTTCCCGTCCCGCTCATAGACTATTACAGCCAAGCTTTGTTTACCTCCATGAACCAGTGAGGTTGTGATTTTCATCTCTGTTGCCTCTGGACTTTCTTAAAAGTTTCTGATCATCTGCCTTTTCACCTCTGGCTACTGAGAAACTCTGACGGCTTTAACAGAAACAATAGACTGATGGAATTTTTCTCCAAATAACAAAAAAAAATTAAAAATTATAACATCTCATTGAGTTAATACTAATACTGCGCATTTGTTTACGAAATGCAACAAAACCTACTTTTGCAAACACATAATAGACTCTACTTTGAAGCTCAGATGATAAAAAGCTGGAAAAAAAACACGTCCCTTGATGAAGCAGCGCACATTTTTTATTCCAAAATATGAATTTTAATGAATGGTTCTCAAACATTACAGGGTTTGCGTCTCAAAGTGTATCAGTATTTGACAAAGGGAGAATTTTAACATCTCAAAATTTGACACCTTGAGAAAAAAACTGAAGGGAATGGCTTGGGAAAAATTTTAATCCCATTGATCAAAACCTTTAAGTCTGACCACATGCTTTTGGATTAACAGGGAAAGTGCTAGACGATCTATAAAAACCTGCTTTTCCCACTGTGCGAAAGATTAAACATGTTTTGATTTTTTTTAAAGGGTTTTCCTGATGAAAGCTGATCTTGAGTGAGAGATGCCAAGTCTATAACCAAAGCTTACTAAAATGTTTGGAGGTTTTTGCATTCAACAACCAGAAGATAATCATTATTATAAATAAGAGACTGAAAGGTCTGAAAATGAAGTTTGTCAGATATCTGGCCTTGTTCTTCTGCCAGAGAATAGTTACTGAATGCAGAGATCTATGAGGTGCAAACAGACTTGTGAGTTTAAAGGGATGTTTTGCAGGATGGCAAATTTGTTTGAATAATTATACGATTTTTTTTTACTTTATCCTACCAAAGCTGTAGCTTCACTGCTAAGAACCTGACTATTATCCTATCTTTTTCCTCGGGTGGGTGCAGACAAAGAGGAGGCTTTTTCCCGTTCAGTAAGATAATGCATGCGCTGCAGTGGAAAATATCAGCAAAGCAAAAATCTAAAAATAAATACAGAATGATTACTAGCTGGTAAAACCTATTTTACTGCTTTAGGAAATAAAAAGGTTACCTCAACTTCAAAAATATGCAATACGGTCTCAGGACCGTATAAAGCTCCAAATGTTACACGACTTGTAATTTTTTATAAACATTCTCTAGTGGAACTTTCTTGTCATTTGTAAAGAAACACCATTTTTACTATTAGGGCTTAAAATAAAGAAAACAAACTGTTGGGTTTATTTCGTTTCCCAACCTGCAAGAATCAACCAGAGACACAAACTACTCTTCTGCAGAAGAGGGGAGAGAGCCAGACGCGGAGAACCGCCGTTAAACACTGTCTGGGATCAACTCCGCTGGCTCTCAGTCCCCAACTGCCTTTTATTATGTTAACAACAAAGAGATTGGCTTTTTCACACAGTCACACAAACAGTTGACCAATAAACATTCCCAGGAGACGGTCTGGAATTGTCTGCCGTCATGCCCTTACCAGGACAGGAGACTGACCATTATCAGTTTCACAGGTAGCTGCTAACACAGACAATGGATGGTCAAAGCAACAAAAGCAGTTGGTAACACACACATGTAAAAACATTTCTAACCCCCAAGAAAACATCTGAAAAACAGTTAAGAGTATAAAACAAAAGAAAGGAGTCAATAGTATAAAACAGCATACAGAATAATATGAAAACATAACCTTTCAAATAAACTCATAAGTAAATGAACTTAGATAATTTTCCTAACACAAACTACCAACATTTTCTTTCATGTTAGCATTTGTGGAAAATTATCTAAAAATAAAGTGCATAGTTTTCTACCTAATGACAAGAAAAATAAATCTAAAAAATATTACTGGTAATTTTAGTGTCATACTGTTGTGAAAATTAATGCAAGTATTAATTGAAAACAAAAACAGAAAACCTGCTTCAGCATGCATTTATTTTCACATTTATATTTAAAAACACTATTAAACATATGTCTTGTAGCATTTATTAGTCAAAGTTATGAAGAGCCATTATGGAAGGTCCAAAGAGCCGCTTGCTGCTCTGGAACCCCGGGTTACAGTTGCTGATATAGTTTATACAGTCAAATTTGTCGTCTTTCAGCCATCTGACAGGCAGCATGCAGGGTTGGGCAACACTGCCTACTATTTTAATATATTTTTACCCTATGGAATAGTATAAGAGATTTTTTTTTGGTACTTTTTAGAGAGACCAACTTTTAAATAGCATATACATATTTATATTTATGCATATAGATATGCATAAATATGCATAAATATTTATGCATATATGTAAATGTTTAAATAAATTAACATGTTTATAAATAAATAAATAAATAAATAAATGTTTATAAATAAACATGCATATAAATATGCATGTTTATTTATAAACATGCATAAATAAATATGTTTGTAGCAATCGTCAATAAACAGTTAATTCAAATTGTATAGTTATTTTTCAGTGTTCCTTGCCTTTTGTGACATATCAAATAATCAAATAAGTAGCCAAATGTATTGCAGTTGAGCTGCAGGATATTAGAAAACAAGCAACAAGCAAGAATGTTGTTAAATGTTGCAATAACACTGGTTTGTGATAAACAAGCAAATACTAATCTGTTATGGGTTCATTGCAAACATAAGAATCCAGCTACTGAGAAAAAACCCACTATTATTTCCATTTCAAGTTGTTTATGGCCCATATCTGTTTTGGAACTGAAACAACTTAGATTAAGATTTTTTAATGACTAAAATCCCCTGACTACCAGTTTATCTTCTAAATCTGTTTATGCTGCAATGAAGAAAACATATATTACAAATATAGAGGCTGAGTGCATCGTAGCAGCAAACAATCAGTTAACGCTCATTTCGGTTCACGCAGTACCCCGAAATATGCATATTTCTACAGTGATGTTGCGGTAACAATAAATTTGTAATATTTTTGATATTACATCCAAGCAGTCCTTTGTCACTGTGATGGTCCATAGACTGGCAGTGAAAGAATCCTTTTCACAATTGTCCCATTTAATATTTTATTATGGCAATACAGGACTGTCATTTTGAGACCATTTTCAAGTAATATATTGATAATGGCATAATGATGCACATTTCCTTTTCAAAGACCAATAAGCTTTCATTTTATAAAGATCCATTAACCCTGGAATTGGAAGACATTTTGACAACAAACAATCAATAAAACATAAATGCAAAAAAAACAAAAAAAAAAACTCCTTGTTGCAACAGGATTAAGTGCAGTTCCATTTCTGATTCAAAATATTGTGACACTCAATATTTAAGTATAAATGTTAAACCAGCCTTTTATCAGACTAAAAGAGTCGAGAGTCTATAGCACCTCTACAGAAGCAATAGGAAGAATTGTGAGAGGGAATGTTTGCAAGAATCTTTAAGATATTTGTAGCAGAGTGAGGATCAGTCAATGTACAGAATATTTCAGTAGCTGCACTAAAACGAGAGCAAATCTGTCAGAATAACTTGGTCCTTTTTATTATAAGTTTAGATGTTTCTTATTTTCAATAATCACTTCATCAATTATTAAGCATCTCAAATAATTGTGATTACTAACCAAAATAATGGTGTTTAAAATAATGGTGTTTACAATGCATTTCATAATCGAGCAGCCTAAGTGGACTTCAACCAAATCTAAAATGTCAAAATAATAACATGGTTACATGAACAAGGAACTTGAAAATTTTATTGCATATTTTATTACAAAAATATTCTTGCAGCTGCTTTTGATTTGTGAGATAATTATATTTCTTCGATGGAGATTTGGTTGATGTATTAAGTGCAAATACAGAGGCAAAATCAGTGTCACAGCAATGGAAAGATTAAACAAATGGTGGCCTCTGTAGCAGAACAACTACTGTGAAATTACAAGCCTGGAAGCAAGTCACCAGTTCAATGACAAACCCAAACAGATTAATGACACATGTGAAATCTGAATCAAAGTGCTAAATGGTTTTAAGAAACAAACTGGTTTTAAGAAACCAATAAGAGAGTAAAGAGTCTCTATTTGCTCTCTTTAAAAAATATGTAGCATGACACCAGGCAGGTGCTTGTAGGCAGTGAATCATTACCACAAACCACTATGAGGTAAAAACATGTCTCAGCATAAATTTGAACAGTGGTTCCAAAACCTTTCAACATCTGACCCACAAAGTAAGAATGGCAGAGACTCAGGACTCAACGACTGAAACTTCAGCTAAACAAGTACTGTTAATAAGCCAAGTGAACAAGGGCAATACAGAAATCCAACTGAACTGCAACACTGGTTTTGTTAATTTATGGACACCGTTTAAATCTGCCATAACAACAGATATGATAAGTGGCTACTATCTTAACTTCAATCGCTGGACTTGTGATTTCACAACCTGGCAGCTCCTCTGGTAGGTTGATGTTAGCTAGATTGTTTTTCTCCATTCAAAAACATTTTATCTTAAATTCCTGTGGAGCAGGATCCTCTAATCACATATACTTTGTAGCTCCAAGAAAAACTGACATCTTCATTTAGTGCCTTTCAGAGGGATTCCTAGGCGAGATTCGGACTTTCCAAGGGAACACTTTTAACATAAACCGTTAAAAAAAATTAACAGATTATATTAACCACTTAAGCGTTATGCAATATCTGCTGAACATTTTACTGAAAATAAAAACTCAATATGCAATGTTTTATGTTTTAATATAAAAAACATCACTGAGGAATCCAAAAATCTGAGTTTAAAACACAGCATTCATACATGAGCCCGATGTCATTTAAAAGCCTTTTTCTTTCGACAATTTTTAAAAAATGTTTGCTAATATTTCTAACAAATCTAAAAATACAAAGCACCGAGAGGTCTACAATGCTTCAATATCTTACAACAAATATATTACATTCAGAAATTCAATTAAAGCTGCCATCCACCTTTTAATCATTGGATTAGTTATTTTTGAACCCCATAACATTCCTTCAATGTGAAAAAAAAAACAGTGAAGGAAAAAAAGCCTTACTGCTGATAGAGGGTTGACATGAGAAAAACTTTTTAAAACAATATAACAATTGCTTTCCTAATGTGGTCAAAATCAAATTCAGCAAAAAAAGAAAAAATTAAATGTGTCAGCAAATATATTTCTGACACCAGAAAAAGCTGGTATCCATGTCAAAAGCAACCTATTACTACTCTTATACATTTCCTTTTCAAGTCAAGTATTAAAATTGAACTGATTAATATTGATCTTACATCCTTCAAAAAGCGTTTTAATATTAAAAACGATTAAAAGAAAGCTGCTGAGTATTTATCTCCAAAAGAAAAGCAGCAGTAAACTAGCCTAATATTCTAATTTGGGTCACAAATTTGTAGAACATAAAAAAATAAAAAATAAAAAAAACTGAAATCATCAGAAATTCCCGAGTTTCAGAAGGGCTGTAATTGTCTTCATTTTAACCAATTTATATTGTTATTAACATTCAGAAGCTTTAAAGTTCTTTTAAGTTGTTTACTAAAATACCTGATTACATTTATAACAAAAAAATAAGCTCACATCTTAGCGTTTTATCAGTCAAATTAAATTTGTGAAGATTTCAAGACCCCAAGTTGGCGTTTTAAAGACAACATTGGAGTCCTGATACCAACTTTGACGCTCAGGACTGGAAGACACCGTGCTAGCTGGCTAATGCTAGCCAAGCTAAGATGTTAGCCCTCTACTTGGTCCATGTGTCTTCCATGCTTCTCCTACTTCTCAGTCTCGTTCTCTCATAAACGAAACGCCGTTTCAATAACACATGCTGTTCATCAGCCAAACCAAGGGGCTGAGACATACACCTGAACACTCATCGCTGAGCTAACATTACCGCTTTAGCCTTAGCTGCGCTACGGAGAAAATAACACATGGTGGTAATGCAGAAGGCAACCCGCGAACATATTTCAGATCAACACACTCACCCAGAACCACCTGGAAACTCTGAAGATCACCTTCGTGTCATAGTGAGAGGAGAGTCTCTGTTATCTGGAGGAAACCGTTGCTGAAACGTGAAGCGGTCCGAGTTTAATAGAAGAATGTTTCCACAGCAGCAGAGAGCCTGCCGGAATGGAGGAAGATAGCCGCGCCGTGTGTTGACAGCTCTCAGCCAGAGCCAAGCTCTTTACTACAGCAGCGGCGAACTGGACTGAACTGGCTGCTTGACTGCAGGAAGTGACATATCCTGACATCACGCATAACCACGCAATCGGCGGCCGAAAGTAAATATTAGTGCAGTCAAAACAGGGGGATCATTCACTCACTGTAACATGCGTTACAATACTGGATAAAAAGGGCTGTAGGAAATTATGCGTGACATTTCAACAGTTGTTGAAATATACTGACGAAGCTTTATTTGCGAATCTAATGCAATTATGCGCAAAAAATAGCAATAAAAATTAATATTGATGCCTTTTTATTTTTGTAACGCTTCCCGTTTTATGTGTAGACCAGCTCGAATCAATGCATGAAAATGAAGAACTGTAAAGTGTATGAAGGATTTGTGCTTTTCAAACGTTTTACAAATAAAGATCTGAAAAGTGTGGCGTGCATTTGTTTGTTTTTTTCTAGAACCACCCTTGGGCTAAGTCTACTAGCTTTACACATCTAGAGACTGAACTCTTTCCTCATGCTTCTTGGTAAAATAGTTCTGTAGTTATTAAATTTCAAGTAAGGATTTCTGAAGGAACTTTGACTGGGCCATTCTAACACATGGGTTATGCTTTGATCTAAATTTTGAACATCTAGCAGCAATACATGATGTAGTCTTGCTGGAAAGTGGTCCTCAACTTAGTCTTTCTGTAGATTTTCTTTCTTGGATTGGTATGAATTGTGCTCCATCCACCTTCTCACCAACTATAACTCACTTTTCTGGATGTGCTAAAGAAAACCAACCCTAAAGCATGATGGGGATGTTTATGTTAAACATCAACATTTTTAACACAAACAAATATTACAGAAAAACAGTGTTTTGGCTTTTTCTTAACGTACTTACATTATCTTAGAATAATCTAAAAGGATTTTTAAGATTTTTCATACATAAACAGCAGTGTTGCTCTTTCTTCAGTCCCTCTAAATGATTACTTTGTAGAACATTCATGATGCTTCCACCATCATGAATGTTTCATGGTGGTCACGTGTCCTAGGTATTCACTTCCATATGTTTGCTATGTTTCCTATGTTGCTTGTGAGAAACTTTAAATACAACTTCATATTTTCTTTCAAAAAGGATTACCACTCTTCTATAAAGGTCACATTTGTAGCCCACAACTCGCTGCCCTGTCAACAGATTCTTCGAGCTCAGATGCAGATTCTTACATAAGTGATCGAGGCCAGAGACATTTTAAATTAAAATCTTCCAGAGTCACTATTTAACTTTGCATCACATTTTCACCTTCAGCATTTTTGACCAAAGTCTTAAAGCAACTCACCGTTATATAATTCTGCATTCTGAGTTATTTAGCAACAGCTAAGTATTGATTCATGAGTGCTTTGTTTCTGATTTGCTCTGGGTGGATTTTTTTGCAGGAATGGTGTGAGTTATGAACATCTTCCCAATGCCCTCCTCCTCTCCCAGCCAACATGCAAGGTGAACAAAATGTCCGGCAGGCTCAAATGAGCTCTGCATCTTCCACGTCCTCCTCAGTCGGATGAACAGTGACGCACGGGCCAAGAAAAACAGAGAGGCCTGCTCCCCGCTGCTCCTTTGAATGTGTTAATCCAGATCCTTCTCCATTTTTTCCAAACAGAATTCCACCTTTTTTTGGTTTGCTTTGGCCCAGTCTCTGAGATGAGGCCCGGAGATTGAGCAATGTCTACTGATTTTGATGTGGGATCTCACTCCTTTGAGGTCCAATCTATGTTTTGATCTAGTTAAAATCACCCAGAAAAAAAAACTATTAAACTCTTAAGTAGATACTAAAGCAGTGCTTCAATTATTTGTGGACATCCAAGAATACTCAATATGGAATTTTCGTCCAGTTCACCTTCTGGGTCATGTTTTTGACAAGAACAAGGTTTTAGGTTACAATTGTATCTACTGCTGATATCAGCAATTACTTTGTTACGTCTAATTAGTTATTTTTCCGAATACAGATAAGTTGCTGTCGGAAATGCAACAGGGAGGGGTTCTGTGTGGTTCCTACCTTTTCTCTGCTGCATGTATTGTGTAGTTATCAGCTCTTAATAAAGTCCCCTCAGTTATAAATGACCAAGTATGTTGTTCGCTCATCTTTTAGAAAGCCCCTGAGCCATCAGACAGACAGAAAGGGCTGATGAATAATGGAGAGGATGAACAAGCTCTGGCCTTCCAGTCTTGTCCTTATCTGCTTTTTTCTCCAGTCCAGCCCTGATAACTCAACTGAGTAGCAAAATACAGGATGTGACCCAATAACCTTACACTGTGGTGGGGGGGAGAGATATTGTTTATTGGGGTGGTGCTCTCTGTAATCTTTCAAAGAAGATTAAAGTTCTCAGGAGCTCAAGGGTGACTGTATTTACCACTACAAATGTGTCACTAAACCACAATTAAAAATAAGGGAAATAGACCATTGAAATACAACCCTCCAGTTGTGGTACTTTTAATTTGGATACTTTGATCAAATTACTGAAGTTCTCCTTTCCAGGATATTTTCATGTATTAAAATGAACCTGTGTGTTTATGAATGGGCCCAAGAACAAACACAGTAGGATTTATGAAGTGATGGAACTTGTTTGTATCATATCTCAAAACATGTGAAGTTGCTTTCCAATTCATACTGAATCATAAAGCTATCAACGGCTGCTTTTGTTTTTAATAATTCCAAAACAGTTATGTCAGATGTGCTTGCACTGAAGTTCAGCTCACAGCAGAGCTGCTCTCATTTGCAGAACACTGACTCTTCTGTGGGAGTCCAGCCATCGAGCAAATGCAGACACTGAAGGGTTTGGGGTTTGTTGGCCAGTCTTGGAGCGGGAACTTGTCCCCCTCCTGTGGTTCTGCTGCTGGTTTACTCCACTGTGCAATTGCAGCTTCAAAGTCCCACTGGAAAACAAAGAATTACAGGAGAAGGATTGTGTTATGTAATGTTCCTCCAAGTTAAAATGCAGCGTAATAAGTAATTGCAGTTCTTTGGTTGAATCTTTTGGCAATCGTGACATGCCAATACAGAGTGTAGAATATCGTCTTATACATAACAAGTAACAGAATAATTTTGCACCATGTCCTTTCCCTTTGCCGGGAGTTTTTCAGACTTTCAGACCGAGTCAGACAGGCATCCTTGTAATCTTTTATACTGGTCTTGTTAAATACTTATTCAGGCTCACAGAAGGACTCTGCATTTTTTACTGCTTTTTCCAGTCTAATATCTGCCCATTTTCAGAGTTATACGTTTGAAATCCATTCAGGAATAATATGACTCAACCCAAATAGGCAACCCTGAGTTGTGTCTACTTGCAGAGCTTTTAAGATATCACATTTTTATTTCAACCTTTCCCTTTTTGAAATGAATTATAACTTTATAAAACCATAACTTGAATTTTTTTCGTATTTTGGTAGATGTTTTTTTTAGCCATATCAGAAATATATCCTACATTAAAAAAAAATAAAACTCAAAAAGACATCACATATCCATTTTGTTGGTCATAATGGTTGTCGCCAAGAGACAAAAAAGTCTTGTGTATATTAAGGAAAACAAAATACATGAAGTCATCACCCTACATTGCCAAAAGTATTCACTTGTTTGCTTCATAAGAATATGAAATTAAGGAACATCCCACTTTTTAAACATATTTTAATATGAACAAGGCCAACCTTTTTCTGAATAGGCTTTCTAAAAGGTTTAGGAATGTGTTTGAGAATTTTTAACCCTTATTTTCAGAATTGCACTTATGAGGTCAGGCACCACTGTGGGGCGAGTAGGCTTAGAATGCAGTCTCTGCTCTAACTCATCCTAAACATGTTTATTCTGCAGAGGTCTGCTAATGAGCCATCATTTGATCCAGGTGTCTTGAACGAGGGTTCGGGTAGAAAGAACACATTAACCCTTGATGGCTCAGAGCGAGCTCACTAAAACATTAAAATACAGAAGTACATCTATTTCTACTGCTGTCAGTATGTCTTGCAGAAATAAGGTTGCAAAGGTCTTGAGAAAGCACTTTGCATTTAACCAACGGGAGATGTTTTTTGTGCAATACACTTATCAGAAACTTCTTCACAAACTATAAATTAGGATTAACCAACTGGCTGAAATCTAACAGGGCTTGGTTGTTTTCTAAACTCTAACAAATATCAGCTACTGTCTTTGCTTTCCACTTAAAACCTCATTTTCTTTATGTGGTTATGTTATTACTTACTCCTTGTGCCTTTCCACTTTATTAAGCATAGTTTAAAACAAATCTGTTTACTTACATTTCTTTCATTGAATTACATGGGTTGCTGTGAGCATCTGGAATGAATTTCAAGTCAGTGAGACAACCAAAATGCAAGTTCCTCTTTTTCAACCTGTCACCAATTGTTGAACTAGATAATATGATTATCTACAAAAACAAAACCTATAAAAAAGAAGCTGTTAAAGATTTGTATTCAACTAAGCTGGCTGGTTTAATTAGAACTCTTGTTGGATGACAATTTTACAGTCTCCTGCTCCTTTTATTTTTAAAGATTTGGGAAATAACATATAATCTCATTGTGTGAAAGTGGTCACATAATTCCAGGTTAAATATATTTCAGTTAATCTCTGAAAATGAGCTGAAACCTCAACTGCTTCTGTCAAGCTTTAAATAGAGCCTTTATCATATTTCATTAAAAAAAAAAGTATTAGGTGAACACCTACAACAAGGGAGGTCAAGTATTGTTCCCACACCACTAAATTCCCAGCCAGCAGGCATCAGACAAGAGACCATAAACATCTCCCAAAATAACAGGGGGTAGCACTGGCCCCCTATAGACAAGCCAGCCATTCTGCACCACTTCCTAAGCAGACAGACCCAGCCCAGTGGTGGTCTTTAATCAAAGATTCATTACAGCAGAACAATTGGACCATATGGTAGATCTCAAACAATTCCACCCATCATTGAAGCCCCCAGCCTCACTCCCGCCAAGACACAGCACTCAGCAGAAATGTGTACAAAACATTCAAGACAATAGAAATACCAAGCTGCTGGCAGCAGCGACAGACCAGTTTATAAAGCGATAAAAAAATGTTGTCGCCACTTTTTTTTTTTGAATAGAACTTAATGTTAAAGCATTGTAATGAAATATAACAATCTCCCTCTCCACTTTATTTGGATGAGGATTAAACATTAGACACAAAGTCAAACTGAATGGAAACTTCTTCTACATTAGGTCACCAAGTAAACCGCCTCTGTTAAGTTTAAACAGAAGCTGGAAGTTTTAAAGAACAGGGCTGTACTCTCTGAATGCACTTCCAGTACTTTTTATTCAGAGAGCTAAGGGATTTAATATATAAATGTGTGAGTGTGTGTATGTAAAGACTTGATACATTACTCTTAGAATCCAATGCTTTACAATGTCATCAACACTGATCAGTCAAGATTCTTTTCAAGACACAATTGTATATTTTCTTCTAAATGTCTTTTCCTAAAAACAAGTAGATTTATTTGGAATCTAGAGCAGTAGGCCACTAGTACCCTCATTGGAAAATTAATATGTGTGCAGAAATGCATGAAACACATTTAAAATATATTATGGACACTGTTAAGTCTCCCTCCATTTTAGAAAGTAAAACATAAGCTAAAAACATGCAAGTTATTTAGGTTTTTTCTGTTTGGCAAAAAGTATCAACCCTCAATTGTTTGTGCCTAGTTTGCCTTTGTTTCTGCATAAACTGCCTCCTACATATTCCTGCAGCAGGACAAAAAAAAGAAGGAGTCACTGTTTATGGGGATCTAGCTGATATGAAAAACTGGAAATTTCACTTCCTTTGCAGACTCTATGCAATTTAAAGAGAGACATGGTAAATTATATAAAAGTCAGCCATCTGACACAGGACTGGTTTCTGCCATGTTGCCAATAGTTGACCCTTCGGCAGAATGGTACTCGGCAGAGCACAGTTAAAATCAAAACCCTGCACTGCTCTTTTCACCACATCCATGGAGTTCCATGTTTAAACATGCTGACCAATGTCTGCTCATAAGAAACTTTAATCACCCTCTGACTTACTTCCCCTAAAGTCACATGTCAAAGAAACAAAGCAAGAGATGATACACACCATCTCTTAGTCTCATGAAACCCTTAAAATAATCTCTTTCTAATAAAATAAGTGACCAAAAACACTGTAAAGATGACGCAGAAAAAAATCTTGCAGCACTGAAGGCAACATCTGGAAGTATAAACTAGTCAAAAAACAAATAAAAGTTTGAACTTTTACTCACTGTAAAGTTTTACTCAGAATTGAGCCAACACTAAAGTTTAATTGAGGAGCCGCCGAAGCATGAGCACTCTGACAACTGTTATTTTCATTCAAATTCAGCAGACATCATATTTCCAATATCCACAAACTGTCACCACCTAGTGGTAAATTGTAAAAAGTGCATTATATTGCCTGATGTTTTAATGATTGTGTTTTTTTTTTTCTTATAAGATGATGACTTGCAGATATTTATGTCCTTTAAACATTTCACATTTACTACATAACAGCAAAGTTCAATGTTTGTTTTTTTTATTATTATTTAATGTGACAGAGAAACATAAGATAGTGTTAAACTGCCCAGTTTGCCTTTGCAGACAGAAAAGAGGTCTACAGCTTTCAAAATCTACATATATATTTTTTACATAAAATTGAAAGATAGTCTAGGAACAATGTCAAGAAGAAAGTCATTGCAGTAGAAGTCCTGTTTGCTACAATGCAAGTGGTGAACACCTGGGAGAAGGAGCTCTGGCCAGATGAGCCCAAAACTGAAGCTTTTGGTCTACAGTCCATGCAAAAGATTATATTATGTTTGGAAAAAAAACTAAAGCTCAACATCACCCGACACGCACTATCGAATGGGGGACACATGTTGGTGAAAGCATCATGCTGTGGGTTTAGTCAGACTTTTATGGGTGAGATGGTTGAAGTTAAATACAGGGTCATTCATGGAGTTTGGGGGACATTCATACAAAATACAGTTTGTGGTTGCAACATGAAATGTGGAAAAGTTTAAGGTGCATGTTTAATTTTGGCAGGGCACATTACTGAGTCAACAGTGCACAATGAGGGTAAAAAAGGGGAAAATATCTGACCTGAACCATGTCTTAATTAATTAGATCAGACAAGTTATCTTTGATCCAAATTTCCACCCACCTCCAGATCAGTGCTGTCTGATGAAGAGCTATAGGATGTATCAGAGGATACACAGGATGGACATCGGACCATCCTGTGAGGAGGTCCAATGTCTAATCCATCTTTAGACAGGTCACTTCTTTAAGGGACAGTCGCTGAGAAAAAAAAAAAAATCCCACAGTGAAGAAGGAGTGTTGATTTAGTTTTTAGCTAAATCAACACTAAATCAGATTAGCTAAATCTATGTTGCTGTGGTTTTGAGTCTGGATCAATACATTTTTTACATACTTTAGATGTCTGTTGACCATTGACGTCCATATATTGGCCCATCTCAGTCATCTTCTGTACATTCTTTGTCTTTGAGGAAAACACTGAAAACTTTAATATTTAACACAAAATATGTAAAAAAAAAATAATTAATGACACATGACAAAACATCAATTATTCTAACAGCAAAACATCTGAAAGAAAATGCACTGCCATGTTGGTCAAGAAATTAGTAAATGAGTGACAAAATACTGAAGATGAGAGTTTAGTCCTTAATCTCATGAGAGTCATTACAAAGATCTAAAATGTTGAAAGAAAAACTAGTTTATAGACAAAATATGTATATTTTTCAGGTAAATATGGTAACTCTTTAAGACTGCATTTATTATGGGGTTTATTTATTCTCACCTAAATAACCCTTACACCAAAATCAATTAGAAACTGTGACAGCAAGAAAAAAAGCCTAATTAATGTAAAAATAATTAAACAAACTTACTTTTGTTTGTGCTGATGAAGGTTTTTGATGTTTTTTCTGCTGCTTCATGACAGGGGTATGATCAATGTTCATGCCTAAAAGTCCCTCCATATCTGGTGATAGTTTCATTGTCTTCTGCCTGGTTCCTATCTTGCTCCAGTGGATCACTAAAATCTGTCATATCTGAGTTAAAAGTCAACATTTAAAACAAACATGCAAATCCGAACAGAAAGAGCAATTATAATTTATGTAAATGTACAAATCACAAACTGTATCCAGGTGCTTGTGCAAAAGGATACAAGCAGGTCCAGGATGACACAGCCAGTCGATGACAGCAACCAAGGCATAACTCTGATAAGAAATCCGAACCGGATGTCATGTAAGAGGATGGCTGCAGTGTAGAGGGCACCAGATATGGAGCACAAAAATCCAGAGACAATAAACGTCTGGGTCAGGTCCTGTCCTCTCCTCTGACAGAAACAAAAACAGTTTATAAAAGCAGCTGAGCTTTAGGAACATGGTTCAGTGACGTTCTGATGCTGTCTCTTACTGCTCTGCAGAGTGCAGGGAACCTGGAGGTCCAGGCAATGACAGAGGCCAACAGGCCCAGGATGTAACCAAGGATTTCTTTGCTGTCCTTTGGAATTAAGAGAAGAATTATTAGTATTTGAGCTTCACATAATAGGCTCCTCAACTCCAAGGATGAAAGTGTTTTGAATTTATTCATATAGCTTTTGATTTGCAGAAAATAAATACATAATTTGTTCCCTATTGCTTTACCTAGGTCTATTAAAAACACCAAACATAATTCAATATATCACTTGTGCACCAAGGATGTGTTTCCCTAAGAAGTTTTCTTGGAAAACATAAACCAAGGATGACACTTCTCTCCAAATATGTCAGTTTGTTACTGGAGTTTTTTATTGACATTTCTTAAATAACCACAAACTTTTTTGTGTTTAGATAGGATTTTATGGAGCAGACCAACATAAATTAAAGTCCAAAATAGAAGAAAAACAAGGAGTGGTTTTCCAACATGTGCAATAAATAATATTACAAAGAATGCTTTTGTATTCAACCTGTACCCCAACCTCACCATCATCAGGCTCCAGCTGGAGATTTGAATTGAGCTGTGCAGCAGCTTCCTTCCGCTGATGTATCTAGTCATTATAGGTTCATCAACTCTGGACTTCAGGAACCCTCCTGCAACAACCATCAACACACCCACAGCAAGAAAATGCTGCCTCCTGCGCCTCTTCACTGCCCTCAGCCTCCACTCTGCAGGAGAACACCAGATAATTGTTCTTTAAGTAAAGAGAGTCTGGAAACAAATTCTCCATTTATTCATTTGTGTGTTTATCAGGAGGTTTACTGATAAGTTCCCTTTTAGATTTGCCCACATGGTTTTCCCTGCGTGAGGCCAACACTTTACACACCTGAGCCACTATGCTGCACTTTGTCTTTTTGTATACTGTAAACAGGTCATATTGTTTGGAAAAGATGGAGTTTTATTTTAACTTACGAGCTTTGGAGTTCCAACACAGGAACACCGGAAGGCAACACAAGATACAGTACACACCATCCATTAAAGCAGCAAAAGCAGCCATAGAAATCTACAGACAGATATAATTTACATCAGGTATATTTTAAAATTGCATATTTTAAAATACATCCTAAAATGTATTTTAAAATAAAACTATGTTACCTGTAGGTGAAGCTGCCTGCCCAGAACTGCTCCCACACCGCTGCACAGGTTACCCAGAAAACTGTAGAAGACTATCATGGCTTCTTTTGAATATTCTCCTCTTAATCTACACTTCCGACACACCATCCTGAAACGGCAACATTGGCTTTATTGCCATTTCTGCTTCTTTAAATCTCCGGATGGGATAGGGGATCCCGCTGTACTTACAAGAGGGAGGAAAGCAGCAATAGGACAGCAGAAAGCAACGTGAGACCAGACTGTGAAACGCACAGATGAGCCGCGCCTGGAGACCCGCAGCTGGCGACCGAGTGAAGCCAAAAGGCACCGAGGCTGGTGAGGAAATGATCAGAGCTTCCTCTGAGCTCATCCTCAGCGGTCGAGACATCTCCATCCATTTTATCTGCACACGTCTGCTCATTCCGCAAACTAACTCACCCATGCAACTGAGACGCTCGACAAACAGCAAGGATCAGCACTATTCTGAGGAGGGGCTTGGTTACCTGAGTTTTCAGCCAATTACCGTAAAGCAATGACGGTTAGATGAATTCATCCCGACTTATATTGGCGTATGCAAATGATATTGCACTTTATCAGCATTTTGGACACTTTACTGCTTGGTTTTGCAAAGAAAGTTGTAAATGAAGTTTGTTTTACAAATACAGTTGTATGTTATTTCACAGATCCAGCTTAATTAAAGTCTTCCAAAGTTAGTTATCTAATTCAACAGGCAATATACATTAAAATAAGAAGAAAGAAATCAAATGAAGAGTTCTGGCCAAGGTTGAGGCAACTTATTTATTTCAAATCAATGTTTAGATTTAAGTCTTTCAGCAAAGACAAACATCTTTTCACAACATTTTAATGAGAGTTTCTCTTCATAGAAAAACATTAAGATATTGAATACCAATTCAATTTATGGGGCTCAACCTGGGAACATTAACTACCACTCTAGGTAAAAAAGGCTCCTATCCAGATATCCAGAGCAATTCAACTGCTTCATAAAGACTTATATGGTTCGTAAGTCATTTTTTTCTGAGTAACTGGTGCTTCAGGTCCTATAGTTATCATTATTCAGATCGTGAATTCATCTTTTACAATCTTCAGTTCAGAGCACTTAACCGCTTAGATCAAAACCCTCTCCACAGCCACAGATGCATCCATCCATCTATCTACATCAGGGTCCTTTAGGATGACATACGAGCCGCTCTTCAAGACATTTAATTTAATCTGAAATCATGTGGGTTTAAAAGAGTTTAGACAATCATCATCAACCATCCAGATGCTTTGTGACCCGTCGCAGTTTCTCCTTCTTGTTTCTGTTTCCGTGTTTTTTCCAGGGCTTGCCCTCCATTGCCTCCGATTCTGAGTTGCCTGGGCCCACTGGTCCGCTGCCTGGTTTGTATCCCATGATGGACTTAACTCCTTTGGTGAGTGCTCGGACATTATCCTAAAAGGAAAAGTTCACCAAAGGCAAAGAACTTGTATCTCATGTTGTTTTTCAGAGAACCAGTGACGAGCACAAATAGTTATTTTACCTGATGGAAGAAGTTTTTGTCAACAACATTTTCAATCCTTTTGATTTTCTGTGGTCTGTTTGTTACGGCAGAGACGTCCAAGCTGTCCAACGCCCTCTTCTGGAATTTGCTGTGCTGAGACTGAAAGTCTTCAGGATTAATGTGTGGAGGAGGATGGCAGAACAGGAGCTTACCCTGTGAGGAGTAAACAAAGTCAGTAAGGGGTGTTTTGATCTACTTTAGAGTCTAAAGGAAAAAAATTTACTTTTATACACAGAATTGCTGCCTGTTGGTTCAAAGGTGAAACTTAAAAAAAATAAGTTCTTGAAGAAACATAAACCACATTTATTTAATTTCACAAGTAAAGAAACTTCACAATATTGAAACTTACATGGGTAAATGTGTTACAGGATGTATTTGTTTACTTTTACTGCTTTTAATAAAAGTCTCTAAAATCCAGCAGTTAGTAAAACTTACATTGACATAATCCTTGAGGATGTACCGAGCTGATCTGGGCTGATCAGGTTGGCCGTGCGACGTCATAAAACCTCTCATATCTGTAGCAACCAGAAAGATACAACTTTGTAAAATTTCTTTAAAAAAGATTAGAACAGGGAAAAGAAAAGAAAGCATGCATTGTGGTCTCACATCCATATGCCGTTAGCAGCTCCTCAGAAGTGGGGGGCCTGTCGGGGTCTTCATCTTCCCGCGGTCTGATGATGTTGATGCCATACGTTCCTTCTAAGACATGTCGAGGGATTGTCTGACATATGTGACAAATCCATTAAGGACTAAAGACACAGATGGCAATGTCATAAAATTTTCTATTATATTCTGGAAAGGATATGAGGGAGATTGCAGGTAGGTGATCCCTCATTTGGTCGATGGGTAAAATCCCAGAGCAGATCATCTCCGCTTTGGTAGAAACAAATGAGGGCATCACCAGACCGGGGCAGTCACAGAGACACAGACCTGGCTCCACATACAGAGTCTGAGAGGAGTTACAAGTAGACCCACTTTAAGCTTTTTACAGCATATGAACTAAATGTAATGCCATGATTGGATTTATACCTGAAAGTGCTTAGTGTGTCCTGGTGTTGCTGAAACAGACACCTTCTTGTTTCGTAAAATAGTGTTGATGGTGGAGCTCTTTCCCACATTGGGATACCCGACCTGTTGAATCAAAAATATGAATCTATTTCACAAACTCATCAGCTGCAGAGTTCCTAAATGAGATAAAATGAACACTATGTCTAATTATAAATTCAGCATTTTACTAACCAGTCCTATTGTCAGTTGATCTTCTTTACACCTGGGTCCATTATGTGACGCTTTAAACATCTCTAACAGCTCATCTTTGTGTAGCAGTCGGCTGGAGTTATGGAAGGATTCACCCGAAGAACTGGCATCCTCTCCTTCACCTTCATCCTCTTCCTCCTCCTCCGAGCAGGTCTGCCAGTCCTCTTCATCGACGTTTACATTGTCTTGCTGCTCTTCTTCAACATCACTCCTGTCTCCTTCCTGCGCTTTTTCCTCTCCCTTCGACGCTCTTTTGCTTAAGTCCAAACTGTGTGACGATCCATCTGCTTCTGGATCACTTTCTACGCTTTCTGGATCATCAACTTCCATTCCCTGAGAGAAAGACACAGCAGGCTGCAGAGTTTACAGGAAGCAGGAATATGAACCCACCAGTTTATCTGATACATTTATGTTGCAGCACACTAAATGTATTCAATTATAGTTCCTCACCTTTTCTTCTGCATCCAGCCTGTTACTCTCAGCCAGAGCAGACCAAAAAACAGCCCTAACACCTTCCTTCTCAAAATATTTGGCCCAGACTTTCCTCTGCTCCCGGGTTAAAAGGTCTGCCTTGTTCACCAGAAGCATGTTCACCTTATTTTGCGACACTTCTTTCACATATAGCTCCTGTTGGGGAAGAAGATTAGTATTTAATCCCAAACATCATAGTCTAATCTTGATGTCAGAGTTCAACTGATCTTACACTCAACAAATTCATTTTTGGGTCAGAATTTTCATTGTGTTACTTTACTTATTGTAAGAAAAAAAATCTTAATATGTTAAGATATTTTGACAAACTGGTGAAAAAATCAAAAAAATCAAAATCAAATCAAATTTTATCTGTATAGCACATTTCAGCAGCAAGGCATTTCATAGTGCTTTACATCATAACAAACATAAAAACACAAAGTCATGTAACAGAATAAACAATCAAAACATTCATTTAGACCGTCAAATTTGTAACTTGTTATCCATTTATCTAAGTGTTTTACTTGGTGCAGATCTTGATCTTTGACATACTTCCAGTCGTTTGATTTTAGATTGCCTATTGGCTAATTTTTTACTTATCCCTTATCCCTTTCCCTATCACGTCACGGAATTTAAGCGCCTGTTTTCGCCGGACTCCGCGAAAACAGGCGCAAAAGTTGTTTTGTTTCCTTTCGAACTGAATCTCTTGGGACTTAGTGGGGCCTCACCAGGTCAGGACATCTGAACAGCAGAGGATTCCTGGCATCAACAATCTGAACGACGATGTCACTGAAGGAAAACATAACCATGAATGTGACTTCATAACAGGCAAAAATGCTTTTCCAAAGTATCCACACCTCTTAATATGAATCAGCTACAACCACAAACTACAATGTATTTTTTGGGGATTTTTGTATAACCAGATCGCCAAAAATTACTGCTTGATTGGAAAGTTAAAAAGAAACTGTGACATTACATAAAAATCTAAAAAGTGTGGTGCACATCTGATATCTCTAACTAGAATCCAGTGAATCCAACAGGGCCAACATGTTGGTCCTGTTGGTCTTTTCAGAAGGTCAGATAAGACCAAAGTTTGCTATTTTGGTTACATGCAAAACACTGTGAAGCACAAAGCTTGCTCTGCACACTACCCAGAAAACACCATTCTCTCTATATCTGCGAAGTATGGCAGTGGCAGTATCATGCTGTTTTGTTCAGCACCAACAGTTAAGCTGAACAGAGTAATGGGAAGTTGAATGAAGCTTCAACTTCAACAGGGGCCAATCCTGGATCAGAGATTCCCATTCCTGCAGGACAACATAAAGCTGTAGCTGCAGTGAACTGGGTTAGATCAAACAATAGTAAGCCCTACTCACATAGTATTAGTTTCACCAAGGGACCATATGCTACTAGTAATAATGTTGGAGAATGTCAGTGTTGTTAATCCTATGCAAATCATTCACGTTAGTAATAGGCAAAGTAAAAAATTCCACTGCAAATGACCTACTACATTTGCTGATCTCTGAGGTCCTGTGATAATACTAATCCAATGGGAATAGACATCTCTGTGATTTGGACAGAAAAGCGAGGAATCCGAAATGTAATTAGGTGTTTTTTGTTTTCCTGGGAGGATTTTTAGTTGCTGTTGGCTGAGAATAGACATTACATTGAAGTGCTTGGAAAACCTTTTGGGTCCCGGGGCAGCGAAATGCTATCAACCCCCAATGTATTCTGTCTACTTTCTGTTTCACATATAATCCCAGTTAAATACACTGAAGTTTGTGGAACACATTAGAAAAAGTTTAAGGAGTAAGAATAGTTTTTCAGAGCACTGTATGTTTCATTGAACACATATGAACTTAATTTTACCTTCTCTCAATGACTCTCCACAGCTGTCGCCAGAATTCAAGGTTCCTCTCGAATGGGGTAAGAATTAACTTCTGTTCCTCCTCCAGTCTTTGGAAAATATCACAAGATTAGATTACAACCAGGGAAGTCTGACACAAGCATAACGAAACCTTTGAGTTCTGTAATTTTCAGTTGTTTAACATATTGCTTTACTGGTAGAGTCTAGTGTCAAGACAGTTCCCTTAGAAATAAATGACTGCATACTGAGCAAGTTCTCGTCTCCACTGCAAGAAGCTGTCTTTCTCTGCCTGCTGGAGTAAATCTGGGGTGGTGCTTTCATCCCAGTGAGGGCTGGAGACACACAGAGCAAAACACTGTTGAAAGCAAAATGTGGTCAAATATTCAGATTGGACCAGGTATGTTCAGCTTACCGCCGAGGAATTCGGAGGAAATGCTTGTTTTCTTCATGCAGCTTCTTTAACCTGCTTTTCTCCTCAGCTGTCAGCAGGCCTGCTCTGGCTTCAGCTGGAACAAACTTAATGTTGAGTTTCTCTGAGAAAGCAGAAACAAAGAAATTAAAAGAGAGAAGCTTACATTTTTAACATTTTTATCTTGTTTGCAGCAAATTCTTGTTTCTTAATAGAATGTTATTCGTTGCACTGAAGGCATAATTAAGAATCAGACATGCAGTTCTCTGACAAGAACTGTATGTGTAAACTGAGTTGTGTTATACCTGCAACAAACTCTGTTCCTGCCAGTTCAGCTGTGGCGAGGAAGTCATCCATAGAGCTCTGCTCTGTCACTGACTGCAGGTTCAAACGACCCCAGTCGTAGCCATCATTCAGTTCACTGGTATGTAGCTGGAAATGTGGGACAAAACTTTAATTCCAAACCTGACACAGCTTACATACTGCCCAACCCTAGTTAATCTCACTAATTTACTGTCGTATAATTTTTCTTTAAGCCACGGTAAAATGCCTGACATCTATTTCCACCAGTATATGCTGCTAACTGCGCTCATGTCTTACCCATGAGTCGCCCCTCTTGCTTCCCCTGCTCGCTTGCAGTCTCTCCTTCATCAAAGCTCTGCCGAGTCCAGCTCCTCCTCCTGCTTTCTTCTTCCCCATAACAATGTCTGGAAACGTTCACACCGCACAATAACGTAGAAATACAAAACCCAAATCGGGGGGAAATAAGTTGTCTCCGTCAATAATAGCTGCGACACATGTGGACTGCCTTGTTGTCCTGAGCTGTGGAAGTGAACCCAACCAACTGAATTACACTTCCGGTATTTACTTCCAAGCAACGGAAAATATTTTCAGTAAATTTTGTTTGAACAAATAATTTTATTAAAAATTATACACATCTTAAAATATTTCAATATGATTTAATAAATAATTTTGACACTGGAATACTTAATAAAGTGGTTCTTTCCGATGAGGTGTCCAGCTCTTAAATGTGCTCTGAAGAAACGGGAACTTAAATGACTATAGTTCCACCTGTACATCAAGCAAAAAAAAAAAAAAAGGATCTAATGTTGATCATCTAGATATACAATATTTTTTTGGCATATGAGACTTAGAATAGTTTGGATTACTTTATCGTAAAAAGTGTCGTAAATTATTTTCCGTAAAAACAGTCATTCACAAGATCAGCAAACACTGTTCCAGGTAGAACCACTAGATGGAAGCATAAACCAGCACAGTTGGCCTCTTTGTCAATTGTTTTCAGAATGTACCTGATTAGCTGGTACTTAAAAAGGCTAATTGGTTTTCTTTAATTTATTGTTCATGTTTTTTTCCTACTTAGTCCCTCAGACAAGTCCCTTAAAATAAAATATACCTTTAAGTCTTAAAAGTATGTTTTGATTTAGGAGAACAAGAGTCTGGTTCTGCAGATATACTGTATTTTACATATTGACAGAACATTTTATTACATTGTAGCATAAAATGAGGGAAGTTGATGCTTATCTTCAACCTCAAACGTAAACATTTTCTTTAGAAAACTATATTAAGTTTTATCATTACGTTTTTTTTGTAAAATCTCTGAATACTGCACAATCATTATGAAAATAGAATTATTAATATATTACCCAACCAGGTTTTGTTATTGCTTGTGACATGTTCACCTTTTTGAATACAGTAAATGAGAAGATCATCAAAAACATCATTTATTTCCACCATAAATTTCAACAAGTGAAACAATACACAAATTCATTATACGCATAATAATAAATTTGATACATCTATTTTTTCCATTTTTAAAATTATGACTTAAAGTTATTGAAAACTTCATTCAGTTTGAAAAAAAATAATTGTCCAACATTCCAGGTAAAATTTACATTTTCAAAGATTTTATGTGTTTTTCTTGTGTATGAATTGGTTACTTTGAAAAAAAAAGTTACTCATTTTTACAGATTTTGTATTTTATTCTATAAAATAGTAGAATTTACACATAGTCACCTTTTTGTATTTGACATACTCTTAAATAAATAAATCAGATGTTATGACGAAGTTCCTCAGTGCTAACCTTTTTGTCAAACACTTTTGGACTCTGGAGTCATCTTTGAATGATGTTTTAATTAATTACGTTTTTCCTTTCACTTCACCAAAATTGAAGTAAAACTACTTAAAATCATTTAATGGAATGTTAATTGTTTTAATAGAAGCTGCATTTTCTGTTTTCACAATTATCAAACTAAATGAATCCGAAGTGATTTAAGAGGAAAGGGGCGAAATCTTGTTTTCTTCCTACCTCAATATAAAGATTTGTTGAACTAAGGCCTGCATATTCTTGTCAAGACTTTTTAAATTCTCAGTTTTTATACACATTATACAGACGCCTTGGGAATGAACATCATTAAAATGGTCCAGTCCTCCCCTACTCTCATGCTGTAATGGTCTGTCCCTGTATATAACAGGAGAACCGGCTCTCTGCACCGCATACATCCTTTGCTGTGAGTATTTGCAGCGTTGCGCAGATAATGGACAGGGGCTCTTCGGGTGATGGTCAGATAAAGTACGTTGTCTTTGCTCTCAGCACTCACAGAGTTGTTCATACATGCCCTGGCAGGCTCCCCAATCGCTTCTAGGATTTTAGTAGTAACTTCAAGGTTTTTTTTTCTTTCTCCCTCAGTGTTGCTGTTGAACGGGAACAGCGGTAAAATGCTGCCGTGGAAGAAGAACAAGTTCGATCTGATCGAGGAAGACAAGCAGTCCAAGCAGAAGGGCTATGCGGTGAGCCTCAACTACTCCGCTCTCACCTCCTTCGCCAAGTCCTGCCCCGAGAGCGCTCTCAATCGGGTGGGCAGCATGTTCAAGTCCAAGCGGAAAAAGGTGAAGATCACCAGCGAGGACCCCACGTACACGGTGCTGTATCTGGGCAACGCCACCACCATCCAGTCGAAGGGGGACGGCTGCACGGACATGGCGGTGAGCAAGATCTGGGGCAAGAGCGAGATGGGCAAGAACGGCACCAAGATGCGGCTGACCGTCAGCTCGCAGGGGATCCGGATGGTGCATGTGGACGATAAGGCCAAGAGGCCGGGACACCTGTACCTGCTGCACCGCATCACCTACTGCGTGGCGGACCCGCGGCTCCCCAAGATCTTCGCGTGGATTTACCGGCACGAGATGAAGCACAAAGCGGTGATGCTGCGCTGCCACGCCGTGCTGGTGTCCAAGCCGGAGAAAGCGAAGGCCATGGCGCTGCTGCTGTACCAGACCTCCGCCACGGCTCTGGCGGAGTTCAAGAGACTGAAGCGAAGGGATGACGCCCGGCACCAGCAGCAGCAGCTCATCGGGGACCAGACCATCCCGCTGGTCCCGCTCAGGAAGCTGCTCAACGGACAGTGTTACTACAAGCCCCCGGTGGAGCGCAGCCGGAGTGCGCCCAAGCTGGGCTCCATTACCGAGGATCTGGTGGGAGAGGAAGAGGAGGAGAAAGCGATGCACTTCGAGTGTGAAGACATTTTAGACTCGGACTGTGTCAACGAAAAACACGAGTTAACTCAGATCATTAATGACTTGGGGGAGATGAGCATAGGGAACGACGTGCAGACTCTGAAGGCTGACCTCAGGGTCACCAGACTTCTCTCTGGAGAGAGCACAGGGAGCGAGTCCTCTATAGAAAGCAACCAGGAGCTCACCGGGCTCAGCAACGGGCTGGGGGAGGTCAAGGTGCTGGAAGTAGCCTGAATGACTATTGTCTGTGCCTCCCTGTGGCTTTGTTTTTCTGAGCCACATTTTCTCCTTGAGCAATATTTGAAGAGATGCACCAATCAGGCCTCTACCAGATTCCAGTTTTGACCAGTTCAGATTTTTGTGAGAAAAAAAGTGCTGCAGGTTCTAACAGATAATAATGAAAATTAAATAATTATTTGCATTATTATGTTACACTCTCGCTCATGTTAATTAAAGTATGATATTGCTTGATGCCTTCATAGGGAGTGGGAGTTTATGGTTTTAAGCTGCTGTTTGCCAGCATATAATTTATGATTCTGATCAAAGGTGGATTGGTGCATCTCTAAACATTTGTGCTGTTTGTTGGGGAGCTTTTGTCTGATATGTGCCTCTACAACCAAAGGAGAGAAGCTCACTGTAGGTTTTGGAACTACTGCCACACACAAACTCCAAATCAAACTACCGAGTGACACTTTAAGATGTTATAAACACAGAAACAGTGGTAAAATGCATGCACCCCTGAGAGATGACCCCTAATGTGTCTGAGGACATCTGCAATAAATCTTCTTTTGTTTTAGAGGATTTCTTGTTGCAGGGGGCTTTTGTTCACTTAAGGTTTATTTCTCACTTGAAACATTATGATCCAAAAATTCTGCATTCCAATTTTTCAATTTTCAGTGCTACTGTGGGTCTGAATAAGTCCCCCCTCGTTTTCCTGTCAGGGCGCTTCTGTGACATCCTGCTTTATTTTTGCACTGTTGTACATGTACATAATGTGTGCCGGTATGTTGTCTCTGACATAAATGTCATATCTTTGCTGTGCAAAAGAGGAAAGAAACATTTATGTACTAAGTTGTAAATTATGTTTTAGCTATTAAAAAAATTGTATTTTTTAAAAATATATATGAAATGTGGTTTGATATGTGAACCTCATGGAATTCTCAATAAAATAGAAAACATAAACCTGCTGCATCCGTTCTTTTTGTCATATTTGTATAAATATGAATGAGGACCTGCAAGAGCTTCGAGATCAGGTTTTCTCTGAGGAATCATTATGTAAAGAGCAAAATGCCATTTCTCCCTGGTATTTGTCAGGATTGCAAATGTGCAGTTCAGTTAAAAGGCTTCAATACATTTTTATCATTTCTAGGCAATTGCCATCCAGGGAGGAGGATGGATAACATTTAGCTAAGCTTCTGGCTTAATGACCGTCCGGTCATTCAACCAGCCTCAGAGCAAGCAGGCCACACACAAGGACGTCAGCACAAGCTCAGATTGCCAGAGCCTCACAAGAATCTGCTAATATCAAACTAGGTGTGACATCGCAAGTCGTCTTTAGCAGATTAAGCCCATATCCTGCAAGGTGAATTGCATTGAATAATTCACCTTTCATTTGTAAGTCTGTGGTTGATGCTGTGTCGTCTGTTGCTATGACTACACAAGCAATCACCACTGAAAATGGAAACGACGACCATAAAATATGAGCTCAGTTCCCTTTATGGGATATCACAACATTGCGTTGATGTGTGATATAACCACAGAGTTGCATCTCATGCCACCTCATGAGACCTTTGGTCAGAGGAGGGCGTGACTCTGAGACTTCTGCTGCAGCTCTCAATGTGGACGAGCTGTCACTTCCCTTTAACAGTGAACACCAAACGGAAACAGGCGTTTCGTAGTTCTTCAGGCTTAATCTTTAACTGCTGATGCTCTGTTCACATTAGTGTTACAACTCTGTGAATGACATGACAGCTCTTATGACCAAATTAAGTGGCAACATTTCTGTATTCACACCCCTTGTGACTTTTCATCATTTGTCACAGTAGAATCAGCCACTTTCATTCATTTCATTATGGGTTTTTATGAGATAGATCACCACAAACTATTTCATAACTAAGTGAAAGGGGGCAAAAGTGATTCACAGAATTGTGACAAATACAATTGTGACACATCTGTTTCATTTGTATTCAGTCTCCCTGAGTCAATACTTTGTGGGACCTCCTTTCACTGAAAATACTGCCCAAAATCTTTTGGGGAATATTTCTTTTTAGTCCTTCTTAAATCCTTCTGGCATATGCAAACAGGCAACAGTTTTCAAATCTTACCAAAGATTTATAATTAAACATATGCATTTATATGTACCTGCCTGATAATCCCTGGAAAGGACCACTATTGGAACTGGGAGCCACCAGTTCATGCTGCTGCCTCAAAACATACAAACGTGTTTCTTCTCGTCAGTCTCCATAAAGTCCTGATTTGTGGATTGTGTGAGTAATAGCTAACTCAAACTGTGGGTCTCTGCAGTTCATCCAGAGTTACCACGTCTGCTTTTCTGACAAATTCCCTTTATGGCCTGTTAGTCAAGGTAGACAGCTGTGATCATGTGCATTGATTGGCTAAAAATGGTTCTATCGGATGCCATTGAAGTCACCAACACTCTGAAACAAGCGTGGGTTTGTTTCAGCATGTTGAACACAGAAACCCACTCTTATTTTCTCTTCCTGCTGCGGTGCATTTTCTTGTCTACACCAGCTGCAGCTTCTTGGAGTTCCCAAAACCTCAAACCACAGTAACTATATGACATCATCAGCACAAGCCCATTTTAATGTGATTGGCAGAGAGAGAAAAGATAGCCAGAGCCAGTGGCACCGTGTGTGCTGTTCATGCCTCTTACAGCTGCTCACTGCTTTTATAGGTCCGTTTTTCTCCTGACCTACATTCTTACAAAGGATTTGTTGGGTCCTGTCTCTGTAGGGTCAGGAGTTGACTGGCTATCAGCCACTCGTGCAGCCGGCCCATTCGCACAACTAAATGTCTCAAAGTGTTTGCACAACACGTTTCAGGCTGTCAAACGTGCACAGTTTCCCTGCTGATATGAGGGGTTTGACTAAATAGAGCTAAATTGAACTTCACATCCAGTTTGAGACAAAACAAACACTCAGGTGTTCTCAGCCTACTGAATGGGTGAGCTTAGGTAAAGAGATCCTGCGACTCAAGGAAATAGTTTGTTCAAAAGTTAAACCACAGTGTCCTACAAAGATAATGCCATGCTTTATACTTTGTCACATTTTGTAATGTTATAACAATAAATTTTCTTGGGATTTTATATAATAGACCAACACAACTGAGTGAATAGTTTATTATGATTGATTTTTAAAAAATAAATAACAACCCATTCAGTCATTTTCAACTTTTACCACAGACTCTGAACTGGATTTAGGCCGAGACTTTGGCTGGGTCACTCTAAAACATGAATATGCTATGATCTAAACCATTCCAACTCTGACTGTATGTTCAAGGTTGTTGCACTGATGGAAGGTGAACCGCTGTAGCATCCTCAAGTGGTTTGTAAACCCTTTTAGCTTTTCTCCCAGGATCACCCAGTCCAGTCCTGTCCATCCATCTTTATATCAACTTTGACATGTTTTTCGCTGTCTACTGAAGAAAAAAATTCACCACAGCCTGATTGTGCCTCCATCAGGTCAGTTATTTTTTGCATATAAATTTTAACAGCATGTATAATTTTCCTCAACCTCACATATATGCACTACTTTGTGTCTTCCATATAAAATCTCAATGAAATATTTCATTGTACCTTTAAAAATGTATAAAAGCAGTGTTGGTAGTAATTAGGTGTATCAATATTTTAAAAACTCTATATTAATGCAAACTAAAGCAACATGAAGGATCAAATATGTTTTCTTTTGTATGCTCTAGTTCTCATTTTTTTATTATTATTTTTGAGTATATGTTTATAGTTTGTTTCCAAACAACACAATTGTAAAACTATGATATTTAATCTTTGTATTGCTCCAGGGTGAACTTCTCCTTTTAATTTAATAGTTTGTCATCTGTCATTCAGAAAAAAAGAATTGAGTCAATTATTTTAAATGATTTTGGTTTGTATGTTCTGGAAAGAATCAAAACAAATGAAACTATTTTTACCAACGAACGATGAACAAACATAATGAACTATTTTTAAATCTAGTCTTCAAAACGAGGATGGATTTAATTGATCTATTTTATGGAAAGCAGAAATAAATAAACAGACTCCTGTTACTGACAACAAGATTGATTCATATCACATGCAATGGACATTACTACATGTACATTCAGGGCAGAATCCTAAGTGAAATAATTTCTTAAAGGTTTACAGCATCTTATCTGGAAAAAGAAAATCCAATTCTTGTTTCTTAGTTATGGAGAAGCATTGTTACGATAATATACTGAAAGAGGAGTGTGAGGAAGGATAGGAGATTGTTAAGAGCCCAGCATGGTCAGACCAAAATCAAACTCTCACCATCTATGTGATCCACTGAGGCAACTCCTGTCACAGTTGTACTGTACTTATGTGCACATGGTATATGTGTGCTTTACAGCATGGTGAAAACATAGTGTTCAGGGCACAGAGGAACTAATATTACAAGTTCACAAGTTTGGAGAAGGAGGAAACAATGATTGACGAGCAGCAACATCTCATTTTACTGACCGAACCCACAAGTCTGTCAATAACCCCTTAATTCATATGTGGGCATGTTGAATCTTCAATGCGGAAATATTCTTTAAAAATAGACTTGCTGTGTGTTATAGCTATCTCATAGAAATCAACATTAAATCACACTACCATGCTCATAAAAAAGAAAGAAGAAAGGGCATGTGCATAAAGATAAATGTTCGCACGATAGAGATCATATATACGGTTATATCTGTGTTCCTGCTAATTCCTGTGTCAACACATGGAAACCATTTATCAAAGGTAACAACACTGATTTTCAGAGGTAGTGGCTCTGAATACAGTGTAAGTACACTCAGTTTTCCCACAGACAAACAGCAAATAGGCCTGACAGTCAGACTCTGACCTGACAAGAGTCGAGCTTTCTAATTAACCGCTCACTGAACAAAGCCACAGGCGTTCACTGTTCTAGATCAGCACTACTGCCAGGCAGCCACACAGTTTAATTTTAAACCATTAAATCTTGTTGTCCATAATACATGAGAGGACCTGGGAAGGCACAAGGGCTGTTCGTGAGTGTTCCCAGCTCCGATTTCACCTGAAGCGCGAGAGACGTCAGAGGGGTTGAGTCACAGCATGGAGGTGTGGTGACCTTTCCTTGGTAATGGAAAGAGATAGATGCATCTCATGTAAGCCTAGCACAGAGCAACATGTCCCAGCATGCCCTTGGTTTGTAGATTCATAATTAGATTCTGTATATAGAATTTACCTCAGAAATAAATGCAGATGAAGAAGATTTGGATGCACAACTCTGCAATTTGTGGTTCAAAAGTTTGTAATCATCACAATCCTCCATGATGGAAACCGCTGCTGAAGGTGATTTTTAGTGTAACCATCCCATTACGCGGAGCACACTGTAGCCAATGTGGGAATGAACTTCGTGTGGAAGATGTGCTCCACCGTGGCCTTCATGAGAAAAACATGTCACAGTGTGGGTGTGCTAGTCAATTCGTGACAGTACCAGAATGACAGCCAAGGGAGTAAAAAGGACAAGAAGGAAGAGAAATTCTGAGTAAGGTTGAATGTGACAGCTGTCCTCAGTCTACTGGGCATGTGTAACTATGATAGTTCATGAAACTTAAAGAATTGTCCAGATTAATGCAAAAAAAAAAAAAAAAAACTAAAACAAATAAAAAACACTATAATTTGAATTTGACTCAAAAAACATCAGTGCTATGATAAAGAATATGTACGTACTTACTGCATCAGGTGTTGGAATTTTTTTTAGTATGACAGGGAGCCAACTAAAGCAGGAAGTCATATAACAAGTGTGCGTCAATTCATACTCATCAGGGAAATGTTTCATAATAAGCTTCAAACAAAAATCAAGTTAATGTAATTTTTTTATTGTCTGCTTATGGACAATAAGTAGACAAATGGAAGCCATTTATCAAAGGTAACAACACTGTGATTTTCAGAAGAAGTAGTATATAATCACAGTAAAAGATGTGTGGTTATGTGACTACAAAAAGTAAAATATGCCAGCAGGTGGTTGGTTGGAGTTAACATGGGTTAATCATAGGTCATATCAGTCATATTTTCTAAGATTTAACTGATCAGCACTACAATCAGAAAAAGTTAGATGAATAGAAATAGAGTGCAATTAGGTTCAATTATATGTGAGATCTGTTTGCTTTATGACTCACTCCATAACTAAAGAAAGTCTTGAACAACAAAAAATAGCCTCATGGTTCAGACAGATAGGTGTGAATTTGAAGCAAAAAGGAGAGAATTTTTAGCACCTAGTTATAGTAATAAGTGTCACAGGGTAAGCTAAAATTAAAATTATGAGGCCTGTTAGCCCCATTCAGGTCTTTTCTGGCTGACACCAATTATCTGTTTTCAAAGTGGTCCAACATAATTTCAAAGTACCTGATATTGTTTTATTTTTCTTGGAACTCATAGCAGATAGAAAATATGCTTCAGCTTCTTTGATAGATTATTTCATAGATGTACCAGTATCCTAGTATTTTTATTTATGCATCAAACTATTCCTTCCAAACATTTATTTGTTGTTAAAACTGAATTAAAGTTGTTGATCAGTTTCTTTATAAACTAAAAATTACGGAAGTTCTTTGTTTTAATGCATTTAGTAATCTGATTGTTCAGAGTGTAACCTGATGACATCCAAGCCAATCAGGGGAAAATTACCCTATTCCGATTTTTGGTTGATTGAGCATGGCTTCCTAATATCAAAATGTAGAAATAACACATGGGAGTCAACAGAACTTTTATTTAAGATAACTCCACCAGCAACACCTTAATGGTTTGAACAGGTGCTATTTTGGACAAGGAGGAAAACATTTCCACAAGGAGGAATGATTTCCTCCTTGTGGAAAACAGCATAATTATATCTCATCAACTGTGTCAGCAGATGCCTGTGTGCAAATAGGTAATAAAATATTGAAAACGTTACCATAAAACACATAAGGCATTTGCTACAAAATCATACAAAAATGAATCAACTTCAACAGTAGGACTGCTGATTTGCTTTGTGGTCACAGCACTAGGCTTTGAAATGTACATTTGTTGTATGCATCAAAAAGTGAGGGTTTATTTACAGTTATTTTTCCTAAAACATACTGCTCCTAATAAATGATAAATCCTGTACTGGCAACTGGATTCTTTGTTAAGCCAGATGATAAGTTAACGTTCTTATCTCATATTAATGCATTTCAGTCATTCTTTTAGCATGAACTGTTAGATGGCAAAGCTGCAAAAATGTTTTAGAGCATCCATTAATTTCCTAGTTAATCTCTCCATCCTCACATCCCACACACTCTTTGCAGAACCATTTCATCTGTGAATCCGCCATTAAACTTTAGGCCAGACTGCAGCTCCCAGTTTCATCTGTAAAATATAGCTCATTGTCTCATATGACACTTCTCAGTGGGACTCCACACAGCCTGACCATTTAATGAGCCGTGCCTGTATCTATGGACCGAGCCGCATGAGGCCTTGAAACTGTTGCTCTCGTAGTGCCCCATTCAGCTGGCTCTGTGCTTGTTTTTTTTCACTTGCTCTGACACAAAAGCTTTGCCCCTGGAGAGCCATAGATTTCAGCAGGGTTATTTTGGTCTTTCCGTTCACACAGAGGAAACAGAATAATAACAGAAGAGCGAGAGAAAATCATAATGTGAGCCCCAATCCTGACAGTCTAAGCAGAGGCCTGAAGTCAGATTGCAAAGGCCTTTAATTGAAGAGAGGCTGAACTTTTCAGACTTTCACTAATGTGAAGAAATAAGGGCGCATGTGCAAATTTCGTATTTTTGACAGAAGAAGACCTCATCTCGCTTTCCAGGCTGTTGAATGTTTTCTTTTAAACTGCTGTAAAACTATCCTAGTTGAAAATGGCTTGTTATCTCAGTATCCAACATTTTATTATCAAACCCTAAAGACCACTCTATGAGATTACATTGCTCATGCATTCCCTTAGGGTTTTCTACAGCTTGACAGCTTGAAAGGCAGATTCAGGGAGCAAGTAGTCATTGATTAGGCAAATCCAGATTGAATTTTCCATTGGATTTGTGACCTGTAACAGGAAAAAAAAGTGTTACAGTCCAACCTTTATGTATTGATCAATTCTGTGCATGTCTGTGTGTCACCGGGATTCAAGTAATATTTGCAGAGAACTGAGCAAGACCCTTTGGTGGATCTTCACAACATTTAACTCATCAATATCTGAACATATTTTGTTTAATCTATATAGCTTTAATGTTGGATATGAAAATGAATTTTATAATGAATTCATATACTTTACAAGCATTGTCCTTAAACGGTGGTTGAAATGAATACTGATGAACACAAGCAGGCCATACAAACGGATATGTGTACAAGACATATCTTAACCTATCATGTCTTAAATTCATCATCTGAAAGTGGAAAGAATATGACAACAACTTCAAACCTACCAAGACATGGCTTCCCATGTACTATTAGATATAACAAATTCTGGTTGCAGTTTACCAAATTGGGTATGTTGTTGACCCAGCAGAGGAAGAAAAATGTAATCTGGGAAAGTAAAATCTAAAATTTGCTTTTCAGTATAAATGAGAACTACTGTGCTGATCAGAAAATTAACACTGCATGTCACTCTGAAAACATTAAATATATTCTGAATCAGAGCAGCATCATGCTGAGAAGAATAATAGATTTTACACAAGGCAATATGGTTGTTAGGTCCAAAGGGTTGTATGCAGATTGGTATTTGTATGACTCTTCTTCTCATTACAGGGTGTGACAAGCAAATGCAGCTGGAGTTAAGGTTCATCAGGAGGAGGAGCTTAAAGAGGAGCAGTTCCCTGAGGCAGATGACAGATTGTTTAGATTGACTGATAATTAGAGGCACTTCTTGTCTCTACCTACATTTCTAGAAGTTCTTGTGTTTAGTCCTTTGTTGTCTTCCCATCAGGAAACCACTTTTCCTGTTCAAGCCCAGTTCCTAGTTTCTGCCTCCAAATTAGAGTCTTTGGCAACAATTTTTACACTTTTAAACTTAGAATACTTAGAATACTTGTCAATATAGTGGGTTTTACAAATCCTAAGAGTTCCTGAAGCTTCTTTCTATGAAGTCAAAAGAGATTGCACTGTCATGCAGTCGTGTTCTTGTCAGGGAATGGCTGCTGCTTCTCTCTGGTCCAATCTCCATGTTTCCAGTATCTTCTGCCTTGAACATTGTTTGCTGGAAGTCAGTTTAACCATCCATCTCCCTGCAAAACTATAGAGACATTTCTGTTCTGATCCTTTGTCAAAATAACGGCACAATGAAAATAAAGCCAGTGTGAAACTTTGCTGCAGATATAAGGAACAAAGTTTAGGATGTCTCCATGCAGTGTTGATTTTAAGCTCAAATCAGATGAAACACTGTGGTCTTCTTCGAGGGTAGAATAGAAAAACGGATGATTGACTCATTGAATGAGTGGCAGATTGGGTACAGCTTTCTGACAGGTATAGATACTATAAAAAAGAGAAGTCATCTTCATATACACAACAGATGAAAGAGCTTCAGGAGGCATCACATAAGCGATGTCAACATATTTCCACCAACCATATGTGACTGGCTGTTCAGGATTTAGCCAGATGGCAGCTCATCCCTTCCAAGCCTGTTAAAGCCTCTTAAGACACAGACCATGAGCTGCAGCAGACAACAGAGCAACCTTGCTGGACTTCCACGTCCAGACTGTAATCTCACTGTGACCGCCCAACCCCACATGCTACGTTACCTCCATGGAGTTAACACATCATCAGGGCTCAGGAGACACACACAGTTAACCAAGTACACATTGTTCTTGGCTACTATCCCCACATTATCTGCTACCTTACCTGGAGGTAAGCCTTAAAGTGGCAGTGCATGATTTAATGTGTGTTTAATGGTGCTGAACACAGGCTTTATCGTAGCTGATTTATGCAGCAGTTCCCATACATTCTCAGAGATATTTGTCTTTCCTCCAGGGTTTTTATTTTTTCAATTTGTTTTTCCATCTACAAAGAAATTAATTTTGTTCCATGCTGTAAATCCTAAGAGCATAAAATCTGCTCACGACCTCTTTCCCAGGACTTTTTTTCTGCAAAGAACTACCTTACATCATGTGCTGAGAGCAGCAAGTTTTAATAATTTGGGCGGATTTTGCTTATTTATTAACTGAGGGTGCAAAGTTTCTATTAGTCATATAAACCAGTTGGATATATGAGACAGGATTTACCAATGAAAAATGCTATGCCAGTACATTGGATTGTTTCTAATTTACTTAATGTACATTTTACAAATAAAAAAAAATGTCTTCGGTTTTTATTCCACTTGATCTAATCTTTAAACTTAAATGATGTAAAATCTGATGTGTTGCAAATTTTTATTGCTTATATGGTTAACCAAAAGACATTTTTGGTGAACATTTTTTAAAATGGAAAAACAAACAAACAAACAAAAAACACAAGGAAATAAATATACCTTAGTCAGATAATTTTGGAATTGGGAAAACTACGTCTGTATGTTCATTAAGCACATAAAAATATTCAACTGCTGGTTTTGTGAAAGCAAACTTGGACCAGAGTTTACTGGTACAGTACTGTACCCACCATTACTGTAAGGTGTAAAAACAACCTTAAAGAATCAGTGTAGACTAATACAGGCCAGGCTTATTGCATATGCACAATAGTAAGCTTAATTTGAAGCCAATATTCTGTTGCAAATCTTACTGTGATTGTTGCAGAAAATGTGCAACTTGTTTTCAGACACCCAAAACAAAAACATTACCTGAATGAAGTGCTGCCAATCATAGGCACATGAGAAGCATTACACCCGAATCAGACAGATGGATCATCTGTTTATCTTTCTTTATGCAGGAATGAGGAAAACTCTTTCTGAGGAGTGAGAAAATCAACCATAACATTGTTAAGAGATTGCACGCTCACACACACATAAAGCTATGCACATCCATGTAAGGGTTTGCAATAACAACAGTACTGATGACATTCTTTCAGTGACCTTTCACCTTCCCTTGACATTCCTCTCTTGTTTTCGCCTGCGTTTTTTTTGGATGAATCATGCTTTGCCAAAGAGAAATCCTGTTGAATCAGGCTGGCCTTTCTGTGATTTAAATTGCCGGCGCAGCTGATCGGGTGTTACTGGCTGGTTAAGGCAAACAATAGCAAATATGCCAAGGCTGTATCTGATCCAAAGCTCCAGTGTTTTTTGCTGTCAGTATGTTTTTGTTGATCTCTGGGTTATCAGAGTCGAATAAGTCACTTCCTACACTGACTTGCTCTGAGGTTTGAGGAGAAGTTGTTTATTTGGGCTCAGTTAGACTGCTAAATATGCTCTGATTGTTTCACCAAACCGGTTGTGTTGAGATTTCTCTTCGAGAACAAAGCTTGAAAGTAGCTTTGATGGGTGTTTATGTGATTGTGAGTAACTAAATGATTGCCAAATGAAAGACAAACTATACTCAAGACTTGTAATGTAGCATACCATTGGTGACAAAAAACAAACCACATTTATCATTTTCTATGTCATCTTTCTTCCGTCTGTATCTGCTGACGTTTCTTCAGTCTCTCTTTTACTTCAGTCTGTCTTCCCACTTCCTCTTAGCATATCTCTGCTGTTATTTTTCCTACCATCAAAATTTTAATATCATTCAATCATCGCCACAAACTGTTGATTTTTTTTTTTTTTTATGTTGACAACAGAGTGTGGAAGTATGTATTTGTGAGCTGAAGTTTCCACACAGGACGGTGAAGCGAGAACGGCAGTTTGCAGTCTCATGGAGCAAACATTTGTCATTTCCTTCCCGTTTCCTTCATTTCATTCGACGGCCTCCTGCTGCAAACTGCCCCCTCTTTCCTCCTCCTGGAAGCACACAAACACAGACACACAATATCGGACAACACACAAACAACCTTGCAGAGTCCCCATCTGACATAGGAAAGTACTTCTGAACACAGACACAGACGAAAACAAGCTAACACAATGCAGTTTCAGCTGCAGAACACCTTTTACCAACAAAACAACAGTGTTACAACAATGCTGCACCAGTCTTGACTCAAATGTTAAGAAAGATAGTTATGTTATAATTTAATGATTTATTTTTCAGACTTAAGTTTAAGTTTTTTTTAAAGAATCTTTGGGAGCAAGATAAAAATGTACTTTTAGGGTCATGTTTCTGGCTATGTTGTGATTTTGGTGTATATTACGTTCCTGGGATCGATTTCGAAATGTATAAACAAATCTTGTTGAGAACAAGGCCATTGTGGTTGAGTGTATTGCTCAGTATCTTCATGGCAGAAACTATATCTGACTTTCAAGGTCTTGCTGAAGCTGCAAGTGCTTCTTTGCTCTGGGAAAAATAACTTTTGATTATTTCTTTAACTTCTCCATCAAAACTCTCGAGAGGAGCACCTGTCTGCAGCTGGTTTACGGTGAAATTATATTCTCTTCAGTTCCGGATTATTATGCTCCAGTGGCACTTATCTGAACATTGCAGCTACCACCGTTGCCATAACAAAGTTTTGCAACAGCGGGAGTTTTTACTCTATAACATGTTTTGGTAATGAGAAACTGTTTTATGGGCTTATAAAATTATAATATTATATATTAATATTAAATAATATATTGATTTGAATGCAGTAGCAGAAAAACTTTCTACATTTTATTTCCACATTTCAAATTTTATTTGCCTCTTCACACACTAATTTGCTTTTATTGAAATTTTTGTATGTGTAGATTTGTTGGGTTGTTACTTCTGTTGTGAATCTCATATCAATGACTCCATCTGAAATAATTAAAGTGAAAAAATTTTGACTTGTTCAACCCTTATTTTAGGCACCATGTGCATTGTTTCTGTATTAGCTGGAGTCACTGAGTTTATAACAAAGAGTCAGCAATCATGTAAAAGTGACACAGCAGGGAAGATTTTCTGGTGCAGCGAGTAATCAGAGCAGGTCTGAACTGAGGCTCATCAGCTGTAATGCAGCAACAAAACCTGCAAGGGTGGTTTGTCGTGTGAACAGAGGCAATAACATGCAAACTCCTCTGGGTTTGCATTACATAATTTTATTTGTCACTGCAGTAGTAAAGAGTTTGTGTTAAAAGTCCATAAATCATCTGCAGCAGAGTCTAAAAGAATCAGTCAGCTTCTTTGATAAAGTCTCATGCATCACTCATGCCGGATGGATGTGGGAAAGCAACATTTTGGACTGAATGCAGAGGATAAGCTCTATAATCATTCAGCTTATGAAAATGAAAATGACAGAAACCATTGTTTGCTCTAATAAGCAAATGGTGCTAACACTGGGTGACAGGAATGCTCCCAGTCAGGATTCCATGTTATTGAAGGAGAATGTTGCTCTGTGTATCAGTCTGTGTGATCTTGTTTCAGAGTGAATCTGGAAATCACTGAACTACTTTTCTCCTGGTTAATCAAGAGTTCATCTCTGGATTGACTGGATTTGCAGAATGTGTTGACATACTGAAGTTGCCTCATGTGCTTGAACATGTTTGAAATGTGTTTTGAAGAAACACACACCCTTCAAAAGATTAAAAAAACTTAATCTCAGCTTGATTAATGTACAGGTCAAAGCAACGCCTGTTTGTTTTCTCTGAAGATTCCCACATTTTGTGAATGTCTTGCATAGCTGTCATCAAATTTAAATAGGAAGTCGTTGTTAAAGCTATACTTTATTGTCAAGCTCAATAAATATGTTTTTGCTCTGTATTTCTGAGCTTTAAATTTAGTGGGTTTCAGAGTCTGTAAAAAATCTAAGGTGTTCTATGGTGCAGTAAATGAGAAAAAGCAAGCTAGTTAACAGTGGGAGATGTAATGTAAGAGGAAAATCACATGCATCTTAACTACTGATTCAATGTCATACTACATACCACCAGACCTTTTTAAAACTCCCTCAATACATTTTTTCAGTCAGATTTTTCTATTTTACAAAAAACAATAAATGTTAAAATAACCAGAAAAATATCAGCTGTTAGCCTAATTATGCTTTAAAGTTATTGTAACTATCTCTGTGGCCGTGCATTCAGGATTTTTCATGATGCCAATGAAAACATTTGTACAGATTGCTCATATTGTTTGGTTTTCTACCGAATAACCAAAATAGTATCTCATAAGCAGTTTAAGAGTGATGGAGGGTTCTCCAGTTGTTCTCTACTTCGATGTTGCCAGGCAACCCGACAAGCTGACGCCGTCATCAAAACAGGGCACCTCAAGAGCAGCGTCTTCTCTTACTAATAACTAAGACTGTCAAAAAATATCAAGTCTTTAATCATTCACATCCCTGCTTGATTAATAATTATATATAATTTCCATAATCTAATGATGATTCAGTTTGTTTCTGAAAGGAAACAAACTCCTTGTTAGAAAAATATTTCTCAAAAGACAATAAAACAAGTTTAAAAATACCACATAAATCTCAAAGAAAATTAGCATTTTTTTTCTTCAAAATAAGAATCTTAAAAGTTTCCAGATGTCCGACTGAAAATGATTTACTTTAAAATCTGGGGTGGCTGTTGATTGCTGCTCTTATTGTGCCAAAAGAAGTCACATCCTGACAGCAACTAGATAAAAAACCTTAACAGAGATTTAATTACAAACTTAATCTCATTTATTAGCCACTTTTTCCTCAATTTTATTATTGATAGTTTGATATCTAAACGTTCACAGCAAGTTTTTTTTCAAGCCAAGACTGAAAAACGAAATACATTTTAATTTGCAAGCGTTACTCATAGTGTTGGACTGAGCTGACCAGAGGTTTGGAGGTTGTGGAGACAAAGGGTCATTGCTCTGGGTCCAGTTCCCATCTGTCTCTGGAGAAGTCACGAGCCTCCACCAGCCTGTCTAACCTATTGACACAGACATACGGGCTGGAATGCAAAGCTGCCTGCAGCTTTTCAGAGGACTTTTACATTCCTCTATAACTTGAAAAGAAGAGAGATGAAAAAAAATAAAAATAAAAATAGGATCAGACCAGAAAAAGAAGAGCTTATAGAGTGGAGAGTGAATTTCTTGAAACTGGTGACTCTACTAAATGTAGAGAACTGGAAATGGTTCAGAACGTAGATTTGAAACTAATCGGCTCTGGCTTTATTTTCTTAATAATTTTAGGGGATGTTAAACTGTGCAATGTAAAATTGTTTAGTTGGACTCTGTAGGACATTCATTAAAATATTTTTAAACAATTTAATAAAGGAAATGGGACATCTTGCATAACCTAAATATTTATATTTTCATTTTACAAAAAAATCCAAAAAATAGATGTTGATTGAGAACCAACAGTCTACCTGTTTTACCGCATTTGTCCAAAATCAGCAGAATGTGGTTATATAACTGAATGTTTTAAAGTTGTAAGACTTAAAAAAATCAGCAGCTGAAGTTTAGCTGATACAGCAGCTTTGACAATAGGGTTAGTGGTTGAATTTAAACTTTGAACTTTTAAATTTAGGCAACTTGTGCTTACATAATTAACCTCTTAGTGTCACTCACTGTTGTACGTGGCTCAGCAGAAAAAGAAGCTAGTGGCTGTCCTATCACTTGCATAAGTTGTATAAATAGCCATGATGGAAGTGCAATGGTTGATGTAAAAGAGACGATGTCATGAGAGGGTCAAGATTTCAGTAAAAACAGAAATATGTAGCAAAGCAAGGCGAACTTCTTTGAACACCTGCATTCTTACCTGGGATTTTTCACACAAAAAAACACTACTGGTACATAAAAACATGACACACAACCACATAACAGAAAGAAATACTAAAACATCTGCAATTAAAAAGCCCAGACATGATTTAAAAGATAAAATCCAATGTTTTATTTTCTTTCAGTTGTTTATTTTATACGAAGAAAAACAGCACATGTGGCATCCCTGTTCATCTTTACACATGAACAATTGATTTTCTATTTGGACTGGGGTTGTAAACACCTCCTGTTCCTCACTGGTCTGCTGCTTTGGTAAAGACAGATGGAAGCATCTACTGCTTGTAAAGAGTGAGTAGCAATAACATCTTCTTTTACCTCAGAGAGACTTCAACTAGAAGCAATTAACCATCTCAAGAAATCAAGTAGTTGTTTCTGGCAAAATGCAATACCAGCTATTAAGTCAACACTGCTCAGATTTCGGTCCACTTTCACAAAGCCTGAATCAACTGGATCTCTTCAAAATATGCATGGCACTTCAATTAAAAAGGGCATATTAAACAGAATCAGGCATGACATTTTATTTGGTGCAATTATATTATGAAGGCTAAAATTTAGAGACTGGAAATAACTTTAATCTTCACCGGTTGTTGGGGCAAGTCCTAGTTAGGCTTTTAGTAGGCCTTTTAAGTTTTATTAATGGTTTAGCATATTTAGCAAATCACCCATTTTCCTCCCCTGCTTCCTTCTTCCTTTTAGTAAAAAAATAAAAATAAAAGGAAGTCGCAAATGAACAAGATTACAAACAGGGTGAAAATAGGTCAGAAACCTTTTTTCCATGTGTTGAACATGCAGAAACAAATTCAAAGTGCAGATGACAAAAACCAGAAGACAGGAGTCTGCTGCTCAGCTCATGAGGAAGTCCCACCCTTTAAATTAATACTTTAGCTGCTGTCACCAGTCTGCTGTTATGCATCACTCCCTTCATAAATACAATAGGGTGTGAAGACTTAGATGATAAAGAGATGATTTGCCCACAACGGAGTGTGTCTTTTGTGTGCTTCTGCACAAAAATGTAATTGGGAGGAGCTTATCTAAAGTGATGTAATGCAGGCTTTGACAGCACATTTAAAACCAAATGAAATCATTTTAGGGGATGAAAAAAAAGGAACAATAAATGAAAAGAAATAAATATTTTTTTGGGAAAAAGTATTTGGTCCATTGAAGAGTTTCTACAGTTTTCACTCCTTTGTTGCATGTAAATTTGACATCATATTACACTGTACTGGCAGCTAGTGGGACATTTTTGTCCTTAGTAATTATCATCTGTAGAGGAAGAAGGGCAGAGAGAAAAGGGAAAGATATGCAGTGAATGGTCCGGGCCTAGGAATCAAACCTGGGACAGCTGCATCGAGCAGAGCAATCCCTGCATGTAACCTGGATAACTTTAAGCTTTGTAGGATGCATTTCATCATTTATTGATTTGTTTGTTTGTTTGCTTCTCAGATGCATAATCACAGAGGTGTTTATTCCACCGCTGCACTCTGATAACACTGCCAACTAAATGCTAGTCCAAAAAAACCAGATAAAATGTTTGAAGAGCTCCTTTGCGCTTCCTTCCCAGTTGTTCTCCAAGATGATTAACTTTTCAGCATTTGGGCAAATATTTTCTACAAAATCCCGTGTAATGTTCTGAGATATATGTTAATCATCTTCCCAGAGTCTGACTGGTTGCTTTGTGCTTGATTTAAATTATTTTATATTTTTAGACACACTTAAATGTTTGAGACCTTAAGAATGTTATGAATAAATACAAAAAGAGGCTTTCAAATCAAAATGTTAAAAATTTTAATTCCTAAAAACTATGAACTGGTTGTGCCTCCCTTTTTGCAGCACGAATTAGAATCAATCAGTAACTGATTATGAGTCTTTGGCATCACTTTGGAGGATTTTTGACCCCATGTTCTTTGATGAATTGTTTTATTAAAACACAGTGGTGTGTTTTTTCAATCTGACTTAAATTTCGACTATATCTAGGCCGCTCCAAAACTTCGACAGTACAGGTACACCTCAGCTTAAGACCAAAAACTGGAAATTTCCCCTCACCTCCAGGTGTGACAGCTGCTCCTACCACAATGCTCTGTTAAATTTACAGTACACAAAATGGGGACACATCTTCCAAAATGTTTTAGTTTTGACTTGCCAATCTAAAGAGTATTTTGCAAAAGGTTTCGAGATACTTTGGTAGGAATGTGTCTCTTTGCTCAACATTGGTTTTGGTTTTATTTCTGCTTCAGCTCCATTTTTATACTGTTTTTTTGTTTTTTACAATGACATTTTTTCTCATCAGTTTTTTTTAAATTATTATTAAATTAGTTTAAATTGGAATGTAATGCAATGGTTTTTCAGGTCTTGTTTCATTTTTCAGGTCATTAATTTTATAAATGTTTTTGTTTTGAAATTCAAATTATAAATTGTAGACTGCTTGTTGTATTATGTCAGGTCATCTTTGCAAGATTATATTAAAAATGTCATCTGCCAACAAAGCAGAAACAGAAAATGTTTGTCTGCGGGCAAACAAGTTAGATAAGAGATCTCCTGACTTCCTTTGACTGCATCACGGCTACATGAAGATTAGAAAATGCAGTTTAAAAAAAGTGAAAACAGTAATGTGAGAGGAGCGGTGAATGAAAGATGCCAGGAAGCTGAAGTAACACACAAACACATTCACTTAAAACACATGACATACTGAAAACCTCTGTCCTGTTTCCTGTTTACGGTGTCCCGTTCGCTATTTCTGTCTGTAAGATGTTCGAAGGGAGGAATTCAACCTTAACAATAGAGCAGTTCAGAGTGGTAACACTCAGGGTTAGTCATTCATGTTGGTTCTTCCTTTCTCTGGTTCCTCTCTGCTAGCAAACATGAACAACATGCTTCACATTTATCCATTTCCTGAAACATTGGTGTGCATGTTCTTGCTGTCTTTGGATATTTTATTGTTTTCATAATTAGCACCAAGTTCTGTTGTTCTTACATGGAAATCTGTACGTTACTCCTCATGGTTCAGTTTTGTGAAGAATGTTGACTTTACAGCAGTAGCTCAGGAAATTAGGCAGAGAGTCAATGTTTCCTTCTTACCCTTTTTCAGACGAGTTTTGAAAACAGAAGAAAGAAAAATGTCCTCTCTCTATATTTAGTGGAAGGTCAGTCATCACGCCACAGTTTGAAGAACACAGGTCACCAAATAAAGGGAAACATCTCCGTGCAGCGGTCTGCTGTGGCCCCACTGCCATCCGCCACAACGCCTGCTTATTCATCACGCTTCCTATCCTTGTGAGCCAAAGCGCGCGTCTTTTAGCATGTGTGTTCAGGTGTTAATGGGTTTATGTCCACATTGCTCAGTCTTTGTCCTCGTTCTAGTTGTTTTTTTTTAAACACTGCTGCTTTTTCAAATGCACAAGGAGACACAGCATCAGTCAATAAATCTACCTTTTTACAAGTGTATCATGTGCTGTATACAGAGGTAAAAAGAACTATTTTAGAGATCGGGCAACTGAGAAAAGAAAAAAAAATACAAAGATCAAGAATACAGTGGATGAAATGGAAAAACGAATAACGATTCAATCAAATATATTTCATAACACTTCCTAAAACTAACCTTTTTATGATTTTAATGTGACTGCCATGAGATTCAAGTGTTAACACTTGGGCTAAAACTGTGATGAATCAATCAGATTTAGGAACACATATGGCCTGGGTCTGAGTAATTTGGTTTATGTTATTCACATGAAATATCTGGGAAATAAAGTAATATTTATGTCTTTTGTGGCTACTGTGAAGAAGGAAAATTACATCTGGAAGCACTTTTCTTATGACAAAATTAGTAAAATAAGATTTATTCACGCCCAAATATCTGGCAGTTTCCCCATAAAAACCTGAAGGAAAGAAGGAAAGGAAGTAAAAAAGAAAGAGCAAACAGACAAAAAAAAACAAAAAACCAGATTATCCATATAATACTTGAATATTGAAATCAAAATATATTACTTCAAACAAATAGGTATTATGTTTTACCAAATTCAAACTGAACAGATGTTTTAAAACAAGTGGCGTGAACACACACAACCTAAGCTGTTCCCAACAGATAATTCACAGCTGTGTGAAAGTGTCTTTCCTGCCTGCGAGGCTTTAAGTTGAGCTTGAACATCTCCTTTCGAGTTCAGAAGAAAAATGGAAAACAAAAGAGGATAAAAGACGCAAACACATATCGTTACCTAGACAAAAACAACACAGCTACAAACAGAACCTTATTACCAGGTATTCAAGAAAACAGAAACGCAGGCATCATATATTCCGATAAACAAGAAGTGCACAGTGCATACAAACTGTTAATAGATGACTAAACATTTACATGTAAATACTGGGAAATGCAAAAAATATTCCCAGTAAATAGTTTTCTTCAGAGGTTTTTGTTACTGTCTCAAGTAATCATAAAATAAATTTAACATTTAACACTGTGAACCATCACACCTGATTTAAACTTCGCAACAGGAAACTGTCTTTGACTTAAGTGGCGGTTTTCATGATGTAGCCTGGTTTTATGAGCAGCTAATGTTTCATTTCCACATTCGGTGTGACAGCCCAGTGAAACTCTGACTGACAGCAGCCTCAGCAGCAGACAGCTGTCAGCCAAGTTGTCCACAGGCAATCTATGCCAGGAAATTTCAAAAAGGAGTTATAAGCCAATCAGAAATCACATCTAGCATGCCGGTTGAAGGTTCACTTAACTTGTAAGTCGCATTTTATTTCCCTGTATTTCATGGGGAAAATTAGATATGGATACATATTTGTTGCACAAATAAATTAAAACAGAGAATATAAGAGCATGCTAATGATCTCAAGACAACTTCTGACATTTGAATGGTTTTTGTTCAAATATTGCTATTCAGATTCTGGCATCATCAATTCAACACCATTGAGTCTGATACTCAGGACCAGTTTTTTCTGGTTTTCCAGATTTCACTAATTGTACTAAAAATTATCTTACGAAGCATGACTGAAGTCTTTAACATTTAAATGTTTGTAGAGTTTCGCCACAAATTTGAAAATTTGTTTCAAATTTTTTAATTTGAAACAAATTAAAAAATTTGCTCACATAACAAGAATGCTCAGAGAGCACATCTCCCTTTTTTCACCCATTTCTTTATTTCTGTAGAACTTCCAAGTAGGTACTTGGCCTGTACCAACTTGGTACAGATTTTATTAGATTATCATTCTAATAAAATATACATCCCAAGTTCACAACATATATGTTTTTATAGGGATTATTGGAAACGTTTGTCCTTTCCAATGTCTGTTTTTTGAGAAACTTAACTTGAGAAAGTTGGTAAGATCTAAGACGTGTGTTATGGGACGAGTGGCATGTAACAAGGTGCCCAAAAAAGCAATTTTATGTTTTTTGTAAAGCTTCCTGTTTAAGTGCAAACACAACACAAAATGCTGGCTTATGCTGGTAGTTTTTGTCTGTTTCAAGGAAGGCGTAATGACCTTTGTGGGAATGGAAAAAAAAGCCTTGTGACCTGCATCTGACCCAGCAGGACGGACTCACCAGATGTTTCTGGTCTCAGCAGGTAAACTTATATAACTGAGAACCATCTTTCCATTTGAACTAGTGACCTAGTTACCACTAGAAGTGAGGGGAAGTCACAAAAAAAGAGCTTTCCCAAGTTCACAAGTTTAACTTTGTGTAGAGTAGGCAGGAGAAATGTACTGTCTAGTTGTTTCTTGTGCTGATTCTAGCCACAGTACCACCACTCCTGTGTTGCCCTGCACAGATGGAGGATTATTTCTGTACAGTATCTACACATTCTTGTGTCCTACGCAGTGTCCCACATTTTGGATACCTTTATTTACTGCCATAAGATGCAGTAATCAGTTTGCACCTCGACATCAAAGCAAATGTGGTGCATTAATCCCAGCTGGAAGCTTCATACATCTTATCAACACTCTTTCAGGACCTGCTGGTGACACAATTTGTAGAAAAATGGACGTGGAGCCAAAAACTTTTCAGCAAATCTGTAGGTGGAGCTGTGTGTGCGGATCACTTTTACTCTGACGATATGACTTAAGGTGTGTTCTAGAGTAAAATGGAATATGTAATTTTGTGACAATATCAAGAGAAAATTAATAGTTATGCAGGTTAGTCAGAGCGAATTATTTTCCATCTATTTATTAAGGCATCTCGAGAATGACAAGATGAAAGCTGAACAACGCCACTCCCTTTTCTGTTTTTCATGAGCACAAACATGGAGAAGATGAGCAGAGACATGGAGATAAGTAAAGCTACATACTTGCACACACAGAGACACACACACACCCACACCCCCCCCCCCCCCCCCCCCACACACACACACACGCCTGTCGCCTGCCCCGCCCTGCGGAGCTTGAACTGTGTCTGGCTTCTGCATCCTCCTTTGTCTCTGCTGATTAGCAGCACAGCTGAGGAAGTCTTGCAGGAGATGGCCGCACAGGCGCTGAGCACCAACTTGGCCTGTGTGTCTGGGCTATTTCCAGCCTCCCGCCTGCGCAACGTGGGGCCGCAGCCCAGGGAGCCAGAATAGGGAGTGCAGTAGATTCTAACTCTTATTCTGCCACAGGTTTTGACTCGTGTCCTTACTGACTCCGGAAAAGACTCCGCTGGTGTTTAAAGTTGAAGTCAACAACCTGGTGGTGAACTCCAGAAACTTGTTTGAAAGGGGACAGTAATGGATTGCTCTTTTTGATCAAATTTTACACAAAGGTCCATTCATGTTGCAGGATGTTTTTGCAAGGTGATGGTGTTTTTCAGTTTAGCTGATTCAGAGCTTTTTTTTTTGTTGAACTGCAGTTTTGATGGTGAGGAAATATGACTAACCCCTTGAACCTAAACTGATTGTATAATTACATTAATTTCCTCCTTTTAATGTTTAGTTATACAACAGTACACAATAGTAATAACTTTCAAAGTAAGGTGAATCATTCTGACAGATGTAGTCTAAAATGCTGCACAGCATATTGAATTTGGATAGACATGTGAAATGCTTTTATTCAAGAATTCAAGTATAACTTGTACTGCTGACTAAACTCCAAAATGAATTAAATATATTTTCACAGTTTTATTAAAAGAGCCCTCAAAAAAAGCTGAACATTTCAAAGTGATTTTATTTTTGTAAATCTATCATTACTTATTTCTGCTCATCTTTTATAAATAATAATAAAAAAAAATACAATCAAATATTTTTAAAAGTGGTCAGTTTTTAAATGTAAATAATATAATTAAATGAAAATATTTTCAGAAATATATATTGTTTAATGTTGAATAAATAAATAAATAAAAAACAACCCAAATGTTTAATATGTATAAAAATGACCTCAAACCTCCCTAAGTGTTGGGGTACTGCCTCAGTTTTCCAGTTTCAAATAGTTTGTTTCTGCAGGAGTCTTCTTCAGTAATTTGTGTTTTAAAGTAAAAACCCATATTTACTTTGAAGAACTGGGCTCTGTCATCATCTTAATCCAGGATACTACATCCTGTCTGTGGTATTTAATTTTTTTTTTTCCATTTCTGCTGTTTGTGGTTTTGCTTTCAGTAACCAACCATTTTCACAAGAAGATCCCATTAATCCAAGAAAATACTGTGCGTGTGGAAATGTGTGTGCGTGTGTGTCACAGTTCCGAGGGTGTGTCCTAGGTAAAGCTTGCGTAGTCTAAATATAGGATTCTTAGCAGCAGCTCGGGTTAAGAAGAAGACCAAGAGTCAAGGATAAGCACAAGAGGCCTGACTTCTCATGCTATAAATCTTAATCCAATGAAGAAACATTTAGAAAAAGTTGATCAGTTTTACAGTTTTCTCATGTTTTCTATTTGGAAAATTGACTGCACCCTGAGTAAAAGATTATTTCCACTCTGCCGCAGGTATTTTAACAAACTAACTAAATAGTAGATGTTTATCAGTTTCACAGTGAGCAGCAGAGCAGGTGGTGGTGAGAAATCCTTGGGAAATCTTGGCAAAAGGTCAGAATTACCTCCCTTCTACGTCTTAGGAACATTGCTCATGGTTTGAAGAATCTATTGCTTATGTATGATAAATATGATGCAATTACTGTGGTATGATAATTATTATTATCAACAGCTGCAACTACTTCATACTATTATTTTTTTTTTCATATTCCATAAATCACAGATGGAAAATCCCAGTCCTTAATGACTGGTATTTTGCATGACATAGATCATTTCTTGCTTGAACACATCCACGTTTAATGAATGGTTTATTAGCAAAGTTTCTGCAATAACTTGCCGCCATGCTGAGAGGGTTATTCAGTTGATGGAAACAGGGTTGTAGGACGGACACATCTAAAATAAATGCAGGGCAGCAGCCCTCCAGGACCAGAATCAACAATTTCTGCCATCAATGAATTTATTATAGTTTGACCATCACACATTCTGAATACTTTAACAATAAATAATACATTATTTCTTAATAAAATTATTACATTTTGCCTACCTTTTGTGTCTTCACTGTATTTATCATTGTTATCATGATATTAATTAATCTTTAATATAATGAGTAGCTAAGTGAATTTTACCTACTCTTTTCTGTATTTTTTAAATTTTTTTGTCATTGTTTATCTCATTGTTTCATTTGTTTGCCATTGATCTTTTGGTTTCCTGTTTCAGCTCACTTTGTGTTGTCTTCATTATATGAAAAATGTTCTATAAATAAAGACCAGCTGATCAATAAAAAGTCTCAGATGAGTTGACTGGCATGTAAAACTCTTAAATGTATTCAGTTACAACACATAGCTCAGAATTGCTTGAAAAATACCTTCTGAATTTGTTTTTGTTTGTAGTTGAATGTCACTGACAGATTAAGTGAAGAATCAGATTAGTTTATTAATTTCATTTTCAGTCTAAATATTTTTTACTGAAGACAACAGTTGTTATCATTTATATCATTTACAGAGATACATAATAAGGTTCAAGATCTCATTCTGTCAAAATGGAGAGTAACATACTGCACAGGATGTACTGAAGGGACAACTGGGAAGTGGAGAAAAGGTGATTGCAAGAGATAATGTCAATTAAATTTGACATATTGTGGTTCATCTGACCTGAACTTGATTTGATTTTGGATTTGAGCAACTGTAAAACCAATCTTCCACTTCGGGCTTCCTTCTTTCCTTGCTCTATTGTCCAGTTCTCGCTGAAGTTGTTTTCTTTTGCAGCTATTTCTGGGAAGGACCGTGACTCAACAAGGGAAAACCGATGAAAAGACAAAACAAAAAGAAAATTTTCCCTCATTTTCCTTCAACTAGCTGCAGTTTAGTTATACTGTTCAAAGATCATAGTGCCCAAAGAAGTTTTCACACCCTTGAATTTCATCACGTTTTGTAAAATAGGTTTTGTGACATTAAAGGTTTTTTGTAAAAATGTTTTGTCAAGAAAGCAGTTTATTGTTGATCATGATTGAGTTGTAAAATCAATTAAATGGTAAAACATCCAAGAGGATGATTATTGTTTATAGGCACTATACCTTCTGAAAGAAAGAAAAAAATATAATCATTTTGAAAAAGATTCAAATGTCAAAGAAACAAAAACCTTACAGCTGACCATTCTTAGATTTTTTGTTACTTCTGGAGAATAACTCCAATGCCGCACTGGTTTTTCCTTCAAATGAACAGATTTCCCTCTTCAACTTGTGTGAGAGTTTTTAGTGTTTAACTACCCCTGGCTGCCTGAACAATCTGCTGACTGTAAGAAAACGTCTGTAATCACTGTTGCCGCCTTGATTCGGCGCCAGCTGACTCACATGTTGCTGCAAGTCTGCTGAGCAGTAACACCTACTGGCGAAAGCACAGTGACAGGCGACGCTTTCTTAGCTTTCTTTTCTCACAGTGAAGCGGCTATTGAAAGTAAGACTCCAGAACATAACTTTACACCAGTCAGCTCATATATTTAACTACTGGACAGTTCTGAATCCACTTTTTGTCTCGAATATAAGGATTATTTTTCTCAGATTCCACCTTGCTTTCTGTCAGATTTCGCCAATTTTCTGCTGACAATGATATGTAATCTTTGCCGGGCAGTGACTGGAGTGGCCTGTTTTTAACATTACAGTAACCCAGTAGGATGTTTCAACATCTTCATCTTCTTCCTGCTTCCAGCTCTTTTACTTTACAAGAAATAATCACAGAGCTGATTCATAATAATAAAAGAGAACTCCATTCATGTTAAGGCCTGCATTTCCTCTGACGTCTTGATTTTTGAAGATAGGGGTATTTTGCAGCAGCAATATCTTCATTTATTTTAAATTCTATTCTATCTTAAAAAGCGTCTATCATCACAAAGTAATTCTGTCAGATATTTATGACAGTGTACTCCATCATTAAACTACATAATAGATTTTTAGGCATTATTTTATATAAACATTTAAAGATGAGTGTAGGAGTAAAGAATGTAATTTTTTTTAATAGAAGTGGATTAATTTTTTAAATGTTGCAAATAAATGCTTACTATTTAGGCAAAGGCTTCTATGAAAGATTTTTAAACGACCGTGAAATTCATTCCAAAAGATAGAAATAACGCTCAAATCGGTAGAACCAAATTGCTTATGTTTACTTTCCAAACAGTGCACTCACTGCACTGGCTGACAGAGATGTTTGTTGTCTCAGAGATAGATAAGAAGCCGAATAGGAAGAGCTGCTGGACCACTTTATGGTAAAGCATAAAAACAATAATCTTGTCTTGAACATGAACACAAGAAAAATGATTATTTTCATTATGTTTTGATAAAAGAACATAACACAGGGTTCAGTTAAATACTATTTCAATCACTGGATATTGAATTGAACTGAAGATAACCTGTATTAATAGAAATAATTGTTTTGAAGCAATGATGTCATTCAATAAGAGAAAACATTTTGCAAACCCACCTGGTCTTTGTTTGGTAATGAAGAAAATTGTTATACATTCGGTTCAGTGACAGTAATCTCACACAGATACTATTAAACTAAACCTACACAATGAAGATTTTACTGAATTAGAACATCTTACAAAATAGAGGAGGCTAAAGAGCAACATATGCCCTGAACTAAAGAAATTCACAAACTGATTAGGCTAACGTCTGTCAGTCTGGAAAGGTTTACAAAGACACTTCTAGGGTTTTCTTATGGATAGTTTCTCCTCTCACCTTCTTACCTGCAGACTGTGATCACCCCAATAGTCACAATAATAAAAAAAAAAAACAGTCTTGAAGGCAGCATCCGTTTCCTGTTTCTTCATGATCAGTGGACAATACCAGAGCGGCGACTGGACAGCTAAGACACAAACAGGAAGTGACCCATGTTTTCACTCACTCCAGCTTCTGTAAACTTTTGTTCAGTATTTTTGCTTGATGTCTGCAGCTGACAGCATGGATGTGTGGGAACATCATGCCAGACAAAAATCGCAAAGAATGTTATGGCCATGCAGACAAAAGAGGAAGTTAGAGCAAGAGTCTGAGCAAGTTGCAAAGCCAGGCTCACTGAAGAGAAAAACAAAGACAATTTGGATTGGCTACCAAGAAGAATGTGGACAGGAACACTCTGTTTTGCAGTCAAAATCTCCATATCTTATCCAGCTTTAATCAAGAAAACAAACAGAGACAGAGAGATGAGGGTCGAAGTCCAAGTATTTTATTTGATTCTTTTTATTTTTTTGTGCAAATGATAAAGCAATAAAAACTCTTAGGAAATATTTTCTCAACTTCATTTTCAGCTGCTGCCGTCACTGTCTGGTTCAAAGTTTTGATTTGAGATTAAATAATACATCTTGTTTTCTAGAAATCACACCCAAATCTCAAAATAGCAAGGTCAGCCATAGAGGAAGGCTGCATTAAGAAGCCACCATAACAATCATTTTGAGCATATATCTACAAAACAGCTTTTTTAAGAGTTCATATTGAACATCTGTTTAAAAAACCAGAAGCTCAGACTCAACTTTTAAAATCAAATTAATTTATGTGCAATGCCTTTTGCATAAATAAAAGTTAATTCAATCAAGAGGAAAATATTTAGGCTGTTTCAAAGATTTAACTTCTTCATACACCATTCATAAGAGTATCTTTTTTTTGTTTATATGGCTGCCATCATGTATTTTAGATTATTTTTGCAGTTGTAAAAACTATTGGGAAGTTCACCATTTATTATGATGGCGCATATGTATGTGTGATGAGACCAGCTTTGCCCTGCTGAAAATTCCTCTGGCAGAAATAAACTCGAGTATCCAACAGATGCTCAAATCTTATGAAAAATACAAAGCTGTGGCTGGAAGTGTGAGAATGATCTTGGCAGGTAATAAGAAAGCAGGAAAGGAAGGGCTAGATGTTTTATTTTTGTTCAAACTGCTGAAAACTACTATAACACATTCGTACCCTCAAGTCTAAAGTATCTTTGCCAGCAGGTGTCCAATATCGTTCCCTGACAGATATTCATTCAGTAAAAATAGAACCATACATGAATGTCTTGTTAGCATAAATTCTGGACTCATCAGTGATTCTGCTTTTCACATACTCACTGAATAGTTTATCTTTATTGTCACAGATTCTTAATCAATACCAGCTCTTGACATTGAATAATCAAACATGATTATTCTTTGATCTTAGCCATTACACTGTAGCTCTTGAAAATGTAATGGAAATGAAGTGGAAATTGGACTTCTTATCTCTCTTTAAACAATAGCTTTCTATTTGTCATTCTTTATTTGTTACAGCTGGTTGAATTGAATTTTAATAATTAGATCATTTAGAAGTATAAGAGAGCTAAATGCAAATGAAAGCCACACTTTTCATATTTTTAATTATAAAGAATGTAAGGACAAAATGTGAAAAAGATCAAGGATTTTTTTTTTTTGCGAGGCGTTGAGAAAATATGTTTCCAAAGTTAGCTTTACAGTTCTGCACACTCTTCCATCAAACTGTAGCTTCTCCACTGGACCTAAGACCCCCACTGGGGATTTACCTGCCTTCCTTATAGGATACTGCACACACAAATCTACACCCACTCATTCTGTCTCAGTCTGATGTAATCTACTAAAATAATCCACCCTCACCCAAGGTAGTGCAGCAGGTCGAGATGTAAGAAGAAAGGAAAGAGTATTCACATTTTGAAAGAAGATTTTATCTAACATGTTTATTATTTTTTTTGCAGCTAAACAAAATTATTTGGATAGTTCTGTTCTGCTGGGAGACTCTGAATGCAGAACTTCAAAAAAGTCACAGCTAATCCATCTAAGAGCAACATATGCAAGAGATGATGCATTGCAAAACCAAAATGGCTGTGTTGAATAAAAGCAATAAGATGCTTATAAGTAATTTAAGATAAGATAAGATAATACGATATTTATAAGTAATTTTCATAACTTCCTGATACACACAGCCGCTTCTGTAATACTCAGACTGCAGTAAAGCAGCTATGAGAGCCTAAATGATTACCGTAAAAGCCCAGTGGGGTGGGTGTTCCTCTTTTTTCTTTACAGTAGGAGGGTCTGCGGTTTGAGTAACAATAATTTGCTTTATCTTCATATGCATGAGTCTACTTTCTAAAACAAACAAGTTTGGCTAACTGGTTTCTCTAAATAGCTGTATTGACATTAAATTGGGTTTTAAGCTAAAAGGTCAGACACGGAGAGAGAAAAATAATCGCTGATTAAGAGGTAAAATGAGCAACAAATAAAGTGATTCGGTCTCTCCAGCCGGAGATCATCTCGAGGTTAACAAGACCCATTTCAAACCCATTTTGTTCATATAATGCATTGAAAAGTAAGACTTTTTTTTTTTTTTTTTTTTTTTTTTTGTAAAATAGGCTTAATAACCCAAATTATTGACTGTTTAATGGCATTCTGTTCTCACAAGAGCCACAGTAAATGAGCTCATTATCTGACATTAAAACTCCTGCTGGTACCTGAGCTTTATTCCAGTCCTCCCTGCTGTGTTTGTGTCCTTTTGTGATAAATGTGGCCACTTCACTGGTCTGAGTTGACCTCCAAACACAGATCTGTATCCTGCCAGATCCAAAAAAAACCATGGAAACACACTGAGAAACAAGACTCTCGGTGATAACCTGACAGACCTCAGAGAGAAATGGTGTCCATAGTATGATTTCTGGAAGAGAAAATGCTAATCTTTTTTTTCAACCCATCCACCACGCAAAAAATGAGCATAATGAGAGTCAAAATAAACAAATGTTCTTTTTTGTTCATATGATGAATTGACAAGTAGAAAACACCTGTACAAAAATTAACAACTGCTGTTTAAAGCATGGAGTGGATGTTTGACTTAAGGTTGTATGTTTAGCAAAAGAATAATAAAAAAATCACTATTTGATCAAAAGTTGTGTTTTTTCCTTATCGCAAAGGTGCACTTTTGCAGAGAATATTTACTTGATTTTTTCTTCAGGTAGATTAGTTAAAGTGATGAATCACAGTATATCGCAAATTAATTTTCCTAATGGAAAATTGAATATGACAGCTACTGTGGACTGGATTGTTGGCTTAACTCAGTTATTAGTGGAAAATGTAGAGAGTAGACCCTAAAATTTAAAGTTATCAGCTGCAGGTAACCATGACATCACAGCTACATAATTGTAAAAGAATCTTTCAGGAATGAATTGTTACAAATTGAAGGGCTAGTATTAAGTTAAAATTGACTTTTTCAAGCTTTACATTAAGCTATAATGGAGTTGCATTTATTTTTTTCATGCACGTCTGAGGATTTCTTGAATCTCCAGAAGCAACTATTTAGAGGTTATTCTTCCAGTCACTGCATCTGTTTTGAATAATTAATATCCATTTTACATTAAAATAAGCCTGTAACCAGCTGCTTCAAACTTGCTGACATTTGTTGTGTGGGCAAAGGTAAGAAAAGAAAACGACAGCTGAACATCCTTACAGAAGGATACAATATTATTATATAATAAGAATAATTTATCGGGTAAACTTTGCACACGTTGTAGCAGTGGGATACTTTTAACAGTAGTTCCTGTGATCATAATTCATCTCTCCAAATTTACAGCTGCTTCCGCCTCTCTGCCGGTTGCAGGTTATATTCAGGACAGAGGAAGTCCAGCTGTATGAGCATGACTCTGTCTAATGCCAACTGTCACAGCCGTCCACTGAGAGAACACAAAGAGTCGCACACTGAGCTGCTTGGTCTCAGTGGGTCTGCGCTGTAGGTTTACCAAAGAGACCTGAGGCCATGTTCTGCTAAATACCACAGTTACATAATCTGTACTTACACAGAACCTTGGAAACTCAGACGTCATAAGTGTGTAACTGATATACAAATTCATTCCCACAAATGTACACGTCCACCGCATGGAAGCGTTTAAAATTAAACAAAGTAAAGAAAGAGTACAAGAAATAAAAATCACACTTCTGTTATTCATGAAACATATGATATAAAATAAAATGCATTTTCTAGCAAATGAAAAAGGTAGTACTTACTAGTCTTACCACTTCTGGGTAAAATGACTTCGGTGAGATGCTTCTTGCAGTCATCTACCAGTTTCTGACATCAGTCTGAGGAAGGTTTACCTCACTGCTCACTTTCATCACAGCATCTCAGATCATCACCTGAGTTTTGGTCCAGCTGCACTTCAACTTTATTCTTTTTGTACATAATTGATTCCTAAATATATCTTTGACACAGTCTGTCTCTCATCATAGTGCCATAATTCTTCCTGACCTAAAACAAGTGAAGATGGAGCTGGTTTAACTTCAGACATCAAGAAAAAAAGTTGCATGTCTTTTAATTCAGTGTATGTAAACTTCTGATTTCAGCTGTATTATGATTTTAATGAGCTTAAAATACCGGCAGCTGCAGTTGCCAGATATTTACCATATTTTAGCAAATACTATAAAATACTGGCAGTTTTGGTTGCCAGAATTTTACCGTACAAAAGACGGTAACGTTCTGGCAATCACAGATGCCAGTATTTTACCATAAATTAGAGTTGTTTTTTTTTTTTTTTACAGTGTGGCCTCACCTACAGTGTCCCCATTTCTAATGTGGTAGAAAATCAGGCCACCTTGTAACACACAGCTGGTGAAGTCTATCTATAGAAGCATGTGGTCCTGATGCACCCCGACTGATGCAGAAGAAAATCCTTCATGGCTTCTATAAATACTTAAAGAAGGTTTATATTTACCTCCACAGAGGCAGATGTGGATTCTTAGAATAAAAACTGACTCTGGGTGTTGCTGTAGCCTAGTTTGCCTTAAGCCCACCCGCCCTCTGCATGCTCCATCCATGTGATTTGGCGAATTTGAGAAAGGTGAGGGAGGAAAAGGGCAACATGTCCTCTTTACTGAAATATAAAACATAAAAAACACTCACATTTGTAGACTGAGCAGGACATGTGCACCCAGGCTCTCACATCACAAAACCATTCCTGGAGATAAATCCTTATAGATGGAAGATGAAGTAAAGAACAGAGGATCACAATCAGGTATTAAAACTTTAACTTCAAATGTTATCTGGTATTGAATTTGAAAATGTACAAAGTTATTAATGCACCAGGACAAAGACCTGAAGTATACTTACCTGTCCACCTGTGGAAGGTTAAATAAACTCCCAAAAACAAAATCCTGCAATGTCCTTGTCAAAATCTTGACTGAAATCTGACTGATATGCTTAAACTTTCAATGTGGCTAATTTGAGTAATGAACTAAACTTAATGCACTGATAACCAAGATCAATTGGAATAAATGCATGACTGAATTTAAATGACTTGTTTTGTCTTCAGGTGGCATGTTGTGAATTGGTGTTAAATAAATAAACTGAACTAAATGTAATTTGAACTGAATTAATTTAAAATAACTTTGCAATGAAGTGTGGACCAAATTTTCTTCAGGGCGAGGTAAAAAAACAACAACAACAACAAAAACTCACTATTAGTTATCACAGACACTTAACCACAGTTATTGTCACCAAGGGCAAAATGCAACTTCCTGGACTATGGAGCAGAAAAAGATTTTATGAAAAACTGAGTAGTGTGGAGGTTGTAACTTCCTGTCCTGCAGAAGCAGATTATCTAATAAGGCATCAGGGAACCACTATATGTTTATATGATTTGTCATACCCACCTGTGTTCCCTTAAAAAGATGGTAGCTTGGCCAGAGCTGCTGCAGTGTGGGGACCTCTGAGTGCTGAAGGAGAACAACAACAACAGAGAGAGGAAACATCTGCAGAGGGGGTCAGCTGAACAAAGCTGAATTTCCGCACATGGAAAACGATTTGTGCTTTTGTTTTCCGTCCTTGTCAGAAAATCTAATCATAATGTAGGCTCTTTAAACATTTATTGGTAGAAATAAAGTCTGACAAAACACCAACTTTTTACACACCGATGTTTCATTTTGACGATACTTTTAGAGGGGGAAAAGAAATGAAACATTTAACAGGATTTTTAATTTTATGACATTCAGGTTTAAAAACGAAACCAGTGATTATTTTCATTTTTTCAGATAACCACTGTAGATTTAAGCCAAAAACCAGTGATAGTAAGTCTAAAATTATTCAAGTAGATTTTATTTCTATACCAAATGTAACAAGGTCTGTCTTCATCTTCAACATGGACACAGATCTCCAGCCTGAGCGAAACCAGACAGACGTCACCAAATCGGTCACTCTTGGGTCAGTCACTATGTCTGCTCAGCTAATATCAGGCTGACCCACTTTAGCAGCTCCGACCATTTACTAACATTGGTTTGGGCTCAGTGTGAGTGCCGAGGGGATAAACAACGCGTCTGAGGTTAAATGTTATTACATTTATGGCACACAAAGCACCAAAAGAATCATCAAGAGCTGAAAACAGGTAAGCAACTTTGCTTTGATAGAACGACCTGGAATACAAAATCTAATTTAAAACTGGATGAGTTTTACTATAATGCAATATGCGTGTATAAAACAAGAACCATATATTTTTTTAGATAAATAATTTACTAATTCACCAGTTTTAAAATTCAGTTGCTCTGATCAGCAACTACATCAGGAGTTAAAAATTGTTCATCCACTTATAGTTCAGTGTCCCACTGACATAACCTAAAATCTGTCATTGCTTGGACAAATATCTAGCAAAACTACTCATAGTTATATGTAACTACAATGACTAAACATATTTATTAACCATTGATTGAATAATTACATCATCAAAACACTGATACGTATATGGGGTCTAACAGACACTGCTTCAGCAAATAACATAAAGGAGCATCTGATGTGTTCTTCCTTCCTCCAAGGTCACTAAACAGCAATCTGATCTAATTTTGTCTGCATGGAACAAAAAGCCCAATCCACAGAAATCCCATGTTACAGAGTTTAAATAATGTTTTCCTAGAACCAGACACTTAGGAAACCCTCCTGTGTTTCAAAACAACAATAAAAATGTCGCTTTTAGAAATTGGTAACAATAGTACACCTCGCTTGCATAAGCAAACATAGCAGCACAGTACATGCTTACACTCCACCTTTTCCCACCCCCAGCAACTTTTTTTTTTTTTTTTTTTTTTTTATTTTAGGCAAGAAAATTAAAAAATGAAAAGGAATAATTCAGACTTAGTGGAAGGAACAAGCAAATGAATAAATTAATAAATAAATAAGTACAGTTAAAAAAGCACAAAGACAAAACAGTAACATACATACCATATTCCTCAAACAATAACTGCAACAACAATAAAAAGTAATAATAATAATAATAATAATAATAATAATAATAATAATAATAATAATAATAATAATAATAATAATAATCTGAACTTAAAATTATATATAAGTAAAAACATAACAGTAATGTTAATTCTGGGTTGTTGCTGCAAACTATTTTAGTAGAACTTGCAAAAATTCCATAGCAGTGGTGCATATGCAGCAAAATGTTGCATTTCAAAGTTACAGTACTCATACCACTAAAGATTTTGACAAAAAAAATCTGTGAGAGCCTGGCTTGGCTGGAGATCAAAATGATTTTGCCACAGTGTCAGACATATTGGTCGCTTAAGGATCATTCAAGCAGTATTAAATGCAAAGGTTTTAAGAAAAAGTTTAAGCTTATTTGACAAGTGATGAAAATAACTAATTCTGAGTGCAAAATGCTACCTAAATGCAGCATCTTGAAAAAATCTGTAAGTGTTGCTTTTATAATTAAGTCTTATTAAGATAAAATATTGGGGGGAATAAACAATAAATTACAAATGCTGATTTATGATGTTGCTGGTGAGTGGTTAATGCAACATGTCGCATGTTCTTGTGGGTAAACTGTAGTCATGCTGGATGAATGTTGGTACGCCAACTGCTAAATGTGGTTGGGTTGGAGGGATACTGGCCCAAATAATTATACTGCATGCCACAGCTGACCTGAACTGTCAGAAAAACTCATAATTAAAGAAAAAATATTTATTTTCCTCATTTTTGTTTGTTTCTAATGTTTTTTATACTGGATTTTAACAGAGGTATTCATGGAGCAACGCATCCCATTCATTCACAACTGTTCCCACGCTCTCTGCTTTCTGTGACCCACATTTCTTTCCTATTCAGAGGATGAGAATAACACATGAGTTCAGCCTCATTTCGAGCCGACAGGCTGTGAAAATGAAGTTCATTCCTCCTAACTTCTCCAGTATTTAAAATAAGAGAGTCACGTTAAAATATGCTGGACCTTCAAATAAAACTGAAGCAGAAAATCAGATGAAAAAAAATTCCTATACAAAGTTTAGTTTTATGCTGAAGCAAATAAAACTTCACTATTCTGATTCCCCCCACCACCAAAAGACTTTAATCCTTTTTAGCAGACCTGGGTAGAATCACATGCTTTGGATGAATGAAGGTTTAACTTTAACTTTATTATAATGAAGAATTTATGCACATGAAGTGGATGAAATTTAATTGCGTCTCAAGGCTGAGTTTTTAAAAGGTCTTGTAATGCTGCTGATTATAAGACCGTTTCTACCTTCTCAATATATTTTTCATATGTTAGGGAGTAAAGAGAGGGTCTCTGACCTCAAAGCACAAGTAGGTTGCTGCAGTGGTGTAGGGTCTGCAGGAATCAGCAGAGCATGAAAAACAGAGAGCAGCAGGATAAAACACACATCAAATAAAACACTTATCTGGTGGAGGAAGCAAGGTTGTGTTTGATGGGTGGATTGATTACCTTGGCTTCTCTTACTTAATAACATCCATCCATCCATCCATCCATTTCCTAACACCCTTGTCCCTAATGGGGCCGGGAGGTGCTGGTGCCTATCTCCAGCTAACGTTCTGGGCAAGAGGCGGGGTTCACCCTGGACAGGTCGCCAGTCAGTCGCAGGGCAACACAAAGACGGACAGGACAAACAACCATGCACACACACTCACACACTAGGGAGAATTTAGAGAGACCAATTAACCTTTTGGACTGTGGGAGGAAGCCAGAGTACCCAGAGAGAACCCATGCATGCAAAGGGAGAACATGCTAACTGTGCAGAAAGACCCCGGGCCGGGAATCGAACCCAGGACTTTCTTGCTGCAAGGCAACAGTGCTACCAACTGCACCACTGTGCAAAAACATGTATACTTGAAACCAGATAGTCAAACACACTCTTTAAAAAGTTGTTGTTCTGCTAAATAATTAAAGTATAATTGTTAAATTTCTTGTTTTAAATTATCATCCTTATTAACATTTTAGACTGTATTTTAATAGTGTCGCTGAGGGGTCAGGAATGTCTCTATAAATAAAGTGTATTATGATAAGAATTTAAAAAGTGAATAAATTTAGCCTTTCACTGTTCAGTGCAGAGATTGCATTGAGTTGAAAAGACATAAGTTTCACTTTAAAGCACCAGCACAAGATGCCATCGGCCTTTTTCGAAATTAAATCTCAAAGGGAGAAATGTGTTTGGAAAAATAACGTTTTCCAAACACAGTTTTGGAAATGTGTTTCTGAACTTGGGTCAAAATCCTGTTTCCAAAGGCTCATATTGACCGAACACCGTGATCTGAATAGGAAAGACAGTGATCAGCTGCTGCAGGATGGCATGGGTGGACGAGGTCACCTTGCCCATGAAATAATTAAAAAGACAATCTTTACAAATAAGCTGGAAACCAGTTGTTTGTTTTTTACTTTTCATTCATCTTTTCAGTGTTTTGATTTGACTAAGATCTAAGGGCAAGAGAGAACATGCAGTTCATACTCATAAAGGACATGTTTTGTTGTAGAGAGTAAAATTTAGAAGTAGTCAGCATATTGTGAGCAGTTAATTTCAAACATTAACAATTCGTTAGCCCTTCTCCGTAACCATGGTGAGGTTGGCTATAATCAGGAGACCCAAACTCATCGCATTTAATTAATGCACCTCTATTGACATTCCCATCTCAGGTTTTTTGTCATGGGTTGTGATGTCTCTTAGAGATATTAACACTCCATCTCAGTCCATTTCTCTAATAAAGTGGAGGATCAAATCTTTACGCCTGAACATTATGTGATAACACGATGATCCACAGCAGCAGGAAGCGGTATTAGCAGACTCTCAGCGGCTGCACGTTGCTTTTTGTGTCACTGATGGTATTTTCACGTGGCAGGACCTGACATTTCAGGAGTTAATGAAGACAAAACTCTGCAAGCAGATTATACAGGCAGAAACTCTGGTAACATCTGCTTTGCTCTGTCAACACTAAATACATGAATCGTTATGCTACAGTTCTTTCTAAAAGTATTCATACTCCTTTAACCTTTCTACATTTTTTTGCATCAAAATCACAAACTTAAATTAATTTCTGGAGTGTTTGTGTGACAAACTAAAACAAAGTGGAGCATGAATATTTAGAGGAAAACTATTTAATGGAGAAAATTGAAAATTAAACACATGAGAAGACCTGCTTGCAGTTCAAAACCATCCTGAAGACAAAGTTATCATGTGAAAGAAGGGGCTCAAGTAAAACAGTGCCAACAATTAGGCTATCAATTCACAACATCCTGATCAATTCACAACATCCTGAAGACATAATTGACAGCTTTAAATGTGATCCTGGCAGAATGTCAGCATCTGAATCAATGGGGAGATGAAGGAACTAATAAAAGGAAAGTCTAGATGATAGAAGATGCAGAAGAATTTAAATTTATGTGGAGGTTCACATTACAGCAGAACAATAACACTAAACACACAACCAGAACTATGACAGCTAGATCAAAAAACATGTCTGTTGCAGACCGAACATTCAATGTTCAGTCAAAAGTCATATCCAAAATCTTCTGACTGGCTGAGCTTAGGTTAATTTGCATAGAAATATGTGCATCTATTGAAAAAGGGGATAAATACAAATGTATGTCATACTTTTCAAATTTAGATTAAAAAAAATGTAAACCTCATTTAATTATATACAATAACATACATGTAATCCATGTTTATCTCCAGCAAAATCAATCAGACATTTTGTTTGTTTTAAGTTATGACTGGCCTGGCAGTGCTCTGAAGTGACATTTTTAAATGCACCCAATTTTCTCTCCTATGAGATACAAAGATAAATACATATTCTAAAATCTCCAAACTTTTATAACTTGTTCTGTGCAGATGGTAATGGCTCTGCTAAAAATTACACTGAGACATTGAGTTCTTTGATCTGATGTTAAATGTTAATATATATATATATTCACATTTTTACCATAATATGTTATATCTGTGTTTGCCAGACCAACCATCAAAAAGATGAGACTCATTAAGCTGGAAAAAAGTTGAGTGGACTGCTTGAGTAACTGTGACACAGAGGATTGGTTGGCTGGGGCAGCAAGAACCCTGCTGGATCACACTAAGAACTAATTATTTCACACACTGGTAGTTCAGGTTCAGGCCAGAGCCTCCAATCGGATCCTGTATCCTTTGCTGTGAGATGCAGATAAACTCTGTGAGGATGAGAAGTTCAGTAAAGTCGAGAGTGCCTAGAGAGAAGATCTCTTCTTCTAGAAGTTTAGATTGAAGTGTGAAAAGTTTGCGAAAACTTCAAAACCACCACGTAGTTCTCTTACCTGAGCTTTTTTATTTTGTTTCTAGTTTTGCAGCTTTGCAGTGGCTACTTAAAGTTAATGGAACAAATTACTTTCCCATTTTAGGACTGATCAGAGCTGAGAGACTTTAAGAAGCTTTTGAAAAGAATTTATATCCCTTGAACTTTTTTTTACATTTCGTGAAAACCACAACATTCAATTTCTTTTACATGGTTGACCAGGAAGAAGTAGCACAAAGTTATGAATTGGAAGGAAAATTATGCATTCATTTAAAAACGTGTATCAAACACAAATCAGAAATCTGCAACATGTTCTTAACAGCCTGCTTTTCTCTGACTGACTTCAAAAAAATCTAGTGTAATAGACTGTCGTTTTCATGTAATTAGTAAATATAAACCACCTTTGTGGTTTTTGTTATCTGTATTATTAAAGACTTCAGAGGTTTTATAGAGAATATTAAGCTGCTTATCAATTGTCGAGTTTCACTCTGACAGGTTAACATTTCAGTGTATTTTTTAAAAATATTTCCAAATCACTGCAAGTAAAAATTGCTTCACAGTGTAGATTTATTTCAAGATGAGCGCACAACTCACACAATATTCTTAACAACAAATCCTTTTCAACAATATCTGAATCTATATTTTCTTCAACTAAGTGTTCAGAGATATTCAAAGCTTAAAAAAAATATTAAAAGAGTAAATAAGACCATTGAAGTGAAATAAATTATGTAACTTGTATCAACCTGTAACAATCTGAACAACACAGATTAGATTTCCACAGATGTGATCCAGGCCACTTGGATACGAGATTCTAAATCCCATATAAGTCTCTGAACTTTTCAGATGTGACCTGTGTGTGCTTGTTTTCTTTCTCAAACGACTGTGTGTCAAAAGCGTCAGCTGCAACAGAGAACAACACACGATATTCTGGTCTGACCTCACTGATAAAGGCTTCCTGAACAAAAATGTGACGTCATCTGGGCCCCACTGCAGTCAACATCAATGACAGCATGGCATACTCACTCAAAATTTCACACTGTCCAACTTTCCAGACCTTTCTTTAGATGTGAACCATGTATCCACAGCAGACCGACACTGTAGTTACAGTTGCTACTGTTAGAAAACTGCGTTGTTGGAGAAAATAAACACCAGAAAACACAATAAATGTTCTGATGGCTGCATAAGAGGAGCTTCTGACATATTTTTATTGTTGCACTTCGTTATCTGTTCTGCTGCACATCCAGCACCACCAGCTGGGATAAGAAGCTCAATTGATTCTGAAGTCCTTTGAGTCATTGAACTTTTTTTTAACCCCATTCACCTAAAAGTGTGTTTCAATCATGATTTATGTAGGTTAACAACAGATACTTGTGAGAGTTTAAAACAGGAAAGGGCCTAGTTACTAGCTTGTGGAGAGAGGAGGTATAAATATCCCACTTTGCATAATTTTGTTAAAGTACTATAACAGACAGGGTAAGGGGAACATTATTTAATCAATTTTTGTATAGTATTATTTGTGTATAATATTTGTGAAATGCTTGTAAACCTTTTTATTCAAACAAAGGTATTAAAAAGAAATCACATGTCTTCTCTGTTTTTATTATGGTTTAGCAAAAAGAAGTCATTTTTAATTAACTTAATATAAGACAGTGAGAAACTTTAACCGGATATATACTATAATTCTCATAAATCAAAACGCCTTTTTGATCCAGGTCTCCTGGAGATGTGTTTTTTGTTCAAGTGTTTCAGTGTAAATAACATAAAGTATTTTAATCCTGGTAAACCTTACAGTTGCCTGTGCAGACGATCTCACAGCAGGTATTAATCTTAAGGCTCTCTAAACTTTAAATAAGATCACAACACAACAGAGATGGCATGTTTAACCAAACCACCTGATTGTGGATGCTTGTGTTGGGTTTGCTTCAAAACACAAACCTTTTAATTCAGTTAAAATCTGCAGCGTCAACAAACCAAAGGAACTTTGGAGAAAAATATCACGGTCGGATTGAAGATGAAGATTATAATATAATGGCACATTGATGAGTTATCACATTTGGAATATTAAACACGGAGAACTATCTCCAAATCCTTCAACGTCATAATCAATCAACTGCTAGATGGTAGAAACTTTAATATCATTGAATTCTCCCTAAAACACACATTAAAACTGGGCTTAATGTGGATAAAGCAAAGGAACATTAACCTTCTGGAAAAATCCTGACCTCAACCCTTTCCAGTGCTGCTTTTATTCCCCTTTAAACAAATGGTTAGGCTAAGCACCATCACCATTGAATGGAGCAGATTCATCACGCCTAGCTGGAGGTTACCCTTCCCTGCCAACTGTTTTTTAAGTCTAAACTTTATTTCCCCTCTGTTTATTACTGTGAGAGCTATTTAATTTAGTCCTGTGTTCATTCAGACTCATTAGATTGCTAACAATAGGCTGCTGAGACAATAATTAGAAATGGTAGCTGCCCTGTGTTAATCAGGTCCCCATAGAGATCTTACTAAATTATGCTGGGTCCAATGAATTACTGAGTAGTGGTAACCCACCTCCCCTTCCCCAATGTCTTTGAATAATAGAGACGAAACCCACTTCCTCCTACAGCTCCTCTCAGACTTACAAAGGACTCTGCTGGAACGTCACAGAGGGCAGGCTTTTTAACAAACCTCATTCAATCACTTTTAATCTCCCTATAGACAAACAATAGCAGGAATCTGCTAAATCTGACACTTAACTCTGCAGGCATATTTCTGGCCCACATGTATAATATACACAGAAGACCCCTGGTCACACAGATGCATTTGTCCTCCAAGTTCTTTTTTCAGGTAAGAATTTTGCTTCCTACATTTAAAGTTTCTGAAGATTTAGCATGTCTGTTATGGATAAAACAATCAGTGTTAGCATCTTGCCCTCATCTGCTCAGATTACGTTTAAGGTTGCTGAGCAGCAACTCAGAACAACATCCTGAAAGAGATCATGAAGGTGAGAGATAAATAAAAACACAAGTACCGACTACTTTCTCTTACATAAGTTTCAGCTCGATTTTGTTTTCAGAAAATAACCTTGTTCTACCTGAGTGGTTTCAGCAGGCTAGTGGTTCTTGGAAGATCCGTAACTTCTACAGAATGAAAAAATGTTTGGTTATTCCTAGAAGTTATAGAAACACTTAAGCATGAAAATCCAAAGGTGACCTTTTCAAAGGTGACAAAGATGTTCTATTCAGGGCAAGGAAAGCAATTCAGAAATATATTGTTTCATTTGGGTTTTCTTAATCCTTCTGCCCAATGAAGAGATCCTTATGTCTCATATTCTGATGTAAAGTTTGACCGACAGCTTTCAGTAATTAAGTTAGTTAAGAGCTACACACTACACAGTTAAGGGAACAAAGAGTTGATAAATGCAACTCCTGTGCAAGCTTTAACGTGTATATATGCATATAAACATATGTGCATCAGCATTCTGTCAAAGATGTGCTAATATAGGCTTTCCTCAGAGCTGAGGGGCTTTAGAGATTAGATGGCAGATGTTATGTTGATTGATTTAAGTACATATTGGTGTATATTCCTCAGGATAAGCGATGGACCGTCAGAGTGTTAAATCTCTCTCAATGGGTTCCTTGTATTATGATGTAACTAAAACCATGTGCAAACATTCCTGAGAATCAGTCCTGTGCACAGAAAGTCTTCTTTGAACAGGCTTTTTGAGTGAACAGCTTACACTTAAAGAGTGATGGAATTATGCATAAATGTGTTCAGTGATGAAAAAGCAGAAAGAATGCAGTGAAAGTCAGGTTCAACAAATAGGTCAATTAATTAAGTTTTTGCACATGCTATATGTAGGACCTCCATCATGCTTTACTTTCTTTGGTGCAACACAAAACTCATAGTAAAGAATGTTATTTGCAGGGAACAGAGAGTAGAGCAAATCCAACATGATGAAAAGACGAGAAGCAAGATTTACCTGTGTGCAAACGAGTCTATGCCTCTACTTACAGAAAAACATAACAATTTACAATTAGAAGTGTCTAGAGCCTAAAAGTGTCATATGGCCAAGAGGCAGAACAGATCTTTTCTGTTTGTGACTTTAAAAAAATAAAAAAATAAAAAGTAATGAAAATGTTGCGACAGGTGTTTTTTAATTAATAATCAACAGGGCTGCAGGGGACGAGCATCAGGTTCTCTGGTTGTGTTAGTTAAGACTTCTGCTCAAGTGATTATCAAACCAAAGTCAGAAAAAAATTCAATTTGTGCAGCTCAGGAAATGTTACTAGTCATCACATGAAGACACCAGCAAAAAACATACAAATGCCAGATGGAGCAGAGAATGTTGGCCATATTTTTGAAAACTACAGTAATGCATTTGCTATGATTCATGGGTCTATTAGTTTTGTTCCTGACTTAAGTTCTGTATTTTGACTATTTTGTGTGGAAATTATTTTTGTTTACCTCGGTTCTCTTATTTTATTTTTTATATCACCTGAGTAAGTAAACTGATTTAAGTATTTTCATGTACTTAGATTCTAAGTAATGTTGAAAAATTAGTTTTGTTTACTTTGCTAAAGTTATGTAAAATGGCAATTCTTTAGAAAGATATTTGTAAAATGATAAAGAAGAAAATCATTATGGTGCTGGGTGGAGTGGTTAACAATATATCAGTTTTTGACCAGTAAAAGATCAGGAAACGTTAAGAAAACAAATACACCCCTTTAAACAATAACACTTTCTGCACAGGTAGAGAAGGTTGTCAAAGTTCTTAAAAAAAGAAAACAAATCATAATGGTAGAAAAAAAGCACTTCTGATTTCTCTCTTTGAGTCCTCAGATGGTGTAACACAGATGAGGGTACCGGGGCTGAACGCTGACCCTGGACCTGCTGCTCCTGACTGATATGAGCTCTCCAAGGATTACGTCTACTCAGAACCTCCAGTTCCCCAGAGATCAGGCCAGCTGTGAATTAGCTCTGATAACGTTACTGCTGGACATCACAAATTCTCTCAAGGGGCCACCAGAAAAGATATCAACAAGGTTTTCCAGCCACTTATCTGTTATATCACATCAAAAACCGAAACAACTCGAGGGCATGGCCCTGGCTGATTTTGGGAGTTGCGTAACTCCAATTGGATTTGGCTGGCTGTTGTTTTTGAAGCGTGCCCAACCTTTCTGCTTTGTGAAAGCCTGGCACAGCCATGCTCCCTTCATTATTAATGACCCTATTAGGAATGAGGTTCACATAATGCAGTTTGCTGGATGGGTGCTGCATTCTTGTATCTGTGTGTTTGCTTGAGTGTCCTTGAAAATAAGCTGGAGACTCAAAAGCCTTCAGTACATCTTATAGAGAGATTTGCCTTTGAATAGCTTACTATTTTTGTGCCTTATTTAAATGATTTTTTTTTAAGGATTTCAATGTAAGCAAGCATGCAGCAAGATTTAATTTTAGATTTTCTATCAACGGATATAAAATCAAGCAAACAACTTTATATTCTTAAATAGGTGTAAAACAGAACAAGTCAAGAAACAAGGTAAGATGAAATGTGAAAATCCTTGTATTAACATGAATTTTTAACATCTTGTCAGATCTAAGCTTTTCCTGTTTTAGTTTATTTTCTAAAGCATAATGTAAGCTTAATGTCTCCAAGACTTTGTCCATTATCAGTCGATTAAAAAGTAATACATGCTGTCATAATTTAAGAATTAAGAGTTTGTAACATTGTAACATTTAAGTTTATTGCTTTCTATGAACCTTTCCACATTGTATTCAATTTCAGCCATTAATTGAGCTTATTGTAAGTGTGGCATTCATTTGTAGTCTTTTACTCTTCAGCTGATGGGTCTAATACTCCTAAATAAAATCCATAGAACTCAATTGCCTTATGAAGTTATCAAACCGATACATGATCTTTCTATGTCTAATTTATTCTCAGTACAAATGCAGCTGTTCTGTGAAGCTTTCTCCCTTTCAATAATCTTAAGGACACCCCAATTATCAGGTTGGCTGTTAAGATGATGTTCAAAGATATCCCTGCAATGTATTTAGAGTGGTCTTGTCAGATCACAAGGATGTCAGAGCCACTTGAACCTCTAATCAGAAATATTAATCATTGTCTTGAGTCGATATCGCAGCATGTGTCGTATTCCCACAAGGACGAATGACAATGCAGCCTGCTGAATGTGACGTGTAGCCAATCAAAAAGAGAAGAGATGGAAACTCAGCGGGGAATTCTAAATAAGGAAGGCAAAACAACATCCTGGCGCACCAAAAAGTCTGGTGGACATCAAAGACTACTTTTTCTATTGTTTTTTTTTTTTTTGTTAAACACAGTCCACAAACTATCACAAACTTCTTCCCAGTCGGACATGTGTGCTTACTCTGAGCTCACTTTTGGTCTCAAGAGGTTTTGCAAGATGTCCTGTCTGACATCTGGATGTTCATGAGTGAAATCTGTGGTGTTTTGTATTTTCTGTTTCTTTACACCATGCACTGTAGATCCAACCATTACATTTATCTTTCTTTTCATTGTTATTATCATGTGTAGGGTTTGTTCAGTTTTGGAAATTGTCCATTCATTACAATTGTGGTAGTCTGAAGAGAGCAAAATTGGTCTTTGTCCAACATGCAAAGTTTTATATGTGGAGGAAAACTAGCACACGTAAATATGAACAATTGTAAATAAACATATAATGTAGTTGTGATAAGGCCAGATGAAAAGTTAGAAAGTTGGACCTATAACCTATAACCACTGAGAAATATATATATATATATATATATATATATATATATATATATATATTATATATATTATATTTTTTTATATATATTTTTTTTTTTTGCAGTTCCTGAACCTAACACCTATAATTTTAAATTTGCAATTTTCTCAGATTGTCTAGACTAAAATTAAACCGGCCTTAACAGATCCTGTTAGCTGGTGGTGGAAAGACCTCTTATTGAGCAAAAAAAGCGTCTATTTCACTGTGTGGCACAATATCAGAACGCATCAGTTCATGTATCAGACAACAGATTGTTTGCCACTTGCAGCAGAGCAGGAAACTGAATGTTAAGAGGCAAAGGATGCTGTCAAATATTCATGAACATCTAAATATAGCCATGCACATCTACCCTTGTTCATTTGTATTAGTATATATATATATATATATATCCTTATATATATATATATATATAAGGATGGACTGCAGGCGCAGTGAAAACGACAGCCTGTTTTCTGGGGCTTATATTGAAAACTTTAACAAGTTTCTTCATGAGTTCAGGAGCTGATCTATCTCAGACTTTTGAGGTTGGGCTTTACAGATGTGTGCACAGAATTTTGTAACATCGCTAAAGGTGGCTGTTCATTTGGAAGACCTGCTTGTGCCCAAACATTACCTTCCTGGCTGATGTCTTGACATGTTCTTTCCTTGTCATACCAATAATTTTTTTTTTCAGGGTATCAGTCCCAAAGTAAATACACAACATGATGATGACACTTCTGTCTTTGCAATTGGGATGGTGTTTGTCATGATATGTGGTGGTGAGGTAGATGTGGTGGACCCAGGTATGAAGAGTGGATGATGATTTAATGAAGAAATACACACAATAATACCACAGGTGCATGAGCAACAGCAAAGACTCTCACTCTGGGAGCAACTGACAGGAAACACAACTAACGACAGACTAGACGAGGACTTGGATTTAAATACACAGGGGAGTAATCAAGGAAACAAGACACAGCTGGAATCTGGGGGATGTGGGGGACATTGAGTCTGAGTGGACCATGTTCCGTGCCTTCATTGTCGAGGTTGCTTATCGGAGCTGTGGCCACAAGGTTGTCGGTGCCTGTTGCGGCGGCAACCCTCGAACTCGTTGTTGGACACCTTCGGTGAGGGATGCTGTCAGGCTGAAGAAGGAGTCCTACTGGGCCTTTTTGGCCTGTGGGACTCCAGAAGCAGCTGATGGGTACCAGTGGGCGAAGCGGGATGCAGCTTGGGTGGTTGCTGAGGTACTCCATCTCCCTTAGAAATAGGGTGAGAAAGTCGGTCATCCGGGGGGGACTCAGAGTAGAGCCGCTGCTCCTTATGTCGAGAGGAGCCAGTTGAGGTGGCTCGGGCATCTGGTCAGGATGCCTCCTGGACGCCTCCTGATGAGGTGTTCTGGGCACGTCCCAGCGGGAGGAGGCCCCGGGGAAGACCCAGGACACACTGGAGGGACTATGTTTCTTGGCTGTCCTGGGAATGCCTTGGAATAACCCCGGAGAGCTGGAACAAGTGGCTGTGGAGAGAGAAGTATGGGCCTCCCTTCTGAAGCTGCTTCCTCCACGATCTGGCCCCGAATAAAGTGGAAGAAAATGGATGGATGGATGAAAATATCTTTACAGAATAATTTAAAAAGGCAATTTCAAATGCTTTTTCATAGGTGACATTGCATTTGTTTTTATTTGGGAGTTCTTGTCACCCATTCATTGTAAAAAGCCATTTCAGGGAATTTACTTTTCTTTTTCCAGTAGCATCATGAGACCAAATGGGACAAGATTTTCCTTCCTGTTATGCCCCCTCCTCTTGTTTTTGTTTTGTTGTGTGGGTGGATTATTTTTAGATACAGTTAAGTTTAGCTCTGCACCTTATAATCTCATTTCTTGATAACAGGCCAAAGGAAACAAGCACCTCTGCTTCCCTTTAGGTCGACTCAGCACAAAGAGCTCTATAAAACCAAGATAATTAATGTTCACTGACCATTTTTAGCAGCACAAAGGCTTCGCTTGTTATTTTAAAATTTGAGTAAACGTCCCTTGTGCTGCATTCATGCAGTATTTTAATCATTTAGTCTGTCATTTTGGAGGGATTAATTTACTCAAAAATCTACCCCCAGAAGAAAAGGCAACAGAGACAGAGTTTGTTACACAGGAAAACATTTTGGATTCATTCTTCACTAAAAAGAGGCCAAATGGGTTGAATAATGAGTTAATTTGTGTTGTGTAATCTGTGTGTTTTATATTTGCATTGTAATGTTTTTTTTTATGTTATACTAAAATTTCACTCTTTTAATGTAATTTTCAACTCCATAATGTAATTCTTTATTACTGTTTCTTTATTTCCAAGTAACGACCTCTGAATTGCACTGCATGAATAGTATCATAAATACAGATGTGATTTTTAGGGACACAGATGATCATGATAGGAATAATTCTACCTCATTAAAGGTTTCTCATAATCTTGATAAAGTTAAAACATTCATTCTGCAAAGACACAGAAGCCTTATCTTGGTTTTATAAATGATATCTGTCTGATCTGTTACAGTTTTAAATAACGTTGTCACAAAGCTTGCTGTGTGTGAGGGTCTGTTCTTGTAATATCCCAGATCAAAGTTCACCAAATCGCTGTGAAACCTGAAGATGTTGTGAGACACCATTGCTGGCAGGTAAATAATGGCCTCATTGAGGACATTGCTGACTTAAAGAAGCCAAGGCGCATACAGGTTAGAGTTTCCCAGCCTCATAAAGCAGGGAACAGAGAAAAAGGATATCGTTTAACAGCAACAATTACGGTCTCTTTTCTCTTTTGTAATAACTTCACCTAACCTAAATCTAAACAAGGCATTAAAATAAATTGTTTGCTCAAACAGAAAATGTAAATTACATATAAACAGCTAAAAGTGTAGACAACTTGCACGGCAATTTAAAAAGAACAGCAGAAAAAAAGAAAACCAAGTTAATTCAACCCTTCCAAGCCTCAACATAGTGTCTGTTTAAAATACTGATTCAAAAAATTGATGGAGGTGGAGACAGAGAGCATTTAAAATGGTTCCATATAGCTTTTTCTATATATTCTAAAGGAAGAGTTCATATTCCACATGAAGGATGTGGGACGGGTCCAACAGTACCATACATGTCTAAGTTGAAACGGCTCATAGATGGACACCTTCATTGCAACCTTGACCAAGCACTAGAACTTAAAGTTGGACTGTGTGGAAAGATTTCTGAACTGCGGCGTCATTCCATATCTGGTAACACTCTCCATCACTGTCTGGTAAAATAAAAACATGATATTCTGACTGACACCAAATACCCTCAGTCTGACATCACTCCTTCCATCAGTTATCAGACAATGGCCTTTTCGCTTACTTAGAGTGAATACAATTGTTATTATAATAAGAAACCCAGTGAGGACATCGCCAAACCTCTGCACTGCAGCTGTAACTATCTCACATATGAAATACTCACTCAGTTGGTTATTATTTCCTTATAGACTAAATCTGTCCTCTTCTCTGACTAAGAAGTCACATACAGTGCAGAGAAGAGACAACACTTTCACAAAAAGTGATATCACAATCATTTTATAACACTCCACAGACCAATCTACCTTCTTCAGAACTTAATAGAGCATAATTAATGTGTTCACGTAAACTTACCTTACATAACAAGGACTTTCATGGTTACTATTCTAAAGCATCCTGCAGCTTTTCTCTATTTGTTCTTGGAATCCAGCTAGAAGCTACTTTATGACTCAAAGACATCTAAGGGGCAAACGGGGTCAATGGGCATAATTTTATTAAAGTAGCTCTGGATCAAATAATATCAAGTTAAGCATCTTGAAATAAGAGAGCTGGAAGGAATGGGTAATTTAATTGCATGGCACCTCATTCAGCACTTGGGAGGAAAAGGAGTCAAGGCTCAATAAAGCAGCAGAAGAGATCAGTGATCTTTTATAATGCTTCAATTTAATGAGAAAGCTGATTTAAAATGAAGTTCTCTTCACTTAGAATGAGGTCCCCCAAAGTCTGACCTCATAAAAATGATGAATACTGGCATAACATGTGCACAACAGCTCATAATTTTCAGTTTGGGTAGTAAAGACTATTGATCTTGTGTTGTAAATGCAGTAAAGTTGTTCGTATTCTGGTTATTGATGATTTGGGTTTACACTAATGGACTCACTCAGTCATTCATTTTTGACCTAAGGTCCCTGGAGGTCTATGAGGCAGGGCACTGGGTAGTTCCCCAGCCAGTGGAAGACACAAACATTGCGCCCCCAAATTAAAACCTCCAAACCTCCAAATGCTTTAGGAGTGCTGAAGAAAACTGCTCACTGTGATGGCAGAGAAAGGCCTGGAGTTAAACACCACAATTGGAGAACAATTGTGGTGTTGGAGAACAGCAAATAACAAAGTAAAAAATGAGAGTCATTATCCATAAATGGATAAAACACTCAGGTATTTCCTGGTCCATCCAAATTATTTTTAAAATATTCAAATATGAGTTTTACTCAACGGACATTTTCTTTTTAACTTACTCTTGGTTGAAGTATCTGTAAACAGTATATAAGTAGTAGTAAGTTACACCTCTTGTTAGCAGACTACAGAACAGAGAGTTTATTTTTTATCACACATGTGCAGAAGCATCAATCAATTTGCATAGACACGAGATAAAAGCCACATGTAATGGCCCATTTTAACATTTCAATTTCCTGCATGTTGCTTCTCTTAATTTGGTTGTCTGCCTTGAAAAACAAACTGCAGCAAGCATAACTAACTGACTTCTTTATATAGTCTGAGAAGCATGTTTTAGCTTCGTGCTAATTTCCCTCCTTCCTCCTGTTTCCCTCCTTTGTTTTTATTTCAGCAGTCACATTTTCAAAGAGGAGATGCAGAGCTAAATAGGAAACTTGTCATAGCATTTTTTGCCTACTGCAAGAAGCTTGACACAATAATCAGATAAGCTTGAATTCAGCCTTACAGTTCTCAATTTTTTTCTCATTAAGCTTTTACCAAAAGTGTGTGTGTGTGTGTGGGGGTGTGTGGGTGGGTGTGTGTGCGTGTGTGTGGGGATGTGTGTATGCCTGCGTGAGCGCAAATGCTTTGAAGAATGAGTTCAAAGCAACTGCAGGTTGTTGGACATATCAATTTGATAAAGGAATGAGACATGCCACTTTGATGGGAGTTTCATAAATAATAATTGAAACAGTGACCTGAGAAATGTTTCCTCACTTTTGTGCACCAAGAGAATCAATACAAGTGAAGTGAATTACTGGATTCTAATTGAGGCAAGTAAATGTAAAATAGTAAGGTAGAAATTTGAATGTGGAACAGTTAACAATTGACAATAAACTATCACATGATGCAACCAGAATTTTTATACAATTAAATCTTCAACATTAGTGAAATTTTGCTCCATGGTCTCCAGGATCTCTATAGTGTTTGAATGTCTATGTCAGTATTTATCTACACATTATCAGGATCTTTTCAGACAGCAATGATGCATTCAGATATCAACATTTAAAGTGTTATTTTTAATTGCTTCTCTACACACTCTCTCCCTGAGTCACCTTACGGTCTCACTTTATTCCCCAAATTCAGATATTTCTCCACAAAATATCTGAAAAAATCTATGACTCACAAATAGCAAAGCCAGCCTTGAGTAAGTGTAATACTCAGAAAGGCTCCAACAGAACTGATCGATACAAAGCAAGCAGTGGAAAGAAAGACAGTCTCTGTCACTGTGCAAATGACAGGAGGTAGAGAAACTAGACGTGTACCTTTACCCCACAAGCAAAAATGAAGCTCTCATGCAGCCAGTGATTAAAGTGTCAATAACAGCACAGTCAGATGGATAGGAATGTGCACATAAGTTATATTTATCTATATTTAAATGTTATAGTTTTTCATGTCTTATTTTTAGGAAGAAAATAATTTCTATGAATAATTTAAGAGTCTTTGCTCAGGCTGACTATATTCAGGTATGAAAAAGGACAACTTCATTCCTCATTGAGTGTGACATTTAAAGCAGGGTTTGGCCCTGCAGCAGCACAAACTGCAGCTTCACCCAGCAATCATGTTCTGCAATATCATCAAACATGAAGCTGTTGTAGGCAGACAAATGCCTGCAGACCACACTCATAATTCATAATGCATAATGGAAAATTATTTTTAACACAAAGGCCATTAATCACACAAACTTTAACAATTCCTCGACTGTTCAATTTTCAAAGCAAATCTTGCAGCAGTCACCTTTGTAAAGCGTATTATATTCCTGAGGCAAATAATTTGACTTGTGATACAAAAAGGATCATTATTTCCACATTAATTAGCGGGTAAAAGTTATTGACAATTAAAATACTCTGATCAGTATCTCTAAGAAATCTGCAGAACTAAAGAATAGCCAAACTGACCTCAGCTTTCTGAAACAACCTAATCTATCTTCATTGTCTTATTCAATAAAAAGTTTCTCTAAGTTCACTTTAATTTTAGAAAAGATGGACAGAAAGAAAAAAAATGTTCTCATCTTCATTTTGCTCTATTCCCAGAGCAAAGTGAGGAATAGAGCTCTGGGAATAGAGAGAAGTCTCTGTCTGCAGAGACACAGAGCTTCCACAGCCGACTGGCACACCAATTAAAACCACTGAGAGACGCTTTAGGAAACCTCTGAGTTGGTGCTTTGACCTGTCATTCACACCAGCATGACTGTGACAGACAGTCAAATTTAAGTGTCATAGATTTCATATTAAACGGTTGATTTTGCCAAAGAGTTCTTGGAAAAGCAAGTTAAATCCAAAGAATATTATTTATTTGACTGTCTAAAGCTGAAAGCAATATTTCACTAAGTTAATTAGAACAAATGAGAAATAATTTTCCAGAAAAGGTACGCAACCTTCCTTAGGAAGTTTTTTAAATTATTTTTATGCCTGTGGAAAATCACACATTTTTCTGATCATGATGGGGTGCAAAGTGGAGATGTAATTAGCACTGATGCTTTGGAAGAAGAAGGTCCAGGATTTAAATCCTGACCTAAATCTTTCTGCATAGAGCTTGCAAATCAAAAAGATTAATGTTAAGCTAATAGTTTTCTTAAAATCGCCCTTAGATATTAGTCTGTGTTGGACTGTCAGGTTGTGAGGAATAGAGCTCTGGGAATAGAGAGCTACCAGGCTGTGGAGTACAGTGGCCTAATGATCATTGGAGGATAGGAATCAATAAGACTATTTGAGTAGTTTATATATGGATAAATTTGCATGATATTTCCCCAGCTTTCAATTCACGTTAAATCCCAAAAGTCATGAGTCTGACTTCATAAATGGCTGCATAAGCCACTGTTAAAACTTCTGAAGACTTCTCACTACTAAAGGAACTTTGTGATTGCATAAGGTCAATGTACTTCTTTTAAAAGAAAATGGCTTTATTTAATTTAAAGGAACAGCATACTGTAATGACCTCATTCCCCAAGATGAGATCATTTACATTCAATGCTAGATTCTGCAGGCTTGATCAGCATTATTAGTTAACTCTAATTGATTTTCAGTCATAAAAAGAAATGCATATGTATAAAGTTACTCAAATCTATCAGTGACATTTCAGTAGCTGATATTATGGATTTACTTTGCATTTATATTTTCTGCCTGTGGCACTTTTCAATACCGCTGCTGAAAGCTCGGCTGAATAGGAGCGTGGACAATATACCAGGGATGTTATGAAAAAAAATAAATAAATAAAAAAGCTGTTATACAACTGGTAAACCCATATAACATCAGGAAATCCTGTAGGAATGCAGGAGACTACTGTCGCTGAGCCACTGAGCTGTCCATCCAGCTTTTGTTGGAGAAAACACAGGGAGAAAGAACAGGAAAGACAGAAGGCTAATGCTGAGGTATAATGAGAGAGTTGAGTGGGATTTCAAGTAAGAGAATGCCCACTAATTGCTGCAGCGCACTGCACCGCTAAGGTCTTTAGTCGACACATGTTTGTGCATGTGTTGGTTAACACAGCAGTGTGGTTAAATGAATTCACATAATCCTGCAGCAATGAAACTAATGAGCTGACTCTCTCTCTGGTGTGCAGCTCAGAGTCTCCAGTTTGAGATATTATTGTCTGCAAGAAAACCCGTCCTGGGAATTTGACTAACAAATTCTGAAGAAAAAAAGATAAGAGAATAAAATGACACATTCAGGACAGATCTTGTGTCTCTGGTTCATTTGAACCCCCTGCAGTAGATGCTCTTTAAGCTAGGAAAATATAGCCTTCAATTTGATGAAAAAGCAATTGTCTCCCAGGCTGAGAAACTTAGCTGAACAGTTTCTTGAATATCAGAATATAAAGTAGTAATATGTAGCTAAAGTTTTTCAATTATGATTGGTATGATTGTTTGATTACTTAAAGCATCTGCTAGTGCCTTTGCTATTAAGAGATGATTCTGCAGACCTATGCAATACTGTAAATTACAAACATTTATAGAGATTGACTATTGAATCTGGGTGGCCAGATGTTTAATGATCTGGCCACCCTTCTCACAATGGTAAGATGAATTCAAGAAGATTGTTTATCAGGTACAGAGCTTAAATGTGCACTTTTTCACTTTTAAAATTTACTTTTGATAATATTTTAACCTCATTCCATCCTGAAAACAATCAGGAGGGTTGCATTGGGAAGGGCATCCAGTGAAAAACATGTGCCAAGTCTGTGTGCATGTAACTGTAGAGTGTGGAGGTTGGTCTGCTGAGGTGATAAAAGGACAACAATGGTTTGCAGTAATTATTATCTTCAGACAAACAGACCTAGCAGAATTCTTTATGAAAATGTTTATTTTACTCCATACTTTGCTCATTACTTTAAGACCAATGTACTTATCTTGCTATTATTTTCATGGATATAAACTGAGTAAGTTTTCTCCACATTTCCTCCCATGGAAATGTGTAACTAAGTTATCCCAGATGTAATCTGAAACATACCTAAACACATTATGATGAAACAACCACACAAAATAAACAGATTTGTTTTCTGAAATACCAGTTTCAATTTTCTATCTTAAATCCAGTACATTGTAATTTCACACATTTCAACCGACACTTTGCCATTCACTGGCCGACTTTTTTTTACTTCTGATTGCTGCACGTAACTGAATGACCTGAAAAATGAGAACATATGTTTCCTCCTCCCTGTCAGATGAATGCGTGAGATGAGGGCAGATATGCTGTTTCTTTTAATTTTTCTTCTATCTTGCCTAACATCCCCAACTCTCCCTCTATTCACCCCATTTAAGGACTGAAATGAGATCTTTGCAAAAATTTCTGCAGTAATCTTGGATTCCTAGATGCTCACATTTAGACTAAGATCACTGAGATTACTGTCTTTTTCAGCCCGTCTCTCTGTACTTCCATCAGATTCCCTCTGCTTAATGTGTCTTCGTGAGTCAAACTGACAGTAAGTGCACTTTCTCATTACGGTTCATGTAATATTTGTGTTATTAATGGGAATATAGGTTATATAATTTGACTTATTGTACAAATATAAATGTGCAAAAATAAAAGTTTAACAATTTACTGTAATTTCAGTCATTAAATGTTTTTTTATGATTAATAACTGGGCAGCAAGATAAAGAATCTTAATCTATTTTTTTTAATATAAATACTAAGTTCAAGTTCATAAAGTCAGTCCACAGTTTACTTTCTATACATCTGTTTCAATGTTTAGTCATTAAGAGGGCCATTACTGCTGCAGAGAGGTTTTGAAATACACATTTCTATCAGATGTGATTCTTCTTCTAAGTCAAATAAAGTCGGCTTATAGTCAGATATATTTTAGGAGTGGAAAATTTTCCATTGCACACATAAAAAAGGACTGGATTCTCATCGTAAGTGTGCGTGTGTTTTCAGACCTCAAGTAGAAGTTCGGTTCTGGTGACAAATAAGATTTCAAAAATGTATTCTAATTAAATGGAAAAACAAGGTAGTTTCCCATTAATTCAAACAGGAACATTTGTAAAAGCCATGTCTTAAAGGGATAGTTCAGAATTTTTTATGTGAGTTTCTGCATTTTGTATGTCCTCTGCTACAGGTGTGTCTCTAAGTGTCATCATTTAGTATAAAAACAGATCAGTTGGACTCAGAGGATGCAGCTAAATGCAGCCAACCATGTTTGTGTTTCTTTTCATATTTGTGTTGGTATTTTAAGCTTTTTCTCATTGCTTATTAGTTTTCTTGCCATATTCGGTTCAGTTTTCTAGTTTGTTCTTTTCTTTTGTTGAATTTCTTTCTCCTTGATTATCATTGGGTATTTTCCCTTTTTGTTTGCAGATGCCTTTATCCTTTCTCTATAATTTCAATGTATTGAAATATATTTTAACTGCTAATATGACAAACTTTTTTTTAGCAAAATATGCATGTGCAGCGTTAGAAGTGATACAGTTGTTAAACAACATTAAATATTTAAGCAGCATGAATATTAATCTGTTTTATTAAGTACTCCACTGTCATGTAATTGGCTAATAGGTGCATTAGAGCTAAATAAATGATAGAGGCTGGGACTTTCGTCTGCTGATTTGATTATGACTTTAACTTGTTTGTTAAGGCCTATTTTTAGCCACCAGCTCAGACAGCAGAAGTGCTGAATATTGTCTCACTGCTATGAGAAAAACTGAAAAAGTGTTGAAAAATTCAACACAGCCAATACATAAAAGTGAAACGAATTTATTTTTCATTTACCTCAGGGATCAGGAAGTAGAACACTCTTAAAAATGGTTTTTGAATGATTGCCAGCAATATAACAAAGGATTTCTACTTGATGTGAGACAATTTATTCTAAAGGTAAATCATGTATTAATAAATGAAAAATTAGCTAATGAAGGGTGATTGAGTCAAGACAACATAAAGGATTAAAACATGCAACAGGCTGGAAAAACTTGACTTAAAGCAACCAGCTAAAGTGTAATCGTCAAAAAGCAATTCACACTGAACAACTTGCTCTTGGGGTCACATGAAGGAAAGAAAAATCAGCATCACATTAACTGAACAATGCTAAAAACTGGCACATTGAACTTTTAAATCTGTGTGGGCTGTTTTGTAAAAGTGTGTGGGCTGAAACATAGAAGACAATGCCTGTGGGAAATAAAACTTATCATGTTGCATGAAAACAACCCTGTGAGAGTTTAGCTCCGCATCGAACCGGCTACACAAGAACTGTGGCTAATTCTTTATCTGGTAAGAATGTATAAGGAACTTTTCCATGTTTAAATAAATCAGATCCTATAGACCATAAAAGTTTGCTAAACAAAAGTAAAAAGTGCAGTAAGAAGAGTAAAAAGAAACCAAACTATGAATACAGCTCCTCGCAAAAGTTTTCAAACTCCTGATTTTTTTAATAGAACATTTTGCAGAACAATCCTTTAAATGTATTTCAAGACCCATTTTCTGATACTCAGGCAACTCACTTCAAAAGACAATAGATTAGTAAATAGTATTTATTTAATTTATTCTGTGACTAAGGCCTCAAAGGTTTGTTAATGAACATTTGTAAGCCCACACCAAGAAGAGGCAGAGGAAGACAGGAATTAAATTATGGAGAAGTTTAAAGAACATTATCCCAAACAATGGACATTTCACAGAGCTCTGAAAAATCTGGCAAACAAGTGCATGCAGAGGGGTGTTACAGTGGGAATGATGTGAGCATGTGGCCGCAGTGGCAGCCTGTCGCCTTGTGGGAGGGGAAAAACAAGTGCTGATGGATCACCTGCTGCACAGAGAGGGATCAGTCAGTCAGGCAGGCGGCAGCCCACAGAGAATGTAGTGATTGAAGGAGGCAGAAATAGCTGGAGAACAAGGATGTGGGGATTATCAGGGATGCAGAGAAATTCAAAGCATAATAGGACAGAGCAAATGAGATGGAAAAATATACAATGGAGATACCTGTTGAAAAAGAGGCATGAAAATGAAAGCAAAGAGGCAGAAGATTAATGGAACAAACCCTCAGATGGTGGATGGATGATGATAACTTGCAGCTGGAGGGACTCACAGGTGGAGGAGTGAACTGATATTTTTTTTCCCCATGTTTGCTTTCATCAAATTCAGTGCATGCGTCAAGCTCATGTGATGACAAAGAGGCTTCTCCTCTGCTGATTGCAGCGCAACACGTTCACAGTGAACCAGTAGCAGCCAATCCAGAGAGTCACAAATTACCAACAATGAAAAAAAAGTGTGACAATGAAAAAAAGTGTGACAAATTAAAGCAGACAGGTTTTATTGAGGATTTCTCATTCTTAAAATTCAACATGTGTTTAATAAATATGCACATATCTGAAACCGGTATTGTGATTGATGGTTGTTTGTTCTGTATCACAAAACATTTTCATCATAAACCCAGAAGACTTCTAAGCCGCTTCTTGGGAATCATAAATCACAAATGAGGTTGGAGAAACCGCTCACAGCTGTGTGTGCGATACAACATCCGTGCAGTGTGACTGTGGTGTGGCACTGACATCAGCAATGCGCAGAAAATCTGTTATGGAAAAATAAAGACGGCTGCCATGCTCTTGAACACAGTTCATACTGCAAAGATTTTCTTGCATCTTTCCACAGACATAAGACAGCTAATTAATCAAAACAAAGCATTTGACAATCAGTACTTTAGTCAACCATACACCTTTACTCCAGGAGAAGGTTTTCTTAAATTTGTGAAATAAGGCACAAATAAGGCACAAGCACTAGAAAGATTAAATACTTAGACCAGGGCTGATAGAAAGAGCAAACCTTATTTTCATCTCCTTCACCACTCATATTAAGGCATTAAAATTAGTCGTGGATACCAGAAAACCAGCATGTGACTGGAAAAGAGGATGTGGCAGGTGATGGAGAGAGAAAAAGGGGAAAAGAGGGTCAGGTGAGTAATGAGGACAGATTTGCCGATGTAGGTCAGCAATTCAGAAATGTGTGTCAGTGTGTTAAAAGCAGGAGTCACAACTTCAGACAGTTGCGTGCAAGACACAGAAAAAATGCATTTAATCAAAGATAAATGGATTAATGGATCATCAGTTGGAGGGAGGGTTAAGAAAGAGCAGGAGGAAGTAAAATTAGAGGAAAAAAAGATTTCTATGAATAATTACTGTGAAGTGTGGATTGCTTCGTTATATAAGCTGGTGAAATAAGGACAAATTGTGTCTCAGATTGAAGTATTCAAGGTGCAGCAACATTAAAAAAATCAAATATTATCAAAGCAATGAAGATGTCTGGTGTGTTTTTAGTGAGTGCATGTAGTGAGACCTAATAGATAATTACTCTTACATGAGTTCATCATGTAAGATGATGAACTCATCTTACATGATGAACTCATGTTCATTATCAACATGATGAACATGAACAATAGTTCCAGTTTAGTGGAACTATTGGAACAGTTCCACTAAACAGTTTTACCAAGCTGTTCCACTATTGGTAAAACTATTGCTCACATTCATTATGAATGTAACATAAATTGTTTAGGATTTTAGGTTCAAGTTGAACCCATGCTATGACTGAATAATGGCAATACTGGAGTTATAAAAGCAATGACTCAAATTCAGACCTTTGTTGCCATCCCCAATACCTAAAACACATGGATTTCATAGAGTCTTTCCTAATTGATGTTAAGAGAAGAGGTAATGAATTAATATGCGAATGGTCCAAAAAACAGCACATCAGAGTACAGCAGCACCTCCTTTAGGCAGCTCATGGGAACTTTGAAGTGTCTTTAATCAGATGTATAAATAAGAACAAAATGTACAGCTGAGAAGGTTGAATTCCTGTTTTGCACCCATGGGCCTCAGTTGAGTGAAAGTACTACATACCTCTTTACGTAATGACTTAGTAACTTACATTTCTGGCAGGTTTTTTTAAATTATTATTTCAGGTCCTTTTAAGTTCTTTTTTGTCCTCCAAGAGCCCTTATTTAATAAACTAATTGAATTCATTCAACTTTTTTCCCACTTGATTTGGTCAATAAGGACTTTAATCCTTCTGGTTTAAAGTCAATGTCACCCAAATGCCAAATCAGCCAAAGCAAAGACTTCTCATTTTGCATTTGAGGGCACAAAATACTGTGTGTTCCAGGAAAAAAGTCTTTCAGTCTGACTAGAGCACAATGATCTGATGCACTTTGTGTTCAGACTGAAGTTAACACGAAAGAACAGACAGGAGACAGCCTTTTAGTCCCAGCAGCCTGTAACCCAAACAACAGTGCTGCCACGGGCAGGAATGAGGGCAGCAGCAATCAAACTGGCATCGATAAATCAAACTTCCCCTGTGGTAAAAGCTGCAAATAATGAGTCCAGACCAAAGTCCTGCCAGCACAGCAGCTCTGTCCTGTGATGCAAATATCAGCATCAATGACAGCCTCTCACTAACTGCTGTTAAATGAGCAGGGGACACTTTCTCAATCTTGTTCATGGCAAATATTCTTATTTGTTTGGTCTCTCTTACCTTTACAATTGCAATTGCAATTGCAATTGCAAAAGTATTCCCACCTATACATATATATATATATATATATATATATCATGTATATATCATAAGAACATGATATATATATATATATATATATATATATAATGTGAATATATATATACATTCACATTGTCACATACAATATGCATGCAAAATACAATATGCATTTGTATTAAATCTTCTTACATGATCTTTTGGCACAAAAATAACATTGCATTGCTCCTAAATATGCCATCTCAGCGATATATTATGGTGGCAGATTCATGCTGTGCAGATTTATTTCAGCAGGGACATATAATCTGGTTAGTGTTGTAGTGTTGATGAGAAGGACAGAGTTGTACACAACACAATCCTGGAACAACAACAACAAAAAAATAAAAAATACTGGAGGCTGGCAGAGAGCTGAGACTGAGCCGGAAGTGTTTCCATTCCAGCAGGACAACAACCCTAAACAAAGAGCTACAACGAAACAGTTTAGACAAAATGGTCCAACTGAAGTTCAATAACGATGCTATGTGGTCAACCCAACAGAGCAAGTGTTATTTTGCAAAGAAGAATGTGAGTTTCAAGGTTTGTAAAGCTAGTATAGGCTCTTTGCAAGATTTATTACAGTTGGCATGTTTGGGAAAAAAGGCACAGAAGTTACAACTGAGTGGTGGAACTGGTCCTTTTGCCAGGGGAGAACTGGCATCCTCTCGGGGGCAGACGGAGGAAGTCACAGTGCCATGTGGGGAGGGAAGGCCAGTTGGAGTGTAATGATATTGCTGCAACAAACAGCATTAATATTGGGATGAAAAAAAGTAAGAACACAAAACAATATATGGAAAACATCTTGCATGTTTTATTGAGGCAGAAAAATGATTAGCAAAGATGCTGGGCTCTATCAAAAGACCAAGAGAATAGATGTCTGAAATGCAGCGAAGAGCTGAAGAAGTAAAAGTCAAATGCCTTTGAAAGCATGTGTGCATACCAAACACTGTGATGCCTTGCTAAGCAGCTGATCAGCTGCTGTTTCCTCAGGCACAGTCTCATATGACTCATTAACTGAGTCATCATAATATTCACATTTGTCGTATTAAATTTTTCCAGGAGAGTAGCAGTTGTTCATGGATGGATTGCTGGAACATGACCAGAAATTTAGGGTGCACACTGGTGCAATATCATGAGTGTCAGTTTATAGTTATATGAGGCAATCATCTAGTCATTAAAAACAAACAGTAGCTAAAACACAAAGACACACAGTGGCACGTAGTGTCTTTAAAATGCAAGCAGAATATAAACTTAATCCAGCTAACAACTGCATGTTATTAGCAGTGACTATTTTCTTGGGCACCGTGGTGTTTTCCTAAATCACCTTCTAATGGAGAGGAATAATACTTAGTAATTCTTCTTATTGCCCAGCATGATTATCCACTAAAAGAGAAATAAACTCAGAGACAGAAGAAGGAGACGGAGCAGCAAGAACACCTGTGTCTTATTTGAAAGCAAAATGTGGGTCAAGCTGAGGAACACTGACGCTCTCACCCAGCAGCATCAACAATACACCCTCTGTCTGCCAAATAACGCTGCAGTAATTTTCATGTGTCTGTATCTGTGTGCAACAGTGCATTCCACACACAGTCAATTTGTTCTGCATCAGTGGTTTCATTTCATTAAGCTAGAGGAAAAGCGTTATCGGTCAGCTGCTCCTCCTATCCCATTCTTCCCACTTTGCGTCATTCACCCCTTTCATGTCGCTCTCATGACGTTTCTCTAGCATTGCTGATGATCACACTACTCATTTTCATTATTGATTTCCAACTTAAAAAAAAAAAACATTCAGTGAACTAAGGTTGTTATAATGTTGTAAATAAAGCCTAAGTGCACAAGGTTTAGTCAAACTTTCAGCCATCACAATTCTTTCAAATGAATAATTTCAATGGTTGATCTATTAGTGACCTAAAACATATTTTTACAGTTGACATTGTATGAGTCACAAGCATTTAGTGTCTGTATCACTGCAAACCATGCAGCTAATTAAAGGCTGATTCGATGCTTTAAAAACTATCAAGTCTGGATTAACCCACCCGAACTGTCTTTGCTGAACCTATGAAACATGGGTGATTAAGATGCATCCTTGCCAGTAATGTTAGTCCTCTGAAACAGCCTGTATCAGCTCAGAAGGCTGTGACCATTTGACATGATGAATACCAGTGAGTCCATGCCACTGCTGCTTTATCAGAGACAGATGGTGTGAATGCTGGCCATCTGGGCCAAGGAATGGGGGCAGAGTTGCATGCCATTTGGTAGGACTAACACTGATCCCTTCAGCAACTGTCAAATAAAATTATTATATTGGGATTATATGTGATAGACTAGCACAAGCTAGGACAAAACGGTACGGTAAAAGGAGACTGGAGACTGATTTCAACTGAAAGGTCTGAGATACTTCTGTATTCTTCCCTCTTTTCTCTCATATGCCTAAATAAAATCCAATTAAAGTGATTTTATTTATGCAACATCACTCACAATAGGTAGATACCTGTGTTGTGTCAAAACCGAACAAAACAATTTGTTAACAAGAACTCAGTGAAGAGTTTCGTGACACATCTCACCAGGGTCTTCAAGCTGTTTGATTGGTAAGAAATTTGGTAAATGGTAGACTCACAAAAGACAGTCCTACAACACGAACATCATTTACTTGTGATGAATGTGAAAAAGCATTTAACAAAAATAAATAAATAAATAAATAAAAAATAATAATCTAAACACACATAAGAAAATCCACATAGGAGAGAAACCACTCTGTTGTGATCTCTGTGGACACAGTTTTAGTCAAAAGTCAAGTTTAAATGTAAATATGGAATTGAGAAACTGGCATTTTGTGGGATACATGTAGGGAAACTATCCCTACCTCAAAACATGGTGGTTACAGTATCATTCAGTGTGTGCTTTTCTTCAGCAGAATACTTTCATAAGGCGCTGTTGTCTGCATTAGTGATAGTTCAGTTCAGGCAGCAGACATCATCTCCTAAGACATTTTATAGCTTCCTTCAAAACTGAATGAAGTGAGTTTCCGAAATGAGTGAATATTTTAATCACATTAACCAAGCTGAAGAGCTTTAAGTGGTTATACCCTACGACAGTATTGTGTAAGGAAAACATTCTGTTCCATGTTAAAATGTCTTATTTACTTAAAAACTTGTCTAGTTAAACTCCCCTGCAACTTCAACACTGCTTGCTTGCTGGATGCAGCGTAGCATGCTGACCTACATATGCAGTCCTGTCCTGTCTTATATCTTGTCTGAAAATCACAAATCAGAAAAATGCACATATATCTGGGCCACTTTATGGCAATGACAATTTTTGCTTCATGCATTTGCACGTGTTACTGTGTAAGTCTTACAGCTCAGTTAAATATGTCATAGCAGTGAAGGGTGAAAACAATTGGATTAAATCAGCACAGGGACATCAGGGTTGTTTTGTAAGTGTTGTCCTTTAGCATTACATAGAATCAACCTGAAATCTGCTTCTTTCCATGAACTCCAACAAATGCCCTTCCTAGGATCTTGCCAGGAGCAATCTCAGTGACCTCAATCAGCAAAAGACGTCATATCACCAACAAATACCACACATGGGGTCAAAGGCTTTTGACTCTTAAGGAAAAGCACAAATCGGCTTGTCATTTCGGATCCCTCACTGCAGGGTTTGACTCATTACACAATAAAAATCTAATGCAGGTCTTAGTTTAAAGGGAACTAGATGTTCTGTTTGCTTTTGTGATTACATCAACTTCCAGTTAGGCTTTATCATCTCTGCTACATGATGCCACTTAAGATTTTAGGTCCCTTGTCGCATTTTTGAAGATCAAATTGTACAGTAGCTAATGTTTTAATAAGAAAAAGAATTGGTCTGGGTTGATCAAAGAAGCAGTTAAGAGGCCCATGATAATTAGAGGAGCTGCAGAGACTCAGAGCTCAGGTGTACCCCATAAAGCTGACCTTAATGAAAGAATGGCACAAAGATCAGAATGCATAGTACTTGTATTATTATTTAGTATTTACTGCTGTTCAGACTGTTGTTTCCGAGACTGATGTTGTGATATATTGTGCAGCCAAAATCAAAGCATAATTCATTTTCAAAGAGCTTAGTCAACATTCAGTTCTTAAACTCCAAATCTATGAAAATACAGTAGAAAACTGTCACAAACTAAAAACTCCATCACCAATGATGGCATTCTGACTTCGCTGCATCACTTTCAAGATGTTCAAATACACACCGCAGTTGAACAGTTACCTAGGTTCACAATTCCTCACAGATGTTATGGAGACCGGGCTAATGGCACCCAGAGAGATTGTATTTGTCATGGTAGCATGTGGTGATGGTGGACGTAAATACAGTCGGGCAGAGACATCAAGTCAATGTGATTTAATGAAAAAATAAGATAAAAAAATCATGGGACCACAGGGAACCAGAGAAGATTAAACATTGAAATCCATATCACTGATGGGGAAGAAACAGAAAAACAATGGAAGGAACCAATAAGGAGTGAATGATGGAACAATAGACCAGGGCTGAGCTAGCAGGTAGTAGGTGTGAAGGGGAGAGGGAGCGGCAGCAAGAGGCGAGGGAAAGCAAACAAGCAAACTAATGAAATTAACAGTAACAAAGAACTGCAAGGAAGAAGTAACTTAAATCACTAGGAAGGACTGAGCTAATGTAAAACAGAAACAAGGCTGATCTAATCAAAATAAGAAACTAAGGAACCCAGAACAATAATCAAAACCACAAAACAACTCAAACAACCCAGGACCTGACAGTCCTAGCTAGCTAGCTGATGCTTCAGTGATATCTATGGACATAAAGAACATACTGAGTGAATTTTCTGAATTACAGCACACATAAAAAGTCCTCCTTCTTAAATAAAAGGTGCTGTAAAGTACTGTTGACACTAAAACGAACCAAAGAATAACATTTTCCTTGCGAGGAAGTAACAATTTTATATTTGCTTAATTTAAATGATTTAATGTTTGATTAAATTTAAGTATTTAAAAGCTGGATGAGGTAGACAAAGACAGAGTTTCAGGTAAGAGCCACCTGTTGCCCACCCTTTGCCACAAAAGACAAGCTTTGACATGTATTGGGGACATTTCTGCTTGTAGATGTTAAAGTGGGGCAACACAGAGACCTAATTTCTACCTGACAGTGCTGTCTATAATATGGGTCAGACTCCCAGCCAGTGTTCCAGGACGTTATCTTCCTAGTCAGCGTCACAAATCACAGCATCATCACAGTCTCTGAATAAATGATATAATGTGTGACTCTTGAGACAGTCAGATCAAACATATCCCTGTCTGCCTATTGTGGGACGACGGGGTTTACAATGCATCACCTAAATTAATCCGATGTTACCACCAAACTTCAAACACAGCTATACTCTCACATCTAGATAAGCTTATTATGGTGACTGTCGTTCTTGCAGCATCAGGAGTTCAGTGTACTATTTTGAAAAATAAACATTTTCAGCAGCTATTGCAATGTTTTCCTTTTAATGTGCTGTCAGAACACCCAACAGAAGCCTCCCTTCAGCATTCTCCTCAACGCTGGGACTACTGCGGATCACTTCCGGTTTTTAGGAAACACACATTGAGAGCAAACCTTCCCTTCATGTAGAACTTGTACAGGGGTCTACAGACATCTAGGTTTCGGCACAAAATATTTAGATTTTTACCTCCAGGTCAACTTACTACCTGGAGGTAAAACAAGAGGTGATAAGTCATGGCCACAGGTGATAAGTCATGGCCACAGCCTGATTTATGTTTAAAACATTTATGTGAAAACCACATAACACAACATTTGTATCACAACCAAAACTTTTGGCTATTACTGTTCAAGCTTCAGATAAGATTATGGCCTTGTTATTGCTGAAGTCTCATCGACGTCTTTAAAAAAAAGTTACAGTTATTATTAGTCGTTTGCATTCCTGTCTGGACAGATGTTATGTTTCAGAAGGAAAAAATATTTGTTTGTTGCACAGGCACAAACTCTTCTCAGGCTAAGCTATAACAAACTAAACGTGATGTGACAGTCTTTGTTTTCTGGATGAAGCAACGTGAGCCACTGTCACGTGAAGGCTTTTCAAATGGAGAGCAACATCTTTTTGTGCTTTTGATTTAGTGCTGACGTTTGGCGTGACACTGACAGTTCTTGGGGCATTGTCAAATCGCCAGAAAATAAGTTGTTTATCAGCTTTTGTGGCAGTTCTCTGAATGAAAACACTTTAATGTCTGTCAATAATAGTGGGTCAGAGATATTGGTCAAAGAAGGTGAGAGCTGGCGCACAGCAGGGAACCAGACCACAGATGGACCAGGAGAATAAATGAATGACAGACAGGATCGGCAGATAGAACATTTTCCTGCAAATATCAGCCTTCTTTCCACTCTTGTGACATCTGTATATAGAGAAAAACCCAGCCTTTATAGAAGAGCAGCAAGACAAAAAAAAAAACATTGTTCAAAGAAAGCAGCGAGACATGGGACTCAGTAAACATGGAAAGAGACTAAAATGAGACTGAAATGTAAAACCTTGTGTGTTGCCAAAGACTAACACCAAAAGACCCTATGAAACATGGTGGAAGCACCATTATGCTGTGGGGATGAATTTCTTCTATTTGACAATTAAGATAAAATTAATAATAAAATACCAAAACACACACAAAAAAAAACAAGGACAAAAACTACTTTCCAATTTAGTAAGAAAAAGAGAATAAGAGATGATTAACTTCAAACGAGTTTCACTACATTAAGAGTGCTTCATAGCTCAAAAATTGCAAAACAAACACACGCACATATGTATGCATATATACTGCTCAAAAAAATAAAGGGAACACTTAAACAACACAATATAACTCCAAGTAAATCAAACTTCTGTGAAATCAAACTGTCCATCCAGGATGTGTTATTTGAGTGTTCCCTTTATTTTTTGAGCAGTGTATATACACATATATATACATACACACATATATATATATATATATATATATATATATATATATATATATATATATATATATATATATATATATTTTATTTTTATTTTTTTTCACGTTTCATTAGTCAGCCATGACAGGCGGGAGCCACAGTGACAGATTTTACAACATATTTGTTTTTATCTTCCTACTTTCTGAAGCTGCTGCTGAGAAATGCTCCAGACTGAGTCACTGATTCACTTATTTAGAGGCAGATTTGATTGTAGAGGCATCAACTCTGAAGCAGCAATGAGGTTTCTGCTAATTACATGAACCCTAATATCGCTTCAGTTTTTATCACTGACAGGTGGAAGAAAAATGATTTAGAAATCCCGACACAGTAGTTGGTTAAATAGGATTTTTAGAAGCAAGTCCATACACTAACACTACAGACATGTAAATGTGACTGATTGGTTTTCTGCTTTTTATAAATTCTTATGAAATTCAACTGAGGCCTGCATGAGTAATTATTTCAAAATATTTCTCCCACATTGCAATGTGTTTTTACACTTTGCATGAGCACAAAACAATTTAACAAACAAGGGTAGATACCTAAAGGAGAACGTGAAATACATTTTTCAATTCAAGTATACAGTAGTTTGGATGCTATAAAATAAAGTGATTAGCAGTGAGCTTGTAATCCATGTGCTGAAAGAAATTTTTCCTGTGTGTTTCTTTGTTAAAAGTGTGAGTCAACTCAGACAGTGACAGCTATTGAGCATTGATATTTCTTAGAATCTGAACATCAGCACAGCAAGAAAACTGAAAATGGGTCAGTGTCTGCAGTCACGCTTCTGGCTCTGATGTCGTCCGTCATGTGTGCTGGCTGATAGAGGACTGTGTTCAGCAGCAGCTGAAGTTCAAATTATGAGAGCAACAATCACCTTCAATGCCGCTGCTGTTAACACTAATTGGTCAACCTTCTTTTAGTTTGGAGCCCCTCTCACCTGTATTAATTTCTAAAAGAAGGTCCACCTGAAATTAAGGATGTTTTTCTTCCACAGGGCTCTGAAGTCCATTAGTCGCAAATAGAGAACTGAAATGAGACATAAAACCCCAAAATTAGCACTCAGGTTGTTGGAAAAGAAAATATGGGAGAAACTTGGAGAAACTGAGTTAAGAGTTTTGCCCGAATTAAGCAAAAATAAAACATGAGTCGTCATAATCTGAATAGAAAATGTATATTTATTAATGTAAACGCTCCAAAATCAATACATGTTATTGATAATTCATATGGCTTTAAATACAACATTCATTTAAATTACACAATTGATAAAAAGACAGATCAGTAACGTTTTTGTCAGGCGGTATTCATGGTTACATCCGTGAATCTGTTAATTTGAATGAGAACAGAACTTTTGCCGTCATTTAAAGATCACCAGTGCTTAAAAACTAAATGGGAAAAATATCACGGAAAGCAGCTCCGTGCAATACAGTGACTCACCAATAATCTGTAACATTGTAAAACCAAAAAATCGGAACAAATCACAACGTGACTTTTCAATAAGTACTCAGGTTCTGTGTTTTTGGGTTTCATTTCTTAAATTAATTCAATAAAACATAACCTTTACAGCATTTTGACTTCTTGTCTTCCAGCAGCCCACAGCCCAGTATGTGCTGAAAGCTCCTCTTTCTTCTGGTTCGGCTCCACGTTGATCAGGCTTCCAACACATTTTTCTTTGAAAATTGTCTCTTTTACAGACTTTGTGGTACTGCTGTTTTTATAGCATTTTGGCCATTTGAGTACAAATATTAACACTGAACTTGCTAAAATCATAGACAGGTCTTAACATCAGGAGGTTCCAACAAATAATGAAACAACACATTGAAAAAAATATACATAAATATCTAAACTAAATGGGTAAATCTTAGGTTTGTCAATATGGGAATGAAATATCAGATTAAATACACATAGAGAACAATTTTAAGCCTTTAAACATTTAAACATGTAAGTCCATACATCCTTGAGGACAACAGTGTCCTCATGAAGGCTAGTGGGTTTTAATGTATTATCTAGTCAGCTGAATTCATGTTAAATTATCCATCCATCTATATTTCAGGCTATATTTATCCTCACAGGGTCACAGGGGGAACTGGTGTCTGCCTGCAGGGTCAGTGTGCACAATCGTATGGTTGCCAGTTCACCATACAATAATAATGATAAACAGAGGACAGATTGGTATATATGAACAATGTTAAAGCTAAAGGCTAATTAACCTAATATGCGTGTTTTTGCACTGCGGCAGAAAGTTGGATGACCTTCTTTCTGCAAAGTCACAGTGGAAATAAATACAGTCATTGAGAATGGAGATGGAAACAGGCGCATGAAGAACATCAGCTTATTGATGCTTGCTTTCTTTCAAACTGTTGTAACATTTTGATGCTTTGGCTTCATCAGTGCTGTCCTGCATGCCCAGTCCCCATATGGGGTAAAATTCATAATGTTTTTGTGCTTTAAACATGCCCTTGACAAAAAAAAAATTAAAAATAAAAAAAATAATAATATTTTTCTTTATATATATATATATATATATATATATATATATATATATATATATATATATATATATAAATGTTTTATTGCAGCATTTCATAAAAAAAACAAAAACAAACAAAAAACAACAGAAGCTACAACAACCAACAGGACTTTAGAGATTATAATGGCAAATATGGTTCCACAATTCTCTCTAACTCCACTGACCACCAGGTTTAATTTCGCTGAAATAGGAATGTAATGTTTTATCATGGCATTAGGAACTGCATGAGTCAATCCCATCAATGCAAAAGCATGCCTCCTCTGCACTGCTGTTGTCAAAGACAGAAGCTTTAGACTTTAGGCTGAACATAAAATAAAGCAGTAAAATCTGTCATTTGGTTGGCAGCCTTTCATATCCTCTTGGCCAGCAGAGAGGCAGGCTCCATGACTTGTACGGAAAGTCATTGTCTCTGGAAAACAAGTCCTACATCCCACATTAGCAGAAAAAATATTTCCCTATGCAATGAATGTCTTTTTCAGTTCAATCATCTGGAATAGGGGAATTACAGTTCCCATGGTAGATATAAACGGGCCCATCACAACCGTAATACAACTGGAACACATCTCCGTAGCCGTGGTCCCTCCACCAGGTGCACAACTGTCGGTTCCAGCCGCAGGCCAGAGAGTAAAAGAGTTCAGGATGCTCCATGCCAATCATTGTGAAAAAGTCCTGGTCACCCAGGTGGCCCTTGAAGCGATACTGTTCTGCTAGTTTGGCCACGTTACTGGGTTTCAGTAGCTGGTTGTAGAGAGTCGAAGCCCTCATGGCGCTTAGGTCCAATAGCATCACTCCGCTGTTGAAGCCTGGAAGGCCCTCAGGAGGAGGTTCTCCTACCCTGGTCTTGGGGTTCTCCTTACGATACAGCCAGAAGGTGTGTCTAAGGAAAGAAGTGTTAGGTTGTTGATTAGTTGGCAAAACTCAACGTCATACTGCAGTGTAATTTATGGGATCGTTTGGCAGATCTGGTTCTCTTCCTTGGCATTCTTCTGTGTCCAACCTCTTTTATAGACAGACCTCTTCTTGCACCAGCAAAAGAGGTCTGGTGCATGTATCTATGAGCATATGAATGACCCCGCTTGTCATGGCAATTAATCTCTTTTAAACCAGACCCACCTTCATTGTATCGGTAGCTTAAACTTTTTGCATGAAGTCAGCTAAATATATATCTGTTTTGTGACAATTTGTTCAAACAATAACTTGATTTGAATTTAATAATCCAATGTCTCTTTTCCGCCAAACTGGTTCAGCACCAGTTTTTTGTTACCATCACAGCAAGCTATGTTCCCAAAAAACGGGATCTTTCCAAACTTCAACTTAAAGCAAGGTCAGAGGTAAAGCCACTTTCATCAGCAGCTAGAGGTGAACTCATGGAGAACAACCAACCAACCAATAAATAATTTGATTAGGATTATGAAATGTTCGCTAGCATCAGCTGTAGTTGAACTGTCTTCATGCACAACGATCCTTACATCGTTAAATGGAGAAGTCAATGATCAGGACATAATGACTACAGAAAAGGAAAAGGAATCCAGTTCTTTTACAGAACCTCTTAGGAACTCGTTCCATTATCATTGTGGGTTAAGCACTGGAATCATATGGGCTTTACAGAATTATTTAATCAAACACAGTAAAAGAAAATAAATAAATAAATAAATTGTGTGCTTTAAAAATGAGTCCACAGTCATAGAAATGCTAAAAATCTCTTATTTTCTAGGCTTTAACACTGATGAGCAAAATGAAACCTTTAAAGATTGTCTAAATCTTGTCTGTAACTCTCACACACATTTAAGGTAGCAGGATATAAACAACACACTGGGTGCAGAAAGCTGCGCATCAGCAGATAGAGGAGCCTGCCTCATATTTGTGTTCAAAGTGTTTCTGAAGTTCTGGTGTTTTCCAAAAAAGAGAAGAGGGGCTAAAAAAACATTTTCTGGTGGAATGTGAAAATGCTGCCTCAAATAAAGTAAGCATAATAAAGTTATTTTGGTTTGACTTTTTTAGCAAAAATATTTCCAGACTGCAAAGAAAACATATTGGGAATATTTTAAGTGTTTCTGTAAAACAAAACTTTTTCTAAAATTTATCAACTCAAAAGTCCATAGCATATACTATTTATCCTATCAATAGAAATAACACAGACCTTCATATTTTTTGACATGATGTTATTTTGAAATATTTTCTCTGGGTTGTGCTGGTTTATGTTTTCAGTCTGAGGAAAATAAATCAATTGCATATCTGTAATTCAAAATTTTTCTCTGTGAATGGTTCAGATTCAGAGAATAGAGAGCTCTTGTCCGCACCGTTAAAAACATTTATTGTTGAAATGTTCCATCTGTACTGATCGATGAAAGGGAAAGTAACCTTGCATGTTTGCTTGTGAACATGAACACCAATGCCAGAACATTTGGACTATTCTTAGTTCCTGCTGAGCTCTACAGTAAATAAAATATGAATGGAGCTCAAGAACATTTTACTTTTGTAACAGCAACTAGAAACACTCTTAACCATCATGCTGCCTGTTTCAGAATTATCTACAGATGCAAGGATTTTTGAGAAGTTTTGGATTGTACAATATAACCTGTCTGTGAAACACGACCATATTTAGTGTGAGCTGCAGATTCTCCAAATCACTCTTTGATATTACTGACCTACATTCAGCTCCTGTTGCTTGTTCCTTAAGCTATGTGTACTTTGTTGGTATCTGAGGCTTTGTGGAATATGTATCATTATGAAGATGAGTCTACGTGCCCCAAAACACATACTGGGTGAGTGAGGTCAGCAAGAAACATTTACACACTGTCCCATGAGGCTGTTTTAATCGCTGGAGTTTACTGTGTGGATCAAAGGGGAACGGCATCAGTGTCAAGATGGCTAAAATAAACAACAGACACCACAATGGTTATTAGATGAGCACAGCTAAAGGAACACAGCTTTTATGTAGCAAACTGCACAAATGTTTTCAAGAGTTCATGTGAAACAAACATAGGGGCTCCGCAGCCACAGATGACTGTACTGCAACATTTAGCATTAAGAATGAGAAAAATGTTCACCACCTTAATTTATGTGTTAAAGTGGCTCAGTTTTATAAAATATGTGACAAAGAAAATTAGCTTATTGTTCATCTTTTCTTTCTGTGTTAAACAAGTGAATATACATACATATTTATAGAATAAATAAAACTAAGACAATATATTTTATACATTTCTCTTGTTAGGTTAATTTGACTTAAGTAATTTGCTGAATTTCAGGGGTTTTTTTATCTCAAGACATGGATTCTACTATCTTGGTGAAATGGTTGCAGAAAAAGGGGAAATGTCAGACTGCAAAGGCTGTACATGAGTAACTTTAGCCAATGTTTTCCTCTGGGAATTGTTTTATTAGGAGCAAAAACAACGGTCACTGTAGTCTTGTCGAACATTACACGTTTAAGTGAGTGATAAAGAGGGCGTCATTGCTCTCCAACATAAGGACAGTTTTTATTTTCTGTAGTTTGTACCAGTACACCCAGTACGCCAGTAAGACTTCACACAGCTCCAGCTTAGATTGCAGTCAATTCACACCTCTAGTCAGTTTTTGCTGCCAATCTTCCCAGTGAAGTTTCTCTGACTTGTGAAGTGAAAAAGTGGAAAGCATTTGCAGGGGACAAGGACACTCTGCGCTGCTATCTCCTCCTAATGTGTCCTTCATTCGCTCGGGACAACAAGCAGCTTGCTCTCTCTGATGGCTCTATAAAACCCACAGGCAGACATCAGGCTGCATGTTCAGCTGGTAACACAAATGGATTGCTTGGGCAAGGTGCACTGGCTGCACAATAATAAAAAATGATTATAAAAATAAACCTTGATTCCTAATCTGTATATCGGTCTATAGATATATAAATATATAGGTATAGATTTTGTTCATTAGAGGAACAACATCACAGCTACTTCCCAATGTGCTTTTGTTTTACATGTAGACCCATCTGAGCTACTGGCATAGGGTATTTTTCATGCTATAAACTACATTCTTTGAAGATCTGACCTCCATTATTCTCATCATTTTGTTTGGTGGTTAGATCAGTTGTATTCTTGGATGCCACAGCTAAAGTCGGTTTTCAAATTTATTAGTTTTTCTTATTATTAATGCCCTGAATATACAGTAAATTTGGACAAGTAGCTATATTTATTTTAGTCATATTTTGACATGACAATCAACCCACATGTGCCTTACATGGCCTCTTCTCCCATCCTTCCCATTAACAGCTCAGAAAATTATTTATCTTTGTGACACATTTAGACTATTTTTTCTTATAGTTGAATTTTTTTTTTGTATTGAACAAATGTGTGCAACTTTTTTCAGGGATGGATTTAGATTGTCACATAGTATTAAGAGTCATTAATTTCCAGGCTTGTTCCACATTTAGAATCAGGGGTGTATTTATTTGGGGAGGATGTTGTAAAATAGAATACACATTAGAGGTAGTGGGTGAAATGGACATGACATAATTAACTATTAATATCAGTGTGCCCTACCGGTTACACTTTCTTGATTTCACAAAAGCATATTTAATATTGAGAACTTGACACAATGGGAACTCATCACAAAAAGCATAGAAAGAGCATTTCCCTTCCTGCTCAATGAAAACCCAGAACACTCTGAAAGAATTATGCATTTTAATGGGATCTTCTTGCAGAAATAAAAAGCGTGTTTGTGTTCTTGTGCATGGGACATTCAAGGAAATGGGTCTCATCCTCTGTGGTTAGAAAAAAATGACTCCGCTTCAGGGAAGTGAAAGGTATTTTGTAAAAAAAAAAAACTGAACTTTTCAGTGGCAGGATGTGCTGTAAATGTGGCTGGTGGGAGGATGTGTTGTTCTGCATGATGTTCCCTCCGTTCACACAGAAACAGAGTGGGAGTTGAGAGTCCCCTCTGTCTACAAAGGAGAACACTCCAATAGGAAGGACACAAGCTGCGCTTCACTAAAAGCAGGCTTTTAAAATGACAACATTTTAAAGCCTCCTGACTAATAATGCAAACAAGTAGCAAATCCATTTAAAGTATTGGCATAGTTACTTTCATTTGTCATGGTTGTGCAAGGTGTCACTGTTTCCTGGGTGCAGTTAATATTTTCTAGAGCTTTTCGGACTAAATGCCCAAAAAATACAGATTTTTAAAATGTATCTAAAATATAAATGAAGAATGAATTGATTGTCAGGGACCGTCCCAATAATAAAAATAAAATATCTCAATTTGCTCTACATTTACATGTACATCTTCACAGTTTAAGATATCACTAAAAAAATCTAATTTATCTCAGCTCTTCAATTCAACTGTAAACAGAACTATGGTATTGAATGACATAGTAAAGTAAGAAAACAAACCAAAATTATCATAAAAATCTCAAAAGTTAAAATTTGTGTCAAAAAATTGCCATGAATTGATGTCTTTAATCATGAAATATTGTCACTTTACTAATTGACAACTTTTAAATCACAGAAAATATATATTTTTTTCTGGTAAATATATTAAATTAATGTAAGACCGTGTCAACACAGAAACGATTTTAGGTTTCTGTGTTGAACCTAATATTTCGGAAATATTTTTTGCCATTTAGACTGTGCGTCCAGATGAATCAGGCATTTTTGGAGACGAAAAACTCTCCTTTTCCAGAGATCCAGAGGAGATAAATTTCAAAACACTGAGCTTCATTAGTCTCTAACCTAAACCTTCAAGTAGAATTGATGGAGTATTGAGTGGTTACGTCATTAAAGTAACCACGGGCTTCCCTAAGACCTCAGCAGAGCCACAAGCTGTTCACCTTAATCATGCAGTAGTTGGTGTATAAGGAATCTCACCCAGTTACTCTGTGCATAAAGTATATTTCTATATTTCTGTTTTTAAAATTTTGTATTTGAAGGGAGTTTACATCTTGGAATTTTTGGAAAAATGTAATTTTAAGCAATGATAATCAATAGGAACAGCAGAATTCTTAAAAAAAAAAGAAACAATGTGAAAAAACCTAGAAAAATAAAGTGACTTTTCAATCATTTCCGAGACCTTCTGTGGGAGCTTTGAACCAGCGGGGCGGTGTGAGCCAAGAGGCCCAGCACTCCGCTATGATGCTGGCTGACTCAAATTAAGTGTGTCCGGCCTCACAAGAACAACATTAGAGGAGCTTTCTCAGGGTTGGCAAAGCCCCCAGCCAACACAGTGGCAGAGCAGAGATAGAGATCTGCTTGGAGAGGCAGGAGCCAACTGGAGTCTGGCAGGAAAACTGCAGTTCAGCTTCTGCAGCAGCCAGGAACCAAAAAACATGCACTGTAATTACTCATGGTCAATTCTAATATAAAAAAACCAAAACAACACATTTAATGATGAAAGTTGCGAGTACTTTGCAAGACGTGAGTGTAACTGCTTATTGAATGTGGCAGCCGTGATGTTAAGCTAAATGTGGATGCAATATTGTTTGAATGACATTGAATAAAATCAAAAACTGGCAAACAGAAACAATAAAAAGCGGACAGTAGGACAGTCTTACTCGAACCAGACATTCACAGGTTCATTCATCCATGGTCCAAAAGACTCCAGAGAAAACAACCTGCCTCTGTTTGTCCCTGCAAGCAGCTGCTGCACAAAATATGCCACCTGATCCTGCATCATGTACTTTTAACCCTCCCAACACGCACACAATGACATCCTGTTTTGATGTTGCAACCGGGTGGAAACAGTGAGGCAGTGAACAGACCAGGAGGGTTTGATTTGGTATCTTGGAGAGGGATGGAAAAAAATCAGCTTAGGAACAAAGAGATTGAAAGTTGGTGCCCCTTGTTTATGACTGCATGCACACACACACAAAATGGTTAAATTTACTGGTATATATTCATTGCATGGACATTAGAAGCACCATTTCTTAAACTAAAAGTTGTCACCAAGAAGATAATGGGTAAAGAGCAAAAAAGTAACATAGATATTATATGTGGAAATACATTTTTCTGACCATAATTTAATTTTTCGACTGACCAGTTTTACTCGAGATGAGTGTGTTTACCTGTAGACTGGTTGCATCTCTCTGGTGATCCCTATGACTGCTCCTGGAGGAAATTTGTCAAATTCCTGGAAAAGGTCCCTGATGTTGGTCTTGTATTTTAGGTCGAGGTCGAGTTGCACTATTTGTGTCAGACCTAAGGGAGAACAACATAATTCTGATGACTAAAAGACCAAACAATAAAAAAAATAAAAGAAAAGTCTAAACCTCCCCAGAAATGATTGTCTAACAGCTTGATGCACCAATCATAACAGTTTACCTTACTTGAATCGGTTGCAGAATTAACCACGCTCAATAAAAGATGAAGATTTATTTTTAAAGAGGAAAAAGTAAAATTTTTGCAACTTTTTAAGTGACTCAAAAAAAGCATATCAGAAATGCACCAGATATTTTATTCCAGGAATGAAATCACACTAAATCCGTGAGCCCGAAGCAGAAGACAGGCCTAGAAATGTATTTTGCTGCTTAAAGAACAACATCCTAACAACTGTAACCAGGATATTCAGACCATCATCTGTTCATTGTTTCTGCTTCCTATATTTTGCTGGTAGCTATGGTGATGAAAGCAGAGGAAATAGTCATGACTAGTGCAAAGTGGGCACAACATGAACCTGGAGACACTGTCAGAAATGAGAAATGAAGGCTTGTAGTTTGAGGCTAAAAATATGGATGCACTGGTTTAAAAGCTGGGCGTCTTACAGCAGCTGCAACTAATCCAACTAATCAGTGATGCCAACTACAAAACATCTGTCAGCACCTGTTAGCAAACACATCACTTTTTAAACCAAATTCGTTTTTTATTTTTTAAAACCTTTTAACAAAAGTTGCCACTGTTTTCCTCCAAATTCATGTGTGAGATGAAGCCACTGGTTGCAACCTTTGCAACAATAGGTATCTTTCAATCAACTCCCAGCTTCTTTCTCCCTGCAAAATAAAAACCTCCACACAGAATAATGCTGTTACCACCATGTTCTCCTATGAGAATGGTGTAGTCAGGCTGATGTGCATTGCTAGCATTCCCCAAAACAGAGTCTTGCATCAAGGGATGCTCATGGCAGTTGTTTTTGTTCTGCATTTTTCTTGAAATATATTTTTGTATCAGTAATACTGAAATGCCACTAAGCTTTTACTTTTCCAAACTTGAACAAATATATCTAGCATTTCTGTTCATTTCAAGTAGGTTAAGGACAAATGTCTCATTTATATTTCTTCTTTGCATCTGTTCAAAAAGAAACATCAAATATTTAATTTGTTAGCAATTAAAATTAACAAAACTAGATCAAAATACAACTAATTTAAAACACAAAACAAAATATTCCCATGTAACTGTGCGTAAGTCAAGTTTAGACTGGTTTCTGTTCAAGTATGAGGGGAATATGACGATGTCAGCAATGTGACAGTGGCCTGTTTTTATGTGCTCTCCAAACGAGGAGGCTGCTAACGACAATGCCTTTATTCACTGTGGAAACATGGGAGCGTAATCTCTGCGAGGTCAGTGCTGTTTGTTTGCACTAACGGGGCTTAACTGCTGGAAGTTTAACAGGAAGGGGGCCTTCGGTTGTTACAATACTGGGACATAGAGGGTTTTATGTCGGACCAATGACTCGACACAAAATAATGTCAAGGTCAGGATAGGGATGGATGATTGAGATTGGATAGCAAGAGGTGATTAATAGGATTTTCTTCTTTTTTTTCTTACATAACTTGAACTGGGTGAAGTGAAAACTATATCGTTTACAGATAAATGGTAAATAGACTCAACTTATGAAAGTTATTTAATCTTAATTGCCAAATGTATGTGTTTTTCCCAGAGGAAACTTCCTTAGCGATGATAGTCATATCTAACTTAATCTAAATAAACTCCAACAAAACCAAATGCTAAGTGTACTTTCTGTTTTAAGTCCGGCTTTTCTGTGAAGGTCTCAAAGATTTGTTAGGGAACATTATTGAAAAAAATACGGAGACCAAAGAACACAGCAGACTGGCTAATAAAGTTGTGGAGAAGTTTAAAACAAAACAATATCTCAAACATTGGTCATGTCATGAAGCACTGTTCAATCTATCACCCAATAATAGAAGGTGTATGGCACAACTGCAAATCAATTACAGCTTGATTCCTGAGCTGAGGCAAGGAAAACATTCATCAAATAAAAAGCCAAGATGCTATGGTTACATTGGAGGAGATGCAGAGATTCAACAACACAGCATGGACAAGCAGCTAGCGGGACTACACCAAAATTAAAGTTTCTAAACAACATGGAAAAGCCATGTTTGAAGGAATACATCATCCCTCTGGTGAAACATGGTGGTGGCAGCATCATTATGTAGGGGTGCTTTTTGTCAGCAGAGATGGGAGAGCTTGTATGGGATGATGGGAGGACGGACGGTATTGGTTGATCATATAAAATTTGATTAAAATTTTCTAAAATCTGAGTATGTCATTTGCAAAAATAAGAAAAAAAGTTTAAAGGGACATGAATATTTTTTCAAAGCATTCTAAAATATTACCAATAGTAAATGGATTAGACATTTAAATTATATATAATCACTATATATAATCACATTGATCATAAAAGAAACAGAAGTTTTAGTGGAAAACCATTAAAGACATGGTCTGAAATGAGGCCTGGGTGAAACGAGAACTGAAGGCCACTTTGCCTTACAAACTACTGGTGTGAAGAAAGTCTTACGCAGACCCTAAAGGACAAATAAAGCTTTCAGATCCCTCACTTCTGTTTCATTAGACTTCAACTCAGACCAGGGCTTTACAACAACAGCGACGGTGTTATCTAACAGCACATTTTTGTGGAAGTAGGTCACCCTTATTAAGCCCTTAAACTCTTCTTGATGTGAGCACTTACGGTCAATTTGTGAGGCACATTGTTCTCTGTGCCTTCACCAGCACCGAAAAACAGCTTGTTTATTGTTTATTTTCAGCTTCATTAAGCTCAAGTGCATCCAATTGCAGGTGTATTTCCTGTTTCAAAACTGCATGGTGTAAACACCAAGATTCACAAGCACATATCACAGCATGAACACTTTGAAATCTGCACTTAGTGTATTTTTTTTATCCAAACCATATGTTTAAAATCCTTTTTTAAAAAGTCCATATGCTTTGTTTCTCCTTCACTAATTGCAAAAACACACTGAAAAGTGATCATTGGTTTGATTAGAAAACGTGTTGAGGTAAAATGTAAAAACCCTTTGCAACTTTATTTTTGGGTGATGGTTTATACAAAAATGAAAAGAAAAGCTTAAATGTTACCGTTAGATTTAGAGTAGTCTAACTATTGTTGATGTTAAAGCACAACCCTCTTCAATCAAAGGATAATTTGACTTTTACATGAGATGTACAAGACAGAAACATTTACTCTCAAATATAAATAAGGAAAGGCTGGGCAAAGTGTGCTAGTGAGAACACAGTTAAAGATCAGGGCTTCTGGAATAATGTTTTTGGACAGATTACAGAACATTTTTGGCATAAACCAAACAGTATTTCTGGAGAACAACCTTAAAACATGGAGGAGGAGGTGTCATGGTTTGGGGATAATTTGCTGCAGAAGCTTTAGCATATTGACAGAGACGTTTATTATTACTACTGCAACTACTATGTCCTCTGTTGGTTCTATGAGCACATTAGTAAATGCACAGCAGCAGTACAGCTGCACTACTGAAGGTGTCTGTTGTAGTGAACAACTTTTTTGCACCATGAGCAAGTTTTATTTTCTGAGCAGAATCTGTTTTTGTGATGTTTTGCATTCATGCGGTTTTAGTCATTCCTTTTCTCTTCATTACCATAAATACCACATTATGAAATATTTAAATCTATATCCCACATCCCTCACAGATACTTTCTTTTAGCCATTTATTTTCTGACTTTTGAAGTTAAGAGCAAATGTGCCTCACTTGAGGCAATGCAAGACGAATTTAATTGTACAGCCAGAATACTAGTAGAGGTGAGTTAGTAGTGGCACATTAATAGACTGGAAAATATAGTCTCCTGCTACAGGAGGACCTCAAGTCCCTGCATGTTAAGCACTCTAAAGGGGATACAATTAAATACCAACAAATTTCCACTAAGGCAAACAGTTTTCTTTTGGACACCTTCTCGATAATTATAACAGTTTTTCATTGTGGAATTAACACAATGTTCTCCAGGGACAGATGGTGTAAAACAGTATCACAATCCCTGACTATTTACCTATATATGTACATATATATCTGGTTTCACTGCATGTTTAACTTAAAAGAGCATCTGACAAAATACTCAACCTTATATGATTTTCTCCACTTCAAATCAAGCCTCACTTTCCTCCGAAAAGTTATAGCATTTATGTGCCTGTTTATTAAATGTTAAATATGTTTTTTGTACAAAAACAATTAATCAATTCCAATAAAACCGATTGTTCGGTAAAAGCAAGGCAAAGCTCAGCTAAATTTGAGCCTGCAAATGTCTTCCTCAATAAATGGCATTTCTCTCCTGGAGACAGAGAGAGAAATAAAAGTTTGATCCTCCTCTAACAGCTGTAATTTGTGCACATCACTTTTGCACGCACTCTGTCATTAATCGCAAACAATGTTCCCCGTTTGCTGCGTGACTCGCCAAATGACAAGACATTATAAAAAAACAAGTCAAAGAAAGGCTGTGGAGAAAATAACAGAGAACATTCGTGCGTGACACCCACCCACCCACCCACCTGTTTCTCCTGAGACACACAACACATTATGCCCTTTCTGGTAAAAGCATTTCTTTAAATAGAAAAGTGGGAAAACACATACACACACTCACAGCAGCACACTGGTGGAGCATGTGGATAATCAATAATCATTTCAGGGCAAAACGTGAGGGACCAATCACACAACACCACTCGAACTCTTTGTCACATGTGGCAGTGAATCCTCCTTAAACATGGTGTCAAAGGACAGCCTGAACCACTGTGAGCTCCACAGCTTACAACTCTGTTCTTTAACAACTTCACAATACAGATAAGAAGAGCTCATTATGGTGAGATGGGTGAAAAATTAAAGAAGCCCAAATGCAGAGTCAGGAGACTGTCAGTGATTTAAACACAGACAGAAGAAGTTTTATTGTTTTGGGGACGGGAGGAAAAAGTAATTTGAAATCTAATTTGACAAAGCTTCAACACCTGCTCCAGAGCATAAAATTTTTTAGCTCTACTAATGGAAAAAAATAGAACCCCCTATTAAATAATTTTATTGAGAAACTTTCACATATTTTTGTTTCTTGGTAATTACACTTCTTCCCCAAGAATGTCTATCTTATGAAATTAATGAACACCTTAATGCCAGAGTAGTCAGCTATTCAAGATAAGCATATTTACACTATATTAAATTTACTTTTAAAATAATACATAAAAATCTTCCTCTGAATTTTGTATTTTTACACTTACTCTTAATGTTTCTCAGTACGTCAAGCCTTGCTGGGGTGTTAATCTTACCCAATCTTTAACAGCTGTTAAAGATTGCAGTTACCTATAGCAGCAATCTTAAAATTACCTGTTAAGCTGTTTTTTGTTTTTTTTGCATTTCTTGCAGCCTTCTACCTAAAGGTATAAATATTGTCGTCTTTTCCGCACTGAATTTAAGAATTACCTCATGGTTTGTTGTGCCCCCTGAGTTGGGATGGTGTTTTTCTACCTGACAGCTTTCACATGTGTGCCTCTGAATGCTATCGACCAAACAAACCTCAAAGCCTAATAGTCTGGTTCATCTTTGCAGTGATGCCCCATGCTGCACGCTTACTGAAGTGAGCCAAAACAGTGCACAACAGAGGACAGATCACTGCCGGCGCCAGCCCAGGGGTCTCTAAAGTGGGCAGCAGCGACAGAGCACATCCTTCCTTCCTCACTCTACAGGGCCTCTGCAACTCACCACGTGTCTCTTAGATACCTGCCCATGCTGCTTTATCCAGCTGTGCACTGCCTAAGTTAGATAAATAAGCATGTGACTCAATGCAAAGCACTCTGGGAGAGAATTACTACACAACATAGAAGGGTGAAATTGTTCTGAGCTAAATTTCACTGATACAAAAGTGATGAGAATATTGCTCGTCTTACTCTCAGGCATGATGTGATGCATGGCTACAGACAGGAAGAAGATAGATTCGCTGTAGTACGCTCCAGATCCTGCACTGAAATGTTTCTGCATGGCCTCCACGATGGGGAAGAGCTTCTGTGTGAGTTCCACCACATCATGGAAGACGATCTGGGCAGAAACATGAAAATATCATTAACAATTTACTGTAGGAAGATAAGATACACAAGTAGAAAAACAGCATTTTTTCTGTCCTCATCCCTTTGAATTTAATTTAGGAAGTGGGTTAAATGATCCACTGAGAAATGGGACAATTGTGCTAAAACAAATAAGTTAATGACAAGATACCATTTTATTATTTCATTATGTTTGTCATGACTGGCTGGAGAGTATTTTTAATTGTGTATTTCAAAAGTATTAACTATTTAAGGAGAATGCAGAAATAGCATTTTGTGTGCAAGACATAAATGTTTGTGTTGCTTGAAGGTACCAACAATTAGGCTTTACATGAAATGGACTTCATTATATGAAAAAGAATTTTACCTAAAGCAGACTTTGGGTAAATGTTTTATATAATTTATCTATTAACTTCAATGTCTTATGATATGTAGTCCCAATCATATATTTAAGAGATGTAAATAGAACCATATTGGAATAAACGCCAACTGTGACACCGTGTCACCAAATATTCAACAAAAACTAAACCAAATCCTTGCAGCCTTTATAAAAGTTCAGAACTGGACACTGATGATTTAAAAAAGATTTTATCTTCTCAGCTGTCACCTTTATTCTTTGTGGTGCTTTTTCAAGGGATGCTTGGGTAAGTTCTGGTCTGAGCAGCACCGCATTTCTTTAAGAAAAGATATGTGATTGCCAAAAAAATTGTAGAGTCGCAGTCAGCAGGATTTTCACTCCAGAAGATCTAATGTAAAATTGGAATCCATTATTTCTTTTCCAGGTTTCAGAAACATTTGCTTGTTGTTCTAATTTTGACCCATCAAACTACCTGTTCAGCTATTCTTTGTACTTTTTGCAGCCTGAATATTTTTGTCTTTTATTTTAAATCAGCAAATTTTCATACATTCGACATAAATTTTTAAACTAGACATCGACTCTGCTTCATTACTGCTCCATCATTAGCAATAAATAACAGGTTTCAAAAAGCTCCAGGATATTCTATGAAGGACATACAGCAGTAATGAGCACAGTTACAGGCCTGTGTGACTCTGCAGGGTGTTTGCTGAAAATGTCAAGTAGCTCCCTCAATATTTGGATGTTGGGAAGTAATGGGGCTGAAGATATATTATCTAGCCACTGTGTTATCTTTGTATTTTTTAATGCTAAATAACAAAAAGGAGTCAAACTCAAGATGAAGTTTGAGTTTGACTCATCTAACTTCATGCTCATCTATTCACCTCCTGGGGCCTCCCTGTCTCATTTTTAACCCGAGCAGAGCTGAGTGTTTGTATGATTGTGCATACATACACATAAGAAAAGGCTGTGTCAGTGCTTCTGTCAAAATAGTTGACAGAAGCACTCAAAACCCAAAAAAGACCATGTTTAAAAAGTCTGGAATGATACCAGAACACCAGCAGAGTCAGCCTGTAGGTTTAGTGCAGGCGTCATCCATGTGTGTTTCTGTCTGACTGTGTGTGTATGTTTGGGAAAACAAACAGATATAAATGAGTCTTTTACATTATAAAAGATTGATTCTGTAATAAACAGCTTTTAGCTCCTCTACAGGAATAAAAAAAACTCGCGCAAGCATCAAAACCAAAGAACAAAGAGTTTAATGCGTTGTGTTGGTGTGTTGAACCAAGGAGAAAAACAGAAAAAAAAATAAGGTATCAATCTTTGAGGACTATAAGAGTTTTACATTCCTGCTTTTATTTTGAAGTGAGTGTTACGAGGTAGTTCCATCTCCTCTCCTCACATTCTCTCTATTTTTTCCACCATCAACCTTATTTCAAACAAGAAACATGCAAGAATTAAACAAAAAAACAAACAATAACAAACAAGGTATAAACATAAACAAAATAACTAAAGGTGCTACAGAAAATGTGTCAAAACTTAATTTTTGCTTGATGTTTGCAGTTTTTCCAAGTTTGAATATAATATGAATTGAAGTTAAAGCTTTAGAATTAACTTCCAATAAATACTGTTGGTGTAGGACTTTAGCATTAGTGCAACAAAGGATTAGTGCTTTAGGATTAGCGCAACTAACCGTTTAGTTACCTGCTGATCTGGAATAGGTTCCATAGTTTAAAAACTTTATGAACATAATAACCAACAATTTATGATATTTCCTTATGTTTTAAAACTCATGCATTCAGAATTGAACATACTTTAATTTTCAATTGATGGATGAATGAATGGACAAACAGGACCAGTACCTCAAAAAAAGATATAGTAACTAAAAAGTCTGGAAACATTTTTTTTCTGTACTTATCCACACCTGAAAAACACTTCAATCAAATTCCAAACTTTTCCAGACTTGGTTGGAGCTCTGTTTAATAACCTTTAGACAGCCAGAGTATGTGTAGGTGTGAGGGCAACAGCTGTTGTTGCAGATACACCCACAGCTGCGGACTGGTGCTCTGTAGTTTCCATTTCAATTTATCATCAGGACAGTTTGATAGGAACCTCAGCAGAGGTAGTACTGTAAAAAGCAGTGTTTAAAAGCTTCCACCTACAGTGGGAAAAGCATTTTACATTCCATCTTTGCACATGTTACAAAACAGTCAAGAAGGCAAAATGTCACTCCGGCCTTAAACTGCAAAGATGCTAAGCTGAACCAGTAAAACCTGAGCCATCCAAGGAAGTGATTGAATCATCTTCAGATAATGCCTGGACATGCACTTTTTACCTGATGAAATGTTCCTTGTAATAAAAAACAACAGACACAAGCTCTTATGAAAGAAACTTAATCGGTTTAAGATGGCGAGCTGTGAAAAGCAGACAAAGAAGGACAAACTGGTCAGGACATTTTACAAAACAAACTAGAAACATAATCCTCCTCTTTGGCAAGAAGAACAATACAAACAAGCTACATCCCATTCACTGGCGGTGGGCTATTTAAGCTGGCAAACACTGCCCCCAAGTGTCCCAACTTTAAGCTGCACCTCCAGCTGATGGAGTCTTGGGGACATGAGGTGTCTTATCAGGTCACATTTTCCAGTGTTATCTAAACTGAACCATTTTCAGGGCCGTCTAAGAAAAGTTGCCAACTCAATCCATTCAGTAATAATGTCGCTACCACCTTCTCAAGTCATCTGACCAAGTGAATTCAGTGATTTTATGTGGTAGAAAAATACAAACTTGTTCATACAATGAAGTGGAAAGACAGTCATACTTTTTTTTTTTTGGTAAATGCAAACCGTGTTAGATGGAGCAAAACAGTTGAGGCAGGGTCCTGCTCATCTTCCAGCAGGACAATAGCAGGATTTTAGTTTGAACATAGAACTAAAATTACAGCATAATCAAGTATTAGAGTGATATGACCTAAATGTAATTGAGACCATACAACTTGGGAATTGAAAATGGTCAATTACCATTCAATCTTGAACTTTTATGAACAGAACAATGGGTAGAAATAGTTGCATGTAACTGGAAAAGCTAATAAGAGCCACATCTCCAAAGATCTACAGTCTGGAAACAAAGGGACTAAATAGAAATGCACACCATGTCTCAAATTGTTTTGTTTTTAAAGGTTTTTAAAAAATCAGGTACCAATTTGTTTCATTTCACAGTAAGGCACTTTGTGTAGGTCTTTGCTTCAATCCCCAAAAATACATGTAAAAAATACTTTTGAAAGATCTTCAAAGCTTAACATTTGAACAAAGAGTGCCTAATTCAGGTGACTTGATTTTACATCAAAAGAAAGTTTGTCTTAAATTAAAACATTTATGATAAAATAAAACTTAAATTTTCCTCAAAGGTTACTACAGGTAACACTCACCTCATATTTAAATGGTGCATCCTGCAGAAACTCCTGCAGCATCCTCTGGCCCAGCTCTTGGCTAGCCTGATCACTGACAAAATGAAGCACCAATACTTCTCCTTCCAGAAAATGTGCAAGCTTCACCATGGACAACATGGCCACCTTGAATTTATCTTGCAGGCTTCTGCTCCTGTCTACCTTAGTGAACATCATGAGAGCATGGTAGCGCTGGCCACCAGCTTCGGAGCTCTCTTTTCTGGACCTAAAGATGTCACTTTCCTCTCCTACATTTAGCTCTTCCCCTCTTTGCTGTTCTGATGCAGGAAGGTGTGAAATCCTGGTGTCCACAGTTAGGTCAGCATCATTTCTGTTGGTGTTGGCCTGAGTCTGTCTTATCCTCTTTGTGGTGCTGGAGAAGCTGTGCCTCTCAGAGCCAAAGTAGTAAAAAGCAATTACAGCAAGCGTTGCAGCCAATAGAAGTACAAACTGATAGGATCTGAATGTGCTGATCCTTCCCATGATTCTTACTACCAGCAGTAGGAAGCCCATATTCACATGTTAGTCATGTGAAGTGAGGTTTAGGTGAGAAGGGAGTCACCATTTTGCGCTTGATGGTCATCGCAAATTTCCAAGTGCGTCCTGGAAAGATAAATCTGGTTTTAGATAAAAAATATATAAGCTTACAGATTTTAAAGTATATCATTAGAGGTGTTGGATGTTTTCTCCTTTTTCAATTTTTTTTTTTTTTTTACATTTTTATATGAAATTTACCAGGTAGTTAAAAAAACACTTAATTTTCCAGAAATTTACCAGGTAGATAAAAAAAACACTTAATATTCCATCAGATCACCAGGATTTAATATGTCCTCAAAAATATCTTTAACAAAATAATGAAAGAAATATATACCACAACAATAAAATTGTATCAAATACAGCATTTCAAAACATTTAATTTGTTATATTTATGCTTTTTTGCAATCAAGTCTTTTTAAAGAACTTATTTCTTATTCCTGTCTTTCTTGATCGTTTTAAGTGCATATACCATTGTGAACATAAAACAAGCATACAGCTAAAAGAGTGGTTGGGTTATTTTAATTCCTATCGGTATTTCTGTATGGGATGATGCTTTGATTTTGCATGTTAATTTTTTCATTATTTAATTATTACTTGCAAGAACACATTGGAAATTATCTAACTGGAGGTTAAATGGATGTCCCCTTTACCTTTTTTTGTTTGTTTGTTTTGCATTCTCAGCATTCTGTTATTTCTACCATTGACAGTTTAGTCTTCATAAAGCAAACAAAATATAAAGCTCAGAAGCAAAAAAAAATACATTACCACAAAAGCAGCAGCATGAACCAAGGCTTCACTGAGACAACTCAACTATCACCATTCAAAATTCATCATGCAAAAGGGTTAATTCAATTTGTACATGCAATTACAGAAATGGCTGTTTAATGTTGTTTTCACCTCAGCAGGTTGTTAAGAGCGTAGCACGGTCATTATTTCCATCTCTGGACAGAAACGTCTCCATTACTAACTGATATGCAATCAAATGTATGACATAAATGTACACAAGAGTAACTTGTTGACAAGTAATAAGGGTGCTGCTACGTTAGCAAGCGACAGGATTTGCTCCAAGATGTATGTCGCTAAGGTTTATTTTTGGATATGTTGGTAGAAAGTTTCACTTGTTGAAACTAATTTAAATCCTTTCATACCTCTGTGGCTCTCAACACATCACGATATTTTCATAGGTCGCTCGTTTTCGGGTATTTTAAGCTAAGCACATGTCTAAATGTCTGCAGTAGAAGCCGCCTGCTAACAACCGAACCAGATCCTGTGACACAAGTTTAGCCACGCCCACTTCAGTCGTGCTTCCTTCAGGTACGATCCGAGTTATGAGACCTATTCCTCTAAAATCGTCTAAACCGCTGGGCAAGACTGCACTAACCCCTTTACAGGCCATTAGTCTTCGATAGTTTTAAGCACACTAATAATGAGGAAAATAATCCTTATTAAATGCATCTAGGTTAAAAGATACTTTCAATGAATATTTCTCACTCTCAACACCAGAAGAAGAAGAAGTACAAGTAGTCTAAACATGCACTACATGTTTTATGTCAAGTTTCTTTCCAAAAGCTATCTATCCATTCATTCATCCATCCATCCAGCCAGTTTCAGATTTATTACATGTTTATGCACACTGGGAGCGTGACTAACTATCCTTGAAAGCAGCACCAGGGCATCGCAAGTCTCGTCAGCAGCACAATAGCTCTGTCCGCTGAAAGCATCTACATTTTTATACCTAGAGAAGACATGCTCGGGTTTCATAGAGGCCTGTTGCTTTTGAAACTCTAAGCTTTAATATTTGCTTAATTTTAACTTTAGTGCACTAGTATAGGGCTGGCTAGCTTAATTAGCGCGCGTGAAAATGAGCTCCGGCACTCACGTCATCCAGGTGACAAACGTCTCCCCGAGCACAACGTCCGAGCAAATGAGGACTCTGTTTGGGTTTCTCGGAACTATAGAGGAGCTCAAGCTGTTTCCACCTGAGTGAGTATTCAGAAATAAAGCCCTGCTTAGTCTGCGTAAGCTTGTCTCTGGCAGCTGAGGCCTTTGGGCTTTCCAGAGGCCTGGCTGTATGCTAATGCTAATATTTTACCGCCTCCCCGTCAGTTCATCAATGGAAATCCTCAATGGTTTTGTTGTTGTTGTTTTTCCCCCCCGATAACACATATTTGAATTTCAAATTCTCTCTCGACGGTAATTATGAGGCCAACTACACAAATAATAACTGTTTTTGCTGTTACTGCTGTAGTAATAAATTATTATAGAATGTAGTGGTTTTCTTTTTTCTCAACTATTTGTAGTAATTAAATAAAACCTTTCGAGAGGTTGTCAGCTTTTTTTTTTTTCAGTAAAGCAACTTTTCCTATTATCAAAAGTTTCAGAATAAAATTAGTAGTCTTTGTAATAAGCAAGAGTCTTGTTGTAATAAGCAAGAGGTTAATAATAAACAACTTAAAGTATATGCTGCATCTTGTTTTTCTTATTTGGTCCAGTGTAAATGTATCTGGTGCCTGCAGAAGATCAGGTGTTGTATTTGGTCTTTGGTTATAAAGTAATAAGATTGTAATCTGCTCTTTTTCTTTTCTTTACAATTGACTAACCCAGACCCTGTATAGATTTCACTCAACTGGATGATTACTTAGCCTGGCTGGGCTCATAATGGATTTCTTGTGTGGATCACACTGAAGTTGATTAAAAATAACTTGCGTTTTGAAGATGTTGCGAAAACATTATTAAGTGTACAAACGTATAGACAAAGGTTGCTGCAAATGGAAGTAAACGCATATAGTGGTTGGAAGGAAAACAATCTATATTTTTGCTTTTAAAAAAACAGAATGAAGAAAAAATGAAATTGCATCGACTAAAAATCTAGATATTTATGTATTATAATAGTTAATGTTCTTAGCTGTGACAGCGACCTGCAGCAGCTCTTCATACAAAAGTGTATAGATCCCCTTAGGAGAGATGAACAAATAAAATGCATTAGTGATCAAACAGATATTCTTTCCTAAAAGTCACAGTTAGATAAATATAATGGAAATAGTAAAACTGGATTACTTTGGAACTGTTGGGACACTGTCGCAGAAATTCGTTATGAACCAGTTTTCCCGGCAGCAAGGAGGAAAAGGGCTTGTTGATTCTCTGATTTTTGTATTCTTTGCACAACACGTCTGTATTTTCTTCCAGTGACTCTACCTTGCCTGTGACTTCCCGTGTCTGTTTTGTAAAATTCAATGAGCCTGAGTCTGTCGGAGTGTCCCAGCATCTGACGAACACCGTCTTCGTGGATAGGGCCTTGATCGTGGTTCCTTTTGCTGAAGGTGGGTGTCCAGTCTGTCCCTTTGTCATTCACATTTCTATCTCTGTCTGTATATCACAGGTTTAAGGTATACTGGGTAGAATTATCTGAACCTGAACCATTATTAGCTTTTTAAAAATATTTTCCAAGGTTTTTTTTAAGGGAAATCTACATTTGTGTCTCTGTCTTACAATCAGCTATAAACTTCTCTCTCTGTTATTTGTGTTGTGGTTTTCATAGTGGACAAGTCATTTGCAGAGAGCCCCATCCATGCAGACTGAAAGCGGTCCTCTGCTGCTGTCAGGCGGTTAGAAAAAAAAAATAAAGGCACCAGATTCACAAGCCCCTCCAGTTTCTTGCCCTGCAGTAAAATATTAACTTGATTTTTTTTTTTCTGTTCAAGGCATCCTTTCTTAAAAGGTAGCTGTGCAGAGTTATTTCTCAAGTGAATGTTCTTGTTTTTCAGATAATGAGCTATGCTAAGTAGCCATGCAGAAGTGAGGGATAAATCGGGTAGAATAAAATATCCGTCACCAACAAGAAAATGCAGCATCCTTGAGTCACAGTAGATGATGATCATAAGCACTGTGGACCGCGCCACACTTATAAATCTAGAGATCAAATATGATGCAGCTCAAACAAAATTATTTAACTGACAGGTAGATTTATCTAAGTTTTATTTTATGCAGATATTTTTGAAGTATTCACATAGAAAAAACAAGATTTATTAAATTTGATAAATTTTGCCATTTAATTTTTACAATTTTAACATAAACTTTCAGGTTAGACACTTAAGGTGAAGGAAATACATAGCTAAAATATATAGCTAAACACGCGCGCACACACACACACACAAAAAAAACAACAAAAATATTTAATTAGGTCAACAACTTGCCTTAACCTCAAAAAGCACTTAATTGGCCTCAGGAAACTAGTTAGACATACAAATTGTTGTTGGATGAGCTTTCACAATTTATTTTATGGTAAATTTCTCTGCAAAACAACATTTATAGAAGACGATAAACACTGGATCTAGATCTGTTGTTGCTTCAAGGTGTTAAATCAGTCACATTTAGAAAAAAAGACATATGGGACATCACACAGCAAGATCAAGTGGACCAGTCAGGTGTGCATGCTGGGAAATCTCTAGTTATAGTCCAGCCATGTAGAGACGCTAAAGTAACTATGATATTCATATTTATTATATCCATATGTGCTGCATTTGGTAATAAAATGGCATTTTTAGTCTTAAAGATTTGCTTGATGTAGTTTTTAAAATGCCTTTTGGAAACTGTCCCTCTCCAGACATATAGCTCTGATGGAGTTGAGTCACTCTAACATTTAACAGTGGTGTTTCTTTTGTTGTTGTGTTTTACAGTTGTTTTTCCTGGTTCAGCCAGCCCTATATTCCAGGCCCTGCTGAAAATGCCACCAACAGTTTTGTCCTCCGCAGCCTTACCCCGTTTCTCAAGTGTCTGTCTGTGTGAATGAGTGTGTGTGAAATCAGATGTCTCTCCCTGCCTCCCTCCCTTTCTCTCTCTCTCTCTCTCTCTTTTTTTGTTTTTAAAAAAAGGAAATATTTTATTATTAAAATTAGCCTGTTTCCAGATTACACAGCCATGGATGATCATCTGATAAGATTTTCTCTTTGATTTTACTGTTCGGTTCTCTTCAGCTTTGGACATAATCTTTCAAGTCATTTTCTCATTATTGCTGGCATTAAACCTTGACTGTTTAGCACATATTATGTTTGTGTAGCATTTTGCGCAACGTACTTTTGGTTTAAAAGTAGCATTACAGAAATGTGCTTGCCATGTTTATTTTTTAATGCTAATGTCAGAAAGAGACAGGTAAAGGTAAAACAATTGAGTATTTTTAAAAGAAGTTATGGTAAGTGATATTGAAATGTATCTTTGTCTCCACATCTAAATCATGAACTTTGTTTTTTTTTGTTTTGTATCTCAATGTTTTTGTGTGCTTTATAGCGAAGCAGCCGGCGCGAGTCGCTTGTTCATAATGAAATTTGAGAGCACATCCCACGGGACAACTGGCTGTGCTTGCTAACGTTTGGTTCATGACTTAAAAAACAAGTACAGGTGATAAAATCTTGGCAGTGTTGATCACAGTGTGTATTGTGATTATTTTTTAATCTCATAGCTACTAATCCCACAATTACACTTTCGCAAAAAACAAAAAAAAAGTCAGGTATCAAGATTTACAGACAAGACAAAAAGCGGATTTTTATTTTCCATGTTTTTAACTACAACGTAGTTAATCAGAGGTGGCTTGTCTGAAAGTCTTGTCTTAGTGTTGCTGATGTTTTTTTTCCCCCTGAACATGAACTGAGATCTTTTCATTTTTTTCTTCAGGAGTCATTCCTGATGAATCGAAAGCGATGTCACTTCTGGCTCCAGCCAACGCTGTAGCAGGAATGATGCCAGGAGGAGGTCTTCTTCCAACACCCAACCCTCTGGCCTCGGTCAGTCTTTATATCACCTGTGCGTTATTATTTTTATTAAAAATGGTGTTTGTGAAGTGTGTGAATGTTCAACACTGCAGATCGGAGCAACCCCGTTCGCAGGTCTTGGGGCTCCCAGCATGGATCAAATAGCTGCTATGGGAATTGCGGGGCCCAACATGAGTCCCCAAGTAAGAATCTGCTACAGTTACAGTCCCAACATGGAAAAATTTAATTCTCAAGTATCATCTCTCATTTCTTTCTCAGGCTTTTTCTGCGGACTTCCTCAAGCTTATGCAGTCTATTGACCCAAAGTAAGAAACTACTATTTTCTAAATCTGCAGTGTTACATTGTCATATATTTTTTTAAATGTAAAGAATGGTTTTTGCAGACTGAACCCACTGGTAGCCGGATTAAACCTGGCCCCGGGTCTGAAGCCAGATTCCTCCAACAAGGAGATCGAAGAGGCGATGAAGAGAGTCCGAGAGGCCCAGTCTCTGATTTCTGCTGCCATCGAACCTGGAAGTGAGTTCAGTTTTTAGTGCTCTAACCTTTAAAACACAGTGGAGCTCTTTAGAAATTAATTTGCTTGAAATTCAAAAGAAGGAAACTCGCATAGATTCATTACACAAACAATGGGAATACTTTAGGGGTTTATTTTGTTCTTTTAGTGAAAATGGTTAATACCTAATGGGGGAAAAAAATTCTATTGATTTTTAGGTTTTAGATTTGTACAGCTCAACTTGTTTTGTCTTCTCAATGCCTGCAGGTAAGAAAGATGACAAGCGCAAACATTCCCGATCTCCTTCAAGGTCGCGTCGCAAACGATCCAGGTCTCGATCAAAACACAGGTAAAGAAAACAATCAAGTAAAATTAGCTTTTCACTAACAGTTTCAAATTACTTAAAAAAACATTTAACCATGTATACTTTACACAGACGTTCAAACAGCAGATCCAGGCGAAGTTCCCATTCAAGGAGCCGGCGGCGATCCAAGAGTCCGAGGAGGAGGAGGACTCGCTCTCGGGACAGAAGCCGTCGCAGCAGATCCAGGTCCACAGCTCTCTGAAGTCTCTCTGACCACATGTCTGGGTTACTGCTGTCGTCATGACAAAACCCATGTCCGCTAGCACCGAGGCACTTTTAGATGTTTTATTTGTTTAACAGGGACAGGAGAAAAGAAGAAAAATCCAAGAAAAAATCCAAGACGCCCCCTAAAAGCTACAGCAGTGCCAGGAGGTCTCGCAGCATCAGTCGGTGAGTTGCTGTGTCTTGCTAAAAGGAAAGACAGGCATCATCTTGTGTTGTTTATCTATAGTCCAATCCTACTCGGCTTTTAGGAGGCGCAGGCGAAGTCGCACTGCTTCCCGGTCCCCAAGGAAACGGCCTTCCACGTCTCCATCCTCCGGCCGGTGAGTTTTCATGTCTTTTCTGTATAACTAACCGCAACGTGCCGACTGACAGGCTGGATGTGTTACTGTAACAGTCACAAGAAGGAAAAGAAGAAGGACAAGGACCGCGAGAAGAACCGCGATAGGGACAGGAGGGAAGTGCGGAACCACACCAGAGACGAACGAGAACGGTCCACCAGCAAGAAAAAGAAGAACAAAGACAAGGAACGAGACCGGGATCGCAAATCCGACAGCGAGAAAGGAGACGTAAAAGTACGTGTCCAGAAACAAATTCCCACATGTAGCCCTGATCTTAAAATATTCCAGACTGAAAGCTGTTCTATAGATGCTGGAGCTACTTAGCTTCATCTGTGCTTTCATATGCAAACAAAGCCCCCCATGTTTGTTGCATGACAGGACAGTTTGGTGTTTCAGGTTACACGGGACTACGATGAAGAAGAGCAAGGCTACGACAGCGACAAAGCAGTGGAGGAGGAAGATGAAAGGAGGAGCGAATCAGATTCTGTGTCATCTCCCAAAGATCAGGAGGAGGTGGAGCGAGACGAGCGTCAAACGTCCAAAAGGTCCAAACTAAACGGAGACGATCGCCATCAGGAGGACATGGAGATGAGCGACTAAGAACTTTCTGTGCCACCGTCTACTGAATTCTTTTCATATTCCTAATCTGGGCCTCATTACGTCTGTGCCTGATCACTGTTAGCAGGTTTTTATCTTAACAGCAAAATCCTTGTGGACAGAGGGCCTCGATCTGATGAAATGTGGCTTTTAAACTATGATTTATGCCATTTGTTTAGAGATCATGTTTTTAATGTTGTGTAGTTTTCCTGAAAACTGAACATTGAACATTTTCAGTAGGATTTTTTTCCCCACCTCACTTGTCTTAAAAATCTTTTCCTTGTTGTCATTTATCAACCAGCACCATGTTTCTTCAAACAAATCTGAACGTTGTTTTTTAAAGCAAAACAAAGTTAAATATTAATTTTAATGCACTCATGAAGCTGTTAACCAGACATATAGATGTGTGTAAACTGGCTCCAATATGTTGTTTAACAATTGCAAAACAAAGTGGCTTCAACTCTACTTGAAGCAGAGGAGTAATAATTGATTTAATAATATAAAAAAAATTTGCAGTTAAAATGAATCTATTATGTTATTTCTGGAAGTGTACTTTTGAATTACTGTAGCTGACTAACACAATTTAGCTTTTGCTGCAGCATAATGTCCACTGTTTCTACTTTATAGTATGTTCTATGCTGGAATTTCTGCTGTACAGTTGATACAAATTCTCACAAAAAACATTTGGGATTGGAGCAGCTGAAGTCAGGATGAAATGTCTGTCAAATGTACATGTTGAATCAGGTCAAGAGGCACAAACACAATAGCAAAACTTTACTGTACAAAGGAATACCATGGAACAATGAAAACTGGGTTTTAAATAAAAGCACTGTCTAAATAATTGTGTTGCTGAATAACTGATCCATGCAGACGTCTGTTATTACAAGAGGAGTCAGGTGTGCTCAGCTTAAATCCAACCTGCCATCAGAAAACTACTGATCTGTACTTAATATTGCTTGCTGGTTTTTGTGTTCTGCACCAAGTCAAGTTTGGAGATGTTTATAAGTTAATGGTTCTACTTTAACACCTGGACATAAAGTATAGAAATAATGAAGATCTGATGAATGCAGCAGTCAGGCACAATGCTCCTTTAATCTGGAACAAACTAGAAAACTGCTACTGAAACACTTGAGTTGTTTTAAATCAAGGCTAAATACAAATTTATTTAGAATTGCCTTTGACTAATAACTGCAACATTGATTCATTTTAGTCTGAATTATAACTTTTTATTCTCTATGTTGCCACTCTTGTTTCTTTTGTTTGTTCACTTTGTTTAATTAACATTTTTTCCTTAGATAAAATCATCTGAATACTGTTTTTGTATTTATATAAGATATTTTTGATCTCAAAAATGCATTTGATGATCTGAAGGACTAATAAGTGCAAAGAAACAATTCAAATACATGTCAAATCTAAACATTTTAAATATATTTACAGGAAAAATGTACTTCTATAGTAAGAAAAACTTACCTGCAGCAACAATACCAGATCATTTTGGTATTGTTGCTGCAGTTTCATTAATTTCATTAATAAATGAAATTAGCTAATTTCATTTATTAAAAATGAAAAAATTAAAAATATATTTACTGACTTATGTAGTTCCCTGAAGTTTGTAATAAGATAACAGCAGCATGTATGTTTTGCCCTTAATAAAGTGGAGAGGCATGATGTCCAGACAGATATGAGGAATTTTTTATTTTTTAGTATATTTTATATGAAAATAGTGTTGCTGACTTATACAACAGTTTTTAGCTGTACAACTGACATGTAGTTTAATGGAGAAATGCCTATAGAAAACATTTAAAATTGGAGCAAGTGGAGCCAGGAAATTAACAAATAAAACACAGAAATGGAAGAAGAGACACACCTCCACTAGCCGAACTTTAAGTAGTTCGGAACGTCATGAAACAAAGAAAACTCGAACTAAATAAAAGCAATATTTGCTGAAAGACTGATCCACCTGTACAACAGGAATATCCTGCAGTCGCCAGTTTTTATGAACAAGAACAGTTCAGTTTCTTTGTTTCATCTTTTCAGATGATTTGCAGGTGTTTTGTGCTTGTTTGTTTTTTTTAAATATGACCTCAAATAAATTCTTCCAAACATAGCAGAGAGATGCATTACTGAAGAAAACAATTATCAAACAATTCAGAGATTACTGCTCATTTAAACAAATGTATGTATAAAAAGGTACCACAACTTACAACCCAATAACTGTTTGAGATAACCCCAGATGCTACATAAAAAATGAAATTACTCTCTTGTCAGTTGAAAGAATTAAAAAAGACAAACCAACACCCAAAACCCAACAAATATACTGCACAGAGGAAAAACCCTGGCTCTATGTGTTAACTCTGTATGTATGCTGTAATAATTAAAACCTTAAAATCTCTGTTGTCCGTACAGAACCTGCTTGAACAGATTTGCTACACAGATTAAAATATGAAATAAAAAACAAAATGTTTAATTAGCACAACTTAAGACTCACTGCTGCTTATTGAGACTGATGTACCGTGAAGATCTGCAGCTGCAACGTTGATCTTTCACAAACTAAATTGAAAGTTTGACATCACAAAACAAGAGTCTTTAAACTGAAGACCTGTCCTAGAGAGCCTAAATAGTGACCAAGCGTAGAGTGATACGACTCCATGCTTGTGAAAATCTTTGCTCAACACAATTACATATTTTTGCTTTGTGCAAAGGAGGAATTAAAAAAAAAAAAAAAATTCCTGAATAATAATGATTTTGACCTAAAAAAAAAAAAACGAAACTTATTTTCCCAAATGTACAATTGTCATTGTACGTCTTTTGATCCAGTAAATATGTTATCAGTGATTGGTGGAAGTGATTCATTAAGCATAACAATAATTTCAAAGTGGAAACCAGACATTTACATACACTGTATGACAAGATGAAAAAATGTATCTGTTTCAAATCAGTTAGGACAGCAAAAATATTTCTATTTGCTAAATACCAGAATAATAAGGAAACAGCTTAGCACCAAAATATATTAAAGATCCGCTGTTGCTGTATCAACCCTCCAATCCGCTCTGGTCTTCTGGTTCTGCTCTGCATCCCCAGAACCAGAATCAAACATGGAGAAGCAGCATTCAGCTTATAGAATTTATTCTGAAATAGTGATTATATTGTTTTTATGACTTTTTTTTTATAAAAAAAAAAAAAAAAAAAAGCACTTTGAACCGCCTCGTTGCTGAAATGTGCTATACAAATAAAATTGATTGAATGAATTTTGATTACTTTCAGCATTTACATACTAGAATTCCTTTTTAATAATTTTGGTTAGCAAAGGTGATGCTTTTATAGGCTTTTAATAGTTAACTGAAGGCTCACTTGTGAATGTATTTTATGTCAACATCTCAAACTAATCCCATGTTGTGTGATATCATGAAAAAATCAAATGAAATTGGACAAGATATTGGGAATGGAATTACAGACTTAGACAAGTATGTGTTTTGGTTTGAAATGTGCGTGTAAATCCCAACAAATGGACCATTTTCCATTCTGTCCTACAATCACCAGTGAGCAAGACGCCAACATATTTAAACCAGCTTAACTCAAGTCATACAGATTTAATACTAAGGAAATACATGGAAACGTTTTGGAAGGAAAAAAACAAACAGAAACAAAACACAAAAAAAAACTGCAGAAATAATTTTGGTAATCCTAGTAGATCTAAAACAAGAAGAGAGTGTCAGTGACAAAAATGTTTCTTTTTTTAATGTATATAAATATCTGGTTTCAGCAGTATCTGATATTACTCTTTATATTGACAGTAAATAGAAAAAACTTGAAAGGTTTTTTGCATTTCAAGATGGTTTTGTCCACTGTGCTCAAATAATAAAAGAACCCAAGATGAACTCTGAGCAGACTCTGAGCAGATAAAAGCATCTCACACAGTATTATCAGTGCGTCACTGCATGTCAGTTAAGACACAATCCCTTTAAAAACAACACAGACTTAAATACAAAGCATCAACTGAACTGGTGGTTCTTTATTCTATTCTTACCTCATATAAATAAAGCCCCCTGCTCTGCTGCTATTTTTTTCACTTCAATGCCCTTTGATGAAAAATCCCAGTTACCTACACTTCCTGTTTCACTGTGCCAGATTTGGAGGTTCGAGTAAGAATCAGCCTTTGCCTCAGCTTACGTTCACATTGACTGAGGCCAACTCCTCCACAGAGTTGATCCTGTGTGTCTTCTCTTCCTGCTGCTGTACAGTCTGTGTTCAGAGTCTGAGCATGTGACAGGGGTTTCCATTCATAAAAGGTGTGTTTTGTAGGATTAAAAACCAAGGCGAGAGGTTAAAGGTCAGGGAAGCGGCTTGGGTCTTCTTTGTAGTCAGTGGGAATGGCAAAAGTGGATTCATCAAACTCATCGTAGCGAAACTCCTGAAACGTGACTGTGGCTGTAATAGTAGGAAATACGGGGATGTCTGCAAGAAACCACAAAAACACGTCACTGAGTGAAATGGAAATATTTCACCAAACTGCAGTGATCTGATCTGCAGTGAGTATCTGCTTACCGAGTTTGACAGGAAAGCCGGGGGGCAGCTTCATCTGAACAAACTCCCTGAGTTTATTAAAGTGCTTGAAGGGTGCAATCACCTCTAGGACATTCAGTAACCTGAAGTAGGGCAAAAGCAATCATCGTCACAAATTTAGCTTTATCAAGAGAGAATATGTAGTGCAGGTTAGACCTTTACATGCACTCCAGATCAACTTGAATGTGGTCATATTTTTAGGTTTTAAGCTATTTGATTGGTAGCCATGAACAAGGTCCTGTCTTACCTTAGATTGAATATTTGGCTCTTAATGACAGACAGAGCTCACTTAAAGTGGTTTTCCAGTTGAAGACTTGAAGAGATGTTGATTAGAGGTCTTGTTAAGGTCTTGTTATCTTGCCCCTTTGGGCAAGTGTTTAAGTTAGCTAATCAACCATGGCGAGTGTTCAGGCGAACACTTCTGTGTTTTTACTTTTTGTGTGGGAAATGTTTTGTAATTTTTTTAGTGTTAATTCCTGATGCACTTGACCGTAATCTTTGCTCTGCGCTCCCGGAGCAGTTGTTATCGGTTGCCATGGCAACGTGTCTATGTGTGACATTAGGCTGACAGATTGGAAAAAATAATACAATCACCAGTTTTTCTACATTTTTCCCTGGACTAATTGCATGATTGAATGTGGCAATATTCAGATTCATCATCAAATAGGATGAAATATATCATAAAGCATAAAGTCTGTTCAATTTTAAACCGTGGCTCCTACAGCGACAATTAAGTAAAATCAAATTTTCATCACTAATCTATTTAATGTCTGACTAGAGGGCCTCTAAAAATAAACACTCACGATTCAATGCCCAGAGGAAAGTCTTGACTCATGGCTATCGTGGCTTTGAAGTTTTTCTTGCTCTCTTTACAGACCAGCTCCCTTCCTAAATGAGGTGCTCTGTGGAGAGAGATGCAGCACACAGAACAACATCTTAAAATATCCCATCATGTGCCAATTATATATTCTTTATATATTGATTATGTAGACTTATCTATCACGAAGCAAGTTTTAGATACTTACCTTCCATTGTCTGCAGTGATGTATTCCTCCCAGGAAATAGTGTTGGGTAATGGGGGGGTTAAAGACTGTCTTCTCGTCGGCTAAAAGGAACGAAGGAAAAGCTGAACTTAAAAAGCATCGCCATGGTAGCAACCCAAACAAAATAGAAATCAAAGAAGTCAAATTTTATTGAAATTTATCTATTTTTCTAAAATGGAAAGGAAAGGAATAGTTATTTGTGAATATATAAAGTTAGGATGTACAATATTAAGACGTTATGTTATGAAGATACTGTTGAATATTGCAATTATGATAAGTCCACATAGTTAAATTAACATGTCACAACACTATGCAACCTTTTAGTGTTTTATCCACTTTTTCATTGAACATATAACTGGAATGCTAGGCAAGAATGTATGATTAAGAAAAAGTAAACAAATACTCTATTTAAGCAGTCCTTTGCAATATTAATATTACCACAAACCTGTTTTTATTAGGTACTCCTAATGACATTAACATTGAGTTAAGGTTTGCACTCCGGAGGGACTATAATTATCAAGAATTATTTTGAAAGCAAGTCTGTGATGTGGTCCAATAATTAGCTTCATAGCTTTTGTTCAGACAATGGGAGAATTATTAATGCTATTTCATAATCATGCAGTCATGCAGGTAAAAAAATCTGGAGTTAAATTCATCACAAGAGCGGTTCCTTATTGAGGAACCAGCCTTTTGAAACCCTTATCTCATGTTCTGAGTGTGGACTGATTATGTAACATGATTACCCAATAAGTAGGCTGTGGTTCACCTTTATACATATTGTCACTTTGTTTGTGATTTGATTGCTCCATTGAGCCTGGTTTATATACGGTGACCCTGCTAGGACTATAAGCCTAAAACAATGCAGTCCCCAGGATCATAGGGATTCCTAAAAAAAAAAGTTCAACACAGTATGGTCATCTCCAGAGGTCCTCCAAAAAATACCAACAATCAGACTTTAGTTTGCAGTTTTTTAAATATTTGACTTATATGATCTGCTAAGAAGGCTTCTCTTAAATAAGTTCCCCCAATTAAAGAGGATCCTCCTAAATTGTGGGAATGTGTCGTTCACAATTAAACAACTGGCAAATATTTTTCGTCAGGGAGCCTCTGTCGTCTCCGATAGTGTGTACAGAGAGACACACCCCAAATGAGCTGCAGGTGTAAATGAAGTGACTGATTCTTCATCAAAGTGTTGATTCAGGACAAGCTGAACATAAATGCACAACACACTGTTCCAATTTTTATTCTAGCCCTTTAAACCATTTAGGTTTGCTCATTTGATCAAAATGCTCTTATTACATCACTAGGTGATTCTGCTTGTGGTGGTTCTGAACCTATGGAAGAGTCTTTCCATTAAGATGTTATTTTTATTTTATTTTTTTAACTGGATTGTAATTAATGTTTTTGTTTGCGTATGTGAATGCCTGTATTTGGTAATACTCTTACAAATGCTGCATTTTATTTCATTTTATCCAAAGCTCTTTGTGACAGATGTTTTGAAAAGTGCTCGATTATTAATGTTTTTCCTTTAAATTTTAAAAATCATGCATCATTTTCCTCTAATATCACAATTATGAACTACTATGTATTGGTGTACAACATAAAGCAACACAGAATTTATATATATGTTTGTTATTATTTGATGAACAGGACAGGGAACAGAGTGATTACAGGCACTGAAGGTGCACCATTCAACTGTAGTGAAGGGAACTTGAAATGTGAGATGGTGTAAAAAGTATTGCTGCTCTAGGTAGGCAGTTCAGATCTCTTCCTCTGATTAATTTTACCCGCCAAAGAAAACACATCCTACCACCACAGCAGCACGAAAAGGAAGTTATGAAAAGCATGCAGGAATTTTATTTTCAAGCTAAATCATCTTTTCTGAAGAGAGTAATCTCTGTTCAGCCTTTCTAATAAGTGTTCTTCTTCAATTTCAGTTTATTTTAGGATTGGACAGCTTGTACTGACTGCCCCTGAACCAGATCTGGGACAAGTGCCATCCCGTTAATCCTAAAATTGACATTCTCACGGAATTAACTCCTTCTTGCCAATGTTCATGTATGAAAATGTTTGACTGTTACTCCATTTGACCTATCTCCTTCAAGCAGTGGTAAAGCAACAAGAAGGGACTATGGGACAATGACAGGCCATCTTAATGTTCCAAGAGAAAGTTGAACAACTTGTGAAAAAGAACCAAGAAAAGCAACCTTAGATTTACAGATGTGTTTTTCCTGCATGTCGCTGTGTACCAGTCTAGGCATGTTGTTGTGATGAGAACAGAGAACACAAAAGCTGTTCATAACTGAATCTACTGGGATGCCAATCCCCCTGGTCTCTGACTTTTTCTCTTTGTTTTTTTTTTGTTTTTTAAAACAGATCCCTCATGTCATTAATACTGTCACGCTTAGTTTAAAGGTCTTGCACAATTGCTTGAGCTCACAGATGCTCTCTCACGCAATTGTTAACACATCATTTGTAGTCCTATTCGCTGAAACCGAAGGTGAACTATTCCTAAAGTGGAGCTAAGGTCCACTGTCACCCTGGCTTTTCATGTTCATAGCTTTAAAAGGACTCGATGACAACAGAGGGCAATTTGAAAAAATAAAGCCTACCACAGAACAAGAGAGAGTGCACAAGAACAAAAAAAACAACAAGAGTAGTTAAAAGGCATCCAGTGAGTGTTGAGAGGCTTTGTCTTTCCTGTGTGACCAGTTCAATGTTGAGTTCAGACAACAGCTTGCTAAGCAAACTGGAACATACGACAGTGAGGGGATGTCATGAGGGGAGGTGTAGTTTTAATTCTTTCACCACAAGGTGGCAGAAGTGGGTATAAAATGCAAGCTGGGTGGCTGACAAACAGGACATCAAAGAATCATCTTCCCCCAAAGCAGGCAGAAATTTTTGAATAAGTCATGCAAAATTTCTGAACAAAGTCCATCAGGAAATCCATGCCGTTTCCACAGGCTTTATTCCCAAATGCAAATAGCAGTGAGATATTGTGACTTATTTAGCCTGAGAGACGCAGGTCCTACCCCAAGGGTCCAGCGGGACAATACAGTGTCAAGACTGGACTGATGGTTACGCTGCAGGTACAAGTAAACAGGATTTATATTTCTGTGTAATAACGTCACAGACATTCAAAGGTTGAGGTTGAGTGCCTTGCCCAAGGCAACACTGAAATGTGGCGGGGGACGAAGTTGCAACCCCGACCTTTCCATCCAATTGCAGACTACTTTTTCAGTGAACCACATACTTCACTTTGTTACCAGAAACATTTCATATTTATGTAGTACAAACAAGATGTGACAAAGATTAGGGGATAGTAGAGGGTTATGGGCTTTCCAAACAACATGTAGTGTCACCTCAAAGTTCTGCTCAATAAGGTTTCCTCCTTTGCTCAGACTCTCCATAATAGCTTTATTCCTCAAGATGTCCTCCTCACTCAGATGCTCTCGTCTCTTTCTGGACTCCAGCACCAGGCCGTTCACAGAATAGAAATCTGCCAAGAAGTTTCCCACGCGCTCCTGGAGAGAGAAGAAACAGATCAGTCTGCCTCCTCTATCACCAATTTCCTCTGTAAACAGAAGTTCAAAGAACAAAAGATTAGGAAGACAGAATGCAATACTCCCAATATCATTCACTGCCTCTGTGCCTTTCTGCCCCTTCTTTGTTCTTTTTGACCTCAAGCCCATCACCTGTGGTCCTCTCTTATTTATATACTCTATTTCATGCTGGGTTTCACAAATATGGAAGGAAAATATGGAAGGAAATAAGAGCATTCGTATTCGGGTCAGAGTAGCACAAAGTCATCACATTGTAAAAGCAAATAGCTTAAGATCATGTGAAAAAATATGACACACTGTTAAAGCCTGTGTCTTTCTAACGTATATGGACTTAGAAATACTGAACAAAAAGGCTGACAATACTGAGAGTTGAGTAGTATAACAAAACAAACACAACTGAAGAAAAGATTATAAAACCTTCATTAGAATGAAGTTAAGTAATGCAATTTCTGGTGAAAAATAAATTAGGACACCCCATTTAAAAACACTAACACCACATCTAATTGTATCACATCATGTGACATGATTAGAACCTCATTATTCACCAGAATGACCGTCCAGTTTATCCACTTTAAACTTCACACATTTAGACTTTTGACGAGAGACTAAACACCATGCTGAAATAGAAAGGTCTGTCTGCGATCCTCAGAAAGATGATGTAAACATCTCTTTATAAGTGGTGAAAGATTTAAGGAGGCCTCAAAAATAAATGAAACATTCCACTGTTAGGGGAAAAAAAATCAACAACACTAAAAACAAATTGCCAACATGTTTGGCTGTCCAGATAAATTCATTCCTAGGACAGAAGCTAAAACAAATCCCCTAACATATCTTTGTGGTGACCCACAGCAAGGTCTTTCTACTATTGATGTGAAATTACATGCCTGTACAATCACAAAGAGACTGCAATAGTTTGACTTTCATAGGAAATGTGCCAAGACAAAACCTCTGAAAACAGTGAAGACGGTACAAAATTTTGCTAGAGAGACCAAAGACAAAGGTTAGGCCTCTGGAATAACGGTCTATTGTGAGATGAGTTTAAAAAGACCGGAATAGAGGACTTGTTTAGCATGAATGCAATAAAGCGTTTCAAAACTTGAACCTCAAACTAATTGTAAAGTAAGGAGGTGGAAGTGTCATGGTTCAGGAATATTTTGCCACAGCAAGACTGGTTAGCGCACCATCAAAAACTCTATTATGTATGAGATGTTGCTTAAGGAAAATGTGAGACCATTTGTGAAAAAGCTAAAAGTGAAACATAATAATGACCCAAAAAACCACAAAGAATTGGTTGAGAAGAAGAAAATGGGGATTTCTGGCCTGAAATGGCAAATTGAGCATCCTAATCCAATTAAGATGCTATGTGGGTTTCAGACAAATAAAAACAAGACTGGACATCAATATGTGAACATTACTTATAAAAAGCTTATTATTTATTTTTGTGTCCTAATTTTTTTTTTGACTTGACCGCATATATTAACACTGATGGATGACAGAAAGAAACTACATATATATAAAAAAAATGGTCACCGGGGTAATTTATACATTTAAACAATGAATACAAAACACCAGAAGAAATAAGAAAGTTTGTTTTTAAAATAAGAGTCAATAATTTACATAATACTGTGAAAGGAGAGCAGCTCAGGACCCTTATTTTAAGCAATAATCAAATTCCCATTTTGCCATGTCTGGGAACAGACCACAGCTCCAGAGATTGGCCAAGCGGATCTTTATGAACTTGAGAACATCCTATTAAAATGTGAGTCTGTGTGAAATTTAAAAAACTCATAATAACCAACACCAACCGTCTTGTCCTCTCTGAAAAGCCATCCAGTCTGCGCCCTGGAGAAAGTGATGGACTTGGTGGAAAGTGTGGCAGAGTAAATGTCACTGCTCATCAAAATGTCCACCTCCTCTTCGGTCTCCATCTCCGACTCCTATGAAGACAGAACAGAGGGACATAAATACCAACACCAGGCGATTACATACTGCGAATATTGAGACAAATATAGCTGAAATCTTAGGCAACTTGTCTTGTTGTGGGTCAGATAGAATTACCAAAATGATTTATATTTGCTTAGTGCCACAATAATGAGAGAAAGAATATGTCTGAGATTTATTAATGAATTCTTCAAATCAGAAAGTTACATGCAGAATTATTACCATTTCTTGAAACAAACGAGGAAAAAGCTCAGATGATGATGTCATGAATTTGGAAACTTCTGATAGGTTAATTCAGATAATTGAGTTAATTGGAGACACTCCTATGGAGGTATATTAAGACCACCCCTCAAACACATTGCTTTCTGGTTTGACACAATGAGAAGGTGCTACGTTCATCCGTTCAATCAATAATACTCAAGCATGACAATAATGGGAATGTCCAACCTTCTAACAGTCACTGGTTTTTGCCCGTTCTGTTAGGAAGAATGGAACCTGAGCTCCAGCAAACTATTGTGAGAAGCTTGAGGAAGGAACTCCAAAAGACTTGAAGTCATACAGTTCAACAGCAATGCTACCAAAAATAAATCTGACCTATTCATTTTCTATTTATTCTGGCAATAAACAGGGCATTTAGAATCCTGGTGATTATAAATGACCTAAAATAAGAGAAATTTGTTCTGACTAGAATAGCAGAGAAAAGTTAATTGGTTTCAGTATTTTTTTAAATTCAATTCAAAAATTTAAATTCATACAACATTACACCTTTTTTTTTCCAGGTGTTACTGTCTGTTTATTTTGATGATAATTGCTAACAGTTTATGAAAACACAAACTGAATATTATATAAGTCCAATTTATTATTTTTTTTACTGAAAAATATCTCTACATATTTCACTCAGTGCTTGGTTGGAGATCCTTTTTCATGAATAATTGCAGAGTGGCACTGAGGTGATCAACCTGCAGCACTCCTGAAATGTTCAGCAAGCCCACATAGCTTTAATAACAGCCTTCAGCTCGTCTGCATTGTAAGCTCCTGCGTCTGGTTTCACCTTTCTATAGAAAATATGTCATTGATCTCCTGAGGGGTTGAGAACCAGCCAGTTTCCTTGTAATTCAAGCATAGTGTAATTATAGGAGGTACTGATTCAGTGGAAATACACGAGCATAAGAAATGGCTCCTGAGATCATCAGAGACTGTGGACACTTTACACTGGACTTTGAGCAACTTGAATGCTGTGCCTCTTCACACTTCCTATAGATTTTGGGACATTAATTTCCACATAAAACACAAAATTTACTTAAATATTAAAACATGACTTTTGGTCACTACGCAACAGTTCAATTGTTTTTCTCCTCAGCACAGGTATAATGCTTCTGATGTTGTTTCTTATTGAGGAGATGCTTAACACAAGGGCTGTGACCTTTGTAGCCCATGTCCTTATGTCTGTGTTCAGTAGCTCTTGAAGCTCTGATTCCCATCATCCTGTCCTTCATGAATGTAACCAATTTCAGTCTTGAATAGGCTTTGCTTCACAATCCTCTCAAGAATATTCTTGTTTCTTGGGCACATTTTTAACCAAAATTTTTCTTCCACTGAATTTTTCGATAATATGTTTGGATACAGTTCTCTGTGAACAACAAGCTTCTTTGCCAATTGCCTTTTGAGGTTTACACACATCATAGAGGCGTATTTTGTGTCTGTAGAAAGTAGTAATAATCAAAATTGACAAAATTTAGTGCTTGGAATACACATGTCTATGTGTAATGAACTTGTATAGTGAGTGAGAGCAAGATTTTGAATTGAATGATAAATAAATTTACTTGTTAATGGGATTCTAATCCATTAAGATACACCACTGCGTTTTTCCCAAACGCAGCTCATTTGTGTTCGCTGTAATGAACATGGCAGGTTTGGGAAACCACCAGATCTCACTCACCTCATGGTGTATCCGCTGGTAGACCTTCTGTTCATTGTCCAGAACAACAAATGACTCAGAGGGAATAGCATTGCCATTGAAGATGAAACTGAGGTCTCCTCGCTGGCATTTCATATCAGTAAAGTCTATCAGGGTTGTGTCCAACCTATAACCACAAATTACATTTAAAGAGACAAAAAGTATGTTTTATTTAAAAGAGTGGGGGGTGTGATGTTAAAATAAACTGCAACATGACAACCAAAGAACTCACTTGAAAAACTTATTGACTAAATAAAATCAGTAGAAAGTACAGTGTTAATACTATGAGGTGTAGAAATGTTTCATATTTGCTATCAATCTTTCGGGGTTCTGGATGCTAATCAGTGCCATGGGAGATCAAAAATGAACTTCGAACCCCTTATGTGTGTGCTTGTTTGTCTGTGTGTGCTGTCAAAGTCTGCAGCTTTCAACCGAAGCACGACAGCAAAGAGAATAACTGATTTGCATGTGAACACCAGGCAGTGCAGTGGAGGATGCCATGAGTAGGTATGAAAAGTGTGACATGCTGTAGCAGCAGAATGCAAATGAACTTGGTGTGACAGTTTTTTCCCCCTCTCTCCTTTCACCCTCTCAGTATCTCTTTTCCATTTCTAAATCCCCAGAATAATGAGAGGGCATTTTGAATACCAAATTAGACAGCCAGGAGCAGTTTCAGATGATAATGAGAAGCTCCACATCAAGGTTAGTTCTTACGGGAAAAGCACACTGACAGAAAAACTCAAATACATACTTCAAATGGGTTTAGGTGATAGGGTGACACTAAAATGTAGAGGCTCATGTTTATATTCTGTGTAAAGGAGGAGCTTTTATTTTCATAACCTTAAAAGGAGCTAATAAGAGTGTAACTACATGTCACAGGTACACAAGCTTTGCCCCAACAGCTTTAGGTTTTTGCCCAAAAGCCAATGAAGTGATATGGATTCCCACCAAAGATTCTTTACTGTGACTGTGTCAGCATGTGTCAGTTTGACGACTTTTTGCTGGCATTTATAGTGAGTGAGCTACACAGCATAGTAACTCCATCGACAAGGCTTCGACTCAAACAGAAAGACAGAAGTTAGAGATCTGTACTCGCAGGCCATGCTATTCACTTTTCTCCCAGGCAGGCTATGATTTCACACTCTAGTTCACAAAACTGAGTTGACGAGCACAAATAGGAAGCAGAGGGGGAATTGAGAAGAGCAGTTGTTGAGAGCAGTCAAAAGTTCTACAGTTCACTTCACTCATTTTACTAAAAAAACTTTTCTCAAGTGCATTTTTTTAGAAGATTCACCTGATGTTGATGCCATGCTTGTAAATCTTACACGCATCTGATGGGAGGATTCTGGACAGCAAAGGCACTGCAACATGAGAGCACATGTGAAACATCTCAACTGCATCCCAATTGACAAAGATTGCGAAAAAATAAGGGCAAAATGAATTTTAAAGTATCAAAAGCATGTACATGTGCAGCTTGTGTTATCTACAGCGGCAATAAAATGCACTTGTACACCTTAATACTTTCATGTCCCAAAAACTTTCAGTGTGTTTCCTGCATTTTATTGTTCTACAAATCTGAAGACAGTTAACAGTTAAAGAAAAACTGCAGTGAAAAGTAGAAAAAATAGCTGTGGCTGTTTAGAGTCAAAAAGGGACAAATAAGGTTTTTGTAACGTTCAGATCCATGGACGTGATGAAAACTAAATTCAGCTTCTAAAATGCATGGATATTTACTCTTTTCTGCTTTTTCAATTATTTACAGAATTACAAACATGTCCAGGGTCATGTTTACTCCAGATTAAACAAAGATTGAGCATTTACCCTTGGTTTACTCTAGCTAATACTTACTCTTTGGCCAGAATAAGCATTTTTCTTACTTTGACTTTCATCAAAGATCCATCATTAATAATACTTGAAATTACTTGGAAAACCACTGTAAAGAAGATGTGTCTATTCATGTCCAGCTGGAAGAGTGGCCATTCTCCAAATAGTACCGGAAGGAAGTCACTGAGCTGATAAACCAACCGATTCCTTAACACGCTTCACATCAGTCTGACTCAACTGTTAAATCAGGCTACATCTGATTTAACTGGGAAAGTCATTTACAAAATTAAATTAAACTGTTGCTCTACAAGCCCTTTGTTTTGACATGCTGCAACCACAAACCTCTGTGTATTTTTGGAGTTTTGTGTGATAAACCAACACAAAGTAGCACATAATGGTGAAGTGGAGAGACAGTGATACAATGGTTTGATTTTTTTTTTTTTTTAACAAATAAAAATCTGAAAAGTGTGATGCACTTTCGTATTCACCAAATGTGATTCTATTCTTTGTAGAACTACCTTTCTTCTAGAAGAACAGCTGCTACTGCTTTGGGGTATGTCTTCCAGTTTTCCACATACAGCACATAAACTGAAATTTCTGTCACTTTTTATTTTTTGCTAAATATGTCGAGTTCAGTCAGATTAGATGGGAGGTATCTGTGAACACACATTTCCACATCTTACCACAGATTCTCAACTGGATTTAGGTCTGGACTTTTGACTTCCGATCATCCTAACCATTACATCATAGCAGCATTATGCTTCCACCACTATACTGATGGAGGAGATGCTGTTTTAAAAGAGATCTACAGTGTTAGTTTTTCAGAACATGCTTTGGTTTTACACCAAAAAGTTTCATTTTTGCATCATGACCAGAACTACTTCTACTTTTGCTCTGTACCACATGGTTTTTACAAACAGGACAACAAGTTTTATTTTACAAAATCAAATTTCTGGAGTGCATGGTTAAAATAGTTGTACTGTCAAAAAATCCTAGGTTTCCACAGTCCTCTTCATTGCTCCTTTGATTAATGGTCTTCTTCCATGGCTTATCAAAATAAGTGAACAGACATGATTTGGTAGATTTGCAGTTGCGCTATATTTTCCCCTTTTCCAAACGGTGTATTGAACAGCGCTTTGTGAGACGCTTGATTCTGTAGTGTGTTACTTTGTCTTCTAAGTGTAAACTCACAGCACTTGAAATCTACCACCCTTCAACTTTCCACATAGCCTGCAATATTAATATTGTGCACACAGATAGAAGAGAAAGTGTTGTCTGTGAACTAATGTTCTCTTACAAATCCCAGAGGACTTTACAGAACATCTTTATAGTGATTCACTATAGAGAGTTTATTAAGAGGGTGACTTCTGAAGGTAAAGTGGGCTGAATAAAAATACAGACTATTGTCCGGATTTCATGGTTGAAATGTAACAAAATGCTTGAGGGGTATGGATAATTTTGCTTTGGAACAGCGGAACTGGTGTTTAACTTACCCCAACTCTGGAAGTCCCAGTGAAGCTCCAGGTAAAAGTCTCCAAGCTGGTAATAATGACTCAGTATTAGTTAAAACAAGATGATTAATGATTAAGATTGATTACTGCAACTGTGATTCTATACAAATAATACTCAAACTGGAATAAACAGTGAGTGGGAAGGATATTGAGCTTAGTGTCAATAAATGTTGAGTCATCAACTGAGCATTTACAGCAACAGGAAGTTAACAATGAGTCTGACTCATAACTAGCTCGGTCTGTAATAATCATCTCTGAGACATCATGATGTGGAACAAATTACCATGCTTCACTATAAACGTATGATCTCTTTATGTCTAATCAGAGTTGGGTAGGGTTACGGTTAGGGTACGTTTTAACCAGTGGCGGCTGATGTCATATTTCCTTAACAGTGTGTGTCAAGATGCAGTTTTATTTACACAACATTTCCAACAAATGACTCTCATTCAACAGTGAATTTCATTTCTCTTCTGGGGTGCCCATCAACAGCTGCATAATGATGTTATACAGTTTACAAACAATACTTACAAATACAGTAGAAATTTGTGTAAAAGTTTTATTTTTTATTACTATCAAGTGTAATAAAAAAAATCCCTTGATTCTCTGGCAATTAGAACATAGAATTTATTTTATTTATCTTATGTCCTAAAACATTAAATGTTTACTCTGGTTTAGTCTCGGATGCTGAGAAAAAGGTTAAATATTTTTTCCCCAAACAGTGTGTGTAAACATCCTGCTTATTGTTGTATACAGGCCTGAAAATCCATGTTATGCCTATGAATTTTGAAACTAATGAAAATTAGGAGCTAATTACTACTATTATTACAACTAACTGAGAAGAAAACATTTTACTTTGACAAAAGAGCTACATCTTCGGCTGCCAGGAAAAGTACTACAAAGCACTACATACCTCTTTGAGGGCTTTCAGCAGTTTGGGCCTCTTGTCTTCTACGCTCTCCCTGGACTGCTGCTTCAACTTCCTCAGCAATGCTGTGACTGTGGGAGAGGAAAGAGACAAAAAGAAGCATTAACACTGAAGAAGTTTCTCATCTATGTTCAAAAAAGGACTGCCTTTTAAACTTTTTAGTACAGCAAAAAGAACACTGGATGCATGCAATCAGCTCCAAAAACAGAAGAGAACTCTTGACTTTTTAATACTCTGCTTTAATGGATCTGAGTCCCATTTTACAATCTCTAAGCAGGTCATCTATGCACTCTGTTATGCTGCTGCTGTTTTGGCAGAAGGAAACTGCGTTTTTCAACATGTCCTGAAAATCACTGAGAAACTCGCTTTAAAAGCTCAATTTTTATGTTTATACTTAGTGGTTAACTGATGTTTATTTTATGAACTTTTTCCTAGAAAAGGGGGAAAAAAAGTTCTACAGAACTTTTCTTTTCCCTAGAAAAGTTCAAAAAAGCCTAATTTAAAATAGTCTTACAGTTTAGCTTTTTGGGGGATTTACTTTGGAATAAGTCACATTTATATCCCCATTTTATACCTGTTTGCTGTCATTTTGTCCTAACCTCCTTTAATGTTATACTCACAGGACAAGAAAGCCAATTTGTATACATGTACTTATTTATTGCACATTTCTTTCTTCTCTGGAAAGTTTTTTTTTTTCGATTTGTAGAGGAATTATAGAGAGAGATGGTGATAAAATGATTTAAATGATATCTATAATTGGATTTATTTGTAGATTATTTTCTAGCAACTTTGTATAGCACCTTATTTCCCTTAAATATCACTCTCTGCATGGGTCAATTGATTTACAAATTATAATATATCATGGCTCTGGATCAAAACAAAATAACTCTTATAGACTTCCTTTGGGTAGATAGTATTTGTTGGATTCACACAACTGTAGTTTAGTACAGTAGAGTACGAGCTGAAATTCTCATTGACTGACAACTTTAAGTATAAATCCTCAGGCTTTACTGTAACAGTATTAACAAAACATATTAAAAAACAGTGCATGTATAATGATATAGTCATTTCTATTTTATATTCACATAACTAATGAATTAGAAAGATTTTTTCACCAATACTCTGTTCCTAAAACAACACATCATACTGATTATAACAGATATAGATGATGCTATACTTACCAGTTGTTAATAGTAATATAAAGAATATAGTATAGAGAATAAACATAAACTAAAGTTGGCAATAATTTGTTTGTATGACCAGATATTTGCTGGCCTGGGAGAGTCTGAAGTTTCTTGCAGACGTGCTGTTCTTAACTTGTAAGCTGTAGATTGCATGTTCTCTTCTTAAGGGTGATGGATGGCTCTCCTTATATTCCCATGCTATATTATTTGCAGCTGGAAATATTTCTCGACAACTAAATTTGGCTTTCTTGGAAGTGACGGAAATGTGTGGGAACCTTCCTTCTACCTCTGTCATCTCTGAACCCCCCCCACCCAAAAAAAAAAAAACCACACAAACATGCAAACAGTATAATGGGAAGTTTTTCAGCTTTAAAACTATCAAGAATTTTGGAATTTTTTAAACCCTTGAGATACACTGACAACAGTGACTGATTCATGAGACAACAGGCTAATACAAAATGATTTTAAATCCTCATCAGTTGTAAAAACAAGCACAAAATAAATAGAGCTGAATAACATTACAAAATCATTTAATGGCAATACATTATTGGTATAATGTAATGATGCTATGAGCTCCTTTTTTTCTCTGCACTTCCAACTTCATCTGCGACATTTAACTTCTTGAACTCTGTAACCTGTGTTAAGTGTGAGCTACAAAGCTCCATCCTGTCTGAATAACCTATGAGTGTGCTAAGTGTAAACTCACAGCACTTGAAATCTACCACCCTTCAACTTTCCACATAGCCTGCAATATTAATATTGTGCACACAGATAGAAGAGATAGAGAAGATGACATATTCATGATTTATTGTGCAGCCCTAGTACGAAACATCCCCCTGGCAGGTATGATGTGATGTTTGGCAAACAGCAACAATGGGTAAATATATGCAAGGACACCTAACTAAACTAACAGTTTCTCCTTAGACATGACTGACGATACAATAGGCTAGACTAGAAGTTAAGAACATACAGCTAAAATGCATAATGTATTTTTCCTGAGAAATAGGCCAACTTTCTGCATTCAAATAAGACACTTGATTCTTCTAAGCATTCACGATGATATGCCTGCAGGGAACAAAAAACTACAGGAAGTTCAAAGGGAATGAGCCTGGCAGAGATGAGGCATACTGGTAATAAGCGCTGCCTTGGACCTCCTTATTGATCAGAGGGAGAGGCATATTCTTGCAGACTTTTAACTGACCAGTCATATTATCAAGCATTCAAAGCTCTTTAGACCCATCAGAAAAAAATAGGGATTCACATCTGAGAGTTGTGTGTTTATGTGCTACTTCCTATTTAGCCGATAACCAGCCATCTGTATCTCATGACATAGTTGTGGTTCTTTGATGAAGCCAGGAAGGGAATAAATGCTCACATGTCTTTACCAGCTACAGCTCTTGAAACACTTAATGAATAGAGTTCCTATTTTGTCTAAGCCCAAATGTCATACTTTTGAAAAAGACTAAAAATACCTCTTGTCCAATAAGAGATTAACATTAACTTAACTATCAAATCCATGAGTCAACATTACAAACAGGTTGTTGTTATTATTTTATGGGTGCCCCCCATGTAGCAGTGCAGATTCCGAGATAGAATTGGACCAAACTGGCACAGGCAACCACACACATTGACACACATGAACACACTTGTGCCAACTGAACCTGACACAATCACAGGATGTGGGGATCTTTGTGGGCTGGCTTAATGAATGCTGACAAGCACTGGTCGGGGTTCCTCTTGATCCTCAATGCCTCTCACTATGACAAGGAAAGGAGTATAATCTCACCATCTGGCCATGGACCACCTAGCCAACACAGGCTAAGAAACTGATGCGAAACACCACAACACAATACCAAACTGTATTGTGTTTGGTATTGAGACATTGGGAGATTTTCTTGGCATTAATTGAATGACTAACCATAGGGGCTTCATTACTACCTTCTAATGAAAACAGACATTTTCCATCACTACAAACTGCTACAACTTAATTAGTCCTTGGAACTAATAACACAACTGCTTCTGGAAGCTCTCAAAGAATATGAGAACAGATAGTTGCTGGATAACTTCCAGCAGACTAAGTATAAGTAGCCAGGGAATATTTGCTTTGACATTACAGATACACTTAATTGGAGGTTGGAATTGGTTTGATTAGGTCTAATCAGTGGTCTGGAAGACAAGTTATTATAAAAAAATAAAAGACAAATAAAGGTTAAGAACATATGTTTGATACACCTCTGTCATGGAACCTGCCACATTTGTTTACCCTTCTGTGACAGTCCTTGGAAAAAAAAAATAAAAATTATCAATATTAATTGCAAATCTCAAAGAAAAAGGTATTGGACTGATCTCTAAGTGATACCTAAAAATTGACTGGAACTAATATACAATGTGATGCTGGAAACATTACAACACTTGTAATGTTAAGCTACTTAAAAGCAAGTAGCTTAACTCTCCTGTAAACATAAACAAAATCTAAGATTATTTCTTAAGTCAGAAATTATTAGGTCAGAAAATAGCATCTAAGTATTAATCAAAGCCTTGTTTGAACATTTTACTCAAAAGGACAGTTCCAAAAACACTAACACTATCCCTTTTCACACATTACTGCTCCTTGAGGAATAAAAAAACATTCTGGCTTGGATAATTTATCCAAACTGAATAGAGGTAGTCCAGTGGTAGATCAATGTGTGTTCCGACACTGGCAGTGTTACAGAAACAGCACTGTTGATAAGAGCAGTGTGCTGACTGCCCCGTGTCCTACTTCACACATGGGTGCAAATTAAAGCTTCCTAAATACACAGTCTGAAACCATATCACATCCCACCCCAAAAAAGATGCTAGAGTGCAAACCCAGAGGCTTCAAGCTTCCTCAAACTGCTGGGTAAGAGTAAGTGGCAGCATTTGAAAAACATTGCTTGAGACTTTAATTTGCTTGAGCACACAGTTTTCTGCCTCAGCTTTTCAGCAGACAGCTCTGATGTAGCTTGGTTGTTTATTTCCTCTGCAGAAAGCATTACAGCCAGACACTCCCATGGAAAAACCGCTCCCAATCATATAACACTAAACATTACTGAGACAGCCTTTAAAACAGATCTTAAAGCAAAGAATTCAATTGCATGAGTAGAAAAGTAAGTAAGAAAAGTGAGGACAGACAGCCATTTTCCACAAAACAGTCTATTTTTGAGCCCCACTTTGCTTTGTTTTTGTGTTTGTTCAAACACAAATAAAAGTCAAAGATGCATGTGCCTGCTGACGAAAATGTCTCTGAAATTATCACTACGTATATAAACAGTTTATGAGCTTTATGAATTGACAAGTGAAACAAATGACTAGCTGGAACTAATCTCGGTTCTTTAAACCCAGGATGTCTGTTTGTCTTTAAAACAAACAAAACCTTCTATGGTTCTACTTCTATCTTCAAGGCCTGACAAACACTTACTCAGATCAGACTGAATAGCTGTGGTTAAGAGCTTTGTAAAGCTAACTTTGAAACATACTCAGCATTTTTGTGCTGAACAGAAAACAATTGTTACAGTTTACATACTTCAGCACTTTTCTTATATTGTTATTATAACTTACACATAGATAGGGTGAAGTCTCACCCCTTCTTTTAATTAATATTTTCTTGCCAACAGTGAGTTTCCAATCAAGTAAAAAAGACATGTGAACCAGGCTTGGAAGGGGACAATCAAACTATATGCATAAAGGAATACAGTAATCTGGCAGTCCACAGATCAAGCAAACTCTTATAGCCCAAGCAAGTCCCTGCCTTTTAAAGTGTTAAGTCAGCCATCTGTGGCTAAGCTGACACAAAAGTGGCTGGGCCCGATCATTTTTGTTTTAGTGCATCACAGACTCAAGTCCCTTTTGGCTTCCCATTCCGTCAGCTAAGACAGACCGACTGTAGCATCTATGAGCAAGATGTTTAACATTTTCTCAGATTCAAGACGGAAAAGATGTTTGGAATAATGATTATAGAAAATACAAATGCATGTCTTCATGGGACTTAGTGAAGAGAACAGAATGACTGTTCTGAATGTTCCCCTTAAATTTGGCTGCATGTCAACTCCCCCATTTTGCCTTTTCTTCTTAAGGTTCTCTCAGAAGATAACCGAATGGGTTTTGTACTCCTGCAGGTATGCTCTCATTATGTTTATATGCCTAACTGTTTTGTGTTGTAAGACGACCAGCTTCAAGTAAACTATAAATGAACATGTCATTGTAAAATAAATGACTAAATATCTCAAGCAATCCCCTAACATATTTTTGATTTGATGTGATTTCCTTTATATTTTTTAAAGGGCAGAAATAGAATTGCTTTTGCCAGTACTGCACTTAAGTATGTGGATGGTACATTTAGCTATAGTTGCAACTTGAGCAAGAAATTTAATAAAGCAACTGTTCTTGCATCAGTATACAATTATGAAAGTAAAATACATTTAACCGTATTATGTCAGTCTTCTTCTGCAACAGATAGACAGACAGCAATACGTCCCCTTAGCTCATTGGTGCAGGGCTTTTTTTTGGCTGACCTACTACATGACAGAGAAAAACAACTGATACACCATATATCAGGCAGCAAAATTAAAATCTAAATCCTTCTAACAGAAGTTTGTTGTGCAACTTCAGTACAAAGCCAGTACTTCCCCCCCTTCATTCTGTCCCTTCCTCACAAAAATGTATCACAAATCTGACTAAAGTGACATCTTTGAGGAGATGTAGTAGTTTTGTTGTGTAACAAGGCTATGCTTACATATAACAAAATACTCAGAACATTTCAGGCTAAAGTTTTTACCACTCTGAAATGTGTTGGAATTCAATGGTTAAGAGTTTGAGCACGATCAGTGTATGATGAGTGAGAGAAATGTCAAGTGAATATCCTTTCATTAAAACAGAGGCTCTGAGAACTTTGAGGAATGTACCCTCTTTCTGATGAACAAAAGAAGTGGACCACCATCATGGCCTTGCTGGGAGGCAGCAGTTTGAAGGAATGTGCAGGGTCTTTGTTGATTCGAATCAAGACCTTTCTCTGTTCGTCGTGGTTTTCTCACAGGAAAAAAAAATCTGACTGAACCCATAGTTATGACTGTAAGTGGGTTGTTTGACTGACATTATGCACCACAATGTACCTGTAGCGGGGTTTCACAGTTCCTGTTTGTTTCAAATACTTACTCATTTGTCGATCTCCGTAGCTAATGGCCTCTGCAAGGGGGCTCCATCCCTGAGCATTCTTCACCTTCACAGGTGCATTGTGAGCCAGTAACAAATGGGCGCATTCTGTGAAAAGGACAGTCAGGTAAACAATCCTAAACACTGAAAGCATATCTACCAAACATCACTGACAAGCTACGCAGACAGAGAGGAATGGTTTGTCTTTCACAAACCTAGACACGTTTTCACAGACATTTTTGACTAGTACATTTGTAACTTATCCTTGCCTTACAAATGTTTATCTGATGGAAGACAAACAATTCTCTCAAATTTTACACTTGCACATTATCAAGACGGAAATTTATTCATATTGTTCTTTGCAAGCTCATTAAGATTGGATGGGGAGAATGTGTTGACAAATATTTTTGACTCTCATCACAAATTAGGTTTGGGTCTGGACTTTGGCTGAGCTAGTATAATACAGGCTTTGATGTGAATTATTTTCTTGTATTAATTCCCCAGAAATGTGGATCTCTGTAGCTCCTCCAGAATTACCATGAGTCTTGCCATGTGCATCACTTTAGGAGGAAAGCCATGTCTTAGTAGGTTTGCAGAAAAGCTGCACAATATATATAACAAATGCTAATATTTATATATTTTGCATGCAGGCTCCCTAGCCCCGAAAAAAATTTAGAGACACTTGTTTTAAGATAGAAATAATTACTCATTTATCGATCTCTGATTTTTTTGTAAATTTATTTCAGCATTTATGTTTGTTACGAACCTAAAACAGAAAGACATCAACACTGTGAATTTAATTTTATTTCCAGTCCTGTCAGATGAATTGGGGATAATATTTTGCAATTTAACTTTACCTTAAACTTCTCCAAAATGTTTTTGACGACTTGTCTGCTGTGCTGTTTTTTGGTTTTCATATTTTTTTGCTTGTAATGTTCTCTAACAAACCTCAGTGACCTTCGCAGAAAAGGTGTACTCATATCACGCATAGGTTGACTAGTTTTTACTAATTAAGAGAATTCTAGCCCCAACTGGTTGCTTTTGATCTTATTCAGGGCTTTCAAAGAGAAAAGGTACGAATACAAATGCATAACACTTTTCAGATTTTGTAATTGTAGAAACTGTTGAAAATTCACTAGATTATTCCTTCCTCTTTTTATGCATTTCTCTGTAGTTGTAAAATGTGACAAAATGCTGTAAAGCACTGCACAGCAATCAATGAGTCTATTTCTTGAAATAGATTCAAGAAATAGATTTTTTGAAAAACATTCTCAGAATGTTTGATGCTGTTATGGTTACTTGCAGGTCAAGGAGTTTTCTGTTCAGATTCATCATCCATTGAATTTAACAAATGACAGACAGGTTTATTCTTCTTGTGGTAAACATGTATCTGCAGTATCTGTTTATACTGTTATTGTAAACATATCGGACCAGGTCCAGTGTACTCTAATATGGGTGATGTCAGCTACCTCCACCATGTCTGATTTAACTACAGAATCAATTGAGCATTTTGAGAATAACTCTGATTATAAAGACCGATTATGTAGGACTGAGATGACAGCTGATCTTTTAATAAACCAAGCCATATGGGACCTAGAGTTACAAAAGACACAGAACACTCTTTCAATTATCACTAAAAGTCCAAATCCAAGTGAATAAAATAGTTAAGTCACAGGAACACACTGGTACTGTGTAGAGTGAACCACAGAATTGTAATTATAGTACATCAACAGATAACTGGCCAGACAGTCACTTTTTTTAATTCAAAGATCAACTCTGAGAGCAGCACAGAAATCCTTCCACTCTCTGGGCAACTTGTCAGCGAACTACAGCCAGCCAAATATGAAGTCTGTTGTTCCGGCTCAGCTGTCAGTGTTGTTGTGACATCATTTATTATAATGCTGGCATCTGTACAGCTCTGTCTCAGCCATGGGCTGAGCAGCTACAGTCCTGTGAGCACTGCAGCAAACAAATGCAAACCCAGCCATAACTGCTGCTGAGTGGATATGCTGGGCTCTCACATGAGGTGGCAATGAAAAGTATTTTAACTGATTCTGAGTCAATGCAAATTAATTCAAGATTTTGCGCTCATGTTGAGACTTGTCCTTTATTAAACTTCAGTATGACAAAAACGCCATAACCTCTGCCTTTTGAGTGTAACATTTTTTCACAATCCCACATCAACCATCTACATCCTCACCATGTTTAATAGATGAGAAAGCAGCCAGGATCCCATGTATTCTTAATAAGTGAGAGTGACACACTTGAAACGTTTCCTGAATAAACATGAAAACACAACAAAAACATGCATGGCTGTATATAGTTTATTCACAGAAAAATAATAAAAGGGTCCTGTGAAAACAACAAAAGTACTACCGCTGCATTCCTTTAAAGCAATTATTGGCTGTTCAAAAAGGAGAGAGAAAGGACAATTAAAACAAAGACAACCATGTTAAAACGTCTCCCTTTTCTGCTCCTCTTGACACATTTTTCCAACACTGTTCTCAAACTTTTTACTTCCAGTTTCATTCTAGTCAAATCCCAGGCTTTTATTACATACAAAGATGGCAGAATGCGTCACAAACAGCCCCACACCATAAAACTTAACAGCAGGACCCTGCTAATGCATCGGTCGACCTGTGAAGAGCCCGGGGCTGAAACATTGGATAACTGAAGCTGATGTTGAGAAAATGCTGGCGAACAAATGCACAGATGTACGCTCCCTTTCTGATATAAGCCTTAGGTCCCCAGAGGCCTTTGACCTCTACATCACTCTGCTAAATCCAGTGGTTGTGTAATAACAACAAGAGCATTTAGCAGATATGCAGAACCATGGGAAGAGCAGCCAGGCCATATGTCCTCCTGGTCTGGGATTAGGCACTTTAAGCACTCTGTCTGGCTATATAGATGGAGTGGTGATATTGTAGTCATCATGAAACATGGACAAAGACCTTTTTTTTTGGCAACAGATTTTTGTTATATGCAATACCTTCAACCACTTCCCATTTGTGGATGAAATAAGTATATTGCTTTAACTTTTATAACCACTGGGCTGAACATAATTGTTCTGGAACAACTATGTTTATCTCAACCCTTTACATTGTATACTTATAATATAACTACCTATGGTAACTGCCTATTACTATGTTATCCTTTTCAACAGCAATAACTCACTAACCAACAACAACAAGGCTGCATCTAAATATACTTTGAATGATATATTATGAGTAGAAGAGCAGTTGACTACCATAGAGACTGGACACATGTGTTAGAGAGACATTGCTACCATACTGTGTCTGCTGCTTGGGGTCAAGAGAGGTGGCAGGTGCAGCACCCCTTTCAAGTACTGTTTGAATTCTATATGTTTTTTTTATTGCCACCTGTTTTTATCTTTAATTAAGCACGTTCTGTTGTATTTGCTTGTCTTTGGTGTGTAATGTGAATAAAACAATAGTATTTAAGATAAATGAATAAAAACAAAACAACATGTTAATTGATAATTAAATTGCCCCTTTATACACAATATGTGATATAGTCAAGCAGTAAAATAATAAAGCAGGTGGCAAGTTTTATGCAAAACCTGTTTTACACCTCAAACAACATCACCCACCTGTCTAGCATTATGTTTAGCATTGCCTATTGCAATTCTGGCCTCTCTGACACTTTTGCATACCAGCTTATGCCAGTAAGCCAGTGTAACTGTTCCAGTTTTTCAAGCCACTCATATGCATAACTGTCACTGTTGGAATGGTAAATAATAAACATCTGCACATGTAATACTACACACAAAGAGGGTCTTGTCCTCTCCATCCATAAAGGGCAGCCACGCCCAGACAGTGATCTCATGCGGTAGCCTTAAGCCTGGCTCGCCTGAGCCTCCCTGGAGGACAGGGAAGAAAACAAGTAACCTCATTAGCGCAATCAATGCCATGGCCTCCTATCCGACACAACACTGTCACTTGGCTGCCGGAGTTACCAAAAGAGTAGCGGCGGGGCTCTGATGTCAGTGACAGGAATTGACCTTTGTGAATGTGAAATCAATTGAAACCAGTGCTTCAATGACTGACAGTGAACGAATAGAACTGTGCAGTACATGTAACTGATGTGAGTACCAATTTCCAGCAGCAAAAAACAAAAGTAAATTTTTCATTGTAACACAAATAAGATACTTCAGTTCTGTATACACATGCCTTCAGACCCATTCAATTCAGCAAAAAACAATATCGCTTAAAAGACAGTAGCGTGGATTTGATGTCATAATATGCTCAATATATAGCTGAAACATATATTTAAATGTTCTCAAATATACAATCATTTTTTAGAAATACCTTTCCTTTCTTATTCCAACCTATACCAATAAAGCATAACATGTTGGCTTATGTACACTTATAACATATGGCAAATGTTATCAAAGAATAATTATTCAATGCTGAAGCATAATTTCCCAGGTTCATAGTTATATGGCCAACAGTAGAATATCATCTGAAGTATGACACTTTATCTTGTCTTTGTAATTATACTGTAGAGTTACACAGTATCATAATTGTCATCGTGATGTAAAAGGACTGCTTGGACACAAAACTTGGTACAATATTATATCTGAAGTGTCTTGTATTCAACCTCTGCATTTTGATGTGACCTGTGGGATAACTTTCCTTAATGCTGATCTATTTTTTTAAGTGGTAGAATGCTAAAGATGAAAAGCCTGCTAGTTTTAATTAATTTCATTTTCATATTTTTCAGAAATTGCAATTACAGCTTTTCCTGACATTGTGCATCCCTACTATATTATACCACTTAAAATGGAATGTTCCATCATGGTTTTATATATTTAATATTCACTCAATAAGTACTTATTTACAGGTGAGTATGTTGGTCTGATAGTTAAAAACCTATTCCACACATCATGAGTTATATTAATGAGATGAATATTTCTAGTATCAGAATTATTATCTTCAATAAACTCATGATAGAAAATCCTAATGATAAAGAGTTAAGCCCTGATTCTTAACCAGAAGAAAAAATAAAACACCATCAACACCCTTTCACTCATGCATAATCATCTTGCCTGCTGGGATTGTGTGGTGATCTGTCACAAATGTCTGGTGGTGCTTAGACACAGACAGAGGCAGAAAAATAAACTGAAACACACAACAGAAACAAAGAGAAACACAAACAGATGTCATACGTGCTTACAGACATCTTCATTCCCAAACAGAAGCAGACAGCCAGGCAGAAACAAAAATACACCACATGGCAGGGACACCTTCAAACACTGCTCACCTTTGTGTCCCATCATGACAGCGAGGTGTAATGGTGTGTTTCCTGTAGACAACAAAAAAAAATGAATTTCTAGTCACTAATAGAAACAGAAAAAAGCAAAGACAAGAACTTTATCTGTAGAGCTGTCACAGTTTGCATAATTTGTACATTTATACTGGAAAGCAAAACAGAGTTCAAAATTATATGGTAATGATAAATGCCTATTATGAGTTCTCTCACCGTGACAGTCTTTTTCAGCAGCTAACAACCAACTTCACCACAAAGTAATCTCAATTTATCTGGTGGTGACATGGCTAGTTAGCTAAATATAATCATTTCATGGCAAGGGCAACATTACTTATATGAGCCCAAAAAATTACTTTTTACAGGTGTGTGGGGAAAAAAGGCATTTTTCTTCCCAAGATATAAAATATGCCTCAGAGGAAGCCAAACTGCCCAGTCAGATCCTTAAAGGTTTCTACTGCAGAAAACATGATGAGAACAGGCATTCACTGTAGGGAGTGCCTTCTAAAGATGTAAGCCTTGAAATGGTGTAAAATACAAGCTACAACTCTGACATCATGCTGTGGTAAATGATTAGAGGTGTGAGTATTTTACGTAGGAAGAGGTGTTATATGCCCACTAGATACTTATCTGCCATTTTAGTGGCAGCCATAAAATTGTTTCTGATAGCACATGGGTGAGATTCTGCTGATAGGGGTTTTAGAGATTTTAAGATAGGATACACTTCCAAAGCAATTATAACTTTTTAAAAGGATTTTTTTCTAGAAAATTTGAAAGTGGATATAATAAATGTAGCTATTAGTGTAATGAATCTCTACAAGCAACATCATGCACTGGCTACGTATCAGTATCAAACTACTGAGGTTCTAAAAGTTATTTTCATACTATTCATACGGTTGAACTTCTTTGACTGAGATGCCAATGAAAGTGCAGAGTAGCACCGTGATGCCCCTCCCCCACACATTGCTTCCCACTGCTGCTCAGCGAGCTGAAACAGGGATCCTACCCCCAGCAAATCTGTCAGTTCTATTCCCACTTTAGCCACAAATATTTTAAAATAATTTTCTATATTCTACTTATATAGTTTGCTATAACTACCTGTCATTTTACATCTCAAGCAAACAATATCACTAACATTATTTTGGTTTATTTAGGGATCATAGTCTTATCCATATTTTCAGCCACATTTCATAAGCTGGCTCATCAAAGCAGAAACCAGAGCCAAAATAAATGCAAATAAAAGATTATACAAAATATCAAAGGACCATTTACAATAAAATTAAATTATACCTAGGAAAATTTTAGCTTTAATTCAATAGTTAATAAAAATATTTCCAACAAGTAAATTAGTAAATGATTGTGAAAGAGTTCCTCTTCAGGTATAAAGTATAAAATGGAGGTAGGAAAGGACAAAATGCCAGTAGCTAGATGTGAAATGGTATAGAATTGGCAAAGGAACGGTTGGACATTGTCACAACAGACAACGATGTAAACTTCAAGAATAATTTTCTAACCATCTTCTACAGTCAGTAAGTGCTCTTTGTGTAGTAAATAAATGTTTTTTTTTGTTTGATTCTTGTATTTAAATATGGCATTACATAACTGAAATGTAATGCCATTATCTGCCAGAAGCTGAACTACTGCGGATATAAGTATTCGAAAAGTAGTCAAACCAGACCGACCTACGACACAGAGGAAAAGTTTTTGACAAGTACAGGTTCAGGTTCCACAACAGTGCCTTTCTGTCTGACACCCTGTTGAACTAGGCAATGTCAGAGCACATTCCTATGTTGACATTTAGTACAAGTAGGGGCCAAATTCTGTGTTGGCATGTGAGCCAGAACAAGACAATCTTGTACTGCTGTCAGTCCAGTTTGGTGTAGAAGGGGTTTTATGTGGAAACTACTCCATTATCTGAGGAGACTTTGGCCCAAAAAATAACTGCAACAAGCTGGTGCTTCCCAAGGTTTTGTAAAACGCACCTTAATATATCATCTATAAACTTGAACATAGGCTGAATTAAAATCAGGGTTCTATAAGTATTGCTGATAAATTGTTAATTTCACTGCTCAGGGGTGATACGATATGCTGCTGCCTGGGATGGAAAACCTCTTACACAACTTCTTTTGTGACAACAAGAAGGAACTAGTTTATGTGAAAGATGCACTGATCCAGCTTTTAGTGGATCAGTACTAAAAGCTGGTTTTCTTCAGGCCTGACTTACCTAAACCAATTTCCATGATTTCCTTTTCTTTCTTTCTTTTTCAAAAACACTACACATAACAAAGAAAAAAATTACTAAAGGATCTTTGACAGAGGTGCTAGCTTTGAGCCCAACAGAAATAAAGGAATTACAAGATTATAAAAAATATTTTAAACATATTTTCCTATCTTCTAAATTGTAGTAAAAGGTAGTACCATGATTTAGAGGTAAAAAAAAAAATCTTAAAATTATAAGAAATAAATTATAACAGGGCTTACCATTGTTTTCAAAGCATTCATAATTTTAAAACACATTTTTCTGAGCATTTGAAGTCACTCCTACCAAACATTTTTTATTACACATGGATGATGAGGTAGAAACTACTTCTATTTAGAATGATCAGATAAACATTACAAATGTTTTGCAAATATTAAATTGCAACACGATTAAAAAGACTACAAATTGACACAGCTGTGAAAACAAACCACTACTGAAACATCTAATGGAGAACTCATTTTTCTTAAAAAAAACACATTTTTAATGAAAAATATCAAATAGATTACTGCAAAGGCTACATCAGATGGGTTAAGGAGTAGATGATAAAATAGATTGGTGAGCATGTTTGTGAGCATAAAGTTTCTCAGTTGAGAAAATGCTCCATTTGACTGCCGCGTTTATTTTTTAATGTGTTCTCAACTAGAACAAAATATCTGCTGATGTCTGTGGATTGTGCTAGTAAATGAATCCCTCCCTGCATGGTTGACTATGATAATGACCTACAGTTCCAACTTATCTTTTCTCTGTGTGTGGTGGATGTTGGACTACAACTGCTGACTGAGTTTAACTTTTCTTCCAACCACCACATGAGCAGCATTGGCATGAAGTAACTTTTCAGGGAAAACTGTGCTTCACTAGAGTGACCAGGTATGTTAATCCAATGCACTTAAACCCTCAGTTCAACAAAACATGTGCTGATGTTGAGAATTCCTGCTGCTTCAAATAACCGCTGATATACTTTTACACTTTAGGCCATTCTAGTGAAAGTGTTATTGAGCAAGATGAGAGTGCCGACATCCATGCATATTATGAACATTGAATTCAGAAAGAGAGCAGAAATTATGGTTTCTACAGGAATATTGCCTGAATTTTTGTTTCTTCAATTCCAATCCAGATGTGTCTTCTTTCACGTTTTAGCAACTTTCAGCTGTGTTCTCGCCATTTTTCTTTATTGCTTTACTACATAACTTTTGATTTCAGGAATAGAAATTGCTTAAAAAAAGAATGTTGTAATAATGATAATGTATGCTCTTTAAATTAGAGTGCATCAGTGCACATACTGTAGGTGGCTGGTTTCTACAGAGAAAGTGGTTGCAATTGTTAGTTGTGATGCATATATTGAGGAATCCAGCAGGTTTTTCAGAGTTTGTTTAACATTGAAAAAATAAAATCGCATGATTCCAATCTCTGCCTGACTAATTGGTGCGTTTTTAGGTTATGCCAGAGAACGGCATAGCCAAAAAGCGTTTTTCGGTTTTGCCAGAGAACAGGATCACATTAGTGATCTGTCAGGAGTTACTCAGGCCTTGCGTGATAGAAGCCTCGCCTACTTTTACTGCTGATGAAAACTGATGGCACATTAGCAAAAATAAGCCCAGAAAATGTTTGCGTCGGGTGTTTTTGTGAATCTAACAATTGAAGCAGTAAGCATGCTCACCATGGACGTCCTTCTGGGCAATATTCTGTGTCCGGATGAGCGAAGACAGTCGTCGGACATCTCCTTTAAAGACACATTCGTGCACCGGAAAGTCCAGCCCCGGTTTGATGATGGGGTTTTTGTTGTTGTCATCAATAACATCCGATGTTGCCAGAGTGTTATTGGTGTTACCATTATTCTGCGACTGTGTGGACGGTGACTTGATTAACTTGTGGTTACTGAATATTTTACTCGCCCTGCTCTTGTTATTCGCCTTGGGGACAGCGAAGGTCCCGGTGGCAGCTTCCTCGTCCGGTTCCAGCAAATCCTCGTCCTTGCTCGGCCTCTGGTCCTTACGCAGGGAGCGGAGCTTCTCTCCGGTCATTTTTTAAACGGTTCAGGCTGAAGGAGCAGAGGGTGTCGCCGCTGACGATGACCCTCCGGGCGAATTGATGCGATTCGCCGGCTGGAGCTCCTTACGCAAACGCTGGAAATCGTACAACATTTAATTCAAAGAATACCTGTCCACCAAAGACGCAAAAACGCCACTTTCCTGAAGAAAGAAGTTGCGGTAGCTTTTGTTTACCGGTTTATTGTCAAAACAAACTGCTCCCTCCTCTCCCGCCGTCCTAAACTGTCGTTGCTGCTCAACACAGAAGCGTCTCACTAGTACGAAAGATTCCGCTTTCAATTGTCGCGAGACTTCAGAAAAGGTTACTAACGGTTATTATCTCAGGTTACTGTTGCCGTCACTCGGATTTAAAAGAAATACTTTATTTTATACTGTGTGTTTTACTACTGACACAAATAATCGCTTTCTTGGATTTTTGTAATATTTATATTGTCTTGATAATGACAAAAAAAAGAGCAGAATTTCTAACATCAGGAACATATTTGCTTTGTTTATGAAGGAGATTTGACTACAGGAAATCTACATTAGCATATTCCCTTCACAGATAATGAGAATCAGTTTTTAAAAAAATATTAACTACACTTTCTTTTCTATTTTTCCATTAACAACCACCATCTTAAATTTCGCAAATTCATTTACATTTCCCCCCTTTATTGTAGCAGATTAATTCCTCCCTTATGGCTCTTTGCAATTAAAAAAAAAAAAACTAATTAAATAGTACAACATTTCCAATGTGGGCTACTGCATTTTGGAGAAAAAAAAAAATTTGTTCAACCCATTTGCTTTTAATCGGAACTGAAATTGTATAACCAATGACATCCAATCCAAACAAACAAACAAAAAATATTGATAATAATTGAGACACAAAAAAATGATTTTGACTAGAATTACATGACATGGACTCCAGTCAGCTCAACTCACAAATTTGGTGACTTTAGGCTTGACTTGGTGAATCCCAAAAGACTGTTTCCCAAAAAAAAACAGGTTGTGGTATCAAATACTCAAGAGTTTAAACTTACACCAGGAAAACACTATATTGAGGCTAGTTTATGTTGCCTTATAAATATGTGTAGGCCTATTAATTTTTATTTATTTATTACATTTTTAGAGAAACAACAGAGGCTAGTGAGTTATTTCACATAGAACAAAAATGTTTTGTTCATTGCTTGGCCAAAACAAAAAAAAGCCATCATCAAAAAAGGTGACTCTAATATTTCATTGTGTGAATGAAAATGGTATTTCTCTCAACCCCTTTCAATTTGAGTGCAATGGATTCCAGCATTATAATACAGGAATATGCCAACACCAATACGGAATTTAAATGCATTGATGGGATAAACTGGTCATTTAGTGCATTGGGTATACCTCATTCTTTGGGATCATGATGTTGCTGAACCTAGACCTGACTAACTGCAGCAATCTCAGATCATAGTACTCCTGCCACAGGCTTCTGCAGTAGACACTAGGTATGATGTGTGCATCACTTAATCCCCCTTCTTTCTTACCCCGATGCACCATTTGTCTGGAAGAGGGTAAATCTGGACTTATCAGACCATATGGTCGTCTTCCATTGCCCCAGAGTCCAATCTTTATGCTCCCCTGCAAGCTGAAGCCTTTTTCTCCAGTTAGAAAAATCTGATTTGTTGTTTTCTTATGGCTTCACAGCTGTTCAGTCTCAATCCCTTGAGTTCCCTTCACAATGTGTGTGTGCATATGTTCTTACTTTCACTATTGAACATAGCTATGAATTCAAACATTTGCTGTCTACCAATTAACATCCCACAATGCTACTGTAAATTTAAAAATTAAGGTAGTGTTATGGATGTGATCCAGCGGTCCAATAAGAACACACATTCTTTCCAGACACATTTCTTTTCACAGCAAAAAGCTGTGAAAAGAATGAAAAGAAATCTAGGTGGCATCTATTTTTGGCCTTGGCTTCAAAGAGAAAAAAATTCCAATTTTTTTTAAAGCAGTAACAATGGCCAGTTCTTAAAGTAAAATGTTCACTTGTTTTATCTAACAAATAGTCCACACCTCAAAATTACAGGAAGAAAATAATAAACTTGTTCAGAATTCAGATGTAAATAAATTGAAAAGTAACAGAACTTTAATTTGTAAAATTTCAACAATAAAATATTTGAGGAAAAAGAAAGTTAAATGCAACTGCCAGAAAATTTGTTTTAGAAACATTGTATCACTTTGTTTTGGCTCAGTATGTTTTGTTGGTCCATTATATTAAAACGCAACAAAATAGGTGCCAGGGCTCATATCGTAAAAAAGTGGAAACATAAATTAACGTAGCATGAACACTTTCGCAGGACACTGCACTTAAATGTCAGTCCTGCTGGGTTTCAAAACAAATCCAGCTAATCTAACTTCTGTTATTATTAGAAGTCAATACGGTGCACGTCTACCCCCTGTGGTTCAAACAGGGAAGTGCAGTTCGAGTTACTGTCTCTTTCCCAAGCTCAAAAAGGAACAATCCACCAAATTCTGCGTATCTTTTCAGCAACCCCAACAGCTGCTATGGTAGTGGCTTACAAATAGTCAAAATATGGTAATTTATGGTCAAACATGCGTAAAGATTGACAAACGTCTTGGATTTGTTGGTGTGACTTTTCTCCTTGCCTTTTTACGGTCTGAAATATTTTCTGGAGATTATGTAGTTGTAAAATCGCATAACTGAACTGAAATGAATTCGTTATTCACAAGAGATAACTAAACTCTTAACCTGATTCAAAAACAAGATTCGTTGCATCACAGGACATACAGGAACGCAAAACAACTTGCTGTCGTAAGAGTCGCCCACAGCGCTACAGCCAATCAGCGCCTCGCTCTGCATGCCGATGAGCACTGATTGGCTGGAAAGGACGAGCTTGGAGAACAGCCCCCGTAAAATGGTATTTCCCTTTTATCGTTAAATGGTAACGCGCACTCATCCTGAGTCTAGTGCGTTCGGGTGAATCAGAGAAGCTCACGGTTATGGCCCAGTCAAATAAACATGAAGCTGGCGATTTGTTCGCTGGCTTCCGCACGGCTTTTAAATCTTTCGCCACAGATGCCATCCACATCGGCCAGGAGCCGGAGCAGTGGTCATCAATGGCTGTGGTACCGCCGATTTCCCTCTCTACCACCTTCAAACAGCGCTCGCCGGGGAACCACGCTGTAAGTAGCGGGATAAGACTCGGTTGTTTAAGGCGGGGGGAGGAAAACAGGAGGCGGCGGTAATATATACGGATGGGAGATACTTATACTAAAATGAGCTAAAAATAGATCTATCAGTTTGTGTAAGGCTCCAGTAATGGTACAATATGAGTTTTACATGGACTCTCATTTTATTGGTCATTGATTTATTGTCCTATAATGTGCTTTTAACGCATCTAAAAAATTAATGTAATTCAACATTCTATACATTCCAGTCGTTAAATTTTGAAAGCGAAACTATTATATTATTCAAATTTCCTACACAATGTGAGGTTTTAAGCACTAATTTTTAGTAAATGTTGTGATGTGGTTCACATCTATTGCAAAGCCAAAATTCAGATCCCAGACGAGTTTAACCATCAACAAGAAGCAAAGAGCCAGAAAGAACCGCCTGCTTCAAAACCAACTTCTGTTTTTAAGGTTATTTGGCTACCTCCACAGAGAAGCCACATACAATCATGCAGAAAACATGGTAATGGCAGCTTTATAATGATGGTCTGTTTTGTTACCAGTGATCCTTCTGCATCAAACAAAGTGGTAAAATAATAGAGGAAGACTGGCTAGAAATTCTTCAACCTCACATGAACTCAAATGGGTAAAGCTTGGATACAATTGGGTGTTACAACTCAATGATGATCCCAGATACACATCAAAATTGCTGTTGGAATAAATAACGCAGGCTAGTATTAAGCTTCTGAAATGGATTCAACCCTATTTAAAATTGAATACCTTAAAGCATTACATAAAGATAGAAGCATAGACCTCCACCAAACTCTGGAATATGCTATTTTTTTCTACTGCAGGTTTTCTTTCCCTTAAGTTTCCAACAGCTCTATCAGAAGAAGCCTCTTTATAGATTTTGCTAATATTCTAAATTACTGAAATGTTCCTACAGTTTAAGTGTTAACTGAAAAGACAGTCTTTATTTACTGCCTGTGCAACAACTTGTTAATGATTTAACTTGTTTCAATCCCTTCTTACTACTTGTTATGTATTGCTAAAGCAAAATGCCCAAAAATGTAAAATTTGTTAATCAAGGCTAAAATGGAAAAGTACTTCAGTGTTCTCATTACTAAGCCTCCCCTTTCCAACAAGGATTCATAAATTTTCAAGCTAACTATTTACTGTCAATGATTTATGGCTGGTTATTTGTAAACTTGTTTTTCATGTTGCAAGTAAGGCATTTTGCTGGTGCATTAGAGAAAACTGAACATAAGATAACATGTTGTAAGCAGAGATTAATGAAGTTATAGTTAACTCTTAGTTGTGTTCAGATAAAAATACTTCATTTAGAATGCAAGTCCAACTAAAACTTAACTTTTTTTTCTTCTTTTATTTACTATTTTATGTTTTTTTTTTTAGCTCTTTTACAAAAGATTATCTCACCAATCTGCATGCAATCTTTTCTTTCTGTTAATAAAAATTAGCTAGAAGTATCCTGAATCTTCATTCAATTCCTAAAATAATCTGTGTTCTTTGAAATGGTAAATGAGTTATGCAAACCAAAGCCTTATAGATGCAGGGGAGCAGTTCATGCAGTAGGCGATAGATAAAGTCGATGAGGTGTATTTTTCACTCACAGTGAACTACACAAACCTTGTGTTACTTTTACATGACATCAAAATAACAGCTGCAGAAAATATAAAACACTAGAAAAGGTTGCCTCAATACATTATTGTCCAGGAAACGTGAACTTACAATGTAATATTTAAGTTTTAGTTTTTCATTGCATGAAAGTCACACCATTCACTTAATAAATTAAATGAAAAGCTCAATGATAGTAAACAGAACCGTCATCCACTGATTGATTCTCTATTGTCCTAAATATGTTTGAAATATTCAAATTTAGCTGCATAACTTCTGTCATAGTTCCTTTCATTAACTGTACATTTTTCCCAGCTTCTGCAGAAACACTGGATGTAATGCAAGCCTGTGGGCTGAAAGTGTAAGCTTAAGATAACCATGTTCACTAAAATTCCGAGTGAACTTCTTCTTTTCCTCCCAGGGATTTGAGTACAGTCGGAGTGGAAACCCTACCAGAAACTGTCTGGAAAAGGCCGTGGCAGCGCTGGATGGAGCAAAACACTGTAAGCAGCACAATCACAGAACAGATTCAGAACATTCTGACCATATGGAAAGTTTATAGTTTTAACTGATATCTTAAAACACCTTAACTGTTGGGGATTTTCACATTCTAAGCTATTTTCAAACAATTTAATTAGTTTTTCTTGCAGGCCTAAGAAAAGTGTCTACCTCATTCTTATCATTATATGTGCGTGGTTAAAGATAAGGAGGATAAAGTGAAGAAATTGCTTTTGATGCTGTCGACTTGGATATTTGTCAACTTTGTCAACTTCTTTGCTGAAGGCGGAGGTAAAATCTAATGAAATTGGATATCAACCAGTTGTTTCCCATCATTTTAAATAAGCAAAAGCACATTGTTCTGTGTTTTAAGAGGCAATTTTTATGGAGAACTTGGTCAGGTTTGGAAACATATGTGAATTTCTAAAGATAAAAATAAAAGTTTTTTTTTTTTTTTTTAAGTTGATGAATCCTTTTTTGAAGTTGATGTTTATTCTCCATTGATTGGTCAGACCCGGACCAATGTGAGGGGGAACGGTTTGACTCTGTGAGCTTTTTGTGATTTTGTTGGCCACTTTAAAATCGCTTAATATATAGTTGTTGGTATAAGCAGCCATAAAATCTGCTTTACTGCATTCGGTACTTTTTCTGGTGTCTCATTGATCGTACCTTAAACCATAGGAACATCATGATGGAATACTTTTGTGATTTTTAAAAGCATAATCCTGGTATTAAGGTAAATTCTTTGAGTACAGTAACCTTGAGTAAATTTGCCTTGGTGTCACAGTATTTACAGAAAAAAAGGTCAAACATGTGTGGTTTTAATGGCTTTACACCATGTAGAAATATTTCCAAACAACAGAATTCGTCTTTTTTTTATGCAAGAAACTGTAGCAGCCTTCTTTTAGCCACCTGACTGGCAGTGTCCAGCAACAGGTGGGGGAAGGGTAGCACTATGCTGTTCTTTGCTCCCAGCAGCTGAAAAAAACTCTGGTCATTTCTCTGACATCTCAATAAAAGGATTTTAAACTAAAAATCAACTGACTGCTAATGCTAGCAATTTTCAGATTTAACTTTAAATACTTTAGTTTACTATAATGATTACTGACTACTTAAAATCCTGAGAGTTTCCTATTTTAATTCTCCCCCTAGATGAAATGTTGTTTTTTGGTTTTCAAAAACCACCTTTGCTCCTCCTCTACAGGCCTTGTTTTTGCCTCAGGACTGGCAGCCACTGTGACCATTACCCACATGCTGAAGAAAGGAGATGGGATCGTCTGCATGGACGATGTGTACGGAGGTGAGATTCAGCTTTCGGATATTCATCTACTCTTACAATCGTCTGCCTTAATACAAATGAGTGGCTTTCTTTCTTTTTTATTGAATTTTTTTGAACAATCTGAATGGTTTGGTGGTTCACTTGTTTATTGTAAAGGTACCAACCGATACTTCCAAAGAGTTGCAGCTGGATTTGGGCTGGAAACAACTTTTGCTGACTGTACGAAGCCGGAGCTGCTGAAAGCTGCTCTGAAGCCCAACACCAAAGTAGGTCAAGGGAAGGGAAGAACTTGCCGTTCTTGTTTTTGTCACAATTGTTTGTCCTGTTTTGGGGTGAATGCCATTTTTTCTGCTAACTCAAAGCAGTCATTGTGAGTCAGCACTTTGTGCAATCACCATTTACTTAAGCCTCATATTTATTTCACCTGACTATGTGCTTCACTAATACCTGTTCTTGTCTCTGCTGGTGTAGCTGGTGTGGCTCGAGACTCCAACCAACCCCATGATGAAGGTGGTGGACATCAAGGCCTGCTCTGACTTGGTGCACGAGCACAGCAAAGACATTATAGTGGTTGTTGACAACACCTTCATGTCTTCCTATTTCCAGGTATTAATGATTCCCTGTAATCACATTCCTGTTAATGTGTAAACTCGTTTAATGATTAACTTGTGTGTTTGTTTTGTGCACCTTTAGCGTCCCTTGGCTTTAGGAGCTGATATCTGTATGTACTCAGCCACCAAATACATGAATGGTAGGTAATATAAAAATCCTCATGTAATGTTGAAGCTATTTTCTTGCAAATTGTTGTAAACAGGTTTGTTTTTGCTGTGGGGGTAGACATTGGATGAGACATTGGATGAGGTATGACCAACATTCTGGAAAAAATGCAATATTATGATCTCAATTTGGTCAAAGAGAGCGTTACTAATACTTTCCAGGCTTTTTATTGGTACTCTGTTAGAAAACATTTTAAAAATGTAAAATATTTTGACCTGCTGACAATCAAACTCAAAAATGTTGAAATTGTTAAAGTGAAAAAAAACCCAAAAAACATTTAGAACACATTTAGCCTTGAGTTTTTATAAGATAAGTTTATCCATAAATGTTGTCAAAACAGACAAAAAAGAACAAAAATCAGACCGAAAAGATAGAATTGATTTTAATTATTGGAATCTTGCAGAAGGAAAACAACTTAATACAGAAAAAGAATAAATAACTCCAAGTCTCCGTTTTCTTGATGAGAGTATACATTCACTGAGTGAAGAAAGTCCATATCTATGTCTCGTGACAAGAAAGATGGCACCCTTCTGTAGGTAAATATTCCCAGGAAGTCACAGCTTTTCCTACACTTTATCTAGGCAAACTTACAAAAAACAAACAAGGCAGAGGAAGAGGAAACACACACAAAGGAGAGGAGCTAGTGATGTGACTGTTTCATTAGTATGTACTGTACAGGGAGGGAGGCAACACCTTGCATATAAAATATCTTACTTAGTTTATCATGGAAAAAAATAACAGACATTTTATTTTAAAATGTCAATACTTTTTATTTGGGTCGCATGTGAACCAAGAAAATGAGTGAAAGCCCTTCTATGTAGTTAGAATACTAATAACTGGAGGGAGAATACAGAAACATGCACATATTTTGATTGAAGATATTGAGATATTTTGGGAAAACTCAAAGTCCCTGACATAAACTGTAAAATATGAACATTTAAACTCAATGTGGCTACAACAATACTGCAGGAACACATAGTGATGTCTTAGTTTTGTTCTAACATAAACTGTTGCTTCTGTTTATTTGGCAGGTCACAGTGACGTAGTGATGGGACTGGTGTCTTTAAACAACGATGATCTGCATGAGCGACTGAGATTTCTGCAAAACGGTGAGGAGATCATTAGATTTAACCAAAATGATACTTTAAGAAAAATTGTGCTAAAATCATTCTTGGTCTGCTTTTAGTACATGTCTTACTACCCTATTACAATGATCAAAATGATCAAGTATTAGGTTTGCTAACCTAAGCAAGTCAGCTGCTCATTTCCTTTTTTTTTAAGTCATTCTCTGGCTACTTAGTGTCTGGTTAAGTGGCTACTTGAACCTGTTCTGGTTCCATTCAGCAAACAACCAACACAAATGTCTGAGGCCAAAGTCCTTCACCTAACTAAACCTTTCTATTGTTAGGGCTTTGTTCTGTTTGCCTGATCAGAATTTTTGGGAAGATTTGTTTCTAACCTCTGTGATTAATGTTCTGCCTGTGACCAGCCATCGGTGGCGTGCCGTCTCCCTTTGACTGCTACCTGTGTAACCGAGGGCTGAAGACGCTACACCTGCGCATGGAGCAGCACTTTAAAAACGCCATGGCTGCTGCCAGGTTTCTGGAGGCAGACCCCAGAGTGGAGCGGGTTATTTTCCCAGGTGAATTCTTTGTCACATTTAGTATTTGTTGAGACATGCCTCCCAAGATTCTACAGTTGTTGGCAGTTAGCTAGTTTACTCTTCAGGTTAATTCATTTGAAATAATTTTTTTCATATTTATCTGCTGTAATGAAAATTTTATATATGTTTTCTTTAATGCTTTTTGTACAGGAACTTGCAATTCAACTGTATAGGCCTGGCTCAAAACAATAAAGAGCAGACTCTTTGATGTTCTCATATAAATTGTGTTAACCTTTAACCATGTGAAATGAAATAATCAGCATTCTCGCTCTGGTTTTCTCTGATGTTCATGCCAGCGTACTGTGTGTCTGTGACCTTTTTCTTCTATTCCACTGTAGACTTGATAAAAATTCACAACCCTAAGCTTTCCCCTTTGAAGGAGCTCATCCCTTTATCCCTGAATGAATCATACATTTATGCTTTTCCTGTTTTCACTTGTTCTCACATTACTGCTCAAGGTTTCTCCCAGAAAATTTATTAAGGTCAGTGGTTGATTGCTAGGGCATTCATCCAGCGGCCCGTTGTGTTTTTGAGTTAAAAATATTTAAAGTTGACAGGAAATTAGAAAATATCACTTATTGAAAGATTGGAAGATTAATACCTGACCATCAACTATAAAGTCTTAAAAAAATGCAAACATTTTAAAGAGGCTTTAAAAAATAAGCAATGCTTAGCCTGATGATGGCAAAAGTAAAGCCTGATGGCCCGCCAGGCTTAAAATACACTGTGGGAAACCCTGCTGTTTACATAGCACTAAAAACATGGATGTACGACACTGAAAAACATAGGTGATTCAACTTAAATATATTGTGTTAACTTATGAAGTTTATTTTATTGTCAAGTTAACTAACAAACATGTAGTAGGTTTGATAAACTTTATGGAATTATTTGTGACCAATTAGCACAAGTGTTTTTAAGTTGGAGCTCCATTCTCTATTTTCAGTGTACCTATTGTGTTTCCTAACAGTGTTGCTGCCTGACACATTATATATTTCATCTACAGTACTTTGATGAAATATGATGTTCTTCTGAAATGCTATTAGTTTTATAAAATCATTTAGAAAACCATTTTCATTTCCCCCAGATTATCTTTGCCTGACAAAGGGTTTGATGATCTGAAACACTTAAGCATGATAAAAAGACAAAACACAAGTAGTCTATAATAAGGAAAATGTATTTCAGTCTTGGAAATTATCAAAAGATTACTTGCAGTATTAGCAGCATTAACAGGTCAAATATAAGAAATGTAGCTCTGAGACTTTCTTAAGGAAAATAACTTGAAGTTAACAGGTTCATGTGGACAAACATCAGACATATAATTAAAAAAATAACATGAATACGTTTTGACACAAGCATGTATCCATTTTTTTGCTGAACCTTGTCGAAAAAAACACATTTCTCTCATTTGTTCAACAGAGTTGCCGATGTGCTTTTTTGAGCTGTTCAGGCAGAAGTATTGAAAGCTCAAGAGTTCACATACTTCCTTGCACTAGATTAGAGTTTTTATTCAACCCACAGTCCTGAACAAAAAGCCTGAAAAACGAGCTCTGTTGCTTTGTGTAGGGAGATTAGGTGTTTTTCATGTCTCTTTCTTTTTCTCTCCTCACAGGCCTGTCCTCCCACCCACAGTACCAGCTGATGAAGAAACAATGCACCGGGTGTCCAGGGATGATCACCTTCTATATCAAAGGGAACCTCGAGCATGCGACCACCTTCCTTAGCAACCTTAAAGTAATTTCTAGATAATATGTTTTAAGTCTTTTTTTGTTGTTGTGGTTCGTATTGAGAAAATTCACATCACTACACAGTCTGCAAGGTAGCAATTTCTGAGAGTGGACCCAGTTTAGACAAAGACAATCATAGGTAGCATTGTATCATTACTAAATTATTGTTTTGACTTGATCTGATTATTATTTTTCTTAAACAAAAATGGATAGAAAGAAAGGCATGATGTGTCCATGTGACACACTTCAACGAACCTACTGTGAAAATAAAGTGATGTCTTGAAGTTCAGCACTTTATTCTAAATCAATGAACCTTTAAAACATGAAAAAACAAACAAACAAACAAAAAAAACTTTAAACGACAGTGAGATCAGTAAAACCTAAAACAGAAATCCTTACGTGGTTTATTATTTGCTGCTGTTCTCCGCTTTCCTTCATGTCTGTTGTTTGCTTTCAGATGTTTGCAGTCGCAGAGAGCCTTGGTGGTTATGAAAGCTTAGCAGAACATCCGTAAGTATCACCTATCTGTGCTCCTAATAGAGCTTTCTAGAAAATGTTATACGTTTCTTTTTGCAAGATAAACTGCATTTTGAAATAATTCCACAAGAGGGCAGCAGAGCTCAAAAAGAGAGCAACGACTGCTCTGTTTTCTTTCAGGACATCAGATTTTTTTTCTGTGTTCAGCACATGTTGAAGTTACATCGTTTCCTGTCTGGATTTAGGGCGATCATGACCCATGCATCAGTGCCAGAGAATGAGAGGGCCGTTCTTGGGATCAGTGACACACTGATCCGTCTCTCCGTGGGACTGGAAGATGCGGCTGACATCATCGAAGACCTTGACCAGGCACTGAACGCTGCTGTAAGTATCATTAAGAGTCAAAACAACAGGAAGAACCTCAGTTTGTTAGTCAATACAGGGTTTAAATGTAGGAGTGACAATCTGAACTTTTGCCAGCATGACTTAAGGCAGAAACTGTTTCTCCTGGGTTCCAGCTAGAAAACTGACAGCAGGAGAAAGAAAGCTTGATGTACAGTTGCCAGCAGTTTGCCTGAGATATTTCTGTATTTGATTAACTTTAAGCCCCCCTCTTTATTGTAAATAACAATTCAACCAAGACCTACAATTTAAACAAGAATGTTTTTTATTTTGTTTTTTTTTTACTTTTAGGGGATACATTAAGTAGAAACTACAATGAAAATGTTTGTCTATTGGCTCAATCACAGGCATTTTTGCTATCTACCAGATAAAGGCTGTGGAATGGATCTCCAAGTGTGAATGGGATGATTAAGCAGATGCGTGTATCAACTAAAGTTTACTGATTACATAAATGTGCAATATACATCCTGTTTCTTTAGCTGCCACATGTTTTTTTTTTCTTTTTTCTACTGGGTTTATTTAGTGCAGAGCGTGTGGTTTAGTGTAGCATACAGGGGGCACCAGAGAGCTCAGAAGGGCCACCAGATTTAAATCCCAAAGAGGTTTTCCATATTTTTTCAGAATAAACAGAACAATAACACCAATACAATGATGATTGCATAAAATTTTATTTAAAAACTAACAAAAAAATATTTACAAGAATTACCTAAATACATACCTAAATATGTGTTTTAACTCTAAAGCTGCAAGCATGTCATTTTCAAAGAATCTGGATCTGATGAGATTGCTTTATTGATAACAATTTTAGATTGTTATTAGGTAATTGACTCGAGTACATATGATCAAAGTTATTATTTTATGAGCAGGTATTACATTATTGGTTGCCACAATCCATCCAGGATTTTTCTCCACTAATCACCTTTCTCTGAAGAGTTAATCAAACCTTACAAACTTTTTTTATCCATCCATTTTCTAAATGTCTTCTATCCATCTATTCATCTATCCAAGGTTCTTTTCCCCAGTCCCATTTTCTAAATGACCCACCCAATCAGCCTTTCTCCTCCCAGGTACCATTTCCTTAAAGGTTCATTCATCCAATCCTTTTTTTTTTTTTCCAATCCCATTCCCAAAAATTTCCATCCAGATATTCTTTCCTAATTTGTTGTCTGAAAGGCGTCCGTCTGTCCAGGTTTTTTGTTCTCGGTCTGGTTTTTGCAGGATCCATAATAAAAGACTAACTATTACAGAAATCCCTGCCAATAAAAGGGATTTGTTTTTTTGGAAAAGTACAGTATGGCATTTTGTCCTACAAAATCTGTAGTTAACCTGAGGCCATACAAAACCTCAGCTTTGATTAGCTCTTCACTTTTCAGACTGATTGAAATTGAGAAATTTTCAGGAGATTGATAAAGACTTTTTGGATTGGCAAAGGGCAAGCTGATGTGCACAGACTATCTGATTTCAGATTACTTTCTCATTTTTAACTGCGGAGATGTTGGACAGGTTAAACTTTTCATCAAAAATCAAATCAAGCCTTTAGCAATTCCCACACAGAGGTATAAAAGAAACATTGCTGGTGGGAAAACATGGACAACATCACTGGTAAAGAAATAGTACATGTGGGAGATTTTCTGTTTGATACACATCGACATGTATGAGTCTTTGTCGGTACCAGAAGTGAGTCTTAGAAAACATACTGGGAGCCACCGGCGTGTTAATTCTCATGTGGTACAGAGAAGGATTGCTCAAGAAGAAGACAAATCAGACCAGAGGAAGTGTTGGGAATATTTACAGAGAGTTAGTCCAGGAGTAAGAACAGTCCAGAGTTGAGCAGATAAACCCCTTCTCTGAGCCGCCACGGCAGAACCATCACTCCTTGACTCTGCTGCAGGCACTGCCGTGTAGAGCTAAACAGACGGAATGGCTCTTCTCATAAAAATCTCTTGGATTAATTCTGCTTTTTGTTCTCCGAGTTAAAGTAAGAACAAGTACTGCGCGTTGTGCAGAGACATATCTTCGGTTAACGAACCATGCATTCAATTAACCAGCTGCATATGTATTTGCTGTGAAAGATTTCTTCTCGTATCTGTGAGCCAGACAAACAGACGTCTCATCATGAGTACCGCAGAATCCACTTGGAGGTTCCCTGCTTGGTTTGAGCCTCTCTCTCACCTGAGTGCATGCTGCGCACTGCTGCACTCAGATTTCACAGACGTTGTCCAGATATTTTCCTTCTCCACGCTCATTCCATCCTGTAGGCGCTGGTGTTGGGTTTTATTGCGCCCCTTTCAGTTCTTTTTTCCCTGCCAGGATTTTTTATCAAACTCATTTGATGACATTGTGATTGTTTATTCAGCGGGTGAGGGGCATGAATGTGAGTCCCTGTGTGTTTTATATAATGTAAAAAATGAATTGGGGACTGGAAAACACAGTTCAATAAAACCATTAGAATCCCACAGCTTGATTAAATTCAGTTAGACCGAGTCTGGTTGGGATTCTGTTGCGTTAAAACTGTTTTAACTGAGGTTTGGTGTGCTGGTTTGAATGATTCACCTCTTATTAGCAACTACTGCTAGACGACCCTTTGGAAAGAATAAAAATTTCTTCCAAACCCCCGTTGCGATCTCCTTTAGCTGGGTCCTGCACGACTGACTGTGCCTCCTCCTCTCTGCATTCAGATAATGCTGCATCCCTTCTGCTGGCCATCTGTAGCAAATGGAAATTAAATGGAGACAAAAATGGTCCCAGGAAAAAAAGCCCTTCTGATGGGTGAAAGTTTTAATTGGATATGACTCCAGGTCGAAGTATTCGCATCAGGAAACTGGCCATTGAGAAACCATGGAAAACTCTCTTAGGATTTGGTGAATTTTAATTGGTAGACATTTTGTCACCCGCTCTCTGGTTGGTCTTCTGCTACTCTGGCATTGACCCACAGTTATCAGAGACTGCCTGGCATCCCGCCTCTGCTCATAAAGACAAGGTGACTGATTTTGTAGATTAGGCTTCCCTGTTTTTGCTCCCTGGATCACTGCGAGCCATCGGCTGTAACCTCACGTCTGTCTGCCCGTGTCTGAATGCTCAGGTTATTGATCTCTGTGTTTTTCTCCTGTTTCTCTGATAGCATCCAAAGAAGAATTGAAACATCTGCCTGGCTTTGTCGAGTCTGAGGTTATAGTGGTAACAATGCTCGGAAGCACCTGAAATCTAAAAACCAGATGACGATCAACACGTGGTGCCTCGGTTCCACCTTTCAGAAGACAAAATGTTCTGGAAACAGCACAAATTATGTCAACGATGGATAATTATCACAATTTTTACACGATTATCACTTAATACCTATACTATCGCACTCACTTGTAAGCTTATCTATCTTATGCCAGTTTTGCTTTATTTCATTATCTGTTTTCTTTTTTTTTTTTTTTTGAAAGCTTTATGAGAGAAACATCCCATTTAGACATCATGAAATGGTTTGTAGTATCTTAACTCTGAAAACTGTGCATTTACAAGTAAAATCTGTATTAAAGTGGGTTTTATAATGCCAACTTGTAAAAATGCCTTTTTTATTTAAAGCCCATACTTAGTTTTTGCTTTCATCTACTGATCAAGTGTTAGTTCATGTAAATGTTAAACATCTTCTAATGCACAAAAAAGAACAGAATTTTGGTGTTTCTTGGCAAGCACAAAGAGTCTTAAGTCGACAAATTTACCACCAACACTAATCAAAAGGCCATGGAATGCACTTGCCTTAGTTGGAGCAGACTTTCTCAGCACGTATTTGCTGTGGATGAGTTTTTAAAAATGCAAGAGCAAGAGTTGTTTCTGTCCTCTCGTAGTTGGCATTTGGGCTAATGTGGACGGCAACTTTTTCCGCCAGGTCGAGACTTATTATGTTTTTAATGGTTTATTAACAACATAAGTCAGTGGATTTTTCCCTTCCTTCCTACTCATCTGTCACGTTATCAGCTCTATGGCTATAAATTTAGCCTCATGAATAAACACTTCATATTTTCTAGAGCTTCTCTCACAGGAAAGAAACAGAATGACTGTTAAACAAATCAGCCAGTTCCTATCTTTTAAGGTCAAATTCATAATAACATTTCAGGGTAAATGTTAATTTTCTCTAGAAAGAAAAGCACTTCCATCTTTTAGATTTACGTTCAGTTTTGCCTTACTTATAAGCATGCATTGATCATTTAACCCTGATAATTCCCAAAACTCTATTTACATTAGTAGAGTTGTTCATTTAACTTGTGGTCTTATAAAAACTACATTTTAGTAAATTAGGAATTCATTAAAAAAAACATATTCAAGACGTAAAAAAACTAGAGTTTCTAATTTGGAAATAAAGGTACTGGAGCCCTGGTGAAGGAGTGGAACAGCCTGAACAGAGGTTCAGAGTGTAGGTTCCTCAACCCTTCAGGGTTTTGGGTGTCGTGTCATGCTGGTGTTGGTCCACTTGTTTTATCAAGTCTATCATGTAGATGGCTACAATTAAATTTAAGAGCACTTCATGCTCCTTTAGGCTGGCAAGCTCAATAAAAGTACAGATTTAATTTTCTCTACCCTAAGTACCAAAAATGGATTTAATCACTTTTCCTGATTGGAAAGCAAACTAGCCTCATCTAATTGTATTATAAAAAAGAGAGGCACCAAACCCAAAAAAGCAGACAAGCTAAAGGCTGCAATTAAATCAAACTGGACATCCTTAACTCCTCACCACAGCCACAGGTTTATCACCCCCATATAAGGTCGCATTGATACAATAATTTCTGTAAAAGAACAACACCGCATAAGCTGGCCAGCAGTAATTTCCTGTTAATGGATGTTTGGCTGTTTCCAGAAGACCTTCATCATTGTCAGCTTCATCTGAACTAAGTATTTATTTTTACTAAATAAACATGCCTCTCACATATGTGAAATGCTTAAAGATTTAAAATATGACTGGCTAACCAAACCTTAGTCTCCATGTCTTTGTTGGACTAACTTTGGATGTTGGAAAGAGGCCAGAAAACAATGTCCTGGTACATCTAAAGTTTAAATGGGAACACTGACTTCATATACCCATAAAATTATGTGCTTCGAGTGTTTAGAGGGTAAAATAAACATATTTCTTTCATGATTCTGTCAGCGTTTCACACACCTTTTGTCTTGTTCAAAGAGTCGACTTTCTGTTTGATCTGAAGTCAGAGATGATATTAATTTTGAAATATCTACAGATAAAAAAAAACAAGTCTCTTTTGAAGGTGACCTTGCCATTTGTGAAACAAAGAACTGGTTTGAAACATCAACGTAGCCTCACAGAAAATGGCCTTGCTCACAAACATTTTTAGCTCTGCCCAGAGATTTTCTTTGGTGCTGAGATCAAGACTTGGAATGGACATTTCTAAACTGAATTTTTTATTTATTTTTTTGTCATTTTATGACTACTTTTGCAGTATAATTAGGGTCAAGGTCAACTTGAAAGAAAAAATCTTAGACCAAACTTTAAAGTCTTGAAATTAAAGTATTGTTGCTTCAATATTTCTCCATAACGCTTTTCCTCATGATACCATCTGTTTTGTTAAGAGCATCAGTCCCTCAAGCAACAAAACTTGCACACAACATGATTTTACCAAACCCCATACCTCGCATTTGGGGTAGAACTCTGCAAGCTTCCCCCTTTTTTTTCCTTCAAATGTAAAAACGGTCATTACAACCAAACACTTAAATATTAGATTAATCAGGCTACATTAATAGATATTGTAAAAATATCCTTCAAAAGTAGGTTTCTTGTCCCTGAGTGCATTTACAAGCTGTAATCTGGCTTTTTATGTTGCTTTCAAGGTATTGGCTTCTTTCCTGCAGAGTAACCTTTCAACCCATGTAAGCACAGGACACATTTTACTGTGAGTACTGACTCTTATTTTTCAGCTTCTGACATCATGTTCACAAGGTCTTTTGTTCTGGAGTCGATATTTTAAACTAAAAAGGATTTATGTCTGGAGTACATAACCTGCCTCCTTACTGATCAGTTTGATAGTTGGACATTGTCCTGGTGTTTATACCTAAAATTGCTAGATAAACATCCATCCATCCATTTTCTGTACACCCTTGTCCATAGCAGGGTCAGGAGGGGTGCTGGTGCCTATCTCCAGCGAACGTTTTGGGTGAGAGGCAGGGTCACCTGGACAGGTCGCCAGTACAACGCAGGATAGACAAACACGGCATCCTATAACATCTGAAAGCTATGCCAGATTTGTGAAGGTAAACAATCTTCTTCCTGATTGAAGAAGATTCAATCTCAGATTGTTTATTATTATTATTTTTTTATTATTGATTTATTAACTTCTAATTATGTAAGCTTCAGCATCTGAAAAATATAATGACAAAAAAATCTCTCAATCTGTCAGCAAATAGAGATGAACTGAGTAATCATAATTACGTTGTTGCTCAAACATCTGGTTTCAATTTTGTCAAAACCCCCTATCAAACCAAAAACACCTTGTTCAGAAAACTAAGAGAAAACTCCAACCCGTGTGCCTCTTTGAGGATTTTAAAACAGCAACTACTGACTGTGCTGTCAAAAACAAATCTAAGTTTTCAGCTTTTACTAACAGATGTTGCTTATTGTCTGAATTTTTGGTATTTCATCAGTCATGATGTTTCTTCTATTTTTTTTACCAGTGATATTTTTCACATGCACCAAAAGTTTTATTTTTTTGTTATTTTTATCTTTTTCATTTGTCCCTTATTTTTGCAGATGTGACTGCACACTCGTACCATCATCACTTCAGAATTTATGAAATCACTTCTCCCAAGCTACAAGCAGTGTTCTCAGAAAGTTTTCATGAGTTTTCACGCCTCAGCTTTGCATTTACACTGAGATCACAGCTTTGATTTTGTCTCCTTATAGAAACCCTTGGGCTTTGAATCTGAATCTGACCGGGGAAGCACTTTTTCATGTTCCTCATTTTCTTTTGTAGTGATAAAATGGCTGTGCTGCAGTCATTCATAAGATCTGCTGTGTTCTGTTCAGGGTCACAGTATGCGCAGACTGCTGGGGAGAAACGAGAGGCGGGAGGGCACACACTGGACAAATCACCACTTCATCACATGGACAACACATGAGACAAAAAGCCTGCAGCACTCATGCTTTTATACTCATTGTTAATTATTTTTTTCTTAATATGAAACCCCACATCCACTCCCCCTATGCATGTAAATGACTGCATAGGGGGAGTGGAATACATGACACATCATTTTAAGATAACATTAATTTTATAATTAGTCAATCGTGCACATTAATGGAAATGTTGGAAGACATTTTTCACTTTTAGATCCAGTTCCCAGTTTCTGCATGTGAGGCAGAATTCTTTTCTACTTTTTGGAGGAGGTTTAAAACATTACCTTCTGTAAATAAAGTTTATAGTTAGTGTGGCTTAGGTTTCTTAAGCTATCTCGGTAATATTACTGCTATGGGTTTAAGTTGATACACCTGGGCTGCTGGAGTACTCAGTGACGACTTTTCTCTTCTGTCTATCCTAGTTTGCTATTATGGCTGCCATTAGCATTGTGTTTAGTTATGTATCCTACCTGAATATAATACTTGAAGAATATGTTGTTGTCATTGACAATATGTCAATTTTTGGCATATTTTTCCTCCAACGGACATTTCCAAACCTTGTTTTTGAATAAAAAATACTTCTAGAGCTATAACTTCCTTAAACTTTCCCAGAAAGTGTTACTTTTTCCCCTTCTCTTGACCCTCAGTCAGCTAGATCAGAGGATTGTTCAGAATGAGCGATGGCTGAAAACTCATGTACTTCATTCAATCACCTGACATGGGCCTCCTTATATAGGATTGTTTTCACTAATTTACATTAAATCACCATCTGGATCTGAGAACTGAATTGGACTGTATATAGTTGGATTTAAAACAGACTTTATGTTGGTATTGCCTAGAAATGAATCTAAATAAATTTATCATGAAGTATCTGGTCACTTCTTCAGATAATTTAATTCAGGTGTTCACTTCAATGGCCGATGATGTAAAAAATCAGAACCTATGTATGCAGATTTCTCATTGTAAAGGAATGGGTTGCTCTAAGGAGCTAAGCCAATTTCAGTGTAATACGATGCAAAAAAATCCAGCTGTGAACTTTTTCTGTCTTATAGACAGACTATAGACATTCCACACCCAACTATTAGTGATTTTATAACAATAAAAAAGCAATTGAGGAAAACAGGCAAATTTTGAGGCAAATTGTGGTTACTAGTTTTCTGTAGAGTAAATTACTGCAGACTTCCAGTCTTTATGTGGTCTTAAGGTCAGCTCAAGAACAGTGTGTGAAAAGTTTTATGCAATATGTTTCCATGGCTAGGAAGCCGAATCCAAGACTTGCATCACCAAGTGCAAAGTAAAATGCCAGGTGCAATATAAAGCAATGTGCAACTGGACTTTAGAGGGGTAGAGACATTTTCTCTTGAGAGATGAATCACAACTCTGTGTGGCTATCCAATGGATAAATCTGTGTTTTGCTGTTACCAGAAGAACAGCACTTGCCTGACTGGAACTCATAATCCTCTGGCATATTAAGTTATTCTGAACAATGTCATGCTCCCAACTTTGTGGGAACAGTTTGGAGCTGCTCCTTCCATTTCCAACATGACTGTGACCCCTGGGAACAAAGAAAATGTCTATAAAATCATGGATTACTTTGGTGTGGAGAAACGTGACTGGACTGCACTGGGTTCTGACTTCAGCCTAATAAAACACCTTTGGGAGGAATTAGAGTGGAGTCAGGGAGCCAGGCCCTCTCATTTAACATCTGTTCCTATTTTCAAAATGACTTTTCAGAGGACAAAATCATTTTCAGCTAAACACACTAAACTTTGTGGAAAGCCTTTGGAGAAGAGTTGAGGTTGTTAAAACCCAACTCTGGTTAAGAATGGGATACCACTAAAGTTAGTGTTTGTGAAGGCAATTTACTCAATATTATGTATTGTTGTATAATTTCAAATAACCAGTTTATTTGCAATGTGTTTATTTTGTTTAGTAAATTGCAAACATTACTATAAAAAAAACCTACATTAAGGATATCATGAGTAAGAATAAAAATGCCCAAGAAGAAGCAACATGTTTAACTTAACTCATCTTCCTGAATGTTAGACAATATTGCTCTGTTTTCAGTTCTAAAACTGTTATATTTTATTAATTTGATCTCATATATTATGCACCTTCTAATGGAACAAAAAAGCTGTTAGATGGATAAATATTTATTTATTTGGCATTTTTCAGTTTGCTTAAACTTCTCTGTGTTTGTATAGTTAAGAGTAAACCTAACAAGCTGTAGTCGATAGTCTTTGCTAGGGAGACTACAATTTTTTTTAGGTTGACATGGGAAACACCCCGTTGATGTAATGCTATAGCTGTCGAGGGTTTGAAGAGCAGTGATTACAGGGTCTTGGAACTTGGAGTCGTGTTTGCCGAAGAAAAACAGCGAAATTACTCCTGTATCGATTGTGACTAACATCACTTATGCTGTTGTTCTGGGAAAAACCATGAATGGTCCAAGCTGTTGATCTGTGGGTTGATAAGAGTTTAAGCGTCTTACCTCACTGACAACAACAACTGCAGCTGGAACCCCACAGCCAACATTTAAAATAATGTTACCACTAATTTAGTTAGTAAATGTTTGTTGAAACACTGCTGCTGTTTGCTCTTATGGAATAAGGAGTGAAACACATTAGATAGATAGGGCAAAAGGCTAAGTCATGTGAACCAATTCAACAGATGAAATGACAAGCGGAGCACCAAGAACTTGATGGGAAGTGTTATTTTCTTTCTTTCCCCCCTGCATTTTATTGAAATACATCTTCAATGTAAGTAGCAAATACAATTAATCTTTAGTTTTGGCACCAAATATTAAATTTAAGTTTGACAGCTCATATTTTACTCTTCTGCCTCTGCGATGCAGCAGAGCTTGATCATGACAGCAGTCTGATCTTGGCCTTGGTTAGTAATAGAAAAGTCATTTGTGACGAGAATAACCTGCATGCACAATAAAACAAAGTTCAAGCACCATTTGCTGGAACTCAGTTTCCATATTGTGCACAATATCACTATATTATTCTGTCAGATATTGCTTCATTGCTTTTTAAAGCCAATAGGAATACCCAAATTAAAATTAAATGCCTAGTGTTGTAGGACTCATGTTGTAGGTTACATATTCTTTTTTTCTATTTCCAAATGTCCCTGGATTTACATAATGTTGTTTGTCTATGAGAGTGAATAATTGTCCCAAAGTTCAAAACACCAAAGTCATTTTATGATTTCAGACCAGTGGGTTTGACATCTTTAATCATGAAGAAATTAGAGAATTTAATAATGAGCTATTGGATGTGGTACAGGACAAACGCGACCCTCTGTCGATCGCTTACTGGTCAAAGAGAGGAGTAGATTATGGAATAAGGGAACTTCCAAGCTTTCTTAACTTCTGGAGGGCCTCTTGACTCTGGTCAGATAATTTTTTTAAATTTTTCTTCAGCTTTGTATCTAACCTCATATTTCATCAGAGTAGATAGTGATTTATCAGAGCCTCTTTATCAGCCACGTCTCCCAATGGTTATGTATTGCCGGTATCACTTTTGATAGTCTTGGTTACCTTAATAATAGTTGATCATTAAACAAAGCTACAATTGTTAGAAGCAGGACAGAGCTATAAAATGATATGACACTGTAAAACTGAGGACATCTTTCCTTGCCATGTAAATACTGCTGTATATATTAGTATATCAGTTTATTGTATATCAGTAATCACAAAACAAGTTGAGTAAAATAGGCTTTTTCACATGTTGTGACAATGTAACACCAAGAAAATCAACTCATCCATCAACTTGTGGCTGACTGTAACAAAAGACATGCAGGAGAATAAACGTCAGCCACTTCAAGATTGTGCCTCTGCAGCAACAATACCAGGAGTTCTGCTGATGGACCCTGTCCAGGAAAATACAGCCAGTATGGATCAGCAAATTCTGGTGAAGAAGGTTTTAGCAGTCTCAGAGGCTGCTGCAGGAAATGACATGCCACCTGCATGGTACATCAGGAGATATAATAAAAGGAGTGCTTTACATAAAGACCAGGGAAACTTGTCAGAACGATGTGTTTCAAGTTTTTAAATACAACTGACATGCATGATCTAAATGTTTCTCAAAGAAATGTAATACTATACTCACTTGTCACTTGCAAGAGAGCATACAAAATCCAAATAGATGAAGTTGTTTGAAAAAGAAAGACATTTAAACCTTTTTGTAAACTCAGCTTTTATATGGAGCACCTCTTAAGTGAGAAAGTCACCACTCAAACAAAGTGAAAATGAATCACAGTTTATGAATCCTTCTAGCAGACCATAAAATATTTAAACTCCTTTAGAAACCATAGAAGAAGAACAGGTGACGCAACACTGTTTTTGCTCGTTTGGAAAATGAACTGCAGTGATTTATTTTTTGCAGCCAGAGTCGAGTTCAAACTATCCCTTCGCTGAGAATGAACTTAAAGCTGAATGATCTCTGGCCTAATCTTGTTCACTAACAATAGGTGCAGTTAATGTTTGGCATTTGATAAGCATTGTGACCAAGTGCATGAATATTACTTTATCCTTCTAGCTGCTTTCCCAAAACAAGTAGTTCAACTTCTACCGATAAACTATTAATTACAGCACAAACAAACTAGTATTCCCTGAGAGATGTGCATGTCATGTTTTGTTTGTGTTGTTTATTAAAGTTTCCTATTAACACAAAGAAAAAAATCATATTGTAGGAAAAGACATGTCAGGACATCACAACTTGCTGCTGTCTGGAAATGTACAGCTCAGACATTAATTTACAATTTCTTGTGAACTATTACTCCCCATCTGCTTGTTGGACAGAATCTGTTTCCAGATCTTTGGTCTTTGTGTTTCTTTCCCATCCAAGCCTAGAAGGATTTGAAAACATTATGAAGAGGATAAAGTAATACCTCAATATGTAAACAAATTGCTGGTGTTAAAAGGGGAACCAATGAATGAGAAGAGATTTGCTGGGGGAATTATTGACTCATTTTTTAACCCTTCTGTGGAGTTATTATTTAAATTCCGTAGGTGGATTTTGTTGATCTCTGACTCTGGCTTACTGTGATGTCTCATTTGCTTCCCCGAAGTCCTTGTTTTTTCTGCAACACCTTCATCACCTAACAAATGTTTTAACTGTAACTCATTCACTGAACTGTATCTCACTCTGTCCCCAGAGATGAATCCGACCCACAGTCTCTCAAGCAACATGAGTCACAGTCAGTGCACACTCAAAGCAACAGCACAAATACTATGAGTCATAATTTGCTCAAGGTAGAATGTACGACCCCGAATAACAAAAATACAGAATAATGGAAAAGTAAATGTAGCTGTTTAATTAGATTGTTAACATTTAAATAATTTTTTTTCCCCATTGCTTTTTTATTGTGCTATTTAACATACAATCCGATAGAGCCTCATGGAATTTTTTATTTTTTTTGGACAAAAAATACCACAGCAATATTTGTTTAAAGGATTGTGTGGCGTAAATGGAGATCTACAGGACGCGGTGCCTTCGGAGAACCAGCAGCATCATCAAGGACTCCTCACACCCCGGCCACCACCTCTTCAAACTCCTGCTCTCCAGGAGGTGCTGCAGGGCAATAAAGGACAAACAGAATAAAAATCAGTTTCCACCTGAACTGAAAGCCTATTTCTTACAACTTTGACACGTAAGAAGTATAAATGAGATTATATTTTGGCTGTGAGAGCAGAAAATGCTCCAGTCATGAATAAATGAATATGTGTTTTTGTAAATTGGCAATTCAAAATTAAAAGCAGGATGCTGTTTTATCCCCCACCAGTCTTTTATCACTACTTTACAACACATCCAGAGGACATTTTCATCCATTATCTGCTCAGCTCGTTACTATGGTTACTCCAGCAGGCACTTTGAGTCCTCTTTAGAACAGCTCTACAACCCCAAACAGGCTCCTCATTTAGATTTCTTAACCGTTTCTCTTATCAAGAATAAAAATTTTCATTATTGGTATGATTCAGAATATTTGATAAATACTGGGATTTTTACAGTTTTTTTTATTATTATTTTATGTTTTATTGCCGCAAGAAGAACTAGTAGCTAAAATACCTCAAATACATACTTAGCAAGATAATATTTTTCTGACACATGAATTAAGAATAATTATAGTCTATTATGGATTTTGTACTCATAGTACAAAGTATGTCTCAATTACACAAAATGAAAAATAAATAAACGGAATAAATAACTGTTAGACAAATAGTATGTTTAGGTTAATGTTTTTCTCTTACTTTAGTTTGATTTTTCACCTCAAGCAAGTTTAAGACACGAGATAGTAACTGATTAAATTTCTGTCCAAAGTTTTGCAAACATTCACATTATAAGGAAACAAAAGGACAAAAATTACAAACATTTATCATCCTAACTTTTTCTTTGTCTTCTTTTCATACAAGACATTATCAGTTTACACTAATAATGAGTGTGTTATGCAGCTAAACGGTTTCCACTTATTTAAATGGGATGCATAGTTTCTTCTGTGAAGAAACTACGTAAATGTCTGTTTGTATAGCCAAACAGACATTTACATTGACATTCATTGTTCCCTGGTAATGATATTGCCTTTTGACTTGGCACACTTAAAGAGATGAAACCAATACTATCACAAACTGCCTGGCAAAAAAACAATGTGTCTACACTAACTGTTTGGAAATTATTTTACATCTCTTGCATTGATTTAGTTTCAAATTAAACTAGAAATTGGATCTGGTTGACATTTATATCTCTAGCCACTCTATGGTTTAGTAATTAAATCAGGCATCTGTTTCAGCAGACAAGAATCACAAAGCGACCGGGTTTCACACTCTCAGGTATGGCAACAGTTAAATTGACTTGTTAGTGATGCTCCAGATTTATGGGGAACTTGAATGAAAAGACTAGTGGGTATGTAGAGTCATAGATGATGTGATTTTCCTTTTTAACCAAAAAGTTTTTTAAATTCTCTTCATACTTGGAGCAATCCCAAGTAACTTTTTGGCAACTGTGACTGTGTTTCTGACTGGCTTTTTCTGTACCTCAGTGGTATTGCCAAAGTAACAGATCGTACAATAAGCTAAAATACTTGCAATAAAGGTATTTTTCTTGGAGCACTTGGCTGATGGCACAAGAAACAAGCAATTCTTATAAGAAGTGTATTCTTTACTGCGACTTAATATGCATGAGATCCGTCCCATTTCAGCTTGTTGTCTAGCACAGTGCCAAGATATTTATAATTAGTGACAGCATGAATAGTTTCTCCCTTACTGACTGTGGCAGAGACGGGTTGTGACCTTCTAAAATCAATGACATTTCCTTATTCTTATTAGTGTTTAAATGAGGTTTGACTTATTGAACCAGTTGAAAAGGGACTATAAGACAGGACCACAGTATCCCTTTCATTTAGGAGGCTCCCCAAAGCTGAGTTATCCACATATTTAAGAAAGTGCCTTTTAGGTAAAATGCTAGTGCATGAAGTCGAGGTGATAAAACATCCCTGCATGGTGTCATTGTAGCAGAGGGAAAACAGCCGCCTCTGACTCGCTTGCAAGTCCATAACCCAAAATTCATTAGCCAGCATATATGCAAGAGTCTTTTATATCACAGTAGTAAAAGTAGAAGATAAATCCTCAAATAAAATCTTTGCATGAGTCTCTGGTGTCTTAAGGTGTGTGCACACATTTCATTAATGTCAAATTTGCATCCTTTTGGAAAATTTGGAAAATTTTAGTTGCTCCATAAGATGGTGGTACCTCTTTACCAGACAATCCAGACACTTCATAAATAGAGATGTTAGTGCTGTTGGTTGAAAATCATTGGGTTCTGTAGGTCTTTTAACTTTTGGAACAGGTACAATATAGATGTTTTCTCTTAGGTAAGAACTTTGCAGAAAGAGTAAAATATGTTACTGATGGTGTCAGGGCCATGACTTTCCCAGGCCTTCTCACATATAAAAATATAAAAAACATCAAATTGTCTGATATTTAAAACAGGGGCCTATAGAGGAGGGAATTCACTTCATTGCAAATTAGATAAATAAATTCCAACTTGAAAATCAACAAGGAGAATAATGTATGCTCAACACATGGAACACTTGAGAAGAAATGTTTTTCGTCTGTACACTCACTCACATCTCCACGTACACGCACGCACGCACACGCACACGCACACACACACGCATGTACACAAATTTTTCTTTGTGTGGAAAATCCATTTAATCTGACTCAGAGAGTCTATGATTAAGTTGAAACTGAACTGAAAACTATATGTTTTTCTACATCTTTCCAATTTATATATGTGGTTTGCAAACACTGAAACACCCTTTGAGAAATTTACTCTCAGTCCCTTTCTGAAAACATTTAAATCCAAGACTCTGTCATTGCTCTGGCATTGTTTAAACGGGAATGAACTTATCTGACTCCGCCTCCGTCACTGCTGACTTCCTTGATCAGAATCACAATGTGATGCTGCGAACATGAAGACGCTCTAAAGATGCACCACTAACCACAGCAGTGGGTTAAGTGGTTGTACGATTTATTTGGATTTCTTGCCAACTTTTTCCACTTCACACCATGCAGCGATATTAAAAATGTGATGTGCAGCATATAAATGACTCATATTTCATCAAAACTCTGAGTGTGAGCATAAAGAATCACTTAATTTGTCACTTCATGACAAATTAGTCACATTGTAGTCTGACTTGGATCAGAAATGAGCCACAAACACCCATGGTGGATGAAAAGACACCATGGGTGGTTTATATCAATAAACATTGATATAAACATAATATCAATGTTTATGAAGTTCCTTGTACATTAACTGACTCATGATGACTATTTGTGTTCTTTAGATAGTGTTGCTGATATTCTTCATATAATATCAATTAGCTGCGGTTGATAAATGACTTTGTTACCTTCTGGAACAAATTAACATAATATTATGCCAGATGGTTTTTCACGGCAACCATCTGTCGGAAAAGAGCGGGTACAGAGACACTTTACAGTAAGAAACAATGTGAATTGAATGCAGAGCAGCTGCTGATTACTAGCTTAGTTCAACAGCTGAAGTTACATAATACACTGAAAGCATAAGGCATGATCTTAAAATGTTTATCATAATTTTATTTTAAATTTGTATGCATCACATTTAAATTTATAAAAACTGTAAGTTCATTTATCCAAGAAGGGTGAGAAAGTCAGGAGAAATGATGTCTTAGAGCAGTTTAATGGAGACCTAGCAAACTGGCACCCTACCTAAGACTCAAAACACCCTTTGAGAAATTTACTCTCAGTCAATTCAGCTCAACATGAGGCATGTTGAGCAATTAACACCAGCTGTGTAAGTATTGGTAGCAGTGACACCCATACAGAGTTCATGAAATGTTCTTTCTTGTTCTTAACACATCTTTTTTACCCACTTTCCATCCTTGGGCTGTGATACTGCACTAGAATGTGTAGTTATCATTATTCTATAAGTTTTACTCTTCTCTAACAGTATTATGCTGTAGACAGATGGCTATATTAAGATTAGGCTGTACTTAAATACCTCAGAAGCAGTCACTGAGAATTTTGTAAAAAGACATTTATTTCCTTTCATAAAGAATCAATATTGTTTGTAAAACATATTTCTATCTAGCTTTACAGGGGGAGCTAATCGGTGTACCTGTTCAGCTCCATTACTGCAGCTATAGGGATTTCAATTTCTGCAGGAGGTTGATCATAACATGTTTTAAGACTTGTAAATTTCACAAACATGGCTCTCAGAAAGAGATGTTTGTGAAATCTAAATCTGTAGCCAGTTCATTATTTTTGTTCACTTTTTCTTATACCTAATAAACTCAGGTATGAAACTTTATAAGTCTGAGAAAAACTTTATGAAAAAACATAAAACTAAATGTATTAAGTGAACAAATTCTCTGTACCTATTTATTATATCCTAACCTGGTGATTTAGAAATAATTTCTCAGAGAACTTAATGAAAACATTACCTCACTGAAATTGATCTTTTATGACTTTAAAAGGGACCTGCAACTCATAAACCATCTCTAGGTATACTGCTGACATCACTTCTCTCAGAAGTTTGTTTTTATGACAAGCTTTAATCGGTCTTTGGCAGGAATGGAGCCAACACTTTATGCTGACACTAGGCAGGTGAACATTATAGATCTTCCTACACATTTATCTTATCAGTATCTTATCAGTATGTCTTTTTTGCTGTGTAGTCTCTAGATGCCTTTCCATCTTTTAGGCATTTCACTTAGTACCTAATAAGGTTCGGTGTGTTTTTTAAATTATATTTTACTGACATTCAGTTTTTTTGGTTTACTAAATGTTTTTTAAATTGCATATATGCTTTGAGTTTTGACTGTCTGGCTCTGTAATAGGATTGTTATGCTTTCTTTAAATAAATGATAGTTTACCTAATCACATGACTCTTCATATATTATTTGAATATAATAAGACATACTATAAATCATAACTACAGTTGAGCTCAACATTCTTTATATCCCTGGTTTAAGGTAAGCTTTTAATTTTACAAACCTGTTTCCTCCGATTTAAATCAATATAAATGTTTTGGAATGGCTTTCCCAGAGTCTTGACATGAAACAAGAAGATAATCTGTGTAAGGAGTGAAAGACTATGGTAAGAGTTATAAAAATGTTATAAAAATAATAATAAAAAGAAAGATTATGTAAGGGTAATAAAAAAGTAAGGAAAGATTAGGGTAATTGGAAGGAAGCCTTTGAGCCTCAGAACTGCAGCACATAACATGCACCAACTGAAACATGCAAGGTGCTTATCAGCAATGAAAAGAAGAGTTTGTCCTATGTATTATGAATGAAGATTTTTCAATTTTTATTGAGAAGAATGTGCATATTGTGAAGAAAATGCATGTTTAAAATGTAAGACACACATAAGAAACATTAGAAATATTCACGTACTTCATGATGGTTAAAAAATACATGCAAATTTTAAATGTTGTGCAAAATTACAAATTATCAAGTTACTAAGACAGATTATGAACAATTGCTGTCATGTAATATCAAGACAGAAACAACCAATCAAAACACTGACACATAAACTTCAAAAAATGTTCAGAGATGAAAACATTCAGCTGAAATGAAGACAGTGATCAGTCTCTGTATACTGGTCAGATCCTGTTGTGTTAATTCTTCACAGAACAAAAATGTTTTCCCACTATCTTTCTATTTATTGAACTACAAGTACATCCAGAATTAGCTTGGCTTGTTAACTCAAGAGAGAAGATAAAAGCACCTGTCAGTAAAACTAATAAAGCTGCCGCAGCATTCATCAGATCCTGCCTGCACCGACTGTAGCCATCTGGTAGAAACTGCCCGTCACATGCAGGAACATTGATATAGATGATCTAATGAACACGCCTGTGCACTGAGCAGTGAAATATTTAAGGTTGTGCCTTTGGCTAATTTGTTTAAACAGGAGCTGAAGCTTCCCTTGGCTGCATCGACTCCATCTGTTGTGGGAACTGGTTTTATCCGGGCAACAACATGAACCACAGTGACATTGGCAATCATTAAAGCCAGGATTGATCATGGACCTGTAGCATGTTTGTCTGCTCAGTGTGTTTCGATGAAGAATAAATGCAGGTTACAATGAGGAGGTATAATGTTGGATGGAAGACTGGACAAAATTTCTCAATGCATTTTTGTGAGAATAAGTGAACAGAAAAACTGTAGAGAGCAACATGGCAGACTTCATTTTATTTGTCCTCATCCATGTTTTGCCACATTGTTGATCAAAGCAGTAGATGTTCAAGTCAATAAACATCATGTGTTTAGCTGCTCTCTGAAGTAGCTAAACACTTGAATTAACTGCAATTGTCATTTGAGAGACTCCTGAATTTGAACCCTCACACATGTTACAAAGGTGTAAACTGCTGCATACCAACAACCTGGTGCATCTCTGGAAGAACATTTGTGTGTAAAGTGATTTATTTTTTTTATATAGGTACAGCTATATGTAGATGCCTTCAATCAAATATGGAGAAATAAGACCATAAATGTGACTGAAATTACATTTTCTGTAGCATGTGCATGTTATTCCAAAGTACTTTAACAGTTTTTTGTTCCAAACTAAACCATCTCTGAGTTTTACAGAGAATAGTCAGAGAGGTAAAAATGTTCAGTAAGTAGCAACTAGATTAAAATATCTTGTATAAGAGGCCAGAAAATGAACAGACTGGTGTGAGATGACAGAAAAGCAGAAGTAGCTCAAATAGCCACTTGCTGCAATCAAAGTGTGTGGAGTATCATATCTGAATGCAAAACTTGTTGAACCTTGAATCAGATGGAATATGTGAGTCTATACAAAGTGTCAATCCTGTCAGATAACAACAGGAAATTGAGACTAAAATCAAAACAGGCTGGACAATAACAAATTCCTCTCTCCCTGCAGAGCAAAAGGTTCTCTGTCCGGGTTAGAGAGAGCTTGGAAACGACATGAATGCTATCTTGCAATTCTCTGGTCGGATAGGTCTGCTGGCATCACTCTGACAGATTAACAAGCATTTTCTGCCTACTATATAAAAGTTCATGTCAAGTCTTAAGCGCAGGGAGTGAGAGTTGGTCATTATTATGCTGTTGACCGGTCATTTCAATATGAATGCAGGGCCTTGTTTTGGCAGAATCAATTTTCGCGAGTCAGCAGTCCACAGCCTAGAGTGACACAACGAAACTCACTGCTTGACTGCAAGAACAGCTCATATTTGTGAAGGAGAGATGAAAAACAAAAAAAAAAAATGCTGGTTGACTGACATGCATGCTCATAGTTCGCTATTGGGTGCCTCATTTCTGACAGAGCAGTAATAAGCCCCTGGTAAGAGCATGAGCTTAGGTTCTCAGGCAAGGAAATGTTTCACAATAAGGCTTATTACAAGTAACCCTGGTGTTACTCAATCAGTTACAGTATGTATATACAATTCAGTTACTACCAAATTGAATACCCTGGTATTTAGGATCACTTTTGAGGTCAAGCAAACAATTTAAGAAAGCCAACCAGATGATTCATTGAAACACATTGTAACCCTGACTCTAAATAGCACATTCTCTACACACTGTTAATCTTGTTTAAGGCTGGAAGGCTGCTGTTAGGGGCTGCTGTGTTTCTGTATCTCAGAAACACAGAGACACAAATAACAAAAACATTATACACACACATATACATACACAATTTAAAGTAGACATTTAGTCTAACTTGCATGCTGTTGGCCTGTGTGACAAAACTGCGGAGCTCAATAAAGAAAAGAAAATTGGGAAAGACATAAGCAAGAATTTCAACTCTTTGCCTTCTTACTGCAAGGCAGCAATACTAACTGTGAAGCTCAGTTTGATATTTGTTAGCTTAAATTTTAAAGGAGTTGTGGAACTGAGAAAAAGTTTATATTTGTTGAAGCTTTAAGCGACACAGTTTTTTGGGTAACACTTTATTTGAAGGGGCGTACTTAAGACTGGCATAGGACTGTCACAAACATGACATAACACCTGTCATGAACAGGAATGACTCTTCATAAATGATTATGTCCTGAAGTGTCATTTGGTAAATAATGACACTTTTAATGGAAAGATGCACTAAACGTTGCATTACAAGTTCATTAAAATGGTAAACTTTGCATTAATTAGCAAATAATGATACTTTTAATGCAAAGTTCCATTAAGTCTAACATTAAAAGCCAATTAAAAGTGTCATTATTTATCAGCACACCGTTGCAGCACACCAACCCTTGAAACCTGTATTTGGAGATTAGATTAGATGAGCAATTAGGATATTCAAACTCCTGTAGTCTCAGCTAAACATAAATACAATTTCACTCCAGCCAAGCTCCTCCCTTATTTTTTCAAAAGTCCCCTTATGAAGAACTAGTTGTCCAAAGTGTAATCACAGCACGAGTCATTCATTTTCTCCTTTTTATTTATTCATGTCTTTATTTATTGATGTAATGTGGAGTTGCTCCGTATTGATCTGAGGTTTCCTACAGCTGCTGCCAGGTTCTCTGCCGTCATAAGAACGCTGAGGCAGCACCAGGCCACTGCAAATGGTAATACAATCACCAAAGCCAGTTTTCTTTGTGCCCCGAGCCAGTCACCCTTTTAAAAGTAATTGGTTTATGATTTATTGAAACATACAAATATTTAAACTCTCTGAACCTAATTCTTTGTAATTGTGAACCCTCTCCTCTGTTTTGACCAAATCGATGATTATGAGGTACAGAGTTTTTAATCATACGTTTAGGGAAGGTTTATTGGATTTATTGCTGTAGCTGCTCCATTAAATGCCAGTAACAGCATTTGCGTGTGCTTGGAGGAGTAGCAATGTGCAGGAGGCTTAATTTTGTGCCTATTCCAATTGTTTCCAGTGCAAACAATGTTGCTAAGCAGGACTCAAGTCCAAAAAACTATAAACATCTTCTACACAAGGCCCACTCCTGTTAACATTGATAAACATGTACTGATTTTCATCAGCAAGCAGTGCTAACGTGGTACCGCTTAGGTTAAAGTGATAAAAGGGAACTTTTTCAGACTTTTTAGGACACCAATAAAAGCCATGGTCTATTCTGAGATAAGGTGGAAAACTTTCCATAGTGGAGCAGGCATGAAAAGAACATGCTCCAAATGAGGAAAATCAGCAACATCCTGAAGCATGTGGCTGCTCTGTTAGGAGAACCCCAGGTGTGCATAGTAGTAATTCTCTTGAAGATTTCCATAGAAACCGTGGCACCACAAGAACCCTCAGTCATTCAGACAAACTGATTCGTTAACAAGAATCGAGTTGATGCCACAGTCCTGCTCACTGTAAGACGTGAGTCCTCACCCTGTGAAGTAATTAATAAGTAGCCTGTTGCTTGCAACATCAGGGGATTAGTGCCATTCAGACATTTTTATGCCTAATTGCAAGCTTGGACTCCAGAAAAATGAAGCAGTGTTGTAAAATTGTCTGATTGCTTTAGTGAACCATCAGCCTTAGAGAGTCAAATTCTTCAGTGACCCGATATAAAAATCTGTGATTCGCACATTTCTTTCCTCTCAGCAGGGAGCTTCAGACAACTGCGTCTCTCTTTTGGTAACACTGCATCCTACTCAATGTGCTCATCATGTGTGACAACAGAAAAAACAATAGAATGCTCCTGCTGTTACACATAAAATTTCTATCCTGTTTTATATGATAAAGAGTTAATTACATGGCAAAACATAGACTTCATGTATATTGCTGACAAAACCTGTCAGCAATATACATGACAGGTTTTTGTATATTACTTCCCTTTTCCTTCAGGCAGGTATTATTATATCAGCTGGAAACTGGCAGCACACACTAGTGCCTGTTTAAATCTGAACACGAAGCTCCACTTTTCGGGGAAAGAGGACAGCTAGATTGAGAACTGAGCTTTATAAAAAGATCACCTGGAACAATGATACAACATGTTCTCTCATCAGCTACTGTAACCTGGACACAAAGTTCAGGGATGATGGAAGTGAGACAGGTTGCCCAGCTGCTTTTACCACAGTTGTGGTGGTTGAAGCAGAAGATGTTAAGACAATGCTGGATATATCACTAGGAATTAAATAATTCAATATTGTTCATGTTATATTTTTATTGGACTGATTTATTCGCATATCCACAAACAACCATCCACATACGGCTGTGGAAAAAAATCAGAGAGCTGCACAATGTGGAGGAGCGTTATCATAACTTTAATCTTGAGCAGTGCCAGAAACATATGTGCCAACTTTTGGAGTGGAATCACTGATTTAGGAGCTCTGCAAGTATCACATCTCCCTGAAGAACAGCAGTTACTATTAGTAGCCTAGCCAATCTCCAGGAATTGGCAAAGCCAGAAAGTCTATGGAAGGACCTGAAACTTTGTGTTGCCTAGCAACAGTCCCAGATCTAGAAAAGATCTGTATTCATCAAGTAGAAAGTTCAGAGAAGTACATTTTTTACAAGGTACAACGTTATCTTTAAGATAACTGTGCATGTTTAAGCACAAAATATATTCAGAAAATATATTTTTTCAAAGATGTTTGGTACTTACAAAGAACTCTCAGGTCTGTTTCTAAATACTTTGAAATGGGAATTGTATCAATACATAAAAACTTGCTGAACTGAAGATACAATACCATCTTTCTCCACATTATTTACTCTATTTGCAAATACTACAAAAATATATTTTCACCTTTTTGATTTTTTTTTAAATTTCACTTTCAGGTGGTGTTCCAGTGCAGTTCGACTTGGAGCTCATAAATTTTGACAGCTGCGTTTGACTGGAATGCAAAGTCAACCCTGTCCAAGCAGACTCATCCATTTTTTCATCCAAACTTTTTGACAAACTTGGTAAAGTACTATCACATTCTTGTGAGGATATTCAGTACCTTAAGGTGTTTTCACCCGCCAAAAGTTCCTCTGTTTAAGAGTGATGAATTACATACAGATATCTGTTACCTCTGGATTGCTGCCATACATCTGCAGGCAAACCCACTATTATTCTTAATGTAGTGTGCTTTATTTTCTGTCTGCTGTTGTTTTAGCAAAAAGCTTCAGCTCAGATTAAATTCTGGATCTTACTTTCTGACACATTTTGTCTGGGTTCAGAAATTCACTGAAAACAGCACCATTCTTCAATAGCACAAAAGAAATTGCATTTCTTTGACAAGGAATTTAGTTTTATTTTGGTCATGTCTGTCTTATGTTCATGTTCAGACAGAACTGAACAATAGGGTGCTATCACATCATTCAATCTCATTTTAACACATTTTTTACCCAGCGGTATCCAAAAGAAAAAAAAAAAAATCATTATATACTTTCAGTCAACAGATGTCTGTTTTGTTTTTGTATTTTCATTTGGTTGCTGACATTAAATGTTGACATTTCATGAGAAATATTCCATATTCATGAACTGTCTTTAGTCACAGCAATTCGCCGTGACTTGTTAGGTGTGGAATTGAGGAAATAAGTGTCATTTAATGACTGAAAATTATGTCAAAACGATCTTAAAAAATATGAGGCGGTAGGAATAGAAGTAGTTTTCTATTAAAATTATGAAGGCTGGAGTTCTGGGGAAAATAAATGATTGTAATTATCTCTGTCAAAGCTATTACATTTGAAGCTCTCACATTTTCATTATGCATTTTAAAATAATGCAGAAACTGAGAGCTGGTTTTACTTTGCTCCAGTATGATGTGGAAAAAAACATCTGGGCTTTAAGATCATGGTTTATTTATTTAATGCTGTGTATGCCTGGCAGGAAAATGGCACTGCAACTAGCAAAATAAATGATAAATCACACTTCTATAGTCAGATCCGTATGTACAGTGAGCTAATCAAGACACAAATAATGGCAGTGGAGTTTAGTAACAAGCCAAGCCTGAAAAAATACTTGTAATGCAGATCACAAGAAGATAGATACTGCATATCACATTGAAAGCAATCTCTTGAGCTGTTGTCAAGTAACCACCTCTTGAGAGCCTCACAGAAAAAGTAAAACAGCTAAAGCATATTATCTGCATAGACAATGTGTCCTTTTAAAAAAATCATTGTTTATCATTTCCCCACAGATCTTTAATTTCTAATTTTTGCTCAAAGCCACACAAAACACTGTTAGTTAAGACCAAATGTGTTTGATAAAGATGATTAAAGGTGTGAACATTTTGCTAACAAACATAATGACGAGCCTATGGAAATTGTGTCAGGATACCCCATAAAATACAACTTTGATAGCAAGAAAAACATTTAGTTTTTCAAGTTAATTGTGTCAAAGATTTAGGGTTGGTAGATCCCAAACACAGGGAGGAAGCAGGCAGACTTAAGATAAAGTTGATTTTAATGACAACTTAAACGAACACCACTGATACCATCACAGAGGGATAATAACTGGGAGCCAAACAGAGAGAAACACAGAGAACAGGAGAATCTGGCAAAGAGTAGATGAGATCATGGTACCGATATATTGAGAGGAGTGATTAATGGAACTGGTTAGCCTGATTAAGTGAACATGGAACAGCTTTCGGGGGTTTGGGGAGAACGGCTGCAACAGGAAACCATGGAAACAATTCAAAGAAGTACAGGGGAAACAACAGAACAAGGTGAAGATGGGAAAGTGCCAATGAGTGAAATAATCACTAACAGAGCATGACGAGATTGTGACCAGAAATAAGAAACATAACTGATGGAAATACAAAAATACAACAAATGGAAAAAAACAAAAAACAACCAATTGTTGTAAACTAGATTTAAAGTCTTATACAGTATCAAAGTGTCCCGACACATTGTCTGAGAGACGTGTCACAGTGTTCTCTAAGCAAAAATTAAAACTCTTCTCCAGTTTCATAATCCTATTGGGGCTATTGTCAATCTTGACTGATGCTGACAAGAACAAGCCAGCCTTGTAGGTGTTGCATCATCAGCATGTCATCATAGTTTTGGCAGAATTATCTTTAGGACTGGATAGGTTGTCACTCTGAAGGCTGTTCTTTTTGATGTGTGTTGTCAGTGCTGTTTGTCTCACCCATCCTGTCACCACTAACAGGATTGCAAGGATACAGAGCAACAATATCAAACTGTTATAATATGTGTTTGAAGATGTTTGCTTTGTGTGGCTGACACAATAATGAAATGAAGGCTGGTAGAAAAGGGCTGATAATTAACATAAATTCTCATAGCTTTCCATAATTTGTTAAGTCACATCTTTATACATCTTCTTCCTGAATTACAAAGAATAACAGAAGCTTTATCTTGTAGCTTAACAGATATGTTACAAGAGAAGAATAAAGTAAAAACAAACTGAGCAAAATTTCTGTCTCAGTCTAGCAGGACCTCTCACCACACTGTCACCATCAGTCCCAAGGTCTCCTACACCAGTATCCTGGATGGCTGCCATTATTTGAATCACTAAATCTGCAGCATAAAGTGAAGCTCTAAGTGCCTTCAGTCTAAGAGGCTTCTTAATCCAATCTGGAACTCATGTCTCATAATAAACCTCCAGATCCCTAACACTAAAAACACAATGTAGAGAACCACAACATTTTCTCTCTGCAGTTGGTTGGTGGAGTAAGCATGTGTGTCGAACAAATGCAACATTGTTTAATACCTGAACAGATGCGTACTTTAAACATCACCAACACTGGAGAAACATGAGAAACCTACAGCTGGAACAGTAGCTTGTCAAAATATCAAAACAAATCTAAAGTAATTTAGACATGACATCTGAAATATGTTTAGTTATTTTTTAATAAATTGTAAAAGTTAACATTTTCAAATGATCAAATTCTTGAACAATCCATGCATCTGGGCATTGACTATTATTGAAAAGAAAAATAATCAAATCTCCTCTCAGTTCTATACATTCAACCTTTATTAAGTTGATGATGTGATGACCTTATTGGCTGAACAAACCACCACTTTTACAAAGAAGAAGTCTAGTCTGGTGCAGTTTCTTATCCAGGTGGTGATGCTCTCACATAAGATGGTTTGGATGCTATGTGTGTGTAGGGAGTTTTAGTCTCCTTGTTATGTCTGGTGGTAAAAGCACTGCCTGGTATTTTTTACTATTGTTCCAATGACAAACAACAGATTGGCTCATAATGTCCTAAGAAACATCGAAGCCAAAAAGGCAGAAACTGCAAATGAAAGAAAATGTAAATAAATAACATAAACACTTCACTGGAACATAAATATGAAGAAATGTAATGACTTCATTTTTTCCCCTTTTCACCTTATGAAAAGGGGAAAAAAGCCAACAGAATTCAGAATAAATGGCATTAAAGTTTTCATTCTTACACTAGCAGATAACAGCACAGATAAGATTTCCAAGTGAAACTGCAGAAGATCGTTGGTAACTGGCTGTGTTCAGGGTACGACACAGTCCTGTGCAAGATAGAAAAAGCCGCCTCTGAGCTGAACCACAGAACTAATTTTCATGTCTGGTTTGTGTCGCAGTTGACCTTCGCTGACAGTTTCTTCGGTTTTACTCCCGGACCACCAGCAGACATGGAGGCCACAGCTACAGCAAGCTGCAGAGCAGTCCAACTGCCTGGACTTTCCAGAGGTCCATTGACTGAAGCTTTTCTACTCCACTGCACTCTAAATAGCTCAGCTGCACTGACCTGAAACATTCATGCTGGGATTAAAGCAGTTTACACTTCATTCTTGCTGAAGAGTGAAGAAACACTTCCTTTCATAGTTGGATGACACCAATAAAGAAGATATAAAGAGGAAGAAAAGATTTTCTTTTATTCTTACGAACGGCAACCTCTAAACTCCCGGCTTTGATTTTACAGTTAAATATTTGGCAAGAAATTACACTGATGATTTCTTTTGATTACTTTGCTTCAACAGCCTGAAACTGCTAGAAACAGATATGCTCATAATGGAATAACCTGCAATAAATGACCTATCAAGGTGCTGCACTTTAACAAAGTTGCCATTAACTCTAACATCCACCATTGCAATTTTCAAAGTCTGATTACTCCCAGTGACTCTAATCTACATGTGCAGGACACACATTTTTATTATTCTTTAGCTACGAAGGGCAGGAAGACTCCAAGAGGGCCGAAGCAATAATAATGGCATTTTGCCATTCGGTTCCATCATCGTCACAGAATTGCTGATACTGAAAATGTATGCTCATCTGCTTCAGTAGAACATCTTTCTAATGGATTCTTCAGATCATCCAGAAATAAACCACATTCCATCCCTTCGGAGAGAGACATGATTTGATTTGTGTTTCAGAACTTTGTAATTACAGAGAGCATTTGTAGCTTGGTTGTGTCTCCGAATGCTGATTATGGGCCAACAGATCTTTTAAATCATGAGCCGACTTCTAATCAGAAGATTTTGTTTTGTAACAGACAATATACAGCGTGGAGGTGTGGAAGAAATCTTAAAAAGTTTTGATCCAACACTTGATAGAAGTTTTCACTTTGATTGCACTCTAAGCCTTCTGCCAAGCAAGTTCAACATATTTTACTACTTGGTGTATGCCAAGCTTAACATTGAAGGTCTTGGTTGAAGAAGTAATCATTAATATAATGAAGTAATTAGTGTCAGTGATTAACACGTTACATGTAACATGTTAGGTACCTATTGATGTTTCTGCAATAGTAATGCAACTTTTTTTTTTCCTGGGGTTGTTTCCTGTATTCTATCAATAACCCCACTATATACATATAATGTTTATAATACATTATGTAAATAATGTATAATGTAATGTATATGTAAATTATAACCCCATTATATACATATAGAGGGGTTATTGATACCTACATACTAGAGATTCCAGTTGTATTGAGGGTCAAACCTCAGTGGTGAGGTTGTGTTGGAAACATATCTGTCATGTTAGGAGGAAGACTTCTGACCCACAGGAATCAAAGGTAAGTTAATTTATTGACAATATGTACAAAGATAGGAACCACACAGGAGTTCTCTCCATGGATCAGGTCGGAGGGTCGTCTGGAGGAGGAGAGACGGATTAATGACTGAGCGAGGTGCGGATGGTTGTTAATTTGATGAGGTAGGTTAAATAGGTTTACAGTTCCTGGGAGGCTTCTCAGAGTGGGGAAGGAGGAAGTAGAATCTTGGCGAAAATAATCAATACGTCTGAGAGGAGCCTCTCTGGTCCGAGGAGGCTAAACTGAGAACAGGAACGATCAGTCAGACAGGTGAGGCTTGAAGCTGCAGGTAAAGGTAAGGTTCAGTTCTGTCTTGGAAACATGCAAGCCCAGCAGCAAACCATGTGCGTAATCATCCAGCAGAAAGATGCCCACTTTCCACTGGATGCAGCTTCTTAAATCCTCTCAGGCTGATGACCCAACGAGTTGCAGGTGCGCGGCTCTGCTCCAGGCTGCTCCCGACAGGTAGCCAATCAGGAGAGACTCAGACTCACATAGAAACAAACACAGATCCTGACAATATCTGGGTAGATGAACTTGGAAGCAGCAGTAGCAGCTCACCAATGGCATGTGGCCCACATGGAGAAAAATAACCAGCAGATAAGGATTCTTGTACTTCATAATGAGCCACACACAGAATCCCAGCTCCCACACTCACAAATTGCAAATAGAGTTTGGATGCTAGGAGCCAAAGAGAAGTTTGGGAATTCTTTGCTTAATGCATAATTAGATACTGTTTGAAAAAGGTATGAGCACATCTAAAGAGGTCTGCTTTAAAAAGAAATTGCCCAGACATCTGCCCTGCAAACCTAAAAATGATAGTCTTAACTTATTGTTCCTCTTTTTCATTCTCTAATTGCATAAATCACTATAAACTGGAATGACTGGAAATCCTTATGTCTTCAAGATGACAAATCTTGTTGTTCCCTGCTGAATGCCTCAGTCCCTCCCTCACAAATAGAAGAAGGCACTTTATCATTTGTGCATGGAAAAATGAGGCTGCACAATAACCCAACCATAAGTACTGCAACCAGTGGGGCTATCTTTGGGTTGTCATTTTGTCTACAAGAAGCAAGGGAAGTTTTATTCAGTCATCCTTTTTGATTAATTACTTTTTCTAGCACTAAAAAGCACATATGCTGTTTCACAGCTAAAAAATATGGGCTGCAAAACTATTTTGGTCAGCTGTGAAAGCTGCCCGGACTGTTTTCCTCATATCAGGACTTTGCAGACATTCTCACACAGCTGAAAGAGAATCAGCAGGTTTATTGTTTTATAGATAATGGCTTTGCAACTGTGGTATGACAGTAATAAACAATCAGCAGTGGGTGGCGGTAAAAGACGATGAAGATTTACAAAGGCATTTCTGCTCAAGGCCAAGGTAGATTAAATAATGCACTGATGCACATAACAGTTAGAGGAGCTTTTTATAAAGACGCAAATAAATTGCTTGCATTATGAAGAGAATTTCTGACGCAGTTGTGTAATGCATTCAATTAGTAATAACAAGCTTTTCAGATTTTTGTATGCAAGGCGTTCACAAGTTTTTCTAAAACTCACAAAAACTGTGAGTCATCAAAACTAAGCCTGCAGTGGTTTACTTTACAGAGAACATTAAACAACCTGAAATTGAGTTTTAACTAGTCTCTTTAATATTCTGTTTTTTGTTCATTTAATTTAGTTTCACAAATTTGCTTAAAGTGCAATGTAGAAAATCAAAGAAATACATGTCGAAGGAAATAACTGAATATAATCATTTAAATTAATGAAATGTTTTTTTCTGTCAAATGTTACATTCCTTGAGGCTAATCAAGGATGATGTTTTTGCATTTGAAGCAGCAGAGTTTTAAAAAGGATTATTCCCTTAACTCCCTAGTGGAACTTTTATATTTTTTATTTTTTTGTGGATTTTGGAAAGCGCTTGTTTAATAAAACAATAAAGTAGTATTTCCAGACATTGATCCTCAACTCACACTGCCCAGTGTGTCTTAATTGTTTCTTTGCTTTAACACACCTTAGTGAGTTGATTGTCATTCAGCAAACTGAATGACATTGAATGTCTTGTTTGTTTGTCTTCAAACATTTTGGAAAGATTTTTGTCCATCAGGCCCCATGAAACACAAAAAGCACAAAGTCATCCTTTTGCAGCCTCGCTTTTGCTTAAGCAACTATGTAAAGGAGAGGTTATTACTTCCTGTGGAGTTTATTGCATGTACCATCTTTAGAATATGACATGGTTACAATTAAATCGCTATCCAGTAATGGAAAATATGTTCTAAGAATGAGAAACCATAATTGATGGTGAACTAACTGCTGAGTCACTGATTCTGATGTACAGTTGGTCCCTAAAGTGACATGTATTTTATGTCCTTCTTGCTGTGTCACAGTAAAAGTGTTTTATGTTCAATTATTGAACAATACATATTTTAGCTATGGTATACCTAGTAATTCTGACAGAATTAGGATATAATGTAATAGGATCTGAGTGAAAGTGAAAGAGTGTAAGTATCTAAGTGAGAAATATGTGATCTTGCTCATCTGAGATGAGAGTTAATTTTCTATCTATCTATCTATCTATCTATCTATCTATCTATCTATCTATCTATCTATCTATCTATCTATCTATCTATCTATCTATCTATCTATCTATCTATCTATCTATCTATCTATCTATCTATCTATCTATCTATCTATCTATCTATCTATCTATCTATCTATCTATCTATCTATCTATCTATCTATCTATCTATAGCTATATATATATATATATAAATAGCTGTGAAAATACATAGTCTGCTGGACTTCTCCTTGGCTCTTTTCGAACCATCTCTCATCACAGTAGGTGTAACATAAAGTAAGCTTTTCAATTCACACACAATTTGCCCTTTAAATGAACAAGTATAAACTTGTACTTTTGCCTTAATAAAAGCTGAGGTAATTTAAGAGTACTCCAGGGAGTCACTTCAAGCGCTTGGCAGTGGCATTTGTAATAAAAATGTATCTTGCAACTTCTCAGCAGACATCCAGAAAGTGGTGCACCATTATCTCCTTTTTATTAGTATTATTATATCAATGAAATAAAAGTTGGGAATAGGGATTGTGGTGAAGATGAATATCCTTGCAGAACCAGTCTTGAAAATGTTGCTTTCGTCTGTTTCCTCTTTTGTTTTGTTAATTTCTCAAATGCACAATTCAGGACGATGAAGGGTAGTCTTCTGTTGCAGGATGTTTACTGTTTTGGATTCTTTTTCATAAAACACTCAAAAGGTATAAACATTCTGGATAATTTAATCCAGAGTACAAAATTCTCTTCCCCTCATCTGGTATAATACCTTTGTAATTCATTTATCTGGGGAGAAAATTCAATTGCAACCACCGCAGAAAATTTGGAACACAATAAACAAAGCAACATGTGGACAGAACTGTTAATGCTTCATTGCTGCTGCTGCCTTGCTTTATGCTGCCCTGCATCAGCAAAACACTGAACAGCTGTTTGACACATAAAAACCAGGCAACAGTGCTGACACATGCATTTTCTACACTGTAAATGCAGACAAAGACAGTACAGGAATACTTTCATGATGTAGATATGTGAATTTATTGGTTAAAAAAGAATAGTGGTCAGATTTGTATACTGCTCAAAAAAATAAAGGGAACACTTAAACAACACAATATAACTCCAAATAAATCAAACGTCTGTGAAATCAAACTGTCCATCTAGGATGTGTTATTTGAGTGTTCCCTTTATTTTTTTGAGCAGTGTACTTTTCTGTATGATGCAAAAGACATTGTACATTTAAGCCTAAATTCAGCAGATGTTGTGAATTATAAATGGCCACTTTACCCAAACAAAGGGTTGCTCAAATTGTGTTTTCACGATTTCAGTGATGATTCAGTCTAACGGAAATGAACACTCAAGGAGAGTGCAGTAAATAGCTCATTTCTATTCATTATGTGCGTTTTCAAATATCATATTGCTTTTGTTCTGCTGAAAGGTGGAAAGGGGTCATTATAGAAATAAGCTCTGTCCGGAACTGTTGTGTAATTCTGGGAAATTGTTTTTTTCGCCTTGTAAAGTAGAAGGGCTTTGTTTTGTGCTTTTCCCAGTTTTTGTCAACGTCTTTTTACTGAAGTGTAATAAATCAAGTGAATAATGTCTAAACGAACAAATGTAGTTGTTTCCTTAAACTCATGAGAGCGATAAAAAGACTAAACTTTTTAATTAGCTAAAGGTTCCACTTATAAGATAGCCCACTGTTAAGAATTTACTTGTAAATCCTCAGCGCTTCATTTTATATCAGACTTGGTCATTTTGTAATGAAATAAGTTTTACCATTTTGACCCCAGTCTCCTTTATCACAAAAACAATTTATGAAGGGCAGGATAGCCTCAACTTGGAAAAAAGATAAATATTTTGAAATTACCAATAGATGCTCAGTGAATGATAATCAGGCACAAAACAGAAAGTCTGCTGGCATGACAACTAATCATGCACTCAGACTGACCTTCAGGGAAGAATGTCAACAAGAAGTTCATTGTTGAAAAAATTTAATAAAATAAAGGTATGTAAAATGTTTGCAAATTTTGACTTATTTTGAATTTTGGAACATGTAAAACTACACTCCATTCATTTTTACTATGTGGAAAAGTACAGCAATACTTTCTTTTTACAGTTCTGACCATGAGTTTCAGAAAACCGTCCTTTATTCAGGTATGCTCTAAAACCAAGAACACTAGACCCATACAGCAATAAAAAAAAAACCCAGAGTAAATAAATGACCTTGCAGGATACAAAGTGGCAGCAAAAACAAAAAACCTTGTGGTCAGAATTCACATAATTGGAAATAAAGACCCATTTACCAATAGCCTGTTTCAGTCGATGATTAATGCCCTCAGCGTCAAAGTAAGGCTCCTACGCAGACTCAAACACAACAAATTGACGTTTTTACGTAGTTTTCTGTTGGGTTTTTTTTCAGAGATTTTTTGGTGTTGGTGCAGCGTGTCACAGGGTGGCTCATTGGTCCTCCTGCAGCAGAACCTATTTATGGTCCCTCACACTCGCTTTAGCGTCCAGAGGAACACTACTGATGTGTTTAAAAAACTACTTAATACATTTTAACCTCACTGGTCACTGAACTTCTGTAACTCCTTTTTTTTTTGTTAAACCGTAAAGCACTTTGTGACTTCTGTCTGAGAAAGACAGAAGTCACAAGACAGATTACCTTTAAATAAAATTGACTTACTTACATTATCAATAAGCAGTTGGGCTTTTAACTTTCTGAAGTGGTAGATGTTTATAATGTGTACTTTTCTTCTAAATTGCATGAGACTTAACATAAAATGTATACATTTGATTTGTGATTCAATTAAATTCAGTTTAAACTATTTCTGGTCCTGTTATCAGTCAATCAAATTTGGAAGAAGTGTTAGGGACCGGTGCTAATGAATGTGGCCCCTGAAGCAACTGACTTTTCTGTTAGATTTCCACAAAACCTATACAGTCCTTTTTCCTTCATGTAAATGATAAAACTGGGAGGATCAACATCTTTGCAGGAAAGGAAGTGTTTTAAAAGGTTAACATTATACATGCTATCAACATGTAATGGTTGATCAGGAAACATGAACACTAGAACCCCATAGACATAGAGTTTGTGACAGTATTTCTTGCTGAAGGGAGAACAAAGAAAAAACATGCCATCTTCTCAGGGTGATGTGTCTAAGTTGCCTGAAACATGATTTCATATGGTGAAATTCGTTTATGCTCCTATTATGGGACTCTGCTGTAAAATTGTGTGGTTTAATCTACACACCTAGTTGTACAAACACTGTAAAAAAAAAAAAGTCTCTAATTTGCTAGATGCCACAAATTTATCATATAATTTATGTAAATATTAAAAATTCTGGTCACCACAGTTGCCGTAAATACCGTAAATTAGATACTTTCTTTTTTAGCTAGCTTTTTTAGCAAGCTAGTAAGAACACCAACTAGCTTGGGACTACACACATAAGAAAAAGAGAGTTTGAACACATCTTCCCATTGGATTGAATGACAAGATATGTTCACACTTTTGCCTGACATTAAAAAAATGGAAAACAATATGATGATAAAACCAACCGACCTATGTAAAGATATGTAAAGATTTGACTGAACACCATGAAAGGAGAAATACTACCATCACCAACAATAACCTCAACAGAAGCATAAAATACTGATAACATCAGAAACCAAGAACAGCAGCAACAGATCAGTGTAGGATCCCTCTCTCTGATCTTCCCACACACCACTCTGTTCAGACCCATAGATAGCAACAGGGCCAAGATGCAAGATCGCCATCTAAAGATGTGCAGTACAATCTATTCGAAAATCTCAGCAAACGTTCCTCATAAATGAATTAACTGCTGCAATTTCACCCTGCTGAGAATTTATCCCATCAGCTGGATGAGTTCCTCACAAACATTTAGGGAGAGGAAGTATTGAATTCCTCTGCCAACATTTCCAGACTTTTCAGTTTAATATTTTTAAAAAACAATTATGCTGCCTACAGTTCCCATGACTAATGCCTCCAATTCTGTGACCTTTCTCCATTAAAAGCAAGTCTTCATTCTGCCACATATTTCACAACAGTAACAATCCTCTTCAGAACCTGCGTCCAATAAACTTGGACAGTAAAGTTTTAATTTTTTTCAGAGTCTACTATGTCCAAGTTAGCATGAAAGCCTGGCTTGTGACTGTGACAACCTTCATATTATGCTTCCAGTGCAGGCATTTCCTTGCTCTCTCCAAATATTTTACATGCAAAACAAAACACACTTTCTTTCAAAGTTGAATAGGTTAGCCATTCTCTGTACACAAACTCCCTATTATTTAGTTTGTGGTTGAAAAAGCTTTTTGGAAAAAAAAAAAAAAAAAAACAGATGTAGAAAAAGTCAACATATTTGTTTTGACATAGCCTCTCGTCCAGTTTTTGCCGAGAAAGAACTCGTCTGTTCACCAAAGATGTTTCCCCAGTGGCCTGAATCATTGCTATAGAAATCTTCTTCTTCCTGCCTCGGTGCATCCTCTGTCTTCTGCTTTGTGTTTTTCCTGCGCTTCATTTGTCTGATCCTCTCCAGACTCAGCAGCCACCTGTTGTGCCACACCTCCAGGTGACTCTTCATCCACTTCGTCCAACTTCTATATTAGCCGACTTCAAGAAGTTTGTCAGCTTAGGTGTTTTTCAGAGTACCTCTTTACCATAAAATTTCTTCTCATGAAGCATTTTTTTCTTTTTTGATAACTACTGTCAAATGTTATTTTCCAAGTTTCCATTACTACAGGGGAACACAAACTAAAATCATTGAGACATAGTTAGATTAATGAGTTTAAGATCCAATTTTGCTTTAGAGCTCAGATTAGTGATGCGGGCCACTTCTAAATCAATCATTTGCCACAGATTGGTATAAGAATGATTACCTTTACCAGTAATTTAAACCCGTATATGTATCAACGTATGTTCATGCTGTCAAGCCAAACTTGCAATATTTTGTAAACTTTTGATGAGTGTTTGGGTAGTTCCTTTGGTCATTATAGACTTAAAATGAGGCAACACTTTTTGACTGAATTATTCCACACTGATTAACAATTTTTTAAAAAGTTGATGTCTTTGAACATCATTCATAATTGTACTGAGGTAATTAAAGCCATTTGTAGTCTCTCAAAGCCTCCTATGGTGCATCAACATTTTTTCAAAACTTTCTTCTTAAAGTAAAACCATAAACCCTGGCATCAATCACTTTGACCTTACCCGGCCCTGGTTGCACAGGACTCTCACGTTAGTAATGTTGTGACGCATAGGAGGTTTGTTTTTGCAGATCATGTAGCTCTGAGACACAAACACTTTCATAGTGAACAGATGTTAGGTTTTTTTCAATTGAGTACCTGCTTGAGGATGTCTTTCATGAATTTATTATACTTAAAACAATTGTGAAGGTAACAACCACAGTCTTTCAAACACTTTGTTGAGTAAAGGAAACTTTTGCATGGGTAAGATTCCACACAGGATCTATAAACAATGCCGGCCATATTGGTACCAACAGAAGATACAGCTTTTCCAAGCTTTAACTTTTTACTATATGCATACTTTGCATTTGAGAATGTCTGTGCTCATTTTAAGTCATATTTTGATAAGATTTGCATTTAGGGGAACATATAAGGTTCTTCAAAATTATGTGAAAACAAATTGATTTCATACTGTTTAATATAGAGTAAGTTACAGGAACAAAGGAATACAGCAAGAATGAGGCAGCAGATGAGGCTGAAAGGCCAGAAAGCATTAAAGGAATAAGCCAGCTGAATTCACAAAATAAAACCTATGCCAAATCAAAAATCAGTACTGATCAAAACAGAAAAAGCCCTTTATAAAACAAAGAGTTGAAGAAATGTTAGGTCATTTTGACAAAACCATCAGATCTGAAAAATAAAAACCTTGTAGTGGGGGAATCCAACTCCAGCCCTTAAGTGCTGATATCCTGCAACTTTTAGATAGATATTGCATCTCTGCAATGTGATGCAGTCAAATTCATTACAGATATTGTTTTCTGTCTATGGGTTGCTTTTTCATCTGCAAACTGAGATAATAATTCTATAATCTGAACAATGAAAACATTCATTCGGTAATGAGTATTCTCTGTTTAAACAGTTTTTACTGCTTACAGTTCTGATCGAAAACAAGGTGCAGTTATTTCTGACAAATTATCAGATATTTACAACATTTCACCATGGTATTATAAAACAATTACAAAACTAAAATAAAAAAACACCTTCAAAGATATTGATACATATAAATATGTTTAAAAAATCTACCATTTAAATGGGGAGTAGTTACTTTTGACCATGACTGTAAATTTTAACACAATATAAGTCCAGTCTATGATTGTTTAAAGAATTTCTTGGATTTTTATTTCAGGCGTTTTGTTAAGAAATACATTTCCAATGCAATTTTATGGATCATAAGATGGAGTAATTAAATAACTATTTTCAAGGTGAAAGACTGAAATAGAAAACAACTTAATATTCCAACTGCATCCACTGATATAATGTTTTTTCTTTGTAATTTGAAGACAGTCAGATAGAAGTGTCATTATGAACTAATGTTCTGAGAGTACAAGAGTGGGTGCGAAAGCGTTGTGCTTGGTTACTCTGAGTTTTTGCTACTTGTTCCTATAATAATTTGCTCATTTCATGAGTGTCAGAATGTCACCGCCTCTCCAAAAGAATAACCTGCCAACAAGACGCTCCTCCTGCCCTGACCATGCGGCTGCAGGGAAACGTTTAAATATTAATGTCCCACAACTTCTATTCAATCAATTGCCAGTAGATTTAGTATGGTGTAACAACAGAGCTAAAAGGATTTGCACATTAACCCGTTGACTTTTGAAGAACAAAAAAAAAAAAAAAAGTCAATATCAATCTCAAAGTAAGCTGCAGAAATCTACCCTTTGCTGCAGCTTACTTTTATTGCTGGTCAGAGTGGAACCATTCTCACAATTTCTGATTTAGGTGATCAGATGTCACAAAGGAGAAAATACATTAACAAGCTTCTCATTGCTGATTTTCTTTTGTTCAACAAAAGTTGTTGTTATAGAGCTCTTTAACAACAATGAGGTACAATAACAAAGACACATTCTACCCATTAAAGAGATTAATTAAACTGAAATTTTTTTTTAAAACAAAACAGATGGGATAGTAAATACAACTAATATGTGATGAGTTTCTTGATACAGCATCACATTTATAAACAACTAGATTAAAATATTTTCAGCAGGTGCCAATTAGCACCATGCTGATGTGTCACCAGGATGTGGTGCTGGAGGGAAATAGATATTGAAGCTCAAGCACAATACTTAGATAAAGATTTTAATAATTTTACCATTGAAAGGAGAATAAGTTCACTGAGGTGGCATTTAGAGGAATTCTGAAACGTGAATAAAGTTACAACATGACAAGACTAACAGCAAAACCACAAACAAAAACTAAAATGCAACTTTGACACAAAATCTGAATGTCTTAGAACAAAAGTTTTACTATATTTCTAAAACTAAACTCAAGTTTCAACCTTACAATGCTCCTATCTCAACTACGAAATATTATGCATTTGTTTTGCATTGCCATTGCTTAACTAATCTCCTGCAACTATTTTCATCTCTAAGACTGCATGCTCTTCAAACAGCTATTAATTTCTTCCTACTAGCTGCCTGTGGTGCTTCTCCTCTCTGCTCTCATTCAGGCTCTCAGTCAGAAGTGAATTAAAGGGGGACATTATAGGCTAACTAACACAGTCCACAGTGGAGGACCATGGTCAATATATGACACATATAAACTGAAGAGTGGAGTCTCTGGTCTCTATTGCAAGTAGGAACAAACCACAGTTGCAATCCATATTTTGTCACCTCGTAAGGTTTCATGTAAGGTCATGAACTTCTAAACTTAATTTTCCATTGTAGTCTTTTTATGAGGTTTCTCTCTGCTCAGTTTTGATGCAGAGATTGTTTTTATTTCCCTTGGTAATGACCTCAGCTACATTGCAGCAAGGAAAATTTCTTCATACATTATGACTACAAGTATGGCATGACTCTAGATTACAAAATCATTTAAATGTGACTAACTTCAATTATGTAACAACACATATTAGATTCCACACTGTCATTTTGAATAAACAAAGATAAAGCCATATTCGGAAAAAAAAAAAAAAAAAAACTTTATGTGAAAAACCAAGTCTACGATACATTTCAATAGTTTGTTGAACCACATTTGTGAGCATTATCTTCAAGAGGCTGCTGTCTGTATAACTATACATATGCAGAAATGTTTGGCCACTTTTCTTGAAAGCATTGCTTCATTGCTGGCTCATTTTATGTAACTGTCAAACACAAATTACAGCTCTAAAGAGAAATGGAAGAAAAATGTCATAACGTTTGGCTGGTTTGATTTTATTTTGCTTGATGAAAATATTGTGGCAGATTTTAAGAATCTGCCACTTTCTTTTACTTTAATAACAACAACAAATCCCCTATTGCTCTCATTGCAGACTCGAATTCCCATAAACCATAATTTACCGCTGAAATTCATTAACTACAAAGATGCTTTAGGAAAGACATCCTGTTTAGACAAGTTTTCCTTCTTCTGAGACTGGATTAGTATTATGGATAATACCATTACATCTTAAAGAAAACTCAATTGTAGACATAGGGAGATTGATTCATTATGCAGAACTCACAGCTGTCATTACATGGGAATGTTACCCAGCCAAAGCAGCATTTCAAAGATGAACAAACCAGAAGGGGAATTGACTGCTTCCTCTAGAGACCTCTCCTCTGGTAAAAGAATTCCTTGTTGTTCATCCATGATTCTTTTATGAAGAACATTTCATCAGAACATGATGTGATTTGTAGCTCCGCACCCTATCACTGGGTTTCTTTCAAGAGTAATATACCATACAAAGTGTGGAATGATGACACACTGAATACAAATATGGAAATTACCTATGGGAACCAGTTGGGGGTGCAGAAGATCAGAAAAACTTAAACTTGTAACCAAAATATTGTGCAAAATGAAATAGCAATTTCACAGAGATACGAAAAGAACTGTTAAAAAATAAGTGGAAATTAACCAATTTCTCTTGCAAAACAAATATGGTAATTTATAAAACCAAGTATACCAAAGTCAAAACTAAACCTACAGGCCATGACAGAAAACATTATTATTCTTCCAAACAAGTTATTCCAGGTCTCAGGGTTATACAAGAAATGTCTATTACATTTTTTGCATTTTGCTCAGATAATGAGATTTCTGCAGTGCCCACCGATTGTGACCTAACAATCACAAAGATTTTGAAACACATCATTTTCAAGACACCAAAAACTATTACCAGAAAATGGTTGGTTTGTTTTTAAGTGCTTGGACTATTTCTAGAAAAAGTAGAACCCAAATGTGCAAAAAGTGAATCTGAAGCATAAAAGTTTCTTTTAAAATAATAATTTGCATTGTTGGTTATAACATTAAGTGGCACAGTTTCATTTAAATTATGTTAAATAAACATTTTATGAACATTAAGTCACTGTTTATGTTGCTCTCCTAAAAACAACAACTAATGGTGACTTTTGAAGGAAGCGTTTATTATGGAATAATTACTCCTTGTTAGTATTACACATAAAGACATAAGTTATAAATTGTATGTATTCTTCTATAACCAGAAACACTGCTGATGACATGGTAATGATGCACAGTTTAAAGAGTAGCCTATACAAGGGTTGATAAAAAGAAGAAACAAATAAAAAACATCTGTATGTCTGTTGCTGGAAATTACAGTTCCAGGTTTGCTTTCCAATATTCTAGACATAATGTGGCCTTAATTACCTCCATATGCTCCTGTAAAAGCCTATTTACAGGTTTAAAAAAAGTTCAACCCATTAACAATTGTATGAACAAAAACAGTCTTTACCATCATATTATGTCTTTCCACTTCACACGTGAAAAGCAAAAGTAAAAACATGCTTATTTATGGCAATAAATTTCAACTCATAATTGATGTGACTGAGACCAACTGCCACTCCGTTAGAATGAGAAATGGAGTGGACTTTTGACCCAAAAACAATTTTGAAATCGCCCTCATGCCCACAAATATCACACTATTGGTATGAAAGTCGGTTATGACATTGCACCGAATGCTTGCTCCCATAAAATGTTTTCAAAAATTCTGTAGGACTGACGATTTTCTGTCAATGTGCTTCAGAGTGAAAACATGTGACAGGGTAAACTCAGGCTCCCATCCATTCATTTTCATTCTTTTCTCAAAAATGTCAGAGCTCAGCGCACACCATCTCTCTCTCATCACTGCTATTACTGTGAGTGAACTACAGATATGAATCACGGTACTATTAAAAATTACAAATAGCCCTCTCATACACTTCAAACAGTTTTCGAATATGTCTCACGGTTCCTGAATGGGAAGGAGTTGTTCGGACTGCTTTTTTCAGAAAAACTGACTGGGTGTCTCACAAAGAGATAGAATTCTTTCTCCACCTTTCTGTCTCACACACACATGAAGTTAGCAGAGGATTAATAACTGTAGCAACAGAACACAGGGAAAGGCAGAGCTGCTGGTTTGGACTACAAAGATGCCATCTCTGCTGATCTAATCATGGCAGAACACTTTGGTAATACAGAGGGGAGAACAGAATGTCAGAACTACAAACATGATGAAACACTCACTTATTACAGCAGAGGGCTGAGTTACGAACAACAATGATGGTGGAACAATGATCAGTTACTACAGAAGAAGGCTGAGCAGAATGTTAGAACTACATACATGGCAGAATGTTTTGGGCATTATATAACTGGTTTAACCCAACCACTGTTACACATTGGATAGTGTGTAACATGAAGCTTACTGAAAATTTCAAAATAGAAACCTCAATATTCCTCTCAGGTTTATAACTCCCTATTATCTTTTTCTTTCAAGTTAGTGCTAATGCAGCAAAGCAGTGCATTAGCATTAGCCTTTTCCCTAAAAAAGCTTTTACCTATTTCTCTTACTTGTTAGCCACATTTAGTATACTGAATGGAGTAAGTCAATGATAGACAACATGCTAGTGATGCCCCACATGCTATTGATAGCATTCACGCCGGCATTAGCATTTTGGCTAATTTTAACTTATGCACTAATTTTAACATATTGAATGATGCAAGTCCATGTTAGTCAACATTCTTGAAATTCTCCACATCCTATTTTGTAATTGTTGGCTAAGCTTAGCATTGACACTAATTGTTAGCATCAGAACACTGCATTCCAACTTATGGGGACACTTTGGCAGGCCCCGTTTAAATTTCTTCAGAAATTTTATAGTTCTTTTTATTATTTTTCTTTGATTAAAAGGAACAAATGGTTGCTGGAAGAGAAACAGAAAAACAGATCAAAAAATTCTTAAAGATACAGTAAGCGGCGCGAAGTTGACTGGAAGACTCCAACCTCATCACATCTTCTGCAAAGCCATGAAGAATCCACATAACTCGACAAAGACACGTGGGAGGTACATCTTACAAAATTTGAGCTGATCATTTAAACAGATTAGGAAATTAGAGTATATCTTTTTGTGGAAAATTACAGCTGAAAGGTCTGGTGTGACAACTGGCTGCAGTGGAGCCCTGATGGAGACATTTGTCTTGTAATTGTATTACTGTCTTTACTGCATAATTTCTCTGGAGAGTGAGACTGTAGTAAAAGTCAGTTGTGATTATGTTTTCTTTTACTGAACTATGTTGTACAAAAGCCAAGGGGGAGCTTCTAGCCCAGTGTTTTACAAGGTTTGCACTTTCCATTTTGTTACAGAAAACACAAAATTCTTCCCAGATGTAAGCACTAATGTGCAAGGTTAGCTTTGAGAAGTCGCAGAGTTTTGAACAGTTTTGTACATAATGTGCTTCAGTTTCTCCTTTGTAAAATACCAAATTAAATTTAATGAAGGCTATTGACACAAAACTGACTAACTTTAAATCAATCAGGTCGATTGATTCCTGAAGGCTTGGTCATTAATGCATAGAGGGTGTGGCGTCAATAGCAGAAGTTTATGCTTATGACAGCTCCGTGAAATTATTACATTACAACAGAGCCAGAAACTTTAATGAAATAAACACAGACAAGCTGTGTAAATTTACTCCTGTGCAGGTTTCGATTAAAAGAAATGTGTTTTGAAAGTTGGTGAGCCTCCTAAATCTTTTTAGACCTGAAGGGGCTTTTAAAGGGAGATCATTATGTAAAATTGAGTTGTTTGAGCTTTATGTCCTGCTGTAGTGTTACTCCCTCATCAAAACCAATTACTTTTTCCACAATGGGAAAAAACAATAATGTTTTCAAACATCTCATCAGATTGTTGAAGCAAGAATTAACCCCTAGTGTGCCAAGAGAAAAGTCTGTATTGTCCATTGCTGATGCATGTGCATGTCGCTTGTTCATCAGATTTAATGCCATACCAGAAATATGCAAATGCAAAAGCTACAGATATTAAAATGATAAAATGAAAAATGTTAAAATGATAAAATCCACAGTCCCTGTTGCAAGGCAGCAACAGGGACTGTTGCTCATCTCCAGCAGACTACAGATGAGAGGCGGGTTACAAATGAAGCATGAAGAACTGGGTTCAACAGGGGGAAAACACTAACCTCATGGAATAAGAAGAGGGGTTGGCTCTGGCCTGTGATTTAGGATGAGTAGCTCTCTACTCTGTTTCTGCTTTCCCAATCCATAAGATTGAGTGATTACATGTTTCTCTTCAGGAAGTTTCTAACCTTCCTAGCTGACGTTCTCTTTTTCAGCTTGGGCTTAACGTGAACTAAAATATTAGTGTTTTAAGACTTTCAGAGTAGGTTTTGATCTTGGGGTTTAACCCAATTATTGAAATTTGTAAAGCACTTTTAGTCTTCTGTTGTCTTCTCTGTCACCATCTTGCATGATTTTCTTGAGTTAAAAGAGCATTGGTCTGACCTTGGGTCACATTTCTCTTTTTTCTTAGCATCCAGCCTTTGAGTATAATTTTGAGGTAACTTTATTGTGCATACCAGTGCATAATGTTGTTATTTTATAATGAGTCTGGGTATGTTTATTTTGTTGTGAATCTGCTCTTCATTTTGGCATAACCTCAGAGTAATGCCTGGTCTCTATTCAAGGAACAGTTTCTGGAACAGTTTCTGAAATTTCTGTGCAAAAGACTGCTAACATGCTCTGCAGAATCCTGAATCTTGCAGGCTGAAGGATGAATAAGTACATGGTGTATGATGTAATTACCTCATACATTTTGGTAAATAAAGGCTGTTGTGTTTTTGCGCTATAGTGCTCCTTCCTCTTGTTATTTCACACTTGCATTGTAGAAAACAGAATGCCCTCTTCAACTCTTAGCCCAACACATTGAAAAGTAAATGGCTTTGACAACCTCTACAGGTGAATCGATGTCACTGTATTAGTGTGAAGAAAAAAACCGTTAAGTTGTTGTTTAGCGCCGAATAATATTTATCAGAGGGCCAACTGATGCATTACTACAGGTGGAGACATTTTGTCGAAAAGTCCATTAAATGTTTTCATAATTTTTTAATGAGTCTGCTTGACAATTGCTCCATTCCAGCAGGAGTAATGTTACCACAGCAACAGTTTAGAGCAGTGCACCTGGTAGCAGTCCTTCTTATGTTTACTCTGAGCAGCAGAATGTGGCGCCCTTACTCTAAATACGACTCTGACAAACATGGGAGAGTGAATTAAATCTTTCTCCTCACCTCAGGTTTAATTTAGTGTTATTATGATGATGAGGTCTCTTGAGGACTTTGAGGTTTCAAAGCTTTATTGATCCACTACCAATAAAAAGTCACATGGAGCATTTGAGTCACATGGAGTAACTCAAATGGCCAAATTGGGAGTCAATACAAACACATCTTCTGAAACTGCCATATAATGGGCTACAAAATACTGGTTTAAAAAGGATTAAGCTTTTTATGAGTTTCTGAAAATAATTTTTACATGTAGTCACTTTGAAGCAAATGAAAGCCAAGTTCCTTGAAAGCTAAACATAAAGAAGTGATGATAATGGAAGACTTTTACACAATACAGTACAGATAACTAAATTCCTGTGCTTAAAAGTGATCATAGTTGATGACATTATTTATTTTACAGTGGTTAAAACTTGAATTAAACCCTAAATATTTCCTCATTGTGAATGCTGCACCTGTCTTTTTTTCTTAATGCAAATAAATGGTCCAAATGACATCAATATGCATAAACACTCAGACGGTGTTCTGCAACGATTATCTGAAAGACATCTCGTTAAGTGTTATTCATCTAAACAACATCACAAAAAACATTACCACTAACTATTTATGCTAATTTGAAAAGCCTCCTCTTTTTCCGTACTTAAAGTAATGAATGTGAATTTAAAGCAACTATAAAGACGTAAATGGGATCATACCATGTTTAAGAGCCAGAAGAAGAATCTTAAGTGTGTGACTAATTACAGATTCAAAGATACAATAATGCCTGATGTTGAAAAGCAATTTATTAATCATACATTGTTTGATGTGGTTCTACAAATTAGGCAGCACCCTATGGAAAATTTTGTGTGCCATCAAACATTATACGTCTTAATTTGCTTGCGGAATTCTGATGTACTTTGTTGTTAGATAATCAATAATGGCCTGAGGGAACAACCACAGATTCTGAAACAAACCAAGCAGAGATCACACCCTTGACTTCTTCTCATTGATATTCAGAGAACACAGACTTCCTAAAACACTAAAGACATTTTCTCATTAAAACTTTTTTCAGTTATTTATTACTCTTCTGTTGTAAGAGCGGACTTGTGTGGTCCTTTCTAAATTGATTTTTCTCATCGGTAACTTCTGGAGAGGAATTCAATTTTCTTAATATTTACCTTCTTCAGCACAAGCTTCATAGTTTCACTTCCCAGGATTATCCCAGAGATATCAACAAGGTGATGCTGCGGGCTGTAGGCATTTGTTGCAAAAATGAGCAAACTATCGATCACATGTGACAGATTTTACTGGAGTAGAGCTACACAGTGGGTGTGGGATGGATTTATGGCTTCATTAGTTTGTGTTAAGACAGCCTAAAGATGGCATCAGCCACAAAAATAATACAGCCTATTTGATGTGGAGTGGAGCCTATGAGGATTGCATCTGTTTAACTAGGACATCCATCAGGAAACGCAGAAATGAATAAAGGTCAACATAGGGGCTCTAAGTACTTGGATTCAATAACTTGTTCTAATATTGAAGACCTGAGCCTGTATTATTGCACCACATTTATTGACAGCTCATATTTTTGCACATATTAAAGATAAACGAAGGAATTAAGCTGAGCTGAACGTTTTACTTTACTATCTCATTCATAAAACAAAAGTGATATGCAAGTGCAAATGCACCTATCAAGAAACAAAATCACTCTGAGCAGTTTGCCATGGTTAAACCAAAAGCTTAAATGCCCATTTTTATGAAGTTTCTTGAGAAAATCAACTCTGTTATATCACCTCTGACATTTGTCTGTTGTTTGATTGAAAAGTATCAATAACAGCAAGGGATTTCAACCAAGCATGATGACTTTGATGTTTTCTCGTTGAACCTCATTGTCGTTTACAAGGTACTAAAAAACAGCTACATTTGATGTTAAGGTCCACTCACTAGTACAACCAAATGTTTTTGACCGCAGTTTGAGTATTTGTCTGAAAAGACGTGGATGTTCCTGGATCCTCAATGCAGTCAGTGGATGACCTTTTGACTTATTGTGGTTGTTTACCTGACCTCTGGTCTCTCTGTCCTCACACAGAGCGCAGCAGGACAGTCTTGCCTTATTTTCCAGCTCACAGTTGAACACAAAGAAAAACAAACTCAGTCAGTGCAAAGTAAGCTAGGATAGAAGTATCCATCACTATGCTAATTAATTCAGTTATAGTCATGCCTTTGCTTCTTCTTGAAAGGCCCCTGGAGACTAATTATATCTATTAGATTAAAGAGACATTTATCTCTCTTAGCATAATGGTCTGTGGAAGGAAAGCATTACCAACTTATAGTGAACTACATCCTCTAAGAACATACCCACACAATTGTAAAAGTGGGAACTAGGATCCTCTGGAGTTACAGTTATATCACAGTTACAAACAGTTTTTGATTAGATAATTATGGCAAAGGTTACAGCACTGTAGGCTCTTTGTGCTTTGGAGAGGTTCTATAAAAATTTCAAAAGTTACATGTATTAGAAATGTTATATTTTCCTCAGCATTTTATTCTACCTACGAACCTGCAGTGATGTCTGGCGGACAGACAGGCCATTCCCAGACATATAGTTGACTTGATTCATGATTCATTCATGATTTAAACAAGAACACCAGAGCAGACTGGGAAATTCATTCTTTGAGACTTATATGGGCTTATTGTTGATTCATCTGTTGGCATCTCTTAATTTGTCTCTGATTGCAATGATCCTGGGATTCAAATCTGTATCAAAAGCATTATGCAGCCAAGCAGCCATTAATTTACACTTCCATTGCTATCAGTTTATAAATCACATCCTAAACCTTTGGGAGGGATGCAATTCCACAAAGAGAGCTTTTCTAACATTGTACTTGTCAAAAATAGAATGAAAGTATTCCTACCCTCATTGATATCTTGTTACCAAGTCCATTTTCACAAACAGAAGCACAAATTGCAAATGTACAATTTATTCTATTCTATTCTATTCTATTCTAAAACAATTTGAACCTTGGATATCAAACATTGATTTTGTACAAGGTTTTATCTTCACATCAAGTATAACATATTTTTTAATGTGCACAATCAAAGCCAACATGTCAATATTATTGTTCCTGTTGCTGTCTTCATGGAGGATGTAATTACCTCAACTGTGAGGAATAAAGTGACATTTAGTCTTTTAACTGGCTCATTTAAATTTATTGTGTGGACATATTGCCCCAACTCAGCAATAAAAAGTCGCTACGGTATGCAAAGCCAGGCTACTGAAGCCAGTGATTTCTATGATCCATGACTTTAAGCTTACAAATTACTCACAAGTGACACTGAGGGCAATGGAAAGTGTATTGAACTTCGATGAATGAAATGCAAAATGCAATTTTTAATAGGTTTGGATAGTTTAACTTGGACCACAGTCAACTGGGAATTTTAAAAAGGCATTTTCTATTGGAATCCATTGAAATTTTCATTTTTGACCCCTCAGAGTTACATTTTATATGTTATGAAAAGGAATCATGTATGTTCCTAAATGTTTAATCAGTGAATCATGCAGACATTTCAGTTATTTTTCTGTAAAAAAAAAAAAAAACAATTAAAATAATGCATAGTGTTCTTTCCACTTCACAGTCATTGTATTATCAATCAAAGCTCTATTAAATCAATGTAATACAAGAAAACTGAAAAAAAAATTACTGAATATCTTAGCAAGGCCATGTATGCATCAGAAGAACAATGTTTTATTTATCCTGATTTCACAGTTATTCAATAAAGTGAGGCTAACGAGATAAAAAACTCTTCTTGTACTAATAAGAACTTTAAATTAGGCATTTTGGATCAACTGAAGATTTAGGTTGTCTGTTTGAGAACAACAACAGAAACTCCTGAAGAAAAGAACTTAGTGCTTTCATAGTTTTTGGGTTTTTTGTATTTAGGTATCTTTGATCTTTTGGTGTGTTTTCAGGCCGTATCTCGAGGGTTAAAGCTGTTCCACATTCTGGATCATGGTTTTATGATCTTCAGCTATTTTCCATATGGAAGCAGATAAAAGACTTTTCTAAATGTGTTTGTTTGATGCCCAGAAATGTATACCTTTCCTTCTTGTTCTTTTTCTCTGTTGTAGTAAACGGCTTCTCAGAGGCTGTCCCAGCTTGTTGATGTGCTGCCTTCAAACCTCAGAAAGTCAACAACAGCAGCAGTGCTCTGTCTTCAAAAATGAAATAAAAGGTATTGTGGAAAGCGCTCCTGTGTGGAACTTTTATTGATGAGAAGTGAGGCAAAGCTATGAAGCAGAAAAGGGAGCGAAAAAGCCAAAAACAAAGGTAGAAAAAGGCATTACAATAACTCTTGCTCTTATGCTGACTTGGCACAAATCAGGTTGACAGATCTGATCAAGTGGTGTCTCTCACTGCCCAAAAGCTATAGCTTTAAATTTTGGGTCATTGTTTCTGTTTTTCTGAAAAAAAAAGAAAAAAACACTGGAGAAATACAAAACAGGAAATCAGTTGTTATAAGTGGTGAAGCAGCAGGAGAAGACTCAAAGCAGAATGATGCACAAAAGATTGCCTGTTGTAATCAGAGCCTTTTAAATGTAACTTGAGAAAAACTCATATCTGTAAGATGTAAAAAGCGAGGTGAAGGGGTCAAGTACTCAATTTCACAGGAGAGATGGGTGACATGGACCACCTAAAATGGAATCATGATGTTCTGTGGGATTTATTGCAATAATAATAACAGTCACATCTTTTCTGGCTATAAATCCATCACTACACACAGCCAAAGAATCACAAACACAAATAATGATTGAAAAATAAAACAAATACATTACTCCAGTGTGCAGGTACCAGTGGGTAGTGATGAAACCGGTAGTGATATTCTCAGATATTTTGATAATCATTCTCATGGAACCAACAGTGAAAAAAGAAGGAAAAAAACCCAATTAAATCAGCAGTCTGTTTCAGATTTTGTGTCTCTTTACTTCAAAAAACACAAACTAGGCATCAAAGGCCATCTTCTCACTTTATTATCTCCTAATTCACTGGCTATTTGAAGCTTCTCACCTGATACACTATGAGTGAGGGGTGATATGCAGCACTCAGTGTTGGTCACAAAGCAACCATTCATTGGTGAGTTTCGTATAGGATTGACTGAATCATAATTTCCCAGCTGACAATCAAACAAGAGAGTAAAAACACATATTTTACCACACTTTGTTTTAGTAGGCTTGACTTCTTTCAGCAGCACTTTAGCAGCAGTTACAATTTATTCCAAATAGTGTACAAGGTATTGTTTTACACTGTCATCTTAACATTTCAGGTTGTCTTTGATTTTGTAATAGTGTGTTCAAGTGCTTGGTGTTGCTGGCCTTAATCACATTTCCATTTTAGAGAAGAAAATGTAGGAAGGTAAAGACAAAAGACTCCATCCTTCTATTAGCCAAACACGCTTATCCTTGTGAGGTTACGAGGGGGACTGAAGGACAGACTGCCAGTCCATCACAGGGCAACACAGAGATAAACCGGACAAACAACCATGCATGCACACGTTCACAAGGACAATTGAGATCAGTTGACCTAACAGTCATATTTTTGGACTGTGGGAGGAAGACAAAATACTACTGAATAAATATTTCAAGTAATTCTTTTTGGGAGAAAATCTTCCATACGAGAAAATGCACATCTCTGCAGAAGGGCTTCTTGAACATGGCAGTGGGTTTGTTCCAATTAAGTGGATACACAGTCAACAGACCCAAATCTAATTGCACAAAACCTAGATATAATGCTTTTGCTTCAGGACTTACTTAAAGGGAGCTCAATTTAAAATTGAAAATGGATTAAGGATGTTTCTAGGCTTTAAAATCACATCAGTTGAAAGGTTGATGCATTTTAGACTATGTCCTTCACTCTGAATGGAGACCATTGTATTAACATAAGGAGCTCATCCCAAAGTGAATTGTATGGAGAGGTTAAGGTTATATATTACTGCCTTCCTAAAATAATGGCCAAAGTCGTCTTTTTCCAAAAGTATTTATTTATTTATTTATTTTACCTAAGTCATCATTTGGCAAAAATGACTGAGGTTTACATGTAATGGGTATCAGTTACTGCCTTCTGGACAATTGTGTGGTTAGAAGTTTTCCCTTGATTGTCTATGTAAGGTCTCCTCAAGTCAAGGCACCGAATGCAATGTCTGGTAATTTTTAGATGTGTCTCTGCTTCACCACACCTGAGCTAAATAATGACATTATTAGTAGGACTCTGGAGAACATCACTACAGAACTGATGAGGTAATTCAGCCATTTGATTTGAGTGTGTTGGACCAGTGACACATCTAATAGTTGGAGGACACCAACCCATAATGTAACATTTTTGTTTTAAATAAAATCTGTTGTTTGGTTGTCCAGACGAATTGTAGAGTTTTCATCTCTTTTTGCTCAAAATAAATGAACTCTTAGGTTATACAATTGGAGAGACACACATGAGTACCGGTAATCAAAATTTATTACTGCTTCTATTCTTGTTTAATGCTTATTATGGCAAAAATGATATAGAAGCTGACAAACCAAGTCACTTCCAGAGTTTGCATTATTTATCTTCATTAGTGAAAGAGGAAGTGTTTCATCCCCTGACTACAAGGTGTTTCTGTTGTCCAAGCAAAACAGTTTTATTTTCAGAGGATTTTGTTACTGCCTGAGCTTTAACCTTTTGCATGATACAAGATAATGTCAGTGCAGCAAAAAAAGGAAATTCATATTAACAAACCATCGGTGCACACTGTTAATACCACGTTGATCTTTTTATTAGCCCATTAGAAACACAATGCATAAACAACAAGAAGCCTACACATGCTTTTCAGTGGCCAGCAACAAAATACATTCATAAAGTTGAATATATTTAGAAGAAGAAAATTACATCTGAGTCTTTTTTTTTTTTTATCACAAAAACAGATATAGTTCAACAGTGTGTTTTTTTGCTTTTTACTGCACTTTGTGAAAGAACTTCATTAATTTCCATTTTCTTATTTGGGATTATTGTATTTTAAGGACTACATAATGAGGGCTGTATGTTGGACTGACACAGAACAGAAACATAGATATCAGGAAACACTTGTCTGGAAAGACAGCCATTTCTATTTTCATTTCAACAAGGAATTGTGTAAGCCTTTTGAAGATAAAAAATTACACAAGATTGCACAAGTCTACAGCGTTGCTCACTCACTGCATAAGAAATATACCAAAGAAAGAACTGAAGTGGGATGCAGCCCTCATCTAAAAACCCTTTTCAGAGATTTTTTTGTAATGTACAGAACTTTGATCAGTGGTATACACAGGCATCATGTGCACAAAAACATCTGAGGCATTTGGTCACATAAGTTTAGATAAACATGTTTCTGTGCACACAGAAAATCCATGTTTGCTCTTAAACTGGACTTAAGGAGCACTTTCCTGTTGGTGCATCTTACGTTCATATCTTTTCTGGTTATTTGTTTTCAACATAGTTTCTGAAAATAGGTCATTATGTGCATTATCTGTAAAATGTTTATGATTTTTATACCACCAGCCAAATTAGAAAAGTAAAACAAAATGTCCTATCCAGTTCTTCTTATAAACAGGAACAGGATCATTTTGTAGGAAACAAGTTTACATGACAAATACAAATGGAAAGATAAAGTTATGGCATTTTTCTTGCAGATGGAGAATTAATGCTATACATTCAATACATATTTACAACATCTTACAATTTGACTAATCCATCTAGTATTCTGCATGTGTCATTCAACCACTCTTATCAGACATTCTCTTCTTATCAAAAATAATCTCAAGACACCAAGGCCATAAGGCAATCAGTAAATCACTCCCACGCATTAGTGTCTGAGAGCAGGCCAATTAGCATTTCTGGATTTGGTCATTATGTAATTGCACTCTTCCCAATGATTCTGGTGCAGAATGACTGTGTGTGAATGGCCCTCGAGAGTGGCCAGCTCTCAACAAAAACAAATAATTTCATTAGGTCACAGACTCAAATGTAATAATTCTTATAGTCAAGGACAATTATCACTGTTCTCCAAAACAATGATAATCACTGTTTACAGACATTTTTTTGATTGAAAGATTCATGCTACATAAGCTGAAAAGTGAGGAAGTGAGGGGAAATTTCTGCAAAATTTAAAATCTTGTAACATCCTGGTTACGATGCAAATCTGCATCGAACATTACTTTTGCTTTGATATCACTTTTTTGCTTCTTCTACATATTTAAGGATCAATGACTCACTTACGAAGGAAACTTTAATGCTCCGTGAATGTCCCTAAATATTAACATTAAGATAAACATTAACTTAAATAATCTAAAACATCTACTTTCAGTTTCAAGTGTGAAGTATGCCGAGGTGAGTATATTTTCTTCAGTAAAGACAATATACTGTTGTCTGGGATCTCGTAATATTATTAGGCTGTTTCTGAGTCACAGCTGTAGCGGTTCTGCAGCAGTGGTGCACATGTGGGGTATACATATGCACAAGCAGTGACACACATAGAGGGGGATATTTTTACATGTCCAAAGCATTTGTGACAGCCTGCCTTGTTTAAAGATCAAATTGTGTATGTACAATGTAAACTAAGTAGAAGTTTAAGCATAATTTTCCTACGGTATTGAAATATAAGGCAGATGGGTGATAGTGAGACAGAATAATTTATAAAAATATATTAAGTACATTTCTGGTAAATCTCTAAGTAAGGCCAAACATTATCTCTGAGCTTTGTGGGTCCATAAAGAGGATTTCTTGATATTCTCATCCCCTAATACCCTCGGGTAGACCTTGGATCAAATATTCATACATAATTCATGCCCAAAACTGTGTTGCACGAGAACAGAAAATGGTCTCAGTAGATATTGCATTGCATCTTACTACATCCATCTGGTCAAATTAATTAGAATCCTCACACTTTCCCTTCCACAGTAGGATGCTTTGCTCTTGAGCATTCACTGTAAATTGATGGTCCAGTGTGCTTTAAGGGCATGTTCCTTATTTAAATTCATTTTATCAAGAAGCTTTGGTATGACTGAAGCTATTAAATATTGTAGCTTCAAGTGTAATGTGATTAGGTTGTATCCTGAAACATTATTAATATTCAAAGCACAGAGCTGCCGGTTTGCATTCATGTTAAGTGCTGCAGGTAGACATTTGCTCAGGATAAATGTTGCTAATGCACAGCCACACCACGCACTCAATTAGTTTCAATATTAATTCAGGTGAAAACCACTTGCACCAAAGCGAATCCATTAATATGTAGTGAAACTGAGTAATTGTTGAGGAAAACAATATTCTTCCAAAACCATATTTACATAATGCAATGAAATCTATAGTAACCATGACTATTGATTCATTATGATGTAAAATGTTTTGGTTTCTCTTAACTTCTGAGTTTTTTCTCTCATCTAACAGGTTTCAGAAAACAGTGTTTACAACTACCACAAGATAAGCCCAGTTTGGCTCTGTTTCTCAAAGCAAATAACAGTTACTTGGAAACAGGGGAAACAAAATCCTCATATTTCACAACGTTTTCAGAGATAACAATTTCCGATAGGGTCATTATCACTGAGCTTGTGTGTCTTCTCACGGTTAAAAGGCAAAGGCAAAACCAGGCACGGATGATGGTGCACATTAGCCTAATCTGATTGGTTGATGTGCAGAGGAGGCAGAGAAGTAGGTTAACTGCTAGAAACAGGAACGTGACATGTCTTCTGTCAATCTCACTTTTTCCAGACATAAATAAATTACTTACAGTGTCAAAATGATGCCACTCTAGAAATATAATATCAAATATCAGAACAACACAGCTGTTGAAATATAGGCACATTCTGCAATATCAACAGTTACCCTTATTTTTCATATTGACGTTTAGAGAGTTGGGACAAAGATCGAGCCACCTCATTATAAGGTACACCGATTCCATCTGAGCCCTCTTGACAAACTGCACTTTGTTTGTAAAAGCTGTGAATAAATAACTCTGTTTAGCAGGAGCACAGAGATTAAACGAAGTAAATTCTGCTGACTTTGAGAGAAAATAGAATACATCACGTTACACCCAAAACATCCTAACAAATGAGTAGCTATACTGTATGAACATTAACAATGTAACCACCACATTTCACAGTATCATTTCTGCTTGTTTTCATGTTTTTTTTTTTTTTTGATTTGTCAGTTGATATTCACTTTAAAAGTCTTAACAAGAGGTCAACTGTCAAGTACAACACAAAATACATAGAAACAAACATAGGTAATATGAATATATGGACCAATTTCCTAATTTTCAGTCAAAACTACAAAACAATATGACAAACCTCAGATGAGAAAGGCTTTCATATAATATGTTGTCTATATTATTAAAACTAATTAAGACAGTTCAGGATTTTACGTGAGGATAAATCTTATTTAGATGTAAATCTAAATATTTAGATTTATATCTAAATATTTACATTATTTAGATGTAAATATCTTACCTGCAGTAGAGAAATTAATAGGTTTTGTGAAATTCAGATTTACTGATTAATGCTGAAGCTAACAGCTAATTCAGGGATCTACAACCTGTGGCTTTTTATGTCCTCCATGGCTCTTAGTAAGTTTCTTCAATAATTGGGCTTTTTCTCATTTTATTGGACTCCTCCAATAAAGTTTAAACCGGACCAATCAGTGAACAGAAGAAGAGGTTTCTGCACTATTATAGTATTCTACTCTACCTATAGTTTAACCAATGGCTGTGGAGGAAGTGAATGAAGCCATTCTGGCGACTATTAACAAGATATAACAATCCTCGACTGTGTCACTCTTGTAAGTGGAGGACAGTTGTTTACAGAGAATGCAATTTCTGGTAAACTTTGCAGTGTCAAACTGTCTCATTACATACATAATGTTTAAACCTTTGCCACTGGGTTAAATTAAAAACCTCAGCAGAGTTCAAGCAAGCAATTTGTCAACAGCCAAGAACCCTGAACCCTCTGTACGAAGCAAAGCAAAGAACAAGAGGCTGGTTTCTTACCAGGCTAGTGTTTTCATTCAATGTCGACATAAAATTCCCACAACAAAAGGACCTAAATGCCACACAGAATCACATATAGCACTTCTGTATTTCTGCCTTTAGCACCACAATAATTTAGTGTATAAATGCTTTACTTACTCCAATTTCGGTAACACAGGAAAATCACTGCTGGTGCATCACCTCCCACCTCCTTTTTCAGGGTAAACAATCATTGCTCCTTGTGTTATCAATGTTAAAAGGTATATAAAAAACATTTGCTATGATGGTGTTGAGATGGAACTTGTTTTAGGAGATTTTAAGTTTTAAGCTCCTTTATGTAGAGCCTCTTTCACCAAGCTATTAGCTTTACCCTCCAGCACAAACTTATATAAATTTGTTCTTCAGATACTATCCACTGCAGGCAAGACGTTAATTAAAAATCCATGTACATAAAACAATTTAAATATGATGAATATAATTTCAAGTGATGGTCAGTTTTAAACTGCTGTATACAGTGCACCTTCTTTGACATATGTCATACAAAACCATAACATGCTATTAACTGGCTGGTGAAAATACTGTGCACTCTGCAACAAGTTGCAGAGTGCACAGTTCCCTAACAAGTAGTTTTGTGCCATGACCTCATAATGTCAGTCGCCGCAAGCATACACTCCATTCCATAACTCCTTGACACTTTATTATCAGTTACTTGGGTTTTTTAAACAAATACTGCAGAAGAAGGTCTACATGTGCAATGTATTTAATGTTCAGGATGAGACCTGCCAACAAAGCTTCACATTTATTAGTCCTGGCTGGTAGTCAAGAAGCGCGATGTGCAGGAAGGTATAAATTTGCAACAAGTGGAACCAGACAGATAACTTCATTAGGACAAAATCTTACAGATACTAATAAATAACAGTATTTTCAACCATAGGCTCCAGTTTAGAATATATATTTTCTTTAAATATGATTGCTTCTTAAGCAAAATGACCTGCATCACAGAAGAGAAAGCAAAGTTATTTACAACATATTTTCAGCACTTTTCTCATAGTCCTCTTCATTCAACAAAACTTACATTAGATAGTCTTACAATCAACCCATTGTCTCAAATGAGTTATCAGTCAGAAGTAACCCTCATGCAGACGTTGCATCTATCAAAGGTTTATAGTAACCTTTGTCACAAGAAAGTTCTGATGGCCGCACAGCAGCCAGATTTAAGGGATGGCAGAGTCATGCATTCACATGCTGGTTCAGTACCCTTCAATGAAATGTGTTTTAAACAAAACAGATGCCTTTACCTGTACAGGAGGCTCAGCTACATCCCACTGCACAGTCCTTGTGTAGAAGGTCATACACTTATTTGCTTTCCTTTTTTATTTCTTTAGTTCTGAAAGCATTTTGACCAACAGGTTATAGGATAGTGATTATTGCCAAACGCTGATTTAGTTACTTGTTGCTTTACAAATGTCGTTGCCATGTTGATTCTGTTTGTTGCGAGTATCCAGTGGTGCCTCGCTCTCCTTCTGATCTTCTACGGAGCAGTTGGAGACGGCATTGGCCATGATGCAGAACTTTCGCAGGAGGATCTCTCTCAGGAGCAGATAGACCCATGGGTCCAGGATTTGGTTGAGGGAGGCCAAACGTATTGCGGTCAGAAAGAAGTCACAGTCGAGATTTGAAACTTTGCTCTGGACGGAAATGGATGTTGTGTTTACTGACTTACATTCTTGGGAGGATACTTGGCTGTAGATCATCTTCAGCAGCAATAACTGAGGGAAACATTGGGACATATTTTAGTATCTAGAAGCTATGGAGGGGCAGAGGTATTGTTTGGTCAAACATTACCTTCAAAAACATATTTTGGAAGAAAATCGTGCATGTAATATCTAATTCGATCTCTTTCTAATTGATACCTAACAAAAGAAAGGTTTCCAAATCTTACGGTCTGTGAATTCAGTTTTTCTGCTAAGTGCTTTGGCTTTTATTAATATCACTTGTGTGGTTGACAGTGCATGACCTCATAGCCCAGTGGCCAGACCGTCTCACAGGAATCTTAAGTGGATTACCCCGCTACACAAAACATGGTGGTTGCATTTGAAATGAATCCAAGCAGATATATTTTTTCTAAATCATGGAATGGAGATGTTGTTTGACTTTATAATTGGAAACCGTAATGACCCTGGGCTTTGTGGTCTGGGTTATGTGTTTTGTAGTGTGCCTGCCCCTTGTGTTTCTTCCCTGTGCAGGTCAATTATAAAACGGAACGAAATATGACACAGTTTCCTTATTTTCTCACATATAACGATTTGAAATGTGTGCTGTGCATATGTATCCAGCCCTCCTGAGTCAACACTTTAGACCCAGTTTTCCCTTTCACAACTGGAACCTGTGTGTCTCTACCATGTTTACATGGTCTTCTTTGCATAATTGCTTACATCAGTTGAACTTCAGTTTTCAAATCACGTCTGATTCATTTTATAGCATTATTAAGCTTTGCTCAAAGCTTAATAATGTAGGACAAGTTATGAAACTTGTTCTAATATTAATAACAGGGCCTTAGAGATGACCACTGCCAACAACCTTTTGGTTTAAAGTCTGTTCTTCAGAAACATGAACCTCTGCTGGAGTTTCTGTCTGCAACTCCTTCAATGGGACTTTTGATTGTTTTTTCTGATTAATAAATCACTCCTTACTCTCCTTGATAATTTAGGTGGATAGCAATGTCTCTGTAGCTTAGCAGTTGAGCCATAGTCTGTAATTTTGACTTAAATTGCATTAAGTTATGCTGCTCAATGAGATATTCAAAAGTAACTCCGCTTTAAACATCTCTGCAACTTCCTCCCTGAGCTGTCTACTGTTTATTGGTCTTTGCAATGCTGACCTTCACAGATCAGGTGCATTTATATTCAGATTAAGTTATATCAGCTGTAGGCTTTATTTAGGCCTGTTTTTTGGAGTACTTGTGGAGGTAAATGGATTTAGAGGCATCAGACTAAAAGATGCCTCTAAATGATGGTATACACAAGCAATACCATCTCAGATTTTTTATTTGCTAGCAATTTCACTTATGCATCACAGTTTGTTCACCTTTAACAGAAGATCCTGATAAAATGGATTTTTGTTGCGATAACCTAATAAACTGTGAACAAGTCCAAAGGATATTAATACTTTTGGAAGGCTTTGTGGGTTATGTGTTGGAGTCACAAGTCTGCTTTTGCTCCTTTAGCTGACCTGCAGAGAAATCTGAGCATCTCCAGAGACGCAAAGCTCTTAATCTGTTCCTAAAAGGCACTCCATCACATAAAAGGAGCCGACCGAAAATCTTTGGTTAATTTAACTGCGCATCAAGGGACTTTACTAAATAACAGAGTTTTAAAAAAATGTTGTGAAACGGAAGGCAGCAGTAGCCTGAAATAAAACCTACCAGCAGAGGAGACCAGCAAATAATCAGGACGCACATGATTCCTAAGAGCTGAATGACAGTCTCCGTGGTGAGACGCTCCCACTGCTTTGAAGACTGGGATGCACCAGTCTTTGTTTTACACCGGATGATCAAACCTCGAATAGTCATCACATTGCAGGATAGTGTCACAAGTAGCGAGAAAATCCCAAGAACAGCGAAAGTGATGGCGAAAAACACGTTGCCAGGAGCCTCACTCTTCCCCGTGCTGATGAAGCACCAGGTGCCCGGCCACTGGTTCGTGTACTCCCCGACCCCCGCAATAGGCAGCAGAGAAAAGAGAAACCCAAGACACCATATGGCAGCCAGTGTCATCTTTGTCATGCTTGTCTTCATGTGATTAGAGTACCAGTGGGGGTTTGTTATCGCCATGGCCCTTTCTAAAGCCATGGCGCTGGCTAAAAAGAGAGAACACAGCCCGAAAGTTGTCATACAAACACCGAAGTATTTGCACAGCTTCCCAGTATTGTCAATTGCGCACCAGTTCAGATCAGCCAGGTAGACTGATATAACAACTGGAGTAGTCAAAAGTTGTCCGAACAGATCTGTCAAAGCCAAAGATCCGATGAAAAGTAAAAAAGACTTTTTTCTTCTGTTTTCCTTTTTTCTGTATGATATGTACACCAGAATGAGAGCCAAAGAGTTGCCAACTACGCCAGTGACCATCATGGATATTGGAAATCCAACAGATACACTCCCACCGGCATTCGTCTTGTTTTCGCAAACTTGGATGGAAGAGTTGGTGCACCCTGTGTCTTTAGCAGTCATTTTTGCAGTCACTGGGGTGTCCACGGCTATCCTTGAGGGAACAAGATAAGTTAAATAATCTTAAATGCTGCGAGTACGTCGCCTGAATACGCCCAGCATCTTCTTGAGCTCGCCGCTTCTCAAAGTGAAGACAGTGCGTAAAAGCGCATCAGGGCTTTACGCGCTGTAGGCGGGTCTACTTAGCGTCAAGGGCGAGCAGGGAGCTGACACTGCCAGTAAAAATTAACGAATAATTAACATACGTTAAAGGAACTCTTCTTTAAGTTCTGGCTATGGCTTTCTCGCGTTATTTAACCTTGGAAGTATAGGCTTTAAGGATGAGAACAATTTGAAAATCTTCTTCAGCAGTAATCAACCATCTGAGTGCAGCAAGAAAAAGGCTAATATATTTTATTAGAGATCTCCCAAAAGCATCACTGACTAAAGCTTCACGCATTTTTCGCTCTTCCTCCAGACTAATTTCCCAAGAAATTCGCACAATTTACACTAATCTGAAAACAGGATTTTGGACTATTTGGTTTTTCTGCTTGGCCCAAGACCATTTTGAAAATGTCTCTTGATTCAAGAGTGGCTTAACACAAAGAACGGAGTAGTTGTAGCTCACACCCAGAACGGAACGACTGCAGATTCTGTTCACGCCTTGCAAGTATCTGTAGTCTGTATTGACCATTGTTTTACAAATCTTAGGGTTATCTATTTTCTTTTTTCACTCAACTTTCCTAAAACCAGCCAACTCATCTAGCATTACTCACTGTCTGCTGTACCATTAAGCATGCAGTCTCCCATATGATTATAGACAGTAAGATGTCTGCAGTTAATTTTTTATTGGTGTTTAATAATAATTCAGATTTTGAGAAATCAAAATTTGAGTTTGTTAACCGTAAGAACTTTAAAAAACTGTGAAATAAAACTGATTTTTTTTTAAAACATAGACATCATTTCTTTCCCCCCCAGAACCTGAACTTTTAATCAGTCGTCTCAGAGAGCAGCGATCCCTTTTAACTCAGAGAAAACCTACCACCTGTTGGTCACACTGGGATCTGCAAGAGAAGCTACCATGGAATCAGTGTATTTTTTATTCAATATACATTTTAAGCCTAATTTTTAAAACGTTCAATATACGGTAAAAGGCCTGTACTTGTACAGCACTTTATCAAGTGCAAAGAACCCAAACGTTTCACATTCGTTCATCTATTAACATGCTGAACATATATTGCACATAAAACTGATATCAGGATAAAGATGGCTTAAAGAGTAACCAATTCCTGTTCCTAGCAAAAAGGGTTAGGGTTAGTGATTTGACACCTTAGTTCTTAAGAGCACTTTCTTGAATGTCTTTGTTAATTTCCACAGAACATAGTGATATGCTTAAAAGCTAATGCAATCATCTAGATCAGGAGAGCTGGAGTAAACAAGTCTACTATATCGTCAATATAAGGTTGCTACAACAAATGTTTAAACTTTACAAAGTCTGTTACATTGATATATTTTGCCCACATAACCTAGCAAAAACTTTTGGCCTAATACATCACTATGTACCGTAATTGGTTATAAGACAAGATAGACTTGCAACACCAAAATAAAATTTCCAGGATTAACCATATATTTAATTAAAACTTAATGTTTTTTTTCAATATTTGTCACAAAAAACAGAGTAAGATAATGTCATTAAATAAATACTATCATCAAGATTCAAGGTTGACAAGTTTTTATTTACATGTGTACATTTTAGTCATTTTACTCCTAAAAAGACTGATGTCACATTTTAATCACAACTTTTAGCAGTTTGTACTACACTGAACTGGAGCAGAAAATTAAGAAGTCTTTTCCCCAAGTGGCAAAAGCAGGGGAATCATTTTGAACAAAGCCAAAATAATTGTGAAGGGAGAAATAAGTACAGTTAAACCTCAACCCTGACCCAAGAATGTGAAATTTATTTAATTAAGACAATATCAAAAAGTATACTTACCTTGAAACAACCTCCCCACCCAAAAAAAAAACCATCCAAATTATAGCTACATTTCAGCTACCCTAAACTGATGGTTGAGAATATGAAAAAAAAACCAACAAAATTTGCTCCAGTTCTTCCACACATGACCAGAGCCAAATGCTCTAATATTTTAGGCAAAATTGATTTTAAAAGGGAGTACACCCCTTACACTTAATTTTTTGTTTTAAGGACTAAACATTTTTTTTATTGGACATCAATAGTTACAAACACTCCAGATATGTGTTTTGTTTTTGTTTTTTTTTTAAAAAAAAGGGAGCACATACGCAATGACAGGGTGATTTCATGTTGCCTGTTTTTCTTGATGCTTAGAAGTAAGACTTTTGAGAGGTTATAACAATGAAGAGCATACTGAAGGAGTATGGTGGTTGTGTTTGCAACACGACATGCACTTCCACTAAACTTTACTGGTTTATGAGGCTGTAAGAAAGCTATTTCTTTTTAGAACTGGAGCCAGAGACAGACGATCCAGACGAATGGCCACTGCGCCTGAAATCACACAAACATCGTGGGAAGAACGACAAGGTCAGCAGAGTCAGCCATGGGCGCATCATGTATACATGAAGCAAGGTTAGCAGATGTTATAAAAAGCATTACACAATGGCAAAATGTGAACATAAGTTTGTAAATCTGATCTCCCGTAAGCGATCCAACAGAGGTCTAATTATAATCAGTGCCATTGTGGTATTCCACAGAAACCCAAACCTTTCGGACGAATGTGATCTAGAGCGTCTTCGTTTTCGTCCTCCAGATGAAGACCTGGAGCGACTTCGCTTCTGTCTCCTCTCTGGTGAGGAGGAAGGTGAGCGGGACCTCTTCTGGGGAGAGGAGCCCTTCCCAGACCTGGAGCTCGATCTTTTGGAGGAATACACCAAGCACTGAGGTCAGTAAAACCAAAACCGGTTCCCACAGGTGTGAGTATTTATCAGACTTCTCCGCTTCAAGAGGACATATGGTGCTTTACAGTAGTATTTATCCCCCTTGTTCACATTTTTTTGTGCTACAACCACAGACCTCAGTGTGTTTTAATGGAATTTTATATGATACACCAAACCAAAGCTCTAAATTAGGGGTGCCCAGTTGGTTCTTGAGGGCTGGCATCCTGCATGTTTAGTTCTCTTCCTGGTGGTAGTGACAACCTTTTCAGCATGTCAATGTTCTTCTTAGGCTTTCTAACGAGCCATCATGTGATCCAGGTGTGTTAAATCAGGGAGAGAACTAAAATATGCAGGATGCCAGCCCTCGAGGACCGACTCTGTGCACCACTGCTCTAAATGAAGTGGAAAGAAGATGATTCTTGGTTTTCAAAAAAAGTATACAAATGAAAAATTGAGAACTGCAGCAAAGAATTCAATTCAACTGGGAGGAGAAGCATGTTGTCTAAATGACTAATTTCAGAGCTTTACAAATTGTTTGAACTGGATTTTTTCTGGCTAGGACACTATACTTTAGAGATTTTCATCTCCCAAAATGCCAACAAAATACACTTAGTTTTGTAACATGAGAAACCGTGGTAAAGTTCAAGAGGTATAAATACTTTTGCAAGGCAAAGTGCTTAAAAATTAACAGTGTTGTTGACATTTGACCCAAGATGCCTTATTACTCACTGATACAATTTTTTTGAGGTAGCCTTACATTCAGGACAAATTTATCCTCTTAATATTAGTCTTGTGAGTCAAGTAGGCATCACTCTTGAGAGAGGTGTGATAAATACCCCACATGTTGACGTGGACATCTGGGCCACAGGAGTCATAAAAATCAATAAAACCAAACACCATATATATAAATTACAGTCTTGGGTTTGACTACATCAGTTGAAATAAAATCTTCTAGAAACTGTTTCTAGGAGTAAGACTACGAGGGGACATTCTGCCCCACACATACGCTCTCTCTCTAAAGGGAGAGAGTGCATGTCACCTCATTCACCTGGAGTGAGATCTCGAACGAGACCCAGATCTGGAGCTGGAAGTACTTCTAGAACGGGACCTGAAAGACAGACAAAACAACAAAACCTTTCCAATATTTTTTAAATACAGAACATAGTTATACTTCAAAGTTTAATGTGACTTAATCTCATTTCAAAAACACGCAAGAAAAATAATAGCCCTCAAAATAGAAAAACAGAGTCCCCATGAATGTTAATTTCACATAAATGCTGCAGATAAATCTATAGAAAGCCATGAACTTCTAAAAGCCAGACTGCATTTTTGTTCCCCAAGTCCCAAGCATTTAGAAACAACAAAGACAGCTGGCTATGAACATCAGGCATTTTGTTGCCAATGGGAAGGGGATGAGAGAAACGGGGGAAACAACATATTGGCATTCTAAGAAATGTCCCGATACTGATCATTAAATCAAAAGGAAGATTGAGCTGATACTGACATTTTGCCTGGGGTTACCCTTGACCTGTACCCTTTTACCTGGACCTCGACCGAGAGGTGGAGCTAGAAGAGCGTGAGGTAGAGCGCGAGGAACCGGAGCGGCTGCCGCTCTTCTTGGCTGGCTTTTCATCCTCATCACTGGCATTGAGATCATACTTTGACAGATCCCCATCTTCATCGTCCTCATCATCCTGTACATAAATGTTTTTCATCAGAACTGCTAATCGCTCACTATAAAAGCTATTATCATACATAATCACTAATCTTACATCCAGTTTGTATTTTGACAGGTCACCATCATCATCCTCCTCCTCTTCTTCTTCCTCATCTTCATCTTTTGGCACTTCTTTCTTTTCACTTTCTTTTGTTGAACTTGAGCTGTTGCTCTTCCCACGGTATTTTTTCTTTTTTCTACCAAACTGAAGGAAAATGAATTTTTTTAAAAATATACTGCAATATTTTTTTTAAATTAGGCTAATAACGTATTAAAAAAATCCACATCCTAATATCCAGGCCAGTACTCACCTCATCATATTCACCATCAGATTCCTCCCGTTCAATGTATTCCACATTTTCCCTTTCATTGAACCCTCCACCATAACCTGCCATTAAATTAACGAGGATGTGTAAATGAATGTTACTCAACAACACAAAGACCTTGCAAAAATATTCAGAGGGACCGATTTTTTTTTTTCACATTTTGCCACAATACAACCATATTATTGAATGCAAGCCTTTGGATTTTCTGTGACGAACCAGCTAAACATTTATACAAATGGAGAAGGAAACTGACAAATGTTCAATGCTGTTCACATCTGCACAGAGATAGCACGCTACTTAAAATACGAAGAAGAAAGAACTTTAAGTAAAATTTCAATTTCTAGATGCACAAAGCTCACAAAAAAGCTGCAGCTATAATTAAGGCAAATGCAACTTCAGTGTGTGTGACACCCCTGCATACATTTCTTTTAACATTTTATTTGTAAAAATAAAGATTTGAAAACTATGCATCCTTTTTCTTCCATTATGAGCTATTTTGCATCCTATCACTTTAAATCTCAATAAAGATTGAGATCTCAAAAAAGACTTAATGCCTGTTGTTGAATTGTGACAAAGTGTCAAAGCTGAATATTTCTGCAATAGACTTTATAAAACTAACAACAAATTTCTATAAATTCCAGCAGGACCTGTTCTTTCTTCCAGCTTGGCATATTTAGGAGTGTTGCACATGTTGCACTCTGATCGTCTAGCCCAGTTCACATTGCCACATCTTTAAGCAAAGGAGAAAACAAAAGATTTTATTTGGCAATGAATGTTGAAGTACATTTATAACACAAAAATGTTCATGTTATGCTCATACGTTTTGCACTGCCAATCATTTGCACTGAAGAGGCCTCTGCTCTTCTCAGCCAGAGTTTTGCCAATTTCTGTTCCTCCTGCTTTCATCATCTTGGCCTCTGTGGTTTTCTCTGTTGACATCAAACATCATCTTTATTAAAATACACTTCTTAAACAAAAACGAAATAAATTAACTGTTGCAGCAGAGTAAAACGTCACCTCTGCCACATCTGTTGCAACTCGTTCTTCTAGCGAAGTTCACATTACCACATCTGGAAACAAAAAGAAAAGAAATACACAATCCATGCATGAGCACGCCAAGCAACAGGACAGGATCATTCACGTCTTCATGCAGGCTAAGCTAGCAGTCTTAGCCTGGCCCAAATGTCCAGCTCTGACATCTGCACCCGTCTGTCTTTTTTAAACTGAGCTTACTGGAGATATGATATTCCCGAGTAAGCATGAAAACTGTTGAGCTACAATAACAATGTAAACACCGCATACAACAGTGCACGAATGCCTTTCTACCCACGCAAGCTAGCAGCTAATATGCTAATTTGATAGAACCGTGCCGATCAGCAACATTTACAAATAAAACCACCCTGTAGACTAGTTGAACATTCAACTGATTTACTGTGTCTACAATGTTTATAGCTATCACGATAGAAGCAATAAGTAACTTTTGTTTCATTTTCCAGCGTTAGCATGAGCTACATGCTAGAAGGCCCGCGCCACGCTGCTAAACCAATTCATACCTCCTGATAAAAGTAAGTCTCTCTAAAACGTTTTTTAATCGCAAGCCTTACTTTTTATCGGGACAAATCCAGTCCCCGTCGCTGACACGAAAACTCTTCCCCGACATTTCTGTGCCTTTTGGCTCAGTAACAGTGTGCAGAGATCACGGAAGGTTCATGCGGCGGTAGCAGCGGTTAGCTTGTGTCAACGCCTCCTTCTACTGATGCCTTCATGTGTCCTACAGTAACTCGTAAAACTCACATTGCATTTCTTGTAGCTCGAAAACATAACATCAATGTAGCTAAATTTTTACAAGACAACAACCTGTGTAATTTTATAAAGAATATTGTTGAAAATATAATTTAAGGTCGTGAATGAAACCTACACATTCTGTAACTGGAATGTCCAAAAACTGTGAGTGTAATATTTCCGAAAACAGGTAAATGTAACATTCACAAAGAACAGATCATCATTAAAAGAAACGACTTAACACGAAAGGTTTTATTTTTCTACTTTTAATTTTATTCATGCATTACAATATTGCTTCATGGTTTGCATACTTAATCAGTAATTTAAAAGCCAAATAAAATACGTAAAAAAAATTTAAAAAAATTAACCTTAGAATAATGATGTTAAGGCTGAACATTTGTTTAGTTAATATGCATGCCTTCAATAGACACAGATATGTTTTCTAGTGTTGAGTTTATAGGTTTTCCATTGCGTGTAGATGTTAAATTACAACGAAATTCCAAGCTTGGCAATAAATCAGTGAATCGCCTGCTTACAGCAGCCATTTAAAATGATGAATTTGTAATTTTCTCCCGAAGTAATAATTTCTGTTCATGCACATCTATATATTTGTACAAATTGTACTTCAATTTCAGTTTGCATGTAGCTTAAAAAATGTTTTGGCAATACCCGTGTTAATCACTAGATGGCAACTTAAACTAAGAGGAAAAATAATCATTTAAGTGGACACCAAATCCTGTTTGGCTTTGACTGCTTAATGAAATGACTTGTTCATCGTTATCAAAGCTGTGTAAAGGTTACAGTGGGGAAAAAAAAGTTACATCGAATAAACTAATCCATCTTTGTGTGGACACGAGTGCTTGTCTAATCTGCACATGTAATTATTCAATAAATATATACCTTGTGAGTCTCTTCCCACATGAAGGAGTTAATTATTTTTGAATTATGCAAGAGCTTGTCTATTATTAGTCCTGCTGACACAAAAACACAAAGACTTCAATATGTAAGTCATGTGATATGTAGTGGGTTAGATTTAAGAATAAAGCTGAATACATAGTACAGGTATCTTAAATAGATCAGCCACAATATTAGAATCACCTTTAAAATCCTCTTTGTCCTACTAATAACACAACTGACTCAAGGGACAGGAATGCTGAATCTGTGCTGTAAAAATGTGGAGGCCATTTCATTGCTGTGGGCTGTTTGCTTTGCTCGGGACTTGTTCTTTAGTAGTCCTTGTGGTTTGGCATCGGTGACTGCTGGAGTATGTTTCACATAATTGCCTTGTTGATGGAAGATCAGTGATATTCAGGTCACTTGCCATTGTGTTGTTGAAGCTGATCTGTGGATATTATTGCTTTTTAAGCAAAGTGGTGACTGCGTTCAATGCCTGGATAGTATCTGTCATATAAAGATAAGCTTAAAGCACTGTGCATGGAGAAAAGACCTTGTGTGGTTGTCAAATGGTGCCCACTGAAAGAATAGATAAGACGTTTGGGTTCATGGAAAGCATATAAAATAGATCTACTGTAGGCTTGCTACTTTCTGTGAAAATAAAGCACATCAACCCAGTTCTAAAATCTTTACATTGGCTCCCTATAGGTCAGGGGAAAAAACTTTATAATACTTTAGTTAGTTTAAAAATCACTGAATGGATCCGTACCAAAATACATTAAGGATTAGTTGTTGTATCAACCTTCCGGATCACTGAGGTCTTTTGGTTCAAGACTACTTTGCGTCCCCAGAGTCAGAATACAACTTTAAAACATAAAGTTTTAAAGCCTAAAAACTAAACTGAAACTAGCTTCCAGAAAACTGCAAAACTTAAATTAAGGTTAAAACCCCACCTGTTCGGAGTTCTTTTTGATTAATAAATACCAGAACATTGATTTGGCATGTATTTGATGGCAATTTTTTTTTATGATTTTGATTATACAAAATACATTTGTAGTGCAAATATATATTGCATTATAACATAGTTATGTGTTCAGGGATAACTTTTGTGTTACATATCAGGGTAGTTAACATGCAGAAAGTTGTACAGCATATGTTGCTGAACTAGAAATGTGGCCAATGTGGGTGAAGAAAGGGCTAAAGTTGTTACCATCCCTCACAAGATAACAGTTAACAACTGCTACAGTTTAGATCTCAAGCTGCTTCAGAACCACTTTTGTCCACCCTCTCGGTCAAGATCAAAGACCTTGGGAGGCTGCTGTCACAGCTGGTGTGTGACCCTGAAGAGATGCCAGCAGCAATTTCAATATTTCAGCTTGAGTGTTTCTTTTTTTATTTTCTTTCCGTTGCTCTGTTTCTTTTGCTCATTTTTGACCAAGGGTGAAATGACACTGCTGAGGCACATCCCTCATGACTTGGACAAGATGGGTTTATTTTATTAAGTATTCTGAAGATGAACTGAGCAAGATTTATTTTAATCATACATTGTTTTAATCATTATGTATCTAGTCAGGGAGACATGCACTTGATCTATGAACACCACACACATTTATTAGGACAAAGGGCCAGCAGAGATAAGCTTCCAGGGACGAGAGAGGCATGTTTTTTATTTTTAATCTTGCTGAAAGAGGAAATGATTTTTAGACCTTTATCAGTATGACTCACAATACAAACAAGGAGACAATGACTTTCATATTTTAAGAAAAAGAGCCACACAGCTGGTTCCAGTTGAGCGTGCACTTTTTTAGCTTTCAATATGGATTCTAAATAACAAGAGGTGATAAGAACCCATTGATAACTAATAAAGAAACATTGTAAAGATCATTTTGTTTACAGTCCATTGCATTAAATTTGGTTGGGCCATTCTAGGGTATGACTATGCTTTGATTTATGTAAGTAAGGAATGTCCAACTATAGTCCTGTAGAGATACCGACCTTCACCTTTTAGATACATCCTTGTTCCAACACACTCAAATCAAATGAATTAAATCCTCAACATGCCATCAAGGCAAAAGACAGATTCAGGTCAAAAGAAACCAGAAGAAGAAGGCGATGGCCCAATAAAGAGTCACTCATTTGATTTAAATGTGTTGGAACAGAGATGCATTTAAAAGCTTTCCATTGTACCTCTGGTTGTCTGTTTGAGCACATTATTCAGCTGGAAGGTTACACAGTGATGTCTTTTGTAGAGATATACTTAGGCCAGTGTGTATTCAATAAACTCTGACCAGCTTCTCTGTCCCTGCTGATCAAAAACAGCCACACAGCATGATGCTGCCAATTCTGTCATCATGGCAAATGTGTGTTCATGGTAAGGTGTAGTTTTCCACCGTATTTATGTTTTGCAAGAAGGCAAATAATAAGAATAATAATTGTGGTTCTATTTGACCAGAGTATTTTGTCCTTCCACTTGATCACTGGTCCCTTGCATGACTAGTATCAAATGGCAAATGGGGTTTATTATGGATTTCTTTTGTCAAAGGCATTCATTTTGGAGAACTAAAAGGTGTTCTGTTGTCGAATATCTCACGTGCACTGTGGATCTCTGCAGCTCCTCCAGAGGGGCTATCTTTGCTATTGTTCCTGGCAGGCCTGAAGATAAGATAGATTTCATAGCCAGTCTCTACTTTAAACATTTCCATGATTTTAGCCTATTTTTCTAACCAGGTTAACTCTGAAGTGTATGAAAACAAAGCAACTGAATACAGGTGCATGTAACACTTTGGCAAATGTTTATTTGTGAAACAAATCTTGAAAACTATGAATATTTTTATTTCCACTTCACAATTAAGTAATATTTTATGTTGCTTCAGTTCATGAAATCATACTAAAGTAAATGTATAAAGTATAACATGTAACACAGTTCAAAAAGCATAAATATTTTTTCTAAGACAGTACCATCTTGTTGAAAGAATCCTAAATTATCCAGACAATTAAATGACACTTTGGAAAACAGCATTTAATTATGCTGAACTTGTGACATACTTTCTTAACTTTACAGGGTCCTTTTCAAGCCAAGTATGGCTGACCTCTCATTATTTCCTGGGTCAATAATACTACTAGGAGAGCTTTTTCGTTGGTGTCAATGAGGCTTTGGCTCAACTCAAGCCGTTTTCTAGCCCAGTGGTTGTTTACGACCGAGAGATTCATGCACAGCACACTCTCCATCAGAGAAACCTGCCTTTCTCTGATGGCAGAAAGGCAGGTTTGAAAAACCCCTGCTGCAAGCCACTGTGTCTTTCCAGTACTGACAGATGGCACAGAGCTGTTCCACAGAGCAGAAGCATTGTGAGGGTGACGGGGTGGGGGTTGCTTGACATTGGCACGCTTCTTCTTCACTGTTTTGTACCTCTTATTATCGTGATTCAGCATTAATCAGGCCGTGTGACATACATTTCTCACATGCCAAACAAATTTCAGCTTTGGGACATTTTCTTCACTGGATAGCATTTATATGGCATACTTGTTTGTTTCGGCACATATGTCAGAGGACAGTCTTACACAGCAAGAGTGGCGTTCACACTTATGGTAGGTGAAGTGTTGGAAGCCAAACAGCCCCATCAGAATTATATAACACAGGCACAGCGAGGCAGCTTGTGCTTGGAGACGTGCCACAGCATTGTGCAGTATCTTCTGTCCCCTCCTCCGGCCCTTATCGCTCAAGCACATTCATTTTGGGAGCCAGAGAGCATGCAGTTTACCATCCAGTCTTGACACTTCTTGTTAATGCAGTTCACAAATTGTGATATGATGTGCAAAATGTGAAGGCAATAAATCTAGTGTTTAGCAGTAATGAAATGCAAGATGGTGCAGCTTTTACTGAATCATCAGTTTTTACTGAGTAAGTGCATTAAAGCTCTTAAGGCTGATCATTTATCTATTGAGGCAGATAGTTTGAAGCTAATCATGCTGAGAGATTTTTTAGCCATTGTTTCCAATGCTATTTTTTCTTCATATACTTTCATTAAATTAATTGAACATAACAAGCCCACTAGCAGAATGACTTCTTCGTAGACAGATATACTTTTGTGCACTGACAACTCAAATTCTTTGTTGGTCATCTTCAGCATTCCTCATTGACGATATCAAAATTACAGCTCTTGCAGATCATGATGGGCCAGACAGTTTGTTGAGTGATGTTGGCAGAAAGTACGAGAACATCCATTGTTCTTCAGATCGAATCAGTGAATCCTACAGATAAAGTATGTACAGAGCTGGAAACTACCTCTCTTCATGGTTCCTTTGTGGCTGAACAAAATGCAATAGCTTAACTTCTGCCTTTATTAAGCCAAAGGCCAGGAGGACGTTCTGCAGTGTCATTCCTCACATAGTTTTGTCAGGTCTGTCACACAGATTGTTGTTTAGAGCAGCTGGGTATTACTCTGGGGACCACTTGGAAAGAATCAGTCTAAATACTCTGTCAACCAAAGACAATTCAATATAAAGTGCCATCTATAATAGAGGTCAAAAGTGTATCATTTGTACGAATGTCATATTGATTTGAGGCTTTTAATGACTTGTCTCAAAAGTTCTTTCTCCAGGGTGGAGTAAATATATAACAGGGATTTCAGTGAATCGTGAAGCAATAGTTAATGGTGCTCAAGTTTGAATTGATTGCACATTTCATCTAATTCCCACAGGGTCAAAATGGTTGTCACAAATATAAACATAGGCTCAAATATCCTGTGGGACTTCCAGATCCAGACAGACAAAATGGTAAGGTCGAACCAACCGGACATTGTCGTAGTGGATAAACAACAGAGGAAAGCCGTTGTGGTGGATGTAGCAATACCAAGTCACTGCAACATCAGGAAAAAGGAGCACGAGAAACTGGAGAAATACCAGGGCCTCAGGGAGGAACTGGAGAGGGCCTGGAAGGTGAAGACCACAGTGGTGCCTGTGGTCATCGGGGCCCTCGGGGCAGTCACCCCCAAACTGGAGCAGTGGCTACAACAGATCCCAGGAACAACATCAGACATCTCAGTCCAGAAATGTGCAGTTCTAGGCACAGCAAAGATACTGCGCAGAACCCTCAAGCTCCCAGGCCCCTGGTAGAGGACCCGAGCTCAGAGGATAAGAACCATCCGCGGTGGGTGAGAAGGGAATTTTCTATATATTTATATAATAAAAAATATTTTTTTTCTGTATATATATATATATATATATATATATGCTAGTAACATCTAAAAAATCTCACTGAGCAAGTTGTAGAGAGACCTAACATATTCTGCTTCCACAAACTTCTGCCTTAATTCTCACCTCTCTTATCAGAAATGTAGAGGCCATTCAAATTGGTTGGCTTTCTGACACTGACTCAGCTGTTAAGCACAAATTATATGTTTTTTGTTGCTGGGGAGGCATGAGCTGTAGAATGCCATTGTTACTTTAATCAACAAAGCAAGTTTAACAGCAGTTTGGGCTGAGTTGCATCAACAAGAAAAAAAGGGACATCTTCATATCACCATATGTGAACAGGCTTTCCAGAGAAATGTTTATAAGAAATCAACGAAAGCTAACTAGGTAAAGTGACAAGATTATCAAGTCAAGACAAAAGGTTTAAAACCTTAAAAAAAATGTGCCAGCTGCCAAGGAAGATGGTAGCAGCGCCATCCTAAAGGGCTTTTTCAGATACAGCACCAGTATTTGTATTACCAGTACTGGTAGTGGTATTAATACATCATTTCTGACTTGGCTTGAAACTAAGTCAGAAACTAAGTTCTGTGTACCAACAGAACTCACATTATATAAGGTTTTGAAATGAATAAATCAGGCTGGCATTACAGTGTCTGAAATAAGTCCAACCTCAACCCTGTTTAAAATTTATGGACTGTGTGTAAAAGTTGGTTCTATTCCATTAAACCAACAATTACAATAAACTCGACCGTTTCTGTTGAGAACACTGGTGAAATATTTTCCCACAATTATGTCAGGAGCTTGTCGGTGGCTAGGAAACATGACTGGTTTTACTGTAAGTTGCCAAAGGATATTAAACCAAATATTTGAGCATACACATATACCATGACATGTGGTTTACAGGAAACCCCAAATAAATTTGAATTAGTGTACAAATTCTCATTTTTTTAAAGTACATACGTATAGAAGTTTTATGCTGCAGCTGCCAGATTCAAATAAATTATTAAAAGCCATCAGTTAGAATTACATTAATGCTCACAGTGAGTTTACGTAAATGTGTGCCCAGAACTGTTTACAGGAGGAGCAAATTCCAATATGCAGTTAATTTTTATCCACATTTCAGTCATGCTTTTTGTGGCAAAACTGGGAAGAGGACAAAGAGTGGATAGGACAGTAATGGATCATGATTTCAGACCAACTTCCAGTTTCAACATATTTCATGTTTTTGAAAAACTATAAAACTATTTTGCTCCATTTTTGAGGCATTCTTGAATTGAGATAAAGGCGATGAATATGAAAACTGTTGTGCAATGCATGGAAGAATTACAAAATAGACATAATAAAAGAAAGAAGAGATTATCTCACAGTAAACAATACTCAGACTGTAATTAAGTGACCTGACTTCTATTAGAAGCTTTATGTGAGGAAAATTGTTTCTGCAGCTTGACACACTTAACCGTGGATTTGCTCTCACAGATCTGTTGCTATTATCTATACCTTTCAGTCCACTGTTCTTTATTCTCTTGAAGCGTCACATTCGGTTACTAAAATGACAGCTTGTGAGGAAGTAATCTAAGGTAATCTCAGTAAAACAATGGCTATAATGCAGGAAAATGGAAGGCGGTCACAGCACAGTCGTGGTCTTTGCATTACTTAGCTTGACTCGAGAATGGGACATAGTCCTGGCAGTAGGGTGATTAATGTGATAGGTGGAATTTGTCTCGTTATGTTAACACCAGCTAATAAATTCCTTGTAAACAGGCAGTCACAGCTGTTAATGCATCATCATAATCCAGGATTAGGAGGTGCCAGGCATGGCCAATAAATGCAATTAGACAATGACAAAATTCATTTGCCCATACTCTGGCTTTCTTCCATTCTGTCCATCCTGATGGAACCTCAAGTGTGTTGTGTGATCTTGCTGTTTTGCAAGGGGATAATCCCACTGAAAATCTCCTCATTAAATGAAGAATGTCCACCTCTTTTTTACAGTTAGTAATTTTCTGAATATCCGATCTAAGCAGAATTGAAATGAGAAGAAATACTGCAAACTTTAGCTCATCAAACTGAGTCTGAGTTCACTGTCTGAAAATGGTAAATGTTGTGCCTTGAACAATCACTGATATGCATTTTTTTAAGTTTCTACCACTGTCTGAAATTATTTAATTATTTTATTAGATAGACCAGCACACACCAGTGTCTTTTTGTAATTGGAAAGATGAAGTAAATAAAGTTTTTTTTTCACAAATAATGTTCTGAAAACCTGGAGAGCAAATGTATTCAGTCCTGAATTACCACTATGCAAAATCTGCTTTAAGCTTCATCCATCTTCACATAAACTCTGATCAGCTTCCTTGCCCTGCTAAAGAAATGCATCACCATCACCATTTCTGATGGTTGCCATCATCATATCTCATGGTGAATGTTGTGTCTTAGAACCTTCTTTTCTTATGTAAAGGCCACATTTCTGAAGCATATGTCTGGAAAAAAAATCTTCTCAGCATAGTCTGACACCCTGTGGATGTCTGCATCTTCCCCAGTGTCAATTCTAGAAAAATGCTGCTCTTGCTTGTTCTTTTGGCTTTGGTGTCTTAGGAGGTTTACACTTATACCATACTTTTTCTGTTTTCAGATGACATACTCAACAGTGACCTGTTAGAAGTTCAAAGCTTGGGATATAATTTTATAGTCTGCTTTTAACTTATTCTCAGTATTTTCACTGACCTGTCTGATCTGTTCCTTGATCTTCATAATGCTTGTTCTCTAATATTTTCTATCAAACCTCTGAGGCCTTCACAGAACATCTGTATTTATAGCTAGCACTTGGGCATGAAGTAAATTTTTCAGTGAATCAAAGAGTTGACACAATACAGTATTGCCTCAATTAGCAAATACTTATACTTGATTATCTTAATATTAATTTATGACCTAATTTTGAAAAATAGAGAAAGAGGAAATCAAAAGCCTTCAAGTCTGATGCCCAGACAGTGTCGCACATATCTAGATTTGAAGAGCTGCAACAGAATGTATCTGAAAAATCACAGATTGCTAAGAAGGTTTTAGTTCCAGATGAAGTGAAAGATTTTGGTACCTTTAATCCTTATGATAAGGTCAGCTGTTTGTTAGGTCAGTGCCGATTACCATGGTCTTTATATTCATGCCAGGTGTTGAATTTTTAATCAACTCTGCAGATGATTATTATTTTTTTTCTTTTTGCCTGAAATATTTATTCTCGCCATTTTTGGTGGTTGATAATTTATTTATAATTGCACTGTAGCCTCCTTAGTCATGATCAAATCAATATCATAAATCCCTAGTTTACAATGTAACTAAGAAATAGGCAATTTATTTAACTGGATATTATTTAGGGTTACAAAATAATATGGCCAAATACATATTCATGCCACATTTTTCAGACTTAAAAATCATATACATTTTTCCTTCTAGTTTACAATTATATTCCTTGGGTTGACCTATCACAAAAAATGTTCATAAATGTTGAAGTGAGAAGTTGTTAGGTAGCCAAATGTGAAAATGTTCAGGGGGTTCAGGAAGGCTCTGCCTTGGAGCTCATCATGCAAATGATTTGTTTCACTCCTAAACCTGGATGGCTCCCTGAAGTACAAGACTGGTGACTTTAAATACGGTTGTTAGATAGGCCATCCAAGCAACCAGGTGCTTGTGCTCTTAGCTGTCAATCTTTGTCATGGATCATTAGTAAAGGTTGTGAAACCTTTACTTTTTTTCATTTTTCACTTATCTGTCTTACTTTTAGCACCTTGAACTGATGCAAAGATTAAAAAAAGAAAACTTTTAAAGACATTTCCCTCACTATCACCTTTCCCAACCAGCCCATCCCATTACCGGAGTGATGGTCAATTGAGATGATCAATTTGCATAATGGAGCATTAAATTGGGCCCATCACACCCACCTCTCAGCAGCTTACTCCCATGGAGGGCTCACCGAGAATGGCAATTGCTCTTGAAGGGGCTGTGTGTATCCTCCTTACTGGAGTATCCTCTCACTGTGAAGGCAGGATCATTTGGCTGGTAAATGTAGCACCACCACTGAATAATGTAAGCTCTTATTCATGAGTAATCTTCTGCAGGACTGATGGGTTTGTGCTAAAGGTGAATTCAAGACTGAGAAAAAACAAGTAAAGTTAAAAATGTTGAAAAGCAGACTCAGAAATGCAGATAAAGTATTTTATCTGCCCTATGGAGTGCATTATGTAATAAAAATCACTTAATAATAGCTTTAAATTTATTCATGCATGGATCCTGTAAGCGACCGGTGATCATTTCTTGGACACAGAGCAGATTTTTTTGATTAACATTCACCAAGAAAATCTAAGGCTGTTATCTTAGGCAGATTAGTTGAGCCTTTAAGAGGCATGTCAGCGCCTAAGGACCTGTGACAAATTGCATCCAAGGCGCTGCTTGGGAAAGGGGCTGATGGACGGTGATTGATGTGTGCGCTGCGTGAGTGGCACAGGGGAATGAGATAGAGACATCATGGGCTTCCTCTCCACCATGTTGGCTTTGTTTGAGGGGATTTCTCTGGGGGTAATGCTGTCCAGAGTACAATATGGCAGGACCTCCTTGATGTCCAGGTTTTGTTAACTGGCTGTGCCTATTTGGCATGGGGAGATTTTGGTGCCTGGCAGCAGAATCAAATTTCATGAAATTTAACGCACACCAAAAAGGGCTTGGATGGTTACACAGTCCTCAAGCAGAATGTGACATGAAAAGCTCTTTTTATGGCATTTATTACATTTTCACTATGACTCTCTGTGGAGAAGACCCTGCACACACAATTGATTTACTCATGTCAGGAGGGATTCCTGGAAGCTTTATTTCCAATGCATGAGTCCTACCTTTTTCTGCCACAGGCAGCCTGCTGGGCTGTTGACAGCCAATCTGTCGCCACCTGACAGGTGATTGACATTAACGTACTAAGGGATTCAGAGTTAGTTGTGAACCAATGATCTGATGTGTTTATGAAACCTTTGTTAGATTTTTCTTTTGTCACTGCCTGAAAGGGAGTGGTAGATGAACGTTCTGTCTTTTAACAGCCAAACAACTAAGAATGTTTAAAATATGTATTTACAAGAAATGCTTTAAGGATGAAATATCAAATTTCTCAGAAAAGTAAAGTCACAAGTTGTTGGAAAGTTAGATTCTGAAGTGAATGTGATGCACTTAAAGGTCAAAAGACTACAATTAATTTATTGAGACTGGCAAATGGATATGTAGCTTAGCTAGTGCTAGTTTATATCACAACAAAAATGTTGAAGAACTGTGTGGTTGGTTTGGTAAATTGTAAGGTTTTAGTTTGCAAACTGTACTTGTGGGTTACAGTCAAAACTGTTCTGTTGAAACTGGATAGACCTATCAAAGGAATAGGCTGGCCTAATTTATTAGGCCTATTCCTTTGATAGGCCAGCCACTTTTACTGCATTCACAGTTCCAAACATACAGCCAAATAATATTGATTCTAACATGACATCTTAGGTTGTCATTTTTTTCATAAGAGTCTGCAGTAGGTTGCCTGCAGCACATTCTTTTTGGCTTTAAATGTATTCCTGCATGTATCCTACTAGGTGTAATAAATGACATAATGCTGCAAATTTTCATTCTTTCATCCATTCATTGTCGATACTCACTTATCCTTGCACTCTGTAGCCTCTCTCCAGAGTGAGAGGAAAGGAACGTCCTGGACACAGGAGAGACACAGGATATACATATACGTTCATAATTAGCCTTATTTTCGGACAGAGGAACAAAAAAGAAAAAAAAATCAGTCTGGGTGAGTTTGATGAGAAACAAAGGATAAATATTTGAAAACAAAAGCAAACAACATCCACTGTTAAGTATTGTGGAGGACTCACTATCTTGTGGGCTTTTTAATTATTATTCCAAAGACTAAGGGGCCCTGTTTAGAGTACATAATATCACTTTAAAAAAGAAAATACTAACACATTTTTAATAGAAACCTGGTGTACTCCGTTAGTAACTTGAAAATGGGTTTCATTATGTCTTTCAACAGACTATTGGCCCAAAACATGTCATCAAATCTACTTAGAAATGGTTGTCAGATTGAAAATCAACCTTCTTACATGGCCATTTCAGTCCCCAGAACTAAATCTATTAAAAGACTTGTGGATTAAGCTTAATAAAAGTAAGGATTCAGGATTGTAGATGAGATTAATATAGATGTAGTGCAACGAGGAATGATGAAAAATCCCTCTTTTTATGCTCCATCTTTATTGCAGTGGAATAGCTCCCAGGTGTTGGAGTTGAGTAGAGGGTCTAGTTTTTCTGGCTTTTCATTAGTTCAAATTCCAATCTTTCTTACTTTGCAGCTTATCGTTTCTTACTCCGCATCCATTAAAAAAGATCTCAAAGAGGCAAGAGAAAGACTGAAAACCAGGTAATTTCTTAATGGATCAAAACAAACATATCAATCCCAGGAAGATACTTTTATTTCATATGGCACATAAACTTAAAGAAATTTCAGTTTATGTGCCACTGAAGTAAAGCTGATCAGGTAAAGTTACAGTTGTTTAATTTAGAAGTGTACTTCCTAAATTACACTTCCTACAAATCCTCTTCAGGGGCAGTTCTTGCAGTGTTGTGATAAATGTTGCCAGTACCAACCTACATTTTAAAGGAAAAGAAGTGCAGCAAGCATAGTGCATTTCAAGTGCTGGTATAAAAGGAATCTGCTAGGTTGACATTGCAAGCCAGGATCAATTCTTGGGCATGATTTCTGCTCAATAGGGGAGACTGTTGGCACCTAAAATGTGTTCATGTGTACCCCATGGGAGGGCAAGATAACAAGAGCAAGGCTAGGAAGTGAATAAATGTTTACAGATTCTGTCATCCAAGTTCAATGTTTTCTAAATAAAAGGTAAACACAACCTAATTCCAACCACTGAACAGAAAATAGTGTACTACAAGGCAATTCAGATATAAAACCAGCCTTGGGTTTGAAAACAAGTACGGGTATGTCCTGACAGTGAGAAGAAGATGTTTGTCTGCAAGGTGTATGCTGCACAGCATAGATTTAAGGATTATAGAAAAACTTTTAAAACACTTGGATTAGCTTAGAACTGCAACATGGCCATTTTCTGAAAATAGTTTTCCAGCCATTCTAGTTCAAAATTAGAAACAACTTCTGTGGGAGTTGCATGTGTTTTTCTGGCATGCTTTAACACATTGATATTGCCAATTTATCCAAGTAAAGTCCAAACACATCGAATCATCACTGGCTACCATTTGATTACGAAGTTATTCCTCTCAAGAAATCACTGAATATTTTGTGTGACTATGAATGCCTCGGCATGCGGTTTGAACCGTAGGTGTGGATGCAAATATGCCTCACTTCGAATTTGCCCATATGTGTCTCTGTGGGTGAGCCCAAAAACCTGTTTTGATCTGCTTCATAGTCTATGTGAGTCTGGAGCCCTCCACGGCCTGGTTTGGGGGGAGGAGGTGGTTTAATTGGTTAGACACTGCATGCATGAGTGGGATCTAATTTACCTCCATCAGTTGTTGCACAAAAGAAAAGATCTCTAAACAGGCAGTGATGAAATACATCTGAAGTCCTTGTTCCTGCTCAGTATCTAGTTGGGGTTGTATAAAAGCAACCTGGTGTTTATACTCAAGGCTAACACTGAGGCCACAGTGAAAACATCCTTCTCTCTGACTCGAATCTAATACTTTCCTGATTTTGTTCTAAATGTCAGGCCCGAAAGACAACATGGCTGAGTATTTGCTCCTCTATGCTCCAGATCCATACCATTAGCATAAATGGGGAATCAATTATTTCAGCCCTGATGGAGCTGATTATGCAGAGACAATAAAGGCAGGGGAAAGGAGTTATAATTACAAGATGACCTATGTCGCCTTTCCACCATCACCAGCGTACCAGTGCTCTGCTGGTATTTCATGAGTGAATTGGTAATTACCTGATAAGAACAGCAGGAAACATTGGAGAGCAGATTACCCCATTTGTCTATTTACTTGAAAATAGCACTCTTGCTTTCTTCAATAGATAAACGTAGCAACTGTAGTAATCAAGCAGCCCGATACGTATGTCCTACCCCAAAGTCCTCTAGGTATGATGAAGTTATACACACTGCTCAAAAAAATAAAGGGAACACTCAAATAACACATCCTAGATGGACAGTTTGATTTCACAGAAGTTTGATTTACTTGGAGTTATATTGTGTTATTTGAGTGTTCCCTTTATTTTTTTGAGCAGTATAGTATATACTGTAGTTTCAAAAAAGTGTGAAGGCATTCCTTTGAGTAGACATTATAAAAACTCCAGGAAATTTCATGTTGTATGTACTAAGGTAGGTTTAAGTGCCACTGGGTCAGTTTAACTTTTCAAAATTGGTTACTCCATTTTGTATGTGAACAAACAAGCTTATACCTAGGTATACCTAGCAAGCAAGTTTATGTTTTGATTTCAATTAAGTATTTTAATGAGTTTCTAAGAGAGTAGACTTTGAAAAGCTCACATCCTAAGTTTAATTCTATTTGGCTGTGTATAAATATCTGAAAACTTTAAATTAGACCATAGTATCCTTTATTTTGATTCTGATCCCCAAATGTCTGTAAGTGACCTTCTACTCAAATAAGTTTTCGCTGTAGTGTTTTTATTTTTATCTTAAGGAGCTGACTGAACTTTCTGCTGTTGTAAAAGGATAAAATAAATCATGGAACGCACAAAATGTGTCTTTACATAAAAGAACCAGTCAAGATGCTGGCATTTTAAAAAATACATCATAAGTGGGTTATGTTTTATACTGTACTTGGCTTCTTAAATACAATAATTACTTACTCTTCTTTTCCTCCCTCAGGTCTTTGTATTGCTCTATTGACAGGATTCACAGTAAAATGTTTAAGTGTTTATTTACATGTACATTGCTCAGAACAAACTTTAATGTCTTGTATGAATGGTCGTTGTTAAGCCGTCTACTTGGAGCTTATCGGTCAAAACAGATGTGAAAACCATGTTTGAACAGAGCTTTTTGTCTGCATTAGTTGAATGTTTTAAAAGATTTGTTACATATTGTGTATTCATGCTCATTTGGATCTCTCTGGGGACTGAAGAATGCAATTCAAACGGCATCATCCTCAAATGGAAGTCTTGGGATGTGTCGGGCACTCAGCTGTACAGCCCACAACCAGCTAGTGCACAGAAGAGGGGATTACGACCTCCATGTCAGGGCTGTCTGAAGGAGAGAAAAAGAGTGAAGAAAGAGAATGCTGGATGTGTGAAATAAGGGGGAGCTGGCGGTGACATACAGCAAGTTTTATCTGTGGTGTGGCTGCTGCATAAAAACCTCACCTCGTAAAATCTTCTCTGTTGGCTACCAGTGGGGAAATGCCAAACAGACATGACTAAAGAGACACAAATGGAGATCTACTAAATGAGGGTTGTGCTGAAATCTTTTCGCATAAATCATGAGCTGCCCTTAAGTAATTAACCCTCTTACTAGAATCCGCATCCAGCCCAATGCAACATTCATCACTCCATTCATTCAAACAGAATACTCATTTGAATCAAAATCTGACTTTCTCATTCATGTTCTCAAGTTTTTGAGAATGTGTGAGGCATCCAGAGAAACTCACAGGGGGAGGCAGATGAGTTACTTCTGAGTGACTCCAGCAAATGTGTTGCAAGATGTTCTGAATTATTTACGTCTGGAAACTTTAAAGGCATTCCTGTTCCTTCCCCTGTAATAATGTTGACTGTATTAGCATGAATGAGTGCCATGCTTATATGTTTCAGTCTGAGCGGGAATCAGAGTGAGATCACACACCATTTCGTCATTTCAGCTCTGCCATCCCACAGCTTGCTTTGAAGTGCCTGGCTGCAAAGAATAATGAGGATGCAAGGTCATTTGGGATGACTTGGGTAGCAGCCCACACACACGCACACACACGCACCCACACAGAAATCACTGCAGAAGGCACAAAAAAGGGAGGTTAGGGAAATCTTAAGAGAGCTGAGTACAGTACCCGTCAAAAGACTGTACTCAAGTGCTAATGCTGAGAGGAGATATTTAAATGAAATGCGCAGGATTGTGACATAAACTTGACACAGTACTCCAGCAAAACACTTAAAATTTGCAAGAATAGACTGTTAAGTAGCTGTTTATCACTCATAAATGAGAGGTCAAATCTGGATTCATGAACTGAATTGTTGAGTATGCCTGTGGATGCCACAAATACAGACTGCTGTTTGACAGGAAATAACAAAAGTTTTTGTTTGATAATAAACCTGAAAGCGTTTATGCAAAGACTCTTGTTTTCTTGATTGACAGAAGAGTAAATATGACCTAATAGAGCACCATCCATTTATTGGAAACCATATTTCTTTCCACGACATTACCAGGCTCACAGTCCTTGCCAATCAGGTCCCCATTGCTGCCACTTTTTGAAATAGCCAGGCACAATTGTGTCTGGCAGATGTCAAAGCATCCTGGCAGAGTAACATAAATCTGGGACAGTTGGACTCAACAGACATTCAGGACTTTCTCTACATAAATGCCACCACAAGAGGACACTGTTGATATATCAGCCCTTGGGATTTTTTCCTTTCAGTATTGATGTCCACACCCTTTTTATATATAAATAATTCTAAACTACTTGAATTTAACATAACATTTTTGATGAAAAGGTAAGTGGGTATGTTTTCATCATCATCATGTATAAACTGGGTTATTAAATAGTTGAGGGTCCTCTTATTATGCACTCTGAGAGCAGGTGTGTGTGCGGAAAATCATGAGAGTCTATAAGGCTAGTTATTTCACTCTCTAATAACCTCTGTTGAACTGAGACTTTTGTAGATTGAGATAACTAATGATTATCATTCTGTGTTATTGTGATAAGCTTGCAAAGAAAAATACGCAGAGATACAGGGCATGGACAATTACGAATATGAAAATCTATTCATCAAGCTGACTCCCATTCTTTTCAGACTGAAAATCTGACACAATAGATATCTTTTGCTGATTCTCAAATGACTTTTTGTCATGTTCACAGAGATACCAGTGCTTAGTTACAGAAGATGTGCAGAATTATAAATCTGGATACAATTGAACAATTGTATTACAGCACAACGCTATCTTATTCCAATAAACATCCAATCATATCCATGCACATTGGAATAAATAATTATACAAGCAAATATAAAGAAAAAATATTTTCTTCAGTGTTTGCAATTATGCAACATTGTTTTAAATTTCATATTTCTGCTGCAGGGCTACATGCAGGCGGGGTTGGTGGCACTGTTGTCTTATAGAAGGTCTTTGGTTCAAATCTTGAAGTTTGGATGAAGTATGCGTAAAGTTTGCATGCATGTGTTCTCTCTGGGTACTCCAGGTTTCTGCCACAGTGCAAAAACATAATTGTTAGGTCAACTGAATATGCATGTGTCCTTGGTTGCAAGTAGTATGTGTCTCTGAGTTGGATTGCCTTTCACCAATGACTGTTGAAAAAAGATGCTAGCCACCCCACCAGCCTGCATGGATAAGGAGGTATAGAACATGGACCTCTATTGTACAAAAAAGACTAGCAGCACTTTCTTTACCAGATTTTCTTAAACATTAGACTGTGCTCATGTAATATTCATTCTACCTGAGCCTCATTTCAATGTCAAGAGTACAGGAAGACCTCATTTAGACATGAGTCAATGTTGAGTCCAAATATACTCCTGATTTGGACCTATGTAATGCAATGGGCCTTAGACCAAGCAGAACTTGGGCTAAGCTTAAATTTGGAATAAAAATTGAGAAGATCCTCACCAAAAAGTCTATAAATCATGCAGGAATTCCAGAAAATTAAAACCTTAAAAGAACTTAATTTATATCATATGAATTAATTTAATTTAATTTTATTCCGTTATGAGATTGCAGTAATAACATGATTATATTTACATATTTGTACTGATGAAAAAAATCTAAAGTGTCATTAAACATTTGTCATGTACAAGATTACACTTTCTCCACATGATTAGACTGCATTTTTGTTTCAAGCATCTGTATTTACTTGTAATCTAATAACATGATGATCAGCTCTGAGACTTTTCAGTTTATTTTCCTAAAGTAAAATGAGTAAAAAGCAGCCATGGTTTTTGATTTGTAAGCTGGGGGTATCTTGTCATAAAAAGGCTGTTGTACCTATTTTATTATATGAATAAAGAAAAAATTCCAAAGATAACACAATTTAACAAAGAGGATATTAATTATTTGCACACCAATAAGGTGGGTCTCAGTGCGCTATCAGTTTGCTCTGCAGTAGCTGTTTAGTAAGGTCTAGAATCCTGGTCAATAGGCCAGAAATATTGTTTTATTTGGCCACCTTAAATTTACACTTGAGTGACTGTGTGATTGTTTGTACTGTGTGTCTCCGTTAGCCCTCTGATGGTCTGGCAACTTGTCCAGGGAATACTATACATCTCACCCATTAACTGAAGATAAGCACTTCAACTCCACCTTCATTGTCAAGGCCTGGAAGGATTAGAAGATCGATAGATGGATCATCTCTGTAAGGAGGCATCAAACATCACATGACAATAATGAAAAAGTAATAGACAAGTGTATTTTGTTTTGACAACCAATTACAATAATAGTGTGGTTAGTGGACAAGGCTGTTTGGCAGTTCGGATGCTGGCGCTTGACAAAAGAGTTTTGGCTTGACTCAGTGCTTCTTCCTGGTCAAGACAAAATTGTAATATTGTTTGTCTAAAGATTTTCCTATGATCCTGGCATGTATAAAAAGGCAATATCATGGTGGCATTGTCATCACAGAATATCTCAAACCATCTTAAGTCTTTGATGCAGAGCTAATGTATTGCTTAGTATTAAAATGTCAAATTTTGTATGTAAATCCACAGTATGTCTCACTGATGCAATTTTTTTTTATATCTAGAGAGTTTGTTACATGTGATGTGAGTTTGATGATACTGCATACATATTTGAATATCATCAGCTTTCAATCATTTGGTTCCACACCCAAATGATTGGTGGTCGATAGAAATAATAGCGGTATATTTTTGAACATGTCTGCCCTTCAGGTTGAGCTTTGACTATAAATCTGCAGTTTGGATGCCAGGGCACTGTGAAGAAATGTTTGTGTTGTTTTGATTTGCACCCAAAAATGTTTTAGGAGCTACTTGTCAAAGGAACGATTACCGTGTAATTAAAACGTCTGAAAATAAATATTCAGACATTTCTTTATTCACTACAGAGTTGAATGTTCAAAACTTTGTAAAATTAAAAATAAATTTAACCATTGAGCTTGTATTTCTGCACAATCTGACTCTTCAGGACGATCCGGAAAATGACAAATCAATCGTTCCATTTTTGTTTTTAATAAAGCATGCTTTATACTAAAAGAAGTTCAAAGTGCTACACAGAATTATAAATAAGAAACATATTGTCATCCGCCTTCTACCAACATTAAGAAACAGAAATAAGCCTGTAAAATGAATGGACTGAGCACTATTTCATAGACAGGGATTCTGCTGAGAAATAAAGTCTCTCCATAAGAGTGTTTAAGCTCTGGGGTCTGTTAATAGACCGGTGCCGGAGGCACTTGGGGACCGTGGGGTTCATAAGCTCAAAACCAGATCTGTAAGAAAGGAAGGTCCAAGATCTTAAAGAGATTTAAGAGACATTAAACAACACCTAAAATCGATCTTGAAACGTATGAACAGCCAATACAGTAATTATTGAAACAGGTGTAAATTAACTCATTTATATTCATCTAAAGCACCTAGAACATCAAAATCACTTCCTGGTTACATGCAGCTAAATTTATGCTTATCTAAGCCTAGTGGACTTTCCCAGAACTGCTTTTTTTCCCCCTCTCCAATACATTCACTAACTGACCTATAGTTTTTTCCCTTCATGCTCATCACTTTCAACTGGCATTAATGTCACCGCTGAAATTAAATGTCAGGAGTCAGCAGAATTATACTGCTATTTCCAGCAAGCTAAAATATAGGAATATGTTTTGCTGGTGCTGCTTAACCTCTGTATATAACTCAACATGCCTGCTATCAACTTTCTACAAGTGCCCACAGCTTATTTTCTCTTTAGTAAAGGAGCAGATTCCCATGATTGCAATGCTGACCTGCATGTGTCTGCAGCATGTCAAAAGATGAATGTGTGCTACTATTCCTCATGGTATTTGGATGCAGGCAGTGCTTTAAGTATACACAGAAAATACCCATAAGTCCCTATATGGTAAATTTTTCAATTGGAAGATTTATTTAAAGGTGAGCTTATGGGGTTTGGGATAGGTAAGTCATAGCTGTAGGGAAAGGTTGGAGTGTGTTTCCAGAAATATGTGTGTTTGTTTGTTTTTTTTTACCATTATTGTGTACACAGTGAAGCACAGAATGTACATCATACCTGGACTTGCTGATTCATGAAAGTGATATTTTAAACTTCAACTATTAGTACACATAAATATATTAGTTTTAATTTTGCAGAAAGGTTCCTATTAGTGAGAGTACATAGAAGAAAATTTTGAGATTTCATACCAACCCAAATACTCAACATGGCTGCTTAGTGGTTGCCACAGTAAAAGTATTTATCTTTCACAGAATGTTACAACCTTAAATAAGTTGAAAGGTGTATTTAAAAACACAAAATGCATGAAACACATTGAAATGACATTTTATTGCTGATATTAGAGATTATTATCACTGAGACAATGGCTTACAACAAGGAGGTAGAACCAGGTCAATAGTACTTCAGGGTCAAGGGAAGGATCCAGAAGTAACACCTCCCAAGTCAAAATCTTGTTCCTTTGAGTTCACAAAATACTCAGCAAACTACAGTCAGAAAAATTCAAATATGTTTCTTCAATATGTTCCTCCTCTCCAGGTCAGGCATCACTTGGAAAGGAAAAGCTTGGAGCTTGGTAGTCGTTAATTGCTGCACTGTTTTGTAACTTGGTCTAGAATGACTTTCCAACCAGGTGCGTCCTCGCTGCTGCACCTGCACACAGAATTTGTGGCTTGGGGTGAGTGACCTGAATGAAATGACAATACAGCTGAGCCCGAACTGCTTTAAGAAGACCCATGGCATTTGGAGCTCAAATGTAAACATGTCACAAAGGCAGTAGCTTAAAAAATGTATTAGACCAACCAGCAACCATGGAAAGCCAAAAGTGACACTATCAAGTACCAAAATTGATATTTAAACATATTAAAATTTTAACAAAGCTGGAGATGTGTTAAACAAATCTATCACTTTTAATCTTAAACAAAATATTAGTTATTATTTTGTTTCATGGAATTAAGTTTTTCTCTCTGCTTTTCAAGTAAAAATCACTTAGTAGGAATACTTTAAAAAAGGTGATTGATGTGAGGTTCAGCTGTTGCAAAAGTTGGTTGATCATATGTTAAATTATATTTAGTCAGACAGCACCAGCATGCATTATTTCCCAATTTATTTTAGTACATAAGGCAAAATATGTTGTTACAGGCTAGAAAGCTCAGAGTATTTGTGTTAGTTAATACTAGGTGCTGATTTGAACACAGCTGTATTGCTGATTGTGTGTTAGTGTGCGTACAATACCCTGATTGAACAAGGTTTCTGTTACTGTCACTGCAGTGAATGAGCTTCACCCTAGCTTGACATTTTATGTCCAGGAAGTGTTTGTTGCCTGTTTTTGTGTGTCTCAGACCAAATGACATAGGTGTCAGCTTGGCTTACACCCAGACAATCACATCTACACATCCGTTGCTCATGGGAGAATCCCAGTCAACCTTTATTTTGGAAATATGTGCTTACAGTAGGGATGAGTTATATGGACCCACAATTATACAATAAATATTCACCCCAAACTCACAGTTAACAGTAAATAATTTTTAGTCTTTTAAGGGATGTTGCTTTTATAAAAGGAAACTGACACACCAAAGAGATCAGGTTCTAAAACTTCTGTCACATTAAAATACCTTTAATGAGTTCATCACACCACAACTGATTAATGAGCTTTAAAGGAAAGTGTCTGCTTTGCCGAAGGCTTGCTGACAGCAACAAAAGCCTGTGAGCCTTCTGTAGTGATGCCTGAGATGAAGAGTGGCCTTGTCGTGGATTGATAGCACTGCACAACAGAGAAGCCAGCCTGGCTACATCCTCCGTTATGAGCTAATCAATCTGAAGCTGGTCAATAATTTAGTTTCAATCATTTCATCTGCCATCATTTCTGATGGCACTCCTGCACCCATCCTATCTTTTTGAGGGTGTGTTGTTGGGTTGAATATTTATGCATTTTGTCTGTCTGCCTCTTTGTTTCTGCCAGCCTTGCTTGGAATCTCAGGGTTTTCCTGGTTTCTCCTATTTTCCTCATATTATTATCAGTTGAATTATTTTAACCCTAGTGATTTTCCAAACAGTTAAACATTGCAAACAATTTAAAATGATTTTAACTGGCAAGTAACTGCATTCTTATCAGAGCTACGCTCCTAATGATCTGAAGAATATGTTTATTTTTTATAATTTGAAAACAGAGGCGCCCTGTTATGGGCAGACATTATATCTTGGGTATTCCTCTCTGCTCTAGCTCAGTGACTGCTGTAGATAGCCCCCTCATAACCAAACTAGGAAAAGTAGGTGTAGAAAATTGATGAATGAAAAAAAGCAAAATTAAAAACCCAAGTTCACTCAGAACAAATGAAACAAAGTAAAAAATGTATTTCATTTTGAAAACATGTCATTGAAATTTCCTGAAGAATTGTCGAAATGTTGGGAGCAAAAGTGAGAAAGAAAATGGTTTTCAACATGTTTGGTACTAAGCTAGTCAGTATTACTGTAAACAATGGACAGCAGAACAAAAACTATGGTTTGTGTGTGCATTATTTTTTGTTGTACTAAAAAGTTGCACAGAAATTAAATGATGAAATGCAAAAATGTAAATAAGAATAAGTGCCTTTTTCAAAAACTCCCAGTACAAAATGAAGAGGACAACAGTAAACCAGTAACTATGATGTGCTGCGCCAACTACAACTTCAGTTGAAACTTGGATCTGGGAACGACATCAAGCCAAATCTGAACCGTGTTCAGTTCTAAGATGAATCAATGTTCATATGAAGAAAACCAGCAGAATGTTTTTTTTTTTTGTTTGTATTTTTTAAAATCCATGTAGTAACCAGGATAGCTACCAAAATCTGTGGATAACATTTTATAACATAACACAACAAGTAAGAGCTCAAATGGTGCAAACGTCTTTTCCAAAACGTATTCATTTGTTATAAAATGTTTACGACTGAGTTGTTGCTAATTAATATTCAGCATCATCTTTATAATTTATAATTAAGTACACAATTCCTCCACTAACTGGATATAATCTTAAAGTTTACTATTGTGTTGTTTATCCTCCTGAACTCCCCACCCCATCTCTATAAAACTTAAAATTGATAATAGTGAGGCCTCAACAGGCACAGAACATCAGGCTAAACACATTTTGGCTCTTGTATGCTGTGAAGTCATTTTTGTCCATAAGGGAGGGTGAAATCTTAGAGAATTTGTTCATGGTAATGTGTGCCCCGATATTTTAGTCATCATTCCTGACCACAGGCAATGACCCGTAGCACCACACCACTGACTATAACCTATTACAATGTCCATTTGTTAGACCCCAGAGAGTTGTCTGCTGAAAGGGCACACAGTAGGCATCCTAATCACAAAGGCTAAGGCTTTTAATTAATATGTTGCCAGGCTTTCGTTATCATTGATTTGATCAGACATTACAAAATATTTTTTGCTGATGTTTAGTAGATTCCTCATTGTTTATGTGGTTTGAAAATTATGCATCTGTAAAGAAAAACAAATCTGCTTATTTGTCCTGGCTTGTTCAAAACCAGTGCCTAAAAGATATAGAAAATGTAAACCTTTTCTATTTGGCACAAGGTAAAGATCTACTCTGATCACACTAAAATCAAAGTTTAAAAAAGAAAAATTATAACATCCTCTTGGCTTTTCATTGCTAACTGCATATAGATTATATTTTTTCTTGTAAAAATGAGACATTTTTAAAACCCACTCAGAATATAATGAGTTTTTGTTGTTTATATGTTGACTGGTTTAACTCAAATTTTGAAAAACTAAAAGGTGGTAGCCTGTATTGATGGCATCATATTTTTTTATTCTTTAGGCCAATTTTCATTTAAAAACTTGACTGGTGGACAAAGGACATTTTAAATTTAGTTTCCAACCATTCTATTAGAGTATTTTTGATTCCTCTTTTCATTTTAGAGCCCTTTCCTTCAATGAACACAGAAGTCTGCCATGTGAATGAATCAGTCCATAACAGTTCTTTTTTTTTGGGAAGGTTTCTTGTTAACTGTGGTAAATCTGCATTCTCTTGTCCCCCAGAAGTCAGACTTTCTGCTCATACATACTAAAAAGATACCTTAAGTTGGATTTTGATTGTGAAAAATTCAAGGACTCCAACTAGTCCACAATCCACTTTCCAGTATGACTAATCTATTGGAAAGTGAAATTGCTTTTCACTTTGCACTCATGTATAAATCTACAGTATGTTGTTCCATGGTTGGGTTTGTGTTTGTCTGCATTAGTGGAGTGAGATACATCGCTATCAGTTTGTATATGTGTCCCTAAAAAAATTAGTTGATTCAATAGATTTTTTACTTGTAATTTGATCGTGATTTACAGTGAACCAAAATATATGATGGGCAGATTTAGGTGTCGAATTATTTTCTTTCACCCATTAAAAATTGCATTTTGAAACTGCATAACCTTCTCATGAATCAACAAAAAATACTGGCATTTAGTCAATCAAACGTCTCTTACATTGCTGAATACATATATGCATATTTTCATTTTTATCTGGACAATGAAAACTGTTTTGCAATGAGCTCTAAATCTTTGAGGTCAGAAGGTCTGCCTCCTACCACCCTAATCTCTAGATACCTCCACAGATTCACTATCAGATTCAACTCAGGACTTTAGCTCACCCACTTTAAAACATTACTTTTCATGTGGAGAAATATGCTGGCAAAATCAAGTCTTCTTGTTCAAAACTAGGTTCACAAAGAGCAATTTTTTGCCATTATAGAGCAAGTTTTTTGTTTGCTCATAAGAAAGTCTCATATTGCAAGCTTTATTCAGCACTTTGGGGATATTCAGCGTTGCATATTTACCCTTAACTGATTTTGCACTGCTACAACTCCCAACTAACATCTTATTAGTGTCCCATTTTTCCCAGCCATTAATGCTTCCACAGCTCTCTCCTTTTCTTAATACTCCTCCTCCTGTTTCAGAATCTAATATTAAGAGCATATCAGTGCATTCTTACTGTTTATTGTCTTAATAATATCTCTGTTAAGGGTTTAAGCCAAATTTCTCCTGCGGCAGTAATTCACATAGTTCAGTATCTATTAAGTCTTATGAAGATCACAATGGAGCTTGTTAAAATCCATGATGATTTTTTGAAATTTAACTCTGTGGCAAGCTTTAGAGGTGGATCTTCAGCTCAAAGTCATAGATCATACATCATCTGTTGAGTAAATGTACCATTTATTGCTTATTGTTCAATATTATGTCAAGCTTAACAAAACTTAAGGTATTAAGGTAAATGTAATCCATTACATTTAAAGGATGTCATATAGCTAATATGATGTTATTAAGGTCAAATAATTCTGGGCACATTTTAAAACAAGCCATAGACTCTGACTACATAGTATGTTCACCTTCATCTTAAGCTCCTTTTTTCAAGACCTTATGGGATTCAGTAACATTTCATTCGACGGGTTGTGAATAAGACTGTAATAACACCATCATAAATATGACATATAGTATTTATGACTGTTGTCATGAAGTGTCATTCGGTAAATCATGACACTTTTAATACAAAGTTGACATTGCTCAAAATGTCTTTATGACACCTTGATATTAGCCAAGAAATCCTGATCTGACATAAATTTGTTATGAAAGTATTACTGATTAAACTTTAGCTTTAATAACATAAAGCTACATAATTTTTAAAGTTTAATCAGTAATACTTTAGGTTAGATAAGGTTAGATGTCTGAATTTCCCTCTGAACCTGTTGCCCCCACGATCCTGCGTAAGTGAAAAAAAAAAGAAATCATCATTTGCCTTCTGCTACACAATCATGCTAGTTTCTATCAGTCTGTCAAATATAAAATTGAAGATTAGTCATTACTTTTGCAAGGCACCATAAAGTAAATGAAGTGGAAGGAGCTACAATCCCCAGGACTCAAAGTTTCTGTTTCTTTCTCAAGTTTAGCCATTTGAGGACATATTTTTTATTCACATCCCAACTTATCAGATTTGTTTTGGCAGCAAAACTAGGACTTGCTAAATACTTTGCAGGTCACACACAAAGAAATAGGCTGGCACACCATGCTGGCCCTTGAATGACATATCTAAGTCAACTGACCAGTGGGAACAGATGGATTGAGCTTGAAGGAGGCTCTGATGGACTCCAGCAGGAGTTTTGTCTTTAAAAGTGTCTGGGCAGTATTTGGGGGGATTTTTCCAAGTGGACTAGGAGGTGTGAATGTTGTAAATGCACCTGATGATCGGTGTCAGTGACGGCCTTTACCAACTTATTTACAATGCTTCTTTTACAGTCATGCTGAGAGTAACAGGACTTTTTGCCCAGCACAGATGAGCTGGAGCCCAGCCCAGATAGTGGATGATGTAGGCTAGCCACAGGCCATTGAATAACAGCTCTTTCTCCTTCTTCCCTCCCTGCCTGTTTTCCATTTTTACCCTTCCTCCCTCTCCTCAGCACACTTCTCCCTTCGAGTCTCCCAGGCATCGTGCACCTGTCCCTGCATCGAAAATACCCAGGGATGCCAACAAACCCTGCAATCTGTCACCTCCAGGGCCTTACTGACATTTTTAATCATATAGTGATAGGATCACACGTATAGATGATATTTACCCCTTTAGCAAACTCATTCCCCATACTCAAGGCTTACCTTGGAGAGTGATTTGTGAGGATTGTTGTTGTGAGAGCGATACACGCCAGTTTTGGGAGAGAGGCAACAAAAACAGAGGCTCAGAAAGCTTTTTGGCTTTACATGGTCTTTGGAGTAAACTCAGCGTCTTGGATACTCAGACAGAAATACATCAAACGGTACATGTGACTGAGTCCAATTATCGGAGTGTTGGGATTAAAAGCTAGTATGTAAAACACACTTCGCACTTTCCCACACTTTCATGGTTTTTTAGTCTCACACCAAGGGAGGATAATGATTTCTTCAGATCAAAAAAGAGGGGTCTTTGATGGATAATGGCATTATAGCAGAGCAAAAAGCACACAGATATCAGGGCATATAATTAAGATGGAAGACTTAAACTCGTGACCAGTTTCCCAGCATTGTTCATGTGAATAATGTAACAGCACAGCAGGAAGCTCTTTTTGATGCACAGGTGCATCCCAGTGTATTAGAAAAGTAAAATTAGGAGTAGCTTCATTGCATTCAAAATAATAACAAAATAATAACAGTGCGGATAGCAGTGCTTAATATCTCTTTGGTCTGAACCCAACATGCTGTCAAAAGGCAGAGTTTGGGGTCATTGTTTTGTTGAAACACTCATGTCAATATTTTAAGGACATTAATTTCCTCTTCTACATAATGCAACATGACCTTTTCAAGTATTTTTATATTTTTTCAAACTGATCAAAAATCAGACTGCCCTGCAACAAGTGTTTCTAAAATCCAGTAGCTTACCATCGTCATTGTGTGATTGACTGAATGTAGTGTGAAGTGCTGTTGGGTCCTGTGAACTGGGTAAAGCACTATACTATACCATACCAATAAATATGCTCCACACAAAACTAAGAGAAAAATCATCATGAGCCGCTATGCTTTACAGTGGTGGTCAGGTTGAGCTCAGCAACCTTTAACTTAGCAGCAGAAGGCTGAAGTTGCTTTATTGTTGGCTCAGATGTCTCTCAATTTATTCTATTTTAAATAGTATAAATTGAGAGACCTGGCCAACCCCCTATAATGAATCCATGGATCTTAAGTGATTGTTATTCCACATCTCTCCAAATCTGAATTCCTTCCTGACTTCTACATCAGATTGACCCAGTCCATTTGACACAGTACATTTCTTATAGGTTAAAACATATCTGAGTGCGAACCAACCAACAACATATTTTTTAACTATTAACATAATTATATTCCTCTACAGTCACACCAGGAGTCTTCCTTGTGACTGTGTAGGCCAAAACACCACTATAACATAAAAATATTGTATTACTTTCTTCTGTCTCTTCACATTAGTACTATTAAAATGTTATGAGAGACAAGATTGGGATTTCATTAACTGTAATATAACCCCAAAATTGAATCATGATTTTTTAAAAAATCAAAATTAACAAAAATACTAGAAGTGCATCACAAAATGTGTAACGAATCTATATATATTACATAAAATCAGTGTTTAAGATGGATTAATGAAATGAATTAACGTTTAGATGATATTATAATTTACTGAGTACCTGTGTTTTATTACCCACCATCTTGTGTCAATCTGTGCTGAGAAGTCTGAATTATTCCTTTGGCGGCTTTTAGAAATGAACCATGAAACATTTCTTTTAAATCATGGGACGATGCAGCCTGCAGTCTTGGGAATAACAAAGAGTCTTTGGGGCAGAATATACTAAATCAATCTAAAATAGAAAGTGTGTCTTTTTTTCTCTTTATCTCAACGACATAAATGGATAATTAATGGCAGAGTGAACAGAAGAAATGTTCCATAAAGACACTCTTCTGAGAGGAAGACTCACACACAGGCAGATGTTACCCTGAGGCGTCTGATCTACAGTGGGATTTTTCTCTCCCACACCATCTTGCCTTGGACAATAGCAGGCGCATTTGGAGAATCATCATTAGATGTGTGAGAGGAACAGTGTGGACCTTCATTAGTGCAGCTGTGGGTTGTTTAGGCAGGCAGGTGAACAGGGTGAAAAAATTAAATGAGAAGTTCAAAAACCGTCCAACCTCGGCAAAGAGATAAGCCACTCTCTTCAGTCCAACTTAGCTGCTGCATAATTAAGGGTTATGGAGTTTTTTTTTTTTTCTCATCTCACAATTTTCTGCTGCGCTTGTTCAGTAGGAGCCTATATAATCAGCTGTGACCACAGCACATTTTTCAGTTAGAAAAAAAAAAAGAAAAAGAATAATGCCGGAGTAAAGAAGTAGTTGCCATCCCTTGTGTGACAGCCCAGCCTCGCAGCCCCTGTGGGGATTATGTTTCAACAGTAACCTGCCAGAGTAAAGGTTGTGGCAGTAATTAAAACCAAATATTTAAGAGCCGGCCAGAAGTCCGACACTGAATTTTCAGATCAATGTGGGCCAAACCCATGGACCTTGTTGCCTGCCCAGGGCTCCATATGCCCCACAGAGAAACTCAAACAGATTGAGTCAGCTCAACTGCTGGCTAACCCACTCAGCTTTACGGCTGTATGCCTGCTGGGACTTTTGATTGCAAAGCTGATTTTTTTTCCCCCTCAGTGTTTACTAAGGAGAAGGATGGGAAACAAAGCTGACAGCTTTTAGCAATGGGCATGTTCACAATGCTGATGTAAAACATTTTTTTAACCAGCAGAAGACCAGCCTGCTTCTAGCAGATTATTTACTAGAAAGGCTGCTAACTTTAAATACTTTTTGCATTGCAATCAACTAAAGGCTTTGTGAGATACCATTGGTGCTGCAACAAATTACCATACCTTTGCCATACTCGATTTATTTGCACCATTGAAAACACAGATGCATTTCATGATCTAGTAACAATTAAGAAAATAATTACTATCGATAGTGATAGACATAAACAGGTTTCAGATGAATAAGATTAAGTTTTTTCTTTCATGTATCACATTATTGTCTCTTCCAGCTGAATTTAAAAGTTTTCAAAAATCTTTACAAGGGTCTGATTTGAAAAGTCAATTCATAGAGCTGGGCTCAGCAACCTTTACAAAGAACAACCTTTTAAATAGCCATTGTTGGCCTTGATCCTACAAAATAATTTGTCAAGAGCTTTGCAAGGTATTTGTACTCATGACGATTTATTAAAGACAACCAAAAGCAAGACAACTGCCAAAAATCAAAGCAGCAGGTCCAGGATGACGTTGTGAAGATGTTTAAAGCTCACATAATACTCAATTATACTTTGAAAAATGGAAAGAATGTGGCAAAACTGCAAACCTAAAAAGATACAAATCTTCGTCTAACTTGACAAGCCAGAGAAACAGAGTGGTAATCAGAGGCAGTCAAGAACAGGATATAAATGAATTATGCACCCCAGAGAATCTGTTCTTCATACAAAAAGGTAGATCTCCACAAGCCCTTTGGTGGGACACAGAAAATCTGTGGAAGAAAAATGCTTGGCTGAGAGAAGACCTAAATGAAACTTTTTGGCTTGTGTGCAAAACAATATGTAAGAATATATTGTTTGATGATGATGCCACTGGCTGTGGTATCATCATCCTGTAGGGATGGTTTTCACAAGGAGGCTAGTCAGAGTAGGAAGTAAGAAGAATGGAAATTCTGGGCAATCCTTTATGAAAACCTGTTAGAGAATGCAAAAGATTAAAGTATGATATTGCATTCCTACCATCCCCTGAGTAGCTTATTAAGCAGTCATAAGAGCACATTTATTAATCAAGAGAGCTCATAGCTCTGATTGCAGCCATTTCCATTTATCTTCGGGCCCACGAACGCAGCATGACCAGCATAAAACACGCCCCTCCCAACCCATTTTCATACTCTCACCAGAAAATTGCACTCAGTTGCTACCCTTAATAGCCGTGTTTGCCAGTTGGGGGAGGGAACTTTTCTGATTGATCCGATTGGGTGGATTTTCAGCTCAAATTCAGTGGTAGCCAGCTCAGGATTTGGCCTTGTAGGAGAAGAGTGGGAGACATGACTTGAATTCAATGTGTCGCAGAAGAAGAGAAGAAAGCGGAGGAGGACGAAGAAATATAAGAAGGAAAAACAGTTTTTGTGAAAATGTCATAAAATGATGCTTTGAACTTTTGTTTAAATAAATAAATAAAAAGTTTTTTGACTGAATATGACCACCTTGCATCTTTCTTTAAGATGTAGAAATGTTGTGTGCTGTAAGATCAGTAAGACATTTTCATAATTCTTTATTTGCTTTAATCTGTCATACATTCCAGATTCATATAAAGAGTATAGCTATCCATTCATCCATCCATTTTCTGGTCACCCTTATCCCTAATGGGGTTGGGAGATGCTGGTGCCCATCTCCAGCTATGTTCCGGGTGAGAGGCGGGGTCACGCTGAACAGGTCGCCAGCCTGTCGCAGAGCAGAATGTAACTAATTCAGTTTGATTATTTCACAGATACTTACAGTCAAATTAAATTGGCAGGAGAACACAAAAGTGAAAGAAGCGGCTCACTGTTTCTCTTCTAATAGCCAGTTTTTACATGAGGGTGATTTTACTGTTGGGCTGACAAATCCAAAAAGTTAGATAAATGGTCAGACTCCTGGGGAAACCCAAGATAATTTTTTTGGCCGTTAACTTCTTCTTTCATATCAAGCCTGTTTATAATGCACTGCAGCTGCCTCGCACCATCATTAACTCCAAGAGTTTCTGTTATTCATTGATTTTACTGCATGGTTGCCATCAGAGCGGACATGAAATCAATCTTTATTGTTTTGTACAATAATGAATCTTTGAACAAAATACCCCATCAAACTTAACACGGCTTTAGAGACACAGTAATTTCAGCCTCATAGTCCCTTTTGAATAGAGTTTGTCTTCTCATTCACCCACCTTATTCAGAGACCAAAATCACAGGATGACTGCCAACTCCTCTTCCTGCCAGCCCTCTCCTGGAGGCAGTTAGTGGGCTGGCAGATAACATCCTTTGAGGATCACAGCATCTTCCTCACAATTTCTCCAAGATGCTTCCCCTCAGGCCAAAAAAAATCTAAGACTGCAGCAACTGAAAATACTTTCCTCCGATCTCCCTTATCCTCTGAATTTAAACATCACAGTCATACCTTCAAGTGGAAAATAGCGTAGGTCACAGCAGGAAACTTGGGTTGTTATGTTTTCAGAATGCTTGTTGTAGACTTTTTCACAACATCTGCATGCTGAAAGGTTTTAGTAAAACAAAGTGTTTGGTCAATAAGACACGGTGCCCTTTGAATAACAAATACATGCTTGTGATGTATATGTACTGCTGTGTAAAGCTAATTCCTAAAAAGGTTGACATAAAAAGTGGATTTGAGCAGAAAATCTAAAATATTCAGTTGTTTGTCTAATAATGATTTGCACTTATAGTCTGCAAGCTGAGGTACAGAATGAGAGCCAAGCAGTCAGTGTTCAAGCCAATGTGCATTTCATTTCTCCTCACAACCACCTGGTGTGTTTGCAAGAAATTTGTAAAGAAAAAAAAAAACTTAAGGAAAGATTTTTGTTGCCATTACTGTACTACCTGCATCTTTATGCTGCCACCCATAAAAGCTTATATTTAGCTGTAAAAAGCCTGGAGGAATATTTTGGTTCAATAACATGTTGAAGGAAAGAAATAAAGTAAAAAAAAAAAAGTGTTCTAGACAAGGTCTGCTGCTCCCTATCTTCTCTGAGGGCAATTTGGACAGAGCACTTCTTTCCTCTCAGCCATTTTTGTGTTTGCCAAAACTGTTTTGAGGCCAACCACAAGGCCGCCTCTTATGTTTCCTCCCACACCAGGGCTTTGATTTCTAGACCACAGGAGCTGTGGTTCAATGAACTATATGAAATTCATTCCATTTATACACCTATGAGTGATATCTTCATTAGATGCGTAAAGAACAGCATGTTCTGCAAATACACTGCAGTTATCAAATCCTAAAAGCACATTTGACCATTCAGTTGTTGTTTTGTTTTCTTAAAAATCTTTCAGGATTCAGATTATTTAAAAACAGCCACAAGCCAGTCAGTGATCATAAGATAAAACTAAAATTTATCTTTTTGAAGTTCTGCAGCCAACTTTGTAAGATTATCAGAAGTCTTGTTCTAGAGAGAATATGTTCCATTTGAGCAAATGAGTGAATATAGCACTAAATACAGGCATTTGTGTGTGGATGTTTTATTGAATTGTAATATGTCACGGTACGCCAAATGATCTGCCAAAAATATGCATTTCAAAGAAGTAGCAGCTTTTCAGAACATGTGTTAATCAGCAGTGAATTGTTATTTACATGCAGGTTGAGTGAATTTGTGGGAAACTCAAATTCTTCCTGGCAAAGACTCAAAGCAATTTGACTTAATCTTATGGAAACAATTGTACGTGACTCTCTGAGGGGCAGCAAAAAGGGCAGTTTCTTTATTGGGGTTGAGGTTTGTGTCTCCTTTTTGCCCCAAGTTCACTAAATTGCAGAAATAGAACTAAGATGCAGATAGATAAGATAGAACTATAGATGCATCTGTAAGCAGATACATCGATAGGGTGCATAGACAAAAGTAAAGGAGCATTTAGGGGGCATTTATAGTGAGGAACATAGAGCGCAGGGAAGGAAACTATAGGAACTGAGCAAGGATGGAAATAAAGCTTAGGGGTGTCTCTTAATCCCTTGTTTCATTAAACAAAGGCTCATTAAAGAAGGGCCACCCACCATCCTAGCCTCTGTGCAAATAATAATAAAAAGTTATGTTAAATAGAACACCACCTCCCGCTGCTGCAGTCAGGACTATGCATGTTCTTAGTGCACTGTGTTCCATGAGTGTCTACTTTTCTTACATTATTATCATAAAATCTGGGTCACTGTCACAAATATGGGGCAGTTAACTAACTAGTTTGATTATAGGGCTAAAAAAAGAATGAAGACACTGAGATAAAGAAATCTATTCCCTGTTATAGAAAAATCTGTTAATTTTGCTGACCTTGACATAAATTCTCTCAGATTTAATAATCTCTTTTAACTCAAAGGCCATCCATCTAACAATTTGCATATATATGATTCTTGAGAAAAGGGACAAAACAGATCCTATGGATAAAGCACAAAATTTGAATAAAATAAACACAGAATATAATTTTTTCAAATATCTGACTAAACTAACCTGGGCTATGTCAGCACAACAATGTATGTTTTGCTGCTGAATATTTTTTATTTTAAACATTCTAGTAGGTGGATGGTGTCTTTAAAATCCCTTGTCCTGGAGCAGAACTCAATACATTACAATATTTTAAAACAATTAAAGGAATACTAAGATAATATATTATGACAATTAAGTATAAGTATCCAAATAAATAATTATAAAAGTATCAATAAATTGAATTAAAAATAATTTTTTATATATTTGTTATATAAGTTTTTGTCAACACCGCCAGACGTAAAAAAAATCAGGCATTATTGGGGGCATCAGAACTTCTGGTCCCTCTTCCTTTTTCTTCCTTTGCTAAGAGGGCTGAGCAGCTCTAGTTAGCTTATGTTATTCTTTTGTTTTTTTTCTTCTGTTTTATTCCTAAGTTGTTCATCACAACCATCATGTTTCAACACGACTGACAATTTACAAACCTTTTTGAAACTTTGTGAAATAAATGCTTAAATTTAGTATACTATAAATATTTCATGGACTTGATGAGCTACAATATGGCCTCATTCAGAATAACATCATATAAGTTGAGGTAGTTTGGGATTTCATTAACTCCATCAGAGTTTTTAATTGACAGTATGAGTCTTTCATTGACAGCGTTGACAAATCTCACTTAAATGTGCAGTTAATTTATTTTAATCTATTTTACATAAATGGCTTTACTTCACATCAAGTATTTCTATTTAATCACTAGTTTGTCACAACCTTAGGTTCTGTGTCAACTTCGTCAGATGGACTTTATGTTGGTTTTTTGTTTTAAATAGTATTTCTTTTGTTTCTTGAGAAACATTTGCCTGTAAAACTGAGTAAAAATATTACTTATAGGGTCATTAAAAAATTAATTTGTATTTATTTTTCTCAGATGGTGAAGACAAAGTTCTGCGTCAGGTCCATTAAAAATGTAATTTTCAAAAAAATGTTGTAAACTGGAGCCTGCACCTTATCATCTTTACATTTCCAAAACATTATTTGTCATATTTGTATACATAAGCTTGAGGAACAATAAATATTTTTTGGGGGGGGGGAATTTAAACCCATTTTGTCCCACTTCTCAAACTATGTTATGGTATTCACATCTTTGCTGTTTCATTATTTCACAATTCTGAAGGTTTTGATGAATCGGTAGATGTTTTCAGAGCCCTCTAATTACAAGTTAGTGCTGCTATGTTGCTTTATCTATAGCACACAATTTAAAGCTTGTAATGAGCACTAAAGCTTGTGATTAGATTATTGAGTGGCTACCGGTGTGTAGCATGTCAGTAATTCTGCCAGTGATTAGAAATAGTGTGTTATTACTGGATTACAAGAGATGCTGATGTGTGAATTGTAGCTTGCTGTACACCAACTCTATTTTCTTAAATCATATTGTTGGCTCGGATTCATGGCATGTTTTGCAAACTAAAGTATTACAGAGGATGTTTTATGACATTATTGTGTAACAGAAATTATGGGCCAAATTCTTTTCAAGATTTGTTTGGATGGACTATTATATTATTTATTTTACAGTACATTCTTTTCTACATTTTTGGTCGCCACACATTCTAAAAGTACAGAGAATGAACTATAAAAGTTCACCAATTTTTCATGGGAAATGAAACACAAAGTATAGATTAAATATGATGAAGCCCCATCACAGATGCAGGCTTTTAGTCTTGTCAGTAAAAATATTGTTGCTGATCATATTCTATCTGATATAGTCTCAGTTGCATTTATGTATGGCATCTGTTCATTAAATGGACGTCAGTATATTCTCCAAATTAAAAGGTCAAATATTTCTCAGAGGAGTCACTCCCACACACATTCAAGACAGAGAAACCCTTCCTCCATCAAACACACATCAATAGTGTACTCTCAGGCTAATACATACTCACACTGCACAAATCAGAGCAAATCAGAGTCATCAGAACAACAAGTCTTCAAAGACTTGACAAGAGTACATGTTTCAGAAAATGCACTTAATCTTCCCACATTTAAACCCATATGCTACATTTTTCAATATGCATAATATGCATGATAGAACTTGCAATGCATATTGACATATGTGATGTAACAGCAGCTTAAATATGATAAGGCTTAGCTAAAATGAAATGTTATATATGTATAAACATATCTGACGCAACACAAAATGTGACACTCTAGGTAACCTGGTTGTGATACGGCTGTTGCAATAAGTGGGACACAGCAATGATGAGCCCAGCTGCCGCAGAATCAAAAGAGGTGATGAGGCTGTTCATAATCTTGTGTCTAAGCCAGGCTCCGGTTCAGGAACAGATTGTATCATAACACGCTGTATATCATGTTCAGAGTCTCAGAGGAAGAAATGGGTCAATATAATGACTGTAAAAGCAGGTTATCAGCAACATGGGCCAGAGATTCTATGACTAGGAGCCAAAGTTTATGAAGAAGTCATAAAATTTAATACCGTCAGGTAACTGAAACAACCAAAATGCTGACATTAATTTCCCAAAGGCTGTGTTTCTTCCTTTAATTATAAAAGATTGAAAGGGGGACATTTTAGATTTCAAGTTTTATTATATCAATAAGTAATGATTACAACCATGCCCTAAATACTAGAAAGTTTTCATCATTGTTTCTCGTGGACTTCGGTTAAATTGAAAATGGTAAGCTCACAGACACCAAGAAGGTCAGTTATGTATGTATCAGACTTTTTCACAATGCACAGGCAAATGTCCTTGTTTGAGAAAACTTTACTTACTTTTGTTCACACAGACGCCTATTTCTCATACAAGCAAGCATTGTCAGCAATAGCTTCACTCATAACTCATGCAACTAGCGGCTGATAAATTTCAACAACAAAAACCTGTAATTGATGGTGGTAAAGAACAAAACTTGTCTTTGTTTTTTATGTGCCACTTTTGCTCTTTAATGAACATATTTTCATCACAAACTAAAGAGTTAGTTTGTAAAATTCAATTTTACTTGCTAATTTGATTTCTAATGTGATTTTCAATGTCGACAATTAGAAAAGCAGAATAAAATCTTTCCAAATCACATTATTATTCTTTGACATTGAAGGTGTAATTATACTTTAAATCCAGTAAAATATTTAAAGTGATTGATAGATTGTCTAGATGAATGATGTCTAATCTGTAATGTTTGACAGCTTTGATCTAAATAAAGAATTATAATTTTGTTTAAGGTTCGTGGACATCTAAGATCAGGAAAGCTTTCTGCTGATCTGTAAATATTTGAGCAGGATGTGAAGCTCTGATTTTAACTTATCAACTCAAGAACTATACTGTGAATAAAACAGCTTCAAATTAAAGTTAAACCATCATTCTACAAGAGTTATTTTAAAAAAGACGACTTTATGAGTATTGCAGTGACATGTTTAACTTTTTAAATATTTAACCAGAAGTGACAAACAGAGCACACAGTGACTGGATGTCTTACTTCTACAGCAATATACGGTGTGACAAAAACATGAGGGCCATTAACTTTAAATGAGTCCATTGTCTACATAAACCTTTTAAATTCATTAATGAAGATATACATAATGTGCGGTTAACCTCAGAGTCAATGCTTTATGGAATTACACTTCACTGGAGTTACAGTTTTCAGTCTTTTGAGCTTCCAGTTCTCTTCCAGCTTTGCACATTTAGATACTGATGTTCAACAGATTAATTAGAGAACATTTCTAAACAGCAACAATTTAGGGTTGTACAGAGTTAGTTTTGGGCCACATATGTTGTTTTACATATAGACAAAAAAGTTTGGTTTTGGTCTCAACTGACCAGACCACCTTCTTGGACATGTTTGTTATGTCTCATATCACTCTCTCTCTCTCAATGCAAAATTAGTTTTTTTAAGTAATTTTATGGCAAAGTCATTTTGGTGAGACTACTCCACCTTAGTTGTAGATCCCTGCTACTCCTCCAGACTTTTTTTTTTTACATTTTTACATTTTACATTCTCTAATGTCTGAGTTTACACTGAGAATAAATTACACACATAATGACTGCATTTAACAGTTAAATGACTTCTGAAGGAACTCGGTTTTAATTTAATAGTAGCAGAGTAAAAGGACCTGAATATGTATGCATGCGACACTGAATTAATATCTGTTTTAGGTAAAATAAATAAAATCTAGATTCATGGCATAATAGTGTACCAAATCTCACTCACCCTGGATCAGACAAAGAAAGTAAAACCATTGTCACCTCATTGCAGGTATTTGCTTTAGACTGCTCAGACCTGCATCCAATCTGCAGCCTGCTGGTTATGTGTCAGTCATGGAAACAGCAACCCAAGGATTGTTTTCATAAAAAACTTTACAAATGCTTATGACTGAGCTGTCATTTAAACTCAGAATTTTTTTTATAATAGGGGAGTGACTCAGACTTCTGCACTACCAGTCCTATGCTTCCTGCCTAATTCCAGGTCTGTTTTGTGATGGTAGTTTGAATTTCAAGATTTGCTTCCCTATTACATAAAATATAATATTTGTTTCTGGTTTCTCAATTGGCGACTGTATGATATTTATATATATTTTTTTATTTTTCAGCTTTCATGATGCAAAGCACTTTGAACTGACTTGTTGCTGAAATGTGCAGTACAAATAAACTTGATTTTACTGATTGATATTTTACAACATGACCAGTGAGTACAATAGAAATATCCTTTATTGACCCACAATAGGGCAAGTTCTGTGCAACAGCATCAATCAAAGGAAGTAGACTCACACAAAGATAGAATATAAAATACATAGAAATTAGAAGAAAGAATAAAACACTGGACAGTGTGGGCAAAATTTCATCATAAATACAGTATAGATGTAGTTATTAAAAAATGGTTTACTCCAGTCCACAGGAATGTGCAATTGAGTTGGTTAATTTAAAAATGTACAAAATGTATGTGTCTCTTTGAACATTAAACAGATAGACAATTTACAATTAGTGACAATAAAAATTGTGCAACAGCAGATATATGCATAACAGCAGAAATGTTATTCAGAATGAGTAAAGTTTTACAGATGGATGCAAACAATTATAACAGCCTATAATCAGTCAATGTCACTGGTAAATATTCAAGCACATATTCTCACAGGAAAATATGCCCAGCAGCCACAGTCTAGTGCTCAGATTCTTCTTTTTTGTGTTCATTACACAACATGCAAACTGTTACTAAGTCTCAAGTCTCAGACTAGAAGTTCAAGTCAAGTCTGTAGGGTGCAGACTGTGTGAAGTCAGAGATCTTTTTGTTTTAACAGCGTAAGAGTTGGAACTTAATTCCAGATAGAGTTGGAATCCCAAACTTGAGTGACCAAGTCCTTCATGTCTTCAGTGTAGTTTTACATCTTTACAAACGAAGGCTCGGGTGTGGAGTCACAAGTTTTCTGTTGTGACAGGGTTAGTTTCAAGGCCCACTGCCTCCTCCCTGGCATCTGACCTGAAGAAGGAAGGGGGGATCAAAAATCTTTTTCTGTTCTGGCACAGGAAGCACAATTGCCATGAGCCGTGTCATTCTTTTATAGCATGCACTGGCGAGGCGCTACACTTGCCTTCTCACAGTTTTCTGCAGCCTGGTCACTGCATGCCTAGTCTGGAAAAGTCAGGAAACCACAGGAAAATCAGCCCCTTAGCTGATGACTCTCACCAGGTGGGGACATCATGGCCTGATGAAACCTATTTCCTGGAAGAAGTTTTCATTTACCACACCATCATAGAAACCTTGTACATTCAAATGCCGCTTTGAAATCATAAAAAGCAGGAGGAAAAACATTCAGAACTTTTCTTTTCCTTTCAATTTTTTTGTTATTGTGCTGTTTTGTCTGTCCTACAACGAATTCAACAATTTACAAATTGCAATTTTAAAAGGCATAAGCAGAGCTTTGAGACCCCGGTGTTTTAAAATTGAGAGCGTTCCCGCAGTGCTTTGTGATTCATCCCAGGAAATCACTCTGACTTTGTGGTGCAGCTTGGCAGATTGGAGTCCCACTGCTCTTCTTTATCTGATAACATTCAGAGGGCGTTGGGACAAGAGGTGGAGCGTACGAAAGGACTGATCAAAGGACTTACCTAATATGTGCAAAGGCTATTAGAAACAGTAAGGAGTCAAACTCTGGGTTGTTATTCAGTTAATAACCATTAACAAAATTTACCAGTTTTATTATAGACTTTGGGGAAAAAATGTTGTAGGCTTACTATGATAATTTCAATAATAACAAATAATTTTTTACATGCCTCTACATGTTATAACCTTAGCGTATGAGCTCTGTTTAACGCTGTCTTTTAAAAGCTCATTGACTGAAAGAAAAGATGAAAAGTAAAATCCCTTCTTCCCCAATAGATCCACCATTATGTTGCACACACCCCTGCTACTCTGAACGTCATATTTTGAACTTCAATCTCGTATTCTTAACCTATCACTTTGCTGGTTCTTTCATTATTTTAGATCATAAAAGAAAAAATCGGTGCAAAGCAAGGAAAAACAAAAAAAGGAGCTTACATGATGTTATTACATGAAGTTTACGCAAAGCCTCAGATTAATACCAGAAGTGTAAACAAGTAAGTAATAACAAAGTTATCAAAAAGAGTGAAATAAAAGTCGAGCCAATATTACAGAATGTATAATAGCACACAATAAACCTGTAACCATGCAAACACATGTCATGTCTAAGTAAAGTAAAGTATTTAATGACATTAATGTCAGTGTCAATTATCACTCAGAAGTTCTTCTTCTGTTTGTCACTAAGGAAAATAAATATGACTAAAAGCATAAACTAATATTTAATAAAAGCACCAACAAAACATAAAAATTTACATGCATTCATGCAATTCAACTTTGATGCAGATAATGAAAATATTAATTAAATCGAAACACAAAAGTGTGATGCAGATTTAAAAATGAATGAAACAAAAATAAATAACTGGAAACAACTGTTTGTGTCTGACATTTATTGTCATATGGCAGTGAAGTAACTTACACATGACATTTGTAATTAATACAATTATTTGTTGTCTGTTATAATGGTATTTATAATATAGAACGTTCTATTTAAAGCATGTTTTTTTTATTGTAAAGCATACAAAACAAAACTTCTTCAGCTGCCACTTTACGCAATTCTTTTTTGTCATCTGTCATAAAATTTGTACAAGGAGCAAAATCAATAAAGACTGACATTGCAAACCTGTTTCAACTAAAATTTTAGTAATTTAACCTTGAGCACAAGCGACAAATAAAGGCCAATAGTAGGCATGTTACTTGCTTTTACATGCTGGTTGAGTCAAATTGAAACCATTTGGCTTGTCATTAGGGGTGCTGAGGTATATGATTTCCAAAGAACAGTGTTATATTGCAAATAAATTTTAACTTCTATATAACTTGATTAAAGATTAGGGAAACTTATTTTTCCTTTAAAGGGGCATAGATATAGATAAAGTGCTAGATTAGATTGATGAACATGCATGAATAAAATAATGCTGTTTTGAAGGTAATGTATTCAGTTAGAAGAGGAGGATTCCTGTGTAATGCCCTTGGTATTACATGAAGTTGTCTAGTAGCTGAATCTGACCACTATGTGTTGACAGCTACAGGAGTCGGCGGGGACTCAGCGCCCGTGCCCTTTTTCTTTGCAAGTGACTCTACAGATAGATGGGGGCGAGTGAGTCTTGTTGCTAGGATACACATCATGGCTCTCAAAAGCAGCTCGAAGGAGAAAAAAAGAGAGTAGAGGATGATTTTCCTCACAAACAAACTTGGCTTTTAAGGCATTGCAAATATGTACCTGCCCAATACTATTCAGTCTGAAATATGTTCTTTTTAATCTGTACTACTGGTGGCATTGACATTCCCAAATCATCAGACAAAATGATAAACAGAAGAAGAGAAATTAAGCAATTAAAGTGGAAATTTAACAGCCATTGGTGACAAATAAGAGCTATCAGAGGAACAGTCATTAATTCTTCATTTTGTGTTTGTTAACAAAGCATCAAACCCTTGTCTTGGTGCATGCAGGTGGTTGAAGTTCACATCACTTAAAGTGAGTTTTTCTTGCCATCAATCAACAGCGGTACTAACCCTAAAACCCCACACTATAATTGCCTTCAGGATTAAAATGGATTGGAGCCTTTGCATGCATTTTCCATTAGTTTTCACAAGAAGGAAGTTTGGAGATGCAGCCTGAAAGTAAAGGATGTAGTAAAATTTTGCATTAGCTTTTTTCCTTTCTTTTTAAAAGAAAGAAATGAATATGAATATTCAAATAAACCAGCCCAATGCTCATGTTAGCTCTGAGTGACAACATAATTATTTTTGCTTTGCAAAAACATTGCAAGGTCTCAATTAGAAGATATGATCATTTTAGGCTTTGTGTTGTTTAAAGTGAGCAACAGATGTAATTATGTCAGACATTAGATTACACACCATTAGATTACAGCTTGGTGCCTATTGTGGTTACAGAGAAGGTCAAATGGCTCACCAGATTGCTTGTAATATGATTACAGTTGAGTCAATGAAGGATAAGCATTCATGAAACAGAAAATATTGTTATCAAACACATGTGGTGGAAGCTGCAAGTTGTCATCTTCGAACTGTGCCGTGAAAGCCAATTTGGGTCAATTGAGTAGAAAAACAGGCTGCATCAAAACACGACCCTCGTTTGCATATTTATGATACAGAAAACTGTATGAATACTCTTCACACACTGGGTGGGGCTAGTCTTACTAGGCCATAAATAGAAACACTCAAATTACATGCAACTAGCTTCTTCAACATTTACATTAATGAATGTTGACTCCCTTCCGGACACTAAAGCTTTGTTTGTTTCTTTCTTTCTCTAGCAGCAGAAGAGCTCATGGAGCTCAGGGGAGGAAAAGCAACCTGCTCCTATTAGGAGACAATTATGAGCTGGGTTGTGTTCTCCTTCAATGGATGCTGCCGTTAACCTTGTGTTTGTGCTCATTACAGTCAGGCATTAGCATTAGCATGTTAGTTTTGATGTCCCTTAAACAATTTCACTTTCTTTCCCACTACAACCACAAGCCTAAATGCATTTTGTATTTTGGAGTGCTGTCAGGGGTCTGGGTTGTTTGATAAAATAACACAACATAGTGCATTATTGTAATAGAATGAATTCCAAAGATAATTTAAAGAAAATAGCTTTAAAAAGATATGAAAAGTAGGATATGAATTTGTATTCAGCCTCTTTTACTGTGATGTCCAATAAAATTGGATGAAACCAATTACCTTTGCAATTCAGCTCACCAGATTATTAACAGGAGTTCACCTGTGTTTGATTTCATCTCTGGATAAGCTGTTCTTTGAAGATCTGGAAGGTTTGTTGTAGAAAACCTAAATAGTAGATCTTTAATCTATCCAGACTGTCCCCAAAGTAACTTTGCGTTTATGTCATTATGGTGTGTAGAAGCTAATCTTTTCTTCTCTTGAGCTCTTCTCATTTTTTGAGATCCAGCATGCCAAGTGGTTATTTGAAATATTTTCAGCTACGTCATGTTGTTATCCGGGTTATACTTAAGGGAAGGTATTATGCCAAATGATTTTATCCCCCCTACCCCCTAAAAAAATAAAAAATAAAAAACATACCTGGAGTGACTTTCTCATGGCAATCATTCAGGGGTGCCTAAATGCTTGCTCACACAAAATGTTACCTATTTACATGGAGCTACAGTACCGAGCCAAACTTCTGCCTCACTTCTCAACTTGTGCCTTCCCCACACAGCTCCACCAGAATAATGGCAGAAACATTAGCAAACACTTGGTGGAACCATGTGTCACTAACTGTGTGCTAAACCTTTCAGACAAACTATTTTTCAGTCAAACACTCCTAAAAACATCTGTAAATAGTCTACTGGAGGAACATTGTGATGATGTGCTGAAGGTGGAGTGTTGGAATGAATAGGAGCTTCTTACAGAGGAAGAGGCCAATTTAAAAGCAAAATAATACAGAACAAAATAAGTTTGCAGGGGGTTCTTACTTACAGCACTGTGACATGTCTTTTCTGTCTGTTTCTCCTTTCTGTCCTCTCATTCTAACATAAGAGTCGTTCATCAGCCGAAGACGATCAATAAGTAAACAGAAGGTCCTGTGTGTCTATGAAGACAACAGAAAAGTGCATTCAAAATCTGCTTGTTAGTCAAATGATCCATTCTGTTGCTCCTTCCAGATGATTCAGGGTTGTTTGTGTACCTGCCTTTCTTGCTCTCTTCTGTCTTGCAATAATTTCAACACCCCAGATCAATGCCTCTTTTTCAGGGATAGAGAAAGGAAGAAAAATGAGATAATATATCAGATAAACGTGAGGCAGCTCCACAAAAAGATGTCTTGATTTCATTCCCCTTACTCGGGTTTGAATGATATTCCTGATGGCAAGGTGCTTTAAAACATACCGCCCCTCACAGGAAAATGTTTCGTCTAATCCGCTTTCACCAAGAGGAACGGCAGTTTGATGTGTGCTGTCCAGCCACTCGTCATCGTCTTGCTGAAGTCATATCAATAAAAGCTGTTTGATAAATAACATTTACGCAAAGTGCATCTGCCAGAGTTGAGATGATCTGGTCTACTAACCTGAGCTTGCACCCGAGCCTCAGCATATACGCCGCTTCTCATATCATCCCCACAGTCTGACAGTGAACATGAAAATACATTTTCTGCCTGCAATCGCAAAGCTTGATCTGATTACTATGCGTTGCTGTGGCATATGCGTTCAGTTGGTGTGTTTTCGTTGTTGCTTGCACAAAGTGGAGGGGTGTGGTAAGGTGAGAGAAACAAAGCTGGAAAAAGCAATTTAATCCCTCTGTCAGTTAGCTGCATATTACTCTTGTTGGGGGGAAAAAAACTCTGAAACAATTTGTTTTTGTGTGTTTGTGCGTGTGTGGATGGGCTTGGGGGGTGCGTGCACGAGTGTATGTGTGTTATTGAGCAGCAGTGCTAATGCTCCCATTTTTCTGCCAGTTTGACAATGAAATTTACGTGCTACGACAAAACTGAAGACTGCAGATACACGCATTTTTTTGTTGTCGTTGTTTATTCTTTTTATTTATAGACAACATTCTTTATATTCTGAATGTAAAATGATTTATAACTCGGGTGATTTTCCACCAATGGTAAATTCTGTCTCTCAGACTTGTATTTATCTTTTGCAAAAATTACTCCTTAGATATTAGCAGGTCCATCACTGGTACAAAGTGAAATACCCTGACTACCCAGTAGATTTATGGGGACATTTTTGAAAACCTTCACTGCACCCTGAGGACAAATTCTAATCAGTTCTGTGACTAAATACTGCTGAGCACAAGCACTTATTGAGTCTTTTCTTGTGCTAATTTTTATCTGAGTATTTTGGCTTTTTGAGCATTTATTTAGTTTTTAATCCTCTGCCTTAAGGGCATTTATTTTTGGTAATTCAGACCTGTTTTAACATTTGTTTGTACTGATGACCCTGTCAGTAGCACAGTTGTTTAAACGTGGGAGTAGCTGATGTTTCTAAAGACGCCCCAATGCCTGAGACCGACCTCGCATACAGTGCAGGGTAAATACTGACGATATAGGGCAGCAGCAAAGTGGAGAGGATGTGCATGCCAATTCTTTGGAAAAATAAAACCACAAAATTGAAAGGTTGACGAGGACACCGTTTTCAGAAATGTTTCATTTTTTTCAAACCTAGAAATGGCTGAAAATATCCATTTTATTTTCAACTGAGATGAAAATAAAAGAAAACAAAAAGAAAGCAAAATTGCTGTGCTTGTTATCCTGCACAAGCTAGGGAGGCAGGATCTGAACATTCTGTATATTTTACTGCTTTTTGGAAGTTTCTGCTTGTTGTTAAAGCAACACAGTTTTTCTGTCTAATATGGACCTCAATGACTGAAATAAAACATGCCAGTCGAATAGTAGTAGCTTCTAGTGTCATTTTTGAGATTTAGTTTGATCCAAAAAACACAGATGCACTAAAAAAGGACTGGTAAGAAGTTTGTTCATAATAATTGTGAAACTGAATGTTGGTGGCTCACAGCTTCTGAACAGAGGAAGAGGAGATTGGTAAGGATGGGTCAGGTGAGTATCCAGCGATTTATGTGGCAAAGCACGGTGGCTTACTTAGTTTTTGGGAGGGTTTGGGGAGGATTTGTGAGAAGAGTGTGATGCAGTCACAGGACTAAATGTTGTCAGGTTGTCTTTGCTCTCATGTTGGCTGCAGGAAAGGTTAGACAGGCAGGTGAGCAAATGCATGTGGATGTGTTCAGAGGACCAGATTTAAGGTCCTGTGCATAACCATCAGTCGTCCAGGTATGTTTTCCATAGCCTTTGTAATCAAGAAGTGGTTTGAAAATTGCAGATTGCTCCACTAGTGCCTTGGACGGATTCCAGGCTTGGTGTCAAAAGAAAACAGATAGAAAACTGGTCCTCATAAAGAGGCTGATTAGCTGCAGATCAGCACACAGCTCCTTGGACACACAGCAGAATGCAGGGTGGTGAGAAAGAAGGAGACCAATAGAAGTAACACAGTATGAAACAAAGCTGAAGTATAACACTGTTTGACCTCTTCTCCATCATATTTCAACTTTATGTTCCCAAAAAGACAAAGTCTTTCAAGTTAAGAAATTAAAATGCCCTATTGTGATTAACATATTTTTTCAGTTTCTTTTCTGTTATTTTTCTTTTTTTTTCTTTTACCATAACTGTACAGAAGCAGTTGCTCTGTACATGTAGCATCATTTTATACTCTTTGTCCTCCTCCATCGTATCGTATAGCCACAAAACAATTGATTGGACATACATCCAGGCCTCTGGGCCACAGAGAAACAGATTGGTTTTGCAAGCTCCAAGCAAGGGACAGTAACTACAACAGTCTGGGCTGGCAGTATTTCAATCAAAGTGCCGTAAACGTCCTTTATGATGTACATGAACATGACACCACCCCTAACAGAGGCAGAAAGGAGCCAAACCATTATTTGCTTACCAGCCTGCTGAGGTCTAATATTGGTTTTTATGGATGACATAAAATCTCAGAAAAGATAAAAAAGGAAAGTATATCAGATTCTCATGTGCAACATCCCCCTTGCCCTTGGGGGCCCTTTATGACTCTTAGCAGCTCAGTTTGTTTAGGTTTCATGAAAACTTAAATGAAGGAGGAAATCATTCCACGGTCAGGAAACAATAACAGAAGTCAATATTGTTTTTAACACTATCCCTAATCTACAGCTGGGATGAACTGATGACCAACTCTTGAAGAATAGAATAGAATAGACATAAAGGATTTTCCATCAATCTTCAGTGTGTTACAAAAGTATTAATACTGGACTCTAACTTCACATGCTGATCGACTCACATTTTTACAAATCTTTTCTTCTCAAAATAGCTTTTTAGTGCAGGCAGATTAAATGTGAGCATTTGCAAATGTCTATTTTCAAATCCCACCACCGATTGCCGATTCCTGCAGCACTGGATTATGTTGGGGAAGATCCAGTCCTCGAGATCTACCATCTTACGCCTGCACCTTATGGATTTCTTTCAGATGCATAGAAGTACATATTTTCAGCTCATCCAGGATTATCATGGGCTTCTTGGCTGCTTCTGTGATCATTACTCTCTTTGATTGAACTATAAATTTTGGGTTTTGTCTTTGTAGTTTTGTAGCTGAGCCACACCTTTACAATTTTCAGATTACAGATTGAACAATGCTCTGTGAAATGTTCAAAGCTTGAAATCTTTCTTTAAAGTCTAACCCTGCTTTATTCTTAGGCTGCTGCTTGGACTTTGCGGTGCTGCTCTCCAAGATTTTTAACAAACCTCTTTGATTCTCATACAACAGCTGGATTTCTGAATTAAACAGAGGTGGACTAAGAAACAGAACGTCTGAAGGAAGTTTGTTGCACTGGATGTGATGTTAGAGAATCAGAGTAAGAATATAGAATACATTTCTCACATTTTAATTTATAAAAAAGAAAAAAAGGGTGTGTGTGTGTGTGGGGGGGGTCCATTCCATTCAATATTCTCAACTAATTTGTATTCCTCTCTAACATAAAATCCCAATAAAATAAATTGAAGTTTTGAGGTTGGGATGTGATAAAATGTGAAAAAGCTTCCATGGGTACGATATTAAGCTAACTAGTGTGTCCCTAATGTGGATAAAATACCACATTAGAGTTAAATCATTACCATACTTTCCACAGACAGATTACCATCTTTTTCACCCCGTTTTCTCTCTCTCCTTTGGCCTCTCTTTAAGTCATATTGCATGACACTGGATTTAGTATGCCAGGTGCCAATTCATTCGCTCCTAGAAAATAGAAAGGCAGGCAGCCAATGAGGCTGCAGTGATTTAATTGGAATAATGTATGAAATGAGTCAGCGTCGCAGGCAGGGAGTGTTAACTCTCAGCGGTGCCAGCTTCGACAGAGATCAATGCACCTAACCTCAATTCAAGAAAACATTCTTTAATGGATCCCCCCGGGATGTGCGCCGAGCCTCTTTCCTTCTCCCCTACTTATTTATTTATTTTAATCTTTCTTTTTCCCTTTTCCGACAGTGGCACACACTTTTTAATTATCCGCCTGAGGATTACCAGGCCGGTGAGAGACGATGATTTTTTATCCTGTCACACCAGACAATACTGCTTTTTCCTTTCATCCGGGATGCATTCTTTGTTGTTGTTGTTGTTTTTTTGTTTTTTTAACTTTTTTTTGTCTGAAGGTTTATATATGCAACAATGTTTTCATCTGACAAAATGTGAAGGTTGCAGTTTGATGCTTTTCTTCCTTTATCTTGACATTATGTTTTAGCCTACAAGCAGCTGAAACATAATAATTCGGAGACAAATTTAGTGCGGAATATTTCCCTTTGTGTACATGTGCTTCTGTAGCTTCTAATTAAAATGTTGATTGGATGTCTTTTGCTGTCTATTTGCCTTTCTAACAATCATACACTTGAGACACTGAAAAATAAATCTGTTGCATAAAAAGCCATTCTGCTGCATTCACATTCCTATGATGCTAAATATACAACATTTCACACCTGACATTTGCCTCGTGGAACTGCAACAATTCTATTTGGTGGAAGTGAATGATTCTATTATATCTGAAAGCTTTCGCACTCTAAAACTGCAGGTGCTCTACAGCTCCTTTTGGCATACCCTTGCTGTGGGAGGCATAAAGTTAAAGAGGCATCTGAACAATGCAAAAGATGAGTGAACTGTGTGCACAGAATTGACATCGTCTCAAAGAGAAGCAAATACCAAAAAGAATAGTTTATATTTGAACTTTTTCATCCTAGTGGGATTCAGTAATTATTTATACATGCTATGTTGGTCCCAGTCAGCATACAGATCCCAAATTATGCAGGGATAAAGTTTAGTACTTTTTGTTCCCTTCTATGGATTATGACCTTTAAGTCCTTTTAAAAGATATGCCACAGATAATCATCCATGCGGGTGTAACCATTTCTTTTTTTCATTCTTCCATCTATTCATACAAACATCACATGGCTTTTAGGAAGAGAAGGGAGAAACTAAGCACTTCTGACATTTACAACAATTAGATGTCTCTGGCTGTCAGGAGACTGAATTATGCTGTTTGACACATTTGTCAGTTTCTTTATAGATGAATACAACATCACTTTTGTTCTTTGTTTAACAGCATTTAATCAAACAAACTTTTCTCACTATTTGTTGTAACCTATCCTAATGAATACTTGAAAGTGTTCCACTTTTGTAATGCAATTAAAAAATAAAAAATAAAAATAAAAACTATGATTAATTACACAGTAGTATATTGATATTGTTTACTTATAATAAGTTCAATGATTTTGGCTCTTGGCAAATAAAACAAAATGTAGCATCTCAGAACCTTAAATCATCCCATAGGACCAAAAGGAAAGGCTCTTTAAAACCCAACACTCATGGGGAAGACTGGCAGCTAGCCAGCAGATAGTAAGCTGACTCTCAATGAGGAGGCTTAGCTGCAAAAAGTTAATGCTAAAGAAGCTAGCTATCCACAATGCACATGAGTGGAAAGCTTAGCGGAAGAAAAAGGTGTGGTGGAAAAATTTGCACAAGTACAGGGAAAATTGGAGTCCCTAAGAAGGTTGTCATGCAAAGCCCACTTTAGTGTTTGAAGAAGATTTACAAGACAGGCTGCCATAATCAGACATTTTCAGGGCATCGGCAAAGTGTTGCTTTACTTGTGTTAAATAATTTCTGTGCCAGTGAAACATCAGAACTATCATGACTGCTGGCAAGAAAAGGGACTGTACTGCCCAGAGGACAACAGTAGAGTTGAAAGTAGATTCAGAAATTTATTTGGAAATTAAACTTAAGCTTTGTCACTGACGATGAACCATGTGTTGGTGTTAGTCCATTATACTAAGGCTAAGCCACCTCCCATTAAAAGTCCCATTGGGGACTTCATGCTGCCTTCTGCTGACAAGCATTTTGGAGGTGCTGATTTCATTTTCAGCTTGATTTGGCACATCTTCATATTGCCAAAAAACCAGTGCATAGTTTAACGATTACTGTATCACTGTGCTTTACTGGCCACCAAACTGAGTGGAAGTGGCTGAAGACAACAGTGTTAATGATTAAAAACATTCGGCTAAATGAGGAACATGAAACCTTTCTTTTGAAAAAGCAGAGTGTTAAATAAGGAACCATATGCGTTTGAGCCATTTACATTTGATCATAGCAATATGTAAGAATCAGTGTGATGTAGTTATTAAGACAGGTAAAACAAAAACAAAGCACACAAAAAACAGATTATCAACTACATTTCTTTGGGTGTTCTTATATGTTTAAATATGAAAAGCAAAACATTTTTATGTCTACTCATTGAGTCACTTTATATAATAAAAATCTCAAATGTGAAAATTTTAGTTGAAAACTTAAACAGAGTTGTTGAAAACTTAAATAGAGTTATCGACGTGGCAATCTAACTGCTTGTGGCACTTTTTTTCCTTTTATTTTAAATTGGAGGTCAAAGTCAATCTCTTTAAACTTGCTGCAAAGTGCACTTGAAACACATTTGATTTGCAGTGCAGCATTGAGAGACTGATGAAAAACGTCTTGTATATGAAATGAACTGAGAAAGTGTTTTTTACTACTTTGCAATACCAAGAGAGGATGTTAGAATCCAGGAGAAACTGGAGAGTTGAAATGCTGGTTTTGAAATGAAAATCAAAGAAAATTGTGTGTTATTAGTCATCATTTCATGCAACCCTGTTTTAATTGATTTTATGTAAAATTACAATTTTCTGAAACACCAAATTTTGGGTTTTCATTATCTGCAAGATGTAATCATCAAAATTCCAAAAATAAATATCTAAAATGTTTCACTGTTTGTGTGGTGAATCTATGGAAAATATCAGTTTTAGTTTTTAAAATGATTGACAAAAATAAGATTTTTTTTTTTTTTTACTTACAATATCCTGCCTTTTGGAGTTGCACATTTATCTAGTTGTTGCTTGGCTTCTTTAAATAAAATAATTACCTTCCTTTTTAATTTTGAAGCACTACTTTACCCTGGTAAAAAGCATTACACTTTGGTTCATACAGAGGGCCTTACCTCTCAGCTGTTAAGAAACGATTGCTTCCTGGAGGACTGTGATGAGCTTTTCTATTTTATCCAGGTGCAAATGTTAGTCAGTGACGTAACTATTGTGCCAGTTCGACACTCTGAAGCTTCCCAAAAATTGCCTGTGCTGTACACAGCCCTCCCCTTCATCTTTACCATCCTGTAGATTTTATTATAAATGATTGTTAGAATACGTAATATTTGTTGACATATACAAAGGCAATAACAATTAGATTTTCAGGTGATATTAAATTTACACTTTCCAACCCAGAGCAAATCAATTAAAAACAAGTAATGTCGTGAGTACAATCTATTTTTTTCATCCAATAACTTACTTTGATGATAGTGTTCCAGTAAAATGATGGGATTTGTGCTTAATGAAAGCAAATCACTGCACAAATGCCTTCTTGGTGATCATTTCATACCTAATCAGTGTGTTTTTATTATTGTCTCAGTCTGCCCTGTCCAGAAGCCAAATACATTGAATAATCTCCTGTGCATTTTCATATAATGGTTTCATAAATCTCAAATTAATCTATAAAATATTTGCTTAGGTTTGAGCTGTGTAATTATTTTGTTTTTTTAATTTTATCAAATGCCATCTTGATAAAACTCTTCAATAGCCTTTTCCTGTTGTACATACAGGAATCTACAAATTAGATGCTCCCAAATTGGAAGCAGAACAACTAACTTCTCTTTTCTATGCAGTAACAAAAACCCCTCCCACACCACAAATGTAAACATCTTGAAGGTTCCTTCATGGCTTCTGTAACAGAATCATCCAGACTGAACTTTATCAACCCAGCAGAGCGATCCAAAAATGTATTATTTTCAATTCTAAATAAACATGGACACATGATATCAACCTGAAAGCACTCACCTACATATCTGAATCTCATGATAATAGCTCAGACATGTTTCACCAAATGGGATCTACTGACTGGATTGGACAACTAGATAGTTTACCGAGAAATATCTATGGATTGTGATATCACCAGTGTTTGGCAAAAATATCTTATTATGCCCTTTGAAGCTACCTCAGCAGAGATGCAGCTCCTGTCTGTTACTTTAAATTATCCCATCTGTTGTAAATATTGAGGAGTGATATACCACTATTTGGGAGTTCACATAATACATTTTGTTTAAAGAAATTGTAACAATTTATTTATTATCTTTTGTGTTTTTCCCTATCTGAATCAGAGCAAACCAGAAACTCCTCAAAGAATCAGCCAATCTGTTCCTATTTAAGTTTTTCTCCAATAGTGGTTGTTAAAAGAAAGTGATGTGCTGGTTGACCTTCAACCCTATGGCCCTGCATTATGATTCATGGATCAGGTTTGTGTCAGCTTACTAGAAATTATGCTAGATACTGGGAGAGTCAGGTCAAAAAGTGACAGGGAAGGAAGACTAATAGATTGTAGAAAAACCAAGGACATAACATTCAACATTTAAAATAACACTTTCTGTTGCTCGTCTATTTATATATATATATATATATATATATATATACATGTATATATTATAACTTAATTATATATATATATAGATATATAATATATATATATATATATATATATTATATATATATATATATATATATATATATATATATATATAATTATATATATATAAATAGACAGACATACAGCAGTCAGGTTAAAAGTAATGTTTCTGTTTTATTTTCTGCATTACTGATCCTCCAAATCTGTTAAAAGTCTTTCCCCACCCAAATGGTGTATAAAACACCTTAAACTAATTGCACGTCATTAAACCCATGGCTTCTTGTAAAGAAATTTAACTCTCAACCAGTACCCAGGAACATATCCTGAGGCAACAAAGTAACACACATCCTGTTTTTTCTATTCCAACAATATACAAATTGTTCTAATGGAATTTCATAAAACAAGAATGCCAAAAATGAAGAAGGCAACTCATATTTGGTTTTGGCATGTTTAAAATAATTTCAAGTGTATGAATTTTACAGTCGTCCTATTACTTTTCAAAGCAAAGAAATATATTCTAAAGGCAAAAAAGTGGTTTTCAAGCAATGCTTCTCCAAAATAGAATCCAGCTGCCAGTAAATAGATAGGGCTTTATTGACAAAAAGTCATTTCCAACAAATTCTGAAAGCATGAGTAGCAGTTTAATGGCGACATAGAAAAAAGATGAAGGTTACACTCTTATTTCCTCCAAATAGCTTCCATATTGGTATCACTAAGAAACACACTCTCTGCACATGTTTACCCTAAATCACTGCTGCAGCTGAAGATCATTTTTCTCTCAGTGTCTGAGCTAAATGAACATCAGCTTGTAAACCAGCACTTTTATTTGCATTTCTTCTACAACCTGTGTGGCATAGGTTCACTGTGAATTTTCGGGGACAAATCACAAGTTGTTCTGTAAAAACTTTTGACAAAAGTAAAGCGTTTAGGCAATGTGACAGATGAAGCCCTTGACAGATACATGACTATTCTGCAGTTATTAGGAACTGAAGTTGCTAATAAGTACTTAGGTTGTGTGTTGAAATTGGAGTGCAGAGGTGTGTTTCTATCCATGCTGATTAATAAGGCAGAAATTACTTTTATTTTGAGAAGTTATTAAATTAGGTGGCCATTTGCATCTGTGGTGAGGTATAGAAAATGGTTATGCAAGTTTTGGTTAGTTTTGAGAGTTTCTTTTTTTTTTTTTTTTTTTTTTTCCCAAAGCAACCTTTCAAACTGTATTTGCCTGCTACAGGACATACTCATGATCTGGTTATGACTCTGAGGTAGATTATCTCTCATCAGGGGCTGCTTACTTAGAGTTATTTTAGTTTGATTGGGGTCATGTTTTATATGACTCACTCGTCCCAAATGGTGATCAGAACCAAAATAAATGTAAGAAGGACGAAAAACAGGTTGTTGTACCTCATTCAGTTATGGCTTGGGAGTATTTTATAACACTTTATTTACCCAGTTGATTGAAATACTTAGCTACAAAGAAAAATACACCAATGTGCTATATTTTAAGTGTCTTAGTGGATAATGCTTCCTATGGCTATGAGATATAAGAAGGACGTAACAGAGTAGCTGCTAAAATTGGCATATGGGAGAATTGTTTTTCTCAGTTGGCTCTCAGGTTAGAATCTGAGGGCTTCTAACCGGTGAGTTGACTGACAGTCAACTCACCGCTTGCTGGTTGTAGAGGCCGTGGTTGTGGGTTTTATGAAGCGTGAGAGTGATTGTGTTTGACCAAAATTTGTTTTTGGGTCGCTATTTGAACATGAGGCAGTGCAGAACCAGACACAACAGAAACTGGCAATGACACTACTGCATATCCAAACAATCCAAATCTGTGTGAATCTAATTTTAAAACAAGCAGCAGCTGTGAGCCATTAAACAAAACAAGTGAAATGATGTTTCCTGAATTCCTGTGTTAAGCTTTGGTATTTTTTCTTCATTAAACATCTTTATGAAGTATTTATATATGAAATCTCTCACATTACTCCAGATAATAAGTCATGCTCAGGGCTGCAACATGGTTTATAAATAAATGTCTTATAGGAAGTGATTTTGAACATGTATGCATGCACCAGAGTACAGCTGGTGAATGTCCCGAAGTGAGAGCTGTGAGTAACAGATGTGACAATGCTTCTCCCTGCTGTTTCTGTATGCATGGATCCTTTCCTGTCACTCCACTCACACATCATCAGCTGGCCACGAAGTGCCACTCTGAGATCCTCTGATCAAAAGCCAAAGCTGTCACCATCTCCTGACATTCTCATTCCTGTTTCCTCCACTCACAGCGCCTTGTCAGAAGGAAACCAACCCTGTAATCACCCCTTCCTACTGCCTGCACGAAACAAATAATTAAAAAACAGATTGGAAAAATATTCTGATTTGCATGTTAATAGTATTTACAGTTTTGTCACACAGTTTGTGCCCTGTAAAATAATGGTAAGAAAAAAACAAAACAGCTGAGGTTTTACAGTAGTTCAGCTCAGAGTAACTTCATTTGAGCTACAATATCCAAAATTGAATTCAGATAGTGTCTCATTGCTTAAGTCAGATTCACCCTCTGTGGAACAAGGCATAAATGGCTGCTTTGTCCTCGAAAATTAAGGAGCTGAACTTCTTCCACTTCTAGCGCTTCAGGTGGCTGCTTCTATTGTTGCTCTATTGTCAGTTTATGAATACGCTGATTACACCAATCTTGACAGCAGAGGTATCTGCTCTCCGCATATCCATATGGGACTTTCATTATAGTGTGTATGCTCTATTCCTCTTTCGTCTCCCACTCCTTCCTTTTACATTGTACAAAACACACAGTGGGGAGGGTTAAGGAATCACAATGACATCATATCGTGCAGGTCGGTAAAATTATTTTTACATTGTGGAAGAAAAGACAATAGAAAATAATCAATTAGAAAAAATCCATAGGCAGAAAATGTATTTCCTTTACAAAAGAACTCTTTTTAAAACATCCTGTGCTTTTCTCTACTAAGAAAAGCACAGGACTCCCTCCCCAGTTCTAAATGCAGCTCATTTAGAACTGGAGAGTATCTGAAATATTCAGATTGAAACTGAATATTTCATTTTCAGTCTTTGTCACATATAAATTCATAGTCACATTTGCATATCAGACATGAACTAATTCTGCTGTATTTTTCAATATTTTATGACATAAAATCCTCTAAAATAACTTGCACAGTGTTACATTAAGCTTACATTCCAGTTAGCATACTAATTGCATCTTCATGTCACATTTGTAATCTGATCTTTGGGAGATTATTTACATTTGTTGGATTCACTTCTCTTTTCTGCTTTCATGTTTTCAGTAATGAATAAAACTTCATTTTGCACAAACCAAATCTCAGTTTCATCTATTTCTATTAGTATTGGCTGTGAAACCAGTGTTATAAGCTAGAATTTATCACTATAATCTCTTTGAAAGCTCCATTAGCTGGACATGATACTTTTAAGAATATTCTGATGATGTTTTGTCATAACAACAGCTAATATAAGACTAACTCTTCTGGTTTAAAGGCAATACCTGTATTACTTATTTTGCTATATATGAATAGCTATGTGCAATAGCTATTCATAGAAATTTAAGCAATAAGTCTTAAAACCAACATCCAAGCCAAGAATGTTTGTGCATGCCTCATTGCATGTGTACACACACACCTTTACATGAAATTTTGATTTTGCTGGTAAAGCATAGGCCTATTGATTCTTTGGTAATATCTGGTTGAGAAAAGAGTAGACCACAACACGCAACACTTCAAGAAGGTCACATACATAATTGATAACTAGATATTTCCCAGAAGATTGGAATTTTGTATCTCTTTTCTGCAATAAATAGTTTATAATTGTCCAGCATTTTTCAAGGCTTACTGCACCAGCTTACTCCTAAATTAAATGTTTCTCAGTTCAAAGTCTTCTGCTATAAACAAACTTCTTAAGGTCAAAGGTCATGCAAAGTTTTGACACTACTAGTTGATTAGAAATAACATTATGACAAGAACGTATAGAAATGCATTATCAGCTTGCACTGCTAGCACAAAAACAAATGGCAAGTCTCTCTACTTTCTGATTTGCAAGCATAAACAAGCTCAACTCGGCCGTGACGCAACACTCAGCTCTGCGCTCCGTCATCCAAGACTAATTGAATGCAGAATAAGCTGCAGCTGCTGCTATCAGGCAGCACCCGCAATCCAAATATGCAACCACTACTGAAAAACTATGATCATGTCATCAACATTTTGCAAAAACTAAAAATAGATTAGGAATTTTTGTATCACATTAAATGTAATACAAATTTTTTAATTAAATGTTGTAGATTTTCTATATTGTGTTTTACTTTACCGTTAATTATATGACCTGTATTTGCTTTTTCCTTTGGGTTCTAATGCACAGCACATCACCCATCCTTACTTCTATTTATACACTTCTTAAAAAATTAAGTGGTATGGTTAATGTGCAATGCACTCGACTCTTTGTGCATACCCCTGACGAATCTGTAAAAACTTTCTAGAGTCTTACTGATTTTTAATGTTGGTGCCATTTCATCTCAATATATAAAATAGGGTATACCAAAAAAGAAAAAAAAATAGGTGAAACCCGTGTAACTTAATACTTTTAACACTGTAAGTCAACTCTCCAGACAGAAAACTCCAAATTATTCAAGACAATTTGCTTTCATTTATTTGGAATAATTATTAATGTTAGACACAAGGTTTCCAAAAATATTTGCAATGATATATTCTATGCAGCAGTGTTTGCAGGAGTTCATCTTGTAACTGCTCTTCTGGTCATCAGTTGTTGTGTCCTTAAGCAAGACAGTAGGGTATGTCAGTCTGCCCCAGGGCTGCTGTGGCTACAGTGTAATAGCTCACCACCATAAGTGGGTGAGTGTGTGCATGAATAGGTCAGTGACTGAATGTAGTGTGAACTGCCTTGGCCTTTCGCCATATGAAGAGAACCTCATTGTGTCCTGGCAGTCAGTTTTGCTTTGTGATCAGAAGGACTGCGTGTTTTGTCAGTACTGACTATCACCGAGTTTAAATGATACTTTCTTTACATCATTTCACATCTCATTCATCAAAGATATCTTTATACTTTCCATCATTGAATAAGAAAATAACATTTGGTGGGTTCAATAAGCATTTCCATTTCTGTCACACTGCTAAGGCAGCATATGCTTCATTAATTATGCCGCATTGTTTTGGATTTCCACTCATATTAGCATCCAACACAGCATCTGATTATGTACATCTCATTCTGATTGTTTACCATCTGAAACATCACAAAAAGCAGGATCTCAACAGGGCAGTATAGCATCCTCGGCTTCTCTGAAGCTTATTAAAAAGGAATGAGAAGGATCTGTATTCTACTGGACACCACGTACCTCCAGAAATAAAACATTTAAAATAAGAAGTTCTTCATATAAACAGGTGTAAATTCTGTAATTATTATTATTTTATGGGATACGCAGATAAATTTGTGGACTGAGTTCCTTTTGGTTTAAATTATATCTGAGCTTTCTCTGTGGTGTTTCTGCTATCTTTGTGTGCGAGGATTCAGTTAGCGATGTTGCAAACAAATGTCTAAGCATAAAGCCTTTAAACAAACAAATAAATAAATATAATAATCCGTGTGACTGTAGGGTTCATTTTTGAAGTGCTGTCAGTGTGACGCATCTTGCTTGCAGCAGTGTTTCTTGATGCATCTCATAAAAACATCTGGGAAACCTGTCTAGACGGCTGTGCAGGATGATAGGGCAGAGTGCCACATCATCTCCTCCATTTATGTGTGAATGTGCATTATATAAATCACTGCTACAAACATTATCCCTTGTCCCTTGGGTATCACACTGGCCAGAGCTAAACTAATTATTATGGACAACAATGAATCATGCTGTCAGTCAGCAGCTTTCCGCCAGGTGCCACAGGCCAGACCATCCAGAGGTCAAAATACAGTAGGGGAGAGTGAATGAAAGAGGGCACTGAGGTGTGACTAACTGCTTATTATGTCAAGCTACTGTGCGGTAGCTAAGGTGAGGCCAACAGGTCACCATTCATTTTACACATTCACTCAAAACCATTAACAGGCCCCTCACTGCGCGAAGAAAGACAGCATATAAGAAATAAACACAGCTCCTTTTAAGAGGAAGCAACAACAAGCTCAGAGTTAATTGTGCAGTTATCACAGGGTTCATTATAGCTCAATAAAAGTGAAATGTTGTTTCTCTGGTGGTTCTTGTCCTATTTGTAATTTTCTCTTTTTTATAGCAAGCTTATTATTCTCTAAGAGGTTTCCTGTAGAAGTTGCCATCAGTGCAAAATGACCTGTAAACATCCTCAGTTAATGTCATGTCACATACCAGCCCAGCAGCCCAGCAAGCAGAAAATGTTAGAAATCAGTCTTTTTCTTCCCGTCAACCCAGCACTTTCCTGGGTAATGAAAGGAAGAAAGTAACAACTTTCTCTTCTCCACAGCTTTAATGTGCCTAGAAATTTTTACTTTTCATAACACTAGCATTTATGCATCTATATGCAAGCAATTTAAATTATCAATCATGTATAGCTTACAGGTAAGGAAACATTTGTTTTGAAGTATATTTCCTTTGAGATTTGATAAAGGTTTGAGAAAGAAAACAATAAAAACCAAGACAAGACTGAATGAATTCAAGAAAGGAGCTAGGTACGTTTCAGAAAAGTTTTAAAAAGTAAGCATTAGCTTCTGATATGTAAACACCAACAAAACATCTGAAAAGTAATATGGAAATCCCAAAAAGTATTTGGCAAATGCAGGGAAACATCTGTGATGTAAAAACAGAAGTAATGTAAAATACAGTGCCAGAAGGTTTCAGGCCGTTACTCAAAGTTTTGATTAAGTAATCTCAATCTCATAGAAAAAGAAATCTTTTGAATTATTAACTACTAGTTTGTCACAGTCTGTCTAATGATAGTTCTTCTTATCTTGTAACATTAATGTGAGTGCTGTGTAGGAAATGAACACAACAATAGCAAAGATTACATTAATATGACAAAACAGTTTTCTATCTATGGGAGGAAATGTCAAAACACTGCTTCTATAGAAAACTTGGGGACAAAGTAAAGAGCTTAAACTTAGAAGTGAAAAAATAAAGTAAGCTCAAGAGTTTTACCATTTCATTAGATGCTGCCAAGATCACAATACCTAACTTAATTTGTTGTTATTACTTCCCTTAACAAGATACACAAAAGCCCATCACTTCAGCATCCCATAAAAGACTGTCTGCCAATTCACTAAAGTTTTACATTTAATTTCATTATGTCCTTACTCCTATGCAGGCTTAATTGGAAAGAAGTTTTAATTTATTCATTCTAGTAGAACCAGGACTTTTTAATTTTCCACATGTATATCCTCAGGGAGCATTTGTCAAGACAGCCAATTTATCAGATAATAAAATAATGATAACGGTAATTAGATTAATCTCCTGATCGTGACCCGTGCACTTTGAATGCCGATTGCCTTGTAAACACGGTCTCCGTGTGATTTTCCAGTCCAATAGTTATGCACCTCGATTGGAGTCACACGTGTGTCTCAACGTCTAATAAAATAATAACTTTAGCTGCTAAGCCAAAGTCAGGTTCTACCTCCTCTGCTCGTACTGCTGCACCACTAAAAACAGGACTTCTGTCTGCCACGAAACATTAGCCATCAATTATGTTGTAATTAAGAAATATCTAAGCCTTGGCACCCATGACTACATTACAAATTCTCCACAGCTGACTGGTTTTATGGTATTGAAAAGCAAACGCAAATAGGTTTTCAATTTGGGGAAGGGATGTAGGCTAATTGAGTTGACCTTAAAGTGCTGTTTTATTTAAAAATAACAGCAGAGTATGTAACAGCAGCTTAATTTTGTGGTTTGTGTTGCTATATGGAGCTGAAACATTTATTCTGTATAAAAATATGCATAATACTTTTTTCTTTCACTAACATTCAGTCAGACTAAAGTTTTCTTATAGAATTTCAACTAAGATTAGCAAAATTATTTCTGTTTGAGTGGCAAAATAAGATAAAATATAATTTTTTTCTTTCTTTTAGCATTGTCTCATGTTGTAATGTTAATCCTTCAACAAAAACACGATACTTAAGTGTGTTATAAAATGTGCTTTTTGATTATTTAAAGGCAGAGTTATGTGTATGTCCACTTCTGAAATTATGGAAACTAATTTTCTAAATATTTTCTTTATTTTGGAATTGAGCAAATTAAAAATATTTATCTGAATCCTAACTGACCTAAAACATGACATGTTTAGTCTGATTCTGTCTAAGGATTTGAGACAAAAAGGTTTCATATTTATACACAGGCAACGTAAATGTCTGGTTTCAACAATGCATATCTTTCAGTCCCATTCCTTTTTTAAGAATTTCTCGTAAACAGCCATTTTTAATAATTTCACAGCAAATAAAAACATTGAGTAGACCAAAACTGACAATATTTGTAGCTCTGTCAGTTTCTGTTTTTCTCTTACACCGCTGTCCCTAATGACTGGAAAATATCAACCTGAACAATTTCTGTATGCAAATGCTCATTTGTAGCAACACAGATTTCAAGTAGTGTGTACGTTATAAGAGTTGACAGCAGGCTCACAAATGCACAGCCGGCTTGAGGAGCTATCAGCGGCAGAGGTAGCAGTGGCTGAAGCATTGCACCCATTATGCTGGAGGAAGAGCTCATCCGCACAACAAGCAGGTGTGTACACGCATGATTTCACACTTAGCTGTACTGCATTAGCCCAGCTATTTATGCATTTAATACCGGTCATGCCTATATATAGCAGCAAGGCATGAATCACTCACAAGGATGGGGGGCTTTGGATTTATATTGTTAAGGTTTTAAAGCAGGGTAGTTATTTATCACCTGTTCAAGGGAACACGGGCATCTTCACACACTTATCATTGACATGTTTGAAGAGAATTCATAACACAGTGACAAGCAGGAATGAAATGTACGCCACGCACCAAGATGGCACTAAAGACGGTATCTTCAGTGCCATAAAGGGATGCGCTGGCATGTAGATATAATGAATTGAGATTTTGCTAACACTTGTCCCCTGGTCTAAAGCTGACATTGTAAATTATCACCTGTCAGATCTGAGAGGCTTTAGCAAAAACAGTCAATGCTGGATATGATCTTTGGAGGAGGAGTTGAGAAGTTCTACCCCCACTGTGGCAGCATGTTGTATTTCTCATCGTTATCTTTCTGTCTTAGGAAGACAGATCAAAGTAAAAAAAAGAATTGTGCTAGTGTTTTGCCTGAACAGAGATTGGAGTCCAGATAGGTTGAGCTGAAATTCTACCTTCCTCTCAGCACCATCCATGATGAGAGCTGCACTCACTACTTCTATCCATATGTTAAGATTAATATCAAAACAGGCTTTGTGTGAAAGTCACTACTTCAGAGAATTTTTTAAATCTTTACAGGCAGTGCCATGATTGCATTGCTTCAATTCTGTTACCCAATTACAAGAACACACCTGTACTTCCTTGGAGATGTCAAGTTATGTGACAAATTAAACAAATTTAGCTATGTGCTGCAGACAGGGGAGAGTAACAGCTGTTTTAAAAGCTTGTGTCTGTGTTGAAACCACATGGTGAGTCATTTTCTGTTGCAGGCTGCTTTACTAATCGCCTTGTGTTTCTGTAGGAAGTTTCTCCTTGGGGACAGTTCTGTGATGGAGATGACAGAGGCGGAGGACATGGTTTGCCCACGCGAGACAGTTTGTCTGTGTGCAAAGATAGGAGAGAACCTTTTGGCTCCAAATGTTTATGAAACACACCTCAAGAAAATGACATTTACTATTTGAGGAAAGCATTCAGTTTTACCAAAGGGGTGCAGAATATGTGGAATCTGTGGACTTAGACACAGACAGTTCAAAAATAAAAAGCTGACACTTTCACAAACAGCTGAACTTTTTCATATTACTGCAAGACTTTAACTTGGGCAAGCACCAACGCCCTCCAAACGGGATGAATAAGATCATATGTCTGTGTCACTAACGTCCCTCCAGACATGTCTCACTAGTCTAACGACATCTTGGAAACGCCTTTTGGTTGTCATTTAAGGTTAACAAGAGTAGGTCAAAAACTGCATGACAAGTTAAGAATACCTTCTATTTTAATGGTCACCCAGCTCTTTAAACCTGCATACATAAAATCCGCCGTCAAAACAAAAAGTTTGAATAATATCTTTGGACACTTTGCCCTAAAATGGGGTATAAAACAACTGTTTTTCTTCACAGTTATGTTTTGTTCAAAATGTATAAGCTGTTAAGAACCACTTCATTTACAGCTCGGCATGTAATGAGCGTTACAAGGGGATAATTACTAATGTTCACCTGATCCATTTATCCAAGGAATGAAGACTTAGTGGTTTGTCTTTTTGCTGCCACCCCATCATTTAGTTAAGCTATATTATTGATTTTTCTTTGATTTTCTACTTAAATGATTGAAATCCAGATGTAGGAGTTGTTAATTTGACTTAGACTGAGATGGGTGGAGCAATCAATACAACATCGCTCTCACAAGTCTAGTGACATTTATTGTTCCTTCAACCCAACTAATTGTAAACTACAAACTATAGGTCTGTCAGCAAACTATGTCAGCAACTCAAAGGCTGCTTTATGCTTTATCATTTGATTAGTTGTGTTGTAATCTCATCCAATAAAGCACAACATGTTGGAATGATGGCTTGTAAACACACTGGTTTATGAACTAACAGAGAGCATTATTTATGTTTGAAGACTTTATTTTAATCGTCAATGGTGTTAATCTTATGTATTTTAGTTAAGACATTGTGCAATTTTTCCACTACCAGTCATTCTAATGTCTCTCTAAGTGAATCTGAGGGTTGAATACTTCTGTCCCTTGGAGCCATTGCTATTAAACTCTAAAAGAAGATTAGGAAATGTCCGGGTGTCTCATAGCTTATTTAAAATTGAAGCAATAAATAACACTATAATTGAAAATGGAGAAATCGATGCGTACTGGAACTAACTAAAACCAAAAAAAAAAATATATATATATATATATATATATATATATATATATAAAATCAGTAAATCAACTCATGGTTGACTCAATATAAAAAGCTGACTGATTAGCATGTGCTTGTTCCTGTCTGGCACTGAAAGTGGATGGATGCATCACCATATTGTAAATTTAGCCTATGATCAGGGTTGGATCAAGATGACAGTAAGCACTTGGGATAGTACGTTGAGTTCCATATCTGAAACCTAAATTCAAAGTTTCTTTCTTAAGCTGCTTGACCGACTGGTCCCGATTGGGCCCATTTTCCCACTTTTTTACAATAGAATTTTAACTATGAAAAGCAAAATCCCATGATTAAAATAGCTTGATACAGACATTATTCTTATTTTGTGGAGAACATTAAATCTAACATAAACATTTCACAAATTTTACATAAATACCGTGGACAAAACATGCGAACCTCACAATGGGAACATTTGAGGATTGCTTCCCATCCTCAAGTGGATGGGAAGCGTCCATTTGATGGACGCCTCCCATTCCTCAAGAATCTTCAGTTCCTCTTCTTTCCAGTCTACATGAGCAGAATTATACTTGTGCCAACACCAGAGTGGATAAGACTTTGCCAGGACTAAACTCATCGTTTTTAGAACGACGCTGTAGAGACAGAGGCTAAAGGGGATTCAACTTTTCATCACACGATTTTCACACAGGAAGCAGGATTGCTTCCCTTCCCAGATTTGAAATCACCATTGGGAATATCATACTGATCAAAATCTATATCAACTTTCAACCAATTTGTAGTTGTGCTTTCTTTTAATCTACAAACGTGGCCTGCATAGCCAGTTTGGAAATGCATACATTTTAAGCTACTAACCACGGTAACCATTAACCTCAGTTAATGTTGCCTTACTTCATATAATAAGTATATATAATCAGTAAGTATTTGGAAATATTTGGACATTGATGCCATGAAAATGATTTGGGATGAGGATCACTTTATCTTGCAATTAATCACATCGATCCCTCTTAAAATTTCTGAAAACCATTTGTTGTGCTCTCAATCACAAAGGTCTCTATGCCATAGTACAATTTGGATAAGTGAGTTAAATAGTTGGAAAATGTAATATTGACAGATGTCATTTTACACACCTTTCAAACAAGCCCAGTAGTGAAGTTTGCAAGTGGAAACATCGCAGTTTGGGATGTCTTACAGCATATGGTACTGGCAAATTTTAGATAATTAAAGGAAAGATTAATGGAGACGTGTCCAGGGACATTCTTGAAGAATGTGAAGATGAAATATGTTTGCATTTCTTGATAATACAAAACAAGCAAATGTGTTTTCCTTAATTGGTTTCATTGAAAGAAAGTGTTTATGCAGCAAATCTTTCACTCATTAAAACACCAGAATTTTGATTACATGTGTCATTACGCCTATGTAAACAACAAAAAGTTTCAATGTACTGACATTGCCTTGTATATCATACTCATAATTATGAAGCTTTATTTTATCTCACAACTCTGTCTGCCACACTATTTCAGGGTGGTTTCTGCTTATCCACCTTATAACTAATGTAGCAACTCTTTGGAATAATAAGCTGTTATGGTAAGCTTTTTCACAGAGTTATGCTCTTAGAGGTTGAAGAAAATTAGTTTTTCATGCATAGTGACATAAAATATTTATTTCATGACTTTTTCACATAGATCAAGGTTGCTTTGAGTAACTGGGTAAAGGTTATATTTGTCTGATATTATAATAAACACTTTCTAGGATTGAGAACATTCATTTCAGGCAGTGTTTGACAACAGCAATTTTATAACCGAGCACAAACGGCCTGTTGCAATACAAAAGTATTATATTTCTCAACAAATTAACCAGCTTGTACTCAATAATACTAGTTTTTTTTTTTTAAATCCTTTCTGTGAGCAGTGAATGCCACACTTCTTATTTGTTTTTGCCTTACCACTTCCATCTATTGTTTCCACTTTAATAGCATGTCATTCGTTTGGGATCCATTCTCTTGCACAAAAAGATGAGGATTTAACAGCAAAAGAGAAAAGAAAAGTTGATAAAATGGGTAGCCTTCTAATCTGCGGGAAACCACCAAAACACGAGTAAGTTCTGCTTTATGAACATTTCTAAATCATGTAACAAAAATAATTAAATCCATATGAACCTGTGTTAATTTGTGTTATATGACATGCTCATTCACAGGTTTTTCACATTAATTTGAAGCAGGACACAGAAGAATGAATCCAAACAAAGAACTCCCCAGAATGTGGCACAGATCAGTTTGATCGGTCTAAGAGTTTATGTCATGTGATTTTTTGTCTGTGTAAAAAAACAGCTCTATTGTTTTGTTTTTGCCACATTGCTGTTATGAAAAGAGGGGAAAAAACCCAACATATCAAGGAAACGAGTTATCTCAGCAGGATGTCGCACAGCAACCCTTCTCCGTGTTTTTATTTTTTTTAAGACCGATATGCTAGCTACATTTCACTTATTTCATCTTCATTTAGAAATTCTGGGTTCTTGCTGAAGATGTACAATGTCTGAGCTAGCGCGAGGGTGGCATTTTATTATTCTTTAATCTGTGGTGTTTATGAGAGATTATACATCACTGTCAAAGTACTCTGCAGCAGCATGTACAGTAAGTGGAAGCTCTTGGTCTTTACATAACCCCACGGGTTACACTTTGAAGATACAATACAGATTTAAGAGCACTATACTCTGAACATTATAGACATTGTTCAGGATCAAGCGGTTTCTCTTCAGTACATGGTGATGTTAAATAAAGCGTAGAAGCTGTATGTGTGCACAGCCAGGGTTTGTCTAATGAATTCCTCTCAGGAACTGCCAAATCATGGAGAAGTGTGACGGCATTGACAGTTCTGAAGCTATTCAGTGATGTCCAACCAGCAGCTGGTGAAAACCAAAATGAAACTTGATTAGTGACAGCTCTGCAGGGATGCTGTTGTCTCCTGCAGTATGGTTGCACTGACAACAGGGCTTTATCCAGATTCATGTTGTTTTGGCAAGATTACCTCTGAGTGTAGGTGTTTTCCTTGGTAGCTGGATTTTTTCATTTTATTTTGAAAACATATATATGAAATTATTTTTGTCTGTCACAAAAACCTAAAATAACCAGAAAAAACAAGGAAGTAAAATTATATGCATGAGACATCTGTATATTTGAAAAACATTAAAAAAAAATCTAAATCATTTTAGTTCAACAAGAACCCCAGGATGAGATGCCCAGGGCAGCATCTCATCAGGGGATGACATGAGAACCACCACTAAACCCCTGCTGCAGAATCCTGGCTCCTATTTTGAAATCAATATTTTTTTCTCTCATGTTTAAAAGAAAATCAATGTCTTTAGAGTCCTTTCAAAAAAGCCTGTAATGTGAACTTTCCACCAGCAGCTGCCAATAAAATCAACATGAATTGATACCAGAATTTAATAGAAGATCCTGAGCATGGCTAACATACTGTTGTGCTCAAAATTACCCTGTAAGATTTTAGTTTCTGTTTTTGACACAGTGCAAACCTCTCCTCTCAATCATGAATATTTTCAGCCCATTTTTGAAGTATTACAGAAACAAAGTCAGAAGTAAATGAGGCAGATTTGGAAAAGCCCATAAAATGAGTTTATTTTTGTTTTATCTAGCTCTTGAAGCCAGAGTATGTGCAAACATTTGGCTTCTTTCTCTTTTTTAATAGTCTCACAATATTTACTTCACATGTGCATGACAAACTGTATTAAATTTCAATTGAAGAAAATGTTCAAATCTCTGGTCTTAAACCTTATTTTAAGTGCAGATGGGAGGTGCAAATACCAAAAAATGAAATGTAAAACAAGATACAGAAGAAAGAAGTATGTGCTTGAAAGTTGATGGTGGAGATCTACTTACCTAAAAAAAAAAAACATGTCTCCATAAACCATTGAGACACAAAACACACATGCTAAATACTAAAATACACATGCTAGATGGATGAGCAAAGTCCAGCTTTGCTCATCATCCATCCATCTTCTTCCGCTTATCCGGGGTCGGGTCGCGGGGGTAGCAGCTTAAGAAGGGAGGCCCAGACCTCCCTCTCCCCAGCCACTTCTTCCAGCTCCTCCGGGGGAATCCCAAGGCGTTCCCAGGCCAGCCGAGAGACATAGTCCCTCCAGCGTGTCCAGGGTCTTCCCCGGGGCCTCCTCCCGGTGGGACGTGCCCGAAACACCTCACCAGGGAGGCGTCCAGGAGGCATCCTGACCAGATGCCCAAGCCACCTCAACTGGCTCCTCTCGATATGGAGGAGCAGCGGTTCTACTCTGAGTCCCTCCCGGATGACCGAGCTTCTCACCCAATCTCTAAGGGAGAGCCCAGCCACCCTACGGAGGAAACCCATTTCGGCCGCCTGTATGCGAGACCTCGTACTTTCGGTCATGACCCAAAGCTCATGACCATAGACGAGGGTAGGAACATAGATTGACTGGTAAATCGAGAGCTTCGCTGCTTGGCTCAGCTCCCTCTTCACCACGATGGACCGGTACAGCGCCCGCTTCACGGCAGATGCTGCGCCAATCCGCCTGTCGATCTCCCGCTTCCTTTTTCCCTCATTCGTGAACAAGATCCCGAGATACTTGAACTCCTCCACTTGAGGCAGGACACCCTCCTCGACCCGGAGAAGGCACTCTACCCTTTTCTGGCTCAAGACCATGGCCTTGGAGGCACTGATCCTCATCCCGGCCGTTTCACACTCGGCTGCGAACCGCTCCAGCGAGAGCTGCAGATCACGTCCCGATGAAGCCAACAGGACCACATCATCCGCAAAAAGCAGAGATGCAATCCTAAGGCCACCAAAACGGATCCCCTCAACACCTTGGCTGTGCCTAGAAATTCTGTTCATAAAAGTAATGAACAGAATCGGTGACAAAGGGCAGCCCTGGCGGAGTCCAACTCTCACCGGGAACAAGCCCGACTTATTGCCGGCAATGCGGACCAGACTCCGACACCGGTCATACAGGGACCTGACAGCCCGTATTAAAGGGCTCAGTACCCCATACTCCCGGAGAACCCCCCACAGGGCACCCCGAGGGACACGGTCGAACGCCTTCTCCAAGTCCACAACACACATGTAGACTGGTTGGGCGAACTCCCATGCACCCTCCAGGACCCTGCTGAGGGTGTAGAGCTGGTCCAGTGTTCCACGACCAGGACGAAAACCACACTGCTCTTCCAAAATCCGAGGTTCGACTATCCGACGAACCCTCCTCTCCGAATAGACCTTGCCAGGGAGGCTTAAGAGTGTGATCCCTCTATAATTGGAGCACACCCTCCGGTCCCCCTTTTTAAACAGGGGAACCACCAATCCAGGGGAACTGCCTCCGATGTCCATGCGATACTGCAGAGTCGCGTCAGCCAACACAACCCTACAACATTCAGAGCCTTAAGAAACTCCGGGCGAATCTCATCCACCCCCGGGGCCCTGCCACCGAGGAGCTTTTTAACCACCTCGGCGACCTTTTCCCCAGAGATTGGAGAGCCCAACCTAGAGTCCCCAGGCTCAGCTTCCTCAATGGAAGGCATGTCGGTGGGATTGAGGAGGTCTTCGAAGTACTCCGCCCACCTACCCACAACGTCCCGAGTCGAGGTCAGCAGCACACCATCCCCACTATATACAGTGTTGGTGCTGCACTGCTTCCCCCTCCTGAGACGCCGGATGGTGGACCAGAATCACCTCGAAGCCATACAGAAGTCTTTCTCCATGGCCTCTCCGAACTCCTCCCACGCCCGAGTTTTTGCCTCAGCAACCACCGGAGCCGCATACCGCTTCACCTGTTGGTACCCATCAGCTGCTTCCGGAGTCCCACAGGCCAAAAAGGCCCAATAGGACTCCTTCTTCAGCCTGATTGGCATACCTCACCGAAGGTGTCCACCAACGGGTTCGAGGGTTGCCGCCACGACAAGCACCGACAACCTTGCGACCACAGCTCTGATAAGCCGCCTCAACAATGGAGGCACGGAACATGGTCCATTCAGACTCAACGTCCCCCACCTCCCCCGGAACGTGTTCAAAGTTCTGCCGGAGATGGGAGTTAAAACTCCGTCTTACAGGGGATTCCGCCAGACGTTCCCAGCAGACCCTCACAACATGTTTGGGCCTGCCAGGTCTGACCGGCATCCTCCCCCACCACCGGAGCCAACTCACCACCAGGTAGTGGTCAGTGGATAACTCCGCACTTCTCTTCACCCGAGTGTCCAAGACATACGGCCGCAGATCCGATGAAACGATGACAAAGTCGATCATCGAACTTGGCACCATATGGACACCCTTATGTCCATATGGTGCATGGACATAAGGGTGTCCCTTATGTCCCTTATGCCATGGACATAAGGGTGTCCCTTATGTCCCTTATGCCATGGACATAAGGGTGTCCATGGCACCATATGGACATAAGGGTGTCCATATGGTGCCAAGTGCACATATGGACACCCTTATGCCTGAACATGGTGTTCGTTATGGACAATCCGTGACAAGCACAGAAGTCCAACAACATTTAAACTTAAATTTAAGCGTTTCTTTTTTTTTTTTTTTAAACAAGACCTGATTGTTTAATATTTCTTGGGGGGCAAAATGATCAGGTGTAGAAAAGCAGCTGAAAGCAGCTGGTCAGATTCTCATCCCAATCAGCAGAACTGCAGCTCTGCTGACAGCTATAATAGTGCTAATGACAGGCTATGTTACTCTGTGGCATAGAAACACCTTGGCTGGAGGACATGATAACTACTGAACAAGTATAGCGGTTTACAGGTTAAGGGGAGAGCAATGACATCCATTCATGCGTAATTGTGCTGTGAAGATTCACTCAGTTTAGAATAATGCTCACTTCTTCTAATTGGGTAACTTCCTGTTTGAATAATTCTTGAACCCAGTTTTCATCACGGCTATTGTCCTGGATCTGTTAAAAAGGATAAGATAATACACGACTTGCACTACGTAATTGAAGTTTCTTCACTTTGTACATCACTGTTTATCTGAATAACAAATATTTGTTCATTGTTCATTATTTTGTTTCGAAGAATCTCTCCTTCAAGGGCCATTCTGAAGCTTATTGAGTGAACACTTGAAGTGAAGCTTAAGGCAGTTTTTCTCTAAATTGGGCAGATATGAATGACTGGTTTAAAAATGAAACTTTCAGTTCCCTATGTAAGTCTAAATTTAAACAGTTTGCAGGAAGACAAGAGAATTATCCTGGAGAACAAGTACCTTTCAAACAACGGCTTTCAACTTCGCTGAGCCAGCCGGGCCAGATAAAACACGGCTCCAGTTCTGTTGCCGGTAAAAGAAGAGAGGGCATGTCCTGCTTTTGGAGCTGCCAGGACTATACTTATCATGAACCTGTGTGTGCATGTAAGAGCAACACAGATCTTCTTAGTGAGCAGTCTTTGATGTCATTTACCAGCGTCATACAGACATACTGCTACATATTTATGAAGTTATGCATGAGACCTAAAAAACTGTAAAAGCAGCTTTACATAAACCAAATATTTACAAACCAGTGAAGTCAGACTTGGGAGAAATGTCTTCATAACGGCTAAATCTTGACATGCAATAAATACCTATAAATAAATGTTATAATCTTTCTAACATGCTTGGCAGCTTTTTGCCTCTAAATGAATCTTATCATTCTCTCTGTTTTAATAAATGTATGTAAATATCTTTACAATAAGCTAAATTCTATGCTTGTGTTACTAAATTACAGTTTGATCATTTATTGTCTGATTACTTGAACATAAGAAGAAATTTGCAGAATTCAAAAAGATCTCTTTAATATGCAAATTATGCTAAGAATGGGGTTTCAGTCTCACTTTGAAAGTCTGATTTCACACCAAGACACACGACCTTTAAATCTACATGGATATTCATTTATAAATACAACTGAAAAGGTTTTTTTTTGTTATCAGATCATGATAAAAAAAAAATGTTTATGAAACGGGTAGTAAAGGTTGAAAACAGCACAAAGAAAATAATGGAAATTGTTGTTTTTTTTTTAATAAACCATCTAATTTTTTAAAGTATATGTGATGAGCTAATGAGTATAAAACTAGTGGAGATTTAGGTTAAATCTTCATAAAGGAAGGAGAGATACAGTGCCTCAATAGCCTGGACTTTCTTGCATTATCTACTAGTCTTCTGAAGAAAGCAATTAGATAAGCTCTGAATTAAAAGTCAGAGCCAAACACACCAAAGTAGGAAAACGTGAAAATATTTCTAAAAGTGCAGGATGGCGGATCAGTTGCTGGTCACTTGGCTGGAAATTTTACAGGAGATAAACGTGACAAAAGATAGAAGACTGATAAAATATTAAGAAGGTTTCTACTTTCTAATTCTTTTTATCTGGCAAGATTTGCTCATCCAATGTTTTCTCCTCATTTTACTTTCAGTCTGTTCTTTGCTGACTGTTTCTTTGTGTTCTCCCTCTGCTTCTCTGAGATTCCTGTTCTGACATGTTTTCTCTTCTGAGTTGAATTATTCTGCAACACATTCTAACTCACTTTCCCTTCAAAGCTACCCAATAACGGCTCCAAAACTTTTTTTCCACAGCCAATTGCTCATGGAGTTTATTGAAGAAGTATTTGACAGTCAAATGTTTACTACTCTTGGTGTTACACAGCTTGGTTACCAGTAGTGATTTTAACATCCTTAAAGCATTAAGATTCTCCATTTCGCTTGTCATACAAATGTAAAACAAAATTTAAAGGAAACATTCATCCACAATTTTTCAACATTAAAAGGAATACATAAAAGAATTCTTTGAGATAACATAATGAATGAAATAAAGATTAAGTTCTTATACAAAGTCAGAAACACAAAATAAACATTGGGATTAATGAAATATAAAACAGAGCACTGTAATATTTCTTTAAACTACCTTTGTAATATAATTTTGCTAGAAAGTAATTATCATGCATCACAGGATCACAAGATTCAAGCGCATAAAAATACTAAGTTCAAAAGCCGCATGTTCAAATGAAGAAAGTCTCCAATAGTATCAGTTTGGACATGATTAAGAACAAGAAAGGTTTCATTCACCGTTTTAATATTGGTGGATTATGTTCTTTAGTGAAACACATCGGTTGGAAGGAGATGAGAGAGGGTTAAGGTACACAAGTAATGTCTCTGCTGCCAGGATATTTTAATGGCTGTTTTCCAAGTTTCTTCTTTAGCTTGGGCTCTGCTTGAAACCAAAGAAAATAATTATTCTTGCATAAAAGCCTGCAGGAGTTTGTAGCTCATTCCTGGTCTCACTGCAACAAATACTCTCTAATAAAAGTTTGTAATTGACAAACAAATAAAAGGAAACAGGAAAAAAAAATATATAAGATGACCTTTAAAGAATAAACATATAGCCACTTTTTTAACGGGTTACAGATATCAAATGACATTTCATAAAGTAAACTCAATTTCAAAAGGTTCTTTTACACAGACTGACATTTACTCAACTGTAAAGTACAGCAATGAGGCACTTGAAGTCATTCAGCTTACTCTGATTTGGAAGTCTATGTATTTCAACATGATTAGGTTTTAGGGACATTAAAGTTTTAGTTGATCATGAAAGATATAACTAATGTTTCCTTACTCTAATTAGTAATTAAAAATGAATCAATAACAACTGATTAATTAATAATAAATGTTTTTGTTTGTTTTTGACCACCACCACAGAGCTGTTAATCTTCTGTATTTTTTTTTGTTTGTTTTGGATACAAATATGTAAATTATATCTTAATTTTAAAAAGAGTTATTTGTATATACACAACACCATGTCATCAGTTTTCTATACACAAAATCCATGTCATCAGCCAGATTCTCAGTTAAATGATGTGCCAGGCATTTAACAGCAGTCCACACTGTAAGAATAGTAGCAAATAAAGTCAGAAAGCATCAGTTTCTGATCCAACCACATTCCCTCCCTTGTGGTGTGCGTCTTCTTGTTGCACAGGATTTAACTGATTGGTTCTGGTTGGTGTCCAAACCAGAACCGCTTCTTTAAAGTAGTGACATTTGCATTAAACTGGAATATCTTAATGTGACACTCAAGACTTTGTTGTTTGACAAAGAAATCTGCCTTGGTAAACCATGTTTATGTGACATTACATTTCAACACCATATTAAGTTACAAAAACAACAGTGCCTTTAACAGGTTGTGGAAATCATACTGTCAAAGCTGTACTCCTAAGGGTCTGTAGTTGTCAAGGCTACCATACAGACAACGTCTGCTCATTGCCTACTCATGTAGTGTGCCAGATTGAACCAAACCATGATGACAAAACCCACAAGATGATAGGACAATTTTTGCTCTGTGTCTGTCTCACTGTAGCACCATTGCCCTTTGCCCGTCCCCAAGCGCCCACATTTTAATTTCCAAACATCACCCACTCACACATGCCCTACTTGTGTTGACAACACTCATTGTTACACACACCTCCCTGTGAAATTTATAGCCTTTCTCATCACCTTCGCCGCTTACATTAACAGTCTCAATCCACTCCCTGAACAGAAGTATGTTGCACAACACAAAGGAATGTTTATTTTTATATTTCGATAACTTAGATTAAAATAATGTTGTTTATGTTATCATATTTTATTTGTGTTTATTTTGTAATTGCAGCTTCCAGCTTTTGAGATTTCACTCCTAACACATTCTGCTCTCAAAATGTAATTGCAAAGTAGTGTTTTTAATTAACAGATGTCCCTAACCTGGTATTTATCAAATGCTACTTGGTATTTGAGGTATTTAAAAAAAAAAAAAAAAAAAATTATATCCATGGGAATATTTGCATTAAAATTGTTTTCATTTACTCCTAGTTTGTTTCTATTAGGAAATAAGGCATTTCTCTCTTTCTCAAAAGGAACAGGCTAATCCAAGTGTGTTTATAGAAGTTTTAGCATTGATCTTTAAAATCTCAACAGCTTTTTGTTAATTTCCATTGTATTTTGTATATAAGTATGTGAGGTTGGAACATTTCTCTGCCATCGCCCTAATTTTTAGCTTTCCCCTCAGATTCTAGTCATGACTTTGACTACAAAATGTTTATGTTTCTTCCAGTCAGGGGAACCATATTGACCGAATTAAACTCTTCATAAACCTAAACCTACCAGGAGGATGGGAAACCTTTGCTGTTATGTGTTTCCAGGGTCCAACCGTGCTGTAAATTCAAAATGGTGATTTCACACTATCAACATATTGTGTTATTGTGTTGTCAAAGCTACGCCACTTGAAGTTATGATACTCGTAAAGACAGTCATTGAATTTGTATATTATTTGTGACTGTAAAGTGTTCTTTGAATTTTAGGCCAGTAAGATCAAAATTATTGTTTTAGTATTTTATTTAATATAAAATTCATTAAGTAATACTTATGTTTCTTGAGCTTTTCTGAAAGCTTAGACCATATATTATATTTTGGTTCAACATAAATTTTTAATTTACATCAAACCTTGAACTAGTCATGAAATACTCTCAAAATTATGAACATTTCTAAAAATATTTTTTGATTCACAGAATATGTGTGAAATAAAAAAGCAAACAAATAAACAAAAAAAAAACAGGGAGATGTTTCAGTGTCACATTGGGGATGTGCCCCTCGGTTTCAGCTGCTGTAAGAAGTCTTCCTCATCTTCCTCTTGCTTTCCCTTGCACTCTGACCTGAAAGTTCATCCAGCCCCCTGGCTCTCCATGACCTCCTCCTACATTTTAAATGTTCATAAACACAAACCCATGGACCATGGAGTCCTTATCAATACATTGCTTGACTATGTATTATCATTGTACAGTGCACTGTGGGTGAGTTACAGTATATTCATCTTTTAACCCGCTCTTGCGTTTAAGTTTTTCCAAGTCGTTGGTCTTTTTCTTCTCCTCCTGACTCTCTGACTGTACAACTGCCAGACTAGTCAGAGGTTTTATTTCTTTTATACCACTTTGTAAAGGTCTTTTAAGTAAATACTTGCTGGTTTAGAGAAATGCAGTCAGATATCACTTTGACTCCAACCCCTCTCTTAAACTATTTAAATAAGCACAGTAGATTGCAGTTGGTTCCCATTGTTCATATAAACAAGCGCTGGGGTGGCTCAGTCTCAAATGACACAAACTGCTGTGTGCTGAGATGTGCCACAGCTCAACGTTTTATGATTCACACTGCAAAGCATGCCTCATACTGAGGACATTGCGTCATTCACACCTGTGTTATTTAGCACAATACACAAGACCACATACAGATGGAAAAATTCCTCACATCAGTTCTAAGAAACGGGCAGAGCAGAGTATTATTAGGGAACCTGCAGCAAATGAGCACCATTTTCCATCATTTCTTCATTCAGTGTAAAGTCCCCTTTTTGAAATCACAGATCACAAAGCTGGAGTTATTGGAGTTTCTTCTGTTTTTGTGAAGCAGAGAGAAATGCTGTGCTCCCTCTTCCCCACCCATTGCTGCTTACTTTCTTCAGCTGTCTATAAAAAAGAGCTCTTACACTTTTCTCTTACCCACAATATTTCCAATTGAGAAAAACAGGACAATTACGATGTGGAAACTTAAGAGAGTACCAAGATCTCTCTTCTACTGTTAGTGCTTCATCAATACTGCAGGTTGGAAGCTTGGAGAGGCACTTTGTCATTATGATGCATGCTTTTTTGTCCCTGAAATGTATTAAGGTAGCATATATCCACAACTATTGCAAGGGTATGTATAGTCTTGATGAAGTATCAGGCCAAATATGTGTGGCAAAATGTAGACACCTTACATAGTCTAGACATTATCAGAGCAATTTTTGACAAACTATGCAAATTTAGGTGATAAAAAGTTAACCTGAGCAAGTTTACTGACATTTTAAAATAGGTCAAAATGTGTCATTTGGGATTTCTCAGACAAAAGATTTTGCTATATTTTACTGGTGTAGTGTCTTGGTTGTTCAATCCAGTCAAAAACAACTTTTTAGAAACTCTTTGAAAGACACTGGAAACCTTTAAACATTTTTCAAATTCAATTAGGCATCCAGATCAGAAGCTCAACTCACTCCTTTCAATGTGGAGGAGCTCTACTTCCAGCCTTTGGCCGAACCCACCCACCCTACAGAAGAAGCTAATTTTCTTTCATACATGTTTCACATCTCAGCAGCATTGGTGAGGAAAGGAACATAGAAGGACACAAATCCTGCTGAGATTTTCACACCATTTTATAGTTTTTTAAGCATCATAACAACAGTGCAACAATATCCCTCAAAAACCATAACATGCTGTTAACAAACATGAATAAAGATAACTACCTACAAATTGAAGATGTGAAAGAAAGTTCTCTCCATTTGCAGCATGGAAACATTCTCTGCTATAATCAATATTTAGTTCAGTTGTGGTTTCCTTCTCAATACAAACTTTCAAAGAAAATCCAATATCGGGTTGGAGCCAATCCCTTATTTCGTCCCTAATTGAGAAATTTGAATATTTGGATGTCACGCTGCACAGCACTGGGATTTGAGCTGGGATGTGCAGTAAATAAGTAGCTACGGTCTACAACAACAACAACAAAAAAGCCTCAGAGATGCTCGGCTTCACATACAGTATATTCTACCCACTGCAGTGTGGCCTATTCACATTCATACCAACTTTAAGGGAAATGGAGCGGCAGTAGAGTAGTGGAAAAAATACCTTTGTGTTGAAAACATTGTACAGTCTGACATTCAGGTATTTTGAAAAACATTTTTGGAAGAGAGCATTGTAGACTCAAATAGGATTTCTGAGGAAGGAAAACTGCAAATCTGCAAACCTTACCTTGTTTAAAGTTATTTTCTACAACTCACTAAAATTAGCCTGCAGTTTACCAATAATTTGATCTGCTAACAAATAAGATTGTTTTGTTCACTTCTGTTGCAACTGCCAAATTATTTTCAGGAAAAACTTAGCCCTACAGTTGCTTTAGTGAGCGGCGCTGTGTTTCTGACAAACATTTGCAGAAAGAAAAAAGAAAGAGGTTTTAATCCTTTTTGACATCTGAAAATCACCTGCAAATGTATGCAATTAAAGCTTGAATGTCAGAGCTGCAGAAGAGAGACATAGTTAGCTTCAAACATACATTCACCACATGCCTTCACTTCTGAAATACTTTTGTGCAGTTGCCTAAACCCAGACTGAGATCATGCTGAGATAATACAGAATTGACGTCATGTGTGGGCAGCAAAGGCATGATTCATGTTGTTAAGTGTGTCATTGAAATATGGGCAAATTTGCAGAAAAAATCTCTCTGAACTTTTAATATAATCAAAATGTATGTTCTTTTGGAATGAGGACATTTGGATCTTGATTTTTGTCTCCTACGTATTAAGGAACATTTCTAAGTGAAGATTCTGCAATGCTAGAATATTAAAAAGTGCTGCGTGTTTCTTATTCTAAAACACTTCTATCCTCTAATGATTGCAGAAATTTACATTGCACTTTATTAATTTGGACCCCAGGTCCTGCAGCTCATAAGAAATCAGAAAATATTTCTGTGAATAACACAATTTGTTTTATGTATGTGAAATGTGATGCACAGCACTTTGGAGCAAAAGGCAGATTCAGGGTGAAACTGCAAAAAGATGCATTATCAGGCTTGTCAGCACAGTCTGTCTAAAACAAACACCATTTGCATCTCTCTTCTATTTATCATGTGTTGCATTATGCCTGCTGTCCTCTCTTGTTGCTGATTAAATTTCCATTAGCCATGCTTACTCGTTGTGCAGGGAAGCGAACTGAGAAATCCTCTGTACATGTGATCACTCAGAAACAGTGTAGGTTGGGTAATGACATGTTGGCATGATTTTTTTTTTCTCCTCTTTGGAGGAAGGAGGTACACCTTGTGACAGCGTGTCTTTTCCAGTGCATTTCTGGCTGCCGTTGTGCAGGCTGGCAGGGTGAGATGTGGCAAATGCAAAGAAGGAGACAGCAATGAAGAGGTGGAAAAGATGGACATTTGAATTGAAATCAAATGTATTCAAATATATTTCTGTGTATACTATTGATATATTGAGAACCAGTGCTTGAGGGTCTTTGGGATGAATAGACTTTCGGCAAGTATGACACTTTTTCTAACATTTATAAATATGCATTTGACGTTTCAAATGCTGAATAAATGTATTTCAAAACAATAAAAAAAATTATCCACCCTAGCCAAATGCATGCATTCAGGAAAACCTAAAGATTAGTTTAGTAACAGATGCAGAAAACCTGCTAGTAGGCATGTTTTTGAATATCACAACCCTGAAATGTGGTATCAAGCCCCAAAGAGATCTCAAACTCCAGGCCTCCTGGGTCGGTCTCCTACAAAGCTTTGAGGTGAAACGTAATGCAGCACACCTGATTTAAATAACTAAATTACCTCTTTAGCATGCAGGCAGTACAGCTGCTTCAATGAAGACGATCACCAGAGTGGGGAGTCATCCCGGATCAGGCTTTGTCCGACTGTTTTCAGTCTTTTCAACGTATAGAAAAAGAAAAGCCCTTTGCGCCTATGGGGCTCAGCACAGCCCTCTATCAGTGAGACAGTTCTGTATCACGCTACAGTATTTAGAGGCAGAACACACAGACTAAATATCACACACAAATCTTAAATATTTTAGACAGACTGTGGAACATCAACATGTGTAACGCATAATCAAACATATACTGTATATTGGCAATGTAAGACAAACAAGGTATACGGCAACAGTTAGCATCAACCAGTGTGGCAGTGCCAGTGGTGAGACACAGTTCATCTCCCTTCTCTCATGTATTTGAAAAGGGGGTGTTCAAATTTAGTGATTTTGACCTTAAACATTTTGAAATCATACCAAAAAACTGACAGAAATGTTAATTTGTTCAGCTTATATTTGCAGGCATAAGATTGATTCTAGACACACTCTTACATGAGTGTCTTTTACACCACAACTTCTTGCTGTTCATGTAACTGGGGGTGATTATCGGAGTTCCTCTCAGTTTCCCAGTGGGAAGTTTGAACTTAAGGACGTTATCTTGACCATGTCTAGATGTCTAAAAATATGAATTTCTTGCTGTGTTAACAAGCAGATGACCAGATATATTTTATAAAGTTGCCAGTGAGGGTATGTCACATTAAAAGAAAAATACTGTATATACATATAGAATTGATCTCAATAAAGACTTAATCCATCTCAAAAGCTTGACACTTTAACAGGGATTGTGCTCATTGTAAGGCCACTGAACCTGGTGAACAGTAGCATAAATACACACCAATGGAGCATCAATGAAAGCTTGGATGTATTTAGTATGCATACTGACTTATCATTGTTACTTGAGGTCAGTTGTCCAGCTGATTCTGCAAATATGTCACAAGTAAAAAAAAAAAAAGAAAAATACTCATGAATCTATGTTGGAACTGGAAAGTCACTGTTTACAATTTCTTTGCTTAGAAAACAGTCTGCCAATTAATGACTTTTCCCCTAAATTCTTTAATTCTGCAGAAACCCCACATAGTTAAATTGTTTTCTTGTGTGTGTAAATAGAGCCAAGTCACATTTTTAGCTTTGATGTCTCCACATGGCAAATGTTTCTACTTGAATTTATGAACACATTTTACTCATTATTGTGAAACAATAGCGTTAAATGCTGTTTATTTTAGTGCAATGGAAAAACACAATGCCATGCAGTTCATTACGGTACATATGTGATTTTTTTTTATTCTTACTTCTTTGTTCATTTTTTTGTATCAGACAAGCTTCTAATTTATGTTGTTTCTTGTTGACTTCTATAATAAAGCTATCCTAAACAGGGAATTTCACAAGGCCTTTATAATGTAGATAAACAAGTTGACAAAAGGATAAAGAAAGCAATGCCTGAACAGTGCCTTAAATCAGCATTATTTTCTCATTCTGTCTCAAGTGACACATTTAAAGCACCTATCACATCAAAACAAGGTAACTACTGTGCGACTTGACATAAAAAAATTGAGAAATGTTTAGTCTGAAACAATATGTGCTTTAATTTTTAGCAGCTGTGCACAGAAAGCATTGTTGCTGCTATTATAAAAAGGACAAAATTCAATAAAGTGTTCTAAAAATTAACTCAGTATTTAAGGAAAGGCATGAATTGGAAGCCAGCCAGTAAGTATGTGGGAGAAACAGATCATTAATGCACAGATAGAGCTACACTTTTGGTTTTGTACTGCACAGATTTTTCTCACCTATTATTTACTGTTTAACCAGCTGTTCATGGGGAAGAGTCACCGCTTTAAAACCAGTGCAAAGACATTTTTTTTAATTCTTGGTTAAAAACAATAAATTTGTATCTTTTCAACATTCATTGTTTTGACTATAATTAAGTCATGATTTTTTACCTTCTGAAATAAAAGAAAATGTAACATATCAGTCTGGCAGATGTGCGTCAAAAATAGTAACAGCTACTGGTCTAAGTCTGACCATCATTCAAAGCAACGATTGCAATGTTTAAAACAGCTGCAACTGAGCCATACGTAGCTGGATGAGAAACAAGGTTTATCCTCACACTCAATGAGCAGCAAGCTAAGGAAGGAAAACAGATTCACTCCTTAAGGACTAGAGCAGAGTTGCATCCTAAGTTCACAAAACAGGATTTTCTCTCCTAACTTTAAGAACAGAAGCAATTAGATATATCGGGTCTTTAACTGTTACTAGGTTCTTCGGCCACATAAAATTATATTGAGCTTTTTTTTTTAAAACAATATTCCATAGAGATTTATTACTATACTTTTTCAAACCAAAGTTAAGGAAACACTCAAGCATTATGACTAAGTATAAACGAACATTTAACATTTCTTCTCTCGCTGTTTGACATTTCTGTTTGATAAATGCCAGAACATTAACGCACAGAATTTGGTTTTCCTTTTTTCGATGTCAGGAGTTTCACACGCAAATATTATTCTTTTAAGCAATTTTTGAACAGTCAGGGGTTTCTAAGATTCTGTATTAGTAATTCAGAATGGTTGAGATGGCTGTTCCGCCGGTGCAGGTATCTTAAGGCAAAACCCCAAATGTACTGTTTCCTTTTGTGAAAAAAAGAAAGTGAAAGAAATCAGCCAAAATGTCAGGAAGAGAACTATGTATCATATGCCATTTATATTGCATAATGCTGTTTGAGCAGATTAAAGTGACACCGTCAGGGAAACTGAAAGTGTTAGTGACACATGACATCAGCTGGGCTTGTTCATTTAAACATTTAAATACAAGTTTAAATGTGCATGTATTTTAGCATATGTGCATTTCTGAATTTGAAGAGTGTTTAATTAATCATGATTCTGCTACTTAGAGAACAGAAATAAAATTGGCTATCCTGAGTGACCTAAAAAGAAAAGGTTTATTCTTTCAATTTTAGACAGTGAAATAAAAGACTGTATCTCACTATGCAGTTTCATTTATTTTTATATTTTGAAAACTCAATTATTTGCTGAATCTAGGCATCCTGGCTTCTGTTTTTTGGCTCTGGCCTCTGTTAATTTGGCCTAAGAGTGACAAAACAAATTAAATTTAATGAAGTCTATTTATCTGGAAATGTGCTGCAGACTCTGAATCTAATAGCTGGGAAAAAGAAGCCACAAAATCTGCAATGGACACCAGACATGTGGCCATCTCACAGAAGTTCACTTATAGAAAAAAGGGCCATGGATTTTGTGCATACATACGAAGCTACACTCTCTCTAAGAGCTTCTGCTCTTGGTTCCCTTAATGGCCAGCAGGATTGATTAGTGCAGGGAGGAGGGGAGGCTGTGTGGCCCGCTGCCTCATTACTCTGGGTTTGCAGGTGTTCTCGATGCTTCAGTGCTCCTGCTGCCTTGGCAAAGAGAAGACGGAGGACAGAGACCAGACCCACCTCGTTCATCTTGCACCCCATGATGGAGGTCACGCAGGAAAGCACTCTTGCTCAGAATAAGTCACCAGGAGTGACAGATGGAGATGCGGAGCAGGAGGGAAATCAGCTCAGTCTCAAAGTGTTTCATTTGTTTTTCATCTGAGGAAGGTGGCTGTGGACACACTTTTGATTACATCGCCTGCCAGGCACTTTTGGTTTTGGTTATGTAAGATGCTTTGACTCTGTGCTTTTATAAATTTCACCACATCTTGGAAGGAATCTAAGTGTGGGTTCTTTTGCATGCTTACAGAAGAGTTGTTCAGTGTGTCAGTGCTGAGAAGAAAAGAATAAAAAAACATGAATTGAAAGGGTCTCATGTCTTCATACAGTTACAAAGTTATACTGAGTTATGTCTGTAGATATGCTGCTGTAGGCTTAGTCTGCTGGAGGCCAAACTGACCCATTTTTCTCACTTTCCTCTTCTGCTACACTCCAATCGCATTAAATGCTATTATTTCAGTTGTTAACTTTACATTTTCTCTCAGTTTGTATTTCTTTCCATAGAAGCAACACCTCATCTGACGTGCTTGGCAGTTGTTTCTTCCTGGAGGAGAGCATTGGTTGAGATACTAATGCTAACCATTAAATGTCCCTCTCGTGCTATTAACTTTTTACTTTTCATGAACATAGTCAGATCCTCTGTTTCTTTTTTGCGCTGTCTTCTCAAACCCAGTCAGTCACGGTTTGTAGTGAGCCCAGTTCTCCTCCTGAGAAGTTTCTTTCATCATGAGGAAATAACATTATGTAAAGATCAAAAAAGGCAGTTTCACATAATATTGCACCTTTAAAAATGTGAAACAAAACATTAAATCAAAATTTTGGTTGTGGTTGGCATGAGAATTGTATCATGACAAAGTTCAGGTTTTGTATTCATGTTCATGTAAAACACAGCTGACAAACACCCTGGAACTCAACCAGCTCAGCAGAAGGTTTGGACGTTTTAACAGCATAACTTCATCCAAATGAAAATTTCAGCCTCATTTTCTGAATCTTCTTAATCAAATTGGTTTCCCTCTAACTCTTTTGTCCTGTTGCTGGGTGTAGGTAGGGATTACGTTGTAGTGACAGTGCCAGTTAGACTTGAATGAGGAAACATGCAAATAAATTAACAAGGTGCAAATGCTGCCAACAGAGCACAGTTTATGTGTTTTAATATCTGAATTTACAACTATGTGCTCCCCCTGGAAGAGTTATGTAACCTGATCTCTGTGCATTTGTATTTTTTTTCCACCATCCCATTAGATTGTTTTTAATTGTTTGGGATAGTTGTTTAAACCCAATTGTTTTCATGCAAAAAGATAAATAAGTAGCACATGGCATTGCTGATGAGGACAGCTGTGCTTCAGTGGATAGAGTATTCATCTTGCAATCTGAAAGTTGTGTGTTTGTTTCCAGTTTCTGTCTTGGAATAGATGCTAACATTATTTTTGAAGACTGTTACTGATTATTCTAGAAATCTGACTAGGCAGCCCTTCTCTCTCAATATTTTTAACTTTTTATTGTCCAATTTATTCCTTCCACTAATCCATATGCTAAGTTAATAGTTAGCATATCAGACGAAGAAGCATTGTTGTGATGATTTGCTGAAGGGAGGAGTATTGGAGATGATAGAAAGTTCTTGAAAAAGGTGTCACTTTCAGACACCTTGAAGTCCTCTTCTGACCAAAAATGACTTATGACAAATAATAGGCAACATTAGAAATTTTCTAATTTTCCTAGTTGCAGAACTAGGAAAATTCTGCAACACATGATTATTCCAAATTCTCATATATTTTTCCAATGCCCGCCCACAAGCAACCATCTCCTTTCCCCGTCCTCCTCAACATTTTTCCCGGCATCCGATTAAGCTGAATGCATGGCGACCAGGAACTTCCTGTCCTTTTATTGTTGCCCTCATGTCTCCTTTTGACCTTTGTGATGCAGTTTTGTGGTGGAATATAAATCATACAGGCTAAAGCCTTCTATTCTGCAGTGTGTCATGAGTTACTATAACACTGAGCTTTCAGTATTTTGTGTTCATTTTTTCAAATTGGGCAGTGTGCTTTGCCTAATGCACTACTCCATGAGCTGCTTGACTGCTGTGAAAAAACTGAACTAATAGAGAAGTTGGAGATGACTGCACCCTCTTGTCACTTGTAACTGAATATAAAGAAAGGATATATGCATGTAGTCCATGTTCTCTGGAGTCTGTACAGTATTGTGGGAACTTTGAACTCACCTTACTGACATGTAATATATTTGAAAGCTTGTAGCATTTTACATCAGTTTTAGACCCTGTGATGCAAGTTTTGGATATCCCAATATAAACAACAAGACACATTGACAGTTTTTTATAAGTGGAGCTCACTTTTTGATAATCTAAGCTGAACAATGCTGAGTTTTTTTTTCTTTCCAAACCTAGAATGATGCAGTTCAACACATTCACAGAAAATATGTACATTCGCATTCTTTTGAGAGTAACATTTGTTACTTTTTTCAGAAAGGACGCACACCTGCAGTCCAAGAAATAAGAACGAAGCAGTTGATCAAAAAAATGATGCCAGAGCTTCCTCTGGCATCTAACATGTTTCTGCTGCCTCTAACATGTTTCTGAGACCATACATATAGGTAAGACATCAAAGATAGCATCACATATGTTGTCTACAGATTTATTGTCAAAGATTTTTCAGCATCAGCATTTCAGACTTCGACTTTGTAGTTCTTCAAAAACAATTACAATTGCAAACGTAGACTTAATTAACCACCTTTCAGTCAAAATCATCAGTGACTCATTTTTCTTTCTGATGATATTGGCCTTATAATATGAAAATGAAAGCAGATGAGTAGAGAATTCAACCTCGACAGTGTACAGGTTGTATGAGCAAATAGAAGAGAGAAGAATAGACCGATCTCAATAAGAGCTGGTACACGCTCTAGTCAATGTGCTAATAGTTGAATTATAAAAAGAGAGACATATTTTAAAACTGTAAAATAAAAAAAGGTACCTAAACAAAAACGTTTTCATAATGGAGCTGTGTTGGTGGTGAACTATGAACATGAATGTAAATAAACTAAATTAAAACCTGTCCTCTCCAATGATGAATTGACACAGCTCCGATGGCAAAAATAAATAAATAAAAAATCAGCAGCTTTGATACTTTTATGTTTGATGAAACACAAAAGCTTCTTTCTTTTTACCTATTGGCAGATGATCATTAGCAACAACGTATTTGTTATGCAACATGAAAAATAAAAATAAAAACATCAAGCATGTTAAATCAGACAAAAGAAAGAACAAAAAATATGACAAATTTTTATTTGTCATATTTTTTTAGATCACTGATCTAGTGATCTAGTGACTCACTAGATCAGTATATCATCAGTATTTTAAGACCATTAGAGTAGATATTTAAATAAATAATAAACAACTGAGACTTATTCTCTTAAGATGCCTATAAAATAACAGACCTGAGGCAATACCATCAGCCGAAAGGCCGTCCAGCTTGTCACACTTGTTCCAATCATGGTTTTGGATCAGAGATCCACCAGAGACACAGGTCTCTCACTTTCATTTGAAAAATACTTTGCAAATTCTTCCTACCTGAGTCCAGCTGCTGTCACTTATTGTGCCTTCATTGAGCAGAGCAGTTCTGGATGATAAATTCCATCTCTGCACATTTGCATATTCTCTCCAGAGTCACAAAGTCTGCACTGGTCCCAGCTGTCTCCACAGGTGAGAGGGCAGACCGTCACTGGAAAAAAAAAAAGTTTCTCGATAAGATAATTGCACAGACACAGCAATTAAGCGACATGGCCGAATGTGTTGCTTAAGTCTTCTGAATTTATGTAGTCAATTGTTGTGTGGTGCATTACCTTGACAATCTCTTTGGGCTTTAATTATTGGAACACTTAAAGTGTGTTGTGGAGTTCATCAGCGCTCCGTAACTCTCAACACGGAGCTGCCAAGAAAGAAACGAGTTAGTGGGCGGGGAGCAATTAGAGTGGAGAGCAGCTTCCACTCAACTCCTGTCCCAGAGGAATTTTGTCTTCACATTTTGGTTCCAGTCAATAATTCAGCTGTTGGATTTAACCATTTGTCATCAAATCACACTCCCCTCTGGCACTTTGACTGGCTCTTGGCGCGACCGGAGGAAAAGCAAAAGTGAAACATTGCATAAACACCAGTCAGTTCAGAATAGAGGAAATCAAAGGATTTTCTACAAATTTCAAACTGAGCTAAACAATGTTTCAAAGTTATTAATGTTAACATTGCTTTTCCAGCATCGCAGGCGATTATTGGTCTGAGTCTCACAAAGAAACATGCATTCCAGTTCCTAGATTTGATGTACTTTTCAGAGTAAAACTTTTCAGAGCTTGAACTTAAAAAAGTTGAAGAGTATAAATTAACCATTAACATTGACAAAAGCAGTGAACTGAAAGCCAACTATTAAATGTGATGTCTTCAGTTCCTTGCTGAAATTTGCATAACACTTGAAGTTTTTTTTTTTTTTTTTGTCACCAGAAATTTTAATATATTAATCAAAATAGTGCACAGTTGTGAATAATAATATGTGTTTAGTTTCTTTTGCAAACAAAACTCTGAAAAGTGTTGCATTAATTTGTATAAAATATATCTTACTAATGAGTTAGCACTGTTGAACTCATTATCTGCAAACCTCTTGTGACTACATCTGTTCATCTGTACTGGCAGAGAAACCAGGAAGCAGCCAAGAGGACCCTTGTAACTCTGGAAGAGTTCCAGAGATCCACAACTCAGGTAGGAGATTCAATGTGAAAACTATTCAACATGACCTCACAAATCCTCAAAGACTCTTAGAGTCCTCTCAGAGAGTTCCTATTTTAGCTTAAAAAATCCTGGAAAACTAGCTCAAAAATGATTCAGCCAACTGCTGAAAGTGAGTAAGGAGTCAAGAGAAGTTCTTATCTTACAGAGAAAATGTATGTGATTGACGAGTGGAGAATAAAACAGATCTCAAAAAAAGTTGCAAATGTTATAAAGAATGCAATGAATAGCCTTCAATACAGACCTCTACAGGAGATCTGTCATGCCACGCCATCAGTATCTACACAACTGTTCAAATAATCTCGAATAATATAAATTACAACATCATTTAGTTTCCCTTTGAGATCAATGAAGTATTTTTGAATTGATCTGAATTGAATTTATATGTCTATATTCAAAAATTAATTTGTGTTTGGAAGCTCAACATACTTTGTCTTTTTACACAGCACAAAGCGATCTAATGGTAGTTTTTAATGTGCAGGGCATGAATTGTTCATTCTAAAAAACTGGTAACACATCTTCAATACGCCTCGCTCCTTCTGTTGTCCTCCTGACCCACCAGCAAACAAAAGAAGAAATACAAAAAGCCCACAAAACCTAAACATTAGGAGCAGACTCAATGACCCAAACACACTAAAATTTAGGCTCATCTTTAGTTGAAACGTTGTTGCAGAACTCAGTTTTTTCCACCAATATTAGCTGACATTTTGTAACTAGGTGCAGTGAAAAAAATAAAATCATATTTTAAATTATACTTGCTAAAAGTTATTTCCAGGAATTAGACATTACCAAATGTCAGCAACAGCATGGACGAGTTTTTAAACGCAGGAGAATCTCAAATTTTTTAAGACCATGCTGTCTGAGAGAATGATTATGACAGCAGCTAGAATGTTTACCACTTCACTGTAAATATTTTACCAAAAATCAAAAAAGCTTTCCACTCCAGCAAAATTTCATATTTGGAAAACGTCGACTTTCAAAGCTCTAATTGCTTTGGCTTGTTTTTCCAGTTGGAATGAGAGACTAAACCTCCTTAGGCCAAATGTTTTCCCCAAACATTCACTGTTAAACTGATCCGAGAGCCATTTAATGACTCAATAATCCAAAATCACAAAAAATCTGGGCTTAACCAAACCTTGTCAGAGTGTCCTCATTTTCCACAGATTCAGAGCCTGATTGGGGTGGTGGAGCTTTATCGAAACAGATTAAAATAATCTTTGAGTGCACACTCACAGTTCCCTTTAAAACCCATTAGGTTCAGCAAAGATTAACCGAGACTAACATTGAAAAAAACTGTTTATCTAATTATAAGCGAGCGTCAGATATCAGCAGGGTTTTTGATGGGCATTTAAAGCCTCAAAGGACCAGATGCAAGGCAGGATATATGTCAGTAATTAAAAACATCTCTAATGTTAATCAACACCCACACGTCACAAAGTCTTGGGGTGTTTTCGCACCTGAGGTGTTTACCTCATTTTAAACAAACTCTGGTTCATTTTCCCCCTCAGATGTGAACTGCACATGAGTGGGTGGGGTGAGAAGGGAGTTGGAGGGTAGGGGGAATTGTTTATGGTGTGAATGTGATCAGACCCCGATCCAGCAGGCTACCAGGTTTATGCTGCAAGCTTCAGCCAAATGCCTTTCCAAAGGCAGGTTTACAGTAAACAAACAAATGAGCAATGCTGAAGTGTCTTATCATTCAGCATCCGTGCAACTTTTGAGTCATTTTTTCAAAAAATATTCTGATATATTGATGAGATAATTTCGCCTAAAATAATACTCACTAATGTTATGATGGATGACTTGTGTTTTCTAATGGCTCAGAGCACAGCATCTGCTTTCTGTGTTTACATTCTATCTCACTGAATTCATCCTGGATTCAGCAGACTGAGCGATCTCACCTGATTTGCGGTGATGGTTCTAGTTCATTGGAGATTTCTATGTCTGAAAAGAAACCAAACCACCTGAAAAGTGTTAGAAGTTAAACTCGTCAACTAATTTGGATCAAAGGAAAACTAGAGATGCGAGAGGGCCTTAAAGTTCAAACCTTATAGTGATCATTACTTGAGAAGTTGGATGCAAATTTAAGATGTTTCAGTATAGTACAGTTGACATCTAGTATCGGCAGAGATTCGGGACCACAACTGCCTGCGAATTGCTGGGTAAAAACATTAAAGAGATTTGATGAATGCTTTGAAGTTATCTAATTAGTTGCATCATCACAACAGACTTCTGGACAGATGCTAAATGTGATTTCAAACACATTTTACAACACAAACTACTGTGTACTTAGTGCATTCAACTTATTTTAGACACATTTTATAACATCTCAACCTACTTTTCTTGTTGAGCATGCAAAGAAGTTTTATCTTTCCAGCGTAGTTACAGAGCAGTTCAGAGAACCAGTTTCTGTTCTCCAGCTAAATCTTTGCAGATATTAGTATTTGAAGGGGGAGTCCTCCTAGGAGCTCTCTTTGAATGTTTTCCTCATAGGGACCTTAATTTGACCTCTAGTTACTGCTAACTTAAATTTCCTAATTGCATTACAAACTGAGCAACGCTTCTTTTAAAATGCTTTTCTATGTTCTTTTAGGCGACTTTTTGGCTTTTCAAGCATCAATTATTCAAAAGCTCGGAGTAGGGAGCAGCAGCTTAGAGGAGCCAAGACCCGGTGCTTGTCAGGACATGATTTGAGAGTTCTGCTGAAGCTTTGAAGTTTGCTGCACTTGATCAATCTTAAAGATGAAATGAATGAACCATTCACTCATCAGACTTATTAGGATTTGAGACTGATTGGAATTTATTTAGGTAGGTAAATTTCAAAGAGAATACTCTTTCATCTCTTCATGTAATGAAATTAAAACAAAAAATTAATTTTTTAAATGGTCTAAAAATATTTTTCTATTTAATTGGTAATACAAAGCTGACAATTTCACTCTAAACATTTGCATATTTTCAAGAATTGCTGACTTCAGCAGATGATCAGCAGCAAACGTTGCTGTTGATCTTTTAAATTTGTAGTGATCAGTAGATCTTTTGGCTTTCTGAATGTCTTTCAAAGTTTTCTTTTCATCTTTGGGTGCTTATTGTATTGTGTTGATGGTGGAAGAGAGAAAAATAATATCAAGAGTAGGTGAAAAGTTTGCCGTTTGAAAGATAGGGAACAAAAAGACTGAAAAAACTTATTTGTTGTATGTTAATTATTATAGTGCCTTAAAAGGCATTCTTACTCCTGGACTTTCACGTTTTGTGAAATGACAAACACAATGATGTGACTTCCTTGTAAAGGGATTTTATGTGATAGGTCATCACAAAGTTATACAGAATTGCAAAGTGGAAGGAAAATTATATTTGGTATTCAATTTTCTCACCTCCCGACTCCACTAGGGACAAGTGTGTAAGAAAATGGATGGATGGATTCAATTTTCTTTTCACAAAGAAAACTTACTCAATACTTTAGAAAAGCCACCTGTCAGTGGATTTGCAACTTTAATTCTTTTTTTGATGCATCTGTACAAACTTTGGACATCCAGAGGTGGAATTTTTGTTCTTTACAAAATAGCTCACCCTCAAACAGATTAGATGGAGAGAATCTGTGAACACTGGTTTTGCAGTTTTACCACAGACTCTCCAATGGATTTAAACACAGATGTTCACAAAGTCATAATTTTTCTTTGTTTAATTTTATTTATTAAAACTCTCAGGGTGTTTATGTGTCTGAAGTCTTGCAGTGACTAAATCCACAGGATTGCATTATATTTAGCACCATTCATCTTACCTCTGACCAGCTTTACTAACTCTGCTGATTAAAAGCTCCTCCAAAGGAGGCTCCATATTTCAATGTGAACATCCTGCTGATCTCCTGTGTTACTTTATTTTATTGTATTTAATTAATTTTCTGGGTAAAACGATTTGAATTCAAATACATGCTTTCACCTTTCAGATTTGTATTTGTGAAAAGCTTAAACCTTATTTCACTTTCCTTTCTTCATACTGCATACTTATGTGCTCCTTTGTGTTACTTACGCATAAGAAAACCCCAATAAAATTGATTGAGATATGACAAAATGTGAAAAACATTCAAGTATGAATACTTCTGCAAGCTACTATGGTAAAAAAAAACAAAAAAAAAACACACTTTATATTTACTAAAATAGAATTTAATGTCTGTAAAGGTGTGTTAAATTTGGTGTTCTTGATGATCATTTAACATATAAAAATGTTAAGTAGAGCTGAAAGCAAAGTTTCATTCCCTCAGACTAATTAGTCTACTATTTCATGCACTAAATATTTTTATGCAACCATTGATTTTTTTTTTTTTTTTTACTTGTTTAAATTACTGTGAAACTTCTAATCAAAAGGAACACCTACAACAGCCAGGCCATTGAGGATGGTATATAAGCCCACAGTCTAGATCTTTATTTGGAAACCCTTTTGTCATTATTTAAAAAGCTGACTGATGATGTTTTGTGACATTCTCTAACTCACTGGGCATTCACTAGTCACTGGGCATTCTTCACAATGCCCAGTGACTCCTTGGTTTCTGTCAGAACTACTGGTTTAGTAATGTGGACCATCCAGTAATTTGATGGTACTTTTTAAGTGAACTCTATTGTGGGATCTTAGTATTCACTATGTTTTGTATTTGCAATTGAAACAATGAATGCTGTGTATGCCACAGTTAAACGTTACAAAACATCATTCAGAAAACGCTCAAATGGAAGACAAAAAAAAATTAGAAAGCAGCTAAAGTACAAGGACAATATTTGATAAACCTTCAGAAAACCTGAATAGCTTTTAATCTGGGCCAACTTAAAAGGTTTCAAAGAAAATCAGGTTCCATGAGAGCGAAGTGTGGAGAACTTACAAGTATTCAGTACATTTTGAATACTAAAAATTGTTGGCCTCCTCATTTGTCTAATGTTGTGTGAAGTTTCCTTGGGTTTCAAACTCTTATTCAGCCAGCTAATATTTCAAACTTCCCTGTGTGCTGTATGAAAAAAGCTAGTATAATGTATGCATTACTGTTTAAAATATATGTATATTTTGCACATTTAACAAAAATCTTATATACGTTTTCCTCTAGTTCCTATCCTATACTGAAACTGTGCCTGAATGAAACCTAAAATTTGGTTTTGTGCATCAGTCAGGATCCACGGAAAGAAAATTTGGATGGAATATTTTCATATTGTATAAATTATTACAATTCATGCAATTGAAGTTATTCTTTTCATTTCAATACAAACACAATCTACAATTCCATCATTAAGTGCCATTTATTAGTATCAAACCACTGCTACAAAATCACATCAAACATCATGAAAATGGACTTGCATACGTGCTATACACAATGTAAGCTTTAAAGTAATTAAAGTACATGAATTGTTCTCATTTCTGGACAAATATCAGAATATATTATTATAATTTTTATATATGTATATTTTATATAGAGATATATCAATACCACTTGAAAAGCTTACATGTCAATCCTCTGACTTACACCCTATGAATGTACAACTATGCCCCTGGTGGCCAAAGGACTCTCCAACACAAGTAAACATTTTAAATCCCCACCACATGGTTTTTCAGCAATAAGATATAAATATAACACAGTCAGAAAAGATGAAAGTCCAAACAGTGTTTCAAAATCCCATTCCCACTTTGTGCAAAAATAACTATAAATGATAGTAAATACATTTCATCTATAGTAATGAAGAGGGGAAATGCCACATCTCAGACATTGGACTTGTCACCGAGGAGAAACACAATGCAGCCAGTGCTACAAAGAACTAATTTCCTGTGTCAGTCAGAGAGCGCCAAACTACGTGTAATCTGCCATTGGAAGCGTGAAAAACAAATAAAATAGGATTACATTTGCTGTCAGTCAAATAATGACTTTTCTCTTTGCCAATCCTTTTCAATCCTTGTTAAAAAGTTGCCCCAGGCTTCGTGTTAAAAAAAACAAAAAAAAAACAACAACAACAAACACAATTTGTGATTCAGTCATCAGCCTCATGAAGGGTCCTGCTTCAGATAGCTCGCTTTAAAACCCAGGCATTATCTTGGGCGCTGCATCATTGGTTGGCAACTTATTTTCCAGTTCACTGGAAGTAACCAGGGACAGGTTGACAAATACTTCATGCAACCTTTTTCTTTTTCTTTTCAGACCCTCTCACATTTGGAGCTGCTGTGTTTTCAGACAGATTGAAAAGAAATCAGCGGCTCACATCGGTAAATTACTCGCTTCCTGTGCACACATTGTAAGCGAGAAATGAAAAAGTCTTGTTTCAAAAATATATATATATTTCTATTTAGAAGTGAATCAGACTTTCTTAGAAAAACTGGTTATATAGAGTGTTTTTTTTCTCATTCTGCACAGGGTTGACAGGAGGGATAGATTCTGCCTGCTGTGCAACAAACGTATCTACCAAACTGCATGTTCTTGAAAACAGAGAGGATTTTTTTTGATACTGACAACTCAGTATGCTGCTCAGGGAAGAGGCCTGGTGACTGCAGGAGCCCTGGCGTGCAACACGACACAATCTCCAACTTAAAACTGACAGAGGCACAGGAAGAGCTTCATTAACCACAAGGTCAGGAGGAATCCCCATTTCTCACAGCCGCCTCCCGTCTCCTGTTTGCGCTGACCACAGAACGCTGTTTGTGATGAGCCACAAAACCCCGATACAATGCTAATCACTTCTTCGGCCAGCACTTTGAGATGCAGGGGTAGTGGTGCAAGGGAAACTAATTCAGAGGAGCTGCAAACAAAAACGGCATTGATGGCAGATTCACAAAACTTTTCTTTTATTCGTTAAAACAGAAAACTGTCAGAGTGGACAATGTTTGTCCCACATGGGTAAACCCAAACTACTCGATGTTCTTTTAGATGCTGTAAGAGGCAGTATGTCAACAATATTGTGCAAATATTATTTTACAAACAACAATGTTGAAATATGACAACAACCAGTTGGTTTGTTTGAACTTTGATTTGAGTTGAAGCCTGATTCTTAAAACTGCTGATTGATCAAAATTACTTGGCTTATAAAGACATTTTCTTGCTTTGCCTTATTTGTGGGGAAAATGGCAGGACAGATATAAGTCACATCTTATGAGAACAATGCCAGAGGTTTCTATCATAGAAGAAAATATCAGAAATTTGTATGAGTTCATGCTGAGAAGTCGTGTTATGGTAATAAAAATAACTATAAAACTGGCTCAAAGCTATCTAATGAACTAAGCCAAAATTTTAATAAGGGTCTCACATAAGAAGAAACTTTTGACAGGTAAGATTAAAACTCTCAAGACATTTGCAAACTTCCAGATGATCCAAAAGATCAAGATCATCCAACCATGAACCAATAACATTCAGATGCTCTACATCAGATTAATGACAGAAGAATTAAAAAATAATCAGAGGAGCTGTCAAAGAGTCTAGAACAACCCGGAGAGAGTTTTAGAAATAAGCAGGTTGAGTTGTTTCTGAGAAAATAAAGTCAAACACTATGGAAGCTTACAACACAATACTCCAATGGAGAAGAAAACATTTTAAGAAATGTACAGGGTCGTTGGTGATAGGATTTTTTTTTTTTTTTTTTTTTTTTTTTTGTATTTTTCCAGGCTGCTTAACACAAAATTAGTGCACAGGACAGTGGTGCTAACTACACAACCTGTAGTTGTGAAAACCTGTTGAGTTCTTACAAGATACATATTTCATCTGTTTATTATCTATTAAATATTTTTTAGAACACAAAACTGATTCTTTGTGTCATTCCACTTCATTTGTTTTGATATCTATCATATATCTATTAATTGGATTTGTATTGAGATCTGGCATGAATATTATGCTAATAACTGCATTAGAAAATGTTTACTGGGAAAAAAGCTGAAGAGTTGTAAAATTCTGTCAGGCATTGAAAATTTTTGTTACAGCTTTAAGATTAAGAATAACACATGGCAACAAGGAAGCTAGGAAAGATTGGGTCATGGGATTACACCAATTGATAAAATACTTTAAAGGCACATTCAATACAATACCTGTGGAGCTGATATTAAACAGCCACTAGTCAGAGATGCATTCAAGCTAAACAGTGTAACTAAAAGACATTGGAGTGAGGAGAAAAAACTTTGAAAGCTGAAGTCATAAAAAAAATATCATGAGGCCATTATAGTTATAACAACAACAACAATAATAATAATAATAATAATAATAATACACATTAACATGAATATTTTAAAAAATCTTCTCAAACATGGAAAGTGGAGGGATTTTATTTTTAAACGGCTGTCAACTGGGAGCATGAGGCGAGGCAGCAGTCTCTGCAGGTGGGTGGCATGGCCTCTTTTCAGCCTGCACATCACACATCTTTTTTTTCCTCTCTCTGAGGCATGCCACATCCAGGATGTTTAAGTCAAGAGACGATTCAGGTCATAGGACACTTGAAAGCTGTGCACGCTTTTTTTTTTTTTTTTCATGGTCTGATCCAACCCAGGTGCACTGTGGGATGGATGAAGTAAGCAGTGGCTTATCTTTGTAGAGATCCCACACGTTGAATGATGCTCTTGAGCCAGTAAAGATGATGCTGAGTAAACGGTGCTTGATCCTTCTGTATGTGCCGTGGCACATGGCCATCTGAGCTCTAGAATGTGCAGACAGTATGCACGGCCAGAGGGAAGAACGAATCAGATATGCATGATCCTGCACAATTTAGATGACTTGATATCTTCAGGCGCCAACTGCAACACACTGATATGTCCCTGAGCTTAGAGCATTTTGAGCCAGGAGCTAATTGCTGGGAAAGTTGTTTTGAATAATAAATATTGATTAAATTAATGGGAGAAAAAGAACAGGGTTATTCTCTAATAGCTTAAATTATGGGTTTTTTGTAGACTTAATCCATACTGGTCCCTGTTTTCAATTACAGTTGTTTATGGTTTGGACATAATAAGTTATCTGATGCAACACTGTTGGTGGAGAAGAAATTAAGGCATTGTTTCTTTCTTTCTTTTTTTTTCACAGATAAATATGTGGTTCATGTCTTTTATGGGCTATATAGGCCACCTGGATATTTTTGCTGAATTTATGACTGAGGAGATGTCAAAAGTACTCGTGAAAGCTTTTGCCCCATTTTTCAAAACAACAACTTTCAGTACATCAAAGCTTTTCAGTTCTACTGTATGTTTTAGACTTTAAAAAAATCTCATGGCAAAAAAGAAAACACCCAATCTTATCTGCTCTATCGGAATAAGATTCCTTTTCTCTAAAAGCAAGAGAATTTTCCTTTTAGATATGCGATCTTGCAAACTAGTCTCGAGAAAAAAAACAAAAACAAAAAACATAAGGAACATAATTACATGGTGATAGTGAGATGTTAATTGTTGCCATAATGTGGAACTTTTATTGAAGACAATGTGACTCAGGAACTAAGTGAATACACATTCAAAGGTAAAAATGTGTGAAAAGAAAAAAAAATCCTTAAAATAAATTAACTCTTAATTGGAGTAACAATTTGGGCAGAAAAAGTCAGCCTTCAGTTTGAGCCCTTTCACAACATTTGAGGAAAAAATAAATCTACATTAGCAAATAATTGGCACTATTGTTGATAACCCTTAATATACATTTAAAATAAAAGGCTTTAATAAGTATAAATCTACCCCAAAATATTTCTACTAACTAAATGTACTAAAATTGCAATTTAGATTGTTCTCATTGTCTTTTCTTAGTGGTATCATTAAACTACAAGAAAACAAGCAAATTGTTTTTATCATCTTAAAACCAGAGATGCTGCCACCTCTGGTCGGTGTGGGTCTTCTCACCCCGCAGGCTTAACTTGTTGCTTTCAAGTTGAAACGTCATAAATTGTTTTACTTATTTTACCTCATGAGAATGTTTTAATTCTAGCAACAATATTGAACCATTCAGTATCAGACATGATTAAATTAAGATTTATAATGCAGAATAAGAAGTTCAAAAGATGTTTTAAAAACAGACAAATATTAGAGCTGAATTGACGTTGCTAAGTTTTAGTAAACTTATACTCTTTTTTTTTTTATAACTGGGATTTTTTTTATGATGGATGAAGCATATTTATGAAGTTGAGGAAACATTATTATGTTTATTTATTTTATTTATTTATTTTTTTAAATGAAAATCTGAGGGTTACATTTGGATCTAGTCTTCTTTGCTTTGGAAACCTCTAATCAAAATCCAGTTCAACCAATTACCTGATGAAGTCACTTCTTAGTAAATAAGAGTCTGTCTGGGTGTTAAATGGTTGCTGTGTAAATCCAGCTGTTCTGTGAAGGTCTTAGAGGTTTTTTAGACAATATTAGCGAGCAACAGCATCAAGGGACACAGCAGACAGGTCATGGATAAATTTGTAGGTTTGTTTCACTTCAGTTTCTCACTACTTTCTGGTGATCTAGCACATGAAGTCTCAATAAAGACTGAGGTTTTATTATGACAAAATATGCGTGTGAATACTTTTGCAAAGCACTGTAAAGGTGAAGAAAACTTTGGCGTTGCAGCTACAGGTAGCCCACCTTCTATTTGTCAAAGCAAATCTCTTAAGCTACTTCATCCCCAGTGAGTTGTCATAAAAACAACTTTCAGCCAGTTGTTATTGTGTTGTGTCTAGTTCACAAAACAAGATTTTTATGTCGACTTTTTCCACTTTTCCCCTTCTGACAATCTTAAGAATGTCCCGATTATTGGGATCGCTCCTAAGATCTTAAGTATATTCAACATGTTGGATTGTCTTGGCCCGATACTGCAGTATGTGTGTGATGTTCCCCGAGGACAAATGAGAATGCTGCCTGATGAATGTGACATGCAGCCAAGCAGAAAGCGAGGTGATTGAAACACGGAGGGGATTCTAAATAGAAGACAAAAAAAAAGGTGTAGTGCATTTTGGAGACGACTTCTTCCATCGTTTTCGGCTAATTGCAGTCCACAATTGTTTCTTCCCCGTCGGCCGTGTTTGTTTACTCTATGGTCAAGTTTGATCTTGAGAGGTTTTGCGAGATTTTCTATCAGACATCTGAATGTTGATGAGTGAAATCGTTTTTTTACCATCATGCGTATAGTTTCTCATAAGTTGAAAATCGCCCGATCAATTTAAAACTTTTGCTGTGTGAACTTGGCATTAGGGTAGCTGAAGTAGTCAACATTGACTTTATCTGCATTTTTCTGACCCAGACACTCTATGTTGGTTGATCAGTTAAATCATGCCAAATGCTGAAAGTAAAAAAAAAAACAAGAAAAAAAAAAAAAAACAATAGCTAAAACATAAGCAGGTGTTTTGATTCTGTTCTCATGGGGTCAAATTAGCAACAGGGATGCTGTTTCACTGTCATTTATTTGGCATCACCTATGAGAACTGCCTTTTACTGCTCATTAACTCAGATGTGGGTTTACATTGTAACATGAAGACTTTTATTGCAAATTATACGGATTCGGTAAAAGGGACTTGTTAATACCATATTCCAAAAATAATAATCAACATCCAGTACATTTCATATGGAATACTAGCATGGTCTTAAGTGCTCAAACAAGCAACCAGTATAACTCCAGACTGTCACCACAATGTGCCACAACAATCATTATCATTATAACTCAAGAGCAAGTTGATTGAAAAAAGTAAAATAAAATCATATACAAACACAGCCTGGTGATCTGTAGAGGTATGTATTTTCAGACCAGGGTTATGAAACGAGATTTTGTAAAAGAACAAAATAAAAACTTCGTCCATTCATTAGAAAGTGTGAAGGTCTGTAAAATGGCCACCTTTTAAAAACACGGGTTAATTTTGAACATGCAGCACAACCATACTCTCTGCACATTGTCAAACACGCGAGTGTGTGAAAACTAGGACTACACACTGGCTCTACAGATCAAAAGGTACCTATTTTCTCCAAATATACACACAATTATTCTGTTCTATAATACTGATATACTGGTTCACACCCTCTGTTTCAAAAAGTAGGTAAATTTCATTGCAAACATTGTTCTTTTTAAACATACCTAAATCAACAGCAGTCATGGCATCTAAAGAAATCTGACGACATTAGAAACTATGCCATACTGTGTCTCATTCAAATAAATGTCACATATCCAGTTTTACATGTTTCAAAACGCAGTGTTTATACATCATTTTAATAAAGGAAGAGAATAAATATACGTCTGAACCATTTCCATTATACTTTAACATTTAAACAAAATCATATGGTGCAGTAAATTTATCGTCTGTAAAACAAACTGAAAATAATTTCCGTACAAAAAGAAAACAAATAACCAAAATACCACCATGTAAATAATGACAGTGTTTGTGCTTTAAGTCTTTTAACCGCGATGGCTATTGTTCTACAGATTTTCAGTCACCTCTGAAAATACTCTGTGAACCTGATGGGTAAGCCCCTCAGTTGTTGGGTAAAATGTGACACATTTTAAATTCAAACAACCTCACAAACATGTTAACCTCAACCAAAAATGCAGTATCTGTATCTGAAGAATCTGATTCATAAAAAAAAAAAATAAATAAATATTTGTGAGGACTGTAATTATCCCCAGCATAATACTCGAAGACATGTTGAGTAATGGTTACTGAATATTCTATCATCAGAAAGGAGGAGAAGAGCCTTGGTGAGAGCTTCTGGAAGTATCCTTTAGGAGGAAAGGTAAATGTATGTGTATGGGTATATTAAGGCATTTCAGTATCTCTGTTTTAGTGATGGGGCTGAGAGTACAATGCCTTCCAAAATTAGCCATAACCCTTGTACATTTAAATTTTTTTCCACTTAAAAACCACAAACTTAAATCTGTTCTATTGGGATTTCATGAAAGGAACCAACACAAAGTAGTGCATAATTATGAAGCAGAAGTAAAATGATACATGGTTTATAACAAGTGAAATATCCAATCTCAAAGTGTGGCATGCAGCCCCTTTCACTCTTATAGCCCTAAATAAATTCAAAGCAGCTAAATGCTTTCAAACATTCACCTTTGAAAGCATTTAACCTCAGTAAAAATCCAGCAGCTCTGTAAAGGCCTCAGACATTTGTTAAGAGATAATCAGTGAATAAACTGCATCATGAAGACAAAGTAACATATCATACACATCAGGGAGAACATTCTGGGTATGTTTAAAATAGAGTTAGGTTATAAAACAAAGCATAATTCAAATCTCTTCTGAGAATGGTACAAATATAGCACAATGGCAAATGTTCCAGGACCTAAAGAAACAAGCAGGCAAGAGCCCATGGCAACAATGGAGGAGCTGCAAAGATCAACAGCTCCCCATAGAAAATCTTTTGAGAGGACAACTATGTCTTGTATTCTACAAATTGGCCCTGTATTGAAGTCTAATAAGGTTACTGAAGTTTTAAAGGACAAATTAATGACCCTCTCCTGTTTGCCATTTAAGGGAGGCCACAAGAAGGCAAAAACATGAGGTGAGACCGAAGAGAACGTAATGGCCAACATGCGAAATGAACACATCATGTCCACTATAAAAAAAGATGGTTGTGGTAGCATCTTGCTGTGAGGAGGCTATTCTTCAATAGGGACAGGGAACCTGCACAGTTCTGAAAGAATTTTGTAAGAAAGAACGTGTAAACATTTCTGTCTGTAGATGAAAGCTGGTAGGGCTCCAAAATGTTGCGACTGCTTTTAGTTTTGACTCTGAAAACCAATCATTAACTTTCACATCATAGTTCTGCACCACTTTGTCTTTATCATGTGTTGGTTTTAATGTATTGAAACAGCATAAATACACTTAAGTTTGTGATTATTATATGAACAAGAGTAAAAATACAAAAGTGGGTTTTGATACTCTTGCAAGGCACTGTACTTAGGAATGAGGATGCTCCTCTTACAAGCGTTCATAAAAATGGAAATGGAAAATCTGCCCCATTATTTAATTGGGCTTAAACTCTAATAGAGACTGATCATCTCTGTTCACCCTTGTGGTGTGAGGGGAAAAGTGTTCAGAGTCTCAGATTACTTTTTGTTCAGAGGGGGGAAAATTGGGCTGCAGAGTTTCTTTTCTTAATTATTTTTTTTCTGATTTGGTTATCCAAATAATTTTGGTAAAACCTGCCTCCAAAAAACAGTATGTTGCTGCTGTGTGATTTCAGCTAGAAAGAACGAGTTAAAAAACAAATGTCTCTGCTCTGACGCCTGCAGAAAGATTCTTCTTTTAAAGAACTGCAATTTTTCAAACAGTTTAACTCGGGCTCTGCGTTTTGCTCCTAACTGAAGCAAACTGCTGAAGCAATCAGAACAAGCATGACGAATAGGCTGTGGTAATGTCTGTTGAGAAAAATGTAAACAAAAGTGCAGCGATGTTCCTCCATTCATACTGTACAAAGTCATGGTTGGTGTTAATGCTCTTGTTTGGATGAGCGAAGCTGGTCCCACGTTCAAACAAAAGCCTACACTATATTAAAGTATAAAGATACGATACAGGATATGTTGCTACTTTGACTGCTGCCTGATCAAAGCTGCTAGGCAGGCATGGTAAATGACGGACCCATTTCCAAAATACAACAAAGCACACCTTCAACACTGTTTATCCACCTACTGAGTAATCATGGCAACACGGGTGCCGGAAAAAAAAAAAAAAAAAAAAAAAAACTGCCTTTTTTGTTCTTTGTTTTTTTTCCTCTTTTTTTCCCTGTATTTTTTAAGCTCACTCTATAATCAAAAATGTTATTGTTAGGAATCTAAATGTCTTTCCTTTGTTCAACAGCCCATAATACATTCAATACAACATTGGTATGGTAATCTGTGTTTTCAAAGACTTGGCACAATTGCTTCTTTTGAACCATGTACAAAAAATGAATGGAAAAGTTTGCACCATCGCCTCACAGGAGAAAAAAAAAAGCATGAAAATAACTCGTTTGAGAGGCTGTTGATAAGACTGGAGGTGGGCGTGAGAACTAATTCACAATGTGGTCAGTCAATCAGAAAATAAAATAAGATATGATAAAATTAGAATAATAATAATAAAAAATAACATCATAGCATTTAGATGACAGAATTTTCACCAAAAAGCAAAAAAAAGAAAAAGAAAAAAAAAGAATAAAATAAAATAAAAAATATATTTCCCCCACAAAAAAGAAGCTGATAATTTCCCCACCTCAGCTTTCTAACAAACAGTACCAGATTGGATTTCAGCCATCAGCAATGTCAAAAAAAGGACTCATAAATGCTCTGGACAGTCACTGTGTCTGCGCCGGCCTCTGCTAGTACACACTGATGAAGGAGGAGAGAGCCAGGACCAGGTATCGACAGGCCAGCGGGACATGGGCGCTTCCTGTGCTCCCATAGGGTGCAGTGTTGGGTGCTGTGGGCAGAAAACAAGAGAAGCTCTGATTAGTTGTGATTGCACTTTCACTCTTCCACACCCGTTATTTCCAAATCCACAGCAGGCTTGGTTTGAAGCTTACAAATGAGAATGGCAAGAGTGGCAATTTATAGAACCACCACTGATTTGAGCTGGTTTGTGAGGGGAACGTTGCAGAGTTATTCAGAAGACTGAAGCTGAGTTTAATACTTATACCTTTCTGTGCAATCAATGTTTTAATGCTTTAGCTATTTGCAGACCCAAGCTAGAGACAATTTCTGAAAACTGAACAAAAATAAACTCATAATAAGTAATATTGGACACACAAAAAAATACAAAGTAATGAAAATCAGTCTTTGAACTGAAATGTACAAATATGCCAAAAACTTTTAGATAAGATTTATAATGGGATTTGAAAAATGACAGAGAATAAAAGGAAGACTTTTATTGTTTATTAAATGAAAGTGATTGGAAGCATGTGTTTATTTATTAACTGCATGTTGTATTATTGTGTATAAGTCACCAAGACATTTTCAAATGCTTATGGAACCTGACTGGACCATTTGTCTTACTGTCTCTGGCATATTTAGCTGAGGAATGACTTACAGCTTAATTGACTGGACAGGACATTTTGTCCCGATGACATTCTCAGGATCAAAATATTTGTAGTCTAGGACATTTACTTTAACCAGGGTATATTTTGACTTTTCAGAATAAACAGCATAAAAGGAAACTATAGGTATTGACCAGCATGACTTTTGCATAATCAGAATTTTGTAAATCAGCTTGTTCCTGATGGATATTTTAGAGCTCATGTCAAACTCAAGGCCTGTGGGTCAAATCCAGCCCCCCACAACTAATTTCTATTTCTGTGGCCCTCTGAGTTAGAGAACCACAGAAACAGGTCTGTGGTTCTCTAGCTCGAATAGACAGTCAACATTTAGAGACTGTGGTTCTCTAAACGGTTGTGTACTTAAATATTACTTTATCAGTCAAATCAAATCAGTTTTCAGTTGTATAGGATTACATTACAGCAACTGGAAAATGTGTTAAATATTTAAGTACAAATGCAAAGAAAGCTAAGACATTTTAAGTTTTTTAATTGGTAGTTTATGTATGCATTCTGCCACACAGACCCTTTGAGGACATGCATGATCTTAATGCGGACCGAAATGAAAATGAATTCGACACTCCCGTTTTAGCAGATTTGAGTTTAAATTATTGAAAGACTCACATATTTGCACTCGAGCACACCAGTCACTATCCACATGTTCGCAAGACGTAGAGTGGTTGTAATAACACCAGCCTCCACTCTGGATGAAACAGCTATGTTTTTTCTGAGTGTAGGCCACTCAAAAGTTTTTAACCCAATTACATGTGACTTGGTTGTGTGCTCCACTGAAAACACTTAGTAGTTTTAAGTGTTGCAGTATTGCATGTTGAATAGGTTAAAACCTAATTCAGGCTATATTTGTCTTCAAAGACATCAATTAAATGTAAAGTTTTTTTTAGAAATCACTATGTTCTTGCTTTCTCTGGTATTCAAGAGAATACCATTCAACATTGGTGAATTTGTCACCAATGTTACAATGATGCTTGTCCAAGATGAAATGTTATGTTCTGTGACACATTATAAACAGAGCTGCTGCTGTGTATGAGTGAAGATAGTTTCATTTTCAGAAGTTCATCATTCTTAATCATTATGGGATAATTTTCAGATTATCCCACTTAAAGGTTTCCCAAAGACACCTTAAAGGTCAGAAAAAGTCTAGAGTCTGGTTGTATACTTTTCCAGATGTGGATAGAAATAGAAAAAGATCCAACACTGAGTGAGGAAAAATGTTTGAGTTTATATAGTGAGCTACTTTCTTTGATGTGGAGTCTGGTCCTGGAGATTTTAAATGATCAAATCAGGGGAACCACATAGACACAAGAAAATATTTAAAATGAGGCTGTTTTTGAGGCTGGTGAATGAACTCTGGTTCAGGGTTTGAAAATGATAGGAGAGTTTTAGGAATTTCATAGTCAAGTGAGATGATGAGGCATCTCTGTAGACCCTCCATGATGGAGCTTGATTTTAATAATAAAAAAAATAAATATAGAAGTTGCTGTTTTCAAATATAAAGTCATTTTATCTGTTTTCATATAATATCTTCTTATGCTGTTTCCTATTGAATGGCACTAGAAGAACAAGGAATACTTTAGTTCAGTCATCACAGCATATGCTATAATTTTCTATTTTCTGTTTGCTACCTATTTGTTACGTCCATTCAAGGGCTCAACTGCTTCACTCATGAAAATGCATTTCTTCCCCTTTGCAACAAATATGAATTTTCTTTGTTTTCATTTATTCCAGTTTATTTATAAAACTGGATGGATATATATATATTTTTACAGTGATAAAGGATGTTGTTGTGGCTCTTCAACTTTACTTAGCAACAGCAAGGGTAAAAATGGTTCATTGGATCGTTAAATTTGCTGACCTTTACTGTAGAACATACAGATAGAGATCAGGATTTTGCAATGCTAAACGTGCTAATTATCCTAGTGATTAAAATGAGACTGTAAATCAAGTTTAAAATGCCAACGATGTAATAATTTCTTCTTAAAACAATAGCAAAACCCTGCCATCCCACACAGTGATCTGTGTGCTGCTAATATAAATAATAATGACTCTCACACTGGTAAGGCTCATTGAATATCTCCTATAGCCTCTAATGTTAGCGCTCTTTTAAAATATTCTAAGTTTGCTCAAGCTTTATACAAAGAAAAAAAAATAGAGATCAGAAACTTTTAATATGGGAGAAATTCTCACATCAAGCGGACAAAACGCTTACACTACTTTCCAGCTGCTATGACTGTTGTTAAAATGTGACACCTCGCTTTGACCTGACTTGAGATGAAGTAGGCAGAAGTAATTGGAAACGTGTCAAACTGACTTTCCTTCCATCTCATCTGTTTTCAGTTGTGAGTTAAACACTTATTCCCCCTTTTCCTTCCCCTCATATTGCTGGCCAACAGACCCCATCAGAGGAGAGAAGGATAAATGAGGGCAACACAAGTTCCTTTCTCTCACTGCTACAGAAGGAGGCTTTTGTTTTGTGTTGTTTGTGTTTCTCTGACCAGTGGACAGCCACGGTAATATGAACAGGTCTCTCAGGGGAGCTACGTGTGGTGGACAAAAAGTAGAGGGCAGCTTTTCATTTGGAAGGGCTACTCTGCTGCCCCTATGCCCCCCAACCCCCTCCATCACAGACACACTCTTTTAGCCCACGGCTCAATAAACCCCACCTCGCGGGTTACAAAGAACACTCTCCATCAATGCGCACATATACCTGCGTGTACAGGTCACATGCATGCCTGCACACGGAGCACAGCAAGGCGGTGCAAACGGGCTCTGCTGTACCAAGGGAAATCATGTGGCAAACAGCCCATATCAGCAGGGCGCCGCTATTTACACTGCCAGGTAATTAGTTCACAATGTACAGTAACTCCTCTGAAGGAAACGATGTGTTGCACAAACAGCAAAATAACCTAACATGCGCTTGCGCTCGTACAGTGCAGGCAAACACAAGAGATCTTGGGCAGATAGCTCTTCTCTTTGTGTTTGTGAGGTTAAAAAAAGACTCGCGGTTGTTTCTCTTCAGACGAAGATTGTTATCCCACTGAACAATTGCTACTGTGAAGCATGTCTTTATTTAACTTGTGTGGGTTGTTATTAGGGCGGAATATGTCTGCTACAGTATCACAATAAATAGGATGATTAAGAGATTGATTTTGTCACCGACACAATAGCCTGCCGTACACAGTATTCAGAGGCAAAAAAAAAAGAACAACAAAAAAACAGATCCCATTATCACCTGACTCTGCTCTGCTTTTACCTGACATTTTCAAGCATTATTTGTCAGCACTGAAGTTGTTTACCTTTTTACATTGATAACATAGCATGCTTGGCAGATGGAAATACAGATAGGAGGGGAAAAAATGAATACAGGACCACATATGGGTGCAAATTTTGATGATTTAGTGGGATGCATGGCTGTCCCTCTTTCCTCTCTGCCTTTTTATCTTTGTCTCCTCTTTCTTTCCCCATCCTCTCTCTTTGTATCCCTTCTCTTTCCTCCTGTCCAGAGTACAGGATAATGACACAGTTTTCCCGGGCTGTGAGAGTGAGCCGAGGAACGGTAACCATGGCAACAGCTCCCGTCCTGCTCGGCCGATCCGCCGTACCTCGAGCTCGAGTGCGCTTGCACAGAGCTACCCGTGCTCGAACAAATCTTTTAGCGTCTGTTTCCGTGTGCTTGTGTGCACCTCAGGTGGCGTGGTGGGGGTGAAAAAAAATAGAGAGGCAGATTTCACTATTTCTCTACTTTGATTTCTTATCTGATCAGTGCCAGTGCAGTTTTCCGGTCGCAGGATTCCCTTTCATATCTCCGCTTTTCATGCAGCAGTTTAAGACGCTTGGTAAGTAATTACTGGTTCACTGGTTTGGTTTGCAGTGACAGGCCTGGAGAGCGTAACAATAAACCCCTCAGTGCTTCAGGAGAGGAAGAGGAAGGTGATGCTGGTGCAGCTGCCCCCTCACAGCATTTAAGTTTCGAGGTGTTTAATATCTCCCGATGTCACTGGAAAGAGCAGGAGCCTCCTTTTGTTTTGACTGTGTGGGCTGTAACTTGCCACTTTAATTAACTCCCCAACCAGGAACTGCCTGCTATGCCTTCACTCTACTCATTAACATGAAGGTAAGGAGACAGACCCACAGAAACGGAGAAAGAAATAAAGGGAGATAGAGGCAGCGGAAGGATTCATCAAAAGAGACAGAACTGGGAAAAATTAGACATTGATTGAAAGGGGTTCAAGAACGGAGCTGGTGCACCGGCGTCTGGCGGACACAAGAGGAGGAAAAAAAAACAACACGAAAAAGAGCGAGTGGGAGTGGGCTGTGCTTCTTTGGAGTTAGAATTTAATTGCCATGTACATCAACACCAAGTTACAATAACGCACCAGAATCCCAGACAATACATCACAGAGAAACCAACAGCGTCACAAAGCACCAATGCAGGGAGGAGAAGCAGCACTCCAAAGGGAGAGCAGCAGAGGAGATAAGTGGAGATGAAAGCGACACGCTTCAATTACTGTTTTGCAACAGAATTAAAATTGAAAAAAGAGAAGAAAAAAAATAACTATAGGCTTCCTAGCTGAAGTCATATGGAAATTACAATCAATGGTTCTTTCCCCTGAATCTGGAGAGCAGCATTAGCTTTAAATAGCCTATTGAAGCATGAGCCGCACTTATTCCCCTGTCCTTGTTCCCTTTCTCCGATGCCTCCCGAATCTACGTCGACAGCAGTTTTGTCACCCGCATATCATATGTACAACAAATGCTAAGGCCCTGAACTTCAGTGACTGTTGAGAAAGAAATGAATCAAACAGACATATGCAACAGTGACATTTATCTTACGACATGCTGTTATTCACTGGAAAATCCTACTTTGTTTAGAAAATGTGTGCTGCTTCCTTGCCCTGCTTTAATTTTTACATGAACTTTTGTACAAAAACACATTTCTTCTTTAACAAATCATGTTAATTTTGCAAAAAAAAAAAAAAAAAAAACATTTTAGATTTTGCTAATAGTTATTGTGAATTATTTTTTACAGTGGAGTGCTTAGAAACGGGACAGACTACACAATTTTAGAAAAAAAAGAAAATTTATTTTTTAAATAATTTTACAATTATGTCCTTTATTTGAGCACCTGTAGTCAGGGTTTACTCTGAATTTACTGGTGTTATCCATTAATATTTTTTTGTCTATTTATTGGTACAGTTTTATCTGCTTTTAAATATATTTTTATGACTTATTTAATTATAACTGATATGTTATTTTTGCAATAAAATCTATTCACATGTTGTGACTTGTCTTGACTTGTCTAACTTCAGGAATGCCTACTTATTTCTGGTAGGTTATATAAGAAACTGAGCATGTCCATATTGCTTTCTGTTTCAGTTTATTTATTCATAATACTTCCCTTGAGTTAGTTGTCTCCTCTGAGCAGGTTTTTTGTTTTAGCAGTACAGACATCATAATCCCCCATGGGCAGTTTCATAAAGGGTTCGTGTGAGCAGGAGTTGGAGGAGGGGTTTAATGTCCTTGACCATCATTCGGTGGCCTCTAGTCCTCCCCTAACAGATTCCCAGAGGGAGGCCACAAGAGACGTTCCTGAGCCAGAACTGATCCTATACACACCATGGTGTCACTCGGTCTAAATCCCACTACATGCAAGGTTCACAGCAGCCACCAGGAGTGTGTCTAAGGCACATAGAAGTTGTCTTTTCTAGGCCATGTGCTGCTGTTTGGTGGAGAGTATAAATGAATATCATGCAGCACTTAAGACCTACAACTCAGAGCAGCAAAATATTGAAATGATATGGCAAGCTTTATCGCCTGCTCAGTACTTAAAGAAGACGCATGAGAGCACTTCATGGAAGGTGATCAAGACATTTCCCATGTCTTACCTCACTTCAACCCCATTGACAGTGAAATACAACCTCCCCCTTCACCATTCATCTTGTTGCCTCTTGCCAGTAGCAGGCTGCCATATTAAGTTGGCGCACAATTGACTTGCCATCCCATCAGCTCATTCATCCATTTCTCTTTCTATTCCTTCTGTTCTTGTACAAGCAAAGTGTTCATCATGACCAAATATGATGTTCAAACTCATCACCTCTGTCTCCCGTTATGATTACCACAGAGTGCTGCTGCACAGAGTTCTCATTCACTCACACCTTGGAGCTCATTAGCCCCACCAATCATTTGCATTAGTGCTAGTAATGAAAAGCCTCCATTAATAAGATGGCCTTCAGAGATCATTTACCCTCCTGTGCCTCCCAGCACTGCCGAATCCTCACAGTCCACTCCCCCTGCTCCCCACATCCTGTTACCTGTCGGTTATCAACACCCAGCAGAACGTTTTTTGGGCTGGCTAGAATAGCTCCTCTCAGCATCTGTATCTAAAAGGAGTGAAACTGAGCAAGTGACGGATCACCTGATAGCTCACTGAGTGAGCTGGAGGCTCTTGAACGCAGGCAAGCGCTGGCCTTCAGCTTGACTTAATCAACACCTCTGTGGGGTATCTGGACACTTGAGAGACCTCAGCCCAGTGTAAACGAGAGGGGGGAATCCTAACTGAGGAGACATTTCCACCTTTCCTTCAGTTACTGATCTTTTCCGTACTGATTAGCTCCTCTGAATTAATGCACCTTCTCCCCTCCTCCTCTTTTTTTTCTCTTTTGAAATGAATGTGTCCTTAGAGACAATCTGGGACTATTGACCTCATTGCATCTTTAATTCAAGAACATGCTTTCTGCAGGCATGTTTGCAGAAAGCTCAAACTATGTTCAGCTATATTAATCACCATAATCAGCCCCACAACCTATAAGAAAATATCAAGCATTTTCTCTGGAGGATTAATTATTTTCTCTGGAGTGGAACTTATTGTTAACAAAACAATAAATAAAACAAGAAACAAAAAGTAAGTTAAATAGAGAGATTAAAAAATTCAAAAGACAACAATTGCAGGGCAAAACATGCCAAGATTTCAAGTCTAATACATAAAACGAAATGTAAAAAATGTGAGGGGTAGTTTGGAAGGAACACAAAACAAAGAAATTTGAAATCAGTGGTCTCAAATTGCTTTCCTTAATGGCCAGAGTCCTGCAACTTTTAGATGCATCCCTTGTCCTACACACGTGAATTAAATGGCGAAACTGCCTTACTAGCATCCAGGTGCAGGCTACTACATACTGCAGAGCTCTGCTAAAGCAGGTGCGCTAAAGCAGAGAGACAACTAAAAGTTGTAGGACACCGGATTAACAACTACCGCATACTTTGGTGTGCTGTGCGTACTTTGTGAGTCGAAAGTACTCTGCACACATTGTCTGCTGGGCACAGCGGTGCAGCGGTAAAGCGTGAAACCAGTAAGCGGAGGTCTCACACTTTAATGTGGCTGTCACATGTTTGAGGATCAGCCTGTTGACCTTTGCTGTATGTCTTCTTTCAAAATCCGTTTTCCTGTCTGACCACTGTAAAATAAAGGCAGGACGATGTATTTAAGATTTTATAGTCGAGCATATCAACTTCATTCATTTCTTCATTTCCCACAAATTCAGCCATGGTAGTAAAGTACAAGGCGGACAGATATTTTGCCTTTCAGCTTAAAAATAAGAAACAAATTGGTACAAAAGACCATTATTGCATACCAAAGTTCTTTAAAGCTTCTATTTTATTCAGGCGCTCTTCAAAGTTTGACTCCATTTTGTCCACAGGATGGTACAGATTCTCAACATCTATGCGCTTGGTGCTGAATATCACCTTTTAGTGATTCTTTGAACATAACCCATCAGGGTATGCATATGCATAAAATATGCATATTTTGAGGAAGGAGCCTGATATCCATATGGGATGAGGGGATATATCGAAAAACTTAAAGAAAAGCAATTAAGGTATGTAAAAGGTAAGATCTCTGGATCTGTGCTGACTACATAGAAAATTAATCAACTTTCAAGTAATATTCTTTATGCCCTGTTCTGAAACAAAAAAATCTTTCCCCCCCAGCTGTTTAAGGTATTTTTCTATAAATCTTGAAAATAAATCAACATATACTCTGAAACACAAATCTCAAGACTTCAACACAGCATCCTCTGAGACTGTTTTTAATCGCAGTAGATCCAACAGCATAATTACTCCATGACTTTAGCTGCTCCCACTAAATCTTCTTAATGTTCCAGGTTTAATATAATGTACAGGGATGCAAACAAATGGTGTCAGCATGTTGTAAGTTCCCACATTCCAGTTTTCTTCTCTCACTGTTTGTGTAATAATCTCACTTTCATATTTGCGTCTCTCTCCCCCACTCTCTCTGATAATTCCCACTGCCCCCATTTCCTCCTTCTCTTTTTAATGCTTATCAAGGTTTTATTTCTCTGGAAGTCCAGCCATAGGCTCGAGTATTTTGCTGAGTCAGGAGGCTGCCTGGTTTCTATGATGTCAGCGACAATCTAACCAGTTATGAGGAAAGTCTTATGGCAGGGTTAAATCTCTGTGAGCTTTTGCGTCGATACACTGTCTGTCGGCTCTCATGCACTCATTTCTTTCACCTGTAGCCATTCGTTGTCACATTGATTCCCAGCTGTAGTGTGTATGGGAATATGATAAAATAGCTTCCTTTTGTCAATTTCCATTGAGGTCCTGATAAAGCAGTACAGCTGAATGTAGAGGGGTAAGTGCATTTTCTTCATGACAGATAAAAGATAACTTTATCACTGCATACTGTCTGGTTATCACTGTTCACCTGAGGCTACCCAAACCTGATTGAAATGTGCTCATGCTGAGCATCTCAGCACAAGCAAACGGCCCTGCTGCCAGTATTTGCTCGGATGGTCACACTATATGCAGAGCAATCTATTTTTTTTTTCATATTTACCTTCCTTGAGCTGTTAATTGATTTTTCTCAGATCAATTCTGTGGTTTACAGAAATTGGTGGAGCAAAAGGGGTTCAATCAATTACCGAGTGATTAGCATGTGCAGTGGATTACTTCGAACTGAAGGACTGCACAAGAATGGAGGCTGAGCGGGTAGCAGGCACCATTCAATGGAGGCACTTGTCCTATCTTTACATTAATGTTGAGTCAAAGTCTACTTTTAATAGCCTACGCCCACAGGTTGTTTGAGTGTCACACATGAAATAGCTCTTTAGATCCTCATACAGTGAAGCCACTTTCCCCACCTTGTTTCAGAATGCTTGTGGGAGGTTCAGATAAAAGTTCAGCAGTGTGCTGAAGTGATCAGTATTGATCTGGATGGAGATTCTTTGCTGTGTTTTAAGAGGGCTTTGCTTTCCATCAAATGTGTATTCTGGTATCTATGTGTATGAAGACTTGATTTTCTCAGGCATCTATCAGTTTAACAACACCAATAAATATAAAAATCAATGGATACCCTGCTACTAAGTTAGGAACAACCCAGAGGACAGTAAACAAAACAAAACAATGCAGCCCTTGTGCTAATGATGTGGCCCTCTTGACACTGAGGAATGAGAATGAATCCCTTTTACACTGAAACTAGCAAACTAATTGTAGGGTTAGTAATTAATTCTTAATTCCCTCCATCTGTCCTGCTGGAAATGGACTGCACAAAAAAAGGCTAAAAACTAAGTCACCAATGTCAGCTGCAGTTAATTTGGTGTCTGTATTTAAGGCATAAACAGAGAGGGGAGTTGAAATGTGTCATAGTGAGGCATACATTCTGACATGAATAGGCTTTGACTGCAGATGGGAGAATAAAAACAGGACGGACCTTGTCTTGTGTGCAGTTATGCACACACATAAATGGGATTTAATTCAAGAAAAGTACAAGGAACATAGATGACATATAGCTTGCTCAACCTTCTCTTTAAAATGTTTTTAAAAAAATCAATATATCAGTTACTATGGCTCTCGATCATGTCCTGTGTGCAATTTGAGAAATTTTATTGTACAGTTTTATGTCGAGGTGTACAGTGTTTTTTTCTTGGGAAACATAAATATATATAAACTGTGTGTAACATATGCAATTTAAAACTCTCAGGACGATGTATTTCAGAGAGAAATAAGTTTGATTTTAAATTACCACTCCACCATTATTAGTGAAGATTAATTTGCCAACTCAAAATGCATGTAAATGACTAAACTGAGCCTGTAGTGCTCTTTCAAGAAATACTTTAATATCTGCAATTCCATTAAACTCACAAGCTCCTATGAGTGTAGCTCATAATGGTGCTTGATGCACATTATCACAAATTGTTAGATATAAAAAATAATTTATCTTTTATTATAAAATGAAAACTTGTGCAATCCATGCGTTTTTTAGCTGGATGGAGACAAAAAGGTCTGTGCCCTGTGTTGCATACTGTATGTATTCAGCACAACACAGTTCTTTTGAGAAGTTCATAAACCTACCATTGGGAGGAATCACACAGTTATGGCCAGTTGGGGGATTGCCTGTTTCAGAGGTGTTCAGAGAGGATACCAATAGACTACGAGAGTTAAGATAATTGTCATGTCCTGTATACTCTATCTCAGCGCACATTTGGATTTCGAGCTGACCAACAGGAGTGAAACTGACTCTGAATGTCCACCAACCTTCTCTTAAAAGGAGTGTGAAGGAAAACATAAGAGAACATCAGAAATATAAAAACGGCATCTGTAAATAAACGGACAAGGAAGAAAACAGGAAGGAGAAAATGCAAAGAGGATTAAAGGTGAAAAAGTAAAAAATAAATCAATGTATGATTAAAAACCTTACAGTAAGGAAAAATACTTAAATAAATATATATATATATATATATATATATATATATATATATATATATATATATAATATATATATAAACCAACATACAACATAGCCAACAACTTTTTTTAGTCAAAAGTACATTTGAATTATTATTTCATAAGCTTTATTTCATAAGCTTTTCACTTTTACACCTACAACGTAATATTGCATCAGAACCCACAGCTCTCAGAAAAATGCATCATCCAATTTTACCATCTAAACACAGTTGAGTTCATTTAAGGGTGTTAAATGGAAATGAGATGCTATACAGAGAAGCAATAACTTTCTGAGTACAGCCTCAGTTTTCTGCAGAGGTTAAGCTCCAAATTTGATGCTTCAAAAACAATCAAAAGAGTTCAAGATCACCGAGGTAGAGGTTGTTTGAAACACTAAAAAAGCAGTAAAATAAAAGTAGCAAGTATGTTAGAAAGTCACATCCAATTGCATGTGAGTGGATTCCAGAATTTAAACTGCTATTTGGAAGTACTCATCTGTGTGTGCCCTCGACAGTCACAATAACTTTGAACACTTCAAAGTGTTTAAGCTTTATGAATAAGAGACTGACAATAACTCCAATGTGTGAGATCCCTAAAAAAATGCCCTAACCCTTATCTGCTTGTATGTAAAAACCCTCCACTCTAAATCCACTTCAGCCTTTCCTGAGAGATTTCCGTCCTCTCTACCACACTGACACTATTGATATGCAACTGTTACTGCTGCATAAATAACAGAAGCGATGAGAGCGACAAGCTTTTTCATCTTTGACTATAGGATCAGTGAGTGCAGCTCCCAAATCCATGTGCATACCACTCTCTATGTTCTTGTTTTTCGCATGAGGTCAGACACTATTGACTGGAACCAGTGAGGGGAATGAGTCTGCATTTACCAACAAATTGGTCCCTTGGATTGACCTCTGGTTCAACTTTGCTGGATTTCAGGAGAAGGAAACATCAATACATCTGGTCAAAGACATAAATCTCACTCAGTCACCAGAAATAGGGCAGACAGATTTACATTTACATACAGTATTCATCATCAAGTTGACTTTCTGCCCCCATGGCAGGAAATGTGAGTGTGGGAAATGTCACTTTAATTATACTGCATTCATAACATTAAGAGCAATTATAGCAGAATGTAAAGGGTCACAAAGTGCCCATATAAAAGCAACTCGTATCATATGTCTAGAAAATAATGACCGAAGTTCCAGCAGCAGTTTTAAAATGCTGTTTTATTGGCTAGTAAGACCCAGAAGCCAATTACAGTCTCTCTGCAGTATCAGCTCTAATTTGTCCAAGTAGAATCTGAGGAAAGAAAAATTAAACCAGATTAATTGAATTTGCTCAAGACTTCTCAAAATGTTAAAGTTTGGTTTTCATAAGTACAGTTCTTCTATTCACACAAAGCTTATCAATGTGTTACTCGGTCGTAAATGTGATGGCAAAACAACGCTCTTTTTAACAAAATATGCTCTCGGTTCAGCTGTGATGCTAAACCATAAGGTATTTTTCAGAACGAATAACCAATACCAGTCTGTCTTTTTTTGTAAAACCTGATGATTCTCTTTTCAGCATTCAGCTTCATGCCTTTAAAGCTGAATCAAGGACAATAGTCTGTCTAGAATTCAGGCAAATTCTATGAAAAGGAACAAAATGCCTTAATCCTAACCAACAATGTTATGTCTCTGATGTTCAAAATCCGTCTTCCCCTTTCAGAAAGATACCAAAATACTACCAACCTTCAGGTTTCTGTGAATGTGGCTTTCATGTCTTTATCAGGAAGGTCCCCGATTTATTTTATTGCAAAAAAAAAAAAAAGAAAAAGAAAAGAAAAAAAATATCTAATTGAAATTTGGGTTTCTAAAAACTTGACTAAAAACTTACTGACATAGTTCAAACTCACATTATTAAATAGGGGGTAAATATACAGCTTGCTCTCAAAATGGAAGGAAACAAGACAGCGGCTTCACAAGAGCAAGAACAAAGAAGAATTTGTCAACATGTTTGGAAAAAGATGACCAATTACCATTATTGTTCAGATAAATGAAGTACAGGTTTTCCACGTCCATACAAAAATGTCACAGGCTTAAATTCTCGTCCTTTCATTTTCAAATCTCCTAAAAATGTTTACGACGCTAACAGGAATTGAATAGACTGCTTTGATTTGGCAAGAATATTATATTTCAGTATTGTGATCTGCAAGAACTTGCACCACCCCTACTATGAAATCACCTTAATTTATTTCTACTGGCATGGTCACCGAAGTTCATACCTGTTATTTTGCCTGAAATCTTAGGTAAGTCTCACTGCTGATCACATATACATTTGAAAAGAGCTACTTCCCTCCTACATCTTAGACACCTAACGCAAGATACAACAATATCTACCAGATGAACATTCTGTTTTATTGGACAAATTAATACACAAAAGGCAAAAAAAATTTACATTACTGGTTAAAAACATGTTTGGTGCGTACAAAAAATTGTTAGGAAATGGGGTAATAAAGTTAAATTATAAACCTCTTTCAATATTTTGAGTATTATCGACCAAATAAAACCATTTTAGCAATGGCTAAACTTTGTTGTTACTCAATGACAAATGAATTCACTGAAAAGCTTAGCTGTTCGCCAATCGGTTAAGAGGACAGACTTGCTTATTTTTCTGCTCTGTGTTAGGCTCCAATCTGTGCTTTGGCAAAGCCGTGTTGGGAGGTGCCAAAAGGACAAGTACAACAAAGATTATTATCTGTTAGGGGAATTGTAGTTTCTCTGCTTAACAATAGGCACTTCTAAACTGACATTGAACTAAATGCTTGAAATGAAGGGCTCATGCTTTAGGATCAGCGGATGCAACAGATTCTGATAGTTCATTTTTATTAACACTATTCTTTACTGTTCACAAAAACTCAGCAGCACAACACTTTGGAATACTTCTAATAAAAAACAAAACAAACAAACTGACAAAAATGCTTAAAATAATAATAACCACTCCATTTAGCTCACTATAGCAGCAACATAATTTTTGTCATTCTGTGATGTCATTTTCCATAAATGGTAGGGAAAAAGGTTTTCACTATTTGGCTAAAAGTGCAGTAACATGTGATGGAAAATGTTTCCTTACTTATCTTTGTTCAAAGCTACCAATATTTTATATATGTGTTCATTTGTTGCTGTTTATTTGTGTATATTTTGAGGTGAAATAAAAGCAGCTGGTGAGATTCGTTGTTTAGTCATGTCAAAGAAAAACAACCACATTTACTATTAGACAATCAGATGATTCGGTGGGCATCAACCAGTGAGGCTGTAGACTCTTTGTGTTTTGAGATTTTGGATAACTGTATGTAGTTTACTTTACTAAACTTGTGGTTGAGAACATTTCAGTGACCTGCAAAAAGATAGTTCTGTAGGTTACACTTTACACCTGAAATAAGAAGACAATGCTTATATAGAAATAAAAGTGTTTTTTCTGAATGTGTTTTTTTTTATTATTTTGATTTTTAGTGTCAATAACCAAGTTTAGTTACTAATTATTTTACATATTTGAACAAACAAGGCAAAAAAGTGTAAGGCCAGAGGTATCTGATATGACTTGAATCTGGCTTAACTTAAAAAAAAAAAGACTATGTATTATGCTAAAATATGTACCAGGGGTCTCAATTTCACTTGTGTGCATAATGCTAATTTATTAGTCACACCACAAATAGTGGAAAATGTCTCATTAATACCAACAGAAATAGTTCCTACGAAATACTAAAAAAACGTTTGTGGTGCAAGAACACATAATTAAAATACTGGTGTCAGAAAATGGATACATTGCAAATGTTTTCTATTCTTGGACTTGCAGAGAGCACCTCCATCAATTTACTGAAGATGTGAAGTTTCCTGCATAATAAATTTTAATTTGAGGAAGATGATATAAAGCATCTCCAGCAATGTTTATTTCAGCTGTTGAAAATGACAGCCCAGTCCCTCAGAAAGTGTATGAAAATATGCCATTCAGTGGCAGTCTGTGTTTTAAACTTTCCTATTTTTGAGAAATTCAAACAGTTCCCTAAAATATTTTCAAGCTGGTAATTGAAATACATCCTCGTCTAGTTTATTCATTTATTTTCTCATTTATTTTTTGGTTCAGGATAAGTTGAGTCATCCTTTGATTAGTGGCTGTGACAGATTTCCATCTTAAATTGGTCTGTTACTTAAATCTTAACAAGAAAAGCACACAAATGGCAGATATTAGTATGAAATTTAATAGTCCTTGGAGTAGGATATATTTTTCTGATTTTATTCCGAGTGTGGACTGCCAAATATTTTATTATACATCTTTTTTTCTGGTCTTTTTCAGTTTCTTTCTGTTGGGATGCAAATCTGGTGTTGTGGGCCCGCAGGGAGCCACCCACCATTACTATGATCTCTACATGCTAGATGGTATTAAAGAGAACAAATGTAGAGCAAACTGGTCTAATCTGATCTGCTCCTTTCAAAACAGCTCAGACAAGGAGCCTGGGATTCCTCACTGCTAATTAACAATGTCGTCTGTGACAGGCTGTGGACTTGTGAGATGCTCATCTCATTGATAGTTTCAGACGTATTACAGTAATACAGCGGGAAAGAGGGACTTTAATGAAAAAAAAGGGTCATTCATCACTTCTGAGGCTGTTACAACCTTGGTGTGTTGAATCTCAAGATTACTTCACCAAAGACACTTCTCAGCACTTTGACTGACCTCAGTTCATCATTTGCAAATGTAAAGAGGATGGATCCTTGTCAAAAGCCTTGAATAACTCATCATCTTAAAAGCTGGGGGAAATAATAAAGGGTTAATGGTTCCGTTTTGAAACCTTAGAGGCTTTACTGCTAAGTACTTGCATTTCCATTCCTCTCATGTACAAAAAGAGCTAAGGAAGAGACTGGGGAGCTGAGATAGCAGTTAACAGCACAGGATGCATAAAAGTGTTTGTGCATTCAGGTGGTTTGTTTTTCTGTTTATATGTGCATGTAGATGCATGCATCCCCCATTAATGCATTTCTCTGTACACATAACAGCATACTCAAGTACTTTTACAGTGGGTGTGTGTGTGTGTGTGCATGTGTTTGAGCCGGATTTGAAATCGTTATTGGCCATAATAAAGAGTGACATGATTCCAAGTTACAGAGAGCCTTTAGTATTGGCAGAGTGAAGCCATGCTTTAGACATGCCAGAAGTGCCAAAAGGCTTCGAAATCGAGCCGATAGAACTAACCTTATTTAACGGGCAGACATCTGAGCCAGTTCCCCCCAAAGAGAATGCCATTTCTGAATGTCATGACCTTTTCTAACCGTGTTTAAAACCCTCCAAGGTCGTTAAGGTGTGGTTTGTCAATAAAGCGAATTTGAAGACACTTGGGGAATGGTAAATGGGCAGAAGAATGACACACGTGAGCAGGTTTTAATGTACATACCATTGCATATTGTTGATCTTACTGAGCTGGCTTGATTGCATCACAGTGATTGAAGCTGTGAAGGGGTGGGTGCGTGTGTCTGTGTGTGTGCAGGCTTGATGAACTTTAAAGCTAGGACACACGGCCTCAATAGCATAACAAAGATGAAGTGAAAAGAACAACAGGGTTATCAGAGTAAGTGTGTAAAGACATCTCAGTGGCATTTGTAAAGGGATGTGGAGTCCAGGCTTTCAGGACAAAGTGGGGAATTGCCCTGACTACTAGGTCCTAGTTCAGACATCGCCCAGACAATAGTCTGCCAGAGTAAAACAATGCAGTTTACCCGGAAAGACCAAGAAGACCAAGACTGAAGACATAACAGTAGATGTTAAAAGAAAAAAATAATAGAGGGTGTTTATTAAAGGGGTTTAGAATTTGAGAAATCAATGCAGTAAAATCCTTGCTTTGTCAAAAGGTCATTGGGTTTAGATCCATGTAATTGGTAACAAAATGTTATCGAAGGTGAAACAAGCGCAGAACATAAATAGGATTTACTGAGAATCCCTCTGACTTCAGAAGAACAGGAAAGTGTGGGAACTTCAGGTTAAAACCAATGGCAAATCATCCCCCCCACCGCGTTTCCTTCAGTATGACCCTGCAGACAAAGTAGAAACCCAATATCTTCAAAGCGTGTGACTCTCAGCTGTTGTGATTAAAAATAACTTGATTTCATACTTGCCCAGAGCTGGATGAAATGCACTTTAGTTGTAAACATTTCAACAATTTCAAAAGAATAACAAGGGTTTTTATGCTGGCATTGTGGCAGATGTTTCTTTGAGTGAACAGTAAAATGCAACTGTCTCCCTTAGTTCAAGGATCTAAATAAACGTTTGTTCAAATTCATTAAAAATGCTTCCAAAGAATACAATAACAAAATAAAACTCTTTGTACAGATAAAATAAATAAAGTCAGCATATTATAATGGTATTACATCATATGAATATGAATTACTTTCATACAGAAAAATTAAAAGAAACGTAGTGTTAACGGGTGTCTTGAATAGAATATATGTTAGCAGATATAAAGTCTCACATTGATACTTAAAGCAGACACTTCCACACTACATACCAAAAACCCAATAACATTATTAAAAGTATCGTCATGTGTATGACTTTTTTTTTTTTTAATAAAATATACACATTATGAAAAGAACTTTGAACTTCCTTGTTGCTGAAATGTGCTATACAAATAAACTAAAGTTATGGATTGAAATATTTTTGGTACATCTACATTTTAATAATAAATTAACATAGATATTTTTATTTAATTTGGCTAGTAGCAAACAATCATTTTTTGTTTCTGAAATGAAGTTGAATTTATTACAATCTACAACTTTTGAAGAGGACAGGTAAGTACGAACAGAAGATTTGGCTGTACTTTTTTGAAGAGAAATAAATATTAACAGCAGAGGCAATGGATTGATAGATTATGCAATAACATAACCATTTAAAAGCTTCTGTGTTAAGAATCATTTCAATATGATTAAGAATCATTTAAATAACAGAATAAAACATGTTTCATTCTCATGTTCTGATCAGAGTAAGAACATGATCATCACTGGAAATTCCTACAATTTGCATTGTAGGAATGCAAATCGGAGAAACTCCACATATGGTGTTTCTCCTCACTGAATGCTACAGGTAGCTATTTGGATGACAGCAGATTTTTCTCCTAGACCAGTAATGTTAAGATTTACTTTGGCATTTCAGGTACATAACCTGATTAAGTACAGGGCGAGACACAAATCACATTGCTGTTGAAAAATCTGTATGTTGACAAAAGATTTTTGTGCAGTCCACCTTTCTTTTTCCACTGCAGATGAATAAGAAACCTCAATGTTATGAATTAGCAGTTTAGTGACATCTGGAAGGTCTCAATTTTTTCGCTACAGAATGTTGCATAGCACACTTCGTTCTGCACATAAACATTCTGCATGTGTTCAGATATGAAAACAACACTGTATTTGTTTGGAACAGCTGCTTACCAAACACACAGGGCTTACATGGCTATTTTTAGTACAAATATGTGTACCATAAACTTTTAGTTACACTGGCCTTGAAGTTCTTTAAATAATCAAATATCTTCCTCAATTTTGTAGTGAGAGATCAAAATTATGTTTGATTTGTGTAAAACAAGTCCCGGGTAATCTTTAATGGGAGCTGATTTTAAAAGCAATAAGTAAAGTATCTCCACTTCCCAGATTTTTTTCAGCTAATTAGAACAAACTAATTGTTCTTCTGATTCCACTTCTTTATTAAACAATGAATTATAATCAGTCTATTATTCTAGGAGTTAATGTAAGGGGGAAAATACTTGGTAAAGAGTAACTACAGCCTCTTGTTCACATTAGGAACATTTGTGCCCTTGATGTTGACATGAAAAAAACCACAACTGTAAGAAACCGAAAAAAAAACCCAAGGAAATGATCATGAATAGATAATTTCACTAGTTTGAATCACTCACTTTACTATGTTATGATATGTTTGTAATTCATACTCTCACCTTCAGACGACACAGTGTAGGGTACTGCATAAATAGAATGATGTACAATTATCCAGCATATTTTTTCTGAACCATAGAAACAAGGCAGATATATTACTAAACAGAACTGGATTAAAAATACAGAGCTATAATGGACATGAGCACAGAAATTAGAAATACTTGTATTAAAATATAATTTGAGCTGTTTATTGCTGTAATGAGTGTGAGTCAGCTGAGGAACAAGAAGAGTTAAGAACTGCGTCAGATGTGCTGGGTGAAAATCAGGAATATGCACAATTCCAGCAGACATCATGAAAAATACAAACTGCTGCAAGTCCTTAATCCTGAAGAGTTTAATCCTAGAATCACAGTGATGCAGAGAAGACCTGCCTGTTACTAACAGAGCGCAAAACAGCTCATTAACCACATTTTCAAAGACAAGGACCTGTCCATAACTCTTTCTCCATTACTGCTGAAATTGCTCACTTTTTTTACCTTAAAATTACACTCATTTAACTCCTCAAAGGAGTGCTCTTAGTAGTAGTAAGAGAGGGGAAAGACCCAAAGCCGTCACAGTGTGAACTCACTACGATCTCCAAATTGGCCGAAAAGCCATCTTTTCTGATTTACTGTGGCCTCCACTGTAAGTTTGTGGCTTTCTTCAATCATCCCCCTTAATGCACTAACCATTAGAGTCTGTCCAGAAACAGAATATACCCTGGTGTCTCAATTATAGGCCAAGACTGAATCTCTACGGCAGCTGTAGAAGGAAATGACTATCCATTTTCTGCTTCAGCTCTCACACACCGGCCGCGCAGTCCTGCCTGTTGTTCAGAGCACCAAAAACTCATCTTTCCAACTGAATTGTCTTATTAATAACCCTGACTGCAGTGAAGGTGCCAATTAAAGTTAGCCTAAGATTTACATTTATTTTCCAAAGCTTTGTAGTGCAGTTTCTCTTTGCGGCCTTGTATTATTTATTTGAAAACTTTCAGAACTGAAAAAAAATAAATAAATAATAAAACATCAGGCTTTTGAAAGCAAAGTTGTAAATACAACATCAAATAATAGTGAAAGATGTAATAGATTTCAAGAAATTACAGTTCACTATGCGCTTTCATCTTCGGGTTGGATCTGGTGCTTTGCAAACTCTGAAAAGTTATACCAAGAAATAAAAAGAAAAAAAAAAATGACCGACAGGGATAAAAGGACTGCCTGCAATGAGAATTCAAATGGGATGTAGGAATAAACACATGAAAGAACAAAATTTTTTGGCACAATTTAACAACGGCAAGGGCTCCAGCAGGAGTTTTAATATCCACTACGTTTCTGTAATAAATACTGAGAAATATCCACGAAAGAGAAGATGACAGAAAACGGTTGCTAAATAATTGCCATATTCTTCTGAAGACACTTATGGACTCTGCGTTTAATGCTGCTTTTCCTCTCTGTGCATGTGGGACTGTAAATGTGACCACTTCTGTATTTAATGGCTGGCACCACCGATGAGATGTGAAGTGGGAGAGATAATCAGACATAGAAAGGAGAAACTGTATGAGGGAGCAACAGACAAAGCTGGCAAAAGACAGGTAGAAACAGAGCGGCACTGACAGAGATGTGAGGTAAGTAAAATAATATGCTGACAGAGAGAGCACGCCATGACCATTTATATAAGAGGCTGACAAACTGGTGAATGGCAGCCCTGAAAATGAGTGTGTGCAGAGAGCAGAGATGAACGGCAAAGGTTAAGTCCCATAAAATAAGGATATCTGTTTATGTAGTTAACATTGGAGGGATGGGAGGAAAGTAGGCCTTTGTGGATGTATTCTGAATGCTTTATTAGAGTCTGGAAATTATTAGGATAAAATGGGTTAATGCTCAAGTACACCTTCACTGAGTGGATTAATATTAATACCCCGGTGTGTGTTCAACTGCAGTCTTTTAAAGTGTGAACAACTTTGTTTGATGGAGCAATTAATATGAGTTTGACATGTTTGATGTAACTGGAGTGAACATAATAATAATTTAAAAAATTTAGCCTCCACTGTGCTGTTTCTTTTGTCCCATTGATTAGCTCATGAATTGAAAAATCATCAATGAGTCAATTCATTTCGGAAATGTAATTTTAAAAAGTGAAACTAGATTCTATACACACTGAGTCACATATTTCAAGCTTTTGTCTCTCAAGCCAAAAAATAATGGAAACCCAATATTAAGTGTCATGGTAAATTAGAATATCACATAGCCCCATTAGAAAAAACATATTTTAAAAGAGAATCTATCATGTATTTTCCAGGCACATAGTGCCATTTTATTGCATAATCAAGTAATTATGTTACCTTCAGTTGGTATAAAAATGTTGTATGTCAAGCACAACTTAAAGAAAATCTGACTTCGCGATTTGCCGACTTGATATCAGCCTTGGGCTCTTTCAGAAGTTCCTACTCTCTCTGACACTCAGCTTTCAGCATGTCATCACAACTTTCATTGTCTCATTTACAACTGCTCTTAGGAGGCTTGGACTGAGAAGCAGTTCTTATGATAAGCTCAGGAGATTTACAGTTCCCCCAGGAGTTTGCTGATTGCTGCTGCTGCTAGTCTGCAGAAGCTAAGATGGTAAGGTGTCGGTGAGGGGGGTGGGATAGGAGCGGAAACTAGACTGAAGATTCAAGGAGGAGCTCTGTTGAAATCAGCATAACTGGGGGTTATTGTCAAGAAGAAGATGAGGCACTAGAACAAACAATGCAGATGAGCTGAAAGTCTCTGTTAAAGCAACATCAGCTCTCTCAATATTTTTTAAATAGGTCTTTCACAATATTCTATTTTTTGAGGGACTGAATTGTAGATTTTGATGTAATATGACTAACACATAGTGAATGGAATTAAGGTTAACTTCTTTTTATTTAAAAACTTACATTTGTATCGAACTGTTGAGGTGCCTGTGGGGTCTTTGCCCATGACTATGAAAAATGTTCTTGTTGAAAACAACATCACAGGATGAAAACCAAACTTTGGTCTGAAACAGCTTTCAATCTTAGTTTTATTTGCTATATTTAAATATTTCTTAAAAGTTAACTTAGGAATGATGCCATTCAACTTCAATGCTGGCATGATAGACGGCAAAAATAAAAGACAAGAAAGGAAAGAGACATCACTTTGTTTTATAGCATCCTATAAGCAAAATGAATTACAAAGTCTATTTCAGTGTAGCTATTTCCCACATTAGGTAAATGTGTGAGATAGTGCACTGTAATAAAAAGCCAGAACATCAACGGCAAAGCAGACTCTTGCTTGTAATGACTATTATTACACAAACAACTGCACACAGATCTAACCCGATTACTACTCATTAGAAAGAAAACAGAGGATCATATGGCAATCTAATTCTAAGATTACAGTAATTGCTTTCGTTTAATGAAAACACATTTACACAGTATGGTAAAGCAAATGTTTTCAAAAAGAAAACTGTTGATCAATTAAATTAACTCTGGCAAGCTTTGATATTTTTGAGAATCATGCTATAAAGCTGCTTGGAGCGGTAAAATTAGCCACACTAAGTGCCCTTTTGTATTTGCCTGTATGTGCATTATGGATATTTTATGTGCAGACACTGGAGGCTGTGTTTCTTTTTACTTTTCTTTAGAAATACAATGCTCATTTGAGTGAAGGAGGAGATGTAGGTCTTACTTCAAGCATACTTATGCGCCTTTCCATCCTACCATTTCAAAGAGATTTGTCTTTATTTTATTTTATTTTTGATTGGAGAAGCTTGCAGGCTTCAAGGTCCACATGACAAAATCCATTGTCTATTTACATTGTCCAGGGATCAGGGGGTCAAGTATGATAGATGATATGCCATCTGCTTATCAGACTCTTCCAGAGGTGATGGTGGAGTTAGCACTCAGTAAAAATGAAGGTCAGCATATCAAGTCAAAACAAACCGTGCGGGCCAGGAGCTGAGGTGGCGGTGCTCCGAGGGTGTGGAAGTTGTTTGCACGGTTCTTGATCTTGCTACCATATAACTGATAAGACTGGGAGAAAATGCACTGCCCAAAAGGATTATCTGTGGGTAGCTCAGCGTGTCTGGCGACAAGCATGCCGGGTGAAGTAGATGCTGGTTTGTTTGCCTTAGAATCTCCTCGAGAAGTTCAGCACACTGGTTTCAACGAGTCCAGTCCTCTTGGATGTACGGCACAAGCCCACTCATCGGAGACCTCAGTAAAAGCCTGTTGAATCACGATACACCATCGTATTCAATAATTCATAAGTGAAATGTTTTTATATACACATTATCCAGGAGTGACTCAGAAACCCCAGCAGTTAGCAGTCGCTTTCGCTATTACACATAATTGACACTTGACATGACTTAACAACAGCACTTTTGGCTTGTGTGTCTGACTGTAGACATATAAATGAACAATATATATTTGTATTGCTAAAACCAAAACCTTTCTGAGCTGTCTGTTTAAAAGCATTCAATCTCTCCAGTTCAGAGAGTTATACACAACACCTATATTGTCTACTTCAGCATCCTTAATGCTTTAGGATCTTTTGTATGATCAATAACTCTAATATTGTTTGTCACTATGCTGAACCAGAATGAGAGACCATTTAAATGCTGAGGAAACCATTGCAAGTATTTTAAGTTAGTAACCTGATTAAGGAATAATGAAAAACTTTGCAGCAAAAGATATATAATTACTGAGGTGGGATAATCATGTACAACTACAGCAAAATGTGCCTTAATAAAGTTTTTATCAAAGTATGAAACAAGAACAAATGATTAAAAGCAAAAATACCTGACAAATTGCCCATTTTAGGTCAAAATTAAACATTTAATTGTACAAGCTTTACATGGTTGCAAGAATAATTTGATTAACACATCATCCTAAGTGTGGAGCTGAGAGAGACTTTTGAACATTTCAGAAATGTTCAAAAGAATACTTGATTATCTATTCGATGTTATGCCCCTGACATTGAAATAATATATGATGCATGACATTCTTTCAGTCTAAAGCAATAAGAGTAAGGTCTAATAAGACTGGTAATCCACACTTGTTTTTAGATTCTTTACAAAGATGGAAAACAATGTGTGTCTGCAGTTAGTATTTTATCTCAATCTGTGGGCTTTGCTCCATTATTTGCATTTTTTATGGGTTTCTCTCAAACATATCCAGACATCGGCTTTCTGCTCATTGATCTTTTTCCTCTCATCTCCTTGGGCTTCATGCTGGGTCAAAGGAGGGGCAAGTAAATGCTTATAAATAATGCGAGACACGTCAACCTTTTTAGATGCAGACCATCTTCAACCTTTCAGTGATTACTTCTATCAAAATGTACAAATGACAAGTTTTCTTTTTCTTTTGAAGCAGAAGAACAAATAGTAATTCAAGTCAAGTTGGATGAGGATGCTCTTTTTTCCCTAGAGTCTCAGTGTGCAAATTTAAATCACGACAGAGGGAAAAATGACCCATGAAACACTGAAGAGTTAGATTATGTTAAACGCTCATGTCATTCAGGTTGCCAACAGAGTTGGACCTTGAAAAACAATAGTTGTGACTCAGCACAATTATGAGACGAATACTTTCACCAGCTGCAAGTGATCCATGTAAATAAACAGAGGTAGCAGTCTATAAGAATGTATGCTATAATCACAGATCTACATTTAATTTGGCTGACAAGGTGGCGTAAGGCCAGCCACTTTAGAGTGTTTTAGCTGTGTTTTATGTTTGGGACATGTACATGAATCCATTTGTTAAAGTTAAGAAAAACATACGACCTTCTATTCCATTAAATTAAAAGCAACTCAGCCTAAATCCAACCAAAAACCTAGGAAGCCAAGACCGGGCCTGCAAAACGCAACTGGTGTGCTTCACTTCACAAAACACATTATGAGGAAAGAACGTTAAGTGGAAAAATTGAGGCAACAGCTCAAAATATGAGCCGAGATGTTCAAGCTTGGTAGCAAATGTGTCTTCCAAATGGACAATGACCCCGAGCATACCAATAAACAAGTGGTAAAAGATAACAAAGGCAATGTTTTAAAGTAGATACTACTTGAATTAACAAAGCTCTGATGTTAATTCATAGAAAATGTATGGGAAGAGCTGAGTTGTGTAAAGAATAAGGTACTTCACATTAATGACTGACTTACACCAGTTCTGTCACAAGGAATAGGATCAAATTAAAGTAAATGCTATAAGCATTTAATCACAGTAACACAGAGCTTAAAGGTAATTAAACAATTCCTTTTAAAGGTAAAAAAAACAATTAATATTTGGTCTGATTTAATGCCAGAAAAAAGATTGTCTCTTATATAGCGTAGGTAAACTTCCATTTTCATCTGTATAAGCAGGAGATAGCTTGCTTAGTTATGCGTAGAAATATAGAAGGCAGTCCTAAAAATGACAAATCCCGACTACAAGCACCACATTTTGTCACTTTTACACTCAAGCCTTTCATGGCTTAAACAGATGATATAGCATGTCACTTGATGGGCTTTTCTGTGGCTGCTCAGTATCATCCCAATAATATGATAGGCTAAGGATGTTTGGTGTATCATAAAAGCAAAACAACAACATCCCATGCACACCCATTCAATCCTTTCAGCAAGAATTGTGGACTGGTTTGCTTTTGTTTTTTGTCTGAATACAAAAGAGCCAGTATCACCCACAGTCATTTCTTGTCTTCTTTTGTTTTTGACAGTAAACTCATTGCAGCTGCCAAACATCATGTTGCAAAAGATAGCAATGTTAGGATTGATTAGAAGGGACACAAGTAAACTCATGTTGCTGTTTCATGCTATAGCTGTCCCCCCCTCTCCAAAAAAAAAGGAAAATTAAAAAAACATCTTTGTTGTCTTTTTATATTAAGAAAACTCATTCTCTATATAATCTTTAATGTGACTACTACTACGCTTAATGAGGCAACACAACAGTGGTATCGATAAACTCTTTATGGCAACAATGAACATTTTCTGAAACTACTCTTTTTGACTCAGGGTTATCACATGCAGAGCAATGAATCTGAATGTGGAGCTGAGGAGAAGAGAGCAATAAGTGTGACAGCTCTGGCTGAGTGGGAGTCAGAGGAGGTGAGGGGCCACAGCTGGCTTTGGCTGTGGGCTTGTTGACTGTTGAGGCGTCTGATGGCAGTGTTCACAAATAAACGGCTGCACTGCTCTGTCTTGCTCTTTGGTGGGATAAATTGGTGGCTGAATCTGAAGTCCATCTGCCACAGTTCATCATAGAGTGAGGAGGAGGAATTATTTAGAACACTGATCATCTTCTTCCTCTCTGTTCTCTGACTTTGATTGGACTGCAGTGTCATATCCAAGGGTCTTGTGTCCTCGCCTGATGAGGGGACTGTCTACTGACCATTGACTTTTGTTGACCATTCTCGTCAACCTTGACGAGAATGGTTGACCATTTTCTTGCTCCATGGCCGTTAAGGATTGTATATTCAATCTGTATAGATATAAGTCATAAATTGTTGTGAAAGGTTAAGGGGGAAGTTTCACATCTTTATGCAGTGGTAAGGTCAATACTGTAGCCTACTGAAGAAAGTTCCATACTTTTGTAACAAACATGTCATCGCAATTCGTTCTAATTATTTTGAATTGACAGAACATTTTGAGTAAATGCCACCACCATAGAAAAATAAAATAAATAATTAAAATAAAAAAAACTTAAAGCAACTTGGAAAAAAAAAAAAAAGGAACAGTGACCCACTGAGTGAGTTTATCTGAAGCCATTGGTGTTCCTCTGGACCATAAAATTGTCATTTGTCCTGCTATGGCTCTATCAAATGAAAGTTAAGGGCCATGCAGGGTCGCTTTTCTGTTGGTGAGATTATTTGGGCTTGTGCATGTGATCTCACTAAATCGCCATAGATAATTACATTCAAAATTTTCCAGATCCACTAAAGTGATTGCAAAATCACAATTATATATATATATAAAAACACTTAACAAAAATTAATCATGCGATAGGAATTATTGCATGTGGTTATGTGGAAACTATTGAATGTTGGTTTAATTTTAATGTGTCTTACCCACAGAGAGCCTCTCGGTGTGTCTGTGTTTTTGACACGTGGAAAGTATTAAGCAAAAATAATGTAACCGGCAAAAGTGATTACGTTCTGAGACTTGCTTAAAACCATTACAAAGAGAGAAAAGACGACCGAGCAGAGGGGATTACTCTTGGCTGGAATGTGGAAGCAGCGGAATAGAGCAAGGAGGGGAAACAAGGGTGACATTGAAAGTGTAGCAACGAGAACAGCACAAGCAGAATATCAGGTGAAAGACAGTGGCAAAGCGCCAACTGATTGTTCTAGAAACAAGGAAAGAACAGAAAGAAGAGGTATAGAGAGAAGTAAAAGAAATAAGAGTAAGAGTATTGGACAGGAAGGGAGTGATAAAGGTACAAGAACGTCAAGAGATTCAATCTTACAACCAAAGCCCTTTACCACCGACAGTGTCCTGCCTGTGACGTGTACTGCAGGGAGTGGTGATAAAAAGCCAGAAAGAGAAGAAGACGAAGGAATTAGCATTATGAAAAGCAGCAAAGACCCAAAACGAATATGGAACAGCCACTTGATGATGCTATTGCTTGCTCCACAAAAGGGTGGCGGTGATGGGAGCTGTAATGAAAGGTAGGGGGCGTAAAACTGCAATGATGCAGGCTGCTGGAAGTAAATGGGGCCAGATTAATAGCTAAACAAAAATTAGCAAATAAATGCAAATAAAATCAACAGATGACATAAATAAAGCTGTACACCCAGCAGGCATTCCAGCCAGCCAGTTGAAATTAACCAAGATGGAGGGGAGGAATCTGACTAGGGTTAGTATGAGGCAGCGGACCTCTTTACTAATCTGGTGTACAGTATAGTGACATATACTGACCTGGGCTTGAGACAGCACTAGTGGTGGTGGGCTCAATAATTGCTACAGGGGAGGAGAGGAGGGGAAGAGGGAGGGGAAGGGAAAGAGGACATTCATGTATTATTAACAGAATGGAGACGTAAAACAAAAAGAAAAATGCATGCAAGGACAAAAAGGACAGGGAATGGAGACAAACCCTCCCCATGCAATAACGACTAAAGTCTCTGTAGCAAGATGCAGCTTTTACATGCTCATAAACAACATGTTCCACTGCCCCAATGCTCTGAGATTTGCATGAATTAAAAATGAATAATAAAAAAAAAAGAAATAGATGAACCCTGGAGCTGTTGCTGCTTCAAAACTCTAAGAAGATTTCTTTGTGATGTGAAATCTTACTTCCGGTTTGCAAAAACAAGGACTTATTCTTTGCTTTGATGGTTAAACACACCAACCTCTGGAACCACCCTATAATTTCAACAGCACTTCTTGGGTAGTTCTTAAATCACTTCTTTCTCTGTCACAGATTCAGCCACCGGTTTCGATTTTCTCATCCTTTTTAGGATGTATGAAGTGACTAGAGAATGAGCAGAAAATGGGGAACTTGAAGTCTGTGTTTGATCCCGCAGAGGAATGAAGTCAGGAGGCTCAATCTGATTAACTTATGAACTCATTTCAGGCTGGGCCACTGGTGGCATTTGAGTGATGGAATAGTATGAGACCATGAAATGTTCAACTCAGTGTGTCAAAACCAAGCCTGTGAGGGCCCTTTCCTCCCAAAGTCAATGGATAAAATGTCACAAAAGTAGGTCTTATACTTGATCATGCCAACAGTTACAAATAGTCATGTAGATTGTAGCTTATTTAAACTGAGATATACAAATACTGACAACTTTATTAAATACATCTGTGATACTGCATGGAAGCAAACAAATCAGCCAATCCCATTGTAGCAACCCGGCATCAATATGTGATGAAGATGACTTGCTTATCCTCACATCAACCATCACAACAGGGAGGAAAGGAGATTAAAGGGACTTTTTTAATGGTATGATTGTTGGTGAAAGCTCTAAAAATGAGAAAATATCAGGCGAGGAGAAGATCTGTGGATGAAAATGCCTTATTGATGTCAGGACAAAATTATTGCATGGTCACAAGACAAAGAAAAGCCAAGAAAAAGCATAATATCAACTCTTAACATGGAAAACCTGACTCAAAAGGGCTATAGGAGAAGAACACAATGCAGTGTATGAATCCTGTCAGCTAAGAAGAGGAAACTGTTGCTACATTTCACACAGCCTCATGAAAATGAGACGATGACAATGACAATGTCTCCTGGTCTGATGATTCTTTGTTTTAGGTTTGATGGACAGACTTTGCCAAAAACTGCATGAGAGCATGAATCCATGCTGCTTTGTATACATGTCTCAGGCTGGTGGTTATGATGCAATGGTATGGAAGACATTGTCTTGAAACACTTGGGGGGCCCTCAGCATCTGTTACACATCATTTGTCATTTAAATGCTGCAGCCTACCTGAATTGTCCACCCTTTTTTAACTGTACTGTATCCATCTTCTTATGACTTTGGAGCATTGTGTCATCTCATAGTGTTCAAATCACCTCAAACTGGTTTGTTAAACACAACCATCCATGTCACAATGGGCTTACCAGATCTTGGTCCCAAAAAACACCTTTGGAATGTGGTGGAACAGAGGATTTGCATTTTGTATAAGCAGGTAACCATTCTGCAACAACCGCTAAAATTTCCATATTAACATATCTTATTACTGTTTCCAAAACTTGCTGAATGTAAAGGTGGTCAAACGTCATATGAGCAAGGACAATCTTTTGCTAGTATGAGGTGTCTCAGTCACAATTGTTTGTTGAATTTCAGCATTGTGACATTTATGTATGGACACACAAAACATGATTATGTAGACAGGATGCCTTTGTAATTAGCTAAACAAGTAAGTTGTGTCCGGGTGTGTCCAATGAGTCTCATGAGTCAAATGTTGGTTGCAAAGCAAAGCTGTTCTTCATCATGATGGACTAACACAAAATGAAGCAATAGTTGGGGTAGAGCAAAAATGTCCTCCCATTTTTGTTCTGGTGCCCAACAAATCTTATATTTGCAGCTACATTAATTAACTTTAGAGTTATGCCATACCCTTCCAAAAGGCTTAATGGCAGAGGAGGAGCTTGTCTGTCACAAGAGAGACCATGGCAGCTGTGATTATACCTCACATGTTTTCTCTGAAAATAATATGACTTTAAATTGTTGAAGTGAGCTGTTGTATCAAGGCCAGGCAAGAGAGCAGAGGCACACTTTAACTCTCCATTTTAATCCATTTACATGGAAACTCAATATGGCTATTTCCATTTGCAGTCCAAAAGAGATGGTCAATGGAATTCTCAAAATCTGACCATCTGTGTCACTTTCTTGTAGTTCTTTAACAACTGTGTAATGACTGTGCTCTTGTTAAACAGACCACTGTTATGCCAACAACAAAAAACTGTTTTCCCTCATTTCATTTCATCACTCTGTCTGAAGGAAAAATTGTGAAGGAATGAGTGCTCATACATGAAATTATATGTCTTTCACCCTTGGTATATTGTGGAAGAAATGGTCGGATTCATCTTTTCTTCTACAAATGTTTCTACTTTAAGCACTCCTGGGGGAGCCGACATGCGAAAGCAGTTTCTTTTCAGTCCTTTACTTGAAAAAGCCAAGCGGGTACTATCTGATTAATACTTGAGAATGAATTTGCCAGTGAATCATTTCATGAGCTCTCAGACACTCCTCCATTACCGTGGAGCATATCTTTTGACATACAATCTCTCCCTCATATAGCTCCACTCTGACTTTAACTGTTTCACTCATTCAAGAGAGCAACACATCATTTTACATACTGTAGATGCATTCCTTTGTTGTGCACAGCCTGCTCGCTTGAAAGACAAGGCACATTTTTAAAATATATTATCTTTCAATGTATGTATTTTTGTTAAATACAGAGGGAACGGTATATGAGATTTATAGGACATAAACCTTAGGAAATTATATTAATGTCAGGACGAGGAAGGAAGTCCACTTCAAATGTATCCGGGTGTCTAATACATTTATTTTCATCTGCAGAAGGAGTATTGAATGACTAGTAATACTAAGTAGTGGTGAAGTGAGAAATGGAACCCTCAAAAGCAACATTGCTTGACGAAATACACACACAAAGTTAACTAAGGTTGTTATTCTTCTTACCATGGATGTGTTTGCAATTTTGTATTACCTTCTAATGGTGTTAATAGTGTTAGCTCTAGCTAATATAGAAAACAGTAGATCACAAGCAGATCCCATGTGTCAATTCCGAGAAATACAGTATCTTGTGCAAAACAGCACATAAGAACGTTAAAGCAGTTGACCTTAAGCCAGATGTTTTGTGAGCTGTCCCTATCAACCTTCATGACGTTAACTTCTTTTATTTTGTTTAAAGACTCAAGTCCACTATAACCTACCCGCATCATTGGTCCAGTGGGTGAAAAAATGGTGACCGTCAGTAAAAACATTAAAAATATAAAAATGCCATTTTTGAAGTAATTGTGAGTTGTGGATTTCTTTAAAGAGCAAATACTAAGATGTACGAGCATCAATAAAGTATTTAAATACAAGCTTATGCTACCTAAGCTCTGAGGGAAACATTAACATTTTGTAACTGAACTGTGGTACAACATCATAAGAGTCAAATTGTTACAGAGCATGCTCAAGAATAAAAGTGATGGGGAGATAATCTAAGATGGAAATTATCATGACATCAAGGTAAAAAGTTCATAACTAATGTGCACCAGCACGGGAAGTCTTTGTTTGACCCATCTTTATTACAATACCAAGAATGGTGTGTATTGGGTTATAGATCAAAGGTGTCTTGAAAATAAAAGAAAACTAGTAGATAAAGATTTGTTGCAAATAAAATAGTTGGAAAACTCAGTGTCTCTGGTGGCACTAATTGGCTTTTGCCCATCACTTGATGCAGAATAAAGCCTCTTATTTGAGATAAACTTTTGCCCTGCTGTCTGAGTTTTTGCACAACTCTACCCTTTTAACTTTGGTTTTCTTTGATTTTTTTTTTTCTTTTTATACTTTGGAGTTTGTTTCTTAAGAATTCTCTAACTTTCTAATGATCTTCTGACGACAGAGAGGCTATATAGCTTCACTGTTGTTCTAGTTTCTGCTCAGATTTGGAGAGGGATTTAAACAAGGTTTTCAGAGCTACTCAAAATGTAACTTTGTCTAAACCTATTAAGTGATAATAAAGAAAACAAGAAAAAAGATCAAACAATTCAATCAATAATACTCAATGGAAATTCACCGAATCACATCACAGTGATTTTTAGTCTGAGGCATTTTAGGCATCCAAAAATGTTTACAAATCAAAATAAATATATCCAAATTAAAGGTAATGCTTATAAAGTAACATTTATTCCCATTTCCATTCACCAGAGAGGTAATTCTTAAACATCCACCTGACTTATGCCTCAGTGATGATAGAACAGTAGGTTGTAAAGTCTGTATTAATGTGAGCCAGCTAATTAATTATTGGTCCAATGTGATTTCTTAATGCTAGCCAGTGAATATACAATCTTTTGGGCACACACAGGAATGAATCGTCCAGGGACAAAGGTCCCTATGGCAGTACATCTTGCCTCCTGCCAGACTCAACAAGGGTGGGTGTGGTGTGGGTGCACATAAAGCCCAGTGCCTGCTGGGCTTCCAAATGAACACTCAGCTTCAGTTCCAAAGTATCAAACATTTCCTTATTGCCATGAAAAGGAAAATGTTAATGGGTTTTCTGATTGCCTAAATATGGAAATGGGAACCCTGAAAATCAAAGGTAAATGTTGCAGTGAAAATAAGCATAAGAATACGGACATTGCTACTTCCAAATACTGAACATATATATATATATATATATATATATATATATATATATATATATGGTGAATGTGTCTTTTATGTTACTATTTCAAAAATAAAGCATCTCAAAGATGTCGAGTCCATAAAGTTTGTATTCTTCTTTATACAAGCTAAAATCTAACATGGTTATTTCATAGTACAACAATGTGGGAAGCACAGTTAAGTCGGAGAGCAACATCACCTCACCATACAATCCCCACATATTTCTCCAGCATTTTAAGCTGTTATCGAATATGCCCATGTTTCAGGTTTCACCTTTAGCATCCTATCCTCTGCACCTCTGCTCTATGACTCAGGTACAATCACATAGTGTGGGAATAAACAACATCATCAGCAACAATGGCAGATGACAAGAAGTGTCAAAATGACACCTACACATGCAATGATTGATAAGCGTGACAAATGAACACAACATTCATTAACCCAGTAGCCAGCAATGTCTCTCTGCCTAGGGGAAGATGAGCACAAACAGGAAAAGGGGAGGGAGAAGGTGGGTTGGGACTTCAGGCATATAGAGGAGGAAACTACGACAGAAGAAAAAGGAGAAAAAAAATCTTCCTCCAAGGCTAAGCTGAGGTGGGTTTTAGGGATAACAGATTGACCAATTAAGGAGAAGGAGTCCTCAGAAAATTGGAGACAGTCAGTTTGGTCCTTTCAATGAAGATTACTTTAATCTAGCACATGAAAAAAGAAGTTAAATCCAGAATTGCCTTTTTGTCAACTATTAAACCCTAACTGATATCACGACGTGTGTTTGTGTGAGAATGTTGCATAGATACATCGTGGAGAAAGAGTATTTATATAATTCTATTGTTGCATTTCAAGAAAAATTTATTATATGAAACTATAAATCTGATGACTGCACATCCAAAACTTTCGTCTAATTAATACTCAACACAAACACTTTTTGATTTTCTTTTTAGCTTTTTAGTCTGTTGGTTTAGAATATATCCGCTAAGGTTGTTGTTGAGTAAGGTCTTATCACATGTATCTTATCTCCCCATGAATGTTGGCATATCTCAGAGCATTTCTTATGAAAACTAAACATAAAGAAATTAAATATATTTTGGGAACCATAAAGTGTGTCAGTTTGTACAGTGTATGTTATATGAGTAAAAGTGCAAAAGCCCATGCTCAGCTACGTCTGGCTTTGATGGATTATTTTATAATGCTTAATTATCTGTACATGATTAATACACTGTACACAATTTATGTTTGCCCCTGAAAAGTTAAATAATAAATAGCAGAAAGAATTCTTAACCAGGTAAACGTGACTGTTTAGAATCTTGAGGTGAGCTTCCCTTGTGCAGATAAGAGTGTCTGCACATCCTAGCATGAAGTACATGAAGTATCAAAGTTTTAGATCTGCTGGTGATCAAATTGAGTATTCCAAAGTACACAATGAGATGATGCATTTGTATCTTTAGTTCAACCGGCAGATTTTTCCTTATATTTGTTCTTCTGGTTAGCTATTTCAAAATGTACTGTAAAGGTAGAAAAACTAAAATACAGAAGGGGGACCTGGATAACTGTAGAAAGAATATGAATGCTTTTATTTTTTATTTTTTGTACTATGCAGGTTAAAATTATAAGAATGTGTGGAGAATTAGCTGTGTTTGAGTGGTTTGGATAAATACAACCAGCTGGGTTCAGACTGGACAGGATGGTAGAAGATAATTGGCCGTCTTATCTATCTGCCCTCACACACCAGCAGGCAGAGAGAGAAGATGGTTCCCTAAGTGCACATTGTTTTGAATTGTGCTCAGGCAATGCATATTGATAATGAAGTGCATCAATGGAGTATCTCTTGCCAATTGCAAGACGACTACTCTACCCACTAAGTCACAGATGCCACAGATAATCACAAATCTGCTTGTAAATCCCAAATTTCTGCTGAACACAAAAAATGCCTGGATTTGTGTTTTATGAATTGCAGTTTTCAGCTAGATACCAACTACTTGTATCAAAGTCAAAACATTTTTCTTTGCAAAAAGTGCACATAGTGTTTTTTGCCTAGATGAATTGCCTTTATGAAAAACCGATCGTTTCTTTTGTTGTCCCCTGGTAGAAGAGCAAGCGCGCAAACACAAGGGGGAACATTTAGTCATTTCAACCAGTCGTGTACAACCCTATTTTGGTAACTTTATGCAACCATCAAGAGTAGTGCTTGACAAGCATCTAAACTAACATCTGAGGCTTGAAGCCAAAGCAAGTCAATTACAGACTATAAAGTAGCCAAAATGATATGTTAAAGTAGCAGTACTAGGTAAAATTGACTTTTTTGAACTTCACACCATGTTAAAATGTAATTCCGTCCGTGTTACATTAATTCCTTCATGCATGTCTGACAAATCCTTTAATCTCCCATGGTCACCATTCAGCTGTGTAAAACAAAACAAAACAAAAAATCAATGGAACCAAGCACCACCTTCGAGGCACAGCTCCTCCTCTGAGCTGCAGTTTTTAAGTTTTGGAGTTTCTTCTTCACACCTTGTCACTCTCAGCTCCTTCAGAATAGTGGCAGCAACAATTAACAAACACCTGGTGGAACTGCATGTCTTCTGAGCTCAACATATGGACTACTTCTAAGTACAACGCTGGTAAAAACATTGTTAGAAAGGTTAATATAGGGGCGATGTTATGACTACTGATGGCGGATTGTTGGATAGAGCAGAATCTTCTTCAAGAGACAAAGACCTAAATTTTAGTCGTTTAATTACAAAGTCAAATTTCTTTGTAATCAAAGGGGAGATATACAGTATTTTTATAACAACTGAAAGTGTCATTGTTACTTGATTGTGCTACAAAATAGCACTAAGTGTACATAATATTGCCCCTCTGATACTTTTATGGTAGCAACATACATATTTGGTGTCTCCCTGTAAAGATGACATTTTGTCTTTTAACTAATGGATATGTATGTGATTTGATAATTCTACAGAACCAGCAGAAATTTGCATGACAATTACATCTCATTGCTAACTTATGCATGTTTAATGTAATAATGTGTATTACCTCACTACGTACAAGACTGTTATTTTGAACATAAAAATCTACATTAGAGTTTGACTGCTCCAGACTATTACCAGTCAACCCCCTGCAGTCAGCCGGCATCAATCATCCAGTTCTCTATGTCAGAAATCCCTACTGTGTGTCAAAGAACTGACTGTTCAAAGTTATACAGTTTGATCTGAAGGACTATGCTATTTAAGGGACAACTCTAAAAAAACTAAAGCACAAGAACAGGATAAAAAGACAAATGACTGCAACACGCATGGTCTTAAAGAGATTCTCATAAGAAACAGGGTACACTGGCACACCGGCTTTGTTTATGTAAACTGAAAATAAAATACTGACAACACTGTAATTCAATGGGAAAAGGGCTAAATTATAATATGCCTATTTTATGAGAAACCACAGCATGCTCCAATTTATATTTATCGCTGGAGTACCCTTCTTATCTGAGATATAGCTCAATATTATTGAGTTGCAGATGAATGAATTTACAGCATAATACTAATAGCATCTTTATTTAAGGCTGTAACAATGTACCTAGAATGCACCTAGAGTTTGTGGAAAAAACATATGCATATATGCAGGGTCATGTCTCATGTTTTACAGTGACAATCAAATAATCAAAGACTGAAGAGCGACAAGTAAGATTAGTAGCACGTAGAGGGTACAAGACAACATAAATAACATCAATCTGGAATGTAGAGGCAAAAGCAATCATTAGATCTCAATTTGAACTTAAAACATCAACTGCAACATAAACATATTTTGTATTATTTCTAAAGCAAATTGGTAGCACTGTTGCCTTGCAACAAGAAGGTCCTGGTTTGATTCCCAGCACAAAGTCTTTTTGCATGGAGTTTGCATGTTCTCTCTGTGCCTGCTTGGGTTCTCTCCAGGTATTCTGGATTCCTCCCACAGTTCAAAATCACGATTGTTAGGTTGATTGGTTAATTCTCCTCAGGTGTGGGTGTGTGGATGACTGTTTATCCTGTATGTCTCTGTGTTATCCTGCGATGGACTAGCGACCTGTCCATGGTACCCCTCCCTTCGCCTGCTGACCGCTAGAGATAGGCACCAGCACCCCTCGCAATTAGCATGTTTGATAAAGGATGAAACTTAAGCAAATGGCTAAACAGATTGCAAAATAAGTACATAGTTAATTATGAAAGCAAATTCAGCAGTTTAGAGAGCACCATTTCTCATAAGCCTCAAAGTCATACTGATCTGAAATATGAGCGGACACCTCAAAATAAGTGGAGCGCAAGGACAATATGGATGATGACTAAATATAGTAATATTATCACAAAAGCACAGCAAAGACTGAAGCCAAACAAATACAAAAGCAAGCAGCAAACTGTGACCTGATATGTGAACTGAAGCCTGACTGAGGAGAAAAACACAATTTACTGTTTACATCTTAATTAAACTGTCCAGAATGAGAAGCATAGACTGCGACAGGTCAGTGAACCTTTGTAATGGAGAATGGCTCAATTTATTAGGGCCAGTCCTTTTCTGATGACGTATATTTAACTATTGTATGTACTTAAATTAACTACAAAATGCAAAAAGCTACTTGTGAAGCAGACAAAAACAAAATTGTGACACATGAGGACATGGATTTGACGAATGCCTAAATGCTCTGGTTTAAGTAATGGAACTAGTAAATAGCTTACAGAAGAACATCCATCCACATAGAGTAAACAGGTTTAGTTCATGTTTGTTCTGTGTTCATGAAGGTATACAATACACTGCAATTGTCTCTAAGTCTTGTAATTTATGAACTGCAATTACATTTCCATTATATCTGAAACAGTTTGAGATTTGTTCAGAAACAAACAAGATCCTCAGGGAAAAAAATGCAGGTTCTCATTTATTCTGAATGACTGACAATGAAGTGAAGCATAAATACAACTACAAGAGCTGTGAATACAATGATCAAAACTGAACCTTTGTTTTGGCTATTTTTTCCTCTCTTTTGGCAAAGATCAGCACCCTGTTTTTTAAAATAATCAAAACTAAGAACTTCCACTGTTTTTTAAACTAAATACATAAATCAACACCATGTACTTTGATGCACTTCTGTTGAATGTAATAAAAATCAGATAAGATTTAGGGACACATGCTCTGAGGCATAAGCAGAATTTTATTTTATTTTTTCTTAAACTGTTATGATTTTTAATCTATTATTCTTCTTTGATATTTTTAAATCAGACAAAATTGGAAACTTAAAAGAAAAAAAAGAACTAGTATCAACAGTTGTCTCAAAACAAGAGGCAATTTTTAAAAAAGGTAATATTCACCTTACTTTGTCGCTGCAGATTGTTTTCTACTTAAACACAAAACAACATTAATCCTGTTTTAAACACTGTCAGAGATGGTGTTTATACCATTACTTTGGCTGGTACTCACAGATGTAGTTTGCTTTTCCTCCGCTAAAATAAACCAGTTTATGTTTCAACCGGCTTTAATACAGTCAAAACACAGTGCACCATCCCATGACTTAACTGCAGAAAATCTAATATGATCTCACAACATTCAATTACCATTTGATTTCAGCTTTAAAAAGAAAAAAATAGGTAAAAACCCAGAATGTAAACATGACTTGTACTACATTGATTTTCTGAACAAATGCAATTAAGTTACATCTGCACTATAAAGAGAGATCGCTGGTTTTACCATCGTTCTTTTACAGAAACCAATTCTTTTATTTTTTGGGGGGGATATTTGTAACACTTACCTTCTGGGTCAATATACATTTGGAGGTTCTTGTGAGATGACCAGACTGAGGTGGTTCCAGTATTACTTTGCTCATTAAAAGTTTAGTTTTCTAAAACTACATCGAGCTCAAAACTAGATCTAGTTTTGATGTAGTCAAAATTAGATCCCTTGACAGAAAAATATTATCTCAAGCCCACACTTTATGTTGCTATTTTAAAATCTAACAGGCCTAGAAGAAAAACTCAACTCTTTTCAGCTCATTGTGGGAGACTCCAAGGTGTTCCCAGTCAGAAAAGACAAACAGTGCATCCTGTGAGTTTTTGGTCTTCACTATAGAGCTCCCCCACGCAGTGTGGGTAAGAAAAACCTCGAAATGGAGGTGCTCAGACATACTGCCTCAACTGACTCAATTTAATTCAGAGGAGCAGTGATTCTACTCCAACCTCTGGCCGCCCTAGAGAGGAAGCTAATTTCAGCCACTTATATCTCAGTCCTTTGGTCAGAATCCATATCTCAAGGCCATAGCTGAAAGTCAGAATCTAAACCGATTGCATGTTATCCATCTCCTGTTTCGTTCTAAGCATGTATTCACACCAGGAAAGTCCATTGGTACGCTTGTGTACGCTTGGTACGCTTGTGTCCAGACCAAGACCGTCTTGGTCTGGACACTTTATTTCTTTTTTCGCTTGGTGTGGTTTGCTTTCACATTGTGCTTGTTTGTAAGTGGACAATAACTTTTCCAACAATGCCACAGAGGTGTGATGATCATTGCACCCATTTGAAAGAAATGACAGAACAGAGCGTAGACCCAGAGAGAAAACAAACATTGAAGAACATTGTGTTCCATTTTGTTGTGCGCATTTGTACTATTATTACAACTGGAATACCATTTTAAATGTCAAGAGCAGCTCATTAAACATAAGTTTTGCAATGTGCTATTTCTTATTTCGGAATGGTGTTGGCAAATGTGTGCTGCTAGCTGAATGAGACAAGACGTTCTGCGTGTTCTGACCCACAACATGCCGGCAGCAGGATCACTAATCAGAATACGGTAAATCAGGTATGATTTCAACAAAATCGATACAAGCAGCTGTAACATTAACAATGTTAAGGAGCTCATTTTCACCACGATGTCCAACAACAATGGCTCGTGAAATCCGAAAGATGTTATTTCTTGTAGATGGTTTGGATAGAGGCAGGTCTGTATTCATGTATGTTTGGACCAGCTCAAAAACTGGGGCTCAGTCCAGTTGTTTGGCCTACACCAGATTCACTTGAGTGTATTCACAACAGAACAAAAGGTCCGGACCACCGGAGGAAATTAACTTTGGTTTGCTTTAAGTGGACCAAATTCATCAGCTGTGAATACACCTTAAATCACTAATGAACAAATTTAAATAATTGATCTCCTTCTCTGAAGCAGGTACCGATCCCTGACCTGCAGTGAGCAATCCACCCCGCTGCACATAGTAAAGGTCATGACTTGAAGATTCCAACAGAACCAGATCATCAGGGTCTCCTAACTGTTCATGGAGAGTTTCTAAGGTTCCCACATTAGACACTGTTCTCCTCAGGATCGCACCTTCAGATTCTTTCCACGAACAAAGACCACAAAAAAGTCTATGACAAAGGACAGCCCAATCTTGACGTGGAAGATGCAGAACTTTGTGCCAAAGACCCATGCACGACTCACTGTTTGATTATTGAAGGATCAGACAAACGGCTCCTTTAAAGGAACCAAAGGATCCCATACATCTGCAGCATCTTTTGCTAAATATCTCAAAAGACTTGGTCATAAGCTTCTTCAAAACCGCAGGGGGCCTGTGCAGCCAATCCCCCTGAACAATATCATGGGTTTAACATTTGGTCCACTGTTGCACGACCAGGATGAAAGCTAAACTTTTCCTCTCAAATACAAGATTTAACAATTGGATAGATCCTCCTTTCCCGCACTCAGGGATTACCTTTTTCAGGCAGGCTGATCCCTCAGTAGTTGGAACACATGTTTTGGGACCCTTACTTAAAATTCACCTCAATATATCATGAGCTATAAAATATGCATGCTTCTTTCCCCTCTTTACATCTTGATAATCAATAGCTGTTGACTCATTTTAAAACAATTCAAATTCACCTGTGACTAAATTTGCCCCTGCCTCTGTGGTGGTGGAGTGCTCCTTGGTGACTGCTTGCCATTTCTTGTTAAGAGCAACATCAGAACTGGCCTCTCTTCCATTAGTGCAGATCATGAGAGAGAAACTGAGATCATGAGAGAGAAAAGCGAGCAATGCATCAGATTGTGTGGATGTTTGATAGAAAAGCAGAATGACAGGGAGGAAGATTGAACGACAAGGGAGAAAGAGAGAGGAAAAGGAACGACAGGAGTGTGTGAGATAAGAGAATCAGACACAGGCATGATAGAGAGAACGACAGAGAGATAAAAAGGAATAGAAGAGTGAGAGAAGTTGGGGGTGGCAACTCAGGAAGCTGCCTCCTCTACCCATTCTCAGGGTTTTCTTTTTTCACTACTCTGCCTTTGAGCTCTTGCTAGTGTCACATTAAGATCATCCATTTGAGAATCAGAGAGAGGCCTTTGATGTTCTTTGTGCATACACAAACAGGGGAATGGAGTGCTCCTTTGACAATAGCCAACTCTACAGACATTTTTTATTTTATTTTCCCGTTCTCAGTCTTTGGCCTGATAGGGACAATGTTACCATCAGAGGGAGTATCGCAAACTAGTGAATATTTTAATTTACCTGTTCATATTTCATCACTGAATAAATTCAAATAAATTATTTTACCCAGCTCTGACACACTGTACCCAACTCCCTTTACAGTTGTTGTCTTTTTTAGCTGCTCAAATGGCACAGCAGGTGGACAAAATAATGAAACAATCTGACAATGCAGGGATTTAACACACCGAGCAAACATACAGTTTTGGGCTGCAAGCAAAATAAATAGTTGAGAAGTTTATGAATGTATAAGCATATGTATTAGTGGGTGGAAATGTTCTTTGAGTTTCCAAAGTGTTCACTAAAATGATTATGTTAATAGCAATATTTTAGATGATTAAATCTTAAATACATTTTAAATGTTCAGAGCCAAAAGTAAAAACAGAAATTTAGTATTTTGGAATGTTAACAGACTTACGACTCCAGGTTAGGTGATGCTAAACAGGGCCTGGACCCCTGCAATGTTTATTCATTTCACAAAAAAAGACATAAAAAGGGATTGTATGTTTTTAATCTTAGTAGCCAATGCAGAAAGTCAACCACATCTGTCTGCTAGAATTGTCAAAACACTTGACATTCCTTTATAAGTAACTTAATGAACTTGTTTTCACCATGGCTAGAGATACACACACATACCCCTAACCTCTCTGAATAATCACAGCTTAAAATGAAACATAAGCACATGTGCTGGATGTTTAAAACTACAATAGCACAACTTGACGCTGTTTAGTTGAAAAGGAAAAATGTTATTTGGAGGTAGTTTACTTAAGGGGCTACAAACAGGGAAAGCCAAAAGATGACACAAAGCAAAGATTTAAGCTGTGACCATTATTGAGAGAGGAGTAGCATTATAAACTTGGTGAATAATGAATTACTGTTATTTGTTGAAACCTTAGCAACTGGTTACAAGCCCAATAATGGGTCCTGTCCTCAAGCAGATCCAGCAGATCCTGCCTGCATGCAGGCAGCTTGTATTCATTATGATGAACATATGAGGTCTCAAAATGTTAAAGGTACAGTATGGTGAAAGGCTGCTTTCATGAGAAAGAACATGCTATGCATCATAAACAAATCAATCTAGTCTTCAATCTTTCAAAAAAAGTTTGAAGACTAGATTGAAAGTGACAAAAGACAATGAGAAACACAATGTAGCGTGTTAACTCACACTGTTTTAGTTTATATTAGCACATTTGCATTAACATGAACCTTGTCCACATTGTTACAAAACCCATTCTTTTCCAATTCCATTTAAAAATACAAGGTACACGCAAGTCTTATCTTGTGTCCTGTTTTACAAGAAAGACTTTTAAATATGTTATTTTTGATAAAGTCATGTTTGGTTGACTGATAATCTCCAGATCCTGGTGAATTGTACGAACCTCCTCATCTCTATATCACACCACCAAGATGAGAAGAAGGCTAACACTTGCAGGTATTGACTGTCACAGCTCTGTCACTGTCTTGCTTGGTGGTACATCATATAATCCTATATTGCTTTATTAATCCCAAAGGGAATATAGACACAGGAGTTCTCATAGTCTAAGTTTCTTCATAAAATAATCAGAGGGAAGAACTATAAGCAGGAAGGACCTCTTGTGGTTGCCTGTGCTGTGCCTCCTTTGACTGAATTATTTTTTTTCTAAGTTACAGTGGTGAACAGTAACTTCTGCTTACGATTGTACACATGAAAACTGCATTTTTGGTAAGAAAATGTTCATGTCGAGACTTTTAAAGCTCTACTTGTGATGTGTTAATGTAGACTAGACATCCACAGGTTTCATAATTAAAATCAATTACAATATGGATGTGCACACTATTGCTTAGTGGCTGAGAGAAAAGGGTAAGCAGTGTAAAAGTAAGCACAATCTACACTTGTTTGAGAGAAAAGGTTTTCCTAGAATGCTCTAGTCATTGTTGGAATTTTTTTCTTTAGAATTGAAATTTTTTAGCATAGACTAACAAATCCAATATGCTTATGATTACCCACTGTAGAAGAGTTCTGTCTTAGTCAGCACATGCCTATGATGGTCTGAAGGAAGATTATTTTCATAACTAGACTTCTGCAAATAGACTTTTTACATTTATCTGAATCTCTGTGTGAAAAAATGATTTCCTTTCAAGCACTTTATGTGAGTAGGAAAGCATTAGAGGAATCGATGTCAATAGGAGCACTTTTTGCTCTGGTGTCTGCTTAAACAGCAAAACTGTTACTGATCATCTCTATTTCAGTGAGTCAGAAATTCTCATTAATGCCCTAGAGGTGCATGCATTTAATCTGATTTCAATTCAGTGGAGTGCTGCGATGTAATATCAGCTCTCATGTCTCAACATACCTTTCCTTGAAACAAGAATCGTCTAACAAATTTAAACCTTCTAAATTTTTCAACTAAATTTCCTTGGATAATTCGAGAATCTGCAGTGCAGATGTGGAATGCAGATCCCCCGACAGTGTGAGTTATGTTGGGCCAAAAGATCAAGTTAAGTAGCTTGTGCTGTCGGGTGTTATGAGACTGTTCACAAACTCTAAGAGTCAGGGCTGCAGGGGTGATGTTCAGAGTATTGATTTTGTGCAGAGCCACAATGACAGAAAGCTGAGGATAACACCTGTCTCAGCAGTGACCACTTTGCACCTGGTGGTTTTTACAGACTTTCATCAGTGGCAGCAGGGATCTGCTGCTGATGGAAGAGAATCTGACAAACTTTGAGAACTTTGTGCTCAAAGTTTGTTTCTGTATTACTTTACAGAAAAAGCTATTTCTGTTTTATTAATGAGGACGGAGAATTACAATCACCATTACAAACTCTCTACGGTACAATGTTTTTTGTACATTAAAAACTCCTTCTGTGCTTTACCTCGGCTCCATTGTTTCTTGTTTTTCATTCTTACCTCTGATGTTAAGTATCAGGCTGTGGACTTGTGATTTTCTTTGATTTTGCTGATAAATAACCTCAATCAGCACTGAAATGACTGCCATGTAAGAGAAGGATGACTAATCCCAAGAGAAGTGCTGTGAGGCTCCTGCATTTTCCAGCTGAACTCAGTGAACCTCACCTGGTTTCAAACCTACCAGTTACACGTTTTCACAAACAAATACCACCTCCTCATTGGGTAATGTTCCTGCTGCATTATGAATCATTTGCATTTTAGTACATTTTAATTCAAAACAGAACATTTGTATCAGTTATTAAATCCAAAAGGTGAAACTGAGATTATACATATTTATTACAAACAGTGATGTTTTCTGTGTTCTTCTGTTAATTTTCATAATTATGGGTTAAAGCTAATGAAAACCCCAAATTTGGTTATAGAACTGTTTATTACAGTGCCATTCTAATAGAAAAATATGTCCACGTCCGGAGGTGTGTATGCACTCTCTACTTGGTCGGGGATCTTTCTACATTAGTTTCTACATAAAGGTAGTACGGCAAAGAGGAATAAAGGAACCTCATGTTGCTATACTGGCGATATTTAGCTCATCTGCATTGTTGGGTCTGATTTCTCTTATCTTCCTCTTGAAAATTCTCCATAGATTTTGTAAGGGTTTAGACAACGCCTTACCAGTGAGACACTGGGATACCATAGTCATTAAACCATTAGGCAGCACACTACTTTAAGCAGCAGCACACTGCTAAGTTCTGGAGGAAAATGAAATGAATGAAGATTGTCAGTCAAGGCAAGCATAAAGTGTTCTAAAATCTTCCAATAGATGCTGTGCAGTCTTTAGATTGTCCTTAGCAGATGACATGGCATCACAGAGTTTTATTCACTGTTAAAACGTAACTCTGGATTTTAAGAAACTTTGAACCTGGATTCTACCTCTCTACTTCAAACTATTGACACGGCTTTGCTTCACAGTCCTGTCAAAATTGTGGTTTTCCCTGGAGCTTGTTCACCTTTTTTAAAATAAGTTTTGTTTCCCATTCCAGTTAACTTTCTATTCATTTGTTTTAATATAGTGCTGTGTGAACAACCAGCTTTCTTAGCTTAACTCACTGTGGCATACACTGCTTTTGGAGGTTGTTAATGACTCTGCTGAAAACCTCTGTGGTAAACAGTCTTCCTCATCAATCAAATCAATCAAATTGTATTTGTCCATCACGTTACAACAGTGACTACTGAACCAACGCGCTTTCCTTTAATGCTGCAATAGAAATAGAGAATAAAAGAAACAGGTGAAAAAAAAGACAAAGTGACAAGATTGGCTAATCTTTCTAATTAGGACTACTGAAAGAAGTGCATATTTTAATTGCATTCAAGTGTATTCATATACACTTGTAGATTACAAAACTAACTTTACTACTGAAGTCTAGAATAATATTCATCTACAACTCAGCATTACATGACACAAATAAAAGCTAAATCTCCACTTCTGACAAAAAAGCATGAAGCAAAATATGTCAAGGAAAGTCTGGGGAAAGATGCTGACCTGGAGAGCAACATGTTATTTGTGTGTCAATGCATTATAATTCAAGTATGTACAGGAAAGCTCCTGGAAAAATTGCAGAGAGAAATTATTGCTGTATTTTTGTTTCAATTCGCAACAGATTAAATAACCGCACCAAAGTGCCTCTAGTACTTGACATTTTTTTCTCCATATTTGCTGTGTGGTGCTTTGTCGTAAAATTCTTCAAACTAACGCATTGTATTGTTGTTTTGAACATTTTTTCTGTTTTGAGGTGTTAGCAAATATTCTTCTATTCCTTTTCTTGCATTTCTGCAAGAATGCTCTTTTAGCCTCAATAAATGAAAGCCCAGCATAGCACAGATGCTCCTACAGCATGGCTTCTGATGTTTTGGCCTCTTTTGAACTCAAAGCTTTGAAAATTATAAAAGGGTTGACTCCCAGACATTTTTTAAACAAATCTGAGTCACACTACTTAGCCTTGATTTTACCAGTTATAACCTTTGCAGTCATGTTCATAATTGTGATGTCATTACACCAAAGTTAATTTTTGCTTTCAGGTGGTGTTTTCATCCATTACACATGCAGATGAAGACTTTCAAAGCAGACACCCACGCAGACTCTGCAACCACAGCAGACAACAAATTTGAAAAAAAAAATCCAAAAACAAACAAAAAACAAAAGAACATTTAAGCTTCACTTCTACTACGTCCTTATCCAGTGGCTGCTTTGGTTTAGCTGGGTTTTTAGTAAATATAAAGAAAGCTCTTGAGAGCCGATACTTTCAGGCCTCTGTCACTTCCACCACTCCACTCAGCCAAGCACAAGTGGAATGACAACTTACGAATAAGAGGCACGCTGGCGTTGGCCCTCCCCAGCTTGTTGATGGCGACGCACGTGTAGTTCCCATAACGATCCTCTGTCATGTTGGTCACTGTGAGGACTGATCTGGAGCTGAGGCTCTTGATGTCAATACCGTGTCCCCTAATGAGCCTGAAAAGACCAATGTAAATATGACAAATGAGGCTTTGATTTCTCACCTGCTACAAAAAGCTTGGAGTAGGAAAAGAGGAAAGAATGGAGGAAATGTCATCTTAAGTGGATCTCCATCATCACTCTTCAGTGCATCTATTTATTTCATCGCGTCTGCTTTGGAGAGACGCTTCTTGAAAGACCGAGACAAGAGTGGAAAGAAACGGAGGAGAAGCAATGGGGTGCAACTTGACATTTTACTCGTTTTTGTTGCAGGTGCACATGATTATAGCAAGTAGTTACAAGCAGATATGTACATGTAATGCTTTAAAAAACGAACTTATTTCCTCACTGTGTAATATTTAACCAGGCTAATTATTTAATAACAATAATATTTTACTATTTCTATTTGATAAAGAAAGAAAGAGGTAGTCTTTCAGCTAAGTTTGTCTCAAAGGACATAAATTCTAATTTATTTACTAAGTAACTCTTGTGATTGCCTTGTAAACAGATTTGGGTCAAACACTTTGAGGCTCCTTCCACAAGCTTCTCACAACAGTTTATTGAAGTTTTAGTCAATCCCTCCTGAACTGAGTGAGGTATGAAGTCTGCCTTGCTCACACACATTTTCACCTCTGCTTTAACAACTTCATTTTTACTTCAAATGTAACAGTAGACTAACAGACATTCCTCCCAAAGTTAACACAGTATGTAAGGAAAGTTATAAAGGAAAAAAGAAATTGGTCTTAGCAAATATAAATGTTCTTGGTAATTTTGGCATAGACTAGAATGGAAAAAAGTTTACTTAGATTTACTGTGAGACAGTGAAGAAAAATTAAGATTATATGTCTTTTTATGCACCGTTTGTAAATATCTGGCTTTAACAGCTGAATTCAAGGTGTTTGTACTTTGATGATAATCTTTAACAGTCTAAAAATATTAAACGTAACTCAATTAAGGCACATGCTACTGATTTTAATCCGATTATTTTTGTTAATTTTGTTGTTAACTTACTCCTAACTCTGAAAATCCTCCAAACCTTGCCTTCACTGTGACCTCCCAGGAGCTATTGCTGGGGTCAAGCTGGTTTGTAAGGCATTTTGAGCCAAAACTCTACGTGTGACCTTGTTTCCAACAGTATCCTCAAAATTTGTTGTTGCCTCACTGCTTGCGACCTCTTCAAAGTTTACCTCGACTCTCTCTGAAAATTCCAGCATGTGTTTCACACCATTACTAGCTTAACATCAGACCAGTCAATGCTTCCCCCTGTCATGGTGAAAGAAAGCTCCCCACCCTGACAGATGTACACATAAACACTCGCCCACTTCCACTCAAATAATGAAAGCAATGACACAACAAGAGAAACGTTTACTTGTCAAAACTGTCACAATAAGTCTGTTGGAGACAAACTAAAAGGAAAGCTGCACAAAGCGGAGCTAAAACACAGCTTTTACTTCATGTGCACAATGAACGTGCCATGAAGAAATCTGAACTTTGTGCCTCAGATCTCTCACCATTGATCTGGTTGTGATTACAAGTGGAAGAAGAAATCACAATTTAGCATGTGAAAAGTCACAGAAGGAACAAGTCCTTGATTTAAAAAAAGACCTGAATTATGCCAACTTGTCTCCTTAGCAATTTGAATAAATTCAATCCACCCCACAATTACAATTAGCACAGTGTGAGCTGATGACTGAAATTGTGCTCACAAGGAGTGGGTAAATGATGGGTAATGGGTATAATTTGATTTTTAAATTCAAGAACTAACACTTGAATCTAGACTGATTGATGTATGTGTCATAAATGAGTTAAGCCAGTTGCCTGCAAATATTTTATCAGAATGCAAGGTAAGAAAAAGCTACAAGTGACTCCTGCTGGAGTGTTTTAGTATGCTCTCCCCAGAGGCATGAGGAATGGGATGACAAAGAAAAGCATTATTTTCTTGGGAAACAAAGAAAACAAAGAAAACAAGCACAAAAAGAACTTATGCTGTGCTCTGGTTGTCGTTGCTATTGGGAAATTCAGACTTCCCAGTAGGAAAATAAATCAAAATGAAGTCAGATTTCCCACAGGGAAAGTGGGAGCAACTCTGACTCCTCCCAGTAATGTCTTCATTCGATGACTTCACATTTCAATATGGCCACTCATTGCGTCAACAATAGTAAGCATTGTTGGAAGCATGTTTATTTTACAATAATAAAATAAATGTTGAATGTTTTGCTTCAACACTAACATGAACAAATTAAAAAGGGGTGTATGCTTATTTAAACATTAAAAATTTAACATTGAGAAATTGTAGCATAGCCTACTTAAAAATGTTTTTATATATATATATATATATATATATATATATATATATATATATATATATATATATATGGTCCCAATAGCGACTATATATTTCAATTTTAATTTTATATAAATTGTAAAATTCCTGCATTCATTTTTTGTTTTGTCTGTAAAAACAAAAAAAACAGTATTGAGTGCTTTTTTTCATATGCATCAAAATTAGGAAAAGGATAACCTTCCAAGACTGTGTAGCAACCATGTATTAAGTTGATAAACTGCATGATATCAGATAGTAAACCATTTAGTTAGACACTACACAATGCTAGAGCTTAGTACTATGAAAGCCACAACCAGAGCACATGTAGAAGAGTGATGCAACTACATGTTGTGACGTGACAGAACAAACCAGACAACACTTACCTTTTCTCACCCTTGTACCACTCAAAGGTTGGAGAAGGCACAGCAGCAGCTTCGCACCGCAGCAGTGCTGTGCGCCCCAAACCAACTCCGTGGCTCTTCATTTCATGGATGTCCGGTGGAACTAGAGAAAGGGATTACAGGAAATCTTGAATAAAAGGGCATTTATTTTCTATTGTCTGTATAACAATAGCATCAAGTACATACAGTGCTTTAGATTTCATGATGTTTAAGATTCTGTTTTCTGAACATTTTGTATAGGAAAACCTCAATGTTCAGGGTCAACAGATGCTGAATTGAGAAGAACGGCCTCCTTCCTCAGAGTAAAGAGAAATAAAAAGAACTGCACAGCATGGTGATAAATGGCTTAATGGAGGTTCAAAGACTGGCTGGTAGAGGCAGGTTCTTTGAATGCCAAATGAGATTCCTTTCATGTACTGAAATGTGGTGTAAATCTCTTTGCCAATGTCATGAAGGCAGCTCTGCATATGGGCAGTTTCCAAAGCAACGCCATCCTTCAGTACTTTATGCATTCACACAGCTTTCAAACAACAATGCCTTTAAAGCATTTAAGGCATTGATGTTATAGGAATTTAAAAAAAATTAAAAATAACAGTTTTGTTTAATGTACAACACAGTTAGTGAAAATACAAAAACAAAACAATTTTAGAATAGTAATAAAGGTTTCACTTTTGAGTGTCTTTATTATTATTACTACTATTATTATACATTACTATTGTGCTAAATTGACTAGCTTAAATAAAATGGAAATGCTCATGCAAATATATTCATACAGTGTGTGTTTTTATTTTTGTTTTTTTTACATGTTTATTTTTTTTACATTAATTTGTGCTACAATCACAAGCCAGAATATTACAGACTGAGTGAACTAGAACTAAAGTTTATACATGGTTCAAAAGATCCAAAATTGCATTATGGTCTGGGCTGACTTTGAGCCCTTCTGCCCAAGCAGATGCAGAGACATTAAAACAATTAAAATGAGAAGATAAATAAAGTTTCTTTGTGCCATCCATCCAATTTTCTGCCTGGGAGTATATGCCACAGAAAAAGTTTACACTCTTGGGGTCATTCTTTCATTCATCAGTAAAATACCCAGTTGTGTTTATACGAGAGAGAGACTATATAAAACCCTGACAATGAGTCTTTCAGAATGACCTGATTGTCAGAGATGCGGTTTGTGCGAAGTGGAACAGGCTTGGCTAAATGCCTGCAAACCTCTCCTTTCAATTGGATCTGGAGATGTTCCTGATGGATGACCTCTGCTTGGGCTGCAGCAGCTTCCCAACATGGCAACAAAATGCCAACTCCTATCAAATTACACCAACTGCAGACAACAGCAAATTCATCGAATAGGCAGTCATGGTTTGGGTGTGTGCACATGTAATATTTGATAGAGATAAACTTGGTTTTAATTAAAAGAAAGCAATATGGAGACAGTGCAATATTTCAGCAAGCCTGAGAGTCAGCACAGATAAATGAGGCAGAATCCAACAGATCTGCGCAAAAAAGGTGTGAGGAGGAATTTGTACTTATTGTGTATATCCATATGAGAGAAGCATAACGAAGTGACAGCATGCTTCGGGATGACGGATGCCCTTTGACCAGCTTTCCTTTGCATCCTAATGAGTGCATTCACATGCCTGGTCTTTGTGGTTTTTTCCACCTTTTTATATTTGTGCCAAATTATACAGCTATTTCTTTTTACTTCTTTGGCTCAGCTGTATAATGCCAAGGTTTCAAGAGTGCCTTAATGCTTAAGGTTTTTGAATTCATTTATCACTGTGTAAAATGTTGGACACCCTTCCTCAAGCGAGGTTGAGGAAGGGGTTAGGGCGAGGATGTCTGTGTCTATGCTTGAATATGAAGTAGTAATACTAACAGTTTTCCGTTCCAGAAATCTAACAAGTTTGTTCAAACTTTCAGAATTTCAATGTATTTCAGAAAAATAAGCATTACTGGCAATAAACACAGGATGAGTTAAAGACTCCATCAGGAGTTTTAAGGAAGAGCAGTCTCTGCCTACACATAATCCAATTAATGTGATAAGCATTTAGATGAAGGAGGTCTGAATTATATTGAAAGCAAAGGAATAAAACAGGGAGCTAAAAAAATTGCCACCAAATTCAACAGCCCCAGAAATACAGAGTAATAACAACTGTGACAAAATCAATGCAGCGTGCTGACCGACAGCGGCTTAGCGAGTCCTCGTAATCCTCCATTGGTGTCATTGTGCAGCATCATTGATTATCTGAAGGCTCTCAAAGTGTCAGGGTGACCTAGCTGTCATCCTGTACAGTTACCAGGACAGTGAACACTGCGGCTCTGCCAGGTGAGTCAATACTCAAAACCTCACACCTAAAATGCTTTAACAAATACATATTAGTAATTCTTAGTAAGAATAAGTATAGAAAATCCCAATTGTTTTCTAAACCATGCTTGATTTATGCACTGACTCATTTCACTTTTATTTACAACTGATTATTTGTTAAGACAAACAGTGATTTCTGTTTTCTCTATAGAAAAAAAAAACTTTCTATTTATGGTTAATTTGGTTTATTCTTCTCCATGAGAAGTTGTTAAAATCCTAACAAGAAAATTAGACTGAGCCAACAAACAGGATTAGGAAACAGAAAGTCCTATACAGAGCAGTAGGCACTCCAGGTGTTTATCCAATACACAATACAATGAGGAGGTGTTTGATGAGTTTCCAAATCCTTCTGCAGCATGACAATATCCCCAAACAGAACCATCAGACTCAACAATGCTTTTAACAATCTGAATGAAATGTACAAGGTGAACCTAGGACAATTTCTGAAATTTCTTGGCATAAAGTTATATTTTTGAATCACAAAAGCAAATTTCATCCAATTTAAGTAAAATTGGATAAAATAAAAATTTAGATCAAATTGGTATTCATCGGCCTGCCTAAAAAAAAAAAAAAAAAAAATGAAAATATAAAATCAGCCCAGTTCCAAAGTTCATACACCGGCTCCTTATAGCTCAGAGAACATACTTTGTAATACTGATATTAACTTATAAATTACTGAATGGTTTAGCATCAATATACATTAAAGGCATGCTGTCCTTTTCAAAACTTACTTTAATAAAAACATAACCCTTGTTGCTCCTTAGTACCAAATAGCCCTTAATAATTACTGTTAAGATTTAAGAAATAGCAACAAATATTTTTTTTATAACTCAATATTAATTTAATACACAAGACATTATGATGGCATCTTTATGTGAAATGCTTAGATTAAAGCTTAAAAAGCTTGTTTTTTCAAATAAAACCCTCATTTAAATTCATCGCAATTGAAACTACTACTTGAAACTGTTTTTGTATAGCTCTTTTGATGAAATGTGGCTTTAGAATACCCATATCTAACATCACACTACCCATAATACAAATAAACATAATAATGGTGTCTGGATGCATGGGAGTACTTTTGAAAGCATGTTGACATTATACTTTGTGTCTTAAATGTTTTTCTGGTCTGATAATAATGTATTATCTTGCTTATAAAAGAAAACAAAAAGACAAGTTATTTCTTGCAGTAGTGTTCGCAAAAAATGTATATATATATATATATATATATATATATATATATATATATATATATATATATATATATATATATATATATATATATTGTATATATATATATATATATATATATAATATATATATATGTATGTATATACTATACATATATATACATATATGCAAGGTTCTTGCATTATATTGCCTATTTCAAGGTCTAGTTGAACATATCTACAGCAAATAGCAGAGTTCAAGAAATCATTTAACTATTGCAGCACTGAAAGTAGAAAAAACTCCACACACCTTTGCAGGTGGTCCAGAAGGCCATTGTTTTTATGCATATCAATAATATCACATCCTTTCAATTTGGAACTTGGCACTGGATTCTCTTATGACGGATCACGGCCATAAAATCTAGTCAAATCCAATAATTCCAATTTTAACTTGCTGGCATGTCTTATATCATCATATATTGTGCAATACACCAGGAGGTTTGGAGGAGAATGCAAAGTAGTGCACTAAAAATCATAAAAATTCAATAATCCAGGTAATTTAGTACCTACAGAATGCTGGGGTAGCGCTGTAAATCATACCTGCAGTCGTAGTGACTCTACCAGATGGGGGTGAAGGGTTGGGTCCAGGAATAGCACGAGCATAGCAGAAAAATGAGCACATGCGAAGCCCTCCGGGGTGACAAATGGCCAGTTGTGGGCTGATCACAAACTGACTTCAGCTGCACCTGTTTTATACAAAGCTTGTCAACACGACAAAGATTATGCCCCACATGTCTCTACAAGATTTATGATCAAGATTTACTCACTAGCATGCAATTGTTTACCAAGCAAACTCAGAAAATGGATGCTTATTAATTAATATCCAACATCTTGAGTCGGATTTGAAAAAAAGAAGAAGGTTTTTCCAGCAATTAAGAAATGGACTCATCAGTGCATGACTTGTCAGCATACACACAGAGACAGTGTTCCCTACTACCATCTGTAGGCTTCGTTGTCCAGCTTTTTTGTCAGTCTGCTGCCAGGATTTATTAATTCATTAAGTTTTCAATTCAAAACAGCAAGCAAACAATGTGCTCCTGCTTTTCATACAATGTGTGGCTTAAAAATAACCAGCTTAATGTGCCATTCTGTTTGGGCCAACAGAAGGGGTTTAATCCATTGTCTGTATTTAACGCTAAATAGTACAATGTGCAAAACTTCCTGACAAATTAGCGTTCTCTTTAAATGTCCTAACTTGGCAGCTAAACTGTGGTGGTACTGGAGGGACTGCAGTGTGAGTGACAAGAAAAAGCAGGTCAAATGCACCAAGTAGACTGGCAGGCTCTACAACCTATATTCTTCACAAATGTGCCAGCACTCAACACCAAGCAATCCACTCCCACAACACAACTGTCAAGCAAGGCATAACTATCAGACCACATCCACTACTGAGTCTCGACAATTATTCAAAGATCCCACCGGATAAGACAACTCACCAACCTATACCCCAAACCTGAGTCACTAGGTGGCTGCACTGAGTCAGACCACCTCTATAACTACTACTCACATCATAGAAGTGGTAGTTATAGTTACACATAAATGTACATGGTGTAACCTGTAGCAAAGAGTTTAAGCACGGACACTGAAATACAATGAGGAATAAAACTCATACTTTTACGTAAAGCTGCGCTTTTAAAGATATTAGATTTTTGCCAACTACTTCAGCTTTAAAATCAGTCAATAAAACCACAGATGAAGCATAAAAAGGAAGTTGATGTGTGCCAATAAATTCTGATGTGATACTAGCTAGAACATTTATTCTGCTGGAGATCAAGGTTTCACTCATTTATTCATGCCCCTCGTGTAGCATGGAATCCAAATAGCAATCAAGACGAGAGCTGTGGAGAGATGTAGAGAGATGGATTTACATCCAAACAGCTTGAGGGCACTGGCTTTAACTCTACTTAGGATTGGATCAGAAACCAATTCTAGGAAGCCTTCTCTTTTGAAATGTAAGCCTGAGTATTCGACAAATGCTGAACAGAGACTTTGCGTCTTACTTTAAAACACTCTCAACACCCGATTTCATTGAGCCATGGAAGGAACATTCCTCCTACCTTTGATCCAACCTTACAAGCCAACACTGTACTCACACTGGACACACACACAACAGTCAGGGCATGCATTTTGTCACATGCAAATGAAGAGCTATGCAGCTATTAGTCCATAATGACTGACAGTGAAATACTGTCCAAACACACCCACACTCCGCTAATAGTTGTTTACTTTGTCATCATTACTTGACATTGTAATATTGGATGGTCGTGCTAGGCAAACAGGTTTAGCTGCTTATTTATGTGAGTCGGTCATGACTTCCCAGAACAACTCTTTGTGCGGAGCCAGAAGTGCATGCTAGGGGAGCATCCACACCAGCAATGTCTGCATCACAAACAGCACACATGACAAGAATAAGAGGCAAGATGGGAGTAAACAAAAGACAAAGTAATGTTCAGAATGACTAATTTTCAGTGTACACTGCTGGCTTATTTTTTGCAAACCCTCCACAGAGGTACAAGCTTGAAAGGCTTACAGCAGATCTAATATGCATCCTCATTATTATTTAAAATGTTTACACTTTTGTTGGGAAATTACTGTAAGCAAGGAAAAAGGCTGTTCTTAAAAAAAAACAGTGATGGTGAAAATGCGAGCAGAATTCACAGCTGCGGGGTGCTTGGAGGAGGCAGGAGGCGTAAAAGTGGCTGGCAAACTTTGAACCAAGTAGGGTACAGCTTGCAAGGCAAGTAAAACTGTGCCATGAAGTAAAAAGGTTAAAGTCTATCTGTGCAAAGTTAAACCCCTAACCTTAATTTAAAAAAGAAGGGAAAGAGTTGTGTAGACACTTTTAGTGTGCATAAAAACAGCATAGATAAAAGAACGTAAAACAAAGAGTGACAGTGTGTCGGAGGAACCCAATTAAAACTTTAGAGGGTGGATGCATACACAATGTGTAGGTGCAAAACACATACACAGTCCTTTCTATCACGCTACCTCGTGCTTATAAAGAGACAATGTGTGGTGGAAATCAGTGCACCGCTTCCATTCTTCAGTGCATCAGCACACCTATATGTTCTTTAAGTGATTTAAGCTTGATACGGTGCAGCAGGAACATCCAGCCCTTCACAACTAACATCGGACAGCACTGCTGTAAAGAGTCATTCATGACGCCTGCTGTAAAGAGTCATTCATGACGCCATCAGTGTGGGATGAGTAGTTAATATCACTGCCGAAAAAAGTCCAGCAAGGGCACTCTAAAGATACTTGAAGGACATATCTACATGTTTCTGAAAGTTCAGACTTGATGTGGTCATGGTCACCATCCTGCAAACAGCTAAGCTGCTCAACCACTAAGGAGCATATCAGAAAATACTGACGGTTCAGAATTTTTCAAAAAGGCAAATATTAAACAGATAACATTAGGGCGCCCCGGATGTTAGAAGTTAAAACTGATATCTTTAAGAGTCACGGGGAAATCTGGTAATAATGCTTTAGTTGCATTCTGTCCAGCATTTTACAAAACAATCTCACGTCTCTTAAAAACAGAACCTTTCAAAAGGATTGATATCCACAGCAAAGGTGTCTGAAGTCAATAAAAATAAAATTATCTTTTAATGCTGCTCTCAATGACTTGCCTTTTCCTTGAGATATCAATATGAAACGGCACAAAGGCCTTTTTCTGTCTTCAAAAATGAAAACAAGAGAATCAGAAGTCACCAAATGTGTTTTAATCCTCAAGCATCTCTTTTAACATTGTCCACATCAGAGCAATAATAAAAATAGCTAAAAAGAAAAAAAATAAATAAAAAAACTATTGAAAAACAAAGACACCACTTGTTTGATGCTACAGTTGCACTAGTATCAAACAAGTGCACTAGGACTGCAATAAAGAGAGACATCTGGAGGTCACTAACTTCCCAGAACAACACTTTATTTTAATGCTTTTGTACACATCTTTACAACAGGTGCCAAGAAACAACTCCTCAATACATGATGAGTAATTGGAGATTACTGCAATCTTTTGTTTCAAGATGATTATTGGCTCATTTTTAAGCTTCCACAGGCTGTTTCGGTGAGCTGTGTAAGAAGTTTGTTCCAACATAGCTTTGATTCTGTCTTTGTAAAAACTGATGGGAATTTTAGCCTTTTGTTTATAAGTTAGCTGTCGCTTTTGTTATTACTTCGGTAGGCTAATTTACTCTGAACTCACTGAGCTGATTGAATTTTCTGCATTTCCAATTGATCAATTTGTGTTTGAGAAACTGTGAACAAAATATAGCCGATTCCCTTTTCTTTCACACTTTTAAGCATCTCTCAAATTAAGCATAAAAATGATGCTTTTTCTTTACTTCTGCTTCATTATGCCTCTTAATTTGTGGTTCAAACAACACTTTAAACGTAAAGGATTAATTAAGGGGACATAATGTCTTTCTATTCATGAGCAACAACATGGCTCTAAATATAGCTTGTGCTCTCATACAATTTCATAAGATTTATTAATGAAATATATGAATAAACAGCTTCATAAATATACAGAGAATAATTCATATGTGCTGCTCGTATGCAAATTTAGGGCTTCATACATTATTAGTAATCAAACTACAGTCTGTTTTATGTATCTGGATACAATTGTGAGGAGTGCCCGAGCTATTGTGTCATTTTCCTCTTCTGGTAACTCATCTGTGACAGCTTTGTGAATACTACATGAGCGTACAAATAAGATCAGAGCAGGTGGTATGCATGCAAATACAATCTACAACAAAAAGGGCATAAAATGAAGCAAAAGACAGACTAATGTCTCAGTTGCTTTTACTTGTGGAAAAAAAATAATAAATAAATAAAAATTGTGCACACTGTCAAATTCACCTTGCAACATAATCTTGTAGAACAGCAGATTTATCCGTGTGCGAGGAAGAACCTTGTAAACTGCTTAGCAAGGTCACACACCTCTGATTTCTCATCTTGAAAGAGAAACAGATTGCTGTTAATGTTTTATCTACACAGTTAGTGATGAACGCCTTGATTCTGGAACTAGGTGGCTTCATTAATTAATGAAATGCTGGCTTTTGATCGCAGGCGGAGGTGTTCCACCGTGGTTTCCTTCTCACTCATCCCGGCAACTTAGCTGCTGAGATGTGATATTTATGCTTTTGAATCTTACTGTGTTGTGAGAATTTCAGCCAATAACAGTACCCACCTGCAGTGAAGATGAATATGTAAATTTGAAAAGTAGGTCGGAGATCGAATTTCATCGGGTAAATTCGCAGTTGAAATATCCTTTTGCCAAGCAGGGGCCCTCAGCCAATCTGATTCCAGGACGACCTTCTGTATGACTGCCATCTTTCAGCTTTAGCTGATAAAAGTATTCAGTCGGCATTCATTTATCACTGCACGAATAAAGGCAAGAAGCCCACTCAGGCAAGTAATTTAATCAAAGTGGTCTTTTGAACTTTAGAGAAATCCAAGCTGAGGTTGCAAGTGCTGCAATAGATGCACAGTGAGAGGGTCTCTAAACCACCATATTATAAAAAGGCAAACTGCAGGCTGCTCTTATTAAAACTGAAAATATGCTCAAGCTCAGTTTTATTTTCCTTACTCAGGTTCGCTCAGTTTAATTAGTGTCCTTAATCTGCAATTAGCTCCGAGGTCAACTGTACTCTTAACTTAGAAAAAAAACACATTGTTTTCGAAGGAACATATACATATTTAATTAATCTGTTAACCCATGAAATGTCAATGCCACTGAATTGTATGCAGTTTAAATATCGAGATTAAGAATAACTGGTACAGGTCTGACAAATTGATCTTTATGACTTAATTTCATTAAACTGCTATTAGAAAGAAAACAACAGATCAATGCTAACATGGTGAAAGGGGGAATCAGTGCACACCATAAAGGTTACTTACATTATCTCGGTATATATTTGAAATAAGAAAAATGATCCACATTCAGTTGTATCTCGATGTTATTCACTTTGACATCCTTTCAATGGAACAATTTATATTGTTGACTAGCTAAATAGATACAACACATGTAAACTCCTCTAGAGACCATTTTAGAAAATCAAGGGTCTTATTTAATAAGCTAAAAAGAGCAACACTACTTTTATTCTTAGAATATAAACATGTTGTTTTTTGCCTTGTAGGACTGTGTTCTTGTTTGAAGTCAAATAAAAGCTAATAATAATTAAAAAACCTGGCTAAGTCTAGCTCTCATCAAAGACATAACTGCGCTTGGGTTTTTTATGAATGCAGCTTTATGTGCTCTGACTGAATCAGTCATTCCAGTGGACAAATGGAATTTATTCATTCTGCTTTCATAAAGTTGGAAAATGACATATGCATTACTGAAGGTACCTAATTAAAAACAAAATGTATATTGTAAAATGTTTTTCATATTTTCTAAACGGACTGAAAGCAGCAGCTTACAAATACCTTTCTTTCCCATTTCTTTCCCTTCTTTAATGTCAGCTAAATGTTTTGTTTATTTGGGTTTAATGGATTCACAGCACTTTGAATACTAAACAGCTGCAATAAAACTCAGCACCTTTCATGTAAGAGGAGGCTGTGAAGCAGAAAAAGAAAAACAACAAAAATACCCCTGACTATATATGAATCAGTGGTGGTCATAACTCTAACAGTATATAAGGAGTTATGAAACATTTATAGCATAATAAACAAATGGAGTCACTTACATATGCATACAGGAGCATCACATAGGCAAATGATATCTGAGATGTTTTACATTAAACATCATGTTCATATAATGAAAGAGTCGCAAGAAAGATTTTGCATGTAAAAATCAAAAAATGCATACCCATATTCAAAAAAAGCATTTCAATAGCCTGGAAAACTTAAGACAACAAGTGGCTTGATATTGCTTAACCTATACCTATTAAGATGCTTCACACTTTTTAAAATTAAATATGTTGTTATAATGAATTATCAAAAAAAGAGAAAGCGGAACAAAAAGAGTCCCTCTGTTGAAGTGAACATACACACAGCATTTCATCGGTGTTGTACTGGGTGCAGTGCAAAACTGTGTCGTACTGTCACTGATTATTGCCCTGATGCAGAAATCTCTCCTTTCTGATCTTGAGAGCAACAGATATTTTGTTCCAGCAGTTTCTTGTAAGTTAGCCCTCCTTCCCTGCTCCAAAAGGGGATTAACTAGGATTGAGAAAAATACTATAATGTTCTGACAACATGTCACCTCCAGGGTAGCACAGATCTACTATAAGGGCAAAGTGGAAATGTGCACATGGGTTCCTTGTTCAGAGAGGTAAAAAATAAGAGTAATTTTTCATTTCTATAGCACTTTTCACATACAGATGACAAAGTGCTTCGCAAGAGTATACTTTGAAAAGGATGAGAAAATAGGAGTAATCTTAGAAAGCTGAATTAATCAGAATCTTAAAAAAAAAAAAAAAAACACTGTTTGGTTAGATTTTATTTAATGTTCCTTTGGAATATCTTCTTGATTAGCGAATGTCCAGCCAGGGTGAGCATAATGAGCAAGTGAATTATTTGCTTGGATTCCAGGTCAGCTTGCAAGATTAGTAAAATTACTTCAGTTTTTGTTCAGTTTATTTATGACCGATTTTTCCGTATTGTGGAGTCAGTGGGAAAGTTAAGGGAAGATACAGCTGAGGCAAAGATAAAAAAAATCACAAATTGATGAAAAAAACCTATTGGACAAACAGCTTGAAAAATTGTTTGTGATAAAATAGCTTTGGTTTTTATATCAGGACAGAGAACCAGTTGTAGCTTGAGGTCCTGAAAATGTTGGCTAACAGGAGAAGAGGAATGGGAGGAGAGTTGTGGAGCTCAGGTCTTAAAGATGAAGCAATCAAGAAAAAAATAACCTATAAAAGTAAAAACTATTAAGCCGTCTGTTGTTATTGCAACATTAGTGCTTTGCGGTTCTGCTGGCCTAATAACGGCATCTCTACTGTGTGCTTGTAGTAAAGTAAGTTCATCAGAGATTTTTCTTCCTCTGAAGATTTGTTTTCTGAACTTTAACTGGAGTAATAATTGTATAATACATCCAATATTGACTGCTATGTTTTCCATTTCAATGGTTTTCATTTACAGTCATTGTAGGTAGAGGATGCGGGTACCCATTGCAGGCTTGAAAACTCTGATTCCAGAACCTGGTAATGATCAGAACCATTACTGGGTTCTAGAATTATTTAATTTAAACCCTGAGTGTTCAAACAAATATCGCAATGTACTGGGCATCTTTCTAACCAGTTTGTTGAAGTGCTAGGCAAATGTAGGAATGTTTCCTAATATAATATGTTGTTCAAGTCAGTTGTTGCTGCAATTGATGTAATTTTTATGCGCTAGTGTTATAGCATTGTGTTGTGCTTAGGTCTGTTGTTACTGTCTGAGGTAAAAATGAGCAATGGAGGTCACATCACAAATGACACAGCAAGCTCTTTATTTCTTTGGGACTTGAATTAAAGCAAAAATAGTTAAACATGTGATACATTATCAGGTAACATGAAACTACACAAGATTCTCACATACAAATTTATAATATACCATTTAAATTGTTATTATTGCTGTTCTCATTAGCGTGTCAAATCAATTAACAAAAGAGAGCTCTGCAGCTTTATGAGGGCAGGAGGCAAAAACTGCCTCAACACTTGACCAGCTGCAACAAACTTCAGCTTCAAGGGTCTTTCTGAAGATTGCGATGTGCACACTTTGTCTCACAGCCCAGAAAATTATGCCTAATCTATTCACTTAGTTTGGAGACTAACGCAACAAAACCCTGCAGTTTTACTTTAAAATGCAGCGTCTGGCTGCGACATGCCCTATCAACTACTGAGAATATCTCCTTTCTTCTGTAACACAAAGACGCTAGCGGTTGTCAAAGCACTTTTCATCCTTGAACCCACGTCTCAATAGAGCTATAAATAACTGGTCTCCCAAGCTGCACTCATGTCCAGCTCATTAGAGCCAAATACTAGACTGAAATAATGGTGCCAGGATTTGGTTTTATAAGGAAGTCGAAATAAAAACTATCTTAACTCAGTGAGGTGAAAATATAGTACAGGGGCTGCAAGACACAAAGCTGTAAAAAATAATTAGGTAGTCAAAAATGTTTAATATAAAATAACCTTATTTCCTGAAGGTTAAATGTGAAAACGTCCATAATTAGCTTTTCGGAATTAGCAAAAGAGCCTCTTTCTCTCACTCCTGCCCCTCCCCTAACATCTATGTAACACGCTGGCTGATAAGTTATGCCGAAAAGCGAGATCCAACCCAGGATTTTTATGCAAAAGCCTCCCTGAACAACAGTACTGTGAAGGAGCACTTATAAAGAAAGAAGGATCGACCATAATTGTCAAGCTCCTGTTCTTGCTCATTCCTAGTGGTGCTGAATTCCATGTGACCACGACAGCTAAAGCCCGGTATCATTCATTAATGCCTGGGTTCCTCATTACTGTCTCCTTACACTTTTGAAAGACTCATTACCTGCATAATGGAATAGCGCTTAGAACAGTCAGACCTTTCTTTTGCGCAAATTAATCACCTGCATGCACAGACAAAAAGGAAATTCTCACATTAAATATTAAGAAACTTCGCTGTCTGGCTTGCTACTTTTTCAAACTTCCACAAGATGTACTTTTTTGAAGAGCAGTGGCAGGGATACGACACCAGTGTCACTTCAGGCTGCCCCTGTCCCTTTCCTTGTGTCGGTGAAAGAAGCGTGCTAAAAAAAGAGGAAGAAGAAAGAGATGTACTTACAGTTGACTGTGACTTTTACTGTTTTGGTGTCAGGAGAGGCAATGTCATTTAAAGCACTGCATTCGTAGTCTCCAGCCTGGTCCCTTGTGATGCCGGTGATGTTAAGATATTCACTGCTGTCATACTTCCTGGCTGGAGAAGAGAAAAATGGAAGCAAAGTACTTACAACGTGTCCACACAGAATACAAGCACATCACACAAATCACAATATATTGCACAAGGATTGCTGTTTCCATGGTAGATTTAATTTGTGGTAAATTGCTTTCAAATTTAAGCCTGAATAGAAGATGCATAACAATTAAGACATCACACTGAACCCCTCATTCCCCTCTTTGCATTCCCAAATAGCACATCAGCAGTGAATTGATCTATTTTTATTGATATGGTAGCAGGAAATAATGTTGTGTTCCCAGCCATCCACTTATAATTTGTTCTTATCAAAGCACACAGCTACCTCCTGACACACAGACAGATTTGATGACTCAATGCAAATGCCAGTGCTTTATAGTTGGAGGAGCCAAAGGCTGTAGCCTCAAAGCAACAGAACTGGCGTGCAGGCTGCATACTTAACTTGATAAGAGAAAATCTGCACAAACGTGCACGCTCAAAGCTCCAATTAACAGAAAATTAAAACATACTAACACTGTCACAGCTGATAGACTTAAGCTCCCACTGCATATCAAGGAAAGTAATGAGAAAACAGTGCAATACAGAACAGTGTGCACCATAACTCAGTTAGAATCAGGAGATATAAATGCACAGAGGAAGATCATTTAAATGGCGTACACTTGTACAGCTCCTTTTAACCTTGGCTCCTACCAAGCACGATATAATTTGTTTTCCACACACACACAAATTGGTGGCGGGGATGCTGCGCATATTTGCTTGTTCAAAGACAGAGACAACAAAAGCTGGAAAGCAACAATGGCTTCGACAGTTTTATCCAGAACAAAAGAATGTAAATGAAGTTTACTTCTCGCAGTACCGAGAATATGCCACTTATTGTATTATTTAACATTAAACAAATATGTTCATTCACCAATGTTATTTAAAGTTAATTGCCTGCTATTTCTAAGGTCTGCTAATAAAGATAGTGATTTCTTTAGTACCTTCCTGATGTAACAACCTTGCTCCAAGTGCAAGGTTGCGAGCAAACTGACCATCTGTGACGTTTACGCTACTGATTATGTACATCCATCAACAAAGGCTTAGAGATTAGCACAATTCCATTGTTTTCTGACATGTTTAGAGAGTAATAAATCACCGGAGAAATATTTCGTTTAGTGAGATGAGATAAAGTGATTCACTCATAAGTGCTCAAAATGCTACTCTTTCCGAATGCACACCAGTCATAATAGGATAATTGCAAATGAAAATATACAACTTCAAAAATAAATAAATAACCTAGGTTTACTTTATAATGTAAAAACAAGAAAGACTACAGCATAGTATTTCCAAATTAATTTCCAGTTTAAATGACCACAAATCATGGAAAAAAACTTTCTATCATCTCATTCTTACCTTTTAAATTCACTTTAAAGAGTTACCAGATATGTTTGAAGCATTTTTTTCCACTAGCATGGCTTGCATTCAAAAGAAGTGACACCTGTTACTCGTTAGGGTAAAACTGTTTAGCAACTAATGTCTTTAAATTAATTAAAACAACACGCTCTGATTGTTAACATGTCTGTTGGTGAAATAAACTGCTCCCTGTTTGATGGCTACTGGAAACAGCTAATTAACCAAAACCTAGCAGATTAGTTAACCTTAGCTTATCAGTTAATGTTATCAAAACAACATAAAGTGTACAATAAACACACTTAATTCAAAATTAATGTTTATTCAATACTTCTGTTTAGGTTTTATACTTTCCATGTCTGTTTTCCAGGTGTTCCATGCCTGATTTAGCATAAAAAATGTATTTAAAATTGCCCAGCCCACCTTTTGCTGCTTTAGCTCACACAAAATTATGGCAGTGCTTAATGATAAATCAAGATTTTTATTTAGTAGACACAAATCTGAAATGTTTTTGGTCTCTTTAATCGTGTTTTAATTTTGTAGCTATAGGTGCAGGTTGATATATGAAGGAAAATTGTTTTTTTCTTTGGGTGAAATGTGAATGTAGATCACAGAAGAATAAAAAGATGTTGACAATCATCCAAAGCAGAGACATCATAAAATTGTCAATGTGGCAGATTCTGTTGTTTGTTTGTTGTTCTAGTTTTATCTTCCTCTATTTTCTCTTACCTTTATGAATGAACTTGTATGTAACAAACGCGTTTTATCTGCATATTATTGTTCTTTCGCCTTTGAATTAGAACATGAGGTTTGAATATTGCTAAAAACCAAGTTTGATGGCTTTTCAAATCATTAAAATGTCAGTGATACTCAATATATAAATGGGTGAAAATCTGTGTAGACATACTCATTAGCCAAATAGCAAAGTAAACTGTAACTTTTATTTTAAGAGATATATTTTTTACGTGGGGCCTGGTGCAAAACTGTGATTGTAATTTACATGTAAAATAACATTGTGATGTTATATCTATGATATTTTGAGTACATAAAATGACTAATATTTACTATGAACATATCTGCTTTTTCACTTTCCACATGAATCTGCCCATCAAAGATAATCATGAACAAACATTCCATTACCATAGCTATAAATATAATAAGGATGATAATAGTAATATATAATTTTATTTTTGCACCAGAGACATCAGTGGTTGCATATCTGTTTCATGTCATTTCTGTTTTTTGAACTCAACATTCAGAAAGGCAAAGACACATAATACTGACATGACCTAAAAGATGAACCAGATTAAGACAGGGGCATATTGGAACTGGTAGCTTTTCGATTCAATACATCAAATCATCCCTGTGTGTAAGTTGGGTTATGGTGATAATAAAACTTTGACGGCTTTTTATGTACTACGACATCACAAAAATAACAAAATCAAACAAACAAAAAAAAAAGATTTAAACACTTTTGATCAGAAGATTTTTGAGGTGGTAATATCTTAGTAAAATTACAAAGGTACAATGTAGAGAAAAGAGCTTTATATAAACAAACTTTATTTATCTCTTAAAAATAAACCTGTAAATAGAAAACAGAGGCATAACACAACTGTCTTAATTTTCACTTTTGTTGGCTGTCTTCTCTACATAGCCAGGCTTTGGCACCCTTGAAGAAGTATTTTCAGTGGGTGAAGACTATGTGTACCTAATCCCACTGATGTGGGAGGAAAAGTGCAGTCCAGTGAGTCAATAGAGCAACCAAATGGTGCAGAGCAAGTGTGATCTCAGACGAAACAGGAATTTATGTAAACATGGTTTAAGCGCCTTCTATTTGTGACTGCACAGGTTGTGTTATGGAACTGCTTCTACTAAAAAGAATATGCAGCAGATTTTTACTCAGGAAGGCTTTTTCTAACCAGAGAATATAAATAGAACTCTGAATTTAAGAGATACACAGAGCTTAAACTAAATTAGCTACAGCTTTTACAAGGGACCAGACATGAGGTGCAGCTAGAGTAATCTTGACTTCAAATTATACTACGACAGCAGGAGGGAGATTGGATATTGTCTGTTCTACTAACCAAGTAAGTCTGTATTTAAATGTGAGTTGAAGTAAAAGAAACCCCTTAAGTCCTTGTTAAATACATCAGCCTTATCTCATATACTGAAAAAAACAAAAATCCGAAAGCCTAAAGTAGATTTTCAACTATGTTAAAATTACATCAATGTTGAAATGCTTTGCTGCTGAAATGTGCTATACAAATAAAAAATTGATTTTGATTGAATGTTAGATATCAGATACTGATATGAACCATAATAACCAAATATTGGTTACCAAATTTGGCAGCCAAATATTTTTGTCAAGTTACATTGATAATCTGTATTAATAGTCAATATAGATTATGATTTTATTGCAAAATAATATACTAATTAATTTCTTAAATGGCTGCAGTGAAGCAGTTGGTAACTGTGTTGCCCCACAGCAAAAAGATCCTCGGTTCGAATCCTTGCCTGCTGTCTTTCTGAATGGAGTTGCATTTTATCCCCATGGATACGTGGGTTTTCTTCACATTTACTGGATTCCTCCCACAGTTCAAAAAGTTGCATGTTAGGTCAACTTGTCTCTCTAATTGCATTTAGGAATGAGTGTGTGAGTTTGTCCTGTGTGTCTCTATGTTGACCTGTGATCTCCTCCTCTCGTGCAATAGACCCTGCACAGATTAGAAAGCATAGACTGTGGACAGATGGATGGATGTGTCTATACTGCATTTGTTTTGGAGAAATAGTTGTCTGTGGCTTATAAAATGCTCATTGGTCGTAATGTGAGAAAATCAAGCAGATGTTGTGGAACATCAACTCCTGCATCTCTATTTATGTTTGTTGATTTTGTTGTACTCCCACCTTAAATAGTGCAAGCCTATTGCCATAAATGGACTGATATTCAGTGTTCACTTGCCTGATATTGGGTGATTCAACTTTATGAATTTTTTATCCATTTTTGAGGATCTGTTGACCATCTGGTGATTAAAGATTAATCCTCTGTGATCCACCAAGAAGTCAAATAATTACTAGCCAAATTACTCAGAAAATAAGTCATGGCATATGTGAAGCATTATCCATGCAGAGGTGAGAGAATCTTCATGACAGCAGACAGATTATCTATAATTTAAAATTAAGTAATGTTATATAATTGGATCATTGCATGGTGGAATAATAAAAGTAAAAAATAAGTCAGGTAATACACCTTTATCTACAAAGTTTATGGGAGGACAAAATATGTGCAAAGATCAATAATAAATGTAAACTGTTTACAATGGTACACAGTTAAAAGTAAAACATTTTGGGGGGTTGCATAAACAAAGTGCATCTTTGGAGTATTAGCACAAGTATGAGTGAACTGAAAAGAATTTGATCCTGAAAAGCCTACGAACAACTCATATGGTAGAGTACAGTGATTCCCTACAGTAACTGGTGCTTATGATGAATATTCTCATTCCCAAAACAAAAATAATATCAAATATATACATTTAAATAAATGCTTTGCTTTAATAGAATTTTATTAACATTAATGCCTTCTCTTTGGCTTTAGAGAGAATAGAATTCAAAGTATAACACATAGCAGGGGACTTTTTTTTACTTTTATTGTCTACTAGTACCCTGTAGTTTATATCCAGACAAAAGCTGTTCAAAGTCTATTTATTTACAGAGGAAGTGGGGAAAAAATCCTCCCTTTAACACACACACACACGGTGAATAACTTCACTAAATAATTGCACTAAATGGCTGACCTGAACACTGCCCTTTATGCACAGCTCCAGTGTATTTCACAGCAGTGGGAAATTATGATACCCAGGATGTAGAAATCCATTGTGTGCACTTGTGTCTTTTATTAGGGCAGTAAAATCAAAAGCGCTGACCCATGAGGGCAACTATTCTTGTTGCTCCCAATACCGTTTGCCAAATGGCTGAATCAAATGCTTTGTTTTTCATTGGCAGCCACAAGAACTGATTTCCACTCTGCAGAAAACTCAATGAATTGCTTGTGAGCCAGTAGGGGTAAACAGTCTCATATGGCATGCACATTTACAGCAATTAATGCCTGAAGAATGATAAACATCATAAAACCTATGGAGCATGAGTTTATTTTAATGAACAAGCCAGGTTTGATCAAAGCATCGGCTCAGGTCTTTTAAAACACTTTGGAAGTGAGAAAGTTCATGTCTATATGTCCGATTATTGGTCAACAAAAAGCAGCTGGGCTGAGTCTCGGCTAAATTACCGACTCCTGATTATCAACAAGTGTTGGAAAATTTATGCTGATCATGGTAGACTTCATCGGCCATTACCAAAATGAGCTGATTATATTGGTGGTTGTAAAATCACCACAGTTCTGGAAGCAGATTTAACAACCTCCATTGTCGCATCATTTGATTGCCCACGGCATCAGTTACAGTTCAAGCATTTTGTTTCTCAGTTATTGAATATAAATTAAGGACCAATAATTGAGTTTTTTGCATATCTCTTTAGTTTACATTGTACATAACATTTAATTTCTATAAAAAACTGAATAGATTTTAGATAAGCTATCTTCAGCGTACTCACCTTTTTCCTTTTTCTCAAGTTTTCCAAGGAAGTGAAAAGCATATATATATATATATATATATATATATATATATATATATATATAGACATTATTTTGAAGAGGTAATGTCTACAGACTTTTGACAGAATTAGAAATTGATTACCACAAAGGTGTCAATTAGGTAGGTATAACTAATTGACTTTAGACTAATCGTAGTTTACACATTTAATAAAAGAAAAATAATTGTTTTCTGGTCTGACAAAAACATCCAGTGTTTTTTGTTTTTTGTAGCATAATAATACTCTACCAATGATGTGTCACAGGCTTTTGATTATGAAATGCATTTTATTATTGAGATATCTGCTTACATAATATTTCAATTAAAGAAATGATCAAACACAGAAAACAGATTATTCCGAAAAAAACAAACAAAAAAACAACAATAGTGAATTTTCTTTTTTAAAATATGGCTCATTAGACTGCAGCCAAAAAGGAAATGCATTAACGCAACATCATTTCAATGCAGATCTAGTTGCATCTTCCTGCTCATGCAGCAAATGGTATTCCTATTGATTACAGAAGAATGGGAGCTCTGTAAAGGTCATAGTTATAAAACAAGAATCCTCTCCTTGATCTATTGTTTGAAGATCATTACATTGTGCATACTAAACTCTTATATTATTGAAGACAAAGCGGTGACACCAAAATGCCATTTGAAAAAATAATAAAACAAGAAAAGTAAACTAATGTGGTGTAATATAAAACCACCAAGGGACTTCTACAGATGAGTGAGAGAGCATGCTAGGAGATATCTGAGGAACTGACAGAGGCCCCTCTGACCTGAGGGACAATTCACTCGTAGCAAATTAAAGAAATCATGGGAAGGTTGATTGTGTATTCAGTGCCAACGACTGCCTAAGTTCTGTTGCAGTAAGCAATTTCCCACATTGTGTAGAGAAGCTGAGGGGTACACTTCCTTCAGGGCTGCAGTGCACAGATAGGGCAGGCATTGCTGAAATTCTATTATAGCATAGAGCAGCATTTTCTACATCAATTTATCGTTTTAACCCTTGAAAGGGGAGAACAGCCCACACTGCTACATTGCATGCTGTTGCCTTCTGGTCCCAACTTAAGGTGTGGGCCAGATGTAGGGGTAAAAGCACACTGTGTGGAGGGGCTGTCTGACAAAAAGGCTATTACAGTACCTTGATACATAAACCCTTTCTTGTTCCCTGGCTGTCAATCTTAGGTGCTAAACTCCAGAGAGAGGAATTGGGTCAAAGGGGCCTTAAGTCATGTCTGATTGGATGTGCATTCACTTTTGCAACCTGCTGGATTACCTTCATCTTACTTTCTATGTTTATACATTTAGGTAGTGCTCCTTGGGCAGGGAAACACATTTTCAGGCAGTTGGCTATGATAAATATATGTGGAATTGGAAAAAACAAAATAACACAAAAACTAAAAATCTGTTTATGCTAAAGGAGAAAGCTTTTCAGCATATATTATTTTTATCATTTAATTTATAGGCTTATTTGCAAAAATATTTATAGCATTTTGTTTGATAAAAATAAATTCAACCATTTCCATTTAATCAGCATTCTAGCTATCAACAATATTGATAGACATGATAATTGAACACAGAAGTAATCTGATAAAATACCCCACATAAAAGTTTACAATGAATGCAGCTAAATTTAGAAGGTAAATATGACTAATGCCATTTTTACTCTAATTTTGTTAAATGGGACACTTTCAGTTTTAGCGCAATGGCTAATGAGCATGAAGTAGTGCAGGTGATAGGCTAATAAAGATCTTAACAATAGATGTAAACAGATGAACTGTTACAATCCTAGAGGAAAGCACTACATTTAACCAAATCCTGCCACTTTAGTGATTATAGCTCCTGTCTCAGCAAAGTCAGATAAATCCAGATATGTTTATCTAATCATGTAAAGGGTTCATTGTTTAAGAATACCTCTTACTAGGTATTTCAAAATTTAGTTGATAGATGCCACTTGTGAACTAAAGTTCCTAACTTACATACAGAGAAGTACTTACACAGCAGTGACACCTAGTGGCACAACTGGCAAACTGCATTTAACAGAAAGATCTATAGTTATTTTAGAATAGAACTGCTTAATACCATGGATGCAATTATTTTTTCCTCTAACCTATGCTGATTTGTGGTTTGTCTGAAGGTCTAAACTCAATTTTTATGTTGACCTATACATGTTTTTTCTACAGACTATAATGCACACAACTCTTTAAATGTATCTTTTTGAACAGCTAGCAATCACAAACACTGAACATAAACAAAAACATGTGCTGCATTTTTTTTCTATAAGAAGTATTTATAAATCCAACATAAAATGAAGTTATAAAAATTATTTGATTTGATCTCAGTAGACTGACGAGACAATTGAATTCTTTGGAGGATGTGTGTCTCACATCTAGCATGAAAGTAACACTGCATTTCAGAAAAAGATCAAACCAACTTTAAAATATGGTGGGGGTAGTGTGATGGTCTGGGGCTATTTTACTGCATCAGGACCTGGAGGACTTGCTGTGATAAATGGAACCATGAATTCTGCTGTCAACAAAACACTCCTGCAGGAGAATGTCCAGCCATGTGTTTGTGACCTCAAGCTGAAACTAACTTGGGTTCTGCAGTAGGACAATGATCCAAAACACAGCAACAATTCCACCTTTGAATGACTGAAGAAAAACAAAATGAAGATCTTAGAGTGACTAAGTCAAAGTCCTGACCTGAATCCTTAATGAGATGCTGTGGTATGACCTTAAAAAGGCAGTTCATGCTGAAAATCTCTCCAGTGTGGCAGAATTACAACAATGCTGTAAATACACATAGGCCAAAATTTCCCAACAGAGCTGGAAAAGTCTCACTGCAAGTTATCGCAAATGCTTGATTGCTGTTGTTGCTGGTGAGTGTGGCTCAACCAGTTTTGAGGTTTAGGGGGCAATCATTTTTAACACAGTGCCATGTAAGTTAATATTTGTTCTCTCTTAATAATAATCATCCTAATTTTAAAAAATGCATTTTGTGTTGACTTGTGTTGTTTAAATTGGTTTGATATTCTGAAACACTTGAGTGTGGAAAAACATGCAAAGAAATAGAAAATTAGGAATGAGACAAAAACTTTTTCACACCACTACATTTATATCGTCTGTATTTATGTATTTACTTTCTGTTTATTTTAGTCTGTTTGTATATGTATACCTTGGCAGTTTGGATCACGGTCAACCAAACACTTATAGAAGACATTCTTGGACTCAATTCAGATATTCTGATCAGTTTCTTGTATAATTTGTTTTCTCATGGTCTTGTGTGTTTTATGGTAACGTTGTAAAAATAGTTTAAGTATGACATGAAAAAAGAAAACAAAGGCGAGTCTTGGGGACAAAGAAAATCTTTATGAGGATCTTGCTTTGCTTTTTATTATTTTAGACCTAATTTATATGTGGATACGAAAATGTTTGGAACACCAACAGAACAGCTGTTGTACAATTTTAGTGGTTCTTAAATTGTATTATGCATCACAATGGTGCAGCTCACCAGCTTTTATTGGATCAAGTTTTATATTAGATGCAACACATTTAATGAGTTGCTATGGTGATGTTTGCTTTCTTAGAGTGTTATTTAGAATGAGAGACTGTACATTTATACATATGAAATGAAACATGTACAGTATTGATAAATGCATCGCAACTGAAAAGGAAGAGAAAAATATGCCCAGGCTGACTTCTGTCACAAGAAAAAAAATCAAACACATTCTCAAGCATTCTAGTCAGCCTTTTCAAAGGTCACACTTCTATCCGATGAATTCAAATCTCAATGGGAAAAGCTTATCAAAGCAATTTCCCCCCGCCATCCATAGAACTAAACCAGACTGAAATAGTCCATGTTAAAGGCTATTTCACCCCCTCCTTTCTGTGACCTATGAAGGAGTGGCAAGCAGACAGCATTGTGCTCATAGATTGACAATACCTTGAAAGTCAGACAACTGCTACATTACAAATGAATTATGTGATTAATAAACTCTAATTTATTAGATATTTTATGCTTAGGGATGCATTTCATTTACCAATATAACTCAGTTTAGATTATAAGTATCAGCTAGGAAAAGTCATTAAATTGCTTATGCGTATTGCTTGTTAAACTAATATTTTAATATTAGTTTAAGTGGCAACCATGACAAATCAATTGATATCTGGACTAATATTCTGTAGGATAGGATAAGAGGAAGGAAAAATTCACTTGGCACATCCATTAACAGATGCAGTTTAATATACTTTGCAAACATAAAGCTCTGTGATCATTCAAATTTCCTCCAAAATTCTCAGGACATTTACAAGAAAATGAACAAGAAACTTTACACAGTTAATTAAAACATCAATAAGCAATGTTTATATTTACAGTTGCAGTCCAGACTATACTATCCTTCTTATGTAAAACATTCTACAAACTTTAAGCATTTGCTTCACATTGCTCTTCTGTAATCAAGAAACATGTATCCAATTTCTGCATGCACAGATACTATGCCAAATTATTGTCTCCATAAACAGTTTATGGGCACACTTCACTGGATGTGCAAAGTTTATTATTAGCTGGCAGTTTGGTGGTTGGCAGGAAGGCAAGAGAGTGAAAAATGCAAACACAAAACAGTCGGAGTGGGAAAAAGAACCTGACAGTCAGTCAGGGCAATTTATCATCCTGTCAAACTTCACTGACTGCTGCAGTGGAGCTATCTACAGTGGAAAAAGAAGCCCCACCCCCCACGCCAACATGGTTGATTGTTGAGGAGAGTGAGACTGAAAACATCAAACAAGCCAGGTAAAGATGTTTTCCACTTTGCAGCCATTGCACCTGCTTAACCTAACTCAAAGGAAGGGACTGTTCACTGGATAAAAACAGAGAAAAGCAAACTTTTTTTATGGTCTACTATCATTGTTGACAATTAAAATTTTGCTACTGCTCGTACAGTATATCATGAATAATATTATGGATGGTGTAGTATTCACATGAACTTAATTCAGTTTATATCTAACTTAAATCCAGCAAGTTATTTGTTTTGGTAGCTTGTCATATGTCACTGAACTGTATGTTTGAAATAACTGGATTTGGTGTCAAGAGAGGCAATGTCTGACCTTATTCTCTGCCTACAGTTAAAATTACCACTTGAAAACAATCAAATACTCAAATAATGAACTCTCAGTTATTTTAAAAGCCTGGAAAACACCAGGCTAATACGTAAAGTGCCTTTGTTAGTGTTTGTGTGCATGCTGAACTACTGGTCTGGAAGTCACAAACCATGCAATACTTTGGGGTTACAGGAATAACCATTTTCCCGAGGTGAATTAAATGCAGAAGTCTACCAGACATGACCGCTCAAAGGTAATTTTTTACAAATCGCATATGCACACTCAGTGTTGCACAGTAAACTGCTCGGTGGGAAACAGTGTTCACGTTGTACTGTTTTGTATGTGACATCAAGTTGATAAATGCGAGGACATGCAGGACCCAGACACCCAGTAACAAGTGTGCAGTAGCCGCTCTACTCCAACAGAGTGAAAAGTGTTTGTACCATGTAGAAAATTACTTCAATCGACAGGCGAAACATGTATCGATTGGATCAATCAACAAAATACGACATACATATGAGGGGTATTAAAGTCCAGTTCTCAATATCTATCCTCCTCCAACATTTAGATGCATCCTTTCTCCAATATACCTGAATCACCTGTGCAGGGCTGAAAGACATGCTGATGCAATTCAACCATTTGATTTAGGTGTGTTGGAGAAGGGATGCAACTGAAAGTTGCAGTATAGCAGCTCTTGGGGACTGGACTTGGCCACCCTTGGTATAATATATTCTTTTTTTTTTTTTTTAATGAACTCGTAAACTGTCTGATTTTATAAATCACATTATGATATTAGGAGTCCATTCACTCCCTGGAAGTAATTACCAGTATTTATAGACTACATATATTCACTTATCCAGTTCACTTTAGATAACTCAAGGTCCATTGTTAATTGATTGTTCATTTAGCAAATAAAGCAGAAGAAATCATATATAAATTTACTCATATATATTTTACTCAAGTGATTGCATATTTGCATGGCATTCATGAACACTCGCTGAGGCGGCCTGTTTTGCATATCCAAGAGAGTTAATGAAATTCCATGGATAGGTAATTAGCCTTTTACAACCTTCCAGTTGTATCAAGTTTTTTTTAGACAAATCACCCTTACTACAGCTGATTCAGACATCCCATGGCAAAGGGCTTCTCCTCTGATGTGCTGGGAGACACTCTGTGATTACATTTCGTCGTGGGCCCTTTCATTTGACCAGCATATCATTTCCTTCCCTGGCATACTTCAAAGTGTGGACACTTCAAAGTAGAATGAGTGACTGCCACTTGGACTCCGAGGATAGCTCTTTTGATCATCTTTTGAAAACTCCCCTAACGCAATCAGGGCCAGCGTGCCGGAGTGGGGGGATCTGACAGCCATAAGATAAATACAGTCATCCTCATAGCTATCAGATAAGCACTGCATGCTTTAATCCATTAATATGAAAATGAGGAAGGACTAGAAGTGACTGGGTGGGGGATTTGGTGAAACAGTTATGCTTTGGAAAGAGTTTTCAAAGATTCAGGATTTGAAGAAATTAATTAAGTGTCTGTGCCCCAGTGATAATATTAATAAAGATATAATTTGTAATGCACACTTAATTAACATTTACCTTCAGCAGAGTATATTAAATTTGAACTACCCTGTTTGATTTATAGTAACAAAATCCTCTTCTGCAATACTTTCATATTTCATTGAAAATATGTATATATGTTTTATTTGTATTAAAGTTCAGTTTTCAACTGTGGTTTAATCATGGTTCCATTAAAAGTTATTCTGATACTACACTTTTTAACTTGATCGTGCTAAAATATCTCAGTGAATTACATCTCTCCCTGCAGTGTAACTGAAAGCACTTCCTCAACCTCTCATTTAATCATTTATTGATCATGTATCCCTTTTCTCATTTCTGCTTCCGTCCATCCATCCGTCCGTCCATCCATCCATCAGCTACGTGAAAGGTGGGATGAACTCACCTAATGGGGTTATGTGTCTCCAGGCAATGGTTGGCTCAGGTTTCCCAGTGGCCGTGCAGATGAGCGAGACATTACTGCCCTCATTTACTGTGATGTCAGAGGAAATGTCATATATCTTAGGTGGAACTAGAAGACAAAATAAAGAAGAAGATAGAAACAAGATTAGAGTTTCAAATGGCAACCTCTCAATCAAGCAACAATCTCATCTGCATGCCAGAGTGAAATGGAAGGAAGTTGGGTAAGACATGACCTGTGTTTTTGCTTTGAGAGAGGAAATGAAGCTACAGTGTCCCCTCATTAATTTAAACAAGGCAAAAAAAAGTCATACTAATACCCCTGGGACATTTTGTGCACTTGACCTTTGTTTTAAAGTTGTAGGAAGGTATCACCTTAAAGCACAACAAATAAATGTCACATCTTTCACACACCATGCTATGTCACCCTTTGCACCACTGCTACAGAATCGATGCAACTGGAAAGTACTGCAGCAATGACCTAAACTTAATATTACTTAATCTCCTGCTACACTAAGCTGTTCTCACTCAGTTCACCATCCTTCCACCGGCGCACGTAAAATGTGTAGCTACCAAAGAGGAAGTTCTTGAGCCATCCCTACCAATCAAGTTTCCCTTCCCAATTCTATTTTATTTATTTTTGTGGTAAATCTTTTGGAAACTATAATTTGAATTATTCACTTATTTCTTCTATTTCATAAGAATCAGGTTCATTTCTGCATAATAAATATTTACTAATAAGCTTAATAAATATTTACTAATAATGTATTAATAAATTTAACCTCGGAGGAATTCAGAGCATTGAAATCACAATCCTTGAGCATCAACTGATTTCTAATCTCATATGTCAAGAAAACTAACTAATGGAACAGAACACAGATTTTCACCCCTTCTGTCACAATACACATGAAGTACTAAGAATGAAAGCAGATGAAAAACGCCCACTATATTTATTCAAGTATATTTCTAAATACAACCATGGTATCTTGGTAGAAATCTTCTATAGGGGTAGGTTGTTGTTTTTTTTGCCATCAATTACAACAATCTCTTTTGATTAAATTTGTCTTGACTCGGGCGGCATGCTCCAGTAAACTATTAAAATGTGTTTAAGGATAGTAAAGACATGTATTAGGTCATTAGCTTTTTGCATTAAAAGATATTTAGGAGTTTCAATGTCTTACACTATTAAGTGTACAAGACTGCTGCCTTTAATTAAACACAACCAGAAAATTATTCATGTATTTCTACCACTGAGAACAAAGCATGTTGATATGAGCAACAGGGTAATTAACCAATTAATTAACAATAAAGTTCAATACAATAAATGTCATATAATAATGACACTATATTATGAAAAAGCTTGCTTAGTACATCAAGCTAAATCGAAATTCAGAAAGCTAATGTGTGTGTGCACACAAACACACACACTCACATCAGGTTACGTGATAGCCGTACTGGAGACAGAGAGTGTCTTATTATCAAGGTCGAGGACTGAACTCTGACTGAATAGCTGGAAAGGCACTGTCTAAATTACGTCAATACTACCTAACACAAATCTTTTCTATTAGATTTGTGCCAAATTTCATTATGTGGGAGGAGGCATGTGTGAGAGCATGATAGCTATTATGTAGGAGAGGAAGATAGATAGCAGATCCAAAAGACTTGAGATATGGTCATGTTTCCGATGTAGTGCATTAGGTTTGTAACTTTTTAACAACAAAACTGATCTGATATCAAATGCAACTTGGCTTCACAACTTGCGTTCTCCATCTGTCATTAAACCAGACATTGCAGACAAGTGTACTGAAACCCTTCTTCAAAGTCTCTTCTCTTACTTTGTCTTGTACTTTTTCACACAATGACCAAAAGGCAGCTCAGAATCATGAAATCTTATAAATTAGTGTTAACATACAGGTGCAAGTTGATAAGAATATCTTTGATATTTTGGGGGGGTTTGGAAGGGCTTAGAAGTAATGTTTTATTTTCAGGTTTGACTTACACCTCAGAAATAAAAAAATCTGTCTTAGAAAATTACAATTTACATAGTACAACAAGGCATTTCAATTACAAGAAATGTTGGGTGATCATCACAATCATTTTCTGCTGACTTGATCTATGCTAACAAACATCAACCACTCACTCAAAACACATGAAAGCAGGATTAAGGCATCTTTGTGCTGTCTTTATGTGTTCTATGAGAGGACCAAGGAAGTAGGCCCTCCTCTGTTATGCTTCTTGTCTTCAAGCGAGGCAGTCACACCCCCATATGAGCTGATTCATATGAGGTCAAGCCAGCTTCACTGGTCGAGAGAGTGATATGTTGATGACGTGATCAGCCAGGTGTAGGATGAACTAACTTACTCACTCTTTAGTTACCTAACAATAACCTGTTGAGTAACTTGCTGCAGCAGCAGTTTAAGCTTTTGCCATTGTGCCACAGAGGTGCTTAGAAATAAACAATGTGGAGAAAGGAGAGGTGGAGAACAACAGTTCAAGAGAAAATTGCAAATAAAACAGGAAAGGTCATGTCAACAGCTTAGCTGTATATTCAATAATTAATATATCAATAATTATTGATATTGACTGATTGAAGATTATTTTATTATGACGTTTTTCAGCCATATCATCCCATTCTAATTTGTAGCATTTGCTCAGCCAACAAAAAAATCACAACATTTAGATCGTATCATACAAACTGTGGTACAATGGAATTATTGTAGTTTGCCATACGCGACAATCCTCATACCCACGCTTCCATAACGTAAAGGTCTTTTCCTGACTTATCTTTGACTCTTACGCCTGAAGATTTAGGCACTGGATTTATAATGTTTACAAGTCCTCTCTTGTTTTCAATATGCATGATCATTTTCTTTCATTTTTAGTGTGCCTCACAGCTTAGTTTTTTCTCTTTGCCTGGGACTTCGGATCTTTGGATTTGTGAACCATTTCTCAAGTTTCTGCTTTTTAATTTACCAACCAACTACCTTCTGAGCCCTGCTGCATTTAGGTTCTCTCTTCATCCGCTTGATGTAACAATCTCTTTTCAAGCTGTTCTTTACTTAAATCATTCAAGCAGGTGTAAAAAATATACATATGTCAAAAGGTTGAGCAATATAAGTTAAAACTGCCTGTAGTTACAAAATGTTACAACAAAATTGACCAAATACTTGAAATAAATGTTAAAAAATGGAAACGACTGGTTTGGCTTTTCTTACTGTCTATTCTGTCTCTCAGGCTACATATAATGACTAAACTGGAACCTATGGCAACATAGAAATTGTTCTATCTCTAAAACCAGGTCATACTTTAGGCATTTATAATGAATAATAAAAAACCCAAGGAAGAATACGTTTGAGAAAAAAAAAAGTGAATTCTTTTTTTATACATGGCAGCTCATCAGCAATCCCTGCTGGACATCACTTATAATCATAATTCGCAAATTTTAGGCCACTTAAATCCTCTTGGAGCTTTGATGTTAAAAGCTTCGGTATTTAGGCTGCTGAAAATACAGAGGCACACATGCAGCCACCCACAAAGACATTTAAGCACATTTCGCTGTACACACATGCATGGGCATGTGCATAGTCGTTCAGGTACACACACCCACACATGCGCATGCATACATGGGCTTATGAACCACTATTTTAAAACTGCAAGATTTGAATCTCAAAGGGAGCTTTTCCGCAGTGGACTGTACTATACAGTAATGGATTCTCAGTCATCTGGGTCCAACTATTCTACTTTGTGACCCTGCCTGATGCCTGACTAAAAAAAATAAATAAATAAAAAAAAAAACAAAAACAAAAGAAAACTTCATTCAACATTTTCTGAAGTTCCTCTTTAATACCAGCAATATTTTCCCAATTACATAGACTTTGTAATTTAACACTGTGGTTTTACTAAAATATCCTTCACTTGCGTCTATTTACTAATTTGAGTGAAAGTACTGTGAATTTAGTCTTGAGAGTTTGGTAAGAAAAGATACAAAATTTTCAAAAAAATTTACAATAAAGCCAATTTGTTCAAAAAGAGATTGATCAAAAATACAATATTTAACAAGCTAAAAGTAACACTCTGACAGTCAATTCCAGGTATTTAGATATACTTTTTAAAAAAACATATAACTGTGTTTTTCTTACTGGCTGATAATAAATCAGTCTAAACCTTTCCTGTTTTAGGTCATTCACAGGAAATTCACTAACTCTTAAAACTGTTCAAGTAAGGTTTGCAGTGATAAGTTAGATTAGGATAAACTATTTTAATATTGTTTGTTTCTCTCTTTCACTGCTTTGCTGTGTTCTGCAGAATTTTAATCTATCAGACTGCTTGGGGACATGCCAATTCCCATTGAGTCTGTTGGTATAAGCAATGTTTTATAAGGTTATTGATTGCTAAAAGTTATTTAAGTCATGCACTGAGTTTTCTCCAGTTTACCACAGTTTTCCTTTCTTCTCTTCCAACTAAGCTATATAAAATAGTCAAAAAACACACTAAATGTCAACTGTTTTCAAAAACTAACTCTAGCTAAACTAATGTAGCTAAACAGGCTAAAGGTAGTCAGTCCTCCTGCATCCCAAAAATAGCCTCCAAATCCTTCAGGACGGTGACTGAGCAACAGATTTAGAACCAATTGTCCAAAGGGTTATTAATTTCTGACTCAGCACCTTGCTTTATAAAACATCACTTTTTCAGAATAATGTTTTATCTTCACTTCAGCTTCACGGCGTGAACTGGTTACTTGAACATTATTAAACTAGTTTCAGTTAGTTTAGGGCTAATTGAGCCTCATTCCAAAAGTCTTCAATACAAACCTTAGTCTTTAAGCATACAAATTCCTACTAAACTGTGACACTACTACATATAATCCTATGGATAATTCCCTTCTTTATTTCTTACATATTTCGGTGTTGCTGTGTAAAAATCCACAGCATATTTTGATGAAACCAAATGTGAAATAGTGCAAATCTATTTTGGCCTAAGCTCCAAATTTCTCTTAAATAAACCTGGTTTTCAACATTCACAGAACATACTGAAATCTGACATGTTGTTCCTTTTTTGGTATATTTTTACTGTTTTTATTTTTAGTAGTTTATTAGTTTTATTCTTCCATCTTTTACATAGTAGTTTATTGCAGTGTTACAAGCTTATTGACTCATTAGTTTTGCTGGTTTTTAATTAGGAATATTTATTAATTTTTACTAACAAATAAGAGAAGTTAGTTTAATTTATTTTAAAACATTGGGAATATTTTTTCCCATGCAGTGTATGTAAAGATATGATTTCAACTACAATACAAAACATCAAACATATAACTTCTCTAACATCTTTAATTTAAATCATCATTCTGTACTCCCTTTAATTGTTGTCTCTATTGGCTATTGTCACTATTGGCTATTGTCGGAACCAATAGCCAACAGCCCTCCTCTGTCTAAGATAGCACTGGAAGCTTCTACTCCCATAAGTGGAACTTCTGAAGACAAAGTAAATAATCTGATTCACAGGCTGTCACTCTAAAATATTACCTAGAATGACATGAATGACATTGAATTTTTCTGTTATATGGGCAGGATGGGAGTCCACTTTGATCAACAGATCTGGATCTAAATTAGATTAACAAGGAGGACCTATAGTGGGATAGGAGCAGAGGTGATGTTGAATCTAGGTTATTGGTTGTCAGAGTCATGTGTTTACTTGCAGAGGGACCCAAGTGTTGACACATCTCCTCAGTGTCTGATAGCACAAAATTGAAAATGTTGGCTGTCTACTGATCCTATCTCTCTTTGACAAGGACTGGGAGACATTCGAAGGTTTCAGATGAAGAACATTCATTTTATTCCAGTTCGGAGCAACTGTACCCCTGTTTCTTTGCTAAAGAAAAAAAAAAAGGTCACATAAAAAATGAATTGCGGAAACAAATGTAGCTGTACGGCATACATTTATTAAGATTTAGTTTAAGTTTACTCATAAGGTCCGCAACACAGTTAAATAATATAATGTGTTTTTATAATATTCAGACCCAACACTAAACAGAAATCCAGTTCTGTTAAAATTACATTAAGTACAAGTGTAGTTGCACTAATTTAAGAAACTCAGAAAGTAAATCTGGGAAGGTTTAATTGACATTAGATTATCAGTCTGCAAGCTTCCAGTGACACACATTAAGTTGATCTATTAAAAATATGTGGCTACTCTGAAGCAGCGAGTCATTTCCTTGTGGTGTAAAAAAACCCATTTTGTTAGCAACCTTGGAAACATAACAGTTTTGTTTATACAAAAAAGCCAGATTTTCAATCATGCATATGAGAGCGTACTCTTTTTTTGTATTTTTTATTTATTTAAATATATATAAATGAACTCAGTTGATATTAAGTCTGTTCAGTTGCATAGAGTTTCTAATCAAGATGTTCGTAGTAAATAGCAGCAACAAAATGAGAACTGCATTGAAATTGACCTTTCTAAAAAATGTACAGATTTCTTGGCTTTGAAGGCATTCCTCTAATATAAATTGCCCTTCAAATCTTTACAGCTCAGCTTTCAGCTCACTGCGTGACATGGCTGCATGTTTATTTGCATGTAGAGCAGGTAACCATGACCTAATCCTTCAGGATTGCTTTTAATGTCAGTTGGGAACACTCATGCTTTAAACTGTCAACTGCTACCTGAATCAGCTAGAAAGCATGTTGATGCCAGCTCTTAACAGGGTCATAATGTAAATTCAGTCCAAACTCAACACCCAGGCCTGAGAAAAATCAATTTACTGCAGACGTTACTTTTCAGTGCTCAGTTCTTTGTACATAAGTGCTTACAAAGAAATTTTCTAATCATTACTGATGTTACCCCAAATTGCTGAAAAAGTGTTTATCAGTAATGTTGTAAATGGCATTAAGTCATGCCTACACAGCAGAACAGATGTTAACCTTTTAGTGAGAATAATGACCAGCAATGGGGTTAAGGTCTACCATTATCTCACTTAACAGCATTACTGCTCTTTCATAACAGCCTAATGGAGAGATGCAGAGTTGAGAAATCAAACATACACATATAGGCTTTTATAAAACTGTACTTTTTTTTTTTTTTTTCATTTAGCAAATATGTTCTGGAAATGATGAAACTGGTGCACCTGAATGGTGTAAAATGACAAGATCCAGGGACATTCAGTGCTCAAGAGTTTTGGCAAAAACCAAAACAAAAACATAAACAAAAAACAGTAAGATACTGGAAGGTTATAAATGTGCAAAAGGCTTTATTTGTGAAAAGGTTTTCAAAAAATCTGTTAGGCCTTGTTGACAGACAAACACACAAAAGGAAGAAGGGTTAAATAGATAGAAGCTTTTTTATTTTTGCTAAAAAACGTTCAGCACTATGAAGATGGTCCAAGGCTGTTGGTGTGTGAAAACGAGATCTTTCATTTGCACCGAACCTTTAAAAATGAGAATTATATCTCAATCACAGTATTGATTTGTGGTTTTCAAATGTATGCTCAGATAAGTCAGTGTAGAAAATATTTGCTAGTAAATTGTCTTTTATCCCCAAGCCAGTTTTTTTTTTAAATTCATTATAAGTAATAAATTGTAGTAGATGATAAAATATTGATTACAAATAATTACATATTTATTGTACAGATAATTCAGATTCTCTCCGCTAAACCATTAATTCTACAACTACTCTATGGGCCTCTTGAGCACTTCTTTGTGTAACCCTCGTCTTTTCTTGTCTAGCTTCTTGCATTTAGGTGCACATGATTGAGCAACCTAAGCTTGTAGCTTAGATGCACAATGAAGAACATGTCATATTCTTCATTTTTGTATAGCAACTCGATGGCTCTGTGATATGTTGAAAGCCTGAGATGTTATTTAAAATTCTACTTTATATTTTTTTCAAAACTTTATACTGTCTGACTTGTGTGCTGTGTTCCTTGGTTTTCTTGATCCTGTTCCTTATTTAATGTTCTCTAAGAAACCTCTGAGGTCTTCACAGATCAGCTGTTATATTGAGAGTAATTTTTTTGTTGACTTTCAGAGGTTTTTGGTTCCACTGGGTTTTACTTAAAGCAGTTAAAGTAAAAATGTCTGTATCTATATACAAACCGTATAAAACACAAAACATTTCTTTAAAAAGTTTGAGGTTCCACTTCCAATATATATTTTTTTCTCATCTTGTCATTTCAATGTGACAAGATGAAGAAAAGTTCAATTGGTATAAATGGTTTTGCAGATCACTTCACCTTTGTGCATATTTTTCCCCTTCATTTTCCCATTTAGACTTTCTCCTCTCAGTACATTGTGGCACACAGCTGTGACTTTGTTGCCCCTTCAACAACAAAACATAACTCCCCATCCACCCACTATAGTACCTTCACACGCAGCTTGTTGTCTCCTTCCCACACTAATTCATTAATGACACTAATTGTCATGTTTGCCCCTACCTCTCCAATTTCCCTTCTCAAGCTCTGCAGGAGGTGCGTCGAGTGAGCTGCCACAGCTGATCAGGGTAGCATTATCACCTTCATAGAAGATGCCTCGACTGAATAAATAAAGTGCTAATGACGCCACTTTAAATTACGAAAATGCTCAGAGCTGCACTATTAAAATGCAAGAGGGTTTTCTATTGCAGCTGTGGAGCGGATGCACACAGTTGGGCTCTACTATAAATCCTGACAGGCCTCTCTGGGATAACGTCTGCTACCAAATTGCTGAACCCCATTACTGGCTAAACCCACTGCCATCAAACTTTCCAATTAGAGCTCGAAGTGGAAGTATGGCCACAAGTTGGCATACGCATAGGCATGGAGTTAGGATATGAGATGATCATCGGAAAAGAAAGTACACCCTTGGTCTAAATCCTAGTTGTGCTTGTGTGTAAAAGATAAGTTCTCAATTTGAAAAGTATTTTCTCCTTTACTATTTTGTTTGATGATACTTAATCTGTAGGTTATTAAACTCATTTTATTACCAGACAAGAACCCTATAAAATAAAAATGCAGCTGACATATCAGGATTTCATGCATTAATGAAAGAAGAATGTGGGGAAAAGTAATTGCCTCCCAAGCCTAATATGTGGTGCAGAATTGTTTTAATTCAGTAACATTGGGTGAATTATAAGCATAAGCACCATGTAGAAGGCAGTACCGCAAGATTTCAATTATTTTTAGATTTAAAGTTTCGAGTCATCCAGAAGTAGACTTGCAGATGTCCTTTGGATCTTTGGTGGCAAAGTGGTCCCACACCATTACACTGCTACCGCCATGTTTTACTTTCTGTATAGTGTTCTTCTCTACTGCTTCATCACTATTACATCAAACGTTATGAAATGTATACCTTCCAAACTTTTCCAGTTTTGTCTCATCAGGCAACACAATATTTTGTGGATCATCAAGATGTTTTTATTTTCTTTATTTAATTTTTTCTTTTTTTTTGTGAACTGTGAGACAGGCATTATATTTTTTATAATGTTCAAGTATTATACCAAGTCTGTTTTTTTATTACTGAATCATGACCATCGATACTTGGCAAATGAGGCATGCACTGCTTTAGGTGTTGTTCTGGATTCCTTTATGTCTTTCTGGATGAGTCGGCAATATGGTCTTGGAGTAATTATGGCATTGTTTAGGTTTTCTCCATTTGTGGATGTGGACATTTATGATGCATGATTTTTGAGTTATCTTAGTTTGACTTAATTTTTGAAAACGTTATTGTTATTCAGTTAATTAATGTTCTCAGGTCAGTTAAAATTTTTTGACAATCACTTTGTGAAACATATATATATTATAATATGACCATATGATATATCAATATATTATAGGTATATATATAATATATATATATATTATATATATATATATATATATATATATATATATATATATATAATATATGTATCATATATATATATATATATATATATATATATATATATATATGTACATACAACATATTCTCCTAAGTTAGTATTTCTTCCACACAGATGAATGCAAAATTGAAAAGTACACTCATAAAACTCTGAACACTGACAAAATATGTATTACCTATAAATTGTCATTTTTGAAAGTTGTAGAAAGTAACTGTATTTTCCACTGAGCACACATTTAAATGCTCAAATAGTTTTAAATCCCTCTAGCACATTCCCTGTCCAAACATTATTTGATGTAACAGTTTTATTAAAACTTATGCATTTACTGAACCAAGGACAGATATTATTTTATCTGCAGCATGCAGCACTTTGGAATTGGATTAGAGGCTGATTTGAGTTTTATTATTCAGCTTTGCATGAAGCGGTGAACAAATCCAAGGGTGGGATTTCAGAACAGCTCGTTACAATTCTCAAATTACCAAGCTGAATGTTTACCCATTCCGCAGTTTGTTGAGATGACACTAACACAGATGGATTATGATATAACAGTAGAATAAACCTGAGTTTCTGGGGTGTAATATAAACCTCTGTAATGAGACAGTCTCAACACAGTTATTCCTGAAGGGGTTCAATTCCCCTCTTCTCACAGAATGCAGCATAAAAGAACCAAATTCAAGTCTGTTAATTAGGTGTCAGACATGGAAACTAAACATAAACAGTGACAGATTATATTACTCAAGGGGATTAACTTCATTTACAATGTCATAAACCAAGCAGAGTTAATTTGCAGTGTTTAACTTTGGAAAAAGTTTGTGCAGAAATAAATACAAAATTCCCAGTATTGTATATGAAAATTTTATCACTGCTGCAGACCAAAACTCATAACATTTAGTGGTCAAATGGGATTTGACCACTAAATGCAGCCTTTTTTTTTTTTTATTTGTCAAGATGCTGTCTTATATTATTTTACATCACTTCTAAAGTTTAAAAATTTTTCAAATTAACATTCCACACATTTAAAATGCCCAGCAACATTTGGTTTCTGCCTTGACCACACAATTGAAACCACATGAGCCTGCAGTGTCTGCTTTTATTCAAATAAAAAACCAAACTTGACCCCCAGCACTTAAACTTTGAAACTCAATCGACTTATATGTGGAATTTCAGATGCCTCTTGCAATGTTATGAAACATATTAATCTCAATTTTCAACTGAAACGCACCAAAACACAGGCCAATAATAAAAAGCAATAAAAATGTTCAGGGAAAAAAAAGAACTATGTTTTCTTTTTCTTCCCATTTATTCCAGCCCAGAAGCACTGGAAGAGATGGACTAAGAGGAGGAATGAAAAAAAGTGCAGTGTAAAATCACAAAACCTCATCAGCCCTTATTGCTTGTCTTATTTTGGCATCTCTTCATATTGTAAGAGCTCCTTGTGGCAAAGATGTTGGGTAAGTTAATAAAAAACTGAGATTTAAAGAGTCGTAGGAGACAGCAAATGGCTAAAGACACAAATAGATTCCTGGCAAGTGCACATTAGCTGATGAACATTACTCCATAATGACATCATTATGCATGATGAATCCTGTGATTTACCATACTAATGCGCTACAGGAAGTCAGAATTTGCCTGGGGGTCTTAGAAGTCTATGATGGTTTAGGAAAACCAGTATATTTTTATGATGTACACTGTCTGCTGTGGCATGTGCTTTTCTTGCAGTGAAGGTTTTTTTTATTTTTTTTTTATAAACATGTTGAGTGGAGTTTTATAAAAGGATCCTTGCGTGATATTTTTTATTATATGTAAGTTCAGATGTGATCTTGCTGTGTAACCGCTAAAGTATGTCCTCAGTTTATTTCAATAGCCCACTTTTTGGCTTCAAGGTAAGCTGCGCTAATGGAATCCAAAATGATCCCAATACTACAGTAATGATTATGTAGTAGTGAACTGATGAATAGCCTCTGACAACTATCCTGCAAGTTTCAAACATGTTCTCAGTAATAGGCAGATGTAGAGGAGTATTGTGAATGTTTTTTTTTAATTCTTTTTATGTGTTGAGGTTCTTAGATACCAGTAATGCCTCTGCTTTGAGGATGCAGTTTCTTTACTTGGCTTGAAATGCTTATCAGACTACAAGATGAGTGTGTGGATAGAAATTTTTGAGCATGGTCAAAAATGCTCAGCTAGATTTAGGTCTGGATTTTTTATTTTTTATGTATTTTTTTTTTTTGACTGAGCATTTCTAGCACATGAATATGTTTTCATCATCACAGTTCCACTGGATTACCCTGACTTTCTGCGCATTTTTCTTCCAAATAGCTTTGGACAGCTTCCAGTCCCTGCTGAAGAAAAGTATTTTCAGTAGCATGATGTTGCTACTGTTAGCATGTTTTACCATGGGGATAGTACATTCAATGTAGAAACTGGACTTACTGTTACAACTACCATATTTTACTAGTGACACTGCCCTACCACCTACCTGTCTCCAACTGTGCCACTCTGTAGCCCTCTGGATGCTCTAAAAAAATAAAAACACTAAAATTTTAATTTTCTTCTGCTACTCTTTAGTTTGGCCAACTCCTTTGAGTGATATTCTGCTTGATTTAAAATCTCGCTTCACAGACAGTCTGGGCTTTCTCCCCTTTACAAGGAATACCTCTCGTAGAATTTCACTCGGTGAACAGAAGGAGAAATTGTGAAAGGTGATATGAATGTTCTGCTCTGTTTTAGTATTGTAGTCTGCCTGTAGCTTTAGGAGTGCACCAGAGGAAGTGAACATTACATTGCACATGTCATGACTAACGTTAGCGACTGGGTGACATTTAAACTTCTACACAAAACTTCTATCTGTGCTGAAATCATCTCTTTAACTCTGTGCTCAGATCATTTCTGCCTGCCTACTTTTCCTGGTCTGCTTCAGGCAGAGTTAATACGGGGGCGTCGGGTTAAGTCTCAGCCAATCCAGGACTTACTCAAGTCTTGCTTATATCAAAGTCTTACCTGAAAATAAGAAATATCATCTTTACTTCTAAAAAGTCAAGTTTACAACTTAAAACATTCAATTGATTTCAGAGCATGCATAATTTGTATTATGATGGCCGTAATATTTAAATATTTTAAATGCAGGACAGTTTTTATTATAGTTAGAAAAAATTAAAATGAATGCAATGAAGTATCAGATAAACAGGTTACTTGTCAAAGCCAACAATAACTAGAAAACTACAATGAGGTAGGTCTTTTGAGAACTTCTAAAAAAAAAAAAAAAATTGGAATATTATGTGAAATCATAAAGTTACTATTGTTGTTCCTCAATTACCAATGTCATAAAATAATAACAAAGCTTATGATATATCTGAGAAACATATCTGAGAAAGACAAAGGCATAAATCCTAACTTTCTTCTTCTAATAAAGGCACATTTTATTTTCCTTTATTAGAGATGAGAACCATTACTAAATTAAAGCATGTCAGTGTTAGCTTAGTATCTTGCACGTAATAAAAAAAAGATTTAGCTTTAGTCTCACCGATCTTCTTGTTTTTCCTATGATGCGTCATTCAAATGGTTGGCGGCAAACCTCAAACAAATTGTTTCAACAATACCTTTGTTCTTGCTAGTACTTCAAGAGCTGAGGTGTGGGTCATTGCAGCTCATTCTAGACTCAATTATTTTTGATGCACCTTGCTATAGCTGTTGTACTTGCAATGAAAACAAACATTTGCTTGAGAATAAAATACCTTTATGACTTTACCAAAATATTTTAATGGCCTCATAAAATATCTTCTATTACTACAAAATGTATGCTGGTGAAGAACCTCATCACAATATTGCACATACCAATAATGGGATGATGACAAACTTTCGATACATTGTGTAGGTCTAATCACCATACATGTTTGAATTGTAGCAATTATTAATATATGATGATATTCCTGTCACTATTTAACGGTGCAAAAATAACATGGTTCCACCTAATGTCACAAGTGATACACGTGGCGACTAATTGCCGACAAAATTAATGATGCATGATGTGTGGTTATGTTACCAATTTAATGCACTTCTGTGGGAATTTAGGAATTAAGGTAAATCAATTGATGAAAATGAACTTTTAGCAACACCTTGTGAGAGGCAATTAATCTTCAATAGGAGAGCAGCACTGGGCATGCAATTCAAAGATAAGCTATCTCATTTATTCATGCTAATCAGCATCTTTCAACCATAGCATCTTGCCTATAAACAAAACTCCTCTACATGGGGCACTCGCTTTTCACTCTCAAGGGTGATCATTGCTTTTTCAATTAGCAGCACAAAGTGTGCTTAATAAGTACTGCCACACAAAGGCCTATTTCAAACTGCTGCTTGTCAGAAGGAAACACAGAGACCATCGCAGTGCATGGTCTTTTCCAACTACAAAATATCAGCTTGTGACCAAATGACCCTTGCTATTGGAGAATCTGTCTGTGTGCGTGTGTGTGTGAGAAAGATAGAGACAGAGGGGGAGTATGTGAGCTGAATAATTTCATGTGAAGACACAGAGCTTTGCCTCCATCTGTCACTGGGACTTGATGCAGCCATAAAGGTCAGAGTTCAAACTTTAGAACCTGGGTCGTGATTAATGGGGAGAAAGCGGCTGGCAGCCAGCAGAGACACTCTTCTCTCAGTCAGAGGAAAGGCACTCGCCTCTCAGTGGGTGTTTGGATCTGCTCTTTATTGGCCCTTTGCTCAGACATTTGTCATGCTCCGAGCATGTTCTGCTTCAAAACAGATTAAAGTCGGTTTTAGGGCCATTGCTGCAGTAGTTATGATCACAGGTTATCATTATCTGAACAAAATGAGCCAAAAGCTAATGCTAAACTTCTGTAGCTGTCTTTTTCTGCTGCTATCTTGAAATGAAAGTCTTTCTTGAGGTTTTATCTGCAGGACCCAGGAGAATTATTCTCGTAAAGATGTTGAAAACAACCTAATATTTATTCATCTTTTATTTTGAGAGCATAAATCTCACACTAAGCATTAAAAAAAAGAAAACAATGTCCATTTGAACATCTTTATTTACTTAGAAGAAAATACTTAAATAATTTAATAGTTGCCAAATTATTGATACCCATGCTCTCAATACTTTCAAAAACCCTGTTTTTACCAACAGGGCAACATTCAGTCCTCTTCTACAATATTTCACAATTTCGTAGCATACACAATATGATTTTTGACCACTACTTTGAGCACAATTGCTACACATTGCCGACTTAATGGGCTATTCTCTTCAACTTTGTCCACACATTTTTTTAAAAAATTTAGGTCTGGGACTCAAAAAAAAAACTCTGGGAAGATCAGGTTTGTGTCTTTTAAACCACAACTGTGTTGATTTGACCATATGTTTTGCAATATTATCTTACAGAATAATTCAAAGTGTGTGGCATTTCATGACACCATGCACTCTAATAACATTCCTAGGGCCTTTGAAAAATAAAATAAAATTCTACACATCACATGTCCTTCACCGTATTTGACAGTGAGAGTGTGTTTTCAAAATTCAAGCTTTAAGTTGGAAAAGTTCTAGTTTCTATTATTATTATTATTATTATTATTATTATTAGACACATAAAACATTAATCTGGAAAGCCATGAAGCTGAGGAAGCCAAACTGATAAGTAGAAATGAGAGAGCACCAAAGAGTATAACTAGGAATGTAAAAAGAGATTTAAAATAAATAAATAAATAAAAATAGAGCTGCATATTAGAAATCACAAAATCTGCAGCCAACCTGTCCCGTGCATAAATGTCCCCCATGGCGAACCCCCACTCCCCCCATTTTAAAAAGTCAATTTCAGGCTCCAGTTCAATGGTTGTTATAGCCTGCAGATATGGACAGATTTGTAGACACACTCACAAACTTACAAAAGGAAAGCAGCCTTGTACTGAAATACTTGCATTATAAGCAAGTATTTCAGTAACATTTCCTTAGGCATTATTATTCTGAATAGTTACAGCTAAAGTAAAAGAGGAATGTGTTCAAAACAAAAGTATTCTGACTTTGTGCTCCACAATTCATTATTTAACATGGGACTTTTCCCCAATTTCATAAATATTCTCAAATCAAAGGATTTCTCAGTTTTTCTGCTATCATATACTGGTGCACTGTAGAATGTTGTGATGTAAAAGATAACCACCAACACAAAACACAAACATCAACAGTCATCTTTTTATCATTTCTTGTTCTTGCTTATCAGGGAAATTAAATTAGTAAATCATAAAGAAATCTATTTTAGATTTTAAAAAATAATCAACTGTCATAGTTCATCAGTGTCTGAGTTCTGAATCGAGACTTCTGTTGTATTCATAACATACTTTGGGCTGAACTTGCAGAAGATTGCTGTCAAATGAGAGCTCAATACGTTGTCTTAATTCATCCATTAAGTTTAAATATTTATGTGAATCTATGATTAAAACATGGAGCGCACTCGGACTTTGAGTTCTTCAGAAAGCATGATTAGACCAAAAAGTTGTGTTGAATGAGAATCCTGGGTAAGGCTTTCCTCTTTCCTTCTCCGTCTGTCTTGATTTATTTGCTTCAACAAGACTCATTAGTCCATGGTGCAAGTACTAAGGAAGAAGAGTGATTACTCTGACTTTGTGTGTGTCTGATGTGTGCGTTCGTGAATGTGTTTGAATACAGCGTGCTTTGTTGTAGTTTATATGGGTCTGATGCCACATTTATTCCCAAATGAAGCTCTGCATCTTCAGAGCTGGCCCCATGGGCTGCTGGGAGAAGACTTGGACTGAACAACACATAGGTAATACGGGGTAATTCGCAGCTCCTGAGGGGCTTTCGAAAGGCCAGAGTCATGAATATTCAAAACAATGCTAATTATTAAGAACCTTCAGCTGCTCTGTCGAATGCAGATGTCAATTCCTGGAATTTACTTACAGAGTTGCTATTGACCAGTAATGGTGTTCGTACAGGAAATCAGTAGCTTTGATCTTTTTAAATAATCAAGTATACAACCTCAATTTGTCTGATAATACATCCTGTGTCGTCTGACTCTAATTCTGGGAATAAAGATGCTTACAAGATGGTTAAAAAAAGCAGGAGGGCCTCTGAAATCTGACCTTAAAATGGCTGCAACCATGGGAAGCAGACTGAGAAACGAAATCTCTAGTGCCCAGAGTGCTCTTTCAGTGCACCACAAGCTACAGACAAATTTCAAGGATGAGACAAGCAGGCGAGACCCTGCTGCTACTGCTGGACTGGATTCAGGGTGATGTATGCAACAGGGCTGCAGGGCCGGGGAGCACAACCTGTGATATTTATCTGCCCAATTAAGGCCAGCGTATCTCTGAGATGTCTGCCAGTGCTTCACCTCCTGGAAATCTGTTTCACAGCCTCTGTTGATGAGGGTTACATTGTAAGATAAACACCGCTTCGAGCGCCTACTGTTCTTGGATCCACATAAAGTAGTGAGAGAACCCACGTTTCAGTTATGGTTTGCGCCTCCGACAACCAACTGTTTAACACCACAAAAAAGCCAAGGGCTCACACCACTGACTGATAAAACATCTGAATATAGATTGTTCACACGCTAAGCCTGACTGTCGCACTTTATCACATTGCAGAAAAAAACTGTGCATACACAATTAAAAAATAACTGTTGCGAATAACGCTTGGAGATGGGAGAAATATCATAATAAACATCAGGACCAACATGAGCTTGAAATGCATGCTGTAAAGTTTTATGTGGAGATGTACACTGCTCAAAAAAATAAAGGGAACACTCAAATAACACATCCTAGATGGACAGTTTGATTTCACAGAAGTTTGATTTACTTGGAGTTATATTGTGTTATTTGAGTGTTCCCTTTATTTGTTTGAGCAGTACATTAACACTTTCACCACTGTCTAAATAAGAAAAATGGTCAAATTTACTCCTAAATAATAGAACTGGTGTGAATTCTAAAATATTGGAATTTTACACCAGAAATGTTGCTGCTTAATCGTTGTCATTTAAAAACATATTTTTAAAATGACTAAGCAGCCCCATCAGAACGCCTATTAAAATATATCTAACATGATATATATATATATATATATATATATATATATATATATATATATATATATATATTTAAAGTAATTTTTAATGAGCATCAAAGCCAGACAGAACAGTAACAAAGATTAGCAATCCCTGAAATATGCAAATTTATAAATTAAAAACATAAAATCTTTGAACTGAATAGAAAATTCACAAGAACAACAAAGGATTCAACTGCAGCACAATGTAGTTTAGAATACCTTCTAAAAAAGTATTACAGCAAGTATATTTGGGCTGCTTTTTATTTTTTTAAATAAAAGGCAACAGATTAGTAAAAACCTTAGTAAAAACCTTGAAATGACAAAAAAACCAAAGAAAATTAGACACCATTTCAGTTTTTTAAACATATAAAATGGACAGACCACCTTTTTTTTTATTATGGGGGCGCCCTCAAGGAAGACTTGTTGACGCGACACACTAACTTTGATGTCAATATTTATCTGTCTGGAAATTGTGAGTAATTGGTTTCTCTTCCAATCAAATAAGCAGTTTGATCCAAAACCCAGGAATATATCCAAGTTCCCAGGCAAAAATATCCTTGGCTCAATATACCAACTCTTTTACGAATGTACAGAAAAAGGAGCCAAGTGCAAACAAAAAAAAATACCGATAAGTGATATATAAGTTTTACCGTTAAAGAATAAAAAAGAAGCACTTTGTAAAACTATCAACTAGTTCTAACTTTATCTCATAAGACATAATTTATTTAGCTTTAACGGGCAAAACAAAGAAGCAGTTAGGTCTATTGACCAGAAGCAGATGATTTATAGTTTAATTGGTCCTGACCAACTGAAAACTTTAAAATCCAATCTTTTTCTAAGCAGGGGGAAAATTGTATGATAGATAGCCACAAGCAGAATTTCTTAACAAAACTTGTTAGGACATTCTGCTATTCTGTTAAGAAACTGTGAAAGTTTGTACAAAGAGAAGAAAAACTCAATCTTAGCCATTTTCAGGAGAACTGAAGTGTTTACAGACTAAAGTAGAAGCACATACAAGTAGATGTATGAAAATGTGTACGACAAAACTGTTTTTTACAACATGTCTAGAGTTTTTCAGGTTGTGAAAGAGAAAGATAATATTTTCAAGCAGGTAACATAAAGGCTGAACGAAGTACAGTCAAAGTACTCTGTTTTATTCTTGAGCTTTCAGTGTGATGTATCTGAAAAGGTTCAATAGTGACCATCCTAATCTCTAGTGTAAAATGCTAAAGACAGCCTAAAATGTTTACTACATAACCATTTGTCTTTGTGGAACAGCCACTATGAATCAGTTTTGCATATATTCTCAGACAAAATGCAGAATAATGTTACCTCTGTGGCTATTTTAAATAAATAATAAATTATTATATAATTTCTTTATATAATAGAGTTATATAAAGAAATTTGAATTGGCCCAAGAAACTGAGATCAGAATCTAGCAAAAAAAAAAAATTGATAGCTACATAGGAGTTCGCATTGTAACTGGTGGATTCTCAGTTTGGGGGACTCCCTTGTTCTGCTGGCAAACATCAACACTCAAATGGAGGGACTATCCTTGGCTGGCCTGGGAATGCCTTGAGATTCCTTAGAACAAGCTGGTCCAAATGGTTGGGGAGAAGGAGGTCTGAGTCTCTCTGTTTAGGCTGCTGCCCCCATGACCCAACCCTGAATGAGTGAGAGATAATTAATTAATTAATTAATTAATTATTGATGGATGGATGGATGGATGGATGGATGGATGGATGGATGGATGGATGGATGGATGGATGGATGGATGGATGGATGGATGGATGGATGGATGGATGGATGGATGGAAGCCGTTACACTTTAATATGTGTTTCCATGTGAGCTTCTGCACATTCTTTGGCATTGCTACAGTTGTTTCTGCTTGTTATCCACAAGTTACTGGATGGAAAATATTGGGTTTGGAAACAAGAGACATTCAAGTGGACAATATAAAAAAATACCCCTTAATAAATCTGCATTTTCTGTTTAAAGACAATTTTATAACTGTAATCCGAAGCTCCTACTGATGTGCAAATCAAATATGCATAAAAAGTTTGCAGAGATCATTTTGACATTTTTACCGTATATTTGTATACAGAATTAGATTCAACTTACATAACGAACATGCATTTAAATTCTCAAAGCTTTACCTTTAAAGACCACTACAAAGGCTCTAATAAAAGCTGCCAGGTACTTCTCCACTCAAGCTGTATCGACTCCCTCCCTAGAGAAGAGAGACGTGAGAGCTGAGTAGCTGACCTTTGTCCTCACTCGTTTTAATTAACCAGAGCTAATATCAGCTATTTACGTGATGAGGACACATTAACGTGCATAAACATTAAAGTTTGTACTAAAAGAAGTACAAACTACTCCGAATTTGAACAAAAATGCACACATTCAGTGCTGGATGCATGTCTAAACACATCAGAGGATAAAAAAATGAGAGAGTAGGATTCACAAACTCACTCACTCTCTCACGCACCCATACACGCACACAGATGCACTCACGCAAATGACAATGATTAGTGGCTAACTAAATGTCACTCGGCATAATAGCAAATCTGTTTCTGCAGACACACTCGCATTCTCTGTATACTTTCCACTGTAATACCACTGGCACAACACATTGTTTGAATGCTAATTATTCAACTGACACTCCTAATACACAATTATTTCAGCTCTTCTCACAACACAAAAAGTCTTATCACACATAGACACAAGGAGTCTGTCTTTTTTCACTTTGATTCTAAATACAGCCATTCTTTATCACCAGCTACACATCTTATTTTTTTCCCCAAAATACCTCTCAGACATAACAAACATAACTTAACTATCTTGTAAATGTTCTTTTGTCAAAAGAGTAAAAGAAAAAAAACAGTTGTACAATTTTAATAATCAACATAATGACTTAGATGCATTCATTGGAAGTAAAGGTCATCCAGTTAGGAACAATTCACAACCAGCAAACAGTTTCTTATAAAACTGTGAATATATATTCTTAGTCAAATGTTTTACATTCAGATACCAATATGCAGACCAGTAGGCAACTTGAGATTAATGCTGGAATCAAACCCGGAACATTTTTTGTTTTGTTTCGTTTTTGCAAGACAATGAATCTACCAACTAATTCCCAGTCATCCAAATTCAGTTAGATGTGCTTTCCAGTCATTTAATTTCACAATATTTATATACTACTTTAGTAAACTGTGAAAGGAACAGCAGCACCATAATTAAACTGGGCAACAGCCACCTTTGCGATATGTCAGGATACGTTTTAGTTTAAATTAAATATGGAGAATTTTAACATGAGGCTTCTAAAGTGACTTGACACCAAATTTAAATGGAAATTTGTTCAACAATATGTTCAAAATGTGGAATCGATTTTAAAATGTGTACAAGGTTGAGCTAAATTCAAATTACGGTTTAAATTCATATTATTGATGCCACTAATCCACAGGAGAAACTCTTGGCTGTAAATGAGAGGGAAATGACATTTTGAAGGTCTTACTTCACTTGATCAATTCAGTGAGCTGCTTTGGAGGTAGTTGCCAGTGCTGTTGTCGGACTCTGCTGATCAAGAATCCCCCACAATTATTATTGAAAGTGATAGAGTATGTCATTGATTAATCAGTCAGCCAATACATCAGGCTTATTCTTTTTTCCTTTTGCTCTATATCAGTGGATTATTTTTCATCAGAAGGCATCAATTGTGTCACGAGAATGTAAAACAATTTTTTTTTATTCTTCCATAGAAATAGGAAAGGTGCTCTGGCCTGTCAAATGTAAAGTAATGTACTATGTTGGTGATTTGTTTCATGACTGCCTGAGGACGTATAGAATATGTAGACCAAAACATTTCATAACATATTTATAATAAAACACTTAAAATTCTGTAGTTACAGAATACAGTATTCTGTATTCTGGATCATAAATACTTGATCCCTGGACATGCATTTATGACCAGGGATCTGGTCATAAATACATCATGACCAGATCCCTGGAGCACAGTCCTGTTGACTTGAACAAGTGTATTCTTGTGGTTGTGGTAAAGAATCGGTCCAGGCTGTCTCTCCCAGTGGTTCAGTATCCCTGCAGTGCGTTGTAAACCTTCTGTACAGATCCCTGCTTCAAGATACTCCGGATACCATCTTTCTATTGATCATCAAGTTGTGTCTGAGGAAAATCCATGTCGAAGGTGATGATGAGGGAACCTCGGAAATATTTATAAAATATTTATAAAATCTTTTAGAGTTTATTTTATAAACTCTAGCCTTATCCTGCTGTTAAAGATGCATGCTACAAGGAGCGGATTTAACTCTCCATTTCACTTATTTATAACAAATTCTCTATCAAAATTGACTCAGTACTCAAACGGGGGCAAAAACGTTCCACTGTGGATTTGCTCTGATCCATATAAACATCTAAAACATTTTAGTTTATACAGGACACCAACGTGTATATTGAGTCAATATAATCCAAGTTTTTCAAAATTTGAATTGGATTTATGCCATAGAATTAATGCTTCAATGTTATTCTTAGTTTCTTTTTAACTTTTAAGCATTTTCTAGTATGAGATTTAATCTATCTACACTAATTGCTGCAAAATTTGCACAACCTCTATGTAACTGGCAGATCCAGGGCTTTATAAGATGGTCAAACATTATAAGTAGTCAAAGATTTTTGTAGTACCCTCCCACTCCTCCCTGCAAAAAAACAAACAAATAAACAAAAAAAAAACCTCATGGCTAAGCGGGTAATCATATATGTCTGTAACATACGTTACAGTAGTAACATATGTGCCTAAAGATCCCAAGCTATTAGCACAATAGTTAAAGATTGATATATATATATATATGTATGTTCCATATCTTATAAGTTATCCTAACTCTTGTTTGCATTCCGTAACCATAAATGGTAAAAACAAATTAACGACAGCCATGCAAGCATTTACAAGTGGAAAAGAGGGAAAAATGCCTCTTTTCCAGTTTCTCCCCAGGACAAGATATTTTTAGATGAGAGGTGGTGTGCATATTTAATGCATTATCACATTTTCAATCTTAATTAAGCTGGAGGGAGGAAAAGAATAGAAGCTGAGAGGGAAGAGTCATGTGATGTACGGAAGGACTGCTTGGGCCTGATACCAATCTCTCATTCCTCTGTATCCTTCATCAGATAAAGCTGGGGATAGGCTGTAAATAGGTCAGTGAAAGCAGCGATGAGGATATACGGATGAAGACCAGCTGTACAATATGATGAGAAAAGAAAAAGATGAGCTATGTAAGGGGTCAGAGTATTCATTATTAAGAGTGAATAAACAGTTTGGTTTAACCACAGACTAGACATGTGTCTAAATCATGTCAAAAACATACCAAGAAAAACATAGTTGTTTTGTGGCTATTTCAGCAAACAACGGCTTTCTGCTTTTGGCGGAGATTATGTAAGAGAATTATATGTGCACAGCCATACCCCAACTTTAGAGCTTTGAAGAGCATCTGAATCAACAAAGTATTAGTGTGGTGCTGTAAGGTAAAATTACTGCAAATGGGCCATGTTTGACTAAGCTCTATTCACAGGAATCGGGTACGGTGACATAAGGTCTCAGAGGGGATAAATGTCACACTGTGACAAAATTATTCTAAGACATGCCAGAGAAGTAACAGTCATCATCTCTAATTCAGCAGCAGGTAATTCAGGTGTTGGAAAGGGTGATGCTAACGAGGGATTCCTGTTGTGTAAGATTGCTGGAAACAAGAAATCCCATGGGATGTGATTACAGTGGAATAAACAGTTTCTCGTATATCCATGTAAAGATTATTTTCTTATTTGAAGTTCTTGGTTATATGAGATTGGAGGACAAATCTCATATAATGTTCATGTGCAAACGTGAACATTTTCCAAGTCATTTTTACCAATGACTTGGAAAATGTCCAAGTCATTGGCTTTGTCATTGACAGTAAACAATAACAAAGAATTATTTATGATGTAGAAGGAGAATTTATGGACAAAAGATTTTCAGTCGGGACTTACGTGACGCTACACTGTGTTAGGATAACAAGTATGTTTTCTACAGAAAAGCAATAAAGTTATAATATTAGAAAGATCTTAAAATTTTCTTTAAAGCAACATATAAAAGTGTGGAGATGAGAATGACTGGAAAGAATTAGGAAACAGCAATGTCACAATCTTTCTCCTTATTCTAGCAAATAGAAAATGTTTTAGTAATCCCAGCTGACCTAAAACAGGAAACCATAGTATGAAATATCAGAAAGTCAGGGAAAAAAGCTGCCTTTTTAACAGGGTGTGTAAATATCTGGTATCAACTGCAGAAGTCCACACTTCGTAAACCTGTTTAGTTTTGTATCTAAATCAGATTTTTGCAAATTGTGATTTGTTTTTATTGATCATCATCATTATCACTGTTGGATTTCATTTTTTTCCCTCTTTTGTTTTTCTGCAAAGGTTTCTCCTTTATATTTTTAATTTTCCATGCTATTCAATGATTTCTATGCAAGTTAAAACTGTTTTTTAATTTATATTTTGACTAATCTTTAAGAACTGGACAAGATATGACTTCCAGATCAGTATAATCACTCAGTGAATCAGCGAGTCAAAGATCCTGTCATCCAACTACAATAGGTTGAGACCTCGGCATTTTCTTACGTATACAGTAATCCGTTCTTGTTCCCATTCTCCAAGATACTCCTCATGATGCACAATCTTGCAAAGCAAAAAGTGCCAAAACCTTTAATAGTGTGAAATCCTTTTACAACAACTGTAACATTTGTTGTATCATAGTATTAATAGATGGTGTGTGCTTGGACTAAAAAGCCCAGATTAAAGTGCCAGCTCATTTTTCTTTGCATTTTTTTCTTTTATTCCAGTAGATAAAAAAAAAAAAAAAAAAAAAAAAAAGGTGGATGCTCCCAGAAGCCTCTGCAACATAACAGAGCTGCTCCCCCTGCTACATCTCATCTGTAAAGTAATCCTTGTGTTCCCCATGAGTGGGCTTAAGCATGTGTACACAAGTGCCACACAGTGACAAGTTATGTTTCAGAAACACGACTGGCTTTTGACAAAGCAAATAAGCAAAGGTACCTTTAAGTGTGACTCTATGGAGATGCCATATGAGCAAAAACAAGGGAAAATGCTACATTTATGATTCAGAGTGAGTGGAAGTAAAATTTAACTACCTCAAAGGCTGTCAGAAACCTGACTATAGGCATCTATCACTTTGAGTGTACCATCTGTATTTCACATGCTTCCTGCCTACAGATTCCACTCCAGTACACAACCCTGTCCAGTACACATTAAACGACTGGCATCTTATACCTGAAGTCTTAGATGCAGAATGTTTGCAAAACAACTGAAAAAGCCAGATTTCTCAGAAGCCACGTAGCCTCTTGGATGAGAAGAATACAATTGTCAAAATAACAAAATAAATCTACTTACTGTCATTTAAAACCCTCGAGTTCATACCTAAAATGTTCACTGTTTTCTATATTACTCTGCATATCTCGATGCAGAAATTGGGGCTGAAAGGCAATTCGTGACTTTCTACAGCTAGAAATATGATTTTGTGGTATTTTTTTGTCCTCCTTATGACTGGGAATACTGGAAAATCTGCCTTCCCAGTTCGCACTGTAACAAGCCAAGTATCAGCTTGTTATGTTGACTTATAGACAGCAGATCGGTTAAAAAATTGTCTGTATTATAAACACTTAAAAATGAAACTAAACTTAGCAGTAATTAATTTCATATTTTTAAATCTATAAAAAGTTATATATATATATATATATATATATTTATTATATATATATAAAACATTGCTTTATTTGTGACACCCAGTAAAGAGCAGTTAGTTTATCGCTTGTTATTTTTTATTTTAAACGAATATATCATGTTGCACTTTTAATAAATTATTGTATAAATGCAACAGCAAATTATATTTTACTGAGTAGTGTAAGGTGTTTGGGAAAAAAAAAAGACTAAAATAAATATGAAGCTAAATGTGAAATATTACAATATTTTTGCTTTATCTATCCAAACTGGGATTTTTTTTTTTCTTTTTTGTGAGAATAACTTACCAACATCACAAACTAAAAGTACCCTTTGAGAAAAACAATTGGTATTCACAGGGCAAACCTCGTGCCAGATCTTTGTCGCTGGATCACAATAATCAGGAGCGCAGCCATTGCAAAACATAATATACAGCTGACAGCTGGCACATTTGCTTCTGTTTGATTGGGACCATATGGGCAGCGGTGAGGAGCTGACATGACCTGAAAAACCCCTGGTAGGATTCAAATTACAGAGCATTCTTCAGAAAGCCAACACCCCCAAAAACACGATGGTCCTGGAGTGACCACTACTGCTTGCCAAACAGCTTAATCAGGTTTATCACAACATTTGGCAGCATGGAGCACCTGTATAGTCTGAGTGCAGCACAGCAAAATGCAAGCTGGACTTTATATCGGCACCATGTGTTGAAATAGAGTGGGTAAGTTTTGTAACAATAGTTTAGACTGCGGGTGTTCTAATGTAGATGTCCAGCAACTATCCTCACCATTAAATGTTAAGTTTCTATTAGTGCCCACTCTCAGTCTGATACTTTCATTGTCCTACAGCTCATAAAATTAAAATACTGAAAAAAAATGTATTGTTACACAAAGTAAAGTTCTAATGAGCTAAAAGGTTGTGATAAAAATAATCTGAATAATAATTATGTTAGCACTAAAAAAAATATTTAAGATGATCATTTATACCAAAATCAATATAGACTGAGCCATTATCATGTCCCCAAGCTGGCTCACAATTTTGCACAGCAACACTGCAGACACACAGGCACTTAGTCCCTTAACTACCTTACAGGAGATTTCCTGATCGTTGATAATTGATTAATGAGTTGGTCTAAAGTTGATTGACCTTATTGATTGACTAACAATTAAAGCAATCACTTTCTTTAAAACCTGAGTTTTTAATAGTATTGAATGGGTCAACTGTCTTTCCAAACATCAAGGGCTAAAGTTTCCATATGAATAAAAAAGAATTGGCACATGATTGTGTTTCAACATATTTTTTTGTGTAAGATGTATTGCATTCTTACTAAATAAACAGAAAGTAGTGTTTTTCTCAGATTATTAAATGTAGACATAGTTATAAAATGCAACAAAACAGGAGCATCGAAAAAAAAAAAAAAATTAAAATGCAAATACTAATATATGAAACACCTAATTCAGAAACTGAACAGAGAATTGTTTAAGACCCCAGACTGTACTTGCCACTCTGTATCAAAGAAATGGAAAGTCATACCTGTGACATAGTGAGATTTGCAATAGGTGGTGAGAGCAACACTTTGAGCTGTTAATTGTGCTCCTTCTTGTTGTAGCACACCTCCATTCCTCTGGAAAGAATGTTAAAACATGGCTCCAAGAAGTGCGTTAACTCACGACAGCCTTAAAATCAGCCAGGTTTATTGACATTGTGTTATAATTTTTCTGTGTAATGCTCTTCACTTTTCTTTCATCACATCCTCGTCTTTGCACCACATCAGAAATTTTTGACTGGAAAGTCGGCACAGCACAACTAAATGAGCACTATTAAGGTGAAACTTGGACCTTGACAAGAGTTTACATTTCAAAACAGAACTGCATAAAGTGCATTTTGGATCTCACACCTGCCGCCGTTTGGTCTGTTTCACTTGTATGTTCGGGTACCATTCAAATTATTCAAAATTCCTCACTTGTCCAAGTTGCTACATTTGTGGTGTAGTATAGTTCAAATATACTTCAACAGTAGCTTTGGTGAAAAGAACCCAGTTGATACTAGTTTCTATTTCAACCTCCCCTGAAGTAAAATGTAAAATCAGATTGATGAGTGGCCGGACGTTCTTCTGCAACGTGATTTTCCATATAAATCAATCTCACCTTTCACCTTGACATTACTTTGTATCAGAGTCTGCTCCTTCTAACCTAAGGCTATTTGTTGGGCTGAAAGCTCTACCCCAGGCCCAGAGGGAGCCCCAGTCAAGTCCCTGTTAAGGCCAGGAAGTGGCAAGTTAACGTGCTATTGGGTTTGACACTCACTTGCTGTCCCACTTTTGGTCTGATTTTTCAAACAGAGGCTACTGTAACTATAATGTTGAAGTGGCACTCTAAAGAGCCAGTGGGTGCAATTAGAACTCAGTTTTTGTTGAACAAGCAAAGGTACACCTGCAGCCTCTAATGTAAAAAAAAAATACAATAAAATAAAGTACTTTCTTGGACCACATTTTGCTGTAATGCAGCACCCATTTAGATGTTGCATTGTGTTTTAAATTCCATGAATTCTTCACATATATCTCCACATTAGATTTTCTAAAATTCTGAAAGATACTAAGTTGGGCTATTCATGTGTAAAATCACATTTCTTATAGTACCTAAAATGTAGTCTGGAAAATTTTGATATTGGAGATCTTAAAACAGGCAACTGAAACGGTTAGTCAAAAAAAGTACATTTAGTTATAGTGTCAGTTAGGCCTAAATAGGTTGTTGACAGCTAAAAGAAAACACTGCATTACTTCTCCAGAAGAAGAGTCTTACCTACAAACACAGTTCTTATACAAATTTCATATTTTTCACAACTCAAATGTTCAGATTTTTCAGCATTTTTAATACAATTCATGTTATTATTTAGGTTACTAGAGGTTGCCAGGTGTGGTCTACAAGATTCCAGGCTTGTTCCAGCCAGAAACCTGCTATGTTCTTTGAACCATTTCTTATCTGTTACTTGGGGTGGCATGTAACAGAGGCAGGTCACTCCCATCAGAGTGAGGTTGTGCATGGTCTTGTGCCAGTAATATGTCATTTGTATTATCCACGTGGATGCCAAGAACTACAAGAACATTTCAATCGAAACAACATAATGAAAGGTTTTCACTTCAGCTGTCATCTCCACTTTTAAACATCAGCCTCAATTTTAAAACTGCTGAGGTAAAGAAGCAACAGCAAAAAACAAAACAAAACAGGAATTCATTCTGCTTTTTACTCATGTTCGGCCCTTTGTTGGCACTTTCCAAGAAGGAGCAAATACCACAGAAGAAAAGTGATTTGCTTCGACAATAGTTTCATACTGGATGAAACTATCACTAAAATGATGTAATTTACCATAAAGAATACTAAGCCAAATATATTTACAAAGATTTACACCAAACAAAACTGCTGGTACAGAATAATCACACAACAAAGATGGATTTCACAATCGAACATATGCTGTAACAGAGCAGCCAGCTGGACGCCTGTTTACATCACACAGCACTGCTGACATTTCTTCAAGATGCAAATCCGACCCTTACACCTTGGATTAATACGATTTTATTCTCTGTTGTGTTTCTTTGCAGAGTTACACTAAGCTTGGCTTCTCTTGAGTAGATGAAGTATAACTCATGCGACTGAGCAGTGAATTTAAGCCATCAAACTGTGGTGTGAAAAAAAAAAAGTGAAATTACAAAAATGTGTTTTCTGTACTGTGAAATAAACAGTGGGACCTAAAAAACGTGCTTCCTTTTGACAGATTGTCAGGAAATCTTTGAAAGAAAAAAAAAAATCAACCTATTAAAGAGACAGAACAAGAAAAAAGATTGATTTTTATGGATTCTAGCTTATAGCGCTTTCAACTGACACACAAACTCAGTCATAACACTGTTTATAGCATGTTGATGATAGTGCAACACACAGGTCTGAAGTCATATGAATCACATCTTTCTGAGGTGCCTGCTGTGACAAAACCCAGGGAGGTCTGATTAAAGCTACAGTCTGCCTCCAGTCATTTAAACCAGCAAGCCTCTACTTTATATTGTGTAGCCTAAAGGCACCATGTCAGTTTGCTTTTGCTTTCTTCCACTGCAGCTCTTCTATGCAAGGTGTTAAAATAGAAACAGGACATAGGGCAGGAATAATAAAAAGAAGCACATCCTTCAAGACACACACACATACAAATAGCAGACATGCAGACAACTGAATTCCAACCCCGTAGATCAAACGAAGAAATGTCTGCTTTCAGAAGATACACAACAGCAGAGAAATAGAGGCTATCCCAATGTACCTTTTACAATGAGGTTGAGTAGCTTCGGCCGTGGGTTGCGTTCGCTCTGAATCGAACATGTGTATTGGCCGTCATCAGTAACATCCACTTTCTGTATCTGAAGGCTGTACTCGTGTTTGTCTCCAACACTGGACACTATGGACACACGTGGGTCCACAGACCACTTGTCATCCCCTGCGAAAATGATGCTTGAGCGGTTCAGCCAGGCTCCTTTAGAGATCCCATCCAACAGGTAGCACCTGGATTGAGAGAAATAAATAAAACTGAACAAAAATGTTTGTTTTTTTTTGTTTCACATATGGCTACAACGTTTGAAGTTAAAACTATAGTTTATCCATTTGACACACACAATTTGTTTGTTTGCACACTATCAATTATTACACACCACTCTCTCTGTGATACAACATCATTCTACGGTGAAGCTTTTCAGACAAAATGAAAAGTAAAGCTAAATAATGGTTAGTCATGGGGAAAATCCTCTGTCTTAACTGGAGCACAGCTTGATCTTCCAGCAGGACAGCAATCCCAAACAAACAGCCAGTCCTAACATGACATGCTGTGGATCAAATTATCTGAATCCATACCTAAATTTGAGTTAAAATCAGTGAAGAGTGATTTCTTTTTATAGATATGAGTGAAATTAGCAAAGCTGCTTTCTCTCTAGAAGTACAAATATGGTGGCGATATACCATAAAATACTGAACATTGCACAAATCCCACTGAAGTGAGTGGCTGTTGCCCATCAAAATACGGACAAGTTCAAATTGTAGGAATAATTTTGCACGGCCAAGTATTTAAAAATAAAATTGCATTCATCCATCATCTGAACACAATTATCCTGCTGGGAGCTGATGCCTATGTAAGGCGACCATCGGTCAACAAGAGGGCTATGTCCTGAACAGTTCACCAATCCATGACAGGGCGAATGGACTCTGAGTCAAAAAGTGACTGGATTTTATGGAATATAATTTCTCTGAATTAAAATACATGTAAGTAGCCTAGGACAATAACTTGTTAGTAAATTTGGTTTCATTAAAATAACTTAGCAGTTGAGATAGTTTATTATTCATTATTTTTCTTTTGATAATTATTAATAACCCTCAATATCTCAGGTTATTAAGGAGATTTTTTTGTCTTATGTCAGAAAGGTGACAGGGAAAGTTCCCTTAATTTTAACATAAATTTAAATATCAGACACTGGACCCTCACTGAAGCCTCACTGGACCTTCAGGTGATTAATGATTAATTTTCTGTATTATTATGAAATCATAAGAAATTCACAAGATAGTAATAGTTAATACATGTCAAATGTATTTATTTATATATTTTTTAAATGCGCACAACACCATTGATCACATTCATAAAAATAAAGAAAATTGCCATGCACAACAAATAGGCATTTAAAAAATGTTAATTAAAAGGCCACATGACAAATTGTTAATATTAGTAAATATAATTATTCAAATCACAAAATGGATTCAGACAGAGAAAAAAATAACCCAATGTGGAATTAAATGTGACCCTCACAGCAGTGTTAGCAGCTGGAGAAAGACAATCTTCTGCAGGGAATGCAATACTATTTTCAGAGCAGCAAAGAAAAAACTGCATCATGCCACACCAACACAAAGTTTCTGTTGCTTTCCATATTTCATCATGATGTACACCCTCACATCATTGCTGTTAGCTCCTCTCAGAAAACTGCTATGCAAAACACTTCAGGAATTGAGATATTTCTGTCAGCTCCACTTAGACAGTTTTTTTAGGCTACAAGCAAGAAAACATGGCAGTAGAGTATTCCTATGAAAACATGACTGGACAAAGTTTTTGTGTACATTCTGAGTTTTGAACAAGTATGTCTCTAACGTGCGACAATATGAAATATAAAACCTGTTAAAGCTCTGCAAAGTTTCAGCCTAACTATGGAGCCTCTATGTTATCTATAGAAGCTACTGAATAAATTGGACAATCTGTTAAACACTGAACCTCTTTGGTGAATATACATTTGTTTTGTTAGAAATTTCAGCATGGTATGAACTGATGAAATCCAATCATATTCCATGACAAATACTGTGATAATGAGCAGTAAAAGGCAAGTTTGGCTCTGAAGCTATTGTCGACATGCCACGCAGGACTGTCGGCACTGGTGGAAAAGCCACCAAGGAAATCGTTTTGGCACAATAACAAAACACCGACTCCATCTGCCAAGAAAGCGTCTGTCAGGAAGAAAGATAGAGGACAATAGTCTATGTAGCTGACTTCTCCCCCGAGAGCATAGACAATGGACAGGTAGAAAAAAAAAAAAATTAAAGTTTAAGTCAGGAACAGAAATGCAGACACTCAGATACCTTGAGCTAAGGTTTCCTTCTCCTTAAGGCAATATTTCTTTTTATCTGTTCTAAAACTTTGAATACAACGTGCTTGATATTTAACCTATGACAGAGTTTAGAAGATACAAATAAGAAAACCAGTCCGACTCAGAATCTGTTGTGCTCAGTGACCAATCTAATGAGTTAAATCATTACAGGCCAATAAAATATTTAATCAATTCAATTACTGAATTCAAACGCCTAAGGACAATTTTTATTGTCGAAATAGACTGTTAAGCTTCAAATCATTCATCTGCCAGATTAAAGTTTTAAGCGAACTATTTTTGAATATGTTTTTCTGACTCCAAGTAATTAACATGTTTTGAGTGGCAAAAAGCAGGGCAAAACTGGAATCTCACACAAAATACATGGCAGGAGAAAAATATAAGGCTGAGGTGAAGTTTGACTATCAAACCTCAAAGACTTGGAGCTCATCACCAAAGATTTAAATAATCCGTATAACTGTGGAAACATGCTGGGTAGCACTATAAAAAGTATGTGATTGCTGTGATGACAATATTTTCCACATATTTTAATTTTGCAATGAAGTGTTTTCCTGCTTTTAAGTAGTACTTGGTTTGCCACCCACACATCTTCAGTGACTCATAATTTAAAAGGCAGGTGAGGGAGCAAGAGAAAGTAAAACATACCATTGACCTCTGTTCAGCACAAAGCCTGACAAGAATAACTTTTCAACAACTTGCTGGGTTGTTATTACTATATTTTTACCGTAAGTATAAAATACATTTTCTCCATTTGTCTCGTTTGATTCCACCTGATTTCTCTGCCGGCTTTTGAGAGTGCACTTCTTTAAATGCCAATACTTTCTCTGATTAAGGTTTAAGAGTTGCTGTTAAAAACTATTTTTGTTCAAAAGGAAGCTACCGCAGTAGTGTCCCTAAATACATGACAGGTATGTGGAGAGAAGTGTGAATAATTAAACTTATCAAGTTTGTGTAACCCACTCAATTCAAATTTATTCAAACTATGCCAAACTATGCCAAACGTTTGGTTAAATAACTTGCTCTTTGCTGTTCCTTTATGTAGTTTTGAAAAGCATTTATGAACCAACTTTCAGGGACATATTTGTCAGGTACAACATTTGAAGAATCTTCCCTTCATGTTCTCTTATTGAGTTAGCACTTCTGGTCCATTCATTTCTGAAAATTTCCCACCACGGAGTCATGCAGATGGATGTATTTAAACAATTTGAAACATTGCCCTTAGAAATGTCAATAATACTAGTTTAATAAAAGATATTAATTGAAAATTTATTTTTTACATGTTTGATTCTTTTGTTGACATTTTTTATGACACTGGTAGCTAGAAATAAAATTAAAAAGAAAACCACATTTCCAGAAAGTGAGATTTTGTATTGCCACCACAAAAATAAGCATATTGTAGTTTCAAAGCACAGTCCTGCAATCAGCAAAGTCTTTTTCACCCACTTTCTCTGGGGGTTTCCCTTTAGTCATGCATAGAAGCACAGAACCGATAACTTTGGTGGCCTTTGCTTTCATCAATCTCTCTTTCAGGAGCCTCTGTCTTGAATAAATTCTGCCCAATTAGTCCTCAGGCATCGAAGTTTCCATTCTGTAGCATGCACTAATTACTACTTTTATTCATCCCTGCTTCATGTGAGTGACTGCTCAGGCACCAGGCTTACAGCAAGACATTTTCTTCAAAACTTAAATATATGCAATATATTAGATTTTGGAACAGAGATCAGGAGATGATTACACTAAAATGATGGAGAGAAAAAGTAATAAGATGGTATTAAATTGCCTTATATTAATACCTAATGAGTACAAACCATTAATTACAGTACAGCAGCAGGTAAGAGATGTACACTGTAATTCGTTTAGCCAAACTCACTGAATCTCTTTGATTGGAAGCCATTTTTAACACTCAGAGTATTCTGACCCAGATTCCTACCTGCATAGAACAGTTTTTTTAGATTCTTGAGGAATAAATATCTTTCTGGCACCAACCCCACATATATCCACTTGTAAACAGATTTCTCATGTTTCACAGTCTCGTAGTCAGTATTTTTCTAAGACAATTGGCAGAGTAAATGATTATATTTAAGGCAGGTCTCTAGTTTTTATTAGGTGTCCTTTTATGCACTAGTTACCCAAGTACATAACCAATACTGTTTAAACCTCAACACTGTCCGGGTATACTATATGAATCTTGAGTTTAAGGAAAACAAATATTATTACAATTATGCCTTGCTCAGATTTGTAATAAATACATGCAGTATATTTTCACAGCAGCAGAACCAGTGTTTGTGTAATTAAAAATAAATTAGGTGATGTTACTTTTTTTGCTTAATAAATACAAAATAAAGTTATCAAAGGTTTTATACAGTTAAAAACAGTTTGGCTCTCTGCACTAGCATGAGGTGGTTTGTTTGTTTTGTGTCAAGATCCTAATTTCATAATATAATTATCTGAAAAATATTAAAAACTTAAATTCATTACGTCAAGACCAGTTTCATGTATCGTCTGAACAAATATTAGTTTGTGGAAGAAATACTCCAATTTTACACCTTTAAAGAGAAATGGTCCATTCCATTTTAGGCATCTTACACATAAAAAGGTGACTGTACCCCTCTCTTCACAGCTTACGGAGCAAGTTGCTGCCCTGGAGTGCAATGAATCATCAAATGAGAAAATGCATTTCACATTGACTGACTGGATGTTAAAGCACAAGTGAAAGGAGACCAGGAGTGAGCAGTCTTTAAAAAAAAAGTCCTTCTTTTATTCAGTGAAATGAGCAAAACGGACATATTTTTGCCAAAAACGTAATTTTAACAAAAATGGGGGGATAAAAATATTAGTATTTCATATAATTTGTATCAATAGATTAGCTTGAATCATTTGATTATTAACCAATCATCTAATCTTCCAAATGTGAACACCAGGCTCTCTTGTTTTGCCCTTTTTGAAGAAGTGGAAAGATATTAATTTTCTACATTTTCAGTTAAAGACTATGGCAATGTGATAAAAGACATGGACGTTCCTAATCACTGGTCAAATTACAAATATAAAGCCACATTTACTTTAAAACAATTGTTAAGGGTGTCATGTTTTTTTGCTATCACAGATTGAATAAATATTCAAATTTTTCAGATTAGATTTTAACACAATTTTACGTCACAGTTTCATTTTAAAAAAGACTAATGTATTTGAACAAGTTGCCTGTAGGCTAAAGATGTTGTTTTCTATGTTCAGATACATAGATTAATTTTGCCCCCCCCCTCAAAATAAGTCAAAGCCCCCCTGTTAAACTCGTCTGGAGCTGGGGCTGCTCAGCAGACAGCTCTATCTAAACAAACCTGGAAAGCCAAAACAAGGACAAAGGAGAGAAATTGATAGCACCTGTAGTGATGTGTATGAATAATAAAAAAATTTAAAAAAATCAATAAAAAAATAATAAAGTATAGGTGAAGTGAACAGATGTGATCACATCTTGGTACTTGTGCTGGAATGCACAGGCATCAAGCTCCTGTCTGTCAGGGACCACAGCGAACCCTCAGCATCATTTAAAAAATGTATAGGAAGATAACTACAACAGAAGAGCACAGATTCTACAGATAATCAGTTTATGTCTCAGATGTTGCCAGGATTTTTCTCTTCTCTTATTTTAAATGGGAACTTTTCACATGGTAAAGTTTGGCAGTCAGGATGTGTCAGCGGATTTGCAAGAACAAGGACATTGTGCAGTATTGTAAAATTGAGGTACAGAGCATCAAGCTCTTAATCCTGAATATAATCTGTCTGATTGTGACCAACGAAGGGACACATAGAAGGCTTTCCAGCACTAATCCACAGAGACACAACGATGAAAGAAAGCATCTAACGTCACAGACACAGAGGGAGTACAGACACTCTTTCATGACTATTCCTTTAAAATTTACAAAATGTCACTTTAAATAAAAGTGCTTTTTGAAAGGCGCCCTTATTCTGAAAGCCAGACAGAAAGATTTCCTTACTGTGGCAACATAATGAAATCAATCAGAATTTTTTATACACATATAATCAGTGTGTTGTTACTACAAGAGCAATTCCAAAATATTGTAGGCACTTTCTATTTATTTTACAGCAATGTGTGAACTGCTCCCATGTGCTTAGAATCTGCAACAAAGTTATTTCCCACTTGGAAATACAAGTAAAAGTCTGTTGCTCCTTTTTAATTATTTGAACCACAGATACAAAGATTTTACAAGCTGTTTGTGTCAGTTTGAGAACAAGTCAACACAAGTCTTTCCACTACAAATAATTCAAGTACAGAAAATCATTCAAAGTGCTACTTGAGTAATCTCTGGATTAATTCACATTATTGATTGTTGTTTTGGTATTTTTTTTCAGGCTTTCATGTTGATGACATAAACACAATTTTGAGAGAAAAACAAATTAATTAGGTTCACAAATGAGCAGCTGCAAAATTGTCCAGAACCAGAGTCTTTACAGGACAGGCAGTAGCCATTCCACTATTCCTCTGCACAGACAATTGATTTGAATCAGCATAAAAGACGTGCATAGAACAACTGTGGCTGGTGCATGCAATCTTAAATGTCACACTACGGCAAAGCAAACATTAATAAGTTGCTCTCTTGATGACAGTCTGAGTTAAATAAAGAATTGTCTTTGGATGCATTTTCTAATGCAAATGCAAGTAATCAATATAATATGTGGCAGGAGCATCGCTGATGGCAAAGTAACACATGAAGTCAGTACACATCAGAATATACAATTTTCTGATGTTACTAGTATTCAAATTCACTGCTAATACTGCTATTTCCTGAAATGTGTGACAGAATCTAAGGAGAAGCACGATGGCCTCAGACTAAATTTAGTGATAAACAGCTCTCATTTAAACATTCACTCACAGCGAGTCACACTGAGCACTAGGGAAAATGAATGGTCCTGTTTCTTTGGTCAAATTGAAAATAAAGCATCCTGCAGGCTGAGAGCCCACTTTAAATCACTTCATTTGTGTTACTTTAACACTTTATTCTGTATTCATGCAGATGAGAGCATTAAGAGAGGAGTCTTTGGCCTTCAGCCATATTCCCTGCTTATGCTTATTGTTTATTAACAAATCTGAAAAAGAATGAAAAAGGATATTTTCATTTTCTTAGTGTTTGATTGATATCCATGAAATTATCACCAGAGTCTATGCTAATATGTCTCAGTAAATTAGAATTTTGCATAAAAAGTGCAATATTTCTTGCCAGTCATCTTAGAAAGTGAAGCAGTAATTTCAAGAGATTCACACATATTGAAAAAAAGCAATGTAGCTTTAATGATTATGGCTTACAGGTAAAGAATTCCAATATTCAGTGTGTCAGAAAATCTAAATATCATATCAGACCAATTAAAAATGGATATTTTAAACACAAATATCAGACTTCTGAAAACTAGGTATATTTCCATGCACTCAATACTTGGTTGGACCTCATCTTGCATGAATTAGTGCATCTATGTGCCTTGGCATAGATGCCATTAGCCTGTGGCACTGCATATGTGTAATGAAAGCCCAAGTTAATTTGATAGCTGCCTTTAGGTCATCTGCCTTGCTGAGGCTGGTGTCTCATCTTCCTCTAGACAAGAGGGTGGCCAATCAAGAACCTAAACACCATGACCAAAGAACCACTTTTTGGAAACTATAGTATTGTGGACTAGCCTGATAAAAACTAGGCTCTTGTCCTACACTTTGCTTCATACAGAGGATGTAGGCTCTCAGCAATTGAAAAAAGTAATTGTCTCCAGGAGTAAAGTTTTCAACTTTACCCAATTGCTAACGTTTGCCCGTGATGTATGAAATTTGCCATTTCGACACTATGAAGCTTACTGGAAATTGCTTGCACTGTAAACACAAATAAAATCTTTTTCATCATTCACAATTTCTCCTTCTGTTTTGGCACGGTTAAAATTCTACCAGACTCCCAGCTGTGAAGCAAGATTTGAATCAAGCAGAATAGCATGGGAAGGCAATGGTCAGGCTAGACTGGTGCCAAGTTCCGCTGGAAAATAAAATTAGCACCTCCATACAGCTTGTCAGCAGAGGGAGACATGAAGTGCTCTAGAGCAGGATAGGCCGTTTCCATTATCTGTAAATTATAACCATCAAAATTACAGGAAACAAAGGCTTGGAATAGATAACTGCGTGACAATTCTATATAATATAGAAGATTCACTTTCTGAGATGACTTTCAAGACATACTGTATACTTGTATGCATTATTCAAATTTTTCAGGATGTACATACCAATTATATAGTTATTAATGTGCCAGCCTCAAAGCAGAGATATTAGAAAAATACAAAAAATGAGCACAAAGTTGTTTTCTCTCAGCTATTTGTGAGTAGATTGAGGTTTCTGTTGGCTGCAAGAGTCACCTGCAGTGTACATTATCTCTGAAATCAAATTATCTTGTCCTTCAAAACTGCTGCTTTACCACTGGGCACTTCCAACCTCCTGTGGTTACAGCAGAAATTCGGACTGGCAATTAAGTTAAGACTGTCACGACTTGTGTATACACAATTTTAACAGATAGTTCATAGAAGCACAAATACTTTCCTTTGATGATTTGTGTTTTTGGAATAGTTTAGTTCCAATAGTTTATTTACATGCTGTAAAAACATGTCAACAATGAATCAATTCATATTTTCAGAAACAACACTGGACATGTCCTGGAGATGATCAGAGGGACCTGAATAAAGCATACCTATTTAAGACAAACATTTCATCTTGATAACATAAACTGTTTAATTAATAAAATCTGAAAAGGCCAAATATAATTATTAAATGTAGGGAAACTATATGTAGCATAAATGGCAGAATATATGATGTCTTTGAAATAACATTTTGACAGTTAAATTAATGTAGTTGCCAAAGCCTCATAAGTAAAACAGACCAATCCACATGTACAAAAGAAGACTTGCAAAATCGCAGGATAAAGTCATTTAGAGAAACAGGAGTGCTGGTGTCCTAGAGGAGCATACAAATGATTTTTAGAACTGGCTAAACTTTTAATGTTTAACCCGAATGAAGCCAGAATTGTAATGTAATGTAATGATTTTGCTGCAAGCCCTCATTCATCACTCTGGTGAATCACACAGCGACTAGGCTTTCAGTGAGAGTTCCTGAATCCCTGAATAGACTACTGGTTTGTTATGTCTCCCTGTTATTTTCATCAGGCAACACACACAACTTCCCCCTTTTGACCGAAAAAAAAATTAAATCACAGTTTAAACCATCATATGAGGTATTGGAGCTGGAGACTTCACTACTTGTTTTGAGTTGCCCTTGTGTCATTCTCTTTAGCAACTTACAACCAAGTTCTCTGGTGCTCTTTGCTTACATCTATCATTCACAATTTTTCAGATGTTTCTTGATTTCTGTCCTGTAAATGAACAAAACTATCATAGACTCTGACAACATGGGATAATTTCTTCTGTAACAAATGTAACATGGGATTGTTTCAGGGGATGTTTTCATCCACATGGAAGCATTGAGAACAGACCAAACGCACTTTTTACTCCCAAGGCTTCTAAGTGGGGTATGAGATGCACACTACAAGCCTCCACACAAAGTTAACGGTAATCACAAAAAGTATACAAGAATGACAAACAACAAAGCACAAGTGGAGTCTGTGGAGAGACAAAAAAGTATAACTTCTCCATGTCATGTTGGAACAACAAATTTTAAAAATTAAAAAAAAACTACAAGATGAACATGTAATCCGCCATTGTTGTTGGTATTATGTACAATGCATTTGAGGTTAAAAAGAGGATAAAAAGAGGAACTTTTGCTGTCTACACATTTTGACACAAATAGGAAATGGTGAAATTTTTACTTTAGTTCTTTAGACTTTTTAAAAAGCCTATTTCTGTGCAGTTAAAACCTTGCCTTTTTATACAAAAAAAACTGCCCATGTGAATGAGACTATATGCTACAAGCCTGAACACAACACAAAAGGAAAGATTGTGAAAAAGATTATGGGCGTGCTTTCAGTTAATAATATTTCATCTAATATGTCATCTTCACTTAGCTGTGTATTCACACAACTTGTCCTTCAAAACTGCTGCTGAAGGCAGCAGCCTCAGAAGGCTGGTGTCATGCAACATTTAGATACATTCCTGGTCCAACACACTTGAATTAAATGGCTAAATTCCCTCCTCAGTATGTCATCAAATGTTCCAATCCTACTAATGACCTCATTATTTATCTCAGATATGTTGATGCAGAGACGCATCTAAAAGTTGTAGGACAACAGCCCTCAAGGCCGGAACTTGAAGACCGCTGACCTAAGCTGTTCAATATGACACACTGTTAAACTGTTTTGCAGATATACGTCCTCAAAGCCCACTACATTTTCTTTGACACTGCTTGATACATTATCACCAGAAAGTTTTTACACTGTCTCATAAATGCCTCATTATGAGCTTGTAATGACTGAATGTGACATTCACTATCAATGAGAGACTCTGTCTTTCCTATGGAAATAAGGGAGATGGAATTTAATGCGACAGCAGGAGGGGGGGGGGGGAAGAATACAAATATGGTGAATAACTGCATTTCTGCCTCATATTAAAGACCCGGAGATCAAACCGAGGCAAGCCGTGGGTGGCCAACAAATCCCAGACAAACACATTTGAGTTCTGGGTGCTATAATACAGTCTGGGCCCTAGGAGCTCTTTAATTACGCTTTATTTCATTTCCAAAATGCCATTAGAAGCAGACAGAAAACAGAACACCAGATCACTTAGTGAGGCTTCTGTCCTCCATAGCTGAAGTCATTCATTCTTTTTAATGATTAATCCTTCTATTATTTTCAACAAGCTCAAGATATTGAGGATTCATGTGGGCTGCTTACATGAATTAGTACCAAGGTTCTAAATAGTTATGATTTAAAAACCATAAAAATTTTTTATCATACTGTTCCTGCAGTTTTATCAAACTGTTCCTAATTTACATTCAAATAATTTACTTGAATGGAAATTACATAGCTGAAGGCAAAATAGTGAAAGCACCAAAGATTTCCACTACTAAGTGGAACATAAGAGTAATGCTGCCGATAAAAATATGTTATAAATTAACATATTTTTTGCCCGTCTCATTATTTTGTCAACTGTTTCCATTTTCAAATACTCAAAATAACAGACATCTTTTGCCTTAAATTTAGCTGATCTGACTGGATTAAGTTGAATTAATGTGACCACATGCTCAGCTGTTGCAAAGATTTGTATCATAGTGTCTGCTGATCTGGGTATTTGGTTTGTTTTAATTTTATTCAAAAAGCATTTACTTTCCATAGTAATCTTCACTATGCTGCACTGAAGCCTGTTACACCTCAAAGGAAGACCCATTACTGGGTTCTTGCAGTAGTAAAGTGGAAACAGAAAATGGCAATGAAGTTGTTTCATCTGATGAAAGATGAGCTAAATACTGTAATTAAAGCAAGCGCAGAGCGATCTAAGTTAATTTTCAGACGTAGCAAAAAAGTCATGTAAATATCACAATAGAACCTTTGAAATCAGAAGTAGCGTAAGTGCTTCCTATCTTCTGGGAAAAAAGACCACAGCAAAGCCTCCTGCAAAGAATGTTGTTTACTTGTGGTTATTGTTTACATTTCTGATTTGCAAAAGAAGCGATGGTTATTTGAAACATCTTGCTGTTATTACTTTACTTATTTTAATTTTAAATTAATACGTAATATTACATATAGTATACAAATATGTATATGTATGAAGCACTATTGTAAAAACTATGTCAATATCATTCCACTTTACAAAAGAGTTACTTTCTATTGGCCTTTCACCTAACGCCTTATTAAAATACATTATGGTTTCTACTTATAACTTGACATAATGTTAAAAAGTGTAAGAAGTATTCATGTTTGATATTCTAAATCCAAAGCAAAAACACTAAGAAGGTAACTATTGTTTAGAAATGACCAAAAACATCTACTCCCCAAAGCCTGCTAAATCTGATTCAAAGACCCAATTAAAGTTCACAATAAACAAACAATTAACACAAGCCAGATGGTCACAGAGGCACCTTTGCTGCTCATCAGAACTAACAAAAAGTTGCATCATCTAGATTCTAGATAACGGGTTTTCAAATCCAGGCCCCCATGTCTGGTCTCCTGCAAGTTTTAGGTGTCTTTGGTCCAGGTGATTCAATCAAACGACTGAATAACCTCCTCAGTATGCAGTGAAGTTCCCCAGAGTCCTGCTACTAACCTCATTATTTGACTCAGGTTTGCTGAAGCAGACATCCTAAGATTACAGGACACAGGCTCTTGAATCCTGGATTTGAGTTGGCCTAATCTAGATTATGCATTATTGCCTCTGGAATAGTGGCATTAAAATAGTGTAAACTTTTCAGAGAACAATCAATAAATAGTCTTTCAACTGCTTTTACTTTTATTTGAATGTAAATTATATAGCTGAAGATGAAATGCTTAAATTCACATTTTGCTAACAACATGAATCCTTAGCTATTAATTTACCACCACCCAAAAAGTTATTAGAATTATTTTTTTATTTCTTTTATTTTGCTTGTGTTTTAAGGGATTAAAACCTCTAGTGTAAGGGGCTGCTTTAATTCTGCCATAATGCTACTGGTGACATTTGCGAGCATTAAACGCATTTTTCAGCATCTGTTTTCACAAATTTTGTCTCCCTCTTCTGCGTTAGTCTATTTGCTCTGTGTACTTGTGTTTCTATCTCTGGGCTGGCAGGGAGTACCCTGAACAGCTCAGCAGGGACATCTGCCTCCCACAGCCATCTGTGCCCAGGTCTTCCTAATCCCTTCTCTCTGTCAAGCTTTCTCACTCTCCTTTTTCAAATGTCGTCCTCCAGCTTGAATGTTTACTATTTCAAACGCAGACTGTGCATATTTGCTCTCATACACATGCAAAGTTTAGGCAACAGTAGGATTAGAACTCAAGTGAAAGACAGAAAAGGACCACAATACAAACCCTGCATGAAAGATTTACAAGCTATGATACAGCTGACTATTTTTTATGGTAAATTCTTGTTTGTTTCTTGCTACTTTTTAATATTTTCTGGAAACATGACTGATAAAAAAACAATTTTTTAATTTTTTAATTTTATCCTTTACATATTTAGCGATTTCTTTCAGCAGTAAATGATACCAAATTACTGTTTGCCTTTGTAGAAAGGATTTGTTTTCTATTATATCAAAAGTTATTAGAAAAATTAAAGAATCATTTTTGAAAAATTGTGAGAAAGCCATTTTAAAAACATGGATTCCTTTATAGAATAATCACAGTGTACCCCAACACCTTCTTCTCTAAAGACAGAGATTAGTCTCTTCACTTTGTTTGTTCGTGCTTTGAAGTATGCATGAGCCTCAGAGGTGATTCCTTATGTCTGCATCTTCTTAGTTGGGAATTCCACTGCTGTCTACCCTCACAACTCACTACCCAAGTGACAGGTTGAGCTTGGCGGTGTGCCAGGGAGACCGGGAGAACTTGAATCAGATGGATAGGTCAGGCTGGATGTGGGGTATGCTGCCACTCACTGCCTGCAACCACTAGGGTTTACAGATGAGTTTATAGCCCTCTACAACAGCACTTACTGACTGAGATGAAAGAGATGAGTCACAATCACTTGTGTTTACTTTGTAAACCAATAAGGGTACATAAAGTTTTTGAAATGTATTATACTCCTAAAAGGAAGAAAAAAAGTAACAAATGCACATAAAGAATATATAATAAACCAACTATTTTACTGATCAATTTTTGCATATCTGTCTATCTAGTGAATAGAAACATTTCCACAATACTTTCTAGTTGAATTTTTCCTTAAATGATAGAAAAGCATTAAAATATAGAATATTATGCAGACCACAAATACAATAATCATCAATCTCTAGAAAACTAACTATAATCAAATTTAGTTAAACTTCAGTCTCATTCCTATAAACCCAGTATCACAAAAGTTCTGAGTTTCTACATTCATTAGAACACTACGGTATTTTTTAATAATTTCAATATATCTTATGCATGAAGTAGAAAAGTGCAATACACATTTAAAACTTTAACACAAAATTTGGTGGCACTTAATGAGTTTATGCTAATAGTTAATGTTAAAGATAATTTAAAAGTGAATGCACTATTTTGGCTATAAATAAATTACTATTTGACATTTACTGATTTCAATCAGTCTAAAAATTAAATTTGCTGATCAAAAGTTGTCATGATATGCATGTTTGATGGTGGACCTACATGCAGAGAGGCAGAGGCAGCTTGTAGGTGACGATTGAAAAACTTACAAAACCCACAAGGAGCTCAGGGAGCCAGAGCAGAACAAAAACCATAATCCAAGAAAAAATCCAACAGGGAACACCGGTAAGAAACTGGAAAAATAACAGAGTAACACATGAGGAACCAGCAAGGAGTGTGAGCAGGAGAGGGTTTTAAATACTGTGAGGGTGAATGCTGGAACAAAAGACCTGGGCTAATTAGATAACGGGTTGCAGGTGTGAGCAGAGAGAGAGAAAATGTCACAGAGGGCGAGCAAGAGTACACAAGAGACTAAGAAATGAATCTACTACTAAAGAATTACAAGTACAAGAAACATAATCAATTTAGAGTAACAAGGAATAAATAGAGAAGAAATAAGCATAACTGGAAACACTAAGAAGGACTAAACTAAAGTAAAACAGAAACAAGGCTGATATAATCAAAGAAAGACACTAAGGAATAATCATACCTAAAAAATAAGTCAAAACAATCATACATAACAAACATAATAAAAATGGTAAATCACTATAACAGTTTCACCACATATCACAACTGTGGTGCTGAGCAGAAGTTCATTAAATGTTTATATTAATATATATATATATATATATATATATATATATATATATATATATATATATATATATATATACTGAACAAGGTTCAGTAATAATCAGTAATAATCTTGTTTTTAAAGCTCTGTCAGTTTTTGATAGGTCAGTAAATACTAATTAGAATTTATCAATAATGTCACAGGAATAATAATTTTTTCCCCCATTTTTAATGAAATAACATCACAATTACCCATCACTTATATATGATGTTCATCCCAAATACCTTTTGTGCTTTTTCACGTAATTCAAGGTGTCTGTTTAAACACTTTTAAGTATTGAAGAAAATCGACATGACGAATTAGCAAATACAAAATATTGCAGGATCTCAGTCCAAAATGAAAAAGCTGCTATATCAGTTACTGACAACATTTCCTGCTGCATATGTATATTATGTACATATAAGCCGCTACAAATTCATATTTGTTAGCATATCCGGTCAAGTGTAATCTGATGTCAAGTCTTCAAAGAACACATGTGACATGGCAAATGCCATACTTTAAACCAACTCTATTATAAACAACAACTCTAACAAGCCAGGGTTTATAATTGCTTCCTGGAGGCCTTTATCCAGCCTTTTTGATGTGCTCTGTCCATGGCACAAATGGACAATCCCTCACTGTCAGTGCAGTTTGGAACCTCTGCACAGTACGATAGGTGGGACTGCATCCATCACTCTGACAAAGAGAAATAAGCAATTGCCACAGTACTTAACTGTTTTCAGTCATCTGCAAATATTGGAATAAATACACTGTGCAAAGGAGAAGTCCCTCTGGGTACAGTCATATTTTACATGCCCTATTTGTGCTTCCCAGCTTTCTATAGGGACTTTCCAGTTTTTTTTTGTTTTTGTCTGGCTCATGCAAGTTTTCACCACTGGGTAACAGAGAGGGTGAAAGAACTGGGTTGTTCATCATGGAATGCTCCAACATCTTGCTTTTACTTCAGAACATTACAGAATACATCATCTTGAAGGACTGCTAACAGTAAGATCATACAGCATAAAAGAGATGTGTTTAGAATCTCTGAGACCTGTTTAGCTAACTGCAATGACAGAATTCAGCTGACTTCTAAATCAGTACCTTGGCGTATCAAGTCTATTAACTAAATGCAGTATAATTAGTAAAATAAATTTCAGTATTTATGGTTTAATTTGTGCATGTAAATGCTTGCACATCAGTCTGTTTGTTTGGGAGGAGGCAGCAGAAGATTGGATGAATACAGAAATTGAGTGAATGCTCCTCTGTTTAAAATGCAGAGCCAGTGCATTGGCAGGAACCAAAATGTCCTGAGTTAAGCTAATCGCCAGATCATTTGGCAAGGATTATGTACAGCTCAGGTTTTGTCCAACAAACAGGGTCTCTGATTCATAACACCGATTTGAGACTAATTTTATTAATAGAGTAATAGACTGTCTTAATCACTGAGAGATCTCCACAAAAGACACCAGGAAAAGCAAAGTACAATTAGTTTAATTAAAGCTGTCACTTTATCTCTAGAGACCGTAGAGATTTTAAATGGGTTGACCTGACAACACAGCAAAACAAATAAGTAAGACATTAGTTAATAGTCCAAGGGTCTGAGCATGAGTTCCACATGACAGCCAAGAGGGGGCAAAACAAGGGTCAGAGAGGCACTTATTTATCTCACTCCACCTCGACTCAGAGTCTATATTGCACTTAACTAACTGAAGTGGTGGTCAGCAGGGTGAAAAACAACCCAATTCCTCTAGGAGTGTCAACACTGGTATACAGTTTTAAGGAGGCAATCAAACAATCCAAAGCTCCAGGTGGTGCGTGCAAGGCAAGCTGGACCAAACAATTTAAGTTAAATGATGGACGGGGGATGATTTCTAAGTTACTTGCTTCCTGGGTGAGTTTTCCCCTTGTTTACTTTTCAACTGTATTAACTTCAAAGCAGTGGTAGCCTGTGTACTGTGTAGATCAAAAGGTCACATGTGAAGCTTTTCAATGAACCCACTCCAGCATGTCAGCAAAGATCACTGAAGCTTAATGAAGTCTAGTTTTAACTTGCTTGTACCTTTTATTGGCTTGCTTTCTTAATATAACAGATACATTGGGGAAAACAAACATTAGAATACTTCAATGTTTTCTCTGCACATATATATTTGCAAGTATGCATATAAAGTTAATAAATTGAATTCACACATTAAAATATAGTGGAATGGAGTGGAACGACTTATGGAAAAAGTATTGAAACAAAGCTTTTAAAAGGTATAAAAAGCAGAGGAAGTAGCTCAAATCTGTTGATAATTAGAAACCAATCGTGACTTAGTGTCAGATCAGTCCTGTAATTTAGTTCTAACTGATTATCTATAAGCAGTTTCTCATTACCAAATGGCACAAAAAGTATCTCACGATTAGTAAAAGCAACAAACTGCACTGTGTGCCGAGCTGTCGGGAAAGCCTTATTAGAACTATTAGGCTAACTGAAAAAAATGCACGTTTCCATCTCAATTTTTAATTTTCTGAAAAATCTGTTAAAGAAAGAATTCTAAACAAACTCAAAACTTTTCAATGAACATTTGAAAAGGTTCATCCAGCCCATACCAGCACCCACCTCCACCTTGCTGGCATCTGAGCCCATTACAAGAGTCTCTCTCTCTCTCTCTCTATATATATATATATATATATATATATATAAACACCAGAGCAATAGAGGCCCAGATCTACCACACCAGACAAGACCCAAGGTGTAGGTTGTGCAAGGAGGCCCCTGAGACAGTCCAGCACATAACAACAGGGTGCAAGATACTGGCAGGGAAAGAGTACATGGAACGACATAACCAAGTGGCAGGCATAGTGTACAGAAACATCTGTGCAGAATATGTACTGGAAGCCCCGAGATTAAAGTGGGAAACACCCCCAAAGGTGGTGGAGAATGGCCGAGCTAAGATCCTGTGGGACTTCCAGATCCAGACAGAACCAAGGTCGAACCAACCGGACATTGTCGTAGTGGATAAACAACAGAGGAAAGCCGTTGTGGTGGATGTAGCAATACCAAGTGACTGCAACATCAGGAAAAAGGAGCATGAGAAACTGGAGAAATACCAGGGCCTCAGGGAGGAACTGGAGAGGGCCTGGAAGGTGAAGACCACAGTGGTGCCTGTGGTCATCGGGGCCCTCGGGGCAGTCACCCCCAAACTGGAGCAGTGGCTACAACAGATCCCAGGAACAACATCAGACATCTCAGTCCAAAAATGTGAGGTTCTAGGCACAGCAAAGCTACTGCACAGACCCGAGCTCAGAGGATAAGAACCACCCGCGGTGGGTGAGAAGGGAATTTTTTTTTTTTTTTTTTTTTTTTTTTTTTTATATAACTCCATGGAATGGCTTTTTTGTGGATAAAAAAATTCTGTTCACATAATCAATCAGAGAAGAACAAACAGACCAGAGTGAGATCATAGAAAGGAGTGGCTCTAAAAACATATCTGAACTTCCAAAGTATTTGGAATACTACATCTGAATACATTTAACTTTGAAGGAGATGGGCTACAACAGCAGAAGACCACACTGGCTTCACTTCTGTCAGCAAAGAATAGGATGCTGAGGCTACAATTTGCATAAGCTCACTAAAGCCGCTACTTTTAGAGAAGAATGGCCATAATTTCCCAGATCTACAAGCAATCTGTCTCTCTGAAAAATGGGCACACGATAAAGAAGCAAGAAACAGCACAGCTCTGGTTGCAATTTTGCACAGAAAAGTGTGAAACACCAAAACTGCATAGCATTAGTTTGGCATCATGCGCCTTTTATTCTTTGGGTTTTTCCTTTTCTCTAAATTTTATGTGTTGATACTGATGTACATCTTTTGAAGGTATTACCTAAATTCAGGTAGAGAATCAAATGGTAGAGTTGGAAGTTGGCATAAAACACATGAATGCATCCTACTTTGTATTGAAGGTTCGCACTGGTGTAATGGTGCTGGTGGTATAATGGTGTATTTTGTTTGAGTACTGAATAAGTGTCATATCTGCCAGTCTACCACAGCATTGTTGCTCATCATATCCATCATTCTATGATCACAGTCCACCCATTTTCAATTGGATACATTTAACAAGATAACAGGCAATATATCAAATCACCTCAAACTGGTTTACAGAGTATGTCACAGTCACCAGAACTCAATCCAATAGAGCACTGTTGGGATTTGGTAGAACAGAAGCTAACAAATCTGCAGCTACTACATCATGCTACTATGTTAATATGAGCCAAAAACTCTGAGGTATATTTCTGATACCTTGTTGAATCCATTCCTCCAAAAATTGGGGCAGTTCTCACATCATGAACCAAACTTTAACTAGAAACTTAGTTCAGTCAGACAGACAAGTGTGTGGTGTTCTTACGGCTAGAGCTTTTACCCTGGTTCTTTATCTTCTTCTCTGCCTGTCAACGACTTTTCTTCAAACAAGCACTACTGTAGGAAGATAGGTTAAGTGTTTGCCCTGGACATAAAAATATAAAAAATTTGACAAAAATAATTGGGTGAGAATAACTAGGAGCTATTAGTCCAGTATTTTGTTGTCATGGCACAGAGCTGTCGTAAAGCAGCAATTAAGTTTGCTTTGAACCATACTGTTACTGTCAAAGAATACCAAAGGGGAAAACAGTGTTTTAGTTACATTTTCTTCTATAAAAATGTCATTCCATTTCAAAGGTGAGGATGGTCTTAACACAAATAACCATCCGATACTTAAGTGACAAATGTGGGTTACAAAATGACCTTGCAGAGCATAATTAAAGCTGGAGACAAATAAAGATTGTCCTGAACAAGAAATTACTTCTATTGTCTGGGAATATTTCCCAGAGAAAGCCCCAGTGTGTCTGGATTAAGGAAATAAATGTAATGACAGTAAGTAGGGGAGCAAATTGTATGATACGTTTTCCATTAGTGACAATAATCCTCCAACTCATTAAAACAAAAATAATCCAAGTGCAGTCAAGCGTTATCTGATTTAATTCAATAACCTCCTGATCAATTGTTACTCTGTCTTAATCTACATAAAGGCAAAACCAATCAACAATTCAGAATTTCTTTTCATGCTTTTAACATTCGGTCACTTGGACTGTCTTTACCATATCAAAAGTGAAAACACAGACATCACTTAAAATGCATAACCAAACTGCAGGAAAAAATATATTAACCATTACAATGTTATCTAAAGCTCATTAAATGATGGATTTGGGCTCTCGTCCTCCTACCCATGTGCCAGTAGCGAGGGAGACTAGCAGGAGAATGCATGTCTAAGTGAGCAGGTTCATTAAACCCATGTAAATGCTGCAGCATCCGGGACTTTCATATCTGGGAAACCAGGATAATAATGGTAAAACTGAAACACCCAAAAGAGAATCCATCTCCTCCCCTCCCTGGGCATTATTATGCCTCACCAATTCTGCCTGCTCATTACCGACATTCCACACATTCAAACGAGCCAATAGAAAATGAGCATGCACACAAACAATATTGTGCTCTCTGGGGTATGAGAGGAAGGACTGATGATTCTGCACATGATACAACAAGCTCAACTCATCAAGACACTGACAGGAAAACACCACAGTAAACGGATTTTGTTATTTAGACGAGTTCTTTTTCACAAAATAAATGACTGGGATCACAGAAACGGCGTATGTTCTCTACACTAAATCAAACCCTGCAAACTCCAGGGTATAGAATACGTAAACTGCTAAGAAAAAAACTCAGCTCTTCAAGCAGACTGTTAAAGAAGTGTGTCTTTCTAAATTAAATGTATGAGCTGGAGCCTGTACTCTTGACTTTTTTCATATGAATTTATAAACCATGCCATTAACTGAGATGGTCAAGGTTTATTAAATAACCCTTTTTTGGATAGTTATTTAATGGAACAATTTCTAAATGCAAAAGTCAGAAGCTTACTCTTAATATAGTTACAGTGCAAGTTATGAAGAGAAACAATGCCATCACTTTAAGGATTAAATTTACCGACGTAGAGGGAAGAAATGGATTAAAGAATAAGCACTGCACAAGCTATAATTAACATACAATAAATCTCAGATGGTTGGTGGTTTAAGAGCCAGGGGCCAATCTTCCTAGCCTTGCTGATGAGAAAGAGTTACTGCAAGAGTTCATCCTCTACATTACCAAACAAATCATATCTGCACTATGAAAAACCAGGGCTTAATGAAATCTGTTTTAGAAATAATTCAGAACAGACAAAGCTAACAGTATAGGTTGGCTGCTTTTTGCTTGGGGGGGTTAGGATATTTTATCAACAAACTAAGTTCTTCACACTATCTGTAATCAAAAAATGTAAGATGTGTCCAGCTTCCTTGCGTTATTTACAAATATTGAAATTTTTTTCAATATTTGAAAAAAATATTTCAAATATTTTTGAAATATTTGAAATATTTAGGATATTTTATCAACAAACCAAGTTCTTCACACTATCTGTAATCAAAAAATGTAAGATGTGTCCAGCTTCCTTGCGTTATTTACAAATATTGAAATTCATACATCTGTGCACTTATTTCATATTAGTCTGCTGATATAAAATATATTTTTACTTATTAAGCTATGAGCACCACACATCAGAAAAAAACGTAGAATACTAGGTCGATACAATGGATCAGCAACATGAAGGTCATTCCTAGATTGGCTGCTTTGCAGTACACCCAATAACATTGTGCCTTGGTATTACAGCTTCTCACCCTGTATTTCCAATTGCATATTTTATGTATGCTTTACAAAAATGATTCTGACTGATGTTCTACAGAAAACGCTGCAAGGAGGAGAATCTGCAAAATACCAAACAACAAATACAGTTGGTGAGGTTGTATTGTACACGGTTGGTATAACCTACCAACCATGAAATAAACCTCAGAATTAAGAGGTTTATTTATGACCAACACCTTACTTAGAAACAGATTGTGGAACAACCTAGACTTTTCAAAGAAAAAATTTCTGCACGGCCCTGCCGTTGAGCAACCCTGAGTCAGTAGAACAGACATCAGGACATAATGTATCTAAAACAAAGGTGGATATGAGATCATCTGTCCAAGCAGTCAGTCAATGAAACAAGCACAGCAACAGTGCTAGCCAATGCAATTTATAAAATAATAAAACTTTATTTTATTGAAGGTTAAGTCTTCTGTTGGGTGTAGATATCACTTGTGTGATTAATTTTAAAGGTAACTTTATTTATTGTGACTGTTAAACTAAAATCTCCAGCATGGGGGAAGTGGGATGATCTAGGGTTTTCTTGACACCCCCTCCTCGAGGTCAGACCTTTCACATGCTGGGAGTTCTGTGTCCCCATCCCCTGTAAAGAGAAGAGGTTCGTCTGGGATGTAAAGATGCAGATTCTTCATCCTCAGTTGTCACAAAGGGCTCAGTATAGTCATCAAAACTCCACTTCTCTTGACAATACTGAAAAATAAACTTGTGTTTTCCATATTGAAGTAAAATGGCAACGCTGAAATAATTCTTTAAACTTAAAAGAAAGTAGAAATAATTAGTTGTCATTAATATTAATTGCCATCATGCTGGAGTGCTCAGTTCCATTAAATTTTTACACCCATGGCTACAATCCTACCACACCAGGGAAAGCTCAAGGATCCCATTCAACCTTTATTCTAAAATTTACAAAGCAGAATGGATAACCATTTGGGGAGATATGACCCCAAAACATTATATCTCTGTATTTTATACATAATGGCTACAAATGATATATAATACTGGCATTTTCTGTTAATGACTAATATTGCTGTGCTGCAGCAGGGAAATCAGGCTTTTCTTCGCAAATTAGAAATAGCAATTTTGGGAGTATTCAGTTCTGTGGGTGATATCATAAAAATGTACTGATCACCAAACACATGTGCAACCAGTTCAATTTAAAAGCATGTGAAAATGCAGCTTGCCAGAAATTGCATTTATGAGAGCAGAGTTGTGACTTATGGTTGCTTGCAGAAGTCACAAGCAAACAGACCTATTGATAATTAGAGGAGTGTCATTTGCAAATGACAAACATAGATACTTTTCTGTTGTTACAACAAAACACAACAAGGGAAAACCCTGGATTCAGAGGTATGTTGCAAGTTCACCTTGGCTCAGAGTAAAACATAAAAAATAATAAAACCTGTAAATTGGATTCTTCTTCTTTATCAGCCTTTGCTATTCAGTTTTACTACATTGAAACATATTTTAAATACTTGTAGATTAGACAGCATATATGAGTAAGGAAGGACCATTAAAGCTTAATACTGACCAATAACATGCATTCAGATTTTCATGCTCGTTTTATCTTGTTCAGGGTCACTCAAGGGAACCTTTCAGAGCTATCATCCGCAATAAAAAAGATTTTCTAGAATCAGATCACAGTGTTGAATAAAATGAAATGAATGAAACATAAGCGATTGCAAAAATGTTGGAACAGCAGTTATTGAAACACTATTTTCACTTACGGATTCATCTTAGGTTTCCTTCTGTAAATTAAGAATAAAGTGAGATGGCAGTCAGTCTGAGAATGTTTCTTAAAGCCATTCCAAGCTCTTACACAAGCAGAGATTTTCTTTTAACACCTTCTCCTCTTGACGGGAACACCTGTGCATTCTCGGCACAGCAGTGCACACTGTCATCAACTTGACAAGTATGCTTTGTCAAAACAAATTGGCGAGTACATGCGCAAGTCTTCGTATCAGGACATGTAAACTATAGGCAATTCCGGGCAAGTATCTGAAGGAAACAAATCACCATTCCCGTAAGAGCATCACCCAGAATTACGCATGTACTGTAATGCCATGTAAATTCAGAACAAATCCTACAGGGAGTGTTGGATCAGTCTAAATTTTTTTAACAAGCAGTCCTTCATATTAAGTGGAGGGTGGGAGTGGAGTTACACGTATTCTGGTATCTTATGAGCCACACTGTTCTCTGTGCATTAATATAGCAGTTTTATAGCTGCTATATGCAGCATGTAACACATATAGCAGCTATAAAACAAAACAGCATGGGAAGCACCAACTCGGAGTACCCCACCAGTCGGCTGTTAAATTTCTATTTCTACTGCAGAGACGATGGGGAAACAAAGTGGAACAACCGGAAGCACCATGCAACAACACTGTATGTAGTCTGCTCTATGTTGCACTCAATTACTCACTGGAATCATCATAATCTGAATGTAAACTTAATTGATAAAAAGAAAAAAGACTGTAGTACAAATCTGGTCACATTTTGCACTTAATCAGCACCATGGAAGAAATCAAAATTAATCCAAAAACAGTAAGTAACACTGTAGGAGTCTTAATAACACCAGACACTCAATCATGTGCATTTTACACATAAGCACAGTATGTGCATAGTTTGTTGTTAATTTAAAACTTTATATTTCCATAGATCTAATGTACAACAAAAAAGCCGATGATCTAATACAGAAACTACTGGTGACAGTAAAATGGGTTTTCTAAATTTGCTCTTTAATGGTTTTCATTTATTTGAATAAAATTTGGTTTTTAGAATAGGAATCCTAAACTCCAGTCTTTGAGGGCTGGTAGGCTGCAACTTTAAGCTCTGTCTCTGGCCAAACATGTATCAAACCAAGTGGCTAGATATACATCTTTTTAGATCTATATATAGAAAAATTTGATTGATCTGGAAGCACAAATCAGTGGCATTGCAATGACACAACTGCATGTGCTTTATTAGACATGGGGGTCACTTATAACCTAATCAGGAGTAATAAAGCACCTATAGGCACCTGAGGATGAGTGTTCTGCAACTTTTACATGTTGCAGAACATGTAAAAGTTCTGCAACATTCCCATCCTCAAACACTGGAGCTTTATCCCTTTTGTAGCACCTTGGTGTACCTTCATACACTATCAGATCAATTCCCAAAGTTAGATTTTGGATAAATAGCAATACTCTGACATGTAATGTACAAGTAGCCAGTGTATAAATTGCCCTTATTACATCTGATTTATAAAACAAATCCATTTACTATAATGTCTTCCAGTTAATGGGTGTTACAAATATTGCCATTATTTACACTTTTACAGGTCAACACCTTCCAACACTGATTCAGGGTCAGACTTTTCCAATTCCAGGCTTACTTGTTGGTGTTGAACCCCATTCAGAATCTGACATCTGACATGATGGATGCTGGATCGAACAAAGGGTGTATTTTAGTGATCTCACCGGTTTGCCTCTCTGTTATGAGTCTGGTAACCACTGACCTTGACAGCATGATAGGACAGCCCTCATCCAGAAGCAGAGATTCTGATAACCATGTCATCCATCATAGTGGCAATGGACCAAACACACAGGTCAAAAACCTCAAGTTTATAGTGAGTCCTCACCTACACAAAGCATAAAGAAGACGCACATGCACACAGGCTGACAATTGGGAAAAGCCGGCAGTAAAGTCTTTCAGCCTTTAAAGGATACAGCAGAATGCTCATTTTTGTCAGCTATTAATGATGCATGGAGCTCCATGGAGTTGTGGGAGATAGGGCCGCCAGTCAAACCTTCGATTCTTACACAAATGCACCCACATACACACACTGCAACCACACAAACATCTCACAACCATACATGAGCGCACACGTGAACTAAAAACAGTTTGCCCCCTTCTCCCAGAGCTTGCTCTCATTATTATTATTTTTTTTTCCTGGGGCTTTGCTGAAATAGTCCACAGCTTCATCGTATCACCTCCTGACAGAAAAGACCTCAATTCCACACCAGTACACGCTAACAAGAGAACAGGAATCCTCCTTACAGCATATAGGTCACTTCTGCCTTTTCCAACTGCCAGTTAAAAAAAGAGGTTATAACCAGTTAGATCCAAGCTCTTTTTCCCCCCAGACAGATGCTTTTTGTTGAGAACAGAAAGCTTCTGCCCCCATAATAGACTTCGAGGAGTACATTGAAGTATTTGTTTTTTTAAAGGCATTTTAACATGTCCCTAACATACAAACTGACTGTAAAGGCAAAAAGAGTTTCGTTGATCACATCTTTGCGATGATATCTTTAGGTTTCTCAAGTTTCAACCTGCTATTTCAGATTTTATGTGATTCCAAGTTTTCTTTATGAAAAATAAGAGGTAAAAACAGCATTCATAATATAATTTTATAGTCATCTTGTCATAAATGGCCACCAAATACATATATTTAGAGCAAAATTAATGTTACACAGTGTGTGTGTAAGCAAGCAGTCACAATAGGATTTCATTATTTTAAAACAAAATCATTTGCAGTTGATTGATAAAACTGTCCTTGACAGCAACATTAGTGCAGCTAGCAATACTAAAACAGTCTTCTGTGTGTTTTTTTTAAATTGTAGATAAATCTAATATTACCAAAATGACTGCTAATATTTCCTAATCTACAATGTTTCATGACAAGAGGCTAAAAGCTTAGAAAGTTGTGTGGAGACAAATAATGCAAAAAGGATTAAAAAAATAGCTCCCAATAATTTCATAAGGTTGGTCATTCAATTTTTTGTAAAGAACCATACAACTTGCTAATAACTAGTCATAACATAAGCAAATATTCCCAGTATTTGCCTAAGTCAGAGACAACAGCAGCCTATGAACAATTGAAATGGCATGGCTGCCTATTTTATGACTCAAATCACGAAATATACCTTAATATGTATTAACTGTCATGAAGAGTGAGTTTGAAGCTAACATCCATGGTCTTTCTTATCTCTTCTCTTGGAGATGCAGCCAAACAACCCCAAGTAATAATTAATGGTCCTCTTGGATTATCTACTTTGCAAACACCAGCCAATAATACCATGTCAAGTAGGCTACTATGAATTTTTATTTGAATATTTATTAGTGGTGAAAAAGTCTGCAAACAAGCAAACTTTCCTTCAACAATTTAGAGTGCATTCCAAAAAACAAACTTGTGAATACTCATCCGTTAATACGCAGAGATCCACTGCTATCCAATTTTTGTGATGAAGCTTAATTTTCCTCAATTTAGTGCAAATTATATACTTCTGAACAAACATTTAAGACTCCTGAAAGAGAAACTGAATAACAAAACAAAATTTGAAAATGCTTATCTACAATGGATGAATGGTTTATGAAGTGTAGTTGTCAGATATTTGGATACTAACTCACAGATCATATTAGGACCAGATTATACATACAAAAATTCTAATTACACTTATAAAAATATTGTGAAAGGCTGGTTTAACCTGTAACTGCAAACCCCTTTCACTTCCACAGCTCTTTATGTGAGAGCACCTCCTGTATTATATCAATGTACACCTCCCAAAGGAAAGACTACCTGAAAGCATTTTCCACATCGATGGTTTCCACTGTAGACATTTTTAGAGCACACTATGAACAAAAGGACATGTGCCAGGAAAGATAACCATACTTTTAATTGTAATGAAAAGCATTTTTTACAGTTTCCTATATGATGAAATAGCTCGAAGATTACATCCAGAGGATTTTTTAAAGCTTTTATTAGCTGAAATTGGCTCTGTAAAAGACTGTGACAACGCAGCGAGAAGTCTGCCTAAATGAGAGGCTTTTAACGAGATGATGAACATTTCATTATCATTATACCCTACATACAGAGCCAAGTTCCCATTTTTGGAAACATTACAAATCTCTGCACCGGTGTGACACTATGTGTCAGTGTTTGAGCCTGGAGAACAGCTGGCTATAGATACCAGACACAAGAGGGAGGAGAGGCAGTGTAAACATTTGGCAGGTTGAATTTAAAACATTTGTCAGAGGTCATGGTGCATGGTGTTGCATATTGACAGTGTTTGCTGAAGGCAAACAATGGCTGCACACACTTCACAGTCCCATAATGTTTTATGATGGCTTCTGTATAATTCCAGTCAAGTTCAACTAATAATTAATACTCTAAACCTGCTCCTGGTTTGAATTGTGTTTTGCTAAGCCTATTTAAATTCTTTTTAAACATATTTAAAACTGGAGTATATAATTTTTATATACTACAGCCGATTGAAGATGTCTCAATTTGTTTTTGCAGCATATTTAGCAGGTTTTCCTCTACTGTTATCCTATACAGCTTTCAGAGCTTTCAGAGAAGAGCTGTAATTAATACTAAGAATAAATTACAAACAGATCCACCTTCAAAGACAGATGGTTGAACTATATTCCATTTAAGGTAATAAGAGTAAAAGGGGGTTGAAGACAAGTATACTTATATAATTAGTGAAAAAAAATTAATTCAGGTGAAATCTTCCATGTAACTCATAATTAGTAAATAAAATCCCAATGAAATACATTGAGTTTTGTGGTTGTAATATAAGAAAAAACTTAAGATATTCAAGGGGTATGTGTACTTTTCCATGGCACTGTTTCTCAACTGTGCAGAAATTTGGCACATATGAATTATTAAGTATATGTGAATAAGTATTCAGTCACATGCCTCGAAGTGCAAAAATGTGAATGAGCTGATTTAATCCTAGCCCAAGGTGAGAGCTGAGGCTGAGCTATCTTTTCAGCGCATTTTACTTGTCAGTTTGTGTAACTGTCAGCAAAATTTACCAGCCCTGATTTAATTAAACGTAGCTGAGATGTAAAATGTGGACAAAGGAAGAACCCTTAATGCTCAGGTGAAAAGCTGTTTCATTTTCCTTAAAACTGTCACATGGCTCAAAGGACTTGGCTCTTCCAGTTTAAACTGACATCCTTCACACTCAAATCAACTATTATTTTTCAGACAGCAGCCTACGTATCTTAAACAATAAAAAGGGATCAACAGAGGATGTAACTGTCCCTTTCTGATGCCCAGAGTTAGTCTTCAATGCAGTCACTTCCAGAGCCGTCATTCCTGTCATTGTTGGAATGGTCTGGCCGCTGTCATTCCTGCCTCTCATTCCTTCTCCTCCTGCCAGACAGGGGAAAGGGTTGGAAAAAGCCCAGAGCTGAAGTGATGATTGATGACACGCCTCCTCCGGTGCACACTTCCCTGCTGACACGCTCTCACAGTGCTACACTTTTCAGCACTAATTGGGCAACCCTGCAAACTCTCCGCCCTGTGTATGTGGGCTCCAGGTCTGAGCCAACCACCCACTCAGCAAAGTGTCTGAGCTACCCTGCTTTGATTAAACATTGCACACAGGAAACACACTGTGGGACTGTTTACTGTGTACTGTACATTTGCCAGATACTGTGCCATGATAGTGACAGAAGAGAAGTACTTGTGAGTTTACATTTGGAACAGGTGAAGCATATGCACTGGCTCTTGAAAGTGTTCACACCCCAGACCCCAGGTTTGTCTGACATATAGAAATATGACCATGATTAATCATTTCTATGTGTTTTTCACTCATATACTGTACTAACTACAGTTCAACAAAGAAACAAAAATCTTTCAGAAATAGTAATTTTAAGCAATAATGGTGAAATAACCCAGATGCATAAATCTGACTGCACCTATACACATTTTTAAGCAAGTTTAGCAATTCAGCCTTATTGGTAGGAATGTAGCAAAATGCCACATCTGCATTGGCATTTTTCCCCACCTTGCAAAGGTCCAAATCTCTGAGATTGTGAGAAAACATCTCGCCTTCAGCTCTCTTCAGGTGATTGTCTGAATGTCTTTTTTTTGCGTCATTGTACAAAAATATAACTTATTGTGCCATTCTTAGGGTTAATACTTTGAAACATGACATCATGTCATGATCTGATCTTTTCTACCCTCTCTGCAAACTATTGCTTTAGTTAGATAATGCAAAAGTAAAAAAATCTAAAAATGCTGTTTGTCACTTGTATTATACCAAACTATACGCTGTGGAACAAATCTGTCAGTGATTTATCTTGTTTTTTTGTTTTGTTGTTGTTAAGAAGGCCGGACTTTAACAGAGATGTGAACAGTTTTGAGAGTCACTGTATCAATAATATGATCAAACAAAAAAGAAAATCTGTGTGTATATGCAATACCATTAAAGCTCCAGTGACAAAGCAGTTTAATTTTGGCCACGGCTGCTTGGCACTGCCAAGACCATGTTGAGCCAAGTGGCCAAATGATGTTGCATTGTTCTTTTCTCCTTACCTGATAAAGGACGACTTATATAACCTATGATATGTGTGTAAAGCCTTTACGGAGATGGATATTAACTGACACAATGTAGATTAAGTGACTCTCTCAAGGACACATCAGCTGTATCCTCTGTGCCCGGGTTTAAACTGACAACCTCAGGATCATTAATCCATTTAGAGCTGGGAGGGTTACAGCTGGCAGCATAAACAGAAGGCCAGTGTCCTTTCGAACTGTTTGTTAAACATCGCAGCATTATCAGATCACGGATTCATCCACAATGTTCCCTAATGCCGAATGAGGCAATTACTATGCTTGCTAACCATATGGCTGGGAAGCATCTAATAACGGTCTGTTGTATGTTATTGGGTTCTCAATGAAGGACAAAAGTTCAACACAAGGGGTGAGAAATTGCGGCAGTGCATTGCCAACTACCAAAAAACACACAAAAAGTTGTATGTAAAATTTAATGAATGTGGTTCAAAATCTGATTAGGATTTTTAATGAATCTATCAATCTGTCCTCTACAAACCTGATCTCCTGCCTGCTCAAAATGCATTGTTTTTATTCATTTTTTCTCTCTCGTTTTCCCTACTCGTTATTACCCTTCTTTCATGTTCTGCTTTCATCCCTACCTAATTGTTAATGTTTAAGTGTCTCTGCACCATGGCTGTATAATTAGGACCTGTCACTTCCTTGGTGCCAGAATAACCCAGGAGAGGCTCCAAAGTGTCACATCCAAGTGAAAAACCACAAGAATTAAGATCGAGGAGGAGGTGATGATAATATAAAAAGAGACCTTTACATTTACTGTCTGAATCATCAGGGCTTAACAGGCACTTTTGAAGCTGAGCTCAACATTTTAGCTGTTTACTTGCCTTATACAGGATCGCTAGTTGATTAGCAGTTTAAAGGCATTTAACCAAATCTTACAGCATTTTTTTCTAAATTGTATTTTAATCTTTATAAAGCCACTCCTGCATAAATTATTAATTGAGAAGTATATAGTATCTGTCTACTCATTAAGTTTCCGATAAGAAATAAATCTGTGGAGTAAATTAGTCTGTCAAATGACAGCAGAGTTGATAGAAAGGTACAAAAGTAATCTGAAGATTTTAAATTAATGTAATTTGAAGCAAATGGTAAATGCCAATTGCATGTGCTCTGGACATCAATTACTTAATTGTGTTTTCTGTTAGATGAAGTACAGCAAAATAACAAATAATAACAAAGACAAATAATTAAAAAATTGTATCTCATTGTATTTTCATATTCGCATGTTTTCAGTCAAACATCCACACTTTCATACACTGATACAAAGTTAGCAGGCAACTTACACATCGTAAGAGGAAGATGGAATCAAACTCACAATTTCCAAGATATGAGAGCGCCTCTACACAACTACTGGTTCATTCATTCAATAAGAGAAAAGTGTAGGAACCACTACATGTATGACGTGCACAATACACGTCATCCATACAATGCATCTTTTTTGTCACATCGACTAGAATAGTAAGATGCAAGGACTATACCCAAAAAAAGAACAAACAGGTAAATACAGCTATTACAAAACATAAAACATTCATTATGCATTATGCTTTTGCATCCCAGTTTAACATTCCTTGATAAAATAAACTGTCCTGATTAGTGACTTTAATTTTAAAATAAGTCCAGCTATCAAAGAAAGATAATAGTGCATTAGGCTTTGAGAGAGTCTGAAAGCCTTTTGGGGCTTTTCATTAAAATGCATGCACATCCAAAATCAAGATCTCTTTGTAGCCAAGAGCCAAGACAGCAAAGTGGAGTGATCTCCATTAAAGGTAAAACACCCAGACCTCTTTTTAAGGATTAAAATGTATCCTAATTAATCAGATAGCAATTTATAACAATATATATGTAAAGAATGCTTCAAACCTCAAAATCAAGCAGTTGTTTAACCTTGAAACCTTAGCTTTTACAGGAAAAAGAAACTGTATTATTCTTAATTCACTGTAATGTTACCTTTATTTTATATTTATCAGATTTTTTGTATAAAAATTTGGTTATTAGAATTCTGGTGTTTAAGAGAAAAGAATATCTTCATCAATTTTGACATCAAATTGCAAATTAGATGTGTAATATTGTAATTACACATATTTATCATCTCAGCAAAGTGGCTCCCCAGCAGTTCAAAGACATCATGTTACTTTTGCAAAAAAAAAAAATAAATAAAATTGACACCGTCCTCAATAATACATCTGAGTATTATTGTATATCATTGTCTTCTTCATAAAATACAAATAGTAAAATGCATGCGCAGGTACAAAAATCTATAATCACTGTATTGAGATTACAATGGTATTTTTTGATGAAAAACCGCTAGACTCTGAAGATGTTACTCATAAAATGCCATAGTGAAACAAGAGAATGGTGTGCACTGTGAAGAGAAAAACATATACATTTACAATTTCTCTGTTCCAGAGTCTTAAAGTTAATTCAGTCAGCGTCAGACGTCATGTACAAAAATAAGTGAAGACGCCTTGGTTTGTATTTACTGTAAACACTTCAGATTCCTTGAGCATCTGTATTTCATGGATGTATCCCATGCAATCTACAAATATATACTGAACAAACGATATTAAGAAGACTCTCCTCTCCCAGTGTCCTTACAATCAAATTAAAAATTTGCTGCTTCAAGGTGATGCAAAAATAGAAATACAGCCAATTTATTTGAGTCAAAAGTGTGACATAAACTTGGATATATCTGATTGGTTTCATGTTTACTTCTTCTGCCTAATATGCCGTTGCACTGGAAAAAGGAAATTGGAAAAAAAAATAATTTTGATAGCTATCATTTTAAAGATTGCAAGTGTGCAAGCCACGTCTTGCCCCTGCTCCTTTGTCTAGTGGGGAACACTGACAGCAACATTAACAGAACATAATAAAACATCTGGCCTACAAATTCCCTTAAGTGAGTCAGTGCACACCAAGAAAGTCATTCGCAAGCACCTGTTTCCACATGAAGCTCTGCCTGCGATGGCAGATATGGAACACAACAGCAAGAACAAACCTCAAACACTGCAGTGCTGAGTTTTTTTTTTTCTTTCTCTTTTGAACTTGTTGAATAGCCCCGAGGTGACCATGAAAACAAAGATGACAGGATTATCATCTTCAGGCTTTGAAAAGCGTACCCATTAGCAACTGCACTGGTAATAACAAGGGGTGAATATTCTGAAATGAAAGTGGCACTCGAACGGTGCAGAGAAAAAAGCTAGGGCATTGCACTGAAATCAAAGACACTGCCTGAATTGAGGTTTGAGGCAGAAGACGTGGCCTACTCACTTCCAAGAAAGACATCTGAGTGAGAAATTGAACCATGAGCTATAAAAGCTGGGAGCAATAATACTTCCTTTGCATGCTTAAGGGAAGTATTATTGTGAAATGGAGCTTTATCCAAAATACAGTAAGATGAATCAGTATGTGTATGAAATCCAAAACTGGCAAGCACATTTTTACATGACAAGGAAATGATAGCTGCACACACTGTATAACATAGAAATACATTTATTTCCTACCTCAAGGGTCGAATGCTAATTAGCTTCAAGCTGTAATCCTTCCTTAGATAACACTAACTTGGTATTATGTGGAACTGAAACCTGCTGTGAAGCACTCAGAGTAATTTAATGTTGGGTCTGTAAAGACTGAATTTACATCTGTAGAATGAGATGCAAAGATCCGTTAGGTGGCAGATTTTTGACAGTTTTGTAAAGCTTTGACCTGTTAATACCGATTCTAGCAGATTAATTTAACAGTAATCAAAATATGTTTTTCACAGCCACCATTGTTTCTCATGAATTTCTAATGTTGGTAACAGAAGTGATGCCATACGATGTGTGAAACAGAAGGCGTTGTAAAGCAGAGTTTGACTATTATTTTAGAACAAGGACATCAAGTTGACATTTTAAGACATTTTGGACATATTGTAGAAACTAGATGCCCAAGACACCTTGGGTATCTAAGATCTAAGATGTAACCCTAACCCTAACCCAAGACATCTAAGATGCTAACCACAACGCTAGTATGATTAGCATTCATAACATTAAACTCTTTACTCTGCCTCAATTTCAAAAATTCATCAATGTAATTGATGATGGCGATTGGCAGATGTTCTTGGTATTACCACTTTATGCAACACGCCTGGCTCTCTATCACCCCTGGTTTACGTCACAGGCATCTCTGCTGTGCACTTAGGGATGTAAGTTATCAATTGACGAGTTAATTCAAAATTGAGTGATCTTATCGATCGAATAACGATCATGTTCTGGATGGTGGCCACTGAAAGAAGATCTAATGTGATGTTACTAGTTAATTGAATGGAACTAATTTTAATCTAATAAACCATTACTCAACAATTAATTGTACATTGATTAACTGTTTGCATCCCTAGGTTAAAGAGTCAGCAAGTTTCATTGCTCCAGGCATGATTAGTATCTCAAGAGACTGAACATAAGGCTACTGATGAGTTAAAAAAAAGAAACTACAGAAAGTGTTAAAAGCTTCTGAATGAAACTACATTCAATTTATTTCATGTATTTCTTCCAAAGGGAGATCATTTTACCTTATGCCAGAAGGTTATACAAGTTGTCTTTGTTACATTTTATCTGTATACTGGAATAAAATGTGATAGAAGACATTAAACTAATCCTGAGTGTATTTGGACTTTATGAAGAAGTCCAAATACACTTTCCTTCAGCCTACTTTAAACATACTTTATATCCATGTGAAGAAGATTTAAGACAAACATTGGTTCAGCACAAGTAATTTTACCTAAAATGAATTAATCCATAATTTAATCCATGGATATTAACTCTAACTCAGTCTATTTTTGTTCTTCTTAATGGTACTATTTTATATACAAATAATTCAAATTTCAGTGTGAAAAACAATGTTTCACTTGTAAATTTACATACTGCAGCTTTAATCAATAACAAGTCAATATTGTATATTTATGGACAGTAATTTAAAAAGTAATAAACCAGTAACATTACAATATTAAAAGTAATGTGGTAGAAAATTTGGACACCCTTATGAAAAAAGGGTACAACCCCCAGTTCAACCACAGCAGGAAAATAGTCTTGCTATGGTTAGAAAAATAGTCTTGCTGTGGTTGTACTTCTATAGCCAGGGGACTGCTTTTTTTTTAATGTCTAGAAATTTAAGTCAATTTTTTAATTAAATCTTGGTGTATCAGATGCTGTTTCCTGACTCAGATGATGCTCAATACTACAGAGAGCATTGGAAGCTACTGAAAGATTTTCTCATATAGTGGAGCTGCATCTTTCTAGTTGCATAAAAACCAGTGGGATTTTACAATTGTTGAGGTTCTAAAAACTATTAGCAGAGAGAAACTGCACTAAAAAATATGGTCACAAGTTGAGTTTGTACATGGATGTTTGCTTGATTATGGATGCATACTTTTTGCATTTCTCCGATCCAAGTAACTTCAAAACTTCTAGCTTATGTCATGAGTCAGAAGAATATCTGAAAAATAGTGTCATCTAGATAAGCTATTATCATATTTTTTGGATGAATACTAAACTTTCTAATTATCTTGTGAAGCAGCCGGATTCTCATGAGATTTGCGTGATCACCATCAATCCTCCCTAGCCTGAAGCTATGCGTATATGCTGCTTAAGTGTCTGTAATATTAAAACTCTGGAGTATTTGTTGACTGACTGAAGAGCAAAGAACATTGCTGAAGGCTTTTCTTAACTGCAAAGATAGTCTGCTCTCCTCTCAACTAAGCATCAGACAGAACAAAACAGCATAGAATATCACTAAACACAACTGAACAAACTCTGGAGGGTTCACCGAGAACACCAGACAGCTCATCCATCACTGGGTAGAAGTTGATCACAACTGCATTTGCTTAACTCTGGATGCAATTAGGGAGAGAAAACAGCAGTGAGAAAGACAGATAAAAACAAACAAAAAAGTATATCAGACTGTGCCAAAGAGCTTGAAAAAAAAACAGGAGCGAGAGGAAATCATAGAATCTTAAAAGCCTAGCTCTCCATCACCCCCTCATCTAAAATTAGAAAACTAATGAGCAGCAGTCTAATGGATCAGTTGATTAATTCACTATTAAACATGTGCACATTGTTGTAGAGTGTTTTTTTCCATTACACTAAATGATATGCTATGATTTGATGGCTATTATAATAAAACACTGTCAAACTCTTGTGTAAGAATCCTGTATAATACTGTTAACACTTTTTAATAGCCCAGTACTGACCATTTGACTAATGATCTCTTTCAAAGCTGCCACATATCTCAAGTTCTAAAGGGCCTGTTTTGCATTCCAATAGAAAAACAGCTATTTTATTTTTCTGTGCTTGTGTAATTTTACAGTAACAAACCATGTATACAATCTGAACATTGCACATCTGGTATTAAATAGAAAAACAATACAATTTCCTTTTTTCAACTTCAAAATTACAGCTTGAAGTTGGCATATTTAAAATATGTTTCAAATATGCCATGTGTGAGAGCAGCGACATTGCAGAGATAATAGGTCCTCATTAAGTGAAAAATATTAATGATGTGAAAACACATTTGGAGCAGTACATATTTTGTACAGATATTTTAATCACAGTTACATGTTTTAATCTTAAAACACATTTTAAAAGCAAATATAGCCTGTGTAAATACAAAATCTACTTTTCAAGTGATTGTATTATCCTTTTTAAATCATGAAACAACACATTACACATAAAAAGGAAAGTCGGGTCAATTTTGCAAGCTACTCCCAAGCCTGTAGTTTGGGTGTAGCTATGTATCTCTATGGTGATTAAGTATCACCATAGAGAGAGTTATGTCACTCTTTGAACTAGCTGATATGTGGTCACGTGGTTAAATAGCTCTTAATAGTTCCAAACATGTTAGCCCTGTCAGTCAGTTTGAGCGGCTTCTGGCGCTATGTAACGCCACGTTCCCCTGTGACTTTTGGTAATTATTGAACAATAATGAACTGAATCACTATGTATTTTATCAAAGCGTTTTTGAATACAGCAGGGGGATTTATCACTCTTATAAATTTTAGATGTAAACGAGACTGCAAACCTATGGTTAAATACATATAGTCTACAGTGTCTTATGATTATGTTATGCACATAAAATAAGAAAATAAAGCATGGGCAACAATACCTATTATAAAGCTTTCTAATGTCCTCTGTGTGCTAGCATGAGAATGACAGATTTTTTGTATTCACTTAGATTATCAAAAGTCAAAATGTGCTTTGTGATATGAAAACTTTAGGTCTGAAGAAAAGAAAAGGCTGAATAAATGTATTTAAGGTCAAATATGCTTTACTACACTTTATTTAATTAAAATATTCAAAAATAATATTGGTAAGCTAAACTATACTGTGCTTTGTTAGAAAAAGCTAAATGTTTAAATTATTGTTCATTACTTCCTCAACTCTACAAAGGGTAAAAGAATCTGCTGCCTACTGTTCCTATTATGCCAAATTCAATCCATAGAAATTCCACCTTACAGTTCAGAAAGCTCAGTAGATCTGTTCTTTAAGTATTACCAGCAACCTTTGAGTTGCCATGGACGTTCTTCATTCATGCCTCAACTGGTCAAGGTGTAACATATGTATGGTATAATATTTATCGCAGGAATGTCCTTTGGTAATCTTTATGAATTATTACCAGCAAGATGATCCTGGGTTTGACTTCCAGCCTGGGTTCTTTCCACAAGGAGCTTCCATAAAATATGGTACCTGACAAAAATAATGATTTGTGACTCTAAAAACTTTTGTTGGACACTAAATAAAAATTAAAATATGGATTGAAATATTACTTCAAATCCAGTGTTGATTCCAGCCTTTGCAGCATTGTGCAATGCTGCAAATTCTCCTTAATCAGCTCTTGAGTCTTTTACACACTTCTGTTATCTTCACCCCTTTGAAAGCAAAATGTAGAACCATTCAATGACTCTGATTTGCTCTCCCCCTTCCATCTATGTTTACTAATTATTACCAACACAGACTCTCCTATTACTCATCTCTAACAAACATTTACAGCAATCAGAAATCTTGGCACGTTGTGAAGCTCCAAAGAAGAAGAAAGAAAAAAAGAAATCACCATAACTTTCTGAGAACAACTCCAATTAAAATTCTTTAGCCATGCCAACAATGAGACAAATGAATTATGACAATATGTACCTCTTTTAGCTGGTGTGGCCTCTATTCCATTGTGAGTGAGCAGCCATTGTGAAAATATGACTGAGATGACTGAAGTACAAGTGATTACAGTCTGTAAGTTTTATTTGAGGAAATGTTGATGATAGACAACTCAAAACAACAAAAAAAGTAGCTGTCTTTTAAAGTGATCATATATTAGCCATAGAAAAGTCTGCTTTTTTCCCAGCTCAAGTTGAGTGTCAAATCTTGAATAACAAAAAATAAATAAAATTCTCACATCCAATGCATGCTGTGTTCTCTTCCAATAAGACTGCTTTACAGAGGTATATGGACACAATTTATAAACTTTAAGCATAATTTTACCATGAACATTTTACAGTTGTTATCTTTTTCAGAACATTCAGCCATGCATGGGTATTGGAAACACCAAGGACTATTTATTATTTGTTTTCCTTTTTGCTCAGCTGTAAATTGCCCACTGTCCAAAAGCATCCCAGACTGATAAATCAAACATTGTTAAAATAGAAAATAGTTTACATCTAAAATCATTGCAGTCATTTGTGGCTTCCTCACTCTAAATGCTTTCTTGATGAGAGCAATGAATAAATACAGTTTAAACAGTTGTTTATTTAACTTTAATTCCAGGTCTTAAATTCAACTCTCAACACTTTAGAACACAAGTCTAAGTCAAGTATAAAATGTTTATTTTTGCAAATACAACATATATATTGAAAATAATCTTGTTCTTATTTATGTTTAAACTAGTGCTGTCAATCAATCAAGTAAAAATGTAATCAGATAAATCACACTCTGATGCTGTGATTAATCACAATGAATCACTATGCCTAAACTTGTAATTGTGAAATATTAATATGAGTAAATAGGAGTAATTCTGCAGAACACAGGAGGAGGCACAGGAGATCAATTATTTGTTCAGAGATCATCTGTCTTGTGTTAGGACAGCGAAAGTTTTAATGCATATCTAAAATCTTTTCTTTTTTAAGTTACGTGCTGCAGCTTTAAGCAGAGGTTCGGTGTTCACTGCAGGCGGAACATAAATAGCGTTACGTCTGTGAAATATTACTACCAGTGGCGCGTAGCGGCGGTTCAACAACGAGAACAGAACCAGCATCTTACACCACTAGCTCAAGGACTTAAATTATTTTTTAAGTTATTTGTTTAGCTTTCTGACCGTGATGCTAATCCGGGTTTGTGTTGGTAGTTATGCGCTGCTTTACTGGCCGCTCTGGATGTCCTTTTTTCCTGCATAGAGCGTCGACGTGTAGCCAAACTCCGCCAAGGGCTTGTTTTTTAAATGTCACATTAGATTTGTTGTGTTGATGCATTTTTAGGTGCTTCAGCCCCGACGTAATTATCCACCGCAACACGCAAACTTTCCCGTTCACTCTCAGAGCGTTCAAGTTCCACACCACATTGCTTAGGATTTGCTGCTGCACGCTTGCGCAGTGTGAAGGAAAGAGGACACAGCTGCACATTCGCAGGCTGCGAATGAGATACAGGTGATCGGCGATCACCGATCAGACACTTTTTCACGGAAATCGGCTGATTATGATTAGTGGTCGATCGATCGGCACACCTCTAGCATTAACGCATTAACAGTGACAGACTTACTTTAAGTTAAATATTTCAAGCTGAAAATGTAAAATGGAAGCAATCAAATCTTAAGAATTTGGCATGTTTGCTTTGATGCTACAAGGCTTACCTTTTCATTAACATAATTGCTAGCTCCCTCCACAGATTCGCTATAAAATTCAAGATTTAAAAACATTCATGTTAAATTTAGTCAAAGGAAACATGAAAAATTATAAGATTACTTTAAACCCTGAATCTGCCAAGGGTAGATTCAGGTGGATGAGCTTACCACAGTGTTGTACACTGTGGTAAGCTCAAAGGCATCTAAATTAATTTTAATGTAATTGAGACACGTTACAGCCAACATATTGTGAGCAAACTTCAAACCATCTCTAATATTTTGAAGGACATGGTTGGAGGGTATTAAAGTTACACTTATCCTTGTGCGTGATATAATCTAAAACCAAGATATATAGGTAGAACTGAATTTCATCAAACCACAAGAACATTCCAGCTTAGATCTCAAATCTCTTTAGCTGGTTTTAATTCACTGAAGGACATCGTTAAGACATCCATGTGTCAACACATCTGATTTAATATTCCCATGGGACGAGACTAATGTCTGGCTCCATTCCCTCCAGCCATGCTCACTCATAAATATCCATGGCTAATAGTGTCATCAGCTACACTATACAGAGAAATTTATTGTCTTGATGGTGATTCCATCTCACACCCACTTCTTATAAATATCAAAGATTTCAAACATGAGAAAAATATTACCATGAAGAAAACAGAGGTGATATTTTTCCGGAAATTTGAAAAGTCCCACCGTTAGTGTTTAGGTCACAGAGGTGCATGAAAAAAGTAAAGACAAAAGTAAAGACAACTCAGGTCATAGCATCTAAACTTTACAGTGGATAACAGTAGACGCTGTCAATGACCTGCCAACATGAACAGGTCATGGTGGCCTGTCTAAAAAATATATATTGTTTATATTATATATTATATATATTGTTTATAAATGTTACGTACTGCAGCGTTAATGGTTATTGGAGCTTTTTTATGCCAACATGACCTGTTCATGTTGGTATGTTGGCTGCCAACATGAACAGGTCATGTTGGCAGGTCATACGGAAACTAGTATATGAAAATCAGAATTCCATATACTGCTCAACTGGGGGGGGAGTGATGAGATTACAAAATGTTGTCAGAGTAGCACAACTAATTATTATGAAACACAAGGAGATGCTAACTGATTGATTAAGGATTGTAATTGAAGGGGCTCTAAGGAATGGGTTCTCTCAGTGATTAAAGGCTGAAAGAGTTGGCATATGATTAAGAAGGCTTTGCAGCATTCAACAAGGAGCTGGTAAAACAAATTTACTCTGCAGAAGCCGTCTGAGAGTATCAAAATCTTATAGCAAAGCAGTGATTCGCCAATAAAGGAACATGCAGAGAAACAGTGCTATTTCTGATACAGCTTTCTGCAAATCAATCCACACCAACTATCTTCTTAAGCAGTCTGTAAGAACTCCTTTCACTTGATCTAATGTATCTGCACTGTAGATATAAATAGCAAATGGAGAAATGGTGCCCCAATTACTTTATTTTAACAGTACAACATTCTAAGTGTATTTGACATTACAAAAAAGTGTAGTATGCCAACAAGGCAGACATGAACTTCAGAAAAATTCTCTTTCAAGTTACTACTTTTTAAACTTAAACAGATTATATAATCTGCTTGTGCCTATACACTTTCTGTTGAGTTCAATTCCAATGCACTACCTTTTTACACAGCATAAACATGCCTCAGTGATATTTTAGTGCCAAATTATTATAATTATATGGACGCTTAGAACCTCAAATGTGTGAAAGCTCCATTTTCCATCCCAAATTATTTCCTCTATCCTCCATAATTGTAGTGATTATAAGAGTATTACAAAGATGCTTTAAAGCCTAACATAGCATCTATTTCCATAGAAAAAATTACTTCTAAAAAGCATTTCTATTTAGGCTTTAATTTACCAGGGCACTCAATCACTTTATAACTAATTGAAATACATTAGAAATAGAAAAGCTTAATTTTCAGAAAGTACAATGAAAAGATTTGTCTGCAAAATCATGGCCACGAATATAATCCATTTGAAAAATGCTCATAGTGTGTAAATTTAGTTCGTTTATGCATGTCAGTGGCACTTCATAGTTTTACCATTAGGTTATACAAAGCTAGATAAACTAAGTGTCTCTCTCCTTTAATTTTTTTTTTAAATAAAACTCTTTAAGTAAACTTATTCACTAATATTATGAAAACCATAAGGTTTATTTTGCCATTTTCATAATCTGAAAAAACTGATGAAATTAAAGGTATTGCTGTTTGTGACCCTGCATCACTGACATAGTGAATGTCAGGGTCAAACAACACATAAGAACTCATACATGTAGCATTTTTATGCATGCAACAGTTAGAATTACAGGTTAAAGACAAATGTAAACAACATAATATAATTCTTTTTTTTCTGAAAAAGCTACAAACTTTCATCAAAATCCTCTCAGCTCAAAAGAAAAAACAACACAATTAAAACTGTACTATTCTTAGGAAATAAGAGAAATTAGATCAGTCTTTCACTCATTAGCAGATACTTAATCTTTGATAAAGTATTGACAACCTGTTATTTTACTACCCTCTTTCTATTCAAAAATAAAACCTAAAAAATGTAAAAACAAATAATATACTTTGCTATGTTCCTTGAAGACCTGATTTTATGGTTCTTCTGAAGACTTAAACACAAACCATGGGAAACTTTATATGTCACATCAACAGCTAGTTTTTATTCTCACTAATATTTATCACTTACAAATAGAAGACAGAGTAATGAATCTAATTAGTAAGTTAGTCAGCATCCCTTAAGCAACAGAAGATACTCCCTAATGTTAGCTTTCTGGCAGCGGAGACAGTCAGCTTCCCATCATCACTAATATCTATTTAGAGATGGCTCCATCTGGGAGCCCCTCCCACATGCACAGAGTTTTATTCATGATCATGGCTATTCCCTAGCTGAGGAGAGATCAAATGACAACCAAAACATTGGCTCCTCTTAGAATGGAGACTGCGAGGAGCAGAGAGGTTGTGAAAGAAAGGCAACATTGTGCTGAGAGCAGCACAGACTGCGTTAAACATGCGCCGCATTGAACAGGAGAGAGGATTTCACCGTTTAATTAACAGTGACAGACTCAGGTGTGCCCCCAGATGTGTCGTAAGAGGCAAAACAGGTTTTCACCTAAACGAGCGCATGGTACTGCTGATATCTGCCACGTAACGTAGCACACAATATAAGCTCCATCCCTTTCAAGCTGTTGGAAATGAAACAGTTCATACTGTTGATACTGCTTTCAGTGAAGTGGCTCTGGACTAATTAAAAAAGTGCTGAATGGCTGAAAGTAGTTAGCACACTCTTCGGCTTTGGTTTTGGTCTGTGTTAGGAAGAAAGTCAACAATTCCTCCTTTAAATTATATCCTGTGGAGCTTGAACAGTCATTTAATATTATCTTATTCCATCCCACTAGAATCTGTACATGCGTGGGGGGAGGCAGTAAGCCATTTAAAATAGGCGCTGTCTCTGGCACAAGTGCTTATAGTAAATGTCAAGACCTTTCAAAGCCGTAATAATGACACGGAAAAGGAAAGTGATGCATGGCACCGTTTTTGTCCAGGATAGAGCTACAAAACCAGTCTTTGCAGCAATTGTGTACAGCCCGAAAAGGTTTTCATCAAGCGGCCCGCTGACGTGCGGCAATGATTTTAGATTTATACGAATACTAGACTTTCAAACAAGTGACAGGTCAATTTTGCACCATTACAGAGACAAAAGCCTGTAGTCCAGGCCTTATTTGTGGCTGAGGTCCAGCTGTCAAACTAAATAACATAAATAAGCCAAGATTATCTTGTTATCCTTTGTATAGTCTTTCTTGCATTTCTTAACTGTGCTTTAAACTTAAAATAAAGCTTTAAAAGCTAAATTACTACATATTTATTTTTGGTTTTGCCTATATTCAGTTGCAATCAGAAAAAAATGTATCTATCACCCAGGGAGGTTTGCAATTTATTACTTAAGTTTTTTTAAAGTCCACTTTGTGTGACTTCTTTATGATTGTAATGCTACATAAAGTCAACACAGATAATGCATAATGAAGTCTTTGTGTGTAGCAGTTAAGAAATCCTTTACAATATTGTTATTATGAAGTTATTTTTGGGTCTGAAGTAAAGTTAAAACATAATTAAGCATTTGGAGCCTCTGTAATTAGTCCTGGTTTGCTTCAGCTGTAATGCATAAAAACCCCACCCACAACAGTAATCAAGTTGAGTTTTAATCACAGTTAAGATAAAGGAGCTTTACACAAAAGCAATAAGAGGAGATTATTTCATCATATATCAAAGACCTTGGCTATAAAAAAATTTCCCTCAAAAAGTAACAATACAAAACAGAATTATGATCATTTTAGGAAGTTTAAAACTAAAAGAACTGCTGCAAACCGACCTAGCTGTAGAAAAACATTTCAGAAAGGGGAACGTAAACCCCCATCATACTATTGTGCATCTGCCTTATGTTTCAGTGCTGGTAGGAAATTGTAAGTGAAACAAGTTCCTGTCCTTTGTCCTTGTGCAAGTAAATCTAACACTTATTTGTCTCTCTCTTCTATTCCTGTTTGAGAATGCTAGGTAGATGAACCTGACACATACCAAACATACTATACATTCGTACCTAGTGTAAACAGCTGCTCCTTGAATATTACAGCAGTGACCCAAGTAGAAGCATTACTAAGGTATGCAAAACTTTGAAAATGCTCTTAGGACAAGATTTGATTACATTGTCCACTTTCTTATGAATTCAGATTAACAGGACAGTGACCCAAAACACACATCAAAAGTGGTAAAGGAATGGCTAAACCAGGCTAGAATTAAGGTTTTAGAATGGCCTTGCCAAAGTCCTGACTTAAACCCCATTGAGAACATGTGGACAGTGCTAAAGAAAACCATCACATTTAGCTGAACTGCACCAATTCTGTCAAGAAGAGTGGTCAAACATTCGACCTGAAGCTTGCCAGGAGCTTGTGGATGGCTACCAAAAGCGCCTAGTTGCCGTGAAAATGGCCAAGGGACATGTAACCAAATACTAATGTTGCTGTATGTATATTTTTGACCCAGTAGATTTGGTGACATTTTCAGCAGACCCATAATAAATTTATGACAGAACCGAACTTTATGAATGTTTTTTGTGACAAACAAGTATGTGTTCCGATCACTCTATCACAGAAAGATAAGAGTTGTAGAACTTGTCTTGAGTTGTAGAAACTCAAGACAGCCATGACTTTATGTTTTTTACAAGTGTATGTACACTTTTGACCACAACTGTACCTGATCACTTTGAGGCACATAAAGCAGTGAAATGTAATTTCTATGTGGTCAGTTGATCCTTCAAAATAAAACAACAAAAAATATAGTAAAAGTAGATGTCTTATCATTGTGATCTTTCACAACATCTGCAACATCTGTGTGGGGGTTCAACATATTTGACTATAAGGTGACAGAAACCTATGTAGTTTAGTCAGGACAATGTAGAAAAATCCCAGTGTGATGGTAAAACATCCACAGTATAATAAAGGATCATACAGGTGCTTCAGGGACAATGGCAAATGTTAAATAGCCTGCATTTGTATAGAGCTTTATCAAATCCAGTGAACCCCAAAGCGTTTCAAACTACATTTAATTAAACACCTATGTATGCATGCGTTCACATGCTGATGGAGGTAAGCTACTTTGCAGCCATCACCAGCTGACCACCAGCAACAGGCAATTCAGGTGACTTGTCTTGCCCAAGGATACAAGGACAGAAACAGAGAGGGGTTTGAACCGGCAACTTACTAATTACAGGACGAACTTCTGGCTCCTGTGTCATCATCGCTCACTACAACTAGACAGATACTGCATGCACAAGGACTTCACAACCAGACACTGTTGGACACAAGCAGTGTCCAGTCTATACTAGGGGGAATTTGGATAGTGATTGATGATGATGATTATTATTATGATGATGATGGTGATGATGATGATAGACTGTGGTTGATTTTCTGCAATATTGGTTATGTGTCTGACAACGTAGATTCCCAGAAATATCTAAATTTGATTTCTTCTGTGAAAACACTATTTTGCAATGTATTAGAATGGGCTTGTTAGTTGCCAGATTTAATTTAAAATAAAAATCTTTGGAAGGATTTTAACAAAATGAAATCCGTCAAACACAATTAAAAACATAACTGAGCTAGATATTTTTGCATGGGAAGAATTATTCTAATGGAGAGCTGTAAGAAGTGTGTTAGCACTTATTCAAGATATGAAAGTTTCACCAAGTAGTCACCAAGTACTAATACTGGGGTTTGAACAATACTGCTTGAGCAGTTATTTTTTATTTTGAATTTCAAAGGCAAGTCAACCTTTAAAATAAAAAGCAACTCTCAACAAATATTAAAAGTTGCTTAAAGGGGATTTTTTTCTATTTACTGACATAATTTATCTGTATTAATTAAATTTCTGTTGAGGTGATGGAGTTGAATATTTTTATTTCCAACTTTATATGCTATAGAGAATAACAAAATTGAATCTTCGACAGACAAATCAAAGTATACTAGACAAAAGGCTAGCAATGTAAAAAGTTTCATGTACGGCCCAGTCCCATCTTAAAAGAACTAAGTCTGCTTGAACTAAATTTACACAGATAAGCTTCATACTGTTGATTACTAATTCTTTTCCATGTGGAAGAGACAAGCACTGATGCTGTGGATTTCCTGGCAGCATAGAAAACTACCCTTTCATTTTAACGTCCAGTTCAAATTTGCAGCCTGTTAAGTCATTTACTAGAATAGTTCATTCATCTGAGTCCAAACGACATGAAACCTGCAAATCAAGTCTGGACTGAAACATTTGAACAAAGTGCCCCCACAGAAAGTTCACAGACACAGAGGAATTGTCTGTTTTGCCAAACTTTAACATACACCAGTAAGGCATTGTGAAAGCTGATCCTCTCTCACAAGCGGGGCCATTACAAAGATGATGTACCTGTGAACCACTCTTTCTCAAAGGGCTTAAGCATGAAATCAGGCCAGCAAAAATGCAGCAACAAGAATCAAGCAGGATGGGACAAATGAACATGAGAGCAGACACATCTCTCAAGAGCCACTTCATAAACCAGAGGCAGTAAATAATTGCATGCTACTAGGTGTGTCAGTATTTGAGAATGCTCACATTCTTAGCCAGCAATCAGCTTTGAAGCACAGTAAAAGTGCCCTTTACCAGTCAGGGTCTCAACAATGGATAAATTCAACAGGCAGGCACTGTTTCCTGCAGCTAGTTCCTAAAGAGATAGTTCATTCATCCATCAATGCTGCACTCTCAATCTAGAGGGAAAATGATAGAGCAGTGTTTCCTTGTGGTTGGAGAAAATGACAGAACAGAGACAGAGCGGGGCTTTTATCATCACTACCCTGATGAAAATGTTAAGCAGTGAGATGAAAACTAAGAACATTAATGTTTAGCATCTGCATATGGTCTACATGTCCAAGCAGAGCAAAGCAATAACATCATACTGGTAGCATTAACATATGAAAAAAGGGAAATGAATGGTTACAGTGAGCACTGAATAACCCATTAATTAACTATGAGAGTCTAGCCATGAAATCATCTTGAAAATGTTTCCTGCTGCGATGACCTGCTTGAGAGTAAGTGTGGCCCTATTGAGGGAAATGGGGGTTGGGAGGCAACTTGTTTAATGGACTGATTCATAGCAAAGGGATAATCTGAACCAATAAACCTCAGGATTCAGGAAAATCTCCTGCCACTGATCACTGCCAACCCAGACTGGTAGCAGGGAATTAGACTTCCTCTGGAATAGAGTCAGTTCTTTGCCACTGGCAAATCTAGGCCTAAGATAGAGCAAAATTCTCATGATCATCTTCAGAATATTATACCATGAGGATATTATTTTTAATGAATGTAATTCGAATTTCAATATACAGACATAAAAAATGCAAGAAATTATAAGGTTAGCAGTTGTTTAAAAGTCCTTGGAATATTGTCCCGTTTTACTCTTCTGCTCCTCACAGAGTAATAATGGATAAATAGCAAACTAATATTAGCTTGTTAATTAACTATCTGCTCGGGCAGAGTCTGAAACGAACAGACATGCTAGTAGCTTGACAAGAACAGTTTTAAAATGGCGTAAACTGTAATAAGAGGATTCCATTCAATGACTTCCCAAATAGGATTTTCCTTTGCAGTCAAATCTTTTTTTATTAGCGAGACAAAAGTGTAGCCTTGTTTCAGTCAGCTGACTAGCATTGTGCAGCAGGTGAAGGATGGTGTTGTACAAGCAGTACTGGTTTTTCTCCATTCTCCTTAAATATCTGTGATTTTTGGACACTGGAAACTCATTTACATGGGCAGCAAAGAAATTGACAAATAAACCCCTGACAATCTGCGGTTCAGTATTTGTGAATTTTTCAGAGACGTAAAGTTGTAAAAGCAAAAGAGGTGGAGTAGCAGTGCTTATCAACAGCAGATAGTGTTATCTAGGATGTGTTACTATAAAATGTTGTTTCTGCAGTCCAGACATTGAACTGTTGGCAGTAAGTTTCCGTCCACATTATTTACAAAGGGAGGTCATCATTATTTGTTATTTTGGAAACTGATTACATTCCACCCTTGGCTGTTGCAGACAATGCATGAAGTCATCAGTTATGTTGTTGGTAAGATTCCTATATCTCCAAGTACAGTTGGACAAGAAAATCAGTAACAATATATATTGTGATAAACACATGGTCTATATGAATAGATAATTCATCCAATACAATATTCAATAATTCAATAGGTTGGTGACATCCACTATCTCACTCAGTCTTTGGTGACCTAGCAACAACCTGCTGAGTAATCTGATGCATCAAGAGTTAAGATTCGCCACTGTGCCTCACAGGCGCTTAAAAAAAAAAAAAAAAAAACAGCAGCATGAAGAAAGAAGAAAATTAGTAAAACTGAATAGGAAATTGCGAATATAAAAGGAAAAGCCACATCCCCAGTTTGACTGCATATAAGATATTTAAAACAACAAACAAATCAATTATTGATATTTACTGATAAGAAATCCTTTTAGCATGATACTTTCTCAGCCATATCGCCCCACCCTATACCACAGACCTCCTCTGGGAAAACCTGACCACAATCTAATTTTTCTATCCTCGGAAATTAAGGGCAATCCTAAGCATCCTCTTCATGAAACTGTCATAGAAAAATGGTGTCTTCAGTCAGAGGCCAGTTCAATTTTACTGTAACACAGACTGCTACAGTAGATCTTTCTTGCCGATAGCCATCACCATCTCCAAATACTCTTTGAAGAACCTTGAATTAACATGAGAAACAACATTTAATTTTGCTTTGGGATCATTAAATGGATTTTGAATGTGGTGTTTGAACTATTAAATGAAATATTTTTAAAGGAACTCTCAAGTATTCGCAAATTTCAATTATTCTCAGGTGGTTATGGTCCTTAACCCCTGCAAATACTGGTTGTTCATTGTACACCACTTTTAAATTGTTCATAAATTAACTTTTTTCTTACCCAATTAAACAAAGAAAAAGTGTAAGACAGTAAAAAAAGAGAGATATAAGTGCTGTGGGAATAAAGGTTAGGCTAAAATTAGCAACTGACACTTAAGTTAGCTGCTAGTGAATCAGATACTAACTTTAACCATTGCCAGTGCTGAAGTTGGCATTCCTTCATTAGCTTCCTGTCAGGACTAGCTGGAAATCTAAAAGAGCTGTTAAACCAAAACTAGACAATACTGCATTGTATGAAGATTCTTTAAAACCACCATTTGAGATTTACAAAGCCATTATTCTTTTTGTAAAACACAAAATGAAAATTGCTTATTCCCAAACAGATTGATAAAATCCCTTCAAGCAGTGATGATCCTGTTATTGTGAAGCATCTTGTTTACAGGGATGTACTGTCTCACCCTTAATATAGGCAGAACTTATGTTGCTTCAAACATAACTTTGTTGCAGCTTTGCACTCTCTTTGTGATATGATACTCATCTCAGTGTGGCTGCCCTGTGCCACAGATGCCCCTCAGTGCTTCAATAATCAAGTATGAGTCAACAATGACTAAAAGTCAAGCAGTTTTAGCTGTTCTGTATTCAGCACCACACATAGAATCTTGATATTGAAATATAGGCATGTCCTCTCAGTTTATTAATGGTGGATCAAGAGATTTTGCATCTTTCTATTGAGTTAACTTGTGTGTTTTCAGCACGAGTTTGAAAACAGAAAAAAAAAACAGTGATATTAAAGAGATGATCTAAAGTGTGTTTGGAACTTATTTACTTATTTGCATTTGTCTTTTTTTTTTTTTTCTGGGGGCTGGGGTGTGTGCGTGTTTGGGGGGGGGTGTATGGTCGAATAGATTCTTGACTACAAAAATGCGTGCACTGGAGCGAAACCACACCCAGAGCTGTTAATTCAAGCCTTAATGAGCAGCTACCTGGGCAGCTGGCACCGAAGCCTACGTGATGAAGGGAAGGGGAGGCGGATGAAGGGATATACGGATGGAGGAAAGGGAGAATGAGGTAGATAGCGCGTCATTGCCGTAGCTCGATTCAGATCAGCAGCGGCCACACTCTTCTTGCCTCGGTTTTGAAACTGCGACATCACTGTGTACTCTCCTAAACCTGACACACAGCTTGCACAGTGCCCTTATATAGCAGCCGCCGCGTTCAAAACGGTGGAAATCGGGCAAACATAATGTAATCAAATTACATAAGCGACAGGCAGCACACAGCGAACTGTGTAATTCAGTCTGGGAGAATCAGAACTACACCAGACCCCTCTTCAACCTCTTTATTCAATGCTCACTGTTGTTTTCGAAGGGAACTATCAATGAAAACTTTGTTAGCAGCCAGTCGACGTGCACTTGTGCAAGCGTCCTGTATGAGGGGCTCGCTGCACAAACGACCCCCCTCCCGTAAAGAAAAACATCGACTGGATGGAGGGAAAACTATCTATTGTTTGGATATCGCATGTACCAAACGCCTTAAAAAGTAGTTAATCGACATCTGCGGAAGACCAACAAGGGACTACCGTGTATGAGTGTTTAACTTTGCAGGAAGGGATGAGAGTAAGAGCGGGAGAAAGTGAAGTTGTGTTGGCTTGTTTTACCTCAGCAGAGCCGTGTCGCCTTGTCTGCTCACTACATTCTCCACCGAAGAATAGTCCACAGTTTGTCCGGCTGGCAAACAGGACGGCAGAAAGCAGCACAAGCTGAAAATGATCGCAGTAAGCCACTGACCAGAGACACAAGCATCCTGCACCGCAATCATTATGTCCATCACAGCTGTTTTGTGGTCGCTTTTTTTTTCTTCCTCTCCCAAGTTGTTGCCCCCCAAAAAAGCTTATTCTTTTTCTTTTTTTAAAGAAAGAGAAAAGCGACAGACGGCTTTAACTCCAGACTTTTCCGCCTCGGAACCCCGTGAAGAAACGCTCCGTGGTTTGTAGTTTCCCAGGTTTGTTTAGCTGGATGTACCGCTCGCTGTGTGGGGAAGTGTTCTCTCCAGTGGCTTGCACACCATCTAGTGAGGAAATGCGATGTAAAATGGGAGCAGACCTAGAAGCAGACAACCCCCAGGCTCTGATCCTGTTGCCATGCGGCCGTTTCCCGGGCAACCCGTTCCCAGTGGCTCGTGATGGAGCAGTAAAACCGGTAGGTATTGATACAACCCAGGAGCAATTAAAGATATCGACTTGTGAACCACCCTCTATTTATCCCTCTGTAAGGAAATGAAGAGTCCGAGCATTTGTAGAAATGGAGTCCAGTGACGTAAAGGCACTTATCCCAAAGGAAAACTCTGGACATTTTTTTCTTGGATGAGAAATCTGGGAAGTCCCTTTTACCAAGGGGGGCTGTGGTCAAAGTAGCCAGTGAAATGTGCACCTGCAGCAGGGCCGGCCTGAGGGAAAGCAAACTTTGCTAATGTTTTGCGAAAGCATGGAATCCATAATTGCTATACTCCTATATTTGTATAGCGTTTTCTCAAGTCCTTGATACAACCCAGGAGTATCAAGGACTCCAAGTCCAGGTGACACCAAAGCACTTTATACTACAATCAGTTAGTTTTCTCATGTACAGTTAAATGTTCAGTTAAAAAAGTAAAACTCTTTGTGTCATATAATAAAAAAAAGATCAGATTAAATAAACAGTGCACAAAACTCACCAGAGTTCAAACATTTATTTCTGTGTAATTTTAGTCCTCCAGCCCTACAGATTATCCAAACCCAAATTTAAGTTCAAATATTACTTAAAGCCAAGAACAAAACCCACACACACATCCTTATTGCTTTATCTGTTGTTTTATTTTTTTCCTTCCACAAAACTTCCCTATAATATCCCTCCATATAGTACTATGCAAAGAGACAGCTTCTATAGCATAATGTTTTTCTGCACTAAAAATTATTTTTCTATTGGTCTCTTGTAATTTTCCAGTTTGCAAATTTTGGATAATCATTAGTTAAGAGCAACACCTATGAAAATTAGCATAAATAAAATATGTGAAATACACTGCTCAAAAAAATAAAGGGAACACTCAAATAACACATCCTAGATGGACAGTTTGATTTCACAGAAGTTTGATTTACTTGGAGTTATATTGTGTTGTTTAAGTGTTCCCTTTATTTTTTTGAGCAGTATATATCAATATATTACATCATATTAACCTATGATGTAATACATATGCTTTTCTTTTTTAATTAGAAGTTGACCCCAAATAAAATTATGCTGAGGCCATTTACTTTTATTTATAAGCCAAGGATATAAATAATATCCTTGGCAGGAGAAGTTGGTCCGAGTTTATCTATCATCTCAGACCAATTTCTCTATCCTGCCAAGGATAAGTACTGTCCTGCATTTATTGGGAATGGCTACCTCATTCTAAAAAGGTCCATGACACCACTAGCATCTAAAAGTACTTACTCACTATGTCAATTATCTATCTCATTACTCGTCACATAACATTTTATCAAAACATCATAAACTGATATTTTTTAGATGCAGTGGGTGTTGTGTTTCTGAGCTACATTCTTGATGCTGCTCTCCATTTGTTCTTATGAAATGAAATGATATTACACTTGTATAGTGCTTTTCAGGACCCACAGCACCACTTCACAATGAAGCCAGTCATTTCCATTCATCCACTCATTCACACACTGATAATACCATGCTACTGGTTTGTAGTGTAACAGAAGCCAGGCTGCTATGCTGCCACCACCAGTAGCAAGGCAGGTGAAGTAAATTGCCCAAGGATACAATGACAGATACGGAATCTGCAACCCACTGACTGTGGGGCTACCTCCTACCTAAAATATTTAAACTTTGTAAAAAAAATGTAACTATTTTAAAGGTTACATTTTCAACATGGTTGCAGGACTAAAACAGACTTTGCTGTATGAAACATGGTCTAAAACAGCATCAGTAAAATGAGGAACAGGCGTTTAAGATGGGTTTAGTACATATTGACTATAGAGAACGCAGATATGTCATCAGTTTTCCGTTTACATGACAGACGATAGCGGGCGATATGGCCAAAATCTGTCTTTAGGTTTTGCCTGTTAGAAAACAATTAAATTGATAAAAACAAACGATTAACCTTTTGTAAACATGCCATGACTTCCTGACCATTATAACACAGAGGAAGGAGCAGAAAAATTAAGTTGTTTTTTTTCTATACATTGCCAGAAGAGGAGCTGCAGCTATCTATCGTAGCCACACAAGCACAACCTCTATATATTATCAAGTGCACCCAATGGAACACTGTCATACTAATGGCTGAAATGGTTGCTAGGCAGTGGTATTCGTTGATCTGTAAGAAAACAGAACAGAATTTGCAAAGGAGCAGAGAGGTTTGTGAGAAAATTTGGGTGTGGGGAGAGGGGGCAGATTTTTGATAAAGAGCAGAAGTTTTGAGTTTAAGAATTGCAATTTTTGAGAGCAGAGAGATGAAATTCTGCTTTAAAACTGAAGCATAAGGTCTGGGCAGATGGAATGTTTAAGACACTACTTAAGGTCTATATAGTTTGTATTATGGTGATTTCAGTTGGCTTGGAAAACTCCAACATATACGCATATGCACAAGGAGACAAAGGACTTAACTGCAAAGTTTGTTTTAGAGCAGCCCCCCTCTACATTATTCTGCTCTAAGCCTTTTGACTTAGCCTACATAATACTTGACAGACTGTACAGCCGTAACCATGGGAATGACATACATTCAATGAGACAGCATGTTTGCGTGGTACGGCTGACTTACACGATGACATTATGGACATAACATTTAGCATCTAGTGTGACAACAGAAGGCATCAAATCGAAAACATTGAGCCTCAACGATGTCTCAGAGACCAACTGCATTATCAAGATTAAAAACTGCCCCACAAGCATACTGAGGGGATGTTCTGGTATACATCCCATCCTTATACATCCCCTGGTATAATATTTGTTAAAGCAACACATATTAAGGTACAATTAAGTCCCTTTTGTGTTTAGATCGGCACACCCATTGAGATGAATTTGCAGTTGATTGTGATTATATTTTGCAAGTATGAGCTTCAGATCTACTGTTACATTTATCTAATGCTAATATAATATTTTATACAATATATTTATGAAATGTTGCATACCACAATATCAAGACTGCAGGTTTGTTAAGATCTGAAATAGGATCTTTGCTTTAGTTTTCCACTGAAACCAGCCTTAGTTTTGTCTTTGAGCCATGAAAGAAAACCTTTATACACTCTTAAATTCATTCTTTGTACTCGAGTTTTGCTTCCAGCTTCACTATACAGTTCTTTTATTATAATTTTTTATTTTTATTTTTATTTTTTTACTACAGTGCATCAGGGACACAACTTTAGTTGCATGGTTAGTTGTAAACAAGAAAGAAACATAATGGTTTCCAAAAGTAACAGGGAATGTTTCAGTGTTCTGGAAGTGAGTCAAAAAAACAGCGTTCCATGACAGGCAACAATAAAAGAGGGGGAATGAAAAGTTCATCTTGTTGCAAACACTGTTGTAATTTGCATAACTCAAGCTCCCTCTGCTGTTAATAGCTATGATAATTCCATCAATAGAAATACTTCAGTGTCATAGGGGCTTTGGAGCTCCGACAGTCAAATATTTTCTATTGCTGTTTTTTTTTTTTTTTTTCCTCAGTTCTGAACCCTTCAAATTACCTGGGAAAATGTACCTTCCCATGCATAAAACCTGTAATTACGATAACTCCATTTAGACAGCCTCTAATATTCAACTCATAATAACCTCAGGAATTATGAACAAAATGAAAGCTACCGGATCTGAATCTTTGCAGCATTAGTGCTTTTTTCAGTGATGGATACCTTGGCTATTATTTTTACTTTGAGTTTTCAAAGCCAATCAACTTCTCATAGTAACAGTGTCAGTTTGACTCATGCATGAAAACAAAAAAGTGACAAAGATGCCAACTAAAACCTTTATTGGATACAGTATTATTACATATTAGTTATACATTTTGTTTGTTGCTGATGACATTGCTATATTTGCAAACCAATTATGCCTTTTTTCCCTTTTTTTTTTTTAAATACGATACTTGCTTTTTTTCCCCCATCTTTCTATCAGATATAAAAGGTTTGCTTTAGATTAATCAATTTATTCAGCCAGAGTAATACAGGATATTGAAGCATATTGTGTCCTGTTATGTACATCGCCATTTTTCCCAGTTGGTGATTATGTAGACTGTTATGATAATGGCTGACTTCCAGCAGGGAAATGTGTCAATCGATCGGGCAGAATGCTAAAATACAAAACGGTTGCATTAAATGCTTCCCTACTGCTGAAGTTAACAAAAGCCACTGAATAAATAATGACTCAAATAATAATTAAAGCTATGTTCAAATTATGCTATCATCAGAATCACTGTGCAAAGATATGACGGCATGTTTCATTATCTTTAATTCTTTAGAAAAGGGGAAAAAATTACAAGCAAACAAACAAAACCAAACAAGTACGTGTCTCATATAAATTTTTTAACAAAGCTTGTAAAAGTCTGTACTTAAATTTTTCTACTGGGAGAAGAAGCTAGCATTATTTTCCCCCAAGAAGTGAAACAAAAGAAATTGAAAAGCTGCCACAACGTCTTGTTTGTGACAACATATAGTAATAGACAGTCTTGAGCCAGTTGACCCTTAAAATAACTCATTCTAAATTTAGTTCAATGACATCAAAAAGCATTTAAGTTCACAATATTTTGACTGAAGTGCTTTTTATTCTGTATCAACTCTCTTTCTATTATGCAGTCTTAGTTATTAAATTAGTATATATGTTCTGATGAGGCTTATTTAAGTACATTTTGAAAATTGCCAATCAATAAGTAACACTGTTTTCATTAAGGTTAAATTTCTATATTAAAATATTTTTTATTGGTCTTATATGTTATAATTGTAAATGTCATGTTTTTATTAACAGTGAATAGAAAATCATCATAATTGCCAGAAATGAAAGCTTTCAAACATCACTGTTTATGCAATTAATCTAACATGTTGTGTAATAAAACCCCTGAAATAAATAATTTCAGTCATATGCTAATTTATTGAATTGATCTGTACTGTCAGCACAGACCGGCTTTTGAGGTTTTCCCTGTCAATGGATTCAATAACACAAAATAACATTAAATAATTGCCAGTCACTGAAACTGCAAGCTGTCTTGGGAAATGTGGCAGAAGAACTCACTGCACTGTTTCTAGGGTCATAAAATCAAATCACGTCCAGACAATCTGTAGCTACAGATTGTTAGGAGTATATATACCTGGAGTTCAAACATGCCCATGTTCCTCTATATGAAAATAGTGATTTTTTTTTTGTTGTTTTCATTAGACAATTGTTAATCATGCAAGTTAAAGTAAACATTAATTCCCTGTGATTGACCTAGGTGTGTCCTGCCTTCCACCCAATAGCTAACATTGTGGGAAATATGCACTGATCCAAGCACTCTGTCACAAGGATACAAAGGTGTAGACAATGGATGGATTGATTAAATAATCAAAAAGTAAAAAATGAAGACAGAAAATTTGATTTCTTTTCCCTTAAGTTCAGAATACAGAAAATTCTATTATATTTGATTTCAACTGTTTGTTTGCTGAGCGATTAATGCTTTTCTCAATCTCCACCCTACTGTTAGATTCCAAATGTTTACAGATATAGTGAACAAAATATATTTGTAATGAACCATGGCATTTGATATATGTGGCCCACAAGCAGTGATTTATTTTCAGCCAAGTCTTTCTTTGCTTTTTTCCTGGATTGAACACATGGCATGGCATGAAACCTACAGCGCTTATGAGTCATAACTGATTTGCACTCTCAGACAGCACCAACCATACTTTATACATAGTGGGTAGTTCAAAAAGCTCTCCCGAGTCCCTTGAGTGATTACATATAGCAGGAGACTGATCTGTTTGCCCCAAGACTGGAAAATACTCTGAACTTTCTCCAGGGTTTGCATCATGGCCAGACATATAAAATATAGCAAAGTCAGAGACTGAATAATGCCTTTATGTGAAAACATATGTTGAGAGTGTGCATCTCTAAAACATATTCAAATTCCTATAGGATATTGCTGAGTTTGTTTTTAACTGTCATCCCTTAAATGTGAAACAGCTGTCTCGAACAGCCCAGTTGGCAGGATGCAGAAATGTCCATGGTGGATTATATGTGCTTTAGGCTACATAATAATGAGACTTGGAGAACCAGTAATAAATGAAGCTGCAGAATAAATCTTAACACTGAACTGATAATATTTGGATTTTAGGCAGTTATTTGCTCTCTAGTTAAACGTTTCAGACTTGGGACCTGGAATAAAAATATTCTAATTACAGCTACTGTAATAATAATAATAATAATAATAATAATAATAATAATAATAATAATAATAATATAATAGTAAAATTATATTATTATTATTAATATATTATCATTATAATAACTTATTAATATTCTGATTATATAGTAATAATAGCAAATAATAATAATTGCCATTATTATTATTATTATTATTATTATTATTATTATTATTATTATTATTATTATTATTATTATTATTAAAAGAGAAAGAACATTTTTAAAGAAAAGGGAACCAGACTTGTGGATTATTTCCAAAAACACTTGGAGTATGCCAGAGTCACATCTCAGTCTTTTTGAAGAGAAGCTGGGTGCAGTTCTTCTGAGCTGCCAATATATTTCACTTTTGGTAGACAGAGGTCAGAACAGAAATCAAGGACATTTTTTTTTTTATAGTGGAAGTTAGGCTATCAGCTACTCAAAGCAAGGATCATTGAAGAGCACATTTCCACATTGAATCTTCCACACCAGAATTTCTCTTTGTGTTTTCTATTGCAGGTAAAACATTCACAATAGTGCTACTCACATTCAGTCTTCAACAAAGTTCTTTTTTACGTGTCTGTTAGACCAAATACTCAGTGTTAGCTTCTAACTTTTTATGAAAGGGTCTTTTTAATTCCCAAACCTCTGTACATCTACATACCGTGGTTTCCACCTTACATCCACAACAGGTTTTTGGTGAATTTAGAAGTTTATATGGTTATGAACGCTCTCTTTCCCATACACACATTTTTGAAATAGGACTTTTCCACACATAAAAGACATGCTGACCTTAGAAATTATTTTGTGTGTTTCTGTATGGTTATGGTATGATAAGTACATAAATGAATGATGAATGAAGTAAAACAAAATATTGCTTGTTAAAATAAAAAATAAAGTTCCACTTCATTTGGTTTCCTTATTTGTTTTATTGTGCACATTCATGTGAAAAATAATTAATCACATTAAATGTTTGGTTATTCATCAAAAAACATGTTCATGTCCAACCTTATTTTTTATTTACAAAGAAATTGCAAAAATGTTCCCAGTTTTTGTAATTAAACAGAGTTTACCAACAAGAATGAAAGAAAGAATGAAGTTATTCTACCCCTAATAGTTAGTGTAACTCTTCAATAAGACTTAACCATTCTCCAACATTGGTCTGTTTTCTTTTCTTGTTCTACCTTGGAGATCAAAGGTCTCCTGGTTGCACATGTCCTTTGGAGGTTAGGTTTGTGCAGTTTTCTTCTGTTTGTACAAGTATATACATTCAATCAGCAGCAGCAAGAACCCGATTTAGTTTCTATGATTGAGATTTTAGGTTTTTTTTAAGAACTTTTAGCATCATGCAACCTGCTTTTGGGGTGAACTTACTAAGATTACCACACCTGTGTATTTTGTCAGCTGTTCTGAATGTCCTCTTCTCTGGCAGGCAATTTTCCATATTGTGAAAAGACTGACTTCAAGTTCTTTTGAGATCCGTGCAAACCCCTAACCAGGCTCAAAAATTGCTACAGTCTTCTTTCTGAAGGCCTCCTTCGATTTTGCTTATGTCCAAGTTCACTCTCACTTCAACAATCAGGAACACACCTGACCACAAAACTAAATTGCTGAGGTTCAAATAGGGCAAGCCTTCCTCAAAATGCTGAGTAACAATGTTCTTATCATATGCACATAATGTGAGAGTAATGTATGGTGTTCCATTTTCTGTGACGGGGAGGTCTTTATTGATTAGACATAAGAAATACATGTTTTAAAATACATTTTATAAAATGCAATTTTCTTCAGTTATTGCATCTATTTACCATTTATTTAACCAGAAAAAAAAAAATGTTGCGATTAAAAATATCTTTTCCAGGAGTGACCTTGCTGAGACAGCAGCATAAAACATACAACAAATCCAAAATATAAACCCTGACACTCAAAATACAAAATCAAGAGAAATCGCATAATTAGACATTAGGGCAGTTACAGGATCCAAGTGATCTGATGTCTCTGTCCTTTAAAATTGAATTGAATTGCCGCAAGGTAACAAGAGATGATAACTTTAAGTCATTCTGCAGATTATTGCTGGTGGCAGGGGCAGAAAATTTAATGCCTTTTTACCCAGTCAGTTCTGACTGGACCTGCTTTAGGACCTGCTTCAAAATGATGTCCTGAGAGTGCAGGCCATAATGGTGGAAGATTCTAGACAGAAGTGCACATAAATATGTAGGAAAATGCCCAAGAATGCATTTATAGATAAAAACCAGCCAGGGAGAAAGTCTGCGGTCATTCAAAGATGGACATTTTGCTGTAGCATTCAAGGTGCAGTGAGGTGTTTGTAAATCACCGTTAGTCATGAAAAGAAGAGCACAGTGATATACAATAACCACTTTTTTTTAAATGCTGGAGAGTTCATAAATAGCAGAGCTCAATTATCCATCAGGGGGAGAATGGCTGAAATAATCATGGAACTTTTGACTTGGTGTGAGAAAACACCAGAAGCTTTTACTTCAACATACTGAAGTAAAAGTTTCAGTATGTTGAAGTCAACATGAAAGATTCACATATCCAATTACATAAAAAAAAATACATATAGGTGATCATAGGATGTCCTGATTTTCTTTGTGACTATAGATAAAAGGAATGCACACGTGCGGATGCCAAAAAGACTGCTATTCTTATTCCTCTATTACTTCAAAATAAATTTCTTTGAAATTATAAATTACTTAGTGACACTTACAAAAGCTACATTATAGAATAATTGGCTGGCTCTCATTTATAATGCCTATGTTTTGAAATTAAATATTCTGGGCTTTCAAATGTGTTGATCACAGAGAACATGCTAAGAAAAAAAAAAAGGTGTTCACAGAGAAGAAAATTTGCTGTGCATAATAATTTGGAACAGTGCATTTTGAGTTTTTTATTTTTGAAAAAAATCCTGTTCTCATGGGGAGCTTTGTTCAGTAAAATTTGATTTATACTGTAATAGTTTGTGACTTGAAAATTATACTGACAATCATTTGCATTGAGCATTTAAGAAAATCTAAGAAAATATCACTTGCATAATAATTTGGAAGACAGTGTATACATGGTTTTAAAGCCTCTTTGAGCTGCTTTTTGGTCATGTATAAATGAAATGTTGCACACACAGGGACTTTCAAAAATCCAGCGTATAATGGGAAACTAAAGGTGACATGGAGTGGAGCTCTGCAGGGTCAGTATAGAGTGTTGCACATAAAATAAGGGTTGAGAATTTCTAAGAGGTTAAACACATTGGTATTGTGTGAGACCTTCACATTTTCTCCCATTATAAATAACTGCTGCTGAAGAAACTATGACTGAAGTCCCATCTGTTGTTCTGTCTCATTAACTGTCTGTTAATGATGAAAATGGAGGTGGATTAAACACACACTGCACACAAGTGGTGTGTGTGTTTTGCCTTAAATTTCTTCATTAGGTGGCTATGGAGGTTAACGGTAATTATAATTTTAGACATTACACGCTTGAGCCATAACACACAAGTCAGTTGAGTGAGCAGGCCATTAAGATATTATGAGATTATTGTAGGCAAAATGTATCCTAGGCACAGTTTTTTTTTATGTAATGAATGTGCTTTCAACAACAACAAAAGTATTTTCTTCAAATATGAAAAGATGTAAAGTGAAAGAGAGATTGGGTGCTGCAGCTCTCTCTCTGTATCATGTGACCTGTTCAACATGCTGTGGTCAAATACCCAACAACTGTCTAGCAAAATTCAGCTGAAATCCAGTTCATCAAGTTTTGATGAGTCAAAAAGAAACAGGGTGTAATAAAATAAAATAAACGTAGCCATCAGCAATATTGAAATATTGAACAATCCCCAGCTCAGTATGAAACTCTTATTTTCAGAGTTCAGTGTTTCGCACATGACTTCAATTTAAGCAAAGCAATACATTTTAGGGTCTTCAAGGCTAAAACTACAAAAATATCCTGTCTTACTGAAAATAGAAACTCTATCTAACAAAAGTACAATGCTTAGCTTCCCAGCTGGCCACAAAATAAGGGAAAACACTTTGGAAGAATATGATGGAAAACCACCTAAACATCTTTAGGAAAACAGTTCACCTAAACCAGAGGAACTAACCATAGAGTTCCTTTCAGATACTAAGAAACCAATAAATTAAGCTACAGAGACAAACACATCACAGATGCATCAGAGGAAGGGTAATGCCACTGGATGACTGAAGTTTTTATGCAGTCCACTGCAGATGTGGTAGTAACTCTAGCTGTGCCTCACCCTGTGTCAGTAGGCATGTGAACAAACAAAGAGAGAGACAAAAACTATCTTCCAGTAAGATAACCCTAGAGGTCAGTGAAGACCTTGTTTATAACAAAGAACAAAGTTTATCAAGCAAAAAGAACTCTTTTATCCATGTTTTGTGTGCACACAATTAACTTTTACCACACAGAAAATGTTATAGGCAGGTTTATCAGCACTTCAGCAGCCTGTCCTGCAAGTAAATGTCATCAGCAGAATCAGACAGAAGTTTACGAAGAGAGCACCATTATGTGTTAACTCCAATTTGTATGTGAAAACAAATCTCTAATCATTTAAGTTGTAGTTAAAAAAACCCAAACAAACAAAAAAAACATCTCCTGTTGGGACAAAATACCAGTTGCTTAAAAAAATAGAAAGTATTGGCAAATTGAAATAGAGAGGAGATAGGGGTGGAAAACAATTGCAATGTGAAGATGGAGGACCAACTATACCAGAAAAAAACATCAGTGGAATTTCAAAGAGCCTGAAAACAATTTCAGAAGACAAACCAAGCCCCTAAGGCCGAGGAGAGTCGGTTAATGATCTGAACCAGTTCTTCTACAGGTTTGATCAGACACTCATTCTTCCCTCAGCCCAGTCACCCCTTCTGTAAACCATCTTTTCTTTAACAACTGCTGCTTTTCTTCCCTGAATTTCACACCTCTCAGCCCTGAGCCATCATCCAGTCCCACTGCCTCAGAGGACTCCATTCAACAACTCGCTTACCCTTCCACAATCCTGTCCCTTTCCACACCTCAAGTTAGGAATGATCTTCATAAAATAAGGGTACAAAAGCTGCAGGTCTGGATGGCTTCAGCTCTAGGTTTCTGAGGCGCTGTGTAGACCAACTGTGTGCCATCATGGAATGCATGTTCAACAAGGATCTGAAGCTTGGAAAAGTACCACAGTTGTGGAAGACCTCCTGCGTGGTACAGATGCCAAAGTCCTAATATCCAAAGGACTTCACCAACTACAGGTCATCATCGTCTAACTCACATTTGATGGAAACCTTTGAGATGTTGTTCCTCAACCAGATCCATCCACTGGTGAGGTCTTCATTGGATCTGCAGCAGTTTACTTACCAGCCTGATGTTGGCGTAATGATGCCATCATCTACCTCCTGCAACGAGCTCTGACCCACCTGGAGAAGCCAAAGGGCACTGTCAGTATTGTGTTCCTGTTCTTTCATGAATATGATCCTCAGAGAGAATGTTGCTGCTGTTCAACCAGCGGCAAGCTTCACTTTGGTAAAACCCCCAGTGAGAAACATGAAAGTAAAGGATATTTTTTATTCTATTCCTGCTCTAAAACAAAATCAGTAATAGGCCTTGACACTTTGCAAGCATCTTCACTTTTAGTGGTAGAAAAATATAATATGCGTCTAAAGTGAGGGTGAAGATTATTTTGCTCTCAACTGGTTTTAATTTTTAATTTTCATTATAACTTATTTCTGTGTACAGTTTCCTATGAGCAAAAAAAAGAGTAAGACATCTTACTCGATTTCATTAATGCTGTCAGCAGCAGTGAAGGTTTCTTTGACTGGAGCATGTTGAGCCTCAAGGCAGTGTTAATATTACATGTTGCAACCCTCGAAGCAGTTGATTCCTTCACAGAGAAGATTTTTATGTGAAAAGCTTTATTCCCTTCATTTCTACCTTGATAGTTCTGCATGAATTTTTAAAACATCTCTGACACCGGGGTGTATTGGTAGAGTGAAGGAGTGGATATCAAATGATAAAAATAAAACAATACGTCATGACCTATGTGACCTTTTTCAATGAAAGGGGGCATTTTCAAGGTAGTTTAAAAACAAACTTTCAGTTTCCAGTTAAATTAATTGTGAAAATGTAACTTTTAAGTATCAGTTTAAATGGCATGGCGACTGAAATGATCAGATAAGTGCAGAAATTCAGTGATAAAGGACTTGTGTAAAGATCAACGTCGATTTGAGTTGGCTGAAGAAAACAACATAAATATCCCCATCAAAATTAATTAGTTTGAGATTAGTCTTAATACACACATAGATGTGACATTTTAATACTTAAAAAACCCCTCAAATAATTAAAGGTATCACTAGGAGTCATTAGAGAAGTTCAGTCAAAGATTGAAATAACTTTCTATAGTGGTCAGTGTTATTTTTACAAATAGGATTACTATCCTGAACAAAAACAATGCTAGTAGAAGTGAGTGAATAGTAGTTGTGAACATTTTTTTCTCAGATTATGCGACTTAGCTAATTTTGGGTGAAATCAATGCAATGCGCTGAAACGCACTGAAATAAGAGAAATAAAATATCATCCTCTAAAGGAGATGTTTCTCCATTCAAAAGCTGACAAATACAGATATTTCTTGCATAGTAAAGCTCAGGGTTAACATGGGAATATAGCACCCACTTGCCTGAAATTCACTTCTCTAGAAGAAGCTCTGTTTTAGAGTGGCTTCAAGTGACTTATATGGCTTTAAATTGTATTGCACCTGAAAGTAGATTTCACTTTTGGCCATTTTGACAAATGTACTATTTAATATTAAAAAAAAATGTGCCCACTGATATCTTCAGAGAGCACCATCACTTTGCTTTTACTTTCATATAGACTTCAATGCTATAATGATAGAGATTGAATTGTGAACAGGCATTGTGCAAACGCTCAACCTTTAAGCTTGAACACTTGCGGCTATTTTAACCTTGATTTGAGAGCTATGTGGCTCTCCTGCAGGGAGCTGTCATGGGAAATGGGTATCTTCATAGCAGGATTTAATCTGGATGACCTTATGAAGCAGATAAATAGAACATAACTCCTTGCAGAACCACATGCATACTTATAAGCCCTTTAAACTACAGATTTACAAACATTGTTAGGAGTATTTTCTATTTTAGGAACATGAAAACCGAGTTTAAGAAATACATTTATCTGTGCTAATCACATCAAAATAGGAACTGGTTTGTGTTCTCTCAAAAGACAACACTGCAACAATACTGTATTTTTAAAGTGTTAAGAACATTTAAGCTTTATTTTTCCTTTTGTCATGTCTCAACCACACACTTTAAAGTATTTTATTGGGATTTCATTTGATAAGGCAAAACAGTAGAACATAAGTGTGTTTTCCAGAAGTGTTCAGTCCACCTGAGTTGCTTTCTAAAATAATTTTCTGTGCAATTACAGATACAAATCTTTCATGGTATTACTTCACCAACTCCACAAATCTAGACTTGACATTTGTGCCAAATCTTCTTTGCAAAGTAGCAATTCTCAGTTGGATTTATATACACTTTGATTTGATTGTTCTACTACCTAAACATTCTTTGATCCAAACACTTTCATTATAACTTCCCACTCATGTCCATCAAAATTTTATTTGACCCTCAAAGAATATGTCTTCTTTTTCTTTCTCTTGAAAATCATTGTACATAAATGTCCTCACACAGTTCTTATGTTAATTACGCACATGCAATAAACAGTATAACTTAGTATAAGAACTCAAATGTAATTTATTAGGATTGTAAAAACAACCATCCATAGCTGAACAAAATACTACCACATTATATAGTTACAACAGAGTTCCTGTTCATTAACAGATGTTGAGAGAAGAGAGGAAAAAACAAATAATGTACATAAATAGCAAGAGAAACAACGCATTTTGCCCTTTTTTCTCCCATGCCCAGTATACCTCAAAAATTCATCCTCAGGGGAGTCACATCTGAGTTATGTTTTACCTCTAACTGGTGAGATTGGAGGATCCAGCAAGAAATAATGAGAAGTGATATGCCTAAGCTTTGCTGGTGATGGAAAGCCTGAGGGTATCATCCACGCTCTAAAAAGTGCAAAGCAGCCTCCAGATTGGATGAGCCTCATATTCACAACAAGCATATAAAATCCAATTTATTTGACTGCTGCTAGCCCCCCGTAGGTGCTTTATTAGAAGGTTGACCTCCACTTGACCAAAGACAAACAAAGCTACAGAAAATGGTTCCCACATTCATCTATTTATAAAGAGAATGAGGTGATACATCATAATTTTATTCCTTTTGCAAATCGTACTTATAACATGTAACCCTTGTGCTTATTTTTTACTTCAGGGTGCTATGATTCCTTAAAGTATTATGAAGTTAATCTTTTTGAATGATAGAACAGGCACCCTGACATGAAACCATATAAGCAACTCTTACATCTTAAGAGATGGAAGCATTTTATCTATCAGCTTCGTGTTGCAGTCAAAACTGTTGTTTCCACATTGTTTTGTTTTTGGCAAAAATCTTGATTCTTTCTTTCATTTCCCCCATGGTCGACAACCCCTGCAACCCGCAGCGGAACGGAGAGGATAGAGGTGAATGTGTCAGTGTGAAATTAAATGCTCTCTGTCTCCTGAGGGACAGCCCTGCTTTATGTGGCTCACCAGTCGTGGAGAAACAACACTGCAGCGAACTCAGTTTTGTGAAGCAACCTGAGAGAAAACATAGCCGTTTGTCAGCCAGATGAAATCCTGTCACTGTCGGGAACATTATCATGAGAGAGCAGCTCAAATGAGGTTAACTAATTGGTCATGTCTCTTTATGTGTGACTGAACTTCAGATAAGCTCCCTTGTACATGGCCAATAAATGTATATGAGGCCTAATACCTGAAGAATATGATTTTATTGCAGGGATTTCTGCCAGATTAATGACATTGTTTTTGAAATGAATGTCAAACTCCAAAAGAGGGGGGAGAGAAGATTTGAGGTTGTTATGATTGGAATTGTTGCTTCTGCTTAAAAGAAACTTTCTTAGTTTTTTTTTTTTTTTTCTCTATGAGATTGATCTTTTTTAATATTTTAAAGGTCAGAGTTCTAGAATTTAATTCACCTAATAATAATGACAGGGCTCTGAAACGTGATGTTTAGCCTACTATTTTCAAAGAGTTTCTATTGCACGTCATGTCAAACTATTAAATGTCAACATAGACATTCTCACTACAATAAACTGGGCACAAATCTTTATGCATGCACTGTCATGAAATGCCAACTTGGCTATCCCATCTACTGCGTTTTCTCACAATCAGTAGAAATTAAATATCAGGTAAATTTCTACCTAGAAAGTTTTCTGCACAGAGCTTTCTGTGCTGTCTTGAGCAATAACTGAAGTAAGGCACAAGATCTTGTGTTTAGAATATGTATTCACAGACAATTGTACCTCTTTATAAGATACACCTCTTACTATACAGAGAGTCTGGAAGGTGTGACCTGTGATTAAAAAAGTGGCCTGTGTGATGTCAAAAAAAAAGGCCATGTAAAAAACAGGCCATTTTTTCAGGATGACTGAATTAAAAAGCTTTCCTATCTTCGTCATCCATTTCTGAGTGTTTCTGACACAAAAATGATGTTGCTTTCATGAGTCATATTATAACAAATTGCAAAAAGTTGGCAAATATTTCTTAAAAACACATAAAAATACCCCTAGCAAACTTAGGGACATTACAAAAAATTCCTGGGCAACAACATCAGTGCTTTTATGGGTGGTAGATTAATTGCTTGCATACAGTGAACTTTGATAAACACAGAGGAAACTATTCAGATTTTTACCCCCCTAAACATCGTGATGTGTTTTCCTTTCAACCTATTGAAGAGGTTGAAAGAGCCTTTTTGTGGTATAAATTCAATTTAATAAATCATTCATCAGTCTGAGTTTATTATGCTGACTTGACGTTCAGTTGTTTTGCTCGTGATGGGTTGCTTAGCTAAACTGTACATTGGAGACCCTCTCTCACACAAATGGTTTGCTTCTGTAATACACAATAGACTATGAGAGACTCTGAAAATAGCATCAGAGCTCTGGAAGAAACCACACTGCTTCTGCTTGCGAGATTAAATCAATCGTATCACACCACAAATGTCACTGCTAACAGTTACGTCAGTAAAGAAAAGCTTATTCTGTGGCATTTCTGTTGCAAATTTGTCACCTTTTTCTGTGAGATATTTTTGTCTTCTTTATCCTGGAATAAAACACACAGCAGCTTAGCAAAAGCCTTGAAAGAAGGCCACTGCCACTGGTATTACACCTAGATGCAGAAAATGTTTTTAGGGCATCTTGTCTTCAGCAGCCAAATCATTGGAACAAAAGTAATGTCCAGCCTCTCTGTCCTCATTGGATGAGGACTGGGAGTTGCAAGTTGATATGGCAGGCATCTCGAGTTTCCAGGACAGCTTTAAAATATGTAACTTAAGGATTATATGGCAATCTGACATGAGCTTACACACATAAAGGTTTTGGTGCCTGTGCCTTGTACAAATCCTTCTCCTGCTAAATATTATAAGAGCCAAGACAAAATGAACCATCAAATATGCCTCAGACGCTTCTGAGAGAAACTCAGATAAAACACTATCTGAGATAAAACACTAGTTTTAATGGTTACCATGGTAAAATTTCTTACTGTTGGTGTCACCGTTTTAAAATTAAGTACCTTTTGATTTTCTATCAGAGAAAGAAGCAAGCAGAAGGCAGTGAGGGTGCACCAGAGATTTGTCAGCCTCCAGAGAGGACAGAGTCTAATATTTCAGATTTTAAAGTGTTGGGGAAAGGCTTTCTGAAAGTGATTTCTGTTTGCACAGCAATCACAGATCTAAGGAATCATCTGCCTCTGCTTATTATCTTACCGCTCAACTAAAATCAGCTTAATGTGGTTGTTGGAATGAGTCGTCTCATCTATTGTCAAACCTTTTACGGAATTGCAACTGAGATTTATGAGTCATTTGTGACATACATTTCATTTCTCTCTCTGACAGTAAGAATAAAAAAAAACAAAAAAACAAAAACAAAATTCTGTCAGTGATACAACAGAAGCCCAAGTAAATACACGTTGCCATGAACTTAAGATGCTCTATTAACATTTGAAGCTACCTATTGTTGGGAGCAGAGTGTGTTTGTGCAGCAGGTAATCACAAATTTGCTCATTTGCATTTAATAAAAAATTAATTACTGTAAATTCTTTCCGTCATGGGGGGAAATCTAAAACATGAGTTTTAGTTTGTAAATAGTAATGGTTGCATATTATCAACATGTGATTCCTAATTTGCTTTGCACTTTTGTGTTGAAACATACCAACTTGCAAATGACAATGAATATATTAAAAGATCTTTAGACCACAATCCTGAACTGAAATTAATTTAGTTAATTACTGTTAATTGTTAATTATTTGTACAATAATAATAAATGCATTCTGATTATAATTCTGAATCAGAACCAATTCACACCCAAATATAATCTATTTACATTTGTCCAAATTGAAACAATCCAAATACATCCAGCACTATAATATTCACTTACATAAAGTCCTGTTAAGTCGTAGGTATAATACAGATTTGGATTATTATTACTTAATAATCAATAACCTAATAATTCATATAAAATCATATGAAATTTCAACAAATTAAACTAGCAATTGATATGACTGCCTTGGTAAAGTGCATTTCAGAAGAACTAATGCAAAAAAAAAAAAAAAAGTAACATCACAAGATCATGATTATAATGACCTCTGAAGTTGATGTGACATAAAGCCACAATAAAAACTGTAGACTGTTCTCATGAGATCCCCCCCTGTTAGGGGTTTTATGCTTGGCCTACTTGCCTACATCTCCAAGTAGGCAAATACAGTTTAAATACAATTAAAAACTGTATTTGGTGACCAAATGGCAGTAGATTCCCCACAGTTTTAGTGGTGCTGCGGGGCACAGTGTGGACTATTATTAAATCTTTTAATCCCTCATTTGAGTGTGCATTTACAACACCAATTCCTGTTCAACATACAGTTCTTCAGATCAACATCACGTCAGTGGGTAAAAACCTATTCATCTAAGAAAGTCCAACTAATTGTATCAAGGTTTTTTTTACTTTGTTGCCGTTCTCTATAAGCACAACTGTGGCAACAGAGGCAAAGCAGGCTTCATTTAAGCAGCTGGTAGTTGATAGAACGTAAATGAGAGAAAAAGACACATGAACAGTGTTTTAGGAGTACTTTGTGAGCAAAGGAAAAACAAAGAGTACAAATGCCTAATTATATCAATATCTTCTCTAAATGTTTTGTTTAGGAAAGAGGCTTGAGTTGGCACTGAGCCAATAGTTATTTCTCTAAGAAAGAAAGAGAGAAAGAGTAAACAGAGTTAAGTGTCAAATGTTTCACCATTGATTTTCATTCAGGAAAGAGTCAAAGCTAAACTCAGAATCACATATCTTGTGTGAAAAGAAAAAAAATACACAAAAAGCTAATACGTTGAATTCATTTTAAACATTATACCAATGGGGAGTTCTAAGAAAAAACAGCCACGGGAAGAAAATGGTCTATATATTAGCAGGCCAAGCACTATTGACAGAGGAAAACCTAAGAAACTTGGTGAAATGGTCTAAGAGGTAGGATGCCCAATAAGTGGTCTATGAGATTCTCCTTGAACTTACAATATCCACACACATTAGTGGACTTCCGCCACTACACCTACAGATCAAGTCATACATCAGGACTAGCAATAAGTTATTTTTTTTATATATTTCTAATTTAGAAAAATATAGTTGCTTACCAACAGCAGATTGTCACTGAAATGGAGCACTGTAGTAATGTAATGTGTCAAAGCTCACTAAGATATTAAGGTGGTGTTGGAATATTACTGCTAGAAGGATGGGTTAAGGGAACAATTTAGGATACTGGTGTGAAAAGGATTTTTTTTTTTTGTTTGGGTTGAATGAATTCACCGAATGACTAAAGTCTGAGTCATTAGCTAAATTACACCGACATGAAGACCTACCAGGTGGTAATGATTATGATATTTTGTAAATGCCAACCTAATTATGCAATCACTTACCTCAGAGGCAGCCATTATTCAGAAGAACAATTTTCACCATGGAGGTGAACATTTTCTATTCCACACATAATTTAAAAAGATGATTTTGTAATCTTTCAATCTTTTCAACCATGATTTTTAATTGCATTACTTCTGATGTAAGCTGGTCATATAAAGTCTAACAGCATTAAAACCCCCCCCAAAAAACAGACATTTTCTGTTGCACTTTTTACGTGATATAGAGATCCCTCACTTTGGTTTCTGGGTGGGTTAGCTTTTCTTTGCCATTCTACCACAAAGATTAATTCTGAAATTAAAACTGTCCTTATCTATGCTTGTGCTCTTGAATACAATTATAATAAATCTTTTTTCTCCAGCAAAACCAGACATTTTTGTTGCTTTGGGCAGCTGTATTCTTAATTAAACTTGCTCAATGTGTAATTGGACATATTTCCTCATCACACAATACTTTCTGTTTAATTTTTTTTTTTTTTTTTTTTTTACTATTTCAGAAATATAAAGAGCACCTTAAAATTACTTTGACACCTTTCTGAAGTTGGAACAGAAGAATAATTTAGTTTTAAATGTTAATTTAAAACTGAAATGTATGGAGGTAGCTGTGGTTCTCACTTTTAATACGCACCTTGTAGGGTTACAACCCCTCATTTCGTCACTTTAACAAGAAAAAGTCACTTTTTGCTTTCTGTTTTTATGCGCCAGCTTGTTTTCTGTAGTGCTTTTTACCAAAGTGGCAGAAACTGCAAATTAAAAGCTGACTAAGCTGAGGAATATAGGTAAATTATGTCATTTTCATTAACTAACCTAATAATTATCGTGAATACATGTTCTTAATTGAAACAAAAAGTCTTAATTTGAACCTTCATAAATTAACCTGTAACCTGCTCCCCCCCAAAAACGTTGAGCTAGTCTGTAGATAGTAGCTACTGTGAAAAAACACATAATTAATTAGTTATACATTTAACTTTCTTCTCTCATTGCAACAACACTATATTGTTTTAAAAAAAGGTGCATTTTTACTATGCATTTAATATTTTAACAGCAGTAGAAAATTGAGTGAGTTGTATCCATAAAAATGTTGCCACATCCTCTTTGCCATTATAAAGCTAAACAACTAATTCTGCAACTGACCTGCTTGATTTGCTGCCATTTCTTGCTTTGGATGATTGAAGTCTGAAAGACCTCAACATAATAGTAATGTTACAATAAGTGGCAGCCTCATTAGTGCATAATAGGACTGTTAACTTGGATGTCCAACACCACACAACATGCTGGTCAGTGGTCTCATCACATTAGCTATAAATTAGCCAAAAGTATTTATATTGGTGCTGTATTTTCACAGGTCTTAGAATCTCAACTCAGTTTATTTTTGCTTTGAATTAATCTTCAGTGATTTAAAGCCTTGTTTTCCCATTAAAGAGATAGTCCCCACACCATCACACTGCGTTCATCAAAAGCTGTTAGGGAGCTGTAAACCGGATTTGGATTATTTTTCAACAGTGCAACCCACATAGTCAACTCTTCTGCCTGAACAACAAAGGCAATTTCCTCATGAATGTGGCAACATGTTAGGGGAAATAAGCAGAAACAGACTTTGCAAAAAATCCAACACTGTAACAACCAAGAAAAATAACTGTTCGTATACAAATTTTCTTAATTTCTGTATTCCTTTACTTATGAAAGCAATAAAATCATCCACAATCACATCCAGAGACATTAGATTCCAGTTAAATATGCATTAAAGTCTGAAGTTGAACATGTTGACACCTGCTGTTCTACTGAAACGTTCTACCAGTTAGAGAATTTTGCCTTTTTGTTATCGTCACCATTTGGTTTGAAGACTGATTTGTTTATTACTTACAGCTAATTAGTTCATGGATTATTCTACATGCAAAATGAAATGTTCTATATTTCAAATATTCTTTGAAAAACATTTGAACTATGACTATTTATTTTTCTTATGTAGCAGTGGTGCAACTAGCAAAAATACTGCATGGATTACATGTTATTCTTTTGAGTGGTATGTTGTCAAAAAGAAAGCAACCAAAACCAGCCACAGGTTGAAAGTTCAGAGGAGGTTAGCAATCATGCTTCTTTTATTCATGTTCGGCACTATTGACTTTATGATCTTAAACAATTAGGTTTGGTGACTTCACCAAAAAGCTGAAGCCAATTCATTATCATAACAGTTTATTCTGTTCTCCTACACAGCTTCTCTGCAAGAGACATGTTCTCTCAAAGTAAAAATAATAAAATCCATCCATCCATTTTCTTTCATCCTTGTCCCTATTGGGGTCGGGAGTTGCTGGTGCCAATCTCCAGCTGCGTTCCGGCGAGAGGTGGGGTACACCCTGGACAGGTCGCCAGTCTGTCACAGGGCAACACAGAAACAAACAGGACAAACAACCATGCACACACACACACATGTAGGGAGAATTTGGAAAGACCAATTAACCTGACAGTCATGTTTTTGGACTGCGGGAGGAAGCCGGAGAACCCGGAGAGAACCCGGAGAGAACCCACGCATGCACAGGGAGAACATGCAAACTCCGTGCAGAAAGACCCTGGGCTGGGAATCGAACCCATGACCTTCTTGCTGCAAGGCAACAGTGCTACCAACTGCACCACTGTGCAGCCCAAAAATTATAAAATTAAAATAGCCCAAAAATAATAAAAGGAATATTAAAAATGTAGGTGGTTATTTTGTTTATAATTTGTCTCAGTTCTTATGTCCAGACAAGATGAACTGGAAAATGAGTTTGTAGTTCAATGACTAATGGACTGCAAATTAGGGCTCATAAAGCTCATTACAGTTATAGAAGCCAGTTTGAGTATTTTATTAGATGATGCAAGGTACAAATTATGTACCAAAAACAATGTTGCGTCAGCACAACCTCAGGCAGATAATGGTTTGATTGCAGATTCTCCAATCAGTCTAACCTGGAACATCATTCAAAACATAATTAAAAGCACAAAACATTCACTGCAAAATGGAATACATTTTTCCATCTGATTAGTCTGCTTATTAAACACAACCTCTATGTAATTTCTTCCAGGAAGAAATGGGCTATCATATTGTCACTTCATATTTTTTGTCTGCCTTTATTACTATTATAATTTGCTTTGATTGTCGCTGGATAGAAGCAGAAAATGTTGCGTATTTTCTGGGCACAACTACTTCTTTCTAGGTTTCTGTGGATAATAGACAAATAATTACTTCTCAAGTATTGGCTTTTTTGTTTTTTCTTTTTTCAGATAACACCAAAATCATCTGAAGGTGTGCTGTCCATTTTTCACTAACTGTGGATATGTATGTGGTGATGCTGATGGAGGTTTTGGGTGAGGGTTGCTGCCCACAACCAAATCCTAAGGAAACTTTCTCTCTGTTCTCCTTTGGCAATTAAGTTTTGCTTCTATTTGAGATGGTCTTAGCAGTGTATAATATTTCTGGAATTCTCAAAAATATGCAAAACACAACAAAACAAAAAATAGCCAAAAGAAATCAATAAATGAATAAATAAATACATTTAGAGAGTAACTTGAGCTTAGCTAAAGGAAGTAATCTGTCTTTCCAGCTGTTTTTCTTCTGCCACATTAAATGAGTTAAGCTATTTTATTCTGCATTCTTGTCTCATTTGTAAGACATTAACAGGAAACATCAAACCCAGGTCTTCTTGTCTGACTAAGTCAGTGTTACATTTTTTTTCCTTGCCTTTGCTCCATCTCTCTCTACTCCTGGCATTCAATTTGTTGTTTTGAATGATTTGTGAAAAAACACTCAGAGAATTCACATTTGTGAATCTGGAATGCAAACTTTTCCTTAACAAAGTGATTCTATAAAATAAATTTTTCTTTGGGAAAGGGAGATGAAAGACTCTTTTGTAGACAGCTCCTATATATCTTGTCACTCCACTCAGCTGTCCAAGCTGTCTAAGCTTGATTTCACTGATATAATGAGCCCACAACATTAGTGTACACAGTTTCCTGTTTGTATCTGCTTCTTGTAAGTGTCGATTTATTGATTATGTTTTGGATAAACATTTCCACATATATTTTAAAGTTCTTCTAGGAGGGAATACAAAATAGTTTGACATTTTTAAACACTTTTTTGTTTAAATAATGCAGCAGTTACTTTCCCTGGTAATTAGTTACTTTTACAATATACTAACTGAGTTGCTACCTCTATTTTTGTTAAGCACTGCTTAAAATGCACTCTGTACCCCAAAAGATGTTATGTTACAAGTGCTTCAGGACTTATGCAAAACCAGAATAAGATACGCACCATCTGCTTGGGATACTGCTTTTCACCTCTGACATAACTGTGTGAGATGATAACATTTGTGTAAGCATAATTTGAAATATCAAACATATTGAGTAAAGCATTGTCTAATGTTACTGAACAAATGAAGGCCATAAAAAATGATAAAAATTAAAAGATAATTATGGGTGAGTAAGGATGTCTCTCATTCATAAATCCCAAAATCTGCTATAGGCTTTATGATCTGTGCAGCACATTCTCTTTGTTGTTTGGAAAGGGAATTTGCAATTACCTTATAGGCAGCCATGAAAACGTTTTCACGCTATTGTTTCATACCAAGAATTGCAGATAACTAACTATTTCTGTGGTGCTTCACTTAGTGATGAATATCCCACTCTGCATCCATCTTGATATCTGAGGGGACAAGTTGAGCCTGGGGAGGAGATGATGGAGTGCAGCTTCTGCCTTTCAGTCTCAGTGTGACAAGGCTTCTGCTCCAAACCTTCACATTCACCTAATGGGGTGATGAAGTGAATGAATGAGGCATGAAGGGAAGACATGCGACCGGGGCCAGTGTCTTCTTCCCAAGACGCCACTCCCACCACGCAACCTTTTGCTTTTCTGCGTTTTGTGGTCTAGGACAGTTGCAGAGAACGCTCACAGGAGAATGAGGCAATTTTTGCAAAGTGCCTGCAACACATTTATCCATCCTGTGTGACATGCATACAGCCTGCTTATGGTTTGTGTTTAGTGTGATGGGGCTGTGGAACAGAAAGAGGTTCATTGAGGAGTACATATCTACAAAATCATTATAGTGTTCAGCGCTTCCATCACTGCAGACACTAAACCAATTTGGGCAAATTTCTCCAAAGGGCATATAACACATGCCTTCCTGTCTTTCTGAAAACCATTGTCCAAATGCTTAACTCAGCATATGTCCACACAATGAACTCTATGAATGTTCTTTTCTTCAGTGAATAATTCCAAAAAGCCAAAGATTTCCTTTCAGTTTGACTGTTCAGCCGTGTAAATATTTCAGGTCAGTTCTTTGTTGTGGAGAAGAACACTGGATTCCTTTTCTTCATTGAGGATGTGCAATCACATGAAAGATACAACTGGCAATAAATGTCAAGCATAGACAATTTGGTGAAAATTACTCAGAGTAGTTATATATTGACAGATGCAATGCTATGAGACATTACACAAAAACAACACTGCATATGTTCATTCTTTTTCTTTCAAATTTTACCATTCTGCTTAAGATTTTGCATACACTGATAAGAGATGATTGTAAAGTTGATTTTGGAATTTTAATGACGCATTTTGTCTGCTTAAAATTTAAACAGTCATATAATTTTAATTGTTCTAAAAAAACCGAAGGGGTGCACAGTCTTAAAAAAATCAATTTGAGAATTATTTCCTGACTTGTTTTAGCATGTAGTTCAGATAATTGAGCTGCAACGATAAGGAGATTCTGCAGGGAAGACCAGGTAAATATTTTAAACCAAACATTGGTGGTGAATGAATCATGGAAAGGATTTTTGAAAATTGCTTTTGTTTTGTTTTGTTTTTGTCTTTTTTATTTTTCTGCTGCCAATGTAAGGAATGCATTCCACACAGTGTACAGAATAGTACTAGAGTATTTATCAAGGATCTTGCAGTTTGTCTACAAGTTGGTCTGGTACATTTATCCAAATAGTGAAAGGATTTAAGTTTGAGTAGTTGTCACTCCATCAGAGAAAATTCACAGTAATTTCAAACCTCTACAAATTCTTGTTTATACATATCCATAAATTTGTGTGTATTGTCAGTTCAATGCAAATTGAAAGAATGGTTCAAACAAGTCAAAATCCCAAAATTAAGACACTGAAGATATTCATGTCAACAATGAGTGCAACTTCTGTGCAGTAAGATCTGGAACTCTTATTTTTTTAAGACAAAGAAATTTAAAAATTAATGCATTTGTATTTTATTTCATTTTTTTGACCTGGCAAAGAAGAAAATGCCAGCATTTTTAAAACAGAGATAGAGCCTAATAAAAACTGCATTAAAGCATTTGACTGGAAAGAACAGTGATATAAGCTGACACCTGATGCATAAAAAAATCAGCAGTATAGGATGGAAAGCCAGCAGGTATTAATGTCTAATAGAACCACCTGACTCCTGCTGTTAAATGGGATTCAGATGCTGACGTCATTTCAGTCACATCTGTTATATCCATCCAACTGTTGAGGCTGAAACAATATCATCTAGCTGGGGGCTGAGTAAAGGTCTTGCTTTCGGACAGCCATGGCAGATTAGTGCGCTTTCTGGAAATAATGACTTTCTGCTAACAATGTAATCTGCTGGTCCAAACACCGGGGAAAGCTTTGTGTTTCATAATCCAGTGAACAGACTGGTGGATTGTCCAGAGCCATGACAGAAAACACATCATATCCATGCCTTGCCACCAGAGACACACAATGAAAGTCAGGCGTATTAACCGAATCCTCGTGTTAACGGAAAACTAACCGGGAGGGATTCATCAGGCGCAAGATACAGTCTCAGACACAAGATTCGAGCTTGTTTGTTCTCTCTCCAAGTTACAAATGCAGGACACCAGCAAGGCACCTGCAGTAAAAGTGTGTACACAGTGTCTGCTTAAATGGCAAATAAATAACACCCACTGAACCCCAGCTTGAAGATAACACACTACCTGGGGAGGAGAAGTGTAAGTGCCTAACCCAGGAGGAAGGCCTGGGAGCAGGACAGCAGGAGAGCTCAATTGGTATTCTTGCTTGAGCTGCATCCCCGAAGGCCAGCCCTCATAAATAATATGATAATAGTGTATATCCAGTGCTGCTGAGGTGAGCTGTAGCGACGCAGGAACAAAGCAGTGCTCTTCGAGAGTAACCTGAGGTGGGATGAGGGGATCGGCAGCAGCGTGGGTGTGGGTATATGTGTGTCGGTGGGGGACTCAAAGGGTGATTGCATTCATCATGAATCGGAAGCTGCGGAGACAAGAAGTGTTGACAAGTTTAATCAAACTGTGTCGAGTCTGACAAGTAAAAGATTGGGAGTGTACAAAAAAAAGGCTGACAGGAGCCTATGTTTATGCTGAAAACACAGTGCCACCGAAACCAGTCATTTACCCAAGACTTCCTCTGTGTCTAAAAATTAAATGGCTCCCTTGTTTAAGTTAGGGGGATCTTAAGCTGCCCCTGTTTTGACCCAATCTTTCAAAACAGACTCAGCTGGTGGCAGACAGTTTCAAGGAGCAGAAATCTTAAATTTAACAATGCCTCCAGAAACTTGGAAGAAAAATACAGGTTAGGTCATTTCTACACCAACAGCAGCACAAAGAAATGTCTCCTCCCTGAAAGAATTTATGGTGGAGCAGCAAAAGCAGCATATTTTGACATCCATACAAGGAGAGCAGATTTCTACCTTAATGGGTTTTTATCTCCTAGACTGTATTGTAAAGGTGATAGCAATTCTTCTGCCTAGACTAATTGTTTTGGTTTAGTTGTCATTTAAATGTTCCAGATCAGTGAACAAATTAGGATAGTTGGCTAAACTCTGAGTAATTATAATAAGCAAGTTTTCAAAAAAATATTATTTATAAAATGATTTTCTGAAAAAAAGGACAGCACACTCAAATTACCAACTGTTGTGCCACTTTTGGTGACAACACCTGCCATCATGTATTTGTGATAACTGGTGACAAGTCTTTTAAGTGGCTTTGGAGGAATGTTGATCACTTATCTTTTGCAGAACTGCTGTAATTCAGCCACATTTGTGAGATTTTGAGCACGAACGGTCTGTTTACAGTCAGTCACGGTATCTCTAGGTTTAAATTGGCAGACAGGTGTGTGTTTGAATTAATTAACAAATGATTAACTCTTTGCTCAAAGCTACTTTATGGCGCAACATAATTCTGTGAAGTTATTCATAGGTAGCTGGACATATCCCACCAACCACTAAGCCAAATAATGTCTGCCATTCTAGATGGCACAGTTAAAACAACCAAGCAAAACATCGGATTTTCTTCCACTGTGGAGTAACAGGCTAGCATTAAAAGGCAGTTTCCAGCAATGTCTGACTTTTCCACATGTGATCGGCACAAACAAAATGCATAACACATAATAATTGTTCTCAGCCAACACACAAGAAAAGAGAAAAAATATTGCTTAAAAACATAAATATTTTTTACAACTTGCTATTTAAGGCTTAAACAAAAAGTAAATACAATGAAGACTTTGAAAACAAAACTTAAACATGCATTTAATTTTTCTGTTTAGAAGAAAAAAAGACCTAAAAAAATCACAAGACAGATTTTTTTTCCCACTTACCCTTTAGGACTTCAGTGACAAAAAGAAAACATTAGACTTACAAAAATATTTGTCTTTTCCATTCAGTAGATTACTTACTGTCGAAATGTAAGAACTATCCTTTTAGAGTCAGAAACACTCAATAGAAAAACAAGCAAATGTTGGACATGGTAATTATATTTTTACTTCCATGTGACTTTTAAAGTCAAAAGTAAAGTAACATTTGGAAAAGCTTAAAAAATGGGTCTTTAAAATAAAAAAATCTCCTGACCTTTGAGGGCTTTTGTATTTCTGTTACATAGACTTTTAATTTTCCTATCCTTCCCTCAGGTCTCTCTCCTCCATATCTTACTGTCTCTTCTTCATATATCAGGTTTGTAATGTTATCTCCACAATGTTCTCCATTTGGTGTCAGGAGACCAAATGGAGTCTCCTGTCTCAGTAGCACTAATCTCATTTGATTATTGTTTGGAGTAACCTTTTGCTCCAAACAAAACCTTTTGCATATGTTTTGAGTTTTTCTTTGATAAATTGTGCCACATCTTCCTCCTTACACAAATCCAGATCATGTTGTACATAGTATACATTGGGAAAGGTGGCTTCTAATTCTAATGCAGCTGTTTGCTATAGCTGGCATATTTCTTCTCACCAACAATCACCATAACACATCTTAATGACAGCTGACACAGCGCTATCTATAATACACCGTGATCACTCAAAGTGTTTACAGGTCTTCAGAGACTCGCTGCTTACCAGCATTTCAATGCTGAATGGGTACTTCGCCTTGTGAGTATATCGATATCCATCTTCTGACCCCCCATGGATATTGACATATTTATGTTTACGAGCTCTACTGAGCTTTTTCCAAAGTCCTTCAAGTCAGTTCATGATTATGGGACAGAACTTTTATGTTTTTATGATATTAAATAATGAGATATTTATTGGAATATTTTCTTTTTTTCTTTTTCCCATCACAACAAGATTTAAGAAATTGAATGACTTAAATTGTTTTTAGAATTTATTTAAAAATATATGAATGTCAACAAAAATATAAACGCCCCATGTCAAATATTTTTGCCATGTGGAGTTAACTGGAAATGAGCATTTGTTGACATTTTATTTTACAAAAGTAATATTTCTCTTGATTTGTGTATAGTTTTTAATCCAGCTTGATTCTCAGTGAGTTGTTTTTTTACTCAGTGCGGGGTATGTCCACTGGGTGATCAGACAAAATGAGCAACAACTGGACAATCCTTGGACTGGGGACAATAAAAGGCCATCCCAAAATGTCAAATTTAGTGACAAGTCATTGTGCCTGAAATGTTGCAAGTTATGCAGGAGTGTGCCATTGGCATGTTGGATGCAGGGATGAAGAAGATCAGTAATTATTGAAAATATATTTTGAGATTCTCTATATATTGCGTAACCCAAATGTTCATAAAACTCTTATATTTCACATGGGGCATTTACATTTTTGTTCAGTGTATATGTTGTGTGTCAGAATGACATGCATTTATAAGGAGAAGTAGTACTACTTTTGAAGCAGAAAAAACATTTTTTGTTGTAAATGGTTGGAGGAGATTCAAATGCAAGTAAATAAACAGTAATTCACCTTTTGTCAATAAAAAAGAAACCAAGATTACTGTAGAATTATGTCAAGCTCCAAATTTCTCAGAGACAAAAAAAAAAAAAGGATTCAGTTTGACAGAGTACAAACCCAGGACCAATGATGCAGAGGAAATATAATGACAGACACTCAGCAGGTGGTGCAATCAGTAAATTAGAACCAGGTGGAGAGGAAGAATAGACGGCAGAGCTAATGGAGAAGCAAACTAGCAATCAAAATGCAGAACAACAATATCACAGTACGCAATAAACTACCAACCCAGAACAATCTTACGGAAAACAAACAGAAGGAAAGAACCCAAATAAAACAACACAAAAACTCAGAGACTCCAAAAGATTCCATGCATCTTAATGGAAGAAAAGACATCTGACTTGCTTGGAGCTCAAACTCTGACTTGCTCTCCAACAAAGAAGCTGTGAATGCTCACATCTTTAGGCCAATACAGACTCTGCAGGAACAAATCTTTTTTTTTTTTTTTTTTTTTTCCCCCATTTCCCAGCACTTGAATGGCAAGCAACATTCTCTTCTGCCCTGGATAGAAAGTCCTTGCAGTTTGTTGTCTATACAACTTCTGGGCAGAACTTTTTACTTTTGCAATATTGATCGATTGGTCAAAAAATTATAATGGATGTGTTTATTTAATTGATATATGCTGCTGCAGGAAGGATCTATGAGGACTTCGCAGGAAATATACACTTGAGAAGAATGAGATGTCCTGGCCAAAAGGAAATGTTTTCTTGGCACTGTGAGTAAATAAATAAAAAAATGTTTCTCTGTTCTTGGGACAAATTTTCCAGGATATTTACAGGCCTTATATATTAGAAGTGAGTTGCAGTTCTACAGCAGCAATGTGAATATGACTTTATAATTGTGATTTCATGAATTTTACAAATTCTCAATGTAAAATAGTGTAAAAACATTAATGGCACGTGTTATGGGTTTGAAGAAAATACCCAAACAGGCAGGTTCAGAACTCAACTAACTGAACTCAAAACGACCTGACTGGAAGAAAGGAATACAGGCAGAAAGCTGAAGCAGAGGTTTAGGGAGCAGGAAACTGGATCAGTCCATTTCCACATCTAATCCACGCAGCATAATGAGGGTCAGGGGAAGTGCTTGTATACAGTGATCAATGGGTAAAAGACAGGGTATGACCTGGATTGGATACATAGTCTGTTACAGCAAAAATAAATGAGGGAAAACAAAACAAGCAACTATAGACTCACTAAATAAAATGTAAGTGTTCAATCAACCAAATGCATGTTTTTAAATTATGGAAAGAAGGTGTACATGGAAAGAAGCCAAATATGTTTAAGGAAATTATGCAAACTCCTTCCAGAAATGCTTTGGACATATAGGGCAAAAAAACAACAAAAAACAAAACATTTCTGGATACAATAAAGACAATTTAGAAATTTAACCTGGAGTAACCTTAAATGGAGCATGGGGGAAAAAAATCATGCATGGAGAGAACATGGAAACAGAAATGTTCCGGTTCAGTTCAAACTTTTTGGTACAGCAAGTGTGTTTCCATGCAGCCTTAGTAGATAACTAAATGTGCAAATAAATTTGTTATGCCTTTACCATCCTTAGATCAAATGGTAAATCTGAAATATTTTCACCCTGAAATGAAATTAGAAATTCTCAAACAATACTGTATTTTATATAGTAAACAAGAACATCAATAATCCTAATAATGTGCAGCATGTTTAAACCAACAGCTGGTCCCATTTGTTTTACTTGTTGTCTTGTTGCAAAAGCAACCTACAGTGTTTATTTTGGCGATGTGGTGGCCCAGCGATCCGAAAGCTTTCACCGTGTGTCATAGACAGTCATGGGGAGCTAAGCTGGTGAAGAGTGTGTCAGGGTTTATTTCTGCCTGCGGTGAGGGCACACTTCCCTCGATTGAAGTCTCCCTGCAGGCTTTATTTTCCGATGTCCCCAAAAGTAAAGGACTTTATCTCTCAGCAACAAAAGAGAAGCTCTGAAACCACCATGAAATTCAAACAAGTGGTGGCACTGATATGTCCCATCATTACAGCAGTCTCTTTTGTGAGGGAAAAAATCCAGCAGCTGGTTCCATGTGTTTTACTCATTACATATATATTATGAGTATGCTTTATTTTTTGCTGTCAGAAGTGCATTAGATAAGTATTTATTTTATCACCACACAGCAGACAATGACTAATTAGCATCTGTTCTGGTATATCGGTGTTTTACTCACGACTGGGACTGAGCAGTGTGTCTTTGGAAATGTACATTGCGACCTTTTGTTCTGTTTACGCATGAATGGACAAGGCTGTACAATAAGAGAACAAGTGACAACATTATTAAAATATTTTCATATGAAATACGCCATATGATTTTATCTATTTTAATTAGTTTCTTTATTCTCTGGTGTTTATCTTTTTCTCTGGTTCAAATATTCTTAAGCCTTTTCTCAATACTAATATGTGGGGCAAAATGAAAAGAATGGATAGTTTTACCAATAACCATTATTAGTATGTTTTATGCCAAGCTAATGCTAACTGAGCAGGTCTAAAGAGTTTTTGCTGCATCGTGCAAGTTGTATTGTGTTTACTGATGCGACTGCTGACACGTTTCTAATCCTTTCACATAAACGAGCGTCCTTGTTTTGACAGCTGTGCCAATAAGCGGTTCTGACTGTTTTCTCAAAGTGTATAAACCTTCACTCATTATCTGTCTGGCAGGTATTTCCTGCAGCCAGGCAGGTGGTAAAGTGTCTCAACTAGTAAGGTTTTTGCTATATATATAAAAAAAAAGAACAACAACAACAACAAAAAAAAAAAACCTGGATTTTTTATTGGTTTTTGCAACAAATATCGTAGTTTGGCGAAAGAATGATGTTGCACCATGTCTTGGCTCAGCTTTTTACAGTTTTACTTTTTTCAAATATATCTACTCATGACAACATAGGAAGGATAATGTTTATTTGTTGATTTCAACCTCAGCCTTTAAGATAAGGTTGTAGTTTTCTCAACCTTACTGTCATTCCTCTATCCAGGATCAGATGTCAACATTTAGCTGGTGTCGCAGGTTTGGTTTTAGTTTAACAATAGTTGTGACTCCATCCAATTGTCATGTAAATTTTGAGAACAATTTTTAAATGTTGAAAGGAGAAAAAAATTGGGAATTAGACGCTTTAGAAAGAAATGCATTTCTAATGCATGCAGTTAGTGCCATACAACAACAGCTGTTACACACATGGGAGAGAAGGCGTATACTCAAGAATTTTGGGAGATAATAGGGGACATGTATTTTTCAAAAGTATATCTACATTTTGAAAGTTTTACTGGTTATATGGATGTGTATAAGTACTCTCATCAAAAATGTAACTGGCATAGTGTTTGCAGTCCGGATGTATTCAGAACCTCAAATCCAGTAAATCCTCTTTGGAAAGGTAGATGTGTGCTGTAAACACCGTATTCAGTGCAAAACAAAAAGAAAAAAACAAAAAAAAAATCCTATGCAGGTATATTCACAAAAATGTTATATTATAAAAAGCTCAAGATATTTTGCCACTCCTTTTATCAAGTGAAACTTATATAGATTCATTCCACATAGAGTGAAATATTTCAAGACTATTTCTGGAGGATTATGATTTCCAAATAATGACAAACCAAAATTATATATTGCACAAGATATTTTAAACAGAAACTTCAGACTTCTGAAAGGTATGTTTTTTTTTTTCTTTCTTTTCACTCCAGGTTGGGTCTTATTTGGCATGAATTATTGCAGTGGCATGGCATTTGGTGGATCAGTGTGTGGCACAGCTGAAGTGTTCTGGAAGCCAAGGCTGTTTTTAGAGCAACCTGAATTTTGAGTTTTCAGTAACTGTAAGCCAATTAAATTGTAAAATATTTAATTGTGTAATAAATCTATATAACGTGATTTTTCACTGCTGAAAAGAGTAGCAAAACATATTAACATTTTTCACAATATGAAAAATCTTTTGCTATGGATTTGTAGACTTGGTCATTATTTAGAGTTGTGTTTTTTTAAAAATATTGTGCCAAGCATATTACAAGAGTCTTAAACATTAAAATGTTCACCCTCTCAAGTTTTCTACCACCTCATGATTAGAGGGGTTAGTACTTCAAGCCAGGGACTTGCTGCTCTAGCCTGAGAAAAGCTATGTCCAATCTATCTGTTCGATCTGCAAAGCTACAGTATATGCAAAAATCCTGTGTTTACTTGACCTAGTAGAGTCAAGGAAAAGAACAGCCTTTCTAAATGCTGCTTTGGCAGAGTTTTCAGTGAAGTCTTTGGTAGCAGCACATTGTTGAAAGAATACATAGTGATCAATGAGGACTTGATTTTTTTCTTTATTTATGTAAAACATATCTGCCTTGAGGATTTGATTTCAATCATGGCTCTTGTTGATAAAAAGCTAGGAGACCCTCTCTTCAATAGCTAATTGACTGAGATTCTTGTTAGAAACATGACACTGGAATAAGGTTTTCTACATTCTGGTCTGTGTGGCAGAGAAAAAAAAAACAACAAAAAAAACATAGCGAACATAATTATTGAAACCACATTAAGAGGCAACATTTGTAGACTGAAATGATGCAGACAGTTTGAAAACATGTTTTTCAGAAAAGGATTATCGCAGCTTACATCATGTCCTTTAAACTCTTGCAATATGTTATAACCCACAAAGAAGTGATTGAGCTCCCTCTGAATTTAATGTGGCAAGAGGGCATCATAGAGCTGGGATGTGTGGGACTGTGATAACTATGTTCTTTTCTCAATTCAGGTCAGCGCCAAAATGTGAAGGCACTGACACGAGAACACTTGAATGTTTTACTCACTCGAGAGTCATGTTGAAAACTCTTGTACAACCAGAGAAAAAGGGAAGATTGAAGTGTGTTATCACTTCAGGGGGCGGAGGTAGCTGTGTGACTGACAAACCTCAGTGAGGCCAGAGGACACCACATTGCTGCATTGACATTCTCACTCGGGTGGGGAGCTTACTGTCAAAGATATGTCAGACGCTGTGGGGTTTTCACATGAAGCGACTAACACGCACACAATGGTTGGGTTTAGAGCTCTTGTCAAAACACTTTAACCTCACCCTTACTGCACATAACCCTTAGCCTTCACCTTTGTTCTACTCCCAGAGTTTCTTGCATCCTGTGCCAAACCAAGTATTTCTAATTTGCCCCTGTGCCCTGTGGGTTTTTAATAGCTGTGGTGCACTAGCTGTAAACAGTAGGTGTGACACGACAGATGGAAGCAGCAGTGGGAGTCTGTGTGAGTCTTTCAGTCCCACAGTGAGTCCCCTGGGCTGCAAGTGGAAAGTGACCGGAGTAATTAATCCATTTTCACTACTCCTTTATCCTCCAAATACTCAGCCACGCTGGTGTTCGCTCAAGGACGCAAGAACAGCAAATTTCATTTCAGCCACTTTCTGCAGTTTTCAGTGATGGGTGAAAGACAGGATGATGATGTGAAAGGACTGATAGCTGATGTGGAACAACCACATTAAATGGAAGTTACAGTGGAATAAACTTCTGCAAAATCCAAACATTTCGATCCAAGACTCAATTTCAGATGTCCATTCTATATCCTTCAGAGACCACTGCACTACATAAACATTTTAAGAAACTGGAAAGCATAATCTTCTTAGTGAAAGTATTTGAAGATGTGATGCTTTTAATGGATCTACCCACAGAAATCAGTCTTCAAAAAGGGTTTACTCAGTTGTTTGTGTGTGTGTTTGTGTGCATGTTTTGGCTTCTATCAAACTGCATGCATTATGGCAACATTACTTCCCACACTCGAGAGAATATCAACTTCTTTATTTGCAATCACAAGAAACTCAAAAACTCATAACATAAAAGCCAGAAACTGGGCCCTGAGTGCATTTGTTGGTAGCCCACGCACTCCTTGTGTCTGAGGTGTAGTCCTCGATGTGGTTGTCCTGGGTTTGATTCCTGATCTTGGTCCATTTGCTGCATGTCTTCCTCTTCTTTCTCCTCCCTATTTGAACAATTACTGTTAAATAACGGCCGCTAGTGCCTAAAAATAACCAGGAGCTGGTTGAAGTAATGACATTTTCTTTTCGGAAATCTCTTAGATCTCAGATATTGCACAAAAAGTTTCACATTGTGTCATTATGACAGCATTAGATCAAAGGAAAACTCTGCTTCTACAGAGTAGCTATCGGGCAGTAAGGATACATTTACAAAGAACAACAGAATATAATATAATATAATAAAATGTTTTTTTTGTCTTGTAGTGGTATAATGAAGTGAGTGAACAAATGACTCTGGCCATTTCCATAAACTTCAAAAACAAACACAGCAAAAATTAAAAATAAACTGCTAATCTCCATAAAACAAAACAATGAACAGTATACAATGTAAATATAGAATAAAACAAAAGTATGCTACATAGTTTTGTACAAGCATTATCCAATTTCAGAAGATTTAATAAATATATGATTTATTAAAATATATTCTTATAAAAGAAGCATAGGAGTTCAAACTGTTCAGGTCAGCTGATTGTTGTGTTGTGCTCTTGTACAAACATGAGGCATTTTAGCCTGTAGAGGTTTATGCACACTGCAATGTAAGTCAAGGACAAAAAGGTAAAACAACTCTACTTCAACTTGCAGCAGCATTTATAGAAGAATTAAAAATGATTGAGGGCATGGCCTCCATCAGTGTTATCTCCCTTTGAAATGGCTTTTGGTCAGCAAAGTCCAACAGTGCAAAGTTCGAGGCAGTAATAGTCCAAGGTCTTTGAACATCTAGGGAAACAGATAACTTGTCTTGGTGATTTTTTTTTTCTTTGGCTTAAGATTCATTGCGTCTTGTGAGGAGGTTTTTCCTAATATAACAGTAAAAATCCTTTTCCTTTAAGATTAGAAAATGCCTGTTCTGGAAATTACGTGATAAAAACAACCTTTGGAGTAATGTTGAATTGTTTGGAGATTGGGAATGAAACACAACATCCTTAAAACAGTAAAAATACTGCAGGCTGTTTGGTTTTTATAAATTTAAATAAATGTCACACAGACATCGCCATGTTGTTTCACACACTAGTTTGCAGAAATTGTGAGACACTCTTTCTGATTAAACTGGTGTATTTCTCAAATAAATTCTATTGTTACCACTAATTGTGGGTTCTTTAAAGTAACTTGCCACCACACATATAGCATGTATTACTATACATTTCTGGAGAGAGACTCAGTATTGGCTAACATTTATTTTTAAATTACTTTTAAATGATTTTTAAAATCAGAGTGGAGGAGGGAGGGTGTTGAATCACAGTCACAGCATGTCTTACTGAGGCTATGAGAGAAACTGAACAAACTCTCACTCAACTTTATTCAAACAGAGTTTTGCTTAACAAGTCTTATCCAACCTAGTGATGTATTTATGGATCCATACTGTCAGCTGGATGTCCTCTTTGCAAGGGTGTTTCAATGCTATTTTTTCCCAGATGCTGACAACGTGAGGAGACACAGCAGAGGGCCCTGCTACTGCCTCAAAGTTCCTGACATTGGTTTGATGTATGAACCCAAACTTATTCTATTTAGGGAAACCTGATCTGGTCACAAGACAGAAAAATGGAGGCCAGTGTGATGCACATGCTTCAGGTAAACAGTGCACATCTAGCTTATGCATAATGTGGTTTGTGGCAAAATCTAAACAATGAATAGTGTAATATTTACAAGACAAATGCTTAAATTTAGGTAAGCATAAAATGTAAGCCACTTCAGTTTTAAGAATAAGAGTTTGTAAATACTTTTATTTCATGATCTACAATATTACTGCCAAGTTTCATGTTGCTCCACTGCCTCTCCTACCTCTGCTGTCTGCTAATTGCTGATTGATGGGAGGGCAGATTTGTCTTCAGTGTTTTCTGAACCAATGGACTCACAGTGACCTGTAAGGGAGCAAATGGACGAGACAGGCACCGTCAGCAACGTAGAGAATATTAAACATATCAAAACATAGGGTGTGAAGTGATCTTCAAAATAAATTTAAATTTGACTAAACACCCTGTTATTAAAAATGCTGTAATTATAATCATAGAAGGTGGGAGTAACAAGTGCTGAGAAATTCACTCCAAGTAATACCAATAAATATAAATAGTATTACAATAAATATCAAGGAAAACAAAGATGTGGTCAATGTTTGCACATAAAACACATTATGTTTTAAGTGCAACTTTTACATCCTTTTTTGTTTGTAAGATGAATCTATGGTAGCTTCTTGATGTCCACGTGGAGTGTGCAAACACTATCAATTTGACCAGGTAATAGTCCTCTGTTAAACTTGTTAGCAGTCAGAAATACCATGAAGACTTTCTTTGAAGCTGCATCATTGAAGTTCTGTAGCAGCTAAAGTAGATCATGCAGCTCACAGAGAGTGAAATCCTCTGGAGACCAGAGAGAAAACAAGATGGAAAGCAGAGATTCTTTACAGTTTAGTCAACTGGCTCAGCAGGGGTTGCAAATAAACACACAGCCTCTGCTAAGGCAGATATACAGATACTTTTAAAAAAGGTTCAAGAAAGAAGAAGATAATGAAAATAAACTTTACCATGTGACAATTTTTTTAGTATGTATTCAACATCTGTCACATGCTTAGATACACATTTAAACAAAGATCACCAGACACAAACACCAAAATGAACTAGCACAACAATAAAATACGGATATTTTTACACATATATTCTCTCAAAATGGATAATTTGTGGCTATGTACAGACACAACAAAACATGGATTTTTTTTCCTGAAATCTAGTCAGATGAAGTGACAGAGTAAGGGATTAAGAAAGATTACTTTTAGAAGATGAGAACTACAGTATTTTATACACCACTCATTTTTTTTTAAATCACTAGCTTTGTGGTACAATCTCACATTTCTCAAGTATTCTTGTCAGAGCACCTCTGGGGTTCGCAGCAGAGAGGCAGTGTAAATCTAGGGTAAAATGTCCCTCTTTCAAGTCAGCATTTAGTAGATGAACTTTTAGCTGCTCTTTGTGGATATGCATAACTTCAAAGATATAAAAACTGCTTATAGTTTTGATCATTTACAAAACCAAATTATTACATCACATATGTATTATCAACATGAATAATTAATGTTTGTCACATAGATTCACAGTGTAAATTTGTTAAAGAGACTTATTCATTTAAACAGCAACATTGCTCTTTGATATCCAGATGAAAATCAGAGAAGGAAAAACATCAAGTCAAGTCTGTCATCACGTACAAACCAAGGCTTATATATCAGGTCTTTGCTGTCAGAAAAAGGTGTGATCAACGGTATTAGAAACTCTGTGAAGATCTATAAATAGAAGGGCAGCAAAATTACCCCTCAAGTCGTGTGACTGAGTTATTGCATTTGAAGAAAATGTGTGATGTTAAAAAAAGTCTGGCTTATGAAAAAAAAACAAAAAAACATTTAAGTGTTTCTTGTACAGATAAATGCATTCTAATTAAAACACATTTTAATTAGCTTATATTAAATATAAGTTACTGTTTGAGTACAACCACTTTTAAGCAAACTCAAAGATGAAGTTAACAATACATTTCTGTTATTGTACTTTTCAGGAAATGAGAATACATTTTGTAGTTCTAACTGACCTAAAGCAAGAAAGATATGGAGACTTTGAAAAGAATTTGTCTTTTAATTTGGTGTATGAGAAGTTAGGTTTCAGCTGTACGTGTAACTTCAAAATCCAAGACAAAGCGACTAAAAGAAGGACTTTTTGTTTACCCGTGCATAGCTTATGCATTTTTAATCTCATTTATAAATATAATGAAAAATCCCTAAACAATGAATCTATCGGCAAGCCACAACAACAGCATAGGCTGGAAATAATCATAACATCAAATAACCGATGTTGTTCATATAGCATTTGGAATAGAAAGTAAACATTCACTGATTCAGCTGAGTTTGCAAATGTTTCACACAATGTAGTTATACTGGAGTCCGTTTGTGCACATGGATTTTGTATGTTTTTTTTTTTTTTTTTGCTTAATGCTTACATTAGTGAAGACAATCAGGGGAAAATACAATTAGCGACTGGTCTATTAATTCTGAACATTGACGCACAATAATTACACCCTTTTATGTCTAAATTTGAGTTTGGTTTGTGTACAGTTTTGGTGATTTGATTAACTTGCATAACATGTGGGAAACTTATATAACTGTGTGGGTGAGATTTTAGTTTCTTAGTGGGGTTAAGCCCCAACACTGAAAAATCAGTTGATTGATTGTTTTGGTCTCTGGAATAATGCGCTTTTATCTATGCAAATGTTTGCTTCTACTTTATGTATTTACCTGTCTAGCAAGGGATGAAGTGCTCTGCGAATGTGAAAACGAGATAATAATGGATTATTATGTATGTTAGCAGCAATTTCTGTATATTTGCAGCAAGTTTGCAGCTTAAGAGGTGTGCTTTGAAGCACTACTGTAGCTCACTGACTTTGCACATTAAAACAAGAAATCTGCTGAAAGCAAATTATACTCCCCAGATTTCCTAAAATAGAGTTGCGATTTCACTATGAGAACTACAGATGAGACTAGTGATCCTGTGAGTAAGCAATCGGACACCCTATGGATCCAGTTAATAAAAATGTATGAATATTTGTTTTTTTTTTACTTTACCTGACAATAAAAATGTGATACAAAGGAAAAAAAGACAGTGCTCACTTTAAGTGCATAGGCCAGTTATGCTACAAGGAATCAGTGTTATGCATAGTGTTAATATTTTACATACATTTTTATCTGAACACTGTTTATCACAGCTGTGCTAGAATAGAGTTCAGCTCATGGGTGACATTAAACAAAATTCTATTCTTGATTTGATTGCTTTAACTTGAATCATTTGGAAAAACTTTAGCTATCACAGCATTTTTCCTGGCTAACCAGGTCTGCTGTGAGGGGCACTCATCCAAATGCTCCTACATTTGAGGGGGTCTTCCCTTTGTCTTAAACCAACAATGACCACAGGAAAGAATCACCATCAAAATTGAAACTGTTACTTACCTCTGCATGCAACCTGTGTGAACACAGTTCTAGTCCAGATCTAGCCTGGCAGGAGGATACTGGCGATGTCTGGCATTGTGGTTTATATATTTTGTTTTCTCTTAGTACCCTGCAAATAATTAAAAGCTAATCAGCAGTGAAGACAGTAATTTCAAATTATGTTAATATATCATTTGTTGACAAACACCAGGCCTAAATGAAATGTAGCTTTTTTAAAAAAAGACAGTGACTATTGCTAATGAGCTGATCCAAAATTTACATTTTGATTTTCAGACTTAAAATGCAATCTGACAACACAAACAGAAAAACATGTAAGCGAGAGAAGCTTTTATGTCACTGTCGCAATATTAAAATATGTTATTTGGAAACACAGAAACAGAGGGATAATCAAAAGGATAGCCTCTCTTTCATGTTTTCTAAACCAAAAATGATTTTTGTCATTCTTCTAGATTTATTCAAACAGTAATGGGCATGCTCTGAATGTCATAGAAAAAATAGCTTGAGCCAAAGTAATTTGTGAATGATGTCTAGTAACTAATGTCAAAACTGTTGGGTCTGAGTTTGTATGAAAAAGATTAAAGAGTCACAAAAGGCTAGCTGGGACACATTCTTGTAATAGCAAATGTTTCCTGGGGAAAAACTCCTCTTGTTTATAAAGGACAAAAGCCACATCTCTACAGAATTTATTTATTTATTTATTTGCCGCTTCCAACACTTACATTTCTGTATTTATACTTTGTGACCTCTACATTGGACACCACTAAAAGCATTTAAAGCTAATAGAGATGACAATACAATGCAAAAATTTGATCATAGACACAAACAACTCAATATGTGACAATAAATGAACAGTTATTGTGTCTTAGATATATGTCTGAACCTATTTTTCAGCCACCCTGTATGATCTATCGACATTTTCCAAGGGGAGGCCATCAATGTTTTTGTGTTAATGATGTCACAAGAAATTGTCAGTCTATGAGATTTTGAAGTTATCTGTTAGTCTGTATAAATGTGAACATGGTTACAAGAAATTGAATAGTCTCAAAGACCCCATTTGTTTTTCTGTATTTGCTCAACTGTATAGTTGACTCTTTAAGTGAAGGTAGCAAGTTTTTATCTTGCAATGTTTTTTTAGGAACAAACCCATATTTTTGTCAGCAGTATGTGGTGTAAATGTTGACTTTATTTGCCAATGACGAAAGTTAACCGCGTTTGCATAATTAAAGAGAAGATACAAACAAAATGTGCTTCTCTAGTAGAGGAAAAAGTTTTACTGTCTTTGGCTAAAATAATATCCTTCCAATATCAGTCTGAGCAAACTTTGCCCCACTCCTCAAGGCAAAATTCTTTCAGTTGTTGATGTTTCGTGGGTGTCTTACTTGTGCAACTTGCTTCAAGCTAGCCAATACCATCTGAAAAGTAGATGGTCTGACCTCCTGGAATGAGGTCAGGTTTTGGCTTCTGTGACGTAGGAGTCATCACGAGCCTGGACTTAGTTATGAGTTCACGTCAGCATGCGAGTACGCCCGCGCACATATACACGCAAACACACACACAATCACTAACTTACTTTTTGTTGCAGATTAAACTAACGCGGTTCATTGTGGGTGCACACACGGTGTTCCTGCTTCAGTTAACATTCATCCTCACCTGGTATTTATTTTCAACATTTTCCAGGTTCTATTTTCAAGCAGAGTTGTTTTTGGAACGTGGCGTGCCAGGAGGGAGTCACATGGCGACGATGTCATCAAAACGTACTGAGTGTTTTCTATTAAATTGAGTATTGTATTTTTGATTACAAGTTTATTTATTTATTTCTCTGATTCTTCTTCTTCTTTTTTTTTCTTCTTCTTCTTCTTCTTCTTATTATTTTGTATACTTTAAGAGTTTTTTTGAATTAGAAGTAATTGCTTTGTTGGTTTTTTTTGTTTGTTTGTTAGGACTTCCTGTGGTCGAGCCTGTGGCTTTAAAAGCAGGGCTCTGCTCCATAGAGTCAGTCAGTCTGTGGTTAGATTCCTGAGAAATCACAGTGAAGGTGATGGACTCTTACATTGAGAGTACTGCTGTTTGTCTGATTTTAATCTGCCTTGGACGTCCTTGGTATATATTCTGCACCTGACATCTTTGTTTATGTGAAGAATAGCATAATAAATTTCACTGAAGTGATCTCTGGCCTTGGCCAGCCATTTGTGGTTCTCCAAGTCACAATAGATCCCTGTCACAACCTCATCCTAGGACTTCTAATTGTTTTGCTTTCAGTGCAAACGTTTTGGTAATACCTTATTGGTTTGGCTCTTTATCATAGTTCTACTTAAGTTTCATTTATATATTTTACATTTTAGCATTTTTCTTGACCACTCTCTGATATATGGTACAATTCATGGTGGATTATGGTGACCATGAAGCTCCTGCTTCATAAAAACATCCCCAAACCATGAGATTTTCAGCTTCACAACTTGTGTGAAATTATTTTCCTCAAATGCTGTTTTTTTTTTTTCACCATCAACATGTCCTCTGTTCTGGTATCCAAATAATTCAATTTCACAAAAGAATGTTCAAAAGCTTTCTCTTTGTTAAACATACCAACATAGCTCCATGGAAACTTGTCTTCTCTCTCAACTACAGTGCCATATAGAAACAGACTATGAATAGATGGTAGAAAATTACTTTAACTCATGTTGATTAAAGAAAATGTTAAACTTCCCAAAATGGGCATGAATTATTTACATGGTAAGTGCAAATCTTAGTGTGACAGATGTTGCCTTTTATGTACTCATAAGGAAGCAGAGTGTAAAATGAGGAAGGTAAGAAATAAACAGCAAGACAAAACCACGGGAAGAAAAACTCTATGGATCCTTGTTTTGACAAAATGTAATGTGAGGAAAATCTCTGTAAAGCGTTGTCGTCGGACAGTTTCACTCTTACTCAAAAAATACATCAAATTCTGATGAGAACTCGCATCCATTGATTATTGCCACCTGATGGGCTGGAGTGGAATTTCCTCAGCAGCTGAATCAAAACTAATGCTCTCAAACTGAATATGAAAACGACCATGTTAGCATGAATCCTGATGATTTGCACAGTGAGACACGGGAAAGCAATTTAAGCACTTGAATCCCAATGCACTTGACCACTTGTCAGTGGGACTGTTTGGGATTTGAGCTATGAATCTCTAAGAGACACATTCATGTTTAAAACAGAATGCAGAAGCTGCTTAGCTTTGTATCTGCGAGTGTGGAGATTATGAAAACCATGCAGGAAAACAAAACAAGCTGATGGGATAAAAAAAAAAAGTGCTCACTGTCACACAGTTGATTACCTCTTTTATATGCCTAAATGGTGTGCTCATTGTGTCTTTACGTTGTGTAAGAATATAAAGATATTTATGTGTCAAGAGGTTTAGGTGGGTGTTTGTTTTGCTGTTTTTTAAAAGTTACCTTGGTGTGAGTAGTTTTTTCAGTTCAAACCTATTTACGTCTGAGCGAGTGCCACCACAGTCAGCTTGTCAGGTTGTTGTCTTGAGTGTTATTTTGCTGCTTCTTTAATCATTCTGCTTCACAGAGAGCAGACATGACAGCAGACCTGCAGTGAGATGCCAGCCACAGTTCAGATTAGACACATCTTTCAGCGTGTCTAAAAATGTTTGCTAGCTACAAAATTGAAATTCCCTCATTTATTTTTAAATGGGTGACACAATAATTTATGGTGCTGGTTCTCATTAACTCCGTGTCAAATGAAGCTGACTTGTAGAACATATTTGTAGCATGTTTGCATCGCAATATTGTTTTGACGGTTGTTACTGTCTGAAAATGGCAAGCACACTGTATTTTGCCTGTGCTGTCAGCTCACATTTAAAATATTTATGAAGACTGTAAAAGAAAAATGCAATCTGTAGCAACTCAAAAGGGCTACCACCTGTCTTGCCTGTGACAAAGAGTAAAACACTTCATATCTTCAAAGAGACGGCAGGTTTCAAGCTACAGCACTGTCTTGTGAGGCTAAAAACACTGTAATTTCTGTCAATTATGCCAAATTGAACACGCCATTTTATTTTTTGTTGTGACAAGATGAAGGGCAAGAGTCCTTCAACAACTGCTATGTTAGCTGGGCTTCCTCTTGATGCAAGACTGAACAAGAAAGGAAATCGGCATTTGTTCTGAAAACCTTTCAGGAAGAAGGGTAAATACTCCATACAGGTCTCAAAATAAATGCCTGAGTGTGTTTCCTGAGCCTCAATCTCACTCCATTAGCTGTGAGCTGAGCAGCTCAATTACTGCGAGATGAACTCAGGTGTCACACTGCGTATACCCGTTATGCTTGTCATGCTTTTTCGGTGATTATTTATTTCTTTAGCCGTGTAGAAATGACAAGGAGCAGTCACACTAGTTGTAGTGGAGTTTATACTAAAAGTAACTCCCACACAGAAAGGAAAATACACAACTGGGTGTGTTGTGTGTGTTTGAGAAATAGAAAATGGGAATGCATTCGACATGCTAACAGAGAGCAGAATTGTATACCTAGTCTTCTAAAGATGAGAGCTTGACAGAGTCTGGGTGTCTGTGTCCTCCTCCCCTTCCTCAGTGTGTTATTGTGTCTTACATGTGCTTTATTTCTGGTTATTTGTATCTTTCCTCACCACAAGATTGTTGGATCCATGCTTACAGATATAACACCATCTCCAGACTGGTTGTGGAAAAATTCAGCAACAGTTTTCATAAAGGACTAGCAGAAAAACCTTTGATGCATATGTGAGCATGAAACATATTTTCACACACTCGCTAATCCTGTACACATTGGAAGCACATTACTTATTGTCAGAAAAATAATACCCAACATAACTATAAAGAAATGTGTTCTATTTTTTTCTTTGCTGCAGCAATTCTTCTTGGCAATAAATCAGACATTATTGAAAACTCTAATTGTTTCCCATTAAATGGTGCTTTATATGTAAGAACATCTCATTTGAGGGCTTATTTATACGGTATAGTATGTGGGCTGTACCCATGAAAACTTGCAAAATCCTTTTTTACTGAACAGTTCTTTAACTAGAAACAACAAGTTAGTCATTTTAAGAAGTAACTTCAGTCCAGAGAGATGTTGAGATGCATAGCAATCCTTCATCTCCTCTCTTAGGGATCCCACTCTGTTTTTTTAAGATGCTAAGAATTTGGGAGTGGAGAGGCATAAATGACCTGCCTGCAGTTCTGGCTTCAAACACGTTAAATAATTTCGTCATCTATTATGATCCATGGCCAGTGTGAATTTGTTGTGTTTATTTGCTCCACACACACTTCTGAGGGTCTTGTTTATTAAATGAATAAAATGCCAAAATGCCAAGCTTCTTTAAAACTAAATCATCAAATTCAACAAACAATACCAAACAAGAAAAAAAGACAGTGAGATTTTTGAAATTGGTATCAAACTTTTTAATGGGCAAAACATCAGCCCTGTTCCTTAACACATAAATGTTTTTTCTTTGATAATTTGAAGTGAAATAGGTTTTCTATTAGTGTCAAATGCCAAAAAGCCTTCATACAGAACATTAATATACCAGACCACCAGTTCTAGAAAAGGGTAGCATGAAGACAGCAAATAGTCAAGAGTTTTGCAGAAATACTTTAATTTTCTTACTTCCTGTAGCAACTAGTTTTGCTGCAATTCCAACTTCTCCATAACAGGATGAACAGAGATTAAGTTCAGCTGTTTCTTTTTTCAATTCCCCTTTTGCCCTATCAGATTTAGAATATAATACTAGTGTTTCTTTTCTGCTGCTGGTGTAAATTTTTTGTTGAATTTATTTTGCTCCTTAGCCACCATAAATTGAACTCATAATCTGGAAGTACCACATGCCATGCTAATGTGGCATTTCCAGAGGAGATGGTGGTGATCAGCGACACATTCACTCCTGAATCGGTGGGTTGCTGGTTTGATGCCCTGCTCTGTCTATCTCTGTCTATCTCTGTCATTGTGTCATTGTGTCCTTGCACAAGATGTTTCATCTGCTGGTGGTGGTCAGAAGTCCTGGTGGTCCTGGTGTATAACAGCTTTGTTTCTGTCCGACTGCCCCAGGGAAGCTGTGGCCTAATGTACCTCTCCACCGTCAGCGTGTTAATGTGTGCACAAATGATTGAATGTGAGCAGTTTAGGGTCCTCTGAACTTGATAAAGTAACATACAAGTACTGGTCATCTTGCTATTTTTGTCACTTGCTTCAAATGCAAATGCACATTTCATTAGTAGCTGTTGCATTTTACTCCAGTAACTACATAAGGATCTTTAAACAGTAATATTTCTAGCCTGACTCAACTATAGCTTTTATTAGATAAGACATTTGGTCCTAGCTGTTGTAGCAATTTAATGACTTACTCTTGTTATGGTATGACTAAATGAAACACAACATTAGCTCTCTATATATTCTGATCTTCGCAGGAATCAAAGCTGTAAGCCTACACTCATAGCTAATCTCTAATCACCCTGTCGCTCTGCCACCTGCTCAACTCAGTATGTAAATGTTTACTCACTACATTATAAGCTCCTGGATAGAATTGCTGATATAATTTAGGAATACAGTCATGTTTTCGTTTACCATCTCACATGCTGAACAGAGAGATTGGGTAAATTCATAATTTACAAAACATGTTTCTCCAAGGATTTCTGCTTGTCACTGTAACCCACATCCTGTATGTGTGTGTGTTTATGTATGAAACATCAGTACGCTCTCTTCGCCGGTTTGATAAATTGTGAGGGTGCTATGGTAACCACTCCTCACAGTCACAGAGATCAGTGGCCTTCTTTTCCCGAAGACACCGAGCTAATAGAACTGCACTGAATGAATTGTTGTGTTCTTGGCGGCTAAAAGCTTAAAGCTCCTTAATTCACCTTTACTCTTTCATAGGTTTTTCTATTTCTGTTGCTCAGTTATCAGTTTATCTATGAATCTGTGTGTTTGAAGAAAGGGAAGGAAGATGTTGTAATTTTAATTTTTTCTATGTATACAGTACTGGAAAAAAACCCAGTAAAACAGCTTTACAGGATTATCATACTGACTGATGCATTCTTAGTTAAAAGGAACACAACTTGCAGGAATTCTCTCTAGGTTACTGATTAGTCACGTTAGGACTTTCTAAGACACTTGTTTCATCACGTATACACGCATTTGGTGGGTCAAACTGTATTAAAAGTAAAAATGGAGAATGGCATTGATTTTGGATAAAAGAGATTGTATTTTCACAAAAAAGTAAAAATAGAAGAGAGGGCTGCTGGAGAATAGTGTTGCATCACTGCCAAGATCAACAGTGCCCCCTCCTGGTCACTTGCACAGTTAAGTGGTCCAATCTATTTAAAACCACTTCCTAGGAACAGCTATGAAAGCTGAAATATTAAATTATCTTCTCAACATTTTTACAGAAAGAATCATATTTAAAAACAATACACTTACACAAAGCTAAAGGGTTTGAAAGTTAAAATCATTCTGTAACTGTTAATTATTTAAAAAAAAAAAGTTTATTTTTTATTTATTTATTTTTTTAAATTAAAGATACTCCAAAGAAGTATGAGAAAAAATTCTGAATTCAGTGTCTGATGATGAAAAACTAAAACAAAATAACTTTAAAGGGGCGTTGTTATGTATTTTCCAGGCTCATAGTGCCATGGAGTCAAGACATTTAAGTAAGTGTTTGAATCCTGCCAGAAATGTTCTGTTTTGAATTAAGAAACTCAGACAACAGCTATTTTTTAATGTTCCCTTGGCTCAGAAACTGATTTGAAAACATTATGCAACTTTATTTAATTTTCAGTAAAAGAAAGCCCTTTCTTATCTATAATCTTCATGTTTACAAACAATATCCACAGGTTCATCAGTGGTCTGGCTGTTGACCTAGAGCTACGGTTATCTCTTGTCGTCTTGGAATTAACTCGCCAGTTTCATTGTCTTTCAGCTTTGGTTTGTCTTTTTTTTTAAATCTGAGATTTCAATTGTTTTATATCTCTGTGGCAGAAAATGTTTTTGGTGGTTGAGGAGATATTTGTCCTCTCACATGTATTTCCTGAAGAGATGACACACATCCAAATCAATCAAGAAAGGTACTGAGTGTAACTTTTCATACTCAAGAAAACAATATGTTTTTTCTCAACTGTCACAGAAAGCAACAAGTATTAAGACGGAGCTGTGATGTCAGTGAATATATATAGTAATGTCTTCAGATTCAGCGAACATGACTCAACAGCATTAAAAAAACATGTTTTTAAATTACTCATTTACTTGAATGGCCAATTGAAAGGCAGAGTGTTATTTTTTTTTAAATGTTTCATACTTTCAGCTTTTTGAATCTAACATTTAGTGACACCTTCCCTCTAGACCAGTGTTTCTCAATTCCAGTCCTCACGCCTCCTGCCCTACATGTTTTAGGTGTTTCCTTTATGCCACACACCTGGATTGAATATGTGGGTGATTAACAGGCTTCTGTAGCACTTGATGATCATGCAATCATTTGAATCAGCTGTTCTGGAATAGAGGTACATCTAAAACATGCAGAGCAGGGGGGCCTGAGGACTGGAATTGAGAAGCGCTGCTCTAGACACACACACACACAAACATGCACGCAAACACACACCCACGCATGCCCACAGGATTTTATTCATACAATACATTGCAGTGCCACCTTTTTCTAGTGAATACATCCAGTTGATCTGTGTAGTGAATGAGAGCCTGAATGATCAAGTGGCACGGAGGTCAAAAAGTAAACCAATAAATTCACAAATCACACTTTATATTTCATGTTTCATTCCAATTTTTCCTGTAGATTTAGTTGTACTTGTTCAATATTTTGTAATACTGCATTACTGATCTGTACTGTTGCTGCCATTGTCAGGTCTTGAGAACATAGTTACTATTTGAGAGGTTCAATGTTCCTAATATGAATAGTGATCTTTCACTTAAAAACCCTAAATTGCAAATTTGAGCTCTGTCCAGTCATTTTACAAACACAAAGATATATTTCTTTTTTTTATGTCATGTATTAAACACTAAGATACAATCTTTTCAGCTCATTTATTGTTCACCCCAATTTTAGCTCTGAGTTTCATTGAATTGCAGAAATTTCTAAATTATTAGAGCCATTTTCTTGGAACAAAAAATATTCTATTACTGTTTGAAGAGGTAATCCTGAATAAAGAACAAGAAGAAAAACTAAGGAAAGGTCTGTGGGTGACAAAAAGCACTTCTTGGCCACTTTTTCTAAATAATCAAATGTAATTTTCTGAGGGAGTTCTGAAAACAGAGAGAGATAATTCATTATGGAGCTCAAACAACTGAGACTGAGATGAAAAGCAACATGGGAGTGCACATTGCATTTGCATGTAGCTGTGTCTAAGGTGTGCATGGCTTCTTTTCTTTTGATATTACATGCTTTATGGATTTTCTTGTAGGGATAAATGTCGTTCTCTTCAAACTAGTTGCAAGGAACTACAAAGTTAGCCTGACCACCGGGAGGGTTTTAGAATTGTGATCCTCTTTCTGGATAGCCGGGGATAATCCCAAACTATTACAGTAGCCAAAGCTTCCTTGGAAAAACTGTTTATGGATTTATTGCCTCTAGATAGGATTCAGAAGCCACTCACACAATACAGTTGTTAAAACTGCCAAAACACATTTCCTCAAGACTCACAATTTCCCCTGAACTATAGGTGGAAAACATTACTGTCAATCTGCTCTCACAAAACCATTTCTTGGAAAATCAAAGTAAACTGCTTCAAAGCACTTAAATCTGTTCGCAATTTACTGATTGTAAATCAGTAAATTAATTTTGATTTAAATTGTAAAATAATGATTTTTTTGCTTTTTTGCTTCAGCTTGCTTTTTTGCTTCAGCTTGTCTTTTTACCCAGACATTATTTACTGATTGTAAATAATGACCTTAGACTGCTCTAGCAAAATTTTAAGAAGGAAACACTCCTGTCAGTACATCCATGTTTATCTCCTTCTCAGAATTTGACCAAATTTCTACATCTCAATGTTATTTAACTTTATCTAATTAAATGTAGGCATCTTTTTTCCAATCCGATGAGTAAGTAATGATTCAAAATATACATTTTCATGAAATCTTCCACATAAATTTTCTAGCTGAAAAGAATGCATAAAGGAAGTATAGCTCTATTTTATTCTGGGTTTCTTAGAAAACAAATTACTGAAACAAGAAACATTCGCAATTAGTTACACCTAAAGTACTTTGATTTTAATATTATAGTTTAAATGTAAAAGTCTCGTATTAAAACAAAAAATAACTGATTGTATCTTTAACGTGGAACCAAGGATATAACTTGTTATATTTGGTGTCTATATAGAAAACATACATTCCCTCTATTTTAACTATGAAAAACAAATCAGTTCAGTGTTTCTTAAGCTTGAATTTAAAAGGGTGTTTCAGGTTTTTATTACATTCCAGTACAATCATTGTAACTGTTGTAGTATTGGTGAGGTTTTTCTTTTTTTAGTTAATCATGTAGTTAATCTAGAATGCTTCAGCTTGTCTTTTAACCCAGACATTGTTGACATACAACTTAATGGACAGGTTCATGTCAATCTGATTAAAGTCCTGCAACTCTCTTATAGCTTATATTTAATCCTTATTTATGTTCAGTTGTACCACAGGCCAGGCTGGTTTACAAGCTGTCTAAAATTCTGCCACAGCAGTGTTACATTTAACATTCAGCTAGTCAAAAATAATCACGCAAGGAAAAAAGGAAGAAAGCAAAGTACAGGATTGGCCAGGATGATTCACACACTTTGTGAGCAGGTAAAACTGTTTTATTATTGTTGTAATTGTTCATTTTTACAGTTGAATTGGATTCTAGTAGACATTAAACTGGTAAGATACAATGATGTAATGCACAAATCTAAATCAACCTTTGTGCTGCCTGCAATCTCACAACCTTTAGCACAAGATCCCACATTAAACTCACTTTTGTTGCCAATTCTGTTTATGTAAAAGCCCCAAAGAGGCTATTTTATGAAATGAAAGCAACAGCATAGTGCAACAACACACCAAATGGCATAAAAGTGAGAATTATGTCATTAACATGGTCCTAAACATATAACATGTTCAGTTTTCTTCAAGGACCTGTGCAATTTCCAAAGCTTTTCTGTTTGAATTTGCTTTTAATCTCCCCCTGAAAACATCGGGACATCTACTTCCCATTATTGTTGGGAAACATGGCATCAAGCTCATTTTGTGAATGTGGCAGTAAAACTATTGAGGGAAATGATGTGCATGCAGTGAAAGACTCACAGCCAGCTGTATTGGGTCAGTGTCAACTTCAGTCAAAATGTCAGTAATAATACTCGTAAAAATAAGAAAAAGAAAAAAAAAAATGCTAGATTATGTGATATCATATTCTAAGTCATTATAAGGCAGCTGTAATGTCGAAAGATGTGTTATTGTGAAATATATATATAAACAATTATTTATAAAAAATTATACATATGTATGTAAAAAAATTTTTCATAACTGCCTTTGTTTAGAATATGTCCTTTCACTAAAATCCACAGAGAGGAAGACTTTGAATATGCCAAGTCACATATTTATTTATTCTCAAAATGTCAACATGCTCTGCAGAGCCCTCTCTGTGAACTGTGAACAAATACTGATGGGATCCAAGCTCTCAACAACAGTGCCAGCTATGTTTTTTTAAGACTTGATACCCAGCTCCCTCTAGTGTTTGTATTCTAAACCACACCCATATGTTCATGACTCAAATTCAGACTTATAGTTATAAATAACGCAGCAACGACAAAAACAAAGTCTTTGTTAAATTGATGCGTATTTTAATGTAACGTTCGCTATCTCCTACAATATGAAATCGCTTTGACAACATAATAAAAGCTTTGATTAATTTCTGTGCACAAAGCATGGAGCTGCAATTGGACTGAACATTGCCATTGTTCTCCTATCAGCTCCTCTCAGATGGGTTTTAATGTGGATCCTATAGTCAACCTAATGAGGCTTGCTACAATTACAGAGGGACTGACAGTAAAAAAAGGGGGCAGTCAATCTCGCCTCCTCCAAATGACCAGATCACTCAGTCTCAAATGTTCTCCACCCGGCCGATGTCACCTGCTGAAATTTTATCAACGCAAGGTCAGGCTGCCATGATCTGTTACCTAACCACAAGGTGTGCATCTTGCCCTCGACGCGACAGATTTCTCTGTCATTTTTATAGCCCTTTGGATATAAGAGATGAAAATAGGAACATATTGTTGTCGTTATAATTTTAGGCTCATCCCGTTCTGCTTTTGATGGCGATGCCTTTGCTTGCAATTCAACACCATCTGGCTAAGTATGTGCAGTCGGGAGCTGGAAGCTGTTAGAACAACCAGTCTTCATTCAGAATGCAATCATTGGTTTTGGCACATTGACATAACCCATTTGTTATGAGAATGCCCAGATAATGAGTTCCACTTAATGTAAATCTCATGTCATCTATTCCCAGAGCTGTATGACTAGTTAGACAAAACAACAAAAAAATAAATAAAAAATAAACATTCTGAAAATGATGTTGATATATGTAAGTCAAAATGTCCACTTTTTGTGTATTTGCAAAAGATCAACATGCACCTTTGTGGTAGTGAACTTTCAGGGTATCTTGTTTGTTGTACTCCAACAAAACAAACAGTCCTGTTGGGTCAGCCTATCAGACAAACACGTAAGGTTATGGAAACCTGGCAAACAGTTACTCTGTTCTTTCAGCAACCCTTCAGAAATTAGCACTTAGGATTCATTTTGCAAATCCAAATTTCATTAATAACATATATTTAGATAAAAAAGAGGATCTGATAACAAAAGGCTAAATCTGCCAAAATGGCAGGTAAAGTAGGACAGTTAACAAAAAAAAAAAAAAAAAAATCATACTGTTTTTTTTTTTTTTTTGTTTGGTTTTTGCTCAGATTGTAGTTCAGATCTTGAATCTCATGAGGTCGATTATGTTTTGAAAACTGAGTACTCTATAAATTGATTCCCTTTTCAATCAAAATAAAATATTTGAAAGGACTGTGGCATATACTGTATGCAACATTTTAAGATTTCATCTTAGGTATTTCCAACAATTTCATCATCTTCAGTGATCATTGTTCAACTCTATATTATTGCAAGACACTTGTTAACTAGCCTGCAGTGTAGTTCAGCCAGGGTAAAAATCATATTTCACTGATTTTGTAACCTTTATTCCATTGACAAATGGTAAGGAAGATTCAAGCTATTGCAGAATCAAATCACAAAATGACGACAAAAGAAACACAATTGTTGCTCTACATTTAATAGTCTGATTAATCAATTCTTCACAAAATATGTTCAGTAACATGCTCTATAATACAAAGTGATCATTTGAAAACTGATGATAGTCTGACAATAGGCTTAGAATGCTGGTTTTGGCTGCAGTTGTTTGTCCACAATGGTACATCAGGCATCTGGCTGCCATGTGGGCTCTGCAGTTTTTCTGCAAGAAAGACAGATTTTATGAGTAAAAACAAAACATATTCTTGGCATTAATCTTTTCTCATCTGCTTTAAAGAGAAAACTCAGAGATACACATGTGAAAGTGTTCACTGAAGGTTAGCTAAGATTACTTACATGTTTTCAGGCTTACATGAATTTAATATTCTGTTGAGCTTGTCATGTTGTAACAAAGCCAGTGGTTGTTCCATTGGACCGGACATGACATGGCTTTGTGCACTGTATACTTTACAAACACAAGAAAACATAGTCCATGCCAATAAATATTTAGATGTGATATGAGGATGTATGTTTAAATGAACACAAAGACTTAAGTTGAAATATTTAATGGTACCTCTGGTAGTTTAATCTCCACATCAACGCTGTCGGCCCAGGCAGCAACAACTGTTGCAGACACTTCATGCTCTGGATTGCTCTCATTTTTCTGGGAGAAACCATGAAGTAATGCCACACCAGGGATGTACCATTCAATTCTAGAAAAGGCAGGTTAAGCAGTAAGAGTAAGATACTGAGTTCCCTTATTCAGATTTGAAAAGTCAATATTCCTCAATAAATATTTTCACAATGGAACCATTGAAGTGAAATTTATACCAGATGTAATCAGAGTAATCCACCCCCCAAAATGACAGCAAATTAAACTAATAATGAAGACATGTGAATATCATCATTATTAGAATCACACAGAAAATATTGTGCTGGAAATTGTATTTTGAAAGAGAAAATGACACAATAAATCATAACAAAAGCACTGCATTGGCAGTGAAATTTCAAGATGGGAATATCATAATGTCAGGTTATTTTCTCAGCATATGGTAGAGATTGGTCTCCATATATCTGATTGAAAGAGAAATGATGAAATGTGCCAGTACTTTCTTGATGAGAATGTGAAGATGGAACATGAGAACAATGATATCAAGTACATAATCAATGAACTCTCATATCAGAGGAAGAAAATAAAGCTGTGATAATGGCCCTATCCTTACCACAACTTGAATCCAGCAAAGATGTGTGGACAAATATGATGGTAAGAGTGAACACAAGATGGTTCCAGACCCTTCAAGACTTAAAGAAAATTTGTTTGGAAGAATGGCCAAAAATCACACTAGAAAAATAAGTGTTATTAGTTTTTCCCTATATTCCTCAGATGTCACTAAGAAATTTTGCTTCATACAAAGATCTCATAAATATAGGATAAGATGCCACATTATTCTAAACAACTTTTTCATCTGTTTTGACTTCTTTGTGTAGTTTGCTTGGTTACTTACTTTTAGTGTGTACTGACATTACACATTATAGGGTACATTACATTATTAGAGGGTGTTGACATTACATAATATTTACTGAGAAGCACAATTTGTTCAGTTCACTATTTTTCCTTCTCTGGGTTATACTGATTATGCATTCATCTTTTCACAACATATTCTCTTTCTTTACTGATGCATTCCTTTAAAAATCACCTTTTGCCAAGCTCAGTCATGTACTCTGAAATCCTGTTCCATTGTACTTTGGTCTTGAGCACTGGCTTGGAACCATTGACATATGCAGCAGTGGCTTCCATTGACATGTCATAGGTCTGACTTTCATTGCCCCATGTGATGTGTGCCTACAACAAGGCAAGAAAGTGATAATGTTAAAAACAACTGCACAAACCAGGGAGCAATTTCAAATGTTGATAAATCAAATGGTAAATAGGATCTGCTTTTTTTTTTTTTTCTTACCAACCTTTGCCTTAGCATCCAGAGTGGTATCAACACACATCTTCCAGTTGGTGCTCGTTCCAACTTGGGACACAATTAGTTGGGCTTTTTTAATGCTTGCCTCAGGTGTATAGTACATAACTGCATCGTAACCCTCAGGCTTCTGGTTTCCACTAATGGCAAAAGCTTGGAAGTTGAAAACAGCTTCAGTTGTCGAGTTCTGGGCATAAGAAATGAGTACAAAAACATGTTAACTATGGTTTGATAGATGCAGAATATTCATAACTGCAAATACTAATATAAAGTTAATGTACGCTGTATGTCACCTAAGCTGTGACATGTCATAGAAATGCTAATAAAAAAGGTCAAGCAGGGCCACTATTATTGAAGTTATGGAGGAGGCAAAAGCACAGCTCAGATATTTTCCTTCATAAGCTTTCTCAGCTTAAACTGTAGAAGCCATACTTCCAGAAGGATGTTGAGATGTCTGTTATTGAAGTCTCTGTCTCTTTCAGTTGGGTCTGGAGATGGATTAATTTGCTGTGTCGTTTCCTGTAAACACATTTTTAGAACAGTTTGAAAATTTGATGGGATCACCAACCAGAACAAGTGCTGCGATAATAACATTGTGCATGTTGTCAAATACCTTGGAAAGCCTCGTCAGAGTCCCGAGCAGTTGGCTTGCACTCATTGAATGTTTGCTGGGACCAACGTCAAGCTCAAAGTGGATTTTCTCAACAGCTTTTGTTGTCTGAGCTAATAAAAGTGCAGAGATTTCATTAGCGTAGAGGGTTAAAAAATGGTCTCAAAATAACATGAATATAGTAGCACTAGATGTGTTTTGTGGAGCTGATAGTTTGAATGATAGCTTTGCCAGATCCTTTAAGAAGCTGTTTAAAAAATAAAAGGAAAAGGAAAATATTGTTTTGATTGATATATAGTTTGGTTGCTAAGGATTTCTTTCATATTCAATGCAGGAATGCTTTCCAGGGAAGACGCCAAGAACCCATGTTACCACATCCTTTATTTCGTTCTAAGAATGTAGTTGCTGTTGTATTCTTGCACCAAATGATGATGAAGATGTTCAGAAGTCTTCTGTTTCAAGCCCAAGTAAAATCTTAAGTCTTTTGCTAAAGTCAGTATCAGATCTAAACAATCAATTTTTTTTTCCCAACAAATTCAAAGCTTTACATTCAGGAAATGCAAGGTCACCTTTTAGTTACTTCATCAAATTTAGTTGTAAATTCAAATAGCCACTCCTTACAACGAAGGATAAGGAATACCATTTCTGAATGTGCAACATGTTGAACCTTGAAGCAGCAGGAGAAAGCCACACCGGATGTCTTTCCTGTCAGTTAAGGACATAAGACTGGAAGTTCAATTCACAGAAGCTAACCAAAGTTACAGACACTGTTTTAAGTTGACCCACATTCTATGCTCACTTAACCCTTACAGGGTTGTAAGGGTGCCAGAGGCTCCTTCCAGTGCTAAACCGGAGAGAAGCATGGTATCACTGTGCAGCTTCTTGTTGAATTTATACCACAGCGAAAGAAAGCAGGTCTGAGGGCGGAACATCTTTCTTATATGTACAAGAAAGATGTGTCTATTTAAATAACCTGTAGTGTATATTACTACATAAAATTTTTTGATATAATTTTACAAAGACTTGCTCGTCTTTTGTTCAACATCAGCATTTTATCATTTGCTTAAGGAACTCTTAGTAAGGTTTCTATCAGCTGCTAAAATTAAAAAAAAAAATGTTCTCTGTTTTCTCTATAGTGTAATTACTTTAGTAAAATTGATTGGTAGAACCTCTGCAAACAAGTGTTCTTTATTAATCCTTGTAAAATGTTTTTGTTTAAGCTTATAAGCTTCTGCATCATTCCTCCGCGCACAGGGAGCAGACTTGCGTTAACGTGATACAATATTTTATTATATTTGGAACGTGAATAGAGAAATAAAACAGACAAGCATAAAATGTGCATCATTTTACCTAAATATTATTGATAAACATCCATGATGTTCCTCAAGCCATATTTGTACTATTAAAAGCACTTATACACAACAAAAATCTTACCTACCTGGAATTATTTTGTGTGCCATGTTGCTGTATCCAAGGAAATAGTACAGCGGGTACTCCTCATGGTAATACTGTCGTTTTAACTCGTACTCCATGCAGAAACCCACTCCATAAATGTTGTGATCATAGCACATTTTGGAAGAAGGATGCCAGGTGTATTGTTTTATTTCCTGCAAGAGCAAATAATAAATAAATAAATCCACACAAAATGAATCTCTTTATACTGACATGAATGATTCTTATATCGAAAGCAATAAATGTATCTGCTGTGACTCAAGTCCTACATCATCAATGAGGTCAGCAGAGGGGGGCATCATTGGAGTAATTTTGGGTAAATCTGGCTCTTCAATGTTCCTGGACACTGCATACACATCTGATCTGTTTAAGGCATAAAAGATTTACTTCAGGATGGTGATAAAAAATTTCAGGTTTTGAATGGCAAAATATAACAAATGGAATTTGTAAATCATAGTTTATAATAACCAATGTGTAAAAAATTGTTTATGTTGCTTACATTATTAAATTCAATCATTTTAGCATCGTGCAAAATTACCTGATCGAAAGAAGTTCAATTTCCTTTTTGCTAGGGGGGAAATCAAGCTCAAATTTCTTTTCTGGCACATTTATCTTGGCAGATAACTTCCATGGTACAGCTAAGGGCCTCTTAATCTTTATCTCTGAGCCACTCTGGAAGATCTTGGTGTTGACCCCGTAGAAAACCCAAATGTCCTTGGTGCCACTGAAAAAAAAAAAAAAATCATTTTACATAATGTAAGAATAAGTGTCAACAACTATAGCATTGCTTAATGCAAAAAGAAATTATGTATATCTTGACATGTCTGACATTAATGTGACCAAGACTGTAAAATTTATGATCACTAAAGCAGTTAATTATGGCTAACTTAAAGAAATGTTTATTTATTAATGACAATTTATTCAATATTAACAGTTAGTTGCGGGAAAGTGTTTGTTTAGAAACAAATTGGCAACACACAGATACAAGCAGACCTCATACGAAGTGCTGCCATTTTTGTTTACTTTAAGCATAATTACCCAGCGTATCCATCCGTTTCCATTGTAATTTCAGAATTCAAGACCTGCTCAGGGCTTTCAGTGGGAGGGGGATTAACTGCAACTTTAACTACAAAAAAAAATAGAGCATTGGAATTGTTTAGATTATTTTAAAATTCTAATTATTTTTCTCATTCATACATCACATAGTGGTTTTATCTTTTTTTTTTCACCATTAAAGTTGACTGCAGTGATTGTATTATAATATTTGCTAATCTCCACTGGGAGCCCCAAGGATGTGGCTTGGAAGTAACGAGCCTCCACGACCAAAAATGCCCGTGTGTAGTCCCATGAGATTCCTTTCTGTGATCTCTGAATCATAGCCCACACCGGACTTGTTTTCCATGCGGCTGCACTGAAGGCCTGAAACAACAAAAAGAATTGCAAGACTTGTCGACTTCACCATCTATTAAATGTTTTTTCATAAACTACAGTGAGACAAATTATGGGTCAGCTCTGTTTCTTACAGTGATGATACTTCGGAGGTTGTCTTTGCTCATGTCAGCGAAGAACCACTCTTGCCCTGTAATACGTGAATAAACTGAAAGGACTGGTTCATCATTGTCCATCTTCTCCCACGTTTGAAGCTGAAAATGAAAAAGTGTATTGATTACCACACTTAAAAAAACCCACACACGCACACACCTAAAACATGACTTTTGAACTATCTGTCGCCAAAAATGTTAGAAAATTCTATTCTTAGAATTTAAACAATAAGAAAGCTTGGCCAAAAAATTATATGCAGCTATATGTTTGAATATTTATTATTGATTGTGTGAAACTTGAATGGGATTGCTGTGTTTTACCTACTGAAGTAACGACATGCTTAAAATTACAGCAGAATGGATACATGTGGTAACAACTTAATTAACTAGATAATTATTATGTCTTGTATGACTGCTGTTATTTTCATTATCTGTGAAGTTCAGAAGAGGTTTTCTGATTGCAGAAGAAAATCCTTTGTAGAAAACCTCCTGACCTTGCCAAGTTATTGGGAAGCAAATCAGCAGTAGTCAGGCTAAAACTAAGGTGCTCAGAGAGAGTTTGGTACCAACAAAAATTCATGATTCTGATTTTCATCGTAACTTCATATTTTCCTTTTACATTCAAGTTAAATGTTAGAACTTAGACTATATCAGGTTCCTATTCATTTTCAGACCTAAATTCAGTTGAATAAGTACTGTAACTGTTCTTTTACTTGTGAATTTTTACAGATATCATGCTGCTTCTGTTATAGTTTGGCAGAGACCTCTACATGAAAAGGATTTTTTTATCTTTCAGATCGATATAAAAAAGTACTGAGATTGATTTGTCAGCAATAGTATACATTTACAATGGTGCTCAGCTTCACTATGCTAGCTAAGTGTGTGTTTTGTGGGGAAATGCTTGATGAATCACTCACCACATGGAAAATAGCCATAAGGTCACTCTTACTAAAGTCTCCTTTAAATCTAGGAATGCTATCTCCAAACAGATCCTTTATTCCATCTGGACGGATACCCAACTACGAGATAGGAAAGACTTTTGAGAGAAATGTCCAAACATAATGCATGTGTATGCAGTTATGCTTAATACTTTACCTCCAGTAACTCAATAATTCGGCCAATGATGTGGATTTTACTATTTGACACAATCTCTGAGGGAATGATGTTGCTTGCATTTTTAAGCATGAAGAATTCAGATGTTATCCCAGTTAGCCATGCATCTGGATTGAAAAATTATATATCTTCAGAAAAGGTTTTTGAAATGACTTTTTAACAAAAGTGTCACTGTCGTTTTCCAACATACCATTGAACCAGTCTGCATGCTTTGCTTTGCTGTAGTAATAATAGAGACGGCCAAATCTGGGTGAAAGGATTTTCACAGCCAAACTGGAGGCAGTCGAACTATTGTAAAGATTTTTAAAAATTAACATTTAACATTAAATTTCCAGTTAAACACAAGTTTGATTTCTTGATTAACTCACAGATAGTGATTGTCTGGAGTCCTGGAGCTGGCAAGACCATGCAAGTAAGAGTATGCAAAACTTGCAACCTGAAGGTCTGTTTCTTCCTGCAGATGAGCTGTCACAGTGGACACAAGAGCCATCGAAGGCTTAGTCTTAAAAAGAATCTTCAAGGCAAGCATGCGAACCTCAGCTCGAATGTGCTTCTGCAGAAACATGGTCAGGGTGACGTCTTGGACCTGAAAGCAAAATTACTTTTAAAATTAATTACTGAATGACAAAACTTCCACAAATGTATTAAAACAGAGAGTTTTTCTTCCATTGAGTGGTACATCAGGGGTTGGTACGATTCGACATGCTTTTTTATGGTCCAGAGCATTTCCAGAGGCATATGGACTCTCACTGCAAAGGTGGGGATGAAATAAAACCTATAGTGGCAACGAACTGTTGACAAATGTGATGCACTGGTATCTCTCATGCTTGTTGCAAGTGGTGATGTTTTTCCATTCCCCAATAAATGAACCGTGTGATGTGACGGCAGTAGCGCCACCCTAACTATATTGTGCCTTTGTCTTGTGGAGAACTGATGGAGGCCCTTGAATGATGCCATACAGGTTGGTGGTATGGAAACAAAAAAAAAAAAGCATACTAAACCACCATGCAGCTCAATGGAAACAAGGCATTATGAGTTGGTGAATGAAGTTCATAGCTGTCATAAGAAAACGGTTTTAGCATAATTTTTGTGTACGATACTCTTTCCATTTTTAGATGATCGATTGAAAAGCATTCCATGAAATACTCAATGCTAAGAATTTTGTTTCATTACCAACATAATTTTTGTCGCATTTGGTTTGTCCCTTGCGCTGAAGACTTCACTAAATAAGTGTATTCATACTAAGATTAGATTACACTTTGAATCCATTCTTTAATTTCCTTTGGCCTGCAGCAAGATTTGTTGTCTAGATTGAAGATTAAAGTATTCTATTCTATTCTATTCTAGTCTAGTCTATTCTATTCTACTCTAGATGACTTCCTAAGGCATTTGCATTTCATCAGATGTGTTATGTTATGTTCTTACACTGTGAGGGTCTCTGGTCACGATGAGTCTCATCGCCTGGACAGCTGCACTCTGCACCCGAAGAGGCAGATCCAAAGGAGTGGCAGCCACTCCAGGAAGGAAACGCATGATGGTTTTCATGCTCCCAGGGTGGCCTGCATTTCCCAGAGCTTTCAGAGCGATAACCATTTCTTCTTTGTTGTCATTCCTCAGAGCCTCTGTGGCCATGTCCATCAGGGGCTAGTGCAAATGTAACACACATTTGGGTTATGGGTTTCAGATGGTTATCAGTCACTTTCAAATTTCAGAAAAAGAAAAGGTGCTAATGTTGCTAAGCCTTGGTGAAGCTCTTTTCACTTATAATAGGACAAATATTTGTACTACTTATGATGTGTATTTCCAAATGAATTTTGATTCCTTATGAATTTTGTACCTGAACAGCAGAAACCTGACATGGCACAGTATATACACAGTACTTGTTCGCCAGAGAGCCATAGGAAAGTACCACAGTCTGCCACAAATAGGTGTTAGATTTACTGAATGGCAGCTTGAGGAAAACCTGCAAAATGTAGAAAGAAGGAAATTTTTACATTAACTTTTCCAGAATGTTTATAGTGGATTTTAAGAGTATTAAGTTCTAAGAAATGTTTAGTAGCCTTACTCACTTTAGCCATGTCAAGAAGATGAGGTGTGACCTGAAGATGTTGAAAAGCTATTAAGACGGTTTGCAAAGCTTCAAAAGGAGTCCAGTCATTTGCTTTAAATCTGGTCTCCATGAAATTCAGAACTTTGACATTTGCAATTTCAACAACTGAGTCCAAAAACCAAGACCTGAAAAGGACAATTATAATAATTTGAACAAGCCAATACTTACAGTGAAGTTTGCCTTAAAGTTGAGAATTTTTACATTAATTCATAAATGGAGAATACAACTGTCCAACTTAAATTTTATTATACTGTTATGATACTGATATTTTGTTTGGATGAAAAGAAAAATGCATGCTGACAGGAAGCATACTGTGATCATAAAAATGACAAAGAACAGAAAGTTTACTTTGAAGTCACTTTGGGCTTCAAAGAAAAGCCCAAAGTGGCTGTGATGTGAATGTGATGTTATAAAATGTCATTGTCCATTAACTATTCACCTATCTTTTCCCTGTTTGACTGTATGTCCATAGCTGATTAGCAGAAAAAAAACTGATTCAACAGAGAAACCTAAACATCCTCTTCCCAGAGAAAGTGGATTATCCCAAGGTGTTCTGCCAGCAAGAATTTAAGGACAACATGCACTAGATACATCCTAATTAGAACCATCTCATGTCTCTTCCCTTTGATACAGAGAAACAGGATTTCTACTACAAGCCACCCTCTGATGGAGCTGATCCTTTCTCTAATGCAGAGAGCAACCTCCACTTGGAGGAAGCTAATGTCTAATGCTTGCATCCAAGGTCAAATGTATTTGGTCATGATCCCAATTTCTAGACCATAGGTGATGGTTAGAATGTGGATTGACTGGTAAATTAAGAGAGTTGATATTTAGCTAAGCTGTTTTGGATTACTCCAGATAAGTTCTCAAAAGGATAATCCATCTCCTGCTCCTCTTTGCCATTACATATGTACAAGACACCCATACACTTGAACTCTACAACTCAAGTGTATTGAACCTCAAAACCCGAGGCTTTGAGGTTCAATCTGCTGCTAACTTGATAGATAGCAGGCTATAAAGGCAGACAGATCTTGTCAGGATTAGGAAGACCGGGATGCCCTCCTTAGGCCTAGTGGGAGAATTTTCTAGAGAGCAATTGATGATTGAGCCATGGCTCCTGAGGTGCAGCCAGATTCAAAATACATGAGGGAAGATGAGGGTGGGCTCAACATCTAGGAAAGAAAGATCATGACTGAGTGTCATGCGAGTTTGATGGCAGACATGTGCCTAACCTTGTTGATTCTTGGCATCATACTCTGACTTTGGTGGAACTGTCCATTGCTGTTCTATAAAAGATTAATCTTGTGTTTTTACAACATGCTCACCTATATTTGGGATTTTCAGCTAATTGCTTCCACATGTTTTCCAGTCCTTCATAGGGTATTACTCGCAGGAGATGGTACAGCTTCATAGCGTCCTCAGTGGTGGCATTATCAATAGAGCCAGTATTTGCCTCACTCAAGCGCTTGATCAGTTCTATAGCCTGTAAAAGGGCATAAACATTATATTTTGTGCAGTTAATTAAAAAAGAAAAAGTTGTAAAATTTAACTTTATGGACTATAAGATTGCTTATTACAGAACCAAGCATATCACCTTTGGTACTGGATTATCTAGGTTCTGCATCATAATTGGAATATTAATGTCCACATCCTCAAACTTGTAGATAATGCTGCCTTTGATTTCCATTGGTCCATATGTTCTTCCTCTGGGTGTGTTGTTGATGCTAAGCAGCACCAACTTCTTCCTGCCAGAGTACATTTTTAATACATCATATTTATATTTCAGATATTTAAAAAAATAATTTCTCTGCACCTACATTGCTTCCATCTTAAAACTGCCACGCTTCACATTGAAAGCACTGAAGTGCTGTTCCTCAAACCCGTGAGCTCTGGTTATGACACCTCCCTCTGCTGTTGGCTTGATGGTGTAATTATACTTCATCGTTGAAACGACAGATTCTCCTCTCTAGATTGATGGAACAAAGAGACACAAGCAGAGCTGACACAGATCCATTTGACTTACAACTGCAAAGAAGGCTAAAATAAGAAAAGGATAAAAACCTCTTTGGATAGTTTATCTGGCACAGCAGTTGCCATTCCTCTGTACATTGCTGCCTTTTCCTTGCAGTTAGTCACATCCACAACCTTAGTGATGACCCAATCCTTTGTCTCTTCATTTTCTTGAATATCATAGTTACTCTGACACTTGCCATGGATTCCAATCTGCACACAAAATCAAAATCTCTGACGTCAATTAGACCATTACCTATCACCAGTGGAATAGAGTTGTTCCTTTCAAAATGGTTTACCTCTTTCAGCTCATAGATGGTCTGTGTAGTCTTCACAGTCATCTGGAAAAAACTAAGTATACCTCTAATAATGTTGATGACAGTAGTGGAAACCTCAGCAGGTCCAAAGATCTCAGTAATGTGTCCGTTGTTATACTCAAACCTGAAAGGTTTGACAAGCTCAGAAGCAAGACGTTTGGTAACTTTTTGGGAGAATTCAAAGTCGGTTTTGTCTTCATAGCCATTATACTCAGCAAATGCCATTTCCGAGACCTTTGAACCAAAATCAAACAAAAAAGTCCGTCATTCTTGGATCACATGCATGAGCCACGGCAACAAGAAAAGTGCCAAAATGATAACATTTATGAGAAATCTGTAGCCTAAAATGTGAAACGGCATCCTGTATTAATATAAGAATAAACCTGAACATCTTTCTAGTCCATGTCCACAATCATCACACCATACATATAATTTTATGATTTAAACATAAAATGGAAAATCGATTTCTAAAATAACTATTGGGTTTCTAAAGAGGTATGGAAAATGGAAAGACCAACAACCTAACCATAAACATGCATCATCCTTAATTAGTCAATTTACTACTACTTTTCAGAGAACATAAATCTCCGAAAAGCTATGCTAGCACTAGTAGCTTATTGTATGCTTTATTATTAACTGCACTGCTATATCCTTGAGTAAGTTGGCTCTGCTATAAGCATCAAAATAAGCAAAATTAATGTCAAAAAGTAGACAAAGTCCAAAGGAAGAGAAATTATTTGAACTATTGTGAATTTACTATATTTAATTTAACATATCTATCCATCCATACCTTGTATCACCCCACTTATCCAATACAAGAACCATTACCTATGTTGTCTCTCTCTCACCTGAAGTAGGAATGCGTGTTCAGATACACCGATGATTGTGGCCTTGCAGGTAATTCGCACCCCAGACTCTGCCATCTTTGGCTCCACAAGTCCAAACTTTACCTGTCCTTCATATTTGTACTCATAGGTTTTCTTTGGATCCAGGGAGTTATCTGGAAGATGTGTTCAACATTAAACTTAACATTCTTATTTATAAAACACTTTGTGAAATTTTTAAAATACAATTTGATACAAACACTTTGTGAAATTTTTAAAATACAATTTGATACAAAAAAAAAAAAATAGACTCACCGTATCGTAGGTTTTGGCTTGCTGTTAAAAATGAAACAAACAAAATTTTAATTTTTGTGAAGAAATTGTCACATAATGCTGATTTGAGGCTAGCTTGCTGTGTACAATGAAAGAGCTTGAAGAATGAAGTGTTGTGAATTTATCAAAGTATTTTCAACAGGAAGCAAAAAACAACTTGAATAAATACACATAATAGTAAATATCTAAATGCATATGCCTTGAAGTACGGTCAACATTAAAGGTTTTTCTGCTTTAAATGATAAGGAATTTAGCCCTTCCTTACTTCATCTTCTACAAATGCATATTTTTTAGAAGTTTGAAATTGTCATTTAAATGAGAACATTCTGAATTTATACTGAGCATAGGAATTACATGAAGAATTGACTATATTTTAGCTTTAACAACAGCACAGAAATTATGAGACAATCCGACCACATTGTTTAAATTAGAGAATAAAAACCTACTAGCCAAAGCCACAAGGCAGCAGAGAAGTAGACCCCGCATGGTGAGAGAGAATTGGAGACTGTTTCACCTGGCCCTTTAAATAAATGCACCAGTTTCATTTCACATTCAGCCTTGAGAACAGATCACATGCATGGATAACTGACTTAGTCTGTGTAAACATTTGTTTTCTCTGATGTTGGGTCACATCAACCTGTGACATTGTCAGAGTGACACGAACAACAGATGAAAGACTGTGTTCACCAAACTTTTTTTTTTTTTTCTTTCTTTTTTTTTTTTACACAATGTAATAACTATTCCAAAGGCAACATAGAATTAAATAAGTTGCACATCGGGGGGGAAATTAACAGCAGCTAGCACTCAAACCATCACAAAGTTTCCAATGCAAAGCGCTCTCTGCAAATCAGTAAACATTTTCAAAAGGCAAAGGGCAATGCCTTCCTATTTCATAAAGTAAAAATCTTTTGTTAGGTTTTTGACCTAACAAAAGATGTGGTCTACATGCTGTAGACCACATGCATTTAGGGCATTTGGTCACTGCATTACAGTATGTGACCACATGCATGCAAAGCATGTACAGCACTGCTTGACAGCATATTTTCCACATTTTCATGTGGAAAATGAAAAACATACCTTCCACCCACTTTTAGTACATGTCTCAAATCAAAAATCCTCTTTCAAAACTATGTCATCAAATAAGCAACGCTGTGACTCTCTCGTCTTAATACCAGCTCTGAAAATCTTCCTTGGCTTCAAGAGCTCCCAAAAAATGCTCCTCGCTAAAATGTACTTTCAGGGTGATGAAATCAAGCAGCAATCACGTCAAATGTTTAGTCTTGCTGACTTTCAGAATTACATTCTGTCAAAGTAACATATATGTTATTGTGTAACCATGCTCAGGCAATTACCTGAGTTATCAGAGCTTTTTCTTTCTCAAACATCATTTGGAGTCGTCAACTTATCTGACGTTTTACTTTAACATTAGCCAGAAGAGGGCGCTGAAAGCAGTCTTATGGTGCATATGGACTGAGATCCCAGGATACATATTATGTTCAATGTGTGTGAGTCAACATTTTCTTTTTTAAGATGACAGATTATGTTGATCATGACTGATCTGTAAAATTACTAAAAAGGTAAAACTTCCAAAGCTTCAGGCACTGTACCGATAAAATAACATTTATCATAAGACTGCGTTTAAACATTTTTTATTTATTTGTAATTAGAAAAAAAAAATGTTTTTATAAAAATATTCTCAAGCATACAGTTTATGATCGTTAACAAACAATGCAAAGAATCTGTGACTTAAAAGCACGAGTTATAATCCATTCGAGGTTTCTCATCATGTCCAGTAGAGGGAGCTCTTAGCCAATAAAATCAGAACAAAGCTACGCTTTGACAGCGTTTATCAGCAATGTATATTACTCTCATATAGAGAAATAAATATTTCTCTATATGATTTACTAATTAATTATAAAGGAAATTGGCAATAAAGAAATTATTTTCAGAAATTAACGTGAAAACAAGATGTCTAAGAAACAACTTAATACAAAAGTACAATCACTACTCTTTTAAAACAGGTTTTTGAGAAAAAAAAGTACAAAAAAACCAACTTGTCCAACTGTAATGAATAAAGATTGTGAGATGGTCAGATAAAAGCATGTATATATCATTAGTATTTAGACACAAAACCAAAAATATTTTAAATCTGCAAATGCTACATTCATCAGACATTTGTATTTTCTTCCCAATGATTTAAAAAAAAAACAAAAAAACAACAACAATAATAATCACAAGGTATCACAGAGCTGTACTGTCAAATATTATTGTTAAAGTTCAGATGCTCGAGCTTTAGCTGACAGGTTTCATCTTAGGCATTCAAAACAGCAGGGCACATTTTTGAAAAGTCTGTAGTATTCCTCCTGAATCTGAAAGAAAAGCAGAAAAAGGTATACATCAATACAATATGTTGACTTAAACCCAACATTTTGATATGAATCTCATTGAAAAAGAAAGAAAGAAGAAAGGAAAAAACAAAGAAAGGAGGGAAGAACCTCACCTTTCTAGACAGCACACAAAGGAAGATGAAGATAAACATTCCTTGGAAAGCATTGGTTATGGTAAACAGATAAGCTGTCAGTGTGGTTTCATGAAGAATATGCAGTACTCCAAAAGTCCAGGTGGCGCCGAGCACAAACAGCAGAGCCATAGCACCACGGGCACAGGACCTGATGGGAACATTACTGATTTAACTGGCCTGCACAGAGCGCTGAAAGCTTCCTTTTTTTAAGGTGAAAAAGAACTTATTTATAATACAACATTCTAACAGGGCAGTGCATCCTACTGATCCATCAGATAAGAACTCTAAGTATTTTTTTGTTGTTGTTGTTTGTGACCTACATAAAAATAAATATTCCTACCTGATGTTTTCATAGTGGCTGATTTCAGGCTTTTTCACAGCGGTGTGCCGGTACACCTTGTAGATGATTACTCCAAAGGCCAAAAGATTAACCTTTAGTTTGAAACAAGGCATACACAACAAACATGAAATGATTCTAATGAATATTTATCAGAGAAATAACTTCTGTTGTGGAATTAATGTTTCCACATATTCAGTTTATTGCTGATACATCTCTTTTTTTTACCAGAATAATTAAACATGCAGGACCAATGAAGCTCCACACAAAGTGATTTTCTGTACTCAGCCAACACCTGAAAAACAAGGTTTGAGAAATTATATTGGTGCTATTTAAAAATAGCAACAACAAATTAATTACTGTTTGTATTTTTTTAAATATTAGTATTTAGGTTAAAAACAACTGTGCAGAAAGAGCAACTTCTAAAATAAAATAAAAAAAATCTGCTTTTATTTCTAAGTCTCATAATTGTGATTTGCATACATACACATTAGAAATGACCAATGTCTAATATTAGTCATGTCTACCTTTTCAAATAAAAGGTAGTAAGATACTTTATGTTCTGTGAGACATTGTTACTTACTCCTTAATTCCAGATTTTTATGTACTTACTATTTACTTACAAAAAACAAATTGCAAGTTTGTTTTCTTTTGCCCCACAAATTTGATGAAAAAAAAAAAAAAAATATATATATATATATATATTTTTTTTTTTAATATATTATATATATATATATATATATATATTTTTTATATATATATATATATATATATTAATATATTAATATTTATATATTATATATATATATATATATATATATATATATATATATAATATATATATATATATATATATATATATATATAATGCTCTGTTATATATTATATATATATATATATATATATATATATATATATATGTATATATTGCTGCTTACACTCTGTCTGTGCCATAATACTTTGAGCCGAGTGTCGCTGAAATTGCCACCACAACTGCAGGGCTCCCATAGCCGAAGATGTAAAAGTTCCGATGCAGAAAGCCTTTGTTGTAGATGACACCAACGACTATTAAATACAGATGAATGCCCTCAATGCACATCCAGGCAAAGGCTGCAAGAAAGAAATAGTGCAGCATCCCTGCAATCACAGAACAGAACAGCTGCAAGGAAAAGAGACAAGAGACAGTGAGATATTTTACAAGTTCTGAATGGGGGAGATTTATAAATCTGCAACACACTTCCAACATCTAATTTGTGTTTTTATGTGTAGATAAAAAAAATATATAAATAAATAAAATGCAGATGTTATTGCAGGATTGTCAGACAGACGATTATATCTGCTCTTCAAGTGCCTTCACACCTTGTGTGAGTTCATGTTGATCCCCACAAGGAAGATGAACTCAGCCATAAACAGACTGCAGCACAGGTTTTTGTGTATGGTGGTTCTGGTGCTCTGGATCTCGCTGAAGAACCAGAAGGTGAAGATGCACAAGGACAAACAGATGAGGGAGATGATCATCCCCAGCTGGGTGATCCGGGTCAGGATGGTATTGTGGGCTGCCAGCTGGGAAGCAAATGGAAAGGGAGGTGTTTCATTCGCAGTTTCATGGTATGCTGGAGTTGTAATTTGTTGTATTTTCTGCTTGGAATAGCTTCATATAACATAGATGTAGGCAGAGGTTACCCCAATATGCCAGCTTGTAGACATATTGGGTTTATAATGGTTTTAAAATATCAGAAAAATGCTCTGTTAAATTATTCATTTGAGTTTAAATGCTCTGTTTTTGCTTAGTCCATGTTTTAAAAGAATGTACTTTGTCATAAATTTTTGTTCACATCTGCAATTAAAATTACAGTTATAATAATTATAAAACCTGTTATTGGTCTAAGACTCCACAGAGTGCAGTAAAACTGTATTGCCTTTGGAAAAACAGCAAGCGTCTTCCTTTTTAGTTAAATTTCTCAATGTTTTAATGTTTCGGGTTTTTAGGTTTAAGAAGGGCGCTGACGTGTTGTAGAAAAGCTAATCCGCAGAACATAAAATACTGTACACAAATAATCATACTTAAAAATAATTTAAAAAACCCAATCCTAACACTATGAGTCTGAGAAACCCCTAATATATTTACGGTGCAACAAAGTCAGTATGAGAAACATCATTGCAAGTCTCCTGGCCTGAAACTCCAGCTACATTAAACTTAACACTGAGAGGACAGGTTAAACTTGAGAGGACAAGGGAAACCTTTAGTTGTGTATTTAAGAACAAAATTACTCACATTAGCTCTTCCAGATGACATGAGGATTGCAAAGTGTGTGAGATGATTACAGGAACAGTTGGTTGTGTTGCTGCTAACGTGAAGAGTCTTGCAGCCTTTAGTGGACCAGTGACCCTGCAGGCTGTCCACTTCATACTCCCAGAAGGCGCACTTCGTGACATCAACTTTAGTGTTGATGGGCTTTGGGGACAGAGGAGAAGCAGAGCAGGTGTTATCGCTGTGAAAGAGGCCGTTTTTATTAGTTTTACCACTGCAGTGTGTGGTGGTGCCACATAAAAACCTGATTATGCCGGTCTCATCAAAATGGCATTGCAAATGATTGCTTCAGTCATTTGACTGAGTAACTCAGTTTTATGGCAATGCACTGCCTGAGTTTTACAGATAATTTCAATGCATAGCTTTGGCTACTGTGATTTTATTTTAAATATTACCTCTTTTAGTTTTTCTTCAATAATATACATTTTGTTAAATTAATATCTAATGAAAAATGTAATTAAGTAAAAATTTGGAACACGTTCATTTCTTTAAAAAATGTATTTCTGTGTAAAATACCAAACAAGGAAGGAATGTCACTGAAATTATTGGTTGTTCATCTTTAAAGGCAATTTAAAGATAATTTTCCCTCTTCAGCATAAATCAACACCACCTTCATTGGGTTTAAACCTCTAGGGGGCAACAAAAATAGTAATGATATTACTTTTTCATACATTTTAATTATCTAAAAAGAAAATAGCAGAACATTAACTTTCAGGGTAATTTATCTCATTACATCCAGTTTTTTCACCTTTGTTTGTGTTTTACAAGAAAGATGGTCTAAGACGCTACGTTCAGGTTGAATTTGACTTTAATGTAAATCTTGAGGCCAAGACTTTAGGATGAGAATTTGTGCAACAGGAGAAATGCAAATATCTCTTAAGCCCAATATTAATGTGAGATAAGAACTAACTAAACAAGATTAAATTACTTTTCATAAATGTGACACAAGTTGCAGAAGTGAAATGTAATAATAATTTTTTTTTCACAGGTAAAGTAACACATGACAGGCCTTGAACCCCTTAAATGAAAATGAAGGAGAGCTCCTCTGACAGAGCAGCAAGTCTGAAAAATGACTTGCTGCTCTTTACCTTTACCTTCCTTGTATTATCAATTCTTTTCTCATTTTGTATGTTTTTCTGGTTGTTTGCTATATCTTGTTAATTATTTGCCACAGTCAATCATTTGCTGTGTCTCTCCTTGCTTTCTTTGTCTCTTTTGTTCTTCTTTTGATTTCCTTTGTAGCCTGATTTTGATTTTCTTTGTGGTAGTGGTTCATCTTTTTGTTGCCGTTTGTTGTCATTTTGTATTATTCTGTAGCACTTTTGTGGTCTATTTTTGTAAATGTTTCACTTTGATTTCGAGTATTTTTGTTATCATTTTGTCATCTTGTTTCAACATTTTACATCCATTTTTAGTTTTTGTTTCATTTCAAGATGCAGCACTGTAACCTTTGTTGATGTAGCTTGAAAAGGTTTCTTGCCTCTGTAGTATTTTCCTTTGTAGATGTAGTCTCTGTTTCTTCGTGTTTTACCGCACTGCATTAGAGTTTTTACATTATGTTTATTTTTATTATTTTGGCAGGTTTTAATTCTTCATTTTCTTCTTTTTTTTTTGAGTTTACATTTCAGTATAGCTCCAAATCTTTAACCTGTTCTAGGTTTTATTTTAGGTAATAATGCATGTGATCTTGAACAAGTTTGTCTCCAAATCTTTTTTATGAAGAATAACAAAAACCAGCAAGTCAACATTTTTAGGAAAAGAGACTCCTTTGTGGCATTCTCTTCATTACTAACAGACTCCACTGGAGTTCATTTTAAAAGGACAGTAGGATATGAGAGGACGGAAATAACAATGTAACTGGCATCAGCACTTTGCTCGTTTTTTACCTCATTGTGCCTTAGAGTGAAGGTGACATGGTCAAGTTGGTAAACGTCAGCAGGTTTGACTGCTGCTGCCATGACTTGGGAGTTGACAGTGATTTCCCCGGTTCCTGCGTAGCGTGAGTAGTCAGTGACACCTGGGTCGCTGCTCGGCTTCAGGATGTCACTGATGCTGTCATATCGCACAAACACCACTGACACACTTCCTGATGGACAAAACAAGCAGAAAAAAGACAAGACGGAGGGAAACTTACTGTACTGCTCGTCAAACTTTTAGCTAGGTGAAGAAAGCCAGTCAGCACCTTTAGTTTTATAATGGAAAATTGTCTCACATTTCTCAAGGCTCTCTGGGATAAACTGTGAGAATGACTTTTTAATGCGGATCCAAAAACCCATAATCATGATGTCTTTTAAATAATATTTTGAATATTTTGATTTTAGTTGCCACATTATAATTAATTCCTGAGAAAAGGACCTTCTGACCTGACAGTGTTTCCTTGTCAGTAAATGTGACTCTTGTGTAAAAGCACTTTAAGTGTAGGTCTAAGTAGTAAGAAACTTCATATGTTCAGTTAATTTACCACTTATCAATAAGGAAATTGTAACACATAAATCTTTAGGCTTTCAGACTATGACAAATCACACTGAAAGACATTATCCACAAATGAACAAAACATTTAACAAGAATGACGGTGACAAAAAACAAAAAGAGAAGAAGCTTGTCATAGGGAAAACATTTTTTCATGACAGTGACTTCTGCTTCCCATGGTGAAAGTTAGCATCTTTACCGCTTATTTTCTCTGGTCTCATCTTTTGGTTTAGGGTTATGCGATCTCCTCCCATCGAAACAGAAAGTGTCGCCTTTGTTTGAGAAGCATCAAAGGTGAAGAGTTTCAGTTCTGCAGAGTACAAAAATAATAAAAAAGAGTCAGTAATATCTAAATATACACCAGAGGATTAATAGTTTCATACAAGTGAGAGAATTTTGAGACTGTCTCTGTCACAGTTGCCTCACCCATTTCAGATGCTTTGATTTGGAGCTCAGTTGGAGTTTTGTGGTTGGAGCCCAATGACAGAGCGCTTTCTTCAACAACATGCAGCAGCTTGGTGATGGTGTGTTCACGCCACTCCTCTTTCATTCTGTTCCAGGCCACTAGTTCATCCTTCTCCACCAGATTGTTCACTGCTTTCACTAATTTCTGTTTGACAAGAATTTTATGATATGTGGATGTAATGTGTATTTGTACTGCAATGTGATTTTTGTTGAGGTTTAAATGTAACAGCCATCTTTATTTTGATCATAGTTATAAAGAGAGGCAATAAAAAACAGTTTAAAAAATGGGGCCTCCAGGTGTTTATGTATTACACTATGCAATGCAAAGGTATTTCTTAAATTTTCCACATTCTTTCATGTGAGTGACACAAACATAACAATATGAAGTGGAAGAAAATGGATTTAAATTTTTCAAAATTAAATCTGAAAAGTGTGGCATGTATTTGCATCAAATGCCTGTGTGTCAAAACATGGTAGAAGCACACACCTTTTGGGAAATGTGCCCATGCAGATCATTTGAGATATGTCTCTACAGGTTTGCACATAATAAAGACTGAAGTTTGTGGCCTGTCCTTTGCAAAATTTTCAAGATTAGTAAAATTGGAGAGAGAAAATTTGTAAACAAATTTCTTCAGGTCTTGCCACACTGGGCCATTATATTACTTCAACCCTCAACCAAACTCTCCCTTCGTATTCCTGTCAGCTCTAACCACCTGCTGAAGAAAAACAACCTCACTATATTATACTGTCGCTATCATGTATTAAGGTAAAAATAGTGTGTTTAAGGTGATGTGCAATGCTGGTTTTCCCCAATAAAGAGTAATTTTCATATGGACCAGAAAGTAGAACTTTGGTCTCATTTTACCAAAGCGCCCTCTTCCACATTTCCTCGGCCTCTGGTAAACAGCCTATGCGACTGACAGCCCATTTACTAAATATGTGACTTCTGAAGGCAATTGGCTGAACTGGGTGCAAATGCAAACTTCACAATTAAGATTTTCTTCTCAAAAACAGAAATACTAAAAACTATGAAATGTTTACCGGCTACACCAAAATTAGATACTACAGTCTGCTGATTTTTCACACAAAGGTGCTTGTTTCCTTCATGATTATTGTCAGTAAAGATAACTACCACAAAAAATATGTTGATGTTTGTGGCTGTAACACACAAAAAATGTGAAAGTTACAGGGGTCATAAACACCTTTGTAATGCCTCACAATGATTTGAGAGTGATAGTCTATATAGAGGGCACATGTAGAAGAAGTTGTTCTTTTAAATCAGTTCAAAACATGGCTGCTGTTTCGGCATAGATCCAAGTGTTGACTGAGACACAACAATGGTAAACAGAGCCTACTGAAAGAGTGGAGTTGACGGCAGATGGCTTGACAGTGTAATCCTTTTCCACAGCAGCCAGTGTTGATGCGGATCGACTCAAGGCCTCAACATATGCGATCACTTCCACTGAGGTAAGTTCACCAGACGTCCTGTTGGCAATTTCTCTCAGCAGGCTTTGTGGCTCCGTAAGGTTGCTCATCTAAAGTGGGAGAGCGGTACTTTTTAACGTCTGAATGCTGTTAAACTTTCAATTACTTTTTAAAGAGACTTCCCATCTTTTCAGTGTGTTGAAACTTGTGGATAGCTCGGTAATATATGCACACATTTCTGCAGAAGGCTTCTTCGTGAATATCTTTAAATTATGTTGCACTGGTGGATAAAGTGTGATTTGAACTTAAAAGAATGTTTTACTTATTTTTGTTGTCTATAAAATAACTTGGTTGGTTTCTGGGAAGAAGAAGCAGCTTATTGATTTAAAATATATAAATTAGTATACATAAAATAAACATACACAGGTATCTATAATTAACATATTTACTGATTCAAATGTAGATTGTATAAATTATGATAGTCAAACATACTAAAATTATTGATCACATAGCCAGTAATCTTGCAGTATGCTTATATAAAGACGCTTTCTCCATATAGACATATCGTACAGCTGAAATCTGATCTAAATGTGAGAATTTAATTATGTTAATTTTTAAAACCAACTTTCAATTTCAATGATCAATTTTCCATATATTATCCCTATTTCTTGCGAAATAGTTAATTTGCTCCTTTACTGTACTTGCAATCAGCCACAGTTCAACTGAAGCTGTCTTTGGAATGTGATTTAATATTTCCAAATGGATGCAGTGTTATTTCTCATGGACAACCAAGGGTTCAGAGCTACAGGTTGGAATCACAGATCATTTTTACATCACAAAGTCTGATGATGCACATTGTTGTATGTAATGTGGCTTTAACTTGCTCTGCCGTGTGTTATTCTTCCCTCTCTCCAACAGGGGGCAGCTTTATCATGTCTAGTTTTACTGTCCCTCAACTGAGGGGTACTTACATTTTCGAGTGTTTTGTTAACAGTCTGTGTCATGCATCCAATGTTGTCATGGCAGTCTTTTTGGGGATGTTCTGAAAAACAATTTCACTTATGAAAAAAAATAAGATTTCAGAGAGCATGATATAACGTTCTTCGGTTTGCACTCATAAAACCTGAAATTTTCACAATTCGTCAATATGTTACACAGCAAATCCTCAAAGAAAGTTAAAATTGTGTTGAAGAAACTAAAAAATTGGATGAAAGAAGATACACATCAAAGCACTGCTGCTGTGTGCTTTTGTGCCGGTTCTTGAATTCTCATACCGACCTTTACATCTTGCACCTCTTGCTGGATGAAAGTGTTTATCGCCTGAAGTTGAGATGTAATCACGGTTACAGGAGCAATAGAAAGATCCATTTGTATTATGGCAACGTGAGTTTGGGCCACACACCAGTTCTGACTCACATTCATCAACATCTAAAGGATGCAAATAAAACAGAGAGCTTTAATTAAATGATTGCACTATAAAATAAGCAACACCAATGTAGAATAAAACTTGCTTCTATATCATTTATTTTACATTATTTCTGTCAGTGACTGATAAACCTCGAAGCAGTAAACTCTTGTAAGCATATTTTGCAGCTAGATATTCAGAACTCGTCTGTTGCATGTTTCCCTGACATCCGGTTGGATTTCTACAGGAATTCTTCCGTCTGCAGCTTAACAATAAAGGTGCTGATTTTATCCTGGTGCAAAATAAACAAAACATCTCAGATGGTTTCTCGGGGCAGCAGATGGGAAAGAAGTAGCAAGAGGCTGAAGAGGAAAAAAAAATCTCCTCCAACATATTTATCTTCCTCTCTCCAGTGAGAAAGAAAACAGTTCACACATTCATGCAGACCTCACGTCCTCGCAGCTGTGAGGTAACTGCTTTAAAACACATTCGTGTTGGATATTTTTACTGGGGTCCTCCGAGAGCACAGTTTAGTTTAAGCTACAGATTCCTGTGTGAGATTTTTTTTTTTTTTTTTTTTACACAATTGCAAACTTCCCCTGAGATTACCTGTGCATCCAGTGCCATCATTGGGCTGGAACTGGGCTTCTCCGGTCGATGTGTATCCAGGGACACATGTACAGTAGTAGCTACCCTCTGTGTTTGTGCATTCGGCCCTGTCCCCGCAGATGTTAGTCACATTCAGACATTCATTGTCATCTGAGGTGAGAAGACAATTGTATAATTAGAATAATTTACAATTACACAACAAATTTATAGGCAGTGAAATATTTTGGTAAGTTATACAAAGCAGTTTGAAACAGTGTAAGTTCCAAGTGTTTTTTTTTTGTTTTTGTTTTGCTTTTTTTTCACATCAAAATCTCATTTTCAAGTATTGCTTTGCATTTTTACAGCACATATTAGGACAAAGAAGTGCACAATTTCAAAATGAAAAAGTAAAGGGTTTTCAATATTATTTTTTGAAAATTATAATCTAAAACAAGTAAACAGCACCCCGTTATTCTGTCACCCATTAATAATTATGTTGTTTTTACAATCACTTAATTAAAATGATGTGCTTTTAGAAGTCACCTAATTAATGTAGTACATGTTTGTGTGATTTTATCCCATATGGAAAAGCTGAAGAGAACTATGTCTCAGGTGGAATAATTTGTTAATAAGACAGCTATTAGTCCAAAGAAGAAGAACGTTACTGTCAAAAAACTCTTGAAGATATTTGATTTCAATTTTGCCAGAGTGAAGGAAGGTGTTTTGGTCAAGTGAGATTGAAATGAAACTTTCTCTTTCTCACACATTTTACTTCATATGACAGAAAACCAGCACAACACATCATCTTTAACACAGCATCCCCTCTGTAAAACATGGTGGTTGTAGCTCAGGCTGTGGGAATACTTGTCTTCAACTTGAAGCTGTTCAGAATTCAATGGAGAATGAAAAAAGCTAAATACCGGGCAATCTAAGAAATAAAATCTATAAGACGCAGCAAGAACGCTGTAGCAGGACAATGACGCTAAAAATAATCCGAGCTGCAGTGTAATGGGCAACGTTTTCAGTCGAGCTGATAGTGACACATTCTAAAAAGATAAAGAGTGAGAAGCAGCTTGACAAATTATTTACTCAAGATGGCTGAACACAAACATACACCATCCTTCTCAGATTTGTAAAACAAAAAAGAAAATCAAGTATCAGTAATAAACTGCTTTATTTCCCCCTGGACGTGTCAGCATCTGTACATGTGACATCTGTGCTAAATTTTTCTCGGCTTCATATTGTAACCAGTAATAATATGGCCAATATGCAGCCTTATCGCACTTGTCTTTTTCCTCATTAAAAAGCAGTTTGTTTTGACATGGGATTTGCATTTTTCTCTGCTGAGACATCCAAATCTTGGCTCTGCCTCTTCCATAGTAAATTAATATCTTACTGACTACTGAGCTTTAATGCAACATGACCAGCCTATTACAGTGTCCCTGCTTTTTGACAACAAAAAAGTGATGGTAATCATTAGTAACTCACAAAAAGCAGCTCATGTTGAGATTACTGTTTGAGTCCAAAAATAGCACCATGAATTACAACAAGCAAAGAACTGTCCTACACAAGTATTGAACCTTTTAAAAAAAACTTGATAAGTGTTACTTTGAAATGAAGTTTGGGCTGGCAGCAATACTTACAATTTTTATATGTGGAATCTTATGATTTGTTTAATTCCGGTTCACTCAAATGATTTTCAAGCATTTGTATTTCTATTCAGGTGTAAAAAGCAGCCAATGGGCAACTTGCTGTGGATGTGGTGGCTGCTCACTCATTAGAGAAAATGCTGTTTGAGCCTTTTTTTCCAAACACATCATCCTTGTTTCACTCCACAGTTTATTGTAAAACGACCTACAGGGACTTTGGCTTTGCCTGGATGTGATGAACATTCTGCTCTTCCACTTTCCTGTACCTTTTGCACAAAACATGTCCGGTAAAGGAAATCCTCTAATCCTATGGAGGAGATGACCAATACAAAGATGTCACATGTTTTATGACTCCCCCTGATGTGACCTGTGTTCATATTCCTTCAACTTTTTAACATTTAGTCAGGATATGAAACTGAATCTTCAATGTACTTTATTCGGATGTTGTGTTGTAGATTGTGATAGAGTGATATATAATTATGGAATTTAAGGAAAGGGATATGTGGTTTTCAAAGAAATTGGCAAATAAAAATCTGAAAGGTTTTCTTTTCATAAAATATGAAAACCATTTCCTTCCACTGTGCACCATATTTTATGTGAGTCTATCATATAAAATCCGTCAAAACACACTTTTAAGATGTAATGTGAAAAAAGTCAAAATTTGGATTAATTTTCAGTACATCCTGTTAATTTTTCAGAAATTCCTCTATCATCTGGAAAAGGAGAACTGCACTGGCAGCTCGATCTTAGTTTTAAATATAAATTGTGAATTGTCTGGTTGGTAAAGAATTCAGAAGCCCATCTCTCAAAATACAGTATGTACACTGTGCTTGTGCTTTTGATTTGGTCAGGAAACGGGGCGGAAAAAGTTCCAGCAATTATAAACAGCTCAGAAAAATGACAGGAAGAACAATGTCAACCAAAAGGCACAGCCAGAGATAAATATTTTGCCAATAAAGCTGCTTCATGGAGATTATGTCTCTCCTAACTGTGCCCAGTCTCTCAAACTTTAAATATGGCATCAAAAATGCATACAATATAATAGAGTACACATTCTGAAGGTTTGCTATACTACATTTATATCCTAGACATATTCTAATTATAATTATAATTACCAACTTAATAGCAGGAAAATATATGAAGTTATAACAATCTTTTTTTCCATATTGTCTGACAATTAATCAAAATTACCATTTTTTAAATTAATTAATTAATTTATTTTTTTGCTAAATACCAGGATATTAATTGGGATTTTTTTGCATATTGTTTTTGTCCCTTTCCACAATAGATTTTCAGTACATTTAAATGATTTGGTGATGGTATAATTTCTTCTTTAAGCTTATGTTGGGTAATTTTATAATGTTTAATTTAAATATAAATACCACATCTCAAACACACTGCTTCTTGGTGTGACACCAAAACAACTTTTGCCAATAAATCAAACAAGAGAATTCTGGACCAGCACAATCTTGGTTCATCTTTGATTACAATTTGTACTGATCCCAAAACAGCAGTAAAAGACCTTGTGAATATTTTTGGCAGAACCTGACACGAAACTGTCATTATCTAAAATGAAACAAACCCCACATAGACATGTGCTAAATGGCCACTTAGTGAAAAAGAAGAAATCATTACTGCAAAACCAGAATAAAAAGCCAAATGACAATTTGTAAATACACTCAGGGTTTGATCATACTGAAATGTAAGTGTTTACCATACTGATTATTGTCACATTTGGAGGGAAATTAGGTAACTTGCAAATATGAGAACACCATTCTAAAATGCAACATTGTGTGGTCTACTGGACTTCAAATGGAAATAACGTGTAGAAAGCAAAATTGTGAGAATTTTTAAGTATCATTTCAATAGGTCAGCTAGGAAGTTAAGTTGTTGACGTGTCTTTTTTGTTCTTTACAATGTCAAGATCATGTTTTTTCTTTTTTTGTTGTTTGTTTCTCTAGTGTATGTATCATAATTCAACCTGAGTTGCTTTGTAAGGAAAACTCCTGTGGACATAGCTGGAGATCTCAACAATCACCTAGGTCACTGACTACTTGACAAACAGACCACAGTTTGTGAGACAGAAAGACTGTGTATCTAATCAGGTGGCCAGCAGTGCAGGAGCACCACAGGGGACGGTACTCTGACCATTTCTTTTCACTCTGTTCACTTCAGATTTCCAGTACAGTTCAGATCCAGACATTTGCAGAAAGAATCAGATAACTTTTCAGTCATGGTGGACCACTTTGTGGAATGGTATGGAAACAATCATCTTATCTTAACAGTGAACAAATCAAAAAGGATGATTATAGATTTCAAAATAAAGAGGGTTTGGTTAAACTATATTTCCATCATGAGAGAAAGTGGTTGAGGAATATAAATACATTAGTGTCTAGGTTTAGAATCTTCAGAAATCATTTGTTGGAATAGCAGCATCAGAGCCAGGGACTTAAAAAGACTTAACAACCTGCCTTGATTCTGTTCTGGGAATGACTGTGGAAGCACTGGAGATTATGCTGCAAACATAAAATTAAGGCCAATATGTACAACCATGAACAACATCTTTATGAGACTGCTTTATAAAAACAAACTGTCTTCAGTCAGAGGCTGCTTAAGAGTCACTGTAATACAGACAGCTACAGGAGGTCCTTCCTGTCCCTAGACATAAGCATCAACAGCAACCCTTTGAAGAACCTTGGACAACATGAGTCACAACAACAATTTTCCCTTTAAGATTTCTAAAGAATTTTAATTGAATTTTAATCCAAATGGACATTGGTTCGAAGCACATCATAAAATTTAGTAAAGATTCAGGCGCAGGGCAACAAAGTTGACATTTTGGAGAGGCCATTATAAAGTGGGCGTTATAATGTGAGACAGGAAGTCTACAAGTCTGAGTTACCAGTTCTGCCAGAAAGAATAGACCGAACAATTGCATTAGCAGCTTGTGGAAAACATCAAAACATTCGAGCTAAATTATACAGTTTAACAGGCAATTATACTAAGGAAATCTGTGTAAAGCTCTAACTACAAAAAAAAAGTAATAAAAAAAAGTTCTCAAAACTTCTGATATTTAGCAAGTAAAAATAACTTTGTTCATCTTAACTGACACAAAACAGAAAATGTTTATCTTTGTCTAACAAACAGTAAGAACATATATATATGTAAACTGTTCTTTTATGAAATTTATGCAAATAAAAAAAATTAACTGCAGAAGTTAGTTTAAGAAAGTGTAGATTTTTCTCTGGTTTAAGATGTTCATAATAAATAATGAATGCAGATTTATGTAAATTTTTACAGGTTAAAATTAATCATCAGCTTCAGCAACTGTGATGAAAAACAATTGTTAAATTAAACGACATGTGTGCAAACTGAAAGACTTTCCTTGTATGAAAAAAAAAAAAAAAGTGCTGACTTCTGATCCACATATCCGTAACAGATTGTGGGAGGTTTAAAACAACAATTTACACCCCCTTAAATAAATGGGTGAATGTGTGTGACTGTGTTCACCTGTGCAAGTTATTATTCCATCTCCTGTATATCCATAGTTACATAAGCAGACGTTGCTTGATCCATTCTGAGGCTTACATGTTGCTTTTGAGTGACAAGATTCACAAATACTAGAGAGGCTTCCAGTGTCCACTAGACTCCAGAGCCATGCTGTGAAGAGAAATGGATAAAAGACAATTAACAATTTAAACTCACAAGATTCCTAATCCTTTCGTAATAAAGGATGATGGTTTCTATCTAAAGATATTTATCTCCAGTGAAACAGAAATTCATTTCTAATGTCTTCTGTGTGGCAGATTGTCAGTTTACATAGAAACATACAAAATTATCATAAATGTGAAAGAAAAATGCTAAAAGTTATTGTCTTTAACGTAAGCTCAAGTACAAGTGAATACTGAAACTACTTATGAGTAACATTATGACTCAGTTATTAAAGCTTTGTTTTAGATCTATGTTACGCTACAAAACAAGGAGGCTCATTTACCTGCGAAAAGTAGAAGTTTCATTGGTGACTTGAGCAGAGACTCCATACTTGACTTTGGGACTGGATTATTCTTTCAGTCCAGAAGGCAGTGGCCTGCCTGGTGACGTAGACCGTTTCCTTGCATCAGTTTTCCTGTTTCCCTAAACCTGGCCCTTCCTGTCCTGATCTTTAATCTGCTTTCAAAAACAAGCATCCTGACCCCTTTTTACCAACCGGTTGACTACAAAGACATCTTTTATGACTTTATGTTACCCTACAAATAGGCATAAAACATTCTCCTGACACTTAATCACATTTTTGTGGAGTTATTTGCAGCTCAACTTTGCATTGCCATTTTGGTACCTTCCTTCTCATTGTTCTCATTGGAACACATGCAGAAGGCTATGTAAACATGGGTCAAAACAACACAGACTGGGTTCACTGAAGGACGACCCCCTCCCTTCCGCAAAAAGACGGTTTACAAATTTACACACGCACACATTCCAGCGTGTTCAGAATGTCTTTCAGTGTCTGTTTCAGTGTTTCTTAGACAAAGGATTGGACATCTGCCCTTCCTTTAGCCTCTAACTGCTGAAGCAAGCTATATATACATATGTAAAAAAGAGCAATACAATTTTCAGCTTCTATTTTGGACTGATAAAAAGAAAACAAATTGAAAAGGAGATACTAATTGGGGCAAGTCTGGACTTATCGCTGGTCAAATTCTAATTTATATTCAAAGACTTTTCTTTGACGGTTTTTCTTTTATAAGGTCTGGCCTTTTAACACATTTCTCTTTAAAACAGCAATCCATTGAAGAAGCTGTGTTCTATTAATGAAGCCATTTGACGACTATGCAGTGTGCCGCATTCACATTTACAAACACACTGCCTTAAAGCATGATTTATTCCTATGACCAAGGCCCGAGAAATTGTGGGATTGTATAAAATGGCAATATAAACAGAATTTTCAGACCCTTTGTGCTGTGGTCACATTCAGAGTGTGTCTTTGAAGATAAGTGATAAAGGACTGCTTTCTATTTTTGGTTCTTTGACATCTGTCATGGACTAATGACTCTTTTCTCTGTCAAGAAAATGAGCAGGGCTCTGTGCTATTTAGTTCTGGTAGACTTCTGACCCATCAAAACAAAGTTTTTTCCTCACGAGTAAAAGGTTATTTCAACAGCAAATATTTCCAATTCTGTAATTCTAGTCAATCCATCAATATTATAAATTGCTGTTTCAGTAGAGAATCCAACTGGCACAGCAGATACAAAACAGGTAAAAATTAACAAAATGTGAGAAAGTGACAGCCATCAAATAAGAAGAGTAGCCATTCAGGTCTAGCTGAGGGTCCTTTCAAAGCGCCTTCTTCTCTTTGGCATACAAACACATTCATTGATGAATAGTTTCACTTCAAAGATAAGTTCTTTACTGACTGTATTGCAGTCTCTGGAGGTGGTTTGAATTGCTTAGGCAAGGCGTTCAGTTTATTGCTGAGAAAGGCAGCTGCTTTGAATGGCACCATTAGAATTGCTCCACATTAGTGTCCTGGGAAAGTGCTGGGTGAAAACCACATTTGAATGTCTCGCTCTGACACACTCCTGGCGGTAAGGAAGGAAGTGATGCTGCCTAGAACAAACCTGGACTGATTGCACCCTTCCTCCTCCGCTTTTTTTTGTCTCAGAAAATCTCTCATTTAGCGAGGAATCTGTGAAGCCTACAGGAGCATGCTCATTCCACAATAACATTGTAAGACATCTAACAGAAAAGATTGCTTCAAAAGTCTGCAGGCAGCCTTGTGTAAATGTTTCCTCTTTTCCTTTCCTCTCTCATGGATATGGAAATTTTGGATCCTACAGGTGCAGGCCTTCCTGCGATTGCGAGTGTTTAAGCAAAGGAGAAGAGTTGTTTATGCTATTCAGGCAATATTGAGATTTGCCATACAGAGAAGAGCGGAGAATCTATTTTGACACTTTTCACACATATTTGTTCTGATGTTGGCCTTATGCGCTGCCATGATAGGAGGACTGAACTCAGGGGCGCAGATGGCAGCAACTGTCTCATAAACAACCAACTCTTGAATATTTCAATACACAAGCTTGGAGAAACAAGCTATCCTTCCTGCTCGGGTTCACACACATGCCAATTGCTGTGCATGCATGTTTGCGTGTGTGAGAAGAGGGGAATCTAGTAACATAGTCACTTCAAGGAAAGAGCCTGCGCCTTTTTAAATAGGGAATACCTATTTTAAACCTAAGGCAACCTCTGCCTTGAACAAAATATTAGAGTAACAGGCAGTTATTTCATGTTGTTTGTTTCCCAGCATGGAAACAAAAAAAATTAAAGTTTTTAATTGCATGAAGCTATAATTTTTTTGAAAAAAATTGTAAAGAAAAAACAAAACAAAACAAAAAAACCCTCAAATGTCAATTAAAAAAAGAATAAATAACAACAGAAGAGAAAAAAAATGACTTTATGTTTATTTCCACAAATGTCTGTGGAGGTTTAACTTCTAAAATAAACACACAATGATGTGGGAAATAGTAGAAGCTTAACTTTTATTGTTCTTTAAACTTTGAAAACTCAATAGCTGGACTAAAATGCATTTTAAGGTTTTTCTTACATATGAGATTAGAAGAATATTTTAAAGGTGCTTTTTATTCCCGCACTATTTCTAAAATCACTTCCTGAGAATGGGTCACACACTTCATTGTTATGGTTTTTGCAAATAGCTGTTATCAGTTTTAAACCACAAACACAGTGTCAAAGGGGCACTTTTGAGTTTAAACAACAAAGTAAAGGCTGCAAATTACCTTTTGCATTTACTACTCCGTTTCATCAGGGCATTTCAAACAGTATAATTTTAAGCTCTTGCAAAAAAAAAAAAAAAAAAAAAAAAAAAAAAAGCCATTTTCATTGTTAAAATATTCTTTCCGTGGGATAAGAACTGTGGCCATTGGGAATATTGAAATAAAGATTTGTGATGTTAGATACACTGCTGCTGGCTCGAAAGAAATGGAGCAAATATCCCTTTTGTTACCTGTGGGAAAGGAATCAGTGCTTTACAACTTTCTCCTTATGGTTCACCATCAATATGTAAAACCTTTTAAGCTCAAAATCTAGCCATACTCACTTGAGATGAGCACTTTTGGAAAGAGGGCCATTTTGAATCTGGAGGAGAATAAATATAGGTGAACATACATCGTTAAATACAATGCTTGTCAGGAAGAAGGTCCTTTAGATTAACTGTAGCCTGTAATGTCTTCAAAAGGAATATCAAGACCACTTTTATTAATTTTTTCTGCTTTGTTGGCCATTTGTTTTCTAATGAAATATCAATAAAGCTAATCAAGAGCTGTATCCTTGGGTATTATATACTCATTCTAATTAGTTGCACAACTACATTTGCTTCTAGGGCTTGGGATAATTTTGCATATTTGTTGTCAGATGTTGCCTTACTACATCCATGATCATGTCAACTTAATTTTAAAAAGCCCCTGTGCGCAAAAGAAAAAAAAAAAGGATGAAAGGCCCTTGAACTCTTTCTGCAGCTCTCAAGTTAAAGTGGATGCTCAGCAATGATCAAGTAAAAGCAGAGAGTAATATTTAACGCTATGGAAATTTTGAAAACTTATAGCTCTAAAAGCAATTGAATAATAATTATCTGCCCTACAAAACTAAAACAGTGAGAAAACCGCCAAAGGTTTTTTCTTTAAATGTATAAATTTCACCCCTATCAGACTCATTTGGCAAAAAAAGTTTTGATATTTCATTTATTGCACAAATGACAAATGTCAAAAATACACTTCACTCAAATGACATGAGTGAAACTGCCTTTGTTTTGTGTCAATTCTGTGTCAAGACTTGACTTTGAAAAAAAGAGCAATTCCTCCAAAGATGGGGTGCAATTTACAAATGAATTTCCTTCATGCTCGACTGCTTCATAAAAGCATTTGTCCTGACTCAGATTGAACACACTTGAGTGATCCTATCCATATTCCCGACTTCTTTACCAGACAATGTTTTCCATTTTCAGAGAGAAAGAAGTAGGAAATTTCCATGTTCTCAGGTGCAACAAGTGTTACTGATTGGAGCTTTTTTTTCTGCCACCAACCTCTTGTTAGGTTACCAACTGGAACAAAGTGACACTGGAAAGAGCTTGTGCTCTTTCAAGGATAAAGGGGATCCAACAGAGGTGACAAAGCTTTGGACTACCATTTTTTCAGCATTGCACAAAAATACAATTAGGAATATTGCTATTACATGAAGCATTCATTCTAAATTCAACTCAAATTATTGCCAAACATAACCCTGATTGCAGGAAGTATGGATGTACTTTTTAAATCAAAAGAAGTAGCTTGAGTAAGTTTCAAAAAATATTTTAGTGTTATTAAATCCATCAGTGTTATAAACTCAAAACAAGTTTCTATGATGAATGCTTGTCATTTTCATGCAGTAAACTTTTAAAACAAGACAAAATCTTGCAACACCGACAAGTGTAGTCATTTAAGAAACCTAAAATATAAACAATCTATTTGTAAAGTCTATTTGTATGACTTTCTCCAAGTGTTTCTGTCATTTTGGTTTTTCTTGTATTTGTATTTTTATTTATGCTTAGCCTAGTTCTCATCAATTCACTCTTGTGGTCTAATTTGTTCATTCTTATTGATTAGTTTCTAGTACATGGCTTAGTTCTTGTTGCTCATATTATTATGAGCAACTAATATATTGCTCCTCCCATGACATTACTCTCTTTCCCTCAGTCTGCCTACCTGTTCCACACTTTCAGCTGCAGCTTGTTCTCAATCAGCCACCTGTTTCTCATCCTGTGATCAAGTTCCTCGAATATAAGTTCATCACTTCCATTCACGTCCTGCTGGACTCTGCTGTTTTGTTCACATTAAGCCCTGCTTGTAACTTTGTTTTCCTCCTCATTTGTTTTTGAGTTTCTATTGATTTTCTTTAAAACTTTGCCTCAAACTGTCTGTTTCCAGGTCCAAGCATCATTAACTGTTACATAACTTGTATGAAATCTTTAATTTCTTACAAATTGATACTATAACCATACAAACATAAGAGTTAAATGCCTCAATTACAAACATAGCTGTCTGAAGTCAATTCAGCTTAACCGAATGACATTGACAATGACATGTGATGCTGATAATCAATAGATTATTGAAAGTTGCTTTGCAAAGGGTTGTACATATCTGATCCTGAAAAGTCTGTAATTATTGCAACGTGTTTTGCACCATGAGCATGGACTGAAACAGATGTAGTTACACAAAGACATATTTTCTCACAGATGACCTCATACATCTGCCATTCACACTCCCAAAATGACTGTGTGTTATGATGTTAAAAACGGCATTGATAGGCCCTGGCATGATGTTATGATCTAACCTTTGGTGCAATTGATTTATTCAGAGCTAAAGGTGAAACCATTAGTTTCTGCTTCGAAACCCCTCTGTGAGACCAGTTCTGAATTTATAAAATTTCAAGAAGCTCTGATAATTTAATTTAGAGTGCCCTTTTATAGGTTAGGTCACCTGCAGCGAGCCCTGCAAATTGAATAAAGAAGAGTAATAGAAAATAGCATGTCAGGTGGGCTCCCTGCTTATAAAATCATTAACAACAGTGTGTCTTTTCTCATAAAGGAACCCATTTATTTTGAGGGGGAAATATTATGAAAGTGTAGGGAGCAACTCAATTTATTTTTCATTAGGAATTAACTCTGGAGAATCACTGAGAGGGTTAATAGCTGCTGGTGTACATCAGCAGTGTGAACTAATAGGTTTTCAAAAAGGCTGTTCTGAGGACTATTGTACGTTTTTGAAATATTGCTTGCTTTTAAATTAACGTGCCTTTCCAGTAAGTTTGTGTCAGCACATGTAGCACAGGGAAGCTGTGCTGAGAGCAAATAAATACCTTATATGACAAGCATTTATCTGTTTTATAATGTAATTTTACTTTCACATGTTATGTTGATTAAATCCCTTTAAAAAATGTATTTATCAAATTGCTCAAACATGGTGTAAATACAATGCTGTAAAAAAAGTAATCCACCCTCCGCTTACATATTTATTTTGTTTTCACTTTATTCCCCACACTTCCACGTTTTAGTTGCTGAAATACATTTTAATATTGCAAAGATTTTCGGTGTAAATACAACTTGCAATTTTTAAACAATGATTTTACTGAGACAAAAAATTCAAAAGATATTACACTCTCATTGAATCAGGAATTTAAACCGGAGTATGCAATATTTATAAATTCATTTTATATATATATATATATATATATATATTTCTTTATGCTATGTCTTGACAGTATGGCATTTAACAAATAATCAGTAAAAAAATGAAATTAAAATTAAATTGCGATCCCTATGGACAACCAATCAGAGCCAGGAGGAGGGTCCCAGTGCTGTCAATCAACTTCATCTCCATGCTGCTCACAACCTCCTTGCTCTCTGGTAGGCTACTGGTGGTTCACCACAATAGAACCTGTCATGAATGTCAGTCTAGTTATCATGGCCACCGATCATAGCGGATAAATGGTTTTCCTTAAACAGTAAGTTGTTTCCCTGACATTAGCACTTTTAGCAAATATGCATAAGGATGATAGACAGCACTAAGACACTCCTCCTGCCTCTGATTGGTTGACTAGGAATAGTGAAATTCTTCAGATGGCAATATTTCTTAAAAACTGCGAGTTTAAAAATATTGTCACTAGTCTAAATGAAAATAACTTTTCATGTAATTTTCGGAAGTATAATTTTGGACTTTCATTAACTGTAAGTTGTAATCACAAAAAGTAGAAAAAAACAAAAACTTAATTAATAATTCACTTTGTGTAACACTGTTGAGAATGAGAGTTCCACTTTCTGAAATGACTGACAAAAACCTCAAACCTCTTTAAAGTCTTAAAAGAATGCATACAAATAGGTTAGACATGATTAAAAGCCCAGGGTGCACCAGGATCTGTTTGACTGACATGGTATGGTAAAAAAATAATATAAAATAAAATAAGAGTGGTACAAAATATGAAAGAAGGCACACTGGAAAGAATATCAATGTATGGTCCCCATATCTTGCTCAGTGGAAACAGTTCCTTGAGTCAGGAACCAAAGCATTGATCATTCTGACAGATGCTGTGCTTCTGGAGGATGAGATGGAGATTTACGTTGGAAAGGATGAGACAGAGTCATGATCCAACAGAGCTGGTATCCTGTGATGGAGATGAACAAAAAGAGTGGCCCATTCAGAAATCAAATGCAAACATATCAAAGCATGAGCATGCAGAGGATTTGATGGTAATTCTCAAAGACGAAGGATCAGGAGAGACAGTAAATAGATAATTGATTGTGAGAAGTCTCTTTAACATATTTCAAAATGCCAGTTAAATGTATATCTATCATTCACCCAGCCCACTTTAAATCAAGAAAAAATATATTTAAAATTCCATTATGATAAAACTAGCACTTGGAGGATGAACCTTGGAGAGAATCAGAAACTAACTGAGCTTTTTTAAATAGTGTGAGACATCTACATCCATGATTTAGTTTACATCTTAAGTTATCTGCAACATCACATTTGCTTAAAAAGATTAACTTGAGTTTATAATTAATAATATTGCTTGATTTATAATTGCATAGTTTTGCCAGCATTAGGATATGTATAGGAAGGGATGCTATTGTTAGAATTGTATGCTACTTAAGAGAATAGTCATTGAAAACATTTTACATTGTCATTTAAAATACTATGTTAAAATATTACTTTTATGATAAATTTTTGGAAAGACATATTTTGTGTGATAAATTCAGAATCTGAAACTAGTAAAATTATTGAAACAGCTTTTACTTATCAATGTGTTAGGAAGACTACACCTGTGAGTATAAATATACACCTACATATATATCTGGCTCAGTGAGTATTTGTTTGTTTGGGCAATGTAATGTCATCTGACTCATTTTCCAAAGAAGAGATTATTGGGATATGCTATCAGAAATTAAAATGTAATCAAATTCTCATTTTTATGAAACCTCAAATGGTGTTGTCTTATACACCCTCAATATGTCAGATAGAGACATGCTCTAAGCTTTTGCCACCACACACTGGACTTCTAAGGGCATTACAAACAAACGATAAACTAAAAGACACATTTGTTAGAAAACAACTTCCCCCTCATCATCTTGTTGAATTCAAGAAATGGGTTTGTCACATTTTCAAATCACCTTTTTTCATTTTGTATTTAAGTAACAATATTTTTTGGTAAGAAACACTGATGGGAGCAAAAAAAAAAAAAAAAAAAACACATGATGAACAAACAAACTTCTGTCAGTGTTTGTATGATTTGTAGCATACAATAAAAGTCCAACTTCCAGAACTGATGAAATTCTGTCGACATACTATATTTCAAAAACGTCCTGAAACACTTCATTATGAGTTTACCTTGAAATCACTTTAAGTACTTAAATTAGTACTGCAAACAGAAATAAACAGAAAATTCTCTTTTTTTTTTGTTTATTTGAACAGACAACTTGTTTTCTGTTCAAGTAACTCTTATTACGACATCTTGTTAAGACATCTTAATAAGACATCTTATTAAATGTCCTTAAGACATTTCTAATATTTATATTATAAATATTCTCATTTTCATTGATTTAAAAGTAAGTTTAAAATGTTGCATTTAAAAAATAATATGTTCTTGAAAAAAATGTAAAAACATACACAAAAGAACTGAACTAATACTATGCAGGTTATAGCAGAATCAATAAAACAAATGGGCTAGGTGTGTATGAATTATATGCTAAAGAGGGAGTGTTTAGTACAACAATTATTTCCTTTGAGCAAATTATCTTCATAAATGTGTAAAACCATGCAACAGAGAGAAAGTATAATTTTGCAAATGTTGGTAAAATAAAGTTTTTTAACATTGTTTCTTAATTAGGTTAAGTGCCTGACCAAAGTATCATTGTATCAGCTGTATTTTAAGTATAATTGCTTTCATTAATGTTTCTTTTTTTTTCAAAAGATACAAAAAGTAAAGAAATATTTTACACTTTGTACTTTTAGTACAATGTTAATTAAAAATATACATTTCTTAGCTGTCTAAATTGCCATGATTAAAAACAAATGAGTAATATTACGGGGTGGTCACAAGTGAATAGACTGTACCCCTTGGACGGGCCTCATGCCGGTGGCTTTGTTTGGATTCTGTCAGAACAATGCAACAAGTAAAGCCAAATCCTCTCCATCCTTAACAGACTTCCAGAGAATTCCTGGCGCTCTCAGCATGACTCAGGCTATGGACCCACAGGAGGTAGATAACCCTGCCTAATCCATTCAGCGCTCTCACATATATATCTATATATGTCCTTTTGGAGGATCTGAAGATTAGTGTCACAGCCCATGTATATGTGGACAATCAACAATTATTGCAACCCTATCACATCTTTTTTAGTACCCCTGATGTAATATTTGTTTATCTTTTTTTTCAGCAGAATGTATAATTTTTGAGTATTAAATATAAGTCAACTAAACAGTTTATAATAATGATGAAGTTTTTGTTTAGCCAGGAAGCTGTCTTTGCAAAATAAGTGATATTTTCTGAACAAGATGATAGCATAAACATAATGTGAAATCGTTTCAACTGTAAACATTCACAAAAGTAAAACAATTCCAGAAATTAATTTAAAATTAGATATAAGGAAAATAATTAATTTCATGCCAATTAAAAGTCAACTTGAAAAATAAGCCACATAAAACCATTAGCATAACACAACAAAATGTTTAACATGTAGGTAGATGAATTATACCACAAAAAAATAATAAAATTAAATTACATCACAATTAAACAAATACTAACAAAAACATCCAAGCATAACTTACCTGGCCAGATTCCTACGTATTTGGACAATACTTAATAATATGTGATATCGGTTTGTAACAAAGTGTTTCTGTAAATAAATTGTTTAGTCTTGATAGAATGACAGTTGTTTGTGATTAATTAGCTAATGTTACATCTCTATACTGATATTTATTTATTGCTTTACATTTAGCATTTTTAACACACTGTGACAAGGTGAGCTTTGCTGCAGGAGTGTTTATTTGCATGACTTTTTGAGGGTTGAGCTGAACCTCTTTAAACACATCATTCATCAGGTCAATGACTACATGCTGCTTGTGCAGCCATGAGGAGCCTGGATTAAGCGTTTTTAGCCAAAATAGCACAATTTTGTCAGATATCTGTTTTGGTGGCTCAACACATTACTCAGTGACTCCATTAATTACAAATGGGTATTGCCCAACCACAAGTCTCCTGTGATAGAAGCCCTAGACCTTATCTTCTGGATGGACATGATTTCCAATGTCTTGGCTGATGTTTCGACTCCTGGTCAGCTGTTCGAATGACCATTCCAGTTTTGGCTGTGTTACTCATTTGCTTGCTACCCCAAGGGATTCTGGGTAGAATTTACTCTGGGAAACATCTGCTCCCCATAGTTGCAGATACGTGGATGTGTCAGCATGTGTGAGTGGACATCATCATAAAATGTATTTTGTTGATTTAACCATTTTAATTTGTCTAACTTCAAGGGTTGTTTATTACCATAACAGTTTTTTTGTTTTTTTTTGAGCAGGTAGAGTTCTCACCAGTAGATGGTGGTGGATTTCTTTCGAACCATTTAGCCCCCCGGGTGACTATGTAATTCTGCAGAGAGGTTTTTAGTTGGCTACTAATATTGAGTTTCTGTCCTGCCTTTTTTTTTTTTTTTTTTTGGATAAATAAACAAATAGATAAAACAGAAAATATATTTCAATAGATAAATTAAAATAATCTCAAATTGTAATGGCTCACTCTTGCTGCGTTATCTTGAATTTGGGGAGATTTTGTGGTTGTTTTTAGTGCCTCGGTGAACAGTATTTTAAAGCACACAACAGAAAAAAATTAATATCCATTGTCAATGATTCAAGAAAACTCAACACTCAATACCAACTCAAACTTAAATTTTTCTTACCTCAGGAATAAACTCCATGTATCTAAATGAGTTAAAGTAAATTGTGATAAACCTCCATTTAGTCCAGACAAAAGATAGGACGTACATGTTGCAATTTGTGAAGAACACATGTTCAATTACATTTTGATGCAAAATCCAGCTACAGTTTATATGAGTAAACTTGACTAAATGTGGTTTAGCTTTTAAAAAAACAAAATATCTACTCTGCCACAAAGTACATCACTAGAAGTCTTAGAGATTTGCAATTAACTAACTTACAATTGAAAGTAAAACACAAGATCAAAACTTGCTTGTCCCATAGGCTTTTTCAAGTTTCTTGCATGTCAAAAGCAATTAAGTTTAAAGAAGTGGTACTGAAAAACTGCAATGAATTGGTGCCATTTTAAAGGTTTAGGTCACCTCTTACCCAATGAGTCATTCAGATAGGCAATAAACACCGCCCAAAGTGATATTTTAATGTTTTTTTCAAAAAAGGAATGTATTGATGGATGGTACTGCAAAAGGTAAATTCTTTACAAACAAAATTGTAAAGTGAAAAATATGCCTTGCAAATGGTTCTATTTATGTTTCTTCTGCTGTTTCTAAATGATTTAGAAAAAAATATTTAGCAATTTTACATCTATGATAAGTCTGTCTTTCTTTATGTAAAAATAAAAAATGCATGAATGCTTACTGTGAGTTTCAAGAGCAACAATCTCTTTCAGTCTCTTCCCTCTATTATAGACACATGTCCTTCTGGATACACTCCTGAGTCATGGGGTTACTTTTTAATTGCATGTCTTCATTAGTGAATTCTGCTGTGTAAGATGTGATTATAATGTGAGACTGAGCACTGGGTCCACTCATAGGGGTTATTTATGTTCTATGTGAATCAGTGTAGTGCCTTGCTGGTATGTTTCATTAATGGTTTGCTGTTTGAAGTATTTCCACACCAAGACAACATGCTTGTGGCATTATAGGCAATTCTGAAGAAGAAGAGCCTCTCTTACCTTTTCCTAGGAAGCTCACCCACCAGGGAGGGTGTGCTAATAAGTTCCCAGGGCTAACCCCAACCTGCTTTCGGCCTCATTCCTCGTTGGATAAAATGAACTAAGCATGCGTTTGCTTTCCCTAACAACTTTTAAAAGAAGCATGAATATTCTGTTCTATTTGTGTAATTAAAAATAAATGAATGGATGAAGTGAAAACAGAGTTTAATCATGCTTCTCCCAGAGTGTTTGTTCAGGTCCCTCACCACTTCAAATTAATAAGGATTAAATAAATTGCTTCTGTGAAGCCCGGGCCATTTCTGGTTATATTTTCACAGCTTAAATCTGAAATGGAAACGTGAAGCAATTATAACAATGTCTAATATCACCATTATTACACAGAGAGCCTTCATTTCACACAGCTTAGGCACTCTGGTCAAAGCAGGTGTGCTAAAAGTCACATGGGATTTTTTTTTTTTTTTTTCTGTCTGAAAGGGGGACTTGTGTTCACTTTGACCTCTCAGAAGAGTGCTTTGTGTGCTCACTTTACCATGTGTTTTTCTTTCTTTCTTTTTTTTCTTCTTTTACTCTCTTCCCTCTTCAGCTGTATCAGGGTTTCAGACTGTCCGTGAACAGTCACTCAGTCTGCCACGCTGACACACAAGAGAGCTTTTACAGACCTCTGTGATTTCTTGGGGAGCTTGAATCTAAAGAATTTACCATGGTGCCTAAAAATACTGCTGACAGCTGTCATAAATGAGATTTTCCTTCTCCTGAGAGAAAATAATAAATATATTTTACCATCTTAAAACCACTAACTTAACCACCATTACTGGACTGTTTTTTGTAATCATTTTTGCTTCTTGATATTAAAACTACATCTGCCTTCTTGTTGCTATTACAGATTTTGTTAAAAAATATCCAGATTATTGGAGATATAAATAAACCGTGTTTGGTAAATGAGTTAAACAACTTTAAAAGGCCTGATTTTCTGGAATGCAAGATCTGGGAGAGGTTATGAGCACTTGATAACTTATTAGCTGTAGTTAATTATCTTCCTATCTTTATTTCAGGTAAATCTAGGTTATTTTGTTGCAAAGGCTGAAGCTAACAACTAGGCCTGAAGTGGATCCGACCATAGCAGAGTCCTGCTATCTAAACAATTTTAATCTCATAAATTACACAACAATTTGTGGAAACACTATTTTATCAAGCTTTATCATCTGTTTTCTTGCTTGCATTGGAAAGTTATCTACAAAAACATTTATTAGAATTTACACAGGAAATTGAGCCAGGGTGTAGGGCAGTCCAATCAAACACAAGCTAACAGAATAGATTAAACATTTGACACATTTCTGGTTCAAGTAACTACATGACGGAAAACTAAAGTCACATGGAATTCAATTCGAGCATTCAATTAAACAGAAGAAGCAGTGTTTCCTTCTTACTGTCACTATATTTTGCAACATTATAGTTGCAAAAAAAACACTCGTATGAGAGTGTTTTTTTCAAAATGTGATAAGCAGAAAGTCTAGCAAATTTTACAAGTAAAATTGGAGACTTTTGGAGACTCTGCCATGACATTTAACTCTTACTATACTCCACTGCTTGTGCAGGAGCTGTTCCAGTAAAGCATAAATGTTGTTGCTTGTTCTACTACATCCAAACTACAAGTGATTAATTCTTGCAGATGATAAATTTGGTAATGTGTAAAAAAGAATTTCAAATGTTATGGCTAAAAGTGTTTTGTTTTGATTTGTTGAAGGCTCGTAAGTGCACTATGAAACTAGAAGACTAAATTGACTTTAAAAGCTAAGAGAAAAATTATAACAGGGAAGAAATGACACAAAACCGTAACAAATAGAAAATCTTTTTTTGGTCACTTTACATTAAGAAAACAAACAATTTGTTCAAGAACATTGTGTTGTAGTTCTAAACATCTTCAGTTTTTTTCTTCGTCCCACCCCATTTGTTTCTCGGTTTATTTCCTCCTCCACTGGCATCCACATGCAAATGTGTATGTATGCAAATTGGATAATGACCTTGAGGATAGCCAATAGCTACTTTCTTCACTTCGGATTTGGCAGCACTGTTCTCTCTTAGCACATTTTTCACACAACAAAATCCACTTAACTCGCCTTCTTCCATTTCTTGTTTAAATAAGTCATCAACTTCCCTATAAATAACCACCTAATGCAAATGATAATGCTTAGAATGCTAGTAAAGAATCAGTTGTATAAACTGTCGAAACAATTTGGAGACTGGAGTTATAATTTTGCATTTGCTCCTTTTAGAATACCTATTAGAATTTTGAAATTTAAATATTCTAAATTTATACCAAATGAAGCCAAGAGAGTAGTCCATTGAAGGACTACTTTAATGGACTATTAAAACGCAATAGAATCCTTCCATTTCAGATCTCGTTATGAGATTTTGTTTTTCAAAGGAAGGGTCAAGCGCATCACATTTTTATGATTGTTTTAAGGACCTTTTTAAAACAATATAGGCGGCGATATCAGCCGCCTATAATCCTGTGAGTCAAAACTCAGCTAAAATATTCTGAACTGTCCCTTTAAGCAATCTGTTCAATTTTCATAGATAAACAACATTTTAGCCTGCAACTGGGTTTCTAGGTTTGCATTATTACTAAGAAAATACTTTTATACTTTCGGCCTTGTAATATTTGGATTGCACCAATTGTTATTCTTGTCATCATAAACAGCAATGCATATTCATGATGGGAGTCCAAGCCGAGGTAGGAGTAGAATGTAAAGGTGTCGTCCAGAGGCAATGTCTTATCTTTTTTTGTGAATCAATAACCATGTTTGTCTCCTGCAGCATTGTATTCTCCACTGAGAGCTTCTCTTTGTTCACTGCCTCCCCTTCAGTAGTTTTCTGTGAGCGTGATGCTTGCTGACACATTTTTGGACAAGGCAGGGCCTCTTCTATCAGAGGAACGTGTCCATGCTTGTGAAGTTATCACCTCCAACAGATCAAAGGCAGCTGGCACATTATTTATGCATTGCTGAAAAGTGTGGTATTCAGTTGAAGTCAAGCTACAGAGCATAGCTATCCTTTATTCTGGAGTAATGACTTCCTCTTGATTGAGTGTTGCTGGTGAAATGTCAAGACATTTTTGTTCTCCTCTTTGCAAGCATCCATGCAAATTGATGCATGGATGCATCAATATATATTCTTTTTCTTTTTCATATGCTTTTGTACGATTCTTTGTGATATGGCTGTTCCCACAGAGTATTTTTGAAAACTGTCCCTCTCTACAGCTAGGTGGAGTGGACCTATCTTTAAATACAAATATAAGAACATTTTTAAATGATTTTACTGTATATATGAATGTTTAACTAGAAAGTTAGGTCCTACAGCCTGTGATTAACCTTTTATACCAGCAGAGTGGCAGGCCTGGGGCTACTCTTTTACTCCTGTAAGGCCTAAGGCAATAACCTTGATTCTAATGTTTCACAGCTTTTAATATCTGGTAGCATGTATTTTGTGTCCTCATTTAACGTTGTTATATTACGTTGTTTTCCTGTACTTCTTAATGTTCAAACACTATGTGACTGTTAAGCTGCATTAATTAAAGCTGAGCAACAAATTATATTAAAAATTACACGCATTATATATTTCTCCCTTTAGGGGAGTTGTCCTGCTGAAATGTGAAACTCTGGCCCAATTGTAAGATTTCAGCCTCTGTTCTTGTACCTACACATGAAAAACATTGCATGATGCTGACACCACCTTGTTTTAGGTTTGTTTGGATGGATGTGAAGTGTTAATAATGCATGCAGTACAGTGTTAAAATACTGTAACACAGTGAAGAATTAACAGCAAAAATTTGGTGTACTTAGCTTGTCAGAGAAAAAAATATCGGTAGTCATTTTTAAATATGTATATATATAAAATATACTCTTGTGACTTTGTTTCAACAATGCCGTGTTTCTTTCCACTCCTCTCTAAATGACGATTTGTTTAATGCAAATCACTGAAAACTGATTTAAGCAACCATCTTGCTAAGAGCAATTTTCACACAGAGGTCATCCCGGACATCCAGGGAGGAGAGCACACCTCGTCACTTTTTTAAAGGGCTAAGCGTTCTGCTCTGAAATAGACCACTGGGAGACTCAAATGACTCAAAAGGCTATATCAGCAAGCACTTGTGGTTGACGTTATTTATTTATTAATTTGAGGCCTGTCTACTGACACATCTGAGTGGTCTAATTGCTGTGAATTGACACCGGTTACTGCCTATAATGGGAGCTTGGGAGTCTTTCCCAACCGCAGTTCATTCAGGTGCCCCTCACTGCAAATTAACTGCCCTGAAAATGTCTGATTGCAACATGGGAGCTGTGGGGCGAGACAGGATTATCAGTCTTTGTTGTGTGCCTGTGTCTATTATCCTGACCTCTATTCACAGTGGACCCTTAGGAGTGTCGCTTCCAGCCACACAGCAAACTACCCTATCCCCGACAAACAACAAGTGAACCAGAGATCTCCCCCCTGTCCCAAAGCACAAGACACTTACAGCTCCAACACTGGGCAAAGCACTCCACTGCAGGTAAGGCTATCAAATCCCTATTGATTTAATAAAGATAAATTGGAGGCACTTCCTTTCACGGTTATTGCAACAGACACGATTGATTGTTTCTGTTGACTCGTCACCTCGGTGGATGACTGCTGTTGGTTATGGAAGTTTATTGCTGCTAAAGAGATGTTTGCAAAGTCTTCTTTGTGCTGATAAGAACTTTACAGAAACAGTCACTTAAAGCCAAGTCTCCTAAACAAATATTTTAGCATTTTAGTGTTTTAGAGTTATTTTTCCAGACATGGCATTTATTTAGGTGAGAAATAAATAACTTGTGCATTAAATCCCCACTCTCAGTGACTGAAGGTTAAATTGTGCTGTTCTGCTATATATTGCATTGACATGGTTTTTATTATATGTCGGTAACCTTCGTGTGACTTCACATGTGATTCATGTACTGTTTTATAGTGTTTTTTTAGCCATAAAAATAACTATAATTTTTTTAATATAAAAATTATTGGTTTAAAAAAATGCTATTTGTATTAATTTGGGGAAAAGACATTTGGATTTTAATCATGGAGAAATATTTTTTTTTAAATTTCAGCTGCTTTAATATCGATATTATATTTACTAGATTTTAAAATGTTCTAAAGTGAAGAATCCAAACTGGGGTATGATTTTAAAAAATATATATTATAACTCTGTCTACATTGAATTATATACAAATCATTATATTTCTGTGTGTGTATATATATATTATTTTTATATATAATAATATATATAAAAGTATTTTTGTTGTTTATGTAGATAAACATATTCAATATTTGACAATCTTTATACACTTTTATTGTGACTTATTTTCTAACATCACAGTATTTTTTCTTAATAATAATAATAATAATAATAATATATTATTATTTAAGTACATTCTTAAAATAGTTGTAAATGTGATGATGTATTTTTTTATTTAAACAAAGTAAAAAAAGTTAACTTTATTTAATTGAGTCTGTTCATTCATGCAATAAGAACTTGTATAACTCTGACATTTGTGTGCAAAATTTCCACAGAAAATTTAAATCATTGTTGTTTATCCTAGTTTACCACAAACTGAATAACACTTTTAAAAATGCTTTGTAAGTTGTTTTGATCTAATTTTTTGCTGTCGGCCCTTTGGAAATATTGTTCTTTATCTTTTGTGCTTTTATTTTTCCATTATTTTTTTTGTGTGTATATGTGTGTTTGTGTTTTTGCTAATGAGGGGGTATAAACACTAAAACGATTATTTCTCAGAGTTTACAAAAGAAACCCCTAATTATGGGGACAGTGAAAAGGAGTAATCTAAAAATTTGATAAAATAAATAAAGAAAAGGAATTATAGAAGATTAAAATAAAAATAATGTAGCTCATACATGAATCAATAACCCTTGACTTCCTTTAATTGACTGCTGTTATCACAGAACAAACATTTCAAACTTGTGTTTTCAAACAGTGCGACAGTCTGCAGACTGTTTAGCCTTGTAGATTCTCCCTCAGGTCACTACATCAGATGGAGCTGATTGGAGTCTTGAAATCAATGAAACCACAAACTTCCCTGATCGTATCCCCTCTCGGAGTACAGCAGCAGATCCGGTCTGGTCAGGATTTATCTCTCTGCCAGAGCTCATACTGGAGATATTTTTGGGGTTTGAATATGGCCATTTAAAGACACATTTCTAAGATTTACAAATACCAAAACTAGGTTGAAATGCTGAGGTAGCATGTGTAAAGGGTGTTGAAGTGATATTCGGTATTCCTGCAGCCCAAAATAGATTTTGTTGATGAAGATGTATTGTAAAATGTGCAAAATAGTGTTGTTTCTCGAATCATTTACAATTAGGACAAATAAGCAGCAAAGTAGTACCACTTTTTGGTATTTCCCGTAACTGTGAGCGAAACTCTTAAGAAGTTTAGTGCTTCAAAACTTGTGTTCTTTAGATTTATGAGACCATGCCCTCTGGAGAAACATCCACATCTATAACAAATCTGACAAAATAAAAGTCTTACAAGTTCACTGGATCAGTCATTGCTGCCCCCTGCTATGATTCCCCGAACAATAAAGAGACAATACCAGATTAATATATGTTTTTTTTTTGTTGTTTTTTTTCTAGTTCAGGATTCATCCTCATGGGGTAGACTATTTTTCCTTCTGTCTGACGCCAGAGAGAAGAGTAAAGGATTTGATCGTCAGAGCAGAGTGCAGCCAGAGATTTCTTAGGTTTGAGAATCGAGGTGGAAAGTAAAGTTGTCCAAAGAAACAGTTTGCGCAGATTTTCCCCTTTGAGCATAGGGTTACTGTCAGAGATTTGCTGGGCGGCCAACCTTGATGACCTGCAGAATTTACGGAGACACACTGTTGCCGTATCGTGTCCTGTCAAACAATGTGAGGACAGAGTTGTCATCTTGATGACATGCTAAATCACTGATTGGTCCTTTTGTTAAATGCTTCACAATGGGGGGCTTGCATGTAATTTCAGTCAGCATGATTCTCATTTGTTTCCTTGCTCTAGCTGTTAGAGTCTGGAGAGATTGGGAGCAGACGGACATTTGGTGGAGGCAGAATTCAAAAAGCTCATGTGGGAATAAAAATTTGAGAAGTCTTTAAAAATGTTGTGCTGTTCCGTCAAGTATGGAATCAGATTTTATTTGTATTTGTGAGAAACTTTATTATTATTATTGTTTTTTTTATTATTATTATTTTTACTTTACAACTAATTTATTCTTAAAATTCACAAATAGACAAAAAATATTATTCTGTTTTATTTAAGTTTTGCACTTCTTTCTTTCCAATTTAATCATAAAGTTGCCATAGATAAATCAATAAAGTTTAACTTTTGCTGAATTTTAATTTTTCTCTTTTTTCAAGTCATTAAAATAGCCACGAATAAATAAAATTAATGTTTGCATCAAAGCAATAAAAACTTGCTAAGATCCTGCTACTTTGTGAGAGTGGCTGCTTGATGAATCTCTGTGGTCTGACAATTAACTGACATTCCTTTACAGATGATTACTCAACCTTTTTTATATTTTCTTCTTTGAAAGTGTTCTTCAGACTAACTGACATGCTGTTCATAGAAAAAATTCATAGAAATGAACAATTCTTCTAGTGCCCGTGTCAAAATGTCAAATGAAGCACCTCTGATCCACAAAATGTCTGATTTGAGCCTCTCTGTGGCCTTCACGATTCGAGGTCCAATCTGCAAAATTCCATAAAACCAAAGAGCTGGCTAAAATTTAAGTCAGATATCAGATGTTTCCATTTATGGGGTTGTCAGGTCTTACTCCAGTTCTGGCAATGTGTGTTGTATAAATCGTTCCCCTAAGGAAGTAAGGGAGCTCCACTTGCAGCACCGTCCATATTAGATGGAAACATGTCAAGTTATACCAAGAAGGGTATATTATACAATATCTTTGAAAAAGATCTGTTCAAAGTCATTGAGGTGCACTGCTTTGGAAGGGCTAACGTTATCTCCGAAGAGCAGCCATCCATTCCTAATATCAGCAGTAAAAGTAATGCACTCAAAGCTGTCATATTTTGCAGTTACTATCCACCCAAATGTCCCCAGAGAAATTCTGTATTCTGGTCTAGAAGAATAAATTTAAAAATACATTTTATAAATTCTATATTTCAAAATAGTGAGTCTTTGTTTTATCGTTCCAAACTCATTCATTGTTAAGGCATTGTTTTCTGCATAATTGGCTCAGAGAAAATTCAAATACACTGTTTTACTCAGAATAAGCAGAGCAATCAAAAGGGCACATGTTTGGATCGCAGTTCATTTAGTAAGGAGACATAATAAATTGTAAATTTTCGCAGACGTGTTCATTTGTGTTTCACACTGGATTAGCTCTTCCTCATTTCCATCAAAACTACATTGCATCAAATATTTGGTCTGTTCTCCCCCCAAAAATAAGTAAAAAACTAAACTGCCCCTCAGGGCCATTCATTCAAAAAGCAGTACAGTATAATGGCTCCTGCTCATTTGAGAGAGCTGCTCAGTTGACGACTTAAGTTGTCTGACATGCTGAAAACATTGAATGTGCATTTATGACATTGTTGAACAGAAAAAGTAAAAAAATAAATAAATAAATAAAAAGATTCTGAGTTGTGTACAAGGTTAAAAGAACATGAGTCATGTCCTTGGCATGAATTCCTCTCTGCAGGTTGTGGATGAAAAGAGGGAAAGCAGAAAGAAATATTGTTCTTAACATCACAGCACAGGTACCAAGGAGTTTGAATTGGCCTGGCTAACAGTGTGAGACAGGGTCCTTCAGGTCATCAATTACTATAAATGAATGCTTTTTAAACCCACAGTTACACTTGGATGGTGTCATGAATTATTTAGTCAGTGTAAGAAGGATTAAAGGACGTTGTCCTCTCATGTCCTTCCCATGTCATCAAGCAAAGTGCTTTTCTTGGAAGTTTTTCTTTTTCTTTTCTTTTCTTTTCTGGTTTTTGTACCATTCAGGCATAGGCTCATAAGGAAACAACAGAAAAAAAAAAAGTGAGTTGTATGGGAGTTAAAACAAATACAGTAATGCCATACAAGCGTTAGACAGCAGACTGGAACTAAAGATGTTTATTTTTGAGGATTTGCAATATTTACTGCAAAAAGAAGTGTCTTTATCTGATTTTGGCAAAAGTAAGTTTGTTAACTTTTGGTGTCCAGTGTGGTTACCATTGTCATGTGTTTCCACAGCTAAATTATTTTAGATTCTTTTTGTGTTTGCATGTACTTAGTGGCTGATATCGTCTAACAAATTTTTATTTGTCAGAAATCCCCCGAGTAAATATAAAATGCAGATTTGAAATAATATCTTCATTAAATAAGGGTAAAAAATCTGTTCTTTAAAGTATTTACTTCAACTTTATGTGGATGAAAGCTATATTAGTTGCAAAAAACTGCAATTCCCAGGCAATTTTTAATTTGGTTTTGTCAGCCTATAGAAACTGCCTTGCCTGGCTGTCCAGAGGTTTACTTGTTTGTTTTTTTTTTGTTGTTGTTGTTTTTCCTGTAAAGGGATAATAAGCATTTTTAGATATGTTGGCAATGTGAGTGTTCTTTAATTTTTTATTTTTTTTTTGCTATTATATCTGTTAGACCAACAAAGGGTCTAACAACAAAGGTTGCAAACGCTGCCACCCCCTTTGAAATTAGGTTTCCATTATTGTGAAGAAAGGGATTTCACTGAGCAAATCTACTTTGATTAACATTCACCTTTTTCATCTTCAGAATACCTATCTTGAAGCAAGATGTCACTCTTGATTTGTTTGTGCATTGATTTTTTTCTACTTCTTTTTCCTTCTGAGAGAGACAACATAGGCCTTGAAAATGCACTAGTATCATCAGAGAGGAGGAGTTGCTTTTACTTTTCTCTAAGCTCTCAATTTAGGCTTTTTACTGGGAAAAACTTGCTGTGCGATGGTCATGTTTGCGGCTGTGTTATTAAGAGTCACATTGAGCCAGATTGGACTCTGTAATTTCCATGTAATTCATGCTGTCAGTCAGTTTCCTTGTAACATAGAAAAGTAACTGTCCATAAGATGCTGCTGTCCACCATTGTGTTACTTCTTTTCAAGGGATCTATTTAACTTAGGCATTTGCTTTCTAATTTTCTGCATGATGCTGTCATTCCATTACTTGGAGAGGCCTTTGACGGATGTTAAAATCATGTTTGAATGGTACTATTAGAGGAACTCTTAACTGAGTTGCACAGGCGGTCAGGACCTAACACCTCCAACGATATGGCCTTGCATCAGTGAGGGCATGACAATATGGCTGGCAGTTAGGAGTTGATAATGATAGAAAGGAAGCGCAATATCTACTTATTTAGAGGTCATCTCCAAGAGTGCCACCACATAATGTGCTACCTGAGCTCAAGGCTGAATGTGTGTTCATGCCAAGATAGGACTCTAGCTGTGTGCCTCACCCAGATAGCAAAGCTCAAAAGTTGCTCTGACCAACTGATAGAAGAATCAGTGACATTTCATGAGTTATTTCAGGCCCTCCAATATAAGACTTTTTCACTTTCTCGATTCATTCATGGATTTGCTCTATTTGGGACTAAGATGGCCTTAGATGTGCGACTGCAGGTAGACTGAGATAGATGTTTAAAGAGAAAAATTACTATTACATCCCCTGAGCAATATCTAGTTAAAAAATAATTCTGAAAAGATAATGCATTTTTATCCAAAAAAATCATGGAAAGTGAAAGGTGAAAAACTGTCCACACAAACACAGATTTTGATATCTAACACCTGAGTTACAAAATGCCTTTTCTGGTCTCTCAAAATAAGCTTTGAGAGAGAAGTTGCTTCTAAACAGTTTAAGGTAAAGACAGAAATGCTGACTGCAAAATATTACATACTCTTAAAAATATTGTAGGGACCAAACTTTGTAGCTATGAACCTAGTGTCTTTGCAATTTCTTCTTCTGTTGCCAATTCTTAAATACTTACAGACAAATTTCATCTGCAGCAACATCTACTGTTTAAAATAGGAACTGCAGTGAATGTCTAAAGAATAGGTAAAATTAAACATTAGGCTCTTGAGTGCAAATTTCCGAGGTCTCTGGCGTGCAAAGGTTTACTCGACTCATAAGGCCCTGGCAGATACATTCAAAAGAGATGTCTGTACCATACTCATCCTCCTCACGCCACACAGCCAAAAAATAAATAAATAAAAAATCACACTGGAATCTCAGAGTAAGTCAAGGGTAGGTGATGTTTACATATCCACCATACATTAGTTAATTTAATAAGTTCTTTGAATAAGTAATAAAAAATATCATATTTTGTTAATTACTGAGTTCATTACTGAACTCTCTCTCATGTGAAGGTGTTGCTGAAATCATGCATGAATTGAGAATCTTGTAAGATCCCACACTCAGACTGTAAACAGTTATTTGGGTGATACAAAAGTGAAGCCAAATGAGGCTAAAGGCTAAAGATCTAAACCAGAGTAATCTTTAAGGACTGAATAGTCTCTTTTCCTGATAAGCATTAAACGAGGTATATGTTTTACTTTGTTTTATCCTTCTTTATCACAATTGAATGCAATTGCATAGGACTTGTGTCCTATACCTTTGCTTTCCATATGGGTGACACATATTTTTTATTCATCCATCCATTTTCTTTCACCCTTGTCCCGAATGGGGTCGGGAGTTGCTGGTGCCGATCTCCAGCTACGTTAAGTTTTTCTCCACTTGGAGAAAAACATATTTTTTATTCTGTGTATTATATTTCAAGTTCTTATGACCTTGTGACATGTGATGTCCTGTCATGTTATGGGATAATAATGAGAAGATCATATCAAGTTATGTCTTGCTTAAACTTCATGAAGACATAATCGTAAATAAAACACTTTTGTATTTTATGTTGTGAAGAGAGCCACGTCAAATGCAAATCAAAACAAGTCTGAACTCTTTGCTTTTACAACTTAATTGAATTCAAGTGCTAGTGTGTAACACATATACATAGCTACCATGTCAACAAGTGTAGATGTTGTTAAGGTTAGCAACACCAGCATTTGCTAAAAGATCCTAAGCGCAGCTAAAACGGCGTTAGGCTAAAGATATTTCCAAAATATCATAACTTGTGTATTCTCTAAGTTTACTTTCCCTCTAAGTAATTTACTTAATCAGTTTGCAGAAGTTTGTCAAATTATCCACTTCTGAAAGCATTGTGGTTTTTTTTCCTCACTAAAAATCCAGATTCCATGTAAATGGTGCAGAAAATGTCAGTTTAAAAAAATGTGTGTGGAAAGAGATTGAGGTCAAAACGTTTGCTGTAAATAAACAACAAAACAGCAATAAATAAAATGCCAACATATGCTCAGTTGTACAGTAATGCAGTCATTATCTTTTTGTGATAATTTATATTATGTAAATTTCTACTAACATTAGACAACATATGTTTTAGTACCATTCTTGTTGAGCATCATCATTGATTCTAGGTTTCTCCATTGACCTCATCTTGGTCTCAGTTTGTGTCCAGATAAATCTTGAATCTTCAATAGAGAATAAATTAATCACAAATTTATAATAGTTACTAAGAAAATTAGACTTTTCTCCTTATATTTTCAATTAATTTTATTCATAAAGTACCAATTTGGAACAAACATAATCCCAAGGCAAACCACTAGACAACCACCTGTGTTAATGCTAGATGTGTAAGTCAGTCTAAAATTCACCAAAAAAAAAACCTGTTACATCTAAATCCTTTATTAATTAGTGCAGCAGCCATGTCAACAGCATGCATAATGCATATGATAAAGAATGAGTGCATGAGCACTGTACAGATAATAAAAGATATCAGTATACATTCTGTACATGTTTATTTGAGTTACTGAGTTTATTATGCAAGGAACAGCAAGCTTTTCCTTGAATCGACTTCAGAGCAAACTGTTTTCAGAAGCCTCTCCAAGTTCTACTTCATGCCATGCTTAATTCAGGCATAATGTATGTTAATGTATGTTAATCTGTGTTACTGATATGGTAATAAATAACCTCTCCCAGAATCCAGCATAGTCTATGATGGTAGTCCCAGACTGATTGACAAAGGTGTTGAAGTCTTCAGGAAGGATCTGTACAAATTGTTTTGTTTATGAGACGACCCTGAACTTCATTGTGAATTACTTAGAAAATTATCAACATTAGTACGAACAAATAAAATATAACTGTATTAATCTGTCCTAATATAATTCCTGTTACTGAATAACCACTATTTTGTATTTTCTTTTTTGTAAAATCCATCATATGCTAACCAAATTTTCATTCAACTTAATTTAGAAATACAGTTTATATGTCTGCTACGTGGTTGATTGAAATGTATGGGGATCATTTTTAGATCATTGTGAGATAAGATGAAATAAATTAGATAGGAATAAATCCAGATGTTTCATTTCAAATTCTTGCTGCCTTCTCATTAGTGTTTTTTTTTAATGATTATTATTTTCTAAGGTTTGCAGGAAGGTCCAGGCAATATGATCCCTCTTTAACAGTAGGTGGCACCAACTCATCATGATGCAAAGAATAAGCCTGAGCTCAACCTTTAGTTTGTTTTATTATTATTATTATTATTTTTTTAATCCAGTTCCTTACCAGAAGGGGGGAAGAAAAATATAACTGGTATTCCAAATCCCTGGATTTCACCCCTGTTTTTGTGTTTATAAACTCATCTACATACATAGCAGATATGTTTAAAATAATTAAAACATTGTTAAAATCATCTGGCTTACAGATTCAAAGAAGCTGAACTTATACTGTTATGATGTGACTTACTGACAATTATTTTTTATTTACTTTTCTTCATCATTTGTGGCTATTTGTGAGAGTTTGTTTGTTGAGGGCTGAGACTTTCACAAGAACGACTGCAGGACTGTTTAGAGCAATTTGAAAACACAATGGCTACAAAACATGTTGCTGCATTTACCAAAAGAAATGTCAAGAATGGAGTGAAGCTTTGTGTTTGCTGGAGATAGCTCTCTATGAACCCTGACCCAAAGCTTTCTCTGCTGCTATCACAAGCTGTACTTTAAGAGGCCTGAATGCCTTGATTGTATCTCGTCGACATTCTTCGGTTGTGATGCCATTTTTCAAGTTGGGATAAAAGAGAAAAAATCCACAGCATATTTCTCCAGTGCAACTATTTGCCACGTCTTTCCCTCATAGTTCATGGTCAAGTTAGCTAGACAAGACAAGGACACCTGCATCTATGAAAATGATGACTTTGGAGTTAATCATTTTCACACCTACACTCCAGTGAATATTTCATGACTCTATTTCTCTATGTTTGTCTTGGTTTTTTGGGACAATCAAGCCATTGAAAACAGTTATCAAATATTCATGTTTGCTCAACAGATTCATCAAAATTAATCAGATCTGTTTAAAGACAATACACCTAATAATACAAGAAAAAAAGTTGTTTAACATTTTTGTTTTCATAATTAAAGTTATGAGGACAGCATCAAGATGTTAGTAATTGACAAGCTACAAGACACAATTTGAGTTTGAATAATACGATTAACCAGTATCACAAAACCAGGGTGACAACGAGTGTTTAAAGAGTCACAATTGCAGCATCCCAGTTTTTGCTACATTTGCCAAGAAAACAATAGAAAAGTAAAAAAACTTAACTCTTCACATCAGAAGTCACAGGATGAGGGTTGCACACCAGCAACTGAAATAAAACAATCAACTTAATAAGCAGTCACCAAAAGGATGTGTATTCTTTATGCTCTCAAAAAGATACAGATTTCTTTTCATGTAAGACTTGATTTTGTTTGCTCAGCGTGTTCTTAGACGTGTTTGATGTTGTTACATACTATGTTTGTGTTTGATAATCCTAAAAGATAAAACTGAACAATGGCTACAGAACTTTATAAAGTGCTTGCTCTGTTCTCTACATTTAACCCTAATCATTTGCATACCTTCAAGAAATAACAAAAAAAGGATAGATAAAAAAGTAAATTATTGTTGGAAATTTAAGATTTGACTTCAGGGGAGAAATCCTTTTTTCTACATGAAAGCAATAAATATGGGGGTGTATAAAACAAGAAAAAAAGGGAAAAAATTCTGGCATACTGGACATTTAAGAGATTTAAAGGATCTAATTAATTTGTGAAATACTTTTAATCTGAGGTCGTATGAAGTAAACACAGAACATTTTCTCTTGATTTTGAGCAATATTGTAAATTTTTCAGAATGGCATGTAACTATCAAGTAATTTAGGTTTAATATAATTAAATGTTAACATGTTTCTATTAACTTATGTTAATAAAAACTTGCATTGAGTCACAGCCAAGTAAGACACCAACCACATTTATTGGCACCACTTATACAGTAAAAAGGTTTACAATAACACACACACACACACACACACACACACACACACATATATATATTTAAAGATGTAAAAACATAAGACCCTCCTCAATATGTGTGGTGGCAGTTTAAACTTGGCTCCTCATTCGGCTTTATTTGTTAGAGTTTTAGATGTTTTAAACTTTTGAATGCTTTCTCTCACTGTAAATATGAGCAAATTTAGATGAGCAGCCGTTTCCTGATCTGCACAGACTTCTGACTTAATTAAACGACATGTCCTTTTGTCCTTCCCATTTCGAAGAGTTGCTAAAAGTAATTGGCCTCTTTGTCACATTATATTTTATAATTTGTAAAATCATGGATTCTGAGGTATAGGTAGGATGCCAGAAAAACAAAGAAGAGCTTTGGTCAATTTTCTTAAATGGATTTGTAGGCTTATTAGGGATAAAGTAAAACAATTATTTTCCAGTTTGGTAAGTTATTTCATCAAAAATAATAATTCTACATTTTACTTAATAAACTTTAAAATGGTGAATTATTGAATGTTATTTAGTGCGACACTATACTATTGCAACAAAATATACATTTCTGTTGAGGTTTTCTTTCTTTCCTATATATATATATATATATATATATATATATATATATACTTTTTATTACAAATCTCTATATTTTGTTAGGTTTCTTTCTTCATATATATATATATATATATATATATATATATATATATATATATATATATATATATGAAAGAAAGAAAACCTTAACAGAAATGTATATTTTCTGTATATATATATATATATATATATTTTTAATTTACAATCTCTATGTAGGGCTATATATAGATATAGATATAGATATATATATATATATATATATATATATATATATATATATATATATATATATATATATATACTTTTTTAATTTACAAATCTCTATGTAGGGCACTGTGTAAAAATGTAGAACTATTATTTTTAGCTAATGCTTTAATGCTTATTGAGGTTCATCTATACATTTTAGTAATTTAGTTTATGAACCTTTTTTTTTTTTTCTGGAAATCAAGCGACGGCATTAATGATCAGGAAAGCCCTGCTTACGGATGTGCTTATAAACACATTGGTCATTTGCTTAGTTGATGTCGTAGGGGATAATGACATGTTGAAAATAAATGAGCCCACTCGTAATCATGCCTAATCTGCCATTGCAGACAATCTTGTGAGAGACATTAATCATGTCTGAATGCAATGAAAGATTTTTGTTTGCACCGCCCAAGGATAGGTTGGCAAGTTCAGACACTTTTGATTTGCACATACTGTAACACACTGACTGCTAATTGCTAATTGTATAATGATCTGACGAGCAGAGACTCACTGAGTCCATCCCATTATTGTTCATTTCACATTAGGTTGAGGTTTGTGGAAATGATTCCAGTTAATCCATTGCACTCACATAGAAGCGTTTATCTGCCGTAATCTGTAACATACAGGCCATACTGTGCCGGATAAAGTCATTGCACATGGGTCAGGACTACACAATAACAAACCTCTTAAAGTACTGTTTTCAACTGCGCTATTTTAAATTCTTAATTGAATTTAAATGATTGTTTGCTTAGTGGGCCATAAAGTCCCTCAACAAAATGTCTAATGGAGCCATAACATCAAGTGAAGACTTTAAAACAGTCAAGGAAACATAACAACAAATCTCTGAGCAGCTCAACTGTAAATACTAATTGTTATTGTAGGAGGAAATTCTTCCACAAAGCAATTCAACTTGGAATCTAGATCCTAAGCAAATATATGTAATGTGATTTTACAGCTTAATGGTGTTCCTGCAATTTCAAAATGGTCACCCTGCGGATAGACTGAAGATTGTGCTGCAACAGGGCCACTAATGACTGTTTCAGGATGTGAAAATACTGCTCAACAACCAGCACTGATCATACAATCTGAGTTTTTCCAACTAGAAGTGCAAACTGTCACACATATCAAAGCTTTAAAAAACAGTTTTCTCTTTAAATCCCTGTCTCATATTGTATCTGAGAAACTTGCCTGCATCAAATGAATTGCATGATTTTTGTCAAACCACTGTTTACAGAATTATTGAAAACTTTCTGTGACTCTTCACAGATCACACATTCATTTCAAAACAGAGAGAAATAATACCTTGCACTTGCAATTATATCTAAAGTATTGGAACTATTGTTCCAATGAAAGATGGGTTGTTTATCTGCTCTGATAATTTCTTGAGAAACAGATGAGCTTAAACTCATTATGAAACTGATTGCAATCCGCTGCTCTGCTTTGCTGTAGTGCGTAGGCAGCCAAAAAAAAGTGTGACATGACAAGAAGAGCACTTTGTCCAAGGAGAGACTTTGGGTCTGGTATTGACAGGCATCATATGTTACTGAATATTTCTGTATCCTCTTGTTGAAAAAAATCCTACACCTTGGATTTTGTCTCCAAGGGTTCTTAGTTAATTACATGCAAAACATATGGTAAATGACAACGAACTGCCTACTACATACAAGCCTATTGCCACCTACTTTTATTGTGTTCTGAAGACTTCATAATTTTTCAACATCAAACTGCATTTCACAGGGGCCTTGCCATAATATCTTAATTATATTCACACCACTTTAGTGTGAAAGTTATCTCAACTAACAATAAGACCAAAAATAGAATTGGTTGAATCAGGTATATTTAAATTTGCAGAGAAGCACAGAGCAAAAGAACAAAACAAATCACATCCTGCCTTAATATTAATTTTTAGAAAATGTGGTGAAAAAAGAATCCTGCCTTCGGCTGTATGTTTGTCTTTATTGCAAAATGGATGGTCCTTGTCTGGTAGTGGTAAAAAGAAAAAGTAAACTAAGAGAAGAAAAAAGCTGAAGTTCTAGGCAAAATCTAGCACATCAAAAAAAAAAAAAAAAAACAAACAAAAAAAACCCGGATTTCTTAAAAGTCTTCATAGATGGCTTCTGAGAGAAAGTCAAAACATTAGAGTGTATTATTAGATTTCAGAATAAGTTTTTATTGGTCAACCTTTTTGTCAGCGTGTGAGAGTACTTGCTAAACTATAACTTTATATGTTCTGCAACAACAGTTTTAAAAATACTTATGCAGAAAGTTCCAACATTTTCATATCACCTTGGATTCACACGTTTTCCAAGATAAAATAATAAAAGTAGCAAATGATCAGTAACCATAAATAGATATTTCTGACATTCTTTATTAATGAGTACAGAATGTATTTATTTTTTCAATGTAAACTGAAAATAAAATGGCGAAAAAAATGTCACAATTACAACGATTACTTCACTTTAAAAAATGACTAATCTGAGGTGTAAAGAGACTTAAATGATACAACTAAAGTTCAATTTAGTAATTTATAATATGTGTTATAATTAGACTTGTTTGCTGGAATAAAAATAAATTTTGAAAACAACAACCTTTATGCCACTAAAATAACATTTCTGTTTTGATCTTTTTTTTTTTCTTTTTTCTTGGTTAGAAAAAGTTTAAAATTTTGTTTTCATTGTCTTTAAGCAAATAATTATCATGATAAACAGAAATTACAGGTTGAAAAATTTATTCTGCATGTAATTATTGATATTAAAAAAAAAAGTTAAAATTAACTTTTATTGAACTGGTCAATAATAACTGTCAGTAATATGACACACCAAAACCTTTTAAAGATGCAGTTGAAATTTTAGTAAAAGTGCTTTTTCACATATTTGTCAAAACTGTCACTATGTGTTGACCGTGTAATATAAGACAGATAATCTGAAGAAAAATAAGCTCCTCTGCCTTCTCCCTGTGTAATCTGCAGAAACGCCCCACTCTTTCAGAAACAGGCAGTCAGAGCCAGGAGGAGGGTCCTAGCACTGTCGATAACTCTTGTGTATGAGCTGCTCATGCCCTCCCCCTGATCTCTGAAATGTTTCAGCTTCTCCCCATCAGCAGAGGATGTCATGAAACAGAACTTAATTCAAATGTTTAGGTGGTAAACTCTGAACATGAATAAAGTTGCTTTAACCTGACTGCACTGAACTTGGAACTAGTTCTTAAATAATTTAGAACAGCAGAAAGGTGCTTTAGTTGTCCTCATATCTTCAAAAAATAATTATTTTTACTCATTATGTATAGCTTAGAATAAAAAAAGACTATGTTTTGCATGCTGAAATGATTCTAAGGTACAGTTTTTATAAATCAGTCTCGTCCGTGGCTTTAGAATGGAGTTATCTAATAACACAAAATTCCTCATACTCATCACATTTGTTTAGCATACATACAGATCAAAGGTTCAAATGAGGATCTTTCAAAAACTCAAGGTGATTTCTTGCTCATTTACTAAATCCGCTTATAGCATTTAAATAATTAGCTACGTTTACTGATTTAGATGCAGAACGAATGTTTGTTTCACCCCTAAGTGTAATGAGCCTCAGTTTATGCAGTCTTGCTTGGACTAGACCTTTTGGGGGCAAGGAACTATGTTCATGGTCAGTGGCCATGGCAGAATCAAAATGCTCTTGTTATTTTCAATATATAATTTAAATCAGCACTTTACAATGTGTTTTTATTTTGCTGAAACATTGATACATACACTTACATAGACTTTCTGCAAAGAGAATTTCCATGACAATATCAGTGTTCTAACAAAATTCAGGAAAGGGTGCAGTTTGTTCATTTTGACTAGATATTTTGTATTATTTAAAGAAACCCTCTTTCTTCACTAAATGTTCTAAAATGAATTTTCATATATTTATTATGAGCAAAGCATCTCTTTTAAGTCCTGAACTCACGTGAACTTAACTGAGACTTGCCGTGATTGGCTTCTTGTGGCATTTATGGCATAGGGAGAGATATGGGCTCCATCCATCAATCTTTCACTTTTTTATGTAACTGCTTCAGGGTGAAGAATGGAAGAGAAAATAATTCAACATGATTTTGATTTCTCAGGTTTTCATCACTCTATGTTATCAAGGAGAGTCATTTATGAATCAAGTTTTGAAACTGCTATGATTTGATTGAACCTCTGTCAGTAACTCAAGTATTAGGCTCCAAAACACCTCTGTTCCTCCACACTTCTTCATTTTTGACAGTCCAATTATCTCTGTATCAATCATTAAAATCTATTAACATTTCATGTGTTTCTTTATGAAGGATTTTATGCTGTAGACTCAATTTTAATGCTCAAAGATTTTCTGAAAGGATAAAAATTTTACAGCTCATTATACTTGAATCTGTGTGTCAGTATTTCATGTGACATCCAAATGGACACATATACACCTCTTTCTAAATGTGATCAGAGAGGAGGGTGTTATATAGTTTTAATTAAAAGTTTTATGCTGAAACAAAAATAAGCTAATTACTGATGTTTGGGTACAATACAGATAATTGAGAGGAATAAAGAAATGCAAGAACAAATAAGACAAAGTTATCCACATGGTAAGTGTAACAAATCAATTTCTAAGGCTTCTAGATTCCTTCAAATCACAGTGAGAGTCAGTTTGCACAAATAGAGAAAACATGGAACAGTGGGGAAGCTTACTTAGAATAATTAGGCTATCAAATTTACTCCAAGAGCACCTTATAGGCTCATTTTAGAATTCAGAATATATTTCAGATTAGTTGTCCATGATTGTGGTGATTGTGATTATCTGGGGCATCTTTGGTGCTTTGAGACATGGACAATTAAAGTGTAACTAACCCTCAAATGACAAACTGTCTAAATAGATTATTGAAGGTCCCACCTTTATATTTATGTGTCTATGCAAAAAATCAATCAGACATTTGTAGCTGATCCAGGAGGCAAATGTCCAGGAAACTAAAAAGCAAGTGGCAAATCAGATCTCAGAATACTGAGCATGACAAGCTTTGTGCTCCAGGACAGATTATTATGTAAGACTGACTGCAATACTTTTTTTTTTTTTTCTTAACCTTTATTTTACTATGGCAAAAAAAATTAAAAACCTCTTTTTCCAAGGAAGTCCTGGCCAAGAAGCAGTGACACATACAATATACATGCTATACAATAGGACATTGAAGGGGTTAATGGCAGCACTTTCACGTTGCCATAAAAGTTTCCAACAACACAAAACAAAGTCACTAGTTTAGTCAACAGTTGTTACAGGGTCCAAAAAGTTGCAAAATATACCAATAAAGTGAATGAGTTGGTAACTCTGCTTCTCTCGACCACAGCTCCACTGAACCCCCTCCGCTCATTCCCACGCTTTATCGTTTCCTTTAGTGACTCTTGGCTATGGCAACTTTTTAGGAATTTTTTCAAAATTTGAGTGAATTGTTTAACAAGGAGACTAATTACACTTTAATGGAGAATGCAATCAATTTGCAAAAAGACAAGGACCTGGAGGACAATCACAAAAAGGAAGACAGAGGTACTTGACTTAACTAGTCAAATTCTAGACTTTAAAAATATTGACATTCTGTGATCTTAACACAGATTTTGTTTTGAAACAATCTACTATTGGGCTAAATTGCAAAAAAAAAAAAAAAAAAAAAAAAAGCACAAAGAAATTTGAGCAGGATTTTTTCACCATTATGGAAAAAACTTAACCCAGTTACTGCAAATACTATTTGGCAGCTGTTTAAGCCAATATTGGCAAAAGTCATGTTTAGGATACAGCTACATTTTCAAATTGGGCCAGTCTGATTTGTATAGTTTTCCCACTTGATAAATTGCATTACCATTTAAAAACTACATTTTTAATTTATTCAGGTTGTACTAGTTCATATGAAACACTTAAATGTGGCAACTACAGCAAAAACAAAAGATGGGACACAGTCATGCATCAACTACATTTGTCAATTCTGGGCGGTCCAAATTAACGACATGCTCTAATGCATTTTACTTAAAGACCTTTTGTCCTTCCTCCTTCTGAACCTGTCAGTCTTTGAGTTACTTTCCTCAGAAACCCCATGGTAAGATTAATTACAGCCAGGAAGGAGATCAGTGCTGAATAACTAGCTTGTGGTGGCTTTTAAGGGCCTCCAACCTCTGCAGCCACAGGAACCTGAAACTTAATACTATATCCATTAAGCATATAACTTAGCATGGACAACAACTCCACTGACGAACTTGATAGGATTATATTTGTCAGCATAGGATCAGTGTCAGAGTTAGAGATATAATTCAGTTTTTGTTTTATAGTAGACAATTTCTAATCAGGATTTCCACTCAGACAATTACCCCTAAGAGTTGTCATACCCACATTTTATACTCAAGATAATTATTGATAATAAACAAATAGCATCCAGTTTTATATTCACATAAGTGGAAATAAATTCCAAGTGAGGCCACTTTTTGTATAAATGTGCACAAAATCTGTCCATTACTTGTTAAGTAGTTCTGCTAACTAATAATGCTAACTTTTTAAACAGAAGAGAGGATAGAATTAACCCACAATGAGGTAACTGTGAACTTCGCTTTTAAAAATAGAAAATCTTAAGTCATATTAAACTGCTGCTCTGAACAAATTGGATTTTTCCATTTCTGTTTCCACAAACTGGATCAGCAGTGGCATCACTTTCTGTCTTCAAACATTTTTGATGATTAAATCTAAATCTTTCTCATAACATGGTCTTATCAAATTTTAACAGAATTAAATGACAAATTAAGACAATGCTCAACACATTTAACTGAGCATTCCTAGTAACTTCACACCAACTGGCAAAATGCATAATGAGATGAATTTAACTCTAAAATATTACACATAGGGACAAATTGGATCTGGTGTAATTGGACCTAATGTTGATGGATGATTTGAATTAACTCTACTGATACAAACTGAATATGGAGTGAGTTGAGTTAAATAACATGGTAGCTGAATTGGACATGTTAGTTTTCTTTTTTGCTTGTTTTTTTTTTTTTTTTAACACAGCTTGATGATTAATCTGTTCACTAATTAGCAGAGAAGTCAATATTTTCAGGTCATGTCCAAAGTCCCTGAGGTCCAAGTCAAGTCCAAGGTCTTTTCTTCACTTTAAATCCATGACATTTACTGCACATAGAACCCTGCATCACTGTTGGTTAGGAATTCAAACCAATACTTTGTACACTGAGATCACAAGGTATGATTATATCTATTAATTTGATTAGCAATGATGTGCTAATCTGTTAAAATTTAAGTCAGTTCAATAACTGGTGTATGTCATTTGGTGACAGAGAATAAGGTCCTAAAGAACTGAACAAAAGCCCTGGGCTGATGAGCTAATTGATTGCAGGTGTGAGGGGTGAGAGCAGAAGACAGACTGAGGAGCCGGAGAGAGAGAAAAAGTGGCACAGAGGATGAGAGAGAGAGAGTATACATGGGACTAAAGATTAACACTGAGAATAATTAGACACAAGAAATAAACTAGAATCACTAAGAGAGGACTGAATTAAAGAAAAACAGGATCAAAACTAATCTAACCAAAATAAGAAATTAACACAGAACAATAATGAGACTAAAATCAAGTCAAACTCCAAAACAACTCATCAACTTGAGATAATCACATATATAACCCTACTTTTACAAATGTATCAAATTACCATAATTATTACATATTTTTCAGTATATTGCACAACTCTTAATATTTCCCCCACAGAGAGAGAAATAAGACATTATTCTATTCTATATTCCAAAGAAGAGAAAGTGGGTGGGTGAACTTTGTTACGATTCATTGGCCAAAGGAAGTATCTAATTCATAAGCCTTAGAGAACTCTTTTATTATAACAAAAGAGTTTAAAATCATAGTTCTGCTGCTTTGAACAAAGTTACAGTAAAGTTAACACATTCAGACTTTTTTCATCTAGCACAGCATGACACTTCAATTTCATTAAAGTGGAAAATTATTGTTTCAGGTATATTATATCCACATGCCATGATTTATACTGACAAGTCTCTCTTCTTAGTGTTCATTTGGATAATTTTATTTCTTCTCATGCTTTGTTTCACACACATGCCTAAATGCTCAACTTCTGCTATTAGTATTAAGAATGAGCTCAAGGTGGAATGGTGCTGGAGTTGCAGGGAATGGAAAAATACTTTACAGCATTGCTATCCTGGGAAATAATCTTGACATTGTCTCATTTTTGTGGTAAGCAGACCACTGGGCACGTTGGCGACATCTGAACAATTTACTGATGTTTCTCAAGGTGGTGTGGATTTTAAACTAAAATACACAATGACGATTGAGTAAAAGTAAAAGTATTTTTATCCATAGTTACTGAAGTAAATGTAACTGAGCAAATTTAACTGTTTACTACTCACCTCTGGTCATTGGTCCTAATAAATCAGAAAGCTGATTTTTTTTCTTCATTCTGATCATGAAGAAAAAAAAAAAAAAAAACAGAATTGCTTACTGCAGCTGGTAGTAAGCAACTGTTAAATCCTTCAAAAAACTTTGACTATTGATCAAAGATTGATTGCACAAAACTTTATCTGAAAAGGAACAAATATACACTGGTCACAGACATAAACACATTTTAAATAGTTCTCATGGTTCATTTTAAGAAAAATGGATGAGAAAGAAAAAGGAGCCCCTGGGAAAATAGAGCAATGTTTTTGCACTGATGTAATTGGGGTGGGTGTGAAAGCATCCCTGTGCCAGTCAAAGAGATTGATTTCCATGTTCACAGGGGGGTCAGCTTTCATATCAGAGATGCTGTGATGTGATTTTGATTGTGACTGCTTCACTGCCACCCAACCGAGATTATGTTTTTGATATTTGAAATTGCTTTAACAACAATATAAACTGACAGACGGGCTAGAACTCCAGAGAGCAAACAAAGAAGTTAAACTAAGTCCATGATTAGTTACCTTTCAATTGAAGCTTGAGATAAAAAGGCCTTCTATTGTATGTATACAGAGTTTACATAAAAAAATGTCACAGTAGAGCAATTGGAGTGTTTATGGGAGTAATGAAAGGGCAGTGGTGTTCTTAGTTTCTGCCTTTGTAATGCAACAGAGACTTGCCTCAATGCTACTGTGAAGACATCCAATTAAAATCAGAAAATATGGCCTTTGAGTTGGAGGTTACTGTTCCCACTGGTGTTCTGCTAACAATATTTTCATGGACAAATGTCTTTAGATCGAAATAAATATACTTCACTTTATGTGTGTGTCCGTATGTGTGTGTGCCTCCCAATATCGGTAGGAGTCTGAATCCATGCAGATCTACATTTCTCACTGTTAGCTGTTTCTGCTTAGCTGGACATGTTGGCAATGTTAACAACAGATAATAATGTAACCTTCTTAATACATGTATTTAATTAGCCAATCGCAGTAATACAGTGTGTTTAGGCATAAAAACATGGCCCAAACTGGATCTCAAAATGGGGGATAGAAGATTTCAGGTATTTTGAAAAATGGCATGTTCTTTCGTGCCACACAGGCTGCTCTGACTATTTCAGAAACTGTTTATCTGCTGGGAATTTTATGGACAATCATCTCTTGGGCTTACAAACAATGTTCTGAAAAAGGACAGTAATATGGTTGAAATATCAGAGGTCAGTGAAGAATGGGCAGAGACTTTGAAGATAATAGAAAGGTGAGCGTACACAACACATCAAGCCTTGAAGCTAATGGGCTACAGAAACCCAACATCACATCTTGTGAAACTCTGCAAGTTTAGAACAGCAAACTGAAGTTTCAAGTCAGACTGAAAAATACAAGTTCAGCTGCAACATTCAGTTGTTAGGGTCAGAATTTTGTGTCAATCCATGAAAGCATGGCTCCAAGGTTTAGGCTGATGGTGGTAGTGCTGTAATGGTGTGAAGTAATTTTTCAACATACAAAAATATTTTTGATGGGCCAGCTTTCATGAATATTCTTGCTGAATACTTTATGATCAAAGTGTATGCATTCTGATGGCGGTTGCCAGCATAATGATGAATCAGTTCACATATCTCAAATCATCTCAAGCTAAACACTGCACAAAAGTATTTTTCAGATTGAGATGTATTTATTTAAAACAGGGGGAGTACAAATCAGTGAACTGATACACAGATATTTGTAAATATTCCAGCCTCCTTCCAAGACCAAGATGGTATTTACCGGACTGGATAGTTGAAGGCATACAGCCAAATTAGCAGTTTATTCATTTCGTAAGCATGGTCTTAGCAATGCATGAGAGAAACTGAACACAAACAAAACAGCCTGACCTTCCATTTCTCAACTAAAATTTGTGGTAAGTAAACCAAAAGGCTTGAGTTGCATCAAGATTACTGCTAAACATGAAGTGTTGATTTTCCAGTTGATTTCAATTGAAGAGAGTACCTTTAGTATGTGATGGAATGGAATATTCTACTAACATTATTACTTAAAAGTTGATAATGTGTGCCAACTTTTAAGTAAAGTTGATAATGTAGTCCTATGTTTTTATTCTATGAAAACTTAAAATTATGGTGTTAATCATTAAATGCTTTGTTTTCAGTTTTGCAGAAAAACTACAAAACTGAAGGACAGGAGGGGGCATTTTTTAAATAAAATCTGTCAAACTAGACACATTTAACCTGCCACCCATTGATTTGATTTTTAGAACATTTCTGAACCTTTGATTATACATTTTTATAACTGAGATAATCATATTTCCCAAAAGATGCCTACATAAATTTCCCCTCCAATTAAAAACCCCTGGTGATACAAGCAGATAGAGAATTAGGGAAAATATATATTTTTTAATGTAGCTATACTCTAGTTTAAAAAGAATGACGAAGAACCACTGAAACTGTGAAAAACATAGTTTCATGTTCCCAGCCTTCATTTTGATGGAAAAACTTAAAAATACACACAGAGAATTATGGGCTGTCTATGCTTTTTTTTTCTTTCTTTTTTTTTATCAAAACCCCCAGTGATCTGTATTTTTGTGCATGTATATTTTTCCTAAATTAGTTCCGTCTCAGTGAAGTCCAACTGAGACTGATCATTTGAAACAAAGACATGATTTGCGGTTCCAGGAACTTATTGAAGCTGTTGCAAAGATCAGAGCCATGGTGCCTGCAGTTAAATAAATAAAGGTTTTCTAACAGTAAAACTCACCAATGTTTGGCCTGCCGGAGCTTTACACCTTTCATGAATTAGTTCAGCCTTGCCTCCATGCTTGTAATTACAGCTCCCATCTGAATGAGCTTAGCAGGCTAGTGTGAAGGAGTCCCAGTGAAGCCCAGCATGGGGCCTTTCAGTCCTGCATATTTCAGTCGTGCCATTTCACAAAAAATGTATTACCGCCTTGCAGCTCTGGTAAATGTCATTCCATTCTCTTATGTGTGGGAGGAATTGCAGCTATGGTGGTGGTCAAAGAGCCCCGGTCCCTCACAACCAACAGGAGGGCAGGCATTTAGAAAAATGGAAATGCATAAGCAAACAATGCTACTTGTTTTTTTTCTTTTCTTAGTTTTTTTGTTATTTAGTTGCTTTTTTTCTTTACTTGATGTATTTATGTGTTTAAAGAGAGCAGGATTGTCAGGGTGTTTTATCATGTTTTTTGTTTTTTTCCCCCCTTCTTTCAGCTCAGGACCCAGAATTGGATTTTTTCTTTCTTTTCATACTCTCTGAGTAAAATGCATATAATATTTGTGACCTTGCCATTTCGACTGCCTTGAATAGTATTAGTCAACCACATGAGTAAAAAAATGCAAGCCTTTGTTGTGTTCTTTTCTGGAATATAAATCTAATTTTTACTTGAGGCCAGGCTCATTTTGTCTATTTCTAAAACACCATGTTTGTTCTTAGAAAAAAAAAGACTCAATGAAAAAGTATTAGTTCATTTAGTTCAAGGAGAGGATACGGTCTTCAACCTTGAAGCAATTGATCTTTTCAAATAATAGCATAATGGCCTCCCATAGTCCTATGTTTTTATTCTATGAAAAATGTTTGGGGGGTTTTAAGTATTCTTAAATACTTAAGGGTGCCAATAATCCTTCAAAAGAGCAGGTGATCTGCATTTATTCTTTATCTTGCACGCCAAAACTGGGCGCTGTAAGGTTTTTTTTTACATCCTCATGTGGATGTAAAAAAAAATCTATTTTTTATATTAGTGTGTTTTTTATTGAATGATAATGTATGGAAATTATTAATTCTGTTCTCACTTTTGTAATAATGGCAGTGGTATGCAATGGAGGTTCACAGCCTTTTACAATGAACGTGTGACCGTGGATATTATTTCCCCTTCCTTTTCAGTAAGGTTGACTTTGTTAAGTTTCATAGCTCAATGTGTTTATTTGAATGCAAAGCGAACAACTCAGTCATTGATTAGCTGCATCATGTTCACTACTTGTGTTCTGGTTTAATAAGTGTCAATAAACTACAATGTACCATTAACAAGGCACAAAAGTACTAACATACTGATTTATTCTAATTAAGCCATTATTCCATTAGCATACCTTTCTGTATTGGTTCATCTAAATGTCACATTCTGCCTATTTTTAGGCCTAGTAAATAGCTTTTTGTGTCAACATGTTGGAAAAACAAACATAATTTCCCCCAGTGAATTTTCCAGGAAATATCAACACCTTACTGTTAGGTTTACTGTGAGTGTTTACACAGCTAAATGTCAGAGGGTTTTTTTTGTTGTCTCAAAATATATGGACTGTTTACAGTTCATTTTCAAAGTGCAGATTCAGCTGAGTAATGGTAGAAAATCTTTTGGATGTTAAAATAGTTCTCAAATGTGTTACCCAATGAAGTACACGAGCACAAGAAAAAAATTAATGATTGGAATAATTAACTTTTTTGTTTTATCAAAACAGGTGAGATATCAACAAACAAATGAGGCAACAAATTCCATCTTGGATTTCAATGCGACAGACTGTATAAATAAAAAATTGTCTTTTACAAACACCTTTGTCAGAACCTCTCTGTCACCTCAGTTATGAATAATAAAGATTGCTGCAGTATGTAGTATACAAAAAGTTATAACTGATATTCACGCCAGGCAGATGTGCAGGTATCAGCAGAGAAAGTTGTCCAGCTTTTCAAACAAATCCAAAACAACTATGCCACAAAAACTCCACCATTGCTCTCTGTATTGTATGACCCAACATCAATCATTTTGAATTTGTATCTGGTGGCATGTAATTCCTGCTCAGTGTTTTCCATCCACTACTCCAACACAATTGGAAAGTTCCACAGTCTCAAATAATCTTGTTCATTACTTTCAATTCGGGCAGGTGATAGAAACAACACAAACTTATCTTTGAGTGTCTGCCAGATCACCTTGGTGATCTCTAAAAAACTTCAATGACACTGATGTTTATTATATATTTACCGGCCGGAGGTTAACGTAAAGGCGAAAAATAAACCATGTTTTGAGAGTTTGGTAAATTAAGTTGCAAGTTCACATTTAAACTTTTAAAAACTAGCAAAGTATAGAGTTCCTTGAATTACTGAAAAATGACAAGTTTTTGTAATTCTACTGCAGGTTTACTGTAATTTTATTATGATAGAAATGTGATGAAATCACAGGAACTGTGTTGTATAATTCCTGTGCTATTTTAAAGAAATTACAGTAACACTAATCAAATTACAGTAAGATTGTAAAACTGAAATAAAACCACAATAAAACTGTAATAGAATTACAGTAAACCTATAGTAAAATTACAATAAAACTGTAATAGAATTACAGTAAGTCTACTGTAAAAAAAAATACAGTAAGGTTACTGTAAAGTTAATGCAAGTTGCTGCCAGTCAGTTACTATAAATTCTACAGTAATTTTTGTTTACAGTGTATTTAAAATAGTTAGAATCTTCTCACAGCTAAATATTTTTACCCACTATAAAAGTGAAGGGCAGATGTGTAATAAAGTGATGGGGAATTGGTAATCAAAGTAGAACTGGAAGGTTTTTCAAATATATATAATGTATTAAATACTGTTTTATTTGAGATATTTTTAATGCAGACAGCAAACTTGAGAAAGTTGTTTAATGTGAACAGTGAAAGACAGGCAGATGGATAAGAACGTGGCATAAGTGAGAAGAAAGTTAAAAGCCCAAGCAAGGTTACATGTGTTCAACATGTTCTGTCTAAATGGAAATTAGGCGGAAAATATATCATCTGGCAGTGGTTCAGAGTTTTAAAGGTGTTAACCAATGTGGGTAGCTGTAAAATATGCAATAAAGTACCTCTTATATTACATAGCTGTGCAGTCAAACTGGATTCACCATCTTAAATGCCATCCATGGCCAAATTAGAAATATTTTAAAGGCACATCATTATGTAAAATCGACTTGATTGCGGTTTACAACATGTTATAATGTTATTTCCTCATAAAGAACATACCTGAAGTGTTGCTCTGATTCTTTCATGCATTTGTAAGAAATTGTTTGATCTCCTAAGGCCAGTGACACCTTTTCCATGCAGCTTCTCCAGTCTCCAAGCTGCACTTCCATTAAAAAGAGCATCACTCCTTGTGATGCCGCCACTCCGCTCCTTCAGACTAGCACCAGCAATTAGACAGCATTCTCAATGCAATGCTGGTAAGAATGAAGTTGCAAAGTCAAGTTTCTTTTAAGTCATCTTTGATACACAACGTGTTATATAATTGCTGCTGTGGATAGTGGGTGGAGCTGAGTGGGGAAGGTGCAGCGACGGGATAGTCTCTCAGGCGAAAGATCGACTGGAGACTGAAGCTCCAAGGAGGAGTTTTGTGGAAATAGGTTGTGCTTTGTAAGAGCAAGCCTTTAGGCATCCCTAAATGGCTGCCAAGGGTGATTCAAGGATTTTTATTTACAATTGCATGGAAGAATCAAAGCAATACTCCAAGTATGTTTTCTGATGATGGAATAACATTATAAAGATAAAAAAAGTTGACTTCATGTCCCACCGCAGCACAATTTTCATGATGTAATAAATTTAGGTGTTTCTGAATCGAAATCCATTTAGGTATATTAGTTTGTCACTATTTATTATATTATATTATATGTATCAAAGTTCATTTATATCAGTAACTAATTTTGCAAGTGATTGGTGATGAAGTGAGTGAAGTGATGATTTTTCCACTTAAAGTTAATGAAATAAAACATTTTTAATACAGAAAAGTGGGTTTCATAGAAATTATGGTTCCTACCTGCTTAAAGGTTGTTGTTTTCAAAAGTTACATTTAATCTGAAAAGTGAGCCTTATTGGAACACATGTTCCAGTTTACTGAGAAAGTTTCAAAATTTGTTCTGGAAATACATTTTGAAATGCTGAAAAGCAATACGTTAAAATGGAAACTCTCCAATAATTCCTACATTTCTTGACTGCAGCGCAGTTAGAAAAACTCCTACGATTATAAAGAAGTATAATAGAATTGGAAATGAGTTTTCAAGAAGTGCCACAAACTAAATCAACAGCTCCCTGACATAAAAAGCACTGCACTGTTTAATGCAAAGCAATGAGACCAGTTTATTATATCATAAGGCTTTCCTGTTACTTTACTTTCCCTCACAATTCCATTATCTTATGCGATTGATGTAATACTCTGAACTCCTCCTAGCTTTTGAATTGACACCAGTGGAAAAGCAGAGCTGAAGACCCCATTTCCCCACTCAACCAGCAGCAGACGTCTACACTTCCAACCTTTATGACATACAGCTACCATGAGGAGTGTGTCTGTTTCAGAGGCTTGTATACAGGGAGGGTGAAACAGAGGTTATGGAAGCGTTTCAATATTTTACAGGGGAACCCCTCCCTTGCCATAATTAGATAGATTACCTGTTAGTCATGCTCCCGTGTGCAGAAATGTTTTTAAACTGCTCTATCCTCCAGGCAAATGGAAAGAGAAGTCAAAAGGAATTACACGCTGTCCGGGCAGCAGTGACTGCAGGATTATTTAATGGCCACAGCCAAAGGAAAAAATAAAAAAATAAAAAGAATGCAGAAAAACTTTCTCATCTTGGGTAGTGATGAATTTTTTACTTGCTCTAGAGTACAAAAGGTTTGGTTAAAAATTTAGAGACCTTGTTGCTGACAGCGGCAATCAGATGTCAAGACAGTTCAGTCACTATAACACAGTCTGCTGTAAGTGCCCTGAAACATCACCTAGGTTTCACAATGAGTGTGCATTTGTTTACCTCCATAACATATTCACAACATGGTAACATGCAAAAACAACCACCTATCATGCTTTCATAGCTACAAAATAGCCTGTTATAAAATGAAAATATTAAAATCTACTTTAGCATAAAACTAACATGCACAATTATTTATGTTTTGCAACTCATTTTGATGTATGTTTTTGTAATAACAAGAAAATCACTTCAACCATAATTCTAAACAGAATTTCTTTAATGTCCTGTTTTCATTAAATAAGGTATTTCATTTATTTAATAAATTTTACTGGTAATTAAATCTGCACTTTATTTAAAGTTTTTCAAACACAAATTCTACATTAAATCTACAATTTATGCAAACAGTTGTTTTTCTCCCTCTTTTACATTTACTTTTTTAGCTCTTAGTTCCCTTTTTCCTGCAGCATGTGCATCTGTTGTCTGCGTATTTCACTTGTCTAAGACTGAAAAAGTCCGTAATTCTCATAGCAGCTGCTACAGTTTTATTTATTATGCTTATTGTTGCCCATAAACGTCTTTTAAGAATTACGCACACAATGGAAACAGATTTTAGGCAGTCCAGATGTTTAGGTTCCCATATGTCCATTGGTTCCATCGGCTATAAGCTTTCGATGAGTCCATGAAAATTCTTAGGAATTCATGGGGATAAACTCACCACTTTTCCGAAAAATCTTAGATGAACTATTTTGGGTTTGAAGTTAAGTGGCAAAAAAACACAGACATTCTACATTCAATTCAATCTGGAGAGACTCAGACACACAGAGGGGAAAACAATTAGAAGAGTTTATTGACATACAAAATTAGTTTTTGGCACTCGGACCCCGGTTGAGGACATCGATTATCACAAAACTTTTTGCGATAAGCTCGGATGAGCATTCCCGAAGCTGGTAGGAACATCATCCCCCAGGGGCCCAGCACTGGTGGTGGAGGTTGGTGAAGAATGCGTCCGAATGACCGGGCAAGTGGAGGTGAAGTGGTGGCGGTGGGTTGAGCTCTGCTGGAAAGCGGAAGACGCCATGGACGGAGATCCTTATCATTTGGGACTTGGACAATGATTGGTCGTGGCGTGTCTTGGACCAGCGTTGATTGGTCGTTGGTGATGAGCAGGATCCACCGGTTGGATGAAGCAGGTGGGGCTAAAAAGAGTCTTCCAGTTTGAATTTGCGCCTAGGTTTCATTTTGAAAGAGAAAAAAAAGAAATTCTGAGGATTTTGGTGAAGCTTCTGTGTTATGACAGTCTTGATTAAAAAAAAAATCTTGCTTGCTCCAATCAGCGTATAATACAAAATGCAAACATATGGCAGTCACAAATATGAGGGATCTTCTCTCTCAATTGTCACAGACTTTGTGATTCTGCTGCTGTACATCCCAGCATAGAGTAATTCTAACTACTTTGTAAAATCACTATTAATTTTCATTAATTACCAGAAGACTCAGCTGTGAGAAATGAAAAATAATATTTATAACTATGTTCTGACTTAATTGTGGTTCTTAAATAGCCACAACCATGTTGGTGCTATTTAATCACCTAGGTGAAAACACAAAAGTCTAGCAAAGAAACAACTTGCTTTTGTTTTTTGTTTTTTTGTTTTTATCACTTATTTTACCTCAAAATGGTTTTCCACCAGCTTTGGGATAATCTTATAAAACATTTAGTCCAATTTTTTACACTTTGTAGAGATTATTTTGAATCTAAATATATATATATATATATATATATATATATATATATATATATATATATATGTGAAATTTTTTTTTGCAGTAATGCTTAATGGCAGTGCTTTTAAAACAGATGTGTGGGCCTCCCATCGTGTGGAAGTCACCCCATTACAGGGTGTGAGTAAAACAGTTTTATAGTGCAAAACTACCTCGACTGAATATGATTTATGTTCAGAAAATATGCAAACAATAATTTGCAGATGCAAAGTGCGCATCTTTACTACTTTTGTTCCTCTTAATGAGTTTGTACCCCTGAGAATTACAATAACCCCAAACATTCAACCCAAGAACATTAAGAAGAAGAAAATAGACACTCACTGAATCCTAAAGCAGATTGTCTACATTCCATATGGGCCAAAAATGCGCAAATAATAGAACATAAATCCTTCACGTAGTAATAACTATTCTAAGATTAATGAAAAAAAAAACAATTTTGATTGTTTTTTTTTTCAAACTCCATCACTAACATATTCTTACAATTTCTTTCTTTATAAAAATCCTCGCTCTTTCTCACTAAGTAAATTTCAAAAAGCAATAAAATGACTTAGAAAATGAAGATACATTTCTAAAATCACTTGACAATTGCAAGTTGATTAAATTATATTTAATTATTTTTTACCTGTAGCAATCTATTTTTTCTGACATATTTTTGCAACTAAAATAAAAATTGTAATGCACTCCTACAATTGATCTCTTATTTTATCTTATTTTATCTTCTATGTTCACAGTTTTCTGCTTTTTCAATACAATCATTTATGCTATTCTTAAGCACAGAGTAGTTAGTATGGCATTTTCCCAGTGGGTAACTTTTTTTTTCTTTTGTTGCTATTTATTTTTTTCTGGGCCATTTGAATTAATTTCACTCATTCCTGTGTCTGTCTCTTTTCATTGCATAGGATCTGATAATTATGTTTTCAGATTTTGAAAGCTGTGTGGCTAAAAAAATATAGGAATAATTGCAAAGATAGGAAATTCTGCATAACAGTTGCTGCAAAGTAGCGCTGTGATTATCACTTTGGCTTTGCAGCAAGAGGATTCCCAGTTCAAATCTGGACCTAGGCTCTTTTAGCATGGAATTTGCATGTTCTCCCTGTGGATTCATTGGATTTGTTGTGGGTGCAGCAGCTTTTTCCCATAGTCCAAAAACATGAATTTTTCGACTGTGGTTACTCTAAATGGCCTTGTGAGTGATGTGTGTGTGTGTGTATGAATGATGTTTGTTCCATATGTCTTTAATGTCTGTGTTATATATAATGGTTTTGCTCTATGAAAGACTGATGACCTGTAAATACATGTTGTACTTCAGCCTTTTGCCTAATGACCAGTGGAGATGGGCACCATCTTCTCTGTAACCCTCAATGGCAAGTGTGTATAGCTGATGGATGAAAAGATGGAAGACATTAAGGAAAACTGTCTGTATTCTAAAAGAAACACAGTGTTGTTTGTCACATAATCTCTATAAAATATATTGAACTTTGTAATGTGACAAAATTTGAAAAAGTTCAAGATGCATAAATACATTTCTGAGGGACTGCACATTTGATAAGGCTGAATGTTCTTGATGACAAAATGGCTATTTAATTCGTTTGCACTATTATTAACTCATGCCAGGCATTGCCTAATGTAATTTGATTTAAATTTATGGAGTTATGCTAAATAAAAGAGGTTGTTGTTTATCGTAATGAGGGAAACAATGCTTTGTTAAATGCATGCTTCCCACCTGACAGCTGCTGGCCTCTACACTCGGTCAATCAGAATGCAAAATGCAGGACAAGAAGCTCTGAAATCAAGTCTTTTGGGACTCGGTCACAGTGGAGTTAAGGGTTTGCACAGCATGTTCCATGCTAACTAGACTGTTCCCTTTCAATGAGCAAATGGGAAAAAGGAGAATAATGTAAAGAGATGTCAGATCCAAAGAAACTCCTCAATATATGCAGTGTCACTGCCAAGCTATCAGGAGACACTTTCCTTTAATCAAAGGCCCACATCATAATGTTCACAAGCCTCTGCGTATTCATTTGCAGTGGTCTATGCAGAGAGTTGCAAAACCTCCATCAGACTGAAAGCTCTTGCTCTCCCCGCTGAGTCTCCGTAGATCATCTTTGATTGACCCAATTAGGCAAGTCCACCGGGTGTTGCTTGCTGCTTATTAGTGTTTCACATTGGCTTAATCATCGGATGTTGTACGTGAATGAGGTGCAGAGCAACCCAACATAAGGCTGACGAGGGGCTGCTTTCAAGTGTAAATGAAACCAAAGGATGGTAACCTGTGGCAACTTCAGCAGCTGCTTTGAGTAGCTATCAAAACTAGTCTTAATAGAATAGTAGGTCAGTTGTTTGCATAACTAATCTCAAATCACTTATGGATACAGAAAAGATCAGAAAACCAGCTTTGGGTGTTGCCTTTTTTGCACATTGTTTATGGATGCAAAGATTTTTATGGAATTTTTTGCAGTGTTTTGCGATAAGCTGCAGACAACTTGGATGTGGGAGCAGCAAAGCATCATGCAACAGATGCAGGTGAACTCCCCTGCGTGATGGATGGAGGGGAAAAGGTAATTTGTAAAGAGACCTACCTGCCAAGATGATGAAGAGTTCATCTTTGTTGATTTTCCCAAAAGTGTCTCCCAGTCAGAAATCATAAGAGAGCAGAGCTTACAGTGACACCCTGACTGGTGTTCAGGGAGAGTTAGTCCTTGCTCAAAGCTTGGCGCGTGTTTAAAATAAAGAATATTATTATGTTTTGATATGAATTATCCGTCATTTGCAGCAGTAATCCCGCTTCTCATTGTGACATGGTTGCCTTTGGGCTTTCTGTATGGCAGCATTTGTAAATAGATTCAACTTTCTTGAAGGAATGCAGAAAGCATTCAGTAACTTCAACAATGGTATCTCATCTGGGACCCAAGATACTACACGATGATGCTGTGTTTGAAACTACGGAGTGTGATTTATCTCTGGAATTTTAAGTCTGAGGTTTTGAACCTTGTAATGATTATTTTATAAACAGCTACTCCAACCATAAACTCTTTGGGGGGAAAATGCAGTCTGTAAAATTTAAAAGGTCAGGCAAATAAGCTCAGCTGTGCACACGCAGATCATTATGTTTTGACCTCAGATAAGAAACAGTAAACAGCACATGTAAAAGAACATTCCATTAAGGGTACACAATCTAGAGCTACAACATCTTGATCTCCCGACTGTCAAACACAGACAGAGGTTGACCTAGAAAAAACTTGACAGATGATAAAACATTTTTATTGGTTCCCAGTTAAATCTTATTACAGTGAAGGTTTTGTAGCACTTCCCTCTTGTGTAAATTATGCAGTGGGGAAAAATGTTTTTAAAACAGTTGATGCTTCATTCATTTTGTTTAGATAAATTGAACAGCTACATATAATTGATTTGTACTGGTTTTAACTAAATATATTTTTAACTTTAATGGAATATTTGATGTTTAACTATTTCCTAGCTTATGCAAGTTGCCATAAACATGATATACTATAACTGTCCTGAGGGACTGTTAAACTAGTCTATTTTCACAGGGATGATTGTGAGGAATTGTCTATTACCTCCTTTTAAGATACTAATCCTAGCTAGTGGCATCTCACTTCATAGCATGATGTTTTCATAAGAAATTCAGAACTCAGACCTATTGTAAGTGTACACTATTTGAATTTAAGTTTTGTTTATTGACCTTTGCAAAAATATGACTTTTGAACTTGGTATTTTTTAACCTAAGCTTCAAACTTCAATTACATTTTAGTAGACTGAAAATACCAAATAATGCACAGATATGAAGGGGATGGAAAATTATTTATGGTTCTCAAATCGTTTGGACTAAGTCTCTATAACGTTTGCACATCTAATACCCTTCTTTTGTGGTTCATTATGTTTTGCAAAATTGCTCAAACTTAATCAAATTATGTTTGACAAAATAAATTTCTTTGAACTCCATTTTTCATACTTGCATCAGATCCTGAAACTTAGGTCGGAACCATGTATGTCAATAGAAAATAGTTAATGTTTTTGTTTATTAGATTATTTTCAAAAAACTGAATGACAATTCACAGTATGTGCTGTGTAAAACTTGTGACAGCTAAATCACTTGACTCATATTCCAGAAGCACAACTTTGTTCTTAAAAAAATGCACTCTAAATATGTCACCCTTTTTTTACAATGTGGTGGAATGTGAAACAAAAGCAAAAAAGTAGCTTTTTCAACCCAGTAAAAAGCATTTTGATTTTTAAAATTGGTACGCTTTGCTTTTTCTGTGTCTCAGAGTTTTGGAAAAAGAAGATTGTCAGAAGCTGCATATGACCCAGATTTTGTGATGCTGCATCAAGTTGAAAATGAGTAAAAAAATAAATAAATTAATTTAAAAAACTGTGTCAGGTTTTCAGCATTTGATACGTTGCCTTTCTGTTGTTGCACTTGGGTAAATTTTTGCGATAAAATATTATTTTGTCAGTAAAGTAGTTTTAGTCTAATTTTTATACTGTGTTTTAACTTTTTTCAGTCAACATTTCTTCTTAAGCATAAAGTTTAATTTATGCTTGGTGCTCTTTTAAAATACTCTTTTATCTAAGCTGTACACTATCAGTGAAAACAAAAACAGTTCAAACTCAGGTACTTCTGCTGTAAACATATTAGAGAAAGACTGAAGTTAATAGCTATCTTAAGCATTTGTGGATAGGCATTTAACATACATTTGCATTCATTTCCACTAATTTAGGGTTTTCCTGAAACATTAGGGTGAAAAATCCACATTTGCTCTATTTGGTACCCATAATGTTGTCTGTCAAAAGAGTGACACCCTCTCACAGTTGTCACAAGTGCTCTGTCTCGTGTCTCCCTTTGGACTGCATTAGTGTCAGCCGCACTCTGCTCTACTCATTGTGTGTAATCATGGCTTTGTCTCGGGTGCCCTGACACACACCTCACTGCGTGCAACTTCCGCAGTCTCATGAGTCCCCCACGACCAAATCTCTTGCCATTCCCTGCACCGCTGAACTGCACTCTCCTCACACCTAAAGGGATTGCTGTCACATTGAAAGGCCAGGCTTTCTATGCCTGACAACTTGCATATTTGTACACCTTGATGCAAATGTTTCCCCACTGATATTGTTTCGTCACTTAGCGCTGACCCCTGTGAGTGTGCCATTAGAAACCAGGCATTCCAAAGAACTGATGAATTCGGCACACTTGTCCCTTTAAGGCGTGTTCTAAACCTTACCCTTTTGTTATCTGTATAAATATTATGTGGTGCACAGACCTATTTGCTCGTTACTTGTCGCCTCAAAAGGGGAACTCGCAGTAAGTGGTAACCCTGCTCTGTCCCTCAAAAACTTTATGGTTTCCTGCAGACCTAGTTCTGTGTTATGATGACACTTGGGATTAATCATAGGAGGTTTAACAAAAATACATTATAGATTAACTGGATTAAAATGTAATCATACCATGCAAAGTATTTATTAAAGCATTAGATATACCTTAATTATGTACTTCTGTGACAGCTGTTCCTGCTGTCACAAACCAGAGATGTTGGATGGTAATTATTTAGCTGCTCATTCTTAAAATGAGTTTGTTCACATATCAATTACTGGACAGCTTAGATTTTCATTTTTAATTAAAATTATTTTATTAGCCTGACTCTTTCATTATCTATTTGCAGTGCAGACATTAAGTTAACTTTAATTTTCAGTTTGCTATATTTTTTGTGAAAATGCAACAGATTAATTTCTTGTTTCCTTTGGAGCTGCTGCTGGAGTGCTGCTTTGTTCTCCTTATATAGATGGCATAAACTCCTCAGCGGGTCATTGCATTTGTTTGCCAGGGGAAAAAGGGGATTTTTTAAATTTTTTTATTCCTTTAGTTTCATCATTTTTAGCAACATTTTTTGACCCTTTTGTAATAAATTAAGAATATTTTTTGAAATTATTCACTGTGTCTCTCTGGTTGATCTGTGTAGATCCCTGACAACATAATTGAATTTAACCTACAGTTATGCTTATTTTTTGAATAAAGGAAAATACTTTGACAAAGACATTCGATTTTAATAAATTGTGAATAACATATTTGAAAATGCACTGGTTCCATTCCGATTTGTAATGCCAGCAAGTCATACGATCTTTGCAAAGCATCATGCCACAATGGAGCCATATGGCACCATATTCTGTTTGCTCTTACTTCAGATGTTGGCTCATTTCCACGCTGTAGATAGTTCTGCTACCTGCCACCATCTAAATTTTAAAAGGCTTCATGTCAACCATCACTGTCATAAGTTGAATGGTTATGAATAAATTTAAGCAGCATCGCCTTGGGTCAATTTCTTGTGGTGTTGGTCTGCTCACAAAGCTGTCATATCCTTTTCAGTTTTATTTGTGGAAAAAAAGAAAGTGTCGAGATTTGTAAATTGTAAATTTCATTCATATTTTGTGGTAATCAGGCATTGCAAAAATGACTAAATTAGTGCTTTTTCAAAGATTTTCTTTTTTTAAGCTTCAGTTTTAAGTGGTAAAATGTGGGTAAGCAACAGTGGTGGGTTCTGTGTGAAAGAAACACTAATTCTTTTTTATGCCTTACCGTCAGACGAGGTTTTACTAGTCTGTGTTTAGAACTTTAAAAAACAGTTTCATTTAAATTTCTATTAACACACAAACAAAAATACATTGCCTGTTTTTCATGCAAAAAAACCCAGACTTCATAAATGTCAAGAAAGCACACTTATATGCTCTTGCAGCAGTGTCGTAGCGCATAGAGGAACATCCTTTGCTATTGTCTGAAAATGCAAATGAGCAATAAATAACAAATTTGCGGTGCAATTGAGATCTTTTTTTGTTTGTTTGTTTTTATTTTTGACCACTCATGATTCAACAGTGACCATCCAGCCCTGGAAAGTGAGTCATATTTGCCAGTTTCTTTTTGTTAGCCCAGGTCCAAGAGAGTATTTCAGTAGTTCCCCCTTCTCCAAAGGGTTTCACAAAAACTATAGGCTTTGATTTAATACTAAGTTCATGGGGAAAAAAGTAAGTCATCAGCTGATTTCAAGGGCATTTCATACATAACATAAATACCTGGGGACATATTTTTCCCCTTAGTAGAGCATGTTTCACAGTATATAGAATAAAGTGCATCCTACTTCCTCCTTTCTAATTAATTGTAAGGACTATCTTACTCACATACTTATGTTGATGCAGCTTCTAAATAGGTAGAGTAGGGAAAAAAGAGCCATATGGTGTTGTTTGACATGAAGAAATTAGGCCACCATTGCTGTCTGTTCATTGTCATCAACCTGGCCACCTGCTTTGCGTCTGCACCGGGTGAACTAGCGTAGACTCCCTCTCACTGCTGCCTCCCCCTTGCCTCGCTTGTTATGTCTTGATAAAAACAGGCCTGAACACGAATCCAAACTATTCGGAGGCAAGTCAGATTTTTGATACAGACTTAGCAAGAATGACCAGAGGAGGCTGTCTGGCTTCACTCCAACTTGTTCGGGAGTTTTGTTTAATGTTGAAAGTAAACAGATATTTTTGTGGACTGAGTGCGATGATGCAGATGGTGAGAATGGCGCCTGCCATATCCTCTCAGGTTGTGTCCTTGACGTAAGAATTGTGGATGGCGGTGCCAGAGCCCACACACGGAGCAGCCTTACTTTCAAAACAACATCCAACCAACATTTTTCTTTTTTTATTCACCAAACCAAGTGTAAACAGGACCCTTCTCTTTGACTTTTCCTCTGAAACCAACATACATCACCAGACCCTTCAACACGCTCTTACTCTCAGGCCTCCTTGGAACTCTTTGTTTCCCATGTAATCATTTACATGAATGTACTGGGCATAGTGTTGTGCCTGTGAGAGAACATATGGTGGGACCAAAGCTCAAACTCTCAGTCAGCAGCAGTTACTTAGGTCACATTACAAGCTGCCCGCTACCACTCAGAATAGACACATTTAAGCAGAGAACATCCTCTGGGGAAAGACAACACACTCTTCCTGAGACGTTTCTTTTTTTCTTCTTTTTTTTTTGGCGTCTGAATTAATTTTTCATCATTGTGCTCTAAGACTCAGCAAGGCTCCATGGTTTCAGTGATCTACAGTGGAGCGAGCTGTCACATTCATTTGGCAACAACTCACAGGCTACATGCAGCTGCTATGTTTGTGGGTTTGGTACAACGACACTGAAATGTATTTAGACCGTTCTCTATCATATCAGCTTAGGATCCGCCCTTGACTTTTTTGTACTGGAAAGAAGTGCCTACCCCAAAACAACATCCAGAACTTTGGATTGCGGGTTTGCTTTGATTGCAAAATTAAATTTTCTTACATTAAAATCATTTGCGACAGAAATATGCAATTTTTTATCATGTTAAAGGTCATCCTGTCTGTATTTTGTGCAACAACCTTGTTTAAAACACAGAAATATCCTGAAAGCATATAGATATGCACATATATATTTATTTGAACTGCAAAATAAATAAAGATAGTGTCCTTCATAAACAGTCCAGTGCATTTGTTCCTTGACTTACCATATAACCAAGAAGAGCGCCGCCAGAAATGTGAGATTGAAACCAGCACGTGTCTCTGATAGAGGGAGCTAAAAGGTCTCCTCAGTTGATTTGGCCCCATCAACGTGATTTCCAGGCCTTTTCTTGAACCTTGAATGTGCTGGAATCTGGCCGCTTTCTGGTTTTGCAGGGAGGTTTTTACTCGCTGCGGCCCCACGGAGCCTGAGGAAGGATTAAAGATTGATGAGAGCTCTCAGAATCAGTTTATTGCTCTGGAGATCTTCGCTTGTGTTGTGAGTGGAAAGATTGTGTTGCTGTTTTGCCTCATAGAAGATCATGAGGCTGGTTCGGCGTGGAAGTGTTTGACAATCAAGTCTAGATTGTTTGGTTTTTTTTTTTTACATCACCCTTTTTTCTTTGGTAGATAGCCTTTGAATTGCTAACAAAACAGCAAGTGGCTATCAGTACGGTATATTCTTGTGTGAAATGTGATGAAATGCTGGAGCTATCAGAAGGGAGAGCCTTTACATTTTTTCTGACTTCAAAGCTGATAAGGGAGTCACTCACTCTGTCGAGTAGATAATACCTGAGCCATTTTGAATACATTCTCTCTTTTGCTTCCTTACAGCATTAAATCTGTCTGTAGAGACATTTCACTGCATCATTTCAGCTTGGTATCTAAATGTTTTACCTTCTCAGACAAATGAACTTCTGTGTGCAATGCACAGCTGCTTCTAACTCATGAATGTACATAATTCATGCAGGCGTTAGATAAGGTTACTAGAGCATGTCTTCTTACCTGCTTCTCTTTGGTGCATTTTTCCAGATTTCAAGTAAGTAAAAAAATTAAACATTAGAAAATGTATGCTCCACACCTTCCTTTTACCCCCACACTCTGATCAAAAGATTAGGAAGTGAAGATAATTTTTACTGCACGCTTTATGTGTTTATTGAAAAGTGAAATTCACCTTCTATTTCTTTTATTTTGGTTTCCAGCAATTCAAAGATTTTTTTTTTTAGTAACACTGTTCAATAATTGTTTTGCGATGGTTTAATAATTGTCTATGCATCAGTATTAAGTTTGAAATTAGAAAAAATATTGCATTTTTTTTGTATTAAAAAAAATCAGTACGCTGGAGTGTAATTGGATTTAGTTATCAAGGTTGGGTTTACTGCCAAATAGTCATATTTGCCATGAGAGGAATCCATCCAAGAACCTAATGGCATAGCCCATGATACTCCTAGTTGAACCCTCAGGTATTTATTTTGCAGCTGAATTTATTCAGAAATTTCCAAATCAAAGTAAAACAAAGAGACAAAAATACATGAGACTAAAGTACCTCTCTATAAAATGAAATAACAACTTTGATCTAGCAACAATCATATATAAAATACTGGATTTGTCCTTTATGTATAATAAACAAATAAATACAACTTTAAATATTGTTAGTGTTTATTGTTATTTAAAGAAAAAAAATGCAACTGGAATAAATCTTTTTTTTGTTCAAATATGTAGAGCCAATGGAAATAGCAGACTGAACTAATGTGATTTAAAAATTTTAGACATATTTTCCAAAACTAAAACACCACAGTATCAAAATTTTTGAAAGTTTGTGTATTTGCTCCGTGTCATTTGTGTTTGTATCGGTTACCTTAAGACAGCCAGTGCTTCTTCAGCCCAGAAAAATGCCTTTAACATTAAGCTTTTTAAATTATTTCTGTGCAATTTGTTGTGTAAATAAAGGTATTGAAAATCAGGCCTTAAGGCCTGTTTTCAGAAATTTTTTTTGTTTTTGTTTTTGTTTTTTTAGGGTAGGAAATGTAGAGGCAAACTTAGTTACTGTTGCAGCTTTAATTCCTGATCACTTTCACTATCTACACACTGACAAGTATTAAATATTTGTTTGTTAATGTAGAAAACAGTTTTCACTATTTAGTGATTGAGTATTATCTCCTATACTCTATGACAGTATCTGTGTCGACCTTGGTGGTTCTTTTGTTTGTAAATGTGGCAACATGGGGTTTATTTGTTTTTCCAGTCATTTGAAGAATGACTTCTAGATCTAAACAGTGATTTTATGATTTACTCTGGGCAACGTTGTGTTCAGTCAGGACCTTCTTAAAAATTATTTTCCTTACATGTGTAGTACTGGCAAAAAAAAAAAAAAAGACACGAAAAGCCGTCTGCCTCTAATTTACAATAAGGCTGCTAAAACCCTGTCTGGACAGACTCGTATCAGACCTGGAGTGATGATGGTTATCTCTTTAGGGGCAAATAACAGACTGTATTACAGCATGTTAATTTTTTGGTGTTGAGTTTAATTTTTCATCCATGTGCTATAGACTCAGCATGGCTCCGTGGTTTCACTGATGAACAATGGAGCAAACTGTCATCTCCATTTGGCAGCTACACACGCGCTACTGTACACCCAGCTGCTTTGTACTGCATGGGATTTGAGGGGTTGGAGGAGGGAGGGGGCGCTAACAACACAGGGGTTTATTACCTGGGAAATTAATGACCTTAGAGAGCGAGATATAATGGCTGAAACATCTGCAAGAAATCATCTTAGGAAGGACCTATCCCCTTTTCAATCTGTATCTTTCTGCCTAGCCATAATATTCCAAGAGCATAAATCAGCAGGCTAATTTATACAGTTAAGATTTAGACACCTCAGTTTGCAAACACAACCTTCTGTTTGATTACTGGCAATTATACTTAAGCACTATTAATGATTTGGCCTCACAATTCATGAAGGTGTTGACCTGCATGTGTGAATGTATATGTAAATCTTCCTTGAAAATATATTAGCTTCTCTGTTTGTTTTCACTTCGGTTGTTTTACTTTTTGACCTTTTGAAATTACATTCAGTACTGTGGTTTGACTTACTGGAAGAAGATGGGAGCTCAATGGAGTTGATGTCATCCCCAGGCAAGCCTGGTTTCCATGGAATGATGAGCTAACGAATCTATGATTGGCTGAAGGTGCACTGAACAGAGCCAATAGAAATGCAGGGCTTGATGTTTGGGATAGAGGCACACCAATAGGGGAGAGGCACCCCCCTGTTGCACGGTTGTAGTATTTGCTGTCCTGGCTCCTATCCTAATCCCCTGCTGGGGCTCACCACACCAGTTTTTTGAGATTATAACTTATAGTGACGGACCACAATGCTGGGAGGCCTCGGTAGTATTCAACTGTAGTGGCAGATTTACTTCAGAAACTCCCACCAAAGGGTTCTGTAGTTGGGTTCTGGTTGCATGGCTGCTGTATGCTCGTGATCTGCTCCGTGAAGGAGGCATTGTGAGCTCGATGACTATCACTTCACTTTGGCTGGAGAGAAAGCTCTGGCCTTTCTCTCCAGCCTTTCGCCATGAAATTTGTCCGGATTATGAAAACGATACAGGGAATAAAGAGGGTCACAAAACTTTCTCAGAGTCCAATAATTGGTCAAGTCTGTGCAGAATTTGACAAGTGATCTTTCAGTCTTTGGAAAGTCATTTTCCAGCAGATTAAATATGTTATTAATTTGATTTGAGGTTCATTATACCCTATTAACTATTCAAACATAGTACTGTAATGGATCACATCCTAACTCAGAAAGTAAGAAATTAGTTGCTCGCACTGCTTCCAGGTGTTGCAGGATTTTAATCATTCTAACTCGCTCTATTGTGAATTTATTTTTCTCATCTTAAAAGTCTTATAATAATCAGCTCTTGCGGAGTTTTCTGAACTGCTCCTACAACCAGCAATTATATTTCAGAGTACAGGTCATATCTGGTGGGTAATTCACATCTTTCCATGGCGGGACTGACATGTTGCTGCTGTTTGTCACATGTCTGCTGAAAACATCATCATCCAAATAAGCTTGTCCTTTTAATTGAGCTGTTAAGCAAAGTGTCATTCAGGCTTATATACCATACCCATTCCCTCAGCTGACAGGATGCAAAACCAGGAGGTTCCTCATATGAAAAGCTCTGACCTTTCTTTTGTGGTGCAATCAAATGGGGCTGCCTTGGTCCTTGGCTCTGAATAATTAATTCCTCCCCTCAGTAGGAGTGTTTGCTAAACAGTGGGGTCCTTGGCAGTTCACTTTTTCTGCACCACTGCCACTGCACCCTAGGGGAGAGACGAGTGTATGCTTTAGTTTGACTTAAGATATGCCTTTTAGAGAAAAAAGAGACAGTCAGGAGATATTGGGAGTCTTCTCTTTACTTTAAATCCTACAGAGAAAACGCAACAGCCAAAAAAAAAAAAAACGAAAGGTAGTGTGCAAGCTATTTGTTTGATTTTTTTTATATAGTTTCTACCACATGGGACTATTCTATTTTATTTTTATTATTCCAGTTTATCATCGGTTTGCTGACTTTTTCTTTTTGCTTTCTACAAGAAAATGAATGCAATTCTACTTTACAATTACAAAAAAAGTCTGCTTTTTTACCCTAACCCCTACTTCTTGTTACGCCAACAAACCCAGTGTGATGAGGCACATGTTTCCTGTTCTGCATTTGCCTCGTAACAGCGTCATCTCCACCCTCCGTATACACTCTTTCATCATCCATAGGAATAATATATCGGGTGGAGATGCTCACGAAATGTTCTCCACTGGCAGTGTGTGACAGTCACTTTGATCTTACCGTGAGAGGCTGAAGCTCCTGGAGAAATTATCAATGAGACGGGAGCAATAAGGGAGACAGAAATAGAGAGAAGGGTTGGGAGTGGCGTGCCTTGCCTGTGTGTGTACGCATTGGATTATGTTTAAAAATGGTCCTCCCAATTAGAATATGAAACTCACTATTTAGTGCCTCCAGCTTAATAGTCAGTCAAATCTAAAAGCAAAAAGTGTGTCACAACATTTTTAGAAAAAAGTTGCCATCATTTTTTTTTTAATCCAATGCTATTTAAGTGTTTAAGAATATCACTCTTTGTGTTAGGTTGCAGTGTTTTCAAAATGTTAGAACTCCTTGTTCCATCTTTCTCTGTGCTTGCAAGGGGGCAGCACAGGACTTTGATAGAGGAGACCTTGACTCAACTTCCAGGAAAGACACATTGAAAGCAATGCCTTCTAATGACACTATTGGAGCAATACACCACTTCACTAGGTCTGCCTAAATGTTTATGGATCTTTTTAGAAATATTTAACAACTTAAGACCCTTTTCACTGACAAAATTTAGTAAATCATTTACATTTAGACAGCAAAGTTGGGGTACTTGATAAAATAACGATGCAAATCTATTGTTTTTGCAGAAAAATTGGTAATGAATGCAAAATTAAATTAGAATTTCTATCCCAAATTCAGAAATTGCAAAGTATTATCTAAAGAAGACCATTTAAATCAAATGTCTAAAAGAAGAAAAATATGTGTTTTGTTGAAATTGTTATTATCAAGTAAGTAGATAAATTTTTGAAATTACATTTTGGCCAGATAATTTGGGCTATTTTTAAAATGTGCCAAATGTCAAACTTGATTATTCATATTTTCTTTTTTGTTGTTGTTACTTTATTATTATTTAAATAATATTAGGAACAGATTTATTTCAACTAATCAACATTAACACTATAAGTATTAAATCTCAAGACGGATGAAGAAATTAGAAAAAAAGAGGGAAAAGGTGAAATAAGTATAAAAAAAAGTTAAAAGAAAACTGAGTAAAAAGGAATCTAACACCTTCTGTGAAACTTGTGAAAAAACACAAGTTGGCAAATATGTGAAGCGTTGCAGTTAATGAAGACATATTATCCCACAGAAATCTTGCTATGGGTATAAGATGAGATTTTTTTTCTCACCCAAAGATCAGAAATGGAGGTGCTGTCCTCCTGCTCTTTAGAGCTGCTTTCAGTCCTGATCTAATGCATTTGGCATGAAGGGGGAGCTGTGGCTCCTCCTGTCCGAGCAAGGTTACAGCTGTGTGGGCTTTTACTGAGCGCCTTGCACATTTTCTCACACTTTCCGGCTGCGCTGTGCCACATTGATTTAAATGTATCTGTTGAGGGGAAAATAATCAATGCAAATTCCCTGGCAGTGAGGCCAACAAATAAGACATGTCTGATTCATCAAGCGGACATTGCTATAAAGACCACAGTTTCTTCTTTGCCCCCGTTTCTCACTCTTTCCTTCTCTCCATTTTGTCTCTTTTCCTCCTCTTTCCCACCTCTGGGCCACTTCACCCATTTTTACTCTGTCCACCCTTCTCCGTGCAAAAAAACTCTTAGTCTGAATTAGTAGAAGGAGCTTAAATTTCTTTCCATATGCTCATTGGATTTCATCATAGACAGCATATAAAGGTAGGTGGAAAGATATTTATTAGACATTCAAGGTTGCATATTATAATGCAATAATTTCTCTGTATGCTTTTGTACTTCAAATTAAATTATATTGTTTCCTTTGAATTAATGATTTTTACATTCCGGTGTTTTTACCCGGTCAAAACATTAAATGTATTTAAATATCTTTATGTCATCACTCATCCAAGAAAGTTAATTTAAACAAGGTCTGTAGTTTAACTGAATTACAAGAAAAGTAAGTCAATATGTTGAGCAGGAAGAAAGTCTCACCTGACACCTAACCTTAACATTTTGTTTTGCTCCAGCTTGAACTCGGTCAAACGGTCTGGCATCTAACAAGCCCAGTGTGTAGTCTGTGTATGTAAATTCACTACATGTGTGAGAGAAATAAAGGCTGGGGCTATTTGGAAAATTCCTGTGTGATGAAAGGGAAAGAATATCCCCCAAAAAATGATTAATGTGGTGTTCAGGTACACAGAAGATTGAGTGATCCTGTCATCGTGCCATATGGTACCAATTTATTCCAGCAAGCATAAGGCAAACGCAGGGAAGGAGCTCTCACGACTTTGCCTCCAAAACTTTTTAAAATGAAAAAAGAACCTGAAACAAGTCGAAAAGTGTAAAATAATTTTAAAAAAGAGTTAGTTTTTTTTTTTTTTTATTAAATTTTATTATTATTACTTTTTTCTTGCTAATTATTGGTTCTTAATCGCATTGCTTACTATATACTTAGTAAATAGTGACTGAGAATGTTTTTCTTCTATTATTAATCATTATTATTCTTTTACTTTTTTAGTTATAATGGATGAGGATTTTTAAAATCTGGTTTCGCTCTAATTTGATTTTTTTAACAAGACCTACAGTGACTTCTCAGGCACTTTTTATATATTACCAGGAAGGAGATACAAATATAGTTTGAAACTGACAAGCCTGTCAAATCAGGCTGAGGGCTATAATTTGACTCTCTCGCTTAATAAATGAGTTCTCCCAGAAATACATTATTTTCAAGTGGTGGAAAATCCTATTTACCTGAACACAATGGCAGAAGAAACTAAATGGATCTAAATTCACCAATAAAATTATTAAAAGTTGACTATACTGTACTTGTCTTTTTTTTTGCTAAACAAAAAAAAAGCTTCTCAGCTTCTCTTCATTTAGGAGAAGCTGTGCTATTTATATACACAAGAACCATGTTTTATAAGTTACTACTGAACATTTTTTAAATAATCCTGTAAGTTAGGACTTTTTTTTAAAGGAATAATCTTTTACTTGGCACCCTTTGCAGTGCTTGACATTTTGTGACGTTTCTGAGATGCATCCAAGCTGCATCATGTGACCTCAATATCTGCCTCTAATGCTTCTCAAACATGACTTTTGACTCTAAATGCGTGTCTCGAAACATGCGCAAAAATGAGAGTTTTTTTCAACATGCTGATGGCCATTGGCAGAGAGGAAACAGGTTAGGGAGCTGGACTACCACCACTTTTCTTTTTCACTACCTTGTTATTTGTCGCCTCACCCCTGCAGGGCATGCTGACAGGAACTGATAAACCTCTTTATGGGCTGAACTGAATTGGCTCCTATTATCCAAGGTGTGGAACTGCTCAATGGTGGAAATAAAAGACGTTATCCAGTGCCCATCTGCCCACCAGTCTCTCTCTGCCCACTTTCCAGGGTTCCAAGAAGCTGTGTCCAATTGGTGTGTGTAGTAGATGTATATAAATAGGTGAGAAAAACATCTAATGAAACAATTAGATTTTTTTTTTTTGTGTGTGTGTCAAATTCCTCACTTAAATAACACCATAATAGCTGTAACTTTTGGCCTGAGAAACAAATTGGCAAATCATACAAAACATAAATAAATAAATAAATTATAGTTGCAGGTTGTATACACAACTGCATTACATATAAAAGCCGTGCAAGTTTTTTCAAAATACTATTACATATAAATAAAATATAATGCTGTCTAAAAGCTGAATTAATCCCCAAACTGGAGGACTGAGTTAAATTTCATTACACTGTGGGCCATAATAAAATGGCTGGTATTCACAAACAAACAGATGAGAAGTACACAATAAAAAGCACCTGCAGTGCGCGTGGATGGTTAGGTTGACGACTGTTCACTACTTTTTACCATTTAAGTGAAAGTCTATATCAGCGTGATTCCACAAAGAGAGTGCATGAAGTGAAACCATGCGATACAATTTATTTATCGGGAAAGAGGAGACTGGATGGTCATTTTTGTCATTTCTTGGCATATTAGTGCATTATTGTTGCCTTATCTGCTCTTCTGGTTCTCATATTATTTTTCAACTGTTTCTCTGTTTACTTAATATGGAAATTGGCATTATTCCTCAAATGCAGCTCTCTTTATCACATGTGAACAAACCCACCCATGAAAAACAACACCTTTTTTAATATAAAGTGTGACTGCCAGAAAGAAATAGTTAAAATTGCTTTTTATATCACTATGTGGTGAAGGAACAACACATGTGTGTCTATGAGACTGCAGTTGTTTTGTAAGGTTTACCATTCAAGATTTACTGAAAGTGTTTTGTTGATGCATTTGCTGCTCTGTTAAGCCACAATTTGGTTTTCCTATTTTTCATTTGGAGCTTTTCAGCACACTAGTTCCTACATCAGTACTTTCAAACCTTCTCAGATCAGCCCAAGTTTAACCACATGCATCTATTATTTGATTTGGGCCAACAGTTTTGTTTCTGCATGCTTTATAGAGATTATAGAATTAAGTTTTTGGACTACAAAAAAATGGTAAAACTCAATAATTTTTTGAAACCATCGGTCAAATGCAAAAAAAAACTTCACATTTTCATTCACCATGATAATGACTACTCTATGCAATGAAACACCATTAGCAGCACCCATATGACAGTGTTTCAGTGTGAATTAAGCCTTCCAAATTCTGAGGAAAAGATTATGTTTGCAATTAACAAGCAATGTCTGGACAAGCTTCTGGATATAGAGTTGTATGCACATGATGTACAAACATTGTGAATGAAGTATGCTGCATTGAAAAGACAAATACAATCAATATAATGTGTGCAAAATGTAGTTTGCATTTTAACGTTTCTTAACAAAAAAAAAATTCTTGCTAAGCCCTCAACGCCATGCTTTACCCTTGGTGTTTTAAGGATTTTATTTATTCATATTGGAATAAAAAACACTGGGTACAGAATTCTGCTGATTGAAGTGCAAAAACTGTTCAATTCCAAATGCAGATCAACATAAAAATAAGAAGGACTTCTTTCCTTATTTTTTTCTAGCTGCTTGTGTAATATTCATGCATTATCCAAACTTAAAAACAGTTTTAGTGTTGAAATTCTTGAGTCACATTGAAATAATAAATCTGCTATAAAACAACCTTTTCTCTAAGTTACTGATAATGCAAAACACATTTTGTCTTTGATTTTAAGCTAACTTTACACATTCTCTAATGGAAATCCAAATAAATACATGCACAAAACAAAAAACCCAACTTGTAAGTTTTAAAAAGTGTAAGTGTCAGGTAAAGCCATAATCCTATGGCAAAAGTCTGACTGATTAAATCAAAACTTCTCTGTGTACCATGTAATGACAGTACCTAATTTTCCATAGCTTACCTTGAGCATATTAGTGTTCAAACTGCCTAGTCTTTTGGCAAAAGATTGCCAATTTTTGTCATTTTTATTTTGTAAAACAGCACTCTACCACTGCTAGCCCCTGATACACAATGGTTCCCCGTAAAATGTTTACTTATTGAATGTCACTTTGATTGGATGACAGAGAAAAGTCTGGTTAAATGTCAAATTGTTCAAGGTGGCTGGAAACCGTTACGCTCACTTAATATTAGTGTCACTTGACTAGTTTTAGAAATACAGATGACAAGGATCCAAATCCTTGAGAGGAGAGGGTTAGACTGGGTGACAGGGAATCTCTCCCTGAAGCCATGTGTATAATGACTCTGTTTGCATGGGGAATGGAACGAATAGAGCCAAAGATGGATGTTTAGTTTACTGTAGCGTTATCTGTGGAGTTTTGGACCGCTTTAAGCGAGTTATTAAAGCCATCTGTTTGGGCCTAGGGGGCTGGGACTGATTAATATAGCCATTGAATGTGAAGTCACAGGAGCAGACAGCAATATTTCTTAAATTAGTTGATGGATTTAAAGTCCCATTTTAACCTGTGTAATATTAATATTTTACTAGAGTTGAAGTGAAAATGTTTGATTTCTTTAAAAAGCTGATAAAACAGAATGAAACAGAATGTTACCGGTGAAGTACAAGTGAGGTGAAAAGCTTTACAAAGCCGTGGTGTAATTGCGAAAAAAAAGTCAGTTTTTAACCTCAGTTTTAAAGTCACCATAACAAACAAATACTTTGTAAATAACCTTTGGGTGAAAATTAACTCTAAATCAAAAAATAGTATATTTAAAAATAAGTCAGTTCAAACATACACAATGCATATAATATTTCACGCTAAAAAAGGCACACAATTATGAAAAATTAAAAGTTTAGAAAAGCAAACAAAGGTATATACGCAATATGATGTACCCAACATTTTTTAAATTGTCTGTGTGTCAAAAAAGCAGCTGGAAAATTTAAAAAATTTAACAACTTTTTCTACTTCTACAAAAACTTGTAATGTTTTGTCTTGGTCAGGTGATAAATAGAGAGAGCTCTTTAAGTGCAACATTTTTTCACAATTGATGCCATTTCTAGTAAGTTCAATCTAAAACTAAACTAGGCTTTGGTTTGATCCACAGTTCTTTCACCATTGCCTCTTTAGTTGAACATAATTTTCCCATGAAACAGATTTCAATGATAGTGAGGCGGTCCTGGCGCTGAACTTGTCTTGACTTGAGCTTGCCTGTGTTTTCTCAGAGTGCTCATGCTGTGCAAACTGGGAGTTCCCACTCTCCATTGACAGGAAATGCCCATTTTTTCTTCTCGGAAAAAATGGGCTTAAAGTATTTATGCCACCCCTGCTGGAATGACTTCCTCTGAGATGAACCATGTTGCATATTTAGACAACAACCATTGCTGGTAAATTAGTGAGTAAAGTTAAAGTTACAGTTAGCAACTAATCAGTAAATCAGAAATACGGCTTATCTGCCCATTTTTACAGCGTTTTTCTATTTTATTAGCATTTAAATAGCTTTTCTAAAAGCCACAAGACAAAATACAGATGCCATTACTGATTCATTGACTTTGTTCTATAACCCTTCACAAATACATCAATAAAACATTCAGAAGTTGTTCTGTGCTGTCCATCCTCGCCATTTGAATTATTTCAATTCAATTTAACTGCAGTGTCCCACCCTCTCGAAGCACCACAACAACTTTCAGAGTGCTCACTGAATTTCTATTTTGGCCTAATAATCCAGAAAACAGATTTTCCTTTCAGACCAGTAAGCTAAGCGTCATTGATAGTTAAACGAAGACATTAGCATGAGTCGGTGGTTAATGACATTGTTTAATGGTGTGTTCACTTTGTTAATATGGCTGACAACACCAGACACATTATGCTGGCAACTTTGAGTTGTCGTGAGTTCAACATGAGGAAGTCACTTTCAAGGATAAGTTCACAAATTTTCTAATAATTTGTCAAATAGCTTTTTTTCTGTTTGCCTGCGGGCTAGTCTACAGAGCAGGTGAGCAGAGTGATGATTAGGTTGCACATGCTAAATATATAGAGGGCAAATTGGAAAAGTGTATTTACCTAGCTTGGAAAAAAAATGGAAAAATTATCTCTGACAAATGAGCTTAATCAAACATAAAAATAGAAACTAATGTTTTGTGATAAAATTAAACTTCCAAATTTTGAAGGCTACATTTGTAAAAGAAAAACAAAACTTTTAAGGCTTTGACATTGATGCACGGATTATAAGAGAAAATCATGTTATAAAGGAAAAATAGTTTTTCCCTTTAGGAGATGATAAAACACAAAAAAATACACACAAGAAACACTGATTTCAAAAACAGCTCAAGCTATTAGCATGATGTCTGTATGATGCATTTATTTTTCATAGTTAATTATAACTCATTCGCCTGTTCATGATCTGCTGTGTTCATGGATCAAATGCTCTAATCAGAAAGGAAAGATAGAAGCATCTGTCACAAGTCTCTCTATTTCAAAAAAACCTTAGAGTCATGTGGTCATCAAGCTGCATCTTCCTGTGCTTTGACTGGGAGGGGGACTCATCATCTTATAACTGCAGCGTACTTACAGCTTGCTAATTGTTGGATTTCATACTTGAACGATCTTCTTTTCTCCTAAAACCTCTTTTTACTGGATGAAAAAAAGCATCCCGCACTCAACCTTGAGAATGTATCAATAATTCAAACACATCATCCTCTCATGATGTAGCTGTCTGCAATTGGGAAGAGTGTGTCTGAGGGATAATATTGCACTCAGTCACATCTGACTAGCTGTCACCTGCTGGAGCACAGCTACACCCAGCTAATAAATGCAGAGTCAAAGAGAGCACATTTTTATGACTCGCAGTACAGTAACTGCTGCTGCTCCTTGCAGAAAATGTGACTTACAGATCCTGCAATGTTCAGATAGCGAATAATTGGAGCTTGCATCCAATTTTGGATGGGTTTGGAGTAATTCTGGGGATTTCCCAACTTGGTTTCCAGACCCAGGCCCCGATCAAAGGCTGTTGGTATTGACTGCCTGCCAAAGCCAAGGCTGAGCACATACATAGAAAAGTGTTTTTATTTTTTATTTATTTATTTTTGTGCATACAGCAATGCATGCTTTGCATATAATGCACACTAAAGACATTTACATGTATTTGAAATCCACTAGAAATATACTTTTGTCTCGTCCTCATTTTAATTTTTAAAAATATTTTAAATGTGTAAACATTTTGTTAAAATTTTATTTTGAAATGGTTAGTATGTATGTTCAGTTAAAACACATTCTCTTTTTGACAGATGAATAATCCTGCTGCTGTTTTTTGTTCCATGTACTCAGCTGTTCACTTGTTCATGCTGTGTGGTTATAGTACTTTCGGGTGGAGCAGTAACAGAACTGGGCTGGATAGAAGGAGCATAATTTTGTAAACAGATGGCGTTTATTTATTTCGTGGAAATTGTGACCAGATTTTGAGGGCCATCAGGTCATTGTTTTGCTATACCTTCAGTTTTCTCTAACCATTCATTTAATTTACCATCATGCTGTAATCAGCTTTCCTTGTGCAATTCAACTGCACTTTATAACTGGGTGTGCTATGAATAATCTATCAAAATAAAGATATCTCTTAAATATATCTTTATCACTCTGCAAATAAAATAAATCTACTGATGCGTGTTATTTATTTTTCATCTTGTATTCTTCTTTGTTACTATTCCCACAGTAAGAAAGGGGAAAGGTGTAAATATTGTAAATATCTATAAATATTTAAAACAAATTAAAATTCAAACTATCATCTAAACTTATTAAAGGCTTAACTTTGAATATGATGTTTCAGAGGTTCAAAGAAGTTGGGTTTTAAATTAGTTAGAATTTTTAAGACCTACTTCAATATTAATACACAGAATTAAAAAACAATTGATATCAGGTTGGCCCCCACAGAACTGTCACAATAGGACTGAATGTAAAATGGCTTATTGTGATCAGAAATCATGATGCTGTGACACCTCTCTCTTAAAAATTAACAATGGATACCAGGAGGTTCTGTCTGTAATCCTTACTGATGGAAGAAAGTCTCAACATACAGCTATTGTTTCAGATGGAAGGTCACCCTCAAGCTGGAGGTTTCTACTAACACTTGCTTTGAATAGTCTCAGTGGTTTCCCACTTTGGATCTCTCTGGAACCAAATTACATCCAAAACAATTATCACAACCTAATCTCAACAGAGGTGATATGTCCTGGTTCTGACAACTTGGGTAATCCTCTATTTGTGTTTACCAGGATTCATCAACCAATCAGAGATGGGATTTAGGAAGCATGTAGTCACATCCCATCAGGCAGCCAATGAGATTTTTTTTTTTTCCTTATTTATTTATTGCTGTAGCTGAAACCTTCTTCTTGGAGTTTTTTTACACTTCTAAGAAATACCAAGGTTATATTACAGCTTTTAACACACTTAGGTATGTGTGGTTACTACAATTTATATACCTATATCATATTTTTCCCTTTATTTTCCTTCCATTTATGTATATTATATTGTAGTTCTTCCTCCACTGACAAACAAATCAAACATAATGCATTATTGACATTTTAATACTGTTACCATGAACAGCTTTCGCAACAAATCATTTCATTATAATATTAAATGACTCACTAATTGAATGGTGAGGCCAAAAATCTATTACCTGTTCTCTTTTTTTTTACTGATGAGATAGCAATGGATTTCAGTTCTCAAATAGGGCTCGTTTGTCATTATGGTTAAAAACGAATCCAAATTTTCTCGATCAATTTGGCAACCTCCCAGTAACTTCTGGTGTGAGATAACTAAACACGGATAATTAGTAGATATGAAAAATCATTACCCGCTGTTAATCATAGAGGAAGTTTTCCCCATTCTTTCTTGTGCCTGTATTAGCTCTCGTGTGAAACAAGAATATTTTACTGATGTAATGTAATCAGAGATGTCTATCTCAGAGAAGTTTTGGCTCAATTAGCCCTCCTGAACACTCAAGGCTGAGTGCGGTGCTAATTTTGTCCTCCACTCAGCACCTGCAGTGCAGTGAATAGACTCCATCACAAACTGTATGAAAATGAAAATATTTTGGAGGAATATTTTTGCATTGGTTATCCGTGCAAAACCTTAATTCCATGTACAACTTTTGCCATCGTTTAATCGAGGCAAATTTATGGGAAACTGAAATATCCACAAGACAATAAACACATTAGGTAGATTAAATCAAACATAAACAACCAGTGTGGCCTATTTTAGAGCACAGTGTAGCAACTCTCGTCTCTCTTTTTTTCTTTTTTTTTTTTTTTTTGTTGTCTATTTGTAGATCTTGTTTAGTCTCCTTACAACAAACAGTCCCGAAAATTAACAGTCACGAAGAGATAATAGCACACAGTTTCACTGGAAGCCTCCTCTGCCTCATTTTGGCTGGAAAATATTTGGATGGTTGCATGAAAAATTGCTCTGAATTCTGACCAATGAATCGTTTTATCCATGCTTTAATGTGTTTCATAAATAATTTGCATGGGAAGGTAATTAGTGCAGGTGTTTACACATATTTCTGTCATCTGGATGCACAGTAGGATCGCAGTTGGCAGAGTGACTTTTTTGTTATTAAATTAGGCCCAAGGTAACAGAAAGAGAGATGAGCAACAGTTGAGCAGGTATGAGCAATAAAATGTTATTCATCATCAGACATATATATATATATATATATATATATATATATATATATATATATATATATATATATTATATATATATATATATATATATATGTCGTCATTTTTATATATATATAAAATTATGCAGATTCAAATTATTAGGAAAAGTGGAACCAGAAAAAGTGAAGAATGAAGCTGTAAAACCTTACACATTTATAAAATAAAGTTGTAAATCTATTTTATTAGTTTAATAAATAAGTATGTTAATTTATTGAATATTCTCCACAACATTGTGACATGATTTTGGTTGAGTGAAGAATTCCATTCCAGTACCAGACAGACTTGTCTCTCATCTTTCTTAAAACGAATGTGACTCACTGTCAGCTGTGCGTTTGTGTCATCGTCCAATGCTGTTTGAACAACAGTGCATCATGTACTGCCTAATCTGTACTTATCATGACAGTTCTTTCAAATAATATAAAGTTTTTGCTTCCACTGATATACACTGATTGACTAAAACACAGAGGCAGATGTAATTTCACAAAATAAAAGCTGCTCAGAGAAAATGGATTTTGCTTGTGACAGTGCATGCTTATCCTCCAGTTTTGACTAAAAGTGGCAATTCAAATTTGACTTAGAAATTATGCCACAATAACAAGAACTTCAGTTTCAGCATATCAGTGACCATAAACATGCAACTAGAGCCAATATGGAATGTCTTAAATTAAAGGATAGTCATGAGCTGAAATGCCCAAGTAAAAGTTGTTATTGAGAACCTGTAGAAAGACTTTTAAATTGCTTTTTACTAATGTTGCCCATATGACTGAGCTTAAACTATGTTGAAAAGAAGAAAGGCCGACAATTCCAGTCTTCTAATGTGCAAAGCTGATAGACACATTTTCCCAAAGGCATATGATCTATAGCTGAAATTGATTCTGACGACCTGGACACAAAGTCATGCCACAGTTTCTAAAGTTTAATTGGTAAAATATAAAAAATAATACAATCTATGATCATTGTCTTTACGATCACAAAAATATGTGACTTTATTTTGGTCTAGGTCTAGGACATTAAATTGTTGTAAAATATGATTAGGTTTGTGGCTTTAATGTATATATTTATATTACAAGTGATATGAATAAACACAGCACTGTGCATGATCTTTGGTGACTTTATTATTATGACTTTATTGGTGGAAATAATTATTATGTTTCCTCTCCATAAGCCTTTGGAAGGTGTACCTTACGTTAATTTTGATTTGAATGTTTACATGTAGGACCTCAAACCTGCACCAGTTTTCTTGTTGAAAATTAATGTCCTCAGTTTCAAGAGTGACAGCCAGAAGTAAACAAGGAAGGAAAATAATTTTTCCTTCCAGTCCTTTCAGCATAAATTCAGGTGATTTGGGTACAGTAAATTACTCAGAAATGTGATCCTATCACTCCCCTAAGACACTGGGAGCCAATTTAATGTGCTGTTAAGGGAAATAAGTTGACTCTCTGCGCAGTATAGAAACACAGCAGTCATAAATGTGCCTAAATACTTGACTATCTTTAGAGTGAAGATGCTAATGTGAATCATGAAAAATCATAGTGCTGCTGCTGCTAATGGACTTCAAAAGGTCAGTCAGCTAATAATGTATGGCCCAATGTAGTTGACATCTATTTTGTTCCAATATATTGACATTTTAGCAGAAATAGTTTCTACTTTGCCAGTTTAAGAGCTCCATATCTGTTGGGCTCAAGACTAAAACCAAAAAAGAAAATTGCTAAATGGCGATTCTATTTTACAGAACCTTGAGCTTGAGCTCTGCAAACCTTGAGCTCTGCAGACCTCAAACTTCCTGCCTTTCTTCTTTTTTTCTTCTGCAACCCCATAGAATGATGTAGTCACTACCTTGTTTCACTTTGAGGTTTGTTTACTTAATGACATCTACTTAGTGATGTTTACAAAATTGAATCCATCAACTGATGCAGCACAATTAGCTGATCCAATGTAGGTAGGCTAATTAATGCTTAACTGAGTTAATCTATGTTTAAATTAGTTTGCAGGGAGTCTGAGCATGATTGCTAGTGTGGATAACATGTTCCTTAAATTACAGTTGAGTTAAATAACACAGAGGTCCAAAATGGATAGAGTGCACCAAACCTACGTCACCAAAATGGATGGAGTTGGCTCTGGATGTGTCATTTGTTTCCAATTTTGAATGACAGATTGAACAGTCTTATGTAAGATGTTCAAAACTCTGGAGCTTGTTTTATAGCCCTTCTTTAAGCTTTTCTAAATGTTATTCTTGAATTGTCACTTGTTTCTGTATCTCATGATGTGTTTACTGATTTTCTCTTTAAAACCTCTGAAGCCTTTACAGAACAGTTGGATTTTTACTGGGAATACAGAGACAAACTGCATGTAATAATTTGGTCACTTTTGAAAGCAACTACACCGTGTTCCAAATCATTATGCAAATTGGATTTAAATGTTATAAAGATTGGATTTTTTGTTGTGCTATTAAATTTATAGATGGTATTGTGTGTCAGGGCTCTTTGAATTACTATAATTTCAGAAAGCTGTGTTGATTAGTTTGTCTGGTGAGCTCAATTAAAGGTAATCTACTTAAGACGGATGTTCCACATTACTAAGCAGGCCACAGGTTTCAAGCAATATGGGAAAAAGAAAGGATCTCTCTGCTGCCAAAATCATCAGATAGTGTAGCGTCATATGACAAAGTATGAAAACATTAGATATTTAATGAAAAGTGAAGCGTTAAAATACTGTGAAGAGATTAATGAAGATTAATTTTCAAACACACTTGTTCATCGATGACTGCTGTGCAACCCTGGATGAGCCAGATGGACGCAGTAGTGGATTGGTGGTGGATGGCCACCATAACTCAACATGCCTGTGATGTCAGCAAGAGGTGGTGGAGTCATTTTTTGGGCTGAAATCATGGGGAGAGAATCATTGGTCGGCCCCTTCAAAGTCCCTGAAGGTGTGAAAATGACCTCAGCAAAGTACATGGACTTTCTGACTGATCACTTTCTTTCATGGTTCAAAAAGAAGAGCCATAGCTTCCGTAGCAAAATCATCTTCATGCATGACAATGCACCATCTCATGCTGCAAGGAATACCACTGTGTCATTGGCTGCTATGGGCATAGAAGAGGAGAAACTCGTGGTGTGGTCACAATCCTCCTCTGACCTCAACCCTATTGAGAACCTTTGGAGTTTCCTCAAGCAAAAGATCTGAGGGTGGAATGCAGTTCATATCAAAGCAGCAGCTCTGGGAAAGTATTCTGACATCCTGCAAATAAATTCAAGCAGAAACTTTCCACAAACTCACAAGTTCAATGGATGCAAGAATTGTGCAGGTGATATCAAAGAAGGGGTCCTTTGTTAACATGTAACTCAGTCTATTGAGATGTTTTTGATTGAAATAGCTTTTGATTTTAGTACATTTGACCACTTAATGCTACACATGACCATTTGCAGCTCTTTATAATCCATAAAATGTTTTGAAAATCTGCTGTGCATAATAATTTGGAACAGCGTATTTTGAGTTTTTTATTTTTTTGAAAAAAATACTGTTCTCATGGGGAGCTTTGTTCAGTAAAATTTGACTTATACTGTAATAGTTCATGACTTGAATATGATTTTATTGACGATGATTTGCATTGACTATTTAGAAAAATCTGAGAAAGTATCACTTGCATAATAATTTGGAATGTGGTTAGTGGTTCTGGATTTCACTTAGAGATATCTTAGGAAGAAGAATTTGAATGCTACATATCATTTTCCTGTCACTTTGCAAATATTCACTTCAGTTTGGTCTGGCACAAATAAACTGCAAAACATACATTAAAGTTTGTGGTTATAGTATAATGAACTATAAAATGTTCATGTCAGAGATGTTGGAGCTCAGTTCTTATTATTTAAATTCATAGTTATTCCCTAAAGTAACTTCTTTTACCCAACTAATTTACATCAACAAATACAATTTGGAGAAAACCTAATTCTGCCTGGATTAACTCTGTAATTGAGGAAATGTTTGTTGTTGATAAATGGTGAAATGATATGTTTACTGACTGTGATGCATTTGTTTACTGTCAAAATATTTTTGACAAATAATGCCTGCTTGTAGTGATTGCCATCTTATGAAACTTATTTCCCTTTGGTTGAGTTTGATGATCTAATACTAATCTCTGCATTAAATTAAAATATAGGTGTATTTTAAATGGAAGCATTTCATTGCATTTATTGACCTAAAAAATACTTGACCATATGTTCTCATCTTCTTCAGAATATCTGCCTGAAAAAACATGTGACTATATTAGTTAGAGAAGAATTATTATATAGCACAGTGAGAGTACAAATGGAGGATGAACACATGAGCTTTTTCTGTAATATTGAAGTACCTGTGGCAATCTAATATTTATCATTTTTATGTGTAGTTTAACATTTAGGTGAGGTCCCAAAAGAATTTGATCTTTATTGTTTAAATATCAAAATCAGCTCAAACATGATACACAACGCCAAAAGTTTATTTTTTATTTTTTTTATTGTAATGCTTGGCCAATGTCCCATCTGTAAAGGTTATATTTTTCTTATGGGGTTTGGTTTCTTAATAGTAGCTCAAATATGGTCCATTTGGTGAGCCATGATATCTAGATAGTAGACTTTACTGATAGACCTCTACCTGCATGTTGTCTATTTTATGTAATCCACTGGATTACCTGCAACTTCAATACTGGAGATCCAGTCATAAACTGACAGCATTTATACCACCAAATCATTCATAAACAAAATAGCAGCATTGAATAAGTGGGGGCCAGCTTTTGAGAACTAATATGCTTCATTACAGGTAAATTAACATGCAAATACAGTTCTTTTGTGATGGATGCCCCTAATGTGTACCAGCCATGTGCTGCAGTCAGTTTGAATCTTTTCTTTTTCTGTAAACCAAGTACAAATGATGTGGGGACTTATAAACGTTGATGTATTAGGTGACCACAGAGCACTGAATTATTGCCCTCCTTGTAATATTTTCTTGCATCTGGAAGAGCTTGGCTCAAAGGCACAGCTGGCTTATTAATTGCAAATCAGCAATGCACATTTGATTAGGGGTGTTTTTTTTTTTTTTTTTTTTTTATTTGAAGATTTAATCATTCGGAAGGAAATAAAAAAGATTTCTGGACACCAAATGTTCATGCTGCACCGTTGCATTTTTCTTACTTAGAAATGACTTTGAATTAAATGTTTGCAGCAGAGTTGCTATGCATATATCATTTTTCTCTTTCACACTGGTCAAGCAACTCTGTCAACACATCTGATTTATTAAGACTTGCAGACTTTCTGTGAGGTATTTTATGTCATTTTTTCTTCAAGTGGATGACATGATTTCAGAGAAGGGAGAGGCGCAAGCAAAAGAGATTAAAACTGGGTTTTGCTTTATTTTCAACACCGTTTCTAATTATGTGGCAAACATAATGCACTGCAAAGTTGTGACCAACTTTGCTCATTTATGAACCTATTTTGATTTCCCTAGAGTAAATCAGGAGAAGATAGAGTACAGAATATAAAGCTTTTACAAAGAAATATTTACCATCCCATTTGCGTAAGATGTAAAGTGAATAACAATGTTTTTAATTTCTTCTTACCAGCATTGCTTCCTCAATATTTGTAGCAATCGTAGGGGAAAGGAGATATCCAATAAATGTATATCTTTTTCAGAATGACAATGTTTTTTAAATGCCATATGTATTACAAGCAAAGGCTTTTTCAATTTTTATAAGATTCTGGTTAATCTGAAAACAAACCTGACTGTTACAAATTGACAAAGAACAAACTAAAAAACATAAACCAAAACTAAATGTTGAAGAAAAATCCTTTCCTCATTTAAAATCAGCCTAATGATAATGCCTGTTGGTCATTTTCCATAATTATGTAGTAACATGGTTTAATAATTAGCAGTATTATATATTATATATTACACCTTTTCTAGATGTTTGAGCTTAGTTGTGTAATATTTGGTTTTATTTATTCAAAATAGTGTGGGGAATTTGTCTCAGGACAACAATTTCTCCAATATTCATAAACCTTGTTGGTACCTTTATTTTGCACTCCATCTTTATCTCTGGCAAATATACATACATTTAAATTTAGGCACACAAAAACAAATGTCCACAGAATAGGTATATATCTTTAAAGTCACAGCAGTGTTTCAAACTTTGAGCATTTTATTTATTTATTTATTTTTTACTTTGATGTTCACTTTGTTCCTTAAAACATGTTTTGTGGCTGCAGGTAATGAAGACAGAAATCTGTTCATGTTACTTTGGCTTTGTAATGTAATGTTCTACTATGCAGTTTTTGGCTGGGGGTTTGAGGAATCCATTTGAAAGATAAACTAATAAAACTGCTGCAGGTATTTGTATTTTTGTTGATTATCATAAGCATGCTGTTTCAAAATCACCCATAACATTTAATCATAATTTTCTTAATTACCAGAATTAAAATTCAAATCAGCTTTGCACCTAATAACCACAAATTACACAGGGCCTACATTCTGCCAGATACCTTGTCCTTCTAATGACTACAAATACCTTATAATAACAAAAAACATAGATTTGTGAAATGACTGACATCCAATGAATACCTGGGTGATCAAAGAGCACTGAAATGCTCCCTGTTTCATGTGAATCCATCCACTCCATTAGTTTGCTGCCTGTGGAATGTAGCTTCGCCTTGAACCAGGATTTAATTAGAATAGACTGTTTTGAAGAGGGACTGGTTATTATCTGACTCAAAGAATGAGGAAATTTTTCAGATTGTAGAGGGACTCTGTTTTCAGAACATGCACTCAGATATGAATCAAATAGTCACTCAGATAAATGAATGTGATTCTTAAAGCTTGTCTTTTACATTTCATGCTTCTGTGAAATTAGGTCTGCAGCAGCCAGAAACTCAATGATGAGGAACTGAATGTTTTGGATTCTAACATTTAGGTGGTATACTTGGTGTAATTGATCAATTATTTGACAGATGATGTCTTGACAGATGAGCAGTTTTGACAGCTAGATATAGCTGTCAAAACTGTAAAGTATAAAACCCAAACACATGATGAATAATATTTTTGGTTTAATGAGAAAATGCTGACTTACTGTAGCTAAAAATGTTCCAACTCTTGAAAGAAAATAATAAGAAAAAGATGAAAAACTACTGACTAGAATTTTTCTGAAATATCCAACTAGTTAGATATTTAGAGTAAAGTAAGTCATTGAAAAGGAATTGAATTATAACTGCAACTATAAACCAATATGAAAATTAGATAAAAAATGTTTGGAAAGCCGCCTTTAGCCATATGGCACAGTAGCTTCACCTGTGGACTCTTCAATTACACCTGGAACAATGGGGGCAGTTGTTTCCAATACAACATCATTGTAACATCTTTTCAACATGAAGAATATTGTAGAAAGCAGCTGTCAGCAAGGGTTTACTTTTACTTCTGCCACTCTTCATCTGCCCTGTTTCAGTGCTGTGAAGCTTCAGGGTTACATGTTTCTGTAAGCCTGGGAATATGGTGTACTTTGGTATGTGTAGAACTCTACTGTACAGATGTGATTTCCATGGCATTTAGAATACTCGTATTTACAAAAGTCAAGCCTGGGTTCAATTTTTTTGGAGCTCATAGAACATGATTTTTCTGCTTTTTTAAGTGGCTAGCACAGAAAAAGAAATAATGGAACAGAGGGTAAAAACTTGTAAAAAAAAATAAGGCTTTAAAATTGTTCTTTACTTTGATCCAAAACTAGCCTGAGCAGTAAGTCAATCAGATGTGATTTTCATTCCCCAATCGTAGATGGAGTATAAGGTGTATAAATCCACAGATTTCTTTTTCCATCACATTATGTTACAGTCTATTACAATTGCCTAGAGGTGTATTAGTTTTGCAAAATTTCTACATAGTTTGTGTAAAGGAAATTTGTTGAAGCATGAAGATTGATCAGTCAAACATTAGATTATCATGCGTCAATGTCATAAATTAGAGCAGTTAAGAAAAGAAATAGCTTTCTGTCATATAAGAAGATATTGCCATATTTTAAAAGTTTTAGACAGTTGGTGTAAAACTTTATTTATTTATTTATTTATTTATTTATTTAAGTACTGACCCCAGTAATTGTATATTAACACTACAGGAACTCCTGTAGCACACCAATATGTGCAGACAATGCATATCTCTGTGGCGAGTCAAACATAAGATGCATTTAAAAGCATGAAATAATGCATAAGCCAGCTTACAGACATGGTGGCATGTTTTGTCATGTAGAGTCAAATTGAACAGAACAATGTTTAACTGCCTTCCCTGCAGTGCTGAAATAATGGCCTGACTTTATGTCTGTTGTGATCTCTTTCTCCTTCTTTTTTTCCGTTTATATTTGGGTTATCCGTCTCTCGCTTGATTCAATATTTTTTTTAACCAACATTTCAGCCAACTTGGATACTCAACTCAGCTGAAAAAATCAATGAAAAAATCTAATGAAAAAGACCACAAATTAAAAACAGTGATCTACAAACTTCTAGACATTATGTTAATGACCTACTTCAAGTCTGCTTGTTGAAGTTTAGTGGCATGCCTCTGTTTGCGCACATTCTTTTAGGCAGTAAGATAGCATCAGTCACATGAGTTTCAGACAGGTGTTGCTGGATGATAAATCCGGGTACACCTGTGAGGAACCTTTAGACTTTACTCCAATTTAAGTTAAGATTTGTGCAGATAATGATGTCATTGCTTTGTGAGTTTCTAATAACATTCAGCAACATTTCAACTGGAACAGTTGTGAATGTAATTCAGGACACCTGAAACACTCTTTTGCTTGTGTGACACCATGGAAAAATACCCTAAAATCGGGCAAGACATTAAGAAAAGAATTGTGGACTAACACAAGTTCAAGATATTCTTGAGTACAATTTCTAGATTTCTGAAAGTAACATCCTCATCTGCTCAAAAATAATGCAAAAGTATAAACAGCATAGAGATATCTGGTCATCATGTCCATCAAGAATGAAATGAGTTCTATTTCCAAGTCATGAAAGTGTTTGTTTTTTTTGAGTGGAATGTGAGCATCAAAACCAGAGTAGAGGCAGAAGGAACTTGTTGAGATGCTGACAGAAGCTGGTTAGATAGAATCATTGTCCACATTGAACTAAGATGGGCTGAAATGGCATTCAGAGAGGAAGATGGAAATGCACAAAGGGACAAAAGCCTTAATGTTGAGTGACATGTCCTGCAGTAATACGATGAAACTAGGAGCTGAACTGTGGTCATTGATACGTTAAGAGAAATAAGGGACTATTTGCAAACTTGACAAGCCCATCCCAACTTTCTAAAGACAAGTGTGGTAGCAGGACTTTCCGTGACTGTATTACTGTCAGAAAGACTTGTGTAGGTAAAAAAAAAAAGATGGTAAAATTGGAAGAGAACAGTGTGTGGAAATATTATGCAAGACATCAGCCAGGGAGGTAAACTTTGGACACAAGTACGTCTTTCAAACAGAGAGAAAGCCCAAGTAAACATCAAATTTAATTACATATTGGCTTAAAAAAATCTGTTTTGGAGTGTCCATCACTGATATCAGTCCCATAGAAAGTCTTTAGGCAAATCTGAAAACGTGTGTGAGGAAAGCATTCTCAAAAGCTTACAAGCCTGCACTTGTTCTAGCAGAAGTAATGGGCCAAACTTTAAGCAATCTATTGTGAAATGATTATAGACATATACTCAGCGATCTCTCCTGAAGCACCTAAAGTTTAACATTTATTTGTCAAAGATACAAATGAAAATCCTTTAAACTTTTGAATTGGAAAAAGTACAATAAAAAGAGATATTTAAATTTTTTCTGTATTTTCTTTATTCTAATGTTTAGTAAATAGAAATATATTTGCTCTAATTATCCGACCTAAATGAGGAAAAGCTTATTTTGATTAAATACCACTGGAACAAATATTCAGAACTGTGATAGCCAACTTCAATTGTAGCTCTAAAATATATATTTTAGATCATCATCAACCTTCCAGTCTTCTATAGAAATTGAAAAAAAAAAAAAAAAAAAAAAAAAAAAATAATAATATATATATATATATATATATATATATATATATATATATATATATATATATTATTTTTTTTTTTTTTTTTTTTTTTTTTTTCTCAGCAGTGCCACAAGCTTAATTGTGCTTATTTGTTGGATGAAAAAGCTGAAACCTTTGTGCTATATGCAGGAGCAATCTTCTGCTCAGTGTTTGCTCAGTGTCTGTATATACGGACACTGTATGTCTGTATATACAGTGGGCATATACAGACATGTCCACTGTATATTACTGAACCTAATTATACAACTTCTAATAATACCATAAAACAGTCACAAGAATTAATCATACCAATAATAAACATCCTCAAACACAAGTACAAGGTGAAACTGGTGGAGGGATAACTATTCTATTGAGATTCACTCTACACAAACATGGCAATCACTCTCATTATGAGTACCAGTTGTGTCTTATTACCATGAAAACATGATGCAACTGACACAGAAGATCCAAAAGAGCCATTAATGTCCTCTCTTTTATCCTGACACTGACTTCTGGATATCTGCCATCACTTGATATTACATTACAGCAGCAGCACCCCCCCGTTTATCTTTATTACCACCCTCTAATCTCTTGTGACAGTTAATCATGATACAAGTTGTGTGGGTTGCTTTGGTTCTTCACAGTTTAAGGCATTGTCTTTGTTTGTCTTCCAGTGTAGCATTCGTAGTGTTTTGATCAATGAATGGTCCATTATCTGGCATATATCCCGTCACAACTCGTGCCTTAAAAAGAGAAGTCAAGCGTTCCCCGCCCTCGCTGCCGGTTAGCCACACTGTGATTAATGTCTCCATGGTCTGGTCAAAGTGTCGATATCTTTAACAGCTGGGCCCATCTGTCATCTTTTTCCTGTGACACCCCTGAACGTAACTCTGGTTCTATCAGGGAGGCCATCCATCAAATTTGTAAACAGAGACGTCTCACATTAGCAGCCCTGAACACTTCTCATCATATAGCATAACAGACAAGCAATCATCTGATATTATGTAGGGCTACAGGCTAATGTGAATTATTAACGGAAATATACAGCACACCAGCTGCTGATTGGATAAGGCATCTGTGCCTAAAGTAATGGTGGGGGGAGCAATACAGGGGCAACAATTTCACATTGTAGAGGCAAACTGCTGATTTTACTTTCTTTTTTGGGGGTCTTACTACTCAATCATGGACCACAATGGTAGTCTACGATGAGTCTTTAGAATATAACTGTCCTTTGTGTGCATATCAAAACACAGACCCCATTTTCTCTAAACAGTCAATGCCTTTATATTGATTTGTTTCATTCGCCGTGCTGCAAAATCACAGAAGCAAAGTACTGACGTGTTTTTCATTTACAGTTATCGTGGATCTTCTCTATGGGAGACTCATAAAAATAACTGATACACACACTCACCTTGAACTCAGAAACCAACCATCCGTGCAATACATTGCAAAAACTTTTATATACACCTTGAACATTTGCACATTTTGCCATGTTACCCCCCAAAGGCAATGGATTGTATTAGTATTTTACTATGCAATGTCGCAAGACTTATTTATGTGCATTGTTACATTAAGATCTTATATTGGTGATGAGAGACTCTAACCCCAGAGCAAAGCCTTTTCTAGAACATTGCAAAGATTCTCAGTGGGATTCAGATTCAAATTCTTTCTTAGATGATCTATGTGTGACATAGATTTTAGTTTACAATTTGAGTCTGATGAAAGCTTGACCTTGTCATCTTGGAACATCTCCATGTCATCAGGGTGGTAACAATATAGTGATGGAATAAACTGGTCATTCAGTATATTCAGGTAGTTAGTTGACCTATTAATGTTGCTGAACTTGGACTTGACCTAATTCAGCAACCCCAGATTGGAGTGCTGTCCCCACTGGCTGTTACAATAGGCACCAGGCATGATGCGCCTATTACGTTAGAAGAGAGTAAATGTGTTCAGCTGTTGCTTTTCTTCGATTTGATGTCACCAAGCATTTTATTAAGCAGGCATAAGGGCTCAGCATGGTCCAACCAAAGTTGAAATGTTGGTTCTGGGTCATTTGTTTCTGGATGTCCACAAGACCCAGCAAGTTGAACACTTGTGAGCGGATAACATGAAGCTGAGAACAAAGTGGCATAATTTTCATCATGTAGCTGCAAAAATGAGAACAGATTTCATCAGTTCGGCATGACTGTGCAGAGCCCTTAACATCCTTTTCACAACCACAGGATGTGAGTTTTTACATGTTTCTTTACAAAATGAGAAGCTACGCGTTGCATCGTCTAATGTTAAATAACTCACCAGCTAAAAGACAGATGTCCATGCAATAACTATCAAATAGGAACCTCTTGCCTAATTGCTCAGTTAAATTCAGGTGGTGATGTTTCTTTTGGCCAGGCAGTGAACATTGAAGTTTGTTGCTGAAATATTACAAAATGTGAAAAAGTTCAAATTTGCCATAAATATTTTGGTAAGGTATGAATTAGAGATGAACAGCAGAAAACATCACGGTCATCATTTCAGAATCATGACTGTGGATCAAGTTTCACATCCTTTATTTGAGTAGTAAATCCATTCATTATTTATAATTTGTATTTATATGTTTCCTTAAATATGTATGAGTTCCTTCAAAAACTCTAGATCTCAAAGACCAAAATGCTAAAGCATAGGAATAATGTTGGCATCAGACTGTTAAAAAAAAAAAAATGAGTGAAAACAAAGGGTTAATTGCAATCAATATTGCTAAGATAAATACATGAGGCTGTGATGTGCCATCACAGCCTCAGATCCACAGATGATGGTGGATCAACCTCATGGTTCTACACCGGATCTACAGCCTGCCACTCCACCTCTCCCAGCTCTCTCGTAGCACTATGCAGTACTCACTCTTGGCAGGGCTTGTGCTGACTCTGCAGAGGAAGTAATATATGGATGTTAGAAATCAAGATATGGAGCTTTTGTCAGCTCTGTTTTGTCAATGCTGCAGATAAATGTAGTTAAAATATGTTTTCATCGTTGATTCCAGAAAGTCTTTTTTAGCTACAATTCAATTTCTATTCGTCCCTATATGCCTTTAGCAATACTTTATAAATTCACAGCTAAATCACAAATAATGACTTCTACAGCATTGATTAACTTGTTCAATTTAAAGATAAAAACTCAGTCATACTAGTGATAAAACATCACTCTTGTTCCCCTCTTGCTGCTGAACATTGTAGTTCATTATTTTGATTCAAATTACAGCAAACCACATAGCATTAAAAAAACGAAAAACTCTATTAGATGAAGAAAGTGAAATTAAGCACAGGTCCAGCAAAAGTGGAGTGAGATAGTGTTTCTTGATTTTTTGAAACCTAAGCACGATATGGCACACACTGAGCAGTGGAACATCTAATTGTACCAGCACCCCGGCAAAAAAGTCAGTCAGTTATGAAGACATAATGGAAAACAGGATTCTTCCTCAGTGCTTCATGTAATATACACCTTTTTGCATTTCTTCACTCAGAGGTCCCTTTTCCTTCGTATGCTGTGGTTAAAGCAGCGATACCCATTGTAACAGTAGGAAGCATTTCACATGTATTGAGGAATCCAGCATAGGAGGCCAATAATCAGGGCAGTTAAATGGAAATAGTTTCATTTCCTTTGGTGTAAACAAATACCCCATGTAGTCCCCGGACCAGAGCTGTGGGTAATCGTCTGCTATAACTCAACAGAACTCTTTGCCTTGAGCCATACATAATACTTCCTGCACTTAACTAAATCCATTTTTCAACCCTCAAAAGAGTCATGACATACCACTAGTTGCAGAAGTGACTGGGAAAACTAAACTTGAGAAGATTTTTTTTTTTTTTTTTACCTCATAATGGTATTCTCTATTCTCAAAACTTGCTTATGCATCCTGATGTGTTCTATATTACGGTACACAAAATCAGAAGGATAAAGTGCCCAGCCTAAACTTTTCCTGTAGACAAATAATTAACCCATCAGAGAGTTAATCAATAGGTCAATACTCTGCTATAGATTATTTTCTCAAAGGTAAACAACTTTGGTAGTATATGGGGCAATGTAAACTAATTAACTGATATTTAATACATAGCATTTAGAGTAAAGTGTTAAGAAAAGAGATATACAAGATATACATATGAGGTTACGGGAAAAAAATAAGGTTAGAAATGTATGTACACTGCTCACTGGTATCATTTGTTTGTCTCCTTTTGGGGTTTAAATGTTTTATGTAAACTATTTTTTAAGGAGGACACAAGAATTTAGTGAATAGTAAAAACAGCATTTGCCATTTGTAAAAACCACTAAGAGTGTTTGGTGCATTATCAGTAAACCCAGAGAAAATAACTATTCAAATGCATTATTAAAAGTCAAACATTATCTTAACTGTATCTTACGTGAACCTTTGTCAGGAAGGTTGGCCAAAAAAAATAAATAAATAAAAAATAAATTAAAAAAGATAAATAAATTAAAAAAAAAAAAATATATATATATATATATATATATATATATATATATATATATATATATATAATGTTGATTTTGGCCTCTTGTTTGAAACCTGTTTTTATGTACAGTACTGCATTTCATTCTTTTTTTAATTAGCACATTTGGTCCCTGAGATGAGCTCCAGTCCAACTAAGGAGAGGACAAACCTGCATGAGTGTAATAGCTTTATTCCACAAATAGTTGCAGGATGCCTTTTTTCACTTCTGCAGGTGGTAGGACTAATGCCACACCCTGTGTTTGGAAAGCCTCTAGAAACCAGTGATTCTCATGTGGTTTGCAGAAGCTAGCTTATACACTTGACCCATTTGTTTCTTTCAGTCTTCAGTGGTTCCTGTCAAGCGCCTTATGTTTGTGTTTTTTGGCACATATTTTCTTTATAAAAAGCAGGGGACAGGAGCACAGGTAGATACTTTTGGTAGAAACATTTATGATGACTCACCATTAGATCACTTCCCATGTTGTCACTGAGACAGAGCTCACAATTAGAAGGTCTTTGGATCTACTGCCTGCTCTTCTACCTAACACAATGCAGATTCTCTCGAGCAAAATTAAAACATTGCTGAGATGTGCAGTATTTTATGAATATAAGCTATAATTGACAGTGATTTGGAGTTGCTTCATGGCCTCTCTTGAATTGCCTGCATTGTTCTGGCCGATTAGCCACTAACTCACCTATATTTCCTCCCCAGACAATGCAGATGATGGTGTGCGCTATCAAAGCCAAAATAAGGTGGATGCCAATTAGGTGGAGATGGGGGGAGCATTCTAGGTGCATTTTAATGTAAATTCACCCCAGCACATGCACCCTGTTGTCTTTCAATTCAAATAGATTTTATAGCTGGTGGACTTGGTCAGAAAAATTATGAAAGTTTTTCAGTTGTTAGAAGAGAAAAAAAAAAGCCCTCATTCTAGGGTTTAGCTTGCCTTAGAGGGTGGGAAGGGGTGGGCTGAACTTTGTAATGATGCCTCACTAAATGTTCTAAGCATGAATTTAAATTGACTTTCTGCCAGTGGAGTTTGAGTAAAATAGCTTTTGGCCTTTAATGTTAAAAGTTAACAGGAATAATCTAATAATCCATTTTTTTTCACATTCTGTGTTGAAAAACTGCAACACAGCATGGGCCTGCACAGTTATCTGGATGCTCCAAAACCCCCTGCAGATTACAGTCGTCATTTTTTTTTTTTTTTTTTAGATTTTCCTGATGAGTATACAGTAAACTAAAGCCTGTTAGTCAAACCCATGCAGATCAGTTGTTACGTCAGCTTTAATAACCAAAAATGTTGAAATGAGATAAAACATGACAGTCTTATCTTAACATATAAGGCTATTTTGAATGTATGAAAGCTTCCCTGTGAAGGGCATCTTAAAAATAAATACTCTATCTGTGTTATAAAAACTAATTCAATGAATAATTTCAAAAGGCAAAAGAAAGAAATAGTACTGACTTACCATATTCAACTGCAAAGCTTTTCCTTTCTAAGCATTAGCAATGAAACATGAACTTCCTTCTTAAACAAGCTATTCTCAAACAGGTTTGGTCATGACTCTCCCTTCTTTGGGTGTATTTCCTGGATTTACAAATACACAGTGACATCCTAAACAGTGGCCTTTTAAATCAAAATTCTTCGTCATTATTCGAATGAAATCAAGTCAGGACAAGACGGGAATCGCAGTCAGAAGAAGCTCACTGTTGCAAATCTTGACGCTGTACCTCTGTGATTGCTCAGGCCACCACGGAATAAAGATTAGAAGAAAATCACTAATCACAGCGGATGTCATTAGCATATTACCAATAAGGGGTGGAAGAGAAAAAAGGGAAAAGAGGAATTGCCTTATAATACTGGATAAAGTGCAAATCAATGCCATGTATGGATGCACACAGCTGCTTGACAAACAGACATATTCACTCCCAAACATGGGCGAAGGAAGTTGTCTGAGAATGATGTTTTTTTCAATGTTTTTGTCTGAGTTACTCGCTGGAGCACTTGATGCTAATATCACATTCCCCCTCTCTCTTTTGATCAGCTTTTGCAGCTGGGCTACCCTGCCTTGCTTGGATGCATCAACAAAGCTTGAAGTGGCCACTCTAATCTGGTTAAGTACTGCCTGGTTGTGGAGAAATTAGCCGAATTCTTTTAACTTTTCAAACAAACATAATACAGTCAAACTTGTTGGATGGGAATCAATTACTGGAGCTGAATATAGGGTTTGAGGGAGAGGGGATGGTGGAGATATCATATAATTTCATTGCTGGAAATCATCTAATATGTCTATTCAGTGGCATGAGCCTGTAGTATCACATCGAAGTCATATTTTAGTCCGATGAAATGAATGAGGCAGAGAAGTAACTGTTGCCAGAATATGCTGCACAAATCTCTTTTCCCCTGTGGGTGATATTGCCATTATGCGCATTACTTCAAAAATAGTTATTCCTTGCCTAAATCCATGAGATATCACCAGGAGAAATAGGATCATTTCAGGGTAATTGCACAGTTTCTCAGTATAAGCTAGACAGGTGAGTGCAACCTACTGTCACAATGGTATTCGTGTATTAATAAGACGATGTCTGTATAAATCCAAAAGCTAAACACACAGGTTAAAAGTTTTGTTTAGATTGTGCACTGCTATGTAAAGCATTACAATATATAGAAATATAAACCTTACAATATACTGGTAAGTGTTATGTAAATCAGAAGTATGTATTTCATTTTATTACTAAAGCCTCTTTAACACACTGAAGTATTACACTCAAAGATTTGAAATTTGATATTTAGGGTTACTCAATAAAAAGGACACCAAATCTCTAATTAAGTTATACAGAAGTATCTTTGTTTTATGTCACTTGAGATTACTAAAAATATTTATATTTCCTAAATCCCAGAATTACGAGATTTTTTTAGAGATTCTTGCTCAGTGTCAGAAGTTTACATACATTTCCTTAGTATTTGACGATATGCCATTTTAAACTGTAGGATTTTGGTCAAACATTTTAGGTATCCTTCTACAATCTCCACAATATGCTAGAAGTTTCATCAATTACTTATGACAGAAATAACATAGCTGAGTCAGGTTTGTTGGTCATCTTTCTTAGGCACAGCTTCAGAGCTGATGTTGCAAATTTGCCATGAGACGGAGATCAGAGCTTTAAAAAAAAAAACAACACATAGACTTTGTTATCCTTTTGCACTGCGTAACAATTTGGCAGTATGATAATGGTAATTTCCATCTGAAAGATCTTCATGTGTCAAAGTCTTAATGTTGTACAATGCAATTGAGATCAGGGCTTTGCGATGGCCTCTCCAAAACATTGATTGTGTTGCTCTTAAGTTACTTTGTGATTAATTTGGAGGTATACTTAATGTCACTGTCCATTTGAAATACCTACTTGTGCCCAAGCTTTAACTCTCTTCTTCACTGTTCCAACAAATTGTCCTGTCCCAATTATTTATTTTGTCATGTGTACAAGTCTGGTGTATGGCATGTACAAAAACAATTGCATCAGGTTAAAATAAGAAATGTTTAGTCTGATTTATTGTAAGCCAGTGAGAGATATGTTGATGTGTATGGTTTTAACTTAGTACATATATCTGACATACAGTTTTGGAAATAAATGCAATGATTACTAAAGGAAAGCATGGTGATGTTTTGTTTTCAACTTTTACTTTTTACAAGTGATTGCACTCTCAAAAAAAATAATTATATCATTATCGACTTTTGTAGCAGATGGTTTCACTTGGAAAAAAAAGGTATAATCACAATACAGACATTTTTGTTGTATTCAACGTTTTCTCCCATCGGATCTTAAAGGCAGATTGTCTTCATTTTTCAATGTGTCTTAAGCTTTTGTTTGAGAAAAGTCTGTTAAATCTGTCTTGCTGCTAATAAACTGCCATTATTCCCCTCAACAAGGCTGCGCTCATTAATAATGCTTCTGTCACTTGCGTATTCTCTTCTGTGAAAATAGAAAATATCATTAATTACAGTTTCTGTCAGCCACTGACAGCTCGATCAATTGTTCTCGTCCCTGAGTTCTGTTTCATTGTGTCCGTACCTAGTGACCACCTATTCTTTACTGCCTCAATGGGGATGTCCAGCATGCGAGAGCCACAAAGGCCTCGGGAGATCTCAGCACACATTGCAAAGCTTCTGTCCTGGCAACACATTAGTCATCCAGGGAGCGATCGAGTTAGGTGGCAAACTCAAAATGTGGCTTTATTTCTCTCTCAAGTAAAGATTAGGATAGAAAGTGTCAGCAAATACAAAGGTGGCATATTTTTCTTTCTTATATTTTTGTTACTTGAATAAATATCCACCTTTGTGAAAATAAAAGTTGTTTTATTTTTGTTTTTTGTTTTTTTTTTCTATTTAAACAATCAACATAAGGTTGGAAAGCAGAGAAGCAATTTTTTTTATGGATGTTAAAGAATTTTATTGTGGATGTAATGATTTGCCAATTAAAAATGACCATAACAAACAGAAAGTCTCAACATTTTGTATTACTCTAATATAAACCCAACAGTGAAAAATGTTTCTATTTGAACCAACTTCAAAACGTATTCTAATTTGTTATAGCTAATTTTACTAGCTGTGCTCAAGCAATAATACTGATTTGAATTTTAATCAAATCAGATCAAATCAGAGTTTTACCTTGAGCAAAACTAATAAAATTAGCTGTAACAAATCAGTGAAAAAAAAAAAATCAATCGCGCTTTGATTGTTTATTTTTACATTATGTAGACCAACGGGACGTCAACTGTCATACACCAGCTGTTGCCCGAAGTGCTGCCATGTTGGACAAATAGGAGTTTTGCTTTGTCAGATGATTTTTACCCTGTGCATCATACTGCAACAACACTTGTAAAAAGTTAATCTGAAATTCAAAGGCGATATGACTCTAAGTTGTATAAGTGTATTTCAAGTCATTCAGAGTTCATTGCAGTAAATCTGTTTACTGATTGGCTAGAAAAGTGAAATGTAAATGCAAACACAGCTTTTGCATTCTGCACAAGCAAACTTGTACAAAGAGTTTTGTACAAAGTGCTTGATAAAAGTAGTTTCTATCAAGCACTTTTTGAAAATGCTGGCATCAAAAGGCAGGTTTTGCCTTTTTGTATTTTCATTATTATTCATGCCTTCATTCCTGATGAACTGAGTATTTTGTGATTGTTTAACAAAGACCTTTTGGCACACTATTATTTAATAGTCACCACTTTCTTATTGAAGTGAGTTTGGAGTAGTACTAGGACACAGTTGATATGTCCTGGGGCATGTGGCAATGTAAGATTTATCATGGACCTGTCTGTAAATTGCATGCATAATAAAAATGTGTGCACGTATGCAATGCTACAAGAAGTTTGTCTCATATGCATTTCTTTTTTTGGGGAGCGTGGGGAGTAATGACTTGTAATTCAAAAATGACCAAAGCAAACAGAAGGAAACAGTAGCCTGATGTTTCAACATCTTGGCACTTCTCTGACAGAAATTCTACTCTGAGAAAAATGTTTATTTGAACCAAGCTAAGCTTTTTTGTGATGCTTACGTGTTCAAGATCTCCAACACAGCTGGACTTGGACCAAAAAATGGCTGTTGCATTTTTGGCAATGGCTGCCCACCATGATTATTAATACAACATGGAAAGGCACCCAACATACCTGAGGATACATGTGTGCGCATTGTGTTGAAGAGAGTAACCATGTTAAAAAAATGTATATTTTTCTCTCATTAAAGGGACTTTCAGATGGCCACATTCTCACAATTCCCATTTACAGTAAAAGTTGTTGTCAAAGAAACAGTGGTGAAGATGTCTTTTCAGTGTTTTATAAAACATATACTGGTTATACAAATACCCAATTATCCGCATAGTAAGAACATAGAACTGTGTAAAAAAAAAAAAAGAGTTCCCCATCAAAGTATGAAAAACAGAGAGAAGATGAAAAAGCGCATGAGAGAGAGAAAGATGAAAAGACATCCAAAGGAAAGAAAGAGAACATAGATCAGTTAAGGTATAGTTTAAATAATGATTAGGTAAACAGAGAGATGATAGCTTACTTTGTACTTACATATGCTGAAACAAAGGCGGCATGGACCTTGGTGCTCTGAGGATGACAGAAAGCAGAATTAAGGTTAGATAAGTTAGATTCATCTGTTACCGACTCTTATATAATTAATATTAAGAAATATTTAGTAAACTCACTGTGAAAGAGAAAAAAATATTTGTAAACGTCATGTCAGGGAAAGAGAATTTACTACAAATATGCCCAAAGGGTGGGAAAATATAGGCTACGTAGGTCAAGTACATTTTTTAAAATGTACATTGACAGTATCTGTGTCCTTTAAATGATGCAGTAATGAAAGTTGCATTAAAGGCCAAGGGCTAAATGACTATTCAGCTGACTGTTAGCAATAACACAAAACAATGGCATACAGTATAGTAAGTTTCCAAATGCACAGAATGTTTATGAAGTCTACACCAATGAAAGGCATCCCTGAAACATCCGAGGCAGAGAGCAGTCTTAAGGACTCAGCACTGTCAGGCTACATGGCTTATGTAGTTATAAGAAGTTTCTTTTTGGACACACCCTTCAATTAATGAGCTCATTTTACTCTCCATATTATCGGAAGCCAAAAAGGGAAAAAAAAGGACATAAGGTCTCAGTGGGACATTCTTTTGCTGCATTGCCTCAGGCAATTCCTCCTCAAAACTACTACTTTCTGGCTGAAAAACTAGCTTCTGGAAGTTGAGTAGTTGAGTTGTTTTCTGCATAAACAAACACACCCACGAAATTCTGACACAATAGTTTCTCATGCCAACAAAATGGTTTCGCATGGAAAGGGGGCAAAAAGTTCACCACAGGGTTTATAGCAAAAAGTGATGGACAACATGAGGCGGAGAAGTTGCAGCCTCAATACTTAACTTTGGACAAAGGCTGAGGGGGCTGAGAGACTTCATTGGATTAGCTTACTGTCCTTCAAGAAAGTCAACTAATGGGCTGTTGCAGTCAATAAAAATGATTTATATTATATTTTCTGAGGTAAATTATGGCAACCCCAGCCCAAAGATGTGTGTCAATCCACCAGGCATCGCCTGTTAAACCAGATGGCCTGTCCTTGCCTGAATGCCATATAATTTCATCACAGAGTAAGAAACGGTGAGCAAATACAAAATGTAGTTCTCAAATGATTAGTTCATTCGTTGGAGGAAAAACAGCATCAAAACTCTTTGTTTAAAAAAAAAATAAATAAATAAAATAAAAATAAAAAAAAGATAACCTTAAAGCTGATAACCGTCCTTTAAACTGTTGGTGGAAACAGTTATCAATCATTTGTCATAACTAGCAACAAGTCTTGCTTCCACGTTAAGCAACTTTGACCCACTTTTCCTTACTGAATAATTTTAAGTCGCCCCATTTGAGGTACGACCACAGCATCTGAATCACATTTAACTTTAGGCCATATTTGTCAGATTTCTGTCAAACTGCCCCAGGGCTGCTGTGGTTACCATTCAGTAGCTTGCCACCATCAATGTGTGAATGTGTGTGTGAATGCTTGAATGACTGAATGTAGTGTAAAGTGCTTTGGAGTTTTCTGGGTTTGATAAGGCGCTATTCAAGTACAAGCCATTTACCATTTAACATATTAACACATTTTGTTATTTCATCAGTTTTTCATTATTATTATTATTATTATTATTATTATTATTATTATTATTATTATTATTATTATTATTATTTCTTTAGGTTAACATATGATGTGTTCTTTTAAAATATATTTTAGCCTGACAGTTGAATTTGTTAATTAAACTGGTCTGGCAGTAATTTAACCTGGATATATTTAATGAAGTTAAACTTTAAAAGATGTGGTCTGTATTGCTAATTCATGATTTAGCAATACAGAGAAGGTTTTAACTTTTTCGCATCAGGTTGGTTTTGATAACCTTTTTACTTCATAAATTTGTCTTTTGAAAAATGATATTTCCATGTAGTTTATTTGTCTCTGTCTGATGTGAAAATTTGTTTTATAATCTGACATTTAACTGTGACAAAAATCAAAAGCAAAATAAATCTGCAAGGTGGCAAACAGTTTTACATCACTATTCACAGTATCTAAGTTAATAAAAAAATCTGCTTCTAGTTTTTTTTTTTTTTTTTTTTGCATCATCTTTTGGCTTAAAAATATTAGATATTACATGCTCTACAAAGGTAACTGTATGTAATTTATTGCAAAAACCCGGGTGAGGCAATTAAATGATGTGTGATGTAAATACCACAGTTAAAATCAAAATCAGCCTTCTGAAGAAAAGAAACTGCTCTTCAAAAGCTTTTCAGGACATATCTATATGTGCTGCTCATTATTCATTCGCAGCTCAGGAAAAACCCAAAGAATTCATTTTATATTCTGTGGGTGTGATAAACCGTATTAATGGATTAGCTGTCAAGATACCACACTGTTTCCTAAGTTATTGCTGAAATATTCTTTCACATATTCTGTCAAACACCGGATTATGTGACACGGTAATACAGACCTTGGTTAAAGTTGCCCTTGATGGATATGCGTTGAAGGATATCATACCAGACCCCATACATGGATGTAATTAAACAAGTGCAAGTGATAGCAATAATTTATTATCCACTAGAGCTGACAACTGGAACTGGGGTCCTGGCTTCCTATAAACCAGTTACTAGAGACAAACGACTTGCGGCAGTCACCAACGTCATGCATAGGGAGAAGGAATATCTGTATAACAGTGGTGGTCCAGCTAAGACAAATGGACAGTCAAAATACCCCCACTGGTGAAGAGTGTGGCTGTTTTTTCAAATGCAATAGAGTGGATGTGAAATGCTTTTGTTGCAGAACAATTTCGGCTCCTGCTCATTCCTCACACAAGTCAAACTTGACAGTTTTTTGCTTTTTTTTTGGAGAAGCTTAGCTGTCTTGGAGTGACTGCCATCAAAGTTGGTCAAGTTGTTTGTCAAGGATGGTGGGGAATTCATCATCAGTGTGTGCTTGGTGCCGCCAAAAACCACTTAGAAGTTGGCCAAGAATGTCCTCTGTAATTAAGATAGAACATATGCATTGTAAATAAGGAGAAATGTGAATATCTGGATGTCCTACATTTAGAGAACCATCCTTGTATTTATTGCCAAATACTGTTTGACTATTCACGTACACGATGTTCTGTTTGTACCCTCAGATGCACAGACTGCTGACAAAGGGAGGATTTGACTCTTATCGTATATCATTACATGAATAAAATATGTATTTGATTACATGAAAAAGTTTATTTAGCAGTTTTCCAATTTAGATTTGTTGAATTAGGTTGGAAACGGGGAGGGTGGTGCTTGTGAAGGGCAGGTATTGTCAATATCTCGGGAAGTAATAGATCTGTGATCTGTTTTAATAATGGATAGAGAAATTACAAATGGAAGTTCTGTAATGTTTCAACAGAGGTGCGTACTGATATAAAAATAGGATTCAACTACATGAATGTGCAATAAAGAAATAAAGAAACATTATATGTTCCCTTATTTTGTGCTACCCAGGCTAACATCTTGTAGATTGTCATTCATGTTGTCCTGACTTGGGGGATGTAAAATGTGTTTGCCTTTATCTCTTATGCTCTGGTCATGTCCTTGAACACAGTCGGGATCAGCAGTGCTGAGAAAATCATTTATGGCTCCTTATGTACTGTTCAGTCCTTCAGGGTTCTGGAAACATGTCAGGGGAATGTCGATGAGCCCTGTTCACAGATTCCCTTTTTGATAGTTTTAGATAGACCAACAGATGAATGGATTCTCGTGCACTTAGACCCCCCAGTGGGATCCTGTTATTCCGAAAATGCCCATCTGATCTCCTAAACATAATTCAAAGGAGATTAAGCCCTCATTTTAGTTTCTATGTCACGATAAATTCAGCTCAGTTTAAATAATATTTCAGATTAAGATGGATTTGTTGAATCTGAACGTTACTCATCTGGTTTTTAAAGTGTCATCTTTGTCACTGAATCAGTGCTGAAATTAAACTTTTGTGCAAGGAATTTGATTTATGTTGTAATTACTTCAGTGTAATTACCAAGAAAGCAGTTAATCAGCATAAATTAGGAAAAATCAAATAGATTGAAACATACTTGAAAAGTAAACATACCATTCATTACAATAAAAATGATGAGATCAGGGTGCTAAAAAAATAGGTTGAAATAATAATTATTTTGAGAGAGTGGTGTTGGAAACTTCTTACTAGGCAGTTTGTTTTCAACTTTCTGCTAATAATGATCAAGTCTAAGATTTGCAGTTCTACTTGGTATTCAATTTCTCACTTTATGCCTAAGCATTTTAGTATTCACAGCCAGAGAGTATAGCTTTGGTACATCTGTACAAACAATCGAAACCTAATAGTTTTTATTATTTACCTTAGGACTTTATTTTCTGAATTATAAAACATATTTTTGGGTTGTTTTTAATCAAATATACTTTCTGCATGCAGTGCCTTGCACATTGTAAATTGTGATTAACTACAAACTTTAATCTTTTTAAGCAGGGTTTTATGCAAAACACTGACACATAAAAGGCCGTAAGTGTGAAACAGAAGGAGAATAAGTCATAGTTTTAAGATTTTCTGCTAAGAAAATTCTGAAAAGTGTTTCTTTTCAGAAGTTCTGTTCAGAAGTCATGTTTTTAGATTGCTATGAGCCATGTAAGGGAAACAAACATGGGAGAAGGTGTTCTGGGTACATGAGATCAAAACTGAGAACTTCAGCCTGCATATGCTATGAGTGGTGGAATATTAAGTTTGCTCATCACACTCTAAAGACACCATCTGGGCCATGACTTATGGTGGTGACAGCATTACAACAAAGGGAATGTTTTTATTCAGCAGGGTCAGAGAATCTAGTTGGAGTTAATGGGCAAAGGGATATAGCTAAATATTGTACAATTCTGGAAGAAAACTTGTTAAAGATGAAAAAAAGTTGAGACTGGGTCTGGGATTCACCTTCAAGCAATATTATAATCATAAACACACAAGCCAAATCTATAACAGAATGATTTAGATCAAGTGGCTCTGTCAAAGTTATTTCTTAGAAACTTTTTTTTTTTTTTTTTTCTTCGAAAAGTTTTTGCGCCGCTAGTGGCTCGTATTTTTGACAGTAGGCAGACGGGGTGTGGGGCGGGGAGGTGGGGGGGAGGACATGCGGCAAGGGTCGCCAGGACCGGGAATTGGGCCAGCGACATCCGTGTCGAGGGCTGGGGCCTCCAGGCGTGGGGCTTGCTAACCTGCTGCGCCACCACAGCACGCCCCATTTCTTAGAAACTTAAGTGTGATGAGAATCTGGGCAAAATATATGACATTTACCTAAACTGACAAAACCTGAGCATTTTTGCAAAAAGAAAAGAAAAGAAAATGGGGGGCAAATATGCTCCAAAAGACTTGCTTTTCTATTGGAATTTAGTTTAATTATTTAAAAAAAAAAAAAAAAAGTTCATTATTTTCCTAACATTTTAAAATGATGCACTAATGTGTCATAGTCTGTCACATGAAATCACAATAAAATGAATTTAAGTTTGCAGTTGTAATGTGGGTAAATGTTATAAAATTCAAGGCATAGCAATACTTCTGCAAAGAACTGTGTATTGGTTTGTTCATAACAAACCCTGCAAAGGTTTTAGATTAGGAGCTAAATTATCATGAAATATGTCTTTCACACTTACACGAGAAAACAAAATCAAATTTAAAATACCCCATATTTATTACTACTTTGGAGCTGGGATAAAGTTCAAACCTACTGCACCACATATCGAATAAAAAAGACGGAAACACCTGTCAGTCTTTATCAGGGCCGACCAGGGAAGACAGATTCACATGTGCAGACAATTTATTGCTTCAACTCAACCTTATGCTGCATGTTTTTAGACTACAGGGAAAACTGGGGCACCTGGAGGAAATGTATAAAAACTCAGGGCCAAACTCGTGATCCATGAAAAGTGACAGTGTCACTGATCCGCCTCTGCTGCTCTGAAATCCAGACTAATGTGGGGCTTTTATAGCAGCAGCAGCACCATAAAGCATAGTGACACTTTTTGTACCTATTCAGCTGGAGAAAAAATTCTGGGATACATTAATACTCTGCCACATTTAACTTAACCTCTGTTTGACACAGGGGATGGGTTGAGACCTACCAAAATATGTCTTGCATGGTAATATGTTAAAACTCCACTGATTAAATGAAAAACTGTATATTGCAATGAATTTTAAAATATATTTGAATGCCCTTTCTTTGTAAAGCGTGCTGTAGTTATTAATATAAAGAGAGGCTTTATATAATCTTAAACTGCATATTACAGTAGAATTGTCTGCTTTGCTGAATGTTTGGTGCTGTAATCTAATACAACACAATACGGTGAGATTACCACAGAGTTTATCTTGGAGTTTCTGTCCCTCTCTTTCAGATTATGGAGTGATCTTGTGAAAGGGATTGAGGATATTCATAGATTATGATTAAATCCTGAACTGCAGATGCTTAGCAAGAGGCAGAAATATGCTATTAATGTAGAATTGTACGAAGAAGGGAATATAATTTATTGATTTATATTTAATTTTTTGAAAAGAATCCAGCATTGGGAAAGTAAATGCGACACATTACAAACACACTTGATTAAAATCCTCCATATTTTACATAGTTCAAGCCTTTCTCTTCTGATGTAGAATTTGAAAATACTAAATAATCAAAACATAGACCTGCCATTTTCATCTATCCAGGAAGCTACGTTTAAAATATAAAATCCAAAGAAATGCTGACCATAAATTATGCCTCCTTCATCATAAACTGCAGCAGCTCAGTGTGTTAACGAGCTGTGGGGCTGAAGTTAGTGCTCATGTATTTATACAGCCAAGTGTATGTAGTGTCTCCCAAAGGGGTTCGAACGCCGCGGATTACAAGCAAGGCTAACATTTAGCTCTCACCCCAGACAACATGACTCATAAGCTCTAAAGAGCCGCCGCATATGTCTGCATCATAAGTCCAATTGTGATATGACAAACATGACCTTTGGATTCAGACCCATCTGTTTTGCTTCTGATGTTTACATAGGAGCAAAGCAGTGCATGCATTTGCACTGGCTGGGATTTCAGAAAACATGCTCCACAGGCAACCATTTTCTAAAAAGCACCATGTTACTTTTTCCAACACTTCATCTTCTGCTGTATTGGTATGACATAAATATTTTATAAAATCATGCACAAACCCTTTCAAAATTATTCTTAAATTTTTATGTTCATTGGGGGAAAAAGAGTTGTGCATTCAGCAAAAACCACTACTCTACTCGTATGATTAATCTTGAAGTGTTACCTAAATTGGTAGTAGACCCAGGTGAAAGAAATAAGAAGAATTAGTACTACTGTCTTAAAAAGCATGACCAAAACAAAAGATGTACAAATAAAGGGTTATTTGGTCAATCAATAGAATTTCAAAATGTAAGAAGTTGAGAGCTTCTAACGTGGCAAATGGGTAAGTAACCCATACGTCCTTCTTAAAGTACTTCAAAAAGACTACTTGATGCTTTGTTACATTACAGCCACAAATTTTAGTTATTATTAAAAGAAAAAATGTCTTTATATCATGACACAGTGTAGAATTATCTAAGAATTTAAGGCAGTAGAAGTTATTGTTGGACATGATTCGCATTGCATTTCTGGAAAGTTTCAGTCTGGACCAGAAAAAAAAAAAACTGCTACTATGTAAACCTTGTGTTTTACTGCCATGTGTAATCAGTAATCAGTTTAACTGAGTTATTGAATGCAAAACACAGTGCATTATTAAAATTACCTTCCTAAATTCTTCAGAAATAAAGTCCTGTTAGTGTGTTATTTGTATTTTTCCCTGTTTTCCTGATAGAAGTAACTATACATGTATGGTAATTTGATCTTAGTATTAGCTGTTCTGTGAAGGCCTGACAGGTTTGTTAGAGAGTAATAGCAAACCAAAATCATAGCAACATCCAAAAATATGGACAAGTTCAAACTGGATTAGGTTATATAACAGTACCCCAAACTTTGAACATGTCAGGAGACATTGTTCAATTCATCATCCAAAATAAAAAGAGTGTGCTACCACTGCAAATCTACTGAGACATGGTCATTCACCTAAACTGACAAGCTGGGCTAGGAGAACATTTAGCAAAGATTAGACCAAGTTGGCCATGGAATCTTTGAAGCAGATGAGGGAAATTTCTGAAGAAAACAGAAATGAAACAGTTGAAGAAAACAATAGTTGCACACTCCAAAAATGTCTCCACCATAGAAAAACTATCAAGAAGAAAGCTATTGTTATATCTTGGTATATCTTGAATTCTTGTGATCACAGAGTTCAAGATATACCAGTAGGTTCCCTACATGGCTTGTGGCAAGACACTGATGATTCCATTGAAAACATTTACCATTGCCCAACTTTACAATTATGCACTAGTTTATTTTGGACAATTATTTGAACATGTTATAAAATATATGGTGCTTATGGTTGTAATATTGCACAATATTACAATATCTCGACTTCTTACTTTTGCAAATACTTTCACGCAAAAAGTAGCACCAGTTTTGTGTTTTCATTTACCGAAGACATGTCACTGAAATGCCCCACCCCTTGTACCCCCCAGAAAAGTTGAGAGAAATCAAATTAAAATTAAAAGTTTTGATTTTTTTTTAGTAATGAACTTCATCTTATTTTGTACATCCTGTGGACAAGAAACATTTCCCAATTTTGAACTTGAAGGACCATGATTTAATTTACTCTAACTTTGTTAAATGCCAGATTGTATATTTTACATTTGTATATGTACATACATATACGTATATACAAATGTGTTTTTTTATTAAAAGAAATACTTGTATTTCTTTTAATAAAAAATGCATCAATTGTTTCAATTATGTAATTCCATAGATGTCTGTAAAATTGATCTTCACAAGATACATTTTGTATAAATAATCAGTTATTAACCTCCATCACTAACTTCTTTTCCATAAATATTTGTAATAATTGGAAAGTACAAAAATAATGAATCTGAATAAAATCCACACTTGACTTAATTCTGCTTTCCCTTTGCTTAGATATCCACTAATCCCCATGTGCCTTTTATAAATGGACCAAACAATAAAAAAAAAGACACAGGACGTTTCAAATTAGATTCACTGTCTCTGTGGGCAAAGTGTAAAATTGCTTTCACCTCCTCCGTGTTAAGTGGCAGACCAGGTCATTAGTGCAATTCCACTGTGGCAGTATTTTGCTGCAAATCAACTTATAAACTGTGGAAATTAGCAAATGAGTGTGGGAAGGCTGAATCTGCATGTGGACATCAAAAATTGTCTGAAACACATTATAATGAAAGTGAAATCCACCCTTGAGGGAGAAAAAATAAATTTTTTTCATTTGTTTAAATTTTAACTACAGTTAGACTAATCTCAAACACGTGGAATGGTCTGTGTATCGGGTTGTTTTGACATATAAAAAAAAGACAACACAAATTAAAGTCTAGCACGTCAATCGTCGGTATCATCAATCAAAGGGGTATAAAGGTTCAAATATACAACAGCGCTGACATGTGAACCTAGATGTTGACATTGCTCAGATACATTAGGCCCCAAAACAAACCATTGCTTGGGAAATCATCTGTTAACGACAAGATTTTGGTCAGAAGGTTTTTGTGTATTCAGTGTCTTATGCTGCTCCGCTGTTCAATCCACTGAAGTCTATCATTACTCCTAACTATTCTGCAAAGAAACAGATGCAGTATTTATTTGCACCAATTTATTTGCACCAGTTCACTTCATTTGGGTATTGTTTTGCAATAAACGTTATTCCTTTTGCCATCAATTTAGGCTGGATATTTTCACAAAGGAGAGCAGCTGTCAGTTAATCAGCCAACAGTAACTGTCACAAACTGAAAACATAACAGCATTTAGCTCAATGAACAAATCTCCAAGCAACACGCTTGCTTTATCACTCCTTGTTATCCAAAGTCATCATGCTTTCTGTGCCATGTTTATCTTACTAAGGATAATGATAAATAAATAAGTCTCAAGGGAGTAACCAGCCTGTTAATTTAAATGATCTTCAATGGTTCTTGAGTCCTCAGTGGGTCTTTTTTTTTTTATTTATTGCAGCCACGAAGTAGACCCTGTCCTACTGAAATCTGATCCCATGCATAGGGGCTTGGCGGCTTGTCACAATTATCCTAAAGATTCCTTTAAAAAAAGTTCTGACTGATCGTGAATCTGACAGGAAGTGGGGTGGGAGGAATCACATTGGTGAACCCTTTATCAACCCATCAGCACCATTACATGACATGGGAAGACAGCCAGACATTCTTCACACAGGAGATCTGTTTCTTAGCTCAGCCTGTGTTTAAGTGGGTCCTCTGCCACTTCACTGCTGCTGATAGTAAGCCATTAGGCTGCCAGACGTGACTCTGCTGCCTGGAGGAAGGATGAGGTGAAGACAATAAACAAATCCAGCAATGATAAACTTCTTATACTCAAGAGCACATCATTTCATTTATTGTTCCTCTTTGACACGATCTATTCATCTAAGAGCTGTAGAAGCTATAATCATCTGTAAACCAGTAATACGAAGGTCTTCAGTCAGTTAAATCAGTGGTATTTTATCATTCAGATTCTTTGGTTAATGATAGTCAGAACTTCATTCAGATATACTGAAGTCTGGGGCAAGAGAATCTTGCTATGTACATTGTATTTTCCATTGATGAAATAAAATACTAAGAGAGATCTTTTGCTATGTAATTAGTTTTATTACCACACTATGTTGTCTTACCAAAGGGATTCCTATTACAAAATGCTTGCAGACAACAACCAGTGGTGCACATGTCAGTTTAATGGCCAGAAACAGATTTATGTTCTTCATTGAGATGAAGCAACATTAACCTCAATCTGAAAGGTAAATCCTTTTCTATCCCATTATAAAAACCTAATACTTGTTAATAAATGAATCAGAAGCTTTCTTTATATTTATCAGGATCCTAATTTTTTCTCAAATCTGCAAAAAATGTAGAAGAACTAAATCACTAAAATGAAAAGCATGTCTAATTTTTTATTAACTAAGACAAGCAAACAAAAGTGCAAAATTAATCTACAAACTACCAACCAAACAGAAATGTAAACTATCAAATAAATATTCAAAATAACACAAACTAAATAGCTTAAAATCTGAAATTACAGTGTTTTTGGGATAATTTTTTATAACTATGTCCTGTCCAGATGTCCAAACTAGCTGTACCAACAACCTCTGTTTGCAGCGGTGAATGGAGGAGGAAACCACAGAGCCTGGCCAACAACCCAGCAAAACCCCATCCAGGATACAAAACATAAACTCATGTCAGCCAGGTACCTGATCCACCACACCAGGCCAACAACAACCCACCAACCACCCCATCTCCCAATAGGTGCACTCCACCACCCCACTCAAGGCAGTAGGCCAGCCCCAGGTCAGGGGCCAGAGCAGCAGGAAGAAGTGGCTGAAGGCCAAAGAACGGCTATCTCCACCAATCACAGACCAGGAGGCATCCAATCAGGTCAGTAGCTCCCTCACATTTGATTTGAGACAATAAGACATTTTCTGAAACATTTTTTGAAAACATGCATATTCACATGAGCTTACAAATTTAAGCATAGTGATTAATTGTGGTTACGCACAAAGCTAGAGTGTGATTAATCTGATAAAAAAAATGCATCGAGTGACAGCACTAGTCAAAATATAATATTTCTACATAACATTTGTATGTAATTTTTTAAGGAGGAAGAAGGATTGTCATTTTTTCCTTTCTCGATGTGTTCATACCACATGCATTCACAGATAAAGTTGCGAATATCTACAGCACTGCCCACTAGACATGAACTCTTTATGTGTGAGACAGCGTGGAGAGGATGCGCAAATCAGAAATAAGACCAGCACAAGAAAGACTTCATGCTTTTTTTCAGTTCTCCTTGTGTTGTTTGATAGAATGAAAACTACAAACTTCATAGATAATTCATCCAGCAGCATATGAATGAATAACTTCAAAATGTTGTGTGCGTATTCTGATTCTGCTGGACCCCTGATCACACAATAGACAAGAACTAGAAAATGAGGGGCGTATGTCTTTCTACAGTGGCATTTGGTCAAGTAGCCAGTCTATCAGAGTGGGCTATAACTGTGGATCAGGATTCAATTCGAATTCAGTTTATCTCGATTCCGCAACATGTGCAACAAGAAAAAAAGAAATTGTTTCAGTTTACATCCAGAAATATTATGTAGGCCTACTCAATATAATCAATCCATATGAAGAAATGCAAAAGCAATATAGCCATCCTCCCATTGTCACTTCCTACTTATTCTCATAGGGTTATGGTGTGACCAGTGCCTGTCTCCAGCAGTCAATTATAAAAATTCCTATTTGATCCTAGGATCCTATTTGATTTAAACAGTGCACTTATTAAACAAGTGCACTGTTATTAAACCGTTATTAAACAGTTTGGCAAGTTTGGCTAATTATGCCAATTAGTAAAAATTTTCCATTTATGCAAGCCCAGACAACTGCAACGAGTCAATTACTTTGTACCAATTTTCTGTCCTGAGCAAGTATTTAGCAACAGTGAGCAGATAAATGCACTGAATCATTAACTTTGCAGCAATCCCTCAAACAAACCATACATTTGTTGACAGTGAAACAGAAAACAGAAAAATTACAGCAAAACCTTTCTCAGTGTGATCAGCCATCTGCCACTACTGAATGAAGTTTTAAAAAGACACAACAGACATATAACCAAAAGAACTGGCTCAGAAACACTTTCCTTTTTAAAGAAAGCTTAGAGTTGATGACAGAAGAAGCTCTTTTATTGACTTTGTCTTGAAGATAAACACAGCTAAAGGAAAAAGCTGTAAACCTGAAATAAATTGAATGGGATGAAAAATGAAGTGTATGGTTAGTGAGAGTAATTGCGCCTTGAAATGCTTTGCTTAGAAGCAAGACAATGTAAAACGCAGAAAGCCATGGCTAACTTTATCATCTGGAGAGAGAGAACGAGAAGTTCTTGGCAGCAAAAGCTCAAAGAAAGATTACCAAGTGAGATGTAACTTCTTTGGAGGGACATCAGAAAAAGATAATACAACCTCAATGGCAGCAATAGTAGCAGAATGTGTGTAATAAGAGAGTAGTAGGAGAAACTAGCAAAGTATGAACTCCGAGTCTCCTGTCAATGTTATACACTTCAAAATTGGAAGGAAAGAGTCAAATAGACTATTTTTAATTGCTTCTTTCATGGAGTTGTTTAATCCAGTGAGGGGAGATGTTGTGTTCCAGTTACCTTGGAAGTCAAATCTCTGAGTTTGATTTGACATCGCACCAAACTCAACATTCCAGTTAACATAGTTAGAGAAGTCAGGATTTCACCATGTCTACTCACAACAAAGGGTTGAGATCTCATAGTCGAGTGTACTGACTGCCGACATTTTTAGAGACAGGTTTCTACGTTTCCTACTATCTGAATGGATACTAGCAAGTTTGGAGGTAGTTGGACATGTAGCCCCATTTCTTCTCCATCTGAGCAGCCAGTGCATAACTGTCAGTGCTGTACAGACGGTGGATGTTATGCTATGTGTCCTTGTGACTGGGCTGACTCAACAACATTCACTCAACAACACTCTCAACAACTTTTATTATGGTTTTGCATACAGAACAATTCGATGTGAACATTGTTTCCTGGCAAACTTTTTCCTGAGTGAGTCAGTATGTCACCAAATAAGGTTATGCAGTCTGCATTGATGCCACCTTGAGTGTGGACCTCTGAGAAACTAAATGTACTTGAGTATGTTGGACTTAGAAAGTCAGAACTTCCCAGTTCTGGCTACACATGGAACACACCAAGAAAGCGCAAAAACCCCATGATGGAGAACAAAGTTCATTACCATTTGATCTGTGAAAAAAATTAGGTTTGCCAGCTGATTACTGTTGTAAAGATCACAATTACCTGGAAAAGTTAACTCAATGACATTAACATTAACTCTTGAAGAAATAAATTATCTTATGAATAACAGCTGTTTTTGTTATTGGGGGTATAATAGTAATACCTATCTATCACATTAATTGCTGTTAAATGAGGCTTTATGACAATGTGGAACAGTTAAGAAACAAAGATAGTCAAAAATTAATAGATATTTCCTGAGTCAGTTCACTGATGATAGCATACAGTTTCTATTTTCTGTTTTGGAAACTTTATTAAACATTATTTTACTTAATAAAATACTGAATCTGAATGTTTTAGAAGGAGAGTCTGGTATGAACACAAGGAGAGTCAACTGTAGAGTCAAGTTTTCCACATCAAAGATTTCTTAACCTATTTCCCATTAGTATTTTTGGAGATAATTAGGTAAATCTTAGATTTTTTCTGTCAAAAAGCAAAGAAAAACACCAGCTAACCTAAAAATAAATCATTAACTGTTGTCAAAAGCATAGATGACCATCTACTCAAAATTAAAACAATTACTTACATATCATGTAATGTCTTGGAATATCAGCAGATCAGACCATGTGTCTGCATTTCTCCATGTCTTTTTCCAGGTCATGTTAATAGATAATGCTTGTATTGTTTTACATATAATTTAGGTAAATGTAGCAGGGGAAAATAAAAGAAAAAAAAACATACAATATTTTTGTCACTTTTTAAAAGTAATATACCACTGGAAGCTTTGTGGCTGGCTGTGATTTGAGCACGTTGTATTTCAGCATAGTGTTTCTACCCTCCATGGGTGCAGTTTAAAGAAAATAATGTCTTGAACCCATCTTTTTGTTTTGACAACTAATCAATATCACTTTACAGTTTTTTTCTTTTTCTTTTCTTTTTTTTTAGTTCAGTTTGAAGGCTCAGTTGAAGCATTCAGAAAATGCCCATTCTGTTTGCTTAACCATTTGGGAAGTAGTTGTGTGTATGAGCTTGTGTGAGCGAAGGAGCTGTTTGCCACTGTGATTGGTCTGGATCGGTTTACACAAAGGACTAGAAGATTTCTGGTTCAGGAAACAATGAAGTTTAGAAAGCTGCCACAAAGATGAATGTGCCAGCACAGTCAACCACAGCTAATGTGGCGTATGGCAGCCAAGTGTCACAACAAGATCAAATTTGGTAAACTGAGAAAAGCCATGCCAAGCCATTAGATTAAGCAACCTTTTCAACCTTTTCCAAACCCAACATCTTTTTCCTGGCCCCACTTAGCCACTTCCTGTCATTTGCTCTGCTGCAGTTCCACCTTCATCCTATGTCCTGCCTTTTTCACACTTTTCTGTCACTGAGGTAATTATGGCTCGAGCAGTGGGAGAGATTTGGTGCTGGAGGGCTAGGCATTGACCAGCTCTTTGATTTGTGAGGCTCTCCCCGTTCTCCATCTATGATTTCTAGGTCACCTGGCAGAAATCTGAAAATGACAGAAATGTGGGTAGCTCATAAGAAATCAAACAAGTAAAAACTGCTTTACAGCTTCCCAGTTGTTCCTGCAGGAAAATCAATGTTTTCCTTAACACTAAAGCAAAATGGTCTGGCTTCTGTGCAGCAGTAAATGCAGAGCTTGTGTTGTTAATGATAAAACAGACAGTATCTAATCTTGACCACTGGTGAATTCAGTTCACTTGTGTCAGACCAATTCATAACAAATGCTATTTCAAGGCATTTCACAGGTTAAATTTGTACCTATTTCACTCAAAATTCTGTTGATCTCGTTCATTTTATTACAATCAAAGGAACCATTTCTGATCTACATTCATGTACCCCAATTCAATTAACATGATCATAGACTCTAGTCAAATTTGACTAATGGGTTGGTAAAAAGTTATCTGTTAAAGGAAGCCCCGTCATTTGCAATGATTTGTTGACTCAAGCAATCTCTCATCTTGAACACGCAAGTGCTCAAGGTGGAGGCAAGCTACTCCTTTTAACAAGAAGAAACCTCCAGCAGAACACAGCTGAATAAGGGAGAATCTAAATTACAGGCTAGGGGATTGAAATGGGGAACAGAGAAAAATGTAGACACATTGAGTCGAGACTTCTTTCAATTAGAAATAAAAAGTAGTTAATAGAAGCAATAACTTTTTCAAAGGTTTTCTCAGGTAAAGATACAGCTACAACATGTAAAACTGATCTAAGGGTGCTTTCTTTGAAAAGAAGACTCAGAGCACATTGTTGGTGGCAGCAATAGTTCAGTGAATAACTCCATGTAGGAAAAACAATCCATGAAACACATATGCTCTGAGTACTTTCTACAGGACAGAAAAACAAAGAGAGTGCATGGTAGCACTTGATATATCATTGGCTTCCTCCATGAAAGAAGCATAGCTAAACTGATAAGCACTGAGTCAAAATTCAGTAATTTCTACAAGAATGAAAGCCAAAGAGACTACATGAAGTAAACAACAGCAATAGCTCTGTTTGACTCTGTCCAAAGAATAAATGCAAATAAACACATAAGCAATGTGCAAGGAATGCTTTCAAAGGGAAAGGAAATCAAAGAAAGTAGTCAGCGTTAATGACACCAATAGCTCTGCCAAAGACTTTACCCAGGAGAAGGAAAGAACTACAGACAAAAGTAATAAGCAGGGAGTACTTCCTGTAGAAGAGAAAATCAAAAAGAGCACAACCGTTAACTGCCACAATGGCTGTAACAATGACAGAGAAGAGAAATGCAGCTATGGCAAAGAAAAAACAAAGGCAGTACAAAAGGGTAATGAGAACAAAAGTTATGCCAGTGATGACATCCAGGAAAGATACAAGGCCAAGCAAAGAAGTACAAAGCTGAGTCTTTTCTTCAAAAACATAATTTGTTATAACCATCCTTGACAAAAACAATAATACTCCCAATAAGTACTAACAATCACCTGGAGGCATGATGGTGAATTTATTTATCGGTATTGTTTAATCTCATTGTGATATCATGACATATGGGGAAGTTAAATTATACATGAGAGAGTATTTGTATTGAAGACATTGGAGGAGAGAAAATCACAAGATTGAGAGCTCAGTTTACTCATTTGAATGTTTAGTTTACCCCTCTTCTAGGAGTAAGATAAATACATTTTTTGTTGTCCATTAAATATAGTGAAAAAGTTATTTTTTCATAAACATTTTTTATGCTTTTGTAAAATGCAGGTAATCCTCTTTTAGTTCTCCAGTTCCCCTTTTAGGTTTCGATATGAATTTGACCCAATACTTTTAAGTCAGAGTGGGTAACCATCAGGGAAGAAGTAAGAATTCGATCTGCTTTGCCCCCTGGTTTGCTGTTTCTGCTAAGCTAAGCCACAGCGATAAATACCAAGCTGTAGACACATTGCCTTTGCTATCTTTAAAATTTGTAAAGTCTTAGCTGCCAGCAAAGTGCAAGCAATGTTCTGTTGTTTTCTGCAAAAGCAAGCACAAAAGGTTTAAAGTAGGTTCTCTTTCTTTCTCTCTTCCTTTCTTTCCCCTTCTTTTTCCTTTCTTTCTCTCTTTCTTACGTTCTCTTTTTTCCTCTTTTTCTTCCTTCTTCTTATTTTCTTCCTTTCTTTCTCTTTTTCTTTCTTTCTTTCTGTGAGAATTCATCAGGTTTTTCCAGTTCCCTTGCCAAGGAGAGACCCAGAAGAGACACATTGAACAACATATCTCACACACTAACTGTTGCTTTCAGACACCAGACTTCAGTGATTAAGCACAAAATTAGCCTAATTAATTGTTTTGCTGCTGTCTATTATTACATACATGCCTCTTTACTTTAAGTTATAGCATACCACAGTAACTGTATTTAAATTAATGAGCCTCATGTCATTGATACCACCAATTTACCTGTACTGTGGAGAAAGTCAAAGTAATATTAGCACAACTCTGGATATAGATATATTGCATGTGTTTGGGTAAGTTTGGGTAAACTTTGAAAGCCTTTGACATCTGCGTCCTTATCTCCATCATTCGTTGCTAACATATATTTCATCTTGATTTAATTTTGAAATTTGTGTTCTCAATAAAATATTTTTAACTTACTGGCTTGTTTATTGTTTGCTTCAGATGCTTTACATTCAGTGATTACTGTAAGGTGTTCCTTATAAATGAGATACTCAAGTAGCATGATTCTCCAGTATTATAATATTGTAGTATGACCATTTTTTAGGAATTAGTAATCTAATGTGATACTATTTCTCAATCGGTAATCACGTTAAAGTAGCCTATCTTTGCCACAGTGCAGTACTACATTTTACCATATGGCAGTATGGAGGTACAGCGCACGGCTTTGTAGTGGAAGTGCTCTTATAATCTAATTGTGTAACTACTGCAGAGTTTGTTCTGTGGCAGTGTAGTAGCGGCGTAAGCAGTTTACACAGTAAATTTCACAGTGCGGCACATGCCCACGCCGCCATCCAGCAAAATAAATACAAAGCAGCTAGCAACACAATGCAAGCCAACAATGCAGAGAGGTGCACGTTTCTAGCTGGAAATACCGTCCCTTTTTTTGGGTTTGTGTCAGCGAAAGATGACAATATTAAGACTTGCTGTACTGGTGACAAAGTTTTATTTGGCTTCAAAAACACTTTGTCAAATTTGAAGAAGCACTTTGGGTCACAGTAAAACTCATGTAATCTTAAAGAGAAAGTTCCACTGGTACAAATCAGAGATGTGTGACTAATATAGGAGCTTCCACAACACCTTGATAACAAAAGATGGACTTCTGTGCAAAACAAGTAAGTGATTTTCTTTTTCTTTTTTTATTCTAAATACAAAGTATCTATTTTCTGTTATGTCAAGACAGATGATTTTTATTTAAGATTTTATAAAAACACATTTTCTTAAGGAATCAATTTTTAAGTTGTACTTGAAATGTAATTGTTGACTTTACTGTTAAAATGCACTTCCAATAAAGTGAGTATTGGCAAGACCAGTTGTCATTTTCAGATTGAGGCAGTGGGGGCCTGTGCATTACATTCAGCTGCTGGATTCATGATCATTAACATTGTGCAAGCTCAAGCCAAATAAATCTAGCACTAATTTCACTTCACGGGTTAAAACTGAATTCATTCATGCTCAGAATTAACATTTAAATATTCTGAAACAAATTCCCTCTCTCAGCATGAGCCAGTTGTTATTCATTCATTTTTAAATAAAATAAAATCTGTAAAAACCTAGATATCAATGATTTTTAGTGACACTGTCACAGCAATACTATGTCTTACTGCCATGTCAAATGCTACAACTGCCGTTTCAAGGTCAGGTTCTTTGGGTCTAAACACTGCATATGTCTTGAAGTGTGCACTTTAAGCAACATTTAACTGCCTTAGTCATCAAATTGTAAGCACTTATTAAGCTATGCATGATTGGCGATCTTTCCCATCATATTTTCCAACATTGAAATTAACATCTCATTTACACACTTTTGCACTGTAGCTTTTAGAGCAGTGTTAAACAGCAGATGTATTCTGTCCAATTATGTTAATTTCAAATATTTGTGTGCCTAATAATTGTTTACACCACAAATATAAAGATAAGAAACCAACCCAACAATTTAAAAATTCCACACATTTCTTCAATTGGTTTTTCACATATTCTTAATGGTACTCTAGCTCAATATGTGCTCTTCCTGCTATGCTCAAGCTCAAGCATATGCTCCTTTGGAAATCATACAGATTTTATAATGTAGGGCTTTCTGTTGCTTCACAGATATGAAATAAAAATGAAGCTAAATTAATTTTAATCTAAACTTGTCAGAAAATAATAATTTCTCACAACATATATTTTCCTTCCATCTCTTAAATACATATTACTAAATCAAATAATCAACCATCTCTTCAACATTTATGATGTTGGTTCAGCTGCTTACTTTTCATCTTCCAGCGTTATGAAGTTTATCAACGAGATTTCTCTCCATCTCTGTGACTTGGTGGATGTGTGATGGATCGTTCTGCTTAATTTCCATATTGAGTTTCATCTCCCATTTCTCTTTCATATTTAGGCAGAGTACTTATCATTAAGGTTTAATAATGCTGAAATTATGCCCGGATAACTTCACTTTTAAGCTTTGATTAGGATTTGGAGCACACCATTCAACTCCTTGGAGGGATTTGATCAGATTTCTTTCTGTAATAGTCTCTTAACTGAAAAAGAAAATGTAAAAGTCCCTACATTTAATTTTTTTGGGAAATTGTAAAACCTACGTTCTTTTCTTTCTGGACTTTTAGACTGTTATTCTCTGCCCTGCTCCTTGTGCTAACTTAGAAACAACCAATGAGAGCCTGGAGGCATGTCTTAATGCTTCCTAATCACAATCTTGTGTGTCGCTGCTCATCCCCTTTTTTTCCCCTTTGCTCTCTGGTACCACTACAGGTATTTCCCTTCAGCAGATCCTGTTGTGAATGCTCAGGCTAGTTAGCGTAGCCACTGTTGACACCGGATTAACAATTTTTCTGTTTCGTTAAATTGTTCCCATGAGCATATTTAGCAGATATGTTGATGGTGTTAAGACCCACCTTCTGGCTCTGATTGGTTGTTTTTGGTCAAGAGTGGTCCATTTCTTGATGGCTCCTTCCTGAGCCATCAGGAGGAGATTGATCTCTTCACAGATTGTCACTATATCGTCACAAATTGTCACGACATGATGACAATTTTAACAAATATGTAAAAACAAAAAACATATTCTTTCAAAAATTTACATACTTCAGCTTCAATGCAAAAATTTGCTGTTTTTTTGTTTTTTGTTTTTTTTGCTTGAATTAAAATCTTCATTGATATGCTCAGGGGTTGATTTGCAATCTGTCAAAATAACAGACGAAATTCAGATTTTTCTGTTGATTGAAAGAAATACCATTTAAATACGGACAATGTTCCATTACCGCGACTCGTGTACTTATTTATCAATGTTATTAGAGTTATAAATAAACAACAAATTGTATGCTTATGTGTCTTCCACTCTTTTACTGAGATCAAAATCCATTATTTTTTGTCTCTACAGCACCAAGGTGCTCTAGTATTCCTTTGCTCTCATGACAACTTTATATCTAAGGCCCGGAGATCTTAAACAAACATATAGCTTATTAATAGAATTTATGTGCCATATACCATCTAGTCGGGATCGGGCTGCCTAATTACCTCACAAGCTGAATAATATTGGTGTGCTTTATTAATGTTCCATGGTATTGCTAGGGACAACCAATAAATACAGCTCTGGGGATTCTACCAAATGAAATGTGAATATTTCAGTCTTTTAATGAAGCACTGCCAATGCACTCCACATGCACCCTTATTTAAATATGTTCATGATCCTTCAAAGGCATATTACACAAAGAGTGGGTAAGTGATGGTAGCCAAATTGCCTTTTAAAATTGAGAAGTTCCTAAGCCACCTTGGTGCCCTGACTTGCAAGAAAACCTGCAAGAGCATATACAGATAAGATTCAGTGCATCTTTTTATCTTTCAGTAAATAATGTTATTGTTCGCTAGGTGAACTTAATGAGCACCTTGGGGCCTTTGGGGACTTTAAACCATCTTATCCCAAAGGGGAAAACAACAAACTTTGCATTAGAGACTTTGGCATTTTTAGCAGTGGGTTAGAACATCATATTCCCAGTCTCCAGTTTCTCCCACCTTTCATTTGAACATAATGGAAAATCAAACATCATTATCAGAACATGGAGCCATAAAAGACAAATGTATGTGTTACTGCTCACACTCTGTTTTCCTCAGTTCTTTATGGCTTCCCTAAGGAGATGTTCAGGCTTTTTGCAGATCGGCCATAAATCCTAAACTTAGTCCCTTTTTTTATCACAATGGGAAGATGGCTGTCTGGCTGAAGACTGAATGTGGCTCAGAGCTGGATAGAGACCTATATGACAGGCCCCACTGAGGACTGAATAGACAGCATCGTCTGATGAATGATCCGCCTGCTTTTTAATCACAAAGCACACACTTCAAGAGGGACATCAACAAAAGTGAATGTGGCAGAATAGGATGAGTGCAGGGATCTCAGTGTATCTGATGGCTTTTTATAAAAAGCCATCAGCTGGACTTTCAGCTTGTGAGTTGAAAGTCCAGCTCACAAGCTTCTCTTCTCAGTCAAGAAAGTTGCCATTTATCTACCTTTAGTTATGTACTTAATTTTGCCATGTGTCACATTTCTTGTAAAGTCAAACAGTTTAGTGTTGTGACACATATTCAGCTGTGTTTAAATGCACTCACATGACAAGCCAGACTAATGTAGTGTGCTTGTGTTGAACTGTAGAACATGGCAATTCTTATTTAATTTGATTCAGTTCTGCATACAGTGCCCTGCTGTTGCCAGGGTGCCAAATGTGTGCAAAGTAGACAGCAAAAATTGCTGGGCTTTTTCCCCTTGCATTTAACTCATGTTTACTAAAATAAAATGCAAGTACCTATTTTACGAAATTACTGGCTTCTAAATTAAGCATTTTTAAAAAACAATAGCATTTCTTTCTGGTGAAATGTTTCTTCCTGGGCCAAATTTTTAGCAAACCATAATCCAAAACAGTGTTTTTTTTTTTTTGTCAATAAAAACCAGATGTTATTTTGAGTCCCATTTAACATTCAGATGCCAAATGTGATTCCTAATAGTCAGAGGAGACACTTGTGTCAATGGAAAAAAGGTGACCCTAAGTACATCCTTCAATGGCTGCACATTGATGAGTTGAAAGAAGCAAATTTGTCCTTCAAAGCCTGTTATTATTTGAACACGCTGCTGCAATGTACAAAGCACAGTGAGCCCAGAGCATGGGTTGCATTTGCTCTCTACACTCCAGTGCAAAATGAGACTAGTCAAGCCTTAATGTAACCAGCATAGCTGGATAAAAATCTATACAAACTCAATTATGAATCAATTTGAGTTTGTGTCAGACAGTCTGGTGCCAACAGAGTGGATTTTTTATTAACTTATGGTCTGGGAAGAATGAAACACTTTTCATTTGTGTACTTCAGTATGTTGCTTCATGATTCAGAGGAAGGGTGTTCACACTTTGTCTTGGATGGATCTCAGATGGGGACCAGCTTGATCTGCTCGATGTTGTGAAGTAGCACACATAGCCTTGACAATGTTTCTTATGACTTCTTACATATTTACGGGATAATGTATTGTGATTTTGTGTAAAAGACAACCAAAACATAGCATATAAATGTATTTGAGCAGAGAATAATTAAAAAAACAAATCTCTAAAATGTTGCACTTTTGCTGCAATTACATACTTCTACTTGTACAGACACAACCCAACAAGTCTGTTGGGTTGTGTCTGTACAAGTAGAAGTATAGCTAGGGAACTTTTTGCCCAATGGTCTCCATAAAGAGTCCAAGTTCATTCACATGCACAATAAATTTCTAGATATGTGTACATCAATTTAAATGTCCTGCTGAAGATTCTCAATTAAATGTGGATTTGCACTTCAGGGCCATTATTGTGCTGAAAGGTGAGCCTTCAACACTGTCTCAGTTGTTCTGCAGCCTCTACCTATTGTCCAGCATGCCCTGTATTTAGTATTGCCCATCTTCTCATAACTTTTAACCAGCTCCTTTGTACTTGCTAAAGAAAAGCTTCCCCTGAGCATGATTCGTCCACTACCATGTTGTATAATCAAGATGGCATGTTCAGGTTGTATTTTTATAAGTTTTCTGCCAAACAAGTTTTTACATGTGGGACAAAAAAAAAAAAAAAAAAAAAAAAACTCAGTTTTGATCTCCTCTGATTATATTTAGATTCACATTTGCCAAATGTACAACGACTTTCTTCATGGCACTCCTACATGATTTGTGCTGTGCAGCTAATAGTAATATGGATCGCTGCAGCTCCTCTAGAGTTACCACAAAGCCTTTTTAGTTCCTTTTCTGATTGATGCTCTTTTTTCAGTTTGAGTGGAATAAACATCCTTTGGTAGAATTGCGTTGTGCTTTTTTGACTTTCCTGTGATGAACTGAACAGTATTCCATGAGATGTCCAAAGATTGGAGTACAGTGATATAACCTTTCTCTGCTTTAAACTTCTCCACAGTGACATGAGTTTTCCTTGTTCTTCATTTAAATGATTATTCAGGAATACTCTCCTATTGACCTGTGAGGCCTTCTCAAAAATAGTTTTTTTTATATGGAGTTTTTACTTAGAATTGTGTAGGCTCTATTTAATACATATTTTTGGTCCAATGTAAACAATTTCGGGGGGCAGAACACACATGCATGCTACACTTTTCTGTTTTTTGTTTGAGAAAGCTCTTAAGAAATATGTACCCTTTTCAATCCAGCTCTAAATGAGGCACCACTTTTATTGTTGTCAGATAAAAGCCAAATAAAATACCCTAAGGTTTGTGGTTGTCATGTAACAAAATGTGCTAAAGTTCCAAGAGGCATGTATACTTTCTCAAGGTTCAGTATTTCCTTTAGTGTCTTTGACTTCACTGTTTACCATTGTCAAAGTAGAGACATAATGAAACCGACACTGCAGGAGGTAGGATGTAGCTCAACAGTTGATTGAATAATTAAAGTTAAAACCCTCCCACACTGATTCATATTACCCCATTACTGAGAAACGTTTCAGTTCATATGCATTTTACCCAGCACCCCCACTGTCCTGTTCTAGCATGTCAAACTGGGTCACAGACTTGAATGCATTAATTCTCACATTTTATTCTGTGTGAACTTAGACTACTTCAGATGTTATCAAGCAGATAACAGAGAATTAGTTTCCAAACTAATTTTACTACACATAAACATTTCTTCTTCTATTAGATAATAATCGGCACTTGTTAAACATCTCAGTAAGGTACTTATATGCTTTCACTTGACAAATAGTTGCCATTTTGGAGAGTCCCTCACTCTGCACCTGTCATACCCCGAGTTGTTATTGATTTGAGGAAGCCAGCCAGGTGGTGAATAGGATTTTCCATGGAGTGTAGTTTCTCATTGAACATAGACAGATTGTGCTCTCACTCTCATGTGTCAGTGCAGGAATAACAGCTGAGTCTTGAATAAACTGAGATCTAATAGTCAGGGGAACTACCCAGCATTACAATCAATCTGTCAATCATTGTCTTTCAGGTCATTATCATGGGCTTGTTAACTGTATTGCAATTGGTCCACCTACTTTGTGCTAGTGTGTGTGTTGAGGGGCAAAAAAAAAGTCATTTTTTGTCCCATTGGTTCCATTAAAAGCTGCCCTACAGTAGTTTATCCATTTGCTAAAAATTCTTGGCCTGTCCCTTAAGGTGAAATAAAATACTAAAGAATGATACGGCAGTAGTTGACAAAGTTCCCCACTGTCCCCAGTATTTACACCTTGGGTGAGATGACCTCTCATTAGGAAGAAAGTGGGTCATATAGGAGCTGGTGGTTTTCAGGTCTTGAGTGAGAAAAGCAATGCATCCTTCACACTGGGAAATAAAACAACCCTCTTGGTAGTCATTTACTATCTTGCTGCCAAGAGTAGAATCATTAATTGGAAATGGTGTGGAATGCTTGGCTTGGCATATTCTTCCAAGCCTTCTTAGAATGAAGGTTTTCACAGCCAATAAACTCAGGCAAATATGATTGAAAAGTATGCCATGTTGAAGACAGGTATAATTGTGGCAATGGTAGGTGGTTGGCTGTAGGAACATTATTTTTCTACAATAAAAGCTTTCCTTTTCCTACACGTTAACTATTTTTGTGCTTCTTTTTCCTCTCCTGTTGTTAAAAAATTACAACTGCCCTGTTGATGTGTCTTGAAGATGATTATCCTATGAGCCTGGACTTCTGTAACTGAACACACCCAGGGGAGTCTCATCACCCCTGCTGTAGTAGAGAAGAACAAAAAGAGTGGGGAGGGAAGAGAAGGCAAGAATTCCACTGAGCTACAACAAAGAACTCAGTCGAATATTTAACCCCCCTGCACCACCATAGTGCTAGGTTAACTTGCTGGGCTTAAAGATAGCTCGATCCTCTCCTCACCTTGGGAGCAAGTTATACTGAGGCATTGAGGATTGTCTGCTTACATTTGTCATCAATTGAGACAACTCATAACTAAACGAGAATTTGTATTTCTAACTCTCACTTTCTTTGTTATGAGGTGAGCCCACCCTGTCATCTTCTATGTGCAACACAGAAGCTGCCCCTCTTCATCTACCCCACCCAAACAAATCCAATATTTAAAGATTTATCTCTTAAATGAGAACCTTTGGTAAACAGGCTAATCTGTTTGGCAGCACTCACAGTCATGGCTGAATAAAACATTTGACAACACTAAGCTTCTGAATCTTCCTATCTCTCTCTGGCAAAAGGCCTCTCTCTGCCTCCCTTCAGGGCTTCCTCATTGTTAATCCCTCTGATCACATTCTTCTAGCTTTTTGCCATGCTGCAGGGGTGTGGCTGGACTTTTGTCTTGTCTGACAGAGAGTTCATTATGTGATTGGCGAGGAGCTAATGCAATAACACTCATCACGTGCTACTACCGGGGCAAAGCCCAGCCATTCATGAAGCACTCCGTTCTTCCTCCTCTGCCGTCTTCCTCGTTATTGTGAAGGCAGCCTGCCACCTCTCCCGTGGCGACAGGTTCCCTCTGAGGTATTTAACCACTTGTCTTGGAAAAACCCTTTTAATTGAAATGGCCCGTTGGCTGATAAGCTTCTGGAGCTTTATCTGGGAGGAGATATAGTGGCTAGGGTCTTTCTTGCTGGGAGGTTTTGCAGTAACTAACTCCATTTCTAATAGTGTTTTCTTCACATCTCACTGGTGGTTTGCATCTTTTTAGACAGCTTCTTTTTCTTGCTGAGAACTTTCTGCTAGTCAAGGTGTTTCCTTCTTTTACTCTTTTCACAAAGATGGGAAACGAAACCAATGTTTTATCTAGGTGAAGACACTGTTGCAACCTTAGAACATGTACAGTAATTTGCATCATCATGCAAGTTTTTTTTTTTTACTTCTGTACTTTATACACTGAACAACAAAGACCTTTAGGACCTTTCAAAAGTATTCATACTCCTAAACCTTTGTCAATACATCCAGAAAAGTTTGAAACATACTTGACATACAGAATAAATAAAATATAAAGCCGTAAGTCACAAATATAAATATTATTCCTAAAAATGTTTTATGGTTTTCTAAAGTCAACCTGTTTTATTTTTTATATATATATAGTCAGGAACTGCCTCAATGAGACTGGCTTTGTAGTCATCCTGGATTTGGATGTGTTTTTGTAAAACACTGGAAAATGGACGTCATAGATTTCTAAGGTCCACACAGTAATCTAGTTTGTTAGTAGAAATGCATGCTTGCTTGCTTTATGATTGCATCTTTTGGCTACAACAAAGCACACTGCATTTCAGCCCAACTCAGCAGGTAAAATTCAATAATAATATGTGACAAGCAAAAAGCACACTAAACAAACTCAAATGTTGTCTTACTTTCCCAGAGATGGCATGAAGATGTGCACAGTGGGATGAGCTCATGAGTACACACAACCCAAATTACTGCTTGTATATTTAACAAAACACATTGCAGCTACCTGGGAACACAGAGTCAGAGATTTCTTTGTTTGATATTCAAACACCTTTCATGTGAGTTAGTAAACAAACTTCAGCCTCTCCAGTTGAGTTTAATTTGAAATCCATGTGATGCTGAAAAGAAATTTGATGAGCTCTTTCCGAGCTCCAACCCACATCACCCCTCAGGCCATGACACAAATGATTCACCTGGTGGTCATTTATAATCAACAGACTGTTCTAATCACAACTCTTCAGTGAACAAATCCATGTGACTCTCATGTACCATTTGAATTATTCATCTGTGTTCATTAGGTCTTTTCACTTACTTATACTAATTGGAACAACTACTACTTGTGTGCCTGTTTGATAATAGTTATATTTAAGCTGTCAAGTGCATGTAATGGCCATCAGGGTTCTTGTGCTTTGTATTTATGTACATATGCATAGACATTAAGGCCTATGTTTTGAAAATGCATATTTTTATGTAATACCGAGCATATAAACGCTTATATAGCGTATAAGAAAATTGACTTAATTAAAAGGATGGGTTTTTTTTTACTTTGAGTTACTATTTCCATTAATAAATTATATATAATTTAATGAAGGATTTCTTTAATTTTTCAAAACAATAGATCTTCAGAACATGTTTAGATAGAAACATAGTAAGGTAAAAAATATCACTGTTATATTACAAAAACAAGAAAGCGTTTGTATTCCTCTTTAACTGTTTTTCCTAAATAACATGTAAGCATCCCAGTATGCAATGGCATAATCTTGCAGGTGGACGGGCAGCGGATGGACAGACGGACGCGCTTTGGTAGCTGTTCTAGGATCTTTGGACACATCTGCATTGCTTTTTTTTCAAGAGTTTTGAAAATTTCCACTTTCTACTTCTCCCAGATCTGTTCTGTACTGTGTGGCTTTCTTTAAATTTCTTGATACTTCTCACTCCACTTCTTGACACCTGAAAATGTTGTGATAACTTTGCATACCTCACCATTTCTTTTTCTCGAGTTTAAACTGCATTCTTTTGGTTTTGACATGATGCCCTCTCAAGTGACAGCTCAAACCCTTAATGAGAATTGTTTGTTTGTGCGTGCAAAGTGTAACACAACCCTTAGCTTTACTTTGACTGATCTTTACAAAGTGAAAGCACATGATTTCACAACTATGGTTTGTGCTTTGGCTAAGTAAAAATAGGCAGCTTTGAAAGCTGAAGTATGTAACATTTTTAAAACATGACTTTTTTACGTATTTGTTAAAGTGATTATCATGTCATGACAGTATGGTATGGAACAGAGAATCCATAAAGATATTGATATCTTCCTGAGATATTTTTGCCATCTGAAGAAAGGAACCACTCTCGACCAAAAAAAAAACAAAAGCAATGAGAGCCAAGAGAAAGGTCTTAATCCAGTCACTCAACCTCATGTACTTGCTGCTAAATGGTGGAGAAAGAACTTATAGTTACAAAAAAACTGTTTATCCACCATCACCAGTGGACATGTAAACTACCTCCTGGCTCTGATTGGTTGTTCCGAGATAATACTGGGAGCACTGGGAAAGAGCAAAAGAGCTTAATTTTTTTCTCAGACTAGGTGTCTCATACCATCCTGTCATGACATAGGGAAAGTTTCAACAAGTACATAAAAAAATATTCTGAATAAATTTTACATACTGCAGCTTTAAAGTGGCTAATAATTTTGACGGTGGTAGTTTTTTGGTTTTTGTGAAAGAATTTGCTTTCTGTGCTCAAAGAAATTAATGGAAACCTCCAAAATAAAAATTAGGATGTTTGGAAAAGCTGTATAAAAAAATCATTTATCTGTTCAACAGAAGTTGAGAGAAATTTTGGTAATAAAAAAAAAATTAAATAAAAGCTTTTACAGGGGGTTAATAATTTTGACCTCGACTGTAAATTGGAATTTTAAACAAAAAAACTAATGTCATACTTACAAAACATTATAACCACAAATATATACTCAAATACAACTAGGAGACTGGTAGCAATACCTGTTGTCAAAAAGAAAGATAAGCTGTTCTGAAGTAGATTTATTCATAATTAATCACCTGCTGAGGAAACTTGATTTGCTTAAGATGACTTTATCAACACATGCACCCCAAGGTGTATACAGTACATGTCAATACTAAAGTGAGTCATTTTCTGCTTCATCTAGTTTATTTAAAAAGTTTTTTTTTCCAAATTTGAATATTTTCTTCCTTTCTATTGCTGATGTGATTAAGTATAAAGCAAAATACTCCAATCTAGAACTTGTCAACCTCTCTTTTTCGAATTTAACTTAAAGTGCCTAAATTGTGTTTATTATGTTTGCGGCATATATTTTCAATTGTGCTCAGACTTGCAGCTTAACAAGGTAATTACATTTCCATGTCCAAAGTAGAGTAATTAATAAAAACAAATGTGAAAGAAACCGATCAAAAGCAACTGACAACATTGCACACAGCTGCCACAGAGCGGTAACATTACATTAGAAACTCTGAAGTCAGACATTAACACAATTATAAGTTACGCAATTGAAGGGAATAAATCACGACAAAAGAAGTCATAGCAATGTGTTAAAATTAAATCAGAGTTCATAAGGGGAATATATCTATGGTATTTTGTTCAATGATGAGAAGGAGAAAATGTCTTAAAAGTAGTATCTTGGAGATCAAAAACACTTGAACCTACCCAGGTTCTGTGACAAACCTAGTAGTCTTTAAATCACCAAAGTCATGGAAGGCAGCTTGACACAATATTTGTAAATGAAAGTTTTTTAGTCTTTTCCCAGAACCTCAGTTTTTCTTATTAGGACATTGATATATTCTAGATAAAAATACACATTTCAGTACACAATCATGCAAGTTTTACTAATGAAAGTTTAACTACACTGTAGTCACAACATTATTCTGAGGAGACAACATCTGAAGCCATTCAAACTATGGAACTTAAAAGACAGCTCAAGATAAAATACATGATAATGGTTGGAAGGGAAGTACTGACATCAGTCATTCATTTGGCTCAGACAGAAAACAGATGAAAGAATAATGTTGGATAAACATGTAAAGGCCAGTCTGAAGAGTGGTTTTGGATTTAATTTAATAACTTAAACCTCTGGTGTTTTATTCTGGTACATGACCAGAAGTTGGCAGAGGCTAAAAGTATTTAATCAGCTAATCTCTGACTTTTTGAAAACAATTTACACTGCAGTAACTAGTGTAAAACTACTCCAATTTGAGAAACATTTTTCACTTATGGAAAATAAGTATCCTTAATTTAAATATTTCTCTGGTTGAAATTGCCTGTTTCAACAAATCAAACCTTTTTCAACTTTTATCTCACACCAACCCACTCTAGACATTATGTTGAAGGTGGTATATTTGAAATCTGTGCTATTTTGATTTTGATTTAAAATTTACTTTGTTAGCGTAGTTATGTTTAAAAACTATTTAACTGGGAAATCTGACTTTAGGATAACCAAAGAAAATGGTTACAAATTCTCTACAACTGGCATATAAAACAACAATATAACTGGTCTACTTCCTGAGACTGATAAACAAAAGTTTATTTTGGAGTATGACTACCAAACTAAAAGAAAGCCTTAGGCATTTTTGTTTAAAAGATAGGCATTATTTAAACAGATGAATGAAATCCATAAGTTTAAGTGGAGAGATTAGCAGAGTAAAAAAGTCCAGTGAGAATGGAGAAAAGAAAGACAGTGAAACTAATAAATGAAGTGTAGTAAACAGAAAAGTGCCAGAAATCTGCACAGGGTTGACCTGAGACACATCATTCAGAGGTGGAAGGCCCTGCTGGAGCTGTATGAGTCTTGACTGTGTCTGAAACAGGAGCACTTTGTTGACAAGCCATCACTCAGAAACACCGACAGGACTCTCAACAGACCCCTTTCTCCTCACTCAGGCTCCCCCTGACACATAGTGTCAAATCCTGCACCCCCAATGTATGTCAGCACTGTCATTAGGATAATTGCTGATTACATACACAATTGTCTTACCCAGACCTGCCAGCGTGCATCAATCAGCAAAGAGATTTCTATACGTTTAGGAGTACTGGCCTAAATAACTATCATGAATATTTTTTTCTCCATATATGTACATCTTTATATATATATATATATATATATATATATATATATATATATATATAAAATTCCCTTCTCACCCACCGTGGATGGTTCTTATCCTCTGAGCTCGGGTCCTCTACCAGAGGCCTGGGAGTTTGAGGGTTCTGCGCAGTATCTTTGCTGTGCCTAGAACTGCACATTTCTGGACTGAGATGTCTGATGTTGTTCCTGGGATCTGTTGTAGCCACTGCTCCAGTTTGGGGGTGACTGCCCTGAGGGCCCCGATGACCACAGGCACCACTGTGGTCTTCACCTTCCAGGCCCTCTCCAGTTCCTCCCTGAGGCCCTGGTATTTCTCCAGTTTCTCGTGCTCCTTTTTCCTGATGTTGCAGTCACTTGGTATTGCTACATCCACCACAATGGCTTTCCTCTGTTGTTTATCCACTACGACAATGTCCGGTTGGTTCGACCTTACCATTTTGTCTGTCTGGATCTGGAAGTCCCACAGGATCTTAGCTCAGCCATTCTCCACCACCTTTGGGGGTGTTTCCCACTTTGATCTTGGGGCTTCCAGTCCATATTCTGCACAGATGTTTCTGTACACTATGCCTGCCACTTGGTTATGTCCTTCCATGTACTCTTTCCCTGCCAGTATCTTGCACCCTGTTGTTATGTGCTGGACTCTCTCAGGGGCCTCCTTGCACAACCTACACCTTGGGTCTTGTCTGGTGTGGTAGATCTGGGCCTCTATTGCTCTGGTGTTTATGGCCTGTTCCTGGGCGGCCAAGATGAGGGCCTCTGTGCTGTCCTTGAATCCAGCTTTTTCCAGCCATTGGTAGGACTTTCTGATATCAGCCACTTCAGTAATTTGCCAGTGGTACATTCTATGTAGGGGTTTGTCCTCCCATGATGGTACCTCTAGCACCTCAACTTCTGTTCCCCATTGTCTGAGATATTCACTGAGCACATTGTCTGTTGAGGCTTTGTCCCTGATGTATCTATGGATCTTGGATGTTTCGTCCTGGACAGTGGTTCTCATACTCACTAGTCCTCTGCCTCCTTCGTTCCGGCTCGTGTACAGTCTCAGGGTGCTGGATTTGGGGTGGAACCCTCCATGCATTGTTAGTAGTTTTCGTGTCTTAACATCTGTAGCCTGTATCTCCTCCTTTGGCCAGCTAATTATTCCTGCAGGGTATCTGATTACTGGCAAGGCATAGCTGTTTATTGCCTATATCTTGTTCTTGCCATTGAGCTGGCTTCTCAGGACTTGCCTTATTCGTTGGAGGTATTTGGCTGTGGCTGTTTTCCTTGTGACCTCATCAAGGTTGCCATTTGCTTGTGGTATTCCCAGGTACTTGTAACTGTCTTCTATGTCTGCTATTGTTCCTTCTGGGAGTGAGACCCCGTCCGTGCGAATGACCTTCCCTCTCTTTATGACCATCCGACCACACTTCTCTAGTCCGAATGACATCCCAATGTCTGTGCTGTAGATCCTGGTGGTGTGGATCAGTGAGTCGATGTCTCGCTCACTCTTGGAGTACAGCTTGATGTCATCCATGTAGAGGAGGTGACTGACGTTGGCTCCATTCTTTAGTCGGTATCCGTAGCCAGTCTTGTTGATGATTTGGCTGAGGGGGTTCAGGCCTATGCAGAACAGCAGTGGGGACAGAGCATCTCCTTGGTATATGCCACGTTTGAAGAACACTTGTGCAAGTGGTTTGCAGTTGGCTTCAGTTGTCCTGTTGATGTTGTACATCTCTAAGCATTCAATGATCCAAGTGTGTGGCCTTGAGTCATAGGCTTTCTTGTAATCTATCCAAGCCGTGCACAGGTTGGTGTGTCGGGTTTTGCAGTCTCGGGCAACTGTGTGATCTACAAGGAGTTGGTGTTTGGCTCCTCTGCTATTTACGCCAATGCCCTTCTGTGCCTTGCTCATGTATTTACTTATCACATGACTAAGATAACCATGTGTTTGCTTATCTTAGTCGCTATGATGCCTGACATGAGCTTCCAGGTTGTGGAGAGACAGGTTATTGGTCGGTAGTTGGATGAGACTGAGCCCTTTGATGGGTCCTTCTGGATCAGGGTGAGTCCCATTTTGTTTGCAGATGTTGGAACACTGAGCTACTAGTTGTTTAGCACTTAGTGTAGACTGGGGATGTCGAAGTAACCATTCTTCCCTCAGTCTTTGCATATAGGGCTACTTGAGTAGTAGCATTCCAACAGATCCAAGTTTTCACCTCTCGCCCATTTCCGTTTTGTTCCAGTAGCCCATTTATCGTCAAGGTGCTCTGGTTCCCCAACACCTGACGCAGACCTTGTTTGGCCGGGCGACGTCTGAGCCGGCATGTTTCCTTGCTTCTCAATGTCTCTCATGGTCTGAGGTAGGCAGTAACTCAAAGGGTCTTGCCTAAAGACCCAGACGGTTTCGGCCTGGATTCGAACCCTGGTCTTCTGAGTGCAAAAAAAAAAAAAAAAAAAAATATATATATATATATATATATATATATATATATATATATATATATATATATATATATATATTTTTATTTTATTTTATTTTTTTTTTAAGGATAGAATTTTTCTCACAGAAAGAAGCCACTGCTAAATATTAACAGTTTTCCTGTCCACATAGACTAAAGATATGTAAGTGCTCTGGCAGGCCAGGCAGAAGATGAAAAATCATAGAGAATGCTTTCGTTTTGAGGCTTGCTGATGGATAAGTGGACAATGTGCCATGGTTTGGTAGCTGTGAAAAATTGCTTTTGTTATGCCTTTAGACAGTCTGGTATCTGAGGAATTCAAAATATGAAAAATCTTTGCAGGAATTCTGACAGTTTGTCCTTTTTGGTGCCAGTAACATAAGTGTCAGCTTTGTTGCTAATGGTCTCAATATATAAACTCTCAGGGAATTATACATTTTACAGTTACAATGATTAAGCATCTTCTAGTTCATCCTTTATGTATATAGATAGACAGACAGACAGATAGATAGATGGATAGATATGTGTGTGTATGTATTTGTACATATGTTATCTATCTGTGTGTGTGTGTGTACCTTAGGTATAATTATTTCTTTCTCTAAGCCTACTATAGCCACAACCGCTTCTTATGCATGCAATTTTTTTCCTTCAAATGTGTCATTTATGGTTTTTTGTGAAGTTGTGCATAAAAATGCCCCTGGCTTACTCATTCCATGTTTGCCTGTGTGATGAGTCTGAAATCATATAAAATAGGTGAAGGACAAAGACAGTGTCTGAGGTGAGCGGTCCTTCATCAGAGCTCGATGATGAGTTTATGCATCCTCACTCCCAACATGCCTCAGGGCCATGACCCTGCATCCAACCCTTCAGATCCTCATTCATTTCCCTTTCATAAGCACCAGTAATAAGTTCTTTCCTGTGAAAGTGACCAAGGGGAAGTGGAGGCACTTGTTGAAAAGAAGTGGTATTGGCTACCTGCACCTGCAGTTGCATTCCTGCAAAACACTGCAAGGGAATATCTGACTATTACAAAGGTCATGGAGAACAGAAACAACAATCATTTTCATTTCCTTCTCTGCAAATACAAAGCCTTTTACAGCTGGCGCTCAGACAGACTGACACATGCCTGAACATACATCAATACTGACTAATGGCACACGCTTACGTAGTGGTGTATGGACTGATGGCTTGGAGGATTTTTGTATGCTTGGTAGCCCATACAGGGATTAACAGCTCATTTCAGTGCCTGAACATTTGGACTTCACAGTCTCCCAAGGGAGGGAAACAGCTGTGGGGGAGGGGAAGAGGGGGTTGTTTAGAGAGTTGTGGAAAGGTAGTGGGTCAGTGGGGATGAGGGGAGGGTCTGCTTATCTGACACCAAGAGGCAAATTTATGGAGGTCCGATATCAGCTTAACCAATACACACCGTTGCACTTAACTGAAATGGCAGCTGAATCTCACCTCTCGGGATGTGTCTTATCATATTCCCCCCTTACTTTAAACAAACTACAAGTGTATGAGGATTTAGAAAGGCTTCAGAGGCGGTATGTGACGAAGCATGAAGGCATGTGTTAGAGAGGATTTGCAATGATAAAAAAAGAAAAACCCCTCAGAGATCCAACTTAATTTTAAAGCAAGTTCCACCTAATTCAAAAAGACAAACACAAACATTGGTTTATTTTTTCGGCAAAGTAGTCAGGCACGCAGGGTCCATGCTTTGTTGTGATAGTTCCATCTAAAACTGCTGAATTTAATTACATTTTTCACAGAGAAAATGGCCCTGGAGACTTCTGCTGATGCAATCCAGGTGGACCTTGTTAAGAGAGGAGGGCCAGAGTAATGAAGAAGGGCTCATGTGAAGATGTTCAGTAAGAATCTCACACAATACTCACACAATACTCACACAACACATGCCTGAAAGTTAGCGCAGACTCCTTTGGTAAACGCAAATAAACACGTAAGTGGATTTTGCTTCCTCTGAACATCTGTAGACTAGGTTTTGTTACTCACAGCCGATGAAGTGACAGGGTGTGAATTCTTCACTATAAACCTGCACTTGAGCACCTCTGGCTCTTTCTGTGCTAATTTTGTGCATTCATATAGCCCCTTTATTTTTCCTGTCTCATCTTTTCAATGTGCACAGTGTTGAGAGTGAAACACAAGTTTATGCTTCAGAGTTCCAGGATGTTTTTCAGCTGTCATCGTCGCCAGTAGTGTAAATGTGATGGAGGAGAAACTTTGTTGATACAGGTTAAAGTTTCATGACTGCCGGTGGGCCGGCTTCCGGAATCCTAAAACATCAACTGTCAGTCGCAAAGCAAACACTGCCAACCCCAGGACGGGAAAGAAAAAGGAAACAAAGAGCAAATCTAGAGTTTGCTGCTCAGAGAAAAACACCTACAGATTACTACAGCTTGCCGTTAGTTGGGGCTCTCACTCCTCTGGTTATTTCCTAGGCAACCTAAGAGTTGTACAAAAATGGACAAGAAACTGAAAAATTCCCTCAAAAAGAGATTTCACAGTTTGTAATTTTGCAGACAAAAGAAGTTTTAAATATGGTGCTATGCAGACTATTATGTGAGGCACCAAGACCTGTTGTGACATTTACATGAGAAATGGGGCTGGTGGTGAGCTTGGACTCCATTGCACAGTTAGAAGTCCCACTAATCCAATCGACTGCAATGGTATTGGCATTGCAGCACCAAGGCTGCAGCAGCAGGGGACCTTTTTGTGAGACGCAGGAAGATGTAATCATTTAGAGACACCCACCAAACAACGGCAGGGTTCACTGTCTGAGCTCTTCTGAATTTACAGTATATTACTGCATTAGCATGAAGTGTGGCATAATAAATTTAATAACTTTATTCCTCTTATTAAAGTTATCACAATACTCGTACATAACATTTTCTTGATTACATCTTTTAAACAAAAACAGTCCCTTGTACAAATACTAGTAACACTTACATTTTTTCACATACCAACTTCAAACTTCGTTATTATAATCTTTTAAGATAAACTAAAGCAAAGTAATGTATAATTGTGAAATGGGAAGGTAATCATACACAGTTTCCAAAATTGTTATCACAAAAGTATAACCGCGTGGCTTGAATCTAAACTCAGCCCTTACTTTTTTACCCCTAAAGTAAATTCAGAAAAAAATATTTAAAATTGATTCATAAAGTCATCGGAATTAGAAATTAAAGTCAATTTGTGTACGGTAAGTCAATGTCTGTATGAAAGCAGCTGTTGTGTAAAAAGCTGTAAAGAGATTTTATAAAAAATAAATAAATAAAATTGCTTCTGCAGTTTGCCACATGCCATGTTGGGAACATAGTAAACATGAGAAGGCACTCTCCTCAATACTCACTGTAGAAAAATAGTGGTGGCAACATTATGGTTTTGGGACATCTTTCTCCATCAAGGCAAAGCAACTACATATAGTTGATGGAAAGATGGAAAGAGCTAATATAAAGATGACTTTGGAGAAAAAAACTTTTAAGAGGTTCCAAAAGACTTGAGACTGGAGTGATGATCGTGTTCCATCAGGACAACAAACTTATATGTCCACATCCAGATTTGGTCAAAAAATCTGACAAGATTATTGTCACATTTAGTCTTGTCACAGAGAATTTTGTTGGATCACAGACACTCTTCATCCAATTTACACAAGTTTGAAATATTTTGCAATGGATGGGTATGGGTTTAAGACACTACATCCAAGACTGGTAGAGATTTTTTTATTTAGCAAAAAACACATTTAAACCATGCTGTCATCTAAATATTTCAATTGCTGTTACCTATTTTGCAAGTGACTTTAGGATTTATTTAGGTCCAGAATGGTGACAACAAAAATAAATATTCTGTGACTTTTCTGAGACAAAGTTAAGAACAGCACTTTTCTTGCAGGCCTTCACCCACTGTAGTCCTCCCCCAATCCCTAGCAGATCTTCGGCTGAGGTTTTAGTGTTTGGGTTTTGGGAAGGTTTGAGAAGAGGCTCAGCCTTATTGTTCTGAATACAACAGCTGTGACTTAATAAGTCCATTCCTGTGCTCAGCCTTTGCATCAAGTCTGAGCTGCTTCCACTGCCTCCCCCTTATTGACCACATGACCATTGTCGCCAAGGTATTCACTGGGTCTTAATGGTAAGACACACAAGAATGCAGCAGTGACTGAGGCTTTGCCACTTCTGAGGGCCGATGGGAAAGCTCCTGAAACCAATTCCAGCAGCTTATGTTTACCATGACAAACCCCTAACCTACAGGTTCACTCTCTTAATTTGGGGAAAACCTCCCACACATGTGAGCTCGCAGACATAATTACTCATCTTTTCAAGGCAAGGCCATTTTTTTTCTTTGCTGGATTGTTTCTGTCCTAACGAGAATGTTTCCAAGAAGGTCTTCCTCGGTAAAAACTAGGGTTGTTACTTTTCCTTTGAGAGCTAGTAGTGCCTGAAATGGAACGTCTGATGACCTTCGATGTTGACAAGTAACAAGGAAGAAATTCTCACTTTTTTTCTGTCAACAACATATCATTACTCCAAAATGCACTAGTATCTAAGTGAGACTGAATTCTTTGTGATCTCAGAGTCTCCAGCTTCTGCAAAGCTGAAAAGCGACAAGATCTGATGTAGTACAACTATGTAACCTGGTTAGAGATGCTAAGACGTTGCTATGAGATGCAACCCACCAGTAGTTGCACAATTAAATTCAGATTTTTTGCAGCTTTGACAATATACAGCAGAGACAGTGGGGTGCCTTAATAATAAAAGATTACAAATATATAGTTCTTTTGGAGCAGTACAAGTAAAATAGTTTTCTCTCTTTGCTAAAGCAAAAATGCAACTAAAATGTCAGGACAAAAGTTTGTAGAAAATAGATTTTAAATTTAAAATGTGTGATCCTGCTCTATAATAGGATTTTAAAACAGCCGTACATGACCATAAATCCTTCACTATGGCAGAGTTATACTTATGTTACAAGGCTAATCACGAGGAGTGTTTGGGTACCAGTTTATCCTTGAGGAAGGAAAAGAGTGCCTGTCAGCCCAACACATATGCATACAAAGTGGTTTGTGCTTCTTTCTTAAGAAGCACACAAACAAGACTTTATTAAAAGTCAGGAGCAGAAATGATGCTGAAGAGCCTGGAGAAACACACCCTTAACCCCAGGAATTACACAGCATGAAGCTGTCATTTGAGTCAGGTATCATTATCACGGCAGGTCTAGGCTCTTAGTGAAGGATGACAGCTTTATGATTTGATTCACTTGTGTTGTTAAGTAATTAAAAAGGAGGGTAAGCCGTGAATATAAAAAGCAGACTCCTGAAATGGCATAAATCCACTCACTTTACTGTGTAGAACATGTTCCTAATTACATTGCTTACATACAAAGAGCAATGTCAAAACTATTTTTGTTGTTCCTAGGACAAACCAGACTTTATGGTGTCCAGGAAGCTTTAAAAAAATGTGTCCATATCAATCACATTGCAATTATTAATAACACTTCCTAATCCATTCTTACTAGATCTTACTTTGCAAACTGACCTCAGTCATGTGCCTGCCATATACACTCTAAGTTAGACATAGCAAAAGTCACAAAATTTGATCCTGGACATGAACCACGGGAACAAAAAGCTTGTTAAAATCTTGACCAGCCAAATTGATGATAACCTTTGTCCCCCTGTGGTTCAGCAAGGGAGGTAGTTTTCCCCTTGTCTTCCTCTCATCTTCTTGACATGCCATGCAAAGTGAATGACATGATATTAAAGCACTTCTTCATCAAGATTAAAAAGCATACTTTCTTTTTTTTTTCTTGCCTGCGAGCAGTCAATTATTTGACAAGTACACATAATGAACAATGCAAGAATAGTTGGAATTTAATCACAAGGCGGAGACAGGGCCCCAGCGCAGATGGGAAATGATTAACACAGTTAATCAAACATCCCAGAGTTAGGTTAAACGTGGCAAGCCCATCCCATCATCTGCACTATGGATTAGATCCATTGCACAACTTCATATTTCCATTGGCTTTGCCTGTGGAACCTATATAGCAGACTTCAAGGTGTTCTGCTTCTTTTATAAAACTAAATATTTCATCCCAACTATATATTTAATCTCATTAATTATTCAACCCAAAAAGTAAAAATCATGTAATCTGGATTCAGTACAGTACATACATTTTTCTCTGTTAATAGTGAAGACTGTTGGCATACAGCTAATCACAATCCAAAATTTTGTTTCTCAGAAAATTAGCCATTCAATAGTAAAAAATGATTTGCATATAATAAATATGGTACATGCATAATTGTATGCATTTGTATGCATAATTATACATGCATAATTGTGCATATCCACATATGTGGATATGCACAATTATGCATGTATAAATACTCAATAAATACTCAATACTCTATAAAGTATTGAGTGCATATTCACATAGACTTACTATGTGGATATGCACTCAATACTTTATTGGGACTCCTTTTGTTTTCTGCATGCTGGGATGCTAAGAAACTCCAGGTTTCCTTAAAGCTTCAGTAGGTAACTTTTATAGATTTTTTTAAACATAATTATTAAAATGATCACTATGTAGGATAACATGAAACAAATAATCTGTGAAAAAAAAAAAATCAACCCCCTCTGCCTCCTCCCTGTGGTCCTACTTCTATTTGCAGGAATACTCCGCTGAGTCAGATACCGCCAATCAGAGGCAAGGGGCTTAGCGCTGTCAATCACTCTTATGCACTTACTGCTCACACTCTCATCTTTGCTCCCGGCTACACTACAGCTCCTTCCCCACAGCAGAACCTGTTGTGAATATGTAGGCTAGTTAGCACGGCTACCAATGACAGCAGATAAACAGTTTTCCCGAAACAGTAGGTAGTTTTTCCATCATAACCACTGAGAAAAAGCTTATGGTGTGATAGACACTGCCAAGACACGCCTTCTGGCTATGATAGCTTGTTTCTGACCAGGAGCGGTGTGTGTCATCTTGTCTGCATTATAAGGTCTGGTATCTTCTATCCTCCCCTTGACAATACACCAAAGATTTTCTTTGGGGTTTAAGTCAGGAAAGCACAGTGATCGAGTAAAGTACATGTTAACTATACCATGAATTGGTGTTCTGGCAGTGTTGGGAGGTTCCAAATCACACTGAAATATCAAAGCATCTTTGCATCAATTTCATTCCACTTTGCTGTTGGCACTCATGAATTTCCCCATTGTGGGACAATGAAGATTATTTCTATTCATGATGGGTCATGCTCAAAAACATCAAGTCTGTAGTGAATGAGAACCACTGATTCCCATAGAGTGAGAGCCATTTCTCTTCTGTTTTTCTTTTTCTTTTGCTGTTCAGTCATTAATCTCTGTGGCTCCACCCTGTTTTGTTAGTTTTTAAATCACTGAATGACTTAGCACAAAAAAACATTACAGACCTGTTATCATAACAACCTTTCAAACCACTCAGGTCTTCTGCTTCGACTCTACCCTGCATTCCCAGAATCAGAAGTAAACATGGAAAAGCATATTCATCTTTCATGTGCCAGTAATCAGGAACAAACTTCCAAAAAACTGCAAAACAGTCAAAACATTCAATTCCTTTAAACCTAGGCTAAAAACCCACCTGCTTAAAGTTGCCTTTAATTAATAACTGAAACATTGATAAATATAGTTTATGCATTTTTGTGTGATCATTCTTTTGATGGCATTTGACAAAATGTAATACTGATTATTTATTTCATAACTGGTTACTGTATTATGTTTTGTGGGGTAAAGCACTTTAACAGCCTTGTTGCTGAAATATGCTATACAAATAAACTCGACTTTAAGAGTTTTTGCCATTGAAAAAAAGATTTCATGCTCAGTTTGTGATGAAGAAAAAAGGAATTAAGGAGGATTTGTGAGACTACAAACACCAGGATACTGAGCTTTTCCTGTTTTTTTCTTTACTTTTATCAAGTACACTTATAATAAAAAGAGTCAATCTTATTTTATTTTAGTTGAGCTTTTGCATCTTTTCGCACATTCGAAGATGCACTTTAGGTTCTCAGCCGCTGCGCTTACTTACTAATTGACAGTGCTTCTCTGCAGAGTGTTCCCACTTACCTTGTATGACCACTCTATGGGTTGATATTTTGCATACAAAACGTAAGGCAGGAAGAGCTTATAAATAAAGTGCACTTATCAGTCACTTCTGGCACCATACAATAACCACTGCATACTGTAAATGGGCTTCGGAGTTGTTTTTTCTAAGAAATTAGGTCTTGCCTTCAGTTCTGGGCATTTGTCTTGAATTATATGCTTTTATTTGAAAAGAATCATATGACCTACTTTTGCTACAACACATTGGCACATTCCACACCCATTAATTAGACCGTTTGTGTAGTTACTGTCAAGACAAATATGCCAATTTAACAGCTCTGTAAACGTGTTAAGTTTTTGTAAATCTTCCAAATATCTTTTTATTTTGCAAACTCGAGGCAAGTTTTGAACAAGCACTACTGTTCCTTTTCCCTCTTTACCATGCAAGAATAATTAACCATGATTATGAAGAGTCTCTTGAGAAACTGGGACAGAACAATTTAGTTCATTGTCCTCAGAAATTAGAGTTGCCCTTCGTTCCACTGTCTTTTTTCACCCATTGGATTCATCTGCTCTTCAGTGGGAGAAAATGCCACTAATCAAGCAGACTGTTTTATTGGCTTGGAAGGGTTTTATTTCAGACTCATTGCCTACCAGACTGTCCTGGCAGATCATTATGATGGATGTTACTACAGACGTATCAAGAAATGTGCATCAAGAGATCTGCTTTAACAGATTATCTTGCAGACTTGCACACAGCTTCTACTTCTTGACACATGGACTGGAAACATATTTTATAAAATGGTCAAATGTCCACATTTTGCTGAATTAAAAATATATATATATGTCAATTATTGTTGACTAGTATTAATGCTATTAGCATATAAAGACAAGAGTCAGAATAAATTTGACAATTTTTATGCTTTGCTGAGCAGCCCCTGTAATGTTTTATGGAAATAAGCTATATGTGTTTAAAACTTATAATTGTGTTCCATTATACAAGCACAAAGCAGTTACTTTTAAATTAGAAGAATTAATCGGAATGCAAAATTGAAGGCAGGAATGTCTGTCCACAGTGATGAATGCCTAAGTAAGATTTTGCTTCAATTAAAATTTCAGTCAATTACAATAAAAGATTATTGACCTCTGAAGGGACTGTAAGGTCACATATTTCCTTCTGTCTTTGGAATGTAGGATTCATCTTCATTAGTGAGAACAATTGCAAGTGGTTTTTCGTTCACACAGGAAGGGTATTAGCAGCACCAACAGATTATCCTCTGTTCACTTCACTAATAATGTTGATTTTTAATATTGTCAGGCCAGGTTAAACTTTGTCTTGTTTCTCACACTGACAAGATTTTTCTCTGTGTCTGAGCCACCTTGAGTGCTTTCGGTATTTGATAACAGTAATGACCTTAGAGCATTTCAAAGGTAAAATTTTTTAATTTATTACTTTACATAAAGAGAAAGGCAAATATGAATAATTGGTCAGACTGAGATTTTTGATGCTTCATTTTTATGTTTTATAGATCCACCCGAAATTAGATATTTACATGCACTGTCTAACAAAGCTAAACAATTTCTTGGTTACTGTCTAACATCTAAATCAGACAAACGTTTTGAGGTTTAATTCTGTTACGATTAAGAAAATTATTGCTCAATATCAATGTTTTAATTTTGTAGTTCTTTTTAAAGTCAAAAGTTTACTTTTGCAAATTTGTCAAAACATTTCTTTCATGAACACAGAAAGATGTGTCTGGCCTTTCACAAATCACAAATAAAGATGGAATTCAACAGGAGCCATTGTGCAGCATTTTTTTCAAAACAATAATAATGAATGGACTCAAAGAAGTGATCCTGTTTTTCCCTGAGAAAAAAACCTCAAAGGGAACATATTATGCAAAATCCACTTTTAAAACCCTTCAATCCATTTTTTGTGCACTGAGTGTCTATAATAGCAAAAGTATATATGTATTTATTAATTCACTGTGCTGCATAGATATCTTTATATTCTTTTTGGCTCATATTTTTCAATCTGGTCATTTTTCTCTAAACCCTATGACGTTTTCTTGTCTATCATTTGTGGAACTGCTAAACTAACTCATAGACTTCGGGCTAATAAGTTTTGTGAATCCACCACATTTTTCCTTGCAGCGATTTTATAGGCCAAGTTCAGTTATGCCAAGGTTGCAGGTAGGAAAGTCAAAATGTTTGGTTCTAAATCATACTAACCCAAATGATTCCTTACATCTCCACCTCACCATCACGACGTCTTTGAAGTGCCAAGTTGAACTGTATTTTTCTTGGAAATGTACCCTCATAGCTGGGGACATTTAACCTTCACGTAAGAGGGGTCCAGTGGTCCCCGCCTGAACTTTTTATCCTGTGCATGGTCTGCTAATGCTTTTACAAGTTTTTTTTTTTTTTTCAGGAAATGAAACGCTGTCGAGACACCCCATTGCTTCTCCATTGACCGACCATGACACCTGCCGCACTCTTCCCCAGCATCACGCTATCCTGGGAGAGTTAAATAGTTAAATCTAGTCAAAACATTTGTCAGAAATTTTTGAAATTAAGCAACATTATCGCTTCACTTCCTCCTCCTCTGGACATCTCTTACACACCACCTGAACCTGGGAATCTCTGTCCTCCTCTCCACGTGGATCACATGGGTAGGCTTTGCTTTTCTGTCTTCAATATTTAGTGTAATTTGTCAAAAAAAAAAAAAAAGTAGTCTATGCAGGCATAAGTGTGTATGTGTGTGTCGCATTGTGCGGGATGCATCGGGCATCGTGTGGATCAGATCTGCTGTTTCTGTGCCATGTGCTTCGTGTTCCTGTATCATTTATGGGTGAGGTTTTTTTGTGGTTTATGCGGTTGTGTTCATGGGGATTATGTGCAATGATAGTTTTGTGTGTACCCTCCGATAATATCCTGCAGGCACCCCTGGATTCAGGTTAAACACTTTAAAGTCAGTTCCTCCAGATACTAATCAATTATATATAAATTTCTTAAACCAGACTTTTGCAATTCCACAATTTTCTTTTTGATATGTTGGCTGATTTTGTTTTACATTTCCCCATTGTGTCAAACAAGAAAGCAGTGTGACCCAAGGGTGGCTCCAGTTACTCACTTTTTGACAACCTGCCTGTTGTGCAGAGCTGGTTGAGCTACATTTTAGGTGCCGCCTCATTGAATGCTGAGTTCTACATTACGTCGCCGCCATCTTTAATTTGACTGTAGAGTGATCAGAGGTCCATAATTCACTGGACTACTTCCAGCTTGGCACTCCTGCCTGGGTTGGCAGTATAATATAAATTTATGTTGTAATGTACACTTTTTTTGCTTTTTGAGTAGTTTTTAGTTAAATATCTCAATCTGAAGTAACAGGGTATTAAGACAGTTTATGCAATAAAATATAAATAATTTAGTCTGTTATTTTTTTCTGTGCTGTCCATAGCAGAGTTGACATATCAGACTGAAATAAATATTTTTTTCCTGAAAAGTAAGAAAAATATGTAGCTAATGTTTGACAGTGACTGATTTATCAAAGTTTATTGTCAATACATTAAAAAACTTCAAAATTAAATGGATATTTAGTTACTTTCTTCAAATCTTGAAAAGGTGAATGCACATAGAATTATCGAATTGTATAAAAATGTTCATGAAAACACCACTGTAAAGGTCTGTGTGTTCATCAATCCCAATATAAAAATGATTTATCAAAATCAGTTGTTAATAGTTGGGGCTTCTTTTGTAAAGACGACAGTTTCCCTCCGTAGAATGTTTAGCAATAATCGCTGGCACCACTCATTGCCCTCCATTGTGGTAACTATTAAAAACACAATTGAGGCTATGTAATCCTAGTAGCATCACTTTGTCGCTGAGTGACTACAATCACTGAGGACCGATAAAAATAAAACATAAAAAATACCTCTGCTCCTGCATGGCAAGCTGGAAGTCCTGGAAAGCCTGTTACATCACAGAATACAACATTTGCTCGTAAGTCTTACAATTACGCTCATTTTAATATAACTAAAAACTAATCTTTTTTGCTCCATAATGAAATTAAAAATGTTATAATTGTCCAGTGCAAATAATAGAAAAAATTGGTTCCTGGTTCTGCTTCGTTTGAGACTTTCATCACGTGATCAAGGCTGCTGCGGGGCAAATTTTCCATGAGTAATTTTTTTCACTTTTTTTTTTGTTTTTTTTTGTGGAGAACGGATTTGTGTTTATTTGCTCATCATCATTTAAAATATAAAATTGAAATTATGCAGATGATTTTGTTTGTGTGTGTAAAGAAAAAAAAACTTTTTGTCATTATACATAAGAGTCTCCTCCTTGTGTGGCTGTATTACATAAAAATACAGGGGTAAAACAATTTTGCAAATCCTAATTATCAGGATGGATACGTGACTAGCACCCCTTTCAGACATGCAACATTTTCTAAGTGCTTTGAAATCTTATACTACATCCAAAATGCTATGCTTTGTAACAGTAGGAGCTAGTGTACATAATTCTTTGGTGTTCCTTTTCTTTCTTCCAAATAGATTGACTTTTTGTCATTTTTTTAAGGTGTTGCAATGATTTGTGGAAATGTAATTGGTTGAATTTCACTGAGGCTCAGAGAAAAATGGATACAGCAACAGCTATGGTAACTCATCCGTGCCAGCATGTGGAAATCAGTCATTCTAAATTGAAATATCAGACTTTTCTGTGTGCTGTTTCCATTTGCATTGCCATGGATACAAAGGGAGCAGAACTCAGGATGATCCCAGTATATCAAAGTTATATGAATGATTTAAAAAAGAAAAAAAAAAAAAAAGAAAAAAAGATTTCAGATGTCTTCACTGGTTAGAATAAGTAAATTTAATAACCTCTAATTATGAGAACCTCAGTTATAGGAATAACTCCACATCTTAAGCCAAGGGACAGAAATCCCTTGGCTTAAGATGTGCAGCAGTCATGAATAAATGTGTTTTTTCTTTCAGTCGAGTCATTTCAAAGTTTACTGAGCATGCACACGGAGCAAAATGCTACGTCTTTTGTTTGAAAAATATGTCCACGTTTACACAACACAGAGTACCCATACGCCAGGGTGAAGCAAATTGGAAGTGCTGGCCTCTGCTGAACCATATTACTGGTGACCATATATCATTTTTTATAGGTCACAAGTGACGCACATCTGTTTCCACTCGGCTAAGTTTCCATATAAAACATTTGAATAGAGATTGTTCACCTATATCTGTTGCTCCCCTGTGCTTATTTGAATCAACGTGTGTCTCATACATCAAACCCCAGAAAGAGCAAAAGGGCTATTTTGTGCATGAAAGTATATTTCTGAAAGGTTTGATTACAGTGAGGAGTTAAAGGGGTGCTAAAATTCTTTAATGTTTACAGCATGACACAGTTTGCTTTAAAATGATTTGTTTATATAGTGTGGTTGTTTAAAAGTCAACTGATTTGACAGTTGTGTAAGCCAGATCCCAATGCGCCCACACTGGATTTTTTTTTTTTTTTTTTTTTTTAATTTGATCTCAGAGCCCCTCATGTGTTTGACTTCTTTTTAATTGCTTCCTGTCTGCTTGGTCAATTATAAGTCCTTGGCTCATTAAGGGGGACTGACTACAGCAAAATTTTTGGAACAGACAGAGTGACTAAATACCTGTAATCTGAGAACAATGATTAGATCTTTCTCTTTTTTTCTTTTTTTTACTACCGGCTCTCAGCACAAATATGTTGACTTTCATTTAGGTGGATGCTGATTACTTGAGTTTTTGAAAATAAAAAGAAAGGCTTTATTGATTTTTAAAAGTATAAAACAGTCATGTTCATTTATGAGATATTGATTTGGTGGTCAGGTGAATTTTGGTGTAAATACCTTGTCAATGCTGTGTTTAGCACAAACTGTGAGCCTCAAAGAAAACAGTTAACCTGCTGTCAGGTTGCAAAATAAAGCTTACAAAAAGACCTTTTTTCCTGTTGTGATTCAACAGTTTTTTTTTTTATTTACTCATAGAGCAAAGTGAAGAAGCGACATCTTTTTTTAGTTCTTGCTTTACTCAAAATTAAGTTTGGAAGGCTTTCAACTAAAACCAGGCACCAAAGTGCAAATAATGTGCAAATGATAATTTATTGCATATATTTGACATGATTGCATGTTTAAAAATTTTGCTTTTCTAAAGAAATTCTACTTTGTCAGAGGTTTTGGTAGTTGATGAGAACAAAATCTAACTATTTTAAGTGTCAATTACCACGTTTGTTTTGCATATTATGGACGTATCACTGTTACAAAAATATCTATTACTGGGTTGTATGGCATCTTAGAGTTCCTGAGGGTGCCCTGCTGGTTTGGAGGTCCAAAGCAGCTGCATAGTTTGAATAAAATCATTTGTAAATGTCAGGGGAAATTCTCATAATCAAAGTCTATTTAATGAAGCCACCCTTGTTCCGGAAAGAATATTTTAAGGCACATGCATATTATACCACTGGAAAAACGTTTTAAAAAGCAACTCCAGCAAACTCGTAACTGAGAACTTACTTTGGAACATTTGAAAGATAAGAAGCGTACTTAGAAAAACCTCTTTAAACGTGTTGCGTGTGCCTGGTTCAACCAGTGCAGAAACTGGGAGGCTTCATGAAGTGCTGCAAAAAGCGAGGGCAAAACTCTGAGCTGACATGGTCGCCCATGGCTATGTAAATATTAACTGAGACTCCACTGTGTGGGGAGACCCTCTTTGATTACAAGTCTACTCCAATAGTTTGATATCCAAGGAGACCTCCAAAGCTGGTCTGACAAAATAAATGGAAAAAATAGGGAAGGAGTCAGGAAGAGCTGAGCTTGATTCGGAACAGATTCATGTAAACGAAGCAGGGAAGGACACATCACTGGTCTGCAGTTCACATAGTTGAGTTTGACTTTGAACTTTTCCTTTTTTTGGTGGGTAAAGGAGATGTGACAGGAAGTAAATAAGAAGAGTGACAGGCTTTGGCTTCCCACAGTTCTAAAGTTATTTCTGCAGCCTAAACAGTTAAGTACATGGAGAAAAACAACTGAATTTATCAAATTTTGCTTTAGAATCCTTATAAATAGAAATACATCTTGATTTTGCTTTACAGGAGAATCAGCTTCACAATGTTAACTTAATACACTATTTCTTTTTTAAGTTATATAGGTTGTTTCTTTAAAGTGTTCCCAGTTTGACTCCATTATAATGAGGCTCAGCTGCATGACTTCCATTTCTTTTTTACCATTGTAAAGGAATGGATTTTAGAGTGCTAATATATATATAAAAATTCTAAAGCAAATTTTATTTTATTTTATTTTATTTTTTTGCAATATTGGTTAGATAAAATAAGTTGATAAAGACAGTAAAGACTTGTTGAAACACATTAGTGATTGAGGCCAGACATTGCTTTTCAATTTGTGCTTCGAACCGTAACCTGGCCCAATCTGTGTCCGTCATAATGAATGGACACAGATTTGTCTGGGTCAGCCGCAGTCTTGTGACTGGTCATGTGTGCCTCAGATGTCAATCAAGTGTAAATATTTTGGGGGAGAAAACCAAAACGCATTGTTAAAGGAATGTTTTGAAATTGAGGAAGCAAGCATCTTGCAGGAAAGAAAAATGAGCAATGTTGCTCACAGTGGCTGACTGAAATATTTTCTAAAGTGCCTGCTTATAAACATAAATATAAAATAAAAAAAACCAGAGCCTTCACATTTTATTTCTATTGCAAAATATAACAAAATCTCCACAGACGTGAGTTGCTCTAGCTTTCCGACTTTAATCATTATGAACTTGTGTTTTCCCAGAATGCTTTGAAATGAAAACTGCCATTGTCCCTATTTACACCAATATATTGTTGCCAAATCACTGCAACATGATTATATCACAATCTATCATTGTTATTGCACATGAACATTGTGACACAAAAAACAGATTAAGACACACAAACTAATTTAAAATGGTCATTCAATAAATATTTTATGACATATTCTCTGAACTTTGTCACTGTTAAAAATCTTGCTATGTAACAACTATAAACTTAAATGTTTTAACTGTGATTTATTTAGTCTGAAAGACTTGACTCTGAAAACTCGTAACTGAGAACTTACTTTGGAACTTAATTGGAGTCAAGTCTGATAGACTTGACTCTGATTTTGACTCTAGGTTTGCAAAATGGATCAATATTGCACACCTAGGTTTTAAGTCTCTGGGTTTGAGCTTTTTTTTTTTTTTTTTCAAAATAGCTCAAACCTTGGTTATATTAGAAGCAATTTTTGAATCTTGTTATATTTTCTCTGTTGGATTTAAATCTGGACTGTAACTAACATGATTATGCTTTGGTCCACTGAATATCTAACTGGGTGTTTAGAGTTGTGGTCGTGGAAGGTGAACCTCCTCTCCAGTTATTTTGTCTATGGCAGTTTTCAACAAGTTTGCTTCCTAATTTGCCCTTTCCATCTTCTTGTACAATTTGCAGCCACACAGTTTCCAATTCAAAAAAGACCCCCCCGCTTCCCTGAATGAGGTTGCCACCACTTTAATTCAGTATGGTGACAGTTTGTTAAGGTTGTGGCAAACTGAAGGCAGGGACTTGTTATAGCTTTCTTTCAATAATTCAATAATCGTGCAATCAATGCCAGATTTGTAGAGTGTGCAATTAACAGATGTTCTTTTAACAAATTCCACCAGAGCTGTGTATCTCTGCAGCTCATACAGATTTGTCGTGGACTTCTTGATTGAAAAGTGTCCTTTATCTAACCTCTGAAACCTTTACAAAACAGCAGTATTTATACCGACATTGGAGGCAGATTTTTTTTTTTTTAGGGGGAAAAGAGGAACAGAGGGTGACACTCATGTCACTCATGTCACACTTTTTACATTTTTGTGAAGTGTGGCAAAATTTAAAAAAGGATTGTTTGCTTCCACTTAACAGCTATGTACTAATATGTGACAATCACCAAAAATTCAAATAAAATAAAAATAATTTTGTACCATAGCAAAATGTGAAAACGTTCAATGGATGTAAATACTTTGCAGGGGGTAGAATACGTTCAGAAAAATGACTATAATAATGCCCTCTGTTGACAATCTGTGGAAATATTCAGATAAGCTTGTGCTAAATGGCAGTTAAAGCTGCTGTATCCAAAGGGAAACCACATGTGTTTTGAGTCTCAGCTCATAAATAAACATTTCTCCAGATATAGATGTCTGTCATAAGGTGACCTTTTATTACATCTGTTTTCTCTTTTTATGTCCCTCGTACAAAAAAAAAAAAAAATCAACAAAAACAAGTGGATGCATTATTATGTAAAATTATGCTTATGAAAACATGAATCTGCCCCTCTCCTGTGTTCACCTTCACCTGGCAAGCATGACTCAACCTCCTGTTTTCCCCCGTAGTGGTTGAAAGACAGTTTTTATTGAAGCCAGGTGTGGAGCCACATCCTGCCTGATGTTTCTGGGGAGAGTTCCTAAAACCAGATCATAACATACTCTGAATTTTCACAAAATGCGGAGATAAGCATGTCGCACTTGTGACCTATGTGTTTTGAAAGTCTTCACATGTCCTGATGTAAGACAGTACATCTATTATGAAAATAAATATAGCAGGTAACTTGCAGAAATATAGGTTATTTATATTAAAAAATTCAAATTACACAGTGAAGTTTATTTAAATGACTACCCCTTAAAAATACCGATCTGAATGGATCGCAATAGATTATGCATTATGCATACACTGAATACAAAATCACTGACATAACACACTACTTACAGGAAAGAGAACGCAGGTCAAAGTTTCAGCCTTCGAACAAAATTCTCTCATCTGTCAAACAGCTCCATAAATCATGTAATGTTAAAAATTACAGTCAATGTAGGGGAGAAAATATTTCCAACTCAGAAGACTTCAAGATTTAAAAATCTGCTTGTCTCCACATACCAACAGCAGCTTGACCACTTCAGATCAGGCAAGTGTGTTACCCTGGGGGGTCTCAGGGAGGGGGGAGTTAAAAAAAAAAAAAAAAAAAAAAAAAAAAGATCTTGCTGGTCTGTGCTTCTTTTGAAGCTTGGTAGTATTACAGTAGAATGAGTTCTCTGTCATTGGATGAATAAGCTGTGCTGCCGAACAGAACGTAGGCCTCTCATACCTAAAAGGTGGACAGTGTTGCATCTCAGAGCAGATGTGGGGCCAAAAAGAAGGTAGATAGATGTATTGATAACATCATTCCAATCTTTATGGTAGAAATTAATATGTTTTAAAGCTGGTTTCTTTAAGGTAGAGAAAGACCAAAACATAAGCAAACTAAGTCACTCCTTATGGCAACAAGACCAGCAGAGGGCCCCCAAGAACTTTTGACTTCTAAAAAATCTCAAATTGACAGTTTCTCAATGGCGATTTGGTAGTATATAAGTTAAGCCTGCTGAGCCTTCCCCGGAATTCTATGAAATCTGACCTTTGCAGATGTATTTCAGTTTTAAACTATATGAATTTCTAATGGTTTACATCATTAAACTTGTAGCACACATCCTACTGTAAAATACCTAATTGTGAACAAGTCCCCTCTTGTGTACAATAGAGGGAAGTCTACTATTGATAATAATAGTTAGCATAACAACTGTCAGAAAATCCTACAGGTTTCCCAACTTGCAACTGGAACAGAGTCTGCTTGGAAGTGAGGTCATTCCGAGATCTGAGTCCTGACACAACTAGAATGTTGTGTGTTGGCAGACTTCTTTCATTTGGGCATGTATAGGTTCTATGCACAAGTGAAATTCCCATTTATGAAGCAGAAAGTAAACACTAAAGAGATATGCATAGTTGTCTTCTGATTCTTGCAAATTAAGTGCAAATGAAGGCTCGTTTTTTATTTAAAAATGAACGTCTACTACATATCTAAATGTATATATATTTATATATTACTATAAATGTATTTACATTTATATATGTTCGTATAATCATACAATACATACACACACACGCACAAAGGCAGTATCAGTTGATAGGACAAGCACCGGACTCCGAGTCATTGTGGATTAGGAATCCATGTCAGGTTTTCAGGAATCCCTCCGGCTCAGACGGCTCCCGCAGACGACTGCTTTCCACTGCACTGGCGCTGTGTGCTGGAAGCCCGCTCCGCGCTGCTTCCACCAAGTGTCTCAACACTGTGAGCGGGATCTCTTCCAGAGGCGAGCCGCTGAAACTTGCCCAGTCTCCACAGTCTGATTCAGGGGAGCCAAGAGAACAGCATCGGTGGCTATAAGTACGCTTTGCTTTCCTTCACCCCGTCATCAGACACTGAAAAAGCCCTCACTCCGTGTTGTCACTCTTGTCACCCAGTGTTTTTTTTTTTCTTTTCTTCTTTTGCTGTTTAATTTTTTTTCCCCCCTCGCTTCTCTACTCTTCTCGTTTGTTCCTGCTGCATCGGGAGTGAGTGCGCAGCGGAGCGCCGTGACTTGATGAGCCGCTTAAAAAGGTGGTGCGAGGTGTTGATGAGTTAGGACTGAGCGCAGAGCAACACCTTGCATGCCATGGAAGTGCGTCTCCGGCGCAGGGGGATGTGTGCGGGCTGAGAGGGGGACTCTTCGCCTGATAGCCAGCCGCTCTGTCCCAGATTAAGAGGGGGAAGCATGCCTCAGACCTGCAAACCAACTCTCTTCGATGCAGAGGAGTCCCCACCAGACTGTCTTTTCACAATCTGACGTTTTTAGCCACAAATTCACATTTCATTTCTTCCCGAACTGACTTTTTTTTTTTTTTTTTGCTTTGCCATTTTTGGCGCCTCTACTGCTTTTCAAAAAGAAAAAAAAGGTAAGAAATTCACCAGTATTACTTTGTTTGTTTTTAATCCAGTAAAATTTAACTTTATTGATTTAATATTTTTTATGTAATGATTTATAAAAATAACTCGCACACATTCAAAGACAAAGTTTTATCAATTATTGGGCCTCGGAAAAGGGAGGAAAAATCACCAGTGATTTAAATCGTTCGACGGGTGCCGTGGATAATTGAAACGAAGTTAATCAAAACGTAACCAGATGTGGATTGATTTGTTTGGCTGGATGGAAAGTGGGTTGGGCGCATTTTAGGTGAACCAGATCGCGAAAAGCGCAATTTAACTGGCATTTATTGCCTCCAAAGTTTCAGTGAACTTTAGTGGTAATATTCCTTTGAAAAATCCACTGGTGGTCTTGTTGTTTTGAATGAATGCTGGGAAACCGTGTGAGCTGTGACACGATGTTGGAGGGGCTAATCCATTATAATTGGGGTTAGGCTGTTTGTTCGAAAAGGCTATCAAAGAAAAGAATTACGCGAGCCCCTGTAACTTATGTAGTAATTAGTTTTGGATGTGGAAATTGTGAATTGGGAATAAAAAACTGAAAAGGCGGACGAATTAGATGTGAAAACATAAATGAGAGAGAGAGAGAGAGAATAGGGGAAGTTTTAGGCAGTTTCGTACCCAGAGTGGCAGTAAAATTAGATCCATTTACTGCACATGTATTATTTAGGCCTACCGATTCCAAACGTGTCTTGTCAACCATGTGTTAAGAGCAGGGAGCCGGGAGCACACATGCGGCGCAGTGAGCGCCCTCTCCTTCGGCTGAGGACAGGAGCACATAGCGGCCAGCCGGTGGTGGTGATGCATGGTAGCCTGGAGCAGAGCAGCAATCTGTAGTGATCGATTTGTGAATAAGGGGTAAATTTAGCTCCGGTCTTCATATAACATCCTCCCCCTTTTCTGCCTGAAGAACTGATCTGAAAAGAGAAATCCTGCCTGGTTCTAAACTCTCTTGAATGTCTGTCTGAAATAAGCAACATTTTATTCAAGTGCTCATTAGCTGAATATGATGCTGCCGTAAAGTAAAGTGGAACTTTCTTCTGTCTTTTTCCCTATTTAAACACGACTAGCTAAATAGGCTTTGCTGTTTAACAACTTCTAAGTCCTCAGAAGGCAAAAAAAAAAAGAAGAAAGCAGGTGTTTTGAGGATGAAGTGGCTTTATCCCCCCCCCAGCACACACACACACACACACACACACACACAATACATAACAATGTGATTGTTCGGTGACACACAATAGGGATGTTTGTTTGTGTTGGTTTGGAAGATATATTCCCTTTTTTAGTCGGGGTACAGATGCTTCACTGCTCATTCAAGCTTTTAATAGGTGGAGTTAGTTTTTATGTGATTGTGCTTTGCAAAAAAGAAAAATCTAAATGAAGGCAAAACGCAAATTCCAGCAGTAAGGCAGGAGCGTATTACCATATCAAAGTAGTAAGAGCCTTTTCAGAATGAAAGGAGTCTTATTTTCTGCCACTGGTTTTGGTTGACCCTAAGAGGCTTCAGCAAGAGAGTGTGTGAGCGAGAGAAAGTGCAAAACTTGCTTCCTCCCCCCACATTTCAAGCAGATCAATGTGATATGTAGCTTGCTAGTCTAATCATAAGATGTTGCACTCTCATAAATAGTAAATAGTTTTTGCAGACAGAAAAAAAAACCCTTCTGAATCATGCATTTGGAAAAAAAATAATAATGAAGACATGTAAAACTTCATTTTTGGCTTCATATATCATCATCTTACCAACTGCTCTTTCACCCAATGGAAATAATGTAATCTAGTTGTGTTTGAAAAAGATGGCGGGGGGGGACTGTCTTCTCTTGTGTCTTGTTGCTTGATATCTTCAATTCGGGCATGCCATTATGAATGCTTTACCACATGAGAATACCTTTTTTTTTTTTCTTCAGTCCACAGTAGGCTCGTCTAAGCAGTGAGAGTGAGTCCGGTTTCATGGAACTGCAGCTGCTCTTGATCTGCCAGAGCACCAGATAGCCTCGGCGAGCTGCTGCGTTCACTTCTGCTAGTGAATCGATACGGCACAGGAACATGTCTATATAGGTCGGAGAAAGACAGTGATGTATACTGCGCCATTCCCAACTTTAAAGCCTGTTTTGTCACCGAATGTGACACTGAATGCGAGAGTGAACGAGTGAATGCTTCAAGATTTTGTGAATTGAAGAGATGTTCACTCTTAGTCTCTGCTTGGATATTTCTACCTTCGGATCAGCAGCTGGGTTACTATCCGTCGATAGCTGACTTGCTTGAAGCTGATTTGAATGCTGCAACCCTATCTTCTCCAAGTCATTCAAGTCCAATCTCGTCTTTTCGGACCAATTTGTTACTGGTCAAATATAACATGAGAAAAAAACAATCAAGAGACGCCTTATTTCTTTTAATGAGCCTCAGAAGCATACATTGGAGCTTGCCGTCCTCCGAGCAGCAATTGATGAACCAGTATGACAGATTTAAATAGTTGAGATGTGATTTAATAGATTTTATTTTTTATCCTTGCAAATTCACAGTGTAGTGCTGCCCTGCTTTCATCCACATTGAATACCACTAAATTCTAGCTCATCCTTTTTTGTCCTTCACGAGCATCACAAGCCTTTGTTAGCAGACAGTGTGAAAGAAACCAGTTTGGAGTTGCAATCTGCTCAAATGATGTGTTAGTCGCTCCGTGGAGTATCAAGGAAATGATGGATGCTGCGAAAGCGTCAGCAGAAAAAAACAAAACAAAAAAAAGAAGAGAAAGGATTGCAGGGTGTTAAGAGTGTTTAGATTTACATCCCATTGCTTATTTGGCGTGTAAATTGTGGGTTTGTGTTTTCAGATGCAATCTTTTCTGTTGCTAAACCACCTACGTGGAGCCATACTGTGCGGATAACTGCTCACTATTAAAGGGAATAAACAAGGCTGTAAAAGGAAAGCTATAGCAAATTTGACGTAACGTGCAGGCCTTTGGTGGGCCAGAATGTCGCCCCTTTTTTATTTTACAATTGGCAATCAGTAAAAATGCCATGCACCACCGTGTTCCCCTCCCTTCCATTTTGTGAAACATTTGTTTCCACTTGCTAAAGGCCTCTGGTGCAGCAAAGGAAGGCCGGGGAGGGGGAGTGGCTCAGTGCCCCCTGAAATGGCAGGTGAAACTTTCTGCTTGCCTAAATAATTTCCCAGCAGAACATTATTCTGCTAGGACACAGGGGCTGAAAGTGAGGCTCAATTCAAACTCTAGTGACAAGAAACAACACGGCTCTTAGTGGATGGCTCGCATGTCGAGTTCCTGAACGCTGGTTAAGTGGCAGCCTCCCTGAGTTTATCTGGCATGCCTTTCTCAATGCTTCACTCATTTTTTTTGCCTCTCTCAAAAGCACATGGAATAAAGGAAATCGACTGTTAAAACTCTTAAATTCTCATAACATTTTGGCATGGTTTTTATATGTGCAGCGGTTGTGGAGAGAGGTACTGGCACTGTGTATTTTATGTTTTGTGGAATTATATTTATCTCAAATATTTTTAATTTATAATGTTGCTACAAAATGTAGTTTTGAAATTTTCCAAATCTTTTTACAAAAGTGAAATAAATATTAAATTGCATTTAATTGACAAAAAAATTATAATTTTCAAAATGACTTTTTTTCACATAATTCATAGACAAAATTAAAATAACAAACACACACATTAAATACAGGCAATATTGGCCTGAAATATTTTTACAATATTTTCTTCTTTTTATTTTAGTAATTATTTTAAAAATATGGGAATTTCTTTTATTATCACTGCCTTTTTTTACCTATACATTTTACTGCATATATTCAAATTCCCACAAATACTGCTTCAAATCTGAAGTTTACCCTCTTATCCATAACAGATACAGCAACATACTTATTGCACACAAGTCACTTTAAGAAGTGCAATTTGTGCAGCTAAAAATGACAAAATAACTGCCTTAGATCATGTTTTCAAGTATATGGATTTATATTGATCCCTTGATATATTCAACAGTGAAAATATAGTTTAAACTGAAAAAGTAACAACTCCAAATAGTTTTGGGGGTTTGCAAATAGATGCAACAAGAGGTTAATAATGTAACAAATTCCAGTTTTAATCACAATATTATTTTTTTCCTTTCTGATAATAACTGATACGATTGCTCTTTCCTAAAACACAAACACACACCACATATACACACGGCATCCTCGTCTCATTCTTTGTGCCATGTGAACAGGACTTGTCCTTATCTGTGCACAGCTGCAAGACTATTTGGGAAAATATTCAATTTCTGTGTGACAGAGGAGAACCTGGGAGGCAAGGCTCTGAGCAAACAGCAGTTATTGCAGCTCTGCCATAGCAGCAGAGAGCGAGGCCTGGCTGGGAGACAGGGGGGGATCTGCGGACGGCTGCCAGGGGAAGGAGTAATGTCTCGGCTGGATTATAGGAGAGCGAGGCGCATCCACACTTAAAAGCCCCCCTTTTCCCGACATGACAGATCTGTTATTTTGGGATGGCACGGGTAAACATGCCAGAGCAATATATTTCTCCCATTCCACCCTACTCTTGTCCTTGACAATTGTGACCGATTGGAATTAGGAAATGTTTTGATCTCTTTATCATTTTTTGGTAAGGATTTCATGTTCTGACGTGGATATTAGCATATTCAGTTTGAGCGCTCCAAAGTACCTGGTAAGCTGTGCTCAACATTTGATTATCATTGTACCTCTGATTAATTTTCAGCGATTCACTTTTAATGTGGTTATTCTTGGCTGCAGTTGAAATCCGTTAGATGACACTTACATTGTAGTAGAAACGACAAAAGTGTGTTTTTGCAGAGGATAAAAGTCAAGAGATAGTCAATTCATAAAACTTAAAAAGGGTTGTCCGTCTAAGATGACGTCTTGGGTTTAAGATTGGAAAAGCAAAATTTATTTTGGTTTTCAAATAGAGAAAACAATAAAGATAAGCTGTAGAAAAGTGTAAGCAAACACTCTCCCAAACAGTGCACTGGCTAGTTGAAATCCTCCCAGATTTAAGTGTACTGATTGATGTTTTTCTATGCATAAACGTGGCTCCTTCTCCTCTCTCTCAAGATTTTCTGTGTTTGGTGGCTTTCGAGGTCTGAGACTTTGATAAATGATATTTTATTGTACAGTATTTAGTATGGGAGTGTGGTGGCTTTGTTCTTGTGGAATGGCTGCCAAGTCAGATGGAGTTGCGCGTCTGGTCTGGGAGTTTCAGAGGAATATCACAGGGATGGTAAGTTGCTAAAAAAACCAAGCTAATCAACAAAATAATTGTCTTCTCAATTGCCACCATGCCAGAGACATCAAACACAGCCAGGGTTGAAAAAACAATCAAATTATCTTTAATGATTCCACACGCTGATAGATGAGGGCTCATGACTCGGTTCCGCTCATGGGGCGACCGGCCGTATGTGAGGAGGCATGACTTTGTGGCGCTCATAAATTCTGTGCATGTTTTAATAATTCACAGGGATATCTGCCTTTCACCTGTAATGAAAACAAATTTATCCTATTATGTGGGTTTTGGTGGTGAAGCACACAGAGCTGCATTAGTCTATTAATTTCCTGCAGTGAATTATGAATCCTGCTGCTTTCATCTTCTGCAGCACCCTCTATGTGTGGTCCGCAAAAGATGTTTCTATTTCCTTTCCAAACTAAAGTTTGGCCCCTGCGTTTGCTCTGTTCCCCGCCTCTCTTCTCCATACTCGCGCTCTGTCTCAGCCTCTCTCTGTGTAGATAATGTCTCTGCAAATGATTTTACCGCCCTCATTGAGGCTCCTTCCAGTAATTGAACAAGCAGAGACTGGATGCTTTACTGGAAAACAATTGTCATTATTATCTCAGATCTCCACTGTATGCGGAGAGTCAACAAAACATGGAGTTGTACTGGAATTTTTGGGCTATCTTGAAAGCCTGAATCAAAGATAGGGGATCTGGTATGCTTTCTCACGTGGGGGAAAAAAAAAAAAGTTGAAGAGAAAAGATGAAAAAGCAAATGGAAAACTACTGCCGTAACTTTTCCAGCCTCAGATTTAAATTCATGTCTTGCAGGAATCGCATGAGGTAAAGTGGAGCCCTGGGTGGTACTTTGTTGACTTTTAAACTAGGCTTGCAGAGAATATGCTAATGATTAATCTAAAACATGCTTTTACGCAGTGACAATACTTATTTCGATAATTAGCACAAAATTTGCACTAATTGTGTAATTAGAAATAATTACATGTAGGATTTTTGTTTTTTTACATATTTGCATGCTTATTCTTTTTATAAAAATTTAAGGATATAAGAAAAATGATATACATGAAAATATGAATATATCCTGGACTCCATATTGCAGTGTGATTTCTTAAGGTAGGAAGCCTTGTTTTCTTGCAAGACGTGTGGAGCTTTGATTGCGCCGCCGTGAAGCAGAATTGACCTTGTGTGTCAGAATGAGCTTTTTCTGCACCCTGTTTCGCGCGGAGCACTCTTAGAGCGAAATGGCCTTAGGAGGAGTTGTTCTTGACAGAGATGCATTGTCTCAGCCAGCCAATAAACCACGGCACTGAGTGGCTACATCTGTGAACCTCATCTTGACTACAGTGTGGGGCTAGCAACAACACGGCAACTGTCACAGCTGCACCTGCTGCTGTCTCAGTACAGAGCCTCCCTCTCTGCTGCCCACAGTGCCGCATCACTCGGCCTGCCGTGACAAGCCAGAGGCAATGGTCTGTGCTTGGGTCAGCTGGAGAGAAACTTCTAGGGAGAGTGTTTTGAAGACAGAGGACAAAGTGTCAGACCTGAGAGGAGATGTTAGGATAAAAATTCTGCCCTGAGGGCCCGGATTTGGTTCTGTTGGAGCTTGGCTGTAAGATTCTGTCTGTAAAGCATAGCAGAGTTTAGAAGTGCTTGGCTTGGTGAAATCTAGCAACATATTTGCCCACCTATTCTGACCACAGATTTTTCACACACTCCTGATTGTGAATAATAGTTATTATTATTTTGTTAACCAATGTGGTTTCATGTGTTGCTTAAAGTAGATATATGATATAAAAACACATAAGTAAATATTGCTTTTGCAAAAACACTAAACACTCGAAAATTTAAAATAAGGACAAAATATGCTCTAGAAAATGACTGTTGAGCTGATTGTGCGTGATAACACAGCCATCATGCTGTCTCAGGAAAAAAAATAAAAAGATTATTGGAAGAGAAATATGCCGAAAGGATTTTCAGCCAGGAGAAGTGATGCAACATGTCCACTTTCCTGCCAAATTGAACTTAGGAGTGTGAAAAGAAATGCAGGGACATGAGGGCTGGGGCTGACGTGCATGCAGATAGTGTGGGATTAACACAGATTGAGCGACAGTGGCCGGTGACTTCCTTTTACAGCTTTGCTTGTACAGCTGTGCCAGGCCGGGCGTTCACAGCTGCCTTTTGGTTCCAACTCCTCCTCCACTGTTGTAAGGAAGAGGTAATGAGTGTCTTAAATACTGTAGTCAAGTTGTTCCACTGATGTGTGTGTGTGTTTGAATGAAGATGTGAAATTATTTGGGCATTTTGAAATTCAGAATGCTTAATATCGACACCTCGTCGCGTCTCCCTCCTGATCTGATCTCTTTGACAACAGTACAAGAAAAATACATCCACAGACTGGCCTAATAATTCATCATGCCTGTTTCTAAATGAGGTGTGAGGCAGCTCTGCTGGTGTGAATTCTGCTATAAATCACACATACTCTTGCTGCTTTATCCATTAGACCGACCTGTTTGTCTAATTCTGCTTGTGAGTCTTGAGCAGGCTGATGTTAGTAATTGAGATGAGTGTGGGAACTGCAGCTTTTGCTTTGCATTGACATGTTGTTTTCTGAGAGCGAAATGTGGACAAGCAAATACTTAAAAGATTGCCAACATTTTAAGTTGGGCTCATGTCAAACGCTTACTTTATTTTTTGAAAATCATCGATTATCTTTTCTGCTGCCTGCGTGGGAACTACATTTACAATATTTTAAATTAAATTACTCAATCTAAACAGTAAAGAAGTATATTTCTCTGTTTTTCTACATTAAAGTTACCTTAAAAAATCTTCCATTTGTTCCACAATTTTTTTTTTTATTAGATGCAAAAATAAGAGAGGGTAGTTTTTTTTTTTTTTTTTTTGTTCTAGACTTAAATGTATGCTGCAATAAATAAATGAATACAAATAATAATTTACTAGCATTTTCTTTCAACATATGCTTTACTTGTATATTGGACATTAGTTAGTGCAAAAGAGCAGTGATGTGTGTAAACTACAGTGTTATTTTATCAAAGCAGGTTTAATGCTGACAGACGTAAATCTACGTCAAAGCTGAACAATCTACACTACTGCATGAAAGCCCAGCAACCCACAATTAATTTTTAGCTTCTGCTTCAGCAATTGAACCAATGTGATGATTGCTGTTCTGTAGTAGTTGATGGAAATGTGGAAAAAAGAAAAGCTGTGTAAAGAGGACAGTCAAAAGAAGAACAGTTTGGAGGAGAAAGGTGGTGGTGCAGAAATGTGTGCATTTTCTTTTTCTTTTTTTTTTTCATTTTGTCATTGCAAAAAAGTAGAGCCAGTGGAGTTTCTGTCATTCATCAGTCTGAGCTGATTACCAGTGAGACTGGAGTGAGCTGACAGGATGCGGCTCTCGCTGCTATTACCATCAGGCGGGCCCCAGGGTAGGCGGGGAGGTGTGGGGAGGCTCAGAGAGGCCAAGAACTGAGGGATGGAAAGGTTTCCTTTGTTTTAACTCGGAGCATATCTCTGAATGCGTTCATTTTGTCCAGTTATCTATCACACTTTTAAGAGATCTGGCCAAGATTAGCACTTGCTTTGAAAGCAGTGGTGCTGAAATGTAGCTACCAGACATCGCAGCACAAACTACCAGGTTTCCTCACTGCTTGTGCTGGTTTACTCCTTACAGCAAGAGCTGAAGAAGGGATCTTTTATTTTGTCACCTGAAAGGGCGGTTGAGGTTCTACGCATAATAAAACCAGTATAGGAAGAGGTGGGAGGGCTTCATGGCGTGACTCAACTGCAGTGGGGACATTTTGTTGTGTCGAATGTTTATATGTGTGTATATATATATATATATATATATATAATTTTTTTAAAAATCACGATAGCTACAGTTATGCATTTATGTAATGGCTCTTGACCGAAGTGCTAATTGTTACTGTAGATATTTTGATCTGTAAGCATTACAAGAATTACAGGCAGAATATTCAAAAGGTTATGAATGAATATTTATAAACTAGAGATGAAAATGTTCCTTTGAAGTCATGATGCTGTTTTTAACTGGTGATTCGTAGTCACATATATTTCTTTTTTTTTAGGCTCGGCAAGGAGCAACAATCTAAGATGCATGCTGTTTAAACACATTTCTTTTTCATTTTCTACTGTTTAAATCCTTCAGTCTTTAAATTATTTTATTTATTTTTGCTTGTGCTGGACTGAAAAACGCATTCAGATTGTCCGGGGAAAGAAATATTAGGTTGCACCTGCTCATTCATGTCAACCATAACCAGCTGCTGTTTATACTTCTTTTTCAGTGACAATTTAAAAATGATTTCCTTGTTTGAAGTAGATGGCTTTAGAAAATTTCATTTCTCACTTGAGATGAAGAAAAATAAAGTATTGTTCTTAAATCTTGTGGCTTAAGAACCCTCTTGCTGTGTAAATATATCTTCTAATACAGAGATAGCTTTTGTTTATCACATTAACAAAACAACTAAGCTTAATTTCTAATGTAGTCTATAGGAATAGAATGGACATTTTTACTTTTTATAATAATTTTAAGTAAAAATCCCACCATTTTACTGTGTTTTTGTATTACTAGAAAATTATGTACTTGTAACATAGTTACCTGCTTTTATAAAAAAAAAAAACTATTATTGTTACTGCACCAAAAGCTATTTGACAGCTCAATTATCACAGTTTTAAAAATGTAATCTGTCACATTTATGTATTTAGATTTTTTTTTTTAAGTTTCTGAAATTAAGATTATTACTCAAGTGGATAATAAGTACAATCGTATGTATTGTTGCGGTTCTGAAACGACACAAATAAAATTTTAGCCTGGTAGCTGTAGCTTTAACGGTCTAGTTTTCATGGCACAGCTCTGTTTTTCACGACTGGACATATATTTTAAAGCTGTCTTTTTCACAAGTAAGGAAAAAGCATAATGGTCTTCTTTAAGCCACCTGACTGGTAGAGTTCAACATCTGATGGGGGAAGGGCAACACATCATTATTCTATGTTCCCTTCAGCCAGAAAACACTCATCCCTCTAACACTTTTTCTGGAACCTCATAGAAAGTATTGTAAATAATAGAAACGTTGCAAAGAACCAATTTTACGTTTTTAAACTGGACGTGAGTCAGTGTTAGAATCTTCCAACATAATAACTGTAAATACGATATATTTCCTTTTGTTAAAAAAAAAATGCATCAAATTAAAACAAATACAACTATTCCTACTTCTCCCAAGTATTAGTAATGAAGTTTAATTTAATTAAATTATCTCTAATTTAATTACATATAGACTTGAGAAAAAGTTGATACATTATCCTGTTGGGCTGTACACTCTGATGTCATCTGCTTTTCATCTGGGATTCATGCCGATCCCAACATGTGAACTGTAGTTTCAAAACAGCGAGACTTTAATAAGAGTAATTAAATTCTAAAAATATCTCCAAACAGGAATTTGTACTTTTGTTGCAAATCAAGAAAAGGTACAATAGCTGTCTAACAGATAGTTGGCAAGCAGTGCGAGTAACAGGTGGGGGAGGAGCAGCACTGCATTACTCTGTGCTCTGCTCACTCCCGACACCTTCTCTGGCTACTCATTAAAATGTCTTTGAAACCGTAACTTTTTAAAACCTTGATATACTGTATTGCAAGGAACTGGTTCATGCCTGTAATCTACTATTAAGTTTAATGAAATTCTGGTTTGCAGCTCTGCTCTGGATGGTCAGTCTTATTAGGAAACCTCCCCAGCACGGGCTCTTGTACAAGCACTACACTCTTTCACTCAGGCCTTTCTTTTATTACACTCACTCCATATTCATAGCGAGTCTTACCCCCCTGTTATTATTGTGTGCAACTTAAATTGTTCCAATTATACTTCAGTGGATTACCTGCACATATATTCACATAGATTAGAATCTGCTTCCTGCTAGCTCCCGTCGTGGCAGTTCAAAGGTGCGACCTGAGTGGCAGCCCGCTATCGTTTTCCAGGGCACAAAATTGGTCAGCCTCTTAGAACTTGTTTGGGAGTATGAATCCCTTTGGTATTCAAAATAGGGTGGGTCTTATGACAGGGAGATAATTTCCCTGTGAATGTTTTATCACTGGGGCCGCTCAACAGTCTCTTGTATCTGCTCGCTCACTCCCCTTGTATTTCTGGATTTTCTGACTTTGGTCCAGATTTTCATAAGAAAGTACACACGAAGAAAGGCCCCTGTTTGTTTCCCCTTCCCTCCCCTTTTATTGTTATCACAAAAGAGCAAACACATTTTCAACATACACAAGGTGCAGCGGCAGTGATTGCTGTATCAAGTGTCCTGCTGTGAGTGGCAGAGGATGATAACATAAGCCACAGACCAATTTACATTTTTTTCCCCAAATCATGTCAAGTCTAAATCAAGGTGAGTTGGGTGTTTTTTGGAAATTTTTTAAATTTCCTTTTTTTGCCTTTAAAGAATTTTTTTATGGCTTTAACATATTTTTGGGGTGTGGAAGGTGATTTTTGCCAAATGTAACTTTCACACATTCAGTATGGCTAAAGACACAAGTTTCCCTCTTGGTGTTTATGATTGAAATTTTAATAAAACTTTATTTTGTCACATGTAAAAAAAAAAATAACAAAAAAAAAACCTTCCTTAGTCCCCAAATAAGATGGGTCCTTTGAACATACAGGGCTGACAACCGACTACACCCATTGAAACTGGGAGATGGAACAAACCAATCTGTGCTTGTTTGCATCACAATCCCACTCGGGATGCTGATGTTATGCAAATGAGCAAATTGGAGAAGGCTCAGCTCCAAAACTGTCCTCTCTCTTTCACGGCTGAAGGTGGGAGAGGGCAAAGGAGTAGTGACACCGGGACTGCATGAAGGAAATCTAATAAAGCAGCCGGAAAATTCAAAGCAACTTAAATTGTACCCGCTCCTGTCCTGGTGCTGTTTGTGCATGCTACATTAGCTGCATTTTCTTTTTGTGCGCGGTTTCATTCTGTTTTTATTCTTGTTAGAAGAAAAAGATATACTTCAAGGAAAAGGATTTTGGTTCAAGAGGGGGAAAATGCATTTTAGAGTTTTTCTATGCATTTGGGAAAAGCGGGCGAATATCCCTTCATCGGATTTAACAATCACCATTATACCTGTCAGGGCAGTACTGAGTGAAGATTTAGGGCTGACAAGTGATTGCATTCAGGAAAGACTACACCCACCTTCTTTTGTCTGAGCTTCCTGACAAGACACAGTGCTATACCTTGTTTTAGCTTGACATACGTCGCTTTCCCTCTCTTTTTTGACAAAGGCATTCGTTCCATCTTTCTAGATTGAAAATAGATATGGCAGCACTGGGATAGAAATATGCAAGTAGGCTGCATTGCATCCACTCCACCACTGTAATTGTTTTTATGTCGTATTGCTTGTGCTGCAAGGGTGAGGCCCTCTTTCTATTTTAGTGACAACTGAGATTATGCAGCGTCCCCACCTTATTTTGCCTGTGTTTGTCCTTGCTCTGAGCTACAGAAAGGTTAAAAGCCTCAATTAGAAAATGAGGCGAGCTTGGTGACATTGTGTGCGATGCCTTATATTTCAAAAGAATTAACAAGACTTAATCCTGAGCCTCGTGTAAAGATTTTGCTTAAAAAGGAAATCTACAAACGGTGTGAGGTGAAAATGAGGTGAAATTATTTGACTGGTAAACATACTATTCACAAAGCAGACATGTAGCTGAATGAGCCAACAAAGGAGATGCAGCTTTCATATCTCCCGAAGATAATGGTGCAGTCTCTCTTTTGTTTCTCAATAGTAAGATGAACAAAACGTAGGATACAGTAGACAAATGACTTATTGTCCCGCTTGCCTCCTTGCAAATGTACATTTGCTTCTCACAAGTCATCTTCTCAGTTACCTTCGTTATGTTTTGTGTTGCTGCCCACTACCTGAAAAATTAATCATCCTGTTTAATAACGCCTCATGATCACAGTGCATTATTGATGAAGAGATCCTTAATAGAGAAGATGGAGCCGGTTTTTCTATTCATTTTAAAGAGGAGGAAAGAAGGTCACATACATTGCTTACTGGTACATCTTGGGCTAAATGATGAGTATTACTGCAATAGACTGAAAAGAGGCCAAGATCATTTTTGATCCCAAAAGGTCTGCAAAAACGTCTACAAAAACAGAGATAACGGAAACTGAACAATCCAGATCAATTTTAAGTTAATTTTTACCCCCAGTTTATAGACTGGCCGACAAAATTTTCTTATTTTGTTGGCCAGACAAATACCCATAAACTGTCTCAAACCCCACTTTATTTAATTCTACAATGTTTTTGAAAGATGTTAAAATTCCTGTTTAAATTGACTGTGACTGCGCTCCCCATTTATACCAGTAAGTACCTATGAACGATCACAACCCCAAAGGTTTGACAGTATTACTGGTTTGGCAAACAGTTTTATACCATGTGTAAATTGTATGATGTAATTGCTTTTGTTAACACATATCATTAATGTTTTTAGACATTGTGATCGAAAATGGTGCATTTCTTCTTTAACTTTGCTTAACAAAGCATCAATTCTTGCTTGTTTTTACAAAAATCAGCATGGATGAAGTCAAGCTGAAATATAGGATATGAGTTTGAAAACGTTTCTGGATTTATTGTTACGATCTGTCGATCCATTTTGACTAATATTGCTTTAGCAAACTGGATCACACACATGCAAAATACATTTCTTTTGTGGTGTCCTAAAGTGTTTCTTGGGCACCAACCATGCTAAGTATTTATGTGCACAAAATAATTGGATTTGGCTTGTGGACAAAGGAGTATACACTATGTACGGCATTCGCTGTGGGTGTTTCAAGGTGAATCATGGTGTGTCAAGGACTTATTGGACTTGATTGGCAGGCACTATCACCATGAGATGCCCATATAATGGCAGGGCCCTTCGTTCCTGACCTGCCCATTTATCTTGCTGTATTAATGTCAGCCTATTAATTCCTAAGCGGAGGAACATTTGGCAAAGACACCGTTAACAGTCTTGGCTGAGTCACTCTTATCTCAGCAGACCTGAAAGGAATAGTTTTGTGCTATCAGTGAGTGGAAATGACATTTTGAAACTTTATTCGAGATAATCCACTTCACTTCCTGGTAAAACATCAAAATTAGAACAAAAAAACTGATGGAAGATGTATTAAAACTTTGCTGTAGTGAAAAATCACCTTGCTATAATCCATGTGGACAGACAGGTGTGGATATCTTAAAATGCTAATAGGATTTCTTTTCCATTGCGAGAATGATTATGTTTATATGTATATATGTGTATGTATGCATGTGCATGCGCGAGCAGGTGGGGCTGCATGCATGTGTGTTCAATGTCAGAAATCAGACACTGTTAATTTTCCCTTAAATGGTTGTGATTGTTCCATGATAGCAATTCCATATATTTTCTTCTTGACGCATAAATGGGAATTCATTTGTGATTTCTGCTTTTTTTCTTAGATTTAAATCTGCCATTAATTTGAAAAAAGATCTGCACTTTGTTTTTTCTCTAGGTTTGTTAAAAAAGAGAAAAGCTTGAATGTCACTGGTTTTCAGAAATATTGTTCATCCCATAAATTTTGATTCCAATTTTGATTTTTAAATTTTTTATTTATTTTTTTTACCTGTAACGACATTGATGTCTTTCCTGGGTTTAGCTTTGTTTAGTTGCAGTATGTCCGGACCAGGGGGAAGAGCTCTAATCGATTAATTGAGTGGCTCATAAAAATGATGAATAGAGGAAACACTAAGAGCAATGAGCATGACATGCACCACGCTTCTGTCACACGCTCTGTCTGTTGTTTGCCACTGTGTATTTAGTGGAAGCGTGGCCTGCATTTGAGGTAGGCAATGATTCATCACATTACCATCCGCGGGACTAAAAACAATTGTTTTTATGTCCTCTCAGATGATGAAATGGATTTAATAATACCTTAAAGTCATAGGTGGCTGACTGAGCCAGTTCATCTGAAAGAGACATAAAAAAAATCTCAGCCCGCATACTTATATATTAAGGTCTTTGTATTTTTTTTATATTCCAGACACCTTTAGGGGTTCCTTTTGTTTTCGAACACATCTGATCTCTTTGGCATTGTTTTCTGTCAGCCCCCAACTTCAGCCCCACTCTGCTCCCCTGCTGAGCTGTCCTGTCGCGCAGCATGCATGTTTGACCTGGTCTTTCACAGGCTTAGCTCCTGTCAGGGTTCAGGGACTACGTTTAGGGCACCGGTAGTCACACAGCGTTTGGTTGGGTGTCACTCAGCTCCTTCGACTCCAGGCCACTCTCAATCATTCCCTCTATGGAGGGGTCGGCCTCTGATTCCTCCCTGCCCGATATCTGACTCGGCGGGGCTCCCCGACTCATCTGATCGCCAAGCCTGATCTCTCCATGCCGGGGTGTGAATTTTCTGATTTGCCCTTGCAAATTGTACATCTTCAGCAGAGTCAAAGCAAGGAACCCAATTGCTTTTGGAGGAATAAATTTCCTGTACAGCTGAGACAGTGTATTTTTGACAGTCTTCTATCCCCCGGTATTTCTAATTTTTTTTTCTTCGTCTTTAAATCGGGCAACAGAATCTGAGATACCAGGAGTCTCGTAGGGTGTATGAATTCATGTATGAGGAATGCTGTTAGGAAAACCAAGTAGAAACCAAGTGCACTTCTTCTATTTCAACTTGCGGTGGTGTGTTGCTGTGTTCCTCAGGATTTACATTTCAGTCGATCTCTGCTCCCACAATTTCCATCATTTCAGTGATGTTCTGTGACAATTAATATCCCAAGTTTTTTTTTTTTTTTCTTTTAAGGGTGAGGGCTAATTCAAGGGTCAAGCAAGACTTGCAAGCTGTCAGCCTTTTATTGTATCTTAAGTTCCCCCTCCTCCACTCAAGCTCTTTATTCTAGGTCCCCCTTGATTCTCTCGGACCCTGTGTTAGAGAATGGTCCAACTCTTCTTCTATTCTCGTGTGACCCTCTAACAACTAGAGATGGACAACTGGGAGCTTTGTCTTAGAAGCATCTGCCTCTTGTTTTCAGACCCCCCGCTGCATTTAAATTTCAAACTGTCCTGAATCAACCTTCCTTCCCTCCCCACTAATAGCTCCCTTCCTCCCAGTTACTAAGCCTTTTATTTTCTTTCTCTTAAAAGGACCAACTGCTTCCTACTTTTGCATATTTGACACTCAGTTGTTGACTATAAACCATTCTGTTGTATTGTGAGTATATGGAGCGCACATATGTTTAAAGCCTGTGGGCCCACGCCCCTGTGGCTTCCCAATTTCTTAGGGTACTTAAACATCTGTCTGGGCCAGCTTCATATTTAGCCTGAGCTGTGTGTTGTCTGCCGCCATTTTAGTAATCTGTGCTTAAAAATCACAGAACATTGGCCACTGGTCATGTGTGCAATGAATAACAAGCAGTAAATATTTTAGTTGTCGTCGGTCCACTTCCATCTGTTCAGAAACTCCAAATGCAGCGGCGCATTGTTACTAAAGACTAAACTTGTTGTGCAGTTTCACCTAAGTCGACGGGCATACAGAAAGCAAGCTGAGGTGGGATTGCCGGCAGTTTTCTGTTATGAGGCGCAGAGACAAAAAAGGAACCCCCAGCTGGGAGGGGAGACCTCAACTCATTTAATGAGGAGAACGGCAGCCTCCCCACAGCCTGCGCCTTTGGTGTCTCAGCATGTTAAACACTCACAGCGTGACGCAAAATATATTAAAGTATAGGACTGTTATCGTCAATTTACACTACACCCCAACACAAGGAATCTACATTCTGCGTATTTTTCGTAGCAGGGGGTCTCTGCAGGCTTGAAGACAAAACTGTCAAAGGCATCTCGTCTTGTGTCTTCACATTCCGACACATGACTCCTGTTGGTTGTGCTTGCTTTTGTTGCTGTGCAGTGATGACAAGGCAGGAGAAAGAATAATCATACTGTTTCAGCACTCCTATCTCAGACTGAGACTTGAAATGATTGTTTATATATAAACATGAACACCTTCAGCCACTGCCGCAAACAATCATCCAAAGACACAGACTAAGTTTTGGCCATTATGAGATCAAACTGATAACCTTGAATGAAAACACATGATCTTACTGCTTGTATTTAAAACCAAAAAGCAACTATTCTGCTTACTGCTGCAAAATCATAGGAGTTTACTGATTATTATGGCTTGATATAAAGAACATTTTGTTGTTTCTGTATTAGTTTTTGACACATTGTCGAAGATGTGTGACAAAAGCTTCTTTTTTCAAAATTAATACTGGCATTACATTTCCACAAAATAATGATTTAAATTACTCTGTTTTGAACCACAAATTAACTTAATAAGTGACTGTGGTAAATCCACTCACATTTAGACATCATGTGGAAATAAAGAAAAATATTTTAGTTTTACCAAATAAATGTATTAATGTGGACAGGGTTTAAATAAATTTACTGAGATCTTATAAGCATCTAAGTGAACCCATTTTCTTAAATGTTTTGGTCACAAAGCTACTTAACAGCATGTGCTGTTAAGTAGCTCATGCGTAATGAAATATTTTTACATTAAGCAAATTTTATTATACAATTTTTCAGCTAATTTGGGTAGAATGACTCTTTATATTTTCTGACATCTTTTTTAAGAGACACCTGCAATTCATAGTTGTGCTGGTTTTAGCCTGAACTGTGTGTACAATCGCTTAAATAATTAATCACTGCCAGATTAATGCTACACAGCAGTTGCTTAAATAATGGCACCATACCTACGTTGTGGTAGGTGCTTCGAGGTTTCTAGCAAGCAGACCGTACTTCTGATAGTACCTGTACTTTTAAATTGTACACCAATTAGAGTATTGGTTCATGTGATCTTTGAAAATAATAAATTGTATCTGATTCATAAAATAATCATCTCTGCAATCAATTGTCTTGTTTCAAATTAAGCTTCTTAAAATGTGTTTATTAAATACATAAGAAAACTGAGCACATATTATATGAACCAAGTAAATATTTTAGTTAGAGAGGATTTTCAAAATATATCACTTTATGCAAGGAAGAATAAGGATTAAATTGGATGATCATCATTAAGTACATATATTCTAATCTAAGAACAAAACAACAGTCACTAAGACTTTGTGCCCGGATGAGAATTCCTAATCCTATATACTGAGTAAAAAGCTTTACTGTGGAGACAATCAGCTTAAGGTCTCATTATAATGTATGGACCGTGAGTGTGGACAGTAGCCACTTCCCAGATATATTTAATTGGTGCAACATGCACTAATAAAAAGCAAGTGGCAGAGTTTTGTGGCAATCCAATATGTTTGGTCTCTGTGATCAGCTTTCATTTGTCAAGCCTCACAACTGCACATTATTCCTCTGAAACTAAATACGCTGTGGCCGTGTGTGTTCTGCTCCTGTTAACCTCTCTTAATGGCTCTAAAATTAGAGGTCTCAGGTGAGGAGCAATGTCAAACCAGATGAACTGATTATGGCAGGTTTAATTATAACTTTGGCAGCAAATGCGTGCGCTCTGCATGTTTTCTCGCTGATGAATTATTACGATGCCTGAGAACTCAGACAAAACAGATCAAAGAGCCTTCAGGCGCTGGTTATCCTCCAGCATGGAGGTGACAGCTGAAGCTGATTTGTGCGGTTCTGACTGTACATAACAACACAAATCCTCCCTGTCTTCTCTGTTGAGTTTTTTTTTTTTTCATTTGCTGCTAGTGTGAGCTGTGTAAAATTCGCTCCCTCGAATCTTAAACAATCGCAAGCTGTAGACATACAAAAAAAAAAAATGAAATGGTGTTTTTCAATGTGGAAAAAAAAGAGAAAACTGTTTCTAATGGGGTCCTGTGTGCCTTGTTGCCTGAGTGATGCCACATCCCATGGCGAATGTGCTAATGGTTCATGGGAGCAAGAGGATGGAGCTTAACCCAGCGGTGTAAACACACAGACAAAAGGGAGCCGTTAGTAGTGTGAAACACATGCCTGGGCGTGCAGGTAAGCATTGGGTTTCACCACACACGGCTCCACCACTGGATCCATGGTGGGGAGGAGGTCATCTGCTTTTGTAGCAGAATGAGAGCAAAACAAACTTTCAGGCTTATACCACCGAGACAGGTATGGATGAGGTGGGAAGGGGAGGAATTCTGGTTTGGAGAAATGTCAGAGAGAAGGGCGGGGGTGGTGAGGGTATAGATTGAAGAGATAAAGTGGTTTGTGGTCAGTCTCGAGACAGAGAAGTGACCATTTGTTTTGGCACTGTTTGTTTATTTGTTTTGGGCATGGGGGAGGAAACGGGCACAAAACTTAAGGGTGGATGCGAGTGCTCTTACTTTTTAACCTCTATTGGAAGTGAAATTCTGCTGCTAGAATTAAATTCACATCAAGAATTCACATGGATTAATCCAACTTAGGTTTCAGCTCATTTTTTTCAATGCCAAAGTGCAGTTTCAGCTGTGTTTACTTTGGGTAATAAATCATATAATTTAAAATGATGAACCTCAGCTGCCATTGGATAATCATTTCCAAAATGAAATTTCATTCCGCACTAAAAATTAGATTATCATTATAACCGTGTGGGGAAAAAAATAGTGACATGTTATCTTTGCAAAAATTTGTGACAAGAATGTGTGCTATCATCTTATTGTTTTGGTTCAGTACCAAAAAACAAAAATATGTCTACGACAAAAAAAATGATTGCCATTGATTGGTACAACTCATGCAATGTATGTGTTGTTTTCCAAAATGTAAATTTCTACTAGATTTAGTGGAAACTTCAAAGTAAATGTCCTCATTGTGGAGAATACTATTCTTTTTTTGTCCAGTTTTGACTTTATTTTATTTTTTATCAAAATAGGGAATTAATTTTAGTTTATAAGTTATTCAGGCTATCTTTTCAGGTACTTTGCAGTCAAATGCTTAGCAGATGTGCCACGAGTGGCTTAGTAGCACTGAAGTTTTAATAAAACGATGGGACTCCGTTGGTTTTCAAACTTTAACTGTCAGGAATTTTTGACAATTTTAAATATTTTCAAACATCGAGGCAGAGGAGGGGTAAGGCTGTGTTACATTTGAGCCTTGCAACAAAAGACCCTGCATTGTAATTGTTGGCATCATCAAAGACAACAAAATGTTTGTTTTTTTTCAGTTTGATGGCTACAGATCTTAGGAACAATTTAATCATGTTTTTTCTTGTTTGTCTTTGAAATCTTTTTAAAAATCTTGGTTAGCATGATACCAGGAACCAGTCCATTTTGTTGTATTGTGGGACTGTAATATACATAAACATTATATTGGAATCATGATGTGCTCTGTGGCACAGTTGGAAGCACTGTTGCGTTTCAGAAAGAAGGCACTGGGTTGAAATCCTGACACAGGATCTTTTTGCATGGAGTTTGCATGTTCTGTACTGTGCATCTGTCGGTTCTCTGTAGGTACTTGAGCTTACTCTTGTAGTCCAAAAAACAAGACTGATTTGCCTCTCTAAATTGTCCTTAGGTTTGAATGTGTGTACATGGTTGCTTGTCTTGTATATTTCTATGTTGCCCTTTGATTTACTTGTCCAGGGTGTACTCTGCCTCTCGCCCCATGCCAGCTGGAGATAGGATCAGCCCTTTCACAGCACCATAAGCAGGTATAGGCAATAGATGAATGGATATTTTCTGCATCACGTCAAAAAAACAAAAAACAAAAACAAAACACATATACACGTTTAATGAGGTTAGCATCATTTAGCTATTGGTCATGAGGGAATGGACGGGGTGGGGCACATCTGTTTCTACACAACAATGCCTGCTCTCACCCTGCTCCCCCCATCCTACTAGTGAAATGTTTAGTATTTAGCTGCCATTAAGGGATTTCTCTCTTGAGGATTATTGACCTTCTGGGCTTATTTTAGTGGTGTGCGTGGGTTTGTAGCTTTTCACAGCTTAAGGTTTGTCACATCTCTTCCTTGGAATGTGAATGAAACATCAAGGGGCTTCAGAACGTGTGTGTATTCCTCAGAGGCAAAGCACACATGTGGACTAAATTTCATAACTGAACTAAATGAGGTCTTTTTGGTCTTTGTTGCAGGGAAGAAGATCGATAATGAGCATCTCTGAGACCAGTTGGCTTGGGCTTTTCTGATCAGAAGCTGTTACCCACAACACTAACCTGCCACAAATCATCAATACTCAGCACCATGGCATGCAGCCTGCGGACACTACACACCTTTTGCTGGTTTCTCATCACTTTAAACCAAGTACACTCCACAGAGGGTAAGTATATCAGAGTTTTGTCTTTGCTGGTTTTAAGAAACCAGCAAAGACACTGATTTATCATGTCATTTTTTTTTTTGTTTTGTTTTGAATAAGTTATATTTCAAGTTGACGCAGCTCCAGATGTTTCTTTTTTTTATTTATTTCTTTTTTTATTCAGTTGCAGCATGTGGAAATATAGCATGCAGCAATTCTGAACCAAGCCAAATCAGGCACTGCTTGTGTGAGTAATGCAGTTTTCAGGACAGCGGGCACAGACGGATAGAGGGGGATAATCTTGAGTGGTTTCATTAGTTGTTAAATTGTGATTTGTCTGAGATTTTCTGCTTGAAAGCGTCAGTTGTTCCCAGTGGCATCAGAGCTGGATCTGTTTGTACATTCCTCGCTTTTTAATGCTCGCCGTCATGGAAATACATGCCGCAGATTTCACACCTCAAAAAACATCAAGCTCAAATGTCTTGTAATCACACTTCATTAAGTTTTGATTAAATCAGTCCTGGCTTTGTTGTAACTGCAAGTTTTACGTGTCCAATGTTTAACCACAAGGTTGAAAAGTAACACACTAAATGTTTTATGATTGAATTTAGAATACACTAAAGCTGGCGCATTTCTTGTGTGTAATATAAGTGGGGCTAATAAAATTCTACGTAAAGATGACAGCTGTCAAAGCTCTGGCTAAGCCGTCATTTAAGTTCAGTAATCAAAAACTCGAGGGTGCAAGGTGGGATTTTAACAACACGCCTTATTGACAGTATAGCGAATCACATTGGCGTAAATTGTAATAGCATATTATGCGCATACCATCTGGATGTCATTTGATCTTTCCTTTTAAAAAATGGAAACATAATTCTCTGATCTCTACAGGCATCAATCAAATTTGTAAAACTTCAGCCATAAAAATGCCTCAAAAGCAGCTTTGCTCAGTCAGATGGTTTCCATTAAATGTGAGAATATTTCTCAACCATAAACGTGATCGAATATCAAAGTAAGCAGTGTTGTATAGATAATTAAAAATACAAATCCAAGAAATCACATTTCTATGAGTTTTCACAAACTGCCATGAATCTCAAAATCACCTGTGGTAAATTCAGCGGTTTGGACTTTATTTGTCTTATATAGACATCTGTCTATATAAGATCCAACAATTCACAGTGCTTGTCAGAGCACATGCACTAAGCATGAAGTCAAAGGCATTATCTTTAGACCTCCAACACAGGATTGTCTTAAGGCACAATTCTGGGAATGGATACAAAAAAGATTCTGCTGCTTTGAAGATTTCAGTGAGCTCAGTGGCCTCCGTCATTTGTAAATGGAAGACTAAAATGACACTTTCTGGCATACTTGCAAAAAGCTTTATGTGACTAAAAACCAACACAGTAATAACACAATTCCCACTATAAAAAATGGTGTTGGTAGTATTATTTAGGACTTCACAATATATAATAAATTGTTACTGCAACTTTACTCTAGGCAATGTACATTTTGCAAATAACTATTGGGACAAGGTAGTTATTCAAGTACCATAAAAATATGGATTTATATGACTGTAATATACTCTGTAACTTGTTTTATGTAGTATAAAAAGCTTTATAAAGGAATGGAGGGGTGGTCAAGTCATTAAAAAAAAATACAAGTAAGTTTTTTTATTGTTGAACAGCAGACACTGGCAAGAAGCAACTTTTTCAGTGCAAACTTGTCAAGATTTAAACATTGAACTTTATTGTTTTTAATTTAATAGTTTGTTTTCCAATTGATGAACAGGCACAGTCTACGTTTGCTATGATCCAAAGCAGAAAGACATAAAGATTTTAACTGTTTATGTATCGCAAGCCATCTCGTCAGTACATTATTCACTCATGCTATCACATATTGCATGTTGTCCTAATATGGTGCAGCCCTAATATTATTCAGTGGAGATGTTTTTTTTATAAGAAGACTAAGAAGACAGTAATAGCTTTTGGAAAAATAATTCTGCCATTTGCAGGACAATTTTTAAAATGTTTAAGGCTACAAAAGATTTAAAAGGAACATATCATAAAAATTCACATTTTTAGCTCTTAAATACATTTATTTGTACTTTGAGCGTCTAGGAGTGCATTTATTTTCTCCCGGTGCTATGTAGATATCTTTGTTCTTTTTCAATTATATTTCTCAGTCTATTCATTTTTCTCTATTGCTTATATTTTCTGGCTTAGCATTTTCTGCGGAACTGCTAAGCAAGGTCATGACTTCCCACTAATCAGTTTTGTGAATCCGACATTTTTTTTCTTGCAGTGATTTATGTCCAAGTTCAGTTACGCCAAAGTTGCAAGTAGACAAGTAAATGTTCGGTTCTAGCACGTATTAGTCCACAAGATTCCTTACCTTGTCCCCCTTCATCAAAGCTTTATCAAAGCGTCTGGTTAACTTTAATTTTTCTTGGAAATGTACCCACAATAGTGGGGAAAGTCCCGCTTGTTTGAGCAAAGCACTTAAGGAGGAGTCCTCCAGCAACCTCAGCTAGTATCAAGAGGGATTTTCCAAAATACTTTTTCAGATTGAGGAGTCATGTCCTTCTCTCTAGGGAAACAAGGGACACAGCAAAGTGGTAAGCTCCTAACGATGCTAAAATGACAACAAAGCTTATTTTCGACCGTGAATTTTGTGTGTTCATAATGACGTTCTGGTCTGTTTGATCGCCATTGAGTCTTCTGTTTCTGTTAACGCTGCGTGTTAATTTTTAGCTGTCTCTGTGAGGATAAAACTATATTGCATGTTTTGAATATTTGGCTTTCAGACTCCATTTTTGTACTGGGGAACACATGATTCAAATGCATTTGGTGATGTTCTTGATGCCCTCATTAGCTATCTAATTAATTATATCGAGACTTTGATATTAGGCAATATTAATATTTTAATAGGTATCTCACATACTCCATATTGTAGGGAGCTGTTATGGATGGAGAGTGTGTAAATACAGTAATAATACCATTGCAATGCATTCATTTGAGTGCATGGTTCTGCAGATTGATGGTCTTCATTCTGCTGCTCTAGGTCAGACTCTGGCTCATACATGCAAGACTGAATGGACAAGTCTTCTGTTGTTGACATCTTTGATAAACTTTAGGATGAAAAATTTCTCTTCCAATAGATAATTGTGTCCCTGCTATGAAACTAGACAAATGGCAGAACAGGGTGGAGTGAAATGCTCTGCCACCGGGAGGGGGGCGGGGCTCGAAGACACGTCTCAGAACAGAGTAACCGAGGAGTATGTGGCGCCACAATAACGAGGAATTCAGATCAAATCATTGCAGTTCTACTTTACATACACCATAAGGGAATGATTTACATGTGAAAAGTATGGCTTTAAAAGCATGAAATGTCCACTTTAAGACTGAAGCAGAGGTTCATATACAAGCAGAACAAGCCATATTAGAATAATTCATTTGTTAAAATTGTGAAAAAACTAAATCTAATTGACCAGTTTTGGAAATAATTAATTTTCTTTACATACTCTCTGTCCAATCTAATTGTGCTTGAAATATTTTCAAAGAAGCTTCAGAGCAGGTCGAGACACACCCAAAACATGTGCAGCTATAATCCCAGAAACAAGGGTATCTATTAAATCAGAGGGAGAATGCATATGCAAGCCACCCTTTTTAGATTTGTGTTTGTGTAAAAACTTAAAAACTGTGCAATTTTGCATCCATGTCATGAGTATGTTCTACTGCATTTGATTTATAATACACATTTAAATAATGATTGACAATTAAATCTATGTGTTATCAGTGTCAAAGTGATACAGAAGTGAATTATTGGCAGGTTATTTAACTCTCTGCTTGAAAATGAACAGAGTAACCAATATAATACACTGATGAATTGTCTGCATCTTAATGTTGGAATGGCAGGTTGAAAAAAATAGGTTATTTATTATTTTTGACATTTTTCATTCATCCTTTTCTCTTCTCCTCTAATATTATCCTACCCCCTTACGTCTTTTCCCTTTTCCTATTTCAGTCTCACAGATCAGCCCAGAAACAGTTCATTACAAACAATATCCCCTAGTAAACATGCTTCATTAAACTGCCTCTACCCCTAATATCTTTTTAATGCATTTTTATAATTGAATTAAATGGGTTAGTGGAATGCTATAAATAGTTTGAAGTTGGTTTGTTTCCCCCTTTTTTTCTGCACCTGAAACGTGTGTATTTATATGCTGTATAAACACACGTACCAGACTGAGAATGCAGCTATGGAGGGGAGGAAGTTTGACCTCCTTCTCTATACATTCTTCACATTTGACTTCCGTGGTTGGACACGTGTCCACGAGTATGTCTGTTTTATTTACTCAGCTGACTCAGGGTTTTCTAAGCTTTTGTCTCCCGTTTTCCTTTTCGCTATGCTCACATCTCTATTCTGAAGAATTGCTTGTTTGCTTCAGTAACCCTCAGAGTTACTGGCATTAGTTTTTAGATTGATTTGTGTTATTATTTTAATTGCACTGTATTTACAGAGCAGAGCGCTGTCGATTGCTAAATTACCCCAAGGCTTATGGCATCAAAAATTAATAATATAGCACAATAAAGTTTAAAGCCATGGTCCTACCACAACAATTATGTGTAATTTGTTATAATACAGGTTGTTTAGATGGTGTAATTTTCACCACCATTGCTTTATTATGACTGTTACCCTGCCTAAGCCCACAAGAGCCTAATATTGTGAACCATCAATATTGTAATCATCATTTATGATTGAGATCATCTGGGGTTTTATTGAGGAATGTTTATTTCTTAGATTTTATAGCTCCTGTGTCTATAAGTCAGCTACAGGTTGGAGACATGAAGGAAAATTATCCCGATCAAAGACAAGTGCTTTACCTGTTAAGATCCCTGCCTTTTCTCTGTTTGGTTCTGAATCTTGATAGAAAGATGTAACAAAAATACATTATTAAAATAGTGAAATCTCACCTTGTGATTGGTAAGATAATGGCAAATAACAGTATAAATATGAAAGAAAGCCAACAAATGACCAATGTCTTAACCACATTGCCATTTCATCCCAACTTACTTCGATTTGAACCCATAACTAAATAAATATAAAGTCATGTATTATGTCTTAGTTTATTTTTTTGGGATACAGATATTTCGATAGGTAATGTAGATTGATCTTCATATTTTTTTATATGAGCCCAACTTGGTTGAGTAAAAGCTGATGATCTAAAACTGATTTGACTCCTTATCAAACCAAACTGCTTTGTACCACCCACTACTGGTAAATATTTAAAATTAGATTCATATAATCACGCTTACTAGCAGCAGACTATGAGCCGATTAAAGAAATGTACTTTAATGTTTTGTCATGTGAATGTGATGTATATTTAGTGAAAAAGTCTCTTATGAGATTGCCAAAACAGTAAATGCACAAACTGACCAAAACATAAAAGATTTCAAAAATTAAAAAAATTGCAAGATAAATCAAATTAAACCATAAACAAAATAAAAAATCTAAACTAAGTATAGTGTAACATTAAACCTAATTTACACCCTGTATTAGTCTACAATGTGTACAAAGTGCAGATTTTGATTTGTGAAAGGTTTTAATTAGTGTTTTTCCCTTCTTTTTTGTTTACATTTTGTTAGAAAGCAAAACAGTTCAAATATATTGAAAATTGAAGTTGAATTTTTATTACGATAAATTGCAGCATGTGATGTCCTGACTCCAACAGCATGCCATGGACTCAGAGTAGAGTGATAAGGCGCTCTGCTGTTCTTAATCTTTGTGCACAGACTAATTCTGAGCCAAGAAAAATCCTCTTATTTCATAAAAAGTGACAGCTACAATGAGAAGAGGCTTTAAATATAATCACTTTGTATGATATTCATGACTAAATCGGGGATCATAGTTCTGCCAGTTTTATTGTCTTAAGTTTCACTGAACTGAATCTATATTCTAAGCACATGTCGGTTATAGATCTTTTTACATAGTGGTGTTTGTGTCGGGACTGATACTGTCATACATAACACGTTTTGCAAAGCCATTATGGTAAAACGTGACCACTTACTTTTTAAATACCTCAATGACCGTTTTAAAGAAGTTCAAACATTGTAGACCTGAAAGTCTCCGACTTATCTTTGTTTTTGTATTGCATGAGTATACATTTGCCATGTAGCATTTCAAGTAATCTTCTTCAAGTTATTTTCCCTTTATCCTGCCGGTGGTCCTTTTATATATGAATATATAAACTTTTTTTTCCACAAACAAGCAGTGATGATTTACCCTTGCAAGGCATGATTAAATTGGCTTACATGTTTTCCAAAATAATGTAGTCACATCTGGTGGGATTGCAGGGATTTGCATGTATCAGTGACAGAATTGCAATTCACACCTAGCTCAGTCACAGACTCTTTTCAAACCTTCCCCAAAGATTGTTGGAATTATGGAAAGGCAAAAATGAGATGGCACAGTGAGGATTGTGTGTCAAGAGGTGTGGAGTCGGTTTATGTTTGCAACCTGCAACATAGAGTGCTGGGAATACTTTGTTCGCTTTATTTTTTATTTTTATTTATTGCATAGAAATATTTTGTTTGTGTTCAATAGAAGTATTTTGAAATCATCAGAGAATCTGAACTGATGATTATCCTTACTATTTTGGTTAAATGCTTTTAAGGAGTTTGTTTTCTGAAGGAGGTCATGCCATGTTCAGAACAGACAAGGTTCACTAAATGGGTCACCTGCGGTTTCATCAAACCATAAACAAATATTTTCTTTAGAATTTAGCTTTTCATTCCCCTTTAACAAAAAAAAAAATGTTTTTAAAGGCGAAACCTGTAAGGACAAGCCTAGCACAGGATTTTCTCTTTCCACACACTCTGAAACCTCGCCATTGTTTCCCCTCAAAGCTTGAAATGTTTAAAGTACTTGAGGTTTCTCAAAGGGAACAGGGAAGGGCACCTTTAAAAGCACTCTTTTTGTATCGCAGGAAGGAGAAGAAGAGAAGACTTAAAACCTTCATCTCAAAGTCAATGAAGTGAAATAGACAATCAAGGTGTTCTGAAATCTAATTACTGGACTGTAAAGCCCAGGGCTTAATATGAGCCAGAACCTGCAAGAACAGGATCCAGCACCTCCCAGTGATGTTCCATTTAGATGTTTAACGACTAAAAATACTTATACTGTCTCACTTTCTATCCTTTCCTTCCTTTCTTTCTTACTTTTTTATTTAATAACCTCTTTTCTGTCTTGTCCCGATTCTGGTTTTGTAATAAGGACAAACTGTTAGTGTGAGGAAAACAAATTAATCACCTAACTTCTGATCTGATCAGATACTTAAAATCCCCGAAACAGAAGATAAATGTGATGTGATATCTTATTTCTAAACACCCTGGGCATATATGTACTGCATTGTCTTAAAAAACCGAAGTGCTGACAATGTGCGCTCATCCATAGTTACTGAATATTTAAGGAAACTTTAAAATGCTGTGGAAACTTTATATACTTTTTAAGCATGACTTTTAAAATCTGTTTTACTTACTTAACATTCAATGCAGTACCCAGACTGCTCAGAGTAAAGTGATATGTATTTGTTTTGGTCTGTGTGCTTTAAGGAGTGTGAGCTTGTTTTGTTTTTCTACCACTTTGTTGATGTCATCTTGGTTGTTTGAGGTAGACTGCGGGATCCGGCCTCCCTGTGGAGCCAGGCAGCCGTGGGGTCTGTGTACGTAGGCCGACCATGCTGTCATGTCTCTTTCATCGCCAGCCAGGCTTGGCCAATACGGAGATAAGGAGACAATGACTGGGAGAGCGAGCAGTGGCAAGGTGTAACCACAGCCCCTGGGTCTCCTCCCTGCCGAGTACTTCAAATCCTCATTAGGATTTTCAGCAAAGGAAGAAGGGATTTTCAGGATTAGGGCTTTGTCACAGCTGGCTCCAGGTCGGTGTTTGTCATGCAAGAGCATGGCAGAACTCTGACATATTGCTAACCCCCCTCCTCCTGTCTAACACAGACGCTGCCTTCACCTGGCTCCTGAGGCAGTCAATGTATGTTCCACTGACCTCAAATGCTTGATGCTTACAATTGTTAACCTGCTGCCTTTGCTAAGAGTTTTAAAGAACTCTCTAGTAGCTTTTGTCTGGTGTCTGTTGATTCTTGTTGCAGTGTCAGTGTTTGTTGGATATTAATACAGAGTTAACCTTGGAAAACATATTTAGTTTGGTGTTTACAGTCCTAATCCATAACTCTTATGAACACGTCAGCCATGATTTTGATGCAGCTGTTCAGATACGAGACTCACTGCTATGCTTTAATCTTTCCCCTTCATATTTTTATATAGCAAAAATACTAAATGGCCTTCCCTGAAACTATGTGTTCCTTAAGTTTGCTTGCCTTTTACAAAAAAGTTTGTAAAATTGACTTCTCTTCTAAAACTTTCTGACCTGCCAATACTGGTTCTAGCTCGTTCTAATTGCTCTTTTAAGAGCTGTAATTAACAGCATTAAACAAAATTTAGGCTTTTTGTTGTTGCAGTCTGTTGCTTTCAGACATGATGCTCGAGCACCTTAGCTTGCAAACTGTACTTCAGAAACATTAACTTAATAAAAATAATATGCTCAGTGCACCACAGTCCCAAGACTTTTTAGATAATCAGGATGCCTTGGTAGCTTTAACCAGCCAATGTATAATTGGAAGAATAGATAATTTCCCACCTTGACTATAAGAAAGCAGTTTGTGTAAAACACGACTTTAGAGATTTGTGATCAAGACAAAGTAATTTGGAGTTGACATTTTAGATATTTTACAGAACCTTTTGTCAGATTATGTAGCATTCTAACTATAAAATGCAGTCTTTGTATTCCTAGCCTTGCTTGAAATTTTCTAATAGGCTTCCAACAATTCAAAATCCGCTATGTTCCTTAACAGAGTTTAGTTATTTAAATACTTAAAGAGCATTCCAGGTATGGGCTGAAGTCAGCTGACCATTGATTTGCACCTTATCTTGCTACTTGCACACAGAAGAGTGTTGTTGTTGTTGGCATAAACTGTCACCGCTTAGGTATTGAGTGTTAACTGAAGTGGATCAGATCTGATTTCACGAGAAGCCTGTCACCAGTCGGGGTCGGTTAAGCTGTAAGTTTAACAATTTAGTTAACCAGTCTATTTCCCATTTTGTAAATATGAACAGTTTTCCTTTGAAAGAAAGTGACTATTTCTTTGAGGTCACAGTCTCATTACACTTAACAAAAGGCCCCTGTTTCCTGACATGTTACTTCGTCTCTCAGATTTGAACTTGGCATTAAAACTGCCTTCTTCTATAATTCTCAAGACTCTTACTGGATAAGAGGGTTTCAAATAGGTCCCACCCTAGATTAGTCATCTAATTACATATTCCTATCTGCCTTATGCTTTACAGCCATAGCTTATCTCACTTTGTTCTTGCCCTGTTAATCAGGGACACTCCGTGTAATTTTTTTTGTTTGCTTCTTGGTTTTATATTTTTTCCATTAGTGATAAATCTGAGCTTGTTGCAGGATTTACTGTTAAATATTCTGATTTATGTGACAACTAATTGCTTATGTTGTGAAAACGACTGAAAGCCATTTTCGTGATAGCAGCAAGATAAAATAGCGATGCCTCTTTAGCTTTGAAATGTTTTGCCATTGGTGGCGATTACATAGTTGACATCAAGGACTCCGGACAAACGGAAAGCAAGGACTTCTGATGAAGTGCTGTCTGGAAGGGGCGGATGGAGAGAATGTTTTTGATTATCCACTGCATAAGGTCTCTCAAACAGGACCCACCATGTACAACTTGCGCCTGACTAAGCAGGTCAAAGGGCAAATGCAGGTTTGTTTTGTATACACTGCTGTTATGATGTGGAATGATACAGTTATTAATTTGCAGAATTCAGGTCGCATAAGATTGCAGCGTGCCAATTTTCTCTCTCTTTCTCGTGAGTCATGCAGATTGGGATATTTTAGAGCATTATATAAACTGTTTTTAATAGAATTTCACTATGGACATCACAACTCTGATGTCCTCTGCAAGAGAAATTACATCCATTTATCAATGTGAGCAGCCTGGTCCCATTCTACTTTTGGGTTTAACAAAAAAGCAAACAGAAGGATGGAATCATTGAAGTGGTCTTGAACTTCTTTTATTAAACCAGGCAGATTCCATAGCAGCTGAAATGTCTCATGCAAACAACAGCAATTTGTGTTTAAGGGGTAGATAATTACATTTCCATTGTGAGGACACTGCTGAAAAACATCCTCATGGGACAGCATTAGTACAGTTTGGATGGCATGCAAGAAATACCTACTGTGGGACATGTAACGACAAAATGTGTTAAGAGAAGATGATATACTCTAAGGCTTGTGATTTCACAGATTTTACAGTCTGCTCTCATGGGTCGGTCGTAAGATATCCTTTCTTGCCCTTAGTGGAATCCTTTTTGTCCTCTTGCTTTCATTCCTGATTTAGTACAGCTATAAATCCAGAGAAGGGTCCTGTAAACGAGGGGTGGTGAAACTACGCCCATAAATAAAAAGGATTTAGAAGCAGGGCCTTTTTCAAAGAACTCTAAATTCACATTTATGTGGCTTGTTAACTCACAGGGTTTAACTCGTGCATTTAGTTTTTTTTTTTTCTTTCTTATTTTTGTAGGATTTCCGTTAAGGCTAAACTCTTCATTTAAACTCACACTTAGTAAATCAGCCAAGAATATCCACTTGTTTAGCGATTTTATTTTTGCTAATTTTTGGTGGTCCTTCTAAATCAGCAGGCTGAAGTCCTGACATGTTGGTTTACTTGATGTCAGACTGAACATATACTAGTTCAAGCTGTTAGTGCTCTGCCACTATAAGTTGACCTTACGTGATTCAGCCTTTGACCTTGTGAGTTATAGTGACCCCTGAGTGCTTTTGCATGTCAGGCCTCAGGCTTTTCCTGACTCTTGGATAAATGGCACACTTACATGTTAACAATAAATGTCCAATTAAATAATCTATTTTGAATTAGCTTCCTTCAGTATGCAGGCAGAAATATGCCAGTAGGATGTTAGACATAGGCTTATATTAATTTGTATTGGCAGAATAGTCTTTCGTAAAAACACAGTGGAATAGCAGTATTTTCAAAAATATGTAAAGCCTATAACACAATTAATTTGATTGAAAACATAAATTCACCAATGCTACAATTATGTTATTTATTGGATTTAAGTAATAAAAATAAATACTAAGTGTAGTAGTAGTCCTCAAGTATTGCTGTATTTTACACTAAATTTAATGCCTTTTGTCACTTTATCATTTGTAACACAAGCTGCTGCTTAATTCGGCTATCTGCAGTAAACAGCTTAACAGCTGGCATCTTAACAGCCATGCCATTATTTTTATTTAATGGCAAATAGGACCACAAACAATGCAGAAACTTTTATTCATAAGCAGACCTGGGCTGCCCATTTATTAGTCTTGGCAGCCTTTTTCTTTTCTTTCAAAAAGAAAAAAAGACTTTCACTCCTGTGGTCTAGAACCATTTTTCTAGACCACAAAAATAGAAAATAGATCCCAAACCTTGTATCGTATTAACAGAGTAATATGTTTTGTTAATTGTTTTGATTAAAAAAAATAAAGAAATGTTGTCCTTTTAACTTCACCACTCCTTGAAGGTGTAGCAAGGGTATAGCAGAATTTTTTAAGCTATTTTGAAGCTGTTGCTTTTTACAGCTTTTTGTGTCATGACGTTGGTAACCACCTTATACATACAGACAGAGCCATACCTGGACTGATGCTCTTGTTTCTTAATTTCCAGCAGACAGACAGCTCTCCTCTTCGAAATTCTTAAATTTATTTACAATGTTCAGCCACGAGGTTTGCATCCTGACAATTTTCAGATATGTCCTTAAATAGGAACTTTACGTGTACTGCCTTTATTAAGTAAGTTATTCTAAATCTGGAAGCATTTTTTAATGCAAGGTTGTTATATATATATATTTATTTATTTATTTATCATTTTTGACTAATAAGTAATGCGCTGAAGAATTGTCGAGATTATATTTAATTGCAAATCATAAAAACAAAAAATAATATGATACAGTAATAACTTTTATATGTAGGTGCTTCTGAAATGGGATCTGTTAATGGACATATTAGGATGTAAATGTTTTATGCAATGAAAATAGTCTATTAGGCAAGAATAAATGAGTGTTTTGCTTTTGTACTGTGTCAAGTGTTATGCAACACTATTTGTCCCATTTTAAGTGTCCAAGCAAAAATGGTGTCCACTAACAATCCACCAAATCTGGATAGCAGTGAGTCCTTGTGGTTGAGTCAGAATGGAGACAGCATAAAGAATTCAGTCAGCGCAGCAGTCGTGTCATCAGGGCATGACTACCCTGTTGGTCAGGGAATTTAAATGCCAGGTGGGGGTCAGTTGAAGCACCGGCTGAATAATGTGGCACAAATGCATACACATGAGAGCAGAGTCTTGGGGAAGAGGAACCACTGCTGTGGGCAGCTTGAAAAAGTGCACTGAGAGAACGCAAAGCAACCAGTCAGACCCCTGTGTTTTTATGTATTCCCATTGGAGACACATTGGGTGCCTTTTTATTAAAATGTAGTGCATCAAACATGTCACTGAAGCAGAGCAGGACATTTGGGCTTCTGAATGTATCTCAAGTCACTGCTTTTATTATTTTTAAAAGAAACAGAGGAAATTCTTTTGACAAGGGTCATCGCATACTAATCAAATTCAGCCTATGAAGCTCCAAAAGGCATTCACATTTAACTTGTATCAGTTGTCATCTGAAATATTGACTGACCTACATCAATTCCCTTTCGGAGTGACTCAGAGGATTAATTCACATAATTCTATTAATGTCAACTCACTTTAATTTAAATTGAGGGCAAACGTTCTCCTATCCAGTGTCTTATTTGATTTTTGAATCTAGACTGTTTACATCATTCAGTTTTTTATTTTTATTTGTTAATTTCGTCAAATCAACCTCAACATTGTAGTAATAAAACGAGTAAAGAGGCCTTGACCTTGTCTGGATAATCTCAAAATGTCTTGTAATTTAATATTGAAATTTACAGTTGACCGTGTTTTAGGAACTATGAGAGGAAATTTACTACTTTATGGTCACTGCAGCCATTTCATTACTAGGATATGTCCTTTCTTTTTTGTGACCTAAAAATCCCTCTCTCTTTTTTCCCCCTCTGTCTCTCTCTCGCTCCCTCTGCACACACTGCCTGGCCTGGGGGCTATCCGATATTAGACAGTGAGATGTCACTCTGTGCTTGTGTGAGTGCAGTCAGTTAACATGTGCAGATGATGTGTAGTCAATAATGCATTATGAAAAAAAAAGGGATTTATGACCTTGATGAGCCTCGTGTAGCTTAATTAGGCCTAAAGGTTGATTTACATACAAGTGTACATGGAATTTGATGAGGCTGTGTTTTCCTGTAGGTGCAGTACATTTTTCTTTTGTCTGGCAGCAAAACTTGATGCTTTGCATTTGTTCAAATTCTAATGGACAGGGAGGTGAGGCAGTCGCTGATATGGAAGGTACTGGGGGAGTTACATGAACCTTTATGGTTTCTAGTATTTCTACATGTCCTATTTTATTTTAACACAATTAGATTAAGTGCCACATGATCATATTTCTGTTCATTGCTATTGTGGACAGGATTATCTCTACAAGCACTAGTTTTGGGCAAAGAGAAATAAACTACATAAGGAAAACAACATCTCTGGTGTAAATTTCTGTTTAAAGCTGCTAAACAATGTGAGAAAAAAAAATATATATTTTTTTCTTTTGACATCTATTCAGAGAGAAATGATGAGATCTTTTTCAGAGTCATGTACCTATATCAAAGATGCTCCTGATAGCCCCCTGCTGTTGCTATGGAAGTAACAGAGATGTAAATGAACTGGAGTGAACTTGATGGTGGAGAATACAAATGAGGTTGAAATGTTTCTTTTTTTCTTTTGCTCTGGCTCTTTTTTTCTTCATCCTTTTTTCCTACTTCCTTTTCCTCTTATTTGTGTTTCTCATCTTTCATTATGTTCAAAGACCAACTAGCATTTAATATATTTCACGATACTATAGCATGATATGAGAACAGCTATATATATATTTAAATTATATTGGCTTTGAGGTGGCCAGCAAAGCCACAGTAACTTTGTGCAAATTCATTTCCTTTCAATACTTGGAACTGAATCCAATACTTTGGAAATTGATTGATGAAGTAAGAATAGAAAAATCTATGTTATTCCCAACTGGATGGTCATTTCTGACCACCCGTCATTTCTCAAAAAATGACCACAGTGATGGTGATATCACTGTATCACTATCACCGATAAAGTAATAGGATATCACAGTATCAAATTTATGTTTTAGAGAACATTCAAAGAAATATTGGGAAAACTAAGAGTCCCCATTATTTTCATTTTCACAAATGGATTTTTTTTTTTTAGAGATTATAAAATGTATTTTAAAGAGTGCATGTTTCAGTCCAGTTTTGTCGAGTTTGCATAACGCGGTTTCATTCTTCTTTCTAAAGTAAAAAATGTAAGACAAAAACCAAAATGCAATTATATTGTGTTGTAAATTGAATGAAAGTGTCATGAATGTTAATGATTTTTTATTTTTTTAAAAACATGTATGTTTAGTGTTGAATCCTCCAGTTTGGGTTTTGGTTTCTACATACTTCATATTCTAAACTAAAGATTCTCAAATGCAGTCCAGATTCTTAGAGAACTGGGAAATGGGCCCTCAGCAGATGCCAACTTTAACTCCTGTTAGGCAAGAGGCGATATTCTCAGTTAGCATGAAGAGCTGTCATTATTAATCGACTTCATTATCTTACAGGATAACAAGTGAGGAACTTCTTCAATTACAACTTCATTTACACTTGGATATAGGTTGTCTCTTTCCTACAGCATCCATAGGCTAATTATTACCTGCCAATGGCAAATTATCCAAATTAGATAATGACATTAAGTATCTTTTAGAAACCACTAGTTTCTTGAGAGTGCTATACAGACATCCACATGGAAATTGGAACAATTGTATTTGGAGTCATACATGCTGTTGTTTCTACATGTCCTATTTTATTTCAACACAATTAAAATAATTGTGTTAAAATAAAGCACAATTATTATCCTGAGATGTTAATCACAGGTTTGTAATGATCCTCTTTACAGGCTTTATAGTTAACATTACAACACATTTGTTTGACAATAATTTTACCTATTCCACAATATGTCAGCCTAAAAGAGACTTCTTAGGAAAAACAGGAACATGCTGTTAAATCAAAAATAAAAGTTAATATCTGCTAGTTCAGTGGTGTAATTCGTCTTTTACAATGGCCTCACAGAGTGAGCAGTCTACCTCATATCCTGCTGTTTGCTGAGCATATGCAATATTTTGTTTCATCTCCTCCCCTACATAGATCTGACTTCTTAAGAATCCATGTTGTTGGAAAGGATATCTCTGGATTATCGAATCAGCACTGTGGGAAGAGCCTTAAAATAATAGTTTCTTTTTCTTTTCAGACCCATTTTACTTGTTCCATAGATTTTGTGGTATGCAGTTGGTGGAGTAAACCAGGATGACTCAAGCTGCGTCCCCTGTGGTTTCAAGCTAATACTTTAGGCCACACTTTTCTTTCACCCAGTGTCCCTCCAGTGAGCTAGCTTGTCAGCTCAGGAGAGCGGAATAATGGCAAGCCGAGAAGAGATGCTAGCTCATTTACAAACAGCTGGTTAGCTCTCGTCAGAGCAGCTTGGAAAATCAAAGGGCCTGGTTAACGGTAGACGACAAGCATTGGGAGCGTCCCTGTCACTCTTCTCATTGGCTCTCAACAGAAATTATCTGGTTTCACATCAAAATAATGCGGGGACCCTTTTGTGTTCTGGGCACAATGATGGCAGCGTTAGTGACTGAATGGGCCTTTTGATCAGCCTCTGCTTTGCTCCTGGACTAACTGTGGAAGTATTTGTAACTCAAGTTACAAAGAGTCATTTTAATATGAACACCATTTACTAGAGGGGAGATACCCCTGGTAAAATGCAGGACTGTTTAATATGTTGTGTGATTCGGGCTGAACTTGAATGTAGTAATTTAATGTTTTGTACCATACAAAAAACTCTTGCCTGGCGGATATTTATATTAAATATATATTTTATTTTATTTATTTATTTATTTTCAAAAACTGTTTCTACTACGTGTGAATGTTCCTTACGTCATTAGTATTTACATGTGTATCCGTTTGGGTTTGATTATGCCCTGTCTGGCTTCATGGTAGAACAAGATGATCTTAATGACTTCTCATTTCTGTGAAATAGGAAGACAATTTGCTCATTACCTCTGCTTCAGTGACACTCATATCCTACCAGATGGTCACTTTCCGATTGATTTGACTCGTTGGTGAAAAAAAAAAAAAAAAAAAAAAAGAATTAAATCATTATTGCACCAAAGAGACACTGCATAATTGGTTCAGGCTACATATGGGGGTTTTCTCACATTTCTCCAAATTGTTCACCTAATGTCATTGCAAAGGTTACTTGGAGTAGTAAATATCAGCTTTGGAAGCTTTAAACAGTGTGTTGCCACCAGTGTAATAGTTGTGTACCTTACCAGAAAAGGGGCCCATGCCTCATCAAAGTTACTTTTTAATATGTTGCAAAAATTTTATTTTTTATACATTTAATAAGCACTAGCCAAAAAGCGAAGTCTTTGTTGGGTAAATTGTTCATTCTTCAATGCTAAATTGGGCTGTACTGAACTTAATGTATTAGATTTTCTGAATGTCATAATTTAGTATTATTTCACGCAATATAAATAAAGGGGAAATATGTTTCAGATGACGTTGGAGGCCAAGTGCTCCAAACAAAGCTCAAGCTTTCTTTTCAGGTGCACTGTTCTTCTTTCTCGCAAAATATTATTTCACATTAAACTATCTGAAATATCTCTTGTATACTTTAAATCGTCTTGTACATGTAGATTATGTACATAGAGGTATTTAGCAATTTATTTAGTGTGGGACATTTTGTCTTCGAAAAGGAACAGAAAAAGTCATTTCATACCTTGTATAATTAAACACAATAACTCACAAAATAATTTCATATTGTTCTAGTTTTTCTTAACTTTTGCTTGTCGCTTGATTGCTTTGCATGGAAACTGTCTTGTTCTCATCTTCAAGTCTAGCTTTGAATATTTTGGCATTTAATTCTTTATATTAGAAGTGATTTTTTTTTTTTTTATGTTTTGCCCAAAAATGCATGAAATTGACACAACACTTGTTTATACTTGAGCACATTACTTTTAGCCATTGGACAGCAACAAGTGCTCTCACTGCAGTCACTTGTTGAGTTAAGATTTTAAATGATCAAGCTGATCATTTAAAAGAAAAAAAAAAGTCTCTGGTACAGCTGATATTTCAACAATCATATTCCTGATGTGGTTTACTGCTTCCATATGGAAGGTAAATAATTTTCATGTTGTGTGTTCCCTGAATAATTATGCTAATGACCCCTTGAGCAAAATAATGATTACTTTTCTGCCTCATTTGAATAATGAAATTCTTCAGTTAAGTGTAACAGTAAGCATTGGATTTGTTTATGTTAGATTAAGTGTGATCGTATTATTGTGTTGTAACTGCAATGCATGATCAATGGTGTTTTGATTTTCCCTTAATATCGGCATGAAAACGAAGATAATTTATTTAAACTAGCGACAAAGGCACATTTATATGAAACAACATAATCAGAAGAAAATGTTAGAAGATCAGAATGAAGTTATTTGTGTTTGCTTTTCTTATGTTAGCCGTTTGAAATTATTTATCTTTCAGGCTTGAGTCTGATTTCAGCCAGTAAAGCGACATTTGTGAAGACTTTGAAACGCTTTGTAGGTCGTGGGTTAAGTCTACATAACTGCTGATGTGACTTTGGGTGTTACAGTAACAATACATTTATTGCACTCACATTTTTCCACAGACAGACTATCGGGTGTCCACATATTGATGAGTCTGTGTCACTCACATCCCATAAACTAAAAATACCATCTGACAGCGGGATGAAAAAGTAGTTCAGCCTGGGGTCTCTAATCAATGGAGAGAGGCTTTCATAAGTTGTTTACATCCCTGCTTTGGGTCCATGATCCATGGACCCAGAAGGCTAATAAAATGTGTTTTGGAAACGGCAATTTTGTTTGAAACACACAAAATTTTAACATGAAAATGTATTGCTGTAGAAAGTGTGCCAGCAGCATGGTTGAAAGGCAGCTTGTGCCAGCTGGAGTAATGCTGTTTTCTTGAGCATGCATTTGTCTTCTCATTTCTACAGGCTCTGTTTTCCTCTTTAAGAGCGAGACTGCATTAGCTCTAAAATTGTGGAGGCTCTGCTGAGTGATTTAAGTACTTTAACAGAGTTCATGTGACACAAAACATAAGTTAGGCTGACTGTGGATTTGCAGATCAAACTCAGAGGTCTTGCATATGGCCAGAAAACAGATCACTTTCAGCCGCAAAGTAGGCCTGCACAAGTTAATCTGTCCCGCCCAGCAATATTTAACTCCCCCTCTGATGATCCATTTGAAGTTCTTAAAATCTTTCAAATAAGGCAGGCTCGTTTTGAGCAACTCCATCTGAGCAAACTGTGCCAAAACAATTTATGTCAAAGTAAAATATACATTTTTAAATGTGTAAATTTGTGCATCTTTTACCAAAAAAACTGAAAAAAAAAAAATATCTTCAAGCCTTGACCAAAGAGGTGCAGGATTGTATACACTTTTTATCTACCCATTTAATTACTCGTCTCTGTAAAGGACATCACATATTACAAAAAAAAAAAAAAGAAGTAGGTTTCTTTATTTTTCTACAACCTTTGGGGAGAGTTTCACATTTTACCTTATGAGCAACATAAAATCTATTGATCCTGGGTTTTATTTTCTGAAAAATGGTTATTGGAATAGAATAGTTTGCTTTGACAACAACTCTTGTTTTCCTCTTATGCCTTTTGTACGTTTTTGTTGTGATATAATTTACATGTGGTTTCCAAGGTAATATAATGGCCTAAAAATGTTTCCAGACACTTTTTTTTTATTTCTGAATTTACTATGCTATCGTATCTTTTTTGTTTGAGTATCACATGCGATGTATGTTTCATCAGCGTATAACATGTTCATGCTTTTAATAGATTACAAATGTAATGGGCAAGCTAAAAACTAGAGACCGAGTGCAGAACCCCCTCTCCTGAACCTTTCTCAGTGGTTGGTGCTCTGTGCTGTTTAAATTATGCAGTGGTAACATTTTCTGTCAAGTGAATTATTGCTATTGCTGTTGATTTATTTTTTTTTGTTCTAAAGTTGTATTGATGCTTGTTTAATTAGGTTGGTATTGCTTTTTCTTTCAAATGATTATGCTATGATAAACAAATAAATTCTCAACATATTTTTTGAAAAAACTTTCCGATGGGTTTAAGATGAATAACTGTCATTTTGTAGTTATTTATTAGCACATACTATTCTTAGCTTAGAAGATTTACTCATTTAGAAGGCTGGGTCTTTTATTAAACAAGTACTTGTAGAAAAACAATGTATGTAGGCTTTCATTCTCTGAATCTCTGCTACTTTTATGTCTCCGTTTGGATATTTTAAAGCTGTAGTATAACGCTGAATGATGTTTAGCATTGCTCTATAGTTTCTACAAGAGGTATTGTAGTGTTCTGACAATGCATTGCTAGAGCACACTGACATGAGCTCAAGATTGACTGTCAAGTTCTGTTCCTAACACTCTGTGTTTTCATTGTTTTTCACCTTTTTCCACGCTAGCTTCTGATAAATTGTTTATCAGCCAAGGCACTTTTTTTTCTCTCCTCAGACAAAAGGGCTGAAAATGTGAAATGCAGCTAAAACCCATCATATTTGAAAGCCTTTACTTTTTGCCTGTTGGTCAAATGAAAGAATGTGCTGTCAAAAAGTGCCAGGAGAAGAAAAACGATCCATACTTAGTGATCATGGAGACAATTGAGGTTAGACTGACCAGGGCAGTGGCTTGCTTCAGAAATGTTCTTTGTTTGTGCTGAGCTTTTCACTGAATACCTCTGGAGTTGAGCTTTTACCTGATTTGTGCACAAACAGAGCAGCCAGCAATACAGACTGACATTTATCTTCCTTTGTAAAATATCACAGCAGCCTTTTCTGCCAAGAAGCACAATGCAGAATGTTAATCCCCTGCCACTGTTGCTTAGCATTTAATCAGACAAAGATAATTGTATTGGTTGCTAATTGATGAGCCATTCAATAGGGTAAAATGAACTCAGTCTTTCTTGACCAATTTAGGCAGTGACTGCAAGCAAACTCCTGCCAGTGACTTATCAAAAGAAAGAAAAGTCCTTTATGTTTCTAAACTGCACAAATGGATCACTCCAACTTGTCTGCAAGGCAAACAAATTAGAACATGAGAAGTCGTGAGGGTGTTCTTTATTTTCTTCTGTGACTGCGAACTAAGCCTCATTAGGGAGACAGAGTCTTTGGAAACAACAGCCATCAACCAAGTTGTAGGTAGGTACCCTGTTATATAAGGCCTCAAAGAGGTGACAGAGTCACCAGTGGATGCCGGGGAACAGCTTATTAGTCAAAGAAGTCAACACAGGAGCAGCTGGCAGTCTTATTAGGCTCTCTGCCCTTATTCTTTAATGTCTGACATGTCACAGCAGTAGAAAGTCGCGGTTATCAGAAATGCATACGGATTCATAAAGTTTACTTGTGTGGATCACTTTTAGTTCAAAAATGGTTTTTGGCATAACTCATATTTGCAGAACACCAACATTGATTTTTTTTTTCCTACCTACCCCCATCACTTGCCCTCATGGAAACAAATACCCACACATTCACAATGTTTTTTTGTTTTTTTTTTCTACCTCCCAATTGAGCTTTCTTCGATTGTCAGCTCTGTGAAGAGGATTAAATTACACTTATGTTGTCATGGTTGTTGGTCCTTTTTTATTCTGTGCAGAAAGAAATGAGCACTGAAAGAAAAACAGCCTCTGTGGTGATGGACTTCACCATCACATTGTGTTTTTACATTAAAATGACAAACAAAGCAACAGCAGGTCTGACAAATAAAGCTTCTCACAAACAAATATGGATTTTTAAAAAATTTACACCAGCTTTTTAAAGTATTACTTTTTATTTTTTTAATGGTGTTGTTTGCTTTGTCTTTTTTTTATTTTTTTATTTTATCAGTATCACTGTACTTATAATCAATAGTTGCAAGGTGGCCCAGGGCTCCAGACATTAGGTCGACAAACTAGACTTTAATGACAATTATTGATTTTTGTTTCAGGGCCGGTTAGGGCACAGGGATGACATAGTAACACCATTAAATTCTTCGTGCAGTTGAGATCTGAAATGTTTGCTTGACATTCTGAGGTGCAGTACCATGTGAAAGTATTCACACCCTTTGAAGTCTTTTGCACTTTGCTACATTATAACCACAAGCTTTTTTGCATTTCATTTTATCTGCAATTAGTGCTTTGTAAACACTCTTGCAATATTATTTAAGCACACATTGACATTGCATTGACTATATGAATGCAGTATATTGTAATTTGAATCACAAGTCCAGACTTAAATGCAATTGCGAATCTGTAGCATGTCATGAAAATTGCTACTGATTGTCCTTACTCTTCAGAATTAGACTTTGCTTTGTATTGCTTTGTCACATAAAATCCCAATAACAGTAAAATGACAAAACGTTAAAAGATATATGAATACTTTTGCAAGGGAGTATGGCAGGCTAGTAATGATAATAAGAGCTTTCTGTCTTTATCTCAGCTCAAGAAAATGCATGCATGCAGATGCTCCCTTTGTGCATATCCAGCTATGATGTCTTGTGATCATGTCTTCCTCTGTGGCACTGCAGCTACACATCTCTTTTCGATTTGCACTGAGAAGTCTCTTTCTTTCTCTCTTCTCCCTCAGGGTTTAGCAGAGCTGCCCTGCCGTTTGGCTTAGTGCGGAGAGAGCTGTCCTGTGAGGGTTACCCCATTGATCTTCGGTGTCCAGGCAGCGATGTCATAATGATTGAAAGCGCCAACTATGGCAGAACAGACGACAAGATTTGCGACGCCGACCCCTTCCAGATGGAGAACATCAACTGCTATCTTCCAGATGCCTACAAGATCATGTCACAAAGGTAAAGCCGCACACGTGTGTGTGCAGTGTCAAAACAGTTGATCCTAAATGAAGTGTCTATAAAAGTTTCAGGTCCGTCAGAAAATTATTGGCATGGCACAGTAATTGGTCTGAATCAGCTGTTTCAATTTGTCGTGCAGCGTTTGTTTTATTTTGTTTAAAAAAAATTATCACTAGCTTTAAAATAACGTTTTCCACCAAGGATAATGCTGTTGCCTCTGTGGAGCTGATTTAGTCCACTGAAAAAAGCCAAACTGAATAAAAGTGTGGGATGAAAAAAAGGCAGCTGTTGTCAGCATCAATACCACACATCACATTACCGTTAGCACTGATAATGAGGCGCCTGAACCTGAACAAAAGTGAATTAGAAACTTCATTACAGCTCTGAAAGGTGAAGGAGAGAGGACAAACGGTGTCAAAGGAGTACATTAAAAAAGGAAAGTAAGCAACAAACCAACTCGAACCGATTAGAAATAATCTCAGTCTCAGATTAGACAGCTAAACATAGCAAATTTGCGTTTTTTTAAATTTTTTTAATTCTTTACAACAAAGAGATAAATTAAAGTGGCAGTACTGACAGGGTGCAGATCTGCTGTGGTTTGGAGGAGCTAATTTTCTGTCTATTGCAATTTCTGCTTAGGTGTAAATTAACCTGCAAATGTGCAATCTAGATTTAGTGTGCTTACATTAGGCTATCTGTGTTTGCTTTATTTTACCTTGTTAATAAGGTTGAGCTGCTTGCCCTTAGCAAAATCGATTTAGTATGTGTCTGCATATGAGTTATTTCACTTGAATTTAAAGTGGTAAAGCAAACACAAAGACACACATTGTTGTTTGATTATTTGCACCAGACCAACACTACTTTATGCATATTGATAATTAATAGTGAAACTTTTACTGTCAAGTATAAATAGTTTCATACATTATTAAAAAGTATGTTCTTAGGATAAAGAAAAAACATTAAAGTCAATATATTTTGAAAACAGGTCTAATAAAGAATTGCTTTACAGTCATATTACTTGTCAAATAATATTCTATTCATAAAATTTTTAGTTTTCATGCTTGGTTTGTGATCATTCCTTTTGATACAGTAAATTGAAAAAAGTACTTATGCCCCTTCGACTCTAACAATTTTCAGAGAACTGTTCAATTTGTCATGGCAAATAAAACATTAATCAGAAAAGCAGTTAAGATCATCTTTTTAACATGATAATTTCAACAGTGTATGTGTTTAAACGATCCAATTAATTTCCAGGCCTAAATCGAAATGAACATCTGTTGTGAAACTTAGAAATCACTGTTCAGCTTGTTTTTAATTTTAAAATTTAACATAATGCATTGTGCAACACACCACTATAACCAGTTTTTCTTTTCTGGCATTGGCTTTATTTAATTACACAGCTGAGACACAGTAAATGGGGCAAAGACAGAAAATGGAAAATCATGCAGCACACACCCACTAGTCAGATTTTCGACACAAGAAGCTAGATTGAGAAAACCAGCATTCCTAGATTTCTGCTCTAAATAAAACATATGCCCAACAAACGCATAGATCAGCATGATGTCTGACAGATGTTTAAATATGCAGAGAAGCATAGATTTATCTGGAAGGCAACCAATGTTAGTACATAGTCTTCCAAATATGAATTTATACATGGTAAGATTCCACCAGGAATATTTTGTGCCACATGAGACATAATACATGAGACCAGTTGTCACACAGGGATGCCAGTGGAGCCAAAGTGCACAGGATGGAATGACATATGACTGCCACAGAGAGAGATATTGGCTGGTATGAGACAGTCAGCAACTCTGGCAAGCCGCCTTGGGAAATAAAAAAAAAAATGAAATAAAAGAGTAGAGCCCTTGTATTCAGGGGGGTTATTGTCAAGTCCTATTTGATGAAGTCAGATAGCTGACTCACATTGTCTGTCTTGAAAGGCTGCAGCGTCCCCGCTCCCTGTTTTTGACCCTTTATGTTACACTGCCCTCAGCCTTACTTGTTCAAAAAGAGTTTGCGGAATAATGACCACCAACTCCTAAACAGGTTCCTAATAAAGCAGCAATCTGGTGTCTGTGACAGACTGTGGTTCATTGCTTATATGCAAAATCTGAGACTGACTGAAGATATCGGATGTTGTTTTAAATGCATTCTTAGCCTTTGGGTGTCAGTTCTGAACATCTGTAGTCTAAGGAAGTAGGATCTTTCAAGGAGAAAACTGTTATAGGAAGGGCTCACAAGAGAGATTAAGAGCAAGATTTTACCTCTGATTAGACTGGAAGCAGTATGGATAAAAACAAAATGTTGCAAAGAAAAGTGATCAATAAAAGTTAATTTTTACACAGTACTTCTGAAGGAGAGCCTTATGCCCTTTACTGGGCTTCATCTCTGCTAGGTGTTTAAAGTTCAGTTGGCCCACTTCTGGGAAATCTCTGAGGAAGACTATTAGGGAAATTAAAGTAAAAAGTACATGTATGTCGGAAGTGGTTGGCACTTCAGTTCATGCAGAACAACACTAACTAATGATATTGTTGCGTTCCAGCTGAAAATAGCTTTTATGTGTAAGCACACACACACATGCACACACTAATAATTCTCTGTGTAGCTTCTGTCTGGCATGTGTGAAGAATCAAGACAACTCTTTGCACAAGTGTAACATTAAGGACCTCAGAGTTAGAAGAAATATAATTTCGTGTCATCTGTTTTATTTTTGAGTTCAAATGTTTATGTATGTAGAACATTTTCATAAAAATATATAGGCAACCTGATTCACCGACTGAAACATGTTGTCTTTAAATTAAACAGCTTGGGACAAAATGTCCAAGACTGAAGCTAATAAGAACTAATTATTTATTGCAGTAAGGCAATAAGGCCAAACTAATAATTTCCTATTTGAATGTATTTATTCTCAAATAATAAATATTCAAACCATTTGTGTTTTACTTGGAGAATATTATCAATATGGTTTTGCATATCCTGATTTCACTTTAAGACTTATTATGAAGAGCATTTAATAGATTTTTGGTCTGTCGTGCTGTGAGCTGTCATCAATTATTAATATCAGAAGCTGAGGCTATGTGATGCCTTGTGTGAGAGTGGAGTAATCCAAAAGCAGTTGTAATTTATACAGTTTTCTAATTTAGGTGGGTGGGAGAAAAAGAAATCAGTGCTTGTGAAGAAAATTAAGTTGACTTTTAAATATCTGAAATTGACATGGCCCTGAAGTTTAAAGAGTTGAGTTATGGCTTTTCTCCAGTTTGATGGATTTTGTTGGAACTCTGATTTGTTTTCATATCTGGCTGGCATATTATATTCATGAGCACAATGATTTTATGAAAATAGCCTTAGGATTGTTGTGGCTCAATTAGAACATTCAGCTGCAAGCAATTAGTTGACTCAAGTGGGTGATAATCTGTACGGGAATTTTTCATATGGACGCCGCCCCTCCAGATGTGAAACTGCACGGCAGTGAAGTTTGAAATAATTAATTCATTGATGATAATATTCAGTGCTGTGATTATTCTTTTTTCGCAGGATTGAGTTTTTGTAATAATTTCATTCTCTTTTCTGTGCTGAAGCTAATTAGTGCAAACACAATGGAAACATCTATTAGATTATAATATTATATTTGTATGTATACATTTTTTAAATGCATTTTATTGATAGTAATCAAATTATCTCGTGTGGTTGGGATTAATCCAAAATTGACCGCATGTACTTATCTCAACAGAAGTTTAAAAAAAGATGACGATGATATGCCTTCATAAATCTTTTTTACAGTAAGAAACATACAAAGATATACAATATGAAAAGTGGCCTACATATATTGATTTCACTTTGACTAATGAGCTTCATTGTAAGTATTCAATAACAAGGTCATTGATTGCTGTAATATAACAGGGTTGGTTCCTGCTGTGCCTGTGGATCATGGGTTTTTAGAAGGGGCATATCATTGACAGAAATGATCAATGCAGATTGCTCTCTGGAAGAGAAGATTGAATTTATAAGTGGGATTACTGTATGACTCTTTAGTTAAACTGAGTTAATAACCAGGAGTAATTTTCAGGAAAATTTGTTTACCGATAAACATTTTTACTCTTGAAATGGACAAGAGTACATCTTGAAATGTTACGGTTTTCAAATCAAAAGAACAGCTTTAATGCCGCAAATTTTCCACACCTTGTTTTGAGCAGCTACATCCGATTTAACATGCTAAAATAGCTACAGTGTCTTAGTTTTAAATCAGCTGCATCCTCCAAGTTTGCATCAATAAAAGTGAAGTGGGATCTGGAGACTAAAGAATGCTACTTACACTATTTATATCAGTGACAGTACTGCTTGCAAGGCTCTCTGCGGAGGTCCATTCTTGCCGCCTGACAGCACTCTGCCTTGTACTCTCTCTCTGCACATACACTGTTGGTGTTTATTTAAAGCACAGAAGATTAAGATTTCATCAAGGTCCAGATTCAGTTAGGTTGTTTCAGAGGGATGTGCGAAAGTTCAGCGTGAATAAAAAGGCTCTCAATCTCCTTCCAATTGGTAACATTGTGCTAAACAAGAGAGTAGATTAAATCACCAGTACTAAATTTGACTAAGTTAGAGTAGTGAAATGGCCTCTGTGTGAGTTCTCAGGTCAGTTTTAGTGAAGCTTTGACCTTGAACAATATTTAATATATGTTTCTAGTCTTATGCTGTGAGTGATCAGTAATCATTTACATTAAGACCAGAGGTTCATGGCTTACAATAGAGACTTCACTGAAAAACATGATTTTAGTATTTAAAACATTTACAGATTTATGTATTCATTTTAAAATGACTTAATCTTTTTTAAGAAGTCAACATAGCCAGCTAACTAGACAGATAACTGAACAGCAGTCTTTTGTGTTTATTACCTTAAGAAAGTAGACTAGAACCACAATCATAAAGCTTTCCAAACTGCGGCTAACATTTCCAAATACAGTATGTTTCATTACAGACAGTGGCTGTTCTGTTACTTCCTGAAGTTTTTCTCTTTCTCCCTCTTCTGCAGCTCAATTAATCCTCATCTGTAAAACCTTAACTATGCTTTCATGTAAAATAGCTTATTATATCTCTGTGCTTCCTCTGACTTAATGTTTACACCTTGACACCTCACTGACTTTCTAATTGGAACTGGAAATTAATTTAGTGTTCTGTCACTAGGTTAACTAATATTAACAATACAAGCTGGTAGGTGTATCCATGTGTCTTATTTACTTTCAAACCATGTTCCAAGAATTACTTGGACCTTGCACAGTACTATGAGCATAATGTGAAAACTGAATAAAATAGAAATAAAGAGTTCATTACCGCGGCTTTCAGTGTGGCTTGAAACTCATTCATTTCTCTCTTCCGATTATAAATAACATGCAGCATTATACTCACTAATTAGTTTTGAAATATTACATCATCCCTTGAATAAAAACAAAAAAAAAATAAAAATTACATTCCACGCTTTGGACCTTTTGCTTTGAGTAAAATTACCTAAAAGAATGGTAACTGTGACATTAACATAATGAGTTCAGATTAGTCTGCTTGTAATAGCTCTACACCTTTAGAAGTTGTAAAGCTACCCGAACCCAAGAATGAGCAAACCTCTGATCATTCTATTGTTTTGAGTTGGCAGGTCTGATGTCCCCCGCAGGACACAATCATTGCTATTTCTGTATGATATTTCCTTAGTCGTGGGTGGTCCAGCTTTACATTCTGTTTAGCGAAAGGTCACTTTTCAACCAGCACACTGTCTAATAATATTTCCATTGACTTCAGTAGCATGGCGATATACCTCTTCTGCTTAAAAATCAATAAGAGCGTTGGATGAATATGAGTCAGACAGCTTTGGTCCTGACCCTTAAAGAGCCTGGAATTTCCCCCATTGAGCTATATGGGCTACTTCAAGAAAAGCAACATTAACACAAGCATATGACAGCAATTACAAGTTTGAAGGATGTCTTTGAAGCATATTGAGTTAGATCTCGTCGAAAACAGGATGTTAATGGTTAATTTCTAATTGCTCACTTCCTGAAAGAGTATTGGGCCACCTCCTAGAACTGGTCTAAATATGCTGATACAGGAGATGATTATAGATACACCATGTGTGTGTTGAATGTGTGTGTGCTTTTTGTTCTGCTCATATCACATTGTTTCACTTGCTGCCATTCTGTGGCCCTGGAAATGATTTAATTTTTCAATGGCCTGTCTACGATCAACAGGCATGCCTCTTGAGAGAGATGTCTGCCTTGATAATTGTGCCATGAACCTCATCAGCATTTCAGATGAAATGGGGCTAGACGGGTCACTTTGAGTTTAAGAGACGCTAATTTGATTGAAATTCAAACTGGGAGCACCAGGAAGTAGATTGTTCCTCTTTGGGTAATGTGCTTCCCTCGCTCATCTTGCTTCTCTCCAGTTACGCAGCGATTGTTTTTGCTGCAGCAACTCCTTTTTTCTTTATTGTGTTGTAAATTAAAAATGGGCACTTTAGGCTAGCAGAGTTTGGAAAGGGAGAAAATGGAAAATTTCATCCAAAGATAGGCACAGACAGCTAGACAAAGGAAACACTGTTTTGATTACCCCTGATTGCATTGTGATTTGTCATTGTCTTTAGTTGAAACATACCTCTAATTCAGATAGATCTAGGAAAAATGTATGTGTTATACTTTAGTCCATCTACAAAAAGAGCTATTGCTTGCTTTGTGTGGATTTGCATGGTATTAATTTTTAAAACCTATGTCACAGACAAATACACCAAATCAGAAGTCAGGACACTGTGACATTGCTTTAAAATGAGTCTACAGTTGAAACGTTAACACAGACAAATTCTAGTTTTTCTCCTTCTTTCTTGAGCTCATTTTTCTACACAAAAAATGTAGAAAAAAAATTAATGTAGAAAAATATATTTTTTATATGTAAAAATATTTTTTTACATATATCTAAAAAAAAATCTAATAGTTTTGTTAAGTCAAGATATCCATTTGGACTAGGCAGGCAAAAGACTGATGATGCCGCCATCATGTTGATATTTCAAACTAGTGATGCACAGACTTGAACATTTTGTCCAATACCGATATTAATGTTGATGTAAAGACTGATAATGTCTGTAAAAAAAATAAATCTGTTTCAACTTGAGTGGAAAACAGCCTTGAAGCAGTTTTGTGTATGAGACCATTGATACTCATATTGCCAGGCTTAGAGCAGAGGCCCCTTGGTGAAACCAGAAACTGTTTGTTTTAGCTGAATGTTTGTGGTTAACCCATTAGTCTTGCTTGATGGTACAGTCCTTGTATGGTCTGTTTTATCTTATAGGTTTGTCAGAACCAAGTAAAATGCACTAAACATGCTTTAATATAGTGTATATAATGGTTTGAAACAAAACACATTTTCTAATGGATCAGTTTAAATATGGAATACAATAGTTTGTGACTAAAACAGGATTTAAACACAACAGTATTTGTAATTTGAGGTAACTTAATATACAACTTGCACATTATCATCATGTCCAATTATTCCTCTGACATGGTTTATGGTGGCAGGGAAAAGGTTAAATTGTATGTGGATACTTGGTGTCAGGAGTGCCATCCGTTCTACCTTGTTGGCATCTGAGTCCACCCATTTTCCACTATCAGCTGGGAGTGCTCATTTTTAAGAGAGATCTGCATCAAATCCAAGCTGCGTTCCTGACGACACTCTAATTGTACTGATGTATGCCTCTCCCAAAAGGTCAGAGATGTGATGGGATTACATTTGGAATGCTTCTGCGTGATTAACGGCTTGGAGGTTGAAAAAGAGGCAAGAGGAGAAGGCACAAGCTCAATCATGCCATTCTTTTCATTGCTTTGAAGAATAAGTCATATTAAAAACCTGTTTACATTGAATGGGCATTCTCAGTATTTTGATTATCACATATTATAAAGCTGAACTGCAAATGGCTTTTCTTTAAAATATTTTTCCTATTCAAAAACAGAGTATTGAAGTAGAATGCATCACTCTAGAGAAAAGTAAAGAAAAGAAAAACTACTTTGACTTAATATTCATTAGGAAGATGATTAATTACAGCATTGCCTCAGACTATCAAAAGATAGTCAGAGATATCATATTTTAAATGTATTTAATTAGTGTGCACTGTGAGACCTGTGCCCTGCACAGCCAAATGCTGAAGTTTTTATTGGTGGAATTTCAATTACATGCTTTCTTCCAAAATGAGTGGTAGGACTATGCATAGAAGAAGTCATTAGGGCTTTTTCAATTGGTCTCAGGAGATCCCTGAGGTTTCACAGATGAGACGGTAATCAGACTCACACAATCCCATAGATCAGGGTGCCCCTGTTCCACTGCTCTAAAATTAGGGCAATATATCAAGCAGATCTATCAACACATATGACAACATTGTTTCTAAAGAAATATGAGCTTTTTTGAGCCTTTTTCTTGTTTGGTTCAGTACATTTGCTGGAGTAATGATGGTAGGTCTGTGTCTCATTAGTGTCACTAATTTTATTTTTCTATGTTATTCTGTTTTATATGCCTGACATAAACTAGGCATTCATTTCCTGGTCTCAGTGGAATCCACTGGATAAAGCACTATGATTTATATTGCTTCTGCATGATATGCTTATGCATGAGCAAAGCAGACAGAATCATCAAAGTGACCATTTAATATGAGGAAAGTGGTTCAGATCCATAAAATATTTGTTATAAAAACACACACACACACAAGAGAACCACACCATGCAGTCTATTATGATCTCAGCATGAGGTACACGTTTTAATTCCTAAACAGGAATTCATTTCCATGAGAACAAAATGCATATATTTTTATCTGTTATTACACAAGGAGGTCGTTAATGAAGAAAAAATTCCCATGAGATTCTTTGTGAACACATATGTGTACACAGATTTGAATATAAATGGGGGTCTCCACAAGCTTATAGAGAGCTGGGTTTTTTGAAACATTGTCCATTGTGAAGAAATGTAAAGAAAAAAACTTTTTTCTAAAATACAGTCAAATGAAATGTAAGATCATTTAAATAGCTGACATGCGCTGGGAGATTAATTTCTTCAGTGTTCATTCATTAAGTTACCTACAGTTATTGTAATTCTGTGCATATGTAATTTGATTAAAGAAGACTTTGTTATATTCTGGATGCAGTATTGTGGTGTAATTCACTACTGCTTAGACAGCTTTTAAGGTGTTCAACCCAAGTGGCATTTACACTGTGAAATAGTGAGTTATATTAACTGTAATCATTTGTTCCACCTAGCTTCACAATGTTTTTTTTATAGTATTATTAAAATGATCACATTTGAACTTATGGCATTGATGGGTTATTGGGCTAAAATTATTACAAAACACAAAGAGAAAAAAAAAAAAACACGATTACATTTTTCACATGAGTGTGTGAGTGCATGGTTGTCTCTGTGTTGCCCTGCGACAGACTGGCGACCTGTCCAGGGTGAACCCCACCTCTCACCCAGAATGTTAGCTGGAGATAGGCACCAACACCTCCCGACCCCACTGGGGGCAAGGACAAGGGTGGTAGAAAATGGATGGATGGACATTTTTCAAATTTAAAAAAATAAATAAATAAGTAAAGAGAAATATTTTTCCTGTCCCGCCGTTAATCAGCTATTGATCTGGTCCCTCAGATTTTCAATGCAATTTTATGTCCCTTGATAACAAAGACAACTTTCTCTGTGTATTGATGTCATCATGTTTTCATTGCAACAAAAGAACTGGTTCACCTGCAATTCTCTGATTTGCCTTGGAGCACAGTGGGCCGATTTTTAGTTTCTACTCTCCAAACGTTTTGTGTAATAACTTAAATTATTGCCGGTGAAATGGAAAAACAGTGTGCTTATATTAAATCAGCTCTTTTTTTTTTTCTCATGAAGAAGCAATATGAGCCCTAATATAATATTTTGTAACTCGTAACAGGTATTGACAGATTGTCTCTTGTTTTTGTTCAATTAGGTGAATTCCACAAATACCAATGTGAAAATTAGTTCTTAGATTGCTTGAAGTCTCCTTGTATATATATGTGTGTGTTTAGTTTAGAATGCCAGTTGGTATATATATATATATATATATATATATATATATATATATATATATATATATATATGTGTGTGTGTGTGTGTGTGTGTTTAGTTTAGAATGCCAGTTGGTGAAAACATGTCTATCCAAGTAAGATTAGCCGATTGCAACAAAATATTGATTGTACATCAACTCTTCCACCTGACATAATCACATTAGCGGAATTCATACACTGCACAGACTGTCCAAGCTTTTTTAAATGAAATGAAAGCGTTTGAATTAGGGTCCATGCCACACTGTTCATTGTCAAAAGTGAAATTAAAAGTAATATAATTTGCTATTATATTTCTGTCAGTAGATTAAAGAGCTTAATTGTGACTGGAAAAGAGCAATTTGCCAATACCTGTTGGCAAGTGCTATATATTTCTTCTAGGAGATGGGCTTTTTTGTGCTTATATTTTTATTTACCAGTTATAAAAAAATATTTGAAAACCACAGCTCATTTTTATTTATTCTGTTGGAAAACGCTCACTTGAAAATGCTCACATATTATGTTCTAATCTTATTTTTGACTTATGTAAGCCATTTAGATTATCTGAAACATGAGAAAACCCAACTTGCTCTAGCCAATAAAAACACTGAAGGCTGAAGGGTTTTCATATGTGTAGGCTGCTCAAATCATTCCACAGCGTCTCAATGAAAGGAAGATCTGGTCTTTGACTCGGCAAGGGACATTTTATTTCCTATGTTTGGTTTTTCACATAGTCCTGTAGAAGTTAAACTTGTTTCTGGTTGCTATGACATGCACTGCAATATCAACAGTAGAAAGAGCCTGCTGTACATCCTAGTATGACATCTTAAGGTTTCTGCAGACCTCTTTTAGCTTCTTACAGGCTGCTCTTAGGAGGAACTTGCTCTGATCCCTTTACATTTTGAATATTGCTTTGAATGCCTTTCACTTCTGGACATGAAATATTTTTGAGACATCCTTAGGACACTTACAAGTCTGATAAACTGCTACAATTATCTTAGAGTCACCTGGTAGCTCTTTCAATTCATTTTATTTTTTTCATATGTTGTGGTCATTGTCTCAATGCTCTTCTTTTTGTTCTCTTTCTTTTTTGTTTCCAGATGCAACAATCGGACCCAGTGCATTGTGATCACAGGTTCAGATGTCTTCCCTGACCCCTGTCCAGGGACCTACAAGTATCTGGAGGTCCAGTACGAGTGTGTGCCCTACAGTAAGTATGACCCTTCTGTCACGATTTGAAAACCCCCTCCTCTCGGCTTCTCTTCCTTTCTGCCCTCTGCCTTCTCTTTGTGTTGTTCCATACACGTCCCATTTCTGCTCTGCCTCTCTTTGTCTACAGTACCTTTCAGCACCCCTCTTCCTCTGTTTCTTCTTCAATCTGTGTCATGCAGTGAACTTTCCATGAAATATGACCTGTAAAACCCTTTGGTCCTCCTCTGCACTCCCCCTCATTATTGATGTGCTCACAGTGTTTCCACGAGCCCAGTTATGAGGTAGCAGACTAGAGGGAGGGCAGAGGAAGTCATGCTGCCTCTGTGATAGCAAGCAGGAGCTTCCCTTCTTGTGTAGAGCAGTCTATCAGGCAAAAGCACAGCTCGACTTGACTTGATGGCTTAATATACAGTCACACAACAGGTGCTGAAATATGTTAACAGATGTTTCATTATGTAACAGCAGAGAAAGATCCTCTCATAAGTCAACAAGGCAACAATTCATCTAAAGAGATAGTGTTAGCATTTTGTCTGCTACTCTGATGCTAAAATATTCATTGCCATTCAGCTCCCAAACAATCTTTAGCTTGCACTTTGCATTAAAATTTCGCTTTGTCCTTTAGTCTTCCATGTTCATTTGCAATTTGTGCTGAAATTCCCCCATTTAACCTTTGCAAACTGATTAATGATAAAGATTTAGATGAATCGCCATCAGGTAGAACTGACATAATTAGAGTCAAGAGAGATGGGAAGATAGCCTTTTGGAGTTCTTATAGTATTTTCTACCTTTATGTCTTTACATGTGTTTCAGTTTTAATGCAGTTTGAAGAACGTTGATTATAAATAATGCATGTTTTTTGGACTGTGCTTCTTCTTCATTACATCTGTCCTACATTGATTATTATCTCTATTTTTTCCTGACTTGTTCCACCTAAAGCTGGATGAGATTGCACTCTTAAACATAGGTAGATGCTAAAACTCATTACAACTTAAAAGTTAACCCTGCTGTGGTTCTGAAGACATATAATTAAAGGTGAAATACACAATAATGGCCATTTAAGTTAAAACTATTGAACAGAGATGGATCTAGTAGCACAAACATTCAACATGAAGGTGCTTGTGTTTTTCCTTTTTGTTTTTGTTTTTTTTTCTCTTGCCTTTATCATTAGGTGAAGTATTGATCTCATCTCTTGCTGTTTTAGCCCCGACCTTAATAAAAGGATTAGCGTCAAGGTGCACTCATGTACACCCACTGTTATGATTGTGTTTTGTTTTTTTTTTCTTTTGTCTTACTCTTAGGAAATAGTCAAGATTGCTGTAGTGTGTTGATTAAACTTTCACTCTAGGTCATTTAATTCTTTCACGTTCTGTTTAATCCACCTTATTCCTATAACTCATGGCGCTTTGCTTGGCATCAGTACCAGCGTGTAATAAAAAACAAAAACATGTGGGAACATCAAACCTTTTAAACATCAAATAGTATACTATATACATACAAGTCCTTTCATCTATCAAAGATTTGGAGGATGGCCAGAAGAAATTGTTTGATTACATGTTTTAACATACTTATCTGCTTTGTAAACATTATTACTAATAAACAAAAAGCTTACAGTTTAAAAATCTGATACACATCACTGCTTGCATAATAATAAAGCTGATCATTTTTTGTTGAAGGAGGTTAGACAAAACTTTGTGATTCTCTAAGCAGAAGTAGAGCTCAATCAGTACCTTAAAGCCACATGCCACCAGGCTTGTTTTTTTGTGTCATTGTCAGAATTTTTCAGTGCTGTTTGTTTCTTTCTCTCAAGAGCTGACCAATATTGTAACCAAACAGCTGCTGATATAATTGAATTCTACATTAATCTGATAGTTTCCATGTGCTTAAATCTGCTGAGAGCACATTAATTCCATTTTTTATTACTTTGCAATGATCATTTTAGGCTGAGAATGGGGATGGGAAATGCAGGTTATACTGGTGAGTTAACCCATATTATGAAAACCTGAAATGGCATTACATGTTGTTTCTTATATGTAAAAATCTTGTCAGTTGTTCAATCTACACTACTGTTAATCCTTTTAAGGAACTGAAGTTTCTTGTCTTGTAGGTTGCAACTAACCACAACATAATATGACAATTTCCTTTTGTGGACATTTCATTTAAATGAGCAGATATCAGGACATTTGGATGGTTGTTTTAAATGTAGATTCTTCAGGACTATTATTCTTGGTTCCTTGTTCAGCTACTTGTTTATTGGTAGCTGGTTAAAAACAGACACCTGATTACAGAAACAACTCCATTTCACTTTTGTTGCATGTTCAACACCATATTATTGGCGCACTAGTTAAGTTTTGTGTAGTTAAAGGCAAACAGCAACAAGCTCTGTATCTTCACAGGGACAACAGCAAGTGTGTAAAAATGGAAACCAATAAAAAAAATAATTTGTGAAACTGCAACCAGTTTTCTCAATCTAATCAGCTTCCACAACCAGGGCACTTTACTGGAACTTCCTCTGTTTTTCTAGAAGCTGCATCCAGAATCAATCCTACAATAACACTGCCAGGATGTTCCAGGTCAATTTGCCAATTTTGTACTTACTTGTTGCTTTTTTGTCCCTTCCCACCTCCATTTTGTAACTGTGAGCTAACAATTATGTTCACTTAAAACGACAATGGATTGTGTCATTTACTTGTACTTTTTTTCAGTAATTATGCCAATTTAAACATAAAAATGCTTAAATCTCATGTTATTTGATCATTAATAATCTGTAAGCTTGTTTTCGCTGTGATCTATTTTGGCTAATTAACCCATAAATGGAAAAGATGCTCACTCTTGTATAGATTTTACTTATTGGAATTATTTAACTATATGGCATGATAGCAGACTTAAATAGACCACAAACATTTCTTACTTTGAAATACTTAGTTGTTAAAGTGTGTAAGAAACTATTGAGGAATGGTCAGTATGAAATGACCAACAGTAGATGAACCCATTTCACATCTTTAAAAGAAACCAAATGGCCAAAACCTATTATGTATGAAAATGATGAATCATCAACATGACCTGTACCCTTTGCAGGAATAAGGTGGATTAGTAAAACACATACAGGTCCTGTATGTGTCATTCTCAGAAATTCCAATCATGCACGTCTGTAGCCATATCTTTTTGCTTCTCAAGGTCCATGTCCAACCAGAATAGGATCAAGAGCACAGAATGTATCCTATCACAACTGTCCTGGTAAGTTTTTAGTGTTCTCCCAGTCTAGTGCAGACAAACCCGAGTCCAGTCCAGCCTTTCCCATTCAAGCCCCACTGTAAACCATGATAGCTTTTGATTTGTTTGGTAGACTTCCTTGTTTTGTTGCTTTCCACTTACCAATCCTCTGTCTCTTTCCGTGAAATATAATCAATAGTCGACACATCGGTTTGTAGTCAGACTAATGCAGAGAGAAGCAATCACAGGGGAAGATTAACTTTTCCTCACCATAGCAAACTCTTACAGCAGCTTTCAGACAGGATGGCAAAGCCCCTGCTACAGTTTTCTAGTTTTCAGATGAAAAAGATCAAATGCCAAATACCAAGATTTGTGATTAAAAACATTTCAGTGGTCCAAGGGCTTAGGCTCCCCTGGATTTGCCAGGACACAAGATGTTTTGCAAGAGAGGGTATTAAATCCTCATTAAGCTGATCTGCATGGGGAGCAAAGACAGTGTCCTCATTTTGACCAGTAACTACTGCACATCAAAATCTGCTTCCCCACCAACATAGCACATTTTATTTGAGCATCCTATTATTTAAACCTTAATATAATCACACAAGTAAATTTGTATTTTTACTCATTTGCAAGTGGACTTTGCAAGTTGACGTTTCCGCTATTTTTGTCCTTTTAGTGTAAGAATTTGGTCCTTTCCACAAATGACCATTAGCAATGTTTTTTCCATACTCCCATAAGAGGACGTACATTTTTGCTTTCACTTGGCGCAGTGTCACCTGCTCAATTGGGTTCAGTAATTGCTTGAAGAAGGCAACACAAAATCTGTGATGTTTTTTCTGATTAATCCTCTCTGCAATGTGTTTTTGCCTCTTCTACAGGTGCATGTCATAATTAAGAAAATTGTTAACAAAATATATTTATAGTGTTGCACACAGGGGGACGATTTTCAAGTGTGACTAAGTGTTGATAAAAAACAAAATTCTATTTTTCGCACTGTTTGAATTTTACATAAGACCAAGAATGAAGGATTTTTAAAGCTGAAATGCCATCCAACTGAAAAGTGTGCCCATGTGCTGTACAATATGCTCTCAATATTTGGTTTGGGTTTCTTTGCATAAATTACCACATCAGTGTGGGAAGGATTGGTGGTAATCAGCTTATGGTATTGCTGAGGTATTAAGGAGGTCCAGAATGTCTTTAAGAGCAACCACCAGCTTGTCTGGATTGTTGCATCTGATGCCTCTCATCTTCTACTTGACAATACTCTGTGAATGCTCTATGGCATTTAAGTTGAGCCCGTTTGCCGGTTAGTCAAGCCCATTGATGCAGTGGTCATTAAACCAGGCATTGGTGCTTTTGGCAGTGATGACGGGTAAAATGGGCTGCTGAAAGAGATTTAGACATCTCTATACAGTTGTCAGCAGGGGGAAGCGTGTGCTCTTTTCACTAAAAGTTCCCTAAAATTTTACCAGTAGACAGGTGTGCTGACTTTGGGCTTCATTAAACTGTGTACCAACGCTACAGCACATTTTTCTCCACAAATCATTTTTTATGTTGGAAACATAGCAGACACTGAAGTAATTTAGATTATGTCCCTTCAGTGGTCATCCTACAGACTTTCTGTCCCTGATTTCTCAATAAAGTGTCTCATTTATTTCCTCTTGACGCTCTGACTACAGCTGCAGTCCACGCCTTTTGATTCTCCCCCAAATTCATAAATGGGTCTTGCTGCACAATTGTCTGAAAGACTTCTGCACCTTGTTCTGCAACAGTTTTTCTTCCTCTCAACTTGCCGATGATAGGCTTGCATAAAGCTCTCTCTAAACAGACATCTTCTTTAGCAGATACCTTTTGTGATTTACCCACTTTAGGGAGGGTGTTAGTGATGGCCTGCTGGCCTTTTTGTTGGTCTTATGTAATATTACAAAACTGTTATTTTGCATTGTAGCAAGAGGTCTTTATCATCAGTTAACCAAGCTAAACTTTTGAAATATGTCACGCTGGGTACGATACAGGAGTTTCACTTTTTGAAGTGAATTACAAAACTAACTTAACTTTGACTTTATCAAATTTACTGATATGCATCAAGCTCTACCTTATAGTCTGGTAGAGTTGTGTCAGAAAGCACAACCATCTATAATCATCAATATGTTTGATTACTAATGCTTCTAAAGCTATTGTATAAGTAGTTAAATATGACAGTGATTGACACAAGTGATTGACAGCATGACTGTCTCTGTTAAATATTTTTTAGTCTCCCAGTTCTCCTAATTTTCATTTTTTTTTTTGTATGATTTAAATTATGTTCTGATTTAATTTAATTTAATCACTTGAATAACTAAAGTTAAATCACAACAAAATGCAACACCAAAAGATGTTTAAAAGTGATCATAAGTAGTCAACACATATCAATTTGGAATACTAAAGAAATAGTGTGTAATATCCATTGGGAACAGTGTAATGTCTTTGGGTTAATGTGGTTTGAGATGTGTTCTGTGTTTGTTTTGTTGCTGTATGAAACTGACTGTCTTCCCTTCCCCCTGTGCAATCTGCAGGAACTTCTTGGGTATCTGACTTACTCTCCTTGCTCTCCAATTTCTGATCACACTGATTGTTCTTTCTATTTTTACATTTGATTAACCTCATCAGATCTTCTTTCATGTGTTATTTTCTTTCCAGATTTTCCTCGGCCATGTTTCTCTGTCCAGCTATGTGTCTTTAATTTTACTCCTACTTTTTTGTAACTGTGGATGCTTCAGACAACTGTTGTTAAGTTGCTTGCTTGCCTGTCCATATTTGATCCCTTAGTTGGGCACACTTGAATTTCTTCTGCAGACTGGAGTGCATTTATTTATGGACCCATATGCATCTCAAGGTTCCATTCTTTTTTGTGACTGAAGCCTAGGTCAGACACAAACATTTCTGACAGGTATTTTTTGAAATAAGATGCTCCTAATCTAAGGAGAAATTATATTATTCCAAGGCGAAAAACTGATTTTAGTGCATGTTGATCCCTTTTAAGCCAATAAACAAAACAAAACAAAAACCAACAGTTGATAGACAAGCACAAGAAAAACAGACAGATACTTCTCTGAAATCATTGTTGGCTACAAACCAACAAAATATCAAAACAAAAGCTGTTATTGTAAGCGTTGCGTTTTGCCGATGGCGCTTTAGCGGCCTTGCAATTTCAAACAGTGCAGAAACTATTAACTTGTTTACTACCTCTCACTTGTTTTGGTCAGTTGATGTATAAAGTATAAAATATAAAGTACTCTTGTTTTTTTATGTTTGTTGGTGTTCAGTCGCGTGTAGTAAAATTATTTTGCATTTTTTAGGGTCCAGTAATAAGAGTGGCACAATATATTGCAAATACAATAGCAGTTCCACTGTATGCAATAATCTTATTGAGAAGAACTCGAGGCCTGTAATGTAGTTGTTGCTACTATTCATTGCAGCATATGAAGTTTTGGAAGATAAAGAGGTGGTTAAAGTCACTAACAAATTACAACTGAGTCTCTGTACTGCTAGAAGAACAGATTTTGGCAAAAGCAACTTTTTCAATGAAACCTTGTTGAAAAAAATTATTTTAACCTTTTTGGCCATTGGTAGATAGACCACTAATTATCCTGGTTTATCTTATCTTGTAACCCACAGCAGAAACACATCAACATTGAAATTATTTGTTTATTTATTCTGAGTCATTTTGTTGTCACCAATGACATTGCTTATTATACATTTTTCTACTTGTTAGAAGAGTGTAATTTTTTTAGAATAACTGGAACAGTAATCCTTTAAATTTATCATAGTTTTTTCTATCAAAAAATTGATAAAGTATAACATGTGCACTGTAGTTTTGTTCCGCTTCCACTGTTTTAAATCAAAATGTAGCTCTTTTGTCTCATTCCAAGTCTAAAAGGTATTTTATACTGAACCTTCTTTAGCTATCCGTTGTCTAACCTGGGCTTCAGTTAATCTGGGAAATATTTTGAATAACCTTCCTCATGTTACAGAGTACATATTGAGTCTTTATTTTATTTCTGTCTTTCCTTACGTTTCTCTGTGTTGTATGTTGCTGTGTCAGTGGATCAGACTTGTTCCTTAGCATTCCACAGATACACAGAATCTGAAGAAGTAGGATCAACATTTTTACATTCCCTGTTGGGTTGTTTTTATCTGTCCCTAACCACTTTTTAGTTTGAAAGAAGATTATCTTTCTGGGATAGGGAGCTGCCTTCAGAGTTGGGAAAATATACTCAGTTTATTGTAATTAGCATAGTTTAAAACTATATTTTGCAACAACACCACCGACATTAAATAAAAATGTTTTTGCACAAGATGATTATCTTCTTGACAATTCAATGTCATTGAATTGTGGTGACTGACATACAGTTAAAACTATCTTGCCACATATAATTCATAAAATGGGCAATTATATTTGAGTAAGCGTTTCCTGTTTTAATTTGGTTATAATTACTAATGTTATTTATTTTTAAAAATTCAAATTAATGAGATTTTTTTCAGAATTTGTAGAACTCTACATTTAGAAGGACAAATGCAATGAGATTTGCTGTGTGAGTTTTTTTTCTTTTTTTTTTTTCTGTTCAATAGAAAGAAAAAACAAAAACAAAAAACACCGGTGTAAATGGCATGGAAATGTTCAGTGATTATATCTTTCGAGGAGGAGTTGGGTTTTTGTCACAGAGGTGAAATCTTTTTTTTTTCTTTTTAAATTTTTGTATCAACCCCAAAACGACCCAAAAAGACCCTGTGAAAATGTTGGACAGAGTCAGAAGCTGGGTAAAACAGTATAATTATCCACACTTAAATGTGTCCTGTACTGACAGAGGCTAAACGGTCACTAAGTGAAGAAAACCATACAAAACAACATGAAAAGCAAAATTACAATCTTCAAATGCATACAGGGAATAATACCATAATTTTTAAAGGTGTGCTTTGTGGCCTGATAAAAATAAATCTGATTGGCAATAATAACCATCATTGCATTTAGAGAGAGAAAAGAAAAGAGAAACTTGGAAGGTGCATAACACCAACTCAACTGAAGAACAGGACTGGAAGCATCAGGTTGTAGCAAACAAACCACAGGAGGGACTGGTGGAAAGATTTTGTGGAACTATTGACTGAAAGACCCAAGACATAACCCAGAAATTTGAAGGTTGGTCTCCCAAATTGACATTTACCCTAATCGTACTGCCAAATTATTTTTAAAGTTCTCAGTGAAGGAAAAAGTCAGTGCTTTGGACAGGCCATCATAAAGCCCTGATTTTAGTTACATGTGTACAAAGATAAAAAGTTGTGCACAAACAAGGCGGCCTGCAAGTCAGTACAGGAATGGGCTACAATTCCATAACTATAATAACCTATGGAGAGGAGCTTATGGAAGGAGACCCAAAATATTTTACCCTAGTCATTACTTATTAAAATCAATTCTATACATTTAAACCTCTGAATCTGAAGATTAAAAAAAAAAAAAAAAAAAAAAAAACTCTAGCAATCTCTCATTATTCTGGTATTTAGTAAAGTACAATCCTGACCTAAAACAGGAAATGTTTTGTCTGACTTAATGTTTGACATTGCCAAAAACATTTTTGTTGTTAATCAGTTTATACAGCATGTTCTTTTCATCACTTATCATTTTTGAGTCTCTTTTATTCAAATATGTTTTTGCCACATATTACTAACACATAACACATCTCATAATTAAGGTTTCTGGGTTTTTTCTTATTTCTATATTTCCATTCATTTTCCTCACTGATAATTTTTTTAAATCAGTGCAAAAATAAAAAAAAAGTCAGACATTATTTATATTGTGAACTTTGTCATAGGTGGAAGTTCTAGTTTTGCATGCAGTATTTATGTGATTTGGTCAAATAATTTGTGATTTATCATCTGTTCTTTATGTCGATATAGATGGCTTTATTATTAAAGACATCGTGTCTTTAATAATACAGACGGGTGGCAAATGAAAGGAAAACCCAAGTGCCTTGATAAAGTCTTAAGTCATAAAGCACCTAATGCACAGCTTACGTCCCTCAGTCATTGACTGGAATAAACCATATTTCATTAGTTGATGTAGTGCTAAGAAGCATTAATCTGATTTAGATAAATAGTGTATTTTTTTTTTTCATTAAAGATTCTCTTATCTTTTTATGAAGAAAATAAACACTCTTGATCTTGGTATATTTTTGTTAAAAACCTAGGATTAAGAAATAAATCATTTGGGGAAAAATTGTGAAATTAGCCTTGTAATTGTTCTTACATTTTTGTACAGCTCTTTCGTCTCATTTTTGTTTTACTCTTATTGTGTTTACAGTTTTAATTTAAAAAAGCAACAAAATTAATATTAACAACTAATTAGGCATGGTAATTATGTCAAGTAAGAGTCTTTGAATGGTATTTTAGTTTGCTGCACACTGACTAAAAATTGGAAATTGCTTCTTAACAGCAACACAAATTCCAATTGCCAGCCACAAAAATACATTAGAAAAAACACAATCTGTTATCATAAACCATAACTGGAAGATCAGTGTGCTTCCAGTTATTTTTGGCCAGGTTTAACGACCCTTTGTACAGTTTAGACATTTTGTTTCTAGTACACAATATCAATACAAACGGGGGTTCAGAGATTATAGTGTCTGTGAGCAAATGTTTTTTTGTCCTCCCGTCCCCCCAAAAAATGTAAAAAAAACTTAAGCAATTACTTTTAGCACCAAAAGTGCAAAAGAATAACTATTAATTGTACTATGATTGCCATTGAGAAATGGCCAGTATTTCTGTTCCTTTTTTTGTTGTTTTTTTGATTATGTGGTCTCCATACTCCATAGTGTGATGATATTCTCATTACTTTTATACTTGACAGCCCCCTATGCAGCCTACCAATATTTATTGATATAATTTGCTAACGATCAGCCTGGGAGTTATCTTTACTGAAGGACCTACAAAACTTCAGTGAGTCAGAAAAGAAAATGAGTGAGACAGGCATTTGGATTTAGTCCCCCAAGTCAATACTTTGCAGAGTCCATCCATTTTCATATCTTTTGCCAGCTTCCCTGTATCTGCTGAAGAAAAGCTTTCCCCCTCATGATGCAGCCGACCATTTACCTTAGAGAAGGGGCTTTAAGGGAGATAATGTTCACTCCATGTAGCACTTTGCAAGTTGGATGGATCTTATTTTTTGTTTTACCTGACCACAGCACTTCTTGCTGTGGTCAGGTAAAACCTTCATGGTTTGATGCAAACCAATAACTGGACTTTTCGTGGCTTTTTTTCCAATAATATCCTGCATCTTGGCACTCTTCCACAAGGACCAAATTTGTGGAGTGACTAATAGTTGTTCCGTCAACAGATTCTTCCACCTGAGCTTTGTGGACTTATGCAGTTTCTCCAAAGTTGTCTTTTTGGTTCTTCTTTGACTAATTCTCTCCTTACCCAACTTGTCAATTTAGGTATATGGCCATCTCATTGTATATTTGAAGCTTGATATATTGCTTTAAGCCTAACTTTAACTTCTTCATAATTTTATCCCTGACTTGTCCAATGTGTCCCTTGGTTTTCATAATGCCGTTTGTTCATTGCTGTTCTCCTACAAACCTCCAAGGCCTTCATAGATCAGCTATCTTAACACTAAAATTAAATGACACACAGGGAGACTCTAGAAGGCAATTAGTGAAGATGTAGTGGTATCAGACTAAAGGGGGGTTTTAAATGTAGATCGGGCTTTTAATTTGTGAAAAATCTTGAAATCCATACATCTTTTCCATTCAAAATTAAGCTCTGTGTTTTGTGCAACTCACATAAACGTGCAAAAAAATTAGATGAAAACACTGCAAGGTACTTTGGCAACAATTTATTTATTTATTTTTTTAGATATTTTCCTTCCCACATCTATTTACCAAATTTAAAACTGCTGATATGGCTTGCCATTTGTATAAATGTTTTAAAGCATAGTTGATTGTTAACTGCTTAATCCATCTGCCTATTTATGTTGCTTCAGTCAGTTGTTCTGTTATTTATTTATTTATTTTTTTTTTACTTTTATTTGTCACCCGTCTTTATACAAGAAAAACAGCTAAATAAAATAGTACTACTTTTTGTGGTTTGTGGTGGTGGGTGGATTAAAGGAACCAAAGTACGGTTCTACTTCAGTTTGGCCTTCCAACAACTTACCTTGAAAATCTGTTGCATTCATTGGTGTAAGCCAATGAACTTTGCTTTTGCCCTCTTTCATGCTGAAAAAGAGACAGCTTTTGTTGTGTTCAACACTGTTTCTCTTGAGTAGTTTTACTGAAATATGTTATATGTAGAAGCAAAATGGAAGTTGACATCAAGGACAGCACAGATCTAATATGTGGAATCTAGTTTTGTTAAAATCCATCCACCACAATAAACCAATCTGACAACTGTTCACAAACACAGCAACTGTGATCAGACCATTTTTGTTTGAGAGTCTAACCTCTTTTTTACAACAGGACTTTGACAGCTGTGTAACATCTTTCTCACAACTTTCCTGCTTCTAATAGGTGTACTCATCTATTTCCATGTCTCATAACATGTTGCTGCATATGTAATCATAGCAATGACAGTTAATTCATATTAATCTCTTTTTTCCCCTTGCACCCTTTTCATTCTCTCTTCCAACGCTTAAAATAGAAGTGGAGCAAAAAGGTAAATAACAGACATGATCAAAACCCTAGCTCCTTGTTTTGTGGCATCTGGTTGTAAATTACCTATTTTCTCATGGTGGCCTCTACAAACACATTGCAGATGTTTCCTTTCAGAATTCCCTGCCCCTTCCCCCCTTTCTCCAGCTGTAATGTTAATGGCCAGAGAAGAGCTGTAAGGGAAGTAGTGAGGCTGGCCATAAAAGAAATGGCACACATACAGTCCAAAATATGTAAATGGGGGTGTATTGGCTGCAGTCCTTAGGGACATCCTCTTCTCATTCTCCTTGTGTGCTTTTGCTACTCAGCAGAATCTCATATTGCCTGGCTTCCAAACCCCTTCCCATAGCATGCTATGGTAACAGTGTTTCTTGGGCCTCTTTTCAAGCTATTGCATTCTACTGTCCCCTTTTTCTCCAAGCTCCCCCTTCTCACTCTTCCTCCAACATTATTTTCATCTTGACCACTTGCTTCTCTTTTGTCTGTTGATTCTTATGCCTCTTATACCTCAAAGCAACAACCAAAACACCTCAACAAACCCTTAGTTAAAGTATCTTAAAATGTAATGATTGTGATATCTGCACCGCTTTGTAAAGACAAACATTTCTGGTGTAATGGGGTGGTGTACTCGAGGACAGTCCAAGTACACTTATACACACACATGCACATGCACACTTTTGCAGACTCTGCTGACTCCTGCTCTGTCATAACCTCTACCATCTATTGCCAAGTGACTTCTTTTGTTTAGTTTTCTTTAGTTTTGTTGTTGTTTACAGGACCAGTTTTTTTATTAGATTATGTTTCTATTCGACCCCCTTCCCTTTTTATGTTCTAGACAGCAGTAAATATTTGAGGCCAACCTTATTTCAGTACCTTCCTTAATGTTTCAAACTTTATATTACAGTTCAATAATTTTCTTGATAACTTTTGTATTTCATTTTCTTTTGTGCACATGACTAAAACTGTTGTAGTGATTGGGCATAATGCCCATAAAGATTTGTTTATACTTTTATTAGAAATTATGTTAAAAAAATTGATGCCAGAGAACATTTTGTGATTATAAACCCTAGTTTTATGTTTCACCTTTTAACCTGTACCTGTTTCTCATTTTACTCTTCTCCCATTGCTAGTTTTTCTTTGTCCTGGGACTCTGAAAGCTGTCGGTGACCCTTCCTTTCGGTTTGAGGTGGAGCAACAAGCTGGGGCCTGGTGCAAAGACCCTCTTCAAGCTGGCGACAAAATCTACTTCATGCCTTGGACTCCATATAGGACAGACACATTAATTGAATATTCCTCCCTGGATGACGTCCAAAATGCCCGGCAGACCATCACCTACAAGCTGCCTCACCGGGTGGACGGGACTGGATTTGTGGTCTACGATGGGGCCGTGTTTTTCAACAAGGAGCGCACGCGCAATATTGTGAAGTTTGACCTGAGGACTCGCATCAAAAGTGGCGAGGCCATTATCAATAATGCCAACTACCACGACACGTCCCCCTACAAGTGGGGAGGCAAAACAGACATCGACCTGGCGGTAGACGAGAACGGGCTTTGGGTGATCTACGCCACTGAGCAGAACAATGGCATGATGGTTATCAGTCAATTGAACCCGTACACACTTCGGTTTGAGGCTACCTGGGAAACTGCGTATGATAAGCGCTCAGCCTCCAATGCCTTCATGGTTTGTGGAGTATTGTACGTTGTGCGCTCCACCTATGAAGACAATGAAAGCGAGGTCAGCAAAAGTCTGATAGATTACATTTATAACACCAAACAGAATCATGGGGAATTTGTCGATATCCACTTTCCCAATCAGTACCAGTACATTGCAGCTGTGGATTATAATCCCAGAGATAACCAGCTCTATGTGTGGGATAACTTTTACGTCCTGAGGTACAACCTGGAGTTTGGCCCGCCTGACCCAGCACATGGTAAGAACTAGTCTTGCATACACATCTTCTAAAGACAGTATATGTAAACATGATTGCAGAAAAGTTAAATTCCTAACAAGTGCATTTGATGCACCTTTGGTATTCCACATGTACTATCGGGTGCCATAACTGATTGATTTTTAATTTAGAACCCTATATGTCAAAGATATGTTCAGGAAAGCTCTGAGTAGGAAAGCATCTTGAGGCTGTCTGAAGTGATAAACAACACCTTAGAGCAAGTTACCTTATCATGGAGGATCAGCATCCAGGGGATTTTTGAGAGGTTTACCGTCCCTGCTTTCCCAGAGCACCATATGCTAAAGCTCGGGGGACCATTGCTAGCATGTCCATTTTTAAGAGCGAGTGAGACAGGTAGAAGCTGAGCTACAGTATGTCTGCAACTCTGGAAACGTGCATACCAGGACAGGTGTAAAGTCTGGCCGAGGGCAAGGTGAGATCCTTCCCCGAGTAATGCTGAAATTCCAAATCTCTGTTGGCCATTAAAAAGAGGAAAAACATCTCACCCTCTGAGACAGGAGTGTAAGGATTTAAGGTCCCGTCTAGGAAAGAGATGTTAGACATGAGGGAGAAGGATCAATCATTCAGGGTCACATCAGCTGCACATGTTTTTAATTTAGTTGTCAAGAGCAGAGAAGTGGCTAGCCCAGACCTGTGATAGCCCTTGCACTGAGAATATAATAACAGCAATTATCCTAATCCCCTTCTCACCCAGAATCTTAAGCCCAAGAAATACCCAACACATTTAGTGATGAGCCACAGAGGTCAAGCAACTTTTCCACAGATTATCAGGGAGCTCGATATTTATTAATATGTTTGCTCGTCCACTTTGGTAGTGATAGGTTGTGGGCTAAGGCTGCTAAATTGGGTTCAGTCAGTGGAACAGCTTCAGTATAGCCAGTAAGAGGCAGGCTTTACTGTGACAAAGAATAAAGTCCAGTTTTCAAAGAAGTAATAAGTAATATGCCAGGAATCCACTGCCACAGCTAGAATTGTTATTATTCCGTCTTTGAATGTTTGATGTTCCTCCACAGTAAATATGACAGAACTGACTTCACTATTTGCATTTTAGAAGTAATATTAAATAATTTTATAAGGATAATGTGGTAAAAATGTTTACCCTTATTTTGGATTATGAACAATCAAGTGTTTCACATACCTATGCTAGAAAATTTATTTATTTATAAACTACGCTACACATCACTCTGAAAACACTATTTTCATTGTGGCAGCTATAATGTTTCTTTTCCTCATTAGGGACATAAAATCTGTTCAAGAATAATCATTCAGCAAAATAGTTAAAGGAAAGCGCACTGAAGTTCACAAAGGACTTCAAACTTAGAGGTTTATGGTAAGACCTGGAAATTGCCATTCATAGACAATCTCCAGCCCATCTAACTGTGCTTGAGCTATCTTGCAAATAAAAATATGCAAACATGTAGACCTTTAAAGCTTGTAGACAGATGGCCAAGAGATTTGTTGGTATAATTGTAGCAAAGCCGGTTCTGGAAAACATTGATCTTGACCTGGGGAGTGCAGAAAACATTCAGTGTACCTGCCAAACTTTTCAAATATTTTTTGTAAAATAAAATCGAAAACATTGATCTTTTTTCACCCACTTCCTAATTATGCAGTGCTTAAAGTTTGTGGTTGTAGTGTGAAGAAAATTTCTAAACGGATTCATATTGTGTTGCATGTTTTGGAAGAAATTTATTGTTTACTGGCTGTGAAATAATCCGGGAGAAGTTAAGAAAGATTCTTCGCTTTTTAGCCTCGTTGATATGGATTGAGCTATGTCAAGCAGGCTTTATGCTCAATTAGATTGGTTTGTTGTTGAACTGACGCAAATCCCCGACAGTAGAATGTGTTTTAAATGCATCTGGTATAGTCCAGTTATTTGTCTGCAAAGTGGGGAAACTCACTTCAACACACACAGTTAGACTTCCCAATCATGTAAGAACCCCATCTTCTCTTACTGTTGAGTACGCTTAGAAGCTTTGCAAACTCTAGCTGATACAGCATATGTGCTCCTTAGGGCACACATTTTTATTTTAGTGTCAACAAGGACTTTGCTCTCTCTTCTTGACAAATGAGACCTGAGTCTGGCCCTGCTGCTGACTAATGTATGTTGAGCTGAAGTCGATGAGAGTGAGCCAGAATGGTCCAGGATGATCATCAAGTTGTCAATAAACTTGTCCTCCCACATGGCTGATGTTGACACATAAATGATGGCACTTTTTTTCTTGCTGTCATAGGACGCCCTCTCTTTAATATCTTGATGCTCGTTTGACTGCCTCACTTGGCACTAAAACAAGCTATCAAAAAGCACAATGTGTTTGAGCAATTTGGGGTAAAAAAGAGTGCATACGTTTGAAAACAAATTGAAGTGAAATCTACATGATCTAAAATGTAATCCAAAACATTTTAAAGACTAATTTGTGATTTTTGATCTCATCTTAGTAGATGAGTGTATGTATTACTGTCTATATATGTACCTTACTTCAAAATTATAACTGCTAGGATGATCTCAGGACTCACTCAAACGTTAACAAGTCAAATAAGTGTTTTTTTTTTTCAAGATGTAGAAGAGCTGTTCTATATGCAAGAATTAGATTTACCTTCAAAAATGAATTTCACAGCATGCACAGAGGGTAACTTTCTTTGGAGAAAAACAGCTGATGCAGAATTTGCCATGCAGCTTCTACTTGCACTGCCCCAATATTTCTCAAGTGCACAAACAGCTAACCCATTTGATTTGGCTTGACATTTAAAGCAAAACCTCAAAGTGATGCTTAGGCACTGTGTGACAGACAGTTAAGTTCTTGTCACCTCTGATAATTTTGCCCGCCAAGAGACAAGATCATCTCTTGTAGGATTATGGAGGAATAGATGGGGTCACATCCAAAACTCGGCTTCACTGGAAGTAGACATTAAATGGGTCAGCAAGTCTCACTCTTGGCTTGAAGCAGCAGCCCCATAATCCGCTCATTTAACTGCAAGTTTTCTTCTTTGCATATCGGAACTCATAAAAGAAAATAGTTCGACATTGAATATTACAAATGACATGATTAAATTGATTTAAATAAGGTATCCCCACGAAAACTCATTAAATTTTTATATTGAAAAGAAAGTCTATTTTTATGTGACATATTAAATAATATTAGAGCAGTTTTTAACCAAATATGTATACAAAACTTTTGCTAGTTTTTTACTGGGACACAGAAGAGGCTCCAAAACCTTTTTTTTTTTTTTCATTTCTTGTAGCAAAATTACCACTATACAACAGCTCAGTTATGCTGCAATTAAGACACACACAAATCCTAACTGTTAAAACATCAATGTATATGCATACACTTTTTAAAACTTTGCTGCAACTTCAAATGAACCCTGGGCCATAGGAGATTTTAAGAATGAAAATGATCCAATTTGTTAGACATTGTTGGGTACAGTTCACTGGTGTGACTTGGCAATTAACTTTACAGCTCTGCATGTGGTCAAGAAGATGCCCTGCATTTTTGATGTATGGAAAATGCCTTACAATGCAAAAATGCTCAGCTGCTATAACTGTGTGTGACTTGTATGCATTAGCAGTCACCCTAGAGAGCTTACCTCATACAGTCTGATGAATACACAGGTCTCTAATAAGCTGCACAATGATTTATTCCTGTCTTTTTTGGTGCTTCCGTTGAGGTTAACTTGTGCATGCAAATATTTAGAGCAGCAATAAGGAAAGTCAGTCAGATAGATGGCAATTTTAAAGGAATAAAGCAGACACTATTTGAAATTGGGACAAACAAACATAAGTGTACACAGATTTTATTTTTAATTTTTTTCTAATTCTGTGTCAGTTCCAAACTTTTTGCCCCTTCAAAGCCTGTACTTCCATTTCATACACTTCAACAATTTCATTCTTTCTCACTTCCATTTAATCAAAACTACTCAACTCTTTGGTGAAATTATTCACAATGTCCTCCGCTTCTTTGTACTCAACCTTATTTATTTACGGTTTGACTTACCCTGATTACGCCAAAAGTTGGTGCTGATGTTTGATCCAGTTACAACAGACGGACACATCGACACTGCATTTAAAGTCTTGTGCAAGTGGTTTTATTGTTTCAGTGACACTTTAAGGGGACACAAAAATAACTATTACCACAATGGCCAAAATGGAAAGCACTTCATTTCTTATTTCATTTGTTGTTGTTTTTTTTTTAACTTATCATTTTTTCTTTCAAGAAACCTAATTGGCAATTCTGAGATGGGCTACTTGGTTTTCATAGCCTTCGTCTACACACCACTGGGTGAAAACCATTTTCATGTGTTTTGTAAAATCATATTCAACATCCAGCTTTTACAGCCATTTTATGTGCTCAGGGAAAATGGCAATGACTTGTTTCTATGACACAGTCACCAGTTGTACAGCGCCAGGGTCCAGGATGTGTTAAAAACGGCCAATTTGTTTGTTTGCCTGAGCAACAATCCCTCCTTCTCCCTAAGCTCCCGTCAGCTGCCCAAGTGCACACAGTGGTGTGAAAGGAGAGGTTATCGATGTGGAAAATCACCCTTTTTGTTTTTGTTTGCCTGTCCTCCTGTCTTATTTTTCATGCTACGGTTTCTCCCTGTCTACTTCCTCTGCCATTGTCTCGCCACTATGATCAGATTTTAGTTTTCGTTTACTTTCTACTTATTTGTAGGAACAGTTATTTTTTCTCTCTCACTTTGATCTTTGCGCCTGTATGATCTGCTATGAGACATGGCCACAAGTAAAACATACAAATTTTTATTTCTCCTGAATTCAGGGTAAGACCATGGCTAGACTACTCAAATAAAGCCTGGTGGGAGAGGTTCACTCTAAATGACTGGATTTAAGTAAATCCAGAGCTCTGCCTCCTGGGAAACTATAAATACAAAAACAGGACAAGGATGATCATCACGCACATGAAGATCAGGGCTCAGACTGCATACTTTTGATGTTCAGAAATAATGTTTCAAGTGCTTCAGCAGCTTTATGTCTTGCAAGGGTTTATTTTTTCAAAACTGGAAAGACGGTGCTTTTTCTACTTTCCCCTTTCCTTAAAGGGAAGCATTTTAGATTGACTCAGTAATTGTGATAAGGAAAATCTCTTTAGCGTCCAATTTGAGCGCAAATTCTTACTCCTTGACCTAATCTACTGTCAGAATGACATTAATTTTAATTGACTCCACAAGCCAACAATCCTATTCAGTCATTTTGCTATATATTATAATGTTTGACAACATTTTATTGTCATTTTTTATAATCATTAATTCTAGATTTTTTGTGTTTGCCAATTGTTACACCCCAAAGCTTGTCTTGGGGAAAATAGTCTAACAAACGATGTATCACGGTCATCAAGGCAATATCAATTTGTGCAACATGGAAATATTTGGTGGGCTATAATGTTTTAGGGGGTTCGTACATTCAAATTTTTCACGCTGTAACAATCTGCTTGACTCTGTCTTGGCACTGTCTTTTATGCTCACTTCAAGTATTAATCCTGATGATACTAAAACTCTGTAAGAGTGCTGTGTGCATTATGGTGATGGAAAAAAGTGCTGAAGTGAATGTGGGTTAATTGCTGTTTATACTGCTGTTCTAATATTGAGTAATAACACTGATAGTGATGTTTTCTTAATATCGAGCAGTTATAGCATAACATAAATCTAGATGGGCAAAGCAAGAAGACAAAATTAGCATTTTCCCTGTTTACTTTTTGCTAAAAGTTCAAACAAAAATTAAAGAGAAAGTAAGCATGTGATGCACAATTCATCAAATGAAGCATCTAATCTAATAATACCTCATTTAACACCTAAATAATTAACATCCTGACTAACAAGAGGAAAAAAATGAATATTCATCTAAACTCCTTCTCATTCTCATTAACAGAAAAAAAATGTGCTGCACAACTCAAAAAATGGCAGCTGTTTCCCACAAGGCTAATCTGAGAAACAACAATTCAAGAACATTATAGCAGAACACAAACTCACAAAAGTTTTACAAAATAACAAATAGGCTAACATAGCAAAAAGTTTAAGACCTCCACACAGACATGGTGTGTTTGTGAATAAATTGCCAAAGGGCACAATTGGTCCAACTTGACGGACTTTAGTTATAGGCCAATTCTGAATAATGATTGGCTGAGGAAACTTGGGTAGCAACCAGCTAGTTGAGCCTCAGAAGCCAATTAGCTAACAGGGAGGAGTAGCAGCACACTTGGTCACAACACACATTTTCGGGCTGAATGTTGTCCTATTGAACGAAGTTCTCCATAAGTCTTGGAATTTCTGCTCAATTTGCTGAGATACTGACAAGTTTTACTTGACTCATTTTTTTTCAGAGTTTTGGTCAGTCTTGAACACCTTTCTACAAAACTTTACCAGAAATTACCAGCAAATTATATTTTATTTTTTTATTTATTTATTTATTTATTTTTTAATTAAGCTTTTTGAAACAAGCAGACAAAAAGATAACACAGTGGAAATTCTCAAAATGAAAAAAATAAAATAAACAGAGAATAAGATGCTTTTAAAACTTGTCACTGTTGTTATAATTGCATAATGGCGTAGGAGCTCACAGGACTCAACTTTATGGCCTTGTCTACCAAAGATGCTGTACTTTGGTTGGTTCATGCTTTTTCCAGATTTTTAAAAATGTAAAGGAACTCTGTGAGCATGTAAACTGTGAAGTTTGTTTTCAAGATGTTATAGATCTTAAAGTACAATTATTATGCCTTCTGTTTAACTTTATAACCTCCATTTACTTAATTTGATTCAGTCAGATTCTGTGTTACAATTGATTTATGACATTACCACAGACTATAAACTGATGCCACATAGAGGTAACCATTCAGTTTGCTGTCTGGCATCAGCTGGTGAGCAGCGTCATTTCATACCACATTTTTAAACAGTTACTGTTTCAAAACCGCTTTTTTTTTCTGTTTCTGATTTAAAGTCCTTTTCATGAAAGGGAAGAGGAAGTGGTCAACTAAGCCAAGTTTACGCCATCTGTATAGAGAAGGCAGCTAAAAACACTGACATTAAATGTTTAGTCTGGTCACTTAAGTAGTGCCATCCATCTGTCTAATGAGAGTAGGACTCTTTTAAAACAAGTGGGAAAAGCAGTTAGATTTTGTTTTATATCCTTTTGTCAATATGACAGTACATTATTTCCGCACAAAGGTATTTGTGCTCAAAGTTAGACCTTCTTACTAGCCCTTGCTTACACCCAACTAAAGGCTTTTCGGTACTTAACCTGAATTATATTTCAAGGTCAACCCATGACCTGAAATATCATTTTTGGTTCTTCTCCAGCGTAAAACATTATGGACAACAGGTAGCGCCAGACAAGAAAGACCATTTCACACTGCTTTCCCGAACACACCTGAAACATGATGTTTTATCAAAAGCTCAAGCTGCTTGTAATCTTGCCCCTTGAAATGCGTCAATGGCTGAAGTTAAACCGCTGTACAGAGTGCTGTTAAATGATACCCACTGACAACATACAAGCATTCAAGCACTAGCAAACCTGGGATTATAATTTAAAACGTCATAAAGCGTCGCTTTACATAAAAGCGGAGAGAGAGGGAGAGAGGTAGTGATTATGGTTACACTGAGCCTTATAGCCAAGGGGATCCAGTCTCTTGTTTGATTACAGTCAGACTGTGAAACAAGGCGTATTAAAAGAATTATTACTCAGACATCACAATGGTCCCCCATCACTGCCTGACACACGCCTTTGAGGAGATTTATTTCACACAGTCTGATTATTGTGTCTCTGGGAGTCTGTGTTTCTCTAATCTGTGCATATGTAGATTTGTGTGGGTTTTTTGTTCTACACAGCTATGCTGTTGTGTGCACACATGCTTATGCATTTCCCAGCTCCTTAGATGTGTGCCTGAGTCTGAGGTCTTATATTTACATCTGTGCCTGAGTGACCAACCTCCATCATGCACTGCATTACACTTGCTGTCTGCTTGGCACACTTTGCGTTAATGCTTGAAATTTGAGACACGTACAGTTACAGAAAACTGGAAGGAGATAAAACAATTTAGTCTGACAGCTGCTGAGTCTGTTTCCTTGACTATGGTGTTATTTTGTCTGTAGTGTTGTATATAAATGTGTATATGTTTGCAGTTGCATGGGTATAAGTGGAGTGCACTGCCTTGCCTCTGTCCATATTAATCCAAGCACTGGTACTGTCAGAGAGTGAACTGTTCGAGGCAGCATTAAATAACATGATCTAGCTATTAGGTTTTGTTTCCTAAGACATGGATGTGTACTGAACACACTTTACAGGGACATGGCTCCTGGGAAATTGTGATTTTTTTTTTTCTCAGTTTTCTTCATATTTACTGCTGATACACCAGCAATCATACACATTGTTCCCTTTCACAGCTACACATGCAATTCAGAGTAAAATATGTGTAATCCAATCTCTTTTGTGTGTATTTTTCTTATTATTGGTAGATATCAATAATATCTACAGATTGTGATTATATCACAATCTTTATATAACTCAATACTCTGTTTCATAGTCAGTAACAGCTCTATTTCCATATGAACTTGGATGTATGTGGCTGCATCCAGAAAGGGAATATTTAAAACAGAGATTTTTTATTAACTTATGCTATGTTATTTACACTTCTTTAAGGATGATAAAGATTTTATTTTGTTAAACTATAATTTTTGTTGAATTATTTAAGCAATTTTATTACTCCTTTATTTATTTATTTTTTTAAATGAACAAAATTTTGTGACCTGCTTCTAATCTCCATTTTTTAAAGTAAAGATTTGACTTACTTATACTAGTTTTCACATTTAGGAACTGCAACATGGCAAAAGCTTTCAAAATACTTGTTCGATCCTCACTGTTTCTAAGTGCCCAATTATTATTCATATTAAGAGCAGATGTTCGAGATAGCGTATTCCAAAAAATATTGTTTATACCAATATTCTGAACAACAAAACAATCATTGAGTCTTTTTAGTTGTTTTATCACATAATGGTGATTAGTATGATTAGCCCCGCTAGCATTACTGAAACTGCAATGTCCATATCTATATTCCAGAAGCTTTAGATCAGTTTCTTTACTGTATTTAAAACAATAATATATACAAAATGTTCCATAACAGATATCGGATATTCCGAAGATTAAATCTTTGTTTAGCCTTCCTGTTATATGCCAAAAGTGTTTGTGTCTCTGAATTACCATTGTTATAGAAAATATGATTTCCTTTTAAACAGTGTATTATGTCTCTTTGCTTTCTCTTCCTTTGCCCTTGCAGGTTATTCTGCAAGAGAACAGAAAATAGGGAAAGTAAGAAAGAAAATGGGAAGTTTCTTTAAACTTTTTTCTCATGTGTGTTAATGTCCGATTTCCTCCTCTGTCACAAGATAACAGCACCTGGTAATGTGCCTGAGACATTACGCTGATGAGCAACCATCCAGTGTCAGTAAAGCTATTAGACATAATATAACAGACACACATGCTGTCGTTTTCCATTTGTCACTCTGACATGAGTACTCAGTCCTGGTTACGTCTCATCTAGTCTCCATGTAAGCATGGGGATTGTGCGTATGTGAGGGTGTCTCTGTGCGTTGAAGTTCTCACTGTACATGTATGCATATTCTCTGACAACACTTGATGAGCCACACTCTTCTTTTTGATTCCAATCTTGTTTTCTGTCATCAATCCCAGACCTGTAAACCCCAGCGGTAATAACAAAACCGCAAAGAAGTGAAACAGTGTGTGGGCATCGAATCACACAAAGAGGTTATGAATAAGCCTGTCCTGACTATTGGCTGTACTGTGGAGAATATCAGTCTATGCACTCACACTCTGTGACAGCTAATTGAAGCTTCCCCTTGGGCTGAGCTCAGTGGAGATGTAATAATCAAGAATCCTGTCCTGGTTTTTGCTGCATATAGTCCAAACAGTGAAACTCTTTTGTTGTTATCAAAGGAATATTGTACAGGGAATGCATCTGGCGGTGTCAGACGTCTGACGCCCCAGTAGAAGACACGATGTTATGAATCAGACAAAAAAGTCCTCTGCAGTATTGCTTAAAGATCAATAGCTATCCGTCATAGGATCTACTTATAAACATATCAGCTTGAACAGCTCTGAGTGGATTGGTCATTTTATAAAATCTTAGGTTCTTCCTTCCTGCTTTCACTGGATTAAACCGAACCAAGCTGTAGCATAAAGGTAATAAGGTTATTGTGCTTTTGGCAGAAATGCAAGCTAACAACACCACACACAGGTTAAAAGCAGTGGTCCAAGAGGCTTTCATTGTACATGTGCAAATCTCAATGGGAAGTATAGCCTACATTCACATTAGCCTCTTTTTCACACAGGAAAGAGGATTATGTTGCACCGTAAACATGACATGAAAACCTCACCAACGGGATTATAGTAGCCCTTTCATCTAATATTTCCGCCTTGTATTATTCCTCATTAATGAGGTTCTTTATAGAGCAGCTGTGGTGGGAACCTATATAAACAGCTTTTGCAATGCAGAGCCTTTTTAACTTATTATTAGAGATGCACCAGTAGGAGTTTTTCATAAGTTTTTATTTAAAACAGAAATGCAACAATTATTCCTGTAAGGCTAAAAAAAAAAGTCAAACTTACAATAGAAATGCAAATATTCTAAGAATCTTACCTATAGTGTCATTTTAATTCATAGACTTCAATATTAAATTTTGTTAGCTTTTAAGCTATACGTTCTTAAAATTGTGTTGTGTGGGGAAACGGGTCAAGGAGGGAAAACTTAGAAGGCATTCTGGAGGAAATCTGATCAGATGCAAGTACGCTTCAACTGACTACGTTTTCTGTTGAACTCCTCACTTTAATGCTGTGCCTGATCACCATCCAATGGAAACTCATTTCAGCCAGTCGTTCCTGGATTTTCAATTTTTTTAGTCACAATCAAAGACTAAAAACCAAAGTGTAGATCTGGAACACAGACTGGGAAGCTCAAGAGCTTTGCTTTTTATCTCACTTCTTTCTCTACCACAGCAGCCACTGCCCCAAATTGTATATTTGGCTTCTTTATTTTCCCACCATTAGTCATTAATAAATCTAAATATTTGTAATACCTTAAACACTGATCTATATGTAACAAAAATATTAGTATTAGGTCAGCATTTAAGGCAAATACTGACCTATCAACATATTTTCAAGTATGAATATTTATTACTGTTGCATAGTAAGCTACTATAAGCTGATTAATTACTCAGACAAGCTGTTGCATGCTTACAAGCTGTAGTGTTACAACAGCGTTAAGTTAAGAGTGGTTTTTGGCTCTCCTTCAGGTGTTGCGGACATGACTTGCCTGCTTTTATGCTACCAGAAATTTCTCCAGACAGCTGACTTTGTCTTTATTGTAAATCATTGTAGTGTAGAAAAAGGGTAGGAACCTTCTTTTCTTCCAGCTCATTTGCAGTGCTCATAAGAAAGTGGAAAAGGGGGCAACTCTTAATCTGTGTTACATTCTCGAACATCTCAGTAAGAAAAGTTTGGGAACGAAGTGACATAAATCTCTCTTTGGATTTTTATCTAAAATGGAAAGATCTTACACGGGTTTGATTTTCATTTCAAATTAAACCTGTTAAAGACATTTTAAGGCCTTTACAAACCTCATCCGATGGCGTTCATGCTGCTTTGGCAATAGAAATCCTGAAAATTAACATTAAAATTGTGTAGAGTTTTAGCTTCTTGTTAACTTACCCTAACATTATCTCTTCATTTCCAATGCTGATTGCAGGTAGAAACAAACAAATAAAAACATAAAAAAACTTTAAAAATATTTATTTATTCAAGTTGTTAACACACCAGTAAAACCCATCATCCCCCACCCTCAGTCACAACAAGCAGCCTTGTTGAATGAGGGAGTAGACAAGATACAGTTGTTAGCTGACATGCAGCAGGAATGCACTTGGGTTACAGTAGTTGCCTCTGATTTATTGGCTCTAGCTGTGAGCTCTTTATCTTAAATCATGCCTACATACAGGGATTCATTTTCATTTTATTTCTGTCTGCGTTGTAAATCCCAACACCTCATGACCCATGGAGTCTGAGATCTTATCTTTCATACTTTTGGAAACAGGAAACCTTTAGAGGTCCTCACACATTCTTGAAAATCATCTGGAGGTTTGCCAAACGACTCCAATCCAGATGTTTTAAAAGAAGGAATATTAACTTGCTGTATGTGCTCTGCTGACACATTCTAGGTATCATAAAAGTACTTAAATTTAGGCGAAAATGTTAGATTTATTGTGGTTTGCTGTGGCTTTTACTGCTGTGAGTTATAAAAACAAAGAGTTAGAGCACAGAAGGGGTTTAAGTGTGTTGCAGAAACAAGTATTTTTCCCAGCCAGCTAAATGCTGGTGCCGAAAGGACGCTAAGGAGAGGTTGTCTCTCAGTCACTGTGACAGGCTTTATGGTTGAGCATTTCTGTGTTGAGAAAAAAAGATGCAGGTAGGGGAGGAGGAACAAAAAGGAAAGGAGGGCGAGGTAAAGTCAGCCAAGCAAATCCGCTTGCCGCTTGCAGTCAAAACCACAAGGCATCTGTGTACAACTTCACATTCTCCTGCTTGTGTTTGTGTGGTTCTCGAGCCCACAACAGGAGGGAGCACACAGAGTCGTCTTCTCTGGTCAATAGAGCCTAATTCGCCACAGGTAGCCGAGAGCCTCAAAGGCGACTTCCCTTCAGCTCAACTGTGCTGAAGCCTTTCATCCACACCGTGGGGCCCATGGTGATAGTAGTAGGGGTGGGGGGGTGTGCATTGGTAGAAGATTGGGGGTTGCTATCACCGAGACCCATTATCCAATGGAGGCAACAGATATGGAAGTGTTGTCGCCTGGGGTCTGGTTGCCTCTCCTGCAATCCACCAGAACACAGAAACTGTCCATTCCTTAGTGAGCAAGGATGCATTGTTTCTGAATTTTTCTATCATCATCCTTTGCCTCTGCGTACCTGTATTTTTTTTTTTTTTTCTTCACACAAACCCCTTTCATTTACCCTCGTCCTAGATATGCCTGTGAATCCCAGCTGTCTTTTTCTTCCTATGGCTCTCTCTCATCCGTATTTTCATCGCTGCTGCGTGGTACTACTGAGAACGACTGTGTTCAACTCAAGCAGTGTAACAGCACCTCTTCACTTTCTCTGCATGCTCTACAGGCAGCCTAATGGAGGAAATCAAAGTGCTCAAACACGATTAGATTCAGTATGCACACCACATTCCAGTCAGACCTCCTTTGATTGATGGAGCTTATCCTTTTTAAATTCACCCAACAAATATCTTTGACAGGGGAATATGGTTTTGTTTAGCATTTGTTGATGTGGAATGGATTCATATCAGGAAGGTATCAACATTTCATCTATAAAACATTCTTATATTTGCCTTCTATAAAATGTAAATACAGACTTACTCACTCTGCTCCAGTGAATCTCATAAAATACTTCCTCTTAGTTTTCCTTAGTGGCTGATGTTATGACATGCACTATTTCCTTTTTTTTCCTCTAGACTAAGACATATTGGTTTTGCCCTGGGCGTTGCATGAGTTACGACATAGCCACTGTAACACAGTATCAGTGGTTGAGAGAAACTGTAAAATGAATGTTCTGGCACTGTGGCTATACATACAGGTTGGTACTGCTCCAGTGGAATTTAATTAGCCGTGCCACAAACTCTTCCAGGCAGGAATGATTGCCAAAAGGATGTTACTCTAATTACTGTTCTCCTCATCAGACTCACCAACTCAAATAAGCAGTATTTAAAAAATGCAGGGGGTAATACAGGGGAGATTCTGGATATATAAACATTACATTTTAAGAAAAAAAAATGGTTTACAGCACTATTCCTACCACTTGAGCTGCAGCTGTAAGTTTCACTCTATTTTATTGTACTTAATGTGGCAAATCAACACAGTTCTACACAGTCGTGATGTGAAAATTAAATAGCAAGTGTGGTAGTGTACATCTGAAAAGTGTGGCCTGTATTTCTATACTAATATTATATAGGAATTCTAAAAGTTCAAATCGATTTTATTTGCGGTATCAAACCCAGAAGTCTGAAATTGACTTCAGCTGTTTTGTCAAGGCCTCAGAGGTGTATTACAGAACATTTGTAAGCCATCATTCAAAATCAAGAGTGTGGCAAAACTGCAAACAAAAGAGATATTTATCCACAGGAATTGACAGACCACATTGAGAGAGGATTAGTCTGAGTAGGAATCAAGAGATTCATGTCATGTCTGGAGAATCTGCAGGTATGCACAGCCAAGTTTGGATAATCTTTAAATAAATGACTATTATTGTGCTTCTCTTGTCAGCCTTTTAATGAAGTTTGCTGAAAAAGAAATTACTTTTTGTTTCTGTTTGCAGAAGCAAAAAGAAAAAAAAATGCAAGAAGGTATGTTAGGAACATAATAACAAGGAAGAAGATGCTAAGGTTAGATTATAGAAAATATCAAAATGTTTAACTCTGCATATCTATATAAAATGCACGTCCATTTTAACTGGAACATGTGATGGTGGAATCCATATGTTGTGGGAATGTTTCCTTCAGCAGGGACAAGGGAGCTGCTGAACATACAAACAGATCTGTATGAATGGAACAACTTATAAGCATCAAAGTATATTTGGCAGAAATAAACATTTATTTTTCATAGATACTTTCTATCCAATCTGATTGAGCATAGACTATTCTGATATAAGATCGGGCAGCAATTTCAGTCTCTAAATGTGTAAAGCAATAATTATTAATCATTTGTGTTTTGCAATATAAATTTTCTATAGAATACATTTATGCTTGTTAGAAAATGAAAATAATTTCAAGCGGTGTGAATTTTAATTCCCTATACCAGCTGTATTGGTGTCAAAGAGATATAGTTAGGACTACCTGGAAAACAATTTTGCGACAATATTATGGCTATAATAATGATGATGGCAAAAAAGTTAAGATATATGCCTGTTTTCTTTCTTTCTCATCCATGTCTTCATCAGTATGTGGCCTTAGCATTTTTGAGTAATGTCATTTGTGTCTAGTGTGAACATCTGCTGCCGTAATAATCTATCCAACTGGGTAAATATCACATTAGCTTTTAAAATGCAGGTTCATAAGGCTTGGAATATATTAGTCAACAGTTATTGGACGCCAAGCAGTGCTTTGCCAAATGAATATTGCACACACTGATAATCTGCTGATAAAATATTAGCAATATATTTTGTAGCCCTAGAAAGAACAGTGAACCAAACATTTAATCTTTCCGATTATGCTTTTAAAAATGTGTACATTATACATGTGAAATATCCCAAAAAACAAGCTGAACTGACCAACAAGTAGCTTCACCTGTTGGTTGTTATTTTCATGCACTGTTCCTTTGTATTTTCTCTAAATGTACAAATGTGTCTCCCTTGAAAGCACAGTTCATAAATCTCATGGTTTCTCCGCTGAGCTGCACACAACAAATGTCAGTGCTCAACCAAATCATAATTCTCTTCTCTCCCCCGTCTGTCTGCACAGCACCGCCTCTGTCGGAAGTCACTACAGCCACACAGCCTCAGAGAACTACGACCATCACTACAACAACCACAGCACACTGGGGTGCGGCCAACACTACCACAACGGTGCTTAAGGAGGGCAGCAGGCGAGCGCCCAAGCCACCGCCTATAATCCCACAGACGACTTCTCCTCCGCCTCTGGAGTCCTTCCCCTTACCTGAGCGGTTCTGCAAGGCCACTGAGAAAAGAGACATAATGTGGCCTCAAACCCAGAGGGGCATGCTGGTGGAGCGACCTTGTCCCAAGGGAACACGCGGTAAACAGGGCTTTGTCTCACCACAGGGATGTGGGCGCGCTGTGTACGATAAACCTTAAGCATCTCGAGAGAAGATCCCTGAGTTTATCAGATCTGGCTGATACCCCTGCATACTGGTGTATTTTTATTTTCAAAGACAGCTACTACTGAGCTAAGTGACAACAATTTGGTACAGAGTAAAGCTTTTAGCTTTTGAATTCTCGGCCTAAATTTGATTAAGTAAGGTGCCGGAGAGAAAGCAGGCTCACATGTATTCCTCTGAGCTTACATGGAGGCCTGCATTTCTTCTTTTGTTGTGCCTGAAATCATGCTTAGACTTTATCACATACAGGACTGATTAGAACACAGGAAACTCTTGCTACTTCTGCATAAAAGCATGCAGAAGATATAGTAAATATTTCCAGAAAACAAAACATTTGAATGACTACCATTCTGGCTTATTGGATCATCCTCTGATGTGTGCTTTTTTCCTTTGTGTCCTGTGGATACATTTTTGAAAAACAATCTGATTTGAGCTGATTCAACCTGACGAATCTTTCCTTGTTTTTCCTGCCAGGCACGGCATCTTATTTATGTCTTCTTTCCACTGGGGACTGGCACCCAAAGGGCCCTGATCTTAGCAACTGTACCTCCCACTGGGTCAACCAGCTGGCCCAGAAGGTTTGTTCAAAAGTCCCTCACTGTTCTTTTTATAAGTGGAATGTGTTGCTGAAAACAGGACAGTACAATAATGTACATGTGCATCTGGATTGATCGTGTCACTATTATGATGATTACAACAATTAAGGGCCATTATTACTGGAACTAAGCTTTAAAGGATGACATGGGTGTGAAACATTATCTCAGGTCAAGTAAAATTGTAAAATAAGCTTTAAAAAAAAAGTGATGTACAGTGCCTTGCAGAAGTATTCATACCCATGTTGGCTTTTTTACATTTTGTCACATTACAACCACAAATGTTAATGCATAGACAACCATGTCAATAATTTTAAAATAGAAGAAAAATTTATATTTTACATTTTTACATATTTTACATGTTTTCTAATCAAATTTGATTATTATTTAGACTCCTGGAGTAAAAGCTTTGTACAACCACCATTTTTGCAAATTAGTGTCAGTGAACATGAATCTTGACGTTATCCTAGAAATTTGCAATTGGATTTTGGTCTGGACTGTTTGGGGTTTTTATTGTTAGTGAACATGGTCTTAAGTCTTTGTAGCGCAACACTGTAAGAACCATGTTTAACATTGAAGATAGTACATTTATGAGCTGATGTGCAGTGGTAGCATGCATGCAGACTAGAAGACTTGATTTTTCTCTCAGCTGACCAAAGCACCTTCATCCAGATGTTTACTGTCTCTTCTAAATTCTTCACAGTAAACTTTACGCAATAATTTTAATGACTTTCTTTCTGCCCCTCCTCCATAATGCCCCCCGAACTTATTTTTTGCCTGACTACATTTGAGAATGATACTAATTTGGCCTGCCCGCTAAGGCTATTGATGCAGATTAAGGCTTTGTTTACTGACAAATTTAAATCTCACAACAGTAAATTTTAGGTACAAAAACATTTGCCTTTTTCTGACCATGCTTTTTTTTAATTATTATTATTTTATAGTAAATAGTAACATATATCATATATCAGCAATCTTTATGCAATGTCGGACTTCAGTAAAGCTTTGCTAAATGCATTAAGCATTTCTAAAGAAAGCATAATCCAACCATTTAGATTGCGGTTTTAGTATGAGTAGATTAAGGGTTTGCTGTTATCTTTTAATTTTTTTTAAGATGTTTAACGCTTGGCCAAATATTGTACAGCTCTACCCACCTTTAAATTTTCTCCACAGATCAATTTTTGACCTATCTTTCCTCTTGTATATGATTAAGTTTAACTCATATTCTGTGACAAATCTCTTTGGCCTTCACAGGTAAACTTTATTTACTAATCATGCGACTTCTGATTGCAGCCTGTTGCAGTTGATTTTGTTTAGAAGAATCAGAGGAAAGGCTAGAAATAAATGCCACTTTTCATATTTATGAGCTGCTTAGTGTTGATCTGTTTCAAAAGAATTTAGTGAATATGAATATATTTGCAAGGCACTGTAAGTGACTGTATAGTAAAAGTGTTGTAGGGGGGCTCATTTAAGTGGTGATTGATATTACAAACCGGGTTGAAACAGCCTTGGCCTCTACTAACTTTGCACGTATTATTCACTCTCTTCCAATGCAGATCCGCAGTGGTGAAAATGCAGCTAACTTGGCCAATGAGTTAGCCAAGCACACCAAAGGCCCGATATTCGCAGGTGATGTCAGCTCCTCTGTGCGTCTGATGGAGCAGCTGGTGGACATCCTCGATGCTCAGCTGCAGGAGTACAGGCCCAGTGAGAAGGATTCTGCTGGAAGAAGTTTCAATAAGGTAACCATGACAACAAAACGTCAATTTCTTATGCATCAGAATTCAAGTCAACCTTCTTATCTATTCTCAAGAGAATAGACAAAAAGCATGTTAGCTGTCGAGATTAAGGCAAGTCAATGTTCAAATTAGTCAAGATAAGCAAATCTGTATGACTTCCAGAATTTCAAAAGAATGGGAGAGAAGGTCAGCCGACTGATCAAAAAAGAAAAGGGTTACAGGGTTTTAGCAGATCTATGTTTCATAACATTGGTTTTACTTTAATGGCCAAAATATGGTGGCATTACTTCTTTGTGATGTGCCAACTTAGCAGGGAAGGAAATGCAGCATGTAATGAATATTAGCCGCAGCACTTTTATTCTTAGACCTCTTCATAAGCAGGTCAGTGGCACAAGACAATGGGGAGTGGCTGCACCACTCATTTATTAAAAAAGTTTGTACATCCATATATCAGACATGTCTTTGTTTTCTACCCATCTTTTATCCAAACAAATGATTTAGTGTAAATTACCTCTCATCTGTTCTTCTTTTTTTTTCTTTTCTTTTTAAAAAATAAAAACAAAGCTTCAAAAACGAGAAAGGACATGCAGGGCATACATGAAGGTACTGAAGCAATGCTTCTGCCCACTCTGCTTGCTGCTGTTCCCTCTGTCCCCATACTTGCTGTATGTGTCCCAGCCCAAGTCCAGCAGCATGCACCTACTGCACTTTCATGTACCCCCCTTTCCCCCCTCCTTGTGCTTCCTGCTTTTCTGAGTCACTGCTTGACACGCAGCCGCAGTTGTACTCAAAGTGTGCTCCGAGACAAGGAGAAGACATCTCCAGTTGCTGGGGCAGCTTCTTATGAATTTATTTTATTTATATTTTGAATGTATTTCTGTGTTGCTCTCACCTCTCTGCATTGACGGCTATGATGGTTTTTGTCATTCATTCTTCACTTCCTCCTGTATGTTTGTTGTGTTTGCTGAGGGGTGCACACCCGGATGCGTAACACCACAACTCAAAGAGATACTTTGTACTTTCATCCCTTTCATTTTTCATTTGATGAAGGTTTCACCGCCTTTTTTTCATCATTTTCTGAGAGCTCTTGTCAAATGTTCCCTTGTTTAGATGTGATTCATTATTGTTATGTTTTCTATCAAGTGCCGACACCTGACCCTTTCACTGCATGCAAAATATAAATGGTGACAGTTATTTTACAAGGACACAGCTTTATCTGCAGCTCCATTTGCTTATTAGAGGTTACAAGTCAAATATTATATTAACCTTTTTTTTTTTATTAACATCTAAACATTGAAGTATTTTGTTCTCACATATCCCCCATGCATTAGGAACAACCTGTCCTCAATGACCCGCCCATCTAAATCTTTCCTTTGGGAGAGCATTAAAATAGATCAAGCTAATTAGGCAGCCAACAGAAATGTACACTTGATTGAAGCAGGGGGGAACAAAACCTGAACATAGCAAATACCACAATCCACCCATTTAACATCATCGTTCATGTCAAAACATTTAAATTTGAATTCTGGGATGGTGACACTGTTAGAAAAGCCTTTCGATGCAAATTTCAACATTTATTGAACTAATGAACCAGGAGAAGATCTGGAAAAGGGAATGCTGAGGCAGCAGTATCTGACATCTGCCATACCTGACACAACATCACATTAACTACCCCGCCCTCCTTCCACCAGACGTCACTGGTATTGATTGCGCGATTAGATGCATTGATTTGATTATTTCCTGAATTTACCCTGGATTGTCTGGATGACCCAGTCTAAATTTGTTCCTAGTCTCCTCTGAGCTTTTCAGTGATTTGGCACTGGACACAGACTCATAACTGCATATCACTAAAATATCCTTGACCTTTGTATGTCCTTTTGGAGAGTTTCTTAATGATCGGTTGTACTTTTGTATACTGAGCTTTGCAATTATAGAATTTTAATTGAGAGCAGCCTCTGTTACTTTCATCAGACAATCTCTTAATATCCTGTTATCAGACAGGCCTGATTGGCTCAATATACTGCAATCCAAAGTGTCTGACTTGATGCAATGTCCTTGAAACAGAAACTGAATCCCTGCCATCAGTCATGTGCCTGTGTGTCTCTTTTAGCAGTTTGTCCATAAGGGCAAATGCAACTTCAAAAAAATTGTCTGTTAATTTACTAAATGTCTGTTTTTAGAACTTGGCCATGGAGAAATATTTGTATTCAAGTATTCATTTATGAAAGCTATTACATCAATGTTACAACCACAAGCGTCTATTTTTTTTTATTATTCCGAGTAATTGATAGTTATGAAGTGAAAAAGTTATTAATGTGTTTAAAAAGTTATGCATTTGTAACCATTCCCTCTTCAACCTGTACTTTGTCCTGCCACACTTCTACTCTCCTTCCTTAATTGGGGTGAATCTCTACCGACTTGGGTGTTGAAAAACATATTTTTTAATTTATTATTAATTTTCAATATTTACATTTTCAAATTAGACTAAAAACATTGGGAAGTTAGATATTCTAGTCAACAGACTCTCTCAACTGAATTTAGTTATGGAGTTTGACTAGGCCATTTGAACAGAAGAATATTAAAATTCTGGGAACAGCATCCACACAACATAAAGCTGGCACCCCAATGTTTCAGCATGAATGCGTCTCTCTTTTTACTTCTGAGCTGAGATAGTATGCCAAACTTTAAAATAAAATGTTTACAAAATATGTTGAAAACAATTACTTATTCCCTTTCACTTCAGAATTATACACTATTTGTATTGGTTTATCACATAAGCTATCAATGAATACAATTCCATTCATCTAACTTTATCTCTGAGAGGAAATTTCAAGAAACATGCAGTACAAAATGGACTCAGTAACGATAGCTCAGATAACAGAATTCATAAAAGTTACACATACTAATAGATACACAATTATATATATGATGGAGGACTATGTGCAGGGTGGAGTAAATATGTACCCTACGCTCATCAGTGTTGCAAGACTTCATATTTGGGCTTGGCTGGTAGCTGGCCCCGGGTCAATGACGGTTTTGTGTAGAGAATAGTGACTTCGAAGTGAATTCAGGATTCAGAGCGTGATCAGGGTCCTGAAGGATCTGGACAACTTTTCTGACACGGTTGCTCACAAATTGTGACAAAATACGTCCAAGTTTGTGCAAAAAAAAAAAAAAAAAACACATGAAAAGACTCAGGGGGTATGAATATGTTTTATTTTAATTCCTTAAAATATGATTTCTCATCCCTCTCATTAATTTCAGTGTTTGCATGTTGATATTTCCCTAACAAAGTAAGTTGTTTTATTTTTTGGTTTGAAACCTTTATCTTTGTAATCTGTTTTACCCGGTTTGACGCAGGCCATGGTAGACACAGTGGACAACCTTTTGCGACCAGAGGCCCTAAAGTCATGGCATGACATGAACAGCACAGAGCAAACTCATGCCGCCACCATGTTACTGGACACTCTGGAAGAGGGTGCCTTTGTCCTCGCCGACAACCTCATGGAGCCTGCAATTGTCAAGGTTCCCGCAGATAATATAAGTAAGTAAAAAAGAGATGCGTTTGCGATCAGTGCAATCTCAGTTAATTTGATTATGTTCTGTTCATTACAAGAGTCACTCCTGACATAGGGAAACAAAGCAGCCTCGTAAAAAAAGAACTTTGTTTTCATAATAAGCCTTGAAGCCCTGGGGGAACAGGAAAAAAAGTGCATATTAAGTTTAACGAGTCGCTTACTGACAAAGTGATGAATATCAGACAATTAAATAGACTGGATTCTCTGATTGCGCACACTTACTTTATAAATGTGTGCGTCTAGACCTTGTAACTCTATACATTAATGTGAGCATTAGCCTGCTGCGGAGTCAGAAAAATTACATTGTTTATCCACAGGCTCCTCTTCCTTCCCTCATTTTCTTCAATTGTTACACTATCAAGGGGAAGGTTTCTCTTCCTCAGAGCAGTTTTATTCACATGAACTGGTGGCTTGGGGGGACAAAACTATTCCTTTATGATTGACATTTTTATTGCACCGCTCACTCTCGCCAAGATTTAGTATTCACATGACAAATTCATGTGTCCTTTGCTCTGCGTACAGTAACAGTTTGTGTAAGAATGTCTGTAAAAAAAAAAAAAAAAAAAAAAAGCCCTGGTATTAATGTTCTTTGCTCTTTTTTTGAGTCTGAGTCAAAGAGTCTTGAACGACTAATATCCTTTTTCCTGCTATTTCTTAATTTTTCTCCTGTAACCAATCCCCCTCCAATCTCTGTGTCCGGCAGTCTTGGATGTGTATGTGCTCAGTACAGACGGCCAAGTCCAGGACTTTAAATTTCCACAGTCCAGCAAGAGTGGGATCTCGATACAGCTGTCTGCCAACACCGTCAAGCTCAATAGTCGAAATGGTAAGCCTTACAAAGAGAATGATTCGGAGGAAATTGAATCTGTTCCTTTAATATGCAGCATTTCATGTTTCCATGAGAACGTGAAGAAACACTGAAAAAAAAATAAAAATAATAATCTGATTTCTCTGATTTCAAACACAAATGGCAAAATTATTCATACCTGACACATTTTTTTACATGTTGTCATGATACAACAACAGACTAAACCAAGTCAAAATACTTCAAAGTGGAAAGAAGAATGTCGCCTGGTTGTTAAAGAAAAATAAAGACTAATTTAGACATTTGCCATGCATTTGTTTTCACTACCCTTTACTCTGATAAGGAAATGGTATGTGAAAGCTTTAATTTTATTATCACACAGCTTAAATAAATTCTGAGTCTGAAAGGTGATGTCACAGCAGTAAACCTCCAAAGACAGTGCTGACCACATAAAATGAAAAGCCAGACAAGGTGAGTGTTAATCAGAGAAATAGGCTACAGGCCCATTGTAATTCTGGAGGAGCTGTGGAGATCGACAGCTCAGGAATTTTCCAACAGATACCTATGGAGAAGTAGCAAAAACATCGTCTATTGAAAGAAAGCTATAAGAAGTCCGATAGACAATTTCTCACAATGCATGCAGTTTACAGCAAGTGGAAGAAGATGCTTTGGTCATCTACACAGGGCCAGATTTTTTTTCCCTACAATTCAGTGCATGTGTCACTGAAAGCTAACAGGCCAAATCACCCTAAACAGGACAATCTCTGAAGAAAACTTGTTAGAAGCTTCAAAAGACTTGACAATTTGGTAGAGTTTCATCTTCCACCAGAATAACGGCACTAAACCTACTACCAAAGAAGCCATAGAAACTGAAGTAAAATGTGGAAAGAAAGATTTAAGATTTCCTGTTTGCAGTTTATCATAAGCCCAGTAAGGCACCCTGAAAACATGCTCCCGACTTAAATTCAATTGATAGTCTGCAGCGGGACTTAAAAATTGGTATTAAGATAATATTCAGCAAATCTAACTGAGCTTGCCCTTTTGCAAAGATGAATAGGTGAAACGTTCAAAGGGATGTGAGTACATTTGTAAGAAGCTGTGTGTTTACCTGTTGTTCTTATCCTAGTGATTTGATTGTTTTGTTTAAAACTTTACATTTATTTTCACTAGTATTATGTTTAAATTTATTGTTTGGAATTGTTGCATCTCCTTATTTCGTCACTGCTGTTTTATGTATAAATCATTCATTGAATTGTCGTGGCTTTTCTTTTATATTTTTTTGTTATTTCACTCTGCAGGAGTTGCCAAGCTAGTTTTTGTGCTGTACAAAAACCTGAGCCAGTTCCTTGGCACAGAAAATGCCACCATCAAGATGGCAAACGAGGCCTACGGTCGCAACGTGACGGTGGCTGTTAATTCTGACATCATCGCTGCTTCGATCAACAAAGAGTCCAGCAGGGTGTTTATTAATGACCCTGTCATTTTCACCTTGCAGCACATTGACGTGAGTCTCTTTATAGAAATGAATGAAGGGTCAAATGAAAAAACACCAGAGGGGGACAGCCAGCAGACAGAGATTTGCAATTTGAATTGTAAATGTCTGACTAGGTCAGTCTGCAGTTTATTTAAGTCACTGAACATCAAATTAAAGGAGTCTTTAGAACCTAAGTGAATTCTTAATGAAAACTAATTCTTTAATCAACATTGGGATATAAATGATACCCATTTTCTTTTATAGAGGGGGAAATTAACTCCTAGATTAGCCCTACAATCTAGGATGAAATTACTGGAGCACCAATTATCTTTTGTCTTTTAAAGTTGTCACTAGAGTTCCCAGAGGGCCATGCGTGACTCTATTCTTTATCAGAGAAATTGTGCAATTCTAAAGACATGCCGTCAAACAATTATGCCTCGCTGTTATTAAGGCCTCATATACTCAACCATGCTTGGGTAGATTTGGCAAGCATGTGCCAAATGAGACACAACATATGAATTGCTTCATAAGAGCTGAGAGGAGAAAAAAAAATCCTCATCCATATCAGTGGAGAAAAATGCTTTGTATGAGCAGGGGGTAAATGGCCTCCATGTTCTACATGTGCTTCAATTTGAGGAAGTCAATTATTTGGACACTTAACCATATCTCTTGTTATCTGCAGATGGAGCACTACTTCAACTCCAATTGCTCCTTCTGGAATTACTCTGAGAGGAGTATGATGGGCTACTGGTCCACCCAAGGCTGCAAACTTCTGGACTCCAATAAAACGCACACCACCTGCGCTTGCAGCCATCTCACCAACTTTGCCATTCTTATGGCACATCGAGAAATTTCAGTATGTTTTATTTATTTGTCTAACTTAGTGGTTTCCAAGTATTATATGCTATATACCACCTCTATTAAATCTAGGTTATTTGTATACCACAAGAAGGGTTGAAAATACAGTATCAAGGGCTCTTTTTAACTGTTCAGAAAACCTGTGCTATTTCCTTAGCTCCTTTTTAGACAAAAATATTTATTCATTGTGTGAGGCTTGCTGGCTTTTCCTGCGTAGAAGCTGACAGGGTGAGAACATTTCTGAATTTAAAAGTACCTTGAACATCATTACATACAATATAAACTCCCATCCCAAAAGATAGGAGTTTATGCTCCCATCAAAAATGTTAGTTCAACAGCAGAATTGTTGAACTAAATCAGCATTTTTGATGTGACCTCTTGTTTTTTGAGGAAACAAAACAAGGCTTTGCTCCAGTAAATTGGTGATAAGCAATCAGATTCTTGACTTCAAGAGATAACGCCTGAAACACCCTCACTCTAAATAAAAACAGTAGCTGATATTGTCGCACAAAGCAAAGACAATGACAGTCTTGACTTCTAACAGCTTATTTCCATTTCACACACATAAAAAAAAATTCTTTGTCATATTTCTTTTGCTTGATCTTTGTTCAATAGAAACATCTTGTGTGCAGCTGTAATAGCCATGAGCTATACTGGTTGGTTCTCTGTCACCACTGATGCTTAGTTTTCGGTACAAATTGTGACTATTCTCTGTCCTAAAAGTTGCTTGAATCCACTAAATGAGCTAATGCCATAATTTGCATAAATGTCCCTCTGCATGTAATTGGACTGGACACTGTAGGGGAGAATAAAAGTGCTTGAGAGTTACAATAACTGGTTACGAAAACATCTAAAATGTGTTTAGAAAAGAATTGCTTGAGGGATCGGAAAATTCCGTAAGTCTAGTGAATTACTGTTAAGTTGCCAAAAGTAGTTTCGCTGGGGTTTCTCCGTTAATTCTTGGTTTGGTTTCATTTGTGGGAATGGTAAACTGTATTGACTTACAGTTTATCCTTGAGATTTTGTGGTATTAATTACAATAAATACAAAAATAACAATTAAAAGCATTTTAACATTATCTGTGTTTTTGGCAGTACATCTGTGTTAGTGAGGCAGATGTATTGTCTTCCTGTGGCAATACATCTCACAAACATAAATACTGTTCATAAAAAACAATAATTATCAAATGTGCTACTTCACTGCACCGGTGCAATTGTACTTCTAGACAGAACAGAATTACTTCCCATCATAGAAATCTGTTTATGTCTATTAAAGAGGTGACATTATGTATTTTCTAGGCAAATAGTGCCATCTCATAGCACATAGTCAAGTAATTACATTGTATCTATAGCTCTTTAAGAAGCTCTGGCTCTTTCAGGGACTTTCCATCGATTTTACATAATACTCCTCCGCCCTGCCTGCACCTTTTTGTCTCCATTTAAGGCTCTCATTGAAAGGAAAATGGTTAAACAATAACAGTCGGTATCTTAACAATACAGTCAGTTTCTAAATATCTCATTAAATTCTCATTCATCAAAATAAACGACAATTCTTGTCATGCTTTCTGATGACAAGAACTGATATAATAATTTCTTCTTCCCGTTAATCAGGATCATGATGTAACTAAGCGGGTCATTTTACAAGATTTATAAAAATGCTTTTGTAGTTGGTGTAGCTTGACCTTTGCCTGCCTTCACAATTCAGTTCGATTCTCCCTTCAGTTCTCCGTCTGGGATTTCTCCCTTTGCGTTTGATTTTTCCAGTTGGATTTCAACCCAACAAGTTGGCCAACAGAAAGAGGAGGCGTGAATGATGACATGGATTTTCTGAGCTATTTTAGAATTGTAGTCTGGCTATATAGGGTTGAGCGAAGCCATTCAGTCTTTGTTGGCCATGCTTCCAATTTTGAGCAATTAAAGTCGGAGGAGTCTTTACGACATTTATTGCTGGTAAAGATGTTATGGACTTACTCCCTAAAGGGTTGTTTCCAGTGCACACAATTTTCGGTAAACTCTGAGCTGGTGCATTACATGTGACACAGCCAGACATTAGTGATTGGCTAAAATTTTATACTTCAGCAGAGTCCACACCTCCAGCAAGCAATCGTTTCTCAATAGTCGAGGATCCAGACTCTGTGTATGAAGCAAAGAATAGAACAAGAGTCTGGTTTTACCAGGTTATGCTTCATCTTTTCTTTCTGAGTACTGTTTTCCACTTACAGTAATTCCACCACAATTTGAGAACAATGGCTCTATCTAACTTATTTAATTTTCATTTCATTACCTGTAGTTTTTAAGAAAGATTTGTAGATAACTGTTATTTGTTTCAGATCTCATCATGTTGATTTCAGTCTGTAGAGGCTTTTAATCTGTGAGAAAAGACATTACATTAGATTCCTGGAAAAGGAAAAACTTTTGCATTATTTATTTTGAAAAGGCAAAACAAATTAAAATAGAATGAAGGAAGCATAAATTAAAGCAAGAGAAAAGGATTTTTTTTTTTTTTATGAAGATTTTTATCTAACTTTATTGCCCACTCAGTAATATCCTGGGACCTTATTGGAAGTTTGCTTTGTAGAGGGATGGAAGCTTTTATATGTGTTTTCTAATAGTCTCACTGGCACTTACATCCACTTAATGTTGAATCACTTTTATGTTCTGGGTAAAATAGCTGGGGTTTTTTGGGGGTTTTTTTTGTAGCTAATCTATTATTGAATCTAGAAGACAGTTCAGGACTTTTTGCAAAATTCTTCATAATTTAACACAGGATAAGCTACTTTCACCAGTTCTGGACAAAAAGGAGCCTTAGTTTCTCTTTCTCAACAAACATAAATAGTACTTATTAAAAACATATAAAAATATAAAATGTTTTGTTTTATTTCCAGGGCAGCGTTCGAGATCACCATGAGCTGCTGCTTACTGTCATCACTCGGGTCGGCATAGTGGTGTCCCTTGTCTGCCTGACTATCTGCATCTTCACCTTCTGCTTTTTCCGGGGCCTGCAGAGCGATCGCAACACCATCCACAAGAATCTGTGCATTAATCTCTTCATTGCAGAGTTAATATTCCTAATTGGTATCGATATGACAGAACCCAGGGTAAGCAGGAATGACCCTATTGATTTGGTTTTAACTTATTACTTCTCATTTAATCTCCTCTCATTCCTCAAGACAAAGGACATTTTTTTCAACAGGATTTTTAGCGTTTGCTATATCAAACCTAATCCACTTGTCTCTGACATGACAGGTCTTTTTTGCCCTCTTTCACTTAAAGCCCTCGTGCCTGCCATGCCTAAGCCATAATACGTTTCTTTTTTCATCACACGTTTCCTTCAATCTCCACAAATACAAAAACATTTTCAGCATACAGCAGGGAATCAAAAGCTTTCAGTGCTGAGCAGTATGTGAAAATCTTCTAAGTCTAACCTCACAATATGCATGACATTTTAATTTCTGCTGTGCTGATGGAAAAGTGGAGCTGTGCATGTGGTGTATGAATATTCATTAGGGTTTTTCATCAGTCTGACTGATTTACGTTTTGCTGAGTGAGAGTAGCAGAAATGGTAAATGTCATGTTTTCCTTGGGTGCTAAAATATAGTCCTTTTTGATATACAGTTCTGAATAAAGAGCTTCTGACGGTTCTACTCGCTACTTTTACGAAGGTTTTACTAAGAGAGAGATTTTTTTCATTTGTTTGTTTCGACACATCTAATTGTTTCAGAATTTCAAAAGCAATATAAGACAAAACAAAAAAAAAAGTAAAATATTTAAAGGCAAATGTCCTCAATGTGTGCCCTAAAGCAAAACCGGGCTACACTGCAAAACAATGATCTGAAGGACACTTGCAAATTCCGATAACTGTAAAAAAATAAAAAAAATAAATCAATAATAAAGGGCATGCTGTCGCATTGTCAAAGCTCAATTGTAAATCTTACTAACACGCTGTGAAATGACTTTAAACAGAAATTACAGCAAATTTTGCCAACATGAGTGGGCCCAAATCCCTCCACAGAGATATAAAAAACATATTGCTGGAAATACAGTTGACGACAATTGTTTGTGCCATAGGGGGCACAACCAGTTATTTCTAATTCTAAGATTGTTTGGCTATTACTTTTTCACTCAGGCAAAAAAAATTAATCTGTAATAAAAGACATTATCATTTAAGAACTGTGGTTATAGTTGTTTAATGGTCTAAAACATCTAAGTGTGATATACAAGAACAACAAGAAATCCTGAAGAGAGAAAAGACCACTGTATTGTCTGTGTCTGATATTAATTTATTTTCTGAATCTGTAATTATGCTCTCAGATTGGATGTGCCATCATTGCTGGAATTCTCCATTTCTTCTTCCTGGCTTCCTTCTCCTGGATGTGTCTGGAGGGAGTACAGCTATACCTCATGCTCGTTGAGGTCTTTGAGAGCGAATACTCTCGAAAAAAGTACTACTATGTGTCGGGGTACCTCTTCCCGGCAATCGTGGTCGGCGTCTCAGCAGCCATCGACTACGGCAGCTACGGGACCCACAAAGCGTAAGTGCATCTGTCTGGCACACATTCTGTGAAAAGCCAAGCTGACATACTGGATGCTATGCTGCGTAGAGTCTACCTGCTGTGTCTGTGAGGCAGATTTTGAAAAGAAATCAACTCATCATCTCTTGCCAGCACCTCATGCGTTGCCCCTGGAGACTACACCGAAACATTCAAGCTTCTTTTTTGCCAGGGATGGGCAGCTGTTCAATTTTTCATGTCATTTGAAAGTGGCTGACAGACCCAACACTGTGGTTTCACCAGAGGATGCAGCTACATTAATGCCTCTCTGCTCAAAGACCCTCCTGTGACCTCTTGTTTGTAAATGCTCTCTTAAAGAGAAGAGCATTGTGCAGAAGCATTTTACGTAGATTAATGACCATATCACAGCTAAGACGCGTTGCTGCTAAAGACTACTTGGGGTCTTTTCTCTGTTTCGTGTAAATGTAACCGTGCTCAATGCACAAAGAGCTCTTAAAAGTTCCTAATAAAAAGTCTGCATGATAAATATTCTCAGCATTATATTTTGTTGAAAAAACATATGTGCTGTGTGTTTAATTGCTTGTTTCTTTGTCACAGGTGTTGGCTGAGTGTAGACAATCATTTCATATGGAGCTTTATAGGACCAGTCACCTTTATCATCATGGTAAGATGTTTTATTTTACGTACACTTTCAGAGTGTTAAAGCGAGTGAGAGCAAGTAAGATGAAAGAGATGCAAGGAGGAGATAAGGGAAGTGAGATGAAAAGTCAGCAGGATTTGTTTTTCTTCACCTTGTTTCCTCAGAGATGACAGGTTAATTCTGCAACAAAGACGCATTTTTGAAGGATCCAAAACCCTTTGTGGCTCTTAGTCCCTGACAGGAATCAGGACTTCATAAAGTACTGCAATCAAAATGTGCACACATTTTAGAGCTGCATCATCTATGAGCTATCAATTTATCCTTTACAGTGGTTTATGAAAGTATATATATTCCGGTGACTGTTAATATATTCATCACAGTACATGAATAAAACATATCAGAAAAATGTTTCTTACAAATATGTGGAGAACCATTTCCGTTCATACCCTTAAAATAAAATCCAATGGAGAATCTTCAGATATGTTTGATGTGAGACAGTAAAACATGTTTAGCAAACATACAGTGATTAATTTTGATTTGGGCTATATGGGCAGTTGCCCAGGGCAACATCTTAAAGGGGAGGGGCACCAAAGAACTAGAAAATAAATGATGTCTTATCTGTCAGTTGCCCTCTGAACAAGTTTGCTACTACTTGTATGCATGTGTAAAGGAGTAAGTTTACACCAGTTGATGTTAAGTACTAAAACAATCAGATAATCATGATTAATCAGATAGCCAGAGTATGATTAATCAGACTAATGTGTGTGTGTGTGTGTGGTTGGGGTTAGGGGGGGTGAAATTTCTTCTGGTTCTGTTTTTTTTCTCTGCACAGGAAGGGCCAAAAGTCCTTTATTGGTTTGTTTGCTTGTAAATACCGGATGGTACTGTAAGTGAGGGGAGGAAAGAAAAAAAAAAAAAAAAGCAAAACCACCTCTCTGTTTGGTCAAGGACCGTCAAGGGTGAAGGACATCTAGCATTTCCTATTGACATATGTCCCACAAAAGGCATGCAATTATTTACTGGTCATGACATTATTATCTCCTGCTCCATCAGAGGGGCTCCGAAGAATGAGACCTCAGGGAGTCTGACTTCCTTGCATAAGTGAAAAAAAAAATAGCTATCCCTCACATATGCTGTACACTCGCACCCTTGCTGCTCGAAGCATTGCTTTGCCCTTGTGCGAACCGAGGGAGAAGGAATTTCTGCAAGCTCGCCTCGTGTTCGGGCAGGGTGGTATTTGTTCAGTGCCGTCTTCATCATATATCCCAATGGTTGGTACAGTATCTACAGACGCAGTGACCTGTGATGAACATAGAGCTGACACTGAAAATATACTAGAGAGATGGGGGCAGCTGTGTCAAATTCCAGTGAGTGTCTGCGCACTGTTGGATCTCTGCTCGGAGCCTTAAAAGCAGAGCTACAGTACAGGTACAGCTCTTTGTGTGCAGTGTCGGAATGAATAAAAGACGATTCTACTAACTGAACTGCATTTTATGGTTGCTGTAAAATTGCTTCTCAATGTGAGATGAGGCGGTGCGCTGAAGACCCAATGAAGAGCTGCGCTGGATTAAAATCTCTTTCAGCAAATGATAAAATGTCGCTTTTTTTTCACATCTATATTTTTCTTTCTCTCTGCACCCGCTTTGAACGTGTGAGCTTATAATTGAAGAAAAGCTAGCATTGTATTAAAGCAAACACACAATTCTTCCTGCCTCAGCAAATGCTCCGTCAGCCACACAGGAATATGTTTCCTCTCCTTAAATTGGGCCCTCATTGTTTTCAAATTGGCTGTTTCTTTCATAATAATTTGCATGAAAAATATGTCTGCGGTGGAAATGATGATCAGGATCCCAGTGGTGATGACCGGAGAGATGGAATCATGACCCTGTGAGGAGCTAATGTATTGCTGCAAAGCCTACGTGTGACAGGGATGAGGTTGTGTTGCACTGGCCTGGGCTTAGCGTGCTGCTCTATGCAACAATTGTCTGAAAAAGACAAAGCACTGTGGAAAGGGGCATCTCGGGGGAGCGCGTAGGAGCAAGGTTTGTCTGCATCATCCGTGACCCTGGTTTCTCTACAAATTGGCTTTGTCCTTGTCAATGAGAGAGAGGGAAGAGGAAAGGAGAAAACGGTGCACTTTCTGCTTATGTGAGGAGCCAAAATGCAGCCAACACCATGTTTAAGCAAGTAATGAGGAGGATTTATGTTTTTTCTTGAGATTCACCAACCAGAAATTTTCAGCCAATTTACTGTCTTTGGTTTTCATAAAGCTTTGACCTGCCAATGCAATCTGATTCCAAATTCTCTTTAAAAACTGTAAAGCAAGAAGATATAAGAACAGCATTCAGAATATTTTTGTCAAGCCTTCTTGCTCTGAGTGGCCATTATTGATTTATTTATTTTTCGTTTTTTCAAAGCGGAATTAATGTCAGAGAAGTTTGTAAAAGATTATTCAATGTAAAAAATAAATTTAAAAAAAGGGGGGTTTTGCTAATATTTTAAAGCAAAGATAAAATTAAACTTGTTTTTGGCCTCTTATTTTTGCACTTAGTGATATTGGTGTGTGAGTATTACTGAAACATCTGTCCAGTTTTAGGGTGTTTTGGCAGCTGATATCCCAGTAGACTCAGTTTGATTGGTGCCTAAAATTGCAACATTTGTTAGATTTTCAGCAGGTGTGGTTTGCTTTCACACTGCAGTGTCAAATTGTCCAAAAACCTTTCTAACCCACAATAAAAACTGAGTGGCGTCACATTTTAGCAGTTGAAGGGTTTCTTTTTCATCTTTGGCAAAAGACCACAGTTTCCCCTCAGTTTCTCCCACTGTCGCTTGAGTCCTGCGTTTGTATTGATTGGATCCATGACACCACTCCCATGTATTTAGCCAGAATGCCTTGCACTAGTCACCACTTTCTACTTTTGGAGCGGTATCGGGTCCGCTGGCATCGGACAACAATGTTCAGGGGACAACCGATGGATAAGACATAATCCGTCAGTATATGTATGCATTCGAGCCACTCTGGAATTTACTTCAATCAAACCGAGATCCAGGTTTTAGAAAGCCCAGAGTTTACTTCCTTAAACAAATCAGAGGAAGTCTAGGCAAACAATCTAGAGTTTGATTAAAGCGGATCAAACAGGGAGGTTGTGAATGCACTCATAATGTGCATTACCAAAAGAATTCAGAACTTTACTTTAACTATAAGTCTAGTATGTTTAATACCTAGCAACGGTTGAATTCCTAATTCAGCATCGTTTTTGAAAGACTCGCTCTTTCTTGAAACTTGTAAATATGAGTATTCAAGTCATAGAAAATATGGTTGTATTGTTGACGGGTTGTTTACATTTCTCCTCTTCCTGTGGCTTCACTCTGTAACAGCATGCACTTTGAAGTGCGACTTTTTTTTCAGTATGATCTGGTAGCTCAGATAAACTGCTCATTCACAGATCAGAAAAAGATCAGACTTTTGACTTTTGGACTGGACGGTTCTTTCCTGGATCTCCAGTTTTGTTTTTTTCTTTCCCTTGAAACAGCACTGAAACTGTCTGAAAACAAAAGCATGAAGCAGGCAGTTAGATCAGTGTTTTTAAGCAGAGGTCACCCCTCTCTTGGCGCAGAGGGTATTAGCTCCATGAAAGGGGGAACATGGAAGTAATGAGTGCTGGGGGGAGCCATTAGCATGCTTGAGATAACTTCAACGCAAGGCCTTTTGGATCATGACACGTCGCGAGCAGTTCTTGTCATCTGGACAGCTCCATCTGCACCTTTAATATTTTATCCCCTGCAGTTCATTTGGAGTTCAGGGTGTACACACACAGTCCACTTCAGGAAAAAAAAAGCTCTCTCCCCCACTCCCAGTGAGGCGAGGTGCTTCTGCATGGCTTGCAGTGATGATTCAGAAAGGGAGTGAAGGATGGAGGCAAGGCGGCTTCGCTCTAGCAAGAGGGATCCCCCCGGGAAAGGCTGCGAATGCATGTCGGTGGGGGTGGGAACATGTGCCATGCTGCTGGGTTACTTTAAAGTACTGTGTCCCTCTCCTCTGTCTCATTGGATCCATGTCACCACTCCATGTGTGAAAGGGTTTTTCAAAAGTCCTCCCCCACCTGTTCCTCCCCACCCCCGCTGTCTTACTCATGCAGACGGCTGGCAGAAATAATGGCTGAGAGCTGCGAAACAAAAACATAGCTTCAGTTCCGTCTATGATATAAAAGTCAGATCTTGATTTTCCCCCTACCTCTTTCTCTTGTTCTCTTTTCTTTTTCATCCCTTTCTTGCCATCCTTTTCTTTGAGAGTCTGGCTTTTATTGTGTGCAGCTCTGTGAGTTGATTGCATGTGGAGGGGGTGATGTATTGATCACAGGCAGCCTTTTGATAGCAGTGTGCACCAGCACACTCAGAAATTTCTGCTCAAGAGCGAATGGCTGTGGTCCGAGTCCAGCTCACAAAGGTCCCTCGCATTGGCAATTCATCCACATTTTTCTTTCTGGCATTCTAAAAATAACATGTTGATGCTGAACGCACCATTTGCGAGGCTCCCCTGGATAAAAGCTTTTGTCGCCACGAATGTATTTATTTTGTGTGTTTTGCTTTCTTTTTAATAGCTGTATTTGTTTGAACCATTGACATGCTCTTAGGCACACCTCTTGTATTGTTTTTTTTTTGTCCTTAGACATTTCTTGGCATTATTTATACATGACTGGCTTGCAGTGCGAACACAGTTTGGTACATCTGCTGTGAGTGCTTGTACATGCTGTGTCGAGGACTTGTCTGCCCCAGAATAAATGATTTTGAAGTAAATTATTTGGAGGAGCCCCTTGCTGGACTATCCATCCTTTGTGTCTCTAAATCACACTATTGATTTTTTTAAGGTACCAAATAAATGTGCTCAGAAACGTGGCTCATAGTATCCTTGTCTGAGCCTGATATGTGCTCCCTCCTCCCACAAGATTTAATGCGTTAAAGCAGGCAAGCTCCCTTTCTCCTTACCTCTTTCTTTTTCTTTCTTTTCATCTGAACACACAAGAGAATTGAACAAAATATACCATGTTCCCCCAAGCCTTTTGTTGCTGGTTATACCTCATAATATTTCACTATGTGCATAAAATGATATGTGGTTGTTTTGTACAACAAGAGCCTCTCTTATTTCTCCTGCTACTTCTCATTCCCTTCTGACATTGCAAGACTGCTGCCGTGTGACTGTTGCTGTTTTTTTTTTCTTTTTCCACATTGATGGATTTTAATGTATTTTCATGCTCTCATTGATATAGAATGACACTAAATTTGGCGCCAGTCGGCCCGTCTGAGACTAGCAGGAGTGATAGATGTTTATTGGATTAGTCTGTGGACATTGCAAAGAGTTGAAGGCTCTTTGCTTTTAATACTTATGGACAAATTAACAGTTTTTTTCTCCTCTGTCTGCCTTATCTCGAGGCATAAATCTTCATGAATTAACACTGCCATTATTCTGTTTTGACAGCTCAATCTCATCTTCCTGGTAATCACGATGTACAAAATGGTGAAGCACTCTACCACCCTGAAACCAGACTCGAGTCGACTGGAGAACATAAAGTAAGTGAAAATGCCATGTATGCTAAGGAACACAGTGTTTCTATTTTGTATGAATGATATTAACATGGTTCACTTGGATGTGGTCTTGATTTATTTTCTTATTCTAGCTTGAGCTTTCCTAAACTTTTAAAGGAAGCTTAGGATTTCTGAAATTAGGTTCCTTTACAAGATTGTAGGCATTAATATTGAGTGTTGTAGCAAAACAACAAGCTGAAAAAAAATGTGGTTCTTGCTACTAAAACAACATGGTTTTAACTTTTTTTTTTTAACTGAGAAGCCACATGATTTGTTTCCACAAAACATTGACCCACCAATTTTACACTTCTGATTCCCCTTTAGAGGTGTGGCAACCCCATAACGATCTGAGTTATAATGGTCACATGGGATTGCAGAACAAGTGTGACATAGTGATATATGATACAAAGCAACCACAGCAACAGCAGCAAAGCCTGCAGGTGCAAAGACATCAGATGATCCTCTAGAGTCTTTCTCATCTGAGAAATGCTCTGATCAACAGAACCTGGTGTAGATAATGAAATGCATTTGAATAGCCTCCATGTGGACCACAATACAGAGCTCAGCCAAACATGAGGGGAATAACCCACACCTATTTAATCTGTATTGTTCAATTTTGTTGCGATGTAGGCCACAGTCTACTGGTTCAGTAATCCCACCTGCATGAAAGCACACATGGTCCTGGATCACACTGGGTCGACTTAAGTTATGTGGATCACAAAATCATTTGTGAAGTGAGATTTGTGTGTTGTGTGGTAACTGCAGAACAATGATCTGAAAGGGCTTATATCTGCATCAGAACATGTACATCTTGATGTCACAGGAGTCTGGCTATGGAAACAACATCAAGCTTACAGAACATGCTTTTATATCCACAGCTCATCATAGCATTCATTTACTTCACCATTCTCTGGTGCCAGTAAAGTGCAAGTCTCACTTTACTTTGCCAATAAATATTGTGCCAAAAAAATTGTTAAATAGCATCTTCTTAAATATTTCTGGTTATGTCTTTTACTTGTGAGACACTTGGTGTGAGCGCAAAAATGTAAAAATGTTTTGTCCTGGTTTTTCTCTGAGGTCAAAATGTGTGGTACATAATCATTAGTCGTATGTAAATAATCGCTCAATGGAAACAAAGGGTGATAAAACGTGGTAAAAGTTTGCTTTTGTATTGGCCATTTGCAAGCTAGGCATTAGCTTCAATCTCTGGGGCCAACTAATCTGAGTTTATACTAAACTGAGACACCAAGAGTTCAGTCCACTGCCGGTAAGATATTAACCGCTTATAATCTTTTTACAGAGCCTTAGTTAAAAAAAAAAAAAAAAGTCCTGAGCTCAATGTTCCAGCATCTCCTGAAAGGGTAGGATACAGTGGAAATTCTGGAGAATCCCAACTTGTTTTCTTTTCTAATAGATCCGATCTAAAGCTCTCGAGAGGGAAAAAAAAAAAAAAAAAACTCAGACACCACCACCGTTACCTAACCATTTATGTTTCAATCAAGACATATCACCACAATGCTTTGCTCTTGGAAGGAAAAGCTCTTTTTGTTAATACCTTTGTCAATAAAGAAATATTGAATCGTTTGTGCTGCAGAATTGTGGATGGTTTTTATTTGAGGTTATAAGGTCTTGTTGGTTGCTGTGAAAACACCAGTTTACACAATCATATTATTACAGTAAGTGCTCAAGTTGCAACCACTGTTTGTAAGGGTTCTCTATCTATCTATAGTCAGTGGTTGTTTTTTCCCTTTCTTTATTTTTTTAGCGTAGCAGCACAGTGGTAAAACCACAATCAGGGAGAACAGTCATTAAAGGCCGATTTAGACATCTCAGTTTATTTGTGATAGACTACTCCCTTATCAAGCAAACCACAGCAGACTATATTTTCTGAAGCCTGCTTGCTTAAAAATGGGTGCAGATTTTCTCGCTGAATGTTGAAATTATTTCATTTAAACTTGCTTATGTTGTTTATACTAATTGCTGTTTTACTTGTGGTCATTTTCTTTGTTTTCTTTGTGTCGGGAGTTTTCTCTACGAGTCACAGTGTCTATTGCATGTTGCATGCAAACTCAAAGTTAACGCAGGCCCTGTGCTTTCTTTTCTCCTCTCATCTTCTACCTCTGTTTCTGCTCTGCAACCCACACCAGTAATTATCGCGTTTGTGACGGCTACTATAATACAGATTTGCCTGGGTAAGCTTTTACCGCGCACCTCAAATAATGTTATTCACACACCACCACCCACCCATCAGCAGCATGGATGCAAATTCAGACAGCAGACGATGTGTTCTGACCAATTGCTTTGCTTAAAGATGGAATATTTGGTAATTTAATCAAAACATGCAAATCTTGGCTCTTGTTAGACCCTAATTTGATTGCCTCCCCTGATTTCCCTTGGATCAAAAAGTTGAAAATATCACACTCAAGTGCCAACTAACCCGCGCTGTTCTGTGCTCTGATCTAATTGTGTTTCTCTCTTCCCGCTATCATGCTCTCTAGCTATGAAGATAATAAACACTTTATCAAGTAAGAACATGTTGCCCAGAACTCTCCTCTTCAGCTTACAGTTTATTCTCTCCACTCTTCCTTATTCCCTCTTTCCTTTTCTGTCTCTCTCTTTCTCTCTCTCTCCTTCTTTTACTTTGTTTTGCCAGCTCATCTTCTCCCAAACTGCAGCTTTAAAGTCTCTCATTCATCCGTCCTTGTGACTGGTCACTTTCACCGTTTTCATCAATCCGGTGTTGTGGTTGTTGTTGTTGTGTGTTTGACCACTGAACTGTGACAACTTCTGCTGTCTGAAGGCTTCACTGGACCTTTACACACAAACAAGAAAAAGAATCCCTCGACTCCTCCACATCTGCCTCTTTCCTCCAGTTCTAAAAAATACACAAGCCAGATTAATATTTTGTGTGTCACAGCACCATTTTGCTTCTTTTAAAGTTATTTTCAAATGTTCTTTGCTCTACTTTGAATTTGCTGTTTGGTATGCTCTAAAGCATTAAAATAATATATTTACAGAAAAACAGACCAAGGTTTTCCTTCCATCTTCTCTGTCTGATGGCAGAAACTGCTGATGAGCTTAGGCTGAAATTTTGTGAAGAAGAAAAAAGTGGAAATAAAATTGTCAGGCATGAGATTGGATTGCATATGTGTTTTTGCCATCCTGTGTTTTCCCTGTTTCTTGGTTTACAGCCATCTTTCAAGAATTTCTTCAAGATCAAAATGAGAAAATAAAAATTGCCAGTCATTGCTCATTTACTGAACATCCCTCGTGTTAATTCTCCTGTTTTTGTTTTGCTTTTTTTTAGGTCTTGGGTCATGGGAGCTTTCGCCCTGCTGTGCCTGCTGGGTCTCACGTGGTCCTTTGGCCTCTTCTTCATCAGTGAGGCCTCCATTGTCATGGCATACCTGTTCACAATATTCAACACCTTCCAAGGAATGTTTATCTTCATTTTCCACTGCCTTCTTCAGAAAAAAGTGAGCCCTTTTGTTGTACTACACTCTTAATTTCAGAGATTTGTCCTTCAAGTTGAAAGGCATCTGAATTTTAGCATTACAGCATTTCTGAAATAGCACCACATGCTGATATAAAGACCAAACACTGTTCGCCTTGATATCGCAGGCTAAGTCATATTTAAAGTCAACAGTCTGTGTAAACACCTGCTTCTTGCTTATGCAGGTCCGCAAAGAGTACAGTAAGTGCTTCCGCCACACATACTGCTGCAGAGGGCTGCCAACCGAGAGCTCGCACGGTTCTACAAAGACTTCTACGACACGAACGAGTGCGCGCTACTCTTCTGGTACACAGGTAGACCAGCAGCTTTACACAGTAAGACTCCAAACGTGCCATGCAATGTTTTCTATGCTGAGCTGCTTATCATGCATGATTTTAACACTAATATGAGAATTTGCTTAGGAAAGTTGTTGACAATTTTTTTTCTCAAAATTTTTCAGTTTTTGTGCATTCTATAATCCAGATTAATGTAAAAAAAAATATAAAAATGGATTCAGTTTATTTCAGAACCTAAAGCTTCATTTTGATAAAATTTATTATGTTTTTAGATGCTATTTATTTCAAGTAGTAAAAAAAAATAAATTGGTTATCCTAATTCTGTCGACATTATGTACTTAGAGGAATTGATAACATAATGGTAATATATTGTGAAGAACTGGACTGTGTTAACTATCAGGTAAAGCAGATCATATTACCTCCGAGTGGTGCAGTTGATTACCTGCTACATGAAATATTTCTCTTTAAATAAACAAAGCAGTTGAGATCAAGTCCACTACAAGTCTTTATGAAATGTTCATCAGCGAAAACAAAAGAGAGATTAGGTTTGGACACTGAATTAATTCTCACAATAAAAAATGACTAAATATTGAGACACAACATATTTGCCTGATAATAATCTAATAGACTATTTTTATAAAACACATTAGCATTGCTTTTTGTAAATTAAAGTGGACATCATGCTTTTAAATCCTTCCATTTCACATTGAAATGATTCAATTGTGGAATATAAATGGAATTACAATGTTTTGGTCTGAATTCCTCATTATCTTAGCTGTAAATGCCCTGCTTTCAACCCTGTTGCAAAGTCTAAAAAACACATTTTGCTGGAGTCTCTTTAAAAGCAAATGAGGCACTTTAAATCCCACCCTATCCAGGTGGCAGAACGTTACACTCAGCTCAACATAGTAAACGAGTTAGCTAATGTTGAAGCTTAGAATGTCATTGACCGCTTTTGAATATGTTTTCCCTAAGACAAAAAGGGCAAAAGAAAGTCAAAGTGTTTATATAATAATACTATTCAAAAAATTGAGTACAATCATATCTTCAAGCATACAGTGTAAAGATAAACACAAGGTACCATGCTACTTCTAAAAAACAATAGCCTGGACATTATGTCACCACAAAGCAAATTGTTGTCTAAAATAAAGTTTGTTATCATAATAGCATTATTTTCAGCTTGGCGCTTTGCTGTGTCCATCATTCAGTTTTTTAGCAAATCATTCTTCATAATTATAGAAGTTGCTGAACCACTTCACACAAAGAGGACTTTCTCCTCTGATGTGGGTACATTTCCAAGAAAATATACTGCTCAAAAAAATAAAGGGAACACTTAAACAACACAATATAACTCCAAGTAAATCAAACTTCTGTGAAATCAAACTGTCCATCTAGGATGTGTTATTTGAGAGTTCCCTTTATTTTTTTGAGCAGTGTATATATATTTTTTTGTTTTAGCTTCTTCGGCATACTTGAACTCAGACTACAAAATTGCTGCGAGAAATAAAAATGGTGGATTTGTAATTTGACCTTGCTTAGCAGTTCCACAGAAAATATTATGACTAATAGTTTGAAAAAAGTAATTAGAAATAGAGAAAGTTGAACGGTTTGAAAATACGACTCAAACACAATATAGAGATAAAAATCAAACTAAGTAATTATTGCTTACTTAGCAAAAAAATCAACTTTTTTTTCTTAAATGTAAGGGTTAAAATGTTTGGGGAAAGTTAGTTTGGGTTAAGTTACAGAACAATTAAGATGTTTAAAGTTCGGAGATCAAACACCTCCTTGTTGGCCCGATCCAGGATACGAACTTTAAGACAAAGCAGACCAGTCAGACGCAGCAAGATAGTGGTCATGATAAATGAGGTTCAGTTTCTTCCTGGAGATGATAGAGCTTTACAAAGGTGCAAGCATTAGTGGTGCTCTCCAACAATCAAGTCTTTATGGTCGAGTGGCCACATAGAAGCCATTACTCACTAAAAGACACCCTCCTGGTATTGTACTAAAAGACCCTTGAACAACCGTAAGACCGAAACAAATCTGTATAACCTGATAGTACAAAATTGTGAGACAGAACCAGCCTTACCTTATTGATAGCAATACTATAGATAAACATGTTGAAGGCATTTCTGTTCTGTGGGGATGCCTTCAAGTGATTGAGTTCGGACAGAGATGAATGACCAAAAGTACAGAAAAAAAATCTTTCATAAAATTGTTTCTCTACTTCCAGATTTATTTAATAATTTAATAAACAAATTCTTCCAGGGTAAATGTGAGCTGTTTACCACAAAAATACTTGAGGGCTCTATTTGTCTGCAAAGCTACCAAGTACTCGGTGAAAATTATTATTTCTGTTTCTATTTTCCTTTTGATGAAAAGGAATAAACTGAATCTATTTTGTGCTGAGGTTGAAACTTAACATCTGAAATACCTCTGGAGGTGAAAAGTTTCTATCTGTCTCAACCATTCTTAGAAGAAAGCACATTTGAGCTTCAGGAAATGTTACATTATTCCACATTTACCAATCAGGGTCTGCTTTGCTGCATGGGAACCTTTCTTTTGTCATATCCCTTTAGCACTTGCTTTTATCTTTATTTTTCACTGATGTCATGTGCATGGGGAAAAACAGTGTTGCACTCTTTAAAAAAAAACATTGTAGGTGCACTTTTACTGCAGGACGACCTGATGCTGCAAAAACGGCTTTGCGCGGTGCCTTTCTTGTAATATGCCAATAGCCTTTAGTAGATAACATCCTCAGAGGTTGTGTGGTTGCAGAAAGACAATGATGTCACTTCAAAACTCCAACCAAGACTAACTAGAGTTAAAGTTGTTCAAAAGGTGACTTAGATGAAAGAAAAAAAATTCATAGAAGTTGAGATGCACTAAAACCAGTGATAGGTTCTTTTACTGAGCTAAGACTTAAAGTTACATATTTTTTAGTATTATTCCCTAACTTATTTCAAATTAAGTTAGGGAAATCTCTGTGATTAATTAATCTATATCAATTAGTTTTTTTATTACATTTTGCTTGTTTTTAGAGGTGCAGAAAATAATCAATTCCTGAGAGAATCTCAGTTCCTAGTCCTGCGAATTCTGAATTGACTCAAAGTGCTCAAAAATTGATTTTAGTATGCTTAATGAAAAAAAAAATTAATTATGTGCAAACTTATTTTTGTTTAAATATAAATTGATTGGATTTGATGCAATATGGAACCTCTCTACTTGTTTTCAAGACTCACTGTTTTAATAAATTACTTTTACATCGTAACACTCCAGCTATAGCTTCAAGATTCATTTTCCACTTTGCACTACTGTTGAACATTCCCAGATTCGGGCTCAAAATGAGTGGTAACAGCCTTTTTGATGGTGAACCTCTACATGTGGAGCAGCTGATCTTTCACAGCTAGAACTGCTCAGTGTCAGTCACAGTAAAAACTGCTTAAAACCTTTTTTATTTCCACTGGCTTTTAATTGTAACTGAGAAGATCATATTAACATATATCACCAATTATATTTTTCTTAAATGTTGTTGGTCATTTTTATTGTATTTTCAAGGATTTTTTAGGACTATAATTCCATACCTTACCTTTGGTAAAGAACTGTTCTTTTAACTTTGATATATTAAGAAGCTTTAACCAGTTAATTTATATATCTTCAGAAGTGTCTGTTATTCGTTCAGGCCTACAACAAAGTGAGAGAGAAAAAGGCTTAATTGTTTGTTCCTTTTCAGCTTTTAACCTCTATCTGTCTTGGAAAATGTCAGAAATGTTTGTTTTGTTTTGTTTTTTTTTTTTTTTTGCTTTTTTGGAATTCCTTAGACTTAAGGGTCTTCTTTTCAGTGCTACCACACAAAGCTTCAAACAAAAGACTCTAAAGGCAGTTCAAAATATAAACACTTTAATCATCTTGTCTTCTTGTTGAATAAATAGTTAAACCTTTTTTTTTTCTTGAAAACATCCCAGTTCCTCATATAAACGGAGAAAAATACTGTTGCTATGTGATCTTATAATTCATGACAAGAAAATGGAAAAAGCTATAATCAGTATCAGCAGGTCAAGGCTTTACAAGTTAGTGACAAAATTCTGATCAGTCCATGAAAAAGAAAAAAAAAAGCAACACTAGTGCTGCCCTCACCTTACTGTGTAGGCAGGTGAGTGATGCAAGCTGTAATATATATTTTAAAAGATGAAGGAAAGTTGTTCTGAAGCCTGCGTGGGCTGGATTAAAGTCCTAATGACTGTCCCTTGTTGACCTGACAGAGTCGTATCAGGAGAATGTGGAATGACACCGTAAGAAAGCAATCTGAGTCCTCCTTTATCTCAGGTGACATCAACAGCACCTCCACCCTTAACCAAGGTCAGTTCACACCTCATCACTTTCCACACCTATGCACGAATTCCATCTGCCAGCTAATATCACCTTGAAGTTCCAGCAAACACAACACAACACAAGGTCCAGGCAGTAAATGCCGTCGTCTTGAAATGACAGTGCAGCATGGTTAATAAAAATGCAAGGTCTTAAAAATGAAGTTTCCTTTTTCTGTCATCTTGGAACTGGAAAAAAAAATATTCCTCAAATGCAGCAGTCTCTCTCATACCTCTAGCTTCAGTCTCAAATTGAGACTTGTGTGTTTCCTTGATTTAAGTACGGGCTGTTAAAGATCATGCTCAGGGGACACATAGGCAAAACTAAAATGGTTGTAAAAAGTTTTATTTTCAGAATATCTAAACATGAAGCAAAAGGCTATTTGTTGCCCAGCACAGAAGGTGACCTCTGTTACTTTATAAAGAGATTTATGGGTTGTGGGAGGAAAAACTGTCATTTATTATTTAGTTTGAGCACAAATATGATGATGAGAAGATGATGTTCAACTCTGGCTGACCTAGAGTGCTTAGTGTGATGTTAGGCTTTCTGCTGCCTCTCAAATGGCTTTCTAAGCATGCAAGGGAAAAGAAGGTTTACACTAAGGTAGCTTAACTTTCCCTCTGCTGACTTCTGTCATTGCCGCTCTTTGCCTTCCCCTTTTTCCTTTTTGATGTCACTTCCCAAAAGACAGAATCTCGCATTGAACACTCTCCAGGTCATTTTGACTTGGTGATACATCAGTAAAAATCTAGAGGTACAGCTCTCTTTTTTTCTGCCCCTCCGCGCTACCATTTCCTGGAGATGTTAATGCATAGGTTGGATATTGATCACTCCGGGGCGTAGTAGCAACCCTAGAGAATTAGTGCACTGAAGGAGGGCTTTATCTCCTAGAAGCACTTCCATGTCATTAAAAACATCCCTGGAGACATCTCAACATGACAGATGGCATTTAACATAGGTGATAAATGGCAGTGGAAATAGCTCAGATCCTTAAAACACACTGCAAGCTCAGGAGAGAACTTAGGCTTTGGAAAATAATGGCTAAATTTTTAGCCCTAATTGTTTTTTCTTATAAATAAAAACCTGGCACAGTTGTCCTGTCTGTCATAAAATAGAAATTATATTTGGAGGGATTTGAAACAGCAAAATCTTTGCATAATTACACAAAATCTAAGGTGCTGAAAAATTAAGCTTGCACAACATAATAACTAAAAGTGAGTTATGAAACACACTTGTGACAGAATGTAATAATGAGCATAGTTGGTTGAAAATTAGTTTGTAAATAAATGGGTTAGGAAGGATTCGTAACACACTTAACAAATGAAGGGGGGGGGCTAGAGGGGGGAATCAGTAGAAGATGGGTGCAGGAAGTTTTCCTTTCTTTGTTGCCTTGAGTACAAACTTTTAATTAAAAGCCCTACTTTCAGATTTAGGCTAAAGACAAAGTCAGATTCTTTGCCTTTTTTTTCTGTTCTCCATGACACTTGCAGACAACTGCCAAACTTACCTGATCCTCCTTTGTCTTGCCACTCCAGGAATGACTGGGAATTACCTACTAACAAACCCTCTCCTGCGACCACAAGGCACTAACAACCCCTATAACACCTTACTGGCTGAGACAGTCGTGTGTAACACCCCCACAGCTCCAGTGTTTAACTCACCAGGTGTGCTTACTTAATTCTTTCACCTGCTTTATGCCTTTTTTTATGTATTTTATTCTTTTTTCTCTCCCCCTTCCTCACTGATGTCTTCAGTCAAGTGTTCAGAAGGCCAAATGAAACAGGATGTTCAGCAGTATCGTCTTTCCGTCTAAATCACTGTCTCCGCAAGGCTTGATAATGTGCTCATCAAATGTGTGTGTGCAAAAAAACAAATAGAAGTAATACACTCACATTTTGTCATGCATGACATAGATCTTTGTGGTTCACCTATATCCAGCCTATGTGTCCTCATATTTCTCTTAAAGGGACATAATGATTAAGATGGGAAAGAGATACTGCGCATTCTGCCTCGAGATAATGTAAACAGTGGTGTAGACCTGAAGCTGTACTATAAACTGCACGATCATTAAGATTTATTTTCATGAACATATGAGGCAATTTGTTTCATGCTGTGCTACTTCTTAAACATGGTCGACTCCAAGAATTTACAGTGCTCTCCACATTTATTGTCAGCCCTGGTAAAGATGTGTAAAAGCCCTTAAAATCAATTATCTATGGCAGTACCACAATTTCACATGAATGAAAAAAAATACCTGATATGTGACAAAACAAACTTGGGTTCTCATCCAGGGTTTCTTGTTACAATTCTAGTATATATATATATATATATGTGTGTGTGTGTTTGTATTTATTATTCCTTGACACTTGACAAATTGGGGGTTTATTGTTCCAGTTCATAGGTGAGGTTAAAAAAAAAAAAAAAACATGGTCTTTCGATGGTTTTCCGGTACCCATTCCTTGACCAATTTAGATTAACACACATCTGCTTACCTACATGGTGTGCTCCCATCTTTCCCATTTTGAAGAACTAAGAGGTGAGGGTTTTTTCATCACTTCATACACTTTTAATTAAGATCAAAATATGTCTTGATTGGTGTGTTATTTTATCTTTCATATTTTTAAAAATTAAATCTCTCCAGGACTCATTGATTGCCTATTAAGAGCTCCTCTCAGCACTCGGTATGATGATCAGTTTGATGTATGCATTTTAAAAATTCTTCACTTTCATTTTATAGTAGTTGGTAGGAGTGCCAATAGATATATTGCCTTAAATTTTGCTTAAGGCAATACATATTTTTAATTAGATTTTTTTTTCCTTTTTTAAGTTTGAGATCATACAACCCAGATTTAAATGCACCATCATATCTTTACCAGGGCTGCCAATAAATGACCTTTTTTTTGTTTTGTTTTGTTTGGGGTTTTTTTGTACGCGTTGTGTTATCAATGCCTAAATACAATATTAGGAACTAGAGTGTGCCTGTGCAAATAGTAATGATCACTATATTTCTGTTGTATATGGCATCAGAACATATATAACAGTGATAAGGCTGTGATGTTTTTGTATGTGCTGTTTCTTTTTGAAACTGAAGTGGCATCTTTTGTTATGTTTTGTGCTTTTCCCCTGTGCTTCCCTTTAGTGACCTACAGAGAGACAAGTATGGGAGTAAAACTTAACTTTGCCTATCAAATGTAAATTTTTTTCAGCATGCTTATTTAAAACAACCCCAAATCCTCGGCACAATCATTGGTTTACTTTAGGCCATTAACACACACTCAAGTGGAGAGCAAGTGGTTCACAAAAACGATATAAATCAAAATATCTCAATTTGATCACTTTAAGGAATCTTTCAACTCCTGATAGATTTGTCCTGAATTTGCCCACTACTCTACTTTTCTTTGTTTGGTTTGTTTTTTATTGATCAAAAATGTTTATTGTTGGGGGGGGGGGTTTATTGTTTTTTTTTAAAGGAGAAAACCTTTTATAAAAATATTTCCTTTTCCCTTCTCTCCCCCACTGTCTGTCTTAGTTGTCCTGGTGTGGCACTCAGCAGTCTCAGTGTCCAGTATTATTCCGGTCACAGTCTTTCAGACAAAACCTGTCTGGATACTAAATTGCCTCCTAGCAGGCATTAACGCATAGATATCACAGCAGCAGCTGTTCCATTTCCTTTTTTTTTCATTCAGGACTTATTGGCCTTTATCCTAACTTTGAAAAGGTTCTCAAAAGACTGCTCATCTAAAACTGCTCTACACACAGTGCCTTCTTCCTTACTCTTTTTCTTTATAGTAACCATTTCAAAATATAAGTTCCCTTAGTGTTCTAAATCTTATTCTACAAGGAGGAAACACCAGCCATTGCAGAGAACATTTTTCTCCTTATCTCCTTTCTCAATCATGACATAAATAATATTTACATTTCATAGGGCTGCTTTCCATGACCTCCATGCTTTGAGACATTCCTAACACAATCACATCTGACCTCTGCAGTGGCTGTGTTCTCCCAGTGACCTGGGTCTCAATGGGAACTGTTACAATGACGGATGCCAAGTGCCGGGCTGTGGGCAATCTCCGACCTTTACCAGCTCTGGGTACACGAGCTGCCAAGTAACAGGCAGCACAAAAAAAAGTGTACCACAATAAAGTCACCAAATATGGGACTTTTCTTCAAAGCATTGTGCCTTGTAGAAGTGTTCTTATCCCTTTTCAACATCAGTGTTTTTAACATGAATTTCGTAGGAAAAAGCTGAAGTTGTTCATAATTGTGAAGTGAACATTATTCATTCTAAATTATGTAAAGTGAAATCACATTTGATGAAGAAAATCCATGGACAGGTTTTGTCATGGATTTACAGCTGTATGATGATGTGAAGTTTAACAGGGCCATCATGTGTTGCTCTAAACCATTCCATTGTGGCATTGATTGTATATTTAGGGTTATTGTCCTCCTGGGAATTGAAGCTTTAATCCAGTCAAACGTTGTATGCAGCTTCTAAAATCATGATTTTCTTCATGATTTCTCTGTATTTAGCTCAATCTGTGTGGCATTACATGCCACCGCCATACTTTACACATAGTAGCCTCAAAAACATTTTTTTTTTTTTTTTTTTTTTTTTTGTGAGTTACAATATCCTGGGAGTTTTGCCATGCTTTTTCAATTTTTACCAATTTAAAAAGGGGTTAATGCCGCATTGTCAGTCTTTCATTATTCTTTTCTGTCTACTTCACAACTATGCACTTTATTATGTTGGTCTATTACATTTAATCTGAATAAAATAGACATTAATTAGTGGCAGTAATGTTATAAAAACAAAAATAAAAGGATGAGAATGCTTTTACAAGGCACCTTATTTGTTGCCATTTGATCCACAAACGTAAAAGCAGTTTAATGCTTGCCTGTTTTATTTGCTGAACCCTTGCTCTTGCTCTGTTGCAGTTAAGACTTTTATCTTACATTTTGTTGTTCTTTTGAGCAATTCTCCATGTTACAATAAATCATTTTTTTGTTTTACTTTTTTTTGTACATCAGCTGCTCTTAGACCAGATAGCCTGAGCAGACAGACATGATGTGAGTTGTCTAAAGTGAGTCTTTTCACCTGCTGTGTGTGGTGATGGTGGAGTGCTGCTTGTGGGCTCCCCTTGTAGTGAGAATATAGATGGCTGTCCCATGTTTATACATAACTACTTTCCCTTTTCTGTCTTTGTCATATTTCCCCTACATTCCCTTCCTCTTATTTACTTTACTACATAAATTCTATTAGTTCCTAGAGATCCCGTATGTGTCAGCCTGCCAATTTGTTGCTTCATACTTATACATCAACCTGTTGCCGGTGTCTTGTGGTAGTGTTTGGATCTGTTTCTTAATGTTGTTTGGGATCTTTTTTCATTGCTTTGTCACATATGTGGCAGACTTTAATGCACAATGCCCTGCTTTTTTTACAGTGATTTTCCAAAGGGAAAGTTGAAATGTATACATGAGAAAATACAAAAATTTCTCATTGCAAATAAACTGCATGTCTATGTATTGTATGTGAAGGATTGTGCCCAACTAACAGATTTAAAGCATGGCTTAAATTAACTTTGTTTTTACATAAAACTGCATCCTAAACAGCATTAAACTTTTATTTCTCCTTTTATGATTATTAGTGATGACTAATGTAGTTCCCCTTGATATTTCCCTTTGTTTCCAGGGCACTCACTGAACAGTGCGGTGAGGGATACAAGTGCAATGGATACTCTACCGCTAAATGGTAACTTTAACAATAGCTACTCACTCCGTAATGGGGACTTTGGCGACAGTGTGCAGGTAGTGGACTGCGGACTCAGCCTGGACGATGCTGCCTTTGAGAAAATGATCATCTCTGAGCTTGTGCACAACAACCTGCGTGCCTGTAACAAAAACCACCAACAGCAGCAGCACTCCAGTTTACGTCACCCACCCCACCGCCAGCAGCAGCCGCCACCGCAGTACCACCATCACCACCACACGGAGCGGGCTCCCCCCAAGATGACGGTGGTAGGTGGCAGCAGCAGCGAGGACGACGCCATTGTAGCTGACACTTCATCTTTGGTCCACATGGGCAACGCGGTGGGCCTGGAGCTGCATCATCAGCAGGAGCTGGAAGCGCCACTCATCCCCCAGCGGACTCACTCGCTTCTGTACGCACCCCAGAAGAAGGTGAGGACCGACGGAGGAGTCGATACCTTTGTCAGCCCACTGACACCCACCAACCCTGACGACAGTGCGCAGTCCCCAAACAGAGACTCTTTGTACACGAGTATGCCCAATATTACAGACTCTCCATGCCCTGAGAGCAGCCCTGATGTCGTGGAGGATGTCTCCCCCACCAAAGGGAGCGAGAATGAGGATGTTTACTACAAAAGCATGCCCAACTTAGGGGCAGGCCACCAGCTCCAAGCCTATTACCAGATAGGCAGAGGGAGCAGTGATGGCTACATTATTCCAGTCACTAAAGAAGACTGCATCCCTGAAGGTGATGTACAAGAAGGACAAATGCAGTTAGTGACAAGCCTTTAAATGTATTTAAATCATCCCCTTAGCCCTGCTGCCCTGACACAAACCCTGACTTCTTTCAGGGCACACACACATTGAAGGCAGGACCATTCTTTTTCTTGTTTATTTTATTTTTTTAAGCGAACCCATCAGTTCCACGACACACACACACGCTTGGCATCTACAGACTTTCCCTCAGCCATCCGTGTTTCCATCTCCTTTCTTGCAGACTCAGAGACATGTGGCACAGAAACGGCAGTGCAATGTTTTCAAGAGACTGTACATAAAACGAAGAGTCAGATTTCAATTCTAAGAGATAAGCCAACAATGTATTTAAATGTGCTGCTGCTGTTGAGTTATTGAGAAAACTGAAGGTGTGAAAACATAAAATAAGTATAAAAAAATTACAAAAGAACAAAAAAGGAAAAAAAAAAATTACAGGTGACATCCAAACAGCAATTTCCCTCTCAAAGGTTGTACATACACTTCCCAAAATCCAAGCTTAACCATAATTTTTGTTTGTTTTTGTTTTTACACCCTTGGACCAGGACATGGACATGTTTGTAAAAAAAATAAAATATTTCCTGATCAGACTGTTAGAAAAGGAATATCAGGTCCTGGCTGCTTCCCATCACCATCAAGTTTGGATTGTATAACCACTAGCAATCAAGCCCTGGCCTTATATTTTCTCAACTGTTCCTTGAACTGTTGTCAAGGAAAAACTGCTCAAATATATATTTTGTTGTATTGCTAGTGTAAAATAAGAATTCATGGGGTTGGGAGAAAAAAAAAGCATAATTATAAAGAAACCTTTTATTTGCAAAATTTTAACATTTGAGAGACTATTGTGTAAAAGTTGCACATATGTTATACCATCTGTTTATGGTACCAACACTTCATTCAAGGTTGTATGTTTGAGCATAAAGGCCTATTAAAAGAAAAGAGTCAAACAATGCATTATCTTTTTTTTTTTCAATTTGTGACCAATATTTTGTTTGGTTCCTTTATTTTCATTTCAGTTAATATTGTCCCTTAGAATATCTTTATCCGATTTTGCCAAAGTGGCGTTGCTTTAGTAGAAGGGGACTGCAACAACCCAGTCAAGATGATTTATTCATTGCACTTTTTTTTTTGTTAATATTTTTGATTGAAATTGATCTTTTTAACAGTCACAGCAGAGGGATGGGAAAGCGCTGCTGAGATGAAACCGACTTTTGAAAATGAAGTTTTTATCTTAAATGTAGTTCTTCCGCTCAAGTTTAAGTATTTTATTTATTAAAATCTTTCAAAAAATGAATAAATAAATAAATTGGGAAATTTGTGAATAGTTTCCCGCACTGGTATACATGCTGTACTGTAGCTCATGTTTTTTATGTAAACATAAGGGGCTTATCACTTAAGACTGATGTAAAGTTCAACACTTGTTTAACAAATACAATAAATGTGAGATTTTTTGTCAACAGACAAGTTGCTTTTTTTTAATGGCTTGTGTTTTTGTTATATCTCTAGAAAGCAGGTTTGATCATATTGCTATTGACATAAAACACTTTTGACTCAGGTTCTTAGTAAGTCCCGAGCACCTTGAAAGACAAACTGATCCAATTTTTTTTCTGGAGAATTTTCTTTTCTCTTTTTTTTTTTTTTTTTTTTCCTGCTATCTTCAATTGCTGCAGAGTAGAGTGATCTCGCCATATGTGTTAGAGAAGCCAAATCTGTCCATGTGATTCAAACATGAGAAACTCAGGTAGGAAAAATTGCATTGTAAATGTTTCTCTGTGTGGTTGTAACACTAAATAAAGGTTCAAAAATGACACTGGTTTAAAGCATTGTTCGCTTAGTATATCATTGTATTAGAGAAGCACAATTAAAGAGTCTGTCACTTCAGAAACACTCAAGTTCGTTTAACTGCTGCGTGGGAGAGTGGAGAGGAGTCCACAGGCCTAACGAGGAGTCAGCTTTCCACATGGCTTGAGTCTTAAAACTATATAAAACATAATATTTCTGGATATGACACATATTTGCTCTAATTAATGTCTGCTCCAGCTGAAGCCCACAGTCAGCTCCTATGCGATTTATGCCCCAGGTGATGCTAATTTACAAAGAATTTTGATATAACACCAGTTGAGGCGGAGTGACAGCTCACAGCAGGAGGGCCTGGAAATTGCACTGTTTACCATTTGGCACTGAAGGAAATGACTCAGAACTTTGCAGAAATGGACTTGATGTCAGTGCGCATAATGCTGTGTGGGCTGTGTGTTGTTTTGACTTGTTTCAACAATTATGTGACATTTTGTGCAATTATCTGAGGCTTCAAATTGTCATAGAGGGACTGCATTTTCTTTTTTTTTTTTCTTGATCTCTTGTGCAGACCCTTTGAATGTCAGATTGGAATCAAGTGTTAGGGTAATTGTTGACTGTTGAAAAGCATAATCGTATGCATAATAATGAGGAAAAAAATCATATCAGTTTCTATTCTACCTTATAAAAATACAGTTCTGTTTTATCTTTTTTACAGCACTTGAATTATTACATTTGTTAAATTAGATATTTTAAGTTTAGACAAATTAATTTTATTTTTCAGAACAAAATGTAAAAAGTGCTTTTGATATAAACTTGAGTATTTTTACAATCTTAAAGACAAAATAGATTTCAATCTAACAATGGTTTAAGATAGGTAATCTCACGAATAAATGTAATCGAAAAAATAAATATTCTCTACATTTCCAAAGAAGCAGTAGTATTGGTAGTTGTCATAATAAGCTTTATTTATTCAGCATCTGCAAAAGACATTTTTTATTAATTTACTATATCAAAATCATACTACTGAATTAAAAAATATATATATACACTGCTCAAAAAAATAAAGGGAACACTCAAATAACACATCCTAGATGGACAGTTTGATTTCACAGAAGTTTGATTTACTTGGAGTTATATTGTGTTGTTTAAGTGTTCCCTTTATTTTTTTGAGCAGTATATTAAAAACTATTTCCTTAGGAATAAGGAAGAATGGAAATGAAATCTACTATAATCAAGTAATAAATTAGAAGTCAATACATAAATATAAACCGTGAATAAAAACTTTTAATAAATTTATGTTTAGAACAAAGCCACAACTGTGTGGTATAACTTTAGAAAAAAAATATGAAAACCTTAAAATCTCTTTCTGTCAGTTATTCTGACCTGAATGATTATTTGCATAAAATAATCTCAGACCCTCGTTAGAGCGGCTCGATAATTTCAGTTCAAGCAGAAAGGAGCTCTTGAGGGCAGAACTCGGTCTAAACAAAATAAATAAATACATTTAAGGAGAAAACTTTTAGTTTCTCTTTTAAAAATAAAATAACATTTCTCCCCCTGTGTTAACTCTTCTATTTGCTTATCCTTACACTGTGACCTTAGAGATGAATGAACTGAAGGGTAAGCAGGTTTATTTTTCATTATTAACAGGAGAGAAACATGAGCCGAGATTGTCTCTAGTCTCGTCTGCGGCAGACGGTGTGGCCTCGGCAAACCTCTGGCTTTGCGTGTGGCCTTCCTGCTGTGCAAGACTCGCTGTAGTTCCCTGGGTTTTTCTCTGGGAGCGGCTTTTAAGAATTAGGGTAAGCAGCTGAGGGACCAGTAATCTGGTTCCTCTTGCAGACGAACCGGATTGCCAATGCTAAGGAGAAGTAAGAATCTATTTTTGACTAAATGGTGGCAAATAGAAGAGAGGCTATTTGAATGTAAGGATTGTGTTTCAGTTTGGTATAATGCAGTTGCATAAAAACAATTGTAACTTAATTTTTTCAATAATTCTCTATAACTGCTAAAATACAAAAAACAATTTTTGATATTTTTGTTCATTTAATAAATATCAAAAATTGACCCTGGCCAGCCTCAACTATTGTACACACACACACATGCATATATATATGTGTGTGTAATGTTAAAAGTGCACTTTAGGAAACTCCTATTCCAGGCCTCGGGGATTTCTCTGGTTTATCAATAACCTCTGCAGCAGTTACTCCTGAAAATAGAAAACAGTGCCAATTATAGATGCCATCAAAGTGGATGAAAGCAATTGTGTACAAGGAAAATAAAAAACCTCAGAAGCTACAAACAGTTTACTGGCAGCGCAAAAGTAACTTCCCAAACTCTTGAAGTTAAAGGGAGGCCCTTTAAATGCTTACTCTTTTCTTCCTCCAGCCTTTTTTGTCCTGTCCCCGACTTCAAATGTGCAGATTTGCGGCCCATGGGCGACTTAGATCCGGTCTCGTCGAGGTGAAAAATCCAATTAACCTGCAGCTCCGGCTGCCTTCATTATAATCCCCTCCCATAATTATGAAATTACTAGATGCAGGATTTCAAATGAAAAAAGGATGAGAGCTGGTGGCTCATGCAAAAAAGGTGAAATAAACCCTTTTTTGACAGTGAACAGTTTCCATTTACCTTCAGAAGGAACAGTTCAGTGTTATGGCCAAAATTGAAAGGAATATCTTTCAAAAGGTACAATTTGCTGATAACTCCATTCCTGATGAGGCGCATAAAGTGGACTGATTGTAATCTTGAAAAATAATGGATAGGCGATTGTCTTTTTGTCATATTTTTTAACACATTGAAAGTATATATATATTTTTTTCTTCTGAATAAATGTCTCGTTAATCGAGATGAGGACTTTGACATGTTAATTTAGATCTAATATTTACATATATTTTAACACATTTGTATTGTGTTTCTGGTACACCCATAAAGCAGGTGTACAAGTGGCATCCACAAACAACAGCGATGGAGGACAAAGCTGCTTTTCTTGGCCCACTGGGGGGTAATTTCTGCTTCAAAAATCAATCTAATGGGATGCTGGAAAAGACTATTGTGTTCAAGTTGTGCAAAACAGAGCTGGCCTATCACCAAAGCCATTGAAGCATAAAATACCATCTCAATGCAAAACATGTTCCAGCAAGCACAGACATCCCCAACACCAATGTCAGTGTCCACAGTCCAAATTTCTGTGGAAGTTTTGTCCCAAAGAAGTTTCATCAATGTCCAGAGGTTCCTGAAGCACTTGGAAACGGAATAGGTACAGCATATTAAAAGCCATATCTTTGTTGTTGAGCTCAAATGGCTATTCCATAATTTAGAATTAAAAAGAGTTCTTGAATTAAAAATTCTCCATTATTTGTCGATATATGTTTTTTGATTAAATTGATTAAATATATTTATTGACATTTTAGCAGAAGATTTTCTATCCCACATAAAAAATTGTTGCTGTCAATATATTCCATGGTGTTTGACATTTGACATTCTCCATGCATATTCAGGGCTCTTCATTTCCGCTTTTATTTCATTTCCTAAAACTTGCTCCAGGGTTTTCTGACAATTTTGCTTACCGTCACAGGTTTTTGATTGCTCTGTGCTGGATCATTCTCATAATTGACATTTTCTGCCATATATTCTTGTTTGGACAGATTTTTTTGTTTTTGCAGTTCTAGTTTATTTGTGCCCTACGTAGTGCTATTACACACACAGTATTATTACATTACAAAAACCTAAAGGTCTTTTAAGTTTTTTTGCTTAAAATACCTTTTTTTATTCACAACCTACCTCCATTATGATTTATGCTGGACTTAAGGCATAAAAAATTAAACTTTGTTGTGTCAAAAGCAACAAAGAAATAATATGAGCTATTGTCCCATTGTAATGGGATTTTATGCTTCAAGAAGACTGACTGTTCAGCAGAAATAAAACGGAGCATATAGAAACAGCCACAGCTGCCTGAGCAGGGCAGCAAAACGAGCAGCTTTGGAATCTGTGCTTTTATGAAAACACAAAGCCAAAACACACTTTAAATGTCAATACATAAAACAGACTAGAAGTAAACAAAATTAAAAGCTATTCAGAATATAAAAAGAAATAAAGTCTGTAAATGTCTTTGACAATTTCATACAGTTTGCCAAGAATATCCCCATATTGTTATATCAGAAATGTATAGCTATGCTATTACATTAACCACTCTTTATGTGATACTATGATTTAACCTTATGTTTCAGAGACAATCCTCTCTTTTCATCTATCACTGAGGCCCCTCACAGCAGTTAGAAAATCCCACCTCATCAGTAAATCTAATAGCCGTCTGATAAACTCATTGGCACTCACCGAGGGGAAGCATCGAGCAATAACTACAAGAGCTCCCGCTGTGTACATGCTTCTGCAGGCCAATAGAGATGTCTCCCACTTGCCAGGCAGTACCTATTGGATGCAGAGGCTCATGCAAACTAAGGTATTATCCTGCGGCATTCGCTCTGCATCAACATCTCTATTCATCATCAGCCAAGAAGGAAAGGAACAAGTAACAACTTAATGGCCACTCACCTACACTAATTGGTTCTCGAGGATACTAAGAAGCAAATGGTGCAGGTGGGTGAACTATTTCCATTTTTAGATTCAAAAGCTTGCCATTGTTGCAAAGAATGAAGGAGAAAATCTTGCTTATTGTAACTATTTGTGTATTTGATCCAATCATTAAATTGGATAGATTTTTTTAAATTCCACAATAAAGGAGACCCCGGGGGTCATTGTCAGCTTTTTGCCCTTTGGAAGTTTATTTTATTTTCAGTCAATGTTTCAGACAACAAAGTTATATTGTGCAAATGAACAGGAATCATTCATCCAACGACATCAGTACACCGCCATTTACATTATTCAATGACACAATTCAATCTGCTGGGTTTCCTTAGATATTAACTTTTTAAACTACCTTGAATCATTAGCTGAGCTCATCTGAGCTATTTGATCATTTGGATCATTTGCATTGTATGTATGATTGAACTGTACTTTTTTTTTTTTTTTTTTTTTTAATTATAAAGTGCCTCAAAACATTATTAGTAGATACCTAAGGTTGTGAAAGTGGCTTATTGAGCTTACTGTGAGAAGGGCAGTCTGGTGTATGTAATTCAAACAATAACACAGAGGTTCCTCTCAGGAAGCATAGAAAGTCGATTTAGTAATACACTACTTTTCCACTTGTTGATGCACCAGCTGCAAGGGAGATGAAATGGAAGAGGAAGTTTAGCGCAACATAAAAACCGATGGGTCATTGATCAGTGTGTTTCCGTCTGTTCCTCTTCTGCCTCTTCTCTTTGATCAGAAGAACCAGAGCCCTGACAGTGCTCAGACTGGAAGGAAATGCTCAAAGATTTCCCTCAAAGGATAATAATAAAGATGACAACTGACCATAGCAGCTAAAAGCTGTCAAACCCAGCAAAATGCCTTCCAAAATTATTCATACCTATCAGAACCTGAAATGTGGGATGCATGTGTTTCTAAATCAATCAAGTCAATCCTGTGTAGAACTACATTTTGCTACTATAACAGCTGCAAGTCTCTGAAAGTATGTCTCCATCTGTGTTGCACATCTGACACATTTTTTTCCCCCCCATTCTTATTTATAAAACTGCTCAGGCTCGGTGAGATTTGATGCAGAGCGACTGTGAGCATCAGTTTAAAAGTCTGGCAACCGACAGTCAGACCGACGTCCTCAATTGGACGTCAGCCTGAACCTTCTGAACCCTCCTGACATTGATCCACACCAGTGGTGTTCAAAATTGAAAAGCTGAAAGTTTTTATTAAAAGCACAAAAATATATATAAAGGCTTTTTTTACCTGCTCAAAAATAAACTAAGCATGGTATTTAGATGAAACAAAATAGTCTGAGTTAGAGTGTCTATATATTTTCAAAAAACCTTGAATAAGTCCAAATATATCCCCAAACATTTTATTTAAAGTCGCCATCTGGATACATTACATGTGCAAATGAAGCATATTTGTTCCCTTCTTGAATGCTTGTCTTGAACCATACAAGATCGTTTAGAGGGCCACAAATGACCGACAGGTCACACTTTGGACTTTCCTACACTATTTCATTGTAGCTCTGACTGTATTCTTGGTATTGTAGTCCTGCTGAAAAATAAACCCAATCTCTTGCTTTGTACCCTTTGCTAAGATTTTATCCATTGCCCTATCAACTCTGACCAGCTAATCTGTTCCTGATTAAGAAAAGCATTCTTACCTCATTGTGTTTCACAATCTTCAATGATGTCTTTAGGGGTATTTGCAGCATTAGTGTATTTTAATTTCGTCCCATCTGATGAGAGAAACTATCGTATATTCAAAACTACAAAGATGACTTCCTATGGCTTTCTTTTCTGAGCTTTAGGTTTTTCTTGCCATTCTTATATGAAGGCCAGATTTGTTGAGTATATCACTAGTAGCTGTGTATCAACAGATTCTCTCAGCCCAGAGTTACAATGAACCTCTTTTCTGCTTCAGTGATTAATGCTGCTCTTGCCTGATCTGTCAGTTTGTTAGATTTCCAGTTATGCCTTACTCTTGCCATTTTTTGAATGATGGACTAAAAGCTCGACAGATTGCTTAATAGCCTATCCATGCTTACGACTTTTCCAGAACTTTTTCTCTGACCTGTCTGTTGTTTTTCTTGAGTTTTAATATGCTTGTTTGCTCACCAATGTTTTCTAACAAACCTCTGAGGCTTTCGCAGATAATCTATATTTGTAGTGAGATTATTATATCAGGCACTTTTTTTTTTTTTTTTTTCTAGTTAGTTTATGTCACTCCATCTCATACCAAGCTAAAAGATTAAAGGGGAATGATTACAAATGCATATCACATTTCTCAGATTTTTATCTGTAGAAGGCATTGAAGACCATGTGTTATTTTTGTTCACTTTACAAAACAAATGATACTTTGTAGGGATGTCCTAGTTGTGTGAATTCTTTGGCAGAGCTCTGTATGCTCAAGGTATACAAAGTTACATTCTAATTTAAAACAAGCTCAATGATAATCTATAATATGTTAAACTTCATGAACATGCTACACAAATGAATCAAATGAAAATTACTTTCTCAAGAAGAAGCCATTACTAATTGCACATCATAATAATCCAAGAATGATGAATAAATTCATATAAACATACATATTTGTGAAGTGGAATTGTCTTTGGAATCTATATTTGCAATATGCAATACATTTTCTGGTCTCGCTACTGTCTTCATAATTGATAAATAGAGGGAATACAGATGTAACCTTGAGTATCAGTGTGTATTGGAGCTGAATATTGATTCCGAGTTTCCTTGCTGGTGGCAAATGTGCGAACAGACTATAAAGACAAGATATAAAATATATTATAAATGTCTCAGTTGGATTGTAGTTTCTCATTAAAATTCAGACAGGCCTTTGCAGATGAACCTTGTCATGCTAATCCTGGGCAAGTGCTCCCACAGGGTCCCAGCAACTGTGTCTAAGCCTGGTGGATCTTGAAGAACAATTTTTTTGTGCGTGTGATCTTTGTCATATCGCTTCCAATGCCTTTGTGCTGTCATTGTCCTCTTTGTGTGGTAGTTTGTCTTAGTCAAATGAGTGGTTAGGACACTATAACATGCCGTTTGCTCTACTTCCAGTGCCTGGTGATGCAGAAAAAAATGCAGAATTTCCTTTCATTTGCATGATCTTTTTTGTAAAATACTACTGACTTAGTTCAAAAGTACCAAGAACATGAACACATTTCTCTGCGTCAGGCTTCATTACTGCTTTTTTCAATAATCACCAAGTACTAATTTTACATTAATTTTACATGTTCAAAAGCAAAACCACCTAAAACAGCAGACAAAACTAACAATAAAAGCCCATTTCAGATTGAGACAAACACAAGTATATAAATATATATATATATATTATGCAAATAATTAATGTTTACTGAACTCTAGGTCAGTTTCAATATATCATGAGTGAAGTGTGTGAGATCTAATCTGATTTCTTTTTAATAAAATGAGAATACATTTCTGGGAGTCAGTGGCACTCTTTCAGATTTTTATCAACAGTTTATTTCACCCATGGTCAATGACAAGGCTCTGTTGGCTGGCTGTATGTAAATACATATTACAGTCGTGTTCAAATATTTTGAATAATGTAGAAAAGTTTATCATTTTCAGAAACTCATCAAGTGAAACACAAGATGTTAATTAATTATACACATAATGTTTTTGAGCCTTTATTTCGTTGCATTTTGATGATTATTTTGCTTACAGGCAATGAAAACATGGCACTTATCACAGCAGACCAAAAAATAAATACATTTTCAAAAGTATTGACACCTCTTCAATCTTGAGAACCAAAAATATAGCATTTTGTATGAACAAAGTATGAAAAATCCCTCGCAAAATGACTGAAGTAAAACAGATCGCATTACAAGTGGTCATGAATTTAAATGTTAAAGTCCACTGCCGGGCATCAAATGCTTCATTATATTTGGGACTAGACTTTCACTAGGCCGTTTTAAGATGTACACATGTTTGATTTGAAATATTTGAACCATACAGCCATTAATCTGGGTTGTTTTTCTGCTGAAAGAGGAACTGCTATCACATTCTCAAATCTTTTGCGCCCTTTAATAGACGTTTTTCAAGAATTTGAAGAGTCAGTGAAGCGCTGAATACATACACAATCAGCACTTTTCTGGATTTTATTTATTGGATAGTTTCCAAACCATGTACATCATAAAATAAAATAATATTATCCAAATAGATAAAATACATGGAATTTTGTCATATATAAAATATAGAAAAAATACGAACTATTTTTTTAATAAAGCTGAAGTAAAACTAATTTTCTTGACACAGTTTATACTAAACAAAATTATGTTAATTGTAACCCTTTTTCCCTCTCTGAAATATCCTACAGAAGATTAATACGGTAGTGAGTAGTCGTTTTTATGTTCGTAGGAAAATCCTGAAATCTATTCACAGCACATTTCTTTGCTGACCAAATTACTCACATGACCTTTAAAGCTTCCTCTTTAAACTTCTTACATCTCATGTCTTATAAATGACAATAAGACATCTTGTCAATCATGCAAATTACATCTCAGATTCAAAGGATCACATTGCAAATGGGAAGGCAGAAAAGCACTATGTTGACTGAAAAGGGGAGGACAAGCAATTAATGATATCCGAGCTGGGGTTTCATATCTCCGACAATCAAAAATAGATTTAAATGATCAGAAAGTCCAATGTCGGGCATCCATTTGCCTTTCGAGTCATTTTTCTGTTAATACAAAATGGTAAATTGCTTTAAGCTTATTTGTGATAATCACAGTATTGATACTCAGCTCACTGAATGGTGCCTATTAAATATTCTGGCAAAAGCCCTGGAAATAGGCTTTTAATATAAATGCATTTCAATAACTCTGCCACCGTAATGAAATACGGTGGAAGTTCTTGCCTGATTGATTAATTTCACCTTTTATGTGCAGCACAAGCTTGGCCAACTCTGCAGATGTCCTGGCTGAAATATCGTTTTAATGACAAGCTGATGGCTGACTTTGTTATTCAATGCGTAAGCTAACAATACGCTGTGATCATTATGCTGAATGCTCATCTTCCTGTCTGTCTTCTGGGGACTTAAAGTACCTCCCTGTTGCATGTGCACTGTGCAGATATGTTAAAGCAGAGCCAGGGGGGTTCCAACAGATGTTGAATGGTTGTTTTGGCTGGAGTACATCAGGGTGCTTTAGCTTGAAGGTGATATCAAGTTGAAACCATATTATGCCTTGCTTTGATGTTATAGCTCACAGCTGGGAGAAGCAGATGAGTGGAATAAGATCTATTTGATTGGAAGAACTAAAGGGTGGACATTTTTTGTGTGCATGTATGTGTGTGTATTTAATTTTTTTGCTTAGGTGCAGCTTAAGCAACGCAACATTTGGGATTCACCTAAGCATTTACTGCAGTCCTTACAAATGGGTTCATCTGAGAGACAAATGAAAGAACCCACATCCAGAGGAATAAAGCATGACATTTCTCTGTGTCAAATACATTTCAAAACAATATTTTGTTTTACCTCTACAACCACAGTAAAACAGATTCAATTAGTTTGAATCTAATTTTTTTAACACCACTGTGTTAAAAAAACCCAAAAAAAACATTTGTTTTTCTTCCAACTGGAGAGTGGCTAAAAAGTGAAAACACTATTTCCTATCTTTTCATGGTTACATTTTAAATGGAACAAATTAATGACACAGCATTTGTTGCATTTTCATGTTGATTTATATATATGCAAATAATATATATGTGTGTGTATACACGTGCCCGCGTATACACACACATACCTATGCATATATTTACATGTATGTGTAATGTTTGTATGGATCTTTGGGTGTTTTGATCTTTATTGATTGTAACCTTCTCTGAAAATTTGATCTGAAATTGTTCATAGTGAAATAAAATGGATAGTACAATGCCTACAAATCTTATATTTTCCATTTAAATTCTGACAAAATGAAAGATTTTATACCACAAAAATCAAAACATAAAAATCCCTGTAATATCTAGATTAATATATTTGGATGTGATAGATTTGGCATTATACTTTTGTTCTCCAAAATGTCTGACGCTGTTGGACTGATGATGGACAAAAAGTGATTAAATTATGAGCCAGAAAATTGTTGAATGGTGAGATTGTTGGCAAGAAAAAGAGATTCACTCAAACAGCTTTTTGGTTGAGTAGATAGACAATTATAGGCACTTAAATTCCAGACTCGTGCTAAAAGAAAGCACAGGTCCATCCCAGCTTAGCTTTCTGCATCCTGCACATTTTATTTTGCAGTTTTGTGGAGTTGCTGAAGTCATGCTTTAGATTTTTTTATTTTGCCGTAAAAATCTCAGCTTCTCGCTATTCAGAAAGCAGCTTCAGCATCTGCAGGGTCAGATTTTATGTGGCTTTATCTGCCAGGAGTGTTTGTAGACAATGACAGGCAAAGAGTCATAAAAAACGAACAAGGGAGTGGGGGGAGACACAATCACAATATCAACATGTGTCATCTGATAGATGTGTCAATTTAGGTGCGCTGTATGCAGTTTGTTCTGCCTTGAGCTGTGCACTCTGCATTAATTTCCTGTTGTCTAAGTTCAAAGTGTTTGTCACCCAATGTCATTCACACTGCCTGCTGCCGCCTCACTGCTTGGGGACATTGCTGTGGTGACAGGAAATGTTGTTTTCCCTCAGCAGTACACTGGGTCACTTGGTCAACGGTGGCAGAGGGTCAGGGCAGGATGCGGAGGTACCCCGTGTCGCCACCTCAGTACGATAGAATGCTCAGAGGATTCACAACTACTCGCTGAATGCTCCCAGAAGCAGGAGAGCGCAGACAGATGAGTGAAGAGGGTGGTAAAAGGTGATGGTGCAGAGGAGAGTGGGTGGATGTAGAAAACAGTGAAGCAAATGTCTTCACTGGTAGATTTATGATTCTGCTGTGTTCACTATATGAAGGCCGTGCAACAGTCCTGTGACGGTAGACGAACCATCATGGTCAGACTAAGCAGAGGTCCACTTGATTAAAATAACACTGCAGATTAATCAGGCCCTCTGTACATATTTGCCTCGAAGCATTAATCAACAGTGGGTACACTACTCTGAATAATAAGCAAGGTGATTAAACAGCTCTGAAAGACTGTTCTTGTTCATGATTCTGGCCATGAGCTGGTTTGCAAGCCACTTGTTTTTCAAAAGTGATATAACAAGACCAACTGGGAAACACAATGGTAAATCAGTGAGCAATCAGTGGGTTTTATTTACTTAAAATCCCAGCCTTCCCCCGAACACATTTGATTAATATCTTAATTTAACATCTGCAAGAAATCAGATGTTAGTGAAACATTATACATGCTATCCTATGCTATTTCCTCTGCACAGAATTTCTCACTGGAGAAATATAAAGTTGCAAGATTGGACTATTTAGAAATTAATCTTTGATGTGCTCTAACATAGTGCCGCTATGAATATTTCCTACAGTTTTCTGAAAAAAAGCATCCACAGTCGAAAACATCAGTTTGCCGCATATAGTTGTCCTGTAAGCTTAAAAAACACTCACTCTACACTAGTTGCGTAGAGCTCTTTGTTTTCCTTTTCTGTACTCCATAGATAAACAGTCTATAAATCAACAGGACTTACAAAATTGTTAAAAATGCAACAGATGTTGTCATAGGTGTCAACAAATGTCACACTGTTATGAACTTGCACTTTACATTTGCAAAAAAAGTTGTGTACACAATGCACAGGTTACGGTCCATCACACTGCAACATTAAAGGACACATAACTCTTTGTAAGAGCACCCATTTGCAACTGGAGTGTAGCTGCTTTGATTGGGATATGATTATTGTCTTTTATTTCTAAGTTTTGAACACAGCCATTGTCCGTTGTGCTGTGAGATTTTCCTGATCTTGCGCTCCCTCTTTTCAGACTTCAATTTTATTAAGTCCATTAACGCCTGTAACTTGCTTCCCAGTCATTGCTGGAAAGATCTCTGCCTTGGACATTTATGAGATAATTTTGCTTCAGCAGTATTCGTGCAATCTGGTATTTTCTATCAGACAATGTCACTGAAGTTAGAAAAATAATCAAGCTCAAGCAGTTAGACAAGATAAAATCTCTCATACAATTAGGTCCCCAGACGTTCCAAACACTTCCTTTAAATCTTTTAACACCCAATAAAGGCTAATTTGCTGTAAAGTTAACAAACAATATAAGAAAAAACTCCGATAAAACACTGAACAATTAGCTTTAAATGTAAATCGCAGCAGTTCAACAAGATCACAAACCTGCCAAACTAAGAGGAAAGAATTGACTTATAATATCCATATAATCTGCAAAACATTTGTATTCCGACACCTCACAGTGCTCGCCGTTAGTTGACCGTAGACTTTATAATGAAAAGGTATCATTTTAGCACATCCTGTAATTAACCTCATGAATATATATTGGTTTGTTAGCTTTCCAGCATCTTGAGTTTTCACCTTTGCATCTAATTAACACCTTCAGATGCAGCTCAGTATTATTAAACCGCATCTCAGGGAAAAGAAATATGCTGACTTATCGTTTCCAGGTTACACCACATTTCCCTGCATAAAAACACTATTTATTTAAGATAGAAACTGAGCCCTATTTCTTAAATATGCGGCTGACCGACTGATAGGAAGGAGACAAAGTCACTCCCACATTTCTCTTATACTGACTGATGATGATCATTTTAAATCCGCCTCGCAGGATTGCAGCGCTCAAAGATAAGCACTAATTGGGGTTATATTTTCCAAGCTTAATTCCCTATTCTTCACAATATCATGCATATCGTATCATGAGTCTGCTCACAGTCAAGCCGGAGAATTCATTACATCAATTAGAGAAAGTTGACGGCAGTCAATTAATATTAGAACAGTCATGCGGTGGCCAAGCCATTTGCCCATCTTAAAAATGTTTGCAAGTGAAAGTATTAGGAGGGATTAGAAAATTAATCTTGTAACAGTGCAAGCAGGTGACTAGGAGCTCAAACAACTTCATGCTGGAAAAATTTAAACTGCTCTTAGTGGATTAAAAGGAAAGTTACACTTTCAACTTACTGCAGCATTCAGATGCGTTTGGCAGCTAGTTTTTTTTTCTGAGATTTTGTATGATTAATAAAAAGATAAGCTCTTTTTCACATAGTTGGTTTCCAGAAGGCAATTTCAACTTTCGTTTCATATCCTCATATGTTTCTTACAAATGAGTTGTTGCGTAGGTATTTAATTCCTATTTTACAATCATTTGGTTCTATACAGCAGAACGCAGACTGCTGGATATAGTTACAATTCAAAAATCCATTTTTTCTGTATATATTTATAGTGATGGACAGATAAAAGGAAAGAGCCCAAATTGCTGCAAAGAAACACAAAGTTGATTGCAAACAATAGTTGAACTGACGCATAAAAAAGGAAAGACAGAAGAATGTTGTAAAGAAATTTTAATCCCAATCTTACAACTATAAAGGGTGTTTGCTTCTTGAACCCAAACTGAGATCTTGTTTTCACAGCACAGGAGCTTGACAGCTGAAGGCTCTGGCTCTCATTTTCTACTTTGAAACTGAATCACAAGAGATCATCATGTTCTGTGACAGCAAAGCATTGTGAGAAAACAGCACAGTGAGATGGTTAAGATATGGAGTTTTTGTCATTACAGAATAAATGTAATCAAAAATTAAAAAGAGCTGAAAAAAGTTTATGTATGAAGAATTTAACTTCTGTTGCAAGTTCTTTTCATTAGTCTTCTGGCGCTGAGAAAACATAATACAAAAAAGATTGCAGCTAAATAAAAGCTTTGGATATGTTTTAAAACAGCTCCAGTTATATTTTATGGTATATTTCCTACTAATATACCAGTAGGAAATAGTAGATTCCGACATTAGTACATAGTACATTACTAATTCTTACTCTCTGTAGTCCATCAAACACAACTGGAAGTCTATTGATAAAATTGATTAAAGCCCATTTTACTTAAAAACATTCTTTAAATGTTCTTTGCAATATACAGGAGGAAAGTGAAAAAAGCTAGAGAAAGTAAAACAACAATGACTTAGAGAAAGTATGATGGAGTCACACTTTATTTCATTTTATTTCCATTTACTAAAGATGTTCAAGGTTGAAATTATGAGCCTGTGAGCAGCAACCTCTTACATTAACGCCAAGGCTAATCTCACAATTGGTGAGTAGAAGAAATAACTACCTGAAAATAAAAATTCCCTTTAGCGCAGTTAATAAATTCTGTGTATTTGTCTGTTAATGCTTTGTGGTTTTGAGTTTATTTGCTACTAAAATATCATTTTCCTCTTTGACAAGCTCACGAATGGGACAGTCGATTTGCATTTAAAAAAAAAAAAAACTAGTTAGAAATGGATTTACGCTTGAGGTGTTTTTTGCAATTTTGACTGTGTCAAGAATTTTTATGTTCAAACAGTGTTTATAGGTAACACTCCTGTGTATGTGTGTGTAACTATGAGTGTATGTTATATGAGCATGATTAGACCGGTCACAGATGCAAAGAGGATCAGATCACGGCCAATGCACAGAGGAAATTGAATAGGGCATGAGTGTCATTTTGATTTACCTTCATTAACCTGAGTCCCTGCATTTTCTTTACCCAGTCTTAACACAGTTAACTACTACACCTGCTGCCATAATGACAAACTGTAGTACAATAGTAAATTGTAAAGGTGGAATATGGAACATGTCTTTCAAACAAAAAGGAGCATCCAAATCTTATCCCAAATTAGTCAACAATTAGCATCTATGCTTTAGACTGTTCGTACTTTTGCTATGGTTTGTCTTTCTAAATGCTTATCTTTTCACAATAAATTCTGATTTCAACATGTTAGAATGCCTTTAATAAACAAAGTAATTCCACAGCAGCTATAAATGCTCTTTGGTTGACTTTGACTGTACCTGGAAATCTAAACAAACAGTGCTAATCAGTTATGGCATCATGTACAGGTAGCCCACCAAAGTACAGATATCCCACAAGGTTTTGTGCTCAGCCTGCTGTTCACAGTGGTGCCTTATGACAAAAACCTTAATTCCTGTTTTTCACTGAACTTGATGACAGAAAACCAAACTATATTTCATCTGCAACAAAAATGAGGTTTGTTAGAAAGTCTCACAGCTTCTTCAGTATTGCTCCCAATCTCTTGGGTTCCCCATTCATTAGTTTTGAAGAAATGTCCAGCTTTTGGAAAATATGTTCTATATTTTCTCCAATTATTAGTGCATGTCCTCACTGTGCCATAGTATGTTTTTACAATGAGATCATTTTGTAACCACTATACAGAGAGTAGGGCTTGTAAGCATTCGTTTGAGGTTTGACTTGTACATTTTTCAGAAATTCAAGGAATTCAAGGATTCAAGGTACATCCTAATTCCATGTAAAAGATCAAACTAGATCATGCCAGCTTTGCAAAATCTATTTTACAATAACTGAAAACATGCAGTCAATGTTCAGACAGCAACTCACAGAAACGCCAACACTTAAAACCAAAAATTGTTCTGATTCTAGTCAGGGTTCAAGGAAGTTGTTTTTGAGGAGTGGCCCAGATTCAGGTCTTTGAGTTAAACTTTCCAATGATTTCAAAACTATTTATCTTTTTTGTGAGACAGGAAAACATTTTCAAAGGAAATCTGTTAAAATTAACACAAAAGTCTACAATGGTTAAAGCAGTTACACTGAATAAAAAATAGACAACAGCCACTGAGATGACATTGAGGTAGTGCAGGCATGTTTAATGATGAGCCTCGTTTTTTTTTTTTTTTTTTTTTTTTGTGCATTTATTTATCCTTTTTTTTCTACAGTGTCATGTTTTATTGCTGCAGCTGTTGTTTTTCATGTCATTTGTATTAAGGAAAGAGGAAGCATCCTTTCCCATCAGTGGAAACCCTGACACCACTGTGATTTATAATCCCTGTGAATAATTTGCAGAACATTCAGCCTCTCTGCGAGATACCCTGATATAAACCTCCTCATTTAAGCTGGCCCCTGGGATGCTTTGGACAGAATCACTTTCAACACAGTTGCCTGTAGGCTGCAGGCACGGTTAGCTGCTCTGGACTTGTGAGAGCCTTGTCATTAGTTGGTACAGTAGCTTAAGTTAAGACAAGTCTTTCAGATGGCAATTCACTGAATTGCCATCCTCACTTGCATCCTCACACATACAAGTGAGGATGTTCCTTTGGTCAGCGTTGTGCTTTTGAAATTGTAATAAGGAGGTGTATTACAAGGCGGCGTGAAAATATTTGTGTGGACAGATATGCAGACCTCAGCCCCGAGCTGCTGGGTATGTTTTTTTCTTTATTTGCATTTGTGCATAGATAAATCACTTGACACCTTTACAGTTTGTTCTATGGACTACAGAGAATTGCTTTTTCAGAAGGAGTGCAATGCCTTTGTGTACATAACTGTGTGCCGGTCGATTTATCATCGGACAGTAATTTAAGTAATTAGGGCAGTGATAAATCTTAATTTTTTAAAATAGAGGTTCAGGGATAATTGTGCTGTTGAATACTGGTTCAAATAGTGCTTCGAACAAAGTACAGTCATATCTGCAGGGCATAAATGCCTTTTACATTCAGCCTTTTAGCTTTTTTCAAGAGTTTTGAGAGTGAAAGAAAAGAAAAAATTAATGTTTAGTTTTGTAAATTGAGCCACAACAGCATAAAGGTTATATCAAATGCTCCTCTTTTTTCATACCCTATATTTTGGAGGCAATTCATAGATACAACTGTTCTGAGTCTCCTCTGAGGCGTGCCCCAGATGAAACAAAGCATACACCTCAATAGGTCTCCATGGCACTGGCGGCTATCTGACTGGCTTTTGGAAGACTGACAAGTGAGCATTATTTTTCAGAGGAAAGTGGCAGGCAGTCCCTCATGTGATATGTGGGCATGTGAAAGGCTGCTTTCTATCTTTGTCTCTTTGTGTCTTTTCCCCCTGTTTTTTTTTTTTTTTTTTTTTAACACCTATCCTTTTCAAGCAGGCCTCTGAGCATTTAAATGATCAGAATGCTGCAGCATGGCTGTCTGCCCCCGTGCTGTCAAATTTGGACGGATATGTTTCAGCAAGCGAGCGAGGTAGACACCGACGAAATACGTACACTACACTAAACAACGCGCACGTGTTCGCTGGCACACACACAGATTTGCCCACGAGTCCGGCGTCGCTCTCCAGACAGGCGAACGCCTCTCGGCATACCCGGCAGTTGAGCCGGGCAGAAAAGTGGAAAAATGTGCTCCCCAGTGGAGATGCAGTCAATCATAGAGCTGTCCAGAACCACCAGCTATCTGTTCAGTTAGAGACTAGAGGGCAAAAGGCCACAGTCTTTTTAGTTGAACTTTCAGTCATTCGTCAACTATACATCTAGAGCGAACAGCTTTTTATCTGTCAATGTTTTACAGAAAATAATATCCCTGGACAGTTTCATGCAATCAAATACTTTTCTCTTTGAGGCTTGATATTCTGTTCTTTAGTTTAGCTTTTTTTTTTTTTTTTTTTAATTGTGCATTACTTATTTAGAATAAGGGGCGAAATTAAACTCTGAAAAATAAGATAAATTTGTTTTAACATGCCAACTTCTCTTTTTATAGTTTGTTATGCTCTTTCATTGTAAACATGATTTTGCTTAATACAATGGAACGGCACTGTGCTGCCTTTTGTAAATTAAGCTGGACCAGTAAGTTTGAAAACGGCACTAGAGCACCCCCTGGTGGGTATTTTTGTTATGTTTGGTGACGCTAAACAAAAAGAAAATAGATCCAAGATGGTGGAACGCAACACCGAGCGGTTCATGGTTAAGCTGTTTATTATTCTTATATGTTGTGTTTCGGACAAGATTTGTTCGTAAGTATTGGTTAGTCGTGACTTATAATTGTTTCTTTGTTTTATGTAACTGTCGTATAAATAATTGTACGCTGAAGTTATTTAGGAAAACGTTATTTTAGCTCGCAGCAAGAATGGCTAATTTGCAGTGTTCGTTAGCTAATACTCAGTTTTGTATGTTACAGTTTACGATGGCTAAAGTGATGGCAGTGGTCAGAGGCCACTCTTCAATAAACAAGCAAAAAGAAAAGAAGTTTGGTTATTGGAGCGTCGTTGTCTAGCTGTCTAGCTGCTGAAGAAATCAAAAACTCAGGGCGAGGACAGCATAGGCACCTTCTCGCAACTCAGCGTTGTCAGATTTTTCGGTGAAAGGTAACTCCAAAATTTTCAGGGACAATTTTTCTAGTGATAGATTTTGTTGAAGAGCATATGTAAGATATTTGAAGAAAAAAAAAAAAAAAAAAAGGCAGCTTTGGTACTGAAATACCCAGGCACAATGCCACCTGACATGCTGCTGGCTGGCATTTGCAAAGCAGCCAATCCCGAAGCCACGTTCATTTTCCTTGGCACTGACTGACTGTAAGCCCAAGAACAGACATAAGGAAGGCTGCGGATGTTAGCCTATGTGGTAGTGCTAAGACGGTTTCCACTGTTTGTATTAACACACGAGGTATATTTGGTATTTAAACTATTAAAATAGGCAGTTATAAGCTTTCCAGATGGGTGTAAAATATTTCAGCTATTCACAGGCGGCTGTGGTCCCTAACCTTTAAAAGTAATTGCACTTCCTGCCATTTTCTTAAAGGTTTAACGAGCTTGTCAATATCTGGTTCTTGTCCTGCATTTTGTGCTCGTTGGGTCAAGCTGGATCAAAGCATACAGACTCCCCTTGTGAAAAACACTTGTCATAATATAAAAACTAGATGGTTTATTGTGTTTTCAAACATAACCCTTCAATTATACACTGCAGCCATATGACCTGAAACAATACAAATATATACATAGATCGTAACTGGTAGCGTTTGGATATTGCTGAGCGCAGATGTCACTGTCAACACAGACTGATTAAAGCAGATAAGAAAATAAATAAGCCACAGGCAGTCGTTGTTATTGACAACAGCATAGTGTGCCTCTAGTGAACCAGAGCTTGCCAATTTTTGGGGAAAAAAGCACAATTTAGTCAGCAAGACACGATCTGTCAGTGGCGCGCCTGCCTGCTGGCAGTAAGGGGAATATGGCTCCCTTCCGTGCTCTCCTTGCTTGTCATTTAAATAAAACATGTTTATGTGACTGTGTTGAATAGTCGCATACTCAAAAAGTCATTGGAAACAATCATCATCTGCCTAGGTTAGAGGTGAGTAAGTAATTTGTTAAAAATTGGTTTTGGCAAGACTTTGGAGCTTGACAACTGAGTCAACATAATTTTTTAGCTTATTACCGAAAACAAAATCCAATAAAAAACAACGAAGCATTGATTTAAAAAAAAAAAAAAGAACTCAAAAATTCAAGAAGTCCAGCATCTACTTTATGCAGATCTTACTATTTATAGAGCAATACGCCTAATTTTCTTTATTCTTTTTTAAGGAACAGAGAACGACACAGAGGAGCCAAGAATGACTGCATCTGCTTGTCTGCTCCTATATCCATCAGTCTGAGAAGAAATGCCTTGTGAACAGTAGATACGCATTCTGAGTGCTGAGCTGCTGCCAGAACTGATCGATCTGGAAATGTTATCGTTTGGATGACATACCTGCAGGTGGCTATTTCTGTCTGTATTTTTTCAATTATTTTTCCCTAATAGCTTAATAAAGTCTTGAACATTTTCCATATCTTGTCTGACCACATGTCATTTTGGTAAACAACACAAAACTGATTTAGCTGAGTGTATGCTTTCAATCCATTAGCTACTCCTTTTAACATTGTATCTCATCTAGTCTAATCTTAATTAGCATACCATCTGAAATAATGTGGTGGAATTTAGGTACAAATCCGATGATATGGAGCAGTGCCAAGACTGCATTTAATTCATATGTTTACCTGCTCCTACACTGACCCTGTCAGCAGGGCAGGATGTTACTAAATTGCCACAGAGTAATCTCTCCGTATCAAGAGACAAAGCTTTTGCTGGTCAGCAGAACACATTGCTAGAGAGATGTCAGAACCTGCCTCCTATGGCCGTCATGACCACACTTGTGGGAAAAAAAATGACACATTGGTCACAAGTAGTTTCGTCTGCTGAGTGCTTTCAATATCCTCGGATATCTCTGGGCATCATCCGTTTTGCCGTGTGCACAGGATGCTTAGAGTCCCGAAGCAGGATATGTGAGCTTTGCGATAGCTGTGATACACAACACTGACATTCTGAAAATGGTCTTTTCTTTGGATTTTCATAGGGGTGAAATTGAACAAATCAAATATTCTGTATCTGTACAGTGATCTAAATCCACATAGCTTTTTCAAACTATTTGGCTTTAAGATGTGCCGCCAAGTTTCTGCAAAGTGTCACTAGATGTTTGCTTCAATCTACACAAATTGTCTGAAGTGAAAGATTGAGTTTCATTTTGTGAATAAGACCACCATCTGGGTCGGTGTCCTTTCTTTTGATGTCTGAATGTTTTAATTATTTTATTCATTGTTTTTAATGGCTGTAAGCTTACAATGTTACAGCATTACCACCAGGGTTGGGGAGTAACATGTTACACGTAATGAGGCTTACATAATTATATTACTAAATAAAAATTATTGTTTAAAGTAATTTATTGCATTTAATGGAAACAAGATGTATTTAAAATAGTTACTTTTAATATCACAATTGTTTTATATCGGTCATCTTCCATTAAAAAGTAAAGATGTGTGTTAATTATTGTTTACTTGTTAAATTTGTTTACACTTCTCTGTCATCTGGACGGTTGCTTGCGGTCTAAATATTAGCTTTCCAAGTACAAGTGAATGCATAGAGTTGCATGCAAGCTGTGAAGCATGTCCAATTTCCCATCGTGAGTTTATTACTGATGGCAGAGTGTGGCAAGCAGGCATGGTAAATGGGTGAAAGCAGCATGTATTTTGATATTTCTGTCATTCTATTTGCTAATTTTCTTATTGAATCCCCAAACTCTGATATAGCTATCATATAATTTAGATTTCTCAAGTTTTGCTGGTCTTCCATACACCCTTTCATAAAGTTGGTATTAAAAGGTCATGTTAGCTAGGAATACAGTGTCCATGTTTTAGTTGTGTTTAGGTATTAGTTTAGTTTTAATAAGTGAATCACTTATTCACTTTTAATGTGAAATATTGGCTCCTAAAATTAGTTATATACTTTTTTACATTAACATCTACTTAGATGTGATGCTTATCTTTAGCTCAATGGATCTTTATTTATTAGTCTTAAAAAAAATAAAAAAAACTGAAATATTTACTTAAATGAATGTCATGTCTCCATTATAATTTTTCTAAAAAGTACTAGAATTTAGACCAGGAGCAGCTATGGAATCCCAAATGTGTTCCCTACCAGGAAGCAAAGCGTATCTGTGAGATATACATGTAAACATGAAAGATCCTTTCTCTGCTGGCTGGCAAAAATGCCCTTCAAAGACTCTAATTCTCAAATAACCCCACAAAGTAATCAAGGCCTAACATGACTAATCTCCTAATTCTTTGACAAATAGATAATATGCATCGCACAGTGGAAGAAGGCAAGCACAAAGATATTTCATTAGTTTTAATGTCAACCCATTCCCATACCTAGAATGTTAAATCCTCCCAGTTTTGATAAAACTAGAAACTTGGGACTCAAGCTCAGCATCATGAGCAAGGTGGTATAAAGATTGTTGTACAAATCAGTTTTTGAGATTTGCTCAGAGTAACCATGCCAGCATCTCTGTGGAGAATGTGGTTTTATACATATTCTCTGGTGATTTAAATCCCTGTGTAACAACATTGTTTTTCCAATTTTTTATTTATTTATTTATTTTTTTACATGCCCTTTAGTCAAGTGTTGACACCTACATTTCTGTTAAGATTACACAAAGATCATAATTTGACTTAAGATATACCATGTCACAACATTTGTACAACACCTTGAAACTAGATGTTGATGTGTACAGAACCCATTATAGTCTGAAGACGGAAAACCACGGCAAAGCAGCATGTGCATGACACACTGTGAGGTTGCAGAGCAGAGGGGAACTACTCTATAACAGTTTATATTTATTTTTCGATTTTCCACGCAGACCTAGTGAAAAAGCAGAAAATCACGTCTGAGCAAGGTTGCCTTGATTTTCTTTGTCTACACATGCATTTCTATGGATACAATGCTGAACTGAACAGCAGCTGTTGTGAGATAGCAAAATATGGGAAACAAAAAATATCTAAATCCTTCTAGAGAGTTGCTCTACATTTTGTTAGAAATTTTCCATATCGATCATTTCATTAAGGTAAGGATCAAAGACTTCTTACTAATTTGTGCTCAGATGTATGCTTATCTAGTTTAAAAGGCAACATAATTTGGTATTATCCAGATCCATAAAAACCAGACAAGAAATCTTGAAAATTGCATGTATGACAAAATTGCAGGTATGATAACTCCTGGCGGGCCGGTGCATGCACAAGCCCTGTGTCCAGGGGCCTGTTACGCAAGAGGCCCCAAGCATTAAGATAAACTGATGGGGTGGATTTTGTCACCACATTGCAGGTACTCTTTCTTCTAGGGAGTGCATTCTGGTGGTGGGGTGAGGTCAAGGGGGGGAGGAATAGTGCTAAGACTTACGACTCTTTGAACGGAACTGAATCTTAAGGATCCATTCACTTTAAAGAACCATTCAAAAGAGCTGTTCAAATGCGACATTTTTAAAAATTAAGTTTTTCATAGAACAAGCCTGTCATGATGTCAGTGTTTTTGAGGTGTTGTCGTGGAGTTTTACGTTCTATAGGTTCAGTTATCTTTCAGATGTTTTATTTCTTTATTTGTTTGCATGTATCTTGGTAATTGGTTCTCCAGCTCAGTCTCCTTTCAGTTAATGTAGTTCATGTTTTTCACCTGACTCTTGCTCTCTTGATCTCTTGGTCTCTTGATCGGTTATTCCCCTCACTTGTTTTCCATAGTATTTAAGTTTGAGTTTTGTCTTTGTCTGGTGCGGGATTCTTGTACGTTGTAGGTCCAGCTGTTATGTTAAGCCTCAGTACCAAAATAAATCCATGCAATGCCACCCTGCCCTTGTCATTTTGGCTCATCTTTACTTCATTCATCACCAGCAAAGCCATTTCATCCTTATCCATGTAGTTTTTCTGTAGTTGTACAGTAGAGCTCTTGGAGTCATTTTGAAAGGTCAGTCACTATTGGAAATTGTTCTATATTTTCTAAAGCTGTGGATACTGGCTTTCAAAGTGGTTCACTGGTCTCCTGCTGCCTTAAAAATGACTTTGTGACCCTTTCCAAACAAAAACACATGTACATATGCGTGTGTGTGTGTATTTGTTTTTAATATTTTAGCCTATTTTATGTTCTCGATGAATTCTTGATTCTAAAGATCTGGCAATAATCAGGCCTGGATATAACCAATGGATGTCAACACAACTTTCTGTGTTAATGATAGTTAATCTATGATTTAACAACAAGATAACTTACTTTATCCCTAATGGGGTCAAGTTGGATTGGATTACTTTTTCCCTTGCATAAATGAAATCATAAATGTGGTTCAAAAATATATGTAATATATCCTTATAAAACAAGTCAGGATATATATTCTACCTGTGAATAATGACATTGTCACATAAAATAATTGCAGGTTCTGGTCAAATTGCAAAATAAATATGCATGTTGGGTAATGAATGGATAAAAAAGTGTTTTTCTGGATTTATAATTATCAGCTTTATGAAAAAAATGGATCTTGTACACTTGTGACATATTTTATGGAAATTACATCAAATTAGGGTAAGTTACATCAGCAACTCTTCATTTCACTCTGGCAATATTCATTAAATCTTTTCTTAATGTCAGTAGTATATGTGTTATAGGTTTTGTGACCATTATCACTTGTTGAAGTGATAATGAGTTGCAAGTGGCTACTGAGGAGAAACCATTCTGATGTTGACACGTCTGAACTTCTCTGAGTTATGCTTAAAAAAGCTCTTCATTACGTAACAAACCCAAATCACCATTCACACATGGTGATATGTACATGGTGGTCTCTCTTGGAACAGATGTTAGATCTACACTATTAACAAGAGCCTAGATGGAAAATAGACTTAAAAATCAGACTGGCTGTGCAACACAGGTATTTCTTTTTTTTTTTTTTTTTTTTTTACATATCATTAGCTTTTGTAAAAATTGGTTCACATGCTGCAAGGACAAAAACATTCATCATCCTTGCTGCAGTATCATTTAAGTCATGCAATCATATGTTTTGAGACCATGCTGCACAGAAGCAATGAGGAGAAAAAATACATCTTCAGTTGTATGTCTCCCCTGCTGCGCCTCCATGTACAGCATCAATCTATTCACAGTGTGAAAATGCACCACAGTTAGCTTGCATACAGACACAAAAACAAACATACTCAATATACATATCAAAGACACAAACCAGTTGCTTATAGCGTTGCGACTCCCAGAATCTATTCCTCCTTCTTTTCTTCTCTTTTTCCTTCCCTCTCTCGATACGTCTTTCTTCACATTTGTGATATGTCAAAGTCTTATTTCAATGTCCTGGCACCACTTATACTCAAGGCAAACATAAGGTGGTGTGTGTTGATGATTGTCAGCAATGGCCATTTATCATCTGTCAAGCTTCACTTCTCAAAGGAGGTAAATACACCCAGTGAATTATGGCTGTTTTAGTCTGCAGGCGGAATCCCACATGACAGCCACCAGAAGGCCGTGACAAAATCGTTTATGAGGAAATAGTTTATCATGGCCACAGTAAACATTGTCCATCATACATTAGCAGAATAATGGATCTTTGACTCTCACGTCAGAAAATTGAGATCACAGATATTCAGCACCTAAAGTGCAAAAATGAAGACGTGTCATATATATATATATATATATATATATATATATATATATTGTAGCATTCCAACAGATCCAAGAATTAACAGCTATGCCTTGCCAGTAATCAGATACCCTGCAGGAATAATTAGCTGGCCAAAGGAGGAGATACAGGCCACAGATGTTAAGACACAAAAATTACTAACAATGCATGGAGGATTCCACCCCAAATCCAGCACCCTGAGACTGTACACGAGCCGCAAGGAAGGAGGCAGAGGACTAGTGAGTGTGAGAACCACTGTCCAGGACGAAACATCCAAGATCCATAGATACCTCAGGGACAAAGCCTCAACAGACAATGTGCTCAGTGAATGTCTCAGACAATGGGGAACAGAAGTTGAGGTGCTGGAGGTACCATCATGGGAGGACAAACCCCTACATAGAATGTACCACCGGCAAATAACTGAAGTGGCTGATATCAGAAAGTCCTACCAATGGCTGGAAAAAGCTGGACTCAAGGACAGCACAGAGGCCCTCATCCTGGCCGCCCAGGAACAGGCCATAAACACCAGAGCAATAGAGGCCCAGATCTACCACACCAGACAAGACCCAAGGTGTAGGTTGTGCAAGGAGGCCCCTGAGACAGTCTAGCACATAACAACAAGGTGCAAGATACTGGCAGGGAAAGAGTACATGGAACGACATAACCAAGTGGCAGGCATAGTGTACAGAAACATCTGTGCAGAATATGGACTGGAAGCCCCGAGATTAAAGTGGGGAACACCCCCAAAGGTGGTGGAGAATGGCCGAGCTAAGCTCCTGTGGGACTTCCAGATCCAGACAAACAAAATGGTAAGGTCGAACCAACCGGACATTGTCGTAGTGGATAAACAACAGAGGAAAGCCATTGTGGTGGATGTAGCAATACCAAGTGACTGCAACATCAGGAAAAAGGAGCATGAGAAACTGGAGAAATACCAGGGCCTGGAAGGTGAAGACCACAGTGGTGCCTGTGGTCATCGGGGCCCTCGGGGCAGTCACCCCCAAACTGGAGCAGTGGCTACAACAGATCCCAGGAACAACATCAGACATCTCAGTCCAGAAATGTGCAGTTCTAGGCACAGCAAAGATACTGCGCAGAACCCTCAAGCTCCCAGGCCTCTGGTAGAGGACCCGAGCTCAGAGGATAAGAACCACCCGCGGTGGGTGAGAAGGGAATTTTTTTTTATATTTATATACAAGGTTTTGACACATATCTATATCATTTGCAGTTAAAAGAAATATGATGATCAATTAAAAGTTAAATTCAAATTCAAAATCTATGAATTGTAGATTACAAATTGTTTTGGGCTTAACTGTAAGTCAGACAGAAAGCACATCTAGTTATCTATGGAAAATAATGTTTAAATCAGTTGAGGATTTACAAAAGTTCTTAAGTTGATCTTCAAGACATTTATTTTAAAAAATGTGGTTTCTACCAATTTCTACATGTGCACTTGGTTCAGTTCAGCTTTTTCTGCAGATCAGCTTGCAAATGCAATTCACATCTTTCACAAGGAATTCATGCAGTAAATGGATTTTCTTTGTTATTTTGTGGTAGGATATCTAGTTCTTTCAAACTGCGGTTTCTGTCTCAGCTGTTGTAAAGGAAGATTTGCTTATGCTTTCCTTTCTTCATGTATGCATTCCTTTGTTACTCCAGTAAGCATTCGAATAATATGTGAAGCATTGCTTTGATTTGCTACGTATATTGAAATTTTTAATTGCATTTATAACAATGTCTTTAGCAGCTTAGACACATTTAAAGAACAACTATTTGTAGTTAAGGTGTGTGAGATAAGGACAATTACCTACTGTGCTTTACAGAGACATTTAATCCACATGTTTGGTAGAAGGTCTGAAAGGTTTTACCATATGAACACTGTATTGAAAATAAAACATGGGGGCAACAAGGCCAGTTCAAAATCCCATCCTGGAAAGTGGGCCAATCATTAACAGATCTGACTCTGCTTTTCCTGACTACATGCGTTGGTTCTGGCCAGAGCTGCATTCCACTGAGAGCCCTTAGGCGATTGCAGCAAATGGCTCCCATCATATGGACAGACGTATGTGGCTAAATGCAGACCGTTTAAATGTGGCAAGACTTTTCTGAATGCACTAAACGCTGTGGGCAGCAGTTAACGATTGTCAAGCTTGTGGCACATGGCTTCATGTAGGAATTCACGTTTGTTAGATCCAGTAATCTGCCGCAACAAATGATCCTGGACTTAAACTGTTGCCAGCAGCATCTGTCGCAGGGAGGTGTTTGTCAAGCTAAGACACAACGTGAATACACAGTCTGACAGTGAAAGTTAATCATCAGTCACCAAGTAAAACAGAATTTCATTAAAAAAAAGGTTTGAAATGACAAGTGGTTGATAGCTTTTGTCCTAATCTCCTGTTAGACACCAATTCTTAATATCTTTGCTCCAATCCAGCAGTTGAAAAGTAATGACTCCTGCAGTTTCTTTTTCTTTCACCCAGTTATTTTAGCCTCAAGACATGACTTGCCAAGCTATTTGCTTTGGAAAAGCCAAGAAAGTCGTCTGTTTCTGTTTTGACATTTTCCTTAACAGCATGTTGAAAACTGGTTTGCACTCTGTCAGAGTCTTGAAATGATATTTCAGATTGAGGAATCATTAATAATGATAGTAGTTAATCAGCAGTTGACCCATAAAGTCCAGGTATTGGTAGGCGGGGCTGTTTAGACTATCAGTAAATGGGGTGTTCAGGAAATGGAACCACTTTATATTCCATTTAGAGAAAAGATGCAGTCATGCATTAAAGAATATCTTGTTAAGGTTGCAACAGAGGTGTCTCCTCTGAAAAATGGTTCAAAGGTAGAGGAAAAATTATTTTATAATCCATTTGTCCCTTTTCTAATGCTTTTAAACATTTTTGCCAGGAAGTTTATTGCAGAGGAGTTTTACATTTTAAAAAAAAAAAATGGTGTCAAATGATGTAGTGAGAAGTAGAGTGGGAGGTCAGGTGAATATCAACATTACTAATATAAATTCAACCACTGAAGGTTGCAGTAACTAAATACTGCAACCCTCAACATGCTATTACATGTCGTAATAATAGGTTTCTGTTATTACAATTGTTACTGCCTGGCTCAGATGACCGTATCAAGATACTGGGAGGACATGGCACAAAGAATCATTTTACAGAGGCATTTATTATTAAAATTATGTCGAGGGAATTGGTTGAGGAACCACTGCACCGGTGTGTGCGTCCCTCAGTCTGGTCATCCATCAAGCGCAGATCTTCTTTGGACATGAGCCAGCTGGCCCCCACAGGTCTCAGAATCGGCTCCCGGGTCTGGTCAAGCGACGCCTCCACATTTGGTCCACTCGAACCACAAACTGGTCTCCACGGCGTCTGGCTCCAGCTCCACCTCTGGACCAGGTTCTTGATCTGGCCTCTGGCTCTCGTCTGCCATGAATGGAACGAGCGCTCCTTATGCATGGTCCAGGTGGACATGTGACCATAAGTGCCTCCTATTTCCCAGACCTTCACTGAAAAACAGCAAAGGCCATCACAACGATAAAGCAGATTGCTCACATACTAAAATCCAGCCTGTAATAAACTTTATGGGTTTATGGTTGGATTTGGCTGCATTTACTGAACTTTTTCTAGTTATGCTGTAAAAAAAAAAGGAGCAATAGGGGTACCCGAACACACAACACAGAAATGTGCTTTTGGGTTCCGGTTCTGCAGTTTTTAATCACAAATTGGAACTTAAACAATCAGAGGGAAATTCAATTACTCAGATTCTGTTTAAAACTTTTAAATGACAAACAGTTTTAAAGTGCAATCAGTGTGGTTTTCTCCTTTGGAGAAAACCACACTGTAAATGAAATGGGTTCAAAGTTTTTACCAAGTTTCTTAACTTCTTCTAGAAGTTCCTGAAGGAGCAGCAGAGTTACCTTCTCCATCTTCTACATATTCATCAGTGAAAGCTGATGAGTTTTATATTCTTGTCTCAAACTTCCACATTAATTGTGCTGTTATTAATTACTAACAACAATTTATTGTCTTTATTGTCTTATAGGTTCTTGGTTTAAAGAATAACACTGTGCTAAAATTTGTTATTTTTACTTGTTTAAATGTCTTTTCATCCAAAAACTCATAAGACCACCATGATAGTTTAAATCAAATTTAAAGTAGGCTATATCAAAGACACTCGATTGCTTAGCAGTTTATTGCAAAAATAATTAAATAAATAAACTGCTCTATTTTTTTTACTGGTCAGAGGGATGGCTAGACAGCACGCAAAGAATGCTGAGCTGTGACAAACTTCGACTTTTAATAAAATCTGATGAAAAAAATCTGAACACTCTCACAGAAACCAGTAGTTAATGTGTTACTTTGACCTGAGAGTGTTGGATCAAATCCTTTTGCAGACCTTCATTAAGATTAATGTTGGGATTTGTTTTAATCTGCTTTGTCTGTATGAGAGTGAACTCATAGGAGGAATTTTTAGTACAAATACAACCGTACTGTCATCTAGTAGAACACATATTTTATTTCAAATTAGTATGTTTGAAATATGAGTTTTGCAACTGTGTGTCATTTAAAGGCTCCGAGAGGAAAGAAAAATGGTTTGGAGCTTTAGAAGAATCTTTTTGGAAGGGTTTCCAGAGAGCATTCTTACACAAATGATTAGGTTGATAAACTGACTCGTTTCTTGGATAGCTGAGCAACATCTCACTTGTTCTCAGTTATGTCTCCTCATCTAATTGTCTTTCTTCTTGTCTTGTCCGCTTCTTTTTTGTCTTGCGTATCTTTCAGATGTCCAGCTTCCAAAGCCCTCCTGAAGTTCCAGCCAGATCTTCTTAACCCTTGTGCTTTAAAAGCTCAAGAACAATTGTCTAAAACACTTTGAAACATTACACATAAGACCTATCAATACTGAAAATCACTGACACTATAAGATGATTAGTGTGCTATCTAGATTTGAAATACAGCCATGAAAGGAAAACAGGAACAAAGACTATTTTCTTTGTAATAAACAAAGACTTGCAGTTTCTTTACCAATCCAAGGCATAAGCTGCTTTGTGTGAGCACAGAAAAACGTCTTCCACAAGCTGGAGTTGTAAATTGACAGTCTGAGTCAAACTGCAGAGAAAAACAATAAGTACTACATTTGTTGATGGCTCAATGCTACACAAATGTTTTGAAATTTATGGAAGAAATCCTAATGATGGACAGCAAATACATTATATTATCAGTCTGTGATTTTAGGGTAATTAGATTCTGATGATAGGGCTGAAGGCAACTTAGGTTTGTTGGGGTCAGTGGCTGCAGGCTAAGGATGGATCAGACTGAAAACTATTATTGTGTTCTTTGGAAAATGACCAGAATCTAACGTGACACTCAAACTGCCTTATTGTGGGAAATACGGGAATTTTAAGATCTGATACCACATTGTTTTTGGAGAGCTTTGTTGCTACGGTTGAGAAAATTATTTATAAATTACTTTTTGGTGCTTGTTATCATCTTCACTCATATTTGTGTCTTTCTCTGTACATATATATGTAAGATAGCCCGCTTTTGCCCCTGCTATTGTGCTAAGAGTCCTGACCCAAGAAGTGATGTCCTCCATTATTTCACTTGATTATTGAAGTGAAATAATTGTAATTTTGGACATCAGTGGATAGTAGTTATGTGTCCAACACATTCCATGCTCAATTGGTGTAAGAGCTGGGGAACTCTCCAGAGGCCAAGTCAACACCTCAAACTCATTCTCATGCTCTTGGAACCATTCTTGAACAATTTTTGCTCAATATTTGCTCTCAGACAAATCAGATTATTCTGTTCCCCATATGCATCACTGAGAGTTTTAATATGATGCCTGGTAAGTGTATGTAGGCTACAAGATGCACAACAAAACAATAAAAGATTTTTTCTTTCTTGCTCCAAGTCTAGTGTGTTTAGCTAACTATCACAGACCCAAGTATCTCTGAACATTGTGTACTTCAGAATCCGCATTCAAACATGAACCTCAGAATAAAGTTTAATCCCACAGTTTTTAGTTATTTTTGCAAGTTTGATTATTATTATATTTCATCGTTTCCCATTTTTCAGGGCGTTTAGGGAAAATGCCAGTGTATAACATCTTGCTCCAAAGGGTGCAATCTTTCATTAAAACCCTGTTTAAAAATGCCACTTTTGGTGTGAGAATTATGTAAAAGACAATAATAATCATTACATGGAAAATGTCAAACTTGACCAAACTAAAATCCCTTTGGCTGTTTTCATAATGTTTTGAAACTAAGATATAAAAGTGTGTCAATTCCTGTTAATTACATAATATTAAGCTAAGTGTGGTGACTCATTCTTCTAGGCCTACGTGGTATCTGCATGAAAATTGTACTATTACAGTGCAGGGAAATTTGTCTGCTAAAACATCTAGGACTTTGTTTCCAGCCAGCAGCTTTTCTGAGCAGGTCTCTCAGCAAATGGGGGTCAGAATTTATGATTGTAAAAAAGAAGCCTGGTCAGCTGAAATAAAACAATAGACAGGCTCTCATCTATTTATATGGAATTGATGCTAAAGTTGTAATGTCAGCAGGAGGGGGGAAACTGCTAGAAACAGATGATTTTTGCTGGGAAAAAATGTTTGAACACAGTAATCAATAGATATTTGATCAATTACGGGTTTTTTTTATTTCAGTTGTCAGCTGAAAAAACTTCAGTCATGAAGGTTACTGGTTGCAGCCATTTATTCTGAGATGGTGATCTGGCACTATTTTCTAGTGAGGAACATAATCTTAACCATTAAAGGATCCTTAAAATAGTACAAACAATAATCATTTCTGGTGTCTACTCCATTTTTTCTGTCATATTTTCAGAATGGTAAATATGATTTATTATTACATCTGTCACTGTGGCTGTTTCTTGATAAAATTGCTCAGCTCCTGTGAGCAATTTTGCTCACAGGAGCTTTTTTAACCACATTAAATAAAATGTAATCTTTGCCAGTTTTTAAAAAACGCTGTTTGATTAATTGTTGCATAAATTATTGTTGTAATGACTATTTTATTTTATATTATGTTATTGTACTACACACAAGTTCATTCCCATTGCTATATGTAAAAAAGCGTATGTGGTACTGGGCCCCATAAGCTTTCTGCCCTTTTACATTTCAGATGTCCCATGAGTATTTAAATCCAGCTGAGATGACTGATGACCACAGCTGCAGCAGAAGCCACATTGACATGTCCTTCTTGGTTAAGACCATGTTACAGCCCTTTTGTAAAAGCAAAGATTTGGTAAATAAGTGCAGTGAAGCAGTGAAGATAAATTGTTCCCATCCACCAAAATCATTTATCTCTTCAGTCACTGATTTATTTAATTCTTTATCTACTAAAAGGGGCATTATACCATTCAGACGAGCCACTGTGCATTTTCACCATAATGATGCCTATTTACCTGGCCACTTGTGTCTTTACAGCCATTCATTATTTGTGGGGAAGCTAAGAGTACAAACTGTATACCTTTGCTTATTGTATATAGAGAATTGTGACAAATTAAAAGAGTGTTCTTTATTAACCAATATTTTTAACCCTTTAATTGTTGTGAGAAATTGTAGAATAACTGTCTAACATATAGTCAGTGACAGTTAAGGGGTTGAAAGCAAAGTTCTGAATTTTAAGTGAGTCCATCTTAATGGGTTACAAGCAGTTAATGTCTTACCATTAATTAATAACATTCTTGGCCCATACATTAGCTTTTATCCTTTACCTCTAGTTTAAAGTGGACAAAGTGAACTTTTATTGTCCCAAACCAACTCCGTTCTGAAAATGTCCCTCTGAGTAAACCATTACTACCTTAACCGTATGTATTTGAGTGAACAGTTTATGAGCTATTATGGTTTTGACTCGTTTTAAGTTCAAAACTGTGTATGTCTTAAACTTAAAAAAGGAACTGTATTTTCTGAGCCAAAATTATCATAATTTCTTTATATTTAACCACACAGTCTAAGCCAACCATTTATTCCTTATACATACATGCTCATCCACTTGTCATCTAATGCTGCTTACCAGCCCTTTAGTTACTTATGCCTTTTAGCTACTTAGCATTTTATGTTGTGAAATTGTTTCCAGAAAGTATTTAACTAAGGACTCTTCTTCACATTGATACTAAAAACAGAAAACTCAGCTCATGACTGTGCTTCAAGTTCTATAGGGATAGTTTGTCAGTTTTACACATCAGAGTCTGTTACAGGTCGAAAGGGGCATGACTGCATGAAACTTCTGAAAAAGTTGGGACTCTGTGCAGCTCCAGAGGGAACATGGAGTTAGAAAACGACTGCAGACCTCTGCAGCGCTCTCCTCATCTCTGCTCGAGGCTTGCAGCTCCAGGCAACACACTGCAAGCATATAGCTACAAGCATAACAAACCTCAAATCTCTCATGTGTGCTTGGTGGAGTTGCATTATGGGTAATGTAAATGTCTCTCATTTTGGGGGATCAGTTTGTAACCCTTTTTTCTGAAACTGGAATGATTAAACAGGTTTATTTTCACATATCTCTATGAAAGTTCTGCCGGTTGTTATATTATTTATAACACAGCTCAAGCTTTCGGGAATTTTGTGTTCACAGAGTTTTAATTACTATTGGAAATAAAAATGTAAACATCTGGTAAAATGAGGTTCCGTAAACCACATCCTAGCTGTGTTTGGAAAATTTTTATTTTTATTTTTTTACAGATGGGACTTTGGGTATCTTGTCTTTTCTAAATTAAAAAATAAAGTCAGAAGCCAGATTAATGTATTTTCCACATTTTAGAGGTGTTCAGAAATGCTCAGAAAACCCCCCATAAATGTTATATGAACAAACTCCTGTGTGAGAACTCACAGAGTATAAAGCAGAATAAAACTGAAGCTCTAACAAACTGGTGTTTGTAGAGGCAAGTGAAATGGAGATTTCTGGGTTGGTGTAGGTCGTGCTTTATTTCTGCTTTATCCTGTTTAGGGTTTCTAGCGCAACCCTGACAGGGCATAGACCTTATATGTAAAATGAATACACGATTTGCCATATATCTAATAGGCATATCTAAAATAAACACCACTATATAAACACATTGTGAACCTCTGCCTAAAAAGTAATTGGGATAAAAAAAAATATAGTAAAACCAACTCAAAAGATGTCATGAGAACAATTGTCAGTGTTTTTTACATATGTTTATGAAACTACATTTATGATGCAGGAATTAGGTTTAGCCTTTATGGTTTGAGAAAGACTACATATGAGCAAATTTTGTCCAGTTAGCTCTAATGCCTTTTGGGAACTCCTTTATCCCCTAAAAGTGTTAAATCAATTTAACCTAAAAAAAAAAAAGTCTTTGGACCACTGAGGAATAGCGCAGTCCCTTTTCTCCTTTGCCTAGATAAGTCTGTGACTCTCTTGTTGAGCAGTCCTAGTTTATGAGTTGCTTATAACAAGGAATTTAACCACTGTAACCCATGTCCTGGATTTTCTGTGTGGTGATTCTGGAAATACTGATTTCAGCTGCAGCTCAAACCTTTTCAATATACCTCTTTATGAACTAGACCATACATATAGGTTTTACAAATGGAAGGTATGTTTTTTTATTTTATTTTGCCTGGTATATACAATTATGTTTTTAAAGATCTTTTTGTTGTGTTTTTTTTCTTATGAAAGAAAATGCTAAGGAATAGTTTAAATTGAGATGTCAGTATATCACGGCACAATGAACAATACCAAAGGTAAAGCTGGATTATATATTGGGCTTTCAACTTTTGTATTAAATGCCCGCAAATTCTGTATTTAAATAGCTATTTTCTAGGGAAGAAAAATCTACATATTCATGAATTCTAAAGTAAAACTATTATATATGCTCCTTTCTGTCTGGAACCTCAAGTAAAGTTATTTTTGCTCAACAACTGCAAAACACTGTCTGTGGCACTTGCTCTTTATCAGGTATGCTTCATAAAAAATTCAAAACACTTTCCCAGGCAGTTGTAGCCTGCGGCTCTCAAGGTTTGTCTTTGTAACAATTTGATAATACTGGTCACACTGCATCGAGTGTCCTTGAGCACTAACAAGGGTGAGATATTTGTTTCCTTAGTCCATACAGACACAAAGGAGAGAAAAGAAAACACATCCTGGTACCAGAGTGTCTCAGCGGCTGTTTTGAGTAACAAGGTTGACAATTCTCCGTGTACGTTATTAAATATTACCTTTGAGAGAAGCTAATGCACAATTGTGTGTGGCATTTCTTAACGGTGAGGGATGAAAGTATGGAATTACAACAACAGACATATTTAGTATAATCAACTGCCATCCAGGAAGCAGAGGAGATGATGCATACTGTCATCACATGATGCAATGAAATGTTACATGGCATTTTAATGAACATGTTTAATATGTAAAACTTTTTCTTTTGTAGTCTGCTCATTAATGTTCCCTCACATTGCAACACAACTGAAGAGTTTTTAAATAAATTAGCCAACCAAGTTAAGTGTATCATGTTTAGTATGGATCTTTGAAAATAATATCCATACCCCATCAAACTTTTTCACATTGCGGGCATCAATTTAATTTTGTTGTAATGAGATGTTATGTTGATACACCAACAAAAAGTAGCAGATATTTGTGAAGTTGAAAGATGCAAGAGTCAAGAAATGAAGCTGCTGAGAGCCACAGCTAAGGTGTTGATCTGGTCAGATAAGATCACAATTTAAAGTTTTGACTTATGTGCAAAATGCAATGTGTGACAGACAACTAACTCTACACATCACCTTGACCACACAGTTTCATGCTGTGGGAAGGTCTTTATCAGCAGGGAAAGGAAAAGAGATGAATGTTGATGGGAGCATTTAAAAAAAACAACAACACACCTGTTAGAGACTACAAATACTGAAGACTGGAGTAGAGAGTTGCCTCTTGCAAGGGCAATAAATCTAAACATAATCAAAGCTACAATGGGATAGTTTAGATCAAAGCATATTAACATGTTGGAACAGTCCAGCGCAAGTTCAGACTTAAACCCAATTGGGAGTCTGTGCAAAGATATTAAAATTGGTTTTCATAGATTCTCTCCATCCAATCTAACTGAGCTTTGGGTATTTGCAGATGAGCAAAGCTTGTAGAGACATAGCTACCTCAAAATGCTTACACCTGTAACTGCAGGTTATAAAGATGGTTCTCAGAAATATTGGTCATGGGTAAAAGTTCAAAAGGTATGAGTCTTTTTAGGAGGCATTGCATGCATATCTGCATATCTAATAGGTTAGTTTGGGGGTATAAAATAATAATACAAAGTGTAAATAGTTTAAGAACAAAACAATGACAGTATTTTACATTATAAAATGCATTTAACATTTTATTCAGTAATATTTCTAAAATCCACTTGACTCTATTAGCTTTTTTTTACTCAACCCCATTACAGCTCTATCAGTCTTTTTAATTGTTCACCTCTGGCTTTTATGTTTTTTTTTAATGCTTTATGTAAACCTTAACAGCCAAATCACTTTTTGTTCTACTATTAGCTCTGCTCATCCATTCCACAATTGTAAAGATGCACTAGAATAGCCAGTATCATTTTATTAATGTCAGCAGAGTTAGTCAAATTCTTGGGTGAGCAAACTGTGTGATAAAATCTTTATTTCATAGCTACTCTTGTAATTGTCTCCATCATACTGTTTAAAATCTCTAGGTTCCCTGCTGCTGCGTTCACACCTTTCTTTAGCACCTCCATATTTCTTTCCTAAGACCACCAGTGTATCACATAGCTTAAAGAGTTGAAAATTTTCTGGTTTATTTAATGTTTTGCCAACCGCAGATTGACCATGGTGATCAGAGACAGCTCGGCATTTGAAGAAGATGAAGTACCAAATAAAAGATTCACAAGAGGGGAAAAATGACACACTTTGATTCCAACTGTGCTGGACTATTCCATCTTGGAGTAACTTTCTACCACACAGAGTAGCTCATAAAGTATAAACAGTTGTGCCAAATTTAAAATGACATCAAGCAAATCAAGTCTAATGGACTGATGCTCATTGGATTGATGGACTGATGCCTTGGTATTGTCTCTGTTCTAAACCGCATGTGTATGTGAAAATAACTAATGATGGTTTTAGGAAGCAAAATGGCTTAGAAAAGGTTTAGTCTTTACGTAAGTGATCCTTAACACCATAACTGAAGTTTGTTGCAGTGTAAAGATGTGTAATAAACTTATATTAGATCTGTTAAATTCTCAGAGCTGTCTAAAATAATTCTATGTTTGATGCACTGACCAATCACTAAAGTTAATCTCATGTTTCTATGGCGAAATCTGTGTGCAGGGAAGAAGCTGTACTGAGGATGTGATGTTCAAACCTAACCAAAACAAGGGTTAGAATTAAAGAGTAAAATGTCCAAACATGAAATCAAACTAAAATAATAAAAAAAAGAAAAAAACTCTTCTGTAACCCCTTAAGCATTTCATTAATCTCATAGAATAAGATAATCTCTCTCTAAAGAGATTGTCTCTGGTCTTATTTCTCTATTGTGGAAGGAAGGCTTTTTAGCTAAAACAGATTTTTGATATTTTTTTTTAGCTTGAGACAATCTGGCAGTCTGCACAACATGGATTCAGATGCACGAACATCAGCTGCATTGAGACTGAAATAAACAACTTGCATACCAACAATGTAATAGCAATTGAAAGCAAAATGGTGAATTGAAATTAACTAAAAATATGCACAGACTGCCTTTTGGGTAATTGATTACCTGAAAAATATATTACTGTATTGTTTATGTACAATGATGTATATAAATTATTGTATATAAACAATATATATACAATAATATAAGTTATGTACAATTTATGTATGTATCTTTATTGTTACATACAAGTGTAACAATAAAGATACACATTAGTACAACAATCATAGATGACCCATTGTTTACACAGCAGTGTTAATGTTGTAATATGTGACAGTCGCAGAACAGTTAATAACAGTTTGTAATAGAAATTGATTTCATTCTTATGCCTTGTATACTCCATTTATCCATTCTCTCTACTTATCTTTGGAACATGTTGCCAGTCAGAAGACAAACAACCAGGCTGTCATTTACCTATAGTTAAGGCCAATTTAGAGTGACCAACTGACACTCTGTTTATGGATGAAGGGAAAATTTTGCAGCACCCAGAAAAAATCCACACATTCAAGTGAATATTTAAATGTAAAGACTGCAGGATCTGAATCTAGTGCTTTGTTGCTGCAATCCAAGAAAGCTTTGAACAGTGTTCCACCTAAAAGAAGTTAATTTTTGGAAATTAACTTCTTTGTAAAATAACATTATTGGAAATAGATTTCAAGTGTTTAATTTGACACATTTAGTCATGAAAAAAAAAATCTTATATTTTCGGGGGGAAAAAAGTATTAATTACACTGAATTATTTGGACAAAACCCTTGTGTTGTCTTGCGGGTCAAAAGTGACTGATTGGCATGTTTAGGTGTAGAAAAAGTACCCTAAACAATCTTTTTACAACTTGAAATTTTACGACTTTTCCTAAATTGACCCCGTTAATAGAAAAAGTGACACTTTGTTTTTGTTTATATTTTCATGTGGGCTGAACACCACTAGAGCTCAAGGATTGTCTTATGGGTCATTTTGAACCCGTGAATTGTAAAAGCACACAAGAAAAAGAGTTCAAAGGCCACACACAAACTCTCTCTAATACATACACACACTACCCCACACACACACCTGTGCACGCACGCACAAAGAGATATCAAAGAAACTTGATTGATGTATGAATTGAACTTGCATTTGACCTGCACCTGCACTCTCAATCTGCAGCAAATCCCTCACATCACATAAGTTCCCAAACACAACGAAAAGCAATCTCAGACATAATAAAAACAAATTAGGCATAGAGGATATGAAGGTACGCTTAATCTGAGTTCCTTGCCGAAGACAGAAGTAGATGTTTCACTGCCCAATAGATGCACACATTGTCCTACATGGGACAATATGTGCACATTTATATCATTACAATAATAAACTTTTACTGTGTAAAGGAAAACACAGTAAAAGAGTTTTCCTTTACACAACACAACTATCAAACACTTGGTTTGATGTAATAAAAATACTGTTGATCGTCTTTTTGTATTGTATAACAAAAATATATGATAAAAAATTAATTAAATTGAGTTGAATTCATAAATAACAGATTGTTTCATCATGCCAAATAGATTTTGGTTTCAAAATTAAATTAATTAGCTTTATTTTGGGGCTTTTGTTTGGATGGGTCATTTTTGACCTGTAGGACAAGGGGAGTAAACAGAATGTTAAGATCGCATGAGGATTAAGCCAAAGACAGCAACTCCACAAAAACAACTCAGTTCCAACTGAAGTATCTAAACTTTTTATGGTTTTGGAATGTTTTGTTGCTTCAAAATCTGGCCATCTTATAATCAACCATAAATTGTGGTGTGTTTAAAAGCCTGTTTGAGAAAACACATTAAATAAAGTTAAGTTGAAGCAGAACTGGGTCCTGCAACATGACAGTGATCCAAAATAAACTAGCATATCTAAAGTAGAACAGCTGTAAAAAAAAAAAAAAAAAAAAAAAAAAAGTTATTTCGTGGGTAGGGTTTATGCCCAGACTTTGATCTTATTGAGATATTGTGTTTGTACATGTAAACACCCATAAATATTTCAACTCTAAATATTTATGAATATTTACTATATTTATGAATATTTACTAAATATTTGCTTTGCTCCTGAAGGTGAGGAGCAAAGCAAACGTTTCTCAGACTGAGACCAAAAACTAGGGTGTCCTAGTTTTTCTCCAGTTACATTGTTTTCTGTTGTTTGGTTAATAAAATGTTATTTTTATTGTTTAGGTGCAATTAAATAAAATAACCTAAGAGTAAAACAGACTAGAAAATTATATGTCAACCTTTCATTATAAAAGCAACTGAATGGGGTTTTCTATTTATTTATTTATTTTTATGATTTTTTTTCGTTGCAGAAATCCAAACCCTGGGTGAAAACTAAAACAAATGCAAAGTATTTCACAGAATAATTTTTTCAAACTGTAGTTTTTCTAAATCCAAAAGTCTAGCCTTTTTTGTGCTTATTTTGGACTTTCAACAACCCCATAAGCCCTGCTGATTCTTCACTCTCTTTTGTATCCTATCGAATTTATACATTCATAGTTTAAATATAACAAAGTAAGTAGACACTGTCAGTTTAAGGTTAATTACACTGTCAGCCAATTGGCTGCCAAATTTCTGCCAATAAAATTAATGCACTAAATTAGCAGTACCACTTTGAAATAAACTCCTACACTGAAATACCCCTATCTTATTTCACCTTACCACAGCCACACTCTGTTTCCATTCTGAGCAACAGAACATCTTTAAAAGTTGGGTCAGAAAGTTCAGTTAGTGTAGGTGTTTTTTTCCTTTATTGAACAATATCTATTTATCTGCTAAAAATGCATTGCCAAAAGAAAATCAATGCTGCTGAGAGCAGTTGTAAGGGGTTGATCACCTTACGTCAAGCCTTGCTCCAAATCAATGAGTTTGATGTTGGTTCAGTTGCTGGGAACGATTGACTGTAGGAGATGTAATTGGTCTCATTTGACACTGTAGCAAGTTGAACTCAAAGAGGTGGACTGAGAAACTGCAGTAGAGGATGCAGAGTGGATCATGTGTGCACTCTTTTCTCTGGGAGAAGAACATAATCTTCCCCTGAAGTAAAGCGCAAAGTGGATGCACTTACACACATCAATGTTTTTCTTTTCCTCTTTCTAATTATGTCAAAGTAAAGGGAAAAAGTAAAAAGTTTCCAGAAAAAAAAACATTAAAACATATCATTTTAAGTTTTTTATATAAAGAAAAAATAAAGGCAGATTTTTTTTTTCCAGAATGAATATTTCTTTTACATATTTTCATACATTTTTGGAGAAACTTGTCTCATTTCCTATTGAAAACAAACTTCTTTTTGAACTTAAATATTTTTGCTATATATATATATAAATATATATTTTTAATTTATTATACAACATATGATCTTGAAAATTGGAAAACTGGGTGGTATAAAAAGAATTTGGCAATTTTTGTGATTTAATTGCTGCTGCAATAGATTAAGTTTTTACAAAAATAATTGTGTCCTTGCTTTTAATCTTTTTAACTGAACATCCCAAGTCTGCATTTTCAAAGGTCAATGAGATAAGTATTGGTATTCTGAAAGGACAAAGTAATCATTGTGTATACAGTAACTGATGGTTGAATAATGCAAATGTGGACCTTTTTGAGACAATTGTGTTGGACATTAAAAATGTGAAGGATCTTTACTTTTCTTGTGCTTAATTTATATAACAAAGACAAAGTCAAAACACAGCATAGTTATGGTGGATTATGAAACAAAAGCTGAGATGCAATTAACCTCTGGCACCAACAGTTGATAGAGTTTTCAGCATTTATAAACATAAATTGATAAATAACCAGGCTTTTTCTTATGACATGAAGTGACAAAGCAGCAAAGATACTTTTACGCTTAATCATTTGTTTGCTTCATATGTTAAATTATTTTATCCAAGAAAGCCTCATATGTGTGTGCAGTAATCATGTCATGCTGTCGACTCATTTTCTCTTCAGATGATTTTTTTTTTTTTTACTTTGTGAACAAACGGAGTACACCGATCTTTGCAAGACCCTGAAATGTCTCCATTTTTTGTGCTTTGAGTGCAAATTGTACAATGGCTCTGGTAATTTTCTTTCTAATTCCCTGTGTCCTCAGGCAAAGGTTGTTTGTACGTGCACAGCCACCTCTCTCACTCATCTCTCTCTGATAGTGGTTGTCTCTCGTTCAGACACAAAAGTCACTTCTCTACCTCCCTCTCTGAGCACACATCCAGCTAATTAAACAAAGCACACAATTTGATTAAACAAGTAAATTGTGCTAGTCTGTGTTTGCGATAATTAGGATAACCCAGAGTTTCCCCAAGAACATTAACCATGATGGATGTTTCATCCCTGACTCAGAATAGTTGTGCTTCAGTGGCACACAACTTGTGACTAAAAAAAGGGGGCTCGAGATGGAATCAGTTTAATAATCTAAGGCTCAGACGGCCTAGTGATCCCATTTAGTAGACATTGGCAGTTGAAACAATGTCTGTAACAAGGGCCAGAATCATTGAGAGGCTTTCAACCTTTGCTGATTTCAAATAGATCCTCAAGAATTTGTCTCATTTACATACCAATGTGAGCTAGGTCTTGGTATAGGAATAAATGTCAGTAATTTCAGGGCTTGTCTGAGTCTCGTCTGAATCTAAATACATGGTTGATATGAATACTACAAGTCAGTGTGTAAAATCTAATATTTTCAGAGGACCTATTTTCAAAACATGTTGCAAGAAATACTCGAAGAACCAGAATCCAATAATAAGTGTTTTTGATTAACTGGCTCTGCACAAAATCAGTAGGTACCCTTGTGCATATAGGGTTATAAATTAGGTTTTAAAGTATATCTAGAAGCATAAAACCTCTTATAAGATGATACTATACTCAAATATATAACTAAAAGCTCATTTAAAAATAAAGAAAAAATAAAGGATGATTTTTTTTTTTAAATCTGAAATTATCTAGTAATTTAAAACCTTATTTTGCACCATTTTTCCCCTCCTTTCAGAGCAGGAAATTGGCTGGACATCAGTCCTTTGGACACCAGACATTATGTTTTAGACCTTTAGGTTTTGTTTACACTGATGTTAATTTTTCACCTCTTAAAGCTGCGACAATCTCACTTCACTCCAGTCATGAATGATAAATCTTGCACTTCCTTCATACTTTTTTTTCTTTTCAAGTGATGCTATTAAATTTAAACATGCAGAAGCTTTGGACCAGAGCCCAAACAGAAAGTCCGACTGATAAACACAAAATAAAAATTAAGAATTGTTAACAATTAATTCAAAACATGAAAAACTTCAAGCTAAAACAATGCTTTGTGAAATAACTTTTAAAATTAGATTTAAGGTTGGTAACTTAACTCGTTAATTTGAATATTTAATTACATGAAAAAACATGTAACTTAATCACACTTTTCTTAATTTCTGGCACTCCCTAATACACAAAGAAAAAGATTATCCAGATTCAATGAACGACAAGCAAGTTAAAGTAAACATTGCAAGACAGGATTATTTGGCTTTATGGTCAGGAAATTACACTTTATTTTCTTGCTGTATGAGTTAAATCAGATCAAACCTGTCTTGTTTTAGGTCAGTTATAATTATCCTAATCATGTACATTTTGCTTTCATCTGTATTTATTTATGTTTAGTTTTGTTCTCAAACAACAGTTATTTTAATTGGAAAAGTTAACATTTTGTGTCAAACATGATATGACAAAAAATGTGAATTATCAAGTTCATTCAATTAGTTTTTCAATCTTGTGCACTTTTAAAAGAAAAAAAATAAATATTTTTTTAAAATGTTGCAAGGTAATCGTGAAAAAAATATGTTGAAGACTAGGAATGAATAAACCACAAAAGTTCCTACTAAAAACATGTCAGTTTTTTGTTTTTTTAAATCAACTATTGAATGAAGTGCTGTATCATTAATAGAAAAATTATATATTTTTGATTAAAATATATACTTTTATATATTTTAATATATAAAATTATATTTTATAAATAATTATACATATAATTTTATATTTTTATAAGTTCAGGGTTTTATTTGTGTTCACTGTCTCTTTTTTCTACTGGTCAAAGTCTTAATGAACACAAAATGACAGCAGGCTAGTTATAAATATCGACAGTCACACCAAAAAATGGACCTCAGACTTTTTTTTTTTTTTTTCCATCTCCTGGCCATCTCACAGACTGCATAAAAATGCAACCTGCAAAAGAATGAGGAGAGCTGGTGAGGGTGTTGGGGGTGGTGAGGGATAGGGGAGGGGACAAGCAAGACCTGATTAAAGACTGTCTTTGTTATGTAATTAGCTCGAAGAGAAGAAGGTCCCTCTGCTGCAGGGATGTAGAGCAGCTGGCCTGAGGTTGTCTAATTGCCTGTTCGGATCCTTTCCAGGCTTCATCCTCTGGAGCTCACACTCGTAATGGCACAGATGTTTACAGCTGCTTACCGTGGAGAAGGCTACATGGTAACCGCTGACTCTTTCTCATGTTGTGATCCAGTGACACCACTCTCTCCTGGGACAGTCTCACACCAAGGATATATGAATGGGCTCAGCTGCTGCAAAAAGGACGACTAGTTATTTTTATGACAAATAAGAACAGCATCATGAGTTCATCCTAAAATCAAGGGATTCTGATGTTAAATGTATAAATTTTTAATCTGATTTTGAAATGCTTTTACTTTGTTGCAGCTTTTGATTTCAATTTTGACCTCAAGTGTTATTGACTTTTCATCCTCTTTGAAGTTGCATTGCACACTGAAGGTTTGTATTAATTTTTTCAAAAGGTGTCTGCTCTTGGGAAAGTTCTTTGTTGTTTTTTCAAGCATGTAGATGAAGCTGAGGAGCTTCTGTCTTCATTGAGGAATATAAACCACATCACTGTAGGGCTTCAAACTATTTTAAAAGGCCCATTTTCAGGGTCATCTTTTTTTTTTACCTTTCACATTAAAAGAAATTGCTCCTACGATTTTGGTTGATTTAATATCTACCTGAATCAAACAATTGTAAACTGTGCAATTGTACTGATTTTATGCATTTGCACACACACACACACACACACACACATATATATAAACAAATATATTAGTTGGTTTTATTTCAAACGTATCTGTACACAAAGACAGAATAGAAATAGAGGAGAAAGGGAGAAATAGAAAGGGAGAAAGGTGGCAAGAAAATACTAAAAGGACAGAAGACGATAAGACTAGAGGAGAGAAAAACATGAAGTATTAATGAAGTCTTCTTCATTATATACATACATGCAATATGGATAAAAAAAAGACGATGTATCATCTGTTTTTATCTTGGGTTGCACAGTGACGCAGCTGGTTTTACTGTGTCACTGTTGCTTTGCTGCAAGAAATTTTCTCAGTTTAAATCCCAGCCTGCTGTCCTTTTTCATGGGATTTACATGTTCTCCCTGTGCATGCATGGGTCCTTCGGTTTCCTCTGACTGTTCAAAAACATGACCAATTTGGTTAAGTAGTTTCTCTAAAGTTGCGTTAGACATAAATGTGTGTGTGCATGGTTGTTTGCTGTTTGCATCTTTTTGTTGACCTTTGATGAACTGGTAATCTGTTCGTTGGATGGCTTAGTGGATGGATAGTGGAAACTTAAAAAAAAAAAAAAAGAAACACAAAATCTCCAACCACTTTTGTCAATTTTGTGGTAGATACATTTTGTTGTGAAGCTGGAGGTTTGCAGATGTTTTTCAGAGAAAACTCATTAATGATGTAATCATTTACTTTCATCAAAATTATTCTTCCCCATCTGAGAAGGAGCTTCTTTTTTTCAGTATTTTGCTGGCTAGCGTTATGCTAGAGTACTCATACAAATATACACACCTGCTCGACAGAGAGCAGCCAAACACCTGCACACTTCTGACTCCTGAGGTCTGCCCACGTTTCCCCAGTGGCTGGTATAATTCCTCTTCCTCCCTCTTTTCTCATTTCCATCTGACTCACAGCTTGTGGGACTCGAACACATTTTGATGACCAATATCCTCCTCTACCACGAACATGTATACACACATGCACTTCTCATTCTCAAATGCTTCTGTTAATATTAAGAAAAGGGGAAAGCAGGTGGGTCTATGCAGAATAATGAGGTCAACATGAGAAGGGCAAGAATAAAAGTAGAGGAGCTGAATACCACATGATTGGTTGGTCTGAAAAACTCTGACTCTGGAAACATTTTAGCTTAGAATTGCTTCATATATATATATAAAAAAAAGAAGTAATTTGCATGCATTTAGTTCTCTGGAGATAAAATATTCCAGAAGGTAGTTTTACTGTAAATGATCTGGATTGTTCTTCTATGTCTCGGTAGAACTGATGTGACCAACAAATATATTAAGTTAACAGCTTTCCTTGTTTCCTTCTTCCGATAGTAATACTCACCTCCTACAACATCTCTCTGTACCAAACATAAACTAATTTACTTTCAGGCAGGTAATACTTATTATGATAGCAGTAGCAAAAACAAAATCTAGCAAAGAGAAATTGTGTTGAGTTGTATTTTGAGAGAAAATCTGAAAGTATTGAAAATATTAACATTCAGCTCAGTCTAACAAAAACTGCTATGATGAAGATACTTGGCCAAAGGATCTATCCAACATAGTCCTTCTCATAATTAATAAAAACTGTTATTAATAGGATTCAACTTTGACAAAATACAAGTGTTGATTGGTGCAATGATTTTTTTTTTTTTATCAGTTAGCCAGTCTGATCCTTTTGAGGTTCCTATCGTCTTCACTCCAATGCGTGTTGCTGATGTGACTTTATTGTTATTTATTTTGTGCTTACATGTGCAGAGCTAAATATATGAAGCTGAAAAACTTTTAAGTAATAAATTATGTCAAAATGCCTCATCTTGTTAATATATGATCATCAGTACCATAGCTGAGAAAAGTCTACTTTTAAAATGACTCATATGGTCATCTGAGACAACAAGTCCTTTAGTGCATCCCATTTTTTACAGAAGTAATTTTAAGCATTTTTTCTGACATTTTTGAAAACATCTAAACGTGTCAAATGTCAATTGGATTCTGAATTTAGGGAATTTCATATCTTACATGAAACTTTAATAAATGTCTTTATTGTTATGTGTTTTACGTGATTCAATATTTATGGTGTCATATTTAAATATTAAACATAATAATATATGCATTCATTTTCATTAATATCTTAAATCTAAGTTACACTACCGTAAATGTGTAGTGTAATTTTACTTTTGTACTTTAGTTGATGGCATTCCCCTGTTTTCAATTAATTCCCATTTGTGTTTTCTGCTCACTTGTAGTTGTCTGTTGCTCTCCATGTGCTCTCCTTTTTTCTGTTTTCTTGAAGACAACTATTATTTCTTCAGTTATTAAATATGAACTTTTCTTATACAGTAGGCATCTGCATATAAGAAGAGTTCTGCAGTCATTCACCATAACAAACCATGACAATAAAAGTGTATTTAAAATTTTTTTTGATTATTGTTAAAAGACAAGCATGATATTTGGGCAAAAAAGAGTAAAAAAAAAAATCCTATGCCATAGCTATATGCAAATTTAATTCATCTTTAATAATAACTATAATTATAGCCTTAATAAATATAGTTATAGAGAAGCCATTTGTTAATCATGTTTATAGTTAACTATACATCATGTCTACAGAGGAGCTGGTACTCTAATCCAACTCTCCTGAAGAAGTCATTTTTCTCTCTGGCTTAAAAGCAGCTCAGCACTTTTACAGACTCTGGGAGATAATATAGTATAGATAGCATATGTAGAACAGGGTCCACCCACGACTTGTCATCCCTTCTAGAAGAAAGTCACTTCTTAGTGCCAGAGATTGGGCCAACAGCTTTTTAGGTGTCACACAGCCTTCCTGCCTATAGACCAATCTGCCACCCAACACTTGTTCCCTCATAAAGCTGATTCCACCTGAATTGAGGGCATAATTTACCCTGTGCAGAGCCTGTGAATGCTGCTGAATTCAAGATGTAGGTAGAAGCTGTCAAATCTATCCATGCCATGATAAATAGCCATTTAGTGTGAAATGGCAACAGGATAGGGCAGATATCCACGCTGAGACAATCATAATGTCTTCCTAGAAGTGTTTCTCAGACACCTGGCATGGTGAATCCTTGCCACAGCCACACATATCTCTGCTACACACTTGGCAATTGCCATAGAGCCTGACAGACTATCCGAGCCTTGGCAGGCATTTCTGTAAATCACAATACCATGGTGACATCTGCAGAACTTTTCACTGTATACAACGGCAATTTTATAGCACATTCAAAAGCTTTCCTCTGTTATAGCTTGTTAAAAAAACACACATCTAAATGACCATGCATGAGGTCACAAACATATTTCTAGTTTTCAGTCACAAGCAGCACTACAATACAAGCCACTTTGTGTCGAAAATGTTCAGAGAAGTAGATTGTTTTTATGTTTATACTACAGAAAAAAAACACATTCAAATGGAAATGTTTTTACTCTAATAAGAAAACAATGAGTTGGTGCTCACAAATCAATACTGAGACACATATTGATCTTTGCTGCTAATGAAGGAAAGACATACAAAAAGGTGGAGTATAAATTTCATTTCTTTCATAAGCTTCTCAGTTGGTTTAATATTAGTGTTGAGTCAACAGGACGAACACAAAAAGGCAAAAAAGTTTGACCTTAAAAAACTTTCCCCAGCTACATCCTAAAATGGCACCTCTCCACTGCGCACTCTCATCGTAACGGACATAACATGGCTTGATTTGGAGAAAATATTTAGCTTTGCTATCTCTAAGCTTGTGCCGATACATCTGGTGAAATACAGTCTAGATAAACTCTGATCACTGTGTATGTAATACTGTAGACTCTAATAGGCGGCTTGTTACACCAGATTGGTTGGTCCAGAGTGTAATTAGAGCAAGAACCCTGAAGGGCCCAACCCTATTAGGTTTTAATAGGTTTAATATTATTAGTGCTAATGCCTTAAAGGGCAGGATAATTTCTGTGTATTAGTTTTTTGTTTTTTTTTAATGATTAAGAGGTACAACCTTGTTGTTTACAATTCTTACCATAATTCCAATGTGGAAACCTTAATTATGTGAGATTTATTGACAATGTGACATTGAACCAAGTCCAATTCTGGAAAGTTTGTGTGATGATTAAAAATTATAAACACATGATGTACTACAGATTGAAGCATAGGCCTTTGACCCATTTTCCATGTGAGTCAGACTACATCTGCTGTGCATCTATAACAAACAGCATACCTAAAATTTACTTCAAAGGTTACAAGAAAATTTCACTGCTCCAAAGAAAATTGTAAAGGAAGGTATTACCAATCATGCACAGTCGTTTGCTGTTTCTGTATGTGAGAGGGCATTTTGAAGCCTAGTTTATTCAAAACACTTTGCTTTTTCATGTCCAACCTTGGAAAAAAAAAAGTTTTCAAAACCCATGTTTAAACTGAAAATGCTATTGTTTTCATAGAAACACCAGGTTGTCCTGGAGAATGCTTGGAGCCAAGGATTTATTCCATAAATTCATCACATCCACATAATAGCACCACAGGATTAACCACCTTATAATCTCTATAATTAACACATAAAACCAGAAGACTTATCTGCTATGAAACAGTATTATTTCACTGTTTCCTTTTAAGTCAATGATAATGAAATGAAAGCTTACAACTGTGTCTGGGCAAACCACTAAAAATAGAGCATATATCAGTTGTAGTGAGATTTTGTGGTGATGTCATTTGCAAGTGTACTAAAGAAAGCATGTAATGTACGGTATATAACACATATGGTGCAGTTATGAATTTGAGCCAAGTGCACCAGAAGAGTAGATTATGACTGACAAATTTCTGTATATTTAATTAAATTTTTTATCAAATTCAGTAATTCAATGCATGCTGCTTTGCAGCTGTTGCTTTTAACTTGAATAAGAAATAGTAACTGTGTTCACCACATAGGGGCATTTTAAATCTTATACCAATATGGTTTCAATGTTAAATCTGCTCCAGAGTGTACCGGGTTTAATAAAGAAATTATTTTGTTTTCTCCCAGTGCATATATCTACCATATGGTACCTCAGACAAGATTTTAAGTATTCCCATACCGTGTGAAATTATTTAACTCAAGATGTAAGAACTTATCTAACCAAACATCAGAACTCATATGCTTTGAATCCCTGCTGCAGTTTCCTGGTACTTATGTTTAGCCAGTGTCCCATGTGGTCCTGTTTCGTTTTAATGGCAAATATGCCTAACAAATGTCTGCTGAATCTCCAGAGAAGAGAGCAAAACATTCAGTTGGCAAAAGCACAGGGGGATGTGCACAGTTGCGCAGCACTGAATTTTACAAACTTCGTGTTTGACACCTTTTTTTGGTTGCTTTTTAGACAGCTGCTTTTTGCACTAATGGAGCACACACAGAAGAGACAGATTTTGGGGAAAATTTGGTTTGTTTTTAGTGTTACGCTCCAGATGAATCTTTGTACAACAGCAAAAGACTTAATGTTTGATGATCTGTATTTATTCAAAAACAGGAATTTGCTTCTATTTTGACTGGCTGAATTCTTTAATATTGAACCAAGTTTTTACAGCATTTGCTAATTACTGTTTTGCTTAAAGTCATACAGTAAGTGGATATTATTGTCCAGCCACTGGTCAAATTTTAGAGCACTATTAAGTAACTATAAGACCTTCAGACAAGAAAATGTTGTATATATCAAACATAACTTCAAAGAAATTTGACTTTGCTACTTGAAACCTTGAAATTTACCTCTCTATCCTTAAGAAGTTCCTTTTCTCCTGGACACACCTCCTTCAGCACATCATCCAAACAATGCTCCTTCTCCAGCTTGAAGGTATGTAAACATAACATTTCCGATGCATCTTTCTGCCCTGGAAGAACAATGACACATTGTTCACATCATGTGCTAGTTGTTGCTTTCAAAGGTAAAATGCAGAAAACTAGATCAAGCCCATAGGCGAAGCGACTGGAGGTCAGTGATGCAGTCTCGGATGGTGGATTTAACTGGAGGTAAACCACAGACAAATCTGAGCTGACTTTGCCAAAAATTATCATCTCAGGTTGACAGAACACAAATGCATAAAATTGTGGTTATAATGTGACAAAATGTGTAAAAGGGTCAATAGTCACAAATACTTCTGAAAGGGAATGTTCCCTTGATTGTTACCAAAAGCATTATTATGTTGTTCTAAAGCCAGACTTTTTAAATAAATACTTTTGAAATGAAGCCTAGGCGAAAATTCAAGCTGGGAGACAGAGCACAGCTGACCCACATCATCCTCGCACCACGCCCCGCAGCCACAATCAGGTTCGCCGCGCCACTCCAGCCAATCGCCATCCACGGATCCATTCAAAAGGACCGGCGGCCTTCGGTCTTCCTGCTCGTCGGCCGCACTTCGACCCTCCTCCTCCTCCTCCCCATCTCCACCTTCAGCATGATGGACCCCGCCAGGCTCCCTCCATATTCCTTCACCTTAAGGCTCCGCTCCATCACCAGGATTCGGACCCGGGGGGGGAAGACTGCCCTGAGCTTCGCCCGAACCGATCACCTGCTCTTGGTGATCCTCAGCTCAGGAGTCTTCTACCGGGTTCGAGCGCCAAAGATCTTTGTTTTATTAAATCTCCTAACTGCTATTCTCTCTCTGTGTGTCTATCCAGATTGAAATAGGCTTTGTTCTACCAAAAAGTGTGTCTTGTTACAATATTTTAAAGGAAAACATTATGTGGATATAATATATGTATTATATCCACAAAAGATTGATTATACATAAGACATTGAGGATTTTTATGATCACAGTGGCATTCACAAAAGTCTTAGCAAACAAAGAAAGAGCCCAGCTGCAGTCAAACTTGCTGTACTGGTGATTTACTCTCCTTATAAAAATTGCTTTTTACCCTCTCCTTTTCCTGACTAGCAAGCTAAGAGTGCAATGCACAGCAGGAAACTAGATGAGAAATAGCACAAAACATATGGGGAAAAGCTAATGTCAAATGGCAGGTTTGGATATATCACTCCACGATGGCTGTGCTTGAATAAAGTTTACCATAAATTTCCATTTCCCCTTATTCATGTGAGAAAAAAAAGAAGATTCATGGACACATCACTAGGCTGTTAGTCTCTCTCATTAAATTCCTTTTCGAATGCCACAGGTGTACATTTTACGGTAAATCAAGTCAATATTTGTGGCAACTCTTTTAGAAGAAATATGCTTTCCCCTCGGGGTAAAACCTTGGTTATCTTCTGGCTCACTGCAGACACAGTCTAGTTGTGAAATATACAACTTCTACATAAAGAGATTCTCCTCAGCTACATGCAGTATTTTGCCGACATCCTCGAATTGCAAAATAGTCATTCCAGGAGTCCTTTCACATTGCAATCAAACTGAATTGTCGTTTCAGCCTCACAGCACTAAAAAGAAGCCCAAAACATTGCAGTCCAACATTGGACTTAGACCAACGGAAGTGTATAATCTAACTCTCATTTGTGACACATTTGAATTTGATATTCACAAGTCTGTCCTGGTCAGCTCCAGGCCACCTGTTATGTCAGTGACGGTTGCCAGTGTAAGCTCTCGGCTGGTGGCTGAAATCTACAGCATATGACTGCTATTCAGATTGTAAATGGTTGTGAGTGTGTGTATTTGTCATGGTTCCTTATCATCACCTGCTGTGAGTCCAAGAGGAGCAAGCAAGCACACACTCATTGTTCTCCCTCACACTCAGTCTCACTGAAACACACACCCACTCACTGCCCAAGCCAACAGGACCACCAGTTTCTCACAAAACCCTCGTTTAAGAGTTGGAGTTTTGTAACATTTTATAATATAAAAATTAATAAATCTCCTGTAACTCCAGACACTGCAGGCTTGTCTTATCTCCTACTTTTCTCTTAGCTGTTGGCAAGCAGTGCCTTATATTACTTTGTTTTAAAGCGGGTTATTTAATCAAATTACAGTTATCACCTACGGAATAATAATCGTATTCTGAAAATTGGAATCCCAAAGATAAACTAAGATTTATCAATAATATGTTTTTCATATGCAGGTTCTGTCAGAAGTCTGATTCTTTATATTCACCTTTTGCTGAGAAAGTAAATGTTCAAACCTGACTTTTCACCAGCTGATATAAAAGTGGTTATGAGTACTCAAAGAGCTGGATCATCTTTGTGTGGAAACACTTCTAGCTCAGCACATGCCTTGTGGGAGGAGGAACACACAGATTTGCAAAAATCCAGGTGCATGCACATGTTGCTCTGCGGCATGTGAGCATACACTCGATGTAACACACAGAGGGTGCCGTTTATTGAGAGTGCCGCTGTTAGTTTTTTGTTCACTTTTACTGCTCCAACATTGTTAAAACAGAAAAAGAAAAATATATATAGAAGACAAGGCTTGTGCTCCATCGTTATGATAGTTTTGTACAGGCAGCAATGCAGGTAATGCGAAATCTACATAAAGCAACTTTCTCTGAATTCAAAGTGGAACAGGAAGTGCACTGAAACACCACAACTACAACATTTCTAAAGGCGATGAACTTCCCATGTATTATCCCAACTAGATCTGTATCATATTTTGTATCTACTTCTCTGAATTAAATATTGATTTCCAAAAGATTTCTTTATAGTAAGCATGCCTTGTCTCATTTAATCTGTACATTTCCCCCTTTCAGGATCTAAACACATTTCTCTCAGGTGGAAGATACGAAAAGGTTAGACTGTGAAGCCTAGGACAGGCAACATCCACCAGAAGATTATAGATGCTACATTCTTCCACAAACTTACAAGTTTTATTTCCCTCCTCTTCCTTTCTTTAGATATAAAATTAGTGGGGATTTGTTGTAATTACAAACATGATCAAATTTAGTGTTAGTTTGCAGTTACATATTGTGTAATTGCCTGGAGTTGTTTTGAAAGAGTTTATTACTATGAAAGTGTTCTAAAGTTTTTCAGAAATTACTAAATTGTTCCACTGTGCTTTCTAAATGGTTTGAAGTACTTTTAAAATGCCAAAGAAATTGTGGATACGATGTATAATTTTACTTAAAGTAATGCAACTTTTTCTCTTCTCCACCTGTTGCTGTGACAAAGAGCTTATTTCCAGGACACAGAACCAATCTCCGTCCCTCCCTGAATGGTGTGATGACTGGACATGCATATAAATGTACAAGACTTATGGAGGTCCACATTTCTTTTTCTCATATCTTGGTTAATTGAAAATTAAATTCAATTTAATTTCTAATTCTGTCACACAGAAAAGCAGTGTACAGGAGGTGTTGCCTTAAAGAACATTTACTTGTATGCTTCCATTTAGCTAAAATGTTGTGAATCAACTTGAAGCTTGGCAAGATAGGACATCATCAGGACTTTCACACGTTGGTTAAAGACATAGCAATTACTGTATGCAAACTTCTGAATTTAAGGAAGTAGTTTAGCATTGAGCAAATAGAAATAGTTGTATTCCTAACCAACCTAAATTAAGACATTTGTAATTGTAGTACTTTAATATAATGTCAGACAATAAGTAAAAATAATTAGATATCTCTTTATGTGCATGTATTACTATTACATATGGAAACATTCTTTGGTGCATATTTATTTTTCTCTTTTGTCTACGATGCTTTTATATACACATATAAACGTATATATTATTCTTTTTTATACAGTAAGGACCTATTGAGAGTTAATGTTTAATTTACAATAGAGAGATGTAACACACATCACAGAAAACATTAAAACAATAATACAACTTACTAAACACCTCTAAAAATCAAATGACTGATTAATTAATGACCATATACTGTAAAGACATTATGTAACCTAGAGAACATCTTGATGTGTTATTGCATAATTTTTCCCGACAATCAATACCTCCATCCTTCTGCAAGGATTCTGGCTCCTCCTCCATTAGTTCTGCAATGTCATTTACTTCAGTGACCCAGTAATACCTCTAAGCTGTGTCAGGGTTCAGCGGTACTCAGTGACAGAGACGGACTGAGCTCTTAATCTCCCCCACCGATCTTCCCAGACAGACTCACTCTGTCACAGATACCCTGAAGCAGAAGTTCCCTCTTTTCCTCCTTTCCCTCACGAACACTGACAGGTGAAAGGAGTGGATTGGTCATATATGTGGCTATCTCTTTAGATCTGTCTCTATGAGGGTGTGTTACTCTCACAAAGTCTGTCAAGGTCAGTTTAAGCATTGTTGAGTGTCAGCACTTTAAAGCATTGGTGCCTTGACAGTACTGAACCTCATCAAGGTCCTTCCAATGTTTTGCAAATGCTGTATTTTTTTATGTAAATAGTGTTGAAATACTCATTAAGTAAAACATTTAAGGAGATCAAATTATTCAAAATGAGAAATGTTTGGCTTTTTTGTGCCTATTTGGGAGAAAAAAGGTGCTGAATAAAATTATAAAACCACTGATGCAAGAAAGAATACAACAGACAAAAAATATCTAAATTGAAAAAAATATATAATAAATTGACTGCAATCAAATTGTTAAAAGAAAGCAGGCAATTCACTTTCATTAAATACTCAATTTGATTGAAAAATAAGGTCTGTTGAAACATAAGGGCATCCATTAAGATACTGAAAAGGCTAAAGAAGAAAAAGAAATAACAGCTAAACACTGATTGCATGAAAAACCTTTTTAGTCCATTAATGAAGCACTTTAATTTAGCTGCCAGAGAACTTTGTATGTGACCTTCTCTAGTGACCTCCTGCAATATATTGAGCAGTGTTTGAGGAGAGGAGGCAGGAACACCTCTTCAAGGGAAATTAATATTCAGAGAGGAAGCAGTCCTGCAATGTGTTAATCTGCATGAGATCTGACTTCCTTTCATTAATCAAGACGAATATGCCCCTGTGCATCGACACTGTTTACCTTCAAAGTTGTTGTTTGCCCAGCCTGTTGACTGCAGGCAAACAGTACAAATCACACAACAATACATGACTCAACTTATCTACCCAGCCTGGCTCCCACACACCTGAGAAATATTGTTAAGGCTTTAGCAATCAAGTAGAAGTTGGCACCTGAGCTGTTATTTGTAGTGGAGTTCTAAGAGAGAGAGAGCTGGTTAGTCTGGAAATAAACTGCGCAAATTTCATAATGAGAAACAAAGTATGACTCCGTTTATAATATGGTTTCTGATATGGACAACATGAGCAACTCCTCAGGTTGCTCAAGTTGCTCCTATCACCCCAGGTCCCACTACCCTCCTACCTTCACCCACCCTCCGCCCTCACCCACTGCACAGCATCTGAATATTATCACAGTGTCTGGTGGGGTGGTTTGCCCAGGACGCCTAACAGGCTGGGACTACATCTGATAATGTATCATACTATTTGCAGTTGTACTAGAGCTTTCTTTAACTTAACAATATAATCAGAACATTAAGTATTTAACTATAGAATACCCAATTAGGACAATTTGTTGTGCATTTTTAGAATACCTCTGAAATTGTGAGGATGTGACACGCAGCTAAATAATCATACAGATTAAAACAAATTTTTAATTAGTTTTAATTTGTTTAATTCTAATATAACTTTATTTTATCATAAGTGGCAGTTTGTATAATTATTATAGGAAATTGACAGATTTCAGCTTATGCGTGTTTAATATTTTAGAAGTGCATTACCAAGAAAACTACTTATGACTGAATGTTTTAAAAATACTTTGACCATCCTTAGCTATTATACTTTTATGTGCCCAAATAACTGCCATTTGTATTACTTTGTTGCCATGTTAACTGATTGATCACATTTGCACAAAATGTCCACTGTTATTCTCCTTGTGTAGTGAACCAACTTTATTTAAAACATAATAATAATTAAGGTGATTATCACTAGAACTGCCCAAATTTGATAATAACACAAAGCTAACATTGCTTTACTTTGTAAAAAATGTCAATGAAATGTTAACGGAATTTCAAACAATTAGCACTAAGCTCAGTAACCACCACATTTTGATGTTGGATTACATTTGTGTTGGTGGAGAACAGTGCTCCACCTTTTTACCAGTGGTAACTGAAAAAGAGAAAAGCTTCAGATTATTTTACATTTCTGGACTAATTATTCATTATTATTGGATTTCTCCTTCTGCTCTGTGATAACTTCACATTATCTCCAGTACTGGACTCCATTAAAATTTTGATTAATAAGTATTCCTTTATTTGTTAATTTATCAAGGACTCATTAATTACAAAACCATCCCTTATTCACTTCTCTTTTATGTCGAGAGAAAGTAGAAATGATTAAATCATTACCTATCTAATAAAACATGTTGAGGAGTTACTACAAATTAAAAATTAACTCGTAGTTAAATTATCCATTGTCCCCCATTTGTTCTAGAGTAACTTCTCCAAATTGAGCTTTTTTTATTAGAACAGTCTCAGGCTGTGTTTTATTTCTATCCTTTTAAAAATATATCCTCTTGCTTAATATCTTTAACGATGATATATCTATATATACACACAAAATTCCTGGTCATAATTATTCTAATACCACTAATAATAATAATAATAATAATAATAATAATAATAATAATAATAATAATAATAATAATGATATATATTAATTTTTGGAAAATGTACGATGTGTGATTTCTTTTATACTACTTCTTTTCAAGTAATATATTATTTATCTATAAAAACAATGTTGTTTTGCCAGTCTAGACAGGCTTTGAGTGTCATTTTTGATTTAATAGATTGGAAGAAAAACATAGAAGTCAAAATAATTTGCATATTTTTTCTATTTTATAGGAAGACACGGTCCAACATTTGAATAAAAAGTGTATTCAAGTTGAATTAGATCCATTCAGAGAACAGGTTGGACCGAAAAGTCACAGTTTTGTGCTAATAAGAGAGTTTCAGCTATTTTGCTCAAGGTTTTTATGACAGAGAGAAAGAGTCAGCCAATGCCATTTGTCACTCAGCCCTCAGCAAATAGATATTTTTGTTCAGTGTGATGCAAAACTTTTCTCCACTTCACTTCTTTTTGTATTAAGCAAGGTCGGCTATGCAACGCTGCTGGATTAATTGAAAAGGAAGAACCAGAGAACAGGGTGTGTGTTTGCAGAAACAATTTTCACCTCTTGGAAAAAGCCTGCCCACACAGGGTCAACACAATGATGATGATGAATAAAAATGATTATAATAGTAGTAATTATTATTACTACACCATTACCATTAGCTCAGACTAATATATATTTTTTTTATTCTAAACTAAACATTGGATTGATTATTTATCAATTAATAATAGCTAGAATATGATTTTGGGCTATTTTTTAAACTTGAATAATCAGATTAATAACATCTTATTATTGTTACACATCTTTTTACAAATTTTCTCTGATTAGTTGAATGTTGGACAAAATTTATGCAGTTCAAAGGACATTATGCATTTATAGAGAGGGTTTTTTTTTGTTGTTATTATTATTGTAGAATAATAATAACAAAAATGTAGACATCATTATATTAATATGTAACATAATATTTGACAACTTTGATGACCTTTCATTTGTACAGCAAAACAAGACAAGTTGAAGAAAATATACTTTCTTCTTGGGATTTTCTTTTTTTGATGAGAAAATTGAAGACCTTGATTGAGATGGATGTGTATGTGTGGATCTCTGCATTTTGTCTGAAAAAAACTAATTTAAGTGTCAAGGATTTTCGTCCTCCAGGACGCTGTAAAAAAGACTTGAACTGCAGAACTACAGCAGCATAAATGTTTGTGTCTGTAGACCCTTCTCTGAGTAAGTTCTGTTTTATTTGAAAACTGTGCCCCTTAAAAAAAGAGCCCATTATCGTCATCTTTTTAATCCATTACATCCCTGAGAGAAATCCGCACTGAGGTTTGTAATTAAAAAAAGGAGGGAGGCAAAACAGATCCAGATGGAAGGATGCCGGAGACACAACATGGAGAAGATCGCTCCTCGGGTGAGTTTCACCTTTAATAAACTAATAAATTAGCAGCCCCACATTTTATTACTTTAGAAAAGGAATTAAAGTATAAATTCCTCCCTTTTACCTTTTGATATGTTCTCTCATTAAGAAGGGGCAGAAATTGCACCTCCTGCTGTTTGGTGTTCTCTGAGCAATTGTTCTTTTACAGTGTTGTGCTTTCAAGGCAAGAGTGTAATCAAAATCCCGAGCCTTGCAATTAGATACAATGGCTTTCCCCATCCCTGTGTGGGCATCTGCTAAACAGAGCACAGAGGGGGAAAAAGGCGAAATGAGTATATTGTGTCTACGCTGAACAAGAGCAAGTAATCTAGTAAGTATTGTATGTGCATCACACACTCCACAGCCCACTGGCTGTGAATAGCCTTTGTTCTGTGAGCCGACTTTAAAGTTCTCCAAGTAATTTTAAAAATGGTTCTTAAACTTAATTATGCTGCAGGATTTTACAGCCTTCAAAGCAAGAGCAGAGAAGGGGGGTGGGGAGAGAAAAGCTCCGCTGTTTGATTGACATGCAAAGTCAATGAATGCCAGATAAAGTCAAAACAATAACATCAGCCTTGATTTGAAAGATCATATCTGGGCTTTGGAAAATATCTCACATGGTTCAAATCTGTGGCCATATTCCCTGACAGACACGTACTATATTATCTGACAATGTCTTACTCAACATGCAACAGTATATTAAAAGTGGTGTTTTAGCTTTGTATTCAGCATTTTCACCTTCATTTTGTACTGTAAAAATACAACATGAAAAAAAAGAAAAACTAGGAAACAAAATAGCCAGGACATAGAAACTAAAATTTCCTTCAGTGGAGACGTGTTTGTTGTTGCTATGTGTCTTGTTTGTCCGTCAGTGTGTGTTGCCAGACCTTTGACTGCTACTCATTTCCTGCAGTGGAGGCCTGTTATGAGATGAGATATTTTGGGATGAGACACTTACTACTTAGGCTTGACTTCTCTCCTTCAGAGCCTTTAGTCACACCAAGTCCTGAGGGATTATCACGTGCATGTACATTGTGGCATTTAGAACAAGTAGAACTGTCATAGGTGTTGGATTTTAGCACAGTAAAATCCAATTTAAAAAAACAATAATAGTAATAATTTAAAATAGGATAAATCATTTTAAAGTCTCGTTTTAGCCTCTGAGCAGAAGGGAGAGTAAAGGAGTAAAGTAAGCAAGATAAAAAAAAATTTTCAAATTAATTTGTATTATTTTCGATTTCTATTATTTTTGTCTTCAATGAGATACACAAGTATTCAAATGGATTTCAATAAATTACAATGTAATCAACACAGGTTTTATTTACATTCAATTATAGCAGTAAAACTGTATATTATGCTCGTTATATGTTTAACAAACTCTATTGGGACGAATGTTGACTTGACAACTGTTTAGCAGTCATGAACACCATTCAAAAGAAGGAAAAGACACACAGCATTGTTGCTAACAAAACCGTGCTGTATCCAAACATATCAATAGAGAGTCGAGGGGAAGGAAAAAAGTGTAGCAGAAAAAAGATGCAAAAGCAACAAAGAGATTTATAGTTTTGAAAGGATTCTTAAGTAAATTTAATTCAAGAGTTGTGGGCAGTCACAATGTGAGGAATGTGACTGGAATCAGAGCTTCAAAAAAGAAAAAAAAAAGTCACTACAGACAGAGACTGGACATCAACTTAACTCCATAGAGCATTGGTTGTCAAAAGAAAGCTGCAAGACCCCAGAGCCAACTATCTAGAAGAGCTGAAGGCCATCAGGCAAGGCAACCTGGCCTTCATTAATGCCTGAGCGGAGGCACAAGCTGAATACTTCAATACCACATTTAAACAAAGGACAACATTCAAGTATTGAGTGTATATACTCCACAGCAAATGGGAATAACATCTGAAAAAACTAACACTTCTGTATTAAATGTAACTATTTTATATGTATATGGTAATATTTAAATTTTATTAGAAACTGTATTTTGGGTTTTGCTTAGCCATAAACCTTAGTCATAAAAAAATGACATAAATGAAAATATAAAACATTTTTGCTGTGTGTGTAATGATTCTATATAAATTAAGTTGTTTTTTTTTTTTTAATTATTGTAGTAAATTGGCTTTTTAAATTTACTGTCATGCACCTGCATATCTCTACGTTTTAGTAGCCTTAGTCTGGATCTTACTTTTGATATGTAATGTATAAAAATAAGGTACAAAAATAGCATTCTATTATAAAATGTATTTGAATAAAAAGGTGCAATTAAACAAATAAAATATTTTATTTTATAAAGAAATAAAAAGGTTTTCTGAGTACAAAATGCAAATGACTTAAAAAATGGCAGATGAAATTTAACATCTTATTTTCTTTAAGCAAATAAAATGTATACAGCTATGTTAAACTAATTCCTGAGCTTTCACTGTACTCTCTTTTCTTTTCTCTAAAATTATATAGAATTCTTTACACTTTGCTGCAATCCTTTCATTCCAAAACACTTGAGAAAAAAATAGAGTAGGATAAAGGCATCTCCTAGTGGTGTTAAGAATTTTTCATGTAGGCGGTGAGCCAGCGTAGAAATTCTCATTTGTTTCAACAATGGGAGCTGGTGAACACAAATAGTTTTGATCGAATGCTAGAAGAGGGAGCTCAGCAGAGACTGAATCTGCTGTGGATTTTCACATTCTCACCCTGGAATCTCAGCATCTGGAATTGGGAAGGCGGGAAGCTAACACCACCTCAGCGAGGGCTCACTCTCTTTTTCTCGGCTTATTACAGGAGGAGAAAAGTTTGTGGTTTCTCCTCGTAATTTCAACAGCAAGTCCCAAACGCACGGTGAGATATGCCATGGTGGTAGAGCTTTCATGGCAACACCTTTTGTTTTGCGTTTCTCTCTTTCTTGCTTGTGCTGCTTCTTTAAAAAGCGTGCCGTCAGTCTGTTTTGCTCCAATACTCAAGGCCTTTGCATTTAGTCCCTGGAAGAATGTTTTACAATGGAGAATAAAACACCTCATCTGAAACGCATTTAAAAGGGACTTTTTTTTCTGAAGTTCTCTGGGTTTTAAATTTATTTATTTTGAAGCTGTCACACATTTCAGTCTGAACAAATTCCTGTCAGATTTGAAACACACAAATCAAGCGTGATCTTGATCCGGAATAAGAAAGATATGTCTACCTCTTCAAAATGTCTGACTCCATGAAAGCCATTCTAGGGCAGTAGACACCGAGCTCATTTGATATATGTGTACAACATTTAAGAAAAAAGTTCATCAGGGGATTTTTCTTGAACATAAATGTCCATGCACTCTTAAAGCACACTTACTCCTTCTTTTTAAAATTTAATTTGTGTCTACATTTCCCCTATTCCGGGTAGTTTTCACAGTGAAAAATATTGTCAGAGATCATTTCGGTTGTGACATAATACATTAGATTTGATTCTGAGATGCCATCTGCATCCCTGTGCAATTAGGTGTACTATATGTTCCACATTTCCCAGGTTTGTAATATTGGAAGGATGTGAAACCAGACGGGACCATTTACAGCGAGCTGAGAAGGAGACACTGAGGTGCTCGGCTCAGGCCGATGTGATTCAGATAGAATTAGGCTGCAATGAGGTGAAGCGTGATTGAGTGTTGATTTAAAGCAGCTGGGTGCCTTGAACTAAGTCCATTCTGGAGCATGAAGGACAGCTTGCAGAACAGTTGCAGACATGTAAAACCGCACATACAAACAGCCTCAATCAGTGGAAAAATACACACTCTGCATGCGAGCACACAAAACACAAGCATGCACATGAATTTAAACAAAAAGCTTGACTAGATTTTTACATATACAGACTTTATGAAATAGTTTATGTTGTGTGTGAGTATATATCTTCATATGTTCAGATCCAATCTCAGGTTTGCTGCACATTCACTGTTGGAGGTCATACTCTGTGGACAGAATTGGTTGCAGATCTTTTCTTTATGAATACTGCGTGGAACATTCCTCTGCCTCCCACAGAAATGCATTTTTCCAGTCATGCTCTTTGCTCTCTAACATTCCTCCTCTTTTCATGATATGGAGCTTAATAGGTTGGCTTCATGCACTAAAACCTTCCCCACATGCCTGTCGCATCCCTGTTCAGCTGTGTGACCAGTTGCATGATCCGGCTGAGCACCGTGTTACTTTCATCAGTGACTAACTCCATCTATAAAGGGATCTTGGCTCATTTAACACATGGAGGCAGCTTCTTACCGACCTTGAAAATCTAAACCGACAAGGCAAACAAATGACAATTAAAATCCTGATGATGTTAATTAAACACTGTGTCTAGGACCACTGTAATGCTACGGCTGATGAAGACCTTTTAGTTAATGAGATATACAACTTGATTATGGACAGAGACGAAGAGCCTTCAAGTCGGGGAAAGTGGTATTTGTCTGTACACTCCACCGTTGTCATCAGCACTTTATATCCCCCTGATGGCTTTTACCACTGATACCAGTATTGAGATTTATGATTGCCATGAAACTGTGTGTGTTTTCTCTATCCTTTGTGCTTTTATCAGCTTAATCAGTTCATGATTAGTTGAAAAATGTGGCAGTTGTGCAAACAGTTGTGGTTTTACATGACAGTCCCCCACCTCAGTGGTCTTATTGTTTGGTTGTCTGAGAAGGCCATAGGTTTCCATTACTGTCCCCAACATCACGCTGTAGAAAAATGAGTGATAATGAGTGTTGCTTTTTTACTTACAGAGTAAAATTTTGTTATGTGAGCTTTATTTAGAGAGGAATGATGCAGGTCACGGGGCACAGAAGCATCAGATTCTTTTGAAAATTGTTGAGATCTTATTGAACCAATTATCTTCCCACAATAATAAAGACATATTGGCATGGGGTGTCAGTAGGCAGGTTAAACGAAACAAAGCATAGGAAAAGGGGAGCGTGATAATCCTGGCACAGGGCTCAAAGGGCTACATTATTCTGTGGTCAGACAATGTCTTAAGTCCATTCTTGGGTCTTAGAAATGTTAAATTAACAAATGAGAGCAATTTTTCAGGGGTTCATAATGAGCACATATTTCAGAAGGGTACTTCAGGCAGAGGAAGGGAAGTCAGCTGTCATCCTTTGTGGACTCTAACTATGGAGGTAAGCAATACAAATGGGCTCTCTATTATAATGAGATGTTAGCCAAAGTATCACATGGAGCTTTTAATCGTCCGTAACATGCTCTGTGGGAAGATAAAGTGAGATAACAAGCTAAGTGTTGGAGTTCAAAGGAAGTCTTGCAGAGAGTCACATTGTGATGTCGGGTGTATATGCGTTGGCCTCTATGAAATTAATCAGTTTTCACAAAGTTGTGCTGTTTTTGCAAACATGGAATGTCATCTGAAATAAAAATAACAGGCCATGTTCCATTGTTCTGAAGGTTAGATTTAATAAGTTATCTGAGTTGTATTTGTTGGATTAATCTTGACTGATTTCCTGACAGAAGTACTCAATTAAGCAGTAGAGAAACTACTGCTGGACTATGTGAAGAAAAGTTTTTTCATTCAAATTCTGAGTTCTATTTGGGAACAACAAGGCTGCCTTGGCTACTAATTTTAAGAACTATTTTAACATCAGAAAGGTCAGTCTTGTGACAACATCACTTGCGTACACCTCGGGAGGGAGTTCCACTTCCTCCCCGTGTATTAACAATAAATTAATGGACTCCTGAAGCACTCAGCACTCAGCCAGTGAGTGGCACCCCATTGATTTCAAGGTGTACTATTGTCCATATATGGCTTTCTGAATAATCCTTTAAGGTGCAGGAAGAGTGCTCAGACAGTCAACCACAAGGATGTAGCTCTGTCTGGATAAATATTTCAACACTTGGACTTTGCTTATTGATTGGAGCAGTAATTTCCACACATGCCTCCCAGGAGAGACAGGCACTAATGATGCTGGTTCCACCATGTCCAGCCAAGGCTTTCCCACAAAGACATATTCCCAGGTCTTGGGCCTGTGAATTATAGGATAAAACATTAACAGCTTCAGAGAGTGTTGCGTATGTTTCTTTTTTCTCCTCCGTGAACTAAGTCTGGTGTCTCACAACAGCAAGCTCCGGCATGGGTAATAGCATCCTTGGTTTGAAGCCAAACTGCCTTGTGGATGACGATGTCGAAGACAAAGTTTCCAGCAACATCTGACTTTGAAAAGAAGTTCCCAACAGTTCATGGTGTGTAAAGTTGTAATTTGTAAGACCCTGCAAACACTATCTGATGATTACATTTTGGTCATTTAATACATTACGGACAATAAACAGTGTGGTGGAACACATTTCTGTCTTTGTCTGCATTAGCAGCTTCAAAATTGCTAAGACTTCAACCATGCACCATCTCACATTAAGTAAATCCCATCATTTTCTATTATCTTAGTGCCTGTGGCACTGCCATTGCTGATGCAATTGCCCAAAGCACTCCAATAGCTTGTCACTTTTCTTGCCTCTGGCAGTGGAACCACTCTAAATCCCAGTTGTTTGTATGCATATCTTCAGCAGCGCCCCTCTAAAAGGGAGTTGTATTGGACTTGTGTGTCCCCCATGGGCTCCATAAAGAGTAAAATATCTCATGAAGGTGCTGGTTTCACGCTGTGCGGATAGCAGTTTAATATATGTTGCCGTGTCTCACATCCTCCAGGGTTATGAGGTGATGAGAGCTAGTTTCCCACCTGTGGGGCAACACTAACAATTTGTGCTAACACTGAGGCAAGTCAGCCCAACTCAAGCAGCAGGATAGCAGAGAGGAGGAGCACTGCTGTTACTCAGACGTGCTAATTACCTCTCCAGTAATGTGTACTGTGACCCCCCACCTCCCCACCACCTCTCTCCTTGGCCTGGCGCCTCACGCCATCAACATAATGAGTGCATAACTTTTTATTCTGAATACCTAAATATCTCCTTAAGTGATCGATAATATGCATCATCATAAATCATATCAGGGATTGGCTGAAATTATTCCAGAAGTCAATACTGTGTGCCGCAAAAGACTTTTGAGAGGGACTAATGGTGAGATATAGCTGCCTTTGGGGACCTATGAGAGGGATATTCGTGCATATGCACAGTGCAAAGTTTCTCACCCTCAAGCGGGATTGAGATCGGGGGTCGGCACTCGACCGGAGCTTTTTTTTCATCTGCCCCGTGTGGCAACCAGCCCAATAAAAGAGCAGAGCCTGTGAGCTGTGGTGAGCCTGCTGGTGAAAATGCACCATTGGTCGTTAATGCAATTAAGGCTCCATTGCTTAGGGACATTAGAAGTGCTCTTTATTAGGTCGACAAATAGTTCCCTTTTCTTCTTTTGGAAAAGAAATATCACATTTTTCAGCGTTTTTGTAGACTTTAAAATCTTGAAAAGTTTGCTTTATATCTTCTTTTCAAATTAGCATTTTACAAGCTGTTTTTCTTGCTGTTTCTCACGTCTCGGTCATGAGGTAAACTGAACAACGGTAAGAAGTGTAGTTGACTGTTTTCTAGAATGTTAAAAAATATGTATGTATGTCAATAAATGGAAGTTTTTTGTTGTTGTTTTAAGAATCATGTCTTAATAATTTTTGTACTCTGATGCCAAACTATTCTGTGATAAATACTCCTTAATACTCCTTAAGAGGAGGACTACACCTGCATACTATGCTGTAGATCCAAAACACCATTAATATGACAGAGGGAGGGCAACCCACCTCAGTTAATACAGGTGAATGCAGGCAAAGCAAAATGTGCTTTGCATTTTTTGTAATGTATTCTGCCTTCATTTAGTGTTGCCAACCTTTGCAATGTGCACCAACATGTTTACTGAATGTAATTAAATCTACAGTAATATTGAATAAATCACAATTCACAATCTGATTAAGCTTGTTTGTCTGGTTAAAAATGCCTGTAGTCAGGTAATAAATATGCTTTTCATTAGGCTCAAATTTGTGCAATAAAACTGTATTTTATTTTTCTTTTTTTGGTCTGATTTAATTTTGTATTATTTTCATTAGCTGTAAGCGGGAAATTATAATTAATAGAAATAAAGGTTTCCAAAGATCAGTCGGTGTGTGATTAATCTACATAATGTGTTTGACTTAGGCAGTGTGTTACTGAAATAAATCAACTTTTCAAAAATATTGTTATTTATTGAATATGACTCCAAGTGTGATTATTCAAGTCAGAAATGACACAGCAATTCTCAAAGTCTATCTGGATCTAGACCAAGCTGGGCAAAGTCCAAACACACCAATTTACATTAAAAAAAAAAAAAAGTAAATTAGATAGTTTATGAAGAGGAAACTAAACTGTTTGTCCAAATAATTATTTTGAAGTGAAGTGTCATTACTTCAAAAAAGTGGTGACATTTGTGAAGCACTGACTGCAACTTCTGTAGAGGACCTGATTTGGGTGTGTAGGGAGAGGACGATTTATAAGTTAATCATTTTTATCATTATAATTTTCAGCAATTGTTCATATCCAAATTTACTGCATCTGTCTTCTGCTGGTGCTGAAATATGATGCCTCTCCTCTATCCGTGACATAAAAGTGCAGTCATGGTTAAAATGCACCATGACCATTCAGACTGCAAACACTTTGAAAACAATTGGATACGTATCTGAGTTACTACCACATGTGGCAGTGGCACAAACTGGATTTTTTTGGAGATGGAAAAATTGGATTTAGGCTGTTAGGACTGCTGTCTTATATAGGTCACATATGGACAAAAAAAGTGGATCTTAGTGCCATATGCCTGCTGTGTGAACGTAGTCAGGGAAAAAAAAGGTGTTATGTAATGCTGAGGAGATGCAGCGTGACATAATATTTAATTTTGTGCAAAGTTTAAGTCAATTTTATATGGAACTAGTAGAGTAGTGTTTTATTACAAAAATACTTATTAATAGTGTCCAGGTAGGTTATGAGTTTTTTTTGTTTGTTTGTTTGTTTTTTTAGAAAAGAGGTTAAATTAACATATATAAATTTGTAACATTTTTCTATAAAAGTTTGAAACTGTGGACATTAAGCATATAATTACATAATTTATTTTAGAAAGAATATTGTGTTTATTTTGAAAAAAAATAAATTCTATAAAATTATAACAGATAAACCTATGAAAGGGTTCATTTTATGTGATAACTTTAAAAAAAAAAAAAAAAACCCAGCTGGTTTGTTTAATTTCATTTATTTGTTCAATTTGATCAGTAATCAACCTACTATCCATAAAATTGTTTTCACCACATCAAAATACTTCTGCAGTGTTTTATATATGCACACATGTAAACAACAGAAAAAAAAGAAATTATACATATTTTTATTTTGTGTTAAGAGCTTTAAAACTACATTGAATACAAAATCAATTGCAACATGCTTGACTGAATTTGAAAGAAAGGTTTTAAAAACAGACTTTTTATAGGATCGAGATCTTGCATTTTAGGTAAGGTAAGGTAGGGTAATTTTATTTATAGCACATTTGCAGAAATTGCCTTATTTATAGGCAATTCAGAATGCTTTACATGTTTGGAGGAAATACAAACAAAATAACAAAATAAAAGCAAAAAGAAAGAGAAAAATCAAAAAATACAAATACAATTCTCTGGATAATCTATTAGAAATAAAATTGTATCTCTTGATTCTTTGTTTATTCTAATTTTAAATTAATTTCTGTTTCTTTATTAATTACTAAGCACATACTGAGTACCTACATTTTTTGTGAAATAAGACAAGTTGTAGTAATGCTTAAAATACAGGAAAGCAATATTTGATAACATTTTTTAAATTTATATGAAACATTTGATAGTCAGATTTTTTGTATCAATTTCAGTAACTAATTTCAGAAAATAGAATGAAAGTCATCATTTAAAAATATCACGAACCTACTGGATAAATGTAAATTTTAGTATCAATTTACGGTTTACTTGGTCTCTTTTTTCTTTGATTTTATTGTTTGTTTTGAGTTACGACATTACGTATTTCTATTTTACATCTTTGTCGTTGAAACAGGAAAAAAACGAGTGCACGCTGAGCAATGAGCAATTCGTGCTCCTTAGTATGCACGTAGTATTGTGATGGACTGGGGAATACAGCTGCGCAGGCACCTGCAGGTTCATTTGCAAGCTAGCATTCAAACTCTCTAAGGGATCATTTCAAACTCCTGATTGGACACCTGTCAGCTCTTCTGATTCACCAGACATTATTAAATTGCAGCTAATGATTGGTAAATTTCAGCCAATCACATGGATTGACAAGAAGACTTTGTAAAATAATAAAAAAAATTTAAAAAAGGAAAAAGAAAATACTGAATTCATGTCAGAGCTGCTGTAGAAAAGGCAGATACGGTAAATTAGTGTCTATATGGATAATGCATTTGATCCTGATTAGTGCATGCAAAATGTCAGCACATTTTGAAAACGCTGACAACATGCAGAACATTGTCTAAGAGCAGTCAAAAGTTTTTGTATGAGCAAGTGTTTTGTGTGCAGACAAACAATATTTGTGTGTGTGCGAATATAAGAGGGGGAGACAAAATAAGTGGGTGTGAGTTGTGTACAAACCCTTTGTGAAAGCGTGTTCTGTGAGTGTGCATATCGTGGATAGGGGTGTGCGTGCGTGTGCGCGTGTATGTGTATGTGTGAGTATTCCTCCTGTCCCAGAGGGAGGGTGCTGAATAACAGGCCCTTTTTGACAGGCTGGGACGCCGAGAGCTGTCAACCCCCTTGCCAGGCCTGGGATGAGTAGTGAGAAAAATGGAGAGAGAGGAAGCAATACAGAGAGAGGAATAGTGAAAGAGTAAGGGAGAGAGAAAGAGAGAGAGAGAGAGAAAGAGGCGGACAGGGGATTGGGGGTACTCCATGTGTTTAGACTAATAGGAGGCCAGCGTTCAGCTTTTCCTTCAGCAAGAACAGACATTTGAAATCTCTGGGCAGTTAGCACAGTGCTGCCTCTCAAAGATTTCCTGTCAGATCATGTCTATAAGAGGGGAAGAGGTTCTCAATAGCAAAGAGAGGAAAAAGATGAAGGATGAAGGCAGGGGGAAAAAATGGCACCTGGAAAAATTGTCTGCCGTCATGAAAACTGAGCAGCTTGAATGGAGTTCTAAAGTTGGTCTAGACAAGCCTTTCACACACACTCTTTTGATATTTGGCAATTCAAAACTAAAATAGTCGAAGGAAAACTAAAGTGTCAAAGCAATCCGTGACAAAAATGAGATGATGTGCGTTATCGGCATTAAACTGTTGTCTTTAACCTACTGGCTACTTGATGAATCAGATTAGAGAGCAATATTTACATTTTTTTGACAGCTGTCACTTTATCATTGAGCACAAGCTGAAATTTATTGGCACAATTACTGAGCACAGTGATGCCGTGAACTAAAGGAGTCAGCATGGCAAAAAAATATCAATGATGAGAAGTTTGCTATTTAATAAATGGTAAAGTGTTTAAACTTACATGAATATTTTTGTTAACTCCTCACCTTATTTTGTTTCAATTAAATTTTAAAATAAGCTATTTGGGCCTCAAAATTAGACAATGGACAGCTTGATAGTATTAGCCTACCTGTAAAAAAAACAAAAAACAATTTAATTATATTTAATCTATTTTCAAAAAATACAATCTTAAAAAAATTCTGCCAATCGCTCTCCATTGGCTATTAGATTTCTCAACACCAATAATAACCCTTCTAAGACTATCTGAAAATGCAAAATTATGTACATTTAGCAGTATAATATTTTTTGTAAATCTTTGCTTTTATAGGCACACTTGTGATTTTATTTTATTTATTTAGTTTTTCTTATGTGCTCCAGTGGCCAAGCTATGACATTTCATTGCAAATTTCATTGTCAAGTTTTTGTACAAAAACAATAAAATAAGTACAAGTCTAAATGTAGTTATTTAAATATTTCCTTCTAAAAATGATTTTAAACCTCTTTAATGGGTGACACAATGAAATTCTGCATATTTCAATAATTTATAAAGAGCATAGGTCAAAGGTTTTGTTATATCCTTGGTATGTACCTTCTGCTTATAACTGAACTTGTCTTCAACATATCAAGGTGTTTCTTCTTTTCATATCACCATTAGTAACTATTATCTTTCGGTTAATTTTTCCTCTAACACTGCTCCTCACCACACATAATAAATGCATAATAATATAATGTTTCTGAAACAATCTCATTAACTTGTGGAAGCTGCTGACAGAACTGACCCTAAGCTCATGAAGTGCTTTATGTGTTTCTAAAAGTTTAATTGCATCCTTTCAGGTTGATTAAGTGAGACTGGAATAACAAAGAACACTATTTGAAATAAAGCTGACCTTGATGTCTTTGACTTCAACTTTGAGATATTCGTAGGTAAGTTTTTTATGTATGAATATCTAAAGTGTGTCCGCAGACATATGATGTGTAGAGAGAAAGGAATATTTTATACAGGAAACCCATTTCTGGAGACTAACAAGTACGATTCAATGATAATTAGAAATTTTGTGCTGAGGTTTTCAAATAATAAATGTTTTATCACCAAACTGCAACACTGACTCGTTGTATTTATGCAAATATCAACAGTGTCATAATTAATGTTGAATGTAAGTTCATTTGTAGTCTGTTCTTCATCAAGGCTACACAGACAAAAGCATTCTGTCTTAATTAGCTTCAGCAGCTGCAGAACCTATGTAAAAGATTATCTTTGAATAGCCAGAACAGCAACCTGTTTACCGCATATAGCCTGATGTTATATTGGCTGCAGAGAACTTGTGTGTCAAAGACTCAACATCGGTTCTAGATCTACAGACCTTGTGTAACAGCAGGGGGAAAAGGAAGCAGGTAAGAGTAGATTATATTGTCCACGCTGAGTTTTTCTATCATATATAATTAATTTTTCTTTGTAACTTTGTGCACAATTTGTGTGGATTTTCTACAAAGTATCTGCCATTTCAAGGGCCTAATGGCACCTTCCAGCTTTATTTGGTTTATTTGTTGCCACCATTCAGCATTAAGCCACACACCACAGCTCTGACAGAGATGAACGTATTCATCTTATAAGGGTGAGCTTTTAATTGGGCATTTCTTGATTCATAAAACCTGCTTGTGTTAGATTTTTCCTCCATAATTATGACCAGACAATAGTCCCTTAATTTAATTTCTATGTTAAAGGATTTTGGGTCATTTCAAAATAAAATAAGCTTAGTTTACTTTCAACATCTTCAGGGAATATCACTTCAAAAAATGTCTGCGTTTCAAAGTAAAAGCATAAAATATACAAATTCAACATTAAAGGCCCTTAGCACATTTTTTAAATTCTTCATTCATGTTTATGTTTTAAATGTCACAAATTGCTAATATCCAAAATTATTCAGAGCGGTTAAGAAAAGTTTTTTTTTAAATGTTGATTTGAATGTTCTGAAAAAATAAAGATGTTCAAAAAACATTTTATTATTTGGTATGATGATATGACTTAAATTAATAGCTTAAAGCAAATCTGTGTAATAGGCAGACTAAAAGACATGCAGCCGATGTGAGAGATTAAGTTTCATTAGGGAATTTAGACTTGATTTTGATTTGGGAAAACCTGAAAAGGCATCTCTCAACAGCAGAGATAGGCCTACAGTTTAGATAATACAGTATTTCATTTTTTTTATTGGCCAACACCTTCAAATAAATGTTAAAATTGAACATTTGAAAAGTTACATAGATTCTGAAAAAATTCTGTGTGGCTATATATTTCTGAAATGCTTCTAATTACTTTCAGTTTCCCAGAGGAGACACAAAAATTCCAGGTATCCTTCTGCCATGTTGTTGCATCATTTAATTTTTTTATGAAGAGTTGCCATCATTGCTTCCATTTTTTTCCCTCTGTACAATAATTACATATGCTGACTGTGCTAGAAGAAGCCATAAAAGAAATATCCATCTTGAAACTGAAAACAATTAACACACTGACCTATAACACTGCCAGTCCCCCCTGCTTGGCTGTAGTTAGCTCTGCTGGCTGTCAACTCTTTAGTTTTCTGGTAGAGTATGTAGGAATACATTTCTGGTTATTGAATTGTTGAGGAAGGAGGGGGGGGTTTGGGGTGGGAAGGACCCTTGCCTTGGGGTTAATACAACAATTTACTCTGGACTGCCCGTGGATGTGTTGCTGTGATTTGTTTGGTTAGCGTTGTCAGCCTGCAGGGTTTGGCACTCTCTTGCCTCCCTGTTAAGTGGGAAGATATAGTGAGTTCCAGGGGAGCTCCATCATTTGCCTCCCACAGTAACTCGGTTTAATAAGTCAATGGAAATGAAAGATGACTCAATGCATCATGAATTTGCTTCTACACATCACCCTCTCTCAATTTTAATTTTTTTTCCCCCTTCATGTCCTCTGAATTCCATTTTGTTTGGTATCCACTGTCAAGTGTGCTAGTGTTTATGCCAGTGGAATCATGTTTTTAGCCTATACAAAAACAACTTAATATTGCATGATTAATTTTAATTCATTTACCATAAAACCGGACCAATTATATACACAAATTGTTCTTAGAGGAGCTGGCCTGTTTTCCAGCTCCTGTTGGAAAACAGCTCCTGTTTTCCAGCAGCTGTTTTCTTAGCTCCTTAATGCAGGCTTTAATTTTTTTAATGTGTTCTTCATTCATGTTTTCACCTGGCATATTTATGATCCAGCCCACATTCTCATGTCAAACAGTGACATGCAGTCAGGGAGGCAGGTGAAGCACTTACAAGTAAAATAGGTAAATGAGAAGTAACTTAGATGCCAACACTAGCTGCATTTCCATTGACCTTACTTAATTGCACAAATGGGAATTTGTTTTGGAAAAACTTACATTTTTTTGCAATAAGATTTTTGAGTTAGGAGGAAGTGTTTTACTGTTTTGTTTTTTGTTTTTTTCTTTTGGCTGTTCCAAAAATTGTGTATTTCACAAACCTGTAAAGGAAACACTTTTTCTGCATTGCACGAGTATTGTGATCAACAACCAGATGTTACTACTGGTAGAAAAGATGAAGAAAACAACAGAAAATGGTTTTAGGACAATAACGGGACATGTTTTAAATTACTTTTTGCATGAACAAACTTATTCAAGTGTGATTTTAATTGTGTTTCTTATTTAGTGGGAACACCGCAGTTGTGAAATAATGTAGTTTTGCACACAGAGAAAAACAAAGAACAAACTCCAAAGTGAACACACAAATATATACCCTTTATACTGCATGCGTGTTGGAGGACAAACTATATTAAAAAAAAAAAAAAAAAAAAGTATGTTTCAAAACCAGTAAAGTTTTTGTCTGCAGGCAGAACTATGTCACAGAGGTTTATCAATTACATCTTGGGAAAGTGTAATTTTACATTAAATGCTGCAAAAAGGTTTCTGGAATTAATCACACTTATTTTTACATTTTATTAACATCAAAATGATGGGCAAACTAATATGAAAAGTACAGCAGGCCTTGGAGTTTATTTTAATATCTACAAATAAAAGCCATTTCTTAAAGAGGCTCTTAGGACATTAGTAGTTCAGGGGCAAATGCTTACACATCTTTAGTGCACAGCCTATGCACATGTGTGCTATTATCTGTACTTCTAAAAACAAACACCAAACACAAAACACCAACAAATCCCACCAGTTACATACAGGAACATCTGGGTTGATTGTATTTGTTTCCAGAATAAATATTGCCAGCACATGCTGGAGTTGAATTGAATGTTTTCATCCTTACTGATGACATCACAGGCATCAAATTGGACACCACACAATGCAACATTTATCTTGAGAGGCCATAAAGCACCCTTTCTTTCACAAGCAGAAGAAATCCGTCTTCAATGTGGGTGCCTTCCCCTTCATTTAAAACTCTCATTTCATTAGGTTTTAATGTAGACCTCTCAAACAGAAACCGGGAAGGAAAGTCAAGACAAATGCGAGCTGGCAGGTACGACTGTAGTCAAACACAGTGTTATCACTCGGACACAGTTTTGTTGAACATTTTGAGAAAATCTTCTCGCTCGATCCTTGACTGTGTGCTGGGCTGTGAGGCAGCTGTTAGGCAGACTCACCACCTGGTGAGCAGCTTTGATGTACACTTTGAGGATTCAATTATTCATTCAGAATGGTGACATGCATCTAGCTTGCCTGAGAATGTGGAGAAGATTTTAACTCCTGCCGCTCTTTGGACACATTTAGCACACACAGATTCATTCCCTCTAATGAAAAAAAAAAAATTATCTTTTTTTTCTGCACAAAAGTAAAAAGTTTCCATTTGTTTTTACTGGTCAGAAAACAGATTAGAAAAATCAGCATGATTTTAGCACAGCAATGCCTTGCCAGCAAGCCAGAGGATGCACACTTATAGAAGCTATTTTAATGACAGAAAGATTTGATTTCAGAGATTAATGCTAATGCAATCAAAAAATCATAAATAGGAAACTCAGACTAGATTATCTTAACCATAGGATTGCAGAAAGTTTCAATAAAACAAGTAAAAAGACACTAAGGTAGCCTTTTTACGCCATTGCTGAAAAAGGTTACTTTACTAAATTAATAAAGTTATTAGAAAAGTGCACTAAACAGAAAATATGATATTTGCTTGTAACTGTTCAAATAACTGAAGGCAGGAAACTAGATTATTATAACAGTTGAAGCCAGTTGCTTACATTACTTGTACCTTTTTCATATTTTTCTTGCTATCTGACATTTAATCAGAATAAGCTTTTTTTTTTTATTTTTTTTTTTTGAATCAGTTAGGGTCACCAAAATTATTGTCATATATTAACAGTAATGAGACTCAGAGACAGAGTCAGGGATTTTGGGTTTCCATCAAAAAAACTTTGCTGTGATTTTAGCTTTTCTTTTTTTTCTCCAAGTGAATTTTTATTTTATCAGACCACAGAACACATATCTAAAAATTAAGGTCTTAATCTCCAATAGCATTTCCAAACTGTAAACTGAATGTTTATGTTGCTTTAGAAGTAATGTAATGTATTTTTCCCTATTGAGTGGTTTTTCAGAAAATACTGGTAGAAGACTCATGTTACTGTGGATGGTGACATTTTCTTACCAGCTGCAGCCAACCTCTCTAATAGGTTTTTACTTTTGTTCTGGGGCTGACACATTTTAAAGTTGCAAATTAACTTGTCAGAAGGTTTACAAAGTCATACCATCTGGGCTTATTATCTGGGTTTCAGAAACGGTATACTCCCTTCAACCCAGGCCCAGGAATCCTTCTGTATGTAAATTTCTGACTTTCAAGAGAAAAAAAAAACTATCTTCAATTATTCTGACATCTGGTAAGTAGGTAAGTAGAAATAATTGTTGTAATATCATCTGAACTGAAATAGGAGTCAGATTTAATGTCAGTCTAAAGAAAATGTCTTTCATTACAGTGTGTCAACATCTGGTTTCCATTGTATGCATAGTCTATTTTTTTCAGACATTCTGTGAAGCATCTTGTCTATTACATCTTTATTATTATTTATTAACAGTTTTTGATATTTATTTTTATTTCTTTGTCAAATGCAAGAAACTTAAGCATCTTGTGTTTCTATTCCCTGTTCTGTTATTGAAACAAAATAAGATTGTCATCACACTGTTTTATCACGAGCAGCTCAAAGCTATTAAGCCGTCTTCACTCTTTAGCCATGTGGGAAAAAGCTATACGTCTGATACACACTGGCATTTTGTTGTATTTAATGGCTTAGAATGTTATTGCAGTGTGTGCACAGAAGCACAAATAAATAAATAAATGTAAAAAGTTGTAGCGATCAAACTTGGAAAAAAGAAATGTGTAGGGAAGGGTTTTTTTTTCCAGAGAAGCAATAAATGACACAAACAGCTTGCTTGCTCATTATGACAGTATACTACAACTTCCTTTTTGTGAAATAAATCAAGAGAAGACAGGGCACATAGATTAATGCAAATATGCTCTCATTTTCTGTGCATATCAGCTAGAAAGAAGTGAAGGATAAAGTTTGTCCTGCTCAGTTTGATGACACAGAAAATTAGTTGCTCTTCCTCTTCTGTCAAGATGTACAAAATATAACCTGCAGGCAGATTTTCAGCATTTTATGATGTTTTAAACGGAAAAGAAAAACAAGCTAATTTGTGGTATCAAATCAACCCAAGGAAGTTGGAAAGAGTGTGCAGAGGGATACTGTATTTTTTGTCTTTACTCACTCTAGAGGCTAAATTATAAGCAGACCCTTAAGAAATAAAGGCTACACAAAAGAATTAACCTCACCCTGTGGTTATGTAATGATCAGATAGCCTGACTCAATCCACACACACATTTTACCATTCCGAGATCAAGCAGTTCCTGGATATTTTCCTGTTCAGCTTGACCACCGGAACAAAGCATCTCTACCTTATTAGCCTCGGTGGTTTCTGAAACAGGGTTTAGTGCCTGCTGACTTGGTTCGTCCTCGTGGGATACATTAGGCTGTACATGGACTTTGTATAGTGAAGTCTGTTATACAGTTGTTTAACTTTTCCTTTCTGCTAGACTTCTGAAGTTCCTCGTAAAAGGGAAGACAAAAAATATCTATTTGATTCATAAATGGCTTAACGCAGTTGGTGTTATAACTTGTTATTTTGTGAGTCTTGTCAAGTTAATACTGTACACTGCAGATATAGGGCTTGGTTCACCAACTAAAATTGTACTGACCATCCTATTCACAGTGCCCCAGATCTCTCATTTATCCTATATTCTCTCAGGTATGTGTAGCCTGGGGCTACTTCCATGTGGCACAGATTTAATTATGTGCCATATTTAGACATATACTGAATGGATTTAAGGGAAAAAATGAGATGATGAAGTCCTAGTATTCAAGGATGGAGCAAAGCTAGGAAAAGCAGATAATCTGGCTGAATAAGTTTAGTACTCTCTGGCTTTGCCTTTTGACAGTCCTAAACTGGTTTCAAGTTTTAGTAATTAAATCTGACCTTCCTAATAAGATGTTGGCTCATAAATAAATAGGACCACCCTGAAATTCACCAAAACCCCCCACAAAACAACAGAAACCTACATTGCCAAAACCAGAGACATTTGGAGTGTGAATTTTCCAGAAACATTTATAATCAGAGTTGGAAGCATCAGGCACCATATGCACCAAGAGCTCTGCAAAGCTTCATGGTAAAGAGGGGAATAATTCAACTTGTCACATCTGCTCCGAGACCAATCCAAAAGGATTTATCACTAATTCAAGTGGGTTTCTAAACTGTTTGAATTGCAACCACGATGGCTGTACTTCCACCATAATCTTCTTACGTGTTGCCATCTGCACTGAGGAGGACTTAATGTTGTGCCACAGAGGAAGTGGCCAGCGGGAGCAATGATCATTGGTAATGGGAGGTGGGGGCAACTTGGTCAGAGTCTGACAGTAATGGAGATAAGGAATTATTCATGGAAAGTATCCTCAGATCTCTGTGACATACACATGAAAAACAAAATTTAAAAAAATCCAAAATTACGTCCATGTTTCACCAACCTATTTTATATTACTTGCCGATCACACACTTGTGCCTAAAATACTTTTGTAAAAGGAAGCCAGTGATTCCAAAAACTGAATTACTTAAAATATTAAGGCGTTCTATTTTTATATTACAGCTTTAGAAAAACTCTGAGCTTCAGAAGATTCCAACCATTTTTTATAATACAGGCAATATGTTAATCAATTTTAGACAATGTCAGTTTCATTTGAGCTTACATGGTCCAGATGAATCTTCCTTGCATTTCTTTATCATTTCAAGCAGTAGCAACGCTAACAAACACAGGAAAAAGAAAACAAGGACAACTTTCCCAAATATTCTGACAGAAAAAAAAACAAAGCAAAAAATACCGGTAAAAGAGCAGTTTATCATTTGTTTGCTATAATTTTATTGGTAAAATGTTATGTTCCTATAATTTTATATTAACATAACTATGTATATAGTTCATAATCAAGGGAGAACACGACCGCATATAAATATTATATTTGCTAACAATAATGTATACCCCTGCAAAAAATTCCCTAAAATAAAACAAATTTGCCAAAATATAATCATGCATTTAGAAATTATAATTTAAAAATATCTATTCAGTGAGGGACCAGATTGTTGATAAATCATAAGTGCTGCAGTTAATGGAGCACTCAGAAACCTTTTTCAAGAAAAAGTAATGCATTTTTTTATTCATACTTTTTAGTGAGTTAATCAGTGTCTGGGAATATTTTATTAGTTGTTAATGATTTTTTGTTTCTTTGACATATGAATATGACATACTAGACAAGAACATTTTTCTTAGCTACAATTCAAAACATGTTAGGCAAGGAAACAACACGTTAAAGTGTTCAAGTAGTTTAGTGAAAGTTTGTCTTCCTCTCTTCATAAGCGAGTTCATGACTACAGAAAAATAGATGCTCACCTAAAACTTGCCTGGAGCTACTGTCAGAACACCATTCTGAAGCTATTTATCTTGCCACCACATTCTGTGGAAATTGGTAAGAGAGCCCAAATCATGTCCAAAATAAAGCTAAACAATAATTATGAAAATCAGCCTGGCTTTTTATGATTTAACTATCCTTGAAGGTTTGAATCACATGAAGACATCAAAGGGTATTTTCATGTAGAAGTCTTCTTTTCAGCTACATTTGTTTCCTTAGATAAAGTTAGTAAACTAATGATTAAAACATTTTGACCAAGGTTGGTGTCAGAAGTGTCAATAATTCAGTATTATATCAGATTAGCTTACATAAAATAAATATGTAAGTATTATATGACAAAATACTTGAAGTTTTTATTTGGTTTTAATGAAATAAATTAAAAGATTCAATTTTTGTGATATCAATGAAGAAACCAATAAAAAGGGAAACAGAAGACAGGAGCGGATAGATAAATCCAGAATTGAGATCTGCACAACTCGTGAAGACACATGAAATTGTATTCAGCCACACAAATTAACTTCAAGACTTGACTAGGTTTTGAAAAACTGTATAAAATGTGGATCAGATATTGGTTATTTTATTATTATATTATTCCATTTATGATATTCTACATATAATAGCTTCAACAAAGGCTTGTGTTTTGTACTAGAATAATAGACCAAGCTGTACAAACTTCCTATGAGAAAAAAAAAAAGGGAGCAACATTTTTGGAAGTAGGCCAGTTGCTGGATAATATTTTGAGTTTGAATAATATATTCTAAAGTTTGAGGAGCCATGCCTCACACAGTGAAGGCCCAGGCAGCGCAGCTGGCTCTCAGAGGTGTTCTCTGCAGGTGCATGTTTGACTGGAGCCACACTGGATGCCTGCAGCTGCTCTGAGGTGAGTAAAAGGTGTATTATGTATTTCTATTTATTCACTGCCACTATAATTCATGCAGTTTGCAATAGTTCAGTCATACAGATTTGCATATAACTGCTTAATGATTTTGTCATGATTCCTGCTGTATTCAAATAGATCTTATTAAAACTTCCAGGTGCATCTCAGTACATTAAAATGTCATTGAAAAGGTAATTTATTTCAGTATTTCAATGTGAACATTGAAATTTATATGTTGTAAGGATCCATTTCAGAAAGAACGATATAATTCAGGTGTCAATTTCTGTTTGATGATTATGACGCACATCTGGAAAGTTTTCAATCATTTTGAATATTACATAAGTCCAAGAAAAAAAAACAAATTCATATTTTTACCCACATATATTAGCCTACTGAAAGGTATTACCATAAATGCACTATAAGCTCTTAATACTTTATTGGGCCTACTTTTGCATGAATCACTGTATTAGTGAAATGTGGGATGGAGGTTGATTCCTTCAGGATATCTGAACTGTATTTGACCTTCCTTCTAGCAATGCCCCAGGGAGCCTATTCTCTATATGGTTTAGGTCAGGTCAGTTTGCAATCCAAACAAACACAGTGATGGTCATTATATCAAGAATTGCTACATTTCGGCTTCCTAATTCTTTTTCCAGATTCTGGAAATTCAGTTGTCAAAAACAAACCAGGAGTGAATGTTCAACTGAATACTGAACACTGACCAACTAAAACATTTATGTCGTTACTTAGCACATGTCTGTGATGTGGCTCTTGAATCCAGTCGCATGAAACAATGAAACAATTAGCTTTGCTTTTAATGTTATCTCAAGGATGAAGTTATCTCTATTGCTATTCCACTTTATTTAGTTGCATGTAGGTCCATTTATTTAATTGGCTCACTGCAAGAAATTCACTTTCTTGATAATATTCTAATATACTAACATGCACATGTGTGCTGCTTTTGCTTGTAGTCTTTACGTCTTAAGCCTTCTAGCTTTTTCTGTCATTGTCTTTTTTAACATTCCTACATATTTAAGCTCTGTTTGTCCTCTAGTTGTGGTTATCTTTAATAGTTGGCATATTAGCAGTAAAGAACAAGATTGAAACTAGATAAAATAACTGGGATGATAAGACAATTTCACTTCTTGCTCACTCACCAACACCTTATAAATGTAACTGACAAATTATTCCTGTCTTTACAAAGCACTGCCACCACACATAGTAGGAAATGGTTTTATAGTTTTATTAATTTTTTTTTTATTAGAATGAGTCACTTAATTCCACTTAAGAACCATAAAGTCGGGTCTGTTAAGACATCCGGTTTACCAGACACTGTTGAGTTTAAAGCCTCTTTTTTACTCCCATTTTCTCCTCCGTTATCCCTCGGCTGCTCTTATTCTAGTTCAAAGTCTGTAAGCTGGCTCAGATTAGTTGAGTTATTCATTACAGAGGGTGTCTGTTGTCGATTGCAGAGCTTATCCAGTGTGATTAATGTTCAGTTTGTGGAAGCACACAAAACAAACACAGATTGGTCTTTTAAAGGGTCCTCCACACCAAACATGCATTGGGGAAACAGGCTAACAATATGTCACATGCTTCCCATTAAATTAACTTTTTCTAATGTCGTGTTCATGACAAGAAGAAAATAAAGAGGCCCTGGGTGTTTTTGGTGTTGTTCATTTGTTTTACTTTCACATCACTGATTTTATTTAGGTTTTGTTTTATGTGAAACTAGAGACATGGTGACTAAGATGTAATTATTTAGAAAAATTTAAAAGGAAACAATTTGCATTTAATACATAAGCAGAGGAAGTTATATGTATAAACAATGCACAACGTTTTGCTCCAGGAAGATCTATTTTTGCCTCTGGTTGGTTTAGCTTGTGCAAACACTGCCATTGATTTATTCATTGTTGATACAAAATATTATACAGGTCAGGTCTGTCGATTCTCCTACATGTTTAAATTTGAAGTAAAACTGAGATTTACTGACATTAAAACCACATTTCTCCCTGGCATAGGCACATCTCTTTTAATTCTCTTCTACATTGTGCACATGTATGCACTTTATGCTCGCCTACATATGCAGTCTTGCTGGTGAGGGCACACTCATGAATACGCACATATGTATGCACATTAAGCCCCTGCACTATTTCGGCTCAGTATAAGTATTGGACATGGGCAATTCCCTGAGGAAAGGATCTGCTCTCTCCACCCAAACAATGAGGCGCAGCTTTTGCTCTTTCTGTGAACGAGGAGAAGCAAGCCTGTTCAGGAGGTCAGCTCCGAGCTGTTGACATTGCTCCCTGGTTGCCTGTAGTTCTGGGCAGAGCCTCATTATCACAGGGTCTGCTTGGATGAGAGTAGGCTTCGTTAGGAAGCAGCTGTCAGTGCTAAGGGGGCGAAAGCAAAAGGGAAAGAACAGATAAAGTAGAGCCATACACTGTGGTCCATTCGCAGTGGCGCTCAAGGGCCAGTTGGCTGTGGTATTTTAGTCCATTTTGTGTGTGTGTGTGCGTGCTTTCTTCCAGTCTATGCAAGTCTGTAAAAACATTAACTGCAGTAACGTCACTATCTGAGCCGCCTGGATGCAAATACTTTTAAAATTGCAATTGAAGAGTTTGGAAAGTTTTTAAACCAAAGAAAAAGGATATAAAGAAATGAATTTCACATTTTACTGAGATTTTACAGTTTTAATCATATTTGGCTTAATTGTATTAATGTTGGATTCTGAAACGTCTCATCAGAAAATAAGAGAGAATTAGAAGATGAAATACCCAGAGTGGGTTTGTGGTGGGTATCAGGTTTCACATCTGTTTCACTCGAGTTGTGACCGAGGCTAATTAGATGCTACATGCTGCCTGAGATTTAAGCAGGGAAACTGCTGTTCTGGTTGCATGTTAGAATCTGGGGAATTCCAAAAATCTGGCATCTGTGGAAAAATAGGGTAAGCCTCTGCAGCCCAATGGTGATTAACTGAGATACTACACCCGTTGAGAAAATGTTTCCGCACCAATATGAGCAGATTTTAGGACTTTGCCAATTTTCTGCCCAACAGAAACAACACGAGTCAGAAAAGAAACTGCTGGTGTCATTCATTTGAGAAATTATTGTGGATATGAATCTCGTTTGTCAAATTAAAAGACCTTTTTAAGATAACAACCTTTCAACATTTATTAAGCTCTCTTTTTTTTAGAATGAGGTGTTTGGTTTTTTTTTTTTAGTCTGATGCAATAATCTAATTCTAAATGTCACCTATTCATAAGTTGTAAGGGTTAAGGTCATCATAATTAACACACATACACACAGGCTGAGTTTTTCTAAGAGAAACTACTTTGAACTGTTATCATGTAGCTCTACTTCTGTGTTCATGGTTTAATGCTGGGAGATCACAATTCACCGAGGGCCTCAGTAACTACAATATATTTGTGACTTGATTACATTTCAGCCAAGGTAATCCCTCACATGATAACAACTGGCCTTTGAAATGTTCATGTAAGTCTGCAAGACCACTTGCTCAGTCACTGAACTGCTGCTCAATCGATGGGGATCTTTAATAGCAATTTCCAGGCACTCTGATGCTATTGATTTCAGTCGACAAACATTTCACTTTGATCATTATGATCCCGAGCTTGCAGCACACTTCCTGGGGATTCTCCTTGTGAGAGGCTTACGATTGTTCTTGAAATGGCATTCTAGTGATGACTGGCCCATTGACTGCACTTGTCCAGAGCAGAAAGAAAAATTGGATTGCATTTGAGTAGATGAAGTACACAAACAAGTTAACATTTATGAAAAATTGACCACTTAGTGGCAACTTAACTTTACGAACATCCAAAATATTTCTCCCTTTCCCACTGTGTGCCAAAACCGTGCTACCAGCTTGAGACATATTTTCCATCTCCATTCTTAAAATGGTTCATTAATTTCCCATGCACTCATTGGTAAGCTTCTTTGCTGGGCATACCAATGTGATATGACGAGGGGAAGAACACAGAGGGAACTCTGGAGACTAATTAGAAGTCAAACTTGAAAATCTGTTCAAAGTCTTGTTGTTGCCAACACATAGGAGTGGTGACCCAGGGTCTCATTTAATGTTTCTAAGTATCTATTAATGTTCCTTGGGTTGTGTTTAGAGCTGGAGAGGAGTAGGAGCGGGAGCTGATGGATGAGAAACATTAGATGCCCGGCAGGCACTGAACTCTAATATGATGCAGTCACATGGCTATTTTTTTTTCTTTGCTTTACTTCATTACATTTCTGTTACGTGGAATATGTTTCTGTTTAAATAATTTATTGTTCCCTTTTTCTCAGGTTTTTCTCTTAAAATCAATCGTGGCTGTCTTCCCAGAGATAAGCATGTCTTATTAATGTTAGATCTTTATCATGCCAGGAGGTCCCTCAGCTCTGCTGCTGAGTGTGCTGATAACTGACATTTTCTCTAGATGAGCATATTTATCATTCTATCAGTGTCCACAGGAGGCTCCACAGTTGACCATACCCATACAATTTCCTTAAAAAGAAGCCGGAACCTTTGCACTGTGTATCCGGTATGTCATACACTATTCATGTTTTCTCGTGAGAGGAAAAAGTTTGGTTCTTAAGGGAGAGCGGAAGGATTTCCATTGCAAAGCAAAGCGTAGAGCAGAATGAATACCGGATGAATGTGGGCTTTTCAAAATGTGATATGCACAGAGTGACCTTTAAATATTACCTCTCTTTTTTGGCTGACTCGGGAGGTGCTTTTCAGCTTCTCTTCAGTATACAGAGTTATTTAACCAATAAGAATACATAAGGTATCAGAAGAATCTACTGCAACCAATGATGATAATAATACAGAACACTGACCGGAATATCACTTCCACCATAAAAATGTGCATTTATGTTACTTAATTGGAGGATTATGGCCTTGAACAGTATTAGTCATTCTGGGTGTAATATTGTAGATTTAGATTGATGTAAAAACCAATAAGAGTTGTAATAAAAAGATTGTTTTTGAAGATTATATCTGGCTACTCCATTAGCATAAACCAGAGTAGTGAATAATTATAATTTTGATGCTACTGTTAAAGAGCCTTGAAAATGTCCACAATTTTGAAACTTACAAAAAAATCAAAGAATACATTTGAATATATTTTATTGGAATTTTATCTGTGCAATCGAAGTAGCAGGATACGTTGTGATCAAAGAGATTTATAGATAAAAAAACTGAATATTTTAAATTGCATTTGCATTCAAATTCTGATTCAGCAGCTACTTTGGACGACCGCCTTTTGCTGCGCTTTAAACTGCAAGTCATTTGGTGTATGTCTCCACAGCTTTGCAGATGTAGACACTGAAACATTTCTCCATTCTTCTTCGCAAAATAATTGAAACTCAGCTAGAATTAATGGAGAGTATATTTGAACACTCCACCAATGCCAGAAAATAGTCTCAATTTAAATCAGACATTTTACGTGGCAATTTTTAATGCTTTAAAACAAACCATCTCACTATAAGTTGGGCCTCCTGGATTGTGCGCTTCAACCCTTGTATCAAGTCCTTTTTAGCTTCATTATTCCTCCAATCACCTCTGACCAGTTATCTATCCCCACAGTAGGAAAACATCCCCATGACATAATAACGTCCATGCACCAGGAAGGGGATGGTGTGTTTATGGTGATGTGCAATGTAAATTTTGTCTCCAGAGATGTTGCACAAAAAGTTACATTTGGATTTCATCTGCCCAGAAAAACCTTTTGTACAAATTTAGTTTTGAGGGACAAACAGAATTTATAACAACAAACTCTCCCAGCTAAGCAGTCGGTTTCTACAAATACTCCAAAATTGCTATGGACCTCTTAGGTACTTGTCAAATACTCAATTTGTTTTGCTGGTTGATTTAAATGGACTGCCATGTACTGGATGTGCCATACTTCATTTTCAGATTATGTTTTGAAAGTGACTGAATGAGAATGGAATATTGTTCTTCTGCTCTATTGGTGGACTATCAATTAATTCAGTAACTTCAAAGGCAGTTTCCTGTACTGGTCATGCTGATTGGCTGCAGAGTATAGGATCTCAAAATAAATAGATGCTATACTTGTTGGATAAGATTTAGACACGTACAATCCCAACGATATACATTGCTGTTTGTCTTTGTATTGTGAAAAAATAAAGTACATTTTCAATGTACTTTATTTAGAGTAAAAACAAAATTAACTTTACAAACAACAAAGTCCTCTTCAGCAAAATGCCATTTCACTTCATGTTGAGTTTATATTTACAATACCACTGTAGACAATGGTATCCACAATACCATTGTAGATATAGAACTCAACATGAAGGACGGTCTAAAAGTGGAAAGGTTTTTCAAAAAAAAAAAAATTCACACTATATTTAATCAAATTCAAGAAAAAAAAATTACAGCCCAATCATTAATTTCACTATGTTTGGCCGCCGTTATCACTGGTACTTGATATGATATGCAACATAACCAAATGAAAAGCAGCAGAATAAGATTTGATATATTGCTGAAATAAATCCTATCGGGGAAATGCATTTTGAATGAGATCACTCTAACTGCATTTGATACACTTCATTTCATCCTCATCTGTCAAGTTCAGTGTCAGATGATGGAAAATGTGCATGGCTTAATGAAGGCAACGTGACAACTTTTGAAGTCTGAACAGCCTCTGAATGAGCGCAGGTCACTTTGTTGTTTTATGATGGTATGCAGACCATAGTGTATTACGTTTTAGGTCACTCAATTAGCAAATCCCAAATGCAAGTAAGACTCACTGACTTTATGTAACATATTTAAAGCTCTGTTTGCAGACAAGATTAGATTTTTTTTCTTTATTTATAATATCTGCTGTTTTGTGATTCAATTCACTTGACCACAAAACTCAAATGTAAAACTGTTTACAGTCCAAATTAATTGAAATAACTACATTGTTTGTTTCTTTTAAATAACAAAATTTGCTCCACAGTAATATCTGTGATTAAACAGAAAAAAATACATAAGCCCCATATGTTTAAAATTACAAATATGAAAAGAAAAATTAAAAAATGAATAGACTTGCAGATCATGATGAAGAACAGACAAATCAAGTGAGTTCAGGGCAAGAGCAGTCGGCAGGGACAGAGGGAGAGAGGAAAGTAGTGTAATGAGTTCTGTGCAATAAGCGGGGGGTAACAACACCATGCCAATTATTTATCTGATAAATAATAACATCCATCCATTCCATCCATCCATCCATCCATCCATCCATTATCTGTTCACCCTTGTCCCTAATGGGGTCGGGAGTTGCTGGTGCCTATCTCCAGCTGCGTTCCGGGTGAGAGGCGGGGCACACCTTGGACAGGGGGAATTTGGAAAGACCAATTAACCTGTTTTTGGACTGTGGGAGGAAGCCGGAGTACCCACGCATGCACAGGGAGAACATGCAAACTCTGTGCAGAAAGACCCCGGGACCTTCTTGCTGCAAGGCAACAGTACTACCAACTGCGCCACTGTGCAGCCCAAATAATAACTTTTTTTTTTTTTAATTAATTAATTTTTTTAGAAACCACATACCTTACGAGCGGAATATCAAAACAACTGTTTAAAAAGTTTTATTTTAAAGTTTAAAATGTCCGTTTTTTAAAAAGGGTACAAACTGTGCAGGAGTCCCCCCTTGTACTCCAAAGTACAGCTGGTACCCGCATGCCTCATAAATAAATTTTGTCTAAAGCAATAACATTTACAAAACAAAGCATTTTTGTCATATTTTAGGACCCCATGTTGTATAAACTGTTTATGTTTCACAGTTGAATAAATAGGAGAACATTTGTTTAACTTTTGTTACTAGCCCTGACAAAACCCACGGGTGTTGAGGGCAGAAGGGCATTTGAATATTGGCAGTCTGCATACAAGATCAGGGACAAAACAGCCCTCAGATTTTGAAAAGAATTGTCCTGAAACCTGATCAGCTACCTGGGGGTGTTAACAAAAGCTGTTTGTTTCCATTACATTGCAATAATCCCACCCCTTAGCATTGACTGTCAACAGGTGTGATTCAAAAGGTGTGCAGACAAAAGTGAGCTTTAGTCTGTCTTATTTAGTTAAAATTGTACATTTTTAAAAGTTTTTAGCGTTTGTTTCATTTTCTAATAAAGCTGTGAGCTTCTGTCTTGTGAGCCTTTAGCAGGAAGACATATGTGAATCCTGAACTTCAGTGGAATTAAACCATGCCTAAATACATGCTGGAGGGACTATGTTTTTTAACTAGCCTGGAAACGCCTTGGGATTCCCCCAGAGAAGCTGGCCCAACTTGCTAGCAAGAGAAAAGTCTGATCCTCTCTGTCTCTGATACAACTTGGGATAAGTGGAAGATATTAATAAATACAACATGATAAATGGTGTTTTCTTCTAAAGAAAGCCTATGTGAATATTTCTTTTTTTTTAGGTGTTACAGCAACTACAGTTAGCACAATACACACCACTGCTCACCCTCCAGGTCACCATCATATTACACTCATTACAGCCGCAGCACTGCAGCGCTGGGCAGACCCAGATCTGTGTGTCAGTGGTAAGCTATGTATTGTAAGAGTGCTCTAAAAACAATAAGTTGTGAAACTTGCCCCATGAGAAATTAATAAGTAGTCCTGCAGACATGAATGCCTGCGATCATATAAGTAGTCCTAGTGGGTTTTCAAACACAAAGTTTACCTTCTTAAAACCTCTGCTATTTAAAGCACTTTCAGAAGAAACTACTGGTTTCTTCATTACTTCATTATATTTTGCAAAAAGTTGAGTTGAAAACAGATGGGTTTTTTTTCTTTTTTCTTTTTCACTGTTTATACTCTGGCTACTTGTTCCTGGATCTTCCATGGCACGCCACATTTTTGGTCAAAGATATGACGACCCATTGTGGAGGACCTGAAGAGATACATTGACTGGTGGGTATGAACCGTAGCTCTCAAGTCTCCCCTTTTTGGCTGGGAAACTACCATATTTTACCCCTCTCCTGCATAGCCCCCTCTGCTCAGCCCTCCCCCTATGTTTTTTAAGTAGTCTACTTCCCCGCTCTGACGGTGACAGTGGACAGCTAAAAATTTCCTGTATCCTCAAATCCAAAACTTCACAGGTTTGGTATGCACTGCAAATGGTACAAAAAGATAAAGTGGCAACATTACCAGAACCAAAATAAGCAAACCACTCTTAATTGAATGAGTTTGACTACTTTCAACATATGGCTATTTTTTTAAAACCACAAGTAGCATGTTTAGATGTCTTAAAAATCACATACATTTTTGTTCCATGTTGATGTATGCAGATATGTGTTTGCTTGATGTTATTCTCCATAAAAAACAAATATAGACAATTTATGAGTGTTTACTTTGATTGTCTCCAAATGATATTGTGAATCATATTAACTAAAATCTCACTCTACTGTAAAGTAATGTGTTTGATTTAGCAGATTTTCACATTCACTAATCCTAAACATTCTTCTACTTTTCTCAAACAGAATACCTATTAGACCTTTTTATTTTAATGAAGAAAGACCACCAGGTGCCAGGTGCCACCAGGTGGTCTTTATAATTTTGCCACTTTTGCAATCAAGATGTCAGTGCAATCCGCACTGCCATCTGTTGTGTTGCAAAATTACCTGAATCAAAAAATGAAGCTCTTGATACAGGAGAGTTTAAGGCTAAACCACTGGCCACTAACCCTGCCCTGATACCAGCTCATCTATGTTCCTACCCTCACTTACAGTCACAATATATGGATCCTGAGGGAAAAAACAAGATTCCTGTGTAAACTGCTGAAATTACTTTGGAAACTGTGCTACATGATACTGCAGAATCTTCTTCAGAAAATATCCTCAGTGCCTCACAGCAATTTGCAGTTCAAAAAAACAAAAAAAACAACTCATTCCAGAATCCCCATCACCAGCAGCCATGACCACCATCATCATGTGCTTACATATCCAACAGATTTTTTTCTCTCTGACAAACAAAATCAGATTATGGATCCCTGATATAAGACTTCTTTTGCACCACACATTTAACCCTGCACATAGAAAACAGGAGGTTCAAAGGTATTAATGTTTTACTGCTTGCATGAATTGCAACAATATATCATTATATACTGTTGATTATTATTATAAGAAAAAACTACACCCAGATATCCCATACACATAGATCACACACTAAACATCTGGCCTTCATTGGCCTAATTATTGCAAGTAATGAGATGCTAATTTTGACACTCATACTCCATGCATGAGCGGCCAAATTCATGTGAAACAGAACTTTATGACAAAACTAATAAATAAAACATATTAGTGATGGTAAACACTGGGCAACTGAAGAAAACAAAATCTAGAAGACCATGGGGTTCTGTGAAAACAATTTTTTTTTTTTTTTTTGCATAATCATCCCTCTATCTGAAGGATAGCTTTGTTGGCCCTGCTGTTTATTGGTTTATGAGAGAGTGATGGACCATTTCATTAGCTCAGCAGTAATTAATGCAGAAAATTAAGAGGCCTTTGATCAATTATAAGGGCCAGCTCACTTTGTTTAATTATTTAACAATAAAATACACAACAGTGTATGAAAACAGTCATGCTAAAACATTGATTTGTAGCTGTATTTGCTTGAAACAGTGCAATGAGTTGTTGTATACTTTAATTAACAGTACTTTCCCTGTGAGTGAATTCTTATGCTGGCTTTTCATTAATTCTCTTAATTCACTAATTCACTTACCTGGAAAGGTTGATGAGTAAAAATCCTGAATAGGTTCTGAGGTAACTATGAGCATATCCTGGGTATTTGTTTCCAGAAAGCCAGATAGCCATTATCTGGAGTCAATTTATGACTGCAACTTACTCTGTGAAACAACCCTCTTCAGTAGCAAGATTGTTTAAATAAATTAGTTAGTTCTACTTTTTATCTGAGACCTGGCATAAGGAAAGTGTCAGTCATGGCATGTCCTTCTTTGGCGGAACCTGTAGATGTAGGAGAATTCAGAAATCTTAGCCAGCAGAAGGAGACCACACTACGATTAGATGTTTTATCATTCACGTAGTGTGTGAATGATAAAACATTCACACACTACGTGTGTTGTGTGTGAAAATTCACACACAATTTCTGAGCGTTACCATTTTTTTCAGTTTATCTCAATGAAATTTCAGTCCGCACATCAGTCGTATGACACGAGGACATATTTTGTGCTGCACTTCATTTTAATGCCAACAGGACTCTATCAGAAATGTTACTGTAGCACCTAAACTGTAAGTATATAGCAGAGGTCACTTTTGAGAGATGCCTCATTTAAGAGGTCGATGTGCTTCTCCTACTTAGTGGAGTGGTGCATGTCTCCGCCACCTGTCAGATGAGACACTGGGGTTTAATCCCTGACAAGGTTTCTTAATGAATGGTGGGTTTTTTTATGCTATTGGTATCAAGCACAAATATCTTAATTTTAGATACATTTCATTTTATAACAGAGCTTTTAGACAAGAACCCTCTTGCCGCCATAAAAGTGTTTGTTCTGTGCTCTACCAAAAGGCTTAAGTGACCCTTTTCCCTGCTGAACATTTTATACTATGCTGGGTGTGAACATTATCCAACATTTTCTTGCAGAGCAGAAATAATCTGCTAGTTACACAGGAACCAGTGCCATAACTTGGAGTATTTAGGTTACATTGGTGAAAAGATAACTGACAATATTGAAAAGCAGAAATTTCATTTTTGATCATACAGGAACTGGTTGCATAAATGAAGTTGTACAAATGATGGTTAAAAAAATATTGCACTCATTTAAATTTTTATCCAACACCCATGAAAGCTGTAATTCACTTATCAAATCTAATTTGTGAAACCAGAACCTGAAGAGTTTTAATACTTTTCTTTTTTTTTTTCTAATTCAGCCAGTTCAATTCGAGCTGTCAGTGGTAAATATAGCACTGATCCTTGAAGGCATATTCACAAAATCTATGATTGTGTCCATAATAATGTTTTAATATTAAGTTCCTATATATTTATACATGTAAAGCTCATCTTGGTTGCTGGTTTCCAAGGATCCTGCTATTTTAGTTCGATTGTGTTTATTATTTTTTATTTCTTGTACTTAGTTTTTATTATTATTATTATTTGTCTTGGTCAGATTTGATATCACACTTCCCTTGTTTGTGTTTACTTCACCTTGTTCCCCTTTGCCATTTCTCAGCCTAAGCTAGCTTTCTAGTCTCCTCTCACAGCTGTGCTCAATTAGTAATCAGTCCTGGCCCATTGTTCCACCATTCACTCTCCTAGTACTTAAATGCGTCTCCTCCACTCACTTCTTGCTAGTTCCTCTCGCTACACTACTAGACTCTGTTTGCTTCCTGTTTCCTGAGTGCTATTGTTTACTTGGCTCCCCATGTGTTTGTTTCCCCCAGTTTTTTATAAGATTTTTTTTTTCAATATTTTTCATCATTAGTTTTGGATTCTGCTTGCATTTTGGTCCAACTACTTCCACATTCATCATGATGTTTCATCAAAGCTTAACTCTGTTTAGATAATAGGTAATATTATTTAACTTTTGTTTTACTTATATCACCTGTTTATATATTTTCTGCTACAACAAAGGCGCATTTAGGCTCTGATCATTTCTTTTAATTCATTCATTTTTTTTAGCTATTGTGGGACACAATTTTATATTTTTGGTTACATATTCAAAGATCTGGTTTATTTTATTTGATTCTGTGGTACAGTGTGATGTGACATTATAGGTGTGAAGTGAGATTTTGGCTCAAGGAGGCAATTTAGGCAATTTAAGATTTCTAGCCATTTTAACACCACTGTAGATAAGTATGGGTCTTACTACTGGTTAAATGCAGATCAATGAATGGTATACAAATTAAGTATACCATTCTTAGCTACATTCAATTTTAGATTTTAAATCAGTTTTGAAACAAGAATTTGCATCTTTAAAATGGCTGCAAAGCAAAAATTTTCTCCTTGAATTTCAGCACTTGATAAAGTCATCTTTAAGCATGGATGCAATTTATTTAAATGCATCACTTTTAAGCATAAATGTGGATGCATTTAAGTCCATTAAGTAATGGACTTAAATGCATCCACATTTATGCATATTTTCATAAATTACAATAAGGAAAAATTACCTAATTGTTAAAGACCATGTAGTCAGCATAAGCAGTTCTCCTGGTTTTATCACAGAGGGGGAAAATATTACATATTTCTCTACTGGCTAAAAAAAAACAAGGGCCAGGATTCAAGAAAAGTCTGTCTTTCATTGAAGAGGTTAATTATAAACATATGTCATATTGTAAAGGACATATACATTTTTAAAGGATGAAGTGGTTTTTCACACATATCAAAATAGTTGTATTTTTTTCTTTCTTAATGTTATTTTTAACATATACTGAAATTATGACAAAAAAGCAAATTAACTTGTGTGAATTTAACAACATATCAAAAAGTAATGAGGATCTTGAATTAATCTTTGAATGACATTCTTTACTATATCTCTATGTCAGGGCAAATCACTTCACTACAATGTTCCTCTTTTGGGAAGTCTTTCATAACCAGCTGATGTCAAGTGAAGCTGGACTGTACATCGAAAACAAAGACACCGCAAGGGATCTAGGAATGACACTCTGGGTTTTTCTTTCTGGTTACTAAGTGAAATATAATGGCACTGTTTAGACAGATGGGAAAGCCTTATTCCACCTCACATTGCTCGGTGCTCAGTTTAGAAGATGTGGTAGTAATTTGTCATCCACATCTTGGAAGATTCTGTAGATCTTTTATGTTTTTTCTTGGAAGTACACCATAAAAACATAAATTGCATTTCTGTTTGATTTCTAATGAACCTACATTTTTATCTTATATGGTAATTAATGAAAGAAAATGCTACTTTCAAATTTTGCAAGGTGAAGGAGTCATATTGCCCCACAGGTCTAATCATTGTCAGAGTCACAAGAAATGTTTGAAACATATTATTACAGAAAAACAGGCAAAAAAAACATTGTAAAATGTGATTTCAAACATACAAAATCTAACAGAACCCGTGAAACATACACCCAAACAAACACAATTTTTCAGTTATATTAAAATTGAATTTGAACATATAAATCAGACATTGAACAACTAGAGCAATTTGCATCACACAATTCTGCAACTGCACAACACAATGATCTGTATTTTGGTGATAGAGATCCAAGCTGTAGTTGTAGGGATGCTGTTGAGATAAAAGCCCACAATGTAGATTGAACATATGCACATTCTTTACATTTTCAACATGTAATGACCTTCTTGTCATTCCATTAAACGCATCCAAACAATCAAGTCTGCATACTCGGATGCAAACATAAACTTGATTCATATAAGTATTAGGGGGTGATTCTATTTTGCCAATAAAATGGCTCTGACAAGGCAATACCTCATATGAGCAGCTGTAAAGCAGTGTTTAAAAATCAAAGAAGTCTTTGACTCATGAATTATTTCCCTGGGTTACTGAAGTCTTTGGCACTTGATCTGCAGCTCTGTCGAGAGAAGGGATTTGAATTGATGTGACTAATGTTGTACAAGGCCAACTGTCAAATGTAAGCCAGTCACTGCAAGTGCACTTTTGCACCCTCCATTTCCAAGGCATAATGATGCATAGCCATCACAGTTAAGCCCAGTCTAGAGCCTACATATGGAAAAGGTGTCAGTTGCAGCGAAGGAAATTATGCAGTCCACTAGTTCCCTGTCTGGCGCGGCATCTCAGCTGCCCGGCTCTTTCCCTGAAGAAGAGATGACATGTTTATGAGTTATTCCCAGCCAGGGACCTACACCTAGAAATAAAGTCTTGTCCCTTACCCCCCACTAGCCCTCTGAGCAAAGTCTATTGTGAATAGCTGAAAAACCCCCGTTCCCAGAAAGTTCTCTTTTCATAGAACTGATTATCACAGCAATAGAATGCACCAAAGAATTATAATCACAGACTCATAATTCTGAGGAAAAATTTAATTAACCTTAAAAGTTTGATTATTTTAAACACTTTTCTGTAGCATGTGTAGTCAAATGATGACAGATGGAGGCAAAAGAATTTAAATTGATTATGGCGTCCATTTTTGAAGCAGATGCACAGTTGTGATAGTGTTAGAAAAGTCTGCAGATTTTGTGTGTGAATGTTTTCAGTATTTTCTGATTAAGAAAAAAGTACCTTCAGGGCTGTTGGTCATGTCTGTTACAAAGTGAATCCTCTATGTTTCACATTATTGTGAATTTGCAGCAAATTTAACACTGTATTTGGTGCTGGCTTAAAACAAATCTACTTACAAAATATAAATTAGTGGTTTGCATGGAAGTATTAAGCAATGAGCACGAACTAACAACATATTATCCATAAACTGACAGTGTTTTAGAATGAAAGACTGGATATTGTGCAGTCCTTCATGAATAACCATAGCTTTTGAAAAGAGGAGGAAAATAACCTGTAATAATTTGTCCCTCCAGACATTGGGGGATACTGCTGCGGTGTTCCTCTATTTGTCACTGTCAGCCTCCAGACTGAGGATATGAGAAGGCGGCAGAAAGAATGGGAGCGGTGTGGGGGGGCAGTTGTGGTGAGAGGAAGGGGAGTGTGAAGAAAATGCTGAAGTATGTGATTAAGAATAATGAGTAAAAAATTGCATAAAGCTTTCTCCCAAATCACATATCAACTCCACGCTTGGCATTATCCCTGAAGCATCTCATCAGTCCTGGACCCGATCCTCGTCGTTTGTGCTAGCACACGTGTGCCCACCCACGCACCCGCATACACAACCATCACAGTCCATTAGCAACTAACACATGAGCCAACATCTTTCTCATCTCTCTAATTTTTTTCCTTTCTTTTCCTCCCACTTTCTCTGTAGCTACCTCTCTCTCTCTTTTTTTCTATGTGGATCTGCATTGTCTTGGGCCTGGAAAGCAGTGGCACGAACAAGACTTGTCAAGTCTCATATCAATATGGTGACCCTCCGTCCTTTGCTGCTGTTTCACCACTCCAGCAAACACGGCCAAGCCTGCCAGTTATCTTCAAGACACTGTTTGGAGAGGCATCTCTATCAGAACAGTGAGGAAACATCCAATGCATATCAATTGAAAGACTTTGATTTTTATTTGCTCTGCATTTGCTCTGTCTTGGTATAGCAAACGGAAATGACATAGAGGTCCACTGTATAAACTGTCAAACCACTTGAATCTTGTTAGACTTTAGAGGGGAAATTCAGTCTATAAATATGGATTATGAAAGGCATTTTCTTCTGTTTACGTAGTTCCCATCTTCCTGCCTGTTCCATATGTACAAATAAAGCAATCATATACCTTATTGCTGCATTTTAAACTCATTTAGAAATCTGCAAAGTGACTTCAAAGTGAAATCTGCATTTTAAACTCATTTAGAAATCTGCAAAGTGACTTCAAATTCCAAATGAAACACTGAATCTCTTGGAAGATACAATAATGAAATGCTGAAAATATTTTATCATTATGATCTTAGCATTCTTTTTACTAAACACACCTGTTCAATTGCCTAAAAGTATGTATATTGAATAAGCCAAGTGAATAGAAAGGAGACTTAAGTGATTGTCATTGTTGCAAAATTGTTCAAAAACTGCTGATCTAGTTTGATTTTAAGACAAACCCATCTCTCTTACTTTTTACAGAGAAAGGTCAAAAAAGTTTAAAATATCCCATGAGAACCAGCTGTTATTTCCAAATACCATGTTGACGTTAAAGGTTTGAGGAAAATAGGTAGTGGGATCAAAAAATGACAGAAAGGCTGGCATAGCTTAACAGGCATAGCTTAACAACCAACATAGGCAAAATATAATCTCTAATTGCATAGCATGTCAACTTTTAAAGTAGATGAGTTACAGCACCAGAACACCACAGCGGGTGACACTCCTATCAACTAGGAACATTAAGAGGAAGCTTCAAGTTTACGCATGCTCAACAAAATTAGATACCGGATTAGAAGAAAAAAAACAGAAAGATATTGGACCAATATGTCTCTATTTCCAGTATGTCTCTATTTTAGCTGGAACAGTATGAATCTGATGATTATGAAAGAATGAATCCATCCTGCCTTGTATTAACAATTCAGGCTGGTGGTTGATGTCTAACCAAGAAGAGGATTTATTTTTGACTCACTTTGGGTACCAACAGTTCATCATTTAAACATTAGCACCTTCCTGATTATTCTTGAACATCTCCACCCTGTTATGACCACAGGGTATCTATCTTCTGATGGCTACCTGTAGCAGAATACTGCACCGTGTCACAAAGTCAACACTCAAAAAATACAATAAATAACCTCTGTAATGTGCTGAAACAGGTGAATCACTATCAGGGATGTTGAACCAATAATTTAGCTCCAACTATGTGGTGCTATCATAGATATTGACCAGATTTTTGAGAAATTGTTCAACACTTCATTTAATCTATGACATGATTAATAAAGGGAGTTCTAAATGTGAATAGGTGAATGACATAGTGTAAAGCGCTTTGGGATCCTCTGGACTTGATAAAATGCAGTTTAGGTACAGGCCATTTACCAGTTGCATCCAGAACATATAATTTATACTAAAGCGTATTTATGAAGTTCTTGAATGTATGTAAGGAATAGAAATTAACTAGAAAAAACATATTATTCTTGTGGTCTCTAAGCCTGGGATCCTCAAATCCAGGCCTTGAGGGTTGATGACAGGCAGCTTTTAGGTATAACATACCCCTGATTCAATTATACAAGTTATTAGTTGGACTCTGGAGAACTTGACTGCATACTGAAGAGGTAATTCAGTCATTCGATTCAGATGCACTGACCTGAACCAGGGACCAGGGACACATTTAAAAGTTGTAGCACACTGGCCTTCGAGGTTCTAAGCTGTACCTGCATATTGACTTGTACTATAACAACTCAATAATTAGCTCTGCAGATGATATGCATATGTGAATGTACAACAATATGTTTGGAATTAAAGGCTCATGTTCAAAATCCTGCATAGCTTCCTTTGTCACAATGTCAATTGTCCTTCCAATGATGCATGACATTTGAGAGCTGCATAAAAACAACCGAGGTTAGATGGGTCTCTTTCACCATTGTGGAAAAATGCCAGTTCATTACTGGCATTTTTCAGCCTGCTGTCTGACTTCTGTTTTCATCATTCAATTTCTGATAGAAATAAATATTTCAATGTTTTCCTGGAGTTGTAGTTGCTGCACATAAGTGCCAATATGTACAAAGAATTATGCTTGTGAGTGAAAGTCATTATTCCAGGGCTACCACTTGAGGCAAATGCTGTGGGTCACAACAGTTATCTAAGTCAATGGCTGAAAGAAGTACTTTTTTCCGTTTATGTTTTTGATGTGCTTCAATTTTTTTGATTTGTATCCTCACAACTCTTCTCTCTCGAACCCATCACCTGGGGAGGACATCATGTTTTTAGAGTGTGAGGACTCTATATCTTTCAGCTTCATTCTCTCTCCCATGCTGTCAGTGTAAACTGCGCCCCCTCAACAGTTCTTTTGGAGGCTCCTCACCTTCTTCTTTTTCTGTCACCTACCATTTTTTCTTTCATTTTAAGTGAAATTTTCACACCTCAGGAAATGGCAAAAAAATCTTACTGTTTGTCCTGTTATACTGCCCAGTGCTGTACAACTGAGACTTGAATTTGGACCTGGGTGAGAACGAAGTTGCTATAAAAAAGATTTAACACTTGACACTGACTTGTTTTAACACCTAATTTTATGTTTGTGTAATACTGACTTTAACAGTCCAAACTACTGTGTGTTGTGGAAGTTCATATACTCCAAACCTCTTCCAATTTGCAGTACACCTCTTCCTTCCATATAATACTGCCAGGAAATGTGAAAAACACTAATTCACTGCTGGTCAACATAAAGTTTATTGTAACTGACTCCTGCGAACCCTTCAAATAGCCACCTTTAGTTTTGATCCCAGACCCAGACATTTTGAATATCCTGGCAGTCTTTGAATGTAGCTCACCAGAAGCCCTCCCCATGCAGTTTGAAGACATTCCCAGACCAGCTGTGCATTTGTTGGCTGCAGGGTTCATACCCTGGTCAAGTTCATCCTAAGCGACTTCTACTCCACAAGTAGCGTTTTTGCAATGGATATGGAAAATACAATGGTCCCTCAATTCATATAATGTGCAGTTTTGGATAAAAGTGAAACATAAAAAACATGTTGATCCCTAGATGTAGTTGTAAGTTTGCTGAGGTCGACAAAATAGGTTCACCAAGCGGGATTTCAGCATCTTTCAGGACTGACCCATAGAGATGGGCAGTATGAACAAACTAAATATCTTAGTTATTTTTTAAATGTTCTTCAAAACATGCACACAAACATTTTAAGGCCATTTGTACAAAAACATAAATACATTGAAACAAATAATAAATTAAAATGTACACAAAATTAAATATTTCAAATCAAACAGACAATACCAAATATATTCACTGGCACAAAAATTAGGCTACAACTCTGCAGAAAGAAATGTAGACCAACTGTTCACCAGCATATACTTACTTCAAGTTATGAGCCAAAAATACCAGTCTGTCCACAGTATCAGACTTGAGTGTCTGTCCTGTCCTGTGGCAAGTTACAACATTTCCACCTGTGCTAAATGCCCTCTCTCACAAGCTACCTAAAGCAGGTATGCATAGATATTTTCTGGCCAGTTTGCCTCTTGTGATTTCCACCACTTTAGGATTGACATGACTCTCCATCTCAGGGATTATTGAGTGGTGTTTGAGCACACTCCCAATGGAAGTGGCTGGTGACTCCCTTTCTCTGATGTCTTGTTTTTGAAGTAACATCCAAACATTTTTTGGCCATTTTTTAGTCATCATCCCTTGCTGGATCCTCTGCTGTGATACCCTAAGCTCCTGAAGTTAAGGGGCCAAAGGAACCGCAGTCTTTCTATGTTGCCATGGCTATTAGCTCCATGGTGATTGTTGATTATACTTTTATCCTGGTCAACATCATTGTAACAGTTTTTAGAGTATTGAGTGTAGATACCAACTTAAGTGGTCAAGATCATTTTTGTACGTTGTGTTCAGGTAACCCAAAATGGTTCCTATGACGGCGTAGTCAGGTCTGGTGTTTTCAGACTTAACTGCTAGAACCTCAGTGTTTAACAAGGACAAGACAGGTTTGAGGTAGGACACTGTGACAACTTTCTTACCTGAAAATTAAGTTTGCTTCTTTTGTGCTTTTGTGTGGCTTGTTTGGAAGTGGTGGAACAGATTTGTTTTTAAACTACTCTTAACTGTGACCACTTTTCAGCATATCTTGCAGTAGTTTTGTCAAAACAAAACCATCTCCTGCCTAGTGACTTGTACTCATGTTTGTGTGTGTGTATGTCTCAATTTTTAGTGTACAAAAAGTAAATAGACACTTTTCTTAATAGGAGGCAGTTAGTCCTTAGTCCTTACTAAGGACTAACTATGTCAAACTATGTCAAAACTATTCTGTGTAAAACTTTAACCAATTTCAATGTATTTGTTGTACAAAATGTCACACTAGACTATTTTATTTCCTAGTTTTAAATGTTTATAAAATCTCGTCATTATAATTTCAAATAAGCCACAATTTTGTCTCTCTAATCTTGACAGAACTGTTATGTTGGAAGTTACACCAGAAAATATTTTAAAAATCTTTATGGAGTGAAGATTTACAGGTCAATGATTTTTTTGGAAAAGTTCAACAACTAAAAAACTCACACTGACTTAATGAAATGTGCCATGATATAAAAGCAACCTTTCTTTCATGGTTTGTTAAATTTTTGCACATTTATCGACTACTGTCACACTTTGACAGCTCAACACTTTTTCCTTTGAAAACTTCATTTGTGTAACAAATTAAGTCTAAAAAAAAAAAAGACATTGCAAGATTAATAGAATTCTACTAAATGTGGCAACTTTGCACACAAATCTTCAGTCTTAAAATTTGAAGATGAATAGGATTGGATCAGAATTTCACTGTATTTGTTTGAGCGCATATTTAAATCAGACGACTTAATATGCTTGACGCTACAGAAGAAAATCCAACAAGTCATGTTGCGTGAGGTTACAAAATGATTATCATCATTCATGACCTGACATGCATACTAAGGCCTGAACAGTTTTCTTTTTCCTTCCAATAGATGATTCCACTTCAACCAGTGTATCTGAGTTGCAAATGTCATGGTTGTATGCGAGTCACTGTTTGCAAGTGTGTGTGTGTTTCTGCATACGAGGTAGCAAGGAATGGATGTCAGAGCCGCCAAGTGTCAAAGAGCTCGCTGCTGCTGCCATAATTGACTGGAAAGATTCTCACTCTAACATGGAGTGAGACAAGCAAAGTCGATGTCTTATGGAGTTGAACGATGCAGGACAAGTTTGGTTTATATTCATAAGGACTCTGATCCAAGCATGCACACAGTCACACTCTGGTGTCGGTGATGGAGTCCTTTGTTCCTTTATTTTGTTATTGCATTGACAATGTAACAAATGGATGGTACTTAAATATTGACATATTTTTTATGAACCTGTCAGTCAAAAAGACCTATACTGCAGTCTGTGTTTCTATGTATAATTTAAATACTTTTTATTAGATATTTAAGTTAATATGCCTCAATCAACTAGAAATGCGAGTCTTCCAATTATTTCTTGAGTGACTTCAGTTGGTGATCAGCATGCCAAAGACTGAAAGCTTGATTTATTTTTCCTTCTTTTTTTACGAAATGCGTCGAAAGAAAGCATCCAACATTTTTTGTTCTATCGAGACATTAAATAGCAAGTACTTTCATTTGTATTTTCTTATATATTGTAAAAAATTTTGAATGCAAGCTTTGATGCATAAATTGACATATTTTCTTATTTAAAGCTTCTTTAAAAAACAAAACCGAATGTGCAATTTAGAAATCAAAGAAAATTAGAAATTGGGATTGGCCAAAAAAGAAGCCCATTTGCATTATTCATAGAAATATCCTTGCAGGTATTATTGTATACTTTTCTATTTATATACTTTCTCTGTCAACCAAAACATTGTACCATGAGATTAACAAATGCTTATATATGCATATTTAACCATTGAGGTACTCAAATCATTTGAGGAATTGTTACAGCCCTAATTCAATGTAAATGTCTAATTTTCCAACTCAGTGCCAGTCAGTTCTAAAAGTTTCACTCTGTTAAATCTTAGCCACATTTATTATGCACTTGTTGGATGTATGCGTGTACAGGCACATGTTGTAAAACACACAACCAGTTTAATCATGCCTGTAAACCCTAATGCAGTCTTTCAGAGAGCAGCCCAGCACACTAAGGCCTGTCTGGGGAGCCTACCATCCCAATTGTGTCTCACATGAGCAGACCAGTAAAATTAGTTGATGATTGATCCTACTCTGTTGGGAGAGCACTGTTGTATGTTTTTTTTTTCCTGTTTGCACTTCTAAATAGATATTGTATTCAAATAGAAAAAAGTCATTGACTCTGTAAACCCTGTGCAACTGAAGCTGATGATCAAGAAAAGTCAAGTGTTGTATTTGCCACGCTTATCTCCTCATGTCCCCACAGGGTCTGGCTTGTCAATGTCTGTAGCTTCAAGCTACGCTTAACAGCTTCTGATATTAAAGAGCACTATCTCTTAGGTGGCCGTTTGGAGAGACAGGTTGCTTTTCATTGCAACAAAGATGCTTCTTGGTATATTGTTAGTTTTTAACCATGTCAAGTTAAATGCCTTAACACTAGAGTGTGTGATAAATATAGCATAGTGCTCCTTATCTCAGAACATAAGATTGGACTTTATCTGTTCTTGCTCTATCTATACAACTTTATTTTTTTGCAGCATGTGTATCATACACATACTACATACATACACGCATCCACACACCCACATATTAATCCACACACACACACATATATATGTATACATATATAAATATATATATTAAAAAAAATATATATATATATATATATATATATATATATATATATATATATATATATATATATATATATATAGAGAGAGAGAGAGAGAGAACTTTTTACTCCAGCTGTAGTAATTAATTTTTAATTTAATCAATTAAAAATTGATTAAATTAAAACAGAAATAAAACTGGGCAGCATAAATACTTGTCAATAACAAACATCCTTCGTTAGCAAATTCTGTTGTTTGTTAAATTGTAGTGTAGGGTTTCATATTGCTAAAATTCAAAGGTTTTCTCAGTCTTTCGAAACTCTGCATTAAAATCTTGTGCCCCACGTGCACCAATTAGGCAGTAATTATCAAAGAACCCAGTTTTATCTCCACTCATGTGAGTCCAGTGGTCTGTTATGTACTTATTAAAGTGAATTATCTCTGATAATCATTCTAATCGGGGTTCAGCTCATGTTAGCAGACTTCCTGCTGGGTGCTAATGTCTAATTACACTATAGCATGTCTTGATGGGAAGGTTGCCTTGCAGCCTTCCAGCTACGCACTACGTAGGTCCTCTCTATTCTCACCTAATCACATACTGGACTGTCAAATATGCATCATGGCCGATCACTAATGATAAGCAGTTGATCAAAGCAACCAGGGCGAATTGATCAAAAAGACTGTGAGATGGGGAGAGGTGCATTCCCGCGAGTTCTTTTTTTTTTTCCCCCTGAAGATGACCTTGATGTCCTGAGAAAGAGTCATTCACACACCATACTGCTTTATCTGGATTAAACGTGTGTGTATGTCCATCTTTCTTACAATGTTCTTACATGTTCTTACAATGAATTTCAGAAGTCTACACACTGATGATAAATCAAACAATTATTTACCTTTTAATGTGACTCATATCCTATGCACTTAATCTGAACGTGAAGCAAACCTGGGAAGAATATATAAAAGAAAATGTTCCAATAAGCTGATTATGCTGTTTCCACACACCATTTGATCGAATTACGGCATTTAGTTTTCTTGGTTACACACCTAAGATCAATTACAGTGAGTCTGATTAACTTAATCAAAGCTGTAATTCACAGAGAGGTTATAAAGAATCAAAATTATCTTATTATATAAGGGTATGAGTCAAGATTAGAGAATAAATTCCAGAGCAAATCACAGTTTGGATATGATATGGTGACACGCTTTTACCAAAGAAGACTGACTGCTGAAACATATTGAAGAGCTGCTTCAGTAAAGTGTTGCTTTACGGCCTGCAACGCTCATGCAACCAAATTATCACTGTTTCTTTTTTTGTTGTTGTTGTTTGTTTTTTGGGGGGGGGGTTTTGCCCTCATAATTGTTTGCTTTTCAGATGAATTGGAATGGGCGTATAGTATGTCATTTAAAGCAAGAAAACATTTTTAAATGTTCTTATAATGTTAATTTTCTACATCACAACAGATTGTGTATTCTTACAGCCACTTTACATTGGATATAGAGTGCAGTATATGCTCTTGAGGCAATCAATAAACTCTTGAGGCAGTTTTTGTTTCTCTAAAACAAGAAAAGAAAACTAAGGGTCTCTCCTTACTTTTGTATATTTAGAAATATAAATATTTAAAAAAAAAAAAACTTTTGTCCGGGATGGAGATTTTTTATTTTCTCTACTGTTGTCATTCATAAAATAAATTGAGTGGAAATCCGCTTCCAAGGTAGGTCATTACCACAGGCAGGTAGAGTGATTTCATGGCAGCAGATTGGAAAATGGCCCTTTTGTAGCAACTCCATTTACATAGAGAAATGCTGATGGTTCACAATAACAAATGTGCAATTGTCGACAGAGAGCTCCTCTACCCGTTGTCTTTCACTGACACTTGATAGTAGTGCATGTACAATTATGCATAATGCACTAATGGCGGTTTCTCATAACTGTCAGAGAAGCTTTGGGTAAAGTGTTTCCTTTGCAGACAACTTGATGCTAGGTCTAACGCTGTTTGATTTTGCTGACGCCAGTACCCTTGACAACAAAATAGCTTCGTATCAGCTGAATGTCTCTTTAGGTCATCCTTGCAAAGTTTTTGAAAAAATAAAGTTTTTGAATGTTTTATTTAGAAATGTTATGTTCCTGGCTAAAATTGCCAAGAAAGAGAGCCAAATAAATAATCCAATTTATTTGGGACAACGAGGTAGTTATTTTTATTTTTATTTATTTTTTTTTTTTTTACCGTAGGGGAGTAAAATTTTGGTTTTGACATACCTAACACTTGATGTTTGTGGAAGTATGAGGTATGAATCAGACATTAACCAAATGTTTAAGTATTTATAGGTATGTATATTTCATGCTGACTAGTCCATGAGGATTAAAGCACAACACATTACTGGGGAGAAGCAACCATTATAACAACAAGCTCATGAAAAATTAATTATATTTTCTCTTAAGTATGTCAGTAGGTAATTAGTGACAACATTTACAGTTTGAAATATGTTAAGAAATGAATACATAACGTGTTTAAACATTTACATTCATTTAATACATTTATCTTACAGGTGACTTGTAAGATAAGTCACAAGTCAATACAATAACATTTGTATTGAAATGTTAAAATTGTGATTCATATCTATATTTAATTCTAATAATACATTAAAATATTTAAATAAAATATTATATCTAAATACACAAGCCATTTCTGAATTGAAGAAAAATATTTGTCCCAACAGTCAAATTAAAACTTTTAAACCTTAATGCATGGACAAAGACAAAATATAAAAATAGATGCATAAATAACTGTTTTACAATATTATTAAACTATTAAATAAATGCTAAATACTAACCAAAATTGCATGTTACTCTGATACAGGGGGCGTGAAAGACGTGGTTTTGAGTTGTATTGTAACGGTTTTTCCCTTTGCTGTGGAGCACAGCATAACATTAATAAAATCTACATGTCCAAGTTTGATTGAGTTAACGGAAGTATTCTACGGCAGCAGCATAGCTATGCATGACATGTAAAAGAATTGTCTTTTTGCCCTCCAGTGTTGTCTGCATGTGTGAAATTTCCTTATGTAAACAATAACATGCAGGGGGTCTATATTTGTAAATATGATTATGATTAAGTCAGTACCTCATGTCACTGATGTGTGTGTGTGTGTGTGTTTCATTTAATTCATTTATGAAATTTGTTTAATTCAAAGTTTAAAAGTACAGCTCTGATTGCCACAACATTCTTTTCTCTCATGAGGAGAGGTTAGAGGAATGAATGTGAAAATCGAAGTGTTTTTTAATCATTGCCACAACAATTTACTTGCCAGTGGCTCATTAAGTCAGCTGTCACATAAAGAGCACTCTGAGTGGCCTTGCTACCAAAGTACTGGATTACAAAGACATGTTCCAAACTCGGTGATTCATACCAGAAAATTTTATGTATTTATTCAAACCCTTCTTCAAGTCCAACTCTGAAATCCAAAATCAAAACTCTGAGGGTATAATGTTTCTGGGTTGTTTCTGCCCCACTGTTTGGTTTTCACATAAATTTCTCTGTAGATTTACTCTTCGCAGCTAATCACTTATTACTTGGATCGAATGAATACAGTAAGTCACACTTGCTTGGGCTTTCAGGAGAAAAGAAAATAGCCATGACTGAGTCACAGCTCGGTGCAGGGTGCTTCTCTCCAGAAGTGATAGGATTTCACCAAATATATAAGCACTTCATTGCTTTTTAATTTAAGATTAACTTTACTTTTTCTGGCTTGTGCTCAGAAGTTCAGCGCAACTCACTTTTTCTCAGCTCACTGTCTCGCCATTCACCTAATATGTTTTGCTCGTTCAGTACCATCAGTTACAAGTCTGCCAAACATCACACGTCGTCAACTTGCTCCCAATGACATCCCACTGTTCTGACCATTGATTGGCAGGTCAAGCAGCGAGCACAAGCAGGAAATCAATAGCAGAGGACCTCTAGACAGAACATGGGGAGCCTTCAAGGAGCTGGCCCACTGGACACTGCCAATCACCAACCACAAAATGTAAGGCCAGCCAGCCATGAACAAAAGCTATCTCCAGGCAGAAACACCAGCTTGGGTAGCAGATGGATTTATGTTGAGGGAGAAGTTTTCTTCTATCGTCTGAGCAGAGGAAAGGAGGACAGGCAAAGTTTTCAGGAAATATATTTGCATTACTTACAGTATGCTCATTTATATGCTAAAACTCAAGTGGGATCTGGGACCTATGGGATTTGGCTTTACCAAATGTAGGCTCTTTATCTTAACATGCAGTTGCACCAGGTCTGACTGTCTAAGCATGACAGAGCAAGCTTATTAGCATCAAGTCAGCCATTTCCTACCACTGGAAGACACAGGAGTTACAAATGGAGTGTACAACGCTATATTCGCCCTCTAGCCTCCTTAGAATATGGCCTGAGGGACCCTTGAGGCTTAGTGCAGTAATTTCTTTGTCCTCCTTGGTGATGCTTTTCCCATTTCTCTCAGACACGCTTTTGGTTGCTGCTGGCACATCACCAAAACAAACACCCACCTGACACTGGTTGCAATTATACTGGCAATGATTCTGAATAAAATGTCAAAAAGAATGGCAAACCTGTAAATTGTGCACCAACATATTAGAAACAGAAGGCAAAGAATTATTAGTTTTTTTCTTCTCTTTTATAAGACGTACCTTCAAAGTGTTCTTGAAATTTGCTGTTAAAACCAAAATCCCCCTCTCTTCTTCTTTTCCTTAATTTACTGGACGTTACTTATGTTCCACCACCCTTGCAATTTCATCCACACTCAACCCTCTCACAATCAGTGACCTTTGAACCTAGTCATTTATCTCAGTGGTCAGAATCTATTGAGATGATTCATTGTGCAGTCTTCAAGGGTGTGAACTTGATGAATCAATGAAACAAAGAACACTGTACATACAGTGCTTTGCAAAAGCATTTATATCTTTTAAACTTTTTCAAATTTTGTTCTGTTGCAACAACAAACTTCATTGCATTTCATTAGAATTTGACGTCACTGGCAACACAAAACAGTGCATGATAGTGCATGATTATGAAGTTGAAGGAGACTTGGCGTGCGGGCTATTATCTGAAATAAAACTTTTACATAATGTCTCCACTGATATAACTTTTTTTTTGTCTTATGTGATAAGCCTTATTATAAAACTATCATTATAACTGTTATGTTATAATATAATTCCTTTATCAAAAACGTATGTGGAGTGTTGCTTTGATTCTTTTATGCATGGTTGAGAAATCCTTGAATGTCTTGTGACAGCCAGGCTGGGTGCCTGAATGCTAGCTCTGACAAGAGAGTCTGAGCTTCTGCCTCACAAAGCACCCCCACCCTTGCTTCTTCCCTTCACAGCTCCTTCAGACTAGCAGCAGCAGCAAATTGTAAACACCTGGAAGTACTTTAAGTCTTCTTAGCTTGTCATATGAATGCCCAAACGCTCCTCAGAACAGTTGTAAACAAGATAGTGGAAATGCATTGTTGTGATTGACAGTGCTAAGACCCTCTTCCTGACTTTGATTATTTTTAGTTAACACTGGAAGAAGGTAAAGGAGCTCGGGTTATTTCACAGATTACCTGTCTCATATTATACTCTCACAACATAATGACATTTTTAAAAAAAAATGTAAAAGAAATATTGTTTTATAAACGTCACATGCTGCAGCTTTAATGGTTACTCTCTTTGAAAATACAAAGTTTAATAAATTTATTTTAATAAAGATTTAGCCACTGGTTTCCTGTGGTTTTATTTATAATCAAATAAAAAAATTAAACCATCCTTATTGGTAAGGAAATATTTTCTGTCCTCTCTCACGTTTAACACTGAAAGAATATTTTTAATCCGTAAAAAAAGTCTCCACTTGTATTTATCAGTGAGCAATTTCGGCAATGAAAAAATCTTATTCGAACAATAGATTTTTATATTTTTACAATAACTTGTTTTTAGAATATAGATAAAATAGTAAAAAAAATGTGTCTCTTGATAAAACAATGCACATATAGATGGTTCAAATGTAATATAACATTTTACAAGTTACAAATGTAATACAATAAGATTTCAGTGCAAACAGAAAAAGTGTGCTAGTGCAAACCTTGACTTTATTTTTATTTTGCTACTGTGGAGGCCCCTGCAATAAACTTTTCCACAACAATATCTCTCAAGTATCTGCTGTATTCCCTGGTCTTCACAATGCTGTTTTATTTATTTTATAATAATACTTTTATAGAGAAGCTGTGTTAATATTAAATGGCACACAGTTGAACTATGTGTGCTAAATGGGTGATTTTTTTACCATAGTTGTGGCACCAGAGTGGGGCTGAAAAGTTAAAAACTAAAAAATGAAACTGTATTATTACTTTTTCCTGTAGAGGCACTGTGCATCTATAGCAAAATCATAAGAGACTACAGTCAAGTTTGTGGTTGTAGTAACACAAAATGTGAACAATTTCAAGTACTTATACTCAGCACCATGCAACCTGCAAACTGTAAACGGTTTCTTACCGTTTTGCTTTTTGCAAGCGAAACATTTCATTCTTTTTTATTTTTCCTTAATGAATGTTTTTCAAAGTACAGGGCAATTAACAAAATTATCTCTGAAAATAAAACTGAAATACATATTTACACCTCATTCTGTAACTGGCACAGTTGGGTGGTTTGCTTGAAAGCAAACTTTATTCCTTGGAATAAGATTAGAAAGGCTGTGGCCTTGCATCTTTGGAGCTGGCAGTTTTCGAAGTATTTGAGTGTGTTTCAGGTGCTGTCACCTTGGGTCCCTGCCACACATCTGCTCTTCACAGTGCACCTGATAAAAAAAACTTGGAAAAAAAATACTGAATTTCCATGGTAACTGTTTAAATTAAAAATGCATCAAAACTTTCCAATGGAAAAAAAAGCAATGACAGTATGTTCACTCTGACAGAAATGTAGCATGTCACGCCAGCAATTGGAACAAGGGCTCCGTCAACATGCAAACGGAGGCATGCTAACAATCACATACACACATCATCACCATTACCTCTCATGTGCACTGAACAATGGATCAACACTTAGCATAAATTCAACTGCTACTGACAATGACTTCTCACCACCATGCCCATCTTTTTATGATCTCTTGTCTCTACAATACTAATGCTCAGTGGATATATGTACCTTGAGCTCCTTCTTTCACCCAACATTTTTAACGTGGATGTTTGTGAAATGGACTGGAATAAAACACTAAAACAGGGGAGAAAAAGCCTGTGTTTTATCCCCCTTTTCACTATATCCTCGTGTTGCCTGTGTTTCACTCACCTTCCCTCACCTTGAGGATTAGTGATAAAATGACCAGAATTTGATATGATGTCTTGCCTTCACTCATGTCTCTTCAACACATGATGGCCTCAGAAAAAGATAAAGCAGCACAGACTGAAACAAGGAGGTCCATAAAGCTGCCATTCAGGTGCTGCATGATTTTTGACATTTTTCTATTTATGACATATTTTTTCATTTTTATTTTTGTGCTTTCCGTAGTTTTGTAAACTATAGTAGAGTGATTTTGATGAGATCATTTGTCAATTTATATCACAATGCCTGTTCCCCCACCAATTTTCCTGATTACTCTGTATCCTATTCTTACCCATGTTCTTAATGTAAATTAATTGAGAACATACACACATCAGCACCCTCACCCGAAGCTTTTTTTTTTTTTTGGTAGTTTGAAAAAGTGTCTGTTCTCCATGACAAGTCAGGAATGCCCTGATTGTCACACTCTACAACTGCCTATCTGTTTTAAGTAGATCCTGTCTGCCTCAGCCTCTTTATTTTGTTTGGGTAAAAGCCAAAGAGCAAAACAGTAGAGGCCTTGTATTTGATGAAAATTTTCCTTTTAAAAAAAGCTTTAAAGCATGATCAGACTTTATTTTTAGCTTGACAATTTCTCCAAGTTGTTGCAGATGTATGACAAAATTCAAGATACTATGAACACATTAATAAAAAACACTGATTTTAGATTGCTGTCTGGGACTTTATGAATTCTTGAAAAACAGATTAAATATTGTTTACAGTAATCACAGGAATAAACAAAGCAATCTTTTGCTTTTTAAATTACTCGTTTATAATTAATGCATGATTTAAAGAATGTGTTGGCGAATTGGGTGAATTATTAAAATACATGTAAAAATTCACAAAAGATAAATTGTAGAAGAGGTTCCCTTTTCACTAAAATGAATGTATTTGTCTTTATTGAAATTTTAACAAAACGATTGACATGGTAAAGTTAAAGAGAAGACAATTATCAAGATTAAACAATAAATTCTATTGAAACAAAATATTAATATTAATACTACTAAAAATATTACTAAATACATATGAAATGTTGTTTTTGCTGTTAAGTCAACATAATAATCCTTTAAGCCATTTATTTATCTATTTTGTTGTTGTTTTTTTTCCAGAGAACCTTTGTTTTGTTTCACCCCTTTCTTCTTATATCAACTAGATTTAAAATTTGGGACATGAAATGGCTCAATCTCCAGTTAATCTGTTCAATTGGCAGTTATAGTAAACTTAACATTCAAATATGAATAATAAAAAATGGTCGTAATGTATTGGTAGTTGGCATCATCTCTGGTTGCCATGTTTTGGATTTTCTCTGAACATTCAAGTTTCTTTCATGTTTGGCTAGTTAACAGGACCGTATGTGAGCATACTAGCTTGTTTCTGTGTTTGTCCTGTGATGGACATTTGCCCCTCTGCAACTCTGCACAGGCAATGCTGTAAACAAGTGAATGAATTATTAGAAAATTTCATAATGATAATATATGATTATCACTGCATGAAGATGTTTCACAATTTCATTAGTGTAGGGCACGTTTAAAGGGTACCTTAGTGTTGGCAAATAGTTTCTGCAACTTAATTGGAAATGTTTATTAATAAGTAAGTCAAAAAGCATTGATTTTGACAGGAGGTTGAGTTTCTTGCTGCGCACTAGCTCGAGCTCACGCTGTTTACTGCAAGCAGAACTCTTGCTGTGTAGCAGTGATTGCAACATATCCTTGTGATTACTGTCAGTGAAAGTTATTAGGTGTTTTCTGATTGGGCTTGCATTGGCGGCAGGGTTTACTCTACAGGCTTCATGGTAATATGCAAAGTGCTTTGGGAAGTAAACTCCCATCCTAAATACAATGCCGCCGCTACCACTGTGTTGCCTTTGTGGGTATAATTTGACACAGATGCCGGGTCTGTCACAAAGGCAGTGGAAAACACATTAGGGATGGAAAAACCAGCATGTCCCTTCACCCAAAAACAAAGCTATTTGAGGTTTGTGGTACAATCACCAGAGGATGCCACTTGAATTTTCTCAATACCATTGCTTAGTGCTCCCTAGTCCTTAAGATGCCTTTCCTCACATGAGTATGAAATCACTCAACTGAGAGCACATTTCTGGACAGTCTTTAATAATGTGGCCTTTGAAGGATTGTCTTGTTTGGAAGTTGACGCCTTTCTGTCGATCTTTTTGTCAAGCTCTGATAGATTCATATATAACAAAAAAGTGGCTATAAATAGAGAAGAATTCAGCTTGGATTTGTTTTTTTCTACTTATTTCTAAAGAAAAAATATGCACTCATTTTTATCTTTGCAATAAATACTTTCTCTAGGATGCAAATTTAGATACTATTTAGAGTATTAATTTAGATTTCAGAAAACATGAAACTGCACAGGCTTTTCTATACCTGCATTTTTACAGGATGTGGGTAACTTCTACAATTTTGGAACATCTGGGCAGTATACAGTGTCTTCATTAAATATTCATATGCAATGAAAATATTAAGTATATCTCTGACTATTAATCCAGAGACTCTCATGTTGGGCCTTAAATCTGAGCACAATTTGGCCCATCAGTTTAATTCTCAGCAAGCCAATAGAACCAGAAACGACTGCTCTCCCACCTTCATACAGATCTGTTGGACAATTTGTTTATCGATGCAGGCAGTGCTGCTGTGATTAGAAGCAGATAGTTCCAAGCAACAGCATAAACAGGTATTGTGCAAGAGGAAACATTTGTGCAGGCCTCAGCAAAGTTAATCAGCCAGATCATATTCAAGGCTTTTGGCTTTCCAGTTTGTCAGATATTTATTTTATTGAACTGTTGATTTAAGCTGCCCTCGGCCATAAAGAACTTTAGACATTTGTTGAAGAAAAACTTGATTTATATCATTTTTTTAGGCAATTGCTTTGTGTAACATTTAAAATGCATTTCTGAAGAGAAAAGAGAGTAAAACAAAGTGCAGTTGTAACCAAAAGATGAAAGAAATGGGATGTATGTTTTTAAGGCTTGAAATTTTAAGCGTTAAATAGTATATCTTTGCATGCTGGTCCTTTTAACTGAAGCTCTAGAACAAATACATTGATTATTTAAGCTTTTTCACTAAGACATGGTGGCCATAAAACTTAAATAATTAGAGATACTTTTGCCAAACTTTGTGTACTTACATTTAGTCACGCTAATTAGGGTTGATTTATCAGAAATGTGTGTAAATTAAGTTACAGAAATGATCATAGGTCAAATCTTATATGCATGTTAGCCTATCCAGGCATATGACAAATACAGATAAATGTGGTGAGATGAAGCTTCATTCAATTATTTATATTTTACAAGGCAATATTTTCATCAACAAAATTTTTTGAAAAAATGCTTCACTAAGATTTGAAAGGTTTTTAGGGATTTTTGCATGTTTAGATGCATCCCTGCCTCCGTCTAACAGTTCACAAACTCACATCACTTAACGTTGCTGCTTAGCACCACCTTAAGCCCAACCACCCATCCGGCACAGAACAGCACAGGCTGAAATAATGTCACACACTTTGTTAAATATGTATAGCTCCTTTCGGCTGACCCAAGATACTCTAATCTCTCCTCAAGTATTAAAACACCATTCCACCATGGCTTGTGTTCGACACTTGCAACGGTTTATTGTCCAATCTAAATGGTGAGAAGAAAAAGTCCCACACACTGTATTCATGCAGTAACTTGAAGTACAACAGCCAATTTTTTGAGAAGTCTTGAGTTCAGAGACAGCAATCTAAAAATATTTCCAATTGAAAAAATAAAATATGTTTTATTTTATAAAGTATGTTTAAAAACCCTTTTTTTAAAATGCTTTTTGATGAATACAGAAATATTTTTATTGCTAATTTTCTTATTTTTAGTTGTTCAACAATAAACTAAGCTAAACATGCAGTGTTTTATAGATGCAAAGCATTCACATTTTGAAGAAGAGTGATAAGTAAAAATTTTTAAGAGAGTTTTTAAGGCTTGTCTTAAGGAAAAGACATTATTTGATTTATCCATGGTGTGTCCCACCTCTCACCCAATGGCAATTCTAAATACATACAAATCCAACCCTCACAAAACCCCCCATCACAAGGACACACCTCTAACAGCCTGATTTGCAGCCCTGCAACTCAACATTGTCATAAAATTCTGTGCACGATCTAAAGCCCAGTCCTATTTGTTCTAAGATCACTTCCAAGCTAAAAAATGGTTAAGTCTGTGTGAAAATGATTGTACTCCGTTTTTTCCACTATAGCTTAAGCCTATTTGATTATTGATAGCTTTTGAGACCTCAAAAAGTACTTTTTCTTTTGGCTTGTGGTGCTCCACTGTACCGGGGACAAGCAAATAAGCATAGTTTCTTTTCATCACTGTGAATGGTTACCAAATGTTTTTTCTCCATTTGATGGGAAGAGGAGGATGTGCAAAAATTTTAAATGCTTTGTGACCACTTAACATCTTGTTCTCGTCTAAGCCAATCATCAAACAACAAATTTAAAGTGAGGTTGTACAGAAATATAGCAGCTGAAACTCTTTAATGGGTCATTTGAAGTAAGAAAAAAGAGAAATAGACTATCATCTTTACCATTATTCATATTCCTCCTGTAATTGCCATTTTTCATTAGATTTATTGTTTCCTCTTCCACTTTTCTTCAAGCTGCATTTTCCTTCGTTGTTTTTTTTTGTAAACTACATCCTCCATCGCACTCCGTCTGCTGTTGAGTGTCTTTATGAAAGTGCATCAAAAGCACTTTTGATTTGAGACCTTGCCTTTTCAGGAGCAATTAAACTCAAGTGTTTTCTACTATTTCATCCATGCACCGAAGGCAATGAACTTATGCGCATGATTTTGATGATCATTTTGTCCAAATGCAGCACTTGATTTGACTTGAAATGATGAGATGTTTAAGTTGTCTGTACTGACCTGATGATTGAGTTATTGTGGTGCAAAGTAGATTCCTGTTTATCTGATGTTTGAGAACCAACTGCTGCAGATTGTCCAAAGTATTCAACATCAAACTTGCAAACTACCCTCTGTGAATATGATCTGTGTGCTCTTCTTTGTGTAAAGGATGTTTTAGTGCTTTCTGTTGATGGTTTCAGGTAAAGCATCATCAATCACCAGTCTTCTTCTGACATTAACTTTTTTGTCAATGCCACTGTCTCCAGTTTGTCTGCAGACTGAAAGATTTGAGAGGCACTTTTTATTTGCACGCTTTTAACCGCCCTGCTGGGGTAATGGAGCTGGTTGTGTGCAAGCAATTAATGCAACCACAATGCCAAAAGTGGTGATTTGTCATACACTGGTGATACATAATCATTATATGGAATGTAACGCTGCTAAACTACACAGCCTTTTGGTTGATGCTGAGATTCTGTCTGTCTTCAGGTATCTTTATTGCTTTTCCCAGTACTCCCATTTCTTTGTGCATTAAAAAAACAAAACAAACACACACAAAGAGAATATGCTTTTTTTGTAAGGTTTGTCTGTTATTTTGTTCTTCACATTAGCTGCAGTGGCCTTTTACTTATACAGCTCACTTATCCTTATTCTCTTTCTCAACTTCCTTTCCCCCTCTAACTGTAATTAAATTGCAGCCATTTCCTGTCATTTCATAGTTTCTTACTGTCATCTATTTTGACATTATAAGCAACAGTGGTGTTAATTCATCATACCTCTAATTTTAACTCCCCAGACTCACTACTTCCTGTCTACCCTTGCCCTTAATATGAAGGCATTTCAATAGCAATGAAGCCCCTAGGCTGACAACCATGAGATTAGTATGAATGTATTACCCCCTTGGGTGCCATAGCCTGTAATAAGTTCCCCATTAATAGTATCCGTTGGGGAAAATTTGTTTAGGCCTTAATTACATATCATTAAAATTGGTCTTGATTCTCTGAGATTTAAGCTTAGAATTAGACTGCACATTTTCTACCTTCTTTGCCGTTGGCCATTCCACATATTTATGTTGCTTTGGTTCATGTACCAATGAGTTTCCTCTCTGTTATTGCACTGTTTTCCTGTTTGTTAGGAACAACACTCACTTTCTTCCAAAATTAGGATTCCATATTTTAATGCAGGCTTTTAATGTGTAATACATTGTCACCAGTCACATTAGATGATGTCAAAAATGTAAATGTAACTTCATTATGCACAGTATATCAGAAACCTTTAGTTTCACATGTAGCATGATGTTAGAACTAAGTAGAATGCTAATAAAACTATCACAAAGCAAATCATCCAAAGACGAAAGGATAAAAAGATAGTTTTAAAAAAATTGTTTTTCATGGCATAATCCTATTGAAATGACTGGTCCAGCCCTGTTGTTTTGGTACTCTCACCTGAACACAAGCAAACTGTTTATGTGTGGGATTAACTGCCCAATCCAGTTCTGTAACACAACTTTGCTAATTGGGAACATGAAGGTCTCTACTGCAGCTATAGTGTAGAGAGAAAGGTGGAACAAAACTAATTTTTTCAACAGCATTAAGGTAGAACGCCCTCTGCACTTAATTACTCACCTGAAAAAAACGTCAAGCTGAATGTTAATGTCACTGGTTGGAGAGAAATATGAACTAATGTTCATATAGTTACTAGCATGTGGTGCAGTATTAGTGCTAAAACTGAGCCGAATAGTGGCTACTTTATCATTGCAGGAGGCTATTTCCATTCCAAAATCATCTACTGATCTGATTATTAATTGGCTGGCCCTGCATTAGTTTTGGAAAGGCTAGTGACAAGCATGCCTAAGCACACCTCTGTAATCCATTTTTCTTCTTGACTGTAAAATGACATGGACACTGATTTTTCATTTTGCCTAAAATAATCATCTCCTTGATTGCCTGCTTTATATGCTCTGCTGTGTGAGAATGTGAGAACTGCTGAGTAAGCAGCAATGAACACTTCTGATCAAATTTATCAATACAGAGTGAAGTGTTGCTATACAGTGACATATGGAGTAAAATTAAATTTGAAATGCCACAACTAAAGCCAACAGGGATGACATCACATATATTACAACAAATATGTATAATCAAAAAGTAAGGACATTATGAGCTTCAACATCTCCAAGAACAAAAAATAAATAAACACTAAATAGATTAATTTGTGTTCATGGGTGATGATGAAGTTCACTTTTTCTTTTATCTGCTGTAATTTCAACTTTTCACCTTATGCACTCTCTTTTTTTCTATTTATAGAAGCCACAACTGGTTTGGCATTTTGTTTAGCTGTTACACTTTCCTGGAAGCAGTGGCTGAGCAACTGCTGCCAACAACTTAATGTTCTCCTTCTATAAATGACACACTTGGCCCTGCCTTTCAGTGTGAAACCCTGACTCTTTCCTAGAAATAACCATTGGCTGAGCTTTTGCCATGACTAAGTGTATGTGGTCTCTTCCATCTTATAGACTTGAAAACTGGCTCAGAGCTTCTCTACTTAGTTTGGGTTCTCTCATAGAAGATGCCACTAAGGGAGCTACTACTGTCATTCACATTTCACTTTTCTTTAACATAGAAAGTACACCCCGGTCAGTGGTTATGTGTTTTTTGGATGCGTTTACTGTCTTCTCAAACTTCAAGCCACTTGTGGCAGATGGCTGCTCACACTGAATGAAGTTCTGCAGGAGGTTTCTTCCTGCTAAAGGCGAGTTTTTCTTTCCACTGCCACTGCATGCCTGCTCATCATAAGGGATTAAAACCAGCTAAATTCCTGACGTTAATGGTTGACAATAACATTTTGTCTGTGACGAGGCTGCAAGTACAAAAATCCCGATATTGCGAGTTATTTAACTAAATTTTAAGCGTTTAATGGTACCTTATGCTTTAAGAGTTTAAAGCACCCTTAAAGCTTATGGGTGCTTTAAAGGCACCCTAATGCCTTTTAATCATAAGAGTGTCCATGTGTGCTCTTGGCACATATGGACACTCTTATGCTTGAACACAGTACTTATGAACATTCATGATGAGCAGAGAGGTCCAAAAACAAAAGTTATTGAGTTCAGATTGGGCATGTTCCTCCCAACAATATTCCCAAAAGTATGTGTTAAAGTCCCCCAGCGGAACAAGGGACTTGGAAGGAGTGCTCCAAAAAGGGTGGGATATTTGAACTGCTGTCAGGCACATAAGCAGAAAAAAAGCCATATCCATGCCTCTCAGCAGGCGCAACTCCAAAGTAATCAACACCTCTCAGGAGACTGCCGTGCATCAAGGTGGGTTGAACTACTTATAGCTGGAACCTGTAAACCTCACACACCAACTCAGGCTCCTTCCCCACCAGAGAGGTGATATTCCATGTCCCAAGATCCAGCTTTTCTAGCTAAGGATCAGATTGCCAAGGTTCCTGCCTTTGGCCTCCACACATCCCCTATTGCACCCAACCCTTTGGCCCCTCCCACACGTGGTGACCCTCATCTTCTCATTGGGCCCATTGGTCAGGCTCAATGGGTGAAAGCTGGAACACCAGATACTCGCCAGTGTGTCCCACCTCTAGGTTTGGCTCCAGAGTGAAGCTCTGGTGACCCACTTTGGGGTGAGTAAACATTATTTCCATTGTAATTACTCATAAGAGTTTTTTGGACTGCACTTTGATCCCTCACCTGTTTGCCTTGGGTGACCCTACCAGAGGCATGAAGCAATAGACAACATAGAGGTCATTGGGGTACTTAAACCTTTCCACCATGGCATGGCTGCAGCCTAGGGAGGGGTATTGGAGCAAATTTTATCTTTTAATTTTGGTTACATTTTAAAAACTTGCTTAAAATACATGCCTATGTTAAAATATTCTAACATAGGCATGTAATGCCTATGTTATACAATTTAACAGTTGTATAGATGAACATATTAAGAAAACTAAGCTTGAGCATGTATTCCCACTCCTACATTTAAGATTGCAGGGAGGTGGTAACTTTGGAGATATGATTAATTTTATAAGCATATTTACTTTATAAGCATATTTCTATCCTCTAAGCTTTTATCTGGCTGCAGTTAACCTTTATTACATGTCTGTAATAATTACAAGTGTTACAGGGAATTTATGTTCCTAAAATGTCCCTAATTCAAATCGGTGTTTTTTTTTTTTTTTTTTACAAGTTTCTATTTTACAGGTTTCTACCAGTAAAATACTTTAGATTGTAATCGCAGGGACCTGGAAGAAATATTTCATTTTATTTCACTTATGTGCGACTGTTTTCTTGTTACTTTCTGTTTGGTCTAGAGATAACTAATAAATCGGATAGGGATTATAAGGTCTCAAGTCTTCCTCTTATGAGGAATTTTGATATTTGGTCATAAAAGGTTTAAGGCCATATGAAAACAGCTTTGTGAAAAGATTTTCTTCAAGATCTGTTCTATAAGATCCATTAAGCTGAAGCCAGTAATAACACTTGCAATACCTGCAGTGTATATAGGAATGTTTACATTCCCTGATAACGTTTAGTATGAGAGCAGTGCTCAGACAAGAAAATTGTTCATATAACGAGCAGTCTCTTCTGCTGTCAGAGGTAACCTTTTCATAGCGTCACAACACACACACATGCACATTTATAAAGTCTAAGATATTTTCATGGTGATTTATTGTGATTATTATCAAAGATTTCAAGCCAAGACTTCACAAATCTTCTTCAGCTGTTTTGACATTCTGTCTCCACACATACAGATATCTAACATGCATGTACTAATAGTAATGGGAAAAAGTTTGAAAACACACTTAATTTTTTTAAAATCTTACTTTCAGTGAGCCCGACATTTTTATTATTATTATTAATGAACAGTTATCAGTACAATTATTGTAATTCTCCTCATTTTTGCAGGGTTTTTCACTTTTGTTTCTTTGTTTCTTTTAGTAAATGTAGAAATTTACTACATTCTCACTATATAATATGATGTGCACAAATATCTTCAATGTTAAAAAAGACGTCAGATGAGAGATGGCTTCAGTTGATTATCTGGGGTGAAATAGAGAAGATAGAAAAAATTAAAACCTTCAGAAAGCCAAAAGAAAAGCAAAATTACAAAAGAAGAATTTTACAGATTATATTTGTTGCTCTGTGATCCCTCTTACGTTTTTGAACATGTAAAAGAAATCATTTGATCTGTACTTGATGAGTATTTATACTGGCCAGTTAAATGTTGTGTTTCCCTGGTAAGAAACGTAGGCAAGGCAAGAGTTCATTGACTCAATCTGCTGATGATTTATCAGAGTACTGGGACTATTTGGGCTTGTAAAACATAAGGTGAAGCCAAGACCATTAAGCTATGTAATCAGCCATGGTGAGCTCAATCCCACACTCCACTTCAGTGCATTTATGGTCCAATGACCAAAGTGCATACTTGTTGGTTGTTGCTACTGCTTTTCAATGTTTCCTCTGTTTTTTTTAGCAGCTATTTTTAAAGCTTGTACATGCCTCATATGTACAAATCGGGCATGTATGTGAAACAAAATGCTCCCTTAACTAAACTTAGTTTTTTGCTCATCATCTCATTGCTTTTAATGACACCGTTTATGTGAAAGAACAAAACACAGGAGACTTGGTTTGATGTTTTCACCATCTGTTTGTAATGCTTGTTCATAAAGACATTATAAAAGCTAAACTTAACATCCAGCTTACGTCTGTAAGCTTCTTTCAGAGATTAAAGCATGATAACTGGTTAATTGGTTCAGACTTGGGAAATGTGTGCATGGACTGTTAGGCAGTCCTGTTCCACAAATTATTCTCCAAGATGGATTGTATTGACTTATTTCCTCTTATTATGCCTCTCAAGGAGACCATTGTATTTATAAGTAGTTTTTTCCCCCCCCATAACTGAAACATAATGGCTTAAGTTTTGTGGAAACAAGTCAGGGCAATGGTAATTTGTCAAATAAGTTTTCATCTTGCCGTGCAAGATTAATTTCCATATCCCATATTATATCCCAAAAGACTCCACTTTTCAGCAAGCAAGCTGTAGGTCATAAAGGCATTCAGAAAAAAAAGCAAGTACGCATTCTACCATTCAGTAAGAGACACAAGGATGAGTGTCCTTGTTGCTTGTAAATCTGTTTTATTTTGTAAACTATTTAATAAAGGTGGTATAAAAGGTCTTCAGCAAGGTTTCACAGTATGCATTTAAAACGTCCTTGCTATTGTTGATATTTGTCAACATGTGTCAGTAGTATAATTCTGTTCATTTCTCAAGTAAACTGGAAGATAGGATTTCCATGTAGCAGGAGGGACTTTGTGAGATATCTTTATGCTGGCCAAGGTTGCTCAGTGCTTGCCAAGGCAAGTGTATTTAGCATAAATAAATATGCTAATTACAAATGCCTTAACATTTATATTAATTAATATAAATGTAAAGGCAGGAACTGATGATGTAGGCATTGCATTTGAGTACATGGCCTAGTCAATAAAGAACATGAAACACAAACATGTTTTTCATTTTGAACTACATTAGATAATATTTTAGCCACAAATAGTAATATCTCAATTACTATTGAGATATTAGGATTTTTAATTAGGATTAAATTAGGATTTTTCTTTTTGTCTGTGACAATAATCTAAATCACTTAAAAATAGGCATTTGCTGATATTAATCCTAAGCCACATATGCTTAAAACCCTTGAAACTTTAAAAATAGTTTAAAAGTTTAAAATAAAGTAAACCATGGTCAACATCAGTATTTTTATTGCATCCCATTTAAACAATGGTGTTCTGAAATCCTCTGCTGTCTTTTTTGACAAATATTTTGTCCGAAAAGAAGTTTCTGAAGTATTGATTTTTGTTTTTAGGATTTTTCTATATCGATGGGTACGGCTTCAACCTTTAATAGACTCAGATTTTCATACAGGGTAGTTGACTGAAGGGAAAGGCAGATATTAGCACAAGATCTTGTAGCAACACAATGTCACACTGACAGTTTAGTGTCACCTGGATTGTGGCTGCTTCTTCTGTTATAAACCCAAACATTATTTGGAGGGTTCAGGTCTTCACTCAGTGGTGATTAAACTTAAGTTAAACACCTCAAATTGTAAAAACTCAAATTCTAATTATTACACGTCAATGTTACCATTTTTATAATGTTTTTGGAAAGTGTGTTTCAGTGTACTTCTAAAACTGATTCCTTAATCTTTCCATTGGAAGCTTTTCATGTTCACTTAAGTGTAACAATAATAGTGGTTCACAAATGACATGTATTATATTCACTGTAAATGGTCGTTAAAATGGTAGACACTGAACACTGTTTTGTTGACATTGGGGGACCTTACCAACTCAGCAAACTCTCATTTCTTTTTTGCTGCTACTGCATCTCAAAGACTCAACACTATTTATGTGTCCATTTTGAGGAGAACAAATGGAAACCTTTTGCATCACTTGAACCTTTCACAATGATTGAGATTTTTAAAGTGAGGACCAGAATTGATTTGATTCTGATTCTAGGTGCTGAGATTTGATACAGAATCAATACCCAATTCAAAACAATTCTTGATTCAATAAAGAGAAAGATGGTTCAGCTCACTGTGTGCAACAGCATTGATCCCTTTTCTTTGCCCACTGAGCTGGATGCGGGGGCAGCAAGAGAGCAGCTGTGTTAATAACATTTGGTCCTACAGCCGTGGAGAACAGCCTCTCTGCTGCTCAGCTGTCTATAACACTATAACATCATATAAAACAAGAGCTAATGCAGTCATGGTGTGTTAAATCTGAAAGCATTTACCTGGATTGCACAAGAAACATGCATACATAATTGAATTACCCAACAATATAAGCTAAATAGTGCCATATGCAAGAGTAATTTACCACTGCTGTTGCAACAGGATTTGGATTTTCCTAAATGTATTTTTGCTAATTTACTGGGATTTTCAGTGATACTCTTTATCCTCAGTGGAGATGATGCAAATTACTGAAGGTTTAGATTATGTATTCTATCTTCTTTTGATATATGGTAACTTGACTTTACTTCAAATTAAATCAAAAGTTTCTTATCTTCTTATTTTTCTTGCAATAAAGTAAAGGAAAACAACCAGATGAGTTGTGTTCATGTGCAGTTGCTCTACATTGTGTCACTTCTTATTGGAGCATTGCTGGTTATATAGCCACCCTTTATTTACAAATGGCAAATATAAGATAACAGAAACAAAAAAAGACACATTCACAGTGCCTTTTGAAATAGTACACTCAGAGAAGGGGTCAACATTCAGCAAACAGCCACCGGTAGGTACCAGCCACAAGAAATTACAGCCTCAAGGAGACACCTGCTTAACCGGTAGAGCTTCCAGTGACCCACGGATAAAGATTTTAAGCTATTTCCTGAGTCAAATCACAGGTTTTACTCTAGATGAAACAGAATGGCAGATCCTAGTATAAATTGAGTGTTTTATGCAGAATTTGGCCCAATCAATAAATATTCCCTGTCTTTATTACAACACCTGTCATCTATTCAGACTGTTTAGTATGTACCACAGAGTGAAATCATCTTGGTCTTTAATCCATTCAATCGTTCAACAGAGAGCTTTCCTCTGAGAGGGCAGAAAACTTGAAAAATGACTGTTCCCACACACCATCCTAAAAGAGGCATTTTTCTTTTGATGTCAACAATAAAAGAAGTGGAAGATGGAGGCTACTTTGAACTGTGAGTTGCTTATGAAAATCTGACTATATTTTAACATGGCTGTATGGGAAATGGATTTCGCCAACCACAAGTATAAAGAATAAACAAATGTACTAGATCCCAAGGAAGGGTATACTTCTAATAGGGAGAATATTTAAGATAATGTTGCTCACATCTGTGTTATGTATCACTTTTCTTACATTTTGACAGGAGCAAAGCACTGTGGATGGGAAAAAAAATCTGGCAAATTTCTAATAATTCAAAAGTTTCTGGCACAACTTCACGTACTTCTATGATGCAATCAGAGTTTGAGGTGAAGAAACCAGCTACACATAAAATACTAGAAAACCACTTTTTTATGCTTTGTGCCTTTCTTGTTCATAGCTAATGATTTCTGTCAAGATGATGACGCTGATGAAGACCACTGGACAAAATGTGTTGGTCTGCTCATAAATTTGTTGCCTAAGTATTTCAATTGTTGCTGGAGTCTTTACCTCAATATTCAAAAATGAAAGTTAAAAAATATTGCCCATAGTCAATTACCTTTTCAAAAAAAGGTGATTTTTCTTTACTTTCTGTCCACAAGTCAAACAAATGTACTCACTTTACACTCTCTGTGTTCTATCTGTAGAGCTGTACACTGATAGGTGTGGGTGTGTGATGTTCCTTCCTCCTTCTTGGCAGGGTGTGACCAGCAGGTGCGCTCCCCCAGCAGCAGCTTGTCGAGCGTAATCAGAAGGAGCTTAAAAGGAGTGCTTTGCCTGAGGCAGACCATGGAGAAGTCCATCTCTATGACTTGTTTGCAGGCCTCCACCTGGGTTGCACTCTGTTCTATGCAGTTTAGTTCACCTTCCTTGTCGTCCTCCTCTCTAGGAAACCCAGTTTCAGTCCTTGTTTGTTCCCAAATCTCTGTGTCCTGCTTCCAGGCTCCTTCTAAGTCTCCTTGTTGCACCGCCTTTGCCTTCTCCATTTCATGCTGTGCAGATTCCTCACTTGAAAACCACCATACTCACCTGCCTGTCCATCCTCTGTCTGCTCCACGGGTGGATGGAAAACATCAGGAACAACAGCTCTCACCACCACCAGTCAATCTCAGCTTCTCTGGTTAAGACGCACCCCCTAATGTCTTAACCAGACCCACGACCCAGCCAGCACTAAGATCCGTCTTGTTTTCACCTCACTATTTACCTTTCAAAACCACTAACTTCACAACCTCAGTGCTTTCCAGGAACTACACCAAAAGTGCCGACAAATCTCAACTCCAACCACACATTTGAATAAGTTGTTATTGTGTTTTTAGTTGTTTCTCGCACCAAGATCAATTAATATCTCAGCAAGACACGTTGGTCATTTTTGTGATTTCTTTTTTTTCTTTCTTTCTTTTTTTGCTTTTTGTGGTCATCGAACTAGTTATTTTGTGGCATGACTTTTTTCAAGCAAAATTCAACTATGTTGCATGTATAAACACTTTTGTGAACAAATTGTAATGATTACAACTGAGCAAGTACAGCAATGTAGATCAACCACTGACAAAAGTGCTATTTTACAGATTGTTTAATTTCTTAACTTTCATTAAGAAAGTTAAGTGTAGCCCTGGTTAAAAGCCATGCACTTAAGGCCTTTTAATATTTACAAAATATTTACAATGTTGGTTTTATGTAAAAAAGAAAAAACGGGAAGAAACATGCATTGTTTTGTACATTTTAATCTGAGTGACGAGATGCGTTAGGGAAGAAGTTACTGTTGTGAGTAACGTGAGAAATAGTGGAAAAAACAGAAACCGAAAGCTTTTCTGGAGGTGACTTGTGTATGTACATAAGTGTATTTTGTTTGAACAATGATCTCCTTAGATAAAGACTGTATTGAATTTCCTATCTATGAAAGTAGTTTAGGTTAGCGAGGGACAAGTGAACTCAACAGAGAAAAAAAAACACGGGACAATGGGATGATGGGAAGAAGAAGAGCGCGGGAGAGGGAAGAAGAAGTAAGTTAATGGAGACCGTTGCTAATGCTTCTAGACGTTGAAGAAGGGAGAAGGAACTGTGTGTTTTCGGGCGCGTTCTGCACAAGTTAACCTGCACACGGTGTGTAGGATACTGGCTTAAGTGTTCCGTGGAGAAAAGCGTGAAGGAAAAACTGCGGCTGATCCGAGGGGAACTGCGGCTGATTCGAGGTCGACAGGAACCTAGCAACATGGCGACACTGATTTCAGCGCGACGGAGGAGTAGTCCTGCAACTCGGGTGGCAGAGTTCTAAAAGAACTTGGACTCGCAAAGCATCCTTGACGGAGAGGACGTCAGCTGAGCGAGCAGGTCTGAGTTATATTTTTTGGCTTAAACGGAGAAGAAGAGGATTGTGGTAGCGACACCGCACCCTAGCTTCAACAGGCCTGCGACGAAAACTTCAACCGGTACCGGATTGAGTGTGTGTGTGAGAGAGTATGGGCCCATGTGTGATATTGTGTTTGAAACTGTAAATTTTTGGTAAATGTATGGAGTTCTGATAGTGACAAAGGTTGAATTTTGGTTATAATAAGAAAATAGGGGAAAGTAAGGGGTTTTCTAAAAGACACAAAGTTAAAGTGAGGAAAACATAAGGGACTGAAAAGAAAAGTGCCTTATCGGGTTTCGTTTTATTTTGGGAAACTGTTAATGTTGGAATTATTGACTTTGCTCTATATTTTAAGTTTTGATTATTTTGGGGCATTGTGGAGCTAAGATTTTATTTCTTCAAGTTCTTATTAAAAGAAACTGTTCAGTTAGCTGGTTGTCTGGAGTTACTAATTTTACATCAAAAGTGTATAAGGTGATTGGACGAGTAAAGATTTACTCAACATAGGTAAACCTGCGTGGTATCTACCAGAAAGTAATGAACCCAAATAGCACCCCATCAGTGAGTTTTAAGTTCTTGTCCCAGTTACTAGGTGACAGAGCAGTGGGGTGCTACATAAGAAATGATCTTAACTTAACAAAAGTTAAGAAAGTTAACTTTTATTAACTACAAAATGGTCGGTGGGCTGTTTTCCACACCTTTATGACAAAAATACACATTCATCAAAAAAGCTGCTAATGAATTGTGAATCAATAGTCAGCATTATTAATAAAACTCTTAAATGACTTTGGGCTTGATTAAAACTAGCAGTAAACCATTCAGTCACGTTCAAAAATCACTAATCCAATTCATGAAATTGTTACGAAACAACAGAACTCAAACTTTTAAAAAGCAAACAAAGTTTACTTGAATTATTGTCCACTGTAACACCTTCAAACAAAACAGACTTTAGAGGTTAGCCAGCCTGCTCAACATGATCAGATGCTAAAAAATATTACCCCTGGTCTTGTTTCCAGCCGACATCTGTCTGGTACACATAAGCAGGAAGGCTCACCTACTGTGAGTTGCTCTGTCCTGTCTGATTCCAGAATTCCTCGTTTTATTTCAACCATATACTGTTCTTCTTTTTCACTGTGGGAGGCTGTACAGCTGTGGAAGGAAACCTTTTGTGGTTCACTGGAAATAGAGTGCAATCCAAGACCTTATCAGCATGTGGCTGCCGCAGACAATGGAGAGTACATGTGTTCGTGAATGAGCAACATGCCAGATCATGTTGTCTATCAACATGCCCATCCATTAGCACTCCATCTTCTTCCTGGGAGACTTAAGATTACAGTTTTATTACCAGAAAAATATGACTGGAAAATTAATGCCTTGGCATGTTTGGGATAAGAGTAAATGTAAGATAAATTTGAACCCTGCATTAAAAAATATTCTGGTGATAAATTTTCAAACTCGGAAACTCCTTACCTATTATAGGCTTCTGTATTAACTTGAATAGTTTATACGACAGTACCTTATTCGAGCTGACTCTGACCTGGTGCAATGCTCATCCTGCTGGGTTTAGTGATATGAAGACATGTCTGTTGCACAGTTTGCTGTACAGCCCCTTTCAACTGTGTCCAGATGACCAGCAGTCATGGATTCCAGCAGGAGGCTCGGCTGCTGTGGAAGTCGATGGCCTCCTCTGGGAGAAGAAACAAGATAACTACCAGGAGGAATCGTGATTCACCTACTGGTTTTGAGTTAGACAAGTAAAGGTGTCAGCTTGGAGATGTGTGATTCCTGATTTTAAGTGCCATTGAAAAAGTAAGTTTAAAGGCCTAAAGAAGAAGACAAGAACAAAAGACTTGCTTTGAAGTTAGTTTATTCCCTCTAGGTAATTGTAGCAGCATGCTTATACAGTCTGTAAGAAAGACTAAGTGCAGTCTGCAATGTATTTTACAGAACGACACACATGTCCTAAAGCAACAAAAATTTGTTTTTCAAATTTGTAGACTAATAAAAACAGTTATAAACACTGATTTCTTTAAATTTTAAATTATTTGTAATTTTTTTTTTTAAATATCAGTTCCACTTCTTTATTCTACATTTTACCCACAAAGCTAAAGTTTTTCTAACAAATATCTGCAGAAATCTGTAGTTTTAGAATGCCCTTTAGATTTTCTAATACTTCATGTAAACGATTTAATCTACAAATGCATTTCCACTTAAATGCCTATTCTAATTTGTTTTACGATGCATCTTAGCATAATGTATGGAGATTACCAGACAAGACCTTGCAGACAATGCAAACTAATTTTAAAATAGCACACAGAAACAGATGTGATTGGTGTTGCTAGGTGACACTTTATGGCTCAAATTGTGGCAAATGGAAATCAGCTGAAGATTTATTTTTTTTACTACCTGCATTTGTTCAGATGTGATGAATATTTTGACAACCACTGATGGTCTTTGAGCTAAAGCTTATTTGTTTTTGAATTGGGTTTGGAACTAAAATTATGCTATTTACAATGGCCATTTAGTTTTGTGGTTTGCCATTTGCTCCAGGTTGATGTACATTGCTGAACATTTGTCTAAACAACTTCAGTAGTGGCTCACAGGATTGTTATTCGTCTGACACGTGCATCCACAACGTCATGTACCATATGTATTGGTGAACATGTTGATAAAGAAAATGAAAATTGACACTTTTGTTCCAATATGTATTAAATGCATGTGTATCTTATATAAACATTTTATTGAATATAGGTTTAGGGTTGTAGCGATACAGCCACAGGGCAAACAATATTGCGCTTTGAGACAAAAAACACATGCTGGCTGGCTGCCCAGAATCAAATTTTTTCTTAAGATTTTCCTTCTTCTGCTTTATCCACAAGTTGCATATTCTACTGTGATCTGGTGACTAAATTTCCCATGAAAGAAGACTCATCTTTGCATCTGGTAGATCAGTTCTGTCTTGACTGGGCCATATGTTTTAAATCATTATCCTGTTGAAACATCCATTGATGACCTGTTTTCAGTTTACCAGTGGAGTTTGCCAGATTTCTATTTAAAATGTCCTGTTACTTCAAGAGATTGTGATGCCATGCATTCCAACAAGGTTTCTAGGACCTACATCATTGCAGACCCTCAACCATATCCATACAATGATAAGTGTACTTGTAAAGCCCTTTGAATTACTTTGCTGCTGAAAGGTGCTATACAAATAAACTCGCCTTGCCTGAACAGCTCCATCTTAGTCTCATATGAGCAAAGTACACAATTAAAGTCTAGCTGGAGTTCAGCAAACTCTACTCATTTACGTTTGTGCTGATAGGACAGAAAAAGGCTTGTTTCTGGGATCACTCTAACACAGCTGGTGGGAATGTAGCTAGTGTCTCATGTTGAAAAAATAATTCTGCTCATTGTGTCTGGCAGCAAGATAAATATGGTTTCTGTTTTAGCTTTTTTAAGGATACCAATAATGTCATCAGTGAATTTCTAGAAAAAAAAAATAACTGGGGATTACTTCCAAGGCAAATTTGTTCAAATTAAAGACTGGATTTTGGTAAATATTTCAGTGTGCACTAAAGCAACTGTAGTACACATTTCATTTTGTAGGTGGCAATAAAAGTAGGTAGGACTATATTTTTATTAAAATCTCAATTGTTAATATAGAGGCACAGCAATTATGTGACTTCTGACGTTCATTAAATAATTAGTAAATAATATAGTTTTTGCTTGATTGAAGATGGAAGTTTGATGTGTGAAATGATCAGGGGAGTATGTAACTACACAATTATTTTAAATCTTAGTTTCATCAGATTTCCAATGCTTCTGAGAGGTATAAATTTCTCTTGGCTAGCAACTCATTCAACAGCAGATATTTGTATTTCTTTAGGAGGTTGAGGGAAATGTTATTAACTGAAAATCTAGTGCACTTTTCTCGAGGACGACAGAGCAGTATTCAGTCTAAAACCTAATTTCAAATCCACCTCAGAACTTGTCATTCTTTGATTTAGGGAACTGTTTCATCCATTTTGACTAGACAAAAGTCACACTGTCTATTCTAGTCACCCAGAAACTGTCATCACATTCCCCCCATCTCTGTGAGAGAAAAAGCGCTAATGAGTGAAACCCACCAGATGGACAGTAATTATTAAAATGCTGAAGCAGTCAAATAAAGATTTCAACCCAGACTTGACGTGTGACACGGGTGGTTCCATCAACTGAACCCATCGGAGAGCAAAATCCAGTCAAAATAATAAGGCAGTGGTTGTTGCTGCACTGTGTTCCTTCGGTAAGGGTAATGAGAGGGGACCTAAGTGGCTCTAACAACAAACACTGGCCTTTCTTCATGCAGGGCAGGAATTCATATAGTGACACATGTAACAAACTGCAAACCATTGTCTCAGCTCCTTTTGCAAGTTCTGTTTACAACATTCAGTGGAAGTAAAGTTTCATTCCCCATTTGCTGTTCTAGTAGTTAACGATGTTGTAGAGCTGGAAACAAGTTTAGTCTGTACCCCTTCCCTTTATTCATCTTTTACTTTGCTAGTCCTCATTTTTAGAGGCGTGATGTGCATAACGCTGTAGTAGTTGATGAAAGGGGAAGGAAAATACCAGCCAGCATGTTTTATTTATGGATTCAGTAACTTTTTTTTCTTTTTTTTTTTAACCAGGCGTAGCTTTGGGCATTCTGGCCACCAGTGAATTTATTCCATGTGCTTTAAAATGATGACATACACCAGGCTTTGTTGTTGTGTAGGGGTGTGTTTACTGTGAGGCAGTAAGCTTCCCTGTGCTGTTGTTTGCTCTGACCTCTCCTCCCTTGTCTGTGACATGCCATTAACAACTACACATGCTTCTCTGTGCACCTACCATCCCTCGTCAGCGCAGGCTATATATTTTGTCTTTTTTTTTTTTTTTTCTGTCAAAGGTGGTACCACTGCTTTTGTACACTCCGGTTCCACTGCTTACCACACAGCATGTTAATGGGCCCTACAGATGTCCTTCATTTGAGTTTATTTTTGCAGTCATGTCACATTTTCTGTTCTTTCTGAACTGATGTTAGCTGCTGACAGTTGCAATTATGTGTAAAATAACATGCTGTTTCCTTTTTTGTCAAAGCAGGGGGCCTGGGTTGAGTGTCTTCACCCGAGAATTGCTGCAGGGGTAAAGTCTTCTGCACTGGGCTCTTTTAATGGAGATGCTGAACTTTCCCAACAGGCTTGCAAAATAGAAATACGCTAGCGCTCTGGTTCACTTTTTGTCTCCTTTTTTCTGTCTTATGCCATGACACCTAAGCGGTTCTGTCTTCACTATCTCACTGTGTCAGGAGACGGCTAGAAGCTCATCTGACACTCAAGCTGAGGTTTAATGTAAAAGTGTAATAAGAGCTTTGGACAGAGTCAGCTCCCCTCTAAAACGCTGTCCCCTCAGAATTCACTGTTTTTGGAGGGTATTGTTATGAGTTTTGAGGCACCGCCACTTCTCTCCTGTGAGTGTGGCGTCCAACTTATTGGCCTGTCGTCCTTGGTGATGATAGAGACCAAGTTTTATGAGAGCTGTGCTCTAACTGAAACCGAGAGGTGTTCCTGGAAAAATGGGAGATGGAGGGGGGGTCACTGTAATGGCCCTTTTATTCCCAGTTGACAGTCTCAACCTTCATGTGAGTGTTTGGCTTCCAATGGCATCAAGGAGAGCAAAATGACTTTTCAGCATCCAGACCAGCAGTATGTGTTTCTCTCATATCTTTACTGTCAAATTGGTCTTGCATCTTTCAGAAACACCTTCCTTTTTTTTTTTGCCAATAGCTTGGCAGCATTTTGCTGCAAGATAAACACTGACAGAACTGAGTATATTCTCTAGCGGCTTTATTTGGCTTACTTGATGTTATCTTTGTTCTATACATCTGTATTACAGAATAATAATGAAAATATAATCTATTAGATTTGTTCCAGGCAGCATAAGAAATGTGCTCCAAGGCAGTTGAACATAATTTTGTAAATTTCTGCTTGCTCTGCAGATATTTTGATTGCACGTTGTTTTACAGACTACATCTGTCTAGATACATTATTTCTTATAATTTTCCTATATCCTCACAATCCAAAGAGTCAAGAGTGAGCCTGATGAATGCTTTAAACCTTTATGATCAATGTGTGATTAGAAGTAAAAAATGAATGCTAAGTCTGTTGTTTTTTGCAGCTATTCTAAATCTACCACCCCAGATATATTGTTTACTTTTCAAGTATGAACTGGGGAGAAAATTAATGATTTGGGCTATCTTTTAATTAGTTTTTTGGCATTCTACTACTGCTCAGAAGCTGGCAAGACAGAAAAGTCAAGGTCAGAACAAATTAATTACAGTTTCATATCAAGACAGCAAAGTTTGGCCAAACCACCCTGCATCGGGATTATGGGAGATTTGAAGGAAAATGAGGCTCAAAATGAGGAAATGAATAACTCTTCTAAAAGCATTCATTTAAATAATTTAAATAATTTTTGGTTTGGCATATCTTGGTGGGTCTGACATTGTGTTCTTAAAGTGTGCAGATGAAATGCATTTCACTTCAAATAAATGATTGATTCCAAAATATCTTTGAAACAATACTTTGAAAACATTTTCATCAAAAAATTACATGTTTTGCCACAAGACATGCAGGGGTCAATGCAGAAGTATTTTGTCAGATGAGACCAAAATTAAATTTTTCGACCAAAGGGGAATGGACAGATATCATTGTCTCTAGATGTGTAAACATGTTAAAACTGTGATTCCAGCAAAAGGTCTTCAAAGTGGGATCTAATGGGATTTTATTTGTTAAACAAGGAAAACTTACCACTTTTTTCCACTTCACAACAAGGCACTGCTTTGTGTTGGTTTATCATAAAATCACTAAAATATATATTGAGACAATATGTGAAAACCTTAACAGTTTCACTGTTTGATGTAATATTTTAATGCTGTTGGGCACCAAACTGACTAGAGCAGGAAAATAGGAGTGAGAACAACAGAGGATGTGACATCACAAAACTGAACCAAGCACTATTTAGACTGTGGACTTTGACTACTACATATGACACAGGTGTGTAAATGAGCATATGGAAAACACCTGTGGAGTAAACACAAGTACTAGAGTTGTGTTTAGGATACTATAACAAAATATACTGGATATTTTGAAACAGGATATCTCATTCCAAAATGCCCTACAACATATTGTAGATGTTGTACAATAGAAGATGCTACAACAGAATCAAAATGCTCTAACCACACTCAAGAAAAGATTGTCATTGGTATGTACTAACATTTTTACTTTAGGTTCATTTGGATCCGGTTATTCATCATTGTTAATTATGATGTGAATAAAATAATTTATAGATGTTTCAATTCTCAAATTTGGAAATGTGTGTGTGTGTGTATATATATATAATTTAGAGTAAATTGTTTAGTTTTCAATGAGAGCCCTGCTTTTAACGCAGATATTATGTTTTTAGTGAGGTTAAATGGCAATTACACTGATCTAAATAGCACACTTTGAAGGACAAAGCATAACTCTTTTTGTGGCTAAGGTCAATCAGAGCAAAGACACCAAACATACATTTTCATTTAGATACGATTAATCTCTGTCATTGCTGCTCATGCAATAAGAAGACAATGATTATAATGAGGCTTGTCTTCTCCCATATATGAGTGTGTTTTATAGTAGGTTTGGGAACAAGTTGAATTTCTAACATGCTCACTTAAGTTTTGAAATGTGTCCTAATAACCTTTAGACCTGAATTGTTTAATTATTCATCAGTTATGAACAAGGGCTTAAGAAAATTATTTTCTTTCATACTTCTGCAAAATTTCACAGTCCTTGTTAAAGTCCATGCAATCTAAGAAATAAATGTTGTCAGCAGTAGTTAGTTCATAGTTTTCTTTTAAAGTGTGTCTTTGTGTAGGCCTGTGCTTGTGTGACCATGCACGTATGCATAATCAGTGGTGCACCTACAACTAGCCAAGTGAAAAGGGATAGCTGAGAGGCACCAAGCTGTGTCAGCCCTAATCTGTCTCTAGACAGTCAAGCCTTATTTTGCGGCAGGATACTTGTATTGATCTGTGCGCCTGTTACACAAATAAATAAATAAGTCAACAACACCGCACCTGAGTTCCCAACCTGCCCTTGACAATTCTTGTGTGTAGGATGTGTGGAGAAGGAGTGGGTTGTCGAGGTGGAAGGGTTGCAGTTGTGCTGCAGGGAGCGGAGAGCCAGAGAGGGTTCTGCATTGTTGATCCAGTATGACATTGATAGACAGCAGCTGAAGGAAAGCTGATAGCCATGTTTGGCGTGCTGGTTTTTAAAGGACGGACGTGGCTGCCGATCCGAAGTTGACTGAGCATGAATTCAGCAGGCGATCGCCCCAAGTGGTTGTGCTTAGAGAGGTGAGGGGGGAAACTTTCACATATGACTTGCTTGACTTTCTATCTTTTCTACTATTACTCTTCTCCCCTTTAACCACTTGTTTTTGCCAGGGTTGTTTTTACACGAGCCTGTTATTTTTTTTGTTTGTTTGTTTTTTTAAGCAACAACTTTTGTTTCTTACGTCATCTCTGTCAAAATAAAACATGTTCAGAAACTACAGCTAGTTTTTGGTGGTTTTTACATCACCCCTGCTGCAGTATGGACAAAGTTTGTGGTGCATTTTTTAAATAGTTTAGATCAAAGCTACTTTCATGTCAGATACTGAATTTATTTGCATGTTATATAATCAGTGTAAGATGGATTCTTCTTTTTATTTGCTTTACTTCTCAGTAGCAAAAACTGTAACTTTACTGACTAATTTTGTCTTGCCCAACACTCAACATAATAAAGGTTTTTGGATAGTCATCAACATACTCTTCTGATGTGTGATGAGACTAAGGTTTTAAATTTATGCCCTGCCTTTCAAGAGTGGACTTTTTCCCATGTTGCTATGTGACAGCTACAAATAATTTTATGTAATAGACCGAACAAAGTAATGCATCTAGTGCATTGCTTTTTGAATAACAATCTGAAAATTGGCATTAGCCTGATGCCCCTAAATAAAATCCAGTTAAAGCAGTTACCTTCAGAAATAATTAAACTTGTAAATAGAGTATGCCCCATATGACTATCTCACTAAACTGTCAGTCATGTTCACATACTGAGCTTGAGTCAGTTGGCAAATAATGATGGGCAGAAATGTTTAGCCTTTCAAGATGGGCAGAGCTGCTGCAGACATACCCCAAAAGACTTCAAAATTGAGTCACTAATCAGTACTTGCTCTTCAATGTGAGGAAATTTACATTTTTATTTAAGAATAATTTTGTAAACTATGTATCCTTTTTCTTTCACTTCACATTTTTGCACAACCTTTTGTATTAGGCTGCTATAAAGAATTCCTTGAAAATATTGATTTGATTTTGTCAGTGTGATGTGATGCATTTTGAAAAACTTCAAAGAGCATTAACACTAATCAAAGTAAGCCAAGGTATTTAATGTAGAAATGTAAGGTTTAAATGTATTAATGCTTGTACACATTTAAACCTCCTGGTATTTTATCTGAAAACTTACTCCTGAAAGCAGCAAGCACAAACTAAGTGCCACTGCTTTAACTTTCTGCATAGCACTTAAGAATTGGAGATATTACAGTGTTTGTATATATGAGTAATGGAAGAAGCATCAGTTAAGCGGTTGCATTGGGTGCAGTTTTTCTGTCTCCTTTCTTGTACAGTGAAACCTAACCCAGAAATCTCACAGCCTTCTTAGCATTGCATCAAATTTTTACCAGAACAATCTGTAATGAAGTTAATTATCTCACTACAGTAAGTTTTTGGTTGGCCTCTCTTTGCAAACTGCCACATGGCACTCTTTCTGGGGGCCTGTAGCAGCTGTCGTTTCTCCAAGCAAAACAGTTTAAGGCTAGCTACAAATCCAGCTAGAACCCCCTGACAAATTAATCTTAAATGGGGGAATGAACTGCTGCAGAGATTGTCAAGTACTTCAGTCTGCCTCCCTTTAGCTCTGCACAATTTCAATTGCTTTATATTGTTTATTTCTTTGGAACCAGTTGTCTTGAATAGATGCTCTTAAGAGTTGAATGCAGTCATTTAAAATGCCTTCCCTTGGTTAGGCTTTCAGTTAACAGAATGAAACGATTCTAAAAAGCAAAAATTGCAAAAATTATTCATATTGTTCTTGTAAAGAATGGCTCCACGGGGCCTTAAATAGCATATGGGAATAATATCATACAAGCTTCAATAGATACCTTGATAAGAGAGCAGCTGATTTTATATTGCATATATTAGTATTACTACATCTGATATTTTTTTGTTTACATAATTATAAAGAAGTTGATAAAAAGACAGTCTTGGCAAAAAACAATTTTCTCTTTTGTTAATATAGTGACTCTCTTGGGATTAAAAAGGTAAAAATATAAACTTAAAATCCACAAGGCTCTATATCAACCAAAACTATTTTGAGCACTGGGAGAAAATTTAAGAGCAATAATTTATAAAATGGGATATGTTTTATTATTATTATTATAGGTAAGATCAGCTTTGAGACAAGAAAGTTTACCAGTAATTAATTTCAGTTTATTAACCTATAGCAGTATGTTTTTTTTGTTGAGGAATCTTTATTAAGGCACCAAATTCAGTTTTATTTATCAGTGTGATTTCTTGACTTCAACATGCATTTAACTTTTTTCTGCTCCAGTACCAGCAGAATCATTTTGTAAGGTTCTGTCTATAGTTTGGTGAAATGATCCATAGCCGGGTCAACGTGTGTATTGACTCCTTTACCACAAAGTGTGATCAGTACTACATGTATACTTAGATGTTTGCAAAAAAATAAAAAATTGGGGCTACCTCAACTTTGCAAAAGTTGGCAAAGTATAACAAATGGGCTGAGATTATATTTGGTTTGTTTCCCATAATTTTGTATTGTTTAATTTATAGGCTAATAAAATATTTCAATTATTTCAAATGCTATTTAATTTGTTCTACAAAGACCGGAATTGGACAGTTTCTCTTTGATTTACTGTAATCTGTTGTCTTGAAAACAAAACAAATGTTTGTTTTTTTTTTGTTTTTTTTTCTAATTAGAAAGGGTATCAAAGCTGAGAACATCTCCTATTTACAACTAATAAATGCTGCAACCAATAGTGTGTACTTTTCTGATGCATGTTTAACTTAAATAAAATAACGGTTGGAGACATTTCATGTGATGCATCCGAGAGTGATAAGAACACAGTCAAAGAACCTACATTGCATCTTTTGAAGTGTTACTCATACAAATATTTCACACAAGGTCAGTAAATTCCAGACTTTATTTTAAAAATATTTTTGTTTTGTTTGGTAAACTTGAGTAAATGCGAGCTTTTGTTTTTTGTTTTTTATGCATAAATATGGAAAGTGGAGGATGAGCAATCAGCTTGTTTGACCAATCAACACATGCTTACGATTGAACTGATTACATCCCCTTAGACACCAATGGATCCCTATTGCACAATAAAAATACCTACAATAAAGCAAGGGCTGAAAAAGAGCAGTCATTAGGACCCCAACAGCCACTGTTCGAGCAGTGTGAAAGCACAAAGGGGAACTATCTCAAATGGTAATAAGGAGTGTGAAAATGTCCCATGTGGTCTGAAAGCACCTATGGTCTACAGCTGTATTGAGATTTGTGCTGTTTACTTTGTTATTCTGGTCTCTATAAGTTTATATTTTCTCTTTCTTGCTTGCTTTTATATGTTGTACCTGTGCCTGCTTTTGAGAGGGTTTTTCCAATCCTAGCTGTGCTAGACCAGGGCTGGTTCTAAAAACAAAAATATTTACATATGCTGGAGTCTGCCTTTTACTCTGCCTGCTTGGTGAAATCACATAGATCAATTTGGAAAGTGAAGGATGCCACATACTTCTTGTAGTTTTAAGTGCTGCTCTCTCTCTCTCTTACTCTCTCTCTTCTCTCTCTCTCTTCTCTCTCTCTCTCTCTCTCTCTCTCTCTCTCTCTCTCTATATATATATATATATATATATATATATATATATGCAAATACAGTTCTCAATGTTAATGCATACTATTAGTCTGACTATGTTTATGTGCTAAAATTACATAGCAGGTTAATCAAACTACCTATTTTAATCTAAAAGCCTCTCTCCCACGTTGTACTATTTATGGTCTGATCTAAAAAGATTCAAAACAAGAAGTTTTAGATTTCCTGAACAAATTTAGTATATTGTATATTGCTTACAATAAAGATTGTGAGTCCAGTCCAGTTGATTGCAGACGTAAAGGTAATGCAGTCTGCATTGTGCTACTGGCTGTCATTATGGAGAGTGTTAGAGAAAAGAGTGGCCATGAAAGAAAGATTAAGAAGTCATTATGGTAGCTAGAGATATAGTAGTAGTACATTTAATATAAATAATTTCTAAATAACACAATGTGGTACAACACAACAATGAAATTTAAAAACCAACCATAATAAAGCTGTAAGCAGTTGTATTTAACTCGTCACAGTGACCGTGGGCATTTTCATGTGCCAGTTTGGAGCAGCTTTCTAAACGTGCCAAATATAGACTAACAGATGAAAAACAGTCATGAACACCAATCAATCTGGAGAGGGCTACAAGGTCATTTTAATGCTTTTGGCTTCTACAAACGGCAATGAGAGCTAGATGGTAGTTATTGTAAGCAAGCGTGGCACAACCAATTATTAGGTACTGTTTTACATATGATCAGGTTGGTTTAGATAGCTTCATTACCATAAGAAATAAAATAACCATTTGAAAGCTGCATTTTATATTCATTTACACAATACGTGTTCAGCCTTTCAGCTCGTTCTAAAATTGTGCATCTGTGTTTGTAAATATTCCACAAAATATCCCAGTCTGGGTGAAACCATCTATTTTTCCGTAACATTTTGACATTTGTGAGTGCTGTTTTGCTGCTGACCCAAAACACACTGCCACAACAAGTTAATCAGGAGAACGGAGTAGATCGTTTTCGAGTGGCCAAGTCGATTCCCAGTCCGAAAACAGCTTGAGCTGCATTTTACCTCAGAAGGAAGAGATTGAGGGATGAAACTCCCATGAGCAAACAATTATTGAAAGAGGCTGCTGTGAAATAAAAGCATCAAGAAAAACACTGTAAAATTGTAATGTCAGTGTACTTCATTTTTAATATGTACTGTTTTTCAGTCCAGTTTAATTCAGTATTTTTATCTATTTTAAAATATTGATTTTCATTGCGAGCAGGGATTTGTATTTACATCTAGATCAATTTAACAGCCTGGATGTAAATACCTGGAAATTAAGCAGAATGCAGAGCTCTTGTTTTAAATTAGCCTTTTTTTGTCAAAGCAAGTGTAGCGCAATAATAAAGGAATTGGCCCTGATGGTCCATTTGTTTGAAGATATCTGTACGTAACACAGTATCCCCTTCGCTGTCTGGCCTGGTTGTGATCACTTCTCTCTCTCTCTGTTGTTTCCTTTTTTTGTTTTGCTAGTTAGTGTGTCTTGTGTAGGACAAATGCTTTTCTTCTTGTGATATCATAATTCAGTTATTGGATTTATTGTCTCACAGCGACAGACCTTATTTCTCTTTTTTTCTTATGTGGGTGACACTTATGAAAGATGAAACAATTCACGTATAATAGAAGGCTACTGTGTTACACTGTCATGTAGCATTGCCTAGCGCTACTGTGATCACTGGGGACTTTTTACAGAGGCAAGCCAATGGGCAGATTGATGATGGTGAATGAGACAATGGAGAAGAGAGGGAGAAAAAAACCTTGAAACAAGAGACAAGCCTCAGTAAGTCATGTATTCTCATATATATGGAATGGTGAAGGCTAATTAATTCAACAGCAAATCCCCAAAGGCTGCAATTAATGACAAATATATTAGATATAATGGTACGCGTATTGCCTAGATCTCTAGAGTGTAAGCTTCTATTGGCGGGACCTTATCCCACCACTTTAAATCAAGTAATGAAGGAATAAAATGTACATTTGTGTCTGCTCATAAACATAAAAGTCAGTTCTAATATATAGTACTACAATACAGTATTTTATTCTTTGTTGTTTTTCTATATTTTATATTCACATCTTTGTGTAAATCCACTTGTTTTAATTGCCTGTCACTTTGATGGTGTTGCATTAGAATTTTCCCAGGGTGAAACTATTCTATTCTATTCTATTCTATTCTATTCTATCTACCTCTGTCACTTGACATTTGATATATAACTAAGCTAGTTAAGTTCTGAGTAATGTGTCTGTCGAAATTGCCCTCTTTGGAGAATCAACATCTTCCTCACTCCCTCATACAAACTGTCAATGCTGAAGAATGAGGGACTACTAGCTGACCTCCCCTTTTGCTAACTCTTCCAGACAACGACAGCAGCATCGGGGCCATATACTATTTAGTTAAAATGTCCCCCTGAGCGCAGTCACCCTACCTTGCCATGCTGAACTGGGGAAATGCTGTAAGTGTGTGGGTGAATGTGATTGGAAGAGAAAGAGAGGGAGAATGGTAAGTCTGGGGAAAAATAAGAAATGAATCTAAATTCAGGGTAGCCTCACGCCTCACCAGCTTCGGTGGTTTTACATCCCAAGGGGTTAATACCTCTCACTACGCTGCCCTGCTCCAGTCTAACGATGTCAGGTGACCTCTGAGATGTAGTGCCGATGCTAACAGATGTAAAACTCTGTTCTGTGGAGTATTCAAGACTAGAAAGGTTGTGAATCTTTGAAACATAATTAACTATTCCAAAAACGTTGTTCTGCCAAAGAACATAACATTGATCTTTAATTTATTAAAACTACTGTTAAATAGCTTCATGCGTCAATATATGTTTATTTGAAGTTAAAAAGAACTAAATTATACAGGCAGTTAGAATATTTCTGTACATTTCAACACAAATGATTTCGGCAAGGCGTTTTAGTCAAAGTGAAAACCTAATTTGACTTGATATGCAAAAAAATGAAGTTCTAACCATATGATGTTAAGGTGAAAAACCGGCAACACTGAGCAATGTCAGTTTTACACTTTTACAGATGATGCACCTCCTTTGAGGATCAAACATTTCCCTTCCTTTTGCATACAGTTTCTGAACAGGTTGTATGTCAAGTTGTATAAACTACACATCTCGCAGTCTGCTTTCCAGTCAGGCCTTTTTGCAATGCATCCACATGTATAAAACCATGGTGACTTTGGTAGCATAATATTCTAATGAACAGCCCTACCGTTTCATATTATTGCCTGATCTCTTTAAAGTGCTTAACTAATGTTTTATTTCTTTATTCTGAAATACTTTGGTGTGGCCAGCTGATAGATATCTATTGCTACAGGGCCAAATGGAAGAAGTATAAACACTTTTCCAATTAGATGTAGTGAGAGCACTTAGACTTTGACATAGTTTACTTCAAGCATATTTTGCTTTGTAGCACTTGCCACACCTTGAAGGACTGCCAGTTTTTCTCGTTTATATATCATGCATATGAATCCCTTAAAATAAAAGTTTCACATGTCATTGCAGTCTATAATTGAAAACACAGATAACTCATAGCTATAATCTAAGTACATTAGTTGAGGTAGAAATCAGAAAGCTCTCTCGCCATGTGTGCTCCAGTCTTGTGAATTGCTATGGGAGAAGACTCCGCTGGAAAAATGGGTTGTAGGAACAACAACGAATAGCATTGGTGTCAATAAATGTAATGCCTCTAATTTTGTAAACATCTATTATTTCTAAAAGTGTTTTTTTTCCTCCCTATGAACAAAGTGCTCAAATTATAGGCTGGATTTTTCAAAAAGAACAACGAAATATATATTTTTTTACTTCCTGAGTTTGACTGCTGGTCTTATATTGACCAACCTATACCTTAGATTAGAATACAGCTGTAATTTGTTATGTCTTTCTGCCTTCATAGATTTCATTTTAGTTGCTCTTTCTTGTTTTTTTTACCTGTTTGGCCTCCTATGCTTAATTTCTTTTAATACAGGGTAGAATACGTACTTTAATCTTACTTTAGCAAAAACCTTAAATTACTGTTCCTTTTAATCTTCTTCTCTATCGGTTACTTTAGTTGCATCTCTGTTCTGCTTTTGTTCTTTGTTCTACCCCTTTTCCTAGTCTTGTTCTTCCCAGCTGTATCTCTCTCCACAGTAACAACTTTGTTAAAATAAAATTCAAAGATTGCTAAGTTGCTCACATGACCCCTGTCTTTGCTGAGCTGGCTTCAGAGATCATTTCAACTATTTGCATTGCTATAATTTACCTCCTTGTGTTGAATCATTAATTCCTTTGGTGCCTCCAGTTCATTTTTCTACCTTCTCAGTCTCCTTTTTATCTTTCTAGAATACCGGTATTTGTAACAAATCAGCCAGTTTTTAAAAGTTCTTTAGTTTTCACTTCACACCTCATCTGCTTATCTTCAGTAGTTTCAACCATCACATTTTTTGTTGAATCTGCCTTACATTTTCTTTCCCTCACTGCCGCATGAGACACATCAACTGATCTGCACAGAAAAGTTGATATTTTGTAGCATTGGCTAGTAAAAGGGACAGCAATATCCATTCTACAAATGAAGCAACTCAGTTTACTATTGTTGCTTAAGCCACAGGTATATTCTGAGCCAGTTAGTCTTTGGACTGCTTGATAATGTCACTGGCAACTGATGGAAAATACAAGAATGTGTGTCATTATCGTCAACACTGGCATCAGCTTTGTTCCCAGCAGTGGTTCGTTTTTATGGTATTTTTTGGAAGCGGGAGTCCCTTCAGTTGATATAAAGTTAAACATTTTTACCAGAGATGCATGTTTTGATTATTTTATGGTTCAAAGCATTGAATCTGACATCTGTTGGTTTGCTAGCAAGAGATAGTGGCCCAGCAGAGGAAGATGGCCAAATGTGTTGCAGAAGCACACTTCTTTTTGTTCATGGCTTTTTGATGCAAAAGCCCACATTATTACACATCGCTGTAATTGTACACGGGAATTTCCAGCATTATCCAAACTAGATTTGTTGGAATTAATTATGTAATGTGCAATTGTCGCAATCCCACAGTGAATTTCTGAGCCTAAATCATGTCTGCATTGGCAGTTATGTGCATGTAAAATCTTACAGCAGAAGCCTCTCCTGATATTTTTGCTCCAAATGGACTTTCCAAAAGTGTAAAAAGTTCAATCCCAACTCCTGTTCCTTCAGTGTACCATGTGACAATCTGTCCCCTCTCAGCGCCTTTTCTCTTACTATGAAAATACAGTCTGTATGGGGGGGAGTCCATGTCTCACTGTTAAACGCAGCTAAATTAGGACCTAGACGGGTTGTGGACGAGGGGGATGTGGTTGTGGTGGGATGTGTTGCTGCCAAAGGGTGTGTCAGGGCAATTTATTAGCTTGCTAAGCACAGCTGTGTGTGAAAGTGTGCAAGAGGGAGTGTGCTCTCAGCCCTTGGCAGCTTAGCAAGCTCAATGGCTGTGGCACAGCTGTACCACTATTCTAATATGGAGTCATTATGTCCATCCACCCTGTGCCTCCAGATAATTTACAAATTTAAACGTAATACACCAAGTTACCGGCAAAAGCTTGAATGACTATCTTGTGGTCTGTGCCTTTTTAGGTTGCATTTACCAGAAGCAATGCTGTAATTTTGCTCTTAAGACTGGTTTCGCTTGTACCGCTCTGACTATACAAAACATGTGCAGCTGGTAACAGGTGTTCAAAATAAAAACATAGATTGGTCCCTTAGGGAGAGGAGGTTTGGCTATATGCTGCAGCGTGCATGTGTGAAAATTCTTGCCGTGTGTGTAATTGCATGTTAATGACCCCCTGTTGTATTCAGCAGTGTGTCAAGCCGAATATCAAGCATCTGATCAGGGCTAAAACATGGGAGAGCTCAGTGTTGAGGTTTACATCCCATCTGCACCTGTTTCGGCCTGTTTTAAGGCCGAAACAGGTGCACTCACCTTGCAAAATGCAACCAGCAAGACGGGTTCATTGTGTTTAGAGAACCGAAAAGTACAATATGTTTTGACGGATGCCTTTGTTGCAAGTTCACCTTGTCATAGTTTTGCTGCATTTCTCCAACTCACCTCAGAACATTCTCATCTAACTTTAAATCTTGTAAAACAAATTGCAGATGAGTCCTGCAATTTAAAAAGCATAGGTAGTAGGCCATGGCCTTATTGTCAGTAAGTTTTATCTGAGTTCCTATGAACATGTTTCATATTTTTCTAGATGATTTGTCTAATTTTGATTATTTAAAAAATCAGAAGGCTTTATATAAATCTTTAATTAACCATCAGTTTCAATAATCATTACTTTTTAAACTCTGAATATGAACATTTTCATTCATTGGACTGGCTTAAAGTGATTGAATGTGGAAACAGACTCATAGTGACTAGATGACTAGGTACATAAATTAAATAATTTTAGCCACTTAAAGGAGAATATGATGGTGCGTTTTGGATCTTTGACCTGCTGTATGACCTAAGGGTGATTGAGCTTAAAGTCCCAAACTGATGCCAGTACAGTCTCCTTTAGGTTGTTCTGGATAGAAAGTAAATTTCATGGTTTCATTGATAACTGCAAGTTGCAAAGGTCCAGAAGGCATAAAATTAACCACAAACCATCACACCACTCTTGTTCATGCCAAATGTCATGTCACAGAGGTCCCATCTCCCCAATTTAGTCCAGACCCATTTTTCAATTATTTTCTTCAAATGTAAAATATTTACAATATATTTAAACAATTTTTTTAAACCACTATGATGTTGCCTTTGTAAGCTTCTAATGGGTCGATTCACAACAGGGGGTAAACCAAGGGACACCTGTGAATGTATTTCAGACAATACATCAAGCCCACTGCTTCTTTGTATAACATCACATTAAAATGAATCAAACAAAGTAACACAAGGTATCACAAAGAATGTTGTTGACTTCCATTTGTGGTTCGTCCCTGGTTGTTTACTTATGCCACCCTAGCATTGTCATTGACCCCATATAGCCATATGGTGAAAATATCCAGATGCTGCCACTGCACTTGCCTTAGAAATATCTCTGTAACCTGTTCATAAAACAAATGTCAATGACTTTTACACATGAGGAATACATTTTTACATGAGGAAAGGTTGGCTTAAATCAAATTATCATTTGAAAACCGTGTTTTATGTTTACTTAATTTGTCTGAGATTAAAGTATCACTGACAAAAGGAAACAAAACGCAAAACATAAGAATCTGGGGACAAATACTTTCTCACATGGCAAAAAATCGGAGCGCATGCAGAGCTTTCTCAAAATACTCATTTTAACTAAAAAAGGGGAACAATATGACATGGCAACACCTCTGCAGGTCTACCTATTCCTTCTGATCAAACGACTGGTTGTAAAGTCCCATTAGCAGTCCTCTGCAGTAATGAGGGATATTTGGTTCAAATTGGGTGGGTTTGCTATCTCCAGGCCGAGGGTCCTGCCGTCCAGAAATATGAGACAGCTGCAGAGAGGTGTTGTCATAACACAACAGACGTAGGCATCAGCGCAAAGATATGCTGCTCCTTTAAAGACTAAACAAATGGGGTCTCTGTACCATTATGAAGCAAAGAAGAACACACACACATTTAGTAATTCAGTAACACCAAACAGGTGATTTTTCTCCAGCTGGTTGATTAGGTTTTTCAGCAAAAGGCTGCACAACCATCGACAAAAGAACCAAAGCCCCCTTGTTTGTCATTTATTTTGAAAGTAATCATTGCTCACCCAGGCACAGTGAGGTAATAAATATTTATGCATCTTTTTGGAAATGTAAGCCATATAATTTTTCCCGCATCCTTTTGCTTTGAGAGCAACTGTCCTTAATGATAACACTATCATTTAAATGTCTTTTCCTTCCATTTTTCTTGTTTTCTCTCTCCCATTATCTCCTTGGTTTGCTCCAGTTTTTTTTTTCCTCTTTTTTTTTTTCACACAACACAATGTTAACAAGCTCCTTTTCTGTCCTATCTCGTGTAGGTGAGACGTCGCTACAAAATGACAGGGCGAATGGGTGCATGTATGTGTTTGTTTATTTATTTTTTCAGCGGCAAACCCATCTGTGTGCACGCACACTCATACGTGGGGTGTAACTGTGCCGTGCATCACACATGACCACCAGGCACTTTCAGGGCTCATGTTGGCTCCAACGGTAACAATAATCATGGGATTTGATTGCCAGTTCCCTCGCCCTCTGTAATTGATGAGTCCAATATTTACTCTGTTACCTGTGTGTTGTAAACATTCATTATGGGCTTCCTTCTCCGATAGGTGAGCAGGAGAGGAGAGGGACACGTCCAGCCTGCAGGGACCAGCTGTCAGTTTGACTAATGACGGAAATGAATAAAATCTCATAATTACTTTAGAAGAAAAAAAAGAACAGTCTCCACCTTATCTCGGGCCAATATGCATTTTAAAATTTTTTGGCGGGTTTATTAAATTCCACCTCGGCCCCCACTTTGCCACCAGGCCCACCCACTCCCCTCTCATGCCCCCCTCCCCCCTACAGTAATACATCACAGACAGAAGCAAGTTCTCAAATTTCAAATTTAATTTACTACTCACCATACACACACAGTCTCTGTAATCAGATTGGAATATTATTGTGTTTCTATTGACATTAGCATTGTTATTATTTTGTACTGTGTAAATATCAGTAACTGGAGTGCATCTGGTTGATCTGTCAGGCAAGGATAAGAGGTTCGAATTTATTTATTTTTTTCTGATGCTCCCTAGAAAGAGTGTCCTTTTCAGGATAATGTCATGTAGTTTTTACCATGAATGTCCTGATGCCATAATAATATTGTAATTTATAGGGTAAACTATGTTATTTATAACATTTTCTCCATGGTCACACTGTCAGGATGAAGTTCTGCTGCAGAGCCTTGCAGAAGAACAGAAACCCCTTTAACTTAATCTCAATTTCTTGCTTTACAATCACAAAATTCAGTGTATTTATGTGATGAACAAATGCAAAAAATGCATAATTGTCATAAAAAAATTTATAAATGGGCAGTCAAATGTTTTCCAAATAAAAATTTAAATTGCGGCATGCATTTGTATCCAATCTGAGTCAATACTGTCGCTACAATTACACTTGCAAATATTTTGATGATTGTAGAACTAGACTCTGAAAATATTGAAAATCATCTTTGAAAAAGGCTGTTCTACCTCGTGGTTTTAGTCTTCAGTTTTCTGCAGCCTCTAAAACATTTTCCAGGATTTGGCTCCATGTTACTATGAACTCTGATCAATTTCAGAGTTTCTGTCCCACAGCATGATTCTGCACCAAGTTTCCTCGTGTTCAGGGTGTGTTCAGGGTGAGGTGTAGTGTTAGCATTCTGCCACGTTGCATATTGACCAGAAAGTTTTAATTTTGTCCTCATCAGACCACACCACCTCCCTCGATTTGTGTCTTGGGTTCCCTACATTACTTGTCTTGACATTATGCTTCATGCTGTGTTTTTTTTATATATATTCAAAATAGACACAAACAAACCATAGCCCGGTTGGCTGCTTCTCTGACTACTGCTCTTCTTGACCAGCTTGTCACCTCTGTTGGATCATTCGGTTTAGAGTGACAACCAATCTACAAAGCTTTGGCTATTCTTTTAAAAAATAGATTAAACTGGTTGGATTTTAATTAGTGGTATCAGAGCGAAATGCATGACACACTAAGATTTTAGTTTTGAAAAGTGTTTGTGGTTGTAAGATGTCAAAATTTGAAAAAGTTTTGTCACCTTACAGCAACAAAAGTGAATGCTTTGTAAGATAATGTACGTTCGTCTGAAAGACGACGTCAGAAAGATATGTCATGCAGTCCAACAACAAGCCAGCACAGGTCAGTCGGTGCTTTTAGAGCTTCCTGTTGTGTGTATGTGTCGCTAATTAGATAAGTCCTCAATAATTCGCATTTGTTTTTACAAGAGCCCAGGAGGTTCACGGTGCACCAGGTCTTTGGAATTGGCTGCAGTGCAGTGAAGTGCAAAGCTCTCAGCCAAATCAGGTATCCAAGATCGAGGCATGATTAATGGCTGCTGGAATGGGGGGAGAGTCAAGCAGAGGGAGGGACAGATATGGGGAGAGACAGCAGCGAGATATACATTATAGGCACTACTTAGACAAGTTGACTCCTTCGTGCCATTAGCCCTAACAGGAGGCTGACTCAGAAGGCTGCAGTTTGGAAGTAAAAGAGTGAACTGATATCAGATGAATGTGCTCACCTACCTATTGTTTGACTTTGCATGTGTCTGCACACTTAACTCATTCGTTCTATCTCTTGCTCTGTGATGATCTCCCAAACACACTTGAAACTCTAAACATCCAAACCAAACTCAGTATGATTCCATTTGAGGAGCTTCCCTCTAATGTCTTTTTTCTTTTGAGGGTGGAATCCCACATTGAAGCGTGTAATGCACCATATTTGTGTCTTATGGGGGCAGACAGCTGATCGTGTCCATTTGTCATGCTGTCAAGTTAATTACCAGATTGAAAAGCAGAATGAGATTACCCCTACGCTTCCAACAGACACTGACACCTCTACACTGGGAGCACACATAAAAACTCACGCAAATAAAAAACCTGCATACTAAAGCGCCATAAGAAAATGTTCAGTGTGCCATTGTAACAACTAACAGTAGCGGAGAGAGCAGCAGCAGAACTTAAGAGAAGGGAATAGGTGATACTTATAGCTTATATTGCATATACAGTATGTGTGTGCTGGAAGGAATGCAATAGAAGATTACCTTTGCGCATTTCACCTTGCAACCATCAAAGGTAAAGAGGAAATCTTTTGGCTCTTTGAAGATTATGTTGAAAAGTTTTCTTTGCTTTTAGTCTTGCTCTCTGGCCTACTGAGAAGCTGACTCTTAGCCACAAGTAAAAAGTCATTTTTCTGGAGTTTACCTTTTGTGGAAAGAGGTTTGTGTCTGCATTCATGTAATCAAAGAGGGCAAATCTTTGATTACATGAGTGAGGACTCCAAAAAGTGAACAGATCGTTAGTGCATAATGATGTAAGGTACCTTGGGCAGTGAGAGGAGTGTATCCTCAATTAATGATGGATTAAGAAGACAGATTCAGAAAACCAGAGATTATACTCTACTCAGGTGGGTCCTCTGTCTCGGCACATGAATGAAGTAAAGTGGACTTCAAATAAAGTAGGCAAAAGGGGTCCTCTGGTCCTAAAAGTTTTGTAGAACAATTATGAGTATTTGTGGAGAAAAGCTGATCTGTTGAACAGTTGAGAACAGGATCTGGAAAGCCTCTTGGCGCTGACAGTTTATTGAGTTTTAAAAGCAAGTCAGCACTTTTAATGTCTGTGACTCACAAGGAAAAATATCATAAGGAAGAGAAGTGGTCTTTGATGCGCTTGTTGTGGAAATAAACGAAGTGACGCAGTGTTGCTGCAAAGATGGAAGATAGCCCGAGACTCCTGGGAGCTTAAACAAAAGGCATCAAGCAGGTTAGAGAGATGATGCTGTTTAGTTTGTTCTGAATGTAAATTCAGTCGAAACCAGATATTTCCATACAAACAGCGATTTTTTTTAATCGCTGTTTGATATTAAATCAAACTCTATTTTTCTTTTTTATCACTGTCTGCTATTAAATCAAACTCTATTTTTCCTGTTTTAAGTCAATAAAAATAATCAAAATGATTTGTCTTTTCTAATGCCGAAATAATGGCAGAATGTTTTTATCTTCTTTGAAGTCAGGCATTTATTTTAAATATTTGAAAACCCTAATGACAAAGGCTTTGAAAGCTTGTAATAGGTGGATTCCCAATGGAGGGAGGGGGGCGGGGTAAATCAAGGGACACTTGTGAATGTATTTCATGTTGCTTCCTTGTGCAATATCATGTTAAGAAGAATAAAAAAGCAACCCAAGATATCACAAAGGATGTTGTTGATCTCCATTTATGGTTCATCCCTCGGTACAATTTCATAATTGGGTATAAACACCATGCAAAGGTCCAGCTATCATGCTTTTCAGGAAGGCAACTTGTTCTATCTGATCTTTTGATGAAAAAAAGTGTATTAACACCAGAACAAAAGCAAAAGTGAAAAGAATTTGATGCAAACTTCTGAGTTTGTAGAAAATTAAAACATTTATCTAATAAAATTCTTCTACTCATTCTAAGATTTAGAAAATAAAATCCCTGCAATTGCAACTAATTTAAACTATGAACAACTTAGTATGAATAAATGCCAGAGAAAGAAAAAAAGATCACGTTTCATAATGTGTCTATAAATCTCTGGTTACAACAGCTTGATTAAACACTATTATTCTATCTCATTTTAACAGCCACACGCCTTTTTCAGGAGCCCCAAAGTAATTTGTTTACCTGTTTCAGAGCAGCCCCTCTAATGCAACTATTTTCCAATACCCTTGTTGATCATGTAATTATGCTGCTGTAATATTATCTCTCCCCCCTGTAAGGTTTTAAAGAGTCATCGGCTGCCTAGTTGAGATGTGATGAGGCTCGGTGACGGCACCCAGATGGCCAAAGTCCCGCAAGAGTGGCCTCTGTGACATCACTGCAAATGGCGCTTGACAAAACGTCAGCACAGCGGTTCTAGCTTGCAAAATAATTCGCAACGGACAAAAAGACAGGGCCGGCTCTGCTGCTCATCGAGCCTCGTGGCCTTTTACCCCATTCTGTGCCATCACACAGAGCAGACTGGGCTTTCGAAAAGGTGTCAAGCACGCAGCGTGTATCGCTAAAGGGAAAGCTGCTTCTTGTCAGGTGATGACAAGTAAGTGGCAGGCGAGGAGAAATTAAACACATCACCCTGATGCGCTCCTCCCCCCCACCCTCTTGTGCTGTCAATTAGCTTCAATCAATCCTGTCTTCCCATCCATCAACGCATAGTAAATACCACCCAGAATATATGTTATCTCAACATTTCTGTCAGCTGTTAGCAGCGAAGGCCTTGTGTAATTGTGCTGCCACACTGGACAAAATGAATGCTGCTGCCACTGATCAAAGCAGTTGCCAATACAAACCAAACAAAAGTTTAGACTGGCTTTCGATTTGTCAGGACATGACGGTCCCTCAGGCCTGTCCAAAACCTCGTCGTCTTCTGATGGTAGATGCGAGGCAGAGCCGGAGAAAGAAGAGAGAGAAAGTTGTCTCCTGGAATGATGAGGCATGGTATGCTTCTAACGACCATCCTCTCGGCTGTGTTTGACTAAAGCGCGGGGTGAAGTGGTGCTTATCAATAAAGTAAGTCTGCTGCTGTGTATTATTAAGAGGTGATGGCGTGCCGGGTTTGCTTGGCTAAAAAGGACTTAAGTGATGTGGGAGCGGCACTGTCAATCTCAGCCTTCCTCTGAGAGTCAATTAGGAGATAAACAGAGCTACATGTCTTTGGCAGTGGTGAGAAGGCTGATAGGCTGTCCCATGGATGTCCTGGGGCAAGGTAAACTGACAGTACAGCTTTGCCATCAGGGATGGAGGAAGCAGGAACAGTGCGCGACTGGCCTGCCACTTGAGAGAGTATGTGGGTTCTTGTATCAGCATGTATGTGAGCGCACATGCGCGTGTGTCTGTGTACACGTGTGTAGGTGTAGGTTTGCCTACTCAGCTGCTTCAGTTGAAGAAACTGTTGTAATGAAGCCTCTCCAGGATGAATCAGTTTGAAGGGCAATACTGATGATGGTGAAAATGATACTGGGGCTGTGGTGATGATGATAACTGGAGCAGTGATGGTTGCAAATTAGTCAATGCTCTGCCGCCATGCAATAGTACGAACGCTACAAATGTGCAAGAATGGGTTTAAGATGAATAAATAATGCGCCATGCAGAAAAACATTCATATGAATGTGCATGTATGAGCAGTGCTTTCACACATTGGGCTTTGTGAGAAAGAGAAAAACATGCAAATGGAGAATAGTCATTACTCACATTACATTCTGTAGGCAATATATGTTTTCCATTGAATGCACTGTAAGTGTGAGGAAGTAAACAAATGTTTACTTTTACTGTGAGACATAAAGTTAACATGTTGAAAGCATAACTCCGTGTTCGTGAAACGTAAAGGTTACTCGGTCACGTTTTCCACTTTGTCACGTAAAAATGTAAACGAATTTGTTTCATATTATCAGCACCCCACTCTTTAGTGCCTTGGACTTTTTTTCTCATCTCTGTCACCTCATAGCACTTTTTTTTTTTTTTTTAATATATTAGAAATTTTGAACATCTAGAGACTAAACTGAGCTTTTTAGTCTAAATGTAAAACATAATGTGCGGCAAAGAAATAACATTTCACATTACCCTGAGCACCCCATTTCCATAGTGAAACATTATGATGGCAGAATCATGCTATGAGGGCACGCAGGCCATTTTAAAACATGAATATGCCTTCACTTAAACCATTTTATCCTCGCTATTGAATGTATTCTAGGATCATTGTCCTGCTGGAACTTCCACCCCACTTTAAAGTTTTTTGCAGATTCTTGTGGCTTTCCTTCTTTGATTGCCCTACATTTAGTTTCATTCATCCATGATCTTCCCACCAGCTTGTTTTACCATGGGAGTGGTCTGTTCAGGGTGGTGTGCACCACTATTATTCCAGCCACACACAGCATTTTACATGTAGATAAAAACGTTTGGGTTTTTTTATAGTTGTGCAACGCTAATAAAGATTTTTCTTTAAAGATGTCAGATTTTTCAGATTTTATCTTAAAGAAAATCGAGAAACTAATTCCATTTCCACTTTGAGTTTGTTTTAGTGTGATAAAATGTGGAAAAGTTTTACAGGTGTGAATACTTGGTTGATGTCACATAGTTGTGCATTTAACTGCAATATAAAAGTGCAATACAGTTCACTCAAGGGAATTATAAAATGTTCATTAGGCATTTAAATATATTTAGACTGTGCACCAGCAGTGGCTTATTTCATATAATTAAGTGTGTCAATATAATGAGATAACTTTCTAATATCTTCTGTCTGCGTGTCATTTCATTTACTCTCAATACTTAGCTGTTATAAAAAAATCAACAGATGAATTTTAATGAACGGCAGGCCATTATTACTTTCATTAGTTTCCAATTAGCAAACCATATACCGCAGCAGCTTAGAAATAGCGACTACAATGCCAGGCCATAAATGTCCCTCCTCTTCTATCTTTAAATAAGAGGAAACTCAATACCAGCTTGTAAAGATCTGCACAGAGGATAGAGCTTTCTGAGAGCGCTGGAAGAGAAACAATTCCATTCAGCTGGGATAAAGTGCATTAAAGTTAATGAAGTGATATGGTAGCCCATACCGGGAATCATTGGAGTTAGAAAAAATATGTGAAATAGAGGCATTTATTCTGCAGCATGACAGACTGATGTCAGACAGTAGACAACTAAAATGTCTTTTATCTTTACAATAGCAACAGGCAGCTTGGTCTCAACAAGTTGTTCAAGTTCTGTATAAAAGGAGTTCAGTTGACTTGCAACAAGGTATGAATCAAACGGCATGATAATAATGCAATGTCTGGATATTATTTGAAACGGAGGTGTTTTTACAGTATTTTTTGTTTATAATAAATGCATTCTGATATCATTTTAGATGTTTATGTTTGAAAAAAATATATATTTCTCTTTTATTATTAATATTATTTTGTTATTTTAGTGAATTGTTCCGAAACTCAAAAAGGCTGTTCAGTTCTGTTGATTTATTACTCTCTCGGTTTAGTGAAAGTAAAATAAGAGCGCCACCTGTCTCCCCTCATGACTATTGCTTTTCGATAAATGAGCCCTCTTAAGCAGCCATTTTCAGTTGAACCACATCTGAGTCTGACCTACTTTCTGCTTACTTGAACGATACATGTTTCAGGGGAAAATTATTTGTATATATATTTTTTTTTAAACGCCCCCACTGTATTGAGTCAGCTCAGTTATTTGGGGGTGAAAAAGAGCCGTCATCTGGTGCATATGTAGCGTGAAATGCGAGTGGCGGGCGAGTGACACTGTCAGCTTGTTTTCTCCACCTTGTCTGTCGGTCGCGGAGCATGAGAGCTGGTTGGCTAGACAGGCGGGGGCTATAGGGTCATTGTGTGTGTATGGAGGGATGCGCCGAGTGAATAACCTTTCCTGGTAACAGCTGTCAGATCCACCGGAGCAGAGCAGAGGACAGAATAGCAGGTCTAGCTCAGCCCAGCCCAGACACAAGGTTGGAAAGGCTGGTTAGCCGAGCAGGCAGGGTTAGACTACCTTCCAGTCTTGAACGTTGAGCTCAAGGGTTTTGATGGGTGGCCACCACCGAGGCTTGACGGGGGGCTCAGCACCCCTGGCAGCTCATTGTTTAACATGTTGCTCATCTCCTTTATTCCCCCCCAATGCAGATTCTATGCACAGCAGTGCAGAGCACACAGACCCAACAGTGTCCTGGGACGCCGCCTTTGTCAAGGTGTCACTCGCCAATGCAGCATCTCAGCATGGTTCACCACTATGCGTGACAGGGGATGCAGACCCCATGAAGGGGGATTAGCACCGCACCCATTGTCTGAGGGCAGTATGGTGCTGGATTTGGCTGCATGGTTATTCAAGCACTGTATTTCTATTATTTGGCACTTGACAGAGACGCTCAGCGGCCTTGCTTTTGTTCCCCCTGCAGTATCAGAATGTGTTCATGTCATGCCCCCGGCCGAGTAGCTTATTATCTCAGTTGACATGACAAGGAAAGGTGCGATGCTAGATTCTGTTATTGCTGTCTGCAGCCTGACCTGCAGGTTAGGATGTTTTTCTTTTTTTAATGGGTTAGGTAGAAGCTTGCTACTCATGTATAATTTACTGTTGATTTTCTCATCCTTGAAAGGGGAGCATGTTGACCGAGACTTAACCTAAGGTCGGGTTTGATGTTGTGAAAGCAAAATTAGGTGTCTTTTTGGGGAGGGTTGTTAGTTCTGTTTTGTTTGCAGTCGGATATTGTTCAAAGTAAATCCTATTTTTCAAAGAGTTGAGTTGCTATGGATTCTGAAATAAATTAGATTTTAGTTAAAATATCTTCAAGAACTCGCGCACACTTCTATTTATTGGTAGATATGTAAAAATCGATATTTTGTCAAGTTAAGTTTTCACATATTTTTCCTGGACTCCTACAGAAATCTCATGTTTTTTGTAAATAAACACTTTGTTTCTTTTTAGCTGAGTGTAATGTGGTAATGGATGTTTAATATACCTCTGTGTGTGTTTAGAGGCCAGGACCCTTTGCCCAGCCCTGTAGCACTCTTTTCGATGTTGAGAGACCAGTTTGGGCAGTAAACCACTGTGGAAAATGGTGATGGATGGCTCCTTGTTCACTCATAGAATAAAGAGGCAGCAGAGTGTTTTTTTTTCCTCTTTTCTTTTTCTCTTTTAGATTAAGGCAGCAGCTCAAGGAGATACAGGTTTACAGTAACTGTATTTTTTCCCTGCTGCGCTTTCTGGAAAAGCTTTTTAACCCATTGAATTTCTTTCATTTCTTTTGGCTTTCAGGGCCACTCTAATGCTAACTTCATCCTTGCAATATATTGGCTTGTTTCAGCTCTAGTTTTGCATCTTAAAAAAAAGCCCAAAGCAATAGCTTGTTTAACATTCTCCTCTGTTCTTGTCTCATTATTTCAGACACTAAACAATGAGCGAATGTGAATATCCTTCCCTGCTGAGATGTGGTAAAACACTTTCACATGTTCACAAATTACGTGATCGTTCAGCAACAGTGCCAGCATTGCCAAAACATCCACTGATGCTGATGTTGATGATGAAGTAAACATTCTGACTTTACCCGAACTTATAGCTGAATTGCAGACATATGTTCACTGTACACAATCCTGGCTTAAATTTTAGTCCACCCCCACCAGCTATGTTTATGTGGAGATTTTCCACATACCTTTTCAGGACATGTTAAAGTGAGGAGCTTACCAAAAGAGCAGTCACCATATGCTTTGAAAGTGGCACAAACTCTGAAAGAGATAATAATCTAAAACTTGTTTTTACAAACCAAACTGATTCACAACTGCTTCTCGTTTGTGGGAATTAAAATTGAACTCTGGTGGCGGAGTATATGAGGCATCTTTGTTTTCACTTTTCTCCAACTTCTCTCCTGCTGCAGTGTTGATGTCACTGAAAGGTGAGCAAGTAGTTCATGGGGAACTCGGGGATTTCACTGGCCTTAATCCCTGTCAGAAAACCATAATGATGAGGTACCGCTTCCAGCTGGGAGTAATGGCCTTGATTTCAGCCGCCTTAGCAAGCTCACCACATGGAGGGCTGATTTTGTCATAATCTTCTTTGTGTAGAAAAACTCTGTCTACGTTGAAGGTAGACAGAGTAGCATTGTTAATTGCTACTGTAAATTACGCCAATGATTGTGCATTAAAATACATAAAAAGTGTTGAAAGAAAGATGAGAAATAGTTCGCAACACACTGCTTCTATATACTTTAAAAAAAAATAGTGCCAGTGTGAGTTTCTCAGAGTAGGATAGCCTTGACTAAAAATCATGGATTTAGTGTAACTTAAAAAAAAATTAATGAAATGCTTAATGTGATCTAAATGGCTCATTTTCAGTCACTAGCTCTATAGTTATCACAGCAGAAAAACAACTACGGTATTTGTGTCATTGCTAAAATAATTTTTATATGCTAAACATGTTTTTTTAAATGTTAACTGTTATTAATTATTACGGTAATACATCTTACATGTATTTATTTTTTAATCCAAAAACAAAAGTAAAACCTTGGAGCCAACACAGACTAATTTCATAAATAGTTTTCAAATGATTATTCAGCAGAATATTTACCATTTTAGCTGTTCATAGAGTAAAACTGTGAGTATAGAAAGTAACCATGTTAGTTGGGCAGCTGCTCTAGTATTTTCCTTTGTTACCTTAAAAAGCTTACTGGGTGGTGTACAATTATTTTCCAGGCAGCTCTGTCTTTTGTACAACCAAGAAAAAATAAATGTTTTCTTTCAACCAGTTGACCAACAGTGATCAGCAACAAGTGGTGGCTGCAGGACACTCTGCCCCAAACGCTGACAATTCAAGCTCTTTGTCCAACATCCTATTAAAAAAAATACACAATTTTGGTGGTTTTAAAACCAGGACTTTTATAACCACCTTTAAACCAACAAATCCATAGCAGGACTTATGATATTTATCTAGGAGTTGCAAGACAGCATTGTTAATGAACATGAAAGCAAATTTTTTGTCTGAGGCCATGGCATCAAGCCTCGTTGAACACTGATATTGAGGGGAAAAACAAATACAAACATCCACGAATTTCAAAGTAAAAAAACTCTGATATCCCTTAAAATATCTCACACATTAAACTTGTTAAACTGCTTCATGCACAGAAACCGAATTAAAGTGCAGGGCAACACTAAGGAGTGTTTTTTCTGTGACCTTGTTGTATCGAGGTTGGAGTGGTTGCAGTGACTGCAGGTATGCACATTTGGCTCATTATTTATTCATATGTAGATCTTAAAAGAGCTGGGTAAATATATTCTGCCAGATTTTCTTGAAAGGATCTGGGTTTGTAGCAACTCAAATTAATTTTAATGTCTATCACTATTTCCCCAGAAAATGCAATGTATTTATTGTTTACCACTTTTATTTTACTATTATTTTTTATATTAAAATATTGTAATATATGAAGCAGTAAGATCAATACAGTGAGTGAAAACGATGCAAACAAATTGTGCACTCCCTTATCTGTGCAGTCAGGCTGCCAGACATCTGTCTCACCGTCACGTTTTTGTGAGACAGAAAGTCGTGTAGTCTTGTTAAAGCCCCACTCTGTAACAGCAGCAGGGCTCTCCCCTTAGAGACGATGTCACTTCACGAGAAACATGTCTATACACCGTTTTAATCCATAAAAAAAAAAAAAGGTTTTATTTTGATTTTTTTATGCTGCTTTGTATAGACCTATATATTTTCAAAACTGTATGCTAATAAATATTTTTTTTAATTTCAAGACTTATGAACATCCTATTTGGAGTTTTAAAATTATTATTATTTAATATCAGCACATCATTATATAAAATATACTGAGAAACAACAGCTTATCATTTTGTCTGCCACAACAGAATAAGGGGTTGAGCACCCAGACGTGACAGAAATCTGGAAGAGATGCCCTGTGTGGTGTAGGTTGCTTCCATCCAACTGGATCACCATTTTCATTTCCAATCAGTCCCGTAATTAAGGGGAACCAAACCAGAAATTATCAATCAGTTAATTACTGGTATGCTGCATAACAAATCCAGCTCCTGATTAAATCCCAGTGGCTGCCCTCACAAGATGCTGTCGCCTTCCAAACAAAACCAGAAGGGGATGGGTGACCAGCAAAACCAATGTCTGTCTATCTATCTATCTATCTATCTATCTATCTATCTATCTATCTATCTATCTATCTATCTATCTATCTATCTATCTATCTATCTATCTATCTATCTATCTATCTATCTATCTATCTATCTATCTATCTATCTATCTATCTATCTATCTATCTATCTATCTATCTATCTATCTATCTATCTATCTATCTATCTATCTATCTATCTATCGATCTATCGATCTATCTATCGAAGAATATTGACTTACCTTTGATTGATTGCTTTTGGCCTGTGGTTTGGCTTGTTTCCATGTTCAAGGCACCGCTTCCCTTTTTTTGGCATTGTGGGATAATAAATATGCAGAGTAGCATAAAAATGCAGCTACCCCTGTGACTATAAAAGTAGAGGTACTTTAATTGCCAAAGGCCATATTTTGTGGTTTTCTTGTGCTTCAGAGTTGTAGAACCAAAAAGTAGTCATGTTGCACAAAATATAAATAATGTTGACGTTCAGCTGGAAAGAAGTCTGGTATTTGTTTTAGCTTAGTGATGCATGGCTGTGCTCAGACCAAAACACACTATAAAAATGTGAGTAATATTTTCCGTATGACTCCCTTTCTTTTTACTTTTTATTTTCAACATGTTTATTATATCCTGACTAAATGCTGAATGTGTGTTTAACAACTGTGCTCAATTTACTCATAGTAAAAAAACAAACAAAACAATTACATTTCTACTTTATTCATTTTTCTGCTTTGTTATGCCCCTAATTTATTTTTGTCTGTGCATCCCAAAGAAGCTCAACGTCTCACCCAAAAAAATATGCAGAAAGGCTCCGGTGGGAAACTCTGCACACTGCAGTGCAGAGTGATTCACTTTACTTTTTTTTCCCACTTATAGAGGAAGAAGAAAAGCAGAACCTGTAAATTGCTCAGCGTAGGAGCTCTTTTTCTGTCAATACATTTTCACTGCCCCTCAAGGCTCCAGAGCATCAAAATTAAAAATAAAAGAACGGAAAAAAAAAAAACTTATAGTGTCAGCATCCAGCAGCTCAACTTTAAAAATAAATGTTGGCTGTATAGAGTTAAAAGCAAAGTCCACGTTTTTTGTTTCTTAACTATCTTTTCCTGAATGCTTCGAAAAATGTGAGCTGTGACAAAATAGTTACAAGAAAAAATGGAAATGCAGGTTTACAGGTGGGTGGATGGAGGATATGATTTTAGACATATGTGAGAAAAATACTACAGTACAAACGAAGCTCTGGCTTGAACAAGATTTCTGGGGTACAATAATCCTGATTAAAAATACCATCATTTCACAGCAGCATGTGTTCTAGGCAAAACTTAAAAATATTGTCTCATTGTCCAATTTTTAAAATTTAAAAAAGCAACAATTAAACAAACTGATGCTAATGTAATGAAATAAAGTCATAGTAATTAATATGTAAAATTCATTCATCATCACTTTGATATGATACAAAAAAAATGTTGATTTAAAAGAAGTGAACCTTATTATGCAGAGTATTAGGCCTTTTGCCATTTTCCTAATAGAGGGAACACAAATAACAAAGGAACTGGTGGTTATTAAGTCAGACGTCCTGCTTGGATGGGCAGCCTGCAGTTGTTTCAGTCTTACGGTTTAAATCAGTGCCGATTCTTACATGAATGCCGCCCTGGGTGAACCTCTCTTCCTGTGCCTTATTTGAGTATGTATCATCATAGCTCATATTCAGTTGCTTTGATTTTTTTTCCCCATGCCAGCAACAAGTTTTAACGCATTTGAATCTTATGTACTACAATTTAAAAAATCTGAAAAGTGTGGCATGTTTTTTATTCAGTCCTCTTTACTCTAAGAACCCTAAATAAACAAACAGCCTAATTAGTGACCACAGTCCATATGACTAATCCCTTTTTTTGCGTATCGTGGCTCCAATTTGCAACAATATTTGATTCACAAGAATCCCATGATTCACAAAGACTAAGAATAGCATAGTTAGTAGCATTTTATTCAGGAAACCTATAAACAATTGAAAGGAATGCAATCCAGATTTAAAGCCCTATACTTTTCAGTTTTTAGCTTGAGGTACAACATTCTAACTCAGGTTTAATCAGCCAAAGAATTTTAATTCTGGAAGATGTGAACATTTTCAAGACTATTATATACCATTAAGTACCATCAAACAACAATGAACTGAATGTAACAATCCCCTTTTTTCGACACACAAAAAACACAGAAAACACACTTTATATAGAAAATAAAGAAGGGGTGCAGCACCAAGTGGAGAAGGGGTAGTACTCCATTACTTTAAACTTCATCAATTTAGTAATTTCTCTGGCTTCACATTGAAATCACTTTAAATTGTTGCAACATTATGGTAAAAAATGAAATGAAGCTGAAATATTATAAAATGCTGATATCAGTAATTGACCCATGCATCATACAAGTAATATACAAGGACTTCCACATTATCATGGCAAACCTCACCAGTTGTTAATTAACATATATTTCGGTGTAGATGTGAACATTGGTTGAAGAACTTTTTTTTTTCTGACCCGAGTTTCTCTTCAGTCATGTAATTGGTTTTCTTGTGGCCTCTCTGAGCATAGCACACACTGCACTGTGCTGCAGACCCGAGCCTGTTCCAACATTTCTGAAATGACCCCAATGCTGGCGACTTCAAGATGTTTTCTGGGAGCTGCGGAAGCTGGAATACAGCAGGGTCCTCTGCTGGTGGCAGGCAGGCAGGAAGATGTGGGGAATGAGGAGGGTGGTGGGGTTCTGGAATGAAGCTTGAGAGGCCAAATCACCGAATCTGGGCCCAGGGTTTTTTGGCAGGCAGCAGAGTGTGAAATTTACAGAATTTCTTATGTTGGTGGTGCAGCTGCCTTTTTGCCCACACCATTGTGTTGTCAGACAGCAGCTTGGAAAAGGACTTGAGAGCTGGAACAAGAGAGTGGAAGAATGTAGATGTGATGCTATGCCAGCTTTTGTTCAAAAATGCCACAATGGAGATAAATGAGAAAATTGGTAGGTGACTGATTTTTCTCTGCGTCTGATATGACTTCAGCAACAACTTCAGGTATGAATGCCTGAATTGTTTGTGTTTTTCTCCGCATTTCAATTAGTTTTGTTGTGGGAGGCTCCTCAAAAGAAATGAGACAATCCAAAGTAATAATAGAGTGAGCGATAGCTTTATGATGAGTTCATTAAAATATGAAAATTAGGTGAACACTTGAGTACTCTTGTTTTCTGTGTCCTTTTTCCAACCCGACCACATTTACATTTACAGGAAGGTCACCAAGCGTGCCTAAATAATACATTTCAGACGCTGTGTTGTTGTGTCGCAAAACTGCAGTCACTTGTCATTTGGTTTCTTTTTATTACTGCAAGAGAAAACAATTGGAAAATCTCAATTGTGGGGTCCACGCACACTGGTCTCATCCCTGCCTCCGGCTTTCTTCCCAGTTCATCTCCCTCACCATCTCTCCAGGATATCTGTTCCAGGATTGTCTGGAACAGATACCTTCATACTTTTGACAGCCTCGCCGGTTGCCTCGGTCAGTTGGGTGGCAAGTTGCAAAAGCTTACCTACTCATGCTGAAATGTGCAGCACACACACACCTAAGCTGCGATGACACTAAGGCATGTGTTTTGGCTACTACTTGTTTAAGTAAGATGAGAACAATCCCTTCAGGTGATTAGTTCATTTGCAGGTGACAAGGCAGCAGAGCTTAGCTCAAACCCAGAGCCCCTCTGAGTCTTTCCTGATGTCATTACCCTCTTATTCATCTGCTACAGGCGTCATTCTTTTCTCTCAATTTTTTTGTTTGTTTTTCTTTTCACTTTCAGGAGGGAGAAGCAAATAGAAAGGCACCAAAGAAAAAAAAAAAAACTCCCACCAAACTGACAAACAGAAATGTTAAGCCGACTAGAGTAATATTGCTGCTCTTTGTCTTGCTCTCATTATTTTCGCTTTGATTACAATCTGGAGGAGCTCAAGTTACCCTAATTCGGTCGGCTGAGGCTCTGGCTGAAATTGTGCTGTGTTGAGTGATGGTTGAATTGAAGCTGCTGGAGGTAGGTGGAGTGGGTCGGGGCAGGAAAACATGGTTTGATCAGCTGTAAAAACAAAATAAAAAGGATTCAGAACTCGAATCCAAAGAACAAAATTGCAAACCGAGAGGCAACATCTGGTGCTCTCGTGTGACAAACATGAATCAATGCACAGTAATAGACACAGTAAATTTTAGACTCATCCGGTGTGGAGATGTAAATGATGAGACCAACCGTGTAATTCCTTCAGGGGTGCTTTGATGGCAATAGGACGTCTTGTTTATCCCAAAGTGTTCAGAAAGGGTTTTGTTGTTACGCACTTCTCGGTGGATGGAGGAACAAGGAGGCATGCTGGGATTCTCTGGACAGAGACGGAGGTACCACAGGAGGTGGAGTAAGTGCTGAGGGCGCTGCCGCCTAAGGCTCCAGCAGCTACAAGGCACTAAGCGCTGCTGAGGCCTAGTCCTCATATAGCCCTAATCACAACCTCCTGCTTTCTCCATCTGGCCGTATATTATCACTCCACTGGTTTTCCTACATTTTTCCTGTGGTTTCAGTATCTTTTTAACTTGTGTGGCTGGATGTTTCTTTCCTTTTTTTATTTAAGTTTTCTTCCTAATTGTACAATCGTGACATTAGCTTCAACTTAAATGAGTGGGCAGGCTAAAAAGAATAGACACAATAAGTTCACTTACAATGCCAAAGAAAAAAGGAAAACATAACAAGGTATCCACACTATTTGTTTTATTGACTAACACAAAGTCATTGACTAACACTATGTAGAAATGCCAGTAGTTGAAAGAAAATAATACTTTTTTTAACAATATTTCACAGATTAAAAAATTCAAAAGATCAATCCTTCTAAGTTTGAATCCAGTGTGAACAACGGCCACCAAATTAATGAACAGAGTCCAGAAAATGAGAACATGAGTCAAAGAAGCAGCCAAGAGGCCCATGATAAGTCAGGAGAAGCTGCAGAAATCTATAGCTCAGTTAGAAGAATCTGTTGACAAGGCAACTATTTGTCGCTCTCTACACAAATCTGTTTTTTATTGAAAGGTGTCAAGAAGAAATTCAGTGGTAAAATAAATCAAGAAGAAGTTCTGCTTCCAAGTTAAGTAGGTACTCTGGTCAGATGACAGCAATGTTGAACATTTTTGCCTACATGCGGAAAATGAATGTTGCACACATCTTCCTTAACGCATCATCCACAAAGTGAAATAAAAGGATGCCACCGTCATGCTTCTTGCAAGATTTTCTGCAACAAACACAAGAAAGCAGGTCAGTTTTGTAGGGAAGGTGATGCAACTACATAAAGGGTTAATGTAAATATATTCCCTTTTTGAATAACATTTTATAGCCATTTATTATTTTTCTTCCACTTCCTGATTATCTGCTGTTTTGTGTTGGCCTGTATATTGCAATCTGTGGTTGTGTTGTCACAAAGTTGAACAATTTCAGGGAGCTTCAATACTTTTGCAAAGCCTTGTAAGATATGTAGCATGTGGGGGTTTTAATATGTTTTTTTTATCTACAAATTGCATTTATTAAATATAAAACTCCTATAGATTGTGTATTTCTAGATGTTCCAACTGCTGCACTAATTCAAAAAAATGAAACAGCCTATTGATCTGGAACACATTTATTGAATCTGTCACTGCTTTACTCTCCCAGCCGAACAATGTTTCTCATGTAATGTCCCTTCTGCCGTCTGGTCGCAGCACGTCATCTGATGTAAATGGCAGAAAGTAACATCAGACAGATGTGACTTTTCTAACTATGGCGCTATGTCACTTCACTTATCAGCCCTGCACACAGTTGTACTATAGCTGCACTGAATTTTGCTGCCCTTAATGATCAGATTAGAGTTACTAATTAAAAAAGGAGGAAAAAAAACAATATTACGAGCTGCCCTAACGCTTCTCTGGGTGGTGATGAGTGAGGGCAAAGTTATTATTCCTGTGAACTCCTGCGGTGCGGGGGAAAGCCGACAGACATTTAAAGCAGCATGACGTTTAGTGTTTGTTATTTCTTTTTTACTTTTTTAATTCCTGGCCTGCAGATTTATAGCTTGATAATGTCTTAAACTTTTCTGTTTTTCTTTTTTTTCTTTTTATCAAAAGCTTGAGTCAGAAGCGATTCTCATTTGTAATTATTAGACCTACTTTTTTCTATCAAATCTTTTCTTTTAGACATTTTGATGCAATTCAGCCCAATAATCTTTAGTAACATCGAAGATAATATTTTATGAGAGTCTCTTAATGTATCGTACTGTATTCCTGGTTTAAAATGGCTCTGATAGCACTTCTTTAACAAGAGAGGAAACAACAGGAAGCTCCAGCCATGGTTATAATGGTGTGATAATCTTGTGTATTATTGTGCTATTTACAAAAAATGAAAAATAAATGTATAACATACCTAATACATTTATTTAAAAACAGAAAAGCAAAATTATTTCTCCTGCTGGCAAATTGTTTTATTAAATTTATTTACTATTTGAGACAGAGTCTTAATCAAAAATGAAGAAGAAACACCATTACTTGCAGAAGAGTGCATTTTCTGCAGAATATTATGCTCTATAGTTTCTTCACATTTCTTTTACAAAATCACATACTTCTCCTGATTCAAATTTCAATTTTTTTTTATTTTTTTTTTTGGACATTTGAGTTCAGAGTACTTAATTATTAATTATATTAAATTATCCTACTTGTTTGCACATTTTTTTAAATCTGAGTAGACTATATCTAGCTAGTTGACTCCATAACTCCATAACAAACATTTCAACGATAGCTTCCCAACTTCAGTTTTAACACTAATATATTGATACACGGTTTCTATCTTACCTAGGTAAAACCATACATTTTCTAGAATAAAGATATTGTCAAAAATAATAGAAATTCAATTGACAACATCATCACTTACATCTAACTTAAGCCATAAAAATTTTACTTTGCCAAATTGAGTTTTTTTTTATTCTGGTAGCAGAGTCACGTACCTACTGTAAGTTACCAACTTTAGCTATTTACTGGTGTAAACCACATATCTGATAAAAACACCATGACTTATACTGCAGCAGGAGGGGTTTTATAAGAGTTCAGTGTTTTTTGTGAACACAACAAGCTCATTTCTTTGCAAAAATAAAAGTTTTTCAACCGCATAACCGGCATGTTCTGCTTCTGAACTATGGCTATATACAACAGGTTTTAGCCAATCCTAATATGTAATCCCTATTAGGGATGCTAGCATGTTTATACTCTTTTTATAATCCAAATAGGAGTAAATTGTGCAATTCAGATAATTTCTCCTTTGTAAGATATTATTAACTATGGCTATTTTCAGAAGCACAAACAGGTTTATTATGAAAAAAAAAATGTTTATGGGTAAAATAAAGAAACTAAAGGAAAAAAAAAAGCTACAGCTACTGAATACCCAATTAAGACATTAAGGCCCATCCTTTAATTTAATTTCCTTTAATTCCATTCAGATTATTTAGTTCCAGTTCACAACAAATTTTATCTCAAACACCACATGTGCATTCAGATATAAATAACATATAATCAGATTAACCTGATTTTCAGATAGATTCAAACTAATTTTCAAACATTTATAATTGATCATAGTTATAAAACAGTTCAGTCACAGTTATTTTACAATGGCAATTGGTAAAACATTTTTTAGAATGAAAACTTGCTTGATTGCATCGAGTCATTGATTTTGCAGCTATCTGTCCTCCTGAAAGAGCCTGTAGAGACAGAGGATGGCTGATTGCATTGAGCTGTCTTTCCTATTAACAGAAGCCCTGAAAATAGGAATAATAGGTGGTGCTCCACTAGTTGCCACGCCACAAATTTGAATGTTTTTCATAACTGGAAATTTTTCCAAACAGCCAATTTAGTCTTTCTTGTAGATTGAAGAATGGTGCAGTAACCTTGCAGCCTGTTGATGACCAGCAGTGCATAGCAACAGGTGGGGGAGGAGTAAATCTGGGTTGCTCCTTCTTCCTTAAACTTCTAGCAAACAGCAGCATTTTTTTTCTAATGTCTAAATAAAAATGCTTTTACTTATAGAGACACCATGATAGGGAATGCTTAACATTTTTAATGTTTTGTGTCTTGAAAGATAGAATTGCATATTTTGCAAGAAAAGTTCAACTGAATGAATTTTTTATACATTTTCCACACTTACCAGCATACTCTAAAGTATGGTGCCCACCAAGTTATTGGCAAACTTCTCAGTCAGCCATGACTTCATTTGTTTCTGTTTCCCATCAAGCGTGACTGCTCGACAGCCCATCCGTATAATTAAAACGACCTTAAAGCATTTTCTCTGCAGAGTTTCCAATATTTTTAGCCTGGTCATTATTCCCAATGCACAGATGTGGATTGTCAAGAAGGAGAACATGGACCTGACAGCATCACACTCCTGTTGTTCATTTTGTATATGTAGTCAGGCTGGTGATGGACCTATTTCCCAATTTATTCATTCAAGTGTCAGTTATACAGACAAATCTGTGTGGTGCCAGGGTGGGGCAGGATTTTGGAGCTGTTACAGCCTGTCAACACTGTGAGAGCGCGGTCATTAATCACCATACATTTGATCAGAATGCAGCAAACCTCTACTGTTTCCTGTGATGGAAGGACAATGGAAGGCTGTGTTAGATCTTGTTCCGCTAATTGGGTTAGTCTAGCTAATGGCCATTTAGATGGAGAATAACAGGGAGGCATTTTGCTCCACAAATGTGATGATGGATGCTGAAGCTATCATGTATTTAAAATGTTTCACAAGATAATGAAAAAAAGGTTAACAGTTCATGCTAATGCTTGACTCGAACATATTAAAGATGAGTTATTTTTTGTAGATTTTTAAAAAATGCAACCTTGCCACAATTGAATATTTTACAACTATTTGCTTTATTTTTATTATTCCCACTGCTAATAAATATTATGGTCTACAATATCAGAAAGAAAACTGACGATGGGCATCAAGAGTGTCACGAGAAATCAAATAACCTACTTTTCTACTCTCTCATAATTTCAGTTTTCAGTGACATTTTACGTCAGACTCATTTGAGAAGAACAACAGCCCGACTGTATGGGGATGACGTGGGAATTGAGAAGGGAATTAAAATTACAATACCTGCGTGCCCAGCTGCCCGACTCGCATTGCTCAGCTGTTATACGCTCCTCTATGCAATATCCTGCCACTGAGCCCTGTGCAAGGCGCACTAATAATGGAGCTGTCTCCGGCATACGGATTTGCTTGTGCAAGTCATGAAAATTGGAATAGTCAGAATGGAAATGTGATCGTACCCACTAAAATGGGCTAAGGGGCCTTCAATTCCCCAATCAAGGTCACTGTGGAAGTGTTTTTTTGTTTTGTTTTTTTTTTTCCCGTGGTGTCCAGTGGAAGCGACTGCCCTGTTGGTAAAGAACAGCTTGCCAGCTTGGAAATATGGAGAGCAATTTAAGAACTAAAATAAGTATGTCTGTACAACTCTTTAAATGATTCTTAAAAACTAAAATGTAAAGAAACAATAGCTGCTTGGTTCAGTGTGTCGCTCTAGCTCTGGGGTGCAGTTTCTTTTTCGCTGCCAGCACAGTTTCTGGCCCCGTTATTTCTTTCCAAATGAGAAGGAAATATTGTTTGTCCCCACTATAAGCGAGCGGCCGCTGAGATGAGGAATAGACCCGCTGTTTCACGCAGACTAACGTGACAGGCTGCATGATATCAGTTAGTCAAAATGGATTGCTACTTCAAAATGGGACAGTTCACCCCAGTGTTAGCAGGGCTCTGAACGGGAGAAAATAATGGACTCTGAAATGTATTCAATCTATTTTCATTTAGTTTTAGTTTGGCTGCCATGTTTTACTGTGGATTGAAAACATTTCTTGGCACTATTACCTTCATTCTTCCTTTGTGAAGAAAAAGGTGAACTATAGAGACACAAATTAAAACTCTTATTAACAATCTTGAAAGGAATTCACAGCATCCTGCTGTGTTTAATAACTTACATTCAGCTCTATTCCCATGTATGAAATTAGCCAGTGAAGATTCCCTTGGCGACATCGACAATCTCATTGGCACCAAAACAGTTTCAACCAGTCAGAATGTGAAGCTTTACAACGGTATTATTACCGACGTCTTTCACCTTTTTGTCGCATTACGATCACAAACCCCAATGTACTTGATGGTGATTTTATTCAATAGACCAAGACCACATTGTAAAAGTGGAAAAGGTATTTTCTTTTTCACTAATAAAAATCTTAAAAGTGCGACAGACTGGCGACCTGTCCAAGGTGAACCCCGCCTCTCACCCAGAACGTTACCTGGAGATTGACACCAGCATCCCTCCCGACCCCACTAGGGACAAAGGTGTTAGAAAATGGATGGACGGATGGAAATCTTAAAAGTGTAACAACTATTTGCTGTCATCAACCCTGTGCCAATGTTTTGTAAAACCATCTTGACCTGCAATTGAATCTTTTTGGGCAGTCAGACTCGATGACTGTGGCATCAGTGGAGAACAGTTTTTAAAAACTGTCCCAGAAACACCAGACAAGGTCCAAACTGAAAATGTATGGCCAACATGTAAAACTTTGTGTTCAGGAAAACTAACATTTTCTGTCAACCTGAACACACCACCCCCACTGTGAAACAGAAAAACAACAAGTACATCCAGACAAGTCTAAACTCCAGGAGGCTCTAGACTATTTGCAGTGGTTCACCTAACATTTTCATTTAGTAGCTCTACCAAATCATTTAGGTGAGCCCAAACTTTTACATAATCAGACCCTCAACTACATGTCCCTTGTCTGTTAAATCTGACAAGCTGGTATAAAATCAAACAAACAAAGCAGACGAGTCTGTGCATACATTCAGCTAAATGATTACCGACTTAGTATTAGCTCCAGGCAGAGTGAGTGGGGATGACAGGTGTAGGTGGAGGACTGGACTCACTCAGCATTTTTATTTTTGCATGTTTCACAGACGGAAAAACATACTGTACATTTGCACTGAAAAATTGTTCTTTCGTTTTTCTCACACATTTTTATAATTTTGTATCTCAGTGTATTGACAGCAATTAAAAATGACATAGTAAAAAATATATTTCTAACTGTATTTCAATGCAGCTTGGAATTTCAGATGGTTATAAATATGGTTTTACTTAAGATCAGCCTTGAGTACCACAACCCTCCGCCCCCAATACCCAAACTAGTACTATAAAATAACTTTGTGAATCTTCTGAGGTTGCATCACAGCGTAAAGAGATGCCAGTTCTGCAATGAAATGGTTTAAATAAATGTGTTTTCATGAGTCAGAATAGCTGGTCAAAATCCAAACCTAAATCCAATTGAGAATCTATGAGAAGAAATTTCCTTTTCATATAGGCTCACCATCCAATCGCACTGAGCTGTAGGTAGTTTTATCTAAACTAAAAGTTTGTCTACATAAAACTGTTTTACTTTGTAACAAACAGTGCTTCAGTAAGGCTACATACAAATGCATATCACACTTTTCAGATTCTTGTCTGAAACACAACTATACTCCCTGAAAACATCTTAAAGTTGGTGGCTTTGAGTCCAAGGCATATTAATGCAGCATTGTATGAAAAAAGAAACACTCTTTGAAACTCCTCTGAGTTGTTGGATAGGTTTTCTATGGATATTTGGTGTCTTTTCACAGATGACATCAGTTTGGTATTGTAGGATTTTGGAAGCTCGGTGAAAACTTCAAGCTGTTTCTTGTATTCTTTGAGACTTTCCAAAACCCAACGCTGTCTTACTGGGAAAGGGGTGGATGCGATTGGAGGTGCTACCGTAGGGTAAAGCTGTTGCCATGTGCAAAGTGTAATTGGTCTTCAAGAATGTATAGGTAGGAGGCAAGTGTCAAAGTAACAACCAAGTCAATGCAGATTTTTGCCAGCATAACACTGTTGCACTATGGCAAGGAGTACCTGTCAGTGATGTTAACGTCAGGCCAGTTTATTTATAATACGTAGGCTATATATAACATTTCAACTATCATGTCAATGTTTGGGTATTATTTGTTCGGGTTTTGAAGTAAATTAAAATCTCAGTGATGCTTTGTCAGTCCTGAAAAATAAACCCACAGAAATTCTTTAAAGACCCTTTAAGTGGAATTTTTAGATGGTGACATTAATACAAGTTTTCAAGAGTGACTTATCATATTGTCTAATTTAGAAACATTCACAGAGTCGAAATATAATGGCTCTCAAATATATATTTATTTGAGATTAATTACCCGTCATATTAAACAATAATGTTTTTTTTTTTTTTTGGTTAACGGGGTCTGCATATGGGTGACCCCCTTCCCAACCAACCGTCATTTTGCCTTTGGTGACCTGTGCACTGCTTAGAGCCTGGGGGCTCAGGCGCACAGACGCAGGGCTTGATCCATTGCTTCTGGACACGTTGGATTCCAGGGCCTTTGCATGCACTATATTCTCACCACACATGCACATCTGGTTTCCAGGATGTCCCTCATGAATGCAGACCTTTTAGCTGCCGTTACAGGCGGGCTGCTAGTGTTAATGACTGGGGCACTGCTCGGCTCCCGGGATGAAAATAGAGGAGAGGATGCAAAACAGAGGCAGCCATTGCCACTAAGAGGTAACTCAATCTATCGAGCAGAAGCTACGTGTGTGTGCGTGCTCACGTGCGTGTGTGTGTGTAAATGGCCAAAGGGGGTAGGCCAGCCAAAGGTCCTCGGGGTCAGAAGAGGTTGCCATAGCGCCAGTGCACCTATGTGCCAGGTCTGGCTTCCTCTCAACATCGCTGAGAGGTCAGAGCAATTTCCGCCAGTCGGGAGTAGGTCAGGGTCTAACTTCCCCTACATATCAGTCAGTGAAGGATGAGGAGGAGAGTACCGGGCCTGGTCTTTGTAGAATTACCTTCCCTAATCCCCAGAGTGTCGGGACTGCATGGAAAGTATTCTGTTGTTTTGGAGGGCGCGAGGTCACGTGAGGGAAATTCGAACCAGAGAATCTCCTTCTTGGTCTGTGACTTGAAATGTAATTATTTCAATCAGAAATGGTTGGGAATTTCACCACAGATGTAATTATTTTCTGGTTATTGGCTTAGTCCCAGATGCTTTCTGTTAAGTCCTTTTAGAAATGTCAGAATATCACCTTGTCTGCAAAAGAGAGAAAAAGAAAGTGAGCTAAGATAGTTCTCTGAGCAACTGTATATAAACGCTTTAAGAATAAAAATTATTTAACAAGCTCAGAGTTAAATGAGTTGTTTACCTGATTTTGCTTCGACACAAAAAAATGATGTATTTATTTATTTATCTTCTGTGCTCTCAGTTTAGCTTCTGAATCCTAACTCTTTGTCATTATCCACATTGTGTAATCATCCTGGCTGCAAAAACAAGAAATAAAATTGCTTTTCAATGAGTAATATTTTTGTAGAAAAGATATAGAAAAGATAACACTGACTTCATCTTAACAATGGGAAAAGGTGGGTGAAAAGTAAAAGAAAAACTGTAACATCACCATGATAACTACATTTCTACACTATGGTAACTCAGAAGGGCGACGTTAATCTCTTTTACAAATGATTTACCCTCACAGGCTTTACCTCTGATTAAATTGATTCATAATATTTGAGTTTGAAGTTTAGCCTTTAGCACCAGAGTTTAACTCAATTCTGAAGTCATTGTTTTGGAGACTTGACTGCAAACTCAAATCCCCATCTCTGTAATTTGTTTGCTGTTTCCATTTCCTCCAAACTTGTACTTTTGCATTTAAAGCCCAGAATTCTGTGCAAAGGCATCCAAAGGCAGCAGCTTCTGTTTGTTTTGTTTGTCATCAAAACAAACAAAAGAAATGGATGCATGTGTTTCACATAGCAGAAAAACTAATTTGCATTTCATCATCTAGATATTGTCAATAACTATTGTATATTTCTTTACATATCTATATATGTTATCTATTCAACTAAATTTCCCTCATTACATATTCAGCTATCAGCATTAATGGTTTACCAATACAATGAGCCATTAAGAATCGATTAATATTGATTCAGACATTTAGAAAAAGCATGCGCATATGTCAAGGTAGAGATATGTGGTTCACTCTCGTGGACGCCTGCCGCCCAGCTGGGATAGAAATCCAACCAAACCCTGTCCCTCCAGCAACCACAATTTAAGAAAAAGTTTTAACTCCAAAAGTCCAGTAAAAACATTAAAAAAGTGGACAAATTCCTACCAGCTTCTGGGAAAAAAAAGTCTTTAATAAACACAGCGCAAGAAAAGGATGAAAAATTATTACACTACTTTTATCTTCTTCCACTTGTCCCTGTTGCAACAACACATTTCATCTGAAAAGCAGGAGCCGGGGCACCAAAGCGAGCAGCCGGCCCCGAGTGTCACTCGAGCCGCTGATAACAAAAGCATTCACCCTGTGCACTGCTAAGCAGTTACCACATGATTTTATGAGAGCTGCGCTCATTTATGAGCGCAATCAGATGCAACCCAGTGCCCCACAGGATGTCAGCGTTAGCGCCCCTCTTTGTCCGATGATGATGGACTGTCAGCTCAATGGCGTTATTGTAGTTCTAGTGGCCATCCGGGGAGTAATACATTGATAACAATATCAGCTCATAAAAACAGGCTGGCGGAGGGAAAGGTCACTCCCTTTTTTTACTCGGCCACGGCGTACCTCCACCTCCTCTCTCTGGTTCATGATGCCTCCCTGGATTCTTCCGTTATCTCTCGCTTTCTGGGGGCTCTCTGTCGGGGTGACGATGGCTACCCGTCAGTGTGCGGGGAAGCTGGAATGTCATGTTTAAACTGGAGTTGGAGGTATGTTGACAGGCCAGACAGAGGAAACAGATGGCAGCGTGACATGCCCAAGGTCATCTGGCATGCCACTGTCAAGACACCTGCCTCTTTCTTTCTTTCATTCTTTGGCAATTCCCATCTATCACCTCCTATTCCTGCACTCTTTTCTTTGCATTTTTTGGGTCCCTAACCCATTTCCTCTTCCCCCTCTTCCCTCTTTCTTATGTTTATCACTCCTTCCTACCTCAATATAGGTCACAAAGGCTGCTATACAGGCTGCTGCCTATCTCTGCTCAAACACACTACCCCCCTGAACTCTCCTCACGCTCACATTAGCGATGTTGAACATTTATATTCCAGTCTCACTCGTTTTTTTTTTTTCCCCGTTCCTGATTCCACACATGTTGATTTGGGGGGCGTGGGGAATGTGCCAAGCTACCTTTGTCTCCCGAAGTCTTGCCCCGAACATTCCTGCCAGCAGAAATGTAGAAAGAATCCAGAAGAGTTTTAATTACCTGTGCAGCCATGCCTGGAAGGTTGTGCTCTGAAAATCCCAACAGGCACGGGGTACAGTAAGCATGCCATGTCGCAACACATAGCCTCTTTGTCTTAAAGGTAATTTCCAACAGGAGGTGGTGCTGGGGGAGACAAAAAAAAAAAAACTGTGGGAAAGGAAAGAAAAGTTTGTAGGGAGAGGAAGAAAAAGAGAGAAAAAATGCTTGTTTCTGCTTTTTGCCTTTTCCATCTTTGCAAAATGTTTTTTCATATGTTTATGGCTGAATCCCGAGAAGAGCAACGAGACAGCACAGTATCCTCTCCTCAACCAAATCTTGTCAGGAATGTTCGTTTCAGCTCAGCAGGCAGAGCTGTTTGTCCCCCCCTCAAAAAAAAAAATACATTCACTTCTCCTGTGATAAAGAAAACATTTCAGTGTTGATGCAAAAAAAAAATATATATCAAGTTGGGAGGGTAAAAAGTAAAGCAGGCAAGGCGAAGACTTTTTTTTTTTATTATTATGAAATTTACATTTTGAAAATATCCAGCTGCAGACAGCACAGCAAGTGTAGAGATTTGTTGATCAAGCATGTCTGACAGCACATGTCCATCATGGCCCCGAACTGTTAACCTCTGGAAAAAATATATATATATTTTTAGCCTTCCGTTGAGACTTCCTCAACTTTCACATTCAGCTTGGCACACAAGCGGCCCATGCTCACTCTTAACAAGGTGACAAGAGCGCCGTCCTGAGGTGACATTTCCCTCCATACGTGGCGCCTTAACAAATAAACCTTCACATTTATATTGGAGAGACGCCATCACCCTCCCCCTCGATCAGTGACTCAAAACAACCCGCGTTGTGTTTATGAGAATGTGTTTACGGCTGGTGTTTGCAGCCATCGGAGCAGCGTGATTACGCTTGTTGTTTATTTATTTATTTGTTTGTAAAACGAAAGAAAAAAGGGGCCTGAATACCACCAGAGTAACAAGGCAAAGGCTGATTAGACTTAAAGGCAAAGTAGATGGAGAGATCAAAATCACACTGGGTTGAGGGAGAAAGAGAGAGAGAAAGAGCGGGAGAGAGAGAGGGAGATGAGGCATAGAGATATGATGTAGGAGAGGGGTGAGTGGAGGTGTGGTGATGGTGATGGGGGTGAAAACTGCTTCAAATCTTCTCATCTACAAAGGTTAGTTTTTGAATCGAAAGTCTTTCACCACGAAACCGCATGTTTTTCCTTGAATAGGAATATGCATAGCCACAAACAGAGAGCATATGGATGTATTTATGGCACAACTGTGTTCTTGCAATCTTGACTGTGCAATGCTGAGCCTCTAATAAAAATAATAACAAAACAAATCCTGCTTCTCCCCCATTTTCAAAGAGGAATTTTAACTCTGCGAGAACAGAATCAGAAGTTATATTAAAGGTAAGCGATAGTATGATTTGTCACAATTCTACTTGCGCCTCTACACTTGCAGAGTTGCAGGATTGCACGTGTGTTTTTTGTAAGGGTGAGACTTAAGTTTGAGCTGAATTGGGTCTCTGTGTGGGCCAGAAACACTTGATGCTAGTCAAACTCACAGAGTTCAAGATTGACGTCTCGATGAAGAATTTGATTTTGTGAGCAGCTCTGGTGCTGTGGCTTCAGCCATTAATCATCCGTCTCTGGAGGACGGCGACTTCAGTGCAGCACGCCGGCCCTCTCTGTGTTGCCACAACCGAATGAGAGCCAAACCCAGCGTTCTTGAACAATAGATGCCCTGACGTGACACCATTTTAGTAGAGAGCTGCCTCTGTGAATGCGTGTGTGTGCGTTTGTGTGTTTGTGGGGGCAAGACAGATTCTTGAAAGTACAGTGACACCTAAAGGCCTAATCCTACAGGCCCTCTGCCTCTCCTCTCTGTCTCTGCTGCATTTGAGTCAAGGACATGTTGAAATTTGGAGAAAAACTGATGACTTATTACTTTTCGCTGCTCTTGATACTTCTAAGCGCGTGTACGGGGCATCAAATTTTTTTCTACTAATGACGTGCCTTGGGCTGCCTGCAGGTAGAAAGGCATTTTTATCTGTACACTTGAGCATCTGATTGGCCACAGAGCACAAATGTCTTTTTTTTTTTTAAAGAATGCACTGCATTAATTTGGTACTACTTAAATTGCTAGTGTATTATAATGCAATTTGTCCTCAAATAGTTTATTTTCTAAAGTTTGATGTGAAACATGTTTAGTTTTACTTCATTCCTGTTTATATATGTGTAAATATAACATAATATAATTTAATAATACATATGTACACAATACACTATATGATTCATTTATTTTACAATTAAAATTGTATGTGCTTGATCTATAATTCCTTTTCAAGAATTTCTAAATTTCAATCAAGGGTTTTTTTCAATGCCAATTTACAACATAGAATAATCTCAAAGAAGAAAGGTTTAAATCACACAAAAATATTAAGTCAAAAATCTAATAATATTTTTACATATAAAAACATTATAATAAAATTTTATGCATTCAGTTCAGTCCAAGTTGTACAATGCTGTCAAATTAAGTTTATAACAGTCAGTAAATAATTATTAATGTGGAAGCCCATCCGGTTACATAAAGTTATTGACTTTGCAACAATCCCTTCTCCAGAGCAAGCATGTGGTGACAGTGGACATTGCCTTGAATAATTGCATTTCTTAAGAAAAAAAAAACTCGATTGTATTTTTTTTTTCTTTTTTTTTTTTACATTTAGGTTTAGCTCTAATCCGAACTTGGCTCTCACGATCTAATTTATTATTTTCAAAGTATCTACCGCTCTTTTCTTTCCGTCCCTCACAATACACACTCGCAGAAACACACATTCCTCCATCTGAACAGTGTCTCTGTGAGGAGAAGCTCACCGGGGCACTCCTTTGATCTCTCCTCATTCCCTGCATCTGCTTTCACGAACAGCTCTGCATGCACGGCCCGTTTTTAATATGGCGGCGCAGCCTGGGTCCCCGAGTAACAATAAACTTTACCTTCAACTGTCAGCAGGACCTAATCACTGGGGTTACCGGAGCACTAAATGTTGGATCCCCGCTAATAATTCTGCCATTGAAGAAAAAGGGAGAAAAAAAGCAAACAGACCCACAGAGATACATATCTCACCCTCTCTGCAACAGAAATATCCTTTGGAGTTCACAATCTCATTTTCATCACTTGCAAATATGACGCGGAAGACAAGAAGGTAAGAATAAGCCTTCAGTTTCAGTGAATGCGGACAATCACAGAGGAATTCTTTCTTCCTTTCTAAGCTGCGGGCCTTTTCCCACAAATGTATGATCGGTCACTCTCAAAGAGCCTTCAGCAGAGCTGTTATTTGTCGTCCCGCGAGGTATCAGAGCTGGAGCTCACCAAGCCAACTAATGGAGCTTCAGAGGGCTGCAAATGGCAGGCAGCACGAACACGACAGCCTCTGTGGACTAAATAGATTTAGATATCACTTTAGGTTAGTTTCCCTGCAAAAGCGAGAGACGCAAAGCGCAAATACATTAAAACTACAATTGTGTGTGTGTGTGTATTTGATGTGGTAACAGAAACTCATATATTTTATAGAACTGCTAATCCATGACAGATTTAGGTTTAAAAGCAATCTTTACATTTTCCCAACATGCAATTTATGAGTAGAAGTAATATTTTGGAGTGGCTGAATCAAATAATGACTTGAGTCTGTTAGAGAATTAATGAAGGGTGCTAAGGATTAGGGTGATGGTAAGGAGGAGTGCATGACTGAAGATAGTGGAAACATACAACTATATTAAGAGTCATATTGTTGTAATGCCAGTAAAAAAGTTCCCTACTTATTCTTGAGAAGAGTACTGAAAATGTTTGACATATTAAGATATAAATGTAAATATAAATAAAACACAAATATGTATACAGATACGGTTTGTTTCATTGGTTTTTGTCAGTGTCTCATTTCATACCAAATACAAACTTCTCGGATGAAAAAAAATGTTCATCTAAAATTGCGGGCTTAATTGTAGTATAAGATATTTTTCTTTTTCTACTAGGTAATGTTTACTAAAATTTTATTTTGACCCCCTCAACAATATTATATCAGCTAGTGACCAAAATGTTTCCCGTTGTATTTATTATCATTTCATTCTCAAAGAAGTGAGCTCAAACCCAATTGTGCAATTTTCAGTGTCATCCATATATTCACATACCCACTTCCTCCCCCCCTCCAAAAAAAAAAGATGGCACCGAGTGGATTGGAGCGTGCAGTTTCAGATGCGAAATCCCTGCTCTGCCGGGGCCAAATATTTTACCATAGCTCAGCTGCTCCACTAAAATCTGCACTTGCCTTGCACTCCATTGCTCCCTCATCTTGCTTTGAAAAAAAACACCAGTGGATTAGAGGCCGTTGTCTCAGGACTCAAGCGGCTTGACTCCTCCGCGACACGGGGTCTCACGCCCGAGTCATGTTGTGGGAAACAGGCAACGGGGGAGAGAGAGTGAGCGGTTTTAAACAATTCAACAGTAAAGTCTCTTCGGGGAGAGAGCCGCAGCCACCTCTGAGAGGTTGGGCCTGTGAATGAGTATTCATGCATTTTCATCAGCAGTGATATCATTCACAGAGAATGCAATTCAGGTTGGTTTAAGTGAATACATTAAAGTAACAAGAGGCCGTCGTTTATTGGGGCTACGCTGTACAGTTTGTGTTTAAGGTTGCACATGGCTGCACTCTGGTGACACATGCAAAATGGCTTTGTGTACATTTGATTTTTTAATACTTTTTCATCCTCATTCATCCAGCTGTATACTGTGTAACTGACCCTACATCCTTTCTGCTAGTGCTCCACCGTTCAGCAGATATGAATGTATGAATAACCCCAAGTTGCAGAATCGGAGTAGTATTTGTCAGATGCGGGTTTTTTTGTTTTGTTTTGGGGTTTTTTTGTTTTTTTGTTTTTCAGTGGGCAGGTTTTGTAAAATGCTTCCATTAGCTTCAAGTAAAGTAAATACTAAATCCTTGGATGTTTCTATTATCCCTCTTCTTTCCTTTAGCATCTTGCTACCACCGTGTTAGCAACACAGATATATGATGGTGCTCTTTATTGGAATGATTTCCATGGGTGTTTGTCTCACTTCTGGTTCAGTGTTAGGCTTTCAGGAGGAGAGATTGAAATAAGTGGCGGAGGAAAGACAAGGTTGGGGGGTTGTGCTGTATGTGGGAAGCGGAGAATATGAAATTGATTAGTGAGCTGGAATGGAAAATAAAGACTTCATCAGGATCATCGTGGAGTCCCCACAATCAGCTGTGAGACATTGCAGGCTTCCTAATGAGGACAGAGAGGCAGGGGACCGTGTGTGCAGATGTGAACCTGCATGGTGTTCGTGTGTGAAAACAGAAGGATGAGCACAAAGGTTTCTGTCATTTTTCATCCAAATCTGTACTTTTTTTTTTCATTAAAAAAAAACCCGGCATTGTTCTTCAGCTACGTTCAAGCAAAGAAGAAAATTCTTTTGAAATGGTGCTTCAAAGCAGCTGAATTAAATTTTTTTCAACTCTAATCGGAGATTACAAGTTTAATTATTTTTGCACAATTGTGCTAAATGACAGTGGAATTGACAGCATTCTGGCGTGTTTGATGTCTTGACAATGCAAAAATAAGCTGAAATTTCAGAAGAAGGAAGACAAATAAAGCAGCATGAGCCAAATCATTGTTTTAATTGAAAAACTGAATTTTTTGTTTGGATGCGTTTTAGTGGAAAGAAAATTATTTAATTAATAGATTTAAAATAGAGGAATCATTGCAGTATAACTTTTGATTGGTTTTGTTATCGTTAGTGTCAAAATACGGAAAAATATAATTGGTGTTAAACTGTATTTAATTCAAAATTTATTTCAGTTTGTAATCATTAAATATATATTTATTTTTACTTGAATTTGCAAAAAAAAGAAAAAACACAAACGTTTTTTTTTTTTTTTTTTTCATAAGGCTCTCTTATTTTTTGTGGGGTTTTAACCCTAATTAGTAAATGTAAAATATAGGTCAGGTTTCAAGCTACTTTTCACGCTTTGTACTTACTTTGTTGTGTTACTTTTATTCAAGTCATTTTAAATAATAAATCGCTTAAGGAAATAAATCATCTGCAGTTTCGTCTTTATCACGGTGAAACAGTCACAGTTGGTGATTCACGTTCACTCGATTAATCATGACACCTTATGTATTCAGCCGTGAAGGCATTTCTACAGCAGCATTCAGAGTCTGACTTTGTCTGTACACCTGAAAATCCACTGAAACACAGTTAGTAAATTGCAGTGAAAGTACGAAAGATATATTTTTTGAAAAGCGGAACATGACGAATAAAATTATCAAAAGTATTTTTGCAGCGTAGATAGAATTTTAAGATAGTTAAAAAAAAAAAAACAATGGAAAAAAATGAAATTGTACATGTTTTTATTTCAATTTGCCTTTTTGTTGAAGTGTTATGCTTCCTCATTTGGAAGCCAATAACTCCGCTAGCCATGATGGTTCAAATACCCAACTGGTATTTAAAGGTTAATTGTAAACTTATTATTAACACAATGGACGGTTGTGAAATTCATTAAACTCAAATCTCCAACCACAAGAGAAACATACGCACTAAAATGGGGCATGTTGCCAGAGCCAATCACCGCTGAGCACTGTCAAGCAGGCATCCAATCAGGATGCTGCTCCAGATGATGCTGACGAATCACTCAAAACTTTTTTCTGTCTCTCTTTTTACCTTATTTCTATGCTGATAAAATATTCTACCAAGTGTGAGAATGGCTGAATTGCCGTAGTGTTGCTCTCCCACTGTCCCCCCCTTCCCTGGTTATTTTGGTACGTTGGAGAAAGTGTGGTTGACTCCTGGAAGAAACCCTCTGGCGACTGCTATTTATAGGGAAGACACACAGTCACATTTGCATCTGGAGCTTATGAGGGAGGGAGAGAAAGAAAGACGGAAGGGGAATGTGAGAGAAGCATGAAGGATACAGTTAATTTTGGAAATAATCTACGCCAAGATATTATTTATTTCCTTAGCAGGACAAATACAGGAAAAAAAGGTAAAAAGAAAAAAAAGAGGAAGCAGGCGGGAGACTAAAAACAACTTCTTCCAGATATTATTTTTTTTTGCCTAAAGTTAAAAAAAAAAAAAAAAAAAAACACTTTGAAATAAGACAGGCTGACCCAAATTGAATTAAATCGATTTGGATTCTCCTGAGCCTGCTTTTTCCACAGTGTACAAAGTATTATCCTCCATTTCCTGTGACAGTGTCATAAGTAACATGCATTACTCAGCTTCTTATAAAAATACTCGAGAGCTATGCCATCGATTCCTGTGCTTCAATAATTGAGCTGCCGAAGCAGAACAATGACGTTCCTATTGTTCCCCATTTGGGCCGCTGAAAGTGTGTCTCCCTTAAGGCCGTAGGATAAAAAGACTTCTTTTTTTATGTGACCACAGAACGAATGAGTTCAGCGTGAGATCAGCGAAAAAATATGAATGGATTTTGAGTCAGACAGATAGGACTATCCCGGGGTCTGCCTCTTCTAACCACAAGGCCTGAATGCTGATTATCTGTGATATCTGGAAATATTCAGCCTACAGGTCTCTACAAAAGAAAGAGGAGGAAGAAGAAAGAAAGCCTTGATGGCTTAAACAGATTTTCTGGTGGTGTTCGTTTGCTCCATTTGAAGTCGATGGCTAGATGCGATCTCCAAAAGACTCTGAACTGAGAAGGGGACGCCAGCCCCTCTCTACGTCATAGAGAGCATCACAGAGAAAGGGCCCTCTCTGGCAAATCACAGCACCAACGTAAATCTCCTTCCACAGACACTATGATAGACCTAGCAACAGCAGGAGTGTTTTTGTGTGAGTCCCTCAGTGGGAAAACCCACATTCTAATTCCTGATGGATACTTCGAGCTCATCAACACATTAGGACTGCACAATTTAAGATCCTTATTAATAGGTGCAGGAAGTTATTCTCAAGGCTTTAAAACATTCCCATATTGTCACTTTTTTTTTCCTTTCTGAAATGAGTCCTTAAGGAATAAATATGTTAATGCATGTTTAGCCCTATTCCCCTAAAGGGCACAGTGCATTGAGTGTGGTGAAGCACATGGTTGTAGAAGAGGGGTAAATGGGGAGAGGGTTATGGAAGAGAAACGGGGGAGAAGAGAAAAAAGGGGGGAAAGATAGCGGGGCGGGAGGGGAGGTGTATACATTATTAACTACGACTTCATCACATGTTCCCAGTTTCTTAGGGACTTATTATTCCGAAGCGCTTTAATGAATAACAAGAAGAGAAGGCAGAGGGAGAGAGGAAAGGGAGTGATTGATGGAGCAAGACACCGCCCCCAGCTGGCTCACTCCAGTACTGCTCTTCAAACAGGAAGACCAGGGGGAGAGAGAGAGAGACAGTTGGAAAAAAAAATAACCACAGAGGGCAACAACCTCTAAAGTGTCCCTGGCATTAGCATTTCACAAGGTCCCCGTCTGCCAAGCTGCATATAGATTGGGATTTGCTTTGTCAAGGATACTTGTCAAGCGTAGGCATGACAGCCTGATTTCATGAGCCCTGTGCAACAGTGAGGTTGGACATCGAAGCGGGAGCTCAGCAAAGCCTCTCTGTGGTGTTGTGCTTTTTTGTGTGCGTGCAGAAGTGAGGGGAGGAAAGTGCAGTTGAGTTGAAGTCTTTATGCTTTTATGCATGTGTGGATGTGTGTGCGTGTGTTTGCAGGTGCGTGGGGGTGTGTGCGTTTGTGTTAAAATATGCTTGTGTGATTGCAAAACCAAATTGGATTGTGAGATTCACTGTATCCAAGGTGACCGTTGGTGAGTTTTTTTTGTGTGTGTGTGGTTTTTTTTTTTTCAGAGAAGGTGGAGCATTTCTGATCAGCATTGTCCTACTTTCCATAAGTTTATTCACACACATAGATAAATTGACATTTCTGTGTTATTCCCTGGCATATTACTCACTGTCCTGCTGGTCATTAGCAAATGCAAAGAAAGCGGCGGAAGCGAAACTGTTGGAGATCTTTCCTCCGAGCTGCTCTTTAGATGCTTCAAGCTACTTTGTGCTTAACAGATACAATAAGTTGTGCTTCTACTGCTGACAGTGTATTCCTGCAAATGTGGGCGTGTATTTGCAGATATGAGACTGTAGTTGCTAACACACTGCTTCAGTGTGCTTCAGAGCTTTAGGGGGAAAAAATACAAACAAAAAACACAACAACGAACAGTAAGCAGGCTGGTAGGGAAGTCTCGACCTTTAGTGAAAAAAGGAAAAAGAGAATGCAATACCAGAGGATGTCAGGTCCATTTAGAGCGGTGTGAATCAGGCCCCTGTGCTCCCTGCTGCTACCTTTCATTCTGACTCAGAGGAAAAAGTACAGCATGTGTAGAAGGCCATTTGAAGGAAACTCATGAGAGAATAACAGCTTTTACGCTTTAACTGATCTCTTCCGCTGCCCTGTCCAAACCTTTCTTTTCTGGCCTTTTTTTCCCCATCTATTGTCATGTAAGCACATGTAAGTGAATTGGTGGCAGTTTGCAAAGACAATAATCCACCTGAGAACATTTACAATAACTATTGTGTAACTATGCACTCATATGGACTTATGCATTTATCAATAGCACTTGTCCAACAGTTTTATCATGCTTTTGTTTTGTTTTGTTTTTTTATTTGCTGCAACAATCAGAATGTAATCACCTTCAAATAGAATTCTATTTGGTTAAGTTTAAGTATCCATCATCACTTAATTAAATTAATCTTCAGGCACTATACAACAGAGACAAGTTCAGTTAATGTGATTTTTTTTATTTATTTCAGGTTCAGCTGGTGCCGCCTTTCTCATCAGACCCTGGCAGTGGTTTATACTTTCTTTCTTCTTTCTTTCTTCTTTAAAAGAACAGCTGGTCCATTTTTAAATGCAGACTCTTAAATACACAAACACAAAAGAAGAAATGCAACAGAAAAATGCTGAAAACAAAAACTCCTGCCACCAGAAGGAAAAAACTAAAATCAACACAACAAATGCAAACAAAAAATGCTGCAACTGCAGGAAATAGGAGCAAGCAAGAAAATGTCACAAGAAATAAAAACACCAGCAAGTATGAAATGCTGCAAACTGATTCCACAAAACAGAAGCGCTCCAGACCACTAGGGGGAGTCGACCAACAAATCATAGGTCTGAAAATCATATGGGGGTCACACTCTTAAGAGATGGGATGTCATGATTTAATGCTTCAGAAGAAAGTAAGAGTGGTGTGTTACAATTCATGTTTTTTTTTTTTACAATACTATGGAAGGGCAGCATGTTTACATAGATGATATTCTCTATTCCCGACAGCAACATCCATAATGGTGTGGTGCACTTCAGTTTTGTGGAGCAAGTTTGCAGTTGTTTTTTCCATTTGCAGCTTTTTCACTTTCATGTCCATCCTGTTGCAGCATTTTGTTTGTTGGTGTTAGCATTATTCGTTTGCATTTGTTTTGTTGATTGTAGGCTTTTCCCTCTATTGTTGTGGTTGCAATATTTATCGTTTATAACTTTTTCCAGTTGCATTGGTTTTTTGTATTTATGAGTTTTGGATTTTGCACCATTTATGTGTGTGCATCTAGTTTCACTATTTGCAGCTTGTTTCCCCATTTACTGGATGTTTGTAACAAAGACTGTAAATGTACCTACAGGTGTAGTTGAAACCATAGTTTATAGTTAACAGAAGCTATGCCACCTTGAGGTGGCAGAAAGATGAATATATCAATAACTGTCATCGGATTTTGGAGGAGGCAGGCTGGGAAAAACTCCTAACTAACAGAAACAGACCGACAGCAAGACTTGATGCCCAATGAGTTTTCAGTTTTCATGTTTTTGGCGGAATGCTAGAGGGCCCCATTCCTGAACTCCAAGATGTAAACCGATACCGATCCAAAAGTACTGGGAAAGTGAGCTCCAGCTTCCTTACAACTATATAAATAAGCTAAAGAGTTTTTGGCATTCTGCTCTGTGAAGCGATAAATCAAAATCTGAGCTTTTCAGTTTTGTGGATGAGTATTATGACTGGAGGAGGAAGAACAGAACATCCATTGACCTTTTTTTGCAAGTCATCTGTCATACATTGTCTTAGCCACTAGCGGTGTAATATCCATATAAATATTAAGTAATTTTTGTTATTTTGTTTGGCTTAATCATCTTGGAAAAAAGAAAATAATAAGCTTTGCATTTAATTTTAATGGGCAAATTCCACAGAGAATAAGAGATTTGGCAGCTTTCTTGTTGATTTATGTAGTGATACGATCTGCTACATTTCTCCAAAAAGCAGAACATATGCCAAAAGAAAGACCCAGCCCAACATGCTTGTAAATCTAATTATATGACTATATAAAATTAGGACTTGCACCATTTTTTAAAGAGGATGTAAAAATGCTTCTTGCTCTGACCATCAAAAATTGATTGTGTGGAAGAATGATGTGATGCAACCAGATTAACAGAAAAGGGTGCATATCAAAACAAGAAGTTTAAACCTTTAATTAATTGATTTCTGACAGCAAATACTTGAAAAGATGCAGAGCACATTCCAAAGCAAATATTATAAAGAATAAATAAACAATTGAACAATTAAAAAGAGAGAATATTTTAATGAGGAGGGTGTGTTTTTGGGATACATTTAGTTGTCAACCAGTAAACCTAGGAGACTGACTGATGAAATACTACACTCACTGACAAAAGAGGAAGCAAGACCAGCCTGAATGTTTGCATTAGGAAACTGCTGTGAAATGACAGGGGACATTAATTACCACTTCGGTGTGTTCTCAGTCATCTCCTATATTTCGAAGTCTCTCTAGATCAGACGCGGCGTCAATGGGAAAAGTCAGCAAAAGTTAACGTCTTGTCAAAACCAGCATACCAGCAGCTCCATAATGGCTTTAAAAGTTCGACTTTCCGTCTCCCACAAATGACCACAGTCAGCTCTGTTCCTCGTCATCTTTATTTTGTAACTCTAACCTCATCTGCAGCTGTTTTCTTGCAGGCCTTTGATTTCTCTTCTTTCCCCTCTCAACAATTGGACCAACTGGTACTGAGTTGCACCAAAGGCTGCTACTTGTCGTCTCTGATGTGTGACAGCTTAACTATTTCTGTGCTTGGCAAAGACAAAGTGTCTCAAACAAGCAGCAAAGTCCCAGGGTTTCAGCCGGTGACTACTGACATCCAGGCTTCATAGAAGTGGATAATCGTGTTTATTACACGGGGGTCACAGGTCACACATCGCCTAATAACCTCAGACGGGCCGTTTTGTCATGGCTCGCCAGAGAGGAAAGCCAGTTTGGCGCACATGAGCGGCTGTCACACTTGTTTTCACAGAAGCAGAGAGGGAAGGAGCGACTGTAAGGGTTTAAGAGTTTTGGGAATTGGGGAGAGTTTACACCTGTAACCTGTCACTCAAAGCCTGTCATCACTGATCTCTGCCATTCATCATGTTCGTAAAATCATTAATCTCATTTTCTTCCCGGCAGCAACTGGTTGCAGATGGGATCCATCCGTGTCTTGTTCCACTAAGCGATATCTTCATCTGTTCAGTGTTGTACCAAGGCTGCTCACATCTTTGCTGACATGTTATCATCTGAAATTAATGCTTGTAGTCTCTGTTGTAAAAAGGAAAACAAGAACCTGGCATCTGCTCAAAATGAGTATTGACGTATGAATGTATTAGTTATTTTTTCCAGGTGATGAAAACCAGGATGAGTTCACATAGAGCCTCAAGATAAAATCATCTATCCTCTTGATGTACAAGACGGGGCAAAAAGATCACATGTGCGAGACAGAAAAGCAAAGGGTTTGTACGCTGGCTTCAGCTGAAGGAATCTCCAAAGACTTGGTTTTATTGCCTCGCTCAGCCCTATAATGATGTTAGGACTCCGGGCTGCTTTGGTTTGTCGTGCTTGGGCTCCCCAGCTAGCCTCCATTTGGCTTTGGGGAAGCAGCTGATATTGGCCATACTGCACTGAAATTTCCCCAAACAGGTTAAATCTCAGTTTAAGCTGCAGACACACATAATGAAAATATGCATGTGCATACAAACATGTATTCACACGAAGGCAGTGTATGCGCCAAAAGCAATCCAAGCCCTTGCAACAAAATGACATTTGAGGGCTGCACATTAGTGAAATGGTAGACTGCTTTGTCGTAGCTGCCCTTCAATCTAATGTAGGTTTCTCTGAAACGTTGGAGCACAAACCCATTTCTAATATCAAGATTTTAAAATGTTTGTTTTTATAGCCACTGTCTGACTGTCTGAAGTACTTCTATGAGATGCCAGAGAAAATGTCAAAAATGAAAGTCTTCTTTGGCCTCCTGGAACTTTCAGTTTTTCAGTGCTGCCCCCCTCCCACCTATTGCTGCATACTGCTGATCAGTTAGCCTCATGAACCATGCCCCTTGTTTACAAGGAAGGCAGCTTGAAGACAAAGACTGAAAATATTTTTAATTCTGTTACAAGTGGAAACTAAACATGACATTCTTAAACACTGCTCATGACAAACTACCACAGGCATATTTCTCAAGTAACTGACAGACTGGCTACCCGAGCCTGCATAATTAGTGCATAAATATTATCTTGTTGCACACGTGTTCCCCCATAAATTGCAGAACAGGTGGGTATTAAGTTCTGTGCAACAGGCACATTTTCTTGAAAACAGCTAATTAAAGTACGTTCATCTATCTGTTTTAATTGTGCGCTTAACTCCATGTATCAAAATAAGAATAAATAAATTATTATATCATTTGATAATCAAGGGTTTAGTCATTGTAGCAGTACTGGAAAAAGGGTTGCTTTGCTGTTTAAAAAACAAAAATTAGGTTAACTTATAAACTGTGATTGTGTTTTAATTTTTTTTAAGTTAGCCTACCAAATCTTCTTTTGTTTCATCATTATGAATGTCCTTTGATTTTTCATTTTGATCGTTTGTGTGAAAAGTTTAGAGGCTGTTTCTCCTGGACTGAGTTACTTCTCAAGTAGATTAACTAAATTATAGTTTAATTAACAAGGGGGAGAGATTCATCCAAACAACCTGCCTCTATGAAATAAAATAATTCTTCCCTAAACCTAGTAAGTCATTGTGCCAGCATTGATGGCCACTATGAAACCTTTATTCTGACTTTTGTTTATACCATTTCATAGGTGAACTTGTTGGTTTGCTTTAGATCATTGACCTACTGCCCAACTCACATGCACTTAAGCTGGACATCATGGCCAAACATTCTTCTGCAGGATTTTTCAGCACAGAAATTATCGTTCCAATAATTACAACAAATGATATTAAAGTACCAAAGCAGACCATGACGATCACTCTAAAACAACCATGCTTGAGTATATGGTATGATGTTCTTTTTGTAAAATGCTTTTCTAGTTTCAATCATCATTGCCAAAAACGGCAACTGATCTCTTTCTGGTAAACAGTTTTCCCCTTGTAACTCTTCCAAGCCTGATATTTTTGCAGTTTCTTTTATGTCAGACTATGAGCAAGGACTTGTTCTGAGTCCTGCAGTGTTTCAAAAGGGCTTTTTTGACCATCTGGAAGAGTCGTCGATTTTGTCGGCGTAAGTTTGGTATCCTGGGTCACTACTAGGACAGTTCCACTGATCTAAGATGCTTCGTCCACTTGTTGGAGTCCCAAACCCTTAGAAATATTACCCTTTACAGAATAAAAAATGTCAACTATGTCAAAAATGTCATCTATTCTTTTTTTTTTTTTTCCAGAGTATTATTTACTTATGTTGTTGGACATGTTACATTTATACAAATTATTGATTCCACGGGTCAGACAGTAATCATGGCAAATAAAAATGCGTTTAATAAATAATGATGTGACAAACTCAAATCCTGGTTTCAAAAAGTTTTTTTGTGATTATCTAAGTGCAACAAAAAAAAGCAAAAGTTGTAAACTGCCTTTTCTCAACATACTTGGCTGTGAACTCATTCGATTTTTGTATCAGACGGAGAATCCATATCATCATATTTTCAGACATATTAAGTGCTGGAGACAAAAAAAGATCTGCTAGATTTTTTTTTTATGTAATAGCAAAATGTACATACTCATAAATATCAAAATTGCTGTTCTTATAAAACTGAACCTGCAGACTTTTCTATTTATGTTTTTTTTTTTTTTTTTTTTTTTTTTCTGGGCCAGAAATAGCAATGGTGCCCCTGCATCTGCGCCAACTACAACGCTCCAGATTAAAGGTTGTTGTTCAGTTCAGAAAACCCACACATCCTCCGGCATCACAATGTGTCATGACAACATATGACAACTTAATGTTTCTTTTTTTCTCCTTCCTATTAGCAGGGTTAGTACCAGTGTTGGTTTTATCACAAGATTGATGCATTATCATAGCAGACAGCAGTGCGCTCAAAGTGGGAATAATATACCCATTAAATAAATTATACACTTATTATTTTAAATACTCTGCCTTTCTGTGATGGACTCCATTAGACTCCACTGTGTAGTGCAGTCTTCACCACTGGACCCAGAGGCAAACTCAGCATTTGCCTCTGCAACTGCTCTGCGAACTAATTGATCAAAAAGAACAATTAGGCAGCTTGACACAATACAAAAAGTCACATTTTGAAAACATCACACACACTTCACTTCTCTTTTCATGACTTTTACAGGTTTGTGTAAATGTGCAGCCTTCCATAAAGTGCTTAGACATTGAGAAAAAAATGTACACTAACAAATTGCAGATGTCATTTGGGTCAGTGATGTTTTGGAAACAGCCAACTGAGACCTTATGAGAAAATCTGCAGACCTGAGTCCTATGTTGAACTTCACAATAGAAATGATTTCCCTCTGATTGTTGTCTCTTTGAATCTTGGTTCAGCCCTAAAGTGTTGATTGTTCACCTGCCAGTTTGCTCTCTTCCACAGATGTTCCCACTCACCTGATTTCCCTCACCTGCATCATTTTCCACTCATTCTTTAGTATATAAGTTGACCGGTTTTCCTTTGCTGGTTCCTTCTGTGTTGTGATCTGTCTTATATGGCTGTTAAGCTGGTTACTTTGTGTTTCCTTTGTGTGCTGCAAAGTCATCTTGTTTCGTTCTTTAATAAAGTTCTCACTTGCTGCAGTCTCTGTGCTTTGGTCCTCTTCAAACCTCAACCAAGCCTGACAGAAGATCGATGCTTTTTCTCAATGGGACATTGATATTTGTGGAAAATGTTTTTTTGTTGTTGTTGTAGTTGTTCTAAAAAATAATTGAAGAAAAAAAAAGCTCAAATAAGTATGTTGGTACTCTGGTACGTTTCTGTCAAGGAAATACAAGTATTTAATTTTTATTTATATATTTTACGATCATAGTGAGGTCAAATATTCAAATCAAAATGGTTTCGCCTGATAAAAAGTCCAAAACTTGACTTTTGGACCTGATAAAGTCATTGAGCCAGCTTCCCGCACAAAAAATAAGACAAAATCTTTGAGGTCATCTGAAGAGGGCTGTTTAGTCTGCCAGTATTACTCAGCCAAGATGTGGGACGCTGACAGACTCCAACCAAAGAAAAATGAATACTGACATTGATCCAAAGGGTGTTTCGAGAAAGCATAGATTTCAAAGTGTGCACACATATGAAACCAGGCAGCTGCATTTTCTTTATTTTTTTTCCCAAACAGATTTGCTTGGGTTTGCTTGAACTGTATAGGCTATACATCGCAATAACGCTGAAAATTTTTTGGAAAGGATTCCTAATGGTCTCATTTTTAGGTCCAAAAACCCTGGAATTGAGTGTTAAATTTTTTGTTAAGCCTCTTTTATTAAAATGTCCCAATCCTTAAAAATAGAACTTAATTTTACAGATCTACACGATACGCCAGGGAAGTCTAAATTTCCCAATACAAATAAAAAAATACATTAACGTTCAAAACGCTGCAGTTGCTGCAGTCTTCCACCTCTTGGTTGGGGGAAAAGGACATTTTAGTATGTGCCATTTCAAAACCACATAAAATAAATGATGCAATTACCTAAAAGGCACTACTTCTCCCTCGACCAAGCAGCAGAACGTTTGTGTGTGGCTGCTCATTCATGTGCACTTTCCTGAATTTATCATGTCGTATAAACTTTTAGTTGCTTAAACTCGTCAGGGGGCTTTTTGACAATGCTCTCAGAGACATACACCCCCAAGCTTGCTTTGCAGTTCACCAGTTCACATGGTCACCTTATGAACTGGACACCAATGGTCCCTTTACTCTCTGGAGCAAAGAGAGGGCTTAAATGAAATAATAAATATCCACAGTATGGCTCCCACTCACGCACCAGGCCGTACTGACCCCTCTCAGGACCTTCCAAGTCAGGCAGGAAGAAGCAACGAAGGGAATGGGAGCGTGAGGATGTTTGGGAGGGGAGGGCAGTACACCGCTCAGGTGACCCAGGAAATGCTTTGGAGGACCTGGGGTCCTGGTGATTGCCTGGGAGAGGCTAGAGAGGCTAGAGAGGCTAGTTCAGCGATGATCATCAACAAAAAAAGGAAAGAAAGACGGAGCCTTAGCTGAGCTGGACTGAGCCAAGCTAAGCCAGGCAGCTGGCAGACATCACAGAAAATATGTTTGTGTGCTCTGGACAAAGCAGGTCAGAAGGGCTGTGATCCAAAAGGGAAGCATATAGAGACGGAACGGGGAGTAAAACTACAAGATGAAGATGAAGAAACTGACAGGAAAAGCAGGAGGAAAGGGGAGTTTAAAAGAGATAAGATTGGCAAGAAGTCTGATTTTTTATTTTTTTTTGCTTTCATCCTAAACTCAAGAGTTTTGACCTGGTGACATCGACCACAAAAACGCAAACAAGTGAACATACATTTCGATTTGCTAAGTTATCCTGCACTCATCTATCTCTTCTAAAGTATATTATCTTTAGCAAGTGATATATGGCAATCCTTTTTTGGCCCTCAGTCCCATCCTTGACCCCAAAACAGCACACTCTAGGAGCAACGGCGATCTGTCCAGATGCTGCAGCCTGTGAAAACAACAATGTGGGCGAGTCTCCCTCTTCTGAGGGCCGGGTTCAGTGCTGTTATAACATAAGAGGACAGCGGGATTAGGTGAAAACATACAGCTGCGGCTGCAGCCCGCGTTTGTGTGTGGGAGAAAAGGTGGATAGAGGAGATTAAAGGATGGGTGGCAGATTGAAGGATGGAAAGGTTGTGTTTGACACTTGTGTGCAAAGAGGTGATTGTGCATACTGCATGTGTGGAAGGGCGGCAGGTTAGTGGAAGGCGGAAAGAAGATGACTGTAATTATGCTGGGCAGGCTTTAGTCAGGGAATATGTAGACAACATGTACATCTGGTTGACAGTGAGCAAGCTCAAGTGTCCTTGACTGAATGAATACAAATATTTGCAAACATGTGAAGCCAGATAGAAAATGTGTGCAAAGACCAACTAACAAAGAGTACTACATGCTTGTCCTTGAATCTGAAAAGCACAGCTCTCCAATATTTCATACTTTGACATTAATAGCAGAGCATTCTCCTATTTTATTTACTTTGCAATATTGCAAATGGATATTTTTTTTAAAAAGCTCTTTCTTGTGTCGTAAATAGGTTTTTGCTATAACTTCCGATGTACTGCAGTGTATTGTAAAACTTCTTATTCCACTTTGCTAAAACACAGTCTGTGTTATAGTCACACGAAGTGGCTCTTCACTGTAAACAGTTAAAAGTTTTACATGATTTAAAATGTTATAAAATAAAAATCTGAAAATGTGGTATGCGTATGATTCAATCTCTTTTATTCAAAATTATACGCACCTAAAATTGTCCACAGAAATAACCTAATTAGAAGAGTCCTGAATTTATACTGATACTGTGTTACAGAACATCTGTTCTGTAAATGCCTCATACTTTTGTTATAGCAAATTGGTAAATAAACATCCTGAAGAGCTGAAAACAGTATAGAAAGGTCAGGATTTCAGTTGTCATAGAGCTCAAGAAGATAAAGGAAAAGTTTAAAGCACAACAGCAAGCCTACTGAGACATGGCCGTCCAGTTAACCAACTGGCCAGACACAGACAGCATTGATCAGACAGGCAGTCAGGAAAGTTGTAGTAACTTTAGGAGCTCCAGGAAACAGTAGCTCAGTTAGGATAGGACAATTATTTGAAGCAAATTTTTATGAGAGGCATAAAATGTTTAATTTGAAGTTTGACAAAATCAAGACTGTGCTCTTGATTTTTGCTTACAAGTAAAACACAAAGTGTGGATAAACGCTTACGTTGCACATCATCATTCTAAACTCACTTTGGGGATATTTTTCTTTTGTAATAAAACAAAAGATAGTGAGTTGCACCTTCCACAAAACACAAAGTTTTAGTAAAAGGACAAGTGTGGATAGAAGTCAGTCCACCTCTATTTTGCTTCTGAGGTTATCACATCTCTGCATCAGCTAACTTGCATATGGACAAGCAGGCATTGCAGGGCAAGGGCGTGATTTACTGATGACATATGGTTTATGGGGGGAGCCAGGACCAAACTTGTTATACACTGTAAACTGTCACAGCGGTGCAGGATGTTACCAACTGAACGCATGATTTATCAAAGGCAGCTTCTCTTTGCTGTTTGAAGACAGCAATGTTTTGTGAGAGAGAGTGGAATTTATGTGAAGATGGATGGAAGGAAAGGCTTAAAATTGGAGTGGAGGTTTTCTGCTTGTGCTTCAAGCAGGACAATGATCCTAAAAACACATGCATTGCTGCAGTAGAACGGTTTAGATCAAACCATATTCATGTGTTAGAATAGACCAGTCACTTTATAAAGATTTTACTTTTAATTCATGCTTGTTCCATCACATCAAACTTTACAGAATAAAACATTTGATAACTTTTGTAATGAAGTGTCATTTGGTAAATAATAACACTTTTAATGCAAAGTGCGAACTTTACATTAAAAGTGTCATTATTTACTTCATAACAGTCATACACATTCATAAAGGCTCCTTCATGTCCAGAACTGGTGTTTTCTCATATTTATGATAGTGTCATGTCAGTCTTATGCACACCCCTTCAAATAAAGTCTTACAGAATATTTAAAGCTTGTGCTTGTAACATGACAAAATACAAAAAAAGGAAAATAAATACTTTTGCAATGCACTGCATATAGTAACTGTGTGGTCAGAAGATTAAAAAGCCAAAGAACACAAATTTCTAAAACAAAAAAATACATGCCAACGCTGTCAGGCTGAATCCAAGGCCAGTTGTTTACAAAAGGTTGTGCCAAAACCCAAAATATGCACCCATTTCATTTATGTTGCTTTACAAAGTTGATCTTTGAGGTGTTTTTCCTTCCGTTTTTCTCATCGTATTTGACTTTCCCTCCGTCTCCACCTCCAAGAGGCATCCAGGGACAGCCTTCAGCACTACGCATTTCTAAACAGCCTGTCTACAGGGGTTAGTTTGTTTTACCATCCCAGCAGGAGGGCTGATGAGAGTCAACCGGGGTCAAGGCAGGCTGAGACTTCATAGCAATCCTTTGACAGAGGGGCGTAGCCTCTTCAGACCCCACAGATTGTTGGTTCAATAACAGCACAGAGCACCACTCTCTGGGAGTTCCTGTACCCTTTATAGAGGACAGCTTTAATCAACCATGGTTGAGCTGTTTGTGCAGTGGTCTTAGTCATTTCTTGTCTCTAGATGCCAAGTTTTTCATTTAGGTGCGTGGGGATTGCAGTGGGCCATAAAACTTTCCTCAGCAACCGCAAGAGGGATGAAGGCAAGCTGTGCCGGAAAATTCATCAATGTAGCTTTTAATTTTAAGTTGGATGATGTAAAACTTTCTGGTTCCATATGGGGAAAAAAAAACAGTCAGTGGAGAATCTCATTAGAAATTCAGGCAGCACACAACTTTAGCATTGCAGAAGTTACTTTTCTTTGTGTTGGAATGTATCGAGGCCAGAATTTTTACCCACTTTTGTCGTCATGTTGCGCAGTGATGTCCCGCCCCTGGAGGATGTGAGTGGCTCTCAGCAGATGTGAGCAGCTGGGCTCTGTGGAAGGGCTACTTAAAGAGGCCTTACAGGTGCAGTAATGAGCAGGTTTTTAAAATCCCCCTGTCGCCTCTCTTCTAATCAGCCTCAAGGCTATTTTTACCAACCCCTGCGGGCCCCTCTGTCTCATCTACTTTCAGTTGCTCATAGAGGGCACATTGTTTTCACAGAAACACGCACCGACAGTGTCACAGTACACACATTAAGGAACAGTACATGCAAATTTAGTAAAAACGCCCCCACACAATCAGGTGTTAAAAAAACCCACAGGCAATTGAAGGGTTTGACTCGCTTACTGTAGGTGGTATCTTGCTCCTTTTTTGTGATGTTTCAACATTTTGCAAGATGTCTATATTTAGATGTGCCATTTATTTCTTAAGTTGGAGAAAAGAAGACCTAACAATGTCCTTGTTTTTCAGCCAGAAAGACAGATAAACACTGACAAACTTTTACGGACTTTACTTTTCAAAAAGGCATGGGATGTCTTAAAAATAAAATATCCTGGGGAAAAATGTGCCATATATTTTGTATTCCATAAATGCATTTTTTTTTACCAAAATATTTTTATTGAGATTTTCCACTTTGGACATACAATCATGTAACTATCTGAACAAGTTCTCTTTGTAGTTATTACATGACATTAATTATTCTTACTCAACTCAGAGAAAAAAAAAAAAAAAGAAAGAGAAAAAGAAATAACCACAAAACACAGCTTCTCAAAAACGGGGATATTCAAGCAAATTACAAACTGGTTAGATATAAATGTACACATCTATGCAGCATGGCGCACCGCGGGTTCCGTCAAGTCAGAACTCAAACGAACCCTCTAACAAGTCTAAATCCTTAATAAAATTAATGAAAGGCTCCCAAATCCTCTCAAAAAGATATTGTTTGGATTTCCTAATATATGTTATTCTTTCTAGTGGCAAATTAGACAACATCTGCTTTAACCACTGCGTGACACTTGGTCTGCTGATATTTTTCCAAGCCAAAGCAATACATTTTTTGCAGCTAATGAGCTTATATCTATAAAAGTACATTCTGATTTACTAAAGTTATGTTTCTCAGGGTATAAAGCTAACAGGAACAATTTAGGATCCAGTGAAATCGGCTTTAAGATAATTTTTTCAATTATATCTTTCACCTCTGTCCAAAACACAGTGATTTGTCTGCATTCCCACATGCAATGTATTAGAGTCCCTTTAAAGTTACATTTTACGCAAAGATCTGGGATGTTATTATTGTATTTATTTAAATGCACAGGCGTAACATAGATATGCATTAGCCATTTAAATTGTAGAATTCTAAAACGGCTGTTTATGGACATTGCGTGAGTTTTAATACAAGCCCTTTCCCAATCCTGTTCACTGATATTTGATGATAGGTCCAAATTCCAGTTTATAAGCTTATTATTTGAATTCTCTATTGAGTTAGAGATCAGCACATTATAGAAGTCTGAAATTATGCCCTTTCTTGATTTATTCCGGGTCACATAAATGCATTTTTTATTATAAATAGATACGCATTTGTTTTCAATATTTTAACAGGACTGAATTGAAATGAATTTGGGTCGGATTTTGTGCCGTTAACTGATTAGCAGTTCTTAAATCAGTTTGTCTCTTTGTGAGAAAAAGAAAATCTGAGAAAAAAAAAAACTTTTAAAATTTTAAAATGTATGTGTTGGTAATTTGTTCATTTCCATATGATTTGCCTTGATTTGATTTCAGACTGAAAGATTAATCATAGAAGGAACAATGCCAGAGTTCAAGAAGTACATAGAAGCACAAGTAAACAGAAAGAAAAGGAAAAATATAATTACTGTTGTGATAATGGCTGCCACCATGGTGACCTCACATGACTCTCACTCCATCTTTCTCCATCTTTTCCTCCCACTCGTTCTTTGTTTTCCAGCTGGACTGACACTGTGCAAGTTCAGCAGCATGTTTAGTACATAAAGTAACACATAGCGTGACTTGTGGTGGTTGCTCTCCAGCTATAGTCTCAGAAAACCCACCATCCTGTCAACTCAGGGAAAGTGCATTCAGAATGGTGGGAGGTGGTGGCAAACACTGGCTCGTCGCGAGGTCGTTAAAAGTTTCCCCCATACCCAGCTCACAGTTGTTTGTCTCAGGCTCTGAACTTGAAGTCTGAGGCAGAGGCAGGCTTCTGATTGATGATTTGATTTTTAAACATGACACTTCAAAGTGGTTTTTTTTTTTTCTTTCTTTTTGTACTCTGTCTTGCACATGCATCATCACTAGCGGTACAAGGCATGCTTATTACTCGGGTATTGGCATGTTTACTTCCTGCAAAAAAAAAAAAAAGTCTACTGCTCCCCATCTGTCTCTCCCTCTGTCTGACAGATAAAGCCAAACATTTGTGTCTGTGTCTTTCTCCAAGTCTTTTATTTTTCTTGTAATATTGCTAAACTCTCAAGTGCATTTGATCAAAGTGGTTAAAAAAGAGAAGAAGCCTGGGATTAATTATCTGTCATTGTCCACATTTAAAGAAAGGCCAGTTCATGGTTAATGTAAACTCTTTTCAGAATTTCACTTTACAATAGGTGGCAAAGATACAGTAATAATAGTATTATTCAAAAACATTAATTTAAAGATTTTGCAGTGAAAAAACAAAACGATAAGAGTACAGTATTGGGAGTTTTTTGTAAATCAAATCAGATGAACAGATCTGGATAAAAAAGCAAAAGCTATACATAGCTAAATATAATTCATGTTACATGAAATATATTTATGGACTTTACCTGCGTGGAGTCACAGTATAGACACCATAGATATTGACCAAAGTGATGGTTTGCTTCCATACTAATACCTGAGACTTATCGTCTGTGACTTGAGTTGTTTGAACATCACATTCTCACCAGTGCACAGCTCACACATGCACTCAAAAACTATATATTTTTAAGACACTATGTAGAAAAAAAGCAGAAGTGACAATATCCACAATTTTATTCACAATTAGGGGTGGAAATATGACCTACTTGTATTTAATGCTGTATTTCACTGGCTTTCGCAGAAGGAAATAAAACGTATGAGCCATCAAGAAGTGTTGCTGTAAAGTCTAATGACTGACAGAACAAAGAAGACACTGAAACACTGACTACTCATGGCTCCACAGTGCCAGCTGAAAGTTTCTCCTTATTGAAGCTAACAGAACAATATTGTCTATTACACAAAATTGTGCCTGGGATTAAGTTTGGCTGACCACTGATCCATCGACTAGTCCTTTAAAATATGTTTTAATGCTAACTCTAAATTACATCATTGTGTCTAAAGACTGCTCCTTGATTTGTTAATGTTTAAGACATGTAGCCATAAAGTGGTCATTTTCTTAGCGCAAGTACAAGTAGGGTTTTGCATGAACATAGTGGAATACAAATTACAATATTCCCCTTAAAAAATGTAAAGTAAATGGTTATTGTGCCTCAAAATTGAGGCACAATAAGGATATAGATGAAAAGTCCTCAATTGAATGTACCTATTATTTTTCTCAGGTACAGCCACATTCTTAAAGAAAAAAAAAAAAAAAGCTTTTGACTGGAATCAGAAGGACTCGTGCTGTACAGCTTCTTTCTGGTGTTATACTATTGATCTATTTCATGAAACCAGACATAAATGTTTCTGCCTCAATCAAAAAAACACATTTAGGTCCAACTGTGTGGGAAGTATAACCTGAGAAAATAAAACCAAGTGATAAATACCTGTAGAGGCGTCAACACAGTGATGACATATAAAGAAAATAACGTGGATTTGGAATAGGATAAGTTGGCAGAACTCATTCACGTTAGATCACTTACTTATTGATGTCCTCATCTAAACATATGGAGGATATTTCCAGAGCTCTACACGTTGCATCGTAGGTGTTGGACATATATGCAGCTCCATGCTGATAATGTCACTTAGCATTGGTGTAATGCAGCACAGATGAGGCATCAAGTATGAAGTTGTAGGGGATGAGAGATGTAGACACACCAGCAGTTTGAGAAGCCAATTATTTTCCAGTTGCAAAGGCTGTGAGAAAGCTCGGCTAATTATCTAAATCTGATCTCGCTGAAAGTCTGTGAAAAGCTGCAGACACTCCAGAACAATTTGCTCCCATTGAGCACCTAGGGTAATTAACGTCAGTCTTACATGTGAGAGTAAGTCATACTTTTGCGTAAAACACTTTGATGTACCACCGTTTGCCTCTGCTGAAAGAAGTATGAAGAATCTTGAGTGCTGCCTGTCATCCTGCAGGTACATATACTTAAGATGTTGCTTTCTAAAGACCGGCTGTCTGAGACAAAATGGCACAGAGATAACAGCTCTATTTACTAAAGTGATTTCATCGAAAATTACCATGCTGTCAATGAAACACAAACACTGATTTGTCTGGAGACACAATGCATAGACAAACCTGTCACACAAATCTTCACAAAATCATTTTACAGATTTATAAAACAGACCTGAATACAAGTTTGAATCATCATCAGAACAATGACATTGCTTTCATAGCACACAGACATGTCAATAGATTACAATAGCGTCAAAAAGTTGATATTTCTCATTCAGGTACTATATAGATTCATTACTTTCCTTATATTTGATTCATTTTTTAGATGAAAAACATAAAATATGTCTCTCACTAAACAGAAATCCTAGAATTTAGTTTTCCTATGACATCATATCAATTAATAATAATAATTACAACGAAAGGTTGCAACTAACATAAGAAAAAGTAAGACCGTGGACCTACTGAGAACAAAACACAAAAGCTCATTGCTAAATAAGCTGGCTGTTGAGAGAGTTTTGTGTCCAACAATTCTAGTAGAAAATTAAGTGGAAGAAAAACATCCAGTTGTGACAGGGATAAAATCAGTCTTATTACAGTTGTAAAACAAAGTATATTTTAGAGTTTTCGGGAGATACACAATTAATGGACTGCAGTTAACACTCACATAATCACAACTACTTTATACTAAGCAACTCTTACTAAAGACAACGTCAGAAGTATTTTACTAAGACTAATAATAATAACATAAAAATACTGTGTTGCTCTTCAAAGGTTTAATGTCCCCTTTTCAGATGAAATCCTTTATGCATTTCATTTGGAAATCAATGACCCAGAATCTGGGACTGAGTGGAAAGAAGCAGGATCCAAGCTGTTTGAGGTACAACGTGAAATTTCCACAGTTTTATAAGATGCTGATTTCATCTGCCAACGCTGCCAAAACTATCAGTGCCTGGTTTACCTATCATGGCATAACTGTGCTTGATTGGCCAACAAACTGAACAGAGCTAAACCTAATAGAGGATCGGTGGTTTATTCTCGTGGTTAAACACCTAAAAATCCACACAAACCTGATCTCCTCTGTGCCACCCCATATTAATGGAGTAATTCAAGCAAAACGAGAATCTGCGAGGTGCATTCCCATTACATACAAACTGCTCAGCAGAATGACGTTTACGTTTTTGATCTCCTGTCAGTTAAAATATCTGGATTTGTGTGAAACGACTCGATTAAATACATTTCAATTCATGTTTTAATTCAGTTACCTTCCACTGATAACACAATTTATAAATACTGACCTGCACAATGATTAACTGTTTCACATGGAAGAGGAGATTGTTTAAAAGAACAGACAGGCTTGTTTTTCCTTCACTTTGCCAGGGAGGCCATTAAATATCAGTGACCTGCATTTGGCTTGCTGCTGCAGGATAATGGCTGAATCAGGAATGAAACTGGGGACGTATAACACAGACAGTCAGCCACATGAAGTCATAACGGACAAAGGATATGCAAGAATTAAACAGAAGAGGCTTAAACAGTCAACATTTTTATACACATTTTAGAGCTTTTTTAAAATCTTTTTTCTTTTTTTTTCTTTTAAAGATGAGGTCACAATGCTGTTTCAGCCATCTGATAATGATCCAGAGCCGTTGGCTCAGCACACCCAGCTGTGGTTTCTGTTGATGGTTTCTCCAGTTTCCTCCGTGTGAGAGCTGTAGCACTCTTTGCCAGAGATGTGCCCCTGTAAATCATCAGAGGTGACCTGAAAATTGGGAATGATTTGACTTTTTACTACCTGGCAGCAGCAAGAAATGTGCTCATCGGTCATAAAAAAGTTACCAAAGGTGGAATTTTGAGTTGTCTTTAGTGAAAGATGCATCTATTACCTTCTGGTTTTGGTTGCTGCAAAGAAATGCTGAGTTTTCATCCATTAATTTTTTATTTATTTATTTTTTGTCTTCCTGTTTTACATTGGTGTGAAGGCTTTTGGAGCCGTGCATTTACAGTGAGCGTATAGAAGAGTCCAACAATCATAGCCAACCAATTCACACTGAAATCTCCTGTTGAGTTGTGTGGCATTCATTCAACTCTAGGACGGTTTCAACTATTTCCATATTTTTCACAAGTGCCAATACAAGGTCAGCCTCCTCATTACACAAATGGAATATAAAACAACTCTTTAACAAAGCGTGGATGGAGATTTGAAACACAAGAGAAGCGATACTGACATAAAACCGGGTGGGAAAAAAAAAAAAAGGAAAAGTATTCCCAGTGAAACAAAGCTCTTAAAGAGGGGAGGGCATGGGTAATTACAGGAGTGGGCGGCAGATTCTGAGTGTAGATGTACTGTACCTTGGCTCTGTCAAAAGGCAACAGCGTGAACAAAAAGAAGGTGGAATAATAGTTTGAGAAGCATTAGAGGAGGAGCAAGGCCAGTTGAGGGACAGCAAATTGACAAGAAGCAAAAGGATACAAACAAAAGTAGAAAGCAAAGCTGAGTTGGCCTCTAGGAAAGACTTTGAGGAAGTATAGAAGAGGCAAAGATTGAGAACTAGTTGGCAGAAGTTCCACTGAAACCAGCTGTTTCCCATAGCACTGATGCTCAGCAGTAGACTAATAGGCAGAGTGAGTCAGTGGCTCCATCTCCTGTCTCCCAGGCTGCCTGGAGGGGCTGTATTGATAATATCCCAGCCTGCAAGGCTCAATCCATCCCCTGGGGCGCTCAGCGGCAAGTGGATGAAGAGTCCCTGGATGGTCTTTTTCCCCTCCCACAACTAGACACTGCAAGCGGTGGAAGAGATGTGAACACCCTTGAAGGCAGGTACACGCATGCAGAAAGGCACAAGCAGGCACACTGCCCAGGCGCCTTCCCCACACCTCATTTATTCTCATTCTGAGTTTTTCCTCTCACACGAGCGGTGGAGCGAGGGCCAGAGAGCAATGATCACACGGGAGGCGAGGAGATGTATGAGGGAGGCGAATGGCGAGACAAGAGGGAAAAGTAGAGGAGAGTAGAATGACAGCCGGCGCAGAGTATCATCCTCCTCTCTTCTCTCCCATCAGAAGTGCTAATCCAGCCGGTGAAGGTGGCGACCACGGCTCGCACCTGCTTGCTCCTCTCCATCTTGTTAGGGGCCAGATGGGAGGAGAAAGTGACTTCTTGCTGTACTTTCACTACGGGGCTTGTTCCCTCACATTAATACCTCCACTGCTTGGCTTCATTTGTTACAAACGCTCAAGACACACACTCTGGGGGAGCCCGGGGCTGTGAATGATGGCCATATGCAGAACCGTGCTCATCTATAACCCCCTGTGGCTGAAACAAAGTACAGTATGCTCCTTCAGTGTTACAACCAAGGTTATCATTCAGAGGTGGTGCAGTGCAGTGCGATTCAGCACCTCTGCGAAAGTGCACCCAGTGGAGAGTTGGCTGGTCCATAAAGGTTAGCCAACGGGTTTACAGGTAGACGTTTACTAGTTTAAATATAAATGTGAGCCTGTTTATGTGTGAGAAAAATAGCAAGGCTGGGAACGCTAAAAAGAGTTCCTCGCTACCTTTTGTAGACAAGAAGTCATGTGACAACTCTGAGTTTGTGCTTGGTGTACTAATAGGTGAATGTGAAACAAAACAGAATTTAAAAAGCATTCATGAAGACCTGGACAGGGCCTCTGCTGATATATGTAAAAGAAAAAGAAAACATAGTTGATGGGTGGATCAAAAGAGAAAACACTGCAGGACCCGCACCAAACCAACCACCATTAAAATTCAAACAGGACAAACCAAGGGTATGGTGAATAACATGCACTGAGTGGTGCTGCTGAAATTGTGTGTTTTTTGGCTACTTCTCAGCATAGCAGAGCTCTTTCCTTTTTCAAGGTTGCTTTCAGGATTTGGTAGAAGAAAAAACATAAAGAAATCAGTAACAGTGGAGAAAAATAAAATCTCTTTTAATAAGAAAAATAAAAACAGATGTGAGGTTTATTTTCCTCATGTTTTTTTTTTTAACTAAATGGACAGATCATTAACAGGTTTAAAATTAGCAATAAGTGAAACAGCCTTTTAAACATCAGAGAACATTGTTTTTGTTGCTGTTTTCTTACAGCATTCTTATTTAATTATGGGAGAAAAGCTTATCCCATGCCATAAATTTTCTTTGTGAGGAAAATGAACCAGCATGACAATATACTTAATTTATGCACATTTTACAAAGTGTCTTAAGAGGCTTAGTATGCTTGTTTTTGTTTTTCATTTGCACATGTATAGTTGTACCTGTAAACATCAGGGGCCTTTAATTAGCAGTCATCATATTTATAATATTCGGTCGTTTTTATTTACATTAAATATAAATGTGAGTTTGATTATGTGTAGGAGAAAAAAAATCTAACAATAGTCCTAACATTACTAACAAATGTGATAACTAAAGAAACAAAAAACTGTTTAGACAAATAGAATAAAACAAATATTAGTGGGGGGAAAAAATCCCTTTCTAAACATGGAATAAGTGAATACAGTTAGTCTACCTTTTTGGCCCAATATTTACCATCCAGGCCATCCTCCTGCAGGACACCAGAAACCACAAGCACAACATGCCAACATGTATGATTTTTGCAAGTATATTTTTTCACAAATCAAAATCATTTAAAAACACCTTCTCAACTAAGTAGTAGTTAAGATTTCCTGGATTTTCTAGCAGATTTAAAAAGTTTATTCTATGACAAAAAGCCCACAGTGGCATCTTCACTTTTTTGTTGTTGTTCCGTAATCACATGTTGTTTCATCTCTGCACATGATGCTAAGTATCAATTGAAACATCTGCCGAATACAAGAAATAGAAACAAATTACAAACCAGTTTTCTTGAGGAAAAATTAAAACCTGACATTCACATTGCATTAGGAGACTGAAAGGTCTCCTCATTGTGTTCTTTGGTCTTCATGACACTGTTCACTAATATTTTTCTAACAAATCTGAGGTCTTCACAGAACACTTCCAGTTTAGTCACTAATTAGGTTACTTTTTTCAGGAGCAGCAAAGTAAGAAATGTTGAATACAAATTCAGATGTTATTGTTTCTAGAAATGTATTTGTAAACAACAACTGTATCCTGTATTATCATCAGTTGCATAAATGTAATCAAACCAGCCACTTTGTTGCTGAAAAATGTACAGTAAATAACCCAAAGCAGAGGGACATACTAAGCAAAGACCATCCTGGCTTCTCAGTGTGCCTGTTTATCTGTTGGTTTATGTGTCAGTTACTTGTTGGACCCCTGCTGAGAGAAAAGATGTTGTAAACAAGGCACCATGCACAATGCACTGCAGCGGTCATCAGAAAATGAGTTTCCTTTGAGAATACACACACACAAAAAACATACACAAACACTCAAAGCATGCAAATTTTACCGCAATATGGCAGGCACGAGGCCCAAAAAAACTAACAAACGACTGTGAACATATGCGAACATGCCATGCACACATATGCCAACAAGACAGCTCAGTTTGACTGCTCATAGGTGGAGTAAAAAGCATTGATTATCTATTATTAATGCCACATGTCAAGCTCTTGGACGGGTTTGTAGGGTAACAATCTGTTTTCTCAGTTGGATGAATGTAGAAACCGAAAGCAGGACTCAAGACTAGAAGAATGGGTTTGAGCATCATAGTTATGAAGGCTTAAAACACTTACCAACCTTTAAGCCTCTCTGAACAATGTCCTTGACTTGTTCTGTATGTTCTTTGGTCTTCATGACACTGTTAACTCATATTTTTCTAACAAATCTCTGAGGTCTTCACAGAACACTTCCAGTTTATTCACTAATTAGGTAACTTTTTTCAGGAACATCAAACTAAGAAATGTTGAATACACATTCAGATGTTAGGGTTAGGGTTTCTAGAAATGTATTTGTAAACAAAAAAAAAAAAAATCCTGTGTTATATTTCTTCCACTTCCCAATTCTGCACTTCTCTATATCAAACATGCACATAAAATTCAAGTTAAATGCTTTCCCTTTGTGATTCAAATGTGATAAAATGCAGAAAAAAGTTAAGGGTTACAAATACTATTGCAAGACTTTTCAAAAGTTACAACATGGAATATGGCAGAGAAAGCTGACTTTACAGTGTTTGCTGCCACAAAGCAGAACAAACACTCACACACACAGTCACTGTCAAATAAAAGCTGGACACAAACTTCATTTGTCTGATAAAAAAAAAGGTCACTTCTGCCCCGTGAAAGCTCACAGATCACCACCGGATACCCTTTTAAAGCTTTCATGGAGGGGATAAGGAGGGCAGCTTGTACACCTCACTTTCACTGTCGTAATTACAGAATAAACCACACTGCTCTTTTTCCTCCATGTTATTTGAAATAGTGGATTAAGAGCAGATTTGAAGCTTGGCCATCTGGGTTTTGAAGCAGAGTGTGCTTCCTTATCTCATCTCAACCATCCGCCTCTCACACAGCTCCCAGTTGCCTTTTTTACTCTCCAAGCCTGAGAGGTTGTTCGGCTTAGGGCCGTGAAACTGGGTCATCTGGGTTTTGCTGGACACTGTAAGTAAAGCTGCCTCGGCCACACACAGGTAAGGGAGAGGGGCTTTGAGCAATAGGTTGGATAAGTGACAAGTATGAAGTTCAGGATGGAACAAGGCAGCCCTGTTGATGGCAGAGATATTTTTGGACACTATGTGAGGGTTGTGGTGCCAGAGCTGCACTGCCTCTTTGCTCTCATCTGGTTTCGGGAGCCAAGGCAAAGGCCAAAGGGCTCGGAGGTCAGGCCCGGCATCTCCTCTACTGACAGACGGGACGAGGAAACTGTACAGGACGCTACTGTTGTAGGTCTAAATAAAACCGACACGGCTTTCCTTCCACAAACACACACGCAGCGAAGCACAGGGGCCAGGTCTCAGGTCAAGATGGAACAAGAAGGACCGTCTGGGTACACACTCTCATTACAGTGGCGAGTGACAGGTCAGGGGTATCGCCCGTCCGCGGGGGCTTCTGCTACGAAATGTGATAGTGCTCTAAGGTTAAACCGGATAGCCTGAGAGCAGCTTTAGTAATGGATAGCAGGTGGACAGGAAGTTTTTATCCATTACTGTTTTGCAGCGCATACATGTTGTAATTAGTTCAGCCTAATTCGCCCGACTTCTTTTGAGCTCTTACATTACAGCACTACAACAAAATACAATGCAAACCTGCACCAAAATAAGAATAAAAAAATGGATCTTCACCCATGAAGAGGTTCCATAGGGATTTTTTTTTAACAAGCAATTTTCACACAATTCCAGAGAAACTCAAACAAAAAAAAAATACTAAAAGAATTTCGCATTCTTTTTTAATTTCTTAATTTTAGCTATGGTTAGAAAAATAAGAATAAGAATGATTAAACGCTCTTCCTGAAATATTACTGTGTTTTCAATTATACCGATGTCAGTCTTCATGTGAGTGAAAGAAAAGATAATCTGGCATTGTCTTCTCTTCTCAAAATACAGTAGGGGTGTGTCAGCGACTGTTTGATGGCCCGCATCTGGTGTCTGTTCTTTACTGCAGGGAATGAGGGTCAGAGTAAGGAAACCAGCAGTGTAAACATCATGTCACAGCAAGACAGCGAGTTGTTGACGAGCAAGGACCACAAGAGTGTCCAATAAAACTCAAAGTGATATCTCGAGGTAGATTTATACACCATTAAATGTGTCGCTGCTCGCCAACTCATTATCTGTTTAGCCGGCAAACCTGCGCTGGTGGTGGAGTTTTGCATAGACGTGGAAAGCTCACATCTTAAGGGCCATAAAAATATATGCACTCCTCAAGGATAAAATGAGTTGCTCCTGCTGTGCGTCTCCATGAGGTCTGCTGCTGCTTTCGCTTACAGTAATATGGATAAAGCTCTGCACTGACGGTAAAATGGGTTTTCTACTAACAATATACTCCACAATTATTGAAAGTCCTGGTAAGGATGAGTAAAAACAAAACTTGAACTACAAAAAATATTTTTACTGCATTTACATCAACTATTATTTATATATATATATATATATATATATATATATATATATATATATATATATATATACTGATTTTAATAAAATTATCTTTATAATCTATGCTTTACTTTATTGTTCCCCAACTTTAAATTTGTAAATCAAGTTTTTGCATTCCCCTCTGATATAAATGTGATATGTAACATAATGCTAATGTTTTTTTTAAAATGGGGAAAACATGTCAACCTGTCATTCAAGTAAGGTAAAGTTAACATGGCAAATTCCACATGATTTATAATAAAACAAAAAGTAGATTAAGAACAAAAATAGACTTGATTGTACGTGTGCACGCCATCAAACCAACATTTTATTGAATGATTCAATGACAACTGCCAGTCTTCTTTGATTCCCACATCTTATGTTGATATCTTTTAACTAATCAATACATCTGTCAAAAACATGAGAACATCTTACACACAACCCTCCTCCGGTTGACCCCAGAGTTTAAATCAGATGTAAGTCTGGACCTTTAAAACTTTAATTCTTCTGTCAAGACATCGCTCTTTTGTTGATTTGGATTAAGGCTTGAATAATGAATCTATCTTCTGCTTTACTTTCCAGCAGAGACCTGAAGGTTTTTGTTCAAAATGTACTTGTGATTGTTTTTAAATCAAACTGACTTTTTGAAATGTAGGCCAATTTTAAGTTTGGTTTCATCAGACATATTTTTCCACAGGCTGTAGGAAGATTTTTAACCAGGAGTGGATTTTTTTTTCTTATTTGTTAGAATTATGTCTTATAGCCAAACTCCTGTCAAAGTTGAAGCTCATGCCACCTAGAAACTTGTTTCTTATGGTAAATGAAACAGAAACTTAAAATGAACTGCAAGGTGTTTATAATGAAAGAAAAACAAGGATTTCTCAAGTACGTGCTCCAATGGCATGATCCCGCAGTTTGGAAAAATTTGACCTTTTATCTTTGTCTTTGTTAATTGAATTCATTGAATCAACATTTAGAATGAATTGTTTTTAATAAAATCTGTTCTAAAGTGACAGGCACTCAATAAATATAATGCAGAGGCCCTTTTCTCATAGTCAGTCTTCAAAATGGGAAATTCCTGAGCAGATGTTATTTAGAAGCCAGTTTTCAGGAACTGCTCTAATGTGTTTTTTGGGGTCACTAAGTCATTTCTATAACATACTATAACATTCTAGTCAATGCATGCAATGAAATTGTTAGATTAAGGGGAAAAAAGGAGTTCCAGTTGCAAGATTTCAAATTTATTAAAGCAATAAATCAGAGCATGAAATTGTTTAAACATTTTATTGCTATGTAAAATTAAAAATCCTGTACATTCAATGAAAAAGTTCTACTTTTAAATAACACAAAATAAAATTAGGCAAAATGAAAAAAACAAATGGCATCATGAAGGGGAAAAAATGGGGACACTTCAATTTTTAGCAGTTTCAGCACAGCATTGCTGCTAAACACAAGTTAAAATGGTTAAAAGTATACATACTGTACTATTTAGTACAGACTATTATTTTTCTAAGTCATACACACTGAAGGTAGAATCCTAAACAAATTTTATTATATTTCTATGTATTAACATAAAAGGTCTAGAAATGAGGTCCTGCATTGGGCCAAGACATATTAGCCTAAATAAAATCCAACATATGAACACATCTGTGAAACCCCTGGCACTTGCATCTACAGTGCTTGTGGACAAAGGCTGCAGCTGCTTCCCGCATAAATCACTCCTGTTACAGTGCAGCAAGTGCGAGCTGATGAGTCTACTCACTCAGCGTGTTAAACAATCTCTGAATCGTGATGCACATCCTTGTTGTCCTCAAAACAGCAGCACTGGGGATAACAAATGTGAAAATGAAGTGTCCTCCCCACGACAGCAGAATAATTAATGACAACACAGAACTTCAAGTATCTCCCAAACACAGCTCCTTTGTGGATCTAAAGAGACTAAAGGCATGCATTCTCTATTAATGTGTAGTCGCTTTCACTTTCTGTGACACACTGCAAAGTGAATATCAGGAGCTAGTGGGTGCTCTTGGTTTGGCTCATCATGCCGTGACTTTAAAGCCAGCTTGTGTTCCAGGAGGCAAAAAGGCTTGGCTTACTACATTGACATTCAAAACGCTTTAATTGGGCTGCACTTAATCTCACACAAGTAGAAACAAAACAGTGTTAGCATTCAAAACACCAAGTTCTTTGCGCATCACCTCTTTCGCAGTTAATTAATTTGAGCTTCATGATAAACAACATAAAGTGACTGTTATTAACGTAAACCATCTGATATAAATTGTGAAATAAATTATAATCTGAGTACAGAAATAAAATTACTAATTAGGAACAGCAAAAATAAGCGTTCTACATCAACGTATTCAAATAAATCAAAGCTTTGTTGACGTTATTCCCAGACTGCATTCTGCAGCAGAACTCACTGCATTTGTGAAATACCTTACAAAATAAATAGTTACATAAATAAATAAATCTTGCATTGTTTATTCATTGTTAATTCTTCCTTTTACAGTACCATGACTTGAAACTGTACAGTGAAATATAATACAGCAGTTACAATGAAGACAGAAGAGTGAAGCCACCTTCTGTTATTACTGGTGCTGAGGAGAGGGATACAGGAAATGATTAGCTGGTCTGAAGAAGATAAACAAAACTAAGACATTCTATAGTAATCCCAAATCATCCAGCATTTTCTTTTTTTTTTTTTTTTTTGATCTTCCACAAGGTGATTGGGATGGGTTGAGACCTCACCCAGTGTCCAGAGCTGCCTCAAATTCACATCCATTCTGGGATTACTAAGATCTGAGTTTGGCTTGGGTGGGAGTCATGGAAGAGGTGAGAGGTGGGGGGGAGGGTTGAGGTCAAAAGGCGAGGTTTCGGCAGCCAGGCTTGCCACGGTGACCTCAGAAGTGGTCCATCCTGGCGGCGTAAAGGCTGCGGGAGCGTGGCATGGCCGTGGAGGCGCGGCCAAAGCTGGACGAAGGCCACTTCATGATGAACTGGGAGGTCACTGGCAGCAGGCACCTGGACAGACGGACACGAACGAGGGATGGAGGGATTAGGGAAAGAGGATGAACATAATGAGAGGATTAGTCTCGCAAAGGTCACAATTTAGAGGTCGGGGCGCTTTGATAGGCACAGAGACGGCATATTGCCCACTTTTCATACATTGATCTTTATGGCCATCTTCATTTGCACAGCTCAGTTTTAATAATGGCTGGGGGAAGTCAAGATATAATGACACCTTTTCGTTTGAAAAAAGGAAAAAAGAAAAAGAAAACCTAGGACTTAAAGACAGCGATCCACATAATCACAGGCATTTCATGAAAGACATATAACAAGAGTTACTATTACCACAAAAAAAGATTTTTCTAAAAATACCAGATAACGTTGATTTTTTTTTATGTACAGTGCAGCAAAATGTGTTTGATGCCTTTCAGATCCCTTTGTTTTTTTTCCTTTTTGTTGTTTTTAATTTACTTTTTTGGCACATGTACTTGTTTAGATCATCAAAGAACTTTTAATATCAGACAAAGATAACCTGACTTAACAAAAAAGCATTTTTACATAGTGATTTTGTTTATTAGGGGGGGAAAAAAATATCTAAATCAAGATATCCATGTGTGGATAAGTAATTGATCCCTAAACCTAATAACTGGTTGCCATGGAGGCAACAAATGTAATCAAGCATTTATAAAGATGCATATTTTCTTAACATAAATGACCAGTTTATGTTCAAGATCCTGTCATGGCATACTGTTTGAATTAAAGTCTCAGCTTTGACTAAAACGCTCTAAAACCTTAATTTTGCTTTCATTTGGAGATGGTGCTGTGCATTCGATTACAGTCCTTCTGTATATGTCAAGGTTGCTAGAGTTGATGACCAGTCATTCTCCTTTTGGGTTTACTTTTCTGGTAGAATGCAGATATGCGGTTCTGTTACAGCAGGTCATTCAGGTCCTGAAGAAACACAGGAGACACAGACTATCACACCACCAGCGCATTGTTTCTGATTTTTTGCTGAAATAATTTTTTTAAATTTTTTTTTTTTTTTTGTGGTTGTTCATATTACTAATTAAACCTGACCACAACCACACTTTTCTTTGGGGGGGTGAAAAGGTCAGAACTGGACCGCTTACACTGCCATGAAAAAAGTCGAATATAGGTCACATATGGGGAAGCAAATGAGATTTGGGTTGCATTTGCCTGCTGTGTGAATGTAGCCCTCATTTGACATTGCATGTAAAAGAGCAAACAGTTTCCATAAAATGTTCCACTTTTGTCTTTCCTGTGTAGAGAATGTTACTAAATGTTTTGAGGATCACACAGGCTGTTGTGTTTTGGTCAGGAGGGGCTTTAACCTTTTTGTGTTTTATCATCTCCTTTATTTGAGAGCAATCAGTCAAGAAAGCAGGTTGCGAGAGAAAGGGAAGACATGCTGCAATGTTTGTTGGGATGGAACTCGGGCCTGTGACGGTTCTATTGAATACCAAGACCTCTGTATGTGAGTTGCATGCTCTACCACCTGTCCCACTGCAGAGCCCCAGCAGGGACTTTGACCTTGAAGCTCTTTTGCACATCTTTGTTTTTGTTTTTTTGTTTTTTTTAAGGTTTTCTTGGTTCTAGTGGCCTTAATTTGACAGTTGTCAGACAGGAAAGCAAGTTGTGAGAGAGAGGAAAGACATGCTACAAAGAATATCAGGCTGGGACTCAAACCCATGATGGCTGCATCAAAGACGGCCTTCGCATATGGGCCAATTGCTCTACCCTTGGAACATAGCAACGCCCCTCAATTTGTTTCCTATTGTTGAATCATAGGGAAAAATGTGACTTTTTAATGACTTCTTGGGTGAACTGTCAATGCACCTTCTGAGAAGTTTTGGGAGGCTGTGTACTCTTACGACAGTCCTCCACTGCTCCATTTAGGAACAAAAGCCTTAGACATGAACTTGTAAACAGACCTACATGTCATGTCAAATTTTAGAAATTTGACATTTCTCATTCTCATTTCTCATTTGACTCTCATTAAGGACACCCAATGAGAGTGTCCTTAATTTGGGGTATGATGTTTTGGTTTTGGCTACTTTGGATTTAATAGCGTTATTTCCCTCAACCTCCCTACGGTCTTTGCCTCAATGCTCAGGAGGAGTGCAACAGAGCATGGGTGTGGGAGGGAGTGTCCCGTCAGACCATCACTTCCCAAAACAACACAAATAAGCCTCGGAAAAAGGCACTGACCCTGCAGTGTTGCAACACTGCAGTATGCCTGCGCACAGGGTAAGAAGCTCTTAGGGTTCAATGAACCCTGTCTCTTTAGACTGTAGGACATTAATAAATTAAGTCAACATTAGAAAATGTTGTCTTTTATAAAACTAACAGGATATCGTTCTCTTGATATTAAAATTTAGTTGATGATCTAAAACATTTGAATGTGCCAAAAATTAATGACTGAATAAAGCTTTAAGGCGGCAAATACTTTTTCAAACGTGGTGTTAAATAAATTAAAACCCCTCAAAATAAATAGTCTTCTGCAAATAAACTATGTAACTAAAATGAACAATGTCCTAAATGCCAAATATAGAGAGCAAAAACAGATTTAGAAACTGTTGATCTACTGTACATAAGCTGTAGGAGTAATGCATTGTGATCCTTTGGGGCAGTTTACTTTTAGTTTTTCTGTAATTTGACCCTTAAAGTTTCTAGTATCAGGAACAGAAAATCCTCACCTATCATTCCGAGGCACAGACGTCAGTACCTTTCTAAGACTTTTCTATGACACCTTCCACCGAGACAGAGCAGTGAGGCAGCTCCTGCTAACAGCGTTCCAGTACCTGAGAATGAGACCAGTATCAGGTTGAGATAGAGTCAAGGAGTTGTGGGAGGTGGGGGAGGTTCTGGACCCTTCCCCCCGTCTGCCCTGGTTGCTTTAAATGAGTTAGATACGGCTGTCGGAGCAATGTCAGATGAGGTGATCAGATCCTGGCGAGGGTTAACGGAAGCTTAGGCAAATGTCGGGGTACTTACTTAAAACACATGAGATGGAGAGTTTTAAAATTCCATTCTGATAAGTATGAGCAGTGATTTGAATTTACATGCTTTTCCAGAAAACTTACATCATTGAATTATACATTCAGTGACCCTATTTTTTACATCTTCAGTGAGGATTTTTATTCAATAAAAAATACATCTAATGCTCGTTTAGTTAAACAAGTACAATGGTCATGAGAAGGAGCTCCCCGTGGAAGTGTTTGAGATGTGACAATCTAATCAAAAGGAACCCATTGGGGCTGAGGATTAGAGTGGAGGAATAATATCTTCTTTAAACCATGTGTAGCGATAGCACATTTTTCTCTGACAGCTCTCGCTTCTTGTGAAATAGCTCTTGGACAAATTAGCTGAGCAGCTTCTCCCGAAGTCGACTGGAAAGGAGAAGAAGAAGAAGAAGAAAAAAAAAAGAGAAGAAAAATGTCGCTAAGGGCATTCGTATCAACAGAGCCTCAAACCCAAGAGAGTTAGGAGGGGATTCTTATTAAATTGATTTAGTCCAATGAGAGTGTCCTTAAAACAGCTTCAAGTGGGTTGTATGGATCCCTGTAGCACAGAGTCTTCAGGGATCATTCAATCCAGGGGTAGTCCATCTACCCCTAGACTGGGTGAACAATGGCTCAGTGTGACACTTGTTCTAAAAGTTCTGCACTTCAGCCTCTGAGAGGTAAGAAAGTTCAGCTTTCAGCCTTTCATATATCTATTATGCAGCCGAAAGTGCTTTTTTTCCCTCTGCAACAAATTATTTCATATAAAGATTTAAATGTTACAAATTGACTGATTTTTGCCTTGTTTTATTTGTTTGTTTTCCCATTGCTCAGCTCCATGTCTTCCCCAAAAGTCAGCATGGAAAAGGAAGAAAGAAAGAAAAATATTGAACATTCATGTAGGGCTGAGTGTGTGTTCTTTGCAGCTCCTCTGCAATTCACTTTGAGAATATTCAGCTCATAAAAAGAATCACTCTGGCAGTGGTGAGATGTGGGGAAGGCAGAGCGCCTCTCACGTCCAAGCGGCTGCTGTCTCTGCAGGCTGCATTTAATTGGACCCTCGTTCGGCATCTTCCAGGTTCGTCCTCCTTTTGATCACAAAGACGGCCAGAGGGGGAGGCTTGTTCATGCACTTGTGTTTTTGCTTAAATCCATCAACAGAGACATGAGCTGCGACTTATATATGCAAAGTTGCTATAAAATACTGTATCTCCTGACAGGCCAGTCTATAGTTATCCATTAGGATGTGAATGCCACAGTGCATTAAGAGAAGGCCAGAAAAAACAACATATCATGACTAAGGACGGACGGGGAGACTGCAACGACAGCTGACGCAATCATAAACCAAGGGGCTTCGGCGTCTCAAAGGTTATTCGCTGCCCACATTGAGCTCAACACCTCAATTAGCTCTAATTACTGCCACACTTTTCAGACAAATGAAAGTTAATAGAATTTGAAACTTTTGTCATCATGAGAAAATTAAGTCTTTTGGTATTGCCAGTAATTCCAGGCTTAACAAGAAAGTCATTAGTAAGGCTATTTGGCTACTTCCTCTCATCAGCCCACACAGGCGCACTGAGGGTCCTCCAGCTCATGAGGGTTTTGACACACTTGATCAGAGCTCTTCACACAGAGGGGATGTGTTTGAACAGGAGCAGGCAGGTGTGGTCAGTGACAGAAACCTGACGAACCCCAGGTAATAGACGAACTTTGATCCCCATGGAATGCTGCAAAGAGGAGACCTAAACTGTTTATACAATGGATACATGAGAGAAAAGATTATTTTAAAGAAATCAAGTAGTCAACACTACCCAGTAAAATTATTTATTCCCCTTGGATTTCAAGTTCAGTCAGATTTTACAGAGGGTATCTGTTAACATCATTTTGCAGACTATTTGTAGTTGTCAGTTTAGGTACTCTATAACAGTAAGGTGACCCTCTCCCCCATTCTCAGGTCTTTTTTTTACCACTTGTTTGTATTTTTCATCAATCTTTCAATCAATTCTGAGCTTCCCCGGCCCTTCATTAAAACAAAATCCTCAGAGCATGTTGGTGCCAACATTAATTGAGTTGGGGAATGTGTTCGCCTCATTCCATTTTAGACCATGTTTTTGCTGTGTTCGATAGATGAATGGTGTAAAATTTAAAATGGGACTTCTTCCTGACTATCGAAGGCCAGATTTGCGGTTAGTAGTCCTGTCCAGGGATTTTTGCACCTGAGTTGTGGATTGGCCTCTTGGCTGGCTCTCTGTTTGTCTGGCCTGTTAGTTTAGGTAAACAGTTGTGACTTGGTAGATTTGCAGTTGTGCCAAACTCTATTTTCAGCGATAGAATGGACAGTGCTTTGTGAGAAATTCAAAGCTGGGGATTTAGTTTTGTAGTTCAAAACTGCTTTAAACTTCTTTGCTGTGTTTGTTTTTAAGATAAAATTACACACAGGTGGAACTTTGAAGGCACTTGATTGGTTTATGTTTATGTAGTGGTATCATAATGTAAGGAATTTAATACCTAAGTAGGGGAGATTGGGATAAGATGAGCCATTTTTCATGTTAAGGATCACTACATCAAGGCAACCTTAGTTTGATTGCAAACTTACATATCTGCATATATTTCAGAATAGTGTGCATTTCTTCAAATAATCAGAACTTGTGCAGACATAACTGTTTCCATATTATAACCTGTCCAAAACAGGGTGTCTCATGGCACAACGTATTCTGTGTATGGGGTAAGCTGAGCATAGGTTTGAGGTAAATTGAGCTGAATACCTATAAACACACACTTCGTCCTATTTTTGTAAGGTGTAAGGTATTGTATATCTGTTGCACTGTACCTTACAGTGGGTGTCACCCCTGGCTTTTCTATCTAAGGTTCTGATCTTTGCATTCTGTGTGGGTTGTGAGCACTTAATAGACAGCAGTAATATAATCCACCTATCACTCTTATCAACAAAAGTTTCATTAGGTGCAACTTTCTCAAAATCCAGTTTTAACTTGAGAGTTATTAAAAAAGAAAATGCGAAAAATGCCACCTTTGTGATGAATTTGAATAATTACCTCAGACTTGAATCACTGCTTCTTGTTATTGAAAGTTTGGCATTAAAATATACCGTTTATGAAACCAGCTCACTGCTCAAGCCATCTGGCTTCATTTCACAGCCCTGAAGGTTGCTGCCTTCTAAGGCAAACCAATGCTTCTTTGTATATGATCATGTTGAGGGCTGGTAAATCTGAAAGGTAATTCATGTGGAAATGAAAAACACCTGTGTCCTTTTACCATTTTCTGCAAAACAGCCTTTCAAAAGCATCATACATTTTATTACGCTTCCACTGACGTATAGGTTTACCTTTTTAAAGTTCAGAAACACAGCTCATATGTACATGATGAGGTTTATGTTTCGTTATTCATGTTTGGGCCATTTTAATGTAAAAGACAGGCTCAATCCCTATAATCCACATTTTCTGTAAGCAAAATGCCAGCAGGCATGCGCCTTGAGCTAAAATATGATTTCAGAGTTTTTATATAGACCATCACTTGGTCTTTCAGATGTAAATACAGCTAAAGCAGTCAACTTGAGTGTTTAGAGAGAGGGACCGCTATCGGGTCACGGCACAGGACATGAGCATGCACACCCATACACTTTCACATCCACACAGTATAGCCTTTCATGTTATGCATATGCATCAATGAGAAAATAAAATCCTAATTGCTTCTCAGCCATCTGAAGTGGCGGCAGTGGCTTGTGCGCGGCCCTTCGCATGCCGATGAAGAGATGTGAGCCACTTGTGGAACTGCAAACCACACGTTATAAACCAAACTTTTTTTTTTCCTGTCAACCTGTGACGGGAAGAGAGCGGTGCTTGGGTTGATAATGGCACAAATGCGGTGCAGGTGAAGCTCTCAGTTCCCACTGAGACACTTGTACTTCAAATGTTCTCAGGCTACAGTAGGATGCTCTTGATTAAAGCATTGTGTTAAAGATGTGGCGGCACTCGAGTGCTGTGCTGCAAACAGGTTGAATGTTTGCAGAGTCGTCTGAAAGTGCTCCAAACAGTCTGAATGTGATTTCTTCTCCTTATTTTTTCTCTTGAAACACATAGTAACAAATTTGGGGAAAATAGGGCAATCATTAAACTGTCTCATTTTGCTATTATAATCTCAATATGGCTGTTTTTTGGGGGTTTTTTTGCTAATGAGAGAAGGAGAAGGACATCATGCCAGACTGGACATCATGCCAGACTGTTGGTTCTGCAGCCAAAGCAACCATCTTCGGGCAAGTTTGATCAGGCCTTCATTGAAATGTTGAAGTGGTGGCACCAACAGAAAGCAGTGAGAAGAGGCATTGTTGCAGGATGAGGGGGGGTGGAACTAAACCAAGCAGAGACCTGAGTTGAGGGGCGAAGAGACGGAAGAAGAGGAGGTAGAGGAAGCAGCAGCGACAGCAGCAGGAGGGGAGCCATGGGTGGAGGTTGGTCCAGCAGCAAATGGAAAGCTTTTTTATACAAAGATATATAGACAGAGGAAATAAGGAAAGACAGACAAATGCAAGCTTAAAGCTATCCAAAAGGATACCTTCAGCAAACATGTGGTTCTGAGAATGAGCAGATCAAATAGAGAACATATTTGCATTCACATACTCGAAAATCAGTTCAGGCAAATTATAAAAGAATGTCACAAGAGATAAAGCATAAAAACACCACATACCTTTTAACAGCTAAGGTTTTTATACACTAGAAGCAAAATGATAGCTTGTTAAAATATGTGCAAGGCTTATGAATCATGTAAAGTGAGGCCGCAGGAAAAAAAAAAAAAGCTCTCTCTCGTAAGGTCATTTGCTGCTCAGACTCATCTGGGCTCTAATTGAATTAAGAAGGCCTCCAGAGGCCCCGGGCTAACCTGAGCGCTAATCTGTGGGCCATTATTTCCTGTTAACGGCACGCTCTCTCTCTCTCTCCCTGCTCCCAACTCGGCTCCCGCCCTGTCTGACAGGCCCACAGCATGTGTGATTTAAAAGTTCACTCATTCCAAACCTGAGCTGCTGTTCCCTGTGGCGATCTGCGTTAAAAATAGAATGAGGCTGATTTTTGCTTGTTTGTTTTTATCAGGGGTTGCATGAAGAAGATGATGGCTGCAAGGCTCCGCAGAGGGGGTGTGGGGGAAGCGGAAATGTTTCCTGAAAGAGGTTTAATGATGATAGCTGTATCGTAACGCAGTGTTTGTCAGTGCCTTCCAAAGGGAATTTATTACTTGGCACTTGTGGGGCTTTAGACTGCTTTGATTAACACTCTACTTTGACCTAAATATCAGCTTAAAACACCAAAATAAATATTCATCAAGGTTGTTATCTTTACACATGTTCAGCACTGCAGCAGGCTTCATTCATTGCCTCTGTGTTGTGTTTATTAACTGATTTATTTTTTACTACGCTTTTAAATTGTTCGTGGCATTGCATCAATCAGCCAGAGCATTAAAACCACCTGCAAGATACGGCATAATGAGCTGGACGCAGGACATCTGGGAATTTTCTTGTGATGTCATGTTGTTTTGGTTTGTGGGGAGAAGCTTGTAAATACAGATACCCAACATTGCATTATTATGACCTGATCAATGCCAATAAGATTGACTGATTGTAATATCTCATTAATATTTTACACCTATATTTCTGTTCATTCTCATTATTTCACTTTGTAAACTAAAACACAGTGATCTTCACATTTAATAGTTTAAGTAAGGATGGAAGTCAAGGCGTCTTCCAACTGAATGTTATAATAAAAGCAATTACTTTAGTGTTATTGAGTCTCAAAAATGCAAGTTTAGAAGTTCTGGCTCAGTGAATGGCTTCTGGCCTGGACAGCACTAATCCCCCTTAAATTCTTTCACCTTTTGTCACATTACAATCCCTAAGCTTCAATGTATTTCATATGTGATAATTTAAGTTTTTTTTTTTTTATTTGTTTTTTTTAATGTATTTTTCCCATTGTTTTTAATGTTGACCAAAAAAGGACAAATGTGGTCCCATCTGATTAGAGCATGTTGAGAATAAATAATTGTAAAGGAAATGACATGTTAGGACACACCCTCATAGCTAATGTTAGAGGATATGACACACTAGGGAACACCCTCTTTAGTGCGTAGCTTAGATAGAGGCTAACAATGGAGATCACAAAGTGTTCTTGGGTGCTATTTTGTTCTGCTAGCCATTAATGATAGCATAAACTATGGATTGCCTGTATTTTGGTATTGATAAAAGGAATTCATAAATTCAACTTACTGACTCTTCTTCAACCTTGTACATCAAGAACTTTGCATGGAGAACGAATAAATTCTCCACAAGCACCACATTGCACAAGTTTGCTGTTTCCCTTACAGGGTTTGCCATAAACTGCAAACAGGATTTGTTATGGTTGTCTATTAGAAAATAGATTGGAGTTATAGGTTTTATAGGTTTTTGTAGGTTTGTAGCTGTGTCATACACTTTCCATTTTTTAGATAAGAGACCTGATCACAGCTTTGCGAAATGTACAAAGCTTGGGATTTTGTTTTGTAACCTGGCTTTAATATTTTCCACAAGTTTCTCCCTGACCTGTCTTCAGTGTTCCTTGATCTTTATGATATTGACTGTTGAATAATGATCTTTAAAAAACCTCTGAGGCCTGTACAGAGTAACTGGATTTATACTGAGACTACATTATGCACAAATGGACTGGATTTATTAATTAGCTGCCTACTGAAAGCAGCTGGCTGCACTTATTTAAAGGTGTCAGAGTAAAGAGGCTGGAAACAAATGCAAGACATTGCTTATATATATTTTTTTATGTTTCAAAAATTAATGAAAGCCATGTAACATTCTATCCTACTTTCCATTTTACAATAATGAAATACTTTGTGTTGCTCTAGCTTATAAAATTTAACAATGAGGTTTGTGGTAGTAATGTGACAAAAAGGAGTGGAATACTTTTGCAAGGTAATGTAAATACATCTTAAAATTACTGGGCAGGTATGAAGAATATGCACTGGTTATCAAATGAATTCTCAAAACCAAAGCTCAACATTTTTACAATGTCATTAGGCATATTTCTTATTTTCTTATTTTCAATTTTTAAGTAGCTTTTGTAAAGCAGTTTAAATTGCCTTGTATAAAAACAAGACTACACAGATGAATGTGCCTTTCTTCCGAAGAGTGGAGGGCCCTGAGTAACTCATATTGCATCCTAGCATGTTTTTCAAATCTGTACTACAGCAGAATAATCCAGAAAGACTGCCAAAGTCCAAGAAATCAAAACATTTGAACCCACTTTTTACCTTGAATCATCCCATTCAGGACTGAAGCTTGTCAAAGTGCCACGTGACTCTGAGACAAACTTGTAAACGACTAACAGGCAGTCCCGGCACAGCTGGACGAGTCGGCGACAGCATTGCAGCTCCTGGGGCGACACCACATCGCTGTTCTTATTGAAGATGATCTCCCACGATGAGCTGAAGAGCAGAGAGCCCAGTTAGCATACAAGTAATAAACATCACCAGGAAGCCTCACTTACAAGTTAATTATGTATGCATTATGACCACAGTGTAACCTTTTCACTATTGATGAGTCCAAACACATCTGCATACACTCTGAAATCTACCGGCATGGGGAGGGATGAAACCCAGAGGAGGGATGAAACAAATCCAAGTACAGTTAACCCTCCTAACAATCCTATACATACCCCTTACTGGGAGAGAGTTTCAAGAACTGAGACAGACAACCCCAGGGGGGAAGTTTTGATGTCTTCCCCTCTTCGCTCCTTGGGAGGTGGGACGTGCTTCCTCTGAAAGGGTTCAAAACTCTGTGTTTCCATTCTCCTCCTCCTAAGTCCTTTCTTAAAGCCTGCTGAATTCATTTCCCACAATAGCTGCTGGGCCGTTTGATTGTTGTTAAGTCCCTCAGATAAAATATCAAACAAGAGACAGAGAGGAGCAAGGAGGGGGTCTTCACCCTGGATTTAGAGGGTGCTTTTGGAGCAGTAACCGCCTCACTGTCTCTGCGTGATATGGGGCTCCCTGTTGGGTTCATCCATGTAAGAGCGTGCCACGTTGAAAGGAGGAGGCCAGGCGATAGGCTAGAGAGCTAGCTGTATCATCCAAGACCACGCTGTGATCAGACAAAGATAAAACGAGGGGGGTGGGATCCAGCCTTGTCTAAACTAATCCTTGCAGGCTAATGTCCCTCCACCCAATCCCTGCCATTTCAAACAAATTCTCCTTTTCCATCACTTTCCAAATTCTCTCAGTCACTAAGTTAGCCTTTGACTCTCCCTACTCTTATCAAGCGCTTCATCTCTGTCACCTGCTCGCTCCCTCCCACACTCACCCTCAATTAGGACTCCAGTGGAAGCAGGAGAGCAAAGTGGAGAGCTGTGGACGGCGGTTCGAGTTACCCCCCTGAGCCCTCTGTGCCAGGGGGAACACGCCGCCGAACAACTGAACTGTAAATGATATGGAGACTAGGAGATGTGAGAAGGTCACACCTTTATCTCAAAGGAGATGAAAAGCCAGCAGTTCAGCAGCTGTCTGCAGGTCAGGGTGGTATATCTGAATCTTTCTTCTTGTTGTCTGATTAAAGGTGCTTGCAAGGAGGACTTTAGTTACAGGACAAACCTCAACTGATCTCGATGTAAAGTTGTTGTTTTTTTTTTTTTTAGAAAAGTAAATATTATTTAAGAAAATAAACCACAGGAAGACTTCAGGCTGTCAGATAACAGCCTGAACTTAAGAGACCTTCATTCACCTCCCTTCCGATTCCATTCCTCCCTTTCTCTTTCTTCCTGCTCTCACCTGTGAATAAGCCCTGATTAGGCCTGGTTTAAGTGGAGAAAGTGCAGTGGGGTCTGCTTGATCTGTCAATCACTCCACATCTCCATCTTTCAACCTGTACATTTTTTCTGAAGTCAGACTGACTGGAAATGCCAAATTGTCCCTGCTGTCAGTAAAAACTGGTTTATTGATGAATGCAGGGCTCACAGGCATGGGGAATCTAGGCAGTGTATGAGCCTCTAGTTATGGAGATGGAGGAGCGATGCAATGAATAAAGTAATAATTGGCTTGAAGTGCAAACACTTGTTTCTGTTGACTGCAAACGATTCAAATTCATTCACGGTTTTTTGAGACTTTTTTCTGTCTTTGTCTATTTGATTTTGCTACAAGTTACAGAGTACATCCCAAGTCATCACATGTCTAAATCATTTTATACTTATTCTAAAAATCATAAGTATAACTCAAGAGTTTTTGTAACTGATACTTCAAATTTTTTAAGTTTATCAGAAAGTTGAAAATTGTTTTGTTTATGTTTTGCTCTTTCTATATGACTCTGACGTGACAAAAAGACTAATTTCTCTTAACTAGTCTAAAATTGGTAAAACTAGAGAACATGCCACTCAAATTATGCAGATGTTTGTTGATCTTTATAAGCAAGTATTAAGTAAGCAACAAGAAAATAGTTGCCCGTAAGAAAAACCAGAGTATCTACTAAAAAGTAGGTTAAATACAAAAATACAAAAATGAGAAAGATTACAAGTCAACAGAATATTCAAGAGGCATGTCAGAAAAACACTTATTCTGTCCTACCATGCATTGTTAATATGGTACTATAATTTTAATTGGAATTTTAATTGAAACACTGCAGCAGATTCTGGACTGAAACAAATGATGAATATGTTTCTGTTAAGCATGGTGGAGGATCCGCAATACTGTGGGATTGTTTCACTTCCAAAGAGCCTGGGTGCCTCATTAGACTGCATGAACTCTTATTGTAAACCCAGGAAATTGTTTAATTAAAATGTGGTGGCCTCTCCTAGAATACTGAAAACAGGTTATCATTGGTCTTTCAGCAAGATTACATGAAAGATCCAAAACAAAAATTGTTCACCAGACACAAAGTCCAATTTTTTCCTGAAAAATGCCAGCCCCAGGCCTAAATCATGGAGAACATTTGTGAAGTGAGCTGGAAAGTTGAGAACACAAGAGATTACTCTAGACTGTGAAGCATTTAAAAAAAAAAAAAAAAAGAAAAAAAGGACTGGTCAAAAATCAGTTATAGGAGAAAAAGAGTATTGAATAAAAGAACAGGACTTAAAAATAGATTTTTTACATTGTGATGCATTTAAAGCAATCATTGTAAGGCTTCATACCTGAGGTGAAAACAATTTTGAAGGACAGTGTATTTACTGGTTTTCTGTTCAGTATACTTTTAATGGTGTTGCCTCCTTTGATAATTTTAATAGAATTAATTTGTAGACGCAGCTCTAGTCAAGCTCAGACCAGCCTACCCGGTGTTGGAGAAGCAGCTCCAAAGGCCCTGGCCATGACTCCACAACAGTCGATTGAAGACACGTTTAAAAAGCCGATAGAGGTGTAGGCTCTCTACATCAGGCTCCCTCCAGATCCGCTGCAGCACCAAGCGAACGTTTGTACGAACAATGTCCAACACCTGAGGCAATCAGAAAGTAAGTGTGAGATGAAGAAAAAAACAATAGTTACTTCAGGTTCAAAGTTGTACAAGTAAAAAGAATGTTTGTTGTAATGAAATACAAAATGACGTTTCTTATTTATATGCAGAACTTGGCATTTCTTCCAGTTGTAATTTCTTCCTATTTTTTCCCTGTTGATCTTACCATGAAATTAGCAATCACACAGGCTCCCAAATTTACTCACCAAGAAAGAGCAAGCTTGCATTTATGAATAAATCCAGTGAAAAATGCATATTCAACAACACAAACCGACAGAAGAAAAACTTTAATCAAATTTTACACTGTGCACTGACTATTTGAGCAGTTTAGTCAGTGCTTTCGTAGAAGTCTCCATGCAAAGATACAAATCCGATGTCTTTGTGTGTGTGGATGAGCTACAGCTAGGATGAAAAACCATTGGGGCAGACAGTGGAGAGCCTGGAAGAGGGCTAATTGCTGCACCAATGTCAGTCTTGGAGATAAGGTGTCAGAAGTTCCTGGGCGGTCCACAGACACCTTCGCCAGGCTTCCATCTTTCCCCCTCTTCCTTTTTCCTATCCCTTCCCACCTCACAACCTTCTATTTCTTCCCTTTTCTTCCCCTTTTCATCCCAGCTCAGAGCAGTGCTGAGGCTCTTTTGACTTTGATTCCTCGCTCCTCATTACTGAAGTGCTTGTCCGTCTGTGCATCCACGCATGTGTGTGTGTTTGTTATCGATGCAAAAGAAGTGAGATTTCCCCACAGCAGCATGAGGCGAACAGGGCATGCATGCGCTCTCAGACAAACTGATAGATGAGTAAACACACACAGCTATGTCTTGGTATGGTAATCAGGCGGCAGAGCGGTGGGTGCTACGTTCCTGACCTCTGCCTGCTGCTCATTAGGCTGCTTCACTCCAAATAAACATGAGCTCATGCCACCGAGGCCTATAGCTGAGCACAGCGGTGCAGAAAGCAATGGCTGAGAGATCACATCATTACTGACACGCCTACTGGATGCCATTTCACGTCTTGTCCCCTCTTCTGTTTTGTTTACATCTTTTTTGGTGGATCTCCCTCCAATGGTCTGACATGGTAATGATCTTCATGTTTGTCATGTTTTTTTTCTGCTCTTTTTTTTCCTCTAAAGTTTGATTTGGGGATTATTTTTTGTGTTTTAAAAGTTGTTCAAAAGCTTTCACAGAAATAGGTAGGCGCAGTGACATTTTGTCATGTTCGCTGGTTTTAACAACGTCTATTCCGTGCAAGGCGACGATATAGAAGCCCTGACAGCAAAGGCAGAGGCAGGCCATTTATACGGACGTCAAAAGATAAATGAGCCCCATTTTTAACACTTTTAGATCTAACATCAAAAAAAGAAAGGAATTATCATAGTGAATTGTGTCTGAAAGATAAATGTGTCCCAAATTTAACTCTTTCACACCTAAGATAAAAAAAAAAATAAATGAAGCATTATTTCAGAGAAATGTGTCCTAGACAGGCTTCAAAATAAACCTTTTTATTTTGAACCATCAGAAAACCGGGAAAGGGTGTTTCCCAAAAACATGTCAAGGGATTCACAATATCTTTTGACAAAAAGAAACAACTTAAACCTAAACTGATCTTCAGAGTAACTTTCATGGGTACATGGACATAAGTAACAACAGATTTTCAAAAACACTTTATCTTTATTTTTCCTAAATTAATTAAAAAAAAAGATAAAGATTGCCAGTTCTCTTTTTCCTCTTATGATGTTTGATGACAACAAACATGAAAATACAATTCAAACAAACATGAAAATACAATTTTATTTTCAAAAGTCTTTTTATTTCAAGTTCTGTTTTTTTGTAACACAGGTTTTGTATCAGGGTTCTGATTCAGACTTCAGCTGCTTTGGCAAAGCAGTTCAATTCATCAATATTCATCTCTTGTTAAAGATTCTGGGTCATTACAATGTTTTGTCCTAAATTATTCTATTTTAGATCTGGTTGTATGTTTAAGATCATCATCCTGTTGAAAGGCTAATGTCCACCCAAGTTTAAATGTTTTTGGAGCCTCCAACAGGCTTTCTTCCATCATTGAGGTGTCCAAGAGTAAAGCAGATGGGATGGGAGTCAGACTTTGAGCCTGAGGATTTGGTTCTTACATTGGCCACAAGACATCGGCTGTGATCAAAGAACAAGATTCCAGATACAAGTGACTGAAACACACATGCTGGACTCCACCTTAGAGACATGCTGCAAAGCTCTGTCATCTGAGAAGACCTCAGAGTAGAGGTGCTGCTCCTTTGCATCAAAAGGAGTCAGCAGAGATGGTTGCAACATCTGATCCGGATCCCTCCTGGGCACCTCCCTCTGGAGGTTCTCCAGGCCTGTCCCTCTGGGATAAGGCCCTGGAGCAGACCCAAAACTTGCTGGAGGGACTCTGTCTCCCTTCTGGCCTGGGAATAACTTTGGGTTCCTCATAATGAGCTGCAGACGGTCACTGGGGAGAAAAATGTTTGGGTTCCTCTAATAGAATTATTGCCTCACTACTTTCTCTTGGAAAATGAAGGACAATGGAGGGATGGATGAAATTTTAAATGGGATATCTTATGGTTTTACTTTAACCATAAGATGCCAGTAAATCTACAAAGGCAAGATCTTAGGAGTTCAAAACTAGTAGTTATCCTGTGAACTAATTCTCCCACCTGAGTTGATGATCTTTTCAGCTCCTCCAGAGTTACCAAAGGTCTCTTAGCTGTTTGATTTAAATGTATCTTTTCTCGGTCATTTCTTGCTAGATTTGTGTTTGTGATGTAATCTTTCCATTATCAGACAGAGTAAAGCATGGTCTTTGAGATGATTACAACTTATTGTTTCTCATTGGCGTTATAACTTACTTTTCTGTTGTGTTTCTTAGGTTTTCATGATGCTGATTGACTAATGAGGTGAACTCTAAAGGCAACTTGTTGCACTCTGTTTTTTTTTAGGGGCTTCAGAGGGTGAATACATACACACCACACTTTTCAGATTTTTATTTATTTAAAAAAAAGGGAAAGTCAGGCATTATTTTACTTCCAGTTCTGGACTATCCTCTACTTTGTGTTGGTGTAAAATTTGAATAAAATACAAATTTAAGAAATTAAAATAGATGTGAATCATTTGCCAGTCACTGCATCAACATAAAAATACAGTATTACGATAAATTTAAAACAAAATCAATTAAGCACTAGCCAAGGAGTTTGGATTCTGCTTTGCGACTCACCTTCCGCTGTTTGGTCGAGTCCAGCTTCACCAACCAATATGACGCCACCTTTGATTTATGGTATCTCCAGTTGTCGTGAATCTGTGCGGTGAGCATTAATGTTAATGCTTTGGAAATGCTTGTTACAAACAAAAAGCAAATATATTATTATTAAAGACCATTTTATAATATGAAAACTTCCAGTTGCATTAAACATTAACCATCTTCTCTGAGCGTTCAAGGTTTCTACAGGCTTTTTGTTTACATAGGAGCAGAGAGAAAACTATTAAGATAAATTTATTCATCTTTTAAACTTATTTTTAGACACTCTTTGTGTTCAGGATTTTTCTATCCAGCGAAACACTGGGTTAAAGAATAGCAAAATATTTCCTTACAGAAATGAAAAACAGAAAACATTTTAGTAATATCAAAACAATATTTTAGATGGACTCATTATGGAAGGCCTATCAAACCCTGAAAACTGCAGTGTTGCTGGGTCTGTTTGATGGTTAATCTAATCGCCTCACACCTTCTTCAAATCGGTCCCCATTACAATAGAGTTCCATGTTCAAACATGACGGTACCATTAGACACTGGATTCCTTGCACAACATTTGCCACATCAAGCTACACAGGAAAGTACAAGGTGACAGACTGTTTACAGCAGCACAACACAGACTGTCTTTTCTTGTTAGTGCTCTGAGTCCTGTCTTTCTACTCTAATCAAGGGAAAGATTTTAAACCTTTACAAAATCACATGTCACAATATCTCCTGTAACCAGAATTAGAAATGTTTTTCTCCTTTATATGTGCGACTCTTTTACAACCCTGTAAAATGGTGAAATCTAAAAAAAAAAATCCTACTTTGTATTTTTTATACATTTAAAAGCTGGGTAATTCTCATTTTCTTACTTTTGGAACCAGAGCATATTTGCCCATTGCTGTTGCTGTTAAGCCACACTTCCCCACTGATGTACTTATGTCACATAAGGTGCAAGATCCCCTGCAAAGAGGGCTCACAGTGGAAAGCTCCAGTGCGATTTACCTTTCTATTCTCACACACACATATCCACATACAAGTGGGTTCCCAATGTTTTTTAAAAATCGTCTTTTAGTAGGTTTGCTTTACCTCAGCCACTTGTTTAATGCTAACTGCAAGTGCACAGCTGGAATTCAGTATTTTTGCATTGAGGGGCCATTTGTTTCAAACTAAACCTTTATGTTTGTCTTTTTAAAAAGACAAAATAAAAACTTTCTTTTTTCTTTTAGTTAAAGATTAGGGAAGCAATTACTCAGATACAAATGTGCATTAAGCCTAATGAAACCTGAACTGTGAATTATTACAAGAGAGAAAAAAAAGCTAAGTGAATACTCCTCCTTTGGGTTAAGGAGTAAACAGTACAGGTGCAGTCTCTCAGCTGTGCTTTCATTTTGCGTACAAGTGTAGTGGTAATTGTCTTTCACAAAAATAGTTTGGAATCTGTATTGCCTGTGGCAAGTTGTAATTTTAAATCATAACAAACACATAAATCCATTATTTGTTGATGAAAGTCAGAGTCATGTCAAGGAAAAGATTTTTTTAATTAATTCAGCAAAACAGAAGCAAGAGAAATTTGTATTGCTAAAATTGAAGTTGATTGTCAAAACTTGTGCCCCAGGTATCCTTAGATTTTATGCTATTTATACAACATATTTATACAATACGTTTCTGCAGAGTGCAGAAAAAAGCTTTCCTATTTAGTACATAGGAAAGCTTCTTCTCAGTAGACTTGATCATCCCCAAAAGTTAATTTATTTATTTAATTCTAAATCAAAAAGTTTTAATCTTATATATAAAAAAGGCCAATGCACAAAGAATGACATATTTCAGACTTAATTTATTTTGATGATTATGGCGTACATGTAATAAAATTCCCAAATTAATTTTCTCATTTACTTTGCTTTCAAAGGTTCACACTTCTTTCACATTATAGATAGAAGATGAGCTTTACAATTTGCAAGGGAGCCTTTAGTTTCATAAAATGAAACTTGACTATATTTGAGTTTTTCACTAGCTGATTAACAAATGTACATGGATAAAAATAGTTAAAATATGCACCATCTGCACATACAGATTTAAAATAGCAGGACCCTCTCCTGTCAGGTTCCGTGCAATTACAAAGGAAGTGGCTGTGATTAATAGACAGAAGTGGAGGAGAACAGCATTGGTCTGCAGACAAACTGTTGCTGGGTTCATTTCAAATATAGAGAAAGACAAGTCTGAGCTGACATGCTATTGTAAAGTGAGACAAGGAGATAAACCATAGCTACACATTAAAAATAATCAAACCAGAATACAAAGAAATTCAAAGCATGTCTTGGTTTCTTTGCTTTTTATAATTTTCCTGTTTTTCCGCCCCCCAGCATAAAACAATTCAAAAAGAAAATTAAATTAAACAAATGTCATGTCTATAAGAAATCTTTACCCACCTCATCTAGCACTGCCTCAGCCTCTTCTTCAGTCTTCCCCGGAAATCTGATCCGCATGGCAGTAAGCGCTGAGAGGGTCTGACGCACCATTTCGGCCTCCTGCTCCTTAGCCTTCAAGTTTATTAATGGTTCACCCTAAAAATATGTACATGACAACTTAGAAAAAAAACTATATATTAGGTTTATTTTCATTTAGGAAGGTTAAGAAAAACTACACACTTTTTTAGTTGTAATGCCAAATAAGCTTTTGACTAAATTCTGGTTGGATTTATTTTTTATAATTTTTTTCCTCAGGAGCTAATCCAAACTTTGTTGGTTTTCTGGCATCCCATTCCAGTAGCCTAAGTTGTGTAGTGGACAAATTCAAACATTAAAATTATGAAATATGCAAACATTAAGAATTACTTGGGCGCTCCCATCTTAAAGTGCAGGCAAAATGACATGCAACACTGAGCCCACTGCACAAAATTCAGAAAAAAACAATAACATGCATGCAAGTGAGTTGAGATCTTTTGACACACAAAGAAAAGTGTATGTATATATATATATATATATATATATATATATATATATATGACTATATCTAAATTTGAGCTTATGTAAATTGGTCTACATTAAATTAAAATTGCTGCAAAGAAATATTATTTTCAAAAGTGTATTCCTTTTTTTTCTACCTGGAAAAAACCCTAAAAAGAAATGAGTTAAAATGCATCTTTAAAAGTCATTCCTGACTATATAAACTCTGCCTGGCTTCATTTTATTCAACAGTACTAAGAGAAGATAAGCTGTGAAAGAGGAAGGTAAATTGAGAAGGAAGGCAGAAAGCAACAGATGGACACATTTGAAGGTCATTATTGTGGGCTGCAGTAACCTGATATATCTGTTTTAAAAAATCAACAGGACTATTATAGTCAAATGAAAAACAGAAACAAATTAAGGTTTACAGGTTGAACTAACAACTTAAAAATGAACTATATAAGCATATTTTATGATTTAACACATGAAAGGTTTCTGCATAGGTATGTTGAATATCCTACCACATTAGAGTGGATAGTCCCCAGGCTGCTGCTGTGAGGCACACGGTGGGCGGAGCCACTACGACTCAGCGAATGAGAGCGAATCGCAGCGGAGCTCAGCGTAGCGGAGCTCGGCCTGGCGAGAGGCGTCACCATCGGAATCATTGAAGATGGCCTGGTGGAAAATGGTCGCATCTCATTGGGTGACGGGAGGGAGGCAATGCACCGAGGGCAAGAGATAGAACGTCTGATTGGACCAGAAAGGGTTGGAGATACAGAGGGAGTAGAGCCTGTTTTGGGGGACTTGATTGGAGGTTTCCAGAACATGCGGCCTGTAAAGACACAGGAAACATTGAAACAAAAGTGTTTGAGATTGAGAAAACAGCTTTTCACTCCTCAGATTTCACAATGTCTTTTTCAGGCTTTCAAGCTCTCCTGCTTGCTTTGCATCATTTGGCACCTACGTCATGAGATGAAGTGTGACACACTGACCCAGCGGTTCAGCTTTTGTGCTATTAGCAAGTCTGTCTTGTGCTGTCAATGCCAGAAATTTAACAGAAATCTGGTTCTTGTCAGGTCTGAGGGTAGATTAAGGAGCAGCTCTGTCTCAAACACACACACATACACACATAAGCACATAGAAAATTACACAGAAAACCGTCACAGACTCGGTCTATAAACCTGGATACTGTTCCAGCTTGTCTATCAGCCAGTGTATTAGTGTGCGTCCGTCGTAAAGCAAGCGCACATACACATGCTTGTGTATGTGTGTTTGTGTGTGTTTGTGACTGCTGAATCTTCCAAGGTTTGGTCAGTGCCAACTGTGAGCATTATGGAGCTTAGTTGTAGCAGTCCTTTGGTGGCTTGGTATGGAGAAGGACTTGGCAAGGTTGCTGTCTCCCTGCATACACCCACACACACGCACGCATACAAGCATACGCTTTCACAAAAAACTTTACTCTTTTTCATGATTTAGCCCCTTATTTTGTGACAAATTGAATAGGTTAATGTAAGACTCCTCTCCTTGAGCACTATAACTCAGCCCACAATGCAACCAGAGAATTTCTGAGCCAAGGTCAGTGCATTGACTTCTGTGAAAAGTGTTCTCTTTTCTCACTTCTAAGAGCAAAAAAGTGATTCAGTACATTTGACTGTTGTGAATTGGAGGAAATGTATGAGGCTTATCACTCTTGTGAAAAAAATGTAGAATTCTACATAAACCCTCAAGGTATTTTCAAGGTGTTTTACAAAAAGGTCTCTGCTTCTACTTCCATCAAAATTCTCCTGTTTATTTCTATACCTAACTTCACCCACTCCTGTTCTCAAGTGAGTGCTGTGGCCCTTTCAACCGGCGATTGCATTCCTGAAAAATTGTTTTACCAACAAACATGGACAAAATTAGCCATATTGCTGAACTCAGAAATTAGGATTTTTCAGCAGCAATTAGGGAAGGAACATACATAATTTATTGCATCAGGTAAGCAAAACAACTAAGGACCTAATACGACCTCCTGAGAAGATCATACTTTCATTCTGACCTTTTTTGGATATGGACGTAAAAGAATTTGTTAAGTAATCCTCAGACACACTTAAAATAAGTAAAAGAGCGAATCAATCGAACCATAACACCTGGTAGCCTTCTTCAGAACAAATAAAACAAGTCAAAATACCAAAACACCCTGTCATAAAAATGTATTTACAAAACCCTGCATTAATGCGGTTGCATAAAATTCCTTCAATTTAAATTTACTTAAACGTATTTTGATCAAATTTTGGCACTCATTCTTTTCAAGGTTTCCTCCAGAAAACGGTGGTTGGGTGCTCATTCATCCAGTGACCTTTTTGAGCTAAAAAACGTTTAAAGTTGACAGGAAATTTGAAAATATCACTTATAATTATGTGTTATTAAAAGATTGGAAGATTAATACCAAAACACCAACTATAAAGTCTTAAAAATGCAAGCATTTTAAAAAGAAAAAGCAATGCTTAGCCTGGAGGGGGCACAAGTAAAGCCTGGTGCCCCTCCAGGTTTATAATACACTGGGGGAAACCGTGCTTTTTGTAAAAATGTAATAACTATAGTAAATCCAATTAGGCTGAAGTAAAGGTTAACTGTCCAAGTTATATTTCCTTGAGTATGTATCAATTGCATCCATTAAAATTTAGTTTTCATTTGCATGGAACTGCAGTTGCCTTGGAGTAACAAGGTTCTGAATTCAAATCACAGCCAGGTGTCTCTATGTGGAGTATGCATGTTCTGAGAATACATATTTCACTCCAGGTACATGTTAGATTAATTGGCCTCTCAAAATGGCTGGTAGGAATGAGCATTTGCATGCATGGAAGTTTGTTCTGTGTGTCACTGTGTCGTCCTATGTTGAACTGGTGACCTGTCCAGTATATACCCACGTCTCTCCTACAAACCACTAGGAATTGCCGACAGTCCCCTGATGCACCACAAGGAATAAGTGAATATAGACAATGACTGAACGAAGGTAAGTTGTAGTTTACAAAGAGCATATAGAGAAAATCAAAAGCATCAGAAGAATAGAGAAAAGTGAACATCATTATGTGGAAATTATGGCAAAGAGAAACTACTCATTAGTCACTGGAGAATTGATGGAACGACAGTGACATTAGAAAACCTACAGGCTGTTCCACATTTGCTAAAAAGACAAGATGATAACTGGTCAAGGAAGCTGCTAAGAGACAGGAGGCAATACTGAATGAACAGCAATTTTTTCATATATAAAAACTGGTTGTGTTACAAATGGACAGACAACCATAATTTTTATTCACCTTATATCTGAAGTATGAAGCAGGCTTACAAGCTTACAGCTTTTTCTTCCAAAGGCAAGAAGATCTGACTAAAATCTATTCTGTTCTCCTTGTATTCAGCATCAACAAAATAATACCGTCATACTCAGGTGGAATTAGTTTTTTTAGTCAAAGTGGGAGAAACTGTGAAGTGTTTCAGATACCAGTCAGTTTTGACCCAAACCTTTAGGTGTCTGAAAAATCTTTCTGAAAAAGTTCGGCACGATAGAAGTTTGTTCCACAGAGGGGAAGTCTAAGACATGAACTTTGTGTGTTTCTGCCAATCAATCAAGGAAAAGGCTATTTCCAAACAGTTTGGAGTCCATCCATCTGACATAATAAAATACTCACTGGAATAAAATATCAGAAAGAAATCCTCCAAAATAACCAGTAACTACAACTGAACTCTCACAACCCGTCTTATAGGCTTTGATGGTAAACTTCATGATGGTATAATTTAAAAAGAACAATTGAGTTAGGACCACTAGACAATTAGTCTCAATCCATAAAGCCCCACATTAACCCTTGGGTACCACCATACTAGTACCAGATTTGACCCATTATTTTATTCAAAACTTTCTCAGTATTTTCTGTTGCAGACTTAAAGTGTCAGAAACACTCATCAGAATTTTTTTAACTGCATTGACATAATAGCGTTAAGCAATTGTTACAGTTTTACCAGCTTTAAATCCATAATGTCCCAAAGTTGCTCAACTGGGCTAATATCTGGTCACTATGAACCAGATCACAGGACAATGAACTCGTTATAATGTTCAAGAAACCACTTTGAGGAAATTTGACTTTGTGGTCATAAACAGATGGGCATGGTCAGCAAAACTATGCAGTAGAGTTTCCATTTTACTCAGCTGGCACTAAGGTGCCCAAAGTGAGCCAAGAAGATGTTCCCCATTCCCTCATCAGGCTAAACCGTTTATGGAAAGCAGAATTAATCCATATTTTCAGCTTTTTTATGCCATATCATGACATGAACATCTAAATGCTGGGGACACAGCATTTAGATGTAGACATTAAACCAAGTATTTTTTTTTCCAATGTGTTTTTGTCAATTTTGGAGAGCCTGGGTGAATTCTAGCATTATAGTTTTCACAACCTGTGGTTACTTGAGCCAATGTTCCTTTTCTACACTTTGAACCAATCTGATGATTCTCCTCTGAACTCTGATATCAAAAAGGATTTAACTGTTCAAAGTCAGTTAAATCCCCCTTTTTTCTCATTCTCAGTGCTTCATTTAGCTGTTGTCATATGACTAAACAGTATGCTATCAACTGCACAGGTGTACTTATTAAAATGGCAAATGAGTGTATACTGCCAGAGTTAGTCATTTCCATTTAAAAAATTGTTGTTGCCTTGGATGACTTAATTTTTTAAAAGCATGAAAGGAAGTATTTTGTCTTCATCGCTCTTAAAAAGTAAGAGCGATTTTATGAGAGTAAACAAAAAATAAGCAATAGTTTGCAAAAGTGTTTCAATTATCCAGCAGAGTGCTTTGATAATCTTGTTTCAGGAACTTTTATTTATTCATTCTACCTGTTAAGTGTTTATAGGCAATATCATTTATTGACTTACGTGAACTGCTTCACTGAGGTGAAGATATTGGCAGTGAAGTTATATTTTTAACAGAGTTAGAGACATTTTAAAAGTTGTACATTGTACAGTTAGTCCAATTGTAAAGTCTGTAGCCTATCTGGGATCCCTGACCTCTAGTCGTTTTTTTTTTTTCACCTTTAACCTGACTCTCGTAATCAGACCAGAATGTAAACAATCTAGCTATTGACTCATACTGTCTGCTGTAGAAATACTGGCTCTCTTATTTCCACAATTTGTACCAGAAAAACTGATTTTGAACTTAATTAGCCCAGTCTAATTAATAACTTAGATTTTTATTTTCTAATGAATATCAGCACCTAATTTTTCAGTTTTGACAAAAACAGTGAACATTATTTTTAATACTATTTGTTTACCTGCATAAAGCTTTAGTTCAATCATCCAGAGTTTTGATTAACCTCAATAAATTTTTAATTGCCTCATCTAGACCTCTATTCTTCATGGTAACTGCTATTTCTTTTTTATGCTGGCAAACACAGACAAAAAACAAGAACCTTGTAAGTAGATGTCACATTCTGCCTTTCTAATAATAGTCCCAGACCCTTTGCCCTACCTGAGCGCTCAGCCACGTTTTTCTCCTTGCTTTCACTGAGGTCATAGGAGACCTTCTTCTCGCCTCTCTTTTCTTTAATTCCCCCTTCTTCTGTTTTTCTTGTCTCCTCTTCCTCTTCTTCATTGGACGAGGAGCATGAATTATCTTCGCTGCTGCCACTGGAGAAGTCAGCCAGGTAGTCTGGTCGTTGGCTTCTTGGCGTCTGGCTGCATTCCGGCATGGCGGTCAAGGGCTGGCAACAACAAAGAAACAGATGCTCAGCACATACTCTACACATAACAGCAGAATATAAAAATGAACATGCATTGCACAGACAAAGTCATTAATCTTGACAAATAAGTTGCCAGACACACCATTACAACATCGACTTTCAAACGACAACAATTCAAATGTTTCACATTATGTCCCACGGCAACCACAAACCTGAAAGTATTTCATGTGACAGTGCTAAAAGTAGTGCATATCTCTTACGTGGAAGGAAAAATGTAAAAAAAAGAGCAAAGGAAATCCATAGTTTAGAACAGTTGGAGCAATCTGCTTATAAGACCTCTATTGGTTGTTGGCTTTAATAGCATGGTCTTAAAGAGTACCAAGAAAAAAGGAGGACTTAATTATGGAAGTCCTCCTTCCATAATGACAGTTGTGAAAACTTTAGGTTAAGGATATAACCTCTGCTCTCTGAGCAGTAATGTACTCTTCATGAACTTGCAGACCAGCAAGTGCTGCCTCACTGTTTTGACGCCAAAACCTGCATGGCGAGCTAAATAGCCACCAGATATACTTTGGCTTTGGAAATTGTATCTGTCCCAGCAATTAGGTTGCCACACAAGTTCTAGTGGACAGGCTTGGTCCTGTCCATGCTGAGCATAGATACATGCTTCCTGACTATATAAGCTTTGTTAAAAAAAAAAAAAAAAAAAAAAAAAGGTTGAAGCAAATGGGTTCAGTTAGTGTGGTGAGGTGACTAGTTACCACTGTAACTTTCAGGACCTTGCATGGTAAAGCTCCTCGTCATATGGATTAAAGCCACAAACTCCAACTCCAGCCAACAGGCGTTCAAACTTATCTACAATCAGTCTTAAGGGAAAAATATGAAAGTCTGAACTCTTCAAGTTGGAGTTTAGCTTGTACTCATAAGGACATAAGAGCAGGAGATTTTACCTGTGTTAGAAGATTTTACTCATAGAATCAGTGCAACCACTAACAATTGAAATGTTCTAGCTTGAAAAAAAAAACTATGCAATGTTAAGGCAGAAGCTCTTATTCATTCTTCAACAGTGTTTGTTTTCCTTCAATTACTTCAAATAAATGGATAAAATGTTGAGTGCAGGAGGGCTTTTGATAACATGGAGTTTTCTTAACAAAATATGAACTTAAAGACAAGAAGGTAAAAATATCTGTCTGTGCACTGAAATGTAAAGCATGACCTAACAAACAGAAGTTTTCAGTTTAATGTTAATTATATATCTCCCAATCTGAAAGGGGAACATGATGAGGACACTGATATAGCTTTTCTTCATCTGTTATTCAGTGTTCGGGTCTGGCATTGCTGTAAGGCCACCCAAATTAATAAGCAGGAAGTGATCATGGGTCTGAAAGAGTCGCCGCTGGGTAGTCATGTGGGTGAGTGATGGAGGAGGCTAGAGACAGAGAGAGATTAAATACATGAGAAGAGAATAACAAGGGAAGATTGGAACATCAGATTGATGAGGTGAAATATAAAGAGAGGGGACAAGGTGAATCTCAGCAGTGGCAGCAGAAAGAAACGAATAGAAGCACAGAGGAGGGAGAGAATATGCAAAAAGAGGTGGAAATGAACTCAGAAAGACAATGATTTTGGATATGGAGAGGAGATGAAAAGCATGCATGGACAGACAGTCCCTCATCAGTGAAGAGAGAAACAAAATGAGAGATCAGACACTAAAAATAAGATGAAATTTTGGTGAGATTAGCAATCATTCTGAACAAGGAACCAAGCAGTACGGTAGGGAAAGAGAGTATCAACCACAAGCGTAAGAACAGAAGATCAAAATTAGGATTTGGAGACAAAAAGCAATTAAAAAGGCTTATAAACCTCCCTGCCATCCTCTTTCTCAAGTTCCTGTCCCGTCTGCCTTAACATTTCCTTCGCTGACAGAAACATCAGTGCCATGTCTTTCCTTCAAAATCCTGTCTAACTCCACTCATCGCGCTTTCACATTCTGCTTGGTTCAGCTCCACCAGATGGCTTGTAAGCAACTCACCCTCGAGAGGGAATCTATCCGTCACAGCACTTTACTTCCCCCTGTTACCGATGTCTCTCTCCATACGTTCTGCAACATCGAAGCTGACGGGCCCGAAATTAATTTGGACAACATTGATTGTGTCTGAACAAGTTCTCATTCTGGCTCGGGCCTCACAAACGTAACACTGAACTTCAACGTCTGGTCCCTAACACACTCCTCAAGTGTTCCAGTCAATTTAGCCCTCGAATGAGGGATGATGTACACGCACCCAAAAGAGAGAGGGATGGAGAGGTGAAGGGAGGAGAGTGGAGCAAGTTGATGGAGGGAGTAATGTGCTGTCGCGGGAAATTGAAGGGGCTTACAGGTGGATGTGACAGAGAGGAAAAAGAAGAGAATGATAGACAGAGAGAAGGATAGCAAGGGGGTGCAAGTGGGGGAGCGTAGGTGAAACAGGCTGACAGCTGTCCCCTTAGGGAGTTGGGTCCCTTCTTTGGGCCTCTTTCTGATTCCTTTCTTTCTTTCCAAAGCTGCTAGACAGCCGCAACCCCCACTCCCCCCAATACTCACCACCACCACCTTTATTTTTCTGAATCACGTCCGATGTGCTTTCTCAGAGTGTTAGCTCCAGGCATCTGACTACCTCCATCCCTTTCTCTCTGGCGCTCGTCTTTTTTGAAGGTCCCATGAGGCATCTGGACCCTATGCACGCTGTGCTCAGTGTCTCCCAACCTCTCTCCCTTTCACCCACCTTTGGGCCTCTTTGCCTGGAGGTTTTGCCCGACAGTTTCTCGTCATCCAGCTCACATCGTTCCAGGAGATCCAGTATATCTTCTTCCTGCACGTTAATACATACAGGCAGCTCAGTTTAGATCAGTTAAACACATAAAAAAATCATTAGTCAGGGTAGTTTAATCTTTTGGATACACTTATAGAGTAATAATTATGATTTGATATGTCTCTGGATTGTCAAGTTCTTCAATTGATGTAAAAGTAAAGAAAAACCTAAACTTCACACTTTTATATATGCGCCTTGTCTGGGGAGATTGAAAAAGATACACTGGCCTAAGATTCTTTGTTGTGCTGAGCTCATTCAGAGAGAATTAGTTAAAAAAAAAAAAAAAAAAAGGAGCTTCATGGCCTTCACTAGCATGCACAAGCTTGGTCCAGTTGGCAGCTGTTGACATGCAGGCAAAGATTATTAATGTTGTTTAAGGCAGAGAAATAACAGGCTTCCACTTGCTGCTCAAATCCAATGTGATTGTCAGCTGACTGCTGGCTCATTGGATTCATTCTGGTAGAATTAATACTTGTGAGTGTGTGAAAGCTTGGATGGTGGGACATGCCATTCTGGACACAGATGGCTTAAATGTCATTTGTTTCATATGTGGATTGACTTTCAATCTGTCTCTGACTTCCAATTTGTCTATATGTTTGGACTGAATTGACTTTTTCTGTAAAGCCCCAGAAGAATTTAGCAAACTACATATTTATATTTTTAATAGTAAAAAATAGAGGTTTTGTGGTGTTGTTTCTAAATAACTGGTTGGCAGATGAAACATCTAAAATATGCAGGTCAGTGTGCCTTGACAATGTAAAAAGTAAGGAAACATTTATCTAGAGAAATAGCTGAAGTTGATTGGATTTTCCTCAAAATAAAACAATCTCAAATAGAAGTTGAGATTTTTCTAAACAGTACCCAGTGAATTATGCTACAATGACAAAATAAAAATAATTTATTTGAGGTATGGCACAAATATTTTGCAGAGGTGCCAGCACTGCCAAAGTACAGACTTTGTAATTTTCCACTAAGGTTTCCAAGCAGGTCCAAGACCAGGATTATCATTTTTTTTAAGGTAGGTTTGAACGATGTTATCTGTACTGATAAATTCAGATTACATAGTATGATCTGCACTACTGATGCCTACTGTACACCAGCAGTAAATCACCCCAACAGACTCCCTCTAATGTAATAAAACGTAATAAACTAACACATTGTGGGAAACCATTCTAAAAATGAGGCCGCCTCCTGTAGATTTGCAGCACTAAATGGTTTTTTAAGCAGCCTTGAAAAGCCAGGAACTAAACTTTTAACTTTTTACAATGTAGTAATTATTATAGGGAAAATGTTACTTTGCCTTGCTTTGTGGAATTATTTACAAATTACAGGCAATAAAAATCTGCTGCCAACTCAATAAGCTTTTATGAGGTGAAAGCTTTCCCCACCCACTGTGGTTTAAAAATCACTGGAGGCCCATTACCTTGTTAAATACCAGCAAGTGGATTACACCAATGTTTTGACATGTTTTTACAGCAGAGAAGAAAACCCACCTTGACATATATGCAGAAATTACACATGAAGTAAAAGTTATTTATTTTATCTTAATTTTAGCTGTTTTTGATTTTCTATTGGAAATAACTTATATCTTGTAATCACTTATACCATATTTCATGAATAAATAGACTTGCCTTTTGTCTGAATTTGTCTGACTGCATGTATTAAGAATTCTTTAGAAAGTGAAATTTAACATCAACTAATAATATTTATAAATCATGAAGTGATGTTTGCTTTTAACGTTCTTCCATATTTTTCTGTGGTACAGGACAAAAGCTCAAGATTGAAGTTGGTAGGTTGGTAAAATCCCATGCAGATTGAAAACCAAAAGAATATCATCAAGAGAATAAGGAGAATAATAGAACCATGACGGCATAAAACAGGAGAAAGCAACAAGAAGTCCTGCTATGGCACTGGGAGAATGAAATACAGGAGCAATAACTAAATGAGTAACAGCTGAGGGGCAGGATGACTAGAGGTGCTGAGATTAACGCTAATAATACAAATACAAATAAACAATGATCTTAAATCCTAATATCAAGCAGAAAATATATGCAAATTAAGGGTTGTCCACAAAGGCAGCAGGGATGTGTAATACTAATGCTAATCACCACATATGTATGCTTTTTAAACCTTCATCACGCATTGTGCTCATAGCAATTTGTGTCTTTTAGATTCCTAGTTCCCTTCATTTACTTTATTTTTTATCTAAAAAACAAAAAAATACATTTATGTCTGTACTCAAACTTTTCTGTTCATTCTACAACATACAACCCTATAACATACTCACTTTTTGTTTTCTTCTTGTAAAACACTTTGAACTGTCTTGTTAGTACTTAAATGTGCAATACAAATTAACTTGCCTTGCTTTTCTTTTTAAATTCAAGTAACCCTGAACTGCAAACAGCATTGTCAAGCTCCAGTTAGTTGTGAGAGCAACAACGTTGAAAAAAAAATCCATTTAAATTTAGAGTGAATATTCATTGTACAATAAAACCTACTTTCACATCAGATTTATCTTTAGTTTAAAAAATTTGGCCAAAATGAGCTGTTTTAATATCCATGCTTAACTGCAGCATTTGCTGTACTTGCCTCTTTGGAAACATTTGATTCACGTTTGCTAAGACTGTGTGTTTACATGCTTTTTTTAAAAGTTTCTGACAGAAAACCACAGGCTGCTTTGACAACATCCTGTTTCTCATTTTCATTATTCCTAAAAGTGAAGGAATAGAAAGACATCGTCTGAGGGGTGGAAAAGATATATAGTCAACAACAGAGCTAACAATCTGATGCATACCTTTCAACCTAACTGTAATGGAAGTGTGGAGAAGGCTGATGCAAACTCTGTGGAAAACAGTGTAATTCATTGCTGAAACGTCTCTGGCACAGCAAGCTGAAAGCAAGAGGGTGCTCTGCAGTCAAGCAATGTTTTTTTTTTTTATTTCTAGGAATACAACACACACTCTGTGTTCTTTGATAGTGTGACAGTCCGTGACTTTTTTTCAATTCGTGACTGTGAGAAGCTAGCAAAGCCAGCAAACGAAAGTGTTGTGGGTCCAGAAACTGTCAGACAGAAATATTGATTGCTCGCAATAAAATAATAACCCTAGACAAGGCCATTGATGACTTTTCAAAGAAAACAATATATATATATATATATATATATATATATATATATATATATATATATATATATATATATATATATATATATAATTGGTAAATTGATGCTTAATTGTGGTCAAACTGATATCTACAAATGTCAAGCATTCTCTCATATCTATAAGCTAAGTTCAGAGTCCCCATGTTTTCCTATTTCAAAATTCAATACTTCTCTAATTTCAATCTTCTGATTTATAATTACATTTTCTGGCCCCTTTTGGTAACGAAGTTCAACCAAAACTTCTTTTTCAGTGCACTGTTTCTAAAAACAGTGCACTGAAAAAGTATATACTTAAGATCGCTTTAGATTTCTTCACACTTCAATGTTTCGAATCATAAAATACATTTTAACAAAGATCAATAAATAGTTTTCAAATGACTTAATTTATTTAGAGATAAAAGGTATCTGAAGTGACTTTGCCGTATGTGAAAATATATTTGTACCTCCTCTGTTTATATATTATGAATTAGCTGTCATTACTATTTGTTTAATTTCATCAGTCACACCAAGGTGACTTGTGAAATTAAAGATCAATGACAGTTAAGGGCATTAGCTAACATTAAAATAAAAATGTAAAAAACTGAAAGAGAGAGTCTAAATGCAACATATCCCAGTAACTGAAGAAATTTAGGAAAATTATAAACAAGTGATTTCCTATAATCTGGAAAGGGATTTTTAGTGTTAGGGATCCCAATGAACCATAGTGACCAAATAACTTATAACGACATCTAAAGCACTAATGGTCTCTCTTACCTTAGTTAAGGTCAGTGTTAATAATAAAACAATAAGAAGGATGTATAGTTGTCACTGAAAAACTTCAAAATATTATACTAAAATCCCCCAAAATAAGGCATTTAGTTGTAAAAAGTTAATTAAAGATGTTTTATGTTTTGATAAACCTTGTTCTCCACAAAAGGACACCATTTTTTAGCTTTCAAAGGAACTAAGCTCACTGCAAATTGCCTTCTCACAAACAATGCCAGGGCTTTATGCTACCAAAAGGTGCACTCAGGGGTTAAATATAAATATTATCTATATGACAAAAGATCTGCTCATCTGTATTGTAATTAGTAATATAAAGGAGTCTGGAAACAGAACTGATTTTTCCTAACTTTTCCATAATTGAAAAGCACAAAAACCAATAAGTTTATGTGCTTTTTTTTTTTTTTTTTAGAACTCTTCAGCTACAGTGTAGGCTGCAGTTCTTACACTATTTCAGAGAAACAGAGCTTTCCAGAAGTGATTGTGTTGCAAAGGAATCTTTGGTCTTCTGATGATACGGTAATAAAATCCCATCTGATTACATTTGTTATTAAATGTGATGTATGGAACACAAATTGAAAGCAGGCGACACGCGATGTAAAAAGGCGTATCTGCAACAGCATGAAATGCCCTACGTTTGGGCCGATCATTATCAGACTGAACTTCAGGAACCTTCCTTCTTTCTGATAAATAGCCCAGATTAGTATTTCACACTGTGTCCCTTAATGAGGACAGTTCAGTTGTTAAACATGATTGTGGTGGCAGATAGCAAGCTGCAGAGCAACTCTCTCTTCCTTCTGGCTTTGAACAAAATCCCTGTCTCTGTGCTGGCCAAATTAAAAATGTGTTCTTTTTTGACTCAGCCTGAACTTTGATTCATATCTTTATGAAGTTCCTCTGCAGTGACACCAGTCTTGAAAAAAGAGAAAAACACGCACAATAGTCTTTAGAGAAGAAAATGGCAAAAGGTCAGAAACAGTGAAAGTAGCTCCTATGAAAATTGCAACATGTCCTTATGGATGATGTGAAAATAATTTCTTGTATCAATACATTTCTTAAAAATCCTAAGTTTAAGTATCTGCCTTCTAAATGTATTTCTATCTTTCTGCTTAGTGCTCCCCACTTCAATTTTCAGCGTCATTGTTTTACTATTCTTGAACACATATGCATGACCGAAAATTGCTGTTAAAAGTCTCTTGTAAAGTTTTTTAAAAGGTTGTTTTTACAGATCAGAAAAATGGGGAAAAAAGCTACTATTTCTATCAGCTACTTGTCATTTTGTCCTACTGCACTCTCTTTCATTTCCACTTTTATAATTTTAAGAAATTATAAAGTTCTCAGCCAGTTTCAATGCTCTGTTATCAACATAGCTTCAACTTCGCACCTGAGCAAAAGCAGCATTATCGAAACTGCAGATTCTCTGGCACAAGAAAACATTACTTCCTAACCCCGTGAAATGATCAAATTCTGAGAGCATGTTATAGGACTTTTATTATTATAGGTCCTTATACGTTCAATATCATACTCTTTAACATACAGCAAAAAAATAAAACATATGTGGGAAGCAACTGTTACTCACTCAGAACTGATGCTGTCAGAAAGACATAAGAAAAGCAAAAGATCCAGAAAGACGACCGACGGAAGAGTGAGTAGTGTCGAAGTGAAGAATGAAACAAACATAACATTGTTCTGTGGGATTTGATTTTCCTTTTTAAAAACATCATGCACTACACAATAAATATTTGTGAAGAGACAGTATGAATGACAGTAAGCACATATTGTGCTATGCCTTTCTGCATATTGTCAAACTTCCTAACAAAAACCATGGACAGCAACATACTCCGCATTATTTGCACATCCCTAATCGTCTCTGTGGGCAGAATCTTAATAGAAATGTGTGTGTGTGTCTTCCTCTGCTTCCTGCCCACAGATGCCTGAATGCTATGCGTGTGTGTATGTTCAGGTGTGGATCTCTGCAGGTTTCTACAGCATGTGTTTGTGTGAGTGTGTGTGTCCGTGACAGTCTGCCACTGATGTACGTGCCTTCATTCGTTTCAGAGGATTATTCATTTCCTTTTGAAGTGAGGCAGCTCGCCCGGCGAGGAAGGTCTGAAAGGCGGCCGAGAGCAGGCTTTCATACTTTTCCAACAGCAGCTTGTCGTCTGGGGGGTAAATACGTCTGCAGGCCACAGAGACAGGGAGAGAGAGGGGCAAGGAGAGTGAGAAAGGAGCGAAAAAAAATAAAATAAAAATAAAAAGAATAGATGGAAAATAGAAGGTAACGGAAAAGGGTTATCATTGAGGGGAGACAGTTGAAATGAGAGTCGGGCGATAAAGGGTAAAGAGGAGAAAGGAAAGATAGAAAGAGAGTGGGGTTAAGCAAAGGAGACAAATGAGGTTAAAGGATGAGTGATAGAATTTGCAGCAAGGGCTTAGTACAGTAAAAAATGTAAAAGAAAATGTTTAGATACTGAGAGAACAGCTAAATATTTGAGAAAAATGTAGAAAAAAATTTAAAACAAGAGACAAGAGGATGCAGTAAGCTGATCATAAAATATAGGTATAGAAAAGGATTACAGCATGCTATGAAAAAGAAAAACAAATGAGAAGAAGAAGGCAGACACAAATTACAAAAAGACAGGCTTTACTGGCAACCTTGAGTCAAGAAACAGCCAAACTCTCATTTAATCAGTCTTTTCACACGGAGTGCTGCTTTCACACAGCTGCTTTCTGCACCCAGAAGTACACTTCACAGTTTTTTGGGGTGGGGGGTTTCTTGCAATGTGCACTAATGCACCCTTTAAAATTACACTCTAAAGACTAAACTAACCCCAGTGTTTATAATAAATCTAAAGGGAGTAGAACAATGTGTAAACCTTTCCCTGGTTATCCTCAAAATACATCTCCAAATCCACCCTCGTCATCACTTTGGCCATCAAATCAAAACAATGTCAGCTTTTAAAGCAAAATAAGCATTGGGTACTCTAAGTTCAAAAAGAAGGGGAATGTTCTGGCATCGTTAGAGCCAAATCCCACTCCGTTAGATGGCTTTCTCGATTCAGACATGATGGTAATGTCTAAAGCAGAAAACATTCTTGGAAAACTAAATTATGAATTTTTTTTTTTATCTGAGAACTGATAGGTAAAGAAGTACTTATGAGAAGCTTTTACGTCTCAGCGTGAATAGTAGATTTTAGTGCAAGTAAAATGCCAAGTAAAGGTTAACTGTTTCAGCATTAAAACTTTAACTGCTCCCCATGTGCAATTAATAATTTTATGCTGTGTAGCTGTTCTGGGTGCATGATTTCCATATTGTTGAGAAGATGACCCAATTCCACATTACCGCGGCTCAAATAAAGCAACTGCTAAGTTCTGGGTCCTGATATGAGCCAACTAACTAAGCTCCTTTCTTAGTGCAGTTCAATGTGAAATGTTTCTAATTACAAAGCATTGCAAAAGAAATAATACCCATTGCATATGTTTGTGTTGTGTCACACAGCACCTCAAATAATAGTCTGAGGTGCTATCTGTAACGTTAAACAATATAAAGCTAATCCAAGCCTACCAAGACATACCAGGAGAGAATTGTTAAGAGAAACAGTCATGGGACAGTTACTAACTCTGGAGGAGCTGCAGAGATCCAGAACACAGGTCAAATAATCTATCAATAAGGCAACTATTATTGCCATTATTTATAAATGTGGCCTTTTTTAAAAAAAGAAAGCTAATGTTGAAATAAAGCAGTTTGTCACAAGTCATGCAGGGGCCACAGCAAACAGCAGACCGAAAGTGCTCTTGTCAAATGACTCTAAATGCCAAATGTACTTACATCCAAAATACTATGCGTAGCTGGAAACAAGCACTGTACCTAAAAAATAGCATGCCCAATGTGGATGGTAAGACCAGAAAGCTGGTCTGACCAGCTTTCTGGCAATGGTCTAGTCAAAGCAAAAAAACAAAAATTTTGACAACAATTATATGTTCATTCAATCTGACTAAGCTATTCTGCAAATAAAACTAGACAAAACTTCAGTATGTACATGTATAAAATTGGTAGAGACGTAGCAAAAGACTTACAGGTATAATTGCAGCGAAGGCTGGTTTCATAAACTAGTCGGCACAGGTCACAGGTTTTTATTTGTAAAAAATATAGAAAACCTTGTATCTTTTTCCTTCCACTGCACAGTTATGCAGTACTTTGAGTTAATCTGTTGCATAAAAGAGACATTGTAGTTTGTAGTTGTGACATGATGAAGTATGAAAAAGTTCAAGGTATATTAATCCTTTTGTGAGGGACTGCTTCAGTTATAATACTTTAGAGGTGAATGGATCTAATTCTTTTCCTTCTTTTCAAAGACACACTCGACAAAATATCAAAAGGTCTCATCACATAAAAAAAAAAAATCAATAGAAATAATAGACGCTAGAACTTGCCAATAGTTAAAGAGCCTCATCTAACCGAAAAGCTCATGGACACTTCTTCAGCAGACCATGTGAACACCTCGAGCTTTCTAAAGCTGAATATACGTATGTCTTGATTGAGTTGATAATTAGATTTCTCTCTGTGTGATCTCATTTAAGTGAAATGAAGAACTACAACTACTTCTTTATTTGAGACGTTGAGAAAATCTTTCTTTGTTTTCTGCTTAACAGCACCTTTAAAGTCTCATGACTCCTGCTGCTTAACAAGATCGTGAGCTAGCAACAAGCAGCTGGGTCTTCCTCAGACGTAACAGGGTCTGTACCTGAAACAGATCTTATCTAATAGCCAAATGTAAGTGAGTTCATTACTCAAACTCATCTAATGAGGAGCAGTGTGTTAATCAGAGTTCAGCGCCGTGCCGGGGCACCATTTGAATGCTAAGAGGTCTTTATTAGGGGTGCTCCAGCCTGCCTGATTGACTGTCTGGCAGCCTGTCGAGGAAAAGGAAAGAGGTGGCAGCACTTCATGCAGGCCTGGAGGAGCGTTCTGACTGAGACTCGGTCGGGAAGTTACTTCGACTTTTGGAGACGGAAAGACGGTTGAGTGTGTCTGTTTTTGTGTAAGACATTGGGAGAAAGACAATAAAAAAATAAATTTCTGTTGTTGCTGAAGTGCTGTATGGAGAAAGAAGCATAAAATGAGGAGTAAAGAGGAGCGAATGGCTTACATGGGCCAAGTGGTAAATTTTAACTTGCTAAGTCATGCGGTAGGGTGAATCTGCTCCATCTGTGAGGTTAGAAAATCGATACGCTCTGTGTCTTCCAGAGACCCAGCTGGGGGTTTTGAGGTGAAGGGGAGAAAAAAAGGGATTGTTGGGCAGGGATGAGATGGCTCGCAGCAAGCAAGCAAAGTTTACCTGCTAATCTGTGTTTCTAAGTTGCGGCAAAGGGTAAGAATTTGGCAAGAGGAGAAGCAATTTCAGCCTCCCTTCCTCTGCTTTTCTGCCTTTCTCTGATTTTAACTTGTGTTTATTCCAGTTTCTTGCAATCTCAAAAACAATAGGTGTTCTTTTTTTCATTCTGTCAGCAGCAACATTTATTTTACCAAGACTTTGGCATTGTGCAGATTACCTCGTAAATGTGAACAAGCTGGCACAAAAACAGTGGGTGGAGCTCCTGAAGGGAGAGCCCATTCTCCCCAGCTGTTTGCCTCATCTTTACCTGTAATTCCCCAGATGTTGATTTTCATGTTCTTCCCTGGAAACCTGCCTGCGAATCTGTACAAGTTGTTCTTTCTAGAAACAAAGGAAAACATTTCACTTAGTAACAGAATAAAAATAATGAAGTCTTGCAAAATACAGGGAAAGGGATTAAAGACGTCACTGCCATAAATTAATAATATGTTCTCCCTTTCCCTCTCTCATTAGCATGTTATAAATGTGTAATTGTGCGTCTACGCTTGTCAAATTGACAAAAAGCGGAGAGGTGGGGACCACTTTGCCACTAGCGCCACAGTATCATTAAATGCTGAGTGATATGAGCCTTCAGCAGACCTCAACCTGAGCTCACTCTTCAGCCAAAACAGCACTCAAAGATGAGGTGGTGCCCTTTTTGAAAGAGCGCCTCTGCTCCTTCGCTCCTTATTCCCACTGATTACAGCTGTGGCTATCAAAAGGCTAATCAAAGAGGGTGGGAGGCATTAAAGCACTAGCAGCTGCCACTTTTCCCCATCTAGATTAGAAAAGCTCCCCTGATTCCACTATTTTAAAGGAAAAATAATTAAACAGTGCACATGTCTCAGAAAACTTTGACTCTTTTGACATCCGCTAAGAAGTAAGTGGAACTGAGTTTGTTCTTACAACCTTTTTTCCTTTTCTAAATCTGCAGCTCAGTAGTATGTTGCCTGTGCCTTGCAGTTTAAATGAATCATGTTTATTTCTAAAGTACTAAATCCAAAGAGACTAAGGTGTAATCCAAACATGTTTATACCCTAGATTTAATAAAAATAAAACCTAAACAAAACTAACACCACTGCTGGATTTCACTATTTTTCTAATCTTCCAATAAAATTTTTGAATAGCAACATTTTATATTCACCTAGTGTGGATATTTAAAGAAATGTCAGTAAGCATGTTGACTGAGAAGTCCATTGTTGCAAGTGTCTCGTAAGGTTGAAAATGTGGAAAATGTTTTCTTGCTCCAGATGCTCCCTGTCCACGTTAACCAGAATGAGGCAATATCTCTGCTTTTTTAAACAGTTTCAGATTTCAGCATATCAGTTTTCTCCTGAGTTCAAGCCACAGAAGACACAACTGTTTCCATTCTCCATGTTTGTTTCTCCTTTGTGTAAAACGTTCTCCATATTCTTACATTTTTTTTACATAATGCATTAAGGCTGATGAAATCCTCCAATATCTTTATACTATTCTTTATACTACAAATAAACTACTAGATTTTAAGACTCCCAGGCATTAGCAAAGCCAAAAGTTCAAGTTGGTTTAATTCTCAGAGCATTCAAAGGAAGATCTGTCTTTTAAAATTGTGCTAATAATCTGATAGTGTTCCAGCACCTAATTTAACCAATTAGTTATTTTGCAGGCAGTTATATGAAACACATTATATATTCACGTAAGCATACGAAAAGCGTAGGATTTGCAATGCACAGATTTCACCAAAATAATTACTGTCACATGAAGGCAAGTTGAAATTTTGACGCAGTAGAAGAAAGAGGAAAAGAAACATTAAGCTACGGCAGTCTTAGCTTGATAAGATGAGGTTAACGATGCCACTGAGGTTATAGTTTATCATCAATCAAAGCATGAACTCTACTTTCATACATCCATACAGGTTCTAAAAGTCAAAGTGGGATATAATTTTTCTTTGACCATAGGTAATGAGCAGCACCTTATACAGCTTATGACCTCAACAGAGGCTGCTTGCCACAGGTCTGTGGTCAGCAATTAAGAGAACCGTTATTTAATAAGGACATTGCAGAAGGAATAATGCATGACTGGAAGAATGCTTAAAAAAAATCTGCACACATTCAGATCAGCTGAAGGTGTAATATCCCGTTTATGCCATACCAGTTCCTCTCTTCTCCGTTCCAGTGTGTGACGTTGTTTCTCCCAGTCCGTGGAAGCAGCTGAAAGTTTCCTCATGAAGCCATGACCATAAAGCCGCCTCTGAGCTTCTGCCTTCTCCTGAGCCAGGTTTCTTTTCTTATCACTGGCCCTGAACCACAATAAAACAAGTCAATTAGTAAAATGTTTAGATTTTTAGGCTCCTCATAGTAAAAAGCTCTCAACTGTTTCATAATTTTTGTTTTCAAACTTTTCCCGTATAGCAGATGTTTGATCATTCTTTTCTTGTCTATATAGTAAAGAAATATATCCATTACTCTTTGAGAATATTTGTCAGCTTGATGTCTGGATAAAAGGTTACTCTTCATTATTGTTGAGAAAAAAAATATTCCTTCCAGAAAAAATTCAAACAATATATTGAGGAAAAAAAACTCAAGCTAAAATCCAAACAACAACTGGAGGAACAGGATCAGATAGAATATTATGAACAAGTAGGTTACTGCAGCTTCGAGAGAGAAAAATGTATTTAATTCAGTCGCTGGCCCTTTAAACTGAATATTGAGTGCTGTGAGGAGGAATGACGTCTATCAATGTCCATGCCCGAATGGGTCTAAATTGATCCCAGTTGGATTCAGTTTGCGTTGTAAACAGACCAAAGAGTCAAGCAAATACCAACAACTCCTTCCTCTGGGCGAGAAAAGCTAATGTATATTAAAAGAGATAGATTAAAGTTCTATCTGCAAGACACTCATTCACTCCACGAACAAAAGGGCTTTATACAATGTATGCTCTGTGTTCTTGCTTGGTTTCAATACATGTTGTCAATCCTGAAATAAAAGCTAATTTTGTCAGAGAACTGGGAACACATCAACCAGAAGTTCCAGAAAGACAGGTTGCACAGCTGAGAGAGTTTTCAATAAGGTACATCTATTATACAACAAGTAATTTGACCATCTCTGCATTTTCAATAAATTAGAAGAATATATATATATATATATATATATATATATATATATTATATATATATGTATTTATATATGTATATATGTATTTTTTTTTCTTACAGAGTGAGGCTGTGGCTATCCCTGTTGCTTGTGCGCCTTTATTGAATGATACCTTTTCTTTCCACTCAACATTTCACTAATATGCTTAGATGCAGCACTCTGTGCCCTACTTCATCCACTTTTTGGAGAATGTCTGGTGGGAAGCTAGTCGTCTTCCACAAGACTGCTTGGGCAATAAAATTTCTATGTTAAAATATTCTGTTAATAGTTTTTATGTAAAATCATAAATTAGGACATTAATTAGTGTGATTATCTCAAAATCAACTGAAGTAATTCTTGAAATATATATTATTCTGTGTGTTGAATCTATTTGATATATAAATGTAACTTTGTGAATTTAATTATTAGAATAACTTAATGTTTTGATGGTTGTCTTATTTACTGAGATGTTTCTGTATGATTCTGTGCCTAAGTATATGTTTTCATTATGTTTCTGTATGAGCATGACTACTGGGGAGGAGACTATATTTAGGGTAGCGAGAAGAGGACATGCAGAGAGAAAGCAACAAAGGGAGCAGAGATCTAGAGGTCTTGTGTACAGTGATCAATCAGAGAACAAAGTCACTGTAGCCAGGGGACAGAAAAGCATGCCTATGAACACACACATACACATCCGCTACACATTACACACAAACCACTATGTACACAGAAGTACAGTACACCACAAAAAGAGAAAACGTAAGCAAAACAGGCAGACAAAGCAAGCAGAAAATGCAGCACAGGAAGCTGAATAAATATACAAAGACGAGTAAAACATAAAAACAAAGAAGTCACAGACATTATCAACTTAAAGCTAAAAGTGACATGACTCACACACACTGACAGCATGTGCAGTTAAGGTTTTCCTCCCATTTTAAAAGACTTACGTACAGATCTGTGAAAAAAAAAGTACTGACAGGAAACCTTTGTGTAGGACACACTGATGTTTAATATAAATTTTAATAATATCCAAAAAAGTATTGTAAACAAATGTTGAAATTTTATACAAGAAGTAACTAAGTATCTTAACTTAACTTAACTTAACTTAAATCTGACTATTGCTGGTCAGACTTAAGTTAAGATATTCCAACTTATGCTTCATATATGTCTACTTAGAATGGGCATAAAATCACAAAAGCGAAAGAGTGTCCTAACTTTTCCCTTAGCTAGAAAATAAATTGTTTATAGATTTTGTTTAAGGAGTACGACAATGTTCTTTTTTTGCTGCTGAAGTGCAGCAAAAGCTAATTTTCTTTTCCACTGATTGAAACTGAGATTCAGTGTTGTGAATGTTTCTCAATAAGGATCTGGTGTGTCCTTCATTTATCACTAAGACACAACCATCTACAAATATGATTTATGTTGTGCAACTGTTCACACCATTACCACAGTCACAACAGTTTTAAAATCAGATGTCTAAAAGGTTCTGAACTCCACCAAGCATCAAAGTAAGCACTGACTGAAATCTTTAAACATAAAAAAAAAAAAGCCTTTACTTGAGCTTTAATGGGCCCCTTGATACAATATGTTTGTGTATCTGCATGCATACCCACATACATGACTGCAGCAGAAAGCAATACCTGATGTTGAGGAGTTCGAGAGCATTGAGCAGCACCCCTTTCTTCACATCGTAATCAAGCTTCTGATCAGTCCCAAAGCTCGGAGCTCGATTGATCTGTCAAGCAAAGAAGAAAAGGGACATTTTAAAAATTTTCTTTCTTTCTGTAACGTTCTGGAGACAGGGATTGTATGCAATTACAGGAACAGACTGTGGGCTTGTTTGAAAAGAAAAAAGCTCTTCCAACGAGCAAAGGAAAGAGGAATGGAGCAAGCAGACAGACAGCGATTGAGGATGTTTGGGTTTTTTTCTCTTTCCCTTTGAGAGACACTTTAAAGTCGGTTTGGCCTTTTCCTGCAGAAATCTTGTCTGGCAATGATGTGTGTAAACATGAGCGTGAAGAAGAACCTGTCTGTGTGTTTGTGCACAACAGTTTGTATAAGTGACCCCAAAATCTAAAGCCTAAATTTGCTCAAAACAGACTCTATAGCACAGCCACCACTAACATTTCTGTCAGCAATAAAGAATTTCTCAGCTTGGCTCTATCATTTACAGTCAAAAGCAATCAGCGAGATTCAACCGAGCAAGAAAGGAGTAAGCCACATGGGATTTTAGGTACAAAAGCTGGCATCATCCAGGGAATAATTCAAGAGCAGCTTACCTTTCTCAACAGAACAATTCCAAGCACTGGGGTAAAGTATTCAAATATCAGTTATTATACTTGACACAACAAATGAATTATTTTTCTCTTTGTTAGCTTCCTTTTTGTCTCCTCCCGTGGTGAGAAATGGCTTACGTGACACAACAAAAGGAGCAACAAAGAAAGAACTGGCAACAGCAATTGGAATGGTGTCTTCCTATGTGGTGACTTCAAATGACAATGCAACAGATGCCCATCGAAAGGCTGGCGTGGGTTTATAAACCTTGATTGTTCAGATAAGTCAGGTCTCCACCTGGCATCCTCTGAAAAACACATGAAGCACCCATTTTTTTTCTGTTTGGGAACAATAGTTTGGGTGGGTGGTTTGATATTATTAAGATTTCAATGGCCCTAATAGTGGTGCATTTGTTGTGGGAGTTTTGTAAGTATGTGTCAGAATTGTTAACGAATGTCTTTTATTACACAACAGGTCTTTAAAGACAAACACAAAAGCTTGCACACACTGTGACCACCAGAATACTTGTATGGAACAAATGGTATTATTTCTATTCAGCTGCTGTAACAAAAACATGTATGTTTTGTTGGTTTGTTCCAAACCAACAAAACATACATGGAGTTGATCAGGTTATCAACCAATTCTTTTTTTTAAGGCTCAATAATTTCTCATTGCCTCATTTTAAAAAAATCACATTTTTAACTTTACCTGTGACTCATTTACAGATGTAAATTGATACTAATATTTTCGTGAAACCATCTGAAATGTTACCAGTCTAGTATTCTAGTTTGAATTATTTATCCATTTCTCCTAACCCCCAAAGACAACATAGTACTGTGAAAAAGTACATTTCCCCTTAAAGATTTCTACTTTTTTGCTTTCTTGCCACACAAACATGTTTTAGATCATTACTCAAAATGTATTGTCAGACAAAGATAATCTGAGTATAAAATCTTTTTTTAAATTATGATTAATGTTTAAGGGGAGAAAAACACAAATAGCCTGGTAAAGGTCTCGGTAAGTATCTCATTTGATTTTAAAATTTACACTTTGACTACCTTTTTTTTATTTTTATTGAGCAGTGATGAAATTAACTTACTAGTTTCCAATAGTAGTCCAACCATAAAAAATGAAGCCTTTTTAAGGCCACAAACTGATGGTCAGACATTCTCCTTTAAGATTTTCTATAAGAGAGGAGAACGCATTGTTCCATCAATTATGACAAAACATCTAGGTCCCGAAAGAGGAAAAGCAGCCACAGACATACACACAACCACCATGCTTTACTTAAGAAATGTTGTGTTAATGTAAGCCAAAAATTCTCAGACAGGTGCTTTTTTGTTGAGTCAGTCCACAAAATATTTTCCCAAAATGTTGGGGATTATCAAAATCTTTTAATCGATCTGGGTTCCTCCCCAACGATCTCATTCCTTCCTTTGAAGTTGCCATCTCTAACCTGGACACATGCCTGGCTTGTCCTCTCTGGACAGGTTTAGGAGCAAAGTTTAAGGATAACATTTATATCACAACCAGACTTTTGGATCTAAAGGAATCAGAGTATTTAGTATACTGCCAGTTGTTGACCACATTGACCAAAACAAAGACTAAAAAAAAAGTAAAAACTAATTTTAAAAAAATTTGAAAGATGGCAAAGACTCCATTTACTAGCCCTGTGCATTAGGTTCACCAAAAGGCTACATAAAAAAGGGAACCATGCATCCACACAAAATAATCCACAGCGACACTACAGGGATATAAGCACAGATGCTTCAACGTCTGAAATTTTTCTGAAATAAAGTTTCCTGAGAATCTTTCTAAATAGAATCCCCTCTCTGGTGTCACAGCCACAGGTGAGGCACTAAATCCTCACTGCTATGAACCAGGCTTGTATGGAAGCAGCTTTGTAAAGCTATGTGTGCACCAGTGTGTGTTTTTTGTATACAACAACCATTTATCAGAAGGTGGGTGATGAATGCCTTCCAGTGCAAAAAGGAAAAAAGGAACAGAGACACTATACAACTCTTTCACTCAATGGAAAGAAGGTATACAATGCGTCCCTCTGTGAATTGAGGACAGAGCTCCACTTCGAGCTACCATACCTCACCTCTGCTACAAAAGAAAAATAAGGAAGAGGTCTGTTTTCATTTAGAGTACTCCACAGCTTGACAGCCACAATGAAAAGAGTGTGGCGTTAAGAGTGTGCCAACCAATAGGTAACAGGCATACTGGCAGTGATCCTGGTGACGGTTGTCTCGTTACTTGTCATCATGTCTTGGTTTGATTTGTGGTGTCATGTTGTCACAGAATAAAACTTGCACAGCAGCATTTGCTGTCTCTCTTTGCTCCTTGTTGTGTCTTTTTTTTTTCTTTCCATTTTTTGTGTCTCTTTTTTAGTTTCACTTTATTTTCTGCTGCCTTTCACATGGTTTTCCGACTGGTCACCACTTAGCCTCCGCTCTCCATTTGCTAGCCCTGATTCTCTGGTTGTTACCTCTCTTCATTTCTCTCCCCATATTTCTGTGCTCTCCTTTTCCTCCCTGGCAGAGGAAGTTGGACCAGTCTGTTCCTAATGAACCCCTGCAGGCTCCAAAACCCCCCACTCTGATTTCCTTAAGTGACTCTGGCAGGATTTTAAAAGAGCCCTTGGTTGCTTTAAGACACATTCAATAAAAATGTCCGATGAACAGATGAGAACATTCTTTTTACTCGATCTGTAATTTGCTTGCGTATCATATTGAGGCCAAAATGTCAGTCAGTCAAAAAGCAGAATATGAAACAAGTCATTTTTAAAAATTAAGATTAAATAAAAACTTTTTCACAGATTCTTTTACTACAGAAACAATTATCAAAATGTAAAAAAACAGTATCACAAAAGTTAATGTAAATAATTTTTTATGCAAGGTTTATAATAGAATTATGATCTCACTACATATCATGAAGGGCAGACAGAGTAGTAGTCAGATTTCTTGTCACTGCCATAGTACAGGACAGTGTGAAATTATGTTGATGTCTCACATTTGTCTGTCCATTTTGCAGTGGAAGTTCTTCTTTGTTTCTTTTTAATCAACTTCATAGTGAAGCAGCTGTTAGTATTGTTGCCTTACATCAACAATGTCAAGGGTTTGAATCCTGATCTCATGCATCTGGGGTCCTCTGGCTTCCTTCCACACTGTAACTACTTGCAAGTTAGATTACTTAGTCTCTTTAAAAATGCCAGTAAGAGTCATTGACTACATGGTTGTTTGTCAAGTCTGGGTGATGGCAACTGCAGAAGGATATGTCTTGCCTCAAGATAGCCACCAACCCATCCTCAACTACCAATGGATGGAGGGAGGGACAGATGGATGGACAGAGGGATGGACAGGTGTTTCTTGAGACTGGAAGTAATGTTTAGGTTTTGAAGTAAAAGCCAGAGTTCTGAAATGAAGAGTAGGGTGATAGAAAGGAAGTCTTCCAATTTTCAAAGACTTAGGGTTTATCATCAAAAATAGCAGGAGAAACTGAGAAAGTTGGTCAGAAATAAGAAAGACAAGGGTTTGATTACTGAAATGCCAGAAATTATTTTTTATTTATTTTTTATTTTTTTATGATTACTGAGAAGGGAATAAATCCTTTTTGTCATTTTCTAAAAGTAAAACTTCAAAAAATTAATTGTAGTAATAAATTCTTTTCTTCAAAAACTATACTTCTTTTTACATTGTTTTATCTTCATTTTATGTATAATAAAACATCCATCCAAACCTGCTGGAGAATGACATAATGATGAATATGAGTAAAACTGACACCCAACCCTTAGCGTAACCATAGACTAAAGTCTTTACATAAGCACATAGTGTAAAGCATTCACTCTCTAACAATAATATTAAATGCAACATCCTCAGCCACAATTACACTAAACCCCCTGTGGAAACTAAACTTGCCTACTTCGCTGAAATACACCTCCTGCTACCTATCTCTATATGTGATTTCAATTCTGTAATAACACTGAGTTGTAAATGTTTACATGCAAAGATGCATGATGTAAATTATCACTTAGACTGAATACCATCTATATAGGTTCAGAAAGAGCTTTCATGGTACCTGCCTGTAGTGATATACCAATTAACTACTTATTAATTGAGTGCTTCATTTATGATTAACAAAAATAAGTTTGAGGATGAGAATTAGACATTTACCCAGATGCCTTACAATGTGAGATAAACATTTGCACTGGACACAAACCAAATTGTTTATGAAAGCAACTGTGAAATATAGCTTATCAAAGGGGAGCCTCATTATTTTTATTTCAACGGTCTGTTTGGGTTAAACTGTCGACAAGCCGCAACTCTGTTTACAGATCATTACAGAAAGTAAAGAGTAGCAGAAAACAGACCAAGAGCAAACAACAAATTTAAATTACTTACTCAATTTGATGTAGTCGACTAATTTCTAAAGGGATAACTCCTCTGGTTTGGACGCTGGGTTTTGTCTAATGATCTCTGACCCCTTGGTGCGTCTGAGAACTGTGATGCGCCTCAGGATAGTTAGTATGTAAATTATTTTCAAACAGCAAAATTCAATATCCAACAAAACTAGAAATACAACTGTTATTCATTACTGCTTTCACTTATTCTACTCTGTCTGCAGTTATATGGGAACTGAGTATTTTGACAATATCACATCTTTTATGTTTTTCATTTTTAAGGTGCAGTATGAACATTAAACTTATCTGATTAAAGTATATCATGTGGCGTGTAATTGAGCAGGTGTGGCCAACCAGATCAACCATCTATCTTAGCGTGTGCATGATTACTAGGCATCCTTGGTTACTCAGAAAAAATGGGCAAAAAAATAAAATAAAATAAATAAATAAATAAAAAATAAACGAAAAGGGTTAAACCCCACCATTAAAAACATGAGCTGCAATTTCAAGTCTGACATAAAATATTGACACACCAACAGAAAACTACAAAGTCTATTTGATATGTGTATGTTTGCTGGTGTAAATGTGTGAGTGATCAGCTGCAAGGGCTTTTCTGTAGAGTCTGACTTGAGTTGGAAGGAAGGACAACTTTCTGAATCTCTCCAGCCAGTAAAGAAGCTGTTCAGTGCCATCAGAATCCCCTATATGGGGTAAGAGATTGTGTCCAACAGGCATAACAACTTATGTATGCATTTTATATAGAAAAAGGTTGGTTTAAGTGCCTTTTTCATTTTCTCCCCTCAATAAATGAAATCATGTATTTACTCAGACCTTTGTCTGATATTAAAATTAGCAAAAGCTAAATCTGTAAAGATGTTAATTATTTTTCATAGACCTGTATACTTGTTACTGTTATAAAGAAAACTAATAAAAAGAAAAGTAATTAAAGTTGACATAAAAAAAAATTGTACCTGAGGGTTCTTTTGTCCTACAAAAAAACTTTTCTAGTAGAGCAACACAAGACCAACAATCAGCTGCCTTATTTCCCCAACAAATTGCTTCCCCACATTGACATTCATTTTGCCTAGAATAGTTGCTAAAACAAGCACAAGGTCTGCTGGTGATTAATCGCTACAGAAAAAAAAAAACACCTTATTATTCCTAGCAGAGGGCAAACAACCACTGCTTTGACAAGCCTCCCATTTTGCCCCGCACACTCAAGAGTATCAGCACAGTTCAGCCGTTGTCAGAATGGAGTGTTTGTTGCCACACAATGTTGGAATAAGAAACGGTGGCAGAGAGAGGGAGAACGGCGGAGAGAGAGAGAGAAAGAGACAGAGGGAGAAAAAGAGAAACCAAGCGTGTGTGGCAGAGCGACAGAAAGACAGACAGCTAGACGCCCTGTTTAGTCGCTCTCTTGTTTCAGACGTCTTATCAATCACTGTTCTGTTCTTTTTGTGGCGTTTCTTGCGGTTCGCTCGGACACAGGGAAACTCTAGCTGAGCGTGGCGGGCTGCTGCTGGTGCTGAAAAGCGAGGGGGCCACCGCTCAGCTCAGAGGCTGGGGATGGGGAGAGAGGCACTTTTTAAATGACATACAAAGATGAAATCAAACACAGGCACTAAGTGTGCAAAGCGAACACGATGAACCTTGCAAACACAAATATGACTTTTTTTTCTCATATGCATTCTTAAACAAAAAAGAAAGAAGAAATTTACTGTATAATTTAAAATGCTGGTAAAAACATCCTTGTATATCCCACAAATCCCCCGCATCTAGAACTCTCACACAACACAGTTTCTTGTGGCACTCAGTAAATATGCCATTTATACCTTCCCTCTCAATCACATGTAGCGTCACCAACTGCTGTGTGTGTGATGATGAATGGATAAATGCTGGGGTATGTTTTCAACTGCCCCACATACAAAGACTGTGCTTGCCTAATTTGATACTTATTCCATGAAATAGTTATGTTGGGGGAGAATGGATGTGGATAGAGACAGGCAGTCCCATACATCATTCTAATTATTCTTTAATAAAGCTCATATAAGCCAAACAAATGATAACAGGTCAATACTGCCACCTAGGGTTTGTAAATGGAAAGGTACACCACTTGAGTTAAGAAACACACATGTATAATAGAGGAACAAATCCTGCAAACATGCAAAGATTATTCAGAGGTGGAGAGGAGATCGCAAGAGGGCTGAAATTATAATATCAAACTGTAATTATTCTCTACTTTTATTATTACCCCACATAATCATGTCAGGATGAAAACTATTTGTACAGACCTAGTAAGTAAGTTTCACACTAAATCACACAGAATAACTGATAATATTTGTCTCGGCTGTTCCAGAGGTTAGGAAATTCTTCTCAAGTTTCCTGTGGATATAAATAACAGGCAGGCTAATCTTTAAATTCCTTCTCTAAAAGCCCTCAGAAAACAGTTAAGAAGTTTTAAATTTCACCCTTGCGTGAAATACTCTGACATGAAATTTTCGTCTCAGCCTTTAAAGGGGAAACAGAACATAGTACCCCTGTTTGTGTTTGGAGAAGGAAAAGAATGAAGAAACTACTATGTGTGTTTGTCATAGCATCTCTTTACAGTTGCCTCTCTCTAAACGTGTCCTTTCACCACAAATACACACACAGTATGCCTTTCTATCATCTCTGCATTGATTTCCATTAAATTTTAATTCATTTCCCTGGTTTGCCCTAAACCAGGGGTTTTCAAAGTGTGTGTGGGTGAACCCCACTCAGAGAGAAAACAGATAACTACACCCCTCCCCCCCCAAAAAAAAGCAAGAACAAAAACTAAATTATTGCCATTGTTTCTGCAAACCTTTGACTGTTGCTATACTTGTTACTCCATTCATACATGTTTCACGGATGTGGGTTTTTTCTGCTTTAGCTACAGTATCTATAGTGCCGCATAATTCGATGCTTCAGTGGAATTTACAGTGCCAAAAATATAAACAACTTTCAACCACAGTTAAGTTTGGCTTCTGTAAAAAAGAAAAAAAGAAAGGGCCCAGGGCTTTACAAACAACACCATGATAGTGGAACATCTTCAGATCCAACCCATGAAAATCAAATCTCAACTTTAAATCATCATGGTCATACTGCCTACTTTGTTTTATTTTGTTTGGCCCAGACTCTGTCTTCTTACGCACCATAGCTTTAGGTACTAAAAATCTATCAACTTCATCTTTGACATAGGCTTGGTGAAGTGGATTAAATGTTTGCAGTTACTTTTCGCTCCCTGAAAAGCTCTGGCAGCCCCTAACCCTACATGCCTAACACTAAGACTAGCCTGAACTCAATTCAAAGTGCTAACCAAATCCGTAACCCCTATGGGGCCAGAACTGCCCCATAAGGAGCAGTGGGATCTCACAATGTAGTATTTGATGAAAAAAATGGGAATAAGAAATGCTAAAACACATACACACACACGCACACATACTTTCTTACACTCTACACTCAAAGGGAAAGGAAGTCTGGATTATGTTGGCTATAAGAGATGGACAGGGAAAACCAAACTCATCTTGAAACGATTGGATACAGACCACAGAGAGGAGAAAGTTGCAGGAAGGGGCAAAGAACTGCTGCCCTTAGGCTAAGAGGTCTGTTGTAGTCTGTTGCTATGATGCCTGGTCTCTCTCTCTCTCTTTTTCTCTCTTTCACCCGCACACACATGCAGAAACTCAGATACACAAACAAATCTGTGCCTCAGTTGACCCTAACCATGCTCGCCTCATTAGCTGCCAATCACTTTGAACAGACGCGCTAAAAGGGAGGAAGGACCAGAGGTAGGAACACAAGAGATGAAGGAAGAGAAACAAGTTTAGTTATCATCAATAATCAAGCTGCTCTTGTGCCGCTGTCTGATGGTCGCTCAGTCCAAACAATAACACCTAAATAACCATAAAAGTGGATAAAATAGATTTCTTCCTTTTCTCTTCACTCCTTTGCTTCCTGAATTGCTATGTCTGTGTGTTTTAAGCCGAATCCCTCATTGGCTCTTTGAGTGGATAAAACGAATGGGTTGTGGGCTGGAGGACAGCCAACGACACACACACACATACACACATTGCAGAAGGCTATTCCAACATGGACTAAGACCAGACCCTCCCTCCCCCAGCCCTCACACACACAGAGACACACACGGAGAGAAAGACAGGCTGTTGACACACTAACACAAAAATACAGACACATCCTAAGTTGCAAGACTTTTGATGTATGTTTATCATGGAGGCTTAACACGTGTGACAAGAACACAAATTAAAATTAGATTCACAGATGCTGCACACTTGCACACTTTTGCACGCTCGTTGCGCCTCTAACAAGCAGACCAACCAGCCTTTTAAGATGTTGGGAGCTCACCAATAAAAAGAAAAAAACAATCTGCCTTGGGACTGAGCAAATTTTCATTTTTTTAGGCTCATTACAAACACTTCCTTTTTGTTTAGAGCTGAGCAGCTGGAGTTTTATGGTTGATGAGGGGAAACAATGAACAACAACAAAAAATAGCAAGAAGAAGTGAGCCACAGCTTATAAGCTTATAATGAGGGTAGCCTTCAGACCACTGATCATAGCAGTGGGAATCATTGTTACCCATCGGAACCTCATGAGAACATAAATTGGGCCCTTGTTGCATTCAGGTTCAGATATAAACAATGGCTGAGACTTAATGTTGCATGCATGATTACAAATCATGTTTTGGTTATTGGTATCAAAGCATTCCAAGGTATTAAAAATGCTAAAGTTTTCCTTTACATCACTCCTATGATTTTAAAGATCTTTAAACCATGCAGAGAAATTGCAAGAGGAAGCAGAGTTTCTCTGGCTGTATTTGAACTGAGGCCCTCCACTAGCTATTGCTGCACACTGCTGGTCAGCTGGCTGAAGGTATACTTTTTTCTTATGTAGCTAAAAGTAACACATTTACATAAACTATTAAAAGACACATAGAACAACTCATTGTTACAACTACTCTCGGGTCTCAATTTCAAAATAAATTGCTTTGCCAGGCAAGACAAGGAAGTTTATTTATGCAGGACCATTCAAACACAAGTCGATGCAAAATTCTTAACATTAAATCAAATGAAATATATTAAAATAACAAAAACCCTAAGGCATTTTTAAGCACTGCATAAAAAATAAAATAAAAAACAAAGGTTAAATGCTAATTTAATCTACAATCTCACACTTAAGTCACTCATCAGTGATCAGGCAAAAATCATAATATCATAATAATTCTTCCATCAAAACCTAAAGTACACAAGAAAATTTCAGCCTGATTAAAATGAGCCAACAGTTTCTGCAAATCTTAGGTTTTCTGGAAATTTGCCATTTTTCCTTGTTTAGTTTTGGTCCTAAGAACACTGAGTAAGCTGGTCTACATGTGTCACATTTCACAAGCAATCCAAGTTAGTTCAGTGCTTTACTGATGAAGAGCATTTTTTACAAATCTATCCTTTAGCAAACAAGGAACCACTGTGGCACTCTAAGAACTGGGGTGATGTGATCCATTTCTTCCTGGTGTTATTTAGGACTCTGGCAGCAGCATTTTGGGTGAACAGCAACTGCCTGATGGAGTTTTTTTTGTTTGTTTTATTTTCACATAGACCTATAAAATCTCTGTTGCAGTAATCTAGCCTATACAAAACAAAAGGATGATGATGTTTTTATGAGTCCTGTTTGACAGAAATTCCTTAATTTTGCCAATTAAAGAAAAATTGCCTCACTTACACAATTTCTGTAAGATTTCGGTCAAAATTCCAACATAAAATGTGAGAAACTCTTGGAAGAACACATAAATGTTTCACCCAAGTGAGACATTTCAAAATTCAATTCTACCAAGTTACATAGAAATATAAGATGTACATTTCAGAAAGTACAAAGAATATGTTATGCAAAAATATTTTTTAGGCATTTAGCAAATAAGTAATTTTGGTCTTTTCATACCGCATATTAATATTTCTATGTTCCTTGTGAAAAAAACAAAAAACATTTTGCTATTTTGAAATATTTCTGGGGGCAAAAAACAGAAGATGTGGAAACTAAAGAAATTCAATTTGTTACATTTATGAAATCACCACTACCAAGCTACAAACTGTTTTAAGTAAAATTACATAAAATTAATTATATTCTGTTATATAATTTTTGTTTACACTTTTTTGTAAATTCTGTTAACATTATCAACCAAAACATAATCATACTGGCCCATGGTCAGTGGTTACATGTTATGTTTGTATTAACTATTTACTTCATCCTCTCCCATCCTCCGCCTTCAAACTATTGATAACATTTTTCCATTTTACTCACCAAAGTTGACACCATTTGTCATGCTGGCTTATAGCATTTGGACCCTGAATAAAGGGGCTCTAGGAGTGCAAGACTTGATAATAATATACTTCTGCTTTTTTTTGTCCATGTGTAAATGCAATCCTTGATTCTTGTACGAGATTTCAAGTCATGTGCCTTCCTCTTTGACACTCACACAAGTTTTAAGGCATCAGTACACATATTAAGAATTTATGAGAGACTGTGCATTGATTATTGTTTTTTTTTTCTTTCTTTCTTTCTTTATTGTTCTTTTTTTTCTGAAGACAAAGGACATATTCAATGAAACCCTCGGAGCAAAAACCCTGGTTTTGACAAAAGAAACTACAGTCCAAGCAGATTGTGTACACTGGTGACTGTGTGCGTGTGTATGCAGCGAACATCACGGCTCAATGAAACGCCTTCCCGTTACGAGACACAGATGCTGTCTGGACCTGTTTTAATGAAAGTGAATGTCTCGAGTTACGCCATTTGGGCAAGTGTGTGTGTTTGTGTGTATCTCACTGGTGTTTTGAATGTCAATAGAAGCTAAAACTCGTGTTGAGACTGCTGAATTAAGATAAGGATCACACAAAAGCTTGTGTCTCCTTTTTTTTGCCCCTTCTCTTCTCCCCTTTCGATACTTGCTTTGAGCACAATGCGTCAGTTTGATGCCTCCCCTTGGTTTGAGAGGCATCGCTCTTGTCTTCTATGTTCTCACCCCTGTGACAAGCTATTTAGCAGGTGCATGCGGATCTATGGATTGTTTTCTCTATTATCTCTGTATATCTTAGGAGTTCACTTGCAGTAAGTGATTTTGAGCTATTTTTTTGCTTTCAGAGAGCAGAGGCTACAGCAAACTTTTCTTTCAATTTAAAACATATTTATAGTGGCACTAATTAGAATACATCTTCTCAGAATACAATACAGATTCTTATACACGATACCATCTAGCTTTCAGGTATCTGACCGTCTTTGAGTCTACACAGGTTGAACTTTCATTTCCTGCCTGCAAGTTTGCATGTTCAACAACCGGCTTTGACATCCTGAAGAGTAAGGGAGAACATTGTCGGAACACCGCTCTGGGTGAGGCCCCGGCAAGGCGTGGCACCCGTAACTCAGTGTGACACCAATAAAGAAAGTCCACAAACTCAAGACAAACCTCTGAGGTCTTCACTTTCTGAATTTTTTTTATTTTATTTTTTTAGAGATATGTAATGGTGTAAAATGCTGAAATTCAGTGAAATAGATTTAGTTTACTAAAAAATGGTGCCAAAAGTAATGTCCTGAAAAATGTAATTTAGGCCTGGGGGCTTGCCATAGGACACTAGTTGTGGCAACGAGCCTTTGGGGCTTCCTGCGTTTTGCACTCCTGCAGGAATACACACACTAACAAGTTAAAAAGTAGTAATAAAGCTATTTTCAGGCTTGACAGTACATAGACCAAGGACTGCATTCAGCATCTCTATGCTTTCAAAATGTCCCCACTAATCAGCTGAATTTTGGAAATAAATGATTGTCGCTGCAAATGTTGCGTGAAAGAGAAACAGGGTGGCGTGTGTGTGTGTGTGTACATGGGATGTTAATTGATGAGCGTTATAGAGAGCTGCTGGTAGCACAGGGGGGATCATTACTGCTGGAGTGGAACAACTGCATTCACGGCTGTTTGCTGTGTCACACACACACACACATGCACACACACCCGAACACGCACATGTGCCCACAAAGTCATGGCAGTCAAAGACAGTGTAATCTTCTAGGTTTCACTTGTAAATCTTTTCATTTCAAGTTGGAACCTTTCCACAAAAGCAAATTAATAAGACTAATTTTCACATTTCAATTCTGTGGCAAAATAAAAAAAAAGAAAAGAAATACCTATCATTGAAAAAAACAGCTCACATATTTCACTTTCTTGCAAACTTGCAGCAGCTAAACAAAAAGAAAAGTTTTTTTTTGTTTGGAATAAGGAGGAAAAACAAAACTACGATTCACACAGCATTCCCTATATTTCAGTCCAATTTGTGGGAAGGGGGGTGTGAGTGTAGCCACTTTGGGTTAAAGGATTTAGGTCACTCTTTAACTGACTGGCTGACATCAGAAAGGTGAGACAGAAATCCCGGAATGGACTTCAATCTATATCTGGAATGAGTGACGCTTCAGAGGCAGGAGTTGAAAAAAATGAGAACCTTGGTTCGATGCAGTGAAAATGAGATCCTGACCTATATTGCTACTCTCTGGATATGTGTTATCTGTTTGTTATTGAGTTTGAGTATGTCTGAATGCATAAATCCTTGTAATCATGCATACCCTATGTGCATTGCTTAACGTTTATATCAGTATTTACTGGCTGTTTAAAGGATCATAAATAGATACTCGATACTCTGTGGGTGTTTGGTGTGGGGAAATGGTGTGTAAGCAACATCAGTGTTTGTTCACTCCTTTTCATGCCATTACACTTCTGCTGGAGAGCTGCTGTCACTCCAATAGCAAAAAGAGAGAAAAACTCAATTGTGAAAATAGGGAAAAAAAAGAAAAAATAGGAAAATAGGAAAAGACTTTTAAAAGACTTGAAATAATAATAAAAAAAAACATTATATTGATAAATAACTAAAAACAAAATGCCCATTTTAGAGCAGCTAGAAGTGAGAGTCAAAGAGGAAGATTAGAAATAAATTGTTTATCCTCACAAAGAAACGCATATCTATTCAGATTTACCTCCAACAGCCAGGGTTTGAGTTTGCGGTCCAGAAGAATGTCAAAGCCCAAGACCTCAAAGCAGACACTGTCGCTCCCTGGTGGTTGCCCGGCGCGACACATGCGATAGGCGTGCAGCACATGAGGCTCAGCCACTATCAGTGTTTTCACCACCAACTCCTAGAAGAAAGTGGATACAAAAAGAAAAAAAAAAAAAAAAAGATCTAATTATTTTTTTAAATTATTTATTTAGTAATTACTCAAAAAATCACTAATGAAGGACCACTTATTTTTAATCAGAAAATACAGATTCAAATTCACAAGTAAAGTCTAAATGAAAAAAAAAAATAGCTGGAGTCAAACATGCAGTCTCCACTGAAGAGACAATCGTTACAAAAAATGCTATTTATTGTCAGATTTTTCTTCTTCACTGCTTGTTTATTACCAGCTGATAATCAGACACTATTACTGGCACAGATTGTTTTTGAATTCCCTTCAAACACAGAGATTCCCCACTGTTGGTGCTGGTCCATCTGTGTTTCTAGTGGCGTCCAACCTGCGTGCATCTGTGTTTGCCCGAATGTTTGCTGGCTGCTACCTACTGGCCTACACCACTGTGGCAAACATGCTCAGTCTGACACACACATAAACACTTTGCACAAAGCTTCTCTTTACCAGGCAAGCGCCATGCAGTGCTGCTGGCATGCAGTTTTGCCCGGTCCAGTCTGACTGCTGGGTGCAGGAGAGAGGGGGGGTAAGGTGGTCTGGCCCTAGCCTGATAAGGCTGCACCCTCCTGAGCCTTTTTCAATCTGTGTGTTTCTCATGCACCTCCACCTATATGTCAAGCCATCTACTGTCTACCCACAGGCTACTCAGCACCATAACCTGCTCCCCCTAACATGTCTGTACCGCAGGTCCGCAGCACCAGCTCTATGTTTGTCTGTTCTTTGTCCTTGCCCACATCACCTCTTGCCTTATCCTGTGGCACCAGAGTTTTCCACTAATGTACTTTGTGTCCATGTGTACCTGTTCATAGTAGTTATATGAATTTTCCATGCCAATTCAAATTTGTTTTTCCAATCTTGCTTTTTGCAAGATTGTCTTTATGTTTTTATCTGTCAAAATATGAATTCCTGACTTGTTTTATAAACCCAGTGACCTTGCTGTTATGGGTTTTTATTTAAACAGTTTTGTGTAAACCATGAACAAACAACCATGCACACACACACCTAGGGAGAATTTGGAAAGACCAATTAACCTGACAGTCATGTTTTTGGACCGTGGGAGGAAGCCAGAGAACCCGGAGAGAACCCACGCATGCACAGGAAGAACATGCAAACTCCATGCAGAAAGACCCCGGGCCAGGAGTCAAACCCAGGACCTTCTTGCTGCAAGGCAACAGTGCAACCAACTGCACCACTGTGCAGCCCAGAACAGAATTGAAAATTCTAATTATTTACTCATAAAACAAGAAGTTAGAAAAAACATTAAGTCTTTGAATTCAGTGTCTGATTTCCACACTATTCTATTAAAAGTTTTGACTTGTCAATTCAATTTGTTCTTTACAGACTACGTAAGAAGACACAAAAACAGCGTTAAAGTGTATTTTTTATGAATTGATTGCTGATCATTTATATTATGTGGGAATATCATATTCTGGGTGAGAGAGAGAGAAACTGCTGTTTAATAAACCAACCAGGTACAAATGATTACTGATTTGACATTTAAGACTGCCTTTAGCAGCACCTTACTGCAGTTGGTTGTATTCCCTTTTGAATTTAGATCCTTATTATAATCCTGAGATTTCCAACACAGCTTCCAACATTTTGAAATCCAGTCACTTTACAGAACTGACTGTATTTGTCGTATCCTTGACAGTATGATTATCCTTCCTGTTATATTCTGAAACTCTTGCTTTCTTGTGGTCTTTGCAGTTACAAAAAAAGACAAAAAACTTATTTCTTTCTTACATACTTGAGCTTCTGCTGTTTACAAATTTAAACATCTTAATGACACTGACTAGGTTTGAGTCTTCCATACTCAGCATCACCATCCACATCGAACTACTTAACATGACCTGGTACTGATAAGATATGGCCCAATCACTAATCAATAAAGGGACTGCTCAGTTTCCGGGCCCTTCTGATCTCAAAACTGATCGACTCACCAGTCAATTTCTCAGAGCATCTCTCTCATCACTTCCAAGATAACAGCATTCTTTTATTAACTAATAAACAAGTTTTTTTTTTTTTTTTATGTCTCCCTGCGGATAATATACATAAATACAATTCTTAAACAACATGGCCCTAATCGAAAACAAAAGTTGGAAATGATTGAAACTGGTATTTTTAGTGAGTACAGAATCTAAAAAGCTACTAGCAGTCCATTAGTAGTCAGGCCCTGTCCACAGTTTTAAAGCAGCTACAAATGGCTGCACCTCTGCTTACCTACCGTACATTAACTCATCAACATCTAAAGATAAGTCAGTAGTTCACATAAAAAAAACTATGCATAATGTGTTTGACACCCACAGACAATATGTCAACAAGAAAACCACATATTTCTCATTTCAACACCGGAACCAAGAGTCTCATCAGCTTACTCTGAATTTATTAGATGAAAAATTGCTAAGAGGATAGGGAATAGAATAGAAATGAAAGAAATGTGTGTGTCAGAAGAGAGTACAAAAATACACAATGGCAAGATGGTGAAGAGATAAGAATAAAAATCATAACATTAAGCCAGAACTCAAACACAAATATGTAAACACAAGGAAAGTGAAAAGCCAATAAAGAGAAGGACAAGAGCTGAAGAAAAAAGAAAGTATATCCTGAGAAGAGAGCATCAGCCAAAAGGATTTCATTTCCAATACAAGCATGGCATGACAAGCAGAGTGGCAAGAACAAGCACTGAGGGACAACACAACCCACACAACTGTGGACAAAGAATGAAAATAAAAAGGAACTAAAAAACATGAACAGAACCCTGAAGAGTTGATTTAAAAGAAATAAGTAAGAGACAAATTGAAAAACAAACAATAAACACATGACAGATGGAGCTTAAGAAGAGAAAAACTCAAGAATTTGCTAGACATTGAAGAAAGAAAGTAAGCAAGGTTGAGGTGTGTGAGTTGAGCTACACAGGAAAAGCTCACCCTATAGGAATGATGTTTCCTCTGAGTTCTGGTGAGAATTAAACACACTCTCTGAATCAGTGTCATAGCAAATCAAATCAAACCTTAGTTATCCCACCTGTGTGTTGTTACAATCTGTGTGTATATATCAAGGTAGAGCAAGAGTTTAAATATGAGAATGTTTGCGTTTATGAAGTGTTTTTGATTGTTTAACAAATTTTATTTTTCCTTAGTGAAAGTAAACATCTAGGACAGTTTGGATACATAGAACCAGATGTGTTTGTAACTGTCTGTGTGGATGACACACTTACTGAGATGTCTTCCCAGAACTTTGACACGTCATAGTTGTTGACGCGGAGGAACTCGATAAACCAGCTGATGGACCTCTTGCTGCCTCTGTCTATTGCCTCAAATCGCTCAAAGTTCTCATTGTGTTTGTTCACAGAGTAGTTTGTCAGATGCATGTAAAGCTGGGTCTGTGAAAACAGAAAGGCACCAAAGCAAATATAAGAAGAAGTCAAACCATTTATTGCAGGGCAGAAACAGGAACTTTCTCTTGTGGTTCTGAATTTTATGAACCACATTGGAATGATATAAATTGCAAAACAAGATTTTCAGCCTATGTCTCTATTCCTGTATCTAGTGACTGTGGCTAGGTCAGACGAGGTGTATTTTTGTGTATGTATCTATAAAAATGACACTTGAACAAATTAAACTTTTTATTTCTTGTCTCCTCTCATTTACTATGCATTCATGTCTCAAAAACAAAACCTACACTGATTTTCCAAAGTATGGATCTCTCAAAAACCTTTTCACATTTTTAAAAATTTGAACAAGAAACTTCTGCCTAAATTTTGCAAATACCTTCAAACTTCAGAAAATTTGTGAAACATTGTATGTATCATAGATATCATAAACGTAGGTCAGCATATCGGATGTCTTCTTGATCTAGCCACAAGTTTAAAAGGAAGCCATTTATCAGATCAAAGCACCTACCAACATGCAAATTAATTAACACTGTATACTAAAAATATGGAAGTCTAATAATAGGGTGAAAAATAAACATCACAGCAAACTACTTTTCTAGTTTATTTTATTCCCAGGTAGCCAAAATTACAAGCATTGAGAGCAATCTATATTTTGTCATAGACTGTGCATCTATGAATTGGATGACAACAGCTATCCACCGAATAATCGTTGTTGTACCCCTGTCTTTAAACACCATCAGTCAAACTCAAAGACAACACATCCGTGTCCTTATTCTACAAAGACATAACGCCGTGCCTGCAGGCCACCACAGCCCTGGATGGCTCTCTAGAGACCGCTCTCTGAGGAATCCAGCATCCATATCCATGACGTTGCTCACTCCATCATGTGTCATACATTAAGACAATACAAGCTTGTGATGTGTATGCAAGTGTGAGTGTGTGCTTAAAACGAGCATGTGTCTTTCTCGAGAAAAATCTTTGTGCATGTGAGTGTTTGTCTGCAACAGTCTGTGCTTCAGCAGGTGCAGAACCTCCAGGCAAATATGACTAGTTTGATATCACAGCAAACATCTGGTATGTGGACAATTTTGCTCAGCTGTCTGTGTACAGTCTGTCTGCACATTCTGTGCTTGTGTAGGGCAAAATCTCCACTTTAACCTTAAGTTATCTGCATCTATACTTCGCTGAGTGTTTATGGGTTGTTATTTTTAGGTTATGTTTTCTACTTTTACGTTACAGAACAGACAGAGCAACTGAATGTAATTTCAATATTCAATCACTGTTATAGCTCTGATGTAGACGTCAATTCTGGTACTTAAAGAGGTATTACTGAGCTATTATTAGTTAAAATAATACATGTCTGTGTGGGTGTATCTATTTCTACATCTATGTGCTATATCAACAGCTTGGAAAACTGCCACGCAGATAAAGGCTGCAGCATAGACATTCTAATATGTGACTCACCAGGTTGGCCTCGTTGGGCGAGTGGTACTTCTCTGTGCCCATGCGAACCAGACCGTCATTGTACAGGAAAATGCGAAGCGGGTCACAGGAAGTAACCAGGATGTAGATGCGCAGGTCAAATTTGTAGCCCTCCATCAGGAAGGGCTTGTCCAGGTACTCCTGAACAATAAAGTGCTCGTGGGATGGCAGCTTCTCACAGCTACGGATAAGCGAGATCCTGGATCGAGAGAGGCTTTATTAATCCTTGGGGGGGCAAATTATGGTGGCATAATAAAAGATGGCATGGTGAAGATAATTAAAAAAATGATAGATGGAAGCATAGTAGAGACTATGAACAAGACTGATGACACTGGCACTGTCTTCTATTCGTACTGAAGTCAGAAAATTGGGGCAAACAAGATACTGATTTTAGGTGTTTCATTACAATATTTCATCTGAAAGCCGTCTGAAAGCGTTGAGGGAAATATTTCTGACTTGCTCCCTCTGCCCATTCTCATGGTACTCTCTGGCTTTATGTCCCAAGATTAACTTTCTGCTGCGTATTCTGTTCAGTTAATGGATAATAACCATAAATTATACACATGGCACGTGTGATCATGGGGAGAGGATATTAAAATATGTCTATACCATACAATGAATGATTCTAAAACTCACAATAAAAACCATAAGCCTTAAGGAGAAAGAGTGTGATCTTGTGTCCATATGAAACCCTGCAGTCACCAAGTCTTTGTAAAGAAATGTAAATAAGAACAAAATGTAAGCCTCAAGTCTACTTGAAGCAGGAAACTATTTGTTTCTTTGAAGAAACTGACATGCCAAAAATGTTTGTAGTGTATTTCTTCACTGCTGATCTATCAAATGTACACAAAGGGGCTACAGCAGGAATGATGGCTGATCTTAGCCATTCTCATAAGCATCTGGAGAACATTGTGATTTTTCTTCAAAGACAAATTCCTCTCTTTCTGAACAGCAAGTACGTCAGCTGCTCTGGCTGGGTCTTTAACCTGAGCGCAGGTTAATAGGAGCCGACACTACTCCGTTTCAAGTTCGACTCTGATTCATTTGCTTTGGCCTCATGTCACTGGCACTCAAGACTTATAATATGCAGCCCATTCCTAGTTGGAATAAAGAATGAGTTGTGTTATTTTGTGGACATCCATGTGGCTGTGCAGCTTTTCTTTTAGTGTCGGTGAGTGGACTGTTTTTTGTGCAACAAGAGAGTGTGGGGTCATTTTCTGAACAATCTTCCACTATGTACAAGCAGTGCAGCTGACCTATATCACCCATCACTCATAGGTAGGGCTGATTTAATCTAAATTGCTTGCATGAGGAGCCAGGTCGGCTCCATTGTACACATGCATGAAGTAATATGGCACACAAAAACTTAAGACTAGTCCATGATGTGTGGACCTGAATTATAGACTATGAAACAGAAATATAGCGGCAGCAACATGACTCTGGTTTTACAGACAGAACATGAAGTATCATGAAAATGTACAGTCTATGTTGTGAAAATGCCCTGGGAAATCTGCCTGGGACCCCAAACTAAGAATTTTTAGAGTGGCCTGTTAGAAACTCAGAAAACCAATCTTGTTCTGATCAGTGAACAAAACATATCTTGGTGCTACCAGATTGTGCCAACAACAAAATATCAGTGAAGAAGTTGTTACTGAAGGAAGGAAACTCAAAGTTAGCATTCTTAGAATCAGCAATGTGTCTAAAAGTCAGAAGAGGAATTACAAAAGTGTTGGTTGGTACTGACAGCAACAATCTATTACAGTTCTTTCAAGTTGAGCAAGACAAGAGATTGGATTTACTGCTCCTGGAAGACAGCTTGAACTTTGTGGATACCTTCCTTTCAAAGAGCTGTTCAAAAGACCATTGTCTTTTATTTATATATTTTCAAGAAGTCAGCCACAAGATAGAATTTAGAATAATTTGCGGTAAAAGTAAATATTAAACTTTGCTTTACTGTTTTTAATGCAGAGAAGTGTTTTAGGTTCAAATTCCCCCTAGACTTCTACATGGTTTGAAATCATGTAGACAACTCAGATGTCCACACTGCATCTTTTGCCTGTTCCATGTCTTACTCCATAAAGCAGCAAATGTAAAAGCTATGTCTGCTTGTCAAAACTCAGAAAAGAAAAACATGAAACACTCTGATTCTGTCCCCATCATTTGTGTTCCCAACCCAACAATTGATATGGTTTGTTTGTGAATGTCACAACTGTATGAGGGATAGCACAATACTTTCAAATACCACAAAGCCTGAATGTGGGACAGCAAAGTTATTATGTTCTCTCTGTAGAGCTTTCTATTTGTCTGTCATGAAACCTGTTGGATTAAAAAAAAAAAAAAAAAAAAAAAAGGTGGCAACCTTCCAAAAATCTCCAAGTTAAGGTAATATTCACTCAGCAGCTAGTGTCTCAGCTGCTGAGTGGCAGACCAGTACCACACCCCTGGTAATATCAAAGTAAAAATATTAAAAGTTGATAAACAGGAAGTGTTTGGCTCGCCCTAATTACGAGTTCAAGACAGGTTGCAAGAATGTGAGTCCCATTCACATCTATAATTAGTAATTACCCACACTCATGGCAGAAAGACTAGAAAAATTGCTCAGTGTTGTCAATTATAACTTTTAAAGACAAATAAAAATATAGCAGGTTGAAACTCAAAAATACTGACATTAGACATTTGTCACAAACTCTAATCAGTGTATCCCCCATTAAATATTATAATCTATCCACTAATTTAGCAAAAGTTTAGACTGTATTTGGAAGTTTCAACAGGACAGAATGAAAACCAACATTTGAAATAAAATGGAAAAAAACTTTTCATTTTGCCCTCATCAACTGAGTTGGAAGAATCGTTTCATGCTTGCAGATGTACTTCCATGTACATGTTCAGTTCTTACTCCTGCCAACTAAGAAACTGCTCCGCTACAAATGACCACTTCACTGACCCGCTTATCACAGTACTTGAATGAAAGAGAGCAGAGGGGAAGTTGTTATGGGCCTGACCGTCAATATGAGGGGCCCTCTTAGCTGGCTGACAGCTGGCTGACTGATGAGGACAGGGTTAACAGCGTTAGTTAGTGGAGCTGAAGTAGCTGAGGAGAAGACGGCATGATTGATGAGCTGGGGTGTCAGATAATCACAACCCACTCTCCCCCTGCCTATTTAATTTGACACTGGAGGGGAGCTTGCCTTTTTAAGCTCTGCACGGACTTTTATTTTGTTTCCCCTTATAACAAGCTAGGCTTCAGACATAAACAATAACTTCATTTAGTTGGTCGACAGAAAAATAAATTACAGGGGGTAGATATAACTTAATTTCCTGCCGCGTCACACCACAGGGAAAAAAAAAGAGAGAAAAATCTAATTTTGCCAGCTGCCTGCCACTGAGTGGTCGAGCTAAACTCATCATCTTTCATATTCTTAATGTATTGCAATAATTCAGCCTTTATTCTTTAATAAATAAGGGCTTAGTGCAAGCATGGAGTTATAAGTAATGCCCACATTATACCAGAAAGGACAAATTCAAAGAGAACTAGAGGGAGAGGTGAGGCACACAGAGCTATTTGTACTTCAATATCCCCACCTATTGGTGCCAGTGATGAAGTCAGTCCAAGATATTTCTTCATGCACACTCGTCTCAGGGATCACATTTTCAAAGAACAGAATGTGAAAAAGAATGATTAATACATTTTTCACAATTTAAGGCCATTCTGGGGTTCTCGAGAGAGCTGAAAACTAAAATTTATTTTTAAAGGGGTTCATACTTAAGCTAAAATTCATGCACTTTTAGTTTAAAATTTATCTCCTGAAACCAAATTATTTACAAAACCTAAATATTAAATCCGCTCTTCTTTATTTTGGCTTTTTTGTCTGTAGACTTCACATCTTTTTTATTAAGTGTTGAATAATTGGTTTCCTAAATAATAAATAAACTAGAATTTATGAAAAAATAGATCAAAAAGAAAATTTAAGCTCTTTGTACCAATAACATTTTAGGATTAAAAAGTCACTCTAAGTAATAAAAAACGCTCAGTGCTGTGAACATAGAAATGTCCTATTATTCCTTTCTCTGGCAAACTTCCTGACTTACCTATGGATGTTTTGACTCTGCTCATTTCTCCCCAGTCAGTGGAACACCTACAAAAGCCCAGATAGCTGGATCTCATCCTGCTCCTCTAATTCTTTTTAAATTGAGGGAGCTTTGTGATCAATATCAAAGTCCCCATCACTTAAAGAAAAGATCAAACGCTTACTGAGCCTTATAATGTTGAAATTTTATTGGCAATGCTTGTGGTGAGATGATGTAACCAGTTCACTTTCCAGGACATATGAAGGAGTGAGTGATTTTCAAGCGAATTCATCATTATTTTCAATATACAGTGCCTTGCAAATTCGCACTCCTTCTATTTCACATTTTATCTTCGTTACAACTGCAAACTTTAATGTATTCATTTTGCGTTTTATGTGATAAGCCAACACAAAGTACTGCATAGTGCTAAGTGGAAGGATAGCTGAAATAGGAACTCCACAAACCTCCACCAAAGCATATTTATGTGTTAGAATGTTCATGTCAAAGTCTCATTCAAATACAGAATTTGCAGCAAAAATATTAATTATATGCTATCGTTGAAGTTTAGGGTTGTAACAACACAAAATGTGAAAAAGTTCAGAGACCATCAATCCAAAAAAGACCATTATTTAACACTGTCTTGCAATTACTTCACACTCCTGATCAAAACTTTGCAGGATCTTGTTACATTAACTAGTTACTCTATTCTGAGAAAAAAATTAATAAATACTTCCAGATTTTCTCTCAGAATGCCAAAATCCAAAATAAAACTTTGACGTCACAATTTGAGCTTGCTTCTTACCCCATGGGAGTGAAAGCATGAAATATGCATTCAGGTATGACATTCAGCTCATCTTTTGATAAAGAGAAGCTATTGAGAGTATGTGTTCCCCTGCAGCAGCCATCTTTGTCCATTTTCTAGTCTGACTGGCCTCTGCTGATGGTGCCTCATAAAAGAATCCAATAATCACATGCAGAGACCTTGAGGGGAAGGAACTACAGTAACTGCCAGAGACCACGAGCATTTGTGTGTGGCCCCCACTGGCAGTGATAACCGCTGATTTATGGCAGGGGTGACCATCGAGGACAATGAAGCCCCACAATGAGATTCGCCACACCCTCTCAGCTCTAATACTCAATCTGTTACCAGCCATCCTCCATTTCCATAGACACCCATGCCAGGGTCACAAACTCCTTATTGCTTTGTTTTTGTTGTGCTTGTCCTCTATTTGCTCTGTTGCTAATTTACTCCCTCCTCCCTTTTCCTTTCCCTTTTCCACTTTTACCCTTGCCCTCTCTGTCAGTCTTGGAGTCAATGCGCATAGATTACTCAGGAACACTTGCAATAGCCACTGACATACCCATGACCCATGGCTCCATTGGCAGGTTTGAGAATAAAGGTCTTCTGCTTGCGTTTCCTGCGCAGCTCTTTGACATAGTTCTGGAACTGTGTATACTCAGCGGGGAAGATCCAGGTTCTGGGTGTGAAGTTATACTCCTGAGGCTGGCACCTGATCATTCTGCAAGAATAAAAGAGCCAGTGAACAAGTGTACCTTCCTCTAAGAAGCAATAATTTATCATTTTAAAATAATCTGGCAGTTGAGTCTGGCACTTATTAGGAATTTCTTTTTTTTTTTTGGTCAAATTAAAAGATGAATGTTGTGCTTTCAAAGCAGATCTGACCATTTGCTTTGAATTGTGAAGTGCTACAAGTACCCAGCTGTAACTTCTTATAATACCAGCAGGCTTTTGAATGCTTGTGTTGCTTCTCTGTAACTGATCCAAAGCAATCACATGCGTATATTAAAGAGGGACAGAAAAGAAAAAAGAAAAACTCACTTGGACATGTTTCTTGCGAGGCAGTCTTTCCGGCAGATTTCGCCCATGCCAGGGAAATGGTTAATTCTCTGCAGAGGGACAGGCAGACATAATAATGTTGTTAGGGCCATTAAGCCACTCAATTCCACCCCCACCCCTTCATAAAAATGAGCACATTAAAGGCAGCAACCTGAAGTGAGCTTACAATGTTCTGACATTTATGCCCAATTACAGACTCAAAACAAAAAGGTGACGCTAAGACCTTTCCCAACCCTTATTTAGTTTACCATGTTTTTTTTTAATACTTTAAAGGTTGGGGAGGGAAGAGGCGAGAAAAAAAACGATCAATCTCAACTCAGAGGGGCCAAGGTAATTGGTTCTGCATCGCAAGCTCCTGCGGTGACAGTTGAATGAATTGCTTTGAATGTGCTGAAAGGGGGGTGGATGTAAAGCAAAAAAAAAACTCAGAGTTTTCTGTATTCTTTGACCAAATGAGCCTGAACAGGGGTGGTAATTAGGCTCGTATGAACTGAAAATTTGACAGCAAACTCTCAAAGTACATCACCAAAACGGAAAAAGAGGACAATTTTACAATGGCAGAGGAGAAGAGGTTAAAAAAAAAAAAAAAAAAAAAAAAAGACAAAAAACGAGAATACAAAGTGTATAAGGAATGCATGATTATTATCCAAATGAGACAGACATAATTAGAGATTCGGAAGAGACTGCACAATTATGCTAGTGCCGCAAGACTACATGGCGTGTAAGCGCAAATCAAAACCGATTGTTGAGGGAATTTTACTTTTCTTCTGAGATTTTATCTCATGAAAGCCACAGTTCCATGAAGACGCAGATTGGAAAAAAAAAAGGCAAAGCATCTGTTCAACGTGAAACATTTGCAACATTGCAACATACTAAGCATCAATAGCATTCACAATATTCCATCTTCTTTCCTGAACTCCTGGTGCCCCTATTTTAACAAGGCATCCTCTTCCTGACTAGCTTGTGATTTAATCGATCATTAGTGGCCAGTCTAATCAAATAAGTGCTCGGAAAGACAGATAGCTAATGCTCACAGCTACAGCAGGGCAGCCAAGTTCACTGAGCAACATGCAGGGGTCAAACAGAGGTAAAATCACTCTCAGACCAGCAAGAAAAACCGAGAGCAACCGCTGTTGTTAAGGCCCGTCTTATCAACATCACTAGTGACATCTGAAAGCTGTCCGGGCAGCCCCCGTTGTGCACAGGCTGTCAGTCTACCTGTCAATCTCTCCATCTCTGTATGGCCTCTGCTGTAGCCTCTCACTATCTCCATGATTTTTTCATACTGGCTATTTCCTACTCTTGCTACACTGTGCCTTAGGAGTAGCATCTAGGAGCTTCCACTTTGTAGTTAAATATATATAATATAGTTCATATTTTGCTAAAACTTTTCTTAATGAATCTCTGTGGTTTGTTGAATATGTCCTCCATTTACCACTCTTTTTATATTCACTGCGATAAAATCATCTTCATAAGTGCAGAGCTTCACCTCGTCACAATATATAGTACCTTGCAAGTGTATACATACAACTTCCAACACATTTTTTGTGAATTTCATTCGGAGTTTATGTGATTAGACACATTGTACAAAGCATTGCGGTCTGGATCAGTGCAATTGTAAACTGAAATACTTTCTAAATTGTTTTACAAATAAAATCTGGATATACTTATGCGTTTATTCCTTTCAATTACATACCTCAGAATAAAATCCACTGCAACCAATTGCTTTTGGAGTCACCTAACTAGTATAAAATGTAATGTAATCTAAGTATACATGCAGATGTTTTGTGAAGGCTTTTCTCAACAGGTCAGAATAAATGGGAAGATGGATGGATCTAAATGTCGGGAAAAACTTAAACAAACTCATAAAGGCCTACAAAATACTTGAGCCTGGGGAGAACGTTCACCTTATAACAGTATTGAAATCCTAAACATACTTCAAAAGCTAAAAGTTGTTAGACTGGCCCAAAGTCCAGACATACATCTATTTTAGAATTGTGTATCATTTTCCTTCCATTTTTACAGAGTACTTTCCTTTGAGCTATTACTTAAAACCAAAGTAAAATACACTAAGGTTTTTGGCTGCAACTTTAGAAAATGTGACAAACTTCAGGGGGTTTGAATAATTTCGAAAGGCATTATAAATTACCTCACCCAAAACAAAATGGTATTTTACCGTTTCGTCCAACTTACTTGATTGTTGATTAAACCTTGTTTCCCATGAATTTAAAACAAACATCACATAGTTTAATGACATTTCAGAAAATCTAATTGCACTGGCAGTGGTTTTATATACAAAACTGTTTGTGTTAGACTGCAGTGACAGGTCCAAGGTCTGCTGACATATTTGATCCACTTGAAACATGTGCTGTGAAGTGAAATGTGGTAAGCATAAGAAGGCCAGAGAATCTGATGGGAAAGTAATGTATAAAATCAATAAAACACATTTTGCTTGAACCTCTCCAAGATTTTGGGGTTTTTACAAATTGTATTTGCACGATTTAGTTTCTCTGCTTACTTCATCTGTTCTCCAACCCACATCTTACATGGAATAGCTACAGCATCAAATCACAGACCAAACACTAATAAATATCCATAATTAACCATCTAAAGCAAAGTGCCTGCAGTTAGAAGTTTTACAAGATAGCATGTGAACCATTTACTACAGCTAAATAATAGCTGTTTTTTTCCACTATGGAACTTTTCTCATTCTGCAAACTATGATTCATCCAGACTTTTATCTGCTTCCGGTGAGATACTCATGGGCATCTGATTATGTTATAAAATTCTGTACTAAAGTCATAAAAAAACAAGAGAACTTAGCTAATGATTCCCAAAATCTTCACTGCCCCAGAAAATTATTTTTGAATGGAAGGAATGAGATAATCTTTCCATGTGTCTACACTAAAGATCTCAAAACCTAACCTAAATTTTCAGGAAGCAACTTATGTGGTTTAAACTATTAAGACAGTCACATGTGCAGTACTATGTGTAGTTCGATGAAGAACCATTATTCTTGTTTTTCATGTTCTAGCATTGAGCAAGTTACACAAGAATGGTTTGACTGGATAAATATGACTAACATTATCCTAATTCCACAAAAAATAAATAAAAAATCATCCTTTATAACTACTGCAGTCTCAAAATTATTCAACCTCCTAAAAAGAGTTGGGTGTGGTCTCAAGCACACCTGGTGCAACCAATCAAAGGCTTCATTAGCTGCATCTGGTGTATATGAGACAGAACACCTCATGCCCTGGTAATGGTGACGTTTCACTATGTTAGGAGCGTGGAACAATTGGATGAGGCGAAGAGATGAAACTACTGACGGCTGCCAGCAGACTCAGGAGGAGGCAGACAGAGGACTTGCTGCAAGACCTGCTGGATGACATGGTGGAAACAGACACTGAAGATTCAGTTTTCACAGCGCGGTGCATAATAACGCTTAAGGCCTTCATGTCTGAGCTTAAAGACACACCACTACAAACCCACAAGCAAAATTAAAGTCACCTCCAAATTGCTGGAAATACATAAAGAAGCCAAAAAGGATTTGGGAATCTGTTCTGTAGATAAATAGACCAAAACTGGATGTTTGTTTACCTATGCATCAGGAGGGAGGATAAAAGGAAACATTTGTAAAAAAAAAAAAAAAAAAAAAACAAAGAACACCCTGCCTACAAACAAGCATGGTGGAGGCTCAGTGATGCTCAGGGGCTACTATTCCTTCTGTAGCAAAGGAAAATTGCACTGCATGGAGGGCAGTGTGGTTTCAATCAACTATCAGGAAATCCTGGGAGAGAATGTCATACTATCTGGCAGTAAGCCAAAGCTCTGACACTACAATCAGGACAATGATTCAAAGGATATCTCAAACTCCTTGGTTTCAAGTCCTTTGAAATACTAGAGTAGCCTTTATAGTTGCCTGTAAATCCTTAATGGGATTTAAAAAAGGTGGTGCCAACATACAAATCCAAGAACATTTATCAAAACAAAATGTTTGCCTACGAGGAGAAGGCTAAGATAATTTAGGTGAATGCATCAGGTTTGCAATAAATCTAAAAGTCTTTGTAACAAAGGTGTTATATAATTTTGGGGCAGCAGTTGTAATTAAAGGAACATTTTGTGCTGAATTTTGCAAGATTAGTTCTGATCAGGTATTTAAATTGCTGTGGTTTTATTTGTTTATTGCAAACACCAGCTGGTTTGTATATTTTGCCAATACGCCTAATTTGTAGCAGAGTTTGAAACATTGTGATTGATGTGGTACAAGTGATGAGAAAGCTTGATTGAAACAGACAGATATTATGACAGTTGCAACTGTTTGGGACTGCTGTTAGTTAATGAGGTCTGAGCACCCTGCAGCCTACATCTGAACACAGACACACGGTGCAACGTTTTCTGCTGTGTTCTCGCTGATTAACAGCCATTAAGAAAGTGATGCAGCACTGTTATAACACTTAGAAGATTTTATTCAAATTGCCCTGAGATGAACAGACTTATTTCCGAAGCCGCCTGCCGCCCAAGGGATATGTCGAGAAGATTGGGACTAGAAATTAGTTATTATATTTAATATGTCATATCAAGTTTGTTAGTTTTAAAAGCAATTTCAAAATAAATAAAGATTTTATAAAACTGTCTGATATTGGCAAACAAAAATTCCATCAACACAACCAGCAGGGCTGCAAGTTATCAAATTGAAGGGGGGGTTCAGCTATTTACTATATAAATAATCAATTGGAACTGTTTTTTTAGAATGGTTTGAAAGTTTGTTACCTGAAACAATCTTTAGTTTTTTAGAATAAAATTATATTTTATTTTTAAAAAAACTAATGTGTTTGATCCTTTCTGATCCTAAATCTAACTTTTAAGAAATATATTTATTTTTTCTCTCTTTGGAAACTCCCCTTTTACTCATTCTTCTACTGCCAGTAAAACATACAATCTTTATAAAAAGTGTATCTTAAACATTTCATTCCAACACTGTAAACATTTTTTGAGAGTGAATCAGCCTTCTGTTCTTGGACATTGCACTACAAATATTTCCTTAATCCATATATGCACTGGGCCTCATCTAAGCATATTAAAAGAAAACAAATGATCTTTTCAAACATCATTTTCAACTTTTAAACACTGGCCAGTTGTGTCTACCTGATAGTTCCTGAGCTCAACAATTTTCTCATGCTGCACAGCTGAGTCATTCCAGATGAGGTTGGCAGTCTCATCATCATCCCGTGCTTTGATGAAGTCCATCTCGCTGGTGACTATACGTACTGCATATAAATTAAAAAACACATTAGTATCTATTAAAAACAAAAAAATACCACAAATAAGTTAGAATCTCCACAATAAACATGTTGAGTGCCTTGCAAGATAATTTATATCTCTTCGACTTTTTCAAATTTTGTCAGGTTATTGCAACAAAATAGATCACACGAAGAAGTACATATTTGCTAAATGGAAGAACAATGCAAAACTCTTTACTCTAAAACCCTTCAATAAAATCTAGTGCAACAATTTCCTTCCAGAAATTGATGGATATGCAAACAAAGTTAATCAAATTATAAATAAAGTTAGCATAGGCCTCAATTATTTTAGCCGCCAAGAGGTGGTTGAACTAAAGTGCGTGGTGATTTGTATCTGAAAAAACTGCAGGCATCCGGTCAAAGATGTGGCGTCCTTTTTATTATTGCTCAGCTTACAATTCTTGATGCAACAAAACTAAATTAACAGAAAACATCACACTTATAACTCCAGTCGGTAAGCTGTTGAACTACTGCAGCAAAAACTATTACAGAGAAAACATGTTCCGTCACACTAGAAAGTTCCAGCACATTAAGGCTCTGATAGGTTGTCGTCGACCATGATTGACAGGCAGACCAGCCAATCACAGTCCAGCGAAGTCTACAAGGCACAGTCTAGCACTATTTTCCACAGTGGTAATTCTGGAGCAAATGCAGAAATGCACCACTCAGGTGGGAGAATAGGTCAAGAAAACTTATTTAATTGTGAAGGCTACAGCTATAAATTTTATAGTTATATGCCAAGTAGAAAGCCATTCCTTGAAGAAAGTAAAAACAGGTACAGATAATAGCTGGGTTAGACTACAAAGGCACACTACACTTTAACCATGCATCACTTTCTCTACATTATTTTGCAGTACTTTCTATTGGTCTATACTAAAAAATCTGAAAACAAAATTATTACAGTTTGAAGATAATTGACAAAATGGTAAAAAAAAACAAAAAAAAAAACTTAAAGGATATGGACACTTTATATGCTTAACCCTGCAAGTCACCATATCTTTAGAAATACCTCTTAAAAATTGACCAGCCATGTTCTAAAGAGCGAGGCAGCTCAAAGTTATAGATGAAAAAAAAAGAACATGCTCTCCCTTGAACCCAAAATCCCTAAACATAACCAAGAATCATAGATCAATATTTCACTCAAACATTTTTCTAGGCCTAAATGTTGCTGTACATTCATAAAGAGATGAATCTGGGAGGATATAGATCAAAAAGCTCACAGCAATATTTACTATTCATGAAATGGTAGCACAGCAGCTAATCGTAATGCCTCTCCTGAAAAAGATAAATTAATAGACTGTAATGCATTCAAATCCCACCGGAAACCCTATAGCATGAGAGATAGGTGGCAACCCACTTGGACATTAATCCAACAAGTATTCATTATTCAGCAGTTAATGAAAAATTCATATGCCCTAACAAAACAAAGTATTAATTAATTTCTTGAAAGCGTCTACAAACCTGGAGAAGGCTTGCCTAATGTTGCGTGATGGCACTTGAATGGGGAAATAAATGTTTCCAATGTGACTTCATCCATCTGTTAATGTCAGCAGAGACTAAAAGTGTTTTGCTAACTGGAACAGGGAGGATTTACATCAAAGCAGACATATGCTTACGGTTAGCAGGATGGTCCTCTAGTACAGCAGGGCAATAATTGATTCTTTTCTTGCAATTCTCACAAAACAGCCGTTTTAAGTGCTTTACCATACATTTCCCTACTGAATGGGCCCAAAGCAAATTCCAAATCCTATTTTCTCACATCATAAAACTTTACCTGGGTTATTATCGGTTCTCAAAAAAGGTAAAAGAGGGGCAAAAAAAAGCAAAAACAAGCGATCCATCTGGCCTGTGGTGTTAATTTTCCCTCAAAATAGGCCTGAACTACCCTCAGAATGGCCACTGTGAGGGTCCCGTCACAGCTAGATGACTGACTCACAGCTGGACTCCCGTCTACCGACAGGATGCCAACTGCCTCAGACTTCTACTTGCTGCTGCTGACTCCTTACTTTTATCGGTTGTAGTTCACCCCTGAGAACTCTGCTGCCACACAATATATTGAACTTCAGAGGAGTGCTTACAGTGCTCTTTTAGCTAATCTCAAACTGTAAAGAACAACAACTCACCGACGAGCTAAATTACCCCACAGAAGATTTATGTAAAGCATACATGCCTGAACTGTCTCTGTGTGAGCTGTTTAGCTCAACTGCAACTATTTGGGTGTAATTTGAGACAAAGAAAAGCAAGCCCTCTCAAAAATATATACACCACTGCAAATTTTATTGTTAAGGAAACATTAGAGTTGGATTTGTGGTGTTTTTGCAGAACTCACTAAGCCACAGGAAGAAACCGGGCTTAAACTTCATTACTCATTGCATTTTCTTATGAGAAAAACAAACCTCAAACTCAATGAAGATTTAGTTTAGTGTAGTTGACGTAAACAAAACATTACTCTATAAAACAAACAAAAACATTGAAGAATTTTCAAGGGAGACTTTGTTTGTAGGGCTTTTCATTTGTCTATTTAGATTAATTTTGCTTCTCACCTGTCTTCTAAACCACAGTACTGAAAAGAAATGATGGAAACAGTTTGGATAATGTCACAACTGCTGTTAGGACTGATTAATCTAATCAATTTTCATGCCTATAACCTATGAAAAGCAGCAAATCCTCTTTTTATGTCAGATGCACCTGAATGGATCTAGTCCATCCTGAATGATCTAGTCCATTCAGGTGCATCTTAATAAATAAAATATAAACAAAAAGTTTATTTACTAATGCACTTAATTGGAATTTTAAAGCTTGCAAATTATAAATTCTTTAAACAGAGTGATAGTTGATTGCCTCTGTTAGTTTCAATGTTTGTGTCATTTCAGATATTTTTTTGTATTACTGTGTATTTCTCAGAAAATACATAGTAAAATTTTAATATTACATAAAACCAATAAAAAAATATATTACAGAGATTGTATGCTATGCTGGCTAGAGAGTTGTCTGGCAGACAATTACTGTCATTTTGGAAGCGGATCAATGTCCACAAAAGACCATAGCTGACAAAGATGGCTGTTTAACAAGTGCTATAACTAAGTATATCAATTGGAAAGTTGAGTGGAAGGACAAAAAATGTGGTAGGAAAAAGTGTACACTTATGCTAAACATATCATAAATATAATTGTAAAAATCCAGAGTTTAGACTGGAGTCAGAGGGCTTGAACTGAAGACTGAGCAATGTTTCAAGAGCCACCAGTCACAAAAGTATCCAGGAGATGGACTTCAACTGTAGAATCTCCTGATTAACCAACTTACAATCATAATCAACTAACCCTAATCCCAGGGCTTTAACAGAAACAAACATTTAAAATATATAACTGTTTGTGTAATCTAAATAATATGAGTTTCAAGTTTTGAATTGAATCACTGAAATAAATTAACATTTCAAAAATATTCTAATTTATTGAGTTGCACCTGTAGTTAGATTCCCCACTGGCATGTTTCTTTTTTAATTCCACATACTTATGTAGTCATTATGACACCAAGGAAGTCTGAACTTCCTTTGAGGTAGAATACCTATTTCGTATTTGGTGCCAGAGACATTGGCGGTTATTCTGCCCTTCTTCTTTTTGCCGTGCGCCTTCCTCTTCCCACTGCTCCGGTAGGAAGATGGGACATTCACGGGGGACGCTCCTTGATCCTCTGGAGGAGATAACACACAACATAACTAGATACAAGCACAGCTTGTGCTCCAGAACAGAGAAGGAAGCAGAACTCTAATATATTTTTTCTTGTTCCTGCAGGGGATTTAGAGAGTTTTGTTTACGGGGGAAGAATGTAAGTGGATTATTCATCTTGCGTGGTGTAGTTCCATACATCATAATCCTTAAATTATTACAGTTTCAGTGTGTGTGTGTGTTAGCGTGGGTGTGTGTGTGGAGGCAGATTTAAGTATGTCACACTGCATGCACAAATTCAGTGTGAGCAACTAATACACTGACCCTGTCAGTCCTGAGAGGAATTACCCTCTCTTACTCACCTCCATCATTAGGAGGGGAGGGCATCTCAGGGGCTAAAAGAGAGAAGGGGTAAACCAAGCTTTTTGCCAGGCTTGGTGGGTGGGCCTCACAAGGTGCTCACAGCACCCCCTCCAAGGGCTCTCTCACACTCGCAGTAGTTACTCTTTCCCGTCCCCGGCTGCGTGGACAATGTGGTTCAGAATAGCCCGATGGATCATCTGAGAATCTCCTTGGCCTGCTTCAGCAGCATAAGCAAAAGAGTCTGAGAGGGCAGGGGATTCGGCATGGGTAGCAGTGGTGGGAAAGGGCACAAAGGGGAGTAGGATTCCTCAGGGGTCTGTGCGGCTTGGACTTATTTACAACTGCCAGGGCAGAAAGGGAGGGAAGGGGAGAACAAGGGGGTGGAAAGCCTGTGAAGGAGATGAAAAAACATTGTTAATAGGTGCAAAGTTTAGAGTGATCTAACCAATCAAAGACGAGCAGCATGAAGCTCATAAATTCTACAAACAATACTGCAAATTAAATTATTCAATACTCTGTTGCCTGGAATCATTCTGATTTCATGGAATCATGGTGAAAATATTAATGAACTACTCAAGCAAACTGTTTTGAGCATCACATTGTTCCGAGGGCCTGCTGGGTTTAATTGTGTGGCTACAAGGTCACTTGATTCAAACAGATGGTATCTTCACAGTGGCTTATTGAGATGTTACCTCAAGGAAATTAGCATCAGTCAGCCGCCCAACTCGGTGGTTGCCTTCAAAACCTTTTTGGAATGAAATGTGATATTGTTGTCTTGTCATGTCATGTCCAAGTTACCAGCATTGCAGATTTGAGCAGCAAAAGGACTCAGTTTCAGATCATGTTTTTTGGTGCGTGGTGTTCTAGAACTGCACCTCTCAGGGTGGCAGGACGTTAGACTAGCTCTGTTACTTTCATGTTCTGTTTCTTCATTTTCGACAACACCAAGTGTTTCCTAATTGCTGCTGCTGCAGGATTTCTCAAACATGCATGACAAAATCAAAGTATCACATATCAAAAACATACCTGGATATGTTTTTGAAGGTGAAATAACGTTATAACATGGTACAAAGCTTGAAAATAATACATAACATCTCACCCTGCTTGAAAGGCTTTCTGCAAAAACAATCTCTGGTCAAACATTACTTTTCAAAAAAAATGTTTTAATTTAACCAACTCCAAACAAAGTGACATACAGTTCTAAATAAAATGTTTTAAAAAGGTTGAAGTTATTCTTTTAGTTTTTAGGCAACAAATGTATAGGGTTTTCTATACATTTGTTTGCAAGTATTTATGCCCTTAGATTTTTTTTTTTTGTACACTTTGTCACTGAATAACCAATGACAACCAATGACAATGGACACTACTTTGTACTGAGAAATCTCAATACATTTTACTAGGATTTCATGTGACAGGTGATTACAAAGTAGTGTATAATTGTAAACTTTTAAAACAAGAAAAAATTATTTTTTAAAGTCTTTTAATAATATTCTAAAACAGTAATGCAAATATATCAGCATTGCCTTGTCTTATTCAGTAATAAGACCAAATGTAAAAAATTTTAAGAGGCATGACTAGTTTTGTAATGGAATATGTTGTTATTGCATGGTTAAGCCATCTGCATTGACTTCATAATAATGTAAACTGCCATAAAAGTCTGCAAACTGCAGACCCTTTCTATCCCCTTTCACAGTCGCTTTAGTTACAAGCTAGTTACATTTATTCCTGGAAACTGAAATCTTAATGTGACATAAAAAGAAAAAAAAATAACATGGCAAATTTATAGAATCATTTTTCAAGTCATTATTTCTGTTTATCTCATATGAATGCAACAGACTGGCAAGTAATGCAAGTAATGACAAGCCATGTGGTCCCAAGAGAGCAATTCTTTTTCCATGGGTCACAAGCCAACAGGACAAAAACATGTGTGGTAAAACCTTTCCATTAATCATCATAACTACCTGTAAGACATTTTGACTTTAAACATGAACAAAAAATGCAAAAATAGTCTGGAAATGTGCATGGAAGTGGTAAATGAAATACAATAATGACTATAAAACAACTTAACTCACAAATAACATGTAATGTCCTATTGTGCCGCTTCAAATTTCATAAAGAGATCAAGAGTAGCCTCTAGTGGTGGGAGTACACTAAATAGTGTGTTTTCCACCAAACAATGTTCACAGTCCACACATCCACTTTTCTTCGCTACAGGATCAGTGAGCTTAAAAAGATGTGCTCACGAGACAGCTTACAAAGCAAGTGCATTGATTCTATCAACAGTCTCTAGACAAATTAGAGTGAGAAAACAATCTAATTGTATTGCTTGATCATTCAGTAGTCCTCACTGTCAGCCTCTTGGTCTGCCTGTGGTAAGCACAGGACATTGATCCAGACTAGAATGAGATCAGCGGAGAAAGGGGGGAGAGCAACAACAAAGAGTCAGAGTGATAAAGAGAGGCTGGCTGTACTGCTGACAATCTACCCCCCCAACCCCCCACGCATCTCCCAGTGTTGTAATGTAAAAGCTCTCTGTGAAGGATGCAGGGAACGCTGCCTACATAAGACCTCTGTCTCTATACAAAGCTGAAAAGCTGACACAAAAACGTTGCATGTAAAAGAAAAAAAAACTTACCACTGGCATTTTGATAATGTTATTTTTGATTATCACAAAAACAGCCAAAAACTTTGTTGTTTCATGTTCTCACCTTTAAAACAGGGTACTATGTAAAACTTTATTGAGCTTTAAATCATGTTGTGATTTTAGGCCCTCATCAAAAACACACCTGGAACATTGCTTTGATTCTTTCAAGCATGTTTGAGGAATCCTTTAATCTCCCATGGCAACCATTTGGGAGTACCTTGCCCTCAAAAAGCGTTGCCTATTTTCACAAACTTTCTGCTTGAAGCTGCAGTCTCCGGCCAAGCTTCCACTTCACAGAGTAACCCTCCCCTGTAACTCCCCCACTCTGCTCCTCCAGACCAGCAGCAAGAGCAATTAGCAAACACCTGGAAAACTGCAAGTCTGCTGAGCTCATAATATAAAATACTTTTCAGTTCAACGCTCCTAGAACTGTTATAAATGGCATAATGGAGGGGCACAATATTACAATCATGAAGGCAGAAAGAGAAGGCATTTCTTAAGGAGACAAAGTCCCAATTTTAATTTATATTTGAAACATACACCATTTTTATAACTGAAGGTAACATAGTTACTTGCTTGTGCTTGTGTGTTTTATTACATACCTTGCTCATACTAGTGACTGAAAAAAGAAATTAAAAAATTTGAAGTAAATCACAATTTCAACCTCACTGACTCCACATTACTGGAAAATTATCCATCTTTTCTTTTCCTTTACCCATATAAGCTTTAGTGGTGTCAAAGAAATCCACTAATGCAATACAAATATTTGACCAACAGAGGGAGCCAAAAGGCCATCATAGCAAAGTCAAGCGTGCAGAGCTGCTATTAATGCTTAGCTCATGCAATGTGCTCCTGCCACACAACACACAGAAAGGCTTCTTTGTGAAGAGTCAGCTCTTTGTGTTGCTTTTCTCCACCCCTTTCTGTTCTTCTGGCTTCAAAAGAACAACAAATGCTGGTTTGTTTGCAAGGAAGCTGCAGTAAAATGTTCAAACAAACATTTATCACCAATTGTTACTATTTATTGTCCCAATCTATAGAAATTAAACATTATAAATATTCACTAAAACTAAACAATAGATTAAATATATTCGCATGGGCATTATTGAATTATGAGGAAAATGCAAATAAGCACTTCCGATTAAATAAATGTTTTACTGAAGGGCAAATTCGCAAGATATCATAAACAGTTGTGTAAAAATTGCATCAATGCAAAAAAAATTGTAACGATGTGCTCTTTCTGCATAACAACTTGTGTCACACCTATTACACATGTCATCTTAACAAAAGCTGCCCCTCTCCGAGGGGCCTCGTTTTATCTCCTTGCTGCATTACATCTTGAAAGCAGTCATCAGATCCACAATCAAAAGGCTGAAGGAAATATTGCACTGCCTCATTTTGCGCTGAATGTGCAGGGTGTATAAATACAGGATCCTCTCTGTCTGAACTGTATGCCCAGGTGTAAGCCCAAGTCTTTAGGGCTAGTGTATGCAACATACAAATGCAATTTATATGTTGCATTAACACAAAATTAAGCTGTATTAATGCAGCATCTTTAAGACGTAACTATAAGAAAAAACTCACTCTCTATATAGATATAAATAGCAAAAAACATTTGCTGACACAAACAGCTCACAAAAGTAACACACCTGGATATTTGATACATTAAGTGTCATGGAGAATGATGTCAGGTTACACCAAATATAAATAAATAAATGCAAGAATAAATAAATAATTATATGAATAAAAGTAGCAGCAAAGAGAGTTGTTAAGAATTGATTGTGGACCTAAATTTACCTGTTAACAGTAACCAACTCTGGTTTTGAGGCTCCTTTCAGCTAACATGAGGAACGAGTGTGGGAGCTATCAACCCACAGGCTACTGAAAAACACTATCACACCACGCACTGTTTCATCTGAAGTGATGCTTTTAACTTTTCATAGTTTTAAAAACATTTAGAAGTCAACCATTTTCTTACAAATCGGATGAGCATTTCTATTAGCCACAATCAATCGATATCCATATATCTAAGTTTAGAGCTAAAGCAAAGAGGGATGCAGAGACACAAATTGGAAAGATGCTGCACAATAAATGCTAGTTAACAGTGATAGACATTTTTCTGAAAATTGTAACACCATGAGAATGTAGCATACATTTTAATAGTTTGTAATAAAGCTTAATTTGGGGTAATTTTTTAGGACATCAGGATGGCTATATGGGATGGAAAAAGAGATTAATGGTAATCTATTAACGGTAGTTTGTAAAAACTGATGGAAGTGTAGACTAAAAATGAGAGGGTAAATAGTTTGAACCAAAGACAGGAAGTAAAACTAAGGCATAGAAAATGGATCAGAATAAAGCATAAACTGAAGACTTTAGTTTTATTTGGCTGTAGCACACTGTCTGTCGATCTCACTGAAAAAAGACTGCATTCTTAGAATATAGAAGAATAATGAGAAATTCAGCTATTTGGAAAATTTTCATTTGTGAAAAACCTAAACTCAAGGCCCATCACTCATCACTCGGTAACAAGCAGCAAGATCCCTTTTTATGGCAACATCCTTTGCAAATATGTTTTCAGTTTTTAACTGTTGCAATGGCTGAAAACCGCTTTTGTTTATAGTTCTACTTGATCTCTGCTCCAGCTGTTGCTTTTACTTTTCTCTCATATGACTTTCTAGTGAGTTTTTTTTTTTTTTTTTTGGTAAATGTGTAGCTTGTTCACTGCATTTAACAGTGATGATGTTAAATGCAGCACAGCCAGAAAGCCTGACAAATATCAGCTTGTTACACTTTATAGAGTACTATAAACAGCAAAATGGTATAATAAACTGTGCAGCAAGCACAAAAAATAAAGTTACTTAGTGAGTAATTGTACATTTTTGCTGAAGTTGTTTAATCAAATCAAATGACAACGAATACATTTTATAGAATAAAAACTGCTTCTCAATATGTTTGACTGATCATCACTGCAATATCAATTCAATTCAGCATCATTACAAACAATCAAAAAGCAGCGCTTTGGTGCAATATTTTGTGTTACACAGAGCTTCAAGTGTTATTACATGAAACTATGCTTCATAATAATATTTCTTAAAACTGAGGTAAGCTTTCATTGTCCTTTATTCACACATCTAAGGCAGATCTTTATGAGCTAGATCAGAAAGTTCAGGGACAGTCATAGGGACACTCTGATGAGGCACAATAAAGAAAGTACTGAGAAAAATGTGGGTTAATCAAAGTCAATTTTGTCATCTCAGTATTCAGTATTAATTTATCAATGTAATGTTTCCTAAAATTGTTCAGCCCTAGAAAATACAATATAATATGATGTGTTGTAATACTCATTGTATTAATCAGAGATAAGAATAATTGTTGTTTTTCTTATTGTAAACAAACATGAGAATATTGTGTTATACATATTTGTTTTAAAGTGTCTCAAACCAGAAGCAATGCCATTTCTTCCACTGAAGGAAATATAACTAAACAAAATACAAAGATAAGGTGCCTAAATATAGAAAAACACTAATATAAACATAAAACACAAATATTAACTATGAAGGAATTACCTCAAATATTAGAATCTATCCAATGATAATACAAATACGACCTTAGACCATCCTTAAGTTAACAGCATTGTTAATAATCTGAGCTCAATAAGTATTCTGACTCCAAGATATGAATGAAAGGGAAAAAACAGATTTTACATTTTCGATTCATCTTACAATGTGTTGCTGCAAGAAGGCCAGAAATTAGGATGCCATCCAGAAATCATGCTAAACTCTTATATAATCCATCTGCTCTGTCAGGGCTGGCCATCCACATGATGCTCTGCCAGTATGTGGGGTGTAAAGTGAAAACTATACTACAAGCAGGACTAAATAAATCAAATCTTCAACCACCAGATCTCTCATGTAATTAGCCAGGCTCTGGGCGTTTATTACCTTGCTGAATATAAGCAAAAAAAAAAAAAAAAGGCTTGTGTTAAAGGCAAATTTATTAAGTGGGCTTATGCTGCAAAGACCAGTGGGGGGACCTGTACTGTATCATGCATGTCTCAGCAAGAAGTCAATATGGTATCTTCCAGATCGCTGAAAGGATTACAGGTCATCCCCCTTTCTTTAGATGTCTTGTTTTTTTATTAATCCAAGCACAACATGAAATTTTTTAATCTAGCATACAAGGCCTTAACGATGGGGGCTTTTCTTGAGCTCACAAATCAAATTTCCCACAACCGAAGCAGGTGTAATACTGCTATGAACAAGCTGCTAGCAGTGGCTTCCTAAAGACAGGATGCTAGCTAGTTGCATAGGTCAGGTGGGGAAAAAGCAAACAGGGAAGCAGATCTGGCATCCTGTTAACCTCCAGTGAACAACAGCTTAATGTTGGCGAATGACAACAAACTACGGTGTTTTAATTCAAATGCTTCTACAACATTTAAGCAGCATTTTCTCCCAGATGGGACACCGTATAATAAATGATTATAAATGACACCGGGCTGCTCTACAGTTAGCTTAGCAACGTCTGCTCAGATGAAACAACAGTTAACGTTACCGTATGTCTTATTCCAGCACAGCTCTTCTCCTCGTCCCACTCCGATTACACAGCTGCCATTTAGAGACACTGAGGCCTCCTTGGTGAATGCATCCACTTCCAACCGTGTTTCCAGGACTACTCAGTGCTTGTGGTGTCTAACGCCGTTATAGCTAATAAACGACGTTGACTGAAACATTATAAAATAAAATCAGTGTATTGTAGTCCTGTTGTCTGCTGTGAGTGCTGGAGCGAGTCCCCGGGCGGAACCAATAGCGCTTTGTGAGAGGGGGGAGGGTTCGTGGATGAACCGCTGAAGTTTGCGTTCGCAGTATGGCACAATCAGACACTTACCGCACTGTGGTCCTCTTGGGTTAAACCGCCACGTTATAGTAGATAAATAACTATTTAAATGAAAAATTAGAGACTCGTCTGCTTCTTAAGGCTTCTGTTTAACGCCAAGTCGGCCTGCAGCTCCTCCTTCACCATTTGCTGACACAAACAGCTGCCTAGCAACGGTGTCGCTGGCCATGGTGCTAAAAACATCCCGTCCCGCTAATGGGCGCGTCTCCTCCAGAGTTTATCAAGGTTTATCAAGGTGTCATTTAGCTCATTAAAATGTGTGCTAACTCTCACCTTTGTGTTGTTTCCGAAATCTCCTACAGTTAGATTGTGGTTTCTTGTGTACAGCTGCTAAATGTCTGAACTAGCTGTAATACTCAGTGGATTCTATCTCTATTATTGGCCCATAATGTTTCTCTACTCATTACATCTGCGGAGTGGCTTTTGTCAATTTGTTTTAATGTATATTTGTTTTTGAAATATATACATTTTATGAGGTACGTGACATGTTCAAAAAAGATTGCTCGTAGTGGTATTAGTGGCAGAATTTTCAAAAACCTTTAACAGTTTAAAAAGTTAATAATTTTATCAAAAGTACCATTCAGACTGTTAAAAATCCATTGATCCTTGTTGTGTTTGTAATTGTGTAGTCCTGATGTCGCCTGGGAGCCAAATTGTTAGCAGCAGAGCAGATGGTTATATTTACTTACACTCCAATAAGTAAGCAGTCAATACAAATAGTAGAAAAATACTTGTAACATGTGAAGTGGTTTTTTATTATTTTTATCCATTATATATATATAATTTATCTATATGTACTTTGTATTTGTTTGCTTGTTTTAATTAAGTGATTAAGATAAAGAAATTATAAGTAGAACAGTCTAAAGTGTTCCTTTGTGATTCCAGAATTATTATTTACACACACTATGAAACATTTACATACACATTTAAACTACACAAGACAAAGCAATTCAGAGTAGATTAAATATAAATGCAATGGGGTTGCTGTAACCAGTAGAAAGATTTTACACTAATATTAGCGGCGAGATTAATGACTATTTGAATCTTTCTTTTTTGTTAAATACAAAAACAAAGCAGCATTAAACTAAACGGAGAAGTGCATCAAATGCACTTCAAATCAAAAGTGCATTTGATGTAGCACCACATACAAGATTAAAATTACCACTATATTTTGATCAGCCAGTTTATATTAATTATGTCCTCTACTCAAAAAGGAAAGTTGAACAGAGCCCCAGCAATACATATTTTGTAGATATCTTATTGTAAACAGGAAACTGAGAAAACAAGTGCTTTCCATGTTGTTTTTAGTAGTGATTAGTAATTTAGTAACAGTGGTACTGTTATATAAGTACGACCTTAAATTCACTTGGCACTCACAATATAATGTGTGACTGCTAACACATTGACAGATTGTAGAAAAAAATGGAAATGGCACTGCACACTGGGTAGTTTTTACTATACACCCATAACATTTTATAATGAAAGGGGGAGTTTTGTTTGATTGGAGATTATATTTGCAAAAATGACCAACTTGTAAAATGTTGAATACATGGATATTCTCCAAAAGCAACAAAATCAGCTAAATGTATATTATATTATGTTATATTATATTATATTATATTATATTATATTATATTATATTATATTATATTATATTATATTATATTATATTATATTATATTATAATCATCGCACATAACACCATTCCAATTTTCACGACAATTACTGATATACAGAACCGTTTCACAACTCGCAGTATTGGATAGACACATTTTTCTACTCCATGTACATGGAGTCATTTATTTGAATTCTTCACACTCCTGACTAAATCAACACTCAATGTCTATGCGTGCTTTTCTTTCCCGAATGGTCAGTGAAGGCAGCATTCCACCTATCAAGAGCATCCCTGGGTATTCCCATATGACGTGAACGCAGCGCAGGACGACAGGAGGCAGAGGTGAAAAGTCTGGATCATGTTGTCATTCCAGCAGAGGCATACATGAACGGCAAAAAAGGACACGATAAATAAACATCATCAAGTCGGCCAGCCGAGCACGACCAGGTTCTGTTCACAAGAAGAGCACGTTGATGGTGTTTGTAACCAGCCAGTGTGAGCAAGCTGAAATTTGTTATCGAGCTAACGAAGGAGCCTGTTAGCTAACGGCCACCATCATCGCTCCTAGCCAGCTGTGGATCGCCCTGTCTTCCTACGATGGGAAACGCAGCAACTGCCAAGAAAGGAAATGAGCAGGAAAGCGGTGAGCACACGGACGTCATCCTGTTTGCTTTCAGACGTTTAACGTTTGCTGTATCATCATTTGCGAGCTTGCTTTCAGAATTCAGTGGGTAGCATCCTTTAGCAGTTGTACAGCACTGGAGCAGACAGTACAGTAACACGAGCTGCACAGAAGAACCATCTTTGGTAGGACAGTTCTACAATACAACGCGAGTTCGCAGTGTTCGTAACAACGTCAGGTTGCTGATGTTTTCAGCTGGAAACTGTGTGACAAATACTAAACGCAGCTAGTAATTGAATATTTGTCAGCGCGGTCATCATCAGGCTACTGTGGGGTTTTTACAGAAGCCGTGAATGTCAAAGAGCACCCCACTGATTAAATAAATCAGTGGGGGGGGGGGGGGTATGTTGCGTTTAAGATGAGCTTTCAAAACGCTCTGTTTAACTTTGGGCTCACATCTCGTGCCTGAAAGCAAGATAACATCACCAAACAAGCTGCAGGACGTGGCCTGGAGTCAGCTGAAAATGACTACCAGTAGAGTTTATGTATTTGGTTTGACTAATCCTTTTTACAGTTAGTACTTCAACATGTTTATTTAACAAGATCTATCATATCTAAATATTCACAAGTGTTACTAGCTGTTAATTTGAATAGCAAGGAAAGCGATGTTCTTACTGTGCTATTAACCCAATATGAAATGTATTCTGCTACCCATATCTGTGAAAAACAGCTGTATTAGGGCGACATTGGCTTGAAATGTTCGCATAACATTTTGTGGCATTTGTTGCAATAATGATAAAAGTGAAGATATAAAGTACGTACGGCTTTATAATAGACTTTTGGCTTAGAATGTCTAAATAAAACAGATGCATAGAGTAAGTGTGCTGCCAAACATTGCACTGTAATTGCATTCAGTCACATTTTGCAGACATTCGTGTAGATATGGAATCAACAGTGGTTCCAATAGCAAAAGTAACAACTTTGCTGTTAGTTTTGGAGTTTTGCATAGGTCTGATGCAAAACCTATGGTATGATTAATTCTTATCATACCAATTCTTGTTCCACAATAATTATCTCCAGTGCAATAATTTCAAAATTCTACATAGGATTTAGAACAACCTAAAAGTGCTAGACCATGTTTTCAATAAAGGTAAAATCAGCTGATTTTATATGTGTGGAATACTTTTTCCATCACATGCGTTAATTTTCCATTATTTTGAAATTCAAATGATCTTGACCTCATGAAAGTTTTACAAATAAATTGATTATTACGACATGAAATATATATATTTTTTTCAAATTTGCGTTTTGTGCACAGCTATTCTACAGTGTAGCTTATCCATAGATTCCTTGGAGGACGCCGTTGTGGGCATGCTGTTGTTGTGAGCAGCCAGCCTAATCCACCCAACTGTGTCATAGCAGTGGCCTGTCTGCAGAACCCTGATCTTGACCTGCTTTCTGATTGGCATTAGTTTGCGCTGTCTAACAAACTTGAGACTCGGGCCACCTGCGGTTGAAACAAGATTCAACGGAAAGCACAAGCAAGATCGAGGCCATAACTTAGAGTTCTATGTTTATTCTAAACATTCAATCTGTTATTTTTGACATTTATTATTATTATTGTTATTATTGCTGAGGGTCATAGATAGTAGAAAACTGAAGATCTGCAGTATGAAACATATCCACCAGAGAGCAGACTATCCTGAACGCTATGCCTCTTTCTGCTACTTTGTGGGTGTAACAGCTTTCTTATCAGCAGTCTTGGCTTGCCATGGTTGCACTATGTTTTTGATATGACATTTGAAGTCAGGCCTTCCAGGCTCCATTTAAATTTTCCCTGTCAAAAAAAAACAAAACAATTTGCCTGTAAGATGTAGCAAAGTGCTTTCAAACAGCACCATGACGACGCTGGACATGTATTTAGCCACTGTAGCAAAGGACGTGAACAGGAAGCTCAACTTTGTGTGGTTAACCAGCCATTGCAGAGCACTTGACTGCATACAGGAAGTTAGTATCACTGGGGTTAAGCCTGCAAACGGTTTCTTTTCCTGAGAGCTTTTCTTACTCACACATCGAGATATTTGCCTTAAAATGGCACAGGGAAAGGATCACTCCTTTGCCAGTCGCTTAATCAACAAATATCTTAAGAGTGGACAAGAAAACAAGGGGCAGGAGAGTGAGGTGCCTCTGATCTCTGAGTTCACCGTCATGTGGGATAAATTGAGTAAGTGCAGTGGATTTCTTTTTCTCTAATCTTCAGCTCTGAGTAGGGTGGGTTGTTGTTTCTTCAGAAAAGAAAAAACAGATAGAAACTCAGATATTTTCTCTTGTAACATCTTTTCCATCAAGCCACTGGCTTGGGCTCTTAAACATAACAGTTCATGCATTGTGTTTAAAACTATTTTCTTTAGTGTTTGTGTTATTTTCAGATTTCAAAACTAAATTTAATCTGTAAGTTAAACTTTTTTCCAGTATGTTCCCCAAATAGTTTCCCTTTTCTGTTATTTTTTCACATTCATATCATCACTTTTTACCTACCAGAACATTAACACAGTTATTTTAAGCGTAACGCTTTGTAATGCAGTCTGTTTCTGGAGCTTTAGTCATGTAATGTAAGCTGACATCTTAATATCTGTGTTTTGTCTTTTTTTGTGCACTGTTTAGTTTTAAATGTGCTTTTTCACAATTGGTGTCTCTTTTTTTTGTTTTTGTGAAAAATAAAACTGACCTATATTGTCAGAACAGACAAAAAAATATATACTACTGATTTAAATAAATTAATTTAAATGTAGCTTAAGAAAAGCTACACAATAACAGGAAAAGTGAGAAAAAGTTAGGTTAATTATTATCTAAATTTTTATTGCAGTTTAACTATATTATTTGATTTCCTAATATCCTGCAGCCCAACTTAAAATTAAAGGATTTGTAAAACTTAATTATTCCTGCAGGAATAATGACCTTAATTTTTTATCTTTTGTGGTGATACGGATGCCTTACATTGTCTCCAGTGTTCGTTTTTTCTACATGTGGTTCTGAAATGTTGTTGTTTTCAGCTCTTCATAAACTGTTCTTCCTCTCTTTTCTTCTCCATCATTTCCATCCATATGGGTGAATGTTCCTGCAATCCCTGGCGAACTGTAGAGACTTTTGGTACGCTCATTGTTCCATGAGACATCCCAAGTCACAGAGAGAATATTTATTATGTACTTTCAACTCACAGGACTTGGAGAGCCCTATATCCCATTTCTAGAACAAAATATTAATGTCAGACAAATATATCCTGAGAAATTACACAGTTTTTTTAATTATTGAAGAATAAGCACTAAACTAAACTGACCCGATCCCATTTGAACTTTGGTTAGTTGGACCAAATTTGTGGGCAAACACTGCCGTGTGGCATTTGTGATAACTGGAGGTAATTCTTTTGAATCGCTGTGGGTGAATTTTGACCCTCTCTTCTTTGCAAAATAGTTTTAATTCAGCTGCACTGGAGTGTTTTTGCACATGAACACTCTATTTATTGCCAAGTCACAGCAACTCTGTTGGGTTTAATTCCAGACTTTGACCGACTATTGAACAAGTCAAGGGTGGTCTTCAGATGGACTAGTCCTACTGCGTAATCCAAGTACAGCTGAGATTAAAGTTACACATTGTTCTCTGGACATACTTCATTGTTAGATCATGAACATTAATCTTAAGTGTTCATGATTCAACAAGGACTTAATGCTCTAAATGTTCTTCTGGTTTCTCTTGAAACCTCCTGGATGAACCTTTCATTTGTTTTTGGAGTAATTTTGGTAGGGCAGGCAGCACTCCGAAGAAGGTTCATCAGGTTTTCCATATACTCTCCTTGTGTTGGAAATGACACTTACCTTGACTTGCTGCTGTCCAAAAGCTTAGAAGTGAAAGATATCTGTTCATCTGTTCCCATCTGGCACTGTGTGTTGCTTTTCAATAACTTTTAGGCTACTTCATGTGGTCTGCTAAGTTCTGAGTAGTTTCTTAATTTTACATGTCAAGCAGTCATCAGTCAAGTGGGACTAGTGAGACTGAGTAAAATAATGTGGGTTATCACTGTCAGTTTGTGATTTAGCATGTAGGGACAAATAATGCTTTATAATATGATCCTAATATTATCCTATCCTATTTTATTGTCCTATAAATAAAAACATTATTTAAAACTGCTTTTGGTTTTTACTCAGGTTACCTTTGTTTGATATAAAAAGTTGTTGGATGATCTGAAATATTCAAGTGTGACAAAAAATAAAAACGGAAGTCATCATATATCACACATTCCAAATATAATTGAAAAATGTCACCTCTCTGATACTTTTAATTTAAAAACAGATACATTTTTGCAAATTTAGGATTTGCTTACCCTTTACATGATCAATGGGAAGAATATAATGACTAAGTAAAAATCAAGCCATAATACCAAAGAGATATTTCATCGCTTTCAATGACTCTGTGACTTTGGACACCTCATGTCAGCCGTGACTTTGACAGTGCACTGTCCTCACCATGCCTGCTCTGTGTTCTCAGTTACATGTATGTTGTAGCTCTTGTCTTTTTGTCTGCCGACTGTGTTACAGTCTCTCTCCGTTACCGCAACCACTCTTGAAAGAGATGCAGAACAGCTTGTCTCGAATTTGGCCAGATGTGTAAAGTTCACAGAGCTCTTTGCATCACTTTGTTATTTAAACTTTCCTGCTAAGACGTGTGGTTTTGACTTGGAATACTTTTTATTTTTGTTGCTGTTGTTTTAAATACAGTCCTCACCCCCCACTAAGTGACATTTGCCTGACCTCAGAATGCGTTTGTTCCCCTGAAGGTGTAAACTGCCTTTTTTTTTTTATTCCCTGAATGTAAAATTAGATTTTATATTGGTATGTCCTGAAATTTGAATTGCTTCAATTTAAAACAGTTTTTCTTGTTTATTTTTAGTGAAAGAGTTCTTAGCAAAAGCCAAAGAAGATTTTTTAAGAAAATGGGAGTGTCCCGCACAGGTAAAGTCCTTTTTATTATTTACATTTAATTTGTTTGTCTATGGTTTTGAAAAAAGCACATGCAGTTTTTGATCTTCATTGAGTTAAAAATATCTGGGATGCTAACTCATTGGGTATTTCTACAACTTCTTGCAAACAGCAGTCACTTTCACAAAAAATGTTTCCATCCAGCTAATATATTTCCAGCTTGAGCTATATGAAAGATCTGGGGGAACAATACAAGTAAAGCTGCTTCAACTTACTTCCTTGTTTTTATTACAACATATTTTAACAGTGTACAACAACCCTGGATGAGTTTGAAAGGTTCAAGACTCTGGGCACTGGCTCATTTGGACGTGTGATGCTTGTGAGGCATAAAGGAACAAACCAGTTCTACGCCATGAAGATCTTGGACAAGCAAAAAGTAAGTGCACATTGTTAAAATATGTCCATCACAACACCCTTAAACCATATTAACTACTCCTGCCGTAAAGGCTTGCTTGTATAAAAGGAAAAAATCTACAGAAATTCTTCCTGTAAATGCAGGCGCTGTGTATCTGATGAAAGGAAATGGAGTGCTTCCTTTTATGTGCTGCTAGTACATTATCACTGAAAACCCCAAAGGCCCTTCGTATGAGAGTTTCGATCTTTAAATACTGATGTGGAAGTGGTACAGACAGGCGGTGTTGCTCTTCTAGCGCTGCTCTGTTCCCCTGAATTTGGCTGTTGATTTAAGAGGTTAACCTGTCTCACTTAAAATTTCACTTCAACAAAACAGCCTCAAAATTTTCCTTTACACAGTAATTCCTCATTAACTAGTTTTTGTCTAATATAAGAAGTATTTCAACTGTTTGTTATTAGACAGACACTTTTTACTGGATGTGTTACAGTTTACTAGTATAAGCTTACACTAGTGATTCTGAACCTTTTGTCCTGCAAGTCCTTGTTGTTGTGCTATTACAAATTTTACATCCCCCTCTATAAATACGGCAACTTGCTAGCTGTACTACCTTCTTTTAGCTTTTGACTCTAGTTTGTACATAACGTTTGAGTTCAGATGATGATCTGCCCATTCATCTCATTATGAAACATGAACACATTTCCTTGCAAAAGTATTCATGCCCCTTGGCTTTTTACACATAAAAGTATGAAAAGTGTGAGATGCACTTGTATGTAGCCCCCAGTGCAATTACATCTGCAAGTCTTTCGGTGAGGTCTCTACTGGCTTCGCACATCGAAAAGCTACATTTTGTTTCCCAGTTTATATATTAGCTCATATTTAGACAGGCTAAAATGCAGCTGGGAACAGCAAACGTCAAGAATTGCAGCACATTTTTTATTGGATTTATTTTTAGCCGTTGACTGAGCCGTTCTAACACATTAATATGTTTTGATTGTAATTATTCCATTGTCGTTCTGGCTACATGTTCAGGGTCTTTGCCTTGCTGGACAATCAGTATCTGTCTCCATCCACTGTCCAGTTAACTTAACAGTGTCTTTTGCATAGCATGGTTTTTTGTTGTATGATTTGCACTTATGGTTTTTTGCCACACAAAGTACTTTGCATGTCAACCAAAAAGTGAAACTTTGGTCTCATCTGACTCAAGCAACTTCTTCCTCATATTTGCAGTGGTACCTGCATGGCAAACCTTTTCTGCTCTCTTTTAACAATGGCTTTCTTCTTCCAACTCCTTCTGTATTTGTGCAATCCATTAGCACTAGTTGTCCTGTCTACACATTATGTGTAGAAATAGTGCTTTATGCTATTAAAAACTTGTCTAGACACCTGTTCATCATATAGTGTGCTGTTATTTTGCATACGTATGTTGACAGTCTCTATATCATAAAGGCTTTGCAACACTTCTGAGCTCTCTTGCTTACACATTTGTGAAATATTATTAGTTTGGTGGTAACTTTGCTGCTGTCCCACTGTCTGTGTGCTGACATACAACTTTGAACAATATCTGACAGACCAGTAAACAACTAATAAAATAAGGAAAACATTCTGATCTCATTTGTTCCCTTATGTTTTCAGGTGGTGAAGTTGAAGCAGATAGAACACACACTAAATGAGAAAAGAATACTACAGGCCGTCTCCTTCCCTTTCCTTGTCAGATTGGAATACGCTTTCAAGGTATTGATGGATCCAAACCCTTCTGCTGGGTTTTCTGTCTCATTTTGAAAACTGTCTCTCAGTTTATTTCTCTGAATGTCATTGTCAACTATTAAAAATTAAACCTTATCCTGAAAATCAGCTCTTACAAGGTGATGATCCCTTACATAATTTTAATGAAATAAAGTGATTGTGGTAAAACGAGCTGTCTGAGGTCAGAATTTATTAGCAAAGGCAAAAGTTGAAATGTGATTCAGTTTCTCATTTGGCTTTAGGATGACATTACCCAGGTGGTTTTGTGAAACAAAAAAGAAACATTACTTCTTCTGGTTAACATTTATAGCTCAGTTACTCTCAACAGTCCCACAATTCCAACCTGTTCTGTTTTATCTGACTGGAAAGATTGTGCTTCTGTTATTTCCTTACATGACTGCAAGATGCTGCCATACTTGTTGATACCAGAAAATGCAGCCACTAAAATATTTTGGTGTATGTTTACTGTCATTTCCAGGTAGAAAGTCTGGGGCATGTGTCTGAGTTGGAGTTTGCTTATTAATTTTTAGCAGTTGAAAACTAAAAATACATACATCATATTATGTCAGTAATTATATAAGGATGCCCTTTAATTTGAAAAGTAAATGTTATTATATGGGAAGTAACTTTATTTGCCTTTATATCTCAGGACAACTCAAACCTCTACATGGTGATGGAATATGTGCCCGGTGGAGAAATGTTCTCACACCTCAGACGCACAGGAAGGTTCAGGTATAACGCACATTTTTGGGGGGCAGTGGGGTTGTTTTTTGATTTATTCATCAATCTTATTCATCTTCTCTCAGAAGTCACATGCCTTACTGCAATGCATCTAATTCTTTGTTTCCCTCTTTCAGTGAACATCATGCAAGATTTTATGCAGCTCAGATCGTGCTTACTTTTGAGTACCTTCACTCCTTAGACCTCATCTACAGAGACCTAAAGCCTGAAAACCTGCTCATAGATCAACATGGATACATCCAGGTAACCAGTTCAACTCAGCTTTATTGTTGGAAAAACAAAATTATGAGAGTAGAACAAACTGAAAACCGATTGATATATTTTCACATGGCTGTCGTCTTTTGCCCAGGTCACAGACTTTGGCTTTGCCAAACGGGTAAAAGGCAGAACTTGGACATTGTGTGGAACTCCTGAGTACCTGGCTCCAGAGATCATCCTCAGCAAGGTGAACCCCTCAGCAAGGGTTTCAAAGCAATAGATCTTCAAATTAGTTTGTTAGATTAATCCAAGGGATCTCAAACTTATTGTAGTAAGAGCAAATCAGGTAACGCTAAACTATGTAAGTACAAAGGTAGAGAGATGATTTGAAAAATTGACAATTTCCAATATATGTAGTGTTAAAGCATGCAGTTTAAGATTAGATTGTTTTGAACACTCGTTGGTGAAGAAGCATCACATTGTTACGACTTTCTATCTTGTGTTGCCAGATAGACCTACCTATACCTATATTCACATTTATTCAGACTGTATTTTATTTAGTTACTGGAAGTAAAAACTGAAGAATAGTTTACCCACTTTCTAAAACTGCAGACTATTTCCTTTTTAAATATATACGTCTGACCTCAATTTTGCAGAAGTCCAGCTAGTCGATGCTTTATCTATGCTATACAAAATTGAGTGAAAGACGAAAAAAGAGCAAGAAAGTGCAACAAAAACCATTCAAATGGAACAATTCTGTTTCTACATGTTGCTCTTAATGAAGGCAACAAAACTCGTAGTTAACCCAGTGTTTCATCCACACCAAACAAACTACTTAGGCAAGAATCAATTCTAATTGATCATTGAGATTTACAAAAATGATAAAAGAAAAATACACAAAAAGGTTACATATTGTACAGTAAGAGGCTAAAGATTTATATAGAGAGTATGTGAAAGTGGTGTTAAAGTTTTCAAGCCTGGCAGGTTTTATTTCTTTCATTTCTGGGTATAAAAAAAAGAAACATAAACAAACTCTTTATCATCATAAGTTGTATTAGTGCTTTTTTTCTTTTTAAAGATATTGTTCAATAAGCATTTAGCTATATCTTCACTAAATGTTGAGATTTACTCATCATCTAACATGGATTACTTTTCACCAAGGACTAATATGTGAAAAGAGAAAAACGCTCCATGATGTGGATAAATATTGGGATTTGAAAGAGTAATGTCTAATAATGTAGTTTAGTTGGATTATTGTAAAGTTTGCTTTGACATAACTTCGAATTTATGACAGATATCTTTCTATTTGTGTTAAGTGGGATTAAAAAGCAAGCTGACAATGATTTGTGAGGTCAGATGAATCTTCTTTTTTTTTTTTCAAACAGCAAATTGACTTCGAAGGCTTGAGTGACTTGCCTGGGTGAGAATTTATTTCTCTTGACTCAGACACAAGACTGGAAGTCAGAATCCTTTGATGCAAGCAGGAATTGAAGCTGACTGCTGTGCTGACATAGTGCATCACCAGGGTTGTACCAAGTGACTCTAGGTGTTTTAATGGCTGCACAGAAACTGCAAACAATGCATCCACATTCAGGTTATAATACTTTGCGCCCCACCAACCTATAGGACATGAATAAGCTGAGATCTCATTTCAACCTTTTGAATCCAATAAAATACTGATGGAATATTTGAATTATTATTGGATTAAATGAGAAATATGTCCACATTTGTTTTGTAGACCTAGTATTTAGCTTTCCCAAATTTAAGTTAAAAAGTAAAATCTGATTCCTTTTTTATTTAATTTTTTTTTCAGGGCTACAACAAAGCTGTTGACTGGTGGGCACTTGGAGTTCTCATCTATGAGATGGCTGCTGGCTACCCTCCATTTTTTGCTGACCAGCCAATACAGATCTATGAAAAGATTGTGTCTGGCAAGGTAAGAGAAGATTTTCAAGTTTGAATATTTAAAGCACTTTCTCTCATGAGTATTCTATTGGATGCTTTAATTCACATAATATACAAGATATATCTTTAAAATGATAAATGTAAAAATTATTAATTAAAATAGTCAAAGTTCACACTTAAATTTGACTGATATATGGCATGACCACAATTTCAGCACAGCACTGTTGGAAGACTGTTAAAACAGTTGTTGCCGCCGCCAGTGGCAACAACCAGTCATAGATTGGATAATTTGGATCGCATTTTTTCCTAATAAATTAAATCATTCAGTCATGATCGTTTTAAACCTTTTTTTTTTTTTTGCTTTTTTTATTCTGGTTAACTTAGGCAATTGTACAGTCTGTTTGCTGATTTGAAACATGTCAGGGTAACCCAAAAAAACTGAACTTGAATAAGGAGTAAATATTTATTGAATGTTTGCTATTTTGTTGTATTCTAGCCCTTCTGGCTTTTGGTCGGAGGGGGACACATCTCATTTTATATAATTTACCACTGTTGTTCAGAATGTGTTGCTTTCTTCCTTGTAGGTACGATTTCCCTCTCACTTTAGCTCTGACCTGAAGGACCTGCTGAGGAACCTGCTCCAGGTAGATCTTACGAAGAGATTTGGCAACCTGAAGAACGGTGTAAATGACATAAAAAACCATAAGTGGTTCTCCACAACAGATTGGATAGCCATCTATGAGCGAAAGGTATTTATTTTTTGCAAGGCCTTGTCTACTTTTTTTAATCCATGCTGAGAGATTTTGTCTACATATTAAGCGTTCGTACTTTTTCAGGTTGAAGCTCCCTTCTTGCCGAAGTGCAGAGGACCTGGAGATACAAGCAACTTCGACGACTACGAAGAGGAGGACATTCGCGTCTCACAAACAGAAAAGTGTGCAAAAGAGTTTGCTGACTTTTAGCCAGGACCCCATCAGGCTTCCACGGCTTTGGGATATTTGCACTCTGATGAGAGTTAAAAGGTGGAACTGAGGCCATCCTGTGCTCCTAACAATCGCCTCGTTCCTTCATTCCACACGGCTGAAATGAGGTCGTTTTTTGCCATGCCCCCTGGTGCTGCTGGCACCGATCTACACACAGGCAAATTATGCAGACACCTTCACGTGCTGCAATGAAGTACTAGACCACATTCTCATTGTTTTTGTTTTAACTTTTAGTTTCGACTCTCTCTCTCCTTGTTTAAATTTGAATGTGAAAAGCAACATGCAAAATGAATTAGTCCCTTTTTAATGAGGAACAAGAAGTGGTAGTATTATCTGTTGTTGCACATGGTGTTGAAGAGTTTTTTTTTTTAATCTATTTTTTATTTTTATCTGTTGTCTGTTACAAACCCCAGCGTGTTTTTAAGGAAGGGGCCTGGTTGAGTTTTGATTCATTTATACAGCATTTTTATTATTCTGGTGTCCTCAAGACCTGGAAGCGTGTGTTTCCATCTAGACCTTAAAAGGTGAGACGTCCTTTTCCTTTTTTTTTTTTTAAAGCATGACCAAATTGTTAACAAAAAAGGAAAAACTGATGCATTCTCTCGCTTTCAGTTCTTGAGGAAAGGAATTACTCGTTACAAGCGGTATCAGGAAGCAGAAACATGTAAGCGCTGTGTCAGCTAGACAGTTGTAGCATGATTTATCCATATCTGATCACAAGACATTTCCTTTTTACCTCAGTCTTTTGATGGAAAGAAATTCTATATTTTCTAGGTACGAGTATATTTCACAAGAAGTGAATCTGAAGATGTTTGCGTTTTGTCTCTGCACACAGTTCGTATGTTTGTGGTACATTTAAAAGTCTGTCCAGAAATGCACTAGCATGGCATTTTCCAATCGCTGAAAGGTCAGTTTGTTACATTATCTGAAGGATACAAAGCAGTGGTGCTCACTTGGGGTGACCTTTGTCCCCTTTGGGTTGTGTTTTGAGTTTAACTGCTGTGTCTGAGCAGAGCACTCAGCCTAGATTGTGATGTTTTCTTTTCTTTTTTACTTTTGCATGTGTATGGTTGTGCAGCAGCGTTACTGGAAGCTAATAGTATCCCCACTTTTTTTTGTTTTGTAGCCTTGGAATTGTGTCACAGCATGAAGTGTGAAAGCAGGTGATGTTTTGGTCTATGTAACACAAATGCCATAAACAGTGCTGCATAATCACGTAGCAGCAATAACAGAACACAGAACTATCATGAAGTATTGATTTATCTTGGTCACAGCTAGACTGCTCCGTCTTTGGCCTGCAGTTATAACTTGTAGTCTTTACACTGTTTCCTAACTGAATTAATCAAGATTTACCTATTCTGCTTTGCAAAGCTTAGTGTCAACTGACTGAAATTGCTAATGGATAGAAACGTTACATTTTTAAAGGGAATAAGGTAAAAAAAAAATATATATATATATATATATATATATATATATATATATATTTCCTTTTTTCAATTATGCCACTTCTTAAGATTATTTTTTGTTTGTTTTATTTCAATGAGACAAATATAACTTCTGTGAGGGATTCTTCTGACTCATTGCATATTGTGCTGCTAAAATGTAGTCCCTGACTCCACATTCTTTTCTCCAGCATGACAAAATATTGCATCTATAAAAAAATCTATATTTCAGATGCTGAGTACCTATGGAGGTGGTATGCCTTTGATGTTTTATTTTTCTTTCAGATGGCAGATATATTTTTGATTTTGGAAAGCCTGTAGTTCTTTAAAGAGGAGTTTCTCTCTCCCTGTCATCCACAGAGAAGTCTAAATTTCAAATTATAAGATTCTGTACTCCACTGGGATGAGGAGGAATCAAAATACACAACAATGCGCTGTGTCAGGTGTCAGTACCAAAACTGACACCTGAGTCTTTTCATATGAGAGAATAAAAAGTTATTTTGTTCAATTGAAACATTCTTAAACAACCAAATTCAAAAACGGGATTTAAGTAATTATTTGTTTTAATCATTCTGTCCGAGGACATGTACATTTTATACAATTTAATTTATAAAGGCACAACTGCTACTTATGCATTTAATTTATACATAGAAGTCTAACAAAATAACATTTAATTTTCCATAGGTCTCAGTATGTGTATGGAGACCTAAAATGTTAAGCGTTGCAAACACCAAAATTGTTTATTTATGTTTTTATTTCATTTGCTACATCTATATTTGATGCATATTGACACCTCTAATGCCTACTGAAATGTATCTTTTTTGTTCTTTTGTATTTATTTGAAATTATATATTTTTGTCCAGTTTGAAGGGTGAACAGATGGTATGCCTAAAAACAATTTCCAATGTTTTTGAATTTGATGAATCTCACCGGCCCACAAGCATGTCTCTGTCCAAACTGCCTGTGTGTAAATCCTCTCAGAAACAAATATGTAGGCAATCGCCAGCTCTTCTTCTGTATCATCTGTTCTACCCTCCCTCATGTATGTGATGTTTGTTGAAATTTGATGTGAAACGACGGCACCTTTCCCTGAGCCACTTCACACTCCTCCTGACTGAAGGAAATCAGTTCTATGAGTTCTTGTAGCTAGTCACACGTGCCAGTATGGGAATCAATAATCTGAAATGTGTCTGTAATTTAGTTTGTGGATATTTTTGCACATCATTTAGAAAGCTGACACATTATTTTTCCCAATCATATTTACTTGTGTTTGCAAGCGAAGTACACTTTGCTGTAGCAGATTTTATGTAACAAAGAGGATATGTCATTATAATAAATTCTTTTTATTGAAATCAACAATGTGTGTGTTTCTGTGAGGAACGCTCGTCGTTAAACCCGTTAAACTGCAGTTGTACTACATTTCCCATGATTCCGTGACGTTGTGGGCGAAGGAAACGAAAGCGAAGAAGCTTGTTGGCTTACTTGAATATAATTTGATTTTATCAAATAAACGCCGCAGTTTATTAACTGGTAAAAATACTACAGTTTATAAAACTTTTTGTTTGTTGAATAACAATTTTTGACTTGGACGAGCAGCTGTTGTCAAGCCCGAATCTCCTAAAATAAGGTAACTGTTAAATTTGGTATTAGCAAACGAGGCTAACTATCCCTCTTAGCTTAACGTTAGCGTTATTACAAAACACGGAGAGCGTGCGATTAAATATCTACTCGTCGTCTAGAATAACCATATATTTTATTTTCTTGAATTTGTAATATTTTTTTTCACCGAATTATAATTGTGGTGGGGTCCGTTTTTTTGTGTGTGTGTCGATATTTTTTTTTCTGGTTTTAATTCCGCTAACAACGTGAGTTTTATACGTCGTCAATTTTTACACATCACAGTTTTTACTCCGACTCGTGTTTATGACAAACGGTGCTAGTTTTAGTTAATTACGCTGCTTTACTTACGGCTTTACCCGTTCTGCTGTGGCGTTGTGCTTTTTCAGCAGAGACATCCAGTGAATGTCAGAAAGACAAACGATGATGGTGTTTGAACTGCCAACACACTGAGTTCTCTCGCAGAAGACATCTAATGAAAAATTACTGCAACGTAACAGAATGTAAGACTCGTTTCGTTCAGTTTGTGTGTACTTAAACTTTTCATTTATTTGCAAAACTGTAAGCATAATGTGGAAATTAGTCTCAATGTCTTGCTCAAAGTCTATTAGAATGTAATTTAAGAGATGGGGAATACATTAAAGCTCCTAAATAGACTTTACCAGATAGGAGCTTAAGTTTAACTGTGAAATCAGTTAAACTTTTGATTTTTCTTTCTTCACCATTGGAGCAACATTTCACTTTTTTGGTTGCAAAATGTTATTTTAATCAAAATAAAAATCTTCCCTTCAAAACATTTTTCTACATGTGCAGCACATAAGACATGAATATTAACGTCAGTTAATATCTGAACTGTTTTCAGATATAGGTATGTGCGTTTTATATTTATTGTGTTGTAGGGAATCGCTTATCAAGCTTTTCTTTTATCTGTTTATTTTTTGTTTTTGTTGAGGACTATAATATTTTTAAACTGAATTATATGTAAGGTTCAAACTGAAGTCAATAGTTAGATGTAGTTGCTCCTCAGTATTCCATATTGGATTTTTTCTTTCTTTTTGTTTCATATCTGACATGCCAATAGGTGGCTGCTCTTTTCAGCCAACTGAATGACACCACAAGGGGCAGTAATTGTAAGGAAATTTTAATTTATTTAGTTTAAAATACAGCCCATTTGGCAAATACATTATGGCATTTTATTAGCATCTTAAAATTATTAACGTAATCCTGCTTTATCCTACTAAGTGTTGCAATATGTTGTAATTGCTATATATTCTAAGAATTTTGAATATTTCTATTGATCAAACATGGTTGCAATGCAAAGTTTTTGAAAAAGGATAGGAGAAAAAAAATGTAGTGAGAAATGTTCTGACTACTGAATTATTTTTTAATCTTTAGCACTTTAACTCTTTTTTTGTCTCATTTTTAAAAATGTGTTGTTTTTTCATCAGATGCCTAAGATGAAAAAACAGTTCATTTCAGAAAACATTATTTATTGATTGTGTTTCATTTTTATTTTAAGTGTTTATAGTTAATTTTCTGACCTCAAATTATAATTTTATTTGAAGTGAACTGATAATGAGATTGTTAGAATAATTGTATATGCTTGCCTTTATCATTTTTTCAACAGCCAGTATGGAGGACAAGGCAAATGGTTCAGTTGACACCAAAAGGTATTCAAAATTATCCAATAAATCAATTTACTTAATTCATTTTGTATTGGAAACTCAAGTAGTTTTTTTTCTACTGTGGTCACAGTTTAGTCTGAGTCGAGTAACTTTTATCCCACAGCCCGGTGGAGAACGGTCAGCTGCCAAACCCTTCCAACTGGGGAGTTGCTGACGTTGTCAATTATTTCAAGGCAACAGGGTTTGAGGAGCAGGCCACAGCTTTCCAAGATCAGGTTAGATTTTCCGGCTGTCTTACTCCATGTCAACTTGCAGATGTCAAAGCATCCAGATATAGAATTTCTCTTTTGGTCTGACAGGAAATTGACGGCAAGTCTTTGCTCCTGATGACACGTAACGACGTCCTAACAGGACTGTCGATAAAACTCGGCCCCGCATTGAAAATCTACGAGTACCATGTGAAGCCGCTGCAAACGCAGCACCTGAAGAGCAACGCGTCGTAGCACGGCCAACTGCCCCGCCACCCACCTCAGCGACAATCATCATGTCAGGAGACTCCAGGTTAGCTGCGGCTTCACAAAGACTCTTCTGCCAACAGAGGCACCTTGACGAGTTTTGAATGCTGTATGTTTTCTTTTTGTTGTTCTTGTTTTAATAAGCGTGGATCCCAAAACCCTGGTCTGCACACTGCGTCCACTCAGCTGTTTACCCCTTCAGCCATTCTTATTTCTGCTGCTTAAGATTTGTATTTTTTGTGTTTTATTTAAGAAAAGAGATTAAGAGTGAGTATTCTGAAGGTTAGATTTGTGTGTTTGTGTGGTGAATGTGTGTGCAAACAAAATTAAACCACAATGGGTCTTTTTAAGTATTTGTAAATAAGAAGATATAAAGTTGAAAAGGATGTATGTTCTGTTATATTTGAACACTTTGATACATGCAGGAAATTATTATGATCCCATTGTGTTTCCCTGAATTTAGTTTTTATGTTTCAAACTGCACATCTGAGTCCATGATTTGTCCAGAGCATGTAACAATTAATCACTTTGTTTTCCAGGACTTTTATCTAAAGCCTTTTTGTTTCTTTAAACCAACTTTATTTAGACTTGAGGCTCTTGGTATGGAAATCTTTGTGTATATATTCTTATTACGTACCTACCTGTGGTGCTTTCAGCTTTGTCACCCAGACAGCTGTATTGAAGTGTTAATGACCCATGTTTAAGTGCAACATAACACTGGAGTTTGAATATCTTGAGTCTAAAATTGATGATAAATGGTGCTTTTTTTTCTCACCAAAGAACATCAGTTTGACTTTCTTGAGTCTTTTTGTTTGATTTCGCACATCACATAGTTACCTGGCAACACATTATTTATCTCTTTTACAGATGATGTAAGGGGACATTAGAGATATAAAACGTAATATTTGGTCTTTGTTTCTAGAACATAGCAAAATTGCAGTGTTGCCCTCAGTGATAAATAAAATAATAATGCATATAAATATCTGTTGGTAAAGTTTCACTCTAACCCTCTGCAAGGGGGGAAGAGGAGATGGGTTAGGGGAGGAAATAAAAAAATGCTAGCAAACCTCAAGAAACCATGCAATATGAAGAATAATGTGGCAAAATGTTTCTATACAGGTGCAAGAAATTAAAGTCAAAGAAAATTACTTTCACTCTACAAATGGTTGGAATACATCTTTCTAAGTTTTAGTAAACCGTTTCTCCATTTCTACTTCATTTTTGTTGAAGACATAAAATAATGTGAAATCTTTTGTTTTTTTAACATTTAAGGTTAAATTTAAATCATTTTAGAAACATTTGAAGATCAAAACTTTGTTTGCAACACAAAATACTAACAACTTCAGCTAATGTTATTGTTTTGGGGGTTTTTATTGCTGTGTTTTACTGACATTTGTCAGACTAATGAAACTCTAAAACTGAGCTAATAACAGAGATGTCGTAAAAGAACCATAGGGATGTCATCAAACATTATTCCTGTTTTTAACCAGAAAATGTGTTTAAAAATAAGCTTCTTCACATTGTTAATCTGAGAAATGTGCAATTAAGCACAAAAGAAAACTATAAAAACATGTCAGTAGGGTCCCTGGTAAAAGCATAACAATTAGGTTTTTTCACCAATTGTACTAAATATAGTCATATTTATATGTCTGCATGCATGTAATTCATGTCATGTATTACATGCATGTAACATTAGACCTTTACGTAAAACATTGTTGCAAATCAAAAGAAATTCCCAGTGAAAGTGGCTCTAATTATTTTTTTATTTTTTGGCTGGTAGATGTTACAGAGTTCAGAGTCAGAAGCAACTTTATTTACATCTTAAGGGACATTGTTGGATATATCATCCGATTTTCTATTAGTTGGATCAAGAGGTTAATACTGACACTAGCAGCAGAGTCTTCAGGTTGGCCTTTCCCTTTTAAAGTCTGGCTCTCTGCTTACGACACACTGTTCCTGTGATGTTTCCAGAGGGATTATCCAGAGGAAGATACACCTGATAGAAAACAAAAAGATATGTTATCAATCAAATAATGTTTGATATTGTAAGCAATGATAGTATTTACCTCATCTTTGTTGTTTAGACCCATTTTTGTCATGTCTATGGTGAAGTAATGCTGGTTGGGCATGACGATCTCGATTTCCTCCACCTAAGAAGACCATTTCTCCTGTTCAATTTTATGCTACACATGTCCCACACATAAGAATATTTTGAAAACAAAACCCAGTTCATACACTAATCATGTGTATCTTAAATTATGCAAGACAGTTACAACAGATTGCACAGCCATAAGTGTCTTTGAATACATGTAAACTGATTTGTTGATGTGAAGGGCTCACCTCAGGAATCCTGTCCAGGACCAGAACTTGTGTTTCATAAAGGGTCTTTTGCACAGATGGTGAATACTCTCCTCGACCATAGGGACCAGCAAATGTCTCAATAATTGTGTCTCTCACACACTTCCTACGAATGACAGTAGTTTCCTTTTAGGATTTATCTTTTTGAGTTGAAAAATCATCTTTGTTGTGTGTTTTTCCCTGCACTTCCAGATTGATCCCACACAAAAATTAAGATAATTACCATGCAGCATCAAAGTCAACGTTCTGGACCTTGTTGTAGCGCCACCTAGAGTAAACGGTGGTGCAGAAAACCCTGTCCTTGGCATCTTGCAGCGTTGTAAAACGATCTCGGAAAAAGCCCTCAAAGCCAGACTGAGTGGTTTTTAGCACCTTCATGTCCTTCACGCCGCTGTGAACCACTGGAGTACCTGTGTGCAGAACGGTGAAAAAGCACAAAACATTTTAGATGTTTAGATGAAAATTTAGTCTGTCCCAAGCATTTGCAAGAATGGATAATAGCTGTAGATACACAGATTCGCTTGTAAGCAGTTTCAAGTGTTTACACGAGGTAAAATAGTAGACTAGACCTAATAAGATCATTGTATCTGTTCGTGTCATTATCCATGCAAACAAAGTTGACTCAAGATATAAAAAGATATGTCTCCCACCTTAGCCACCAAAACACTAAGCACATTTTAATAAAAACACACAAACAAACACACATGCAAACATATGCAAACATATTTTCAATAATTACCGTTGAGGTTCTGCTCAACATCACAGAAGCGACAAGCCTCTGGGCTGTAGATAAAAGCATGGACATGTCCGACACCGTTCTGGAACAAGAAACAAAGAGCGGTTTGTCTAAAAATTGGCGCTTTAATCTTACTTATTTGAATACTCCACAGGTTGGTACAGTGGGAACAAGACTTTTTTTCTGGATTACTCAACCAAAACACAAATAGATGTTTTCAAAAGAGCAAAATGAAAAAGCTACTTAAACTGGCACACACTTGAACTAGTACTTTTTTGAAGCAGCTTTCAAGCTTTGTTGATGGGAGTCACACATCACTACAGATGTTTGATTTAGCTGAGGGATACAAATCCAGCTTAACATCATTGCAAGTTAATCAGATTCAATTGATGGGGGAGATCTCAGGCTGACTGGATGCTGAAAATTAACCAGAAGGTGCCCCAACAAAGTATTAGTGAAAAGGTGTGTACACATTTTTTAATTTATATTTTTTTTACCCAATTGCATAAAATATTTGTCACAGTATATATATGCAAAGCATTTTACAGAATGAAAAACCTGGATTTTAACATGGGGTAATTAGACTTTTGAGAGTTATTGTGCTTTTCTTAATTGTGATTCTAGTAAAATAGCAGCCAGAAAACAAGCTAAAACCTATATTCTGTCCACGTCGAGGGACTGGATTATGGGTTTTACCTTCTCCAGTCTTCTCCAGGGTGCCTCCTCCATGTAAACCTTGGCCCTGAGCACATGGTTGAAAGAGGTCAGGAAATGGTGGCAGAGATCCAGGGAAAACTGCTCAATAGTATTTACCTTAATAAATAGAATAAAAAGAGTCTGAATAGTTAGTTTTATCTCCAACAGGAGATATAAAATGCATACAAAGTGAAGCTGAAAAGCTGCTTTAGAAGCTGTTTTGAAAATTGGCGAGTTTGTATCTTGAAATGTATTGAGAAGCATAGTGAAGCTGTGACTCACCCCTTTGATTTTGGCCAAGGCGTGGACAGTGTTCTTGATGGTGTCGGTGGGAATGATGTCCGAGTTGTCTCCGGTCAGATAGTCCTTGCGTGACTTGAGTGTTATCTCCACGTTAGCCTTCAGCTCAATAAGGTAGTGGTGGCTCCCGTGTCTCTTGATCACCATCACTTTCACCGCATTCTTGCCGTAGCCTGTCCGCACAAACTCCACATTCTGCATTAATGGAACAGACTTGGCATTTTCATCCCATTCTGCAAATGTACAATGCTAAATGTCTCATTCTCATGCTATTTAAAGTCCAACCTGATTATTTTTATCTTAAAGCTTTAATTTGTGCCTAAATTGTAGACTTGCTTGTGGAAATATTGCCAAAATTTACACCATATTTTTGCACATTGACAGGTTTATTTGCATTTCTTATGTTTTTGTAAGGTTGTAACTATTTAATAGTAGTTAAAAACTACTGTAACACATTTCTTCACCATAAAAGTTTGACATTGTTTCATAGGTCTAAAAGTTGCAGGTTATGGTTTAACCTTGTGGCGACTGACCCCAAACATGATTTTACCTTCACTGTTAAAATTGTTCATTTTTACACTAAGAGTAATTACGTTAAGTTTTCCTCCTCTGAATTGATTACCTGATTTCCAGCGTATGTCATGTTGCTTTGTTCTCTTTCACCTTCTGCGTTTCTGACCTTGTCTGACTTCAAACTCCTCAAAAAAAAACAACCTCTTTCTAATATTAGGTACGTTTTCTTGAGGACGTGTTGCCTTCTTTGTACTCACACTATTGGGAGTTCTAGATGGATTTCATCACATTTTACATGTGCGCAATTGCAAACACACCCCTTCACCCTTGCACTTATTTTGTATTGATCTCCTTGTTTCCTAACTGAACTCTCCTCTCTGTTATGTGCAGTGGCTAATGTGGATGAGCTAGCTGCCTGCTAGTGACATCCTTCCATTTAGACTGCAAAGTAGTGGTTTTGCTGCAAACCCCATATTCCGATGCTGTGATGATTACAAGAGGTAAAACCTGAAGCAGTAACTTCAGTGTACTGGAGATTACCTCTATTGTTTGTCCATAGCAGTTGTCTGTTACTATGGAGACAGTGAACAGGCTGGAGAAGAGGCTTTGCTGACCAAGAAGCTACACTAACTTTTTTATTATTGTTATTAAATTAATCTTAATTAATGTGCATTAACTCCTAAATGAAAAGCTTTTTTATTACTATTTTCTCTAAATATGCGATTACCTTTTACTTTCATCACATGTTGGTAATGATCTTTGTAATGACATTTTTACTTATATAAAGATTTAAATGTCACTGCTTAAAAAATGTTGAGAAATGTAATCTTTCCAGATGTGGAGCCAAAAATATGTAGTTTTTTCTAAAGCAATAATGATTAAAAAAAAACAAAAAAAAAAAAGCTAAATTTTTAGAGTAGTGTAAGTGAAGTGTAAATTTTGCAATAAATGTGTAAACTTTACTATACAAACAATGTTACACCCATTAGTTCCTTGATTCCTGAGGCAGGTCACAATTGATATGGAAAATTATGTTTTGTTTTGTTTTTTCCAAAATTTATTTCTGCTTTAACATGAGGTACAATGTAAAGGCAGTGCAATAATCATATAGTTAACGGTGTACCATTTAGAAAATTATGTTTTACTGTTTCTTTTCTTGTTTGGCTGTATAATTGTGTTTACTGCTTTAAATGCATTGTATTGACAATGTATATTTGCCTTTTCATAGGCTAATGTAGTTTTAGAGAGTTCGTAATTTAAATATTATTATGTTGGTTATACTTGAAAATTAGCAATAGCTTCTCTGGACAGCACACAAGTTGTATCCTATGTACTCGCACTGTGTTAGAGTGTATCATACTAATTAAAATTAACATTTACTTACAGAACCAATTTGTTCACTTTGGCTGTAAGTTGTCTAATTATAAATCAAACACTGAAACTTTTGATAATTGTGTTTGAAAGAGAAACTTTCAGTTCCAAATAAGATGTACTGTTGTTTCTCAGCCTCAGTAAGTGAAATGAAAGTTAACAACTTTCCCTCAGGCACACAGTGGTGTCTTTTTTTAACCAAGTATTCTCTAGTTCACTAAACAGCAACCTGGTTGCTAAAAATAAAACATGATCAGGTGTGAACTGGTGCAACACTTTAAATGTAACGAACTCTAGTGAAGTTTAATTAAAAAAAAGAAAAAAGTTTGCTTGGTAGATGTCCCTAAAAAATACTAAACCCATCTCAAAAAACATGAATATTCAATTTATTTCCTTACACAGAACTTTCATCTTCCCCTATCATGTGACCGCATCTTATGACTTCCTTTTTTTGCATATCATTGCAGCTGTGCTTTCTTTACTTTCAAAAACTCTGTCATACAGCTCATAGCCTCCAAACAGGCTTCAGACATTTTTTTAAAATCCACATTTAGCCGCATTATTTTCAGCTAGTCTGCCCAGGATGGCCTCTCAACTCGTCCCCTGTTTCCACATTACTGTCGTATTGTTGTGTTTCACAGTTGGCAGGAGTGACATTTCCTGTAGAAATGAAGCCGGTGAAGCTGTTGACTGGTGAGTTGATGTCACATATTTCATAATCCTTTTGTTGTGCTGTGGTTGCTGATACAGAGGAACAAAAAGGTGAATACAATGATCCCTAATATTTTCCTAATCTATGGTTTGATCTGTTTTTTCCAGGTTTGTCATCTACAAACTGCCCAAGTTCAGGATTGGGGAGGTTGGCAGTGGTGTGGAGTACATGTACCTGGACTCAGCAGCTGGTAGTTGGCAGAGGAGTAAATTTATGATTAATTCAACCCAAGGAGCCATGGCCAACACTCTGAATCAACTGTACAAGGGAAAGGTCTACATGGTGAGATCTGCTGCTCTTGTCCATTGGCGAATGCTCTTAAGGTTTACAGACCCCTGGAATCTGTAATGTACAAACAAGAAGGAAGCTGATATATTTCAATACATGGATGTATTCACAGAAAATTCTCAGTCATTCCCTGAGTGATGACATTGGTTACAGTAAAGTTTCAACATTTCAGGAACTTCAGTTTGTTTGAAAGAGTTGGATCAGAAAGTCCTCTGGATGTCAGATTGTCAAGGTCGTAGTTGTATGCTTGTGAAATAAGTTCGACACACCAGCTGTATAATCATAAAAAAGGGATAAATATTGATCATCTTTTCCAAAAAGAACACAAGCGTCTCTATTTGTTCCATCAACAAAATATTTAATATGCATGAATAATGGAAGTTTCCTCCTTCAGTTATCAATTTTTATTATTCATTTTTCAAAGCATTCAATGTCAGAGACAAATGTTTAAAAAAGCGTATTATCTCCTCAAATTCTGCAAAGGGGTATTTGCTGCCAGTTTCCTTCTGTTTCTGTGCCATTTTGATATTGTGTAAAGTAGACACATAAAGTGAAAACAAAAGAAAATTTACAAGCTGCCAAATATGTACTGACAGCACGTACAACACTGTAAGTATTAAACTAGTTTCTCTTTCAGTCAAACAGCTCTGCGTATGCACTCTACAATGACGGTGCACCACACCAGAAATACATACGTACTTATGGACACACTAAAGGTACAGTTAATCTGAAATAATTACAGTTGTACTTGTTTTATCCATAAAAGTATTTCACAGTGGTTTGGATCTTTGTATATATCATTCATGTCCTGAAACAATGTTTGTTTGTTTTTTTCTGTGAAAGAACTTAACTTTTGTGACTGCAATGTAAAATGTGTAACATTAAGGAATTTGTAGTGTTTAATTAACTTCATTTTTGTGAGGGGTTTGTAAAAAAAAAAAAAAAAAAAAAAAAAAAAAAATACATTTTTAAAAAAGCATTTAAGGGATTGCTACCATAACAGCAGCAGTTAGTAGGTACAATGCACAGTATTTTAGGTTAAATAGAAATATCTACTTCTTTATAGTTAACTTTGTTCTCCAAGCCACCAGTTCAGCAGTAAAATGTTGTGATTTAGCAGTGAAGGCAGATCAAAGTGAGAGGAAATGTCCAAAGAGCAACAGTCTGATAGCTACTGTTTACCCAGTAGCTATCAGACCTTTGTAATACTCTGACGCACATTTGGTGGAAAGGTTTTTGCAGTCTTCGTGCCTGTTTGCGTGTGTGAGAGCTTAGGTGTGCTTTCTTGCCTGCTCAAGTGGGTGCTTTCATGCATCCTGCAGGGGTTCTGCTCTTTGACCATTCTCAAGGTTTCTGGCTGTCCCACACCGTTCCCCATTTCCCCTCATTCCCTGAGCAAGGCTACCAGTACCCCTCCTCTGGCAGACACAATGGTCAGACTGCCCTGTGTGTGACCTACCAGTATTCGCAGTTTCTCAGTATAGGTGAGTGAGTGCACCATGAAGCAACCAGTCCTGTCTGCTTATTGTGTGTGTGTGTGGGTGTGTGTGTGTGTGTGATCATGCATGTGGGCGTGGGCGTGCGTGTGTGTGTGCGCCACAAAGTCTGCTTTATAAATTATTAAGCATGTTGACCCTGTCTTTTTATTAAAAAAGCATGCAAGAATATATTTCATACTGTTGAGGAAAATTAAAGTAGAAACATAACAAGCCAAGATATTCTTTAATTATTTTTCTCAACCCTTTTTGATATGTTCAAAACTCAAGACTGCACTGAGTTGAAGCTGTAGCAAAGAAAAATGACTTTCTGACTGACTAATCAAACGTACAAATGCCACGTAAATATAGTTCCCATTAAAGAAAATTTTTAACATTTTAAAATTTTGAAAATTCTCAGATTTTCAAATCTCAAAAACCTAGAATTTTAATCAGTGTGGGTACATTTTTGAGTTAATGTATAAAATCAAGCCTTTATGCATTTCAAATACTATTTACGTTGTGAAAAAGATTGTTCATGTCTAGTTATGTCTGTCTATTTTTCCTTTATTTTCTTCTGCAGCACAGCAGCTTGTCTATGTTTACCCACGTTTCTACAACTGTTCTGTTCCCACCGCGTTCTCTGCCGACCTGCCGCAGCTCCTCCAGCTGTGTGAGGGCTCCAGACCGCCACTGGCCGCCAACAAGGGAGTGAAGGCTCTGTTTTCTGTCAGTGGGGACAAATTTGTCAGCTTTGCAAAATCTGAGCACTTTGTAGATGGTAAGAAGTTCTAAGTTTTTACATTTTGATCTTTAGAGATGTAGTTGCTTACTTTGAAGGCCCAGAGTAGTTGGTTTCTTGATCTCAATGGTTTTCTCAAGATCCCAAGATGATGGTCTGATTCCATCCTTCAAATCCATGCATTGTCTATACCACGATGGCATGCATTGAAATACCATTAATAGATAATAAATACATGTTCCTTGAGCTGTGCATACTTCTGTAAGATATGATTTTATTCTTGATGTACCTGAGTTCTCCATCTGGCCTTCCTTCAGATATCTACACAGGCTGGGTGGCTCAGGTCCTGGACGCTGATCTTCTGGTGCAGACTTGGCAGACCCAAGGTCGAGAACTGCCCTCCAACTGCTCACTGCCGAGGCACACCATGAACATCAAGAGGACTGTGCTTCCGCTATCGGTCCAGTTCGAGTCTCATTATGACCACTCAAAGTGGTGTGTGTCACAGGCTTATGAGGACCAGGTGGTCTGCCTGGGGGATCTGAACCGGGTCAAGACTCAGATGTTACGTGGTGGAGGGCTGATCTGCTCCTACAACCCTGCGATTTACAAGGCCTTCAGAAAGGCAGTGGACTGGTACATTAGCTGCTAAACAAGACTGAATTATTACTGAGGATTATTCAGTCATAATCTATTTACAATGTTCACAGTTAAACATGAAGTTTACCATTTCAGATTTTAAAAATCTGTTGTATAAGCATCAACTAAATTTATTTTAACTTTTAACTGCTAGATTATTTGATCTTGAATTGAGTAAGTTAGTGTGACAAACTCGCAGTGCCCTTCACAATTATTGGAACACTTACGATGTGTACAACAGCCTTTAATGATAGTGGTAGAGATTTGGTAACACTATGATTTGATGCAATCACTCTTTGCTAAGATTTCTACACTTAGTTGCAATTCTATATTTATTTTTTTTTTTTTTTTACTACAAAGCACAGCAGTAAGCCCTCATTGGATTGGCTCAAAAAAGTTTTGTGGTATTGTCAAATTATGTTTTGTTTTTACAAATTCTCAATTGCAGATGTTGCTGCCAAGGGTAACCCAACCAGTCATTAGGTTTAGGGGCTAATTACTTTTTTACAGAGGGGCAGGTTGGTTAGGCAAATTTTAATTATTTTATAAAGGATACCACCCTCTGGAAACAACTTTTCAGAATCAAATCAGATTATTTTTGTGTGATGGCTGGGTTTTTTTGTTTGTTTGTTTGTTTGTTTGTTTGTTTGTTTGTTTGTTTGTTTGTTTTAAGGACAAATTGAAACTCCATGACTCTGGAACTGGGCTGATGGGTCTGAAAAAAACAAAAACAAATACATTTTTTATAATACTGTAAAAACCAGAGTGAAGAAATGAATTGCATCATGTAATTAAATCCAGTCTGTGCCCGTTCAACATTTGTTTCTATTTCATTTGCGTTAAACAGTGCCTCCTAGCGGTCACAGTGGCAGGACGCAGTGAAGCCGTCATGTTATTTTGAACATCGAGCTGCATTTCCCTGTCTGTACTGACCATGAATTAAACAGTGGAGGCATCTGTGTTTTATTATGTTTTGCTTGAGAAAAACTGAAACAAACTACTATTATATGAATCTGTATTTGATACAGCCATCCATATATTCTGATAAAATTGTTATTTTTTTCAGAAGACAATAAATAAAAACATCCATCTTTGTGTGCCGTCTTGCTGTTTTCCAGCTCTCTATCTACCTAGTGAATTTGAATGAATGTTCAGAAGATGCTAAGTGTGAGTTGCACTAACAACTTTTGATCTTATATGTTGAAACAGAATGGGAGTGTCAGCAGGTGTGGAGCAATTCAGATTGTTACAACATAGAGGTAACAGTGTTTCTGTCACTTTTGGTTGAGCAACAAGGAAGCAGCTGAAACATGAAGGCGAGATGTGGGTGTAAGTTTCTTTTTCACACTGACATGTAACTCAGCAGCTTTTTCAAACAGGTTTTTAGTCCAGTTTAAAGGCGAATGAAGATGACAGCACACGTAAGTGATATGTTCGAATATTTTAAAGAGAATAATAACATAAATTAGTTGTCTGAAGTAGAGTAAATACTATCATTTAAGATAAAGAAAAGACCTTTGAAAGAAAGGCTAGTTTTAACTCCAATTCCTTAAATTTATTGGACTGTTTGCAAGTTTGGTGATGAATGAGAACTCGCAAAGTGAAAGTAGCTTAACATCTATATAATATATATATATATATATATATATATATATATATATATATATAAAACTGCCTAATGTGTAATATATATATATATATATATATATATATATATATATATATATATATATATATATATATATAATATATATATTAATATTCTAATATTTAGAATATTAATATTCTAAATAGATTTCAACTGTGGGTTTGAATTGTTCTTGTGAAGGGAAGTAGTTGTGTTGCATCACTCATTTTTCTTAGTCCAGGAAATGCATTTTATAGGAAACCAGAACATGCTTAAAATATGTGAAACCCAAATAGAGAGAGCAACAATTTTGCATATTTGCAAAAGGCTGCTCCATAACTCCTTAAAATAACACATAAACAAAGGAATAACTAAAGAGTTTGACTTTTAACATGATGTGGTTAAAGCCTTAGTTATCATTCAGCAGTTGCACTGTAGTAGTTTTGCAAAACGCCCTGCATCGGCTTTTCAATTTATCATCTACTTCATGCCGAGTTTCCAGTTAATCACTCTTATGAATCACCTTGCTGGTGCTAAAATATTACTTCATCATATCAGTCAAAACTGTGCATTTGATTTGTAATTAAATGCTAAAATGTCAGGTTTGAGATGTAAGATTCCACATAATTTGTGTATAAAATCTCGACTACAAGTTTGATTAAATGTCTCTCTCAAAAGTTGTGGTGTCTTCTAAAACAAAAAAAAATCTCTTCATGTTACATCTTAGTAAGAAGCTTAATCACCACAACTAACCCTGAGTTTATGTAATCGAGCCCAAGTATTTCCCTTTTGTAATTATGTTTGTTTTAAATGTTTCAGACTCTAATCAGATTCCTCCTCAGTATTGGACTTCTTTTTAAAGCGTGTTATTCAGATGTGAAGTGCAGGAATGACAGAGGAGAGGATGTTGACTGGTCAGTGAAGATTTCTGTCAATATTCTTCCCTCTATTGAGCTTAAACTGAATAAACTATCCACATCTTCACCATTAGGTATATTGTGTATAAACTGCCTAATGTGAAAGATGGTGGACTGTCGTATTTGTACATGGATGAGAGCACTGGTGGGTGGAAACTGAGCAAGGAGAAAATCAACAGTAGAACTGGCTTTCTCGCACAAACACTAAAACCTCTTCTTGACTTCTACACCAAAAAGGTGAGATTTTATTTAAAAATTAAAAAAAAGTATAAAATCAGCTCTTAAAGGACATTGTTTTATTTCTCTATTCTTTTTTAATGGTCAGACTGAAGGGTTTGGATACATGCTCTACAATGATCAGCCTCCAAATCCATACTCTGCTCCTTCATCATTCGGTCACAGTAAAGGTGGGCCCAATATTTTCAACCAAATTGCACACAAAGTCCAGATAGACTGTCAAATTAACTCTTTTGCACATTTATTTTATTTCTTTCAGGGGTTGTGATGTTGGATCGCAACTTTGGACTTTGGCTTTCACACAGCACACCCAAATTTCCAACATATCACAGTGCAGAGTTCTGGCCAAGCAGTGGAAACGCAAATGCTCAAACATTTCTTTGTGTTACTTTCCCCTACCCGCAGTTTAAAGAAATAGGTAAGCTACTGGAGAAGCTTCCTGGAGTTGCACACTGGATTTAAAAAAAAAACGTATTAAAATCTTTTAAATTATGCCATTTAAATCCTCAGGACTGCAGCTCATGTACATCCATGCCTATTCATTTGACTCTGAAATTCCAACTACCTTTCATGAGGAGCTGCGTTGTGTTGCACAAAGAAGTTGCTACCCAAAACTAAAGCCCTGGTTTAGTGTGAAGAGGCTGAAATCAGCAGCAGGGAGCACTTTCACCAGCTTTGCAAAATACACACGATTTAAAGATGGTGAGTTTTGGCACTAATCCACAATTTATTTATTTTTTTTAAATTAAGAACATTTCTGAAGTTTTATGATAATGATTTATGTTTTGTTACATCCTAGACCTCTACTCTGGTCTCATAGTGAACGAAATGCCCGATGACCTTTTTGTGAAGAGCTGGGGGAAGCTGAGTAAACCTCTATCCTCCAACTGCAGCTCAAGGCTCAATCATCATGTCTACAACGTAAAGGAAGTGCAGCTGCAGAAGTGGAAGGCCGTCAGTGACACTGTGGATCACTCTAAGTGGAGTGTGACTTCAGACGGTGGCTGGACCTGCATCTCTGATATGAACAGGGAGGTCAGTCAGATGAGCAGAGGAGGAGGCGCGATCTGTACTGAAGATAAACGAGTGGGACGAGCTTTCAGGTCACTGATCTCAGACCATGAACCGTGTGAAAAGTATCAAACTATGACTCATAAGAGAGAACTGTAAAGTCATGAAAATTAACCGTTTTTCACAAATGATCATTGTTACATTGTTACAGGGGATTTTCTTTTATCAAATAATCTGAGCAATAATGTGTCAAATAGACATATATATGTATGTATGAAATCACTTAGAAATCTAAGCGATTTCTAAGTGATTTTTTGGACGACTTTTGTTTATTTCAGTCATCCTGTCTACCAGAATCTGTTACCACAATCTAAAATGGTATTAATGGAAGTCTGAAGAAAGACAGACATATTTTACTAAATATAATTTGGGAATATTGATAAGGTACTTATGTATGCTTATTAAGAATTTAATAGTTATTAATATATTTATATGGATATCACAATTTTGTCTTTTTCTAGTGTATAACAAGCAGTAAGATATTTGGACAGTATGTTATAATGTATAGACAAACTGGAGATGAAAGGGAGGACCATTGATACTTCATCCTGCTACTTTAACTGCGAAAAAAGTGTGATCACATGTAATGTATCTCATTCAATTGCTGTGTTTAATAAGATTTTTTTCTGTAATGTAGCTTTACTTTAAATATTTGAATTAAGAGTTTTTATTGATTGATCATAACTTCCATGTCATAATTATGACTGAAAACTAACACTATAATTTTGGAACGCTGTATATAATTTTGAATGTCTGAATTGTGACATTAAAAGTCAAAGCTCTAAATTTAACATTCAAATGTGTGACTTTTTAATTTCATCATTATGCCTCAAACTAATTCGGAATTATCACAAATGCGCAAATCAAATGCGCGTCATTAAAATGTTGCTGTTTTGGATTGTTTATAATTTTCTCAACAACGATGAGTGAGAAATGTAGTACACCTCCTCGCCACTAGAGGGCCCCCTCTTTCAGTGCTAAAGTTGAATCTATTCACCTCTCGTTCTAGGAAGTGAACACAGTCGAACAGACAACCTGTAAACACGTGAGACAATAACTCAAAACAGACCGCTGACATACGAAAGATGGATATTACAGAAGTTCCCGCGGATCAGGGCAGCAAGAGCAAGAAGAAGAAGTCAATGAAAGCAAAGGCGAAGGTTAAAAACGTGGAGGTAAAGGAGGAGACCAGCGCCGCGGAGAACCAGGCCGATCCGACAGAAACTGCGTATCCCCCTACATTCAGTGTCTCCGAGATCAAGAACAAACAGCGGAGACACGTCATGTTCATGAAGCTCAAGCAGGAGAAGAGGAAGGTAAACAGCCCTGAGGGTCAAAGTGTCCTCTATACTGCAGAAGAGTTAAAGTTTCTTTATTTTAAAAGTCACCCAGAGTATATACTGTTAACACATCCACCTGTTAAAGTGGAGGGTTCAAAATAACATGTGCATTTCTGACTTTTAGCAAAAACTTCAATTGAAGAAAAAAAGGAGAAAAGAAAGGGAAGCATTAGGGGACAAGGTGAGTGTTTATTATTATTTCTGAATTATAATCCAAGTAAGTGCATTCCTGTTTATTTTTTCCTACCAGTGATTCACTCCATGTTAATCTATTTACAATTTAGGCGCCACCAAAGGAGGTCCCCAAAACGATAGAAAACCAGAGAGTGTTTGATGAGACAACAGTTGATCCAGAAGACGAAGAGGTTTGGATTTTGTTGCTTTGTCTTTCTATATGTGTGTTTATTTTAACGAACATTCGTTGTTTTGTTCATTTTGCTCTTCGCCAGGTTGCTTTTGATGAGGGAACTGATGAATTTTCAGCATATTTCAACGGGTTGAAGAATCCCAAAGTGCTCATCACTACATCAGACAGACCCAGAGGGGTGAGTTTTGTCATTATTTGCGATTTTAATTCAGAGCTAGTTTTTAAAAAGAAACTATATACGTGATATCATCTGTAAGGTCTCATAGTGAAATAGTATTTTATGTGCGTAAAATGTAGCCCTTTTGATTAAAAATAGAAATTACTTTAAAATCTAGATTGTGTAATTGAAATTTTAGAATAATGTACGTCAACCTCATTAACTGTGTCATTTGTGTCTTGCAGAGGACAGTGAGGTTTTGTGAGCAGCTGGCCAGTGTCATCCCAAACGCCCATGTTTACTACAGAAGAGGCCTGGCCCTGAAGAGGATCATTCCCCAGTGTGTTGCCAGGGACTTCACATACATGATGGTCATCAACCAGGATCGCCTAGTGCCCAGTATCCTGACTTCCAAAAGCACTTCTGAAGAAATTCATTTAGATACATTCAGTTTTTGTTCCCGCTTGCATCATTGACTCACAAAATGTTGTAAATTTATCCTCATCACAATATATGTCTAAAGAATCCAAGCTCTAAGAATATACTAGAGTGAATATTTATAGAAATGTTGTTTTACTTACCATCTGGGTTCTGCAATTGCAAGAAACCCAAAGCAGACAGGTATAAAGTTGGTTTTTTTGTTTGTTTTTTTACTTTCTATTTTGTCTAATCTGGATCCTTAACAGTTATTTTCAGACGGTTTGGTTCTCTGTCACCTTCCTGACGGGCCAACTGCACACTTCAAAGTCAGCAGTGTTCGACTAAGAAAAGAGATAAAGGTAAGCCAAATAAATGTAACCTTAGTATTAATGCCTTTTGGGGATACAAATCTTGAGTTCTCATCTCCCAAAACCTGCATTGTGTTTCCTACACAGTTTAAAAATAAGCTAGAATTTCATTCAAGTAGTTTCCATGCCCGGATAATTATGGAAAAATATTTGACTTTAGTCGTTTTTATCTGTCCAACTGATTAATTCTGCTATTGATCCATCAACCTTTTAATGCGTCTAATGCAGTAAGTTGGTCAGTGAGTCGATGCGTCAATCAGACATAAGATAAATTCCATGTGAACTTTTCCAGTTGGACTTTAATAATTGAATGAAAAGGGTTAAAAACTAAACATTTTACACAAAAATGTGTACAAACCCTGTGTTCTTGTGCTTCTTTGCTCTTTTCCTAGTTAAATACCATTTCTTCTAGTAGTTGAAGACAAACCTCAGCTCTCATACTGATGCACCGCTCTCCTTTTTCCTGTTTTTAGAGGCGAGGTAAAGAGCCAACCGAACACTATCCAGAGGTGATTCTCAACAACTTCACCACCCGCCTCGGACACAGCATTGGTCGTCTGTTCGCCGCTCTGTTCCCACAGAACCCTCAGTTTGTGGGTCGACAGGTCGCCACCTTTCACAACCAGAGGGACTTCATCTTTTTCAGATTCCACAGGTAAATATTCAACCTGACCTGCATCTTCACAAGGCCTTTCTTTTTGTTTTTCTGGGATTGATGTGGACATTTCAAAACTAAACACAAACACATGATGCTGCCACCACTGCACTATGCAGTTTGGTGTCCACAGGCTTGAAAGTCTCACCCTTTATCCTCCAAATGCAATAATAGTCATTATAAGTTAATGCTTCCATTTCAGAGGACAGGACTTGTCTTCAAAAATGAAGGTCTTTGTCCTCTTGTGCACGGACAAACCTTTATATCTTGTTTTTAGAGTAATGATTGCTTCCTCTCCGAGTGGACTTTCAGCCATATTGGAATAAAACCAGCTTCAGTCATCATATTCACAATATAAATATTTATTTTATTTTATTTTTTGTAGATGTCAGGAATCGGTGTCTCTACGTCAAATTCTGCTCCTCCTTAACAGTCCGCACTCCATCAGGGCAAAATCTTTACTGCTGACACTTAGTGAATTTGGTCCTGGCTTTGGCATATTTTCTTCAAAGCCATTTACTTCCCAAAGACTTTAGAGTGAGACTTTTAAAAGTTAGATGTAGGTGAAGGTCCTTTAGGAAAGTCTTTACACACATCAGGTTGTCTCTCTTTTTGTGACTTCCCAGAGCTGGAGTTTTCAACCTGTCATAGTGTGTGTGATTATTTTGCCTAGCAATAAGTAAAATCACCATAAATAATAAAAAAATGGAGTCAAGGTCAAATGGCTTAATTTATTTTAAATGAGGTCAAATAAACTAATTATGGTATTTCTGTAAGGTATATCTTCAAGAACGAGAAGAAAGTTGGTATTCAGGAGCTGGGACCTCGCTTCACTCTAAAACTCCGATCTCTGCAGAAGGGCACGTTCGATTCCAAGTATGGAGAATATGAATGGGTGCTGAAGGTGAGTCTGTTTAATAAAAAATGAGCTTTGACTTTTTCATATTAACTGGATTTGTTTGCTTAAATCTGCTTATCTGTTATTACAATCTATTGTAGTATTTTAATGAGACGCTACTTGGAGAACACATCAGAGGTTTTGACACAAAAATATTTTCATCTTTCAGCGCCACGAGATGGATGCCTGCAGACGGAAGTTCCAGCTTTGAGTTGGACGTTTATTGGTCAGAAAAGATCCTGATCTAATGTCCCGCAAATATTTATGGACTTACACAAATTTGCTTCATAGTCTCCCGATTCTTTTTGAAAGAAACCTGTTAGCTGTACAAAGATCCTGATGCAGCTTTTAGTGATGAGGTGCTCACTAAAAGCTACGTTGTTCATGTATACAGTTATATTCTTTTATGACTTTAGTTATTACCTGAAGATGAGTTTCAGACTGCAGAGTTGAGCTAAAGTGAGAGAAAGTACAAGAGATGTTCATTTCTTTAGACTTGCCTCTCAGTGATAAAGTCAACACAAAATGTGCATCTTTCTTTTTTAACCTTCATGTTTGTCTGGGTCAAAATTGACACATTTTCAAGTTTAATTATGTAAAAAGTACAAGTTATGTATTATTGGAACTTATCCTCAGACAGAAGCATTTTAACACAAAATAAACTTTCTGAAGGTCTGTAAATGAAAAGAATCAGTTATGGGGCTCTGGGCCAGAGCACAGGAAAGCTGTGTGTTGCTCTATGGACTAAATAAGGCTCAACATTTTCAATATACTCATTCTCCACCAAACTGAGGAAACTCATTTCGCTTGGTTGGGTCTTGTTTTGAATTAAAGAGTGTAGATAAAGGTCACAACTTAAAACTCTGCAATGTTTGTCTTTTTTAGCTCGACAATTTCATTACTGCAATTCCCAAACCTGTCACGCTTTTCTCCTCTTGTATACTCAGTTATTGTGCTTTTCTTTGTTCAGCTATGGAATAATTTCAAGTTCGTACTTGGTAAGGTTGAATTTATGAAAGATATTTTACCCCTTTAACTACTAAACTGTGTGGATAATTTTTTAACCATCAATTAGTTTTATCCTTTAAAGCATTTATTACAGGTGTGTTACAATAAACCAGAAGCAGATATTTATCCAACTTTCAGAGATAAAATTAGTGTAATTAAACTATTAAATGTATTTTATATACTAAACAAATTACTAGTAGGGCAAAAATCCAATGTTTTCTACATGGATTTGAATGCATCAAATGAACTTTTGAAGAAAATTTGATAACTATTTTTATGTGTTAAATCATGGTTCAAACTTGACGTGCCAACAAAGATTTGGTCATTAGCACATTACAAGTGTTACAAAAAAAAACAGTGCGCAAAGTGATAAATACTAAAACTTAGCAAAGATAAAATTTAAAGTTACTTTAAAATATTGCAGGGAAAAAAGGGGAGGCTCCAGTAGTAGTAGACATTTAACAGCATGATATGTAGAAAAAGCAGCAAACTCGTAGATGGAAATGCAGATCAAAATAAAGAAAATAGACTGAGTCACAATGAATAGGAACAATTTAAAGGAAGTTACTAAAACAAGTCTGAGCATGACAAATTATCTTCACCTTGAGAATTCATGCAGTGTCTTTCGGTGTAACTGACGGACAGTGATAACATCTCACCAGCACTTGCATTTCTAAAGTATTTTTCTTCCAAGACTGACAAATGAGGACATCGGACAACATCTTCAAGCTCCAAGTGAAGAATAAAAACTTTGTGATGGACTATTCCAGAAAATTGGTTAGGTTCATCTTGCTGCAGTAACTGGTCCAGAGTTTATTTTAGAAGTGTTTTCTCCAATCTCACTTCATAGCTCACAGACAAGCTGGTTTTAGTTTGTTTTACCTCCGGTAACCTAATCTCTGATTAGAAGATTTACCATAGACATCCAGAAGTATTTGCAAGAACAACTCGCTTTAAGGTTTAGGTTGTCTGTTCTGTACAAGAGTTTCGACTTGGACAAAAGTCTTAAGATAATTAGAAAAAGAACATGAAGCTGCATGTCTAAAATGTGGAAATAATTCAGTTTTATTGAGGCAAGAAACATTTACATTTCAGAAGGCACATGTGTTAGTTCTATGCAGGAAGGCTGAGGCATTTCTAATGCACCCAAGAAGAAAAATGTGTAACTTTTTTTTTTTTTAAAGGCGGGTTAAAGTTTAAAAAGGCTCAAGTTAAAATTCCTGGCCCAAATTCCCAAAGACTCCTGAGACGATTCCAGTCCATTTTGCAGGATTCTGCAGCTCACCTCAATGAGGCATGTAATCCAAAACCTGGAGGAAACATTATATTAGTAAAACATACGAGACATATAGCAAACACTCTAAATTTTACTGGGATAAACTTCAAATGGATTAACCCTTCTGTAAGCTAATTAAATGGAGCACCATCACACATTTTGGCATCTTTGTTTTAAAATTCTCCAATAAACTACCTTTTTATTTATTCTTGTACACAATTCCAGTTTTTATATTTCATTTATAGTCTTAAATAGCCCATCTACTTTTCAGGTCCAGTATTTTGGTAAAAGCAGTTCATTTCAAAAGGTGATTTATTAATACATGACTTGGCATTTCAGAAAACTCATTCATCCTGGATTTGAGAAAAAACATTTAACAAATAGTAAAAGTTGCTAAAAACTTATTTTAAACCATTTTTATTTTAACCCATTTATTTCTATGCCACTTTAAAAACAAAGTACACAGAAAATGAAAATAGTAAAAAAAAAATCTTAATAAAACTTTGAAAGACTTGTAAATACAAAAACTTTTAATAGTAGTAACTATGTGGTTTATTTATAAAAAAAAAAAAAAGGATGCCAAATTGTACACGTGTAAAATACCAAAGAGAAAGCGTTGACTCTTTAAAGCGCCTTAGAGGAAGTTTTGCTTGAATCAAAATTAACAGTGATACTGCCATAAAATCAACGTCAATCAAATAAGCGTCCATTGGAAATCTTAAGCTGATCAAGTACATGTTCGTACTCACAGTGGTCGCCCGTCAGTACTATAGGAAGGAGCAGACTTTCTGCGGTCTGAACGGGTTGTTGCTGGAAGACATGCCGGTGAGCAGGGGGTCCTGCTGGGCGTTCTGGAGGCAAAACTGCTGGAGGTCCGCTGCGGCCTGCGAGACCTGGAGCAAACACATTTAAAATGTAATAAACTGTTTACGCTAAACGAACAGAGCTCCCGAAACCTCACATTAACCCGGACCATTTCGACAAAAACAGAAACATTACAGAAACACCGAAGTCACGGAGACAGACACACGCCCTAAGAGCGACTATATGTATAAAACTTACCTTAACTCTATTTATACCCGCTTCAAAGCGCAACTGTTGAACAATTTTCTTCATGGAGACAATGTTGGATGGTCCCGGCATAACTGCGACTTGGAATGGCTACGATATTCAAAAAAATAATAAGGGTGGAAAAGTTTACGCAAGCTAGTCGACGCCAGTAGCTACCAAGCTAACTTTTTTACTTCTTCCAAGGAATAAGCTTCCGGTTTTTTTGTTTTTTGTTTTTTTAAAAGGCGTGCCCGCTCGTGCTGCATTCACGTGTCATCTGGAAATAAGGTACGTTTTCACTGTACTACTTATCACGTGCTTTTAAATTAAACATATATTCTTGGTGTATTCCATGTTTGACAGTTTTGGTTTTTTAACAGATATTAGAGAAATAAAATTAGTCATGCTTTATGTTAACTTTATGTCTAAAATATCTGTAGATTGCATATTAGTAGAGCTAGTTTTCCTGCATTACACATAATTACTAGCGTTACTTAACATAAAATCTGCTGTAAATATTGCTTTTCATTACTAAACGATTCATATTTGAAAGTTTTATAAGAAACAATTTGAATTGTAATGTTCAACCCCACAGCAATTAAATGTTCAAAAAAAAAAAAAAAAAAAATAGAGCCCCCTAATGGTGACGATGCATTTACTGATTCAAAACTGCGAGGATTAAAGAAAAACCATAACAAAATTGTATTATTTGAAAATTAAGGCAACTCTTCCATCTTATATGTTGAGAAGTTTTGGCTGTTGTTTTTTTCCCCACATGCTACCACTGTCATCCCGAGCATCCAGGACTGGCACTCTCATAAAAGAAGCACAGTTGGATGGTTGAGTGTGTTTAATTGCACCAGGTTGTTTCCTGGCAGTCTGGAGCAGTCACAGCGCACGCAAACACAACTCTTTCGCAGCAAATACTCCCACATTTCTAAAGTTCAGTATTTTACTGGGTTCCTTTCTCTGAACCAAACTGATAATGGAGCTGTTGTGTGAGTCAGTGAGATTTACAGAGGACAGCATGAGACCGGCCAGCAGGAAGGTAAATGCAAAATCTCTTTGACATGATATAAAAATGTATTAAGTAAGCAAATGTCAGGGGCTGTAAACTTCACTGTTATTGTAATTTATGTGTAGCTTTTGGAGCTCCATGTGCTGTTTGTGCCAGCTGATCAGTGGGACATGAAACTCAATAAGGTCCCAGCTGAAGCCACAGAGAGCTTTGTTTCTGCTGGCTTCATCAGGTAAAAGTGCTTGAAATATTTTATTTCTATTATCATTCAATTGATAACAGTTTGTGTGAAACAGAGGTGTGATTATTGAAGCCATATATATAGCTCCTGGCAGAAGTATTTATTGAACTGTGTCATATTTTATAACAGAGCAACAAGTTTTAAGGCATTTGGTGGGATTTTGCTTGCCAGACTGTAAAGTGCTCTATAATAGTGATGTGGATTCACCTTAAATTTTAGTAAAATACATAGAAGTTTAGATGAGTGTAATATTGACTCTATTTTAAATAAAAAAAATGTACTATTAAGTTGAAAAATTCATTGAACTTAACCATGATTTAATAATTTTACTAAACCCCTGACTGGTGCACATATTGCGTCCTCATTCCTGGTGACATTAGGGTTTATCCTGAAACCACCCTGCAGACTCTGAGGGGTGAGCTGGCTGCTCTGCTTGGCACTGAGAGGAGCATCCATAAATTCTCCTTCCTGAAATGTGTGGGCCGCAGTCTGGCGCTGGTGAGTGCAGCTGACAGTTAAGAGGCCTTTTGTAGGGCTGATGGTTTCACTGCGCAGACAGTGCCCTATTCAGGCTGAATACACTGACGGCTATAAAGGCTGTGAATGGCGAGCACAGCAGCTTTACTGCAATTCTTGTCTTTTACAGGTCAAAGGCAAACAGGAGACAAATCTGAAAGTGAAAACATTCGCCCCACCGTATGTACGTTGAGTCCATGAGTCTTATTTACATCCTGATAAGTTTATTGGTTTCGTACTTTAAATAACTGCGTTTGCTCAGTCCCTGAAATGAGCCGTTGTAACCTGTTGGCAGGCGGCTCAGCCGGAGCTCTACCTTCTGCCCACCGGAGAGGCAGACAGCACGTTCTGCTCTCAGTCCTTCACCATGGATTCCAGCAGCAGCTCCCCAGAGCACCAGGTCTGTCTCCACCCTTCCAAGATGTGCAGCGTGGCAACAGGGACAAAGAAGGCCATTAAATTCCCCCACATCCCCCAGTGTTCCCAGCAACCAGATCATGTCTCTGTGCTGGAAGAGGAACATGAGGATGAAGAAGATAAAAGCAGCTGCAGCAGCTCCTCCTCAGAGGATGAAGCTCCAGGCTTCATCAGGAGAACAGAGCCAGAGATCTGTGCAGGGAAACCTCAGAATCAAAAGGTCCTAAAGCTGATAGCACTTAAAAAAGGTATTAAAGCAGTCATTCATAGCATATAGTCAACAAGAGTTTATACAGTTGTATTCTGTAGAAAAGAGTTATCAAATAATTAGATCTGTCCACACGTAAAACATTAGCTTTTTAATTATTTATGATTTTTTTTTTATGAAAAAGTACTGACAAGTATTGCTGTTATGGAGGAAAATACATTTTTGATCACCATAATGTTATAACATGATAACTGTATTGATTATATGAATGTGATAGTTGCATTGTATAAATGTGATACTTTCCTCCATCCAGAAGCTACATGTATGGAAGTGGAAGAAATATCTTAGCATAATCTAATATAATCTCATCTATAGCATTTTTTTTGTCAGGTTGCATAAGTAAAAAAAAAATAGAATTAAATAGTTAGTATTTTGTTGTATTGACCCAATTTATTAAACACTGAAACCCTCTTTTTTTTTTGCTGAATTAATATATTTAAATAATGAAAATGATCCACTAAAAACATTTCTCATGTCATATATTTTAATACACATAACACTTTAATTTACACTTATCTGGCTGCAGTGTTCATTTTTAGACTTGACTTATAGTTTGGTTAACAACAAAAATACTTAATTTTATAATCAACTAATAGGATGTTTCGCTTTTTTTTTTTAGCTCTAACAAAATGCCATTTTTAGAGAAAATGAAACATTACTTTTTGTATGTCTACAGCGTTAGAGATGTGTGAAGTTAATTCAGCCCATGCGGTTTGGCCAGCAGAAACAGAGGAGAGCTGCCGAAAGACAATATATCAACCCAAAGACACACATTCAGCAGCAGCCGAGTCTCTGGAAGACCACACTTTAGGCTTTTTGCTGACAGACAGGTACCATATGTTACACTTGGAAGACTCCATTTTCTTTTTCCTCCAAATGAAACAGTGGTCATTATCGCCAAATGCTTCAATTTTAGTTTTGTCAGACCACAGGAAATGTTCCCAAAATTAAGGTCTCTGTTGCTGAGTCTATAGTAGCAAACTAATGTTTGGAATGTACATTTTCTTTGCAGAAGAAAAATGCATGAGGTTCTTATTTTTTTGACTGTACTTCTATGTTTTAGTGTTGGAAACTCTAAGTGCAAAGGTCCAGACAGAGAGAAGACCACCAGAAATAAACCAACAAATGGGGTAATATGCAGCTGTTGTGAAACTTCTTTAAAAAATATATATACGCATGTCTGTTTCAGTGAGTATTTATATTGTCTCTAAATTTGTTGGTGTTTTAGATGTTGGAAGATCCAGCCATCTTGTCGCAACCTGTTCAGTATACAGCTTCACAAGGTCCAGACTCGGCATCCAATAAAGCAGTTTCTGCTTCGCTAGATTTTCTCTCCAACAGTAAGGAATGGTCAGAGTGTTTGAGCCAAATTCTTATGCTTGGTAATTGAACATATTTCTTACTTGTAAGGAGAGGCACTAATGGAGGAAATCAAAATGGTGAGAGAGGAGAGGAAGCAGCTGGAGTGGACAAGACAGCAGCTTCTGAGAAAGGGAAAAGACTTGTTGGCTCAGAACCGACACCGCAGGAACCAAGGTGGGATATCAACATCTAAGTGGAAACAAAATCCGACTGAGTGCAAAAAAAAAAAAAAAAAAAAACTTAAATTTTTTTCTCTGCTCCACTAATATAAAGCACGAGACAGTTGGAAAAAGAAATATTTTGAAACCAAGAAGACCACAGCACCATTGGAGGAGCATCTGAGAAACTTGAGGCAGGACCTGGAGCTTTTTCACAACAAAGTTCTGCTTCAGCTTCAAGCCAGAGAGAAAGCAAGGCGACAGAGCAGGTCTTCCGAGAAGGTCCAGTAAAATCCCATATGCCTTGTTGCACCACATAGTTAACATTATCACATATTAGGAACAGATTCAATTAAATTAACAGCTTTAATCTGAGTACGACACAAAACAACCGAGTCAGGTGACTTCAAATGGTCATATAAGGAGCATGAAGTTCAGGATACCAAAGGAAGTTGTTGTCATCTTAAAATTTAACTACCCATCAGTAGCGTATAAAATTCACATTGTTCAGAGAGCAGCTGTGGCTACTAGCCAATAGCTTACCCCCATTAGTATGGGAATGACTGAATGAAGGGTGAAGTGCTTTAGGGCAGGCCATTTACCATAAGCAATTAAAATTATAAGAATAAAAATTGAAGGAAGATTTAATAAATGAACAAATTTAAGGAGCAATTTATTGCTTAGTACAAGATCTGGACATATGTTACATGTTTTAAAGGGGTGATTTTGTGTATTTTCCAGACACTTAATGCCTTTTTAGAGCACCATCAAGTAACTGTTACCTACAGTTATAAAAATGCTGAACAAACGCACCTTCCTGCTTTTATTTTCAAACCAGGAAATGATGAAACTCAAACAGGTAATTTTACTAAAGCTGTCGTCTTTATGTGTGGGTTTTTGGAGATCAGGATATCTTATTATACAAAGAATATATTGAAGTGGATCACTGCATGCTACTAGACATAAAAGTATTTAAAGATTATTTTTGTTCATCACAATGAAATGTGCCCTGTAAACAAATTAACCCAAGAGCAATATTTCAGAATGAGCTCATCATTCAGATCTTGAAGGAGAGCTACGAGGTCGACAACCTGAAGAGGAAAGTAGAAGATGCCAAGATGAAGCTGATAACAGAGACAAAGGTAACAATCAGTCCAGTCTCAATGAAACAGGTGGCTAGTTGGGTTTATTTCTGATATGTTCTGGATAAAAAGCTTCGCAGATCTGGAATTGGCTGTAAAACAATTCCAGCCAATTGGAATTGGCTGGAATTGGCTGGAGATCAGGATATCTCCAGCCAATTACATATTGGCTGGAGATATCCTGCTTTTTTTCCCCCCTACAAGTTGAGGAAGCAGGCTGCTACTGAGCTCAGAGACCTGAAGACGGAATTTTCCCAAAAAAAGAATCAGTCGTCTCCTTCCTGGATGGACTGGAAACACAACAGCTTAAAGCAGCTTCATCATCAACGTCAAGAGGACTGTTCTTTAAACATGAACTAACCTGCCAACTAATACTTGTATGAACTGGATAACACAATTTTTTCCTTTTGTTTTGATGTTCTTTCTGCACTGTGTGTTTTTTCCACAATAATGTAGCACCATGGAGTCCACTAGATCAATTAGTAAAAGCTTGATTAAAAAACAAAGTAAACAAGATCACAGTTCTTGGAATGGTAATCAAAAATCAGTGCAAATGTGATTAAAATGATTATCTTTGTTACCGAATCATAATTCATTGTGTCTATAGTAGAAGGCAACGTGCAAGTAAGAAGTTGAATAGAGGCAACGCCCAGTTACCACTAAAAAAGATGTTTGGAAGCCAACCGGATCAAGCTCAGCAGCTCGGTAAGAAGCTCCTGCTGGAGCATTCGGTTTATCCCAGTTTGGATCCCAACAGGGCATTCCACATCAGTGCGGTCTGCTGCCTGGCTACAGGGTCGTCGCTGTAGTCCAAGATGTTGCCGTTCCACATGCCGATGCCTCTCAGGCCTTTGGACATGACGTAGTCCGCTTTGGGGGACAGACTCTGTGGGTCATCGTACCAAACCTGATGGGACTTTCCTGTCTCATCCTGAATTAAACAGAGAAACAAAGAATAAAATAGAAAATAAATACATTTTTTTCATGTTTGTTTAAATGCATTGTTTTAGGAGTATGGTTTTTAAAAAAATGACACCTTGTAATAGAAGTAAGGAGCTTTTTGCTCATCGTCCCACAGTCTGCCGGATGACGTTGGGCTGTTGAGTTGCTTCATGATCCATTTGTATGTTTTTTGTTTTCCTGCTGCATCACTGCAAGGAGCTCCACGGAACGGGATTTTAGGTATGTAACAAATTCCCTCCTTTGATAAAACAGAAAATAAAAACAGAAGCGCTCTATTTCATTAATAGGCAGGTTTTACACAGCATTTGCTATGATGCAAAAAAGGGAAACAATAAACCCACATCACCTGCAGTTTTTAAGAAAAAATATTGTGATTGAAAGTCAAGCCTACTAATATAGGGGAGCAAGACCTATATTAATAGGACCTATATAATGATAATGTTAGTTGTTGACTAACAAAAAGAAGAAAACTAATAGTGCTCAAATAATTTATTTAATGTGTAATGCATTTTGCATTTCTACGGAGCCCCCTAGGGCACATGGGAATTTTTTTTTTCTTTTGCGTTCCCTCGCAATACTTTTGCGTTACCTCGCAAAACCTTTTGCGTCCCCTCGCAATACTGTACTGATCAGTTATGCGGCATAATTGAATACTGTAAGCCTTTCTTACGGTGGCCGCCATACTTTCTGTTTAACAGAAGGTTATATGAGGTTTTTCCATGAATGTTAATACCTCTTTGTGAAATATCTATCCCGGGGTAATCAGTAAGCTGTCAGTTTTGATTGTGTCTCTGCTGTGTTCGTAGTCTAAATGGTTTAAAGGGCTGCTTTAATGTGAAGCTCCGTCTCAACATTAACAGACATAAACATACAGTAAATAAATCGATTTTCAATCAGTTTTTTGCACCAAAGACTTAATAATAATGAACACATTTATTAATGTAAAACACAGCAAACTAACGGTGGTAGAGGGCCACACTGATAACTCGGGGAATCTCATCTGTCCGTGTATCAATCAACTCCAAACCATTTCTTTGTTCTGTCACAATTATCAATTTATTGCATTTTGATTATCAGGCTCCAAACTTTGCAAGGACTGACCGCTGCGCTCACCGCTTCCCCACACACACCAAGCCAGCAGGATTGTGATCTTCCCATTCAGACAGTAACAGTTACGCGCACATCGACACACCCACCACCCCTGTCAAAACCGTGTGCTGCTGTCATATCAATAATTACTTATTTCATTCATATGGCTCTTACGTACGGAGCCTCAGTGAAAACGTGCTTATTAACTGTTTGGTGCAAAACAGTGATTGAAAATTGATGTATTTACTGCATGTTTAAGATGGAACGGCACTGAAAGCAGCCCTTTAAACTTTTTAGAATACGAACACAAACAGAGACACAATCAAAACTGACAGATGACTAATTATCCCACAATTAGCAGAAATAATCCAAATTAGGATGTATTTTTATTTATTTCCTATTTACGGAACGTTTCTGTTTATATCATAGGTTTTTAGTGCCTTTTTATCATAAAGAAAAAGATGTAAAACTTCAGATATTTCACAAAGAGGTATTAACATTCATGGAAAAACCTCATATAACCTTCTGTTAAACAGAAAGTATGGCGGCCACCGTAAGAAAGGCTTACAGTATTCAATTATGCCGCATAACTGATCAGTACAGTATTGCGAGGGGACGCAAAAGTTTAAGACAGCGTTCCGGAACCAGACAACAATGGAGGAGACAGTACACTCGTGTGTGAGTTTTGTGGATTTTTATTTTGAAATTGGCCTACAATATAAGGATATTCAGTCTCTGCTTGCCAAAAAGCACGGGTGTCACATCAGTGTGCGACATTTAAAAAGAATACTTAGTGCAAGAGGACACACTCGCCGCAACCATTTTGCTAACTTGGCAAGTCTGGTGGAATTGGTCAGGAGAGAACTTCAGTCCTCTGGACAGCTTCACGGATATCGTTGGATGTATGCTAAATGCAGGCAACATGGACTTTGTGTAAGAAAGGAGGATGTCCGTCTGATCATGAGAGAATTAGATCCAGTGTCTTCAAGACGAGCCAGACGTCTTCAAAGAAGGAACTACTTCTCAAAGGGTCCGAACTTCATTTGGCACATTGACTCTTATGATAAACTGAAGCCATTTGGCTTTTGTATTAACGGAAGCATCGATGGATTTTCACGAAAGATTATCTGGCTCAATGCATACACCACAAATAGTGATCCCAAATTGATAGGAGGGTATTACACTGAAGCAGTAAAGCGTTTGGGAGGGTGTCCGAGAGTTGTTAGAGGGGATCTAGGTACAGAAAATGTTCATGTCAGAGACTTCCAGAGATTCCTCATTCCTACTCAGCCCAACGACCCTCTTGTAAGTTACCTCGAAGGAGCAAGCACTGCAAATCAAAGGATTTGAATATTGGTGGCGCTTTCTGCGTACGGAGTGTATGGAGTTCTGGTTGTCCTTGTTTGCTGACATCAGAAACAATAGATTCTTTGATGGGGGATTTCTGGACAAAAGTATTCTACAGTTTTGCTGCATGGGACTCATACAAGTGAGTTAACTGAATCAAATTTAATATTTATATGATGGATAAGGTACGACGTAGGGAAGGAAGCCTGAAAGGCATGAACATTAAAATCAGCATTAATGGTATCTGGGCGAGGTGCCACTGGTTATTTGTGGCATTCACTGTCTAGTATTCTGTTCGTACAAAACTTGAATGTCAGGCGCACGCTCAATTTTGTGAGTAGGTGCATATTTTTATCACATGAAGTTTCTACTGAAAATAGAAATAATGCATGACAGGGGCACAGCCATAAACGAAAGTGATATGTTTCTACAAAGAGAAGTGGATGTCTCTGTGTTTATCTGTGGTAAATTATGATATAAAGCGGTTCTCTAGCTGTTGTTCTTTTATGGTCGCTGTTCACACATCTGTGTTGCTGAAAATGCACTGAGTACTTTTTCTACCTTAATGTTATAACACGAAAGAGCAGGTAACTTGCTGTATAGTGTGAGATTTTACACTATAGCAGCAACAAGGGATCATTTTGACACATGCATTTAAACCTCTATTATAATGAAGATACATTCAATTTCATTGGCTATCATTTTTTAAAAGAAAATCAAAAGTGAACGAATTTTAACCCAATAATAGGAGTTTAAATAGGCATCAAGTTTCTAACTGTGTCAGATATCAAAGTAATTTTTAAAATCAATTCGTCAAAGAAATGTCACAAAAAATGTATTTCTATAAGTCAGTAACAACTGTAATTGTATTTAAGACAGTTCTAAACAGCAAGTCTGAAATTACTTTCTAGGAGATATTTCTCTATTTTTAGTTAAATCTTATAATTTAGGTTTAGTTCATTTTCATTTCTTTTTTTTCTAGTTGATTTATAATTAAAATTTTTGTTCAATTTATTTCAAATAAGTTTGCTGGTTAGTAATTTACTTAAGTTAATTCATTTTAGTTTGGCACATGGGTGTTACGCAGTATAAATAGATTTTAACTAGCACATTATGCACGTGGGTGGTCAAAAGGTTTTTTACCAGTCTATTCAGTTAGTTATCAGTCAGTCTATCCAATCGGTCAGCCAGTCTGTAAAAACAAGTGTAGGAATCAAAGCGGAAGAAGTAGCGGAATCCTGTCAGGCCTGTCACTTGTTTTGTCTGAATAGTGGAATAAAAAAAAAAGAACTGCATTTTGCCCTTTTTCAGAATCCACGATGCACCATAGTGACTATTTGAGTTGAATTCACCTTTTGCTTTGATCACCTTTTAGTCTTATGTTTTGTTACTTTTTAATTTGAGTTTTGGACAAATAGTCAATACAACCTAAATAAACATTATTTTATATAATTATGAAATAAAACAGTGACTATGCCTAATCCTTTTTTTATAGCTGAGGTTAACAAAAGTCTATTCAATTTTTCTGTTTCATGTTACAGGATGAGCTGGATGACACAGCACAAGTATGGAACACACACCACATCAGGCCATCCAAAAACTTGCACATTCCCAGCGGTCGGCCCAATGTGATGTATGCCCTACCTGAACTGTACAGTACTACAGACTTCCTCACTCCTGTGGAAGTTGAACATATTCAACTGTGTAGAGATGCATGCACCTTTCGGCAGACCATACCATGTGATTCAGCTGTGTATGACATTTGCAATTTTTTAATGGCAGAGTATGCCCTAATGACACCATCAGATCCATATGATTCTGTGAAACTGTACATGTTACTGAGAGATGCCATTAGAGTATTATTGTGAGTATTGATTGGAAAGAGCCTGCCATGTTAGGGTTCCACATGTCTCAAAACGGAGCTGGTTGTTTTCTCTTATGAGACATTAAGATGCATTCCAACTGTTAAACTTGAAAAATAATCCTACATTTTGTTTGTTTTTCCTTTCTAAAGTATTAAAATGGAAGCAGAAAACTAAATGTTCCTATGACAACATTAATCCATTTAAGTGCTAATTTATTTTGCAAAGTGCCAAAGTCAACACGCACAAACAGCTGTGGATAAATCAAATTACTAAAAGTCCTGGAAATACAATTCATAATTTACATAAAGCACTGGAAACAAATTGCATCATTGTTTGTGTAAACATTTATTGTGAACATTCACAGGAAATCCAAACATGTATCCAAAAAAAATAAATAAAAAAATTTCCAAGTCTTCTCCCAAAACCTGTTTCAGCATTAAATGTCACCTTAATTTCTGCTGTGCATAAAACGGAGGACCCTGTGCAAAATCGCAAGAATTTTTCTAGTTTGCGCTGATCTGCAATTCCTAATGTACCTCTGCAAGTAAGTAAATGTCTGCTCTTTCTGTGATAGGGACAAAGCCTCAGTTTGCAGGATGTCAATTACTTTTTTGTTTGTTTCTTTTTCTGGACTTGTATAAATGAAGGACATCAGCTGGATCACACAGATTTAATGCAATGTCTTTGAAGATGTCATTAAAGCAATCAATGATATACTTTGGTTCTTGTAGTATGACTTTATGAGCCATGACCTGTATTGCTTGCTTGATATTTTCCTGAGATGGAATGCAGTGAGCCCCCATCTGTGAAAACAGATCTAACAAACTGTCCTCCTCATCCTCTTCCAGTACACCATTGAGGGCCTTCTCCATGGTACTTCTCTCGCTCTCCGACAAATACTTAGAAAAGGAGGACATCAAAACTTCTTCTTCTACTGCTTGAAGACCAAGTATAGAGGCAACTATGAATGCCTTGGACAACCTGACTGGAAATATGCCATGATCAATGAGTCCTTTTGCCCAAATTCGGCCTAGTGCATACCACCTCTCTTTGGAAAAGTCTGGTCTGAGTTTTGGCACCCTCTCCTCCTCCCCTTCACAGAGCTCCAAGAACTGCTCCCAGAAAGCTTTATACACGTCCCTTGACACTCCACAGCCATTTCATTATTAAATTCCATTCTTAATTCTGATTCCATTATACTTTTGTCCATGAACAAATTAAGAAGGTCATCTATGACCATGGCACGCCGGATATGTGCATACCTAGGGTCTTTGGGATGTACTACATCTCCAGTGGAAGACGGTAGTGCATCATTTTCTGTTGAAGGGATCATGTTTACTACAGCTGTTTGTGGAACCTGGAACATAACATGAATTAGAACAGTACATTTTAGTTGTCATATATTCTTCATAACATAACCAAGACTTTGATGCTAAATGCAGGCAACATGGACTTCGTGTAAGAAAGGAGGATGTCCGTCTGCAGGGGTGGGCAATCCTGTTGCAGCTCTTAGATGTCTCCCTGGTCCAACACACTTCATTGAAATACCTGAATCACCTCCTAAGTGCAGTCAAGTTCTACAGAGTCTTGCTAATGACCTCATTACTTGACTCAAGTGTGTTGAAGTAGAGATGCATCTAAAACTCGCAAGACACCAGCCCTTCAGGCCTGGAGTTGCCCACCCCTGTTGTATAGTAATTATATTTGGAGAATTATTTCCCTTTCAGGAGAACAATCTTAAAGTTTACTTCCATTTCAACATATGACCCAACATAGTTAAAAATGTCTACACTTATAATTAAACAAGGTATAGTCTTACTATAAACGTTATAACTGAATGTGTCATCATCTTATCCGCTTTCATCAGATTTATGTCTTCTTCCGCAACATTCCTTGATCGAAGGAAGGCTTCTAGGTCCTCCTCCATGCCTAAATACAATAATTTGGAAAATGTCCATAAAAACATATTTTCCAAACAAAGCTTTCAAAAACCATAATGTACACAATTAATAAAACTACAAGAATTTAAACTCATAAGTATTTCAATGTCACTTTTCTGTGGGGCACCATACATTATGTAATGTATGGTATCTATATAGGTATCTATATAGATATCTATATCTATATAGGTATAGATATAGATATCTATATAGATATCTATACCTGTATAGATATCTATACCTATATAGATATCTATATCGATACAGATATATATATATTAGTCTTATATATTAGTCTTATTTGTGATTGTATCTTGTATCACATTTCCCTGGTGACTGTAATCATATTTGCCATGAATGTGCAACTCATCAGTTGTTGCATAGGCAACCGTGACATCAACACCTGAAGGCATCAGCAGTCCGTAGCAGGTCCCGCCACGAAAGTTTTGCTGGCTTTGGTAATTCTCATGTTTCAGCAACACTTAACTGCCAAATAAAGAACGATTCTGTATTTTAAAAGATAGTGCCAGTCCTAGCCTTGCTATAAATCCCCATACGTTCTATATATAACAGTGACACCCCCAAACAACTGACGTAGCGGAATTAAGCACATTTTAGCCTGATTAAGTTGTATCGTCTAGTTATTGTCATGAAAAAATTGGTTGTAAACGAAATAATTTATCATCATCGTTAATGAAATTAACATTGCAGCCCCCGCCTCATTACTCTTTTCTTTAAGCAAGCAAACAGATGTCTGAACTACCTTTTCTTCCAACGGACACGATTCATATTTGAAATAGTAGTCATCAATGAAGGTAAAGATATAGAAATATTGCTAAGTATACAGTATTTATGGTGGATTAAGATAATTTACCTGTTTCGTAGCTTTGTCTTGTCTTGAGTGCTGCTCCAAAATGAACCGCTTCCTCAATTGAAGTGAGGGAATGTAATATGTATTGCGTGGGAATCCAAAAGGTTTTGCGAGGTAACGCAAAAGTTTTGCGTTCCCTCGCAAAACCTTTTGCGTCCCCAAGCGAGGGAACGCAAAAGGTTTTGCGAGGGAACGCAAAAGTATTGCGAGGGGACGCAAATGTTTTGCGAGGGGACGCAAAAGAAAAAAAAATTCCCATGTCCCCTAGGGGGCTCCGTAGCGTTTAACATTTTAGATCAAGATTGGATAAAATACTTTATTTTTAAATGATATATATTTTTAAATTTTTTGTTAACTGAAGGCAGCTTTAAAAGGATGCCACAGTACTATGAAATATTTCTCGCCTGATAATCCTCACCATAATTGGTTGATCATTAGCAGAAAATGTTCCCACTGAGACTTAGGACAGATCAGTAATTAACTATTAAACTCTATTAGTGTGAAATGTGTTTGCTTATGTAAATAATTAGACTGATCTCTCTTGTGGTAAAGACAATTATTATTGATTTCTGTTTGAAGTAAGTATGCTGAATGACAACAGAATTTTGAGTCCAGAACCATGTAATCGCAGGTGGTCTGCCACATGGTGGCAGCATAGGGAAAGCTATTCCATTTGTTGTGAACCGACATTACAAAAGCTTAAAGAACACAAGACTGGATATACAATTTGCTCACTGGCTTCCAACAATTTTTCCACTTTGAATGCATGTTTCTTTTCCTCTGGCTTTTCCTAAAAACATTCTGAACATTTAATGAAGAATTATGACCTAGATTAGTTTTATCATGTGTATATTCCACAAATCATAAAATATCACAACCATAAATTTAGCTTCTAATATAAGCAGTTGTTGATCAGCTCTTCTTCGAAATGAATTGGATTTCTTTCATCTGGAGAGGTTTGTCTTGGTATATATTCGTCAAAGTACAGTTTGTGACTGGAGACCCATTCATTGTGCCTAAAGTGACTATATAGGCACAATAGACACAGTAGTGTTGAACATCAATGTTAATCCCATCTATGAACTGCTTCTTGGCCAAAAACTGACTTGCTTCATGGTCCAAGAGCTGCATCATCTGGCTGTGGGCTCTTGTCAGTAAATTAAAATGCCAAAATAATCAGTTGGACAAAAATTTACAGTGCTTGCAAAAATGTATACCCTTTTTCACATTTTGTCATGATAAAATGACAAATTTGAATAGATTTTATAAGACACAATCCACATCTTATAAAATAAGTAAAAAGGAAGCACCCCCAAAGCATAACCATGTTTCAGTGTTAGGATCATATTTTCAGGATGACATGCAGTGTTATCAGAAGTAAAGTGTGTAACTTGTCATTAAATATTGCCATACCTGAGAAAGATTGACACATGGATAGTCATAGCCGTACCATGGCACTCCCATCAGCAGCTTATTTGAATGAATCTTCAGATCCAAATAGTCATCATAGGCTAAAATGGACAGATAAAAATTATTTCCATTGGTTCGCATTAACAAGGTGATTGGTTCTTAATCCTAAATGTGCATCTGGACATAGAGACCTTTTAGAGTTTGGTTGAATGGGGCATTTGCCATTGCGATGCAGTCTCCGGTGATCTGGCTCTGCTCATCGTAGGACATCACAAACACCAGGTCACACAATTTGGCGATGTTGATGTAATCATAGCAGCGCTTGTCAATACATTTTGGTGACCAGGCGACATCAAATGAAACCTAAAAATCAGGAAAAAAAAAGAAATGGTAGGGGTAAGCTGGCCATTTTCCATGGAAATAGAAATGGAAATGGTTCACCAGACATTGATGAACCATCGCTGTTCTACCTGAGAGCCTGGGATTTCCCTGTGGAAGGCCTCTGTCGTCTCGTTGACCAGTGCTGTCAGAGCGTAGTACTCTGGAGAGCCGTCTTCCACTGCTTGCTCAATGTCAATGTTAATCCCGTCCATGAACTGGTTCTTGGCCAAATTGACCTGCTCCGTTATCCATCTGGTCCTGTTGGCTTGGTCCACAATGTAGGGAATATGAACATCACCTATGCCGCCACCACAAAGGGAGAGTAAAGTAAAGATATTTGTCAGTAAGCAAATATCAAAATATATTTGTAAAAAGGAAAAAAAAAAAAAAACTGCTCTGAAACAATGAATGTCGATACAGATATGAACTTTTGCAGACTATTAAGGAAACGGGTGTAAACTCACTCACCTTTGAGGACAACCCGTGCTCCTTTTGAGTGAGCGAAACACATTAGCTCAGCATCATAATTCCCAAAGGCGGCCACCGTCGTCACCATACTCCAGATGTAGGACTTCCATGTCTTTCCCCCCACATCAAATACAAACACCTAAAAGCAAAAGCAGTTATATTGACGATTATGATCAAGGTGTCTTGCAAACAAAAAAACTAATAAGAGAGCAAAACCAAATGCAGTTTCTTGAAAATATAATACAATGCAATTAAATTTATTAATACAGTGTCAATTCACAACAAAACTCCTTTTTGCAAAACAACCAAAAACATCAAATGAATGTAAAACATAGCATATCATACTGAGCAAACAAAATATTATAACCACTGGAAGAGCAAACTGTCAAAAGCCTCTTATGGAAGAAAATTCTGCATTCTGACATTTAAAATGCATCTTTTTAACATTTTTACTCAATTTTGGTGTTTTTTAGATGGAAAACTATTTTTTTAGTTTAGTGTTATTAGCTCTACCTTTTTTCATAATTTGTTCATATTTGTGCTTGTGCATGTTGTCTGAATAGCTTGAATCAAAACCAATCATTTAAGAGGTTTCTGACATTTTAAATGTAAAAATCCCATATGTTCCTTCCCTCATATTTCTTGAATTCACAATTCTTTATTAGAATACAAAGAAAAACAATTTAACCAGATTTTATGGTAAATATTTTTACAGTGACAGGATACAAGAATGAAAGAGACACATAATTGAGACAATGGCACAAAAAATAAACTTTGCAAATTCTTACATTTTACCATACCTTTAAAACACTGAACTGAATCTATATAATCAGAAAAAAACCTGAGTTAAACCACTCAGTGTGTTCACTGATACATGTTGAATAGTTCACATTCCAGAGCCAATGTTTGCTGCAATGCAGGAAGACGGATGTTTAAAAAGAGGAACTTTATACATCCCACCAAAAATAACACAGCATAAAGTTGTGTTTTATTAATGTGAGCATCACAACCTGCAGGTTTTTGCTTCAGCTGCCCTGATAGAAGGAATCCATTTTCGGACAGTACAGAAACCCAGAGATCGAAACTAACAGAGAATTTAGCACCTCTGGGTTTTAAATAATATTATTAACTGGAAGGTTTTGTTCAGAGCATCATTCTCAATAAACCTTATTCTGCCATATAATTGTTAACTCGGAAAAACAGACTTGTTCTTCTAGAAAGAAAAGCTAATGTAAGTACTAGTACTTCGCGGGAGGTATGTTTGTTTTATATGAGAGTCCGTCGACAGCGTTACCTCAAACTCTCTCTCTCCCCGGATTGGCTGACAGAGCTCCGGCCTGTCACACGGACACACGCCGGAGCCGCTCACTGCCAGCAGAACCGACAGAAACACAGCGAATGGCAACATTGTGTTGATCCAAAGCGGAACTGTAGCAGCTTGTTGTGCAGCTAGCTTTGCAACTAGCTGCACAAAAGTTGGACTCTAGCTGAACTTTTGCAGCTAGAGTCCAAAAGTACGGAGTACGAAATGGGACAAAACTCATGCTGTCGATAAAATGTCAATTGAACACCGTGATTGACATCGATATGTTCAGTAGCCTATATATAATCATACATTAGCTATCAATGATTATTTGAGATAGTGATTATCACGTCTGGATTGGAAAACTACCTTGTTACTAAATTTCTGCATAATGAATAAGTATAACCATATATCACATATGACACATATATGACCAGTATAAAGCAACATATAGCAAGTGCAACAAGATAGCCTACTTCTTTTCTCTTGCTGTATGGAGCATAGAGGTACACGGCACTGTTCCTCACTAACCTGTTGCTTCACACTGCTAGTCAGCTGGCTGAAATAGGCATTAAACTCTTTTTTTTAATAGCACACATAGAGGACATGTTTGGCTGTTTTGGTTAAATTGTTTTAAAAATTCATCAAACAAGTTGTAAGTGGCATGTCTGTTAAGCAGGGTGACAAATTACCTGACTAGTTAAACAATACATCATAAAATGGTATTTTAATGTCTACAATAAGCATGTTTACTTTAAAAGTATTGCTTCATCTTATGGGAATTTAACTTTGTTGAATAATCAATATAAAATTAAGTTAGAGAAATATACATATCCACACAAAATACTTATTAAAATAGGGCTTGACAATTTAGGTTTCTTGCATGAAATATTCAAGTGACATCTGATTCAGCAATAAAAATTACTCCGCCTGGCAGGGAGCCTAAATAGGAAACTATACCAAAAACAGATAATGTACGGAAAACTGAAACCTTGGTTTAATCTACTGTGCAGGTTTAGCAACTTCCTCCCTTTTAGTTTGGTGTATTTACTACACACAGACACCAGAATTGTAATGTAATGTTGTTGCACTTCTCTTCTGCCATTTAATAAAAGTTTGACAGTGGATATTTGTAAGTATTTTTAAAAGCATAGTTGCAAAGCGGTCTAGTTGGCAGCAAATCCCAGCTGGGGATTTTCTGCATGTTTTCCCTGTACAGAGTCCAAAAACATGACATGAAATTGTCTTTAGGTGTGAGAGAGTTGTTTGACCTGTGTGACCTGTCCAGCATGTGCCCTGCTTCTAACTCAATGACCACTGGAGATAGGGACGAGCCCCCGTGACCCTGCAAGCATAAGCTGCATAGACTATCATGAATGGAAAAGTAAGTTTAGCCAGTAGTGAGGGAGAAAAATAGACTCTGATAGGCCTATAATTTGAAGTTGATTATTTTTGCACAAGCTCTAAAGAGAAATTTTAAATTATTTTTTTTATGTATCAGAAATCTAGTATGTTATTGACCAACTCTTCTGCTATCCCCAGATCATGTTGACCCATGACTTTTGACCAATGTTAGACAGTAACACTGATAAAATGCAAATTTGCATTTGTTTGAATGCCAGATATTAACCTATTGACTGACCCAGATTAACTAGATGGTTGTCTCTTTTCATAGCACAGTGCAAAACCAAAATCCAAAGTGTTGGAAATCCTTCTGATCACAAGCAGAAGATAGTTTTGTGCAGATTCTCATCCTCAATATCACAAGACAGAAGGATCTGAGAAAAAAGGGTTTGTGCAATTGTAAGGTTTTGCTCTTGCTAAGATTTTATGAAGAGGAGTAGTATGCAGTTTTTCAAGTCCTAATTTACCGTGATATTGTTTAAGTAACATACTTACTCCCTAAGACAACAACAAATACAAATAACAATATCCAGTGTTCAGCCTAAAATCTTCTGGCAATCTTGTAGAGAAAGAAAATGAACTCATAAAAAGGAAAAAAAAAAACTTACAGTATAATGAATGGAAAAAGAAGCATATCTGGTAACCTCTGCTTCAAGTTTTGAGACCTGGTTTTGACATTCAGAAATATTCCTTAGCTGAAAAAAATAGGTTTGAATTATTTGTTGAGAATGACACCAAAAGGAAAAAGCAGAATTCAAATCAGATTTAGCTTTTTTGCCAGGTTTGTGCTCACAAACAATAAATTTGACTTCTTTTCTGCTTTGCTCGCAATGAAGACATTTAAAAACAGACATGTATATAACATTTCTTTCTTGTAATATTGGGTTGGTTCAGCGAAGTTTACAGTTTTTGACATAGCTTTCCTGTATTCAATTTCCATCTGAGTGTCTTTTGCTGCTTTACTAATTTCTCTGCCCTACATCCTGTCTATGATGTAGATGAATAAATGACAATAAAGCCTAAAAATATATAGATATAAAACATAGACAGTGTTTTTATAAAAGTGGAAGTCAATCTTGAATTAGTGCAACTATGAAAATCAAAGATAATAACACCAAGGTTTCTGAGACAAACAGAGAAGCCAAAAACCCCAACGTACTGCTTGATTTCAGATATCTTTCTCTTTGGATAAATCATTAGGGTTTATATCTTTGTGGAGTTTACCCATAAGTACTGTCATACATCCTCTGTTTGATACTCCTTAAACAGTTTATTAAGGAGAACCACTGATGAAGGTTACTCAAACATTTTCGATTCCAGGTAGAAAGCAAACAGTATAATTTCACAATCCTGTCATTTGTAATAAATGACAGGATTGTGAAAGTATTGAAGGGTCAGGACATTATGACACATGAATCAGTCACCAGGTGGGATCAAGCTGCTCTGACAGCTCTGTACAAATCATAATATTTATTGTCTTTAAACACATATAGAAGTACTTTTTGAGGTAAACACATATTTATTACTTTAAATATGTTTTGTTGTGCCAAACAATATGACAAATAAAAACCTTAAACACATTTCTAATGTTGTGACAGACTGGCGACCTGTCCAGGGTGAACCCCGCCTCTCGCGTGAAATGTTGGCTGGAGATAGGCACCAGCACCCCTCCCAACCTCTCTAGGGACAAAGGTGTCAGAAAATGGATGGATGGATGGACATTTCTAATGAAGCTGTAATTTAGGTAACTCTACTTCAGGATGTGCAAACCCAAAAATGATCTTTCTTTTGTTTAAAAGGTCAGATACTAACAGAATTTCTAATAAGTTCAGATATTTTCAGAGCATTTTCTGATTAGCATATTTGCTCAGCCTTGTCGACATGATCAGGGCACAGTAACCACCAACAGAAATGACAGTCAACATTTAGTTAATGTTTAATTTTCAAATACAATGTCTGCAAATCTTGGCTTTAAAAGGAAACCCTTAGCTACAGTCGTTCACAACCACCAACCATGAAGGTGATTGTGCTGGCTCTGACTGTGGCCTTTGTGGGTGAGTGTGGCTGTAAGAACTAAAATTTAGTTTAATTTGTTTCTTTTAAACACATTTACATTCAAACACCATGATACATATTTAGATAACTATTTGAAAAGGAGATGAGCAGAAACTTTTTTGACCCCACCCCTTTTATCAATATATGGTAATAATGTTTCTCCAAATTGATATTGTTTTAAAACACCAGTTTCAATAGAAGTGTATTCTTAAATAATTTTAAATATCATCTCCCCTAAAAACAAACAGATAATAATAATAAAAAAATCACAACTCTAATTTATTTTATTTTTCTAATGTTTTTCAGCCGGCACTCAGGTTAACTATGGTAAGTTGTTTTCTAATAAGACTAAAAATAAGAAAAACAGCAACTCTCTACATATTTTTTAAAGATATGGGTGATTTTTGCTTTCTGTTATAGTCCAAGAATTTGCAGCTGGAAAGACCTACGAGTACAAATATGAAGGATATCTTCTGGGAGGGCTGCCTGAGGAGGGCTTGGCAAGGGCGGGGGTGAAAATCCAGAGCAAAGTTTTGATCGGTGCAGCAAATCCCGGCAGCTACATTCTGAAAGTAAAAATTGTTTCTAAATAATATTGCGTTATCGTCACAAAACCTAATCTGTACAAACATATCAACCAATATCCATGCTGGCTTGCATTCTCCCTAATATATTGCTTGTTCTTTCAGCTTGAAGACCCTGTGATCTCGGAGTACAGTGGTATCTGGCCCAAAGAGGTTTTCCACCCTGCCACAAAGCTCACCTCAGCTCTCTCTGCTCAGCTCTTGACACCCATCAAGTTTGAGTATGCCAACGGTGTGATCGGTAAAGTGTATGCCCCGGTGGGCGTCTCTACAACTGTGCTGAATATCATGAGGGGAATCCTCAACATCTTTCAGGTCAACATCAAGAAGATTATGAATGTATATGACCTGCAAGAGGTACTCAATGCTTGCTTTCGATAGGCCTATTCAGGCAAATGGTGAACCACCTGTAATGTTTTCTTACTTTTATTTTCTTTAAATTAGACTGGAGTAATAGGTGTGTGCAGGACATCCTATGTCCTTCGTGAGGATCCAAAGGCTGACCGCTTTCACTTGACAAAGACCACAGACTTGAATCAGTGCTCAGAAAAAATCAACATGGATGTTGGCATGGCTGGTTATGCAGACAAATGTGAAGAGTGTGTGATTGTGAGTACAGTTTCCTCTTATCCGCCATAGTCTATGTTGAGGAATTTAAACTGTTTTTATTGATTCTGTGCATTTTGTCACGACAGCGAGGGAAAATGTTTTCAGGAGCAATTTCTCTAAGCTACGTCATGAAGCCCTCAACTTCTGGTTCGTTGATCTCAGAGGCCACTGCTACTGAGCTCCTCCAGTACTCCCCTTTCAACATTGTGAACGGAGCTGTCCAGATGGAGGCTAAGTATGTGCTTTAAATTATGATGTAGCTCATATCTGTGTTTTAAATTTTAGACAGCTGATTGATCTGATGTTAATCTATTTTCACAGGCAGACTTTAGCCTTAGTTGATGTCAAGAAGACCCCATTAGAGCCCATCAAAGCTGAATATGTTCCCCGTGGATCACTGAAGTACGAGTTAGGTACTGAACTCCTCCAGACACCAATTCAGCTTCTGAGGATCACCAATGCTGAGGCTCAGGTACCTTGGGAAGTTCTTATTGATATTCTGTTTATAGTGATTTAATTTTATACTTAAAAAGCATTTTTGGGGGATTGTTTTATAGATTGTTGAGACTCTGAACAACCTTGTGAACCTCAATTTGGGCAAGGCCCATGAAGATTCTCCCCTGAAGTTTATTGAGCTCATCCAGCTTCTGCGTGTGGCCAGATATGAAACCATTGAAGCTCTCTGGACGCAATTCAAATCCAAAAGCGATCATAGGTAAAGCCACTTTCACTTAAGAGAATTAAAAGGCAAACATTCTTAACAACAATTTTACTGAAGCAAATCTTTCCCAAGGCACTGGATGCTGAGCGCCGTCCCTGCCATTGGTACACATGTTGCTCTTAAGTTCATCAGCGAGAAGGTCGTTGCTGGTGAAGTGACCGTTGCTGAAGCGGCTCAGGCCATAATGTTATCCATACACTTGGTGAAAGCTGACCTGGAGTCCATCAAGCTTCTGGAGGCAACCTGATGTTTAAATGTTTCATGTTAATTTCTAGGGGCACAGAAACAATCATATATGTAACCAGTTTTTATGTTTCACCATTCTAGGCCTTGGCCAAGACCCCTAAGGCTCAAGAAAATGCTGCTTTGCATGAGATCACCATGCTGGGCTTTGGCAGCATGATTCACAAATACTGTATGGAGCGCCAAGCATGTTTATCTGACCTTGTCAGGGTATGTATTGTCTGCATATTTTCAAAACCAGTGTTCACTTGCAAGATCAATAGCTTCTATTGTTTTTTTTTGTTTTGTTTGTTTGTTTATCCTGCAGCCTATCCACGACATTTTTGCCAGTGCTCTTGAGAGACGTGACAATGATGAGCTCTCCCTGACTCTCAAAGTTCTGGGTAATGTGGGACATCCCAGCAGCCTGAAGCCGATCATGAAGCTGCTGCCTGGTTTTGGCAGCTCTGCCTCCAATCTTCAGCACAGAGTCCATGTTGATGCTGTTATGGCACTGAGAAGAATCGCAAAGACAGAACCCAGGATGGTGAGGCAAACCTTCTGACCACCCTACTTTACAAAACTATTCCTAAGGTTTAAACATACTGTTCAGATGTATTACGACAATTATCCCTTTTTTTGTTTAGATTCAGGACTTTGCTGTTCAGCTCTTCATGGACACGGCTCTTGACCAAGAGCTCCGCATAATTGCTGCTATTGTGCTGTTTGATACCAAGCTTCCCTTGAGTCTGGTGACCACTCTATCTCAGAGCCTCCTGAAAGAACCAAACCTGCAAGTTGCTAGCTTTGTCTACTCTTACATGAAGGCTTTCACCAGGACTACCACCCCTGACCGTTCTTCTGTGTAAGAACCCTGTGTCACTATCTTGTTAATCCATCATAGCAATAAACTAGAACGAAGAATTGCTGATATTTGTTCTCTCTACAGAGGTGCTGCCTGCAATGTTGCTGTCAGGATGCTCAGCCCTAGATTAGAGAGACTAAGCTACCGCTACAGTCGAGCTTTCCATTATGACAACTATTACAGTAAGCGTGTACCAGAAAAATCATGTTCTCTGAAGAGATTTCACTGACTAATAAATATCAAAATGCTTTTTTAACCTGCAGATCCTTGGATGATGGGAGCTGCTGCCAGCGCATATTACATCAATGATGCTGCAACTGTGTTGCCAAGAAACGTCATGGCAAAAGCTCGAGTATACATGTCTGGAGTGTTTGTTGATGTTCTGGAGGTATGATGATCACGTTTTAGACGTATCGTTAAAATCAAAGGGAATCAGTTTATGCAACAGAAATTCTCTTTGTGCTTAAGAATGAGTCACACTTTTTAATATTAACTTGTTGAACAAGATTTATTTGAGGACTGGTTGTAAATTAAAAAGCTTTTTCAATGCTGCATTTTTACAGTTCGGAGCCAGATCTGAGGGAGTACAGGAGGCCCTTTTCAAAGTCCGTGATGTTCCAGGGGATGCAGACAGAATCACCAAGATGAAGCAAGCTCTCAAGGCTGTAGGCTTATAAGATATTTACCTGCGAGAGAGTTTTTCATACTTCCATCAAAAAATATATATTTATCCTACAACTTTCTTCCTGTTACAGCTAATTGAGTGGAGGGCCAATCCTTCCCGCCAGCCGCTTGGGTCTCTGTACGTGAAAGTTCTTGGACACGAAGTCGCATTTGCAAACATTGACAAAGAAATGGTTGAAAAGATCATTGAGGTGGAGTTCCACAGAAATGTTTGCATGCCTTCAATATCACCTTCAAATAAAAACCTTAGTCTAATAAGGATTTTATTTTTAATAGTTTGCAACCAGACCTGAAATCCGCACTTATGGCAAAAAGGCTTTAGAGGCTCTGTTGTCTGGTTATTCTCTGAAATACTCCAAGCCAGTCCTGGCTGTTGAGGTCCGTCGCATCTTCCCCAGCTGTCTTGGTTTACCCATGGAGCTCAGTCTCTACACTGCTGCAGTGGCAGCCGCATCTGTTGAGGGTAAGTTTCAGTGTTACAGTTCAACAACTGAGGGTTTGAGATGAATAATTACACTAAAAAGTAACTATTTTAAATAATTTTTTTCTAGTACAAGCCACCATTTCTCCACCACCTCCTGAGAACTTCCATCCTGTCCACCTCTTGAGGTCTGATGTTTCCCTAAAGGCTTCAGTCGCTCCGAGGTGAACCACCTGTCCTGAAAACAAACATCTAGAGGACAACCTGCTTATACCAGTTATGTTTGAATATTTCTGTATGTCTTTCTATTTCAGTGTGTCTTTGCACACCTATGCTGTTATGGGAGTAAATAATCCTTTCATTCAGGCTACTGTGATGTCAAGAGCCAAAGTCCACACAGTTATTCCTAAAAAGATGGAGGCGAGACTTGACATAGAAAAGGGCTACTTTAACTACCGGATCCTGCCTATTGAGGGTGTGAAAACAATTGCATCTGCTCGGTAGGTACGTTTTTTAATTCTCTGGAATCAACAAATAAATCCCCTTTCTTATTTGGATTAAATGTTGTTTTTTTCCCCGCTTCCTCTATAAAAGTCTTGAAACAGTTGCCATTGCAAGAGATGTGGAAGACCTTACAGCTGCCAAGATCACACCAGTTGTCCAGTTAGACAATTTCAAGAGCAAAAACCCCATCTTAAGTCTTCCACAGACCGTGAATAGTGAAGTAAGTCTGAATGAATGATCAGTCCGCCTAACTTTTTTATTTTTACCCTCCCTATGATTTGGGTGACTTGCTGTTTCTCTATTTATTGTTTTTTTTTTTTTTTTTTTTTTTTTTACAGTCAAATTCTGAGGAATTTCTTCCTCTTAATCGGCAAAGTCAGAGTGTCAGAAACATGAAAATCCACAAACCAATTGCGAAGAAAATGTGTGCTACCACATACACATTCGGAGTACAGGCCTGCGTTGATATTAGGTCTCGCAGTGCAACCTTCCTCAAAAACACCCCCATCTACGCCATAATTGGAAACCATACTCTTATGGCTAATGTCACCCGAGGCAAGTGAAACGGATGCTCTGATGTTCTTAAATGAAGCCTTTTAAAAGGGTCAAAAACCAATCTGTTTAATTTATTTTAATTTTAGCTGCTGGACCACCCATCGAAAGGTTTGAAATTGAGGTTCAGATTGGTGAAAAGGCAGCAGAAAAAATACTTAAAGTGGTTAACCTGAGTGAGGAGGACAAGATACTTGAGGACAAAAACGTTCTGATGAAGCTGAAGAAGATTTTGGTTCCCGGTCTGAAAAACAGCTCTTCATCCTCCAGCTCCAGCAGCTCTCATTCAAGCAGCTCTAGCTCCAGCATTTTTCGTTCAAGCAGCTCTAGCTCAAGCAGCTCAAGTTCTAGCAGTTCTTCCTCAAGCTCCTCCAAGACCTCTTCCAGCTCCTCCTCTTCGAGACGCAAAAGTAAGACGCTGGATCTTGCTGACCCGCTTAACAAAGCATCAAAGAGAAGGTCCTCCAGGAGGTCTTCCAGCAGGTCCTCTAGCTCTAGCTCCAGCTCCTCCAGCTCCATGTCCAAGGTGAGGCAAGTTCACAATGCATAACTTATACAGTTATAAAAGCTGCATTGTTGTTTTGGGACAACGATAAGGACAGTTTTATTCCCCTGCTTTTCTATTATAACAGGAACTGCATGAACTGAACTTCACCAAGGATCACATCCACCAGGTAACATTATTGCATTATTGTGATCTTTTAGAAGTGTTTTTACTCACTTTAAGCTAAAGGAAATTGCCTTCAAATACTCCCCAAGCTAATTTAAACCGTAAACCACCTTGCAGTCTTTCTGAGCTGGTAAATACTTTTCCTTTGCAGCATTCTATCTCAGCAGACCGTCTGGAAAGCAAGAGCAGTGCTAGCAGCTTTGAATCCATCTACAACAAAGCAAGTTACATAAATTATTGTAGCCTTGTGCATCCAAATATGAGGAAAGAAAGACAAAACAAAAACAATCAATATGTCTTCTTTGTGCTCGCAGGCCAAATACCTGTCCAACACCGTCCGTCCACAAGTCACAGTCCTTGTCCGTGCCATTAGACAAGACAACAAGAACCAGGGATATCAGTTCGCTGCTTACTATGACGGACAAACTGCCAGAATGCAGATTATTGTGGCCAACCTCACTGAAAATGACAACTGGACGATCTGTGCTGACAGCGTGATGCTCAGCCACCACAAAGTGATGGTACATTTTTTGTTTAGCATTTTATTTTTGTTATTAATTATAACTTAAAATAGACACCATGAAACCCAGACATTAGCTGTTGTTCCAAGCAGTTTAGTTTTAGAGCAAAACTGCAGGTCTCCAGGCCTGCAGGTTTCCAGTTGCGGCTTTCATTCAATACTGACAGATATTATGTTTTTATTTTCCTATGGGAACATTAAAAAATGCTAAATAAAAGATAAAACTGTTTAGTTTCAAACTGTGCAGTGCAAGGCTAAGAATATTGATTCACAAAGTAACAAAGATTTATGTTGCTGATGAACGATTTGGTCCCCAATTGTGCTTTCTCATAAATTAGCACACATTAATGCACCTTACCAATAACATCACTGAGAAAAAACTGACCACAACAATGCTTTGTTTTTCAATATTTTTCTGAAATTGTGAGTTGTACTTATAAACTGGCAAATATAAAGTCTGAACTGAAGAAGGAAGATTTTAGATTAAGCTTTTTCACAAGTTCTCATTTAATGCACTATCCTTTATTACTTATAATTAGTATATTTTCTGGAAACTGAATTTTTTCCCAGACTCGGCTAACCTGGGGACTTGAGTGCAAGCAGTACAACACCACGGTCACAGTTGAAACCGGTCGCGTTGAGAAGAAACCTGCAATCCGCGTGAAACTGGCCTGGGCGAGACTCCCTCATTACATGAAGAAATATTCAAGAAGGTAACATCACAAACGAAGGAGATATTCCTGTGGCCATCCCCCGTTGGAAGTCAGACCTTAATTTGTGTAAGTTTTTAAAGGGGTTTTTAACTTTTTTCACATTTAGAGTCTGTAATTGGTTTTACCACAATGCTGAGGACATTGGAGTGAACAGGACAAAGGCCCACAATGACCCCAGACAGATAAAACTCACTGTAGCTGTCGCCAACGAGACAAGCCTGAATATCACAATGAAGACACCAAAGGTGCAGCAATGCATCATCTTTTCATTCATGCAAACGCCACATTTGCATTGCACGTACATGTCAAAGATCATTTCTGTTTGTTGGAAATCCAGAGGACCTATTCCACACTGGGATGGGTCACTCCCTTATACCTGCCAATGAACAACACTGCTGCTGAGCTACAGGCATATCAGGACAAACTGATGGAGCAAGTCATCTTTATGCTCACCAAGTCTAATGCAGGTGAAAAACCCTCACACATCACTGAATGTTAATATGTGATTTCTATGAGCAGGTTAATGGTAATAGTGTATGCAAATATTCCAAAGAAAGCAATTACAAAGCAATTTTAGTTTAAAAAATATAATCTGCTTATCTCAAACTGGGCCATGCCTAATTTATGCTCATTTTAAAGAGGTTAAATTCAATATTTTTTTCATTTCAGCTGAGTGCTCCGTGGTCAATGACAAAATGGTGACCTTCAATAACAGGAAGTTCAAAACAGAGATGCCCCACTCTTGCCCTCAGGTCTTGGCTCAAGATTGCACAAATGAACTCAAATTTATAGTTCTGCTGAAGAGGGATCAAACAGCACAACAGAATGAGATCAACATCAAGATTGAAAACATGTAAGTGATAACTGTACATAGTATGCATTATGACTGTTTTTGAAGAAAATGACTTTAACATTTAAGCTGTGTTTCCACAGTGATGTCGACATGTATCGCAAGGACAATGCCGTTAGAGTGAAGGTTAATGGAGCGGAAGTTCCTCCCAACAACCTGCCATATTGGCACCCATCAGGTAGGACAATGTGGTGGGTTATATGCTGGACTCGCACATATCAACCATTTATTTTTATGTTTAAATGTGTATATTTATTTAACAGGCAACATACATATCAGAGAGAAAGAGGAGGGAATTTCTCTGCTTGCTCCCAGACATGGTCTTCAGGAAGTCTTCTTCAGCTCTGAAAAAGTGCAGGTAATGACAAAAATCTGGTAAACTTGGGTATTCATCAAATGATATCTTGATAATTGTATAATTGAGACTCAAATACCTTTTTTTCCTCCAAGGTTTGGGTGGTGGACTGGATGAGAGGCCAGACCTGTGGAATCTGTGGAAAAGCTGACGGTGAAGTCAAACGGGAGTATGTCACTCCGAACGAACGGGTGTCCAGGAACGCAACGAGCTTCACTCATTCTTGGGTTCTACCTGCAAAGAGCTGCCGTGAGGCCTCTGGTAAAATTAGTTCTGATTTTAAAAATGCAACAGTGATTCAAAAGAACAACGATGAACTCAAAGCAATCTGCAAACAATACAAACTGAAATTGTCAAATATTTTTCCAGGGTGCTTTATGCAATTTGAATCGGTGAAGCTGGAGAAGCAGGTCAGGCTGGACGGTGAGGAATCTAAATGCTACTCTGTCGAACCTGTGCTGCGCTGTCTCACCGGCTGCCAGCCAGTGAGAACCACCTCCGTCACTGTTGGCTACCACTGCGTTCCTCTGGGTGAGCAGCTAGCCCCAAGAACACATTTTATGAAAGCACTCCTCAAATCTTGCACCAATCCTAACCGCTCCACTCTCCCTTTCAGAGTCGAACATGAATCGCTCTGATGGTCTCAATAGCATCTACGAGAAGAGCATTGATGTGAGAGAGACAGCGGAGTCCCACCTAGCCTGTCGCTGCACTCCACAGTGTGCCTAATTGTGTTTCTTTCTGACATTCGTTCGTTTTTGTGTTTCCTGGATTCTTGTAAACTAAAATAAAGAAGCAATTGAAATTGTCGCTGTGGTGAATGTTAGTAATAAAAGGTATCATTAAAAATAAATGTAGGGTTAAGAAAATTTATCATTCATTGCATACTTAATTATATGTATTATTAATAATAAAAAGAGCCAGAAATCCAAGACAGTTTTCAAAATACATTTAAAACTTAATTAACAGAAATACAAAAAAATAACATAAATTAAAAAAAAAAAAAAAAACACACACACACACATATTTGGACTGAGATGTAATGGCAACATTTGAGATGGTTATTAGACAAAAAAATTATAAACTTCAAGGGTGTTTTTGTTTGCAACATACATAAAAAAATAATCAAAACCAAACCACAATATTTAGTCTTTTCATACTATTCATATATAACACCTTTATAACATTTTACGAGTGAATTTTAAATGCAAATTACATACTAATGGTAAGTCTATGCACAAATTCTTGAGTCATGGCCATAAAGAGCTCACATTATTAACTAGATGATGATTCCCTGCTGAGACTGAGATCAGGGTAGACACACTGCGTTTTGTGTTGCTAGGTTTTGGAGAAAAAAAAAAAATTATAACACAATATTACCCCTTAAATTATCTTAGATGTGAGAACATAGCCTTGGTGATGGAGAATGGAAATTGTTTTTGTGTTGTGCTGTAATTTAATGTGTAACAGTTTAAAACCATTAAAACTGTCTGATTAGTTTTAGCAGTCAGCTAGGAAGTTGTTAATCTGTCACAAAGTAAGAACTTCTTTGAGTCCTGGATATATCTGGATTATTTTTTCCAATTTCATTCCTACTGCAAAGTAATGTAAGACAAACAAGACCAGCAGAGGACATTGTTTTCTTGATATAATTATCTTTCTTGCAGCCTATCATTCTCATCAGAGGGGTTTTATTTTTATTCTTGCTCTGACACGTTCTTATCCAAATCACCGTCGGCTTCCTTACCAAGAACTATCAGATCCTCTGGCTCCTGCCCAATAAATTTTGTACCTAAAACCCAACTCACTGAATTAGCTTCAAATATGTTTTTATAATCTGTTTGTAAGATTAGATTCAGATTCATATTTATTTATGTCCCAAATGGACAATTGATGTTACAGCAAGTATAAAAGCTAAAAGACAAAATATCAAAATAATAATAATTTTTAAAAAAAGAAAACAATAAAACATACCAAAAAAGACATTGAAAATAATTCAATTTGAAATTTATAAGTTATCACCTGCAATCATAAATTGCAGGTGGAAATCTTGTGTGTTTGTGGAGGTCCTCCTCAACGAGGCCTCGACACAGACATGAGATCTGCCTCTGCAACGTAGTGCAATAATCTAGGAGAAAGTGTACGTACATGTGTGGATGTAGTCGCCTGATTCAGTTTTGTCTATCCACTGTTTCAAGGTCCTCCGCCAAAATCTTTATATACTAACATTTTGTCTGTCTCTGCAGAGACTGAATCAGAACTGGTAGGAACATAATTGAACTACATAGCAGCAGCCTCAGTGCACAAAGATTTTAACAACTGTACAAAGTACACGTGTTAAAATAGCTTCATTTCTGTATATTTTTTAAAACGCAACAAAAAGTCATCAAATTTAAGTCTAAAACCAAATACTTGTAAGGTATGTCAAACATCTTTTGAAGATTTAACTTTGTTGGTGAGGTCAAGGGGGTACAGATAGCAAACATGTTACAGATTTAAAATAGTTTCTTACTGCTGATCACTGCACTCTACTTCTTGCTCCCCCTGATATCTCTATGACAACAAAAACAATTGGTTTAGTCCAACTTTGTTTTCAAAAACAGTCAAGCAAGTTTAATTTTAGTTTGAGTTTTCTGTGGAGTTGGTAATATGACTGTAATCTAAGTTTTAACATGAACTAGTGTATTTAATTTGTTGTATTCATTTTTTATTTTTTGATTTTGTTTCTGTATGCATTTTAAGAATTATTTTTTGCCATCAATCATTTTATTTATGTAATGTGTGTATACCTGCATTTTATTTTTTTTTATCACAATTTATTAAAATAGCAACTTACATTTTCTTAGCTATAGTGGATTAAGATTCATTCCTTTAGGATTAAAGGCTTGCACGAGTTACAAATCCAGTATTACACACACACAAATATTTTTACACACGAAAAGATACTTTTACACATGAACAGATACTTTTACACATGAGCAGACACTTTTACACACGCACAGATATTTTTACACTCACACAGATACTTTTACACATGCACAGATATTTTTACACTCGCACAGATATTTTTACACTCGCACAGATACTTTTACACACGCACAGAAATTTTGAGACTATTTTCACTATGTATCAAGCTCTTGAAATATGCAAACATCTAAGCAAACAACACAGATAAGATATAATATATAAGATAATGCAGGCTTGTATTTTACTGTCTCATACTGTAAGTAGTATTTGCCTTCTGGAGAAAACTATCCTCTATCCACCAGTGTTTAAAACCACAGCTCTACCTTTGCTGGCGGAAATGCGGACAGATAGGAGATTTTTCTCACATATTTTGGGAATGCCCAAATGTGAAAGGCTATTGGGAGATGATAAAAAGGGAAATAGGAAAAATATTAAATCTGAATATGACCCAGGAAATTTATAGAGTGGTTTTAGAGGATGTCAATCTTCCGATGGAAGATACCACGACAAAATATATGCTGAGAGCCCTGGTGTTGATTGCTCACAAAGTGATCGCTGCGAACTGGCTGAAAATACATTCACCTACCCTAGAACAATGGATACGGAGGCTGAGGACTGTCAACCTGATGGAAGAGCTAACAGCAACCCTGAGGCTACGGCGGGACATTTATAATAAAAGATGGTCGTATGTAAACCTATACTTGGAGCAATGGACATGATTCTCTGTGATATCTTGAGGAGGGAGGGGGAAAGGGAACTCTGGACTAAGTATGTTTGAAAATTGTATTTGTAACTATGTTGTAATGTAAAAGCATAAATGTGGACTATGTCAAGGAATTGTTTGAATAAAAGTAAAAAAAACCCAAAAAAAAAAACCCACAGGCCTGTCTTCCATTCGCAGTGCCTAGGAAAAGGGGACCTATTATACAAAATTAACTTTTTGCATGTTTTGTACTTCCATTTGGGCCTTGAATGCTTCTAAAAACTTCTAAAAAGTCCAAGCACTTAAGAAGAAAACCTAGCTGTTTTTGCTACTACCATATTGTAGTAGCAATATGGCAATATTGGCAGTACTGATTGAATAATGATGGATATTATAGCCATAAACACTTGTCAAAGTCAAATGGCTTACTGATCCTAAGATTAGGATTAACTCATAGAGGTCTCCATATTGCCAGATTTTACTACACAGGAGTTCAAGTCACATTTGAGCCTTATATTGTACATTTTCAGTATGATATATTTGGTTTTAATGTCACTTTAAAAAGATAGAATAATCAGTCTTATAAGAAATTGTGTTTTTTATGATTTAAGAACTGTGTGTCATGTGCTTACATCATGTTTTTAGACTGCATTGGCCTGGCTTAAAACAAAACAGTAAAACAAATATGTACAAGATGAAAACGTAAAAACTTTTTGTGGTTTGCACTGATAAAACTGTTCGAGCCTAAAAGCCCGACCTGTTAAAATGACCTGGCCAAAGTGGTCACAGTGACCAAAGCAAACAAAGAAAGCAAATATCCTACTATTAGTTTTAGGTTGCCTTTCTAAGTGAACTTTGAAATTGTTGAAGAGTTATCACAAACATTTACAAAATTAATATAGGAATATAAATAACTAAGGAACATAAGACACGAACTGAAAATGTATTAACATAAAGACAATAACTTGCATTGTAGAAATGCCAAAACATTTAAGAAAAATGTTACTTCAAATTACACAATTTTTGTGACAACAAGCATAAAGAACAGCTTTTTCTCATGAACCATGAAATCTGTCACATCCTCCTACCCTCTCTGTTCCCTTGCAGACACACCCACACCTTTATGCTGCACCTTAAGAACTAATTAAGACTTTACTTATTTATCTATTTATCCCAGAGGGTACCACTCCAATTTCATTGTTCTAGAAGCATAATGACAAATAAAAATCTTACGTCTGATGTCTTGCCTATGAAATGTAATTTTATTACCAAGTCTTGTTACGTTTGTATTGCCAACAAACAAGCAATTTATCTCCTTAAACAATACATTGTAAAGCTTGAAGCCTTTCTGAAAGAAAATGTGTCATATTTTCTTTTGAAATAATGTTTACAAATGAACAAATACCAGTGTTATAGATGTACAATAGAATGAAGCTGTATTACATTTAGACCAAAATTGCTTAATGGAACTATTTGGTCATGATTTCAGAACAGGACGCTCAGGTTTGACCTGCATCAAAGAACCAGGTCAGGTGACCCTAACTTTCCGTCCTTTGATGCATGTTGCACAAACCAGATTCTGACCAAAGGATAAATAAGTTATCCATCAAATTAAAGGCAACGGGCATATTTGCATAGCACCGATGTCCCTATAAAAACCTGCCTGTCACCACAGATTGTCACAGCCTCCTCAGCCATGAAAGTGGTTGTACTAGCCCTGACTCTGTCCTTTGTGGGTAAGAAGCATACTGCACTAATAGATTGCAATTATTACATTTTATTTTCATAATTTGCCATAGACTATTATTATGCTTTGATTTATAATTTGCACATTTGATGTTTGTCGTATCTTTTTTTAAATAGTTAAGTGTTTATTATTAAAATTTTGGAATAATTTTAGAATTTCTTTAAAGTTTCTGAATTAGATATTCCATATTCATTTGACACAATTATTCATTCTTCTTTAATGTTTGACAAAACATTTTCTTTTTTCTTTTTTCCCAGCTGGACAACATGTTGATTTAGGTAAGTCCAGTGTTTGAACGTGAAAAAAATGATTCAAAATTAACATAGCTAAGCTTTTGTAGGTGAATTTGACCACATTCTCTGACTTATAGTTCTAACAATAACATACATATGTCATGCACTATTTTTACTGTGCAAAATTGTGTTCTCAGCCCCTGAATTTGCTGCCAGTAAGACCTACGTGTATAAGTATGAAGCATTACTCCTCAGCGGTCTTCCTGAGGAAGGTTTGGCAAGAGCTGGACTGAAAATCAGCTCCAAACTTCTCATCAACCGAGCTGACCAAAATAATTTAATGCTGAAGGTAACAATACATCAACAAGCAACAGCAATCATTTACCTTTCCAAATACCTAACCAACACATTTTACTTAATTCACAGCTTGCGCAACCTCAGTTCTTTGAGTACAATGGTATTTGGCCAAATGACTCAGCAATCCCAGCAACCAAGTTGACGGCAGCCCTGGCACCTCAGTTTGCGATCCCCATCAAGTTCGAATACACCAATGGTGTTGTTGGTAAAATCTTTGCTCCTCAAGGGGTTTCGACTGTGGTGCTGAACATCCACAGAGGCATTCTGAATATTCTCCAGCTGAACATCAAGAAGACTCACAAAGTCTTTGACTTGCAGGAGGTTTGTAAAAGAGGCAAATGGTAGCGTATTTAAGAATTGATTTAGTTTACTTTAGTCTAAAACGTGGTCTGTTCTCCACAGGTTGGAACTCAGGGTGTGTGCAAGACCCTCTACTCTATCAGTGAAGATGCACGTATTGAGAACATCCTTCTGACCAAGACCAGGGACCTGAACAACTGCCAGGAAAGACTCATGAAGGACATGGGATTGGCATACACTAAGAAGTGTGAAAGGTGCCAGGAGGTAAAAATAAACCCATTGTGTTCCAATGTAAAATTGTTCAAAGCTAAACCTTGCATTTAACCCATGTCTTGTTTTTGACAGGAAGCCAAAAATCTGAGAGGTGCCACAACATTCAACTACATCTTGAAACCAGTCGGTCGTGCCGTTATGATCCAGAAAGCAGAAGTTAATGAGCTGATCCAGTTCTTGCCTTTCTCTGAGGATAATGGAGCTACTCAAATGAAGACCAAGTATGTCAAGGATTACTAACAAAATGGAGGTGATAATAGGTTTTAGTTTAACCTCCAAAGAGGCTGGCACTTAAGCCTTTATGATTTATTCTAATTGTTGTAAGTTATATTATGTTTATTTTCTTTTATTAGAAATAGTATATTTATTGACTTCTGTACAGCATTTGGTGCAGCTTCAGCTGTTATGAAAGTGCTTTCATAACAATGTCAAATACATTTGACATTGACATCAACCTAACATATTTACACCTTGTTTTAAAGGCAGTCCTTTGAGTTCCTTGAGATTCAGAAAGACCCCATTCCACCTATCAACGCTGTATATAGTCACCGTGGATCTATCAAGTACGAGTTCTCCAACGAACTTCTTCAGACACCCATTAAGCTTGTCAAGATCAGCAATGCAAAGGCCCAGGTATGGTTTAGACTGCTTTTTAAAGATTATTAAATAATGTGAATACGTACTGGCCTCAAATGATGATTTGTGTGATATTAGACTGCAGAGGTCATAAATCAGCTTGCCACCATCAATGTGGAAAATCTTCATGAAAATGCACCGATAAAGTTTTTGGAACTGGTACAGCTCCTCCGTTTTGCTCGCTACGAAGATTTGGAAATGTACTGGAACCAGTACAAAAACATGTCCCCTCACAGGTTCATATCAGCGGCCGAACGGAACTCGCACAATAAATAAATGCTTTAATGAACTTTTTTTTCTAACTTCATTTCTTTTTGCCTTCCCAGACACTGGTTCTTGGATACCATCCCTGTTGCTGGCACTCCCGCTGCTTTTAGATTCATCAAAGAGAAGTTCATGGCTGAGGAAATGAGCACTGCTGAGGCAGCTCAAGCATTAGCTGCAGCTGTGCACATGGTGACTGCTGACCGCGAGGTTATCAAGCTGTTCGAGGTTGGTAATCTGCATTTGTGAATAACTCATTCTTTTAATAAGAAAGAATGAATGGATACAATATGACTGTTTTTCCACTTTTGAAGGACCTGTTAGCGAACGACAAAGTAGAGAAAAATCCACTTCTGCATGAGGTTGTCTTCCTTGGTTACGGTACAATGGTTTACAAATATTGTAATGAGACAGGACCCTGTCCAGCTGAACTTCTAAAGGTAATTTAACCACATAAATTCCGTTTTGCTTCATTCTGAGGAAAAACTGGTAGAACTGAATTATTTCATTAATTACTCATTTCCGTCAACAGCCTATTCAAGATCGACTTTCAAATGCAGTTGCCAAGAATGAGGAAGACAACATTGTCCTGTACGTAAAGGTTTTGGGAAATGCTGGACATCCATCTAGCTTCAAGTCTCTCACTAAGGTCATGCCCATCCATGGCACTGCTGCTGCATCTCTGCCAAGGAGAGTTCATGTTGAAGCCATCATGGCTTTGAGGAACATTGCAAAGAAGGAGCCCAGACTGGTTGGTTCAAATGTGAAGTGTTTAAAAGTGTTTTTGTCTATCCACAGAGGTGTATTAGAAGTTAATATTTCTTCTCTGAATTAGGTCCAGGAAATGGCTCTCCAGCTCTACATGGACAAGGCTCTCCACCCAAAGCTCCGTATGCTTTCCTGCATTGTTCTCTTCGAGACAATTCCTGGCATGAGTGTGGTGAGCACTGTTGCCAACACTGTGAAAACAGAGGAAAATTTGCAGGTGGCCAGCTTTACTTACTCTCACATGAAGTCCCTGAGTAGGAACCATGCAACCGTTCATTCTGATGTGTAAGGACATTGTCTCTTCCTGAATTATCATTAAGTCTGAAAAAATGATGCTAAGTCACCTGTTTAACGCTCCTATTGCAGTGCCGCTGCTTGCAACATTGCCATGAAACTGTTGAGCCCGAAGCTGGACAGACTGAGCCTGCGTTATAGCAAAGCTGTTCATGTGGACATCTACAACAGTGAGACAACATATAGAGAAGATGAGATCTATTTTTACTGCAGTATTAGCTAACCTGTTTATTAATATCTATAACAGGCTCCTGGATGCTTGGTGCTGCTGCAACTACCTTTTACATCAATGATGCTGCAAATATTTTGCCAAACACTGCTGTTGCAAAGACCAGAGCCTTCGTCGCTGGAGCAACTGCAGAGGCCCTGGAGGTCATTGAAAAATACAGACACATGTTCAAAAACATATAGCAGAAGTATTGTTATTAATGCTGCTGTTTTTTGTTTTCTCTAAAGATCGGAGCCACTATTGATGGACTACAGGAGATGCTTATGAAAATCCCTTCTCTCGCTGAAAACACTGACAGGATCACCAAAATGAAGCGTGTCATAAAGGCTGTAAGCACCAATCAAAAGAAGAAATATTACACACTCCAACATGACAAAAAAGCATAACTTTTTTTCTCTCCACAGCTATCAGAATGGAGATCCCTGCCCACCGACAAACCCTGGCTTCGATCTATGTCAAGCTCTTTGGACAGGAGGTTGCCTTTGCTAAGATCGACAAACCCATGATCGACCAGGCTGTTAAGGTACTAGAGACAACAATCAACTGAGCTCAAGGAAAATCAAGTTTTGTCATACATAAAACTTGATTTTATGTACGACTCCTTCTTTACAGTATGCCAATGACGTATCCGTTCAGGAATATGGAAGAGAGATTCTTAAGGCTCTACTCGTGTCTGGCACCAACTTCAAGTATGCTAAGCCTGTGCTGGCTGCTGAGGTGAGACGCATTCTTCCAACTGCCGCTGGTCTCCCGATGGAGCTTGGTCTGTTCAGTGCTGCTGTGGCTGCAGCTTCTGTTAAAAGTGAGTAAAACACAATCTAGAATAAATTTCTCTTTAGGGTTTTCAGTCTAACTTCATACTGAGAGGTGGAGATGACATGATGACAGATTATTACAAAAGGTTGTTTTTTCCCCGAGTTTCTACTGCTAATAACTTACAACGCTTGAAATAAAACAAAACTAATTTACAAGTAATTTTTCAACAAGAAACCAGACAAAAATACTTGGCAAGAGTTTGTGTTTTTACAGTGTAAGCATATTAAGATATAGTCTCATTTAAATGTGACTTCCTTATTCAAAGCAAAAGAAAATCTTGTGATCAGTTTTAAGCAACAGGAAAAGTCAAGAGTTTTTCTGTTTTCTTAGTCCGGCCAAACACATCGCCACGCCTGCCAGAAGATTTCCCCTCAACAAGCTCCTTGAGACAGACATTCAACTTGAGGCTGAGGTCAGACCAGTGTAAGTGGCCGCTGTCATACACTACATGAAATTCACCATAAGACGATTAATGTGATTAAAAAAAAAACAACCTGAAAACCTTTCTCTTTTTTTCCAGTGTTTCCATGAGCACATTTGCAGTTATGGGACTCAACACTGACGTTTTCCAGGCTTTTGTGATAGCAAACGCCAAGGTCCACTCTGTTATGCCAGCCAAAATTGCTGCAAGACTCAACATCAAAGAAGGAGACTTTAAGTTTGAAGCTCTTCCAGTTGAAGTGCCTGAAAACATCACATTTGTGAAGTAAGCACTTGGATGAATTTAATTTAATCTCTATCACTATACTTGCAGTCCAGCTGAATTTGTTTACTTTCTCTTCAACAGTGTGACGACTTTTGCTGGGTCAAGAAATATCGAGGAACTTCCTAGTGAGAGAGTTACCTACCTCTTCCCTACCAAAGTATTGCCCTCAAGACCAATCAAATCATCCGAGAGGGCTTCCTATGCTGACAGCCTGGTAAATTTAACTTAGCCTTCACTCATACTGTTACATCTGCAATTAAATTCTGATTGCGTCTTACTTCTTTTACAGCTCTCATCCTCTGAGCTCCTTCCAGAGGAAGCAAAATACGTCAAGTCCATTCGTCAACATAAGATTCGAGCATTTGCCAAGAGGTACTGTGCTAAGAACAAAGGTGTTGGACTGAGGGCCTGTTTCAGGTTTGCCAGTGAAAATGCTGCCTACATCCAAGATGGTCTCTTGTACAAACTGGTTGGCCGCCACAACTTCTCTTTCTCTGTGACACCAAGTAAGCACAGGAGAAATCACACTTGAGTATTCCATCGAAGCACATTGTACACAAAATATATTAATGACTATCTTTTAATTTAAGTTGAAGGTGAAGTTGTTGAGAGATTGGAGATGGAGGTTAAAGTTGGACCAAATGCTGCAGAGAAGCTTGTTAAGCGCATCAATCTGAATGAAGAAGAAACCACAGAGGAAGGAGGACCAGTCCTGATGAAGCTCGGCAAAATCCTGTCTTCAAGAAGGAACAGCTCCTCATCTTCCTCCTCTAACTCAAGCAGCTCTTCTAGCAGTTCCTTCTCCTCCTCCAGCTCTTCATCCCACTCCAGCCGTATGATCAAGCCTGCAGCCCGACACAACAGGAGAAGGAGTTGCAGTAGCAGTAGCAGCAGCAGCAGCTGCAGCAGCAGTAGCAGCAGCAGCAGCAGCAGCAGTAGCAGCAGCAGCAGTAGCAGCAGCTGCAGAAGCAGCAGCTGCAGAAGCAGAAGCAGAAGCAGGAGTGGCAGACCATCAAGATCCAGCAGCAGTTCAAATAGGACCAGCTCTGCATCAAGCATCGCATCTCTCTTCAGTGGCAGCTCAAGCTCTTCTCGCTCCAGCGCCTCTCGCTCTAAGGTAAATATCTTCATCTTGATCTTGCAGGAAAGTGTTTTAACACACCACTATAGCATGTGGGAAATCTGACAGAAATGTTTGTTCTTTACAGGAAGTGACTGAGAAGTTCGTGAGGTCACATAGAAAGGAGTCTCCCTCCAAATCAGCTTCCAGAAGCAGGAGCACTTCCTCCAGCTTTGAGGCCATCTATAATCAGGTGAAATTTGGTCATCAGAAAATTTAATAAGCACTTAAGAGGTGTTATTTATGTTCTGTTTAGTTTTAAGTGTGAACATACCCCATTTAACATTGAGTGTCACCACAGAAAAAATTCCTCAGGGAAGAGGAAGCTGTTCTGGCATTGATCGTCCGTGCTGTCAAAGCTGACAAGAGGATTTTGGGATACCAACTTGCTGCCTACCTTGACAAACCAAATGCCAGACTTCAGATCATTGTCTCCAACCTGTCTTCTGATAGCAACTGGAGGCTCTGTGCTGATGGAGTTGTGTTGAGCAAGCACAAAGTTACAGTAAGGCCCTATATACAAGATACATAATAAAAGTCTATCAGCAAACATAGGTGACTTATTCTAATGTAATGTTGTTTGTCAACAGACTAGGATTTCCTGGGGCGAACAATGCAAGAGATATCGCGCCAATGCAACAGCAGAGACTGGTCTTGTTTCTTCAAGACCGGCAGCTCGCCTCAGAGCATCCTGGGACAGAGTGCCCTCTGAACTGAAACGTTATGGAAAGATGTAAGAAACTCTACATCACACAGGACTCCATGTCAGGAATTTTTGTACAGTTTCTGAGATTCTTTTCATTTCCTTCCAGGGTCAACAAATATGTCCGTTCTAAAGTACTGTCAAATTTGATTCATACAAAGCGAGTAAACGGCACCAGGAAAATCTCAGTCGTTGCAGTTGCAACTTCTGACAGGAGAGTTGACTTCATTGTGAAAACTCCAAAGGTATGAAAAGGATGAGACTTTGTTCTCCAAATAGATAGTGTCATTAATATTCTGAGTGTTTTTATAATTGAAATGAACTCTTCTTGCAGAAATCTGTCTACGATGTCACTGTGCGCCTTCCCATGTCTATGCCCATTGAAGAGATCAAAGGTCTCAGCCCATTTGATGCAGTCATTGACAAGATCCACTTCATGGTTTCAAAGGCTGCCGCAGGTAAAGCCAAATGTTTCTTTCATAAGTACAGATACCTTTGTCTGGCAAATTAGACTAAGTGTGTTTTCTTACTCTTTCCAGCTGAATGCAGATTGGTTGAAGACACATTCTACACATTCAACAACAGGAGCTTCAAGATCAAGATGCCTTCCTCTTGCTACCAGGTTGTCGCACAGGACTGCACTGATGAACTGAAGTTTATGGTTCTCCTGAGGAAAGATTCTAGAGAGCAACACCATATCAATGTCAAGATTTCTGAGATGTAAGTTTCCAGGGAAAACTAGAAGACAGCTTTAGTCTTCACACACAGGACGATCAACAACCCAAAATAAACAGGGTTTTAACTTTTATGCTTTCAGTGACATTGACATGTATCCAAGGGACAACAACACTGTTGTGAAGGTCAACGAAATGGAAATTCCCCTCACCAGCCTGCCTTACCGCCACCCAACAGGTTACTATGAACAGTCTTTACTGTTTTATTTGGTATCACACTAATATCTACAAACTACAGTTACACCTGATAATTTCACTCTGTATTTCTGAGTAGGCAGCAAGTTGGTATCCCAAATACATTTTCTTAAATTACTGCATCATCAAACTGTTACAGCTTCCATTGAGATCAGACGGAGTGAAGAGGGCCTTGCTGTATTTGCACCTAAACATGGTCTCCAAGAAGTCTACTTTGACAGAAAGACATGGATGGTAAAAAAATACTGTTTATTATTAACTTTTTCTTGCATACTCTTAAAGGTTACAAGAGAGGTTTTAGAGAAACCTCAAATGTAGTTGATATTTCTGTTTTCTAATGTCCCCATGTTGCATTGCAGATCAAAATTGCTGACTGGATGAGAGGAAAGACCTGTGGACTTTGTGGAAAGGCTGATGGAGAAATCAGACAGGAGTACCACACTCCTAACGGACGTGTGGCTAAGAACTCAGTCAGCTTTGCTCACTCCTGGATTCTGCCTGTTGAAAGCTGCAGGGATGCATCTGGTAAAGCCCAATATACACTGCCTGGCCAAAAAGAAAGTCGCCACCAAAAAATGGTCACACTCTCTAATATTTTGTTGGACCGCCTTTAGCTTTGATTACAGCCCGTATTCACTGTGGCATTGTTTCAATAAGCTTTTGCAGTGTCACAAGATTTATTTCCATCCAGTGTTGCATTAATTTTTCACCAAGATCTTGTATTGATGATGGGAGAGTCTGACCACTGCGTAAAGCCTTCTGCAGCACATCCCAGAGATTCTCAATGGGGTTAAGGTCTGGACTCTGTGGTGGCCAATCTATGTGTGAAAAAGATGTCTCATGCTCCCTGAACCACTCTTTCACAATTTGAGCCCGATGAATCCTGGTATTGTCATCTTGGAATATGCCCGTTCCATTTGGGAAGAAAAAAATCCATTGATGGAATAAACTGGTCATTCAGTATATTCAGGTAGTCAGCTGACCTCATTCTTTGGGCACACAGTGTTGCTGAACCTAGACCTGTCCAACTGCAGCAACTCTAGATCATAGCACTGCCCCCACAGGCACTAGGCATGATGGGTGCATCACTTCACCTGCCTCTCTTCTTACCCTGATACGCCCATGACTCTGAACAAGGTAAATCTGGACTCATCAGACCACATGACCCTCTTCCATTCCTCCAGAGTCCAATCTTTATGTTCCCTAGCAAACTGAAACCCTTTTTTCTGGTTACCCTTACTGATTAGAGGTTTTCTTACGGCTACACAGCTGTTCAATCCCAATCCCTTGAGTTCCCTTCGCATTGTGCGTGTGGAAATGCTTTTGCGTTCACAATTAAACATACTCCTAAGTTCTGCTGTTGTTTTTCTTCGATTTGTTTTGACCAAACGTTTAAGTAATCGCCGATCACGATCATTCAGGATGTTTTTCAGACCACATTTCTTCCTGGAAGACAATGGTTCCCCACCATCCTTCCAGTTTTTTATGATGCGTTGGCCAGTTCTTAACCCAAGTCTAGTAGTTTCTGCAATCTCCTTAGATGTTTTCTCTGCTTGATGCATGCCAATGATTTGACCCTTCTTAAACAGACTAACATCTTTTCCACGACCACAGGATGTGTCTTTTGCCATGGTTGTTTAAGAAATGAGGAGTTACTCATTGCATCAGCTGGGGTTAAATAACTTGTTGCCAGCTGAAAGATAATCGCCTATGCAGTAATTATCCAATAGGAGGCTTGTACCTATTTGCTTAGTTAAATCCAGGTGGTGACTTTTATTTTGGCCAGGCAGTGTATATCTAGAAGTTTTGCACATAAATTAATTGTGTGTTGCCTTCTTTAAAAACTGACTTAACAACATTGTCCTCCTGCAGAGTGCCATCTGAAGCTTGAATCTGTGCAGCTGGAAAAACAATTGACCATTCATGGTGAGGACTCCACATGCTCCTCTGTTGAGCCTGTACCTCGCTGTCTGCCTGGATGCTTGCCAATCAAGACCACCCTCGTCACTGTTGGTTTCAACTGCTGGTCATCTGGTGAGTTTTTTTTTTTCTATAAAAAGGGGGTAATTCATAAACATTTACAGCGCAATTTCTCACTTGTGTATTTTCCTTGTTTGTGTAGATTCTGAGAGCAATCTCTATGACAGAAGTGTGGACATGAGAAAGACTACCGAAGCTCACCTGGCTTGCAACTGCAATTCTAAGTGCTCTTAACTACATTTCCTTTAGTTCACGTTGTGTAAATTTTTTCTGTAATAATAAATAAACTGCATTTTAAAATTCTGTGACAATGGTTATTTAAATGTGTGTGTGATATATAGATTTATAAAGAAATTTAAAAGGAAGGAAGCTCAGCTTTCTCTGGGACTCAACATTTCTGAATGTTGAGTCCCAGAGATGTGAATTTAATTCAATTTAGATGTGAAAATGTGCAGAATTGAGACTAATGTTAGGTTTTCAACTCAAAAACATAATAAAACTGCTTCCCATCGAATTCAAATAAATTGTTCAAAGACTCTCAATACACATTGAAGGAACCTTCTGTATTAAAAAAATATCCCTGCACATTGAAGGGAAAATGTATTTTACCCTTTACTTTTAAACCATCAGTCAAAATAATTGATGGAAAAACATTTGCTCACTCACAAAGGAAAAAAAAAAATGTTTACAAGATGTTGTGATTTTGGGAAAATGAAGCAATATAAAATGACCATCACTCTGTGGAGCTCTATCAGAGATCATGTCTCAAAAGGGGAGCATGATCTTGAAAGTGATAAAAGTTAACCTCACAAGAGCAGTGGGACAGCTGAGTACACCCAGTGAATGTACTGGACTGAAACCTCCAAAAGGCCAAATAAATGATCCTGAAGAACACCATCCAGGTTGAAAACATTATGCTTGAAAACCAAAAGCACAGAGCAATTTTATTGTGTTAATCCTCCTGTTACGTTCGTTTCTGAGGTACAGCAATAATATTCCTGATTCAATTTGACCCAGGGAGTGTTTAATCATGCAATAGTGTCAGAAACCAAAACCTTCCTCCAAAACATTTTTGTATCTGATAATTAACTCCAATACTAACCATTTCAATCAATATTTGTGCAATGATGGGGTTTTTTCTCTCAAATAAATGATCCATGACGACATTTTTTATGAGTGGTCATTTTTTATGTCCACTGAAAAAACCTACATACAAAAAAAAAAAAAAACAATAATTATCCCTCAAATTGATTGTTTTGAAAAAATGTTATATTCCATTTTTCTTTTTTTTCCCAAGGGGTGAGCTTTATAACTGAACTTGAGACATATATTCTGTTTTGGGTCAAATTCTGGGTCATATATTTTGTTCTGGGTCAAATTGACCCGCTGAGAAAAATCAAGACAAATGAGTCATGAATATTTGTATTGAAAGTAAACTTTATTTAACCACTTTTTTTTAACGAGAATGAACAAAACAACAAAATTTTAGGAACATGAATACAGTGCATATGTCTGTGAAACTCCACAGCTCACAAGTAATGTGTCATCATGTTGTGATAGTAAACACCATGCAATGAATAAAATCAGAAATACCACTAAAATGAATCTATGTAAATGAACTAGATGCTTTAGTTTTGTCCTCTACACTACACATGAAAGACATGTCATCAGACTGTGCTTTGTGCAAATTAAGTCATGCTTGTTTTGACATCAGATGGTTTGCAAACCTAGCACCTTTTCCTCTTCTTTTTTCCTACAGTAGCAACCTAGAAAGAAGAATAAAAGGGTTACTATGTCGTCTGATGCTCCTAGGACACACATAACATGCTCTCGCACAAACACACTTTTACATACCTCACGCACTGATGTACTGGGTGTAGTTCTCTCCTGGATCTCCTTTACTACAGCTGCAGTAGCTGGGCTCCTTTGCATATGCTGTCTTCATTGTATATGTGGTACCACAAGCGCCTTGCCCAGCTCCTCTAAGAAAATGCACCTCTTGTACAGCTTTGACACATTCCACTTGGGAAAGATTTCCATCCAAATGACAAATGCGTTGTATGCTGATACATCAATGATGTTGTAAAAGATGACCAGTGGCCAGCAGGCAGTCATTCGCTTGGTGCTGTATGATCTTGTGACCTTGTCCAAATTGTCCACCCCGCCTTTGGTAGCATTGTAGTTAAGGATCGTAGTTGGTTTATGGTCCTCTCGTGTGCTGATTTCAACATTTTTTTGCAAAGTGCTCATGAGCACAACATTTTTTCCCATTTTTAGGACAATGAGATACCAGGGCTGTATTGTCTGTTAAAGCAAACACTGATAATTGAGGGTCCCTGTTCTTTGTCACTAGTAGCTCGGCGGGGAGTTCAGCTCTGTTCTTTCGGAGTGTCCCAACAATCGTGAGCTTTCTTTTTAGAAGTTCTTGACCCAAGTTATAGTGAAAAAATTGTCACAGGTTATGTTGTGGCTCCTGAGACCATTTGACATGTCAAACACAGCCCTCGTAACTTGATTTTTTTCTGGGGCTCCTCCAGCTGGGCTTTCCAGTGTAAACCTGCATGTTCAAAACATAGCTGGTCTGCTGCCCAGATTTTTATGCCATAATTAGCTGGCTTGGAAGGCATATACTGCCTTCAGCGACCTCTGAATTCCACAAGCCTTTCATCCACTGTGACATTAGGGCCTGGAAGTTGCTCAACCCACTTGGCCCACACGGTCCTAATAGCTGGTCTGTTTCCAGTCTGACAGCCCTTGTCTTTCGATTGTCAAATCGGATTACTCTGGAGAAAATATGAAAAGTCTCCATAGACATTGTGGCCCGAAATATTGCCCTGCCTGTCACTGTATTCCTTACACTGGCTGTTGATTCATCCTTTGACTTGTAAACTCCAGTCAGAATGAGGACCCCCAAATATGCATGTAAATGCGTTTGATCCAGCTCCTTCCAGGTCTCTCCAAAAACTCGCCTTACTTCTAGATTTGTCATTCAAAGAATGATTTGCTGCATTGCACTAGGCATGAGTAGCTCACAGACTGACTTGGTGTTTGTGATGCGAGTTACTGCCATCCTAGTAGACCCTGGCACTCTCTTTACTATATTTTTTGCACACTGTTTTCCTTGGTGCTTACTTGGAGATGAAGACCACTGTATTTCACCATTTTTGACATGAATGTCTTGCTTGGGGAAACATGACTATCATTTTCATCAATTGGTTCATAATCACAATCATCAGACTCAGAATTGATCTTAGACTGTCTTCAGCTTCAGACACCTCTTCTTCTATTTAACTGTCATGATCAATGAGAAGCTCCCTCACTTCCAGGGCTGTCATCTTTTTTTTTTTCCTGGTGCTAATTTCCTGGCCTCTGACAGTGAATATATCACATGTACTTTCAGTGTGTAATGTGTTTAGGACTCCCTTGTAGAGAGTATTTATGCCCCCTACCTCTCCCCTTCACTCAGTGTGGGTGGAGTTAGCCCACAGGAACAGAAAAGGTTCCCATCAAAAGTTGTTTGAACACGTGCTTTCTTGTATTTTCCTAGTGAAAAAAAAAAAATAGTGAGAAAGTAGGCTGGCGTGTGTTTGTGTGAGTGTGTGTGGTGAAATATGTCTCATAGTTTCAAGGAAACATATAGAATTGGACATTTTTTTATCCTTTTTATCCTTCAACTTCACTGCCGGGTCAAATTGATCCGAACAGTATGTATGTAACATGTAGATACAGCGGGTAGTGTGAATGTGTAAAATGAACCGTTTTCGATTTATATGTTCAGTGGAATTATTAAGAAAAATAGAAAAAGTTTCATGCAGAAAAAATACTTTCAACTATTTAAAAAAAAATTTTTTAAATGAGTCAATTTGACCCACAACATAACAGGAAGGTTAAATGAGACAATGGACAGGGCAATAAGGACCAGTCCGGGTGAAGCTTAGCAAAATACTGTCTTTGATCAGAAATACATCATCTTTCCCCTCCATGTCCAGCAGCTGCTTTGACCAATTCAAGAGCTTGAGTTCCTCACTCCAAATGTAAAATCAGTTATCAACCGTTGCCAATGTCGTTACCACACAAAATCCCAGAAATTGACTCGTTGCAACTGCATCACTTTATCATTCAAGGCGCCTTGACGGACATCCGAAGTGAGGGACCGGAGTACCGGAGTGCAGAGCAACTGCAATTGTTCACCGAAGTTGTTTTTGCCAGTTTCGCCACGGCTTCTACTAGTCAGAGTCAAGTTATGTGTGAAAGTACACCTTGTTGGAGTGCCTCGGCGGTATTTACAAATGTTGTAACTAGTTAGTTTACAAATCAACTCATCGCCTCCCTCCGGATGTGTTGATCAAATTACCGACTTTGCCTGAATTCACACCACATTATGTACATCACTGTCATAAACAGCGTTTCCCATGACACGAGGGCAGCCTTAAAAACATAAAAAAGACGAGATGCTAACCAGTGTTTGTCCAAATATATATAACGGTGCGCATTTGTTTTAGTTGAGTCTAACTAATGGTTAGACTCGTATTTTCTTCATAAAGCGATAATTGACATCTTTCTAATCATATTTAAAGATACATGGACATAAATCTTGTTACTTTGATAAAAGTGTTAGCTACAAATCCCCTATTATATCCCCTGGTAATAACCGCACGGTTATTACCAGCATAACCCTGCAGCTTAAGAACAGCTTTTTCTCAGGAACCATGAAATCTATCTGTCACATTCTTCTATCCTCTCTGTTCCCTTGCAGACACACCCACACCTTTATGCTGCACCTTAAGAACTAATTAAGACTTTACTTATTTATCTATTTATCCCAGAGGGTACCACTCCAATTTTATTGTTCTAGAAGCATAATGACAAATAAAAATCTTACGTCTAATGTCTTGCCTATGAAATGTAATTTTATTACCAAGTCTTGTTACGTTTGTATTGCCAACAAACAAGCAATTTATCTCCTTAAACAATACATTGTAAAGCTTGAAGCCTTTCTGAAAGAAAATGTGTCATATTTTGTCAATATTTTCTTTTGAAATAATGTTTACAAATGAACAAATACCAGTGTTATAGATGTACAATAGAATGAAGCTGTATTACATTTAGACCAAAATTGCTTAATGGAACTATTTGGTCATGATTTCAGAACAGGACGCTCAGGTTTGACCTGCATCAAAGAACCAGGTCAGGTGACCCTAACTTTCCGTCCTTTGATGCATGTTGCACAAACCAGATTCTGACCAAAAGATAAATAAGTTATCCATCAAATTAAAGGCAACGGGCATATTTGCATAGCACCGATGTCCCTATAAAAACCTACCTGTCACCACAGATTGTCACAGCCTCCTCAGCCATGAAAGTGGTTGTACTAGCCCTGACTCTGTCCTTTGTGGGTAAGAAGCATACTGCACTAATAGATTGCAATTATTACATTTTCTTTTCATAATTTGCCATAGACTATTATTATGCTTTGATTTATAATTTGCACATTTGATGTTTGTCGTATCTTTTTTTAAATAGTTAAGTGTTTATTATTGAAACTTTTGGAATAATTTTAGAATTTCTTTAAAGTTTCTGAATTAGATATTCCATATTCATTTGACACAATTATTCATTCTTCTTTAATGTTTGACAAAACATTTTCTTTTTTCCCAGCTGGACAATATTTTGATTTAGGTAAGTCCAGTATTTGAACGTGAACAAAATGATTCAAAATTAACATTGCTGAGCTTTTGTAGGTGAATTTGACCACATTCTCTGACTTATAGTTCTAACAATAACATACATATGTCATGCACTATTTTTACTGTGCAAAATTGTGTTCTCAGCCCCTGAATTTGCTGCCAGTAAGACCTACGTGTATAAGTATGAAGCATTACTCCTCAGCGGTCTTCCTGAGGAAGGTTTGGCAAGAGCTGGACTGAAAATCAGCTCCAAACTTCTCATCAACCGAGCTGACCAAAATAATTTAATGCTGAAGGTAACAATACATCAACAAGCAACAGCAATCATTTACCTTTCCAAATACCTAACCAACACATTTTACTTAATTCACAGCTTGCGCAACCTCAGTTCTTTGAGTACAATGGTATTTGGCCAAATGACTCAGCAATCCCAGCAACCAAGTTGACGGCAGCCCTGGCACCTCAGTTTGCGATCCCCATCAAGTTCGAATACACCAATGGTGTTGTTGGTAAAATCTTTGCTCCTCAAGGGGTTTCGACTGTGGTGCTGAACATCCACAGAGGCATTCTGAATATTCTCCAGCTGAACATCAAGAAGACTCACAAAGTCTTTGACTTGCAGGAGGTTTGTAAAAGAGGCAAATGGTAGCGTATTTAAGAATTGATTTAGTTTACTTTACTTTAGTCTAAAACGTGGTCTGTTCTCCACAGGTTGGAACTCAGGGTGTTTGTAAGACCCTCTACTCTATCAGTGAAGATCCACGTAATGAGAACATCCTTCTGACCAAGACCAGGGACCTGAACAACTGCCAGGAAAGACTCATGAAGGACATGGGATTGGCATACACTAAGAAGTGTGAAAGGTGCCAGGAGGTAAAAATAAACCCATTGTGTTCCAATGTAAAATTGTTCAAAGCTAAACCTTGCATTTAACCCATGTCTTGTTTATGATAGGAAACCAAAAACCTGAGAGGTGCCACAACATTCAACTACATCTTGAAACCAGTCGGTCGTGCCGTTATGATCCAGAAAGCAGAAGTTAATGAGCTGATCCAGTTCTTGCCTTTCTCTGAGGATAATGGAGCTACTCAAATGAAGACCAAGTATGTCAAGGATTACTAACAAAATGGAGGTGATAATAGGTTTTAGTTTAACCTCCAAAGAGGCTGGCACTTAAGCCTTTATGATTTATTCTAATTGTTGTAAGTTATATTATGTTTATTTTTCTTTTATTAGAAATAGTATATTTATTGACTTCTGTACAGCATTTGGTGCAGCTTCAGCTGTTATGAAAGTGCTTTCATAACAATGTCAAATACATTTGACATTGACATCAACCTAACATATTTACACCTTGTTTTAAAGGCAGTCCTTTGAGTTCCTTGAGATTCAGAAAGACCCCATTCCACCTATCAACGCTGTATATAGTCACCGTGGATCTATCAAGTACGAGTTCTCCAACGAACTTCTTCAGACACCCATTAAGCTTGTCAAGATCAGCAATGCAAAGGCCCAGGTATGGTTTAGACTGCTTTTTAAAGATTATTAAATAATGTGAATACGTACTGGCCTCAAATGATGATGATTGTGTGATATTAGACTGCAGAGGTCATAAATCAGCTTGCCACCATCAATGTGGAAAATCTTCATGAAAATGCACCGATAAAGTTTTTGGAACTGGTACAGCTCCTCCGTTTTGCTCGCTACGAAGATTTGGAAATGTACTGGAACCAGTACAAAAACATGTCCCCTCACAGGTTCATATCAGCGGCCGAACGGAACTCGCACAATAAATAAATGCTTTAATGAACTTTTTTTTCTAACTTCATTTCTTTTTGCCTTCCCAGACACTGGTTCTTGGATACCATCCCTGTTGCTGGCACTCCCGCTGCTTTTAGATTCATCAAAGAGAAGTTCATGGCTGAGGAAATGAGCACTGCTGAGGCAGCTCAAGCATTAGCTGCAGCTGTGCACATGGTGACTGCTGACCGCGAGGTTATCAAGCTGTTCGAGGTTGGTAATCTGCATTTGTGAATAACTCATTCTTTTAATAAGAAAGAATGAATGGATACAATATGACTGTTTTTCCACTTTTGAAGGACCTGTTAGCGAACGACAAAGTAGAGAAAAATCCACTTCTGCATGAGGTTGTCTTCCTTGGTTACGGTACAATGGTTTACAAATATTGTAATGAGACAGGACCCTGTCCAGCTGAACTTCTAAAGGTAATTTAACCACATAAATTCCATTTTGCTTCATTCTGAGAAAAAACTGGTAGAACTGAATTATTTCATTAATTACTCATTTCCGTCAACAGCCTATTCAAGATCGACTTTCAAATGCAGTTGCCAAGAATGAGGAAGACAACATTGTCCTGTACGTAAAGGTTTTGGGAAATGCTGGACATCCATCTAGCTTCGAGTCTCTCACTAAGGTCATGCCCATCCATGGCACTGCTGCTGCATCTCTGCCAAGGAGAGTTCATGTTGAAGCCATCATGGCTTTGAGGAACATTGCAAAGAAGGAGCCCAGACTGGTTGGTTCAAATGTGAAGTGTTTAAAAGTGTTTTTGTCTATCCACAGAGGTGTATTAGAAGTTAATATTTCTTCTCTGAATTAGGTCCAGGAAATGGCTCTCCAGCTCTACATGGACAAGGCTCTCCACCCAAAGCTCCGTATGCTTTCCTGCATTGTTCTCTTCGAGACAATTCCTGGCATGAGTGTGGTGAGCACTGTTGCCAACACTGTGAAATCAGAGGAAAATTTGCAGGTGGCCAGCTTCACTTACTCTCACATGAAGTCCCTGAGTAGGAACCATGCAACCGTTCATTCTGATGTGTAAGGACATTGTCTCTTCCTGAATTATCATTAAGTCTGAAAAAATGATGCTAAGTCACCTGTTTAACGCTCCTATTGCAGTGCCGCTGCTTGCAACATTGCCATGAAACTGTTGAGCCCGAAGCTGGACAGACTGAGCCTGCGTTATAGCAAAGCTGTTCATGTGGACATCTACAACAGTGAGACAACATATAGAGAAGATGAGATCTATTTTTACTGCAGTATTAGCTAACCTGTTTATTAATATCTATAACAGGCTCCTGGATGCTTGGTGCTGCTGCAACTACCTTTTACATCAATGATGCTGCAAATATTTTGCCAAACACTGCTGTTGCAAAGACCAGAGCCTTCGTCGCTGGAGCAACTGCAGAGGCCCTGGAGGTCATTGAAAAATACAGACACATGTTCAAAAACATATAGCAGAAGTATTGTTATTAATGCTGCTGTTTTTTGTTTTCTCTAAAGATCGGAGCCACTATTGATGGACTACAGGAGATGCTTATGAAAATCCCTTCTCTCGCTGAAAACACTGACAGGATCACCAAAATGAAGCGTGTCATAAAGGCTGTAAGCACCAATCAAAAGAAGAAATATTACACACTCCAACATGACAAAAAAGCATAACTTTTTTTCTCTCCACAGCTATCAGAATGGAGATCCCTGCCCACCGACAAACCCCTGGCTTCGATCTATGTCAAGCTCTTTGGACAGGAGGTTGCCTTTGCTAAGATCGACAAACCCATGATCGACCAGGCTGTTAAGGTACTAGAGACAACAATCAACTGAGCTCAAGGAAAATCAAGTTTTGTCATACATAAAACTTGATTTTATGTACGACTCCTTCTTTACAGTATGCCAATGACGTATCCGTTCAGGAATATGGAAGAGAGATTCTTAAGGCTCTACTCGTGTCTGGCACCAACTTCAAGTATGCTAAGCCTGTGCTGGCTGCTGAGGTGAGACGCATTCTTCCAACTGCCGCTGGTCTCCCGATGGAGCTTGGTCTGTTCAGTGCTGCTGTGGCTGCAGCTTCTGTTAAAAGTGAGTAAAACACAATCTAGAATAAATTTCTCTTTAGGGTTTTCAGTCTAACTTCATACTGAGAGGTGGAGATGACATGATGACAGATTATTACAAAAGGTTGTTTTTTCCCCGAGTTTCTACTGCTAATAACTTACAACGCTTGAAATAAAACAAAACTAATTTACAAGTAATTTTTCAACAAGAAACCAGACAAAAATACTTGGCAAGAGTTTGTGTTTTTACAGTGTAAGCATATTAAGATATAGTCTCATTTAAATGTGACTTCCTTATTCAAAGCAAAAGAAAATCTTGTGATCAGTTTTAAGCAACAGGAAAAGTCAAGAGTTTTTCTGTTTTCTTAGTCCGGCCAAACACATCGCCACGCCTGCCAGAAGATTTCCCCCTCAACAAGCTCCTTGAGACAGACATTCAACTTGAGGCTGAGGTCAGACCAGTGTAAGTGGCCGCTGTCATACACTACATGAAATTCACCATAAGACGATTAATGTGATTAAAAAAAAAACAACCTGAAAACCTTTCTCTTTTTTTCCAGTGTTTCCATGAGCACATTTGCAGTTATGGGACTCAACACTGACGTTTTCCAGGCTTTTGTGATAGCAAACGCCAAGGTCCACTCTGTTATGCCAGCCAAAATTGCTGCAAGACTCAACATCAAAGAAGGAGACTTTAAGTTTGAAGCTCTTCCAGTTGAAGTGCCTGAAAACATCACATTTGTGAAGTAAGCACTTGGATGAATTTAATTTAATCTCTATCACTATACTTGCAGTCCAGCTGAATTTGTTTACTTTCTCTTCAACAGTGTGACGACTTTTGCTGGGTCAAGAAATATCGAGGAACTTCCTAGTGAGAGAGTTACCTACCTCTTCCCTACCAAAGTATTGCCCTCAAGACCAATCAAATCATCCGAGAGGGCTTCCTATGCTGACAGCCTGGTAAATTTAACTTAGCCTTCACTCATACTGTTACATCTGCAATTAAATTCTGATTGCGTCTTACTTCTTTTACAGCTCTCATCCTCTGAGCTCCTTCCAGAGGAAGCAAAATACGTCAAGTCCATTCGTCAACATAAGATTCGAGCATTTGCCAAGAGGTACTGTGCTAAGAACAAAGGTGTTGGACTGAGGGCCTGTTTCAGGTTTGCCAGTGAAAATGCTGCCTACATCCAAGATGGTCTCTTGTACAAACTGGTTGGCCGCCACAACTTCTCTTTCTCTGTGACACCAAGTAAGCACAGGAGAAATCACACTTGAGTATTCCATCGAAGCACATTGTACACAAAATATATTAATGACTATCTTTTAATTTAAGTTGAAGGTGAAGTTGTTGAGAGATTGGAGATGGAGGTTAAAGTTGGACCAAATGCTGCAGAGAAGCTTGTTAAGCGCATCAATCTGAATGAAGAAGAAACCACAGAGGAAGGAGGACCAGTCCTGATGAAGCTCGGCAAAATCCTGTCTTCAAGAAGGAACAGCTCCTCATCTTCCTCCTCTAACTCAAGCAGCTCTTCTAGCAGTTCCTTCTCCTCCTCCAGCTCTTCATCCCACTCCAGCCGTATGATCAATCCTGCAGCCCGACACAACAGGAGAAGGAGTTGCAGTAGCAGTAGCAGCAGCAGCAGCAGCAGCTGCAGCAGTAGCAGCAGCAGTAGCAGCAGCAGCAGCAGTAGCAGCAGCAGCAGTAGCAGTAGCAGTAGCAGCAGTAGCAGCAGCAGCAGCAGCAGCAGCTGCAGAAGCAGCTGCAGAAGCAGAAGCAGGAGTGGCAGACCATCAAGATCCAGCAGCAGTTCAAATAGGACCAGCTCTGCATCAAGCATCGCATCTCTCTTCAGTGGCAGCTCAAGCTCTTCTCGCTCCAGCGCCTCTCGCTCTAAGGTAAATATCTTCATCTTGATCTTGCAGGAAAGTGTTTTAACACACCACTATAGCATGTGGGAAATCTGACAGAAATGTTTGTTCTTTACAGGAAGTGACTGAGAAGTTCGTGAGGTCACATAGAAAGGAGTCTCCCTCCAAATCAGCTTCCAGAAGCAGGAGCACTTCCTCCAGCTTTGAGGCCATCTATAATCAGGTGAAATTTGGTCATCAGAAAATTTAATAAGCACTTAAGAGGTGTTATTTATGTTCTGTTTAGTTTTAAGTGTGAACATACCCCATTTAACATTGAGTGTCACCACAGAAAAAATTCCTCAGGGAAGAGGAAGCTGTTCTGGCATTGATCGTCCGTGCTGTCAAAGCTGACAAGAGGATTTTGGGATACCAACTTGCTGCCTACCTTGACAAACCAAATGCCAGACTTCAGATCATTGTCTCCAACCTGTCTTCTGATAGCAACTGGAGGCTCTGTGCTGATGGAGTTGTGTTGAGCAAGCACAAAGTTACAGTAAGGCCCTATATACAAGATACATAATAAAAGTCTATCAGCAAACATAGGTGACTTATTCTAATGTAATGTTGTTTGTCAACAGACTAGGATTTCCTGGGGCGAACAATGCAAGAGATATCGCGCCAATGCAACAGCAGAGACTGGTCTTGTTTCTTCAAGACCGGCAGCTCGCCTCAGAGCATCCTGGGACAGAGTGCCCTCTGAACTGAAACGTTATGGAAAGATGTAAGAAACTCTACATCACACAGGACTCCATGTCAGGAATTTTTGTACAGTTTCTGAGATTCTTTTCATTTCCTTCCAGGGTCAACAAATATGTCCGTTCTAAAGTACTGTCAAATTTGATTCATACAAAGCGAGTAAACGGCACCAGGAAAATCTCAGTCGTTGCAGTTGCAACTTCTGACAGGAGAGTTGACTTCATTGTGAAAACTCCAAAGGTATGAAAAGGATGAGACTTTGTTCTCCAAATAGATAGTGTCATTAATATTCTGAGTGTTTTTATAATTGAAATGAACTCTTCTTGCAGAAATCTGTCTACGATGTCACTGTGCGCCTTCCCATGTCTATGCCCATTGAAGAGATCAAAGGTCTCAGCCCATTTGATGCAGTCATTGACAAGATCCACTTCATGGTTTCAAAGGCTGCCGCAGGTAAAGCCAAATGTTTCTTTCATAAGTACAGATACCTTTGTCTGGCAAATTTAGACTAAGTGTGTTTTCTTACTCTTTCCAGCTGAATGCAGATTGGTTGAAGACACATTCTACACATTCAACAACAGGAGCTTCAAGATCAAGATGCCTTCCTCTTGCTACCAGGTTGTCGCACAGGACTGCACTGATGAACTGAAGTTTATGGTTCTCCTGAGGAAAGATTCTAGAGAGCAACACCATATCAATGTCAAGATTTCTGAGATGTAAGTTTCCAGGGAAAACTAGAAGACAGCTTTAGTCTTCACACACAGGACGATCAACAACCCAAAATAAACAGGGTTTTAACTTTTATGCTTTCAGTGACATTGACATGTATCCAAGGGACAACAACACTGTTGTGAAGGTCAACGAAATGGAAATTCCCCTCACCAGCCTGCCTTACCGCCACCCAACAGGTTACTATGAACAGTCTTTACTGTTTTATTTGGTATCACACTAATATCTACAAACTACAGTTACACCTGATAATTTCACTCTGTATTTCTGAGTAGGCAGCAAGTTGGTATCCCAAATACATTTTCTTAAATTACTGCATCATCAAACTGTTACAGCTTCCATTGAGATCAGACGGAGTGAAGAGGGCCTTGCTGTATTTGCACCTAAACATGGTCTCCAAGAAGTCTACTTTGACAGAAAGACATGGATGGTAAAAAAATACTGTTTATTATTAACTTTTTCTTGCATACTCTTAAAGGTTACAAGAGAGGTTTTAGAGAAACCTCAAATGTAGTTGATATTTCTGTTTTCTAATGTCCCCATGTTGCATTGCAGATCAAAATTGCTGACTGGATGAGAGGAAAGACCTGTGGACTTTGTGGAAAGGCTGATGGAGAAATCAGACAGGAGTACCACACTCCTAACGGACGTGTGGCTAAGAACTCAGTCAGCTTTGCTCACTCCTGGATTCTGCCTGTTGAAAGCTGCAGGGATGCATCTGGTAAAGCCCAATATATATCTAGAAGTTTTGCACATAAATTAATTGTGTGTTGCCTTCTTTAAAAACTGACTTAACAACATTGTCCTCCTGCAGAGTGCCATCTGAAGCTTGAATCTGTGCAGCTGGAAAAACAATTGACCATTCATGGTGAGGACTCCACATGCTCCTCTGTTGAGCCTGTACCTCGCTGTCTGCCTGGATGCTTGCCAATCAAGACCACCCTCGTCACTGTTGGTTTCAACTGCTGGTCATCTGGTGAGTTTTTTTTTTCTATAAAAAGGGGGTAATTCATAAACATTTACAGCGCAATTTCTCACTTGTGTATTTTCCTTGTTTGTGTAGATTCTGAGAGCAATCTCTATGACAGAAGTGTGGACATGAGAAAGAATACCGAAGCTCACCTGGCTTGCAACTGCAATTCTAAGTGCTCTTAACTACATTTCCTTTAAGGCATTTCATGTAATTTTTTTCTGTAACAATAAATAAACAGCATCTTAAAATTCTGTGACAATGGTTATTTAAATGTGTGTGTGATATATAGATTTATAAAGAAATTTAAAAGGAAGGAAGCTCAGCTTTCTCTGGGACTCAACATTTCTGAATGTTGAGTCCCAGAGATGTGAATTTAATTCAATTTAGATGTGAAAATGTGCAGAATTGAGACTAATGTTAGGTTTTCAACTCAAAAACATAATAAAACTGCTTCCCATCGAATTCAAATAAATTGTTCAAAGACTCAATACACATTGAAGGAACCTTCTGTATTAAAAAAATATCCCTGCACATTGAAGGGAAAATGTATTTTACCCTTTACTTTTAAACCATCAGTCAAAATAATTGATGGAAAAACATTTGCTCACTCACAAAGGAAAAAAAAATGTTTACAAGATGTTGTGATTTTGGGGAAATGAAGAAATATAAAATGACCATCACTCTGTGGAGCTCTATCAGAGATCATGTCTCAAAAGGGGAGCATGATCTTGAAAGTGATGAAAGTTAACCTCACAAGAGCAGTGGGACAGCTGAGTACACCCAGTGAATGTACTGGACTGAAACCTCCAAAAGGCCAAATAAATGATCCTGAAGAACACCATCCAGGTTGAAAACATTATGCTTGAAAACCGAAAGCACAGAGCTATTTCATTGTGTTAAATGAGACAATGGACAGTGCAATAAGGACTAGTCCTGGTGAAGCTTAGTCCTGCTAACCCAAACAAAACAACACAGTTTGCCCTGAGCAGCTTAGTCCTGCTAAGCTGGACTAAGCTGGTGTCCGGCTAAGCTAAGCTAAGCTATTTCTGATCAAAGACAAATACTGTCTTTGATCAGAAATACATCATCTTTCCCCTCCATGTCCAGCAGCTCTGCTTTGACCAATTCAAGAGCTTGAGTTCCTCACTCCAATCAAGACCACCCTCGTCACTGATTTTACTCTAAATGTAAAATCAGTTATCAACTTGTCAATGTGGATACATCACAAAATCCCAGATATTGACTCTTTGCAACTAAGTCACTGAATCATTCAAGGCGCCATGACGGACGTCTGAAGTGAGGGACCGGAGTACCGGAGTGCAGAGCAACTGCAATTGTTCACCGAAGTTGTTTTTGCCAGTTTCGCCACGGCTTCTACTAGTCAGAGTCAAGTTATGTGTGAAAGTACACCTTGTTGTGGCTTGTCGACGGTATTTACAAATATTGTAAATAGTTTGCTTACAAATCGACTCATCGCCTCCATCCTTATATATGACGGTGCGCCATTGTTTGAGTTGAGTCTAACGGTTTGTCTAAGTAATGGTTAGACTCGTATTTTCTTCATAAAGCGTTAATTGACATCTTTCTAATCATACTTAAAAATACATTAACGTAAATCTTCTTACCTTGATAAAAGTGTTAGCTATAAATCCCCTCTTTCACCGAGGGTTGCCAGTCATGATGAATAACGGCTCCTATCCACAGCGCCTTTCCTCATTTAACGTTATATAATGAAATGACACGTGCTACTGTCTCAAGTAGTAGCACTATCCAATGTGTGGCCCTAATTGCATTTTTAAAATGATACAAATCTGTTGTTTAGTTTTATTTAGGGCAAAAATCATTTCCGACAACAATGTTCTTGATACTAGGTACAAGTATTTATCTTTTAATAGCCACATTTGTAGGATAACATCTATTCCATGACTTTTACGAAAACGTCTAATTTGATGGACTCAAATGTGATTTTCAATTATTAAACTTGACTAACTAAAGCAAGCATTTCCAAAGACATCCGAATTCCACATTGCTTAAATTAGACAGAAAACATTTTTAGGTTGTTTTTTTTTGTTTGTTTGTTTGTTTTGTTTTGTTTTCTCATATTAAGACCAAAATTGTTTGCCATTTGTATTTCTTTTTATTGCTGACTTGACAAATTTGGTCCATAATCTGACAAAACGTCAGGATGTCAGTGGTCACCACGTGTTTGGATTTATGCTTCACAATGCACACCAGCACCACCCAAAGGCAAAGAGAGGTAGTGCAGGAGAAAGATCAGAAAACGCCTAATGAAGTACAGTCAAAATGTCATATTTAACAATGTGTAATGACTCATGTAAATATAAAGTGTGTGATTTTATATTAGAGAGTTACAGTAACTGTCCGAAACCTTAAAAAACCATGTTTACAATTATAGAAACACTGAAGTGGTTTAAATCTAACACATCATGTACTTTTATAAAACTTACACCCTCATACACATTTACAAATAAATAAGTAATTCATATGCTAATAAAGTTGATATTAAAACTAGGGAATGATAAATTGTTCATTGTATTTGTGCTACATTCACATTGCTCTGAGATAAATAGCTGCTTTAGTGCTACATTCTAAATCTTGGTCAGAAAAACAAAAAATCTTAACAAGCTCTACCAAGGAATTCCTCTTTTAGGCTATATGAACCAATATTAAACACTGAGCACAACTAAGAACAGTCCTGCTGAAGAGAAATATGTTTGCTCCTCCACAACTGAACAGAGACTAAAAAAGTCCTCATTCAGTTTCAAACATAAAATATTACGCTCAACAACAATGATGACAGTACCACATAAATAAATAAATATTTTCCCCCAATTGTTTTGAAACATTAAGAATATAAAATAAGAACCCTTTACAATTCATTTTGTTTCAGTCATTAACAAGACATATTTGGCTTCATTTTACTCTGTCTTTGATGTTTGCATTCATCAGATACACATTTCTGCAACTATGCATAAACAGCATGCATTAAGAGATTCTCATTCAAACAATAAAAGTGTCCATGGCTTCATATGCTACTGCTCTTCTCAGGTGTGAATGAATGGCTGCTGAGGTCTTCGCTCTCCCTCCACTGTTTGTCCCGCAGAGAAATATTTTCACGTAGTGGACTCAATTCCTCAAAATGTTCTGACTTTCTGTGTTTTGACGAGCTGCAAGCCACACTTTACAAAGAGAGATAAAATACAATTACATTCAGACGTAGAAGTTATTGTTTTACAAACTTCAATTCAAGTAAAGACTTTGTACCCGTTTTCTGGAATAAGGCAAAGTTCACACTCCATATCAGCTGCAGAAGAGGCCAAGTCTGATTGCCATTCACTGAGTGTTTCTGAACCCATCGGTGCACTAACCTCAGTTTCAGCTGGTTAGATAAAAATGTGACTTAACCACCAAGATTAACAAAACAGCAATTGTTAAATGGTTCTGAACTTAAGGAAAGACTCACCGATCAATAAGGCACTTGCAGACTTCGGCACATGAAGCTGCTTCGAGTTTCCAAACGGACTCATACTTAGAAACTGCTGTTTGAGCCATGTTCCCCGATCCTCCTCAAAGATCTTCCTCTGCAAGTTAAATCAGAACATTTTTAGAATATAGTCAATATAGTCATTTTTTTAGGCGCACATTTCCTGTACAGTATTTTGTTCACCTCATGGCTCAGTCTAATAGCTGCTTCAGTGAAGTTCCTCCTTTCCCTCTCAAAGCTCTTTCTCTGTTCCTCTAAGCTCTTCCATTCCTCACCGAGGCGTGTCTTCTCTTGCAGCATGTAGCCATCATTCTGCAGCGACACTGAGTCTTCGCTGCACACACAGCTCAGCTGCTTCTGCAAACCCATAGTGCACAAGTATAGTCAGGACCCCAGCAAAGCAGGAGGTATTCAGAAGAAATTCACATAGCTCAGAATTAACTTGATAATTTCAAATAGATAAGATAGGAATTGTGCCCATTTAAAAAAATGATCACATATGATAAAATATGGCAGCTTTATGTAAATCTGTCTCACAGACCAGATATATAGCTAGATAGACGAGCTATAAAAATATCTAAACACAAAGATACACATACAGCTTCACAGAAACATAACAAAAATACTAAAATAGACCAATATTGAGGTTAAATAAATACGCAAAAAATGGTTCTATAGTCTTGAGAACAAGTAAAAAAATAAAGCGCCACAATTCAATTAAGATCTATTTCAGTACAAAATAGGTCTTGATAAAAAATGTTCATTGCTTGATGAGCTTTATCTTCAGACTTTCGATATTCAGGTACATTTTAAAAAATATATAATTTAGCCCCGCAAAAATGCAGTCTTACCTGTAGGAGCTGCTGCTGCTTTTGAATAAAATCTTTGCACCGCTGGATCTCCATCTTTAGCCGGTCCAGCTCCTCCTCATGATTCTCACGAGGGACAGCGTCAACATTGTTAGACTCAGACATCTGAGTCAAAGATACTAAAAAAAAAGAAGAAAAAATCATCCATGTCCCAAAGGTCTTATAAATCTGGAATTTGATTATTATCAAAACAAGAGGGCTTTGACGATTAATAATAAATTGAGGCAGACCAGAGCATTAAGATTATTTAAAAATTGCATGTACTGCTTAGATATGCACTGTGCAAGATTTGTTGTCTGATTTTAGACAATCTGTTGAATCCTTGATCTTTATAGTCATATAAATGATACAAGTAACAAAAATAAAGAACTATTTGAATGGTTAGCAATTAGCAGTTCTCTCCTGATCTACTGAAATTTATTCAACAATGGTAAATAGTCCTCAAACCCAACAAGTTTTTTTCTCCACACTACCTTGGCTGTCCAGTCTTTCAACGTGGCTCTTAAGTCTTCTCCACTGGAGGCGAATACTGTTAGTCAGCTTCTCCCTGGCATCAATGCAAAACAACTCTAAACTTTCCTTACTGGGGTCTAACACCTCATCATCTTCGTCTGAGGCAGCCTGAAATTATACACAAAAGATACACATTCTTGGTAAAAGTGTGCAAAACACTGTATACAATATATTTTTGTATTTAGAGCTAAAATAGACAAAACAAAAGGAAAACTAGTGTTTACAGAAATATGAGTAAATCGTAAAGAATATTTGGTTATGTGTGCAATGGACACTTAACAGAAGAAAAAGGAATAGAAAAAGTGGAAAGAGTATTTACGAACAGTACTGGCCAAAACAGCTCCAACCTGCGTATCGTTATGCTCATAATTTTCTCCGTTGGGGATCAGTTTTCTTGACTTCAGGATGGACACCATCTCCTTCTTCATCTGATGCATCACCTTCCTCAGCTCTGCATTTTCCAGGACAAGCTCCCTCTGCCTCATGTCGTAATCGCTCAGAAGTGTCCTATACATCTCTCCCTCATGCCTTCAGGAAAATATATAAATTATTTTTTTTTTTTTTATTGTGACAGAACAGAGAACCACCAGCTGGTCGTGGCAGACGGTTGCTCAAAATGAGTCGTTTGTTTTTTTTCTACTAAAAGGAAGTCACCCCTTTCTAATGGGGCGATGATTAAAGATGCAGAGAAAGCAGGTCAACATTGTTTTGTCATTTGTGAACATAGCAATTGCTTTAAATTACTGCTTTATAAATAATATAAACTAAAATTAAAGTTCATGTTTGAAAAACATATTATTTAACATCCTGGCAAAAAACATACCCCTTTTGCTGGTAGTGTAATATTACAATCACAGCAACCTTTAGCACAAACATCTTTACACACATTTTAAATACCACCAATGATTTTCTTCCTTTGTGTGGCAATACAAATGTAATAATTTCCTAATAATGGTAAAAGCATTCTGAATTAAAATATATCTCTTTAAAACTGACAGTAAAATCTCTCATGGCTTTAACAATAGATCTATAATTTGATTTTATAAAGGTGAACAGAACCTACTTTGCCTCTGTTTTTTCAGTTTTCCAAAGGCTTCTCTTTCCATCAGCTCTTCCAATGTTGTTTAATATGTCAATAGCTGGAAAACAAGAACATGAAAAACAGAGAACATATAGGGGGGGAAGTTACCCGTTTCTCCAGCTAGTTTACGCATAGTAATATTGTATACTTTTATTTTACGTCACATTTTCTTCTTCTGTCTCCCCTGAAATGTCTCATTGTTTTTCACAAATACAACTATCATTCTTATTTTCAGCACAGTAGAGTAGTGAGCAGGTTTCCGTGCATTGTCTCCAAGCTTTTAATTCCTTGTGTACAGTAAGTACTAAAATGAAAAATTATTATGCAAGCAAATGTGCTATTTTACCTGGTTTCCTATCTTTTTTGTCAGCCAGGAGTTGATTCAGTCGCTCCTTCAGTTTAGAGAATTCTCTCTCCCTCCGTTTCATTTCGTGGTTGAACTGACAGGCACGGCTAGAAATTATGTTCTGCAGTTTTTGCACCTGTCGCGAAGGAGAGAAAAAGAAAAAACAAGCTGATGGTTTTTGTACAAAATGTATGAGGTAAACTGTGAAAGTATTACTTATGATAAAACTAGTGCACATTGCCTCATCCCACCTCTTCTTTCTCATTTTTCAGACAGTTCTGCAGACTCTTCAGTTTCTGCTGCAACTGTCGTTCTCTCTCAAGCAATCCCGTGTTTTGTCGTTTGGAAACTTCAACCTCTTCCTGCACAGCACAAGGGAAAGCTGTTACTGACAGCAAAGCCTTTTGACAGATCACAGAGAAATCCAATTGTGTGTGTGTGTGTTTTTTTACTATTCATTAACTAATCTGCAATTTTATTATTGATGCAATATTTAAAATAGGCAAGTCACTCATTACCTTTAGATGAGTGTTATTAATCTTCAGGTAATCCACATTGCTGCTGAGTTTCAGCTGCTCTATTTCCATGTTTTCCAATGTTCTCAGGCTCCTGTGGTGCAGCTGAATCAGGTCATACATGCAATTCAGCACAGCCACAACATTCAGCTGTGAGCTGCTGTCTGACTCGGTCCAGCCAGTCGAAAGACCCAGCAATGAGACCTCCTGTAAAATAAGACAAATCAGGTGAGTTGGCATTCAGACTTCCAATACATTGCTGCAGTTTGCCCCAGATCTGTCTTTGGGACTCAATTTATGAATAGGTCTATCAATTTGAAAGCTACAAAACAAACAGACCTGACTGATGTGAGACAGGCATTCCTGCAGATTGTGCTCTGTGCAGAAGGTGCTGAGCCTGTGAGAGTTTCTGTGGAGTGGCAGCGATGACGAGCTGAACTGACTCAAGGGAGGTGTTCTACATTCAACAGAACAGCGGCGAGCGTCCTTGACTTGAAGGAGAAAAGAAGTCTGTCAAATATCTCTCATGCACAGCCTTGTGTTCACTTACTATATGAAAGAACTGATAACTTTTCAATTAAAATAAACTGTTTAAGGAATTCTAGGAATTATTTTAACAATGATTACGAATAGAATTGATCAGTTATGATTTCTAACACAGGACTAAGGTTGGACATACTGTTTATGGAATAATGCAATAGAGGAACCGACAGGACAGGGTTGATAAGTGAGTCAAATATAACACAAAACAATGACAACACATTTTGTGAGACAAAGAGCTTTTTGCAATTAATTATAATATTTCACGAGACTTACACTCACCCTGTGAGGACTCTGGCATTGTTGCAGTGCAGCCGTCAGCAACCAGTGTGGAAAATCTACAGCATGTGCAGATTAGAAAACATGAATGCAAGATCCACCTACTGCATCCTGAAATAGACGGTCAGATTAGCAGTGGCCATTCGATGCACTCTGGATTACCGGGCTTTGAGAATAAACATGCGGTGGTGAGGGGTTGAAACCTGCAACAAACTGAGTAAAAAAGCTCATCAATCAAGAATAAAAAGGTTGCAATTTGCATTTGAATTATAGTGTATTTCTTTTACAGCTATTAATATAGTTATTTTGTTAGTTTAAGTATATGGTATCATAGCACTTAACAGGTTGCAGGCCGAGCCAAGGCTGTTAATTTTTCTTACTGGAGTAATCAGTTGATCAGATTAACTCCAGGCAGACAACATGTTGTTTTAATTCCAGATAAACAAATCAAGAGACATGGATGGAAACTATGTATGTTGCAAATAAAAATAAAAAATGTATGGGCTTTTGAGTGAGACTGATCAACTCTCATTTGAAAGCGCTTACTGAACTGTTTACAATTTTGGATAAAAGCTACATAGAAATGTACAGAATTCAATAAAAATCTAAAAAATTTAAATAAATGTTCTGACAATTCTGTACTACTGTTGTTTTTTACCTTTTCTGTATCTTCCTACTATTAATAATCTATTATTAACAGTAGGAAGATACTGTTAATAATATAACTCAGAAGGATATGCATTTTCTCTCAGGGACTCCTAATCTGGATAGATAAATTGGGAATCCTTAGTGACAGACTGCTAGTGTTAACCTTTAATGAGGTCATTTTAAATTTCAATGTTTGTTCATGCGTGGTATTTCAAGAGTTTTGCCATTGTCTATAGGGCAGTATCCAAAAAATACGATTATTTTTGACTGATTTAAATTAATTATGAACTACAGTTCAGTGTCACTTATTTTAGCATGTCTTGTCTGAGAAAGACTAAAACATGTGCACTTTGCATAACCAGAAATATTGAATAAACTGACAAAATGCACACGTTACTTCATTATAATCGAGATAAAACATTGAACTGGGTAGTCAGCGCTGTGCTGCGTGACATTTAAACAATATTGCAGCCTAATCTGGACAGGTTTAAACGTATAAGGCCTGAATGAGTTTATTTACAGAACAAAATCAACGAGTAAAGTTTTATGTACTCACTTCATGCTTCTATTTGTGCGGTATTTCCGAGGCTATATGCTTCACAGCTCAGCTTGCCTCTGCAAACCACGACACACAAACCAAACACGGCGCTGAATGGTCCACTCGTTGCATAGCAACCAAACATGGCTCAATGTGATTGGCTGTTGGCTGTGAGGCAGTTCGAGCGTTCTCAAACGCTATAAATTTTTAACATTAATTTTTACCATGTTTAACAAACCCTTCAAACAAAAGGCGTTTCTCACTTGGTCAGATTAAAAGCGGATTTGACGAGTGAAAGTCTAAAGTTGAAAACAAATATGAAGTGTAATGTCAACTCTACACACATTATTTTAAACGAAAGCAATGCAAAATGGCAGTTCGAACAAACATGTTGCCATCATTTAAAAAAAAACCCAAACATTTAAAAGATAATATCGACATAATATAATAGTTCTATCATTCTATATAAATGTATTAATTTATATTTGATCTTTTCATCATTCTGCAAAAAATATGTTTTTGGGTTGAGGTGTCTGATTTTGTAGTAAGCCTTCAGAGAACCAAACAAATTAAGAATTATGACTATTTGTAAGCTCATATTTATGCTTGTACATGCAGTTTATTGAATAAATATAACTCCGTCTATTGCAAACACAAGAAAGAAGCGCTTGAAGATAAACATAAAAGCGTATGCAATTTTTAAAATCTTATATAAGATATAGTTTAGTAGAAATGAGAGCAGATCTCTCTGAGTTCTCTTCACCCTATCATAATTTCCTCCTGATTCTGTTACATTGAGATAAAATAAGAAAACATGGGAGAGTGAGAGGATGGCTTCCTTTAAAAGGTAAAGGAAGCCATTAGAGTCTGATGGCCAAAGGGGCACCACTAAAACACATCAGAGGAGTGAGCAGAGTAGCTTCGTCCCCAGGGGGTGGAGAGTAAACCCATCCCCATCAATTACAACAGCCCCACCCTATATGAGATCAAGGGTCAATAGAGAAGTAGAGCCCATATGCTGAAAGAAAAACACATTTTGTCTGTTTTAGGAGGGTTTAAGATGTAATTTGATCTTTTAAAATCTTTATTTTGTTTCAGTCAGTTTCATGCCATTATAAAAACTGTGGCATTCATTTCACATTAAAAGTGTAATTATTTCCAGAAGATTAAGCATGGATGAAAATTAGGCAACTTGAGCAAGATATATTTACCACTCTGTCTGGATAGGCCAGGCGCAGTGAGTAATAAATCATTTCATTGGGTGATAAATGAAAATGAGCTCAATAATTTCCATTTGCATGATTTATTGTTTTTTTTCTCTCTCTCTTTCTACCAAAATTTGGATGACAAAAGGCTTCAGTCTGGTAGACTGGTCTCAACTAACCCTTTTGGTGAAGGACCATTTTGTTTAGAGACTTTATAATTTATTTTATTTGTTAAATGTTGATAGGATTTTAAAATGTATTGATAATTTTACCATTATCATCATATGACTTGAAAACGGTCTAAAGAAAACAATATTGTTGTATATCGCAATAACATCTCAGACAATTTATAGTCCAGCAAAGTTTGACAGCGATCTGTTTCAGAATAACATGTAAATGTCTTGAACCCCAGACAAAATTGATATAATACACAGTTGCTAAAAATTTCCATTAATATAAAACTAATCTTTTCTAAGAACGTTGTACATTTATGACTTTTCTGTCACCTGTTCTGAATTCATAATACACCATATTTGTACACAATGTATGTAATAAGAGATTGTCCAAAAACCCTTAAAACATGCAGGGATATTTAATCTGTTTGCATCTTCAAATATAACAAGTGTTATGTGGTAAACAAATCATCTCAACTGTTTTGAGTAAATGCAAGTTCAAACTCCACCAGCAGCAATAAGCTTTGCATGACTCAGGAACAAATGTTACTCTGCCCATCAGCCAGGTACTGCAGACGTTGTAGCAACTTTTTTAGTTCCCGACTGACCTGCCACATACTGAATATGAAAATATATGAAACAAAGAAACAGAAAGTTTCTTTTATTTCAACATGACTTTCAATTTGAAAAAAGTGTAGATGTTGTATTTTTATGCCTGCAAGTCATGTGGAGGCTGTTTGAAGATCCAGGATCCTACTAGCTGACTCCAGAGGGTTTGATGCCAGTTTGAACCCAAGGGACCTCTCAGCAAGTAAAAGACAGGAAGAGAGCGATATACTTAACTATCTCTACATATGTACATATGTTGCACTGCCGGTGTGAATAAATGAATGTTATCTAGCAGTACCACACATTGGATAAATGAGGGTAGTTTATCTGATTGGGTATTATGAAAGAACACCACATGAGTGAAATCTGATTCTCATTGGCGATAAAGATGTTTACATCCGTTGTGAAGCGAGAGATAAGTAAAGATGTAAAAACACACCGGAGAACTAGATTTTCTCTGTGGATCTCAGCAAATTATTGTAGCTATGTCAACATCTAAATAAATTCAACTGTGACATAACATAGAAGGACCAAAAACTGTAACACAGCTGCAAGTACAAAGACAGTGACATATTGTTAACCCACTGACTTTTGTACATTTTGAAAAGACAAATTTCTTCACTTCCGCTAGATGGCAGTGAAGAGCTCTGGATTAGATTGCAACTATAGTTTAAGATTCAGGGTTAAATTCTGTTTCTATCCTGAACTGATATGCATTGTTGTTTATTATGAACTATGTTCATACATTAGACTAGTACATACACTCCTGCCTTGTTTTTCTGAGGGCTAAGCTATACTTTCTCAATAAATTCTGTTTTAGTATTGTTCTGTCTGTCCTATATCATCATATTAGTTTCTGTCATATTTGTGTGGATGTAATACACAATAAACTCCAGAATTCATCAGACTCTTAAAAAAGTAAAAATAAAATAAAAATAATAAAAATAATCACATTAGAACAAGTAGCAGATTCAATTTTGTCTGTCATGGTAGTCATCTGTTTTACCGTGAATGTAAATGGCTTCCTGATTTAATAAAGTGCACACTATTTTGGAAAATATAGCAAAAGACCACTTAAATATAGTTTCAGCTCTACATAACATCTGTTCTCACCCATATTCCTGGTAGAATTAGAGACAACTGATGGTACAAAGCAAATGGCTACAATCTGTAGAGCAAGCTGCCACTCCGACTGAAAGGAAGTTAGAGCAAGTTGCACTTTCAGCCACAAAAAGAAGAGTCATACGTGTTACCAGCAGAAAAGCTGAAGTCCTGATAGTTACTGTGTATTTATTTTCATCAGAAGCAAATCTGCTAATAATAATTATGCCAAACATTTGTCTTCTTCATCTCATCCAAGGATCTGCATGTGTAAAGTTAAAAAAAAAAAAAGTTCTGAGTTAAACATGTGAACATCTGTTATTTCCCAGCTGCTTTTCAACAGAAACTATGGAACACAGTTTGCTAAGTTTACATCTCAATTACCTTGTATATTTCCTAACAGAGTGTTCCTCTGGCTGACTTTAAGAAGCCACCCACAGAGGAAATTATAGAGTGAAAAGCAGCAGTTTATTTTGTGATTGCTGCAGATGTACAATGTGGCTGTTTTGTTGTGTTAGATTCAAAGTATCAAAGCTATATATGCAATGTCAAATACTGAAAAAACCTGAAAGTAACACAATGACCAAAGCGCTCACTTGTTGTGCTGGAGATATTTTGCACACTTTGCACACTCAGCAGTCGCCAGCAGTCCTGTTTTGAAAGTGAAGATTCCCATAAAAACTCTTTGTGCTGCTGGAAGCAGAACATTCTATTAGCTGTCTACTAGTAGACAGCTAATTCATGTGTTAGACACAGAAGAGAAATTAATTACCCTTGCAGACTCCACACCCAGAACAAATAGGATGTCCTGCTGTCTCTCATGTGGGAGTTTCAATGTTGTCTGAAATGATTTTCCAAGTAGATCATGAAACACAGGTGTGTATCCCGGAGAGCAGGTATATTTGTATTTGTTCACTTTCTCCCACAGGACATCGATTCATTGAAAATCTTATGCATTGTGTTTGTTTGTGTGGTTAATTTTGGCTATGAGTCACATTGTAGGGTCCTTAAACCTGTGTGGATGTATAAAAGCAAATCTGGTGAGTCATGCTGTGTGTTTGCAGTGAACCTCTGTCAACAACAAATGAAAACATTTATCTCATGCAACAAACTTGGGTCAAATGTCTGCTAAATTGCTCGAGTTCTTTGTTATTTGAATAAGGAATTTAAGCTTCCCGCAGATTCTTGGCTTTTCACTTGTCTCATTGTATCTATCAACTTGAAAAACAAAATATCAACTGGGAAGACAATGCTGGATTCCAGAATAGTGTCTAATCCTGAGTAAGACAACCTGATGATGTCATTTTAATAACATTAACAAGAAACTTGATGGAAAAAAGGCACGTGAAGGCAAACTTTTCTGCTCCTCAAACTTGCAGGTCCTTAAATACAAGCGATGTCTTCACAAATTGATAAATGAATTTGCATCAAAACTCATGTAAACCAGAGCTTTTGATTTTCTAGATATTTCCATCTCAGGGTGCAACAATGTTTTTAGTCTATAAAGCTGTTGCAGTTTCAATGTAGTTTTTCTAAATTTTGCTAAACTTCTTTGCAGAACCACATCTATTACTGAAGTTACAGCTGCCAGGCTTTTGAGATGCGTTTCTATCAGTTTTGCATGTCTTCTCAGTTTAGATTGAAGCTTAAGCTATTGCTTTCGAAACTTACCCCACTTTAAACAGCTCCCCAACTTCACCCCTGGCCTGTCTGCTGGCTTCTTGGTCTTTATTATGTTTATTCAGTAATGTTCCCTTTGGTCTTCACAGGACAGCTGTATTTATGCCAAGGATAAAGTGTACACATGTAGACTCTCTTTTCTAACCTCTGAAGGCAATTTGTTGCACCAGATTTTATTTAGGAATATCAGAGTCAAGAGAGCTGGAGATTAATCCACAAATCTTCACCACAAATTAGCAAAGAAATTCCCACAATCGGCTTTTTATTGCAGTTACTCTGGGTCTCAGCTCACTGAAACTCAAACACAACTTCTGCATTGTATGTGTTCTTCAGTAGACAAATTGCTGGAGTTAATGTTTACCTCACCAAATGATGAAACTCTGAAATTTAACAGTTTCAACTAAAAGCATGTACCTATCACTGCAGAGAAGTATTGAAGGTTGAGGTTTTGAGACATGTTTTTTGTTTTTGCCATTTTTCTTTAGAACCATTGAAAAACTATGTGAGGATTTAATATCATCCTGTAAAAAGGCATGTTGAAAAGTAGAAATGCCTCTTTTTTGGAATAGCTGCTTATACATCAGTTAACCTTTGAACTCCTGCATTTCATGTGCGATTTTATGTAAAGTTGGTTCAAAACTCTGAGAAAACGCATTTTCAAAGTTGTTGTTAATGGATAGAAAATCTTAATGCACACAGCTGAAGTTGTTCCCCTTTAGAGTTTAGTTCAACTATTCCAATACCTTCGTTATTTAACGTGTCTGCATTTACCGTGAAAGATGAAACCATGTAGTCTGTGCAGAGGCGCCGCCAGGAATCTTGGGCCCCACGACAAAATATTAAATGGAGTTTGTGCCTGTGAAAGAAAAAAACGTTAGAGTATGAGTCATTAGTGTGGGTGTTGATGTGCAACAGAAAATCTTTACATTAATTAGACCTGCTGTGTTGTGAAGTCTTTGTCTTTGTGACAGAGGGACCTGTTGCTACATGCCAGCACTTCCCCATCCTGGGCCTCAGGTTGTCTGGTCTGCATGCTTTTGTTAGTTGTTTTTTTTTGTTTGTTTTTTTTACCTGCTTTTAAGCATTTCTTTTTATGTTCATCATTTCACATTTATTCTTCAATAGAACTTGGAGACAAATTGTTTCCCTTTAAATCAGCTGAAGTTCACACACGACCAGTTCACTAACATAACAGATGCTGATGCTGGTGCCCTGTATTTCACCAATAGTTTGGGATTTGTAATCTGTAATCTGGCCTTTTGCTCGATCAGTGGCATGTCAGCCAATATTTGTACAAAACTCACTTTACTGATAAGGACTTTCTCTACCCAGCTTCAGTCTGTTCTTATTCTGACACACACAAAAAAAGTATTTTGATTATCATAGCTGATCTTTAACTGGAAAGATTTAGTTTAATTTCATGTAAAAGAGTGGGGAAAAGAGGTTAAGTATATTTTTATACATTGTATACAAATACTTCCTTTCAACTGTGTGTATTTACTTAACACTTACTTTTGGTTGACACCAGTTTCCAGGGAAGTGGAAAGATTTTGCACAATATTGAAAACATGTAGCTCTATTGCGTTAAAATGATCTCACAAAACAGATCAAAAAGAACAAATAAACGCTATTTAATGTAATACAAAAGATGTACATGAGACGTTTTCCCTGACTTACTTTAATTTTAAGCCCACATTGTTTAAAATTATGGAGGATCCGCTCCACATTTTTAAATGGCGGAATGCTTGTATTTCACTTGTAGTAAGAGCATTGCGAGTTAAGGCCAAAACCTGAAATGAGTTTTGATGATGACCACAAGCTCAGCTGAACCTGAAAGTCTTGTTCATGACTGTGGTAAACGGTGAGAAAACTGTCTGCACGAGACATTGAACCTGACTGAGCGTCATTTCATGATGGCTCAATGTGGTTGAGCCGTTGTGACACCAGCGCAACCACATTCCTGGAATTACACAAAAATGCTGTACTAGTCGAGGTTGACAAAGCCAAATCCTTAACATAAACACAAAAACTATTTTAAATTTGTCTTTACAAGTACTATACATTGCCTCAAGTGTCAGACTTACTGCACACATTATAATGCAAGTTGTGAAGATGCTAAATGACAAAGTTTCCCATCAAACTGTAAAGGTAACAACGCTGTTACTTTAATTTGACTCTCTTGAGCTTTTAAAAATACGATGTGGTCATCTGCAACACCTGCTTCAGTTCGACATGACGAGCATTCAGAGCTAGTATTCCTCCTTCCTCGGACCTCTGACATGAAATAGATATTTTCACAAAGTGAACTGCAGGACACAGAAATCCAAGAATATCAGTAGTTCCTGCTGGTCGAGCACCAACAACCATACCATTAAATCACTTCAATTCCCTCATTTCCTCTGTATTAATTTTGTGTTTTTGTTGTTTCCTGTTCTTTTAGTTGTTTTGAAGTATAATTTGGTATATTTTAGAGGGGAATTTGTAGGACTACAAAGAAATTGTCCATTTGGACTAATAAAGCTGTCTGGATCTGAATTGTTTTATCCATATTTTTGACTTCCTGTCATATGTTTGCTTATTAACAATCTGTGCTGACAAGCAAATAAACCAGTTCACCTAATGAAGTGATTAGTGAGTGTGAAGTCATTTAAAATGTGTTACGTGCCCATGGTCAGCATCATCCTCAGGTCCGAGCTTCATCTGAAGGCATCGTCTCATTCTACTTCTGATTTCCACTAACCTTAGTATGTTTGTGAAAAAAGTGGTTCACAAAACTGACTTGTGGCTGAGCTGAAAGATGTTGATCAAAAAACAGATTTAGCTTTGAACTTGTCATCAATCTGAGTTCCACATTTTCACAACCAACAGGAACGTTTCTGCACACCAATTCATGGTAAACATTTTATTTTATTTTATTTTTTTTACTTTTGCTCACATATGTTTGCTCTAAAATTCAAAGCAAACCAAAATGCAACATTTCTGTACATCTGTACAATTTAACTGGTTGCCCAAGAATGCGTAATTACAGCAGGGCAGAAGAAGAAAGTTTGCCTCTCTGTGCAGTTTACGGTTCATATTTTTGGGTAAGCAAAACCAGAGTGGCAGGCAGCAGTCACGCCAGGTCTACAGATTTCTCTTCAGAGGATCAAAAGAGCTCCATCCAAACAGCTTGGACATAATTAAAACCATATGAAGTTTTTTTTTTTTTTTTCACATTTGCAGATACAAGAGAAATTAATTTTGATGGGTAAAACTGGTTTTGCAGCTCAATGCAATATATATTTTCTCTGAAAACAAAAGTTTAATTATTTATAACTTAATTTATTTTTCTAGTAGGCAAAGTCGTATAAATTTTCTTTTATCTGAATTGTGTGTCTCAGTCTTCATGGCTCTGCAGCATCAGAAACCATCATAGCTCAAGCCAGTGAACTCAGCAGATACTTTCAGTACTAATTCGTGGATCGGCTTGTTCTTCTCCTCCTTAGAGCACTTGTTGGTCTGCTGCCATGAAAACTCAAGATCTATGGAGATATTCAAACTATTTTAACCGTATAATAAGTCTTACTTTAACTGAATTCAGTAGTCTTAAAACTGGCATCAGAAGTAAATTGCATATCTTGTTCACTCTTTTTGTTCACTGTGTTGCACATTTTTTGTTTAATATTGCTAATATTCTTCTTATTATTAATAGTTGTGTGACCTTCTGACTGCAATGTGACGTTGCTAACCACTGCAGCACTGCATACCCGATGATTATTATTACTATAATATTCAATTCAATTGTATTTAGACAGCATAGCACAAATTCACAACACATCATCTCACTAAACTTCAGAAAACAACATAATTCAATCCAATCACACAGACAAATTCAAAGTAAAGTACATTACAGTTGGTTCTAGTTAAACAGTGCAGAAAGTTTATTATTGAAACTGATTAAAAAGTTTCATATCAAAGAAAAATGAGCAGATTGCAGAGAATCAGTGACTTGCAGGATTCATTCCTCCCTAAAGAGAATGTAGCGACAGTTGACAGTGCTGTTGATTTGGCACCAATTCATCATTCTGAGTAAGTATATAGTGACAACGGAAAGGAAAACTCCCCTTTAGCAGGAATAAACGCCCAGCAGAATCAAGTGGCCATCTGCTTAGACTCACTGGGACTTTGAGAAATTACAGAAAGCATAACCAAAAAAAACAGAAGCTCTGATCCAGGAGTACTTTCTATGTCAAAGAAGAAAAAAAAGTTAATGGCAGTAGAACTTCGTTTAGGAGAGAAACACAGGCTCCTATATCTGAGCAGAGAGGCTGCTGCTTTCTCAACACATAAAGACAGAAAAAGGAAGTTGGAATAAAGAAAGAAGCCAGTGGTCAATGCAGCTGAACTTACATTTTTACAAATAATTCAAAATGTAAGATAAAAAAAAAATTAGAGAACAATGACACAAATTAAAATAAACAAGTTGGAAAAGAAAATAAGAATGGTTTTGTAAAAATAAAAAATCTGTCTCTTTCAGTTCAACAGCAAATTAGTTTCAGTTAAAGTAAATTCTTGGATGTTTCCTCACAGGAGATGATGTGTTTCTATTGAGATAGGAACATGGACGATATTTAGGAAAGTGAAAGTAAATCACCAAAATATGTTTACCACTTTATTAAGTTCTCTTTGCCCAGATCAGGGTGGTGAACATGGCTTTATATCACAATATTACGTCTTTATTGTTGTCGTTTTCTGGGCCTCTGTGTTTCCTGAACCTGCATCTGGCTGTCTGCCATTTTTTTATGATACTTCTCTTGCAACATGAGCATTCCTCAGTGAGGCAACTGTGGCAACTTTTCCTGGATGAACTCCAGAGGAGAGAGGCTTAAGGTCATTTCCAGAAAAGTTGAAAGGTTTAAAATGTTCAAAATGTGCAAGTTTACCATCTACTGTATTAACCCCAAAACAGTAACATAGGAAATCAAATAACTATTATTAAATGAAACTTTCTGCTGTGATAATGATGAAAACGCACTTCTTTCTCCGTTTCTTGCTTACTGAACAACATCAGAGGAAACAGACAAAACTTTGTTGATGTTTTGCCACTTTTGCAGTGTGTTAGGGTTTACACATCTGGGAACGCACCCTACAGCTTAAATGAAATCTCGTTATAAAAGATTTAAAGATGTGATGACTGTTGCTGTAAAACAGGTTACAGAAAGGAAAGTGAAAACGTTTGTGGATCTGTAATAACAAAGAATAACACTACCTTGTGGTATTATTTAAAAAAGACATTTAAAAAAGGGATTCCTGCAAAAAGAGAAGGGAGTATGAATGAAATACTTTTTAATGTTGTCTTTTCACATCCTGTAGTGTTGTTATGCTGTACTTGGTGTTTCAGATATAAGATTTAAGATATTTAGAGGAAGAAAATTTAAATCTTGATATTGTTAAAAAAAAAAAAAAAAAAAAAGGGAAAAGGTTTGATAGACACAGTTTGATGTGTGTATCAAACACATTAAACTGTGTTTTGCAATTACCCTTATGGTGGCTGGAGTTCATGTTTGTTGATGCTATATTTTGTTTCTTTACTTAGATAATTATGAATCAATCAGAGAAGCTCCTTGGATTTTCCAGATCTGATCCATTTATTTGAAATTAAGTTGCATCATTATTCACCGTAACCAGTTGTTGCTTCAGCATATTTTACACATGAAGTTCCAGAAAGTGTTCTTTATTTCTGCTTTCAGGCAATTGCGGTAGATACAGAAGCAGACCGGTTACAGTGAGATAGATTTTTGACGGTGTTTTATGTTGAGAACTGCAGTTCCTGAGTCCATTCCTGTTAAGCAGGCGGCAAAACAAAAGCAGAGCCAAAAATAAGCATAAATTGAAAGCGGCTGGATTGTTTCTCTTGTTCTTTGAATAATTTTCTCTCCTCATACAATTAAAATTAAAGGGCTTCTTCAGTTCTCAACAATCTCATGAACTGAAGAAACATTTTGGAGGAAATTTCTTCAGAGAAGAAATACGTTTTTTGTCTAAATAATTAAAATGGTCATGTCCTCGTGACTGAAAGTCTACACCGACATACCCAGGTCAAAAGTAAGGTGTGTCTTATCAGTTTATCTGAGGCTGGTTTTGAAGTCATTATCTCCCCCACCTTTTGGCCTTCTTCCTCCTAAACATCCCCTTAGCCCAGAGGTGTCCAAAGTCAGTTCTCAAGGGTCACTGTTCTACATATTTTAGTTCTCTCTCTGATAAAACACCCAGGTAGTAATGCTATGTTCCAGTTGTACTCAGAAGTGGAAAATTCCAACTTTCCCAGTAGGAAAAATCAACTGGAACGCCCTACAAGTCTGACTAACCTGAGATGTGACATGAGATATGGCAGTAGTAAGCTATGGTGGCAATATGTTTATTCTACTAGACACACGTATAAGAGTGCGTCTAAAGTCAATTTTGAATGTCTCCTCTGCAACTCTAAACTGAACAAATTAAAAGTGCTGTTTGCATTGCAAATTACCTTTATGTTGAAATTGTGATTTCTTCTCTGGACTGACGTCAAACTCAGCCGGATGTTTCAACTTCAGGCAAAGAATATGCAAACTATATTGTGTAGAACAATTATTTGTTCTACATTTTAAAGCCTGCCTGATTTGGGAGTTGTTGTTTTTTTTTTTTATTTAATTCTATTTTATCTGTAAATAGTTTATTAATACACAGTTGTTAATATTTTTACATATTTTGTTACTAGCCAGTGAATTTCCCCACTGTGTGATTAATAAAACATTTCTATTGTATTCTGTTCTTTCTATATTCCTCCTTTACCCTCCCCAAACATTTCCTTTAAATTTCAGCGTTCAAATCTCATAATTTCAAAGTACACATTGTGCTGATAACATTAAATTGTCCTGGGGATAATAACGCTGTGAGCATTCGTTTATAATGTTTGCATTGCAGTGAACATTTACAATTACCCTTATGGTGGCTGGAGTTCATGTTTGTTGATGTTATATTTTGCTTCTTTACTTAGATGATTATAAAATATATTAGTGTGATTACTAATGAGTTAATTATTGATTCTAAATGTCACTTGTACCAAGATAATTTGTGATTCTCAATTGGAGTGTCAACATTAGGGTTCTGAGAATAATAATCCATCCAGAAACATAATACGTAATTGTAACTTTAAATGATTTTCGACTCTTTATAGTTTCCTAAGCCAAGTAGGGAGTGCCCTGGATTACTTAAATAAACTTTTTTCTTTGTACTAATCACCATTTTAAAATTTCCTACTGACTGTGCTCTGTGTAATACTCCTGGTTTCTAATCTAAACAAGACTTTGTTAGACTGAGTTAAAACAAGACGTTCTGAACAGACTGGTAATGAACTCGTCTGCTTTTATGCTAAATGTCTCATCAAAACTTTTGTTTTTAATAAACTCAACTGAACAAGCAACCGGACTCACGATTTGCACAAACTTTAATTGTTCCTTTTAAATGTGAAGAGGGTGTTGTTTATGATAACAGCAGATGTTACTATTATTTAGCAAGAGAAAAAAATATTATCTTCATCACATGAAACAAAATCAAATAATAGTTTGATCAATAACACTTAAATAGTTCATGATTCCTCTAGTAATAGGCAGAAAAAGGTAGAAAGTTTTAGAAATTTTGCACTGTAAATAAATTTAATAGGTGCCAAAATCTCATTCTGTTTACATAAAAGACTTAGTCCGGATTATAAAAGGACATTGGACAAATAAACCACTTTCAGAAATGAGTTGATTTGTAAATCCATATTTTAATGTCAAACAAGGGAAGCTCAATAAGATTTGGAAACAGCAATTTATGAAATGTATAAAACGTTAACATCAATACATCAGCAGGTTCTTTTCTCATAATCAACTCTTTCAAAGTATCATTTTGTTTGTTTTTTGTTTTAATAGAACAGAAAGTACATTAAGGCAATCATTGTCTCATTTTAATTAAATTAGACAATAAAACATAGAAATCTATTTTATCCAAAACTCTACAATTCAGATCCTCAGTATTTTAGATGAACAGTGTCCTTGCTCCAACAGAGGTCATTATGAACCCCAGCATGGAGTCATATGCATCCAAGATGAGGTATGCAGGACAGGGAAAACATCTCAATGAAGACAATAATTGTATTCTACTAATCTACAGCACAGGCATGCATGGTGTGTTCTAGTTTTCAGGTCTATTACACATTTATATGGTATAAAATACAAATTCAAGCTATAAAAAAAGTGGGCCAGAAGCCTGCAGGAGCAGTTCTGCATAATATGACGTCCAAGCAATAATAGTTGCTCTTGGTGCAACAAGTGACTGCATACAGCTTTGTCTTGTAATGTAGAAATGTCACTCTTTCTATCAGACACTATATTATGGCGTTCTTCTTCTACATGAAAGACGTTTTTTACAAACAAAGCGCAGTTCAAAGTGAAAGATTTCACATGAAGGAATAATCAGAGAAGTTATGCAAGATGGTTGATGATTTGACAAGTCCAACGGTCAAAGTGGAATGAGCATGGGTAATCTCCGCTTAATTATTGGAGCTTCAAATCTTTCAACTGAGCAGTTTTATGAACCCCAAATCAAAGAAAAGATTCAAATAGCTTTGATGATGACAGGTTTCTTTACAGCAGTGCTGGCATAAACACATTTAATAAAAAGTCAGTGGAACTCTGCTGCGGGTTCAGCGATGTGGCCGGCTTGCAGTGGTTTATGCAACTGTCTGTGTAAAGGGATTCACTGTCGTATCCTCCTCAATGCTAAAAACAGTATCAGCTGAATCTATTGCAGGAATCCAGTGTGTTGCAGATATGTGAAGCATATTTAAAAAAAAACAATGGTACAGAAAAGCATGTTTGTCTTCATCAGGTTCTTTAACAGGAAGTTTCTGTTTCCATGAGTAATAAAAAAAAGAGGAGATGGATTGGGTATAAAAAACAAAATCTGATCAAGAGGTATAAAAAGGGCATTTAAGAAAAATCTTCTTATACTATGTTCAAGTATAGAGTTCCTTTACAGCAGTTTAGTCATTTACACAAACACATAACTTTGTAATTCAGCCCTGCCCAAGCATACTTTATTCTAAATCCTCCATTATAGTTTTTAAATACACATGCAGTAAAAAAAAAAAAAAAAGAATTAAATTTATTTACAACAAATAAAAAAAACCCTAATGCAAAGAACATCCTGCTTTGTTCAACTTTTACACTTCAGGGTTCAAAATGTTTGAATGTACCTACTTCATCAATCACAGGGGCGCAGCATCACCCTCTCTTAAGATGAGTCACAGATCTGATGACACTGACAGAAAACATGATGAGACTGGAATGAATCTCCCATTACACACGAATTGGAGTAATGTGCCCAAATGGATGAAGTCCTAGTAAAACCGGACATTTTTACAGCCATTAGAGAATTTAGTAGTGCATAATGTCATCTTATCTCTTTTTATTTGACCAGATGGTCTGCAGAGTCTCTTCAAGAAAACCTTTTCAAGCTGAGGAAAATCCATGGAGAACCGCTACAGATAAACTGTCTTTGTCCGAGTTGGCAGAGTCTTCACGACGTCTCCGTGTGCGCAACTGGGAGAGCAGTTCTGGAAAATCTACCACAAGACAATGTTTTACGAATCGAGTGATCCATTGTCATCGCTTTTCCTTTCCTCTGAGGCCGGCGGAGTCGTGCTCGCGTCCTGACTGGAGCCCAGCGGCTTGGCATTGGCGCGCGTCGACCGCTGCCGCCGCGTGCCGTTTCCGATGCAGCGCATGAGGTTTTTGAACGTTGTCCACATCTCCTCGTCCTTGTAGGAGTAAATGCAGGGGTTCATGACGGAGTTGGCAACAGCCAAAAGCAACATCAAGCTCTTCAGTTTCTGCAGATTACAGCTCTCACAGTGAAGGCCGTCCAAGAGCATGACAATAAGACCGGGGGTCCAGCAGATCACAAAGGCTCCTAAAGACAGAAACAAAAATTATTATCATAAACGTGCACAAGTCATAAATTCTACTTTTCCTGCACTTTGTGTTAATGTAATGTAGTTTCATTTCACAATTCATGCACCTTTGAATGAGCAAAAAACTGTTTTCTGAATTAATTTTTTAATGTTTGGACTAATAAGAGCTGAAGGGTTTAACTTCCAGAAGTAACTCAAACAAATAATGAAATATAAAAAACAACTGAAATATTAGTCAGTTCAAAGAGGGAATTAAAACTGTAAAGCACAGCATAAAGGAACAGAAATAGACAGTTTTTGTAAAAAAGTGCAGAAGTGATGCATCGTAATATACTGAGAGCCGTCATAAGTCATTGGTTGATTTTAAACTGTTGAGTTTTTTGTTGCTTTATTTAACTTATTTCTTGACAAGCAGAAAGATTTTATCAATGCCAGGAGTCACTAAATATATGTTTTGCAAAAATATTAAAGCTGAAGTAAACACTTTCTAAAAATCAAAGACCCACAGAGAAAACGGGTGAAGACTGGCAAGAATTTTCTTTCTCTTTGGACCAAGCCCAATTAATGATCAGACGGCCTGAAAATAAATGTCCAATCTATTCTTCCAGATCAGCGAATTCATCACATGAGACCGACAAAAACACTCTTCAGTGTGAAAGATTTATGCTAATTTCACTATCACTGAGGGATAAATATTTCACTTCAGAGGAAGAGCAACATGTAATTAGGGGCTTCTGAGAAAGAAAGTGTGGTTTCTGTAATGGGATATCTGCTTTTCGGGGCTGATAAAGGCAAAGTTGCTCTGATTTATCCTCTGAGGTTTCAGGCTCCAAATATTAAGGAACATGCTGGAATTGGACATGTTGGCTCGTAAAATCTTGCAGAGAATGCACATTTAGTAATGCTTGCAGCATTAAGTGCACTAATTGATATGTAGGATGCTAACGACAGGGTAATATAATGTCTCACTTCTGTTATGTTGCTTTTATTTCTGAAATAATACTGAAATGCTGTTTAACTGCATTCATTTTATTCTCTCAAACACACAATGCAACAGAAATTACATAGAAATTTTGAAAATCATCTATCACCACTGAAAGGCTTTTCGGGCACCTGAGTGATAAACAATTTTATATTATTCTAATTTAATTGTGCTTAGCTAATAATCTGAGATGTGCTGTAATACTTCTTGGTTGGATTTTGTTTGAAGCTTTGGGTTATTTTTAGGCCATAAAGGCTTCATTTTCATATTAACATTTTATTGCATAAGACTCAGTTCAAGTTTAAATTTAAAAATGGTTAATTATAGTTCTTCTAAAGGAATCATTCTGCTAAACTCTAAACTGATCTATCAGATCTTTACAAAAGATGCTGATGGGAACCTGGCCACATAACCTCTGATCGATGCATCTCAGCGATGCAGAAAACAATCGTCTGCCGCGCCTGTGTGCAATGCAACCATACATGCTAGTTTTTCTGCAATCCCACACTCCCCTTTTCTAAGGAAAACTTCCTTATCTTTCTGTAACATCAGTGCAACTTATCCCTTCATATGAAGAAAAAAAAAGGTGTGTCCTGGTTTGCAGCTAATCTCCTTATTCAGACTCTATCTAACTCGCCATGCCACTGGAAAAGCAAATTAGACATTTACTGGAAGCGTGTTGGGACACAAGTTGCAGAGGGAGGAAGCTGCAGGCGGTGACTTGTCTGCATTACCAGCATTTCTGTAAACATGCAGATGCGAGGCGCTGCTGCAGATCACTTTGCTTTGTTTGCTTCTGCACAAAGCAGACAGAGGAGATCAAGAGAACCATTAAAGTTTAGCTTTTACATTTGAAAAGTACGTTTCAGCTAAATAAGCCAAAGCTTTGCTCCGCTTTGATTGTCTAAGACAAAAAAGGTGACCTTCTTTAAGAATCCGTGAACAGATTGAGTCGCTTGTTTGAAAGTGGGCTTGGCTCCAACTCTGACAAAAGGAAGGATTTTTTATGGACATGTTCTGAACGCTTGTTGCTTTCACTATATATAAATCTGATAGTTGAATAAGTTGAGCTGGGACGAGTTTAATTTTATGTACAATTCCAACTTTTCTGACTATTTCCATCTACTTAATAGAGTTTAAAGCATATATGTAGCAGATCAGAGTCACTATGTGGACGTAGAAATGCACTGTAGAAGTGACCTGCTCCAGAGTTGTACATGGTGTAGATTTCCAGGTACATTCATTCATTTCAGTCTTTTATGAACAAAGTCACTATCCTGAACTGGTTTCTCCGGTTGAGCAAAAGACTTCATGTTGAGAACAAAGGTTTTTACCACTCTCCCCTCTCCTTTTTTTCTTTATTCTTTATCTGTTTATTAGTAAGATCTGGAGCGCACAGGTATTTTAGAAACTCAAATTATTAATTAAATGTTACGCCGTATTGAAATGATGCAACGAGCAAAGTTTATTTTGTACCGAGCCTTACGGTGAGCAAATAGACAGAAATCAAGGCTGCTAAGTCACAGACACACAAACACAAACAGTAGCATCTGAAAACAATTGCCAGAGTCTTAAAGTATAACTTTTGCTTTTCTCGGAGTTGGGGACGCTTGCTGAAGGCCAATGTGTTGTGGCCGATGGCTGACCACACAGGCCGTGCTGCAGCGTGCTTGCGTAGAGGATAATTACACGGCAGCATGAAATAAAGGTTGAATACAGGCAAACATCTCTTATGTACCATACAGCACAGTTTGGAGCTGTGTCGACGGAAGAAGAGGACGGCCCAAATTACAGAGCGTTTTCTGCGGAGGAGACACAACAACCATCTTGTGTATGTTTTCAGTTGAATGAAAACTGAAAATGCTGAGATAAAAATATTTATCTCAGCAGCACTTCAGGCAGCACTGAAGTTTGCTCCAGATTTCAAACAATAGGAACTAACACTGAAAAGAAAAAGATGAATCCAAGCTAATAAGTGTCACAACAGTTTGCACTCCAGTCAAGGTGGGTTCTTTTTAAGCAAATCTGATACCTGAGGATACCTGGATTCCTTTTGTCTGGTCTGTGCCACACAAAGACGGCTTCATCAGAAACCTTTGATATGCCAGGCACTGAACTGAGGCAGCGCTGCAGTAATGGCACAGCCGTGTGTGCTTTGGATACGGGTGCTTTGGAATCAGGGGCGTGCCATGTAACTAGGTCTGTAAGTTATATGAAACTGCTGAAGTCCTGATGTGCCAGCATGATACTACTGCAGAATCAGCAGACAGATTTAGCAAAACTTGCTCACATGCCAAGGAGTTAAACCAGTCTCTTGACTCAGGTGTGTTGGAGCAGGAACGCATCAAAAAGTTGCAGGACACAACACCTGAGGACTGCAGCTGCAGATTTAGAGTTTTAATTTGAGGTACTTTGATCAGATTATCCACTGTTCTTATCTTACCTGCATACATAATTCACCTGGAATGTTCATCTAGCATAAATCCAGATTAGTTTCTGGTAGATGCTAAAAATAATCATTTATGTGATCAAAGAAGATGTCTATTGTCCTAAAACAACTCCGGTTTCAACATGTCGGTGTATCCAAACCCAGTTTCCTAAAGCTTAAAGTCATCACCATGTTTGCAATTAAACTAACATATGTGTAGACATTATATGGACGTAGGGAGAGACTTAGCAGATTATCTACTGCAGGTAAAATAAATCTGGAGTTAAAACTAGGCCCGTCACAATAAACAATAAATCAATTAATCGCATGATAAATTAAAGGAAATGTAATAGTTTTCATTCGCTTGATTTATAATTTTTCTCTTTTCACCAAAAACTGAATGCTAAAAGTCTTCAGTCTGGTGCTTTGGTCTCAACTCGCAGCTTTTTGAAAGACAGTTTTGTTCACAAACTTCATAATTCATTTTATTAGTTGTTTCTGTTGTTTTCTTTATTTATTTTGGATACTTAAAATGTCTTCCAGTTCCAGTCTTAAAATGTTCATTAGAATTTAAAAGTTATTGATTCTCGAGAATGTTTTCTCACATTAGTACTATTACGTTGCTTGAAAATGGTCTCAAAACACCAATACTATCATTTATCGCAATAAGTTCTGGGACAATTTATCATCTAGCAAAATTTGTTATCGTGACAGGCCGTCTGGCTGCTTATTTGCAGCCAGGCAGCGTCCAAACTGGATAGTTTGGAAGAACCTCACTTCCAAACTATCCAGTAAACCCGGAGCCTCTTTCCTGGGCAGCACTTACCGAGCACAGCCATGACCGTCTTGATGAGCTTGATTGGCGTCCTTTTGCGGTTGAGGGAACTGGAGGTGTGTGACATCAGCATCGTCGTCTTCCTCTTGACGTAAGTGTAGATCCTCATGTAGATTGCCACCATGGCAACAAAAATGATCAGGTTGGAGACCGACCAGAAAATCAGGTAGCTCCTGCTGAAGATGGGAGCCATCTTAGAGCAACTGTCCAGGCTGCAGATGCAGTTCCAGCCCATGCTGGGCACCGCCCCCATAAAGATGGAGATGCTCCACACCAGGATGATCAACAGGGTCACCCTCCTCTTGGTCAGGTTGCTGTGGACCTTCCAGTTCATGACGGAGATGTAGCGCTCCAGAGCGATGACGAGAAGGTTAGCCAGAGACGCCGAGAGACTGACATCCAGAAGTCCTTGGCGGAAGAAGTACTCACTAATAGTGAGCGTTGGCGACACGTCGCCCGTGTTGAACATGAGGTACACATAGGCGATGCCTGCTAGAAAGTCCGAGGCTGCCAGGTTGGCAAGAAGGTAGTAGAAAGGGTAGTGGAACCTCTTATTGGTTATGACAGCAGCGATTACCATGGAGTTAGCGACCAGGATGAAGATGCAGAAGGTGGAGCCAACCACTTGGACCGTGATGAGCAAGGTGCTGTTCAACCCTTGTCTGTTACCGCCACTGTTGTAGAAGAACTCCATAGTCTCATTATAATGACAGTTATTCTGAGCCATTTTGAGGACCAGTCTATAAAAGGAAAAGATAAAGTAGGATCATGCAGAAATGACAAATCAGAAAATGTCTGCAGTTTATGATTACTGAGTCACGCGTGCTTAGTGTAGGACTGGAGTTGAGATTTCTAATATTAGACAATTAAAAAAAAATGTATTGACTCTATTCAGCTGATGAATACCTCACTTCAAATACTTTGCAAGTATCATATTTGAAGAATTCAGGCAACAGGACAGATCAGACTATCAGACAAATGTGCCGTAACAGATCTAACTCTGAAAAAGCTGATAAATAAGAAAGAAAGTTACTAGTACCGAATGTAACTGCTAAAGTTTGACAAGATAATTACTGTCACCGTTTCATAGAGAATGAAACCGGGCTAGTACAGCCATAATGAAACACAAGGCTTTTCTCTGAGGTTTTGTTACGCAATTTTACAGCTATTGATCCGGTCAGGTCTATTAAACCCGGTTAGAGGGGAAGAAATCCAACCAGAACCACAAATATTTAAGAAAACAAGAAAAAGATTGTTGTTGTTGTTGTTGTTATTGTTGTTATTTTAAACTACAGCGCAGTTAAATCATGAAAAATACAATCAAACAGGTGAGTTTTACCTGTGGAGTAAAGCGCGTTGCGTCAATAGAGTCAGAGTTGCGAAACCTGCTGCGCTGTGTGATTAAGCATTGCAGCAGTTGCTGTTCCTGGCAGCTGGACGGAGAGGGAAGTTACAGCAGAGAGCCTCGGGACTACAGTGAAGACAGAACAGCAGGAGTCTTCACTCTCAAGCGCTCCTCATCCTGCTGACGCGGAGGGCGTGGCCCTCCCACACGTTCAGCTGAATTCCCCGACCTGAGACGTGCTGATCGACTCATTCACTCAACCGAGACTTAAATGTTTTTTTTTTTTAAATCATGAAATATCTTTAAATTAATTTCCAATTATGTTTCCTTTAATATGTCTCGTTGACATATTAACCGAGGCATTTCTTTTTTTTTTAAATGTTTTTTTAAGTGGTTATATTATGTGGAAGAAGTAGGTATTAAAGTTTTCTATGTTTTTCTGGATTGACAGGACAAAAGGACACACTTCTTGTCTTTTAATTTCGTAATATGTTCGTTTTATTTTTGTTGTTTTCCTTTGGTCTGGTTTGCAGCTGTTAGTAAAAAAAAATTATTAGGACTGCATAATAAACACTCTGTGCCAGTTTTGGTGTCTTATTTAGTGGACCATCAAGCATCGCTCAATGCAAATTGAATTGGGAACCCATCATCTACCAATGCACCCCACTTTGAAATACTTTATTTGCACATTGTGTATTACTGAGCCAACAATAACCTGCCTGGACAGTTATTTATTAAATAAAAGGCATTTGAAATAAAACATTTTATAAGGTGAACGTTGTAAATACATTAGGCCAAAAGGTGGATATTTCTTCATTCACACATGAAAAGTGGATGAGTTCACTTTGAGATTTATTTGCAGCCAGGCAGCTCCCATGCAAGAACAGAAATTAATGAAAACAGCAATCAATACTTGTTTCATTCATTTAAATTAAGATATCCTGCTTCAAATCCTTTTTTAAATTTGTTGGAGTGATGTTAAAAGTTGCTTGAAACCCTCAACTTTTATAAACCAAGGTTCAGAGAGAAATGTGAGAACTTGAAAGCTATAGTCATCATGTTTCACAACAAAAGCCTCTGAGAGTTCACCTCTGTCCCAGAAAGTATTCACAGCTCTTTCCATCCAACCATCCATTGTCTAACACCCTTGTCCCTTGTGGTGCTGGTGAAAGAGCTGTGCTGGTGCCTATCTCCAGCTAACATTACAGGTGAGAGGCAGGGCACACCCTGGACAGGTCGCCAGTCTGTCGCAGGGCAACTCAGAGACAGACAGGACAAACAACCATGCACACACACACACACACACACTTAGGGAGAATTTAGAAAGACTAATTAACTTGACAGTCATGTCTTTGGACTGTGGGAGGAAGCCGGAGTGCCCGGAGAGATCCCACACACGCACAGGGAGAACATGCAAACTCCATGCAGGAAGACCCCGGGCCAGGAATCGAACCCAGGACCTTCTTGCTGCAAGGCATCAGTGCTACCAACTGCACCGCTGTGCACAGCTCTTTTCTTTCTCCTCATTTTAATTTACAGCCTTTTCCAAAATGTATTTCATTAATGTCTTCCCTCAAAGTTCAACACACAAATATTCCGTTATGAACATGTGGAAAACTGTTTTTGAGAGCTTTGCTAATTTAGTAAAAGGAGAAAATCAAGAAATCACATGCAATCACACATAGCCTTTTTAAATTGATCAAAAATCTCTGCTCACTATACTAAAACAGGATAACAAATCCAGAAGGGTGAATGAGTTTTTAAAGTAATGATTGTATTTTCCTTGTGTGTTTAAACAATCCACACACTTACAAAGGTGATTACTGTTGATCAAAACACAATCTTGATTGACGACAATCTTAAAAGTTGTTCCTCTGCTCCTTTTCTGAATATGCCAGTTTTGCATGTTTATGGAAAACACTGACGTGAGCAGCATGTTCTAACAAAAAAATGATTTGATGTGAACCTCAACACTGTCGATATTTATGGTCATTGTGCTGCTGGAAAGTGACACCCCATCAGCAGTGGAGTGCTCACCACTCTGCTCTGCTCACCATTGTGACAAAAGTTTTTTACTTTTTTTTAAAAGTATTTTTTCCATGTATGTCTTGTTCCTGCTTTGTAGCACCCCCCACCCACCCACCCACCTGACCCTGTATGAGCATTTTTTGCAAAGAAATAAAATCCCCCATTAATGCCAACACTATTAGGCATTTTCACAATAACTTTTACTCAACACAGTTATATTGTGACCGTCGGTCGAACAGGACATTCATTTTTCTACTTGCATCTTTGTGCGCTGAGCTGTAAAGTAATTTCATGCAATGACTTCCTTAAATGCCTCTGGCTGTTTATACAATTTACTTATGCAAGAAAGACAAAAGTATAGGTTTTGTAGCAAAAATTTAATTCAACATTTGAATAATTTACATCCTACACTGCATAGGATCCATTTATGCAATGCCCTGAAAACAGTTCTTTGACCTTGAAGTACCTAAAAAAAAAAGGGCCAGTAAACCTTTATGCCATATCCTGAAATACAGTGGAATCCGCTACTATATTAAATAATTCATCTCAGTTCCAGGTCAGAGTCCAGATTTGTGTTTCCTGTTACACTTTATTGGATATTTTACTCATGAACTCGACATGTGCCTGGATTTATTTTTTTTAATTATTATTATTATTATTTTAAAGGCAGGAAAGTTTGAACTCCGAGACTGCCTCAGAGAAGTTACGTCCCGATTCCAGAAACTTCCAAAAAGCAGCTCTTCTGGAAGTGGGCCTGCCTTCAGCTAATTAGTATGACATCATCAGATGGTGGAGCCCTGCAGAGAGGGAAAAAAAGAAGAAAAAAAAAAAAGACATGAAGCAACAAGATCTCATGTGAAAGAACCGTTTAATGAGTCTGAGACAAACAATCGTCCACAGATTTACTACACAGCACACTCCAGTATTTGGTGGTGTTTAACGTCAGCCTGAGCTCGACGGCTTACAAGATTTGAAAAATATGATGAAACTGCACCAAAAATCATTTATTAAGTCTAAACAGTTACACGTGCAAATATATGCACAGGTTGCAATGCAGAGGGTGAATAGGTAAACATGATAGGTTCTGTTTAAAGCTTTGAAAGTGAGCAGCTACAGAAATCCTAATAACTTCAGACAAAAAGGTACAAGGCTTTTTTAAAACTACATTTTATTACAATTAGACAGAATTAAACACTTATGTTACTTTCAAAAAGACTAGGTTATTTATTACCATTCTTATTATTATTGTTCTTATTATTGTTTGTTCTTAAAAAAAAAATCTCAACTATATTTTGCCAGGTTTAATTTGTTAGTCTCCTAATTTCAGCTTTGTCTGTTTCTTTCAACCATAAAACTGATGGAAGCAACACAAATTAAACAAATTTTTAACAATATATATGTAGCTCAATTTGGTTAGTTTAAAATAATCTGATTATCCCACAAAGCTAAGACATGTTTTGATCCACAAAGCAAATGGGAGTCTACATAATAAAAAGGCTTATTTAGCTGTCAGAAAGCAACATAAGTTTTGCACCAAAGCCTCATAATTATGCAGAAAGTATTTGTTTAGTCATTCACTTCTTGTTTCAAGAAGGTAAATGTAAATGTCTTAGTCTAATTTAGAAAGTGAAATGAAATTAGCAGGGGGGGTTTTAATACCGCACAGAAGTGAGTGTGCAAAATGTTTAGTGGCGAACCTTTCTGGATCTGTGCTTGCATCACCAAGTCAACCCAAAACTGACAGCTAGCAAAATTCACTTCACTCAGAAGTTTTAGTCTTTTTAAATTTATCAAAAGTCTCTGCTCACCATATTAAAACAGAATAACAAATCCAGAAGGGTGAATGAGTTTTTAAAATAATGATTACTGCAATTTTGCTAAATGCACTCTTCTTCCTTAGCCAAAGCCTTTTGTCATTTCCTAGCAAAGTTAGTGATTCTTGAAACAAAGGTTCACACAACCAGGCCTCATAGTATTCCATGATTGTTCTTTTTTTTTTAATGCAGCTGGAACTGCATTAAAAAAAGCAGTTCCAGCTTTTTTTCCAGTTCCAATAAATAAAACATTATTTTATTATTATTATTATTATTATTATCAGCTATAAAAAGGGGGAATTTTGTCCAAGACCAGTCACACTCATACCACAGACCTACTCAGCCTCTCACTTCCACAAACAGCCACGTGTCAAGTATGGTTTTGTAGTCCAGGGAGGAACAAGTCTTCTGAAAAACAAAACTAAAGCTTTTGACCAAGTGGCATCTGGTCAAAAGACCACACCACATCCTCTTTTCTATTAAACACTCACATTTTAGCTTCTTTTTTTTTTTTGTGGCACCAGCTGCTTTTATTGAACAGTAAATTGAAAAGAAATTGGGTGGAGAAACAGGGGGAAGATCTGCAGCAAACAGTCCGAGACCAGGAATTGATTGTACCCTGAGGGGCAACAGAGGAGAAATAGCCTTCATCACAAAGCCAACCTTTTTTTTTTTTTTTGTTGCTTTGACAAAAATAGATGGCTCGACATCCCGGTATTTGCTACAATTCTTGATTGTAAAGTCAGTAAACTAAATAAATACTTTCAACTATACTAGAATAGGCTCCAAGATGCTGTGAAAAAGTGATCAAGTAGAACTAAAGCTATGTGCTTGTTGGGTTCTGTTTAAATGTAAAAATCACTAGAACTTTAAGGCGGAGTCCTAATTTTTAAAGTTTTCCTCCATCACGTATTCTCTTTAAATAAAAATAGAAACTTCTAAGAGCAATTTAAAAAAATTTTAAAAAAGGAAAAAAAAGAAAATCGGTAAATCCTTGCATTTCAACTTCCATCTGAAACCAGAATAAATGATAAATGCTTATGATAAATGAGTCCCATCATCAGCAGGTCAAAAAAAAAACGAAAAGCTAACTGAATTCAGATCATATTTCATCCTGTGGGACGTCGCCATGTTTTCGTATCTCATCTATTCCCATACATCAAGACAAATGTACTCGTAAGATCACCTTAGTCAGTTGCAAGATGGCAACTGTCTCCAATTATACAGGCTGTGCAATTTGTCTTGGGTACTAATGATACAACTTACTCCATAATTGAGTTGCACTACTCAGTCTAACATAATTGCTCTGTTACTGAAACTACACTTTAACCACTTAAGATCCAGAGCAGGAAACCCTAAATGGCCCAGAAATGGATCACAGCTCTAATAGGTCCAGGAAAAACAAATACATTACAGGTTTGAGCACAAGAGTCTGGTGAGAGAAACCTTATTGTGGTGATGGAGCACTTTCCACAAGTATTGGCACCCCAGGTAAAAGAAATATAGAAAAAACCTTCAAATAAATGAGCTCCATCTTGCAAAGGTGTAATCTTCTATGGTGACATTTATTGAGTGAAAACAGAGGAAACCGCACTTTATTAACAAATTTTCTTTTTTAAAAATGTGTCAAAAATATTTGGCATCCATAACAACTAATGTGTTAATTAATTCTGTACTTTTAGTTGATTGGCGGCAATTTCTAGACAGTTTTAAATGGAAATCCTATCCCTAGGTACACAGGTCACAATTTCTCTATCTCAGCACTTGGTATTAAATAAAAAGGTAAAAACCACAAACTATGAAAAACAATACAGACCCAGTTTCATTGTGCCGCCACATAAGGAAATTGTTTGGAGAAATGCAACAAGTGGCATCTTGGGGGGGGTTACCAGGTCTCCATAGCAACAAAGGGTAAGATTTTGCACAAATATTTTCCAGGGGTGGCAATAACAACAATGGAGAGTGTGTTAAACAACATGTTTTCAAAGAGATCAGCGTTTAAGCTAAGCCTCTCAGTTCCATATCGGATGTCATTTTAAAGTTGTGCGAGTTCATGACCGAGTGAAGGAGGAAAGTGATACCTTCTTTACACTAAATCTGTCGTAGCTAAAATTAAGTTTTTTACCATAAACTTACATTTTACATGTTTCAATCAACTTTGAGTCCAACTTAGGCAAAAACTGTATACATTTGGGGAAAATGTGAACTTCTATCTCATCTTAAGCAATTTTAAAATCAATAATCCAATTAAAGTTTCCAGCATCTTCAGGACTTTAAACTTGCAGCCATTTTAAAATCTTGAACACATCACAATAAAATTCTAAATTCTTTTCTGTTTTTTTTTTTAAGAGGATTCACTTTTAAAATTTTCTACACTCTTATTCAGCGTAGAATAGTAATGTAGAAACTACACCATTAGTGTAGTTTCTGATTTCATTGAAACATTTTTCAATGCATCCAGGACTCTTTAAAGGTCTAACTGTCTGCTGGTTTACACACCAAAGTTTTAATTGTTTATTTTACTTACAAAGCATGTTTCATGAACATAAACTTCAAATTCAAAAGGGAAATAGAATAATAATGAACCTTATTATCTCTGCAAAAGTGGCACTGTGGCTCCTTGAGTTGTTAAAGAGTCCATAAAGAGTGAATGCCAAAGAGGCAGATGCGACTCAAATGCGATGAAGTGACCAAAACAATAAAACACCAGTCATTACTTTATGTTAGGAAATTGTCATGTCATCTCATTACAAAAGAGATAAAAAAGAAGAAGCATTTCTACTAGATGAAACTGGACACACAAGGGAGATTCTATTGCATTATCTTCCACATTAAAGCTAATGAGTAACTTTAAACCATAGATCGTTCAGAAGTCAAACCACACTATGCTAAGAAAATGCTTCTGACTCTAGTCCAGCTCCAGTGAGAGAGCAGAGATTTTTTTTAAAAGGTAATGAACCGAGGAGAGGAGGTGGGGGACAGAGCGATGTTCTTCCTACTTTTCAGGATGCAGCTTCTCTGTGATCAGTCCATCACTGGGTGTGTCTGCATTCTTCCCACCACTAATTTCATTCCTCCCAGACCAAGTAAGGCCACAAGCCAGTCCATAATGTGGAGGAAACATCGCTGTTGGCGAATGATAGGGATCGACTCATTGGAAAGGAATGCACATTAAAAAGAAGACAAGAGTGTTACATGGCTCCTTAGCAGCAACAAAATGAAATGTATTCAAAGTGAGCTGCTAATTAAATCTACTAGCAGTGTTACTTAATAGCACAGTGGAGTTGGGACTGACAAAAAGAAAACCTGACAGCAAGTTATTAAAATATGAACGAAACAAAAAGGTTTTGATTAATGACAAACCATAAACTGCGGTTTTCTGTATAACGCACTAATTTATTCGGCTTAGGTTGCTCTACTAACACTTCAGTGTCAGACTTATCACTGAAGTGATAAGTTTGTTAAAGACAAATCAGTAGCACTTTATTTGAAGGAGAGTGCATAGGACTGACATGACACTGTCATGAATAGGAAGGAGTCTTGTCATGAAGTGTCAGTCTGTAAATAATAGGCTTGTCGCGATAAACAATAAATCAAGTAATCGCACGATAAATGAAAACTATCGACCTCATTTTAATCTACCGGTTTTTTGTTTCTGCCTGTATTTTTCTTTCTATTGATGATGCTCTCTACTGACCCCTACCGAGGAGGAGTGGACTATTGCAACAGGTAGTCAGCGCGTGCATCACTTACTTCTGCAGCTTTCGAGCCCCGCGAGGAGTTAGCAAGGTAAAGAAACGCTATCTGATATGAACTATCTGATATTGGGGGGGCTTGAAATGGAACTGGTTTCAAAGCTGAACGCAACTGCAGCAGTGTGGGAGTATTTTGGATTCAAATGACCGAGGCGAACCGCTGAACTTTTGCAAAAACAGTAGCAACTAAAAGCAACAATGCAACCAACTTGGACCTGCGCCTAAAGCACAACCACTCAGCGACATTTTTTCCAGCTGGGGACTAAAAGCACAACCGATGGAAGCAATTAATAGACAGGCAGCGCACAAAAATGGATTCACTGTATAGCTGCTGACTGGACCCTGCTACCATCCTGGATCCAAGATACTGTGGCAGCATGGAGGAGGCAGGGTCATTGGATGACGTCAAACATCAGCTGGTGCAAGAGCGACTGGACTTAAAAGGGCCAGAAGTGAAGAAGGTGTAAATGGTGAGGTTTCCAGCCAAGCTGCTGGACTAAACAAAGATGAATCTACACCTGCCGCACCCACCAAGAAGAAGAGGCCAAGTGACCTTTAAAACAGAAGAGCTAAACTCACAGGTCAGACACAGGCTACATATTCAAAAAGAGAGCAGGCTGATGCAGAACTGACCAAGTTCCTTCAAGAAGATGCTATTGATGCCTCTTGTGATCCCTTGATGTGGAGATGTGACAATCAAAGAAGATATCCTTTGATGGCAAACTTGGCTCAAAAATACATGTGTATTTGTGCAACAACCACCAGTTCAGAGCGAATGTTTAGCACAGCTGGAAACATTGCTACTCCTGAGAGATCCTGCCTTAAGCCACACAAACTCAACATGTTGGTATTTCTTGCTCGGAATCTGTCTGACCAATCTAGCTACAGATCTGCTTAAAGATTGGTGAGGCATCTGGTTTTATTTAAGAGTGTGCCACTTTGCACTTTTTGTTTATAAAGTGGTAGTTTTGCCCATCTTTATTTAAATATAATGATATACAGGCTTCATAATCTGTACTCTTTTGGTTGAACATAGTTTTTATTTCCCCTGTGGCTTTATCTTGTGTTTAGTTTTTATTCATGTGCATTTTTTGTTAATAGAGACTGAGAGTCCATTTTATTTTTATTTCTGGTTGTGTTACTTTGTTAACCAGTTCCAGTGTTAAATGTTCTTTTGAAAATAAAGTGTATTTATTTTTGGCAGGATGTGCTTGCATTATTGTGTCATTATTATTCCATCAGTTTAAAATGGTCTCTAAACAATATTATCGTTTATTGCAATAATTTTTGAGACAATTAATCGCTCAGCAAAATTTGTTATCGTGACAGGCCTTGTAAATAATGACACTTTTAATGCAAAGTTCCATTAAAACTTGCATGAAATGTCCATTAAAAGTGTCAACGTTGTGTTACAAGTGTCATTATTTACAGAGTGACACTTTATGACAACAATTATAAACATTTATGAAGATTTCTTTATGTTCATAACAGGTGTTATATACAATACCTGTATGCATTTATCACCTGTTATATCACCTGTTGACAGTGTCATGTCAGTGTTATGCATACACCCCTTCAAATAAATCACTACTGAAAAATCAAATAACCCCCCAAAATTTATGAATTAATCTAGAAAAAATTTTAAAAGGTATGGTAAACATATAAACCCTTCTCAGTCATTAATAGAATTATTAGAGTCACAGTAATCACACACTTCTTATGATCACTGACCAGGTTTTTTATATGCATTAATTGTTTTTTTATATTTGTTGATGAGCTCCAAGTCTTGGAAGTAAAAAAAACCCTCTCTTTTCCATCATTAAGTCTAGTCCTGGAGAGCAACTATTCTGCAACTTCAGGACAATAGGCACCAGATCTGGGCTGTTAAATCATCCGCTCAACTCATTTATCCCTCACTTTTCCTAGTATCCACTTTTTAAAACCCTAAAACTAAAAACCGCTGGAGCTCATTAATACTGTGCAACAGAGGATACAGGATGTTTGGTGTAGTGGAAAATGTTATAATGTGTTCCTCAGCCCTCTTCTGCTTTAGGTTATTTGTCCTATCACACGTAGATCTCTACAGTGTCATGACAGCAGAGGAAAGATCCTTTACTCTGGATACTGAGTGTTAGTTTTCCAACACAGAACTTATCTGACATCTTTAGCATCAAAGAACAGCCCCCTTTCCTTAACAATAGATAAGTGGCAAAACCATCCGTGTCTTGAATCTTTGGTGCCTAACAATCAAAGATTCACACCTGTAGTCTAATCAAGCCTCTCTTCTGTGACCAGAACCTATAAAAGGAAGCCATTCTCCTTTATTAGAGCAGATTGGCAGACTCCTTTGACTCTGCATTTCTGTTCTCACTTTGCAAAGTTTTAATAAAAGTTTTTTCATCCAGTCTCTTGTTAAAGTAACTTTTCCACCAACTTAAATATTAGATTTCCATTTGTCTGTAATTTGACAGTAGAAAGCTTGAAGAAATCAATATTTCAAACAAGGTCTCCATTTTATAAATTAGTACTTTTGGTCAACAATCTTTATTCAATGTCCCAGTTGGACTTTGAAGTTGAAGTCTTTAAGTTCAACATCTTGAAGTTAGAAGATCCAATATGCCTGCTGCAAACACAAAACATAATAATAGCTATTGTAATAAAATGTTTATTTGAACCTCATTAAATTTATTACACATGTAGTATAGTACAGTAAAGGTGTTGCTATTGGGGTTGAATTGAGAAAACAAAGCTGCCAGCATGCAGATCGCTTGCTGGAACCTTTTACTGGTTCCTCCTTTTACTGGAGGAACCAGTAATGAGGAAAAAGGGATTTGTATCTTATTTTATTCCAACTGCTAAGCATTAATAGTTTCCTTGATTTTCAAAGAGTGATAAGCCTCAACTCAAAATGTTGACAGTAAAGCTCGACTTGGATACAACTGTGGCTGTGTTGGTAAATGAAACTGACACCAGATTAAATTAGGAGAGGAAACGCTGAGAGGACTGGGCAGAGTGAAGGCTGGGTGTTTGATATAACTGAAAAATTATAAAATTTTTCAGTTATAATTTCTTAAAACTCACAGATTTGAACCAGGTTGTGATTTTAGCGTGATTTTGCTTTCATACCGTTGGCAGCAGTAGCAGTGACGTATAGAGTTGCTGAGCTCAACTTCTGTCTGGCCGATTTCTTCTTGAACAGGAAAATCTCTATGTCCCAGAAGAAATTTCTGCAAATCAGTGAGAGGGAACCCGTCCTTCTGGTAGTTCTGCAGACAAAGGAAATACACAAGGTTAGAGAAGCAGCACATTTCAGATGAGATTTGAGAGAATATTCTTTGTTAATTTTCCCTTTTGTTTACATGTTTGATTACACACAACTAGGCCTGTCACAGTAATCAACAAATCAATTAATCACATGATAAATTAAAACAAACTCAATTATTTCCACTGGCTTAATTATTGTTTGTCTCTTTTTTTCTCTCTTTCTACCAAAACCTGGATGATAAAAGTCTCCAGTTTGATGCTTTGGTCTCAATAAGCCTTCTTTTGAAGGGCAATTTTGTTTACAAAGACTTCAAAATTTATTTTATTTGTTGCTTTTTTTATTGATTTATTTTTGACATTTAAAATGTCTTCCAGTGATGGTGTTAGACATGTGGCCAAGAACTAAATAATCCTGAAAAAAGCTGTTAAAAAGTTTAACAGCTTTTTAAACTTTTAAAAAGCTGTTTTTAAAGTTTAAAAACAGCTTTAAATTCAAAGAAATATGTCCAAAGATGAAAAAAGGTTCAGGGGAACTACTGTGTACCTGAGTGTTTCAAGAGAGCAACTCTTTTCCCCTTAGAGCACAGGTTTACCTTAATGGTCTCATAAGAGTCGGTGATGAGAGCGATGAAGAGCGACAGCACCATGTAGATGAACAGCGAGATGAAGGAGTAGAGGTAAGCCCGACTGAAGAGCCACACCAGGATATTTTTGTCCTTCAGCTGGGCAAAGGTGGTGAACATGTCGTCGCCGTTCAGCAGAGAGAACAGACACTCTGCAACTCGACTCAGGCCCTCAAACTACGGGAAAAGCAGGTGAGAGATAAGTGATAAAATGGTGCAGGTCTAATGTGAAAATAACTTTTGCATTTGATAACATACACAGACAGAAATGGGTAGGTTACACACATAAAGAACCTGGAATAGAAACTGAAATTAAAAAAAGTAAGATCTCCAAACAAATTCAGGATAGAAGGTCAGACATGGACTTAATCCAAGAAGCTCTGGTCAGCCAGAGAGTGATGGCATCTAGAAACAACATCCCTCTGCATCTCCATGGATTCAAAGCACAATACTTTGAGAATCCATGTATGGAAAGTGGAGTTTTATTACATCCTCTGTATATTTACTGGAGTGATAAACAGAGATTCCTGGAAGGGCTGAAAGGAACTTCCCTGGTCAACTTTCTGTAAATATTTCAAGTATTGATAATTAACTGCTGTGGTGAGCAAATTGAATGTGTTACAATGCCACCAGGGTGCCTGCTCATGAGCACTGAAGTTAAGTTTGATATAAAATATTAAAAGGATACAAAAGTGACAGTGAGAAACCAGAGAGTGCTACATGCTTTGATTACTTGATGTAGTTTTGAATAGAACAGTTTTAGGTTTGTATGAATGCATAATCAACATTTTACTGCTTGAAGTTAAGCGTTAAACGTTGGTAAATATTAAATCACTTTAGGAAGAAACTAATTATTTTTATTTTGGTGAAAAGAAAAGATAATAACTAAAAGGAAGGGACGGGACAAATAAGGCATTCAAATGTCACCCAACTATTGGGGGTAGAATTACTTTCCAGTTTAATGAAAGAATAACAAAATACTACACATTAAATTACAGTGTGCAAACTAGGCTACTATGTACCATGTTGAAATTTTTTTTTTAAAAAGTATGTTCCAGCCAAATGTTTCCAATAAAGAAAAATATTTATGGCTGAGCAGCTGAAGATCATCAACAACTTTTATTTGCTGTAGATGAGCTCAAGAAAAGCAGCTGATATAATGCCGTCTGAACACACTTACCTCTGCAGGCCACGACTTGTTTTGACTCCCACATGCGGTCAAAACTTCCGTAAATAATTTATCTCGACAGAGAAGGATAGTTAAAACACACGGCTTTCTGATACCGCTTGCTGGCACGGGATTTCCCTGTCGCCACAACCAGCTGCACTCCTTTAAAGAGGTCACTGAATAATTAAATGGTGGCAAAAGTCTTAAGTTGTTAAAGTACTGGAACATTCAGAGTCTGCTTCATAAAGTGTCCTTCACCAGGTTTCTGCATATATTGGCTGGTTTCTTTAACTACAGCCTACAGAGTACAGATTTTAATGTGGTCCCCAGTCTTAAAATGGATATCCATGATGTGGTGGTTTATAAGTTTATGGATAAATTGAGAGTCACTGAATATTTGTTTCATGGCAGCCTAAATTATTTTATACAAACAAACACCCTGTATTGAATAATCACAGATTTCCAAGCATAAAATGTTATCATTTTCTCCAGAATATGTATATGTACAGTGTCATGACTTCAGACTAACTGGGGGACAACACTGACACCTCGTGGATGAGCTGTATCATTACAACAACTTAAATGCAAGTATTTGAAACGGAAGGTTTTTTTTTTTCCAGTTTTCCAACATTAATCATGCAACGCCTACACCAAGCTAGCAGTGAGGCATCTTTTACAGGCTTCCATCACTATAAGCAAGGCATGATTAAAGTTAAAGTCAAGTTAGTTGATTCTGCAGCACTTTTGCAGAACCTAAAATATCAGACATCTCCAAAAAAAAAAGCCATTTTGGAAGATTTTAATCCAGGTGTGTTGTGGCTTAAAGATTTGTAGATTAAAAAAAATTTTACAACATAAATTAAATCAGATTAAATTAAGTCTAATGACTTTACAGTTCATTAAATTATCAGTCTAATGTATGTTTACATTTTTCTATAGTCAGATTTTTGCATTTATAATTAAACGTATGCTTGGCTAGAGCTCTATGAGCAGCCAGCTTCTTTAGCAATGACCTTTTGTGGGCATCAATGGTAGTTTGTTGGACAACAAGCAAGTCAGAATGGTGACGGTGTACGGCATTAAATCTCCAGAGAACATAAAAACTGAAAAACTTCTTTTTTTAAATTTCTGAGTTAATATGTGTTTATCTCTAGCTTCTTAGCAACCCAAAATTGGAAAAGGTAAAATTTTTGTTTCTTGCTGTGTTTCATAGATAAGGCAAATATAAAATATCAGATTTTGGAAATGGAAATAAGGTACAACATCTGGAAAATACACAAATAAGGATGAGTTTAAGGATGTGGTCTCCAAGTTAGGTTTCTATGAGAAGGCTGCCATTGTATGTTTTTTTCAACCCTGACGTCCTTAATTATCATTGCTGATGTTGGTAGCTTATGCACTCTTGTTAAAGGGAAATTATGAATGGAAATGCAGTTTCAGACATTTGGACTTCCTGTGGTTACCCACACACATGGTCTCAGCAGTTCTGCATCAACAAACGGCATTAGTCACCTGAAAATAAAGACTTTGCAGTTCATCTGTGGTGAGTTACTCTACACCTCTCTCAATGTGACTCAGTGCAGGTTCTTGGATACACAAACTTCTATGTCTGCAACTTTTACCTTTTCGTGGTACGGTCCGAGTACGATCCACCCGCAGAACGTGTAACCGAGGTAGATCATGCCAGCGCAGCAGCAGAAACGGAGAACTTTAGGAAAGGCTGCTTTCATGGTTAAAATCAAGACCTGGAGGAATAAATGTTAAGTTGTTTTATGTTTCAGGCATGAAGCAAAAATATTAAAACTCTCAAAGATGAGTTTAATGTCCATGTTTCTTGGGATTCAATTCTGATTGCTACACTTTTGGACACAACATTAAAAAAAAATACAAAAAAAATTTAAAAACATGTATCTAAAGAATTATAATAAGGGACCTTTATTACAAGGGGCCTTTGTAATAAAGGGAACAACGGGTCCACTTATTAAACCCTTCCATCAATCACTGAACATTCTCAAAAACATCTATGATAATGAGGGGTTTTTTTTTGTTTGTTTGTTTGCTTGTTTTTCTAATGATACGCCAAGAAATAAAAATGTTCTGAACTCACATTATATTTCTGGAAGTATCCAAGGTACCTGATCACCCCGACCCAGACCAATAACGTCGAGGTTCCCAGGAAGATGCTGCACACATCATAACTTGTCAGACTCTACAGAGAGAAAATAAGAAAGAATATAAGAGCAGTATGAACAAATCATGAGTTCTTGTTTAATAAGAGTAAATAATAAAAAGGAAAAAAAAAAGTTAATGATTGTGTGTGACTTCAACTTTATTTTAAGAGTGAAATCACAACACAACATGTCCAAAATACAGAGAACACACGATGGCTATATTCGTATGAGTATTTTTATTTGTAAAAGCTAACATGAAAGACTTTATACAAAACGTCGTAATTAATAAATGACTTTCTGGTTCAGCCTGGTTATCTACATGATGCAATTCCACACCAAAGTTCACTCACAATCTCATAAATGGCTACAGGTCAGTTTATTACACTAATAACAAGATGTCAAATAAAAAGTGATACCAACCAGTTATCTAGGCACTTATCTGCAAAGATAGATAATATAATAATAGATCAAAAGACATAAAAAAGGACCACAATACATCTCCATTTTCTGGGGAAATGGAGATGTATTGAACTGCACAAAATTAACACATAAAGATCAAAAACTGTTCTAGATGGGAAAGAACTAAAAAACAACCTGGATTACTTCAAATGTCCAACAGGGGGAATGATTTGCACTAAAGCAGGAAACTATTGTGCACAGAATATAACTTCATACTGCAGTCCGAAGCATTTATCACATTTTTAACTGTAGATCTTATTTTCATGCAACAAGTTTGTTCTCAGTACATTGATAAATGTATTCTCAAAACATTAACATTTTAGGTAAGTATATATATTTTTTGTTAGATCTGTACATGATGTCAACAAGACTATGAGGTCAGATTCCTACCCATGTATTATTTATTTAACATTTAATTCTGTATTTTTTCCATAATCAATGATACTAGTATTTTTATTGGATAAAATACAACAAAAAAGTGCAAAAAGAAATATATCAATTACTACAATTTGAGTTTTGGCACTTTTGAGTTAAAGGATGTTCCTTTAACTTTAAAGGAACATCCTTTAAAAGGATGAGTTAAAGGATGTTCCTTTTGAGTTAAAGGAAGTTCCTTTAACTCAAAAGGGTTAAAGGGTTCCTAGGCCCTGCATTTTTAGTGCACCGCTGTCTCTTAATGTATTACACATTTCTGTTAGGTTTGGGGTAAAAGCAAACTTTCTTACACCTGATTTGATATGAAATGTGATAATCAATGCTGGAAAACATCTGGAATAGTGCGAGATCGGTTGCAGATGTTCACACAGTAGGACGCTGTCTTTTATCACCAGAAATATTTTTGGTTGTAATAAAGGAAAAAGCTTTGGAGCTTCATTTCAGCCTGCTGACTAATCATACAACAGGTTGGGGAGGGGCAATGACGTGTTTCAAATTATTTTGTAAAGATGGAGAAAACTCTAGTCACTTTGGTACTCCTCCTTTAATCTAATTTTTTATAGGATTAATGTGATTTAATTATTTCTAAAACTCAAGTACACATCAGTTTTGGTAACTGGGCAGACTTTTCTAGAATATAGTTAAGCAATCAAAGTGCAATGTTTTCAAATGAATAAATTTACATCATGACATTTTATACTGGATAGGAATTTTTTTTTTTTTTGCCAAACATATTAAAGAGAGCAGTACATAAAAGATATAAAAGAAGTCTCAATGATGCATCAAATACACACTGACCACATTACAGGGACCTTTATAGCCAGTTATGTCAAACTAATCAACAAAGAACACATTAAGTCACATTAAAGATTTAATATGACTTACGCTACATTATAGCGCTCACCTTTGCCTGAATTTCCATCTTCAGTATAGAGCCAGCTATTGCCAGCAGGTCGCTGACAATGACCAACACGTACCAGCCATTCAGGAACTCGCTCTGGTCGTCCTCACACACTTTACGATTAAAGTTCTCTTGAAAGAATCGAGAGAATCTCTTGTGAAAAAAAGAAGAAAGTCAGTAACTTAAATTTAATTCCTAACAAAAAAAGATCACAGAAAACAGGCCAGCAAGTCCAGATGATAAATGTCAAATATTTTGATAAGATAAATGTTATCATTGAAGTTTTGTTTCAAAAGGTTATTTTGCTTAGATGCAGATTTCTCCCAATAATCGTTAAACAAGTATAGAAAGAAACCAATCAGCAGCAACAAAAATACATTTTCTTTATTATAGCTGACCTGGAGTAACCTGATAGCCAGTATGATTGAGCGTGTGCATAACACGGCTGATGTTATGCAAACCAGAATGACGAAGCCATCAAACACCAGCAGATAGTGTGTGTTCTTCTGAGCTGAAAAAGACAATAAAAAGGAACAGCCTGAGTGTGCGCTTGTGTGTGTTGTGTCTGCAAGAAAACGCCTCGTAACAGTGAAAAGCTTCCAGGAGGAAAAGTCTGATAGAGATTTCACTTAGAAAACGTGTTTGAGTGAAACACAGAACGTGTGTTTAACTGGGCAGAAGAAAAAAACATGGTTTTGGTTAAGAAACAATTCTTCATCTATTGAACTTCACCTGTTCCAGATATCTTCCAATCTTTGCATGTATTGCTTTCGGCATCTATGTCCAGGAATAATTTGACCTTCCCGCTATGACATTGGTTGTCAAATATAATCTGAAAGGGAAAAAAAACAAGAAAAGTGATCTTTCAGTACATTTCAACTTTCGCTCAAATAATTGATTTTCACCTAGAAACTGCAAAGAAAATCTATACAGTGACATGGAACGAATAGCAGTCAGGTAGCTCCCGGTGTCGAACTGTCTGCAGGTTGATTCCCTTCAGCTGGAAGCTTATCTTTATGTCAACAAGCCTTAAAGAAAAAAGGGAAAAGGTTTGAAAGGTTTTTTCTATTGGGGATTCTGACATGAAAAAACAGTACATTCACATGACACTACCTGAAGAAGTCCAAACTGAAGAAAGATGCATTATGGGTTCTCCACAAGTTTGCAGTTCTTGGATCATGTGACATACAATCTGAAATAGAAAGAAATACATTTGGAAAAAAAGTACATCATGACAAAATAATTACCGTTGTGCATTTGTATAAAACAAGTATAGTTCACACACACAAAAAAATCAAGATTCTTTCAAAAAAAAAAAAAAAAACTCCCATATAGGATGAACATTTCAAACTGGCCTACCTGTTTCTAGGTGAGCGTCGATATCGTAGGCCTCCTCCGAAGGCTCCAGGCTGCCTTTTCTGTAGTACTTTTTACAGATGGTCAGAGGCAGCAGCTTCCCATCTTCCTCTGCATAGCTGATGGGGCCAACAGAGAGCTGGCCCAACTGGCTGTACTGTAAAGATCACAGGTTTCAGGTGAAACAGTCTCAGAGTTAAGGGGCTTGAGGGTCTCCTTGCAATGACTCCACAGCAGACCAAACATTTGCTATGGGGCTATCTTCCGTTTTCTATGTTTGTTTTCTGTCATCTTCACAGCTAATATAACCAATCAGTGTTAACATTGCAGTTCATTACCTGTACAAATTTACATGCACGGTTCCTGACATGATATTGTTAATATCCTACCAAATAATGCATTAAAGCAGTCCTTTGTGATTGCAGTGTTTTGCAAATTCATATTAGGGAGACTATTGTGATTCCAGCACATAAAATGTCTTGCACTCTCATCTGTCGTCTACTTTTAAAATAACTGGGCTTCCAGCTCATCCTTGATTAAATGTATGTTATCTTCTGTAACTATTGTCTATCAAAAACACTTTTCATAAAGAGCTAAAGTGTTTGCTACAAACTTTCCATTGTTGAGAAAGTAGCAAGTAAAAGGCCACAAAAACCACCTCGCAATAGTTGTTGCATTTGTCAAGGTTTGCAGCTTGTCCTGCCCCTTCACAAAGTTGTGTGCAATGGTGAAATAGATATATAAATAAAATATAAATAAATAAAATGGTTTTACATTTCTATAAAAGAATCATTTAAAATGTTAGCACTTTGCAAAAAATAAAAAAAACTCACTTCAGTTGCAGGTTATTTCACATTTTCACTGATTTATTTATTTTTTTCTTTTTAATTTTAGCTAGCTATCTTTAGCTTGGACAAAGAACATCGAGTCATGAATCTGACTCATGGAGAGTTCTTAAAAAAAAAAACAATGTGTTCTTTGACTAGAACATTGTGTAATTCCACCATCTTGTAACAAGAGCAGGTTCTAGTTTGTTTAGATTCCTACATGGATTGTAGAAAACTCCATTTCTTATGGTTTTCTTTCAACAATGGGTTTCTTCTGGACCTCACGACTAAAGCTGTTTTGTTGACAAACATTTCCAATTAAGCCTCATCCCAAATTACTATGAGCCTGTTGGTTTTGCCTCCAGTTAAAGTCATTTTGGCCCAGAGTGTCAGTTCAGCTTGGCCACAATACCTTGCTAGGTTTGTGGTTCTGTCATTCTCTGCCCCGCTTAGAGTGACAGACAGTAACAGAGGAAAATGTTCAAAGCCTGGGACACGTTATAAAAACGTAACTTTTTTCATGACCTGTCAGGTTAGCTACTTGGTATTTATGATGATGTTTGTTCACCAATGTCCTCTAACAAACGTCTGAGGCCTTCGCAGAACAGTTGTATTTATATGCACATTAAATCACAAGTCACCTCCATTAAATATTAGTTTATATCTGAAGATTAGTTGTGCTACTTTGTGTCAGTTTATCAAAAAATCCTAACTGAGTTTATCACCTGACAAATAAATGTGAGAAAAGGTCAGAGTTAGTGCAAAGGTTATATAAAAGCACCATTTTCCAGTCGGTTTCTGTTTTTATGATATCACAAAGTGTATTCAGAGGATTATTATGCAGCTTAATTATTATACAGCTTCTGCACTGCAGTAGTGTCTAATATGTGCAGGATTCTTCTCAGATTCCAGGAAAAATAATGCTCATACCGCAGGGATAATTCATATAGACTAGTAACTGAGGCAACATTTTCTACAAAGTAGACTGTCTTCCACATTAAGTTTCCTAAAATTCTCTTTATCCTTATCTTAAAAACCATCAAAACACAAAAATCGAACAGCAGCTTTAATTTCTGCACTTGCCTGATCAAGGACGTAAAAGAGGCTGTCAAACACAGCCCTCTGTGTATAAACAGCTACACTATAGTCATCCTCATCCACCCCAGTATATCCTTTCAGGAAAAGGTTTTTCAGGGCCATGGTGGTTTCTTCCTTATAGGCAACCACCAGCTGGTTGTTGAGGCCAAACAGGATGAGCTAGAACAAAAGAAATGGAAAGTGGACACTTAACCAGAGCCAAACAAACAGCATTATTCAGGAGGGTAATTTTATTTTTTTTTATCCCCAAAGGTGTTTAGTTTTTTCATTGCATCAATTCAATAAGGTGTGGGAAATATTCCTCTGAAAGGTTGAGCCATTTTGAGGGAACAGACTGAATCAGAGAGTTGTAGCAGCCGTATTTTGAACTGAATATTGATTATGTCTGTGGCAGTAACTAGAGGAGATAGGGGTGCGCTCCAGTAACCCGTGGAGTGGGTCGAGTCTCATCAAATCTGGTGAGTCCGGAGGCCATTTGAGGACAGGGCAGCTTCTGTCCTGCAGGAAACCAATTTGAGTTGATTTGAGATCCATGGTGCCCCATTCTGCAGGAAGTAGCCATCAGAAGATGGCTATACAGTGATCATTAAGAGAGGGACACAGTCAGCGTATGAAGACTTGCACTAGACAGTGGCATTTAAACAATGCTAAAAATCTGCACAAATGGGGTCAATTATGTGTCCCCTCACCATTAAACCGTCACCAGCAGCCTAATCCATTGATACAGGCAGGATGAATACACACTTTCAGATCATTTCTTTTCTTTTTTTTTTCTTTACCTAATTCTGACTTAGCAGAGAAGGCAATATTTTCACATTCTGTTTTTGTAAATTTTTCTCAGTTTCCTGTTTTTAGCTGACAGTAGAGGCACTGCAAGTGATCCTCTGCTGCTGCAGCCAATCATGTTAGAGAGTTTGCACTTCAAGTTGGTACACCACAGTCAAGCTGTTCTGAAAGCAATGTCTACGTTAGGCCTAAAGTCACTTAGAATCCCCTCTCACCATTTCAGTTTGCTATTTCAACTTCAGCCAGTTGCATCCATTTCAAATAGTTCCCTTAAACTAGTGGTTCCCAAAGATTTTCTGAGGCCCCCTATGGATTACAATAAAATCCCCCCAAGAAAGAAAAAAAATCCACTGGGCCCACACATCATTTAACCAGACATAAACCTATACACATATTTTGTTTTACGCCCACACTTTGGGACCCTCTGTATTAAACGCTGTAAGTTGCTGTCATTTGATTGGCTGTTTTGCTGGAGTTTCAGGGCTGTGAAACTTAGGTTTAGTTTGTTTAGAGAAATCTCTAAACAAACTCTAATCCAAACAGGTGTGGAACAGATCCAGCATTATCATCCTATGTTGAGGCTGTTCTTCATACATACTTGTGTAGTGATCATGACGATCTTCAGAATCTGGACTCCCATTTTCCAGGGTATGTGTCGACGGGTTCGGTACTTCTCACAGGGGCTCATGAAGTAGTATTTCAGGTCATCTCTCAGGTTCTCCTCCTTGACAAGATCCTGAGTCATGTCAGTGCTGCAGTGAAAACAGAAACATCAGGCAGGAGCAGTTGGACCTTACTTGTGTGTAAACAAAGTAGTGCTTGCAGATGACAAACACTGCTGCAAGTCGATAGTCTCTACCTTTTACCCCGTTTCCTTTACAGAAAGTAACATAAAGCTCCCCGGAAGAAAATGCAGAAGTGACATGTGAGAGAGCAGTTATTTCCTAAGTAGCAGATGTTTTGTGAACGGGGGTAAAAAAAAAACAACAAAAAAAAAAAAACAGCTTCTCACAGAGAGTACAGTGCCTGCTTTCAGAGTTTTTCCAAGGTTCAAGTCCAAAGTAAATCAGTCAATATTTTCTCAGTAGTTTGTCAACCGCAGGCACAGCACCAATCTCTTCCTGCTGCATGTTTCTGTGGAGGTTTTTCTAGCGAGTTTTAGAGGTGAGATTTAAACTCCGGCGAAATTTCTGTTTCAGTCACTTTGAGAGTGAGACCGAACGACAGACACAAAGTCACATAAAATACTTTTAACTCCTGAATGGGATTTTTACTCATAATTAAAATAATAATAAAAAACAATGATAACCTTACCTAACAGAGTTGCTCCTATCAAGATACCGAACCAGTAACTCCATGACTGATGAGCCCCGTGAGCAGCACCATTTACTCCAGTGGGGTTGTGACAGCGATTACAGACGGAAGAATCTCCGTGCAGCTGAGCTTTCTGTGTGGCGTCCAGTCAGCCAATCAACAGCCGAGTTCAGGTGCACAATTTGTGAGTCAAAGAGTCAACGCTACAACAGCCACATAAACAGGAAGACGCTAAAATATTCTGATTCGAAACTAGAATTTTTTTTAAAATTATTTATAAATCATTTCAATGACTATAATCATTTAAATTATCATAATTATTGATATTTGATCATATGCCACAAAATCTGTATTATTTTGAATACACACTGCAATAGTTGTGATTATTAATAGACATTTTTTTCACAGTGCTAACAAATTTATAATTTCACCATAATGTATATATCTAAAAAGTATGTTGTAATAAATCAGTAAATGAATCTACTTTGCAATATTTTCAACCAATCTTTTTTTTTTTTTTTTTTTTTTTTGTACATTGCAAAGTTCAACAAGGCAGTAGAAAATGTTTTACATCATAAAAACACGAAAATACAAAGTCATTGAAAACAGCTGACCAGAACCAGAAGACCTGAGTGGTTTTCAAAGTTTCTCCAAAATCTGAAGGTCTTGCAAAGGTTTTGAGATTAGCATTTCACCTTACAATTAATCTGAATACTACAATTTTTTATGTTTTTCATTTTTTTTTAATTATGTGATAATGACCAACCACAGGGTACTTTTGTCAGGTTGTTGTTTGTTTTAATGGGAGTTACCAGCACCCCTGTGACCCTGCAAGGATCAGTGGGAATAAATAATGGATGGATATACTTTAATAGCTAATAATGGGATGAAGCAGTTCTGTGTCTTTATTTTATTTATTTAGCTGCTGAGGGTTAGAGTTGGGTATTTTTGAGGTAGAAAGTGTTGCTTCTATCATTTTAATGAGCCTCTCCTCACTGAATGGACATGCAATGTGTATTTGTGACATCCATAAGTTAATCAATGTATAGCATGTGTTCTGGTTGATTTTGTTGGCAGAAGTGCGGCTCTACTGGAAGTACTCAGTTTATTCAGTAACAGACTATTTGACAAAAAGAAATAGAGAATTTTTTTTTATTTTAAATATTGTTCTTGAAATCTTGTTAAATAACTTAAATTCTGGGGAAACAAAACAGAATCCTTGCACTTTAAAAAATAAAATAAAATAGTCACATACCTACATCTGCAGCTCAATTTCTCATCTTTATCCCCACCAAACTTCTACCTCTATTTACTTTATTTTCACTCTAACTAGAAAAACGGAAGTAAAACAAATCTTTTGCTGCGTTTTTTTTATTCCAGAGGCATTACAAGTAATTTCTCTGGTTTCTATTTTATTTCAAAAAGCTGACGTTTTATGTAATGTGGTCTAAAAATAGAATACAAACAATAGTATTTCAACATCTTTTTACTATAAACAGGAAGTGCAACACCAACTGTGCAAAAATACAAACAGTAAAAAGAAAAACTTGAATCCCTTCAAATATTACAGAACTTGAGGTGTTTTAACATTTTCACACAGGTGACTGGATGCATATCTGGGTCTGTAATAACTTTATTACATGGTTGTTTAATGCCTGGCAACATTTTCTAATTACATAGTTGCTTAAATGTCACACAGTATCAGTCTATATAAAAGCCAAGCCCATTTTACAAAGAAAGAAACAATGTCTGTCCAAACCTTAAAATCTTTTTAAGCAGAAGTAGGATCAGGTAGACTTTTTAAGAACAAATAAAGCTTTTACCCAGCACCTGCAGCAGCAGTTAATCTGAGCTGAAAATCCATAATATCCTTCAAGAATGTCATGTGCAATTTTTAGGATTAAATCTGATTTTAACTTGTTAAATGGGATGTATAATATGGCCTGTTTTTGCTTTTTATGTTGCATGTTTTACAACATATCCATACAAAAGGACATCTATATCTTTGACACTAACTCACAAAGTCTGCAAAAATATTTTGAAAAAGTTTATTACTTTATAGGTTTTAAGAATCTAAGTAAAAAGAAATATTGCACTCAGTCATATTGTCTGTGCTCTTTATATATTTTATAACAACTTTAATTTCTAGAGAAAAAAATATTAAAACAGACATTATAAAATAACTTGTATGTCAATATTTCAAGTTGTATGTGTTTAATGCAAACAAGAAGCTTAAATTATTATAGTAAAGCAAGTGTTTGGTTATTGCACATTAAAGTTACATGAATCTATTCCTTAGTATTGCTCCAGCACCATGATTATAAGAAATAGATAATAATATTTCAACACAGTGTAAAAGAAAAAGTCTGAACCAAATCAGTTTAAGAGAGAATCAATGGAAACAAAGTCCTCCTGATACAATCAGCTCTTCCTTAATGCAGCCACAGCGCTGCAGACCAGACAACAAACTGCTCAGTATTGGTTCAGCTTAATTTGAATCAATTGTTCTCATTTAATGCATTTTTAAGTGAACAGCCATCACTGATAATAAATACCTATGTTATTTAGCTTTGAGCCATAAATACAGGTAATCCATTGGAGCTGATCACATCTTCTGAGCAGAAAACACTTTCAGTATGAATATCTGGGATAGTGAAGCCTTTTCTCCTGCATGGACAGATTTACAATGAGTCCAATTTTTCTACGTGCTGTGACATCACAACATTACAGTGTTAAAATGTGCTTTCATAATCTTAAGAATGACTTAGCTGAATGATTATAACTGTGCACCCGAAGTCACCTGGTCGTCTTGTGGACAACGGTGCTTGTGCACTGTCTCCACAAGCCTTATCATGAGAACCTTTATTCTCCGCTTTTACCTTTTTATCCGTTGTCTATGAAAAATCTAATTTAGGTTCGTCTGTTGGAGTCACAGTACTCCACCTGACCTCCTCTTGTATCTCCTGCTGGTCTTCAAAGCTGTACTTAATAGAGATATTATTCCTCTCATCAGTGCTTCCCTCATCATCAAGAACCTCCTCAAGATTTGGACAGCCAGCACTTCTTATAATCTGTATATTGAGCTCTTCCTTGGTGCCGTTGGGTTGGCTTTGATGAATGACAGACTGTCATTGTCCTGACATTGTCATTTTGGAATTGGTTAGGTGCTTGTGTATTCACATTTCTACCCTGGTTTCTATCCAACCAGGGTAATACATCAAATAAGGCTCTCCTGTTTGATGTGGGTCTTACTTTGACTGCATGTTTCCAAAACTGAGACATTAACCTTAAAGATGAAAAATGCAGAGGACTGGATTTCTGCAGCACATACCCTGAATAGTTACACCTATAAACTGGTCAGATCTGTACAGTCAAGAACCAATATTTGCAACATTCATTTTCTCATAGAAATGACTATTTGCACTAACCCCACTGCACTCCAGATTGTTTCTATGGCGTTTTTAATTTTTTTTGCAAGTTCTAAATACTGTTAAAAGAATCACAAAGGCCTGACCAAAAGTGACCATTTTTGGCTGTCACAGAGGAAAAAGTCTATTCACACATAAGATAGCAAACTGAGCCACGGTTTCTATTTCACTGACACAAATAGGATTCAGAAAGAGAAAGGAAGCAAAACTGAGGAAATGGAAACCTAAAGCCTTTGTAAAATGAAAGGATGTAAATCTAATATTGTTTTGTTAATGACACATACCAGCAGGGTGAATGACAGCCACATAAACTTTTATTTCTTGCTTGTTCAGAGCCTGCATTTCTAATATTGGACCCTTGGTGCAACTACTTATTTTAACTGCTACACAGAAAATGTTGATGAAATCCTCTTTTTAGCACAAGATTAGTGACTGTCACAGTATGAAAGTGTAACTTGAAGATTAAATTATGGCCAGTATCAGGACGTCAAACTCCCTTTAAAATGTCCCTAGTTTATTAAAAATATAGCCATGTGTTTTTATAAACTTTTTTAAAATAAAACTCACCTTTCATTTCCCTCCACCTAGATTTTCTTAAATTCTAATGCAAACATTTATTTTTTCTCCAAAATATTTAGCTTGATTTACTGGTTTTTTAATCAGTAAAAGCAGCTCAGTACAACGTCACCATTTGAGCCTTCAAACAGTCTTTTTTTGCATAAAGACTGGGTTCATCCATAAAAAAAAAAAAAAAAACATTTGGAAGTTCAATTAAAAATTAAAATCTGACATCAGTCTTAATTAAACTTTAGTAGCATCATTCTTATCCTCATGTAAAACTGTGATCAACAGAGCAGCTTTGAAATTCCCATCATCCTGATGGTGTTGAAGAAAGACTGCTGTGTAACTCGGTGCTTTTCTCTTTTTACCTTAAAAGACAAAGTAAAACCGTACAAGAAACAAACAGTCCTTCAACAAATGTGAGCACAAAGCAGAAAATGAACTATACAGTTGAATAAATATCTACAGTCCAACATTTAAAAGGCATTTGCTCTGAGACCAAATAGCACCAGTCACTGATGGGTAAAAAATTTGCTGTTTTGATCAACAGTATTTATTCTGCTTCTGGACTCGTCTCCTGAACAGGGACTCCAACCGTCTCTATTCCTATCAGTGATATCGCCTGGGTCTGTTCTTCTCCTGAGGCTCCTGGATCCTGCAGGGACAAGATTGATGTTTAAATTTTACACACAGCTTGTGTATGCATTGGCCTAATGGTGAATAGTCGCCACCACTTGTCTTTGAATTCTAGAATTGGAAAACACATCTCTAACTCCATCATCCCCAATGCTGGGATGCCTCAAGGGTGTGTGCTCAGTCCATCACCATTTATGCTGTTACCATATTAACTTCCATTCACATAGTCACTATGTGATATTATAGTAGTTTAAATTAATCCATCATTCCCATAAAACAATCAAAGTGAGAAAGTTAGAGGGCTGGTGCAGACAACAGACTCTCCCATGATTCATCCAAAATGTTGAAATTGGCTCCGATTGATGAAGCCACATCACAAAAATTGCACTATTTTTTTTCACACCCAGGCATGACATAATGTCACATATTTGTGAATGTACAGAGGTTACATTCAAAAATATGTTATAACACTTTGCAAACAGAAACAACTATTTTAAAGTAACCAGAAAACTTCCAAAAACCCAGATCTTTACCAGTTTATGTTGCAGGTTATTATTCAGCCTCCTGTTTGTGCATGCATGGCACTGCAGCAGTGAAACAAAATTCACGAGTGAAAGGATACTTAAAAACTATAATAATCTGAACTACCGGTTCAGATTATTTTGGATGCAAAATAAAAACAACTCACCTGAACATCAGTCTGTGAAGGCTGTATGTCTGCTGGCTGGGGTGGCTTTACTGCAACATGTCTTCTGAGTTCATCTTTAGAACCTTTCTGCTTTGTTTGTATCTGTTTCTTCTTTGCTTGTGATGAATTTGATTCAGTTTGTTGGTTTTTTGGTTGGTCTTTTTTAGCAGCAGCATTTTCTTTTTCTGCCTCTTCCCGGGTCTCCCGCTGGTCTTCAGACCCTGAGTTAGCAGAAGTGTTCTCCACTTCAAGGCTTTCCTCATGCTGCTCACCATCTAGTTCATCCTCGCTGAACAGAGGATCTGCAGCTTTTAGAGTCTCCACACCAATTGGTGCCCTTTCCTCCTTGACCCTGTTGAGTCGTCTGCGGTGAATGTTGTTCCTGTCCAACCTCGCATTATCGCCTTGCTGCCGTGGGATGTGCTGTTGAGCAATTGCAAGTGGAGGGGCGTGAGCAGGTGCGTCTCCTCCAGCCAGATAGTCACGGTTCTCAATCCTGGGAGGAGGTTGCTGGTTATGCTCCAGCTCTGCAGGAGGTGGATCCCTTCGAGGGCGGCGAAAAGGCGCCATGATACCATGTTGAAAGGCTGCGTGCACACTTCCATACATGACCACCTGGATGAGAGTCAAATATACCTGTCAAAAGATCCATTGCCTTCACTGTTCACCTTATTTTATTAGTAAGTGTGATGATGTGTGCTTACCAAAATAGAAAGCACAATAGTGATGAGGACTGGGATCTGCAGGGTAACTGGGAGATCTTTGAGGAGTTCCCTGAGGAACTCACTGATTCCCTGCCCAAAATGCTTCAGCGGCTCTGTGATGAAGGTTGTGATGGTGACTGAAATAGCCTAAAAAATAAAGTATTTAAGGATTAAACATTAAAATAATGCAAGTTACATAGCACAAGAAAGTTGGCATTTAACAACAAGTAAAAACAACATTTTAAGATGAAAATAACTTTCAATTAGTAGCTGGATAAAAGTATTTGAAGTCAGACATCTATGTCTGCAATTAACTCAAAGCAGGAAAACGAAAACACAATTTAGCTAAGTATATATTTAACACAATATTCACCAACATTATTGCATGTTATTGTTTTCTACTATAATTGAACACTATTTTTTCCTTGTCTGGTATTAAGCTTTTTAGGTGACCTCAAACATTTAAGTGAGACCAAAAAAAAAAAGAAATCTGTCAGGGAAGAAATATGTTTCAACAGCACAATATATGTAAAGACCTGCTGCACAGGTTCTACATTTCATGTCATGATTATGCTAATGTGAATAACCTTGCAGCATAAGGAAGCTTTTACATAATACTAGACAAATGCTTCAAGAGTTTTTAACAGCTCTGTTTACCCCCTGAACAAACATTAACACATTCATCAACATGAAGGTCTACCTTGGTTGGAGGCACCAGCAGGAGGGGATTAACCATGAGGACTTCATAGTATTTTTTGCAGGGGTCATCTTGCAGAGTCCAGGTGGTTCTGAACCACTCTGTAGAATAATAATATAATAATTCATGCAACAGTTAAAAGTGCATTTCTTTTACCGATGTAAAAGAAATGCACTCAATATTGAAGTGGGCAAATATTAAGTTGAACCAACTGATCCAACTTTTAGGACATCGAATATATGTGATTGTGCTTGGTGGCTTACCTTTTAGATTATCCCTCCAGTTAATTTTCTTCACTCCGGTGCATTTTTCATTAAAGTTTTCCATCTGTACAATGTCGTTCTGGTGCTTAGCGAAAGCAGTCTGAATAAGTAAGAAAAGCACATTATTTCAAAGCTCTGCAGGGCAGTTAACTAACACAGCAAGACACCAGAAAGAGTTCATTTTTACCTGGTACAAATAGAACCAGTTCCAGATAATGCTGACAAAGAAGCAAACAGCAAACATCCTTCTGAACTGGACTAACCAGGAGACAGCTGACCACAGCTGGGTGCATATTATGGTTGATATAATGAGAACAAGTATTGTGATCTGGAACACAGGGAAAAGAAATAAGAGTTTACATAAATAACTTAACACCTAAAGCTTGTAGAAGATACTAGCTATTATTATTTAACACTACACTTGATTAAAATCTCAAGTTACAATAAAGAAATGTACTTTTATTGTTAGTTAATGTTTGTTAAGAAAGGTCAAAAAATCATCTGACTGCAAGCTTGACCTTTGACTTACTTACAAGATAGGCCTGCTGCCCTATAACCTACTAACGATACTATACATGCAAAATAAAATCAATACCTTTACTACTGTATCCAGCTCCACTCCAAAGGAGTCTTCAAAACGCCACTTCCAAGCCTCATAATTATGATGTTTAAAGTCCACCAAAATCTGACTGAGTGCATTGTCCAGAGCTCCCGTTCTCCATCGATCCTCGCCCTCCAGAAGTGACTGAATTTCAGTCATGGCTTGTTTGGACAGCTTGATTTTGGCATCATAGAAGACATCCGACGAGTCAGTTGGCTGATGAGATTGAAAAACGTTTTGTTAAATGTTTTGTTTAGTGTGTGAATAAGCTTTTTGGGTTCATTCATATAAAAAACACCAAAAGCTATTGTGCAGTGAATCAAGTTAAAACGGACACCACAATAATGATTTATAACGGCTTGTATTAAATAAGGACCCACCACACCGAGTCTTTGTATTTCCTTCAACAGTCTGCTGAGGAACCGCTTGAACACTGGGTTGCAGGAAGGCTGTTGTGATATGAGCGCCATGGCCTTCTTCTGGTCCTCAATCTAAAGCAAAGTAAAACTATATTTTATACAGATGACTTTCTGTACAGTTATACAAACATTAATGTTTTTGGACTGTGTGAGGAAGCTGGAGTACCCAGAGAGAACCCATGCACGCACAGGGAGAATAACGTCAACACCATGCATAAAATCGGGATTCAATCCCAGGACCTTCTTGCAAGGCAACAATGCTACGGTTACTGTTTACAAAATAAAATGGTTTACAATTTGTATTCATGTGTTTACCCTTTCAAAAAATACATAAAAAGTCGTTTGGTATTTAATTCTTTTAATATTTGGTATTATATTTCTGAATCCAGCATGCATAGCTGCCATCTTTAGTGTCTGCTGCTGTGAGGCTGAAGGGAAGTGAACATTTTACAACAACATTGAAGTGTCTGACTTTTGTGAGCACTGACCTGTCTCTGCAGCTCCTCCACCTGGTCATTACAGGTCGTCAGCTCAGCCTGGTTCTGGTCCTGGACGTACTCTCTTCTTTTGGTGACCACATTGGTAAAGGTTGTCGGCTGGGAAGTAAAAACACCCACAAGCTCAACACGGCACCACAACCAGAGACGTCACCATATTTGTCATTACACTCAACGAGTTTGCGTTTTAGCCAACCTCGGGAGGTTTCCTCATCGTTTTGGTGCTGGAATCGTAGTTGAGCATGTCGTAAGGATCGAGCCAGTCGTCGTCTCCCTCCTGACCCCGAGCAGACAGTGACAGGCAGCACAGCAGCAGTAGAAACAGCATTTTGTCCATATGAACAGAGGACCAATTCAACAGCAGCTCCAGCCCGCCTGAACACGAACTAAAACAATTATGTGGAGGATACAGCTACGACGACAAAGAGTCTGTCGAGACGCCAACTTTTGTTCATGTCATTTAAAAACATTACTGCGTTACCGAAAGTAAAAGTTAGCGCCACATAAACTCTTCAAGCCGCACGACAACAAGAAGCAGGAACCATCCGTATTCGTCTACTTTGTAAAAAACCGGAAGCAGTTTAAGGGGTTGTGAAAGGGATTGTGGGAAATGCAGTTTGTCATCAAAAAAGATTTAAAACGGATGTCTCAAAAAAAAAAAGTGGAAAAAAGAACCAACTGCTTTCTCAGATGTGTTTTTAAAATATACAGTCAATGGACAAACAATTAAAAGGTTTTGAATTGGTTATATAGTTTATGTAATTAGGAGTCTTAGAGTAAATTTAAAACTACAAGGAAGTAAATACCTTTTAGCGATAATTGGATTAGCTCCACCCTCTGCTGTGTACATTTTTATAATATGAAACTAAAGATTCTGCTGCAGACCTGTCCATGGTGAACCAGTCTGCAGCCTACCAGCCCTACCCAACTAGGGACAAGGGTGTTAGAAAATGGATGGATGGAAACTAAAGATTTAGATTTAAAAAAAAAAAAAAAAAAAAAACAACCTTGAATTTGGCTGAATTAGATTATTTCTCAAGGAATAGTAACAATGACAAAAGTTATAAAAAGAATTGGAAATATTTTATAGAGCCCCAAACAACTCAACCTCAACTTAAACCATTAAGATCACCCCTTCTCTATCTTCCCTTTTTTAATGTATTGAACAGCTCCAACTAAGAGATAAGAATTATGTAAGTATACAGTGTAATTTAAACAATTAAAAGTAGAAGTTGTAAACATTTTAGGTGGTGTCTTCAAAGTCATATACAATAAAGTTTAAAAGCATGAAAAATAACGCAGTACCAGGGTTTATATAAAATTGATCTTCCTGCTCAAGTACTGAGCTCCTGGTGTTTGATGTAGAGTGACATTAAAAAGGATATATTCCAATAAAGAATGAGCAGCTTGAACCAAATTATTAAATTCAGTGCTTTATTTTACACAATTTCTATACATGGCAACGTTTTGCTGAGGTAGAAGCATAAAAAAAAAAAAAAAAAAAAAAAAAAAAAAACTTTACTACCACAATAACTCCAGTTAATCAACAAAACCCTCAAAATTGCACTTTAGTATTACATGGGCTAAAATAACAACAGTGCAGCAGGTCTATTCAGCAGAAGACGACCAAAATTGCCCTGGATACACTGTAATAAAACATCTGTCAACTGTAGCTGAAAAGCCTGAATTTCGTACAATGAAGAGCAAAACAAACTTAAAGGACACATTAATTCTGGTTGTTTTAATACGGACAAAAATACACAAAGTAATTTTTCACAGAAAAATATTTTCCTCTCATTGTAGAAATGTCCATTTCTTACAGAAGACAAAGTCACAGTGAACCAGTAAACAGCAAAGAATACTAAAACTTCAATTGGAGCTGAATCACTAATTAACACTTATTTGAATATTAATTTTCCTCAGCAAAAAGTATTGTTTTTTAATCTTTATAAAATAACATTTGTAACTTTTTAACTCTCTTTGTAGTGCTAAATGTCTATCACATAGGTGTTTCTGAAAGTACAAGTTGTGCAATTACAATAAATGGCCACCAAGTGTCAAGTGTATTTCCTTTTAAAAATAAAAATACTAAAAGATTATTTTATTTTGTCTCATTTAAACATTTTTTGTTTATTGCTCACTTCAACACTCTTTTCTTGCAAATGTTATACAACTGGTACTAATCACAGTGGTAATTTTAAGTCTTATGCATTGGGGAACATTTCCCTTTATATCTAAAGAAAAATAAAACATTCCTGATAAAAGAGCAAAGTGTCCTGTTGCACCTGCATTCAGCTTATCAGAGGAGACATTTTACTGTTCACAAGACGATTATATTATCAAAATATGTGTCAAGTAGTTAAATGTAGATAATTTCTGAACAACAAACTTTGCTGTGAAGTCTAATCCACTAACTTTGGACTTGTTTCCTCAACAGAAGTTGGTAGTTGCTTAAAAGACGTTCTTAGAGACATGGAGGACGCGTCGTCTTCCTTGAAGTCTTCTGTGACCTGCAGAAATCGGTTTACAATTGATTACAATAAAACAACTCCAAATTTATAATAAAAAAAACACCTTATGTTAAATGTATAAAATAAAACAATATCACTTATGAGAGTTATTTTCTCAACTACACATTATACATTGTTATAAAAAAAAATTACTGCATCGGTCAATCAATCAGAGATCAAAATTGGTCAATCTCTCATTAGTCTCCAATCAGCAAATGGCATATCAAATGTGGATTTTTTTTTTCCCCATGTTTTTTAAATTAGATAAAACTAATTTTATCTAATTAGACCTCCCATTATTGTTGGTCTGTAAACATATCAACCAGCAGCATACATTTTTAATTGAACAAAAAATAAGGAGGGCATTTGTAGTGATGTAAATACAAATGCAAATGCATGGTATTCCTTCATTTTGAATTGGATTAAAAATTATTGCCTCTATTAAAAAAGCTTGGAGTACATAATTTCCCTTCTATACATTATATTAATGAGGAAATAAAATGGAATTTGTCATACTTCCAATTGGCTCATCAGACCTTAAAGCCTGGTTGATTCAGTGCAACCCAGTAAAGTTTGAACAAGTTTGAAACATAAATAAACACATCCTTTTAGACAATGTGAATATATAAATAAATATCATTAATATTTATGTTTTATTATTATAATGTATTATATAAATATGGTCGGCATTCATTATCTATGTATTCAAACAATTGTCACAGTCTTAAAACATGTTATCTGACATAGTTCATTTTGACCTGAACCAACCTCCAGATCAGCCTGTGAAGGATTCCTGTTGTCTGGGTGTAAGCTGTCTGGTTCATCAGTGTTCGCAGCATACTTCTCAGGTGTCTTCCGCTGGTTTGTGAAGCTTGAACTAGCAGAGGGATTCTCCATCGCCTCAACATTTTCTTTATTCTCATTTTTTCTACTTTTAGGTTCGACAAAGCCCAGTGTCTCTGCAGTGATGCTACTTCCCACGTTATCGACAAGACTTTTATCAAAAGCTTGGTCAACATCCTGGTCAGACGCAGACATCCGATCACCATCCTTCACTCCTGAAGGAAGATCTTGCTGCTTATTCATTGGTGTCTTGGAGTCGTGTTGCGAACCAGGCTCTACACTATTATTCATGAACCACTGTGTATCAGTAAAGCACAAATATTAGTGAAGTGATAATATATCCAGAACTGTGAATTTGTGTTAATGAAACCATGGCTTCTCATTACCAAAATGATGAGCATGATGATCATCAAGACTGGGAACTGAAGGGTAACTGGCAGATGTTTTAGGATTGCTCGATGAAGTTCACTTATCCCCTCCCCAAAGTGTCTTAGTGGGTCTTTCATTAAAATCTTGAAGGTAAATGATACTGCCTAAACAGAAAATAACATTAAGAACAAATAAATATAACTATTCAATTAGAGGCAGAACTATTCCAAAACTGGCAAGTAGCAGGACAAAGTCATAGCTGTAAGAATGGATCTTACTGTCTTTGTTCAGAACACAAAGACACACACCAGGTGACCCACCTTGGTTAGATGTACAAAAAGGAATGGATTGGTTCTAAAAAAAGCATAGTAATCTTTACAGGGGTCGTCATGGAGAGGCCTGCTGGTTCTGAACCACTCTGCAGATTAGCATGAAAATAGTTTTATTAGCCTGACCGCAAATGATCTTACACAACTCTAAATCATCTAAACCATTGAAATACTATGTAATCAAAAACAAATTTTCCTTTCAAACCTGACTTGTATCACAAAATCTCCTCCCACCAATGTAGTGGAAGATACAACATTTACGGTAATACAAAAACATTTTCAGGGTTTGCTAAATTTCACCTGGTTTACCATTTCCAGGGTGAAGTTACCATTTACACAGAGGATGGATTCAAAGATATAGAAACTCTATTACACTCAATCATCTTTCAAACAAGTGAAGATAACAAATCAATATAACTTAATTAGTTTGCATTGCTATGCATTTATAAGTGCAATCCTACCTTTCAAACCGTCGGTCCAATCCATTTCTTCTATTCCTTTACATTCTTCATTAAGGTTTACAGTTTCTCTGATGATGTTTTGATGCTCAAAGAAGGCAACCTAAACAAATGTTGAAAACATTTAACAGTTAAATATTGGATTGCAGCTAAACACAAAGCTAGAGAACCAAAGGTGGTCTGGATTACCTGGTACAGGCAGACCCAACTCCAAGGAATACTGACAAGAAAGTAAAAAATCAGGACCCTGATGAATTTCAAGGGCCAAAAGATTAGAGGACCAGAAGACTTCTTCTGGATGCAGATGATGGCTAACAGACTCAAAACAAGCATCCCGATCTGGAAAAAGAGGGCGGCAATAGCAGGTAAACGAGATGGGGAACGTTTATTCTTTAAGACACGAAAAAGACAGATGACAACAACTTTAGTAAACTTTGGACTTCAAAGTGGGGTTTTTAAAAACTACACTTAATAAAGAAACAAAACTCTTCAAATACATTTGAAACAATGTTTTATGCATAGTTCTTTTAGTAATCCTGAATTCACTTACAGTTTCCACTTCTTTTTATGCAAAATAAAAATGTGAAAGCAGTATTTATTTTTGCTTTATCCATCTCACCTTCAACTCTTATTCCCTGTCTCTTACAAGGAAAAGCATCAGTCCAGATGATGGACTGAGTAGTGCTCCATGTGGTAGTCAAAATGTGGGATATAACTTCCTCAAGTTATTGTGCGTGTACCCCAACAGATTTTAGATCACAATTATTTATTTTGAGCATTTCAAACAGTGTTTCTGCATGCGCCCTGTTGAAACACTAACCTGTCTCTGTAGATCCTCCACCTGTTGATCCACATGTTGATCCACACTGGTGGATCTCCAGTGTGTCTCAGTCTAAGTACAGAGAAAATTAACACTAGGACTCGTTTTTAAATAAGAAAATTCTGCATAAAAATAGATATAAACTGACCTTTATTGTCTTTCGCATTGTTTTGGCAACTGAATCATAGTTGAGCATGTCATAAGGGTCCAGCCACTCGTCGTCCATCTGTACACCCATGGAAGAATAGCACCAATAAAGCTGGTCGATAATGCAAAAAAATCCAGTTGTCACAACATAAGACTTTCCAAGAACAGCCAACCTAAATTAAAACGGATGACATTAATATGGCGGACTTCACAGCACCTCTAACCCAAACCTACAAGTATCAACCGAAAGTGAAAGCACAGTCGATTAAAACTTATTTATCGAAAAACACAAAAAACAGAGAGGTGTCAAGAGAATGTGGTGAGGAGAGACGACCCGTAAAAAGTCACAGTGGAATATCGAGATTTAATGGCGGCTAAGATATTGTTGTTGTCCACATGCCCGGTGTGGTACATAAATGGGCTGCAGGAGTTTATGAGGAGGAGCCGTCCGATATAGATTCGTGTGCGCTCCGCCTTCTTATTTGCGATAAACACTCCCAAATACTTCATTGGTTTGTATGACCCTTTAAGAAATAACGTGCTCAAAATAATGAGATAAAAACAAAAGGCCTTTGTTTGTTTACAGAACATTTTACTGTTATTTTTTCCCTAAGTAATACAATAAAATAAATTACAGCAGATGTATAGTATTTGATATTTTCCAGATAAGTGAAAAGTGAACTTTGCTCTAGTTTCACATAAAAAGTACAAAAACGTAAAGACATCTGTGGTGCTAATGTCATATAGGTAATATATGAGCAGAATTAGCTTCAGTAAATTACATCATAAAATTATGCAAATATTTAGACAATATCCATAGATTGTATAGGTCGAAACATAACTATGAAAAAAGTTCGGCATCATCATCTAAGAATGTAAACAAAATTTTATTTTTTATTTAAAAAAATAAAAATGAATTTCAATTTAATTTAAAGATCAGTAGCCTATGTACCTGTAGTCACAGTAAACCGTGTAAATAGCAATATTATAACTAAATAACAGTTTGCTTACTATGTAATAAAATGAGTAGCCTACTTCTTATAATTTCTTGTCGGACAAGAAAACGCATTGCCATGCTTTTGGCGCATACCGTAAAAACCCATGTTCCCGCGCAGATAAACATGTTGATTGTTCCCCTCTTGACTATTACAAGAGTTTACGCTCAAGAGGCTGAATATAAATATCATCATATATCATCAACACAAATGTATGTAATCACTACCTGTGGCGACGATCTGCATATTTTATAACAAAAGATAGTTTTATGATCATTTGAAAACTGTATTTTGTATTCAAGTTGATTATCTACCTTGCATTAAAACAGCGCTTCTCAATTCCAGTCCTCAGGCCCCCCTGCTCTGTATGTTTTAGATGTACCTCTATTCCAGAACAGCTGATTCAAATGATTGCATGACCATCAAGTGCTACAGAAGCCTGTTAATCACCCACATATTCAATCCCGGTGTGTGGCATAAAGGAAACACCTAAAACATGTAGGGCAGGAGGCGTGAGGACCGGAATTGAGAAACACTGCATTAAAGTTTGTTCAATGATTTTAAACATTACAATATGACAAAAAAATAAAAACTGAAGAATTCTGTTAGTGATTGTTGTTTTCACAGCATTGCAAACGTCACACTTTTCCAAATCCTTTAGAGACCTACAGATCTGTCTTAACCAAATCTTAAACAAAACGTGAAAATAAAAACAAGCATTTACCAACTAGTCTGATCAAAACATTTATTGTCAAATTGTAAATATTTACAAAACATCATGAATGCATTTACTGTAGTTAGGATAAACAGCAGTTCATCTGCAGGGAGGAAAAGCATCTTTAAGACAGATGAACAAGTAACATCAGCATAAACACCATTAGAACAGGTCCGAAGTCTCCAAGGCTTAAATACTCTGTCATATTTACCTGAAAACAGTATTTAAAAATAAACTCCAGTTTATGTATTCGCCACAGAGAAGCTTGATACGTATGTGTAAAAGAGAAGGAGAAAGTTCAGATTTATTTTCCTCTCTTTCCTTTTCCACCCTTAGGCTGTCGTCCTTTTCCTTTTCCTCCTTTCGCTCGCTGTTCTTTCCTCTGCACCCCACGCATGTCCTTCTTCATGCGTCCGTCCACCACTTTGAAGAGTCCCTTCACTCCACGAGGCCGACTCACTTTCTTACCAACTCCTTTTTTGGCTACCAGGTATGTTACTTCTCTTTTTTCCTTTTTTACACCTGCTTTTTTGTAGATACTGACAAAATACGGAAAAAGAAATTTGATTAGTATCAATATTTTTTTAAGTTAGCATCAGCCAGTAAACGACTGCAGCTCCAGTCTCACAGTTGTCAAAACAAACCTCTTCAGCTGAGCCATCTTCTCTCTTTCAGAAATGTCGGCAGTGTTGACGACAGCCTCGGCCTTCTTCTTGGCTTGTTCCATCTTTTTCAGCATCTAGATGAATCCAACAGAAACTGGACTTAATCTCTGTCAATATGACCTAGTTTTACAGTGTTTCTCTCTTACTCTTCTCTTCTTCCTGGCCTTCGCTTCAGCCACCCGTTTGATTGGCCGGGCATTGATCTCTTTCCATTTCTGTTTGTATTCCTCCACCATCTCCTTGGTGACAGGCATCGGTCGTTTCCTGTGTTTGCGTTCATCATCCAGGAACCACTCCGGTACTTCCCATGGCTCGTCAGAGTTGGCAAACCTGCAAAGCAGAAACAATCAGCCCCTCTGTACGGACTCAGAAATCATCCAACCCAACAGTGCGGTTCATATTGTGTCTAGTGTATCAAGAAACACCAATTAGAAAAATAATAGTTTTGTGTCTCCTCTGCTGGAAGAGGTATGCACATTTATGAAGTATGACTTCCAAAAGCAGACATTTACCTGTGGAAGGAGTGGTCTATCAGATCTCTGGCTCTCTTCTTGGATGTAGCGATCTCACAGCCGAGAGCCAGACCCTCTGCGTCCAGGATACGGGCTTTTTTGCCTGAAAACAAAAGGAAACATTTGTAATACAAAGTTCAACAATTATTAAACAAATTCTGCAGTAGGAGAAACCTAAGGTTTCAGCATTTGACTTCTTGTGTCCCGGCCAGATAAATTGTTATTTTCCCCACAAAGCTTACATTTCTCTGTTCTCATGGAGGCTTTTATACTCACTGGTGCTTTCAACAGGAACCACCTGGAAGTTGTCATCTTCAGCCCCTGCTGATGCCCCTCCGGATCCCCTGGCTTGCTTCATTTTTGTAATCTCACTGAAACAAAATAAGTGAGACTTGCAGATCAGTGGATGTTGTGGTTGCCACAGCAGTGCTCAACTATTTCAACTTAATATTTTTCTTCCATTATCTCTGTACATTTTGGAGGAAATACAACCCAGTCAGAGAAAATCAAGTTTTACTTTTCATCATCGCTGCTGTCGTCCGAGTCGCTTTCCTCTGCTGCTTCCTGTGACGGTTCTGGAGTTTCCACCTCTGCAGGAGCAACTTCCTCTTTTTCTTTTTCTTCCTCTTCCTCTACTTTATCTTCACTCTCTTCTTCAGCTTTCCTCTTTCTCCCTCTCCCTACAAAACCAAAAAAAAAAAAGATTCAACAGATTTACAGAGCTGTAAAATGGTAACCAGTTACATTTTTTTTCTGTATGTTGTCACAGCAGTTTCACTTTAATAGAAAAAGATAACCTGAATAAACACAAACTGCTGTACTTCAGACTAATGTGGCCCTATATGAAAAAATAAATATAACAGCTGTTTTAGCCATTACTAAAGACGATTTAATTGACGATTAAACAATACAGTCAAGTTGAGTTGAAAAGTTACCACTGGTGCTAAAGTTAGTAAAGCAAACAAATGTAATGACAGTTTGAAGACTGAAATAACTAAAACTATCTTCATAGTGAAATGTGACCAAAAACAAAATAAATCTGCAAACATTTTTCATTGTATTTTAAATGAGACATTCTGAGATATGAAGGATATGAGACGGTTGCTTACTTGACTGTTTGCTTTGGAGCCACTCTGCCTGTTGGAGTTCATTCTCTGCATCACCTTCCAGGTCAATTTCTGAAAAGATGCCCTGAAGAAGGAATGAAAACAGAGATAAAATCCGAGATATTATTGACTGTGAAATAGGTTTAAACATCCAATCAAAGGAATGTGACATGAAGTGAAATACAGAAGGAGCACTTAAAACTTGCAGAAGTTGAATTAGGAAAAAATGCATGCATGGACTAACCTTGCTGAACCACATGTTTGTTTCTTGCTCCAACTTTTCATTCTTTCCTTCCAGTTCCACCAGCAAGCCACCATCCTGCTCCTCTTCCTCCTCAGCTTCCTTAGTAAACTTCACCCTGAGTAATAAAAATAGGAAGGGTGATTATTTTCTATCAAAACCAAAATATATTCTAAAAACATGTCTCAGACATGGCAGAAATAAAAATTAGGGCTGTACAACATATCATGAAGACATTGTAAATCTTTACTTTTACGTGTTTACTAAAAAATATAGATTCCAAAAAGAAAAAAGAAGAAAAAAAACAAAAAAAAACAATTTTGGGGATATAAATACTAGGAATAGGAAAAAATAATTCATAACAAATGTCATAGCTGCCTACACCTTTCACTGTGGTTTATTGTGTTACACATTAAACACTCAAATATATATATATATATATATATATATTCCACATTTTTCCTTGATACTTTGTATTACTCTAAATCATAAAAATATATTAAATGTTTGTCTCAACAGCATCAGGAATAATTGTTGCTTTTCTGTTTTAAACAAGCATCATCTGATTTTTTTTTTTTTTAGATATTTCTACTGAAGGCTGTTAACACATAAAAAATTGTTAAGATAAAACAGACTTACACAAGATGGGAGGTTTTCTCCCATCTTGAAACCGAAGAGTGAGGAGCGTAAACATTTATTTCCTTTATAATTTTAGGCTAATAATTTGTTAATAGGCTGTGTTGCATTCAGTAATTTTAGATTAAGTAACTTTACTTGTTTATTAATCTAAATCGAAGCTGAAAATATGAGATTTCTTCGTTTCTGGTTACATCTCTGGGATCACTGTAACGTCTTCTTGTAAGATAAAACCATCGCTTACTTCTTCAGCGCTTTCTTTTCCAGCTCTTTTTGTTTCTGTTCCACTTCTTCTAAATCCTCTTCATCCAAATCAGATGCCAGGGAAATTTCATCCACATCTTCGTCTTGATCTGAAAGGTGGATGTCATCGTCTCCGTCTCCCAGATCACCTGCAGCCTCCATGTCCCCTTTGGAGATATCAGTCAGCACCTGAAGGAAGAATATCAAAGAAAGTTTTAATTCAACTAGAAAAACATGATCACACTTCAATGCGGAAATGAGAACAAGAGCTGACAATGATACAGGCTCATTAGTGTTCTTAATTGTGCTTGATCATAACCTGCTGCTTCTTGAGAGAAGATAAAGAAAACAAGGATGAGTCGGTGGTGCTGGCGATGGAGACACCTGGCAGGTCCATCTTCAGCTCCACTCTCTCCCTCTGCTTCCTTCTCTCCTTCAGCAGCTTCCTCTTCTTCCTGATGACACACCAAAGCTCAAGATATGTACACACATCACAACAATAAAGCAAAATATACTGAGGTTAAGCTGGACCTGAAACATAAAAACTAACCGTTTGAGCTCAGCCACTTCCTGAGCTTTTAGGTCAGCCAGTTTTCGCTCCATTTCATCTTCCTCATCATCCTCGTTTTCCTCATCATCCTCCTTTTTCTTGTTCTCGACCACTTTTTCTTTCTTCTTCTTTACATCAGATTCATCTTCTGAGTTGATGCCCTCCTCATCTGAACTTAAACTACAAACAAGGCAGAGTGTTTATAAATCTCCTATGACATTTCATTGAAACTTCATTTTGCGGTTTTAACAGAGTAAATGTGTTTACCTGATCTCCTGGTCAAGTTGCTTGGCCTCTTCCTTCAGTTTCTTTGCTAGATATCGTCTAAGTTTTGCTCTCCAACTCAGCAGCAAACTTAATGAGGCAGAGGAGGAAAAAACAACACCCATGTAAACGTACAGTAATGACATCTTGAAATCAAAGGTTTCAGTGCAAAAGCAGAGCAAAATTAAGCTGCATTGTTTCATTATGTATTTTAAGTAGTATGCATGTGTAGCCAGCTAAAATTAATGGGAAAAAGTGAAATAAGCACCAAGACTTACTGTGTCTTGGTCTGAGTTATTTTAAACACTTAGGTGTTTTACTTTGGTCCCATTCTTTAATTGTAAAAACTCATGTTCTTTTGGTAAATTTATTCTAAAGTTTATTTTACATGTATGCAAAGAACTAAAAAGTGTTAATTTTAATTTTAACTTCAATAGTTGAATCAAAATCACTCAAAAAAGACTAAATAAAATGACCCACCGGAATTCTTTGCGCCCCAGGACTTTGATATCCTGACAGCACTCCTTTATTTCATTGGTGGTGGCAGAGTGAGATTCCAAGAGTGGATTGTCAAATGTGATCTGAAAGAACGGAAGAAAGAGTAAAAATAGATATTTTGTGGTACAGCAGACATTAATAAGACATTTCTAATTTTTCCTGATAACTCTTAAGACTCTGGACATCAGACCTGTCTGAACAATTAACTTAAAAAAAGCAACATGTCAAATAATGAGTACATTTCAGCTATGTGATTGATTCTTCCACTGAAGAATTAAAAAAGAAACAGGGTTGTTTAAAGGTTGAAGTTAATATAAACAAGCTTACCTCGCTGGCTTTTGCCAGAAAGTCGACAGGGTTTTCGGCCTTTAGAAAAGCTGTCACTGTAAAACTGTGGTACAGCGTCAAATCACCATCAGTGTATCCCTCCGCCTAGAACGCACACAGCTGCTTGGTCAAATTTTTGGGATCTTTGCTTCCCAGTACATTTCTAACTCAACATGTCATCTACATAAACATCAGGACAAATTTTTATTGTACCATGTACATATTTAGACACATAAAGCTGATATAAAGAAGTGAATTGTGCTTGCCTTTGGCTTCTTAACAGTGACGAGCTCCTTCACAGTTTTGGCCTGCACCTCCACCTCTTTGAAGGCGTGCTTGGGGTCAAAAAATTTACTGTCGATTTTGTCTGGGGCGACATAACCTATTCAACACAAAAAAAGGCTTGTTTTAGATATGCAGAAATGCTTTTACACACAGTCATCCAAAAAAATAAAAAATAAAAAATTAGGACACCTTGAATTTTTAATTATTTAATGTTAGTATGTCAATGTTTAAATTGTTTGTCTGTTTTTTGTCTCAGGGTAAAAGGAAATTTAATTACAGGCATTCACACCTGTTAGAAATTAACCTTGCTAATATCAACAAAAAATGTGTTTTTCAACTGAGAAAAATAACCGTTTATAATTAATGTTTTCCTTCTTATCTGAAACAACTTCTGAGATGTTTCTTATAACCATCATCTAGTTTTTTTTATTTCATTATTATTTCTTCCATGTATAGACTACATCAGAATGACTGAAAAGGCTGTCAAGGTAAGCCCTAACCTTTCAAAAAAAACGAAATATATAAAAATCAGAACACACGTCTCAGTCACATCTGCAGCTGTCACCTACCTTGACAGACGACAAAGATTTCTGCCGACTCGTTTCTGGATGCTTGAGGCTTAGTGGCCTGCACCTTCTTGAAGAACTGCTGGAAGATCCACAGCAGCGGCTGATAGTCTTTGGAGCGGAAAACCTTTGTGATGAAAGTGCCGCCTTTGGTCAGAAACTCACAGGCCAGCTTCAGAGCCATGAGGGTCAGGTGAGCTGAGGAGGGAAAGGAGAGACTTTTACATCTAGTTCAAAAGCAGAAATGAACGATTTAATCAACGTTTTTGTTTATCTTACCCTGGGAAAAGGCGTCGTGCTGCCAGTTGGTTCCCACATTTGGGGCTCCATCGTTCAACACCACATCTGCTTTCCAAGTTTGAAGCTCCTTACGGAGAGCCTGATTGGGAAACACAAAACATCTCAGACAAACAAACTCCACTCTCTAACACTGTAGGACAATTTTAAAGTGAATTCCCTGTTTAGTCGAAAAAGAATTGAGTGGCATTCACACCTGTCTGCACTTCTCAGTTGTGATGTCTTCTTGCAGCGTCACCACGTTGGGAATGGGCTTAATGGGGACCAAATCGACACCTGACAGGAAAACAGACAATTTTAGTTGTCACACCAAGCACACGGATAATTTAATTAAATATTTGTGTTTTAACACTATACTCACCAATGATGAGACTTGAAACAGGCATAAACTTTGATGCCACCTGCAACCTGGAAAGGACATTTCCAATTATAATTAGATTAGTCAGCATTCTTTATTTTATCAAATGCTAATTTATGCCATTACTTAAAATGTTTCTGTACAAAAGTCCAACAGTTTTAATTTCAAGCTTACATTTTACATACATGCTCTTAACATCATTGAAAGGTCCTGTGATGATTTTTAAAATTATTTGTTTTGACATGCAACTCTAGAGAAATTCTACTCAAATGCCTAAATGTTGTACTTTGCTCTCTTAAAAAACAGAATCTTTGCGACGCCAGGGATCCTTCTGGTTAGTTAAATGCAGATAACTATCATTCCTTTATTCAGACAGCTCAGTCGTGTTGCACATTCTGCAGATATTGTAATGTTAGAGATAAAAGTAGTCAGGCTGCTCACCATCCTCCAGGAGCAGCGCACAGATCCACCAGAGCCCTCGCTTTCTGCAGAAACTGGAACTTACGGTTCAACTGGATGAGTTTGAAGGAAGACCGAGACCGATAACCTGAAGACAACGAAAAACGAACCTTAAGCAACGATAAAATCTTCTAAAATCTAAAGCTTAACCGAGAGCTAATGCTAACACCGACCAATGAGTTTCTGCCTCTGGTGTTTTCTACTAACATCACGGTACCTGTTTCTTTCGCCAGATGGTAGAATTTATCTTTCCTCGTCTTTCCTACTTTTAGTTTCTTCCCCATCTTTATCCTGGTTTGTTAAAACTGGACTCCCGTGCTGAAAAGTAACAACTGTCCCAAACTCATGAAAACAACACGTGTGAGTGTCCCTGCGCAGATGTTTAACGTCACGCTCTCTTCTTCTTCTTCTTGTGGTGTTTCCCTGTCGTTTAGAGAAGATGGCACCACCTGCTGTCAGCTGTGTTTATTGCAACCCAACGTCTATAATAAAAACGCTTCTGGGAGTGCTACTGTTGTTACTGTTTCTGTACTTATGCCAAAATAGTTGACTCACATTCAGTGATGGGATGAAACGAAGTGGAAGTACTTTGTTACTGTACTTAAGTACTTTTTTTCATGCATCTGTACTTTATTTAAGTAGATTAAATCATGCCTACTTTTGACTTTTATTTTGACATCATACTTTTATGGGAAGTGTCTGTACTTTATATTTCATTACATTACTATAAAGCGTTGCGTTACATGTTACATTCCGGTTCTTCCCCCTTTCACTCACAGGCAGCACTCCAATGCATGTGCAGTGGTTTTCTCTGAGTGAAAAAAGTCTGCCTAATCGTCAGTAGAAAATCTCTCTAACTTGTGCAAAAGAGCCTTTTCAATCATTTCAGATGTCCAGTGACATTCTTGTTTTTTCACAATTCTTTCCCCATACATACAGAGATAGATGAGTTGCATAGAAATGACCATCAGTTCATTTTTGTTTTCACATGCTTTTATTACAGTTGCATGGACGTTGGGGAACAACAGCCTGCAGTGCAGATCTCAGAGTTCAGAAAGGCCTGTTTCTGGACCGTGTGTTGATCAGTCCCAGGACAGAGAAGGCACTGGCTGCTGCCGTCACCAGACTGATGGCCCCCATGGCCCTTGAAGCCTGCAGAGACAAGGAAGAGCACAGGACGTGGACTCAGCATGACCAAACTCACACTTTATTTTTGAATTAGTAGTACTGCATATTTTGTCCCCATACACATAGAGCTACGTGAAGTGACAGATCGCTAAACGAGTGTCCTGAGTATTGCAAAAATGTAAAAAGATTTTTTACATGAAAGTAAAATTGACGTCAGTTTGTCTTCATTTTCATTAACAATGTTTCGGAGACAAATTTGTGAAACTGTAAATAAAAACATAAAAATGAAACCATAATATTATACAATTAATTGCCTTACATGATTATTATCTAAACTACCGGTGGCTAAATGAAACTAAAAGAAACGCTTATAAAACTTACTCAAACTAAAATTAAGAGAAACAGTATACATCAGTTCTGTGCCATTAATATAAATATAAAGTGTAAACTTACAAACAAATGGATAATATCCAGCTCTTCCCTGCATGCTTCTTAGAAACAAAATGGCTGACCTCTCCACTTGATTGCAAAAGCCCAATTATTTTCTTCCAAAAGAAAGATGCCTTGATCAAGATTTTTTCAGGATTTTTTTTGAAGAGGCTAAAACCTCCTTCTCTCCCTCTTCACTGTCTATCTCCTTCAGTTTTTTAAGCCCATGCTGCACAATACAGTGTCATATCATTCACTGTAATGAAAATGAGTGCAAAGTTCAGAAGATAAATCTAAAAGACTCTCAGATCCCCTGAAGATTTGATCAAGATCATTTTAGAAAGTTTCTTGGGAACTTTTCTCACAGTATTTCGATTTGAGGAAATACAACCATTGTCAATGTTTCGAGAGACATGAACTTATTTCTTGTAAAAAAAAAAAAAAAAGAAAAGAAAAGAAACTAAGAATGGCCGCAAAAAGAAACTATTAATCAGGCATTGTCTAAGGAGTTAAATGTGTCACTGATGCTCTGATGGCACATTAGAAAAAAGCAAAGCAAACAGTCATGGACCTGCTCAGAAACCCCTTCCCCGTAGCGTAGAAGGGTCACAAAGTGCTCGCAGTTGCTCCCCAGCAGGTCATAGGACACCTCCTGGTCGATGAGGACCTCTGCTTGCTGGATGATCTCACGGACAGGCAGAGGCGTGTGGTTGTCATCATACTTGTTGTTGATGCGGTACGAATCGTTTCCCACCACCTCTTTCAGCAGCTGCATGCGCACCACAGCCTTCCTGCTGAACACAGACTTGACACTGGACATGGCAGCTGCCTGGCTCTCATCTGTGTGAGACACCATTTTTTATCATCAAAGTAAAAAAAATTGAGAAATGTTTGTTACAGTCATCAAAATGTCAGTGAGTTTTGAACCTCATATGTCAAGATAGAAAAAAAAGCAGTTCTTGTAGCTTGTTAAAGCAACTTAAAAGGAAAAAAATAGGATCACAACGGTTGCTTTCCATTACTAACAATGGAGACAAAAAGATTTGATACTGCTTTGGGATACCTCCTTCTGGATCTGTTATTTATTTATAGTGGAAACTTTCAGCATAATGTGATTTTCAGTTTGCTACCTTCTCTCCATTTCTGAATTTCTTATTTTTAAAATAGCTGAAACTTGATCACAAAGAGTGCAGATATGTTGTGAATATAAATCTTCACATCTTGAGGAAGATTTTTTTTTTCTTTGTAAATTACTGCATTGTATCTCTGACTGTATGCTTGCATTCCTGCAGGAAGCTGTACCTATATCCTAGTTCTCTATTCTTTTTCATAGCTCTGCCCCCAGGCAGAAAATCAACTTTTAGCTAAGCCATGACAGACCCTGCTTTATATCTGTTGAGAGTATGTAATGCACAGGAACTCTACTGTTAAAAGCAAGTGTTTCATATTTGAGGGACGAAGGGTAGAGTTTTACTCAAGTTAAGCTATGGGAACACTGGGATTTGTCATTGTCAACTGACCAACAGGTGTTAAGTTGATGATGTAACCATCTCCCAGGTAGAGAGCCCAGTGCTGGTATGCTGGTCTGAATATCTCAATGAGGTCACCAGGTTGAGGGTCAGCAGAGGGCTCAGAAAGCTCAGGGTCATTAGAGGCCATCTAATACACAGAGCAGAAAACAACAGTTATTTTCACAAATTACCTTTCTGTGTCACAAAAGACTGTTTTGGTAAATAAAACAACTAGAACAGGGGTCAGCAACCTCTATTATCAAAAGAGCCATTTTGCCACCTCCTTCACAAAAGAAAAATAGTGTAGAGCCGCAAAACATAAGGCAGCTTATAAACATTTAAAGGTTTTAATTTTTTATTATATTTTATTTTTTACCTGTTATAACAGTGTTATAACAGAAGTGCACCATGCATGAATAGGTCTATTCTGAAATTAATTAAACACTGAACTATGCAGGCCTTTTTGAGTTCTTTGCATATTTGTTTAAAGTTAAAATAAAAACAAGCACATTTTAGTATAAATGAAACACAAAGGCACAGTTTTTAGCTGCTTTAAAAAATGTACATAAAATTAGGAACGTTGGTGACAAGTCCAGTTCAGTGTGCTGTCGTCCTTGATTGGATAATTTTTGTGGCCTGCAATTAACCAAAGTGCCTGAACATATATATAAAAAAGAATTACATCAGTTTCAGGTCTGAAATGTATTTATTTTTTTCTGAAAAATAATAGCCAAATTAATGCTAGTGTTCTCACTTGTTTAATGTGATTTCTGTTCCTGAAATTCAGCTCAGATCTTCCCTATATGTCTGGTCTGTAAGATGTGACTTCAAGCAGGACTGTAGACTCTCATTTGTGAGGCGGGAGCAATATTTGGACTTAATAATGTTCATGTTTGAGAAAATTTGCTAGCATAAGTATGTTGACCCAAACATGGACAGGACTCCAAACGCATACTTTTTCATGTTTACATCTGTTGAGTCTACTTAATGCATAGTAGGGCCAGTTGGACATGTTGCAACTGGCCTGTATAATACGTTGTGTAGAATACTAATAATCACCACGCAAATACATTACTGGAACCGATTACGATTCAAAAGAATCGAAGAGAATCGAGAACCTGTTCTCGTTTCCCATCCCGAGTCACACATCCATGTACCTACATACACTGCTGGAAAAAAAAAAAAGCATATTTATGCGAACAGATGTTCAGTGTACTTACAGCAGAATTTGGTTGTTGTTTATCCATCCCACATCATGCTTCCACAAATTCTACAAAATACAAAAGAAGACAAGATTTCCAACCAATCAGACGGTTGGAAATCTTCAAATGAATTTCTAAATTTTCAAAAATTCTTACGTTTTAATTTAGGTTTTGGTTAAATTTGACAGGAATGAGGAAATGACAAAAATCTTGTTGTGAAAGAGAATGCTACATAAAAGGTACACCACAGAGGTCACATAGAGAACACAGCAGCTCGGTCACTCACACACAAACACACACAATACACATATGAGCTCCTGTGTTGCCTGTTCTGCTACAATGGCACCAACACAATGTGGAAACTGAAGGAAAAATTGTTGAATCCAGGTTGTTTTTCACTGAAGGAAGAAGTGCCTCATGAAGTTAAATTGTTTTCAGTTGTGTATCTTTTAACAGTTTTACCAGGTTAAAGCGTGAGAAAACGAGTATCAAAATTTTGGTGATCAAAAAATTGAAATAGGATCGAAGTTGCCAGTGAATGAAGGGAAATGTATATATCCCTGTGGGAGCAGAGAGTATGTCCATCGCATGATTTATTTATGATGGTGAAGCTGCAAAAAAGCCATGAATTAATTACCACAGCATAACTCTGTCAGCTTCAGAAAAAGAGAAACATATAAACTATATGTACTTACATGATAATAAGCCTGTTTCTGTGTTAGCAGTGTATTGTAAAGGCTTAGAAAAGTCATACTTACTCAAACACCAGTAGTTTTTTCTTCCTCACCATTTTACTTCTCCATCTTAAATCCACGCAAAAACTACAGAAAAATACAGCAAAAAAAGAATGATCCAAAGTGTTTAGGATGAAAAGCGCTCACTGAGTTGTTTGAATCCCAAACTAGGTGTTGGAGGTTTCTCCTGGAGCTTGTTCAGTGTTCACGGTTCTCACTGATTGTTGTTTCTGCCACTGTTGCTAAGTTATGTCTCTCTGACACAAACACACACACAAACACACACATGGATTCATTGACAGTCACAACACAAAAAGGTAGACACATGCGTGTGAGGCACTGACTATTTTAGTCTAAATGAATAAAGACCACGTTAAGCTGAAAATAAAAGAAGAAATAAAAGTACATTTTAACTAAATGCAATGTGCTTTTATTTTTAAAAAAATTGTATAAGTTTGATCAGAATTTTATAATCTATTAATGTCAACTTATTAGAAAATTATGACATAATTCAGACAAAATGGAGTGAAGAGTGAAAAGTGGAATCTAACTTGCACTAAAGCTCACATTCAATCCATTAGTACAAAATTTAGACAATGACAATACTAATAAATTTAACCCTAATATTTTAGATTTGTTCACAAAATGCATTGTGGAAAAAGGGACAATATTACATTGGTTATGGCAATGTAAAAAAAACAGCTTTTTGAGAGAAGGCTTGGAAAATAACAGCAAGAGTTATTTCAAAAGATATTTTAATGGACCCTGCTCTATTTATCTTGGGACTATATCCCAGTGGTCATAGATATAGCCAGTACAAGCATATTTTGATAGATATGTGTCTCTTGTTTGCCAAAAAAAATCCATTGCACTCTTTTGGAAAAGAACTGATAGTCTGAGTGTCACATTTTAGAATAGACAAATGTTAATAACTTTCCCCTTGAAAATGATAACATACATACAAAAAGAGCAGCAAGAAAAAATGATCAGGTTTGGTCTTCATTTTATTTATTTGTGAAAGATGCAAAACTCATTGATGAAGAAAATTATTATAAAATGTGTATGACCCTGATAAATAAGATTAAAGAAAATTGTTGGTGTGGGGAAATGTAATTGGTTTCTATTGTACCTGTCTGACAGCTTTTATGTGTGTATGTGTGTGTGTGTGGGTGTGTGTGTGGGTGTGTGTGTGTGTGTTTTCCTTCTTCCTTTTGTCTGTCTTCTTACTGTTGATTTGTTTATCTGTTTGGTCATTTGTTTGTTCCTGAACTAAATATTTAAATCATATGTTTATGATACAAATGTGTTTTTGAACCCATACAAACTTGGACTGTATATGTGTGTATATCTCTGGTTATTAAGAATATAACAAATCTATGAATATTTGGTTCCGATATAAATTCACATATAAACAATGTTTTTTTTTTTGTTTTTTTTTTTTAAAGAAAAGAGTAGAAAATTCTTAGAGACTTCTTATTTTTATATGTATGTTTCAACTAGTGCTTTTCTGCCGCTGTGACCTCTGTAAACCTTTGATAACAATAAGCCGGACGCTGAAGGTTGTAACTTCAACTCGCTGATTGGCCGCTCCAGGCATCGCGTCACCACCAGTCCCCGCCCCTTTTTTGATTTTCATCAAGCTGGCGCAGCTTGGTGACAAAGAAAATTCCAAAATCAGAAATGTTTACGCAGATTATTGCTCAGGGTCATTTTAAATGAACTGAACTCTGGCATCTTATCTTGTTGTTATTGTGCTCCAGTTTTTTTGGTTGTTGTTGTTTTGTTTTGTTCTGTAGCGTGGACAATACTCACATTAACTTGTATTGAAAATATATGAAGTCAAACTTAAAAGAGTAAAAAAATCTTTAAAAAATAATTTGACAACTAACCGCAAAGATTTACAATCAGGAAAATGTATTGTAGTTAATTTTAAACACGTCAGAGTCTTCTGAGATTCAAAAAAATATGAAATGTAAAAGTTATAAATATTGAGTTTGTTCATTTCTATCCTTATGTGACTTGATAAATATAGTATGGTAATACAATTTCAATTTAATGGTAGCAGTTGAATATTTTCTGGTGTTTATGTATGAGCTTAAGTTATGTTTTATGCACAAAATACTAGCAAGCAAGAACAATTCTGGTAAACCAGAGATTGGCCATTTGCAGCCTGTTCTGGATTTTATAGGCAGAGATCGTTTCAGAAATTGAGCTACACAATACTCATCTGCTCATCATCAGTCACATTTCTTTCAAATACGGCACTGTTATAGGATAAATAAACATTTTTCTCTGCAGTATATAATTTGTTGTCAAGAAGCATTGTTTTAGCAAAGAATAAACTAGACCTAAAACACATTTCATGTTTAAATTTCATTTTCCCGCAATGTGACGGCTTTTATTTTTTAAAACTTGTGTCAAAGTTGTATTTCCGGTGGTTAGCTCGCATTTGCAGCGGTGCTGGATAGAAACAGAAGGTTAGACAGATTGATAGCGACGAATCTTGTGCGAAGTGCGAGGATATTTAGTGTAGTCAGGGTAGAACATCTGTGTTTATATTATGTGAAGTGGACGTCGGTTTATTAGGACTGTGGTGAGGATATATTTGCACTTCTGACTAATGTTAGCACAGACCACATTGCCGCTACTTTCACTAGCCTAGCTTAACTCGTGCTAGCTTCATAGCGGCTCGTTAAATATTACACTTCGAGTTTTGTAGCTTGCCTGCAGGCAGCCTAGAAAACAGGAACATCTCTGTCAGTTAGTAATTATATAATATTTTTTATATTATCAGCAATTTAAGCGTCAGTTATGTTCTGAATTTAATGAGTATTAAATTGGATTAAAGATGGCTTTTCTTCAGAGTAGCCACAATATTGTGGAGCTACTTTAGCCCTTTTAGGCTTTAATCTAAATAGTACGATGGTGAGTTTTACGCGCGCTATCTATAAAGTGTAAATAAATTAAATGTAGTTTGTGTACCACCTCCCGTGTTTGTAGATTGAGCACCATGGCTGCTGCTCCAACACTCAGGCGGACAGATTCAGCTCGGGGGGACTTTTCTCCTCTAAAGCACTTTGTTGTAGCCAAGAAGAAGATCAGCGATGTGTTTGAACAGCTTCTCGGCTACGTGAAAGAGACATCAGAGTTTGTCGAAGGTGAGTTTTGTCAACTTGTTACGAAACGTTAAAGAGCTGCCATCTGTCTTTAACTTTTTACTCTGGTGTGTGCTGACAGTCATCAATAAGAACGAGGCTCTGGGGACAATCGCGACTAAAGAGCAGAAGGTGGAGATTCAAACCTATGCCGACAAGCTTGCGGTCATTAAGGAGGTCCTGGCTCGCAGGCACATGAAGGTGGCGTTTTTTGGCAGGTAAATGCGTCACTCCTCACCTGAAGCTTGATGTCCTGCGGTAGAGATTTTTTTCTCCTTCCTGTTGTTCTAATTTGGGATGTAAATTACAATAGCGTGGGTAGTTGTGGTTCACTTTCACTTTGCAGTGTCCTGCAACACTATGTAGTAAGTTTAATTAATGTTTGATTTTTTTTTTAAACAACAGAATTAAAAATCAACAAGAAAAATCAAACAAAAACATCTCAAGACCTAAAGGTCTTTGGCTGTGATATGTAGCTTATGTGCTCTTTTTTTTGTTATCATTTTTTAACTTTATTATTTAGTAAATAAAACGTACCAACCACAATTGGCTTCCTTTGATCTGAGGCAGGGACACCTTCCAAAGCTCACTGAGGCAGAACTGCTGAGAGTGACATATGTTACACTCTGTCATGTTTACTTGCCAACTAGTTGTTTTGGTGACATGCCTGGAATAAGCATTTCCTGTCCTACCATCACAAATAAATATGTGTTACTAGTTGAACTCTTTTGAGAAATCAACTGCAGCCATGTGCCTTCATCAGCATAGGACTGAATGTTTTATCAACAAAAATATGTGGAAACACTCCATTTCCACTATTGAGTATGGTGTAAGATCTGTGATCCTGTGGCCCTATTTCTCCTACAAAGCCACTACAAATGTTGTTAGAATGAGTTATTATATGAGGACATGGTAAATATAAATCCAGTAGCCTCAGCACTAGATTTATGGGTCACAATTGTTTCAGGGTTGTCTCAGTGACAGACCTGAATCCCATAGAAAACATGCTGGTTTTGTTAAATAAGATTGATGAGGAAGAGACTCTGGGTGGTGGAGAACAATGAGCCAAAAACTCGTCCTTTTGTGTTCAACTTTGTGAAATGACCTCAAAACAATTTTTGACTGTCATTTTAAAGATATTTGTAGTAAATAAATTTGTAGTGCCACCATCATAATTTTAAAGACAATGAACTCCAAAGGTCACAAACATAAGATATGCACACCTTTGTTTTTTTTTTTTTTTTTTTTTTTTTTTGCTTTATCTCCTAAATTCAGACGGTTGAACTTGGTTTTGAACTAAAATCACTGACAACATCTTGGTTTGATTTGAGTAACGGGAAGCAGCCTGTTTGACCTCTGATGTTTTCCTTTAGGACCAGTAATGGTAAAAGCACGGTGATTAATGCCATGCTGAGGGACCGCGTCCTGCCCAGCGGGATTGGTCACACCACTAACTGCTTCCTGAGCGTTGAAGGCACTGATGAAGAGAAGGCCTACCTTAAAACTGAGGGCTCAGAAGAGGAGAAGAGCATTAAAGTAAACATCTTAGCTTTTGTTTTATTTTTTGTCAGTTTTTTTGTTAATGCAAATATGTCTAATTCTTGTCACACGTTACATCACACTATATTATATCAAGCAAAGTTTTAACACAAATCCACAACATAATAATTTCCTTCTAACGAGACTAACTCTGCTGCCTCTATCTGCTTTTTAGACTGGAACAAGACTAGTGTATATTAGGAAATATAAAGGGTCACATTTTGATTTTTTATTGTGTTCATGTCACTTCTCAGTAGCTAGTTGAATAAAGTGAAACTGAAATGTTCTTGCTGTTGTGAAAGAGTTAGTAAAGTAGGTCAGACTGTTAAAAACACAGTTTGGTGAAATTTGTTCCTTGATAAGAGTTGAGACTTTCGTGTTGATTCCTAAAGACAGGCTTGAGATTTAATTTGTTAAGCGAAAAAGAAAATATTTCTCCTCGTCATAGTTTGAACCACTGGTGATCACAGGTATTTCAGGAATGATTTTGATGACTTGCTGTTGCATATTTCTGTTTAGGAGTTAATATATTATTACAGAATGCTTCCCTCCATGTTAATGACATGCATATGTCTATATGTGTTTATTATTCCTTCAATATTCATCCCATCTTTTCTGACCTGTCTGCAGACTGTAAACCAGCTGGCTCACGCTCTGCACATGGACGAAAGCCTGGACGCCGGCTGTCTGGTCCGGGTGTTCTGGCCAAAAACCAAATGTGCTCTTCTTCGAGACGACCTGGTCCTTGTGGACAGGTAGACAATCACATGTGGAAAACTTGCAACACTGTTGCGTAGTAGTTTATATAGTTTATTTTAATGTAAAAATGCATTGTTTTACCCCATTTGAACCTTTATTTGGACATTTTTCTCCCTCTAGTCCAGGGACAGATGTCACAACGCAGCTGGACAGTTGGATTGACAAGTTTTGCCTGGACGCTGATGTCTTTGTGCTCGTGGCAAACTCTGAATCGACGCTTATGAACACGGTATTATTTCACACAGGCGTCCTGTGGGATTTTTTTTTATTTTGCATGAGGCGTTAAGCAGGTTAGATAAGTTTTAAAGTCATTTATTTATTATGAAACTTGGCATAACCTGTCAGTCTTGTATTTAGTTAGTGCTGTCTATTAAATCTGTCGTGTCATCATGAGATTTGCAGGACTGATGTCCTTAGCAAGGAAGCAGGGTTGTGCTAACGGTGTAACTGCTATATGTATTGTTGATGGTAGCAGAATGACTTTTTTCTTTTTAGCTCTTAGTTTATAATGTTTGTCGAAGATATGTTCTATGATATGGAACAAGTACATAATTAAAATACAGATTTATCTGTGGTATGTTTTTTTTTTTTTTTTAATTTGAAAAATTCCATATAGTTAGGAAACATTATCATTAAAAGCTTGTTTTTCTAGGTATATAAAATGCTTTTAGTAGTCACTTGAGCAGCAACTATTTAATTTCCAAGCAAATTCTCAGTCACTTATGTTTACTCAAGAGGGCTTTGTACATACTTTCCACCCTGAGCTGGTTAGATTGTTATCAGCTGTGTGTACGCAGCCTCAGAAAGGCTCCACTTGTCTCTGTCTGCTGAGGCATTTATGCAATGTGAAGCTAAACACAGTCACTGCTGCTCTAAAAGAGAAAGCAGACTCACATTCCTATGCTGGCTGTCCACTGGACCTGAGCCAAATTCTGACATGACGGAAGATTAATAAATATATTTTGTTGTTGTATAACAGTGTTCGTTTAGAACTTTTCTGTTAGCTGAAAACGATGCACCGAATACACCCTGACATTTTTCGTTGTTATGGACTTGTCTGAGTTTATTTTCTGAAGCATATTATTGACCTTGTGTCTTTATTCCATTTAGGAAAAACATTTTTTCCACAAAGTGAACGAGCGTCTCTCAAAGCCAAACATCTTCATCCTTAACAATCGCTGGGATGCCTCGGCAAATGAACCAGAATACATGGAGGATGTGAGTTAAAACTCTTGTTGAAGCTCTCATTCCACAAACAAACACATTTCAACACATTAGGCAAATTATTATTGCTAGTAAAATAAACCTTTCAAATTTATTTGTATTTATTTATTTCAGACAATAAAAAGTAGAAATGGAAAAGAAAGATGAGACTGTCATGCCAACTGATTAAAAGATCTTCTGATTTTCTGCCCCTCAAATCCATTCATAGAAACTGTTTTTGTCTGATGACCTTACTTATTTATGTAATATTTGTGTTTTTTTGCGACTATCATGAAATCTCATTGAAAACGAACCTGTTAATATTCATACAAGTGTTTATTTTTGCAGGTGAGGAAGCAGCACACAGACCGCTGTGTGAACTTTCTTGTGGAGGAACTAAAAGTTGTCGACCGTGATCAGGCACCCAACCGTATTTTCTTTGTCTCTGCAAAAGAAGTGCTCAACTCCCGGATGCAGCGAGCGCAGGGCATGCCGGAAACAGGCGAGCGTGAAATAGTTGTTTTTTTTTTTTTATTTTATATATATATATATATACACAATTTAAATAATATTTTAGCTGAAGTCTCTAAATAGAGTTTAGGTAACATTATGCTATACTTTTATCCCACAGGTGGCGCTCTGGCTGAGGGCTTCAAGGAGAGACTACAGGAGTTCCAGAGTTTTGAGAGGAGGTTTGAGGTACACAGACTAGTGTTATATTGAGGATGTGGCTTAATATCTGGTAATATAACTACCAGTAAACCATTATGATTATGTTACAAACTTCTATTGTAATAACAGTCATTACAGTTTCCTGTCTCTTCATTGAATCTCCTTTCTGAAGCAAAGCAGAGAAGGGATACAAGTTGATTAATAGATAATGACTTGGAGTTTTTGTATGCAGTTGGAATGGTTAGTTTACACTGTTCAATTATCAGGTAAAACATAAAAACATTTATTATAGAATCTGTTTTTATCTTAAATCCCTGGAGAGTCTATTAGAGTCTCACCAGCAGCCAGCATAATGACATACGTCAATGACCAAAGACATGATACAAATATTAGGCCGTGAAGTTTTCAGGAAGCAAAGTGCAGTAGTTCTGCTGTTGTAATGAATGTCTTTTTATTGTTTTTTTCCCCCCAGTCATGAGTGTCTTCACCTGTCACCTTTTCCTCACTAACCTTTCCCTCCTATCTAAATGAGAACCACATAAGAGCAGGACAAACACCCTCAACTTATATTGAACGTACAGTCGCATCAAATCTCTGGTGTAACTGTGCTGCTGCAAAAATAATACCCAACTTAAGAGTTTTCATCATGTAGTGTGATAGTGGTTTTCAGTAACCAGAGAGCCAGCTCAGAGCCACATCATTATGTTGCTGTAAACTTAGACATCCAGTGAATGTTTGAACTGATTTTGTTTCATTCAGAGGTTTTTGGAGGATTGCAGTGCAGAGAAACAGTTTAATAACACAGATTCAAGGTTTCCCCCAGAAAACTTGCTAAGCCCGGAGGTTGGATGCCAAGGCAGTAATTCATCCAGCAGCTCGTCGTGTTTTTTTAGTTTAAAATTGACAGGAAATTTTTAAATATCAATTGATAATTATGTGTTATTGAAAGATTGAAAGATTAATACACGGACACCAACAATAAAGTGTTAAAAATGTAAACATTTTAAAAATACTTAAATAAATAAGCAATGCTTAGCCTGTTGGGGGCACAAGTGGCCCGCCAGGCTTATAATACACTGGAGGAAACCCTGAGATCATATTATTTATGTCAATATTCCTACAAACAGATGATGTCATATCAGTATGATGTCTGAAATGATACATTAACACTTTTTTAAACAAGTGCTGCTCGTTAAACACTTCACAACAGAAGCTGTTCTATGTTCAAGAATTGCAGCACTGGACAATTTAAGAAAAACATAGAATTGTTGACTCTGTCTGAAGACCAAGACTGGTGTAGCAAAACTGAGTCAAAAATTTGTTATATTTTTTGTCTTAATGTGCATAAAAATATACATAATTGACTGAACTTGTAAACATAGCACTTTGACCAAAAGTTTTGATTGGAACCTTGCTCTTTTTCACCTCCAGCTGCTGCTGAGAAAGCATTCATTTATCTGTGCTAAACTTAGCTCTTACAGTTGTGGAAATGCTTAAAAGTGGTGGTAAGCAAACAATAGCACAAAGTTAACATTGGACTAGTCTGATGGAAAAAACTCCTGGCCAGTTTTTTTGTTTCCCCACTCAGAGCAGGCACCTGTAGGGCCCTTTAGATATGTGCCTGTTCTTCAACCTGCGTCTTCATTGCTGAAGTCTAGATTCACTTAGGTGAGGTTAACAGTTGTTTGGTTTCATTTGACATCTGTTTGCATTTTTCAGTTTAATATTTTCAGTTTTATTTCACCTTAACATATACCATTTTAGCAAAACATGTTGTATCTTTGAGAAAATCAGCAAAACTACTTAGAAGTTTGAACCTTGAAACATTAGTAATTACTGACTGAAGCTGTGTTTTGAACTAACCTGAGCTAGAGCTTTTCTCTTTAGCTAAAACATATCTAAATTAAGAAAGTTGCCCTTTGCCATCCAGTAATCAGTTATAAACAGCAAGTGCCTGCAGATTTTAGCATAACATTTAATGTGTAAGTGCATCACATCATGAAAATTGGGCTAACTTCTAGATTGTATTTATTCATAACAAAAGTCATGCTTAAATTTGATTAATATTGAAGTTATTCTAAACTAACATCCTTTTAGGAACAGATGAGTTTCCTCCTGTTGCTTTAATGTCAAGACAAATCTTTATGTCCATAAATTTATGTTCACTCTAGAACCAAAGGACACAACATTCCTGTATTTTCTTGTTTTGGCATGCTTTTTTTTTTTCCTTCTACAATTTGTCTGGTTTTTCATAAGTTTCTATTATTTACAAACTTTTCTGTGGCTAAGCCAACACACAAGTGTGACCCTTTTTTATGTGGGCTGTGCGACACAAGGTACACACTCTGCTGCTGTCATTTTCACGTCTGTGTCTCCATTTTTTCCCCTTTATCTTTAGTTAAAAGCAGCAGGTGTCTATCTTGTCCTGTTTGTCCCTACACCGCATGTTAACTCATGCAGGCGGTCCGGCAGCACCCAGTGTACTCGTCACAGTAAACTTGTGTGTTGTGGCCTCGCAGGAGTGTATCTCGCAGTCAGCAGTGAAAACAAAGTTTGAGCAGCACACTATCAGGGCCAAGCAGATCATAGAAAAAGTCAAGACCATCATGGATGCCATCAACATTGAAGCAGCAGAGAAACGGTGAGCATCCCTTCGCATGTCTTCCACTCTTGTTTTTCTTTTATAGCTATTAAGAATTTTACAGTTCATAACTAATTGTCTTTTTTATTATTGTCTTCAAGGCTTTAAAAGGTAAACTAGATAATAGATATCTTCTGTGTAGTTAAAGTTAAGCATAATGCGGTTAAGCAATTAAAAAGTACTCCAGGTGAAATATAAATGTAGTAAACACATTTGACTGTTGAGTTGCTTGGGTGCTTGTATCTGCCATGACTTTTCATTTTGGATTTTCAGAGTGGCAGCACTGGAGGACAGAGAGTATCAGAGAGACCGGCTGGAGTTTGTCAGGAATCAACTCAACTTACTCACTGAAGAAATAAAAAAGAAGATCAAAGCCATCAGCGACGATGTGGAGTCCAAGGTAACAAGAAGTGGAATAACTTCACCCTGCCTATGCAGATAACAGCAACTATATCACCAGTAAATATGCTGTCAGACTTATGTACTTATGTTATACTCAGGTGTCCATTGCTATGGGAGAGGAGATCGACCGTCTTCATGTGATTGTTGACGAGTTCCGCGGTGATTTCCACCCTTCACATCAAGTCCTTAAACTCTACAAGGCTGTAAGTAAAACTCTGTAAAAAAGCTGATCGCTCTAGTCAAAGTTATTTATAGAACAAGGCAATTCAAAGTGCTTCACACCATGAAACATCATACAGTAACCCGTTATGAAACATAAAATAAACATTACATTTTGTGAAATCTCATCATCAAAAGCAAATATCAAATATAATAATCAATGTTCCAGCTATTATTAATCAAAGGCAACTTGGAACCTGTGGGTTTTTAACTTTAATGTAAAGGAACTCAGAGTTTCAGCTGTTCTGCAGTTGAGCAAACTTCCACTAATCCGAAAGTTTGCTCCAGATTAGTGGAGCATAAAAACTGAATGCTGCTTCTGTGTGTTTGGTCTTCTGAATACCAATTTATGGAATACATGTTACAATTCATGAAATTGAACCAGAATCAGAGAGGTCTGGAGTGTTGACACAACAACAGAAACAGATCTTTAACGTACGTTGGTGCTCACTAATAGGATGTCTTTCTCCTGATTTTATATTTGTGTTGAGTGTTAATCTTGCAGTAATAAATTAAATACCATTGAGTAGAGTGATAAAATGGGGAGAGGGTTTGCAGTCCGTCTAATTTATGCACCTTTTTCAAACTTATTTTTTGCAGCAGATCGGTTTAGAAAAGTGTTTCTTCTCTAGTTGACTTGAACTTCTGTCTTTGTCGCTGGCAGGACCTGCTGTCGCATGTGGAACAGGGAATGGGAAAGAACCTGGCGTTCCGCTGCTCCAATGCCATCAACGTCTCTGTCCAGTCTTCTCAGCAATACATGATGGGTAACCGACTACTGACATGACAAGAAATCACAACGGATTTATAGAAAACACATTTTACTGGCTCATTTTTACTACACCTAATCAGAAGCATTTGGTCACCTGACTGTGCCATATTTATTCTTGCTGAATGACATTACTGCATGCCTCATTATGCTACAAATGCATCACCGTTTCAGTCCTGCATGCAGACTGTCCTCTGTGACACTGATGCAGGTAAACTGGTAATGCGGCCGTTGATAAAATATACAAGGTGCTGTTATAAAACTAAACCACAAAGTCTTTTTATTTATTTATTTATTTTGAAGAAATGAAGACGGGTAGCTATGTGTAAGTTTGTTTGTTTTTTCAAATACGAATGTTTTTTGTGTGTGTAACATTTCAGAGAGCATGGTGCCTCTGCTTCCCTCGACGGCTCAGAGCCAAGTCCACATGCTGGTGCCCAAAAAGACGTTCGACCTGAGCTATGACCTGAACTGTGCTGCCATTTGCAGCGACTTCCAGGAAAACATCGAGTTCCAGTTCTCGTTGGGCTTGAAGGCTTTGGTGCACCGCTACCTGGGTTCTGTTAATGCACAGAGAGCTCTCAAACTGGTAGACCCAAACTTCCAGGTACCTTCTGAGGTGAACATAATGAAACATCCTGTTGTGTATTTGGGGGCAAACCAGCCTGAAGTTGTGTCATTCTGTAGAACTCTAGAGCTGTAGTTCCTGTAACGCCTTCGTCTGAGCCGCCATCCATTGCAGCACCGCCCAACAGCGAGAAGGCTCTGATGACCCAGGAAGACCTGATGATAGCCATGGCAACCAACTTGGCATCCATCACTTCCCGCACCTCAATGGGCATCATCGTTGTTGGAGGAGTGGTATGTCCTTATGAACTGTGTGTATTTAATTATGGTCTGAATGCATCCTTAAAATGTCTGGAAAAAATTAAGACTTTAAAATGTCTTTAATAAATTTAAAACATTTAAGAACATGCCACAGGTCTTAAATTTTGTCATTGCAGAACTAATTAATGAAGATTTTTATTTTCTTGTCAAGCTGAAGTTTGAATCACACGCAAATGACTTCATTTCGTTCTTTGACTTGAGGCGGTTGATGCTACTTGCTACTTGTTGCCAACATACCCTTGCTAGCTCGAAAGCTAGTTTTTTTTGTTGGTTTTTTTTGCCTTTATCATGGCCACAAAGCCAATTTAACAGATTTTGCTATACTTGACTGTACAGCAGCAAGTTCCCTCAACTATCCTGTTTATAGATTTTTCTGTCTTAAATTTCCTTCAAGGTGCCATTAAAAAGGTATTAGATTTAAATTTGCCATTTGACTCTTTCAAGGTGTGGAAAACAGTTGGCTGGAGGGTTATTGCCCTGTCGGCTTCCCTCTATGGCCTGGTGTACTTGTACGAGAGACTCACCTGGACCACAAAAGCGAAAGAGCGAACTCTGAAGCGGCAGTTTGTGGAGTTCGCGACTGAGAAACTGCAGCTCATCGTCAGTTTTACAAGTGCAAACTGCAGCCACCAGGTCCAACAGTAAGTCCTGACGTTACAGAAGCTGCCTGTCCAATAACCTGGTAACTGAAAGATCATTTTGTTTCGTGTTGTTGGAATAAATTCAACAACTATATTCATAATTTTGATGTGCAGTATTGTAAAAAAAAACCTATTGAAATGCATTTTCCCCTCATCATGACTTCCTCCTCCTCTGACCGGTGTGACTCTGTTTGCAGGGAAATGGCCACGACGTTTGCTCGGCTCTGTCAGCAGGTGGATCAGACGCAGAGGGACCTGGAGGCAAACATCCGTCAGCTGACCACTAACATAGACGAGCTGGAGACCGTCCAGAACTGCTCAAAGACTCTGCGGTGAGTCCAGAACACTTTCTCATGACTACAACAATAAGGGGAATAGTTTGTAGCTTTTCAGGTAATTCAGCAAGTTTTGCTGAATGATGTCTAGCAAAAGTATTTATACTCCTTGAACTATTTTGCAGACTTTAATGGATTTTCTGAGGATATTATGAAATATACCAGCAAAAAATGTTTCCATAATTGTGGAAAATGAATATGATCTTCAAAAAATGATAAAAATTTGAAATATGCCTTGCTTTTATAGAAACTTTGTATACCTCAGTTTTTCTGCAGGTACAGCTGCAGTCTGCATCTTTGTACATCTATAGATGGAACTGATGCCTTTTTTTTTTCTTCTTCTTTTTGCAAAGCAGCTTAACTTAGTAAAATTAGAATCTGCTAACTAAAAGGGGACATATTGTGCTTTCTTGAACAAGTTGGGACAGGTTTGTGTTTCTCACATTTTGGTTTTGCACAAAATGCTTCAAAAACCAGCTGACCAAACATACTGGAGCTGGGGTTATTAGGCAACAGGGCGGTGCCTGCTAATTGAGACTTAATAATCGGGAGGTTTTTGAAACTCCTCGTTTTTCAGACACCAACAAAACATTTAATTGTTGCCAAAAAGTGGACGAGAAACCTCTTTGGTAAATTTGGTTTATGTTTTATACATTTTGTGTTTTCTGTGCAGGCATAAAGCAACAGAGCTGGAGAAACAGCTGGAGGATTTTACCAAGCAGTACCTGCAGCCTGAGGACTGAAGCCGCCCATCTTTATTTCACCACAGTCTGGCTCTTGTGGAGTCGTCCTGCTCACGATGCCGACTGCTGATGGCGATGCTGGAAACTGAGTCAACCAAAACATGGAACTCTTTCTGCAAAGCTGATGTTCCTCTGAACAAACGAACCTACAATGTTTCTCAGATATTAAGACTTTTTTGGTTTGTGAAAGATTCTTTTTGTTGCTCTGAAAAACCATTTGCTAATTTTGTAGGTTTCACTGGAAAAATGAAGTATTTTCCCTGTTCTTAATCCAGCCAGAAACATGAGGTGCTCACAAAAAAGCAGTCGAATTAAAAAGGAAAAATCTGCCTAAATGAACAGGGGTTGTGAAATTTCTCTCCACCAGGTGGCAGCCTGCATTGGTCAGGTTGCCACGTGTTGGACTCAGTTTTTCGACACTAACCTTTTGTGACTTTAATTGTAAAGATGCCTTTTTTTTATTATTCTGTTGATGGAGAAAATAAAGACTTGTGCAGATGTTTGTTCAAAACGGAATCAGTTGTAAGTGGGGAAAAAACATACGTTATATTAAAAGTGTAAGGAAATAGTAAATATATGCACTGTAATCGTGAGTTGGAAGGAAAGCATGTACTGTAGTTTTATTTCTATTTTCTAACAATCCAAACTGTATAGTTCAAAGACTTTATCATCAGATATTTTATATTATATTTTATTTATACATAGTACAATGGGCTTGCAGTTACACATCACTGCATTTTGTAAACTTTTGTTTCCTCTCAAATGTGTATCAAAATTTGCTAGATTGCATTAAATCGGAAATGATCTAAAACTTGACTTTGTGTTTGTATTCATGTTTCGACACCATTTCTACATGTATTTAAGTTGGGGTGTCGAAAGTCAGAATCGTGACACTTCGACTTAATTTGTGTGACTCCCGACCAGAATTAAAACTGATACATATTCAGAACCACAACACAGGCAATGGGTGGAGATTGAAACATTTAACGTTTTTATTGGGACATAATTTTTACTGCACTGCAGTAAAAATTATGCAGTCACTTCCAACATGGCACTGGCAAACATCATGAACTTGACATGAGGGAAGCTAAAGTGGCCACTGGGATGTCGCTTCTCTATGTCCAGGATCCATCCTGATATCAAAAGCAGAACCACCACATGCTGTTTTCCACCTGTTTTTGCTTTATTTTATTTTTATGTTATCTAATGCATTTTATATTAATGTTCTATAACCCCAGCGTATTTCCCTGTTTTGCTGCGTATTATTAGCTTTAGAATGAATGAGAACATGTTATTTTTTTGGTGACCGCTCCAGTCCTAACAGCTGGTTTTGAATATTTGCCTGACTTTGTGTCCATTTGCAGCCGTATGTCGAGACTCTCCTGTAGAGATGAGCAATTTTAACAAATTTGTTTTTCTGTTTGCTGCTCACCGATTTCAGAAGATCAGCTCATGTCAATTTAATTGAATGCCATGTTCTCCTTCTTAGTAAGAAATAAGTTAATAAAAAAAAAGTCTTAAAAGTTCAAATCAACTAAATGCACATGTATTTTGTAGTCAGGTTTTCATCCCAGTTGGTGATTTTGTTCAGAAGTTTTCTTAATGTAGGATTCCTGGCCTACAACTTGAGATGGTTGCATATTTACAGTTTTTAGTGCAATTACACTATGCAGTAATAACATTAAAATCATTTTACAAATGGTGAAATGGGGTACAATGTGCTGTAAGGCTTTAATTAAAAGTAAAAAAAAAAAATCAGAGAATTGACATTGTTGATTAAAAGCTTTTTTATTGGTTACAATAACTCATGGCAACATATCAGTATCACCAAGCCACTGTACAAATACAAAAAAAGGTCTGGTGTGAAAAAGACTATAAAAATTATCTCATAACAAGTGATTATAATTTCACACAATAGCACTGTAAAGAGAGTTATGATGGCACCAAGTCCCCGGTCTTTAATGGCTTCAAACAAACAAATAAATAAAGAAAAAACCTGAAATCAAAACCAGAATGTCAGGACAGTAGGCTGTAGTCAAAGAGCAGTGCAGTTCTGTGGTGTTAGTGCAACAACAACAAAAAAAATTAAATAAAAGAAGCAGGGGTGTCAAAATGTTGTCATTTACAGACTGAACTCATGCAGCAGCAACAGGACCAAACTGTCAGACACATGAACGACGTTACCTGTTCAACACTGAACCTCTGGCTCTGAGCCCACACATGTGATCAGTTTGTAACATCAGCCGATCCGATCGGTCGGAAAACTGGAGGGGAAAAAAACCCAAACATTCGGGGAAGCAACACTGAAGAAAAGCACCGTTGTTGGATTTACAGGTTTACTGTTCGACCTGCATGAGTGAACTGCACAGGCACATGAGAGTGTTTCTACTCCAGGCTCCAGCGGCTAACAATGCAGAAACATACAGGGATAAAAGGTTTGTTTACCGAATATAATAAGTATCTCATAGTGGCTCTCTCTCGGCTGTTAAGGATCATGGTGGGGTTTTTTTAAGATTCATACAGCAACATAGTGAGAAACTGACATGTTCCACATTTAGGGAAGATGAGAAGAAACATCCAACATAATACAAAGATACAACCAGTGATAATAGGAAATAATCCTAGGCCGTTATGAATTATGCTATACAAGTTAAAATTACAATCATTTAAAAACAGTTCTTCATGGTTTCCACACTATTACTGTTTCTCGTAAGCAAGGAAGAAGAGCAGTGGTGCTTTTTCAGCAAGCTGACCAGCAGCCCACAGCAAAACATTGCTGTTGCTTTATGGTCAACACAGCTGGAGAAAACAAAAGTCAATTCAGCAGGAATTATTTATCTTTTTTTTTTTTTTAAGAATAAAATATTAGGATGTAAATGATATGAACAGTTTTTGCAGTTTTGAAACATTTTCTTTTAGCTTTGGTGTAGCTTGATATCCTCAATCAGCCCATGGTTAGCTGTCCGGAAGTCCAAATGTGTTTCTTCTGTGAAGCTGGAACGTTCAAAGTTCCCAGCAATGGTCAAGATTCTGGCCTGACCAGCTGAGAAAACTGCAGCTGCTGGATCTGCCATCCTGACCAAAGCAGCATCACAGACTTCCAGGGGAGCTCCTAATCAGATGGGTTCCTTTTACTTTAAAATGATCCACTTTTCAGTTTAGATTCAGTCGCTTCCTAAAGTGGTTAAAAATATTCATTCTGTACGAGAACATATACATTTGGTTATGACTGGTTTGATTAAAACCAGCTATGTTTGAGTTGCAGACAAATTCCTGCTGCATTAGTGTTTAGAGTCACACAAAAAGGAACTAAAGAATGCAACTTAAGTTACATTTTAATAGGTTAAGAGAACCCATCATGTCAAGAATCTACTGCTGATGGAGTTGAGAGAAAATTAGACCCAAAACGTTAAATGTTTCTCCAAGTATCTTCTTGTTGAACCGTCAGAGAGAGGGGGTACTTCCAAAATGATGTCCTGTCTCTTTAAATTCAAACCTTTTAGTCCTGTAATTAACACATGAACATCTGAATGTCTTTGAGCTTGGCGGAAATGACACTTATGGTTACAAAAACTCACTGAGAGACAGAAGCAGTCAGCCTATCAGATCAGACAACAGATTGGGAGAAAAATGACAGAGAAAGTTGGCACTTGATTAACGCTAGCAATGTTTTTTTTTTTGTTTGTTTTTTTTTTTTATTTTACAGACTAGTTTTCGGTTCACAGCTCAGGGTCTGTGGAGCACATTGGCACAGATGAATGAGGAAGTAACACTTGAACATCAGAATACACCCGGTCCATCTACCCAACACACACAAGCCTTCGTCAAAACTGATATGCAAGACATTTCACATCCTATACATCTCTTCAGGATATCCTACAAACCATCTGGTGTTCACAAACACTCCCTCAGGATGAGTTATTTAACTTCAAAAGAAGAGTAAAATCACATGAACCCTTTAAAATGAAAGGTTGACCAGAACCACGGCTCTTTAAAAGAGGGAATAACTGATGGCTGAACCAGCCAGAAATACAAACGTTTCTGTGTTAGCTGAAAGCAGATTTATACATACATAAAAAATTTTTTAAAAATACAAAGAGTAAAAGAAGTGAGGCATTAAGAAGCGGTGAGGAGAGGAGTTTTCTCTAAGCGTTCGTCTTTAGTGTTCACTGGAATCAGTGTTTGCTTCTGTTGGGAGGAAAGAACGTTCTCACTCACACGGCTCCTAACCGCCACACTTTACAAGTCATTTCTGAGCCATGGTTCCAGTATAAAGACAAACATTTACTATGAACTTTAGACAATTCCCCTCAGAAGACATTCTTTAGATATGGCATCTAGAAAACAAGGTGGTAAAGAAGGAAAGATTTCTTGTTGGATGATTGAAAAATAGACAATCTGTGGAACGCATGGATGGTTGGATGAAGAAATATCTGATAAATAGATTGGCTCATGAACAGAGAAATTGATGATTATTTGTAGGGTTGATAAACTGAAGGGTGGCCAGATTGACAGATTGGTTTATAAATAAATGGGTTAAAGGATGAATTGTTTGATGGGCAGCTACTGAAGATCGCCCAGTGGAGGAATTGGTGGATGCATTTATAAATGGATGAATGGATTGAAGGATAAATCAGTTGGTTAGAAGAAGGGACGAGTGGACAGATGCACTGGTGGACGGACAAACGGATGCAAGGATTGACAGGATGATACATGGATGACAGATTAATGGACAGATGTCCTAACTGACTGATAGATGAATACAACATTCTATTTACTTGCACACACACATATTTTCTATGTTACCAATAAATCAGGAAAAAATATCTAGAGAAATGTTATTTTTCTGAATTTATCCATACATTGAAAACAAATAAATCACATTTCAGACTGTAGGATCAATGTAGGGCGTTTGTGTAAAATAAAAGAGAAAACGTTTCTATTCTTCTTGGCTAATTTCACCCTCCATTTTGAACGGCATACTAAGGCAAAACGGAGACGGCAGTGCCTCGTCGCAAACCCTCCTCCGTCCAGCGCACAAGCTTCAAAAGTTTAGAATCACAGATAGGCACCTGAGACAGCTGATAGGTCCAACTCACACAAGATCTGGGTTTTGTTTCAAGGTTCTTGAATGCAAAATGGATAACAAGAAACCTCAATATCACAAAATCTGGACTATACTACTGCTTGTGAGTGCGCTTTTAGCTCTCTATTAGGTGTATGTTCTTCACTAGTTAAGATTAAAAGTTTATGATGCGTTTTTGGTGAGAAACAAAATGCTAAAGTTTAAATGTTTGTGTCCTTTTTTTTTGTAGCAGGCTTGCTATGGCACTGGTGTGATTTTGAAGTAGCTAACATATGTTCTGCTGCTTTTCTCACACCTTGATGATAAAAAGAAGTTCGATCCTTCATTCAGGAGGGACACAAATGCTAAACTGACACGGCAGCTCTGACATCTTTTTTCCCGATTTTCTCAGGCTGCTACAGTCCTTCAGTCCCTACAAGAAGCTCCTGTAGACTCTGGTCTGACAAACTCAACGTTTTTTTTGTCCTTGGGCAGAGTTGTGTCGGGATTGCAGGGAGAAACCAGCTTCTGCTTGTATTTACGTTGCCATCATAATGTATATAAATAACCGAAGCTTGTCCCAATGTTGAAGGAAAGACGAATCTTCTGCAGATCACGTGAGGTAGGGCTATTACGACCTCCGTTTACCAGTCAAGCTGCAGCCGATTTGCATGGAATGGATGTGGTTGTCCCGATATTCAGCATTCGATGATCTGAAACCACCGATCCAAAAAGAGCGGAGGCCAAACCGAAGCCTCGGATCGTTTCCTTCCACGCCTACTGTAGCCTGAGCTTTAGCAGTTTCTACTTTGGAGTTAAAGCTTGATCCAGACAAAAAGAAAAAAATATATATATATCGGATTGAAGCTCCTCCTGAAATCTCAATCTCTTGATTCCCTTCCAAAACAAAATGAATACGCTGACTCATCTAATGCCAAAAGAAAAACCTAAATATGCCAATAATAATAAAAAATGTAGCCAGACTAAATTTTGACTTGTAACTGAGTGAAAAGGCTTACTGTCATTTTCCTTTAATTAAAGTTTGCTAATAATATTTCTGGCATTCTGCAGTTATGTCTATTTATTGTAAAACAAAAAGGAAAAGCAACAAAAATACCTCGATAGGCAAATGAACTACAAAAATATATACATACACACATTATATATGCATATATAATGCATATATACACACATAATGCTATACATATATACTGCCTTTATATATACATTTACATATTACACACTGATACTAATTTTGTTTTGTACTCATGGCCACAAATGCACTTTAATGCCCTTAAAAAGAAAAAGGAAATTTAAATGATCTTTCAGTTATTTTCATTAGAAGTAATTTCATGGTTTCAATTTGACGACTTTTTATATAAAGAGGTTTTTGTGGTTTCGTGAGAGCTCTGCTGAGAAAAAACTAAAGGTTGAGAAAGTCTTCAGCTTGGAGGAGTGAGAAGGGCTTCAGAAATGCACTCCCTCCGGTCCAGCCCAGCGGGTGAGTCGGGGGGGCTGCGGACCCAGGGCGGTGGGCAGTGATAGAGCACATCAGGCGAGATGCTGAGTTTAGTTCCAGATCCGGAGGAAACTGTCCCAGGATCCGGTGGCCACGGCCATGCCGTCAGAGGTCACTCCTAAGCAGCTCACGCGATTGTCGTGGCCGGCGAGGACGCCTGCAGGAGAAGGGAGACGAAGCAGAGCCACAGGCTGGTCACACAATCTGTACGTACAGAGGCTTACAAGGGTTTTCATGCATCTTAAACTTTGTTTTCGTCACAATGAAGTTAGGAACAAAGTGTTTTACTGGGATTTTATGTGACTGATCAAGGCAAAGTAAAGCACAACTGAAGTGGAAGGAAAAAGCTTCTTTTACAGATTTCCCTAAATAAAGTCCATTTCAACAAGTTGAGTACATATTATGTGGCTCTTCACGGCTAATGCTGTCAAACATGTATTAATCAAACAAACTATAGCAACAGTTAAGAGGTTTACAGAAATAACAGAAAAATTGTAATGTACGAGTCAAATGAAGAAACAAAATAAGAGGCTGCTTTTAGATATTATGGACTCTAGTTTCTGGAAGTTTCTCCTAGATGCGTCCGTCTTAAACTTGTGTTTTTAGATGAGTTTCCTAGCAGTAAATTTGAACTTTTTTGCATTATACTGCTTTCACCTTTGTTCTACATTAAAAATACTTTTTCTGAGACTGTGATCTATAAACAGACTGCAGAGCATATCAATTCAAAGCACAGACAGCTGACCAATAAAGTCTTTGGAATCCAGTTTGGAATAAAAAAAAAAAAAAAAAAAAAAAAAAAAGAATCACATAACCTGACTTTAAATCCTTTTCTATTTCTCACAGATTTGATTTTAAGTAACTGGCAACTAAGAGCTCTTTTTTTTCGACTGAATTCTTGCTTCTTATTTCACCAGATATATAGAGTGAAATAGCAGCAGAAACAAAAAATTTTTACCTGAAAAGGAAAAGCATTTACAATTAAAGACAGACTTTGTTCATTGACATTACGCCTGGTCATTTGTCTCATACCTGCTCGGTCCCCTTTTAGAGTGTCCCACACGTTGCAGTTAAAGTCGTCATAGCCGGCTAACAACAGACGGCCGCTCTTGGAGAAGGCCACAGAGGTGATGCCGCAGATGATGTTGTCATGGCTGTAGGTCATCAGCTCCTGGTCGGCACGTAAGTCAAACAGCCTGCAGGTGGCGTCGTCCGAGCCTGTGCCGAACGCATTACCATTGGGGAAAAACTGCAGAAAGGAAAAGAAACTGTTCAGAGAGTGTTGTGCCTACTTTGTTTTGTCTGGGAAAAAAGCACAATCCTCCAAACTTGAGTTTGTCTGAGGCTAAAGTTGCAGAACTCACGCAGACGGCGTTGATGTCAGACACGTGGCCGGTGAAAGACTGCCTGCACATCCCGTCACGGATGTCCCACAGCTTGGAGGTGGCGTCACAGGCGCCGGACACAAAAGTCCGGAAGTCTGGGCTAAGAGACAGGCTCATCACGTCTCCTGTATGGCCGGAGAAGGAGGTGGCCTGCTGGCCCGTCTCTATGTCCCATAATGCACTTCAAAAAAGAAAAAATAAATAAAATAAAGAGTAAAAAAATGTTCTACTAGTGACCCAAACAGTTTTTTTTAACTCTTGAAGAGACAAACCCAATGAAACCAAAATATACCAGCACTAAATAAATGCACTACAGTTTTATCATGAAAATCCTGAAGTATTCTCTGTCTGGACTCAACGGGTGCTGCAGTATTTTGAATGTGGGGTCTGCTCACCAGGTGGTGTCTCCAGAGCTCGTTAGTATCTGGGAGTCGTCCAAGAAGCGACAGCAAGACAAATAACCTGAACATAAACAAAGAACCTATATCAGAACAGAACTAAGTTTTCCTGAAAACCTGATGTAAAATGAGTTTTACTGCCATTGCAATCGGGGAGACAATACAAAATGTGGCTAAGTGGGGAAAAAAAAGGTAAGAATCCCCCCTACCTGTGTGTCCAGGTAGCTCTCGGGTGACTCGCACGTTGCCCTCACGGGTCTTCAGACTGTATATGGAGCAGATGTTGTCCAGGCCTCCGCAGGCCACATAATTCCCAGAGGGGGCGTAGGCGCACGTCATCACCCATGAAGATCGCAGTGGGATAGCATGCATCTAAATTCAAACAAGAGTTAGTGACAGAAAATTGCAGATTTCATACAAAGCTTAGGGTCCAAATAAAGGTTTGTGTCTTTTATACAAACTGCTTTGCACTCATTGCAACAACTACACCACAATCTAGATCACTATATCTGGTTTCTAAATGATGTAGCAGCTTCATTTTCAGTAAATGAAAATTAGATTTTATTGCACTTGCATAATTTCACTACATTACTTCTAATTAACTTCTGATTCTTATTCCTGTGCAAAAATATAAAACAGCTTTATAAACTTTATCCCTCTTACTGCAGAGTCGAACATATCAAAGTTAGTCATTTCTTGTAAAACACATTTAAATAGCAAGTTTTCTTGTCTTTACCCTGCTACACTTACATCCTAGAAAACACTTCTGTATGGAATACTGCAAATGCTTCATTCTTCACTGCAATAACAATGTGAGGAAAAAAATAAATAATTGTCATTTTAATTTTGCATTGTATTTTAATATTTTTTTTTATCTGTTAGCAACTCTGAACCCAAAAATGCTAAATGAATTTGACTAAACCCAATATTTCATGGGGGTGGTCAGAAAGATCATCCATAATCGATTTATAAATACATTTAAAAGTTTTGAATTTGGTGACTGAACTTTTTCCTCCATATGACCATATGCTATTGCAATAAAGGAAAATATATTTTAAACACACTTTTACTAAGGTTATATTACATTTAAACTGTTCACTTATTAACTTAAAAAGGTTTTCCCCCCCTTTCTTCCAAAAATCACCTATGACTAAAGACGCACTTATTGTAACAAATCATCACAAGACTCTTCAGATTATATTTAAATAATTTCAGCCATCAGCCATTATTAAGCCCACACACCTTGTTTGTTGTGTAGCTGTCCCAGATGATCAGCTTTCCATCTTGCGAGGCACTGACCAGTAACCTGGAGGCAGGTGAAGCACATCAGCATGACACTCCGCTCATATCCACATTATCAAGCGCAATCTAAGCTACATGCACCTTGTTTATTATAAGCAATGAGTGGCAGCCACCTTAAACACTGCTGTGCTGGATTGTCAGCCTGGAGGTTAAAAAGCATTTAACGTCACCAATCTCTTACTCCTCCTTTTCCTCTGCATGTCCCAACCCAAGGAATATTCAAACCTCACTTATGCAAAAGCCAAAACTGTGGTTTACTTAATCTAAGCTGGGAGGAAAATTTGAGTGGGTAGGTGGGGGGAGAGGGCTCTAGATGGCGCAGATGCAGGAACAGCTGGAACCCCTCCCTCTCATCCTGATGGGGTGTTTCCATCTCTCCGGGTAAAGGAAGTGGTTTGATGGTGCTGCAGTACAATCAAGAGGAGAGCTGTAGTCCTCAAATGTCAGTGGCTGTATACTAAACAAATACCTGTCCCCTGGGGGTCACGTAGAAGGTGCTCGGCTCGCTTATGCACACACACACACCTTCAACTGAACACACATCTTAAGGAGCAGCCACAGAGAACAGGCCTTTACATAAGTCCAAGTGTGCCATTAAACACCACTGCATCTTTCAAAAGCATAAAAATAACCTGTTGTATTACATTAATGAGACTTGGTGGATTCATTGAGAAAAACCAAAGCTATTCTCACAGCTGTAAAGATTTGCCTAATATCAAACACCTACAACAAATGGATCAAAATCACTGGTTGTGCATGTCTTGCTGATTGACATTCTTGTATTTTTTTTTTTTTTTGAGGCAAAGGCCATTTTTACCATCCTTTTTTAGTTGGAAAAAAATATATACTTGTGTAATTTTGATCCAGATCAAATTAGTATATGCAGCTTGTGGAAACAAAAAATACTTTCTATGGCTCAAGATTAGTGCACTGCATGCATACTTATTGTGAACTATAATCCTAACTGTTAATTCTTGGTGCCTCTCAGTGTGCATATTTGCAGCAAATTGTTAAAAAAAAGCAGTTTATAAGATCTAGTTTAATGAACATTTGAAGACTACAGAATCTTGCAATGTTAGATTTGCAAGAAAACAGCAGTAAAAACTGAGATCTTAGAAACTGCATCTGTAATAAGGTAAGCGTTTTCTGCCAAACGTCACTGCTGTGCTCATAGCGAGGTAAAACATTGCTAGTGCCTTGTTAAAGTGATAGTAAAAGGTGATTATGGTAATATTAGTCATATTAGTAGAGAGAGGAGTCAGAGAACGGATGGAACTGATTGTTGTACAGCCCCAGACCTGGGACTGTCGTCACTGCCACATTGCATTGCATTGATAGAGAAAGAAAGAGTGACACAAACACACAATAGAACAAAAGCAAAATATTTTATTACCACTAATTAGAAAAGACTTTATTTTTGATATGTGCTTTAAAGTTATGCTGCACTACAAAGTACTTGAACCAGAACTTTCCATTGGTGCTTCTACAGCAGAAAAAGTATTCAATGCTGCAGGATCATAAATATAGATGGAAGATGATCGAATATTTTTTGTTCTTTTTCTTAATTTGACTGGACTTTGAAACTGACTAGATTACACTAGAGCTGACTGAACAAATTAAGGCAGCGAATGGAGGAAGTAAATACTGCAAAAGCAAGAATCTAAACAGCCAAATCACCGCTTTTAAATGAATTTTTTAAAAACACAAATCTCTCTCAAAAACAAACAAAAAAAACAATTAACATAAATTTCTACAAATGACAAAGAGAGTCCTTACCTGGATTCACTCCCCCAGTGCATTGCATATATCTTGGCCAGGTGTCCCCTGAGAGTACGTCGTGTCCGCATCTGTATCCGGCCCACCGAGTCCAGACCAGCTGTGATCTGCATAAACACAGGAAGACGGGTCACTGGTTACACTGGAGGGAAAGACTAATGCCAGAACTGGACACAAGCTGAGGCAGCAAAAACAGGATGATGCTTTAAAAAAAAACAACAACCAAAAAACCATCTATACTAAGGATTTCCTGGACTTTTATTTATGTACAGTTAAGTTTAAATGGTAAAACCACAAATGTCAAATATTCAATTAGAATGAGCTTCTTTTGCAGGCAATTGGTGGAACTGGTTTGGCCCTTAAACACCTGACCAAGGGCTTAAAAATAAAAATTTCCAGAGACTTAATATATTTTGAGTGTTTGATTAGAATTAAATCATGACATATTGCTGAATGTTTATTAAAATAATCTTTAAAGAGCGCAAAAATGTGCTTAACAGCCAGACAAACCAGCAAGAAAAAAAGCTGCTAGATACACGTCAAGTAAAAATGACCTCAATGTGGTTCCAATTTGACCGACCATGGGTATTTATGACATATGCAAAGGTGGAGGACATACCAGAGGTGCATGTGCACGATGTTTTGTTTCAAAAATTAAAATAAAGCTCAGCAACCTACAATGAAGAGAGTTGTTCAAAAACTGATATGATCTTTCGCTACTCAGAGATTTTGATCTTGGGGGAGACGATCAGTGTCGCTCTCTAGAGGTGAAAGTGGATGTCAAAGAAACACGTCTAGAGAAGTCTTCGGTGTTTTGTACAAATACACAATTATGCCTGTAGTAAAACCATATTCATGTAAAATAAAGAGCTCCTGACCAAAGTGGTTCCTTAAGCATGGAAAGAGCAGAGAATTTCACTTGTGATATTTCTCTGATCACCAAATGATAAATCATCCAGTTCAGCAAAGCAATGTTTCATGAGTATTTCATTACTTTAAGCTGTTGCACCTGCAAACTGTAACGATACATTGAACACAGAGTATACTCATAGCATTATTTGAAAACAAAGGCTCAATAGGCAATTTTTTCACTGAGTTTGTTCACAAACTGTAGTGTAGTACACAAATCATACATAGACATGTTTTAGGTCTAATTCAATAAAATAAGTTGTCATAAGTTCCTATGTTGAGCATCTTGGCTACAATGTTATCACATATCTAGTGAAGATGTGTGTCTAATAATTGTTTTAATCATTTTTAAAATTGTGCTTAAGCATTCTTCTTTTCTTAGTTTTTAAGTTGCAATTTCCTTTTTTTTTGTACATCTATACCAAAACATTTTCATTAATATAATTTCTGTGTCATTCCACTGTGTGTTTTTAGGCTTTTTTTTCTTGCAGTCTCTCTGTGCACTGTCACTCATTTGACTCCAACATTGGTCAACTCTAAAATTATACATTTTAACATTAATTGTAAAACATTTAATATTTTAGCAATTCACAGTAGATTAAGTGGCAAGTCATTTGTCAGTACAAATGCACAGATACAACATTTTTCCTAACCCCGTAGTAGTCGCCAGTTTTTACAGAGTTCCACTAAGAGTGATGCTTAATGTTCACTTTTAGTGTATTTAACATAAATAGAATTAGACTTTTACTGCAGTAAATTGCTAGAAAACTGTAACATTTACATCTTTGTCACACCTGTCACCAGAACAAAACTCTTACAATTAACTCATCTTCATTTGTAGGGAAGGAAATGTGTTTTTCTATGCATTTTTGAAGACCCTGTACGCAGCTTGTTTCAGTAAGAAAAATTAGCTGACAAAATTACACATCGTCTCAAAAACAGCAATAATGAAAAACAAAAAAATAAACAAAGTGGTTTTTGTGTAAGTAGGTCCCTCACCTGTGACAGGGTGGAATCACTGCAAGCTTTCCTGGCATCCTACGAGGAGAAATCAAGAATGAAGGAAATTCAAAAGTTGAGTAATGGTTTCTGCTGAAGCTGTGCGAGTCACTTCCAAAAGTTTTTTTTTTTAGTTGTTTTACCCGGATCTGATTGCGTAGTTGCTCGGCTTCCTGCCGCAACTGTTCGAGCTCACTCATTGTCCCTGTGAGATGCGTTCAGGACACAGTCCTCTGTGAATACTGGCTGGGTTGAGAAAATACACGAGCCTGCTCGCGCACACACTCACGAAACACTTGACCAGCTGACACCTGCAACACAGAGACAAAAATAATGTCAGTTCAACAGGTAAAAAGAATAGCAGCACTTCCATAAGACAAACAAAGGTTTCCTGTTTTGGTTGGGGAGAGCTGCGAGGGTACAATGCTGCCATCCAGGCCCACCAGGGGGATTTCAGGGGCTGGGTGGCAGCTTGGAGGGTGGTCTATCTCTTCAAACACCCTCACTCTGGTTCAAAAGGCCATCTGAACTGGGCCCTGACCTTTCCTTACTCAATCGGCCTTTTGTGTCATCGCATTGCGCTGCTGGCACGGCCCACTGCTGTGCGTGTGAGCTCCGAACGAGTGTCTGCGCATCGTGTGGGCCGATCTGGACGGTGTATTAGACAATATGTACAACAGAAACCATTTGAGAGCGAGAGTACATTATGTGAGCACATCTAAGTGTGTCAGATTAAGCATTCATTTGCAAACGCATGCTTGTGTATTTATGCACGTGCAAGTTGCCACTTCCTTTACCTTGGGGAGCCTCAATGTGGGTCACAAAGCACTCAGAAATTCCTCTGAGATCTTTGCACTTCCCCGACCCCGTAGTCTGCTGATTTTCCACCCCATTTTACTGTAATCCACAAATCCAACGTACTGAGATTAAATTTTTAGATCCATGTTCAATAATTCAACTATTAGGGCCAACACAGGCCTACATATATCCATATTGAAACACTTGCTCATTATAGAATAGCATTATTGTGAATACTTTCATAATTATTCAAAAACTAGTCCAGATCAGCCATTTTTAAAATGTCTAAAATCCACTGATGTAGCCTGTTGCTCCTCTCAGCTGACAAGATGGATTCAATGGACTGCTCATTGTGAACTCATTTATTTAAGCCTTTGCTGAGGCATTGCAATGCATTCAGCTGCCCATGGCAACGTCACTCTGACGCATCCGAGGAGGAGCTCAACATCAGCCTGAATCAGAGGCATCTCTACTCTAAAACAGCCATCCATCTGTTATGTTATATGCCTCCATATGCCAAAGCATCACACAGGGCTGCTTGTGCTCATAATGGGTTTAGAAAGTGCTTTTGTTAAACAATACTGCAATGAGTAACATAACAGTAAACGTGCAAATGAGATGGTGCTGATAGTGGTGGTGATGGTGGAGAGGGATTTTAGGCCACACATGCTCTGATTTCAGAAACTACATGAAAGGACTTGCTCACATTATGAAGAAACTACTGCTCAATCAGAAACCAAAAAAGGAAGGAGGCCGTTGGTTTGAGAAGAGCTGTCAGATGAATTATCCTAGAAAGTTTAAAGTTATAGTTTCCTTAACAATAATGGCTCTACATAATAAAAAGAGGGAAGAACATGAGAAAGGCAAAGGCACAGATAAATGTAATGTTGTCAATCATAAATGATTTATTCCACTTAATTTCCAGGAGTTCACTCAGAAGAGGTGTAACAACGTTGAGCGTCACAGTGAATTTCCCCCAAAATTAAATAAAGTTTAGATAAGTAACGTTAAGGATATAGGTGCAGGGTTTACCCCAGAAAACTTGCTAAGCCCTGTGCTTGGGGCACCAGTCATTCATCCAATCGGCCACCATGTTTTTCAGTTAAAACATGTTTAAAGTTGACAGGGAATTTGAAAATATCACTTGACAGTTATGCATTTTTGGAAGAATTACTACATAACGAGTATAGAATCTTAAAAAGAGAAAATCATTAAAAAAACTGAAATAAATAAGCAATGCTTAGCATGGCTTAAGCCTGGCGGCCCACCGCTTATATTACACTGAGGGAAACCCAGAGGTGGGTACTATCAATTGTTTTATAAAAGAACAGACATCTTTAAAGGAACCCAAGCTGCCTTGATTATAGATATTTACACAAAAATATATAATAACCCCAATATGCAATATGCTACTAAAATAAATGAAAATTCTAAATGTATTCCTTTACTTCCCTCTCTGTATTTTTCATACATCAAGAAAACCCATTTTCATGTGGAATTCTCCTCTTTTTTTAACATGTCCTACGTATTTTTAATTAATTTAGGTATCATTTTCTTTTTTCACCCTTTTGTCTCTCATTACATTTACTTCCATCTCTTTTTAACATTCTGTCTATTTTTTTGTTTTACTCCTGTATGCATTACAACTTAATTAGGGAGCATCCATTTTTCAGATTTGAGTTACTTCCTGCATCTGTCGCTCTAATGCTTATGTAAATGCAAAGAGTAGTCAAAGGACGCTGGTGATACAGAAAAAACAAAGACAAACCAGGATGGAAATAAAAAAGGGATAAAGGAAATGTTAAATAGTTTCCTCAAGTATAATAAACACCCTGAACAAAAACAGAGGAAGTAAAAAAAATAAAATAATATTTTGTCTGTATAGATGGAAACTGGTGTAAATCACATTTGCAATAACAAAAACTTAGCTTGGTAGTTAATTTTCATTTGTTCTTGAACAAATTTCCCATATGCAACTGGCCAATAGTTTTGGTTAAAGAAACAGGCTAAGTGAGCAAAAAGAAAACTGAATTTGTTCAGCCACTTTTTCATTTCAAATTCAGATTATTCATATTTTGTCAAGTCACAAAAATATCATTCTAAGGCATTTCACCATGGCTCAACACGCTCAAATAATTCAGAATATCCATGACTCAACCTTTTCTTATCATTTTCTTAAGATAATAAGAAGAAGTTTGTTTTTTTCCCTGACTGTATCTTCCACCAGTATCTTACTCTACATTACATTTTAAACATCTCCCACTTACTGAGGAGTAAACCAAGTACATTTTGGTATGTCATAACATGAGTTAAAGAATCAAAGGGGTGTCTCTGCCAGGTGTGAACTTGTTCCTACTGACGAAACATCTGGAGAATGGAGGAAGTTATGTTAAGATGCGGAAATTAACCATCTTCATTCTGGTCAACCAGTTAATGTCATTTAAATGTAAAGCATCAATATTTACTGGAATTTCACTGACTTTTAGCTTTTGTCCAAACTGTTCAAAAATGTAATTATAACATCAGAGACTGCATTGTATGGTTAATCTGCTTACTTTAGATAAACATTTCAATCCAGTTACATTAGACAAGAACAGAACTTCACTCTAAATGTTTATCACTCAATGACCAAGAATACAGTATTTGATGTTGTGTTTCTCCTGTTTGGTCCTCTATATTTCCATCATAACGGTGCTGAATTGTTGAAGCACCCATACAACATCATCACAAATTATTAAGAACTGTGATACCGGTCAGTCAATGGAAAAATTACTTTCATAATAACAGTTTCCCATTGTAAGAGCTTAACAACATTTAGATGCCAAACATCAAAGTTTGGCATCTAAACCACATGAGATCATATTTATTTAAAGGACCACAAGTCCAGTTTAAAACCCTAATTTATTCTTAATTGTAATAATAATAATAATAATAATAATAATAATAATAATAATAATAAAGAGTCTGATACCACTGAAATTATGTCAAAGGTTTCAATTTCACAAAAGCAATTTTTTTTCCAACATTAATGGTTTAAACAAAGTCTGTATAATTTAATGAAACCTAAACTGCCTGGATTGTAGACATTTATACAAAAATATTAAACCTTAATCTATATTAGACTTGAATCTAATACAAATTAGACACAAGTGAATAGTCTAATTTTACTAGATGCAAGTGAAGCCAAAGTAGGATGCTGCACACTGCCTGTCAACTGGCTAAATAAAAACCCTACAAATTTCCCCCAGTTTGTGGAAAATAAAAATCACAACATTTGCCCATTGCAGAGCTATGTAAGCATCAACAACAGCTTACAGATGGATGGACGTTATCCTACGTCAATAAAAATCACATAAAAGGTTAAGACATGTACTTGGGTGGCATAAACAGGTGTAATCTTGTAACTCATTTATTTTGTTTACCACCTGAAATCAATAAACATGCAGAACATTTAACCACTTTTTGTGTGTGTGAAAGCTAATCAGAGCATTTGATGAACAGTTCAGAAAACAAACATAACCAATCTAAAATTATTGAAAAGTTTCTTTTGTACACTTAATCGTTTTTTTTAAAACTACTTTTCTCCCCCTTATCTTTTTTAAATGTTCCTTACATAAATCTTACATAAAACAGAACCTTTTGTTAAACAGGAGACTTGAAAATTTGACATATTCGGCTGTTTTTTGATACAGACCCACCAAAACTAGTTGCCACTTGTTGATGACATGGTGAAACCAGTAGATTGACGCCATGATTCACTGTATTACTTCACAGCTTCAGACAAACACCGGACTCCCAACCACAGACAAAAACGTAGTTAAATCATGTCAAATTAAATAAAGTGTGTTGTTTGTCTTCACAGGCTGATGTAGTGGAGATGCGTCTGTGGAGCCTGAGGTAGGGCCCCTGTCACACCACCAGTTGATACTGATAGGAAGGCGGACTGTATATTAATTACTAAGAAACAGGGAGAAAGCTGCGTAGAGCTGCGCAACAAGAAAACTTAAAGTACTGAGGGGAAAAACTGGAAACAAAAACGTAAATACAAGAGAGAAAAAAAACTAGTGACAGTTTTCTTGGTCGTAGTTTCCGCCCTACAGGCGGTAAAAGGCCGCGTTTTGGATAGCTGAGGATTTTGTAGGCAATGGAAAGCTTCAAGGAGGGGAAAACACAGAGTTGAGCCATTAAAAAGCCTGGGATCAGTTATTTCAACTGCCACAACCGCTGCCGCCGGGGACATTTCACGGCTCTGGGCAATTCTGGACTCCACCGAGGCTGCGAAAACCAAAATAAACCCGCTCCGAGCAAAAACAGGAAATAGCCTTAAAACACACACACACACACACACAGAGGGAGAGAGAGAGAGAGAGAGAGAGAACCAAAATACGAAATACGAGATTGCACGTCCTCACCTGAAACAGAGGCGTTTGGGCTCAGTCCCGTTCCGTCGGTCCGAGTCGCACCGATATGTTTTCACACGACAGCCATGGCTTCAGCTGGGGGGGAGACCGTGGAGAGGAGCCGCGTTAATTTCCACACAATTTAATCCGCTTTAGGGGTCAGAAGGGAGCACCCACTCGGATCGGATTTGACTGAAAATTTCACCAAGCAGGCTAATCACCACACCCATGAAAGTGGGAACATGGCAACAGCCTACATTGAGGGGTGCACGCAAGCTTACATGCTTCATATTTTAATTTATTTAATCGCAAAATCATAATTAAAAAATGATCTACCTTTACATATGTGTATATTTAAGTCAGTGATGAAAACAGGCTTTTTATTCGAATGTTTTTTCTTGTTAAGCATACTTGGAAAATGTCTGAAAGTGTTTGTGTCCCCTCCCACTAAAATGGTACATTCTGCCAGCCCCTCTACAAAAAGGAACCGATTGGGATACAGGAAACAAATATTAGAACTCTAAAGCTGTTTTAAAATAAAAAGTAGTAATTAAAGTAGGAGCAGTTGTAATGTTGCAACACTTATTGTTTAGTTATTCATAAATGCGAAAAAAAGTGCAGCACATTTATTTATTTTAAAATATCACATTTGTGTATTTTTTCTGTAACAAGTTATCATATCACACACAGTAAGACCACAACTGGGTAATGAAACAGATTTTCACTGCCGAATTTCATAAAATGATAAGTTTTTTAAAAAGGCATGAGAGAAATCACTGCTAATTCTGCTTTTTATGTTGTCTTGAGTCAGTGACATCACAAAAGTCAGAAGAAGGTCAATCCTGCCGTTTAATAAATTATTCTACTATTTTACCTTCACCCTTTCCACTCCACTTTCATGGTTGTAAATAAACCATTTTGTAGTCAGAGTTAAACCGCTATTGATATTATCTAAATGATTGGTGAGTAGAAGGGAAGACTTCTGAAGGAAGAATTTGGATACTAAATGATTGTGGCAAAACAAAAACAAAGGTTCTCAATTGATCTCAATTGATCATTTCTGATCAATTGCCTTACACTTTGCGTGAGGTTTCCAGAGGCATGTGAACTTGAGAAAAAGAAGAGCAAAACAAATAGAAAAGGTGTTTGAGTTCACAGTAAGTGTCTTAAAATTGAGATCCTTTACCTATTGGGTAATCAGAGTAGCAAGAGAGTGCGAACATCTTACATTGAACCTCTCACAATGGTCACCCTTAAAGATGGCAATAATAATAATAATCAAATCAAAATTAAAATCTGCCCAATTACCTGTTTTTGCAACCAAATTCTATCTGTTACTCTGGGGTTTTTATCATCTCATTGTATACTTGTAAAGACAAACACTCCCAAGCAAGAAACAGTGGTTCCCTACTAAGTGATTTCCATTTTTATTACTGCAGCTAATATTTGTTTTTCTTTTTTTAAACAATAGTTACAGTTATAATCCTGCTGATGGAAACTCGGTCCAGGACTTTTTCCCTGTGCTGTTTACTGTTCCCACCCCATCGCCACCTTCTGTCTATTGATAGACTTCTAGTTATTCCATGAACATGACACTTCCTCATTGTGTCTGCTCAGGTCACGAAACATTTAAATCTTTGAATTTTCTCATGTTCTACCACCGTATTATCCAAACACTCCATACCAGTCTCTGCCATGGATTATATTTTTTATGGATAGTATTTTTCAGGTTTGGTGTATACAGCAGGCCTCTTTAAAGAAAGAGGGTAATCTTCACCAGAAGATTCTTTTAGTTTTATATTTTGTGTAAAATTTAAACAATGATTTAGCAAGACATCTGAAATGCAAAAATACAGATTTAAATAATGTGTAGCTTTAACTCATATAAGCCTTCCCTTATATGTAACTTAGGCAAAGCTTTAAACATAAAACTGTCACCAACCTTTTAACTTAGTTGTCTTGTATAAAATAAGCCTTAGACTTGCATAAAATGCAACCTAAAGTTTTTACCTAATCTGCAATGGACAAGAAAAACCTGATTAGTTTTCTTCATCCACATGTAGATATTCTGGTGGTTACAAAAAAATAAAAACCAATACCTAAAGTCATTTATAAGTTAGCTTTAGGATAACATCCAAAATATGCAAATGTCTAATTTTGCATGGTGCCAGGAGACAGCTGTGCCGCTGTGTGCTTAGCCTGCAGCAGGCTCATTCAAAAGGATCTCTCGCTATCTCTCTCTCCATTAGGACAGGATGAATTTTTTATAGGGCCTATGAAAGGGAGCAGTGGGGTAGGCTTTTCCAAATCTCTGCACGAGCCATAATCAATTGAGGGAGGATGAAAGTTTCACCAGGCCCTAGTTTCCTTTGGGAGATGCATGGGGTCAGATTAAGTCTATTTGAATTCACTTACACAGCGGTGGTTTAGGTGTGTCTCACCAATTTACCCTTAAATACATTAAGAGGATTAGAATTAACATGATAGCAGAAGATTATGTTAGAATGGGGTTATTATTAATGCATCTTGGATTATGTGGTTCTTTTCCTTGCAAGCATCACTGGCGAAAACTAGTAAATGAAGAACAATTATTTAGTTTTTGCACTACCTTAAATACGTAAAAAAAAAAAAAAACACCACAAAATAAGACACCATGTCTTGTGCTCTCAGAGTCCAGTAAGCAGAATAAGAGTGAATTTCATCAGCCAGTCGAGTGTCACAGTCAGCAAAAGCATCTCATTGGCCAATCAGGTTCCCTGTTCTATTGCTTGGCAACCAAAAGGAAAGGAGGTAGGGCAAATTGACAATATAAAAATAGCACGTCAATGGCCTTGTGTCTGGAAAAAAAGAAAAGCAAATACGTCGGGAAGGCTATTAATAGCAGAGTGGAACCCATGGCGGGCATTGTATACAGTAACACATTTGTAATGTGGCTTGCATGTGAGACAATTTATTTGCATGGATGCAAATTTAGCAAGTAGCAGAACACAGCGACGCACAGAGTAACAGTATTGTGGATGAAATGACATCATTTGAATATGATGGTTGTTTTTATAGGGTTCACTGGAAACATCTCGTTATTTTTCTCATGAGAAGTTCCTCCCAAAGTGGTCTACAGGTTTCTGCAGTATCCTGCTGCTTGTTAGATGCTGCTTTGCATAAATGCAAAAAAAGAAGAAACTTTTGCAAATTAGAATGCATTAACAGTTGTTTTGTTCATGAACAGGTTTGCAAGTCAAAAGGGAATTTCGGACTTGGTTGTTCACAAGAATAGGCATATAATAATATCTGGTATTTTCATTGGTATTGATCTAACATATTAATCACATTGACATTTCACCACGCAGTAAAGCATGTTTCTGAAGTCACTGATCTTCAGAGCAAACCATTACCAAATATCTTAGGAATTGTGAATTTTCAAAGATGACCGCATACTTGACCAAATCAAATAGAAATAGGAGAACATCTTCAACACATGATTTATCTGCATGTCATTTTTTTCTCCACTCCTGGTGACACTATCCAACCACCTTCATGTAATACTTCCAGTGTATCAAAGAAAATTAAAAGGTGGAGCAAGAGTAGGACCTTACAAGGCTTTATCTGGGCCGTCTTATCCACCAGACATCTCTCGGGGAGGCTGGCCGTTGCCAGAGTAACCATCATAAATGGCAAGTGACGTCAAGAAGGTGGGAGAAACACCAGGGAGAGCCGGAGCTGCTATGCATTATGGATTATCGAAGAAAGGATCCTCTTGAAGTGTGCAAAGTGACTTAAAATATGCGTGCCTTGCTGAGGTTTCTACACCCGTCTTCTCTTCATTTTATCCGTGATGGGGAAAATGGAAGATGACAGCTCCAGCACTGTATTTGCTGACTATCAAACCTTTAACTATATCTCATTGAAAATGTACAATGTGTATAGGGAGGGTCGAGGGTCATAGAAGCAAACCTCCTTGTTTCACAAATAGTCAGCTTTTTTCAAGTCCTTTTAGACCTCAAGTTGATGAAGCTTTAGTGTATATGTGAAAGAAAATTAGCACATGTGATTAAGATTTTTTTTAACACACAGGAAAATATTTTTTCTTAAATAAAATCCATTACAACTTCCCAGTGTTTCTTCTAAAATGCCTCATGTTACAACTTGGAAGGAGTCAGTGAAGCGAAGATGGAAGTTTTTTTTGTTTTTTTGTACGAGAAGCTGTAGAGGAAATGAACAAAGTGAAGAAGTGAGATTATTTCATGCAAGGGGAATCCCAGATGCTTCTGTAAAAATCACAGGTCGGCAGCCAACACAAAGCATAACAGGGTCTGTTTCCAAAAAAGAGAATTTTACAACTTGTGAACAGAGGGGGAGAAATTAGAGGAAGTGAGGAACAACCCTGGTGTGCTAATGCCACCATTTTCAAATGCCTCCCATCACTGCTGCACCACTATGAGATGATCATTAATTTATTACCATGAGCTCATAATTATTTTTGCTTGACATTTTGGTGCACCACGGGTTGTGAACATGGGATAATATCAGCATATTACATCTTAAGTACCTGAAAGCCAAACACAAGCCTTCACAACAGATAAATCAAGTAATTGGATAATCTTTCCTGTAACAACTCGAGCTCATATTGGCAGTTGTTTAAGCTCAACACGTCTCCATTTTAATTCAATGGTTTTACGACAGCATAGTTTAGAAAAATGTGTTTTTTAGAGCTGCGACAGTACAGACGAGATGACTAAAATCTCATTCACGCTGAAACTATGCAGAAAAGAAAACCTAGATAATTCAAAAATAGTTGAGGCTTTTCTACCTTTTTGCAGAGAAGATGAGACGCAGAGGAAGTGGACTGCATATGTCCTGAATGACATGGACTGTGAGTCGCACAGTGCTGTGGTTTCGCTTCTTCTTTTCAGCTGTGAATGGAGTAGATGCTGCTGGGAGAGATCATAAATAAATGGAGAGTAAAAGCAGAGCTGGAGTATGAGTGGAGAGCAGCTGAGTGGGAGGGTGAGAATACTGGGAGTAGGAAGTGGGGCAGGGAGGAGTGGAGCTGGAGTAGTATTTTTATTAAAGAGACAGAGCTGATTTCATCAGTTCCATTTAATATCTCACAAATATGGACTTAAGTATATTTTTCCAAAAACTGACAGCTAACTTGTGAAATTTTGCAGATTTTCCATCAGGACACAAGATAGATTTTAACTTAGTTTGCCTCTGGTAGTACACATCTGTGGCTATAACAGGCGTCACATTGTAATATGCCATCGAAATAGGAATTTTAAAAGTAAATTTTAAATGTACTTATCTCTTGCACGTCAGGTGGAGAGAAGCACCAAGTAATACTTTGCTCAGGATGCAAGTACTACTTGTATTCTGAACAAGTAGTACCTTTGGGAGTGTGTTAAAAATCTATTTATGCGGTTAAAAATAATAAGACTATTTTCTGCTAACCAACCTAAAAAAAAAAGCAGTCTAAAATGTCTGATTTGCAGCAAAGTTTCTGTGTAGTTTTGTTCTTTAAGAAAGGTTTTTGGGGCAACTTTGCAGGTAATTGTAGAACAAAGGTTTAAACTGTAAACCTAATTTCCATACAAAGCCAATTATTTCCTCTCTAATATAAGAAGACTCCAACAGATTTAAGTTTCCCTACTTTATTAATACTGATAAATAAATTGAAGCACAGTTAAACAAGGCCACACCAATGCTAGTTTTTTTTAGTTTGATGTCATTTCAAATCTTAAAAGGACAGAAACCACATTTACATCAATAATTTTTTTATTAAGGTTTTTTCATAAGCTTTTTTAATGCATCGTATGTTGTAAATAGACCAAACAGCAAGTATGTTGTTTACTACATTCATTGACCAATCACAAGCTCTTTAAGGTCCAGACATTATTCTTAATAGTACTTAATAGTATTCATAATAGTTTATTTTTCAGTTTTTTGCTTACAGTATAAAGAATCTGATACAGTCATTCAGTTACCACGGTGACATTTAAGCGCTTGTAGAAAAAGTGTACATGAACATTTTCTGAGAATAGCGTTTGACCTTTAACTGAAAATTATAAAAATTTATTTCAAATCCAAAATTTGTATTATAATTCACAGCTAAATACTGCTCCAAAAATTATTCTGAAGTTTTGGTTAATGTACAGACTTTTCTAAATGCAAAGACAATTGTTTCACAGTAGTTATCTTGAAAACTACATTGATTTAGTGTTAGTAAAATTAACTTGAGGGATTCACTCAAACTTAATGCCCTGAGCCAGAGGAAGATCCTTGCTGTAGTTAATTGTGCACGTTGAGCGCCTCATGTACTGCTTCCAGGAATCACTGCCTGATTCTCTTCCACCACCAGTGTGCTTCTCACCACCAAACGCTCCTCCAATCTCAGCTCCGCTTGTGGGAATGTTGACATTAACAATGCCACAGTCTGACCCTTTAGGCCCCATCCAGCGGAAAACTCTGCCCATATCTTTGGTGAAGATGCTGCTGGACAGACCCTGCTTGACTTCATTGTTCCAGGCAAATGCCTCTTCTTCTGTCTTGAACTTCAGGACATAGAGAATGGGGACGAAGGTTTCGGTGTGGACAATGGGTGAGTCATGAGGCAGACCTGTAATGATAGTGGGTTCCACATAGTTTCCAGGACGATCCATCACTTTTCCACCACAAACAACGGTACCCCCCTGTTGCTTGGCTTGCTCAATGGCAGCCAGATACTGCTCCACAGCTTGTTTGGTGTGCAGAGGACCGTAGAGAGTTTTTGGGTCCCAAGGGTCTCCAATCCGAACTTGTTTGTAGGCCTTGGATATCCTCTCAACCACCATGTCATGGATGCTCTCATGGAGCATCAGCCGCCTGGTTGTGGTGCAACGTTGGCCAGCAGTTCCTACAGAAGCAAAGACCGCAGAGGGAACCACAAGGTTCAGGTCTGCATCCTCAAAGACAATAATGGCATTGTTTCCACCAAGCTCCAACAGCTTGCATCCAAACCTTTCCTGCACCATCATGGCCACAAGCTTGCCAACGTGGGTACTGCCAGTGAACGACAGGAGATTCACACGTTCATCCTTTGCCATGGCAGTACCAATATCTGCGCCACCACAGGTCAATGAGCAGATGGCTCCAGGCAGATTGTTTTGTTCTAGCACCTCAGCCACTATTTTGGTAACTGCAACACTGGTGAGAGGAGTGGTTGGGGCACCCTTCCAAAGGCAGACGTTGCCACAGGTCATCGCAATCGCATTGTTCCAGCCATAAACAGCCACAGGGAAGTTAAAGGCGGTGATTATGCCAACGAGCCCGACAGGGTTCCACTGCTCCAGAAGAGCATGTCCGGGTCTTTCAGAGGGAAGGATGGGCCCACCAATCATTCTTGACAGGCCGACAGCGTAATCACAGACGTCAACATACTCCTGAACTTCTCCCACTCCTTCAACAAAGATCTTACCCATCTCCAGAGAAACTAAACTTCCAAGAGTTGTGATTTTCTTTCTTAATGCATCCCCTATCTGTCTAACAATCTCCCCTCTTTTTGGAGCTGGAATATCTGCCCACACCTTCCAGGCCTCCCTCGCCTTCTGGACAGTTACTTCATACTCTGCTATAGTAGCTTGAGTAACTCTGGCTATAGGCTCATTGTTGGCAGGGCAGTAGGATGTGACCACTTCCCCGCTGCCACCCCAGCTCCCATTGTAAACACCCAGGTTGTCCTCAGACAAACCCAGCTCCTTTAGCCATGAATATTGGGGTTGGTTGATGAGGAGACTCGACATGGCTGCTGACTGGTGGCAGCGAACAGATACAACTTTATTTCTTAAAAGTAGCCTGCTGTGCCGGGCAAGGGTCAGAGTGAAGCAGCGCTGCATTGATGCTGAAAAACAATATCAGAGATAAAAATTAATTTAACATGTCAGATGGCGTTCAGAAGTAAATCATGTATGAGAACAATCAATGTATAAGGTTATGAGGTTAACTCACAATGTCCAAAAGAAAAACTACGCCTTTGAAATCCTAAAATTTATAATTTATACATGTTTTAAAATGCATCAGACAATGTTTGCCATGTCACGATAAAAATACAAGTTGCAACATTTTATTTTATTTCTTATTTTAAACTCTTTTTCCATTATCACAACAATCTCACAAATCTTGTCAAGCATTAACATATCGGTCACTAAAATCTAGACTTTTACTGTGCATAAATGACAGTAAAAGTCCATTAAACAAGTCAAATATTATTGGAAAGCAAAGGATGAGGAATCCACTAAAACTTGCACACATTCTTTGCAGATACAATGACAGTGCTGTGTAGGAAATTGTGCAGCTCTAGCTTCCAATGGAAAACAAACTTTCCTTAGACTCAAGTACAATAATGTTTGTACATTGTCAGTATATTTGTCACTTTATATCGTGTGCCTAAAGATGCTACGCTGGTTTAAAAGTATATTAAAATGAATGTAATGTAATTAATTTCACTGCTTTTATACCACTCATGCAGTAAATTAACAATTTTTTTTAACATGGTAGTTCTAAAAAATTTTATTTCAGAGTTTGCGTGATCATATTTTCAAAACGCCTTTCTTTGTCTGAAACCTCTTACCGGGTTATAGAACAGTACCTGTTTTTTATTTTTATCTTTTTTTATTTTATGACGCACCAAATTACTCAACCTAATCCAAAATGTACCAAGACTACAACAAATGTAGTCTTTGACACGAAGGCATTCATGCTATTGAATAAGTGAAGGAGTTACTCCTTAACTGCAGCCTTTAACTGCAAGATAACGCTGCAATGTGTCCGTCTTAAACTCCAACATGTGTTTTTCACTTGATACTCTTGCGCCATGAGGCGAGTTCATAGCATAGCGTGGACTCAAAGGTCTCCATTTTAACACACTCTAACTTCGCTGTATTGCTACAAGTCCTGCACATTAAGCATTTGCACATTGCCTTATTCCCTAAAATTCAAGTTAATGTTGTTTGTTGCCAACTTTTTACTCACCCTGATATAAAGTCGACTAGGCCACGTCCACTCCAGAACAGGGAAGTACTCGCATTCACTTAGCGGAAGCACCACGGTGTGCTGAATTCTGATTGGACGGTTGGTCCGACGTACAGTGGCGCCTGCTTTGTCAAGAGCGATCGATGCTTGATGCTAGCAGATAGCTTTTGTTGTGATTGAACATTGAAAGATTTATTTCTAGTCCAGTAGATTCGAGTTTTAAAAAATCGTTCGTTTAGACACTTTGCACAATGAGTGGTGGAGTGTATGGAGGCGGTAAGTAAAAGCTTTTGATTGAAATGGAACTAAACTTTAGAACAAGTTGATGCGTCTCGCACTAGCATTAGCTAGGCTTCCAAGTAGCTAGATGCGCTAACGCTCAGCTCAGTGGAAGACTAAATATGCGTTACTTTTTCTACATATAGTCTCTGATTTAAATATATCAGGACTACAATATCATTTGGATGCGCTATGTTGTGTTTGCAGCCTTGTTTACGTTTCGATCATACGACTAACCATAGTTGGTAAAAGGAAATGAATGGAAGTGTGCTTTCCGAAGCATCCATTTATTTATCTGGTTAAAGCGTCAGCTAGGACATAACATTGTTTCGCCGTTATTGACTTGGAATGACAAACCCTACTTCGGAGATAACTATAAAGTCCTCGTTTTAATAATTTGAGAACCTAATTTAAATGTCCTCACTGTCATTTCGTTCATTAGTAACCTGAACTGTCTGTTAAAAACATACATAAAGTTAGTTTATCTGTCACTCGTCTATTACTTTCCCAGTATAAACCATTCATTTAATTCGTTTTGACAAATAATTAGGAGAAACATTGTACTAAACATATCGATATAATACAATCTGTTTTGTTTTACTTATTTTAGACCATTGCATGTACATTTAATAACTGGTGACCCATTCGACACTGAAATCTATAAGATTGTAATGGTATTTGATTTTACTGCACATATTTATTTTGAATTTTTATCATATGCGTACTGTACTCCAAAATAGTTTGATTACATGTGTTGGCATTGGGGTTGTATATCAGGAAGTCTTTTTTGTAAACAAACAAACAAAAAACAAATCACTATTAAAAACAGATAATGAATGCTTTTTGCTAATGTAAACTAATATTTGTTTGTTTCCAAGCAGGTGCTGACAATATTCATACTGCTTACTCTTTTGTTAGCTTGATAGCATTCTGAAGAGTAAAGTCAAAAAGAGCCAACTGTAAAAGTTGCAGGTCAATAGTTCTTGAGGACTGGGGCTGTGGACCTCTGCCAGTAAAGGAACAATGCATTCTGAATTGAAAAAAAGTTCCAAATTATTGGTAACTTTTTTACCAATAATTTGTAAAAAGTTATTGGTAAAAATAACTTTTATTATTGGAGAGTTTTGATGTCCCCCATTGATGTCATGAAGCCGTGTTTAAGATGTAAAGAAGAAATTATCTGTAGGCACAAGAGCTCTGTGATGACGACTTAGCAGAGCAGCATTGTGATGCTGGTGGTCGACTCCTTTTAAATTAATTTAATGTCTTCAGGTTTTTGTTGTTATTATGCCACTTTGTGGTAAAAAGTTGTATATAACAGAAAAAGATCTAAATGGACAAATTTTAGTTAAAAAATTTATGGCTGGAAACACCAACAGAAAAAAAAAAAAAAAAAAAATATATATATATATATATATATATATATATATATATATATATATTTTTTTTTTTTTTTTAAATCAATTTACTGTTGTTTTCTAAATGCCCTTGTACTCTTTCTCTTTGCAAAGACATACATGTAAATACATTTAAATGCATGGTTTAAATTCTAACATCCCTGTGTATGGCTCCTTTCTGCAGATGAAGTGGGAGCGTTGGTGTTTGACATTGGTTCGTATTCTGTAAGAGCTGGCTATGCGGGAGAAGATTGTCCCAAGGTAGGTGAATCACTCAAATGACCTGATTAACTGTGTGTCTTTTCTTCCTCTGAGTGTGTGCATGTTATCTCTGGGGGGGGGACGCCAGTGTCAGGAAATTGGGGCTGTCACCCTGGAGACAGGCTGAGTAAATTGAGTTCAGATCATTTTGGAACACTTCCTTGGTTTAGATTTTTGTGCTTTTGTTGGAGTTCTTAATTATGGAAATAAGATGAAACATTGATTCATTAATCAAATGTTTTATTTGTTCATTATGAGTATTTCAAAACACCTTGTTTATAACACAGTAGCATGCTTCTGTGTGTTCAGGGTTTTTTGCTTATTGGCATGACACTGTTGCATTCATTTTTCACCAACAGAAAGCCAATGCTGATGAAGAAGTAAATGTGTGCCTTGACTTGCAATGTGTTTTTCTTTCTTTGTTTGGCCCTGGCTTAGGCGGACTTCCCTACAGTGATCGGTGTTACTATTGACCGGGATGATGGCAGTACACCCATGGAAACGGACGGAGACAAGAGCAAGCAGAGCGGCACCACCTACTACATCGATACCAATCAGCTGAGGGTTCCCAGAGAGAGCATGGAGGTCATGTCTCCCCTAAAGAACGGCATGAGTAAGTATTCGGTCGGTTGGAAGTCTTTAAATGTTTTTCTGACGATTTATGTACAAATGTAAATTAACTCGCATACAGGCGGAGTATTTCTCAATGAATGCATTTTCTTTAGTTTTTCAGTGATGCATTATTCACATGTTGCATTTCAATGAAAAAAAAAAGAAATCTAATTTTTCTATGGTCAGTGATGACAAATAGGAATACATATTTAGAAATTGCACTGCTTGATCCATATCTACTTCCAGTGTAACTTTGTAGGCAAGCTCCTCACAACCCCTACTGACATATGAGTTCTGTTTGTGAATATTTATAAGACTATCTTGAGCCAAAACACTAAACTCACCAAACATACATTTTTTTCTAGTTAAACCCAGGTGTCTGTCTTTTATTTTGATTTAAAACCATGTCTGTGTAAATGCTAAAATACTCCTCGTTGGCGTAATTTTTAATTTTTTTCACATGTCCAGAACTGAGTGTAAGCCCCATTAACCTGCAGTGGCAATTGAAAACAGTACAAGTAAAGTCTTCGGCAGATTTTCCATTAAATGGTCTTTAGAACTAATTTGTACTTCGCATGCGTTGTTGTATGTGCTATGAGATATTTAAGGTATGTGTTGTAGTGGCCATTCAATAATATTATTAAAATTATTTTGCTATGTTCCACATTAGAAATATAGTCTTCTTCGGTTCTCTAAGTTATCTAAATAAGAAACTCAAAAACATTGACTAAATAGTTAAGATTTTTTTTATTTTTGTTTTTCTGTAATTGAATAGTAATAAGCTGTATTTCCTTTCCTTTCTTATATCGGGATTATAATTTTTAGGACTTAAATCCACAACATTTTTTGAATTCTCACAATTATCAGCATGATTGGAAATAAAACATGCGAGCCAATGCACCATTTCAGCAGATGACGATGCAAGTCAGACTGGTGGTCCATTGGCGTTTGGCTTTGCAGCCACCTAGAACTGAGTGTGACACCCATGCTAATTGTAGCAGAACAGCACAGTGGGACCATTGGCTCCCGTGGAGGCCTGACCTGGAACATTGGTGCTCATCTGGTGCGCAAATTGTTATCTAAAAATAACTCTTCATTGCTCTAATTCTTTTATCATTATCTTGGCTGGGTCAAATAATAGTAAGAGATATATATTTTTTAGTGTATGTGATGTTTAGCTTTGCTTCCAGCAGTGAGATTTTACTGTATCTAAGATGTCTTTCTTTCTTTTCTTTTTTTTTTTTAATAGACATAATTTTTTTTCAATTACTAAGCACCAATTTTAAAAACTAAATGGCTGGATGTCACTTCATACATAAAAAAAAGACAGGTTAGAGTAAACAGTTGCTTTACTTTCTCTTTTATTTGATCTATAGTTGAGGACTGGGACAGTTTCCAGGCAATTTTGGATCACACGTATAAGATGCACTTCAAGTCTGAACCCAGCCTACATCCTGTGCTCATGTCAGAAGCATCGGTGAGTTTGCTGCTGCTTAATGTTAAATAGAATCGTCATCTTTAATACGTACTGTTATTAGACCATATTTATGTACTTTCAGCACAATTTGGCAGCAACTTGGATTTCTGAGATGCCCTTTGTTTTAGGCTCTGGAAAAATATTGTGGGACAGGGATTAAAGTATAAAACTTTCTTCCTGTGCTGGTGCTCGTCACTAACCGGGGGTCTGCATTTGTTTAAGGGTGTCTGACAGCCACCATTTATTGCAAGTGAGTAACTGTATCTGTTTTGTTTGCAGTGGAACACACGAGCAAAACGAGAGAAGCTTACAGAGCTAATGTTTGAGCATTACAACATTCCTGCCTTCTTCCTCTGTAAATCAGCTGTACTGTCTGCGTATCCTTTACAGTTTTTTTTCATCCAGTAAAGAGAACAGTTTGACAGAAACGAATGGGCTAATTTAACGACGACCTTTCTCTTCAGTTATTATGTTAATTTGTAAAATGGAACTATAACTTATGTTCCTGCACCTTGAATCACTTTCCTCGTCACTTAACTTTGAATATCCCAGCTTTGCTAATGGGCGGTCCACAGGTCTGGTCCTGGACAGCGGAGCCACACACACCACAGCAATCCCAGTGCATGATGGTTATGTCCTTCAGCAAGGTAAAGAATGGTTTTACATGTAACCCCAGGATTAAGTTATAATACAAAGCAAATGGAAAAGATGGTTGGAATCAAAAGCTGAATTATGTGGATTATATCCTTCTTGGCAACCTGATGCCATCTGCTGGTTGAAGCTCATCTTTGTCATGTGCTTCGCTTGCATTTATGCAATTTTTGCAATTTGTGGTAATAAGTTTTTGTTACGCAGCTTTCATTGTTTGGAAATGTACTGACATTTTCAAACAAAACCATAGTCTTATATATTGTTCATGTTCTTACAGGTTGACTCTTAAAATAATTAAACCTCAGCATTTGTCTATGAAACCTAATTAAATTATTATAGTACTTTTGGAAAAGTAGTCCTCAAACCTTTACACATTTTGTTACGATCCAGCAACACAAAATGTAAATACATTTATGGTGCGTTCCCACCAAACCAAAAGCATCTGATGCTTCAAGTTTGATGAGTGTGCACTTTTGGTGCTTTCACAGCAAACGTTTTGAGCGTCAGGGGCATCTGGTTTATGTTCAAAGTCTATGTGGAGCGTTGAACGTGCTCGACTTATCAAACACTTCAAACAGTTCAAATCACGCTGTGCTAGACGCTCGAAATGTGCCTCCACATAGACTTTGAATGTAAACTAGACATTCATGACACTCAAAACATGCTTGGTGTGAATGCACCATTAATCTGTGTGAACACTACAGGGAAAACTCTGATCCTTTAATTTGGTGCAAATTGTGAACAAACACTGTAGCTAAAGTCAACGAAGACAGTGGAAATGGCCAGTGGTGTATGATGCTAAAACTAAAGATTTACTATCAAAATTGAACTCTTAACTTTCCCAATGTAAAGCTAATTTTGTGTTGTTTTTTGTTGTTTTTGTTTATGACAGGTATTGTAAAGTCGCCTTTGGCTGGTGATTTTATGAGCATGCAGTGTAGGGAGTTGTTTCAAGAGTTAAGTGTGGAGATAATCCCTCCCTACATGATTGCATCAAAGGTAAACATTTTATTAATTTTAAACCTGTTTTAAGTTCAATTTGACACATTTGTAAGTAGCCATTTTTGCTGATTGCTGCCTGCTGTGTGAATATGTCACAGGATCCAGTGCGGGAAGGAGCCCCAGCCAGCTGGAAGAAAAAGGAGAAACTACCTCAAGTCACTCGGTCTTGGCACAACTACATGTGTAATGTAAGGAAAGAGTTCCTTTGTTTTGCAGCACTTTCAAGCTTTCTGTGGAATGCTGGAATTAAATGTGTCTTTTTCTGTGCTGTTTATCGTAGTGTGTAATCCAGGATTTCCAGGCGTCTGTCCTGCAGGTGTCAGACTCTCCATACGATGAACAGTGAGTTACTAGCAAATATTCTTAGAGTTCAAAATTCTTTTCTATTATCAAAATCTAGTAGAACATATTGTTATTTTTAGCTATGATTCCTGTCTTTATTCTACAGCTTACAGGAAATATGCTGATTTTTGTTATCTGAACAACTTCATCTTTCCTTTTTCACCAGAGTTGCTGCTCAGATGCCCACAGTCCATTATGAACTCCCTAATGGTTACAACTGTGACTTTGGTGCGGAGAGGCTAAAAATCCCAGAGGGACTGTTTGACCCCTCTAATGCCAAGGTTGGTGCTAAGTTTGTCAGGCGACGATAAACTAAATGTACTTTTAAATTAACAGTTATCAGTGGTGTAAAAAAACCACAGTCAGTACATTGTGGTTCATTGACTAAAAAAAATAAGTGTTCAGATATTTTTATTATTGCATAATTCGCCTTTTTTGTAAATAAAACCGATGCATAATCTGCTCACATTTAGGGCCTGTCTGGAAACACCATGTTAGGAGTTGGCCATGTGGTGACGACCAGTGTAGGAATGTGTGACATTGACATTCGACCGGTGAGTAGACAGCTTTTAAAGTTTTATTGCACCTAATTTTTTTTTGTTGCAGGACAAGTTTTTGAGTTAGTCTGCAATTCCCAAAACAAAGGGATAAGGTATATCAGGTTATTTTAGTTAGAAAATTACTGACTTTGAGTCTTCCTCCTTTGCAAACTATTTCCCCATTATAGAGATGTTATCATGGCCTTTTAGATCTATGCCTCATCATGTTTGGTATCGTTCAGTCACTCATTAGAAAATGACTAATTATTTGAGTTTCACTGGTTTGTCCAGCTGAAAATCAGCCAATTTGGATCAGAAGCTATTGTCTGTGATAAGGAAAATGTTTGACTCCGAGTTTAACTTTTGTGATTATTGACGTGTATCTAAGGGTCTGTACGGCAGTGTGGTGGTGACGGGAGGAAACACACTCATCCAGGGCTTCACTGACCGATTGAACAGAGAACTTTCCCAGAAAACCCCTCCAGTAAGAAAGTTATCATTTCCAAACAGTTTTGAATTTATTGTAAGTTGTGACGGGAAAGTCAGTTTAGCTGCATCATGTTAAATGCTAGATTTCCCCTTGTTTGTAATTTACAGAGCATGAGACTGAAGCTGATTGCCAACAACACTACGGTGGAGCGCCGGTTCAGTGCGTGGATAGGAGGCTCCATCCTGGCATCTCTGGTAAGACCATACAGAGGCTTTGTAGTACTGTGAGCCCCTCACCTGATAGAACCTATTATATATGTATGTATATTGGGTATTTGACAACATGTTTGATGTTCTCCAGGGAACCTTTCAGCAGATGTGGATCTCGAAACAGGAATATGAAGAAGGAGGAAAGCAGTGTGTGGACAGAAAGTGTCCTTGATTTGACATCCAGCCTCAATCTTCCCTTCTCCATCTTCTTCTAGCTCAACATCACGAGGAGTCAACCTTTGACCCAGACTCAGGAACAGTCAACTCTCATTTTGTATGATTTGTTTTTAAATCTGAGTTGGTCGCCTGTCAGGATCTTAAAAAAAAAACAAATAGAAAAAAAAATAAAAAATTAAACTCATGATCCTTTTTTTTAAATAGCCAAACAGTTAGACTGTTGCCTTTATCTGTTACCTGCTGATGGAAACTTTGGGTCATCAAAAAGTTGTTTCCAATTACACTGGGAGAAATGAGTAATTAGGGTTGTACAGGATCCCAGCAGAAAACTGGTAAGATGTTGTGTGACGAGGGTCTTTATTTGGCGGAAGCATCATTTAGCAGGATGTGAATGTGTTTTGTTGTCATTTCGTGTACTTGGTAAATTCATCAGCAGTTGCCGGTCAGTTGTTGCCCCTGGTTACTCATATTTCAACGAAAAATCTGTATTTAATTTTCATTTTTACTTGTCATTGGCTACATATGACCTTTGAAAAATAAAGTCAATTTTGTTATGATTACATGACTCGTCATTTTAAAAGTAATTCTGAGTTTGCTTTAGTTACAAGATGTCCAAACAGTAGTTAGGCAGGATGGTTTATTAGAGAGTAACAAAACAGAACACATTTCCTATTGAGAAAACATAGTTTTATCTTGTAAAACCAAATAACAGCTGGATAAGAATTTGCTCAAACTTCAGTAGATTATATAAGCTGATTCAGGCAGCTGAGTTGTGGCAAACTCAAAAAAAGATCCCTTATTCAGGAAGATGGACGCTGCATCTGGGGAAATCTCTCTTTTAATTTGGCCAAAGTTTTCCTCTTTAAGCTGGCTTTCCTGGCCCTTTCTCGAAGGAATCTCTCAATGCGCAACCTACCAGAAACAAACAAAAAGAACCCATAATGCAACATCTTTATATATTAAAATATAGAAAGAAAACTGCACTGCAGTATGTGAATGTTCTTACCTTATATGAGGTTGGACAAAATAGGGCGTGTAGAACTTCCTGCACTTGTGTCTTTTATTCATGTACCAGGGAATTGTGTATTCTTTGAACCAATACCTGGAGGTTAAAAATAACTATTTACTAAGAGTAAAAGATTCTTGCTTTTAATGCGAGACAGGCAAAACCCAGAGTTGCATTTTACCAAATGTTGTGTACAAAAAAATCTACTTGGATCAGAGTCCATTAAGTTGCTTAAGTACAAATCCAGTATAAATTCACAGAAACGTTCCATACCAGTATTCATATCCGAACACGTTCCTCCTCCAGTCTCCTGGCCGGCCTTTCTCCTGTCCCGTCTGCAGCAGACGCAGTGCAGTCTCCCGTTCTCTCGCCACCGAGTCCAGCCTGACCATGGACCGTTCAATCTGTGAAGACACAGACATATTCCCTTTAGCCTGGGTTTTTATTTCACCATCAATCTGTAAATATAAACTACACATTAGAAAAAAATCCCTCTGAAGTGTGGGAGCTGGAACTGTCCCTTCAGCGTCGCACTAACCTTCTTCATCCGTTCAGGGCTCGGCATCTGAACGCTTTGTCTTTTTGCTTCCTGCTCAAGCGTCAGCAGCATGTTTCTTTCCTTCAGCAATACATACCTGAGACAAAACTGAGGTGTTAGAAGCAATGGTAAATGCAGAACTCCTTTTTTAAATTATTTATTTAGCACCATTCAAGCAATGAGACATTTCAAAATCCCTTACATAAAAAGACAAGAATAAAGTCTGGCAAAATTTCTTCAAGGTGTACAACTAGATAAAGATGAGTAACAGCATAACATCAAAACAATGTATTAGATGTATTAATATTTTCCAGAGTTGTCACATAGTCTTGACATTGCTCACCAGAGTTTGTGTAAGTCCTCGTTGCTCTTTGTTCTCAGCTGTTTTACTGTCCATGGAGCTCCTGTAACGAAACAAATGTTGACCTACGACATTTAAAATACATTATGCATAATCATGAACATTGTGTAGCTACTAATCTGCAATTTTTGATAAATCCTAACATCTGCTGAGAACCATAGTGGATCACTTTAGCATGTAATAACTATTTTCTGACTCTGAAGATCACTTAGATATTTAAACAATGTTTAAACAACTTTTACATACAATTTAATAAATGTAATGTTTTACCAGACTTCACATTGGGCTCTCCCCAGTTCTCAGGCTGATCAAAGAACTCTTCCAGCCCTCTTCTGCTGATGGTTGTGTGCAAAGCTCGATGCTGACCCACAAAGTTGAAGGGAGTGATCCAAGAAGAGGCAAACAGAGAGGATTTTTCACTGAAGGGGGGGAAAAAAAGATCTAATTCATGCCTTGTTATTTATCCATATCATTTCATTTTACTCAAGAATGTAATTAATTAAATGTCCCAACTCTCAGATTGTCCTATTGGGATGTCAGGCCTCCAAATCAGTAAAGAAAAAACAAACTGCAGAGCATTTACCTCCATGAGCTTTAGTATCTGTCTGTTTAAGGAATCATGAACCAACATGATACTGAATTTGTTTTGCAGTCAACAACAAATTGACTGGACTGGATTAAAAAACACTGTCAGCTTTGTTATGAAAGAAACAACAGACAAACCTGTTAGACTGGGACTGGGTTGTCCTAAACTGAAATAAAGATCTTCAGAGGATAATTTATCTTCATTATTGATGTTTTTGTTTAGAAAAATACTAAATAATTTACTTTTTAAAGGCAATTGACATATTTCCCTCTGGTTGATCAGTAAATCAAACACTGAAATATATCTATTTTTTTCTGTTTAATAAATGTGTCTCAAATAAGAAGCCCTTCACCATCAATAGAAACATAAACTCATAATACTTTTATGCAATTTGAATTTTATTAATAATCTGAAGACTACAGGCGCACGCTTTGATGCAAAGATTAGAATAATATTGTAATTGCTTCTGTTTCACTTTTCATTAAACTTTTCATTACATCTTGTATTTCATGGAAGTTCAGTAGTTTAAGGTTATAGATGCTGATGATGAGCTCATAGGTCAGACAGTGAAATGCACTACCGCCGAGTCTGAGGTAGTTTAACCAGACCAGAACAAGAAAATGCGATGTCCGCTGCTACACTGCCTTACCTGAGATGATTGTTCTGGTATCCTTTCAGATTTACAGCGCAGCGTTGAACGCTAATCGCTGGAGATATCCTGAAGACGCTCTGCAACTGTTTGCACAGAGACAAAACACGTCCTAACGATGAGGACGACGCCATCTTTAACTAGAATTACCCAACATGCATTTTGCGTAAAAATTTTTTTTTTCTAAAATAATATTTTTTTTATTCTAAAATGATCGGAACACCTTTAACATTAATGTTATAATGGTATAATAATAACATAACATTTGACAAGACAAATATAAATTTAGTGTGCGTTACTTTTCCTTGAACCAATCACAGCGCGGCTTGTTGAACTGTCCCTACAGCAGCTATGGTGGGCATGAGCCTTCTCAAGTCGGCTGCTGCTTTTGCAGCCAGGTTAGGTCCTCTGAAAGCTGGGACTAATGCGGCCAATATACTCGCTCGAACCATCCCACGGACAAATAAAGGTAAGAGCTTCTCTGCAAGTTTGGACAGATCAGCTTTTGACTCTAAAATCAGTTCCTTTCTGTTATGACCTTGCGCCGGAGCTTGTTAGCATGGTAACCTCAGCTAACTGTTAACATTCACCCTGTTGTCAACAAAGAGGAAACGACTTCAAGAACAATGATGAAAACTCTATATGTTTGATCTTGTAATTGTATATTTGTTGACCATATGAGTGTAATCAGTAGTTACGATATTTTATCCTCCATACGTTTATTTATATCCTATAGAGATACAAGGTAGGTGTTATGTAGCATAAATGGATGAAGGACATATGATTTAGCAATTTGTTAGGTTGTATCTTAATATATTGGAGTAACATATTAGAGCTTTAAGTGTACACATTGTATAATTTACAAGTCATTCTATGAAGCTCTTATGTCGTAATTAAGCTCTTAAAACAAATTTATCTGAGATGTATTATAGTCTATTTCCTAGCAATAACAGGTATGGCTGTCACTATTGCAATGTGGCTTGGTGGACACATTTTTTATAAATGTAGTAGTCACAAATTTAAAAGAAAAAAAAATGCAATTTTCAAAAGTATGAGAGGTAGATTGGGGCCATTTTCCTTTTGACATCTCCAGAGTGCAGACTTGATAAAATTGTCTTCTTCCTCACTGTTAAGGTGAATCTGCAGGAGATGTATGTCATTCTGATACTGGGTTACAGTCCGCTTCTACCACTTATACTTTGGAAAATGTCCAGATGCACATTTCTTTAATTTATCACTTCAGTCTTAAAGGACTTCTGCTATTTTATCAGACGTTCCTGGTAGAAAATATGTTGGTTATATTATTACAAAATTACGTCTGCAGTCTGAAAAATGATCATTTCCAGCCTTTCAATATAAGATAATAGCTACATTTTCTTTTCTTGTAAAGTTGTGAAATTACTCTCAAATATTTTGGTAGAAATGTATTCCTCTGTGACCATATTATTTTTCTTTGTTTTCGATGGCTGTAATACTCCATTGTATGAAATGGTTGAATTTGAAATGTACAAATGCTCTGTTTGATCTCATAAAACATAGTTGTAAATATTCCATTGGCAGAGACTTTATTGTGACAGCAACTATTGCTCCTTTTTTCAGTGGCGACCCGTTGGGGCCATGGAAAGAAGATGTTTGTGGTCAACCCATCTGAATATTACGACAGGAGATTTTTGCATTTATTGGTATGTATCATAACAAAATTCAGTTTACAGAGCTTAAGTACTTTTCAAAAACAGGGAAGCAGGTAGCTACAATATATGAGGCAAAAAATTAACGTTTCAAACTGAAAAACATTTTAAAAACAAAAAGTCCTTTTCTTGCCAGTTTATACATATGCTCTGATCTATGTGGATCTGTCACATAAAGTAACTACAAAATACATTGAAGCTTGCTGATGTAATATCAACAACATATAAGGGGTAGGATTACATAAATGTTCACTTCTTTTTGTTATTCTTGCAGCGATATTACGTCCTGCTGACTGGTATTCCAGTGGCTGTGTTGGTCACAGCTGTGAATATCTTCATTGGTAAGTACCCTTGTTCTTGGTGTTTTAAAGTAATTTATATTAATGTGTCATTTTGGTCAATGATATAATTTTAGGAAAAACTAAGTGAATTATTTATGAATGATTTCATACAAGTTTTTTCTTGTACTTTTTTAGGTGAGGCAGAGCTTGCTGAGATTCCTGAAGGCTATGAACCTGAGTATTGGGAATATTACAAAGTGTGTTCCTTCTTTCATTTTGTCATTGCTTTGTTACAGCTCTTAAACAATGTTGTCAGGATAATTAGGTTCAGGTTTGTCATATATTTACGTATTGAGGTCACAGCACATACATTGCTTTGCATTTGGCCGATCAATGTTATTTTACAGATAGTTGCAGTTGGAGTGGCCTTGCACACCCAAACGACATTATATGTCTGTTTGTGTTCACAAAGGAGAGTAAAAAAAATTTTCTCTACCTGTACATGTGTTTTTGAAATTTTTTAAAATTCTGAATTGGTATTATTGTTCCATGACAAAATCAAATAAAAACAGGCGTTGCTTGTAAAAACTCTTGAAGAATTTCTAAACACGCAAACATATTGCTCTTTTGAATGCAATAAATATTTTAGTATTATTTATTGGTTCTTTTCATTTCAGCACCCCATCACCAGGTGGATTGTACGGAACATTTATGATTCCCCAGTGAAGGACTACGAAAAAGTGATGGCTGCAATCCAAATTGAAAAGGAAAAAGCTGACATGAGGTGATTATCAGAGTTTCTGTCGCCAGTCTAAGACCAAAATGTTGAAGTCTCTAAGGGAAACTAAAATGTGTGATCTTCAATGTTTTCTGCAAAGTGTCTGACTTACACATGTCAAAGTGGAACCGATTAAAGAGTGAGATTTCAAGAGATTCTCAAAGCTGAAACCCAAAGTCGCTTGACAGCAACTGTTAAGCTGTTTAACTTAGAATAACATGAAAACAATCTAAATGGAGAATACTTATAAGGCGAGGGATGGAGCTTTTAAGAAAAAAGAAGATGGTATGTCTGAGTCCATGTAGCAGTGTTTGGACCTTGCAGTTATTATTATTATTACTGATTTTGAATTTGTCTGAGCCATGCATTCATATTGGAGTTTAGTTGGTCCCTTCTTGAATCCTTAGTAAATGAGCTTTAGTTGAATGGATGTCAATATGACAAGAAACTGGAGTCTGGACCCATGTTTTTATGTTTTCTGAGGGATTGATGGGTCTACATTGGTGTTACACTCCTCTCTCGTAGGATGTAAATGTTGCATCCTCTAAGAGAAGCAGGTATTGTTCCTGCTGATGTGTTATTTTAGAGATGAGCCACCGTCACGATTACAGTGACAAAGTTCAATAGTCGTAGGTTTACTTTTCTCAAATTCACAGCTTGTTTCTTGACCACTGTTTTGTAACCCTGAACAGACTGACACAGCTGGAGGTTCGTCGGCAGATGAGACATCATGGAGACGGCCCCTGGTTCCAGGTGCCGACGCCTGACAAGAGCCTGATTGACAACAACCCCAAGGCAACACCTGACAATTAACGAACGGTGTTAGCAATACACGTGGTCATCAGTCCGACTGTTTGTAAAGTTTTCCCTTGTTGATTAAATAAAGTATCTTTATGTGGTCTAATAGCCAGTTGTTGGGTGTAATTATTGAGCATCTGACATTAAAATTTCATTCTTCAGTTTTATCACAATCCAGAAACATAAAGTGAATAGTCTGCACCACATCAGTGAGGAATACTATCTATTGGTTTGGCTTTGTGACAGTGTCCCTGTATAAGATGTAATACTTACTTCACAAAAGTGTTACATATTTACTGCCTTATTTTGTTATTTTCAAGTCATTTTGGTTGTTATGTTTATACAGCTCAAATTTATCTGAGGGTATTTAAAGTAATTTAGATTTTGTCCATCCATCTCAAATAATTTCATTCAAACAAAGGAATCAAACTGAAATGAAATGGATGAATGCATTCCAGATAAATTGGAACGCATTCATCGAGATCAATTGTTGCATCGATTTCCGTCACTTGATTTAGTGCTCTCATGTCTGATCGCACAACTCTTGCAATAATTGCAATTGTTTCTCAGAAGGAGAGGCTAATAATCATAAACGCAAGAATATCCACTGCATAAACGGGTATTCTGATAAATCCACTGAACCAGATTCTCCACTGGGTGGCAGAGTTCCGTAAACTGACAAATAAAAGGTTAAAAAATACATTTGGATATGAACTTCAATTATTTTATTTATTCGTACAATAAAAGAGAAACTCTCCATATTCAATGCATCGCTTTCTTTTTAACCCTCATGCATTTTATTTTATTTTTCTGTTAATTGTCAATTTAAATGATGGAGGAAGGAAAAACTGTTTCTGGGTCCTCCCTCAGAGGTGGGAGTGGTCCTTTCGGTAAATGTGAAAGGACGTCACTACAGTCAACAGCAGCGCTGTAATTTCTGCGCAGGTCCATGCTTCAGTAAGGAAAAAAAAAAAAAAAAATCAACAACAAAAGAGCAGCTCTTTACCCTCCGTGCCCTTACCCTCAGACTCAGGGGCCAGCCTCCCCCCCCCTGTCATTTTATTTTTACGTTTCCAGCGTCACATCCCCCCTGGCCTGGCCGGAGGAATGTTAGAGACGGAGGGGCTTTAAAAATAGCATCCTCCGCTCTGACAACGCCGCTCCGGATCCTCCGCAGCACTCTGCAGGGAGAGGCAGGACTGCGAAGATGGCTGCAGACCTGGGAGAGCTGCTGGTCCCCTTCATGCCCACCATCAGAGTCCCCAAAACAGGAGACAGAGTCTACAAGAGCGAGTGCGCCTTCTCCTTCGACTCCCCCGTAAGTGTGTCCGCCTGTCAGACACCCACCCACACACACCGGGACATGAGGGGCACGAGGGGGAGGAAAGGAGCGTCGCAAGCGGACTGAATATCACACGTGTTTCGGCTGTAATCTGATGTGTTTGGAGACGTGAAGGAAAACACTGTTTTCATCTTTGGAGAGAGATGCAGGCTTATTATTTTTTTCTTTTCACGTCCAAATCACATCCCAAGAGCTTTCATTGTCGTTTTAAAAACACTACACTTGAAGTAAGCCATTGAATACTTGAACCACACCTTTTGTTTAAGACAGACTGGTTGTTCAATGTGATAGGTGGACTGTTTAGCCGTTTGAATCATTTTAAAACAAATCACGATTTGGCTCAAAATGTGAGGGTTTAATACATTTTTTTTTGTTGTTGAAAAAAAACATGTCATTCTGAAACCCAGATTTATTCGTTTTTATGCCTAGGAGCAACTAGTATGGCCAATATTTAAATGTTTTAAAATAAGTTCTTTAGACCAGTCCTCATTATTTTTCACAATTGGTGGCAGAATCAAAATTTGCAAAGTTTATGTTTGTAAATGTCAGAATATATTGACTGAAGCATAGATTTGATATTTTTTGTGTGTGTGTTTCTAAAGCCTCTGATGAACCTGAATGTAGCGTTCCCTTTGCTCCTGGAGCTTTCCTATACAACTATCTGGACTGAAACTGTTTTTAAAGGTGACTCAGCTGTCTGGAGTTCATCATGTTGGCCTGAAGACTGGTTTATTTTTATCTTGCACTGTTGAGGCTCATATGTCACTTTGAACCACTTAAAGGTTTAACACTGGTGGTTTATAAAGCCTATACACTGATTACACATTTGAGGTTAGTTGTGTTTTCCATGTGCTTTGTCCCTAGAGCCCATGTGTGAGGCGTAGGAGGATGTTTTTTCTTTTGTTTCTTTTTAAAGGCATTTTTAAAACTAAACCAGAGTTATTAGCTGCAAGCTATACATGGATCAAATTAAATAAACTATGTTAATATGAAACATCCTGTTTAAAAATAGTATTTTTTTTGTAAGTAAAGTCACTGCAGGGTCTGAAAGCATAGATGGTCCAACAGGGACATAAATTGTTGTTGCTATATACTATATACAAATTGTAGCATAAAAAAAATGCTATATCATTTTTTTTTTTTTGCATAAGATTTAAGATCACAAAGATTTGATTTGCATATAACTGAAGATGATTTAGTCCTATCTCTACAGCAAAATTATTTGCTTCAGAAGCAGGTTTTTAAAAATAAAATAAATATTTCCAGAATGGATTATTGGCTAATAAGCAGATTTTCCATTTAAATGTTTTAAAAACGTGTCTGTAATATAGATGATTAAGTTCTAAACTTCTTCCTACATATTAGTTGTCATTTCTATAGCTTGTGCTGATTTGAACAAGAAAGAATAGAATCTGAAGATGGATTCTTAGCTTACGTTTTCCTCTCTGGTGTCCTAACATGGAAATGGGTGAAATCTCAAATACCGATTTGACTTTACTTCCATTAATGCAGCAAAATGTAATTTCTTTTGTTTGTTCAGAGTAACCCAACCATATAATGATAAATAAAAAAATGCACTTATTATGCTGGCCAAAACAACAACAGATTCTTACACTTCATGTGAAGCTGCACGGACTGTGTTCTCATCTGGCCTTGTTGGCTCCTCAGCTCATGCTGCAGCTGATTGTTATTGTTTCCTTTTGTGTGCAGGAGTCTGAGGGAGGCCTGTATGTGTGTATGAACACATTCCTGGGCTTCGGACGGGAACATGTGGAGAGACATTATCGCAAAACAGGACAGAGTGTTTACATGCACCTCAAACGACATGTTAAAGAGGTATGTTTTGTCCCCTGCCTTGTAGATAAAAAAAAAAGCATTTTCAATAATTCTGTTTTCAGCATGTATATAAAAGATGACAAACCATTTGAACACCATAGACACTCAAGAAAAGTCAAATGCCACCACAACAAAAATTATGATGTTTTCAGTGTCTCTATTGTTTTTTTTATTTTGTCATATTTATCATATTCAAGAATAGTTTTCAATTTAGTTTTTAAATTATTATTATTATTGTTATTTGAAAGAAAATAAGTTTAAATAAATAATGAATAAATGATTATCTTAATCAAAAGTTCAGAAACTGTTGTTCTTCCAGCAGTTTCTAAAATAAATTGTCTACACTGTCAATTTATTTAAATGTTTTTATATCCGCATAAATATGGAGAAACATTTGCATGCCCAAACTTTATTTCTGTTCCCATTTTCCATATTATTTCTTGCAGGATTTCAATAACTAACCCTTGTGCTTTTTCCATAAATAAGTAAAAGATCCATGTATATACGTCTGTGTATACATACAATAAATTACCAACCAATGGTTGTTAACATAAATATATGTTTACAAAAATGTGTTATTTGGGGTTTTAAGAAAAAATGTTCAAATAAGCATGCTGTGTTTATATTATTAAATACATTTTAAGTAATACCTTGATCAATGTAGATTTATTGCTTTGTTATTGTTTTAGACAATAAATAAACACAAACTGTAAGACTTATTATGATTCCATTTTTGTTTAAATGTCATCTGTCATCTTTTATTTTTATGGTGGTTTTAAAATCAACAGTGTCGCAGTTTGAGTTTTTGGTTTTGTTTACTACAACTAGCAAGTCGATTCTTCCTAAGGGCAGCAAACTCAAACAAACCCCCTTTTTTTGCTTCAAGCTGGTGCTGTGTTTCCTCTCTATCTCTAATTGCTATCAGATCAGCTCTGCTTTGAAAAGAGCTGCTATTTCCATGCCTGGATCTGACCACAAACAGCTGCTGCACATTCTGCAGGCTCCTGTGTCTGTGCTGTTTTTCTTTCATGGTGGTTCCCTTGATGCCATGGGTGTCAATATTTCCAGTTTCTCAACTTTGTCTGGTCAGACAAAGTTGACTAGTCTAAAACTAGTCAAACTGGACATAAGTCTGCTTGGCGGCAGTGGTTGGTTAGCTGACAAGGGACTAAGGCTGCATATTTATGTTTTCACAAAAATGGTTTATTATTATTTTTTTTAAAGTTGCTTTGCTGTCACTCTAGAAATGATATTTGCAGTTGAGGGTAAACCCAGATGAATAATGTTTAAAGGTCTGGAGATTTTCCCTTCACTTATAAACTCATCTGGCCACTAAACTTCATCTAAGACAGTAGCAGCAGACTAGATCTGATTCAGCAGAGCATATAAGTTCATCTTTGCTTTAGCTTTGAAAAATACAGGACAACAAAACTATCCAAGCAGATGCTACATGTATTGTTTTACATATACATAATATTGTTACTACCTGTTTGTTGCAGAAAACCACAGGTGCTGCCGGAGGTGCCATCCCCAGACGAAGAAATGGAAAAGTGTTTCTAGGTACGTTATTTTCACTGGAGTGACATACTTCTACACTGCTATGTGACAATCTTAGAAAAAATATTTTAAATAAATCTATTAGCTTGCTGTGACAAACAAATGGAAAATGACAAGATTGTTAATTTAGCTCAGCAGTTAAATTGTCTTCAGCTGCTGAGGAAGACAATTTAACTTATTCCGTTCACATCATCTCTACCCACTGGAGTGGGTGACAAAGGAAACTCTACAGTATTCTTTTGATTTTGCACATTGTTGTTGTTTTTTTTTCTTATTATCATTGACCTTTTGGCAGCCTTACTGGCCTGTTTCTATCTGAGAAGGCCCAGATTTTAGAATATCACTGCTGTTTTCAAATTTTTGCTAACTGTCTTGAATTTGCCTGTTTGCGTGTGTGTGTTTGTGTTTGTTTAGAATCAGTCAGGGTAAGGTTTGTTACAGTTACCTAAGTAATTTATATTTGCTCAATGTCAAGTTAATGACAGAGGGAATATTAATTTTTAAAACGCTGAAACATTGTTACAAACACTGGGTTTGCACAATGTGGGAAAGCCCTGTTGATTTGACTTTGTAAGTTTCTGATTTTAATGATGATTTCACTACTCTGGAGATAAAAATGATGAATATTTGTGACAGTACTTTAAGGCAACTCCTCAAACACACGGCTTCCTTGTGTTAAATCATGGGAAGAAAGAAACGTAAACAGAACAAAATAGACGAGGGGTCAGAAGAATTGTTTCACAAATCTGATTAAAGCTTTTTTCATTTTTTGTGTTATTTTCCCTATTTTTTTTATTCAGCCACATTAATATCAGAAAAAAATGAAATAATTTTTCACACAGTATCTATTTTATTTATTTTTTTACTATATCTGGTTTACCACAGCCTGGTTCAGCAGTGGTAAAATCTTTTTTGCCACAGCGAGAGTGTATAAACTGGCTCGGTTTGATTGTTTAAGGCTTACATGGCCTTCAGATCACATTTCTTTATATTATTATTGTTAATGAATTATGTTATTTAGGTTTTGCTGTGTGCATGTAGATGATTATTGTATGTTCAAGAAAAAGGAACCAGTCAGATTTTGAAAAATGTTACAGGAGGCAAAAAAAAGATGTATACCAGCAATCACCTGCTGTTGGCACTTTGCATAAATTGATACTTAGCATTAGCACAAACTTGTTGTTTTCTATCAGGCATTTGCTCAAAGTGAGTGTGTACTTTGCTTTTTGCTTCTGGGTTCAGAGACAAGTACAGACTCTGCTTATAAGCATCTTATCAGACACGCATAATAAAAGAGCAGTCAATAAGTGTTTGACATTACTTTCTGCATCAGTCTGAAGAAGTAGTTCTCTGTAGACACCATTTCTGGTTCCACAACTGCAAAGCCTCTGTTAATTAGAAACATCCCAAAGAACCATTAAAACAAGTCCAACCCAGATTTGCTTTAGCCTTTTAGGGGACAGCTTGGGCTGGATCTTTCAGAAGATTATTAAAAGTAGTGCGGCTTCTGTCTGATTACAGTTTTCTCATTGAACTGGCGATTCTTATGTCTGTAGGATAATTAGAGACATCTATGCCTGTTTGGGAAATTCATCCACTACAACATTATCAAAGTTTGTTTGTTGTCAGCCAGCTGCCGTTCTAACCAGCCTCAACCATAACCATTAGATATTTCCACTGATGAGCTCTCTCCACCAACCCCTGTCCTCTAATAATAGCCTATTTATTTGTATATGTGGTTGCTAACTGGTCTAAATCAAAGCTTGGCCTCCCCACTCCTCCTCCTGCTCCTTTTTCTTCTTCTCTTCCTCCGTGTTGGGGAGGGGTGGCAAGTGTACCCCGGCGCCTCCTCCAATCATGTGCCGGCCTCTCAGCTGCTGCCACCTGTCAGTGTCCTGCTGAGGCTGACACACATCAAACTGAAGCAATGACGCATCTCGCCAAAGCCCAGGTGTCTGGCTTCCCCCCACCTCTCTGTTTGAAGAATTTCCTCCTCTTACTCCATTTTCCATTCACATTTTCTACTGATATTTTCCACCTCAGGCTAATTGCCATGTGTTTCTTCTCCTGTCTGACCAACATCTGCTGTCTTACTCTTTGTGACATTTTTCGCTGTCCCTTTAAGATCTTTGACCCGATTCGACTATCCATACTGGTTCTGTGATCTAATCAGACAGCTGGCTGCAGACAACATGTGTTTCCATGTAACCAACCAGTTGCCATAATATTATTAATAATAATAGTAACGTCAGAGGAAAGTTTTTAATTGGTGAAATATGTGATAGATCAAACAAATTTCTAAAATAATTTGTAGATTATTGGGTAAGAAATGTATTTTGTTTTGTGGTCAATAACAAAATAAGTGTGAGCTGCTTGAAATTGTTCAATGATTTTATTTGTTTTTGTTTGAAATCAATTACTTCTTTTTTCATATGAAACTATGCATCACTTCTGATTCAATATAACTTTATTTGTAAATTCAAGCCAGAAAAAACCCCAAAACGGTTTCAGTAAGAAAATATCATCACAATTTTCTTCATATTGTACAGGAGGCGTGTTGAACTTATCCCATATGTCCTCATTCAAAGAGAAGATTATGCATAATTTTATTGATAAAATCCTTTAACAAGCTGTCAAAATGTTCGAATTTGATGAATGCTTCTTAAAATACCAAAAAACAGTGAATCTCTTTTCACGTTGATGTAATTTGGCAGTACACTGGTAAAAACTGCTTTGACGTGATTGATAAAATAATGTTTACTGTTTTTATGTATCCCTCTTTGGTGTAGATATCCACCTAAAAAGCTATGGTGGTCCAGATTTGGACCCCGCACCTTGAGTTTGACACCTGTTTTGTTCAGGATTCCACTTATAGATCTAATTTAAGTTAATAGTGATAGTTAGATATCATTCTGTTACTATTTTAATTTTGTTTAATGGTTTAAACTTGTGATCACACCTAATAATCCTACTTCCTCCCCTAAAGATTTAGAGCTAAACCGAGATTTTAACGGAGAGGACTATGAGTATGAGGATGAGGCAAAGCTCGTCATTTTTCCAGACCACTTCGAGATCCCTTTACCAAATATTGAGGAGCTACCCGCTCTGGTCAGTGAGTTGGTTCTGTGTGTTTCTGTGCATGTTGGAGGGGAAACGTCCGCTTGGTGGTTCCCTGGCTTCAGGACAGGCGGGTCTACGAATTAAAAGAAGGGATAGTTAATGTTTTTTAAATGAATTGTGAAACAACCATGTCTGTCTTACCTGCAGCTTTTGAATATTTTTGGTTGAATGAGGTGTTCCCTTTTCATTAGATTTCGACCTGTGAGCTACTGAAAAAAATAAATGGATAATGATAATAAAAAAAAAAACAAGCATTTGTCTTGGAAAAACGTTTGTTTGAAATCTGATGCTTGCCTCAGTGTAAATTCAGATATCTTTGAGAAATCTGTATTAACTAACAAAACATGGTTTAATTCATTTGATTACTGAGTTGTCACTGTAAGGAAAAACCTATAATAGCAAAAACGATAATTTTTATTAAACACATCTCCTTATTTTTGAGGACCTTTAACTTTGATCTTTCAGATTACATTCATGTGATTATTCCAAATGAGCTTAAGATGACTGCTGCAGGTGAAGCACAGAGTACCTTAAAGTTCCTCATTAAAAAAACCTATATGATCCCATTAGAGAAGCTGCAATCTGTTACCTTTTAGATTCAGTAAAACAAATCATTTTGACAAAACAGCATCTAGTAAAACATCATGTTTTCAGTAGAACATGATTCTGGGGAACCACAAGGTGTACATGTTGATGCTTTCATTTTTGGGGGCGGTTCTTTGCTTGTTTTGTGATACTTCTCTACTTTTTCTTTTTAAATCTTCACTTTGGCATGCCTATTTGTTTGTTTGTTGCTATTTTTATAAGAACAGCTGGTATAGAAGTTACAGGTTAATTCTCAGTTATACGTTGTAGTTTAGAAGAGGCATTTTTACTGATTTTATCCTGAATTTGCATCTGTGGGAGAAATAAACTTGAAACAACTTGTGTGTGATTGAGGATGAGCATAAAGACTGAGAATCCAGATTTGTATCCAGCTGGGTCGATTTGTGGTCAATTATAATTGTCTGTAAATTGCATAAAAGAGAGATTATTATCCCCGTATTTTAATCCTTAAAAAGGATTTAATTTTCTATACATGTCTGAAATAGATGTCAAATCTGATTTGTGATTTTGTCTCAGTTTGATTTCACCCCTTCTGTTATTAAGCCATATCAAATACACTGTATCACATTTATACCATTTCTAGCATAAACCTTGCATGGCTAATGTGTCTTGTTGTGTGCACTGTTTTATGTGGAGATGTAGTTTATTTGTACTGCCTGAATTCATTTGTGCATAACGTCCAACCTAACCACGCTCTGCTGTGCTGACGCCAGGTGACCATAGCCTGTGATGCAGTACTTAACGCACCTTCAGCTTACAAGAAACAAGAACCTGAGTCATGGGAGGAAGAGATCCAGGTGTCAAGACATGCCAGAAGCCTCAGACAGCTGGATAACGGAGTCCGGATCCCACCCAGGTAGACCTAACATAGTGCAATCATCTGCTTGATGTTATTCACACTTTTTACAACTTTTGTGGATAAAAAACCTTTAGCTGGTAAAGCTATATTTAGAAAATGTTCTGTTTTAATCGGTGCACAAATATCATTTACATAAAGATGACAAAATATAAACATATTTCTCACTCTAATCGTTCAGCCATTAAGACAGATTAGTTTTACTCTGATTGTAGTGCAGCTGCAACTTTTAAGATGCATGACTTCACATGTATCACGAGACGATCAGCTGTCAAGTTATTATTAAAGTTGATGAGATTGTTAGATGATTTTTGTTTCTGTGTTTTTGCTGTCAGTGGCTGGAAGTGTCAGAAATGCGAGATGAGAGAGAACCTGTGGCTGAACCTGACTGACGGTTCGGTTCTTTGTGGGAAGTGGTTCTTTGATGGGAGCGGGGGCAACGGTCACGCTCTGGAGCACTACAGAGAGACCAGCTACCCACTGGCTGTTAAACTGGACACCATCACTCCAGATGGAGCAGGTCTGAACTCAACACAACACAACACAACACAACACAACACAACCACAAACTGTGTATGATATGTGTTCTTACAGTGTGTCTTAAACCCCGAAACTATCATTACTTTGCAAAAATATACACAGAACAACATTTATATGCTGTCAGAATCAAATTACTGGGTAGTATTATTTTTGCCAGCTATATTTATCACAACACAGTCATCTTATAAAGCTGCAAATCTTGTTGTTTGAGAGTGTTTTACATAACAGGGACCCAAACTTTTAAAAAGGTTTTTACAAGAATGCCTCTCAAAACTAATTAAATCCAGAATCTCTTGATTTAAAGGCCCCATATTTTATTTATTTATTGCTTCCTTTCAGTTCAGTTCTACATTAAAAATATGTCTAGTAATTAGACATATGTATTCATATAATAATTGGACACTAATTAGTCTAAAACAACTGCAGTTTGGGCTGAAAACATCCTCTTTGTATTGCAGCACTATCCCATTTTATTCATTCCTCCACTGGACCTTAAACCTATGTTTATAAGAGGCACATTGTCTGAACTGTTGTTGAGAAGCAGGTTTTCTTTTTTGTAAAAAGCTAATTTTATTTAAGTTCCAGCCTTGAAACAAGAATAAAATAAAAACAGTAATAAGATTGCTCCTGCGACCGACTCACATGGATAAATAAACAATGCAAATCAAAACCAAATAATGCGGCAGCCCATCGACATTATAGAATTTATGTTTTTGAAACATCCAAATGTTCTGCTCTGTCATAGGTTTGTAATATTTTTTAAAAGAATGTGTAATTATTATTGTAAGTAGACTTTCAGGCACACAGTTTGAAACTAAGGAGTGGTAGCTGCACATTCAAATCCTGTTACAAATGTAAATTGTTTACAGTGTATTTTTAATTGTACAATAACCACTACGGTATCTAATCTGAAGCGTTTCAGTTTGTTTAGTATTAGGCAATTATCGTATCTTTACCATGGCAATAATAGTGATGTTTGCAAACCGGCGAACAGTGTGGTTGGGATTGTTATTTTTGATTATGTTTTTCTACATTGCCATGTGAACATCGATATCTATTAGTATAGTCAAAAATATGACTAATGGCAATTATTGTGCTGCTTATTGATACAATAGCACATGATAATAAAATGTGTTAAGCTAGGCTTTTTGATAGTGAGTATATTTTATTAGAAGCAGATTTTGTGTCTATACAGCTATGGCTTCATATTATTAATTAAAAAAAATTTTTATTGGTAATTTTGCCACAGTGATTTACTCGCCATTTTTATTACAGATGTTTATTCGTTTGAGGAGGAAGAGGCTGTTTTGGACCCACACATGTCAGAGCACTTGTCACACTTTGGGATTGACATGCTACAGATGCAGAGGAGAGTAAGCGGACTAATTTCACTTTTCATGAACACATTCTAATTTGAAACAGCTGCAGTGTTTCAAGAAAATGTGTCAGAAAATATATTTTATTAGAGCCATATTAGACATTTTGTCAAGATTTCTACAAAACAAAGAACATTCTTCACATAAAACCGTCCTTGTCATGTCCATCTCCTCCTATTTCAGACAGAAAATGGACACCACACAGACAATAACCCCCGACCGCGAGTCAGTGAGTGGGAAGTGATCCAAGAGTCGGGCATGAAGCTGAAGGCGGTGTTTGGTTCTGGTTACACTGGCATCAAAAACCTGGGAAACAGCTGCTACCTCAGCACAGTGCTACAGGTCCTGTTCAGCATCCCAGATTTCCAGAGGATGTGAGTGCTGTATGCTGTGACGCATTCATATCGTAGTGTTTTGTTTTCTTAACTACAGCAATCCTTGATGACATAACTTTTGACATACTCACACCATTTTCACTATTTGTAAATGGTAACATAATAGAGTAAAAGGAGTATCAATTAAAAAAAAAAAAATGTTTTTATCTACATACAACTGGCCGTTATCAATGGACATCTTTTTTTTTTTTTTAAACTTACAGCGGTCAAACTCTTTCCTATATGACCAGATTTTGCATGTAGTTGACTATTAACTCCAGGTCATTATAGTTGAACGGCCTCTGTAACATCACCCTAATCTTTAGCTTCCTCTGCAGATTCTATGTCTGATTATAGTTTGACACTTGACACTTCGTTTGGCTGATCCAAAACAAATTTGGCTGTCTATGATCGTAGATAATAACTAAATAACTCGTTGACCAGCAGCTGGTCTTTTAAGTTCCTCACATGTTTCTCTAGAGGCAACATCTGTGTGTCACCCCACATATCAACCCCCATATGTTTTCTCTCTTAGGTATGTAGGTAACCTTCAGAGGATATTTGACTATTCACCCCTTGACCCCACCCAGGATTTCGCCACACAGATGTAAGTGACTCCTGAGAGTTATGCAATGCAGTGACAGAAGAGAAGGTGTTTTCCAGCTCCCTCTGTTGCTGTTATTGATATTTAAAAACAGAAGTTCATTAACCAATAACCTAAATTACATAAGCATAAATTGCATAATTTGTATATTGCAGTAACTATTTATTTTATCTCTATTTAAAAAAAAAAAAAAACATCACCATTTTTTATTTGAAGGACATGTGTTGCAAGAAGCCAGATTCAGATAGGCATCAGAGCCTGACAGCAGCTATCAGGCAGGTGGCCAAATAAACATGTTTATACCATCAGGCAAATGGCATTTGGCAATTTGAAAAAGTTGTTTACTTACTTTAATGTAATTGTTTACTTACTTTAATGTGAGATGGGTTGGTTAAACCCAACCCATCTCTAGATGACAAGGATCCTCTAATGTTTTTTAAACACATTAATATATTTCTTGCTATGATTAGCTTTTATGACAAGAATAATTTGTCTGATGGTACCCAATAAAGAGGATGCACAGTGTGCACACATAATTATAGTAGAAAAATACTGTAAGTTTGCCTCATCCCCATTTTTTAACTTTGGTGTTGTCTGCACAGGGGTATTTTGATTTAAAGTAATTATAGATGTAGTTTTGGTTTTATTGTTGACTCTGCTTAAAGTTTGGTTAATAATTTGCTCTGTTTCATATTTCCACTGCCTCAACAGCAATCAGAGCAGCAAACAAGGCATAATATAAAACAAATACATGTATTATGTTTGAGATATCAGCATGCATATTTATCTTCATAAATAAAAGATTTCAACAATTATTCTCTCTGGTTTTGAATGTTGTGTGGCTGGAAAGATTTTTGTTTTTCATTTCTTACATCATGTAACCATGGCCATAAGGTGTTTTTTGTCCCTTTACAACTCAGAGCAACCATATTTTTGTTTCATGTGAGAATTGCTGTATTTTCAGAGTGTGATGGGACAGGAAATGAAGCCAAATGAACATGAAATGAGACTCTGTTTTTCTGCTCATTTTTGTCCATCAGGGCTAAACTGGGACACGGGCTCCTCTCAGGCCAGTACTCCAAACCACCCATGAAATCTGAGCTCATTGAACAGGTGATGAAAGAAGAACACAAGGTATCAAACGGGGTATGTCCTGCTCCATAACTGAGTGACCGTGGCCAATGTTGAAAATGAGATGTGACGGAATCAGTGGTCATGGCATTATAAAGCATTACAAAGTAATTTTCTTCTAATGAATGTAGCAGTTTCTTGATGTGAGAAGCATAGAGGAGTTGAAGTATTACATAGACCAGGACTTTCTGTGACCTCATGGCTTGTTTTTAGCCTGATTGCTCACAGTAACTGACAGGGCAAAGCTGTGATCCTGAACTTAAATGTGATGGAGGAGTCAAGTTTGGACACGTCTTGACAGCTGAGAGGAAACGGCGGTGGACTTGTGCTGACACACTGTGCTCAGTTTAGACAGAGGGATTCTTAACCAGTGCAATCACATATATATCATTAACCTGGCTTTCTAAATTTATTGATGATGATGGGAAATTTTGACATGCTAAGATATGGACTTGTTTGCTGTGAGAATGAATGTCAGGGTTCAGTGCCCCTAGAACTGGTTTGTCCCTTTGTAGCCCCAGACTTCAATGTGTCTGTGATAAACCAGTGTAAAATTAAGTGGACAAAAAAGGAAGTGTATTTCCTTACTTGTTTTCACAAATAAAAATCTGAAAAGTGTGGAGTCTGTCTGACACCCCAGCCAATGCCTTCAGAAGGCACCTAATAAATAAACATAATGTAGCTGTGAATAATTTAACTTTAAATCTGCAGCAACATTATAAGCGTAAATTAAATGCATTTGTATAATTTTGTTCAGAAAATATATATTGTAAATGTAACCCATGTGAGTAGCAGAAGTACTCTCCCACCACAGTAGAAGACAAGTGAACCAGTGACATTATCACGTTGACTTAAAAGATAATTCAAACTTTTACCCTTTTTAATGTGGTGAAAAGAATAATTAAGGATTATTATGCAAGCTAACAAACAAATATAAGGTTGAGCTAAGTGTTCACTTTTAAGGGTGTGATTGAATACTTGCATCCTGTCACATTTTATTAGTGGTGAGTGCATCCAAAACTGTAATTTTAGTTACCACAATAAAGTTTCTGGCACCTTGTCCAGACTTTATGCCTCATTTCAGAACAGTTTAACCAAATTATTTTTTTTAAAATTTTTTAGCTAGTTTTAGTGTCATACCTTTGAGAAAGGTGACTTCTCATGAACAGTTGGTGTGCATGACTCTTTGAATATTTTGTTTTTTGTCATTGCAGCACCAACAGAGGGGTATCTCTCCCCGAATGCTCAAGGCACTGGTCAGCAGGGGGCACCCAGAGTTTTCCTCCAACAGACAACAAGATGCCCATGAGTTCTTCCTGCACCTTATCAACTTGGTGGAAGTAAGTGAATCAATCCCTTCTGCATATGCAATGTATACATTGTGTTTGCAATGTATACGGCTTACTTTCTGTCTGTCGCTGTAGAGGACAAACTGAACAAAGCATTACTAGAAACCGCCACGAGAGTGACACAAAGAGGATTTGATGCAAAATTATGTTGCTATGAACAGTTCATAATATAGTCAGCCACATACTCTTTTTTTTTTTTCTTTTCCCGTTTTGTTCTTTTCACAAATTGAACAAAAAACATGCTTCTTTTTGAAAAAGTTGTTCAACTAAACTTTGTTCCGATGTTTCAAACCTTTCTGACTGATTCTTGCTGGTTTTAACGAAAAAGTTCAGAACCTCCACAGTCAGCGCATACATGCAGTACAAAAATCTTTAAATTGTTTTTTCCTGTTACAGGGTGTATTTATGTTCACTGCTATCAGTTACATGTAGTGACGAGAAAATGCTTTCTTAAATTTCCTGGTTATCAGACATAATCAAGCCCTCAAGAAGAACCTGACACTTCTGTCCTGTTGCATTAATTAAATGCATCAACTTCTTTCTCCCGTTGCTAAAGATCCTCATGTTGTCTCAGTATACACAGAACTTCTTAAACAATTTCTAAAGTCTCCTTTTAATCCACTTGCTGATATTTTTTAAAGCTGTCTGTAAACGACTCCCTGGTTTATGCAGGCAGATAACCAGACTAAAGCCACAACCATCAGTCACTGTACAAGCTGGGCCTGGGTGAAATTATAGCTTGTCTATTTCTGTAGCTTCTTAGAATAGAAGGCTTGCATTTCCAATAGTCCACAGCCATGCAGACTGGTTTCCCTTTCATGCATCCCTCAAATAAAGCCCCCAGTGATCCCATACTATGTTGGCACTGGAGTCCTGAGCAGCTCCAGGAAAATAATGAATGTGGTGGAGCTTCTAAAAAGATGCAAGTCTGTCAAAATTTAAAGATAAATTTGAGATTAAGTGACATTGCTATATGACTCTAAGTACAGTAGACTACATTATTTACACGCATGTTTCAGATGTTCCCTTAGTCCAGCACAGCAGAAATATAAATGTCCTCTTCAGCATGTCATTAGTCTGAGGAGGCCTGGTGATGAACTATTCATTTGATTCAGGTGTGTTGAACAAGGAGTTGTTCCCTGTCAATAGTGGCCAGACTTGTAGTGCATAATAATTATAGTCATTTCTATGTCTGCGATGGAGCATTACATGAAAATTGAATTAAGCCAAAAGGAGCAGAAGGGTGATGTTAGGTGTTGTAATAGCAAAGTTTCTTGCTAAAATTTTACTTCATACTGTGAACATAATTTACATTTATTCAATTAAATAGATGTATTTCCACTCCTCACTCCTTCTTCCATCTCTAAATACGGGGGCTCCTTGTTTTTATGCTCTCTAATCTGCTGGTTTTGTAATCTTCTATCATGAATGAAAAAAGTTCAGCTTATTAGCTTTTACATATTAGTAGAACTTTGTCTCAATGGGTTTATATTTTTCTCTTGATTTATTTTTTTCAGAGGAACAGTGCTGGTTCAGAGAATCCAAGCGACTCATTTCGTTTCTTGGTGGAGGAGAGAGTTCAGTGCTGTCAGAGTCGGCGGGTTCGTTACACTCAGCGGGTCGACTACTGCATCCAGCTACCGGCTCCCATAGAAGCAGCGACGAATAGAGGTACAGACAGTGGCTGTTTTTGCATCAATGAGCCTTTCCATCAAACTTCATTTGGGCTTTCAAAAATACGTAAGCGAAAAGGAATGATTGGTCCTGGTTTAAACTGCCTATGCAATTCATTACCCACATATACTCGAAAATTGATGTCATAAACCAAAGGTGTATATAAGGTGTATATAAATTTTAAGAATCTCACTGCAGAAGGGTCTATTCAAAGTCTTACAGACATGCACATTTCCACACACATGCAGGATTGAGAGATCTTTGGTTTGCTAACAATTTCTCTCACTTTGAACTCTTATTTTTCCAGAGGAGTTGCTTGCATATGAGGCCAAGCGGAAAGAAGCCGAGGAGAACACGCGGGCTCCTCCTGAACCGGTGCGAGCACGGATCCCTTTCACAGCCTGCCTTCAGGCCTTTACGGAGCCTGAAAACGTCCCCGATTTCTGGAGTTCAGCATTGCAGGCCAAGTCAGCTGGAGTCAAGTAATCAGACATGCATCCTATGAAATGACTTCATCATTGTGTCTTTCATTTACTGCTTGTTTTTAATCCAAATCTTTTTAAACATTCGTTCCCAGAACATCCCGCTTCGCCTCGTTCCCAGAGTATCTTGTTGTGCAGATCAAGAAATTCACCTTTGGTATTGACTGGGTGCCAAAGAAGCTTGGTAATTAACCTTGTAGTGATTAATTGGAGCTGAAACTGAGATTCCTTAAGTGATGTAATACTAAACATAACCAGCAGAGGGAAGCACCAACCTGCATTTCGCAAAGCATTTACATGTCTGACAAACTAATGCAAATTCATAAATAATTCACCTGCAGTTTGAAGATAACATTTTTTTCATCATCCATTTTTATCAATACTGTTGAAAGCATAAAATTTTATTATAGACACAGACATGTTTGTTATTGTTATCGTGTGAAATGATTTATGGTGTTTAGCGAGTTGCTAAGCATAGTTGTTAATGATTCTCCTCAGCTGACTCCAGTATGTTGGGTTTTACAGACCTGGCCATCGATGTTCCAGATTTCTTGGACCTGAGCCGGCTCAGAGCCACAGGGCTGCAGGCGGGCGAAGAGGAGCTGCCGGATCTCATGCCACCCATTGTTTTACCGGAAGACACCAGAGGTATGACACTGACCAATATGGCTAAAAGGTTTTACTCTGTTTTAAGCTAAGAAAACCTTTCTTTGTTGTTTTGCACACTTACGATGAATACAAACTCTAGTATTTGGTTCTGGCTCAGTTAAAGCTTTCTCACCAAGGAACAAGTGAGATTAAGTACAGAATGTAAATAATGAAGGATACAAATATAATTCTTGGTAATTCAGATGCTTTTTTTTTTTTTAGTAAAATACTTCAGTTGTAGTAGATAAAATGTTGAAAAACAGAAAAATGATTGCTGTCAGATTAGATTCTGAGTAATATTTATTTTAGATTTACCTGTTTCTACTATCTTCAGAGAAAAAGAAAGCCAACTGAGCCCCATTGTACAACAGAGAGTATTACTGAAAAAATATGCATACTAGAAAAATATATCCTTATTTATTCATCTAGACCACACTTTGACATTTTGGAAATTTCTGTAAAGCAAGCAGAATATAGTTTTGCAATATATGAGTTAAAAACATTTGCAAGGAGTTTTATTCAATATTGTTATTGTTACTGATAAGATATTTCTATCTATTTCAAATAGATAGAAATAGCCATTATTTCTATCATTCTGTAATATTTACATTTAACAAAACGTAAACATGCGATTGGTGATTTAACAGTCTGCTTGAAAGTTTTAAACTGAACTCTAAAAAATATATAACTCTTTGTGTTCAAGTTTATACATCTCCTATGATGTACCAGTTTTTTGTGGAGTAGAGTTGTGGAACAGTAGTCCTTTTTCTCAGCCTCACTTCATGGACAGCGGTCTCCCATGATTTACAAGCAGTGGCCCACAGCAGCGTCGGTGGTGATGCATGAACTCGTTGAAGAAAATGCTAAATGGCACTCTTTACAACTTGGGGCACTTTTGGCCCTGCATTTTCAATTTCACAGTCCCGTTCGTGTTGTTAAAGGGCAGCGTTTTCCCTGAGCGCCTGCGCTTCTGTTTGGCCAAACCAATTTTTGTGCCTTTGTTGAGTCACACACAAGTTGTGACTTTTTTTTTTTTTTTTGTCCAACAAAGTCACAAGTTTCAGTTGTTTTGAGAAGAAACTTCAATGAGAGTTGTTAAAAGCAGATACCATAGATTCTTCATGTGGAATTTTTTTTTTGAACCCAGTCATCTCTGAAATTGTCTGTAGTATGATCTGCTCAAAGCTACCCCAGTTCTCTCCTAAGTACACATTCAATGAGAATCTCAAGGGAGGAAAATGCTCAGTCAATTAAGGTCGTTGTGAGAAAGTCGTGTTTATTTCATGTGAGACTTTTTTTAATGCACATCACTGGGGTTTTGGAGAACACACACTGAAATATGTTGCTATGTTTTGGAGGAAATGCTGGCTTCACTTCTCGAGAAACTGTTTAACCAGACTTTTACTTTGTGAGACTTAATTTTATCTTTTTTTATTGTTTTGTCTTTGTTCAATCCACATCCTGTTGAAAAGTTAATCTACTTGAAATTGTTGGTGTGTTCCTAATATTTTAGAAGAATTACGGCAGATAGAAGAAGAGCTGACGGCAACACTTGCAGTACCTCATTGAAAGAACAAAACTAGGATATTTTAATAAATACTTCAGGCTACTACATCTTGGTAAAGGAAGCTTGGAGAAAAAAAAGACAAATTGGATTTTCTTTGAGTGGGCCTAAATATTTCAGAATTGAACAGCTTGTACTGAACATGCTGAATTGGATTCAGAATCTATTAAACATATCTATGTCGGTCATTTTGTATGGGCACAAAACTGTGCCAAAAATGTTCTGTACTTCTTAATTAAGTTTTCTAATGTTGTAAAATGTCTAAGAAAAGAAAAAGTATCCTTCTTTTAGGGTCTAGTTTTGGGCATTTTCTTTTGAAACACCTAATTGGAGATACACTGTCATAAATATTTAAGTCTTTAGCAGTTTATTTATTAGCTGCTTTTTTCAAACAAAGTTAGATAATTTTTCCCCTTAATAAAGTAAGTGCTTTGAGCCAGACTTTATGTTTTTAATTAGATTATGTTTGTCCGATATAAAAACTAGTTTGATCTGAAATATATTTGTGACAAAAAAACAAAAACAGAAGAAATTAAGTTCTTTATTCACAGCTCTGTACAAACAGAATGTGAATAAAAGCCTTCACTTGTCTAAGTGCACATTTTGGCTCACTTCATTGCACTGATTGTGACCAATCAAAGTGTTCAGAAAGAAAAAGTGCATTTGCACAAACCATAATTTCTCACCGAGCTCTGGATTTAAAAACACAAAATACTTTTAGCCATAATTTTTGCCAATATTTATATGCCCTTTACTTGCCTCACACTGACCAAATTTACAAGTCAATGGATGCATATTCAGAAACCAATCTCGCAATTTGACAACAGGACCACAAAAATGGTGACCAAACTTATAAAACATTTTTCTCATTTGATTAAGTTTATTTCAGTGTTATCTGAGTTTTCTGCTCAAATGTGTTTATGCCAGGCTACAATAACATTCTTCTTGTATTTAATCTGATTAAAACTGAAATGAAAAGAGGTCAGAGCCAGCAACTTGCTGTTTCTGAATGTGCTCCTATATTTGCTTATTTCATATTAATATCTTGTATTTTTATTTGCTGCCAATGAACCGCTGGTTTGTTATCCCATCCAGCTGGAGTTGGCAGTGATGAATGATTGGTCACCCTTTTGTCTCCAAATGCATCAATGCTTCGCACTGATTACGCCACAGCCCACAAATGTGTTTTCTTGTAGCCTGAGTGAGCCACAATATTACTCATCAGTCTGTTAATCAGTTGTGTGCTAAAATATTTTAGACCATTTAGGGGGAGAAAAACAGAAATTAGTTGTTTTGCTTCAATATGTTTGTTTTTAATACATCCAACTAATGAAAGCACCTTGGATAGCACATGCTTAAGATATTGATTTCTGAGTTCACCTTTTCTTTTTTTTGCATTTAAACATAAAAATAAACCACAAGAATAAATATGCAAAACTGTTTTGTTATAACTAATATTTAATTTGTAACTAAATTCAAATGTAGCAGAGGATAGAAGCACAACAATTCCTTTTTCAAAGGAAAATGTGTTCTACCTGTGTAGATTACACAGGAAGGACATGTACAAAACAATTTATTTACACATGAAGATGGGAACAGAGCAACAATGTGTGTGTGTCTTTGGAGTCTTAATTTCTTTTTATGAGCCATAACAAGAAAATATATGACGATGATGAAAAGTTATTTTAATTCAGTTTCAAAAATGAATCTTGCATATGTCATTAGATAAATTTATAATTTTTAAGTGTTCTATTGTGATAATTTAATCATTATGAATTTCATCTAACAAAAACCCAAAATTTTGTTTCTCTAATAGTTACAATTTTGAAACTAATATTGGTTAAAAAAGAAAGTTCCTGTAGAAATTTTGCATTATGGTCATGTGATGGGCCACAATTATTGGGAAGACTGCCAGCTTAAGTCAGCAACACCTTGTAAACCACAGAATGTCATTGCTAAAGAAACTGGCTGTTCAGAGTGATGCATGTTAGGATATTAATGGAAAGTTGAGTGAATGAAAAAGTGGAAAGAGCTTCAAAAGCATAAAGGTTAACTACAACCTTGAGAGGATTTTGAAGCAAAGTCCTTTGAAAAGTTTGGGAGAAGTTTAAAATAATGTGGACTACAGCTGAAGTTCTGTCTGAGTTGAGAGAAAAAAGGCACATGAAAGTACATTTTATATTTCACTGGAAAAAGTCTGAGAGTCTGGAGGAAGAGCGGAGAGACACATAGTACAAGCTGTTTTCGGTCCAGAGAGAGGTTTCTACATCCAGCCATGATTCAGGGAGTCATCTGATGTGTGGTTTTTTTTCAAAGACAGCAGAACAATCAACCAAGGCACTTTAGAGCACTTCTGCATCTCCATAAGGCTTTTTCATTTGAGGAGAACATGAGTTAAGTTTCCAGGAGGATTTAGAACCTGCCAAAAAGTGCTAAACATACCAGTGCCTGCTCTGATGACCATCACCAGAGTCAGCTGGCCACCAAGCTGGCCAGAGCTAAACCTCAGAGAATCTATGCAGGAGACTAGTTGAAGGACCTGTTCTTTCTCAGGGGCCAAAAAACTATTGAGTACATGTACTTTACTGTACAAATGACTATCAAAGTAAATTCTTTCTCTGGAGTGAATGAGGACAACTCACACGAAATAATGCAGGGACTGCTTCAGCTGCAAAGCATCTGCTTTGTGCAGGCGAAGCATCACACCAGAATTTGAGCATATTTGCTTCTCATCACCTCTGCTTAAAATTGGGCTGCTCCTCATGTTCGTTTACTGAACTTTGTGTGTTTGCAGTAACTCTCACTAACATGCTCCTTCTAGCTTTCTTACAGGTAGCCTCATTCACGGCAACAACACAAAATCTAACCAAATAAATTTGGTGTAGTTTCTAGTAAAAATATGTTAGCAAACTTAAAATAAGACAAAACTAGCTTAAAAGTGACTTTTCAGTAAGATCTATAAGTTTGCTTTAATTGAATAATTCCTTCATATTGATGAAAATGAAATTGTTCCATTGGCAGATTATTTAACTTATAACAAGACATTTTCCTTATGTTATAAGTTAATTTATCTGCCACTGGAACTAGTTCGTTTCCATCAATAATAAGGAATTATTTAAAACTTTTCAGTTAATTTGTCTTCTAAGTGTGATAAGATATTTGCTCTAGAAACTAGTGCAACACAGTGTGTTTTTGCAGTGTTTAAAGCTGTGAGGAGAAGTGTTTTTGATGAGCTTATACAACTTTATGGATGTGAGGCGTTTAGGGAACGTCTGTAAATCCTTTAAAGCTTCACTCTTCCTGCGGCATGGTCTGAGCAGAAATAAAAAGCACAACTTGTGATTATTGATCTCACTGTGTGCGTCTACCTCTAAGCAATCATTCTCCTCCTTTTCTCCAGATAACTCCATGAGCTCAACCGACTGTGAGTATTTATTTCTCTTTTGACTCACACTCCTTGAACAAATGTGTTAGATTCATGTAAGTTATTGCTTTGAAAAGTGTATTTTCCTTTAGACAGCTGTGATGAATGCTTCCACTACCTGAGCAGGTGCTGCAGGTGCTCTGTACTTTCAGGCAAACTTAACTTTTTTTGAATGTAGCTCTGCTTATTTTAGCCGGGCTCATTTCTCTCTCTGATAAATCTTACCTGGGCAAAGATGCCTCGCCGGACCCGATTCTCCTCTGGTCCTTTTGTCTAATGAGTCCCAGAGAGAGAGGGTTACTGTTACTGCTGAATCGGTGAGTGTATGCTAAAGTGTTGTTGATGTTGGTTTATTTCGACCACAGCTCCGGAGATAGATGAAGGCGCCATTATGCAGCTGGCAGAGATGGGTTTTCCACTAGAGGCCTGCAGGAAGGCGGTGTACTACACAGGAAACATGGGCCCAGAGATGGCCTTCAACTGGATCATAGCCCACATGGAGGAGCCTGGTAAGGCAGCAATGCCTCACAGAGCATGACAGCATGGTGCTGAGGGGGAGTGTTTGACAGAAACTGAGTAAGCTCCTTTAGGCTGACAGCAGTTTTTAAAAAGCCTTTTGGCATATTTCAAAAGTTAGTGGTCTCATATATGTATGAGACATTTAAGAGGGAACCTTACTAATGGTAGCAAGTTAATTTAAAAAATACATAAACACAAAATCAAGGAATTTTGCTTTATTTTTGGCTTTATAAAAATGAATTTGTTTTTCTGCTAATTCTGTTTAAGCTGTTTTAATTCAAAACATTTCTTTTGAGAAATCAGTGACTATCAAACATTAGCCAGCAAATGTAGCGATTTCATATTTAATCTTACAACTTTGACAATATTTCAGTTGCACCAAAGCCAAATCAAATATCTTGTAAAAGTGGCATCAGAAACATGTAGACAAATATAAATGTTCACCAGCCTTCAGAAAACAAGATTTTTAAGGGGTTTACAAATAATAAAAACCTACTATTGACATATGTACAGAAATAAAATGCTGCAAATTTTCAAAGGGTGGTGCATAGTTTTTTATAAGTTCTCTTATGTTTTAAATTAAGGCTCCACCTTATCCATCTTTTTGTAGATTTCACACTTCTGTTAATGAAATGCACAATTAGTGCTAGAACAGAGTTGACCAATAATATTTGCTTTTATCCTCAAATTGTAGGGTGTATGAACATCCAATTTTGAAAGCAACCCAAGAAATAAAGGGTTTATCCAGTCTGTTGGAAATATCTGAAAAACTAATCGCACACCATCAAATTTAGATAAGTATTCATAACATCAAAAACCTGCAAAAGATTTCTCTGGAGGTTTTGAGTAAGTATTGAAGGGAAACAGAAGCCTGAGGAACATAAGACACTAACAACTGCATCTAAAACTCTGTTTAAAGTTATTGTGCAGTAATTTTAAACAGGGTCTGCAGGCTTTCAGAGGGTGTAGAGAGGAGCAGAAAAAAGGCAGAACTTTATTTATTAGGGACCTTTTGAGCACAGAGGTAATTTGAACTGATAGACACATCACATCTAATGTTTTTCTACTCTCTATATATATAGAAACCCGACACTGTTTCAGACAATCTCCACTTCTGGGCTTCAAGTGTTTATCTGTGCATGTCTGTATATTACTGATCCTCAACAAAAACCTAGTGGAAATCGACCCAGAGTATCTGAGCTGCTCAGCAGTGAAGCTGTTCCCCCAAGGCGTCGACGCGTGTCACTTTTTATTTCCCTTGCTGGAAGTAAAGAGCCTTTGTACAGTGGGTGGAAATTAGAGCAGCCTCCCGCCAGTTAGTCTTTAAATGGGACTAATGCATCTGCAAAATGGCTGCATTCAGACGCCGTAATATCAGCAGGATCAGCTGTTGAAGTGTGCTTCATAAAGTTTTATTTTTGCTCTGCTTTCTTCTTTTTGATTAGCCCTTTTCTCACCATTATTACTTCAGTTTCTTCCAAATGTTTTGCCAGAAGAAAGTTGTACGTCTTTTTATAAGTTTTTAGAGCTTAAAAATGTTGTTAGTTAACAAGATACGCAACCACATTAGCTTTTATTTCCACACACTTTTTGCAGGTTTATTAATAAACATAAAATTCTACAGAGATGTTCCCTGCAAAAAATGAGACCAGTGCCACAAAAATCTTTTTAAAAAAATTTTTTTTTTTTACATAAAACATATAGAAATGTAGAAAATTGTAGGCTTAGCTAAAATGATCGCAAATGCTTTTAACCAAATGCAGAAAAAACACGAAGAGAAATTATAATTGAAATAGATGATGGAACAGCCGAAACATCCAACGATCAGGCCTGTTGGTGCTGTAATAATTAATTGGTGTGAAGCCTCGAAGCCAGGTCCTATTGCTGGAAAACAACACACCTAAGGGGTTAAAGAATGTTATTTTTGGATCTACGGGCAGCACAGACCTTCACTAAATTCAAACCACAGTACGGTGGGAATCACTGTGGATCAGGCTCCATGTCATGAGGAATTTTTTTTTCAGATTGTGATGTTGAAGCTTATTTTTTGCACATTGCAGCTTGAAAACATCAAGATATATGTTGCCGTATACCTGAAGAAAAAATGCTGCCAAAATGGATGTTTCAACAAGACAATGCAAGAGCATCACTAGAACAGTATCCAAGTTCTTGACCAACATTTTGGAGAGGATGACCAAATCCTCTAAACTAAACTAAATGATTGTTCAGTGAATCACAGAAAAGCTACATCTTCTTGAATTGTTCAGTTTACAGAGTAAATGTCCTAGTTTGGCAAGAAAAATAGCAGACACTTGAGTTTTCTTACTTTTTGTAAATTTAGACTAAACGTCTTCTGAAAAGAAAATACACTCCTCCAAATGCATTTGGTCTTATTAGTTTATTATAGGAATGCAGAGGGCTGCTGACATAAATACACTATTTTTGGATACAATTGAATTTGTTCATGGAAACATTTTAGAAACAGTCAAAAAGTGAAGTGCAGGTGGAGAAATGGAGTCTTTCTCTGTGTGGTGAGTGTAACCAATTTAGCATAGCATAATCTTATAAAATAATACAATTTTTCTTTGTAAATATTTGTTTAGATATAAAAGAAGTTTCTTCTGGTACCATATGCACATATGATATTCATTTATTTTGGGTAATAATGCAATGATTACTTGTATGTCGAATACTTCATAAGACGTGAAGTAGGGAGAACAGTGAACGGGGCACTTTGTGTTCCTGTTTATGAGTAATTTAAAAACCAGGTTGAGATATTTCAGTAACATAGCCTAACTGCAGAGGTAAGCTTGTTAACAAAAAGAGCTAATGCACTCTTTCTCTACAGCTGCTAGTTGACAAGGTCAGTCTGTCATATTTGATTTTTTCCTGAATTAGTTTTTAGAAAATATTGAAGCATGTTTACAATGGGCCGTTAAAGTATGGTTTCCTACCCAGCTCTAATGATAACATCTTGAAGACGCCCATTTTCATGTGAATAAAAACAACTTGATTATAACTAGAGTGGACACAGAACTACAAGGCCGAGATGGAAAATGGTCCTGGGAGATAATGTTCTGCATTTTCATTTATGGCAATGGCTATAATAGAGGCTCTGTCTAATACCAGTGTAAGAGTGCCTATTAAAAGTGTCCTTGTTTTGTGCTTGAAGGATATTGTGGTGCGATTTAATTTGGCTTAAAAGACCTGGAAACCATGATTATTTTTTTTCAGGGTTAAGTTTGAAATGGTTACCACATTATTCCAGGTGGGTCAAATCGCTGCCTTTTTCCTCATGAATAATTTGATATAAAAAATAATAACCACTAGATCATTTTGCAGAATGGTTTCCAAGCAACACACAAGCACAACAACCAAAGAGTCGCAGTGGCAGGAAAAAAAATGATGGGTGCTGCTAAGAGCCGCATTAACATTAGGAAAATGTGCAGCATGAAATCTCCATCCATCCAGCTTCTACACCTGCTTGTTTTGCAGGACTGGTGTTTTTCTCTGCCAGTCATTGAGCAACAGGATGGGTACAACCTGGACAGGTTGCCAGTTAATCACAGAGCAACACAGAGGGCAAACAATCATGCACACACTCAGACTTAAAGTCAATTTAGAAAGACCAGTTAACCTACCAATCATGTTTTTGGACTGTGTGTGGGGTCTTTCTGGCTTCCAGTTGTTAGCAACTGTGCCACTGTGCAGCCCAGATGCTGTCTCATTGGAAATTGCAATAACATGCCTTATGTTTTTGTTTCTCATGTCATCATGATGCATGAGAGAGCAGTTACCTTAGTTTTATGGACACATTCTGTATGTGCTGTCTGATTAATTTGTCATCGGATTCACAAAGCAGATTATTCCCCCACTGTTACCTCCTGATACTTCCTTTTACTTTATTTCTTTTTTTGTATTCCTCCTTCTAATAAATCATAAAACTGGCTGGCTTTCATCAAGGACTTGAAGTGTTATTTCTATGTTAGGAGTAGTAATAAATAGTCTCTCTATATTTTTTAAATGATCTTCCTCTGTTTTTGCAGACTTTGCTGAACCTCTCAATTTGCCCTCAATGATGGATCCTCTTCCCTCTACCAGTGACAGCCCCATGGGGGCGACGCCACTGGACAACTCGCCTCCGGAGGAGAGCATCGCCATCCTCACCTCAATGGGATTTCCTCGCAATCACAGCATCCGCGCTCTCAAAGCCACGGTCAGTCATCTGCTTACTGTGTTCCGTTTCCTTCATTTGCTCCTACTGGACTTAAATAATACGTTCTTCCTTTGTGCATATTGGACTAATATTGCTTATAAACAAATTTCATAGAGACTGATGACATATTCTTAGCCACAGTTTGTCAGATGTAAATAAAGGGCATAAGAAAAGTTTTTGTATCAATTATTTCCTCATTATTTTTCTTACAAATTCAAGCTTGAATGTATTTTATTGGGATATTGTGTGACAGACCAACAAATAGTTGTGCACTATTGGATGAAAAATTATACATGATTTTCAAATATTTTTGAGAATAAAAATCTATAAAATGCTTCAAGTATGTATGCAGCCTTCAGTTGACAATACTTTGTAGAACCACTTTTCTCTGCAGTTACAAATCTTTTGTGCTATGACAATCAACTCTGCAGTGTGATGTGAAAAGCGAGTTATTTTAGCTGGAAACAAGCAGAGCTGAGCTGTCTCAGCGTGGGCAGACACAGCCGTCACGTCTGACCTGCTTAAAGAGGAGAAATCTTAGGTGGATGGCCCTTCGTCTGCCTCTCATGCAGACTGTTGATAGTTTGAAAGGAAGTGGAAATAGTCAGACTTGAGCAAGAGAGAGGATGGAAAAGGGACCGCCTACACCGTCTGCTGAGTGTCTCAGGGAAACGAAGGGCTAAAAGCACATCTGTAACAACTGTTTGGCACCACAAGGAAACAATTTCCAGAAACTTAAAAGAAACTGGAGCTTAAGGTTAAAGAGGAAAAAAGCAGGAGGAGGGCAGGAAGTGAAGTGGCATTTGAAAAGAGGGCAAAGACGGAGCGAGACGATGAAAAGTGAACTCTGTAAGTCATAAAAGGCTCTGGCTGCCCTACTTGTTCACTTTCCAAGGTGCGGATTTATTCAGTCCTACATGTCAGAGTGATTAAATATGTCTGCTCTACATGGTGTTTACAAATAGTCCCTGCATCACACAAATGCACCCTCCCTTCACCTCCATGTTGCACAGACTTTCTGGTTGTGGAATGCATGAAAACATCAGACAACTGGTAAAGCAGTTCGTAATCACAAATGGTGTGGACTAAATTAAATGTTTTTACTTCTTTTATGGGTCAAAAAGAATGCCACCTCCATTTCCATGTTCATCCAGTCTCCAAATGGCCTCTGATTCTCACGTTTCATGTTTCATATTTCAAACTGCCCCTCTCAGCAAAAATAGCCCCGCAGTCGGCTGGCAGGAAGCAAAAATAGATGCTGGGCTTTCTTGTTTTTCATTAGTAAAGCCACACAGCTTGCTGGCAGACACGCTGCTACTGCTGCTGTTGTTGTTGTTGAAGTGGAGAGAAAACAAAGAATGCATATTCCTCCCGAGGGAGGGAAAGATGGAGTGATGGAGGGAGGTGTGAAACAGCGAGAGGTCTCACTGCTGGTTTGTTGTCGGACCATATTGAGTGAGGGGCACGTTTATCTGACCCCATAGGCCTCTCTGAGGGATAAAAACAGATGCCATCAGCCAAGCTGTCTCCACATGCATTCCCCAGACTCTCATTCCCCACCTGTCACACCTCTGCTTTGGATTCAAATCAAACAGGGGGAAGTTTATCACAGATGGAAGCCTCCCACTTCTCTAGTGAAAGATTGCTCATTTATTGTGTTCATCATGGGGCATTCAACATATTGGCAAAACTAGAAGAGTAAACATCTCTAATCCTGGTTTCTGTAGCATGCTCTAAGATTGCAGCCCTTTGTAAGAGTAGTATGTGGGTGATGGTGGGAGGAGTTAGTCCTGTGACCAGAGGGTTGCTGGTTCAAACCCCTCCTCGAATACTAATGCTAAGTACTGCTAATCTTTGTATTAGAGGTAGCTCAGTTTCTGTGCAGAAAATGTTTTAAAAATCTGCATCAAATTTCATTTGCAGCGACTGTGAAACTGGCTAACAAAAAGTCGGCTAGATATCAACTTATTTATTTCTTAGCTTGGCTTCCTTTTATGATTTTCTAGAATAATAATCTTGAGCGAGCGCTCGACTGGATCTTCACCCACCCAGAGGAAGAGGAGAGCGATGGGCTCTCCGACATGGCGGACACGGAGCCCAACGACAACGTCTTTTCCAACTTGAACAGCGACTCCACGCTATCCCCGGACAGAGAAACATCAGGCCCGAGAGTCAAAGATGGACCAGGACGTAAGCGCTTCACACTTACTGTGTCTATTTTTGACCTTTCTGTGAAGAAAAGGTCATCAGATTTTTGACTTTTTAAACATCCTTTAAGAAATCTTCAGCACTTTTTTTTTTTTTTGTAAAATTCTGCAAAAGCTTTCTGGCATAGTAAGAGTAATGTGATCATTTTCCGGACATGCTTTACATACACAAGGAAATCTGACATTAATGACCCTTAAAATGGCTTTTTTTTATTAAAACGTTTCATTTCTGTGTTAGTTTGTTTCTTATCATGTTTGTGGCTTTTCTTCACTTAAGGATATGAGCTGTTTGCCATAATCAGCCACATGGGAGCCTCCACGATGTCTGGACATTATGTTTGTCACATCAAAAAAGAGGGAAGGTCAGTAGCAACCTGTCTCACAAAAAAAATTAGACAAAGTCTGTTCACTTTTTCTATTTATTCTATTTAATCCTGTGGTATTCATGGCTCTGAACAGTGTGTATAATGATTAATCTTCGCTCCTCTTCATTCAGGTGGATGATCTACAATGACCACAAGGTGTGTTTGTCAGAAAGGCCTCCAAAGGACTTGGGCTACATCTACTTTTACCGTCGCCTCTCGAGCAGTTAAAATTGCTGCCTCCCTCCTCCCTGCAGTCTTTAAATAGCTTCAGTCTTTTACCCAGAAAGACAGGCAGACACCTGCAACGACAGCCACAGCAGAAACGATGGAAGAAACCTCACAGACCAGCTTCTTGCCTTATCCTCATCTCACACACGAGTAATTAGGAATAATGATCCAAAAAGGAAAGCAATGTGCTTATTTTCTGTGCATTTGTTGTGCTTTGAATGTATATTTTATTGTTTATGTTGGGAGAGATAAAGAGGAGGGGGAAAAAAGTAAGTACACAGGGACGTGTGCAATTTGTACTTCTGGAGTGGTCTGGAAACAAAACGATGCAACATATCAAATCAGGTTGTTCCTCCTCTCTGCCTTCAGCTGCTGTGCTGTACGTTCACACTGCTACATTTTATAAATGTGTGCTTAGATGGCAGTGCTACACTTCCACCCCACAAATGCTCAGATTCTGCAACAAAACATAAGTGATGTCTGTGCTGTTGGTGGCTTTGCATTTTGCCAGGAAATACAACAAATGTGTCCCATTTATTCACTGTGGGGCAACTCTGGATGCTGAGGGAACATCCCAAACACCTTTTAAGCTTCCAGATTCAGGAAAGCACAAGGAAGTTTAAAATGTTATTGAGACTGTAAATATACAGAATTATTTGCTGGATTACAGCTAAAAACTGCCCCAGAAACAAGATGTTTCTTTTTCCTTTTGCACTGACTGACTTCCAAAACTCCCCAAAACACTATTAAATAAAATTTAAAAAAAAAGTCCTGCACTTGATTTAAAAGAAGGGTAATAACATGTCTATTCACCAACAAGAAAAGTTAAATTATTACTGTGACTATTTAATATCACGAATGCCCAATTGGAGCGTGTGTAAGCCTGTTTAAATTAATATTAGGTCAGCGCTGCAGTTGTATCTCATATAAAAGTTCTCAGTCCTGAACTTTTTAAACAGTTTTTGCCCAAATTGCAAAATATTTGCTTCCTCTGCAAACTTGAACCCAGCTGCACCTGCAGCAGTTTGGTTTCTTTATCACCCCGACAGATTCAGACTGTGACCCAAAAAGGTGAAATGAATGTTTTCATTGAGTTGTTGCCAATTTGCAGGTCTCTTGTTATTTATTGAACTGTTGTCCAGACTCCAGAGCAGCACGTCTGGAAAAATATGCACGGCAACTAAATCTGGAATGAAGGCTGCACACTGATCTGTGTCTCCTCTGCAGTGCACACGCTGCACATGCTTTTGCATTGCTGAATGTAAATCTTTATGGTGCTCATTGTGGACAGAACCTCCTCTTCAAAACCCATAAACCAGCAAAAATAATTCAACTCATTTGAATCTAAATAGGATGTCTTCAAAAGGTTAGTTTCCAGCTAATACCATCTTGTTATACTTTAGAGAGTATAAAGAGCAGAAAATGCTTAGAAAATAAACATTGTGCAATAAGCACTTAAAAACTAAATTTAAGAGGCATTTTTTAAATTTAATTTGCTGTGAATCAAAATGACAGTAAATAAATAATTTAACAATAAATAAGTATAATTTATTTTAGCTGCAGCAGTGGGAATCATTTTATGTTTTGTTATTTTAAACACATTGACGCACTGAAGCCGTGACGTTTTACAACAACCTTCTCAAACCAGTAGAATCTCATACCAGCCTCCGCTGGCTTGTTGTCCTTCAGTTTTGACTGGAATATAAACTGGTTTTGTTTTATGCATCCAAGAAAAATACAATGCAATATTTCAAAGCGTTGGCCATTTGTTTTGTGTTTTGTGCACTGACATGCTTAGCAATGACTCCTGAAGCTGGATGTCTTGAGAATTCAAAGTTTACTTTCAAATTGATTCTGGATATAAAAATGTAATTCAATATTTAGGGTTTGGAAGGTCTAATTTTATTCTTTATTTGACGTACTAGAGTTGAATATATTTTCTGACTGGTCACATGGCTTTGTTTGCTTTGCAGAACATCACTTTGACATCTGGGGGTTGTAACGTTTTTTTTTTTTTGTCCTCCAAAACTCAAGTCCATCTTTACATTTAGTTGTTGACAAAATGGCTCCCATGGAAAAACTAACCATTGCCAACTAACCAATATTAATTAGTGTTTTGTAAAAAAGAAAAAAAAAGTAGTTTGAATAAGAACAGCAACAGAAATGCTACTTTTAGCTGGTAGTTGGAATATGACGGAATAGAAACAAAAACGCTTCTTTCATTCATAATCACCTAAAGGCTGTTTCTATTTTGTCTTTACAGATAAACAGCTACCTTAACAAATACTCAATTTTCACTGTGCTCCTCTTTAACAATACTGTGCCTAAACCTCCCTGGACAAATCTTAACTCTTATCAAATCTCCACCTCTCAATGAAACTGATGGTGTGTTTCTCGTCTATGCAGCAGGAAAATTTCTCAAAGTCTCTATGCAAGTCCTGCATTTTTGCTGCTCTTCACCAGCAGGTGACTGATGAGGTTGTTGTCTCGCTCAGCTGTGGTCAGTTACAAATGTGTCCACCTGTGCTCTGAAGTTTGTCTTTCTGCTGCCCCTTCTGTTTCCTGGATAGATCTTTTTATTATTATTTTTTATTCTTGTCGCGTTTCAGCTTTTTCTCTGCTGTCTCCGTTCTTGTCTTTTTATTCAATTTGTTAAAGAAAAGTTTCATATTCAGCATGTGTACTAAAGGTCAACATGTAGTTATTTGGATTGTACAATAGTACTTTTGCAGCTTTTATCCCATTTCTTTTTCACTTCCATAAATGTCAGACATGTTAATTGTTTTTCTCCCTGCTGCCTTTTTGCAAAAAGATCTGTGCCACCACCTTAGTTTTTATTTGTGGGATTATTTTACTTTTGTAATGTAGCTGTTAATCCAAATGAGGCTTTAGTGTACGTGAATACCGTACAGTATATCCAGTGGTACTGTTTACTTTATAATGTTTGGGTAATTTAATAAACTCCACATTTGTTGAAACAACTTCTTTTTATTTTAAACCAGGGCAGTTTTACTTGTAAGCTCATTTCAAACAGGTAAATTCAAATTAAAAATAAGAATAAAAATACACATTAAGAACATGAATCATCACATATAGGTATGGAAAGATAACATAACCACATAAAAAAATAAAACTATAATTTAGGCAAATAATAATAATAACTCCAGCCATTTGACTGATGGAGAACCAGTGCAGCAATTTAAGGACTGGATAATGTTATCCAATTTTCTAGTGTCGCTCAGGCTGCAGCATTTTGAATAAACTGCTGCTGCCTAAGAGACAAGGTAACACTTTATTTGAAACATGAAGGAGTCTTCACAAATGTTTACAACTGTTGTGATGAAGTGTCATTCAGTAAATAATGACAGCTTTAACGCAAAGTTGCACAAAAAGTTGGATTAACGGTTAATTAAAATGTAAACTTTTGATTATTTGGTAAATAATGACACGCTTAATGCAAAGTTGCATTAAAACTTGCATTAAAGGTTAATTAAAATTGCCAAATTTGCATTAGACCTGTTTACTAAATGAGTCTTCATGACAACAGTTGTAAACATTGATGAGAACTCCTTCATCTTCATGACTGTTGTCATGTCATGTTTATGACAGTATCATGTCAGTCTTATACAGACTCCTTCAAACAAAGAGTTGCCAAAGATTATTTAGTGACCTGTACAGTCTATGGACAATTACATTAACAATCTGAAAAGCTTGAACCAGATTTTTTAGTCTTGTTTCTTAAAGAAATCATATTTTCTGGTGATATTCTTGAAATAGTGATATTCCTCTTTTTTTTTTTTTTTTTTGTTGAATTTTGTTGAAACTCAACTGTTAGTCCATCAAAACATTGTGGTTGCTTTCTAACCTCACATGATTTCCGTCTGTTTTGCATTTAGCTGGAGGTTAAAAGTAGCCCGAGAACAGATTCTTGAGGTACCCCCCCAAAAAAGACAGACAAGCAGAAAATATATAACAATAGTTTATTTTAAAAGGTTAATTCCATACTTTGTTGTTAAAGGTGCTAATGCTTTCCTTGTGGTTATACAAGTTCAGTAACAAGGATTATAGTAAGTGGTTTAATAAATGGATGCATGTATAGAAAGTATATAATTTCTAGTTTCAATCACCAAAATATAGTTTTTATTCAAATGTGATGCTTCAATTAAATTTGCTAAAGCAAACTATCACTATACATGTTGCAACAAAGTACAAAGTAACAGCATGGGTTAATGACGTTCATGAGCCCCGGCCTTCAGGCAGCTTTAAGTCGTTTTTTAAATGCTTTAAAGTTACATCACAACAAAACCAACATATACATTATTACATCTGTAAAGTACAGATTTTTTACATCTATGGAGACATAAAATGCATTTGAGCCTTAATAAAATATAAACATTTAAGATGAGAAAATGCATTATTTAATAAAGGTAAAAAAATAACTGAATCTTGTACTATAATGCATTCTTTCTTAAAGTAGATGCTTTTTTAAATGTCTTCCTGGACATTTAATTTTATTCTAGTTACATGTGTGAACTTTTGTTCTTTCTGTGAAAAGCATAAACAGAGGTGTTTAAAAGTGTTAACTCTCTTAAGTAAAATAAGCAACAATGATGATAGCTGTAAATATAAGAATGTAAAATTATTTCAAATAGTTGTAATAAACTGCTTTGCAGTTTTACTTTACATTTAGTACAACGATTTAAAATCCCTAGTCCCTGTCACACTATTGCATATCTGCCTTGTTTTTCCAACTGGAGGCTTCCTGCTTGTCTGACACCGTAAAGTGTAATTTCATCTCCAGTTAAACAAAAAAATGCCAGAAAGCTTTTGTACAATTCAAAAAAAAAAAAAAAAAATTCACATGAGCATTGCAACTAAGAGATACCAACATGTAGGCACTAGTGCTACAAATTTGACATAAATGCTACTTAAATGTTTTAGCAAGATAAAGTTAGTGATACTATGTTGCAGCATGCAGAATGGTTCAAGTGGCTCCAGCAGCTAAATGGTATGACCTATTTTCTGATAAAAATCAGCTAATAATTATTTAGCCACTTGGAGGCAGTGACAGATTGGTGTAGAGAATTGAACTTTTACTCCTAGAGGGATTGACAAGCAGGGAAGCTCATTTCTGTCGCTTTTAAAAAACACAACTTTTATCTCATAATTGTTATTTTTACCATTCCGTTTTTTTTTTTTTTTTTTTTTTTTTTACATTGTGGGATTCTTCCAAAGCTGGTAGGATTACTAGATTTATAAAATTGCTTCTGAAGTATTACTCCATGATGTTGCAACATCAATTTTTTAATATTAATTATTACCTGTTTCACTCATCTCTTTATAATGTCACAGAGCCAATTCAAGGTATTTCAATATAACGAGATACAAGTTTATTTGTTTTTTCATCAAACAGGCAGGAATGGGCTTCCTCAAACAAGAGCTAAGTAGGAAAAATAAAAATACATAGCAGTCGTAATTTACACCGAATGTGCACTACATTAAAAGAGGTCACAGTGAAAGCAGCATGCAAATTTTATAGAAAAGCAAAAAGTGTTTTTAGATATGGCAACAAACATGGCAAGATAAGAAATGGAGGCAAAAAGCAAAGTTTTATAGGTTCGGTTCAAAATTTCAATGGGATAACTATGACCGCCTACTGCTGCAGGGAAATGATCTAAGCCTAGATTTTTATGAAAATAATTTTTGTATCCTCATTTTTCTGCGTGAGCCCTGCACTACTTCTTTTGTGCCGTAAAACATACCGTGTGTTGAATAAATACTGAATATATAGATATTGTTTAATGCTAAGGTTGCAGTACATTGTAAAAATATTGCAAGGGAGCCTCTTCATATGCCTACATGTTACATATATTAGTGATAGGAAAAGCAAGCACCTACATGCATTAAAATGAAGGTATAATTCTGTGCCATAATAAACATGCCATCTCCTCATGATGTTTCTCAGAAGCATGCGCTATGCTACTTCCGTTCACCCGAGGAGGTACCTAATTGTACAAAAATCTTGACTTTAAGGGCAGAGCTTAAAGCTTCCTCTTTTTTTGTTTCAATGTTACAGAATAAAAAAGTGAAGGCCCAAGATGTGATTTGAAAAATGAACAAAATTCCAAAACATGGTGTTTTTCTACAGTTCTGCTGAGAAAAAGGACACATGGAAACAAGTTGTAAGGATTAAAATGATTACAAAGAACATATTTTTCTTTTCTAAAAGTAGGTAAAGCTATTACAAAGAAGACATAGGATGAAGACAGACAGAGGTTAATCTAGCAGCCAAACACAACATGTACTCGTGTCTGCAGGCAGAAACACTCGTGCACACACATCTGACTATCGTAGTTGTGTTCTTGGGACATTACTGCTTGACTATTCCAATTATTTCCAGAAAGACTTCCAGAAGATGTAACTGAAGATAACAAATGACATCTGTAAATATATATTTTTGATTTGAGAGGAAACATTTCTGGAAGTAGCATCCATTGACCATCACTAGTATTTGACTTAATCTTATAATAAAAAAAAAAAAAAAAAATTTACAAGTCAATATATTAACTGACTGAGCTAAAAAAAGTAAACTGAATGAATTTTACTGCATGTTTCAATTTGCACAATGCATTTGCTTGTAATCCCATGCTTGTATCATTAAAAATCCAATTAGCTGTAAAATGGAAAAAACTGTCAAACTGCCAGAATGTTGTCTTTGTTTTATAGCTAAGCTGAGCCAAACTGGGGCACAAAGTGCTGGGAAAAATGTATCTCCTGTTGAGTTCACTGAGTTGATGAGGGAAGGCTATAATTAAAGCAAAATGTTAACATTTCAGGTTGTTGAAGAGGAATTTAGTTGTTGAGAATAATTTGGATTTGGGATGATTTTACACATAACAAGAGATTACACATGATTTAACAGAAAACAACATGAGGAATAGTTGGTGCATCAGAAACTTGAAAAACTCCCCTTTTTCTCCTAAATTAGTAAGTATTTCAAATATATACAGTATAAAAACACAATGAGTTTCTAAGTAAACTGAACTAAACTTGCCAAAAGTGTACTAACCTCGGTGAACATACTGTTTGGAATAAATCTGCCCCCTAATTTTCTGTAAGGCCTTTCCAGAAGCTACTTTTGCAAAGTATAAAACATTCAAACTGCATTTCATATGCCTCTTTGAAATTAAACAATTTTGTTTCATTTTCAATTGTAATGCAAATGTCACTGTGAGCAAATGATATCCAACTAAAGTAATTTCCTCTTGCAAGTTTTTTTGGCCACTGAACAATCTTGTTGAAGGTGGCTGCTTTTTAATTTAAACTGACTTGACTTACCGTCCAAAAGTAAAACAAATATCTTTGAGAATTGTTGCAGTGCAGCCACAAACTTCATCGAATCGTACGCAGATTATACAAGACAGACAACAAACACAATGTTCTGCATGACAGTGAAGTCAAATGGAAATAATAAATGTTTTTGTTATTCTCACAAAAAAAAAAAAAACACAGCATAAGCCCATATATGCTAATACCATATGCTACAAGTTTACTTATTATAGATCACTTGTGTGTAACTTCTCTATATAAATTAATCTGTTCTGTGAAGGCCTCGAGGTTTTTTAGAGAACATTAGTGAACAAACAACATCCTAGAGACGAAGCAATGCATCAAATAAGTTGAAAGTAGGGTGAGGTTTTTAAGCAATATCCCATGATTTGAATATCTAATGGGGAATTATTTGACCCAGCTGCAAAACAATTCAGACCTCTGTACATTGGCCAGAGAGGGAGAGCATTGATGAGAAAAGCAGCCATGTTGACCAACGTGACTTCAGAGGAGATTCACAGCTCAGATTGGAGACTGTTTATATGTTGCACTGGTCTCTGTGAACAAGTGGCAACAAGCCAGACACGTTGAAAGTCACTGACATAAGATCAGGATATTTTGATGCTCCTTCAGAGTGAATAGAGCCTAAATACAAGACAGTCATAAAAAAAAATGACAAAACTGCAAAACCTACCACCAAAGATACCATGGAATGTTATGCTAAAAGCATTTATGCATTAAAATGGCCCTGTCAAAGTCTATGCCGGCATCAACTGAAGCATGACTTAAAAATTGTTGCTGACATGTTTCCCATCCAACCTGACAAATTAGCAACTTTTCAAAGCTGGTAAAGAAAAGCCTAAAAGATTTGGAGCTGCAATCTTTGTAAAAATGGATTTTACACTGAAATTACTTATGGGGCCTGAGGACAAATGCATGTTGCACTTTTTTAATTTGAATTTGTAAAGAAATAACCAAAAACTTTCTTTCTTTCTCTTCAAAATGATACACAATTTTGTTTGTATATAAGCAAATGTTTATGGCTGTAATGTGACAAGTATGAATACTTATGCAAACAAAGAGAAAAGTGAGCTGACAGAAGAAAAAAAATGTCTACATCTGTGAATTTGGTGTGTGCAGCTGCAGCCACAGATGCATTATTATGTCGCAGATTCATACAGTGTCAATGCTGCACTTCAGCTGGTTTGTGTTTGTTCTCCCCCAGCCGCCTGATAAAACACTCCTCCTAACACAGACTGTGTCATCCCAGCTGCACTGTTAGGAAGATGAATGGTTCTGGTTCTGGTCTCTGGTTCCCGCTGATAGCATTCATTCAAAACACAGAATCAACACTTCTCTTTGGTCCACTGAGGCAGATGGGGACAAACATGAAATGTGACCTTTTGCATAGGAGCCGACAATAAGAAGAAGGAGGGGGAAAAAAAGCTTCCTGGACTGTGGACACGACCGATAAACACCAAAGTGAGCTGCACTGCACAGCAGATAGTCTATCATTCACTCCGCCGCCACATGGCAAGCTGCATGCCGTTAAACTCACGGTGACTTTCAAACTGTGGCTAGAAGGGAGCTGACAACTGAAAATCATAAGAAATATTTAGAGGTGCTGCAAAGGGTTTATCTTAAGCAGGAGCATCAGTGCATTTTATAATGTATAATGATCTTCTGAATAGCATTTATTTATTTATAAAATCTGTTTTCCCTTGTATGGATGCATATTAATCTGGTAAAAGCAAACTAACAAATGTGTGCAACTCTACGTAAGCCTTTATAAATATTGAAACCATGCATGATGGCTGAGGGTAACTGATTTAATTAAATGAATGAGCTTCGCTGCCGGAGAAGGAGCAGCAAAGATACAAATGACTACATTAAGGAAATTCATCAAGCTGCTGTCTTGGGTCCTGGCTTGCAAATACACATTTTTTAATCTAATGTGTATGCTGTATTGAAATGAATACAGTCAGCATAAATAAAAATTAGGCGTTTCTTTGTCGGGGCCTCTGAAACAAGACATTTTTAGAAATATAACCACTTTTCCCTCTCAGAAAGGTTAAAAAAAAAAAAACACAATTCAAATCAATATTAGCCGCTCACTGTGTGCATTTCTCCAGCCAGTCAAAATTAAAGCAACAAATATTACACACAAGCTGCATAAATATATAAACAACTGAACTGAGATTAGTGGATCAGAAATTGTACAGGTTCTAAGAACAGCACTTATGTTAAGAAATTTAAACCGGTCTGAAAATGGCTTCAATATATTTTGTCCCCTGTCGCCATAAAAATAGTGTAAATAAATAATGTTGGACGCATGCATCTCAGTAAGGCTTTACAACCTGGGTTGCGCATTCCATGTGGATAGAGGAAGTTATCTAAAAGTGCAAAGGGAAAACTTCTATAAGTATGCTAATCTCTCCATTTCTGAAAATGTTTGTTGTGTTTTTTTTATGCAGAGTAATAAGTCTCCATTGACAGAGGGGGAGATGAAGCCAGGAAGACAATATAGAGCTCCGGGGTTATAAGGTGCAGCCTTTATTGTTCGGCTCACAGTATCCATCCGTCAGAGAGAGGGAGAGACAGTCCTGAGTCAACAGATCTTCCTCTCAAAACCTCATCTTTTCTGCTGCAAATGGCTTGTGAGGGTTCCTCTGTGGGAGTCTTAAATCTGGCTGTCACTCCTGGCTCACCTCTGTTCCACTGCATGAGTTGGTTTTTAATTGATGTGTCCTCTAAGGCATTGCTCATACAATCTTCGCCCGTCCTTGTGCTCTTTAGGGAAATCACAAATTGCAGTGCAAATTCCATTGCTAAGGAGTCCATCCGAACCCCTAGAAGAAGCGGCCCTCCGAACTGCTCTCAGGAAATTTAGGGCAAGAAGACATGACAGGGTTTGACCTTTTTAGTTCATTTTGATATGCAGAAACTAAACACACACGCTGGTGTGTTCACTCAAACCATGTGCACTTTGCGCTTTTGGCTTCTGGATAGAGATCAGAGAACAAATGGCAGAGCGCACGCCATAGATTACTCAAAAGTCCAAGTTAAAGGCCCTCATCAGGAGATCCAGATCACCAATGTTTGCGGCCTGGAAGAGTTCGGGTTGGTCCATCATAGATAAAGCTATCCTCAGAGCTGCCCAGATGTTGCCAGACATCACCTGATGGGACTGCTGACCGCTCTGGCTTTTCCTCTGGAGACTTAAAGCCGTCAGGAAGTTACTGGCTGCCTCTCTGGGGAAACAAAACGGACAAGTCAGTTCACACAGTGTAAACTGTCAGAGTTTATGTCCGGTTTATTACATTTCCTGAATAAATTATAAATAAATGTCCAAACCGAGATCTCCTCATGCTTCTATTGTTTAAATAGGACGTGATCTATATCTTGTTACACTAGCATGATAAAAAGCAAATCTCAGAGATTAGTTTATGTCACATGAATAACAATATATGATGCCTTGCATAAAATATTAATTTGCCTTAAAATTTTCCACATTTTGTACAAATGTAAATAAAGTTTGTACTCAACCCCCTTTCCTCTGACAGCCCTACCTATAATCAAATAGAATCGGCTGCTACCTTTAAAATTCACTTTATTACTAAAAAATTTAATTTAATCTCTGCATAAAATAGTTCTGAGAAGATCTCAGAAGTCTGTTAAGGATTTTTTAAAGAAATATTTTCACGGAGATCAAGAACTACAGCAGCAGTTCTAGAAAAAAGTTATGCAGATGTTTTAATCAGACATTTCAAATAGACATTTCACCAACAAAACATAATAGTAAAGACTTTCATGTTTCAAAGTGTAAATACAATAACTTACTATCAAATTTACACACTCAAATACATGTAAATACATCACTTACTAACTTACTGTGAGTCTGAAAAGGAGTATGATGAAGTTTTACTTATATAATCATAACCTTTTTTCCATTCATTAATTCATAGTCTTCCTATTTCCAGTATCCATTTATAAAATTGGCCATTTGTTGCTGTACTGGGATTCATTAGATTTGAACAACACATATTAAAATACATAGCTCAGCTCAGTGATAGACAAAAGACCTAAACTCTGATTGTTATCGATGGTTTATGCAGTCTCTCAACCTTTGTAGAGTGTTATTTGCAGCTTCACGCCATGAAGATAAATTGCTCTCAAAATGCTAAAGGTCACTGCTTCTCCTCACCAAGCCAAGTGTTTGTTCAGCTACAGTCTGATTGCTTGGCGACTAACGGCGCTGCTTGTTTCTAACAAAAATAAATAAGAAAAATAATCATACTAAAGACAATTAACTATTTAGTAGATGAGTCTAAGCTGTGGTTAATCAAATATATTTTACTGCTTCTAAATTGATGATATTTTTTCTATGGCTGAAATTTGGTTCCACATTGCAAAAGCGTTAAATTTTCATCCATGAGAATGGTTACTGATTTTTCGTCAATTGTGTACATCTCTCCATGAAAACTATAAAACACTCACTTGCTTACAAAAGTGATTCAGTCAGCGTTGCTTTTATTAATTAAAAGATGGCTGACTGAACCTTTCTGCTGTTACTTAAAGAAATTCAACATTTTGAAGGGATGTCCCTGGAATATCATTAAATACTCAGAGATGACCAATAAGGTATAATAATGGTAAAATTTATGACCACAAGGTTTATAGTCATTATCTTATTAAACATTGTCAAAAACTTGTTGTCATAATTAAGATGGTTAACGCTGGTATTTGCAGGCTAATTTATCTGTAGTTGATTGACAATTTGTCGTTCTGCATTTTGGAAGAAACATTTATACATATTTTTCCATTTTGTTATTGTAAATCTTGATAATTTGTCCAGAAAAAGTGCTTAAAAATAACCAATTAGACATTGAGGAAAAAGTAAGATTAAAAATGAGAAAAGTGCAATCTGATGTTATTCTTACAGTGCTTCTGGTTTCTGCTGCATTTTGTATGTAATCCACTAAATAAAACCAGGACATATTCATTTGTCCTCCGTCACACAACCTGAGGTGACTCACCTGTGGGCCCCCAGGTTGATGCAGCTGATGCCCAGGTTGTAGCGGGACCTGATGAACCCCGGATGCAGCTCGAGGGCTCGCGTGTAAGCCTCCACCGCCTCTTCACTCCGGTCTCCGTTCGCTAATGTGGCTCCAAGGCGATTCCACAGCAAATAGTCCTGCGATGGAGGAAGAGCACTGAGGTGATGAAGAAAACTCAAATAGATCTTTTTTTACATTTTGAATTGTGTTTTTGGATGATTATTAAATCACTAATGCCCTTTCTTACATTAGTTTCATAGCTGAAGTAGTTTTTGTTGTGTCAAGATAAGGTAAATATTCATGGGTGGTTGTTAATTTTGATGTCTGCAGAACAAATTACAATTTTATCAACAAATTGTGATCTTCGCCCAACAGCAAGAGCCTATTTTGAACAACTGTGCATGGATTTTGGATATAAAAGTAGTCCGACAAGGTTAGTTTAATGAAAGCAGAGTTACGTCACGCTGCATGTCCTTGTCGCTGTTTCCCACCTGCAGGCTCACAGGCTCATTCAGAGGTCAGTGGTCTGGTACAGAACAGGGGTCCTTCATCTCTGGCTAAGCCAAGCAGCAGGCTATAATTATCCACCTTTTGTTTTCAGTGCTGTTTTCTTTTTCTTTTCAACGGGGGAGCAGAAATTAGCAAGTCAAATGTGGACGACTGGATCAACAATAATTGTCATGCCGGCCTGAGAAAGGGAAGGGAGGAGATGGACCGATTTGTCTGATGCAGATGGAGGAGAAAGTTTGTAAATGTATTTGATTTTGAATACATTTTTTTTTTTCACATTTATTTGCTTTTTGACAAAAAGAATATGCATTTATGTTTACTTCTTTGTGGAGTGATTATACACTATGTCTTGATCTTGAATAAAAATCTATCAGCTGCAAGGTTTTTCAGTGTGATAATATGTTTTATGTTTGGACACATTTACCCTTCCTGGTAAGGTTGTTTGCATTTATTTTACTCATGTTAGCTTATGAATCTCTTAAATCTCTAAATCTGCTATCAGACTTTGAACTGACTGTAAAGTAATCATGTAGATGTTTAAATTCATTTTTCTTGTGCTTTATTCAGGGTTTCTCTAGACTAAAACCATTTTCAAACATGCATTTATTTGAGAGAATCTCACTGCACTTCAGCTGATTTCTGCGGGAGCTGAGATGAAAGTCTGATTGATGGATCCATATTTGATCAGCTCTTCTGATGATCCTGCAGACTGCATTATTAATTGAATAAATAGGACACAGCCCAATGGAAAACATAGAATATATCAAAATTATTCAAACTGTTTGATAACTAGAATCAATGATTGAACTGAAATTATTTTTTGTAAAGTGTCTTGACTCTGAAAGTCTGCTCCAGGGCAGCTGAGGCTACGATGCAGTAGCTCAACCCCATCAGCAAGTGAATGGGTGAATACAGACAAAAGTAAAAGGAAGAAAGAAAAAATAGAAGAAAAATAATAAAACAAATTATCATGCCCGGTTGACATGCAATTTTACATTATCTGTTTGAAAAGTAACAGGCAGAATATAGATCTCCTGTCCCTCTCATTCTCATCAACGTATAAAAATTTAAAACTCCAAACACCAGATAATTATTTCCACATTTCATGACACTTAAATCTCACGTCATCATCTTATTTATAGATTTTTTTAATATCATCAACAGCATTTATGGTCTTTAAAAATGCTATTGATGAATATACTTTAATCAAAACAATCAAAGAGAAGCTCTGACTGTAAGCTTTTTTTACTTCTATGTAATTAACCTTCACTTCCAGTTTTAAGTCTTTTGCAGCCCCAAGCAGGTTTTCTTCCCAAAAATGAACAACTCTGAGCTGCTTCCCTGCTTCTGAAGGAAATTATCCCCACTACCATGTTTTTCTGTTTGCTTCAGGTAATGTGCAGCATTCTTTTTCTGCCTCAAAAAAGGTGAAAAGGCAACATTTTGCTTGACCAAAGAACCTGTTTTCTCAATGGCTTGTTCAAAATCCAAGAGCATTTTTTCTTGCCAGTCTTTTGTAAATGCCACATTTGTGGAGTGCACACTGAAAGAACAAGAGTTGTCTTGCCAACAGATTCTCCCACCTGAGCTAATTATCTCTGCAGCTCCTCTAGATTTACTGTGAATGGATTTTCTCATGACTGCTCTCCTTTCCCGCTCTGTCAGTGAGGTAAATCATTTTTTGTGGATGGAGCATAACAAAATGAATAGATAATTTATTGTACTATAGTTTTGAAATTTAACACACAAAAAAAGCACATTACAATTAAAATAAATCTATAAACTGAAATCTTAACTCTTAAAGAAAACCATCAGCAGATTTATAGTCACAATCTCATGCCAACATGACTCAGATCCACCTCTGGCTCTTAGCCTAATTACTTTCAGCTGTAGAACTGTGTAAGAGACAAAAATATGTGTTTACTAAATGTGCACTAATTTACTCATCCGTGGTGCATCAACAAAACCTCTGTACATAGAAGACCCAACAGGGCTATCAGTATATATCAAGTTCTACAGACATATTTTTTTCTTTAAAACTGCACACAATATGCAGTGCGAGAATAGATTTAATCCAGTGCAATGTTAGGTAACCTTTCCTTTACAGCTTTTGCAGTGTTTGTATCTCACTCAATACACTCCTTAGGTTGCTCCATCTGGAGTCTCTGAAGCTGCAGGCAATTTTAACTCCTTTTTGCCAGGTAGATTTTACTGTGCACGGAGTAAAAAAAATGTCAGAACTATTTTGGACAAACTGCTGAAGAAAGATATCAGAACCACCCAGCGAGTACAAAGACTTCTTTCCTCGGGCACCGCAGTATGTGCCCTGGCTTATTCAAATGCAGCTCCACATTCAGCCAGCGACATAACTTTGAGCTGCACATATTCTTAAATTTACGAGTTCAGGTATAAAACATCAAATCAAGCCAGACATGTGTTTATAAAGTCAGGAACTGTTCGCCAAAGTGTTATTTTAATTACTGGAAGCTGTATTTTGGTCTCCTTTTTTAGACATTTACTTGGTTTTTGAATTAAAAACTGAAATTTAAGAGAAAAAGAGAAATGCTAACACTAAAACAGCAAACAGTGTGAAAACACTGTGGAGTTTGTTGTTCCTTTTCATAATTGTTTTCACACTACATGGAGAAAATTTCCCCAAAACATAAATATGAGCCATCTATTCCAAATATGTTAAAATATGAACTAGAGTTGAACTTTGTGTCCCTTTATCTTCCAAATACCTTCTAACAACAAAAGCTTTATTCCATAAGTATTGGTCAATCTTACTGTTTTATGTTATAAAAGCAGCTCTAGAAAAAATTAAGATGACTTGAAATGATCAGTTTCTATGATTTTACTTTTTACAGGTATAAATTTGAGTAAAATTCTTTTATTCTATGAACTGCTGACAACATGTCTCCGAAATTCCAAGCAGAAATTTTGGATTTATTTGCAGTAAATGAGATATGGTCAAAAAAACGAAAAATATTCAGTGCTTTCAGACCTCAAATAATGCAAAGAAAACAAGTTCTTAATCATTTAAAAACAACAATACTAATGTTTTAGTTCAGGAAGAGTTTAGAAATCAATAATTGGTGGAATAATCATGAAGCTTTCAATGGGGTTCAGTGCAGTCTTTCACAGAGCTGTATTTATATTATATACATAATATATATATATATATATATATATATATATATATATATATATATATATATATATATATATATATATATATATATATGATAAAACAACAATAAAAAAATGTTATGTAACATTTAACTGGTGGAGTGAAAATATGCCTTATTGACCACAACAAGCAAAGGACATTTTTAGAGTTCAGTTCTGTTTAGTCTGCATATTTTCTATCAGACTGAGCGAGAGAAAGCCTTTGAGGGGTTTCCTACCTCAGGCCGGACTGACAGGGCCGTATTGAAAGCCTCTACAGCTTTGTTGAACTCTCCGCTGAGGTTGTAGAGGACCCCGAGGCCCGTCTGTAAATCCGGGTCAACGCTGTCCGAGTTGTTCTGAGCTGCTTCCAGGAAGAGCTCCTTGACCTCTGGCAGCAGTGAGCTGAGAACACACACGAGCAGAAACACACACACACGCACACGCACACACACACAGGGATCAGGATTAGTGTGACTTAGAGCTGCTGCTGAGTGAGCGCTGTGAAGTCTATGAAGCTGTGCTGTACAATGTGGGAACTTTCATTCATAAACTGATGGAAGAGGATTGATTGAATGAAGGAGAGAAAAACAGTTGTCAAAAATAAAAATTAATTTAAATACATCAGGTTCATCTAATGAACATAAACACACAATACATTCCGTGATTATACATCTATAGTTATAGAATGAGGTAAAAGGTCACAGTTTAATGTAAGCTTCCCCTGAGAGCAGCATCAGAAAAGGATGAAGATTGAATCAGGGACATGTAAAGAATCGTGAGGTTGAACTAAAGTAATGGTATGTGCTGTAGATTGTTGTCCAGAGGGAACAACATGGGAATCGGTTCCACCTGTATCGCTCTGCACAGGAGAGACGATTAATGACTCGATGAAGTTTTACTTTACACTGAGAGAAAAGTTAGGCCTCCAGAATCTGATAAATGGAGCGACCGCATCCGTCGGATTAACAATGAAGTGGACCCCCTGCCTTCCTAAGCAGTGAGAGCTATTTTACAAAAAGGATGCTTTTTGGTTTGTGTCTAGCATTTTAGGAGTAAATTCAATTTATACCATCTGTGGATGCAAATTTTTAAAAAAGGTTTCGAATAACATAAAGACAGAGGCTGTAAAACATCTAATTTTAAATTTAATAGGAACAACTAAAAGCACAAACTTGCTGTATTTATTTATTTTTTTACAGTTGGACTCTGAGGCATCGAAGCAAGATGATATTCTGACCTGATAGTAATATTTAAAATACAACATTATAAGGAAATTACAATAGAAAAAAATTAATATAAATATAAGCAAAAGGGGATAAAAAAAAAAAGCTTAATATTAAAGTAAATAATTACATGAAAAACAGCATCAAACTAATAGAAGGAATAACTTTAAAGATGAAACTGCCTCACACAATCATCAGTTTTTGTTTTCCTGAGGAACATTCATCATAGAAAATATAAAATCCTTAAAGTCTGCAGAACTTCACTTTTTTAGTTTAGATTAACAGACTGTTCAAAGTAATTCCTTTTTAAAGCAGTATTTATAAAATTATTCACCATTCTTCCAGAAAAATGGAGGGTCGAATGACGATGTCGGACGAGAGGGTTTCTGCTCTAATTCATCCCAAAGTCGTTTCTAATAGGTTGAGGTCGGGACTTGTCAGGTTCTTCCACACTAAATTCACTCATCCAAGTTTTTGTAGACTTTGCTTTGTGCCCTACTTCCTAATCAGGTTTAAAGGAAAGCGGCTATCGCCAAACTGTTCTTACAAACACGGGAGACAGAAATTTCCCAAAACATCTTGGCATGCCGGAGCATTAAGAATCACTTTTAACAAAACCAAAGGATTAAACCCCCCCCCCAAAACATAGACTTATTCCATAATCTCTTCACACACAGCTTTACGTCTGACACGATGCAGACTCTTCTGGGATGCTACAAGCCAGGCTCGTCCATTGGACTGCCAGGCTGAAGCATGATTTGTAAATACAGGTGAGGCCACTGTGTGATGTAAACCAACCCATTCTTTCACATCTGTTGATAGTAGCTGTCTGCACAGCTAACTGCTGGATTTTATACACATCTGGCCATGGAGGTGAACTAAAACATTTAATTTATCAGTCTGGATCTCTTAAAAAAATGCTTTTTCAAAAGCTGAATTGAGTCCTGCCTTCATCATTGTTACAGTTCTTTAGGTTTCGATGCTGTTTTTTTTTTTTGCAAGTTCTGCTGTTTCTTATGTCTATGCAACCAGACTGGTAAAAATAAGCAGTAATTAAGAAGAGGTCAGGCTTATTCCCACCGATCCCAGATCTTAAAAGCAGTAATTTTCTGTGAAATATGATAAAATTTAAAACCGTTCATCTCTATAATAACCAAACAGAAAACCCCAACATAAACATAAACAAATGAAAGTTCTGAAATGTGAAAAAGTCTGATTAAAAATGCAGATCCTCACATTGATATGCAGCACTGTTTTTGCCTATTAAAACAAATAATTAGGCAGTTACAGCTGTCTCAACCTAGGAAATTAATGGGCAGAAAATTATATTATTGATCACAGCAGACTATTAGTCATTCTCTTTTTGCTGTTTCCTCAGTTATGTGAGGACTCTCAACTTTACATATTTATAACTGCTTACATGTCTATTTTTTTTAATTCAATAAAGCAAATTAATACTTATAATTTGATAAATATGTTAATTTATATGCAGATGCATTAAGTGTTTATTAATTAGAAGATAAATCAATAAGACAATAAGCCAACTATTTTTCTTTTACACAATAAACAAGAAGGGGGGAAATAAGGTCCTAATTTGAATAAGTAAATTAGGAATAGAATGAAGAAAAATGTAATTTTTTAAAAAATAAAACCTTCTTCAGAGTTATTTAGAAAGACCATAGTATCAAAGAGTTGCTGTCTGTTACTTTTAGGACTGTCCATGTTGGATCAGTTCAGGTTCTCTACCTTTCATGTCGACCCGCGTTGAGAGCGTAAGACATTCTGCGCTGAGAGTTGGGGGAGCCTATCAGATGGATCTTGGCCTTCAGCAGGTTCTTGTACTTGGGATTGTGTTTCAACCAGCGGAGCAGGGCTTCACAGGCGTCATGACGCATGCCAGTGTTGGTCAGGCTCACGGCCAGAGCCATGAGGGCCAGGAGGTTGTTAGGGTGGAGCTCCAGACACCTGGACAGAGACAAGGAGAGAGGGTGTAAAGTGGGACTTCAAAGAGAAATTTAGATGTGACAAACATTAATTGGGACCAGATGAGGCAGAAGCACATCAGACCTGGATGAGCTGTGACTCCTTTTGCCCTGCATCCTCCACAGAGGAGCAGGTTTTTCATGCTGCCCACACCTGGTTGATTTGAATTAACTTTGCATTTGTGCAAACTCTCATTTGGTGATGTTGCAAGAGATTGGAAGTGTCTCTGCTGTGGTTACTGTAGTTATATCCTCAAAATACATCACTGAAGATCTTTTGTTGGTTTTGTAAGAGGAAAGGAAAGTAGACCATAGAGCTGGAAGAAGGACTTGGATATGTTAAGAGACTAGGTGAGAGGCCAAAACAAGATTTGGCTTTCAGCAACATTTAAGCCTGATTTGCTGCAGTTTATCTGCCAACTTCCTTAAAACCATCATAATCCCAGACCAACTAAATTATTCCAGCCTCCTGCTGGGAACTGTTCTTGGCTAAGCTTGCACACATGCAATGTTTGAATTCAAAGAACACTTAGAGAAATTTGTCTTTTTTTTTTAAGAAAAGAAAAAGCTAGGTTTGTGTATTTCTTCACACTTTTATGGTTTGTAAAGGACAGATTGTCCTGTCTAGGAATAAATCATTCATATTTTGACTTATTTAGCTACACACAGCAAGTGCTTGTGTTGTCAGAACTGTGGCTGGACACTTTAATGATTAAAAACTAAAAACTATTCAGACAGTAAGTTTTCGTAATTAGATGCAAAATAGCAACATGATGGCTGCCAGTTGATAAAGATCAGTGTAGCAACAGCAGGATTAATGCCAGAAAAAAAATCTAATCTCACTTCAGACCAAACTACTCCTCACAGATGGAGTGATTACATAACAATCAAAGTCGATATGAAGCCAGCAAGCAACCTGAAATTTGAAAGATGGTCTTATGCAAGAAAAACTATTTTAGAGGCAGAAAAATAACTATAGATCTGCTTTATAATCAGATCACTTTGACCCTAAAGTATCTGCTTATGTGACAAAAAAGTAAATTGATCAAATGCGTTGAAAATATGGATTATTTCTCCTCAGCGGCATCTTTACTTCACTTGTCAGAGTTCACATTCTTGGAAAGGTGCAATTTCTGACTTCAGCAGAGTTGTGAATGAAATTGGGCCACCTCTTATTGAGGCATCCAGTCAGAGCCCCGACTTTTGCAATCACAGTCCAAGCAGGGTTCCTCTAGTTTAAGAATAGGAAAAAATTACATAAATTGTTCTTCCAATATGGTTTAAGGGAATTCAATAGAAACTAGTGGAGGCCTTATGCTTTTTAGAGCTGTGGCTACACTTCCATTTCTTATAAAGATATTCATAAGCCTTTTACTTTCTTACATTTTGTTATGTAACCACCTCATTTTTCATTATATTTGTTATAGGTGGCTCTCCTCAGTGTTGTCTCAGGCGGGCTGAATACAAATCCACATCATAGTTTTCTGAATATTATTTGGAAAACATATTTCATCTTTCTATCTAATTGTGTGCTTCTTTGTGTTGGGCTATCGCATAAAATATCAAGAAAATACATTAAATGTAGAGTTGAAATGTGACAAAATGTAAAAAAAAAAAAAAACCTGTCCAATTCATGGTACTTTGCAAAAGTTTTGGCACCATTTATCTCTAACTCCAGCTGTGTGTGCATATACTGTCAGAAAGCTTGTATAAACCGATAAACAAATATAAAATCAGGATCTTTTGTCATTTTTTGATTTCAAATCAGAACCCAACTCAGATGTTTCCCATTACCTTTGAAGGGAGACAATTGCTGCCTGCTCATTTTCATTTTCTGCCTGTGTTGTCCCTAAGACTTGCCAGGCCTGTAGGGAAACAGAGAATACAGATATCAGTAAATAGCAGGAAGGAAAAACCACAGTGTGTCTTCTCAGGGGGGTCAAACACAGAAGGAATAAAAAACAGAGATCTGTCACAGAGAGACTGATGCTGCAGCTTCAGATCAACTGGCTTACATGAGCTCCAGAGCTTATCAACAACCACAGTTGTGCATTTTGTTCCTCTTAATTGAAGAAATGTATCTTTAATTTATTTGTTTGATTGTTTTAGCTTCCAAATTTCCTACCCCCATCTCATTTGGGTAATTAATTGTTTAAATCTTGATTTGGTACATGCCTATAAGTCAATTAAATCTTTTTCTGAACATTTTTAACCATGTAGGTAATAAAAGCAATTACACAAACACCAAATCTTCAGTGGATCAAAGATAAGAATCTTTTTCCTTTGAATGATGGATCCTAATTTTCCCAGTGCATAAACAATTTTGCCTTGTCGTCTATTTTATTCCAATTGTTGTAAGACATTTTCACAGCAGCTACTTTAACAAACTACAAGATGTGGAAAATGTTGTAATAGCAAAACCAGAGTAAATATATTCCAGAGTTTGCATCAAGCTGCTCAAATGAACCAAAGGATGCCTTGAATTTTAACTAAGAAGAATGAAATCTAATTGATTACTTCAAAACTTATAGAGAAACAAGCCAGAAGATTTGGAGATTTAAGAAGTGCAAAAAGTGCTATGAGTAGCAAGATCTGACTCAGCATTTGTATTTCAGGACATTGTAAAGATAAATAAGATGATTTGCATTCAGTGTCTATATCTACCTTGGAAAAATAAAGCACTTTGGTATTACAGCTTTACATACAAATTGCTGTGTTGGCAGTTTTTTTGTTTTGTTTTTTTTTACCGAGGCCTAATGTTTGCAAAGACAAGGAAGAGAGCCAGCCAAATTAATCAGCCATAGACCGACAGATGAGATCAGCTTTGGCTTCTAACACACTGAGAAATACGAGTATAATAACTTCTTAGGCAAATTTGAGGGATTGTATATGATCCTATATAGCTAACAGGGAAACAGGAGTTGTACCAGTTCCTGAAGAGCTGAGGCAGTAACTCATTTTACAAGAAAACTTTATTCTGCTCTTTAACTTAACAACAAGAAAAAGATTTAATGTTTGAAGATAAGTTTGAGTTTTTTTTTTCTATGTGTGTGACTGAAATTGCTCCTTTTTCAGTCGAAAAAAGGAGCACCGACCTCACTGATCTCAGTGATTTTCTCAGGGTGGAAACTAAACCCTTCAACAGCAGCACTAATTGTATTTCCATTTAAATGCCCTGTCTTCCACAAACAGGTTCATGTTCTTTACGTTCTCATATTTTTTAAAGGAGAAATGGTTCATAACTACAATGCCTTGCAAACATATTCACACCCTTTGAATGTTTTCACACTTTGTCACATGAGTGGGATTTTATGTGACAGTCATAATCAAAACACAAACACAGAGACTGCAGATAATTGCTAAGTAGAAAGAAAATGAGTAAACATTTTTAACAAACTGGAATCTAAAAACTATAATGTAAAGGTGCGTTCATTAACTTATTGTGAAGATAATCTCTGACGATGCTATTTTGCTTGACACTTTGAAACGAGGGGCAAAATTATTTCTGAATGATTCACGGTGGGGCAATAAGCCACTAAGCACCCTATGAGGAATTTGGGAATCGTATTAGTTCCATACACCACAGGATAATCCTCTCCTTGGAGTAACTGGCACATTTCTGTATGTTCCAGGGGACTCTGAAAGCACTTTGTGTGACGGCTTTGCTCTTTGAGCTTGCAAAGAGGTCACTCTTTTAGTAAAAAGAGGAAGATTTAAAAATATACTAGAATGAGCTATTATTCAGCTCGTTGAGCAAATGGAAGCCCTGATGAGGAGCAAGTTGTGAGCTACAGCAAACACTCCCACTGCAGGCAATCAACGTCAGGTCTGTGGATGCTGTCTGCTAAATCAGCTTCACACAGCCTGTGGTCAGGCAGGTGTTCTTCCTATGTCCTATGTCACCACATGAGGTGGAGAAGGTGAGGTTGGACTGTGATTAAGGTTATCCAGATGCTGGATGCAGTATTTCTTGCAATCAGTACAATAAATGTTCCCTCTTCCTCCTCCGATAAAATGCATGTGTAAATATGAACGTCCCCCATGGTTAACTTTGGTAGTCAAATTGGGCAAAGAGCAAACAAACTACAAACCAATGTGTGTGTGCGTTATCTTGTGTGTTAAATGAATTCACCTCTGAATCTTGAGGGTCCTGCAAGACGGCTGCTTCGAGCAAAAGCACAGCGTTTGGCAAGTCTCCCTCTCGAGATTTCTTCAGTCCCTCCTCAAATGCATTAGGCAAGTCTTTATAAGGATTATCTGTGTGGAAGTAGTAACCCTGTCAGCAGAGGAGAAAACAACAAAAACAGGGGCAGAGGCAATGTCAGTTTTTCTCCTTCATATGAAAATGCACACGATCCTTAAGTAAAGCTCCAACAGGAGGCATTGATTCCCTCCCCCCTTTTCTGCTCCACATCAAAACCATGAGGACCTCCTTTGGGTTCAACTGTTCTCTTTAAGTGTTAAACCTTGAATTTTTTTATTTTAACTTGGATGAACCTACTCTTTTACATGCATTTGTCCTTGATGACTTTGACACTGCTTTTTCAATAAGATCTGACTGTGCTGGGAATCAGAAGGCCCATAATGCTAATCTTATGGGGTTTGCTTTTATGAGAAGGTCAGTTCATAGTTGAATGATTCAGGAAAACTCTGGTGCACAGCAGGTGCTTTTACATCCAACTCCAAAGTAATAAAATTAATTATACATTTAGCATGCAAAAAAGAAACTAATATTCTTGTGTGTCAGAAATGATTATGTACATGTAATCACTTATATAGACAGCAAAACAAAACAATGAATAAACAGGTTTGTGTTTCTAAACCAATTGAAATGTTTGAATTATTTATTAATTACACCGTTTGACAAAGGTTTACTGTAGTTTTACTGTAATTATTTCAAATACAGAGCAACAAACAACAATTTAGAAGCTCATAGATAAATCGTAACACGTGATTTGTTAAACTGGACGGTGACTCATCTGCTTGGACGTAGATGCTTTGGCCCCACCCACTGACCTCGATTAGTGATGCTGCAAATAAGTTACTGTGCTTATAGCTTTCACGGAAAGCTATGAAAAAACCTTTTATTATCTGATTTTAAATTATGTATAAAGTTATCAAAATGTAAATAATTATTAATATATGACTCATTTGGGTATTGCACTGTGGCTCTTTAAGCCCTTAATATGCATTAAATTACAATTCTAATCTGAGAACCTTGTGCAACTCTTAGTAAATAATGCATTGTTTACTGTAGGTTTGCTATGACTACATGAATCATTTTAAGACACCAAATCAGAATAGATTTCATCTCGAGGCAGTTTACAAACATACAAATTACACATTTATTTACATGCATTTCAGTTTAACCCTGAGTAAAACATAAAGTGCCTTAATTTGTTTCATAATGTCAATAGCTTAAAAATTGTCTGTCTTATGGAAGGAGAGCTGATTTTATTGAGTTATTACCAACAATGGTAATAACTCAACAATGTCTCCTTTTGATCAAACATGTGGCTACAATGGAAAGGAATGATCATTTTTAATGTCTTCTGCACATTTTCTTCACCATCTGGAGAGATTCCTGCAGGTGGATGGTGTAAAACCTTCTGACCTTTTCATGTGGAGATACAGATGAGGGTATTTGTGCCTGCTCGTTTTCTGTCAGCCAGTTTCGTCGGGCCAGTTCTTCCCACTCTGCCTGCATTTTGTCCCAAAATTCTGTATCCGACTGCAGACATAGAGAGGAAGCAGTGGAGGATTACGGTTGGTTAGATGGGGAGAGAGTGCAAGGTGACAGCAGGGAATGACTGATTAGTGTGCTGTAAAACAAAAGCTCCTGTTAGGTTTTCCATCACCTGGAAATGTCACATTTGTCAAGATTAGCGAGTCTTTGTAATTTATGAACTTCGCCCTCCTTCTGACTTATAATTATATGTCAAAGTGGAGCTTAAAAAAGTTTGTACACTGAAAACAAAGATACGGATGAAAAAAATAATCAAGTCCTCTAGTAACTGAGCAGCAGGTCAAATAAAATGGTTATTTAATAAAATAAAACACAATATAACAAAAGTAAATTCTATTAGTGTGTTACAATGATGCCCTTAAAATATATATTCTAATTATATATTCCAATTCAATTATAGTTTAAAAATATCTTAATTGCAAATGTGAAAGCCACCCAACCCAGGACTTTACAGTCTCTATCAACTTGACATTTGAACTGTCATTTGCTGGCATTTAATTAGCTGCTAACAGAGCTGAGGTTCTCTCTGGATGGGCATCCTGTCAGTTTAAGATGCCAAATCACTTTCTGCATTTACGTTTCATCTTTATGTTTGGCAGGGAAGCAAATCCTGGACCTTTGAGATAGATGAGCTTTTACTTCATGAACCCTTGCCTTACAAAGCCTCTGTTTGAAACATCAGTATGAGACATAAATGAATTGTTTTCAGTTTTAAGCCACTATTTTCATATATTATAATATGAAATCTTTCCCTTTGTACACAGTATAAGTTTTAGACTGATTCAGTAACATCAGCATTATTATGGGTTTAATAATACATCGCTATTAATTAATAATACATTGCTATTAATTAATGTTATCTAATTAATAGCAGACTTCATTGTAATTTATGATGCATTAAATGCTCTCTAAAAGCATAATAGAACTTTGCACTGAAAATATTTAACTTACTTAATGTGAATTCGTCTATGTCTATAACAAATAAGCCAGGGGAGGTCATGAAGGAAATGACCCTGAGGATGCAGTAAAAGTGTCTACCAAAAAAGGACAATAAGTCAATGTTTTGGCTCTGTTCTTAATCCCATAAGGTGTGTGTGAAAACACTGGTTCTGTCAGGAGGAATGGGCCAGAACTCCATCAAACTACTGTGAGAAGTTTGAGGTTGGAAAACCCAAAATGTTTGACCTAAGACACACAGTTCACAGGCAATGCTTTCAAGTACTGAGGAAATGCATGCAAACTTATGTTATTAAAGCAATTAATAAATAAACCCCTGACACATTCTTTTTCTCACAATTGTGGCATTTAGAAATAATTTGGGTGACTTCAACTGATCTAAAATGAGTTTGGACTTATTCACGGTATGTGCAGTATGATGAACCGTACATACAGTGAATGTACAGTATGTCTCTTTTTATCATGTCTGTAAATTTTCAGTTTCAACTATTAAAAAATATATGATTGACTGAAAACTGGAACAGTGTTAATTACTAAATTAATATTACTAAATTAATTTCTTTGATGACAGAGTTCGTCAGTCATTAACCTGGTGGTTTGATTTGTTTGTACTAGTTGGAAAATATGCAAACAACCGACTTATCAAAAAAACATTACAATTAAATTCTTATTAGCTGCCACTTGGTTTTACTTCAGTGTAAGCTGAAAAATCTTACTTTACAAACTCAAAGCAGGTATTGTTAGAGAAATGTTTATCTGAAGGAAGATCGACTCTGATCCAAACCGACATTAGATGAGCATGAATCAAGTTCAAGTTTTTTGTGTTTGTACGTTTGAACACTCAGTGAGTGGTCCCATCTCTTTTTGTGCATATGGCTTCCACTACAGATGCTTTTACTGGCAATGAATAGCCACAGCTTTTTCTCTTCCATCTGGCTGGTTCCATGATTTTCGCATGTCTTCCTGTCAGAAAGGAGAGCGAACCGGGAAGAATGAAGCCAAGCAGAGCAGAACAGCCTTGTGTGTCTGACTGACTAAAGCCTGAACTCCATCAGTACATGACGGATCAAAATACAGTCACTGTGTGTGTACTGATGCTGCAGATGGGTGTAAAATACAGATCTAGATATTTACACGGCAAGAATACGGGAGTTGATGTGAGATGACATTAAATCCTCCACATGATTGATAATGAGGCCACCATGTTGCTCCACTGAGTGTTTACTTTATTTTGATTTTAACATCTTTTGCAATTTGAGAAACTTAAATAAATAAAGTTAAAGTTTATTCTATGTCTTTAGTCACTAAATATTTCATACTGAGTATTGTTGCAGTATGTATAAGGTGACTTATCCTTTAAAGCAGATTTGTTTTAGTACTTTGGTGGAACCATCACACATTGCATCTTATTTGTTTCTGTTTGCTTTTAATCTCAGTCCTGATGTCTCTTTTAATGATTTTCATGCAGCAGCTATTATCATTTTCATAATGCTGCCTTAATGCTTTTCATTATTCCTTACAGTGCTGCGGGCCTGTGTTTGCACTGTGACTTAGTTCATCGTCTCATTACTGTATCGTGTCAATCTACTCTTCTTCTAATCACATCAAATGATGAGATGCATGATTGAAATGGAGTGAGTGTGCGGGCATGTTTTTATTACAAATATGTTTTCTTATATTGCTGTGATGTTTTTAACACTGGTGCTGGCAGTTTAATTAAGGGAAACAGAGCAAAAACACAGAGAGAAAATTTAAATCCTGTCTTATTGGAAGGAGCCCATAGCTTCAACTTTTAATCTGAGCCGCTCTGAAGGAGCTCCCAGCCAATAAACATGCCACAACTGGTTAGAAATTAATTGGTAATACCTACATCATGATTAGTGTGGCTTAATCTGCATAGGGCAGACAGAGGGGCTATATGCAGCCAAAGTAGATTTTCACTCTACTGACAACAACTACAATCCATGTCCGGTGCATAGAAACTATTCACTCCTCTAAATTTAAAATTAAAATATAATCAGACCGATAAAAACATTTTATATCCAGAAATGTGGGTTTAATGAAAAGTATCATTCTTATCAGTTTAAAGGTTATTTTCAAAATGTACTTTTAAAGTAGGAATTGAGTCTCATCAGAAAGAATGATGTAATTCACTGAATATGACTACATATCTTCAAACTAATTTAAATGCAGAGGATGTTAAAAGATTTGCATGACCACACACGATAGTCACATTATTAAAATACCATTGTGGAAGTTTTTCCAGTAATCTTATCCTTTTACTTTCATTAAAATATCAGTGCATAAACCCAGCACTGCAAAGCGACCCCTGTTTTTGCCTCATTAAGCATTGCTCCCGATTCGTATACAGTAATCCCAAAAGGAATTGAATAAAAAGCTTTGTTAGAGCACAAATGAGCCTTTTCGCCATCCATATTAATTTGGTCCAAGAGATAAAACCTAACATTCTGCAAAGCCAGCTGTCATATATAAACTTTATGTTCACCAGCTGCCAGACAAGCACAAAAACGGTGCAATGAAAGAACGTCACATAGAAAGAACCTCAGCAACGTAATGTAAAAATAGAAAACTGCTGTTCCTTTGAAGTGTGGTTTCTTTATTCTGACAGGGAAGAAGGCTTGGAGACATGGGAAACTTTTAAAAGTAATCTTTTTTTGATAAACACACAATTATTGTTAACCGGACATTTTTGCTTATTTTAATTGTACGCAGTTCTTTAAATGTCCTGTGAGTTAATATATATTTGCCCATTTATCAATAACAACTGGAACTTTCAATAGTTAGCAAGTTATTTCCACAATTTACTGTCTATTAAAAGAATGCCTCTCAGATTAATTTCACTCCCAGCTACGGCGGGGGTGAAATTACTGTAATAACCCAAAAACACAACATTTCCGTTTTCAGAAAACAATGGAATTTTTTACAATACTGCAAATTTGGTTGGATCGTCGGCGCTCTGTTTGGTCTAGAAGGATTAAAGAATTAACAAACATTTGCATATATTGTAACTCCTGATATGGGAATCCATCCGGATAAATATATCAGATATCGGATTTGTTATGATTCATAAAAAAGTGTTTATTTGGCATTCAACCGTGTTATGCTAGGTAGCCTAAAGGTTTTAACATTAAACATCTATTTTAAGTAATTTGATTTGAGTCAGAGTCTCTGGAGCCAAGCAAGTAGTTCCTCGAGGTTACTTATCCATATTTTACCCAGGGAGCATATTTAAGAAAAAAAGGGAAAGTCTCATTATTTACTTGTGACACAGCAGCCTCCTGATGAGGAAAAAAATCCTTTTCATCTGCAGCACAGGCCTGGCCTGGCCTTTTAATGTTAATGAGCTACCCGCTGCTATGCTGCATAGGGCAAGTCCTTGGTCAGCAGGACAAAAATAGGAAGCTGGAGTTCTGATAATGTCAGTCAGATGAGAATAAAACATCTCCTTGGACAAAATACTACAAAGCCATTAAAGAAGGGAATAATAAAACTTTGGAAATGTCTTTCAGGAGCTAACTGTGTGCTTCTGTTGTGGACTGTCACAAAACCATTGTAAGCTGTTGTAAAATTAATCAAAACTTCAATCAATGTCTGATCTTTTATTCTCAAAGGAAATCATGCCCAAAGATAAATTGTCAAATGCCAATGAAAACATGCAAAGAAATTGGTAAGAACAACTTACCAATTTTTCTACATGACTGATTACGACTTAATTTAATTGTTTACAACCTGATTTTAATGGCTGTTTGCTTAGTAGGAAGCATTTTCATTAGTTCCAAATTACAGTTTCTATTCTATTCTATTATTCTGTTTTTGAATATTATTTAATAGGTTTTTCATGGTTCTACAAATAAAATTGCCTGGATGAAAATAAAACACTTTGCAACAATCATACAGTAATATGATAGATGACGAAGAAGAAAATTAAGGTGAGATGAGATGATAGGCAAATAAAAAAACAGTGAAGACTCTGAAACTCTGCAGATTCTTCAGAAAAAAGACGTTATACAGTCTTTGCAGAATTGCATTTCTTCTGCAATCCCAAACTGTATGCTTTTTACGATGTTCTGAATAACAAAAGTAAAGCCCTCCTGTTGTCATTTTATACAAAAGAGGACTTACGGTCACCTTTCTCTCATTTTATCACCGGTGTGGGAGTATTTTTAATTGTCCCTCAGTGTTCTTCAAAGTCATGCTTTGGCTGTTTCAGAGGTTTCATGAAAGTATTTCACTGTCACCACCTCATTTAAAATGCATAGCCATTTGCCTTCTTTAAATATCTCTTCATCACCTTCCTGGAACAGGAATTCAAAGCTGATCCCCATCTCTTGGATGGGGCTCCCTTCTCTCCTCCCTTCTCCATTGATTTTTATGTATAAGGACAGAAAACCTTACAGTTTCTTATCAGGGACGACTCTGTAAGATGAAGCTCGTACTTCTGAGACTAATTCTTTATCTGCTGCCTCTCTGGGCCCTAATTTCCTTATGTTTGTCTGGCTCTTCTAATCCAATGAAATAAAGTGAAAAGCTCACTGCTGATTTAATATTCTCTGAGCTATCTCTTCTAGGATTCCTAGATGAATGTGAAAGGGCATGAGTATGCACTGCATTTTAAATTGGAGTTATGTGATGCCGGCTTTGGACACTTACAACAAAAGCAAGAAACAGTGAGCCTCCTTGAAGCACAAGGTATCCACAGAGGAAGCTGAGGCTGAGGTTTACTGTTACAAGTTGATGTGGCAGACTGAGATGGTTGTTCATTTTGTGATGTCATCGCTCACCTGCCATGCATGTTGGTTTTGTGGATAGTTTTTATTTTTTGTCGCGAGACATCATTGCTATGTTTGAAAAGGGATTTCCAATTCCTGAAGTCTCTGGTATAGCTTTCACACACATTCCATAGTTGCTTCTCGTGCTATTAAAACGTGGATAGAGCAGGACTACTTTAATTTATTTGTAGTAGAAGTGAGAATTACTCAATTAAGCGTAAAAAATATTGGGGCATGGCGTGGCGCTGTGGTTAGAGCGGGCGCCCTGACATAGTCGTCCCGAGTTCAACACTCATTCTTGGTTCTTTGGGACTATTTTCTCCTTTCTCTACCCCTTTCCTGTCAGATTACTGCTACATAAAGGCCACTAGAGCGGCAAGTCGGCCGTCTTGCTGAAATTTTACATTTTTAAGATAAAATTTTATATTTAACCACTAGTTGGCATCAGAATAATGCAGGAGTTGAAACTTAAGAGCAGAACTTTGTTATATTACAGATTAAAAGTTTAATATATCAGCTCAACATTAAATGGTCTTGAAAAACCATCCAGATATGCCAAACAATGCACAGTAATAAATTTAATTTGTTTCATAGCTTTACCCACAGAGTTAGCATTGTTTTTGTTCCTTAAATAAACAAGCCAGAATTATTGCTGTTAAAAAAAACAAACAAAAAAAAAAACAAATAAAAGACTAAATAATCTGTTTAGTCTGTTTTCATCATTATTCCATCTCCTAACTTTAAAAAATATATGCCTCACAAGGACATGACAAAAGTTACACAAATTTTATCTGCTGGAAATTGAAAAACCATCTTGGCGATTCGTGTTAAATCTCATTAAAAGTTGGCGGGGAAGATGCCTTGCTTTTGACAGGTGACAGATGTGAGCAGTAGCACTGAGCTGCACACGGCTTACCTCAACAGCAGCCTTGGCTCGCTCAAACTCCTCCTCCAGGGACTGATGTCTTGACAGGAGGGCGCTCCCCCAGCGCTGTTCCTTCGTTAGACGAGCCTGTCACACACACACACACAAGCATACACACATTTCATGATATAAACATTTATGCCAAGAAAAAGTCTATAACACGTACACCTTTACATTCACATAGCACGTCACAGGACACACGCGCAGCCAGAGGAAGAGGCGGGTTGGGAGAGTGTGCAGGGTCAGCCGTTGCTGCTTTCTCAGGCCGAGTAAATATTCCTGCCTCAACAAAGCTTCTGACATGCTCAGGAAGGATAGCAGAATCACTAATGTCAGCAACCACCACCAGTGTACATCCCCACCACCCGACCCACATCTGAAAATACTGGCTTCTCTCAATTTCATTCTTCACCCAAGCCTGGCCCAATTTCTGTGCACCTGCACATGCAATAGTAATAATAATAATAATAATAAAAATAAAAAAAAACAATAAAAAAAAAAAACACAAGCTGATATATTTTCTGTATTTAGATGCAATGCTTTGTCCTGCTTTGAAAAAAAAAAATCATCCAGTTAAGTCCATGCATGTAGTTTGGCATTGTCAGACTGCAGTGTAATTTCCATTATTTTTATTACAAATCTGCTCTAGTAAATGATTTTTATATAACCCTTCATGTTCTGGTATGATATGACACAAAATTTACTATAAATAGCAAAGGCTATATGTATCCCAGGGCAAGTAAATCTATTACAAAGACCAACCCTGCTCTATCTTCTGCTTTTATTGCTTGGGACGTAGGCGAGTTATTACCTGTAGCAATTCCCATCTTTACTGATGGGAATTGAAGTTTAATTTAGGTTGATGCCACTAAATGGAACAAGAAAAAAAAAAAAAAAAGCCAATGCATATTTGAAAGAAACAAAAATATCGCCAGATTTAGAGTTTCTGGTGCCCTTTGGGATGGCTAAATGTCATTTTAATACACTGCAGTTGGTGTTTTAAAGGAAAAATCCACCCAAAAGGGACACAAAATGGGGAATTAAATTTTCTACATCTTTACAGCTTATTTATCTGTGGACAATATTCAATTAGAAACCAAACAACAGTTTTCATTCACCTGAGATCAGGACTACTTAGTTATGCTTTAAGATAAAGTTGAGAAATGAAAAATGACCTAACTGAAAAGATATCTGGCTTCTATATGATCACACATCATATGATCATTGTCTGTTTCTTGCATTTCTGTAGCAAAATAAGTAATGCAATAAGTAATTGCAAAGTGGCAAAGTACAGCCTGTCCTCTTAATTGCTGTTGCTAAGTTATGCTTATTTTCCATCATGGTGCAAACAAAGTTAAATTGCAAATCAAAATGCAAAGTCATTATAAAGAGGGCATCATAAAAAGGGATTCTTGACTGAATGTTGCCTGTTGGCATTATTGTACCTACAATTGAATCATGGGTTTTGCTATGGATGCAGTAAAGCAAATTTCAGGATTAAACTACGTCGATTATGATTTATCATTAGGGTGAATGCTGACTGTCTTTCTTGCTTTTATTTTCAGTAAAAGAAAGTGAACCCTCTGTCAATTCTAGGATATTAGTGTGGAAATTATCTAGTTGTATCATTGTATCAGGCTATGCAGTGATTTAATCCTCATGCATTTAAAGTCAAATAAGATTTTGCTAAAAAAAACTCCATGCCGTTTACCTAAAACACATAAAGCTCTATAATTTAAAGAGGATGCAAGAGTGCTTTTTAATTTTTTTTATCATGACTTAGGGTGGATTTTTCCTTAAGCTCAAATAATTGAGCCACACAGTTGTTAGTTAGTTGAGAAATAAATCATGCAAGACATGTTTCCTCTTTGCAGGCATGCTTTTCCATGTATTTTTATGTATGTGAAGAGGATGTGGTGGTTTAAGGGTCACTAAGTAGACAGGAAGTAAAACTAATATCTACAGTATCTGAGTCACAGATAAAACATGTAATTCCAAAGTGAAGCACATTTCTGTTTGTTTGTCAATAATCTCCTTCCATGTGGAGCTTCTATCTTTACTCCAAAATCTATTATTCATGAAACAGCTGAACAGGCGATATATGTTTGCTTAGTAGGACCAACACTAATGGGCTCAGAGTAAAGCAGCTAAATAATTCATAGGCTATTAATCTAATAATGGCATCTGGAAACAAGACTCCTTACATTAACCTACAGAGCAGCGTCAACGAAAAAGAGAAGCGCATGACATTTGGACATAAAGGCACCACAAAAGGAAACGGTAAAAGTGCATGTTGATTCCTTCGAATGACTAAGACTTTGGTCCTTATTGAGATGGTGTCATGCTGTTGAAGTGGTGCAAATGTAAAAGTCTTTTGTTGTTGAAAAGATACATAGGGAGGCTTACATGTCTTCCACTAATATACTGCCTGTTGAGCTGAAATGGAAGAATTGTAGGTGTTAGGACAAAATGATGGGCAAACAATGACAGAACAGAGTGACTTATCAGACACAAGCTTGGATATACATCACCATTGTGCAGTTGTTAAATAAGTTAAACTCATTTAAAATGCCTAAATGATGATTGGATATGTTAAACTGTTCATACCAATGAACAGGGTTTAAATTGCACACACAGCGCTCACACTAGTGGCATTATCTCTCAGCTTTTCTGCTGTAATACTAAATACTTACCTGTGATGCCAAGGCTGATTCTGGCTCTGCTTTGGTGTTTGCTTCCAACAAGTTCTTATTTGATGAGTCAGATTGGCCTTTGCAGTCTATAGACCTACGGGAGAAAAACATAGACATGAGGTGCAATTCGGCACATTACAAATTATTTTATCTGGGTATTTTTATTTGACACATATGTGATCATTGGAAATCATTTTGGTGCTTCTAATCGTTAGAAGGACCAAAAACCCTTACAAGGATGCAACTAACCCTTCAACGGAGCAGCGACGATCGAGCCAAATCTGCAGTACCATGATTCTGGTACATTTTGCGCTATCTTAAAAATTCCAATGGTTTCTGAAAGGGGAGATGTTGCGCTTTCCAGCAAATTTTAGGTTATTACGGTAATTTCACTCCCGCCGTAGCAGGGAGTGAAATTAATCTGATGGGTGCTCTTTCAATAGACAGTAAATTGTGAAAATATCATGCTTTATATTGAAAGTTCCAGTTGTTATGGATAAAAAACAAATATACTTACTTACAGGACATTTAAAGAACCTCGTACAATTAAAATAAGCAAGAATACCCAGGAGGTGATTTTAAATTTATGTCTTAAAGGGTCAATGTCAATGTTTAAAGCTGAAAACAAATTATTTGTTCAAAGTTCAAATATGTTCAGATTTTAGCTGGTTAAATTTTCAAGTAAAGTTACCATGTTTTTATTATGTCAAAAATTCACCACAGCATCATAAAGCTGTTACGGCTGAAATATATTAATATTGCAAGAAAAAATCTATTAGATTAGGTGTTTTCTTTTTATTGTTTTACTGTTTATAAATTATATATATTTCATTAAGAAAGCATATCAACAGAGTTTTTATTTATAAAATTCCCATGTAATTTTGAACCAAAACATAAACATATTTACATCCATCCTTACAGTCCTAACAATGCCCAACTGTTGCAAAATCTAGAAAAACATTAAAGTGGATAATTGTTGTTATATATACATAGAAAATTATAGTAATCCTATAAACAATGTTTCCAATGCAATACAGGAAGCCACATTTTTGTGAACACGAGCAAAACATTTGGTAGCTGTTAGGATAGTCAGTTTGTTTTTTTGTTATTATGTGAAGAGCAGAATGGTTTTATGATTCTGATGTCTTTGTTTCAGAAAATTCACATCAAAATAAATTTTCTTAGCTTGTAAAAGACATACTGCCTTTACAAACGAGTCTTAGTGTGATTGGTATTTTATCTGCATTGTGCAGATGTTGTTGTGTTGCTTCATGAGCAGAAATTGAGGGTTTATTTTATTATGACCAGACTGTTTTAGTACAAAAGTCACATCTGTTGCTACTTTAAGCATCCTCAGTATGGAGACATTACTGATTACTCACATTTCAAGGGAACAGCTTATTCGTATGGGTCGTATCATAACAAATCATATAACATCATATCATGCATGATGTGAAGTACAGATTAGTAAAGAACATATTAGGATAATTTCTGTTATATCTTTAATTTGTTGTCAGAACAAAAATAACCCACCACAAGAACTCATTGGATGAGTTTTTTGAAGAGCGCCGTCTCTCCAGCTTCCATTTTCTGTTGCCATTCTTCCCAGCGTTGGGATTAAGTTCTTCCCATTTATCCAACGATCCAATGGTAACTAGGAAACATAATTGAAATACAAAAACATGATGATTTCCACACAATAGTTTTGAATCATCCTGAATTGAAAAACTGAATCCAAACACAATCATGTTTTGATCATAGTAAAAAGCATGAAACATTCCAGTAAAACATGACCTACAAAATAACCAATTAAGTCTGACAGGTCTTAATTGCTACTGATATTTCACAAATAAAAGAAGAGATTACATTTTTCTCAAAAAGCTTCAGGCCCTAAATCAGTATCACTCTCTTTGACTTCCAGGTTATTACTTATTACTTATCCTTTTCACCTTTTCAGACGCCAAATGCAAAAGTAATTGGCCCTATCCTGGAAATGCCTTTCAAAATGATAGCTGTCATTACCCTAAATTGGTTCGCCCCCTCTGTGGCCTGTGGATGTTTGAGGTGGCAGAATAATGGAAATTATCGCTATGGAGGGAAAGTGGCAGAACTGCAGAGAGAGGCTTGTGACGTTTTTGTGCCTTTAGAGCACAGAGGTGACATGAGCATAAAGCACTGCAGAGTATTTTCTTAATATTTTGCCTTCATTGAATATATTGGCTTAATAAAATTAAAACCATACACAGATTTCAATTTATTTTGTGAGACAGACAATAGTTGTTTCCAAATATTAAAATTCTAAATAATTGCTGGTTCATTGCGGGACTATAACTTCTTTAAACGCTTCACTGTCTCTACCTGACTCAAGCGATGCCCTCTCAGGGTTTCGCATGCTTGGACCTGTCTGTTCCACTTCCACCTGGATCAGCTCTGTCTCATCTGTCTTTTTCTTGTGTGAGCTGTTCTTTTGGCCGTCACCTCGGGACACCAGAGCACTTTTCTTGTCTTTGCTGTTCCTCCTTTCTCCCGGTTCACTGAGATCTAAAAGGTCCAGTGTTGAAGAAAGAACTGTAAGAGTAAAAAATAAAAAATAAAAATAAGAGAGAAGTTAACAAAGACAAACTGCATGGCAAGTATAAACTGTCAGTGAAGACTTTTTAAATCAAAAAGCTATCAGATTGGTTTTTCAGTAAATGAACTATATGTTGGGGAATAAACTGTTCACTTGGTTGTATAAGAAACAAAGATGAGAGGGAAAGGAAAAAGGCCGTTCAGTGAAGATATTTAATTCTTATTCACTAGTTTTATTGTGATTACAGTCAGATTTATTGTAAATTCAGTTTTTGTTTTTCAAGTTGCAGTAGGTAACATTTAAAAGTTTATGTTTTTTTCCATATTTGATTATAGTTTAACTATGTCATAACAGTGTATCATGAAAAACTCAAACTCTTTTGCCTTCTTCCTGTGGCTCTACTGCCACCTGCAGAAATGGACCAAACCCTATCGGAAACAACCAGTCAGAGGCAGGTGGAAGACCTTAGCACTGTCAATCAAGCTCATGTACACACCACTCACACGTCTGTCTGCTTATTATCTTGGTTATTTATTTAAAAAATGTAATTTACTATTCCTGTACTGAGGACAGCATTCCTGCTCACTGACAACTGTAATTTAAAGTAATCGGATGCCTGCTGCTTCTAGTTGAATGCTACTGCTAATTTAAATTTTGCCAAATTCTCCATGGAATTTGTTTTTTATTTGTTTCTCTAAAGTAAATTATTTCATATAATTGTACCTGCTTTTTGAAGTTGGATAAAAATAAAAGCAGTTTTTATAGAAAGCATGCAAAAAAAAAAAAAACAGCCTAAGAATATGTCAACTAAATCTGGATTTTTGTACTTGGTAAAAACTGAAGTATTTCACTTTTATCTCCAAAAATTGTGACTGTATATTTTGTAGAGCGTGAAGGCATAGCTGTAGGCAAATGTCTGAATAATTGGCATGTTTCTGTTTTATGACAACCAGCATTTGCTGACTGAAATCTGTGCGTAATTAGAGGCTGTGCTTGCCTTTCATGCCTTGTGCCTTTTAGATGACGAGGATAATTACAAATCAAAGGAGACAGACTCAGGAGGGTAGTTGTCTGAACTGTTTTCAGTGTTTTAAAACGGGTGCAAGCTGCTCATGAAAACACTGTAATGTCAAAAAGGTTTCTCCATTTCTTGGTGAGACTGGATAGATGCTGCGTTTGCCAACCAATTTGCTGTTTGGTGGTTTAAATGTCTACAAATTAGCTGACTCAGAGTATATAAGCTTGCTTTAACATTTCAGTGTCTATAGATTAAATTAATTACTTCAATCCTATCTATAAAGCGTTGGACTGGCATATCAAGACTGTATAAAACTGGCATATCAAGCCTGATATACCAGTAATGCCTGTGACAGTGACATAATTTGTACAGTGCCAGCTATACCAATTATAGCTGGCACCTGCATCCATTTAAAGAGACAGTGCTCTGGGATCTGGAAGTGTGCCAACCTTAATCATCTGCCATATGCCCTGCATATGTCTTTGCAAATATATCAAATCACAATTGACATCACAGGGTGTGTAATATCACAATTGCAAAGGACTTCTGTTCTTACTTCAAGACATTTAGTTTGGTCTGTATAAAAGTCACATTGTCTTGCTATCGCTTTAATTCTTCATGTAGCTACAATGACTAAAATATATATTTCTCCACCACACAGGCTTCGGCAGAAGGCTCTTCATTATTTTGAGAATAAACTTTCTGAGTAGTGTTAGCCATGATTTGTTTTGAAGTCTGTCACGCTCATCACGAGGCAAACAACATGCAAATTTGTCACATGGTGTTCAGTGGTTATAGTAAGTCTAGTTGGTTCTATTACTGGGTAGAAAATATTTCTAGGAAACACCTTTAATTAAATTTTTATTACACACAATCCACCAAACCAATCTGTTTGTAAAAAGGTGAATGAGGGATCTTATCTAAAGTAGGTAAATTAAATCTATTTACCAAATGGAAAACAATAGCTAGCATTATACATTATGTGTATAAGGCTTTTCAGAAACAGTGGTGTCTGTACGCCTGCTCTGGATCTACTATGGTGTTACAATAAAACTATGCCCTTTATAATACACACTCTTTCGCTATTCACCGTAAGTGGGTCAGTAGACCAATTCTGTTAAACTGATGCATATTGTGTCTTGGTACAATGACAGTATTTTTCTCATCTCATTTTTTTAAAACTGGGCATAAATGGCTAGCTAAACTTCAGCTACACAAAGAACTGAGAGAACAAAGACTGATGTCTAATGAGGACAGAAGTACTCCCGTTTGTGATTATCTTCATTAATCTTGGCCAACTATCATTTAGCTTTGGAAAAGTCCATGAACAAAACCTTTATTATGAAAATCAAAAATCAAATCTGTATGTTTTATATAATCTCAAACAGGCTCAAATTTTAAGCTTTTCATGTTTCCTAAAAAGAATGGATTATCTCAATTACTTTGTTTGAATTTGATTCTTGTGTTTAGTTGATGCCAGTGACAGCAGGAGCACCATGAGGCTGTGAGACAGAAGGCCGAGGGGTTCCCAAAACGTTCTGCTATTTTTTTCTCAGCTGAATCAACATTAGTCAGTGGCCAGTTTAGAAATGACACATGTCAGCTGTGCAAACAGGCTCTGCAAATTATGACTTTGCAGATGGTAGGGCTTTTTGATCAGTTACCATCTAAACCAGGATGATAGTGGTCTGAATGTTTTTGCCCTTTTACAGATTTCCACAGTTTTATCTGTCGCTTAAATGCTACAAACATTACAGTCGTCAAGTTTACTGAAAGAAAAGGAAAAACACAGAGTAAAGAATATGATTTTTTGAAAATAATATTTCTGCCAATTTCTCTAGAAGCCGTCTCTAGTTGGGACAAACACTAGACACCTCTGTTCAGCATCAGAAGTTTATTACTTCTTTAATTTTTCTTTCAAGTTAACACAGAAAATCAGAGTAACATGGGAACTCACAGAAACTAATTTGTTTAAAAATATGAGCCAGAAAAACAATTGGCGCTGGCATTGCATTGCCATTGATAATCCTGTTTGAATGGTGCACATATGCCCTGACTTAAAAAGGCACAAACCATTACTGGCTGCAACACAAACTAATTTGGAGGCTGAAAAGCCTTGTTCTTTTGTCGGATGCAAACCTTATGTGCAAACATGTATTGAATAAGTTGTAACAATGAACATGTGGGTGTTCAAATAACAGACATCTGATACATCCAAACAGAAGACAAGCAAATCTCAGATGGCTGATAAAAACATATCAGTTGAAAGCAGCTGTGAGCGTATCGTTGAAGTTCCTCATGCGTTTTGTGTTATCAGTAATTGAACAGAGTAAAAGGAGAAGAACCGCACCGGCTGTGTTGGAAGTCACTGGGCGGGAAATCCCATCACATTTGGTCTCGCAGAGGAAATCGTCGATGGAGGGGCTTAATAGCGGCCGACTCTCTTGTTGCTCGCTCACCAGCTGTAAGGACAAATGGATGAGACAGTTCAGGCTTTCACTTGGCATATTTTTGCGAGACTCTCATCATGTCCTTTACAGCTTGCTAACATGAAGTGAAGATCTGCTCTTTGGGCATGATTCACATGACAGTAATTTCCCTGTGTCACGAAAGAAATTGTCATCTTCAAAGTTATTTTGTTGGGGGAAGTTTGTGTGGAAAATATAGTTGCTTTTTCAATTTTTTGCTTTCCTTTTTTATGCAAAGCAACATCATTGAAAAACATGTCTGTTTCAGATGTATCAGAAGCTTAATGTTTTAAATAACTATTTTAATTCATCCATGAATACTGATCTTCATTATACTAAGCAAAGGGCTTAGTATAATGCTGAAGGATTTCAAACCCTCGATGTTTTCTCATGTTACAACCAAAGACTGTGTTCAATTGGAATTTTATGTAATGACCAACACATTGTTCCACATAACTATAAAGGGGAAGAACTATGTTAGGCTGCCTTCAAACATTTCAGCAAATGAAAATCAGAAAACTGTGGCATTATTTTGTATTAAGCCCTATTTAAGTCATTAAGCCCAGTGCAACTGACAATAAAAAAGAAAATTGATGTCTGCAGCACTTGAGCTGCAGACGTCCACGTTGTAAAATGAGATATTTACAAAGATAGATTTTTTTTTTATTTGATAAAATATGTACCATAACTAATGTTTCCAAACACTGCGTGCAACACAGATGTTTAATAAAAAAAAAAATAAAAGGAAAAGTTATTGATTGCAATCTACTGCACACTAAAACCACAAAACCACTGAAGTCATATTCAATGTCACATTTTTCACACGTTTCTTGGAAAACTTGAATGGGTTTGCAGCAGAGCAGACATAATGTAAGTCAGAGTGGTCAGGAATTACTCTGTTCACCGGCGAAGTAAGGAGCAGAGAAGCCTGAAGTGTAAATCTGAAGTTACAGATTTACACTTAAGGACATTTTCGGGAGACCAATTAATGTGACAGTCAATATTTTTGGGCCATGGGAGGAAGCAGGAATACCTGGAGACAATCACACATGCACAGGGAAAACATGCAAACACCATGAAGAACAAACCCACAATCTGCTGCAAGGCAACAGCTAGCAACTGCACCACTGAGCCGCCCTGTCACTTTCGACCCAAGGCAAAATCACTCTTGAGCTTATGCTGTCCTCTTAATCATGCAGTAGTCCAGCCTTTCAAAACACGTTGGTAAAAACCCATATATTAGGTGCATCGTAGTGTTCAAAGGATGTGAAAAGTAAGTTTACAACTTACAGTCCGGAAATTATGGTATTTATGTCACCCAAAAATGAACAACCAAAAATGAGAGACAACTTGACTACTAAACTTTACTTACAGGGTGCAGGTGAGATGCCCTGATAAGAATCACAGAATGAAAAGACACTTAATAAATGCATCCCTGAAATACTTACTTAACTTATGTGAGTTCACCTTCTAAACTATGAATCTGCTCACGACTCTCTTTCACTCTTCCACTGTGGGTTTGTCAGTGCAGCAGCAGGATGGTTTGCCTTTATGTCAGTATCTCTATTCAAAAGGCTCAACATATTCCAGGTGCAAGTGTGACCAATTTGCCCACCAATGCTACAAAGTTTGGAGGTGAAAATTAGACGGATAAGCCACCACATGCAGTTGCCAGCCTGAAACAGAATTAGGGGAGCCTGATACTTTCTATAGCTTCTCTTTTGACTGTTCTGAGAAGTTGAATTTTAATAAATGTGCATAAGGTTTAATTATGAAGGATGAAGGGGTCTGCAACCTGCCATATGGTCCATAAAAGTTGCTCAGTGTGGGAATTGCAGGTCCACTATACAGTATGTTCATCGAGTAGCTCTGAAAATTAACATCTGGAGTATGTGTTCTTGTTTGAGCAATACAGTTACAGAATCAATTTTAATATCCACAACTTATGGCTCGGGGATTTCAAATGATTTTCTCTTCTTCTTTTTTAATCGCAGTGAAGGCAGCAGACCCTTTTCATGTTTTTGTGAGCTAAAACAAAAAAGAAAATACACTTTGGACAACATTACATGTACTTCCTGATTAAGAACAGTAATGATTTAAAAAAATAAAAAAATAAATTAAAAATATAGAAAACGGATTTTTTTATACTTTGAACATGTACTATAAAATGACTTTTTTTTTACAAATGTCTCGATTTAAATTTGCTTTTAAATTTTAAAAGTTTATGTAAATTTTTTGCTTTGCATTTGTTTTTACTCAGCTTCCTGTTATTTTTACTTCAGCTTCTAATACTCTATTCCTTCTAGACAAAATCATATCAATCATTAATGTCGTCATCAAAAATCCTCATGCATCTTATTTGTTATTCTCCTTTTTTATAGTGATGATCTTTATCATCACTATAATAGCGTAAAAGTCAACCTTTTACTAACATGTCGATTATAAATGATGTTCACAGAAACATGAATAATTAAAAGTCTACCAGGTCATCTTCTAACTCCATCCTTATATGAAAATAAAAGCTTCTACTGCAAGGAAAATGTAGAAAATTGCACATATCACTGAACAACTTTTACAACATTGGATTTGGACAGATCTACTTCATTTTGGCAGAGCGCCTCCCTTTCACTGCTTTCATATTGTTATTTATTGGAGCATCTGTTCTAAAATGGGATTTTGGGAGATCTCACATCATCTTGACATCATGCGTATTAAACAAAAAGTTTTTCTTTTGTCACTTCAATATAAATTTGATATTCTGCCAAAATACAAGCAGAATGATTAGATTTGCTCTAAAGAAAATGGAAATGCAAGTAACACAAATTTTAGATCTGCAACTCACAGCAATCCTTTGAAAAAGAAAGTAGACGAATACAAACCCAGACAAGGGTCATCGCTTTGTTGTGTGAGAGTCTGTGAAAATGCTGAGCCAGCACAAGTAATTAGGGCGACCTAGGGTTTCTGCTGGTGTCAGAAGAAAGATGTAACTCACAGGAAGCCTTGCTTTGAGAAATAAGTTATTTTGCCCAAGGCTGCTGTATTTTCGCTGAGTCCTTTTAAATAGAGACAAATTATAAGTAAAATATAATAGTGCCAGATTTTTTAAGGGGTTATTTATTTAGTTGTTCATATAATGCTTTCTCTGCTAAATTTGATTTGATTTTATAACACCAATTTTATGATTATATATAGACAGTCTTGGCAGTGAAAACTGCTAAAGTCTGCATGTGGAAAAAAAAAGGCTAATACATACAAAGGTCGGTATGCAGCAGACTCCTAAAAGAGAACTCAGATGGATGAGAAAATCATCTCAACCTTGACTTATATTATATCTGATTGGACTTTATCTTCAGCATTTCTGTTGTAAACTGTGGCTGGATGAACAATATATCGATGTGAAACTACATGAGATTGGTTTATCTGAAAGGACTTTGACAGAACAGTTTATAAATTCAGACTTTTTCTGTTCTTTATTTATTTTATTTAAACAACTTAAACATCCTGATTGTTTTATTTTTTTGAAAAAAAAATATTTTGGGTACATTAATAAAATATTTTAATACTTGTTTGGGGGCACAGCTTTCATAATTAAAGTACTGTACTGTATGTTCCACACTGCTTTTCTATATAAAAAAAACCCCTCCTGTTGTTCTTGTTTCCAGCACATTATTTAAAACTGTTTACAAGCTGCCTCTCGGCTGACTCATCTATTACATGTCAGCAGTGAACACTTGGAAAACTCAGAGGAGACCTGATGACTGGAGGCAGACAAGCTCTTAATAATGTAAATGATATTCAGGAATCAGACCAGCTGACGAGATGATAACCATAAAATCAACTGTCTGTGAATAACAATTTATGTCTGTGGCTGACATCTGTAAATTACTGTTTTGTATTAGATCCATTTTAGGTAGTACAATAAATTATACAATATTTTATGGGGTTTCACTTAAGTTGCGGTCATATGTTTCAATATTTCTTGAAATATTGAACTAAGCCTTTACTTGTAGTGATGGTGAAAAGTAAGTACCAGCAACCAATCTGTTGTTTAATTGATTTATAAGAGAAAACTACAGACAAAGACAAGACAATATTTCCTAAATTATTTGAAATGAAATAATACTTTACTTGGAGTTAAATGGGTAAATATATCAAATATTGTCAATGGCTGCTGGTAGAAATCATTGCTGAGGCTAAAAGCAGCCTAATAAAGCTGTTTGCATGCTTATGGACTCTGGCAGCATAATTTTACTGCAGTTGTTTGCTTTTGTAAACTCCCAGTATTTGTGTTTTAGTAAGTCTCAAGTTCTACTACCAGTTTAGAAAAGCCTGCCAGCTGCTTCCAGATGAAGGAACAATGTAACTCTGTGACATTTAGAAGCTGGTGGACATGTTTGCATATTTAACTTAATAAAGGTTGCACGACCCTCTATCCAATTATTTTTCCTGTTTCTCAGACTAACCTGACCTCTGCATAAATACGGACTGTATAGAACCATAGTGCTATTTCATTCAACACTGTTGACCATGGTAAATTATTAAAGCAACTGCAGAACTGGTTTGAACTCCTATATGGTACTTTACTGGTTAGAGTTTTACTTAAAGAACATTTACTTCTTTGTGTCAATAGGTAACTTTTCATTGGATGCCTCAAGGATCCATCTTGGACCAGTCTCATTTAATTATCTACATGCCCCTACTCGCTCAAATTACAATAAATAATAAGTTACCATGACTTGTCTTTTGATAATAAACCCACGTGAACCCATGCACAGAGAAAACTGATGCATGAGTGTGCTACAACTTTATTCAGTTAAATAAAAACAACACTGAAGTAATAATTTTGAACCAGCCAACAATACAGAGTTGGCCGACAACCTTTCAAAATAAAAGCAAATCAGAAACTTTTCTGCTAACTGGATTGAATGTGACTGAAAAAAAAATACATATTTGTAATCAAAACAAATGTGTAGAAAACTTTTGACAAAAATTGTGACGTTTTGCTTGGATGAAACCTGGCATAATTTGTCATATCAGATTCAATTTACAAAACATGGGTCTATGTGGAATAATGCTTGTCCAGTGCACCTTTTCTTATTACCTTTTCTGAGAAATTACAAGAGAAACCCAACTACCGACTGTCAGGTACGTTAAACCCCTGGAACGCAACTGTTTGTTTCATATTGAGTCTATAATGCATTATTGTCACAGCTTTAAGTAAGCACTGTAATCATGCTGTTTCCTCAAAACATGTACAATTTTCATTAAAACTGAAATAATGAGATTCATTTTCTTTCTCCAGTTATCCAGAAAACGGGGATAGAAGATAGGCTGCGTTGTTCCTGGGAGATGATTCAAGCACAACACAGGTACCAAGCAAAGACTAATTATAGGTTGAGTTTAAACCCAGGAGAGGAGCTTATTGAACCATTTGCCCATTACTCTGAGCAGCAGGAACATTGCTGTTATATTCTGTTGACATTTTTCATATTCTCTTCCTATGCTACTATTTTTCCTCCGTTCCTATTCAAAACACAGGCGTTTTGTTTACAAGTGCCTGAAGAGGTAATCTTAAAAAAAAAGTATAATTATGTAATGGAAAACCTTGGCTAATTGCGCCACTTGGGCTTTACTTCAAGAGATCTCAGATATTGCTGTCAAGGGAGCAACTAGACTTGTCAGAACCTGAGGTGAGGACATGCGGGAGGTGGAGAAGATGGAAAATACTATGTTAACTGGAAGGTGTATAACAGAAATATAAGAAAAATAAATATATATATATATGGACTTTCAAAGCCTGTGTTTTGTGGTTCATAAAATTCAGAGGGAGAATAAAAATTACCTAATACTAATTCTAGTTCTCCAGCATGAGTACTTTGGTTTTCTGTAAAAAAAAAGAAAAGAAAAAAATATGTTTTTAGATCACTAAAAAATGTCTGTATCAGAACTTTACTCATTACCATATTTTAGCTGCTTCAGTGGGTGGTAATTTAGTTGCCTGAATACTGGAGGTTTATTTTGTGACTCATTCTAATGGGCCAGAGCTGCTCTTACGTTGAACTATAAACCTCCATGTTGAGAATGACTGGATTTCAGAATGGTCTGACAAGTTTTAGCAAACTCTGCTGGCTCTGTGTTTTCTAAACCCACATTATTTCTGTTAAAGCTAAAAATGAGTAGGTGGGAGTAAGTGAACATTTTAAGAGAATTTCAAAACTACTTATGAGATTTTTCTTTTAGGAAAAAGTAAAGATAGCTTTCCTCTTAGATTTCTTTAAGCATATTCCTACATTGAACAGACATTTTTAATACAATTTATCAATACATTTGCATTGATAAATTGTGAGTACAATGACATGTACTTACAATGAAACAGTTTATTGTCACATGAAGCTAACTGTATGTTTATACAATAATTTTCTCTTTCAAATTTGTGTCTATGAATTTAGAGTGTTAAGAAATGTAAAGTCTAGAAATATTGAGATGTCATGTCATCAAAGTACAATTCTTAAGAAGCACATTTTTTATATTCCCTTACTCAGCTCATGCATAAAATATTTACCAGCTGCTCTTTGCAAAACTGTGCTGACTTGCACCAGCTGCTCTCTTCTGCACATGTGTTTGTGTAAAGTTTGCATTAGAAAAATAAGAATCTGTTTAAAAAAAAAACATTGTAGAATTTAGTAAGCATACTGCTATCCATCATAAATCCTTGATGATATCCATATATTCTTGTTGGCTGCATTTGACCTTGCGGACTTTCTATGAATAAACAGATGTCTGCTGATACTTGATTATTAAAAAGCCTTATGAGAACCAGATCTTTAAGTGTACTCTGGAGTGGAGGGGGAGCCACTGGAGGTGAATGACTGGCAGTGTGATGTGAGAAAACTTCTGTGATTGGGTCAAAAGTCTGCAGGGTTTTGCTACTAGCCCAGTGATGTTTTGCTTAGGCAGGTGAATAATGAGCACACTTGTTAAATGCCACTTTATAGCAATTAAGAAGTAGATTACATTAGATGTAGGTGGAAAATACGGTGTAACGTAGAGTGTGTAATCTGTCGCATTATGATGTAATTGGAAGGTTTTTGCATAATAGATTGGATCATTGCCAAGTTGGCTTATATTATCTACTTTAATTAACTATTTAGCTTGTGATTCATAACTCCTATTAAGTGACTATGAAGCACACGAGTTGACATTAATATAATTAACTGGGTCAGTCAGCTTCTATTTAACTTTAAAAGTTAATCAAATCAGATGTATGAATATTATAATTTGCAGCAAAACTATTCAAAATATATCTACTATTCTACTAACTTATTTGTAATCCCTACGATCGGGAAAGTCCTGGTATATAATTTCATGTGTAGTTATTTAGTAGGTTGAATTAGACTAATAATTACAAGTTTGTTGGGAATAATCCTACCTTTACACTGACATAAAACCATGCCACAAGATGTAAAAATCTGACAAAGCATTGATGTTCTCGTCAGGGTCATGGAGAGATCTGGAAAACTGTAACAAACTGAAGCGTTTTTCATTACATGTGATAGAGCCTGAAAGCTTCCTGACTGTTTTGAGCATTCACAGGATTTCTGTGGTGAGAGTGGTGGTTCACTAGTGAAAAGCACATCTTGATTTAAAACTGGGCTGGCCCCACTGTCCTTAAGAAAACGCTTCATCAAATCATGAATGGTTGCACATGTATAAAATATGCACAGTTTCAAACTGCATATGCAGGTTGATTGCTGAGAGTTAAGCTGAATGTGTGAGTCTTTCAGCAGCCCAAAAAGTAGTTGTTACAATGTTAAGGGTGACCCCTGGCTTTGTCTTGTGAGGTCTGAAGAGCAGGATGAGAACACAGTACGAGACACAGAATGTGGAGTCTGTAATGTAATATTTAAGAGACAACCCATAAAAGCAGCTTCCGATTCTTTAGCCTTGATGTAATCAGCTCATACAGATCTGTAAAAAAATAAAACTGCTTTTTAATGTTTTGTGCAGGATCTCTTTTGACTGGACTCAATGAAATTTGCTTGCAGAGTTTGAAATTATTGAAGAAAATAGCTCACTCTGTAGTGCACAGAAAGCTGTATAGATTACGCTCTTCACTGGCATCTTCTAAGGCTGGTGGTAAATTGTTTTTTAAAAAGACAGTTTTCTATTTTCTATACAGATGAAACTGATGGTAGATGTGTAATGATATTGATGGTCTCACTGAACTACAATAAATGAATGTTTTTTTTTATGAGCACAACTATAGATGCTGAAACAAATGTTGCTTTGATCTGGATTCAAAGTTTAAAAAGTATGGTGAAAATTTAAATTATATGAAGATTATTACCCTCCTTGTGCTGTAGGTTTATGTCTTTTTAAACAGTGTCTGTATTTATTGTAAATAATCTCCTCTAGGCTATCAGATTTATCTGTGATTAGCAGCTCCTGGTTAAGAACCTAACAAAAATAGGCTTAACTTTTTAGCATTTACAATATGACAAATAGTGACTTTAACTATCAAGCTGAATATGAGTGTTAAGTTATGAAACCACTTTTATTTATTGTCTAACTTAAACAATGACTGGTAAAATTGTTTAAGATACTTTTAAGCTTATAAATAAATATAAATATAAGATTTGCCACAACTATCTAGACATAAATATTCATACATACACAGCAGCACTCGCACGCTTCACAGAAACAAACAAGCAAGCACAGCACACAAGAATCTACTTTGGCATCTGGAAATTCCATCCTGCCAAACATTTATAAAAGCAAATATCTTGCAATATTTAGAACAAAGAGAACTCAGACTGAAGCACAATGCTATACTGTTATGCATAGCATTTAGAAAATGCTTTCACACACTTTGATTAGCTGCTTATGAGGTGTAAAAGTCATAAAGGTTTTACTGACCTCATTAGGAATGGGACAAGAAGTTTGGCCAGCACCTCCCATGAATCCTTTATGCTGCACTCAATATACCACAGAATACATTTTAAGAAGGGCATCATGATTTCTTAATGCCTAACTGGAAAAGATAAAATATCATATGGATTACTGCAACAAATTGACCCTACTTTTGCTGTCCATTAGATCAGTTATTCCTGAATAAATGCAGAAATGTAAAGTGTTTTATACCCCATAGAGCAGCTGGAAAATATAATTATAGTCACTCTTTTGTTAGATACAACAGTCATAAGCCTCAAGTAATGAGTTAGCAGACAGTGGAGGTCAGCTGTAGGACACGCTAAGCTTTGCCAATGTTTCAGTGTCACCAACACATGAAGACGTCCCACTTAAAGGCGGGGGGTTCTGGAATGGATCTGCCCACCTTGGTAGTCACTGTGAGGAGGGGCTTCCCTTCTGATGACGCCTTACTTGGTATCTCCTTCAGGACCATGGCAACAGTCTTATCTGCAGCCCTAGAGTCTTTCCCCTACAACAGTGAAATCAACAATGACTTTTGTCAGGACAGTTAGACAAATTTTTGCCCCCATTGAGGGAACATTAAAAAACACTGTATGATATGTGTGAGGCTGTCTAACAACAAAAACATCAATATTTCCACATCACTATGGCAATGAGAAGCGTCACTGCACAATGTAGACGTTTGACTGCATATACAGATGAGTATGGTTGTCCAGGGCAATACTTTTTCCAATTTAAGATGGGAAAGTATTATACAGAGTCCTAAATACAGCTTGTAACATGGATAATTACAACTGTAAAAGATGTATAACAGGATATTATGTTACTTGTCACAAATCTACATCAAAAACTGTATTGAGTGCAGAAAATGACCTGATCTATTTTATATAGAATAGAGCCAAAATACATTTTTTTAGTTGTCAAATACTAACTTAAAGGTGCTATTTGGCTTTTGGCTGCTTGACTGTGACAGAACATTGTACAATTCTTACCTGAATAAATAGAGGACAAAATAAGTAATGTACTAATGTATGATGACACTAAACTATTTAAATCAGATTGTGCTACTGAGTATTTAAATTGATGATACCAATGTTTGGATAAAACGTAATTGGACTTTTCTGCTAAAATTTTGGTGGTACCTCGTGGTTATTAGACCATAGCTAATAGCTAATAGCCTGAATGTCTCACTTAAGCCCTTTTTGTCCTAAATTTAAAATGGACATAATGGATATTTTTGCTTATTTTAATTGTACACAGTTCTTTAAAAGTCCCATTTAGCCATAACAACTGGAACTTTCAATATTGCCATCTTTTAGAAGAGTGCCTCTCAGATTAATTTCACTCCCTGCTATAGCAGGGAGTGAAATTACTGTAATAACCAGATATTTGTTGGAAAGCCCAACATCTCCCCTTTTGGAAACCATTGTAATGTTTCAGGTGGCGCAAAATGTGGCAGAATTACGGTACTGCAAATTTGGCTGGATCGTTGCTGCTCTGTTTAGGACTTAAAGGCTTAAGCTTTGTATGTTGTAAGTGGAAGTTTTACATACATGATGATAATACACTCATCTACAGCCACACAAATCACATAATGATACACCGTTTCGTTAGTTCTTTCACCAATTCGTACCAATTCTGCCTCTATTACTATTTTTGTCCCCATCACAACCCATGTAAAGCATTACATATAAATGTATTTCTATAGGTAGTTACATGGTAGTTAGATGGATAATATATGCGTAGGTAATTATAAAAAGACAAATATATTATTTTAATTGTTTGGTTTCACTCTTCCATCTGAAGTGTCTGAAAATAGTGGAGTCACTAGTAGATAACTACGAGACCAACCAGTGGTGAAAATGTTGTTCACCACTCTTTAACTTTATGTTTTTACTCTGCAAAGCTCTCAGTTCAGAGCATGAAATACTCTGCCAGCAAATCTTATTAGGGGTCTTCACATTTAGGCTTGTAAGAAAAATAAATTAGGTTCTTCGTCTACTGATTTCCTCAACTGATCAAGTGACAAAATGCATGAGCTGAGCCCAGGGGGAGACTTTCCTTAAAAGCCTAATACTCTTGATAAAGCACCTGCTCCCGCTCTCTGGCTTGAACTCACTCATATAAATCAACAGCACAGCTTGTTGAGATGTAGCCAGAAGCGAAGCGGCAATTGAGCCACCAGAGATTCAGGCAACACAAACATTTGTTCCTGGAGGTTTAGTCTAAAATGCAAATTATGCAGTTTCTGATTCGTCAGATTTGTGTCAAATGTTCAGGGCTTGCATAAACTGGGAAAAAGTCCAACACAGACATACTTTGTTTACTCATACTCTTCCATGTTGCAGTATTAGGAGGAACAAATTTGCTTTAAAGTATTTTCTTCTAAACATTCCAAACAAATTGAGCAACAACCTTAAAACTTAGCATCTTTTTGGTTCTCTATTAAATCTGTTTTGTTAATTTTAGGACCTTTCATTTAGATGCTGCTTTTCTCACAGAGTTTTACCAAGAACATTAAGTATTTTAATAATAATTCAAAACATGTTATTCTTTTTACATTGTTAGTCTTGAGTGCATGCAAACTTAATTTAGTTCTTGTACATGAAATGACATACACTTCTGAAACAGGATATTTGTATACTCTGTGTAAAATAACATTTTTATGTTACATACATTTATATTATTTCTATTTGCAATGCATATGTATGTATATAGTAATTTGTGAAAGCTCAGATGCATGGCTTTAAGATTTCTCATAGATTAATTTCCAACATTTGAGGTGCTTGTGGGGACATCTAATGATATATTTTAAGGCAACACTACAGATGCGCTGCTTCTCTCTTCTGTTGGATCAAAGAAAATCAAAAGAAATCAGGAAAGACATAAGAAAATTAAATGTAGATCTCCACAGCTAAGATTCATCTTTGGGTACAATATTTTAATCCCTCAAGGTTCCATGCTTATGTATTCACATAAATACTTAGTATCACCACTTTGTTCAGATAAAAACCCTGTCTACAGTGAAATGAGTCATAAAAAACCACAGAGAGGGAGATGCCATTACAGCATAAGCAGCAGAACAAAGACGGACTATAACTTGCAAATACACAGAGGGGCGACTATAGGAGAGACATGTTCTGCAGTCTGATGAAATAAAAATGTTTGGCCATAATGTCAATCATTACTTTTAGTAATGATTGAGGAAATAAGGGGAAGTTTGCAAGCCTGAGGACAACATCTCAACTTTAAAGTACCAGGGTTTGTTTTCCTCACAGCCCAAAACTGTGGGCTTGTTTTGCTGTAGGAGGGAGTGGTCCCATTTATAAAATTAATCATACCAGGGCAATATTGATGCCACATGACAGTCAGCCAAGAAGTTAAAGTTGGGCACAAATAGACCTTCCAAGGCACAAAATAAGTTACTTGGTGGAAGTATAATCAAGATAGAGGCATTTTACAAAGTACTAAACAAGTTCCTCTGAAATTGTCAGCACTATACCATCTTCTTGCTAAGACATAAAAGAAGGTTGAATTGTTTAATGAAAACCCAGGTTTCAACAACAACAACAACAGCATAACCTAATCCACCAGAGCAGAACCTGAAATGACTTGCAGCTTTTGCTAGTCTAGACCACTGGGTGAGGGACATATCCGCCTGAAGATGCAGCTCTCGCCAAAAGACTTGATTTCCTCTTGTTTCCACAAGAACTGAAGACTTTAAAACTTTCACTGAATTGGCAACTAGGAGCAACATCTCAAACCAAGAGGCAGAAAAACTTAATATCACTGTTTCAGCAACTCTCTTTAACACCACGCCTCCTCCCTCTGACCTCATGCACCTCAAAATGAAGGCACAGTCGTTCCCCACATACCAGTACATCACAGTATTGCCTGCAGACATGTTCAGTGATCCTTAACTATAACTATAACTATAACTCCTTGACTCTAACAGGACAGTCATTATATTATGAAGAAATACTACTACCTACAAGGCACTGAATAAGGACAAACTACCTAAAAAACAACAACAACAACAACAAAAAAATAAGGAATGATTGGTAGTTAACACCCTACATCACTTACTAAAGGATAAATGACTTCCTTTTGAATACAGCAATCATCTATTTTCCATGCTGGTCAAGGAAAATAGATGATTCAAGAGAGAAGTGGAAGAATCTATCTAAGGAAGCATTTCAAAAATAATAACACAAACATTGAACCAAATGGAGTATTGAGTCTGTGATTCATGTGACTTTTGCAGAGTAATAATTCTGACTGCAACTTTTAATCTTGATAACCCATGATCAGAACTAAAGACATCTTTTGAATGAGAGGTGAATCATCTTCAAGAAACAAGAGAAGAAGTCCAACTAACATTATTTTAAGTGCTTGCATAAATGCAGCATACTTTTTGCTTCTTGCAAACTGCAGTTCTGCTCAGCTTCTGCATGTTTGTCTCTCGATTTCACCGGGAAGCTACAAACAGCTTGGTCCCTCCAGGCAAACAGAAAATTGATCAGCGTGAGGGATGAACCTATACTCTGTGGACCAGAGTGGCAGATACTGCCACCAGTGAGCTGAAATACTGTGGAAAATAACAATAAATAGAATATAGGGGCGACTGGTGCATCCCACCTCATTCAAAGAGAGAGTTTTAAAGATAAAGCAGATTCTCAACACTTGAACATTTGCCTTACATAAGTTACTGGACCAAACCACAACCATTTAGAAAAAGAAGACAGTTCAATTCAAGTTTGTGTAAAGTGTAGCTACATTTACTTTTTAGACTTCCCAGTAATGCTTCGTAAATGTAAAACTTACATTTACTAAGTTACTGGCATTACTGGCATTAATGCCAGTAATGCAATGTAAAACTTACATTGGACAAATACAGCAGAAAAGTCACAAGTTTGTTTCTGTCTGATCTTGATATTAAATTAAAAATTATAAAACATTTCTAAACCTCAATTTGCAAAGAAAGTAAAAAAAAAATTATACAATTTAGTGAATTCAGATCCACACTCACAGCTGATGTACAAATAATTTAAATAAATTGAAATACAGCAGAAATAACTTTCGGATGGAGCGGCATACATCACGATCTACATTGATCGCCCTGGATTACAATGTGCGTGCCTTTGCAGCAACATCGGGCAAAAATCTGAGGATTTCTTTGTTGGTGGCAGTTATTACAAAGCATGCTCTAAATTAAACTGCAGCTGAGGGACATTTATATCCCAGTGCAAATAACTGGCCTCACTCTAAGGCTTGTCTGGAGAGGATACATTTATTAGGTACTCATGTTTTCTGTGTGGTTTATAAGAACTGAAACGTAATCTCCAACTTCCCACAATAAATGTCAGCAATGGACATGATGAAGCTTTGAAACTTAAAATGCTTTAATGCCTAAAAAATGTTATTTGAATTTTCAATTAAATACCTTTTGGTGCTAGGGGCGAAATGAACTGAAATGAATTGCAATTATTGTAATGTGCTTAAATGAAAAGCCTGAAGCATGGCGGTTTTATTCCATGGTTATCTAATTACGTCCGGGATAAGAGTACAGATCAGACTTTTGAACTAATTAGATAAATCAAATGGTTCAGCAAAATTGTTTCTCTGTCATCCTATGCAGCAGAACATAAGAGACAATATTCATCACAACTTGACTACAATGGAAGAAGTGATGTGTGGCATCTGTCTTCTTAGGACACATTTGGCTGGATGAAGTAGTCCATTATTCTCACAGCCAGAGCTTTGGTCATTTCAAAATGTTTCAGTTTTTTTGTGTTTGCACGGCCTTTCATTGGCAGATTGCTCGGACAGCAGCATTTGGCTGGTAATCTGTGTGGAAGTTTTTGCCTGTCAGGAATGCGAGTTGTAACATGTGACAGACAGGGCTGTCAGGATATAAGCTTTAGTAATTCTTTGAACCCTTCAGTCAACAAAGGCGGCTTCAGGTGATTTGCTGAAAGGCACCCTCCGGCAAAATTTCTGCACGTCCTGTGTTTAACTACAGACAGGAAGTAGTTAAATCTCAGGTTAAATTTAACCTCAGATTTATGACTGAGGTTAAATCTCAGTCATAAATCAGAAAAGTTAAATAGTTTTTCGGTTATTTCTTTTATTTATTCAAACTGGCAATGTTGTACATTTGATAATAGATCACAACTCAGTGAATAAAAGAAAACACAAAATCTGTATTTTAATGTGTAGCTTATTTGTTAAAATGGACATTTAAGATATAAAGTATTCTTTATAATTACACGCAAAAGATAGAAAGAGTTAATAATTGTTCCCCCTAAAATAATAAATCATATGATTATTTTGTGGTTTTCTGTTGCAGATTTATTATATTTTGTCTGTCAGTCTAATCCATCAAAGTTAGTGGGAGAATTAATTACACTCGTCAGGATGATTGCTTTAAATTAGAGTTGTTAGCCAATCAGATTTGATTTGATGACAGACAATAAGTTTAAATTACTTTATAGTTTTGCAGCTGCAGCTCTAGTGCTATTACAACAATACAGAAATAAGATGTATGATTACAGTGTTGAACTTCCATCCATCCATCCATTTTCTGTCACCCTTGTCCCTAATGGGGTCGGGAGTTGCTGGTGCCTATCTCCAGCTGCGTTCCGGGCGAGAGGTGGGGTCACCCTGGACAGGTCGCCAGTCTGTCGCAGGGCAAAACAGAAACAGACAGGACAAACAACCATGCACACACACACACACGTAGGAAGAATTTGGAAAGACCAATTAACTTAAGAGTCATGTTTTTGGACGGTGGGAGGAAGCTGGAGTACCCAGAGAGAACCCACGCATGCACAGGGAGAACATGCAAACTCTGTGCAGAAAGACCCTGGGCCGGGAATTGAACCCAGGACCTTCTTGCTGCAAGGCAACAGTGCTACCAACTGCACCACTGTGCAGCCCAATGTTGAACTTTTTGAACAAAATTAAAGTATTTTATTTGTATTTTTGTCAACCTGTCCAAGGCTGCCAAAATAATTTTTTTATAACCAAAATAATTTTTTACAACCATAATTTTGCAACTCCCAGAAGAGATGATTGAAATAAGAGCAGGTTTTGTAAACCATTTTCTGTCATTTGTAATTTATTTTCAAGAAAAGAAATGGATGAAAAAAGAGACCACTAATTTAAATTGAATTTGGGATGAGTGAGATTTGATTTTTGCCCAGACCAAATTAATTTCTTATTATAATTTTAATCATTTGAGTTAAAGATGTTGACTTTTAGGTTTTCTCTTGACTTGTGAGGTTTTTATTTCTACCAGTCGTGCAACTTAAAGCCAAAACTTGGACTACACATGGAGTGTTCCTATTTGTGTCAAAATATGTATGGAAAAAGTAAACAGAACTGGGACAACTAAATGCAATACTACTGTCACAAGTTACATCTAATGTACTTCATTAAAGAAGTACAAAATTATGAACACACAACACAATGTTCTTTCTGTGGTATAGAAACAAACCTCCTCCTTGATGTTCCTCTGTACAAAATGATGAATTCAGTGTTATTTATTGCTCTGCAAGTAAGTATGTCTGTTTATAAATCAAGAGGTAATTGACCATAGTTTAATCATCACACTAGCTATTTACCATTTTTATCTTTGATTGGATTTCCAGCACAGAAAATAATCATTCAGCCCAGTCCCCACAAACCTAATTTCATTGAAGAGCAGCTGGTAGTATTTCATTTTGAAGAGAATGTGCCTGGGCCAAGCTTTCGTAAAAATGAAGCGATGCTCTGGGAGAGGGAGAGAACAGTAATGCCTCATAATGATTATAGATGGCGAAAAACTATCCCAGAGGTTTCCTGGGACAGCTCAGCAAACATGACTTACATAGAAATGAGCGCAAACGCTTTAGTGCGTGCTTGAGAATAGTGACACGACTGTCCATAAATCCAAATTGAGATCACAGGAATTTTCTAGCTCTGCCACTGGATACATCGACCAAGGTGGAAATGCTATGTTCCAGGACTAGAGGCCCTGGCACATAACCATATTCACAAAGCAGTGAATAACCAGTTGGATTTTCATTAGGGCACAGATTTGTTTTAGCTAACAACTGGTTTTTCAGTGTTTAGCATCATGCATGGGGTCTGATGCGTTGGGTGTTCTTCTTTCGTTTTCTCCCTTGAACAGCGTCTGTGCTAACCGTCTATAACATTTATTGATAAAAAAAAGAAAAAAAAATTCTAGTTATTTTCTGATCTCAAACTCCTTTTGATTAAATGTTAAAAAGATGATAAATGAGTGAAAAGAATCACTTTCTGACCACCAGAACCTAATCTATTAGTCCTGGGGACAGTCTTGTTACTTCACTGTGTATAATGACCTTCATTAATCACTCTTCTGTATGTATTCCATTATCACAATGATTCTTTTATAAATGACATCATGTGTATCATTCAGCTTTGTAATCTGTTACAGTTGCAGCTCCATGTTTAACATCCAAGGTTCAGATGGGAGAGCAACTTGAGGAAATAAGATGAATGAATTCACAATGTAACCAGACGTGTCCTTCCATCTAATAGACATGTAAAAGCCCATTAGTCTGCATCACAGATGAACACACACCAACACACACGCAGAGTGTGTAAGGAAGATCCTAGCTTCTGTTTTAGGCATCCAGATTAAATTACAGGCTGCCAGAAGTTGTCAGAAATGATGTAAAAAAAATAAAGGGTTAAACAGGCATTTTGGTGATGAGTGGCAACAAAATTTTAAGACTTCAACCATTAAGCATATTTTGGGTGCCAACAATGTCAGTTCTTGAATGAATAGAGTCTCTTTCCAGGTTCAGTTATTGTTCTGAAATGGTTATCGGAAGCATCTGAGGTTTTTCCCTCACATGAAAAATTGTTGCTTTTGAAACATCCTGTACAAAAAGCTCATAAAAGAGAAGAAAAAAAATACATAACAATGTTCATATTTTCATTCTGAGAATAAACCTTTTCACTTTGGGGGTTACATTCCCTTGTATTTACAGACCAATTCAACCCAATCCATCCAACGAGCTATATGAAACAACAAAAACAAAATCTTTAACAGCCCCATCTGCTGAACTGTACCAGTACTTACTCTTCATTTGATGTTTTCAATGTACAACCTACACTTAGACTTTAATAAAATTATGTGAATACAGATTTCAGATAACAAAAGCAAGTCACTGCAAGTTAAAACCAGTCAACATTGTCATCCTTGTGTCCTTTCCATCATATAAACATCCACAGAAACATGCTTGCTTTGTGAAATGTATCCAAATTTTCAGGATGGGTGGAGCTAAAGGCAGCAAGGATGGTGGGAGGTAAGCTTGTGCTTCCTTCCACGAGGGGAAAACATGAGCAACTCCTCACTGCTATCCCAACAGTCACTGGATTCATGTTAAATATTGATGAGAATCTATCATGCAGGTCTATCATTTGGAAACTATTAAAAATATTACAATTCTCTAAGTTTATGGGATGAAGAAAAAAAGGTAAAACTGGTGTGCAGTACTGCACAGAGTTGGAACCTGTCATCATAGTCTAGGCAGCAACTCTGCACAACTCAAGGGTAACTAACTCCATATTGAATGGGCAAGCAAATAACCAGGACTGTCCCGAAACCAATGGCGCCCTGGCAGAGAGTCATATCTTCCTGTTGAAGGTCTGATGTTCCTTAATTAATACTTTGATCAAAATCTAACAAAGCGATTTACTTTCCTCTTGGAAAGCAAATGTCTTTCACTTTCGAGTTTAGAGTAATTTATTCTGAGAGGAAATCACTACTTTCTCCGCCAGGAGCATAACAAAATATGTAGTTATATTTTGAAGTTTTCATCTATTTAGAATTGTTCAAAGTCAAACCAATGTTTTGACTTGTGGGGCCATAATAAGGTTACAAACCAGATAAAAACATCACATATACTTAATTTAGTCCATTTGTTTGTATTGTGAATAGTAACCATAAATATAAAGATTTAGTTCTGTAAATTATCAAATACAAATCAAACCTCATGAATCTAAAAATAAAATTCAACATAATTGCAGTTTTTTATTACTATTGCACCATTTGCTTTTACTTGAAGACTTTTCACAGTACCGTAGAAAAAGTAGTTCCTCTTATTTGTAGCGTGGTGTCACCAGGTTGAAGTTTCAATTTTTCTAATGTGGTCACGTTTTTCTTTGTTTGAGTTGAGGTCAGGAGGTCAAAACACATGTTGGCCCAGTTTCACCAGCCAAGCTAGGTGCCAAAATGATTAAAAAAACAACAGGGTGCTAACAGACCTTAACATGATACTCATGTCAAACCTTTCAACCTGAAGCAGTGTGTTGTGCAGATGACCGAGGCTCCAGTTGAAACGTGATCGTGAAACAAAGACTGTCGCTCATAAAAAATTAACTCTGGATTACAGAGCATGTAATCAGTTTCAGGTTGGCTGCATAAATCCCAAAGAGGAGGGAGCAACTGTGACCTGATACATAAATATGTATAGACACTGGACATTGAGCATGTTTGTTGCAAATAGCTGTGAACTGGTGAGAGAACATGGCTTATTAAGCATCAGTGTGAAAATGAACCTGCTGGGTTTTTTTTGCTAGATGAGCCATTTATTATCTTTAATCAAATTTGATAATAAAAAACAACTTTTTTGACATCTTTGATATGCTTGACAAAACACTCTTGAGTATATAATATTTAATTTCAACTGCTTTTATAAATTATGCTACTAAAAGATCTAAAATACATGCACAGATTTGAATTTCTGTCTTGAGAGGAATATTAAATAAAGATAATAGATTTAAATCTAATTAAAATGTCAATTGGTTTTCATCTACTTCCTCTAAAACTTGTGTTAATAGTTGCAGCTACTTATTATTTCTCTGACCTTCATGTTTCATTTTCCCAATTTGCATGCCACTAATTACAGCTCTTAAATAAGATCTATCTTGTTCAGACTTACAAGCTTGTACTTAATGAACTATTATAAACTTCCAGAGGTCTATAAGCTGCTCTGTCGAGTGTTTACCTTCCTCTTACCATGCTCTTCTCTCCTCTCTTCCCCTGAATCTTTACATTTTCTCTGGAGACTACTCCACAATCAGGTAACAAGGCACAAAATAATAAGCTTTGTTTGGGCCTCCAGGTTTCTGAGTAGAAAATTGATTTTTTTTCTTTTAGCTCGTTAGATTACGCCGCATGTCTCCTGACTGAGGGGTGAAATTGAATTGTGCACTTTTAAAGTGAAGTCTGTGTGAGCAGAGATCATTCTTGTTTTGGGAAAACACACTGATGGTTCTTTATGGTCGTGTCAGCCACAAGGACAGGGGAGCAGGCTTTAATTTGAGCGGTCATGACCAGCTAGGCAGCTGACAAGCCAAACAGCCTTGCAGAGTTTGCTGTCAGCTATCAATTATTGAAGCTGTGTGGGCTTTAACATCCAAACTATTACCAATTTCATGCCTTTATTTTCATTTCCCTAATAAACTGAGATTTTCACAAGCTGAAAATTGAAGATTACAGTTTAGAGTGTCTTTGTGAGCTTTCATTTTAATTAGCATGGTCATTTATTTTCAGTCTTTTAATGAGTGTTGCACCATCCATTATCTACACCTGCTTATCTATACAGGATTGGGGGGAGGCTGGCACCTATCTCCTGCAGCTATTGGGTTAGTGATTATTGGACAGGTCTCCAGTCTATCAAAGGGCAACTCATACACACACATGTTCACAATATGGAACAATTTAGAGAAGCCAATTAACCCAACAGTCAAGTTTTGGGCTGTGGGAAAAAGCCAGAGTACCCAGAGGGAGCCTGTGCACGCCCAAGGAGAACATATAAACTCCATAGAAAGACCAGTATTCAAACCAAACACCTTCTTGCTGCAAGGCAACAGTGTAGCAACAATTTAGAAATTGTTAGACCAAACTGATTCCTCATTGACTGATTCCTCTTTCATTCAAAACACATTAATCAAATTCTCAATGCCTTCAGAAATAATGATCTACACCTCAAAATCAAAGAGCATCTATGTTCTCTGAAAGGATTGTATTTTTACTTGCCTTTAAATGAGGCATCATTTACAGCATTTTAGTCCTTCTATTCAGCTTAGAGTCAGGATAAATTCCATCGCATCACCAAGGACCAGCACTTTTTGTGACCAATAGGTGTAGCCTGAAATTCAGTCTCCCAAAACCTACTGGACCAGAGACAAACAAAGATGGGTCACATCTGGTGCCATGACCTTTGAGCTAATCTGACATCTAATCGATTGAAGTCAGTCTTCACATGGACAATCAGCTAGATTTCACTTCCTACACAGCAATTTGTGGTTCAGATGATTAGTGCAGCATTTGAGTGTAATTCTCCTGGAATTAGTTGATTACTGTAAGGATTTGTTTCTCAGCACTTTTTGTGACAAACAGGTAAAGCCTGAAATTCAGTCTCTCAAAAACTGTGGGTATCACATAAGCAGAATGTGAAAAACTTTACATAACAAAGGAATATCTATTTTCTTTTAGTGTTGCATGTTTGACATTAACACAAATAATTTGTGCAGTCTACAAAAGAATAGTTAAAAACATAGTTGTTGCTATCCTACGTGTGATTACGGTGTGCTTCACATTTCTACTTCTGTTCTTGCCATGCAAGATTGTGCAGTAAGAACTTATATCAATATAGAGCAGTTAATTTGCGCAACGATTGAACTAGAAGGGCATGCTTGAATCTTGCTGTAATTAGCACTATTTGCTTGTGAAGTGCATAGGAAGCATGAAAGTGTAAAAATAAATAAATAAAACATTACCACCGCAACCACAAATTGAAAATACAAAACTTTAAAATGAAAACAAAGAGAAGACTCTGTTTCAAATGTTGCTGTCTTTTATGCCCAGCAGCAATCAGAATACAAATCTTACATTAAGTGGGGCTTTTACTGGGTTATTACATTGACTCTAATGCACATTCTTGAGACGGTAAATGACCTGGCAGGAAGCCTTGATATAACAGTAAATGAATCATCCTAAAGCCGTTCAACAAATAACCATGAGTCAGCTCTCTCCTTCTTCTGGACACAGCACTTAACAACCATCTGTGAGCCACTAAAGAAAGTGATGAACTTATGAAATAGCATAAGCTCAACCATTTTTTTTTGCCTTTGCACTTTTGTGCACTCTGTCAGCAAAGACTAATGATAGAAGACTTATTTGGTTTTTGACAACAAAGTAGATCATAAAGCAGCTGTTTTTCATATGACGCATACATTATTCAGGTAATACCTAATTGTTACATCAGCGTATATGTTTTTAACATATTTAGATTTTCTAAAGTACATAATCCTTTGATCACTAGAATAATAAAACAATTAATTTTATTGTTTTAAAATTGCTATATTTAAAGTGGTAAGCTACTTTAAAGTGGTAAGCTACCACTTTAAATATAGCAGTTTCACTCTCACAAAAACTCAGAAATGGCATTTAAAATGGAGATAGCCCAAACCATTTGAAATAGATCAAAATAAACACAAATGGTTAATATATTTATATCTGCCTTTGGAACAGATCAGACCTGGTGGGCACTTTGACAGTGGCCAATATATGAAGAGTGACTCAAGGGCAGTGGAAGTTTAATGATGATGTGGCAGTAAATCTCAGCCTCGGGTTGAACTCTCCTCTCTAACTTCTACCTCCATTGATAACGCCTCAAATCCTGACAGTACAAAAGCCTTTTTCAGGCTCTAGTGGCCAATTTTCTTCTTCTCCATTCACCTGCCCATTAAGAAAAACCATGGAGGAAGCGGACAATAAGATCCTCTTGCACAACTCATTACTTACACTGTAGCTGTGTTGCTACTTGCAACTTGGCTCGCAACTGCTAATGATGAGGGATGACAGTAAAAGAAGGAGAATCCCCTCTGTGCATTGAGCAGGAGGGTACAGTAACCTGATTACTAACGACTGGCTGGAAAATAGCATTAGGCTCTTTTTGCAGATGTGACACTCACTTTGAGCCGGCGACTGTCCTAGATCCGGGCAGCTGCACTATCTCACTCTCGGTAGATCAGTTTATCACTGTCCTTTTAAGTTGCAGTACCAATAGCCGCTATGTTTGCTCCTTAGTGCTTTTTATTGCAGAAGTTTGACTTTCTACCTTCCTTTTTTTGGATTGCCATTTTATAGAGATTTGCAACATTTTTATTTTGTTAAGTATGTAGCCTTAAAGAAAATTGTTTACGTCCAGATTTCTTCATTTAGAAAGAACAAAGATTTGGTGTACACATTGAGAGGTGCTCTCCAGGATGAAAACAACGTGTATTATAAAACCCCAGCGCTCATACATACTTACAAACCAACATTTTGCACCATTACATTACCATTTATAATTAATCTCAATTTCATGTTCTAGGAACATTCAGACAGTCTCTCGTTAACTGTGGTGGACAGATGGTTCCAGATTTGGAGACCAAGAGTTAGCAGCCCTTCAAGGATAGGATATGCATGAAGATATCATGCATATCATATGACGCATACATTATTCAGGTAATACCTAATTGTTACATCAGCGTATATGTTTTTAACATATTTAGATTTTCTAAAGTACAGAATCCTTTGATCACTAGAATAATAAAACAATTAATTTTATTGTTATATAATTAATATAATTTCAAATCAGTCAATACCTATAATTATTGACTTATTTTTTTTGTTTTACATATTCAAAATACTGCAAAAATGGTGAAGTGAAATTTCCTCTTTTACTCACAATTTTCTCTGAAGCTGCCGTACTTCACCCTGTTCCCTTTTATGATTAAGTAGTTGTGGGGTCACGGAGGCAAAACTTGACATTGCTTTCACATACTCATGCGTACCGTATGTATTCTGTAAACCGCACAGACTTCATACACACTGTCTGCAGAGAGATGAGACTTCATAGTCAAGCGTCCATGTCTTGTGACAAACTCCTCAATCTTCTACAAATCAAATGCATACCAGCAGGTTTGATAAAGTAGTTGTGGTCACTATGTGACCGTCAGTGCTGCAGAGAGTGCCAATCCTGCACACTACGCATCCTTACAACTGGTTGGGTTGATTTTCAACATTATCGGCCTGCTGTCAAACAAAGCAGTTTGTTGTGATTGCTGTTTCCTGCAGAGCATCACCAAGTTCACATACATGGTTGTAAAAATTAACTTTTGTGTGGACGTGTCCGGCGCCGGCAACATGAAACTGCTACTGCACGTTACTCAACAGGTTGTTGCTAGCTTATATAGAGAGGGTGAGCTAGTTGATCCCACCAACCTTGCTTAACTGAGTCATGTGACATTGAATGGCTAACGTCGCGTCCCCCAGAATGCAGTGTGGTTCTGGATCGAAGTTCAATGAAATTATTAATATCAGACAAGTCTATTTCAACAGCTATCATTAATGCTTTAACGCCCTGCCCTACTAGAATCTTACTCATCCTATGATATAGATTTCTAAACTAAATACCGATAACAGCATGACTATCTGAATCATAATGACAGTGTTAATATGGAGGCTTAATGCTTACTAGTGCAGATATCACCGCGTTCAGCTCAAAACCTTCACAGTGGAGTTGTACATTAGACATTTGACATTCTCTGTTTGCAATATTCCCAGGCATTACAATTAATTTATCCAATACTTGTTCAAATATATGGGAGAAGTGCATGTTGAGGCAGTGGTGTGCTGTGCTTCATCTCTGGTGGAGCTGTGTCACCACAGGGAATGAAGCAGGAAGCTGGTGCCTGCCCATTGATGTCTGTGTTTATATTCCAAAACATGGTTGATTACACTTGCAGTACACAGGCTGACAATCCACAGTCTGTCTAATATATTTAAGTGTGTGGCATTCTTAGTCTTTTTGATCACACAGCACCTCTTAGCCAATCTCCTTCTTTTCAGGGTCCAAAGTTAAAGCATGTTTTTACTTTGAGCACATTGCCTTTTTTCAGATAGCACAAATTATTAGTTTGGTAATGCTGGAACACTCTGACTGACTCATTTTCTTCATCTGCTTTGTCCTGTTCATGGCCGTGCAGGGGATGAAGGCTCTCCCAGCAGTCCTTCGCTGAAATATGGGATACATGCTGGACAGGCTGTTAATCTGTTGCAGGGTCAACACGGAAATGCACAAGACAAAAAAAGCCAGGCAGACGCACATATAGCTATAAATAATTTTGAATCAGCAATCAATGTAACAAGCATGTTTTTACACTGTAGGAAGAAACCGGAGCACCCAGAGCCCACGAAGGCACAGCAGGATAGAGATGTGTTTGCTTTCTTTAAATAAGTATAATTTTCTGTAAAATAAGGTTTAAAACAATGCAGGTTCTGGTGAGGATTAAACTAGTACACCTGGCATTTATGGCTAATATTACACACATGATGAGAACACTTTAACTTGAAATTTTAATTGAGGCTCAACCTCAGACATTTAGTTCAGTGTGTTAATGACTGTTAAAAGTTGAAGCTAACAGTTAAAAGGTTAAGGCCTCAAACAGTTGAAACAAATGAACTGTTTGAGAGAAGATTTAACAGCTTTAGATTCAGATTAGGAGGTCTCAAAAGAATTTGAATCAGCTACTAGAGTCAGTGGAGAACATGTAGGAAGTTCATGTTGAAAGCAGACCACAAAGTCCTAAAAGAAGTTTCTAAAAACTTCTTTTAGTTTTAGAAACTATATAAACTATTAGATAGTTTATATATATTATATATTACTAATTATTATATAGTTAATAATCACATTGATTGTTTTTATGGTGGTACTAGACTGGCATCCAATGTTTTGTTCCATGATATTGTTTTCCAAACTGTGAATGACAATAAATATAACAGAACATAACATAACATAACATAACATAACATAACATAACATAACATAACATAACATAATATAACATAACATAACATAACATAACATAATATAAAATGGGACCAAAAGCAGGTTCCTGCTCCTTGTTGAACTAGTAGGTTGTCTTTACCTTTGACTTCAGTCAAATCTTGTTGACCTTGACCGGTTTCCTGCTTGTGTTTGTGTAATTTAACTCAATTACTTAAACTTGAGTGTGTTATTTTAAGTGTTTCACAAAATGGACAGAAAATATGATAAATGGATCAATAGAAATCTGATTTTCAGAGATTGTACATTACATAGCAGTTGTAGGTCCAGTGTAGGTCTCCTGATATTATATTACACTTGCTCAGCCCCCACTGTGACGTCCAGTGGAGTCACAATACTTTGTGAGACACTGACACCTAACCCCAAGTTACTGCTGGGCTCCACCCTCCCTCTCGCTTATTGCGTCTTCTCTTTGAAACTGGAACAGTTTCAAATCCATCTGTGCAAACAAGACATGTTGCCAAAAATTGCTTATTGTTCAAGGATTTTCACTCACGCTGTGAAAGGAAATTAATGTCGGCTTTCACTCAGCATCATGAAAGGATTGGAGTTTATGATAATTATGTTGTAATACAATCAATCACATATTCTGTGTCTTAACTCTGATTCAAATACTGCAAGAAAAATCTTTTATTTTTTGTACTGACTAAAATCCTACACAGAATGTGTATAATTAATCAAAATTAGTTATAACAAATGGAGTATTTAATGATTTTCTTTCAGTTTGTGACTTTATCTTCCATTAGAGATGATTTTACCACAGTAAAAACGTAAATGTATCAACCTGAAATTATGCTACTAAAGAGAAAGATGACATTTAAGTTTTTCGATATAAATGTATGTGGATGGTGCTGCTACCATTCATTTATTTAGTCTGCCATTTTCCTCCCTTCAGTCTATTGGCAATAAACACAGATTAGTATGTTTAACCTACACACACTATATATGCATATTTGAAGAAGAATATTCCATTGAATTCCTTCAGAATTATTCAGATTTTTTAAAGACGTCAGACAAATATAAAGAGCAAGATGCTTTAAATGGAAACAGTCAACTGGTATAGCTGGTCCTCTTATATTGAGGAGACACAAATTATATTTTCCAACATGTTTATGTCAGTATGTTTGAGTGTTTGTGAGAGTAAGGTGGTTGCCAGACTGATGACAAAGCACCCAAGTGTGTATGATAAAGAGAGAGAAAAGAGAAAAGAGAGAAGTCAGCAGACAGTTTATCTTTCCACCACCGCCACAAGACATCAGTCTGATAATAAATGCCCTCTCACAGCTTCAGAGATCTCAATGGAGAAATAATACAAATGCTACACAAATTTAATCCAAAGGCAGAGGTGACATCACATCATGATCTCACTTTCCCTCTTTTAAGATTAAATCTTTGAAGCTCTTGGGTTTAAATCAGCACTAATCCCTCCTAAAATCCTGGATGGAAAATCAAACTATGATCAAGAGCCACAGTGGCCCTTGATCATAGTTCAAGGGCCACGTGTTTTATTACAAACAAAACATGCATCGAAAGAAGATCCCTCCAGAGCCATAGTTAGATAGACACTGTATTTTCCGGAGTATAGAGCGCACCATACTATAAGCTGCACCTACAAATTTTTAGAAAAACAAAAAAGGAAACGTACATATACAAGCCGGACTGGGCTATGAGCCGCTGGCATCTCCGCCGCTCTCGGTTTTCCATAAGGCTCAGCATAGGGCTCAGCCCTCCATCTCTAAAGCCGAACCAAGATGTCAATAAATATATATATTTTTTTATCATGTTACTTTATAAATTATATAAATACCCACTCTAACCCAAAACCCTGTCCTGCCAGTTAGGACAGCTCCAAGTTCAGTGATCATTAAACAATGTTTGTGCAATCCTGAAAATCAGCATCACTTGTAATTAGGAAAATTTTTCTATCTCACATTTTTGCATAATGTCCCACTGTAGCAGATAGCATTCATGAAGTATTTTAACAGTGTTTATTGTAAACATTTCTTGGTAAAATCTCAGTGTTTGTCTGCCTCACTTTGCAGTCATGTTCAAATGAGTCATAATTATAAAGTTTTACAACTCTTTCTTCTTACACAGCGGGAGAGCAGATTATGTCATTAAAGCACATTCTGTGACTATAAACTATTAAAAGAAGAAAGTAATGATTACGGGGTGTGATTTGTGGCTTCTGGATGGAAACAGATACACAAAGGAAACAGACCAGGGATTCCTGGGCCATGGCTTTCCTACTTTGAGGCAGAGCCTGGCTTTAGGCCCAACTAGCAACTAGGGAATCTAAGATTTCACAATTGCTTTCTGGAGAGACGCTGCTTCCAGTTTCTATTTTGAAACACTGTACCACATGATTCCCTATGCAGAGCTTATCGATAATTTGATACTTGATGATAATAACAGCTTGGAAACGTCTTTTGACCAACCAATCACTGCTGAAGAGCCAGATTCATCAGGGCAGAGATGTATATTATCAGTATGATAATTGTCTCATGTTGGACCACTCAAGAAGACCAAAGTGGGGGGGGGGTTTCTCATGGAGAGGCAGATGCTGGTGTTCCCACTTCCCCTTATGTAAATTTCATATTTCTTGTGCAAATTACCACAGCGAGGAGTTCATCATGGAAGGCAAATGTCTCTGTTGGTCATTTGGAGCTGGCGCTTGTGACGTGTTTGTGTCTGAGGTGTGGCGGGGCGAATGAAGTGCTCCTCTCGTAAGATTAGATGTGTACAGCAGGGCTGATTACACAAGAGGCTGAGAGACACATGTAATCATGCAAAAGAGCTATTTTCTATTTTTTAAACTGTCTTTTCTGTTTGTCAGGACCAGGATATTCAATCTCTAATCTGTTTGACTGATTTTTAAATGAATGAAAACAGAAAGAAACTGAAACAGTGCTTTGTGTCATTAATATATGTCATTAATATCTTATTTGGTCAATAGCATCCCAGGTTAGTTTCCTCTGAGGGGCTTCTGGTGGAGTCATTTTCCTTCTTATCAAACTTCACTGATCACTGTCTCTTTGTCTCCTTTGTCTGTTGTTGTAGTTAAATCCTTTGGCTACTAAAAGAGGAAATCAACAGTAATTATAGGATAAAGAAAAATGATTTCTGTCCTTTTATCAGCGTGTATCTATCCTCTGTTTCACTGCCGGTAGATTTACACCAACAAAATAATCTAAAAAGATAATATAATAATATAATTCTTTGATAATACTTTAATAGATTTGTTAGTGGGAATTTGGAAATTATTTTGTTAGACCTTTTCTGGAAGTATGTAGATATATATAAGTGTGGCATTCAGAATATAATAGTAGTTATGCTGGTTCCTAAGACAAAATGGAAAATATGTTTTTGAATGAATCAGATAACAAGTCTCTCTCAAAGCATTTTCTGTAATCATTTATTTTAAGTCAAGAATGCAACAAACGCTCAAATAAATATCTTAGAAAAAGAACCTAAATGTAATGTAATGTAATATTACATTAGTGTGATCTCACCTTTTTCAAACATTTTCTGAAAAATCTGTTTTCTGAGTATTCAGTGGGTACAAAAAAAACCCATATTAAGAATAATTGTCTTTAACAAAATCACCAGTGCCAAACTGATAACACCTTTAACAATCCCTCTTAATTAGCTTTTCTTCTTATTTAGGTTCTTATCAGATTGTCCTGGAACAGTTTTCGCATGAGGAAATAATTCAAACCATGTTAGCAAAAAGAGCTAATACTTCCTCCAGCTTCGATGGTTTCCGTAGCTGTAGATTACAGCAATAGTTCTTATTTCCATGTCTGAATTTGAATTCTTTGAAAATAAAATCCTAAAATGAGCAAACTGAGTCACGGTGAGCAGATTGCTAAAATATGGAGAAGAATGTCACATAAACAATGATCATCTAAGAGAGTAGTGAGATGTTGAGGGATTTATCCACTGCTGTGACGCGTTATGACACTCTGTGACTGCAGAACCTTCAACTGCTTCTTCAGCTTTAATAACAAAACTATTAACAGTACTTGATTAATTACCCCTGGATCATTGTCTATGTAAATATTAATGGTGGCATGTTCATTTATAATAGATAAGAAATGATTATGATTCTTATTTTGTACAAAACAAGATGAATTGTAATTAAAAAGAACAGCGAGCGTTTCTGCCAGCAAATAAAATTCATTTCACTCACTATTCTCAGTGAGCAGCAGCTCGAGTCTCTACTGCCACAGGTACAGGAGACAACTTGTCTTCCGCCTCACCTATCCTCAATTTAACCTTGTTGCTTTCACTTCTACATCACAGTTGAGCAACAAATTGCTGCCAACAAGCACCAGCCCTGTGCACCCGATCTCCACCTCTCTGAGTCACAAAGTGCAAAAACACACAGAAAGCATGTTTCTTATAAGGCAGAAATTCAATATTCTAAGCCCTAAAACAACTTTAAGTTTTCACTTTAAGTTTTGTAAATAAAAAAAAGATAAAAGCAAGGACATTTGATGTGTGCCCTTCAATTGAAATGAATCATGTTTGTACTGTTTTTATTGTATTTTGTGAGGCAACGTTTTTCATAATTTTGCATTAAAAATATTACAGAACACCTCTGTCCTTTATGTCATGATATAAGATAAAACGTAAGTTTTATTTAATAAAAGTTTTGGATTATTAAAACTTTCTTGCAATGATTCATATAAAAAAATCAATAAATGTTCACTTCCAGCAAAAATCTTTAAAGGTACTACAACAAAACATGAGCATAATAAAAACAGCAGCCAGTAAATCACATCTGACACTGGTATTTTGTCAGTACTTTATCATCTTTTTATCTTGGTTTATTTTTCTCTCTATCATTAAGTCTTTCACTGACCTTTCCTTTGGCAGCCTGTCAGCAAACGATAGCTGAAGGATACGCTTTAATTGACATGAAAGTATTCCTGAGTTCGGATGAGGAAAATTCCAGAAGGCAGAAAGGTTAGAGAAGGCTACTCCACAATTTTCTGTGAATTTAAATGAAGCTATATAGAGGAAAAATATATCAATCCTCTGCAGTAGGAATAAACAATAACTTTGGTAGCGAGGATAAAGGCAAAATGGTCTTAAAATATTCTCTGTGGAAGATGTTAAAGGACATTTTTGTAAGCTGTGTACATTTTAGACACTTTTCAGTGACTTTGTAAAATTAACTTCTCTCTTCTTCCATCAGAAACAAAACCAGCACAGCAATGCTTGAGAAAAAACAGCTTTGACTGCTGGTCTGCGTTAAGTACCACAGACATACAACACTTATCTCAAGAGCTTACTTATCCATTAACTGGAAACAGGATAAACACTTTCTCTAAACTCTCAAATGAAATTCGTCGACTAAGTCATACTCAGTTGCTTATTTTGCATTTCTATGGTTTTGATGTGCAGTCTGACCCAGTAATATTCACATGTAAACAGAAAAAATGGAGGGAAATTTTCATCAGGGCAGAATAGAGGTGGGTAAACAGAAGTGGAGTGTGCTTTGTTATCTCCACTGGTGGTTTATTTCCATCCAATCATCAATCCAGACACTTCTAGTTGGTGCTGCTGTGTGTGTGAGACGCCTGTCACTTTTTTTTATGAGGAGCTGCTCTAAAAGTGTGTGTTGATCATAATTTTAAAAGTTAGAGGCCAGATATCGTTATCATTTTAGAGTGGAAAATATACAACTCTTGAGAGTCTGAAACAAAGATAAATCATTACTGTAGTTTCCATAGATTTTTATAGCAAATTAAGGAATTTTAAAACACCTTTCTGAAACAAAAAGAGCTTTGTAAGTCTGAAAGGAATCAACATATGTGGATGACGCCAAACAGCATTTGCAACACCTCTCAAAATATCTCAGTGTGATCACATAATATGTTGTTTCTTTAACAAAAAAGAAGGAATATAAAGAAAATACAAAATATGCCAGATGGATGTTAAGCCAGTTGTCAGCAATATAAAAAAGACATAATATCACCAGGTTGGTGTGGATATGTCATTGAACTTAATAAATCAAATCATCACAGAACAAGAGAATGCTCTTTTTGAAAAAAAAAAAAATAATAATAATAATAATAATAATTCAACCCTGGGACTCAGGGAGACTTTGTCTAAAGCTGTGTTTTTCACGTTAGCTTTCTCTGTTCTCTACCTCCCACTTCTCTAAACTTTAATCCTAAATTTCTAAGTCCTGCAAGCTAATTTCAGATCTAAACAAGAACTTCAAACTGTTGCTAGAAGACAATCTGTTCAAAGATCTGTATTATCTGTATCTATATTATCTGTATCTGTATTATTTTGTTTTTGTTTTCTCTTGTGCCTAAAGCCATGAAATGATAGCTTCAGTCATGAGAGTCCTGCTCAGAGCAGGAGGCCTTGGGTTGAAGTTGTTGAATGTCTGAAGGATGTATTGTGTTGTTTCAGGTTATCGGTTTTCAGGCCTTCAGTAACTGGAACAGAGAGTGAGAAACTACTACGTTTTCTTTTACTTCCATTTGGATCCAGCACTATGACGGTGTTATGAATTTAATAGCATTTGTAGTTCACAATTAGCTACAAGCATTTTTGACGAATGATACAGCAAATAAAAAGAAATATATAATGTTTCAAGTCAAAACATTTCAATTTTTAAAACAATTATTATTTTTTTTAAAAAAGTTTTTCTCTTCAGTGAGAAGCAAAGCAATGGATTTGGACCAGACCAGCTACAGCTCTGCCTGGTCTTATGACAAGATAATATCTGATATGCGCCCCCCCACCCCCCCCACACACACACACACAGTATTTTAATAAAAACAAATTATACAAATTTACCATTTAAACACATGATTCTGTCTGATTCATTCTCTTTAGTCTTATTTTTCCTTCTTCTCCCTTTTGTCTGCTCCGTACTTTAAATTCTCCAATTTACCTCCTTAGAAAAGGATCTATGAATATTTATCAAATATTTTTCAACCTATTTTAAAGGGCTCAATCTAGTAGTTTGTGAAGTGATTAAATTAAATATCTAAATCATACAGAAAAATAATATTTTTGCCACTTTTTTGCTTCCTGTGGTAGCGTACATCAATAACTAATTCAAACTGCTGCTAACATCCCAAACATCTCAGTTTCTTTGACTAACCTGCAGAGAAACTCAGCAGTAGACCACCTGTAGGTGGAAGTGACATTGTAGTAAGACACACAACAGGTCTCTGACAGAAACTGCTAAGTTTGTTAGCATCATAAGAACAGAGGACAGAGAGACGAGAGGTCCAGCTGCAGGTGAAACTGGATTGAAGAGCGAAGTGAGGCGTGTTCCTCAGGTGACAGTTGCTTTATGACGTTTCTTCATAGCAAAGTGATAGAGCGGCTGCCTGACATGGGGCAGAGGAACAGATTGAGGCCGTGTATTTTCGTCTCTTTGATAAAGTACACCAAGTATTTAATTCTTTACTCGGGCAGCTGACTAATCAGAAGTTGTGTCAATGGACAAAATCTATTCTCTGTCTGAGACAGTCTTGTTTGTCCCCCCACTGTCTGCTATAGATAGATATAGAAATAAATTTCAAAACAGATTCCTGACAGTCACTGTTTGGTTATTTAGTATTGCAGGATGCTCCTGATTTCTTTAGCCCCAGATGTTGAGCCCCTAAGCTCTCCAAAGTGCCTCATAGTTGTGTGATTATTAGTGCTTGTCAACTTATTCCTCTCTGCAGCCTGAAACTGAACCAAACTTTGTGAGAAATGCAGACAAAAAGTGACAACGCACTTGAAAAAAACTGAACTTGCAAAAAAATTGGGGGGAAAGATTTTCCTTTCTTTTTGCCCAGTAACTTATGCACATGTAATTATTTGCTTTGCTAGCAAGAAGAAAGCCATTGGGCCTTTTGACCTTCTCTCTGGCACAATGAAGCTCCAGACATGTGGATGCATACCCACAGCTACATGCAGGTACACCTGTATATTTGGGAAGACTCTGACTCAGATGTTGTATTTAAACCTCAACAAGCATAAGGTGTAGCACATATTCAGAGTCAGACTGTGGGAACTGCTCCTTCTCCTCTGCATGGCTTAAAAGCTTTCCTGCCATCAAACCTTTAAGCTGGTGTACCTTCGAACAAAGATACATCTCTCGTTTATGCTCTGCTCTGAAAGCCCAGCTTTTAACCTCTGCTTGGGAATTTAACTGTAGAAAATGTATTTATAGAAAAGCCTCACTATTCTCCCTCTGAGCTGCTTCATTTAGACCTGAACAAGTGAAGGAAAGTGTTACAATTTCATCTTTATGACCTCCTTTGCTTTCCAGCTTCACCTAGCAGACAACGTAGATGAGCATGGTGATGTAAATCTATTCGTTATTAAACCCTCCTTTAATTAACTGTGTAAAAATAACATCAAAGGTTCTTGTTTTCACTACAGCCTCACACAAATAAATGACCATGTAGCAGTTTTATAAATGAATCTGAAGTAAATAAGCCACCTTTCCTTTATGTTTTAATATATTTTCACAAAAGCAGGGTGGTGTTTGGTTTATACTCTGGCAAGGACCTGAAATTGTGGCTATTGCTGAGAAGGCTGTTAATGAGTGCATGTTAATTTCTGAAATATTATGCAAACCATAGTTTTTGTCCTATGCAATTATCTGACATAATCACTGGCTTGGGGCGGAGGAGCTACTGTTTATGCTGAAAGTGATACTCGCCACTTTATGTTCTCATAAAAAAGTTGGGAGTTTGCAAAGGAAGAAGATAAATATCTCACAGGAGTTACAAAACACATTTAAATTGAAGTAAAAAATAATGTATGATGCAGATAAAAGTTGCATTTTATCTATTCGTTTAACCATTCAACAAACACTAATATTGGCCTGCAGCTTGATAAGTAAAGCTGTCCCTGATTACAGTTTTGATTTTACTTTAGACTGCAAATCATTCAAAGCAAAATGTTTTTGAATCACAGGATCTTGGCGGAATTAAACCATCCTTCAATTGAACAATGTTTTCTTTCACTCCAAAGAAAATAATGATTTTATTGTGTTACCTCTACTAGCAGCAGTTAGTCTGCATGGTCAGCTTTTGTGCAGGTTTCCAAGACGAGTTGGCAGCCCAGTCAGAACTGAACTGAGTTAAAATGACTGAGCAGTTATCAACGCTGTTGCTCATTGTACATTTGTTGGGCAAGGGAACAAATAATTAAATTTTTTGGCAATGTGAAAATACAAATGAATTTCACGCCCCGTCCTAAAATTAATTATGAGCAAATTACACAGAAACAAAAACAGAGATTCAGCTAAGGTGATAAATAGTAGAAATAGAAAAGTTGCGAGTATCTGCTATTTTTTTCTGACACTGACTGGTTTGAGAAGTTGCTTTTGCACAATCATCGAAATAATCCATATAATAACAAAAAGCTAACTGTATTTTCACAGTTTTGGAATATTTTCAAAAATATACCAAATTAAACAATAAGGCGACTTCTGTTGCTTTATTGGGGAAATTATTGACAAAGAAAACAATCCAAGAGGTTAAATCTGCATTAAAAATTGATGGTAGGTAATTACTGAGGTTATAATAAATCAGCCCCTCAAAGGAGAACTGTTTTGCTTACATCTGGCACCAGTGAAGGGCATATTTGTTCATGACCACCTCTCATCCATGAGAGCTTATGTCTCCCTTGAGAAGCGACTCCATGCTTTCTACTCTCACGCCCTCAGATGCCTCGTTTCTGGAGCAAATTCATTCCCGGTTGGAGAATGGCTGTTATGAATGGGTTGGGCAGGAGAGATGGATGAACAGCTTCTTCTTCGGCACGGCCCTCTGCTCCCGGTGACAAAGATGCTGGAGCTTGTCCTACTTTTGTAAGAGGAAGAAAATGTGACTCTTATACAGTAGCTCAGGGGGACTCTCCACATGGGGGCTCGTAGGACAGCGGTGGTAACGGGTGTGAGGCAGAAACGTACCCAGAGGAAATTCTCCAGCAGAGATGGTGACGTGCTAAGCAGTGAATTGTTGTCCTACACATTAATTAGATCATTTTTAAAACGCAGGCTTTGTCTTTATAAAATCTGCCACACTTTGCAGACATTTTTTGTGTCTCAGTTTAGACCAAATCAATTCCTTGACATTCAGTTGAGTAATTATAGTGTTTTCTGAACACTAGTGTTTTAATAACGGTTTCCAAGTTGTATTAGAATTGATAATGTAGCACTGAAGAAGAATGCTTCATTTAATATATGACGCCATCTGAACTCAAATACATGGCACCAGGATGCACCAGGAGGTCTGATCCTATCCTTTTAATCCCATCACTTCTTTGGATGTTAGTGTGAAAGCGAGATCTAAATGGAGGATTAGTTTTACATGGCAAAGAGTCTATCACACTACATTTTCTGCAACATATTGCCCACATACACAGGCACCATGTTGGGTTTGCTAATTATTAATTAAAAAGGGATTGTAGGATAGTGTTAGTATCTTACCCATCTAAACAACCTCAGGTTGGAGAAACAGCGTAATTGTGACTGGAGCTCCAGTCTCAAATAATTTGTAGCTGTGTAGCAAATTAATGACAACAATCTTTCATAAACTTTTCACAGCCGTCATGTTTGCACTAACTTCTAATGCATGTTGAAGAAGTTTGTGACTATTATATGTGTGTATATAATACATCTGTTTTCCAGGTGTTTAATTTTGCCCTTGTCTGTTTGCTCACACAAACTGTGTTTTAATGTCACCAAACTTTCAATTATGCTGCTATTATTTACAAGGAAAGCAAGTGTAAAGGTTTTATCAATAACTCTATATTTTTCATGTCAGACACCTTCAAATTACTACAAGACTGGTGTTTCTTTTCGGTAAAACCCAGATTTTGTTTAAATAATCAGACGGTAAAATGTTCTCATGTAATTAAAAGACAGAAGTGACTTCATTAAGCTGCAGCTGATTGTTTCTGTTGTGTAAACGCTCCCTCTATGCCTTCAAACAACTCCTGTACACACAAACAACAATGTGGGAGCTCCTCAGATCAATAAGACATTAAGACTCAGATTTTACTGCTAAAATTAAAGCAAAGAAAAAGGTGATATAGTCAAGCTTAATATAAAGGGAAAGGCCCATGTAAACAATAACAAGTCCCCCACAAAGACAAATGTATGTGTGCACCCAGAGAGAGTCAGTGTGTGGAAATGGACACAGATATTAAAATACTGCAAGCGCCACTCTTTGAACTTTAAGAATAAATATTCCTGCATTAAAACACAAAAGTTGGTCCTAAAAGTTCCTCTGCGTACATATTTCGTTTACCAGATAATCAAGTGCCGTTTATGGCACACCAGGGACAGCTTTGGTCTGTTTAAACTCATCATGTAAATAACAGTACTGTGAAGTTCAGAGTTGTTTATTTTAAGGTATTATTGCAAAAGCTGAGAGAACATTCAAAGAACCTCGGAGATGAATTGTGGCTTATTTGCTTCCAGCTGCATGTAGGTTTTTAATCTGACTCCCATAGGATCGGCTTCACTCTGCATGACTTTATTTCAATTAACCTTTCAACTCCTCCTCAATACAGTAACTCTGTTACCATTACCACTTTATCAAGTTCAATTTAAAATATGCTGTAAAGGTCATGGTTTTCTGCAGTTACAGTTCAGTTTTCACTCCTCAGCTAACGCCAGTGTTTTGTGCACAGTCTGTGTTTTTAAAATCGATGCAACACTAGCCCTTTAAATTTTAAGCTTTCACAGATTCAAGACTTTAATTTGATGGATAGATATTTAATGTTTATCTTTTGGTGGAAAAATAGGCAAACAGAAAGGTGTATTAAGACTGTGCTGGTGAATTTCTGTATTTGAAATCACCCCGTATTTATTCATCTAAATGTTACTGCTCCACCACAACTAAGTAACAAAATTATTAGATATGAACTTTTGTTTTCAAAAACGAAACTTATCGCCAACAAGCAAAATGTTCTGTCAATGGAGTTTTCTTTCCAAACAAGAATCTAACTTACATAACTCATTATAAAGACTCCAGAATTAGTAAAGTCTTTTAAGATGTCTCTAATCCAAAAAATAATTCAGTTAATCAAAGAGACTTCCAGAACTACCTCATCTCAATACCAAGTCTGTGAGAAACCTCCTGTACGCAGAAATACAAGGTTGGTAGCAAGTTATGACCCGATACACAATAATTTATGAAACCATGCAGCAGTATGGTTAGAAACATCTTTCCATAAACCATTGTGAGATCCTGCTCGCTCAGTGCTTTCTATTTATATTTTTTACATTTAGAACTGTAACATTTTTCAAATCTTATTACTCACATTAAATGCATTCTAATATAACTGAACCCCATACAGTCGCAGAAAACCATTAATGTACCAGATTGACTCAAATCTCTCTAACACAGAAACAAACAGCAATACAAAAAATGCAGTGAAAAAAACAAACAAACAAGTTCTGTTCAACGATAATTGACTGGAGGGAAATATATAAACAGTGTTTGACCTGGCAGATCAAACTGCAAAAATAAATCAGCAGCATAATGAAATAGTGATGCAAATGACTGAGACCTTAAGAGACTTGATCTACTTCTTATCAGCAGTTGTATCCATCCAAGATCTTCCCTGCAGCAGTTTGAATATGATAATCAAATTATGTAATAATGTTGTGCTTAACAGTCCAAATATCTGAAGGCACCAGAGTATCACTCCTATTAAGGCAGGGTGTCTATTACATAAACACTACCAGTGCAACTGTAATTGGATCTACAGTAAACATGGATGCCAACACAGAAAAGCTGCTGTGGCGGATATATAAGAAGAAGAAATAAAGTCTTAAGGTTTTTTTCTTCTTCTTTTTTTTTTTTTTATGAATAGCATCAAAACAAACCACGCAACCAAACTAACAATGATACGTCTGTTTTGTTTGACAGTAGAACAGCTGTGCTGAGTCAGCTCGCCTCACAGAATATCCAGTTCCATGCTCACACAAAGAGAAACGAGGCTGAATGACATCCACACCTTTGGACTGCTTATCTTTAAGTGTACGACTATATTCCAACACCAGATACAGTAAGTAATTTTCTCCCTTAGAGAAGGCAGACAATGACTACATACATGACAACAAAACAATTTAAAAAAGGGGGCATGTGGATGCATTTGGAGGACATAAAATGGCTTAAAAAACAGAGGAGGAAAGCCCAGCATTGTGTTTCTGCCAGGCAACACCGATCATGCCAAACTATGACGCTGTACACATGGAATTGATCCACACAAGCCAACCTTGATGGAGGTTTGGCCTCTTTCATGAGACTGAGCTCACGCCAAAATAAATTGATCCATCCAATACTTGATTGCTGTATGCAGACCATTCAGAACTGCATAAGAGGTAAATGTGGTAAAAATGAGGGAGTTAGCGGTATAAAACGAATCAGATTGAAACCGGACGCCCTTATCTTGAAGCATCACGAGCTGCAATGACCAAACAGCCAAATCTTGTTAACTGGTAACTATGCAACAAAGATGCACTTCCAGGGCATTGCAACTTCTGGGAAGGAAATCGGATAGCTCAAGCTATGAAAAACTGAGTCATGCACTGATAGTCTATGTAGGAACATCATTTAAAATTCCAAGCAATAGAGAGGCACATTTCTCAATTATTTATGCCACAAGCTTTCATTCAGAGGTCACATCAACAAGGGAAACAAGTCCAGATAAATATTTTTTTGTGTTTAACAATAATTTAATGTTTTATTTTTTCCATGCATAATATACATGCAAAGTAGATATTGCAATTAACATTTTTGTATTTGAAGGAAAACTCTTCTTTTTAAATGCATGCACTCTAACCTGCAGAAAACAGTGTGCTTATTATTTATTCTTATTAATCTAACAAAAAATTACTTTATCAATGGCCAGAGACTCAACTATCTTAAAATGTACAATCTCATTCCTTCCAGATTGTATTCCGCATAGATTTGATGGGAAAACTCAAAGCTTCACATAGCTTTGATATTTTATGCATGCCCACAGTTCTGCATTTGACTAACAGTCAAACGTCAAACGACACCAGGACGAATGTTTTCATTCTAATTACAAATAGAGCATTCACTTATTATTAGCATTTGTTTTTGCTGAATTTGTTTCACACAAAGGCTGAACTGGATTCTGACATGTTAAAATTGTATGGCGCCGTTACGCCTTGCATGCATGTTATGGGAAACACAGAGTGTGTGACACTCAAAGCGTGAATGAAACATGGTAAACATATAATTCAGATGAAGAAATATGCCACATATGGTCACATTTAAAAGCATTTCTAATGAATCCCCTTACATCAGTGTGATGAACTATAACTGTTTGGTGTGTCTCATTAGCAAGCATGTATTGCATAATCAGCTGTCTAGGAGTAGGAGTCTCTCTATGAACTATCAGGATTATGGAGTTGAAGGAGGCTTTTAGTAATAAACACTAGAGTGTTGTTTTGTGTTATAATTAAGATTATAACACACATAAACAGCCGATCATTTAAAATCTTTACTGTAACTGACTGACTTCAACTTAAGAAGCTGAGGCATGACAATGCAGTTTTTAATGTCACGATTCTTGCAAATCTGTTTTAGATCTTGGGGACTCATAACACATTTTGCTGTTTACAATTTTTGACGTCAGACCAGATGACGTCAAAATCTGTGTTCTTACTGATCTTGCTAAATTGATGTCTCTGTAAAGTAATTTCAAACATGCCACGGCGATGTTTACCTTTTTCATGCTTCTGCACGTGTTTTAGACATGCACTGTGACCTATCAGTCCGGAATACACGACCAACTGATTTGATGGGAGATTAGTAGTTAGAATCTGAGCTCTATCTGAGCAAGAACACAAAGCACAAGTCTAACTTTCCTCCATGACATAAACAAAATGCTTTAGATATAAACTGGGCTGGAGGAATTAGTGAGCCCGTTCGCTCCGTCATGCTGGACAACATGCAGAGTCCGGCTTCTTACCTGTAAATGCCCCTGGTACATATTGAGCACACAGTCGGTCGCTGATCCTTCCCTCAGCGGATCTGTGCGCCTCTTCCTCACCTGAAGCGGGCAGGGGAAAGCTTGTCGGACCGGGGCAGTTCACATCAGAGGCGGCAGAATAGTTTTTGGGGCAGGGTTTCCCAGAAGGAGCAGACAGAATGGAGCTTTCCTCCTCTCAGGTGCTGAAACCAACACTTTCCGCCCCCCTCCCCGCGCTTATCCAGGATTTGACTCAGAAGCGCCCAAGGAGCGCGACACCAGACCGAACTTTAAAGAAAAGGTGCAGAATCCTCACTGCGTCCTAATAGTTTTGTGCCGTTCTGTAATAAATCAGAAATTGGCTTTAAGGGGAAAAAAAACAAACAAACAAAAAAAAAAAAACAACAAAACAAAATAAAACATTAAAGACAACTCAGGTCTTCATTGTGAGCGCTCTCCAGCGTGTCTCCCCCTCCCCTCCTCTCTCGACTAAATGTTTTGACGAGTCTCCCGGCTAATGCTCCTCTTATAGCTTGCTCCTCTTTCCTGTGTGCCAACCCATCCCTCCGGAACCTCCTCCAGTGCTGACGCACTCACTCCACAAGGAGGCACGCAAGCACACCTCCATCTGCCTTCAAAGCACAACAATCAAAGAAGAAACTTACAACTCGCGAAACATGCAAGTGCATAATTTAAACGACAAAGTGTCATGTGTGGATGAAGGCTGTTGAAACATTGTGCATTATTCTACGCCATGTAATGCGCAAATCAGCCCCCTTTTTTGCTAATTAGTGGGAGAAATAATTACATAACTAGAATCATAATAGATACCTAATTTCCAGGAATCTAATTACGAACAAGAAGCAGGACAGAAATTAGCCTGCAGTATTTATTTATACAACAAAGGCAGATGTGCTGTTTTGACTCAAGTGTTTAATTTTTTCCATTTGGGTTTATGCTCCAAGAAGGGCTTAGCTTGTGTGAAAATTGTGACTATCTCGTCATATGTAAATGAAAACAGGTTACTTTTTTTCCGAGCGGATACTCCTCTTGCATTATTTTATTGTCTTTTGAGAGATGCTTGTCTTGTTTGCATTCGGAAACACTGAAGTGAATCTACTGTTTTACTACATCTCACAGGTGATCTGACAACAGTGGAAGCCATTGGAGTATATTAAATAATAATGTAAGCTTTGGTGCATTACATGTCAAACATTCAAATAATTAATTGAGAAGAAAGACTAAAATGTCAACATTTACTTATAAATTAAGAACAGATGTCAGATTTTGGACCAGGGAGAGAATACTATCTTTAGAGTAAATACAGAGGAGTGTATCTTGTTAAATATTTAATAGTTTGACTATTATAGTCACTAGTGTAATTATTGTCTGAACTAAAACTATACCACTCAAACTTTATGTGTATTTCTTAGGGAAGGGGGTGGACAGTTTCCAATACACATAAAATCCTTCAAATATTTCTGGTAAAATGGATTGTATTTATATGAACATACATGATATATTTCAGAGTTCTTCTACTAAACAAAGTGTCTGAGTTAAAGATGCATAAGGTTACTTCTCACACAGCCTGTGGGTGCTAGAAAGCATCTAGAGGTAAATAATTAAAAATGTCACTAACCAGAGATCATGTTATGCGACAAGAGTGAAAAGTACCCAGTGTTTTCTCAGCATCAGTGTTGAGAAGCAAATTAAGAAGTCAGACGATGACTACGGTTAATTAAGTACTTGATATGTTTAGTGGAAAACTAATAAAAGAGTTTTGTGATCAGTTTTTTTTTTTAAACTTGTATATAATTTTATGCCATTTTGACTTTTTTTCACCATTAATCTCAGTAGTTCTACGTGTTGGAACATCAGTCAAGAGGTTTCCAAAGCAAACTTTAGGAACCCAATTTAAAGTGAAGTATTACAATACGAACATGTGATTTAATCAGGGGGATTTAGAACAGCTGTGAATGAGACATGAAGGAAACCAGGTGCAGAAAAACAAACACTGATCTCAGTGGAAAAACTACACACACAAACTGGGGTAACCGTGGTTCTATATAGTTTGTCTTGTGATTGAAAGGTTGCAGATTTGACTTCAGCTTCTTCCAACAACATGTTGGTGTTCCCCTGGGCAAGGCACTCAACCCCAAACTGCCTCCCGATCTGCGTATTGGTGTATCGGTGAAACTACAGTAACAATAATAACTCCAAAACATAAAAAACAATTTTAAAAGACAAACAAACAGCTGAGGATCTTTGCATCATCCATCTTGTTGTTCGAGAGATTAAGCTCTAGATTTATTCAAACTTTTAAAAACCTTTTGTGAAGGAATCAGCCAAGTTATATGATTTCTATCTGCTCCAAGAGAGAGGTTGAAGTTCTCTCCTTCCACATCTGTTCTGATCCAGTTGACCTCACGTCTGATTGGAAACTTCAGTCACTCTCTTTCTCTCTCTGGGTGTCAGGCTCCCATTAAGCAAGCTGTCAAAAGGGGCCAGCTACTTATCTCTCGGTTGAAGGAATCTGAGCAGTGGCCCTCAGAACCGGCCTAACTTTGAGGCAGGAAGGCCTAAGTTCTGAGTGACAGATTTGGATATTTGGAGGAATGAGTCTTTGGGTCCCTTCCCAAGACAGACGATCAGTATAACAGCAGATAAAAGTAAAGAGTACTTGCCAGAAAAAATCAGCAGGAGATTCCCAATGGATTGATAAGGAAGCACAGTCCTAAAGAAGTTTGTGCAAAAATGACTCATCTCAGGTATTACAAAACAAAATACAGACAAGTATTGATGAAAACAAAATGAAGAACTTTCCAAAAACAGTCTCAAAGATGATCAATCTACGCCTATAGATGGCACTTCTTGCTTTGGGAGAAGAGCACACACTGACATGCTGTTAAGGTGAATAGCTTCAAAAGTGTCTCTCCCTTCAGAAAGTTTTGGCCACTTCAGATATGTCAAACAAATCGCTAGAGAATGAAATAGCGGAGATGTTGGTAGAACTCACATTAATCCTTGAATAACATTCCTCACTAATATTTAAGGAGAACCAGATGTTTTTCCCACATAACCCCAGAAAATTATCCAATATGTCACTTTAAAGACAGATTTAAAGTGAAAACTGTCATGGCTGTAACAGAGCAGAACAAATCAATATCATTCAGGGATACTGTATTTAATTGACAGTTTGAATTAATAATAATTAAAGTCACAACTTATCATTAACAATTAAACAATTAAAACTGCTTATCTTTATCAGTTACAAAACAGCGTCTGTGACCTTTGTATACATATTTGGGTTGTATATACTGAACCTTTGTTATTCTAACGACATATTCCTATTCTGAAAAATACTTTGAGCCAAGTGAAAACCAGACATTGTTTTGAAGTAAGTTAATGGTGTCACAACTCTTATAAAACTCGGTAGTTAAAAAGGCAAACACACCACAAAAAATAATTTCCCATTAAGCTAATAACTAAATACCAACAAACCCAATTATTGCACCAAAATACCTACTTATACAGTAAACAGAGTTCCCCTGCATACCAAAGTAAATTTTCATAATCAAACTCTTAATAGCAGAATATTTCCCCAGCCATTATAATACTTGTTTTTACTGCCATCATTACTTAAAAGTCTCTGCTTTGGTTTGCTGCTCCTAATAGTTGATGAATTAGTGCTGTACTGCTGAAAATAGATGAATAGTTATACTGCTATTTCTCCCAAATAGGTTTTTCATGAACTCATTTGCTTTATGTTCTTAGGATTCAAATAAAACTGGAGGCTGGATTTAGTCCCTTAATGACAAAGCTTTCTTATAGTTTTTGATTCTGTCCAAATGTTTGATAGATTAAGGGCATTACCAAATTCTTTAGGCAAAAAAAAAATCTATTTCAATTTGTTCGGAGAAATGGATGTTTAGTATTAATGTTTTACCTGTTTTTCAGTAAATGTATTTTCAGTCCAAAAATCTTTTTTAATGAAAGATAATAGCCTACAATGCATGGTTACAGTGCTGTCGTTTGCATCCATACATTGTGTGAGCAGTGAGTATCTTTAAATCAAGCATTAGATGTTTTCATCACGCAATGTATCATTTGCTGGCAAGATTCAAAACTACTAAAAATATATATTACACACCAGAAATAACAATTTCAAAACAATACTAGCTCTAATAACTGCATCAGAATAGATTAATTTCCTGGCCCGCCACTTTATTAAGTGGCTAAAACCAGAAGAAGAAGATTCAGATAGACATTCATTAGACGAGCCCATCATTAAATTAATTAATTATCAAAACGTACAAAGAAATAAAAATGTAAATCTCCATTTGACCCTATGCCTTCAAATAACACTGTGGAAGAACTCTGGTCCATTCTTCTTTGTTGAATTGGTTCTAGTATGAAAACTTGCTTGTGTGCTTTGGGTCATTGTCGGTAAGGTCATTGAATTGATGGATGAACACGCTCCTCAGGGAATCTGAATGGAGAGCAACATTTATAGTTCCATCAGATCAACAAAGCTAATGATGAAACTGGGACGGTTCACTAGTACCATTACTTGCATTTTCCCTGCAGGTACATCTATTTCTCTGTTCTTTGACTTCTTTAAATCCAAACATAGTATATTGCCTCTTGCTACCAGCTTCATGCTGTCAGATGGGCTTTATTTAATTGATTTCTTGATTCAGTGAGTGTAGTGGTAATCAGGTCTGGATGTGATGATTGAAAATTAACATGCTGGGCAAAATCTTTTCACACTGGGGTAGATTGTTTCAAATAGTCCTTTGAGACATTGCAACTTTGGTACTTGCCATCAACACCTACACATTGCAGGCTGCACCAGTTACGGAGGTTTTGCCTCAATGTTTCCAGACAGTACAATCCTCAGTAAGTATCTGTCATTTTCCCAGAAGGGATCTGAGGTTTGTTTTCACACGACAATAGGTCAAAGTAATAATCAAACCAATTTGGTTCCTCAATTGAATGAGAAATTGGAATCCTAAATCCTTTGGTATTTTTCAAGCTGGCAGCTGCATTTTGTTTACGCAGAGGCAACAAAGAGCAGCAATGTCACCAACCAGGTTTGCTTACCTGAGATGGGTCTGACCTCCGTCAGTGTCACACTGCAATCTGAAAGTGTGTGTTTTCACCAACAGGGTTATTAAAGGAGATGGATAGACTGATTGACAGACAAAAGACAAACATACACAGAAAAAATGGTCATAAAAGTACAAAATGTCAATATGAAATCCACAAAAATGCTAAATATGTAGGATTTTTTCTATGATATACACTGAGACTCTCTAAATAGTGAAATAATAAATTAAATAATTATTATTTTAAAAAAAATTACTACATTGTTACAAAACTATGTTCTAAAAATTAGTGTTCTAACTCTATGCATCACAATTTAAGTAATTTTGCTAAAAATAGAGCCACACAATCCATCAACATATCGCCCTGTATGACTTCCAATGAAACTTATAACAAAAATGTATACTTTTGTTGGGTTTTTTTTTTGTGCCATTCATTAGTTTTCTCCTTTATCTGTCTGTTCATTGTGCAGAAAACCCAATATTCTCCAATCCATTTGCCTGCCCCTGTGGATACTTCACAGAAAATGTGATTTATTTTTATTTGGTGCCACGGTTCAACTCTGCTTTTGGGAGGACAAGTTGTTAGCAGTGAACCCAAGAGATGCAGAGAGGAATGAGAAAAACTAATAGAGCATGCAAATTATGTCAAATGATCTAGAGTTGTTGAGACTTTGTACCAGCTTACACTCCAACAAACATGTTTTTCCATTCAGTCTCTGCCGTTCCTTGCCTTAAGGAATCCATCAGCTGTTTTTGTTAAATGTACCATATAATAAGATAATAAGATTACTTTTATTACAAAATATGAAAACAAACCCAGCCTAATGTACTGTAATCCTTGTTTATGTGATTTCACTTGACCTGCTTTTCTTTGTCAGTAATACCTCCATTATAAGAAATAAGAACATTATTGATCATAATTAAATTGATCTTAATATTAAATAATGTTGCAGACTTGGATGATATTTAAGGAATATCAAAACTCAATGTCTTCTAGAGGTAAAACAACAAAACAAAACTATTCATGGTCCCTTTATTAGGAATCACCATGTGATTTATCTAACAAAGCCAGTTATAAACTACAGTTGATGACTGAATATTGTTGGAGTGATCATTTTTACTGTGCTGTTTTGGTCTGGATGAAAAATTGCAAACTGGGCAACAGTTTGACTTTCACTGCTATCTTGGGGAAGAGCATAATTGCTGCTCTGCATATGGTGTGTCTAATAAAAAGAAGAATCACAAAGTCATTCTCATGTATACTAAGGGCAACGTTAATCAGTCACACAGGTTTAGATAAGGTGTTTTCCTTCATCGTAACACCCATCAGTAATCTGATCTCTGAACTCTAAGAACCCTTTCTTTTTAATTAAGGGATGGCCAGAAACAGGCAGAGTTTAAGCTTTCTGTTTCTTTATCCGTGCCAGGAAGTGAACTGACTCCGGCTGGCGTCTAATTAAATAAATACCTAACAGTATTTGTGTTTGAGAATGGAGAAACTGGAGGATTTTCACATTCTGATTTATATGATACAAAGAGCAATATGGTAACACTTTATTTGAAGGGGTGTGGATAAGACTGACATGACACTATCATAAACATGACATAACACCTGTGATGAACATCAACAAGTCTTTATGAATATTTATGACAGTTGACATCAAATAATGACATTTTTATGCAAAATTGCATCAAAACTTTGGACCTTTAATGGATTAAAGGTCCATTAAAAATGTAAACTGTGCATTTTTTCATAAATAATGACACTTTTAATGTAAAGTTCCATTTAGATTTACATGAAAATACCATTAAAAGGGTTCATTTTGCATTAATATTGTCGTTATTTACCAAATGAAACCTCATGATAGCAGTCATAAACATTCATAATCATATTCAATCTGTTAATGCCGATTGAATGACTCTTGATAAAAAAAAAAAATTCATCCTAGAGGTTTCTAGAGGACTATCATGACATCTGAATCTTTAATAGTAACATGTTCACAAAAGGATCAGGCTCTTTAAATATGTGCTGTAACTAGTGATCGTTTCCACGTCAGAAAAAAAAGCCTGTCCTTGTAATTCGTAACTCTCAAATATTCTCTGTAGCAAATTGGAATTATTTTACATACAAACTTTTCATAACAAGTACATGTCTACAGATTAACAAAGCCAGTGATGCTCATTTGCATTCATTTATATTAATGTTGCAGGATTTTCGTGATGAGCGCCACAAAATGGATCAAGGGGTTTGCGTTGCTTTGATATTACAACTCACTGATTGTCCACTGTGTTTCGAATGCAAATACAGATTTCTGCTTTTACATGTGGCCGCGAGTGCATTCAAACAATGTTAACCCCTCCCATTTATCTGTGCACTTCACTGTTTGTGGCGAGGTCAGTTAGTGCAGCCGTAGGTATTATACGTATTTCACTATAAATACTCATCAGCTCATAAAAGTGGGTAATTGTCATTGTCAGTTATAGAACAGAAACTCTGCTATTTGAAAACATAAAGGTAAAACTTAAGACAAAATGCATTGGTATATGAGTGCCTTATTTTGGAAGGTGCAATGTATCAAGTGACATTTCTGTGCAGAATCCAGAACAGATAGGCCTTGTCTGGGAGATGGACCTTGGGAGATCCATCTGGGATCTCCCAAAAAAAGATGGGAGATGGACTTTGTCCATCTCCCAGATGTTGCATACAAAGCTGGTGGATACAAAGAGGATTAACAAAGATAAAGCAGAACAATCCTGCACTGAAACAGAGCTCCAATATTTCGCTCCAACATGCTATTAGGAGCGGAAACCAGCGGAGGTCAGGGTTTGATTTGTCAAATCAGCTCTTGGAGCCAATGTGTCTGTTGCAGCTATGATCATTAGGTATGAATAGTTGATGGATAACGAATTGTACAGCTGCACTGAACATCTCACTGAGAAATGCTATTTATGTCCACCAGTTATGACCTTTAATCACCCTCATTCTGTCTTTGGGAGTGATTCAGCTGTTAAAACATTCATGGTTCTTGCAGGATGAGTCCAGCTTTAAAAAGGGAGAGAAGATAATACATCAGGTATAACAGATTTCTGAGATTACTTCATGCTGCCGTTGGTTTACTTTGGAGTTACAGAAGAGGAACCTTTCCTTCTAGCTACAACAAAGCTATATTTCATTTAGAAGACTCCGAAGGTGACAATTTTCTATCCAGTTTTGACTCATTGGCAACCTTACAAGGTTTTGAGGCTTCCAGCAATATTCAAGCAATGAAGGAGGAAAGGTTTGACAAATAGTCTGAGAAGTTTGGATGCTACTGTTTGGAGGAACTTTCAGAACCTGTGCAAAGTACTCTGAGCACATCATAGGACTCTAGACTGCTACAAATAGGAGTTTGTGTTTCCTTCCGAAGTGGTGACATGAATAAGTCATGGAAGAAGAATGTCTGTTTTATTGCAATTTTAATGACTAATAGCAACTTTTTATTACAAGTATAAAAATATATTTCCTCAATAAACAATTATATTTCTGAGACTATAGTTGTTTTAAAATAGAATGAAAATGAATTAACATGAATCTGCCTGTGTTTATTGTTTGTGGTTTCTGAAGAAGGTAATATAGATGTTTACTAAATTAGAATGTCCAAAAGTAATACAAAATATTTATGTTAAAGAGGTCATAACATTGTAATGAAAGATTTCTGTGTGGTAAAGATGTTTCAACTGGATCCAACAGCAGTTAGATTATTTTCTTAGCTGGCATTGGAGTGATTATGGAAAAACTTCTGAATAATTAAATACTGATGATATAGACTGTTTAAGATCATCTTAATAATTTATCATCCTGGTTCAGCCACTGAAAGTACTGATCTACAGCAATTTGTGCAAAAACCCTTTGACATTACTGCTGAAATTAAACATCTATTTATTGGGAAAATTTCAAGTTGACTGTCCTATGAAAGCTGCGGTGCTACATGATGCTTTGGACATGCTCTGTGTTGGAAGAATAGAAAAATGCATGAAATTGGCAAGTTTAACTATTTACATTTGGAGTCAAGTTTGAAAAAATGTGGCCACATGTTCGAAATAACCACAAATTAAAGCACATGTGACATGCAAGACATTACACAAATGGGTACATTTCCATATGTGAAACACATGATAAAACCTTCCAACTATAATTCCCACACTCTTTCTATATGCAACAATTTTTATACATTTATTTCCAACTTTTTGCTTTCACTTTTAAGGTTTTCGGATTTTTCTGTAATTGTTTTAAACGGTGTACTGTGTGGTCACATGTGGAATGATTTCCCACCTGTGGACTGTATAGTATCTCGCTACATGATATAATGATAAAAATACACCAATAGTTCAACTACATTAGATTGTCCAAGTATTATCCCCACCTCTTTTTTTTACAAGTGATGTTGGTGATAAACAAATCACAAATGTTGTCAGCTATATTGCTCTCTTCATACTAAACTGTTACATCTGGCTTTTAAATTAAAAAAAAGATTCTAAGGGTTGGCTTCTAAAAATGAATATAAATCAAACCCACATTTTTTTTTTTTTTGCCAAAGATCCAAAATGTTCTCATGCAGCATAACTTCTTGCTGAATCTAATTTGTTTCAGTGTTGCTGTCGTCATTCGCAAAAAAAAAAAACATTTATATAGTTTTCCTAAAATTGGCAATGTAAGTGTTTTATATACTGCATACAGAGTAATTTAAAATGCTTTATAGGAAAAACAAAAGAATAGAGATTAGCCACAAAAGAACAATAAATCAAAAGTACAAAATACCCACTAAAACCACAACATGTCAAATTGTAAGCTGAGACTAACAGTTACACACATGTATTGTAGAGGCAGAAAAGAATGACTCATTTTACAATAGCTACCCAAAACAGCAATTCAGATCAACATTATTCAGCCTCTTGTCAGCTGGAGTGTGAGGAGTGCATGGATGAATGGACATAATGAATAAGACAGCAGTCAAATGAAACATCCAACTAAATGATGCTGTAGGGGGTCTCTGTCTCATACCTCCACATTTTCATCTGTTGACCTGACTGATAAACTCTGGATTTAAATTAACTATTTTTAAACAGATTATACCACTGAACTGTCTGAATAACAATGAGCTGTTTGCCATTCTGATGGAGTCCTCCCATTTTGTTTTGCTTCATTTGTTTTTTTCTCTGTGATGATAGGCAGCAATTTCAAACTTTCATTTTTCTGACCATTGAAAAATCCAAAATAGTATAAGTATGAGGTTTTGTACATTTCACAAACAAACTATTGTCACTGGATGTTAATTCCTGAAGTCTCATACAATTTTTTTCCACTTTGGGGCAAATATCACCCTCAAGTGTTCCTGTTTGTCTTGCAGCCTCTCCTGCTTCCTATTGAGGACAAGAAAGCTGCATGATTGCATCAGTATGCAAGACTATTTCAGCAATAAGTCTTGGTATTAAGAAAGTAGGATTACATCACTTTTACTTTTTAAAACATTTTCACTTTGGATTTATGTGATAGTACTTCTTTGGGCATAAAAAATAATAAAAATAAAAATCTAAACTGTTTGGGAAGGGGGAGGAAGTGGGGAACCACGGTATCATTGCCCCAGATATTTCTGTCTCCTACAACCATCCAAAAATATGAATGCCTGTTGTTAGCACACCCTTCCTCACTTCACCAAATGATTCAAGAATTATTTGGGTAAAAACAACAGATGGATGGAATTAGAGATGATATTTTTATTTATTTGTGTATTCGCTTATTTAATTTATTTGACCTGGTCAGGACTCTTACTTTTTTTTGTACTTTTTCAAGACTTGTGAGTTTACTTCCTCATTGCAAATGCAGACATGTGTGATCTTTATAACCCACTTAGCGTTCAGCTGTTCACTGGCATCAGTTCAGTGAGTTATGAATTGATATATTGACGTTTTTTAAGTGGATTGCATGCTAGTTGTAATGGAAAAGATGCTGGTTAAATTCTTAAAACTCTCTCACACAACATATGAGCCTCTCTGTGGATCACTCGTTGGAATTTATAACTTTGTAACATTCTATATTCAGTCGTTTTTAAAGTTTTTCTTTTCCATAGCAGGTTAGACACCTTATCCAACAAGCAAACAGTATTTGAATAGTCATAGATATGTTAATTTAAAGCAGAAATGTGATATTTGATTGCAAGTTACAACAGTGTTAGAATGACCAGATAAATCTTGTGATAAAGAATGAAACCACTGTGATGTCATAGATATTTTCTAATCCTCAGGGGTAATAATGTTGTTATTTGCAGATGTATTTTTTTTGTGTGTGTGTGTGACATTACATAATACTGTGTAAAGAGCAGGATTTTGTGGCCAGTGCTTCCCACCCACCAAAAATCATTCAGAACTTGTAGAACAGAAAATGACCAGATTTGATTTGAATGAAGATTAAAGTTAAATGATTTATTTCGCCTGTTGTGTAAATCCAATCAGAGCTAGAAACTGAGATCTAAACCATGAGCAACATTGTTGATCTGTTCAAGCTTCAATAGATGCTCTTTAGGGCAAGAAATGTCTTATTTTTGTCACTTTTTAATTATGAGTATATTGTGTAGCAATAGCTTTGGGAGACGACACACAAGGGAACAATTTATAAAGATTTTCAATTTGAGCAAACAAAACAATTTAGTTTTTTATTTTGCTTTTAGAGTAATAACTTCTTCCTCTGTTGGTGGCTTTGTGGTCAATTTTGACTGTCTGCATAACAACTCCTTTAAAAGCTATTTTTTGGGGGGGGTTTTGTTGACATTCACGTTTTGCACAAAACCATACCTGACTTGTGTGCTGGGGAAATCGTCTCTTTTTGGGGTAGAGAAGGTAAAATACATCCAACAGGTTGTTTCTATTTAACTCAATAAATTGAATTTAAATGAAACTCACTGGAAAAAAATTATTCTAAATTGTCTTTTAGACATTGCGACATTGTCGTTTTGTACAGTGAATGAAAATATAATTTTTCAACTGTAGCTAAATGTGGAGAGTAATAAAGATATTGAACAGAAGTGGGGAACATTTAGACAGGAGGTCCAGCTAACTAAATGGAAAAATGAAAAGGGTAAATATTATTGATAACCATAGCAACGTTCTACAAAAAGCCTCACTTAATATTATACAGCTTTCAGGATACGTATGTTGACAAAGTAATTTAAATTGTTCAATTTATTCAGTTTTTCTGTCCGTTTTTAGAATTACTCAGAAATGTAGCATTTCTTTTTAAGGTCAACAAATGCTACATTAGTAATGTAATCAGTGTCTGTTTTGGATTAGCCGCCACCTCGGCTGAGATTTTTATCTCCCAGATTCTCATTATAAAAAGCCAGAGAATCCAGACACTCATCAGCACAAAGACAAAAGAGGGTCTTATTGTGCACACATAACATCCCTTCCACTCTCCGACATAATTAGGTTGTCAGTTTTTCATTTTATAAGTTTTGCTTCCTCAATTTATTTATTTTTTTTTCAAAAAACCTACCCGTCAGTGGGTAAGGTTATGTTTTCACAATATTACTGGTGAACTTTCTTTTTAAAAAAGTGAACCACTGGAAAAATAAAAGTTAATATGAAGTAACCTCGCAGAAAAGCCAAATATTTTTTGTATCACCTGGAACTGGTGGAATAAATTTAACACAATGCCTACATTTGCCACATTGCATTGGACAATTTCTCTAACTGTAAGGTTGCATAAAAACATATTTTGCCGTGTTCCTGCTGCTCTAACTGAAACAAGACAATTTAGATGCAGAATGACTGAGACAGTAAGCTTATCACTGCCAAGGTTGGCTGATTCCAGCCTACATTTGATAAATTAAATGAGAAAGCAATCTCCATGCTATTATGCTCTTTCTGCCAGTGCATCTCTTTCTCATTCAATCTGGACTTGTCACATTCGTGAAAGCGAAGCAGATTGGAAAGCATAAGTGTGAAGGAGAAGTTACTTTTTCGTCTTTATGCTTCCTTTTTGAGAGACATATAAGCTTGCAGTTAAAATGAAAAGTCATCTAGTTTTTTCAGTCATTTATTACCAGGTTTACTTCCCTTCATTTCTTACACAGACTGAACTATAAGGACAAAGAGAGATGTCCTTCTGAAAATAATAAATAAACTGTTAAACTTTCATTTATAATGACATAGTTTCTCTTAACACTAACATTTAGCATGTTCTTAATCTCTTTGAGATCCACAAATTCACACTCATTCACAAACACTTATATTTAAGAAATACTTATCTATTTTAAGGTGATTTAATCTCCAAATCTGCTGGTCATTATCATGCCAACAAAAGCAGAATAAAAAGCTTTAACATTGAGAACATTTTATGGTTTTATTTTGTATCTACATTCACTGTTCTGATGTGTAAAGAGAAATTAAATTTTAGAGCATTTATTGCACCCAAATTTCAAAAGTTAATTACTCATTGCTCTATGTTACTTTGGCAAGTCAAATTAATCACTGGAAATATAAATGAAAGTCTGAAACTATGGTTCAATCTTTCTAACTCTGGGGCAGTTACTCTGTTTAATTGCCTAAAGAAATAACTGAGGAGTCAGAGTAGAGGAGTACTTGTATGAGTTACATTTTCAAAAATACTTCCCATCATTCTAACCACAAAACGAAAAATGAAAACTCAGAGAGAGAGTATTATTTGTCCTTTACTAGTCTCTACTCACTCTTACTCAGTAGTATTTCAGTCTAAATCTAAGCTGTGTACACCATCATTTTATTTAATGTGATATTTGTCAAATGTAAGTAAAAACAGTTATTTTGGGTTAGATTGAAGCTTTTCTGTGCTGATACAGACCTGTATCCAATACAAAGTTGCCCCTGAAAAAGAACTATGTAAATATCACAGCACAAAAGAATACAAAGACATAAGTAACTAATTGGTTGACATCTGATAATAGTTGATTTCACTGCATCACTTTTAGAGGTATCAAAGTAAAGGGGACAGAATAGAAATGCTACATTTTTGGGGGATTTTTTCATTTTGAAAACCAAGTATCTTTCTCCTTTTACTTCACAGTCAGACTTCCATAAATAATTTCAAGGTATTCATCCATCTGTCCCTTGGACATGTTCAAGGTCACAGGGAGACTTGGACTCTGTTGAAGTATTACATTTTACCCAGTTCCTAAAATTTGACTTTATGAAGGTGGTGAAGATATGATAAAAAAAAAAAAAATCATCAATATTCCTCCTATTATGCTACAGTGATTCAAAAGAGAAACACACTGGTGACATGTCAGTGTGTGATTGTGTCTTATCTTTTGTCAAAACAGAAGAAATGTGAGGCAGGAGTTTTGATTAGTAAAGGACAGCCAACAACCGGAATAAGAGTTGTTGGCTGTCTTACATAACACCCCCTTAATTCCTCCAGGGGAGTTCACTGCCACTCTGCTTATTTTTAACAAGTCTTCAGTGTGTAAGCAACATCAAGCACCACACAAACACATATGTACACAAGACAGTTTATTTCTGCCGCTCAAAAAGCAAAGGGTCAGAAAACATGATCAGTACCAAAAGGTAGAATTTCTTCCTAAATGATTTTATCTTAGTTTTTTCTCTCACTCATAAATTTGAGGTGGCTGCTTCATTTTTTGTGCTATGTGAAATAAAACTGCACATAACATAAAAAAAAAAAAAAAAAAAAAAAAAAAAACATCCCGTTGTCTGTTGTTTTACAAAAAAACTAAAAATGTTCCTGTTTTTCAAATGGAAGCAGATACTCTTTGAGAAACTGTTTCTTTAATAAACTGAAATGCCTCACATGCTATTAGCATGTCAGCTTAATTTATATGTATTTATTCCTCTCTTAGCAGGTCTCAGGTCATGCTGTGATGATTGCTTAGTGTAATTGCACGAGCAGCAGTCTTTGTGATTTCTTCCTTTGCACTGCAAACATTACCTGATACTACGAATTGATCAAAACATCTTTTAAAAGTCTTCAGTCTTGATTGAGGGGGAGGAGTTGTGTGGGCCTGAGACTTGAGAGAACATACATAAAATGAAATGTTTAAAGTCCAGCAGAGCTGAAATGTCAAATTGTCATGCGATGTCTGAGAGCTCGGAGAAAGCCGGCTGTTCTAACCTACCCGGTCCCCAGTGTACAGCTGCTGAGTCAAGCTCCACTCTTGACACAAACAAGAGCAAACATCCATCCATCCATTTTGAGAGCCCGCTTATCCTGCTCAGGGTCAAAAAGGACTGCAGCATCTCCCAACTCACAAAGTCTGAGTGAGATGTTTCAAACAGGAGCTGCTGACAATAAATAAACAAAAACCACCCCTGGGGCTGTTTTATACTGCTGATTATTATATCTTTAACTGATGCTGATGAATGCATTTAAATCCTTGCTGTCTCATGATTTTGGGAAATTCATCCAAAATCTAATAAATGTGTGTCTAAATGGAGCAACAAATATCAGCATTAATCAGAAGAAAACTACAACACATCACAAAAAGATTAAATTTGTCACCAGATAATTACCTGAAGATTGTATTATGTGCCATTTTCTAACACAATAAATGTTTTTGTTATAAAAATTCTGTATATATCAAACAAAATTTTGACTTCACAATTTGATGTCTTAAAATGGGGCCTCTGTCTCTTTAAAATACTCCTGTTCTTTCCGACGCTCCTCCTTCAGCTCTTCATCACATTTGTCATTATGCCTTTAACAACCATTCTTAGGAGCGATGGACTGAGATGTAGTTTGTAAAACGAGTTCAGCAGACTTTCAGTTCCACCAGGCGTTTGCCAATTGCTGCTGCTAGTCTGGAGGAGCTGAGGGGAAGGGGGCTCTTTGAGATGAAGGGTTGGCTGGAGGCTGCAGCTCCAAAGAGGAGCTTTGTGAAAATATTTGTGGTAATACATATTACAGGATGCCACAAGAATGCGTGAAAGAATCAAGTCAACACTCCAGGTATAAATTTGATAAAGTCATAAAATAACATAAAACTCAAAAAGATTGATTTCACACAACACCCACCCACTGTAACTATACTGGCACATTTAACATTTCTGACAGTATTTTTTGGCACTCATTGGTCATTTCCATTACCCGTAAGCAGTCATATCATCAAGCTGGCAATAGAGAGGCTTTGTGAACTCACAGTCACTTGCCACTGCTGTCTGAACAGATGATGGCCACAGGTTCTTCAGCTTCCTGCTGGGGCAGGGTCTGTGTCTGAAAACCCCTGAGGCACACACAGAAGCATGTGGGTTGAGCCGCTTTACTCACCAGCCACCAGTTCAGAAGACACAGACAAGCACTCAAACTGTTTCCAATCCCTTGCTGAAAAGCTTGATTATCGTGCTGAAAAGCTGAACTGGTCCACGAAGACGTCCCTACACTGAAAGGCCTCTGTCTGTCTTCATTCAGTCTTTATTTTGTCTCTGAAAGAGCTCACACCCTGGAAATCTGCTGTCACATCACACGTCAGCTGATCTGACCCTGTCTCACCTGTGGTTTCTTCTCTGACAGTGTCAGAGAAGAAACTCAAGCATCTTGCTATGCAGGGTATTTTAGGATCACAGAAACAGGCCGGTGGCGGTAAGTTCAGATGTGTTTAGCTAGTTTCTTGATAAAACGTTCCCTGCCTCACTTCGTTTGAAAAATCACTCTTTTCATAAAAGTTGACCCAGATTTCTATCACATAGCATTCAAAAACATAATCATTTTAGACATCTGTAAGAAATAGTTGCCTCTGGTTATGTTTTTGACAAAATATCTCAGAACTCAAAAATATCAGACTTTAAAAACTAACACAAAGAAACAAGCTCTTCACTGGGAGAAAGGCTTACGTTTATGTTCAGGCTTGTGTTTCGACATTTCATCTTTAAGCTTGTTACTGATCTAGAGGCCAACATTGTTTCCTCACATTGTTTCCCTTCTCTCTGCACTGGAAGGCCTGATTTCCATTTATATTGCTACTCAATGATCAGAGTCGCCCGTGGTGAGGTTACTACCAGGAACTCCCCTGACACAGCAGAAAGAGCTCCTCACTCTTTTAGCACTGCTGACATGTTTTACCAGGATGACTCCTCCTGGGGTAACTGGATGTCAGAAGGTTTGTAGAGTTTACAGGAACAAAGTGTCTGAGAATAAATGTGTGTTTAAAGTAGCAAAGCAGAGGCAAATTAAATGTGATACAATCAAGGACCAAATCCTAAGTATTTTACCAGAAAGCACAGAATTAGTAAAGCATGTTTAAATTGTGTCACTTTAAGATGATCGTGATTTTACATCTATCATGTCATTTATTGAAATTTCAACCTTTCATAATACAAAACCATTTCAAAACAATTTTGAGTCCATCAGCCAACTTTCAAGATCAGTTTCAAATGGAAAACGTTTAGATAAGCTCCCAATCCTCTCAGGAGTGGACATGGAGGCAGGCTCACCCTGAGGTCAGATCACTTAATGCTCTGAAAACAAAACAAAACAAAAAGTGCATCTCTGACCCAGTTATCACGTTTAATACAATTAAACATTTCAGGAATCTTGTGTGCATGCTTTTATTGGCAAAAACCCTTGAGCTATTTAAATAGAGGTTCATAAAAAGTTAAAGGAAGCTGAATATTTTAGTATTCACCAAAATAAAAGAACTTACCATTTCAATCCATGTTTGTACAGTTCTTGTTTTAATTTTAATTTTTTCAGGTTATGTTGTCAAACAGTGTTTTTTTATTTTATTTTAAATGAGGCCTTGTCTCTACAGCTTGGCAATAATCAGGTTCTGGTGTGGCCAGTGCATCTGAACCAAAAGTGTATTATCACCATCGGTCTATCATTTAACACAGGGGTGCTTATATTTGAAGATGAGACCAGGTTCTTTTGCTTCACATATTTCCTTGATAAATTATGTATTTGAAAGCATATTTTTGAAGATCTTGAGTGTTTAATTACAATAGAAATGTGTTAGAGGCGAAATACTTTTTTCATAGTACTAAAATTATTCAGCATTTGTTTTAGATTTGACATTGAATCAGTCTCTGCAATGACTTTACAATTTAGTATTGCATTTCTGGAAGTCTGTCTGTCTGTATGTCAGGATGACAACAGCACATCTATTCATTTTCCTCTAATTAAACATTAAGCCTTCGCTTTTCAGCTTTTGACCCAAACTGCACTCCTGTGGGGTCCGCGAACAGAACAGAGTAAATTGCTCTAATTGCACCAACCAATTATAAGTCAAATAGCTGGCCTGCAGAAGCTGGAGCTGAGTAGCAGAAGTGTATCCAGTATGGGGGGCTAATGCCTCCTTTGCCTCCAGGGTGCAGCGAAGGTGAAACTTCTCGTTAAGTCAGTGACACCATTATCTCTTCTGGGGTTTGGACTAACATCAGAAATCCCAGAAATGTCTAAATGCTTCACTTTAATCAAAAGAGGCAAACTGATTTGACTTTGAGAGCTGCAGTTCTGCCAGAAGTGTCAGAATATATGACGACTCCCAGAGTTGTTCATTTACAGTAATACATGCAGGTTTTTTGCAGATGGATGAGTGCAGTGCCTGGACAGCTAGGAGGACTCATTTTTTAACTAAAATTAGACAGAAGAGAAGATGGCACAGTAAAAATAGCCATGTCTATTTTTTTTACTTCAAGTCGGGCTATTTATATCTCATTTTTTCATACCAGTTCTGACAAGTCATTATATGAAGCTATTACTCCTTCTTGTTATGGCAGCTCGGCTGTTGGCATGGCTATTCAGAGTAGCATACTAGATTCGTCTTCACATCAGTTCTGGTGTGCTTTTATTATAAATACTTTCCTGTGGACTTTATTGTCTGTAATTGTCACTAAAGAGCAGAGGAGGATTAAATCAAAACATTCTGCAGTCATAATGGTTTCTAAACTGTCCCTGCATATCACATCAACACATTTTCATCGCAATGGGTGACTGATGGTCTTTTTAATGCATGCTTAGGGGCAATGGCTTCTTTGTTCTTTTTTCATTCTTTATTGAGAACGTTAATCAAAATATGTGACATATAATTTCATTTTATAAACCAGCATCCCGCATGATGTATGAGCACTTTACAAGAGAAACCTGATATAATGAGATCCAGCAAAATAAATCACAGCTTAAAAGAGCACCTAATTGGCCCTTTATTAAATTACAATTTTGATTTGTTCAGAGACACTAGTGGATTCTGAGTCACACTTAACACTTTAAGCTTCAGAGAGTTTACCTCTCCTTTAGGATTAAGACAACCATTTCTCATACATTGTTGATGTAACATTTCTACGCTGGAATGATTTTGAAAAATAGGATTGTAACATTGTTTTGCAATATTATATTTTGTGGGGCAGCATTGTAAAATAATGAAATAATCAATGGATTATGACAGAAGCTTAGCCATGTTTAAAAGGTTTTTTTGGCTGTAGTGGCGTTTATTTGAAAGTGAAAGGCAGATAAAAAGAGAGAGGGAAGACATGCAGCAAAGGTCACCAGCCCGGGAATCAAACCTGCAACAGCCGCATCGAGGTCTAAAGCCTCCACATGAGGGACGTATTTAACCCCTGCACCACCACAGCAACCCTTGAGCTTAGCCATTTTTTTCACTTTTGTGGTTTTACATATTTTAAATCTGACTATTCAACGTGTGAAAAGGAGCTTTAAAACATTCGACCAATTATGTGTCAATTTGACAGAGGGAGACATTTTAAATTTAATTATACTTTATATTTTACATCATTGATCAATTTTAAGATTACGCACAGATGACCTGAGTTTCCATGTGGCCTTCATCAGCAGTTACTGGAATAATCCATTTTTAGCCTCAAATGAGACGGCATCACGGTGACCTTAGCCTCCTGGAGCTACATGTTGCCTGTAGGGGAGCAGCTGGCAGGCAATGATTGGGCTCAGCTGGTTCTGCTGGACACTCCTGAGGTCAGAAGTTGAAGTTGGGGAGAGCATGATGGGAGTGACACCAGAACCATGGTTTCCTGCTTCCTCTGCATGTGGGAGACTCCTTATGGTCATGAGTGCAACTATAAACTGTTTGACTTCAATATTTGTTCGTTACAAAACAGGAAACCACCAAATTGTTGGATTAACTGTAATTAATATGAAAATAACGTTTTTCAGTCATTTTAATACTTGATCATAATCTATTTTGCTCTTTGTTTTCTTTGTTTGTTTTTTGTTTGCTTTTTTTTTCAAACATGTCCAGCTTCTCTGTATGAACAATATTTCAGACATATATAGAGAAGCTAATTGCAAGGGCAGCTTTCCTCTGCAAAAACAATATCTTGAGATCATATCCTAATTGCTTGATTGCCGTCATTAAATTAAGATTGCCTCTGGTATTAATTTAAAAAAAAACCTTTATATGGGTGCAATAATACCTTTGAGCTTTTAACCATGTCTTAGAGTAAACCAGTTGAAGGAGTTCTCTAGGTATTTTAAGGCATGCTGTTTTTTAAATCTGCATTTAAAAAGCAGCATCTCACTCAAACTGTGCTAAAAAAACAATGGAACAACTCATCAAAACATGTTTCTCATATGTCATTTTCTTCATTCTATTTTTGCTTCAAAAAGCAAAACCAGAAAGGCTTTTTACAGTTTAACATTTCATATTGCGTCAGAAAGCAAAATATGGTGAAAAATGAGAGTTATAGTGCCCAAAGAGACACATTTTGTCAGATGTTCCAGTCTGGCACAGGCCTTTTTTGGCCATTAACCTCAGGTAATCAGCTGCACTTTCCCAGCTGAAAATCTTCCAGTTTACGTCGAACTGTTTCCAGTTGAGATAACGAAGCTAAGCTGCAATGTGTTCCTCCCAATTTATGGCCTTTTATGTTCCTCAGTACATTGCCCTTTTCACACACAATTGACTCCTCATCTACATTTTAGGCTCATTAGCAGAACTTGGAGGACTTTTTCCTCATATTCCCAAAACTTGGAACATGAGCTCAAAGCATGCAGGACATTTGCATTTAAACTTGACCTGTGTGGTAAAAGAAAAATTAGAATTTAGAGAAGATTAATATGAGTTAAATGTTACTTTACGAACAGAGACTTTAGTTTTAGTTTAGAGTTAGTTACTGTTGTTTAGCCTTCTGTTGATTTCAGGTATTTTCAGCATGGGAGAATAAAAACACCAAAAGATGTTTGAGCCCATGGAGCTTAACATGCATCTTTATATCATAAATAGTAATGACGTCATCATTCACAGATAACACAGTGTTAACAAAATTTACTGTAGTGTTTTGTATGCCCTGTTGTGCTCATATAGAAACTGTACAGTTTGAGGAAATAGACCATACTACCATGGAGTTGATGGAAGATGTGAACACTAACTTTTAAATCTAATTACTGAGGTTTTTCCTTGTCATTCAAAATGAACAGCACAGTAATGCCTCTTTTTCAGTCTCAGCTGATAGTTTTGTCTTAAGATATTTCCTGGGAAAAATGTTTCATGACATTACATTTAAAACAAGATTTTTTCTAGCAGGGCGCAACGAAATCCAAAGAATAAGTCAAAATATGGAGTAAATCAGCAGCAAGAGAGCCAATAGTAATAACATTATTTAGTTAGGTCATCATGCATTAAATGCAATTAGCAAGCCATCATTATACATGAGTAATGAGGAAATGGACAATATAATGACTGAACAGGTTTAGTCATAAGCAAAATGCCAATATGAATATTCACATAAACATTCACATCTCATCAATCACACCTTCACAATGACAGTAACATGAACAAAATAGTATTACTGATCAATCTTTTGAAAATCAAGAGCAACTGAGAAACACTGTGATATATATTTTGGCAGTGACTAAATTGATGATGTGCTTGAAGATATTTTTATTTTTTCAAAAGTTGTGCTACGTTTTGAAGTAGCACTCTTTAGGAGTGAATTACGTTTCATCTCGAGTCATTCCTTTGATTTTATGATGTTTCTATTGACAAATTAATTGGAGATTATATACTAAATTCTTGTTTTCATCTCAAGTTTGTTTATGCATGTTATAGCCCACTTCGTATCAGCATATGCTATGTAATGCACCAAGTATTTTCCTTTTGGTAGCTATATCAATGGTGTTCAGTAGTATATTTACTACTATATTATATTTTGCTTTTCTAAACAGCCAAAAATCATAAAAAAATTTTCTGTCATCAGTACATGATAAGTAAAACCCACTAGTCTTTCTGTTCTGGATTAATATTTGAAATAGTGCCAGATTGCATGCTATGTACAGAGATGAGAAAAGCTTTGTGATGCAACACGGACAAAGACTAACTGCATGTTACACAACAATTCAGAGTGAGATTAAATATTCAGAGGTACAACTTTCTTTGTTTCTTGACATTTTGGATCTCTTCTGTATCAAGCATCTGTTTTTAGGCAAGATTCCTTTTGCACTTGCAGTGGGAGAGACTTTTAGGAGGTATGAAAATGATTTTTATGAAAATCTTTGGTTTACACATTGTTTTGGTAATAGTTTTTATTGTGCCATACTTCATTACTGCTTGTCTCTTCAGTATCTGATCTCCCGCATTAGATGTAATTTCTTTCTGTTTCTGTTTGTCTTAGAAAAAAGCACTGAGTTACATTTCATAAAGCACATCTATGTTAGCCCAATTCAATCTCTTTAAATCAATTTTTTGAGCTGGAGGGCACAACTTTCTTTTTACTCAGAACTGCTCTGTAACTGCAGAGATCATTGTGCAAGTTGTCATGTTTCAAACAGACTTGTTTGAAGCTAATTAAATATTAACAACTTATTTCCTGCTTAGATCTCTTGTCTGCATTGGTTAATTTAAAGCAGAACTTGCCATTATAATGGGGAGCATTATGAAGGTTTTGACATAAGAAGGTTTAAGGTGGAAAAGGTATTCTGTTAGTCACTCTGTTTTTAACTCAAAGCTGCCCTCTAGTGGCGGTTATCCAGATTTTCTGAATATGTTCTCCACGCATGACTTGCTGTTTTGTTATGCGGCTGTTTTGACATCAGCATGATGTTAGTGCTGTCCAAAAATAGATTCTGTTGATGTTAGATTTTTACTCCAAGATTTTCCCATTTGGTTTTACACCACTGTTATAAAATAAGAGGAAAATTACCACTTAAATAATCAGAGGAAATGAGACTTTGTCTTCTTTTGATATGTTTAAATAGATTCAAAAAGCATTACGATTGAGTTTAAAGAATGTATCCTGGAGAAAAATCTTTGTTTCCCATATCTATATTTCCACAAATCCAGTATTTTCTGAAATAATTTATAGAAAATCAAAGCATTTTTTTTTTTACATTGCAGACTTAATGGATGAAATTCAGTCATGTACAGTAACAAGTAATATGACAAATACAAGGCAATAACGATGTTATTTTACATACAATAAAAAAGCTAAAATTATCAATAACTCACCAAATTATTACTCATAAACAGTTAAGATATTCAAAAGATATTTTTTAACCAAAGGAGATCAATAAACATGAAACATTGGAAATCAACTTAGCAGTCAATTTGGGACGTCTTTAAAGGAGCTATCACTGCAAAATTTTGTGAGGAATCACAATCAGTCTGTTGGACAAAGAGTTAAGGAGCAGGTTACAGCAGGTTTAATGAGGCTCTGTTGAGTCAAATGACCTCTGCTGGCTTATTGATTATCATAGTGACACAAAAGACATTGGGTTTCTGCCTCCTGCACAGGCTTCAGGATCACTTCTCTCCTGTAGGAAAAGTGAGTGAGCTTGATGAGTCTATGGTTCAGTCTTTCTCTGTGTTGCAACAACCAGTAAAGAGAAATGGTGAACTTAGCCAACACCAGTGAACAGGTGATCTCAACCACAAGCAGTGAGGTGTAGATCATCGTCCACATTTTGCAGTCTTGAACTTTTCTACTGATGTGATGAACGTAGGACAATTTTGGTTCTGGAATACAAGTAGAGTTTACAAAAGGAGTTGATGTAGTAGGAGCCTCTGATTGGGTTGTTGTTGGAAGGGTGGTCCGGAGTGTGGTCGTTGTGGGTTTTGTTGTTGTGGGTGTAGTTGTGGTCACTGTGGTGGTTGGTAAAGTAGTCATGGTGGTAGATTGTGCAGTTGTGAATGTGGTAGTTGTCATAAGTGTTGTTGTTGTTGTTATAGTAGTTGTTTGTCTAGTTGTTGAAAGTGTAGTTTTTCGGGCAGTTGTAAGGGTGGTGGTGGGTGCAGTTGTCATAGTGGTAGGGATAGTTGTTGTGGGTGTAGTTGTTGAGGTGGGGGTTGTGGTTGGGGTGGTTGTCACCATGGCTGTTGTGATTATTGTTGTGGATGTTGGAACTGTAGTCGTGGCAATAGTCGTGGGGGTTGTCGTAATAACTGTACTTTCTGTTGTTGTTGATGTAGTTGTTGGTACTGTGGTGAAAGTAGCAGTGGTTGATGGCATGGTTGCTGTTGTGGTTGTGGGTGTGGTGGTGGTTGGCTGTGTTGTTGTGGGTGTAGTGGTCGTTGGCTGTGTTGTTGTGGGTGTAGTGGTCGTTGGCTGTGTTGTTGTGGGTGTAGTGGTCATTGGCTGTGTTGTTGTGGGTGTAGTGGTTGTTGGCTGTGTTGTTGTGGGTGTAGTGGTCGTTGGCTGTGTTGTTGTGGGTGTAGTGGTTGGTAAAGAGGTGGTGGGTGTTGTAGTGCGCAGTGTGGTGGTAGTGAGAGTGGTTGTCGGTTTTGTTGTTCGAACTGTTGTTGGTATAGTGGTTGGTAAGGTGGTGGTAGTGGGTGGGAGAGTGGGGCAAACTAACTGATCCTCATTTAACAATCTGATTTCCTGTCCTTTCAGATGTTCTGGATACTCACAGTGCACCTTTGCTGTGAGCTTACCAGCATTGGTTTTTATCCAGTGATAAAAATCTAGCAGATTGCAGTCACATTGCCACGGATTGTTACTAAGGTCAAGTTTTTTGAGTTTGGTCAAAGAGTCAAAAACATCCCCAGAAAGTGTCCGAAGGTCATTGTTGGCCAGCTTGACTGTGGTCACAAATTGAAGATTTTCAAATAGTTGTGCATCCAAAGACTTTATCATGTTGCCTTGGACGTAAAGATCAGTGAGCTTCTCAAGTCCATCAAAGTAATCAGGAGACAAATTCACAAAATTATTTTTGGAGAGGTCCAGCTTCTTAACTTTCTTCAAGGAGCTGAAGATTCCCTTAGGAAGCGTGCTGAGATTGTTTTGCTGGAGGCTCAGGTCAGTCAGTTTAGGCATTTCACCAAAAAGAACCGGCGGTAGGCTGGTCAGTTGATTATTTTTTAGGGTCAATGTTTTAAGCTTAGGGAAGCCAACAAAATATTCTTCAGGTAAACTAGTCAGAATATTATTTTCCAAAAACAATTTAACAAGCTTTCCTTTATGTGGAAATAAATTTGGGGATAGTTCACTGATCATGTTTCCTTGGAGATTTATTTCCTCTAAGTCTGGTAAGTCCATGAAGAGATCCTCAGGAATGGTGGTGAGCTGATTTTCATACAGCCGTATAACAGTCAGACTTTTCAGGTTTGAGAACCAGCTTGTGGATACTGAAGTAAGATTGTTTTTACCCAAATTGACCTTTCTAAGATTGACGAGTTCGTTAAATGTCTGGTCTTCAATGAACTCAATTTCATTTCCATGTAGCTGCAGGTCTACCAATTTTGTGAGACCATCAAACAAACCTTTTTCAAGTCGTACAAGCTTGTTAAACTTCATGATAATTGTCTCCAGATTGCTGTTTTCTTTAAACAAACCCACAGGCACTGACCTCAAAGGATTATTGGATATCTCAATACTTTTGAGCTTCACCAAACCATCAAAGCCTCCAACCTCGATAGTATTTGTTCCTGTTTCCATAAACTCCACCTTCTCAAGCTCTGGGCTTCCAACAAAAGCTCCACTGGGGATTGTATAAATTCGGCTGTTCACAAAGAAGACCTCTGTCACACCAGGTCTCAGAGTGCGGGGTATTTCCGTTGCAGACACACCATAGACTTCCTGATTCTCTTGTTGATCGGATTGAGTAACGGAAAAGTCAGTCAGTAAAGATAAAAGGAAAATGATGATCCCTCCATTCAACATTCTTGACATTCTACAAAAAATGGAGGGGAAAAATGTCATCATTACTAATTTATTAATTAATAATAGAGTTCTCATAAAGTAAAACTTTAGTTTATTTTTTTTCAGCATGACAAATAAATATAATTAGCATGTAAAATTTTAGCATAATAGTTAGTTGGCTGATTTTAATCTTTAGTCCATGTGGTAGGTTCGTGTCAAAAACGTAACAAAGACAGTATAATGAAAAATCAGATGAAAGAAAAAACTACAACATATATATGATAACAATATATTCCACTGACCAAAAAAAAACTCATAATCAAATATTTTCTCAGAAATAAACGCTTTTCTTACCTTAATACGTTTGCAACTCGGACAGACCCACAAGAATACACAGTCTCATTTCTTATCTCAAAACACAAACATGTAGACCTTTAAGTACATGAAGGCATGTGAGGCGGGCTGCAGCAAACCTCTGGAGCCAGAGATAAGAGCAGGGACAGCAGCTTGCCGCATGACACTGTAGTATGATGCCAGAAAAACTCAAGTTTCAGAGTCAATATGATTTGGTTAAAAAATAGTTTTGTTTTTGAAAGGAAACCAGATAGACACCTCTGAAAAGATGGCATAGTTATTGGAATATAAAATGACATATATAAATATACTATATATTTTAATACTTTAAACAATATATACCCTTCCCAATTACTGCTGAAAAAGTCTTAATTCATATTCAGTCAATCCCCTCTTATAATTTCCAGCTTTTTGCCTGTTTCCACTTTGCTCTTATTGATATTTAATGGATCATGGTTCATGAAGACCTCCCTCTGTTGTTTGTTTGTGTGGGTCATTTGCTAGTTTTTACTGTGCTGCATTTAAATGATGCTTCACACTGGAAGAACTTTCTGCATTGGTCACAAACAACTTTAATTTTATCAGCTTTGATTAAGATCAAAATCCATGTAAAATTTCTTAAGCTTTTTCCATTTTTCTGCTCCAGCCAACTCCTTTTTATGATGTCTCACTGGAGCAATGTAGTTTCTTAAACTTCTGTCACCCAGGGTTTGTCTTTATGCATATTCTAAGCAAATGACTAATGGAATTAAAACAAACAAATAAATAATATTAAAAAAAATCCACATAATGACACCATTGTGCTTCCTAGATTTTGTTGAAAGAAATGGTATTTCAGTACAATACAGTAAATATTCCACTACAACATGTGAATACAAAGCATAAAAAGCACATATCTAATGTAATGCTCTCTTCTAATTCAATTCAATAGCTGTTTTGTCTATAAATGTAGTTTTGTTTGTTAGCTACTGAAGTACGACTTCTATAATATTTTGTGAATTGTGGGCATTTATGTTTTGAGAACATGCAGCTGTTTTATGACAATACAACAGCTGCATTCTTTTTTATTCTGGTTCTATTCCCAAAATAGCTGCAGGAAACACAACTTTAAACACTGACAATTTCTTACAATTTGAATGTTATCTACAGCTTCCTAGAATTGATGGTTATAAGGCTCAACATCCGTGTGTTTTGTCTGGTCTTTGCATGCAATACAGTCTATTGTAAAATGGGAAGTTTTATTTGTTCCACTAGATGGCGTTGTTGTGGTTGGGATTTTAAAGAACAGCAATCTTCATTAATGTATCCATTGCATATAGATGTGAATTATAAGATTGCTTGATTTCCCAAGTGTGTAACAATTTACTTTTATCATGAAAGCATATTATAATTTGAATTTTGTTTAGTAAAATCCAATTTAGTTTTAATCAAAATTAAATAATCTGTTGTCATTTTAGCTTTAATCTAGTTTCTCTCAACTCAATATTAATAGTGTCATATCTTTGAGAGTAATATTTTCTTCTATTCGAGTAATATACTTTAGCTTTGTTATGTTTGTCATAAACAGACACAGATTTACTTTCTGCTTTGAGCAAAATCTAAAGCATAGTCTCAAAGACAATACCCACATTTTCATACAAGAAAAAATATTTTATTTAGTTAGTTTCTAAATAAAATTGTTTTGTCAAGATAAAAAAGGACTCAGTGATGAAAACTGTCACTAAAAGATTTTGTCAACGAAATGAACATTGTCACTCACAAAGCCTTCTTTCAGTCAGACTGATTTATAAGATTTTCTTTAATGTTTTTTGAGATATTATTTATACACCAGCCATGTTGTTAATATGAATATCTGTAGTAATAAAAACATAAAGCAGTCTATTATTAAGAACAAAAGTTGTCAATTTATTCAGAATACAGAGGGACTTTGCATTAAAACCGTGTTATAGTGTAGTCAAATACACACTGCATTATCCTAATGCCACAAATGATAAACTGCTTACTAAATTGCATTGTTATTTATAGAGGAATGAGTATCAAACTGTCATGACTATTGCCAAATACACGTTTAAGACAAAGGTGCTGGTTGGTCACGACATTATATGGTTCTTCATTTTACAGCTAGTGAATGAGATGTTCATGTCCTTCATTTTTGAGTCACATTACAGAAGACAAATGCTGACAGAAAGTGCAGCCTTTCAGGATCTACAATCAACAATGAACTGTTTTCCTTCGCTTTAAAAGTCTCTGGTTGAGATCTAGTCTACAGAACTGAATTCCGACTCATTTGGCTTATATTTTCATTTCCTCTCCTGTTTCTCTTCCAGCAAACACAGCCGATGATGACTGAACTGATAATGACAGTGGACACCACTGCAAGTGCAATAAGAATAAGTGAAATATTATTAGTCTGTACATCTCCCCCTTGTCCTCTGTTGGTCATATTCTCTTGCTCTGACGTTGGTGTGGTCAACACCTCAGCTGATGGCGAGATTTGTTTGGGGAGATCTGTATGAGGACTCCTCTTCTCAGTTGAAGCCGATACAGGGTCTTCAGAAGGGCTGACAGGCATCAGATCCTCATCTGCAAGCATTGCTATTATCTCACCCTTCAGTTTCAAAGGAGTTTCACATACCACAAGAGTTTGGTTGACCTTGGATGCGTACAGTTTGAGCCAGTTCTTCAGAGGCAAAATATTCTTGTCGCACCTCCAGGGGTTCTGCTGTAAAAGGACATTCTCTGCTTTAGCAAGTGAATCTAGACTGTGCTGGGGCAAGTTAGGAAGCGAGTTGTTCCGCAGATCTATCTCTCCCAAGTTGTTCAGGCCCTTCAGAAACTCTGACGGAAGGGAGGTGATGAAATTGTGCTCCAAAGATATGTTGACCAGACGGGGCAATTCTTCAAAAGTTCTGGCTTGTAGGCTTGTGAGTCGATTGGTGTGCAGTGAGACCTCCCCGAGTTGTATCAAACCTCTAAAGGCGCCTTCGGACACATGGCTGATCTGGTTGCGACTGAGAACCAGAAGTCGTAACTGAGTCAGGTTCCTGAATGTGTCATCATCCACACGGCTTAGTTTGTTGTCATACAACCATAGCTCCTGCAAGGCCATTGGCCCAAAGACCCCTGGACCCAGACTCTTTAGGTTATTTTCATACAGGGAAATCTGGTAGAGGAGAGGCAAATTACAAAAGATCCCCTGTGGAAGAGACACCAGTCTGTTGTTGGAGACAAACAGTTTCTGTAGCTTTGGAGTCTTTGAGAACAGCATCGGGTCCAGATGAGTAATTTGATTGTCCTGGAGACTCAATTCCTCCAGGTTAACAAGGTCATTCAGAACGTCAACTGGAAGCTCCGTCAGAAGGTTTCTGTTAAGGCGCAGGGTTTCTAGTTCAGAAAGACCCTTGAATGTGTCACTGAATAGTTGAGTTACAGTGTTTGAAGCAAGTGATAAGAACTTCAGCTTTTTTAGGGCATGAAAGGTTTCCACTGGTGCATAAGCGAAGCGGTTCTTGCTCATGTCCAGTTGTGTCAGCTCTGTTAACTGGGAAAACCATCTTGGCCGGATTGCAAAGAGCTTGTTGTTTTTCAGATTCAAAGTCTGAAGTTTCTGTAGGTTTTCAAACAACGTCTCAGGGAGATCCTGCAGTTCAGTTTCCGTTATTCCAATCCAACTTAGATTTAATGAGGAGTTGAATGTGCCAGAATGTACCTCCCTCAAAGCAGTTTTTATAATAATCAGAACCTCAAGAGAAGAGGAAAACTCGGTGAGATCTTCATATTTCAGAGAATAAAAATTGCAACCAGCAAAGTTGATGTGGGTGGTAGATGACGGCAAATGTGTGGGGAAGTCAGAGAGGCCTTGACATAAGATGCGGCTTTCTCGACATTGACATCCAGGTACACAAGATGAAGTAGCAGCACCGAGACAGCAGAAAAACAGCAGCAAAGAAGCTACTGCATCCATTTTGGTCCTACAATAGAAGAAGAAGATATGTTAAAGAAATAGTAAAAAATAAGTCATTTATTAGATATTTTATTTCAAGAGTTTTTGTGCTTTCAATACTTTTGCACAAAAAAAATCTCATTAGTATTGCAAGCCTCAATCGTAAGACCTTTTGCTGGATTCATATTTGGATTTTTTTGTTTGTTTGCCAGTTTTGTTTGGGAAATTTCAAATCATCTCTGTAACATAAGGAACCCTTTAGGCCCCAATAGGTTTTATGTTCTCTCGCAATAATGTCCTGATCAGTTCATGTGGCATAACTTGAATACTGTAAGCCTTTCTTGCAGAGGCCAATGGACTTTCTACTATCATATAAGGTTTTCATGAGGTTTTTTCATGTATGTTAATATCTCTTTGTGAAATATCTGAAGTTTTATATTTTTTTTCTTTAGGATAGAAACGCACCACAAATCTGTGATATAAACAGACACTTTCCATAAGTTGGAAGAAAGAAAAAATACATCCAAACTATTTGGACTATTTTTGAATTATTATCACGAGGTAATAAGTCATCTGACAATTTTGATTGTGTCTCTTTTATGTTGGTCTGAATGGTTATTAAAGGGGCGTTTTCATTTGCATTTCAATCCCCACCATATACAAACAGACATAAACATGCATAAACAGTGAATGAATTGAATAAATCAATTTTCAATCAGTTTTTTGCACCAAAGAGTTAAGAATACACACTGAGGCTCTTTAAACATTTTTACATTTGAAATTTGCTTCCTCCATAGAAACAAAAGGTATAGAGTCCCTCTTGAACTGCTGTGGATTGCTCTAATGCCACCAAGGGATCCTATAAATCAACACCATAACACAGAAAACATACCTACAGATTAGTAATTGTGTGTGCAGCCTCAGCGGTTGTTTTATGCCAGACGGAAACATTAGCATGAATTGATCCAGTGTTGCCAGTGGGTAGGATCACTGCCTGCCAACACTGCTGACCCAAATGACTGCTAAATCACAATGCTTAGAGGCTTTTGGCAATACAACAACTTAAAACAACATGCTACAATGGCTATTTATCTTTTTCGAAGTGATCAAAAGCTTTTTTTCAAAAGAATGATGAAGATCGTTTTAAATAGTGCATTGTTAAATGTAGTTTGTTTTTGTCACTATTAAAGATGACCCGTACTTGACTGACAAATACTTCTCCCCTGTTTGTAATGCCACTGGTAAGTTTAGTGTAATGTCCTACTTCCTTGCACAAATCCTTCTGTGGCTTGAGGCAAGGAAACGTGAGCCATTTCTTAGTGGTTGAGGCACTTTGGGAAGCTGCTACTTCCTCTCAAAGGAACAAACTCTCCAAAAAGGCTCTAATGAGGTCAGTTGCCGAGGCAGCACATTTGTTTTTCCTTCTTAAACCCCCCTATTGAGAAACTGCCTGCAAATCTTCAGTGAAGGGTGGTGAGCGGGGCTGTGGCTACAAACAGACATGTGGCACACATAGATCGGAGAACGGCCGAGTTACTGTGTGTTTTGTTAAGCTGAGCGGACCTGGGATCGCACGTGGCTCGACTGCTCTATTTGTGGTTGTTAAGGCTTTGGTTACCAGGTACAAACAGGTTGTGAAGGACAGTGTTTTTTTTTATTTTGTGTCCAAGAGACAGAGAAACACATCACAAGCATGTTTGAATAATTTAATTTTTAAAAGGATTAGTATCGCTGCTCTTTCTCTCTCTTTCTTTCCTTCTTTGTTTCTTTTTTCTTACATTGTTTCTTTCTTGCTTGCTTGCTTTCTTTTTCTCTATAAAACAGGTTGTAAAAGACGCCCAACTACCTCACAGGCTTTTGCGGTTTTAGCACGTCATGTCTGTTTCCAATTAAAGTTTGTGGTACGTGCTCTGTTCATGCAGAGTAAACGACTTAATTATGATTCAAATGTTGTTGCTTGTTTAATGACATAATACATTTACTTGCATAGTCTTTACCAATGTCATTGCTGGGTCCAAAATGTCACAGTTAAATAAATACATAGAATGTTAAATAAATGTGCAATACTTTGTCCCATAACAATGGCATGTTTTTTTCAGAATTGTAAATGTACATTTTAGTCTTCGTGGATTAGCTGAAAATCGTCTCAAATTGTTATTTCCAGATATAGTAAATTATTTATGTACTGAGTTAAGTTTTGAATTTTTTGTATAAATATTCAAGACTCGGGAAAATAGGGGAAGAGAGGGTATAGCAGCACCCCCTTGTGGATGAAAGATGACACACATATTAAAAGTTTGCAAACAAAAATCCATAACCAGTGTTGAATATTCGTACATCGCAAAATGAGTTGGAAATCATAATTCATAAAAAGTATTGTTTATCATATTTGGTAGTATTTGAGACCATGAACAACTTCCCTTATTGTATGTGGCTTAGTGGAATATAGTACAATATAAAATCACAACTGAACCTTACATAACAGTAGCTTAGGGACACAAAGGCGCAGAATTTTATCCAAGTGTATAACCAGCAGGAATTCTGCTCTCATTATAACAAGGCACAGTATTTGTTATTTATATAGTTTTGTGCTGCATCATAATGCTCCTTTTGCCAAAGTGTGGGCAGAACCATGTGTCTGTACTTACATACTCTGACTGGAAAATCCCAGATGGATCAACAGTCTGGTGTAATGGGCAAAGTATTTTCATTTCATTATAAAAGTCTCATGTTTTCTGCTTCTCCCACAGCTGGCCTATAAACCAAAGTGTTCCTCAAAAAATCAGAACCAGCAGACTTTGCAATCTAAATCTAGGAAATGTATCAAGGAAACCAAATTGTAATCAACGAGAAAAATAAAAAGAATGAAAGCTAAACAAAACCAGTGGGTTTATTTTTAACACAAAAACTTAGTTCTTGTATTATTCATATTTGCTTCACATTTCTACATAATGAAGAATCTCTTCTATGCTTATTTATGATGAGCCTCTATCAAACAGGACAAAGAGTTTTTGCAGAACTTACCCTCAGTCGTCCTCGTTGATCACTGAGCAGAGTGAACTGGTTGGGTTGTCTTTTATGCACAACACCCTTCCTTCCACTGCTTCATTAATCCTCTCAAAGTTTCCTTCTGAACTGTCACACTTTCACATGTTCCTGCCCTGTGTCATCTCTTCAAGTTTCCCTTAAATCAGCTATTTGTTTCCCCTCTCTTTCTCTCTCTCTCTAAGCCCTGGGAATTTTTAGGATTTCTCCGTCTCCCTGAAGCTCTACTGGGACTGAAAGTAGAGGGGAACAAGCCCAACCCCGCTGTTTTACTCCCTGTCTGAACTGATTTTGCTGCCCAAGCGTGAGTGTTGGAGGGGAGAGAGGTCGGCATTTCATCTTAGATTTATATGTGAGCGTGTGTGTGTGTGTGTGTGTGTGTCAATAGCTTTGTGTTTTCAGTAAAGGGACCTTACAGGGAGGATGAAAGTTTTTTGTCAAAAACAATAGGAGGAGGTTTTGTGTGTTTGTGCTGTGTGTGATATTTTTAGGGTGTATGTAAATCTGTTGCACATATCTTTGATGTCCCTTCTCTGGTATGTCCATAAAACAGCTCTATATATATATGATGGCATGCAGCTGTAAATACACTTCTGCTCATGCTACCACTTACTTGTGCAGCAAAAAAAGCATAAAATACATATTTCTCTAAACAATGTTTTATTATTTGCCATCCATGTACAAAATTTTGTCTTGAAACATTTCTTGTTTTGTCATTATTCTGTCTAAAAAGAATGTAATATAAGGAGCAGTTAAAGAAATTTGTCAAAGAAAAAAGTTTGTCTGCGTATTTTTGATTACACAATGTACTTATTTATTTTAAATGAACCAACGGGGTATCTTCTGTTACTGTCAGTGCTGTTTTCACCATTCAAACTCACACACAGGAAACCATTAGGGAAAAGATAACAGGGGTGGAGCTAACGTATGGACTGATGTGGCTGCAAGATAGCAACCTGATGTTGGACATGATTGTAACACTGTGACATTTTAGAACAAGGCAAACTAAAACATGGTTTTGTGAGACTATTGCTTTTACTAATGCCTTTAGTAATATTGAGGTGGTTTTAGCATCTAAAACACCTTCAGCTTTACTGAACCGGTATCTAGAAAGATCTGTCTCAAGAATGTTTGTCTATTTTTTCAAAAAAGGCAACTTGACTGGGAAGCACCAATCCCACTACAGTAACTGCCCTGACTGAGTGAGCAGCTGGTGCTTCCTAAACAACGCAGTGATTCTTACGCAGTCAAACTGAATACAATCAGAGCAGAAAAAAGACCCAGATTGCAAATTAATCATCTGTACAAAGCTAAGACACAATATCAGTCAATGTTCATCATCCTCCCAAGTCCACCTATTGATTTGCATTGGGGGTGTTTCTGAGTGAGGTTCTAAGCTGCTGTAACCGAAAGAAAGACTTGATGGTTTCAGAACAAAACCATCAAATATTGCAGAATTAAGCAAATGTCCCCGAAAATGTAACAATTTGCACAGTCATAAAAGGTGTTATTTATACAGTTTACCTGTACACAAAAGTTCTTTTGGGGTTACTCTTTAAATAAAATGAATTAGTATTCTCAGTCTCAAAAATCTTAAAATAAAATTAAAAAAAAGAAAAACACAACCAAACTCCCAGATTCCCAGATTCTTATTAACATTACCACAAAAAACTTGACTACAGTGTGACAGCGAGGGAATTTAACATTTTAACATTTCCAACAAATGTTAAAACTTTAGGTCTGTGTTAAAGCTTTTCTCTGAAGCACAAGGGGCAAAGAGCAGCTGCTTAGTTTTTCGACTGGCTCTGGAAGGAAGATCCTGGATTCAATTCCTGGTATTGGGTGGAGTGGCATATTCTCACGATGCAGAGCCAGTATACTGCAGCAGGGATGTTTGGATTTGGAAAAATGTTTCTAACCCAGGCCATGATACCAGCTCCCAAGCTCATAAATTTATGTGTTTTACAAGTCATTTTATAACTATATTATCAACCTTTTTTAAAATTTGTTTCAAGTTTATCTGGATGATACCATATTTCATTTGTGAATCCTCGAGATTAATTGTTTACTTTCAGTGTCAGTTTCTAGTCTTTCTACATTAATTGTTATTAAAGATAATTTGAAGAAAACTGTAAACTATGCTTGTGTTATTAAGATGGGTTGAAGTATATAAATGAATTCGTTTTTACAAGGTAAACATAAGCGAAGATAGAAATTATTTTTACTCTTATTTCAGTGTCATTATTTAATAAATAAAGCTAATGACAAAACAGAAAAGTTGAGACAATTATGTCTTCCTAAAAACATACATACATGCTTTAAAATCCTAGAATCAAAAGTTTCATTTTGATTCATTTTTACTATTTATGTGGAGTAAAATGTTTTGGCAAAAACACTCTAATTTAACAGTTAATGTCTGTGCTAAAGTGAAGCTCAGATGATTTACGTAAGGGAATAGCTTGACCCGAGTTGTGTTTACTTTTGAGAGTCTGTCAAAACAGCAGGTTCCTGTAAGCTCATCACAAGTAAATCCTCCTCTTATCTCAAACACAGAAGTCAACAGTTTTTTTTAATAGCGCTTCCATTTTTTTTCCCACAGAGTCAGATGTTCGTCAGATCCAGCCTTCCTGTTCCCTTGCTCACCAATTTTCACAGTGTTGGTCAATGTGCTTGTGCCCACTGTTGTGTGAGCTCAGCGTACTGGAAAGGCCTAATCACCCGTTGTCATAGCAATGAACTTGGGTCCCGTTTGCCAATTTATCCTCTTTTGTTTGCTTTATGCTTTAAATTCTCATCGCTTCCCATGGAATTTGCAGCATGTGTTGGCACTCTCTGTGGATTAAATTAGTCTGAAACTTATTTGTCAATAACAGATGAACTTCTCTGTTACATCACACCAGAAGAGTGAGCCTAAATGTAGTTACTGGTGTGCTAAAAATATAACCTTCAGTTTAATAGGTTTTGGTCATACAATTCCAAAAGTTGGTTGAAAAAGCTTCAAATGTCTTTTTTTGAAGATGCTCCTGAGCTGTTCCCACACACTGACTGCTTGTGTTGGGTGTGGTTTTCTGCATGTTGTTATGGTTTTCTCTTGTGAAATTACAGTGAGGCTATTTTGTAAAAGAAAAACGTGTTGTCTGGGAAACTCACTGACATTTTGAGAGCTGAATCACTGTTCAATCTGCTTCCTGTTTTGACTTCTATTACAAAAGACTCGATATCCTTCCCGGTACCCAAACTGTGGTTAACTTCTGGAAATCCTCCTTCTCTGTCATATCAACTTGGCAAAGTATTTAAATATAGATAAAGTTAAGGTGAGAAATGACAGATGTTTTGGGTGCAAGCATAAGCAGAATCATTCTTTACTTATACTGACATTAATTTATAGGTGCAATGTTGGCAGTGTACTTTGTTTTTCTACAAACTAAATGTTTGTAACCTGGACTTACGGGAAATAGAAACACATAACAGATGTGGAAGACAGGGATAATTAGAGGTGGGAGAGGCATGAATGATATCATTTTGAAGCCTAAATGCAGGAATGCAGGAATGCAGGAAATGCAGCTAAAGTTCAAAAAAAGATTTTTGTTTTCTGATTTGAAGATATAGTTAGAAGAGACTTGACTACAGACTAAGTATCTTTTCCGTAAGTATTTATACTTACGGAAAAGATACTTTGGCAAAATATTTAAATACTTTCTCTACTTCTGCTGCCTATATCCACTTCACTGTATTTCTGTAGCAGCAGTTTAGCATGCACCACGACAAGCATCTTCACAAATGTTCAAATAATAGTTAAAATTGTTCAGAATGACAAAAAAAAGACAAAGCTGACTAGAATATTTTTATTATTTGTCTGTGTTACATATGAAACCAGGACCTGCATTTGAAATAAATACTTTTTCACTTCAAGTACAGCAGTTACGTTTATATTCAATTCCACTGTTATATTTAAGTTATATCTTCATTTTAATGTTGCCTCCTTATATAATGATATAATATATTGCAGCAATTTTGTTTGTAATGTACAAGGCTGTAAAGACTTGTACATTAAGTTTGCTTCATTAAATCTTTTGCATGTAATAGATGCAACATAAAAGCTGTTTACTGAAAATTGAAAAATGCACACATTTCAAACTGACAAAATAAAAAGCGAGAGGAGAAAAAAATATACCATTAAATGAGTTTCATTCAGGACATTTTTTTTTCTTAGAATACATATGTTTTTCTTATACAGTTTGTAAATCTGTTTTTACTCTTCAATAAACAAACAAAAAGTCACATTAGCAATAAAGACAACATACTATAGTAGCCATTTGGAAAAAAAATGCTTGTGGAAAGGGAGTGTTTATCTTCAAGCATGCACCAAGTCTGATAACATGGTGTGCGCCTCATTTTGTGCACACTCAGCATTTATCTTGTCCATGGCTGTACCAAGACGATGCATGCCATAAATGGCAGCCAGAATGAGCACCAAACCCACGACTAAAAGAAGGACATAACAAAACATTATGGATCCAACCAAAGCCGAACCGGACGGCAGAAACCACACGTATACCCAGTGTTTGTGGATGTTGTGGTGAACATAGTCAGGCCCCTGTTCAACCACTAGTAAATCATGAAAAACAGGTGAGGCAATGGGAGTTGTATCAGCCTGACTGGAGGCTGAGGTGTAAACCATCGGTGAGTATGTTGTAGTTTCTAAGGTGGTTGATTTCGTAGTTGGGGTGTCAGAAGTGTAATATGGTGTTTGAGTGTTGTGGTGAACATAGTCAGGCCCCCGTTCAACCATCAATACGTCATGAAAAACAGGTGGTCCACTGGGAGTTGTATCAGCCTGACTGGAGGCTGAGGTATAAACCGTCGCTGAGTATGTTGTGGTTTCTGAGGTGGTTGGTTTCGTAGTTGGAGTGACAGAAGTGTAATATGGTGTTCGGGTTGGTTCATATGAGACAGTTTGCATCAGAAATAAACTACCAGTTGTTTTCTCATCACAAAAGCTGAATTCGTCATTAGGGAGAGTGTGGAGCCTCTGCAGCAAGCTTGACAGTGGACTGTGACATATCACATCATCTTTTTCAAGAAGAATGTGATTATTTTCTTTGATCCACCTTACAAATTCTCTGATAGCACAATTACAGTTCCAGGGGTTTTCGCTCAGAGTAACAGCTTTTAAGGCTGTATTTGACAAGAAAATAACTCCAGGAAGTGTATTTAGCCTGTTGTTTTTCAAATCGATGGTAACAAGTGATGTGAGGTCCTGAAAAATGTTCTCTGGTAGGGTCTTCAATTTGTTGTTGTTGAGGAGGAGTATTTTCAGTGTGGCTAGTGTGGAAAAAAGGTTGGGAGGAAGATCCATAAGACTGTTGTTTCTGAGGGAGAGCTTTTTAAGGTTGGGAAGACAGCAGAAAAGATCTGGTGGTAAGTACCTCAACTTGTCATTTAAATGCAAGTTCAGCTCCAGAAGTCCAGACATGTTAGCAAACAGGTTTCCAGGAACAGTGATGAGGTTTGTATCATACAAATAAAACTGTTTGATGTCTGGCATGTGGCCCATCAGTTCGTCTGGCAAAGATAGCAGGGGATTGCTGTAAAATGTAAGTTTTTTAAGTTTTGGCATGTTGTAGAAGCTCTTGTGTGGGACACCATTCAGCTGGTTGGAGGACAGCGTGAGTTCTGTCAGGTTCTCCAGTGACCAAAACACCCGAGATGGAAGGATTTTGATGTGATTATGATGAAGATTCAGAACATTGAGGCTCTTGAGCCGATCAAAAATCCCCGGCTCCAGCACCTCCAACTCATTGTAATACATCCTGAGTCGCTGAAGTTTAGTCAGGGTGTGAAAAATTGTTGGCGATAGCTTCTTTATGTTGTTCCTGCCAAGGTTCAGAAGAAGGAGGTTGCTTAGTCCATCAAACATGTCTGGAGGAAGATCTCTGATCTTATTGCGGCTCAGATCCAGAGTCTGCAACCCGTCCAGGCCCTCAAACATATCAGGACCAATGATCTCAAACTGGTTTCCGTCTAAGTAAATCTCCTCGACCACAGAGAGAGGACTGAACACCCGAGCAGGAAGAGTAGACAGATCATTGTCTGTCAACTTGATGGACTTAAGCTGAGGAGCTACATGAAATGCCAAGGGATGGATGGTGTGCAAGTGGCTGTTGGTCAGACCAAAGCGTAGCAGGAGAGTCTTATTTGCCAGACTCTTCTCACTGAGGACATTCATGTTGGCCTTGTCAAGCAGCAGAGTGTATGTGTAGACAGTCAGCTCCTGCAGCAAATCTCTGCCATTACGGTCACTGCAAAAAATGTGACCAAGAGACTGGCACTGACAGCTTGTAGGGCAAAACGTGTTGCAATCAAAGAGAGGTGGAGTGAGGAGGGTAATTATCATCCACAGCGTACCTGTGTACATAAAATAAAAGTAATAGTTTTCATAAATTCACAAAATGACAGTTTAGCTTTGATAGATTCAGAAATTACACTGTGTTGAATATATAAATCGTTTTTTAGAGAGGAGCAGCATGATGAGCATTTAACATTTTTAGACAGCAATTACTACAGATCAAAACTGATTCAGAGGTGAAAAGCAGAAGAAAATGGAAATTTTTAACTAACCTTTGACGCAGGACTCCATCACGGTCTGCTGGTTGCTGTGCTCTGAGCCACTCTGCTGTCTAACTGAGATCTGCACTCATTGCCTGTCAAAGCTTCCGGCCTTCTTCTTCGCCAACATGCCAGCCCAGAAAGACATCACGTCATTAATATAGACAGGGACACTCAAGGTTAACTGTGGTGACCTGGCAAAATGCCTCATGCATTATGTCCTCATTAATACCACAAAAATACTCCAACAATTTATTTATCACATATATTTTTAGTTTTAGGAAGTCTGAATGTTTTGACATTGTTTCCATATTTTGAGCCTCCTATATATAAATGAAATAAAATGCTGGCTTCTTATTTCCTGATGTGGATGTATCTTGCAAGCAGCTTTTTCTGCATCCTGTTTATTAACTGAGCTGGAATAGATAACTGTGTTTTCTGAAAAAAAGGGGGGGAAAAAAGAAAAAACTCCTTCCGGGGACAGAGCTGAAGTGACAGGGCTGATAGACAATGGCCAGACGTTGATACCAAACGGCATGTAAAGAGAACATGCATTCACATACTAGTGGTATTTATGAGTGATTTGCAGTTGTGATAGAGTTACTGTGAAATGCCATATGTCTCCTTTTTCTGATGGCTACATCATTGTCATTGTCTTCTCCATAAATTTTCAATGGATGTGATATTTTAAATTACATTAATTTAAAATTGCTCACATTTTATTATAAAATAATTTCACTGTGTTCATATTTAACAGGGCTTGAAAACCACAAACAAAAAAGTGATATACATTGTTTGTGTTGTATTAGGAAAAGTCTAATAAATGTTTACAGCATTTGATTAAACTTCTGAAAGATAGGAAATTTATTCCAACCACCTGTCCTTTATACAGTGTTTTTTAATAGTTCTGTTCACATTAATAGGATTGTGTTTTAAAAATTGGGTAAAGCTTTAAAATATTTTAATAGCTTTTATTTCCAAATTCATGCTTGGATTTTCTTGCATAAAATATGAATTCAAATTCAAAACTGCATCAGGTTTGCGGAAGGTAAATAATAACAACCAATTTAATCAAGAACTATGTGACTTAGTGGTGCAATTAAAACTGAAAAGACATTTTTTTAATAGTTTTGCATATGATTAAAATGTATTTAAACTAGCACAGCAGAGCCAAAAATAACTACCTTATTCAATGTATCATGATCCTGTCTCACTGCTCTTGAACTTTTTAAAATCACTTTTCAATGTAGCAATCTACTGTTCCAGGCTAATCAGTGATAAGATCCAATTTGTTTTTATAGTTCTTTTCTCTTTTTTGGTGAACAAATAGTTTCATTCAATTAAAAGGATTTTCTTAACAGACTCTGCAATTTATTTTTTTTATTTTTTCAAAAATTTCAAAACAAACAAACAAAAATGAAAGATACACATTACATTTTATTTACACAATAAAACAAACAATGCTCCCTTTCTAAATGCAGTGAAAAGTGAGGCGACAGTTAGGTTGATAAAAACTGAGACCATTTTCTGCCACAAGAGGGCAACAAAAACCGATTAAATTTAAATGTGGTAAAGAACATTTATCCACTCAACAATATTTCTGTTACATAATACAATTCCTGTTGGGTAACATGTAAAGCAACATCACTCAGAGGATTAATGACAGCATCCAAGGGGACATGAAATGTACACCTCTATATTGCTGGAATAAATACAGTTTGTTCAAATTATTGGTGTTTGCAGGTTTTAAGGCTATTCTGAGCAATGCAGCAAGTTTTCCTGGTGGTTCTTTTCCCCTTTTGTCTTCGTCAGACACAGTACTTCCAAAAACAAGCTGTGGGTAACAGAAGATACAGACACAATAAATTAGTTTCACAATAGCTATTAAGCATCCCTAAATTTTGACTGGTTGTAATTTAACTCACGTTCTCCACGCTTTGTTGCTATGGATTTGTCCTCAGGTACCTTAGCAGAAATCTTCCGCTCCAGCTCCAGGTCTTCCCACACTGTACGCAGCTACAAGTACAGATCGGACCTATTAAAACTGTTGCTAGTGTTATCTATTTTGTCATTATTAAAAGCTGTTGTTCCTGACATGTTTTATCAAAGCAAGTCAAATAAACCTCATTAATGAAGTACCACTTATATACAAGGCAATTTACATTTTGCATGGGGGAAAATAAAGAAAAACAGGTAAATAAAATAACATTATAAAACAAATACATCAAAGAATTAGATGACAATTTAATTATCACAAGGACAGTGCAGCAACATCTTAATATGAGCCCCCAACATACCAGATAAAAAGAGAAAGTTCTTACCTCCTCAAGATCAGCTAATTTATTACCCAACTTCATACCTGCAAATGTGGGAACAGTTATTATTAGTGTATTATTTACATTTTTAAAATTGATTTCAGAAGTAGTATGCATGTTTAAGAACTTAACCTACCCACTGGGTCGTCTTTTTCACCAGTAGCCAAGGTTTTGTGAAACAGCAATGCAATAATCTTGCTCTGAATGTCTGGATCATCTCTGAGGTTAAAAACATGGTTTCCTGAACATACAAAGCAAATGAAAATCCCACTTTAAGCAAAAACAAATATCTTCTTCAGCCCCATGAAGGAACACAACATTTACATTTTCTTGCACACTCACCGGAGGTAAATATGCTCCTCCCCTCCACACTAATCACTCCTTGCAGTAACAGTAAACCAAGGAGTCCCAGAGAGCAGTTTGTGACTGTGACCTTGTCCATGGCACTCGGTGAATGGTCCTCAATGAACTCCTGCACTATGAGCTGCTTTTACACAAGTCAAGGGATCCTCTCCTTTGGATCCATTCTGCCAGTATACATTTATATGTCTTTTAGCTGAGAGGAGGAGCCAGTTCGCTCCTTGAGTCTTAAATCAACATGTAGTCGCTTTAGACTTCGTCAAAAGTCCACAATCTCATAGAGACCGTGAAGCGTTTGAATGAAATACGGTGCTATGACGTTGCAGCTGCAGGGCAGTAACCCTTCATCACTCTGACATGGCCAAATCAAAGTGATAGGAAGCTATCAATCAGCTGCTTGGTTATGAGAGGCCGCTGTCAAATGTTCTTGGCACCTGCACGTGCTTTTCTTTTACCGTAATTGCTTCCTTAAATAGCAACATGGGAGTGTGTTGGTCTGCTGAAGAGAGGTGAGTGAATTGGTTCAGTCTGTTGGAGCGCCACAGGAAGAGATGAGATTCTCAATCTTCAGGACTGATTCAAGGCAGAAGGAGCATCCATCACTGGGATCGTGTCAACATCTGATGGGTCTCAGCAGTCTCCCCTGCATGTTGAGGAAGTAATGTTGCCCATATTTGCCAAAGGAGCAGAAACTGTGCAGGTGTGATATAGGAAATCACCTGCAAAACTTGTATGATGATTTTTGCTAATTCCTACTCTAAGCTGAAAACTTGGGATTCTTCAGTTTAAGTCATAAAGCTGAAGTCATTTAGCCGTTAAATACTCCTTACTACTGTCAAGATATACTGGTATATGACAAGAAAGAATGGGAGATGAGTGTAATTTCAGGTAATTTAAATTGAAATTGCAGTAAATTTTATTACAATTAATATTGTAATAATTTAGTATTTTTAACAAATTATTTAGGGGGATTTTAGAAAAACACTCTAAATAGGGTTAGCAAAAGTTTTTACTGATTCCTCTTAAATGCTAGAAAAACATCTTTGTTCTCCTTATTGTTAAGTGAGTCCCTTCTCTCTCAAGTATACAAAAATGCTTCTTTGATTTCTATTGATGAAAATTAATGTGAATTGAGAATTAAAGCGCTATTTGAATTCTATTTGCAACCTGAATTACAAACTCTTTTTTGTCCCTTACATTTTTTTAACAATAGGAGACTGAAACTTCACCTGTCGGGTCTCTCTCCATGAAAATTGAGAAATGTATGTTGCCATATTCTAATTCACACAGTCCCAAAACAGAATTGTTAGGTTGATTGTTTCCTAAATTTCCCTTAGGTATGTGAGTGTGTCTGCACTCATAACGTAGGTGTGAGTGCAGACACACACCTATGTTTTGTAGGTGTGAGTGGGTGTGGGTATTATTGTTTGTCCTCTTTGTCTTTATGTTGTTTTGCGAAAGACTGGTGATCTGTACAGAAGGAAGGTCTCATCCAATGGCCGCTTTAAATAGGCAACATTGTCAACTTGAGAACAATGGATGGATGAGTAGACTAGAGTAGCGTAACCAAAAAATGTTCTCAGACAATAAGTGCTGAGTTAAGTGGTAACAGGTGCCTATCTGGTAATGGTACATTGGGCGAGCAGTAGAATACACCCTGGAGAAACACAGAGGCACATAACCATGTACTCACACATTCACACCCAAGGGCAATCTAGAGAGACCACGTAATCCAAATCATGTTTTTGGCCTGTGGAAGGAAGCCAGAAACTCAGAGAGAACTCAGAAAAACACATGCAAACTCCATGCAGAAAGACCCCAGGTCAAGATATGAACCAATAAGAATCTTCTTGATACAAGGCAACGTGCCAACATCCAGTCCATGTAACCAGTAATATAAAAAATATAAAGTGTTTTGCAATTTCTATTATATTTCTAAAGCATAAAATTGATTTGTTTGTGCTTCATGTAAATAACTTTGAATTGCCATGATGTTGAACATTTTCTCTATACATAAAATTACCGTACCTGTTTGTAAGAACAATACAATTATTCCAGTGATAATATGTACTGTTTAATGCATACTCATTTGACCACCAAATGGCACAGTAGGCTTTTTGTCTACTTCTGGGTATTGCTGATAAATGGATGTATTCTTTTCTTGCCTTCCTGGATTATGCAATGCTGATCTATTACATGCAATAATAATGCATATTGAGGTTTGTGCTTGCAAGGTAAAAACGTGTGGAAAAAATATTAGGGTTATTAATTATTTAAAGCACAAGGATCTGTCCCTTTCAGAGGAGTGGTAGAATCTGGGGAAAGGGTTAGGGTAATGCATTGTATTATATTGGGAAATGTATTGGATGATAAATAAAACTTAAAGTGGTAAGATATGGACTCTAAGTATGGGTTGTAGAAATATGTTGGTTGGTAAATGGACTGCTGCTGCCCCATAAAACTGCTTTAATTATGTATGACCAGCAGGTTGACTCGGTAAGCACTAGAGGGAGCAGTAACACATAACATATTCCAAATGTGCTGTGCTGCTTGTGAGATCGCCTTAGTTTGTTGGAAATGGCAGCTCGAGAAATGAAAAGGCGTGTTCATAAGCAATCTAGGGCGACTAGTCTCAAACAAGCAGGAGTATTTATTGTTTCATTACGAACTTTTATTTTTATGACATCCCCACACAAAAGTGTAGGTGGCATTGTTTATCAGCTGGATCCCTGCATCTTCTTAGAGACTGAAGATGCAGCTGCTGCAGTCACAAAACCTTGAAAGGCGAGACTGTCAATGTAAACACATGCAGCCGGACTTATACCAGAAATTGGTCACCTCGGACTTTCAAAATAAATTTAAACAATTAGAGGCTTCTTTTAGTGTTTTTGTGTGTTTTGGTTTTGTTTTATTTGTGTCATTCGGATGAGGATTGTGCATTTAGAGTGATTGTAATTTGACTTACAGTTGTTAAAAAAAGACAAGACTACAGATCTGCAAAACATAGAAATTATTAAAGTTTGCCTTCTTGATTTGTCCATGCTTTAATTTTTCATGCCCTTGTGTTATTTTGAATGTTGATAAAGGTTGTTTTTATTGTGTCTATTTTGGACATTTGTGTGGCTACATATGGATTATAAGTGTGAATGAGTGCAGCTTGGTTCTCAGCCACATCACATGTCACTTTGTCCCTGAGCAAGAGACACAACTCCTACACTTCCTTTTATTTGCTTATCAGTGTGTGACTCAAGAGAAACAGCTTTGAATTCATGGTATGCAGTACACATGCATAACAGTCTGTCAGTGTTTGTGAGAAAGTGAAAAACACATTACACCATGCTGCTGGGAACTTTTAGAAATATTTTCGAAGTAAATGTGTGAAGTTTTTAATTTATTTTTTATCTCTTCATTTATTTTATGTTTTGTGATTGTGTTTATTTTTTGCTTGTTTAGCTTTTTCTGTCAAGATTTTTTTTTTTTATCATATGGTGTATTATTTATTGCAGTTTGGTTAAGTGTGTCACTATGATTGTTTATCATCTTAGTGGTTGATTTCTTTTACTCTTCCATAGTAAAAGACTATGAGATTTTATTTATCATCCAATATCTCAAAGTGCTCCATTCACATTAAAATCCTTTTTTTTTTTTTTTCATAACATTGCACTAGAATCAGTGTAAAAATATAATTATGATTTTATGAAAAATTATCAATTATAACTCAATAACCATATTAATAATGATGACATTAATAACAAAGATGAACGCTTTAATATAGTCCTATAAGCTAAGATTTTTCTTATTTGTGAACTTGGTCGGTGACATGTGAGACCAGTTGTTGACCAATCAATTAATCAATCAATTTATTTGATTTAGCAAATCCCACCATTAATTCACAAACACATTCACTTACAATACTATACACAACTGAAAAAGGGAGCAGGAAGAAGAAAAAGTTTAGTAATTACCATACTCATTGTAGCATTAACAAAAACAGATCTATTGGACAACTGGGTCACAACTGGTTACATTTACTCAGTTACATGTGCATGAGTAATATTTTTGAAAACATGTTTCACTACTCTATGCTTTTTACTTTTATTCGAGTAATATTATTACATTGAAATTTCTGGCTACTCTATGATTATTTACACATGCAAATAAAGAAACAAAAATGATAGACACAGATGCAAACTAACAGTTCATGTTAAAGTGAGTATTCTTGTTTGATTACCATCGCTTTAATGTGATTTTTTTCTGCTAAGCCTGTCTGACCATTTGGAGGTTAAGTGACAACAGTAAACAGTAGATTTAGTCATGAAAGTACTTACAAGTTTTATACACTACCTTATGTAATGTAATGTAAGTATAGATTTTCACTTGGAAAATCCTGTATCATGTATTCGTATTTTAATTAATTTTACTTCTTTAAAATACCAGAACTGAGCTGTATATTTTGCTTTGTCTGAACCCATCATTTAAAAAAATGTAATAAGATGTGATTCAGTTATTCAGTTCTTGAATAGCCTTTTTCTTTTTTTCTTTTTTTTACCTAGTATGTTTTCACTCTAATTTGAGTCATTTCTTGGATAGCTACTTCTTACTTTCACTTGAATAAAAATATGTTGAAGTAGGAAAATACCACACATGCAAGACGACAAATACACGTTTTCTTGCATGACTAAGCTTGTGTAAATGTGGTGGCAGAAGAAAAGACTTGTCCAGAGATTCATGCAAGAACCGCACTAGTGAAAGCCCGAAGCTTTTATTTTGAAATCCCTACTTCGGAAGTGCAGTAGCTCTCGTTGGCTTGGTGGTCAGAGTGTCGGAAGCGTCCACGGTCAGGCACGGAGGGAGGGACTCTCGGCGGAAATCTGACACGCGAGCTATTCAGCAGCGACGTATCGGCGGAGGGTGGTGACCGAAACTAATCAAAACAGCAGTCCACCACCTGGAACATCAATCCGGGATTTACGAGCAAAGGCGATCAATCACCGGACTGCCGTTAACCTTCGAAAGTCAGCGTTTTTTTGTTGTTGTTTTTTTAAATTATTATTTGACTTCTTACCGGTGACGACATGGCTGAATGTAACGTTAGCATCGACCAGAAAAAACTACCTGGAGTGAAAGAGGGTAATGTCAAAAACACGTTTCTCAAACGAATGCGAAACTAGCCAGCTGATGGATTACAATATTTGAGAAATAAGGCTAAACCAGTAAATGCAGGTGTTTGGTTTCAAATGCTTTAGCAGGTATGAGAGCTAACGGGTGCTAGCATACTAAGCAGCATTGAATATATTAGACTCGCATATACACCACCATAAAACTGGTGGCTGAATGATGGCTAATCGTTAGCCAAATCTGCAGGTGTCGTAGGGTTTTTATTATTATTATTATTATTATTCCGTTGAAAATCTGCCTCCTGTCAGGATAACTGACAGAAACATTTATTATTGTGTCCGCGTTTTCTCTGTCATTGGGCTAAAGTAAAATGTTATGAATATGGCTGTGTAATAGTGGCGTTTCTTTGGTCAGCTGACTCGAGGTTCATCACATGGAGTTGTTGCCTGATTGCTTCGGTATGTTGCTCAGCAGGAGCTCTGAAGACAGGCTCAATTATGACACGTATGACTAACCCTGTTGTGTTTTGGTTGTGAACATTTCGTCTTTAATATGCGTTTCACCCGTCAAACATAACAAACAGGCGCGAAACGACGTCCTTCTATTGTCACTGATGCCAGCTGCAAAAGCAATGGGGTTTTTAAGTAGAAATGAATCGCCAGTGTGTTGTGCTTAAACGACCCATGCTTGTCAGTGTGAAGCAGCTGCTCGGCACCATGCTTGTTATTCTGGTCAGAGGGAGAAGAAACCTGCGTTTCCACTGCTCCTTCACGTCTGCAGAGGCAAATATACAGAGAGCAGTTGTGAATCAGGACTGAGATTTTTTCACAACCTTGATTAAGGGTCAATAACCTTTACTAAAAAATAGCACAATATTATCAAACTACTATTAAAATGTCATGTACACCAGTTGCCCAAGTGTTTTTTTTTGTTTGTTTGTTTGGTTTTTTTAAAAATAAAACAGAAAAGCAAGTTATTCTTGCTGCTACTAAAATCATGTGACATGCTGGTTTATTCAATTGTATTGATATGTATAATGTTTATTGTTGTTTCTGGTACATCTTTAGCTTCCACATGGCTGTTTGTGTTTTTAGGGATTGGAAATTTTCCCATAAAGCTGTAGTCGACTAACTTCATCCAGCTGATTGGAAGTGCACAGCAACATGTTGGGGAGAGACAAGGCTGCTCTACTGAATGCTTCACAAAGCTGGTTGAAATCCTGTCCATTAGCTTTATATGGTGTTGCAATGAAATAATTTTAAGCCATAGAAATGATGGGAAGGAAAATATTTTTTTGAAAAACTAAGCATAGCTCTAACAACTGTTATATTCCCTTACATGGTGTCAAAAAGAGACTTTTTAAGAAGGTGTCCACTTAATCAGGAGTTGAGTTTACCTATTGCTCTGTATACAATGCTCCTCTAATTTCCAACCATATGTGTCTAAATGAGCCTTAACCTCAGCCGTAAACTTCAATACTTCTGTCCCTAGTAGACGGTTGTTGTAAACACTGTTTGCCAAAATGTTGCTCTTTGCAGATGTCCCACAAACCCTCATTTAGTCTTAAAACTGCAGTTAAGGTAAGGACAAATGAGCAACAAAACATTTAGGGTTCTTTGGAGGATTAAGCATATGGTCATGTCTATGCTCTGTTAATCAAATTCCAGACTGGCAGGAGACAGTGTGGGGATTTATGGAGTTCATGGCCTTCTCTTGTCATCGTTTAGCCATCTACTACATCTGATTCTCGCCTGATATTTTTTTCTGCAGAGCAGTCCTTACTAAAGAGAGAGATGCAGAATCGAGAGCAACTTCCTGTGGCATGACACCATTGCTAAATGCTGCATTGGCGAACGGTGATGTTTAGTTTTTCCAGCAGAGGCAGAAGTAATTAACTTCAGCCTGGATCAACAATTAGTTGCAGCTTTAATCCCCCGGTTTTGCTCTCCTACGCAGGAATCTTTCTGCATTTGGAGACGAGTTTGTCCCAAACCTTAAAAGAAATTGAGGAAAGAAAATCTGGTGAGCTCATTTCAGAATGCTTCAGATGAATGTGAGGGACTGCTGGGTGTTTTCTATGTGGAAAACACCCATTCTACAAACAGAATTGTTTTCTGCAGGATTGTTCAAACCACACTATTACCTTCAGTAGTTATACTGAAACTAGATATGTTAATACTGCTGTAGGTTTGCATTGAGTGGAAAATGATCAGTGATGGTTGTCACATGTGATGCCATCACAGTGGTGCTTATGCAGAAATTATACTGAGCAATTTAAAATAGTAAAACATCTAGATTTTGTGTAATATTTTGTGTATTTTTATTTGTTGTTCAGTGATACATGGAGCTGTGCAACAGTTTTTGGTTCTTTAATCAACTGCTCTGTAAGACAGCTGAGACAGAATTATATTTAACTAATGTTGAGATCCTCTTTTGGTCTAAATGCAAATGGGAGTTTCTGTTTTATGGTTTCACTTCTTCACACAACATGATGGCCCTATTTATAAGACTGAAAAACATAGTTTGGCTTTGCATCTCTGTTCAGATATAAAACATCAGAAAAAAACTGTAGATGCACTAATCAATCGGTCAGTGATCAGAATGACTGAGTTTCCTCTTGGTGAAGTGTGCTTGCTAAACAGATCAACACTTAAATTTATTAAAGGTATCAAAACTAAAAATTTCATTACCTTAGTTTTATTAAAGCATCAACTAACAAGAAAATACATTTTGATGCATAAACTGTTAAAAAATATATCTTCATTATTTGTTACACTCAAACTCTTCCTCTATCAAGAAACTGGCAGCAGATCACTTCTTTTCTATGTTAGTCTTTTTAAAAAAAAAAACTGAATCAGCAGGTCAGATGAGGAAGAAAATTGGAAATTGGTATTTCCAGGAAAACCTCTTCTGTGTGTCTCTGTTTATTCTTTAATATTTAAAGCTGAATCAGTCTGCTGTCCCAGATGCCAACCCATTCTTAGACTTTGTAGTTCTGGCTGCCCAAGTCAGATTTGTCTTGTTGGTAAATTGTTTAATTCAGTTCAGAAATGTTTTATTTATCCCAAAGGAGAATTAAATTAAATTGTAACCTTAACTCGTATCATGTTACTTCAAAGTTCTGTTGTGAATGATGATGTTGTGGGCAGGAAGGAGCTCCTGTAGCAGTCTGTCTCACAATGATTCTGAAAAGGTCTCTAAACAAAGACTGTTGCTGTATACAGCAACAGCTCAGTTTCTGGGCAGCTGAGATTATATCATTTCCCGGCTGACGCAATGAGTTGGCAAGGAATGCTAATCCACCTCATTTGCTTTTGCCACTCTTTCTAGGTTTAGAAAGCCAGGCAGAGAGATGTTTGAGTTGGGTATTTGATACTTGTCCATTATAACAGATGGGATACATTTTTATATGCTTTTTGTCTAAAAATGTATAGATTCCAAATTATTCATAACTCATGTTCTTACCAAGTTGTCCAGACCATATTGAAATTTATTTTTACTTGTCTCATATAAAACTCAGCAAACTAAATGAACTGTTTGTTGTTAGATAAACAGGATGTTGCTGTAAAAAACATGTCATTCAGATTTAGCTTATGTGACTCAGTCTTGATGTTATATCATTCAGTTATTAAAATTATATTTTAAGTACTGAATTGGATTTTAATATATTGTGTTTTTTCTTCTTTTTCTCCCCTGTTCAGTCTGCAAAGACTTTGCTGTGCTGGAAGACCACTCCCTGGCCTACAACCTCCAGGAACAAGAAAGTAAGAAAGCATATTTCAGACATGCTTTGTTTCTGTCTTTGAATCCTCATATGCTGAGCTCATAAGATTCCTAACTACTGCCTATTTCAACTAAATGTGTCTTCAGTAAAGATGGACAGTATCATGTTATTTATCATCTGGGTTTCTGCTTTTAGTCAAAACATGATTGGACAGTTACTTTGCCGTTTTATAACATATCTGCATGCTGTTCTCATGTAAATAGGCTGGTGAAGCAGTTCATTTGGTAATGGGTGTGTGTTATTTTTAGAGCAAACTTTGGGGTTTTATGAGGCTCTGACTGTATGCTGTGGTGGACCCATTGCTAAGTGTGTTGAAAATGTAACTTTTTTTATTCTAGCAATATGTTCTCCAACTATTGGAATAATAATGTAAGTTTATTTGGCTGATTATCAATCTGCATAAAGAAAAGAAAACTTAAATACCTGTAGAGTTTCTTCAAATGCTGATTATTATATATTATTATTATTTTGCTGTATTCTTCATGTCTTTGAAATAAAACATAAAAGCTTCTTGAAGTGTGGCATTTCCAAACCCCACCGTGCTCCATGATGTTGCCCCATTTGGAGAATAAACTAAAGTTAATCTGCAGCGTCAGTGGTTAAATCCCTCATTAAACCAACATAAAATCAGCTTCTCCTGCACAGTTAACCGAGTGACTGGTGCAGAGTACTTGCAATTGCTTTGGAGCCTTATCTTATTTGTAGGAACAAAGGTGGTCTGGTTTGAATCTGCCATATTGTAATATCTGTGTGTGTGTGTGTTAGTCCCCATATGACCGATTAGCGTTTATTACATAATATGGGAACAAAAAGCTGCATGGTATTATGAGGGCTGCTCTGTCCGGCTGCTGATTTTTTAGTTTTAATCTTGTTTAGATAAATTACATCATGTATTTCTCTAGAAGTTGCTTTTTTTTATCTTGATGTTTGTTGGTTTGATCTGCCTCCTCTTGAGTTTGGCTGAAAGGCTCTTTCTGTCAAGATGGACAGACAAATCTAAATTTCCTAATCAGTCTGGATTTAAAGAACATCTTCACATATCATCACTTATTTGTTGATTTTTAAAAAGGTCACACTTCTGCTGAGATGAGTTTTTTTTAAAACATGTATGTTTCTGTTTACATAGTGAAAAATAGTACATGCTTAACAATGGGCTTTTTTTTTTTTTATCAGTGTCATCAATATGACACGTGAAATCACTATAACAAAGTTAATTATGTATTAAAGCCGACCAGATGTGATCTAACTAAACTCTGAGCCTGCTTTGGAGATAATAACTTTGTGTTTCCTATTTATATCCATGATGATCGTAAACTATACATCATTGTGCCACTACTGATCTTTTCTTTTCAACTTTGACTCTGAAGAAGACGAATGGCTAATGTCACATGCTAATGTACAAAGATAATTTTTTTTTTAAACAGACGGTTGTCACAAAAACGCTCATCAAATTCTATTCAGCATCTGGTTTTATTTTCATTTCAAATGTTGCGCATACACTTAAGCATCCCATTGTCAGATGGAAATAATTTTCTCATGGCTCTGTCAGCGTTTGGAATTTGTTCTCCTCATTAAAGAGAACATATTCCAAATCTCAGATGAGTTAAAGTCTGAGATGTTAACTTGGATTTAAGTGTGATCTTTTCAAGCTAAAGTTTGTGTTTTCATTCCTCCTCCCTTCAAAAGATGAATCGATGGTAGACAAAACAACGTATAAACCTCACTCCTGTGTAAGGTTGTGACATCAAGTATCTCCTAAAACAGTTTCCATAAGGGTTCAAGTAATCAAAACCTCTCAAAGAAAAATCAATGTTAACCCTTTGACCCTTCATCACTTTGGCACAGCCATGACTCAGTTTCCTCTTTCGATCCCAGATGCGTAGAACAAAGACTTATAGAAGCTTCTCTCTGTTAAGTCTCCAAATGGGATTTGGTCCTTTTCGCTCAAAGCTGGCAGCAGATCAATAACTGGGTGAAACGGAACCGAGCGAGTGACTGATGCTCTCCATGCCTGCAAAGTGCAGCGAGTGCGTCAGCAAAGCAGGATTTATCATCTGGTACGGTCACAGTGTGCCATCGTGTAACCTTGGATAGACGCCTCAGATGCAAACCTTCATTTCTCAATGAATCGAGTTGTGCTTTTTTTTTTTATTACAAGACCCAAACATATCTGCTGCCCAAAACGTTTATCTTGTCTTCTGTAGACGGTCTTCAAAACCCAAAGGCTCGTCGGACAGGAAAACATAAAGAAGCATGTCTTCACTTTGTGTGTATGCAGTTCTTTTCAGAGCAATGCTTGTCTTTTTGTGTCTGCAGTCGAAAGTCACTTGGCTTCCAACGTCCATAAGAATCGCCTGGTGCAGAAGGACCTGCAGGTGGCCAAGAAGCTGCAGGAGGAGGAGGACGAGATAGCCAAGATTCAGAACCAGAAACAGAACAGTGACATGTGGGTATTTTAGATACGACTACATCCGCACACTGGTTAAACAAAACACTTTTAAATTACCTCAGCAGTATCTATTTGGATGCTGCTGCAAAAGCCTTTTTTTTTTCTTTACCTTGTGAGCTTTTTGAAGTTAGTAGTTCCTCCTTCTTATTTTGGCAATGAATGTCCCATTCATGAAGAGCATTTATAAGGTGATAAAGGAAAATCTTTGCATATTTGTTCATAAAAAAGTGCCTTAAACAGATATTACTGTATAATGAAATCATTAACGCCAATATCTTTTTTTTCATCTTTGCCACACAAAAGTTAATTTTATCTCATAGTTAGTGGTAGTGGGTTTTTTGTCACATTTGCACTTCCTTATCAGCAAACTCAAACACACACACAATCTGCCTTATGCTTTGTCAGAACTATCAAATAACATATTGGTTTGCAAATCTTAAACATTTTTTGTAGACACTGATGGTGGTCATAAAAACACAAATAGTGAGGCAAATAGAGAATTACCACAGATGTTACAACCCATTCTGGGATTGACGAGGTGGGGCCATCTGTCAGTTTGTTTAACAATTAAAGAGAGAAACATTGACAGATAAATAATGAAAAGAAAACGCCAGAGAAAGAGGCTTTGGCCTGTGGTCATGATAAATGTAGGCCTTTAAGCAAATTGGATCTATATGCGCTTTTGGACAACGAGTGATCCCAACCTGCTCCTTCATTGTTTACACTTCTGTTCTCTCTGACGTTTTAGACTTTGCTTGCAAACACAGAAGACATATCAAATGGAGCTCTTCGTTGTTTTCGGTGTGTTTGCATGTTTCACACATATGATCTTTAAACCTGCCCTTTAAATAAAACTAGTTGCATTGGTTTGCCTCATTTCTAATGCAGTTTTGTCTTTGAAACTCTGGAAACTGTCAGGCAAACATTTAGGTCACATACAGACATTTTCATTGCACTATGTGACTCAAGGTTGTTGAAGCTACCGCTAACTAGCTGCTAAAGTACCCTTGTTAGCTCGCTACCTCTTTTTTGTCTATAGTTGTCAAGTGTAAATTTACTGTCAGTTTGCTAAACGATGTTCATGTTTGCCACAGGCTCACTTCTGTCACATTCTGTGCTAAAAAGCTTATCACTTGGTACATTTATGCTGCAGTACAGATCTTAAATGTCATTCATTATAGTCTTAAATTTGAGTTGGCAAAATTCGGATTGAAGTGAAGTTAGGGGTATCAGCTCAACACTCTACAGTTTTGTCAGTGTTCGTTGGGTAATGCTAGGATTTAGTTCGTTGGGTAATGCTAGGATTACTTTTTATCTGAACCACTTCAGCCTCAACTACGTTGTAAAATTCATCAGTGGGCTCTCAAACTCAACATTAAATGTTGGTTTAGTAACCAAAACCTGGCTCTCATTTGTGGTCTCTATGACTACACCAGATTAATGATAAAACAGGACATAATCTTTCCTTTCTAACCTAAATCTGTTTACTGGTGTGAATTAATTAGAAATGCCAGATTTTGAGTTAAGTTCCACAATCTTTAGTAGAAGAAGTCAATCAAATCTGTGATAACGTCTGCTGAACGAGTTTCGAAACGTAATTTGAAATTCTTTCTGCAAAGTTTCAATTTTTACAATCATGGTGACACTGCTGACTTCATACACTGATGTCATTGTCAGTGTATGTTTGCTGTTTCAAACATGCATGGACTGTTCCAGTAGAGAGAGGACTGATTCTCCATCGCGTTGTTTACTGCCACATCATGCACTCCCACTCACAGGCCTCCAAGCAGGCCTTCGCAGACTAACACCAAAAACAGACACCTGGTACTTTATATTAAGATGCCACTAATGTTTTTTTACCCTCCTGTTTATCGAGCTCAACTCATTCTGCGCTGTTAACACTCAGATTGATTACAGGTGTAGTGCAGGGTAGAAAATCTGTGGTGTCTGCCCGTTAGTGATCCGTGACAGCTTTCTAGTCAGATGGTGTTGCCTACATGTTTGCAGAGGAGCGAGCCAAGGCAGCCTTTTGAGATCAACATCACAGAGAAGCTCCTGCCAAAAACTCCTCCAACATTTCTGGTTATTCTCCTGATTACACTTTACACCCAATGATTGCTTTGAAGTATTTTCTTAATAAAATTCAGAAGTATTTTAATGCTTATTAGATGAATAATTATAGAAACTCTGACTCTCAGACATCAAAGCTTTTATCAGGAAAAAAAATTAAGACACACACAAAAGTTCTTTACTGTATTTTATGGATGGATTATATGTATCTGAATAAAAACCAAAAAAATAAAAATGATAACTGATGTTCACTTGAAATATTTAAAGTGACCACAGCAACCTTGCTAGTATCCTAACCTTTCTCTTTCTTGTTTGTTTCTGTCTTGTTTTGGCTCACCAACTCTTTGGGAATCCCAGCGAGCGACAGGACGTGGAGATTGCACAGGAGATTCAGGAAGAACTGGTCCGACAGGCGGAGCAGCAGCGACGGCAGGAAGAAAAGGATGCAGTAAGAAACACAAACTCTCACAGGCGAATGTGCAAAGGCTACAGTTATTGGCATGGTTGCTCTGGGTTTAATTCCTTGGCTTGGGCCATTTGCAGCATGACTTCCCTCTCTTGATTTACTCTTTTTCCTGTCATCTTGCTGTTTAATAAAATAAAATCTTTACACTTTCATAAACAACTGGCATAAATTGTTCAAACCTAGTCGATTAATGAAACTGTGTGCAAATCTGAAAGACTATCAACAACACTGTTCCTCATTTTGATACTTGTAAAATATGGAATGATGTTACCCCGTAACACATTGTTTCAGATCAAGCACATTTGTTACAGATTATCCAGTTTTACCTTCACTTTGGTCTGTGCTGTTTGTTTGTGCAGGCCATCGCTCGAAAGCTGCATGAGAAGGAGATGATGAAAGAGGAAAGGAGGAGACAGAAACAGATGGAAGCAAAATATGAGGAGGATTACTTTGAGGATCATGGAGGTGGGGAGCACACCACAGCTCATGTTGATGTCTTGCTGTTTCCTTTTGATGCCTGTATGAGCTCATACAGGCACAGGGGTAAAGATGTTGTTTTTTTTTCTTCAAGACGACTGTTTCCTTCCATTGCTGAAAACGTGAGAGGATTTGCCTTTGATTCATCGGGGTCCTTGTGATTGCTGCTAATGACTGCAGGGAAAGATCTAGAATTAGACTCGTGGGAGAATAGAGTGCAGCTGCTGATGTAAAGGGATTTTTACAGCTTTAATGTGCTTTGTCTAATTATAAGTGAGCAGAAGTGTTAGTGATTATGGGATGCATTGTAAGAACACTCCATGAATCCTTAAGTGATTTTTTACACCTCAGAAACATAAGTTTTAGCTTTTAGCTATGCTTCTATGATATGTAGGCGAGCATCTTTGTGTCGCACATTGTTTTTCATTCCCATCCTACTCCTGACTGTACTGTAGTGCCATATTTTTTGACTGCATAAAAAGACATTTTCTTTTCTGCGCTTTGTAAATTTCACCCCATGTGGTGGTTAAGACAGTTTTCTAAATGAAGATTTCTTTGTAAAAAATATTTCTTTCCATTTTAAACATGCAGTGTTGCGGTCTGAGAACAGCCTTGAAGTTTTTTGATTGAGGGTGTGAATTTGGGTGTGGTTTCTTTCTTTTCCCTCCTTTGGCATCTTCTCTTCTGGCTAAATGTAGCAGGTCAAATAGAGTCTGACATTACCCCCCAAAACATTTGGATTTTTTATGGGAAGATGTAAATATTTTTTTCTCTCAATGGTTACCAGATAGTTTCGTCTCTTTTATTGAAAAGTGTGTTGATCCTCAGGATTTCTCAGCTGGCGGACTGACTCTCACTTCTCAACAAGGTGGCTGCTGAGTGCTTTCGGCTTTGTGTAGACAAAGACACTGGCCTCTTTGTTGACATAAACAGGACTGGGCAAGTGTCTGCAGCCGTCGGTCTTTATGCCCCCCTCCATCCATGTTGTCTGAATCCATCGTGTTGCCTGAGCTCCTTGCGATGGTTGCAGCCGCTCTTACTTGCTCTCGTAATAATTTTTGTGGCAGCAGCGCTATGTTTGCCGTCCAACCCTGTAAGTTACGTAACTTCTCGCATTGTGAACTCCCTGCTGGGTTTGTGTGTTCACATAGCAGGTTAAGTGTGATCTTGCTGGAGGCTGCGGTTGCTCTTTTGTTTACTCTGTATCTCAACCAACATGGGAAAGGCGTCAGCAAGCAACTTGCAAGTTACAGGATTGTAACTTTGCGCAAATGTGTTTGTATATGAACCGTTTTTGACTGTAGCGGTGCTCAGCATGTTAGATTTTCATTAGAAATATGCAACTTGTGTCACAGTTAAATATTTCAGCTCTTTACTTTTTGATACTAGGCAATGATAAATGAGTGTAATTCTGCAGATGGCAGAATTACCATCTGAATTACAGATTGTAATTACATGACTGTCAGAATTAACCTGACAGTCATGTTTTTGGACTGTGAGAGGAAGCCGGAGTACCCGGGAGCTCGATTTATTTTGATGCTGTTTATGAACGAATTAAAACAATTCTTGTAAGAAGAGTGAGCCGATATTAATAGTGAAGTAAAACATTTATTGCCAGGTGCTGCAGATGCATAAAGGCAGGCAGGAGATTACTTTTTCATATAGGCTAGAGTTAATTTGGGAACATTTTCTCTCAAAACTGTACCTCATATTAGCACTCATGCGAAACCAGTTGATTCTCATCGGGCTTCTCCTCACAGGAAATGAGGTACAGTATTTGCTAATCGCAGTGACTGACAGACAAGCTAGGTTTTGGTACGAAACTAGCTTGACACTAGTCACCTGACATTGGCTGAGGAAAACAGAGTATGGATGAAGTGTGTTTAAAAACCAAACAGAAAAGAATAAAATTTAAAACTTGTCTGGCAGGCACCAGTTATTTCTGTTCCACCCTCTTCTCTTTTTTTTTTTTTTTTAGTCAGCTAAGTCAATTTAATTTGAGCAGGCTGTCAGATAACAGGAATTCCTTTGCAATGACTCTCATCTGAGCTTTGTTCATTTCTACTTGCTTTGTCTGTCACATGCTAACAGCCAGAAGACTGGTTTTCACTGAGGTGTTTTTCCAACTCTGATCGGTGTTGTCCTGAATGTTTGTTGTTGCAATAATTCTGATTTCTTATAGCATAAACAGGAAATGAGCTGCACAGTTTTGTGAAAGCGTTATTTAAATATGTAACTAATATTTTTATTTTCTTGAATACACACACTGACTTCGAAGCACAAAACAAACAGGCATTTTGGGAGCATCTAACACCTACGTCCATAGCATGCTCTCTGTGCCTTGACCATCCCTCTCCTCACAGGTGCTGCGTTTACCTGCATGCTTAACAGCCTCCTGTTTGTTGTTGTTTTTTCCTCACCATTCTTCCCCCCACTCGTCCTTCATCAGAGCCAAGATTCGCCGATGTGGACAAACGAACCCGTCAGATGTCTCGATCTCCAGTCCTACATGATTCGTACTCTCCTTCGCGCTCAAACAGAAAACACTCTCCAGATTGTTATTCTGCTGAGGCTAAAAGTAGCCGGTACCCAAAGCAAGACTCTGTGGCACTTCGTGGTCATTCCAGATACCCAGAGCACTACGTGGAGGCAGAGCGAGGCCGTAGCAAGCACACAGACCCATATCCAGAGCACCTACTGCCCTCTAGAGGCAAGCATGGGGACAGGTATCCAGAGTTTGAGCCTTCATACACTGGGAGAGCCAGGGAGCAGGGGCAAATGGAAGTAGATGAAGTGATGAGAAGGAAGGAAAAACCAGCTAGACCGCCACCTCCACATACTACTGTAGAAAGAGACAAGGACAGGGAGAAAGACAGGCACAGACATGATAGGGACAGGGACTATAAAACGGAGAGACGCATGGAGGAGTACACAAGAGGAAGGGAGCAGGATGCCAGGCAGAGAAGAGAACGGGAAAAATCCAGAGATAGAATACCAAGCGATGACGGACCGGGAGACAGACACAGACAAAAGGACAGACAACGAGCCAGGAGCAGGGACCGAGCACTTGATCTGGACTTCTTGGAACCAGAATACATCAGGGACAGGCCAAGAGACAAGAGGGACTCCTGGGAGGAGGAAGAGGATGATGGTGGGAGGAAGGCCAGGAGCCGGCAGCACATCCACTCCAGCCCAGTTGAAGTGTTTGACGTCTTTACAAATGGCGAGGTTCGAGGAGGAATCAGGGAAAACCGGGACCTCCTGCAGGTTGAGTCTCCTGGACGGGAGCGCAGTCACAGCCACCCCAGGAGGGAGACAGGTACCATCAGTCCTCTCTGGGTGCCGTCTGGTGTTTGTGTGGTTGCTGCCCTTGCTTTCTGCTGTGAAAATGTCCGGTGGTGGGTCGATCTAACAGACAAATCACTAGTGGGTCTGATCAGAACAATGATAATGGTTTAGATGTTTCTCTCTGCTTCCATGTTATGGGATTTTCTCTTTCTGGTATTGTTTCCTGGTTTGGGATACTGAGTCTGAGTGTTCTTCATGTTGTGCAGGTTTCATGAACTGGAACTGTCTGGCATTAACAACGAGCTTCAGGGCTGCTCATCTGGTTGTAGCATTAACCAAATTAGGAGAAACTACTAAAAAAAACATGATGATTCACACCAGTAAAGACACACTGCAGCCCTTTGAAAGATGCCACATAACATATGAATAGCTTCTGACCAAGTAGATATTTTGTAATCAGTTAATCAGAAAACACACTTTCATAATTACATAAACCTCTCTCTATAATCACAAGCATATCCAATCGTTCTTCCTTGATTGTGCAGGAACAAGCAGTAGTATTCTCACTGGTTCTTGGTTTCTCAGCATTCTGGCATAGATCAAGAATTTCATGGGTTTGCTCATAACTCTGTTGCTCCTCCAGGCCATGTTGACAAAGGAAGTGGCTTGGTTATCCCAGAAACCGAGTATGGATTGACTGAAGCCACAAAGGGGTTGACGAACCTTGACCTTCGGGAGCAAGAGCTGAAGGACATGGAGGTCGCCAGAAGACTTCAGGAGGAGGAACTCAAGGTGAGAACACTTTGAAATGTCTTGGTGCTTAAATGCACGCTACAAATAAACTTGCCTTGCCACAAACTGCAGGCACACCCTATAATTGTTTTCCTTATAGTGTTAAGTCTGGTACGCTTTTTTCTCTTTTTTTCCCCCCTCATTTATTTTTATCTTAATGCAAGTTTTTAAATGTTTCTTGTTCCAGCGAATGAGCAATATGCAGGAGCGTGCAGCTCAGGTGGCAAAAGACGAGGTAAGTTTTTATAAGGTCTTGTTTTTCATCTTTTTGATGTATTTTTTTGGTTTTGTCCTTTGTTCAGAGAGTGAGATTCAACTAATTCACAGGCAAACCTGAGTTTTAAATCCATGCTTAAGCCATTGATTATTTAAAGATAAATATTTCAGTAATTAAAGTCCTGCTATGGTAATTAATCTCCTCATTTTCAGATTGTTTAATGAGAACATTATTTCTGCACATGAATCCTATTGGACATGGATCCTTGTCGTTCTTTTGCTATCATTATGTTTTGTCGATCTGACAGGAAATTGCTCGACTCTTGATGGAAAAGGAGAAGAAGGAGTACAGAAAGAACCGAGAGCGTGAGAAAGAGAAGGAACGAGAAAGGATGGCCATGGAGAAGATGGCCATGGAGAGAAAACGACCAGAGGCAAACTACAAGGTAACTCCCAGTGGCCAGACCACCCACTTCTGTTTAGTTCTGCAGCACCGCTTCACAACACAAGGGAGTTTAATTCAATTTAATTCATTTTATTCATTCATTCACAACAAATGTTGATGTAAGGCACTTTACAAAAAAAAATAGTTTCAATTTAATCATACATGCATTCCAATTAATCCTAGTCATGGAACAGTACTCAGTGTTTTACTAAGTATTCAAAGTAGTTTTAAAAGTTTGTATTTATGGAAACCCAGCAGAGTTGGACGATCAAGTAGCGACAATCACTTTTTGACTTGATGATAAAAAAGAACAGATGTTCCAGTTTTCTTTTGTACGGGTCCATTGAACCACTATAACCAATTATTTCTTTTCTTACCAACTTATTAACTAATATTACTTTATTACATAATTTTTTTTATCTTTAAATTTGTATAAAAGTGTGTATTGATAGAGGGGAGAGTTTACTGACTTAGTTATTATTTGTGTACTTATTGACCTATTTTGTTTTTTTGTTTTTATTGACTCGCCAAATTATTTTTTTTTTATTTTTACTGCCAGTTAAAATTACTTATATTGATGTTGCCTTGTTTACATTTATTTACTGACTTATTTGTTTACTTGTATAACTGACTTTTTAATTATTCTATTTATTTGACTTACCTAGTGGATTGTTGTTTTATGTATTTTTTTTTTTTTTTTACAGATAAATTATTCATTTATTGACTTTATTTATTTATCTATCTGCTCACAGCCAGGTTCAGAGGAAGCTGCATGGCCCAGAACGAGAGAGGAGTATGAATATCACAGACAGAGAAACAACAACAGACCTGTCCGGTACAAGATCCATTCAACAACCAGTAGTTTTACTCCAGTAAATCAGATTCTGTTTGTGCGTCAGATGACTGATGTGTCTCTGTTGTCTCAGGCCTCCTCAGCCTCGTACTCCTGATTATGAGAACGTTAGCTCGGTGTGCGTCTACTCGGACCACCATGCTGCCTCTCGCCCTCCACAAAGACCTGAAGCAGCTTATAAAGGTATTTCATAGTCTTCTTAAATGATCAGAAATTTTCACACGGAAAATGTTTGTGATTGGTCAGTGAGTCGTTTTATTTTTATTAAATTTTTTCAAAATTATTGGATGCTTGGATCAGCAGTAGAAACAAAATGCACCGATAAGTGACCTGATCAACCAATACAAAGTGACCTAATAAATGTCTTGTTTTTCAGGTGCCTATCAGAAGCGGTGACTCGAGATCTGTACCTTACATGCTGTCAACCATCCATCTTTTTCTTTGTGCAGTCTTTTCCTTTTTTAAAAAATATTTATCTTTTTTGACCATTCACGTTTTTTTCACCAAAAACATTGATACAATCTTTATGTTTAGACTTGGGATTTTTTTGTATTCCTTTATTTTTAAACCCATGAACATTGACTTGAGTTGTTGGTCGTTAAGTGTTGGAACAACATTTTTATTGTATATTTTTTTTGTATTTTCTATTTGTTAATACTGATGTTAGCACTAGCCAAAGGAGCAGTTTAGCCACAAAAATATCCCATGATTCTAAGTGGTTTAAAGGACCTGGCTTTTTACTTGCTCTGGTCATTGCGTGCTGACGTTTGTTTTACTCTGGATTGTGCCATCATCGTCATCATCATAATCATCATCATCATCAAGGCTTTATGCCTCTTCTGGGCGGACGTACTGGAGCCATGTAGTTTCTTCATGTGGGACATGTCACTCTGCTCCAGCTGCTACAGTGTCTTGTATATCAACATGGCAGCTGCTTTTTACATCTGTGCTGTTCAATAGACAGACTCTCTCTATGTGCCACTCAGCCCGTGACTTTTAGGGGATTTATTCTCTTGCTCTTATTTTAGAGAAATAAAAACAGGCCTTTTAACACGGTGCTGTTAGCTCTGGCTTTGTTTCTGTTTTATTTTGTTCCAGCGAGCTTAGTAACAATCCATTATTTAATGGATGGCTTCTGGCCATTCTTTCCTGCTTTTCAGAGGCATTGTTTATCCTCTACCTTCAAACTGAACGTAGTGTGACTGTAAATGAATCACTGTTTCTCTGTGCATGCTTACTGAGACTACATGCATTTCAGCTGTATATGAAATAATCCGGCTCTTACTTAATGATCAGAAAGGGCTAAAGCCACAAAAAGCCAATAATGTTCTCTGAATTAACAAATATCTACTTGTTCATATCCTCTGTATAAAAGGAATTTTCTGCCGCTTTTTCATATCTCCAATCTGAAACTGAGATGCATGTATGTTGCTTGTCTGTCGAAGCTGAAATTGTGCTTATAGCACAGAGGTGGTATGTTTGGTTTTTTTTTTTTTTTTTTTTTTTTATGCTGATGTGCTGTCAATATGTGAAATGATTGTGTAAAATTCTAGATTACTTTTGATTTTGTGCTGTACCAGTTATATGTTCACAAAGGGACCTTTCTATTTATTTTTATACAAAATGTTGATTTTTCTGCTATTGTTTTCTCATGCTCAAGCTTTTCCTGACGTCACTTCCAGGTTTTTGCCTTTAATTCAAAGGCAGACATCCCTTCCTGTATGGAATTAAGATAGCAGACAATTATACAGCGCACAAGTTCATCTTAATGAAGAGAAGTCCTGCTGAAAATGTACTATTTTGTTCTTTTGGTTTTTTTTTTATTAAAGGAACAGAAAATGAAGAGCACATTTATTCTTTTAAGTTTAGGGAAATTAATATAATGGCAACCTGTTTAATTTTTTTTGAATACTCAGTGCTGCTTCTGAACTCCTATGTTGTCATAAATGTTGCTGAAATGGAAAATTAGCTTCCAAAACGAATTTTCCTGCTGCAGGCAGAAATGTGTCAGTTTTTTAAAACCTAAGTTTGAGCCGTTTGCGTTGCTGGAGACAAACATGAAGGTGTTGAACTGAACTTTGTGCTAATTGTTGACTGAATGAGATGTGTGCCATATATTATTACTTTTCAGGGACTTAAAATGGTTGAGAAATTGTAAAGCTGTAGCAGATCCATTTCCTTTATAAATGGGACTTCTAATGTATTATTTGAAGAGAGCGCCACCTGGTGGGCGCCTCAGTGATTGGGGATTAAAAAGTGATTTAACTGATCAGTTTGAGTCCTTGTGTTTATTGATCATAAGAAGCCCAAGATTATAAATCTTTGCTGTAGGAAAGTATGAAATATGTCTATTATCTGATTAGTATTAACTTGAAGGACTTGAGGTAGGATCTTGAGATCTTAAGATCCTATCTCAAGGATCTCTTAAACAACTTTTAAATCGTTTAAAATTATTTTAAGCTCAGACATACTATTTTAATTTACAATACTTGCTAAAGGTCTTTTCACTGTCTGCTGTCAGTCGATGCATTTGAGATGTTTGTGTTTTTCTACCTGCAGTTGTGATCAATTCTCACAATAGGAAACTGCTGTAAACTGCAGTTCTGGGTTTTTTTTTCTTCTTCAAATGTACTAATTACAGATCACCATAGTGGGTACAAGTAATGGTTGCACCTGTAACCATTATGACCAGTACAAGTCTAGAGGTGACCTTTGGTTCTCAAACTGTGATCCTAAACTTGCCTTCAATAAAACTAATTACATTTTGGCAGAATTGTATCTTTTCCAGGGCTGCACAGTTGGTAGCACTGTTGCCTTGCAGCAAAATGGTCCTGGGTTCGATTCCCGGCTCGGGGTCATTGTGCATGGAGTTTGCATGTTCTCCCTTGCGTGTGTGGGATCTCTCTGGATACGCCGGCTTCCTCCCACAGTCCAAAAACATGACTGTCTAGTTAATTGGTCTTTCTAAATTCTAAAACACAAATGTGTGTGTGTGTGCATGGTTGTCTGTGTTGCCCTCTGACAGATCGGCGACCTGTCCAGGGTGTGCCCTGCCTCTCGTCTGGAACGTATCTGGAGATAGGCAGCGGAACCTCCCGACCCCACTAGGGACAAGGGTGTAAGAAAATGGATTGATATCTTGCAAAATTAGCCAATGATGTTTTACTTTCTCTGATTTCTTTTACTCACTTTTAGATAGTTATTGTGCTGGTTGTGTTTTCAGCTTCACATAAAACTACGACATCATTTGCAATCTGTACTGACACTGTGGACAAAACTAAGTACGGATACAAACACTGTTGTTCCGACTGCTGCTGGTCTAACAGCTTCACAATTTGCAGATCTCAAGGTGTTTGTTGTGCACTGAAATGAGCAAAGTCCAGGCATTAATGTTGGTGAGTTTATTTCAGCAATTACAGAAAACAATTGTAAAACAAAACAATGTTTGTATTAGTGCAAATAATATTTGCACTAGTAAGAGCCTTTAATAAAACAGAAAAACACTTCCGTCCTGAATCCATCTATAAACAAGATGGAAATGTGTGCAAATGCGCTCAACTATTTCCTGGTATGAGCTGCTTGCTGCCATCATTTGTTGGAACTATTCCTTTTCCCTCCTCTGTCAGAATTTTAATTAAACTGAGCCACCTCTCAAGAAAAGTACAGAGTTAACGCCCATCGTGTGAGAACGGATAAGTGGAGCTGGTTCACCAACATACCTGACATTACTGGAGGTTTGTGTGCATGTGGTAACACCACTGCCGTGCCCTCCTGTGGGACATGACAACTGAACTGCCACAGGTTTAACATCTCTGATCAAAATGTGTTTTGCTGCCGCTGAACTCAGGATTTAAGCTTCACTTCTCTCGGTGTCTTGTAGTTTTAATAAGAACATCCGAAATGCACACTGGAGTTTTAGGGTTGCAGACCTATAAGAGGATGAGGCCTATGTGTCTGCTGCTTTGTAGCTTCCAGGGAAGATTTACTAAATAAAACCAACAGCAAACAGGCAGATTACACTTTATCTGAACTGATTTTGTTGAAAACCACCGCAGGTATCCACTCAGTCCTCCCACTGTGGATCTCCCATTTTAAGATGTGGATGCACATCACACACACGACCAGAAACAATGACTGAAATTTTAAAGCTGAGAAATTCCCAGGCAAAGTTTCCAGCTGTGCGGGCAACTGAAGTGCTGTAAAAGGATCCTGTTGAAGAGAAGACAAAAAAAAGGGGATTTTGTTTTAGCAGCATATGCATGAGCGTGTGTGTGGTTGTCCTTTTCCTTGCTGTCACTAAAACAAATAGCAGAAGATATTCAAACACATATTTATTCAAGCTCAAACTCGTCTTTGTATGCTACAATAAATGAGCTGCAGCAGGTGTTCTCCTTGCAAACTGAGCGACCTTAATGGTGATAAGGAGAAATAAGATTCAGAGGTAAATCAGCTCACCTGTCCTGGTGGGAATCATCTGGTGGTTTAGGTACTGTAGAAAAGTGAGCGCAATAAGCAGCGAGGACAGGCCATTTTTCCGTGTCTCACCTGGCAGGTAGAAATATGAGTACAGCCGTCTGTCAACTGCAGCGCGCCGTGTTCAGACACGAAGACACACCCACTGTTTGGAGAGGGAGGGAGAGAAGCTGGAGAGGGTTGAACTGCTAATTACCTACCTCACAGGTTTCTGTTTAAATATCAAAATGAAAGTCCTTCATGGTAAAAAAAAAAAAAGAAAGAAAAAAACAAATAAAGCCTTGACAGTCTTCCTCCTTGTCAAATGTTTTTCATGTGACTGCGTAAAGTGAAAGACAGGCTTGATACTGATGTTGACTTATGTAGGTTTAGTTCCTTCTTCTCGCTCTGATAATGCCTGGGGCGCATCTTCAGGAAAAACCGGTGGAGGGAGTCAGGGAACTACCAATGTTAGACGTGATCCAGCCCTCTGCAGAGCAAACCCTCACTCTACTTTTGTAAAAAAAGAGAATTAGACACCACAATCGCTTAAAATGTGCAATTACATTTGAAGATTCACCTCAGTCATTGCATTAATTATAGACTAATGTGTTTCAAGTAAAGACATAATCTGAGACATAACCTTTATTGTCAAAATTTACTTTGACATAATAAGAGTCAATCAGCAAGACCAAAACTTTAAACAAAAAGTTTTTGCTTAAGAGTTTTAGGTTTTGTCTACCCAGTGACATGTCCACAATGTTTTGGAAAGGGCTGGAGCAAATACCATAACAGGTACATTGTCAAGTCTGGCTTTAGGAAGATGCGGGTCCATCAGTTACAGCCAGTCTTGGTTCTTTGCTTACTCAAGTTTCAAATTACAGTAGACCAGCGTTTCTCAATTCCAGTCCTCAGGCCCCCCTGCTCTGCATGTTTTAGATGTACCTCTATTCCAGAACAAGCTGATTCAAATGAATGCATGATCATCAAGTGCTACAGAAGCCTGTTAATCACCCACATATTCAATCCAGGTGTGTGGCATAAGGGAAACACCTAAAACGTGTAGGGCAGGAGGCGTGAAGACCGGAATTGAGAAACACTGCAGTAGACTGACAGGTAGATGTACACTTTTAAAGTTTTTAAGCATTGTTTCCATAAAAAGTTTTTTTGTTTTTTTTTCTTCAAAATGTTGTCCCTTCTAAATACTTTTAGTTTTTAGAAATGTCTTCATCCATATGACAAAATACCCAGAATGCTACATTAATCATGGTATTTCTGTATGTGGTGTTGGATAATACAGGAAGATGAGAGTTGTGGATTTGTCTGGCTAAAGTGCAGATCCAAATCACAGTGAGATGATCTAATCTGAATTTAAAACTGGTCAGGCTGCAGAAAACTGGAGTAAAGACTGAATTAATAGATAACCAGGTATAACAATAACAGGCTGTTCATGTCAAACATGCTCTTACATTTAAAATTAGTACTGTGATAACTACTGTACTTCATTGTGTGATTGTCTATTGGTCTTGATGTATGCTGCTGCCTTTATTGGTCAGGTCACCATTGTGAAAAAATTCTCAGTCACAATGGAGTTTTTCTTTTTCTTTAATCAAAAATAATAATAAAAAAATCATTACCAGACAATTAAAACATTTCTGCCAAAATGTGTCAGGATTCTTGCTAAGAGACTCGTTGTTAGTTATCAGAAATGCTAGATGTCAGTTGTTTCTGCTAACGGTGGCCCAACCAGATATCAGATATCAGATGGGCTGATTACTTTTAAGATAGACCCAGTATCATTTTCATCTCTACCTGAAAGTAAAATTTGCCAGAAAAAAAAAAAAAAAATTGTATAAACAGAAGAAACCTACAATAGTGAAAGTCATTCTTCTGGGCATTGTATCTACAGCACAGATTTAATCATCCACTTTGTATTGTCTCTGCTTAAAGTGTTTATTTTCTTCCAATACTGGCAAAATTTTTGCTTTGTTTTTCTGTCATTTTAAACATCGGTGGGTTTTTAAATCTGATCTTCAGACGTTGAGAAGCCCATCCTGACTGCTGATGTGTGTGACGACCTGAACGTAAGCCGACAGAGAATCTCCCAGCCGTTTGGCCTTGAGGCAGTCAGAGCTGTGCCTGATGCAGGAATGACATCGGACTGGTTTGGAGTGGCAGCCAGTCCCAACAAACCCTGAGAGTCACCGCTTTTATACATGCCAAGGCAATTCACTGGAGTTTTGTTTAGGCATGCACAAAATGACAAGGAATCAAATTATTTTAGGATATTAGTCAGCTGGAGAGGACAGTAGTGGGAAGCAACCAGTCGGAGGAGACGTGCGCCAGCACAACAGCCCCCAGCTGTTGTAGTTAATACGATATTGCTGCAGTGATTAAAGGCGAAGTGGAAAGAAAGGAATATAGTTACATTTTTGTTATTGATACAAATCTACAAGTAAAAATAAAATGCCTCCTTTGCAGTGATACCCCTGAATAAAATGTGGTGTACCAGTTCACTGGAGTTTCACCTAATAAATGAATAAAGCCCCACCCATGTATCTTTTATTCTCAGAGTTAGTATGCATACCAACTCTGAGAAAAGACTCAAAGGTTTTGTAGAGAACATTATCAAAGAACAAATTGCAAGTAAGGTTATGTCATAAATTAGCATTTCATGGATCTCTGTTTAATCCATTATCTGAAAATGAAAAGAGTATTGCAGTACAGCAAACCTACCAAGACTGTCAAAGGGAAACATTAACCAGAGCCAAGGGCCCATGGTAACTTTGGGGAAGCTGGGGATATCTTTATATAACACAGGTATCAGTTGCACCATTCACAAATTCAACCTTTACAGTGGCAAGAAAACAGCTTCTGATGAAATAATGAGAGGCCTCAAACAAACCAAACATATAGACAAAGGTGCTCTGATTAGACAGGCCAAAACTGAACTTTCTGGTCTAAACGCAAAATGGTGTTTGGTTTGAAACTGATGCAGTGCATCACCCTAAACACATCATTCCCACATTGAAACATGGGGATGGCAGCATCATACTGTGGGCACGATTTTCTTCAAGTGGAACAGAGGATCTGGCAGTTCCTTAGAAGATAACCAGAGTTCTGATGGATCCATAAAGTTTCATTAGTGACATGTAATGTGACAAACGGTGACAACGTTGGAGGTCTGAGAAAACTTTAAAGAAGAAACTGTCTGTACAGCGTACAAGTACCACAGCACAAAAATGGAATGCAGCCATAAAAACGTATACCTGTCTGACAGGTCAGACAGATTCTACAGTTCCTGAGAAATAACCTTAACAGCAGTCAGAAGGAAGCCTTCCTAATCCCTCCTCTCTTTGTTTCTTTTTTCTTTCCTCCCTTCTTTCCATCCTTCTATCTATCTATCTATCTATCTATCTATCTATCTATCTATCTATCTATCTATCTATCTATCTATCTATTCAAATAATACATCAGAAGAAAAGATTAAATAATGTGCTCTTATGGTAATTTCCCAGTACTTAAATAAATAAAGTTTTCTGCCAGGTGTCTCAACCTGCTGAGTCCTGCCACAGATTATTATTTTTTTGGACAGGCCACTAGATGGCGTGTCATTTTAAGAATTGATGTATTTGCGCAATATGTGCATCTGCTCCTTCAGATAATTATCTGCTATGTGATTCGACTCATGTTTACTTATGTTTTTCAGTAACCTCTATGAAAAAAACATTCATTCAGTTTCTGGCTGACGGCCACTTTAACATTTGTGGTGAAGTTATATTTCTTTGTAAAACACACAATAGATAAACAGGAAGGCACACAACTTGAACTCTCTGCTTAGCACCACTATTTCTCTTATAAATAAGTTAACTGAGCAGCTATATATATGTCACTCAAATGGTTTTCGCCTGTTCCCACAACTGAACTACAATGCAGCTGAATCTCCTCCCAGACGTCCACTTGCTCCGTTTGTGATAGTGCTCACAATGACGCATGAGGTACCACTGATAGGAAGTTCTGCAAGGACCAGTTCAGAGGAGTAAAGAAACCTCATATCCACAAAGCCCAAGAGTCCAAACAAAATCCATTAGGTATAGACATTTTACAGAATGGAGCTTATTGTAAGTCTGCTATATTAAAGCTGCTTGTTACACCAAGCCACTGATTATGCAATGTTTCAGGGGAAAAGGAAGGTGATCACAAAGCACAATCATTTCATACCTTTGTACCTCTTCTACATAGTTTTATCTAATCCTTGAAGAAACTTTAGCCATGACATGCTATGTTCTTCATCAACATTTAGCTCCTTTTGCTAATGTTACCAAACATGGAGAACCAACATTTAGTTTCATCAGAACAAGAATCCAGAGAAACACTCACCAGTTTACACATTACAGACAACTTATTCTCATTAAACATGGGGAACCAATTTGTCATTTTATACTTTTATCCTTTTGTCTTTCCTTTGGTTTGTTTTTTAGTTTGTATTTCCTTCTAATTGAACTGCCTTGTTGCTGAAAATGTGCTATACAAATAAAATTACCTTACCTTATCTTCATTATGATTGTCTTTCTTGTTAATCATGAAATAGTAGTTAATTTAGGGAACTGAGTGTGATTTTGATGAGACCAAGAGCATTTAGTTTTATTTAGAGCAATAATTGGATTCAATGCGTAGTCGTAAGCATACTTGGAAACCATGGAGATTTCTCTTTCAGATGGGTGTGTGTCTTTACATAAAGTAACTAATAATTTAGTGTTCTTATTACTTTTGTTTACAGCTTTATGAACAATTTGCAAACAGAAACACTGACCACAACAAATTTCAGTTCTTACAAGAGAAAGTGACAATCTAAACACCCTATTTTGTTGAATTTGATGGATTTTCACAAGCACAGTAAAAAAAACATGTAACCTTTTTTGCTAAATCAAGCGATCCTATTTTAATTTCTTCAAAGTCTTACATTTTTCATGATTTACAATTACTATGGCTTTAAACAGTCTGGCAAAGCCCAGGTGTGATGTCATAGCTTAGCAAGTTTTTGATAGGTTAAATCACAACCTTTGAGTTAAATGGAGGCAGCACACCTGTGAATGTAATTTAAGACAATACCTCAGACACACTGCTTCCTCGTGCGTCATTCGAGAAAAATCAAAAGAAGTCAGCCCAGTCAGCTCAGGAAAAGAAATGTAGAGGGCCACATGTCAGGTTCATCTTTGGATTCCATACTCAGATGCCTGAGGAGTCACTTTCATCTGTTAAAACAATTAAATCCAAGAGCAAACAGCATGTGAATGCAGAGGCCTTAATGCCGTGTGGGAAAGTGATGGGTTTTGTGTCTCAGAGAGGACAAAAGCAAAAACAAAAGCATAAAAAACTAACAAATAAACAACACAGGAGCAAAAAAATAAATAAAAAAATAGTGAAGATGCTGAACGAGATTGCAAGAGATTGTCATTGTCTACAGTGAAACGAGTTCTGTACCAACATGAGCTAAAAGACACAAAACGAAGAAGAAGCCATTACTACAAAAATGTCCTCAGAGACAGAGAGCTTATATTAGGAGAAATGTCTTGTGGTCCTATGGAAGAGAATTTCTGTTGTACCAAAAAGTATTCATGTTTTGAGATTATTTTTTACAGCAGTACACAAAAGTAATGTGTACTGAGGGCAATTACTTCTTCACTTGCACTTCATTTTTGCTGAAATGATGCTGAAACTCTTTTTAAGTAACACCTTTCAGTTATTTTTTTAAGCTAAAACTCAGATGTAATTCAAAAAAAGTTGCTATTTTCCCATCAGAATCAGTGATTTGTTTTTTCTTTTGCTAAACTGTTTATGATTTGGTCTAGTAAAACTCGATGCTAAAACTTTAATTTTCACTTTGATCATACACAGAGTATTAAGTTTTGTTATTTAATGAACAGAAAGAGAGGTTTGTTATAGACGTGGACTGAAACAGCATTGACTCCCATTTTTCTGGACTATTTTTGCAGCATCATTTCCCCAAACATCCTGTGACGCTAAATAACGTAATCTAGTGGGTGTTCCTGCTGATCAGGCAACATGATCAGGTAAATTTTGTCTATAATGGGACTTTTGAACTTTCACAATGTAAAGTTAAATCCCTAATTGACTCTCAACATCATAACAGTGATACACCTATTGAGTAAGAACAGTTCAGATGACTGTCTTTCTTAGGATTTGGGGAAGTAAGGTTTTATAACACTGTTTAGATACTGGAAAGGGAAGGAAAACATCTAAGTTTGCTGCTAATAATAAACTTCTGCAACAATTTAAGATGGCACAAAGCAGTGTGTGTCATCATTCAACAGATGTTGCTTTTAAATAGTGTAATCTGGCTTGTTTTATTGCAATCTGGTGCAATATTTATTTATATCTCCGTAAAAAAGTTATTTTTGGATAAGATATTCATAGATACTGAAATTGGGGCAGGAGAATTTACTGCATGTACAGATTATCTACTGTACCAGTAGTACAGCATTGCAGGAAGTGGATATACATTACATGGAAAATGGCCTCTCCTCAATGTGTTTTGTTGAATCATGACCACAGACATTAACTCAGATAAGTGAGGTCCACTGTGTATCAGATGTCAGTTCTTTTGGTTGCTCTGTGTGATTGTGGTAGGATGGTAAAGTCTGGGAAGTTTTAGCACTGTTTCATTTTTGCCATTTATGAAAAATGGTACTGACTGTGGTTCATTGGAGTCCCAAAGCCTCAGAAATGGCTTTGAAATCCTTTTTTATTTTATTAAATTTATTCCTGGATATCATTGACTTTGTTTCTCATTGTTTCTTTAAGTCCTTCAGACTGAGGAATGATCCTTCAGCCTACTTTCTTACCAGACATGTCTTGCTTTTATGATTTTTTGTGGTCTGACAGGCTGGTGAGGCAGAGCAAAAAACTAAGCAAATCCCAGAGATTTAGGAGGACAATTACTTCTTGACATACAGCCAACTTGGTTTTAACAGGATTACTTCCCAAATTAAGTTACTATATGAAAACTGTATTTTATATGTATATTTTAAATTTAATTTCCTGAAGATGGGAATGCATGAAAAGAGAATTGTGTCATCAGCTCTAAAACTGAACAAACTTTCAAGATGCAACTCATTTAAGTCTTAAACTTAGACAAATATTTTTAAAACTTTTGGTTTTATCCTACTTATTTTTTGAAGTAGTGTAAATACTTCAGTTAACACTTCAGCTAAAGCTCACCATTTGCTTCTTATACTGATTAAGCGCATACTAACTTGATAAATTATATTTTTTCAGGTTATTGAACACTAAGTAAATCCTCCAATGACGTGAATCAGCTTCTATGTAAATGCATAACTAGAAAAAAATTATGAAACCCCCACATAGGTGGACAATTTACTGACGTAATACGAGGCATTTTTCTTTCAATTGATTTTGAAAACACAGTTACACCTGTTCAATGAATGCAAGACCTCCTTCCTGGATTTGAAGAGTTGTAAACACACATTTCCAACACATACACACAGCAGATTTCCTGATATTGCCATCTACCATCTGGTAAAGTCAACTGACTGCAGGCGTACAGCAGAGGGGGAAAAAAAAACATTTTTAATTGTAGGGGAGACCTTGTTTAACAGTGGTGGTGTTGAGAATGATCAGTAATTTTAGAGAAAAGCTGCAGATTAAACACAGCCACAAGAAAAAAAAATGTTTTGATGGGGAATTATTTCAGGAAAGGGTGGAGAATGATTACAATCTACGAACCACATACGATTGTTTACAAACTGCCATCCTCCTCACCAAATATGGTCAAATAATCATATTTGACCATATCTGGTCAAATATGATTATTTGAAAAAATGAAGACTTCACTTGTACAAACACAAGCAAACACTAAAGAGGAATTACAATTAAGGTCGTTAAGCTTAATTGTTATTTGGGTGAAATGTCTCCTCTTGGACAGCTTTCCATTTAGAGTTGGGCGGAGTACTTTCTAGAAAAGATGCATAAAGACATTACACTGATACATCTCTGATTAAGCTTACATGGCAGCTTACATGAAATGTTTGGATGTTGGTATCCTTAGGCATTTCCAGAAGTAATTTTAGTGAATGTGATGTTTACAAAGCAGTAAAAGCAAATAGGAAATTATTTTTAAAACTTCCACAGACAGCTGTCACAAAGTGTTTTACAATAGAAAATATAGTTGAAGGAACATTTATGAAACACATCATAACAGCAGGGCTGAAGAGTAAGGCTGAATTAAAATCACAGGCTGCCCATGCTGTGTCAAAACCAGGATTTTATCATACGATACGCTACATGGAGCCAGTGAATACATTTTAACACAAGGGTGATGTGGACTCTTCTGTTAGCGTGCATCTGGAGCCGATACAAACCAGCAGAGTTTTTTTTCAGCTGCAGAAAGACCAACTCCTTTTTGTTTTGGACACTTGACCAGGCTAAATGGTCTAAATGTGATTAAACAAAAACATGAAGCAACATCTCAAGCTCGTTTCTGGACCCGGTTGTTCAGAGTTTGTTGATGCTGCACAGCTGAGAGAAGCAGGTCTTTAGAAGTTATTTGGTGCGTTGTTCCAGAAAAATGGCGTCCTAAATAATAACTCATAGATTTTTCAACTTAGGTTTTGTTGCCTGGATTAGATTGCAGAAGATTTGATTGAGATATAGTTAAAATTGATTTGAGTAGCATAAAAATATGATTAAATGTAAATACATTATGAATGAATGTAGAAAAAAATTGATGGTTTTTAGCAATAAAGACATTTCTTTTGATGTGTTGACTGATATTGATGGTCATTCCTTATTGGATCAATTGTGTAGAAAAGTCTGATGGAAATCCTGTAAAGTATAAACAAATTATTTCTTTTCTTTCTTTTTTTTTTGCAAAAAAGAGCAGTTTTAATTGTTTTTCAACTTGAAATGAATTGAATTTTATGACTTTGTGGACTCAATACATCTGTCATAGTTACCAATGGCGTTTCATGGAAAAAAATGAGGGAATGGTAAAGTCTAAATCTACAATCTGATTTCATGCCCTACACCAATAGAAGCTTGTAACCAAAACTTTAATATAAAAAACTAAAAATCTGGTAATATACTACAGGATTCCCAAAAGATCGCTGCGTCTCTGCAGCCTTCAGGCAGCCAATCAGGAAGGTGTGGTCTCACAGTTGAACCTGCATAACAAAAACAAACCTGCACAACCTCAAGAGGCCAGGGGTCATAACAACATGTCCATAGGTCCACCATACAGACAGATTTCTCAAAACAATACATTACTTAGCCCTAAAAAAGCTACATGTGTGATGTAGGCAGGGTAACTCACATACTGATATGTCAATCATTTGGGTCAGATGGAAATAAAACAGAAGAGTTGTTACTGAAGCTAATTCTCATCTGTAAATTAAGAGAAAGAACATGTATAGTTGTTATTTATTTTATTTCCAAGATTGTGCTTATGACACAGCTGGTTATATGACTGATTGATAGACAAAAGAGGAGCATAAATATTTAGTTTTGTTTGGTAATTCTAGATTTGAGCAAGTAAAAATCACATTTGAGGTTCTAGAAGGCCTCATTCTCAGGTCACCTTTAGTGGTTTGGAAAATCAAAACGTATCTTGTTAAATCTTTGCTGATGACATGCAACTTCATAGACTTAAACTTAGCTTTGAACTTTGAAGTGACTTAATTCCCATTCAGCCAATGAATAAGTGTGTGCATAAGGCCAGTGAGTGGACTAGTCAGAAGTTCCTCCACCTTAGTGCAGATGAGACAAAAGATGTTGTTTCTGGACAAAATTCAGGGTTAGAATTGATGCCTATCTACTCAGTGGTGATAAATACACAAACCTATCGGTTGCTTTTTATTCAAACCTGTAAATATTAACACTAGACAAGGACTTGTTTCCTCTTTTTGAAGAATAATTTTCAGGGAAAAAATTTGTAGAAGTGAGAAAAGCACTTTAGTGTTTCTGCTCCTCAATTTTGGAACAAATCAGTTCAGAAGCAGAATTCAATTCAGTTGTTTCAAATGTGTCAAAATGTATTTTACTTTTAACATGTTTTGCATTGGGTATTAATGTGTCTTTAATGTATGGGTTACTCATTCATGCCCTTTCGTACAGTTCCTGTCTTTACCGTGGTTTTCTTTATAACTTTTTTATTTGCAGTCACACACTCTGAATGAACTTACAAGTGAATTTTCAACAGCGTATGCGCATTTTCCACATCATCCATCATTTTGTTTGATGAGACTTCCCAATCAGCAGTGCAGTATGAGCCTCTTATGCGTCACGAGTCCGGGTCTTTAAATAGAGGCGTCCACTGAGCGCAGCAATTAGAGGTCTTTTAGGAGGCAGACACAGTGGTCAACAAGCGACCACTGACTTTAACCTTAACATTTTTCAGTTTGTTGCGCTTTCACCTGGACAGGATGGCCAGCTCTGTACTGCAGATCGTCGGTTTTCTCCTCTCCTTAGTTGGAGTTTCTGCCACTATTGCCGCTACTTTCATGGTCGAGTGGGGAAAGGAGACTCAAGCAAAACACCGCACATATGACGGTCTGTGGATGTCCTGCAGCGGCACCTCGGAGAGGACCACCTGCGAAAATTACAAGTATCTACTGAAACTCCCAAGTAAGTTCGAGCGCTTATCAATGAGATATTCCACTTAAAGTAACCTGCTTAAGCTTTCTGCTTTGTGATCCTGCAGTTGAGATCCAGGTCACTAGAGCACTGATGCTGGTCAGCCTCTTTCTCTCCGCCATGGCGCTCATAATCTCCATACTGGGAATGAAGTGCACTCGCTTCATAGATGCCTTGCCACAGAGCAAAGTCAAAGCAGCTGTCTGCGGAGGAGGGCTGTTCATAGTCGCTGGTAGGAACAACATGACTGAATATATTGTTTATTTAAATAAATATATCGTTACCTACCTAAAAAAAAAAAAAAAATCTATTGGAAGGAAAAATGTAGTGATTTTTTTTTTTTTTTTTTTTGTTTTGGACAAAGAAAAAAATATATTTTAGCCATTATTTTAGGAAGGTGGTGATATTGTACTTTGCTGATTGGTGCTTTTATTTGTCTATTATTTGTTCTTGGAAATAGGATCTGTGGTTATCACTTAATAATGACAACTTGATAATAAGTCATTAATTCACACCAGTGGTGAGTAATTGCAGCTTTTTACTGGTAAATATCCGATATGTTAGTTGCTGTTAATTTGTTTATTTTGTGTAATGGAGGTTTTTGAAATGGATAAAATGGCTCTGTGATCAGGACGGCGTGGACTTGGGGCAGAGGGACCAATTAGAGCATTGATTGTGAATAAAATATATAAAGTAACTTATATTTCCGGTGGATGGTGGATGGACGCTCTTTGGTGCTGTGCGCTATAAGAAATTATGGCTTTATCACTGTTGCTGTCCAAAGGAACTGACTTTAGTGTCTAATATGCAGCACTAGACTGATTAAACTTGAGCTTGGCTTTTCAATAATGAACAGAGATGCAAGAGACCTCACTGCTCTTTTGTGAAAAACACTACTTTTTAAATTAAATAACATAAAATATTACAAACAGGAAATGATCAGAATTTTTAAAAACAAGTCAAGCAGTTTTTTTCTTTCTTCTGATGTGGTGGTTCATGCATCATCCTAGTTAAAGAAGGTGAAATGTAAACATATGTATGACTAGGGACACCATGACTGTAAGGAATGTCAAACAGCATTTTTTAGAGTAAACCAAAGGTAGTAATTTCTGCAGAATGTTGAAATTTAAAAGCTAAAATCAGAAATACCTTTGATGCCATGAAAATTCCAACAAGGTGAGAGAGCAAAAAGCTGATAAAGCGCTCACACTCAGTCACTGTCGCTCCATCAGCATGCTTTCAATCCAAAATGTTTTTCTGCTTTTAACCTTGTTTACCGTGGTTAATCAGTAGCGATAAAAGACAGGAACAAAAATACATAAATTAAAACCTCTTAATTAAGTATTTCTTCCTTGTTATGGAAATGTAAATAAAACCAGAGTAAAATATGATTAACTAGAGAAGAACAAAGTAGAAACTCAGCTGGCCTGAAAGTGAAAAGTGTTTAAAGTTTAATAGCGGTGCTGAGGCTAAATGCTTCAATTACTGAACATGACTTAAGTAATGTATATATAAAATATAGATTTATTGACCTCTTTTGTCTCCACATAGTTATTTAACTTAGAAGACTATGAAGAATAAAAATGCTTCAAAAATCTAAACTTGTTTGTTTAGATATTTTAAATGGATCTGTGTCTAGATCTGTACAATTATGACCAACAAATATTAGCTTCCTAAAGTCAAGTTGAAGCGTTTCAAGTTTTCATCTCAGTATAAATCTTATAAATCTGTTTATCTGTTCAGTCATCAACTAAAATTGGTTTAACACTTTTTAACAATATTTTTCTTAACTCAGGCGTCTTGACCATCATCGTTACCTCCTGGTACGTCAGTAGGATGGTTGAGGTCAACGACAAGGCACATCGACTCCAAAAGTAAGTACAAGAGAAGAGTGACTGACTCACACAGAACGCACAAACAAAAGCACTCACCTGATAAGCAAACATGCTCATAAATGTGTGTGTGTGTGGGGGTGTGTGGGGGGGTGTGTGTGTCTTTGCAGCAGAGAATTTGGTCACGCAGTGTTCGTCAGCTGGGCGGGTGGATTCTTCACTGCGCTCGGTGGAGTGATCCTGAGCTTACGGAGATGTTGGGGGTTTGGTGGCTCATCAGAGTCCATAAGCACCAATCAGCTTCTCTCCACTGCAAAGTCCAATTACGTCTAGAAGAGAAGTTTGCGTAGTTATTCCGCGGTGGGGTAACTATGCATTGTGTCCCATTTTCAGATGTATAAATGTAAAAAAAAAAAAAAAAGCAATATTGAAAGTTTTCTATAAGTTGATTTTTATACGATGACATTTTGTATGATCATATGGATTCTCTCCACCTTTCTTCTGTTTCCTTGCTGTTTTGTAAAGTTTGCTATACCTTCTGTTCAGCTGATGTCACACTGTCAATATGTTCTGCATTTGTTAATTACATGTCTCATAGTTTTATATGATTGTTGCTCTTGTACATGAATGTTTCTAATATTTAAGCACTACATTACTACTCTGTATATCAGTCTGAAAGCCAGCCTGTGTTTTTTGTCTCGTTTTCAGCATAGTGCATAGAAATCGTTTTTTAAAGCCAATGCAGAAAACCTAAATATTCCAAGGAAAGCCTAAACATACTAATAATAGAATAAATATGATGATGGATATGGTCTTGCATTACAATCTTATTGCTTCTTTATTTTGTATTTTTTCAGCAATAAAGAAAAAACTTGATTATGTTTATGGCTGTTTTGTCATTTTATATATATATAGATATATCTATATATAATATATGATATCTATCTATATATATATATATATATATATATATATATATATATATATATAATATATAAACATTGTTGCAGTGATACTTTAGAATGTTTACCATAAATTTGCACAAATCTAAGCAGGGCCTGGTAAATTTAAATGTAACATGTCCCATATTTTGCTATTTAGGCATTATTTGACATGAACTGATAGGTTTATTAATTGGTTTAATGTTTTTTTTTTCTTCTTTTTGCATGAGCTCCACTTAAAATAAATGTGTGTTTATTTTGCATTCAGTTTATTTTGCTTCATTTCCTTTTTTGAAAGAAAATGAAGCTTTTCTTAAATAACATTTTATAAGTTAAGATGGTGCTCCAGAGTGGCGAATATATAACTGTTTGTTAAACCAAAAGTAGCAATGAACGTGCGAAAAACTCATGAACGAGCAATCAGAGCTTTTCCCACACTGAGGCAATTTCCTTCCTGTAATTTGTATTGTCACTTCAACATCTTCGTACTTTATGTTATCAGCATAAAGGCTATCAGAGGAATAACAAATCTATCTGCATGACTTAGTTTCTATTTGCCTTCCTATCACACAAAAGACTGAAGAAAGTCGCAAAGAAAGACAAACTCTGAAATGTGTGACTTCCAGAAAGGTGCTGTAAAAGACTGAAATGATCACATTATCTTTAGAACATAAAAAGAAAAATTTAGAACAAAAACAGAACCCTGGGAAACAAAATTCAACTTGCAATTTATATTTAGCAGTGTAATGGATGCATATTTACTCTCCTTGGATTTAATAATAATTCATTTCAGGTCTCTTCAAATATGCTTCTATTCTCTCACTTGAAAGAAATACTACAATGTCTTTGCTAAAATAACAGAACTCAGTTGCCTAGTTGTGCTTTCAGCAGATAGTCTGTGTTTCATGGGACTGGCCCTCTCCTTGACGGAGTCTGATTATGGTCAGCCCTTTCTGATTTCCAAGAAACAGCGGGCACAGCAGGAAGAAAATAATGGAATAAAATGATGTTTTGAGTGATATCAATGCCATTTTCTTCTGCATGTGTTTTTTTTAATGATGTAAAAAAAACATCCTGATGTCGTCTTTTATTGTGTAACATGTGAGGTAAATCAAAGCTGTCCAAGTCTCTAAAACATGTGAAAAAAAAATAAAGCTTTGTGCAAAAACAACATAATCACAATAGAAATACCACTTAGGCTCTGTTTATCTCAGCATTCCAGCCTGAGTGCAAGTACCCAAAACAAATTAACATCAACAGAGAACATGTATCAAACATAATGACTATAGTGATTATAGATTATTTAATATCAATATATAGAACATAATGTTCATCTATTATTAAAAACTCACGTGTATATGCTGGGTCATAAAGGAAAATGGTTTTCTTTCTCTGAATGTTTGTGTTAAATAGAAAATAATAATAATAATTTTCTTCCAGATCACCTGTGCTTAAGGACAATAATGTGACAGACATTTATCACTTTATGTTGCAATATTTTCACAATATTTGATTTGGGATGGTCTATCTATGTCTATTTAATTCCTAACAGTGAATAAATGTGCAGTGAATGCCTTTTTAACATGAAAAAAAGTATTGATTTGCTTCACTGCCACCCAGTGGTTGAATCATTGAGTTTAAATCTGCTTCCAAATTATATAAAAGAGTAAAAGACTGAGATAGACTTAAATAGCATGACCTTCAGTCATATCTTACTGCTGATCAGACTCATTTGTCAGACTGACAAATAAACAGATATTAAACATCAAGATGATATGTGCCTAATAAATATGTTTTCTTTTGGTCTGATGTAATATTTGAATCCTAAATATTTTGTCTTCAATAGCTGTAAGCAGGAAATCGACATAATATTCATAAATAAATTCTTGAAAACTTTGAAAATTTGTGAAATTACTTTTTAAGTAAAGTGATTTATATTCACTCTTGTTTGAATACAATGTAGTTTTTGGTTACTTTACCCATCTTATTGTTGTACAAAAACATGTGGTTTCAATATCAATGTATTTTGTTATAATTAAAAATAGCCTTCATATGTGGAGATTATGAATTGTTTACAATTAAGACCCAGACAGAAATATGCAATCAAATAATATTGTTACGGAACTTGCATGTCCCCATTTTGACCGCCTGAGGGAGACATTGTGCCATTATTAGACAAGTGTCCGAAGCAGAAAATCATGTAAACCCAGTTTACCTTGAAGCTTGTTCTGCATAATATAAATGTCCAGAATAAACTTCGTTCGTTGTGTCCTTGTGAATAAATTCAATAAACATGAGCAAGAAAAGGACACAAGGTCTGGAATACAAGACATTCATCCTAAGTAACACAATATTTTTAAATAGTTTTGGGTTCAGAATTTATTTTTGCTTTGAGCAAGATTGCAAATTCAGTGTTTCGTAAGTTGCTGAATGGGGAGTTGCGTAAAACAATGGTCATTAAGCAATTTGTGAAGTTTGGTAGAACGTCTAAGAGGCTTACTTATAATGCCTTGTAAACATATAAAGTCACATTTTGCTGCAATTATATCACCAAGACTTTTGGCTTAAACTGTTAGACTGACTGGAGAGTATTTGTAAGAACTGATTTTCAAGTTGTGCCACAAATCATTAACATTAGGTCTGGACTTTGACTGGACCATTGTAACACATCAATTGGGTTTGCTGTATCAATCCATGGCAACTCTAGTTTTATTTTTACAAGGTGAAACACCACCCAAGTTCTTTCTGCCGTGTTTTCTTTCAGTGTTGCCTCATATTTACCATCTTCAGTTCAACTCTGACTATATCCCATATCTCTGCTAAAGAAGGGGTCTCCCCATAGCATAATGGCACCAATAGTGTGTTTCACAGCAGTCATGGCAAAAATATTTTTGCTTGCACTATTAATGATGTCTTCTTGCGTTTTCTACAAACTGAACTTATTCTGTCAACCCATTGTTCTTCCTGCCTGGGTTAATGGCCATGGCTTGGCAGGTGTTCCACGCTCAGTGAAATGCTGAAAACTTGAGATATTTTCTCATAACCTAATCCTACTTTAAAATTCTCCACAGCTTCCTTCTTGACCTTTCAGCTGTGTTTCCTGGTCGTCATGATGCTGTTTGTTCACTAATGCTCTCCAAACATCCCTTGAAAGAACAGCTGTGTTTATGCTTAGATTAAATCAGCCACAGAAGGACTTCATATATTAATCATATGACTTCAGAAGGAAAAGTTACGTGGAAAAAAAAACAAACTAGGATTCAAATTTAAGTAGATCTTTTAAAAACAAAAAAGCTCATATATTGATGTGTAAATAGATTCTCTAATTTTTAGTTATATAAATGTCTGTGGTTGGTATGTCAGTGATGTTTATCCCCCCCTGCAGGATTCCTCTGCCTCCCACCTTCTGGCCTGTCTGCTGGTCAGCAGCCCTGATTGTGCGCGAGCCATTCATCTCACTGGGGGGGGGGAGGAGTTTACGGAGCCAATGAGGGGTCTTAACATGTGTGTTCCCGGTCCACTGCCAATATTTCCGCCCCTGCTCCCGTGCTGAATGGATCTATGAGGAAGCCTGTAAATGGACTGTAAACCGAGGCTGCGCTGATTGCTTTGGATGAGCCTCCAGTCGTCTCCTGCTGCTCTCCGCCCGAACCGAAGCAGAGGATGGATGGAACCTTGTGTCCGCTGGTGATCCTGTCTGTGTTCCTGCTGTCCAGCGACTTGCCGCTCTGCTCAGCTGCCTTTCTGGAGCCGGTCGACCTGTTGTATGATAGCGCTGTGCAGGCTTTCTACGGCGGCGACTATGAGAGCGTGGTGCGCTACATGGAGGGAGCGCTCAGCAGCCACAGGGGAGTCCGGCGCACCCGGGTCCGGTGCCGGCTGAGGTGCCAGGACCAGCACCCGTTTCACGAAATCTTCTCGGACCTGCGCTTCTTCGACGTGGTGCTGCGCAGGGCTGCGTGCATGAACGCATGCATTGAGGCGAAGCTTGGCACCCAGTCTGTGCATAAGGTCAGCGAGGAGGTCATACAGGACTTCAACAGGAGGATCCCCTATAACTATCTCCAGCTGGCTTATCAGAAGGTAAGGAGGCGACTGAATGGGAGCTATTGTTGTCTAATTGTTTTGGTTGTGATCAGCTGTTCCTGCTGCTCAGAAAAGTGATGTAGAGACACAGAAGAGCACCACTTGTTGCTTGCCTCCTGCCAGAACAACTATAAACCCAGAGCCCCACAGCAAAGTGAAGTGACTTTTATAGATTTTTTTAATGTTTTTTTTTTTTTTTACTTCACCAAATGTTTCAGGTCATTGAAAAAAAAAAACCCAACAACAACAACTTCTTATCAGACAAAGAAAATTTGAGTGCATACAACAAGTAGGTGAGTAGTTTTAGTAAAAAATAAACAGGATTCCCCAGAATGAGTCACTAGGATGTTACTGGGAGCCCTGGGTTTCCTCCTGGAGTTGATACCTTGTTATGAAATCTCAAAAAAGTGGAAGACCTTCTACAACCAACCTGGCCTGTCTTAAAGAATGGATTCCCCTTAAGTCCTGATTTAATTTTGATGAACTTCCACTGGCTAAATTTCATCATCCACATGCAGATTGCCGCCACATCTGTGCAGTCGAGTTCACTTAAACAAAGCCTGTCTAGCAACAGAAAATGGGCTAAAAGATCTCAAAACACAACACAGTATTCCCCAGTCTCAAAACGTTCAGGAACAAAGTCACTATAATAGGTCCAGCAAACCACAGTGAAAGCCTTTATTCTCAAATGGACAAACTAAGGAACAGCAATGAAACTTTCCCAAAGTGTCCACACTACTAAAATTACTTCAAGAGTGAACTGAAGTAGGTAGTAAAAGGACATAAAGCATCATCTAAGGCACTGCATTAAGGTCAGTCTTCCTGATTAAACAATAAGAGACAAAAATATCTTCCATGGGAGAGATCCAAGGTGAAAATTACTGCTGCCAAAACAGAACACAAAGAAAAAATACATATTGATTCTCCCTACGCGTTATTAGAAAGTCTTTCACTGACTGATTACATAAAAAAGAAATTTTTATATCTTGAAATAAAACACATTCCAGAAAAAAAAACAAATGGGACAAACAGTGAGACATGGTGGTGGTGTGATGCTCTGGGGCCATTAAAAATCAGTTATTAGGTTTAAATCAGTCAAGTTTATTTCTGTAGCACATTTAAGCATCAAGGCAGCTCAAAGTGCTTTACATCATAAAACAACAGCCAACAACTGAAACATAAATTGAACATTTTGTCGGATGGCATTATTTCACATCAGAATATTTATCAATGTTTCATTGATAATGTTTCAAAAGCAACTCTAAACAGTGTTTCAGCTGTTTTGCAGTTTTCAGGAAGCTCGTTCCAGATTTGTGGTGCATAGAAGCTGAATGCCGCTTCTCCATGTTTGGTTCTGGTTCTGGGAATCCAGAGCAACAACAGCAGATCTTATTGTGGTGCTAAACTGCTCAGTGATTTGTAAACTAACAACATTATTTTGTAGTCTATTCTCTGAGATACAGGGAACCAGCGTAGGGACTTCAGAACTGGGTGATGTGCTCTGTCTTCCTGGTTTTAGTCAGAACGTGAGCAGCAGCGTTCTGGATCAGCTGCAGCTGGAGGACTGAGTTTTAAAAATTAAAAAAAAAATTTTTTTAATTATTTTTCAGGCAGACCTGTGAAGATACTGTTTCAGAAATCAATTCGACTAAAGATAAACTCATGAATGAGTTTCTCTAGAACTTGCCGAGACATTAGTCCTCTAATCCTGGAAATGTTCTTCAGGTGATAGAAGGCCGACTTTGTACCTGTGTTTATGCGGCTCTGAAGGTTCAAGTCTGAGTTTATCACTACACCCGGGTTTCAGGTCAGGTGTAATGACAAATACTTTTCCACATAGGTTGGTTGGGATCTTTTTTCCCCTTGGTGAATAAAATAATTTGAAAACTCCTGTTTGTATTTACACTGCTTATCTTTGTCTAGATATAAACTTTGTTTGAGTAATTAAAACATTTGAGTGTGAAGAAGCAATGACATACAAAGTCTGTGTCAGGGGACAAATAGTTTTTCACTGCACTGTAGCTTTAATCTGCTTTAAACTCCTGAACACATTTGAATGTAAATCAAAACCAGAACGCTCTTAATTATGCACTCAGTGGATGATTCTGCATATCGTACCACTTTATACACTTGCTTCACTACTTTGGATGAAATGTTTGCAGATGCCTTTCTCTATTTTCCTCAGCTGATTGCTCTCTCCTAACACACATTTCCAAAACAACGCTTACAATCAGCCTCTGCCTTTTGTTCAGTTCAAGCCGTGGGAACAACTCCAGAGAGATAAGACAGGAGAAATTTACTAGTGTGTAAATCTTTTGGTGGTGGTTGTTGTTTTTGCTGCGTTTGTCCGAGGAGCACACAAACATAGCAGTGTTTACTGAGAACAGGCATAGTTTCACACTCTTATGTGTCTTCCTACATGCGGTTTTATGTAGAAAGAGCTGATTTGGTTAATTGCATGTTTTTGTTTACGTGTTTTGTGGGCAAGAAGAAAAATGTAGCGGTTGTACTTTTGTGTCCAAACTTGGCAGTCACGACAGAGGAGAGCCAAAAATATCACCTTCAGACTCAGGTCAGACTGGAACATTTGCACAGCATGTAAATGACTAACAAAAGCCATTAAAGTGACATTTTAACCCAGGAGCTTGCCTGGAAAGCATCTTCGCCTTCGTGTGTATCTGAGACCCAGACGACGTCCCCTTGCTGCTGGCTGTGGATCATTTTCACACACTGGGTTGATGACTCTCTCAAACAGCAACAGACTATCATTCTTCTTACTGTTTGTAGACAAACAGAGCCTCCTTTTTTCCAAAAAGGAACAGAAAGACTAAAAGCAGAGCTGACCTAGTCATAAAAGTCTGCTCTCCTCGTGTCTAGACTTGAGGATAGTCATGTCCAGATGCCTTGCCAGCTGTAAAAATATAACTAATCTGTGTGAAGAGGATGTGATGCCTTTAGCATCTGTCTGAAGAAGTGCTTTAATGTTGGAGCAGATTGTTTTGGGCCCCTTTGCGAGCTGATGTCTTTATGAGCTGAGGAGATGCAGGCATGTCTATGTGGATCCCACCAGCGGGATGTTCTCCTCTCACCTGACTGATCCATACTAACACACCCAAAACAAGGCCATCTACAGCTTTTCACAACTCACATCTCCCACTCTTCCACCAATATACTTTGTATGAGATGGCCAACACGAAAAACGCAGCTCTTCCAAAGTGATGGAGGAGCTGCAGAGATCCACAACTCAGGTGGGCTTACTATTAAATCATGTACTCCACAAATCTGCTCTTCATGAACAGCGGCAAGAAGTTATTGTTTGAAAAAAAACTATAAGTCCCGTTTGTAGATTTCTATAATCCAAGTAGAGAAGAGAGCAAATATGTGGAAGATGTTCTGAATGTTCTGAGATGAGACCACAGCTGGACCTTTTGACATACATGAAAAACAGTATTTGTGGTGGAAAGGTGACGCCTTGAACACACCCTGTATTGAAACATGTTGGTGACGGTGTCATGCTGTGAGGAAGGCTTCCTTTAGCACTTACAGGGAAGCTGGTCAGAGTTAGAGGTGAATATGGGACAATCTTTGAAGAGAAAACGTTAGTGACTTGGGCACAATTCAAGTCAAAGCCATTTGAACACTTAAAGCGTGCATATGTGTTTGTTTGAGGGTAACGAGACAGTATTTGTGAAAATAAAAGACTTGCATGCACTATTTACCATTCCAGTATCATACAGTCTCTGCCAGTTCCAATGCTGCCACTGGGATTGTTGGAAGTTGATGCACAGTGATCAACATCTGCATCATTTGGTATTCAAATATCCTATTTTTCTGATGTAGACTTGTTTGTTTTGTTCAAAAAAGAAGTAGGGGTGCCACCTTTCACTCATGGGCTGCAGTAGTCCCTGCATCTGACTGCAGCTCTTTTTACTGCAGTTCAGCTTCTGGAAGATCAAAGGCCCTGAACTGCCTTCAGGGGCCAGAGGGGATTGGATATCCAGGGTTTTTAATCTGACAGAGCTCTCGGTGGTGATGTTTCAGGAAGTTTTATGTTTATTGCATCTCTGTTTATTGTACCTCTTGTGATCACAGCAGATCTGGCCAGAGACAAAATATTTTTACTTTGCCCTAAAGTAGCGCAGACTGTAAGAGTTTGGATTGCTCAAGTGAAGTCTCCCATGGCGTGTTGTGTGACTATACAGAAGCTGAAATACATATACAGCATTTGTGGATAGTCACACAATTAAAGGCAACAAAGTCAGCTATGCAGCCAGAGGAAAAGCTTGTTTTACAACTTTTAGGTTAAATCTAACCTGAAATGGAAAGGCAACCAGAGGTATTTCATTCCTGCATGCAGCCAACAAGGTTTTTGAGATGGTGATGTCACAGTCCAACTCCAGGCTCATCTATGTCTGTAGGTGACATAGGTGAGCCTAAATACTGTAAATACTGCAGTATTAAAGCTCTGACATAAATACTGCTCCCTTTTGCTGCAGTTTTTGTGTGAATGAAAACATTTCAAGAAACTCATTTTGGGAAACACTCAATGGACAAGTCCTCAAAGGAGATGCCCAGAGTAAAAGTTTGACTTCACTTTGCTCAAGTGAAGTCTCCGGTGGCTCAACTGTTCTTTCTGCTGTTTCCTTTCACGAGATATAAACACATGCATCAAAGGCTAAAAGGAATAAGTTTGAGGAGCCGGAGTTTGTCATTGAGTGTGGCTTTTGTGTTCAGGTTTGGATTTCATTGGTTTCTTACATTCTGTTTGTTCACATTTTATTTAACTTTTGCTCTCTAGCTTCTGATCTGATGCTTTCTAGCTAATGCACATCATCATCATTGTGATTTTATTCATCCATTTAAATACCAGATTTTTTTATACTCTTGGACTTACTAGACTATAAACCCCTTTTAATCTCTTGTGGTCTTTCACCTTGCATTTCTGGTTTTCCTTCACGCGACTTTGTGCTTAAACTGAGATGGATCTGCAACCTGCCATCTACAGAGCATGAATGTATATTTCTGCATATAATTTGGATCTTTTCTTTTAGTAATGTGCCTAGAAATGATGCCTGCTCCTTATTGACACAATATAGAAAGTTTCTTTCACTCAGTCTTGTTAAATTTTGCCGTAATGATACTGCGAAAGGCTTCTGATGTCTTTTATAAAGGTCATGTTTGCACAGATGTTGCCACAGTAAAGCAGAGCCCCACCAGTGCAGAGTTTGCTGTGTAAATGCTCCTTTCTTCATCATGAGTGTGATAAAGGATTGTGCATACCTGTCTACTGTAAGCCACTCTGGTAAAATCTGTTCCTACAAGTCATGATGCAAAAAAATGGAAACTCTCACAATCACACATGTAACTATATGACTGTGACTAATACATGTTGCTTTATGTATTCATCCTCTACACGTGTTTGCTCCAGAGTTCACTTCACTAGGCTAATCTTTTGTAAATGCTCTGAAGTTTGTCCTCTTTTGTAGAGCTGTCTCTTGAAATTCTTGCCTTTTCTTTCTCCACAGTGAAATGTATTATTTTATTACAGCATAGCAGCAGGCAGCATTCAGCTCTCCTTGACTTGGATGTTCATGTGGTGAAACTTACTTGGCTGCCTTCGTTGTAATGGTTTGATACGCTGCAGAATGTGAAGTTTTTGTGCTTTATCCCAATTGAGGTCTAGAAATTTTTGTGGTCAGAAAAGTCTTTTTCATCTGCTGCTCATAAGAAAACATGCACTAAAGGCTTTCTCTGACTTCAGAGCAGTAAAGCGTGAAAATAAAAACACTACTGTTTGTTTAAAGGCATGCAGATCAGATACAGCCAAGTCAGGTCTCTGTGTTAGATGGAACCACACAGTCGTTTTGTGGTTATCCTGTTTGGAGAGCCACTTGGAGCTTGGAGCATGAGGCAAAGTGGTGGAGGAGTTTATGGCGGCTGAGACCTGGACTCAAAGCCATTGTTTTTCTCCAAGCTTGTTTCATGCAACACAAATTCTGCATTGGAATTTCACACTTTATTGTTTTTTTCTTAAATTCCTCACTATTGTTAGGAGGGATAGGGTTAAGGCGTCTCTGGAGACGCCCTAACCCTATCCCTCCTAACCCTCCCTATAAATCTATAAATTTAACTTATAGACTTAAATGGAAGGTAATTTTATATGTTACCTACTATTAAGTTGGCACCCAGTCCTTGGTGCCAGAACATAAATATCAGATCAGGTACTTTAAACAGATTTTCATAACACAAGCTCCTAAAATGTATGCGTGTGTTTTGTTGTTGTTGTTTTTTTTGCAAGTGATCTAATCTGATTCATGTCTAGACAGTACGAACATATGAGCATTTTTTTAATCTCAGTATGTGCAACCAAAAGGAAAACATTCCTTCATTCCGTGTTGCTCATGGAATTTTGAAAAACTTTTTCATTTAATTGAAGAACTAAATATGGTTCTGATGTATTTGACTAACAATATAACGATACTGGAACATTTTTTCAAAGGTTTTATTGGCTCCAGTGGCCTTTATTTGCGAGTGGTCAGACAGAATAGTGGATCATGAAAGAGGGAGAAGAAGACATGCAGCAAAGGTCACGAGGCCAGGACTCAAACCTGTGACAGCCGCAGCGATGACCAAGGCCTCAACACCTCAACACCCTCAGATTTTATGATTTCACAGCTGAAATATGGTTGACTTTGATCATATTTCCTTAAAATGACTCTAAATTGTGAGCTTTTGAAATGCTTTTGCCTGCAGTAAAAGGAGTTATGTAGCACATGACAAGTTAATGACAAGATTAATGATGCCCTATGAAAATTTTATAGTTAAAGTATTATTGAAGTGCTGTTAAACACAGCAAAAGATTTTTAACACATCTTTGGAAAAACTTTCCTTGGATGTTTTCATTTTTTCCTTTGCACTTAAAAACAGACTTTTTGCACAAAAACTAAAAGGACATACAGAATCATTCTCCAGACTGTCTTTGGCATACTTTAATTTGAATTGAGGGTCTATCCTGCAGAGTTTTACGGTTTTCTTTTTTTTTATTTTTGGTTTGCAACCTTAAAGCCCATTCTTGTGCAGAGCTGTAGAGATTGTTGTCTTTGTGAGTACAATTCCTAACTTGTCTGAGTCAACTTGGAAGTCCCGTGATCTTTAGAGATAAGTCTCACTAGTTCTCTTTCTCACATATTTCACTTTATATTTCTGCCAGGCTTGTTATGTTATCTGTGTCTCTCTTTTGAAATTATTTATGATACTTATTGATCCAGTTAACACTTGAAAATGCTTTGATTATTTTATTCATCATTCTGCTCCTTTCTATCAACAATCTTTTAATAGATTAAACTGATTTCTTAAGTTAGAAAAAATGTTTAGTTTTAACTTTATTTCATAGCTTTAATTATTACAATGCTTTCAGTGCTCAGCAGGGGTTGTTCTAGTGCCTAGTGGAAAAAGTCAGAGAGAGGTTAATATTTTTAATATTTTTTTGTGAAATAATTAAATTTTTTGTGCCAAGTACAATAGAGTAATATCAGCATCAAAAGCTAGGATTTTTACAAACACGTAAAGATGATTAACTTTGTTTTATAACACTTTCATTTTTAATTATTTTATTCATCATTTTAACTCCCATGTATTAACAATCTATTATTTTTTTCATATACGGATCACAAGTACTGGCACAACAGGATTTTGTGTAGTATGTTAGCACTGAGGCAAATATTTGTTTTGGAAAAAAAAGTTTGTTTGGATTTGCAGAACAAACCATGATGAATCTGATTTGTAAAATATATATATTATGCCTCTTAAAGTCAGTCTATATTTTATATTTGTGGCACAATAATACACAAAGAATGTGACTCAGTTGTTTCCTAGTGCTCCAGTCTCAGTTTAGCCTTTCACTGTGCCATTAGTGCCATTGGTTTACTCTCTGGACGCCTCTAACTAGTGCTGCGCTTTGAACAATCGGACATTGTAGCAAGTGGTTGTGGAAAAGGTCTTCTGCATGACTGGATTTGACTGGATAACACAGGAATGCTGGGGCATGCTGTGGCACCTTCATTCGTCTTGGCCTAATTAAAAAGTTTACTGCTGCTGGTTAAGCAATGGTTTTTGAATACAGGAGTATTCAAAAACCATTGCTGGCATGGGATCTGAGTTGGAAGCAATTTTGTCCTACAACTTATGCATTTGAGTCCAAATGGAAAATACACTTTCAGATTAATTTAGACATTAGTTACAATGAGTCTCATCACAGCACAGCTCTCCTTCTCAAAGATCATAGAAGTTCTTGTAAAAAAAAAAGAGGAAGATCTGAGCTAAAATCAGGAATCCAGTCAAATGAGTATCAATGCATCGTACTTGTTTGGTTTTCAGTAATTAACTGATTTAAAAACTTCTTTTATTTCACTAATAACATGTTATAGCTGTAAAATTTGGTTTCTTTGAGCATTTCCATCATACCAGCCAAAGTCTCCCACGCATCTATGCAGACAAAATCAGGGATTGGGTGGAAAATGTTTTTGATTGCCAGGCATCTGTTTAGCTTCACCAGTGACTTGAACTGTGGTCTGACCGCTGTGGGGCACAAGCAGAGGAAACTCCTCCATCTGCTTGATATAATTTTGTTAAACACAAGAAAAAGTCCTTCTTTGTCGGTTATGTGAAATTTAACAGAGACAAACCGAGTGCATTTGCTTGAATTTTTGTTAAATCTAATAAATTAGATGGCAACAAAAGATATATATCCTTTGTTTAGCATACTTATAATGTTTTTTTTTTTTTTTTTAGCTGTATGAGCAAAACATGCTGGTAAGAAATGTGGCATTCAATTTAAACCACCATGTTTGTTTGCATCCCTTTTCAGGCTCTGAATAGACTTTAGGCCTCATAATAAACAGTTCTGGCTTTGACAGAGCCTCGGAATGAATGTAAGTCATTTGTTGCATTCCAAACAAAATATAAAATGTTCCCTGAGCGATTTGTTTTTCTCCACTTTCCAGCTTCTAAATTAGCCTCCTGCCACCTCTGTCCTCTGCCAAATGGAAGAGGTTGCAATAGGTCATAAGAACAGATTTTGTTTTTAAAAGTGAATCTGTACATTTACTTTGACTTAATATACTGTTAAAAGTCTTCTCACTGGAAGTTAATTTTGTAGGATGGTAAAGTATTATGTTAAAGTCCTTCTATGTAACACTGAAGTAGGATGGTAGGGTAGCATTTAAGCATGCAGATAGCGATTTATTGCTCGCTGTGACATGCAGAGGACAAGCAAACCCTAAAGCTCAAGTCAGAACCTCGTGAACTTTGACACGCTATCTGTGAAAGACTGCAACATTTTTATTACATCCTCAGGCACGATGAACCCCCTCGGTGATGCTGTTTTCACCTAGCATGATGTGATCGATCACAATTTTTTTGTGTGTGGACTCAGGATTGACAGCCTCCAGTCTTTCCACCAAACTGTGTTGACTTTTCTGAAATCAGCCCAGTTTCCCGTCCTACTGTCATCTGGATCCAATTCAGCATGAGGAGCACTGGGCCGATCCGTTTGTTGGTCGCACAGTTCTTTAGTTTTTGTGATGTTTGCTTTGGTGGTGTTTGCTTTCTGTCTTTGCTGTGCTGTACTGTGCAAAGGTATGCCCGCATCTTCCACTTTTAATCACAAACATCACATATTTTTATTGGCATATTACGTAATACACCAACACAAAGTAGTGTTGAACAGTGATGTGGGAAGAAAATAATGCATAGCCTCTCAACTTGTTTACAATTAATATATTTTTGTAAAATAACTTGATGCTAAAATTGCAGCTGCAATCTTTTGGAGTGTTTCTCTACCAGCTTTGCTCATTGAGAGACTTACTTACTCGTTTGTTTATTAGCTCAACTTGAATCTAATTGAATGGAGGGAATCTGTGAGCACATTTGACTTGGGTCCAATTTTTGACTCAACTATTGTAATACATCAACCTGGTATGATTGAAACCATTCAATTGTATCTATTCCTATATACTGGGATATCTGGGATAGCTTGTTGCTGCCATTACTGACCAGATTACCATATTCCAGATGTTTTCTTTGTCCCCTATCTGCCTTACAGCAACTTTTAATGGCTTTCTATGGAGCCAGTTGGTCGTTTGTGGTTGTGAAATTTCTGTGAAATAAAGTCATAACCTAAGATGTTGTTTTATAACCTAACTCTGTTTTAAACTTCTCCATAGCCTTTTCCTGACATGTCTGCTGTTTCCCTTAGATTTTATGATGCTATTCATTCACTAAAGTGTTCTAGTAAATCTATGAGAACTTCATAGAGCAGCTGAGATTAAATGCCACATCTGGATAGCGTGGCACAAAATATTGTAAAATGATTCTTATCACAATTTTATTGTATGCATTATCAATATTGGAAAGAACTGCATTAAATATATGTACCATGTATTTTGGCTTTCTGTGCTAGTAATATATTTGGTGATGCTTGATGTTTAATGCAGAATAAAATGAAGGTAAATTGAAGCCATTAAGAAACAATTTGTTACATATTTGCAATATCCCTAAAGCAGAAAGACATTCACACTAAATGGTTATTTATTGCAAGTCAAATTGTTATTAAAACTTTTACCAGTACACCACCATGTTTTCCTTGTGTCGTACATCCCTACATGGTTCAGTGAAATGCCTTCTAATCAAATTAGAAGACATTTGGTTTTATTTTGGGCCAGCGGAGTTAAGGGGAGAGAATGCAAATGCTTTTATTATTTACGACTTTGTATTGTTATAACTTAAAATTGCAATAAAATGGAAGTTTGAGGTTACATGACAAAATTTGACAAAGTTCCAGGTGCATGGAAACTTTTACAACAGGCATGTATTTTTCAGTTTATTCAGCATTTCATCCATCAAAGACACTTCTCACTTCTGCGTAATCCACTGACTGTGGAGACAAAGCCTTGTATTTTGGGCTTAATGCGGTGTTTGAGCAGAGGGCGTTTATTGTGCCGGCCAATGGCTGCATGCAGCTTTTAGAAACCTTAAAATTGGAATCAAAAGCAGGCAGTAAACCATAGAGAATTAAAAAAATATATATATATATTTTCAGGATATACTGCTTTGTTTTGAGACTGAAGGCATTCTGTCTCTGAATTCCTCTCATTTTTTGCTGTTGTTACTCAGCTGTGTTTGGCAGTGAAGGAGCTCTCAGTGGAGTTGCTGCTCTTCTATCTAGGAAATGGAAGATAAATGCCTGATATCCTGCTTGGTGACTAATTTTAGATTTCCAAACAATGTGAATTCATACACTGTGTCCTTACTTTTCACAAAATGTATGTATTAAGTAAAATAATAATTTTTTTCAGCAGAGGTGGTGTTGCTTTCATGTTCTGAGGACACTTTGTTTACCTTCTTGACCCTCACAGCTGTTTCCGGAAAATTTTAATTAGAAGTGTTGATTGTTTGTCCAGCTTTAGACTGCTACTGTCAGCCTGCAGGGTGAGGGTTATCACAGGGTTTTTGTAGGAAAGAAGCTCCTCTTTGTGTTTACATGTTACATTTATGTTGTGCGGTACTCTGATACCAGCTTCCTTTGAATACAGTATGTCCAACATGGAAGGGCCCTGTTTTTATTTTGTTTGGCATCATAAACACTCTTGCATTGCTACCCTCTAAATCTGAACATCAACAGCTGCTTTCTTGCTCGAATTTGTGCACCACCTCCCCCTGTTTCCTCGCTGTGATGTACGCCTGCCAAAGGATAACTCATCACAACAGAGGTGCGTAATGCCAGGACTTCCAGCTATTTTCCTCCGCTGCTCTGAGATCCTCTTATCTCCGTCTTTAGCCGTCGGCGTCGCCCTGAAAGAGTTTCCCTTTCATGTAGTCCAACACTTTTTTAGAAGACATGATTGAGTGGCTTTCATGAGCTCATGTTGATCTGACCCCTGGCTGACTCTGACCCCACAGTCACTACACATCTGGATCAAATCCTGGATTGCAGCTAATAGCAGTAAGTTAGGGAGAAGGAGTCATGGGCAGGGTTGCCTACTCTGTCAAAGCCAGTAAAAGAGAAAGTGAGGTTGACTTTTTATACTATTATTTCAAGCCAGATATTATTTATTTGATTTGTCTAACATAACTGTACGCTTCCTAACATAGATGAGCATTAACATATGCCTATTTAATGCAATATGTTACTGTCAGCATTCACATTTCTAAAGACATATTTTCAAAGAAGCGCCATAAATAATCACGAGTTTCTTAAATACTTGAAATAGAAATGTGTTTAATATACTTTGAACCAATCTGATGGTTGAATGACCTAAATAACAGATCACTGTTGAGCTTACATGTCTATTCAATCATTTAGCTGCAAAAAGAGTTTTTGAATTGAAAATGTTGTTTATTTTGTCACTATATGGGTTTATTATAAAATGCAATTAATTATGATTCATTTAACACTCTGAAATTAATTTTATTAAACATTTTAATTGAATCCCACAAACTCCTCCCATGTGACTGGGTTTTGTCTGCAGCCAGTAAGATTTGGTGATTGTTCAGAATATGGTCTCATGTCACTTCATGTAATTATCCTGAGCTAAATGTCCTTAAAGAACATTTTGTCTGATTTTTAAGACCTCCCTGGCGAAGCAAGGATGCAACATCTGCCAAATATTAAAACAAGTTCAACTCTGCGGCATGTCCTTTTTGCTCTTGTCTGAAAATGAGCAATGACGTGATTATTGGAGCAAAAACAGAAACAAAGAGTAACTCGCTTTGTATTTTTTATGAGTAATCAGCAGTGGGTTAGTCATTCGGAGGCAGACCTCCTGTGATGTTTAAGACTCTGTACCACTTGTCAAACACGCTTGACTGGAGTTGTTTCACATCCAAGCGTTAATCATGTTTTCACATGAACCAGTTTGGTGTGGAAAAAAAATGGAATTATTATCGAAAACTGTATTTTTTCAGAACAAATCCGTAATGGGTAAATGTTTTTTCATGACTATATTGGCTTTAGGAGTTGCTCCTGTTTTAGGGGTTATTGTTTATGTTTCTTTTTGTGTACAGACAATATAAGCATGAAGATGATGCAACAGTTTAGAAACGCATCATAAATCCTCTGTAAAATATTGTTTTAAACCACAGACTTCAATCCTCATCTATTTATCCATTTTGCTTTCCTGCTTCAAAGTGTAAAAGCTTTAAGGATTGTTGTTTTGTAGAAGTACTGTAGTATGTGTTGGAGAGAGAAAAATATTCTAGCATAGACTGATAATATGTTGATCCCAGGACTGAAAATATTTTTCACGGTACCATCTGCATTAGTGTAAACAACATAATTTATAACACTCCAGTAAACATTTCTTATTCATAGGACATGTTATAATTCTTCTTACCAATATATAAATAGCGCTAAATAAGCCGTAAATAAAAGCTCTACATCCGCTCTGTAATGTTTTTTAATGTGAAAAGTTTCACCATTTTTACACTGAAAAGTTTAAAACACTGTTCTAAAAGGTTTGAGCCCTGACCAAGACAGTAAACAACAACAGATCCAGGTTGTAGTTTTCTTTCCCAACAGCGTTTTACTGCTGACTTCGGAGTATTTATTCAGCTCTGCCACTCTCTTTAGCAAAGTCATTAAAGTGAACATTCCCATGTCTGAAGCATTCGCATCTCAGTGACGTAAACCAGTGGGAGACTCGCCTCTCCCTCTGTAGAAGAATGTAAACCTCTTGGCTCTAGTTGCAGTTTAGAAAGAAAAACAGCTTCAGGGCTGCAACCTGCATTGCCCACAGACGGTGGGAGTGAATGCACTTTGTTGTTTTCACGCATGTCTACATGCAGATGCAATCAGCCGACCTGCTCTGACAGAGGTGCAAGGAAATAAATGTTTCCTCCTGCTGTTGTCAAAAACAACTTGACAGAGCTGGGTTCTCTGAGGCATTTCTCTCTGCAGTCAATAAACTTCACAGCCTGTTTATCATTTATGCTAATGACTAAGAATGTCTGCTTTCTATGAAGTGTTGGGAAGTTTGCAGTACTTTATTATTTTTCCTTTGAACCTTCTCATGGTTCTACTTATCTAAATATATACTGCTCAAAAAAATAAAGGGAACACTTAAACAACACAATATAACTCCAAGTAAATCAAACTTCTGTGAAATCAAACTGTCCATCTAGGATGTGTTATTTGAGTGTTCCCTATATATATATATATATATACATTATATATATATATATATATATATAATATATATTATATATATATATATATCTTTCATTCCTAGTAAATTGATAATGAAACTTGCTGAAGCAAAACTATCTCAATGTTTGGGTTCTTCTAGTCAGCCTGAGATCCTATCATTTTTTTTTAAATGTGTACATTTTGCTAAAAATGTTGCATAATGTACTAACTAGCCATATTTAAATAAGCTACAGTTTGGTGAATTAGAAAAAGGATTAATTGATGCTGTTACAAATATTAGCTTGATACAATCATAAAATTGTACTCAAAAAATGAATGGTTCTAAGCCTGTTTTGGCTTGATCCGCTTACTTTAGCCTCACTGCAACAACTTGCAAACTCTGTTAAACTATAATGGAGAAAAGCCAGTCCTAGTAAAATCATCATTCACAATGCTAGGAATGTACAGGTGGCACTGTCGGCGTGAAGAAACATTTGCTTGGTCTGTCGGAACAGGTTTGTTTTCAAAGTGTGTTATGTACAGTTAACATTAAGTTTCAACATGGATTACTGGCAAACCTATAAGTGTTGTACTATAATAACCACAATAAAATATAACATCACATCAAACAATTGACTGACAGTGTTATGCTTATAACTATGATATATTTTACATAGGCCGACATAATAATGATTCAAAACTGAATCTGAACAAAGTCCAAAGCATCCGAAGTGTTTAAGAAAAATCTTGCCGACCTCTATAGATGAATATATTTGAGTCTTTATGCTGGTATTTTAAGTCAGATTGGGAAAGCACAGGCAAAGTTTATGGGTATAAATGTAAAACTTATTCTCTTCTCCTTTTTATGTGACTTCTTTGACTAGCAGCACTGGTCAGACTTTGTTGACCTGCCTATGTGGATTTCCTTTCCAAGGACTGTAAATCAAAGGATTTTGTTTATTTCTTTTTATTAAAAAATGTCACCAATATTGATTCCGAAAAAGGGGCCTCAAGTATTTTGATATACATAGTTTTGAATCTAAAATAAATAGAAATCTGTAACCTCATCATTCATGCATCAAAGTCCATGTCCTTATATTTCTTAATTTTTATTTTTTATTTTTTTTTAAAACATTTTAAAGTACAAGTTCATTTTAAGTCCTGTGCACATGTTTAACAAACAAAAATATATATATTTATTGGATTTTTTTGGGGACATCAACTGGCACAGGGGAAGAGGAGCGGTCTCGATTTGTTGTCAGAGCTGAACAGACTCTCATTTAGCTTTGGCTTCGTCAGAAAACTGTACGCTTTTTCCGTGGAGCATTTATGTGCTGACATATAGAAATCCACAGATATTTCCTTTCATGTTGGCTTTATTGGCCAACCGCAAATTCTTGAAAAGTAGAGCACATGTTTGCTTTTAGAAATCTATATAAAGCAGTGAATGGTTGTCAAAGTGGTCTTTGTTAATTATAAGCCTCAGAAAAGTCATGGTTTATGTTCACTGGAGTTTGGGGTTCCTCCAAACAGCTGAAAGGACTAACACGGTTCTGCTATTATAAATAATCAGTTATTTAATGTGGTGAACAAAAAGTGGTTATTAAATACAGACAGCCATTTGAAGAACATTCACTTTTTGTGCTACTGTCTTCCTCCCATTACAGACTTTAAATTGATGCAGCTCAACACAGGAGCTCACCTTGTGGCTCTGTTCCTAAGCAGCAGGAATACAAACAGAAGTGATGGCTGGGTGGCTGCTCTGTGGGCTATGGGCTTATTAAGCCTCTCTTCATCAAACAGGAATTTTTGTTTTTTTACTATGGGCTGAAAACTACATCTATGAAACTGCGTCAGCCATTGGAAATGAGCTGTTAATTCCCCCAAAGAGTCTGTAATACAGATGAGGGAGTGGAACAGGACGTTTTTTACAGTGGAGCTATTGTGATGCCTCGCAGAAAATGTTTCATGAGATCATGTAGATGTTTGAAGACACAATTTGTGTTTTGTTATCCTTATCTGGGTGGAAAATCCCCCTTGTAGATGCTGATGTCTGAGGGGAAGTTTCCCTGGTTTTGTGCCAGCAGGTTGGAGATTCCCCTCACTGATAAGCTTTTATTTTTTTTAATGATCCGGTTAACTTAGCTCTACAGAGTCTCGGCTGTAATAAAAGGTCGATCCTATCCGTCTCTTTACACTTGTACTCCTGTGTGGGCCTACATTCCCAGCCATTATAAACACAGCCCTTTTTGTACTGCTACCTACTGGTTGCCTTGTGGTTCTCACTAATATGTGGCCATGTCTTAGTCTGAGGGAAGTCTTGGCCATTCATGCATTCCTTGCAGCTGCAGTACTGTCTGCCTGTGGTTGATTGAAGAGGTGGTGAGGTTTTGGTGCTGCAGCAGGAAGCTTTGGCTTAGACTGTAAATGCTGTATGACGGACATGGCCAAGACGTTCAGCAACGGGATGCACAGGCTCTTTCCTGACCTCAGCAATCACATGGTTGACAATGCAGAATAAGCTCAGATAAATTAGTAATATTTTTATAAGAAGTCTGGCAGAAATATCCCAGATTAATCCCCTACATTCCAGTGGATATATAGTAAAAGAAACCCTGCAATCAAATTGAGTTTATAATGTCAGTTGGTTAACAGTGATCGGGTTATCTGCACTACGGAACCGCAGCTGATAGCACTGAGTCATTGATTCAGCAACAATCCTTGAGAAACTCCTTTTTAGCAGGACAGAACATTTAGCAGAACCTGACTTCTTACTTTGGGTCGAGAAGACAAAGAACAGATACAAGCAATCTTAGGAACTGCTAAGCCTTCAAACTTTTCTAAATCTCCATAGAGACAGAAAAACATGTGATCTATTAGATTCAGTTTTGGATTCAAGATTGTTGTTTTGCAAACCCCAAAGAATGACTTTTTTTAAAAGCAAGAATTAATCAGGATTTGTGAAAATTTTTAATTTTTTTCCTTATCAAAACGGATTCCTCATTTCCTTAATGGTAAGATGTTTTGAAAGAACCATGTGAATTATTCATTCCTTCATCCTTGAACTGCTTTCACCTCTTCCCTGGGTTCATCCTGACACTAACACTCACACACAGCTGTGTAGGCTAAACTTTGCCCATATGAAGTGTTTTGTTCAAGCTTACAGAGTGGAACACTTTGTAGCATTTAAAAATGAGTAGCTATCCTCTAAACTCTCCTCTTTAAAAAGGCAAAAATAAATGCTTGAACTGTCCTTGAGATTGTTATCGGGCTGTTTTACTTCTGTCAGTGCCAGCACTCACAGCTGTGATGGCTTAGTGCTGAAATTTACACTCCAAACAGTCCTTCATCCTGGGTCATCCTGAAAACTTTGGGAAGACGGCAGGCGATGTTATTAACTGCCTCACAAGTAGCTTAATCCAACACTTGTGGCATGTAAGTGTGGGCACATTCCTCTGTGAATTGCAGTGAAAGTCAGAACAAACACCAGCCACCTCCTGCTCTGTAATTTAACCATTTTTCGTCTAATTTTGGAAATCCAATGTTTGTTTTTTTTGTTTTGTTTTTTTCTTTTCTTTTGCTGTGAGGACATGGATGCAGTTTCTTCTCTGTCTCATGAGGCTAAAATAGTCGTCATACCAGACAGTTTTTCCACTGATGTAATGGCAAAAAATTTGCAGTTCAGGGGTCATGGCTGATTATTTTATTTCCGACTGTTGCTCTTTCTTTCAGTCCCACAAATAATATAAATCACAGCTTTTCTCAGCGTTGTGGTGAACTGTAAAAGTGGATAGAAAGTGCTGCCATATTTTCAGTGAGTAGATAATAAGTATAAGTAGAGCAGTAGTTGTGGCTCAGGGCTGCGTGGTCGGGTAATGTTTCATGTCTTTGTCCTGAGTGAACAGCGACAGGAAGACGACATGAAAAAAGCTGATTTTTTTTTTCTCAGGGCTCGGTATGAGTCAGCTGTGATCAGGGAGGAAAAGAGGTCAGCTGCCACTTGTGGACATATGTTTGGAACCACCTCCCCCATGCACACACACACACGCATACACACGCACGCACACACACAAAATAATAGTAAGGATCCAACTGTGCTTTTGCACAAGTTCCCATGTATCTTAAGTTTCCTGAAAAAAAAAAAATGCTATTAATTGTGTTACTTTGAGCCATTGGAAAAGCTTTGTTTAGGAAGGTCTGATGGTGTTTTTCTCCTCCCGGATGGTCGGGGATTTCCTTTCCTCCCCCAGGGGCATCCTGTTATCTGAACTGTGACTCTGTGAAAAGACCTAATTTCAATGACAGGACCTTTTTCTCTTTCCTGTATAGATGCTAATCAATGTAGGCAACGCTTACAATCTAAAACTCAATGTTTACTTACAGTAAGCAGCATTGACCAAGCAGCAACGACCCTATAATTGTTAAATCATTTATAGGAAACAGATCAATCTGGTCTATGTCTCTAGCAGCTGTGAGTGGAAACATTCAAACCCAAACAAGAGCAAACTTTCTTTTGTAAGTGAATTAATATAGCAGCTTTTAAAATATTTTTCTTGGAATAAAAGGTTATAGGGGGATTGTATAAATGTTTACTACTCTAAATCAGATTAGTTTTGCTTTTTTTTTTGGATACAAGTGTAGCTAAAATAGGACCTAATGTAATTTGAGAATATTGAATAATTGTGTGACCACAGTTGAGGTTAATAATATGAAATAAGTGGAAAATGTTTAAAAGACTTTGTAGTCTTCATGCTAATTATTTCATAATTAGCAGTTTTGATCTGTCCTTTTTGAGGATTTTCTTCCTAAGGGGGTTTGAGAAATTATGTCTTACCTCTTGTACCCAAAGAAATATTTTCAAATAATATTTTGGTCACAAATATGTCTTTAAATCAAATGCCCTCCACAGTTTTGGGCAACACTGTGGTAACATCGTAACAGTGCGCAATGCTCCTCTGTAATGGTCAGCTCTTTGTTGAGCGTAAATCTCTCTTTGCCCCGTTGCTGCGACCTTAAACCTCTGTATAATTAAACACCCTGACAACACATTGTTCAAGTCATGAAAGGTTCCTTCAAGGAGTAATTAATGTTAATGTGAGCTGGGAGGTAAAGAGAAGGAGTCTGGTGGAAATGTGGGTCAGCTGTGCCCCCTGGCCTTTTGTTAAAACAGGTGGGTGGAGTGAACTTTGACCTCCCTGGTGAGCACATCACATTTTAATTAGAAATACTTCTTGTAATGTCTCTGCTATAGAGTCACATCCAAACTATACGTGATCACTCAGACGCCCACTCATTCTCAGGACAGCTGTTCAATTTTCTGTCTACATAAGAAGGGAGTCAGCTGCTGTTTTTGTTACATCAGTTTAAAGTTTCTGAAGTCATTGTGATCTGTGTCAAGACTGCAAGTGACCAATTATTTTGTCCATCTAGCCTGACGTGCCACACATATTATTTTGTTAATCTAACAGTTGTTCATATCCCCCCTCCTTACAATCTGTTGTTCAACAGTTATATTGGTATTAAAGAAGAGACTGTATTGGCTGCTGCTATTCATCTTTGTTGTGACCTTCTCTGTGAACTGAACTCAGAAAGTTTTTGGTTGTGCGCAGAAAGCAGCTAAAGCAGCCAAAATCTTTCAATAGACAAAGCATGATACTAAGTTTATGAAGTGTCTTCATGTGATTAACTATAATGGCAGTTAATTATTCTACAGACAAAATTATCATAAGAAAACAGAAACAACAATATGCTGCCATCCAGTCAGTTACATTAGGAACAACTGAGAAAGTATGTTGTGTTTTGAAAATGATCGTCAGTCTCTTTTTATTGCCTCCTAATAAAATGTTTATCTTAAATTTGTATTTGATCTTAGGGTGTAATTTTGGGGCTGAGGTTTTATTAAGGGAGCAGCAACAACATTTTTATAATGAGTGGACGTATTATCCCGCTCCTCCTGAGTGCCAAACCACTTTTTCTCAGTATCCAGACCTGAAATACACATATTTCAACCTTCAATTCATGGATTTTCAGGTTACAGCCATGTAAATAGTATCTCAAAATACTCCTTTTAATTCTAGTCTCCCCTTAGGCCCAGAAGTAACCATATTAGCTGTTTTATGTGGCTGCTGGTGTCATTTCCTGCCAAAATAACAATTCTAGAAATAGGTTTCTAAGTAGAATTCATTGTTGGGACTTTTAGAAGCCAACTGTTTCAGATTATTTCGAGATTTTGTGGGGAATGTGGTGTTACTTTCTGGAATTGTGTGCTCTTTTCAAAAGGTGTATCATTACAATTTTGAAATCCAGCTGGCTGAACGGGCTGGTTAGCACAGAGGAATGAATTACTGGACGCACACACTCATTTCTGCTTACACAGATGCCTAAACATCATATGTTTATTCGGCCATTGCAGGCGGGACATGTTAGAAAGTCGTAAGTCAACAAATATGTCCTCCCCGTGCCGACATGCATCTCAGCGCAGGCTTGTATTTCTCAGTGCTCTTTGCAGGAAGAGGCCGTGGTGTGATCATATTGTAGACACTGTGTTGATTTTAAGGCCTGAGTCAGTGTGGCCTCTGGGAAACCCTTTTGCAGGTAGGCTGTGCTACCACTGGAACTGAGGAGGGCTGATGGTTATCTCTCTAAGCGTTTCAGGGTGGCTGCTGCTGAGGCATGAGCCGCTGGTAGTCACTCAGTCCTAAAAACAAATTAGGAGCAGAAGTTTTTTCATACTGCTGAGCAACGTGCATTTTGTTAAAAAATTTAACTCAAATAGATGAAGTATTTTTGTATTTATCTCATGCTGAGGGTCTACAGTCTATAGTTTTGTTTTGGATTTAGTTTTTTACTTTCAATTGTTTTGTTTTGTATTTCAACTCTGTGCAGTATTGTAAGTCCAGTATGCCAAGTGGATCTGTTAGAGTGTTTCTACTCAATTTTCCACCTGAGAGCCACTCAGTGTGTTTTAAAGGGAAATACAACATAGGTAAGTAATAATCTGGTTAATAACCTATCATAAAGGTCAGAACACATGATTTGATTTTATTTCTGTAGTTTATGATTGATTAGCCTCTTTAAATCCTTCAGTCACTGAGACACTGATTTTTAGTGTTTTTGGTAATGGAGAAGAAAAACTGAATCAGATGTTAACGGAGGTGGTTTCCATTAGTGAGCGCCCCCATTGTCCGGGGTTTGGTACCTTCAGAACTCAGGGCATGCGGAGGTTGTCCTCTAACCAAAAAACAACGGAGCGCAGAAGAAAAGTCAAAGCAGATTTTTGTATTTAGGAAAAGAAGTCATAATAAGAACCATATTTCAGAAATCAAAAGGAGAAACATGGATTTTATTTATGCCAGCTTTAGATTTATGGTTGTAAAATATGAGCTGTGATTTACAGTGGGTTTTTTGTTGCTGTTTGAAATATTTCCTCTTGGTAAGTTCAATATTAAAATGATGTCTTCCTTGACAGCTTGGCGTTGCAAAGAAGAGCCAGCCGCTGCGAAATGAGTGCATGGAAGAATCCCAGCAACAAAAAGTTACATTTCTGCTTAGGACTATATAATGGGATATAACTGTCACAATTTCCTTTTAACTCATGATTCACACTGCCAGCAATGTTCCAGCCATTACTGGACTGTGATCCTATCTTAAACATCCAAGTTCTCAACATACCAAAGCTACAAGACTGAAGGAAAATGACTCGACTTTATTGAGTTTCCAACATGGAGCCTCCAGCACTATTTTATCTTCATCATGGAAACAAAGAGTAACATTGCAAGCTGATGGACATGTCCTATTTACTTGGTGTGACGACAACAAGAGATTAACAATTTGAGTAAAATAAACAACTAAGCTTGGGAGAAAGTTTCCATACATCCATTGTCATCCTGCTAGGTTTGTCTATACCCGGCAAACCTAGCAGGATGGCAGGAAGGATGCTGCTCATCTCTTGGCCAGTCCTTGGACACTATGTCCACCAGTCCATCATAGCACAACACAGAGACACAGGACAGCCATGTACTCGCATCCAAGGACAATTTAGAGAGACCGGGTAGCCTGACAGTAATTTTTTGGACTGTTTGATGAGGCATTTTGTTCTTGTCTTTAATGGACCAACATAATGCATGACTATAATATTTATTTAGCACCACAAATAAAAAAAAATGTGACATTGAAGAGGGACATTTGTAGCCCATGTGTGGGACTCGGTTATGCATAGTGGCTCATGATAAGTTAACTCTAGCCTCATACTATGTCTTGTGAAGTTTCCACAAATTCTTAAATTTTATTTTACTTGTGTACTTCTCTCTTCCACTCAACTTTATTTGAATATGCTTGGACACAGTCTCTTTGAACATCCAGCTTCTTTAGCAATGACCATTAGTTACGCTCAGAACCATTTCCTTCTGCTGTGTCACTAAATTTCTATTTTTAGAGCAAATGATTTAGGAAATAAATTATTTTGGACTAAGACCAACATTTTGAAACATCAAAATGGACCAACCAGTGTTTACAGGTGCTGTTGCTACTCTCTCATTTTGAAGTATTGGCTTTATAAATAATAACTGAATGCACTTTTTCAAAATGCATTCAGTTCTGAAGCTGCAAAAATGTTTCGGATATGGATTTATTCCTGCCTTTTTACCATTTTTAATAAATACATCTGCCTAATTTTTCATGTTTAAATTGCTGTCTCTATTCTGTGATTGGACACGGCAGGCCTGATGGGTGAAAGTTGACTTTTGCACATTTTTTTCACATCAATGCTTATGTTGATTTTGAGAATGTGAGGAACGCTCATTCCAGCAGCGTCTGTCTGCTGAGTTGTCAACATGGCTCCCATATGACCTTTGACACTAGCCTGGTACGGCCGCTTACGTCTTGCTCCATCAAAGCATGGGGCAAAGGGTAGAATGCCTTTATGTCCTAAAAAAAAAATTATTCCGGTTTCGCTTGCATATTAAAGCACACATTTTTTGAAAAGAGTCTTGTTTGTCTCTTAGTCAGTTAATTTTAGAGCAAGCAGCTTTTCACCCAAAGCAAACATCGGGATGGAAACATCTGCTATACACCCCGTAGACCGTTTGGGCACAAATAAACAGACACATTATTCCTGAACGGATTAGTATCAGAGAAAAAGTGCATGACATCATCTGATTTCGGTGCTTTTGTGGGCTTTGATTCTTTTAAACCTTGGTCTGAAATTGCAGTCAGCATGCTGTGCGTCAGGCACACTGGACTTGTGCTATGTGACAGCGTCCGGAGTGCGTCCCATGTTTACAAGGCGAGGAAAGATGGCTTACTTTAAAGACTTTGAAAGAGAATTACCACCATTCCTCTGTGGGTGGATTTTTAATTACTTTCAGTTAAATGGGAACAGTAACTCATTGTGTTTTGGACAGGCAATCATTGCTCTGTTTATTGTTTTCACAAGAAAAGAAAGTTACAGTGATTGTAACGAATTGTAATAGTGATAAGCCCTAATTGATGATGTTTGCAAAACCCCAAAAAGATAAAGCAAATGAAGGCTGTGGCTGGTGGTGTAATCACGCCATGAAATGTAACTTGCCTTACAGCAACCTATTAGATATAAATGTTACCTTTAGAGCATAACTTGTGTTTGTCAGGCTCTGACTGTACGGAGAGACAGATAAGTTGGCAAAAGGTGACATTGATGCTAATTAATTTTTAAAAACATGTCATCACTTTCTTTATGGTCTCAACAAATATTGCAAATTACCATGATAAAATCTGTTTCTGGTTAGTCCTTTCACAATAAACATCTCAGGATTTACTGTAAATCAGCTAACCAGGTCACAAATAGTTTTCTGTCAAAGTCTTTGACGCACTCTAATCATCAAACATGTGTAAAATAAGTGGGATGAACTCTGTCGATGTGTGGACCCTCTGTCAAAGCTGCAGGGCTGGATGTTCGAACCAACACTTGGGAGGCAAGAGGTAAAAAAAATATCTGAAAGCTTTTCTCCCAACACTTCGTCAGAGGATTTATATCCCTCTGGTGTCGTCTCATTATGTGCTGAGAGTTTGTAAGAGTTTTACAACATGCTCGCCCATAAATCTGAAATATTGCTGTTGTCATATGGATGTGCTCTTTGCTTAAATCCCTCGTTGGGTAAATGTAAAAGCATGAGAGTGTTTGTGCATGTGGTGATGCATATCTCTGTACATTTTGACCCTTAAGCATTTCAGAGTCGTCTGTTTGGTTATCAGATATGCCAAGAATTTCAAAAATTTACGTCAAACTTCCGACCATTTTGATATAAATTCAAATCCATGTTCAGTAGCCTGATTGGCCTTATTTAATCTCTGTGCTGTTTGATTAATGTGTTTAAATAAACTTTGATCCTTGTTTTAAAAAAGGAAGTAAAATAAAGATCATCACTTTGATAAAACAAGCAAGAAAATAAGCAACAGCTTTCCTTAATTTGTTTAAGGAAGGGTCTGACAAGGAAAAATAGGCACCAAATCAAAGGGTTTATGTAGGTTATCTCTCACCCAAACAGCAGTCACTCTTTGTATATTTTCTGAGCCAGAATTTTATGTTCGTCTCCCTCGGAAAGCCAGGGACTTTCCTCTTCTTACCACAGCCTTGCACTATGAACTTTTCCTCCCTTTTTAGGCTGTAAACGTGAACTTTTTGACCCCAAAAGGGAACATGTCTCAGATCTCGTTACATTCTCCCCAGTGGTGGGCTCAGCAGGGGAGTCAAACTGTGTAGCTGTGAAAAGTGAAAATATTCTTTCAAGCTGTAAAACACAGAAAAGGAGGGTTTCTTTTGAAGGCAAACTGGCTCACAGCAGGACACATCGTGTGTCAGAGAGATTTTGATGGGTTACATGTGATGTGCTGCTTGTTTCTTTCTTTGCTGCTGTAAGGTCGCTGTTAATTTTGGTGTTTAAACTCAACTTTCCCAACACCTGTAGCTTCAGAAAGAACTGAAACGCATAGCAGCCTCCATCTTTTTTCTGCCTTTACTTGAACTTTTTCAATGTCGCTGTTCATAAAACTCTTCATTCTTCAAGAACTGCTGTTTTGATTGATGAGTTAATTTAGGGAGCGGGGTCTATTGTATCATTGTGAAATCAGGATGAACCCTAAGTTTTAACAGGAAAATACTTCTTTGGGTTTTTTTTTTATTCCTTTCTAATAAGTGGAAACTCAGAACATAAATATTGTGCAGGATGACATCTCGTGTGTTTGCCAACTCTGTGATCATCAGTGCAGATAAATATTTTCCACTGGGAACTTCAGCTTGCATGCTTGTCTATGACAGCAATTTGTGAACAAATGGGTGTGATGCAAAAGACAAAGAGCTTTTTCCACTTCTGTCATTGACAACAAATGTCAAGCTGACCTTTAGCTGACTAAAGGTCAGCTAAAGGTGACTTCTAGCTGACCTTGATAAAATGAATGATAAAATCACTCATAGCAGATGAGTGATTTTACGTGCTATGTCCATAAAATCACTCATTGCTGGAACTCACAATTGATTTCAGAATGAGCAAAACATATTTTAATTTGCTTTCGTTTGCTCACAACACAGAGTTGCCACCTAGATAAATGCCGCCATTCTCTGCCAACGCTCGGAAAGTTGCCTCATTCACACATGCTCAGTTTTCTCCTCCATAGATCTTGTTTTGGATGGGTTTGCTTAGGATTTAGCACTTAAACTCCACATCATGCTCATCTTTTCTTTTGTTTCAAGACTGGTAGCTTTAGAGGCAAAGTGGGAAAGCTGAGTGTGTCGACACTTATGTGAGAAGCTCACCTTTGACCCCTACGTCTGACTGGAAGGGCTGATGGCACAGATCCTTCAGCTGTGCTGCTTCTTGTAATTTTTTTTGGAATAGAAAGTTTTTCCTCCTTTAATGGTACAAAAAGATTTTGAAAGGTCAACAGTGTTTCCTTCTGAGATCAGGTCATATTTTAACTGATTTTTCAGGAGAGTTAAAATGCTTCAGTGTTTCCTAACGTGGCTGTTCTGCTCTGTAAGGGGTGGTGATTTTGGATTTATGTGCTTTTTTGCTCACTTCATTGTGGGATTTTGCAACGACTCTTGACGGCACTTTAGGTCCATGAACCAATGAGCAAACGACACATCAACACCCACCGACATCTGGTTTATGCTCGCACAGGAAAAGTTTATGTCTCTTTTGAATGTTTCTGCATACCAATATGTTTGCTGTTACAGTAAGATGCATTTGAACATCGGCACCAGATTTTAATTCGTTTCATATCTAACTTGTTTATCTTGACCGAGATGACAGTACCCTCCACATCTGCTGTCACACCTTACAGCAAAGCTTTGAAATAAATTCAACTTTTACTGCGGTTTCTAGAAAATAGATGTGTCTGAAGTATTTTTATATTTTTCTTTTTAATCTAATTTGAATCTCCTGAGTATAACTAAAGGTCTGTTTCCATTTATTTGAACCAATGCAGCTTTCTGGAGCTTTTTAGCACTTTCCTTATAAGGAGAAAAAAGTGCTAAAGTGTGAGTTTTTTTTCTTTTTAAAGGTATCTATTTTTGCTTGTGAACAATTAAATAACTTTATTGGTCTAATTGTATTGCTTCTAATCACATTCTTCTGTCTACTGTTGTGGTTGGCAGATGTTTATCCCCAAATTGCTGCCACTGAAGCAGCAACAAGAGGATGCAATTTTTGTCAATTCTGGGCCCAAGAGAAATACACACACATGACTGGCAGGGTTAAGTAAAGGATTGCATGAAATTAAGCAATGAGTGAAAAGCTATACAGAGCATTTTGTCAAAAGCACCTTATGATGTGAAGCAAAGGCCACTTTTTAAATCGAGTAAGACATTAAAAAGACAGAAAATTTCCATGGTGCCATAAACAGTTGTTTTTCTAACACTCAGAGTAATTATTAAGTAGCTTTAAACAACTCGTGCTTAGACAAATAAGGTCGAATTGGGACTTAACTTGAAACCACATGCAATGAGGTTGATGGAAAGGAAGATAAAACATTCATCACAGCTTACTATTAAAAAACAGCAGTAAAATCTATTTTAAATTATGCTGCTGCAATGATGTGAATGTATTTTGAGCTGTTGAGGTTTTTCTTACTTGCTTTTTCTAGGGGTGGTAATAAATGTTTGCAATAATTGCTAATTTTTACTGTGATAGTAAATTTAAAAATAGAGATAGTTGGGTATTGGTGCTGTCTGTTGTTGCTGACAGTGGTGCTTTTTATCCAGACATTTTATCTGAAGCAGGCGGCTGGTGAGGGAAACAAGAAACCAGTTGGAAAAGGTCCAAAATACAGGGAATTGACCAAGGTGTGAAAGACTACACAGACATTTCTCCAGACATTTTTGTGATTAACACATCTTCATCCTGTTTTGAATATAGTGGATCTTCATGAATTCGGGGCTGTCATTCAGAAATGCTCTGACTAATTGGTGGCAATGCCAACCTCAACAGCAAAATTCAGATTTCTGAATTGCTGAAGCAACTCACTGTCCCAAAGAAAAAACAAAAATGTTGCTCATGTTTTATTTGAGCAACATTCAAATAAAACATGCACATTTATTTTGGTATAAATTATGTTTGTTTCGTTATCGTAATAATAAAGTGTCGGGACAAAGTGAGAGGCGTGAAAAAACATATCGACACTTTTGGTTTATAGCAGTAAAAGCTTTGACTTTTTACATTATTGTGTCTAATCTCACAATATCAGTGCCTAAAAGACACAAACTGTTTCAAGAAATCTACACTTCAGAGAGCTTGTTCAGAACACCCCAGTTTTGCAAAGTAACCAGGTTAGTGAGCAAATAAAAGACCCACCTGACTTTTTATTGCCACATGTGAGAGTTTTTAACCGTTTCCTGGTGGGAGAATATCTTTCCCATATGTTCCTATTTAATCCAGGCAAGAAAAAAATCCCTTGCTGCCAGTATATGTGGTATCCCTGCATGGGCTCCAGTTCCACTCTGTGTACACCTTTGGTACACTCCGACACTCCCCAACCTCAACCAAAGAGGAAAGTGATGGAGACAAAACACTGCTGTTTTCCAAAGTTCTTGGAACCCTTTAGATTTTTCCACAGTTGAGAAAAAGGCTCCTTTATGTGAATGGAGGCTGATGTGGTGGGAGATCAGAAGATCGTAGCTTTAAATGAAAAAAAAAAAGGGTGGTTATGCAGGTCTGTTTTTAGAAGTCCCAGGGAAACAGGAGTGAGTGTGTTGCTGTATTTTCGGCAGGAGGAAACATGAGAAATGTGTTTGAAGAGGGCATGAGGGCGTCAGGTGAGGAGGAAGACATTATGAGTGATTTTCCACCCTGTCTCCACTGCTTAAATCAAACACACCTTGTGCCTTTTTTTTTCTTCTTTTTTCAGGTTTGCAGACAAAGGTGGCCCTCTGTGTACTGAAACGGTTGACTACAGATTATTTTGTGGTGACTGATGGTCTCAGAATAGCTTTGGGAAGAGGGTTGTATAGTCTCTCATCAGCTCCATGGAGCTTAACTGGGAACTGAAACAATATGGTGAAACTAGCAGGAGCAGTCATTCCCCCATACAGCCAGATGATGTCAACTGCAGGGAAGGCCACAGTTGTAAACCCAGCAGTTCAGCTTGGCTGGTTTACATTAGGTCATTATAAAGACAAACTGTGTTTTGGTTGCTAATAGCTTCTGGATCTTGAGCGTTTGATTCTCATTCTGGGTTTTCAAGCTATTTTGGTTAAGTGTGTTTGTTCATTTTACCTACTAATTAAAGCCAGAAGTTTTTCAAACAGAGTGACGATGTGCTGCTGTGAACAGAGACTTTTTTATTTGGCTGCTGTATACCTTAAGTGTGTTCTCATCCTTTAGGATGCCAGCCTTGTCCTCACGTGTCTAATGAAGAGGCTTTTTTTTTTTTTTTTTTTTTGCAGCAACATTACTGAGGTTTATTCCCAGGAATTCCTCAGAAACGACCTTATGGGAACAGGAGAAAGAGGCCAGTGTGCAGAGCTGTCAGCGAGAACGGACAGGGGATCAGAGAAGAGGTGATGTGATGGACAGAAAACTAAAGGACAGGGAGAACGGAAATCATAACCAGCTGCTTTCGCCCATGACATCACTGTTTTCCTACCATTGCATGAGCCTAATGTTTTAGCCATGTTGTATTTAAAGTACACCTTGTTTGGTCGACTGGTTTCCTGATTGGCTTGGGAAAATATATTGTGTTACACTCAAGATTGTGGGTTAGACCAGTATTTGACTAATCAGTATAATTCAAAAAGGAAACCACTGTCTGGTTTACTCAGCTGAGATTTTAAAGTTAAAGAGCAGAGGTGTCCCAACCTTTTACAGCCACATGGGCTGAAATTGTCGGGTTGAAAGCAAAGCAACTTTTTTCTGCTTTCATGAAGCTTTGTTAGACTGCCTGTCTTGTTGAATTTGAAAGAGACTGGTGTATTTTCTTATAACCGAGGACTGATCTTGTCTAAGAACCACGTAGAGGCTCCAGACTTCCAGGAATTTCTCAATTTCTCCGATCGTCACTCAGAGGTCTGTGTGTGCGCTTTTGCGATGATTCAGAGTGGAAGTGAGTGGGCTGGCTTGCCTCACGGTAAGATAATCAGCCTCTTACACAAACTAGCATGAACTCTGAGTGCCAGGTATGGATTCCAGAATCCTGACTAAGCATTGCTAATATATCTACCACCAGTATATTAAAAAATCTCTTTTTAACAGTGTCTAGTTCAATGCAATAATATAATCAATAATTCTTATTGTATCTGGCATATTTCCTATCCGGTAAACTAGGATAGCATTTTATTCCATTAAATAAGACTTGTTGAAATAAGAAAAATGTTGTATAATACGAAGAGAAACTTGACACTGCATCTGTGCTGTGTCGGTGAGTTATCTCAGTAAAAAACAGCAGAGATGGAGTCTTCCCAAATCACTGTGAGCTTTTTTTTAATTTTTTTATCCTTATCCTTCTTTTTAATAAATAGTAGATTAATTTGTTCATTTCTCTTCTGGAAGAACCTAATAAAACAGTATTTTAATATTCAGAATCATCTTAAATTCAACCAGCATCACAATAACTTTGACCTGCTCTTAAATCTGTTACGTTTAAATTATATACTGATTATTTTATCCAGATGTTCAGACTGCAGCGACAAACTGCTGAGTTTGAAAGCTAATAAACCTGAAACAAGTCAAAATCCTTACTAAGATGATGCGATAAACTAAGAGGTCAGATGTTCTTCTCTTGAATAAGCTGCTTTTACATTTGCCTATTTGCTTATGGATAAATACAGAGTAAATAACGCAGTGCAGCCTCTACATCGCACTCAAATCTCAGCTGGGTAAAAGTAAACTCTATGTAGCTGCTCTGCTTGCAGAGCAGTAAATATTGTTTTTATTTAAACATGTACAGGAAGAGTCTAAAGACACAGACGTATCATATGCTTGGGGATAATTTTTTGCAGAAAACGGCTGTTTCCTGAGGTAAGTTAATTATTGCAAGGAGAGGTTACTCAGAGTTGTCTGAGGCTGATTCAAGAGAAACTTTCTTTCTAATCACTAGACAGGAAATTGTAAAACATGGTGCTTCAACATTTGTTCAAGAAAAAAACTACTTTTTACTTTGTTTTTTGATTACTGGCTGTTGAAAACAGCAGGTTTTGTGTTTCAGTAACATGATCCTTATGTATATTCATTTTCTTTGTAGATAGAAAACAGAGTTTTCCACATTGGGAGCCTTAACTGCAGGGAAAAGTTAAAAAAAAGACACAATGTCTGGCATTGCAGCATTTCCACTATGACATTTTTTTAGTAGAAAGAATAAAATATTTGCCCTTTGAAATTAATCTGGACTGTGCACATAATTTAATCGCTTTTTTTTTTTTTTCTCCAGCTGCAATCCATTAGGAAGCAGTCATTTCAAACTGAACTCTTGGTTGGTGCCTCTGTTAGATAAATAATTAAAGCCCAGTTTTAATTATTTACTATAGCAATTATTTACTAGAATATGAAAATTCCCCATGGTATGATAATTATTCATATTGACTTACCACTTTTATTTTTATTTAAAGACTTGTTTTTGCTCTGGGATAAGTAGTGTTTTTGCCACAACATCAGTGGTGTTCCTAAGGTGCCTGTTCCAGCCTGTTTACATACCTGTTCATCAAGGAGGAGGCCTGGTGGAGCATGTTAATGTGCGTTTAGTTTGGCACGTTATCGTGCCCACATTAAAAGCATTTTTTTTTTCCAAATTGGCAGAACAGTCCAAAAGCTGGGCGACTCGGGCAAAGTGAGGGCGCAGACTGAGAGGCATTTATTCAACTCCACAGGTGCTGCTTTGAAATGTTGTGCGAGAGAAAACGTAGTCTCTGGGAACAAGATGTACACTAACTCAATGCGTTTGGAAATTTGCCTTGAATGCCAGTGCTGTAATGATTTTAATCTTGTAGATTAAAGTTAAAATTAGAAGCAGTTAAAATATTTTGTCCCAACAAAGCAGTGATTTTCTGTCTGGAAACAGTTTTTTTCTTTTTAAACATGAGAGCAACAACAGTTTCAATTCTTGTTTTGACAGACAATTTGGGATAAACATTAAAAAAAACATTTTCATGAATTTCCTCATAGACGTTTTAGTAATAGTCTAAACACAACATGCATGTTGTATATTTATTGCAACCCGTTCCTGCAGAACAGTTTGGTGATGTATCCAATCTGGTCATTTTGGTTCTGCATCCTGTGGTTGTTGAAAACAACCACAGGATGATGTCATCAGATGATGTCATACATTTTTTCTCAGTCTAACATCCAGGGGTTTCATTCTGCATAGATTCATGGATAAACATGTATTCTGAGTTTAAAATATTTACACTCGTTTTACAGTTGATCAATCCTGATTTTCTGACAAACACAAGATCATCTCACATGTTTAAATTTGCTTAAATGTGACCAATATCTCCTCTACATCATTCAATAAATGATACCTGCACACTTTTATGATTTTAAATTTCTCATAAAGCTTTCCTTGTGTTATGTTCACTTTGATAAATTCCTCAAAAACACAGAAACACCTTTAATCTTGAAACCATGACTAGATTTGTTTTTTTGGGTTTTTTTGAGAACCTGAGGGCTGAAGTTGCTGTATGTGGATCTGACAATAAAGTAATCTTGGAGGGATCACTTTTTCCCTTTATCTTTAAATTGAATGTTAAGGTGAACAGGCCTCGAGAATTTCTTAATAATTTTTATGCTCTGACACAACTTAAGTCGAGATGCAAAGATCAGAACTTTGTTCTCAGTGTTTAATCTACTGTTATGTAAAGCTGCAGCTGCTGATTTTAGTTGAATCAGATTTCTCTTTGAGGACTATAGAAAGATGTATGAACAGCACTGAAAATATTTTCCTATCCTCCCACCTTAAAGGTTCATTAATTATTCATATTATGAGTTAAAGGGTATGTCCATGTTTTGTACTCATGCACTCTCTCACAGTCTAAATTAACAACCAGTATGTTTTGAGATGTAATTGAAAATACTTTTTTTTTTTTTTTTTTTAAGTAGCCTTCTACATCTCTGTTTTTTCTGACTTGAGTCCATAGATTATTTCTCAGTAAATTTTCACATTTTATTCCTAAGGGGACAAAAACACCATCTCATTTACCCGGTGGCTCTTTTGGCATGCTGATTGGGTATGACATACTGTATAAAACTTGCAAAAGTGAAACAGAAAAAAAAACACAGTATCATCCCTCTTGATGCTCTGGTTGCACTCATTCTTCCCTGTTTTTGGGTCACTATTGTTAAGTGCTTTCCAATGGCTCCAAGCAGGTGATCCGGCCAGGAATGCACTCGACTCTGCTTCTGCCTTTGGCCTTTCAGGGCTAATCGAGCATGTCCTGCTGGGTTTTCTCTGTACCGCTGCATGAGGCAGAGCCAACATTGTCAGACTGCAGCATTATTCTTCGGAGTGCAGTGGGATGTTTGTGAGAAGAAGATTGTCTGCTTTTTCCATTAGGGCTGCATATCAAACCTGGATCCTTTGTAAAGAGCACAAATCACTTCACTTTTGTTTCAACAGCGTATGGGTGTGCACTTCAAGACATCTGTAGAAAAAAGGTGTTCTACTTTTCCATTTCCATAATCCTGAATAAATGTGAGAATTGGGAGAGAAAAAAATATATATTTTTCTCATAACAAATCTCTTTAGACTTTAGAGTCAAAAATCAGTCGGTGCAGGGCAGAGAAATGCCGAGGGAATGAGGGTTGGTGGAGTGTTGAGCAATCTGTTATGTATTTTGGCCAAACTGACCTCCTCTGTCACTGGAAGTTGGGAAACAATGTGATCTTCCTTATAGTTTGGAGCCGCTCAAAAGGTGAGGAGGTTTCTCGATTGTCAGCAGATGTCCCTGCAGGGAATATTAAACAGAAAACAGGCTCTCTCTGCTTTTCACCTCTTACCATTTAACTTTTATTTCCTTGAAATCCTCAGATCGTCTGCGTGCTCATAGATTGATCAGTCATTATCAATCACAACAAAACATTAGAAAGTTATTTCCAGGAACTAAGTGTTCAGTGAACTGATTACTATATGAAGAAAACCACACAACAGACACACAACCTTTGAATGTATGACCTGAATTTAGTGTGCGGTGTACGTTTTTCTTCGTTTCATGTTCAGGCTTGAGTACTATTGCCTTCTCTGATAAGAGCCAGACATGATGGTGTTGTTTTACGTTTTAGCAGACATTAGAGGAATAGGGGTATGAGAAAGATTTTGGGACTTATTTGTTTGTTGTGACATGTGCTCCTTGGTTGCCAATGATGGAAGATTCATGTTGACATTCCAGGACTAGTCTGGTTGTATAAGCCCAATGCAGCACGACATCACAAGCACCATCTGCACTCTAGCGCTCCTTCCAGATTGTTAAAAAACTCTTTTACTGCATCGAAGTAAAGCGTACCACTCGTATAAAATCTGAGAAGTGAGCTTTAATAGCTGAACTGCTGACATTAATGTTAACTCAATCAGAAAGCCCTACACATCAGTGTTTCTGTAACATTGTTAGTCAGCCCACGTATTAGAGGACATGCAGTTCATTGGGGGGATTCACATAAAATGTGTGGTGATGGTTAAACAGGATTTTAAAAATATTCACTGAGCTGCTCATCCTGTCAGTGCTGTGCCACAATAGCTTGTCCTGGTAGTTATAGCCATATAGCTTTGTGAAACTGTGGTTTTTTTATATTTCTTGGTTACAACTTCAAAGCATTTTATAACAATTTCCGTTGTTATAATTATCCATTTCTCCTAAACAAGGAAGTCCTATGTTGTCTCAACATATAACATGTGCTGTACTTGCCCCGAGTAAAAGTAACTCTAATTTTATCATCTAGTGCTTTAAGGTAACCTCAAGAACAAAGTAATGAAATGTCCAGATACAAAACTTTTATTCACCTCCTGACCAAACAATACAATTCCTCATTTTTGGCTAAATATAGATTTGGTAATGTTGAGTTAATTTATCCAAACATTTTTGAGAAGTTATGTTGTCAACATGCAAGGTCAGTTCAAGGTTGGTTTTCAGGACAGTCGTCTGTTTTCTCCAGCCAGTGCAGCGCATAAAATTAGAAAAACAAATGTAAGCAGGCAATGGCTCCATATCCAAAGGTTAAAAACTTCAACCTACTCCACTTCAGAGTAAAACTGTTACTACTTATCTCAAATGTAAAAAAACCCAAAAACAAACTGCTAATCTTTATTTTTGCACTTTCCACAAGGTACTTGAATAAATTAGATCTTCATATTAGATGAATTTCTCAGTAAGTAGAACAGATTTATGAGGCTACGTATTCAGCCATACCCCTCCTCTATAAACTCTGCCAAGTTTCTATTCTTCAGTTGTGAAGAAAATCATTCACTGCATTGGCTATAAAAATGACGGCTGTCTTTTCATAACAGGATGTGGATGGGAACGGTGTGGCCTCCTAAATCTGCTCAGATTTTCTCTGTTCAGATGTGACATCGGAGTGTCCAACTAATTCCCCAAAACTTTATTTTTGGGAAATGAATGCCTGAGTTTTTGTCAAGTGGTCTGCCTCTTTCACCAGATGTTTCTGCAGAGAAATTGTAGCCTTTTTGTCAGGCTTATCAATCAACTTTGTCCCTTTCTTCTGAGAGGCTTTACTGTTCCTAGTGATACACATAAAAATGAGGCTGAAATGGGAAAATAACACAATCTGCTGTGCTGGAAATGAACTGACTTTTCTTTTCTTTACTGATGTTCTCTGGCCTGTTTGACCTTGAACTTAGTTTGTAGGAATTTTGCTCTATTCATCCAAAATTAGTCTTTTAGAATTTAATTGCATGTACTTTTTTCTCTGATTCTGTTTTTCAGTTGAAGCAGCCGGAAAAGGCGGCGGCAGCGGCTCATTCCTATTTTCAGGCCAATCCAGAACATGTGGAGATGGGCCAACACCTCGAACAGTACAAAGACCTGCAGGGTGTAGAAGAAAGCCACTTTGTGGACCGGGAAGCCCGGCCTCATCAGGTAAAAGAAACAGTCCTTATGGTCGAGGCTTTCCTCCTGTCTTCTGCATTTGATTTCGAAAGTAAAGCTGCTGTGGTTTTACAAACGGCCTTGATAGAAATGATACCTAGAGTTTTAATGACTGGAAACTCACTGAGACCTTTAGTGATAGAGCTTTGAATGCCAAAGGGTTTTAACTCCTTATTCTGCCGCTCCAGCTACTTCTTCTTCTTTTTTGTGGCTTAAAATTGAGCAGTACCTTCCATTGGAAAAGTGTACTTCTTGAACTTTTCCTGTTTGCAGCTAATTACCCCAGGATGTTATTTTTGAAAACTAAACACATAAGTAAAAAATGACAAATGTAACTGCAGATAAAAGGATTATACTCTTCTTTAAGCTTGGTGTCTTAATGCACAAATTAGATACTGCAGGGGCTTTACTTAAGACTTCTTCATCACAAGAAAATGTACGTTCTTTAAAGCATATCTTAAAGAAACAAAAGATTTATCCTCTCCTGTTCTCTCTTTCTCCTTCCCTGTTATTTCTCTGTCACAGCAATCATTCACAGCTGCAGTAAAGTTATACGACAAAGGCAACTATGAAGGCGCTGTGACTCTGTTCGAGGATGCTTTGGTGGAATACTACAAAGCAGATGTGGAGTGTCGGGCATTGTGCCAGGGTCCGCAGAAGTTTGAGGGCCACGACCATGTACGCTACCGCTACAGCCTACATGAAGTTGTGTCAGGTAAGACAGAAAAAGTCACAGAAAATGTATCTACCTGGTTTCAGTTTCAGTGCTACGTTTAAATTATGGTGAAAACATAAATATTTATCATCAATAAATGTGTATAATTCTTCTTATGATTTCATTATTCATCTTAAGTAGAGAAAAATTTATTTATCAATACGTATGTGCAGTTAAAATAATAATCACTTTGTCCATGCTTAAATTTGGACTTCTTGGTAATAAAAAGGGTTGTCTTGTCATATTTATAGACAAAAGAAAACATAACTTGAATAATTTGTGTTTATAGCTCTACTAGCTCGGTCCAATGTCTGTAACGTTTTGTTAATCTCTGTTATAAAGCAGTATACTAAAGTTGGAAGTACAGAGATTAGGCTGTACAGTTTTGCACATATTCCAGATGTGCAGCTGTCAAAATGATTTCAATTTATAGTCTTTAAGGAATAATATAAGTGATCATTAGAAAGAACAGCCAGATTACTCGCCCAGTGCAAGTATTCTGCTTAGTTTGGCTGGATTAGCTTTGCTGCACAGTTGGCTCTGGGATTTTGTAGATATGCACTATTACAGTCTTCGACAGACCATGTAGACAACTTGACCTCAGGCCAGGAAGACAACACAAATACATTTATGGACACGGTAGACGATGATTTTCTACACCCAAGTTTTTCTAACAGTTTTGTGTTGATTTGTGTCTCTGCTCAAAATAAAATACGTAAATAAACAAAAACCCGCCAGCTCTCGTATTGCATGTATTCAGTGTGGTGCCTTTAAAATGTATTCAGTTCACATTTTGTAAATAAGAAATGCAGCTTAAAAACAGACATGTATTTTGATTGGGATTTTATGTGATAAAATAGCAAAATAATTGGGAACTGGAAGGAGACTGAAAATGCATGCAGCTCGCCTGAGTCAATGTTGGGGTATGTCTCTACCGGCTTCATGCATGCAGAGTTGTTTTTTCATTTTTCTTTGTTAATGGAGTTTGGGGCGATGTTGACCTCCAGAGCCTTTAAAGGGTGAAAGAAACTAATAAAAATACTTTTGTCCTCTTGTATCTTTTCATTTAATTTTACTGTCTTTCTGTCACCTTTTTGTTTTGTTTTTTTTTTCTCTTGTTGCCATTTGGAAATATTTTCAAAATCTAAAGTTTCTTTTTTAGCCGTTCTTCATTTTCACTTTAACTTTTGCTTCCCGCTTCGTCCATCCCAGTCAATGGGCCATGTGTGTTTGACGAAAGTCAGGCCATTTTCTTTGGAAGCTGAGGCAGGTTTTTGTGCAGTAGCCGCTGCCTAATTGCTGAGTGAGTGTTTTCTGACTCTCTCATATGTGTGGTCGGATTGAGTAAACATTAAAAGACAGCTAATTCATTTTGGCCAGGCTTTGTTTTACTTAAAATGAACAGATTATTTTCCATAGCGCTGCACCAGTCGATTCTGTGATCATAATGTTTATATGTGTAATGATGTATGTATTTGGAAAATCAATCTGCTGTGTGACTTGGATGAAACAACAGAAGGATTTAACAGAACTGCTTCCGTCTGTACGTGTTAAAATTAAAACCTGAACCCTGTTGCAGCTCTGCGTGATTCAGGTGTGAAGAAATTTAAACATCACAGCCTTTTTGTCTGAAAGGAAAATCATGCTGCAGCTGCTTCAGAGTGACTTCATTACACATACATGCTAACACATGCACAAATGCATGCTGTCACTGCTGGCTGTCTTCTCAGTATACAGCATGAGGAAATGATAAGCAGCCTGCCAAATCCTGATTCTGCAAAGGATGACCTAACGTCAGGTGCTACAGTCCCCATCGGAGCAGACGATTTTATTTCAGACTCTATTGCCACCTTATGGCCTTAACTGCTAAAGGGTGCATGAACATCAAATGTTGACATTCACATTTGTAAAAGTTTCCCAATTCAAATTTCTTTTAGCATAATCCAAAGACTAAATTTTTGATTGCATTTGTTGCAGATCACTTTACTCAGGTTTTGCACTGTGAACACGAGTGCGTCCGAGATCTTGCTACCCGTCCAGGCCGCCTCTCCCCCATGGAGAACTACCTGCCTCTTCACTACGACTACCTTCAGTTTGCCTATTTTAAAGGTGGGATGTTTGTAGTCTTTGCAGTCATTTTTCTGACAGTCATGTATAAGTAAACACATGTGTTGACAGAAGTGATTAAATTGCATTTTGATTTTGAGGTTCTTGGACATGACAGCCATTTGTTTGAATGTAAAGAGGAGAAATTATTGCACCCACAGTTCATGCATGCAGATACAAGCAGATGAATTTAATTTGCTGAGAATTGAGAACTAATAACATTTTCAGATGTGTGTCTCCTTGGATATTTCAATGTCTTTAAGGAGTCTAACAACTATTAAGTTTGTTCTGAGATTTGGTAGTCCTGATAGAAATCCCTCTGAATTGTACATGATTGGACTTAAACTTTCACCTTGAAAACACTAAACTATCCAATGGTATATTAGAATAAATGGTTTTCATTTTCACAAACTGTATTTTTAAATTTTAGGTATTGTTCTTCAAAAATGTTGCGTCCTAAGAAAGCCATAAGAAATAAGAGTAATCTAAGAGTCAAGAAGTTAGAAGCAATCATTTGTATTAAAACTACTATTATTTGTCATCTTAAACATATTTTTGCTCTGCAGCCTCAGTCTGTTTTATTCAACTCAGCAGCAGTGGAAGTTTTAAATCACTCAGCAGTGGTTCTGTTTGCCTTATTGGCGTAGGTTTCCATGAAAAAAAAAGTTTCTGTTTTAGCTCAAATCTCCAGACTTTAACCTGCAAACTGCAGCTGACAGCAACAAATAAACTCCATTTGCTAAAGAAGGAAGTCCAGTATTAACCTTCCATCTTTACAGCAGAATAAAGAAGGCTTACACCTAGCAGAAACATGGACCAAAAGGTGTCTGATATTTGATTTGTATTTGTGAAAAACTCTGTATGCAGTGCAAAGTTGCAAAAATGGCAGTAACCTATTTCTTTTTATACGAAACTATAATAAACACTAATCAGAGAGAAATGTTGAACCCTCTTCCTGTCTCCCTTAATGTGTGTAGTCAACAGGCTGGAGGAAGCGCTGCAGTGCGCTCTGACCTACCTTCTGTTCCACGAGGGAGACGAGTTCATGGCAGACAACGTGGATCACTACAGAGAAGTCCTGACACATGACAGCACCCCACGAGAGGTCAGGAATCTGCTGCGTCATGCCATGGCTGGGTTTGTATGGAGGACTTTTTCTGCCATAATCCAAGAGCACACATTTTCAGCCTGAAAGCAAGACTTCATATCTTTCTTCTCAAAATGCAGGATTTTATATCTTTTGAGAGCCAAAGATGTAAAATCCTGCTTTCAGACTGAAAATGTGCTCTTGGATTATGACAGAAAAATTCCTCCATAGGTTTGGCAGCTCAAGGAAAGGCTGGACAGAGTTGATCAAATCGGCAGTCTGACAGTGTGTAGCAGAGGCTCATAGGTTTTGATTTGATGTAAAGTGTGTTTCAGGTGAAATTTATTGCTTGAAAGATCGGTGTCATCATGGGGATTTTAGGAAAAACACATGAATAAGAGTTACTAGCTCAAGACGCAGAAAGATGTCTTTATGTTAGGGAAATGATGAACAGATGTATCTTAAATTATTCATCCATCCAATGTCCATAACACAGTCATGTGTTTGGACTTGGGGGAATAGAAGCCGAAGTATCTAGAGAGAATCCCTGCATGCACAGAGAGAGCATACAAACTCAAAGCAGAAACACCAAGACTTGATCTGAGGACCTTCTTGCTGCAAGGCCACCATGCTAATTAAATGTAATTAGCATTACATTACATGAATGTAAATATTAGTAATTACATTCAGATATAAAAGTAAGTAAAATATATTTCAAGTGTTTATTTTGTTCATTTTGATGTATTATGCCATACAGCTTCTGAAACCCCAAAATTTGGTTTCACAGAAAATATTAAGGTTAAATTAGCATCTTTAGAAAAGTTGGCAGCAGAGGGAAGCATGAAGCAACGCTGACTTTGGCTTTAATGAAACCCAGAGGACCAACACCAGCAAATAATGTGGCTCCTCAGATCAAGTTAATATGTAAATACTTCACACTGGACCTCTAGCAGCTTGGACTCTGTGCCTCTCTGCTCTTCAACCAGACTCTGAAACCTGAACTTTGTATGATTCAACAGCAGTCCAGCTTAGAGGAATATATTTCCTGTGTCTGGAGCTCAGACTTTGCACGACGTTAAAATATTCCGCCTAATGGATGATGCACCACTGCAGTAGCGACATGTTCCAGTGCCTAAGATGCTAACGTCCACAAAGCGTGAGAGGGATAGACAAAAGAGAGGAGAGGGGAAAATTTGGATTTATCAGCTTGGATAAAACTAAGTATTTAACAAACCTATTACGTATTGTATTTTTCCCTCATTTTTTTTTCCTCCACATGCTTTTAAGTAATTTTGTTGTTGGTACCCAAAGCACATTTAATTCTCCACCATTATCTTACAGCTCAATGGCTTAATTTATAACAGACCATAGCCTGGCTTGAACTTGAAACACAATCAGGGACAGGCTGAGTCGATCACAGAAGGATTTAATATTCTGGGAAGAAGTGAGTGGAGAAATTAGTGAGCCTATTAACTAATAACCCAGAGACTAATCTTATAAATAAATGTATGCAGTTTGAAATGATCATGGTTTTGTTTTTACAATCCCCTCTTTACTTTTGAAGTGCATCTGAACACTATATAGAGTAAGGATAAGTCATTGCTACATCCACAATGTCCAGAAATCTGCTCTCTTCTTAGTGAAGATAGACTGGAAAGAAGCCCTGGGAATGCTCCAAACCAGAATGATGAAAGGCAGATAAAGATGTTATGCAGGAAGTGAGGAAAGACTTGAGGGGAAAGCTGACAACCTTTTGTAAAAAGACCTCTTCTTGGCCAGAGCTAAAGGTTGCTTTCCAAAAATCTGTCAGGTTGGTCATCAGTTTGTTTAACTAAAAAAGGCCTAGTCCCCTCCCTTGTTGCTCTCTCAATATTTAGTCTCGCTCTAGAAAAAGTATGTTGTTCATTAGAGCAACCAAAGTTTCCAGCAGAATGTGTGACTGTCTGGATAACATTATCAGAAGCTGAGATAAGGAGGCTGAAGCTTATATATTAGGTTATAGTTTTCTAGCTTTCCCATTTTTCACATTTTGTCAGTTTACTGTACATTAATTGTCCTCCAGCCTGCCTCCTCCATGCATTCCCTCCCTTTCCTGCCTCTGGGAGCTCATATGTAGGGTGTCAAGGCCTGGCTGAACATGCCTCTCTGTCCAAAGGTCCTGCTTTCAAAAGAAAGGAAAACTGGGGGTAGAGAGCCTGCATAAGGTTTCTGACTCAATCTTCATGCTGTTTTCCAAAGAATAATGGAAAGAAAAATGCTGCAGGCGGTTCAGATTTTTTAACAGTCCTCTGGGCAAAGTTTCACTCACTCTGAAGGAGGTAAATTTTTTTTTTTTTTTTTTTTTGCTTGCTGCAGTAGTGATACCATTTGTTCACGTGTTCATTTATTTAGATAAGGTTTCAATTTTAAACCACATTTAGGCACCAAGAAGCAATTTTATGTAGACGTATTGTACATGCTACGATGTCTTTGAGGTTTTCTTATGATAAAGGTGCCCTTTCTACATTGTGAATAAGTTAGTTTCAATTTTTATCCAAATGTGACCAATAGTTATCTTCATGTTGATGTATTTTCTACCTTTTTAATGGAAAAGGTGTTTCTTCATAATAAAGGAGATGATTTTTAGGAATGGGATGAGCGATAATGATAAAACTGAGGATGAAAAATATGTTTTTGTCCTTTTGGCAAAATGATTGGGACACGGTAGAGATGTTAGCACTGGCAGTACAGTTTTATTTTATTGCTGAACAACATAAGAAAAACTTATACTGCTGCTCTCTTGGAACCAGTGGTTGTAAAAAGTTGGTAAAAGTCTCATCAATACTTTTAGCTTTTGGAACAAGGTCCATCACCACATAGAAACACCAATTCTTATGGCAATAACCCTTCTGTAATATCTTTTCTATTTTTTGACTTTGATGGATTTTCCTCTTTCAGCTACATTTGCATGTAAGTTAGACAGAAGAAAAAAAATATATATTTCTTTTGTTTTTCTTTTGCTCTTGTAAAAGTTACCATCGATGAAAATATTGCCAAACATGTACAAGCAGTGACATTAAAAGGTCCAACTATCTTGATCAATAATTAATAATTAATTACTGTTCTTTCTTTAGATTCAGTATATGTTTAGTACTTTAGTTACTTTCTAATATTTGCATAATCGTGACTGCTTACATATTTGTAATATTATTATTTCATCAATACAGAAATTATTACTAGGTTGTGTTTGTCTGTAGGAAGCTGAACGTTACTTGACGAGGCACCAGCTGGAACTGGAACTCCTTCTAATGGGCAGCAAAATAATGGGCGTTGACTTCACTGAAGGGGTGAGTTAATTTTAGCAAAGTAACATTTGTAATTTAGATCCTTTTCTTGTCATATTGCTTTTGATCTTTCAAGCACGCCATGAGTAGTAAGTTGCTCCCACTTAAATAGTAGTTTTGCCCGGAAATGATAGAGACACTGTCCACATGTGTTGGAGAAACAGGTGTCTGGCAGAGCCGCAGTTCACCACTTTACCTGCGGCCAACAGCACCACCTGCTGGTCATGCTAAGATATTTCAACTTGCATGCAGCGAGTTTAGTATTTATCCTAAATGTTTCAATTTGTCTCTGATGCAGAATTACTGGAGCAGCACAGGAGGAAGGGATGATTCCAACAGGTAAGATGTAACACGACAAGCCAAAACCAGTGATTCCTGTTGATTTTTTTTTTTTTTTTTTTTTAAACACCAGTGTGTTGGCTGAAACTCACTAAGTCTCTCTCAGGTTCAACAGTTGTTGCTTTTGTTTCCTTAGGATTCCCTCGGGAACAGATGGCTGGATGGAGTATGTTCCCATATCAGAGAAGAAAAACATCACTGTGATTGTTTCACAGCAGCTTAAAGAAGGTAAGCCTGTGAGAGGCTAAAGATCTATTAATGTGATTTGTTAATAAAACGGTAGGAGACTTAATTAAGGTGCTTCTGTTTGTGTAGGTGGCCCCCTGCTATATGACAGTGTGCAGCTGGTGCAGAACTCCGTGGCTTTGAACGGGACCCAGCGGGTTCTCCTCGATCATGTAATTTCTGAGGGGGAGTGTGCAGAGCTCAGAAACCTGGCACATGTGAGTACATCATAAAGTTATAATATCAGGGGTAGTCTTAAATATAAACCCGCCTCTATTGGTTCAGTGTAGGGGGGTAAAAAAATGTGCTTGAAGCCTATTTGTGGGTTTATTTCTGTTTGCCAGACAGTCACCATGGCAGGAGACGGTTACAGAGGCAGGATGTCTCCACACACTCCCAATGAGAGGTTCGAAGGAGCCACTGTGCTGAAGACTCTGCAGGTACACTGAGTGCTAATGCAAACAGCTTCTTTAGTTCAAATGCACATATCACCTGAAGCAGGTGTGTTAACCTCATTTTCAATTTGGGCCAAATAAAAACCAAAAATGTCCTGAAAGGGCCGGTCGTGGCAGTAACAAACTGTTAATATTTTAATAAGTAGCTGTTTCAGCATTAAATGAATACTTCTTAAAATTAAATAATATTGAACATGTGTTCACATTGGTGTAACTTGGCACTATACAAATAAAAAAAAAAACTGATTTGATTTGATTAATAGTACTATTTAAGCACACAATTGATATCTTGAAGGTTCTATTCATGTGGCCCTCTAGAGTCTGGACTCTACTCTAGAGGGCCACATGAGCAGCAATGGTAGGCCGGATTTGGCCCCCGAGCCCTGAGTTTGACACATGTGACCTAAAGGATGCAGGGATCTCATTGAGGATGTTGCTTAAAGAATAATGTCAGCTACACTATAGGAGTCCTTATTTTTGCTTGACTACATTTTGCCCTCCTTGCAGTATGGCTACGAGGGCCGAGTGCCCATAAGCAGCGCTCGACTCTTCTACGATACCAGCGAGCGAGTCAGACGGATCGTGGAGTCCTACTTCATGCTCAACTCTACGCTGTACTTCTCCTACACACACCTGGTGTGTCGGACAGCCATCACAGGTCACTAACTCACTCAGCATAAACCCCTGACGCCCCACAATAGTTGATTTTGGGTTCTTCCCATGATTCTTCTTAATAACATTTAGGTCAGTTTATGGGCAAAATTTGTATCTTTGGATTTCCATAAGGAGAAATTAAAAACTGCTTTCATCCTCTTACAACAAATACTTGTGATTTAGATCCAAACATGCTAATGTACACACATTTATTGATTTGTTTGTTTGTTGGGTGATTGGTTTATTATTGGTTGTTCCTTAGGCCAACAAGATCACAGGAATGACCTGAGCCATCCCATCCATGCTGACAACTGTCTGCTGGATCCAGACGCCAATGAGTGTTGGAAAGAACCACCAGCATACACATACAGAGATTACAGGTAGGACAGTGACGTGCGTCTTCAAAGCGTGATTTAATCCAATGGATTATATAATCCTGTATTGATTTGGTGTTGTCCTTTCCCTTTTCAGTGCACTGTTGTATCTAAATGGAGATTTTGAAGGAGGGGAGTTTATATTCACAGAAATGGATGCCAAAACAGTGACGGTGAGATGGTTATCCAGAAAAAATAGATTTAACTTCATAATGGAAATCCTATAGAAGGAGATAACACCAGAGGTTAATTTGTATGTTTGGTGTTTGAAGATAATTAATGAATAAATCAAAATTTTAAAGCAACTTTTCATCTAGCTTGCAAGTGGCCCAAAAAGAAGAATATAATGTGATAATATAAACTAACTAAATTTGGATCTTCTTTCTTTTTCAGGCATCTATAAAACCAAAGTGTGGTCGGCTGGTGGGTTTCTCATCAGGGGGAGAGAATCCACACGGTGTGAAAGCCGTCACCAGTGGGCAGAGATGTGCTGTGGCTCTGTGGTTCACCTTAGATCCACTCTACAGAGAACTGGTAAACAGACTTTAAGGCTACTTCAAAGCTGCAGTGCTTTGGAAAATGATTAACACAGCAGGGTTTGTTTGCAGCCGCAAAGTGAAAGCCATTTTAATAGAACTCTGTGTGATGGATCAGCAGTGATAACCTAATGTTTGTGGAGTTGGCTGATAAGAGTACGGTGTCCTGAAATTATGTTTTGCTTTTGTCTTTAACCCACACTGCCTCTGTGTTTTTTTAGAATCACATTTCTCTGTCATAAAAGCTGCAAATCTTTTGGAGGATGTCTCATACAATTTGCATGAAACTTCGAGACTGAATTTTTTCCTCAGTCATTTTTGTAAAGTTCCTCAACATCAGTTGGCATGGATACCAGTATTTACCAAAGTTCCCTAACAAGCCTATACTCCATCAATTTGGGTGCCAGACTTCTTTTCTGTTGCATTTTTGTTGATACGACATCAACAGATGTAATTATGAGAGCATCGTGTTCTTAGAAGCCTTTGCGTGGACGAGTACAAGACCAGACTACGTCTCAATAGTTTACCCTATTTACCAAACTAGAAACAACTGGACATGGAAATGAATAATCTTTATGTTTAAGCTTATTCTTACTTTTGAACACTTACTAATGTTTAGAGACCCACTGCTATCTCTCAGGGATTCAGATAAAAATGGCATTGCTATTAGTCTTCTTTTACAATTACTCATCATTTGCTACAATCTGACTTCTCATACTTCCTCATCTGAGTCATGGTCCTAAAATATATAGCTCTGGAAAAAATTAAGAAACCGTTTCAAATAATCAGATTCTCTGATTATACTCTTTATAGGTATATGTTTGAGTAAAATTAGCATTATTCTTTTATTCTATGAACTACTGACAACATGTCTCCGGAATTCCAAGCAAAAATTGATCTGCAGAAAATGAGAAATGGTCAAAATATTGAAAAAGATGCAGCGCTTTCATACCTCAAATAATGCAAAGACAACAACTTAATATTAATTTAGAAACAACAATGCTAACGTTTTAATTCAGGAAGAGCTCAGAAATCACTCTTTGGTTGAATAACTGAGGTTTTCGATGGGGTTCAGTGCAGTGGGCTCTTAATTTTTTCCAGAGCTGTATATACAGTCTACAGTAACATATGAGTTATTAAGTTATTAAGGTAACTCTGTACTCATATTCAACGTCTTACATCTCAGTGTTAAAAATACTAAACAAATGAATCTTCCAATATCTTTATTTGATAATTATTTTTAATTGCTATAATATATGAACAAAGTTGTTGGTTTTTTTTCCTCTTATTTCCTTCTCGCCGTGTCTTTTTGTCCCCATTTTTCTCCAGGAGAGACTGCAGGCGGACGAGGTGATCCAGGCTTTGGACATGCAGTCTGTTTGGGGTCAGGGCCTCACCATCAACCCTAAAGATGAACTGTAGAATAAACAAAGAAGTGTCCATCACTTCTTCACTATCTTTATCAATGAAACCCTTTGGTATATTTTACTATTTATTAAACAACGTTTGGATCAGAACATTTCTATTTTTGTACTGTGCTATACCCAAGTGCAAAGTTAATAATAGTGTTGTGTAATCGGTTTTATTTGTACCGTCAAGCTTCTGTTTGGCTTTTGAACCATTTTCCAGTGAGATCCTGTTGTTTGGTATTTTTTATGCTGTGAACTGTGAAGTTGATGTTTCACTGTTTTGGGTTGTGATTGTTTCCTATCTTAATTTAGAAAACTCAGAGGTTAGTAACAAAATACACCTGAAACTTTTATCACAACTAGAACTGCTATAAATATATTATTACACACAGTAAGATGTTACTCAGTTTTTCCAAATTGTCAGTAAGAATTTTCAAGGTTGGTGGTACACTGTTTTTGGAAATTGCAATAATTGGAACCTGTTCCATGCTGAATACATAATTTCTAAGAGCATTGTACAGTTTTGCACATTTACTGATATGAGAATGGTGAGCGCGTGAGTATTTGATTTATTTATGCTTTTTAGACAGCTGATGTCTGCATTTCACATGAAAAAGTTTTGGGGTTTTTTCATGAAAGATGCCAGCTGTTCCTGTTTCAAGGAATATGTGTTTTTATGACCATTTATTACTTCATGCCTGTATTGATCATGATGATGATGATGCACTGTAAGTCAAAACTTAAAGTTTCCTATGTGCTCTCAAAATTTCTATTGTGGCCTTCAGAGGGAGGCAATTTTTGTTTAAGTTAACATAAAATGGGTGTGTTCAAGCATAGAAAAAAAAAAAATTAAATTGTTTATCATTTATTTGTCTATCATTTATATTTAAATGTGTATTTTCCAGGCACAATCAAATCTCTATATGACTTTAGATTTGATGAGGAAATAATATTGTAACACCATGTAACTTGAATACCTGAAAGGTGAAAAGCAGTTTTGCATAAGAGAACTATAATTTTGTTGTGTAAAACTCCTAAATATACAAAAACAAACAAAAAACACATTCTCCTTATTGATTCTCTATCTAGATAAAGTCCTCTAATCCTTATTGTTTACTTTGATTATACTGTAAGCCTTCCTCTTATTAAAAAGAGGCTTTAGCTCTGCCTGAAGAGCTGAAAACAATTTTACTTACGAATTCAGCCATGTTGATCAAAGTTTCAACTGTTTGGTCTCAGTCTGTAAACATTTAATTTAACATGAATCATAAACTCTTAAAACACATTTAAAGAGGATTTATCTTCTTAGCTGTGCTCAGATTAACTATTCAGAATAATAACATTGCACTGAGTCAGCATGTAGACGTACAAAAATAGAACTGAGAGCATTGAAGAGCACCAAAGATCAGCCTGAACAGTCACTTTCCTAAGAATTAAGACTTTATTACCATTTCAGATACCTATGTCGCTGCTGACTATAAATGTTTATTATAGTTTGGATTTAACCAAAATGTAAAAAGTGCTAAAATTGTACTGTCTAGTTTTTCTTAGACACAAAACAATAAAACCTTTTTTTTTCTTTACATCTTTGAACATACATCAGTAGATAAAGTTTTTCATTCATGAGAATTAGCTTGATCTACATTAAATTAATCAAGCACTCTGATCAAAGGCATGTAATGAGAATCAATTAATCTGTATTTTAGGAAGCACTTCATACAAAGTAATGTGCATCTGTTGCTACACAGAATATAATTCATAATAAAAAAATCCACTCAATTTATTGGATGATTGATTGAGGTCTGTTTACATGAAAGGAGGTCACTGTGGTTTACTTTTCTCAAACCGTACTGTAACGCAGCACAGAAAACAATACAACATAACACAGAGTACACACAATAATATTCCATTCATACCTTGCGAACAGATATATATGATAAAATCAATTTCAGTTGCAATTTTTAATAAGCGCTAGATGTTGTGTGTGAATTAGGAGGGTGTGTGGGGCTCGTTTGCCTCAGTAACGGTAAGCGGAATCGTCCGTGAACTGGAAGGGTCTGGTTTCACTGACGGCACAGATCAGCTCCGTCATACGGCGCACACGCCGCACCTCCACCTTCACCCTGCGGGAGTGCTCTATGGCTAACATCCGCTTTGCTCGCTTTTCCTCATGTTTACGCTTCAGCCACCTGGAAAAGGCAAGAAAATATTAAATAAAAGAAATTATTTCAACACGATAGTAAGTCTGATGATTAATACTTTTTATCAGGTATTTTCTGCTCTGCAGACCAGAGAAAATGTTTGTAAAATTAATTTTGTAATATTTACCCTTCTCTTAACATCACATTTAGAAAGCTGAGCTACAAATATAACATATTTTACACCACAGATCTATAATATCTTCTTATTTTGGAAGTTCACACAGTCTACTGTGTGAACTCCTTGCATACTGGTAGAAGTTTTTCCAGTATGTTTTTCCAGTCCCAATTGTTTTTCCACCTAATGCACTGGGTTTTAGACCAGTTTATAACCCCTGTCAATATGCAATGCCCCAAACTAATTAGCCTCCATATTAAATGCCTGTGTACCTCACAGGCTCCGGTAAAGTGAAAACCAAGACCTTCACAAGAACATCACCTTTAACTACACTGCAATGATGTCTGTATAATGTAAAAAGCTGACATGTTGAATTATCTAATTATTTGTTTGTTACTACTATTGATGACTTTGAATGAAACAGGTAAGGAGGTCACACTCACAGATTGAAGGCACGGTCACAATCCTGGCGGCTGTGCAGTAGACAACTACACTCCTCCTCAAGTTTCCTGACCTCCAGAATCTGTCTCTCTTTCTGCACCTGCTCCGTTTTCTTCTTAAGCCAACCCTTGTAGGCCTCCTCTGGGTCATAGAAGTCTCTCTGTGGCCACGGGCAGAAGTGGAGATAATTCAAAAATTGTGAACGTTTTTTTCTTTCTTAGTTGGAAAGTTTATATCAGCATTCTAACTTTTGAGGAGGAAGCAGCATTTTTAGGATTTTCTTTCTGAGTTTGACACACCGACTTCCTCCAGGAGAAATTTTTTAAGGGTCAGACGATGAACTAAGACACTGATCGAGCTTTTGGGACATAAAGGTAAGAGGTAACCTTCAGCATCATGTTTCAGTGCCAGTATTGCAGGTATGTTGAATGGTGAAGCTTGAATCAAGCAAGAAGACTTCCTTCAAATTTTTAAACTTGGCTTGGAATCAACATCTAAATGACTAAAACATTGACAAAATTTTGAAATGTGCATTAAAATTGGTTTTGGCATTGATTATTAACAACTCTACAAAAACTCATGTCCTGTGCATAAACACTATCTTCAAGATAGGAAGCCCAACAATTTAAATGAAGTCCTCAGATTCTGACTAAGAGTCCTCCAGTATTCAGTTTGTACTATGTCAGCGTCTTGCAGATGGCTTGACATTTAGGCTCACAGTGTGAGCATAAAAACTTCTAAATGCCGCTGTAGCTATTACCACCTATTCTCACTCTCCAAATTATTGTCACTAATTGAAGGCTTGAGGTTGTTTTGATCATTGCAACCTCTAAGATTAAAAACTGTTTCAATATTTTGATCTGGAAACACCCATACAAGCTCCAGTTCTGCATTAGGCTGCATAGTTATCTTTTTGGGAGATTATCACTGAGAATAACTGCAGGCTTGGGAAACAGTTTCCTCTAAAAATAAAATGAGAGAAAGGCAGAGGGAGACTTTGATCTTCATAGAGAGGAGGAGATGGGATCCTTCATATTTCAGTAGTGGATTAATATTTGACAGGGTTTGTGCTGCCTACCTTAGCATTCATCCTCTCTACGTCCTTGGCACGATGAATCTTTCTCTCCTCAAAAATCTGTTCTCTTTTCCTTATCAACCACGACTTGAAGGCCTGCTCGTTCTCCTGTCTCCTAAGCTCCTCTTTCTCACGTTTCCTCTGCTCTGCCTGACAAGAAGAACAACAATCTACGTGAAAAAAAAAGGTTTACCAGTGTCAACTGACAAATATCTACAAATGTATCTTTTATTTTTATTGTCACACCTCTCTGGCAAGCCGCTCCTTCCTCTCCTTCATCTTCTGCAACAGCTCTTTTTGCTGTGGAGAGAGAGCAAAAGTCGCCTTGGAAGGAGTTCCTGTCGCAGACTGCACTCGCCTCTTGCCATTTCTCATCTGGGTCCCTCTCTGGCCTTGGCTGGCCGAACTGGGTCTGACCTTGGGCTTAGTTGGAGGTCGCGGTGCTTGAAGTTGATCAATGCCCAGTTGAAAGGAGGGTTGGAGGTGAGCAGACGACTGTGTACCATTACCTACATAATTTACTATTGGAGGGAGGAGACTCTGGCTCTCCATGTCCTTCATACTAACAAGGTGAAACTTACCATCTTTTTCCACAAGCACTTTACTCTCCTTAGTTTCCCGAAGTCCTTCAACACTAAATCTTCTGAATTCCTTGCTTTCGTCATAAGGAGAAAATGTTAACTCATCTATAACCTCGGCTCTTTCCTCGCTGCTGACTTCTCCTTCAGTATCACTGGTGTATAACTCAGACTTCTTCAGTGATACCTCAGACTCTGCATCTGAAACCTTGGCTCTGTCCTTAATGCTAACTTGTCCACTAGAGTCAATGATTATGTTGGACAACATTCCTGATACCACAGATGCTGCACTTGCAATCAAGACTCTCTCCTTTTCTTCATCAGTGTCAGAGTTGCTATCTGAAAGGACCATGGCTCTGTCCTTGGTGCCAACTTGTCCACTAGAGTCAATGATTAAGTTGGATAACATCCCTGATACCACAGACGCTGCACTTGCAATCAAGACTCTCTCCTTTTCTTCATCAGTGTCATCAGAGTTGCTATCTGAAAATAGTGGGGGCACCACCAGGTCCACCAGTTTGTCTTTAAAGTGAACGCCTCTCTGTCTTGTCATATCTGGCGTGTCCTGTTCCTGCAGTTTTTTGTTGGCCTGCTCGATTTTATCCAAGATGTACATCTGTTCCTCATCTGTCTGCTCATTTATCTCAGGAGAAGGCAATTCTGCACGAAATGATGTACTCTCTAATGATGTACTCTCCTTGTCTATGTCATAGCCTACTGGCTCCATAGGAGACGGCCAACTTTCTTTATCCGCTTTCACATGGTTTGGTTTTTGGTCCTTGTTTTCATTTTCCATCCCTTCTCTTGGAGTCTCTTCCTTCTCCAGCTCTTTGTCTATTTCTGCATCTATGTCCCCATAGTCAGAGCCCTGTTCAGTAGATGAAACAGACATTCATTACTTAGGTTGTAATGTGGACAAAAGGCCAAGCTCAACACTTAGACTTTGATAATGTGCTAGTGTGATAGCAGTCTGTTTGCTCATCAATGATGCATTGGGGAGTATCAGACTGAAAGTATGCCACTGCATGTGAATAGCATTGGTTTCACATGCAAGAGGTGAGATCTGCCAGGTTGTGTAACTTAACACTATTACCCATCACACTTTAAAGAAGCTCTGTGGGTTAGTGACACATTCAGGACACACAGAAGGGAACTCCAAACATACAGAGCCTCCATGCAATCGCATTCATACCTTTAGTGTCATTACGAACACAAATTTCATGGCATTTAAATTATAATAATTATGAAGTCAGAGAGAAATGATAGTTTAAATTTATTTCACAAATACAATTTTGAAAAGTGTGTCACTTACATAAAAATGATGAGCAATTATGTATTGTTTGTTGTTTTCATTGAAAATTGTGATTCATTGTGTGATATAATATAATATAATATAATATAACTGATGATGTAACAAAAAATAATTATTAAATTCATGTGGTCTTTTGCATATGTATACATTTTATTTTTTGAGAGCAGTATTTATATTTGCAGTACCACCAGAGAATGAAAGCAACCAAGAGGTCCATGTTAGTTCTGAAGGAGCTGTGTTAAAATAGTCTAGTCAAAGTCTTCACATAATTTGAATTGAAAATCTGAGGCAAAACTGAGTGAGCTTTAAATCTTTTGAAAAGAGAACTTGAATAATATTTTCAGTCCCTACAAAACTGCAAGACACATGTAAAAAAAAAAAAAACAAAAACACTTCCAACTTAAATTTCAGTCCAAGGAATAGATTCACAAAGGCTGATATTTTTTTATTTTATTTTATTTTTATTTTAGAAAAACTGAAAAAAAAGAGAAATCATAAATCCTTTCCCTTCCTCTTCTCAAAAGGTACTACTTTGGGTTGGTCTATCACATAGACAGATGATGTGGCAGCTGTAATGTGACAATATGTTGAAACCTCAAGAGGTATAAATATTTTTGCAGCACAACGTGGATTCACCCCAGAAATTAAAATGTATTGTTATCCCACAGAAAATTTAAAAAAGCAAGCAGTCGGTTACCTGTTGTTCATTTTTGCCCTCCTCACTGATTAGCCAGTCAAGATCCTTTTCAAAGTCATCTTCATAATCCTCCTGAGACTTGGATGAATTTGCCTCAGTCATGATCTGCTGATGTGAGACAAAACGACCAAATGTTAAAGAAATTTTGTAATGATTTTAAGTAATTTTTACAAATATTGCGAATTGTTTATGACCATACCAGGAAACTGATCCACACTGGGTTTTAAGACATTTCTTAAAAGTAATAGGAAAAATCCCTTCATAAGTTTTCATTCTGGTCCATAGTAAATATACATTTTGGCTGCACTATGTTACTATATAAATATATATCCTTATTTAAACCAAAGTATGCTTTTTTGGATTTGATTTTTATCAGCATCTCCTAAAAATATAAACCCAAATCTAAGACACATGTTTTATCCACTTATACTCTACTACATTGAAGCCCGCTGGGTATAAAGTACAGAGTGAAAAGTGTAATTAAAAATTCAGTGGTCTAGGCAAATGGCTGTTAGAGACCAGGGTTCAACCAGTGTGTGCTTGAATACGCAAAACAAGAAAAACACTACAATTGTGCTGTTGTTAACATAATATTTACTTAAAATGCTATGCATAGCTGTTTTGGCAACGTCCATAAGTAACTTATTAAATCGACATCGCAGTGAAATAAAGACAAACTGAATAAATTGTTTGTGATTTGTCGCCATCTGGTGAATAATAGGTGGTATTGCATAATTACCCAAACTTTATTTCTTTTTAAACCATAAATCCGAATCCCGTAGCTAAAACAACGGCTATATGTTTAATTTTAATTTGTGCAGCATTGTAAATTCTAATAATTTACAACACTGAACTCAATACAAGCTAAGACAAAAATGTCCCAGTTAATCTGGTTTATTTTTATAGTTCTGGTTGACGAGATAATTAAAATAGGAAAACTAAAAGTCGCGAGAGCAGCAATCAACACCAATCTTTCAATCATGCTAACCAGAAATAGATAAGAGATTCTTACCAAATGAATGTTAGCTTTTCCACTCACCAACAGGCTCCGCAATGACCTGCCGTCGATGAGTTAGGGAAACAAATTTATATTGGCGGATTGTTTCGTTGTTATTTCTCCATCTCGTTGTCCCACATACTGCGTAGCAGTCTGTATGGCAACACCTGCTATCATAATCTGGCCCGAGTCTCTTCAGCTTTAACAGCTTTAATAGACGTGTCGTCATGGCAACCAACAACACGCTTTATCAAAGCGCATGCGTACAAACACGGCCTGCTGTAAAGCTACTGTTTTTATATTTCACACATACTGGTCCATTCCATATCTTTATGCGTATTAAAAAGTTTAATTACTTCGGTTTCACCTATGTTAAGCACATTATTGTATAGATTAATTACACACAGACTGATGTTTTCATATTTCTCTCAATTATAAATTTCCGTTAGAGCTAATGAACACAGAACATTTATGATTAGGACATTCCACCGACAAAGCTACTCCCTTTATGCTAATATTGAATATGACAATTTAAAATTGCAACTAAAATATCAGCTGTTGCTCTCTATAAAAAAAATTAAACAGACAGATAGTATAATAGCAATAAAAACAATTAACAGAATATTGAACATATGTCAATCCCCTTTTTAAGTAACTCGAGAAACGGGGAGGGCGAGACTTTTTAATCACTTCGTAAAACACTGGGCAAATGTGAAGTCCATGAACGTTATATCCGTGTCTATCGTATGGCATTCTGGGTCTTGTAGTTGTCATTTAACATTCTACTCTTTGTACTTCCCTCCTTGGATACGTTAGAACTACATTTCCCAGGTAGCCGTTATCAGTACCCAGAAACCACCCGCCCCTTTACTGGACAGTTTTTAAAACATGACTAATAGCACGTAGGCGTGCAACTTCTCACAGAGTCAAGAGTTGTTCCTACTCATTGATCAGTTACTGTTATCACTTCACTGAATATAGCAAAACGTAAGCGTTTTTTCTTGAAAATGGCGTCCATCGTTCTTTTATCGGTAAAGCATACGGCTCAGACCAAAGCAAAACGATGTTTGGGTTGTCGATTAAAGGGTCTCGCAGCTGCTGGTGGCCCATCCGCGGCTTTCCTTCCGGCAAGGGAATGGCTCTCCCAAGGCTTGAACTTACGGTTCATGTCCCACGGGACCGCTGGTCGGTCCGCAGCCGGGACAACCAGAAGGGGAGCCCTGGTGTTTAGTGGTGCGGCGGCAGTTACCGCCGCAGCGGTGGTGGGCTTTCTGGCTAACGCTAATCACTTCCAACGGGCACAGATGGCGACCACAATCCCCCAGAGGGCAAAGAAGAAGAGGGAGGAAGATGAAGAAGAGGGGGACATTGCGCAAAGATGCCGGGGCTTCATGTCTGTCCCGGTGACTGACATCAGTGTACTGGAGAAAAGGAAGGATGAGATGAGCACCAAGATGGAGATGCTGATCATGGAGACTCAGGCTGAGTTCTGTAAAGCCCTGGAAGAAGTGGACGGTGGGACATTCAAGGTGGACAAATGGCAAAGGAAGGAAGGTAATACGGGGATCACTGGGGCAGCTAGTGGTTTACACTTCTTAAGCAGACCATACAAATACAAACACTGCTCTTAAAGTATGTAAAATCGACGTTTGCATCAGAAACAAATTCCACAATACCTGTAATGTTGCCTTGATTCTTTCATGCATGTTTGGTTGTCATTGGAGACTAAAAGATTTTTCATTCAGCTATGCTAAACGCATGGGCAGACCTAGCACCGGATTCGAGGTCAAGCTCCTCCTCAGAGCTGCAGTTTCCAAGCTTCCCAGCTTCTGGCTCACAGAGCAGCCCTCCTCTAAGACTCACCCAATCAGCTCCTTCAGACTAGCCAGAACCAATTGGCAAACACCTGGTGGAAGTTCGCATCTGCTAACTTCATTACAAATACTCCAGTGAAACCCTAGAAAAAAAGTTGTTAAAGGTTTAATAGAAGAGCAATGTTGTGATGACTTTCTGAAAGTGGCGTTTCAGAAAAAGCTGAATGTTCAAGGTGTTTAAATAAAGTTACGAAGTAATATTTGAAACATAAATATATATATATATATATATATATATAGCATTTTTAACAACTGAGCCACAGTGTGCTAAACATAGCACAATGTGGATTGAAAACACAATATTTCCCCTATTACATGTTTATAGGGGAAATAAACACGTAATAGGGTTTATTACGTGTTTATTTCCCACGTAATAAACCCTGGTAAGCATGCACATGCAATATCAACAGACATAAATGCAGAAAAACAACTAATTTTCACCATTTTGTTTTTAGGTGGAGGAGGAATCAGCTGTGTGATGCAGGATGGAAAAGTGTTTGAGAAGGCAGGAGTTAATGTGTCGGTGGTGTTCGGGTATCTGACTGAGGAGGCTGCGAAACAAATGAGAAGCAGAGGGAAAGTCCTCAAAGGGAAAGATGGTGGGTTCTGCTTGGATTTATACTTTCTCCCTAGACACCTTCACTTCAGGTATATAAACTATAACTTGGCTCTATTTTGCTTCAGGTAAGCTGCCATTTTGTGCCATGGGTGTGAGCTCCGTCATCCACCCCAAGAACCCTCACATTCCCACAGTGCACTTCAACTACAGATACTTTGAAATAGAAGAGGAGGACGGTGAGTCTCTTTTTAAAGCATCCATGTTTTGGTATCAGTGGCTCTATTGACTCTGGATTAATGATGAGTTTTGTTTCCTTCTCCCTGTTACTTGTATTGTGTGTGTGTGTGTGGGTGTGTGTGTGTGTGTGGGTGTGTGCTCTCAGGCTCCAAGCAGTGGTGGTTTGGTGGAGGAACAGACCTGACCCCGGTGTATATTGACAGAGAAGACGCCTTTCTGTTCCACAACACCCTGAAGGAAGCCTGTGACAAACATCACCCGAAGTACTACACAGACTTTAAAAAATGGTACAGCTCCTTCAGTGACTCTGACATGTCTGTGCACGTCAGATCTATGTGTGAGTTTTTAGGAGTGATTCCAGTGAATTTGTGTGGATGAATTACAATGGGTGTACCCACACTGCTGGTTGGTGATAAGAGGAAGTCTCTCCCAAAATCTACAGATGCAGAAGAAAACCGTTGAGCAATGCCTGAGGTCATAAATGACTAGTGTTGATGTGTACAGGAAGGGTGGGGAAATGATTTTTCAACATTTTGTTTTGTGCTGTATTGATGAAAGTAAATGATATAGTATCTGTTCAGGTGGATGTTTGTTTTCCAAATAAATTGGAAAGTGTAAAATTATCAACTTATCTGTTGACTTCTTGTGTCCTCCAGGTGTGACAGGTACTTCTACGTCCGTCACAGAGGAGAGACTCGGGGCATCGGAGGAATCTTCTTTGACGACCTTGACTCCCCAAATCAGGAGGAAGTGTTCAACTTTGTTAAGAGCTGCGCTCGAACCGTGGTGCCCTGTTATCTTCCCATCGTGAGGAAACATCTTAATGATTCCTTCACTCAAGAGGAGAAAGATTGGCAACAGCTGCGACGAGGAAGGCAAGAGGAAAATGAATTCTATCACAGCTGATGTGTTTCGAGGGAAAAGGAGTAAATTTAGTTGAATGCTGTGTTTGAAAAAGAAATATTTGTCAGCAAATGCTATTATAGAAATGAATTGTGAAGTTTTGTATTTTATATTTTAAAATTAAAGCAAAGCACCCTGAACTTTGGAAAGTTGAATTTGGAAAAGTCATTCAAAGCTTAATGTAGGAGCCCTGTAAAATGAAGAGTCTGATTTTAGAGTTACTATTTTGTTTGTGTTGCAGATATGTAGAGTTTAACTTGGTGTACGACAGAGGAGTAAAGTTCGGCCTTGCCACACCGGGGTCCAGAATCGAGAGTATCCTTATGTCTCTCCCCCTCACAGCCAGGTAAAACATTACCTCTCCTCCTCTCTGGCCGATAGTAATCATCTGTCTGTGTTGCCTGGTAACCGACTCCTCCTTCCTTTCCAGGTGGGAGTACATGCACGAGCCTGGTAAAGGTTCCCGGGAAGCTGAGATGCTGGAAGTACTCAGAAACCCAAAGGAGTGGGTGTGAGCACCACAGTCAAAAGTTTACAGAAAGAAGAGCCTTTGTAGTATTTTTGTAAAGCTTTGACCTGTTTTACAAGACCTGTGTTTATAAGGAAATATCAAATGTCATCAATTGTCTGAGGTTTTTACTTGCACTCTTAATTTTCCTTCCTTCATGTATTTTTAAATGAGCCTTCCTAAAAGCTTTAAGGATAATGTTTTTAATAATTGTTTTGTGCTATTTGTCTCTCCTTGGCAAAATGAATCACATCAATTACCTTCATAGATTATCTGCTTGTAGAGGTGTCTCTATGTCTTTTACTCATAATGGCAAACATATTTTTTCTCCTTTCTTATTTTTTTAAATTTTCCAGTGACTTGAATTAGTCTTCTAATCTTTTCATTTATTTATTGAAGCACTTAAAGGGAAAAGAACAAACTGAATGTATGTGCTTTTACCACTGATGTAACAGAATCAATAAATCAGATTTTGACATATTCCTATCTGCTCTAAACATTTAATTTTGTTTGATCAATCATTCCTAAAAAGCAAGAATAAGGTACAACTGCAGAAAAGTGGTGTACTAAATTATGTAATGGATTTATTTGAGAGTTACCCAGAAGTGGGAAAAATGTCAGTTGACTGTTTGTAAAAATGTTTCTCTCCACCTCTTGCATTACTTGTTATAGCGTGCAATCCCCTGTAATGTATAATTTAAAAGAGCTGTTTAACGGATTAAATGTTATATTGAGTTGATTGTCCTGGGTGTCTTTAATATTAACTGGATAGATACTTGAGAAAGCAATTCAAGAGAGTTGCCACCAAAATGAAATTAATCCAGCTCACTAACAGACTTTGTATTAAACATAAAAATATTTGCAAAATCCTGACAATGTTGAACCCAAATATGAAACAGAACTGGCAAGAGTTCATAGCTATGATGTTGGTCCATTATACATAAATGAGTATTATTTTACTTTATTAGTAATTCTCTGAACAAGTTCATCTTAAGAGTACACTTGCCAACTCAGCACCTCTGAAGTACCTAACGGCTCCACCGACCTCAGTGAAGTTACCCCCCCCCCCCCCACCTCCTTCAAATCAGACAAAATTGGTGTCAAACATTGTGCTACATTTGTGCTGGTTTGTGCAGCAAACATTTTCGTTTGTCCCGCTTTGGCTTTTAAGATATTAATGAAAGGTTAAGGGTCAAAAGGTCAACCTGCTGCTTTTTTTACTAATCCTTCTCAGTCCATGCAGTTCTTGCCTCATCCAGTTTCACTGTAACTGACTCATTTTTGTGAGTCCAAACTCATACTTATGGAAATATGAGCTGAAGATTTCCAGTTAATTCTAAAATATCTTACTTTCCAGATAATTTCTTTTAATCATCCTGTTACACCTTTTCCTATTATTTCAGGGGCAAACTGCACTCACTCCCTGCTTCCTCGTCTTGATTTTTGATCAAAAGCTTGTTATTTATCATATTTTACCTATCATCCAAGTGAATAGTTAACACATACCTTATCACAGCACAGTTCCTCTTCAGTGGGCGGTAGCTCACACTCTCCTTATTTGGATATTTTTATGTTGTTTTTTTTTTGTTTCATGTTTTTATTGTTTACCAATATACAAAATCTCAGAGTTACAAGAACAGTGCACCAAGGGTAGGAAAAAAGAAGAACATAACAGTAAGGCAAACAAAAGGAAATAAAGCAAATATTTAAAGCAAAAGAACAGTAGCTATATTGCCAGTCATTATTACTTTCCCCGTATTTCTTCATCCTTGCTGGTTCATTCAGCAGGGATCAACCAAGTCCCCCAGTTTTCATCTCTGTCTGTGGTTCAGAGGACTACTCGTCGAAGTTTGTCAATACTATGTTATTATTGTTGTTATCGATTTTATGCGCATCCACATAATATTTCAATGTTGTGTGATAAAGTTTAAATGTCTTGTCTGGGCGTTCGGCTCCATCATTATTCTGAAACAAAGATAAAAAATAAATCCATCTCAAAAGTTTATTGTTTTGTAAGAGACCCTGATACTTGTTCTTATCCTCTGAATTGATATAAATGACAAACATTTAACAGTTTATATTTTTCCAAACCCTTTTTTCATTAGTGTTTCAATTATAACACATTTGAATGTAGAAACAATAAGTTGTTCCTTTAAACATTTTATTTTCCATTGCTCTTCATTATTTATGTCAGCTTTGGATCCGTATTTCTATCATCTTAATATTTACTTTGGCTATTTTCTTGATGTTAAGCTCTGAAACAACAGTTAAAATAACTAATTTAATTTAAAAGCAGTTTTGTAGGAATAATTTCTTCAAAATGGCAACATAAAATGTCATTCTCAAAAGGATATTTTGAGAATAATAATAAAAAAAGAAGTTATTCTTCAGCTATCAATGGATGTCTTATAGAATCAGATTGGATCAAAAACATCATTTTTTAAATTTAAGTTTAACAAAGTGACTAAAAAGCCACTCAAACAGAACCATCTGCTTGCTATAAATTCATCTGGCCACCAGTTACTGTATCACACCTGATCCGTGGAGTTTCAGTGAGCAGAGATGGCGACCAAGATCTCCCACAACGCGAAGGAGGAGGATGAACAGAGCATTAGCATTACCATTCTGTTTTAGGTGGAGGAGGAATCAGCTGTGTGATGCAGGATGGACAGGTGTTTGAGAAGGCAGGAGTTAATGTGTCGGTGGTGTTTGGGTATCTGACTGAGGAGGCTGCGAAGCAAATGAGAAGCAGAGGGAAAGTCCTCAAAGGGAAAGATGGTGGGTTCTGCTTGGATTTATACTTTCTCCCTAGACACCTTCACTTCAGGTATATAAACTATAACTTGGCTCTATTTTGCTTCAGGTAAGCTGCCATTTTGTGCCATGGGTGTGACCTCCGTCATCCACCCCAAGAATCCTCACATTCCATCAGTTCACTTCAACTACAGATACTTTGAAATAGAAGAGGAGGACGGTGAGTCTCTTTTTAAAGCCTCCATGTCTTGGTATCGGTGGCTCTATTGACTCTGTGGATTAATGATGAGTTTTGTTTCCGTCTCCCTGTTACTTGTATTGTGTGTGTGTGTGTGTGCGTGTGTGCGTGCTCTCAGGCTCCAAGCAGTGGTGGTTTGGTGGAGGAACAGACCTGACCCCGGTGTATATTGACAGAGAAGACGCCTTTCTGTTCCACAACACCCTGAAGGAAGCCTGTGACAAACATCACCCGAAGTACTACACAGACTTTAAACAATGGTACAGCTCCTTCAGTGACTCTGACATGTCTGTGCACATCAGCCTATGTGTGAGTTTTTAGGACTGATTCCAGTGAATTTATGTGAATGAATTACCAGAGGTATACTGTCACTATTGATTTTTAAGAAGAGAAAGTCTGGCTCTGAAATTTACAGATGCAGAAGACAGTTGAGCAATACTAGAGGTTATACTAGTGTTGATGTGAACAGGATGGGTGGGGATAATCTTATGTTGCTTTTCAAAATCTTGTTTTCTGTTCTAGACTTTAAGTTGGAACTTCCCTGTTGACTTCTTGTGTCCTCCAGGTGTGACAGGTACTTCTACGTCCGTCACAGAGGAGAGACTCGGGGCATCGGAGGAATCTTCTTTGACGACCTTGACTCCCCAAATCAGGAGGAAATGTTCAACTTTGTTAAGAGCTGCGCTCGAACCGTGGTGCCCTGTTATCTTCCCATCGTGAGGAAACATCTTAATGATTCCTTCACTCAAGAGGAGAAAGATTGGCAACAGCTGCGATGAGGAAGGCAAGAGGAAAATTCATTATAGCATTCAAATTCTTAAAATCATACCTCTCAAAACTGATAGCTTTTAGTATAAAGGGGCAATGTAGGGAAATGCTTTTTTATTATCCCCTTCAGTCATCTAGTTGGAGAATGAGCTAAAGAACTAGTTTTATGAATAGGAGGATGTGTAAACTTTCTTATTGATTAGACTAAGGAGGGATTAGACTGAAATATGATAAATTTAAGAAAGTCTTTTCTGTTTGCACATTATGAACATTTAAAGATAAAATCTGACAACTTACATCTCTATTAGATCTGTCTATGTCTGTCCCAGTCTTGAAAGCAAACTTTTTTTTTTTAAGTATTCCAAAAATGTAGGTATATTGATACTTTTTCAATTCCTGGTGGGAAATTGTTTGGTTATAGCAAAAAATAACTAAATAAATAAATTAAATTTAGTGTACGACTTGGTTAAAATTCAGAGGTGAAAATGGGTGTTTTATAAATTGCTGCTACACTTCTTTTAAAGCACAAACAACACAATGCAGTATATCCATACTGCTGGATGTTGTATTATCAGTCTTGACACATTACTGTTTTTACCTATTCATTATAGTTTTTCATGTTTGTTTGTATTGTAGCTATGTAGAGTTTAACCTGATGTATGACAGGGGAATAAAGTTTGGCCTTGCCATGCCTGGCTGCAGAGTCCTCATGTCGCTCCCCCTCACTGCCAGGTAAGACATTTCCTCTCCTGCCCTCCGTCCAATAGTAATCGTAATCAGCCGTCTGTGTTGCCTGGTAATTGACTCCTCCTTCTTGTCCAGGTGGGAGTTCATGCACGAGCCTGGTAAAGGTTCCCGAGAGGCTGAGATGCTGGAGGTACTCAGAAACCCAAAGGAGTGGGTGTGAGCGCCGCAGTCAGATTTACAGAAAGAAGAGCCTTTGTAATATTTTTGTAAAGCTGTAACCTGTTTTACAAGACCTTTGTTTATAAGGAAATGTCAGGTTTCCTCAATTGTCTGAGGACTTTTCTTGCACTGTTAAATGACTTTTCATCATGTAATTTCAAATCAGCCCTTTTCAGCTCTTAAAAAGCTGTTACAAAAGTAACATGTAATTATTACTTTTGTAATAATTACTTTTATTACAAAAGTAATTTTTGTAATAAGAGGTTTGTGCCACATATATCTTCCTAACAGAATCAATATTAGCATTTTTTTTCCAAAGAAAATATTTTCTTTTTTTTCAATTTGCCAATGACTGTAATTAATTTTCTCATATTTGTGGAAGCACCATGCTTTTGTGCTTTTACCACTGATGTTCCAGTAACAAGAAATCAGATTTTTGATCTACAGCTATCTACTCTAAACATTTAATTTTGAGTTTGATTAATCTCAAACCTAATGAGAGGGAAAAAGACATTGTGTCTTATGTGAACAATGACTTTCTTTGCTTCAGCAGAGGTGTAAAAAACACCACACTTTGGTTCTTGATCATGTTTCAGAGGATCATTGCGAATCAATTCATCTTTTTGTCCTGAAATTGCTTTGCCAAAAAATAAACTCCTGTCGAGAACCTGGAGGTTTTGGACAGGAGTGTCGCTGAAAGAACGGCAGCTGTTGCTCTCCAGACCATGATACGAAGAATGCGGTCATTTCTTCAAGTTGCCTTCCCTCCCCGCAATAGCTGTAGGTTGCGGTAAACCAATATTGTCACATTTAGGCTTTGATGGCTGGTGTTCCCACATATTTTGTAGCCTAAAAGTTCAGGCAAAAGCCGGTTAGCCAGTTACTAACATGTAAACAAATGGCGGTTCCGGTTTGCGGCGGAAGACGCGCCCATAAATCACGCAAAGCCTCATGGGGGCGAGGAATGAGGTGGATTAGCAGCCATTACTTTTCACTGAATGTCTTAAGAATATTGGTTCTCTAGTTTTTGCAATAACCTATAAATAAGCGTCAATTTTACAAATCAAAAGACCAAAAATAATGTTCTTTGTGTGACAACCGAATCCGAATGTGCAAAACACAACAAACTCAAAGTGAACTCTCTAGTCCCTCAGATGTGCCTTAGCTAGCTCACACATGTACAAAGTCCGCTAGCATTAGCATTAGGTATCCTCCAGAAATATGCCCCGTTTTTTCCATAATACTAATCATAAACTAAACAACGTGACTCAGTAGTTTACATTTTATTCAATAACCTGTTCAACTCTTAAAGGTAACTAATATGAATGCATGAAAATTAATATTTACTGACCTGCGATATAGAAAAGAGGAGACACATGTTGAGATTCCTTCAGCATCTAACAAGGTTTTCTATGCCACTAATGCGGCAGGCGCCCCCAATCGTTTGTATGTGAACTCGCTCTGAATAACCGAAACAACACTAAAAAAAAAAAAAAAAAGAATTGGAAAAAGAAAAATAATCTTGGGGTACCCATTTTCATACTTAGTGTTTTCATTTACTTAGAACTAGTTTTTCAACTCTTTAGTCTAAACATGCTACAACCACATACTTAAATCTGTTTTATTACAGATGTTTGTCTTTTTTAGGTTTAAAGCCTGTGTTTCTATGTTGCTACAACTGACTCAGACCAGGGGACGTTTTGGAGCCAACAAGTCCAATGAAAGCAAACGACTCTCACACGCACCAAGATATTGTATGGATGCTGTAAACAAACAGAAGCATCATCGAACTAGGATCGGGGACCCATCACACAACCTAAAGACATTTTGGGATTACCCTTGAAGCATCATACCTAAATTAGAGGAAATACAAACACTATTAAACTGGATTGTCTATGCTCAAAAGCATTATCAGCAAATTTTGGGTCCAGACAAATTTTAAGCGGAACTGGCAAGAATTTATGGGCATGATGTTTAGATTCATAACCAGAGAAATGAGTGTTGAATCACATTTACTGTCAGCATTAGTAATTCTCTGAACAAGTTCCTCAAAAAAAAATAAAAATCAAAAAAAGGTACAGAAAACAACTCAGCTGTCATGGTTATCTGTTGACGTATGACAATTACTGGAAAGAATGAATTGTGGCCTAAAAATGACTCACCAATAGTTGTTTTGCTCATTGTTAGCAATCTGAGCAATTGATAAAAGAACATTTTAAATCCAAAGCTAAATGTTGTATAAATGTCCTTTCAGATGCAAGAGATGAGTAAATTATCTGGAAACAACTGAACAATGTACTAAAACCTAATACACATACTGATTTCAAACATTAATTGACAATGGTGGGAAAAAAATGCTGCTCAGTTAGCAACAATATTTAATGACTCCCTCAATTCATTGATTAAAGATTTAATCACAGTTTAAACCGGTCCAGATCAGCGGTTGATCCTTCTATAAGTTCTTAATAACATAAAAAAATTTCTGATGCATAGAAAAAGTACTTTTGAAACCAACTTTAAAATCGGACAGCTCTCATGAAATCAGCAACGACTAGCCAATAATTCTCCCTGTTGTCATATCAAAGATATCTTCTTCAATATCGTAAAATATCTTTGAGAGAAGATATTTCTCTTCAAGGGAAATATATTCTCTTCAAGGGAGAAGATATTTCGAAGCCCCCAAACTTTTGGTTTCTCAGAATGACAGTGTCTTGTTTTCAGACATATCGAAAATATCATGAACAATGTGTCATTCAGAATTTCCTTCTTGTGGTACAATGAAGACTGTTTCTGTTTCTATTCACCAATTACAGTAAATATTGTTTCCTCAAAAAGTTTAACTGGAATCTCTCCAGGATTTACTTTAGGTCCGATCTCAAATCTTTCAGGGAGATTTGTCTCCCGGGACGTCACCGCACAATATTTCTCAAATTAAAACATTTTTGAGTTACATCCACCTAAAATAGATTTAATTTTGTTCATGTTAGTTTATGTTAAATCTAACATGATGGATTTAAAAAAGAATTTAACCAACTCCATGTTTGTATTTTATTTTCTTACAACTTATCAGCTGTGATGACCACATTAAACAGAATGCAAGATTAAGACTTACAGCAGAAATTTCCATGTAAATAATATTAAAAGCAAATGCAATATCGACTTGCACTGCTGCTGAAAAGTATTTTACTCATTAAATGTTATTTAAAGAGCTGGATTCCACTAAGGCCAGCGATCCCCTTTACAAAGAAGATATGAAAAATCTACACCTTTCACAAATATTTCTTGCTACATTTTTCTCAAGCTGTTTTTTTTGTTTGTTTTACTTTGCATAACCTGGAAGAATTATGTCTGAGATAGTTCACATAAATTTGTAGCTCATTTTTGATCGGGTCTGTGCTGCATTTGTTCCTCAAGTCTGAACATTTACTCTGTATCAAGGAAAAAATTCTCTCGACAAAAGCATTTCAGCCTGACAATAAAAACAAATGAAACAGTCTTAATTGTTTAGCAATGTCTTTTCTGATGCTTGGAGAGACTTGTCATCGTCTTCTTAATCTTCTTGGTTTTTTATAGCATCACATCTTACTTTCTGTAGTTTTTTGTTTTTGCTACAATAAAGCTCTTCATAAATCTGATCCTTGTTAATTTTCTTTGCCATTTGGAGAGTCACAGCCACTGTCTTCAAGTCACTGCAGAAAGTTTCCCTATACAGGTCAACTGGCTTCAGTTCCACTTTAAATATCCTGGTGAAAACTGAAACCATTTGACATCGCATGCAATGTCTGAGTCAGATAAGTCTGTTTGGATCTCATGTCAGGAACTTCTTTGCCCATCAGTTGCTTGGTGTGGTATCCAAAATATTGTTCTTCTTATGCTGAACCATCCTCATTCTGAAACTGCACACTTCCTCATAAACATCTGTGACATGCAATTTTGTTTTAGAAAGAACTTAATAAAATCAAAATAGGCACAGTTTTTCTCCATTCTCAGAGTTTTAGAGGGACAGGGCAAGTAAATTGAGCGATGATGTCAGAGCTGACAAAGCTGATCGTGAGTAATGCTGGGAAGTTTGCTTTCAAATGTGATCATTGGCATTTCATAGTAACTGGTAAGCAGAGTGGTGCTATTCAAAGATGACATTAGCAATATTCTGTGACATGCCAGGTCTCCTAAACATGCTTTTCAGACAGTTTATCAAAGCTTGATGGATTTGCTATTCCATCATCATCTTCATGAAAGTAAAGTAACTGGCTCTGGACTCCATCAGTCACAGGAAAATACTGGAAATATTTTTCTTCTCTTTCTACTCTTACTTCTGACCACGCTTATGTCAAATCAGTAGCTGTATTTCCTTTACAAATGGGTGTAAAACTGTCAATATTCTACTGATGTCGAAGAAATACAATATTGCAACTGAAGTCTTTCCATTAAATAAGAAAAGCAATTTAAGTCACACATGAATAAGTTTTATTAAAATGATTATTTGAAGTCATTTAAGTAAAGTGACTCTAAAAAGCCACTCCCATAGAAGTGGGAGTTGCCATAAATTCATCTGGCCACCAGTTACTGTATCACACCAGATCTGTGGAGGTTCAGAGAGCAGAGATGGCGACCAAGATCTCCCACAACGCGAAGAAGAAGGAGGAGGAAAAACAGAGCATTAGGGAAAGATGCCGGGGCTTCCTGACTTCCCCGGTGACCAACATTAATGTGCTGGAGGAAAAGAAGGATGAGATGAGCACCAAGATGGAGATGCTGATCATGGAGACTCAGGCTGAGTTCTGTAAAGCCCTTGAGGAAGTGGATGGTGGGACATTCAAGGTCGACAAATGGCAAAGGAAGGAAGGTAATATGGGAACCTTCAATGGTTTAACCTAAAATTGCAAATACTGCTCTTAAAAATAAAATTTACTCAAGTTTGTTGTGAATCTCTAGCAGACAATTCCAGATTTGATCACTTTTCATTTGAAAATGCATCAGAGCTGTTTTCAGATCATTTGTTTCTGTTTTGCTAATTTGTTTCTGCTCTAAAGAAATATACCAACATCTCATTGCATTTCTGTGCAAAACATCCAGCTATTCAGTTTCTTGAATGAAATGCATAAATTACAATTGCTAGATTATGTCAGACATTAAGAAATAGCTAAATGATCATTACTTTCAATTAAAGTCAAACTGACTCAGTTACAAACTGCATAGGCTGCATAGGCTTCCAACCTGCATCAACAGACAAATCGATATGACTCCTTTGTTAATGTCTCTACAGTGATCGACCTCCTAACTGTTCCTATTTGCTTTGTCAGACAAGGTTTTAGTTTGTTTGGTTTCGTAATATAAAGTATTTATAATTCTTAACCTATTTTGTTAGTCTTGTTCTTTTTTTTATTATGAATCACTGGGATTATCATCTGTGTAAGTTGCTCTTCACAAACAATATCAACAGACATGAATGCTTAAAACAACTAATTCTTACCATTTTTGTTTGTTTTTAGGTGGAGGAGGAATCAGCTGTGTGATGCATGATGGAAATGTGTTTGAAAAGGCAGGAGTGGATGTGACACTGTTGCTAGGTTGTCTGACTGAGGAGGCTGTGAAACAAATCAGAAGTGGAAAAAAAGCTCTCAAAGGGAAAGATGGTGGGTTCTGCTTATAGCTTGCATGTGACCAGACATAGTGTCCATTGTGTCCAATGAATACTGTTGTACTTTCTGCCTGAAAACCTTCATTTCAAATATAACTTGGCTCTATTTTGCTTCAGGTAAGCTGCCATTTTGTGCCATGGGTGTGAGCTCCGTCATCCACCCCAAGAATCCTCACATTCCATCAGTTCACTTCAACTACAGATACTTTGAAATAGAAGAGGAGGACGGTGAGTCTCTTTTTAAACCTCCATGTCTTGGTATCGGTGGCCTATTGACTGTGGATTAATGAGGTTTTGTTTCCGTCTCCTGTTACTTGTATTGTGTGTGTGGTGTGTGCGTGTGTGGTGCTCTCAGGCTCCAAGCAGTGGTGGTTTGGTGGAGGAACAGACCTGACCCCGGTGTATTTGACAGAGAAGACGCCTTTCTGTTCCACAAACCCTGAAGGAAGCCTGTGACAAACATCACCCGAAGTACTACACAGACTTTAAACAATGGTACAGCTCCTTCAGTGACTCTGACATGTCTGTGCACATCACCTATGTGTGAGTTTTTAGGAGTGATTCCAGTGAATTTATTTGAATGAATTACCAGAGGTATACTGTCACTATTGATTTTTAAGAAGAGAAAGTCTGGCTCTGAAATTTACAGATGCAGAAGACAGTTGAGCAATACTAGAGGTTATACTAGTGTTGATGTGAACAGGATGGGTGGGGATAATCTTATGTTGCTTTTCAACATCTTGTTGTTTCTGTCCTAGACTTTAAGTTGGAACTTCCCTGTTGACTTTTTGTGTCCTCCAGGTGTGACAGGTACTTCTACGTCCGTCACAGAGGAGAGACTCGGGGCATCGGAGGAATCTTCTTTGACGACCTTGACTCCCCAAATCAGGAGGAAGTGTTCAACTTTGTTAAGAGCTGCGCTCGAACCGTGGTGCCCTGTTATCTTCCCATCGTGAGGAAACATCTTAATGATTCCTTCACTCAAGAGGAGAAAGATTGGCAACAGCTGCGACGAGGAAGGCGAGTGGAAAATGCATTATCCATTCATCTATGTTCTTACACCCTTGTACCTAGTGGGGTACAACGGTGCCCTCACAGCCCTCCCAGTGGCTAGGAGGGCTGCTGGTGCTTATCTGCAGCTAGACATTTCGGGCAGGAGGCAGCATATACCCTGGACCGTTCGCCAGTCCATTGCGGAAAATTCATTATGGCACTCAAATCTCTGAAATGAATTTATATCCCTCAAAACTGATATCTTTTAGAATAAAGGAGGAATATAGTGTAATGCTTTTTAATTGTCAAGAGATATCCGGTTGTCGTCTACAGTCATCAATATGAATTTTGAATCAATTTGAGGATGTTAATTTATTTAGTCCACTCTTTTTTTCTTCTGACATTACAATAATTTACTTTGATTAACTTTTGCAACAAGAATTGAAAACTGAACTTATTGTGGAGTTTCTCAAACTCACACTGGTTTAAAATAATAAATACAGATTCCAGTTAATATATAACCCCCCTACTAATATTTGCATAAAAAGGGGAGAGGATATTAAGGATTTTGTAAACATTAAGAGATTACTATACAATAGTATCAGACACTTTTGTCTGGTGGTTCCTTCCTTCTTCCCTCCACCCTCCTATCGTTTTTATTCTTCCTTCCTTCAAATCTGCCTGCTGTAGCAATTCATAGTGAAGTTTAGTATTTGAAATTTAATGATAAATCAAAGCACTGTGTTCTTCGGAAAGTTGAATCTGAAAAATTCATCTCAAATTTTTGCATTATAGATGTGCAGAAACTCTGTAATGTTAAGAGTGTTTTTTAAAATTGATATTTTGTTTGTGTTGTAGCTATGTAGAGTTTAACCTGATGTATGACAGGGGAATAAAGTTCGGCCTTGCCATGCCTGGCTGCAGAGTCCTCATGTCGCTCCCCCTTATTGCCAGGTAAGACATTACCTCTCCTGCCCTCCGTCCAATAGTAATCAGCCGTCTGTGTTGCCTGGTAACCGACTCCTCCTTCCTGTCCAGGTGGGAGTTCATGCACGAGCCTGGTAAAGGTTCCCGAGAGGCCGAGATGCTGGAGGTACTCAGAAACCCAAAGGAGTGGGTGTGAGCGCCGCAGTCAGATTTACAGAAAGAAGAGCCTTTGTAATATTTTTGTAAAGCCGTAACCTGTTTTACAAGACCTGTGTTTATAAGGAAATGTCAGAGGACTTTGCTTTTTCAAATCAGTCTTCTTAAAAGCTTTAAAAAACTATGTTTTAATAATTGAGCTATGTGCCATTTGTCTCTTCATGGTAGAATTAATATTAAATATACTAAATATTTAAATGTTGTGTTTGACCAATCAGACCTAAAAAGCAGGAATAAACTGAGTCCTATATACAGTGTGTTATTTTTCTGATGTCTCAGCTTTCTTTATTTGAGCGGAATTGTAAACAATACTTTGGTTTTGGATCATGTTTCAGAGGATGATTGTGAATCACTGAAGCTTTTTGTCCTGAACTTTATCTCAAATCTATTTTATTGCAGTTTAATGTATTGGAGCAACATAAGGTTGCTATTGTTGTCTTACTGAAAGGTAAATATTCTCCCCAGAAGATTTACCTGCCAATGTTAGTGTTAGTGCCTCGGAGGCACGAACACTACTATTTCTGAAAGTAAATGTAAAGTACTCAATAAAAAAATTAAAATTAAAATTCATTATGTATTTTATATTTTCTAGGCTCTGCAATTACAAGATGAAGCAAAGAGAGGTGCAGGAATCAGAACTGTTTTTTTTTTTTTTTAAATAAAACTTTGTGTAGTTTCAAAACCTGGTACAGATCAGTCACAAGAAAACATCTTTTAATCTTTTTTTTTTAAATTAAAAATTAATATCAAGCTTTCCACGAGACAAGAATTTATAACAACTTCCCTTGTGTTTAATTTTATATAACATTTTGTTTAATAAGGCATTGTAAAAAACGGCTCTGTGGAAGTATTGGTACACTAATTTATGTAACCAAAGTGACTACCAGCATAGTCCAGTCTCAGAGCAAATGCTGAGACTACAGAACAACTCACAAGTGTAACAATATTTAGTGCTCAATGAAGGTTAGATGAGTACATTTGGTTTTTGGAGTGCTTATCGTTTAGGAAATATTGCATATAGATCAGAAGCACCTAGAGTAACATCGGCTCGTTGAATGAGATGTTTAACCAAACTTTCCTACCCTTCATTAAACACTTCCTGTTAAGCATAGACACTTCCTGTCAGCCTCACAGCTTACTGTAGTACAATCACATTAGTATCAATGCATTTAATGAACTCCTATGCATAAAAAAAAAAAATCAATTTTAGTTAACTTTCAGACATATTATATATACATATACAGTATGTAGAGATTATTACACATGCTAAAAGTGGAGTTTAGTAATAGTGACACTTAATACATACTCATTTCTTACATTTAATTTCCTAACAGCTCCAGAATCTCATTTTGTTTGCCCATATTTCTGACTCTGTGCAGAAACCCACAGGTTCATGGGGGTTAGTGAGCCCTGACTGTCAAACAGGGCAGATAGTTCTGACCTGAAAAGGCCAAGTTCATGCATTACCAAGATTATAAGTAATTTGATTCCCACTTTACTTCCTCCTTTTTATGTTCCAGTCTTCAACATATTCTCAAAGGTTGGATTAATGCATTTGCTGGAAAAATAAACCATTTCAACCTACATTAGAGCAAGAAATCTGATAGCACTGTGTGAAGTATTTTGAAGTGTTAACTTCTTCTTTGTATTAGGGTCTATAATTATCTACCATAAAATGTGACGGGCTACTTTTTATTTCCAGTCAGTACAAGCAGAAAAGCCACCAGAAGAGTTTCAAAAGTTAAAAGGCAGAAAAATGTCTGATTTTTGCTTTTCTTCCCTTAGACAAATAACTCCTCAGTTCAAAAGCCTGGAAACTGAACGAGAAAGAAAAACCTTAAAACATAAACAGACACAGAAACATTTCTAAGCATCCCTGGCAAAGTTGTGTAAAAAGCCATACAATAATTATTGCTGGTTAATGCAGTACCACAATCTAACACTAGAATCTAACAATTAAATCAAAGCATTTAACAGAGGAAAAAAGCATTTACTAATATTAATATCAATAAAAAAATGTAAGAGAAGCATTTATTTAAATTTTACGTTGAAAGAGGAGGTCCTGATTGGTAATCTACACCCATTTCTCTGGGACAAAAATATGATTTGACCCATTTCCTTTTCCTTTTTTTGGCAACTAAGCTTAATAGTGACCCATATGTATCTTCTCTGTAAAATTTATAGTTAGAGAAGAGGGGACACATTAGGGTTGTCGGTCTCCATAACAATTATTAGAGTCTATTTACATGTAAACTGGTTGAGAGTGATGCCAAAACAATGCCCAAGTTAAGTACATGACTAAGTCATGTACCAACAGGACATGACTTGGTACTAAGTCGTCAAAGACATTACAAAATCTAAACTAAAACTGGACTTCTTAACTTCACTGACAAAAGAATTTCCCCGTCTTATGTAACTGTGTGTATTTTTTTGCTTTTGGGATTTTACCAGGAGCTTAGATCAGATAAGACTGAGATTAAGATTTTTTGGCAAAAAAAAAAAACAAAACAAAAAACAATCAGGGTAGGTTTGGAGTAAAGTGGAGAATGAATGTGTATAAAAGCACATCAGAGCTTTTACACACATTCTTTTACACACCGTTCCTAACGGTGGACGGTCTGGGAGTCTGTTTCACATTTCTCCCACTGTGTGCTCCAAGCATGCATGTGACAGAAGATAATTACCCCATCAACCAATTGATAAGATTTTTTAAATACACATCTCAACTCAACAGTTTTACCAGTTAAACTGGCTTGCCATCGATTTCAAAGCTAAGTTCCTCCTTTTTACTGTAAGAACCAATGTTCTTATGGACAAGCACTGGCTTATCTCCCTACTTCCCTGGCAGGTCCCTGAGGGGCTCTATCCTTAAGCCTACTATTTTTGGACTGTGGTATCTCTTTTAAAAATTAGCACATTTTCAGAATTGTATTTCGGTAATTTTGTTGTGTTTTCTATATATGCGTTTCATTTTATGTTTGTGATTATTACTGGCACCAAACGTACCAATAACTGTGCAATCAGTGGCTATGATAACAATAATTATCTCTTAACAACTTTTTTTCACACTGAATAAATGTACTCAAATTAAAGGTTAAATTTTACTCAATCTTCTATTGCTAGGTTATTGTGCTGGAATGAAACATGCATTTAGTTTAAAGCTTTTTACACATCTTTACCAGGGTTTATTGTATTAGCCAAGATCACCTAATCCAAGTCCAAGACCTGTCTCAAGACCACAAACATGTCTGACTCTATATGTGTTTGGACAAAAAATAGATATCTAGATATTAAGGAAAAGAAAGGTTGAGATAATGTACTTTTGCCTACATAAGTCTCAATAGTTTGGCACTGATCCTCTAAGAAGCATCAATCCAACCCTCATAAACGCTGGTCTGAATTATAGCAATAAAACCCTTTAATCCTTCACATGAGGTGCTGTTTGGTTTTGGTATTACAGTATCACTTAATCCCTTATGCATTACTTCACCTTGATGATGAAAAGGTTAGTGCAAATTTCAACAGAACTGGCACCGGAAAAGTTTGCATCAGCCCACTGAAATGTGTGCTTGTTGAATGCTGAAGGCTGGTGATACCACTGCTAAACAATAACATGGTCTTCACATAGGTCAGGGCTTCAATTTGAGACGTTTTCACTTCCTTTGACCACTGCTGATTCTACCGGAGCTGGAGTTCACTATATCTTCATACTGAGGAGGCGGCTCTGTCTCTATCTGGACATCTGTGTGGCCCACAGCCTCTTCGTATGACGGCGGCGGATCTCCTGCGCTTCCTCTCCCCAACGTGATCTCAGAACCTGGGTAGGCCGGGCTGCTGTGGATGCTGAGTTCTGATTGGTCACCATGATGGTAATCCCTCCCCCACTGGTCCATGGAGACCACAGACAGGACATGGTTATGATGCGAGTGCCCCAGACCTGGGCTGCGCTGCGAGCGCTTGCGGGAGTGGCAGCGCCAGGCAGTGATGGCGACAGCGATGACGATGAGCCCGACCAGCAGCAGCGGCACGATCAGGTAGAGAGATTGGGCCCCGCCGACCATGGAGTCCAAACCACCAGGTGGACTGCTTTCCCGGACATATTCCTCCCAGAATCGCTTCTGCATGTTAAGAAAGACACAAGAGTTGACAAAGACCGCAATGAAGTCTGATTTTAAGGAAGCTAGAGAGTCGCGACAAATCGTCACGTTTCCTGTCTGAATAGTTTTTGCATGAGAAAACAAAGAGAGACAACAACAATCCCTAAACAAAACAAGAACACAAAGCTCTCTGGCCCCTCACAATGGCTTTACAAATCCGCCTGCCTGTCTAGTGTTGCTCTTCCTGCTGATAAACATCACTTCCTGAAAAAAACCCACCCACATTCCACAAAAAAAACCCACTTTGGTTTAAGGATTTCACTGCTGGACACAAAATCACCACAAATAATAATAATAATAATAAAAACAATAATAATGATAATTTTCTTTAATATTATGTTTATTTAGGTTATACAATCAAAATAATATTGATTTATGGATTTTAACTCCAGGTTTAAACCCTGGAGCTAAAATTGGCTTCTGTAGATTTCTGCCCTACCAGAAAATGTCTAAAAATGTGAAAATGGAATCAAAATGTTCAAAGGTAACTGTCTTCAGTTTTCAGAACCACAAGTAGAAGTGATTGTAATGAGACCTCAGTAAAACATCCAGAACAATACACTGCAGATCCACAAAGTAGTAGGGATTATCCCTAACCCAATAATTAAAGCAGCTTTGCCCTAAAACACAAGTAAAATTCATCCTGTAGGTTCTCTAAATCCACATTAATCAAACCATAATTATCTTTGACTGCTGCTGTAAAGTAGGATAATTGAAACAGTTTTGAGGCTTTCGTGTTGCTTCATCTTCAGTCTTCTAGGTTAATGTTTGATTTGAACACATAACTTGGTCAGTTGAAATCTATGCATGGACAAGAGCCCACAGCTAATCTAAACAATGCAGTTTTTCCAAAAAAACAAAGCATGCACTATGTCTACTTTGGTAAGGATGACAAGAAACCTTTTTAAAATTATTCAAAGGAGGAAAAAAAGAATAGAGTTTAAAATAATCAGCTTTTATACAAATTCACCAGTGAACAGCAATTGTATTTCATCCTAAATACTACAAATTTTAACTGAATGGTTTTAAAAATTATTTATACGTAGCTGATTAGTTTGTCAGAACTTTTTGTTTGTAATTAATGACAACTCCAGGTTTAAACCTGACATTCCTATTTCAATGTGGAAAAAATAAGAAACAGAAAAAGGTTATATTAAAAAAATACAGTTAAAGCAATCACTAATAAGTGTTTGAAAGAGCCGGGGCATAGGAACAAACATGGCATTGTGAACACGTTGATAAAGCCGAACATTTTAATTGAAAATAAAGTGTCATAGCTAGCCAGTGATCCAAAACAGAAGGCCAGCTCCACACAGAAATCATTCACCAGGCACTAAATCAACATTCTTCCATGACCAACACACTACAAAATAAAGATGTGCTCCAACTTTATGATTATATTTTAACTAAAGACACAAAACTTGTTTTACTGATAAGATGGGGTAGTACAACTTCCTTTTTACAGCAGAGGAAGGTGTTATTTGTGGGACAGGTGATTTTGTTGTCTAATTTTTTTTCACCAGAATAAACAAATCAAATCTAAGGTGAGAAATTTCCAAACTTTCTGTGTGAGACTATGCTACCACAAAAAAAAGTGTTTTTTTAAATAATCCTGAAAGATGATGATCTCAAACAGAGAAAATGGGCAAGTCTAAAGTGTAATCATTTATCTAAAAGATAAAATCAATCTCCTGTGACGTCTCTCATCTGCCGTACCGTCTTCTCGTCGTTCTCGAAAGCTTCTCGGGCCTCCTCGTAGGTGCACACCTCCTCACGGCATTCCCTCTGAATGTTCCCAAGCTTCATCTCCTCTAAAAGGAAGTTGGCCCTCCGCAGCCGCCTCAGCACCGAGTGGGCTGAATTTGCTGGCAGGAACACTGCGAAGAAAAGAGTAACAGGAGAGGAGCACAGGAGGGAGACACAAAGGAGGGGGTGGCAAAGACAATGTCAAAGTGAGGGAAAGGATACAAGACTCAGAAAAGTGTCAGAAAGACAAAAGCGACAAGCCGAGACTTCTAAACGGGAGAAAAGAAAAGTTAGTAAATGGAACGGCATGTGGGAAGCAAAAAGGCACAAAATAAAAAAAAAAGAAAAAACAGACAAGAAGCTATAAAATTGGGAGAGTGAAAGAAGTGTAGGCCAAAACAAAAGAAGCACAGCAGAGGCAAGCGATGCTCGGTGCCCACATTTCTGCATATAAACAAAAGCTTATTTTATTTGGCCATCCATTCCCAGACCACAAGAGAAAGTGGAGGAATTAACTTAAAGAGACAAAGCGTTGTCTCATTTGGACGTCCAGAGCATAAACAAAGTACTCCAAGAGGCCACATCATGATCTGGTTCTGATATTACCAAGTCATTACTTTTGTTCGACTCATAACTTTGAAGGAATTTGATCAATCAGATGTGATGAGACGACAAAAAGAAAAAAAAAAAAAAAAACGAGACAAGGGGAGGCAGAATTTAAGCAGAAAAAAAACAGAATGGGGATTGTTTTTATTGTTTTCCTCCAGGATCACGTTCCAGTAATTCGTTTCAGAACAAAATAATACTGAGAAAAACCTCACAACAATTTACAACAAATACCCTTCAGTAAATACCAGGTTTTTACAAGTAAGCAGGTCTTGACAAATGTTTAATGTAAAAGTATTCCAACAGGATATGAACTTTTGAATCTATCAAGTCAAGAATGTAAATGAAAAGTGTCTAGCACTTAGAGAATTAGAGGTTTCTCTTCCAACATGGGTGCACAGCCCTTATTTGTTGGTTTGTTTATGTCTGCATATAGCTATTTGACTAGTTATTATTACAAATGCATCTACATGCATCTCTCAAAAGATAAAATTTTGAAAATTAGTACCAAGTTTGAAAAACACATATTTAACTTGTTACTTATATTGCCATTAAGAACTGCATATTTTAAAGCCATTTAAATAATTAGTTGAAAAATCTGAACTAGGGACGACTGCAGTAAACCATTCTTTACAGTTCCTGACCAGATTTTGCAAGTTTCCACTGATATTTTGATCATTTATCTTTGCTGAGGACCTCAAAGTCTTGGAGGTTGCCATCTCCTTGCCATCACCCTAATATTATATTTTCTTAGTTTCAAGTCAGCATTCAAGCCAGGCCACTCCGAAATGTTAATTTGGCTTAAAGTTATAGGTCACTTGTAAAGCAAGTTAAAAGATTACTTAAAACCTCAATCTTGAACAACTCTGGGCTTAATTACACAGATATCTTCTGAGTAAAGTTACTTGTTGCCAGTTAGGTCTCACATTTTGGAAATGGTGTAAGTAAAGAATTAGACAATGGTGGGGATTTGTCAGGTTATTTATTGTAAAACTTCTTATCGTGATAAGAATTTTAAATGCATGTAACAATAATCCATTCCTATTAATGGTGTTTGAAAACCTCAAAAATTGATCGGATTGTCAGAATTGTTATTTTTACAATTGTTAGTTCCATGAGAGCATAGAAATAATAATAATAATAATAAAAAAGGTAAAATAGAGTCACTGTGTGCAGGTTGGTGATGTGAATCACACTTCTTTAAGTTGCAGGTGTCCTGAAGAAGCCTATTTCAAAATGGTTATGTTTCTTTAAGAGCATTGTTTGTGTTTGTAGGTCGTTGACAGCAAATACATGCATTCACAGTCATATACTTGCCTAAAAAGACTGAAAAAAATAAATGCTCTTTTGGTTGCCATAATAAAGACAAGATCTTGTGATAAAATTTCAAAAAAGAAAATCCCTATAAAATTAAATGTGACTTTTAAGATTTTTTTTTTTAAATCCAACATAAAATTAATGTAATGAGAAAAGAAATTCACACCATGCATTCACAGAGTAAAAGTGTCCCATAGTGACACTTTTACTTGACTGCGTGGGCCCCTAAATGAGATTCTGCTTAGGGCCTCATCCAAGCTTTAGCCAGCCCTGTTATGATGAAACCCATGAGTGTACTGTAAATAAAGAGTGAATCAACTTACCACTCCCCATGATTCCTGCCAGTATGTTTGGGGTGATTTATCTGTGGGGAAAAAGGTCGAACATAGATTAAAACAATAACATCCACTCATTAACCTATTTTTGTCTAAATAACTCTTACTCTGCGCTGTTTTGTCCCAGCAACTCTCCAATAATTCAATAATATCCCACATGAGCAATTGTTTTCATTTAGTAACAGTCAGATGATTTGTAAAACTTCTCACCTCTCTGATATTTATAATAAACAGTTGGATGGCAAATAATAACAACTCAAAATGCCTCAAGCAGAAGTCAGTGTCTGTTGTGACATTTTTCAGGAGCATTCCTGAACAACAGGACGTGTTTGACTAAAACAATAAGCTCCCAGATCCCTGCTCCAGGCTGACGTGCAGCAGGAAAATCCCAAAACAAAGCGCCGCCGCCCCGTTACAACGATAACCTGAAGCACCGGCAACACCGTTTCTTCACCACTAAACAACCCCTTCTCCGTCTGAAAGTGTGTCGGTGAGCAGGTCCAAGGTGATCGGAGCTCCGAACCAGAAACAATTCGCTGGATCAAAACACCTCCAGCTCAGGATGCGATTTAATGACCGACATGTGGTTCAAAAGGCCGGATTTCCTTTCGGCGCAGACGAGGAGACGGACATCTCTGCCAGCTGTTGCTACTCTATTCGTGAACACACCGCAAAGAAGCAACAGACACGAAACACATCACCGCTTCTTACCTTGTTTCGATGCCAAAAATCTGCATAAGCGACGTCTCTCTTCGACCCTCCGTTAGCCGAATAGATGCGTTGCGCACAGTGCGCAGGCGCAAAGGTCTGTTTGCAACAGCAGTCCCTCGCTTCCCCAATTAAAGACACAGACACACCTATCTATCTATCTATCTATCTATCTATCTATCTATCTATCTATCTATCTATCTATCTATCTATCTATCTATCTATCTATCTATCTATCTATCTATCTATCTATCTATCTATCTATCTATCACAAACCTTTTAAATGGAAATCAAAATAAAGTTTCCATTTTTTGATTCCAAATCACTTGTGCTTTGTCATGTTTTTCACACTCTGAGTGTTTCAGTTTTGTTAAAATATCAACAGAATTAACCACAACGGTATGTAAATAATAAAACACCTTCAAGAGGAAATCTACCAAGCCAACCTGGCTTTATGTAAAAAGTGAATCGAATAAATGTGACTGACTGTGGTTTGTGGAATGCTACATTTTACTAGCCGTAGCAGGCCCACATCAAAAGGTAACCATACACAGAATAAAGCCCTTGACAAAACTATTTCTAAGGCTTTCTAAGAACCACAGTGACAGCTATTATCTAAAACATGGAGCAGTGGAAAACCTTACTCCAAGAGTACATTAACAATTTGTTCAAGCGGACACAAAAGCACCTGGAACAACAGGTTCTTTTGTTGTTTTGTCATCACAGGCCTCATTTTTCTATTTTTCTTTCTTTGCCAGGAAACCAACTCATTTAAATAAGCTCTACCATTCCAGAAAAAAAAAAATTGTACAATTTCCAGCCAGAAGCAAAAAGCTTATTGATGCAGGAGTTGTGGAGTTTCTCTGCAGCTTGTAAAGAGACTTTTAGCAATTAGTTTTGGTGTTCTATTAGTTAGTTAGTTAGCTAGCTGGTATAGCTAGCTAATTATTACAAACTATACGATTAGATGCCAAGAACTTTAGACTGTGGTTTCTTACGTGACAATATTTTGTGCTGCAGTGAGACTAAATGTAAAATTACATAAATTCTTATTCCAGCTCAACAAATTGGAAAACTCTGAAATTAATTTAGAAATAAAGTCAACCCCTCACTATCATAATTAATAATTTCCCAACTACATGAAGTGTTTGACATTTTCCAGTTTCTACTTTGTTTTGTTTTTGCTGAGATTATCTCATTGTCCAATTAATTTTGGAAGGGAAAAAAAAAGATTATTTAAATTTGCTTCTATATTCAAAATTAATCTAATTAAGCAAAAAATTAATCTTTTGCTTCTATATTCAAAATTGAACACTCAAATTGAGTATGTCATTGTAAATTATGTTTTTTTTTTTTCATCATAAATTGTTCCACAGAGATGCATGAGAGTCACAGACTCTTAAAAACAGGTCAACATAATCCCTCCATTGTCTGTGCCCCATATCCCTGCAGGGTCACGGGGGGGACAGGTGCCCGTCTCCAGCAATCACACACACTCTTGAGTGTGTGTCCAACTTAGAGAGACCAATTGTTCACAAAAGTCATTGTCAAAAAAAGTCAAAATTTTTATTTTTTCAACAAATGAAGAGCTTACATAAATACATTTGGCAAAGCATTTCAATTATTGTTCGTTATTTGATTTTGTCAGCCAATTCCCAAAACAGACAGAAACATTCAACATTTAGCAAATTACAAAGAAAAAAAAAATCTGTATCGTTTTTATGATAGACTGTTTTTTCCTTGTAAGTGTGGAGCCTTTTTCCACTTTTGTAACATTGTTATCTGTGTGTGTCCGTGTGTGTGTGTGTGTGTTTATGTAAATCAATATGAATTAATTTTGCGGTTCTTCCCTAAGGAAACAGAATTAGGAGAGTTTAATTAAAAAATAAATGAGCTGCGTAAGCTCTACTCACAGTATCTGTGGGTGAGGGAAAGACAAAAAAGGGTTTAAAAATGTCCAAGACTTCAGAATCATTGAGGCTTGAGCTACAAAGCTGATATTGCACGTGGGATCAATAGTATAAATTATGAGGAATTTTTTTTACATGCTTTGATTCTTGAGTTCTGTGAGTACTTGCCAATTCCTCTCACGAAAGTAACATTTCAAGAAACTCAAGCCACACATTAAAGTTATATGTCAGATAAAGCAAGATAAGTGTGGCATTTGGTACTGTGAAAGCCACAGACATTGGATGAATTCACGAGTAATCATTTAAATTTGGGAAAAACAAAGAAATTTAACGTCTGTATTTGAAAAAACTGTTGCCCACATTTGTCACTGAACCTATAGGTCTGAACCCACATGTCAGGTTATTTATATTGTGCCAATATAAAAATAAATAAACGTAGCATAAGGTTACCAGAGAACATTTCTCAAACTATTTTTATATGACATGCAATAACCTGTAGCATGTCATAACAAAACATGTACAACCAGGGTTTTTGTGGTGAGCAAATAATAACAAATAATATTATATTAATAAATACAAGAGTGGACTGAATTCTTTTACTTACAAATTTGGATGCTGAACTGGTATTAAGAAAGGAAACCATTTTTGCTGCTAAATCTCTGACAAAGGCTTCATGTATTTCTCATTAAAATCCTTCAACTTGTATTCATTGCTGAACTTCACAGTATTGTAAAGGATTCCAAACTTAAGTGCTTTACAACTGCAACTCTCTGCCTGCCCCAATAGATCTGAATCAAATGGCTGAACATGCATTCATGTTCAGCAGAGACCAGGTAATGACACAAATCAGGGGTGTAGAAGCAAAGCAACATCTAAATGTTGGAGTTGAGGACAGGAGTTTCACATCACTGATACAAAAAATATAACAACAACAAAAACATTGAAACAGAAAAGCTTGTTAAGAAATAGAAAGTATGTCAATCTAAAACTTTGGGCAATAACTATTTATTGATTTCTTTCTTTGCTTCTTCCCCTCACTCTTTTTTCTTTCTCTCGCTCTTTCTTTCTTTCCTTCTTTCTTTTATTTGTTTCCCTGTTTAATAAGGTTTCCATTTTCAACATTTTTGTGACACACTTTTTTATTCATCCTTAGTCTTGCCATTTATAACTAAAATGTGGCCATTAAAAATACACATTGACTGAGAACTATCAGAAGGAAAATCAACCCTTGTGGCATAATTTGTATGTTTGACACTTTAAATAAAAAAGCCAACAAAATAAAGTAATCATAATATTGCAAACCCTGATATTGATATTTCATAATTTTTCTTTTCCTTAGTCTCTAACCTGAAGGCAAGGATATTAAAAACTTAAAATAGAAGTTTTCTTTAAAAAAAGTGATACTTTGACTTTTCCATTTGTCTTTCATTCACTCATTTTGGCATTAAAATGAATGAATGCATAGCTGTACAGAGACACATATAAACCCAGGCACTAGGACCCAGCAGGTGCAGCGTGGTGGTTTGGTGATATGCAGCTGCTCTGTCCTGTCAGCAGAGCGCACTGTGCGCACCAGCGGGACGCGCAGTCAGTGAACAGTCTGCAAACACAGCGCGGCCACGGATAAGGGTTTCAATCTTGACACAGCTTGAGCATCATTCACCCTATGGACTTTAGGAAAGACACGAACTCACAAATGTTGCTGTTTTTTTTACTCCCCTTCTCTGTTTGAAGTTGCCAGACACTTTTGTTGGGACATGGCTTCATCCGTGAGCGGCACAGAGGAGGTGCGGGTGTCGGGGTTGACGCCACTGAAGTTTGTGGGACTGGTGTGCGTCTTCCTAGCGCTTTGCCTGGATGTCGGGGCCATCGTGAGCCCGGCGTGGGTCACGGCGGAGGACCAGTACTACCTGTCCATGTGGGAGTCCTGCTGGAAGCCCGTCAGCTCCGTGGACTGGTCCTGCAGCAGCACGCTGGCCGCCGGTGAGAGAGTGGGGTCCAAAATGTTATTTGGAAGTTTTTAGACCAGCTTAGCTCTGTTTTTTACTTATTTATTTATTTATTTTTGAGTGTTTCACTGTTAAATGACAGAAATGTGGGTGCAGCAGACACCCACATTTATATTTAAATGCGCGCGTCGGCAACAAAGGATCCCTGATTCCCTGCAGTCAGAGCACTGCTGAACCAATCTAGTCTGTGTGTGAAATTATAAAACATCACCCACAAGAGGACTAAATGTTAATTACTTTATAATTAACTCGTGCCTACTTAACTTAAACCGCAGAATTTAAGAGATATCGCGTAAAACAGTCAGTTATGGAAATCAAAGCTTACCCCTGAGTGTAAGTCTTGAGACATGCAGTAGTTTTCTATCTGCTCTTGTGAACTTTTTTCCTCGTTTTGCTGCAGTGCTTCCCCATTGCTCTTAGGATGAAGTGGGAATCTTTCCCAACCAGGAGCGCTCCAGATGGAGTTTCATTTGGCCTTTTGTTGCGTACAAAATGAGCCTTTGTGTGGGTTTCTCCACCGGGCAAGGAGCAAGGGCAACTCAGAATACAGAGCTCCCCAGAGATCCAGATGCCTGGAGATTAGTTACCAGGGAAACAATTGAGGTATTTCAGAAAAGCTGGTTTTGTCCCTTTTAGGGTTCTTCCTCACAAGTCCCCTCTCTGAGTTATGTCTGGGAGCATTACCTCATATCATGTTCAATATAAAGTACATCAGTTTTTGAATGAATAATATGCTGGAAAAGCATGATTTATATTTGTAATTAGCATTGTGCTATCCAAATCACAATGCTAATATGTGATTTGATGCCACCTGTGCCTTGGGCCAGTTTTTGGATAGCAGCCTCTAACAGGTATTTTTCAGGATTGTTCTGTGTTTTTCTCAATTCATTTTTTCATGATCTCTGACCCTTTCCCCATCAAAATAAAGCATCACCGCAGCATGACGCTACCACCACCATAAGGACAGTGTGTTCACGGACCTGTGAAGTAGAAGACCCAAACAGAGCATTGTATGTTTATGTCAGCAAATCTCAGTTTTGTTCTTGCCTGACAGAACATATTTTTCCTTCATCCACCACATGTTAGCTGTGTCTCCTGCGAGGCTTGTGGCAATTTCTATTTTTCAACAGTATCTTCCTTTTTGCCTCTATTCTCCCATCTTTATGTCCTAAAATGCGGAAGAAGCCTAAATTTATTCCAGGAACATTTATCAGACTGTAACATTGCTCACCAACAGACATTTTTTTTTATTGTCCTGTAAGCCAGATGTAAATGTAAATGCAAATGTGTACAAGTAAAGCATACATTGGTTTGTACAGTTTTAAACCCAAGGACTGTCCAGCATTTTCGGCCTGTGCTCTCCTGTTTACCTATAAATATTTCATTTTCTTCACTCCCTCTGGGCTTCTCCTGCGTGCCACGCGGTGAATCGTGTTTTTGTTAGCTTGACAAAATGTTTTCTTTCTGTCTGAGATGGGTCATGCTGGCCCCCGTTCCTCTGTAAGCGCAGACAAAGTGCACTTTGGTGCCACATAAAGATATGCAGCCACCGGGTCAGCTCTCAGCAGTAGCATGCCACAGTGAATGCACACAGCAAACTTCCTATTTCCTTAGGCTTGTGCTTGGGTAAGGATTATTGATTTGAGGCCCAGAAATCACCAGCTGCCCTTCTCCTCTATCTTTTTTCTTCTCAAACCACTCCACCCCCAAAATATTTTCCTTGGTGTCATGCTTGGGGCATTAACTGAATCTTGTTAGTCTGAAACAGCATCTGGCCACATAGATGTGTTTGAACTTGATCTATGAGTCAGTGTATGACCTGGAAAAAACAATAAGATGTTGTTTGTTAGAGGTTTGAAATATATCTAAGCAGATGAAACTAGATATGCCAATACACCTTACAAAAAGAAGCATGATGTTTTGATTCAGTCTAACTCTGCTCTTGGGTTTATCAAAAATGATTATTACTTTGAGAATTGTATCACTTTCTTCAATGCCAGAATTGAAGAAGAAGCCTATTCGACTTTGTCATGGCTTTTTAAGCTCTAGATTGGTTCATTCACATTATTTTTAGTTAATTGGAGACACACTTGTGCTTGCATTTTAAGGCAAAACCTCAAACACACTTTTTTCTTGTGTGACATCACAGAAACTTACAGCTAAATCAGTCAAGATATCAGTAGGAGATTTTTGTACCTTCACAAATCAGCCACATCCTTGGGTTCAGTTTCCAAATAGTATGTTATATAGTATCATATATGCAAGCATAATTATAATGGAAATATTTTCCCATATCATTGAGGAAACAATGAGGTCTTATGTCCCAAAGATGAGTTCTGCTGCAATGTGTGTTTGAGCGCCAGAACAAACACAAATGAAGAAACTTGTTTAATCTTGTAACAGCGTGTCATTTTCCATTAAATGAGTCCTGGGACAACATGGACTGTAAGGCCACTCATGGATGAAGAGGCAATTACTGTAGAAGTGACACAAATGGATTATAGTTTACAAATACACTCAGGAAAAATAACCTAGTTTTTTTGAGTCATGTCCGGTGGCCTGATAAAGCTAAGGGTTCATTCATCAGGAACAACAATGCACCTGGTCATTCTGATATTGTGTGTGTGTTTTGCTTCAAGAAGGAATGGTGACTTCACAAAACACAAGATGAAAATAGCATTATGTGGAAATATTAAAGCAACATCTCCAGACATCAGTGAGGATTAGGCACAAATGTGTCTTGCAAATGACAATGACCATAATCTAACCAACCCAATTTAGTAACAAAGACATTAAAGCCAATGTTTTGGTTCTTTCCCAGAGACAATTTGTAGGCAGAGTTGAAAATGTGTGTGTGAGCAAAGTGACCTTCAGTCCTGACTCACTTACACTTGATCTGCCAGGAGGAATAGGACAAAATTCAAGAAAACATAAATAATAATGGCATTATTTTAGCATTAAGCAAATCCTAACTGACTGAAACAGACATTAAGAAAAAAGTTATCTCTTTTCACAGAGAGGTATGTAAGTATCTCAATTCCACTGTATATTTCTCTCACAGTAACACAGACAGACAGGGAGGTGGGGTCAGAGGTCATGTTTAAACCGGCACAGACTCGACATTGGGCTTGGAATGTGGAGCAGTCATGCAAGAGCAGGGTGTGTCGAAGCCAGGCTGGTGTGAGATGAGGGGACGACTGTGGCGCCAGCGCGTGAGACAGTCCATCTCAGTGAGAGGCGGTGAAGGCAAAGCACATTAATAATGTAATATTGATCCCATTTCTGGAAGCTTATCTCTTCTCCGAGGATGGTCACAGCTCAGTGATGGCCTGGTTGAGGTGGCAGCAAAGGGCTTGAGCCAGGGGACTCTGATCGAAGCACTTTCTGGATTCTCCATCCTTCTGATCTGAGACAAAGCCAGTGTTTAAAGTGAAATGAGATACTCGGGGCTCTTCTGTGACACAGTTCTGCCTTAGACAAAGAGACTGAACTGAGACCTCGAAGGTTTTTCTCAATTAACACTTCACATGCACACACGGGAACCGTAATTAAAGCTCAGATCTGATCTTTTCATGCACGGTATCTCCTTTTCCATCTGTCATCATGCAGGGCGCAGATTAATTTTGGCGCTTCCTTCTCATCGGAGCCTTTAAGCACTCCCAAATCTGGCTGTGTTTCTTGCTCAGCACACAGGCTCTGCTCCAAATCTAACATGAGATAACTTTCTGCATCCTGATGTTTTCGCGAGCCCACTGATAAAGCCCGGCCTATTGAAACCGACCGCATGCTGAAGGCACTGAGCTGACTCAGGGACGATATTACAGCAGCGGAGTGCTATGTGACAACCACAGGTCAAGTCACTTCAACCCCTTCTTATTTCCTGTGAGAGGCAGCGAACGCTGAGGGGTCCACGTGAGTTGTGTAACTAGAAGTGGGCTCTTTCTAACATCCTGTGGTGACAAGGCCCATTTATAACCTCCAAATCCTGGACCATATTTGGTCAAAAGTAGCAGATGTTTGTTTATATTTGAGCTACTTGGCCTCTGGTTTAAAGACCCCTTCCAAAAAGAGTGGGAACTGTACTTTAAGCAGCTTATGTCTCTCCACTTTTCTTCCTGCTGGTGAATGTTTTGATGATTTTCTGCCCCAACAGAGAGGAAATCTTCTTGGCAATGCTCAATCTTTTTTTTTTTTTTTTTTTTTAACTTCCTGGACTCCTTAGAGGCAGAAATTTTTTTTAAGCCTGTTCAAACTACTGTCTTTGAATATGAACGCTCTCACCTATTGTAAAACTGATTCATGCCTACAGAGCATGCCTCTGTGCTTTGATGTCAAGTCTTTGCTCCACCCTCCACTTTAAATGATTTCCTCCGGTGTAATCAGATTCCTCCCCATAATATCCTCTTCATGTTTACGTATTGACCTCCTGTTTCCGTGAGTACACAGCAACAAGTAAGGAAAGAGAGCTCTAATCTATAAAACAATAACATTATATCTATAACAAACCTGAGCCTGTCTCCAGTGGCTCATTAAAACTCTAAACCTGGTATCTCAAACGCACGCTTTAATTTAGTTCAGGTTTTAAATACTAAATCAAAAACTGGTCTGAAGCTTTAAACTAATATAACCAATTGAAGAAAAATGACAAATAGGTTTCAGATTTTTTCAATATAAATAGAAAAGTTTGCTGTAAATTCATATATCCAATGCCCAGAATTAGCCTTTCTTAGCATGAAATCGGGTACATCTACCAGCTTTACACATCTTCTGACTGGTATTTTCTGCCCACTTTTCTTATCTCAATAGCTCAGTCAGACTGAATGGAGCCATAGATTCTCATTTGGATTTAGGTTTGGACTTTGACTGGACCATTCTGAATGCTCTTCTACGTAAACCATTCCATTGGAGCTGTGTTTTTGTCTTTGGGGTTGCTGTCTGGAAAGTGTCTTTCCTCAGTGACTATTTTGAAACTTCCAACAGATTGACTTCACGTTGCTTTGTATTTAGCTTCATTCATCTTGCCCTGGAAACAATTTGATGAACTGCATTTTATTTAGAAGAATGCAAATGCGTGCCACTTTTCAGATTTTGATTTATTAAAAACAAGTTTGAAAACCATATCACGGTTTTCATTCAACTTCATAATTATGCTCCACTTTGTGTCACATGAAATCCCAAAACAGCACACTGAAGATTTTAATTTTAAATGCGCAAAATGCAAACAATCTCAGAACTCTGGCATGGCTGTTATTTCCAGCTGAGAGTTTTTTTGGGAGAGAATGTCAGTGGAAATGCTGAGAACGCTGCTGCGCTGGCATCAGCCAGAGACGATCGAGGAATTCTCATTAAACAAGCAGCCACCTCACAGAATCACTTTTTCCTTCCTATTGCACTGGCCCTCATTACTGAAGTGCTGAGATCTGTGCTTAGTAAAAAAAAGAAGCATTTGTTTTTTGTCAAGTTGGAGAGAGCTGTTCTCAGAAGGAGTCTTGTCTGTGGAGTAGTTCACCTCCTTCATTTGACACTGGTCATTGAACCCAATTGGCTTTGGACTGAAAACATGAGAGGACATTGACAGAACCACAGACTGTGCAGCCCACCCACTTTCTGACCAGAAATACATTTTGTTTACGTTGTGGTAATTTACCAGCACCTCAGCTTCATGGAGTAATCTGCTTTTCTGACACAGATGGAGAAAACATTTCTGGCTCTCTTTGTGAAGTGAACCTTTGTCACGTGAGCTACCACTGCAATACTGTTTCATCCTCAATCTGTCTATCACGTTTCATATAAGATTTAAGTCTGGATACCGAGATGGCAATGGGAGAAGTTCGACTTGGTCAAATGTTTTGGATTATTATCCTGTAAAAAGATCCAATGATTATCCATTTTCAGTTTAGTGGAAGAGGAGAGTTGACCATATTTGTGTTTCTTTTTTTCCCCAAATTTGTGTGTAAAATGTTCTGACATTTGAATGAATTTATGATGTCAGACATCCAAGCAAGGATTCAGGATCTTAAGAAGAAGAAAGAATGGACACACAGCATCACAGATTCTACATTTTATTTTATAATGAGAATTAGGTACTGTTACGTATTTCTTTATTTAATTTCAGACCCAACTGAAATCCTAAGAAATCCAAATCTGTTTCAGCTGCACTTGAAAAACACAAAATTTCAAATATCTGAATGCACTTGAAATGAGACAAAACTAACAAGCAATTTTTCTGTGCAATATAGGAGTTTGTTTTTAAGTTAGTAATTCCTTAATGAATTTTAATTAATTAAAAAGTACTTGTTAAACAAGCTCATATCTCTTGCTGAAAAGTTATGTTTTCAATTAAATTGCAAGTATTTGCACTAGAAACTAGATCAAAAATTCTTAGTGAGATTTAGTGTTTTTGCAGGTTTTGTGACGGTAGGACAGACCTCACAACACAAACAATGCTTTTTTATCTAGATAACATGGTTATTGTTGAGTCATGGACTTCTACTTGTTATCCCTCAACTAGACGAACATTACTCTGGAAGTACCTTTGTCATGATGCATCTCAGACTGGTTTCATGATGTCCTCTGTTGTTTCTGCCACTGTGTTTGGTTTCAGACTGGCAGATCGCCACGTTGGCCCTGCTGCTCGGAGGAGCAGCCCTCACCCTGCTGTCCTTCCTCGTGGCTCTGGTGTCCCTGTGCTTCGGCTCCAGGAGTCGCTGCTACAAACCCGTGGCCGTCATGCTGTTCTCCGCAGGTCAGTCCGTTTCTCAACGGCTATAGTGACCATCTCAAATGCATGTTTATTCCTTGTCCTCATTGTTGATCTCTTTTTTGCTTTTTACAGTGGTTCTGCAGGTCTGCAGCTTGGTCTTGTTCCCAATCAAGTTCATAGAAACAGTCAGTCTGAGGGTGTACCACGAGTTCAACTGGGGCTACGGCCTGGCCTGGGGATCCACCATCTTCTCTTTCGGAGGCGCCATCCTGTACTGCCTGAACCCCAAGAACTATGAAGATTACTATTGAAAATGTCACAAAGGAGAAAAAAAAAAAAAAAAACACAGTGTTTTCATGCTGTCGTTTAATAAACGTTCTCTGTCCCACAGTGCACAACCACAGACTGGAAAACAGGAAAAAACAAAATGCTTGTTGACGGTGTTTGTACTAAACTCTTCTGTTTGATGCTGTGAACTCCCAAACTGGACAGATGCCCATGAGTTTTATTAATAGGCTAAACCACAAATCCGAAGCAGAAATTCAAACCCTGCCTGAAGACATTTTGAGAGATAATGTCACTAATCAGACAACTCATGTGGGTTGTAGATTTGAGCAGAAAACATGGAACAGTGGAATAAGAAAGTAATCAGGGCAGAGAAAAGTCTGCGGTGATTTCAGGCCAGCGTAGGGAGGAAGACGTCCTGCTCAAGCTATATCCTGGTGATGACAAAGTGAGGAAGACAGGGTAACATTTTACATTTCCCCAGAGATGCTCCGAGCTGGACCTTAAACAACCTTTCCTTCCCTTTCTACATGAATGAAAAAAGGGATCATGGAGCATTATTTTATCTTCTTCTCTTAAAACTCATAGTAATTAAGGGCTATTTTAACAGAGAAAACATTCCACAGACATCCACTGATTATATGATTCTAGTCAGAGAAACATCTGCTGGGTTATTATTAGCATAATCAATCACCAGTAGCAGTGTCAATTTTCCAATACGATATTGGTCACATTTATTTTTTAAATATATCTGCTGTACTATATGTAATATAATCAAAAAGTATGCAATCCTAGAAGAAGAGTGGGTATTAAAATGGTTAATTACCACGCTTGCTGAGTGAATACATGTCTGAATCAGGGGTGTCCAAACAGCGGCTAACGGGCAATTTATTGAATTTAAACAATTCAAGAATGGCTAAAATTTGGTTCAGTGGTTCAGACTTAGATGCAGAAGTTACACTTTGTAAAAAAAAAAAAAAAAAAAAAGATTTTCTCTGGTTGTTCTTAAAATGTACAATGGTTAGGTGCAACACAAAGTATTTGGCTTTTGCTAATCAAGTATTTGGCTTTAGTGTTGTTTCATAGAAAATGCCGCCACAAACATGCTGCAATCTTTTCTTAGGAGCAGCACCAGTGGCCTAAACTTGACTAAACACAAAGTATTTACAGTAGTGATGCTTATCCTCTTCTTATTCCAAAAAGGTTTTAGACCAAATCAGTGTAAGCCAACCAGCCAACAAAATTTAGGATGTTGTTGGTCTTTAAATAAGGCAAAGGTATGAGGTCCAGTTTATATTTCAGTTTTACAACAAATTATAGATCTAGAGTAAAATATAAAAACGTAAATCCTTTCGTTTTAAAAGCAATTAAAACTTTCTCATGAGACTGTTAAGTCTCTTCAGTCAGATCATTTTTCAGGGCCACTTTGATACAGACTGCTACAGAAGATTCTTCCTGCGTACAACTCCAATAAAAATTAAATAAGTTACGTTTAAATTTTCCTGAAATTAATGAAACATAACCAAATACCCAGATTTTGTTCCCAAAATCTAAAACCCAAGACCCTTTTTATGGTTCAGTCTCTGAATGAATTACAAAAATCTTAAAACACAGAAATAAATATAACTTAGAATTTACCTTTTAAAATGTTTTGACCTGAAAATGCTTTCAACTTTGATTTTTGCCCCTGTGGGAAAACCTTTGCACAGTCTGGGTGATCATGCTCCTCGGCATGTGCTCACACTGCTCCCCATGTGATGCTTGTTTATCTTCCCACTCTACTGAAATGTAACAACAAATATGGGTAACAAGGAGAAAAGTCACTGTCGGTGAGCAAAGTTGTATATTTAAGTTTGATATTAAAGCAGGGGTTAACGATAACTGTATTTAAAGTAACAGAGTTTAACGTGCAGCAGGTTTAATGTGAGGCTGAATGCAATGATCAACCTCATGCTGCTTCATCTTCACAAAGTGAGAGCATGTGCATGCCACTACTGTTTGCTGCAATGTTTCTGATTATCAACATAATACATGCATACTGGAGGAAAAATAAAAGTTTGGTTCAGGATTCAAAAGAAACTGCGGTCTTGTGTCGTCAAGTCACATAGAATCAGCTCTTTTATTAAGTACAGCAAGTTGAGGCATTTGCACAGGAAATCAACATCTTCTGAACACATAATACATGATGGCATAATATGCATAAAAGTACAAAGCGCATACTTTTTATGCAAGTGTCTTTTAGTGTTCTTTCAGTGATACGAGCTCCCACACGGAGCTGGATACAGTGTACAATCTACAATTCGCATTTGTCACAACTTACATACCACTTCGTTCATTGTTCTGCTGTCATTGTGAAACACACAAGTCCTGGATTAAAGTGGACGTGCCTCCTTTCCGAGTTCAGTAATGGGCACAGTGTAAACAGGGCAGTCACTCTCCTCTGCCTGGAATGTTCCCTAAGTAAACCACAGCCGCTTCTCCTCCATCCAGAAATCACGTTGTCCCCGTCACTGCTGCGGTTGCACCTTTTCCAGCCCCTTTTTTTTTTGTTTCTCGACAAATGCCAGGAGATTCATGATCCACCAAAGAAAACAATGATCATAGTGCACAGTAGTGGACAGGAGGAGAAGAAATCAGAGGGGAGATAGTGGCTCTTCCTCAGCAGGTAGAAGGGGTAAGGGTTGCTTGTATATCGATTGACAGGAGCAGACGTCAAGACAGATTCTGAGAGTCGGGGCTCAGGGTGTCTGAAGATTTGCAAAGATTAGGGCAGGGATGGGCGATGCAGTGCCATGCCGAGTTCAGCTGTAGCGTGGCATCTCACACGCCTCACAGCGGTTGAGTGCAGGGTGGTTGAGGAGGGTGCAGCTATCACAGTTCCAGTGAGCTCCTTCAAAATCCTCGTCTCTTTGAGGCGTCGGCTTGGAGGCCTGCTCCCCTTCTAAAGAAAAAAACAAAACAGGAAAAAACTAAATACATCAAGCAAAAAAACACCTAATTCAGGTAATATATCACATACACCAAGAGTTTCAGTGGCTGCCACTCAATGCATGTTTATCAAGAGATAAATTCAAGCAAAAACTATACAAGACTGCAGCAGATAACTATAACTGAAGCATTAGAAGTGGGACAGGTGTTCCTCAAAGGTCAATATTGGGACCAATTTTTTAAATACTTTTTAAAATAATCTTGGGATACATTTAGATCCAGCTATGGATGTACATTTCCAGAATCTATTTTAAGCATAGACTAAAGTTTATCAAACATTTCTGCAGAGCTGATGCTATAAGAGTAAAACCTGCAAAAAATAGTCACTGGATGGACATACAGGAATTTTAGATCAGTGTTTTTCAATCCTGGTCCTTAAGGCACGCTGACCTACTTGTTTTTTTATAACCGTTTCCCTGCTTATGTGACTTTAACTAATGGCTGATTAATAGGACTGAGCAGCAATAATCTGAATCAGGTGTAAAGAAGCAGGAATACATGTAAAACATACAGGGCAATAGAAGAGCAGAGTTGGGAAGCACTGTTTTAAATGATGGGACCAGAAATATGCAGATATATCTCCATTTCCTTTTGTTCATAATTATCCGGAGCTGGAAAATACTTGAATCAAATTTCACACTTTCCAGACTGCAGAATTGAATTGGGTTCTTCAATTATGCTCTGATCTCCAGAGCATATCTAACTTTCATTTATTACATTCACTTATTCATTTCAAACAACTTACTAAAAACAGCTTTAGTGGAAGAGCATTGCTGTTTTGAACTGTAATTTCCATTTAATGCATATTCTTTTACACGTGAACTAATTAATTTAACTAATTCAAACTGTATCTAATTTCAAAAGCCTTTATTGCTAATAGTTTCAAATGTCCCTCACCTTTCTTCCCAGGATTGGTGGGACCCAACGGACCCGGCTGAATGTTGTCATAGAAGTTGCTCATTGCTTTTGGGTCAAACTTCCCTGCAGAGACAAAACAAAAATAAAAGTTTGGATTTGTTTACTTTAGAGTGTCAGTTACACCTTAAAGTCAAACCAGTCTCAGTTCAAGTTGTTCACACTGCAAAGTTTCAGAAAAGATGGTGGCCATAAAAAAAAAAAAATCCCTCTAGTTTAAATTTTGCTTAGGGTAAGAGGTTTTCAAAATGTTTTGCTTTGAATTGTATTATTTAATCAATTATTTTTTCTTTTTAGGTATTTAAACTCTCACGAGGACACCAGTGTCATCATGGACCCATTGGATAACATGTTAGCAATTTGGGGGTGATAGTTAAGGAGTTATTTCTGAAATCAGAAATGTAAAAAGTAAAAAGTAAAAAAAGTACAAGCTTCAGCCATTCACAGTGTTGACATGATGCAAACTTTTGGCCAAGTTTCTTGACTGAAACTAATACTAAATGAAACATGGTTGAAAAAAATACAATTGTACATTTACACTTACAGTAATTGTCCAAGTATTTCTATCCCTTTTAGTATTCATATTTCATCACATTACTGCTACAACAAATTTCAGTGTTTTTTATTGGAACTGGAGGATACCAGAGGAAAAAGTGCATGACTGGGAAGAAGATATTTAACACTACATAATATTATTTTAAATAAAAGAGTTTGTATTAAGTCCCCTTCAATCAATGCCCTCTACTTTGTAAAATAATTCAAGTTCAGTCAGATTTTATGTTTGAAATCTGACTTAAACCACACACCACAGACTCTCCATTGGTTTTACATATAAATTTTGAGTAGGGAATTTTAACATGAATATGCCTCAATCTAAACCATTCCAGTTGCTAAACCCGGTGGTTGGGTGTTAGGGCAGTCATTCATCCAGCAGCCTGTCGTGTTTTTCAGTTAAAACATGTAAAATTAATAGGAAATTTGAAAATATCACTTGATAATTATGTGTGATTGAAAGATTGGAAGATTAATACTTAAACTATAAACTATAACTATAAAATATTAAAAATGCAAATATTTTAAAAGACTTAAATAAAAAAGCAATGCTAAGCCTGGTGGGGGCACAAGTAAAGCCTGGTGGCCCGCCAGGCTTAGAATGCACTGAGGGAAACCCTGATTTAGCATTGTTGGCCAAGAAGTCGATAAGCCTCCACCTCAGACCAAGTCTTTAATAGTCTCTGAAAGATTTTTTTCCAGGATTTACCAGAGCTACCAAGACTGGTAATCAGTGAATGAACAACAATCCTGGACAGGTGTGATTATCATTAATTGGGCCATCACAAAAATCCATTAAAACCTTTGATTGAATGTGACAAAATGTGAATAAATGGGTATGAATACTTGTGTGAGGTGATGTACTGCTTATCACATTAACAACTATGATGACATTGTGTTCAGAGTGAGGTTAAACCATAAATCATTTTATAGATTTTATCTAAATTTAAAGAGTGACTACTAAATAAACCAAATAACACAAAACAAAACGTCAACTGTGGTAAAGTAAAGATTAATCTGATGACTGAGTAGCGACAGAATATTTTTAGTGTAACATGCTACGTAAATAGACAAGTGATTGAAAGTAATTTTCCACTCATCACACAAAAGTTATTGCTTTTATCAGTTAGAATCAACTTGAGTTTTGCATCAACCAAATTGAACATTGACAGGGTGGGGTTTTGGTTATGGATCAGCTTGTTTTCTGCTACCGAGCAACCAGAGGTTTAAACACTGCATCTATCAAGAGAGTAACAGAATCCATCCATCATTTCAGGTCCAACTCTGTCTGCTTTGATGCTTGGTTCTTTTAGAATCAGCCCACTTAAATAAATTAGACACACACTCAAACGTTATTTATGTTGATGTTCATGTTTAAGCCTGCGCGTGTGTGTGTGTGTGTACTACCTCTGGACTGCAGCAGATCTGTTTCCTTCAGTGTGCAGTCAATATCAATCTGCAGTTGTCTGTTGTGAGTTCGAAGTCGGGTAATCTCCTCCGGCTGCAGTCAATGAAAACATCCCGTTCAGTTTAGATAAGTCTTAAAACATTTCATATTCCCGATCCAACTTTCAGAATTTTCTTATTAAAAATAGGAAGTATTTTATAGATTGTTTTTATTATGATGAACAGAAATATTACTTGGATACTGATGCATTCTTACAGAAAATAGGCCTGAGTGAATTTGAATGAGGAAAGTGGCGAATCTTTGTTTTGACACATAATAAGTTGGTTTGATTTGCCCTTTATAAATTAAAGCATTATCGGAAAACAAGTTTTGGAAAGTATTCAAATTATCTTAACTTGATCAAATTTGTTTGACGGTCTGAAAAGTTGTGACGAAAAAGAAAAGCACGGGGGATAATTAATTTTTAAGACACTGTACATATTGCAAACCTTACTCTGGGAACAAGATGTGTGGAGTTGACCCGTCGAAAACGCCTTTGGAGGGCGTCGTACTCCATGTTATTGACATCAGTCTTCAACTGCTCTAGTTTCTGCCTCTCCATGTGCAGCTCTTTTACTAGACGCTCCATCCTCGCCCGCTGGTGGAGCAGAAGAGCTGTGGGGATGGACATCAATTATAAACGTGTTTAAAACGCCGGAGTTAGGAATGCTGTTTAATTTACAGCCATTTCTCTCTTCAGTGCTCTGTTGGTACTTCAACATGACAACACAATCAAATCATGCCATAAGAAAAGCACAGTTAGCTGTACAGGAGGCTAACAATTACACTCTGGAGAAATTCAAAAGATTGCTTAGCAAAACATATTTGGATTTCAATCATTTAACTTCAGACAACTTAAGAATTCAAAGGTTAAATATCAGGGAGCAAACCGGAAAATTATGCAAACATTACAGTGCACACTTCTATAATTGTAAATAAATACAAGGGAGTATTTTAAAGTTACAATTTGAAGACATCAAGAAGAAAAATGAATGAAAGGAAATAAATACAAGGCTAACATTGTTATATCATGACAGCCTTCTAACTTTTCATTTTTCAGATTTTATTTTACATACATTTTTAATTGCCTAAAACTTTTGCTCAAAAGTGTAGAAATTGATAAATAGCAATGTTTACAGAGTGGAAAATGCAGGTGTTCTCAGTTCTGATGCATGTAATCAAGATATAAAAAAAAAACTAATAATGTTTTTCTCAGTTCTTGACCTGTGGATGATTCATAGGCGCATCTCCATTTCAGACACTAAAGCAACATATTTACAAATAGGATTCAGAGTATTGCGTGTAGCACCGGTTTAAAAAGAAACTATTGGAAGTGTTGTTAAATTAAAACATCTGCAACTTGCACCATTCTGAACGTTCGAGTAGGAATTATGACTTCCGGCTGAAACGTTTTTGTTACATTTTCAGCTCCTACCTTGGAAAGTTTGACTCAAACAGATCACAGTTTTGAACTGGACATTATTTGTTGTTCAATTTTGGGTAATTTCCTGTTCATACTACTGTTTTACTACAGGGCCTTAATGACTCATTAAGCCATTTGTTATTGAAAGAGTTAAATGGAAAATCAGAATAATTTACCAAAAATCTAAATCGACGTACTTAGTCATAATGTTTAAGTGTACATTGGAAGTCACACTAAAAACAAAGAAAAGTTTTCAGAATTTGATCAACTAACCATCAATTAGAAGCAATGAAGGGAAAATCCCCTAACTTCACTCTTGGTTGACTGACTTGTGCGTCTCTAATCTTTACATCCTAAAACGGACTGAAAGCCAATTAAAAACAAATAATAAAAAATAACACATAATTAATGCACTTACCTTGTGTGTAGGCATAGTCATCAGAGGCTGAACTTGAGCGTCGGGGTAATTGCTGAAACTGAGTGGCGATGTTCCCTGGCAGGGCGGAGATGGGCAGGATGGGTGCTGGGGTGGCGCTGTGCGCACCCTGATCTACAATGTTGAGAAGAGACTCAGCTTCAGCGACAGGTGGTGAGCTGGGTGGTCTTTGAACCTGGCCTCCAGGGGACACTTTAATTTTGAAGGTATAGGCAGACTGGCCTGGCTGGGGGGAGGACGCCTGCCGAGGCCTTGTGTTGCCTTGGTGTTGCAAGTACATTCCCGGGTGGAAAGTCGCTGGTCCAGGGGCTCCGCCGATCGTGATGGGCCGCGACGGGGAGCTGGGTGAGGGGCTTGTTGCCATGTATAGCGAGCCCTGGGGGTGTGGGGTGTGAACAGGCGAGTTGCTGCGAGGTCTTGGTCCTTCCAAGGTGATTTCTATCTGTTTTGTGAGAGGGGTTTTTGGTTGGTAGGGCCTGTACTGCGCCGAGGTTTGCTGCTGGTGATGGTAGGGCATATTTGTGAGGTTTGGGGGGCTAATGGGGAGGAAGACATATTGCTGGTGACCAGGTTGAGGCTGTGGTTGTGGCTGCGGCTGCGGCTGAACCTGATGTTGAGGTGAGCTGTAAGGGGAGCCATATGTGGGGGTACTGTATGGGGACTGCTGATGCTGGTAGACGGGGGCTCCAGGGGACGGCCAGGGAGCTGGCTGTGGGCTCTGAGAGGGGGAGGGCCGAATATACAGGGTGCTATTGGTGCTGTTAACATAGTGCCCTGGAGGAATTTGCAGAGCCTGATGGACTGTAGGTATGGTTTGCGAAAGGGTGACAGTAATAGGGTTCATAGGATATCTTGGAACTGGAGTATACGTGGGGGACATGCCTTGCATTGTGGGAGGAGGCGTGGGTGTGCTGGATGAGCGGCTCTGATCGTTCATAAAAAAAGGATTGTAACTGGGGGAGGGCGCCATGGTGGCAGGAGCCGACAGGGGTTCAGGGTAGCTCGGCCGCTGAGGGTCGATGTGACCATCGCTGGTGCTGTGCACCAAGGAGCGCCCCCCTCCCGCTCCTCCTCCGTTAGATTTTCCAGCCTCTGAACCTGGATAGCCCAAGCTAATGTGTAGCATGTGGTTTCGACTCATTCGCATCTCCTCCGGACTGTGATGGAAGTCACCATAGAGATATCTGTTACTCTCCTGGGACAGCAGGTGGCAGCAAACATCCAGATTATTGTTGTTCTGAAAGAGTCAAAATGTTGAGTTAAGATCATTTCAGTGCTCTTAAATAACAGAGTTCAAAAGTTCATCCAAGAACTTTACAGCCCAGGTCATTAAAAAGAATTAGAAGATGGTGACCAGAGGTTATAAAACCAATTTATTTGGAGAGATTGCAGTATCATACTGTACTACATACTAGTGGATATTTTATTTTACCTGAAAGAACATATATTTGCAACAATAAAATGTCTTTAATGAATGTCTTACACTAACTAAATGTGGGTTAAATATGGAGAAAAGTGCTAAACAAGGATACAGTGAAACACCAAAACTTATGGAGTTTATTAACATATTGCATATTTCTCATAGTTTTCAGTAAATAATTTTCAAGTAAAAGGTGACTATTTGGCAATTACGTCTTACATGGCTCTGTGGGATAGAACACAGAGCCATGTAAGAGCCAGTGGATCATCTCAAAACAGTTGACTTTCTGTTTATAAATTGAACTTTTAGTTTTAATACTTTTTAACTACAAAGATTTTGCTTTTATAAAAACAAGATAAAAAAAAAAATCAATTAGCAACTATCCAAACTCACCACAATCTTAGTACATAACCTTAGTACAATCTAGAACATCACCAGATTGTCATTTCAGTTTAGATTTACACCTCTGATTTATTATGAAGTCATTTGGGACTTATTGACACGTAAAAAAATATAAATGAAAATGTCAGCCAAAACAAAATTGCATCTTTTTAGAAGCACATCTAAATGTCACAACCCAGCGAAAATGTCGTAATAATGCATATGAATGCTATTCAGCATTAAGTCAAAATGATTCATTTGAACGAATCTATCTGCTTTCTATAGTACACATCTAAATATGCTGTAGAGAAAAGAATTTTGTTTTGGCAGAAAATATTCTATGACAATTAGGTTTTTTAGGTGCAGGAAACCAATAATACAACTTTTCTTTTTTTAAAAAAAAAAAAAAAGAAAAATCTGAAGTGTGCATTTACCTGTAGAAGGAACTGAGAAACTACTCCCTCTGGAATCTCTGGGAATCGCTGCTTGAGGTCTTGCAGGATGTGGTAGTCGACTTGAGAGCCTCCCTGCGCCATCCTGAACCCACACAGAGAGTCAAAGGGCCCTAAGGTGCATGCGTAGTCTCATCCCCTGAAGAAGCAGAGGGTAAACGATAAAAATGGTGATCAAGCTGTCATGTCAGAGGGAAAAGCTTGCAATAAACTTGTTGGCCTACTGATTGCTTCAAACACACCCAATGTGTCAGCAGTAATATCATTACAGATATCAGAGAAGCAGTTCTTAATGGGCACGGCAAGCTAGAACTGTCAATAACAAGAATGCACAGATTTCATCAACGTAAAAAATTAAAGTTCATTACGATCGCAGGAACAACTTAAGCAAAGCTTGTGCATATTCACTCACATTAATGCAGAACTGCAAGGCGCCTGTCATTCTGTTTGTTTCGCCATACTTTTGCACCAGGCAACGACGACATACCGCCGTCAGCTAGCAGGCTACTTATCAACGTCAGTTAGCCTCCGGAACATCACCCAAACAAACAGCCGCACCTGTGTCCTGCGTGGTCGTACTGAGAAACGGAGTTACTATTCCTGAGAGATTTTCTAGTGTCACCTTGTACTAATTTAGCAGTCCAATCCTCTAAACAGGATGACTCTTTAAATAAGATTAACTCAGTTCCTAAACTGCCAAGCAGCTAACTTTGCTAATGCTAACTTAAGGCTGCTCAGCTGTCACAGTCCCCCGGCTGGTAATGAACCAGCTAACTCTGCTAAAGCCAGTCAACGATTTCATTAAACTTACCATTGGTTAAAAGTCTCTGTTACGTTTAAAACCATAGCTGACTACAAAGCGACGCTTCGATGTTTCGGAAACCACGGGGAGATGTTTTTCAGTTTGTTTGTTTCGGCGAAATAACTTGTAGTTTCGCATTCCAGCGTCAGGCCCCTGCAACTGAACTGCATAGCAGTCAGTTTATCGCGATAATGTCAGGATTTCCCGGTGTGACGCCGCAAAAGGCGTCCGGCAGTTTAAAGCAAACTTCGTTACAAACGCGCCGCCACAGTTTATTCATGCTGTTTAGGGCTGCGGAGACATGATTCTCAAAATGTTCACTATTTAGAATGTCTATTTATTTATTTGTTTGTTTGTTTATTTATTATATTGATATGACAGCCTATTTTTCCATGTAACAATGCTAAGGCCTTACCATAATGTTAAGAAATTGTCTGACGTATTAGAACCCCCAAATGTTCATGCTTAATACAAAAAAAAAATTGGGCATTCAAATGCACTAAGTGTTTCGGCGAAATGCGGGATTTTCAGGGGAGGGACGCTTTTTTCGACACAACACCAAACCAAATTGATATATATCTATCATCTATCTTGTTTGGTGTATGTGTCGATAAAAACGTCTAAATCTATCTATCTATATCTATATATCTATCATATATATATATATATATATATATATATATATATATATATATATATATATATATATATATATAGTTTAGCATGTAGTTTAGAACTCCAGCTTCTTTGTTTTTGAGAATTTTTGAGTTTATCTCTGGTAGTGAATCACAAAGCACCTGCTCTGTGGTGGAGTTCATTTTCCCCCCATGACAGCTGAGCACTTAGCAGTGACAACTGGGAAAGACTCGCTAGCTTCTGTTGCACAAACTACTATAAAGACATCACAAGCATTAACACAATAGTGTTGTTCAACTTTCAGTGTTCCCATTTCAACATAAATTGCAAAAACAAGTATACAAACTACATTCATTTTTTCATTTTATTACACTACATGCATATCTGAGTGTTGTTCAGATTTGGGCATGTTACAAGTGCAGAAATACAGAAAATAAAGAAAAGTGACTCAGTATCTGCTTTCTGCCAGGTTAGGATTAGATATTTTATTGCATGGCTTCAGAGAGAAAATATTTGTTCTATTGGCTATTTTCATGCCCATTTAATGGGAGTGGACACCACCTGGTGGTGTGAACGGTGTAAGTGCTGGAAATATTTCACAGTGTTTTTTATTTTTTATTTTGTTTTGAGGAGTCTGAAGTGCATTTGTCTAGTTCTAGCTTAAAATATTACCTATGTGGATGACTTTCATGGCATCTACTTTGTTCCTCTGTCAGAGAGAGGAAAGAGTTCAATAAATGCCCATGAAAATTAATTTCAAACAATTCACAGTAGCCTGCTGCTCAGGATTAGCCATGCGCAGCTAAAGTTACAAGTCTTCATGCAGTTGAAGTGTTTTATGCATAGAAAGAATTGCATCTATTGTCATTTAGAAAAACAACTGTTGGTTGTTCTTTTTGGTATAATTTGTTGGTTGTTGCAAGTTCAGGTGATGTGTTTCACTACAAAACATATAACCTTTGATGAACATGAAAAGTTAATGCACATCTAAAATTTTGATACGTTTGTATGAGGAAGAGTATTTTAATAACAAAGCTTTTGTCATTTATTTATTAAATTGTGAATCTGATGTTGGAAACACCCCTAACATATCTGGGGAATTATGTTAATGGACATACAAGTTGCTTATTTTAGTTAAGATGTTTTGCAATTTTATGGGTTTTTCCCTAGCAACTACCAGATGCTATACTTGTTATTCAGATATTAAACTTGTTGACAATCAGATGGTTTCTTTATTAACTTAATACTGTCAATACCAGAGAGATAATGGAGGTTAAATGATATGAGAATGCACAAAACTCAATAGCACAGAGACATTAAAGATTTTACGTAGGTATGGAGAGGTGTGTCCCTCCACCAGCACATGATGGTTTGACTTGCTGAGTCGGTCTACTGAATCGTCCGGAGGCTGGACCACCACTAACATATTCAGGGGGTTGTATGGGTATTGCCATAGTAGCTAACGCTAAAGTCCAGTCTGACTCAGGTTAGCTGCCCTTTCCTTGCTGATTAGTTGCCACAGCTGCAGCTCTATTTAAAGCAGTGTCCTTGTTGTCCTGCAGCAATCAGAACAGAGGAGGACGAAGCTTTCAGGCCCCAGAGAGTTCACAGCACAGACCCCAAACTGAGGGGAAAGTTGATCTGCATGAAATTTAAAATGCTACATACAAAATCACAAACCTTTTGGAGATGGAAATTGTTTCACAGAAATGTATAAACATGATGACATACAAATATTATGTCATAGACAGGTGAGACTTCTGTGGTGACTTTAAGGATATTTGAGGAGCTCAAGTGACATCATTTAGCTGCTTCGTGTATGAAGTAACTCTAATATTTAGTTTTTGCACATTATGCAATTCAAAAAAATATATATTTTAGTGTTTATGCACAGACTTTTGAAAGAATCCTTTGAGTTTTCTCGAAGAAATCCAGAGCTATTTTACTTTGCCTCTTTCATTTGCAATGACACAGTGAGTATCTGGTTACACCTCTGAGAACAGCAGCCCAAGCCCTGACCCTGATTCTCAGGGGTTTCCCAAAGCCCCAACTAATGCCAACTGTTTCCAGAGAGACAGTAGCTTTTAATAATTTTATTATACTTAATCTTGCAAAAGTAAACTCAGCCCAGTAGACTTAAAAATTACTATGACACAAAGGTTATGGTAGCACTATGAAAGCTTGAGCAAAATGTTTGTTTAGAAAATTGAATTTTCCGTATTTTCAGGCTGGTTTCATCAGTATCGCAACACTTCTGCATGGATGAGACTAAGTGGTTCTACAGCAAATTTATTTTCATCCTTGTACAATAAGCAGGTATCCATCTCCATTTAGCTGATTCAAGCTATTCAATTCAATTCAGTTCAATTTATTACAGCCTTAAATGTGACCTCTGACATCTGAAATATATGAAGCTTTAGTTTCTCAACACACACACACTGTTTCGTGTCACTGAGCTCTCTAACGGTCAGTGCATACCAGAATGGCAGCGTTATACAGGTTACTTTTGTATAACAAAAGCTTGAACAGCTTTCCCAAATGATAAGTAAGGAATTTTGCCGCCAAGGAGACAACAAGCAGACCACAAATATCAGTCTGCCTTTAGAATCCAGTCTAAAACAAATGTCTTCAAAAGTGTATAACATATACAGTATTTCACTAGAAAGTTCAGCCAGTTTGGTGTTAGTTTCCCTGATCAAAATGTAGACAATAATCTGAAAATGAGGGGTTTAAAATCACTGTGTCAGTTCCTAGCCAAAGTATTTATCCCCCTTGAAATTTGTTCACATCATCTCATATTAGATTTAAACCCTCCAGAGTATTTCACTAGATTTTAAAATAATAGATTGAAACAAAGTAACAGAGAATTGTTAATTGGAAACAATGTAACTTGGTTTTGTATTCAGGTCCCTAAATAAAGCAGTCATAGAACCTCTTTAGCTGCAATTACAACTCTGAGTTTTTTGGGGTGTCTGTCTCTCTCCCTGCTTTATAAATCTGATGACTGTCTTTAATAATTACTTTACCGCAAAGTTGGCCTCCATACAGGTCAACTTTGTGGAGTGCACAACAAATAGTTCAGTTCTGTAGAGTCACTATGGGTATCTTGGCATCTTCTCTGACTAATCCTCTGTTTCTTTGTTTCGTTATTGGTTGTCGGTTGTCGGTTTGAGTAGATGACCAAGTGTTTGTAAGTTTATAATTATGTCATTCTCTTCAATTTTCGGACAAAGGTGCTTGCTTGTTATTCATGACCCAGCTCTGCTTTAGACCTCTTCATAACTTTACTCCTGACATATCTGGTGTGTTGCTTGGTTCTCATGATGCTACTTGTTCAATAATGTTAGATAATAAATGTCTGAGTTCTTTCTAGATCCACTGCTCTCTTTTTATACTGCAAAAATTGAATTTTCAAGTTCTGGAAAACAACAAAACTCCCTCGAGTACAATATGGCCGTGTAAAAATAAGTAATGTAGTTTAAATTGCCATTGGTATAAACATTAAGTCCTTCTGAAAGTTTGTAATTCATTAATCCAGAGAAATATATTGTAAAAGGATTTAAAACAAATAGAAAATCTAAGTGCTTCCTGACTTGCAACCAAAACGCTCGTCACATGGGTGTGATGTCATTCCCAGCTCAGACTTCTGAGACAATTTGAATGCAACGTCACGTGGAACTGAAATTATGCACAAATGGACAACCTCTAACTACCAATTAAGTGATTTCAGAAGGCTAACGATTGCACAAGATTTTATCAACTGGTGTCAGAGTGAAGAAAGCTGATTATAAATGCATGCCACACTTTTCAGAGTTTAGAGGGCAGGGGGGATGGCAATTGTTCATTGCCATCCACTTCATTTTGTTCTGTTGGTTAAAATAGCAACAGTCCACTTAGACCAGATAAGATGCAAGTGACTATTTCTATCAAAATAAATACAAAGAGCAGTTTCCTATTTATGCAGCTGTGACTATAATAACCAGGACAGGCCTGTGTGGTGCTGGTGCACATGAGCAGACGTGTAAACTGGGCAACAGCTGAATGTGGGACAGGCCTGCACGCTATCCGGCTGAAAGTAACGGTACTTTTATGGAAACGCCTCACTGACCCCCAACCAGCAGCCAGTAGGGTCTGTTCAGACCGTGGTCACACCTCACCGATAGTCTCACAGCTCTGACTTCACTGGTTTGAGGTTTTATCTGCAAAAAGGATTTTTGAATCAAAACTTGAGGACTAAAATACACTCAGAAGGTAAGACTTTCTTTTTTGTTATCGAGAAACACAATTGCCCTTCTCTTTTATCACTTCACATGAAATAACTGTGACTTTTTTTTGGACATAGAATTGTGTTCAATTATCTTTTCTGAACATATCAAAGTGAAAATTAATACACAGTAAGTAGAGGAGTGGCAAAATAATAAAATATACACACTCAACTTTGTGAGCAGCATTTTATCTAACAGGTTTGTTCAAGACTGCCTGGAAAAGTTAGCTGTTTCCAGTGTATTACAGGTCCGCTGTGTTTTGGTGAATTCTGCTTTTTCTTCACATGCACTCACTGCAAGGCCCAAAGAAAACTCTAAGCTATGATAGTGATAAGACTTGAATCGTTCTGTGTAACATGTGTCAAACTCATTTATTTTCGTCATGAATTCTTGTGCCAGCTGTGTACAAAAATAGGACAGCACCTGCTGAAACTAAAATTTTCCAGTTAGCACAATTTTCTTCGGTTAGTGCTGGGTTACTATATAGACCTTAAACATTTTACTCAGGTTGTAGATTAGGTTTACTGGAAAAAAGTAATTCTTCTTGTTTAGTTAATAAAATATGTAGACTCATGATAGTTTGGGAGTTGACAGGATATATTATGTAACAATGATTCAGTAAATTTTAGCTCCAGATGACATGTTGCCATGCATGCCATAGGAAAATGACAGGTGATATCCCATATTTATCATTCTGTGCTACTGGTATTCATCCGGTTTGAAAAGCAAAGGCTATTGACTAAACAAAAAATATATCTGAGCCAGTCAGGCTTTTGAAAATGTTTTAACAGAAAGATGCTCTTTTTAAACTTTTATTTTAACAACTCATCCTATTCAGAACTATAGAGACTTGAAACACGAATAAGCTCTGTATATGTATCCAGGTTGAGTCACCTTAGTTTCTCCCTTAACTGTGGTGTTTTCACTTTTGATTGTGTTTATCCTGAACACCCCTTTTTGACTTTAAAAAGTAGGTCAGAAATACAGCAATTTCTGATTTACAGCAATAAGATCATCAGATCATAGAAGGTGTGTGTGGATGCTGACAAACAGTGACTGTTTTACAGGGGGATGACTAATATTCCCCTTTGTTCACCAAGTTGTTGAGCTCTGAGTCTGGCCATTTTGTGGAGGGTCCTTTGGGTGACATGTGGGTGCCAGCTTGTTCTTTGTCCAACTGCCTATCACTCATTACAAATAGAAATAATCACATGTTCTAGGGATATAAATAGGAGCAAGCAGGCCTCCACTGCACTCTTTCTCAACAGACTAGGGAGCAGAATGGCTGGCTTCGTCTCGAATCGGCTTTTAAGATTACATCAGAAAAACACAAACTAGCTCTTAATGTTGAAAAAATAAAATGCTGAAAAAGTTAACTGTTGCAACAACAAAGTTGCAGTGATAAAAATGCTTATACCAAAGAATATAATTAAGACTTTGGCCAAATTCTTATGGAAAAGACATATCACTTCAATTGTTTCATTACCAGTAGCAACAAGCAACAAAAGCAGAGTTTGCTTTTTTATTTGGTTTTTCTTGAATGTATTAAATATATGGGACAATTCAAAATTTAAGGCACTTTAAAAAGATAAACAGTTTTATCTTTTATGATAATTTTGAATCCAGTTTAGCTCAAATGAATCCAGATCCATCATCATCCAATAATACAGTTACTTTCAGATTTAGTTGCTGTGTTTGGTCTAATTCAATCTCTGATTTAAATAGTTATTCAATGCCAGTCAGTAGAAATGGAACCAGCATGGCTAATAGCTTTGTTCGGATAAAAACAGAAGAACTGAGCCAGGAGTACTTTCTATGGAAATAAAAAAAGCAGCTGCTCAGTTATTGACTTTGTCCAGTGGAGAGCTACAGATAAATATAAGCAAAGAGCTAGAACATTTTTTATTAAAAGAAATAAACAAAGAGCACAATTGTTTATTTCAGTAATCTACCTGTACTACTGCGCAATTTAAGTGTTATAAATTGTTTCCATTTATATTGATAATTTGATTATGGCCAACTCTCCCCTTGGTTTGCAGCTTCAATCACAACAAATCCTGTTTGTCAACTTGTCATTGTGGCACAAACATGACGGAGGTGGCACAGGTCGCAGCTGTTGACGTCCATGATGATAAAGATGATGCAAATGACAACGAGCACAAGATGAGCGCCGAAGACGACTCGGAGGAGGAAATGGGGCAGGAAGAGAACGATGAGACGTTTAGCGATGCTGAGGAGAGAAGTGAAAGGACACCACAGAGCAAAGGGAGAGAAACTAACAGAGTGGAAGACAAAACAAGTGAGGAGGCTGAGACAACACAACTGAATGGAGAGGAAAGCAAAGAAAGTGAGAAAAACGATGCTGTCAATGGTGTTTCGGACAGTAAAGATCAAGTGCAGGAAACAGACAACTCACAGAACATGTCTGATCTGGCTTTTAAGAAAGAGGTAAGATACCGGAGCTGGACAAGCAAGATTGTGTCATTATATAAGTTTAAAACCTGACTCACAACATTTGATAATCTCCATACAAACTGCAGAAGCTGCTGAGGACCAGAAGGCCAGTGGCCAGGAGCTATGTGCCGAAGCTGAACAAAGAAAAAGGAGATGTGACAAACAAGTTTGAGGCCATGCAGAAAGCCAGAGAGGAGCGCAGCCGGCAGAGGAACAGGGAGGAACAGCAGAAGAGGAAGGATCAATACGTCAAGGAGAGGGAGTGGAATCGCAGAAAGCAGCAGGTCAAAGAGAAACAAACGGCACTAACCTCCGACTGTGAGCTGCATGGCATGAAGGGGCATGATGGAGGTGACGAAGCTGCCAGTCTGAGTGAGAATCTAGTCGTTAATCCAGAGCGCTGCAGCTCCGACACACTAATGGTCACATTTAATAACCAATTTCAGTTTTATGATTTTTCAGCCTTGATTTGTCTTGGTTTTCATTTAAAATCATATTAATGTGCATTGAATCATAAACTAAACACTAGTTGTGCTGACATGCACTAATCAAATCACTTAACTGGAACAAATTATTATTTTACAAATTAGGTAATTTATTTATCTTAAATTTTGCTCACCTACATAGTGCAAAATCACAATATTTATTGTCTTGGAGCTTTTACATAATTTTATTTTATGTTAGATCACATCAGATTATGTAATACTAGAATAACTAGCTGTTCAATAAGTTACACCTAGAATGTATCTAAATGTTTAATTCCAGGAAATATAGATTTTTCTTTAAGTTTGTGCTAAATCTTTTGGGGAAATCTGCATTTATTTTATTTTTCAAAAAATAAGAAATCTTTAATATTCAACATATTTAATGAATGAAATAAAAAGTCAAATGTGCCTGTTCAGAAATAATTAGTGAGAAATTCACCCAACCCCTATTGAGTTTAATTTTATTTATCTATTTTTGTGTGTTTTCACAAAGACTCGGAGCTGCTATTTTTTTTTCTATTTTCTGATTATCTGCAGCTTGTCAGAGGAATTAATACAGTTTATTATGAAAAATTTCAAGTAAACTGTAATTTTGGAATCTAAAGAGCCTTGTCACTTATTTTTCCCCCAAACCACTAAACGCAATTTCATATGTTTTAAAAGTGGCATCTTATTGTGATTTATTATTTCTGTCTTTCATTCAGTTTATGTTTAGTTTAAATCCTTATTCCTACCTTACATTTGGGACTAAAGGATAAATCTCTCCTTTATCAGGTACAGAAAAGGCCACCGAACACTCAGTAAGCATCCATGTTTGGTTTGAAGTAGAAAAATATGTATATTTGTTGTTTTTGCACATTATGTTTTTCATGCATTTTATAATCAGTGGTGTTTAAGATACAAATTATCTTAATTACATAGAAAACCTCTCAATTAAAATAATAATAATAAAAATAAAAAAAAAACAGAATTAAAAAAAAATCTAATTTTGCTCATTAACAAATGAATGGGATTTTAATTTTCAACTCAGTTTTAGTGAGCAAAAATAAAACCAGAGATCCAGAATTTTAGAGTAAACACCTTTTCTTCTAGTCTGCAGAAAATGAAATAAAGGCAGTGATACAAGGTTATGTGAGTGGATTAGTGCTGATAAGCAGACACAACAATCTTCCTGTAGACTGTCCTGCCAGAGCCTGCCAGGGTTGGACACCTACGCTCATCCCCTATCTGTGCAGCTACACTGCAGGCCAATCAGAGGCCCACCAGCAGGCCACATGACCCTGATATTAACAGGGATTTGGCCCTAGTTCTTGCTGGGACCAGTATGGCTCCTTAGTGGCAGAGGAGATGATCCCAGCTAAACCTTAACCTCACCACTCTCTCTCTCTGATGTACCACAGATAAAAGAACTACTTGCTTCCAGTGATGAAGAAGAGGAGGTAAAAACAAAAAAGGTGGAAAAGTCCTACGTTCCCAAAATCACAGGTAAGACACATAAAGAGATGCAGCTATTAATAGGAATATGGCGGAGAAAGGGAAAGGCTGAAGTCTTACGTCTTCCTATGTGATTTATCCAGGTAGCGTGAAGGGGAAGTTTGCAGAAATGGAGAAACAAAGACAAGAAGAGGAGAGGAAGAGGATGGAGGAGGAGAGGAAGAAGAGAGAGGCCCAGGATAACATGGAGAAAGCCAAAATTAAGAAGGAACTGGCTCAGAAAGCTGCTGAGGTCAGTGATCTCAAGGTTAACTGGTTGCAAAGAGTCTCATATCTTACTGAGAAGCATGGCGGCCTGTGTGAGTGGTTCATTCCTGCCTTTATGGTAACAGTGGAGTATTTTCCTCTGTAATGACTGAGGTAATCCTCAGCTGCCACTTGGAATAGTTATTTTAAGTGGCTTTTGAGATGAGAACAGTTGGCAGGGGCTGGATATAGGTCTGAAACCCAACGGTAGCACTGTTGACATGTGAAGACCATGAACAGTCAGTGTGTTCAATGTGTCACAAGTTTGGAAAATGATTTGAGGTAAATGATTTACAGATTACCAATTGTTATGCACAGAAAAAATAACACAAGGCTTACTGTTAAGTTCTCGGGAAAGAGTTATGTAAGTATTCTTGTGCCAAATAGGTAATCACAGGCAATTACCTGCTATCTCGGTGCCCTAGTTCTGCTTCAGTGCAGTGTGAGTGGCATTAACAGAAATGAAATGAATAAGAGAAGGAAAACTCCATCAGGATGCTGTTAATGAGAGATAATCATGATATTAAGTTTACGGTACTTTATGGACTGCTATATACTACATCTTGAAAACTGACTTCAATATTGTCAGCTGACTATTTTACTTCCAAAATCACAGTCCTTTTGTAGGAGATGAACTTTGAAGTCTCCTACAAATGGTTGGTTGAGGTAAAGTTACAGAAGTTTAACAGGTAGTCTTCATTTTAAATGAATACTTTCAATCTAAGAAAGGCAGGTCTGTGGCCTGTAACCCATGTCCCAGGGTACCACTATCCCTTCACTTTTATGTCCCCTCTCCCTTGATTCAAGTAGAAGCTAAAATATTCCACTGACAAACTGGAAACACATTAGCAAAGCTGATCTGGAATCAGTTCTGGCTGACTCCCTGCTAATGAGCAGACATTGCACAACATGCCTGTATGTTGTATGTAAACACCATCGTGAAATATAAAATTACTGGCATAAATTATTCTTCTATGTTAGTTAAAAAAGGAAAATACAACAGCAAATTTTGTGCCTAGTATATCTTCTTTCAGTCTTATATGTAATACCTTAGACTAGACTATTGTTTTGACACTATATTGCACCGATTACATCATATTGTTCTGTCTCGTATTTCATCACATGTTGTATTTGCAATATAGCATATTTCATAATATTGAAAATAGGTTTTTAATTTTAATGAAATTTTATCCTGGTAAAATAAAGGTTGAATATATATATATATCTTTTTTGATAAATCACATTAAGTCACATCATATTGTACAGTTTATAACATCATATCGTTTAGCAGGGCACATCATTGTACATATTGTATCGCACTGTATGCCACACCTTATTGTATGTTATGTTTTTTTTGTTTGTTTGCACCTGCTGTCATATTATATATATTTGTAATATACTTTAAAAGTGTAATCCAAGTTTTTCTATTTTTTAAATTTTCATCTTGCTTGTTGAGAAAACAACAAATCTATACACAAAACACATTCAACATCATACTCAATAAATTTCCAATTATATCGGAAAATGTTTAAAGCTACAAGCAACTGGCAAATGTTAAGAAATGCAATTCGCCCTTAAATTTAACATTTTATTTAAATTTACTAGAACAGAATAATGACGTCCAGTTCAGAATCAGTTTTGAGCTATTCCTGTATCAGCAAATGAAGTAAAGCTAAATCATATATACTACAAATTAATTTACAGTGAATGTCATGTGAAAATGTACGATTAGTGTGCATGCTCTGCTTAAAGATTCACAATTCAAGATTTTAAGCACTTGCTCTACTCACAACTTATTTTTTATTCAACTATTTTCTTTGAGGTTAACAAGATTCAATGTAGAAGGAACTAGAAGTGAGCTGCTAGGTGTAGACAGCCCAGGCCTGCCAACTGTTTCCCACACATCTCAGTTCCTAAATTTGCTGTAGACTTCCATCCTGTGACAGATTTAGACTTGGCTATCTTGAGCTCACATCATCACACCCCTCACCCTCATAATGACCCACTGCAAATGGTGACAGTAGACCTGCAGAGTGTCCCACTCTCACACCCAAACCTCACAGTGAATTTTTATGTATTTTACAGGAAGGAGATGACACAATCCTGATACGCGTGGTTCCAGCAAAGCAGTCAAGACCTCCAGGCAAAATCAAGATGAACTTCGAGGACATTGAGAAAAGCCGAGAGGAGGAGCTGAGGAAAAAGGTGGAGGAGGAGAAGAAGAGACGGTATGATGAAAACAGACGCTCCTTCAGGGAAGCCAAGCGGCGCTCTATTGTTCAACAAGAGGTAAAAAAAACTTTTTAAGCTGCTTTTACAACCTCAGGTGTAAGAAGACATCAGGCTCTTCTTTATTTGAAAAAGGATGAAGAAGAAAAACCTTCAGAGAAGTTATCGGTGACTCCTGGAAAGTTGAAGCTGACATTTGAGGAGCTGGAAAAGGAAAGGCAGGAGCAGCGGAGGAAGCAAGCTGAGGAAGAAGCCAAACAACGTTTACTGGAGGAGAAGAAGGCTTTTCAGGAGGCAAAACAGGGAATGGTAAACAAAATACATCCAGTGTAAAAACAAACGCAACATGTTTTTTTTTTTAACTTAATGTGCATGTTCACATAGCTAAAACCTGAACTTTAGCGCCACGTGCAACAATTAAAGTTCTTAAAACAATTAAAATGATGATTGCGTTTAATACATGTTGAGCAAACCTAAAAGATTACATCTAATTAGGAAGAAGACGAGGACATCAGCCTGGAGGATCAGGAGGACAAAGAGGAGATTCGTCCTGGAAAACTGAGGCTGAGCTTCGAGGAGCTGGAGAGACAAAGAGTTGAAGAGGAGCGCAAGAGAGCAGAGGAGGAGGCCAAGAGACGCATGGAGGAGGAGAGAAGAGCTTTTGCTGAAGCCAGGAAGAGCATGGTCAATATCATATTCATTTTTGCTTAAAAAATAATTTGTATAAATATGTGCATGGTTTTCGAAGCTGTCTTGCAAAGAGATCCACAGGCTACCTTCTAAAATTGTGAGGAAACATCCCCAAAATTTTTAGGTTTTGTTAGTGATTATAATAAACTGTGGGTAAAACAGGAAATATTTAACTGAAGCTTGGTTATTATGTCTGAAAGGATTTATTCAAAATAAAAGGTTGAATTAGTAACACAAAACTAACATCGGTAGAATAAATCCACAGAACACCTCACAAATAGAAGAAATAATACGAGGGGGGAAAAAAATCAGACGTAGATTATTTACAGACATTACCAAGGATCCTTAAACTTACATTGTATTCTTTTCTCAGCTGATAGATGAAGATGATGAAGTGCTGATGGCCTTGCTAAACCTAGAGGGCAGCAAACCTGGGAAAATCTGTGCCAGCTTCGAGGACTTAGAGCGGCAGAGACGTGAGGAGGAGCAGAGGAAAGCAGAGGAGGAGGCCAAGAGGAGGCTGGAGGAGGAGAAGAGACTCTTTGCTGAGGCTCGCAAGAGCATGGTGAGTCAAGTGACTCAGTGATCAAATTTTACAGCACGTGTGTGTTGGGCTGGTTACTAATATGATTTAGTTCAGTCATTATTCAGCCTTTTCATAGTGCTTACACAGTGCCAGTAATAAGTTTACATATCATTGGTATGAAAGTCATAATAATTTTGGCCTTTTAATTATACTTCTAAAACAGTTTTCTATGCTGATTTTTCTATTAATATTAAGTACAAAATCATACACAGCAGCTCAAATATTAAAAAAAAATATACATATATATTTTTTGCTAAACAGGCTTTAGCAGGCTGCAGAGAAATTGAATTTTTTTGTCACTCTCAATACAGTTGTGGCCTAATCACAACTGTTTCCTATTATGGAGCTGATTATCAAATAAAGTTCACTTATTTTCAAGGGTCATGACACCTGAAACTTACAAACTAAAGAACACTTTACCAAATGACAGGCATGGCGGTGGTAGCATCATGCTGAGGGTATGCTTTACTGCACGGCATGATGCCACATTCGAGAAATTGATAAAAAATTATGCTGTAATATAATTTTGTCCACAATGTAAGAAAAACAAGAACAGTGCAAATGCACTACTAAAACATCCAAATGATTAAGACTTTCATAATTGATGTATGTCAACTTTTGGCCTTTATATATATATATATTATTCTATTGGGCTCAAGCGATATGTCTGTACTGCTGTTACCATGTCCAAATCGTCTCTTTAAGAGCCCTATCCTGGATCAGGAAACTGCATATGGAGATGAAACAGTAAGGTTTTTTTTTTAGTTTAACCTTTTGAAAAAATACAATAAAGTCAAATTTAAATCTGGATTTTCATGCAGAATAATAACAGGATGCATGCTGACTCTAAATGCATAGTGGGAATGAAGTTACCTTGTTACATTACGTTATGTTACGTTACGTTATGTTACGTTATGTTACGTTACATTATGTTACATTATGTTACATTACGTTACGTTACCTGATATTTTTTTAGGTGCTGGAAGATGACGAGGTGATGGTGAAGAGTGAGTCTCAGGAGGCTCTGCACCCCAGAAAATTAGAGATCAACTTTGAGGAGCTCCTAAAAGAAAAGGAAGAGGCTGAGAGGAGACGCAAAGCTGAGGAGCGCAAAAAGAAGCTGGAGCAGGAAAAGCAGGAATTTGAGCAGCTCAGAAAAGAGATGGGAGAGGTTTGTCTTTAAATTTTAAAGTCTTGTGTAAAACCACATTTGTTTTAGATACGTCTTCACCTGAGGTTTAAATTTAAGCTAGACTTCATCCAAATAAATGTTTGTGAATATGACATTGATATTTTTTGTTTTAGTTTTGGACTGTGGCTCTAAACTTTCATGATATAACTTGTGGTGATATTTCACAGGAAGAAATAAACGAAAGCTCAGATGTCATAAGCACAGAATACGAAGAACTGACAAAACTCAAGAAAACTGGCTCCATTAAGGCCAAAAACCTCAAGTCCAAATTTGAGAAAATCAAGCAGCTGACAGAGGAGGAGATCCAGAAAAAGATTGAGATGGAACGAGAGCGGAGGAAGGCCATTGATGACGAAATTAAACAGAGAGAAGCTGAAAGAGCCCAGGAGGTGAAAGGACTCTAATGTTTAATGAAGAATTTATCTTTTCTCTGCAGAACATAGTTTGTGCTGACTCTTAGGGAACCTTGAAAACCTAAAACAATCCTAGGTGTCTTACTGTGAAAATATGAATGGGTCTTCTATTACAAACAAGTTCTTGTGTCAAAAGACAAAAACTGTTAGGTTTCAAAAGCTAATACATTAAAAAGCAAAAGATAGTAGTTAAATTAATTGAAAAATAATTCAAAGACGCATACACCGGAAATACTACATATGTCCACTGTATAAAAAGAGACACAACCACTTAGGTAATTTAAGATTATTTCTATTTGTGAAATGCCAGAAAAATGCTTTATTCAAATTCAGAGACTTTCAAACAAAGATCACAACACTTTTTAACAGTTCGGCCATAGGGACGTCCAGCGGTCAGGAGGTCAGTTCTACTTATTTCAGAGACTCACTGGATTTGTTAAAAAACTTGTGTATCGACAAGACCATGGGAAGATACTGACTGAAGCTGGTAAGATACTGACTGAAGCATAAGATAGTGTCATTCACAGTGAAAAACACTGATGTACCAACAGGAGCAGAAAAGCCCAAAGAGAAATGAGCATCAAATTGAAATTTTGGATATTGACGTAACATGGAAGTTAAGGTGTTTAAGCAAATTGGACTTCCAAGTGAACAATGGCCATGTCTTTTTACAATGTGTTTTTAGAAATCTTGTTTGAACTGTACATTTGCCCCATGCATTTCAGGACGAGGAAGAAGAAGAAAGAGAAGCAACTTCGGTGAGAGCTGATGACCTACCGTTCAAACAGAAGGTGGACATGCGGGCCCGGTTCGAACAAATGGCCAAAGCCAGAGAGGAAGAGGAACGGAGGAGAATAGAGGAGCAGAAGCTGCAGAGGATGCAGTTTGAACAGCAAGAAATTGATGCTGCGCTGCAAAAAGTACCTGACTGTGTCACATACAAATTAGAACTAGGCTCACTTGGGCTTCATTTGATGCCTGCAAGAGAACTTGACTGTTTTTGTCTGCTTGCAGAAGAAGGAGGATGATGGCGAGGATGAAAGCAGCATCATCAACGGATCTGCAGCCTATGAAGATGAGGAAGATCACGCGAGGTCAGGTGCGCCGTGGTTTAAAAAGCCCCTCAAAAACCAGTCGGTGGTGGATTCTGAGCCAGTTCGGTTCACCGTTAAGATCACCGGAGAGCCAAAGCCAGAGGTCACCTGGTGGTTTGAGGGAGAGATGCTCCAGGACTGTGAGGACTATCAGTACATCGAAAGAGGAGAGACATACTGCCTCTACCTGCCGGAGACCTTCCCGGAGGATGAGGGGGAGTACATGTGCAAGGCTGTGAACACCAGGGGCACAGCAGCAAGTACCTGCATTCTCACAATAGAAAGTAAGACCACTCTGGTGTGACTGCATGCCTGCATGGTGATATTTCCCTGGAATTTACCTCACTTTACAAAGTGGATCGCATGCTCCTCTTGTTCAGGAACTCAGGCTGGAAAACAAACATTTATAACAGTTCTTCTGTTTCTGTCTTGCAGCTTATGACTACTGAAGCCCCTCCCTGTTGTTTTTCAATGTAAAACATCATCCACTGTGGTCAAATGGTAGAGGGACGGACAGTATGCTTGGCATTCCTAAGACAAGGATACACAGCACATGCACGCATATACACACGACATTATGTTGTTTACGTATTGCTCAATGAAAAATGCTGCCCACCCTGTAGGGATTTTGGAATATACCTGTGCCAAAACAGACAGATTCCTGTTTCAACACCAGGGGTCGCATTGTGCTTCAAAGATGTTGTTGTCACAAAACCTCAACAATGTTAATCAGTTCAAAATGCTTTTGATCTGCATTGTAAATATCACACTTTTATGGTCCATAAACAGCAAACAAGACTAACCAGGTCTCACACCAAGAGGCAACACTCATCAAGGTACGACTGCAGCAGTCACATTTTGCAGGAAATAAATTCATGTGTACATCCTGATTTTTTATATGCAGAATCTGACAAAAACAATTGATCTTTGATTATTTTTCATGAACCCACGCCAATTTTCTCTAAATTCTTGATTCAGATGTCATTGTTTATTTGTCAACAACAATCTTTTATTGTTGATAATTAGTGAAAAGTAGGCTAGCCTGATGATTTGTCTTATTATATTATAAATAGAGAACAAGTTTTAATAAAATAAAAAAATACATCTCTTTGATGAATGAAAACGTGTAGTTGGTGTCACTATGCTTTTATAATGATAATGGATATTGTGAATTATAAATAATAATGGCTTAATCACTTTAAATCATGACTTCATCTCTTAGCTGAGTATAAGCATTTTACAGTCAGTGAACAAATGGTACAAGGACAATACAATTAGCATAAAAAGTCCTGTTTTTTTTTCTTCTTTCTTTCTCATCTTTAGCAACATTACTAAAAGGCATATGCTTTTTCATTGTAACTTTTGGTATTTAGGTGAAAGGAATCTCAGAATCCCATTTAGTGATCCACCTTTGGGAACAACAGCCTTAGGTTATATATGTATGTTTCTTCCACATTTAAGAATAACAGTTGTGCAGCGTAAAGGTCGATTTTAACCTAATGAAGCTCTGGAAAATACTGTGACACATATTTACCGAAGACGGCAACTTTTTGATGGTTTATAACAAAGTGAAATGTTATCCTTTCACATTTGGCTTTTATTCCTCGGATGTCACTGAACCTGACATCAAAATTACAGGATTTATGGTGACCTTGATAGTTTCTCTGAAAAACAAAGACATAGTTTTGTGGAACACCAGAGCGACTCTCATCACCATGGTAGCACGCATTGCCGAACAACCAGCGGCTAGTTTCACTGATCTATAAAACATATTGATGCCCTCCACCAACCTTCAGTCTTCCTGATCTGACAACCTAAGTGTAAACGTACAATTTCGTTTAATTAAAGTAACAACCGAAGAGGCACCACTTCAGACAACACTTTGCCAACAACAGTATCTCTTCGTGGAGGATCTCATCTCATTATTGTTCCATCCACCTAACGGAAGATCTGCGGTGTCGGTGCAGCGCAGCGTAAACCGCCCACCGCCGGTTCATTCCAACAATTGCTGCTTTTTGTTGAATTTCCTGCAGCTGGACACGCTACCATTATCATGGCCCCTTCGGTGGAAGAGATTTCTTCGTCTTTAGTGCGGGAATATCTGAGCAGGAAGGTAAGTGAGCGAAGACTAGGTGTCAACAGAACTCTGTTTCTGTGAAGACCGTTAGCTAACTAGCTACCTAGCTCGTGTTAGCAACACCCTCTCAGTGGTCAGCATGTTATTTTGGGACGTGTTCCATAATATGGTGTTTACGCTGTCTTTTTGATTTATTTTTGTCATTTACATATATAAAAGGAACAACTGAATCAAGCATAAGCCCCAAAAGTGGTTGAAAAACTGTAGGTTGGAGCAATATTAGGACTATTATGTGTGGTCATATGCAATTCATTGATAAAGCAATTGGGATATATTAATCGGAGCAGACTTTTACACGTTTTCCGTTTATCATTAATCTTTTCTTTTTTTTTTTTTTTACCAGCGTACTTTCTTTGCCTGATTTGCAACAAACTTTGTCAGAACAGGACATAGGGAAAAGTGGTGCATATCATACAAACAGCTGCAGCTCAAATGTTGCTGAAGATTTTCTAATTTTTCTATTCCTCTTGAGCCTAAATAAATTAATTTATGAACCATGTAGAACCATTTTACTCTATGTTACCTGGAGCAGAACTGGCCACGGTGAGAGAGTGTTAAACTTTTATTCTTCTTCGCTCTGGAACAAACTCCCTGATAGAGCTGGGTTGTGCAGAAATCAGACACTCATAAATGATAACACAATTCTTACTTCCAAATTTTGATCAAAGAATGTCACTATACTAACTGTTTGTCCAGTTGGTATCATTGATTGAAGTAGGAGATTTTAAAGTAAATTAGTACTTGTCATTTAACTTTCTTCTGCAGTATGTGTCAGATATTATTTTGAAGTTTTTTCTTTGATTGTTGGTCACACTTATGCATGAATAGAATATAAATATCATTTATTGCCCTATTGTGGGGAAATTCAAGTGTACCAGCAGCAAGTTAAAGATAAGTAGAAGCAGGGATATTCATATTAATGTAAAAATATCTATAAATCTGAATAACAGTCTGTACAGTCATGGCAAATTTCCAACATAAGAAAAGTAGTACAGTTATTCAAATTAGTATATTCAGATTAAAAGGGTCATTTCAAGAAACATATGCATGGATATTTGTTTTTGAAAACAACAATAGACTGTACAAGCAACAGAATTGTTAAAATAACAGCAGGAATGTTATTTAAAAAAAAAAAAAACTAAGCAAATAAAAGCAGGGATGTATTGAGTTTGCTGGGAGTAGTGATGGTTAGAATTTCTTCCTTCTAGTCAGCTCCCAGGAGGAATAATCTGTGCTATTGCTGCTCCTTGGTGTTGTGTTGACAGAGTTCTTCTGTCGCTCAACTCCTGCACTGGGGGCATCCAAGGACAGAGCTGGCCTTCTCGATTAACTTTTCAAACTGTTGCTGTATATAAACAAAGTTTCCCTATCTATAAATGTTCCTCTCTTTGTTTTTCCATCCATCTATCCACCTATCCCACCATCCATTCATGCATTCTGTGGTGTTTTATGCACAGGGCCTAAAAAGGACCATTGCTTGTATGGATGAGGAACATCCACGCACGCCAGCCAGTATCAATAATCGATCACTGCTGAAGCAGATGCTTAACATTGAGGATCTCTACAGACAAAATAAGGTAAATTCATCATGATAAGTGCCACACGTTTATATACATATCTGCCTAAATAGTCTGCAACTGACTTTCTTAAAATTGCAGCTTCAGAAATCGCCTGTGAAAACATTGTTGGAAATCATTGTGAAGCATCATATTGAACGGTTACACCATGAAAATGTCACCACAGGAGACTCTGCACATATGGTCCCAAATACAGGCTCAACATCTGATTACCGTGCAGGATCGCCATCAATGATAAATGAAACAAAAGCAGATGAAATTACACCAGCGATTTGTTCTGAACTGAGGTATTTACAGCTACAAACTTGCATTATTTTTTTCCATTAAAGCTATTATGTTTTACTTGCTTGGTATTTTTTTTTACAGTTCTGAAGTGAAAGAAAGATTCAGCATTCCGGTGACAGATTTATCAATGATTTCTGAGAAAGATGGACCCACCTCCTTGAATCCAAATTATTTCTTAATTGACAACACAGATTACCAAGAAGGCCAGCAACCAATGCCTTCAAAAAAGGAGAACTACACCCAAAAAGAGAAAGAAAGTAAATGTTTAATTGCTGGGGTCACCTTGAAAAACAAAACTAGCCGCATCAGGCGAGGCATGGTGGCCGGACCAGTAGCTCAGGTATTTACCTTAAAAACCTGTTGATGGTATATTTCTGATATTTTCCCCTCTATATTTAAATTATGGTATTTGTTTCAGGAATCTAACAGAAAAAGGCAGAGTCAAAGGGTCGAAGTTTCTCAACCATTGTTCATCAGGGATCAGGAAAGCAGGGAGTCTCAGGATGGACTTGAGTTGACTGCCAAAAACAAATCCAGGTGCGAAGAACAAAATCTAAAGTCCATTGATTCAAAAGAAGAAAACCTGGAAGAAAAGGACTTCAGAAGTAAAGGACAAAGAACAGGAAACACAATAAAGTAAATACTCATTTGTTACTAGTTGGATTGTACGTTTTCAAAGTAATGAAAGTGTATTCAGGAGGTTATCAGAGGTTTTTTTGTATCTTGTTTCTTGAAGAGTAAAGATGAAACCAGATGCCCATGAGCTGAACCTGGCTGAGATGGTTTTAGGTAAGCCCTGAAAGGAAGAAATGTCATAGATGTGTTTAACAACTTGATTTGCCAAATGGATGTGTTTTATTACATTTTCAGATGACATTGATGACTCTGGTCTTCTGTCAGACGTGCCTCTTTTTAGCGCTGTTTCAAAGTTTAAATTTCCAGGCTGTCCCATGGACCATCGCAACACCATGGTGTGTTTCTGACAGCACTGATACAGAGACCAGTCAGAGACAGTTTCTGTTGGATTTGAGCTTGTTTGTTTAATAGTTGTTTTTCTTTTAGGAATTGAAAACAATTCTTCTGGGTTCCAGCTTAAGTTGTTTTAGCACTGAGTGGAAGAATCAGGGTTTTACCTTTTCTGACACACATGACCTCAGATATGGGATTGTGCAGAGAAAGGTAATTTTATCATACTTTAAAATAAATTTAAGTACATATTTATTCTCATGTCTATTGTTGAAATAACTCTTAATGCTTAATAAGTTTTTTTTTTTTTTAATTTTCAGGGTGGTCCTTGTGGAGTCCTGGCATCAATTCAGGCATTTTTTCTGAAGAAGCTTCTGTTTGAAAACACCGATGGTGGAGATGTTATCCTTCAGTAAGTGAGCTTTCACATCAAAGCTTTGCCTTTCTGGGTCTTAATCTAACATTTTCACTGTGTTGGCACTACGTAAACACAAACTATTATGTGTTTTATTGTGATTGTATGTTATAAACTTTTTCTAAGTTGTTTCATTGTCAGTCTGGCTGTTTGGTCTTTTTGTTGCATCAACGTTTTTTCTCACGGCAGCTTTAGTTTCCCTCCTGAAGAAAATCATTGACACATTATAATTCTGCCGTCAGCATGTTTCATTTGAAAGCTGGTTTATTAAAAGCTCTTATGTTGTAGTTAAAATTTTGATCCGAATCTAAAACTGCACACAAATTACTTGCATTTTCTTTTCTGCAAAGAGAAACCATGCATTATTTTCCTTCCACCTAGGAATTATTCACAATTTGTTTTTTGTTTTTTATATAAAGTCTGTATCATCTGGATTGGAACTGCAGACAAGGTGGTTTAAGACTGACGTTTAATTTTGTTTTCAGACGACTAAGACCTTCCAGCAGCACCAGAAGACACTGTCTTGTTTTGGCACTGGCTGAAGTTTTGTGGAGAGCCGGGGAGGAAAAACAAGCTGTAGTTGCAATGTAAGACAATCGCTGTTAATTGGTTAAAATACCCGCCTCTTACCCTGACCATTGTAGGTGTGATAACAGCCTCGAAAGTCGATCCCTAAAGAGAATATGTGATGAATATGTTATCTAAGGTCAGATCTGCTCACTATGTCTGATTCAGATAAGTGGTCTCTTACAAACAGGGTTCACATCTCCAGCACTTGTCAAACATATCTATCTGAGAACTCCCCTATGGAACTGCTTGACCAGATGTACCACAATTTTAAAGTGTTTATATTCTTTTGCTTTCTTTCATCTTTATTTTTTTTTAATAACAGAAATTCAGGAAGAAGTAATTTCACCGCATTTGGACACTACAGGACTGAGGGATTGTTTGAAAAGGTACAACGGTTCTTCTGTCTGCGATAGGACAGTTTCCATCAGAGGTTTACATAATGGACACTCATATAATTTAATGTTCTCTTAATTTTGGCCATTTTAATGATGTTTCAGGGTTAGCACAAACACATTTTGTGATTTTTATAAAATTGTCTAACTCTTATTTAATCTTTTCTTGGACTAGTTTTGATGCATGTTTGGCATAATTGTTCTACTGGAATATCGAGTTGTTTTCAGCCTCATCAAGATGGTCGCCTTTAGATTTATTATGATGTTCAGGAACAATTAAGGAACATCAAAGCATCAGTCCCATTGTAAATAGGAACTTGCTGGAATACCAGCGTAACTTTCCACAATGAGAGCAAAATTTTATATAGTGGTGCTAAGGGTCCCCCCTAGAAAGCGTTCACCATGTAGACAAGCTAAGTGTCTTCAGGAGGAAAGGCCAATTGTCAGACAAAGCAAAGAGCGATAGGCTTTCAGTTCAAAGAACAATGTGAGCCATAGTGATGGTGGCATATTTTTTTTCAGACCGCATTGCTGTCAGTGATACTTGTGCATCGTACAAAGTAAATTGATTAATTATTCAGTTTTCCCCTAAATCAACAACTGACTAGTTAAAACTTGGACAAAATCAGGTTCCAACCAAACCATAATCCAAACCCCAAACTGAAGCAAAGTTAAGCTACACTTTGGAAATGGTCTAGACCTCAACACTATTCAAAGTTTGATGGTATATGTTTAAAACTAGGGCCCATGACACAAAACCACCAGTCCATCCATCATCTGAATATGGTTGATAGATACAAAGCGTCTGAATCAGTGTACTATATACAAATTTAAGCTTGTGTAAATTATCCACAACAAATTCCAACTTGTGCATATAATTTTCATTTGTAAAAAAATATTCAAGGTGTATCATTAAAGGCCCAAAATTTTATGCTGAGTTATTATGTTTTTCTGTATTTTTATTTTCTTTTGTTAAGCTTTTATTTTCAAGTCTATGTGTTTCTGATCCAGATGACGTGTTTCTCTGTGGATAACATCAAAGATCTGCAGGTCATTCTAGAGCAGCATATTGAGCAGGTGAAGAACTCACTACCTTTCTCAGTTTTTCCCGTCTTGCCTGCCAGACATTCTGTTTTGATGTTTTTGTTCTGTGTATTTTATCCCCCAGTATGAAATGGGGATGTTCGGATGCATCCTGCTGGTCATCTCAGCTGTTCTTTCTCGATCCATTGAAAAGTAGATGCAAACCCTTTGTGGCTCTTCAAAACAAGACATTCTGAAGAACTTGATTTGAACTGGATTGTCTTGTTGTTAATTTATTTTCTTTTTATCTTCTCAGAGTGAGAGAGGATATGGACATGCATACAACCCCACTGATAGGAGCTCATGGTTACTGCACTCAGGTTTGAACAATCTATTTAAGTTGGATAACAATAAGCCAAATTTACAGAGTTTATACAAAGTCTGGATTTGAGTATTTTCCAGGTCTGGTTCAGTACAAAATAGAAGAAAACGAGACAAAAAAAATATTTTCTAACTATCCCATCTAAATGTTGTTCCTTGTATATTTCCTCCTTTTCTGCCCTTCAATCTTTTTTCCTACCTCTTCTTTCTGTCCATCCTTCATCCATGCTTGTCTTCTTTTTTCTTTTTTTCCCTTACCTTCAGGAGTTGGTGAATCTATTGCTCTGTGGCAGAGCGGTTTCTAACGTCTTTGACAACAATGTAGAGCTGGACTCAGGAAATGGCAACATGACTTTGCTTAAGGGAATTAAGGACCAATGCCAAGTCGGCCTGCTGTCCTTGTTTGAACATTATAATATCTGTAAGGTGAGCTGTATTGAATTCTTCACGGTGAAGGTAGACACATCTGGGATACTTGCAAGTACAGAATATCACAGAGCAGCTGATCATTTGTCTAGTATAACTCAAGTTGTTCTGTCATCAGTGGAGTCTTACTGCACACAGAAACAATTTAACAATTGTGTTAGACTACAGTTTACATGCCAAAACATTAAATATTCATGTTATCTGCCTTAGGTGGGGGATTACCTGAAGTCTCCTTCTTACCCCATCTGGGTGGTGTGCAGTGAAAGCCACTTCAGTGTGCTGTTTGGCCTGCAGAGGGAGCTATTGACCAATCAAGATGAAGACCTGGAGTTTGATCTGTATTATTATGATGGATTGGCCAATCAGCAGGAGGAAATTCGCCTCACTGTTTGTATGTTTGTATTGTAGTTCTCTAGATCTAACCATCTTTGTTTTTAAATGCAGCCACATGCTTCAAATATGTTTTCTCCTGATTCCCCGACAACAGGAAATACTTATTGATTAGTTATTTTTCCCTTTCAACACTGCTAATTACAGTACATTAGACAGTGACTGATTTAGACCTAGAGTATGCATGAACAGCTGTTGCGATGTGTTAGTGTTACCTCACTAACACTTCTCATCTATTTGGACCTTTCTTTTAATGACAATACTTTTGAACCAAACTAAAAATGTGAATTGTTTGTTCAGCTGTCGGCAAATTGGCACAGAAACACCACCAAGTTGATCCTGACCTAATTCCTCCACTTGAGCTCTGCATCAGGACATGGTAGGACCTTGTTTTGCCCATTTTTTTCTTTTCCTTAATGTGCCCAATAACTGATAAATTTGGTTAAATGAAAGTTATACATCGTTTTGTGTTTACCTGGATTTGTTCTTTGTGCCCTAAAAAGTTTTGTTTTGTTTTCATGCAGTTGGAAAGATGCATCAGTCAACTGGAATGAGACCGAACCAATTCTCTGAGTAATCATGCTGTTTAAAATGTTCAAATAATAGCTGTGTTCAAATGTTACCATCTTGATGTTATTTTGACTGTAAAATTATCTTTTTCTTTCATACAAAACATGCTAAAGAGAGACACATAGTGAACAAAAAACAAGTCACAGCATAAATTCAATGCCTGGGTTAAAAGTTTAAATTATAATTTAAAAATGTGAATGGAAAAATTAAATCAATACAATTACAAAACATGGATAAAAATAGTCAGTATTAAAAAACAGTTTCCTGCATCATACTTGTTGCCCTAAACATTATTTCTTTAAGCACAGATATATTTCATTTTAATCACATTTATTCCTAAATGAGATTGCTTTTATTTATTATAGTCTTGAAGATTTCATAAAAAAACAAACTGTAAATGTAAACTTTCTGTGGCCTTTTACTATTTAGCAATACTTTTAAAATTTTTGCACCACAATTTTATGTATATAAACTTTATTTTTGGAAGATAATAAAACGAGAATTTTTCACAAACAGTGATGTCTCCTTTGTTTAATTAACACATTTATTTCTTATTTTGCTCTTAGGGAGGTTTTTACATTTATGCCCAAAATTAACCATAACTACTCGCCAAATTTAGATTTAAAGTAACAGCGTGGATATGTTTGCAAGAAGTAGTCAAAAATTGATTTATTGGATTGTGGGAATATTTAATTCTCTGCACCCTTCCAAATATTCCAGGTTTTTCTAAAGCATCTCAATTGCACAGATTAATTGTAAACAGCTGTTTTCTTTGAGTAAACAGATAAAAATGTCTAAATATCACAAAGTTACAGTGGTGCTCATATAAAGTATTTAAAAAACATAAGAAACCCCACACTGGAAACTCTGAGAATGTGGTAGTCAAAAGTGACAACTTCTGTTGCAAATTTAAGGTTATAAAAGTTTAAAAAAAAAAAAACAAAACTAAAGCAAATATCACTAACAACACCATCTATAAGAATGTGGGCAATGCTGGTTGTAAAAGATCCTTGCATAGTGCAGGATTCTGAGAGTCTTTACTAAAAAGCCTACATGTCCTTTGCAAATCTCATTGACGCAAAAAAAGTGAAGTGGCTCAATTTGATGAAGAATATCAGTGGAAAGTCATTAGCTCATAGTAGTGTTTTATTGCTATAGTACACAATAGGCCTTTCCTTGTATTAGTGAGAGGGATATAAACAATTTTGGACATTTTGTGCTTTTAGTCATGGAAACTTTTTATTTTATTTTTTTTTTACCACAATAAATGTCGAACATTTGAAAGTTGTGTGCATCATATCCAATTAGCAAACAACGGCCTTGCTTTTACCCGTTAATAGACTAAGAATCTGATAGAAAAATCATTAATTTTTTCTCAGTTGATTAATTAGTGTTATTTAAATTAATCAATAATTTAAATACCATTATTTAAACATTTAATAATTTAAATGTTTAAATCAGAAACATTAATAGCTACAATTCATTTTATTCAATATAAACCATTCTATAGATTAAATCAGATTTGTCTCTACAAACTGAGGGCAAACCTTGCTTAGTAAAATTGTATTTAGATGTTAGATGGTAAAACGGTTATTGCATTCAATAATTTTGTTACTGGAATCAAAATGTGAATATTACCTTAATGAGCACATTTGGTTTTAAGGATTTATGACCGATCATTTGGTTTCACAGTTCAGATCAAACGAACATTTACATTAAGACGTTACTACTAGCTTGACATTTAAATAAGAAATAATCAAAAATATCACTATAATAAAAAATATTTATTGTCTGAAGTTTTTTTTTGTTTGTTCATTTTAATCATGAGCATCAAGCTTTTTCTTTCAGTACAATAAACTGAGATCACATGATTTCATCAGGTTGGGATAACAAGCATCGAAGAGAAAGATGTCTTCCAGTAATTTGTTTTGGTTTTTCTTCAAATTGAAAGGCATCATAGTGCTCTCAGTGTGGGACATGCAGAGGGGGAGGCAGAGACTTACTGCCAACACCTCTAGCACAGGGGGATCAAAGACCCTTCAGCTGGCAGAACGAGAAGCTCCCTCCTTGTCAAACTGCTGCACACCACAGACCAAATCACTGATCAGCTGTGGTTTGGGTCAAAATGTGCATATATACATTTTCACAAAACAGAACCTGTTTTACTTACTGTCAACATTTTCCCTTTGGCACAGTGAAACTGTTGGAGAGGTTCTCACTGTGATGACAGCTTATTCATCTTTCAGTTGTCAAATCCTTAATTGAGACCTTGTTATCTGAATGTATATTATTGGTGACTCATGCGAGATTTGTGCATTCCCCAAAAGATAAAGAAGAGAAATGAATTAATCATGAGACTTGGCGTAAATCTATTCACCCTCTGACAGTTTTACAGCCACTGTGGCTACTGCATGCACTATAAATATAATGCTTTGCCTGAATAAAGCCTCAAGGGTCTCTAAAATTGGATTTGTCAGAAGAATTTGTCAGAAAATTCTTCTGCGCATGAGGGGAGAGGTGGTTTGATATACGTCATAAGTAACCATGCCTGTGTGTCAGCATGAAATATGTTCGACAAGCAGGTTCTTATGTTTGCAGAGTGAAAGACAAAAATCAGGGCAATGAATGCTCTTAGTGAGCCATTAACAGCAATGAAGGAATGGCACCAGAGGTTCAAAATTACCTCAAAGACTTATGATTAAAAGTCTTAATATTAAAGTAGAGCACAGTGTTCTGTTGAAGTATTAACGGTTCTTGAACTTTAAAACCACAGCCTTAAAAGTATTTAACTTTATGTGACAGATTGAAACCAAATTGTGCAAAACTTATAGTTGAAGTAAAATGAAATGCTTTTTAAAAACATACTTTCTTATGAATAAAACAATTGAACAATGCTTAGTCAATGTTTTGTAAAACCAACTTTTGGTAAGTTTATTTGCCTAACACATTGCAGCCACAAGACAATGTGTCTTACTCGAGGAAAACACAAAAAGAAGATTGTGGCGACATATTGTAACACAGAAAATAAAAGTTGAACTACAGACTAAAATTAAGGATGTATCAGTTCATATTATAATTGAAACGGTCAAATACAACGCCAGCCAAATGGGTTTAGAATTACAGTTTTCAGAAAGTTTGTTCCAGATTAGAGGAGCATAAAAACTGAACCCTGCTTCTCCATGTTTGATCTAAGTTGAATCAGCAGACCTGAGTGGTCTCAAAAGTTGGCACAATATCAGATCTTTAATGTATTTTGCAAAGCCATCCAGTTATTTATAAACTAACAAAAGTATTTTAAAGTATATTATCTGAGCTATATGGTAAGAACTTTTAATCCGAGGGTCTGTTTTCCTAGTTTTAGTAAGGACATGAGGAACAGGGTTCTGCATCAGCTGCAGCTGCTTTACTTTTCAGACAGAACCTTGAAGACACTATTGTCAGAATAACAGTGTAAGTCTTGGGATATGTCCAGGAGCTTTTAATATCTACAAGCATTTTCTTATTTTTCTTTTTTAAAAATGGGTCAAACTCAGTCAGAGGTTCTCAATTGTATTTTGGTCTGGAATTAAACAGGACTTTATGAAATATTTCAAGGGAATATTGCATTGTAGCTTAACCCTGCCTTCAATTTCTCGATAACTTTACCCTTGACCTGTCTGCTCTGTTCCTTTGGTCTTCATGCTTCTGATCGTTAACTTAGTGTTGTTGTCTAGGAAACCTCTAACATGAAATATCTCACAAGTGGAAATTGTTTGTAATGGATGTTATTTAGAACTATCAAATTAAAAGGCTTAATAAATATTGTGCACTACTTTGGCTTGGTCTACCACTTAAAGTTCCCCAAAGCATACTGAAGTTTGTGGTTTTGAAATGTGAAAATACTTAAGGAGCTGTTCGCCATAACAATGGAGCAGAAGGTGACGACATTAAGGTGTTTCCTCTCTTCTCCCCTGGGCTTTGGCAAGGCCGGATGCAGTCTGACAGGAAGGAAATGGCATGGCTTTGGTCTCTGTTTACTATTTATTACACCAAATTTCTCAAAGGTACCAGAGAGGGGATTTGATGCTTGTGTGTAATTGTATTAAAGCCCTCCCACATGCTATCCCCAGTGCATCTTCTGTCTCCTCTCCTAATCTGTGCTGTTTGTCTCCAGATAAGTGATATCCTCCTCAGATTAGGATCCAGTGTCCCTGTCCTGCCCACCCGAAGGGAACGGGATCCCCTATGCATCCCCATGAGGTGCAAGCTGTATTTTTAGCAACTTAATCCTGTTATAGCTTCAGCCGTTTCCTTAATTGGCTCAGGTAATCACTGCATATTTTGCCACATGTTGCTCAGGGTGAATTTATGTGTGCAAGTTTGACAAATACACAGAGGTTGGGTTAAGCATAAATTTCAAAGCTGAACTCCTCCATTCTTAAGAAGGCTGTGATTTGTGGAGCAGAGGCTATCACATGGTTTATAGCCCTGTGAGACAACTTCATATCAAGTTGCAAACATTGCCTAGTTTAAGATCCCAGTCACAGCAACAGTATCTGTACACACCATTAAACATGCTCTTTACCAACTCAACTTTTTCCACGGATGAGTTTATAATGATGGCTCAAAAAGCCAAACTATTAGTGAATAATGCATGAGCCTGTGAAAGAAAAAGCTCCCGCTCGGTCTGTGGAGACTAGCTGACGTGAGAACTGAGCTGTTGTAATCTTTGGCTTGTAGTTTGTGTTTTCTCAGAACCTTATCCATCAGCAACCCCCCTTGTGTGCATGTACGAGTGTGTGCCTGACTCAGTGTTTGTTTCACTACTTAAACAAAAAACAATCACTGTCAATATTGTCCAGACCAGAAGGGAGGATAAATCTCCCACTTCTGTGGCTTCAGCAGACATTATAGCACTTTGTTAGTGCTAAATTACCCAAACACTACAGAAAATTAAAATGATCAATTTGAATTTCATCACAAGGGTGCTTTTATTCTAAGCCAACTCTGTTTGTCTTGTTTTCCTTAATATCGTATATGCTGTGTTTGGTATCTTCTAATTATGGAGCGATAAAGAAAACACACACGAGAAAATAAACCTTATCTGGCTTGAGAACAATTAAACTGGGACACAATGTGAGAAGTGGTTCAGATTTCACTCTCATGTAACAAATGTTCAGAAGTTCAAACGCCAGAAACATTTTGCTTTTCGACAATACAAATCAGTTTCCCTTCACTGCATTTGAAATTCCTAACAAGCGCTTTCCTTGAACTAAACAGATGTTTTCAAGCATTAAACATGTGCTTTTTTTTCTGGGAGCTTTTTGTGGTTTTATCTACTGTATATTTATGTTTTTGGCTGAGCAAGGATTGCTCAACCTCCTGTTCATTCCAAGGCATCTGATAGCCTTGATTAAGTGAGTGACTGCAAGCATGAGAGTCTGCCAGACGATCTGCAGTGACCTCCAAGAAAAAAGGGAGGTGAGTGGGTCGACTCAGTGATTATAGCACCTGCTCTGAGTGGCAGGGACAGCAGCGTCTGAAAAAGGTGCCGAAAAGTGCAAAACAAGCATTTGACCCAAAAAAGCAATCCCATAGAAACACGGTTGTGATGAAACCCAGCTTCTTTCCCGACTGTTTACAAATTCAGACGAGGAGAAGACAGCTTTTTTCTGTTAAAAGTGAAGCGTATGGAGATAAACGCATCACATGCTGTGCCAAGAATGAACCGTCCACTCCCGAGGGCTCCGTTCGCGGTCTCACCCATCGCACTGCCTGACTCCATGTTTTGCATGAATTTAAAAAAACAATAATGCAAAACCTCCTGTGCTTCAGTATTCTTTATTTAGTAATGCAGTGAGTTGTCACCATTGTCGTTATTTTATGTGGTCTTATTGTCAACAATCACTCAAGTGCCAAATAAAATGTGATGAAGACAAAGATGGAGTATAACGTCAGCAAATTAGCAAAAGTGGAATTTATATAGAAAATAAAGCAAATACATTTTCTTTCCATCACTTATGACTTTTATAACCAAAATTATTGGATTTTCAGTGACTGTTAAATCATTACATATATTTATATGTCCTTTCAATAAATAGATGTATTTGATATTAAATTATCTGCTTTCAAATACATGGTCCATTCCACTCACAAACAACCAACAATGTCCATTCATCATTTTGAGTTATGACACCAACAGCAAAAATATAGACACTGTAAACACACAGAGAAAGAACGTCCTCATGTCTGCTGTGGGTTTGAAGGCACTTCCTTGGCAACACATTGATCCCTCTTCCGTTATATGGCGACCTGGAATTTAAATCGCAATATAAAAATGCATAGTTAAATATTATCAGTTTCTGCACTTTTTAAAGTTTTATTTTTTTTTAATCAAAATCCTGTGGCTCAATGCTGGATCTGGAGATTTTTATCACATCTTTTCACATCTTTCTAAGGAACTCATGTTGTCAGCTTCTAAAGATGGATCATTACTGGGCTGCCAGAGTTCACGGAGAAATGACCAGAATTGCCGAATCATGACTCATTTCATACGTCTTCTGAAGTTCGTCAATTGTGACACACATGTGAGAACAACGCAGACAGGATCCTATTATCTGATTCCTGAAGATGTGCCAGTCTCTTCAATTACATTATTACCAGCTAAGCCCAATGACCATGAATGACCACTTAGGGAGATGAACTTGTGTGTGGCAATCACTCATCAGTCTGGACATAATTGCATCCAATGTGAACCCTGCTTTTACCTACGTTAGATTTAAAGCCATCAAGACAGCAGAGAAAGAGGAGTTTTTAAAAATCACCTTAATAAAAGGGATGAGCACACATCCAGAATTATTTCACTGACGACATTCAGGGGCCTTCTTTGACTTCAGGGATGCAGTCATGTGCTTCTGAAAACATCCGATAATGCTTGGCATTATCTAAAGTTGTTCATATGATTAAATTAAATGAATTCTTTATTCTAGTGATGGGAAAAATGTAGAGGAGTGATACTGTTTCTAATGTTTGGCACACTTAAACACGTCAGACCATCAAGTACATTTTAATATCAGAAAAATAGTAGCCTCAAAGAATACTAAAGATTTCTCAAGTGATTTCATTTATAAGGCAAATAATCTATGTCTACCAGCCTGTTGCAATTGTGAGAAAATAAATGCTCCCAAAATGTATGAACTACTTTTGCGACCCTGGGGCAGTGGCATGTGTTGACAAGTGTTTGTGCTGAGTAGGAATAAGTCTTTTAAATTTCTGAGAAAAAATATTGTCCATAATTTTGAAAGACTTTTATTAGTGAATTTTTGTCATTTGAGGATTTTGATTTTCATTCATCATTACTCAAAATCATCCCAGTGTGCATGTCTGTTTTCTTCCTTTCCCAACACTTCAAGTCCAAGTTTAAAGAATTTAGAAGTTTTTATAAGTAAATGTTGAAGTTATGGTAGGAGAAGATTTCATTCTGGCATGAAAACATTTCGGAGATCAAGGATAGATCACATTCTATACCAGATGCAAATGTTGGACAGATGTAAAAGAGATATGTTTCTGATTATAGGGCGGATCAGTCTTCCTTAGATGAACATCTGACAGATTTACTCTCTGTCAGAGAGTGAATCTCTTCAACACAAAGTATACATCTACATGTCTATATTAATCATTTCTGTTTTAGCGAGCGAGGGATGTAAAACACCAAGAATAACTCAAGAAGAAAAAACAAATACTCACATACAAAACCTATGACTGCATGCAGAGCGGACTCATTGCTAATCGTGTTAGCAATCTTGCACACCTTTTGTAATCTAAAAGAAAGAAACGGTAAGAAAAAGATTGTTAGCAATTTCACATGACCTAATCAATTACGAAAATTAAAAAAATTATCTGTTTTACAGAACAACAGCAGCTTTATTTCAACAAATATCGAGGACAAATAAGAGTCATGATTTAACATATCTGCTTTCACATAATGTGACAGCAATGTGATAATATCAGACCAGTGTTATGTTTTTACTCTGTTTTGCATCTGCATTTTAAATTGTCTAATGATTTTTGTTTTGTTGTAACTAAAATCCTAAGTGGAGACATTTTGAATTAATAGATACCTTTTGATTTAAGCATAAATCAAAAGGTTTTCATCATTCATAGTTTGCTTTAATATCTCGACCACTAACAATATATGTCAAGTATGCACAGCGAGGACGGTCAAAGTCTGCTATACACGTAAACATATTTATAAGTTCAATTGGCATTTGAAATTTTGTATTCAACAAAGTAATGCATTCAAACTTTTGAGGTTGTTAAATTGCAAACATTGATTTTGCAATGCTGTTTGTGATTTGAAATGTTGTACTAGTAATTTAATAAATTGTTCAGGTCTTGTAATCTATTTTTAGGGTATTTTATTCTATTTGTGGCCATTTTAAAAATTGAGAGACTCAGGATTGATTATAAAATGCATTTATCTACAGATTTGTCTTTCACACACTGATTTGTGTGAAATTCCTTAGAAGAATTTACTTTTTTTTTTTTTGTTTTTTTTTTTTTTTACAAAAATTAGTTTTTGAACAATGCTATTTATAATACAGCGATAAGTTTCAGACATTGTAGATAAATCTTAGCTCATGCAAGGCAAGGCTGGAAACCACTATTAAATGGTGATGACCATCAGGATGCCACTGCTTGTAAACTGACAATGACAAAGTGAATAATATTAGCCTCTATGGTTATTGCTACTTATCCCAGTTCACAACCCAAAGAACCACAGGCAGAACTGAAAGCTGAGCTGGAAATCTTGCAAAGTTCTACGGACAAAGGCTCATGTCAGCTGGACAGATGGATTATAAACATGTGTTTTCTTGTTAGATGACCTCATGTCTCAGTCAGCTTTAAAAAAATAACACACACACAACCCCCCCGTCCTCTTCGATTTAACAGAGATTAAAAAGACCCTCTAGGCTTTTATTAGTTGCAAAAGCCAACAGCTGTGGTAGTGCAACAGTGCCCATGGGTGGGATGACTTGGACATATATGAAGGTACTTTTGATACAAAAGGACTTGCTGAAATGTTTGGAAGATATTCCATTATTAAGGCACAAAACATGTGTTTTCCACATTTCTTTAATTCTGTTCAGGATTGTGACCATCTGCTTTAATTTTTAGTATTTAGTGAATGATTAGGGATATAACAAATTATATAAGTATAAATGTACAGTAACATACAAATATTTTTTTTTCGTAAATAATTTTTATTATTTCTTTAAACTGCATCAAAAGAAAGACTGCAAGAAAGACTGCTCTCCTTTAACATAGAAGAGCCAAAGTTTCTGACATATAATCAGCTTATTAAGCAAAGCAAAGTTATAATTATTTGGACATAAAGCATCCAAATGGTTCAGTCCATGTCAATTTTGTCCTATGTCATTGTTCTAACAATAAAAACAGATTATTTGGCGCATTACTTCTCATGTGGCCTTTAAGTGGCAAAACAGATTGGATGCCTTCACTGAGCATTATTACAGCAAAAGCCATTTTAGGAATAATCAGGAGTTTGTTGCTTTGTTCAAAATATTCACAATGGATGTGAATTTATTGGCCTACGAGATTTATTTTCTGTTTGCTTTTTGGTAAAATTAAAATGATTCAGATTATAAATTTCAGATAAAGATGACCTGATTAAATACAAAAAGGAGATGATGATAGATGATTAATTTCTTAAGGGGAAAATGCTGTCTTAATCATCCTGGCTGTGTTTGAAATATACATGCCTCGTTTTTATACAGAATTGTTGTGATTAGCTACATTAATTATTTACAATTAATTAATTAATTACAGTTTAATTATTCAATTATAGTTAAACTGGTCACACCAACTGAGTTGGCTGAACTGTACAATCAATGAATAACTTAATAGAGCCAGTCTGATGACATGAGGTAGGTTAAAGAGTCTCAAACAGCAAGATGAGAAACAAACTCATCAACATTGTAAATCTAGAAAAAACTACAAAGTCATTTCTAAGCCACCCAGGTAAAACCATGATCCACAAAACTCTGAACAGTGGTGGATCTGCCTGGTGTGTCTTTCAAAATATCCCAAGAGCATGTTGACAACTCATCCAGGATGTCAAAATAGACACAACTAAAACGCTGCAGGCTTTAGAGTCAGCTATGCTTCTACAAAAAAAGAGATCAGACTAAAACACAACAACCGTCTCATTTATGTCAAAAACCATCTTGATGGCTTCCAGGAATTTCAGGAAAATATTCAGTAAACGTAAAAGGTTATAGTAGAAGTTTTGGATGGATTCATCTGGTGTAAAACTAACACGAGTTTCAAAAAAGAGAACATCACACTGAGCCCAACATGGTGGTGGCGGTTTGATGGTCAGGACCTAGGAGACTTGCCATAATTGATGAAACTATGAATTCTGCTCTCTGGCAAAACATCCTGAAGGAAAATGCCTGACCATCACTTCTTCCCCTCATGCCTGGTTTACACAGCAGGACAATCCAAAGCAGGGCACTAAGTCTGCTTTTGAATAATTCAAAAAATAAAGTCTAGGAAGCAGTCTGATCAAAGTTCAGATTTAAATCTGGATCATGCCTCAAAAACAGAACCATGAAAGCGGACTCTCCATTAGTTAAAACAATTCTACTAAGATAAGTGATCCAAAGTTCCTTCACTCTGAGGCAAAATACATCTAAATGTGACACAGCCAGTTATGAGTATTGGAGGGAATTATTTTTTAATATTGGTCTCGATTGGTTTAGATTACTTTTTTCCCTTGATAAATGAAATCATCATTTGAAAATTGTTTTTTGGATTATCTCTGGCTATTTCTGTCTTTCAAAGAAATTAGTTTGATGATTTGAAAGATTTAGGTAGGACAAAGAAAGAAAAAGAAAATTTCCAAACTAATAAGATACTCAGTTTTCAGTTTATTTTTATTTTGAGAATGTGAGCATTATTGCTGGGACTTACAGTACTATTTAATACTGTATTAATAGGCCCATTAATACTGTGATTGGGTGCCGTTTTAATGGGACCACAACAGAGAGTTAGAATCAAAGTTGAAAAGTGAAAAGACAGCTGTTTTGTCATGACTGATATCATCCTCACAGTTTTGACTAATAATATGGACATTACATATCTGTTTTTGATATGATGCAGCCATAAACAACATTTTTTATCTGATCTGGAAAACACTAACTAAAGTTGATTTAATATATTCTAAGAATATGCTTAGTGACCCATGCAGAAACCAAAAGGCCTCTATGTTGAAATAACTTGAACGTTCTGCCAACAAAAATGGTTTGCTCATATAAAATGTCAGTCATATTAATATTAAACATACATGTTTTCTCAGACAATAAGGGATAATATTTTATGATAAAAAATAGAGAATGAGGTACAAAGAAAACTGATAAAATTAGCTGTCTGTTGAATGAAAAAGCATACGCACATGCTGGTCTTGAGCAATCCCTTGTGGTGTGGTATAGTCTGTGAAAGTGTGTTTTGCACTCTGACGAGAACTTGACATGTCCTGCTTGAGAAAAAAGAAGGTCACATTAGGTAAAATGACAAGAAATTATCTTACTATAACAATTTTTAAGAAAAATACACGACTTGATGCTGTGCTTTTGTTTTCCTCCTACGTGTCCCAAAATGGGAGTGCTTTTCATAAATCATGGCAATTTATATTGAGATCATTTTTGTCTAATGATTAAATGTCTCTCGCATTATGGGAGTTTCCTGCTTCAAGATTAAAATTATTTTCTCCAGAGTGCAGAAGGGTCATGCTTTAGCAAGACAGATATGAATTTTATGCCTTATTTCAAAACTCTGGTTTGTGAAGTTTTCATCTGCTAATTCAGAGGTTGACTTCAGGTGTTCTTCTATGTGTTTTCACCTATAAGTGAAGGTGAAAATACCTAGAAGATGTCTTCTTCTAGGTGAAAACTCCTAAACGTTGCAGTAGGCAGGTACTCAAGGACAAGATTTTGAGAGGCCTTTTACAGCTCTTTGTGTGCTAATATTTTCATAAGTATTGTAAGTACTACATCAGCAACTTTTTACTGTGTTCCAAGTGAATTGCAGTGATACACTAAACTCATGGCTACTCAGCTTTCCCAGCTAGAATGCCAACTTCGGAGGGCCTTATTGTAGTCTTTGCAATTAGGAAATTACCTAAACGTTGATAAAATCTATATTCTGAGTATAAAACAAATGCTGAATTAGTATGCTTTACTGATGGGAGAAATATTAAAATTTTGAGTTTCCAATCAACAGCCACAGGTCAGGTTCAATAATCTGACCCTTCTGAAAGTTGTCCAATTCTAGTTAAAACTTGATTTTTCTAAACATTTCCATATGTGACTCAAATGAAATATTACTGGTTTTACAATTGGTGACTGTATAATGTGTTTATGATATTTTTATGTTTTCATTAAACACTTTGAAATGCCTTCTTCCTGAAATGTGCTGTACAAATAAACTTAACAGATTGATTCTATATGCTCTACAGTAAGGAGTAGCTTGAACCTAAATTAATACATCATGGAGGTTTTAATCTTTATAAAATCAGTAGAGAAGAAATTTTTTTAACCTTCCTTTCATTGGCTTTCAAAGAAATCCACGGTCTGCTAATACCAAAATGATGTAAATAACTCAACGCCTCATAAAAATGCTTAATATTAGTTTTTACTTTAATTAACCACATATTTGTAAGAGTTATAGTTTCAAACTAATAAACAAAAAAGTAACTACACCCCAAAGTGCCTTTACTTTGTCAGTTTATTGTCGTTTAAGTAGACTTACTAATTAGCCTGTTTTCGATTTAGACTGAAGCAAAGTCAAGTTCTCAGTTATAATAACGTCTAAGAGTTTCTGCACCAATGATTATGCTTCCAGATTTTCATAGCAATAATGAAGTCTACTCACAGGTCCTGAGACAAATAATCAGCTTAGCTTAGCAATGCCTTCAACTTAATTCTGTCAGCTTCAGACCATGTGCTGTTTCTCTAAACTACTGCCCTGCAGCTAAGCCATGCGACCCCATTCTGACCCAAAAAACAGCGTTCACAAAGCTGTCTATGACTTCAGTATACTGTATCTTGACTTGCAGGAATGAAAATTTTTTTCTCAGAGGGGTAAAACTTGGAGAGTCCTGCCAAAAGTTGCATGGGAAAAGTGCCAAATATGTTCTTAAAGTTGTTTCCCAGATAAAACAGTTTTGCAATATCTGCAAAGGCTAGCAGAGATTCTGGACCAAAATGTTTTCACAAAAATGTTCTTTAGTGGAAGTTTCCTTACCTCCAAAATGCTGAATGAATTTCTCCTTCAGGTGTGCATCTCTAGGAACAATATCTGAAACAGAAACTTGTGATTAGATGTTCACATCAGGACATCATTTTTGCGTTTTGTATTTTATGATATTACTTAGTCTTCTTCTTGGATAATATTTTGAGAGACAAACATAAATCCTCCTGCTGAAAAGAAAAACCCATGCTGCCACCTCCATGTCTTACCGCAGGTGGGGTCAGGGATATGTGACGTGTTAGTTTTCTGCTGCACAGCGGATTTTGCATGCAGCTGAAAATGCATCTGGTTTTATCTGATCAGGGCATCTATGTCCACATGTTTGTTTCATGATCTACAGAGCTCGCAGAATCAGAGCTTTCTCTTTGACTAGCCTAACAGCTTAGATGGACAGTGAAATTTTAGAAGGTTTGTAGTTGTGCCAAACTTTATTTTTGAAGTGTCACTGTGCTGTTGGGCTCTAATTTTATATCCTAACTCTGTTTTAAACTTTACCCCAACTGTTCCTCAACCGGTCTGCTGTGCTCCTTGGTCTTTGTGATGCTGCTTGTTGTTCTCAATACAAACTCTGAGGCCTTCAAAAAAAAGATGGATTTATGCTGTAATTTCAAACAGGGGTATTCTAACATAGATGTTGAGGACATAGTATAAGAGCAAAACACTTTTCAAATTTTGAGTAGAAATATTTCTAAAACAATTTTCCTTACACATCACAATTATGCGTTAATGCCAACAAAATACATTAAGTTACATCACATTACAACATGAAAAAAAGTGAAAAGCTTAAAGAAATGGAATAAAATGCATGTACATCTGTGAAGCTGAAGCTCCCTCTTCATTAAGAATCTATAGTTTTAAATGTATTATGAGGGGCAAGAGGTAACCAACCTAAAAATAAAAAAATATGCCATTTATCTCTACTGCAATGGATTGGCAACCTGTCCAGGCTGTACCCTGATACAGACACCAGCCCCACTGAGGCTCTGTAAGAATAAGCAGGTTTAGACAATGAATGGCGAGATTTGATCTCTACACATACTTTATATAGTATTATACTCAAAATTCCATTGAGTACATTGCACTGTACATTATAACATGAAAAAAATGTAAAAGTTTAAGCAGTAATAATATTTTTGCAGGGCATTGTATAACATGCAAAGTCCAACAAAACGATACCACTGCTGACAGCCTAAAGAGATTATTTTGTGGGGTTAAATGCTGATCATAATAAGTCCTTGTAATACTTGGTTGATAGCACTATGGTCTCCAGAGTCAGTAGACTGCAATATGGTCACAAGACGGGAATAATGATTGACAGTCATTGCACCACGCTGAAAACCAGAAAACATAAAATAGTGTTTGTCTTACTGAATAATATACTATTACAGGGGTATTCCAGAAAAAACACAAACATTTCTTCAAGACTAAACATGAAGGTATGTTTATGTAAAACAAATGTTTGCATGCAGTCCCCTCTGTTTCCTAAAAGATTAACAGCTAAGCTTCAACTCCTCTGCTTCTACAAGCTAAAGGTTGCATCATCAAAAAAAAAAGCAGATATGAAATGCATGTTTTTGCTTGTTTTGTCTTAGTCTCACCACATCTGTCATTCTGATGCCACAGCCATGGCTTGAGAGGAACACACAGGGAACAACTCCACAACATTTCCCCCCTCATTCTCACTGTGTTTAAAGCCTTCATCATTGCGTGACGATCGTTCTTTCAGTGGTGTCACACGCACCAGTGCTAATATGCTGCCTTTAATATCCTCAAAAGATAAATTCCATCCAGCCACTGGTCTGAGAAAGGTACTTTTCCAATTGCGCAAGATGAAGCCAAGACTTTCAGCTGTGTGCTGTCTGTTCAGCATCACCAAGACATGATCTAACTGGTAGTGATTATCTTAAACAAACACATTATGTTCATTTTACACACCACACCGAGGTGCAACTATTGAAAACAATATTAATTCTCATCTATATATTGACTTCAGTAAAGCCTGGAACTGAGCAGAATAAAAGTACATGTACAAACGATTAACCGCGTACAGCATTAAATGATTAATCCTGTACTTTAAGACAATAGTTGCAGAGTTCCATTAAGCCTTTTTTCATGTACAAAATACCCCGAATGCCACATTCAATATCTTTCAAAGAAAACAAATTTAGAAATGAAGCACTTTTAGGATACACAGAACACAAAAACGCACCCAATGTGGGTGAAAAGCAACATTTACAGATGTCATTCATGTTTAAAGATAATCAATGAATCATTCTGAATGAATCATTCATAAGTTTGGCCCCACGATGCTCCTCCTACCACATTTGATGACAGGTTCCTCTACTAATCAGTCATTCACAGTTTAAATAAGGGATGATATGTCCAAAACACGTGAAGAAGACATATCTAATCACAGTAAGTATGATGTAAACTCTTAGTCTTGCGCTTATGAAGCTTACCTGTGTTAAATGCATTATATAATCATTGCAACCTGAACTGCACATCCAATTTGCATACTTATGTCAAATAGGTACGGGCATTGTTCCCTTGGCTATAAAGATTTGTTAGTCAGTAAAATGTCCACATCTCTTGAATTAACTTAAAAATGCATATAGTTTCAAGTTTCAGTTTAGCCAAACCAGAGACAGGTCCTACATTAGAAGAGGAGCACTTAGCAGACCAATGACAGCTGTCTCCAACAGTAAAATGGGGATTATGCTTTCATCATCAGGTCCTAAAAATAAATCTTATCAGCTTACCTATGAGTCTATTGTTATCCAGCCTAGGGACATACAAAGGCTTTTCCTGGGAAGAGGACTTGAAGTCTTGTGCTGAGGTGTGGAGTCCACTGCCACAGCGCCGAGACACGGGCTTGTCCCGTTGTTGGCTGTCCTTGATAACCTGCAAAATTAGATCCAATAGGGTCCTTCTCTCATTCTGCTTGACCTCTTTGCTGTCCATGCACTGACCCGAGGAGATGAGCAGAAAGAAGATGGTCAACAGTATGTGCCATTTCCTCTCCACATGCATGGCTTGACTGTCTGAAAAAAAAGAAGTTTGGTTGTTGTTAGAGATGTAATCTAAAGTTAAACATTTAAGAAGCTGCACACACTGTAATAACCTTTTTTCTTCTGACGTTTGTACTTTTGCTAAAAACTAAAGCACTCATTTTCTCATGTAACACACGCAACATGTGTGTAACCTGTCATGGTGCATGACAGGTTACGCACGATTATCTCTGGGATTCTATTTAGTTTTTCTTTTTCTTTCTTTCTTTCTTTTTTTTTTTACTTATAATAAAGTAAATGCTTTTAACTAAATCCAGAACTCACCGGTTGAGGAGATGCTTATGTCCTGGAGAGTGGACACAGTTGTCTTGAGGAAATTCTTCCAGGCGTTGTCTGCGGTTCCGATAAGAGAGAGAAAGAACAGCCTGCAGATTGAGCTCAACGCCGTCTTTCTTGAAAAATTGCGTAGCTATTTATACCGAGTGCCACCTTCTTGAAGGTAATACAATCGATTTCGAGTGGGTGGTAAAGCAATGTTGACATCTTCGGAGTATTTTTTTCCCCCCTCTTTTATCCCAGAGGCACATGTTCACTTTGGCGTGCCCCACACCTTTACGCACGACAATTAAAGTTTCATCCGCAATTGATCAGAGCCCATAAAAAGTCGGCGATCCTTTTGAGATAAAGTTTGGGAGGGAGGAAAGAAGAAAACGCGCTCTACGATTGCATTAAAAAAAAAAAAAAAAAAAAAAAAAAAAAAAAAAGATCTTGGCGCACGGAAAATACAGGAGCGCAACAGCGCGCAGTGGAGTAGTTTTCCAAAAGGGAGCAACTTGTTGGATGCTGGATGCAGAGAACTGGAGAATCTGAGGGCCCAAAAGCTTGCAGTCGAGCTGTCAACGTGCCGATGTTTTTGTTCACTGATGTCCAAGTCTTGTGACCTCCTAAGCGCTGCAGAGAATGCGCCTCCAGGAGCACCCATCCGGCAAGTTAACTCCCGAACAGAAATCTTTATTGTCATGCAGCTTGGATGAATAATGCCAGGGCATGTGGGGGTCCGTTTAAAACTGACATTTTTAGAAAGGAAAAAACGAAATGAATCCTTTTCCCTTTTGCTCGGAGCGAAATTTAATATAGGCCTACACGTATATTTAGACCAATGCCTAATATTTACAAATGAAGTCTTAATTTTGTCCATATGCCATTGATACTTGTAAGCCAAATCCCATTTAAGAAAAGAAAATTGAAAGAACAGAGAGGCAGTGAGGCATCTCAATAAATTAAAATGTCTTGGTAAAGTTAATATATTTCAGCATTTGCAATTTATGATATAGATTATTACACAGAGTGCTATATTTCCTGTGCTTATTTCAGTTCATTTTTCATGATTATGGTTTACAGGTACTGACAACCTGCACTGCTTAGGGAAAGTAGAATATATAGAGGACATGAAAAAAAGGATTTTAATACAGAGCTATTGGATTATTGAAAAATATGTGCATGTATCTGTCCCCAGTGCTTTGTCAGAGCCCCTTTAGCATAAACCACTGCATCAATGCAGCTCTGCTGAGCTATTAATTTAGCCGAGGTTGTTTAGTGGTTTTCATCTTGCATATTTTCACAACAGTTGCTGTATGGGGTTTAGATGAGGGAAGCCCAATGATTCAAAGTTCATTAAAGTTGCCAATTAAGGCATTGTGAGCAGGGATCAGGTCTTGTTCGAAAATGAAATTAGCATCTCCATAATAGAAGTGCATTAACATTTCCTGCCTGCACTGACTGCTGACCTGATAAAAAAAAACACTGGACCAAGAACAGAAATGGCATGGCTCCTCTCCCCAAATCATTACTGACTATGGAAACTTACCAGTGGAGTTATGTGCCTCTCCACTCCACCTACCAATTCTTGGGTCTTGATTTCCAAATAAAATAAAAGCCAAATAAAAGCCAAATTTTACTTTTATCTTAAAGGAGGACTTTTGATACCTGACTGATAGTTCTGCTTATTTTCTCAAAGATGGCTTTGAAGATGTCTCTGATTCAGGAGAAGCTTAACAGAAGAAATGCAATAGTTGTGTTGATGACTGTATGTGGTGGCTCTTAAAGTATTGACACCAGCTGTTTCCCACAATTCATGAATCTCCCTCAAACTCTTCAAAGGAATTTGGATCACAGCTCTTAAACCTTTAGTAATTTCTGCTGCATGTTTCCTTCCACTCAATTTTCTACTAATATGCTTTAATGTAGCCCCTTCTATATTTCCAGCAACTTCAGTAATTACATTCTGTAGCATACCCTCCAAAAACTGTGAAGTCCCATCATTATTTAGTCCTTGTTATTGTCATAATAAATAATAAAATCTTTGTTTTTTTTAATTGCAGTTATTGAGGCAAAAATAAAGAAATGGAAAAAGAATGAAAAGGAAAAAGATCAACTATGTTTTGAGTGATTTTTTTTGTTTTTTTTTCTTATGTGAACAGATATCTGAAAAACAGTTTTTGAAGTAATAAAAAAATAATACTTTATCTGTTTTATTTTACAGTGCACAGTCACAGCCTCACATTTTTGCTAAACTCATTCTTCTTTTTTCGTGCATAAGGTTGTTTTATTATAACTCATCTGCTGAACCTGCTGTGCCACTTGTAGGACATGTAGTCTTGGCATTGCAGGTACTTTGCACTGTTATTACATTTCATTAACAAAGTCTTTTTGTTCCCACAGTTTTACGTTGTGAAACTGTAATATTTAGAAATTTGTTTCTTTAGTTAGTTGCACCTATTTTTATTAATATAATTTTAAACAGAATTTCCGTTCTTTGATAGTCTCTCCGAAAAAAAAAGAAGAATCTAAATTACTTATTTATTATTAAAACATATCTTCTTGATTTTAACCTAAATACCAAACATAAAGTTATTTTCACTCCGTAAAAACAAGCCAACAAAACTATCCTGGCAAACAACCCGCCACGCCTTTCTACAGTATAAACTTCCGCTGTTACTCCAACGGTTAGCGGTTACCATAGAAACAGTAAATGCGGTTGGTTAGCCTGGAAACCAACGTCGGAACTCTGATCGGAGCGCTGTATTTCAACACAGTTTTGGCACTTTCTTTTTTAATTGTGCTGCTTTACCCCCACACCATTGATACACAGACATGTCGCAAAGGTAACCTTTCCAAAAAAAAACCATTGTGGATTTTGTTTTTACGGTTGTTTAGCCAAGTGTTTAGCTTCTCAAAGATATTTTAGCTAGCTCCTGATGGGAGGATTTCAGAGACACATCAATGAAGAAAAAAATAAACTATTTACAGGTTTGGTGTCTTGCCAATCAAAATGCATGTCAAAGCGTTCAGTTAATGCTACTTAGTTCTTTGAGAAGATTAAAGAAAGTAACTTTCAAACCACAAAGTAATCAAACAACATCCTGCTGGCAGGAAATCTGCTGAACCACTGAGAAGATTACGTCACGCGTCCTACAGCCACTTTTTATGTTATTCACAGTCAAGTAATCATTTAATAGAAACTACAAAGAGTCGAGTGGAACTTAGTCTGAGCTTTCTCTAATACTCAGGGTCAAGGTTACACGCGCAGATTAAAATACATAAATACTTTCACTCCATTTCAAAAAGTACTTTAGATATGTGTTTGAGATCCCTTTTCTGTTAACACATCCAACTTGTGGTCACGTAATGACCTGAGCTATCACCTTCAGTGGAAATAAAATCATTGGAATAATTAGGAATAATCCACTGAGGTTCAAACCTATTGGATTTGGAGGTACTGGAACATTAGCGTCCCTGTCCGCAGTGAAGCGAGTTTAACATCAACATGGATTTAGAAGTTGCTGACCTAAATCAAAGCCTTGAAGTTTGACTAAAATTTTCAGCCGCCCACATGAGCAAGCCAAATTCTTCCTTGAGAAAAGTTTTATGGTGAAAGAAAGACATAGTAGCCATAATGAAAAAATGTTGGTGAAAGGAGTAAGGCGTTCAGTCAAGAAACACTGTCATGCTGTCAAAGGCTCTAATGCATTGCACACTGTAAATGGAGTAATAAAGCAATAATTAGAGATGTTTCACAAACAATTTAATTCATTTAAATAATCAAAAGTGCTCTATGGTTTTATAACTCATTAAATCATAATTTGACTCTAATTCAACCCCATACTATGCATCTGGTATTGTAATAGTACATCTATTTTGTTTGTTTTTGCCAGGGAACTATGAGCAAGTACACAACACTATACCTTAATGCTACATTGTATTTTGAGGTACAATTTACAATGCATTATTCCATTAGGAGACTTGCCTGAAATATAATGTCAAGATGTAATATTTCTTGTCTTTCCTTTATTTTATCTCTGTGTTTACACTGTTCCAGTTCCTACAACCAGGTCTGGAAAGAGGCCATGTCAGAGCTGAGTAGCCTCCTGGCTGAAGAACTACCGCCTGTGCCCCTTCCACCTCAGCGAGACAGAGTAGTGTTCTTCCAGCGACTGGCAACCCTTTATGTGCGCTATGTTCAAGTCTTCAGGCAGCTGGAGGAAGCCCACAACTTGCTGGTCCACCCTCAGAAGAGACGACTTATTCTTCTGCTTCTCAAGGGCGTAATGGGGCGGGTGCTAGAACTGAAGTATGAAATGGTGGAAAAAGAGTTTTCGGAGTACCACTATGTGGATGACATCCTGCATGCACTGAAACTCACACCTGTAAGTTTTTGTTTTTTTGAAAATAGGTTTATTTAATTTTCATACACTGTATATTTATTGTTGATAAATCTCAAGTGCTGTGGAAAAGTTTTTGCCACTTTACAGAATTCTTCTGCTTTTGCTTTATGTCACACTTGAAAGTTTCAGATGAAACAAATGTTAATATCAGCCAAAAATAGTCTGAGTCAACACAAAAAAACACTTTTAAAATTATGGTTTCATATATTAAGGCAGTGTTTGTCAATTCCGGTCCTCGCGCCCCCTGCCCTACATGTTTTAGGTGTTTCCCTTATGCCACACACCTGGATTGCATATATGGGTGATTAACAGGCTTCTGTAGCACTTGATGGTCATGCAATTATTTGAATCAGCTGTTCTGGAATAGAGGTACATCTAAAACATGAAGAGCAGGGCGGCCTGAGGACTGGAATTGAGAAACGCTGTATTAAGGAGAGAAGCTTAATGCAGTTAAGTCCTTACAATAAGAAAGGTCCTGCATAAAAATGGCTACAATGGGAGAGTTTCAAAGCCACTGCTCATGAAAAAGAACAAAGGAACATCTCACATTTACCACTAATAATTTGCAACTCACCCCTACAAGTTTGGGGAATGTATTCTATGGACTGACAAGAAAAAAATACAACTTTGTGGACGGTATGTCTCCCATTGCAGCTGGAACTACGACAGCATTTCAGTAACTGTGACAAAAAACAAAATCGGAGGAAATATTTAACTGACCAATAGGTTTTCATGATACTGTTTGCATTTGTAGAGGATAACTCTCAAACTCTTAGCTTCATTGTCTTTTTAGTCTGCACTTGAGATTCCCATTCCATACTTCTTTGTCGGTGAGCGCAGCAACGAAATTGAAGAACGAAAAACGATGCTGCTGGATGTTCTGAAAATGGTGGAGGGTTCAAAAGACCTTGATGTAGGTTAAAATGACACTATTTGTAAATTGCAATCTTTGTGACTTAGACTTGAGATAACTCATTTGATTGTGGTACACATTTAACATTATTATGAAACATTATTTTATATTAAAAGCAAGACTTAATATTTAGCAGGTCACTCTTTCATTCAAAATCAGAGAATTATTTGTGTTGCTTTGTTTATCATGTTTTTGTTTGATTTTTTTTGTGTGGTCCCTGCAGACTTCAATGGACAGAGTTATGACTGAAGAGGAAGCCATAAAGATCATTCAAATGGTGGAGAGGGCGTGGCAAGGGAGGGTCCGGGCGAAGTTAAACAAAGAAATCAGATTTAGCAATTTCGACAGACGGCACAGGGCCAAGACCACCGGATCAGCTTTCAATGAGTTGGCCGCCATGCGCATTCAGAGGGTTGTTTCTCTTAAACATTATGTGACATTTTCTCTGTCTGGCATTCACTTGTTGGACCTTATTTATTCTGGTTGAACTTTATTTGCAGGTATGGAAGGGGTACTTACAAAGAAAGAAAACAAAGATTGCTCGAGATGAGGAGATGATTTTTCTTGGAATGGTAAGTCAAATGATCCATTTTGTTGTGTATTCTGAACCTTGAAATAATTTCGGTTTTTTAAAGCTACCATTTATGTATTGATAATCCACCATAAGGCATTACTTTAAGCTTGAGCTCTAAATTTTCTACTCTAAATTTTAATTTTAAATTTAGAGTAGAATACTTCTTTTTGCCCTAATTACCTTTCTAAAATCTTGGAACAAGTATATTTTGTTAACATATGAATTATTTTTGCAAGGTTATGGATCCAAAATACCAGGTCCCTCTTCCAGCAGAGATTGAAGCCCAAGCTATTGACACTTCCATTCGAGTTAAACAAAAGAAACATGAGGAAATTTACCTAAAAGCAATAAATGAAATTTTGAAGCAAATACGAGAAATGGAGTGGAATGACATGAGCAAGACGATCAAAAATCAGATTCGACAGTGGTTTTATGAATGTCGGTGAGGTTTGGGCCTATGAATCCTTTTTCTTTTTTGCAGTAGGGTTGAATTTGCTGACGTAAAGATGTATTTTCAAAATTATTGAAGTCAATGAATGGCACTGATTTCTTATTCTTCATTATGTTTTAAAGTAATGCTACAGGACTATTTCCAGACTACCCAACTGTTGAAGAGGGAGGTTCAGCCATCATATTTGCTGAAAAAACCCCTCAGCAGGTAAAATGCATCATTAATTAAATGCAAAAATAAATATTTTCTGGATATTTTGTAAAATACTGTCTGCCTTGCAGTTAGTGGAAGAAATTGCTTTAAAAGAAGAAGAGGCAGCAATGTCCAAATCAAAAGCGAAAGACAAAGGGAAGGATGATAAGAAGGAAAAAGGGAAGAAAGACAAGGGAAAGGGGAAAGGAAAAGGTGCAGAGGAAGTAAGTGAAAACATTTGAATTTGTCATTAGAGAAAATCTCACCAATTTATAAATCTATATGAGTTTGGATATTTCCCACATCCTTTTGTTAGCAAGAATATTGCTTGTTTGTGGTGATCTAAAGTAACTTTGTTCGTATTTACAGGATGAGGAAGGCTTGAAGATGATGCCATCTGCTTTTCTTTCAGAATTGGAAGTGGCAAACAAAAGATATGAAGGTGGTTTCACTTCACACGTAATATGTTAAAAGAAATATGATGTTTGAAGACTGTCTATTGTCCTGAATCTTTATGATGAAAATACGATTTCTGAGTACATTCACAAGTATGCTTGTGAGTGTACTTGCACTCACTAGCATGAGTATATTGTCAGTAAAAAAAAACAAAGTGCCATAATGGTTTTCTTCTATGTTCTTTTCTCCCCTCTAAGTAAAAAAGTAATATGAAAGAATTGTTGACATTACCATAAAACTTTACAAAGTCTTTCTACTCACAGATGTTTGGAAAAACCGTAATGAGTCTGAAAACTTCGCTCAGATTCACGAAGTGGAGTTGATTAAGGAAGAAATGAGAAAAATCGTAGAAGCGGAAGTTCGATTAAAGGTATTACTGTACCTGTGTCACTGTTGATTTTATTAAACCATAAAACCTTCCTCAGTTTTTGACAGCTCAAATTATTGCTTAAAATTCTTAAATGTTGATAGAAAACGTAATTCGTACACTTAACCTAGCTGATCAATCAACTATGCTATATTTGTAATGGTTTGTGCGTCCAGAATATTTTCTTTTGCACCGATATAATTTTTAAGATTTGAAAAACAAAGGGATGTAACTTCACACAGGTGTTTCACTGGTGTTGCTTTCTTATTGTTGCCCATCCTTCCTGAAGACATGGGAGCAAAAAGGACAAAACAAAACAAAAGAAACATGAGGAAGTTTACCTAAAAGCAATAAATGAAATTTTGAAGCAAATACGAGAAATGGAGTGGAATGAAAGTTTTTTCTCTAAATGAGAAAAATCCCTAATAGCGAGTGTTGTCCCCTTTAGTTGAATTAATAGCTGCTATAGCCATCTACCAGTCGCTGACATAGGACTGAAGAAAGTTTGACCCATTCTAGCCTTTTTGAAGTTATCTTCAAAAAGATCTACCTAGCTACAACACACCCCACAGACAAAAAGTCAGACAGACAGACAGACAGACAGACAGATAGATAGATAGATAGATAGATAGATAGATAGATAGATAGATAGATAGATAGATAGATAGATAGATAGATAGATAGATAGATAGATAGATAGATGCTCACTCACCATTTTTTCCCTCTTTTATCAGATTGATGATGAGATGCGAGAGGAACTTGCTGAGTTGAAGTTGGCCGTAGAGAAAGAGAAACCTGGCAAACAAAAGGGATCAAAGGTACGAACATTAAAATTTGATCTAATTTTGCATGCATTGCATTGATGTGATTATTATCTTAACTGACTACACAGAAGAAAAAAGGGTCTAAAAAAGGTGGAAAGAAGAAGAAAAAGGAAAAAGATCTGACACCTGATAGGTGATGTTAAAGGGATCACATACATTTGTAAGTTTCAGAAAACAAAACAAAACAAAAAACCCACCAAAATAACATAAACATAATTTCTTGACATCTGCTAGAACCCTCGAGTCTCTGTGTGAAGAGCTGGTACAGCAAGGCTTGTTGAAACGGACAAAAAATTTCCGGATGCAAGATTTCTTGGGTAAGACATTGGTAAATGTATTTTTTCTGTAGTTGTATTTGTGATGTTTACCTCAGATTGCAAGAGATGTGTGGTACCAACCATACTCTTAAATTAATTTTCATCTGCCATGTTATTGGCTATGATGTGCTGCCCTCTTCTGGCTCCTTTGCCAGCTTATGTGAAAACTAGTTAAACTAGTAAGTTCTTAGTGAATGTAGCTTCTGTAAAATTTGGTAGTAATAACTGTTTATTGAGGTTTATTTATAGATTTTGCATGAGATGCTGCTTATTTAAACAACATTTTTATATTAAGGACAGTGATATGTTCTTTAATGATAAACTACCTTCTATATATTAAAGAGACTTCATTTAACGCTTAATCAAAAATAACACGCAAATAACAAAATTACTGTTTTCTATTTCCTTTTAAGGTGACTATAACTATCTTGGTACTACATTGAGACAAAGTGACATCGAGCCCATGCCATCATTGTTAGATGTCCGTCAAGTCTTATCTTTATATGGCATTTTACCATTAGGTATAAAACTTATTTTGAATATTTTGTATTGAAAACAATAATATTAATGTATGTAAACATGAATTTATGTTACATGTACAGTTTGAAATGTATGTGGTTTGCAGGCGCTCCAGAGGTTCATGAGAAGGCTCCTTTAATAAAGTCCATACTGCTGGTGGGGCCGGCAGGTGTGGGCAAGAGCATGTTGGTCCATGCAATTTGCCAGGAGACAGGGGCCACTCTGTTTGATTTGTCCCCCCATACCACAGCGGGAAAATACCCAGGCAAGCCTGGACTGACCATGATGCTTCATATGGTGTTTAAGGTAGGACTCTGGATGCCAAAACATTGCTTCAATTTTTAATATTACTTGTATGTCAAGATTGAAGACATCCTTCAAAGTTGCTATAGTTGTATATTTCCATGTAGCTCTATTTGAGAATGTCAGGAGAAAACACATAATTTTTAAGTATTTTCCACAAAGATTATTTGAAAAGGTTTTCTCCTAATTTGAGAAGCAAAGGTTTTCTAAACCTTTGTCACATCAATCTAAACATTTGGGTAATAAGAACAGCATAAGAATCAGAGAAGGTGTTGCCTAAGAGTTCATGCTAACATAATTTCTTTCTTTGTGGTTTATTTATTTTTATAGATAAACTATCTATCAAAAGATAGATAATATTAAAGTCTAATATTAAATATTAGACTTATATTTAATAAGTCTAATCCAAAAATGTCCAGATCAAAATATCATTTAGTCTTCAGAATGCGTCAGAATTTTGGGAAAGATAATTTATTGGCTTACGAACACTATTATTGTCAGAGATGGACGAGTGTTTGTTTCTTTTGTATTGATAGAAGTTTATACCTATAACAATGTGCACAGTTGCAAATCATCACTGAAAATATTTTATGTACTGAATGTTCTTTTAGCAGTCGATTAGCCAAACAGTACGAAAGCAGTTTTTCATAGTCGATTTATATTCAGGTTGCAAGGCTTTTGCAACCCTCTGTGATTTGGATTGAAGATGCGGAGAAAATGTTCTACAAAAAAGTTCCCAAGGATGAAGAACAGGTACTTTAGATAAAAAAAAAAATTAAAAAAAAACATTATAAAACTGTTATATTGTAAAATAAAACATGTTGATTGATTTAATTTTGTTGCAGTCTAACTCTTTTGTGTTTATGAACAGCTGGAACCTAGGCGACTGAAAAAAGATTTGCCCAAGTGTCTCAAACTGATCAAACCAGAAGATCGTGTCCTGATAATCGGAACAACAAAAGGCCCACAAAACTCTGATACAAAAGCGATGTGTAAAATGTATGGCAAAATAATCCTCATCCCCAGACCTGACTATGGCTCAAGATACAGTAAAAACACAACACACGATAATTCATAAAAATGTTGAAAATTAATTTTTTTAGTAATGTAGAATAAAATAACTATTAATTCTGTGTAATTTTAGTTTTGTGGGAGAAACTTATTAAAAAGCAAGGAGGAAAAATAACAAACGCTTTGGACCTCACCTCTCTGACGAAGGCGACTGATGGCTACACTCCAGGCCACATGATGCAGGTCATCAGCAGTGTTGTCACCAAGGATCGCATCAATGACTTGACAAAGCAACCTCTCACTGCTGATGATTTTATTGTACCACTTGCCAAGTTTGAGCCCGTGCTCCAGAAGGAGGAAGAGGCAATAAAAGTACGTTGAAGCAGCAATATTTAAAGCAGGTTTAGAAGCAGAATTCTGATTCTTTCTGTGGTATGGCTAAAGTTGTAGTTAGAACAAGTCTTTTATATCTGTTTTCAGAATATGATGTTTTATATTTTTAAGGTATGTACTTAAAATGTTTTCTTTGTTTTTCTTCAGAACTGGTATGCAAAAACACCTCTAGGAAAGAGAAGGATTAAAGCTGCTGCTGAAAAAGAAGAAGCACTAATTAAAGCGAAAGATGCAAAGAACAAAAAGAAAAAATAAAACTGCACAAAAAGTAAGGACATTTTGTTTAGTGAGTATTTGTTGCTATAACGTCACTTGGCATCAAGTCTATATATTTGGAAAACCTCCTTATTTTTTATTTAAATTATGCCACATTTTAGAGGAAAAGGCATTTGTTGGCTTAACAAAGTGGAGTGTTTTCATTGTATGAATGTAAAACTTTTCAAAGCTTCACTGTAATCTCAGAGATATCGAGATGAGATTTTGCAGTCATTGGCAATTCAATAGCTCCACTTTAAGAGTTTAAGAGTTTTTTGAGTTGTATTTCCGAACACTTCAATGCGTACCCCACCATAGCTTATCTTATGCTATGAAGAGGAATCGCCTCTGATCCAATTTTGGGCCATTCATTCTTCTCCAAAGGAAGTACAGAAAATACAGTCGACACTGCAAAACGACTGGATGTGTCAATCAGCATTGCGTTTAAAACCAAACCATACGTTATCACTTCATCAGTTCCTCAACCTCCAAAGACAACTTATACAAGTCAGCTGATGCAAGTCTGAAACTACATCGCTTCATAAGTTATGGGCGAGACAGAGTTAACTGATTCAACTTCCATTTCAGTTCTTTAAAAACAACGCAGACACCTCTATTCCCCCTTGAAGGTTTTTTGAGTTAGTGCTAGTAACACATATTTAACACAACCATATTAGCTGTTTCACACCAAGTGGTGGGAAGTGATCCCACACTGGTGTGTGATCAAATTAGTGACCAGTGTGAGCCGGACGTACCAGGCTGTGGTGGTTGTATGGTGGGACCACCATACACTGTTTGTTAAATTAAATCATTAAATTAGTAATATGTCTTGTTTCTTCAGACTTCAGTCATCTGATCGAATAAGGGATGTCAAACAAGAGCCAGTTGCAGAAAAAGATGTTGGCATTTGGCAGAGAGGATCTGGCAAGTTTTTCCAAGGGCACAACCAACACACTCAACTGTGCTGCCCAACAATTAAAAGCTTTTTCCTTACAAATGCGACACCATTTAGAGGAAATAAACAAGCTTTCTAATGGAGTAAGATGCATTGCCAAGAAAACAGAGGCAATTTATCAAACACAAATTCCCTTATTTTTGTGTTGAATACATGTTGGAAGAAGAAAATCTCACTTTAATGTTTCCGATATTACAGTGAGGTTCTAATTAATGTCTTTATAATAAAGATTTCTCATTATTATTTCTGTGGTTTGGTTTTCATCTTCACTTCAGGAGGCAATGAATGTTATTATAAAACATGATTACAACATCTAATCACATCAGAATTTGTGTTTTAAGACATGATTACTGTTTTACATGTTGATTATTTGAAGGTCAAGTAAGTGCATTATAATTTCATAACTGTATGCAATGTGACAGGATTTTTTCCACACTTTTTGTTTTTATCACCACTGTGATCTGTTGAAATTCAGGGTTAAAGGAAGAGAGATGGACGTGTTAGTTGATCCAAAGATGGATTTAGAGGCTTAGGTGAAGCGGTCAGCTGTTTCATCAGGTTCTAAGTTCACTCAACACATACTCACATTGGCTTTATTCAGCTAAAATTTACCTATTTTTGTGAACACCCTAAAAAGGCTACAGTGTACTAAGTTACTTTCTCAAGCTTTATGTCTTTTCAGATATCTTTTTGGAGGTGATGTAAGGAAAATATTCCAAAAATCAAAGCCTTCTTCTGTTAAAACTTTTTTTTTAATGTCAAAGACAATTTGAGTTAAAAAGAAATAATAATAAAAAAATAACTGCTGATAAGGGCTTGTGAACAGATAGCAATTTAATTCTTTGTACTACTATTCTTGTATGTGTGACGACAAGTTGTTTTCTTGTGTCCCGGTACGACTAAACAGAGATTATTATGTCGCTAGAGTTTCACTGGTCTTAACAAAGCTCCACAGCACATGGACCTGTCCATCACAGGGGTTTAGACACAGAAGTAGTTGCTGCTGGCTGTGTTTCATGCAGATGAGGGTGACCCATAAACTTAAACTATGGATAGAAAGAAAGAAAATATAATGGAGATAGCAAAGAAAGAGAGCGAGAGAGTTGTCAATTTAAGATAGCTAATGTGTGAATTACTTTGACTAATTACTTTTGAACTCATCCAAATTGAAATAAATGTAATCAGTGTTGTGTGGAAATATTTTTTGGTACTCTTTTTTTGTAGTCTTTATTCAGTGAAAGAGGATACTTCATGCTGCTTAATCTTTGATGTCCTTTCCACTGCAGCAGCAGATGGAAACCCCCCCCCCTTGGAGATCCATGGAAGTGATTTCATCTGACCTGAAGTTTAAACTAATGCCAGACATCAGTGAGCACTTAAAGAGAGGGTTATCAAGCTACAACAGATGCAAGAAAGTCTCTTTATTGTTTTCAGGAAAATTGTGAGTCACTCATTCATGCACAGAGAAAACCATCAAACACCCTAATCCTGTAGTTTGGATTTAGATTGTTGATGGTTTCATTGATGCTGAAAACGAGTTGCCTCCCAGCACAATTAAAGCCAAAGCTATCTTTGCCTTCACACTGCCAGAATGCTATTTTGGAGGTTAGTATGTGGGGACAGATATGTCAGCTGTTCGGCACCCTGCTCCATCACAGCACAAAAACACTAAGCGTATTATGGGCTGTCAACTTTAGAGACCAGGATGTAGCAAACAAATTTGGACTTACTTTTTACTGGTTAAGCTTTTTCCGTTCAACTTGAAGGCTTTGTATAAGGCGTGATTGACAGATCTAATGTCATAATGGATCATTTATCATTTTCCCGAGGCAACAAGATGGATGTAAGGACATTCTATCTGCAAGTTTAGGTAAGTTAATCACTGCATTTGACATCTTATCATTTCTAAAAGTCTAAAGCCTTGAGTAATCTCTTCCACAATACATCTGAGTCCTTTTAAAGTCTAAACATTTGGCAGTAGTATTTTCACATCATCTGCTTTTTATTTTTATGTTTTGTCAGATGTATTTGTTTATTAGATTTACACCATTGCTGACATATTGTTGTCAGTCTGTCATCTCTGCATGATGTCTTTTGATACAACATAATGCCAAAAGTACTGTGTCAACACCTTGTCTCTACGTTCCAGTTACTTTTATGGCTGCGTGTGTTTTAAGACCCAGCCCCGAATTGTGCAGAATACTTGGACAAAGAGCTGTAAAAGAAAGAGTTGCTCAGTGATTTCAAGTGTGTTTCTATGATAGAATGCCACCTGTGCATTAAATCCAGTCCTGAGATTTCCTCAAACTATTCCACAGTCAATTATTAGGGAATAGTATGACAAAGTGGAGCAACTAGGAATAACAGCAACTTAGCCAAAGCAGGAGTAGTTCCAGAAAAATCCCATAGTGGATTCTGTGGATGTTGGCTTGTATATAGTATATAGAGGTCTCCAACTCTTTGCAGAGTATAGTTACAGACCTCAGAGCTTCATGAGGCCTTCATTAAAATGGCCAGCTACCTGTGAGACTTACATCACCAAGTGCAATACAAAGCATCAAATACAGTGATTTCAAGCACACATAAACCAGATTTTACACCAGTGGAGAAATGTTCTGTGGAGAGACAAATCATGCCATTCTTTCTGGCAATTCAATAGACAAGTCTGGGTTTGGCATTTGCCAGGAAAGCAGCACTTGTCTGACCCTTGCATAAAGTGTAAAGTTGTGTGCAGAGGCAATTATGGTGTGGAGCTGTTTTTGTATTTTTATTTTTATTTTTGTCAGAGGTTGGGGTCCAGAACTCTTTATACTTCAACTTAAGAAAACAATTTGACTAGCTATATATGTCTGACTATAAAGTCAGGCCATCTCCTGACTATATAGGAACAGTCAGGAGGTTGCCCCTTCAGTTCAAGCGTTACTGGACAGCAGCAAATCAAAATCTATGAGGACACAACTGGGTGAGACTGGTGAAAAGGAACTGGACTTGTACAGTTTTGACCTCCAAGAAAACCTTTGGGATGAAACAGTGAGGAGGCTGTGAGCCAACCCTTGTACAACATCAGTGTCTGACCTAAATATACTTTCCTGAAAGAAATGAGCAAATATTCCCATATACACACTTCTAAACCAAAAGAGTCTAATCTTTTGTTGTGGAAAGGCCTGAGAAACATAATAAAATGAGATATTGTTTTGAGACTCAAAAGTATAATGTTGTCCTTATAAGATTGATTGTTGGCAACCAGTGTCTTATCTTGTGCTACAATGCCTTGCAAAAGTATTCAGAACCCTTAAACTTTTTTTTTTTTTTTTTTTTTTTACATTTTGACATTAAAGCACAAAATCCATTTTATTATGTCAAAAATGGGTTCTTATGAGAGCTTGTCATGCATTTGTATTTAGGCCCTCAACCTCAAGTGAACAATGTGTACTAATGAAGCAAATCTTGCATATTCTTGCTAATGTATGTTTAGTGTTTTCCTGATGGAAGAAAAACCTCTGCCTCAGTCTCGGGTCTAAGGTCTCAGGCATCATTGCTGAGTCTAGGTGGTGCTGAATACAGCAGAGCGAAGTGACAGAGATTACTCCATTCTGCACTGCAGAGGATGACTGGTATGCTATCACAAGGATAGTACATATGATAGAATAAGTATTTGGATTTTTATCTTTGACTGGTCAGGCCTCTAGTAAAAACATTTTTAGTTGTAGGCTGTGAGTTAGGTCATTGCATTTGTGTGTTTCTGTAGGAATGGCAAAATTGTCATTGTGACGTGTGATCTCTAAACGAATGAGTGGAAAGAGATTGAGGTTTCTTTTTTCTTTTTACTGCAGATTCCTTGTATAAAATAAATAAACATCCAGTATCCTCTGGAGATATGGGGGACAATAAAACTGGAGGGATTGTTGCATCTGCAAGTAGGTTTTCCAATCAAACTTACTTTCAAAACCAATTTTCAGTGGTTTTTGTGCTCTGATTATCTGCCTCTCAAAACCCTAATGTTGTGTGCTTGCCAGTGAACCGACTGAAAGTGGTGAAAGGATTGGAGGATGTGGAGGTGTCGGAGTGTGAGCGCTGCTCCTTTGAGGTGACTCTTAACCTGGCTTACATAGAAGGCATTTGGATCAGGGATGGGATGCCGGTTAAGTCGAAACCAAGTTGTCGCATCAGCACGCACGGGAAGAAACACTGCCTCATCCTGAACCGAGTGGCTTTGGGAGATGCTGGTTTATACTGTTTCCGGGCCAGTGAGGCTCAGACATCAGGCAGACTCATTGTTAGAGGTAAGGTCAAATATTTATGTGTATGTTCCACCATACTTGACAATAGGGGAGTTACACCCATTAGGACCCTCTGCCATGCTATATTTATACTCTGGTGGAACAAAAAGTATTAGGGGCCTGCAATGAGGGTCGTTTTAGTATTTAGTGGTTGAGAGAAGGCGACATGGTGTTCCAAGTTAAAAACTTTTATTTGTATTTGTCCTTTAAGCAAATATCAGCTTCACAAAACTCACTTGAACAGCTGATCTCTCATCAAACATCATACATTCTTTCATAATCCTCGAGGGCAGTGAAGCATAGTTGTGATCTCACTGAACAGTAATTTAAGCTGTCTTAAAGAGACACCACACAATTGCAACTGTTACAGTACCTTGTATTTTTGTTAGAAACAACAGTTTCTCACGATGGTATTTTTTTTTCTGTTCTCCAATAAATGTACTCAAGTCAGGAACATATGAATTATCATCATCTCATGCTGTTTCCTTCATCAACATTTTTTCTCATTTTACTCATTCTTTATCAAGTATTAAAAAATGATGCAAAGATTTTTTTTTAAAAAAAAGCACATTTCAAGTTCTTTCATTAACAAGGTAGTCATAATATGCATTTTTCTGCCAGCTAGAGACATATATATTGAGAAAAACCTGAAGGATGTGGATACACTTGAGCGTCGACCCGTTAGCTTTATATGCGAAGTCAATCAGGTGGATGTGGAGGGTCGGTGGTATCGTGATGACTGCAGAATCCGACCTGGAGACAACATCAAGATAAGACATCAGGGTGAGAAAATTAATCATTTACAAGTACAGATGTTCACAGCTGTGTTTACTTGTCATTTAGTCTTTAAAATACACCTGGACTCAAACACAACCAGACATGATGAATGAAAATGGAAACTATAAAAATATTCAACATAATCTAATTTCAGGTAAAACTCATGCTTTGCTCTTCAAGTCAGTCAGACCAGAACATGCAGGTGAAATCAGATTCACTGCAGAGCGGGTTTCATCCTATGCCACTCTTACAGTAAAAGGTGAGTCAACACACTCACTCCTCATATACAGCAATATAATGATTGCTATTAATTTTTTTGTCAAAATCAGACATCTTCAATGCACAATCAATATAGAATATTGATTATTCTATATTATATAGAATGTAGAATATTCGGCTGTTAAAGATAAACATTTTTCATCATCAATTTTTTGTCTTTTCTGCCAGAGCTGCCAGTCCAAATAATTCGACCACTGAGGGTCAAAATTGCCATGTATCGCCACAGAGGTTTACTAGAGTGCCAGGTGTCACGGCCTAATGCTCAGGTTAAATGGTACAAGAACAGGAAAGAGCTCCTGCCCTGCAAGAAGTATCAGCTAATCAGCCAGGATGTCTACAGGCAGCTGACTATAGAAGATATTTGCTCTTCAGATGAAGATACCTACACATGTGATGCAGGGGATGACAAAACTTCTTGTCAACTTTTAGTGGAGGGTGAGTGTGGAGGGATACTTGCTGTCAAAGAAAACAGAATAAGAAATAGTGTTAGATCTATCTGTATTACATAAAATATACAACTTTTGCAAAGTAGCGTTAAGTACAGGGTTATGAATAGCAGCTAATATATTTGTGTTTCTTTTCTTCAAAGACACATATCAGGCAGCACAAGCTGTGTGGTCACTTTAATATGTGTTATTGTTGCACATGCAGAGCAGGCCATCAGCATAGTGCGGGGGATGAAATCTGTGGAGGTGATGGAGCCAAAGCCTGCGCTATTCCAGGTAGAAACAAATCTAAAGTCTGGGAGGCCCCCAAAGTGGACCCTAAACAGTGAGGTTCTGGAGCACTCTGCAGGAGTTAACATTGACCGGCAGGGGAACCTCCACAGTCTTTGTTTCACAAGCACAGACAGCTCAATGTCAGGGCCTGTGGTGTTTGTGGCTGGGAAGAGCCGTTCAACCGCTCAACTTTCTGTGAAGGGTGAGTTTTTCTGCCCTCCAGTCAAAATGACATTTTGATATCATGACATCCCAATATAATGCATCAATATTTTAACGTAAAACAAGCATTTGCAAGGAACTATATGATTTTAAAGGCAGTGAAGAAAAAACAAATAATTTCCTATATTTCCCAGATGTAAAAATAAAATGGCTTTTTATTAAAACCAACAATACATTTTGTTCTAATATACCATGAAATATTTGTTACATGACTGCCACATCTGTATTTGCGATGTAGAATTTTGGCCTTTTAATTTGGTGGCTTTTATTTGGAGCCTTGGTAGGATTTAGATTAATTTGCTTTGACATATTTGTTAGATGAAGTTTCTAAAAATTGTTTATATTTATTCTTGATAACAAAGACCTAATGATCATGCACTGCAAAACTCTAGTTAATTTGGATGTTATTCAATCGTCTGCTGTACGTTTCTTGTCATTAGAGCGACCTCTTGAGGTTGTTCAGCACTTAGGTGATGTGGAAGCAAGGGAGAGCAGCTCTGTGAGTTTGTGCTGTGAATTTGCCCCCTCTCCCCGAGTCGTGCGGTGGTTTAAAGGTCGCACCGCTCTGAAGATCTCGAACAAATACATCATGAAGAGAGAAGGGAAACGAGTGGAACTGATCATTCACGGCCTGATGGGGACTGATGCAGGACAGTACAGCTGCATGGCTGGAGGTTCACAAAGTACAGCACAGGTCAAGGTTGAAGGTGTGTCAATAAAAAGCCTTTTTAATATCACTATGGTATGTCATTTGGTTAATCGTGATCATTTGTGTCTTTGTGTTACAGCAAAAACATTGAAGCTGGTCAAACATCTTGAGTCTGTTGACATTGAGGAAGATGGCACTGCCACTTTTTCATGTGAGCTCAACTATGTTGTTGCCAATGCTGAGTGGCTGGTTAACAACGTCCGCCTCAGTTCTAACGCCATCAACCGGATCCAGCACATGGGCACAATGCACAGCCTCGTGATGCAAAAACTTAGACCACAAGAGAGCAGGGTAACATTTAAAGCAGGCCTTCTCAATGAGACAATCATCTTAAAGGTTAAAGGTCAGCTGCTGAATTATCTGAAGTGCACAATAAAAAAAACATCTGAATTAGGGAAACACATAAATGTGCTTGAACTTTTGTTGTCTCCAGAGCGCCCAGCAGTGTTTCTTAGGTCTTTGGAGGATGTCATTGGAGAAGAGCAAGGGGAGGTCTGCCTGCAGTGTGAAATCTCTAAAGATTTAGTAACACCTCTTTGGAGGAAGGATGGTACTGTCCTGACACATGATGATAAACATGAGTTTGTACAGTGTGGGAAGTCAAGGGCACTGATCATCCACTCACTGAGCAAGAACGATGCTGGACAGTACACTTGTGACCTGGGCACCAGTCAGTCCAAGGCTAAAGTTACAGTACATGGTAAAGAGACTGTAAACTGTACTGGACAGTTTAATCACTTACTTTTTTCAGTTGGTATAGCTTAGTCTAAAATAGTCAACTCTACCACATTTACCACATGGGGCTGTTTTATCAATTCTTGTATTTGCAGATCTACATGTTACCATTGTTCAGCGGATAAAGACAGTATATGTTCTGGAGAGTGAAAACTGTACTTTTGAGTGCCTTCTCTCTCATGAACTGGATGATGAACCCATTTGGACCATCAACGGTCAGGTGGTGGTAACCAACAGTCGCATTCAGCTTGTCAACAACGGACGCATCTATAAGATGGGAATTAGAGATGTCGTACTTTCTGATGCTGGTGACGTTGTGTTCACAATTAAAGACCTGAGTTGTAGAACCATGTTATTTGTGAAAGGTGAACAGCTCTATCATATGGATATGTGCTTGTTTTGCCAATTTGAAGTAGACATTAAGATGCTTAGTGTTTTTTCTCCTTTAGAGAAGCCTGTGCACATCTTCAGGGACCTGCTCAATGTAAAGGCTGTACCTGGGGAGGATGCTGAGCTGAGCTGTGAAATTACCAAACCAGAAGTCACCATCTGTTGGCTGAAAAATGGACGTCGTATTAGGCAGAGCCCTAAATATGAGATGAGCATTGAGAAGAACGTGGCACGCCTGGTGATAAAGAATGCCTCCATCAGAGACTCTGGTGAATACTGCTGCGAGGCTGATGGTGTTGCATCCCGAGCCAAGGTGGAGATCAGAGGTAGTTATGGTTTTTATTAATCTTTCACTTGAAGTAAGAGTCTCACAGGATACAGCTGATGTTATTTTATCTGTTTCTGAGGCTACACCAAAAATTGAAAAACTGTTCTTGTCTCCAGTGAGTCTTAATTCCAGCTGTACGATTTGGATGAGAGCTTCAGAAATTGGTGTAAACGATCAGTATCTTTTTATGAGCACAGTGTGTCCCAGCAAGATAATGCACCATATCACAAAGGCCCAAATAACTCAAAAAGCTTTCTCGAGAATGACAAAGAGGTTATTGTACCCCAATAAGTCACCAGATCTTAATGTAAAACAGCATATTTAGGATGTGTTAGAATCGGAGATTAATTTCATAGCATGAACAAATCTCCTGCAATTTATATGAAGAAAGACTGCTGGCAATGCGCTGAAATAATGCTAGCATATGACATTGCCTTATTAAAATCAGGATAAAAAAATAATTATAATTATAATTATAATTATAATTATGTCGTGTAAATTGACAAAAAGTATTTTTCTTTTCAAAAAAAGAACTTGCTTTTTCTTTAATTTAGAACTTCAACACACTTTTGCAAGGGAGTTGAGAGATACTCGAGGAGAAGAAAAGTGTAAAGTGACACTGGAGTGTGAGACCAGGCGGCCTGCCAAGCGTGTGACATGGCTAAAGGGCATGGTGGAGCTCAGATCTGGAAAGAAGTATGTCATCAAACAGAGGGGAGAGGTTCTATCCCTTACCATCACCTGCCTAGAGAAAACAGACACGGATATTTATGTGTGTGATGTTGGTACCATGCAGAGCCGGGCACAGCTTACTGTGCAGGGTGAGTCAATATGCAAAGTGTGGATTTGAAAAGGGAAACCCCCAGGCAGATTTGATCTACAAAATATTGGCTCAGCTTGGCTTTATGTAAGAGCCCAGCAGACTTTTCAGATTTTTATTTATAGACTATTTACTAGTCACGTATTTTGATAAAATGCATTGAAGTTTGTGACAAAAGTTTAAAAGCTGATAATAGCTACTGTATTTAGTCTTCATGCGGTTATGACTTTTCCTTATTTCAGGGCAGAAGGTCATAATCTTGGATGAATTAGAAGATGTGGAGTGCCTTGAAGGTGACACAGTAACATTCAGGTGTCGAATTTGTCCTGATGACTATTGGGGGGTCAAGTGGTATCTGGACGAGACTCTGCTGTATACCAATGAGCTCAATGAGATCCAGGTGATACCAGGAGGCCTCCACACCCTTACATTTAGACAACTTGCCCGCAAAGACACTGGTACTATTTCATTTGTAGCAGGGGACAAAAGATCTTATGCCTCACTGCTAGTTAGAGGTAAGGACTTTGACCTTTCTGTGAGATTTTAATATTTATTTACACTTCAGTCAGAGATAATAAGCCCGTTTGTCTTCATGTTACTAGAGAGGCGTCCTACCATCATCAAATCACTGGAAGACTGTGAGGCTTTTGAGGGAGGAGGGTTAGTTTTGTCTTGTGTGACTTCCAAGCCATGTCACATCTTGTGGTACAAAGATGACTGCCTGATGTGGCACTCCTCCAGATACTTCACCACCCATTCTGGTTGTGAAGCCAGACTGACCATTCGAGAGGTCAGCAACAGCGATGCTGGAGTGTACGAGTGCAGCGCTGGCTCTGTCACAACCACAGCTGTTGTTACTGTCAAAGGTATGAACATAAATGTGCCACTTATTGTTACCACATCTTGCTTATTTACTAAAGTCTTCTGTCTTCTTCAGCCATTCCTGCAGAGTTCACCCAGCCACTGCATGCTGTGGAGGCCAAAGAAGGAGAGGTTGTTACATTGACCTGTGAATATTCTTTACCTGGAGTCCAGTTTCATTGGAGGAAAGGTTTTGAGAACATCCGAGCTGGAGAAAAGTATGTCATGAAACAGAGGAAAACCACCATCTCTCTTACCATCAAAGCACTTCTGCCTGAGGACTCAGGAGAGTACACATGCTATTGCAGGCAACACCAGACGACAGCCAGTCTCAAAGTGCATGGTAAGCTATGTGAATAGAGATTTTGTACATAATGATTACTGTTTTACTGAAACACTCTGTGTTACAATGTTTTTTGTTTTTTTTTTACAAATATGAAACATATTCAGCAAGAGACACAGAGAAGTTCTTCACTTCTCAGTGATAGTAACAAATACTTTTAGAAGTATTAGTCACTATAACAAATACTTTTTGTTATACTTTTTGGGGTGTACTGCATTATTATTTTACAACACTTTTCTGTAAAAAAAAAAAAATCTTGAAAACCACAACAAAAAAATATTTTAGTCTGTTTTGTAGTTGTGATCTGAGAAGTTGAAAATTCAGTATGTTCTATGTTTTTTCCAGCTATTCCTATTACATTTGTTCAGAAACTGAAGAACCTGCAAGCTGAGGAGGGCAGCAGCGTGATATTGCGCTGTGAAATTTCTAAGCCTGGAATACCAGTAGAATGGAAGAAAGAGCATGAACTGCTGAGGAACGGTGTCAAGTTCCAGATGAGGAAAAGGGAAACTACTTTGGAGCTTCTGATTTGGAAACCTGCACCTGAAGACAGTGGGGTGTACAGTTGTGAGTGTGCTGATCAGATAACATCTGCCACAGTCAAGATCACCGGTAAAATTTTATTACTTAAAAAGCTGAATGATGGGCTTAAGAATAAACTGGAGTTAGCGGTCTAACCAATGGTTACATGTAACTCCTCAGCTCTGCCAGTCACCTTCAAACAGAAGCTGAGGAATGTGTTGATTGAGGAGGGCAACATCGCTACATTTCGTTGTGAACTCTCCAAGCCTGGTCAAACTGTAGAGTGGAGGAAAAGTCGAGACAGAGTCATCAGGAACGGAGAAAAATATCACGTGCGACAGAGAGACACACTTACTGAACTCAGGATCATCGATGTGTCTCCTGAAGACAGTGATATCTACACTTGCATCTGTGGAAACATTGAGACAACAGCCACCCTCACTGTAAATGGTAAAAAAAGAAAAAGAAAAGAAAAATACACACAATGCAATTCAAGTGTTTGGATTTTCAGTTGAAGAGATTCAGACTTAAGGTCATTCTGGTTATAAATGATATTAATAAAGAAAAAAGAAAATTATGCTAAAACATTTTATATTTTGGATTATTAGCCTATTAAACACTATTAAAGGAGAGAAATTAATGCAAAGACACAAGGATCAAATATTTTTAGAATGTCTTAAAAGATTACTTTTATTCTTCAACTTAAACTTATCAACAAACCTTTATTTTTTTGAAATTTTTTTATAACCTTTTAGCCATTCCTGTGACCTTCAAGCAAAAACTGAAGAACCAGCAAGTGGAGGAAGGACACTACATTACACTGCAGTGTGAGATTTCAAAAGCTGGTATCCCAGTTGAGTGGAGGCTTGGAGGAGAGCAGTTAGAGAATGGAGAGAAGTACCAGATAAAGCAGAGGGATTCCACCCTGGAACTGACCATCAGGGATGCTGTGCCCGAGGACAGCGGTGTCTACACCTGTGTGTGCAGAGAGCAGAAAACAAAGGCCACTGTAAAAGTCATTGGTATGTTTTTTTTTGAGACAATTTTAGTACAGTGCTAAGTATTTAGTACTTGCCAGAAGTTTACAAACATGCAACATGTGCATGAAGACAAAATTAATTTTGGGCTTTAAAGACTGTATTCAATCAATATTTTTCTAGTTTGTAGTGATAAAACATCAAAAAAATGAGTGCACAAGCTTGAACTTAATCTATTACCAGATCCACACAATGTAAGCTAAATTCATAAATACATACCCTCCATGTGGAAACAGTATTTGGATGAAGATCTCTTTGCAAGATTTTGAAAATCAGCAGAATTCACATGTCAATAAGGATACAATTCTCACTGCAGGTTAGACCATTTTTTCCAGCGAAATAAGAGTTAATTAAATTGGTAGGTTTCTTGGCGAGGTCTATGCAAAGTCCAAATGTTTTAGATTTTGTTGAGGTAACGGCTACTTATCATTAGCCTGATTTATCCAGTGGAGTGTGTTTGGGATCATGGTCCAGTCAGAATACTCAAACACAAATAACATTTGCACATGCCCACATGGAAAACCCAAAAGTCTTCAGAATATTTTGTTGTTGGTGCCAGTGAGAGTATTTTGGATTATTGAAGGGGAGGCTTGCACACCTAAGAATACTGTTCAGACTATCAAGCATGGTGGTGATGGTGGTGTTGTTGGTCGCTAATAAAACCATGTAGTCCAAATATCATTGGAGAAGTATGGATATATTTGAGTCTGTATATTTAATTTGAAAGATATGTGAATTAGGGAAAAGTTAATAAATTGAAAAACTGTGCGCTCAATTTATGTTTTCAGAATTGACTATATTTGCATGTTGCACCATCATTCCATCCTGGAAAAAATTTAAATGTATCATTAATGCATCATCACACTTAATATGGCCTTCATGCCAATGATAAGTATTTCTAAAACTACTGCCCAGTGATGTATTGGAGGAGTTGATTTTTTTTTTTTTAAAGTACTATGCCTTGCCCTTGTTTGATTTAAATTCTCTCAATTATTTCTGTCTTAATAGCGGTTCCTGCCACATTTAAAGTGAGTATGAAGAGCCAAGAGGTGGAAGAAGGGAATAGTGTGACTTTACAATGTGAGCTGTCAAAGAAAGGGGTCCCTATTCAGTGGCTGAAAGAGGGTCAGGTGCTGTCTGAAGAGTTAGGCTGTGATAAATACCAGATAAAGGTTGAAGGAAGGAAAGCTTCCATGACTATTTTCAATGCACAACCAGATGATGCAGGGAAGTACAGCTGTATTACTGGAGATGAGAAAACCACAGCGGAAATCAGAGTCAAAGGTAAGTTGGGATATAAAAATAAACCTTCATGGCAGTTATACAATTTTGAGAATTACAGGAGAATAACAGATCACAAACAGATCACCATGTTTGTTTAATCGAGGAAGCCAAATATCATTTTCTTTTTCAAAAATGCCACTACAGCGCTTCCTGTCACATTCAAACAAGAACTCCAGCGCCTGTCGGTCAAAGAAGGAGAATGTGGAGTTTTCTGCTGTGAACTCTCCAAATCTGGAGCTGCTGTGGAGTGGAGAAAAGGCAGATTGATCCTAAAACCAGGAGAGAAATATGAAATCAAACAGGAGGGCCATCTAACTAAACTCATTATAAACAACGTGGAGGAAAGCGATGCTGGCAAATACACCTGCAAGACTAAACACAGCCAATCCAGTGCTGAGCTCAGAGTGCGAGGTGAGAGCAAAATCTTTATGGCTTCAAAAAAGCCATAACACTTTCTTTTAATGATTTCAAAGATTCTTTCTGTAAAATTGATTTACCATGTATTCAACAGAATCACCTGAGCGCAGACGTCAAAGAGGTCAGCCTCAAAATAAAAACCAAAAATCACTCTCTCACATTGTCAGCGCCTTTATGTCTTGAAACCCTAAAGAAGACTTTTTGCTTCATATCTCCACCTATATATCCTAAATGTAGCTTAATGTAGCTGTGCTTTGTGTTCATTCTGCCATATTTTCCTTTCTTGATGTATCCTTGACTCATTAGTAACAATTGTATATTGCATAGTTTGTTTCTTAATGTAAGTGCAATTACATGTCAACCATGGTAGATCTTAAAAATTAGACACCCTTGCAGAAAATGCCTGTTTTTATGAAAGTATAAAGTAGGAAAATTATAAATCACTTGAAAATATTTTGATTTTATTGCAGGTAGCAATACACCTGCTTGAAAATCAAGCAGGTGTATTGCTGCTTGGTATTGCTTGGTATTGCTACCAAAGAAGCTTCCAGTCTTCTTTGGTAACTTAACCGCTTTTCTCCAGATTTCTTATGTATTTTAGGTATTTTACCCAGGATGACTGAAAGCTGAATTTCAATTTAAAGATGCCTAAACACATCAGCTTAGATTGTATATAATCTTAATTACACAACATATGGATTAAAGTTGGAAAAGTTTTTAAATTATTATTTCTTGTTATTGTTTTTTTTTTTTTTTTTTTTTACTAAAACCAGGAATTTCTGGAGGGGTGTGTACTTTTCTGAGATCCACTGGAGTCATTTCACATCAAAACAAGGGTGTGTTGTGTCATGGTGCCAACTAGTTAAAGACTCATTACCTAAATTATAATTATTTTCATGTAATCTGGTATAAGTGGGTGATATCTACTTATGACCGGAATAGATAGAGATCATTACGAGCATGACACGTCATGTGAGGACACCTACCTTTCACCTGAGACATCCTCCATTCCCTGTCATTACTGCCATCGGTTTTATCCTCTCTCAAGCTCAGTACCATGACAAAAAAATAACTGTTTTGTTTTTCGTTACTGACAGATCTCCCTCCTCGCTTCAAGTTACCATTAGCTAACCAGGAGGTCACAGAGGGCAACGTTGTGGCTCTGCACTGTGAGCTCAACAAGCCTGCTAACTCAGTGGAGTGGAGGAGAGGAGGACAGCTACTCAGGAATGGAGACAAGTACCAGATGAGGAAGAAAGACCTGCAGGTGGAAATGAAGATCACCGACCTCACAGTGGAGGATTCTGGAGATTATACCTGTGTATGTGGGGAAGAAAGGACAACAGCTCAGATCACAGTGAATGGTGAGTGCAACGTATTGCACAGTAGTTAAAATCTTTTTCTGGAAAAAGTAAGATTGTTATTAGCTTGCATTTTAAAATCTAAGAAGATATTTCTTGAGTTGAACAAAAACAAAATACAGTTAACCAAGGACTGTTACACTTTTATTTGTAATTCACATTCTCCACTCCCTTTCTATGTGTGATACATTTAAATTAAAGGAAATTTCAGAGTTTTGGGGAAATAATGAAGATAAGATTTGTAGCAAAGAGAAAAAATGATGAACGGTGACAAGAGTTTTACAGGGTGATGAAACTGATTTGTCAATAACTAGTTTATGCTAGAAACAGTGTTAATAGTGTTATGACTGATTCTGTAATTCATCTACTTTGTTTAGTCTAGTGCATATTTGTTGTGTTAATGGTTTTGACAAAACTGAAATAAGTTTTTAGAATCTAATCAAATTATTTGAGATGAAGAGAGGTTGCAGTGAGGAGGATGAGTTTAGAGAGAGGGATGAAAAGATTATTGTGCTAAAATTTAGTGTGCTACTGGGATGAAACAGGTCACAGTCTGAGGATATTTTCTTATTTAATGTAGAAAGGCCCATTAAATTCATTCAAGATCTGAAGAATATTCAAGTACAGGAGGGAAACGGCGTGGCACTTTGTTGTGAGCTCTCCAAACCGGGCTTCCCAGTGCAGTGGAAGAAGGATGACGTTGTGCTAACCAGTGGTGAGAAATACCAGATCAGGCAAAACGGCTCCAAGCCAGAGCTTCTCATCAGGAAAAGTCTCCCAGAGGACAGCGGCTCTTACAGTTGCATTTGTGATGATGTCAAAACTACAGCAAGTGTCGCAATTACTGGTGAGACACACCACTGCCATCTTAAAATGAAATCATCTTGTACATTTAAGATGTTGTAATAGGTCTGATTTTTTCCCTTAGCAATTCCAGTGATATTCAAGCAAAAACTGAAGAACCAGGAAGCAATGGAGGATGGTTGTTTAACATTACGCTGTGAACTTTCCAAACCTGGACAAGCAGTAGAGTGGAGGAGAGATGCTCAACTTCTGAAGAATGGAGAAAAATACCAGATAAAGCAGGAGGGCCGAGCAGCAGAGTTGCTGATTAGAACTGTAACTCTTGCAGATGCAGGAGAATACAGCTGTTGTGCTGGGACTGTAGTGACTTCAGCTGACATCAAAGTTAGAGGTATGATTCATGTTCTACATATGGGGAAGACACAAAATTTTCTGCAAAGTAGGAACGTTAAAGATATTCAGAATAGATCATGTGTATATAAACTATCTACAATATTTCACAGTTCTTCCTGTGACATTCAAGAAAGAAGTTGAGAATTTGGAGGTAAAAGAAGGAGACAGCGCAGCTTTCTGCTGTGAGCTCTCCAAACCCAGAGCTCCGGTTGACTGGAGGAAAGGCAGAGTCATCCTGAAGGCTGGTTACAAGTACGAGATGAAACAAGAGAGAGGTCTCACCAAGCTGATCATCAACAACGTGGAGGAGAACGATGCTGGAAAATACACCTGCAAAACAGAGGACAGCCAATCCACAGCTGAGCTCACAGTGAAAGGTTAGAAGAAAGAAAATATGCTGCTTTTCTAAACCTAAGACATATATTTACTGTTAATTTCAGCCAGTAGCCTATATATAAAATAAAAACTTTTTTTTGTTGAAATAATGTAATAAGGTAAGGTCATTTCAGCTGTTAGAGCATACTAAATATCATAGAACTGAAGTAAAAGTTAGCAGAAGATCTGGAGGCTTTCTTAAAAATTAAGAAATCTTGAATAAAAACTTTAGGACTAAACAAAAAACCCAAGGCAACATAAGTAATAAACATTTTCTTCATATTGCAGCTCCACCCGTCACATTCAAAACAAAGCTGAGGAACCAGCAGGTGGAGGAAGAAAACAGCGTGACGTTGAGCTGTGAATTGTCAAAGCCTGGCCTCGCTGTGGAGTGGATGAAAGGGAAAGAGCTGCTGAAGAGTGATTTCAAGTACCAGATTAAAAATCGTAACAGTATCATGGAGCTGACCATCAAAAACACCCAACTGGAGGACAGTGGCCTCTACAGTTGTATGTGTGGAGATGTCAAGACCACAGCGCATGTAACAATTACACGTAAGAGCACTTGCTAAATTATGAATCTCATGAGGTGAAACAGATTCTATGTCTGAGAGAAATTATCTTAAACTGAATGAAAATCAAAAGACACAATACTTTTTCTTCTCAACTTTTTATTTTTTTACATTTTAGCATGATGCATGATCTATATCTTCTCTGCTAAAACTGTCTCAACCACAGCAGCTTAATCTTATTTATGTTGCAGAGGAGACTTAATGATTGCATTTTAGAGTTTTTTCTTTTTTTACATAAACTATGCTTCTGTAATGTACATTTATTAATATGAATTATACTAATAAAAAATGTGAATTAGCTACACTAGGCAGTACTTTAATATTTAACGATTTTTTGACTCGCTGTACCTTCACATTGCAGTACTTGAGAATTAAGACCTTTACTAGTATGTGGGTCTGCAGAGTTAAAAAGTCCAAATATTCCACAAGTGTTTTTGCAGAATGCAATATCCCAGAATTATGTGCAATACTTAACCATTCAGATCATCAATCCCAGCAAAATGGGGCTTTTTGAGGGAAAACCTAAATAGACACTTGCTAATTTTATGATGGAAAGCACTTTGAACTGCCTTGTTGGTGACATGGCCTATAAAAATAAACTTGATTGATTGATTGAATTGTAGCTACCCCAAAAACAAAGATTTGGAGAAATGTTACGCAGCATGGGAAATCTATTATTTTTCTTGAACTCTTAGGAAGGTATAAGAACTCATTCTAGTGAAAATTAACTAATTGAGTGTACATAGTCCAGGCATTTTGTAATGCAGCACAGGCCACTCTGGCATTATTCAGTTGAGGTTCTAATTTATTTCAAAGTTTGCCATACATATTGTATTTTCCATCTAAACCATAACCTAAGCTATGTTTTCTCAAAGTTTTGAGTGGTGAAAATATATTTGTAGAGATAAATACTGCAATAATTGTGAACGTTAAGTTTTTTGACCCTATGTTTCCCCAGCCATCCCTCTAACATTCAAACTGGGTCTGAAGAACCAGGAGGCTCCGGAGGGAGGGAATGTGTGTCTGCGCTGTGAGCTGTCCCGGGCCGGGGTGCCCGTGCAGTGGTGGAAAGGGGAGGACCAGCTTTACAACGGAGGGAGATTCCAGATGACACAGAAAGGGGCGATCGCTGAGATGACCATCAGAAATATACAACCAGAGGATGTTGGAGAATACAGCTGTGTATTTGGAGGTCAAAAGACAACAGCTGAAGTCAACGTGAGAGGTAAGGGAAATTTGATGCTTACATTCTATAGACAAAATTTTTTTCTTAATCCTTTTAAGGTTGGAATTTATAATTTTTTATTTGAACTGAGCTCATTGTAAAATATTAAATCAAAGCTGCATTCACCTTAACCTGCAAGACTGTGAATTAAGTACAGGATATACTATTTAATAAGCTAAAATGATGATAGTGACTAAAGAATTTGGCTTAACTAGACTTTATTCACAGCTTTATTTACCTCATGACTGAGTACTTTATTGTATCTTGTTTTTAACTTGAAATAACATAAAGAACAAAGGAAATTAATATGCTAAGTAATATTAAGTTTTGGTAATATCAGTGTGTCAAAAACAATAGTTTTTGACACACTGATTAAAAGATACACTATATAATTATCTCCCACCCACCCAAGCCCTTGAGTGAACAATAACCTCACATGTTTGTGCAAATGCAATCTCTCATTTTGTGTTTACCAGCTGCAGCATCTGTGTACTTTGAGAAGGAACTTGAGAGCCAAGTGGTTATGGAGGAGAAGTCTGTGCTCATGTCCTGTGAAGTTTCTAGTGCTAATGTTCCTGTCACTTGGAAGAAAGACGGCACTGTGGTGGAAAACGGAGTGCATTACATAGTGAGAAAAAAAGGCCCTTTGCACACTCTAGAGATTAAGAAACTGCAGCTGGCAGATGCTGGAGAGTACTGTTGCATCACCAGAGGAAAGAAAACCACTGCCAAACTGATTGTGAGGGGTAGGTGAAAAGTATAATTTTTATCTAAAAAATATATATAATAATAATAACACTAATATAAATTAGTAAAAAGTGTTTGATGTAATAAACGTGTCATGCATTTCAGCTTAAAAACATCCAAATATTTTGGGTAGAAAATCCATAAAGTAAAAGAAGCTGTACCCCCAACAGTTACTTTTTTTCAAGCATCCAGCCTTCTTTGGTAGACACTTGCTCTCAGTTTTAGAGAATCTGATTAACCAAAAGGAGCTTAAAGCTTTTCTCAATATTTGGTCATTTTGCATGACTGAGCTAAAATCAGAAAAGAGGTCAGGGATGACATGAAGAGGCTGACAGTAACTGATTCAGCTACAGGAATTTGTGATTAGTAGTGGATGTGTTTCGATATTAAGTTATGGTGAAACATTGCGGTGGCAGTATTATGGTTACTTTTCTTCGGATGGGGCTTGGGCTTCTGTCTAGGTAGAGAAACTTATAACCTGTTGTGGAGCAAAATCTTTAGGTGTGCTGAAGTTGATCATTCTCAACTTTATTTATCTAGAGAGCTGGCTGGATATTGCTCCTTGTTTTTCTGCAGAGCGTGTCAAGATTGTGAAAGAATTGCAGGACCTAACAGTGACAGCTGGAGAAGACGCTGTGTTTGTGTGCGAGCTGACCCATGCAGATGTGAGCGAGGGCGTATGGTGGCTTGGTTCGAGCCCCCTGCAGAAAAACGAGATGAACCAGATGACGTGCTGTGGTCGCCAGCACTGCCTCGTCCTCACCATGACAACACCAGAAGAGACCAGCAATGTAGCATTTGTAGTTGGGGAGGAAAGGACCTCTGCAAAACTGTTGGTTCTCCCTAAGCCCAAAGGTGGGTAAAAAAAAAGTGGGGGCAAAGTATACATCCAGATTAAATCATCTAGTTTTCATTTGAATTTATTTGAACTTTAACATTTGGCTTCAAATGGTAGTTTTGTTTGAGGAGAAACCCAAAGACAGTGTCATCATGGAAGGAGAGACATCTTTCCTGTCCTGTGCTACATCTGATTGCATCACCATGGTTACCTGGAAGCGCAACCATGTCCCACTTCGAAGTGGTGATAAATATGAGATGTGTAAGGAGGGTAAAGTCAATCTGCTTCTTATCCATGATGTGGAGCCCCAGGACAGTGGCATATATTCCTGTGACACAGGAGATGTGCAGAGCAGTTTCAAACTGACTGTAACAGGTAATTATTTTCTTTTCTTGTTATCAGGTTGAAAAGTGTGATTTTATTCTGTGATCTTTTTCTAATTTAATTTGCAACAAAAGTTTAATCAGATATAAAATTTCCCAAAACTTTCACTTTTGTATTTTATTCCAGAACTTCCTCCATTCTTTCAAGAAGAGCTACAAAGTGTAGAAGCTGAAGAAGGAGGCTCGGCCTGCCTCTACTGTGAGATATCTAAACTAGGAGTGCCGATTCAATGGAAAAAGGACAGGCTGCCGATAAGAGCCAGCAGGAAGTATGAGGTGAGGCAAGATGGCTGCTTTCTCCAGCTCTACATCAAAGATCTTAAACCTGAGGACAGCGGCAGCTACACATGTCAAGCAGGGGGTGCAGAGACAAGTGCAACTGTGTCTGTAAGAGGTGCGTGAAGCTCAACGGGTTCTGGATTACTGGTCAAATATCAACGCCAGAAAATTGAATTTATTGTACCTTGCTCTGCAATTTTCCCTTAGAGATGCCCCCATTCTTCAAAAAAGAATTAAGAAGTTTGGAGGCTGACGAAGGAGGTGCAGCTGTCCTGCAATGTGAGCTATCTAAACCAGGGTTGTCTGTGCAGTGGAAGAAAAACAAACTGCCTCTTAGGGCAAGCAGGAAGTATGAAATGAAACAAGATGGCTGCCTGTTCCAGCTCCACATCAATGACCTGAATCCTGAAGACAGTGGCAATTACTCATGTCAAGCAGGAAACACAGAGACGACTTCTAATGTGACAGTCAGAGGTGATGATTCAGTCATTAGGTTCAATTTGATGGGGGAATTCAGCTATTATATTAAACCACCAAAAATACATTTCAGCTGTTCACGAATTTAAGTCATGCTGAACATATTTGACATTACAATGTCTTATTTTTCCCAGAACTCCCAGCTTTTTTCAGGAAGGATCTGCAGAACATAAAGGCAGATGAAGGGGGTACAGCCTCACTTTTCTGTGAGGTTTCTAAACCTGGAGTCTCTGTTCGGTGGAAGAAGAACAATTTGCCTCTGAGAGCCAATAGGAAGTATGAGATGAAGCAGGAAGGCTGCCTTCTACAGCTTAACGTCAAGGAGATCAAACCAGAGGACAGTGGCTGCTACACTTGCCAAGCAGGAGGAGCGGAGACTAGTGCCACTATCTCAGTAAAAGGTTTCAAATTTGGAAAATCGCAGTTGAGATTTTGCAGTGTTAAAGCCCTTAATTATGACACATTTTTATCAAAATGTAATTATTGTAAATTTGAACTCAGTATTTTATACACCGCTGAACACTGCACTTCTATTTGGCATGTATTCCCCATATTATTTCATATTTTCATGAAAATTAGATCACATGTTCTTAAACTCTTGTGCATGATTTTGCATTTTCAACAGAGCTCCCACCTTTCTTTAAGGAGAATTTGAAAAGTCTAACCATTGAGGAGGGAGAGACAGCCTCCCTTTGCTGTGAGGTATCCAAGCCTGGGCTACCTGTGCAATGGAAGAAGAACAGGCTGCCACTGAGAGCAAACAGGAAGTATGAGATGAAACATGATGATTGCTTCCTTGAGTTGTGCATCAAAGATCTCATACTTGATGATAGTGGTAGCTACTCGTGTCAGGCTGGAGATGTAGAGACCACAGCAACTGTGACAGTGAAAGGTTATAACCTTCTCCTTCCCAAAATAATTTGAAAAACTTTCTAGTTTTAGGTAGTGGAATATCAAAATGTAAATGTTCTATATTTTCAGAACTCCCCACATTCTTCAAGAAAGAGCTAGAAAACATGGAGGCTGAGGAAGGTGGAGCAGTGTCTTTGTGCTGTGAAGTGTCCAAACCTGCAGCTTCTGTGCAGTGGAACAAAGACAGACTCCCTCTTAGAGCGAACAGGAAGTATGAAATGAAACAAGATGGCTGCCTGTTTCTGCTACACATCAATGACCTGAAACCTGAAGACAGTGGCAGCTACTCATGTCATGCAGGAGACACAGAGACGACTGCTAATGTGACAGTCAGAGGTGATGATTCAACCATCTGATGTGGGAATTTAACTGTCATAATAAACTATCAAAAACAACGTTCAATTGAAATATATTTATATTCTAAATATATTTGACATTACAATTTCTTATTTTTCCCAGAACTCCCAGCTTTTTTCAAGAAGAATCTGCAGAATATAAGGGCAGATGAAGGGGGTACAGCCTCACTTTTCTGTGAGGTTTCTAAGTCTGGAGTCTCTGTTCAGTGGAAGAGGAACAATTTGCCTCTGAGAGCCAATAGGAAGTATGAGATGAAGCAGGAAGGCTGCCTCCTACAGCTTAACATCAAGGAGATCAAACCAGAGGACAGTGGCTGCTACACTTGCCAAGCAGGAGGAGCGGAGACTAGTGCCACTATCTCAGTGAAAGGTTTGTTAGTTTGGAAAAATGCTTCATAAATACTGCATGAATAAACTTCATTCAGAGCAAGACAATTGAATGCTGGCTTTTTGTGCTATGCCAAAGCTGGATCTTTATGTTTTGTTTATCTTCTCAGAGCTTCCCCCGTTGTTCAGGGAGAATTTAAAAAATGTCTCCATTGAGGAGGGAGGGACAGCCCCCCTTTTCTGTGAGGTATCCAAGCCTGGGCTATCAATACAATGGAAGAAGAACAGGCTGCCACTGAGAGCAAACAGGAAGTATGAGATGAAGCATGATGGCTGTTTCCTCCAACTTTACATCAAGGATCTCACACCTGAGGATAGTGGTAGCTACTCATGCCAAGCTGGAGCTGCAGAGACTACAGCAACTGTGACAGTGAAAGGTTGCAAAACCAACAACAAAATTGTTAACTCAGGAAAGCCTCATATGTGTATTTATTGTGCAATGTATAGTTTTATCAGATGGTCTAAATGTTTTTTAGTATTACAATAGAAATTTTAATTCTTGCATATTTTCTCAGAACTTCCTCCTTTCTTCAAGAAAGAACTAGTAAACATGGAGGCTGACGAAGGTGGAGCAGCATCTTTGTGCTGCAAAGTGTCTAAACCTGGAGTGTCTGTGCAATGGAAGAAAAACAAGATGCCACTAAGAGCCAGTAAGAAGTATGAGATGAAACAAGAAGGTTCCATCCTTTATCTACATATCAAAGATCTGAAACCTGAGGACAGCGGCAGCTACTCGTGTCAAGCAGGGAATGCAGAGACAAGTGCCACCGTGTCTGTGAAAGGTTTGTGAAGCTGAGGTAGTTGTGAATTACCTTAGCTAACACAGAGGATATTTAATTTATTGTATTTTTCTCTCAAATCTTTTCTTAGAGACGCCCCCATTCTTCAAAAAAGAATTAAGAAGTTTGGAGGCTGACGAAGGAGGTGCAGCTGCCCTGCAATGTGAGCTATCTAAACCAGGGTTGTCTGTGCAGTGGAAGAAAAACAAACTGCCTCTTAGGGCAAGCAGGAAGTATGAAATGAAGCAAGATGGCTGCCTGTTCCAGCTCCACATCAATGACCTGAAACTTGAAGACAGTGGCAGCTACTCATGTCAAGCAGGAAACACAGAGACGACTTCTAATGTGACAGTCAGAGGTGATGATCCAAATATTAAGTGAAGTTTGATGAGGAATTTTAGCTGTTAAAATAAGCTTAAAAAATAATAATTAAACTATTTGCTAATTTAAATATTCCACATTTTTCTTATCTGTCCCAGAACTCCCAGCTTTTTTCAAGAAGGATCTGCAGAACATAAAGGCAGACGAAGGAGATACAGCCTCCCTTTTCTGTGAAGTTTCTAAGCCTGGACTCTCTGTTCAGTGGAAGAAGAACAATGTGCCTCTGAGAGAAAATAGGAAGTATGAGATGAAGCAGGAAGGCTGTCTCTTTCAGCTTTACATCAATGATGTCAAACCTGAAGACAGCGGCAGCTACTCTTGCCAGGCAGGACCAGTAGAGACCACTGCAACTTTATCTGTGAAAGGTCTGTTATGAAACAATTTGAAACAAAGCCATTTGTATCCTAACAAAGACTCCCAAATGGTATTTTTTTGTTTTACAGAACTTCCTGTGTTCTTCACCAAGGAGTTACAAAATATGAATGCTGAGGTAGGAGAGATGATCTCATTGTGCTGTGAACTTTCCAAACCTGGGGTATCAGTGCTATGGAAGAAAAACAAGCTACCACTGAGAGCCAGCATGAAGCATGAGATGAAACAAAATGGCTGCCTCTATCAGCTTAACATCAAAGATCTCAAACTTGAGGACAGTGGCAGCTACACATGCCAAGCAGGGAGTGCAGAAAGCACTGCAAATGTGGCAGTTAAAGGTGTGTTTATTTTAACTTTGGGCATTCATTACCAATTTTTTTTTATAAAATATGCTTTTCTCATTCTGCTGGTTACACTGACTTAGCTTAGGATCAGTTCTTCTCAAACATAGAATATGTCAGAAATTACTGCAGGAAACCATGTCTGCCAGTTGCTGTTCAAATGTGCCACTGCTACATAATTTCCACAGCTACTACTGAAATATGACATTAATGACAAACACAACATCAATCTGATGCAACACAATGGAAATGATCTGTTAGTTCTGCTGAATACTCACTCACATTTGCTTGTTGGATTCCTGAAATGATATCACTTCTATTTTCTGATTAAATTGGCTAAAAATAAATATAGCACTCACAGAGCATTTCATTAAAAAAAAAATACAAGATGGTACCCTGTTCTAGAAATTGAACACTGTGATACCATTCATCCTTGATGGTGATTGGAGTTGATCCTTTAATAAAATCTGCTTCAATTTTGCATGTTTACTCTGTGTAACATGCATTTTGCTCACAACAACATACGTGGCAAGATAGAACATAGTGCTTTAATATTTAGTAAGATAGTCGTTGCTCTAAAAAGTTTGGTAACTACAAACTACTGACTGTATAGTATACAAAAAAAAAATGAAGCCCTGAAATTGTACCACTCACTTATTTGATGCTGTACATTATATGTTTCCTTCCAATCCACTTAGAGCTTGCTTCATTGTTCATCAAAGAATTACAAAGTGTAGAGGCAGAGGTTGGAAGTGCAACCTCATTGTCCTGTGAGTTATCCAAACCTGGAGTATCTGTACTGTGGAAAAAGGATAATCTGCCTCTGAGACCCGGCGAGAAGTATGAGATGAAACAAGACGGCTGTTTCCTGCAGCTTAACATCAAGAAGCTCGGTTCAGAGGACAGTGGCAGCTACTCATGTCACATCGGAAATGCAGAAACGTCTGCAAGAGTACAAATAAAAGGTGTGCATCTTTTTTTTTTCACGATGCATCTTTTATTTTCACTTAATCTTGGATGATTACTCTAATAATGTTAATACTATTTTTCCTTCTGTGAAGCGGCAAAACCTCCATCAGAGGAAAAGTCTAGAACAGCATTGACACAGATGAAAAGTACTATTCCTAAACCAGCCCCTGCTTCAGAAAATGAAAGGCCCAACTTTCCAGATCCCAACCAGATTCCCCTGGAGCCCAAGAAGAGGACAAATAGGAAAGCATCTATTACTTTTGTCGAAAAAGACACAGAGCAAGTTTTTGACGTAAAGGTGTCTGTGCAGAATATCAATAATGAAGTCCAACAGGGAGTCCAACATGAAGGATCTAAAGTAGAGCACTTTGATGTTGCTCAGAATGGAACAAAAGTGGAGAGGAGTGAAGACAACGGGAGTGAAATGCACAAGACAGTTCAGCTACCAGAGTTTTCCTTTTATGAAGCAGCAAAACCTCCATCAGAGGAAAAGTCTAGAACGGCATTGACACAGAGGACAAGTACTATTCCTAAATCAGCTCCCGCTTCAGAAAATGAAAGGCCCAACCTTCCAGATCCCAACCAGATTCCCCCGGAGCCCAAGAAGAGGACAAATAGGAAAGCATCTATTACTTCTGTCAAAAAAGACACAGAGCAAGATTTTGACGTAAAGGTGTCTATGCAGAATATCAATAATGAAGTCCAACAGGGTGTCCAACATGAAGGATCTAAAGTAGAGCACTTTGATGTTGCTCAGAATGGAACAAAAGTGGAGAGGAGTGAAGACAACGGGAGTGAAATGCACAAGAAAGAGGCTAAGACAGTTCAGCTACCAGAGAAGGATTATAAGACTGGCAGGAGGATTGAAAAGCCAGCTTCACCTCTGGGCACAGAAAATGATCTTATAGAAAAGAGACAACCAGAAGGAAATGAAGGAAAATTTGTTAAAGTCATACCTTCAGTAAATCAGTCAGAAAGGCTTGTGGATAACAAAGTGGTTGAACTTAAAGAGACAGAAAAGGGATGTGAAATTGAAAAGGGGTTTAAACAACAAGAAGACTCTTCAGAAGAAGCAAATGAAGTTAAACAGAAAATAACTCAACAAGCAAAAACAATTTGGAGAAAAGGTCAGGATGAAAAATATGTACGGGAGCAGCTTAATGGGAAAGAAATAAACACAGATGTCAAACCTTCAAAAAACAAAGGTGAAGAGGGAAAGACAGAAGGGGAAACTTTGAAACCACCAGTAAGATCTAAGGCAAAGGTAGCATGTGGAGAGCAACCACTCAAGTCTATTCTGAATCAAACAGAGGACACAATTCCTCGACCTATCAAGACTTCTCTTAAAGATTTTGAAAGCCATAAAGAGAGACAAAATGGGCAAAAGTCCACAGAGAAGATATTGACACAAACACCCAGAGGAAACCAGCAATCAATAGAAGAGCCAGAAAAGGCAGAGGAAATCCTTCAATTTGCACATCCAAAACCACCTGAGAGGAGAAAGAGTAAGGTAAAAATAGGAATGGAAATACAGGAGTCAAGGGACACAGAGACAGATCAAGATGATATACAGCCTGAAAGTGTTGGAGTAAAGTCCCATGAGGAGAAGACAGACAAACAGCTTGAAAAGCCTTTGAAGAAAGATGTTGAAAGCATTTTAAAATTAGAAAGAAGTAAGTCCATCACAACTGATAGTGAAGTCAAAGATAAACTTAAGCAACCCATAAAACAACCAGTAAAACCAATTAAAAAAGAACCTGAAATTAAACTGGCTGTTGAGCCAATAAGAAGAGTGGAGGAAACACAATCAACTAAGATGGAAGACGACATTCCTCTGCTCTACATTTCTGAAGAAGAAACTTTCTCAGAGGCCTTAACTGAGCTTCCTCAAAACCACTTCCAACCTGCTGTTCCCGAGAGACAAACAGGACAGCAACTTATCCAGGAGATCCAGCCGTCAGAACCGTCTCCCCTGGAGACTGACGTCAACATAGAGAATGAACCCGAAATGCAAGAAGCTGCCATTAAGATCCAGGCAGCATTCAAAGGCTACAAAGCTCGCAAAGACATGCGACCAGTCTTTAAGGAGGTATTCAAGAACCAGAATGCAGATATTCATGGTACACTTACATTAAAGTGTGTTGTGGATGGAAGACCCAGCACTGTGCGCTGGTTGAAAAATGGCCAACATGTTACAAATGATCCTCGATGCCGGGTTGAAACAACAGAAAACGGAGAATGCTCACTTGTAGTTAAAAACTTGAAAAACAGCGACAGTGGAGTTTATACCTGTGAGGTGGCAAATAAGTTTGGTGTGATCTCCTACAATGGAAACATAACTGTAGTGAAGACTGTGCAACCTGTTCCTGCGGTCCAGAAACCTATACACCCACCACTAGCAGCCATAACTCCTTTGCAGCTTGCTCCACAAAAGCCTGACACCCAGGACATGACACAGACTCAAAGTCTGACTCAGAGTCAAGCAGAAATGGCTCCAACTTCAGATGCTGAAAATTATGTAGAAAGTGTGAGTGTTTCCCTGTGGGATGCCTACATCTTGACAGAACAGAACAAGCAAACACTCCTACAAGAGCGAAGATCTTCACTCATTGCTGTCAGCTCCTGTAAGTTGCACATTTGGTTTTTAGTTGTAAGCACAAACCAGGGCTATCACTAAGCCATGCAGTTTCAAATCAAACCCTAAATTATATAAATTGGCAACTTTCTACCTTTAACAGTGTCAAGTCCCTCAGAGTATGACACAGCTCCGGATATAATGGAGCCTGTTGAGACTATTCCAGTGACACCAAGGTAGTTCTCTTTACATTGTCCCGACATTTTAGTGCTCATCTTGAATGCTGTGCTCCTGAAACTAAACTGGTCTTCATTGATATTTTATCAGGGAAGTACCAAAACCAGCTGACACAATGCAGCCAAAGGATAATAACGAAGAAACAGCTGCTCCGAAACCCCCTATGAAACTGCTGAATGTTAAAGGTCAGCAAAATTAATTGTGTTTTCCATAAATTTGTGTTTTTGTTGTTAATTCCTGGGACAAAGTACAAACAACTATTCCAAAAATAACTTTTGAAATGTACAATTATAATATGTTGAATATTTAAAAAAAACAAATAAATAGGAAAACTTATCCCAAAATAGAAAACAATGAAGACTCTTTTGTTAAGAAAATTATTTTTTTCACATGTGAGATATAAAATGCTTGGAGTGGTCTTAATGATATTTCTTGGTAAAACATTCAGATTTGTTTCTCAGCTGTGTCCTACAAATGTTTTCACATCAGTGGCAGTTTCCCAGCATGGACAGTAAGTGTCACCAGTGAGCCAATAACGTTAGAAATAGATTGTATTGACATGAGCCTGTTTACCGTTCAGATAAAACAACAACAAAAACATACTTTAGAACAAACAAAATATAAAGTTGCATCCTTCTATCTTTCTGGCAGCGAGTCACTGGATGTTGGCATTTTGGATCATTTCGCTTGGCTTGTTTTGTTACATTTAATGCAAGACCTTCAGTCTCTCCAAATCCAAACTATTGCTTGTTTTTTCAGAAACTATACAAAGCAGGCTAACAAAGATCTATGTCTGCTCATTATTAATACATCAGCTTCTACATAAAAATGCTGTATGCATTTTTTTTAAATATGCGTATAGCAATATTTCTTTCCATCTTATTATTGTTTTTCTACAGGCAGATTTATTTACTGTGCTACTAAAATAAAGTTTCCCTCTGTTCTAATTTGAAGGACCTCATGATATTAAGCTAAGAACCCCATCTCCAAAGCACCATCGATCCCACACACCTTTAACAAGTACCGTGTCTGGATCTGAGTCAGAGGGTGAAGAGGACAGACGAGAGGTACATTTTACATTCTAATCATATTTGTAGCAAGTTTGATTTAATTAAGTCATCATCAGATGAGTAAAATTATCTTCGCATTAAAGTCTAATCTTAATGTTTTCATCTTCAGATATTTGAAATATATGTAGCTCGGGCCGACTGCAATCCTAGTATCGGAAGTAAGGACAGTTTTATTCTTAAAGAGGGTCAGTTTGTGGAGGTCCTGGACTCTGTTCATCCTGACAGATGGTTGGTGAGGACCAAACCAACCAAAACCAACCCCTCCCGGCAGGGATGGCTGTGTCCTGCCTATCTGGAAAAGAAGAGAAAAGTAAGTTGTACATGTTTTTTTGGTGAATTTATGTAGTTTTAAGATTATATGTAAAGTTGAACTCATACATTTACATAAACTATATAATTGTTCCTTAATATCTGACATTAAGCCAGACTAAACCCTTCTTGTTATAGGTCAGATAGGATTGCAAGAAAATTCAGAGATAGATTTTTAGATATTTTTATGGCTGTTCTCAAATTCAGAAGTTTAGATTAATTTCCTTATTGTATGGTTTAATTGCCTGAACTGTATGCCAAACATTCTTGGTATCCTTCCACAAGCTTTTCACAAGTTTGGATTTCAACTTGATTTTGTCTTATCTAATGACAGACAGTGAGATGAAATTTTGTACTATTCATAAAAATATCTGGTATCAACTGTACATAAACACTTTTTATTTATGCCTCAACTTTGTTCGTTTACCAGAACAGACATGACAGGTTTTATGATAAATGCCTGGCTCTAATTTTCAACAGGAAACCTTCCCACAAAGGAGAGTTGCTCAGGAGGATCTCGATGGAATTGGGTCTACAGGGGAAGAGTACAGGAGAGCATTGAGGTCTGTTCTTCTTATTTTTCATAACACATTGATATTGTGCATTTTCAGTGCATCACTTCCAATTTTTCTGTACTTCCTCAAATCTTTAGTCAGCTGATCCAAGGCTTGATTGATGGAGAAGAGGAATTTGTAAAGGCAATGAAGATGTTTATCACTCACCAGCTCAATCATCTGGACTGTAGCCATCATGTCCCCATTAACATCCTCAACCAGAAAGAAATCATTTTCAGGAACATCAAAGATATTGTCAGTTTACATGAACGGTAATAGAACCAGCTCTCCATACTTCTTCTAATATTGATGGGCTTATTTTGTAAAGAAAAGGCCATAATACAGTCCTAAGTAATACATTTACTTTCAGTTCCATCCTCCCTGCCCTGAGGGAGTGTGTTACAGATGATGATGTTGCCATGCATTTAATCAAGCACACTGAACATTTTGAAAAGTATCTTCACTACATGGTGGGGCAAGCACAAGCGGAGGCCTGCATCAGTGACAAGGCTGTTCAGCAATACTTCAAAGTAATTTTTTAATCTCCTCATGCCTGTTCACAAGATTTAAAGTTTAGAAGAGAGCTCTGTTGCAGCAGCCTAATTTTTATTTCTTGTCAATGATCATTCAGGACATAACAGCACCTGAGAAGCCTGGCGATGCCCCAATCATGGATGTCCTTACTTTCCTGCAGCAACCAGTAGAGAGGATTCAAACTTACCAGGCTTTACTGAAGGTACCAGGGTTTTGAACCTTTGTGATGCAGAAAACTTGTATTATTTGTGTTTCAATTGGGATTTTCAAAGGAGAAAACATTTAAGTTCATACTGCATTAGCTGCTGTACTATAGCATAGCTGGACACAAGATTGAAAATGGCTGTATCTGATGATCAATATTTGCAGTCGGTTACAGTTTGATTTAGGTATTTAATGGAAATGTTACAATAAAGTATAAAGTATCTATCCAGAAAATGCTGCATGTCCTGAATAAAAAAATTAAAATCTGGGAAAAAGACATGGGGAAAACATGGACTATTCTTAGAAACTCTTTATAGACAATACAAGCTCTTCAACTCATATTTCCGCTTTAACCAGTTTTAACCAGTTATTGATTGATTGTCAGGAGTTGATTAAGAACAAAGCAAAGAGTGGCCAGAGCTGCTACCTTTTGGAGGACGCCTTCTCCGTGGTGTCCTGCTTGCCCTGGAGATCAGACAACCTACATCGAGTATCACTGATTGAAAACTATCCAGCTCCTCTTACTGCTCTGGGTGAGCCTGTACGGCAGGTAAGGAGAAGAGACAGCCATTTTGTTCTTGGGTTTTAAACATTATTTTTAGTGAGAGTTTTGTTGACAAAAATTTCCGTTCATCAACCATACAAATCTTTTCCAATTACAAGGCAGAATAGCAGTTCAAATAAAGACCTTTGACTTACATGCTTCCACAATATCGAGTCTTTGTGTCGAAGCATTTAGTTCTTCTTGTAATTTCAGAATATCAGTGCAATTGTCCCTAAACTGTTATTTTACCTGTTTAGGGAGTCTTTACAGTGTGGGAGGAATCTCCAGAAGTGAAAACAACCTCTAGGGGTCATCAGAGACAAGTGTTTCTCTTTAAGGAATGCATTGTACTGTGTAGGGTGAAGAGAGATGGCAGTATGAATAGAGACACTTATAGCTTTAAGAACAAAATGAAGGTAAGAGCAGCACATCTGCCTTCTTTCCACCACAGTATTCCATCATTCGTGAAGCAAATTTTCACCACAGTGCTAATGTGCCTGCTGTCATTTTACTTTGGTGTTTTTGATTCAACAACTTGCCCAGCTGAATGATGTGGAAATAAAAGAAACTGTAGGTGGAGAAGACAGGTCCTGGGGTTTGTGGCATGAGCACAGAGGCTCTATACGGCGTTACACTTTGCAGAGCAACTCCACACTAGTTAAGCTGTCATGGCTGAAAGACCTGAAGGACCTGCAGCAACGCTCCAGCCTCAGCAATAACTGTAGGTCTTCCTATGTTCTTCAGAAATGTTAGAAGATAGCTTGATAGCTTTTAATTATTGAGGATATCTCTGTTTGTGTTATAATCTATCATCAGGCCCTCCGGTGTTTGAGTCTCTGCTTTGTGATTGCTTGACACAAATTGGACAGACAATCAAACTGACCTGCAGAGTATTGGGATTTCCAAAACCAGTGGTCAGCTGGATCAAAGGTTTGCATTTCTTCAGTTTCTTCTTGAAGTACTTATAGTTTACAGGTGGAAAATGTGGGCGATGGCTTTAAAACTTCTAAATCTTTTTTTTAAATATTTTAACCTTTTGTAAACAACACTTGCTTTGCTGAGCAAAGTTTGATTTGTTGATTCACAGATGGTCTTCCTTTGGAGGATGACCCACGCCACATCGTCTCAGCTGACCGGTCAGGAACATGCAGTCTTGTCCTGGACTGCCTCACAGCAGAGGACTCTGGTCAGTACGTGTGCTATGCAACCAGCTCTCTGGGCAGTGCTGGCACTCTGGCTAAGGTGGTAGTGCAAGGTGAGTAAACTGTAACATGTAAGATGTAAATTGTAATTGTAACATGACAATGTTACGATTACATTGTCATGTTACAAAGTAACATGACATTAATTTCTTGAAGAGGTTCAAGAAATGTAATCCTTTTGCAAGGCCCTTTGTAAGCGATCAATGCAATTTTGCTACTTGTGCCTGTAGTACAAATATACTGTATTTACCACTCCATTTTTTCTACCATGACAAATGCCAGGTCAAATATTACTGACATTGGTGGGTCTTACCCCATATCTGGCTGTCTTTATTTGTTTCTTTTTAAGTTATTTACGTTCACGTTGTTCTTTTCTCCAGCTCCACCCAGATTTGTGAGCCGACTAGAAAGTGCTTGTCTGATTGACGGAGAGGAGATCCAGTTTTCATGTTCCACTCTCACAACCCCTTTACCAAGAATCAGGTATGGCAAAACACAGAGATAATCATGTTACATGTCACAGCTGATGGCCATGTGTCTGCTGACAGCAGAAATGATTCTGCCTGCAGATGGTTGAAAGATGGAAAGGAGCTGACTGACAGCAACAAATACTCCATTGTGAATGACGCCCGAAGCGGAATCTTGTCTCTCACAGTTATCGGAGCAACAGAGGCAGATATCGGACAGTATGAGTGTGAGGTATAAAACACATTTCTCCTTTACTTATACTAGTGGAGAGTGAATAGTATTAAGACAGACAGTGTCACTTACTTGTCAAATGTTTTCTTTTCCTTAGCTTTGGAATGAACTTGGCTGTGTCAAATGCAAAGCAGGCCTTTGTCCTGCCTTTGTACCACCGGCTGACAGTGAGAGTGACCAATCCCAGGACTTACCTGTTAAAGGTAGGACTGTCCAAGCCACTGGAGTCAACACCCATGTGAAAACCCATGACAGCGTTTTCATATGTGTGGTTTACCCTTTTAGCAGATTAGCTGTGTTTCCAAAGGGTTAAAGCACATGCCATTATCAAGTTTTACTTCCAACATTATCACCCTTTCTCCATCACATTATGTGACATCTCTTTACAATATTCATAAATCTGGCCTGGTCAGTATTTTCTGAGCACTACCATTCATAAACTCCATGAAGTGTGCTGTATCTTGAAATATTACTCACATACTTACATTTTTTTCCCATATTTCATACACTCTTTCATCAAACATAGCTCCAGCTACCATTTAACTAGATTCCAAACTATTATGGCATAGGGTGCTGCCTGTGTAGCATTTAATTTAAAATACAATGTATGTACCAAATATAATGGTATATAGAGCTTTCACCTACTTATAGGGATTTTAGATTTTTTTTATCCTCAAGATCTATAGAGCTTTCAAAAGATTATTCATAAAACAAAATAGCGCTCTTGAAGATATCTAGCTTTGAGTTTTCTTCTCTCTGTACCATTCCTACCCTGAAAAGTGTTGGTCTACTAGTCCCGGCAGTTTGTATCCAAGATCATTTTGCTTGAAAAATATTTTCTTCTTATGTTTTACCACTTGGCGGATCACTAATCCAAGACAATCAACTTGAAAATGGTCAAATTCCAGCTGCCATCCAATTTCTTGGTGCATGTCTAGTCCTAACTATTGATTGTTATCAAGAGTAATGTCTGGTAGACTCTTTTTTGTTGTTGTTATGATCTAGTATTCCTATTTCTTTTACATTAACTGATCCAATTCATCAAAAAGTAACTAACATGATTAATTTATTTGAAATTTCAGGATATTTCTTTTTTCTTTTTTTTTCAGATCAAAAAAGGCAAACGAATGTTTTCTGAATGCATGCCTTGCTTCTCATTACAAGTATGTTTAGTTACTCATATTTGTTAATGAACTCAGCCACAAATAATCTTCAATTACACACAGATATTTGCAGTGTAACAATGTAGTTTCCTGCACTTAAATGAAACACTAAACCTGCATTTAGGTTTAAGTCGTCTCATCTTTCTGTGTATTCTGGTCAATTTCAGCTATAGCAAAGTGCTTTGCATTCTGAACAATGGGATCTGGTTGTTTCACATGTGCATTTGTAAAACCAGTCAGTGCAAAACATTTAATGCAACAAATACTGCAATAAAAGAGAGCAGATTATTGTATTTTGTAAATTCTCTCCATTGTGTGGAAGCTAACACGTGCATGTAATTAACACATACAATGTTTTGCAGGCAGAATGTTGATATTGGGAAGGAAATACTAAATGCAACAATTGCACCTTTACCTATCTTCCCTGTAGCCATAATATGTGGGATCTAGTTGGTATCATTCATGGTAGAATTCATACTGTATTCCCCAACATCCACAAAAGACATTGTTAATTGTATTGTATGGGGTATTCAATGTTTTTCATCATGTTTTCACTTTTCACAGACTACATTATGCATTCCTAGTACAATGTTTTTATGCAAGATCAACAGACTGAGGGTGCCAAAAGCTAACGGCGAACAGGATCATATTGAAAACTTCATGTCAGTGTTTTTGTGTAGCAGATCATAAATCGGTTAAATGGAATTTAAGTAAATTGTACTTCTGTATTTTTCATACCATATTTGTTTGTCTTCCCATTGTCTATAACCTACATGATGTTTCCCATTTTCCCTTCACTGGTCCCAAAGCAGGGGGTTCCTCACATGGACTGTTCCATGAAAGTCATCACACTCATGATAACCAATAACCACTCAACACTCCCTTTCTCTTCCTGCCAACGCATGCCCAGCTAACTCTCCACTCCTTCAAGATGGTCATGTGCTGGGCGAGTGTATCCTTCCTGCCCGTGCAGGAGTGGGCATGTGATCATGTCCTGTTGATGTGGTGGGTTAGATGGGTAAAACCCTGACCCTTCAAGGTAAGACAAACTGGGTATTTGCTGTTCTTGGATTGTCAGGTAATGTACTTTCTAGAAAATTATTTTTTCCACTTTTAGTAAAAAATAAATCACAAAATTCTCAAATTATTTATTAATCTTTAACTAGAAAGTTTTTCTAATTGGTGTTTTGGTTTTTATAGAAGCTGACTCAGAGGCCTGGTCCACTGCCTTTGTTAAGAAATGGCTGCAGACTGATTTCAGCCCTTCTTCTATTGCCAAGACACAATTTCCCCCTGGATCTTCTGAGCAGTGAGTAGTTTTTTTTTTATTATTATAATTTGCATGAACTGTATTTCACCATTTTAAATAGCTGAACTTTAGCAACTACTAACCTTATAGTAGTTGCTATAAAACATTGTGGCAGTGCAGGTTTTACCACAATAACTGCTCCTCATCAAGATGATGAGATTAGAAAAAGGAAACAGTGTACTGGTGTTCACACTAATCTTTCTTCATATGAACAATAATGAGTATGACATCATATTTGATTAATTCTAGAGTCTGTGCTCCTCACAAGAAAGGGGTATTTTTCTACACTCTTTTACTGAACCTTCACAGCAGTCGCTGCATGTTCTGAAAATGTTTGCACCAAGAAGTGATTTTTATGCTTATAAATTCACCAAGGTTACAGTTAACATTATCGGTTGCTCTAGTAGAAATACAAGAAAATCTATTGATTTTGTGCTTGCTAATGTTATCATTGTGAGTTTAACAAATTTGATCCAAATGCATTTGTGCTTGGCAACCTTCTGTCTTTCAAGTTGTCTTATGCAGAGGTGTCCGATCAGAACTGACAAGATCTTTGCTTTCTTATAATAATTTTTGTCCATTTTTATTAGACTTTTTAAAAGTGATATTTAGTATAGTACTTTGACCCACTCACATTCTGTGCACCTTTACCTATCTTCAATACCAGGCATAGCACTGTTGTGGATGTTCACCCATCTGCAGTACAACAGTCTTCATGTTATGTGGAAGAAGAAGAAGAGATCTACATTTCAGAGGCTTTGCATGAAATAACAGATGGTAGTTTATTTTTTTTCAAAGCAGAATTAAGTCAATAAATTGTTGCATTAATAAATACTGATACAGCTTTCTTCTCAGCTCCTCCTTCGGTCCAGGTCCCTGCAGAGGATCTGTGTGTTGAACCTGGGCAACCAGCAACATTCATGGCCATCATCACAGGAAGACCACAACCTAAAGTACAGTGGTACAAGGTAAAGAGTCACACAAAGCAGACTGGTTGCAAAGAGGATTAGATTTACAATTATGCAAGTATTTTGTATGTTTGCAGTTATAGGATGTAACTATACTGATACTTAACCAAATAATTTCTGTTTTAAATTATTTCACCACAGTTTATGCTATTTCTAAAACATTATATCATCTATGGCCTTGCAAAAATACTAATATTTTTTGTAGTATTTATTTCAAACATGTAAATGATATCTAGCTTCCCACTTATTACAAATTAACATATATTTTACAATATTGCATAAAATTTAAGGAAGCACAATAATTATACAACACTATAACTAAAGAAAATGTACCTTAATTTTTTTTATATTTTGTTACTTTACAATCAATGAAGGGGTCTTGGTCTGATTAAACACAGCAAAACTGACTTAGTTTGGAAGAAAACCTGAAACTGCATATCACCCACCATCACACACCATCTGAAGAATGGTGTTAAACTCCTTCTGCTGTCATCTAGATTTTCTTCATTAGGAACAATATATCTGGTCAGATGTCAAGTGGTAAAATACAGGGAAGTTGTATTTTAAAACATCTTGAAAACATCTTGACTTGACCTTGTAAAAGAGGTTCAACGTCCATCACTGAACATTGAGCCAGAGCTATAATGGAATGGCTTAGACGAAAACATATTCACATGTTAGAATTGCCTAGCCAAAGTCTAGACTATAATCCAAATGAGAATATGTGGGAACACTGAGCTAACTCTCAAAGAAATGATACGGGGGAAAAAATCTGTTACTTTCAAAAGAAACAAAGCATAAAATATTTTAACAATATTTAAAATATCTTATTTTTCTTCCACCATGCATAAAATCTTGACAAACTACACTACAGTTTGTTGTTGTAAAGTGAAGTGTTAATGCCATGTTTGATCATATGAGCTCATTAATTTTTCTAGTAAAAGCTGATTCTCTCCTGTCTAAAGGATAAGGAGCCTCTTGCAGCCAATGAGAATGTGAAAATTGTCCAACATGGTGCTCGCTGCAGCCTAACCATATTGTGCCCTGAAGGAGAGGACAGTGGCATATATACCTGCTTCACTCACAACAACTCAGGCCAAGCCTCCTGTGAAGCTCAGCTAACGGTTGAGGAAGGTCAGCAGTTCTAATCTGCATTTTTACACCGGATCAGTTCATTATAACGTTATTAAAAAGGAATGAGTAGAGCAGCTGAAGTATGATGAATAATACAAGCTTTTGTACTCTTAAGGAAGTTGTAGAATATACACTGATTGCCACCCAAGTACCAAGTAAATTTATTTACTAGTTTTGTGTTTTGCTGTAGGTTTGCTTGATCCTCAGGAGAGGGAAGTGGAGCTGGGGAAGAGAAGGAGATTATTCTCAGTCTATGATGTCCATGAGGAAATTGGAAGGTATTGTTCACTTTCCTTTTGATATCAGATTTTTTTTTGTTTTGTTTTTTTTAAAAAAAGAAAATATCCATTTTCTTTTTTGTGATTCAGGGGGACGTTTGGGGTGGTGAAGCGTGTCATCCATAGAAGAACCGGGGAAGTGTTTTCTGCCAAATTTCTGCCTCTTCGGAGCAGCTCTCGGACCAGGGCCTTCCAGGAGAGGGATCTTCTGTCTCGCCTCGCTCACCCCAGAGTGGCCTGCCTGCTGGACTTCTTTTGCACCAGACGCACCCTGGTGTTAATCACAGAAATGTATCCTTCCTTTTCTAACTACCAAACTAGTTATGGCTTTGATCACGTACTTGATCTTAACATAATCTCCAGCTGCTGTTCTCATGGACTTCTGGACCATTTATTGATGAGAGGATCTGTCTCAGAAAAAGAGGTACAAGCCCAAATTTCAATTTGATTAAATCATCAAAGCTTTACAAACAGAATGATCATTGGTGAATATTATTTTCTTTCAGGTTCAATTTTATGTCCAACAAATTCTGGAAGGGGTTTGTCACATTCACAGCATGAACATCATGCATCTGGATATCAAAGTGAGATTTTTATTCAGTGTCAACTATCACTTAGGTTTTCTGGTGATTCTCTGCCTTAACTGAATACCTTTCTACTCCTTGTAGCCTGAAAATATATTAATGGTGTACCCACCAAAAGATGAGATCAAGATCTGTGATTTTGGCTTCTGCCAGGAAATAGACACATCCAGACACCAGTACAGTATGTTGGGTACCCCAGAGTTTGTTGCACCTGAGATTGTACATCAAGAACCTGTTACTGTGGCCACGGATATTTGGTGAGATTAGTTGATTATGTGTCCTGAATTTGCTATAACCTGTCAATAATTTAATTGTTTGTAGCAAACTCTAATAATCTGTTGCTGTTGATGTATTAAGATAATTACTACAAAAAGTTATCTTTTGTTTATATCTCATTCTTTGTCCCACCAGGGCTGTCGGTGTCATAACATTTCTGTGGTATGTATTCAGTGATATTCAAAAATAAACTTGAATTATGCAAAATATAAAAGTTAAAAGTGTGTAAATAGCAGAAGAGCATGTTTTTTCTCATTATTTCATCCATAATTTTTTGTCTTGACAGTCTGGTTTGCCGCTGCCCCTTTGTGGGCGAGACTGACCGTGCAACATTGCTGAGGGTGGGAGAGGCGACTTTAAACTGGGACGCCCCAGACATCGTATGCAGGAGCCCAGAAGCCAGGAATTTTCTTCATGCAGCCCTTCAACCGGATCCAGAGTACAACAGCTGTCTTATTTTTCACTAGCTAAGAATAAATTTCACTAATTCTTTAAACAAAATATGACAAAAGGCCTTAAATACTAAATGAAAATAGATTTCATAGTTTTATGGTAGTACAAAAAAAACAAAAAATAGTTAAGTTGCAACATTTACATTTGTAATACTAATTTAAACTATACGTTTGCTGAGCATATTACTATTAAACTAAGGACTTCAATGATAGAACAGAAAATTATCAAAAATCAATATTTTATTTTCAGCAAAAAAAAAAGAAAAAAAAAAACCCAACAAACTACTTTTCAAAAAAATAAAATTTAAAATTGTTAATTCCAAAATTATTGGCATTATTCAAATGGGAAAAGACAGAAGAACATCACGTTCAGTGAAAGAAGAGCACTGATCTGTGAAGGTCAAGAAATGGTAACAATATAGCTACTCATACAAACCTCCCAGTGTGAACAATTAAAAAATCTAAAACATCTCTAACAGGTTAAACAACATGCAGCATCGTTTTAGAGTGAGATGATGATGCCTATATTATCACATTTATACCATGGATGCCAGTAATTATGTGCTGTATTGTGCGTACCCTTCTGACAAACCTAAATATAAATGCTTGTGTAATCTGGTTCAAAGATGATCACGTGTTTTATGTGAGTCAATGATAACAATATCTTGTTTTGTTGTACAGGACTCGACCATCTGCCTTTGAGTGCTTGAGTCATGAGTGGCTTCAGGTGAAAAAAAAAACTGAACATTGTAGGTTTTATGCTAATAAGCTCTGATGCATTATCTGTGATTATTCCCACAGGATGGAAATGCAGGGGAGGACACTGATGAAATCAACACGAGGAGTTTGAAAGTCTTCATCTCTAAAAGGAAATGGCAGGTGTGTCTGTGTTATTTGTTAAAATCAAAACCCCTCTCCAGGAAAAAGAAGATTATTTGGAGCAGCAGGGATGAGGCCCGTGGAGGAGCAACAGAGGTTTATTGTTGGCTGTGAAAATCATCAGAGATAGCACTCATCCCATCTACTAGCTGTTTGACCTGCTGCCCTACGGCAGGCACTACAGGGCAAACTGGCTCTGAGATCTGAATGGATTAATCACTTAATGAATACACTTTATTAATCCCAGAGGGAAATTTGCATTTTAGCACAACCTGTCCAAATATAAACAGGTGCCTGAGGCTATCTAAATGTTTATGTATTAGTTTGTGTTCGTATAGCAAAACAAATCCACGAAAGACAGTTTGTGGCTTTATTATGACAAAATGTCAGGATTATGAAGGGGTAACACTTCTGCAAGACACTGTAACCATTTCAACAAATGTAAGGTACGTTTTCTTTGCTATCACAAAGTATTAATTTAGCCAGTGTTTTTCCATTTTTCTCCTCAGCGTTCTTTGACATCCATCGGGTCTGTGCTCACACTGAGGCCCATCCCTGAGCTGCTAGATGCTCCTCTCAGAGAGACGTCAGTTGCGATGCCCCGCGAGCCACAGGAGCACAGCAGCACCTCCCTGAGCAGTGGCTCTTCATCAGAGTATGATGAGGCTGACTCTTGGGACTTTTTCCAGCACTGCAGCCAGACAGAGGAAGAGGAGGAGGAGACAGAAGAAGAGTATGACCCTTTAACAGAGAGGGCACAGACCTTGGAGCCGTATCCTAAATGCCTCCTAAGTTTACAGGAGGAGGGGGTCGGGATTCTTGGGGAGGATGAGGATGGAGAAATGGCGGGAAGGAGGAGTGTCATCGAGCGCAGCATGAGCAGAGCATCGATTGCATCATCATCAACAACAGACCAACAAACACCTCAGAGGGAACGACGCTTCAGCAAGGATAGCAACCGATCTTTGTGCCTCTCTGATGGTGACGAGGGTTCAGGAAGTGATGGAGGCCGCATTCCCAGAGGAAGCGTCATCCGAAGCACTTTCTACAACAGCTCTCAACAGCTTTCCCCTCTGTCTGCGAGACACATGACTTTGAGGGACAAATTCCAGGCAAAGAAGCAGGAAAGAGGCCGTAAGCCTCTCAGGAGGAGCTTCTCGGGACGGCTCAATGAGCCTCTGATTGAATACGTGGAGGATGAACCCGAGAGCAACCGTGGGCAGAGACGAGGATCCGTACAGCCCAGCATGCAGAAGTCCACTTCGTTTGATGACGGGATGGGCTTTTCCCACACCAATGTACCGCCACACAGACGGAGCAGGTCTCTTGACGAGTATTCCCGTCGATCTCCCAGCTCGGCCAGCCATGAAAGCACACACGAAGAAGAGGCCTTTCACAGCATGAAGGAAGAAATCACAGATGGTGAAGCAGCTGGGAGAAACTCACTAATTATCCAGAAAGCTCCGAAAGTCTCAGGACGAAGAGGCTCGGTTGCTCTGACACAAGGAGTATTTAGTGGATCATCTGTTCCATCGGAGTTCCTTGCTGGAGGGAGAATGAGGTCCAGGCTGGGTCAGGACCAGATTGAGGGAGACACTCTGACCAGCTCCCAGGGATCTCTGGCTGAGTCTTTTATTCTGGAGCATGGTGGATCTGAGTCTTCAAGTAGAATAGGCTCCTTTGATGAGCTCAGTCATGGTCATGTTGGAAGGAGATACCGATCAGGAGAAAGTGATGAAAATGATGAACACAGTGAACCCCTGATTACACCCTCCCCTACCCCATTTCAGGAAATAAAACCTCGAAGTTCCCGTCCTCAGCCTCCACCACGTAATCGAACCCGGTCCAATCCCAACTTATCTACAATTAGCAAAGGTCAGCCCTCAATGCCAAGTCCCAGTCCAAGCCTCTGCTCTCTAGGAACTCCTGAGAGGCCTCCCAGAGCCCGGGACAAGAAAGAGGTCTCCATGCTCCAAAGGCATGCATCTGCTCCGGCTCTGGAAGCGCGCCCACCGACTGGAAAGTCCCCCAAACTGGGTCTACTGAGGATCTTCCGCAGGCAGTCCTGGACCGGCCACTCATACACCCAGCTGGAGAACACGGAGCTGGGGCCCACACTGGGAGAGATCATGAAGCCCGATACGCCCACTATGTCTCTGAGGAAAAAGATGAGAGCTTCAGCCTCCAGTCTGACCAAACTGTTTTCCAGGTCCTCTAGTAAGGAAGATGTCAGTAAAGGAGGTAAGTTGAGTTTTATTTGTACATAATCCCAAGTTAAGGATGTAGTTTGTTGTTATACCAAGTTAATAATTTTTGGGGATTTTTAAGGGCCAATAGTGAAAGGATCCACTGCCATCCCAGCTGAGAGGGAACAGAGCAGTGGTCTTGAGACCCCCAAAAAGAGAAGCTCAAAGCTCCTCTCATCTTTTAAAATACCACCGTTCAAAAAGATAAAAGGTAACAAGAAAACACTTTATATTTCATTATTTATTAAACATTTCTAGTTTTTTTTTGGAAAAGTTCTTTATCTGTTATATTTATTTTCTTCATAATCATGTCAGTTCGTCCCAGTAAAGCAGAGGTGCTCCAGCTAGACGGAGGCGGAGTCCTGCTGGTGTGGAGACCGGTCCAGTCTGATGACCCGGTCACTTACTGTGTGCAGTACTGTTCAGATGGTGAGTTTCAGTTTCAGATGAAACTCTACATTTCACCTTACATAAAGCAAAACATCTCAAAATCTCTTTATATTTGCCTTTTTACTCTTTCCATGCTTTGAAAAACTGAACTCATCTACATGTCGTCAGGAACTTGTTTGTTTGCAATGATCACTTTGTTTCCATTCTGTTGTTTTATAGCGAACATTAATAAAAGCTTTTTCAGAGGCCTTGAAAGCTGTTTTTTTTCCATTCTTCTTTTAGTTTTCTTTTCCTGGATTAGACTTCTGTGTGTTTCCTCAGGTGGCGAATGGACAGTCCTGTCAGATGAGGTGACAGACAGCTGCTACGTAGTGAAGGACTTACCGAAAGGGACGTCATATGTGTTCAGGGTGGGCTGCGTCACCAGGACAGGAGCAGGACCTCTCAGTGAAGCTTCAGCTCCCATTGTCATGTCCACTCATCCTGAAGGTATTAAAAGCTGCACAGTGTGTTAGCTGTTGCAAGCTATTCAAATCATTTCTTCTCATACATCACAGTACACTGTTCTGAAACCTGTGGGTACATCCATGAAGAAGATAATAATCCTTCTTGTATTTTTATTATTTTGCAGATATCCGCATTCCTCTCATTCAGACAGACTCAATCGGGTCAAAAGTACCTGGATCAGAACATCAAACCGTAAACAGGAACTACAGCTTCCTGTCTGAGATCAACAGGTAGATGTCACTGATGGCAAAAAATTGTTTAGCAACAATAGGACTGTTTCTGTTTGCTCAGCAGTTTCATATCTGAACATGACAACTTTACAGGTATATTGTTGAGACCAAAGTTATCCATTAGCCTCATGAAATTAGGGGTAGCTACAGTTTTTGTGCGTCCGCAACTCATTTAAAATAGACCTTTATCTGTTGTTCCTTCCAATTGAATTTGTATTTCTTTTAAACTTCCTGCTTTCTCTCAGGGGTCGTTTCAGTGTCATAAACCTGTGCAGGGATGTAGAAACCAGTCAGGTATTTGCCGCTAAGATCACTCCCTACCAGGCCCAGCAAAGACAGCTGGTGCTGCGGGAGTACCAGCTGCTCAGGAGGCTGCACCACCCCCACCTGGTTCAGCTGTATGCTGCTTTCATCACCCCTCTGTATGTGCTGCTGGTGGAGGAGCTGTGTCCCGGCAAGGAGCTGCTGCACAGTCTGGCTGCAAGGTAGGCTCAAATACTGTAAGCATTTCATTTAGATACTAAGATTTGAATGATACCCTTTTCTGTCTTTTCTTTAAATTGTAGTTCTCATATAATGAGCTCAGTGAGAACACAAACCTACCCTGAAACTTTGCATTAGTTAGATTTAATTTGAACTCACAGAGATTATATGTCTCTACATCCATAGAGACCTGTATGCAGAGAGTAATGTGGCTGAGCTGCTCTATCAGATTGTCAGCGCAGCGGATTACCTCCACAGCCGACGGGTCATCCACCTGGACCTGAAGTCTGACAACATGCTGGTGGATGATGGCAACCACCTGAAGATCATCGACTTCGGCTCAGCTCAGTCCTTCATACCCGGGCAGCCTCTCAACATCGAGCACATTCACGGCTTCTCAGAGAGCAAAGGTAGCAGCGTGGGTTTTTTTTTTTTCTTCTTTTTTTTACATCTGTATTTACAAGCAAAAATATTGTTTGCAAGATTTAAGATCTAACATACTTAATGTTTGACTGTCATGGCCTTCCAACAGACTGCTACAGAAAAGGTGCACTTTACTGAAGAAAGGTTGAATGGTTGGATGGATGGACATAACAGAGCCTAACTTCATCTCAGCTGATCTTAGCTACCATAATCTAACAAAACCAAGTCCATTTATCATTTATTTTTATCCAATTACAATTTTAACCATTTTACATATTAAGAGGAGAATAAATTCAACTGTATTTTAATGGACAATACTCTGCTTCTCTCTGCTTTTATCAGTCTATATTGTCCTTCCTAAAGCTCCAGAAATCCTGGAGGGTGAGGGTGTGGGGCCGGAAACTGACATCTGGGCCATTGGAGTCCTGTCCTTTATCATGTAAGCACTGAAAAAACAAGTGTAAAAATGTCACAGAATAAGGTTTTATTTTCTTTTAGTCAAATATAAGAACAACTAAAACGATATCTAGTTATATAGCTGTTGTTTTTTGTTTTTTTTTAAGATCTCTTCAGGATTAAGGAAAAATTGGAGAAAATTAAAGACATTCACAGACAGAGCACATCATTTGTTGCTCCAAAATATCTAATTATTTTATCTGCTTGTAAATTTTCATCACAAGGCTGAGCGCCGACAGTCCCTTTTATGCCGAACACAGCTGGGAGCAAGACAAAAACATTAAGAAAGGAAAGATACAGTTTGGCCGCTGTTACCCTGGTCTGTCAGAAGGAGCTTTAAATTTCATGAAGAACAGCCTGAACAATAAATCCTGGTGAGTGTCTCTCATTGTTAGTGATTAGATTGGATTTTTTTTAAAAATATGAAATATTGATGAGAACACACAGTTTTGATTGGTTAAAAAATGTTTGCAGGGGGAGACCAACAGCAGCCGAGTGTCTCCAGAACCCGTGGCTGCGCGCCCATCGGGCTCCGTACAAAGTCCGACCCTCCAAAGTATGCTTCTCCACCGACAAGCTCAGAGATTACCTCAAGCAGAAAGAGGAGAAACGAGATCAGGTGTGCACAAAACATCAGGGGCCGTTCTTCCAGTGAGGTAAAAAAACAAACAAACACAAAACCTCTTCGTTGTAAACAAAAAAGAGATTACTGAAATTGTATTTTTTCTGGTGTGACTTTTCTTCTGTTAAACAAAACCAAAGTTAGTTTCATAAAATGAAATATTCTGACTTTGAATGCGTCTTAATGAGTCTCAGTTTGTGAAATCTTTTTGATTTGGTTTTGATGGAATCATATCAGGGATTAGCTAGGACTGCACATTGATGCATGAGTTGAACGGTTTTAATTGCTCTCAATGTGATTTGCTGCTTTAACTGATAAAGTGTCAAACGGATGCACGTTTGGTCTTACATGTAACATCTTTTTTTGTGTGTTTTAAGAAAACAAGAGACAATTTCAGAAATATATTCCAGACTTTATTACTCATAAGTTTGCAATGAATAAATAGAAAAACGTGTGTTTTGTGAATGACCTCCTGTCTTGAAGTGAATGGAAAAATATAATAAATGACAGTAGAAGTGCTTTGTTCATGTCCACAATCTCTTTATTTATCCACATTTCTATATAAACATGTGATATTGAACATCAATGGAAATCTACAAAATACAAAGTCTTCTCTGTGAAGAAAGGTTTTAGTTATTTAATATTAGTGTTCAGCAAAAGTATGCATAAATACAGTATGTAATACTGGTTTTCTATGTATGATTTCTCCATCCATCCGTTCATCCATCTATTTATCCATACATACGTCTCATTCTTCACTAGCTGGGTTTTTGCAAGATAGATATTTCAAAGACTGACTACTTGAAAATATCTCCCATCAATTAATAGTGAACATTCATGCTTCAAATAGGCTGAAAAGCACTGAGGACTTATACTCTGAACCCTAAATTTGCTATAACAAGTTTGTAAGTGCCAAAGGTGTTTAATATAGGCCAGAAAGAAGTTTCAAATTATACAGTTTTAAGATAGTCATACATACATTTTACCAGTTTTTATTTAGCTAACTACAACATGAATTCTTGCTCAGCAAAGAAAACATTTCAACCCAAACTTTTGCATTTCTTTACCTGCATGGATACGGCACAGGCGCAGAGAAATGGAAAGAGAAATAAAAAAAAGCATATTTTCTGCTCTTTTCTTTGGTTGTGTTTATTCTCTGGGAGAGTTAATCTGGTCAGAGTCACAAGCAGCAAAACAAGTGGGTAATTGTTTTTGGTTCATTTGGCCTCCTGGACCTTCTTGATTTCCTGCAAGGAGAGAAATAATAAAATACTGCAACTTGTGCAAGAAGCACAACCCGATAAACGACACTGCTCCAGGGTTTACATACTTCATTGAGGATTTCTTTCAGCTCCTCATAGGCCTTCTCTAAGTCATCATTGATGATAACTATGTCAAACACTCCAGGCTCTTTACCTAAAAATAATTTCATCTTGTTTAGCCTTTTGTATTATTACTTTGAGGTGTTTTATTGGATTGTGAAAAAACTTACTAAGCTCCATATCGATGCGTGCAGCTTCCAGACGTTTCTGTAAACTCTCTTCCGTCTCTGTCTGCCTGTCTCTCAGACGTTTTTCCTAAAACAGAACATGACATCAGCTTTATCATTAAAAACTCCTTCACAAGCCAATTGAAACTGTATTTATTTCGAACCAGCTCTACACCGGCTTAATTAAGAGCGTAACAATGTTGGCATACAGGCATATATGAATTGCATTACCAGGATCTCCATGGATGGAGGTTGGATGGAGATGTAGATGGGGTCCAGATCAGTCTCTTTAATCCGCTTCACCCCCTGGATATCCACATCAAGGATGCAGATCAGATTCTTAGCTCGTACATCTTCCACAGCGGCTTTACTGAAAGCAAGAGAGAACAACTGAGACCAAACAGGGAGACACTCGGCTGCTGTTGGTTGTGTTTAAACAGGTTTTGGATGCATTTGTGCAGTTTTGCTCTTTACAAAGACAATGACGAGGGTAAGAGGATCCCTGCATTGATCCAAGCTGCTCAGACTCAGTGAGTGAACGTTATCTTCAGAATAAGGAGCGATTAAAGGTGACTCATAAGATGCTAAGCTGCTGTGGTGCTCTTTTTAACTTATAGATTAAAGCTCCATCTGTCACTTAGGAAATGTGAACCTGTAACTGCCTCATGCTTTTAATAAATCTTCCTTAATTTTTCTTTTTATAGCCCCTACTTCTTGTATCTATGAGTTTTTGCTATGGTACCCTTATATTCATAAAACAAGTTTCCTGTGCTTGAATGAGTCATTATTAAAGATGCTCAGATTTTAACTCTCGTTCTGTTTTTACTCACATATTAAAGGATCTAAGCGTTGGAGTAGTCCATTTTTGATAATGAATCCCACCTAAACTTGTTTTGGATGAATGCCCTCCTTGTGTTATTAAGGAACACCTGGAGCTGGATGAGTGAGGGTCAAATCCCGCACTTTGAGATTTAGCTGATTAACCATCAAACCTGTGTTGGTCAAACAGGGCCAACAGACAGCAGCTGACTTAACTGTTTCTTGTCAGATCTTTGCATTAACCAGGGTTATTGTCACACATTTATTTGATTTCTACAGAAAACAAAATGTGATTATTTACTTAAAATCATTTTATCAATGTTCTTGAGATGCTACAACAACATTAATGTCCTTAATGTTATCATAAAGCTTCTTTTTCCTTCAGGACTGCCCTGGATTTAATTCCATCTATGTCCACTATTGCTGCCCACAGCATGATGCTGCCACCACCATTGTAAATTAGTTGCACTGGCTTCAATTTAGGGGTATCAAAGTAAACCAGGCTGAATATAAATGTTCCAAAATATACATATAAAAAAAACACATGCATCAATCACATGTTCCATGAAAAACAAAAATTCTTTGTAAACATAATGACATGTGTTACCTTGTTCCATACATGTTGCCAGAAAACTCAGCATTCTCAATAAACTCTCCATTGTCGATGCCTTCCTGCATGGCCTCTCTCGTTGTGAAGTGGTAGTCTGCAAGATGCATCATCAGTTATAAAGCTATATCTGGCAGAAAACACTCTGCTTTTAGAAAATAATAGATATAATGCGCAACATGGATTACAGCCAATGGAGGAAAAAAAAACAAATCAGGTGCAAATTAAATTTTATCAATAGAAGCTAAGTTTACAAATGTTTTATTTGTTACTCTTTTGTTACTGTAAATCTATATCTAAACATTGTTCAGTATGAGCCAAATATCAACATAAAAAAGCAATAATGATGTTCCTTCTTGTTCCCATCAATAAAAATGTTAAAAGTCATAGAAAAGTGTTATGTTCATACCAGATCCAATGATCTAAATCCTTCAAGCTTCAAAATCTCTCGGTACCTAAAACCACAAAGTCTCCGAAGCAAGCAAACACATTTCTACCTCTACCACTTATCTCCACATAACATGACAACTAATGCATTTGGACCTGAATACGATCCAAAGAGAAATGACAAGTGAGCTGGACACAGTAAATATTATTAAAATTGAGGGATGATTTTTTTAAAAAAGGCATTATTTTTAGCCCAAAGTTGGCTAAATTACAGCTTAAAGAATTCAAGAACAGTCATACATTTAAAACCAGAAACGAAAATGACAAGTTTGATATTTTTTGAATTTGTAAACCTTGATTTAGTGACGCTAGCGTTCGGATGTGAATGGTTAGCGCTCACTTCGCTACAGTGGAGGGTGGAACAGTTTTATGGGATGATGGAAATGGGAATCACTAAAGAGGCATCACAGGGGGCTATTTTCAAAAGCTTTTTACTCCAAAGTGTAAACTGTCTTATCTTGATTCCTGTTCTTTATTACAGTTTGTATAATCATGACTGATTCCCTTGTAAATCCAATGACAGCATGCCAGGTGATGAAAGTAACCCCCATCCCTCTATCTTAACAAGCTGTGATGATGAATCACAGTGATAAAGATCACCTTTATCTTTGTGTTCTGATTCGTTTGGACACGAAAATGAGGTTTCAGAGGAAAAGACGTCTGCTACAGGCAGTAAAGTAGCCCCCAGAAGCATGGGGAGCTTGTTCAGCCCTATGGAGAAAGCAAAAAAAGGCACAGAAAGAGGTTTATCCCTTTATATGTAGGGGATTACACAAGGTGACAAAAACTATTTGTGCAGTTCACTTGGGAGTAAGAAGTGTCGTAGTGCTGTTGTAGCGAGGGGAGGGAAGGGAAATCCACTCTTATGACAGCCGTCTAGGTTCAAATTCAAGTCCATGTCTGCTGTGAGTTGTCACTGTGTGTTAGCAAGGTGATGCTAACACAGCGTTAAAATGCTAAAACATCAAACATGTGCCGACTAGGCATGGGCTGGATGCAGGTATCAAGGTACTCTTCACTTTTAGAACCCATGGTTTACGGTCTTTTTCAAGAGTTTTGTCCTGCTTCATGAAACACAGAACAGCTGATCCTTCCTCCTATGTTGTTGCGTACTGCTGGTCAGCATTTTACAAAACATTCTAAGGTTTCAATGTTTTTCAAGTGAATAAATTGGTTTATCCATGGGTTCAGTTTCCACATGCCCAAAGGTGCCTCAAAGAAACGAGTAGAAACTTCCTGGTACTGCTCACCATCATACGGTTCAGGAAGAAGTTGATTTCTGTGTCCCAAATAAGATTGGTTTTGGTGCATAAAGAGCGTATCCATATGTGCCTCAATAGCAACAGTCTCTTTAGTCTCTTCTTAAGAGACTGGTTGAAGCTGTATTACATGTAGCACTGTGGGTGTAGTTTTTTTGCTCACTCTCCCCCTTGTGTGTCTTAGCTGTGCAGGTGAGTGCACCTTTTCCCACTAAACTTAATTAGCATGTAAAGCAGAGTATTTAAACTGTGGGAGTGCAGTTCAGACACAGGCCTGGATTTATTAGGTGTGAGAATCTTATGGGTTTGATCTCACCAGACATCTCCTGTGTAATCTGCCAGGTTACTCCATTGCGGGGAGCTTTTTGAGATCAGAAAGGAGTGTGTCTTTTACTCATTTGAGAAGGAGGGTGACTGTTTAGTTACTTTTTTAGGAAAGAACTTATTTTCGGTTTCTAAAATATGTTTTTTTTTTTCTTTTCTGTTTGGTTTTGGTGCTCTCTCATTTTGCTTTCAGGGAGGAATTTTGATTGACCGCACTTGGCTTTACTTCTATCTCAGGGTAAAAAATCTTTTTGTTTTGTGTTGTGTGGTTATTTACGTAAACTATGTTTTTGCCACATATTGTTTTTGACCTTTTCATTTATCCCAAAACATAATTTTATTCACTCCTAAGCTAGTATGACTCTATCTTGTTTTCCATTCATTTCTATAGTTTCCCTACAGAGCCTTACCCTAAGTCTAATCAGAATATGCTTAACCCGCTGGATTGTAATTTTGGAACTTTTATTTCTCTACAATGCCTCGTCAGTATTGCACTGTGTATTGATCATTATGTGTCTAAAGTGTGAGATATTGTGTGTATAGGTGAGTATGTATGGTCATATATATATGTGCATGTAGGTATGTATATGTGTATCCATATGTGTATGTATTTTTTCCTTCTTTCGGCTCAAATAAAAACTCAAAAAAAAAAAAAAAAAGAAGATGCTTAACCCTAAACCTAACCTAAACTCAATTCACACCTTAGTGCTAAATCTAACCCCTAAGCCAATACTTCTTTTCATGGGGCCCAAACCTTTGACCCCATAACGAGTAGTGGATCCTCACAACATAAGTATCTGTAGGGAAAAATTGGCCTTTACAAGATGAGAAATGCTAAAATATTCACACACAGCTTCCTACTTCTAGACATCCATCTGCAGACATATCAAGCTGGTAAGAGTTTGATTTTCCAAAATGAAAAGAATCCAACTTGATTTGAAAGGTCACTCAAAGAAGAAGCCATTATTCTGAAGATAACATGATGACAGATTACTGTTATCAAATGCACTCAGTGATCTTAATATTTGGAGACAAGCCCTGTGATCCGCTGAATCTACTGTTACATTTTAGACAGGTCACCCTTGGAAAAAAATCAATTTTATCTCAAATGATTCTTGTAAAATAATGGTTGAAAGCCTGAGAACATCATCCCAAATGTGAAATATCCCATGTTATGGGATATTCTGATGTAGGGCAGATTGGTCCTCTCGGTATTTTGTGTGAAGAGCTGAAAAGTTGTGTGTGAGCAAAGCAAACCTGACTCAGTTACTCCAGCTCTGTCAGAGGCAATGGGACAAAATCCCAGCAAACTATGATGAGAAGCTTGTGGAAAGAGACCCAAAATGTTTGAAGCAAGCCATACAGTTTAAAAGCCAATTCTACTAAATGACTTCTGAATCTAAAGAAAGTTCAGCAAAACTGCAAGAAAATCTCATTATTTTTAGCAAATCATTTTGGTAATCCTCACTGACCTGGAAAAGGAACGGTTTAGTCTGGTTTAATCTCAGACAGTGAGGAGAATCAAGGTTGTTCCTTTTTAAATAGCACATAAAAATATCTGATTTCTGCCGTGATTTAAAAAAAAAATGTCTTATCATCTCAAAGGCAATTGAAGTTGTTCTTTTTTTCTTTAATTGAAAGGGCATTTTATATGTCACACATTGACGTTTTCAACTTTGGTCTAAATACAGTTAATGAAACCCTGTTCTTTTTTTCTTTTTTATTACTGGTGGGAATCCCATACCGGCCCATGCCTTGTGCAGACGCTACAAAAAGTGTCACCTATAAAAGCCATCCTGCAGCCAGAGCCTCCGTACCTTTGCCATCTTCTTCCCCTGGTCGAGGATTCCTTGTTGTGTCTGAGAAAAGCATGGCATCATTAAAAAGCACTTACAGATCATCAACCAGATGCTGCAAACATCTTCAGCTTAATAACAGAATCTGTTGAATTAGACAGTCAGCATTGTTTCCTTCTTCGGTTGGGCTCATGTTATGGAAGCTAATCACTAATGGGCACACAGACATACGTGACACGCTGAATCCAAACACTCCCTCGTGATCCTTCATCAGCCTCTTCAGCAGGGTGCTCTTCCCTGCCCCAGAGGGGCCGCTCAGCACCACAGGCCTCGGTCCTGACATTGTTCCTGAAACAAACACCAAATGCTCAGGATTGTCGGTACCACAACAAAAAGAGTGTATGGACTGTAGTGTAAATTTCTAATAATAATAATAAAGAAACACTAATAAAAAGCCATGATTTTGAGTTGTGTAAGCCATTTCTCCTCGGCGTTGAAGCTCAGCAGCTATCCTGTTAGCCGTCCTAAAGTGCACTGAGGTTAATCCTTTGATCCACTGCGCTATCAGGTGGAGCATTTCACACAGAACAAGCTGCTGCTCAGATAATATGAGGATTTCAATCCCTGCTAGCAACCGCTGGGCATGAAGAAACTTCTCTTTAATTAAACAATTACTCTATGTCCTAATAGTTGGCCTGTAAGACAACCAGAGCCTCTGAGGGTAGTAACATCAGGAGTGGCTGTTAATGAAGTCATGATGGGTCAGTCAGCAGGATTAATTAGATCTGGGACAGGTGGCCTATTTACCTGCTGCCACAAAGAGAGGACGATGTTCCAGGGACACCAAAACAATTAACATACTAACATAATGACACAAGAGTCTCTGCATAAGAACATAATTATGTTCTATTATCTCTAAGAGGCTTCAATTACCTTTAGTTGTTACTGTTATTTAGTTGCTTAATGTTTATTTCTTGTGGTAATATAGTGATATCTACCGTGGTTTATCAGTTATTTTAGTAGATCTTTCTCTCTAGTCTTTTACTGAAGAAAACAGTATAAAGACAATTAACAAGTTGAAGAAGAACTTCAACAGTAAGCTGCTGCTTTCAGCATACTGTAAAATGAAGATTCACTCATGTTATTTACAGTGACACATCAAATACATTTATTTAAATCAACCCCCAAAACAATTTGTAATTGTTATCAGTCAATAAATACTGGACAATAACCAGTGCTGGTTATCATTCACAGATAAGCTGTGATTCTGTATCTGTATAGTGAAGCACTACTATATATTGTTTTGTCCCTTTACTCCCATGTTTTAGTTTGACTTTAGATTAAAGGATTGGTAAAGAGTCCATCTTACCTTTTCTCGCTGCGCCTGAATCGTCTGTCCTGCAGAGACGTTCAGCAACAAGCGATTCTTAAGCCTGGTGTCTTAATGGACTGAGTGCAATCCCGGTGGGTGTGTGTGTGTGTTTGTGTCACACTGGAGCAGCTGTCAGTTTGAATTACCACCATCTCCATTTAGCTCAATGACCAATCACCCTCTTTGGATAAGATAGGCTAATCTTGAGGAACCAATGATTATTCATTCAGTTGTGCTTTTGCTGGTGAAGAATCAAAATGTTTTCTGGATTGTGGCTTCAAACTCATATCAAAGGGTAATTTTGCAGACGTGCTTTGGGATTTTGCTAATGCAGATGATGGCTGATGGTAAAGGGAAGCACAGGTGTTATTGGCAGAGTGTCTTGCTAAACTGGTGGAACCACAAACCTCAAACATGTTTTCTTGGGATTTTACATGATGGACCAACACAAAGTCGTGCATAAGGTTTCTCTCTGCTCTAACCAGTTTTCTGATCTCTGTTGGAAAAGAAAATGTCCCTGCATTACAGCCTTATGACCATCTGACCTGTGATAATGAGCAGATATTGTTTCACCTGACCTAACCCTAAGCCTACTTTGACTTTTGTTCCTTTGTCCTTGCAACAGTTTTGTGTACATCAGCAGATTGCAGACATGAACTAATACATTTTAGCTTGGATTTACATATTTCCTCTGAAATTCAACAGAAATCTGAGCTGCACATTTACACAGCAATCAAGTTGAGAACTTTCTGGAGGCTTAAACTGGTAGCAAGGGTCCAGTTTGGAGACTTGAAGTCAGACGTTCATCAGCCCACATTTCCTTAATGGTATATTTTCAAATGTTGAGTTGTGAAAATCTTTGGCTGTTTACGCACTGGGCTCAAAAGTTTAGGTGTTAGGCTACGGTTGGTCTCAAAGGCTCAAAATAGCAAAGGTTTAATGTTGCTCACCTCCATATGAGCTGCATTAGGCTCTGTCTGGCTAATCCTGCTCAACTCACTTCTTAAAGGGCAAACGCACCACATCCAGTGATCCTTACAGGGGGAGGAATATCGGAATATCTGCCTTTCAAATTATTTATAAACACAAAAACAAGTGTTTGACACATTTTAATGTAGTACTGTTGATAAAAAGTACATTTAATAAAGCAATTGAAAGAAAAGTGTTGGTAAAGACAAAATGTGACTGATTGAGATGAAATTACTGGGAACATTTGAAACCTTAAGTAGTACAAACAACAAATATAAAAGAAACTAAACAAAGACATTAGTCTGTACAGTAAATACAACCAGGCTGTTGTGCTAGTCAACATCATGTACACACAGCACTCAATACATACATACACAAAACTATGTACATGTGCTTTCAGGTCATTTGAGTTCAACATTTTCCCCTTTAAACAGACAAAAGATTTTAAAAAAAGATATATTATTATTTTCCCAAAGCATTTGCAATGCCTGAGCTCTCAGCTGATGTTTCATTCTGCAGCACAAAAGTCGACCTGGGAGCAGGTCAGAGGACATTAGAGGATGTTAGTAGTTCATTTAAAAACAGGAGCATGTGAAGATGAAGGCGGACATTCAGGGCAGACCAGCTGCCCCAACGTCGCCGCCTCTGAAACTGAGATATTTCCCTCTTCTCTTCCCGCAAGCTACAGATAGACCCGCCTCAGGTCTCCGGGCGACGTGATGGTGTTGCACTGAGGACACAACTTCTTTGCTCCCTGAAACAGAAAGAAGTCTTCAGTCCACAAATGTCTCTAGGGTTAATTTTTCTGTTTGTGTGAATGGACATAATTGGAGGATTTACCAGTGTCCGCAGCCAGCACTCCTCACAGTGGACATGCCAGCACTGGATGGAAGTGAGCGGCGTTGTGTATGTGTCCTGCAGGCAAACAGAAACACACACAGCTGTAGTTTGAAAAGCTGCCACTAGATGTCCTTAAGAAATTAAGAAAAAAGACCACCATGAAGAAGCAGGAGACGAGATGTTATTAGAACAAATCATTTTTGTTAAGACCAGCATCATTTAATTAACATTGATAGTAGCTCAGAATTTTAAAGCCTTTAGAAAAGGGGAAATTATTTTATTTTCTAGAAGAAGAAAAGAAAATTAGACGAAACATGTTTTTTTTTTTTCTGCGATGAGATGTGTTTTTATTTTTAAATGCTATGTGGTTTCACAGCCTAAGTATTGTTAGTTTTTGTTGTTTTACTCAAACAGTGCATGAAAATGACATTCAAACTATGAGGCGAAATGTTAGGTAATTCATTCAAGGCAAATTCCTCAAAGTTTTAAATATTTCTGTTAAAAATTTATAGTTTTTCATGAAAAGAAAGGCTTATAAATCTAAACCAGTAGATGATACTTGCATATATGATTAAACAAAGAGCCATATTTATGTTCCAGTGAAACACCATGACTAATAATGTAGATTCATAGCCCTAAACACAGGTCCCTGCAGGGATTTCAGCAGTTTTGGAGCTGCTGCCCTTCTTCCTTGCTGCATTTCTGCTCTGTTGGTTTAATTTGCCATCATACTCACCATGCAGATGAGGCATTTAAATCTGTCTCCTTTAGACAGCTGTTTCTCCAAATCTCGGATCCGAGCTTTAAGCGCGTCCAGGGTTGTCGGCGTGGAGTCCTCTGAAAGCCTGGAGGCACACACACATACACACACACACACACACTCTCAGAGCTGAGCGCGCTCAGTAACAGCATGGCAGAGCGAAAGGTGCGTGAGTTACGCTGACACTGGAGAGTCATTTATAAAATTGAAGACAGATTAAATTATTCGCTGGCCAACATGGACACTGAGCATGAAATTTAGCAGCAATCACATTGCCGGCATTGGCTGTCTCATTTATCATAGGAAGGAGACAGGGCCTGTGGAGGGGCGGGAGGAGGGTTGTCCTCACACAAACAGACACACAATTACAGGATAGACTGTATGTGCAAACAGACTGTACAGGCGGGACACAATGCATTAAGTGTGATGAAACATGTGTACATGCTTGCATGGTCTGCTAGGACCTTGATGGATGAGATCATCACATTGATACAGTGTTGTATATCATGCTGAGGGGGCAGCCAGTCTGATCTGATGGAGAACCGAGCCGCCAAAATATGGTTTGCAGAAAGCCACGGTCACACCTGCTCAGCTCTAATTGGCTCCTTCACACCTGAACATGTTTCACTCTGTCCGTTCACCCTGTGCATGCTGGGAAATGGGACAGCACCACCACCATCAGCTCCGTGATGGGGATTAAACTCATGTTTCTCTGTCATCACTTTGACATAAATCAAGCAACTTCCTAAAGATTTAAACTAAAGAGCAGTAAGTTTTAAATATTCAAGGTGAAAGTTGATGACATGCCGAAAAGCCAGACTTACGGCTCTATCTCTGCATTCCTGCAGGTTCTGGGAAGACCGGCTACGGTAGCGTCCTGCTTCTCTCCACTACTTGTAGAAGGACTCCCTGACAGAAAGAAATAAACAGATAAATGATTACGGAAACACTTTGAAATGTTTTAAACACGTGACCCGGCATTTCAGAAGAAAATCTTTGAAAAAAAAATCTGGTACATTATTTCCACTTGGTGTAACTCACCATCGTTTGACCATTTGGGGAAGTCAAGCTTCAGTCTGGAATCAGGCAGAATGCTGCTGCAGAGACACAACCAGAGTACATGTTAAAAAGCCAAGCAGCTTTGCAAATAAAATCACAATGATTAGGGAGCATAGATAGTCTTTTTTTTATCTGTCTGACTGTTTAATGTGAATTGGACATTTATTAGGAAAGTTACATACTTCTCTGCCGACTCTTTGGAGCTTTCTGCTGAGCAGGGGATTACATCCGTCTCACTGTATCTGCAGCCGCAGTCAGGAAAAACACACATCTAACAACAAGCAGCATCTTTAGAGAACAAGTAGAAATACTGTCATCAAGGAATAACTCCCCAGATTTAAGACTTTTGCCCTTTTGCCCTTAGGAACTTAATTTTTATTTTATTTTGATTAATAATTTTAATTATATATATATATATATATATATATATATATATATATATATATATATATATATATATAATATATATATATAAACTTGCCAGAGGAGGGGATTAGATTTCTAATGCTACATTAAGACAGTTAAAAAAAAGAAAAAAGATTTTAAAAAAAGAAACCTCACAACACAATGTTGATGTATGATAGTTTAATAGCACATTTAGTTATGTATATATTTTTTCCACAAAATTATTTAAAAGGCAGTAAATATAAAAAATGTAAGATGTTTAACTGTATAATGACTAAATGATTGTCTTTTTATGTGTTAATAAATACATTTTATTTGTTATTTATTTATCACTTTATATTAGGATAATTTAGGGGTTCTGTAGATCTTAGTGTTTTTTTTTATATTTGTCACTATATATGTGGCTGTGTATACTGGGGAAAGACAGCGATCATCTGTTTATCTGTCGTTAATGATCTTTTTTAGATTTCTTAAATTGCACTTTTTCTTTTTAATTTTTTATCATTCTTACATGAGGCATATTCTCCTTATGGTTAAAAATGTTAAAAAAAAAAAAAAGAACAGAAACAAAATAGAAAGAAAATGTAATTTGCACAGTTTCTGAAGGAACGTCATGCATCCAAATGTTGAGACAGAGACATCCAACAGACACTCTGTGTGTTTACGTTTACTTTCCAAATTTCCTCACATCTGTCTAGCACTGGTTGGCAGAAACCAGAAGTTGAACACAAAATCAGCACAGAGAAATTACTGCATGTGTTTTTGCAAATCCTCGAGATGCAACATGCAAGAAAGGAATTATAAAAATAAATAAAAGCAGCACAAGTAGAAGGATATTTATGCGTGGCTGGACATTGAGTATGTTCATGGCTTTCAGAAATGTAATCTGTAATTTCACTGTGCACTCCTTTAACTCCCAAGTTAAAGGAGTGCAGTTTGCTTCTGTTTATAGGGGAAAAAAATCTAACGAGACCCAGCTAATGGCATCAAGTTGTGGACTTCACAGCAATCTTTCTTTTCTTCAGTTCACTGCCTGCTCAATGCTCGATGTTTTTAATATATTTGCCTTCAGGGTAAAAGGATACTGCGCTCTGCCGTACTCTAGAGTGTCGTCTCCATCAACGTCCAGGTCTGCGTCGCTGTCCCGACACTCCCTAGAAGTCGTGCTCACCAGCGTCACGCCTGCTGAAAGCATTTTGAATATTTACCAAAACAAAGCTGTTTCTCTGCTGTATGAGGTGATATATTTCTTATTTCACAGTGAAAGAGGAAAGGTCATGTCTCGCAGCAAGACGTGACCTCTCAGCTTTCCTCCCTGCTAAAAGAAACTGTTACTTTTAAGCGAGCCTCCAGGGAACGTTTCCCCACTGTAATCTGGACTGAAAAGTTCAGTGGTTCTTCCACTGTCACTCAGTCACATCATTCACTCTCCACTGAATAAGATCCTACACACACACGCGCGCACACACATCTATGCAAACACAGATCCTTGCTTACCTTTAAATCCTATCGCTGTCATCTGTGTCCTTCTCCTCTCGTTCCACTCGTCCTCCACCGGCACCAGGTCCGCTGAAGCCTCCTGCAGCAAGCACAAGCACCAGGCTTCACCATCTGCATGACTACACCCGTATGTCGCCCCACAGCCAGCAGCTACGTATTGGCATCTGTGCTTTTATAGCTGGTGGTACTTTCACATGGATACCCAGCGGACTGACAGCGATCCTGATGCCATGTGAACAAAGCGACTCAAAAGTGTCTCTGCATTCGGACTCCTGACATTCTCTCAACCTGAGATCAGCAGGCTACACCAAACATGTACTAATCTGAGATTAGAGAAAAATGTCAGGGAAATAAATGTTTTCATCTGTGTTTTATGCCGAGTTGAGAAAAAAAAAAAAGAAATTACCTGTCCTTCTTCTGGTTTTCTCCTCTTCAGCTTCCCAATTCTGACTGGAAACAGACAGAAGGAAGAAAAACAACGAGATTGAGATGAGTTTGGAAATAAACTCCTCCCCAACATACAACATATTTAAATCACTATAATACCAGTAACTTTGTCATTATCTTTTAAAGTAATGTTAAAGGTTACATTTTTTTAAAGCTTTTTATCAAGGGTGCCAATAATGAAACTTTATCTTTTACTGAGATGTTTCTTCTGAATTTTCACCAAAGATCTTAAGTTTGTCATTTATTAATTGATCATCTGGTATGACTCTGATCAGAAAACAGACGCTACATTAATTTGTTTATTTTTATATAAAAATACTTCCAAAAAGCCTTTTTTAGGAAAAGACATATGTCTCTCCCACAATTAAAGGTTGATTGTGACATGATCTCTCACTGCAGTAATGGCATAAATGACATGGACATTTAACAAACACATGGAATATGAAGGGGTTTTTATTTGACCTGTCTGAGGAAAGATGCAGGACACAACTTTAAAAATATTTTAAAATTATTTTTCCTTAATGACAGTGAATCAGATGAGCTGCATAATGTATTCAGCTGTACATCAGGGCCCTTTTCTGTCATTTCAGCGGACACTGTCCCCGCTGAAAATATTAAAGTTAACACGGCAGAACACCAACAGCACCTCCTCTCCCTCACGCGCTCCTGATCGCATGAGGGGACATTAAGTTTAAGAGCCCTCTAATGCGAGCTGGATGACACCGGGCTCCAGTCGGACGGGGATCCGGGGCACGGCCGTGACCCGAGTGCCGCCATCCCAGCGCACATAATGGGGGTTAAAGAGATGGTCATAGATGAGGAAGAGCTCATCAAACAAAGAGAGAGCGAGGCTGATTAATCAACGGAGGAGCACCTCCTCCCTGCTCCTTCCCTTTCTCCTCTCCGACGTGTGTTTAGAAACTCATTATGCCGTCTGGTTATGAAGCTCAGTAAAGGCTAACAGACCTCGACAGCAGCAGCAGCAGTAGGGAGAGGAGTCAGCCAGGAGCCCCAGCATCTCTCCATGGATGATAATAACAAGTATGCTGTGAGTTAGAGTCAGAACGCTGCATCTGGTCTCATCTCTGCATCAGGCCTGAGATGATGTCTGGTTATAAATGCTTCCACAAACAAAAGCGATGTTTTACCAAAACGTTTATGGAGGTTACGCCAACGCTGAATCCTATTTCAGAACCTTTCCGCTTATTTCTAACACTTAACCTCATGTTTCTCAGTGTTAGAGCGCCCCAATTGTTTCTGTGGAGTTGAATGAGGTCTAATTGAAATGACCTTATTGAGTGTTTCAGGAACACACTTGCTAATGTAAATATTTAAACACATTTCAATGGCTTTGGAAGCATTGAAATGTGTTTTGATATATGTATCTTGCTGATAATTTATTTTAATTAGTATGGAAAATAGCAAATATAGAATATTTATCAATTTAAAAGATTTAACCATCAAAATAACCACAAGAAGTTTAGTTTTATTTATAAATGTTGGTGCTTTTTGGTGTGATTTTTCACTTCAATTTTTCATGAGCAAAAAAAAAAGTTTTAATTACTCTAGTACTGAAGTAATTCTCTGTTTGAAATATTTTGTCATAAGAAAAGCAAGAGAAAATTGTATTGTTAGATTGTTTTTCAGAATAATCTCATTCCTGTAGTCTGACAAATTTATATTCTCCATGAATTCTTATTTCAGTTTTAAACTTGCAAATTAAAAATGGATGTTAGGAATAATTAATCAATTTTATTCCTGCTTCACCTTCTTCAGTCCAACTCAAATGCCACAGTCTGATTTAGAGGTAGAAGTAGTGACAGATCCCATCTCAGTGGGATCTGTCCAGTCTGACAGCCACTGAAGGGGGATAAAAGCATCAGTTTCTGCCTCTGCTTTTCAATTATTAAAACTTTGGAACTTTTTCTGTTCCCAGAATATATATATAAAAAAAAAAACAGAATAAAAGTGACTGTGTTTTGCTCATAAATTCTTAAAATGGACTCAACATGTTGTTGTTTTCATCAAATTCAGGACATCCCTGAGTATTTAGTCTTATGTGGTCTTATGGGTGGTGCCACAAGAGGGTTAGCTTTATTTTTCTCACAAGTTTGTCCCTCATTTTATTACATAAAATGGCACCCATGATGACACACACAAACCACAGGCATTTAAGATGTGTATATTTACTTAGTAGAAATCATCAGTTTTCTGAGCTGAGTGTCCCATTCCTCCATAATGAGGGAGAGGGGTAAGGATTTGGAAAACCTCCAGGACTCAGCTTCAGTTAATTGCAGTATCACTTTATTGCACTAAAATCACTTTATTATCATGTAGTCACTTCTGAGGTGACTACATGCTGGTAATTTAATATTGCAAGTAGGTCACTTTTTAAATGGAAATTCAGAAAGATGTGTGTTGATCTGCATAAATTAGGAAATGGCTTTTTCAACAGTCAAAACAACCATTGAAAAGCTTTAAACAACTGGAACTGTGGACAATAAGTTTATATTTCTTTTGCGCACAGTAAGAAAATGGTTAGGGAAGAAAAACAAGATCTCCAAAACTCAGCATGAGAGAACAGCAGCATCGTTTCAGACTCATTTTTAAAGCATCACTGAGCAAAACCAACCATTTCTAAGAGTTGTATAAGGATCACAAGAAAGAAAAATCCCACCAGCAGCTACTTATCCTCCCCCAGCTTCACTCTGTAGATCATCGCAGTAGAGATTAATGCAGCAGCTCTTTATTCATGACATTTACAGCTGCAAGTCCATAAAAGCCGCTGTCATTTCAGGGGACACTTAACATCAGCTGAAGGTGTTTTTAATGATCTGGGATCCCGTCGTTGATTATTACTGAGCAATAAAGTCCTAGTTTTATATCTCAGGTAGAGTTCACTCTTTAAAAAACTTATCTTTGATCGCTGTGTGTTCATAAAGGGTCCATTAAATTTTGTAAGCTGATCATTTGTAAACCTCATACAAAGGTTGCTAAAAAAATGTTGTTTCAATATTCAAAATTAAAGCAAAATTATACTAAATTGCTTTTTAAAAAATACCAACTTTGTGCAGATCTTTTACAAGAGCAAACTGCAAACTGAGTGGTCACTAAACTTATATGAACAACAATAGAGCTATGGTTTCATGTAAACAAACAAACAAAACAATTTTTTTAAACATTAAGTCAGGTTGAATAATATTTTCCAATCATTTTTTTCTCTTAAAATTCTTACTAGCTAAAATAATTATACAGACTGTCCATGTTTACCAGTCAGTAATTTTTGGAAACATTTAGCAATATAGTTTGATGGATCATGGTATCTGGCCTGTGTAAAAACAAACTTCATGTCCAGGACTCTACATGCAGACGTGAGGGTCGGGGAGGGAGAAAGAAAAAGTGCTTCTCTGTGTTTCTTACCAGCTTGTGTGCAGTCTAGGTGGGCTCCTGCGCTGTGTGGGCGCAATGGGGCGGATTTGACGTAGCACCTGCACCAGCAGAGGTCGTCGACTGTTAACATATCAAGAGGTCAAAGTTGGAAAGGTTAATAGCTCCTCTGCTCGTGTGGGCGCTAGGCCAGCGGAGATTGTGTGGGAAAAAAGGGGAGATATCTGCACGGGGAGTGAGGGAGGGCTTTAAAAAACTAACACATGACTGAGCGACCGTGTGTGAACAAAGGCAACTCTGATTACTTAAGTCTTTAAATTAGAAGCTACTTAACACGGCAGACTTTAAACACTGGACTATGTTGCACACAAAGTGACCCTGCGGAGCAGAGAAGCAACATTTAGACCACTTTGCACCAACTTACCATTTAGTCTTGTGTGTCTGTTGGCTCGCACTCTGAGAAACGTCTGCAACAAGCAAGATAAAGTGATTAAGGTGACCATAACAACTTTAACTGTATTGTATTTATTTATTTATTTACTTGCAACAAATATGAGAATGTAGGTTTTAGTGTCTGCAAAATATTAAAAACCATAAAAAGATGTGCACATAAAACTCTAAAGATAGGTGCATCAAATATGTCATATTAGCTTTGCTAATATTGATATGAATTGAGTCATTATCATTTTCCTTATTAACATTGAAATGTTGTATTTTAATCAGTCATTTAATTGCACCTATATCTTAAAGTGTGAGTCACATCATCAAGAGATTTTTCTGTGTGATTAATTTTCCAAACTACTGTTAAAGCACCAAGCTGAGAAAGTAAGAGCTCAGCTGTTGATGATGATGATAAACTTTTAATCTTTTGTTTTTCTGGACATGTAACAGCAAATGTCAGCAGAGAAATAAAAAACACATATAGGAAAATAATAATGGACCACATAAAAATAATGGTAGAAAATATTGAATGGAACATAAATACAGATTTCTGGGTGTTAATTTTGGACTACAAAATCTCCTGGAAGCCTCATATTAGAGACAAAAACCAAAAATGTATTGAAGGTTTGACTTTTCCCCACTAAGTGGAATATTTAAGTTTTATCTTTGATTACTGTTCCCATTTTATTTTCTTTTATTTGTTTGTTTTTCATAATCTTTATTTTACTTACATTTATTGACAATTCAAATCAAACCACTGTTTCAATTTATTAATTTATGATGTCATTTTTTAAAAGCAGCTATAAAGTCTCTCCAAAGTAAAATATGTAGGTATTACCTGAAAGTATTTCTAATTTCAGTTCTTTTCAGACTTCCTAAACATCATTTGTCCATACTATGACCAGTTTTGGATTGTAGAAATTGTTCTGTAGGGTGTTCTTAAATTAAAATTATTCAGAAATGAACAGAAGTTCTCACCGGTGCCAAAATGCTTGTGTGATGTGCAAAATATTATCATTTAATTTTAAAACAATTTAAACATTTGATTTGATCCTTACCCTGTACAATTCAACCGACAAACAAAGCATAATGGAAAAAAGTAAAAAATAAAATAAAGCTGTGGTAAATAATAGAAAATTCTGGGAAAGAACTAGATAATAAAATATACAATAAATTTACATCTTCAGAGAAAGATGGTCCAGAAAATATTTCCACATCTACAGGAAGCCAATAAATAAAACAAATGCTAACAACTTGATATGCATTGTGTTACTTTTCCAAATGGTACCTGGTATCGGTCTGAGTGCGGCTCCTCAGACGGTCGAGACGGTGAAGTGGGAGAGCCTCCTTCACGCTTGATGTGTAGAGAAAGTGTTAGAGACTGAAATATGAGAGAAGAAATTAAATAAAGTTTTTAAAAAAACTCAAGTTGCTGTCACACTTATAATAGCATATTGCACAACGCATTTTTGTGTTAATACTAAGGTGAAGAAATTAAGCTGAATTTGTTACACATCACATGAGTACATTTTATTTTGTTTATGACACGCCTCTTTTTCCCCCTCCATACTGATCGCCTGACCATCTCGGGCTGAAAGTTCAATTTTCTATCTTCAGTCAATGCCTCAAGTGGTCAAATAATTATTAGCTGAAATCTGAAACTAAATGTCAAGTCAGTCATTTTCAGAATTTGACTTGCAAAGCTTTACGAATAACTGTGTAGCATTTTAGTAACGCTGCAGAACATTTATGGTAAATGTTGTATCTCTGAGTTGTGACGCTCGTGTTGCAGACTTTTTCAACACGTCTAAAAATATCTGGGGTAAGATGGTTTAGCTGGGGTCAAAATACAATGGCAGCTGGAAGTTGGAGTACTATTAAGTTAAAGCTGCATATCTTCGTGCCGCATTGAGACACATGGCAAATACACAACAGTGTGACGAGTTAGTTAGGTCCAATGAAGGGATCACATATCTACTGACCTTCGATGTTCTTATGAGTTGGTCATGCTGCAGTGTAGCGGGGCTAAAGGAGACACACAAAAAAATAAAAGCTTTTATTTTGCCATACAAATAGACAAATTTGCCATATGTGCACAGCTTCTAATAAAGTACACAAACACCACCGGGATTTATTTTAACACCAGCGCTTTTACAAACTCTCGCATATACATTTGTGTGTGAGAACTCATTTCAATCCTTCACACTTCTTCTTCATGCACTTTTGCTCTTTCTCTGTCTCACACACACACATGCAGAGGCAGAGATCCGGAGTGTCCCTGTGGGCAAAGTTCAATTTGAAACCAATACTGTCCATGGAGCGGTCGTTAAGCAGATTTGGAGCGTAATGTCTTTATTGGAGGAATCATTCTTCTGGGTTAAGCAGCAGGTAATGCATGCGTCTAAATTTGAATTTTACACTGCAAGAGCCGCTGTGTGTGTGTGTGCATGTGTGTGTAGAGGCACAAATCAGCCATTAGAAGAACATTATCATTATAGCCCCCTGTACGAGTTGTCGCCCAGAGGCCCAGGGGGGTTGTGATATGAAATATGTGAGGAACAATGAGGCAGCTTGTAAACACTACACACAGGTGACAAAGAAGGTGAGAGATACCAGCGGGGCAGAATAAAGGAGGAGAAGCCTCTAGATACAAAATGTGTCAACATGAGTTATCTCATGGGAGCTGAACAGAGCGGAGACACAGTGATGCAAAACAGACAGAAAAACCATAAACTGATAAATAGACAAAGTGAAAGCTCGGAGGGAAATATAGAAGAGTTAGGAGGAGGAGGTACAGATGTGATCAGCAGGAAGGTCAGCATGCATGATGACAAAGCCTTTCATTTAATATTCACAAAAATAATTTCTTTCAGTTGTTATAAAACTGCATTACAGTTTGTTTGTAGTTTAATTAAAATAAAAGTGCCGCACCTGAGCTGTAGCTGGGCGAGTTTGGATAACTCCTGCTCCATGTGATCCTGCAGCTCTCCTGATCGCAGCACAGCCTGGCAGACTGGACACACTGGGGCCTGAGTGTCGTACAGACCCTTCAACTTACCTGAGGAGACCAAGGGAAGACAAAGCAGAGGCGTTTACTTTCAGGAATAAACGATTTAGCATCGCAAAACTATATTTTCATTTTCCTTCCACTTATTGAGATTATATGATACAAAAAATGGTTGTGGAGTGACATTAGTGGAAATGTTTTTGTTTTATGATTACAATTGTTGTTCAGGATTCCTTTGTCTTTTATTGTGAAACTTTGAATAAGTAGGGTGGTCTAGAAATTATGACCTATTTATGAAATATTTAATGTTTGAGCGTTTGTTTTTGTTTCATAAGATCTTGATCATGTGAAGTATTAATGCCTGTAGAACTTTTCATATTTAACCACCACAACTTTTAATGTAAAGAAAATGCAAAAATTATTATTATTATTATTATTATTATTATACATTGTGTCACCTTGCAACCAGAAACATCTGCTGATTTTTATTAGGATTTCATGTGATCAACACAAATGGTTAGATAATTAATAAGTAAAAGGAAAATAATCTGCTCTTTATTCTTGCAGAAAAATAATTTTAAAAAACAACTGGAAAGTGCGCTGTGGATTTGTCCTCAGACCCTTTACTCTGATTCCTCTAAATAAAATTCAGTGCAGAATCATCCCAGCAATGAAAGTTGTACTTGCAACGTGACAAAACAAACAAAAAAGTTCAAGGAGTATGAATATGTTTACAAGCCTCTGCAAATGAGGAAGAAATATTTAACCAATATGGATGCACATTTCACTAAATTACTTTAGTGTCCACTGTTATTTGCTTAGTTAACACCTTCCGTAGCTGAAGCCAGACCAGAGTGTGCTTAGCAGACCTTTAGTCAGTTTAAATGAAGGTAAAATCAAGCTGAACAGACACAAACACATCGCCGCGGCCCCCTGCTGTCACCGTGTTGACATTATAGGCTGTCAGTAGGAACATTACCCAGGAGGGCCGCTCGGCCCATTGGGCCCTACTGATGGATTACTGCCATAAGCAGGCAGCCAGGAGCCTCAAGAGCTCTACTATATCAAGATTTTACCTAGTAGATGAGGTGATTTACTCCTGAAAGCCATCAATCATCAGGAGGGAGCCAGTAGGCATGATGCACCTAATTTCCTATCTTCACAAGTTATGAGAAAGTGACAGATTTATTTAGGCAATCAAAGTTTAACTCGTTGATTTAGATCAGTGAAACAACTTAGCATCCAAACACCAGAAGAAAAACAGTTTCACCTGCCTCAATCTCAAACAGACCAGCGAAACTTCAGACTATCTGTTGTAAAGACTGACATAAGTTGAGCTATGAGGCCCCATAATGAGGAGCTAAATAGGAGCAAATGGCCTGTAAATAAAACATGGGATGGAAAATAGAAATTGGAGTCAGGTGTCCTTGAGAGTGTGACATGTTTTCTGCCCATCACCACCACCCTGTCTCCTGAGCCTCCCTCGCCTTTTTTGCATCCCCTCCTGGAAGCCCAAATGACTTTTCCCGACACGCATTGAACGTTCCCGGGCTTTCTGCGCTCCGCCGCCCGGAACACGCAGGCATCAGTAAACAATGAAATCTGTGTGGTGAAATTGAATTTATAACCACATTACCTGCACAGATAACGTCTCTAAATGGCGCCGAGATAAGAGCAATGGGATTTGATTTTGAGGTGTTTTATTGGTGCCCTTTTTGGATAAGCCTCCCCCTCTTTTTCTCTGTTTACAGCCTCCCCCCCCATGCACCATCCATCCGTCACCTCTGGTCCTCACAGACATCTGCTTTAATGTTGTGGGGGGCCAGAGTGTTTGTGGTTTGGATGCAGAGATGAATGTGTGTTTGTGTGTGTACATACTTTCTCTACTAGACGCTTGTAAGCACTAGTTGTTGGTTCACGAGTACCTTTTCACACGTCTCCACCCCTTCGCTGCCCTCAGCCCTTGCCCACATAAAACCTGTCAGTATTAGTCAACCTCAGCCCCTCTTCAGCCTGGGGGGTCTGAGACACACAACAGGGGCTGTAAAACCTGCCTGCGGGGATTGTTAACCATTCCCTCACTACGGCAACTGGCTCGGATGGATTGGCCCGCTCTTTCTGGGATGTGCTGAGTTTGACTGGCCCATCTCCAAATGGATTCACTGTCTCCATGTCTGATTCACTTTTTTCTCTCTTTGTGTCTCGCCAGTTCAAGACCTTGTTTCCTGACTGTCTAGGATTTTTGTCCAGTTGCCGTTTTTTCCCACAGCCCTCATGGGAGAAGGGCTTTTCTCTGTTTCTATGAAAGTTTTGCACCAGCAATGTAAAAATGTTTTGACGGGAGTTCTCTAATGTGCGTAACTCTGCCGTCCACTAATTGACGAATACAGATAAGAAGAAATATATTCACATCATTGATACAGATGTGCAGAAATTCTAAAAATAAGGTAATCATTACTGTAGCAGAATAGTCTAACAAACAAACAGGACTTTAACTTTAGTGTATTTATTGAATTGGTTAAGGATCCAGTTTAAGAAATAGTTGTAATCTTTCCTTTTTTTGAAACTACAGATGGCAAAACTGCTGGTATCCCTGGAGTTGATACTTTATACAGTCCTCTTTTGCACATAGGGAAGCAACTTTTCTTTCATAATATTTCATAAAACAAGAAAATAGGAGATGTTCCCATTTTTCTTTGCTAATCTCTTAAACCCTCTTGTCTATTATTCATGATTTTATCAGATTTTGGTTTGGGCAATAAGATGGTTGTAGAAAAAAGGATGATTATGTGACCAGACACAAGTTTTATATTGGATAAATGTTATGTCTTAAGTCATTATTCTAGTGAAAGACTCAATGAAAGACTCCAGGGGAGAGGACGACTAATTATCATTATTTTTTAATTACCGTATTTCTGCAGCCTTTAAAGCAGAAATAAGCCCACAGCATGACAGATCTTCCACCATACTAAACAGTAGGCCTGGGAAATATTTCCAAATACTCTTGTCAGAAAGCTGGGTGTTGTCATGTGAAATAGGAGAAACATAAAACTGTCATGTCTTGTAAGAAGAGGTCCGTGCGTTCTGTAATTCATAGTGTAAAATACACAGTGTTCTGCTGCATCAGAACCAGGATGGTTGCTTTTCAGTGTTTTTCTTCTTTTATTTATTTATTTTTCATATTGAAGACCAATTGGTTATTTGAATATCGATTCTCTGGTTTAAAATGTATATTTTACAGACTAGTACAGAAACAATTAGCAAACACCTGGTGGAAGTGAGTATCTGCTTCTCAGTCCAATGCCCCTAAAGATGATTGTAAACAGCTTAATGGAGGAGCATTGTGTGATGCTGTGTCAGAAAGAGTAGGAGTGTCTTAAAGAGAAAGAGGTTAATTTCAATTTGTCAATTGACATATACAGCATTTTTATAGAAACTAAAGGTGACATAGTTACTTGATTGAGCTATTAAAAAACTCTATATGCCTAAAAAATACATAATACTGCCCTTTTAACTAAAACTACTTCATAAAATATTTAACTGTCGGATTATGCAGCTGCAATGAAGGATTATTTTAAGCCATTTTATGTCAATAATTTTGTCTACTGCTGTATGTGCCAATATTATTTGCTCAACTGCAACATATACAACCTACTAATCAAACACATAGAGCTCAATTCACTACGTAGACTTTCATTCACTAAGTATAAATTCCTTTGGCCACAACACGGGGATGCCTTTGGATCATGCAAGTTATCCAGAGCATCATGAGATTACAAAGTTTATGTGGTGGAATGAAAAGACCTGTTGTCCTCTTCTTTCCCCCCCCCCCCGTGTGATTGATGGTCAGGACCTGATTTCTCTTGTTCTGCATCCACCCAAGAACAAACAGACGAGAATCCTGCTGACAAATCCTCTGAGCATCGAGTCCCCCCGAGGCCATGGGTAATGGCCGATGCCAGTACCCATATGACGGCTGCCAGTTCTGCTGATGCAGATGGAGCGGAGATGCCTAACATGACCTTTAGTGAATGCCACATCACATCAGGCCTGGATGTCATCCACTGACATTATGCCGAGGCATGAAAAGGCTGTTCTGGAGGGGGAGACGTGGTGATGAACGTACCCCGGGTGACAAACCTGTGGACGTGGTGTAATTCTGATTGACATGAGCAGGATGGGGCAGCTTTGAATGGCAGGGGACACACAAGAAAGCATGAAGAGAAAGCTCTAGATTTTCATTTTTTAAGCATAGGGTAGGTCTGGAGTTTTTTTCGTTGTTCACTGGCAATAAAGTCTTGAGACAATTCACTCCAAATGGCATCATTATTCCAATCATCAAACAATTCTCTAAGCACATCAGAAATCCCTCTATAAACCCATAACAAGCAAAGACTCTATATAAGCAGTAGGCGTGCAAGGATTGGTAGGGGGGAGTAAAGTTAACGCTTGGCGGCCAACGCTGCAGTGGTGGGTAGGGTAGGCAGGTCCTTGGCACACTTTCAGAGGATATGGAGGGCTATAAAATCCTCTGGCTCCTGCCACACCTGTACTCCACCCTACACAGCGGCCTGCTTCCTATTTAAAAGCATCACATGCAGGATATTAGTCAGGGGTTTTAGCCGGCTGTGAGGTAGAGCGAACCTCTGAAGCAGAGGCGGAGGGGGGGAGCAGGGGAAAGTATGCAGGCCGCCGTTTGTTTTTTATTGGGGAAATAATGGCCTATTGAGAGGTTGGGTATTTAATGAGCAACATAATAGGCCCTGTAGTAACACATCTGCTATGAGCAGAGTCATTTCCGCAGCTTTCAAAGGCTGCAGCTCAAGCCTTTGAAACAGCAAGTCCAGTTGCTTTTGACTTAGTCCTCCTGCATATCTGCTTTTTATAATTTGAAGAATTGGTACACCAGTAATGCATTAAAGGACAAATCTGCTGCTGGGCACCGTGTTCAATCCTAACAAAATTCTCTCCTCTCCTGGCTTGACCCCAAATCTCTCACTGTCTATTGTAATTCTGCCATTTCTCATAACACCCCAACTACTCCAATCAATTGTGCTTAATGTATTAAAGACACTCACCGCAACCTTTGGCTCCTGCACAAATCAATGCCTTGTTAGACGACTAATGATCGTTCATCGACTAATAAGATCTGTATCAACCTCTTGTGGAACATTGATTGGCCTTTGGCCTTTGTAGTGCCTGGTGCTTATGAGGACAGCGGGAGCCATCACATGTGAGTCGGGGGAGTCAGATGATGAAAAAGCTTCAGGTGGGAATGGATGGGAAGACTAAACTCCAAATAGACTCATTCTGAAGCACCTCAGGCCAAAGCCCTTTTCTTCTGGCCCAACAGATCAATGGACATAACCTCTCTGGCCATAGGTCAATCAGCACACAAGCTCAAAATGTCTCTCTCTTTCATTCTCCTTCTTTCTCTCTCTCATCTTCTCCATTTATTACGACAATTGCTCCATCTAGCCGGGCGTGGCTCCGCATACATGTGTCCTATCATCTCGGTGACTCAGAGTTGACTGGGAACCTGTGTGACTCTCTGTGTGACCGTGTTTCCCTTCTCGTAGCCCTGAGGGCAAAGATCGAACCCTGCCTCTGCTCCGTTCCAAACAATCAATCTTGTCCTCATTGAGATGCATGAGCTCAATGATCTCTGATAGTGACGTCCACACAGGAGGGAGGGAGTAAAATCCAGGGGAAAATTTAAGGCCATTCTTCTCTATTTGTTGCAATATGAAGCTACTTACAGCGGCTTTCCAAAAGTATTCACACCCCTGAACATTTTCATATTTAGTCACAAAAACAAAATTCCAGAAATATTTGGGATATATATATATATATATATATATACTGCTCAAAAAAATAAAGGGAACACTCAAATAACACAATATAACTCCAAGTAAATCAAACTTCTGTGAAATCAAACTGTCCATCTAGGATGTGTTATTTGAGTGTTCCCTTTATTTTTTTGAGCAGTGTATGTATATATATATATATATATATATATATATTCAGAATGGCCCAAAGTCAAAATCTAAATTCATATGAAGATCTGAGATAATTTGACTTAGATCAAGATATTTTACAAAGAAAAATGCACAAAACACTTCAGTCCCAAGATATGCAAACCTAGTAGACGTAGGGCCACCACAGGCCAGGACTTATGTCTCTATGGGGTAAAAATTTAGAAACTATTGAAAACTGTGTTGTCACAAATCTATTTCATAAAAGTGTTTAAATTTCCACTTCCATTCATTATCTTCTGCCCATCCAAGATCAGGCCATGGGGTCAACATCCCCAGCAACATCTTCCAGATCTTTGGGGATCCAAAGGCATTTCCAGACCAGATGGGATGTATAATCCCTCCAGAAACATCAGGGTCTTCCCAGGGGTCTTCTTGAAGTGGAACATGCTTGGAAATCCTCCAAAGAGTGGCACTCAGTTCACATTGTGATCAAATACCCGAACCACCTGAACTGACTTCTCTAAGGTTGAGTTCAGCCACCCTCCAGAAAAACGTCTTTGGGCCATCTCCTTTCTTCCATCACTCATAAACAAAACAACTCTATATCTAAGTTCCTCTGCTTCTGATAGAAACTGAAACCCAACTCAGAGAAAAGCCCATCTTTTTCTAGTCAAGGACCCTGACCTCAGACTGAGAAGAGCTGACTCTCATCCCAGCCTCTTTACATTCACTTGATGGATGTATGGATGGATGAATGTTGTTTTCATAGAGGAAGAATTAAGCTTTATTTAATTTATAAAATAGGATAGACAGAAACAATTTTCCCTCCTTCCTCCTCTGTTTTTTTTTTTATTTCTAGGTTTGATAGAGTGATGGGGGCAGACGCATTTTCAAGAACAGTTTTTTAACCTTGTCAAAGACGTGGACCTTTAAAAATGTAAGCTTTATGATTTATGAGTTTCACAGTATTTCAAAATTATATTTAGCAATTTCACTTCAAGTGAAAATAAATACATGATCAAATATGGGGGAACTTTATGCATTAGATTTTTTCTCATAATTACAGACCGTAGTATGGACTATAATATTCCTTATACTGGTTTTGTTTTTTTATCCAGTATAACCACTAACTTTTCATCATATTTTGCTACACTTCACTATAGTTACCTGAGGAATTACCCAGTGTGTACAAACATACTGTGAGCTGCACTCCTAGACACATATTGATGCTGTCACTCCTCTTTAGAGTACAGCAAAGGTCCTACCAATGTCTGCAACCTGCAGCAAAACTCACTGTTTTGCTGCAGAACTGTCAGTTCTGATATACCTGTGTGTCATATTACAGACAAAAGAACTCTAACTTTAAAGTGATACACTGAATCTATGCAACTTTATGCTGTTTAACATCTTTATGTTGTTTATGTCATGTAACAACATAAAGACGAGTGTTTTATCAAGATGTTTCATAAGGTTCAAAGAAAACAAAGACACTGTAATCCTTGTTTTGGTCAAGTTCCTTTTTGATTTGTGGAAAGAATTATTTCGACTGTTCAAAGGTTAAGTGTTATGGCTCGGTCGCTAACTAAATTGCAGCTTGGCATTCCCTCTGGGTCCTTTCAGAAATCACACAGAGACAACCAGAAGGCGTCTCCAGAAAGGTTTGAATTGTTTATGAAGAGGATTTCACTTTAATATCAAACTTTGCATGTTTAGAAGCTGCATGTCCAGATTTAGGCCACAAAGCTACAAGGGAAAAAGCAGTAAAAGAACATGGTTTTGATTGAGTCAGGGCTTGTGAACAAAATGACATCATTTAGCCTCCATTGTCGACGTTTAGTCTTCCCAAACTTTGGCCCTGGCAACAGTATGGAGGGTTATAGCATCCTAGGCAATGGGATCTGACATAACTTGAGTGCCTTGTAAAAGTCTTTGTACCTTTTAAACTATTTCACATTTTGTCACATTACAAACAAAATGCTGTGTTTTTTATTGGAATTTTATGTGTCAGAACAACATAATTCAGCACATAGTTACAAAGTGGAAGGAACATACTATTTTTAAAATGTTTCAAGTAAATTCCAAAAAAGTGTGGTGTTCATTTGTATCCAGCCCTTTTTACGATGATATCCTAAATTAAATCCAGTGCAACCATGTGTCTTCAGCAGTCACCAAAGCTGCTCTGTGAAGGCCTCAGAGTTTTACTGGAGAATTAGTGGACAGACAGCGTTTTGAACACAAAAGAACACACCAAATATGTCAGATACAAAGATTTAAAAGAACATAAAGCACAGTTAGGTCATAAAACAGAAAATGGAGAGTGACAGAAAGCCAGAAGAAGTTATTAACACAGCAAACTTTTGACCAAGCTTTGCGTTTTGGAAAACGAACATTGTTCATTATGCTGAAAACATCATCTCCATTGTGAAACATGGTGGTGGCTGTAATATGCTGCAGTGACTCTTTTTGTCTGTGTGGAAAAGGAAACCAGTTAGAGTTGATGAAAAGATGGATGAAGTTGAGTATAAAACAATCCTGGAATTAAAATGTATTAAGATTTCTGGTTTGAATACTTAAGCAAGGTAATTTAACTTCATTTTTTCCTTCCTGTTTCAGTTCTAAGCTCACATCCTCTACATCAAAATACTGCCCAGAGGCTGCTGTCTGTCAGAATCAGCAATGTCACACAGGCTCACAAAGTCAAGGACAACAATGTGTTGACCTGTCATTCATCCTGATGGCATCAACCTGCACTGAAGTAATATACAGAAAGCTGTCATACTCTCAGGCTGTCCATGTCTTTTTCTATTTTTTAGATTTTTTCTGTAATGTATAGATTTCATATGTTAACTGAGTCTGAAATATCAAACAGATAAAAGACAAAATAATAATAATAATAATAATAATAATAAACATAGATTGACATCCAAATGCAGATCTCATTGGCTTACCTATGATTTGTTTACATTAGTTCTCTCTGTTTCTGTTTCTGTTTCTCCCTGGTGATTATTATTCCCACTTCTCCTCATCACATTTCTCATTTCCTTTTCCCCATTTTCTCGGTCTGTCAATTAGTGATTAATATAAAATAAATCAGGCTATCACTGATCCTGGACAAACAGGTTCAAGAGTTTATCTCTGCCAAGACTAATTGATACAGAAGAATTTACCATTTCTAGTTAGTAAATCAGAGTTTAGAAGAAGGAATTCAACCTTTAGCCCCCTCCATACAACTCCATTAATTTGAAATAGACACAGACTGAAATCACCAAATAATACTTAACTTTTTTAATATCAACAATAGTTTCTTTTAGCAAAGGTCCAGTGTTCTAACAAAAATAAAATCCCAAAGGCAGTAAAAACAGAATCCCTCTCCCTTCTATTCTGGTTTGACATATTATCCTTTCTGCAGAAAAAATACACCAACCTGCTTTCCTCTCACACACCTGTCCCTCATGCACTTTGTGCTGTGAAGGTGAGCAGCAGAACGCTCAACCATTGAGGATCAGGGAGAGACTAAGAGCCAGCATGACTTCAAAGCATATCTAAATCGCTGTGTTCCCCAACACAATCTGCTTGATTTGTAATAAGAAAGGGCCCCACATGGGACCTTGGTGGTAACATGTGAGTAGACCCTCAGTGAGAAGTCGTTTGAGGATTCAGACACCACCTCTCCTCATCCGTCCCATTTTTACAGATAATCTTCAAGATAACATCTGATACTGTCAGAAAGGCTCTGTTGACTGCTGCTGGTTTTGGTGAACCACAAGCACCTGGTGCAGCTTGATACACCTGTGTTTGGGTCAGCCACACTTCCTAAAGAATGGTATTGTGTCTGCCTGGATAAGCAAGAAATAGTGGTCAGATGACGATGGATTTTATCTTCAAACGATGAGAGGATACAAATGATTGAACAGCTTATCTTAAATGAAACAAATGCACATACACACACACACATACACACACACAAACCGTGAGCAATCAAAAGAAGCAAGGACATCAAGATAAGCACCTTGGAAGATAACTTAATGCAGCGTATATGAAATCTTTATGGATTACTGTTTAATACGCCTGCAAATTTCTTGCATTCCTGCTTGTAATATTTTCATTTGTCTCACTTATTCCAGTTTAAAATTCAAAGATTTTCAAACATTTTGGACATTCAAGTAAATTTAAAAAACTCATGTATCATCAACATGCTCTTCAGGAGCATGTATGGTCCAATGGTCCAATGGTCAAATGGTAAATTTTAATTTCACTTTTTTTTAATATTTAGACTTTACTTCAAAATTTATGTCACTTAGAGTTGTCAGATATATGCTGGAATACCGTATGTGAAATACAAATTTCTCAATCCCAGTTTGTGATCTTAGAAAACTTCCTTCTGTTTGGACAAAATTTAAATTAGTTTCAATGAGTTTCATTGGTGTTTGACAGCTAAACTAGGGTCAGTTTAAAAAACAGATTTAGCTTAGAAACCTGATCTATGATAATCTGACGAGAAGACACAGTAATTTAAATAATAATAAAAAAATGTGACGAGTTAAATCCAGTATAAATTGTGTAATTTTATTATTTTATCCATTTATGTCTACTGTTTAGAAATTATGGTAATGATTTTGATAAAATACACAATAAAATACATTTTGGGAGGTTAATTCAAGACCTCAAACTCGTCTGTGACACACAGTTTGTTCCTAACTCCAATTTTTATAATAAAATAAAAAAGAATAAAATGGTAAATAAATTGTGCATTATCATCAACATCTCATCTCTCCTCCCCAAAAAGAGCAGAGGAACTAAATAAGATAATTTACACTGTCCTTTCTTAATAAAGTGGATCTGGACATACATATATTTATAAAACACTGTCTCATCTGCATAACCAGATGCTTTTCACCTCTCCATTAGGAATCTGACATGTTGTTGTACTACTGAAATTTATTGCACAGCAGTATTTACAGCCTGCTCAGAACAAAAGTGAGCAGTAAATATAGTTTAATTTATGTTGTCTTCTGTGGCTAAAGGCCACAACGTCCCTATGTGCTGAGTGATGTATCCCACCATCACACACACTGACACCATTCAGAAGAAGACAAATGAGTCTTGAAGAGTAGAAACTACAAATCATGTTGCTTCCAATCTTGTGCCTCCGACATGGGGCAGAAACATGACTGCAAACTTCTGACTGTGTGCCCAAATATATTGCTTACACACAGCGCTGTAGCTGCGGTGAGCGCAGTGTGCTTCGAGCCCCCCGTCGATACGCCCCTCTGATCCCCCCTCCTGTCAGCAAACACAGGAGAACAAAGAGTCCAGTGGCAGCGCCAGCGGGTATAGATCTTCCTCCCTGTGTTCTCACTCAGCGGGGTCACATAGGCACTGCTCACAGTTCAATCTCCTCTACTTGACTGATCAGGAGCTTTTCAGCTGTTACTAAAGAAACTGGGTGCTCTCCAAGCCTGCGGGGGCATAAACCGGCCCACCCAGAGCAGAATGCATCCAGACACGAGCAAAACACAAGGTATGAAAACCAAGACAGAGGGTGTGTGAAGAAAAGCACATCACATTTAGAGATAATCCTGAAAAACAGAGAAAGTCTTTATGAGAGTCCAAACAAATACTAAAAATTTTTTCAACAAACACTACTGAAATATATTCTCTCTGAACTGTTAATTGCAGACAAGGTGAAAACTTTCTGAACATGTAGTAGGGCAATAGGCTAAAATAGCACAAGCTTTACTGAAAAAATCCACATCTAGCATCCTAATTATTCAGTGATTGATTAGTAATTGCACTAATAAGGGTCACGACCAAAACAATGGGATGTTTAAAGAGTCTCTTCTGTCTTTCAAGCCCGAAGAGCTACAGTCACCCCATCGAGCACCGCCTGTGTGGTCTACGGGGGACAATTAGCACAATCTCCATACTAATGGCAGGCTGTAATGGACACTGCTGAGCCAGCTACTCACTATGTTTGTGCTTGACTGTTTGCATATGCAAGGTTGTGTGAGGGAACGCTTCTATATGCGCATATATACTTCAGCATCACTGCCCTTCCTGTCTTCACAGTCCTCTGCACCGAACTGCCAACGTTTATGGTTTCTACATCAGCATCTGCTTTGCAACTGTGCAGATGTGCAGATGTAGCAGGTATCTTGATTTTTACAGTTCTGAACCCCTTCCGCCATCCTCTCAAATTGCGCCTGTGACCATGATCCACCGCCACTCATTAGCACAATAATAAAGAGTTGAGACGACACGTAAAAGGTTATATAGTGCTGGACTGCTGTTTTCCTACCAATTATCAGAGCTGTGATTTATGGCTCAGGCCCAATGCTATTCTCTGAAGAGAATTGGGGGAGTGTTTACACCCTGACACATCAGGGTGAGGGGGTCAAGCCTGGTAAACTTTGACCTATAAGGCAGAGGTGCCCAAAAGGTGTTTGAAGTACGCCACTACAGTTGAGCTCCACTTGAAGTGACTCAGTTGATCAGTGGGTCTTTGGGATGGCACTGCTAGAAATATCTGAACTGTAACATGAACAAGTTTGTATGTTGAATCATTTTAATGTTATGTTGCAGAATTTGTTGACAGCTTATTTATATAGATATGTTTTTAGATGAAAGCTGTTGGTGATATGTTAATGTATCTAAGAATATGCTTTTCATTTAAGTGGATGTCACTAATGATGAGTCCCCATTTTGTGCATAGTGTATGTGTATTGGGAAGAAGGGTTTAAAATTCTTTGCGGGTTACTTTTGCTGAGATGTGTTGTTTTATTTTTGTTCTACACTTAATTATCTTCAGATTAAAGTCTGATGCACCTTTGAGTCTGCCGGTGCCACAAGAGTTCAAAAGTGTATTAGATATGTTAATCAGGCACATGCCGTGGCAGCTACTTCAAGCATTCAGCTTACTGAGGTGAGTCCATCGTCATGTATTTTGTGGAAAGAAGTTTATTTCAGTCATTAAAGTCTTCAGTCTTGATTTTGACTTTTGAGTATGTCTGGCTCATGCACACAATTTTTTGACATGTCTAAAGTAATCCGTGACACTCTGATTCAGCTACTGAACAAATAGTGTACGCTACTGTGTCAAATGCATCGAAAAGCACTTCTGGAATGTTATTTACTTGAAGCAGAGTAGCTTCCATGGCTATTGAAACTCAAGACAGATATGCAATAGTGATGGAGGGTATAAATGGCAAAACTTTAACTCTACATCCTGCTAACAACCTCTCCAATCCAAACTGTTGCATTTCATTCAGAGGAAAAGCACAGTTCTCTGTATCAGCTTGTCAGGGTTTAAAATGACAGTTATATATGTCTGCTCAGAATAGTGTCAACTTTTGCCTGTCTGTAACAAATCCATTCTGCAACTCTCTCAAGATGTCTTTCTCTAACTCAAATCACTTTGAAAAGAAGAAGACAAAATGGCACATTTGACAATCAACAAGGGCTGTCAGTCCTGCTCATCAAGCCACCAAATGATGTCAGAAAGTAGTGTGTGTGTGCTGCGACACTCTCACGCCTGGCATGCTCTCAGTGCATTGGCTTTTGTTAAGCTCCACCACAGCAGGGAGATCCGCAACAAGCACAACTGACATCCTGTAATGAGGTCTACGTTTGACAGTAGGCATATACAAAACATTGCACTCATACTCTGTGCCATATATTAGATATGTAGGTCTCTGGTTTCCACCCAAGCATACAGAATTGGTGTGGTCTCGCTGTCTGTCGGCGCTGTTCCTCAGCGGCATGTGTTTAACCCCAGAATGTGGCCTTCCTGCCCTCTCTATCTGCCTGACTGATTTGTTAGGCTCCGGGGACAAAGCGGAGGATGTGTGTGTGTGTGTGCGTACGCGCGAGTGTGTCACTTCTAAAAAAAAAAAGGGATGAAATCTACAGAAATACCGCCTTTAGCTTGAGCTTTTTTCCTATGCACACACACACGATGCCTTTGATGTGAGATCAGAGGCAGCGATGATGCAGGTCGATCAGGTGCACAGAGAGAAATGCAGAGGGAAGCAAATGGAAAGAAGGAAAGAAAGATAGAATGAAAGATGGCCTCTGATGAATCAAGGTTGTTGTTTTAACAACCCCAGGGCTCTGCACTCATTACACCCCTCTTTCTCTTCATTTTTCCCCATCTCCCTGTTCATGCTTGAGCCCCAAATATCTCTGCACATGTGAAGAGGCAGGACTTTTAAAATTAGTTGTACAGTGGGAACAACGCATCAACCATCTAACAGGTGCTGATCAGTTTACCTCTCAATTTACTAAATACACACATTTTCTCCACTGCAAGTTCAAAAACGCTCTGCAAGAATTATAAAAGATCAGTCTTTCATCGACAAGCAGTGTGATCCTGCTTTTTTAAATGGATAGGAGAAACACACACAAACAGAGCATACAATAAACCTATAAATCTAAGTGCCAGAAGAAAATCCTGTGTTTTCCCTTTTTCCATCCCTAAGAAGACACGGGGAAGGAGGCAAAAAGCTGAGAGGGCTTTCCCCTCCTGCCAGGATAAAAGCCTCTTTTACTTGGGAGAACATTAGAAGAACAAACTACCGTCACAACAGGAGGGGGAACAGTCAACCACAGCGTGCTCACAGATCAAAAACAACCATCGTTATAACCGCGATGCTTTCCTCCCTGAGTGCCTACAATCGAGACGGACACGATCAGTGTGGTCAGAGAAAGAGCTGGCTGCAGATGATGCAGATTTACAAGGTGCAGAAACATCTGTCCAGTAAAAAAAGAATTTCTTCATTACATTCTGGTGTATTTTTTAAAGTTTTTTTTTTATTATTATTTAACTCGCCAACATTTTCCATGAAAGTGCAAACTGAATTAGTTGGAATCCCTAAGGTAAAAGGGATTTGCATATGTTAAAGGTGACTGCACAGATGCATGGAGAGCATATGTGAGTCGACCTGGTAAGAGCACACACAGTGATAATAATAGCAAGCTACAGATACTTTATGTGTATGCATGAGCATTGAGTGGTTGCTATTGATCTCTTGTGGTCTGCTAGGGGGATGTAAACACTGTGTCTTTCAACAGGAAGTCCTGGTCAATACCAGCAGTCAACAGCAGCCTGACACAGCGCCCTGTTAACAAATCAGCACACAAGGTGCAGAGTGTGTGTGAGGGGATTCCTACGGAATACTTCTGCTACAATAAGATTAGCAAAAATAGCCTTGCAGACGCACAAACACCACTAGAGCATTTCCACACTTTGCCATGTGATAAACACTAGTGTGACAAGTTTTACTGGGATTGTATGTGAGAAAACAACACATAGTGGGCATTTCTCCTTAACCTCCTTTTTCTACAAATACAGCTGCAAATCTTTGGGATATATCACATGTACGTCTCGAGATCCGAATTTCTGCCTTTTCCAATTGGGCCAGATTTGTTCAGACAAGAAACAGAAGCATTAACAAAGGCATTCAATTGCACAAAGGTGGATACAATTTACTAATTAGGCAACTTCTGAAATCAATTGCTGCACTAAATTTTACATCAAATTAAAAGGAGCTGAATTCATGTGTGTGCCGTACTTTCAAATTGTCTTTGAAATTTGTTCACAGTTATAGACCACAGTGTCAATCATGAAGTAAATAGAGGTCTGTGTTTGTCAAGTCACAAAATGTGGAAAAAGTTCAAGATAAATATTTTTGCAAGTTTTTGTGTGTAATTAGCAATATTTCAAAGCAACACTTTTTTTCTATAATAACAATTTATATGCAGCAACATTTTGCAACACATTTAAATTCAGACATTGAATAACAAATGTAAGCTGTGCTTATAACCAGATCTCGCCCATCAAACCTCACAGTAGAAATAATCCATGAGGCTAATCTAACATGAATACATGCAATATTAATTCTGGAGGGAAGCAGCACTCCTTCCCCAACAACCCATGAATAACTGACCATGGAGAACACTTGCACACTGAGCAGTCATGCCTAATTGTTTCCCTGCTATGAACTTCCTGCCGGATTTTACTTTCAGTAAGGTGAAAACCAGGTGTGTGTGTCTCAAAGATTTCTCACCCTCAGGAAAAAACAGCTGCAACAACTCTGCCTGACAGGTAAATACAAAGTTATAGTCATAATAATTATACCACAATTTTGTTTTTCAGATGTAAAGAAGCAATACACAGGAGAAATAATTATGCATGTGGCAGCAAAAATAAAAAAAATAAAAAAATCCATGTGTCCTTCAGCTGGTCTGTTAAACCACATGCAAGATAAGAACACAAACAAAACTCAACTGACTGTGAAACAAGGTCTTGTTATTCTGTTCTGTTCTCCAGTGGTCATGGCATTTAATAGCTGCAATAGTCTAATAAAAGTGTTTGTTTTTCTTAATTGGGTTGAGTAGGAAAGTAAATTTCTTCAAATGTGCAGAAGGCTGTGATGTGTAAAGTAAAGAATTTCCTTCCACGTTTTGTAGTTTCATTAAGTATGTGCTTATTTATGCTAACGATGTCCACTCGTATCTGTGCAATGCTGGTCTGTGTGAAAGCAGCGCTTGTAAATCTTGTATTTGTTAGCCGCTTCTACTGGCTGGACGTTTAGGTTCTACTTTGCAACAAAAAGTGGCTCTTGCACATCTGGGTCCAGTTATCGCAGATCACACTTAGCTTTGCCTCCGCTGTGAGTTGCTGATACACACATACACACACTCATTGGAACAGTCTGTGGCCGTGGCGTCTTTTTTGCCACTCAGCTCCCCGAGCTTCCTAACTCGTGTTTCTGTTAAAAAGAACGTTTTCATTCCAGCTCAGGCCTGCGGCGGAAAAAGCATCTCCCCGAGGAAAATAAGCATGATTCGCTCCAGTGGAGACATCTGCCCTTTGAAAGTGAGCATGGCTGTTTGAACAGCTGTCAGAGCACACTGAGCATCCCAGACCCTTCCCTGATAAAAACAGAGGACAGGGGAGTCACGGATGGGGAATGTCGACAGAAGAAAGACCCCAAATGGACAGGAAGAGACAGCCACTGGCTATGGCACACAAGGTGGGCGGGAGGATGTGTCATGTACCTGCTTGTTGTCTAGACTGACAGGGAAGTATGGGAGAAAATATTAAACATGGTCAAATATCTACACACTGCTGTGAACTGGAGAAAATCCTACAAGTTTCTTCATAAACTGGAAACAGAATAAAATTATAAAACAAAGTCTGATCTCTGAATGCAGTCAAGTTAAATCAAGGCAAGTTTATTTCCATAGCACATTTCAGAGACAAGGCAGTTCAAAGTGCTTCACATGATCAAAACAACACAGCAACCAACCATGAAACACGCAACAAACATTTTGTCAAATGCCATCATAAAAAGAATCATCATCAAACATGCATCAGATATATCAATCAATGTTCCAGCTGTTTTTGTTCAAATGCTACTCTAAATGAATGGGATTTTAGCCTTCCTCTAAAGGAACTCAGTGTTTCAGCTGTTTGGCAGTTTTCTGGAATTTAGGGAGCATAAAAACTGAATGCTGCTTCTCCATGTTTGGTTCTGGTTCTGGGGATGCAGAGCAGACCAGAACCAGAAGACCTGTGAGGTCTGGAACAACGACAGGCCTGTGATGTGTTCATTCAGTGAATTATAAACAAACAAAAATGTTTTAAAGTCTAATCTCTAAGCTACAGTGTAAGGACTGTAGACCTGGGATGATGAGCTATATTTTAGCAGCAGTGTTCTGGATCGGCTGCAGACAGACAAATGGTTAATTGCAAAGTTATTATTTGATATAGTTTTATCCACTGGAAATGCTGGTGAACTCTAAAATCTCAACCCTACATCTTAGCTAACTTTAATTTCTACAGCTCTATTTCATATATTCCTCACACACAAACAAATAGAGATACACCAATCAATCTACCACAGAATTGGCTAATTTTTACTTATTCGTCTGTCCAGAGACTGGCCAATTAAATACTCAAAAATCAGATTTTTTCATTTTTTTGACACGCCCCGGTTTGCCAAAGTCCCTCTTGAAATTCAGATCTAGATCTCAATGGGGTTTTACTTGTTTAAATAAAGAAAATAATTTTAAAAACTTAAAAAAGAACCCATTTTGATGCATAATTTTGTAATGATTCAGTGTAAGTGCAGGATCCAAGTTCCTGAGCAAGAACCAGTGTTGGTTTCTTGCCCAAACAAGTTTCCTTTAGGAATGCTAAATATTATAGACTTATGTTTACACCTTGCTGTTAAGCTTAATGTGCTTGAGGTCAAAGATCTGGTGTGAGTTTTTGACATTATAATTTTACAAAGTTGCATGTTGGTTATTATTATTTACCAATCCGATCATTTAAAACTACTTGAGAGTGATATTGTTTGTTACTTATCTTAAGAAAGTTTAGAAACATAAAATACGGCCTTACCAAAACATCCATTCAGTAAAAAATGAAGACATGAATGTTTAGCAAGAGGTACTTCGGTACTTAGAATAAAAATTTTAAAAATCATAATCACTCAAAATTAGTATTGTCAGTAAAAAAAAACTGAAATTGGTCTCAACCAGCAATAGCTTGATCTGTGCATTCTTTAACAAAATGCAAAACTTAACACCAACAGCAATTTCACAGGTGAAGTAAAGTTTCTATGAGTTAAATGTTTATTTTGGATTTAGTTTGCGGTTCAGTTTGAATTTGAAGACCTATTGTTGCTGCTCTGTCTGAGGAGGCGAAACTCTTGCCTCCTCAGACAGGACAAAGAAGATTTCAAGCTTAACACTTAAGACTTTTTCTCCTGAAGTGACTGTCTGTTGCCCAGTCAAGAGGAACAAGAGTATGTCAGCCTTAGAAAAGTGCAGGGAGCTCAATTGCATTAAAGCTCTTAGTTTGCCTGAGCTCCAATCTAATTGGATAAAGCTGGAAAAGCAGCTTCCAATGTGCATGAATCCTCTTCTTTTTGCTCCTGATTTTTTTTCATATATTTGTAGGAGCAATGCTCCTTGTTCTCCTTCACCCTGACTTTTGTCCTTGTCAACATTCCTCCCAAATGAGGCTCCCGAAATCAGGTGGTTGGGCATGCATGCACAAGCGCAGTGTAGCAAACTCATCTTTTTATTTTTTATCAGACACACCTCTCACACCAGCATGCCGGCTCGGCTGGCTGGCTGGCATCTTTTCTTTTCCTGGCCTTATTAAAATTCCATATTGAGATTCCCCGCTGCCACTCCGCCTCCCCAGCCCCCGTCACTCAACCACCAGCCGGCGACAAAAATCAGCAACTTTCAACAAAGACATGCACATATGCAAAGTGACACACACACAATCCAAACTTTTCTTAAGACAACTCATCCCTGCTACCAGCCTTTATGTGTGGGATGAAAGTTTTCTTTAGGTGGAGTGTGTGAGAGCGCAAACGCAACCCCCCACCCCCAATCCCCTTTTCCCCTCTCCTCACTTCTTCTTATTGTCATTATTTTCGATGGTGTCCCCCTCTGATCTCCCGAGCCTTTTGGGGTGCTCTCTCTCCCTCTCTCTCAGCTCTGTCTTGTCCCTTTCATCTGTCAGGCGCTCCCTTCGGCGGCCGCCGCTGAAGGGGGTTTGATTTCCCATCATGCCTAGCATCGCCTCCACTGACTCACTCCCTTCCCGTCATCCCTCTGAGGCGAGAGTTGTGCCCCCGCGTCGTTGGGCAATTATCCCCGGGAGTAATGAGGAGCGTCTCTCCCCTGTGCGCCACGCTGACTGACACCTCTCCCACTCATTTGTCAACAAATCAGACGGCTGGTGTGGGCGACCGTATTGAGCTGAGGGTTGTCGTTGGTAGGGAAGCTCGGGCTGAAGCACATCGTGCGTCTCTATCTCTCTGTTTCTCTCTCTCCTCCTCCATCCCTTCCTCTCTGTCTCTGCCACCTCGTTATCTCTGACAGGGTGTCACTTGTTCCCGCTCTCACTCCTCCCGTGTCAGCCCTGCATGTACTACCGTATACTTGTGCAGAAAAGCCAGACTTCCAATAGGCCTAATGGTCATGTGTGGCTAATGATCACTAAACTGAATGAGTGTCACTGTTCAATCTATTTGTGTCGAAGTCGGCCAGAGACGGGCCGGAGTAAACAGCCGCCTAATTAGACAATATTCTCTCGGATGCAGCTGTGGAGGATGTGTTTATGTCAGGTCATGGGGAGCATGATGGTTAGGATCATAACCAGCTCTATTCTCGGTGGTGAAGACATGAGTTGAGTGTCAATGTCTGAGTTACACAGATAAAGCATATATCAGATGTTTTTCTTCCTCTAAGTTGAGTGTGTCTACTCACTGTGCTCTTTGCGCTCCTCCGGGCTGGATGAAGCCTCGCCGTCAGACAGCAGGCCGGACATGGAGAACAACTTCCTCCCTGCCTCCTCCCCAGCTTTCAGGGGCCCGAAGTCAAACTCCTTCCCCTCCACTTCCGGGAAGCAGCCCTTCAGCCTCTTGGCAGGGGTGAAGGCCGACTGGTAGCCCCCAGACTCCCTCTCCTCTTGTGGGGAGGCGAAAGGCCGGAAAGCCCCCAGCCCGCTGTGGTTGAGCATGCCCAAGGTGGAGCAGTCAAGGTTTGGAGGGGTGAACTGAGGGTGCAGGTGGAGCAGAGACGTTGGAAAGTCCCGGGACGGGAAGGTGCCCGACATGGGAGCCTGACGCTGGTACATGGAGGTGAAGGTATAGGAGGGTGAAGGAAAAGGGAGGTGGAGGTCCTTTTCCACAGAGACCGGGACACCAAAAGGCCGGGGTGCCTGGCAGGGGACGGAGGCATCTCTGCCGGCTTCTGCTGTGGAGGCCAGGACCATGAGGGCTGGGGAGGCCAGGGGAGTCGGCAGATAGGAGGGGCTGTCCATCTTGAAGGGGCGGTGGAGATCCATTCACCTCCCTGCTGGCGGTTCTGAAGCAAAGAGCGGGAAAAGGCAGGTTGTCAGACGATCACTCACCCAAGAGAAATAATCTTTCAGTTGGTCTGGGAACATAATTTAATCCACAACAACAAAAACACAACATTTCAACAAGCTCAACTCTCTAATAGCAATATAAGCTTTTTTGTTGTTGTTGTTGTTGTTTTTTTTCTGATAAACCCTATTTTTAGTTTGTATTGGTCCGTAACCAAACAGTTTAATTAATTCAGTTTTATGTGAACCTGCTACACTACAGCTTTATAAGTGTTTTTTTTTTTTGTTTTGTTTTTTTAAATAATCACAGCTTTTAAATTTAATTCCAATCAAAAAAATAAAAAAGTGGACTGGACAAGGCCTGCAAAGTCTGTAAATAATTATGACCAAATTAATTGCCAATAAAGCACACACAGAGAGCCTGCAAATGTTAACCAGAAAGTGAGATCTGACCTAGGGGATAAAGTATTTTCTGAAATGTGTTATCTATGTTTTTAGTAAAACCTGTACATTTTAATCAATTCAGGACGTTTCAAGGCATTATAAATCTGATAGTAAAATGTTTTCCAAAAGGTGTTTGTTTCAGATCAAGTAACTGTAAGCTGCTTAAATTAGAAAAACATAAAGTTGTATAAGGTTGTGTACAATATACACGTAAGGGTTTAAAAACCATGAACCACTAACTTGTGAATTAAATGCAATTAGTTCATGAGATTAAAAAATACATTTATACTTTTCTTTACTTGACGGTTTTGTCTTTTGTTCCTGAGAGAATAAAACTTTCTCAAACAGCGTAATTTTTTTTTCTTCAGAAAACACTGTGCGTATTTTGTACAAATGTGCTTTGTAATGCCTTTTTGCAAATGAAAGGACTAAAATAATTACAGATGTCCTTCTTTCTCCAGTAATTTCTCCTTCTTTTTCATTAATATCTCTCAAAACAACAAAAAGTTTCCTTCAGCAGCGACAGCGCACTGCTTGACTCGGAAATCAGCCGCCAGAACAGAAAACATGACAATCAAATCACCAATTAAGGCAATTAAAGCAAATGAAGCTGTAATCAGTTGTGTGATCACGACCCGTCAGTGCGTCGGCACTTACCGTGATGAAGTTCCCAACGCGCGGCTTGGATCGGCTTCACTTCTTCCTCTCTGAGTGCTTTCAACTTTTTTTTTTCTTTTTTTTTTATTCTGTTCAGAGACGCGGCACTTTCTCCACAAGCACTGCAAAAACATATACATATAAAAGAAACTGGAAAAAGAACAGCGTGGCAATGCAGAGTGGGGCTTTCTCTGTACTCCTCCAGATGTTTGCGTGTTTTTCTCCGCGGAGAGCTGAGATGTGCGCAGCTCGGAGCCGTGCAGCTGCTGCGTGTGTCTGTCTGTGCGGGATGAAGGCAGCGCTGAGTGGACTGGCTGCGGGTCGCTCTCTGTCTCTCTTGGTCTTTTGCGCTCCGTGTGACAATCACCCCCCCTCTTCTTTTACCCTGCCCTCTTTCTCTGGATCCCCCAGACATCTCCCCCTTCTCCTCCACCCTCCTCTGAGACCTGCATGCCTGCATTATGGACACATGCAATCTTTTGGCCTCACTAAAGCTGGAACACCTACACCCAAAACAATCTAAATATAAACACACCTTTGGCAGGAGAAACTTTAAAGTCCTACTGTAAAACCTTTCAGAGTCAATTAAAACTACAATTTTCACCTACAGCACCAAAACTTAATGTACAGTTTTTCTATTTGTTTCCTGATTTTTTTTGTTGCAAATTGTGATTTAATCGTGAAAAGCTTTCACCAGCACTGCCTCTGCTGACATCACATGAGGCTATCAAGCATATTTGTATTTTCTTGTATTCATTCTGCTGCCCCACCAAGACTTAATATTAGTCTTCTTAACAGCATACGTGGGGCGTCAACCTTTGGGAGCAACAAAAAACTTTTTCAGGTGCAACTGAACCCCTTTTTTATGCTGCCCTGGACAACTCCCCATATATTATATATATATATATATATATATATATATATATATATATATATATATATAGAGAGAGAGAGAGAGAGATAGAAATATATGTATATAAACTCTTCCTTCAGTGGGGTTGACTTGTTTTCTGTGGGGCCGCAGCAAAACATGTCATATGTGAGAACAACTTAGGCAGGGATTATTTGGGTTGTTTGGTACTTTTTTGGGTTAGAATGAAATTTTCCAGAGGATGTTTCTTACCAACTGTGTCAATTCATATCCATCAGGGGTACGCTTTGTATCCACTGTGTTAAACAAAGATTTTAAAAATATTTTTTGCTACATTCTGTATTAAACTCACATTTTCCTGTATATAAATGTGTGTGTGACTGTAGTAAATATGTTAGAGTCACCTGGGGTTATAATAAACAAGAATAACTATCAAAATCAATGGAAATGTTGAGCAATTTAAATTTTCAGAAAATAATCTAAAATTAAATTGTTGGTAATATTATTTATCTCCACAGCTAATGAAACACTTAAAGACAAAGAAAAAACAAAAGGCTTTGTTTAGGATTGCAAAGTTGATTTAGGAAGGGCAACATGTTGCCACATGTGGCAACATGTGGGTTAAAAATTTATATTTTTTAAAATAAAAAATTAAACTGACCAGAAGCCAAAAGCACTAAATAAATTTCAGGAAAAGTTTTCATCGGCAAACCACATGAAACTGCTTTGTGAAAACACCCAGCACAGACTGCAATAAAAAGATTTTTACTAATAAAAACGTGAACAATCAACCCAAATAGTTATATAATATCATTTCCAATTATTAGCACTTCTGGTGGCTTGTATCTAATTAAACCAATGCTGATATGCCTTTTGTGTTTGAACACATAAAATGGAGACAAGAGTTTTATCAGCTTGTCGTGACTCACTAGTAGTGAGAGCAAAACAAATAGCACGTCCTTATGTTGTCCGACTTGCAACCAGAACTTTTAACTCGGGTGCAGAACTATTCTGAACTCTGATTCAGAGAAAACGTAAACACACCGCATTAACACCTTGTTAATCATCTCAGTTTATGAAGGAAAAGCATTACACCTGGTTAGAATAGATTTAAAATGTTTGTTAGTGACATTTTATGCTTTCAAATGTCACTAAAAACAAACATTTTGTGCATGTATATATATATATATATATATAATTGTTAAGATATATACAGTATCTTAACAATTAGAATGTAATTATTTACTTAAGGAAAAACTATTTAAAAATTTGTTGTGATTAAAATACATATATCTTTCAACTGTTAAACCTAAAATCATCAATTTTCTTCTCACAAATATATTTATGATGGATGAAATTCTTGTAAGTTTTTATTTGTTGGTGCATCTTTACAATTATCCCAGGGTGGGCAGAGTAAAAAGTTGTCTTTATAAACTAAACTCAGTTTCTCTTCTCTTATCCTGTCACAGCTTTATCCCATCTCATTTGATCAGTTCATATAGTTGATTCATCATTTCCACCTCTGCCTCAGTTTACAGGCTCATGGTTTTCAGCGTCCTGTGTTGGTTCTTTCTGTGATCTCCTCAGTAACCTTCTCTGCTACAATCATGCTGATTTAATGTCTTGTTCCCCTCATAGCTGCTTTGAATGGTTTATGATTTTCTTCTCTAAAACTCCTCACTTCACATCTGAGTCTCAGATCTGTCATGCATTTGGCTCCAAGCAGAAAACAGAAATAGCTGAAAAAGATGAACACTGTTAAGAGAATTAAATTCAGTTGCATAAAGAAACAGAAGAATAAACTAAAAAAGCTAAACAGAGGGGAGTAAATGTGCCGACACCCTTTGAACTGAACAGAATATGGCAAAACCTATTGAACATGCAGAAGGAAATAATCAAAACACAAACACAAAAGAAAAGCAAAAGCAAAACATGTCAGGATTATGACAAGAGAAACCTCAAATCAAAAATCTGTTTAAGACCTTGGAACAACTCTTTCTGTAGCTTTCATCCATCAAAATCAGTTAATTTGAACTGGAAAGGCACAGAAATCAGGAGTTCAGCCACTCAAATCAACGCTGTGTGTGTCTTGGTGTTACACAGCTGAATGAGTTGTCCTCTTCTCTGTGGCTCACACAGTCCCATGCTGTCCCCTTTGTATGTGTGATTGACACTTGGGAATATTCCCTTTTGATGAAACACAATGCAAACCAATGGCGTTATTTGTCACAGATAATCTGCTTTCAAGAGCAACACATTACACAGTGTAATATCTGCATTATTCATATCTGATTTCCAGCACACAAAACGCAGCTCAGAGCGCCACAAATCAGCCCAAATCACTCTTAATTTGTTTTTATCGGTATTGGTATTGCTTAAAGACTTTTTGAAATAATGTAATTGAAATAATTCCTTATTCCCCGGAGCCAATCCAGAGGCTTTACACCGCTAATCTAATGTGACACGCAATTTCCGTCGCTCAGACGATTGCTTCCCCTCAGGTCCCTGTCTTTAATGAACAGCCATTTGGCTGTGAGCCTGTGTGCATGTGTCATGTGTGTGTATGCGTGTGTGTGTGTGTGTGTGTGGAATAAGAGGGTGAGACACGGGCCTGGGATGGGAAATGAGGGAATTGGGAATATCATAGCCAAGCAGAAGAAACGGGAAGAGGGAACACATTGGGAGATCGCTGGCTTTTGTTGTACAAACAGCCTGAAAACTTAGCAGATAATTGAGAAATATCTGATGATAGGCTCTTGAAAATTTACACACCTCATTAAAACTCATCAGTATTGTGCTTATACAATACTGCTCTAATGTGCTCTAATAAAAACCAGCAAACCTATTAAATATTTTTTTTAAATGAAGTCACTTATCCAATGACTTCATTGATACTCCCTTAAATATTTGCTTGTGCCTTGACATGAAGGCACAAATTGGAAGTTCTTGATAATTTCTGGGCTGTTATGTCCACTGTAATCTCCACCTGTGGGGACTGATAAATTATATCTTATCGTATCAAGGAGAAGTGATAAGTGGCATGGAAACCTGGTGAGTTTACTTATAACCAATTCATAGCAGTTGTTTGGGAGAACATAGCTATTAGAAAACTGGGGGAGTTTGATAAATGAGCACACAATGGATACACAGGGGAATCCCGATACATGATAATAACTACAAGTAAACACTGATAAAACATAGATCCCCCAAAATACAAAATCCCTGAATACAAAACTCATACAGCCAGACTCAACGTACATGGGATTGTGACACTATTTTGCAGGGAGACTAGCAAGGCTCATTGCGCATAGGTATCAATCAGAAAAAGGATGAAAGAAAACATATTAACTTACATGACAAAAATCGGAACTATAGTTAGAAACTGGCCAGGAAGGCAGACGACAGGCTGACAACAACTCAGAAGGAGATGCACAATAAAAACTATTCTTCAAATGTCTAGAACATAGAAGTAGTGTAGAAAACCAGAACTTTCATTATCTGGCACAAAAACAATACATTGCACCGTAAGAAATGTGGTGGTGGCAGCGTCATGCTGTGGGATTATCTTTCTAAAGATCGAATTAAAGTTGTTTAATTAGTTTGTCATAGTGGGGTGAGTGAAATCATAACACCAATCAGTTCTGAGCCAGAACCTCCAGCTGTCTGTTAGAAACCTGAGGATGAAGTGAAATGATTTTGCACAAGAGAATGACTTCATCAGCAGAAAATTAATGTAGTCAAACTAATTCTGACAAGCATAAATAGTAGAGCTGTGGACGAGAGATGTTCTCACAATCTGAAAGATTTGGAGAAGGTTTGCATGACAGAGTGAGGGGATATTATCAACCTACTGGAGAAAACTTAATGAGTTTTTCAATAAAGGATTATAAGTGCGACCAGAGCAGGTTATCAACACATTTGTTCCTCAAAGTATGATAAAGCTTCCCATGTGTGCATCCTTCTCTCTCACGCTTAAAGACAGCCGGTCGGTTGAAGAGGTGGGCCAGACGGCAGATGCAGACCTTTAAACGGACAAATAAACGAGAGCCGAGACAGACTCCATAACCGTGCTGCCCTCAGTCTGATGTAGGAGTGTGCAACACATGTCTTCCTTGTGACAAGGCAAGGTCATTACTCTTAGAAAAGCCCCATTCTCACTCACTCACACACACAAGGTTCAGGGATCAACCACATGCCAGCAGACCTCCTCACAGACACCAAATCCCAAAATAAGATCTGGTGGAGGACGAAATGTCCTCCGTTTTCACTCATAATCAGCTCTAAAACGTTCTCCTCAGGTTAGAATAACCCTTTAACAGAATCTCCTTCTCTTTCAGTGAAAAATCCCAGAAATATCACAATTTGAAAGCTGATCATTGAGCACACTCAGTACGACTGTCTCCATCGACACTATGCTTATTATTTCTTCCCTGTTCCTCCAATTTGCCGCGTGTGCTAGTGGCGGTGGGTGGTGTATAGTGGATGATGGGTGTGTGTCCTGCAGGCCCAGTGAAGTGTTAATGATGTCCCCGCTGCCGGAGCCAGGTTATGGCACAGGGGCCGTTAGCCGCCCAGGGTAAACTGCACGGCTCCCAGAATAAATTGCCACCCGGAGCCACGCAGGCTGGTCAGCCGGCCAATTACGAGCCTGCCCGCTCAGCTGAGGATGATGGGACGCGATGTTAATTGTGCGCTTTCGTTTTCTGGCAGGAGGTGAGTCACTTGGCTGTCTTTTCGACCACCATGCACACAGTCAAAGGGAAACATCTTAACACTCCCGGTTTTACATTTTACAAGTTCTGCTTTATGTGATGAAACTGTTGCTTTCTTCTGTTCGGGCATTGAGGTTCAAGCTATTTTCAAGCTGTTTTAATATATTTTAATTTCACACCTTCGCTGTTGCTGTCTACGGCGTAAATCCCAACAAGCAAGAGATGAGTTCAGACTAATTAAATCACCACAATGAGAGTTCTTCACTTCTTTTATTAGTGTGCCAGAGGTCATCCAAGGAGTCTTTTAACTTTCTCAGCATGTAATTGGAGTAGTGAACAATAAATAATGATGCTTTTATTTCTTTTATACCCCCTCCTTTTCTTCCCAGTTCACAGAGTAAATTAAGTTTCTGCTGTAATCATTTCCATACACCAATTAGTGATCTTTTCTTTTGCTGTGAGACTCATAATGTCTAATTACTGAAGGCTGTCAGCAAAATCCATGACCAAATAAAAAGCTAAATAATACACAAATGGGTGAAAATGTTATTTTTATTCCAACAGACTGGACAAGGATTTGATATTCCAGAGATTATAATGCAAAATGTGCCACCAGGATCCCTATTCTCCCATAATCAGTGCTGCAAACGAAGAGTTCTCAGTCCTCTGGAGTCAGCTGTGGCTGTTCAGCACAGTGCTGCACTCTTCATCAGTATATCAACACAGAAGACTGTCTGGTAGCACTGCTATGGAGAGAGAGGTTAGCTACTAAATTAACATAGGGAGAGACAGCGCCAGAGCAGAGAAGTCTGCCAGCGAACTGAGCATCGGGGAAGTGAGGCACAGAGAGAGGCCATCGACCAGACAGCGACAAGATGGAGTGGAAGGGAACGTGTGAGAGATGAGCTGTCGAACATGTGACAACGCGTGCAGGCGTGTGGGTAACAGTGGAAGCGTGTACACGCGTGGCGTGTGTGTTATGTGTGCGTGTAAGAAAGAAAGAGAGACAGAGACAGCTCCCAAAAGCGGCCAGTGAGTGAGGATGTGAGCATGAATACAGAGAGAGGCATTATGGTCTCAATCATTGATCGCTTCCTCCCAAGAGGCCTGGTGACTGCCCACCACCAAACACACACGCACACACAGGTATTCTGTATGTTTTTACATTCACAGCACACCACATTCATTGGACCAACATTGTTTGAACTTACTCACATTGTCACTTTGATGTTAAAGTGTCACAGCCAAAGTTCTGCAGGTATTGTGTATGAGGTAAGATATGACCAACATCAAGCAATTGTGCTGTCAAAATTAGGCTCTTTAGTCTGCATAATTTATATGTACCTGCTCTGTGGTTTTTAACTGATGCATTTCAAAAGTGACTGGTGCCGAATGTTTTACTTCCTGACACTTAAAAGCATCTACAAAATGAAAAATTGCTTCATGATGTTATGAATTTGTGGGTTAGCTACTTAACAGAACTGCATAGTCAAGCAATTTTTTCATTCCTCATATGTTGTGTATATATCTGCTGTTTACCGTAGGTTGTTAGATGTAACGGGCTTACGACTGATGTACATTCTAGATCTTTAAAAAGAGTCTAAACAACCTTAAAAAAACAAAGATCGATCTTTTTTCAGCTTTCATCCAAAGAAAAGCAGGGTCAAACACTTTAAAAAGGAAATTCTGAGTTGGATTTTCTTGATTTTCTCAGCAGTTTTAAGTTTTCCACAAGCCACTCGAGAGACTTGAAGAAGTGTTCTGGTCAAATGAGTCGGAAATGTAATCATTTTGGCCCGCAACTTGGATGGTAAACATACACATCTTCATGGAAAAAAACCACCAATGGTGAAACGTGTTAGTGGCAGTATTATACTGTGGATATAAGAATGAGCAAACATGTTAGCCTCTAACTGTGCAAAGCTGGCAGCGATATATCCCAAAAGACTTTCTGTATCTGCAGAGAAAAACAGAAAATCTTTCTATTACTTTTATCTGTCTGTCAAATGTTGATAAAATGTCTCATAATTAAGACTATAGTGCCTCAACAGAGCAGATGCATTTTGAAAGTTGTAGAAATTCTTGCAAAAATATGCTTTGCGCTGCTCATTTCCATCCCCATAGTGTCAAGTCTTCTGTATCGCTATAGGTCAGACAAAGCAGTGACCGCTCATGTCCTCGGCTCGGCATCGCCACTCCAATTTACACACATAAATACACCACTGCCCACCACCAAACATCACACCCTTTCCATCTCCCCCCTCCGCCTTACCCATCCCGCCAGCCAGGGCCTTCACTGCTCTCTCACAGCCACGAGGCTGACACTAATGTGACACTCTGGAAAATAATTACCAACAAACGCACTGCTGACTGCAAACAGCTCGCTCCCCTCAGTGGACTGTCACTAGTCATTAGTCTGAACCCTGAGAGAGGACAAGACCACAGCGATGGGGAGGGAGTGTGCGGGTGATGAAAAGGAGCCTACCACGTGTAGACAAACGAAATGAAGAGGAGAAAACGGCGCTCTGACAGGTAAAACAGGAATAAATAAGCTTTACAGCATGTTAAACTGTGTTGTGAGGCTGTACGCTGACAGAGCATAAGCTGATTTTTGTTGAAGCTAGACAACATTGCTTTCTCTTGGCAGTTTACATACTATTAAATGTAGGAACACCTGGCCTACGTTGTCCAGGAACTGATTAGTTCCCCTGTGCTTTTTTTCCTTCACTGGGTTGTGAGAAAACAATGAAATCTGTGGTTTAAGCAACAACAATGTTAAATAAAGACAGGATGCTCTGCATGAAAGCTGTTTAAGGTGGCAGCAATTCCAACACAATTATCCAAATGCCACCGGGTACATCAATTCTTTGAACACCAACACCCCCCACTCTCTCTTATTTGAGTTGCCTTAAGGGGCAGCGGCACCACAGAGAGATTAAAATTTTTCGAGCTTCCACAGTGGGCAATATTAAAACGTCTCAATACATCTGCCCAGCTATTTTGATTGGTAACTTAACCTCTGACTCCTGAGACAAAAAAAGATCCATTCTCTTTGCAATTGTCAGCAGGCTGGAGTCTAATTCTTGCATGATTCAGGCTAATGAGGCAGTAATAGGCCCGATGTGTGTGTGTGTGTGTGTATGTATGTGTAGATGAGGTTATTACAGGGACATAGAGAGAGGAGAGAAGAGAAGGGGGAGCAGTGGAAGGTCTTCATTGTTCAGTAATTGGAGGGTACAGGCTTTAATCTGGGAGCAAGAAATGGTTTCTTCTCTTTAAAATACTGCAGAAGTTTTCACCCACAGTCAGTTTTCATAGAAACAGACTGAGCTGATTGAAATGTGTCCTCACTCTTTCCAGTCATGGGGTGAGACAGAAGCAAAGACTTAAAAGTGTGTGTGTGCGTGCATGCGTGTGTGTGTGTGTCATTCTTCCAATGGCTTTATCCAGCCTTATCCTGAACCATGAAACCATAGTGCATGACACCCTTCTATGCTCTGCACAGATATGGCTATTCACTGTTAGCACAGAGATTTGACAAGCCAGACTGCGCTCACTCAACAGCCTAGGTCAAATGGATGACTGTCACAATCTTTTTTTATCTTCTTGCCCCTCCCGCCAATATTCCAGTCTGTGCACCCTCTTGCTGCCTGCTCTCCCAACTTTTTCCTGTTCAAATTGACAAACTCAGCCAGCTACAGAAGAACAAATGAAAGAGATTAAGGAGACCTCTGAAGGGGATAATCTCTGCAGGGGAATGATCTGCTTGACCTGGGAGGCAGGTGAAAGCTTTCATCCGGTATTCACAGTGCAAACATTTTCATATCAATCCTTTTCAAAAGAATACAGCTCTGTCGAAACCCTAATGATCTTTTTTAAAGATTCTTTGTTAAAAAAAAAGAGAAAAAAAAAGCTTTTCAGTCTTCAAAAGCATGCCGTCAATGGAAATTGAACATTTCTTTCTCATTTTTCAAGGAAAAAATAATTATTTTTTGTGCAGTTTCAAGTTCACTGGGAAATTACCTCCAGATGTTGTGCTACAATATTTGAATTCAGTTTTTCTTTTAACCAAAATAAACCGTTTTTTGAAAAACCAACAGTAAGCCTACCTTCGATTTGTAGAAGTTAGGAAAACCAGTGAGAGGTGGTCTTCTGTTGGCTATCAACTGCAATGCACCATGACACAAAGCAAGCCAAACTGGTTTTGTGAACCAGTTTGAGCTGAAGATGGGTTTGGTGTACTCCAAAGACCTTCAAAGTAATCAGAGCTCAATCCAACAGAGCTGCAGACAAATATACAGCAATAAAAATTCATGTAAGACAAACTTGAGGAAAAAAGTGAATCTATAATGACAAAAATTATAATAAATGAGTATCCATATTACAACTATAAAATAAACTTAGAAATAAAGAATTGTAGCTGTTTTAGCTTGAAAAGTAGTAGAGAGTTAAATATTTATATATGTAACTTTAAAAATATAAACACAAAACAGATAGAGTTTCACAGTGTGGTCTATGTGATGGACGGACGGACGGACGGACGGACGGACGATGTACAATTTTTTAAATCTAATCTGATTTCTTGACAGTTCACATCTAATAATTATCCAAATTAAATTCAATCTGTATTTTTATAAAGGGACAAATGTTAAGAATAAACAAACAAAATACACTGAAACATTTAGGACCAAACTTAATTTGCAATGTCTTTTCCTAGCTGATCTTTTGATTGCATAAAACCAGGTTCTGATGTATGTGGATGGTATATATAACAACAAAAAATGCAATATTTACCTCAGAAATCTTACAAAAAAAAATTATTGGCCCTGGAAATACTCACTTGTAAAATTAGTTTGTGTTTTATCATCAGGAAATGACATTGAATCAAAAACTTTCTGAAAATCGAATAAAATTAAAAAAAACATTACATTTTCATCTCTCAAAGATCTTTTTATTCTTGTTGTACATATGTAAAATAATACGTTTTTCTGTGTGACACATCAATTAAATGAACTTAAGTGTTACCCTTGTCTGTTGCTCCACATTTCTGTCTATCGCCCTCGATCCCCCATGAGGCTCTTTCATGCTGGCTGTGATTTTGTGTGTCAAAACCTTAATCACCACACAGTCCTCAGCCTCCGCTCACACAGACGTACTATTGGTGTTCAGTCAGTGAAAGGTCTCTCCGTCGTGCTCTCTGAGTGGCCTCTGTTCAAATAGATCAATAGACGCTGGCACGTCCCTCCAACAACCAAAAGAAAACAATTAAAAGCCATCGATCCTGTGCCAGGCTCCTCCATGAATATACATGTGTCCTTGACCTTCCCTTGGAGGGGGGGAGAGAGAAAGAAACAGGTGTGGGAACTCTCCTTTCACTTCCTTTAGCTGAAATGGTAATAAAGCAGAGATGGTACAATCATGAAAAACTAGGACACTTCAGCCTGTAGGTCATTCTAACATGTTTGTGTAGATGGCTGTTTAATGTCAATTTTGATAAAGCAAACATTTGAGACAATAGTAAACCAAAATGTTAAAAGAAGCCTCCAAATTCTAAAATGTTATCAGAGGACCTGGAGTAGGTTCCTAATAAAATTACGTACAATCAGAGGTGTGAAAGGAGAAAACCTGTTTGCTCTATAAGAAAATATAAAGGCCAGACTGAAATGCATGAAAGAAAAACAAAGACCTGGGTTTAAATTCTCTAGACACTAGAAGAGAAGACAATGTTTGGGAAACATGATCCCAAACATTTTCTAACAAGAACTAAATTCAGTGGATGTGAACATTTTAATTAATTTAGTCTAATTTTGTCTCTCACAGTTTGCATTGGACAAGTCAAGAGCAGAGTCAAAACCTGCTCACCCCATGAGCAGGTTTGCCATGGGGCATCTCATGATGCCCATGAGATGCCATGGGGTGAACATGACGTATATGGAAAAAATACATTAAAAAACTTCACAGCTGAAAGCAGGGAGTAGGGCACGAAGTACAGCTGACCAATATCAGAGACTGGTGGACGGCTGCAGGAACTGTCTCATTTAAGTATTTGTGAATTAGCTTTGTAGAGGTAGAGTGACCAAACTTATCTCTCTCCCAGGAAAGGTTTTTTTTGTGTGTGTGTGTTGTTGTATGTGTTGTTTTAAGTACAATTAAATTAGTCTTATAACTATTTCTTAAAAAAAAAAAAAAAAAAACTCAAAATTTAAAGGGCTATCCCAAATTTTTATAGCCTGTGTTGATTTTCTTAATATATCCACTCACATCCATCCTCCAGCGGAAGTTCACTGGAGTTAAATTTGTTTTTAAATGCTTTTGAAACCAGTTGCTCTTTTTTAAGTCAGTTTCAGACGCAGACTGCTCTTTCTGAACGCAGATCGAATGTCCCCTCAAGCTCGCTCACCGAACGCCCCTTCTTTCTAATTACAGATGTGTGACATGCACATCGTCACATCTCATGTTAGCACATCACCGTGCTTGTCCTACCAAATGCTGGGGTCACAGCAGCCGGAGCTACAGGGGACATCGCTGCCCTGTCTGCCGTCATAGGGGATTAGCATTAGCATGCTAACAAGACCCTCTGGGGAGCATCACGCTGACGGTCATGTTGACAACTGTCAACAGCCGGCTTTAATTAGCCAAGCGTGGTCGTCAAAGCGCTGCACTGAGACACATTTTCCTTTTTCCAAGAAAATATTGTCGACAGTTTTATAATAAAATATTATTTCAGCTTTTTGTTGGTTGTAAGAGAAAAGATTTCCTCATGACAGGTGTTGGGATTCACGATGAAAATACTGCTTTTCCTTTATTCTCTCTAATACATCATTCATCATCACTTTCCATTTCCACCTGACCCAGCCTCCTTTGCATTTGCTCTCATGTTAAACATCAGGAGTCAACAGTGTTAGCGCTGACATGTCGCACCGGCTGCCTCCGAAACCTGACAGTATCAAGTCGACGTTGTCATCGGCCCAGAGACGAGGTGAGAAGCACAGTGTGTGAGGGGTAAAGTGCATTGTCAGTCAGACAGTGCATTATCCAGCCGTTCTTTGGCTGTCTACCTTTTTCCGTGGCAGGGTAATGGGAGTGTCACACACTCGCAGACAGTTGGAGTCTCGCTATTCAGCTGAGAGGCCATGTCCATATACACTGCCTTCCAACTGACTGCCAGCGTCGCTGGAGCAGTCCCGTCTGCCTCACAATGACTGTCAGAGGCAACCAAGGAGAGGGGGTGGGAGCTGGCTGGCTGGCGTGACTGTCAGTGACCGGTCACAAAGCATTTACCTGCTGACAGAATCACAATTAGTCCAAGGAATGTTGTTCCTAGAAAGGAAGAAAAAGGGAGACAGAGGCAAGCTGGCATGGGAGAGGCAGAAGGGACAGGTAGGGAAGGGAGAGGACACACAGGCATGGATGGGAACTGAGAGGTGGGAAGATAAAGAGAAGAAGGTGAGGACAGCAATATGAAGACAGTAGCAATGGAGAAGGAGAGAGCAGAGGTAAAGAGAAGAAAGGAGGTATACAAGGAATGTGAGGCGCTTTATCTCATCCATTCTTACTTCTGTGGGTGTGTGTAAGAAATTGGATTGGAGCATCAGGAGTGTGTATCTGGCTGTCATTGACTTGGATCAACAGACATTTACTTAGCCATACAATCCTAACGAATCCCCTCCAGTCATATCACCCTATCTACTAAAGCCCCACAGTAACCTTCAGGAAGAACTGACCTCTGTGTTCCAGTCAGAGAGGAACCAGAAAAAGTAAAGCAAAAATAAATAAATAAAAGCTGGTAGTTCAGTTATCGCACCCTTCGAAATTCTCCATACTTTGCCACTTTACAGCTCCATAATTCAATTCACTCAACTAGGGTTTCTGGCAGAAACAAATACAAAGTAGTTCATGATTGCAATGTAAAAGAAACATGATTTCATATTGTGTTTGTTGTTGTTTTATTTGTTTTTTTACAAAGTAAACTTGGAAAAGGCTGTATTCATGTCCTTACCCATAATAGTGCAGTGATTACATTTATGGGTCACCCAGAATAGTCCACAATATTGCGTATCAGTCATTTTCAGTATAAACACAGCTGTTCTTGGAACGCTTTAAAAGTATCTTTGAGAACATTACAGAACAAACAACATCATGGAGAACAGGGAACAAACCGTAATGCTGAGACGTTGAGATGTATATGGCCCCTTTTCCAACAGAGATAGTTGTGTAACATCTCTACCTGCTGATGACAACTCAAATCTAAATTTTTCCTGACTCAGAATCAGTAGGTATCAGTCCATAGGTGCTAACCATAGACTCTGCATTTCCACTTCTTGAGTGCCACTCTCTTGCAGTGTTTGGACGCATCTGCTCCAACACACCAGAATTAAATGAATGGTTAATGAACAGGCTTTCCCAAAACTTACTAATATACTAAGGAGGTAATTCAAACCTCATTCATGTGTGTTGGAGCAGAAATGTATCCAAAAGTTGCAGGACTGTGGCCCTTAAGGACTGGAGTTGCAGATCCCTGGTGTAGACTATATAATCCACTACAAACTCACACAAAGCCAGACTCAAGTGGGTTCTTTCAAAGTCAAGAACTCATCACCACTCACTAATGACCTCTCCCCCCTTCCTCTGCAAGCCAGCAGCACTATCCTCTCGCCTTTCACTCCGCATCTCTATCCCTTCCACACACTTTTTTTGCGAGTGTGATTTCTGTCTGAGTGATAAGAGAGCAGCCGAGGTTTCTCCCTGGCCTCTAAGGGACAGGCAGAGCATGACCGAAACTGTAGTCCCAAACCAAACACTAGTGGAAATTGGTCCAGAGGCCAGGATCAATACTGAATTAGCCAGTACGCTGGTTCTATGGAGGGCTGCTCCGCTCTGATCTGATGATCCATAGTGAGAGGCCACAAATGGAGACACAGACGAGACTTCCAGACTGTAAAGGTGGCATCCACCATCCAACAATGACATACTTGCAATGAAATATCGGCTCAAGAAATTTACAGAGTCCTATAGTGTCTAAGATCACCAACAGCCACATTTGTGTGTTCAGATCCTTAGTGATAACACATTTGTTACTGTTAAAGGGCAGAACATTCTGCTTGTCTCCTCCTGAAAGTACATAAAAACCAGACCAAAATAATGAAACAAAAATTTCTTTGGAAGCACTATTACCAAAGGACAAATTTGATAAGCAGCAACATATATATCCATTTGATGTGTATCAAAGTAGCATCCACAAAATGGTCAGACAAACATTAGTCTAGCTCCTAAAATTCACCATTATCTTCTATGACTGATGTAAGATTTTTTTTTACTTATATCAGTCATATACATATACTGTAATGAACTTATATAATAAAATGCAAAATATTTAATTCTGCAACTAAATGCCACACAAAAGCTTCAAGAGATCAAAGATATTTTTACAATCCTGACTGCACATGGTTTATATCTTCTGTAGGATGTGCAAAACCATTTCAGTAACTTAAAGAATGGTGATAAACAGGAAGAAAACCGTGGTGGGTTCTGGATGCACGGTAATTTTTACAAGTATATACATGGTTGAATGCAAACACAGAGAAAATATTTATTATAAAATTTTACATGTCTATAAAAATGGCTTGTAAGAGCAAATTTCGTAGTTAGACTTGGATGCACTTTATCTACAGATACCTTCTGGTGCAGTGGTTAAACAGAGGAAAATCTGACCTCCGGCAACAACCACAGTTTGAAATAGGAACTGCACTGACGGCCATGCATCCTAACAGAAGGTATAAAGGTCAAAGGGCATTTTTTTCAGCCTGAAGATATCCAGTGGATAAAGCTGTACTCAAGGCTAGACACCTCTGTCAAACTGACTGTGATGGTTCAGAGAGACATTGGCTAATGTATGTTTTATTTCAAGTAAATATCTTCTTGATTCCAAAAACTTGGCAAAGTAATTTCTTAGCAAGAGAAAAATTTTGCTCTCAATATACAGAGAATGTGACTTTGCCTTAAATGTAATCATAAATATTGTTGAAAAGTGAAAAATAGTTTATATCAAGGTGATACTTGATGTCTGAATGAGGTTTAAAAAGTTGTCTGCCTTTGTCATAAAGGCTTAAAAAGCAGTTCTGCAATGTCTCTGTCTAAGCTACTTTTTACATAACAGTTAGGCTGAAAAAGTCAAATGTGCACAGATTTCTTCTTTGCTAAATCAGGATAAAGATTGGCCAACCTGAAATGGGCATTAATGAGACATCCATGGATGTCTATTGTTTGTTAAATTCAGGCAACATTTTCCCAGCAGTAAATTAGCTTCAGTCTGGATAGGACAGGTATATATAGGGGCCAACACACAGAGTACATCCAACATCAAATTAAAAGTCATGTAACTTTAGAACCTTAAGAATTCACAACATGTGTTTAAAATGTTAAAATGGCTCTCTAAGAACATTTTTAACAAATTTCAGGTCCAAATAAAAACAAAGCAGTTAAATTAACTTACGCGTGAGGAAGAATTAGCCACATCTTTCCAACACTTCTTGTAAAACATTCAGATGTAGGTGTTAAGACTCAGCAAAACTCTCACCAAACTCAAACTGTGAGAACAAAGGCTAAGAGGAAAACCAGACTTCACCTATATCACATAATAAAATATTGATACATCATATAAAGAACTCATTATGGTGCACACGTAAAACTGTGTCAGTTTCTTAGAATACAAAGGATAATCCTTTAACATATTACAAGTTTGACTTAGATTTCTGAGTTGCAGATTCTGTCACTGCAGGTTTTTCACGTCATGTTGGACTTACTTGCTCTCTGTGGTCCAGGTGTTAGTGCTCCACTAAACTAACCTCACTGTTCATCACTGCCTGCCCTGATCCCAAAGGCAGGTATGTGTATGTGTGTGTCTCCCTGGTGATTAATGAGCAGCAAAGCCTGATGGATTGTCCTGATCATAGAAGGGACACCATGTTGAGCAGGCACATACACACCAAACACACAGAGGCTTTGCTCACATGCAAATATGTGAATCTCTGCACACTCACTCAAGCACACACCAGTCAACCCCCACCATTTTGAAGACAGATGATAGACACTTGCTGGCCACTGTATTAGGTACACATTTCTAGTATTTGTTTGGATTCCTTTTGCCCTCTAAACTGCTTTAATTTTCCATTTCTCAGATTAAACCAAGTATCAAAAACATTCCTTAGAGATTTTGGTGCATATTGGCATGATAGCGTCAAGCAGTTGCTACAGATACTGTAGATACTAGGTTTTGGTATTTAAAATAGCTTTCTTAAAAGAAAGCCCCATGAAGTCTCATCTGAAATTAATCTTTTAGTCCACAAGCAAAAATGTATGTGTGGCAGAAACTAACTCTGCACATCAGCCTTCATTTGTCTGTCGTGCAGAATTCCAATATAAATGTGATGAAAAGTGAAGAAGTTCAAGGGGTTTGAAAACTTTTGCAAGTCACTCTACAAATGCAATCTGTGGTGAGCAGAAACTTACCTTAATCTCATTTATCTTTAAGTTCATACTGTGATGCAGTCATAAGAAGGGAGTCATCTGCAGGTTAGACACTCATGAAGACAATATCAAGGTTGCTTCTCCCCCCAGGCCTCGGCGGTGAATGCACACCATGAAGCTCATTTCGTCTCTTTGAGGGACACGTTTGTTTCTTCAGAGATCCAGGTTAATGTGATCTGAATCCACTTTGCTATGCTTACCATTTGACTGAGTTCTTAAATTGATTTACATCGATAAAATAGAGCTTTCTTGGAGCCTATGCATCCCATTTGGAATATCCTATTTAGCAGCACAAACACATGCATGCATGCGGATGCATACACACACAGACACATCCGTGTTCTCCGCCAAGAGCTCTGATAAGGTTGCTTATCAGAATAGAAGAAGGGCAGAGAGGAAGGTGGGGTGGTAGGGTCGCTGTTTGATAATGGCTTTCACCAAATCCCTCCAGTGTCACAGATTAAAATGCCTGCTTGAAGAGCATTAGCAATCTCTCTTTTCATCTGTCTCCCCACTTTTTTCCCTCTGTCGGCAGTGCCATCGGATTTCTGGGCCAATCTATTGTTGCAGGCCTGCCACACATACAAGGAGAAGTCAACCTCAATCTGATAGGCCATTGTCTTATTCTTCCCATCGCTGATTCCTACTCAGGGTATTGATCGCAAAGAAGCCCCCCCCCCACACACACACACACACAAACACACACTTCTCTCATCACATGTCTCACTGTGAGGGGGTGCTGGTTCATGTGTGTCAGTCACTCTGATGGAAGATGCAGTCATTGTCCCAGTGGAAGAATTGTTCCACTGGGGAAAAGATGCCTAAATTCCAGTGCATATCTTCTCATGTGAAAAAATTAGGACCTTTCCCCATTAAATATTGTTATAAAGTGAGAAATGATCACACATTGGTGTCTAATCTTTTTTTTTTTTTTTATCCACCTGATTAAAGAAAGTGATTTATTTCTCTGAAAAGACAAAAACTTGCTTTGTTTTACTCAACAAATGAAGGATGTCAACAAAATTGAGGTATCCTCTGAAAAACTTCAGTCTGTTTCCCCCAGAAAGCAAAGGCTCCTGTATTGTTCACCTCCCATGAAAGTTTAATATGCGGTGTCTCTTTCTGATTGAACAAATATGCACTTACTTATCAGCAGTAGCAAAAGGGTGTTGTAGGTCTCCTGGAGGGATTTACAGCTTAAGTAAGACGTTGCTTCTTTAAGCATCTTGCATTTTACTTTCACGGTGAACTGTTGGACTGTCAGAGTAAGAATGTGGTAGTTGGTCTGAATTATCTCCACTTGTAGAATATTTTCCATAAACTGGCCAGAATTATTCATTATTCCTCTGAGATCTCTTTAATTTGCTCCTTTATTGTCATGATTTTGGAGTATGTTGCCTGCTTTGCAGATCTTCTGTACATGCAGCATGGCAAAGTGTTACAATCGCACCTGAACACAATCTTCCAATCCACCGTCACATTTCTGTCAAAATACTGAGTAAAAGCATCTGAATCAATTGACCTTGATGTGGTATTTTAACCATCTGAAGTATTGCTCACCGTAAATTGTATTGTTTTAAATAAAATTCTGAAAATTATATTTTAAAATGTCTTTTCTCCTGTTTTAAATTGGTTGCATATTTCAGAATTGTCCTTCTGTCCACATAAAATAATAAATTAAAAAGAAAACACTCACAAGTTGTTTTAATTCTCTCACGACTTCATATTGCTCACGTGTCAAACTCGAAGCCTGGATCCTTTAGTATAACACTTTCATTTCTTTCAAATGTCATTTTATCAATCAAATCAAACACGTTTTTATCTGTACAGTGCCAAATTACATAAATGTGAAAAGATTTCCAATATTATTTAATTTTAAGAAGTACTCATCATGTACAGACAGTTATTTTTTAAATATTTCAACACTTTGTTAATGGGTATTTTTATCTAAACATTCTGTCATAATTGGCCCTTTGAGGACATTCGTGACCTTAACAAGGGCCAAAATGAAAATGAGTTTGACCCTCCTGGTATATTGTATCTGCATGGTAGAACTAAACAGAACTGAACCCACCTAATCTGGTCAAGGTATCAGGAGATCACGAGTGAGGAGAGGAAGCCACTCAAAAACCGTGTCGCCACTCCAGCTATACTTCCCCCTCCTGCTGCCACCTCGCTGCTCCTCCACCGTGCCTCACAGGCCCGTCTGTCACCCCTCTATAATTATGAGGAGTGAGAGTAATGTGTTGCAGTATGAATAGGATTGTCGGCCTGATTGTGATGTATAGGCTTTCATTACCATGTCCAGGCCTGTGCCCTTCGCCGTGTAGGAAATCCTATTTAGGCCCTAATTTGGGAGCCTCCCCGACCGTCCCGCCTGATAGCAATCACGCACAGTAATTGTGTGCTAGGGCAACTGACAAGAGTGGAGGCAGACGTTGAGAGAGAGAAAGAAAGAAAGAAAGAGGGATTGGATGAGGAGGAGGGAAGTCCTGACAGTGATATATCTACATAGTTTGGTACATTATTCAAGTCATCCTCTGCAGAATGTGTATGTTTTTACTATATATCAGTGTATTGTAGTGAGGTTCATCAGAACCAGAGTGATTTGGCAAACTTCGGAGCATGCATGCAAAAGGGTTGTTGGGATTTTACATTTTGACATCAGGAGGACTTCTGTTGTTCCTCTCTGCCTTTCTTCTCAAACAATGTTACATGGCTAATTGGGAGGAGAGATCACACTAACTCAATAATTATGATTTATGAGACAATCTCCGATGGAAATCATGCATTCTCCTCTGATTTGATGGCAACATGTAACCAGCCCTCTAGCTATCAATATTTGTGCATTTTCTGTCACACTTGTTAACTTTTTCAATATTTCATTTGTTCCATTTTTTTAGGAGGCAGCAATGCTCTGCACCAACATTTATGCAGATCTCACCCCACTTATAGGCTCCAAGATAATGAATGTCTAATTGACTCATTTAAATAGTGTTTGCCTGCAGGAGGGCCTTTGCATTAAATGTTTGATTGCCCTCATATTAACTGTCATTAATCCCCTCTGCTCTTAATAAGGACTTTATGAGGCTTTCTTAAAACTTCTCATCTACCTCACTGTCCCCTTTGCATAATTAAGTACAATATTCAAAAATATGGAAATGAAGGAGCTATCCAGATTTGACTAATGGTCTGTGCCACAGATTTGTAATTATAGCAAACCTTTGTATTTTCTCGGCCTCGCTGGGCCACGGTTCATTAGCTTGGGTCAATATGGGTCGATACGGTTAACGTGCTCTGCCTACTTTTCATACAACATCTGATCAAAATGTGGGGGGGTGTAAAGCTGTCGTAACTCTTGTCCTTGCTGTTTGGTACAATCAGACACTACAACGTTCTTTAAAGAAAGATGTACTGCACCCAGCGAACTTTTGACAGCCATTACAAACTGTCACTGTGCCCGAGTGGGTGAGAGACACAAACTTGTCTGTGTTTATAGCTTAACTGATCCTCTTATTCCCTGCTACTCCTCCAGTCCCTCTGCTCTGCCCTAATCTCTCCGGTGGTTTTACTGGCCCAGGATGACAAATGGGAAGGAGAGGCCAGCCAAGCGTGGGCTGTGCGGAAGAGGCTCAGGCCTGGGGTCTCGCTAAGCCCCCCTTCAGCTTCGCCTTGGATCATCTCTGACATGGCCTCTGCTAACCCTCAAGGATGAAGAGGCCGTGCACCAACCCAGGTATCAGTTCAGGGAGTGCAGCCACACATATTTGGTCCCAAACATGTACATGATAGCAAATAAACTTCTGATCAACACGCTGCACCAGATTGATTTGTCTCATGCATGCACCGACAGCCTCCCTCTCTTCTTCCCCCCGCCCCCACCCCGGCTCCTCCAACGATCCGGGGCAGGTTTGTGAATGTCATCTCCAAGCCGGTGTCACCAGATAAAACTCAGCCATGCAGCTCTATTTTAGTATACACAGTCCAACTTAATAAGAGCATGAACTAAATGACGGCAAAGTAATGAGTGGGTTGTGTGGCTGCACTCGGAGCTGTGACACTGACAGCGCAGGGGAATGTAATGCGTTGAAGCCTCCTCCATGCTCCTCTGCGCCCCGCTGCCTCTCAGCCACGGGATCAGCTGCAGGCGCTAATGAAACGTCAGTCAGGTAATTGAGGCTCTGGTGGTGGCGGGCCAGCCAGGCAAGTAGTCAGCCTGTGTGGGTGATGACACCGGGACGGCTTGCTGCTACAGCATCTCACCAAACCCTCCTCTGCCCCCCCTTCATGGAGTATCACAGGAACTTCTTCAGGACTCAGCGGCTGGGAAAACATTGTGTTTATGCTGACAGTTTATGCATTTCCTCCTGGTTTGTAAAACAGACAAATGTGAAGTTTTCAAACTGTTGGGTGATTGTTAACCGGCACAGTAAATAGCTGCTGTTGCTGAGGAGGATTTTTACTAGCAGCATTATTGCAGGAGTCATAGGTTAAAATCCTTTCTTATTGCACCCCAGAGTGATGTTTCTCTCCATGCCTTTTGCTGACCTGCTCAACACCCACTGTGAGTTATGGTTAATGTTTAATTCCCTCGCAGTGACAGCTGTGGATCCACATGGTAAATTGGATTTTTCTCTCCCCCCACCCCTGCCTGCCTCTTCTGTTGGAACTGAACTTGTGCAGTTAAAGAGAGAAAAAGACATTCATTGCATTGGTTTGGCAAAGAAACCCTTGTCACACATTGTTCAGAGATTCTCTGTCTCTCACTGACAAATCAAATCAAACTGATTTGTTTCTGAGCACCAACAGGAGAACAGACGGGGGCTCGACCCTCCACCCTGGTCTTGGTGATAAGTGAACCTGCAACTGCGCGCCTGAGCTGAATGAACCACCATTTCCTGACACTGCTTGGCCTTCTGCTATCAATTCTGTGGACCACAATTAATAATAAAATATGTGAAAATATATCCAACCTAATAAGTGCTGTTAAGTCATAAATAGAACAGGTGAGGCCATACCCTTTTTACAGAAAAGCAGAAAAAAGCATAAAAGCTAATCAGAGGAACAGACTTTTCCTGTGCTTTTGCTTTTTCTTCACACACAACGTTATGTCCAAAAATTAAATCACATGACATTTTGATTTTTTAACTGAAGCAAGCATGAATGAAACATGATCAAATAAAATGGCAGAAATGCGGATAATTTCACATTTTCCCATGGTGAACTAATCTCTTCTTTTTAAAACACCAGACGTACAGAGAAGGGATAGAGAAAGTTTATCAAGATGTCCACATTGGTTTTAATATTTGGTCAGAACAACAATGGATCTAAACTTCCAACTGGAAAATTCAGTTCCTCCTCATTCTAAAATTGCACGTCTGTCACTCTGTATCAGCCGTTTCAAGGTAGGACATCTTGAAAGGCAACAGCATCTGCCTGCAGATGTTCCAAAGAGCAACAGCCCTGGAAAAAGGGAAGTCCAGATTTAGTTCACCTGGTTGCTCCACTCCACTCTCCTCTTCCACCCTGGGGCTTGAATGTGGAGAGTGGACAGTGGGGTTAATTCCTAGCTGTAAGCACTGCTTAGCACTAGTGATTGAGTTTGTGTTGTCGTAGGCCTCTCCCACCCACCAGCGAAAAAACATCCAGTGAAAATGACATCTACTGTCCAGCCCTGTGGGTACTTTATCTCCCCCAACTTCCCTCCTCATTGTTGCAGCTCAGCGTCCCAGAGGGCACAGGTGAATTTGATGTGGAATGATGATTAAAAGTTTGCTCCCTCAAGGTGACCCAAATACAGGAAAAGGTGAAAGTCGAAGAGATGTGAAGATGAGAGAAGGGCATGGGGGCGAGAGTCTGGTTTGGACATTTTTATGGCACAGATGTTGGAGCAATTGCTAATGCACAGATGCTGTCTCTTCACTGCGCAGGAAATTGGTGACATTACCAAAGAGAGAAATCAGTGGCAATCTAATCATATCCAGAGATATCTGTGATATATGTCGGCTGTGCTCTATTTCAGTGGCGCTGTAACTTTTTATGCCACTGTCATAAATATAGAGTTGTTCAAATACTGACAGGCATTTTATTTCAGAGGTACAAAAGTTATTGAGCTTTGTCTGTTATATTGTGTTAGATCATAAAAACAGAGAACAAGATATATAGCAATACATTTTCATTTCTTGGTTGGTTGAAGCATTTAATTTAGTCCCTTACTGTAGCAACTCACTTACAAGAGTTTAAAAAAATTTGAAATTTGTTTTTTGTTGTCAAGCAGATGCCAAATTACAAACACATTCTTAAAATAGACTTTAATAGAGCACATTCAATAGATGTACATTCTTTGTAGTCTAAGACAAATTAGCGATTTTAGGCTTAATTGTACATAATACTAAACAAATTTTTCAGTTACAGGAATGTGGATTAATTTATTGTTGCTACAGCTGCCTACTGTGTGGAGAGGTTAGAGTTTGATTAAGTATTTTTTGTCCATGTAACAAGTTCAAACAGACACAATTAATACAGGTAATGAGTGGAGGATAGAAGGGCTTTTTAATGATTTGTGAGAGCCAGAATTATTGCTGGTTTGCAATAAAATGATTCATAATTATTTTTTATTCATACAATGTGATATTATGGAGTTTTTTTTTTTAGGCTCTGTCTCTCACATTTAAGCTGTACCTACAATGCCATAATAAAAAGTACAAACCTCTCCATTCTTTATAAGTGGTATTTATGAAACATAGCTGTTGTATTAAATTTTTCTTACTGTAACTATTAGGACTTGTTCTTACCATTGGTCACCATTGTACCCTCAACATTGTACAGGGAGTTCTCCTTTGTTCTTCATCAGTGCTTCATCAGATGATCCCAGAGACAAATTTGATCGATTTCTAGTACCTGAAGCTACGGTGAGTAAGGAGACAGTTTTGGCCAAGCAAAAATAATAAAAGTAGAGAAGCATAACCATTATTATTTAAAATGTTAATTTTCATGGGCTGGATTTGGTCTACTGCCTCAGCATTGTCTGCCAAGTTTACACTTTGGGCACTGTAAATGACACAGAAACCGAAGCATCATATCATAAAGCTAAAGCAGGTAAACTAAACAACATCAGTGAACCTTGTACGAATGGAACATAAAGTATCAACAGCAAAAAATTGATAGAAATAGAAAAAATGTTGCGAGAAATATGCAGGAATCACAAGTTTGCCAAAACACAATCCTGAGGGCTACTAAGAGCTCTTGGTACCACACTTCAAGAACCAAGACTCCATCACATCTCCCCACCAGCAGTTTGGGCCGCCGGTGTAGTCGAGCAGCCGGTCGACAGTGACAAATGCCAGCGATTAGCCTGGCTACAGTTCAATTATGATAAAAAGCCGGCACACCTCTTAGGCCGTGATTAAAGCCTCGGCCTGGCCTTGATAAAGAGATCCCATCCCAGCCACATTATGAGACACTCTCCTGTGGTGTTCTGCCTCATGCTTTTCACATCAGAGCCAGGATGGAGTTCATGGCAGAGCAAGCTAGATTGGGGCTATGGGGGTCTTTATCATTCAGACTTGGCTGACTATATTTCTCTACCTGCTGATTTTCTATTTATGCTAGGATTTTTTTTTTTTTTTTACAACCTTCTCATTTTATATCAGCCTTGTAACTTGGGACTCTTTTGATACTAAGAGGTGTAGCAAGGAAGCCCCAGTTTTAATAAATGGATGGGCAGTGATGAAGAAGATATCAGAGGAGCATGAAAGGAGAGAAGAGGAGGGGGGAGGGCATTAATCCAACAGCCGACCTGTAGAGAGCGAGAGAGAGAGAGAGAGAATGAAAGACAGAGAAGAAGGGTTGAGAGAAGGGAGGAGGAGGAGGCAAAAGAAAGATAGCCTTTCGGCTGTGTTCTGTCAAGGGAGAAATTACACATTTACGGAGGTTTTTTCAGCCAACGACGAGTTCCATAGATCAAGCCACTGGATTTATGAGCCAATTTTCAACATGAAATATAGACGCAGGGAATCCATTTTACCCATGTTTACTTGCCTCCTCTCACTCTTTTTCTCTCTCCGTCTCAATCAAATGGCCTTCAGAGTGAGGATGGGTATACTACTGTAACCTTAGCAGCGCTTACTGAAGCTGTGAATATAAAGTAGGTTGATTACAGAATTGATTAATGCACATTTCAAGAGGGCAAAATTTTTAATTTGAAGATAAAGCAAAAATATGTTGTTGTTTTTTTCCATGTTTTTTATACGGAAAAAACATGATGCAAAACTTTTAAATTAAAAATTAAAGGCTTTAAATATTCACTAAAAATCTCAAAACAGTAACCCCGGTTCGAACTATCTGTCATTCTGAAGTTAAAAATGACTCAAAAGGTACAAAAGTAGACGACTCATTATAAATTGTAGGACATAGCAGAAATGTTGCTGTCGGTGGTATAATATTTTTTTCTGCAGGTTAAAGATGGAAAAACAGAGATAAAAGCCTCTTAGCCTTATGACAAAATATCAGGTGCTGCAAAATCTTAAAATTACAAAAATAATATTGCTTCTCATGTAAACAGTTACATTTGTAAACAAATTAGTTGGAAAAATACAAGCAGATGTTTTCTCATGATTAGATTTTCTTAAAATGTACAGAGCCAAGTCTGTGAAACATCTGGAGAATCTCTAAGAGACATTGTTGAAAAAAAAAGTACAAATAAAAACCTCAAAATAGTAACACATATATATATACATATATATATATATATATATATATATATATATATATATATATATATATATAAAAGTCAGATGCCACCCATAAAACAACACATTTTAGCCATCATAAACTATCACCATAATTTAAAAAGAAAATTAAAATGGGATTGGGACTAATGAATTAATTTATTGTTTGCAACAGTTTAGATCAAATCATGATTATTTTTGCTTTAAAAATGTGCAACTTCAAAACATTTTTTAAAAATTGATTTAGAGCTATGTTCCAAAAATTGATACATACTTGTACTAAATTTAAAAGGGCCATGTTACAGATTAACATTTTTTGCACCAGACAGAATCTGTGAATTTAAAGTTTCAAGTCTTGCCTAAGATTCTCAATCAGATTTAGGTCTAGATTTCTGATACATAAATATGATTTGATCTAAACCAATCCATTGCAGCTCTGGTTGTATGCTCAGGGTCAAAGAGGATCCTGGCAGTGCACAGACAAAATACAAACTTTAGATAAGGGAAGTTATAATTTTAGATATCTATGGCCACATTTTGCCCTTGGTCCATAAATTTGACACATTTGTTTTAGAGGGTAACAATACTTTTTCAAGACCTGATAAACTACTAATGCGTATCCCCAAATCAAAAAGCTTCCCTTTCCTGGCAAACATATTCAAAATTTGCATAGAAATTAATGCCTAAGTAGGCTAAACACCATAATTGACAAGCAATTAGCAATATTATGAGACGGGGGAAACTTAATGAAGTTTCATTGGCTCTGCTTAATTATCATATTAATGGAGTCATTAGTTGTCACTTAACTTAGATGACAGGTAAGGTAAGAATGTCAAGATCTACAATTTTCTGAACAAATCTGTATTCAACACTTATTACCCTCCAAGTCCACACCATCTGAAAAGAAACAACTAGACACAATTAGAAAAAAAAAACATTTTTATTTTGTTGTTTCTTGTAAGCAGAACATTTTTTTAAGTAATCATAAAAGAACAATAAGACAGTTCAACATAAAAAAAACAGACAGAAGGAAGAGAACAGAACTCCAAGTCTCAAGGGATCCAGCTCTGCAAGATGACACTGGAACACATTTCCAGTAAACACCATTGGATTATTAGGCTACAAAAAAAAAAAAAACCTCAGATGACTCCAATGAGCATTGCGGTTCCAGGTCCACCCACTCCCTGCCTCTGGTCTTTCATTCCAATTCATTTCAATTACCCAGGCATTCCCACCTTCTTCACCCTGTCCCGATTAGTTCAGCCTTGCAATTTACAGTTGCTCTTGCCTCATCTATGGGCAACCGGTGGTGGAGGCAGGGAGACGAGCAGTAATGGAATGAAATGTCACTCAGTCATTGCCTTTGTCACGGCCAGACGGGGAGGGTTTGGAGAGGTCTCGTTAGTAGGTGAGGGGTTGTGTTTATGTGTGTGTGGAGTCGGTGGTGTGTCTGTGTAAATGGACAGTAATATGGTGACCGCCCTGATTGTGTCCATCTTGTCCGGCCATAAGACTCCTGGGCACTCCACTGTCATCAGGATAAGTAGCCCAGTCGTTTGTCCTCCAGACTGTATGAGCTCTCATCAGGGCTTCTTCGCCTTTTTTATTGAAGATGAGCTGGAAGCAGATTCTCGCCTCTTGCGCTGCAAAGGCATATGGAAGGACAATCGTATTAGAGAATGTCAGAGATCACACCTTCTTCGGTGAAGGATTAAACATGTTTTGCCCACTAATGCTACGTTCACACAGAAGGCAAATGTAAACCAAATCTGGATTTTTTGAGCCGGTCTGAGCGGCCCAATTCTGATCTTTGCACTCCCAAAAAAATCCACTTCCGTAAATGGCACTAAATTGGGTAAATTGTCAACAGTTTACAAAGCATCTGCAGTCTGAACGGTCATGTTGCATTTTATTAGACTTTTACGTCATAGATGTGAGGTGTGCATCATAATTCTGTTCCAGAAGAAGCCAAATGTGGCAAATGCAGACATAAGCCATAGCTGAAAATTATATTTGTGAACTGATAGCCAAACAGACGGATGAACGGATTGAGGACGGGTGTGTAGATGGATAGTTCTCATCAGGGACCTTGGATGCTTACTCCAGGTACTCCTTGTTGGACAACATCAACCAGTAAAAATTGTCACATGTATATTTTATTCGGTTTAGACTGCAGCAGGTCACTGACTTTGAATCACCAGTATTCAAACTTTTATATGTATATAAAAAAACAAGACCATTAAACTCATTGTGTAGTAGCATTTCATTATTTGATGGCTTTATGTTCACATTATTTGTGCCAGATTTCTTCACACAAGTGTTTGCAATGGTTGCAATGGCTCAGTCTATGCTTACCGAGTTGGGGGTGAGTGGCGCGCCTACAACGTCAATGATCTGCTCCTTTGGCTCCACCTTAATATCATCTATGTTGGGCCACGACTGAGCTTCTACCGCTGGAGTGGAGGATGCAGTACTGTTTACAGAACTGAGATCTCCTCCCTGTGGGACTCCAGCAATCCCTCCTCCCGTGAGGCCTTCACATCCGGCCCCACTGCCAGCTTTAAGAAGGGCCTCATAGCGATGACGGAGCATCTGTTGCTCGTATTCACAGTTGCTGTGGGCTTGCTTCAGTTCATACAGGAGCACAAGGTCACTGCGGAGTTCGTTGAACATCTGCACAATCTCCTCTGTGGGCATCGGGTTAAGATCTAGATCCAAAAGAATGAGGTACAGAAGAGATGAATGAAAAGTCAGCTTGAGAAGCTTTGATTAATTGACAGCTGTGAGGATGTTGTGGGAAGTTAAAGGTTGGACATAGTGTACTAATGCATCCGTCTATCAAATTATCTAATAAATCTTAGGCAGGTACTTAAAACACTTAAGTTTTATTCGTCAGTTTAGTGAAACACTTTTATTAAAGTGTTAAAAAGAACAATTATCACTATATATTACCTGTACACTTTCAAATTTTGTTTGAAAACAGAGGTTTATGATAACAGAGGTCCATTGCTGACTAATGTGAAACGACACACTTTCAATTAAAATTAAAAATGTTAAACAGTAAGGTTTGCGATGACATGTGGGAAACACAAAAGACAGAACCTAAACTTCTAATAAATGTGTAATTATTTGTTTTTAATTGTTCTGGTGATTTATTCATTTTTTTATACTTTCAGAGGATTTCATTCCAGATCAGTTTGAAGTATAGCCATTTATAAGTAGGTGCTTCAACCGTCACCCGCTTTTAGACTATAAAATTCATTAATGTTGGCTTTTGAAGATTATATCTTCACTATTGTTTGATCTTGTTTATAATTTGTCGTCTTTCTGTTTTATTTTCAGTCTAAAATAAATACCTCATTAAAAAGAAAAACACTAAAGACAAACTTCACACTTTTCTGGACTGCATGGGAACCCTGCTAATCTACTGAAGTTGTCGCTTTTCCTGCTCTACTCAAACTCACATTTACTGCAGAGGACTGCTGAACATGTAAAACTATAAAATACTAGCTGATTGCTAATATTTATTCATACTCACCCACTCCTTGCTCTGCCAGGATCTGCTCAATGGCCTTGATCTTCTTCTGGCCAACAGAGCTTGGCAGTTTCATCTGAATAACAGAGAGAGACGGAAAAACGCACCAGCGCAGGGCTGTGATTTAAGGTACTGGCAATATTAGGATAAACGGCTTCACCTCAGGGCTTTTAATTTGTATGAAATGCACTTCAGCGGGTCAGATCAAAATGTCTTTATCCAGTGAACTGCATCTGACTGATTAGCCATAGGGGCTCTCCACTTCCTCAGCTGTGCTAATGCATTTTCCATTGAGATCAGAAGCTCCTCATCAGTCTTCATGATAAATAAGGATCCTCTTGCTGCTTTTACAGATATTAGCTGTTCAGCAACAGATTTAATCATCAAAGTGATAATAAAAGATAAGTTTGAAACTCATGTTACTTTCATACATCAAATTTAGCACCAACCCACCATGCTTCTGGTTGGAAAACTAAGTAAAAAAAACTTTATTGCATTTTCTAAAAAGTTTTTCACGGCTTTAAAAAGAAAGCTGTGTGATCATTTATTCCTGACGAGAGCAGTTTCAAGTCTGATTTCTACTTCAACGGAAGTTTTGTGACTCCCAACTGGGATTTAAGAACCAGGTTATTTATGCAAGAGGAAGAAGCAACACTCACCCTCTGACTGCGCAGAGTGACACCGGCAGACTTGAAGTCAGGGAACTTGATGCCAGCTGTCTCTGGAACAGCCTGGAGAAGAAAAAAAATTACAGGATTTGATTTTATTTTCAACTTTTGGATTGCTATCAAACAAAATCAAATAAATATGTTAGGACAAATCTGAATAATATGTTACTTTGGTGACATAAAAATGACACTTTAGTCATTTGAGTGATAACTCCTGAAACAAACATCATAAAATAAAACTGATTTATATCTTTTACATATCAATTATTCAAATTAGTTTTTTTTCAACTTTTTGTGCAGTTCCTTTGCTTACTGGTTTTTCTGTGTCTCTTTTTTGAGGGAGCTTCTTTTTAGAGACTCTCTTTTCAGCTCGCCTCAGCTCTGTAGTTGTGTCAGCTGCTTTGATGAGTTTCTGCAGATCCTGAGCCTTCTTCTCACGCTCCTTCTTCCTATTCTCGATCTTCCGTAGCTCCTGAATAAGATACTCTTCTTCTGCCACCTAAAGGACAAACAAGAGAGGTGCACTTTTCTTATTAAAGGGGCACAGAAAGCACACAATCAGTTTTCATAAAAAGTTCAAGTGTGTTTTAATCAATTTGAAAGTCATTGATATATTTCTGATTTTACCTTACTTCAATTTACAAGTAAATTAATAAATTTGTTTATTTTATAGATTTATTAAACATAGTGATATGGTTTGAGTTTTTATTTTTGTTCATTTGGATGATTTTGGCTTGAATATTGCATCTTATTACACTGAACTTATAATAACTACAGAAATGTCATGTTGAGGCCCAAACTGTAGTTGTCCAGCAGATTGTCATAGAAATAGTCCACAAAGATTCTTAGGAGGTCATTTCTACCATTGTTAAACAAGCTGGTTTTTCAGAGTGCTGTGTGTTTCAATTTAAAGTTAAGTGGAAGAAAGATTTGTGACAGGAAAATGTTCATAACTTTTCACTTACTGAAATTAACTTGTCAACATTGATACACTTTACTGAGATATAACTACAAAAATTATAATTTATATTTAGCACATTTCATCAGATTTTAGAAATATTGAAGGTAAAATATCACTAACTTGCTCAGGTGTGCGATTAAAGAGCTTCTCCAGTTGCTCCTTGCGGCGCCTTTCGTGGCCAGCATCAAAGATGTAGATCTTGGGTTCGGTCCCAGAGGCTGCACGAACCTTGGTCAGCTTACCGCAAATGTTATAATATCGTTCTTTCAGGTCCTCTATGGAGCGTTTCTAAAGATGCACAAATTCAGAAAAATGATTCCAAATGCAAATGTCTCAAAATTGAGATTTTTCTCATAAACAGTAAACACCAGTTCTGTGAACTTTACTCTGTATTGTTGGTAGTCATAGCGGTCGTGGATAACTACGAAGCGCAGGTCGAAGCGCTTGCACAGGTCAAAGAGGTGATCTGTCTCTCCCTTGGTCCAGCCATCGTCATGGAGATGCATTTGATATTCTTGCTCTGAATACACTGGCACTTGGACTGTCTGGACATGCAAATAAGAAAACAGAAACATCATAAAAAAAGAATCGGGAGAATACTTTAAAATTAAACATCTGTAAAGGGACAGGTGAAGCTTACCTTGTTAAAGCGAGCAAAAGGGTAGTCTTTTCCCTCCTCGGCCATCCGTCTCCAGTGGTGGAAAATGGCCCCATCTTTGCGAGCTGGATTGGTGAAAGGCATCCATTTCCAGGGACGAACTTTTTTACATCCAAGCTTGGCCTTGACGGTCCGATAACCTTGAGTGGTATCACTAGGCAGCAGAGGCGGTGCGTCTCTATAGGTAAATAAAAGACAAAAACAAAGGGTTTTTTTTCTTCCCCCTTTTTTTCCTGCTTTTTTGGCACTAGTGGCCTTTAGTCATTAGTAGCTAAACAGGAAACAGGTCTGAAAGAGAAAGGGATGATATGTAGTAAAAGCCCCTGGACCATTTACTTCATGTCAAACCTAGGAATTAAACCAAGGACAGCTGCTTCTATAACAGCAAAACATTTTGTAGAAATATAAAATGAATTAAAGGAACAACACCAACAACAACAAAAACACATAAATGTATGTTTTGGAAGAAATGCATACTTCTTATCTGAATACAACAGAGCATAAACCTCTCTGTGCATTCCTTCTGGTCTCTTGAAAGTCAGCGTCTCAGTTGCTTTCTTGGATTTTTTCTGCAGTGATTAAAGGGGAAAAATACATCTGAATTATAATGGTGTTATATACATAACCACAGTGTATGATAATACCAAACCTTTCAATCATGTTAAGGCTGTTGTTATCCCATATGCTAATACACATTTTGCTACCACACTTTTTTTCTTCCACTCAACTTTTTATTGATATGCTTTCAGTCAGCTTTCTATCAGTGGCGTTTTAGTATCTTACCCTCTTTGTGGAGGGTGTCAGCAACTGTCTTCTTCATGACTATAGCATAAAATATCTGTTTTAAAATTGTTTGTTTTGGTCAATTTAGTCTAACTTTCATTGACATTCGGTTTTCATAACTGTAGGCCCTAAATATTCAACTTAACAGAAATAAATCATATTTTGTTATTCTAATTTACTAAGATATATCTGCGCTCGAACAAATCAGTAACTGTTGAACTTTCTCTCACCTTATCCGAGTTGATGAGATCTTTCTTACTGATGGGACCATCGTTGTCTGTTCCGCCAAGCTCCAGAATATCCCGAACATCAGCACCGGTAGCCATAGTTATTATATGATGTTTCTTGTGCTGTTTATAAACGCTTTTTTCAGTCTGTCAAACAGAATTACCGCTCACTAACCTACAGGCGCTCATTCATTCTCTGAACCGCACAGTACATCAGATGCCATCAAAGCTAAAGGCTAACGCATTTATTTCTCAAGCTTTTGTCTCAAATTACTCCAAACACCTGAATGTGCTTGTATATCTTTTAGTATTGTAGCTACGTCGGCTAAGGAAATACGCGTAAACTATTAACAAAAAAAAACAAACAAAGTGTTTTGTTGTTAAACGCAGAACGGTAGCTAGCTTAACACCGACGCCGATCATTCCATTCTGACGACACGGAGAGGAATTCACCGTCGCCACCTTGTGGTGTGGAGGAGCAATAATTTACCGGGGTTTTTTTGTTTTTTGTTTTTTTTTGGGTGGGGGTGGGGGTGGTGAGGTTGCTTTTTCTGCTTTCTGTACTCAGTTCCTCTTTTTTTATTAAAGTGAATCCGTAGTCTTATGTAGATAAGACTAAGATAATATACAGATGAACTGCATGATGTCTCACCTAATGGCCTCTCATCATAGGCACTCACTTGCCTGATCAGGAAATCTGCAGATGAAGATAGTTGTTCTGACATACCATTTCATGTCTTAGAGACACTCTTTTTAAACTTTAGTATCAGTGTTGTGGACTGTGTTGCTGACTTTTAGCAAAGCTTGATGGTTGAAAATGTTTTCCTAATGCCTCCAACAAGTTGCCTTCAATGATTTCTAAATTCAAATTGCACCACGGTGCACTGGTAACTGCTTGAGTCTGTAGTGATGTAAGTGATGCTTCATATTTAACTAGAATCAAATTATAACTGACAATGTCACAATACAATATATTACAATCTGCCCAAAATATTTCTTTCTTGTAAAAATATACATAAAATGTTGGAAGGACAAGGTTGAATTTGTGAAAATATGCTATCAATCTGGGGATGCTGTGCTTTTTGAAAGAAACAACATCTATTATGTTTGGTGTGTATTGATTGCCATAATTTATTTGCATATTCTGTAAAGATTGTATTATTCCGGTTGAGATAAAAATTATTTCAGTTAGTCTTGCTGTCTCTAATTTATCATTCAGGCAAATCCTTTTCTAATAAATTTACAAGCATAAATTTACAAGTATATCTCTATGAATACATAAATAATAATTCTCGTTAAACATTAAGCAGATAACTTTTCAACAAGAATATGTTGTTAATGATTAGCATACATGGTTGCTGATATATAAAATACACTTAAGGGTTTTTTAAAAATACACATTAGGTCCTGTTACCAACAAGATTTAAAAAATTGTCTTAAAACTGATTTAACTACAAAATTGTAATTTTCTTATATTTTGCGTATCTGATGTTTTTGGAAGTATTGTAGTTTTATTTGCATGCAGTGCGCGACTGAAAATACATGTCCAAAAAAATTGGAATTTAATTTTACATGGTGGTGCTCTTATTTTGAAATCCCGTTCGATAGTATCAGCTCCCAACTCACCGGAAGCAGTTGCGAAAGATTCAAAAGTGTCCCCCCCCCAGTTTCTGCTCCGCCATTTTCGTAATACCGAAGAGCGAACTGAGCTATTACACTAAGTCGATCTGGTAATACCAGGCTTTCTGATTTGCAATAGTAATTTTAGGTTTCTTACCGCCTTCATCAGCTCAACAAAATGTCGGGCGAACAGGGAGACAACAACATCGAGGCGACTATCGAGTTGCCGCAGCAGGAGTGAGTCCATTCATTGTCGTTTTCTTTGTTATAGCTAGCTAGTTGGGCCTAGCGGTTCCGTACAAGTGAATATGTTATCATTTATGTTGAGTCCAAGAAAATCAAAAAGTATTTTTAATAATTTAGTATGGGATGTGGTTCGTAACTCGAAGAGGTGCGTGCGTTTTATCTTTGCTGTTTGATTTAAAACAAACATAGGGCTTGGCGTGGGACCCGTCTATTTACTGGCGCCAACTAGGTCGAGTGCTTAAATCAGACTGTTGGCGTAGATACTTGATGGTGTCGATCATAAATTCATGTTTCTTGGGGAAGACGATGAACAGTATTTTTTTTTTATGCCGCCAGGTATGTTTTATTTATCCTATTGCCATTTTAGGCCGATGTTTAGGGCACTTGCCATGTGGCCTAAGGTTATTCCGCCGACTTGCGGTCTAGTAACTTTTTTTGAGGATGAAATGAATGCTAGTGTTTTTTGTTTTGTCTGAAAATGCATTATATGATTAAAAGTAGTTGTTGAATTTGTATGGCTAGTGTTTTTGTTTTGTTTTTCATAAATATTGCTTAAAATTAGCTTTGAAATTTAACTGTTGTTTAACTTTTGTGCTTCAGGGGAATTAATGGGAAACCCAAGAATGAATCCAGTTCAAGCAGGAAGGAGAGACCCCCTAAGAGAGGTGGAGGTGGTCGCTATGATCCCTATGGCAACGTGAAAAGATACAGAGTGTTTGTCAGTAACATTCCCTACGATGTGAAATGGCAAGCCCTCAAAGACCTGATGAAAGAGAAAGGTAAGGTTTTTTGGTAAGAGACATTTAAGTGTGTGGGTTTTTTTAGGCATCTGCATCCAGGGTTATTTTGTTTGACCATATCACTTCTGAAGGCCTTGTCGGAGTGGTTCTTCAGATTGTTGAGAGTTTTTCTGGAACATCATCACAAACTAAGGAGTTGATGCCATTTTGTGCAAGTGCTGTGTACCTGGATTGAACGGAGTCGCCATTGAGGTTATTGTAACCTCTGAGGTGTTTGTGAAATGGAGGTTGTTATTAAAGCAAGTTGACCAATGCGAAAATCCCTTGGCTTGGCATCTTGAATGGCATAATGAGGTTTACTCTAACAAGTGAGAAAAATATGGATACCAGCCTCATATTGTCTTTTCAGTTGGAGTATCTAACCATCTGTACATGTTGAAATTATGTAAAATTTGTTGGAAACATGTCCAATTTAAATAGTTTTGTGCAGAAATTTTGATTTCTGCAAAGATCACATTATCTTCTATTTGCATGAAGAGTTGATTAGTTATGGGATATCGGAATTGATCACATGTCATTAGCCATGCAATGAACTGCTAAGTTAAAGAATGTGTTTATAAACGGAACAGTCTGTTTGGAAAAGGACGGCCAAGTGTTCGTTTCTGTCAACTGTTGAGTTAAATTGCATTTTCTTTTTTAGGTGTGACCTTGACAAGCAAATGTTTTCTCAGCAGATCTCCATGTTGTGCCACACACAGCTCTTTGCTGGGGATTTCTGTGGGGTACAGGTCTACAAAACAAAGCAGCTTCTTTTTGTACTGTCCTTGTTTTGAAAGCCTAGGTCACTGACGTTCATTTTGTGAACAGGCATGTGACCAGGAACATTGACAGTGGTTGCCATTGAATTGAAAATATTTTAAAAATTTAGTTCCTTTTTTTTATTTATTTTTTGCAAATCAGCACTATTGGAACAGGTTCGTAGTTAAAGAAGTGTCCTTTGCTCAAGAATTTGTTGTCTTTAAGAACACGGTTATTTTTGTAGCCGCAGATCTGATGGGAAGGTTTCATTGCGATAGGATGAGGGACAAAATAGCAACATTTGACTAAGTATCACTAGGTGTGTCCTGAAATAGGCAGAGGTTTTGTATGGGATTTTTCTAACTTGAAATTGTATGGTCAGTAAACTACATGGAGATGGTGGTCTTCACTGTTTTAGCCAAATCTGAAGGCTATGTATTGGTCATTTCAACAGTTGGTTTCTTCAATCGACTGCTTTTGTTGTTTCTGGAGAATTCTTACAAGGACAGACTAAGAAGTCTTATTACATGTTTTTTTTTTTTTTTTTTTTTAAAGATCCAAGCTTGTTTTTTGTAGACCTGTACCATATTGTGCTGCTGAGGTGCTGGGGGACAGCTCAAGACTCTAGCAGTCAGAGCTCATCGGCCTTCCTCCTTGTTTCTGCTCTAAACCCCCATTGTTCTCTCGGCTTCTCTCCCCTTGGTGTGTGTCGTCTCTGGAATCTGATTTGTAGTGGGTGAGGTAACGTACGTGGAACACTTAATGGACGCAGAAGGCAAATCGAGGGTAAGTGCAAATACATACAATCAAAATACATGATTAAACCTAGACAAACACGTGTTTGTCAGCCTTGGTTTCATTAGTTATATTGCTGGGAATTGTTCAGAAATAGAAACCTGGTGGAGTTCTTGAGATGGTAACGTGCTGGAGGCGTGTCTTTGGTGGTGTCGTCTGTGCCACTGATTTGAGGCCATCCTGAACAGTTGATGGTTTTACAACCGGACATCAGCATTACTTGCTTCCAATCCTGTGGATTGATAAGCTGACAATTTCCCTTTTGGTTGCTGGATTTGTTCCTTACGACTTAAGGGGTTTACTCGGCAAGATGTTGTTACAATGCTGTTTGATGTTTTTGTTAAATGTAATTGGAAAATACATCTTTTAAAAATATCTTAATGGAGTGGAAACCTATCGTATTGTGGAGTTTCTTCCCTTTGGATGGTTTGAGATGAGAAACTGATTTTTCACTATTCCTGCTTGGTCACTGACTGGTTTGCGAATATTTGTCAATCTAATTTACATAGGCTTTGTGAAGACTTTTGTGTATTTCACTCTTCTGCATGTCATTTCCATTTTCTACATATCAGTTAAATAACCAAATAAATATTATCATTTCTAATTTCTTTTTTTTTTTTAATTTATATTGCCTGTTCTGATGACTTCAATCAAAAGGGTTGCGCGTAAGTACACATTTCTTTCATAATTACCTTCTGTGATATAGGAAAGTAGGACTCTGAATTTCTGATTTCGAATGTTTTGTTTAGTGTTGTTGAGTTCAGAACAGAAGAACTTATGAAGAAAGCAGTGGAAAGTGTCAACAAGCACAACCTCAACGGGCGGCCTCTTAAAGTGAAGGAGGTAGACTGCCGGGAAGAAAGGAGTCTCACATTTTGGATGCATCTCTAGTTCAAAAAGCTTGAGTGATGTTTAAACTTTTTCTCTATTAGGATCCTGATGGTGTCATTGCTCAGAGAGAGATTGGCAAGTCCCAACAAGCTGGAGGTCACCCAGGAGGCATGGGAGGAATGGGGGGCATGGATCGCATGGGGGGTATAGATCGCATGGGAGGGATGGATCGTATGGGGGGCATGGATCGCATGGGAGGGATGGATCGTATGGGAGGCATGGATCGCATGGGAGGGATGGATCGTATGGGGCCCGGACCAGGAGGCCCCCTGGTCAGCATTCCTCCCAGCCTTTTGAACAACCCCAACATCCCCAATGAGATCATTCATGGTCTTCAGACTGGCAGGATTGGAAGCACCATCTTTGTGGCTAATGTGAGTTTTTGACATGCTATTGTATTTACATTTAAAATTAAATCTGAATATTAAGAAGCAAGAACATAACTTAAATACAGTAAATACTTGGAAGAACAGGATTTTATAAGTAAGTCTAAATTTTACAATAAAATTTCAGAGGATTTATTTATTTATTTTTATTTACTGCTACAACCTCACCAGAATAAAAAGCTGGTGAATCAGACTGAAAGAACTAGATCACAGTCTTTGTTTTATAACTGATCTCATCAATTGTTGCTGCAGCTGGATTACAAAGTGGGATGGAAGAAGCTGAAAGAGGTGTTCGGCATGGCAGGTGTCGTGTTGAGGACAGACATTTTGGAGGACAGGGATGGCAAAAGCAGAGGCATGGGCACAGTGACGTTTGAAATGCCCATTGAAGCAGTCCAAGCTGTCTGTATCCTTTATCAGATTAAATACCTCATTTTTATTTTTACAACTTGGTTTCCTGACATTTTGTGTGTATTTCCTTAATTATCCCTCAGCTATGTTCAATGGGCAGCTCTTATTTAACAGGACCATGCATGTCAAGCTGGTATGTTACAAAGCCTTGATTGTTAAATCAATTTTGTTGCAAAAGTGGACATCATTTTAAATGTTTTTTTATGTCTTTTTTTTTTCCCCAGGATGAGAAATCCCTCCCTAAAGATTTTGGACAACCAGATAGAGGATCCTCTCTTCCCCGTAAGTATACTTTCCATATATTTTTAGGTTTGATTTCATTAACCTAAAAATGAAATCAAATTCAGCTAATTCTGAAAATATTGTGGATTAAGTCTTCCCAAAGTAATAGCAAAAAACAGTAATGTATGTTGAACACTTCAGTGCTGGAAAATTATGTGCTTTCCCCAGTACGGTTTCCCCAGTACATGGTACGATTGGGAGTTAAAGTTTGTATCTTGTGTAGTTCTTGACAAAAATACACTTTTGTGCAGTCAGGAATTTAAAGCTTTGCATTTTTCCTGAAACCAGGTGGACTGAGTGGTATTGGTTTGGGGCTGGGACCCGGAGGTCAACCTATTGATGCTACCATGCTGAACAGAGGAAGTGGAGGTGGTGGTGGAGGTGCCATGGGGAACATGGGCCCTGGAGGTAACCAACACTTACTTTTTACATTTAAGTAAGTCTAGTGAACTGTATTCTTACAAACACTTTTCTCCCCTTCAGGAATGGATGGGATGGGATTTGGCAATGTGGGCGGTCGCATGGGAGGAGGTAAGTTTTTAAATTTACATCAATAAATTTGACTCTCAGGAGATTAAATATTCCTCACTTGAATATGATCAGCAAATTTGGCCGTAAGACCATTGCATCAATGTTTTCAGGAATGGACAACTTTGGCGGAATGAACATGGATCGTTTTGGTTCTTCAGGCATGGGAAGAATGAACGGTAAGTTTGGGTTGAGACTCACTAAACACTCCAAGGCAGGCGTGCTACTCCTCACGTCTTGCTGGATGTTTCTAATGGTTTCATCTCTTGCATTGTCAGAGATGGACCGTGGGATTGGTGGTGCTTTTGACAGGGAATTTGGGCGAAATGAAATGGGAATGTCTCGCAATAATTTTGGAGACTCCTTTGAAAGAGGAATGGGTTAGTACTTACTGGATTGTTCCAAAGCCCGTGTAGTACTTTCTTGTGCTGAGATGATTAAAAGTTGCTGTTTTGTGTTACTTTCTCCAGGAAATTCCCTTGGCATGGACCGCATAAACTCTGGAATGGACCGCCTAGGAGGCAGCTTGGATCGCATGGGAGGAATGGCCATGGACAGAATGGATCGTGTGTCTGATCTGGACAGGATGGGATCTGGCTTTGACCGTATGGGCTCTGGGATGGACCGCCTGGGGCCAAGTATGGACCGGCTCGGACCAGGCCTGGACCGCATGTCATCAAGCATGGACCGCCTCGGCCCTGGAGGATTTGACCGACTCGGCCCGTCTAGTCTGGATCGCATGGGAGGCAGCATGGACTTTGGCTCCTCCATGGGTATGGATCGCATGGGCAACACCGGGCTTGATAGAATGGGAAGCAGTTTCGAACGCATGGGGTCTGCTGGAGGCCTCGACCGTTTCTCCTCCGGAGGCCTTGACCGCATGAATTCTGGGATGGATCGAATGGGATCTGGAGGCGTCGGTGGTCAGTTTGATCGCTCCGGAGATATGGACCGAGGATTTGGTGGGAATTCCTTTGCTGGAGCTGGAGCTGGAGGGCCTGGAAGTGGTGGAGGCAACATGAGGAAGGGATGCCAGATCTTTGTCAGAAATGTACGTTTCCTGATGTGGCTTAATTTAGAGGGTGTTTAAGTGTCTTGAGTTTTAAACTTGTAATGGATTGTGTTTTTCAGCTGCCATTTGATTTCACCTGGAAGATGCTGAAGGACACCTTTAATACATGTGGTAAGATTACCTTTTCTTTTTCAGGAAATGTAAAAACTAGCAGAGTTTCAGCTACCTTTTCTTGTCCCTGCTGTATTTTACTTTGTTTTTTAATTTTTTAACCATATTCTACATTGTCACTGCAGGTATGGTCCAGTATGCTGATATCAAGATGGAGAATGGGAAATCCAAGGGATGTGGCGTGGTCCGTTTTGACAACCCTGAAACTGCTGAGCGCGCCTGCAGAACCATGAACGGCTATCGTCTGAACGGGAGAGAGATCGACGTTAGGATTGATAGAAACGCATAATTCATGTATATGTGTTGCGTCACATGATTTAGTCAGTAATGTCTAAAACATTCTTGCTCATCAGATTTGTCCTTCAGTATACCTGGTTTAGTAAATGTTGGTAAAAGGTTTTTTTTGTCTTTCATTTTTTGTTTAGTTGATACTTTTAGTTAGAAAATTGTAACAGTGGATGTTTTTAGTTTTAGGTTATTCAGGTGTTCTACTTTTTAGCGACCAAACTTTTCTTTTTTTCTTTTTTGTTCTGTTATGCATCACCTGTCATTGCATTTGTTCTGTAAGGTGTTTTGCTAAATAAATCAAGTTGTATTAAAATGTCTTTCCTTCGTTTTGCTTAATGACAACAGGCTAATAAGGATTACTATTTTGATACTGAACAGAATAAGATGGCGGTGCACTGATTGTAAAATCCAATACATTCAGCTATATATATATACATATATATATATATAAATAAAAGTAGTATTTTAAAGAGCAGAAGGGAATCTGAAAGCTGTTCCTCTGCTGACGTAGAAGGTCGCCACCGGAAGAAGGTTTACATGCGCGGTATTCAAGATGGCGGCCCCCTTATGTCAGTGTTACCAGGTGAGAGCTTGGGACGCGGTTAATACTCCAGATTTGAAGAAAAATCATGACAAAAGGGGCATTGTATATTTGAATTGTTCCCTTTCTATAGTAGGTTTTGGACGGCATGACTTTGTTTAAGTCAGCCTTTCAATGTAGCATAAGCTAGCTGTGTTAGCTCTTATCGACGAAATCTCTTGTTTATTAAAATGTTCCTACACATGCATGCCATACGTAACTCCCTGTTTCATTATTTCATATCACCTTTTCTTAAAAGGTGGTATTCTCCATATTTTTCTGAGTTTATGACTTTACTTTGACTTGTCAGTACTAAAGTTTAGTGTCTGTGTTCAGCTATATCTAAGAAGAGGTTTGGTTGCCTTCCCTTCTTCTTCCCTGCTGCTACCGAACAGAACCAATGTTTACAGGATATGTGGGCTCCCAGCAAGATCCTCACAGGTACCAGAACCTCATGTGACGTTTTCTGCAGTGAGCAACTAAACTTGATATGTGCAAACTACATTTTGAGTATTACGACTTACACTTTTGAATATTGTAAAGTTTTGTTTTTCAGAAAGTGAAGGTCATGTGTTATATTGATACAGACAGAATAAAACACTTTGAAGCCTTTATGTCTTATATTTTTTATGGTTATAACTTACAGATAAACATGAGATCAAAATATTTTAAGTAGAAATGTCATACCTCTAAACAGTGTAGCCACAATGAAGATCCCAGCATGATGTTAGAATTGGTGTAATCAAATCCCAAACCTACATTCAAAAAGCATAAAACACATTAAGTTCTGAATGTAAGACTTAGGTTGGGACTTAGAGTATGCCACTACAAACATGCTGCCACACAGTTTATTTGTAACAGAATTTGACATTTCTTTTCTTTTCTCTATCTAGTATGCACTACGTTTTGTTGGTGAAGCTCATAAAAACCCTAAAAAAAAATACTTCATTATTTGGTTGTAACTTGGCAAAATTTGAAAAACTTTAAGGGCATGAATGGTTTCTCTAAGGCATCGTTTCTTTTTTTTAAATTCCCTTAAACATACTTTAAGTTTATTTGGTTGTGCCTCAGCCTCCTCTTCTTCAGGTGCGGCATATGTCAGAAGAGAAAGGCGGAGGGAGAAAAGGTTTCTTGGGGGAGTTTTTGGATAACCTCAAGCAGGAACTGAACAAAAACAAAGAAATGAAAGAAAACATCAAGAAGTTTCGGGAAGAGGCCAAAAAACTTGAAGAGTCAGATGCACTGAAACAAGCTCGGAGGAAATATGTTAGTATCTCTACCCAAACAAAATCACTCTCACTTGTGTCATCTTGGCCTCTAGTGTCTTTTCACTGTTAGTCCTCTCCACTTTCTTTTCCAAGAAAACTATAGAATCAGAAACGGCAAAGACCTCGGAGGTTCTGAAGAAGAAGTTGGGAACCATTTCTGAGACCGTAAAAGAGGTAAATGTGAAATGAATCTAACAGTGTTGTATTCTTTGTTTTGACTGACATGAGTTGCTGTAGACTCTTGAAATGTGTTTGCTTATTTGTGTGGATGTTAAGGGGCTGGAAGAGGTCAGTCGTACAGAAATTGGTAAGAAAATCAAGGAGGGGATGGAGGAAGCAGCAAAAACAGCAAAGACTTCTGCAGAGACGGTCTCCAAGAGCGGAGAGATGCTGGGGAAGACGGGTGCGTTCAGAGCAATATCTCAGGTATGCACTTAACTGAGCCCAAGCCTAAGTCATGTTACTTTATGTTCATTTCTTTCTGTTTATTTTTCTATAAATTAAATAAATCAAGCTTGATTTGTATTATACTGAAAATGAGACTTGTGAGTGTTACAGGTGTTATTCTTGTTCTAGAGCGTGGAGAGTGTGAAAAAGGAGATCGGTGACCTTGGCCAAACGGGACCTTACAGACCTCCAGCCCGACTCCGAAAGAGGACAGAGTTCTCATCCAAAGGACCGGGGGAAGATGGAAAGGTCTTCGAAGCCAACGAGTACGTGAGTGCTCATTGAGTCCTCTGATACCAACAGAGAGGAATACCCTTTAAAGTTAGGAATATGAAGTTCCACTCATTTAGGAGTTTTTGCCAGGCTTGGCAGTTTGCAGAATAAAGACGGGTAACTCTATAGCTTAGACTACTATTTATCATTTATTTGATGTGGTGATTGCCTTCCACTCTGACTCAAAATGTGTCACAAAGATAGTTGAACTAAACGCATGTTCTAAAGCTTTCATTTCTGTCTCCTTTAGGGATGCTACAGGTGTGGTGTTGCACAAAGACTCAAAATGGTACCAGCAATGGAAAGACTTCAAGGACAACAATGTGGTCTTTAATAGTAAGGAATAATCACCTTAAGTATCTCACTTTGTCTCTGCTGTTGTAATTGTTTCCCCAACTCTTTCAGCTTAATTCTTTTCTATTATGCCAAAAAAGTAATATTTTAACAAGAAAATGAGCTTATAATTTGCAAAACATCACCAGAATAGTTTGCAAAATAGTTATACTGTTGCCATATTTATGCAACACATTTCATAAAATATTCCGTGTGGTGTCAGTACGACAAAGAGTTGCTAGTATGTACTTTTGTATGCCATGCATTGAAGTTTTTCAGAAGCAAGTGTTTTGTCAGTCATTTTATCTCACATTCCCACCCAAAAGAGTTTATTTGTAACATTGAATATAATCCAAGAGGTCTGTATATAAGCCTGAGATTATTCAAATGTATAGTGCTGCAATGTTTTGCAGTTTCTTTCCTGTGTTCAACTCCCAATCTAACCCTCTCTTTTCCTCCATTATCTGCAGGGTTCTTTGAGATGAAAATGAAGTACGATGAGAGTGACAACGTCATCATTAGAGCTTCCCGTGCCGTCACTGACAAGATGACAGACATCATAGGTACGAATAGTCTGGAGATGCAGATATCGGACTCAAAGATCTAATCAGAATGTTTTTATTATTTCATTTAATAGTAGCAATTCTACCATTTTTTTGTGCCTTTTTGTTTAGGTGGTCTGTTTTCAAAGACAGAAATGTCAGAGGTTTTAACTGAGATCTTGAAGGTGGATCCATCTTTTGACAAGGATTCGTTCCTGAAGCAATGTGAAAAAGATATCATCCCAAATATCCTCGAGGTATGTTGAACAAAAGCGCAACTCTGTTGTTTCTGTCAGGAGGTTTATTTGGGGGGAGATCGTATTAAAGAGGTTTAATATGATCTTTCATCATATTGTCCTTTCATAGTCTTTTCATTTTCCATATTTAATGCCTGACAGTTAATAAATTCATGTTGAAATTTTTATTTATATGTCTTAAGTGAAAGAAAGATTGAATGCAACATCTGTAAAAAGAGCTTGGAAAAGTATGGATTTTTGGAAACAAAGGTCTTCAAACATGTCTAAACACTGTGTTTTGGTGTTATACAGGCGATGATCAGAGGGGATCTGGAGGTACTGAAGGACTGGTGTTATGAAGCGGTGAGGACATCAGCTTGAAGGTCCTCTGTTGCCAAAGACTATTAGGAAATACTTAATCACTGGACCAACATCTACCGAGAATGTGCAACTCCTAAAAAAATGTGTTTTAAGAATGTCGTTTATCATCTTTCTTTGTCCCTTGGTTTACAGACATACAGCCAGCTTGCTCATCCTATTCAGCAAGCCAAAGCTATGGGACTTCAATTCCACTCTAAGATTCTGGACATGGACAATATAGATGTAAGTTCCTCAAGACCTGATTCTTCTAGATTAACATTCAGTCACAGATAATTGGTACTCTGAAACATACTGGTTGTTCATTTAAATATTCTGTAATAAACTCAGCAAATGGTGATTAAATTTATTTAATTTATGCTGTAGAAAATGTTTAGTTACAATTTGCGACTTTTAGTCACCATAGACTTGGCTGTAGGCTGCAGAGAGACTCTAAATGCAGAAACATATAGATTATAGCCGATGAGGTCATTCATCACTTCTTATAAACATATTAACAGGTCCATGTGGGTTTTATGATACCAAAACATCTGTGTCATTTATTACTTCATCTACTTCTGTCTATTTAGTGTTAACTAGAAAACTGACAATGCTGAATTTGGCCATTACTTACTTCAAAAATTCATTGAGGGAGTTTAGTTCTGATTTATTTACTGTGCATATAAGATTTGGCTTCAGACTATGTTTCTAAATTACCTCCATTTGAGGAGGGTAACAACAGCAGCAAATAACAGTTACAGGGATATATACATTTACATTAACTCCCCAAATACCCAGCCCTCATACACATGCATCGCCCCATTCCACAGGACTTTAGTTACACAAGGACATATTTACCTCATTTCCCATTTGCACTTTGCCAATGCATATTGCACTTTCTTTCTGCTTATGTATGTTATGTTTTTATTAATTGTTATGTATGCTCTACATGCCTCTTTTAGTGGGAGGGATAAATAAAATATTTTGAATTGAAATAGAAACCTAGGATGACGTCATGTATTTTCCAGGATTACTACACAGTCTGAAGATGAATAGAGTTTAGTTTAAGTATTTTCCAGGCCTGAATGGAAAAATGTTTTCATTTTTACACTTTCATCTTTATTTCTTGGTTGCAGCCTCCGTATTTAAATCATGACCACTGCAGTTCATATTGATTTTTTTTAAACTACTTAAAAAAAACTGTTCATAAAACACTTCGGAAAATCTATTTTCCGAAGTTGTACAAATCCAGTTACTGTACCTGTGAATACATTTCTGGTCTGTTAATAAAAGAACAACCTTGGCCTCTGGTCATTGATATGGATTATTTTAAACCTTCCGTAATTTAATGTTTTCTGCTTCATCCTGTGTTTTATCCTGCCCTTCTCTAGCTGGCCATGGGAAAGATGATGGAGCAGGGTCCAGTACTTATTATAACTTTCCAGGCTCAGCTGGTGATGGTGATTCGAAACACTAAGGGAGAGGTGGTGGAGGGAGACCCTGTAAGTGAGACAACCAAACAGAAACATTGACTGCTAAAACCATTGTTATGGACTTTTTCCCCCTATAACTGTTATGTGATCAAATGTTTTCCAATTTCGGAAAAATTTCACAAAAAAAGCAGATTTTTCTGATGTGAGAAAATATCAAAACACAATATAGGGTTTAAATGAAACTGGAGACACTACATGCTTTTTAACCCCAACATCCAGTTGGAAACATCAGTAGCAGTCTGCTCTAGATTCAAAAATTCAGAGTCTGCAAGTATGTGAGAGAAACAGTCTTCATTCAGACTTATTCAAATAAACATGTTTAAATGCGAAATGACTTAAAAAAAAAAGACAGCTGTTGAAAAAAATCAGTCATTTTACATAATGAACTTAAAGGATAAATACAATATTTTTCACATGTAATAAACCTTATTACTGTACATTTCAGTATTTTGCAGATCTGGACAAATACTTCCTTGTTGTCTTTACTTTTTAGTGTGTTCTTAATTTTTCTTACTTTGTGCCTTGTTTACTTTGTCTTTCAAAATGTTTTTTTTTTTTTTTTTTTTTGCGTATCCAATTTGACATGTTTGCAGATTCCATTATTCAACATCTGATCCTCGAAGTTCATTGTGAAAATTTCTTTGCATAATTTTTTAAAATGGTCATAAAATACTCTGGAATATTTGTGCTGAGGTTGGCAGGAGCAATGGACATTCTTCCCTCCTTAGAAATCTTGAGAAGGCAAATCTCTAATTATCAATGTGATCAACACTGAATATCTTTCCATATAAAAGTTTTAAATTGACTGTTTTAATAAGTTTATTTTCTGGAAACTTATAGGAGCAGATGTTTTATAGTAAAATATGTTACTTTTTGTTTCAGGATAAGGTGCTCAGGATGATGTACGTGTGGGCTCTGTGTCGAGACCAGGAAGAGCTAAATCCATATGCTGCCTGGAGATTACTGGACATCTCCGCCTCAAGTACTGAGCAGATCCTCTAGGACTCCTAGATATGCACAAAACGCACCAACCCAGGAACAGAACACGCTGTACCCAAACAGGTCCAGGAGCAGCCTGGAGAGACGAAAGAGAGTGGAAGATCTGTAGAAATCAGCCGATATGGCATGGGCATTTCAGCACAAAAACACTGTGGCGTAGTGTTACTAACCACTGTAGGTGCCTCTCTGTGTCATATTTTCTTTTTTCTTTTTTTTTCTTTTTTTACTGTAGTTTCTTTGGGTTAAACCAGTTTATTTTTTTTATTTGAATGCCTGAGTTGTTTGCGATTGTTCCTCTGGCTCACAGTAGAGGGCAGCAGACTACCAAAAACATTCACCTGAAGTAATTTTCTGTTGCATGAAGATGGCTCACATTCCTTCCCGTTCCAAGGAATATCCAATTTATTAACTAAAATTCATCTTCTCTGTTATTACTGGTAAGACACCATAGGAATGCAGGTATTTTTTTTGCCTATCTGATCGAGATCAAGTTGGTTTCTTTAAGGCTGCCCCTCGTCTGCAATCAGTCCATCATGTTTTTGTTCTCTTCCTCTGATTTGTTGTCATATGTTGCCATAGTCAATCAGAGCTCTGATGTCCTTGTTATTATTCTTATTTGTATGAACATTTTGCAATATAATTGTTAAGCTGTCAGCAAGTCTATATTTATTATGGAAAAAATAAAATCTGACTATTTTTTTTCCAAAATAACACATTTTTGGAGCTTCTAACATTCAAATGGGTCTGTTTCTTCTTTTGTTTAGCAAACAACTTTTAAAAGTCATCATCTAGTGAGATTTTATTCATTGCTCTAATATTTTGTTTGAGGAAAATGTCCTTTTTTTTTTTAAGTTAAATTGTGCTGCCTTTGTGCAGTGAGGTGTACGTCGAGCCACTTAACCGGAGCAGAATGCTTTGAGGACGTTTTTATTTATTTTTTTCAGAGTTATTTGTAGGGTCAGAATTGATGCATCTTAGGTTTCACATGTCCTCAGCATACTGTCAGCTTAAGGTCTCAATAACAATAGATTGTGCCCTGCTGCAGTTCCTTTCTAGCAGCATATTCCTCAATCTTCAGTGCTGCTAAAGGTTATAAGTGTACATGTGTTTAGGTTAGAGTGACATGTGGATGCTGTATCTACCAGAGCCATATGACTCTGAATAATTAGCAGGCCAACACTTCTTTCATGAATGTAAAAAACACCAAAAATGGAGCCCTTAGATTTTTCTCTGTGAATTTTTGGGAAAAAAAAAAAAAAAAAAAAATAATATAAAAATAAATAATAATATATATATATATATATATAATATATATATATATATATATATATATATATATATATATATATATATATATATATAACGATATGAAAAACACAGTTCCAGCTGGAAGAAAAGTCATTTTTAAATGGCAGTCGCGGTAATCAGAACATTAATCACGGTAGCAGCCAAGAGGTCCAAGGTAACTTAAGAAGCTTCATAAATCCACAGCTCAGGCTGAAACATGGTGGGAGTGTCATGGTGTGCAGATGATCTTCCTCTTGAAGGACAGAGAAGCTGAGTCATTTACAAGGCCATCCTTAAAGAAAACCTGCTAGAGAAGGATTGTTTTTCAGGAGGTCGACAATCACCAACAAGACTCTAAAAGTGCAAAATATTGGTTGAGATTATAATCCAGTAACAGTCTAAATAAAACTAATAAATGGGCCAGAATTTCAGTGTTTAGGTATGTCACGTCAAAAGACTTGTAGCTGTCATTGTAGCCAAAGTTCATCCACAAATAAAAATGCACTTTTTAAATGTTTAGTTGAAAAAATGTTGAAAACCCTGAAACCTTTTTACTTTTTATGGTCTATCATATGAAGTCCCAATTTGTAACTGTAATATGAACAAGTTCTGGGGGTATGAATGCATTTTCAAGACTGTACATCATTTTGTACTTTTTTTCACAAGCAGGTGAACCCTGCTTATAATCCAGAGGATAACTGGATTTCTTCAGGGTGCTTTAGCTCTCACTGGACTAAAGATACTTTTGGAATAACGTGTAAAACAAAGAATGATGTTTTATTTTAGGGCATTAGGGATTAACAAATTGCATAGTTTTCACCATTAAGAATCCCACTTCTTCAAAATAAGATTTTAGTTATTTTGATTGTAGATGAAAGATCAAATGAACTGAAACGAGTTTAACAGCAGTTTTCCTAATTAACATTTTTGATAAATCTGAAGATGTTCTCATCATGACATCTTGGCAGAACTAGACTGACATTTAATCATTAACTTGGACATGTGTGGTTTTTCTGGACAGACGAATTGACTATACACCTTGAGGATGAAGGTGATGCGTGGTTCAAAAGCAAATGGCTGCAGTTCTGCTGTGTACCTGCATTTGTTCATGTAGACCAGCACCTCCATGTTTCCAGCGCTGTCCTGGATGATGAATACTGACTCCTGCAGGGCTGTGCTGAGGCTGCAGCTTCCAGCTGAAGCACTCATCGCTCATCGTCCAATCTTGATGCACACTCACGTACCTTCTGCTATTTAAACGGGTGTTTAGCAAGGCCTGCTCTGCACAGTTCAGACCTTTAAACTGGTGGGTAACATACTGACCAAGACAAGACAAAGTTTGATTCTTCTTGCATATTTTTCTTTTCATTTTACCATATTAGAAACCCAGTTTTATGCTATAGTGGAGTAGTGCATAATTCTTGGTTGGAATGATGTGTTCAGGGTTGTGTACATTACACATAGTATTTACAAATAATATTTTGAAATTCAATCCAGTTTTGGTTTCATTTGACAACACCTTCTCCCTCATCCCTGCTGCAACCTCCAGGAGGAGCATGTACTTACTGCTAAATGTAATAATGACAGAGAAACAACTTAGCTTTCCAAGAAATCCATTTAGCCTCTGTCGTCAGTGACTGTGCTAACTACATTGAGCATTTATAGCATCCTTTGTTGTGGCGAACTAGCTGTAATGTAGCACAGAGGGAGAGGATAGGGTGTGAGAGGTATGTACATGAGGGTCTGGCTCTGATTGGTTGTTTTTGACTGGGAGCGGTGCGTTTCTTCATATGGAAATAGTAGCACTTGGAGGATGAGAAGGAGCTTGATCTTTTCACATCATAATCTTATGGCAACGATAACCAAGTATGTCAACATTAAAAAAAATACATCTGAACTTAGATTTATAAATTACACATAGCTGGACAGTATTTAGTAATTAAATGTCCTCTTACTGGATTTTATTTAGTTGGCATTAGATGACTAGTAAAAGATTGGTGAAATAAAAAAAATCCACTGATAATTTTCTTACTACTTCATGATGATGATGTACTGCTTTGTTTTGATGTGTCACTTTCAATCAACAACAAAAAGCAAAACGATTCAAGAGTTGTGAACATTTTGCAAGGCTTTGGATGCATGAGGATTCAGGAGTGTGTTGCAGTATTGTAACATGAAGTCAATGGAAAAGTTGTTGGACACAGTCTTGGACAAAGAGTGCTCTACCATGTCTTTCTCTGAAGTAAAACAGAAACTTGAGGAAGTGGTGCCGGGTCAAAGAAGTCAAACAACTAGGACAGAAGTGTCACAAACACTCACTGCCTTGATATGTGAGCGATGACATTCCACTGTGGCTTCTTAGCTTAGTAGCCCTGATTAAACTTAGTGAGTGACACATCAAAATGCTGTTTAGAAATGCAAAATCTTCTCCATTTCTTTGAGAAATTAGAAATTAGATCTTCAAAAAAAAAAAAAAACAGCTAGTACATGGGTACATTTCCTCACTTTCGTGGTAATTTCTCCAGCATTCTCAGTTTAAGCTGTACGTGCTGCAAGAATCAAATTTTCCAAGATGTTGAGTGTTTTTCACCTGCCTGCCTTCCCTTTTTCCATCGTTCGCTCCACTGCCCTCCTTCTCTGTCATCTTTCTGATGCCCCATTAACTATGCTGTCCTTGAGCTCCCCTGACACCAGTTCTCCTTTAGGGCGATCTAACCAGCATTGTTCTTTTCTCTAATCCCTCCTCCATCCAATTATCTATTTTAAAAGATTTTGTCCTGAAATCAAACTATGCAGGTTACATGTACTGCATAATTTTATTCTCTCTGGATCATTTATGCATCCTACAGCAACATAACAATTACAGCTACAAGCAGTTAATTCTTCTGTGTCAGGAAAAAAAAAAAACGTTTGATGATTTTACGTGGACTTAATACAACGTGACATTGTTCTGGCTTGGTAACTCTTGGTATTGATAATACATTTTTAGACAAACTGATAGGAGAGAGAGGATGAAATTGACAGAAGATAAATACGTCAGCACACCACATAGACAGCCTCGCCCATAAAAGATAATCAGTAAGACAACATTAATCAAATAAATATTTAACCTTAGAAGTAGAAATGAGTGCAGCCACAACTCTCCGATATGTTTGATTTTAAAAAGAACCCAGATAAGGGTTTATGTACGAGGTGGTGAATCTGACCCAGATTCACTGTTGCACTGGGACACTGTGACAACATGACAGGTCAGAGGTACAGAAGGAACTGCAAACATGCACATATGTGCAGGCAGTCAAGCTTCAGTAAAGAGAAAAGGTCAGGAGGATGTTCAGATGAGGCTTCTGCACATCAAAGTATTCATATTTTGATGTGAATATTTTGGGTGGATTTAACATCATTTTTGCAGGACTCAAAATAATAATAAAGAGTTTATTTAATATAATTGGGGCCTGCCCATAGCAATGCATAAGGAGAGCAGTAATATTTCCCATATTAAATCCTCTCCCATCTCCCGAATCCCCTTGGTGGTAGATGACGGGATTTATTAGAAAATTAGTCATCTGGGAGGTTTAGAAGTCAAATTTAAATTTCCCATATTAAGTGTGGGTACACAGGTCTAGTTCCTGTAGTCACTCCACCCAAATTTCCCATATTAACTCCTCTCCCATCTCCCAATTCCCCCTGGTGGTAGATGATGGGATTTATGAGGAAAAATAACCATCTGGGAGGCTTAGAAGTCCAATTTTGGTGAAATTTGAACTATTAAGTCCTCTCCCATGTTCCTGTAGTCACTCCACCCAAATTCCCATATTAAATCCTCCCCCATGTCCCAATGCCCTCTGGTGGTGGATGAGAGGAAAGGCAGGGAGACTGAATACAGGGACATGGAGGAGGATTTAATATAGGACATATGGGTATATTTAACATTGGGATATCCAGGGGGATTTAATATGGGACATATGGGTGCATTTAACATGGGGACATATGAGAGCACTTAATATGGGACATATGGGTGCATTTAACATGGGGACATCCAGGAGGATTTAATATGGGACATTTGGGTGGATTTAACATGGGGCTTAGAAGGCTCAGAAGTCACATTTTAGTGAACTTTGCCTATTAGGTCCTCTCCCATGTTCCTGTAGTCACTCCACCCAAATTTCCCATATTAAATCCTCTCCCATGTCCCGATTCCCCTTGGAGGTGGATGAGGGGATTTATTAGAAAATAACCATCTGGGAGGCTTAGAAGTCAAATTTTGGTGAACTTTGCCCTATTAACTCCTCTGCTAACTTTCAGAACGCTTACAAACTACTGCTTTGTTGGGATATGAACAACAATGAGCTCAGATAGAGGAACCATTAAGTCTCACTAATATGAATTCAGAAAGGGAACCTGATTTGTAAAATGGTGATCAATATTTGGAAGTGCACAGTGTGTATTTTGTTTTCGTTCCTTGCTGTTGCTTTACTTTTTTTGTTGCTAGAACCCAATTCATACAAAATACATCAAGAGTTTGTCCATTGTTACTGAAACTTATTTGTTGCATCTTATCTGTTAACAATGCATTTTTTTATTTTCTCACTACATAGTAGTTTATTGTGTAATCCTAAACATCTGTCAAAAATGGGTTTTTTTTTACAATTCTTTCTAAACTCAAAAGAAATTTGAACTTCCATTTGTTTACTGTATGCTGTGGAGAAGTTTGTACTCTTCATTGGTCAGAAACATTCTGACTTTACTGTCCACACTTAATTATTAGTGATTAGTTGAGGACGGTACGTCTCCAGATGTTTCAGCGAATTTGTCCCTCCTCAGCTTCGTCTGCAGGAAATATTATTACAGTATCTCGGGCAGCATCAGTTTAGGACAGTTCACTGGAAGATCTTCAAAGCTTTTGTTTGGGTATATTGCCTCAAACTAAAATTACAATTCACCTTTGAAAGGTTATCTTTTCATCTTTTCATAAAGCTGGTCTTGTTATTGCGATTCTAGCAGTGTTTGTGATCTAATAACAGGTCACAGACCCTTCCTGAAAGTTAGCAGTCAGTATGTTCTTATCATATTTTCATATATTGCTCTGGACCCCTGAGATGAAACAATAGTATCAAATGTTGGACTTGTGTTGTGAAAATACTTCAGCTTTATTGAGCATGTGCTCAGTGTGAAAGAGTAAAAGAGCAAAAGAGAAGTTGGACTGGCAGGTAGGCAGGTGATTTTTGTTTAGCATTGTTAATGAATGTGAAAGCTGGATGATGAAATTTATTTAGGATTGGGTGAGCTCTGATGTTCAGCACAGAATCGGCTCCAAACGGTGCCGCATCACGCGTATCCTCGGACCTGCCGGGTCCTGTGCACGTGCCAGAACTCCCACAACCAACATTAAATGTGGGGAAATGACTCTCACCGAGTCAACGCAGCAGGCACAGCTTTGTGTTCCTGCATGCAGTATCACTAATAAATGCTTTCAGGCAGGATCTCACTCTCTGCTGGGCTGCTGAAGTCATCAAGCAGAAAGATTTCATTACACATGCTTTTCATTTGCTGTGATGTGCAGTGCAATTCTTGTTTCATTTTGTCTTCCCCGTAGTTTGTGAGTTTTAGTTTATTGTATTGCTGCTTGCAGTCTCAGCGGAGTAAAGTTTATTGCGCAAAACTATTTCCTTTACAAAAATGGTATTGATAGTATAAATTTTGATACTGCAGATGGAATTGCTTTCTATTTTGCCACTGTCACTTCAAAATTGATCTAAATGAAGTTGTCTTTTGGAAAGAAAACGTATCTCCCAGGGAAAACTCATTTTATTGTTCTGTTGCTGGTTTGTAACCCACAGTTAAGCTCAAAATTATTCAGTCTCCAATTTTTGATTTAAAATAATTTTCATTCAGTTAAGAAGTTTGTTTTTTGACAGTAAATGAGACAATAGTTTATCTGCTTTTGCATTTTATTTTTAATGTATTGCCATTAATTGAACTAGACTCTTCTCATAATGGCTGACCAAGTCTTTGAGTAAAACATCTTCACCTCTGCAACCTGTAATCATTTCTAATACAAAGCATTATTCTGAGAAGTTATTTTCCTTTTTTTTTTTTCTTTTAGTTGTCTTAGATTAGGTAATGTGTGGTTTTAGTTACTACAGGATACAAAAAAATTATTTAAATTTTTGTATGTGTTGTAAGTAAAACATATTAATTTATCTGTCAGTCTGTCCATCCTTCTCCCTGGAACTCTCTCCATTTTATTCAGGGGTATCCCAAGTCATTCACAGGCTAATAGAGATACATTGTTCATCCACTTTATTCTGGATCCACATTTTCCAAAACCCTGAGTAGGGAGGTAATAAGGGTCCGCCATGATAAGAAACCTGAAATGATTCAACTGAGTCCTTTCTAATACAAAGGAGCAGCAGTCAGCATCTCATTAGTTCAGTCATGTATAACATCTGTTGAACATAAGAGGGTCGAAATGTCGATAGTCAGAAAAATTGGATTTATTGTTCCCTTTTCTTTGACTATGCTCTTTTTCATAACAGTAGACTGGAGTCATACCTGAACCAGTGAATTTTATCCCACACCCTTCATACCAACAGGACCGCATTGTAAGTAAAATGCAAATATGAGCCTTTTTCTGAGAAATTGTACCAAGCTGTGTCTATAAGACAGGTTAAAATCCTTCTGTCTACATCTGTCTGTTGAGTTTGCCTATTGAGAGAAACATCATAGACAAACTATTGAGTTTGTTGGGATTTGGGAGTTTTGTGACACTAACGTAAGAATGAAATTCAAAACCATATTTCTCAAGTAACATCTTTTTAATCTATATCTCTAGGATTTTTTTTTTATTCCTGGGAGTACAAAGAGTTACTTTGTTGGATTATTTACAGATTTTAGTTCTCAATTCGTAAAAGGGTTTTCATCCATTTTGCTTCTTTCACATGCAACAAGCAGCAGATAAACTAGAAAATGTCATAATTAGTTTCTTGATTACCTTTAATTCAAAATGACTAACAAGTATTTTTTTTGTCTGATTCAAGTTCATGCACTTGTATTTAGTAATCCACTTGTAAATTTTTTAAATGGGCCTTTAATTTCACTGTCATTATTTTTCTTAGTGTTTTATTTGTCTTTGTAAATAGTGACCCTATGTTATCCTGATTTTATAAAACAGCATCTGACTAAAAAGAGGCAGACAAAATGACAAAGAAAAACATTTAATATTATTCTTTAATTCTTCTTTTTATTATTTTATTCTTCTTCTTTTTTTTTTTTTTTTTACAGTTTTCCAATTTGAAAAATCTCCATCCATTAGCAAGTTTCAGTTTCAATTCTATTATCACCTCCCCACAATCCACCCCTTTCCTCCTCTCAGCTACTTTCTAAATCGAATCTTCTGTCCGCCCAGGACATCATCAGCAAGTCCACTCTAATTGCAAGGAGCAGAATCTTTAGAGATTCTGCTGAAAGGAGGAAAAACAATGGCTGCAAATACTATTTCTATTGATCAGTCAGTGTCTCTGTCCTCCATCCTTCCCTCCAGCCGGCTGTGTTGAGTATTTCTGTTCAGAAATGTGAGGTTTCTTAAGATTTAGAGGCTTGGGCGCTCATATCAACCTCTGAAGGAAAAAAAAGTATAAATTTTATAGCAGGGCAAGAAAATGTGACCTTAAATGCCAGCCTTTCCTCTGAAAAGGTACGTTGAGGTTCAAAGGTTGTCTGGAAAAGCATCAAGCAGGACCGTTAGTGTCATACTTGCACAGTGAAAACAACCCAAAAGTCTGAAGCAATGTATCACCTCAAGGAATCAGCATGAGTAGCCTGTGTGTTGGACCTTTGAGGGCAACGCCAGAGTATATCATAATGCAAGAGCGTGTTGGCAGGGGATACATCAGCACGTAATGGGAAGCCTAGAAGAGCTCAGCAAAACAAAATAACTCATTTTTAGTACAGAGTACACTGTGAGTCATGTCTTTTACTTTATACCCTTAATGTTGGCCAGTGGGTAGTGTCAGATTGCATCACTTCAAGCTGCAGATGACTGAATCAGATCAGGGTCAGAGGTTAAAGGATAGCAGGGCAGAGCTACAGGCGCTGCCCTGTCCACACTTACTGACATCCAAAGTCAGTCTGAGTCTGGATAAAGGGGTATAACTTTTACTTTATTCCCTGGATGAGGTTCTGAATAAATAATCACAAACAGGCAAACACTGCACTATTTAGGTGACGTTTGAATTTGTCAAGAATATATATTTACGGGTGTCAGAATAAAGGGATCAGAATACTGCACACATGTATGACACTTTTTTTTAATTTCATTTGGAAAATATTTTGAATACCCCTTATTAATTTTTCTATTTCTTCACAACATGCATTGCTTTTTGTGGCTCTCTCACATAAAATCCTGATAAAATGCATCAAAGTATTTGATGGTCACTTTGATTCTTTTAATTCTTTGATCATTCAAGATCTTTCTTTACTTAGTAATACTTTGTGCATTCTTATGCATTCCTGCAGTTATAATTTCCATCAGCAGGACTTGTTCCTATTCCTCATGGCTTTTGACTTATGCTTAGTTTTTTGGTGTTCAGATTAAAGGTTAGGACATCATCACCAATCTACCAGGTTAAATGTTGATGTTCAGTCGTCTTTCAATTGCTACAATAAAAATTTTAAGGCCTGCACTTATTCGCTTCAATGTTAATAAAAAGAGAAAGATATCAAAAGTTTGGATAATTTTAAGTCTGTTGGTCGGGGCTGTTCGGCATATTCGACTTGCAGAAACAGCAATCACCAAACAGCAAAAGCCTGCTCATTAAGGATTATTGCTCACTTATGTGTGGATTTAGGAAATGGATGACCTGCGATAAGACAAGGTTCAGCACTGCTAATTAGTCCATGCCCGCTCTATTTTAAAATGGGATTTTGAAAGTAACTTTAATTACACAGTCCATTGATTAAACTTTTACGATCATCTCACTCAACTTCACAACATAAGTCACACTAATATACTTTTATGTTCCCAAGTCTGAAGCATTCTCCCCCAGCCTTCCGTGACAAATAACACCAGTGTCAGACTGACATATTTAATCCGCCACACTATTCTCATGAGAATCTGCCACAGGCTAATCATGCATCAAAGAATAATTGCAGTCATTTAAAAGTAATGCGTGAATGGTGTTTGATTATCATTGTCCCAGCAGTCCGCTGTTTCCCAGCGATCCACATCCTTCAGACCGGAGGCAAGGACTAAAGTCTACTTATTGCTTATGAATGTTCACACCACTTACGGATAAGAACCATTTCTTTATGAGTTTCCTTTACGAGGAAACCCATGTTTTCTTATTCACCAGCTGAAGGTTATGTCAGAATGGCCCATAGGCCAAAATGTTCAATAGACCGAGAAACTCATCATAGCAATGATTTGATCTCAGAGTCACCAAATGTTATTATACTTTATTCAGAGTTACAGACGCTCCTATAATGTGCTCACACTGCTTTAAAATGCCAGGTTTTTTATAATATGAAGAGGTGGGACTTTTCCAGTGTTACATGTTGTTCGTTGAGGTCCACAGTACTCTTTCGGGCATCTTGTCTAATTTTCTGATATGACACATGTTTTATAGTCATTATGTGACTTTGACCTCTCAACAAAAATGCTGAACAATCCAGCCAAAAATGCTTAATGCCATTTTACAGTGTGTTTTTCCTACAACCTCCTCATTTAAATCATCTGTTTTGACATTTTCCCCCATTTTTCAATCTCCTCACTGGACATATTTCCATTCTGCCCGTTTCCATCATAGCATCCATCTATCTCCACAAAGGGCCAGTCATGTGGCCTGAACGATGCAGGAGCAGCCTGTGGCTCCCTAAATGGCGTGCCACAGAGTTGGTGTTCACTTTGGAGTGACGGATCGTCCCGCCCGGCCTGGCGGAATAAATAGAGGCATTAGCAGCTCTACGACTGGCCCACGCTGCTGCCGAGGCTTACTGGTCTGTGAGCTGTGCAGTACGGCAGCTTCCTGGGCGCAGCCACAGTGTGATGAACAGCTTATATTCCTCCATAAACCATATTAAAGTCAAATCACATCACAAATACCAGGCGGAGGCCTGGAGGGAAGGAAAAGATGGAGGCAGGAGGACAGAAGTTCAGGAAGTAGGAGAGCAAGCTTATGATAAAATATGGAAAAGAGAGGAAATTAAATCCAAGACAAAAATATCAAAGCTGCTCCCCTTCTTGCTCCTCTACATCCCCCATTTTCAGGTGACTGATGAAAAGAGCAGAGGCACTTCTGAATTTTTAATGAATCCCCTTTGGGCCTCAATTTATCGTCTGGTCTTTGTGTGGCCTGTAGTCAGAGCAGAAAGGTTCCTGTGCATTTGCTTCACTTCACCCAGCTCAGGTGTTCTCCCAAAGGCAGCCTTCACTTTTTGCTATGATGCGTCCATCCCTGAGTGACAATCTGTCATAACACATGCTGTGTTTGCTCTGAAAACTCTACTGGAAACTCTGAGCAGGTTCAAGCTATTAGCAGAACACAGAAATGTACTCCACTTGTGTTTAAATGTCTAAAGTTATTTATTTGGAGTACCAGGAAGAACAAATCTAACTGAGTTCAAATAAAGTAACTACATTTTGTTTAATTTCTTATGGTCTGACTTTTCACCGGGTTTGAAAATGATTTAAATCCAACCACAACAGTATTAAACTACACACCAGTAATAAATACATTTATTTATTGAAGGTTGACTTCCTGGTGGTTAGTTTCATTATTTCTTTTCCACAGAGTAAAATAAGTCAAGTCTTCTTACTTTCGTAATGATTAATATTGCCCACACAGAGAGTCATCAGGATGAAATGTAACTTACGTGGCTGCGAGGTTGTGTGGCCTTGGAGATAGGAAATTAAATCAGAGGTAAAATTATCCACCAAGCACATTCAGGTGTGAAGATTATTAAACAACCAATCTCTATATCTGCTAGATAAGCTAAGCAATCTCAGTTTGCTGCAGGGGGCAGGCCTCCAGTCCTCCGCTAAATTATTTTCCAAGGCCAGGTTTAACTTCTGCAGGGAATGTATATGCATCACACTTGCATATGATCCATGTTCTATATTCATGTTTTCATTAATTATGCTTTCACTTTATTGCTCTTGTTTGCATTTTTGGGTAATTTTGTGAACTGGGGTGATTTCGACTAAGCAGAACAATTTCTCAGCTGTTTGATCTTATTGTGCATCTCCAGGCACGATTGATTAATATTTAGGTTTAAAAATGTCTAAACAATGGAGCATTTTTGACATATATTTTCATTCCTGCAAAATTCTTTTAAAATGTTTAACTCCAACTGCAGACATTTCTACTGTATCTTGGCTATATCTTGTTAAAATTTAGCCAGAGGGAGAAACTTGTACTTTTTATTATCATTGACAACCAAGGATGCTTATTTGTGCAAAAAATAATATAAACACATAAGAAACTAATTTAAAATAGAGGTTATAAAAGTGCAGCATTTGATTTTGTGTTTTCAAATAAAGTTCAAACTGGATGTAATTTTTATTTGTACTTTCTGTTCTAATAAACACAATAAAAAAAACATGAATCTAAGTTCCTTTAGACAACCAACTTCCTTCAGCCTCTGTATATTAAGACAGGGCAGCTGAGGATCACATCCTCTGTCAGAACATTGGCTGTTCAATTCTCATCTTCCAGTGAATTTTCTTATTCTGTGTGAGAACGTCTTGTTTAATAAAACAACCAATAAGTTAAAAAATTTATTGGAGGAAGTCTGATTCAGACTTCCAAATGATTAGTCACTGTTTTGCCATGATAACTTCAGGGATCATAATTTTTTCCCTGCATATGCACATTTCTGTCCCCTTCCTGGTGAGTCACTATTGAACCTAAAAGGCTTCGTCCTAAAATGACTCCAGTACAAATAAACCACTCTAACATAGACTTCAGGTTCTTTAGGAACAACCGTCACAAATCTTAAGTCAAATGCTGATAGATTTATGAAATAAAGAACCCATGCACAAATTATGGATTTTATAATTACCTCAGAAAAAACGTTGTTAGATATTATTAATTGTTAATCCCCTTTCATAGAAATTTCCCTTGCCATTAATTGACTGAGGTTGACAGGCAGTTAATCTGAGGTTTTACTGTGTTGATGATGCATTCAGGCTCCCAGCATCTTAAACACTGAGCAGTGAGCAGTTCACGCAGTTTAGATCGGTGTTTTTCAGAAATCCTGTTCTCACGTTCTTTGTTTGGGGAAGTTCACTAACTTCTAAAAACAGTCAGACAGAGTTTGGGGATCAGAGGAGGCAGGTCCCACTCCTTTACTTTCTGTGTGCAGCTCAGAACATGGTATTGATTAATTTTCTTTGAAGAGGTGAACAATATATTTTCATACTCTGTATAAAAGACATCTACATTATTTCTCACTGCAAGATATTAAACTAGTTCAAGCCATTTCCTGGGCGGAGGCCATTTGCTGCATGTCTTCCTGTTCGCTCTCTGCCCTTCCTCCTTCCATCAAATCTTAAATAAAGGCTGGTAGTGCCATGAAATTCTAAAAAAAAAAAAAACTAAACAATTTCTCCATCAAGCTATTAGTGTAAAAAGGTCTACTTTTTAAATATATATCTTTCTCTGCTAAGCTGGATTGAATCCCTTTGGATCACACTAATTATTAAAGCAGTGTTAATTTCCTCTTTTAACAATTTCTCTCTTTTTATGTGATTCCCAAATTTGTATCAAAATTCCTATACTCCTGTTGTAGTTAATCATGTGTACAAAATTCAAAAGGCTGCATCATCAGTTAGCTATACAATGTGCGAGTGTCCTCTTGCTTTAATTTATTTCAGTCCTTCTCTCCCACCCTCCCACTTCTTTCCTCTTGTTATCAGAGAAGTAAAATTATCCCATGTGTTGCAGGACAAGGTTATTTTTGCAGTCTATATCATCAGTGTGATTAAAGCTTTAATTTTCAATGCATTAAATCAGGGCCGTGCAGAGACCTTTGGAGGGGCAGGGGCTCAAAGTTAAAAAAAAAAAAGGGCACACAGCGGGAGCAGACATGTCCGAAAATGTCAGAGCAACATTGCAATTAGGTGAAGTACTGATGAGCAAATATTTGAGACTTACACACTTACATTCTCGCCTAAAACCATTGTACCAAATCACTCTTGACAGATCATCAGTAACACAGTAGCTAATCTACCACAGCGATCACTTATTAATAATTGCAAAATAAACATCAAGCCATAAAAACATAAGACTGTAATGGACTGGATATGAACTCAGACATAAGCTTTTCAAGAGACCTGTAGCTAAAACACACTTTCTCATTCTCAGTGCCAATTGTTTATTGCTTTGTACATAATTAAAACTTATGAATACAGAATCTAATCTTCCAAATGTTTTTTTTTTTTTTTTTCAGCCAAGGTTGGTATTTGAGAGAATAGGCCATTAAAAGCCAATTTTCCAAATTTGCTTTCAGCAATGAATTGAAAGCAACAGGCAGCTTCAAGAGGAACTCAGTCTCCTTATTGTGTGTTTACTATTTCTGTTCCTGTTTTAGGAGCAATGCTGTACACAGTCTTGTTTTGAATTTTTGCAAAGGTCTACAAAATAGCCCAAAACAAAGAAAATGCTGTTGCCTTGCAACAGGAAGATCTCGGAATCAAATCCTGGCTTGGGACTTTTTGTATGGAGTTTGTTCGCCATCTGCAGATTTGGTTTCTCGAGAGATGCTCTGGATTTGGGGGGAAAAATTGTTTTCCAGTAAAAACAGTATTTCTAATATGTATTAAAAGGCTAAGTTATAATTAATTTCATACTGCAAGCTACTCTTTATGCATCTTCATGATTTTGTTAATGAACTGAAGTTGAGAATTTATGTCAAGAGGATGAGCGAATGTAAAATGAAACTATTTATATCGGAGCTGCTTGGTTATTACAGCACAGGATGGTTACTAGTCCAAAGGTGTTTTATTAACCAGCTATGGTCAACCTGATACATCAATGTAAAGATGAGCCAACATAAAGGTATAACAGTATAGTCTGTAGGATAACTACTTATAAATGAACAATTTTCAAAATAATAATACTATACGAATGTTTTAACACCTTTACAATTTTTATATGTTTTATTTTGGGACCAATTAGAATAGTGTATGGTTTTCTGCCTTAAATAAAAAGCGTTTAACTTGTATTGAACGTTTTTCTTTTATTACTGTGATACTATGGTATTTCTACTCAACAATGCCATACTGTGAGAATGTCACACTAGATCATTCCCACCAGTTAATGCATGAAGCACCGTGGACTCACACAAAGCGTAAGAGAGAAAAGAGAGAGAGAAACCTTGACTCTACCTTGTCAGATGCTTTAGAGTAATTAAACAGGAACAGAATATCAAATGGCCCATGAAGAGTGGATCAGCGAGGAGGAGCTTGTGGTGGTGCTGTTTAAGCATGTGTGTTTGTGTGTGTCCGGCTCCACATTGCTGGCGCTGGGACAATCCAGGTGAAGTTGTGAAGCTGTATGATGAATGTCGCTCCATAACAAGAGCTGACGGGGAACGATTAAACCATGTCCACCAATCACCTCCTGTGGAGCCTGAAACAAGAGCTTGGCTCTCAGCAGCCCTGACAGCAGAGGACACACACAGATGCACACATGCTGGTTATTTTCACATACGTGCTTTGTAACAGTTGTTTTCCCCCTATATATTTACAAACCAAATGAAAACAGTGTAAAATGATGCTACAGATGATGAAGGATGCAAAACATGTTGAAATTCCATGTTGATCGGCAGATGCCCACTCCCTTCCATGTTTGTAATTCACATCCATGACTTAGTGTGGAATGTGCTGAAAAATGAGTTTTGCTTCAGCCATTGAAGCATTTTTTTCTGAATTTAGTTTATATTCATAGAATTATGAATATATTAGCTGAATTTAAAAGCAAAGCAGCATTTTCCTTTAATAGCATTTACAGTATGTAGCCAAAATCCATATTGTAAAACCAGACATGCACACGCAGCGCAGCGCAGCCCACAGGGTCTCAGGGCACTCTGGAGGTCAAACAGCTACAAAGCAGCTTTGATTCCCTGCAGTTTTGATGACTTTGAGAGACTGTGTTCACTTTTCTTTTTATTATTGTGATGATCCTTGTCCTACTGTGCAGCGCAGGAGGGATTACTGCCATGAGGGACATTAGGCCTAGAGGAGCATGAGGACATTTTTAACTATGGTTTTAAATTGTCCAACATCCAGTGCAAAATGCAGTGAGACAGAATTTGTCCCCTTCTGTCTCACTGTTCTGTTGTTTTTGTCATACTTATGTATTTCAGATTTTTGTATCATTGAAGAATGATCGGAGGAAATTCAAAATGCAGTTTTCAAACTGAATAACTAAACCAGCCTTTTGTTGATTACTGGCAGTGCCACGCAAATGTAAAAGTTTCATCAAGTGTTCCTAAAAATTACTCATCAATCGTACATTAATGTGAACGCCCACTTTTCGTTGCAGTAATATTTTAATTCAGCCACACTGAGCGATTCTTTTACATATTAACTGCCTGTCTAAGATAATACCACAGCATCCTCACTAATTTCATATCCATACTTTCTCCTTGCTACTCCATAACCTTTTTTTAATTCAGAGCTAGACTTGCTGATGTACTTTTGATCATTGTACAGTTAAAAAAAGGACATTGAAAAAAGTTGTTCAGATTTTCCTCCATGTAAAAATTTGTCTGGGGACATCAGAGCACTGTATTCATAGACTCAACAGTTAAGCTTCAGAAAAGAAAAACCCAAAGTTTATTATTGAATCATTTATTTAATAATTCTGTACTTTAAAATATACAGACACTGTGTAACTAAAAGAACGAAAAATACTTCTTGAAGTTAAGAATTACATTTTTTTAAGTGTCTGCAATATTTCCCTTTGTGTTTATGGAAGTGAAATGTAACTTCAGAATGTGGTGTAATTTTACTACACATGGAGTGGAAAGTAATCTAAAATACAAGCATTTCCATTTTTGGTAAAATGAGAAGCAAAATGAAAAGTTTATTTTAAAAAACTTAAAATTTAAAGAAAATGTTTAAGCCTTTTTATTTTTGGGTTAACAATGGTATATTTTGTAAAATGTAAATATAAATATAAAATTGTTTTTATTTTGATGTTTATTCGTTTTTTTACTCAAATTGTTAATAATTTTATTCCTCATGATGCTCACTCATTCAACTCAAATCAGTGAAGTGAATAATGTAAACAGTGGCCGTAAATAAAAGTGTATCTGTTGTACACAAGAACATCTTTAAGAAATGTTTCTGGCATCCAGTTGGATTTGTATTTGTCCTAAAGGTTAATGAGGTGCATGCTAGCTCAGAGGAAAGGAGACAACAGTGCTCTTTACGAAAGACGAGACGTCGCTCGCCCAAGGGGCCTCTGTAACGACACTCCTCAGATCTAATTATCAGGATTATTGATTGGTCATGGCCACCTACTCCTCTACCCACATACACACAGAGATGCACCATCACATATGCAGACAGAAGAACAAAAAACATATTACAATTTGCATACAGGGGAATGCTAAGGTACGACAGACTAATATCTGCCCAGTCTTCCAGCAGGAGACTGCTGTCAGCCTGTATTCGTCCTGGCAGTCCAAACCTCCTACTCACTATTGACACATTTGGACAAACTCACCTGGGAAAATGGCTCTCTCAACATCCGTAATGCATTTGCTCTCGCCCACACAGCCACTCCACCGGGTATGAAAAGGCGGACTCTTTCACAAACTCACTGACATTTTTTGAGTCCCTGACGTAAAGCTGCCATTTTGTTCCAAGAGAAATGTATTTTTATTTCAAAACAGAGATAATAGTCCCGCTGAGTTGTTGATGGTTTGAACACTCCCCCACACATTTTCACCATCAGCACCATCAGGAGCTGAACCAGGTGCAAGTGGCTGACGTTTTTCACTAGCATGTCCCTTCTGCATTTCGCTGGGAGCACCTTACAGGGTGACGGGTTAAAAATGAAACTTTCCTTACTAGAATATATGTAAAAGTTTTAGAAATGATTCAGCTTCAGCTTCTTCATTCCTTTCCAAATTCAGATTTTACTCAGTAATAATGTTGTTGATATGTAAAAAAAAGAAAACATCCATTAATCTCCTACATGCTGGGGGAAAAATATTTTGAAAAATTATTTCTTAAAATAGATATCTATATCATGAGTACATTTCCCAGCTGGAGTGGCACATAAACCCTGACCCACTCTGCTGAGGAGAATGGCGGGAGGTGATTGGCAGCAGGGTGGAGATACTGAGGAGGAGGATGGCACAGATGGCACAGATTGCACAGATGCCAGCCATTCTTTCCTTCCTGGGAAAACTCAAACTGTAACGGTAGGAGGACACCTGAGCTGGCTGGTCGGATTGAACCTGCTGTGAAATGGAGGGTGAAGAGTTTCAGGCACAAACCTGGAACAGAGTAGGATGAACTGTGCTACAGATGCTAATGAGATGAGAGGGTGATACTCTATTTTATGACTCTTGATTTTATGAAACACACTTGCAATGTTTAAACATTTAAGCCACTGGATGATTTTTTTCAAATTTCCCACTTGAAATCAACCCTAAATTCAGCCGGGTCCTTTGTTGCCAAGCCGAACTGGACCAATACTGTGTCCTTATTCAAAGAGCATGAGTTTGAGAATTAATCATCCCAATAATATGCGAAAACATACATTTGGCGACGTAGTCTGCTCCAATCTCACCAGCTTCCCAGTTCTTACTAAAGAAAAGCATGCCCACAGCATAACAGTACTCTTTTTAAGTAAGAGACAATCAGTGGCAATAACCCAAGCAAATAAAATGATAACACAAATGGGGCTATTGTAGCTTTTTTATGTCACTGATCTTTTAATATGGTCAGATCCCATAACTTGGAGAAAATGGGATCTGGGATTCAAACCCTGGCCCCTCTCGCTGTAATGTAATAACTGCTCCACCATGCAGTGTTGATGGATGAAAAATGTCAATTGAATAATGTTTAACTTTTAATTTCTGGGAAATCTCTCAGGATCTCATATTTGTTATTTGTTGACCCACAGTGAGGCCTCATCCCCACCTTTGAGAACCACTGAGTTCTCAAAGAAGGTGACTCACTGTTTAAAATGTATTTTTTTTTAATTAAGGTAAATAAGCAGTAGAAACAAGCTTCTTGTAAAGACAGAGAATCATGCAGTAGGTTTAAGGGTCACCTTTGATGCAAAAGCTTCAAGATTTAAAAGCTGGACTAACTGACCTCAGGCTGCAAAGCTAATACTCAATCATAATACTGTAGTATTACTTTGACTATGAGGACACATATTGGGGAGGGTCTGCCTCTGTGATTGGCTGTGCGGTCAGCAGAGGTGGGCGGGGAGCTTTAAAGACTCTCCGCCTGCCTTCAGTGTTGTCTCTCGGAGTAAAAAGCGGCGAACAGCAGCAGCAGCAGCAGGAGGAGCAGATTTTAAAGTTTGATGCCACAGCGGTCCGGACAGAGCGGAAACTCGTCCCTGCTGGACTCCGGAACCAGGTTGGTAAATATAAACCTGGAATTTATAGAGCCGGCTTTAAAATGCGTAGAAAGTTTGCAAAATTAAGGCAAAAAAAAAAAAAAAAAGTGCTTAAATGCTAAGCTGCCTCTTCATGGACATTTAAAATGCAGTGCTGCAGAGTTTTCATTAATCAGCTAATTTGCATCAAAACTTTGGAAATTAAAGCTCAGTCCTGCGAGGTGATTCTGCAGATGAGGCACACAAAGACGTTCCTTTGGGGATAAAAAATAAGGGATTTTAAAAACTCAAGAGCTGGAGAGGAAAACTCCAAATCACTATACAGATTAAGCAAAACGTTAAATGAGGGAATCATTTCACACAGTGGTGTTTAAATGAAATTTTACATTTAAGTCTATTTTCCTCTCTAAAATTTTATGTCAGACTTGTAGTCTACTGTGTTCATAATTATCCTTTATGTTTTCATGTTTTCTAAATTTTTGTCAAACCACTCAATCAAAACAAAACCAGTTTCTTACATAAAGCAGCTGTGTCTGTGTGCACCGGAGTTACGTGGATTGTGGTTAGTGTTGGTTCCAGTCTCAATCCTGAGCAAGTCACCTTCAGGAAATATGGATCCTGTTGTCCTGCTGTGATATCAGGTGAATATTATCCTTCCTGACCTCCCATGTGGACCACAGTGGACCTGTCACGAAGGACAGGTTCTCTGTGGTCCATATGGGACCTTTAGGAAGAGAAGTTGATTTAATGCAACTGTCAGCTTGCATTAAAATCTTCTTTGTTATGTTTTTCACATTTGATAAGCTTTTTCAGGACTTAGTTGCTGAACCATTACTTAGTTCATCATAAACACCAGTTTCTTATTTTGATTTAGTTTCTGTTTATTAAGGAGTGCAATGTACAAACCATTCTGAAACCAGTGACAGACATCGTGGAGCCCAGAAAACAGCATTCTTGATATCAGTCCTTTTTTGTTTGCTCATTTCAGTAAGAAATGCAAATTGAATTGTGTGTTATACAGGACGACCAATTAAGTTTTGTCATCCGGTACATGCTGTAGAGCTGGGTTCTTTTAGCTTGCTGGTAGTAGTTGTTTGTTTCACATTTTTTTCATAAGGACTGAATTTATGAAAACTCTGTGGAGAGGTTGAGCATGTGGACAACAGAGAAACCACACCAGGTATTGGCTGTAGTTTCTAGGATTTTTTCCTACAACCAGAACAAAAAAAACCCCTCTTTTGAACAATTATCACCTTTGCTTTTTGTATGGCAAAGTTTCAGTATTGCCATCCTTTGCTACTGATTCTGTTACATTATCTCTTTAATCTCCACACTTTGGCTCCTTAAGCCCTTTGGTAATCTCTACTTCACCTTTCTTACCCATTGCAATTCCATTAATTAATTTATTATAAGTTCAATTTTTTTTGATGTTGTAACATTTTTATTAATAGAAACTGTCATTAAGAGAGCTAGAACGTCACAAATATAGTAAACGAGTCTTTTCTGCTCTCCTTTATTTATGTCCTGATCGCTGATTGGGCCATTGAATTGTAAGGACCCTGTATCAAATCTAATATTCCACTAAGTGAAGTCTGTCTTGTGGGTATCATTTACTGGAGTCAGAAAGTTGTGCATGAAATGACCATATCTGCAAAAATACAGAATAGAGTACAGGTGAACTCACCAGCATTCATTCTGAAGCTGAGCCAGACTACAACCAATTTGGTCTGGACACATTTTCAAAAATTGCACATCGTTGCATGGTGATGTGCAAAGCCGATGCACATATATATGCATGTATGTGGTTCTCAGAGTCTCTGCACTTGCTACTTTTGTATTTTAGAATTTATTTTAGAATCAATATTTTTTGGGGCTTTTTTTTATCCATTGATGGTATTTAACCATTGACAATATTAGTCAGAGTTGCTTTTATTGTAGAAATTATTTAAAATCCATCAAGTGACCTGGAAAATGAACAAAAACCTGTGGTTTATTACAGCTCTCAACTTTGTACAAACCTAGATCACCAGTAGAGACTGTTCATGGTTCCCAAAGGGAATATATTTCTTGCCTGGCTTTTAGTTGCCCTTCTTTGATAATTTAGTACCATTGAATTTTACACTGCATTGAGTGAATTTGTACTTTTATTTACCTTTTAGTTTCCTCAGTCCTTCCACCCTACCTGCAAAGCCTTGTTTATTTAATGATTTCATTTCTATTAGTTTTTGTTTTTATTGTCTTTTTTTCGTGCTTATTTTTCATTCTTTGTCTTACATTTTGTGTCTAAATAGTCCTCTATAAATAAGACTCACTAATAGAGTGTTTTTATACTATGGTATTACTACTGGTTGTTTTGGTAAGAATAGCTTCTGTGCTTGCAGAGTCATATTAATGAAAAATTTTTCCACTACACTTTCCTGCCCACTCGACATAAATTTCATTATGTTCTTTCCCGTTTGGTCTGCTGGGACTCTTTGCATACATCCACCAGATTGTTGTGCTTTCTTTTCAGCTTTTCTTCTGACTGCACTTAAAGCTGTATATCTCTGAGTGGAACTTAAACTGGAATAGTGCCAATATTGTGTGTTTGTTGACAAGATTCAAGCTACTTACATTTATGAACACTCTGGACCTGAATGAGAAAACTGTACCTTTTCTAAATGATGCATCAGCTGCTAGATATGACAGGAGAAATACTTGGTGAATGTCACTTGGTTTGAGGACAAAATGCTTGCACAACCTAATTTAGATGCTTCATTAGAAAATAAAAACTCAAACTTGAAGTGTAATAGTTTTTGTTCATGCTACATTATAGATCTTTAATTCTGTAATTATGGCCATTTGGAGACTAACCTGCTCAAACTTGACATTTAGCTCAGATTTGACATTTACAAACACAATAAAAGGAACTGGAAATGGGGGAACATTTATGTCTAAAGGTTCAAGGATATTACCACCTACCAGCCTGCCAGTTTAAATATAAAAAATGAAAGGGTCAGGGTAAATGCTGATTGGCAGGAAGCTGACAGTCATCATGTAATGTTCTGTAATGAGAGGAGAGATGGAGACAAAGAAGAAAAAATAGAGCTCCTGACCTCCCTCCCTGTCAGCAGACAGACCATTACAAGGAGCACATTAGAGAATCAGGTTCTCTGCCACATAGCGATCTCTCTATGTCACTGCCAGTCTCTGTTATTATCCCTGATATCGGATATCATTTACTCTCTGCTACTCGCCAAGGTGGATGTTTTATTTCATTGTTCAGCTGTCATTTAAAAGCAGTAAAGTGAGGAGGTGAAGCCACTAATGTGTCTTTGCTGCATCACTCTGACAGGTTTAACTCGAATGTCACGCCGCGCGCTTCTCAAATGACTCTTCATGCACTTGACAGCATCACCTGTGTTTTTATCCCTAAGTTATTAGCAGTGTTACATTTAGTTTAGTACAATTTAGACAACTTTATTGGGTAGCACACAAGTAATAAACATTCCTGTTGGTGTCCTGAAGAGCCACTTCCTGCAAATCCACCAGGGTGGAAGGGGAGGACGACTCCTGCCAATATGACTTCATGTCAGAACAGAGGGGATGTAAGAAAGTCGTTGAGGGCTTTCAACCTTGACGAGTTGGTCCAGTAAGTGGTTTTGATTTCTTGTTCAAGATCAGCCATCAAATATTTATCAACCATTCATCTATCAGGCTTTAGTTGGTGACTCAGGGTCTGGGATTTATTGTCCCTTCTCGGCTTCAAAGGCGGAGACACCACAGCAGTCTATCAAACATATGTCTATTAACTTTTTTTAGAAATGCTAAAGGGGGAAAATGTGCTGATTCCGGTTGGATTACTGGAAATAAATCTGCTGAAGGAATGGGGAGGGAAGAAAACAGAAAATACATCCTTTCTTCTGCCTTAGATGGATTTAGTTTGGTCAGACGTGAGCTGTAGAAACGCCTACTTTACCCAGAGGGAAGTCTGGTAATCAAACCTACTGAACAGGCAACCTTTACTTCCACAAGGTGATGTGTTTGAGTTGAGGGCATGAATTTTCATCTGTGTTTAATGCATGGTCAGGTCTCTAACTGGTAGATTCTTTAGCCTCTTGGGAATGGAGCAGTCAGCGAAATTATTTCACACTCCGTGCTTGAGTCAGTGCTTTCACTTTTTTCGTATTTATAGTTTGTAGACTGTATTTTTCAGACATTGGACCCTGATACTCTATTCTGTCATTCCTGGGTGTGGTGTCTTTTTTTTTTTTTTTTTTGCCTCGCTGACTGAAAAGCATTGCTTCACATCCTGGCTTAAGGCTTCTCTGGCGTTTCAGCTCGCTTTGTTTGCTGGCTGCAGGAAAGTTTTTGACTTTTTAATGCTTACTCTGGGCTCTCTTCCACCTTGGTTTTGAGCAAGTGTTGTGTGGGCAGAGCATGTAATATATATGGCCTTCATAGCGGGCAGGTTGGTTGGCTCCGTTTTGTCTCGGTGGACTTGACAGAACGGCTGCCTGATGGAAGGAAAGTACTTCTGTCATCTCCATGTAGGCCTTCACATACACACACATACACATACATTATTTCTTCAGAGTGTCTTTTTTGTGATTTCACCTCCCTGAGTACTTTTTCCATCTTCTTACTTTCACGTTCACCTGATTTATCCTCTCTGACCCTTCGTTCTCACCAAGTAGCTACAGAGTTCAGGTCTAACTGGCTGCAAGCATGAATCATGGGTTCTTAGCATTCTGCAAGCTACCAATCTTCCTGTAATGTCTCCTGCTATAGCTCAGTAACTTTTCACCATATCTTCCCACTTACTATTTCATCAGTCCTGTCTTCCTTATCTTTCAGCTTGGTTTCACTTGTGGCTGAAACTGCATTAAATCAGACGAGATGTTTAGTGTTTTAGTTCATTTAAAAGCTCCAACTTTCTTTATGTTTGCTAAATGCAACAATAATAAGGTGAGGAATGTGTATTATTTGTTAAAATTCAGAAGTTTACATAGTCTTGAATTGGATTCTGGAATAAATAATTTCGAAAATGAAGATGACCGTCATCTTTTGTAAGCTTTGGGTTCATTTGAAACAACATTTGGGTTTCAGGCTGTATCTGTATGGGTGTCACAAAATCTCAAACACACGACTTCCTTGTTTGACATCAAAAGCAATCAAGAAGAAATTGTGTTCCTCCACCAGTCCGGATGCCTGAAGGTGCCACGTTTATCTATTCAAACAATTATATGAGAGTGCAAACACCATAGGAATGCACACTTATATTATTCAGGAATGCGACCAGCTCTGCATTAAGGAGACAGATGTGGTCTGGTTAGGTGTGTTTGTGTAAAAACACGAGAACAAAAGCAAAAACAAAAAAAAGAAAACCTGTGAAGATACTGACAAGTTGTTAAGAGAGCGACAACGATCTAAATTTTTTGCTATTTCTCTATTTGATTGGATTTGATTGCAATTTTTGGAACTATGATTTGATTTGAAATTGATTGAAAACAATTTATTATAATTTCTGTTAACATGCTATAGTTGTGCAAGGATCGTGTATATACTTTGCAATGACTCTGCCTTGCAAAATCCTCCAGCTTTGCAAGACAGAAGGACAATTGGAGATATTAAAATGCTTTTCACATTTATTAAATTCCATATAATAATCCATGCTTAAATTGAAATACCTTTTCTCTCTGCTTCTTCTATTCTGCTTTTACAAAACAGCCACAGAGTTGCAGGTTGTGTCAACAACACTCTTAAGTGTTGATGCTGTTGCCACCAAAGAAATAACATTCAAGGTTTGCTATTTTCAGAGTCAGTATGGAGTGTAGAGTGAAATAGACGGCAACACAGAAATGTAAACAAAAAAAAATAGAAAGTATTTTCCATGGTATGTCAACAATGTCTGCAGTTCATTCAGTCTCCAAGAAAGAAACTGAGAGCAAGAACTTCAATACATAATAGAAAGACTTAGTATTTTACAGCAAGATGGCTCAAACTTCAACCTTTGTCTGTCATAGAACTTGCTTTATTTATAAAGCATGTTTTTATTTATATGTTGACTCCCTTTGGGAACTCTCAGAGCTGAGGTTAGGTTTCTTTCTTTGGGACTGGACAAGTTTAAAATCCTACAACACTTAGACTCTAGTTGAATATAACAGTAAACCCGACTTAAATTGAATGCGCTCTCATACACTATGACGCCATCTGCTTCTATTATAATTAATAAACTCTCATAGCAGGTGGGATTGATAACAGCAGATCTCTATCTATCTATATTATGGAGCTGAAAGGGAAACTAGAACATCTAAACTTACATGTCATATACATATCAGAGGGTAAAAACTTTACAAAAATCAGCGATTAGAGATTGACCACAAAACTCTGACTGATGAATCAGGTTGATTTTCTCAGGTGTTTGCTCTTGATCTCATCTTCTGTCCACAAATAGATTTTGCCCGCTCACTGCTGACCTGTGAACATTTGTGAACCAGTCTCCGCTCATCTTCGTCCTGGTGTGAATATTTCATGTATGTGATTTGTGAATTAAATATAGGGTGGATATGATTGGCTTGACATTTATTCACACTGACTGGTGGGACAGAAGGATTTTTAGAACTGATTAAAGTGGGGCTCTTGAACAGGACACAAAGGTACGTCAAGGTAGAAGCCTGCAGGTGACAAATGTCTTTCAGAGTCTTTGAGTTTAATGCTTCCAGCATCATAGTTGAACAGACTAAAATCATGTTTGTAGTTTTTGGGTTTAGTTAGTTTTATAAATTTTTCATTTTTCCTATTATGAATATTTTTCGTGACATTTATCATGACATTTTGGAATGGCAGGAAACCACCTGGATGCCAAACATACCTCTCAAAAAACCTGAAACAAGTAGATGTGCAGGAATTCAGTCCTTTAACCACAATTTGTTTCAATTAAGTGTTCATAGATTTATCGGTCTGGCTTTTTGGATATTTTTTGTTGGTAACCTTAAATATGTCCCACCGTCAGCCACTGCAACACATTTTCAAAATTAAAAATGCCATCTTAGCTCAAATTAGATAATCACCATACGAGAGCCCCTTAAATGAATTTTAAAAAATTACAAAGAAGTCACCAATAGGTAACAGTGGTATGAGCTTTATCTGTAGTTGCAAATTATGTTGTTTTAAAGACATCTGGCAATGATAGTACATGTTTAATTTACGCGTAAACGTTCTCTGGTGACATTTATTGACTGAAAAGGGACTTGAGTTAGGACTTGGTGATGCTTTTTATTCTATAGATACAGAATTTGATATGAATTGAAGCATCTTTCTTTGAGAAAAAAATAAATAAAACCCTTTGTGTTTTATGGTTACCATTCTCAAATGTAGAAGAAATATTAAATGTTTTCTTACGCATGAAGACCTCTTTAGGTCCTCGTCCTTTTTGTGTTTTCTTTCCTCACAAGCATAAAGTATTTATTTCTTCAGAGTGCTCATTTTTGCCAAATAGATTGGTACAATATCCTGGGGAAAGGACAATTGAGGCTTATTGGCATAATGGACTTTCTCTCTCTTTTTTTACTGCCGTCTACATGTTTTCTCCCACAAGGGATAGACTAGTTACTGCGATAAAGTTAGTTACTGCAATAAAGTTAGTTTCATAATAGCACAATCTTGTTTTGAATCTCTGTCTACAGATTAAAAGCATTTTAAGGGCATTTTAGAGAAACTGGCCTCAGCTGCAGAGGCCCCTGAAAATCATGTAAGCTTGCTTTTTTTCACTAGTAATTTAAACTAAAGCTCTTTACCCTTCTTATTAGTATTTGACTATGGTTTACAAACGGAGGGGAAATACTGCTTCTGAAAAGAATGAATGTGTTATTGAGAGCAGATTAGTTGTGGCTTTAAGTTTCGGAAATAACAAGCAGCCTTTTTATGTACTATTTGATTGGTAAGTATTAAGTATGATCTCCACAACTTTCCATCCCTGAACACTTTTGTATAGTGAAATGCACAACTAATGTGCTGTCTATGATCTAAAATTATAGAAAACGGCAAACCAATTTCAAATTAATTTACCCTCCATTCTTGAGAATTAGCTCAATGTAAGATGACATTTGTGAATTGGATGGATAGAAAAATATTTTAAATGTCTAAAGAATGCAGTGATTGGAATTGCTGTAAATAAAAATATATGTGTATTATCATACCAGCCAGGTGCTCTTTAGCACACAGCTGGTGAACTTATGATGGGAGTATTTCGATCACAAAACAATTTTATTTGTGTTTAGGTAAAATAGAAAGCTGTTTTGTCCAAAAATCCTCTTTATCTGGAATGGTGAGTTCTCTCCCACATGGTGCTGAGGGGCATTCAAGTAAATCTCTAAATATGCTGATAAAGACAAAAGAGATTCATCTGGGTTCACCTGTTAAAATGATATATTGTAGGCGTCCCGAAGATGGAATTGCTCAGCTGCATTGGTGCTGTTGAAAATCTCAAGGGGCTTGTTTTTTTTTTGTTTTGTTTTTTTCTTCCCCTTTGCTCTTTCATCGGTACTCTGCTCCATTTGTCCACCTCAACAGGGAATGCAAACGTTTGGGCATCTCAAGCAAAATTCCAGCAGTAAAGATAAACTATTAAGGAAATGCATATAATTTATTTTTTAATGAATGGGGCAATATCTTTTTACAATCTTGTCTGTACATCCTGATTCTTAATCTTAGATTGTTAGTGGAAATTATGAAATGAAAAATTGAAGCATGATCAAATCATCAGATTTATGGCTGCTCAAAGGAATCATTATGGATGCAAAAAGATAAAGCAGTTTGAGAAGCTTGAACATTAAGACCCAAATAGTTTTTTGTTTTTTTTCATTTTTTCAAAGCGTGACAACAGAGCTTTGAAAAAGCGAGTAAAGGCAGCTCTCACTCCTCCTCACCAGCGTTATGTAGGGGCACCTGTGGGCATCCTGACAAGCTGCATCACATCTTGGTGTGGCAGCTGCAGTGTGACTGAAAGTCTCTGCAACATTTGCTAGAAAAGCTCCAGGGATACTCATGGTCCCACTGCTCTCTGGTTGACCATTTTGAAGAATAACGAAACCATCAGCTTTGGGAAAGATCCGTTTCAGTCCAAAAACTGGATAGTGTAGTCTTCATATTTCATGAATTCAGTTCATCAAAATATACTTAAGAGGAATTAAGAATTAGATTGTCATATTTACAGCTGCTTGAAGCTGTTATTTTTAGTCTGTCACAAGATTTATACCATCAGTATCCTTTTACACATTACCACACACTTAGTAGAAATTGTGGCTTCCTTTAAAAAAAGCTTCTTACATATAATCTCTATGGCCTAACTTTAAGATTATTCAGTAATATTAAAAATAGCTTAGCTTTGCCACAATCAAAGATTTATTTTTTTTTTTTACTCAACTAAAGCAAATAGCCACTAAAGAAAAATGTTAGGTGTAGAAAAGTAGCAGTTGTCATGTAAAACAGACACACTGAATGGCTGGTAACTTGCTGGACTTTTTTTTTTTGTTTTCAGAGGTTGGAAGTGTGGACTGCTGTCTTCCTGCAGCACTGATACTCATTTGCATGCATGCTCAGTGAATGTCTCATACACAAACACACTTTTTTTGTTCAATGTTGCATGCACAGTTGGAGCCGACTGGCTGGCTGTATGTGAAATATGCAGGACGTTTAACTGCCAGACTTTATCACCCCTACAGTAGCTGCCGACTGTCTGACGTCCTAATTATGACCAGGACTATCTGAGGAATGGGTTGGTGGTGAGCCAGGATGCATGCCAAGTGGAACAAGGAATGATCTAAGAGTCTGTCTTCACAGCAGCCTGACACAGCTGGCATAGTATAGAATAGAATAAATACTTTATTGTCCCAATAGGGAAAGTTGCTCATTGACTGAACACATGACACACAGGCCATTTACATCGACTTATAAGCAAACAGAGTAATCAAGTAAGACACACTTAGCTGCAGACAATGCAAAACCAGAATCAGCAACAATAGAGTTGTGGTGTTTTAATATAGGTTCTTAAATCTCTCTGAATTCTCCTGTAATTACAGTTTTAATAAAAAGAATTGTGATTAATGTATGAAAAAAAAACCATTTGTTGTTTTGCACAGCTCAAGGTGACCTGGTCGTTGTTTTCCTCATTAGATTTGGAAACACAGCAGGGACCAACTCCCTGAGGTACCAAATGAATCACATGTATCCAGAAGAGAGAAAAACACATCTAACATCAATAAGCCTTATGACATGTTACACGTTTCCATTAGGGTTTCCCCTCTTTGTCTGTGCAGTTGTTCTGCCAGGTCCTCTGAATGCTCCATATTTGTCTTGTGAGCTCAATTACCTTTGTGTGGATGTGATGGGGATACCCGGCTGAGCTTGTGGATCACATGGATCTCCCCTCAGCCTTTTCTCCAAGCCCACTTTATCTTTATAAACAACAAATTGGAAAGGGTTAATTCAATTCCCTGCTGGCTGAAGCTGAGACGAACATTTACCATCTCTGTTTCTTTCTCTCTCCACTTGTTTGCTGATGTTCTTTTCCTCCCTGTCTCTTTGTTGCTAAAGTATAATTACTTTTAGAAAGTGGCTCTATACATAGCAACAGATCATGACTATCTGCTCAGAGCAACATGGAGACTGGCTGGGCTGGCTGTTTGCATGCTTAAAGTATCATCTCACTAATGTCCAATAACAAGATAATGCTGGGCTCACATGTTAGATCTGTTTGATTCTCAGTAAAGTATTTTTGTTTCTGGATTTAAGTGAAAAGCCCACATTCACATTCAAGACAAACACCTCCACCTTTCATCTTGCACTTGGTGTTCCTTCAAGGTAACAAATATTTATCTTACCTTCGAGGAATAAAGTAAAATGCCTCAAAGATTAATTTCACTAGAAGCAATTCACAATAATTGTCACCTAAATTGTGCATTAGACAAACAGGTTTATGTATAAATCCATTATAGTTAATTTTTATATAATTAATTTAAACATTCAGATTCAGATCATTTAACTTTCCGGTTCAGTCGTAATAATACCTTGCAGTTACTTATATATCAGAAAAGGCAACAATCTGAGCTGATTGACTCAAGGTTTTGACTTTGTAGTAATCACTGAACCTGAGCAAGTATGGTCACAGTGGAGGGGAAGAACTGTATTTTAACAGGAAGAAACCAACACCAGAACCAGTGAAGAAAAACACACAACCACTGGTCCAGAAATATTTTATGGGAAGTACAGAGCGTAATTAGTAGCAATAGTTGCATTGTTGGCTTGGTTTAAGGGAAAAGAAAAGCTTTGCAAAACACCAAAGCGCTGAGCACTTTCTGTGGAATTGGACAACAGGTAAACCAGGATTACTTTCTGTGAGAGCCAAACAAAACAGGAGTAATGGTTAAAGGCATCTTACCTTCTAGAAACAAAACACAATTTTGTCCATGAAGGGCAGCAAACGTCTGAGCTGTTGGATCAGGCTGAGTCTCTGTGCTCAGCCTGATCCTGTATTTGCCTGCTGGTACTTGTGTGTATGCATGTGTGAAATAGATGTCAATTTGAGGACCTTTCAATGAAGACTGACAAGTGTCTGCTTCACTGCTCTTCATTACAAAGGTCTCATTGGTGCTCCGAGGAAGTGTCATGGAGGAGAGACGTAACGGGTGCAAACTAAGGTGCAATAAGGTGTGTGTGTGTGTGTATGTGTGTGTGGCTGCATGGGTGTTAGGACTGACAGAGTGAGATGGTATGGGTATGGCTTAACGAGGAGGAAAATAAGCTGAGAAATCTATGTCTGCTCTCCTTTCACCACCCAATTTCATATGCCGACACACATACCTTTAGGAGCCATGACAGAACTACTGGATCACTAACTGTGCGTAGGCTTGTTGCAAGGCAGAAAAAATGCTATTGTGAAATTTCAGGTTTCTTTTTGTAAAAATAGGTTTCTACTCTCAAAGCTATTAATAAGTAGCTTTGGGATATAGAGCTCTCTGTCTCTCTCTCTCTATTATCTATATTATCTCTCTATTGTGATAATATTATATATATATATTATATATATACTATTGTGATATATATATATATATATATATATATATATAATATATATAATATATATATATATATATTATATATATATATATATATATATTATATATATATATATATTATCACAATATAATCTTAATATTGATAAGATTTTGACTTCAATTGTCAGGCTTTCACTTACTGGATTTTGATAATATATTGGAGAGATTGTAAAAGGGGGTTACTCAAATGGATATTTTCAATGCAATTTTCAATAGTATTGCAATTGAAATTGCCATCTTTTACCAACAGCCCACAAATGCAAGAGTTGTGAAGTGAATCAGAAATGGAATTTTGTTACAAGTATTTGTTTCTTTTTGTAATGATGCATATTTAATACTAAGACTGCAGGGCTTTTTTTTTTTTTTTTAGTTTCAACTTTGGCGGGTGAAAAAATGACAGCACATTTCTAACTGTTTCACTATGCAGAAATATTGCCTCTGAATCTGAAAACTGAGTTCAAGGTTTATTCTTTCAATAACAGTGAGTCTTCTGCATGCACAGCTGAAGGTACCTTTGCTATAGTTTAATTCTTTATTATTTCTACTATAAAGAATTTATCTTGCAGGGCTAGAAGTCAGCGTAAATCTGGAACTGGCTGCACAAACGCAGCAAATCTATTTTTGCTCAAATACAAAAGTGCACATTCATTCACACGGTGAGTATCTGCTCCCAGGTGTGTCATCCTGCTGCCAGCCAGCCTGGTGCAGAGCGTACCCTGGAGACTCCAGCTGATGAAGTAGCAGACAGGAAACCTTTGAACTAAACACGACACAGAGGCAGGGAGTGTGTGGAGAAGGCATTTTGCCATGGTCACGCAGAGGAGAGTCAGTCCAGACAGTGCCAGTGAACTTTTCCTCTTTCCTCAGAACTGCTGCCCATTCGCCACAGGAGCTTCTCCTCGTGCATCTTGAGCTCGTCTGCCAATCTTTTAACATCCATCCTGCTCTGCTTTCCTTCTGCAGGTTCTTTTTACATGATAAAATGCATTTTGCATAACTGCTCCACACACACTGTACGCTACCTGTGTTGCATTACATTTGTCTGAACAAATGGCTCAGTCATTCTGTTCGGACCGGTGAGCAGGTGTAAATGGTTTGTGTATCACATTCCTTCAATGATTCGAAACCTGGTCCGCTGCAGGTGATGTGATTATACATTATTTATAACCCTCCACAACACTTTGTCTTTCCATCCATAATGTTGCCAAATTTACAAAAAGGGGGTCAGTTAAGGACCCAGTGCTCCTCTTTAACAATGCAATGACAAATGAGAGCGAGGTAATGCAGCTTTGTTTATAACCATGCTTTCATTACCGCTAATGTGGCCGTAATGACGCCATAATCAGCTTCCTAATTGAGTGTCATTATGGGGAGTGCTGATGCTGTGCTCTCCATGCAGATGGTTAATGTCACTGTTACTTAAATAGCAAAGAGTCACCATAACCCCACACTATGATGAAATAATGGAGGAACGACTTCATCTTCTTCTGCTTGTAGATCTCATTAAATACAGTCGGACAGACGTATGAAACTGATTTAATTGTGAATTTTCATTGGGCTAACTGTACATTTTAAAAACTGCTGGGCTGAACACATCAAAGCCTTGGGTTCACAAAGAATACTAGGATTAATTTCCAATTCAAAAATGAGTTAAAGTGACTAATATCTCAACATTAAGTTCTCCAAGTACGAGTTGAGGAGATATCCCATTATCTGTAATAAAAAAGGAGTAATTCTGATCTTTAAAATCTGTAGTATTGATAAGCTAGAGTAAAACATAGATTTCTAATAGGTTCTGAGGAGATGGCAGGTGCTTGCATATTTCTTGGATGATGATTTTTCAGGATCAATCAATACTAATGAATTGATTAGTTGATTAGTTTTTTTCCTCTAATAAATTTGTTCGGTTCTCCTTTAAAATGTAGGACAAGTGTCACCAAATATGATTTTGAAATTATTTATGAAGGTACTTTTTTTTCACATCACTGTATTTTCTCTGTGCTAAATAAAGACAAGGACTGAGTTTAAGTAGGCCTGATTTTCATAAATGTCCAGTGTTTAGACTGTATTGTCTTCTCTAATTCAGACCTATAAGTAGCATGTTTTGACCCAATGCTTGGTCAAAACTACGCAACCGCTTTCAAATTGGTGTTAACCCAGCATTTGGCTTTAAGAGTAGTGTTTTTGTGTGTAGTCGTAATGTTTTATTTGTGCGGTTTTTCACAGATTGTAACCAGGTGTTTCTGTTGTTTTTAGGTGTAGGAACCTGGCTGAGCTTCACCTGGAGCATCTGATAAGTCTGATAATGCTCTGCTGAGAACCGCTGAGGATTCCTGGAACAAGCATTTAAGCGGATTCTGATTCTCCAAATATTTTGTGCTTCTTGTTGCTTCTCAATTTAAAAAGACAGGCTTTTTTTTTTTTTTTTTTTTTTTTTGAGGAAACCATCCAGAGGGGAAGACGGCAAAAGAAACTTATTCAACATATGACTGTACTGACCCACTTTTCATGCGCCAGCTCGCTGGGTAAAGAGGAAACTTTGCATTTAGCAGGCGGCATCAGAGAAGGTTATGGGCCGTTTAACATGCAGGGCCATTAATCAAGCGACCTCCAGTTCTAATTAGCTGCCACACACGTACGCAAACAGTTGCATCTGGCTGCTGAGGTAGTCTGTTTGTAACAGGACGCAGACAAGCTCTGAAACCGCTGAACCAAGTCAGGTGTTAGATGTCCGCCTGCATTGTATCATCTCTCTCGGACAACACTGACCTTGGCGGAGAATAGAGATGTTTGCTTGTGTTTGTTTGCATTAGCGGAAGATGGCGCCACGCCCTGTGTGCTATGATTGAGAGTGTCAAAGACACCTGATGGTGGTTGCATGGCTCTGATAAGCAGGGAGGAAGAATTACTGCCTGAGGCACGGATGCTCAAATAAGAAGGTGGCTGATCGTCATCAGACTTTTAGAGTGGCATCCTCAAATAAGTGACACACAAACGCAGCTTGTGCTAATTGCAAAGTGCACACGTGCATCTGTCTGACACGTTGTCTGAGCAGATTAAAGTCAGATCTTTTGTAGGTCATGTCACTTTGACTTACTTAGCTTTGACGGCATCAAGTGGCCACTAGAAAAAAATGTGTGACACAGCAAAAATACCGACACCTTAGACGAATACATCACATCAGTCCGCCTGTCTGTCAAATATAAAAGTTGCATGCTGACTTCTTCATCACCTCTCATGAACGCCTTCCCCTTCTTCTCCACACTTCAACCCAACACACCCACCATCCAGACGGTGTGTAAGCCCTGTCTCCGGGCCCCGTGGAGAATGAACGATGTACCCACCCTGGACTACGAGTCGCTGATGTCCCCGGCCAGCTCCCCGCTGCCCAGCAGTCCAGGCAGCGGCGGCAGCAGCCCTCCCCTCGCCTTGGTCGCGGTGGACACAGAGCAGCGTACAGCCTTGGCCTTCGTAGGCCTCCTCATGCTTTTCTTGGTCTTCCTGCTCGTCAGATGCTTCAGGATCCTGCTGGACCCATACAGTCGCATGCCTGCATCATCCTGGACTGACCACAAGGAGGGCCTAGAGAGGGGTCAGTTTGATTATGCACTGGTGTAGGCCACAGGTTACATGATTATTGGTGTAAATTAATGCTGCAGGACTATTGATCTACATCAAGTGTTGTTTAACACAGGATTCACCTGGACAGGCAAACCCTCGCAGTGCTGTGAAAACGTATGTACGCACTTGCAGATTTTATTCTGTTTTTGCTTTTTGTTTTCTTGTCACATTTAAAATCTGTTTCATAATTTAAAACATTTAATATCAGACCAAGATAACTTGGAGAAACTTACAAAAGATTTAATTTGTTTAGCATAAAAAAACCTCTTAAATGTAACTAGCTTTGCCACCTTTGGCAGCAATAAATCTAATTGAGCATTTGCAATAACAATTGATGTAACTTTATTCAGAATTATTTTCATTCAGACATACTGTACAGTTTTAAAGCATGAGTAGCTTGTAGTGTAAAATACCCAAGCATTAGGAAAGCCTTGCAGCCTTTTTCAAATTGATAAACTTGAACACCTCTCTCTGATCTGATCTTGAATGTCCTGATGTGATGTTTTATCCTACTTCATGTTGAATTATTTGCTGATTTATTGATTCAACTGATCTGAGAGGAATCACAATTCAGAGGTGACTGAAAATGAGTTCACTTTTTAAAAAATTAAATGAAAAATTATTTTTTTTTTTTTACTGTGACAGTGAAGAAGCAAAAACAAAAACAAATCTGGAAGGGTTTTTTTCCCCCACAGTACTGTAGAAACTAGACCTTTAAAAGATAGACAACAACTGCCTTAACCTGACCTACTGTAACAGCCGATGACACCATCCAACCACAGCATCACTATTTTTATCTAACCTCAGCGGTTCTTGGTTGTAAACAATATTACTTTCCTTCACAAACTCATGCTGCTTTTTTAATTCACTCTGTGCTTAATGCAGACAGTTAAAAGAACTCAGGTGTTGAATGGACTCAGAAAAAAAGTTATTCTTAAGCAGATGCCCCTTTAACTAGATCCGGTAGGGTGTCTTAAGTTTTCACTTCTAATCCAGGAGTTCATTTTATTCGCTGAGTCTGAGTTTTTGAACATTGCTGTGGCTTCACGTGTTTTCAAAAATCCATGCAAATAGTTTCCACAAAACCCTGACAGTCTATGCTTAATGTGTTGTGTCTACACTGAGAAGCCATATAAAAAACAACACACAAAAAACTAGTTTGTCACTGCATGCAGAGGGTTATGTTGATGGGTTATGTTCCTGTTTTCTGTGGCAATGAAGCAAACTGCATCACTTAGGACAAAAATTATTTTTCTAATCTCGACTCAAGTTTTGGAGTCTCCTTTTTTCTATCTTTTTGTCTCTTCCTCCTAACCTAACATACCAACTTTTAGACAGAAACTTCCAAGGCCGTCATGCAGCCTTGTTTTAAAAGGAGGCAAAACAAACAGCTTGGCTTTTTGTGAGTGTTTTCTGACAGCTGGCTTTCTTTTTTAGTGCTGGGTTAAATCGGTGATATAAGAACTTTTTCTTGCAGAATTCATATGTGCTGATCTGAGGTAGTAAGAAGTTCACAATCCGTATGGGAAATTAATAAAAATAAATTCTACCTAATATATTAAAGTTCCTTGTTCCTTGCTTTTTCTTTTGTTCCTATTTGCCAGCAGTGGTGCTCCCTGACTTTTATGCATAGTGTATTTAATAAATATGAATTTAAAAGAAAAAGCAAAATTTATGCTTAAATGATATACAGCATATAACAAATTTAGATTCTCTCTTCAAGTTTTTTATGTTATGTTCCAAATATTAAATGTGTTGCAACCTCCAAGAGTAGATTAGCTTTGTATTCAGACCACTAGAGTCAAATTCTGTTTGCCTGTCTCTGCTTACAGCTGCAAGATTTTATGACGCTTCTTGTTTTGCGTATGTGGATAATGACATCCATACATCCATTTTCTGTACGCCCTGGTCCCTTGCCAGCATACCCAGAGAGAAACCGCGCATGCACAGGGAGAACATGCAAACTCCAGGCAGAAAGACCCTGGGCCGAGAATCAAACCCAGGACCTTCTTGCTGCAAGGCAACAGTGCTACCAACTGCGTCACTGTGCAGTTGGCAGCACCTTGGCCTTGCAGCAAGAAGGTCCTGGGTTTTAATCGTTTTTCTAGATTTCTCTCTGCAAAATAGCTCAAACCCAAATAGATTTGATGTACATCTGTCAGTTTTCAAATCTTGCCATAGATTAACTGGATTTTTTTTTTTTTTTATCTTGGGAATCTTGTAAAGTCTCTTGCCATTGAGATTTACATTTGTCATCACAACTTTAGTCATAGTTTGCATGAGAACATCCCTCCAGAGTACTACTAAATGTTTTCTCTGCACACAAAGATGAAATATCTTTCATCACTCAAAGATATTTATCTTTGAGCGATGAACTAAGGAATTTGAGCTCTTGCTGGTAATCCAAGCTGTTTGTACAAAATAGTTTTGAGAAATGCATTTTCCGAACTCTTTTGGAAATGTCAGGGATGATTTGAGAAGTGCACTAAAACTTTAAATAAACCCAAATCATTCTGCTGAGGTTTTTGGTTTGATGTGCCATCCTAAAACTTAAAAAAAAAAAAAAAAAAAAAGTAAAAATACAACAACAACATTTTATTGCCATAATTGTCACCGGACAAAATTGTACAATGTGTCATTTACATTTTTCCACACTGGCTGAAAAAATCTTTGGTTTCCATCTTCACACAATCATTTAGGATACTAAAAATCCTCCAACAGGAATGAAAGTTGTTGTAGGTGCAACAGAGTGATTGTCATCAGCTTTGAGTTAAACCCTCCGCGCCCCCCCACCCCTTTCCGCCACTCAATTTCTTTACTAAAAAACCTGCAAAAAGGATAACAAAGGCAGTATTCAAGTTTGACGCTGAAGGTGGGTTACAGCCTTTTTAGCAAAGAGAAAAAAATTACAGCTCGACAGTAAAGATACAAAGTATACAAACTTTTTCAGATTAGAAAATGGTTATGTGCTATAAACATTGGTCTACTCTGTTAGCTGTGGAAAAGTGCAGTAACCCTGAATGTTCAAAGAAAAGGATTATTGTAGCACCAAATAGATCCCAGCATTGTTTGCAAATATGCCTCATCATCTTTGGCATCCTACAGACAGTGTATGTTTCCCTGTGTGTGAGATTACAGATAAGCATATAGTTTTACTACCTTTTTGTTGATCACTGATCAGTGATCGACAGATATATATTTTTACCTTGCTTTTTTTTCTTAGGCTGTCCTGAAACAGAATATCACACTCAATTTCAATAATCGTTTTGTTTATATTGTTGACTTGACAGTAAAAAAAAAAAAAAGAAAAAAAAATCTACTTTTCATTTGAAATATACAATTTAATTTCAACAAGCATGTTTGATAATATGTTTGTCAGACATTTCAAAAGGCAGACATACACAGCAACAAAACCTAGAAAAAAAAGTTAGCAGATTCAAGACTGCGCTTACTTTGTACAGCAACATAGATGGCATAATGTAGCACCTTTTTCTCTTTCAGAGACAAAATAAGTATGACCTGACAGATATTTTTTGTGAGGTTTTGTGTTCGCTGTGTGTTCCCTCCTTCCTCTAAAGTCACTAATTGACATTGTTGTGAAAATGTTTTTGCCCCCTTGCCGATTTCTTCTGTTTTTCCTTCTTTAAATGTTTCAGATAATCAAAGACAAGCTGGAGAAAACGTGGATCAAATTTATTCCAAGAGCACGTTAATGACTCATTCATCTTTTCTTGAGAAAAAGTCAGCTGTCATGATTTAACCACAAGAAAGACATTGAGTACAAATTTTGGAACAAAATCATAATGAGATTTTAGTCTGTTCAGTTCTGTCTATTTTGAGCTCCTTTCAAAAAGAGCCGTTTTATGGTGTTTTGTCATTTTGAATGCAAATAAGCTGCTGCTGGCCACGCCCCCAACTAAATTTTTACACTTGCATGTGAAAATTGGTGCTGACAGAACACAATTATGCAACCACGCATCTTTGAAAAGCAGGAGTGGAGCCTCCTGTGCAATCAACAAGAATACAAAAAGTAGTTTCTGAATAATAAGTCAACAACAAAACACTTGTCTTTTCTACCAGCCATTGTACAGTGCATATAGTGGTAAAACCAGCTGACCAACCATGCTGGAGCTCAGCTGGGGTTGCTAGGTAATGATGCAGTGTCCATTGAATGTGACTCAACATTGGGAGGTGTTTGAAAAGGCTCCTTTTCCAGACACCAAAAAAACACATTAATTTATTGCCAAAAAACTGCTGGGTATTTTCTTAAAGACAATAGTTAGAAACAGTTGAGACCCAAATGGAAGCCTAAATGTCAAAAATTTTAATTCTGTATAAAAGGTCCCGTTTAATATTTTAGAGAAGGTGAGAAAAATAATATATGGACTGACAGGACTACAGTGAAAATTTTCGTGTGCATCATAGCATCATGATGTGAATTTAAGATTACATTTCAGAAAAATAAATCACACCAATAGTAATGGCCTGGGACTGTTTTATTGCTTCAGGACCAGAAAGAGTTGCTGTAAATGATGGAACCATAAATTTTCCCTCTAAATGGCTCAGAAAAAAAATATCTGAAAACAAAAGTGAGATACAATATCAACTTGACGATCTGAATCATTTAACTGTCAAAAGCAGAATACATTTGTAAGGGGGCAAAAATGTTTCCACAGCAATAAATGCTATAGCTGTCATGTACCTTTGAGATGGCTCCTGTCACGTTGTACACTCGACTCAGCCTTCAGTTGTCAAAGAAGTCAGATAAAGTAAGCTTAATTTCAGTTACAGCTCCTGAAGTTTTTCAGAAGACTTCCTGCTCAACGACAAAGCTGGCTCTCAGGATGAGAATCAGTACAACTGAAGTGAAGATAAAAACAAATTCAACATGATCTACCTTCTTTAAAAGCCTATGAGCTGCTAAATGGTGTTTCCCTGCTTGTGATGGATGCTGAGGGATGCTAGCACCCTCTTTTGTTTCAAAGTCAGCATCACAGCATGGCGTCCACCCTATGCGAGACATACTGAGGTAAGCAAACATGACAGCACACACGCACGCAAACACGCCAATCCCTGCTTAGCTCTCCGCCTGTGGGCACGAGCAACAATCAGTCGCATCAGAGCAGAATGCAGCTTCTTCGTGTCTGGATCTGAGGACCGGTCGTCGCCGAGCTGCAAAGAACAGAGTGCTTTGGACGTAAGAACCTGAAATGCTGTGTAAATGTTGCAGTCCTTCGTGGTGATAATCTTTTAAAAAGCACAGATACATTAAATGGCACACTTGAATATTGAGAGGGGCAAAATGTGGCAAACTTTTATCCTCAAGTGTTGTGAAAGAATTCTGAGATCAGGTACTTTCACACGACTAAGAAAACCCCCAAAACATTTTAGCTCATATCTTGGAACATTGAGACACTGAATAAAACCCCCGTCTAGCCTAAACAGACCTGCTTTGTTTTCTGGATGGATTTGGAGAGGCCCAAGCACAGAAGCATCTCTTTGCCTTCTTCTCCGCTGCCTCACAGCAGAGAAATGAGTGCTGGGTCAGGTAGAATTATAGTCATGGTACAAATAAAGGAAAAAAACATCAACATATAACTTGCAGAGTAACAAAGTGGTGGTAGAGGTGGGCTTATTGACTCAGTTTGTCATAGCCCGTAATTCTCCCCCTGTTAGTCTGATGGTCCTTTCAGGCGGGGAAGTAATTCGATGGTTAACAAATAAGTCCAGAGAAGGATTGCACACACATACACTGAGCTCAGTGCAGGTGAATGTGGAGCTTGATCCGCAGAGCATCCCCTATTTCCCCCTGTAGGTAGTCATAGTCGTGCTGCTCCTCCAGCTGATGTAGTCTGCGGGGTCCAAACAGAGGCAGGCTGGTGATCTCCAGCCGGTAGGATCCAGGCTGAGGCGGTCTCTTCCCAAGCCGGAGCACGCTCTTTCCATCCCGGCGCTCCACAAGGCGGAAGTGTTCGTCGGTGTTGCCATGGGTTATGATGTAACGTACATGATGCTCCAGCGGCTCCAGGGCGGGGAGGAGCTCAAGCAGAGGCTCCTTGTTGAGCAGCGAGGTCAGTGAGAGGTTCATGGGGATGGAGGCCTGGGTGTCCACACTGGCCATGCTCACAACTGGTTCCTACAGAAAGAAGAAGAAATGATGAAAATGATAAAACAAATTGAAGTTTTTTGTTTCAGAACAACAATGTAAAATAGTTCAGGTCCATAAATGCTTTTGTAATGTACCGTATACACATGATACAATGCTGGCCAAAAAACTGAACTCTGGTCTGCCTACAAATCGAAGTCACGATTCGGTTGAAGTGAACACCGGTGTGGTTCGATTGCATATGCGAAAGCCAAGCTGACCAAAAGCAGGAAGCCAACTACACAGTAGGGCATTCTGGGTAAATACAATCAAAACAAACACAAGAGTCTAATGCTATTACAAAATAGGTCTCGTGGTCTTTTACCAAAGACAAAAATGAATTCATAGAACTGCTAAGACGCTACTCCATTGGTTGTTCTGTGAAGAAAGAATTTGCGTTCATCTTCCTCTGAGGTTTTTGTGTCGTTCCCCTCAGTTATTTGTGCTGCAGCGCCACCACAGGCAAGGGGGTGAACAGGCTTCTCAAAGGGTTTGAATTGTTTGACATGGTGCAGTGTCTAAGTGAACTGCACCAGCTGAAAATGTAACTATCAAGAGTGAAAACACCCTTAGAAATCTTTGTGTCACTGTGCGTACCTGATTCAGCTCATTTTCATCGGTACTGCGCCTGTGTCGTCCATTCTTTCCTCCTCCATTGATCTTGCACTCATAGCAAGCTTCAGGAGACAGGCTGTCATCCTCATCACCATCCACGAGTTGGCTTGGCAAGCCTGAACCTGAAACACAGTGACTGTGAGGAGACAAAAAGAGAAAATCATTTTAATAATCATTACATCAAACACCAAACATGGTTCACTTATTTGATGACAATGTTATTCCTCACCCCTGTCCAGCTCTGAAGAAACCTCCAGGACAGCCACACAAGTAGCCTCCGTCAGTGTTGGAGCAGCCGTAGATGCAGGGGTTTGTGCCTGTGCTGCATTCATTCACATCCTGGCAGCCACCAGCGTTCTGCTCAAAGTCAAAACCAGAAGGACAGACGCACTTGAAGCTGCCCAGGGTGTTGTAGCAGGAAGCGGAGCCACAAACAGTCCCGCTTTGACACTCGTTTTCATCTGCAGAAAGAGAAACCTATTCATTCTGATGATGATGATGCACACAAAACACATGCATCAAAAATGTTTTTGTGCATTTAGCAATACAATTTTCTGAACTTCTCCACCAAGCTAAACATGACAGCAGTTTAATAAAATTCCTAAGTATTTCAAAAAATGTCTCCCTTTTCAAACGGTCCTGACTCTCAATCAGGCCAAATGGACAGACAGATTTGAGGACACACTGACTCACCCACACACTGGTTCCACTGGTAGTGCTGCACGTATCCCTGAGGACAGCCACAGCGGTAACCTCCCAGCATGTTCTGACAGCCATGCTGACAGCGATGGTTATTGCTACACTCATCCACATCTAAGGGAAGGGGAAAATTCATTTCTTTCAATGACTTACTTTACAAATATCAGCAGTAACGTCAACATCGGGACAGCTATCAAAGATGGATGGAAGACTGTAGGAATGATTCATTAAAAACCCTTACATTTTAAAAAGCTTAACCCAAAGAAATAACAATATATGGAACCTAACAGGATCTGAATATATGAACCTATCCTGCCTGCTCACCTTCACACTCTATGCCAGTGCTATCCAGGGAGAAACCTTTAGAGCATTCACAGTTGAAGCTACCAGGAGTGTTTACACAGGAAGCTCGAGAACCACAGACACTGTTTTGGGCTGTGCACTCATTGTTGTCTGCAAAGAAACAAACAAATAAACAAAAAAAAGACGTGATGTCCAGTTGTAAATTATTTGCTTCAGTGGCAAATAATTATCACATGAGCCACAGAGCCTGAGGTTCGACTACTTGTAACTGAACTCACCAATGCAGGCGGTCTGATGCTGAGTGAAGCCAGATGGACACTTGCAGTTGAAGCCTCCGATGGTGTTCACACAGAGGAACTGGCAGTTGTGCTGCTTTGTTGAGCACTCATCCAGATCTTAATGCAAAATAAAGCAAGGCATGCAAACTAATTCAGCTTAAAACATGCAATGCTGTTAAAAATAAGCATAGACAAGTAATATGTAACTTTGAAACTAGTTGCTTTGTGAATATATTAGCAAATTACATATTATTCCAAAAGTACATATTAATCATCATGTATCTGCAAAGGCTCAGCTGGCTTAAGCACAACTGTAGAGTTCTGTCACCTTTGCAGGTCTTTCCATCTGGTTGTAGGCTGTAACCTCTGGGGCAGGAGCACAGGTAGCTGCCTTCAGTGTTTTTGCACAGGAAGTTACAGGGTTTTGGAGACAAGGAGCATTCATCCACATCTGCAATATGCAGCAAAGTCACATGACTTAGAAGAAAGGTGAGTCAGGATGCCAACACAAATCTTAAACCAGTGAAAGATTTGGCATATTTTAATGTTTTCAAAATGAGAAAAAATTGGATAGAAATAAACCAAAGATCAGCCTTACCGACACAGGAAGTGCTGGTGAAGTCAGCTTTGTATCCTACATTACAGTGGCAGCGGAAAGATCCTATAGAGTTGATGCACTGACCGTTCTTGCACAGATCTGGCAACACCTGGCATTCATTGATATCTGTAATAATAAAGTTCTACTTTATTTTGATCTGCACAGACTGCTATTGCAGCAGATTTTCACAAGTCAATATTTTAAGTCAAAGTCAACTCTCAAGTCCAGGTCCAGTTGGTTCTACAAATACAAATACACACAACACTTTTCTAATGTTTCGTTTTAAACATTTTTAAAAAGATGTGAAATATTCCTTCCACTCCCAAACTGTCTGAAACTGTCTTATAAAATTCACAGAAAACACATAAAACACTTGGAAGTTAAATGTGTGAATACATTCACAAATCACATGAAAATTAAAATATTATTATAATCTTTGTTTTAATTTTCCTGTTTCAAAGTAACACATTGTGTGTGCAGATTATAGTTTGCTACTCACCTCTACCATCTGTTGTGTATCCAGGTCCAAGAGGGCACATCTTCTTGTATTGCACAGTGCCAGGTAGAGGGCACAACTCGCACTGTGACCCCCAGCCTCGACCCACATTGCAGCAGCACTCAGACTTAGTCACAGTGTTCCTGTTGGTTGACGATTGCTGGCACATAGTCTGCAGGACCTCTGTGAAGCAGAAGCCCTTTCTGTTGTCTAATGGAAAAGAAAAGAAGTGAGTTTAGGATGATCTAAAGGACGCAAAACTGTGGAGAAGTTTGAAACATTATTCAGGTCATAAAGAAAAAACAAAAATGTTATTTTATTAAAAACTGATTTAAAAAGGAGGTTATGTTGACATAAATCTCATAAAAGACACAAAGAAAGACTAGTGTTAATCGAGGGACAGCCGGCAGCATAGGACTTACCAATGCATTCAGTTCCAGTTGAGCTCGGCTCAAAGCCGTCGTTGCACTCGCAGCGGTAGCTTCCCACCGTGTTGATGCAGCGACCGTTCTTGCAGATTCCAGGTTTGGCACGACATTCGTTCAAGTCTGCAGCAGAACAAACAGGTGAAGGAATAAAAAGTCTGAAGAAAAGGGAGAATTCTGTTGCAACAAAGTTGCTGCAGTATGGCAGGATAAATAAATTATAACATATATGGAGGGATGAAAACAGACAAATGAATGGCTGGGTGGATGGACAAAGGCATGGATAGGTGGAAAAGTAGCTAGATGGACATAAATGATGATAGATATCTGTTCATCTGAGTCATATTTAATCAAGAAAACCTATAGAGTGTGCATATATCTTTTGCTTTTCAGACAGTGGTTAACAAAAATGTTGCCTGAAAAGGCCAAGTAATGACCTCAAGTTCTCATGTAGTCAAGCAGAAACAAGCTGTGAGTATCTTTTATACAAAACTTACATAAAAAGAGCCCAAATAGGAGCTACTTACTCTTAGTAAATTAAATATTCTCATTTTCCATCCCTATCCTGATTTCGAAAATACTTAAATAAAATCTCATAATTTTCCAGACTCTAGAGGAATCCTGTAAACTATAACCTGGCACTTTTCTACTGACCCATGCATCCCTCTCCATCTGGTCGCCGCTGCATGCCAGGAGGGCAGATACACATGAAGGTTCCAATCAGGTTCTTGCAGGTCATGCCTTTCGAGTCGCAGTCATCTAGTCCCTCTGAACACTCATCCTGATCTGTTTAGGGTTAAATAAAAAGGCAACTGGTTAAAAACACTGTTGAAAAATACTACTATTCATATTTATACATGAGTATGCTATTACTCATGTATAAGTATGAGTAATAGTATTTTTATATATTTTACCTCTTTACCTCTTCTTCAGAGAAAAGTGAGAATGTTATTTCTGATCTACCATCTCACCTCTGCACATGCGCTGGTCATCTCGCAGCACATAGCCGGCAGGACACATGCACTCGTAGGACCCAAATGTGTTGACACAACGGAAAGCACAAAGAAGGGGATTCTGGGAGCACTCATTAATGTCTTGAGCCAAGAAGAGGGACAGAGAGTCATTACTAAGGGGTAATGACCATATAATAAGTATTCTTGGATGTGATTCACTAACCTTCACAAGTCATCATGGGTCCCGGTTCAAAGCCCTCCTGGCACGAACACTCAAAGCCTCCCACTACATTGGTACAGGTTCCGTTTCCACAAGGGTTCCCAATGGAGCATTCATCCGTGTCTGAAGAAATCGAATCACAGGAGCAAACACACAAAGTAAATGCATTAAAAGATGATAGCACCCCAAAACCCTTTTTCAATCACACACACGCAGATAAATCCGCAGTCTAAATCAAGCAAAATTCAGTGATAATAGTGACTTTAGAGATTAAATTTGTTAGCGAGAAACATTTAACACCATAGCTCTGTCTTTGTCTTGTTTTATAAACTGAACATCTATATAGATGTCATCTCACCAACACAGTTGACTCCAGTGTAATCCAGGTTGTATCCAAAGGGGCATTCGCATCGGAAAGAGCCATCTGTGTTGATGCATATTCCATTCTGGCAAATTCCAGGATTATCCAGACACTCATTCATATCTGCACACAATCAGAAAAAACTAACTCATTTAAACAAATCTGTATTTTTTTCTCTTTATATTCAGGACATCAGATCACAGTTGCAGCACTCACCCTCTCGAGTGTCACCCAGTCCAGGCAGAGCTCCAAGGCCATAGGGGCATAGAGTGTTGAAAGCAGCTGATGAAGCGTCAACAAAATGTCAATGTTTTATGGTTGACATTGTGTACAGATGTATGTGTGGAAAGGTGAGAATGTGTGTGTTACACACCATCAGTTTCTCCAGGGCACAGCTCACAGGGAATTCCCCAGCCCTCTCCAGGCATCTTGCTGCAGCAGCACTTGGCCTTAGTGGTGTTGAAGGCTTTAGGGACTGAGCATTTGCCCGTATCAAACTTGGTGAAACAGAAGCTCTCTCTGGTGTCTACCATAGAAAGTAAGTGGTTTTAACAGGAAGCACAATGGTAAATATTGCTACAATTTCATATTCAGCATAACTCTTACCGTAGCAACGCCGTTTGTTGTCAGAGAGTACGAAGCCCGGCTGGCAGGAGCACTGGAAGCTGCCCGGGGTGTTGGTGCAGGTGCCGAACTGGCAGATGTTGGGCTCTACTTCACATTCATTAATATCTAGTAAGATGTTGTGTAAAAGAAAAAAGATGGATAAAGGTATTAGTCAAGATTTCAGCCATTTACATAAGTAATGACATAATAGCAATATAATTTAAAGCTGCACTTTACTGACAGAAAGAGACCTTGCAGTGTCTTGGCCACATGAATTTGCAAATGCACTACCACGTATGGCTGATGTATCAGTAAACTGCAAGTGTTCATTTTTTTCATACAGAAACTGATAGTTTTTTGGGGTGAGGAGGGCGAGGTTGCCAAAAAAGATCTTACCATTAGAAATTTTATAAATAAATGTGAGGTGGGTTGGTGGCAGCACCAAAAACACACTGTTGTGTAAAAGCAGAACTGCAGAGTAGTGGGACAGACATTATCCCCAGAATAACCTTTTAACATCTTCACTGCTGCAACACAGTTATGTATATCCACATGAGTAAAACATGAACTGATTGTGTTGTTAAAAAGTGAAACCTGCAGATACCTCAGTTTTTTGTTTTTTTTACTGAATATCTCATGGTGTGTTTCAACAATAATCATGTATTGAAGTTTTTTTTTTTCTGTTACCTAAACACTGGTCATTTTGCACCTGGTAACCTGGAGGGCAAATACATCTGAAAGATCCATCCAGGTTCTGGCAGGTTCCCGGAGAGCATGTTCCAGGCAGACTAGTACACTCATTGATATCTGTGGGAAATAATTTTAAAAGCATAACTTTACAGTCAGTGGGACTTTTAATGGATTACATTTATCTCACACATCTATTAGAACTTGTGACTTACCAATGCAATTTTTTCCATCAGGGGTGTTTTCGTAACCCTCATAGCATAGACACTGAAAGGAACCAAGCCCGTTGATGCATTGTCCATTCCTGCACACTTGGCCCTGCAGAGCAAAGCACTCATCTATGTCTGTAAAGAAAATGTTACAGTGATTAGGAAAAACAGTGAAAAATCTTAACAAGAATAATTGAATGACAAAAGTAAGCTGAATTAGTTTTTCTTGAGGCTATACCACACACACAAAAATAGAAAGAAAGCTGCATATTTAATGTGTGGATAAATGTTATGCTGACACAGCTTATTTTATTAAAATGTAGACGTATAAATGTAATCAATATAACAGTAGCTGAATCCCTGAAACACTTTGACTTTTAAAGTACACATCTTGCTGCTGGCATTTTTGAAGCAGAACAGTGAACAGTTCCTACCCATGCAGTCATTGTTATGCGTGAGCTCAAATCCAGGGAAGCAGAGGCAGTTGTACGATCCCACCGTGTTTTTACAGGTACCATTGCCGCACGGCTGCCTTTCACATTCATCAATGTCTGAGGCACACATATAAAAAAAATTTTAAAAAAATTGTGAGAAGCGAACATATAGCATTTTCATGTATCAGAAAGTTTGAGATTGTACTCTTACCCATGCACATGGTTTGATCGGCAGTGGCCTTGAAGCCATTGTGGCAGAGACAGCGATAACTGCCCTGAGTGTCGATACACTGGCCATGGCTGCACGCGTTAGGAATCTCCTGGCACTCATTGCGATCTGAAAATAAATATATTTGATTTTTTTTAATCCATATTTAATTATGAACTTACAATCTCGGGATGAAAGTTTTAATTTAAAAAATATTACTGTCAGAATGGACTCAAGCACAAAAACTAATAAAACACGTTGAGAAAAGAAAAGCATTTAATCTCAACTTGCAGTAATATGTATCATACCATTATGATTACCTTATGTGTTGATTCCTTATTGGTCTGAATAACCCGTCAGCCTTCTCTTGACGTCATAATAAAATATCTAATGTTTTTGCATAATCATGTAATCTTGAACTGTACATCCACATTCCTGAGGAGGTTCTTACATATTCAGTGATGTAGAAGAAACCTCAGATATTTCTTTAACGTCTGGACTTCAAATGTTTAAGTGGTCAAGTTATATTTTTTAAAGGTTTTTGGGGTGATATAGCATTACTCCACCTGGCTTGTCACTCTGCATTGCATGTCAAGTGGCTAAAAACGTGTTAATTTTGTAAGTGAGGAAAAAAAGTGACAAATTCAGCAGTCAGTTTATGTTATCTTGGTCAGAAAAAAAAAACAAAAAAAAACGCATCCCTAAACGCATCCAACTAAAGGAGTATATCCAGTTATATTCATAATGGTCTCCAAAATATATAACTACACTAATCTGCGAAAAAAATAATATTTTACATGTTGAAAATACTAAATTTAGAAGTATTTGTAGAAATATGTGTTGCTTTTAAAAATAAAAGCAGTTACATCCTTTAATTTATTTTGTTTAATCATTTTTTGAGTATATACAGTGTTTGTACAGCTTGGTTATCATACGATGCACATTTAATACCAGCCCGTCCCTGCTGGTAATCTGTGAAGGTAAATATGAGCTCACCCAGACAGGCCCCGCTGGGGGACAGTTTGAAGCCCTGGGAGCACTCGCAGCGGTAGCTGCCTGGGATGTTGATGCAGTTTGCGTTGCGCTGGCACAGGTTGTCCCCACTGTTGCACTCATCAATATCTGTGATGGAAATGGAAAACAACAAGCTTTAGACATCAATCACCAGGTCTATAACTCATCAGATTTGGCTCTGAGACTGGGTACAACAGGACAAAAAAGCCATTATGAAGTTGTAGAGTTCAGGAAGCTACTCTCAGTTCTGATTGATGGCTTTGCTGGACACAGTTGCCTTTACAAGAGCATAATTTATGATAAATGAAGCAGAAATTAACCAGGAGGCTTGTAGTAAACACATCTCACTGCCAGTGAGTAAGAAATATGCATGCTTTAACTGAGCATGCAAGTCCTGGTACCACCTCATTTATTATTGATTTATTGAACCAGCACTCTAATAGTAAGTTCTTTGTGAGATGAAATGCATTGGTGAAGCCAGCATGTGTCTGCATGCTGCATGCAGACACAATCTGTCAAAATTGGAGAAATAGTATGGGTGCTGTGAGAATGCATTCAAGACCAATACAGTTTTCACAACATTTTGCAAAAAAAATTATCTTTGATATCAAATGAACAGTTTTTTGGGTTGTCTGTGTGTGACTAATCGATATAATATGTATCACTTAGTGAATGGAATTATTAAAGTAAATTAATTATTATAAATTTGAACGTGTTTTTTTATTAATGAACATTACTTTAACATTAAATGGTATGTTTTTTTTTTTTTTAATTTAGTCAAAAATGACAAGTTACACTGACCGTAGTTTCCATTACAAAAGCACTAAAGGGATGAAACTTTTAGTTTTAGAATGCTGGAATTGTATGGTTATTTGCATGTCATCCCCAGGAAAATGCAGCAGATAAAAGAATAAAAGATGTTTGACCTGAGACTAACCTTCACAAATCAGTAGTATGTTGTTGTAACTGAAGCCCATTGGACATTCACAGCGGAAGCTTCCAATCTGATTGATGCACACTCCGTTAGCACAAATACCCGGGATTTCTCTGCACTCATCAATATCTGCGACAATAAAGCACAATTATAAAACAGCATCAACAAGCTTTGAAAGTGATCATTTGAAACTGATTAACAACTGCTGCTGGATTCACCATGACCTACCAACTGGTTTTCCGGTGTGGATGTCAATGATGAAGCCAGGAGCCAGGTTACCGCACAGGGTCCTGTAAGCATCTGGACGAATCAGCACAGAGGAGACTCAGTGACGGTGATGAAACAATGTCAGTGAGGTCGTGTTCAAGCAGTTTATATAATGCATTGTTCTGGGTTTTTGTTGCGGCTCACTGGTAGCAGGAGTAGGACACGGCTCGCACGGCTTGTTCCAGGCTTTGCCCACATTGTAGGCGCAACAGCACATCTTCTTGGTCATGTTGAACGACAGCTCATTCTCACACGTGTCATTGAAGTTGCGGTAGCAAACACTTTTCCTCATGTCTGCATTACAAGGCAGAAATGAGAACTTTACAATATGCTACAAAGCTGTTTGCAGTAAATCTGTTTATTTGAGGGAACCTCTACCACTCACCCATGCAGTTGTTTCCTCCATTGACCTGCATGTATTCAGGGGGCACACACAAGTGTAGTTGCCCAATGTATTGTAGCAAGTTCCAGGCCCACAGATCCCAATATGAGCAGTGCATTCATCAATATCTGGAACAAAAGAAAATCTAGATAAATGAAATTCATTCAACTACATTCATTTTGTAATGTCTTCACTGTTAAAGGAAGAGCAGATACCTTCACAGATGCGTGTCTCTTCATTCAGGTAGTAGCCTGGCGGACACTCACACTGGAAGCTACCAAATGTGTTAATGCAGTTTCCACCCTGGCACAGACCCGGTAACTCCATGCATTCATCAATGTCTTAAAGATTAGGCAAACAGAGAAATGAGTGTTTGTCACGTTATTTCTTTTCTGTTAACATGTATCACCCAAAAAGGAGAAAGCGGTATATTCTACCTTCCAGAAGAACAGTGATGGGATTCGGTCTGAAGCCTTCCCCTCCTGGACAGAGAGTCTTGTATTCGGCTACAGGGAAATAACAAACAGTGAACCACTGTGATTTAAAAAATATATATTACAGGGTAAATGAGTGGATTTTGGTTCTGAGGATGCATACAGGAGTTGGATGTTGGACAAAGTTCACAAGGGTTTCCCCAAGCTCTTCCATCGGAGCAGCAGCAGGAAGCTCGTGTAACACCCACACCGATCTCCACACTGCAGGAGATTCCTCCGTCACCCCGAGGAAGGATGTCCAAGAAACAGTTACCAACACGGGTATCTGACAGGAGTAAACAGCACTGTTAAGCCTAAATAAATCATAGAAGTACTTAAACAACAAACGGTACAGTTTCTGAATTTCTTCAAGTTTATCGTATGTAGTTATGAGACGGGGTATTTTGTGCGTGCAGTGGAAAGTAATATTGCCACTTAAATTATGGAGCAAGTAGTGGACTCCTCCCAAGCTTTAAAAGTAAGGAAATATGTTTTTGCACCACTGATTTTAACTAAAATGTACAACTGCTCCCTTTCAATAATAGTTGTCATTTCATGGCAGCTGCTGAGAGCTTCCTCTTTCTGCCACTAGATGGCATGCTTTATACTTGTTACCTGCAGGAAGATCTCAACATGCAATGAAATGTCACCATCAACAGTTTAGGTATTTAATGTGTCCTACATTAAGCAACTAATGAATCTATTAACTTGTTGCATCAGGTTTGCCTGTGACCACACCTGATTTGATGATGTGTGCAATGTGAAAAACCTTCAGTTGGTTAATTAATTTAAACATTGGAGTGCTTCTTTAATTGTTGCTTTGACATTCATTTATTGAAACACTTTTTCATTTTTGAGTAAACATAATTTGTAGCTGGGATGAATAGCAGGAATTTCTGTGCTGGTATGAAGTTTATTCACTTATTTCATCATATCCAAGATTACAGTTGGAGGACTATGCTGAAATCCTCTGAATGTGACTTACCCACGCAGCCCACGCCAGTGGGGTTGAGTGTAAAATCAGGTGGACAGTTACACATGTAGCTCCCTGGTATGTTAACACAGAGTCCGTTGAGGCAGTTCACATGGACAGCGCATTCGTTGATATCTGGAAGACACACCAAGAACACTCGCTTTTGAACAAACGGCAACTTAATTGTTTGCATGGGAAGTTTAACAGTTTTATATGTTTGGCAATTGTTTTATGAAAAATCTTTCCAAACAAACTAATAATTCAGAATAAAATAATTTTGTTCTGCACAGCAGTTTGTAATAATGAAATCGGCAACTTATCAAGTTTACAAAGTTAAATGGTAGATTGTTTCTTTATTGTTTATCACTTATTTTATTAGACTTGGTTAAACACCATGATAATTTGAAAAATAGAACATGAAGCTTTGTATTATTTATGTAAACGTTAGTGTGACAGTTACCAGTGCAGTTTCCTCCACTGCGGTCCAGTTCGTAGCCATCGTCACAAACACAGCGGAACATGCCTGGAAGGTTCTCACAGGTTCCAAACACACAGATGTTCTGGAAATTACACTCATCAATATCTGCAGGGAGCATACCAAAGACAAGGTTATTATGCTACCCTACTTGAATGGGAAAATAATGCAGTCTGCCAGAATTAGTGCTGCACCTTTACAGGCCTTGCTGTCCTCAGTGGGCGTGAAGCCCATCTCGCACTCGCAGCGGTAGCCTCCAGGAGCGTTCAGACACTGCCCGTTCTCACACAGGTTGACGTTGTCAGCACATTCATCCATGTCTGCAATAAAGCAAAGAAATGTGTTATTAAACAATGCCAAATTAGCCTTGAATGAAATAAAATTTTACATTTTAACAAAAGGAATAGTTTAGAAAAGACAACCTTTGTTTTTCATCAACAACTGATGCCTTTGGTTCTTACATTCAAAATATTTGCACTGTTATTTATGGCTCAAGACAATTTATTGTTCATTGTTTTTTTTTCTTATTGGCAAAATGCCTAAACATTTCTTCGCTAGCAAGGTCTGAGAAGTAGTAGGTGTACTGTTCACAATATTAAGATTATCGGCCTTTTCTAAAAAGTTTGCATTCTCTTTATTGAAAGTCAAACTTTCATTTCAATCACAGACTATTTGACCAAACCTGTTCTTAAGTGAGCATCCAACATCAAGAGTAGTTTTCTTACCTGAGCATGAAAAGCCGTCTCCATTAAAGCCTTCTTTGCATGTACACCTATATGACCCCGGTGTGTTGACGCAATCTGCATTGAGGTGGCAACTGTGGTCCTCTGAGGCACATTCATCATAATCTGGAAATAAAAGATTACCATGTCACCATAATCTTGGCAATAAAGTACAGCTCTAAACAGAATTAGATAATTACATTGAATTTAAATCGATTTAAACGTTGGAAAATAATCATCCACAACTTCAATATTTACAGAGTCAATCTGAGTATCGACTCACCCACACACTTGATGCCGTCTCCCACCCAGCCGTCTCTACAGCGACACTTAAAGCTCCCCGGCACATTAATGCAAGCAGCGTGCATGTCACAGTTGTGAGCTCCAATCTCACACTCATCAATATCTGAAAAGAAATAAAAAGCAGCAATACTCAACACTTATACTGTTTATGTTATGTGGACTTTAAAAAATAACTACCCACAAGAACTCTCATAAGTAAAAAGTGGTTTTGAATTTGTTGAAAGCATCCGGAAAAAAATCCTACACAAATGTAGTGCATCGTTAACCAGGAAAGGAGAGAATATACTTTGTTAGATTCTAATAAATTGAACAGTTTTGAATTTTTATTTAAAAAAAGCATCACATACAAAGAGAATAGAACAGCAGCAGAACGGTATCTGAAAACTTATCTCTCAATCTGTTATTAAAATGGAAATTTTCCTCACCATCTACCAGAACTTGTTACTTATTTGTTGATTGCATTCTTGAGCTACAAATATAATTTCATAAAAATGTAGAACTGAAAAATTTGAATAAATAGTTGGCCTATTTAAACACTAGGCTCAGACAACCACTGGTGTGTGTGTTGGCGTGCGGGCATGTGTGTGAGTACCTGTGCAGCCTGTGGATCCCTTCTTGACAAAGTATCCCAGCTGACAGTGGCAGATGAACGAGCCTTTGGTGTTCTCACAGTCACCGTGGAGACAGATGTTTGGGTTCAAATCACATTCGTTCACATCTGGGCAGACAGGGATGGATAGAGACCGGTTACACAAGTAGAGTTTTCTCAACGGAGCTCAGAGTGATTTAAAGTGAGACTGACAGAGAAAGTCCCACAGAAAACAAAACAGAGTCATAACATGTCTGAACCTAAGCACAGGTCAGGGAGAAAATAAATAATGCGTCAGCCAAAAATAAAATGATAAAAGAACCTTGAAGAATTTTCCTCTTACCGATACAGGTCCTCATGTCCATGGATGCCATAAATCCATCAAAACACAGACAACGATATTCCCCAGGAATATTTGTGCATTGGCCTCCATCACAGACCTCTGGAGTCTCTTCACACTCATCGATATCTATCAAACAGCAGGAATAGGTTTTTTTAAATGTTAAAAGCAAACACAAATTTCCTGGTGTACAGTAGAGCATATCCAACGTTACCTGAACAAGTCCTGAGGTCAGGCATCAGAGCATAGCCCTCGCTACAGCTACACTCATAGCTGCCCTCAGAGTTGGTACAGTGAGTCTCACAACCTCCGTTCATGATGGTGCACTCGTCAATATCTGGAGAAGAGGTTGTCGTCATTAAATATTGGACATGCACAGACTCAGCGAAAACAAAAAATTTAAAGTTGAATGGATTTCAAATTCTATCAAAATGTTATTCAATATCAGAACAAATTTTCCACGTACCAACGCAGCCCTGTCTGTCTGGTGTGGCCTGGTACCCGGTGTTACAGGAGCACTGGTAGGTCCCGGGCATGTTGACACACTGTCCATTTCTGCACAAGTTGTCACTCAGCTGGCATTCATTCATATCTAAACCAAGGTTTAAAAAAATGACAAACCATTCTGAAATACAGCAATGTATTGATTATTTTGCAATGAACTCATTTGACTTTCATGGATGCATATGTATATGTAGGTGCGCCATAAAACATAGAAAATATCATTCTAAATTAATTTAAACAATTAATTCAGCTCAAAAAGGGAAACTAATCTATTCTGGAGATTTGTTATACAAGTAATATATTTCAGGATTTATTTTAATAATTAAGGCTTATAACTAATCAAGGCTAAAATTTTACTTCTCAGCAAGTCATCATATAGAAATATGTTATAATCTGACATATAACATGATTTGTAGACCCTTCTGTCATGGTCTACAGCAGGATTATTGGACTCTACCAATAACTAAACTGAAAACATGAACTAATTTGGAGTTCAAACAATAAAGCATTTAATAATAGATACATAATAATGCAGTACAGACATTTCTAACAGGGACAGTGATACTCCGAATCAGAGTGGCACTAAAGAGTAGATAGATAAAAAAAGGAAATAAATAGTCAGTAATAAAAGAAAAAGAGCAATAAAGCTATTTCTTAAGAAATACAGTTAAGAGAGATCAGCTGCGGATAATTTATCTCGGGATACAAAAAAAAACTGCTCTAAAATTTTGTTGAGAAAACACCTTCTTTCTTTTCACTTTGTTTCCTGTTCTCCTGTTTGTGCATAGTGTGCATAGTGTATAAACTGGTGTATTACCATCCCATAAGAATCTGTGTAGAAGACAAAATATCTTAGTGGAACATTGTTGTTGAGCTTTACTAAAAATAATTTGGAATTGGCACATGCTTGTCTGAGAAATCCAGTTGGTTCCTGGATGCATATGTGTTTATTTATCAATCATAAGACTGGTTTCAAGGACAACACTAAAACCTCAACAAAGACACAGGTTAATCGCTTTCAGCCTGTATCACATTGGTCAAGGAAGTTACGCAAAAGGAGCTCCCAATAAAAATTAAGTGCATGCATACTTTTTAACAAACTTATTTCTTCTATTAAAAAAAAAAAATTATTAATTGGTTTTAGATAATACTCAAATTTTCTAAGAAACAAAAGTTTTAGTTTTCATCAGTTGTAAGCCATAAATAAAGAGAAAAAAACAACAGAGAAATCATTCTTTGTGCAAAATAAAATATCTCAAACATATTTGGTTTCCACTTAAGAGCTTAATTACTGTAATAAATTACCCTTTGAGCAGTGTTGGTCATTACTGCGTCTTTATATTTTGTGTTCATAACCCCCTACCTTCGCAGACAGATGCATCGTTGCTGAGCACATATCCTGCAGGACATTCACACTCAAAACTTCCCTCTGTGTTCAGGCAGGTTCCTCCGTGGCACAGCAAAGGGTTTCTCTCACATTCATCAATGTCTGTCATTAATTAGAAAACCAGAAAATAATTTAAATAGTTACTAAACGAGTGTTAAAAAATGAGATCATGCAACATTTTTCTTCAAACTTACCCATGCAGTTTTTCATCATCATGAAGCCACTTTCGTAGCCTTCGAAGCATTCACACTCAAAGCTGCCGGGTGTGTTGACACATGTACCGTGGCCACAGAGGTCAGGGGAGATTCGACACTCATCGATATCTGAAACAAAGGCACACAGAAGAAAAGGAAACAGTTTGTTTTATTTTATGGGTACATTTTATACAATTTTTTATCTTAAATTTAGAACCTCGTCACCCAGTTCGAACCTGTGCAGTTTCTCTCCTCGGCTGTGAGAGCAAAACCACTGTTGCACCGACATTTGAAACTGCCGATTGTGTTTCTGCAGGTTCCATAAGTGCACAGACCCTGGAAGACCTTACATTCATTCACATCTGTAAAGAAAGACGTTTAAAAAGTGATTAACAACAACTCACACAGTGAATTCAGTGTGGTTCTACCACAAACTGGCTCCCTATCTGCAGGCAGAATTAAGTACCTTTATAGAAGGACCTGCCGGTGAGAATATCTCCTCTGTTTGCAAAGCCTCGACCTCTGGGACAGATGGTATTGAACTCCGACGTTCCTTCTTTGGGACACTCCTCACAATCAACCCCCCAAGCAGCACCCACAGAGCAGCAGCACATATCCACACGGTACCTTCCCGGAAGAGGCTCACCGCACTCGTCCTCGTGCCATTTCTTATAGCACTGCTCACTGCGCGTGTCTGGAGAAAGTTCACAAAACCAAATGAGGATTTCTGCATTTAGACTCGAAGAAGTGGCGGTTTTATCATCTAAGTAGCTCTTACCCACACATGTGCGACCACTGCTGTCCAAAGTCAAGCCTGCAGTGCATTCGCAGCGGAACGATCCCTGGGTGTTCACACACCGCCCATTGGTACACACTCCAGGGAACACTTCACACTCATTGATGTCTGCAGGGACACAAGAATTTGACACATGTATAAAATATTTAAAATAAAATAAAAATCATAAGACTGAGGGATAATTGCAATGTACTAAACACATGTTCAAGATCATCAGTGGCAACTAAAGGGGCCACACAGGGTCATCACACACACATTGAAATTAAGTACACTTACCTTCACAGACGAGGCCCTTCATGCGAGCAAATCCTCGAGAGCAAGCCGTGTCTAAGAAAACAAATAATGTTATAATACTAATTTCCTAATTAATAATATATACAGTTTTCTTTTGTTAATAATTACACCAGCATGGATTTATAACATTTTACAACGTTACGTAAAGTGCAAGTATGAATTTCGTGGCACATACACAAATCTTTAACGTCTGAGTGATCTCATTAGGCCACTAAATGATAGTTTATTGATTGGAAAACTGTGAATGCTGCAGGGAACAGATGGGCACTACGGCACGGATATCTGCTGTTTGTTAGATATCCTTGCCGTAGTGCAAGGATGTCTTGCACTTGGATAACCTTTTTTTTTAGCATCTGGAGAATTAAGACTGAACCACTAATGGAGAAACATGCTGAGAGAGAATTTTTTGTGCTGCTACCCTAATTATTCTGAGAAAATGGGACATGTTACTTCAGACCCACATCTGATTCACTTAAAAAACATTCAGACAAAATTAACTGGTTGATTTGCCACAGCAGAGTTTTAAACAATTAAAGATACAAACAAAGGTGCTGTATGCCAAGGGTGCATTATTGGTAGGACTCCAGGTAATCTGTTATATTAGTCTTGGCAACATGTCAGTGGCAAGTTAAATGAACTCCACTGTGGCTTAATGCCCACAAGAACATTTCTTTATAGGTTAGAGGTGCTAGAGGTCATGCAGAGTCAAGTGTGCAAAAGATTTTCAGCATCATCACACTAAAAATATTTCCATCAAACTATGTAGCTTTACTGAATAACCAGTGAATGTCAACTTTACACCCAAACTAACAAACATTCATGAAGTCGTGTTTTAGGATAAATGAACTAACCGATCTCGCAGGGTTCGCAGGGGCTGCCCCAGGCGGCTCCCAGCGTGGAGCAGCACTCAGACTTCAGCGTGGCTCCGTTGATATTCACCTCACAGCGGTTGTCTTGTATCGTGAGCCAGCAAGTGCTCTTCATGCTGTCTGTGGAGCCACAACAGAACGGAGAAGACTTGATTTAAAGAACTTTGTGGTGTTTTTAGGTGAAACAAACAGTTCTGGTAACACTCAGGATTCCCCAGCCAAAAAACCTAAACAACAGGCTCAGACATGTGGTGAGCACATTTCTAATCCAAATAAAACATTTGCAAAGCCAGTTTTTCCCTATTAAACTCATGTTTGTGGGACACAAAATATAAACCAAACAGCTAAGCTGATCAAAGATGACCTCAGCACATTAATATTATCACATAAACTTGGGTACCATCATGTTAAACTAATAATATTTAACTTTCCATATTTTAATCTTAAATAATAATCACTTCTGTCTGAGGCTAAAGATTAAGCTAGGTAAATGCCATAAATCTGTGCATTTTTGTTATTTTCTAATCCCACACCCCTGCATTCCTTATAAATTTAGAGAGCAAAGGTTTCCCACCAAATCCAGACGACCACCCAAACACAAAAGCACGCTTTACTTCCCTAATCTCTTCCCACTGGGAAATATAGAGCAGGAAACAAAAAAGCTAGAGGAATTAGTAGACCTCTGAAAGACACAGCCTGTGCAATGTGTGAACTTTGTGATTAATATAGTAGTAGATACCAAAATGTTTGTTCTAGTTGTATCAGCATATAGCTTTGAAAACTGAAAGAAATATATATTTTTAATTTACTATATAATATCTCATTTCACCTTATTATTTGTAATCTGTGTCATTATAATCTCTTTTTTAACCAAAGCTAAATTTGGGATATTTTCTGAATAACAGTGTGTTTGTACCAGTTTTCATTTAAATTTTTGCAGAGGCTTGTAGAAACACTCACACAATTTTAAGTTTTTGATGACACATATAAACTTACATTTTCCTGTGAGTCATAGAAAAGCCTTATGAATAATCTTGTGACATGGCAAACTTCTAAATTTTGAAGAGAAAATGTTAGAAAGCTATATTCTGAGAAGGCTGACATGGTGCTATTATTTTAAGTTGGGTTTTATTTGTACAGATGAATCTGGTCTGCTTATTTCTTAAGGAGAAATCAGAATAGATTAAAATGGAAAATTAAATTACAAAAGAAAAGGGTGAAAAAAAAAAAATCAACCACCAGAATCTTTTATTTTCAATGTTTCTGCCATAATTCACATTAGATGACTGTCTTACCAACGCAGATGGTATTCGTGGAGTCCAACTTGCTGCCATGGGCGCAGTCGCAGTTAAAGGAACCGGCCACATTGCGACATAGTCCGTTGATGCATGGGCTTGAATCACACTCATTGATATCTGGAACATGCAAAGACACACATTTGAAATCAGGGAAAGGTAACTTTTAATAGGTTAACAAATCTGGCAGTATTGTTTTGTTTCTATCCATAGATAGAAATAAACAATAGAAAAACAAACAAATATGACTTTAGTGGAGTGAGAACTCACCCTCGCATGTCTCGGAGTCGGGTTTGAAGACAAACCCTTTGGGACAGGAGCATGTGTAGGAGCCCGGGGTGTTTCTGCACAGTCCATTGTCACAGAGCAGTCGGTTCACCAGACATTCGTTGATATCTGCCAGTAGGTCAGAGAGGAAACTCTTTTCAACATCATTAGGATTTATTTGCATTGTTTACTTATTATCGCTCAGGCTCATCACTAGAAACCTGTCTTAAGTTTTTTTGGCTAAAAACAGAGTAAATGTTACATTGTAATTAAGCAGGAGATGGCTCTAAGGAAGTATCTTTCCTGCTGAATGTATCTGTATATGAACTGAGATAATTAAATTAAAAATCTAAAATGAAAGGAACAGAGACAAATATGGTTGGAGAAGGACTCATAGCTTTTGAGATGAATGGTAAAAGCTCTAAAAAAGATCCAAAGTTCACTATTTCCTTCACTAAGTTGCAGCAAAATTTTAATATTTTGAAGCAATTAAAGCTTTTTTGAAAGCCCTTTAAGCATCTCTAGAAAGTGCTGAATCATAATCAATGATTAATAATTGAACTTATTTCAGTAATTGTTTAGAATACGATTTCTACAAGTTTCACAAGACAGTCAAAGTTTCACTATTGATGGTACATAATACTGCTTCTCCAGTCTACAACACTGTATCACAGTATAAGTCTTTAATGTTTTGGATTTATTGAAAGTCTTTGGTGCATCATAGACCATAAAAGGAAAAGGACAGAGGCCCTGAAATGCTTTTGGCAAGAGAGGAAAACTGTTGCATTTATATTGTGCCAGTGCACACACAGGTAAACATATTTAGTTACATTATAACCACAGTCTTCAAAGAATTGTTTGCAACTTTTATGTTGGCACAATGAAAAACATGCATAATTTTCCTTTCCACTTTAAAGTTAGGCATTCTTTCTATTGGTTTCTGACATAAAATGCCATTAAAATACAGAAAATGAGAAACAATCCAAGGGATTTGAATAGTTTTTCCTGGCACTGTAGATGTCCAAGCATACAAGTCATAGACGCAGCTACTTGACTTTTATTAACATTTGTAACACACTTATGATCACAGCAGCCCTGAAACATCTGTGAATCCTTTCTTTACAGGAAGAAACATTATAAACTTCCCATAAAGTTAAGCTCTGAAAGCAAACACAGACTCACCGACGCAGTTCTTTCCACTCGTGTCAGACTCGTAGCCAATGTTGCAGATGCAGCGGTAACTTCCTCTGAGGTTCTCACACATGCCATTCTGGCAGATTTCTGGGTCCAAGGCACACTCATTGATGTCTAAGAGACCATCAAATGTAACTCAGACGATGCTGGAGATAAAAATGAATGAAGTAAAGATTTTTCTAAATGTAAAAGGCTTACCTCTTCCATCTGTTGTGATACCAATACCACCGCTGCATACAGCCTGGAACTCAGCTGAATGGGAAACATTGAACAGCAAACAGTTTAAATAAGCAGATTTTATTTTTTTTTCTATCAACTTTGACACAAAGATATTACCTGAGTTTCTGGATGGGCAGGGTTGGCAGGGCTCTCCAAAGCCATGCTCAGGGTTAGCACAGCAGCACTCAGACTTGGTCACTGCTCCTGGAAATGGACGTGAGCACGTTCCCATTTTTATGGTGCCGTAGCAGGTGGTCCTCATGTGTGTGTCTACACACACTCTTCCATCAACATCAACGGCCAGACCCGGTGGGCACTCGCAGCGGAAGGAGCCCTCGCTGTTGATGCAGCGACCGTTCATGCAGATGCCAGGTGTGAGACACTCATCGATGTCTGATGGAAAGAGAGGGTGCAACAGAAGAACACCATGAGGTAAATACAAAGTATTTAAAGATGTATGCCAAAACTCTTCGGAGAGAAAAAAAAAAGATTTATGCCAATAAATTAATTTCATAACCTGTCATGACAATTTTATCCCAACCTACTTTTAGATCAGAATTTTATTATAATTGTCTTCCAATATACTTGGCCAGCAGGCAGCTGCTGCTGGTAGTTAAACCCTCAAATGAAAAATACCCAGTAGACATGTGATCTTAAGTGCTTAAGTAGAAGACAACTGGACTTCTCTTATTTCATGAGGATCTTTTGACTCCTTCCAGAAGTGATGAAACCCGTTAGGTGAACGTTTAAATATCTTCTACTTAGAAAGTGAGCGACTGTGAAGTCATGCGATTCACAATCGCTGAATTATCTAATACTATATAATGAAAAATGTTTTTGGTGAACCGGCCTTTGAAATCCAATACTGTCACTTGTTGGCATAAAAGTTACTATGCTGGATAGAACTGGAGCAGAAATGCAATGTCTACACAAATGCAATGCTACCCAGATGGGCATTCGCTCTTCAGCAAACTTTAATTTGTTTTCAGCTTGTGCTCATTTTCTTTTTACGTAATTCTCCATTTTGGATATGAATGTGAAAAAAAATGTTGAAAATCTTAACACTGAAAAAGAAAAAATTGTAAAAATGAATATTTATGTCTTATGAAAACATCTTAAGAGACAATTAAAATGTAATTGTAAGATAATATCTTGTTATTTTGTTTTACTTGTATCGTGTTATTTCTTTTACTGGTCAAGAAATTTGGGATCCATTCATAAACAAAGCTCATTTTAAATACATGTTTCATTACAAATGCACTGGTAGCAAGTAGGAAAAATTCCATAACATATCTCTTAAAGAATTGTTAATTTTCTTGTCTGTATAGTTATTTTTGGACAGTGGCAATTAGCGACTTCTGAGGAAGGCACAAAATGGCACAAAATCTCTTTAAAAAAGAAATGATCATTAAGATTTCACCAAATTTGCACATGCTAAGTCATACCGATGCAATACCGGCCGCTGGGTGCTAAAGTGAAGCCCGGCTTGCAGATGCATTTAAAGCTGCCGTCCTCGTTGATGCACATGCCATTGAGACACATGTTGGTAGTGGCGCACTCGTCGTGATCTGGCAGAACCAATAAAAGTTGAATGATTTTCATGACGATGACCTCTTCCATATGAAGTTCAGCCATGTTTTTGCATTTGCTTCTTTCTCACCAATGCAGTTCTTCCCATCCGGAGTAAGCTCAAAGCCAGCATTGCAGATACACTGGAAGCTGCCGTCTGTGTTGACGCAGCGGCCGTTACGACACATCACTCCATTCACGATGCACTCATCAATATCTATAAAGAGGTGAGACTATCTGTTAATTGTTTGTGAAACATTTGACTCTGCTATGATGAATTTGTGCATGTTGAAGGCATTTTCAGACGTACCAATGCAGGCCTGTTTGGTAGGGGTCCCCTGGTATCCCTCGTGACATTTGCAGTGGTACGACCCAGGTGTGTTGACACAGTCGCCATTGATACATGGGTTACTCAAACACTCATCCACATCTATGAGTATGTAGTTAAAACAGCAAAAGAACAAAAATCATAAATAATCAACCAGGACAATGATTAAGTTCCTTCATGTTACAGGAGATGGCAGTGTAGAGCCTGAAATAAAGTTGTAACTTTGACTGCATCACATGTGGTTCTATGCTCCAGTGCAAACTGGATGGCCATGTTTCTTACCAATGCACTCCCCACGGACATCCTGCTTGTATCCCATGTTACACTCACAGCGATAGCTCCCACGTGTTGGGATGCATCGTCCATTTAAGCACAGGTGGGTAAAATGTTGGCAAAAATCAAGGCTTTCATTCACAGAAACGGTGCCTTAGAAAACAGCAGACACAAAAAAGAATAAACGTTCAAAAAAGATTGTGTAGGTACCACACTCTCTGTTTTGTTTCAGTAAACATAATTATTCAGCTCTACTAAAGGGACTCACCTATGTTCAGGTGATTCAGGCCTCCTCCATTCCCTCCAAATGTCCCTCCATTGCCCCCAAAAGTCCCTCCATTCTCTCCAAAGCTGTCCCCTCCACCATTGGTATGTGGCCTTCCATTCCCATTCCCGTTTGGTAAACTGGGGAGCTTGAATCCGTAGTTTCCGTTGTTGCTGGGGAAGTATCCGTTGGGGAAGGTGTGAGGGAGTCCTTGTGGGACACCCACAATACACAGACGCCTGAACTCATCTTGTAAAAAAAGAAATGGCAAACAATAATTTAGAGTGTTGCTGTGATCGGTTTGCTTCACTCAATTCATGCATGAAACAAAGTGGCTCATGTAAATCCTCAAAGTATTCAATTACTCAAACCAGCTTGCTTTAGGGCAATAAGTAGGCGAAAAATGTTAATGTGACTTTTTAGTCAATGGGTCACATCAAAATTTACTTTAAACAACCAACCCCTGTGAAAGTCACATTAGATTACCCCATTTCATCAGCTCCAACCAACTTTAAACACATTTACACATTAGTGGATATCTGTGAACATCAATTAGCCTTTCACTCTTCAACAACAATTTTAAATTGTTCAGACAAAAGGCAATGTTGTCTTTTCTATGTCTAATCAACAAACCATTGCCGTAGAGGAAATCTGGCTGCATAAAGCTGAAGCGCTATCCAGCGTCTGTGAAACAGTTCTGAGTTAACCGGCATGAGATTTGCTACCTGTGAGAAAAATAAATGATCTGATCTGTTAGATAAACCATATATTCTATATTATTTCTACAGGTTTAAGACATTTACAAGTCAAATAAGTTGAGGACATCTTTTATATAAAATAATTGAAAACACATTTTAGTTTACGGGTGAAATAGACACTCCTGTAACAGACCAGCTGAGAGTAAAAGACTGACGCACAGTGATGCTTCCAAATTACTGTTTAAATGACGAAATGATGGGTGACTGAATACTTTCCATCTTTCTTTGTTTGGACTTTCATGACATCATTTCAGATTGAGTCTTTGCTCCGGATCAGAAAAACCTGCAACTGTCTTTTCTCATTTGGCTGACATTAGCACTGTTTTGGTTTTAGAAGACAGTTGTAGCAACATCCAATCACGCTAATATAGAGAAACTCCAAGAGACTCTGGACTGTCCGTTACCTACCCTTTGCTTGGAATTACCTTAGCATAATTCATGTTTTCTGTTCTGTGGAAGGTTCATACTCACCGGACCCTCTGACAGGACACATCTCTGGGATCTGGCCCAAAGCCCAGCAGCGTCCTGTTTCACAGCAGCATTGCATCTTCGTGTACTGGCCGTTCAGCTCCGCAGCACAGCGACCATTAGCAAGAGCAGAGAAACAGGTACCCACACGCTGATCTGGGAGCAGAAGGAAAAAGATTAAACAGAAAAACTACAAATCAGACAACAACATAATCTGACAAAAAATATCTAAAGAAACCTCAAAGCTACACAAACAACATTCATTTTAAAGAAAGAACCTTTCTGAATGGGTATGAAGTAGCTTCAATTTGGGTTTTATTTAGATTATTAATTGTAGCTGCTAAGATATTTGTCCCTTTCCATGTTTAAAAAAATCTAATAATAAGCTGCATAAACAGTGACTGTACATGTTTTCCATGTCCAGGAGCTGGATTCACACATCCAGCTTCTGGATTTGTGAACCGTTACAATAAGTTGTAACGGTTGTACAAGAAACCGTTACAATTTCTTGTAATGTTTAAGAAATTTTGTATTTTTTGCATGATTTATTGTGTGTTGTAAAAATATTGATGCCCCTTTAAACTTTCCAGTTTGTCATATAGCACTAAAAAAAATGCTGATGTATTTTATTTAGGAATCATGTATTAGAATGGAGCAGTCAAAGTATAGGCCTAAATCCAACCCTGAATACTGATGCAGTCACGTTTTCTGAAGAGAAAACTTTTAAACCATGTATCATTTTCCACAATCATGTGCTAATTTGTTGGCCTACCACATAAAGTACAGTGACGCTACTAAGGTAAAGTAACTTAATTTTATTTATATTGCACATTTTCAGTAACAAGTAAATTCAAAGTTCTTTACATAAATTAGGAGGAAATACAACAGGAAACAGCTAAAGAAGAATAAACAAAAAAATAAACCCCAGGTTAAAGAATAAGCAGTCTGATTTATAAACTACAAGAGGTTTCTCTGTATTCTTGTTAATGTTGATCAAGGTAATAAGTAGTTTATTACTATTTCTAGACACCACTCTACAAAGTAGTTGTAACATGACAAAGTGTGAAAAGTTCAAGATGTATGAATGAGGTTGCAGCATACTGTAATGTTGTGAACATTGAGTTACATTCATTCAAACACCTACAGCAAAACCCTGTGGAACTATAAAAGTCCTTCGACTGGCTTGCCCTCTCGATGGTCCCCGAGGAGGAAGACATTTTATACGCTCGCAGCAGGAATGGTTGCTTGGGGCCTCGCCTAAATACCAACATCTAAAGGGCCTCTGAAAAAGAGGTTGCATTTGCAACAGCTTTCCAGGTCAAGGTCGGTGGGACAGGAGAGTGAACTTGCATACATGGAGAGAGTGATCTGGTACAGCTGGGCAATAAACATAATAACCATATAAAATATAAAAAGAGAGTAGGGGTGAACATGTGAGTATTAACTTGGAAGCTGAAAGAAATGCAAACGTGGAGAAGAAAAAATAAAAAGAGGAGTGAATGGGGACAGGAGGGAGGGTCTCAAGTCGATTAACCCACTAATGAGCCAGCAGTCTGGAATTAATCAGTTCCATATGGAGCAATTCCTGCCAATTAGATTGAACATGAGGGGCTGTGCTGTGTCTGGGAGCTTATACAGAGCAACGCACGTACGCATGTGGAGGCACACTGACGTAGAGGTATGCATTCCCCCTTATGTATACACCAGAATGTACACAAACCACAGAATGACGGAGCTGCAGGCACGGCAGAGGAAAGAGGGAACAGAGTGAGTGAAGTTGTGGTGTGTGGGATTTTCTCATGAAGATGATGATGACTCCAATTAGATCCAGACTACGGTTAACTCATTTCTGTTGCTCCATCACAGAAGCATATACTTTCGTTTGATGGGGTGTTTAAACAGACTGACTGACTGGACGGGTCTTTTTTTTTGTGCCTTTACCATGCGACAGAATTTAAGGCTCTGATGACTGTCGGTGCCCACTGCTAACTCTTCCCCAGCCCTTAAAGTGAAATAGCTCCTACTGGCCTGGTTCACCAGAGAGCAGAACATCCCAGAATACACAAAACACACAGTAATGTTTCCTAGCCAGGACAAACTTCCTGTTTCAAGAACAAGAGACACAGAAAGCTATCAATCAGTCCCATTTATTCTCTTTATGTTAGGATTTTTTTAAAAAGGAAGACGAGAGGTTTTTTTTTTACATGGCAAGTTACAGCCAAACAACTTCTATGTGCTCTACTGGGATCTTAACACAAACTAGAGCACAACTGTGGGACGAAAATCACGCATGGTTTTAGAAGAAAGGTTTTAAGGGTTTTCACTGCAGTTACAGCTTCAAGTCTTTTTGCAAGTTTCAGTGACAAATGTAGGTAAAAAATTTACATTTTTATATCATATGTGTATTGCACCTTATTTTAGGTATGAACAACACAGTTTCTAAATTTCTTTTCTTGTTAAAGATGTTTGAAAACAATACATAATTTTCCTTCTTCCAGCTAATCATGCAATACTTCTATCATAAAAACATTTGTAATTTGTAGAATTAAGTTCAATGGGTAAGAAAACTTTCAGTGGTTTGTAGCTTTTGCTATGGCTTTGGGTTGCTGGTTTGGAACAATGAAAATATCTAGTTTGTGATTGCATTTACAGATTTGTACCTTGTTTGTCAATTTAAACAGAAAAACAACGGAAGATAGCCGTTTCATTTGCTTATGCATTTAGGGTTCTTTTGTCTTCTGTTGGTTGCTTTACAGTTATCCATGAAAGGAGATGGAGGACAGAGAGAGAATGAGGAGGAAGCAGAGAACATAAAGAACAGATATAAAACTTTAACTCAGTGGGAGAGTGTGAGAATGTCTCAGTTTTGGAGACCAAGTGCAGCACAAAGAACTTAAAGGAGATGGAAATGTGCTCATATCCACTAAAACAGCAACACTACTGTAAATCTTTTGAGATGTTCACCAAGGGGATATTTTATTGCTTTAAAAATAAGAAAGATTGGACCAGTAAGACGGAAACAAAGTGACAGAAATACATCCACTGAGGGAAAAGAAAAGAAAGAAAAAAAATACAAAAGGCCTTAATCAGATACAGAAAAGATGCTGTAGGTTGTTTGACTCCTTTCATTGGGAAGTTCTGTGAATGTGCAACCATTTTTCTTCCTGTTTTTTAAAAATATATCACAAATACCCCTCCACTGTTTATGTCAAAGCTGACTTGATTCTTTTCTTCTCTTAAAACATTCACAAGAAAAAATTACAACTTCAGTAAACAAACACTTTGAGCTTTGCCTCTCCCATCAAACTGCCAAAAAAGCTAAAATCCAGCTGCCAGCTAAAAGCCTTGTTTCCTGTAATACGTTTTGAGTTTGTTGACAACCAGTTCAAGATCCAGCATTACAACTGTTGATAACCAAACAGCTAACATGTTTTTTTATTTATTTGGCGAGAACAGCTAATTTTATTGATACACACTTTTAGTGGAAAATACTTTGAAAGCAAACCACCCAGATAAATTTCCGCTGAGAAAACACAAGTGAAACTGGAGTTTTCAAACTAAAATACTGGATGCCCAGTTATATTTAAGGATATGATATCAGATCTCTGTTGCCAAAACCTGCTGATCTTCAGATCACTTCAAGATGTCAAAGAAACAAATGACTTCCTCAACTCATAAACATTTGTCTAAATATATGCCAAATGTTTCATTTTGCTTTCTTGATGGCAACATGTCCAGAAGAAAAACCCAGCAATCTCAACATTGTCATCTCAGGAAACTCCTGGACATTCTCCGGCCAGAAGGGAGCTATAGTACCCTCACCATATTATGGGTTTGAACTGATATATTGTCCAAGAGGAATTTGCTCAGACAACCCCAAAGAGAGCTTCCTAGTGAGCATCCTGAAAATAAGTCTGAACCCACTCAGCTGAATCATTGGCTGTACTACGAGCTTTCCCCAGATGATGGAGCTCCTAACATTACACTGGTTCATTTTGGAATCTCAAGCCTTTCTGTCATACTCCATATGTTTTACCTTAAGTGAGAGCCAAATTGTATAGAGCCTGGTAAATCAAAAACAAAGATTTCATGACATAATTATTTTGCTATTTTAGAAATTCTGAAAAATTTAAGTTTGCCATATCTTCAAAATATCGATTTTGACAATGAAAAATATTGTCTCTGACACAATGTTTGAGATAGTGGTATTGAGACAACCTAAGTCAGAAGTTAATATTATTATAGTGGCAGGTTTTTGAATCTTATGCTCTCTACCTCTCAGCCAAAATCAATTGTTTCGGGAGAGAAAAAAAAAGGTAGAATTTCTTGTTGTATTGGCTGTCTAAAATGACGTAGCTCTCGTTATTACTTTTCTTCTGCCTCTGATTGGTTGACCAGTCACCATCACCCTTCGAAGAAGGAGAGCGGTGAGATTCAGACCAAAAACTTAAAATCCATCAAAAAAATTTTACCCAGCCAAGTCAGAGAAAAGCCTGGTGTCTTTTAAAGAACATTTAGTTGCAATGTTTTCTTTTGTTCTTTTACAGTGCATTGGTCACTGTGGTACATTTGCCAATTTTAGTGTGAAGTTCCTACAAGATTTAGATTTATTTTTCCATTCTCCTTGAACCTGTTCTCAGGGTCAGTCAGTACTTTTCTTTAACGGAGTGATCCAAAGTGAGGAATATCCAAACGTCCAAAATCTGGGCCAGAGCTGAGTATGTGCTGGACAGAAACACTTTTGGGGCAGAAAAGCTTACTATCCCTGTAGCTGAGACAGACAGAGGTGGAGGAACTGCATAACAAAAAACACAACCTCTTAGTATAAAAGTTTTATTGTGGAGTTTTTTTCCTTCCCCCATTTAGATTAACATAATTGCAGACAAAATAAGCCTGCAGGAATCTGTTTCCATAGGTTTACGAGACACCGATAGACATTTAGTGAGTTTAGAACTCAGGATGGAAAATGTACGAGATGTGTATAAGAGTTTATATCCAGCATCCATTTTGAAGCAGTGTTGTGAAATAACCTGGCTCTGTTTCAGTGTAGCTGCCGTGATGGAGGAGAACTGCAGGAATAAATTAGCACCTAGTGGAGTTTCATTGCTGATGTCAGTGAAGTATGCGCTGTGTGTGAGCTAGAGGAGCACTAACATCATGGTAGATTAATGAAGTCATGGACAAACAGCGAATGCAAGTGTGTTTGCACATGGTGATCATGGGTTTGCTCAACAAAACTCTGTTCTCAGGAAACAGCAGTGAAGGTGAGTTACCAGCCACATGTGTGGCTCTTAGCTGGAAATTCGCACCACAGAGCAAGAAGTGGTTACGTCATTTAGCGGGTCACTCACCCACACATCTGGAGCCATCTGTGCTGGAGATGTAGCCTCGTGGACAGGTGCAGACGTAGCTACCAGCAGTGTTGGTGCACTCTCCTCCATCACACACTCCAGGAATGGTGCTGCACTCATCAATATCTGAAACACAGAGTCCTATTGTTAGCACTTTGGCTCATCTCACCAGGGTAAATGGTGATGTACTTTGAAAGGAACAGCAGCAATGAAAAATTTTAAGTCAAAAACAGGTAAATATAGCATTGTGAAAGTAGTTAGGAGTATATCAAATTAATGTTGTTTATAGCTGCTTAAGTAAATGGCAAAACAAATTAGCACAACATGTTCTGCTGGAGTTGGACAAAAATTGAGACAAAACGCGCTGTGGGGTTACGTGGTATTAAATAGGTGACTCTCTAGGGAACTAATTAAAAAATGCAGAATGATTTTATGATGATAGATGGGTAAAACAAGTGGCATGTAGGCAAGATCCAACTCCTGGTATCAAGGGATGGTCAAAAATGCTTTTCCTTCAAACCGTTTCTACATGTTTTAGTCTTTTAGAAGAGATGCTAGATCAAGTGGCATTTTCTCTAACAAAATGAAGCACAGAATAATAGACGCTGCCCCTCTTCTACCTATTTCTGAGAATTTCTGATACTGTTATAAAACTACAGTGAGTATGCTGAGCAGCATGGCTGTAAAACAGGCCTTGCCTAAGCAAATAACCTGATTAACCAGTCTTATGCATTAACTAAATGCTCTGCATCCTGGTATCAATTTTTACAACACTGCATCTGTCAAACATCCAAAATTAACAGATCAGAACTGAACGCTCAAACGCAACTAATGAAAGGCACATTGTGTTACTTGGCCTTAATAAACACATATAACAATCTAATTGGATACCAGTCCAAAAGGACTACAACGCAACCTCATACACATTAAATCACATGACATCTCTGAGCCAGAAATTTCAGAACATTTGCTGATGTTCTTCATTCAGGTCACAAAGAACCATTAATACACATACTACAGGAGAATAAACCAATTTGGATTCAACAATTTCCAGACAAAATGTATAAAAATATACAATACTCTTACATCTATACTATTTAAACAACTATACCACAGTCTAGCATTTTGAAAGTCTGTGAGTGATTGCACAGTGCTTGGCAGGGGCCCCATCTCCGTGGTGGGCTTTATGACGGCATTGGTTTATATTATTCTGAGAGGGGGTCTTCGTTGCTCCGTGATGTTTCAAGTTTCCAGGCTTTTTACAATGTGTCCTGTGTAACTACTGAGCCACTGCTGAGCACAATTACAGTACTGATGCCGAGGTAATGCAGACTGAGGGTGTGCCTCGTGTGTGTAGCTTGAAAACGAGAAAGGCACTTAATTGTCCGTCTTACTTAAAGTAAGAGGCACATGATCATCTGTGAAGCTGGTATAGATCGGCTTCTTAATGTGCAGCAATGCCCTTCTCGTAAAGCTAGGTACACCACAGCCAAAAAGCAACTACGGTGCACCAGACGTTACTCTGGACGAATGTTGTGCTGAGGGACTGTCAGTCTGCACAAGGGCAAACGTGTCACCTGCATAAATGTCAGTGGGAGTTATGAATATGGTCAGGTGCTCGTAAAGGTGTGTACACAGAAAACATTAGTAGTTAAAAGACTATTAAACATTACACTGTTTTCACTTTTCTGTCTGAAATGAATACAGATTAAAACAACTAAATGAAGCCATCAGTAGGTATCTATATGTATGAAGTTAGTACTTGAGAACCTGCGAGTGTCTACGCAACAGGAAGCTCTGTGGGCGTAACGGCCTCACTGAGGTGGTAAGTGTTTCTTAGTCAACACTAACAGCTGCTTTTAAGTCATTATGTGTTCATGGAAAACTGGAGAAAATGTAGAATAAGCAGAAACAGAAAAAGCAAAAAAGCAGTTTAACCATGAAATCGCAGGTGGCTTGTTGTTGTTCAAACAACATTGACAACTTCACCAGACTTTATCGTAACTGCTTGCTAATTTCACAGTAATTACTCTAAGAAAAGTTCCTTGTGTGTTGTCTGCAAAATACAGCCATTTCTGTAAAGGCTTACCCTCAAAGGACTAATGGTCTGATCATTGGTGAAAGTTAATTAAATATGGGTTTCTAGCACAAACACGACCATAGAAATATCTCACAATCGTGCTTTTGTTTTTGCAACTTTTCAAGACTCTGAAGTCTCAGTTGAATGAACAAAATAAAAATAATCACTATGATAGTTATGCTTTCTGAATATAAATAAAAACTAAATCATTTTGAAATCAAAATAATTGGATTAGTTCCCTAGAGAACAGAAATTTGGTATAATTCTAGACTTGGGTCATTCTTTGTAGTCTAAGCCTTTTAAGTTGGGAAAATATAATTTTTCATTCTATTTTGTGGCTGATTTTATCCTCATAATTATGACTCTTTAATTAGTACAAAAATCTGGATGTTTTTTTAATAAAACCAATCAATTAATTTGACTTAATTGGAAAAACTTGAAGATTGCTTTTTCTTTTTTTTTTCTGTCAGTTTGTTCAAGGTTGTTCTTGCTGCCACTGCAGTTGCTGGTCATGTCCTCCTCTTTGCCATTTTGTACCTTTGCTATTTTAATTTTTATATGATTTTTGTCATGTACAAAACGGTGCTATCTTCCATGGGATGTTTTATGCATCATGATTCAATGCCCACCAGGAAGTCAATAAGTCTAAATAATTTTATAGTCGGGAAGAAACGCTTTGAGGAACAAATACTCTGTTCACTAATCCCAGACAGGTTTTGAACTTGAATGTTTTATGAAAACTGCATATCATATTGGGGCTTTTAGATGTACTGTGACAAATAGTTTTTGTTTTTTTTTTAAAAGCACTTTATCCAGAGTCTGTCTGCCCGTTATGATTTGTTCAAGATCAGCTTCCACTACAGCATGAAGAAACTGCCTTCAAAGTTTGTTCACAGAGATGATTTATTTTCTCTTTACTGTAAATATGACATTTGAGAAGCCCCCAGAGTTCCTCAAGAGGATTTGAGTTCTGTAAAAATCAAAAGCGTTGCCAATTTTCAGTCATATTTGAGTTCTTTGCTGGCTACTCAGTCAGTGGAACACTTGGACGCCTTTAATAACAATCATGGTCTTCTTGAATGCTGCAATTACTTTTTTTCAGCACTTCCAAAAAAAAGTTTACACTGTGATTCATAAATTTCTCACCATAACACATACATTTCTGTCACAAAGAACAGGTCTCCTTCTCAAATAGGGCTGAAAATCCAGTCCAGCGGTGTTTATAGTTGCAGATATTTCTCTAAACAGAGGAAGATGGCAACTTCTGGAAAGTGCACCAAAGGATGAAGCTCCACAATTCTCTTCTTAATATTTTGATTAATTTCTTTTGATTTCTCCATGATGTCGCAAGAGAAATCGGTATGTTGATTTGTTGTCTTAAATTACATCCGAAGTTGTGCCTCCAATAAGCCTGTATGTTGTGAATTAACTAAAAGCATACAATGCCATAACACAATCATCTGGGTTTTTCCAAATTGCTTTAATTGTTTTTATGTAAATTTCTGACTTTAAAAAAATTAATAAAAATGATCCCTTTCACTTCTCTAGCAAATTGCAACTATAAATCATTTAGGTAATTCTGACTTATCAAAAACATCAAAAGTTTCATTTGATAAAAAAGATTGCCTTTTTTATATGGATGTTTTTTATATTTACTTTCAACAGTACCCCTAAAATTTATGAAAATATCTAACAGATGAGAAAAAGATACTAAAAAAATGCAAATTTGACTTAATTGATAGGAAAGACTTTATTTATGGGTATGAAATGTAAGAGGGGTGGAATGAAAGGATAATGACAATCCCTGGGTCTCTAAATTTCAGCTGTTTCTGTGCAGTTGATTCTTTGCACTAATGACCATTGGAGTCATTAGTGATTCCCTAGTGAAGCATAAATTTTTTGGTTTCATGAGGAAAGATAGGAGTTTCTTATCCTCCTTTGTGTTGTTAACTAGTTTTAAGCTTGGGTTGTTATTTTATCACCACATCCACACCCAAATCTCACTTAGCAAAAGTTCAGTGTCTCTGGAAACTGTCATCCAATCCAAAGCCACAACTGAAACCAAAAGTTTGGCAAATTTAAAGAAGTCATCCTCCCAATGTCCTCCTTTATTCAGAAACATAAATCAACTCAGTGTGTCACATTAATTGCTTCCCATGAATCTAAAGGTGGAAACATCATTTCACAGCAAACATGAACTGCCTTACTACATGCCAATAAAAGTCTCAATGAGATAATAAGTCATTACTAATACATGGATACAGTGCAGGCCTCCACTTTTTTCAGCAGGCCAACTATCACACGGCTGAAACAGTTTAGGAGCTCTCAGTAATCCTCCCAGAAGACCGAGACCATATCAGTCTCAGTCCAAGAGACGCGACTCCTGCCTGGAAAACTATCAGGTTGTTTACCTTGTGCATTGTTCAAATTCCAGCCAATCAACACACTGCAGTAGAAACCCTCTTTGCTGAGTGCAGACACTTCCCTGTGTTTGTGTGTGCACACGTCAGGACTCCTTCACCTCCATACACATCATCAAATTTTAAGCCCCTGTGGAGATTTGTTAGGCTGATCCAAGGAAAACCAGGATTGATCTCATTACTAAAGAAGTAAAATTGAAATGCTTGGCTGATTAGTAAAACATCAAAAATGTTTACACTAATCTTTTTATATTATTTTATTCTTTTTTTTAGTGAACCAACCCTCTGGAAATTAAATTTCCTGCTCAGTGATCAGAGTGCTATTTTCTTATGGTTCTGTCTTCATGCATCATTTACCCCAATAGAGTGTGATGTATTGATACATACTGTATATACAATGTAAAAAGTATGTAAAATACTGACAATCAATGTAAAAAATTTGATTGTCAACCCAATCAAAATTGGGTTGACACTCACCTTCACATTTGTGACTGGTTTCACTTTGACGGTGACCAGCGGGGCATTTACATTCGTATGATCCGACAGTGTTGATACAGTTGCCTCCAGAACACAGACCTGGTACTGCCTGGCACTCGTCCACATCTAAAAGAATCAGGGACAAATATTGGTGGAAAAAAGGCAATGGCAGCCTGGAGAAAAAGCTTTGAATATTGAAATAACTCAAACCAAATGAAAATAATAAGATTTTATGCTCAATACCTTAGGACCAGCTGTATGGTTTTAGACTCTGTCCGTAAAGTACCTACTTCAGCCGTTGTTTAAACAGGAAATTACACTTTAATGGTGTGTTTTCCCCAAAATATTTTATTGTGAGTAACATTTACCAGTATTAGGAATTTGCCAGTGGGAAAGTTCTTGTTAAACTGTGGATACTACTGATTACGTCAACGGTGAAACACACAGAGACACACAAACTCAGCATCAGTTAATGATCAGCATTTAAACTTTCTGAGCTTTCACCCATCCAATCAAAAGCTGTTTGAACAAATTTTGTACGCATGCAAACACAATTTCAACAGCCTGTTTTCAATTGTCTAAACCATAAATTCACCGTTGATTATAACAATTTTAAGCAATGTCTAGTGTTTAAGAGGTTGTATGTGAAAAAAGTCTAAGAGAGAGAGAAAGAAAGAAAAAAAAAAGAAAGTGACTTCTGGCCAACATCCTGATGTGGAGCCCAGACTGGAATCCGTACATTTGGACTCATGGTCATGTGTGCTTTGTACTGCTGCCAGAGAGACGTTGCTCTTGGCTCTCTGGTGATTAGGTGTCTTTAGTGTGTGCATGTGTGTGGAAGCATGTGAGGAGAAGTTCTCAAAATAGGAAAAAAGGACACTTCTATTCAGAAACAGAAGAACATATTGTGAAAAATAAAGTCTGAAGTTATGGGTGTATCACATGAACTGGCATAAGTGTAGCATATGAGCTTCCTGGCAGCACCAACAAAAGGAGAGTTTGATGATCTATGTAATAAATTACAATTTATACACAGTCTTGCCTCGGCTCCTTGTTATGTCTAGGCTTATGGTGATTTATTCAGACAGGACATTTTACTTAGCTTACTGAAATCTAGTTACATGATACTACCACTACCATCTTTGACACTTGGTATGTCAGTGTTCTCTTGTTATAAAGCCTCACACTTTTACTCTTCTAAACATATTTCTCACTCATGCAAACAGGTAGAGCTACTTATTTTGGCAAGTAGCTCTACCTTTGTCTCCTCTGTGCGTAGATCTTTTCTCCAGAAGATATTTGAATAGTCCATGAGGACAAATTTAAGTTGAACTTAAATGTGTCAGTTTCTTGATCAACCCCCCTCCCATGATGAAAAAGTTGCTTCACTGTCGTGAGAGACGCCAGTTAAGAGCAAAAGCGTTGGTGGTTTCTAGGTGGTTAGTGGTGGTTCCTGAACTTTTCTGAACTCCTTAATCAATTTCTTTCATTTGTGGGTGACAGTATGAGTCAGCTGGTTGGAACCGTGGTGGCTGTTGCAAAAGGATAATGACACCAAGAACACATTAAAATGTTTCTTGGCATAGCAAGCTTCTACAATTGGCTTCGCAAACCAAACTAACCCATGGTAAGTTTATCAACTAAGTTTTGAAGAGGTGTTTGTGCTGGGAAGCAAACCAATTCACATTGACACTGCCAAGAGAGAACTATGCCTGATGCTATTTGATGCTAGCAGAAGGTTACATTAACAACAACATAGTTAATATGCAAAGTGCTAAGGAACATTCAGCCAAATATTTTGCAAATATGAGTCTGTATGTAAAATTTTGACCCAGTATGGATTAGATATAAATAGTCTCAAATACTACATCCATTGATAGATACTGTATATACAATGTAAATGAAGCTAGGACAACCTCCAGCTGTCAGTTTAATGACAATCATGATGCATCAGTGATTGCTGCTCAAATACCAAAAACTAAGAAATGGCCAAATAAATACAGAGATTAGCCTTTAATTAATCAAACGTCATAGTCCTACTGCAACATTTTAAGGGTTCTTGCCAGTAAGGTCTCTCCAGTCCTTATGTAATAGTAAGTATTATTCAGCCTTTGCAAAAAGAAAAGACTTGTATACATTGCCTTGCCTTCCACTTCTCAGCAACAACAAAAAAATTTTTAGTTTAATGTATTTTTATGAATAAAGATAAATAAAGATACTGGGTTTAGTATCTTTATTTAAAATTTTTCTAAAATGAATATTTCCACAATTCAAATGATTTTATTGCCTTGATAATAACTGTAATTTACATTTTGTTGAATTCTATCGTATTAGGGCAGACTTTATTTAAAAGGCAGAACACATATACAGTACAAACATCCATCTAAGAAGTCGACATGGAGTTTCCTCTTCAAATATTTTTGCCTTTTTGCAGTGGGACATTTGCATATTTTTTCTTGTAACTTCAAATTAAAGGCTAAAGCCATACTTACTTGAAGAAGAGTTTTCCTGAAGTATTATGAACAATAATTTAAAAGGGTTTCGGAAAACCTAAAAACAACCCAGAAAAATACATATTTTTCTTATTACAATAATTTAAAGTTTTTACCCCCATTTGAGATAGATTCCATTTAATTCACTTAATTTACATACCACAAATTCAGAGTAAATACTGTTTAATAAAAAGGAAATAAATATCTGTGGTTCTTGGTTGGGTGGAGGCAACGATAGGTCAAGCTGGGTCAATTTAACCTGAGACTTGACCTCCACATGTGTCATGTATTAATTTAATCTAATATCTTAGCCTAGTCTGGGTCATGGTTTATTGGAGAGACATACCTAGTCTTCGGTCTGCAGATTTTTTTTCCTGTCGATGTAATTGGTAGAATATCTGTGTTGTTTTGGACTGAAATACAAAGACGGGTACAGCAGGAGCATGGCGAATAAATGACTTTAACAAGAATTCAGAAGACAGGAACAGTCTTCAGGTTGAGGACGACAGAGGATCAGACAATAAATAACTGAACCAAAGGCTCTTTATCCTGGGGAATTTGATTACCTAATGTTACACAGGTGAGCAAAGATGTAGAACAGATGTGAGAGAATAGGAAGCTGAGTGAAAAGAGTAACACAAGTAAACCACTGAAATATAAGAAGTCACATACAGGCTGAACTTACCAATAATAAACTCAAAATCCCTCAAATCATGAAAGCATAACAAAAAATGTGTATACAAAGCTGTTTTGCAGGTCTACTGGGTTAGGAAAGTGAAATCAAAGGGAGATTCCCCCAGGAGGTTCAAGCTCTAAACACATTGTCTGTAGTGTCCTGTTTTGGGAGCCACATATTTAAAGGCCCTGACTTCTATATGCCATCTTTACTCTGTAATTGTGGTTTTCTGTTTAAATTTTGTGTCTCCAAGCCCAAACAAACATAAAGGAATGAGGTGACATGACTTTTACTTTACAAAATCATGTTTGTTGTCTAACTATGACTTTCAGTTGTCTACCTAAAAAAAATCTCAGCTGTGAGAAAAAGGTAGGTGCCTCTGAGCAACTAATACCTGTTTGTGTTTCACTGATATTTATTGAATGTATGTGTCAGTATATATTAATATATACCACCTATTGGTTATGTACTGTAGTTGATTTACTAAATGGATGAAAAAACTTAACTCCGGACCTTAAAAATTCAGCTGAGTGATTTGTGGCATATACTGTAACTCAGGAACACATATTCCTGCAGTCTGTTAACAGTTTGTCTATTAGATGATCTAAACAGGAAATCACAGGTTGGCTGTTTACATGTCCTATCAGCATTGTTGACACGAGTTGAAGGATGTTATACAGCAAGAATTTCTGCTAAAGGGATGATGGATAAAGTAATAGCTGGATTGTTTATCCTTGTGGCAGTGTGCAGTCATGTTTGTGCTTTTCCCCATGATGTTGACAGGAAGTCAAAAATAAAGATTTGTCAGGCGTGTAATCAAGGTCTGACCTTGGCAGGCCCCGGTGCGGATGTTGGGGATGAAGCCTCGTCTGCAGGGGTGCGGCTGGGCGGGGCACTGCTCACAGGGGTGGCCCCATGCTCGGCCAATTGTGGCGCAGCAAAGAGTTTTGGTGCAGACGATTCCACTGAGCTGACCCTGGCACATCTGGTTGCTCACTTGGGTGAAACATGGTCCTGTCCTGTAGTCTATGGTCAGAGAGGGACACAAAATTAGCATTAGTCAGCTGCTGGGGTAGCATCTAGTAAACTTCATGAAAAAAACAATGATTAATTTCCTTATTCACATCTGGTATTTCTTAAAACAAAACCAGATTGAGTTAAAAATAGGATATTCTTTCTTTCTTTGACAAGGACTTCAGAAGTACTGTAAGAGATGGTAAATGCATTGCAGGGAATGTCTAAAATGTGATCTCAGATCTCACTCTATAAACTCTGGTCAGATTAAACTGAAAATCAGATTATAATGTAACAATAGCGTTGGAATAGCTCTGTAGTAAGTTGTTACTTAGAATATGTTTGATTTTAACTCAGAACTGAACCAAAAATAAACAAGAACTTCCTTAGCTTAGAAAGTCAGAATCTCACAAGCTCTGCCCTCAAAATCAAATATGGTCACATTGTACTATAACACTGTTGATAGCTTCAGAAATACACAGATTATTTGCACAGCTGTTGGACTGTTTTGTATTAAATCAGTCACACACAAAGAGCCGTATAGCTTTAATCAGTGAACATGTTTCCACGGTTATTCACTGCATAAAAGGAAGTTGGATATGCATATATGCTATGGAGAGAGACAGCAAGACCAAGCACACGCCGTGTGTGGGGATATTCCAAGAAATTCAGTCTTCTGAGTTTAATGAAATGCAGCATTAATGTCAGCATTTACAGTGGTGCTCTGTTCAGTCCTTATGACAGAAGCCAACTACTGACAGAAAGTGCTGCTACAAATTACAATTCAGTATTTTTATTTATTTTTTTCTTACTCATTTGAATTATCCAGGAAATGTTGAAGTGTATGTTGCTGTTTATCAAATACATCACAAAAACAAACATTTTGACAGGAGTGTGAACCAGAGCCATTGCAAGTTTCTTCGTGAATCATAAACATAAACAGTCATAGTATTTTCTGTTTCCATGTATTTTGCTTGAACTCGCTCACTTTTAAAATATGACACTTCATCAAAACTAACAATAACTCTAAGTGACCTACTGCTGGCTGGTAATTTGCATTGAAGGCATAGAGGAATGTGGACTCTGTAAAATCTTTGTTTCTAAACTAAATGACTTCACATTTATTTATGAAGTTACTTTTAGTGTTCCTCGTGTTTTAAAGCTGCCCTTTTTAGTCATGGAATGACCAAAACCAGAAAGGTACAAAATGTCAAAGGGGTGAAATGATCATCTTTCAGACAAACCTTTACATTTATTAAACCCCTTGACAGAGTGCATTTATGTACTTTTCAATCCAACACATATTCAGAGCTGTGTATAACAGTAATGAAAATATAGTCCTGACATCATGTAATGTTGTGAAATTTTCACATTTGCTTCTTTCTCTGCATGAAAGCACACAGAGGGAGCAAAGCATATATCACTTCACAATCACCTTTCCTTTTCACAATGGTGCTGCTTGTGAGTGAAACTGTCTCAATCTTGTGAAATGCACTTCACAAGTCAGACATAACTACCTCATGCTGAAACCATTTCAGCTGTTACAGTGTTCGTCCTTACAAATCACACCCTTCTTAATGTTGGCTTCCCTTTGTGGGAGAAGGCCTTATTAAATTCTCTAGTGTGGCGCCAAACTTAATATACCCTTCATTTAAAAAAAAAAAAACTGGATTATTAGATTGTCACAGTGCAGATGAAAGGTAAACTGCACGGTTGGCTAGCCAAAGCTGCAAAAGCCTGCAGAGTGCGATGGAAAGATAGGAGTCAGCGTTGGTGTCTGATGGGAATTGTTCACTAGACTTATTGCCTTCATTAGTTTCTTCTGGATATGAAAGAGGTCACCGAGGATGGGGCAAAGAGCAAGGAAGGCAAAAAGAGTAAAGGGGATTAAAGAAGAAAGTAGGTCAAACCGAGCCTGCAGAAACCAGTCACAAGCCAGTTCTCCTTCCTGTGCATCTGTCTTCATTTCTGTCCACTTTAGGCCTTCCTGTCTGCATTTTGACTCTGCTTATCTGTCTGTCAGCTGCTCTTTGATCTTTCAGCCTCGTATGACCTGCTTGGCACAATGGAAAGGAGACTTATTCAAACCATACCTGCATTATAATATGCACCCAAGTAGAAATGGGCAACAACTTTTTAGCACTTCTAATAAAATACTCACAAGCCTAAAAGTTTAAAATGACTATTTAGATTAAAACATCTTGTTTTGATTAAAAAAAAAAAAAAACTTATATGGATACTTTGTGGTTTGATTTTTGTAATGTCATTTGATGCAAATGTGTTTTTCTAACCCTAACTAAATGCGTTTAACATTTAATTCCTCAGATAAATAAAAAAAACAATGTTAATAACCTTCCATTAAATGTTATAAGCAAAAGAAGCAATAGTTTAAATCATATTGTCAGAATAAGAACTCAGAAAGTAGAAAGCTGTCTAGTTGTGAAAGTATCCACCATTAGTGAACTAAAATGATCAGTAATAATCATTTTATTACTGTTTTCGGAAATATGGAGAAACTCTTTTCTTCATTGTTTCCATAGAAGACAGACATCCCTAAAGTATATTTTTATAGTAGAAATGTGTAATTAGCAACAATATGTTAACAAGATTTCATAATGTTTAAGATTTATTGACAGATCCCCATGAAATATTAGACAAGCATTCCTAATGAACATGGGCCAGTTATTGGCCATGGGCATTTTAAACAGGAGGGTTTTTGAACTATGTTTTAGTGTATTAGAGCACACTTTTTACTATTACCCTAGTAAATTTAAATTGTTCATACAAAGGAGAGTAAATTACATAAATGAATAATTATTTTTCTTTCAATATAAACAAGCAGAGATGTGTAAAATAATGTGTATTTATTTAAATAAAGAGCACTCTTTAGAGTTAGATTTACTTACCCAACTTTATTTATGAGGGGTTTTTTCTTTAACCCTCCCTTCTTGCCTTATGCGCAGTCTGAACAGGGTCGTACTGACCCTGCATACGCTTTTTCAAGGTTTTTTATTTTGTGTGTGGTTGTGGTAACTCATCCACATCATTTTCCCGTTGTCCGACCTGTCACTGCTCCTGAGTGTCTGACTAAAACCGGGAGGGATAAGAGAATGAACAGACTTTCCTCTAATCCGAAACAAAAAAAAAAATTCCCACAAAACATCCAAGGTCAGCTGTGTATGCAACTGTGCTAAACTAAATATGTATTCACATTCTTTCTCAGACATTAATCTTTGGTGCCTAATGTAGAGAGATAGATAGAGACAGAGAGACAGATAGATAGATACAGTTTTTTACAGACTGCAAATCATATTTCAGATCATTACTGAGCTACAACAAGTGAAAAGAAGCTTGAGAGCCCCAATCAAAAGTCTAAACAAGACCCATCTTTCAGTATCCATATTAATCAATATTAATCAATATGTTAGCACAGAGGGCAGAGCATCCTCGACTACATGGGTCATAATGGACCAGTTGAAAGCAAAACCTATGGCAGGTTGGGACAAGAGAGAGACCATACATTCTGTCTTAGTCCAGCTGACAACATCTGGAAGCAATTTGGTCTAATTAGAGTTCAGATTGCAGAGCAGATCAAACTGTTCCCTGTGTCCCTTCATAATTCTTTTTACCTTAAATCTGCTTGTGGTGGCCCGTGACTGTTAAGAGTACCTCTATTTTCATTCATAACCAGTAAATCCTTAAGCAGCATTGCTAATCTTCACACTGTGGTTAGACTGAAGAAAGTCTTGATGTTTATTTTGCATTACAGCTTTAAAACATGAACATGTCTTAATAACTGAGCCAAAGAATCTCACTCAGCTATGGCAGTGAGAGTATATTACACTTTGCTGAGGAAAACTAAAGGAGGCAATATTTAATCCTGTCCAGAGCTGAACCTTTTTCCCCCCATCAGTCATGTCCAGCTTTTGGGATCACAGCTGATGAGACTGGGCACTGACCTGAGCTGTGGGAGGGGAACGACTGGAAAAGAAATAGCACAAGAGGAGGAGAAAAAAAAAAATCTCCTTTCATTAATAACTGCCAGGGTACTTATAAATTCCCAAAGGATGGGAGTTTGGGAAGATAAGAGACATTAAATATGAGATTGTATCATGAAAACAATGTTACTTGTGTTTGTGCATACTTTTCTGTGGTCAAAGCTCAACAGGTCTGAAAAAAGTAGAGGAAATACTGTGTGTAAAAGGTCCTCAGTGTGTGTGGTGTGGTATGGTGTGTGGATCTGCATGTGTGGTGTGGCTTTAATCAGATGGCCTTCCCAGACTTTATACAGCTGGAGGATTTACTATGAGGCTGAACGTCACATTGTTACTCACCTGTGAGGAAATTTTTTCATTACTCTGAGGGCATCATGTCTTTAGGAAAATCTAACCGCAGCCTTTTGCTGGGAGCCCTCATAGATCATTCAAATATGTGTGCTTGCTTGTTTATGTGTGAGAGCGTGTGTGTGTGTGTCTGGATGTTTATCTCCATCTTGGCCAACCGTAACGGCCCCTCTTAGCCCTATCAGTGCTATTATCAACAGGCTTTTCCTTTGGCTGTAATCACTCCTAAAAGAGTTCGCTTCTTTATTTCTCCTCAAACACAGTCGGTCAAACGTGACTAAACGTGCTCAACACATAAACACACACATACAGAGGGCAATAACTGTGGGAGAAATCCAACAAAGATTGCAGATTTGAAGGCCCCAGAGTTGAGCAAAATGCCCAACAGATTGCATGGTTCACACACAAAACTTGTGTGTGTTGCTACTTGGAGATACTACATCACATTGAAAGGCTCCACTTCCTCCCTTATTGTTTCTGTACCTCATCCATTGTGCTATAAAATCTAGCTTGACATCTACAGTTATTTTAGTCTGTTTTGGGAAACTTTACCCAACACTCCTCAGCAGTGGAACAATACAGCAGACCTAACTGGCTGCAGACTCCGCCAGGCAGTGGAGGCCAATGGGCTCCAGCCTCCATCAACAACAATCGCTCAGGGGACGCTTTACATATTCCAGCAAAGGGAGAATAAAGTTTTTGTTATGCTTTCTCAGCTGAGGCAAGAGAAAATGAGCAACTTATTGAGCCAAGACAGCTGGAAGTTCACATCATCATCCTCATTCTGAGGTACAGAATGAGGATGATGAGATATATTTTCCTTAAATAGATCTCAAAAGTTCTTGTTTGTACACAGTGATCAATTCATCTTTCCATGCTTTGTCTTCTGCTTCCTTCTGGTAGCTGGGGTTAATATTGCAGGAGGGAAACTCAGACTAAATCCAGTAAATCACTTCATGCAGCAGCTCTAGCTTACTGCCCAAAAAAGATGTATGCATACATGTAGAGGGCAGTCAACATTAACCCATTAATGAACACAATCAATAAACTTTTTTTCCCTTCAAGTTCAGCTTTTGGTGCATCTTATAGAAGACGTATGCCACCTGAAGGTGTTTGAGACTTTTCTTTCCCATCCAGATCCTATCTTTAGGGGAGAGTCCTGCCACACTTTGGAGAAGGGCCATGTGAATAACTAAATATGTGGGAAAATAAATTATTCGGAAAATCAAGAGCTTTGCTTGGGTTGTTCAACACACAAGAGTTGCATCCATATCAATGCAGACAAAGCTACAGTCCATCTGTCCATCTCCTGTTGCATCCTGCCATCATTTATCAACAAGATATCAAAAAATTTAAGAATTATGATTATTGTACACCATATTGAGGTATATATATCTATGACATACTGTACATGACCATGCATGATCCAAAACAGTTTGGATCAAACTTGTATTAAATCAAAGGCAAACCTAAGGATCTTCTAATAATTTTCATCCTCTTTTCTCATTGCCCTGTAAGTTTTGGTGCACAAGTCTGCACATGGACTCACTGTAAAATATAGAAAAAAACTGTTATTGTACTTCAAATTTAACAAGGCTCCAAAGTGGCTGACTCAAACTAAATTGTCACTAGAGGATATTTTCCACAGAACAACCTGTCCCTGCCCTCGAGTCCCTCCTACCCTTTCAACAGTGCAGGAGACCTGCCCAGCTTTTCTCTTTTATCCAGAGTCAAAAGACAACAATCTCCAACTTTTACACCATCTCAAAGCACATGGGAAGACACTAATTGCTGTGACTTAATATACTCCACAATGTTCATAATTTAATTTCAGCTGGAGTGAACAAAACAACATCAGTTGAATTCCACAAAAAGCATTGTGCAAACATATGATATGGTCATTAGTTATAATAGTTGGGTAATAAATTTTTTCATTTAATATTGCAACTGGATGGAAACTAAAGGAACAGAGACGTCCAGTTTGATGGGAGAATGAATGGAGCAGATTGAGTGTGAAGTAGTTAGGATGAGGATTTACAGCTCCAAACTTAAAGGTCTTATTTTTTTAGCCTCAACATGAATCATTGCCCTGAGTACAAAGGTTTGAGTGTCATGGAGTATTTTTAATAAGTAGGGATAAGCTGTTATTGATGCCTTTTCAGGTTACAGGTTAATTTCTTTGTCTTTACTTTTGCTCTGTGTCTTTGCATTTACTCTTATTTTGGTTAGTAGATCCTTTATGTTTTAAAACTGCTCCATCTGCGCTTTTAATCAGTCACCTTACCTCAGTCATCCCTGGCCTGCCTCTTTCTAAGCTGCTCCACATTCCCCTGATTAGTTACACTTAGTTGTCATCGACTCTCCCAGAAGGTAAAAGACTCTTTTCTCTCCCCTCTTTGCCACATTCTTTTATTACTGGTTCACCGTTTACTTTTTCCATGTTTTTCCTAGATTTTTCCCACATATCAGTTCCTTGTGTACTTCATGTAATGAGTCATGTAATTATTAAGCATTTTTTGTTTCCACTCTGCTTCCCTTTAATCCTCTTTTCGTTTACATCAAGTATGACGCTTCAGTCTAGTACCGATATTTGATGAAAAAAACAGAAAACTCATAATCATAGAATGAAAAAGATAATGGTGACCTATACAAAACATGTTTATTACACTTTGCATAAAATTGTTTCCTGATAAGATTTTTGTCTGGTCAGATCTGCCTATTTTAAGCCTCTTTCAAAATGAGCTGTTTTATCTCACTTTAAATCCAAATAAGCTGCAGCTGGCCACACACCCCAACACAACATTTAATAGCTTCAAACAGATGTGTAGTTATACAGCCGTACATCTTTGAAAAGCAAAAGTAGAGCCTCCTGCACAACCAACAAGGATGTAATAGTCAACAACACGAAACTTGTTTTTCCAGCAGCCACTGGACACTTGGCTCAGTTTAGGTTGAGTTCAGTTTAGGTTGTTAGGTGATGGACTGTGTCTGCTGATTGTGGCGTTACATTCAGGAGGTTTTTGAAATGGCTCATTTTCCTGACCCCAAAAAACAACTAATTGCACTTGGCTGTTTTTATCAGCAATAGAGACCCAAATGGAAGTACAAAAACCTGCAAAATCAGATTTTTGCGTCATATGTCCCCTTTAAGAATAACTTTTAAGGTAGTGGACATAAAACTTAAATCTAAGGAAATAATAGAGTATATTTAAAATTAACAACAGTCAATCCAACACAGTTTAGATTTTAGGTGAATCTAAAACCAAAAACAAACCTTATGTTTGCTCTCAGATTTCTGATGTTTGCTGTCGCTGTCAGATTTCTGACAGCAAACATCAGGACCACAGAGATCGTGGGATTAGTTTTTTTCAGATTATGTTTCTTGCTAAGTCAGCAGGAACAACAACTAGCTGGCTCACACACTTTCCACACACGCTAAGGCTTCCCATGATTCACCCACACCCATTTCATCCTCACTGGTCGACTTTCACTGCCTTCATAATCACATCCCATCAGCAAGTCTTCCCACTGAATCACTCAGTAAATCTAATGACTCGTGGCCTCAATTACACAAACTTTAGAACCATGATATACAGACAGAACTCCAAAGGATGCAGTAAAAATGTTTTCTGCTCTAACGATGGGTTATCTGTATCCCAGAGAAATGCTGAAAGCGATCTCAAATACTATTGAAGGTTAGAATATTATGCTGAGACTTCTTTGTATGTATACTGAGGCTTCTTAAATAAAGATGTGTGTAAGGCTAATCTTGCCAATCACCCTCTTTCTATGTATACTCGACACAGGAAACAGTCAAAGAAAGACAGATTTCTATGCATTCTCCTTTTGGCAACCTTAAAGTTTTTTGGTCATGCTGCTCCTCCAGCATGGGGAGTGTTTGTGGTTCCTACTTTCAGGCTTTGTATACACAGCTGGGGAATCCATTTTCTTTCTAACCCTTTTACTCATGACTCTCTTTCTGTCTCTTGTTCCACTCCTCATGAGGAAATGTCCTCAGCAAGTCCACAAAGAAACTGTACTTTATCTGTCCTGCGGGGATGCCGGTGGCAAAGGGAGGGATTTACTCATTTTCAGGGCTTTTGCACCCTAAAATGATGTATTTTCCAAGAAAACCAGACCCAAGACTTTAGAAAATGATCACGTCAAGCATGAAGAAATTTATGAAGTGGAGCTAAAACAAAGTTTACAAGGATGAAAGCAAAAGACAGTGTAGAAAGGCAGGTTTCTGTTTGTGAAACTAAAAAGTTTTAGGCACTTTTTATGCCGATAAACTGGCATACACATATATACAGAGGAAATGGGAAATGTGTGCAAAAACAAAAACAGAGATAAGTGGGAGCCCTTGAAACGCGTACCAACAGGGTGAAGTCAGAAGCAGAAAACTGTAAAAGTGTGAGGAAAGTGAGGATCTCTGACAGGTATGACTCTCGACAGTAATGCTTTCTCTCCTCTGAGACCAACAGATATTAAACCGTATCATCAGTGGGGAAATTTTTAGCTGCCGCCTCTTACCACACACAGTTCAAAACACAGGAGATAAAAACACCCACTGTCTGACTGAGCAGACTCTATGAAGTCATCAACGCTTCTGTCAAAGAACTGAACCAGGCGCCTCTCTGGACTGATAGGAAGAGGCAAACATCAGCGCCTTCCGGGACTGATATCTTTTTTTAAAGAAGAGGAGTGTGTGAGTAGGAACTGTGTTGTCCTAAGAAAGGGTCACTCATTCTTCAGACACAAAAGCGGAGAAACTTTTTGTGAAATCCACATCTATTCAGAAGCTCTCATTTTAAAATGTTAACTTTAAAACAACAATATCTTACCTCTCTCACACTGAGGACCGGTGAAACCGTAGACGCAGGCACATCTGTTGGGCCCGATGCAGCGTCCGCCATTCTGGCAGCCGCTGTCACACACAGCTAGCAGAGGTGAGGGGTAAATATTCAACATTAGTTTCATATAAGCCAGATTTAGTTTCATCTGTATCTAAACGACAAAGCTTTTGACAAACAACCCATCAAATAAGTTACAGTAAAACAAGAATCAAGGAAGGAGATGTCTTCCTTTTTAGGTAACAATTCCACTCTGGCCTAAAATGTAGCATTAATTCCTAAATTATTACAAAATAAAAGGAAAACTTAAAAGAAACATTTGCTTTTAAATGTGGGGTATACTACATTTGACTTTACTTGTATGTTTCTTCCAGGCCAAACTATGATTTAACCATAAATATAAGAGCAGGTATGTGGCCTGTGTGGAGCGATACTCACGCTGTCCACAGTGGTTCCCAGTGTATCCCTTTGCACAGGAGCAGGAATCCTCCATGCAGCTGCCTCCATTCATACACCTGATATTACAGGACTGAACTGTAAGAAAAAAATACAAGCAAAAGCATAAATATTTATGCTCCCTTATGAGGATTAGGATGCTTTTTTTTCTACCTAATGAAATAGAGGATTTCAAACGATGTGCAGATCTCTCAGACAACAAAACCTTACAGCGTATGAGTTAGCCGTAGTTTAAAAGACTGGTTTAAAATAATATAAATGCATGAATTATTCAAAGCAGCACAACACCTGGAAACACAGCTGGTTTTTAAAACTTTTTGTGGCAAGAATCTACATAATCTACTTACTACTTATTCTTTAAAGCATAAAGAATCCTGTTCAAGTATGTTCCAGTGAACTTTTGAGTAATTTCTGTTTTTAAGTAAAGTAAAATCTGCTTCAATTACTCATCTTCTTTGCTTTTTAGGCCTTTTATCTCCAGGTTACAGCTGATTAGTTTTACATTTTCCTTGTTAAAATATTGTTACTTGTCAGAGTACCACAAAAGGCTACTATTGGGCCACTATAAAACCATAAGGAATAACAGACAAAAACTCAGAGCAATAGAAAAGTTTAAAAAGGAAAGAAAATATGTAATTGAGAAAAAGAAGAGATCTGTTTGATTGAGATGAGATTATTTTTCAAGTGTTAGTGTGATAATATAAACATACAGGAGGAACTGTTCCTGTACAATTTAAAGTCCCACATTTTTTTAATCTTTATTATTACTAAAGTAATTTGGGGACATTTTAAATATCTAAGTTCAAGCATTCATAAAACATATATCTGCTCTGGATACCCAAAGAGTTGACCATTAGGACAAATCTATCAAATGTATTTATTGTTGTCAATGCCTTACATTGATTTATTTTGTTCTTTATCATTAAGGTTCCTCTACTTTTCTTCCTTCCACCACTTTTGCTTATGTACTCTACACCTGTTGCGATCCACTCTCAACAATATTAATTTCCTCTCTTTCTATCGTCTTCCTGCTCTGTAATCATCACACTGGTTTTATCTTTTTTCCTCTTCAACATTTCTGGCATGCAGAGAGGAAAGTCTCCTCTGTAGTAGAGTTCGCCCAACAACATATTTGGAGTTTGCACACTTGCCAGCAGGAGGTATTTCAGTCGCTGTAATCTGCCACTTGATTTAACTCACTTCCGTGAGTAAAAGAGGGGGGTAGGCTCTCAGCGCACTACTCACTGTTGATGACATGTGCCTGTCTTACTGGAAGCTCAAATTGTTACAACTTTTTTGCATGAGTCAAAACAGATCTAGTGTGCATTTTGCACATGTTGGAGTAACTGTAACACTGAACAATAGTCACAGTTTAATTTGTTCCATGTAGTTTAAAGCATTTCGATGAAGTTCCAGGAAACATTTTCATGTGAAAAACTTGGCAGCCTGTGTGTACAGACTTGGCTGGACCTACTTCTGTCTGGCAGTGCGTGATGATGAATTAATGCAAGTGCTTTGGGACTCCAGAGAAGCATGACTTTATAGGTCAGCATACTCATGTCTTTCTCACCCTATTTCTTGTCCACTATAATGCCAGACTAAGCATGCTTTGTTTTCACGTTTCATCCTCTATTTTATATAAAACATGTGGGCAATGGTATGCAATAGGACTCCCTTTCCTCCCTCTTAGCCAGAAATATAGACTGGAAAATGAAACATGAAGAATAATTACACTGAATGGTAACAAATCTTTCCTGTTGTGAAACAAACTATAAAGAAAACTGCTCCAAAGTGCAGCAGCTAAGACTTCTTCAAAGCAGAAGAGCAATTTGAGCAAACGCCCCTTCATAAAAAATAGAAGAGGCAAAGGAAGTGGCTGGACAGCTGCCTGTGAATAGCGAGAGGACGGCATCTTAATCTGCATACAACTTCATTTTTTATACATTTTGACATGTTACAAGCACAAACTTGCATTTATTTTATATTATGGACCATCAACAAGTAGTGCATAAAAATAACGTAGAAGGAAAAGAATATGGTTTTAAATATTTTACAAAGATCATTCCTCCTTCCATCACTTAGATGGCACGCCTCTTTGTTCTGATATGCTAATTAAAATTCATTGCAACCAGTTGCCTTTAAAAGTACAAATTTATTAAAAGAGTCCACTAGTGTTTAATTTAATCTCAGTATGAAACAAGTTGTTATTTGAAGGCCTTAGAGGCTTAAACATCAACTTGAAGACCAAGAAACACAGCAGAGAAGTTACCTATGAAGACGAGGACCTCCATATAACCTGACAGGTGGGGAAATGAGAGCACTAACGAGAGAAAGCAGCCAAGAGGCCCTTGGTCTGGAGATGCTGCATAGATCCACAGTGTAGTTGGAAGAATCTGTCGACATGACAAATATAGGTAGCCAGGGCTACAGTGAAATGCTTTGCATCAAGTCATATTTCCATGTTAGAATGGCTCAGTCAAAGTCTAGACTTTTATCCAGCTGAAAATCTGGCTTTTTACATTGACACTAACTATTCAACCAGTCAGACTAAGTGTAGCAAAAGGCAAGGCAGTTTTACAAAGTACTAATTCTAGAGGTTGAATAAAAAATGCACACCACACTTTTCAGATTGTCCTTTTATGGTGTATTCTCCAGGCCTGCATAGTCAATATTAATAATAATCAGCTTTATTTCTTATTAAATTGAAATCTCAAAGGGCACATTCACACGCTGTTGACGGCAAGCTACGGGATAGTAGATACAGTTCACTTTAATTGAACGATGGTACGTTTACCGACAAAGTCCGGTTGGTTTGGGGAGTTGTGAATGCACAATCAAACTCTGATGCGGTCCAAAAAGTGAAAAAAACCTCGTTCACGGTTCAGTTGAAGGGAACTCTGGTGTGGCTCAAATTCATGTGGGAATGTCAAGTGAGCTGGAGACTGCTACAAAAGCAGGAAGCAAACTGTAGCGCAAGGCATTCTGGGTAAGAACAACTACAACAAACGAGCGAGTCAAGCACTACTGGGAAAAATGGGGTCTTTCACCAAAGTAAAAAAAATAATCCCACCACTACAATCTGACGTCACTCCATTTTGTGAAGAAGAAATTTGCACTCATGTCTTCTTCAGAGGCTTTTGTGTTGTTCTTAAAGCAGTGGAGCAGAGAAGGTGATCAGGTGTGTCAAAGGGTGTGGTTTGTTTGACACAGTAAAAGCAAATCACGCGAACTCAAAATGTAGCAAATCTTGCAAATTTGGTTGGCAATCAAATCGGACAATCAGGTGTGAAAACACCCTTGAAAAATTGTCTTCCACTTCACCATAGTGAAGAACTTTGTGTTGGTCTTTCATAACATCCTGATAAAACAATCATACCTGTGTCTTCAACATGACAAACTTTGTGAAGGTTCAGTGGATATACGTACTCTCGCAAGGTTCTGTGGATTGACACAATGCACCTCTGTGTTCTGGTGCTGTTGTTGGTGAGCTAATGACATCTGGCTGTTTTTTACGACAGGCCGAGAAACACAGGAAGCTCCGGCTCGTGAGGGAGAATGTGCGCCTGATGGAAAATCGAGGAGCTTTTTACAGTCTGTGTTTTGTCCTGAATTTGCATAAATCCCAGGGAACAGAGACAAGTCTGTCTCAATTTCAACATGAACAAACTATAGGATAATGTCTTAAGATAAAAAGCTAAGTTTTTCTATTCAAGAACAAAAAAACTCCACCTTTTTTGTGGTATTATTTCTTAACTGCACAGATATCATCAGTTTTCCTGGTAAATGGGAGTGTAATGTATTCACTTAAGCTGTTTGTGGGTCACATTACTAAAGGACTGAGCATTACTTTGTGGTCAAGTAGACATATCATGTTAAAGTGGGATGGTTCCTAATTAAAGAGCTCTGTCTCTACTTTTCCCAGGACTCATTGCTGTTCCCAGTCAATCACCAGTGGAAGCCTGTTACTCTTAAGACATCTGTTTTTAACTCTCCGGTGTGTAAGTGGGTCCTTTTTGACCCGGTGAGGTCATTTTTTTGCAATATCTTTGTAATGAAAAACTTTCATCACTTCATATACCAGGTATTCCTCAAGAAACATGTTACTGATATCATGCAATTAATTTTTTTTTTTTACCTTTTATACATTTTAAGAAATACGTTTTATATCTCTACCCCTGTCTTCCGTGAGTGGGTCCAAAATGAGTGGGTCCTTCCCCAAGTGGAGGATTTAAGTATCTCGGGATCTTGTTCACGAATGAGGGAAAAAGGATTTCGGACGCAATTGTAATTATGGTTATGGGAAGACGACGCTACAAAGACAACCTAACACAAACTTGAGCACAGCTGTTTTGTCCTGAAAGTGTTTATTGAAGGAGCGACTTACAGAGTGAACGCTCATCATCTGGGAAGTGACACAGATTTCCGTAAAGCGCGACTCAAGTTCTTGTAATGCAGTCTTGGCTTGGCAAAGAGTGAACTTTTCTATTTCAAGTCTGTCAGGTCTTCCACAGAAAAGTGGTTTTGCATTGTTCATTGGCTGTAGCACAGAATCCAGGAACAAAGAAAAAATCTTCATAGACTTACGGGCAAAACAACACTCACCAAAACGTAGAGCAAGAAAAAAACAAAAAGAAATGTGCTGCTGATTTATTTCAACCTCTACATTCCACAGGCAAGACGCAAGACATAAAGATGCCCTCAAAACGACCTGCTTACCAGGGTGCCAGAATTAGACTGTGTAATTAAAGCAGAAAAATTTGACTTTGGAAAATAAATCTACTTAACGTTGCAATTTGTTTCCAACTACACTTAATCATCGGGTTGAATGGGGGACTTCCTCCAAATGGGAGTTGGCACCTTCTTTAGAGGATAACGGCTACAGTGAAAGTGTTTACTTTAGCTGTGATTGAGATCAGGTCTGTGATGAGCTTTTTTCTCACTCTAATAACTTGAACAATTTTACAGTAAGTGAGACTAACAACTTGAATGAAGACAAAGCTTAGATTAAGTAGTGGAGGTACAATCATAAGATTTGCCAAAAGGTCTGGCTTTAAAATCACAGGAAGTTAAGCTCGCTGGCCTCTGATGTGCTCTACATCAGAAGCTTCGGTGTGACACACAAAGTTGGGATTTTCCAGCCAAACTGCTGGGAGTACTTTCTGTTTCTACTGCTGCAAGTACCAGCAATCGCAGTACAACACTGCAGCTTCACCTTGCACAGACTTTACCAGCATATGACTGCACCATCACCTCTTAGCTGGACCAGATTGTCTAATTTAAGGCCACTGTGGTTATCAACCATGATGAATTTATGTTTAGGTCAAAGCACTGTATGTTACTTTGCTGATATCCAATATCATCAGGTTGTTTCAATAAACAACCTGCTTGAAAAACTGAGTGTATTTTCTGATTAAATGACAATCAGGCTGTTACTGAAAAGAACACAAATAAATTAGGCTGATGATATTACAGAATATGTTTGCAAGACAAGATTATATGATGAACAAATCAAAATGTTATGATTGCTATGCTTAAAACTCAATAGTTTGCTTTGATTTTGATTTGTATAAAGTAGGACTAAATGGTACACGCACTGTGGTTTCACATGTCAGACTGACACTGAGATGATTTCTGTTATGTTAGTATTTATTCTGATACCAGGTGTTGTACCTAACATTTTCTGCTAAATCTGAGTCAGTCAACACTGTTGCCCTATCAAATTTGTCCTAATAATATAAACAAGTTTAATAAAAGTGTTTAGCTGCTTGTAAAGAATCAAAAAGCAAACCTTTTTGCTTAAAATAACATAAATATCAATGTCAAAATAGGTAACATATTACCAGCAACCACACATGCATGTTTTGGGAGTATATATATAGATATCTATAGATATATATATATAGATATCTATAGATATCTATATATAGATATCTATAGATATATATATATAGATATCTATAGATATATATATATATAGATATCTGTAGATAGATATATATAGATATCTATAGATAGATATATATAGATATCTATAGATAGATATATATAGATATCTATAGATAGATATATATAGATATCCATAGATAGATATATATAGATATCCATAGATAGATATATATAGATATCTATAGATCTATAGATCTATAGATATATATCTACATCTATATATATATATATATATATATATATATATATATATATATACATAGGAAAGCAGAAGAGGCACTTGAACATGGAGCAGATAGTGGCGCTAGAAACAAAGGAAACTGAGAAACAGCAAAAGAGAGCAGCAAAATGCAGTTCTAGCCACACAAACTATTGTAAAACAAAAACAAAATGGCAATACATTTACAAATACTTATTTTGCTATCACAAAATATTGTGATAAACTTTCACCCATCTCTATTAGTCAATCATCATCAATGCACATGGTCACTTTTGCTGAAATAATGGCAAGACTACAGAGAGGACATTCACAACTGTTGGACAAAATAGGTATGTAGTGTGAAAAACCACTAGGAAATGCATAAACAGCAGATCAGATTACAGATATGATAGCTGACCATACTATATAAATGGATATTGTATGGATATAGCATGGCAGTTCTTAAAGTGTTTCTGACCAACAACATGCTAGCCAGCTGCTAGCCAGCTGCTAGCCAGCTGCTAGCCAGCTGCTAGCCAGCTGCTAGCCAGCTGCTAGCCAGCTGCTAGCCAGCTGCTAGCCAGCTGCTAGCCAGCTGCTAGCCAGCTGCTAGCCAGCTGCTAGCCAGCTGCTAGCTCTTGTTGCCAAACAACTACCGCCCTATCTATGGAACAACTACGCCTTAGAAACTGAAAACAATGTTTGTCTTTCATGGTGCTTTCCGACCCATGTAGGAGGTTCATGCCCAGTTAGTATTTGGTTTGGTGTTCAGGTTTTTGCAACGCACCCATTACCCAGATTAGTTCACTTAGTTATAATAACACAACAACAAACTTTATCTGGTGTCTGCAAACAAATATGGACAAATCCTTGCAGAGGGAAGCCAAATAGTTAACGCATTGCTTCACTTTCTGTAGGCAGTCATGCCCCTAAAGGTCATGGCTTTAGCCAAATCATGGCAGTCCCTTTCCACCCCCAGCCCCTCGCTCTTCACTTGCAAGCACTCCTTCCATTCGACTGGGGAAAAAAAATCCTTTTTTACACATCGGGGTCACAGCCAAAAGATTTTCTGTAAGCGTTGGTTTGAATTTGGGTGTATAAGTGTGTGTCTATCCGTGCGAACAATAGTAAGTGAAAGTATGTGCGTTTGCAGGCTTCCTGGAATGTGAGCATGAGTAAAAGGTCTGGCTGGGCTCAGGCGTGACTGATGAGCTGACATCGGATGAATAAAGCTCTGAAACTAAACACACCTCATGTCGCACTATCTGCATGCTCCCCAAGCAATTGTCTTCACCGTGTCCAGTACATGACTGTTTACATGGAAACACTGCAGTAATCTTATAAAGCTAAAGCCAATTTCCCACACTCTGTAAAAAACACTTTGCTGCACTTGAAGCTGACGTCCTTAGTGGTCTGTAACTAAACCCAGAAGATGGAGCAGAAGCAGCCAGGTTTTCAGGCCTGACAAACCCACTGACCTCGATGCTGTGATGTAGATCTCACTTTAAACCTTTACCCCATTACAGCAACATGTTGCTGGCTGCAAAATAATTGTCTGTATCTGTGCTTTATAGGCTGAGAGCCCTTGTCTTTGAGTTATGTCTGTTCAATCAGAAGATTTTACACTTGTTGTACAGGAGATAAATACCATTACTTTATGGTTTTATGAAAACATTTGAAACATTTAAATAACACTCTTTAAATGCCCAACTGTAACTTATTATACCAATAAATAGAAGCAGCTTCAGGTAATAAATAAGTTGTAGCTACAAATCAGTATTTTTCTGGTGTGCCCCTCCTCAATGCTTGATTAAACAGAAACTTGAGTTTAACAACTTTTTCTAGTATGATAATGTTTATAGTTTAAGTTCCAGTAACTGTGTGGTTTTGTGATATTACTCACTTCCTCCACCTCCACAGCTGGGAGAGAGCTGGCCATTTGAACAGGTGCACATGTTGGGTCTGGAGCAGAACCCATCGCCACATGAGTTCCTGCAAATTGCTTTTGAGGAAAAAACAAAACAAAACAGGGAGTGTGAAGGACAGTGAATTAAACTGGTTGTTTTACTTTCCATGCAGTTGTAATTATAGTTAATGTGGATTTTAGGGAACTTACGAACAATACACTGGTTGCCTCCTGAGAGCGTCTTCCAGCCTGGGCAGCAGTACGAATGGAAGCGAGAGCCACACACATTGGGTCTATTGGGAGAGAAAAGGTGAGAGCAGATATATTTTTTGAACATACATAAGTATGTTATAGAGTTGTTTATTACAAACCATTGTAGCACCAAACCACAATGAGGAAGAGGAAGGAAAATAGACGAGCCTGTTTCATTTGTAAACTACGAAAGAATATCCATGCCTGGCTGCCCTGTTTCCTGGAAATATTCCAACACATCCATCCAGAACTGTTGGTATTTTTACTGGTTGGGTAACAGTAACTAACTCTGAACCAGTCCGACAGATGTAGGAGTCATCACAGCATACGGAGTCCTCGACTGGCCTGGCAGGTTAGCCACAAAGTTTCCCTGAGAGGAAATGGCTTAACCACATCTAGAGATGACTGACTGAGCTCACACACACTCACAAACAGTTTGAGTTCTGCAGCTGTTTTACAACATCTGGGTTTTTTTTGCCATCTATTCATAATCACAGAACTATTTATATATCAGTTTGTTTGGACCTCGTCATGTACTACTCTCAAACATTTAATGAGCAGGATTTGACGTTGTGGTTACTTTAGCGAAACAGTAGAGCAGCTTAACAAACCGAATGCAGTCCAGTTATGTGGTGGCACTAAGTGGCTTTTAAAACCATGTAATGAAGGGGAATTGTGGTCATTTGATTTGGTGGTTCATTTGCCTTTGCTGACTAAGAACTGAAGAACAGCTGTATGGTAAATTAGGGCTCTTATGGTAAAGTAGTTTGCCAATAAGATCACATATTTTGTGTGTACAGTTTCTGTCTCAGTATTGTAATTAATTAAGTCCTGAGGGAAGAATAAAATTTGTGAAGATTTAACATTTAACTTTTTTCAGAGATGAAATTAGTAAAGAAACAGGAAATGTGAAAAGGTAAATTAATGTTTTGCGTATTATAATTTCTGTATATTCTTTAGATAGTTTAACACTGGACTTTTGCATATAAATGTCTGATCACATCTCGAGTGGAACAAGATGTTCCACTCGAGATGTTCCACTCGAGAGTGTCGAGTTAGACACATCTAACTTTTAAAAGAATTTATTCTCTATGACTTTCAGACTGTCTTTCACAGGCAGGTTTGAACATTTTTTGTACAAAAGTTGAAGGAAATTGTGACATTGCTGAACATTTTATTCAACAAAATAGTAACATTTACTGATTATCATTAAGTCATTGATGTTTTTCTTCAATCACAGTAAAAATTTAAACTACATGTTCAAAAATGTAAAATTTGTGCCATCTTTTAGACTTCATAACCCATCTATGAAAGATGTATACTTTTTCACAGGTTCCTAACAGACAATTGATTGTCACAGGGTTAATCAACACATCTTTGTTTTTACACATTCATTTCCTTTTTGCTTGTTTGGGGAAATTTTCCTAATCGATGATATCCTCATTGATATCCTCTTTGTAGAATAAACTGTATTTTAAGGATGAAACTTATGTTACTTTGTGAAACATCTTTAGTATAATTCTACAACCCTTCGTTATCTAAATAAACACAAACACGACACAATAATGTAATCTGACCCACACATTTAAATGAAGATTTTAGACAAATCTAGTGGAAATCACTCATTCCTCCATTTTTGCTGTCCATCTCTGACTTGCTCATAGTAAAGACTAAAAACAGAGCAGATTGCAAATTATTTTATTTTTACACTTGTTGAAATTTATGGCATTAAAGAAAAGTGGCTTGTATCAAGATACACTCAAGTTTTTATTAGTTACAGTTTTCAATATTTTGATATTTCACAGAGATACTAGAAAAAACATTTCTTTTCACATCTCACTTGTTAGCGTTGGTTTAAAAGCACATCTGAAAAACTACAAGCAGCATGTCTAAAGAAACAGACATGCAGACTACCTTAGCACATAGCCTGACTAATTAAGATTATACTGTTATACTTTGCTAAAGAAAAACAAAAAGGGATTTCTGTGGAATGAAACTATTTTTCATGGCTGCTTTATATTTTCTTACATCTATCTAAAAAAAAAAAAAAGTCAACTTTAAAACCAGTAAATTTATCCATTAACTATACCTGCTTGTCCTTTTAAGGATTTCAGGAATCAAATCGTAAGTTACGTATGTAACGACGCTTCTATGAATCCCGGATGACCGCCAGAGGGCGGTGCTGAAAGTTCCCTTCGCGCATGCGCTGTTCGAGTAACAATATCAACAGAGTCACACCTGTGACATATCGGATTATCAATCAGAGGCTATGTAGCATGATGTCAACAGAGGCTCTCTTCCTACAGAATCTTCTCGCGAAAAGCAAGGATTTTGAGCGACAGAGAATCTCTGGCGGTCATCCGGGATTCATAGAGCCGTAGTTACATACGTCACTTCCGTTCTATTTCATTCCTACTGACCGCCAGAGGGCGGTGCGTTCAATGCCAGCGATGTCACAAGGAATGCTAATGCAAGCGATGTCACAAGGAATCCTGAGCACAAACCTCACGGAAAAGGCCCAGAGGACCCTGGTAAAAGAACCTGGTCCAGAGGATGAGAGGACCAGGTTCACAGTGTAAAAGCTAGAGAACGTGCTCGGAGAAACTCTCATCTCGTCTCGACCGCTGTTTTAACGCTCTCTATTACTGGTCGCTATGGTAACGTTTATATATCCTTTCAAAATAATTCCCTCATTAACGAGCCGGTCATCATATTATGCAGAGCGGGCTTGGAATGTGGGAATCACCTACCGGGATAAATCCATTCTCCTGTCTCCGATTGATCATCCTATATGTCACAGGTGTTGATATAATTGCTTGAGCGGCGCATGCGCGAAGGAAACATTCAGCGCTTTCAGCAACGCCCTCTGGCGGTCAGTAGGGATGAAATAGATCCCATATGATATGATTATTATAACAATAGGAATGCGTATGTTAGAATATTTTCTCTGCTGGAGGAAAATATTTTACTTTTTGCTTGTCAAACAGAAAGCTGTTGCTTTTTCATTGCTGTTTTAAGTAAAATAAATAAATTGCACCAGTTATGGATTTTGTGAAATTATAGTATTTTCATCCAAGATAACAATAAGAATTTAATACATGATTTGGAATCCCAGAAACAGGGAAGCAAAGAAAAGAGGATTTTTTTTGTCTTGATCACATTTGACAAGACATACTGTAAACTCAGGCTTTCCTCCAATCTTCAGGAGAATAGTGACATTATCCTGGAAGAGATTGCAGTGACTAAATGTAATTTTCTGCTTTGGGACTGACTGTCTTCCAATTCTTTGCAAATTAGTGCCAAGAAGGGCAAAGTTAAAAAAAAAAAAAAAGACAGGCAGCTGCATCAAAAGCAGGACTTTATTAGATTTTTAACTCAATATTCAAGTGATCTTATCAAACAATGGATTTTTTTTCTCTCTGTTTTGGCAGGAAACTACTAACAAGAAGGAGGGAGTTGGGAAAAAAAACACAGTTTCCTGTGCCACACACTTTTCCTTGCTCGTTCTAACAAGCAGACAGTCAATCACTAGTGGATTAAAGCAGCCCAGAAAGTCATTAAGCCAACCTGAGGTCTGATCAAATACCACCCTAGAGTGGACTTATGCCAGCCTGCAGCCTTCTGTGAGAGCCAATAAATCAGAGTCAGTAAGTATCAGACCTCGAGCTCCCAGAGAAACACCAGGGAATACACTCTTTCAGCCATCAAATAAACACTGCAGCTGAGCTCAAGGCCAGAATAATGACCATCATTAAACCAACCTCTCTCCACATCCCACACACAGAACCTGAGAAACCCATACGAAGCCGCTGGTAGCCCTCCATGTGTGTGCAACCCTCAGATGAAAGTACAAGCACGGGTTTGCAAAGGTTACGGTTAGCTGGGGAGAACAAGCCACATAAAAATTCAACAACTCCGGGGAAAGAAAACCTTGGCTTATATTAAACAAAGCGGAACAAACAGCCAAAACACTTATTCATTACAAATGAGATTCCCACTCTCTCAGGACTTCTGGTCAGACGAAACAGGCTCACGTATAGATGACTAATCTCGCTCAGTTCTGAAGAAGTGCTGATCATTTTCCGGCAATAACTCACACAGAAACTGAGAGTAAATTTATCGCATCAATCCTGTGTGCTTTGGCTCAGCGCAGCAGTTCATGGGCGGTTCTGTCCGGTTAATTTGAGTAACATTAAGCAAATATAATAAAATGATAGAAGATTTAGAGCTTCTCTTTAAGTATTTCTGATTGATTGTACTCACAGTAACAAAAAATGCTTTTTTTAAAAGAACATTTTAGTGTTGGTAATATATTTTCAAAGTCATTTTCAAAACGTGTGCATCATGGCCAGAACCATTAACAATTCCGTTCAGAAAATATTTATTATTGGTGCAATTTTTTTTTTTCACATTTAGTAATGTAACACTGGTTTGAGTGTACTTTCCTGGACTCTTGTGTGATCCAGTAGCACAAATAAGAGCATAATTGTGACGCAGAAGAAAATCAGACAAAGGTTTCAAAGTTGTTAACAAATAAAAACTGCTGTGGTGTGCAATTGCATTAAGTCTCACTGAATTTATACATTTTAGAACCATTTGTTATGACAATTGCAGCTGCAAGTAATTTTGCGGTTTGTCTCTACCAGTTTGCATATCTAGAAACTGACATTTTTTAACCATTCTTCCCAAGAAGAAAAGCCAAAGCCAGGCTCAGGGAGACTGAATTAAAAGCGATCCAAAACATCCATTCTTAAGCCACCTTATAGATTCTCGATTAGATTTAGGCCTGGACTTCGGCTATAGGCTATTGCAAAATCAGGTTGCACTTGCGACTAAATTGGTCCCTCTTTAGAACTCTGCATAGTTAAACAGGTAATACTTTTGTCATTTGGTATATATATAGAAAAAGAACTAAATAGAAACGTTTATTCCTAAAACCTTCAAAAATATTTTTGCTTTTGATTTATGTCTAAGTCCAGAAAGAAGACTTTACATGTAAGACTGACTAATGGTCTTTTTGGTTTATAAAATAAGGTTGAAAACCTGCAGTCAACAAAAAGTCAAGCCTTTAACTTAGTTTAGCTTAGTTCACATTAAAGTGGCAGTATATAAAATGTACTTTTTTGAGCTTTACATCATGTTATGACATTATTTTCTCACCGGAAACGTGCCTGGAATGTTGCTTTGATTGTTTCATGCATCATTCCATGAAACAATCCTGGAATGATTCAATTCTCAAATGAGATTAAAAATGATTTCAAATCCCCCAGTGTAACGAAGTACTGCCTTTTCAAAGAACCACCTGCTAGGAGCTAAAGTCCCCAGCCAAGCTTCCACTGTAGAGCTCCCCTTCAACGTCAACCCCACCACTCAGCTCCTTCAGACTAGTGGGAGCAGCAATAGACAAACTGGGGGTAATTGAGCTGAGCTCATTAAACAAGCTACTTGAGATGCTGGTAAAACTGTTTTCAAACTATTAATAGAGGAATGTTGTCCTGATGACTTGCTGAAAGCGGAGTGTCGGAAAGAGTAGTAGATTCTTAAAGAGACAGATTTCAATTTTTTAAAGATATGTCTGATATGCACACCATTTTTATTGAGGGTGACATAGTTAATTGTGTTATAAAATGATTATGTGTCTGGAACATGCATAATAATGTCCCTATATAGGATAAGAAGTCAGAACAAAAACATAATATTTTAAGACTGGTGTTGATTTTTCATCTAGGTTTTAAGATGCCATTGCCTTGCATTCAGTCATACAGTTCCTGCTCTTTTCTACTTTCAGGGTGCTTTGTCACCTACAGCCGTGAAACAAATGCCCCTTTTCACATCCCTCACTGGTGATACAAATACCTCATTTCCTGTGGCTTGGCACTGAGGAAGCCTGAGCTGGGACAGATGGGATACTGATTGGAATAACTGATGGGGACGCTGAAAACTGGCTCCAAAAAACATCCTTTGTTTTCCAAGGAAATGTGAACTTTTTGCAACTTTGACGGGTTTTCTGCTATCACTCCGATTAAGGCTGGTTCGCAAAGTGAAAGAGTTGGACATAAAAAGAAACAAAAAAGTTCGAGGAGAACATAGGTGGTGAGAGGTGATCCCTGTTTCTAGCAAGTATTTCCCACATAAAATAATAAATATTTGACATTTGTATTCATATGTATCCCCAAGACCGCCTTTCAAATCAATCCTGTAATATTACAGGATCAGGTGTCTGATCTGCTGTCCAAAATGTCCAAAATGTTTTGGACAGCAGTCCAAAACAACCCAATACTTTTCATACACTCACAGGAATGTGGGGAATACTTTTTACTCATCAGGGGGCGCTGGCTATATGAATCTCTTCTTTTCTCTTTTATTCCCAGGAAAATGTCAATTTGCAATGAATATATGTGGAGGTTTCAGTGTGTAAAGCAGCCTGTTAAGGTTGTATTGTTTATGAGAAAATAGTCCAGAAGTAATCAGCAGCATAATATATGAATGTAAGATGAGGTTGGTTTGAGTCCAAGAAAAACAGCCATAAAAAGGTCAAACAGTCAAGAGGGACAAAAAATCTCTCCTTCTAGTTTAGTGCATTATTAGAAATGGGAGATTTGAAAAAGGCAACAACTTTTACCCTTTCAAGGTGTCCTGCCCACGGCGCCGGACTCGCTGTGCTTCCCTCTGGTCCACGCTACCGGTGAAGCGGCTGGCTTGGTAAGGTCCACTTCCAGTTTGAGCACAAGTCACCTGCATGGCGCTGAAACACACTGCCGCCCATCCCAGCAGCATCTGAGCCAGCTTCCCTGATCCCATTGGTCGGTCTGGCTATCCCCTCTGCTGGAGCTCCCCCTGCTTTGCTAAGGCTCTCTCTCTGTATGATGTAGCTGCAGGAACCAAATCTACATCCAGACCGGGCCTGGCGTTGACTCCTGGGCAGGGGCTGGAAAGAAAGAGGAAAAATAATGAAACATGTCAGATGTGTTAAACTTACACTTTGTGGTCCAGGAGTTGAACTATTTTTAAAGAAAAAACTTTTGAAGCGATCAGATTTATCCCCACTGTCAAATAAACTCTCAGCTTTTTGAAGGCAGGTTTATAGCAGTTAATAAGAGATACGATATAACATTACCTATTTCTGGTGGCAAATTATCCGTAAAATGAAGCTTTGAGGACTAATTTTGGTAGTAAAGAGTGATGATATATCAAGTGTACAGGTGTCTCAGTTGGTAAAAACTTAGGCTAAAGTTAACTATGTCAAAGGTAAAATTCCTGCTTACTGAAAATCTAATTATTTAAGCTTTTTTCAATTGCCAAGCCAGCACATACCTAAATGACAAATAACTTAGACATAACCCTCTTGCCTAAAGCAAACACACATTACTTTTTGCTCCTTTTTTTTCACCGTCATGAACCAGGAGTGTTTGGGTTTTGGTTTGTTTGGATTGGAAGTTTTCACTAAAAGTTATTTAGATCTTGCCATTTTCTGATGATTTTCATGTACATGGTCTTGCCATTTGAACAATAATGGTTTGCGATCATTTACGTCCCCGTTCATCCACTTCTATGATCTTCATCTTTTTCTTCTTCTATAGTGTTTTCTGGCAGTTTACATACTTAATGTATTACCGCCATCAACTGGACGGAGATGTAATTCAGAAATTCATTTTATGTGATACATCTTCTAACCTTAAAAATAACTACATAGTATACATACTTTAAAACTCTCACACACATACATACTAAATCCTCTCAACTAATTTAGTATCTTTTAAATATTTAATAAGTGCTTGAATTACATCATTTGATTTCTGCTTCCCTAATAAATGATCCAGTTACAGAAATCCCCATTACCCTTTCCATTTATTTCCTCTCTCTTATATATTTTCTACAATAAATCAACACATGTTCTACTCCTCCGCAATAAGAAGAATCCACTTCTATGATCATTTTCCATCTTGCCTTTAGCTGTTTTTTTTCTCCCAGCTGCACCCTAAAAGTGATCAACCACCTGCATCTCATCAACAATCAACTCCTCAGTATTTAAGCCTCTCTGTTTCTGATTTTTTTTTTTTTTTTTAGCTCATGAAGTGGAGCTATTTAACCTATAATTTATCCATTCTTTTTATCACTGCAGTTTCCAAGAGTCTTAATAATCTGATCTTATGTCGTTTTTTGTTTATTATTATTATTTGATTGGTTTGAGTTATTTATTTGAAATGGAAAAGTGCAGATCAGCTGACCCACACCTAAGACAAGCGTACGTGTGAGATTGAGCTGGTAGTCCCAAGTTGATGGGACATAAAAAAAGTAATATCAAAGCCAGCCAAACCACACATCAAGAGAAAAACGCAAAGCAAAAAACACTTTCATCTGCCCAAGAGTTAAAGTCTTATTCTCATTTATCAGATGCAGCTGCCAGGGGACTTAACCAATTCTGTTTCTGCCTTAATTTACTTCATACTGATGAAATATTTGTAAATTTTATTTTAGCTCTTACATTTAAGTGTTGTCCTTGAATGTTATCAGAATTAGTTTAGCTGATCGTTTTTTAAGAAGTTGCTTATGAAGTTTGTTTTACTGAAATAACTGTATGGAGGTGAATAGCAAGAAAGCAGGAAGTTGAAACATCACGGACTAAAATATTAACTACATGCTTTTATCAGAATGAAATGACCTCAAGCTGCCTAAAGGTGAGCAGAAGTGCAATTTATCCAGTCATTAAATTAGTTTTTTGATTTTTCTTTAATTGTCCATTACAAAAATCTGAGCAGAAGAATGGTTTACAAGAGGAAAAACAGACAACACTGGGCTTTATCTAAACAACATGGTGGTAAAGAAGCAGATGAAAGGCTGCCAACGTGATGAATAAAAGCTGGACCCGTATTTTAGGAAAATTCTTAGATTTCCTGGAATTCCACAATTTGTACCAGAGTAAGATCAACTATTCACAAATCACTTCAGGCCTGACGTGACCTTCTGTGATAAGAAAATGTTTAATAGTGGGGACTTTTTCCTGAGTCTGACAACATCTTAAGCAGAGAAGATGGCAGAAAGACCAACAGAAAAGAGATGCTCTCCATATAATATGGTAACTGTGCCGCCTGCAGGCACTGCATGTTGATGCCGTGTGGCATTTAATTCAATTTTGCATAGTTTTATCATCAAGACACATTTTAAATAATGGAGTGAACGAACAGTCACTTTCTCTCAGTTATTTTCTACCAACTGATTACTGGGGTGTATTTGTTTGTGTGCGTGTGCATGCATGTGTGCATGTGTGTGTCTTATTTTGCTTCAGGTATCAACCAGGAAAAACCAGATCTAAGAGCGATGTCCTAGAGAGTCCAAATCCTCATCTTAGGCCAGAAAACCTGGGTGATTCCTGAAAACGTGTTCCCTCCTGATTCTGTTGCATAATTTCATATATGCAACATATAAAGTATGTCAGTAAAGGGATCAAGTGCCAATGCATCCATTGTGCATGGTTAAACATGGGTGTCGCAACAGTATTTAGATGTCTACAGTAATCCCTGTTGATATTTCACACCTTATCACCATTTGAGTTAACCTGTGGTAGGTCTCACCCTGCTGATCAGTGGGGATGGGAATGAGATGGTAAGAAAATGTTTTATTTAAAATGTCCTCATGTAAAGCTGAGGCTATCTGGTGCAAGCATAAAGGATGGACCTTTAATTATTCCCCTCCTCACCATCTGTGTCGCCGCCACCCCCCCATCTCTACCACAGTCCGCATGGGTCAGAGTTGGCAAGAGGACCATACAGTTTCCCATCAAGTTTGTGTTTATTACAACATTTATATAAGAAGTAACGTGCTCAACACTCAGGCAATGTTTGCTGCTAACACAAGCTTTATAAATGAGGCCCCAGGACATATGGAACAATGTTCTTTAGACAAAAAAGTCTAAAAATGAATTATTTGAACACCAGAACAGAAGTCATATTTGGCATGAACTAAAAGAAAAGCCTGACTATAAAGTATGTCAGTAAAGGGGATACTTTACTTCAACACGACCTGACTGGCCTACCATCATACAATAAACTATTAATTGAGAGATTACGAAAAATAAGAAACATCTGTTATGTAAAATTTTTATAAGAGCAGATCTTGACCCTGAAGCATGTCAATGACCCAACTCATGCCAGTAAATCCACTACAGACTGGCTGAAACTAAAAATTGGAAAATGCAGGGCCAACTCAAAGGTCAAATCTTGACCTCATTGTGATGTTGTGGACTGATTTGAACTGAGGTGAGCATGGCAGAAACCCAGCAAATTCCTTCACAGCTAAAAGTGAGGAGTGGGGCAAGTCCATCTCAGGCTAATCCTGAGAGTGGTAGCTGGCTATGAGATGCATCTCACTGATCTTATATCTTAAGTCACTTTCTTTTCCAGAGATAAGTAAAAGGTAATATAAGAGCTGGATATATGAACATTTCTTAATAAATAAATGAATGTCCACTTTTTTTTTTGCATGACTGCATTTTGATTGAGCACTAATGAACACTTCAGATGCTAATAAAAATCAGAGTTTTATTTATTCAGACACTAGTCAAGAGCTTACTGAAATCCAGGTTATTTTATAAGCATACATGACTTTTTTGTTGTTTCCGTGTCTATTTCCAATGGCCTGAATGAGTGAATGGCGTCTCATCCAGGGTAGACATTAATGATTAAAATAATAATAGAAGTTATACAATTTTTGTCTAAGGGAACACTTTGGAAGAGTTAAGGGGCAAAATGGCAACATAGAGTATAAATTGGAAAATTGTTTCTCCAATGGGCCAACAAAACCAGTCCAATCAAAAGTTTTGATTTGGGCTGAATTCAGGGAGAATATATAGTCTACATACATCAACTTGTCCTGTTTTCTATGATTAAATAAAAATAACTACTGGCCAAAGGCCAAGTAGTCATGAAACAGATGTACTTGGATGTCTTGCTGAGAAAGAGCCTTTCGTGTTCTCCCAAATAACAAGCATGTTTTTGGACTGTGGGGAAAACCCAGCAAACCAGAAGAAAAGCCACAATTGTAACAGAAGAATCTGTCAAAATAAAAATAAAAAAATAGAAAAATTCTGGGGAACTGATATTTGAGCTCAAAACATTCTTGCTATGAGACTAGAGGGCTAACCATGACACCACCAAGTTGATCCTCAGTTTTTATTGTTTTTTCAAATGATAACACAAATAGCCAAGCTTAATATATAGTGCAAGAGAGCAGAACGGTAACCAACAGTAAAAAAAAAGTAAAATAACTTTGTGGTGTGTTCCAGTTTGCCTTTCCCCTGAAACCCATAAAAAAAAATATTCGTTTTAATCTGTTTCAATAAAACAACTTTAGGCTGCAAAAAGCAAAGAAGTCATTTGGTTAGAAAAAAAAATTAGCCAATGAAAAACCCAGAGAAAAAAACACTAAAACTGCTTTCTGATCATTGATTAAATCGGGGTTTTAAAATCTGTAACAGTCTGAAGATGATAAAGAGTCCCTTATTCTAACCATATTAAGAGCATAAATAGATTTAAACTAGAATGCAGGCCGAAACAAATCTTCATTTTTGGTCAGACAGAAATGATTGGGATCAGGGGAATGTCTTAATAAGTATCACATTCTAGCAGTAAACCACTGGAGTCACTTCCTTCATTCAAACCAGTTAAACTGCCAGCTGCCACCATCCTTAATTTAAAATTACATCCCACCATTGCTTCTGTATGGATCTCTTTTTTTCTCAGAATTACGATTCAAGAGGTGCATAAAAGCTTTCTAAAAATGGAAAACTTCAACATACATTTCACTAAGGATTCTTAAACCACATAACAACGGGTCCAGAACTTGTATTTAGGAGAGTCTCCTCAAGTCTCCATAGTGTTGGATCTCCTCTCTATCTGGAATAATACCATGTCCTACTGAAAGACATGACTCCGACCCCCATTAAACTACATGCTTTTGCTTGGTTCTATTTTTGCATTTTATGGGCTGCCAAAACATTTGTCCTTGCTAAAAACTCGATTCTGAGCACAGTTCAGTTTGCACCATCTATTAAAAGTTGCTAAATCTGTCCAACAGACTTTTCTCTCGTAAATTTGATTTTTTATGGTAAAAAAAAATTTTGGGCCCTAATATCTATAAAACAAGAAAACATTTATGCAAGTCATGCTATTCCCATTACCTCCTCAAAGCTTCGGTATAATCAGTCGATTTAGTTATTTATATTTAAAGGCTTACTAACTGAAAATTATGGAAAGCAGAGAACGAAATGCAGAGCCAGAAAGATTAACTGGGGAGAAGATGTCAAACAATTTATGGTAAAATCAACAACTAAGATTATTTTTTCTGCCCACCGACATTTGTTTAGAATGAAGGTTTGCTTTAAAGTAATGCAAACACCTGAGTTTTTATAGATAACTTTTTAACAAGAGCCATTAAATGGCTAAATTGATTCAATTGTATAACATTGTAATTGGATTAATATGACTTTATTTGGATAAATCTAACAGAAATCTAGTGAACTGGATGAATCTGAATGCAATATGAACCATATTGGATTTTACATGAACTGCAATTGCTTCTCCCGTGTTGGGTAAATGTATATCAATTGTCATCAGGCACTGTATAAATAAAACCAACTTCATTTATCTTCATTAATTTTACCCAGGTGATTCATATGTAATCAACAACAATGAAAAGTATATTTGAGAAACCAATGTATTGAGTTACACTTAGAGTTTATGTGCTTCATAAAGCCTCAGTTTCTGAATTTATTTCTCGTCAATGAAACAAACCAACACACCGAATAAATAATTGACACGGAGTGAAAATGCAGGATTGGATTTTAACCTTTTTTGCTTATATTTATATTAATTTCCCCTTAGTCAAGACTTTGAAGGACCACATTTTGCTGTGAAAACATCTGAGCATTTTTCATCATTTTTGAAAATCTCCACACTAATTGTTTTCAAATTAGCTCAAGTTCATTCAGACTGACTTGAAATCAAATGCTTCCAAGTATGGCTACAGATTCTCATTTGGATTTAGGTCTGAACGTTGATTGGACCACTCAAATGTATTCCAATGTTTTACTCTAAACCACTCCCTGAAGCTCTGGGTGTAGGCAAAGTCATCATCATGTTGGAAAGTGAATCTCTGCCACAGTCAAATATTTTGCAGACTTTCTTCCAGTATTAGTTCTGTATATCGTCCCATCAACTCAGCCCAGATTCTCTTTCCCAGCTAAATAAAAGCATCTCCACATCATAATGCCACCACTGCCGTGTTTCATTGTGGTGTTTGTTCAGATTGTTGGTTTTCCACCACACACACTGTTTTCCCGGGTGTCAAAAAGTGCCATTTCGTTCTCATCTGGCTCAGATATTTATTGACTAACAGCATTGTAGCCATCTCTAGTCTGTTCCATTATTTTGGATCCAAACCTTCACAAATTGAAAACAGTTGAAATCAGGGAAGTAAATTGTTGGACTGTACCCAAACAAGCCAGAGAAATCTTTCATTTGTCCACTAAAGCCTGTAAATGTATTGTTTTACAACCCTAACTAAACTGCATTATGTCTTAAATTTTAACATCTTACATTAAAATGAAACATATTATTGGTCCAGCTGCACTGGAAGCCATGAAGCTTTCCCCCCCCCCCCCTCTTTCCTGCCTCGACATTCAACTGCATTTTTAGCTGCACAATGTGGGCCCCTGATGATATACAACCTCAGCACATCCAGACTCCATACCCCCCGCCCCCCAATCAGGAGCTTATACCACATATGTGGCTGGACTGAAGCACAGCGACTAGATTAACACGGCATTTTATAGTAAAGCACAAAAAATTAGAAGTTACCATAATTATAATTCAGATTTCTGCAGTAATTTAATAATACTTAATAAATGCAAGTCGAAACCAGAACTTTGAGGTGGTCTGTGCTGCCTCCCCTAATGCTTCCTCTACAAATAAAAGTTATCTCTAAATCCCCTCAAATCTGAGACAAATGCTTCTGCTTGCAGTCAGGACGTTATACGGAGGCGGGATCAGCGCCGAACAAAAGAAATGCATGAGGAGAACTGCTGTCAAATTAAGGCAGGGAAAGAATCCGTCCTTAATGAGCATTGTTGCAGCAAAGCTACTTTCTCTGTGCATCTCCCAACATTTAATGCTGGATCAGTGGTTCGGATGGATGAGATGCAGACGACCTCAAACAAACATATCTGGGAGAGATAAACGAATCATCTGCTACACACACACACTATTTGAGTCAGAAAAAAGTTTCTGCTGCAGAAAGCTGACAGAATATTATATTAAAAATAATAATAATCTGAGAATGCCAGCCGAACTCCATGAATGAAGAAAAGCGCAACATCTTCTCCAACTCAATAAAACACAAGATATTCCCACACAGAAGAAAATGTCTGAAAAAAATCCTCGAAAGAAAGATAGCCATGAAACAACAATTATATATATATATATATATATATATATATATATATATATATATATATATATATATATATATAAGCGGCTGAACTGTGAATGCGTTTTCTACGTGTTTTTATAGCAGGCAATAAAAAGTATAACTCGCAGGCGTCAAACATTAAACTTTCTGCAGCTTCTGCGCATCCTAATCTGGTTCTTTGGTCCTAATCTTGAAAGTAAGCCGCGCGTGAGCGGATAAATCGCCACAAAACAACGGGGTTCCTGAAACAAAGGTCTCAATCAAAGCCCTTTCATACCCAAATGGTGAGATGAATAAAGAAACCAATACCTTGCAGCAGTTCGCAGTGCCTCAGCGTCGAGGAGCCCGGCAATTTGAAACGGGATATGAGCCCCACAGTGGAATATTGAACTGTGGGGCTTGTGAGGGGAAAAGGCAAAAAAAAAAAAAAAAAGAAAGAAAGAAGGAATTGCCCGGTTTCTGCGAGGGGAGGGGACATAGAGCGAGACAGAGGCAGAGGAGGGGGGTAGTAAAGGACTGCAGGACAAACCCACATTCCTCAAGACTCCTGGAGTTGTTATAACAAGGGGCCAAGCAGCAAAACCCACTGTGGCTCATATGGCTTCACTATCATCAAGCCGGAGGTAAGGAGGGAGAAAAAAACTCACCTTCAGGCGAAAGTTGTGATGAGATAACAGTGTGGTAATGTGAATAACCTTCAGGCCATATCAATTACCAATAAAGCATGGAAATTAAGACTCATGGTTGATTTTGTTCAGTTGGTAGGAGTGTAAATCCTGATTTCACAGTTAATTGTGCTTTCTCTTGTTCAAACATTCCTCCTGTTTACTGCCTGGACCCTGCAGTGATTGGTGCGACTGAGACATCCTTGTGCTGTGTTACCTCTACAGCCTATAGGAAGCTAATATTGAGAAAGTGGCCATCTGGGTGGTATATGAGAGAAGATGGCTGGGCACATCTCAGATCCTGCTGCAAGTCTAGAAGAGTGGAAAGTTCCAGATTAAAAATCACCTCATCTCTCATTGCCTCATCTCTCATTGCCTCTTCCTTCCAGTACAGGGGCTGAATAATGTGAAATAGCTAGAACACGCTGAAACTTTGCAATATAGCAGGTGTCAGAAAACTAACATTGAACACACAATCATGATAGTGAAACATGGCAGTGGCCGCATCATAACGTGAGCAGCAATACGGAGATGGACAGAAGAAAATGTTAAAAAGTGGAAAACTGTTGAAATAGGAGAAGAGACTTACTTTCCAGCAGAACCATTGTTCCAAACATACAACCAGAGGGCCATTAGACTGGTTTGGATTGTGTATAATAGTTTTTCATAGTTGCGTGTGTGAACGGCTTTCACACGAATCCAATTGAGAACCTTTGGAGATATTTGTTCCTGACAAACACTCTCCATTCAGACTGAGTGCACTGTTTTGTACAACAATTTAAGTATAAATGTTTTTAAATGACTCAGTTTACTTATCTTTGTTCTGGGTATTTTTGTGAATGATTGAAATAATCATAAAAATGTGCAGATTTAAAGCATGTTTAAACTTCATCGTATGCAGGTAATGGTTCTGATCCCATATTGGGCCAAAATGAAATAATGTAATTAAATTGAAATAACTATGAAACCCCTTGTTGGTGGATGTCACATAATCACATATCTTAATAGGCTTTTATCATCTCATTGACCCAAATTGTGAACACTAATACCTTGGATTATTGTGCTGATTTTAAAGCAAAAAATATATTTTAGCATATGTTTGTTTTTTTTATATATATTAAATCAGAATAAACTTTGCTTGTTTAAAATCCATAAGGATTACCAAAATTATATATATTTTCTAAATGTTACAAAAATGAGAAGATTTGTCTAGTTTTTACTTTGTGGTGGATTTCCTCTGTATATGACAGAGTTGCCTTTTAAACTCTTTGACCTGGATCAGCCATTTTCAGTTTCCTTCCACAATCTTCTCACAATAGTTTTCTGGAGTTATGGCCCATTGCATAACTCCATAATTAGTGTAACTTTGGCATGTTTGTGGGCAGTCTTTCTCTCACACACCTGCTCTGTTCTATCTATAAATTATCCAGAGACCTTTGTAATGTAATCCAAGACAATCACTTGGTTGTTCTTAAGCCACTTTATAACTGATGGTAAACTTTAAGGTAATTTCCTATTTGTCTAATCTTTAACTTTCTGGCATGTCATGAGGTGCTGCTTCAGTATGTTCACTTCATGGGAAAGTTTATTTTCCCCTTTTAGCTATTTTTGCCCCTTGTCCACAACAACACAGGAAAAATATAAAATTTCAGGCCCAATTTCTTAATTTTATTATTATTATTATTATTATTTTAAATAAACCGGTTCAAGAGTGAAAATTTTGACCTTATTAATTTATATAGGCAACAAAAGTGACTCTTTTGTAAAAACAGCTACCTTTATAATACCAACCTCTAACCTGACCTAAAAAGATAAACCCATCAAACACAACATCAACAGAAGTGGATTACATGTTTGTCTTCTTGTGAAATACAAGAACATGAAATTTCACAAGAAATTTCATGTTCATGACAATTAAGTTGAGCTTTCAGAAAAAGCTCAACTTAATTGTCAATACGCACATCACACTCCACTTGCACTTTGCTAATTGCCATTCTTGTTTTTTTTTGTTTTTGTTTTTGTCATCTTTACCTGTAACCTAGTGTTGAGGCTTTATTTGCCCCATACTCCATGATTTGTGCCACTTAGAAATCTAGGGGAGTGAAAATAAAATTTTTGGTCTCTTCTGATTCCTTTCAGAAAATGTCCCAGGTGGTTTTGAAAACAACAACCCATTTGAGATAAAAACTTTCCAGTGGGAATGTCCTCGGAGATGATAAAATGACTTGGTCAGTGTTAGGGCGAGCATTAAGTTGTAGTTTTTTCCTGGATTACTAATCTACTATCTGTTCCAAGTCCCTGCAGCAATCTGCCACCTAAACAGAGTCTGATAGAAAAAAGTTGGTGTGACTGTTTCCTGTTAGTTTGTTTTCTGTTCTCTTAAAGCTTCAACATAAATCACTTTGAGTGTGGTTTTTTGGAAAGCTTGGCGTCTCTTTTGCCAACAATATGGTCATTGCTTGAGGCTGTGTTGCCTTCCTTTGCTATCCTTCTAGTCTCTTTTTTTGATATCTTGCATTTGCTTGAAGAATGCTCTTGTCTTTGTTGAGTCTGTATGTCTTCCTTTTCTGTGTTTGTACTTACTGTTTGTCTGTGTGGGTGTGTTTGTGATTTTTTTGCTGGTTGTATTTCTTTGTGTTTTCATGGGTGGTTGTTTTCTCTATGCCTTTGGTTCACTTACATCATTTCATTGTTATGTCTCTGAGCAGTCCTTCTGCAAATTTTCACTGGGGATTAGTCTCAGTTTGCTTTTGCTTTAAGGTCTGTTAGAGTTTTCCATGATGTTTGGTTTCAATTTTTGTGTATTTTATGGTTAGATACACGGGGGGGGGGGGGGGGGAACTATGCAATATGACTCTTTCTTTACAGAAAGGTATATACGTAAAAAATTAAATTATTTTTACTGTGTAAAAAGCAAATAGTGCTCCGATGCAGAACTTTTCACTGAGTTTGTTTTCTCTTTTTTTCTGCCATGCGTGACAAGCTTCACTGAGTCCTAAATGAACCTGTAAACAAACGCCGGTGTTCAGGACAAGGAGACCATGTTTGCCACCACAATCTATTTGGAGGAGGATGATCTGAGTCATTATACGAGGGTACGTCTCCTGCCTGATGACTGACAGACAGGGTAATAAATACTTTTTTTACACCGTCAAGCATTAGGTAGATCAGAAGGAAGCTGCATAGATATCCTTTTTCTTTTTTTTTTCCCGTGACGTGCCCTCATAAGTTTTTAAGAGAATGAGAAGTTCTGTTGTTAAATCTGTACTTTGTTTTCATTAAATGATGGAAATTGCAACCATGTGTGTGATGCTTTTGTTTTAAATCTTTGATCTGAATGTACCAAAATCAATCCATTATTCAGTTTCCCTAAGATGAAATTACCTTAATTTCTGCCTTGATTCTCACAAGATATTCTTTGATGGGAAAAGATTCAGGCTTTTGGGAAACATGATTCAAGTGATTTTAGAAATTTGAATTTTGTTTTGCTGATTTGTGCCTTGAAATGATTTGAGCATACCACCTCACTCTATAGCTGACAATGTTTACCATTCTCACCTCATCCTATTTCAGAATTTGTTGTAGCTGGGGATCATACAGTCTGCTGTGGAACCGTGGCGTGATGCAAAGTCATGCAGAATAATTTGTGGTGAGCTGCATGAGTTCTTGTGGAGTCTCATATTGATACCATGATAAACTAGCATGAATAACAAAAAAGAAGTCGAGCCCAGTTAATCCAAAATCCTTTAGGATTGTGTGTGTGTGTGTCCATTTTTTTCCCTCCATATCCTTCCAAGCAGTTCCTCCCTCCTACCTCTAAACAGAACCACATTTCGCCATGCATTCATCGAGCTTTAGAGGCAGAGGTGCTTTCACTGACGCTCGATGATTGCCTGGCAAAACGTGAGCTTTGCCAGGCAATCATCTGGACTGTATTTTACTTTCAGAGCTTAGGCAAAAAGTACTTTTACTCGCCCTCTCCACATTTTTCTCATTGCATTCTGTTTCTCTCTTATTTCCTGTTCATACATTTGTAAACACATACAGTATGTGTCTGGAGCCTAAGATGATGGGGTTTTTTAGTCAAGAAAAGATGAGAATGGGTTTAAGACAATTTGCCATAAATTTAAGACAATTTATGGCACAAAGATTCAAGCATGCACTTTAAAAACCAGACACTGTCATGTTTACTATCAGTCTGTCATTCTACTAATAAAAAACAGTCCTATTGAGACTTGTAGTCAACATTATTGTGATTTCATGGGCTTATGATGACAAGATGAGGATTTTTGTTTTACACCGCCTAAATGACATTACAGTTTCTTTTTGTCTTGTCCAAGAGGAGCATAAATGTGGGGGTCTCGTCCAGATGGCGTGAAAAACGTCACAGCAGAACAGAAACCAGATGAGGTTTGAATTGTCCTCACAGTGCCAGACAGAAGTTTGCATACACTCATCCTTGGATGTATTTTATTTTGGATTTTTTAACAATTTTTTCTATTGATAGTGCAAGAATTACACAACTTACAAGTTCAATTATCGTTTAATTATTAATTGGGTGCACAGTTAACCCAATAAGTTATCTTTTTTTTTCTTCTCATTCAAACAATTTATACATGCACATAGATCCCCACTAATGTTTTGTCAAATGTTACCTGGTGAGTAATAACATCACCACATGCTTTCTGTATCCATTAATAACTTCCCGGCTTAATTCTGGCTGGTATTAATTGTGGTATTCATGGGAGGTTGCAGACCTCTTTAAGCATTACTGCCTGTTCTAATGATTTATTAATCAGTGCAGTAATACACACAGTGGAAACTGTCTTGGCACGGCCACAGGAGCCAATATAAGCATTCTTCCTCATCTCTGGTTTTGGGGAAACAACGAATAAGCAAAGACTAAGGAAAACGACCAGTGCTCCTGAATTGACTGCTTTGCAATAATGAGCCAACAAGCATGTCAAGTAGCATTATGCTTGCTATTTCAACTTTCCAAACTGCATTTTCTTTTGAATACTTTAGAAATACTCTATGATAAAAATCTTCCTCAGTAAAAGTTTGTGATCATCAATATCAATATATTAAACTCAAAAAATGCCACTCCAATCAGTAGTTTTCTGTCAGTTTGTCTTAACCAATCATCGGTAAGAGCTGTCAGTGCTGAGTATCAGTTTTTATACATGTTGAACATCACAATAAATTCACTTTTGGTCAAAGTACTGCTTTGTTCAAGCACAGCTATTTTTAATAATTTCTTAAAATCAGTAAGATCCTTCTGGATCTGCTGGTGCAGGCTATTTTGCTCCATCAAAAGTTTAATCAAATTGCTTTCACCCACCAATGAAACAACTTTTACATTTTTTTCTACAAATCTGGATAGACACATTCATCAGGGTCTCCTTCCCTCTTTCAGCCTTCGTCATTCTTCACAACCATAAGCCATTTTTACTCATTCTTCCTGTCTAAAGATTAATTTCAGTATTTGTCCTTCATTCCATTTGACAAATTAAGAGGGACCAATCTTGTTGTTAGTTATTAAGCATGTCTAATTTGTCGCAAAATGGAAAGGGACAGATTTTGAGTCAATACTTTGTAAGTGCTCCAGCTAACCTCCCAGCAAAGAGAGATTCACTGGTCATGTGAAGCTGCCCAGTAGGATAAATCAGTGCATATCTAGTTTTTGACTTAGATGAGATTTAAGTAGCTTTAATCAATAGTCAGTACCTTTCTATTTGGGTACATTCACAAAAAATTCCACATAATTTAAGAGCCAAATGTTATTATTCCCCAATGTATGATCCAATAAAGATTTGCTTGGGCCACAAGTTTGACTTGTCTACATAATATATAGGTTGACAGAAATGCAATAAATATGTCTGGTTTTATGAGCTGTTTAAATTTGCAGTAACTTTTAACATGCCTTGGTCTCTGCCTGAAACTAATCATTATACGCAGACATTTGTAAGTCATTTATCTTTATTGCTCATTCCTTATTTGCTTTTGTAAAAATCATAAATACATGTAATGTTGAAGTCCCTTTCTCACAAGAACAAAAGTGTCATTCTAGAATGATCATAAGCATCTGTCAGAAATTGTTAAATGTGCAAAATGTTGTTTTCCACCTTCGTGCAATGCAAAGAATTCATGCAAATTTTCATTAGTAATTCATTTTGCAATGTTTAAGAAACATAGATCCGAATATTGCTGGCATACAAATTGTTTGAGATGACACTAAAAGATTACATAAACCCTGCAAAGGAAAGTTTATAAAATTCAAACAATGTTGGAGCAACAATTTCTTTAACTTGTGGGGAATCTAATACTTCTAGGTAAAAAGTATATTTTATAGTATCAAACAGTGAAGTAGCAGAAGCACAGAGCAATTCTCAGCATCAGCAGAGACCAGTATGTCATTATGAAGCTTTAAAACTTTTTCTGCAGAATTCAGCTTCTGAAAAACAGACTGGAATAATTATGCAAGTGAGCTAGTAAAGATTTAACTGTCATTAAACTTTTTCATATTATTGTGCACACAACAAAAAGTTAGGTCTTGAAGAAAAAAATAGACATTTGTCTTTGACATTAAAAAAGGAGAATGCCCTCTTTTTTTTAACAACTAAAAAGTGTTTAGTGACTTATGATGTATAATGTGGTTTGCTTTTATGAACCTCCTCCTACAGCTTGTAAATATGGGTATGTGTCAAGAAAGGTCATTGAGTTTATTTTTGAGAAACCATTCAGTGTCAATTATTTTTGTTTCAGGTTTCACAAATTGAAACAATATGAAGAATTTGTAACTAAGCTTAAAAACTCTGTCCAAATTTCACTCGTCCATTTATTTTGATACTTTTCATATTTCTGTATTTTATTTTCATTGTCTTAGTCTTCAGAGCATCAGAGCATCAGATTTGTACTTTTTGTGTTTTGGCAAATAGAGTAATGAAGGGCAAACCCAATATTCATTGCTCTGACAAGTGAAGAGTAATGACAGAGGTACTTGGTCCTACTTAAAAAAATGTTTCCAGACTCTTCCTGAGAAAGGCAGACAAACAAATGTGTAATTTTTGAGAGACTGAAATCTAAGCTATCATCTGAAACTATGATATCTTCGAATTGAAAGTATTGGTGCACTGGCCATTACAACCTATAGTTTCTAGAAATACTAGGCAGGACTTTATATTTGTTCTGTAAGAGAAAAAAAAAGCGGTGCTTCAGTCTTTGTAAAGGAAACCAGATTGTTTTTGAAGTTTTCTTGCCCTTCATCAAGTCAGACAATATTGGGATGTGGAGCTTTGGAGGGATTCAATAAATTTAAGGAGTTTGGTTGTGACTCATTAAGTTTTATGGTTCCAGTTGAGAAAGATGAGTTTCCTATCAGTTGCTTTGGCTTGTATTGTGTTTTAAAGAGGATAGTCTCATTGAAGCATAGCCTACATATAGATAATTGGGTTGTGGTAAGAAGGAGCTCAGTGTTTTCAGGTTGATTTAAGAATGTCATCATCCTCCGATGGTTTGTGGTTTGTGCCGTATGGTCAGGGTGGAGTGTGACTGACTTTGGATGATCTTATCTGGGAATCCTGTGGGCCAGTGATGATTTTAACTGCACGGATGGAAGCATGTTGTCAGCTCTGCATACCCAGACACAGAAAAAAAAAAAAACAAACTTGTAGCCTTACAACTGATTAGATAGATTAGATAGGCACACCCAGCGCTAATTCCTTGATTACAAGCCGGTTATTTCTTGCCTTACCTTTCCTCAAGCTGTTTTTTTTCTTTCTTCTCTTTAAAGCAGGCCCCGTGCAGCTGTGCTAACCCAATGATGCAGCGGGAGTGGAATGTAGGTCCAACAAGGGCAGAAACAAAGGATGTCAGTGTTCACGGTGGTATGAGAAGATGTGATCTCATGAAGCATGAGCACATCGGTGTGTTTGCAAGGTTAAGCTGCAGAGGATGATGAGGAGGGAGGATTTGCTTCACATGTCCACAGCTTCCTTTTTTCTTTTGGATACCAAGTGGTGAAGAAGGCAGACATACACATGATGTTGGTCCCCAGTGATGCAGCCGTCTGCAACTCTGCACAGCCAGCTTGGAAATGGTTAAATGACTGTTAAAACATACAGTGAAGAGTGGTGTGGATTGAGTTTGATTTGTGGCTAGCTCTTGAAAGAGCTTGGTTTCAGTGGGCCGTGGAGTCGAATTTTTGGAAATGCTTGTGAAATCCCATATCCCTTGTTACAGCAAAGACAAAGGTTGCTCCCCCTCAAACACACACACACACACACAAGAAAGAAAGAAATGACAAGAAAAGGACACCAAATGTAAATGTAGAGCGATTCCATGTGAAAAGGAAAGAATCCTCAGGCTGCCTTCGAACAGTGTAAGGGGCTAATGGCTTTCAGATGTGTGCAAAGTCTTTTGTATTTTCAAAGGAGCATAAAACATTCCTTCTGAGAGGAATCCAAACAACGGCTGGAATTCATAGGCTGAAAACTCACAACAGCAGCTCAGACTAATGATTAACTCATGCAAGCTGATGCACCAAGAATTATACGTTTTGTCTTCACACTAGTGGCTGCTCCGTTTTCCCAAAAATCGTGTCTAAAGTGTCTGAGCGCCATAAAGTTCAGTAATGCTCCTGTTTTGTCTTGCAGCAGCGGGTGCTAGGGGCTGGGCGGGGGCTGTGCTCTCAATGTTTCCTGTTCAAACCTTGGGGGAGCTGGGACTTGGACGAGGTGAGGTCATTTCTTGTTCCAACTGTAAAGTCGACTGCAATGGAGGAGGTGTAGCGGCAGAGGGTGGAGAGCAGCAGCTTTTCTTCACATTCTTAGCTAAATTTCCCATATGGCTGCTCCATGCTGCACAAACCACAAAGATGAGCTATGACTTCTTAAAATATCTGAAATGTCGTAGTTATTGGTCTAAAAATTCAGGCATTTTAGAAAACACAGTTGTTCCTTTCCAGCCTGAGATTCTCCATTTTCTCACTGTATGTATATGAAGCAACGACAAAAGTAATATGTAAAATATGTAAAATATATCAAACAACAAATATAAATGTCACTGTCTTTATGTTTTTTATAGACTATGGCAAACGCAGGAGTCAAAGATTGTGTAGAAAGTTCAAAATGACCTAAAGGAGACATATCCAGTGTTGTTTTTTGAGATATTGGATATGATACAAATTTTATATAAAGACATGAAATGCAGTTATCTTGGTCCCGTTTTTTTACTTCTATATGCATAATCCCTCTTGGCCATGTAATAAATGTTGCTACACCGGTGATTCAGAGTTATATGTAAAAATTACTGCTAAAATCTCACTTCTATCATTTTCTCAACCATCATCATCCCTTCATCTTGAATCTGTTCAAGATTCTGGTAAAGATAAAGGTGGGGAAGAAACAGATTCATTCTCTAGTATTGATATGAACAAAGCATTCTCAGCTCATTTCCTACCAACATTGGAGCTGTTGTCTGATTTTCATCTTATTTGTGCTATGTAAATTCAACCTTTTTGGTCTCTATATTATGTTATATTATTCCCTCATTATAAATATACCTGGAGTGTAGTTTTGATTCTTTCATTCACCTTTGAGAAATCTCTTAATCTCCCGTAGCAACCATTCAGGGATGGCACAAACCCCAATAAAACCCCAATTTAAAGATGTTAAATTGCAAAATAAAGTTTCTTTTAAGTCATATTTGATATGCACAGCATTTTTATTACAACTGAAGGTAACATGGTATCTTGACTTTGCTTTAAAATGGCTCTATGTGCCTGGAAAATGCATAACACCACCCCTTTAAGACCTGATCAGATACCTAAGATGTATTTTCTCTACCTCTGCTGAGTGGATACTTCCCCAGCTGTGCAAAAGACATTTTGACCCTACCGACCTTAAGACTTTTTCTGCTCATACAATCGAAGGTTATTAGTTCAAATTGTTTCAACTAAAGTTGGCTCAACAAACTGCTTAATTGTAATCTTAGTCTCTTATATAGTTTTTAAGATTTCAAAATAGCAAGGGTGGAGGCTTGGTTACTTTTTACTGAGAATCCTTGAACTTTTTTTCTATCTCAATTCTATATATTTGCAAGTTATTGCACAATAAGAAGAGAAGTTGTTATTCACCCATTCTGATCTTTAATCATATTAAAATATGTCAATAAAATATTTCATTCTGCTTCACGAAGACTGGCCGAGCGCTCTGTTAAGAGTTGGAGTGCAACGCTTCTCTTAATTTGCTTCATTTGAACCATAAGCTTTCGAATCTTTGCCTCATTTACTTCCTCAAATAATCCTTTTCAACGTCTTACTGAAAAAGCTGATGACAGAACACAGTTTGAGCTTCTGCTGTAAGTAGCAATATTTTCTCTGTGCAATAGCTTGGAGTGGGGATAACATTAGCAGAAAGGGGGTTTTATATGAGAAAAGGTGAGTCACGGTCTTGCTGTCAAAACGATTTTTGTCATGAGGCCTTATTGCACTGGAGTGTGTTATTTGAAGGTGCCAATAGAAGCTCTGGTGAACTGAGCTCATCTATGGCTCTTTTCAAAACTTTAGATGAAGCCTGATTTCATTATGTTTTTCTTTCAAACAATCAGACTTTATTATTTTGAGGTCGCCTTAAGCAACTTTTTTTTTTATCTTGGCAACATGGAAATTAAGTAATGCTTTTGGAATTGCACATTTCTTTTCATAAGTATATATAGCCTTTGCACTTTTCCAAATGTTGGTGTTTTAGGACTAACCTAAAACAATGCACAGTAATGACACAAGGTGTGTCACACTCCTGCCTGCCAAAGAGAAGCATCCACACAGCATGATGCTATCACCACCATCACCAATTGTAAAAAAAAAAAAAAAACTCAAGAGTTATGAATACTTTAAAAAATAGACCACTCATGAAAGATGATCTTGGAAGTTTTCTGCCACTGTTTGAGTTATGCCAAACTACAACCAATTTTGTTCATTTGAAAAATAGCTAACAAAACCTAAATGTGCTGGATTAAAATGAACAATCTCAATTTAATTTAATTTGTATTTAATTTAAAACCTACAAAACATATACGTTTATAAATATTATTACATTCCTCAAATAATGACCTAAGTCTTTTTTGTTTGAAAACAAGAAGAGGAGGGGATTTTAATTTTTTTTGCTGAACTCACTTTTGCCAGAAAATCACTGGGCATTATTTTAGGAAGGTAACATATATTTATTCAGTAAGGGCTCCAAACAAATTAATGTGCTTATGACAGGATGACAGATTGTCTGTTTCAGTTTTAGTATTTGATTACTGTCTGCACAACATGCAGTGATGACTGCATCAAACCGGCTTTGTCCAAGCCAAAAGACTGAACCTAGCTGTACTTCCTTCAGGCAGTGTGAACCGTGATCTCAGTTGTAATTGGCACATGAAAGAACAGGATGTCCAACCAGCAGTGTAACTACAGACTGCCCTCCTTCCCTGTTAGAAGACGCTGAACAAAAATGTGTGAAGGCATCTCGTTTGCCTATGTTCACCTAAACTTACAAGATCAAGACGAGCCTCATATGAAATGCTTATTTTAAGTAATTAAACCGTTTCAAATGTTGAGAATGTATGCTTCTCTAAGTATAAACATGACATAAACTGAGTTTAAAACAAATTAATTCAGCTAAGACTCAAATTATGAGAAGCTCAAGCTTTGCCAGTCTGTTACATTTGTTTAGAGTCAAACTCCCCTCGCAATAAGACTTGCATGTGTGCTCTGAGCCTTATTAAAGCTGCATATCAACGGACCACCCAGGAGTTTTACGCAGACCAATATAAGACAGAGGTTTGGAGCAGAAACACGGAGTTAAACATGTGTAGCAACAAGTGGGAAGATCTGAGGAGTTGAGTCAGTTTTCACACTCTGGACTGCTTATATACACAAGTTAACAGCCGACTCCATCACACAAGTTTGCATGCACACACACAAACTCAATGCAAAGCTGAGGCCACAGACATCTTCTTTCTTCCTAAAGACAGCTTGGCTTGAAACTATCAAGTGATCCGCAATGTTCTCTGCTTCCTCTTTCTTCTCCGTTGGACGTTTATCTTGTGCCAATTTCGAGCCAAGTCTTGTCACTTCTAGTTTTCCACAGTTTTCAATTTTCTTCCATTTTTTTTCCTTCTTTGAGCTACACAAATATTCAGAATTTGCCACATGCAATGATAGTAATTGAGATGTTCTGGAACTAGTAAGCTTAGCTCTGAACAAGAACTGGAGACACACACACAGACTGTTCTGGATGAGTTATTGGAATTTTGAAGTATGGACATTTACTTCTGTAATACAGAAGAAAGTAAACTTTTCTTATTTTGGATTAAACCAAAAATATATTGTTTGATATAAATCAATATCAAACAATATTGTTCTTTCACTTCAGATTCTTATCTCACATGCAAAAAGATCGTCTTGCCTCTCACAAAAGTATAAACTACTTCTGTTTAAATCCTTCTATTTTAACATAGATAAACTTGTTTATGAAAGCAAATGTCATTGATGTGAATTTATATTTAAAAAAAGACAGTTCGCAAAGTTGTCCAAACATCCTATTGCCCCACTGAGTCTGCAATCTCTGTTCTTCTGTCATTTTCTGATTCAAAACTGATGATGAGGTAATGGTTTGGATCATTGTGTTGTTTCCTGACCTAATTTTGTCCATGTTTCAGCAGAAGGAATGATTGCATCAGTTTTCACTGATTGCAATGTGCCAAAATCCTGTAACTGTAAAACAACCTCATGTCAACATTCCTCTACTGCTCTGCTTGAGAGTTGCAATGAGGTGTTTTGCCAAATTCTTGTGTTTGATTTTTATGTAATTTGGCGTAATCAGAAAGAATGGAAGCATTTTCATATTTAGGAAGGAAGATATTTTTCAAAGCAAAATAACTTTTATACCACCTTCCAACACAGCATTTGTCCAGTCCTTTTCTGATTTTGAGAAAAATAATTTTGAAGTTCAACTAGCTAAATGATTCCTTTAGAACCAGAGTTCTAGCTGATAAATTTAAAACAAATTTAATGTCTCTTAAATGAAGTTGCTGGGAAGATTTAACACTCTCCTAATTGTTCCTTTTATGAACTTTCCCATTCCAGCAATGTGGAATGGGACAGTTACAATGGAAACTACAAAACCATGGTGCCCGTTAATCTGGAAATCCAGAAAATAATGGAGGTTTTATTATTTGCTTCAATAAAGAAGATACATTCCTTTAAATTCCATGTCTTGATTGTTTTATAACTTAATTTAAAAGCTGCATTTTCCTTCCAAGATGAGTTGACATATTTTTTTTTTGTTGTTTTTTTCATTCGCATTAATTTGTTTCTACCTTGGGATTTGTTCCTCACCGAAGGTCCCTGCCATGTGTTTCCCTTGCGTAGACAAGTGCGGTCCTGCTCAGCTGGGCCATAGCTGCTTGTCACCCCACCAACTCTCCAACGCTGGACTCCTTTGATGTGTCGAGGGCCCCCCACATGGAGAAAGCAGCTCTGCAGGCACACAAGCAGACGGAGCCTGGAGGGCAGGAGGGGAGGGGCTGTCACGATGAAAGATGGAGCTGTGGCAGTCCAGCTGTTTGGTCTTTCAGCCCAACACTAAGCCACTGAAGAGTCAATATTTGGTGCTTTGTGAGTGTCATTCAGTCAGACTCTGTGAACACTTAAAAGAGCCTCCAAGGCTGCTGTGCTGTTCGTTTTTTGTTTTTGTGGTCGGAGGATCTTTTACTCTTTCAAAGCTGTTGGACACACCTTTGAAACAGATACTTAAGAGCAAGAAAACTTATCCTTAAGTGTTTAACTAATGTTAACTGGATGCAAAAGAGGTGCTAAGATGACAGTGGAAGTGGGTGGTTTCAATGAGGAATTATGTTTAAGGCTTTCTATAAAATTTTCTTAAGCATCTGAGCACTTCATAAACTCTTTGAGGGTAAATCCAAAGGCTTATTGCAGCTTAGTTTTACTTAGAAAGAGCTATATTGACACTAGAGTGAGGAGGACGGTACAGCGATGAAAAACAACGGATTTGTGGAACAAATTACAAGTGGGGGATTGCAACTAAGACTGAGTATGATCCCTCCAGTTTGTTAGTGTTCACTATGGACATACCTTAATGCTAATCATGTGATTTACGGCCGGGAGTCCCAATTCTGAGAATGCAGGCCAAATTCCTGAAAGAGATCAGTGAACCTTTGGACAGCAGTGGTCGGGAGCAGGGGGGGAAAGTTATGACAACTCTAAAGGCCCCTGACCGACAGGGGGCCCTCCACAAATTATTTGTTTATTTTTTGTTCACAGAAATTAAAAAAAAATGGGGCTCTGTCAGTTACAAAATTAATAATATTGTGTTTTCGAAGAGTGCTTTTAACGGTAAAATTTAATGTTCCCACTCCCAGACCAAAAATCACACATATTTGCCCTGAACCGCCCTGGATCTGCATGAAATGGTTTGTTCCTGCTTGGAGCACTTGACAGTGTTCAGCAGCAGTCAGTAGAAGACAAGAACAACTATGGCAGTTAATATGCTACTAAGAAAAATTACAAAATCAGGTTTTCAAAAAACAAAAATAAAAAAATAGAGAGAGGGAAGAAGGCAAGAGTGTCAATTTATAACCCAGTTTTTCTCCAAAAGAGGTGGGTGGACTGTATGAGATTATCAACTATTTAGCATAGTTAGCTTAACTACACACTTCTGTTTGCCTCCATTTCACTAACATTTAATGAATTAAGGAAAAAAAATTACCAAGATATTCATATATTTAACATGTCCCTGTACCTTTTACCACTTAACAACAGATGAGTCAGTCAGCAGCAGCTGTAGCCCACGTCCCTCCTGACCCGTTCTCTCCTAAGTGAAATTAAAGCTGCAGTATGTAACTTTTATATATATAAAAAAAGAAATTCACATATTTGTTAAAACTGTCATTATGTTGTGACAGTGTGATAATCAGAGAGATAATCTGTGAAAAATCCATTTAATCTGCTTTCTCAAAGTGCTATAAACAACTAGTCAGTGGCAGGAGAGTTTTAGTGCTGTCAATCACAATCTCTTGTGGTGCTGCTCATCCTTTTTCCCCCTAGCTCTGTGCTATGCTGCAGCTGGCAAAGCCTGTTGTGAATGCTCAGTCTAATTCGCAAAGCTACCGATGACAGCAGATAATCGATTTCCTGTAATGATATGTTGTTTTTCCACCATTAGCACATTTAGCAGTGAGTGAATGAGGATGATTGACCCTCCTACTGGTTCTGATTGGTTGTTTTGGCCCAATTTAACTTTTTGTCATGGGGCACAAGATTCCTGGCAGCGCCCTTGGACGGGAGCATCGAAGACAGGAAGGGTGTAGTATTGAAAAAGAAAAAGAAAAACATGAAAGATACAAAGATATTACAAGATTAATGAAAATGTAGAATAATTTTACAAACCTCTTGAAGATGTAATCAACATTTGCATATTAAAAGGTTAACTGTTAAGAGATATTGAGAAACCAAGGAAATGCAAGACACTTGTGCAAATAAGCATTGAGTAAGCCTGATGTCTCTGGACCTTAAAATGGTAAGAGTAAATATTGAAATGAACTGAGAGCAAATGACAGCGTAAATAAACTTGTTAGCTGACATGTTTGCCATATGAGTAAACAACCTGTTTATGCGGCAGCTTGTGAAATGGTCGCAATCTCTAACCTCAATGGTTCTTGTACTTGGTTGCTTTTGTTTCTCTAAAACAACAGTGTTGAGTTTTTTCTGTCGAGGTCATCTGTTTTGTGTAAGTCTCATTAAACATTAAAAAACAATCCTACATCAATCGCTTTGAAACCCATCACGTTCATCTGACAGTTTGAGTCATTTCCAACTTTTTAATTGTCTTTTTGAAGCCAAACTGTCCCCTTTTTTTACCTATAGGGTAGAGGGTAATTTTTCTTACCTTTTCTTTAACTTAATAAATGAGGAAGTAACTCCTGTTAAAGACCTGATCCTTTACAGCGTCAAACCCTAAAGCTGACAGAAGGTACAATTTCACTTTCGCTGTGAGTTGCTGCTCACATATTTTTTTCTTCACCACTAATTGACTAACTTTTACTACTATTGATCTACTGCTGAACTAGAAAATGTTACAAACCCAGAATCAACTCCAAATCTCCGGTTTTAAGAGGGCTTAAAACCGAGGTCTGATAGTCTGATTAAACTATGAGACCTCAGCAGAGATTAAAGAGAACAACCAGCTGTGCAGAAAATGACTGTGGTGTTGTAGACATACAGCTGTCAACTTGTGTTTGTATTGTGCTTTGATTGTTTCCACATTTTAGGAGCTGCAGCTAGAAAAATGTATAACTTCTAATAGGATGTTGTACCTTTGACCAATACAAAGTACTGCATTATTGTAAATATGAGGAAAATTATTCATGTTAAAAAAAGAAGCTTTATAAGTAAAAGAAAGTTTGGCCTACAGTAGTACCCCATGGTAGTGGCAGTATCATGCTGTAGGGATGCTTCTGTCCAGCAGGGATGGGAAACTGGTCAAAGTTACCAGGAATATTCTGCCAATTAAGAAAAATGTTATCAAGCCTGCAAATGTTTTGAGACGGAGGGGAAGGCGAGCGAGGTTTATTTGTGTCGCACCATTTCACACTCTGACCATCCAGTAATGGATGAATTTCTTTGTTTTAAATACAAGCAATGTCAACATAGCTACATTCTAATAGAAATTACTAGTGTAATTATTTGACAGTTGCAAAGCCAAATAATTACACTAGTAATTTCTATAAACCATGACAAATGAAAAGGTCATAATCTTAGCCTTAAAAAATAAAACACATGTGCTGTTGGTAATGATTTGGAGAGGAAATTAACACTGGAATGAATTGAAAAAGTCTGCAAACAATGAGTCAACCATACTGGAGTATTTTCTTTAAAAGCTGTCAGATGTGTGTTTCATGAGAGGAGAAAAAACAACTTGTGACTTCATGAATAGTTTTTGAAAATAGTTAAAATATATATATTTAACAAAAACCCTAATTTGTTCCTCGGCGAGCCAGATCATAATCTTAGACGTTTAGTTTAATATCTAAAAGTTTCTGATCATGCCATACAAAAACCTGATTTGTTCAAAAATCTACAAGTTCATCCAAAATGTGTGTGGCTAATCCAAATAAAAACATTCTTGTTTTTATCTCCTAAAATCCAAACTATACTGAGTCTAATTCATGTCATAATGATTTGAGCATCTCAAGTTAGAAGTCATTCAACCTGCAGTGTACGGATTGCCACAGCAACCCCACCCCGGGCTGTGAAAACACTTTCTACAATCTTCAACACATTCCTGGCTGTTGCTGCTGATGCTTGATAAGAGTTTTGCTTTGGAGGGATCTTTCCTCTCGCACAAAAAGGCTAGTAATTACCATCCCGAGCAAGAGGCTAATGACACAAGATAAAGTAAAATTCTTTGTTGGGTGGCGGGAAAAGAAATGAATACAGCGTCTGGTGATGAGACATTACAGAGATAGATGCTGTGGCAATAGAGACGTCTGATAATTGTAATCAGATAAGGCTTATTTTCATGTTGGTGACCAGGGAAGGCCAAGTGCGATAAGTGACTAATCCCCAGGTGGCCAATGTTGCTCCTCATGCCGTTTAGCTGCAAAAAATTACAACAATTTTCCACCAGCCTCCAAATATGTGCCTCCAAACACCATCCCATCCTTTGTTCCATGCTCCTCTGCTGAAAGTAGGATTTTCCTGCAGAGGAGCTGGAAAGGAAGAGAGCCAAATATGATGCATCTGTACAGACTGCTGGTATGATAATGATAATCATTAGCAAAATGACGATGAAAGATGTGAAGCTGGGTGTAATTCAATGATGTCAGGGGAAGACAATGAGAAGCCGGGGAGAGGAGAGACAGATGTGCACGCTCTGACCTGCAAAACCAAGGGGACGGGGACAGTGGCCGCTGAGATCAAGGACTCAAAAGGCCAGAGAGGAGGTTATCAAAAGGAGTTATCTTTTAAATGTTTCTTCAAACATTTATGCAAACAGTCTGGAGCCAAGTTAGCTGTTGGCAGACAAAAAGGGGCAGATGGAAGATCTTTGGACCGTTACACAAGTTAAATGCGTGTGTTTTTGTCTATTTTTAAAATAGCGAGTTTAGCATATATGGGAAAGTGTGTAAAATTACAAAACTCCTGCTTAACTGGAGAGGAGTTTTACATTTTCAATCTGTTTTTCAGGCAGCCAATATCCTGCATTTATTTTATTGTCAACAAATCTGGTGAAATGAGCTAAATAATAATGAGCCGCTTGTGGTACCCAGTGGACTCAAATCCAGATAGTTCACTTAGTGCTGCCATAACCACTGAAAACAATTCAGCAAGCCACATTTTCACATTTTGAAGTCACATATTTAATGAAGAAAATGTCATCTTTTGTGGTGATTATACAAGCCAAACGTACTAAAAAAAGTACATTTTTCTTTACCCTTTTTTTAAACTTACATCTGCATAAATTAATGGTCATTGGGGGTTTTATATGACAAACAAACACAAAGTTGCATAGTATGGTGAAGTGGAAAATAAAGGATATATTCTTCAACACTTTTGCCATAAAATCCTGAAGAGAGTGTCATGCTTTGTATTCAGCCCCTTTTTATCTGATAACCCTAAATAAAATTAAGTGCTGCTAGATTCACAGTTCATAATTGACAGGACAGTTGTTGAGTGGCAACAGGAACAACATTACAGAAAGAAATCCAGAAGAAGCCTTGCACAATCATGTTTGTTCTTCATTCAGTGAAGTTTTTCACAGTGGGAAGCGTATCCAGAAATTTTTCTCTACTTAGTGATGCTTCATAATGATTTTACTAAGGCAGAAGTAAAATGCACAGTAAAATAAAACTACTTGTAAGTAGTTTTTTTTTTTTTTTTGCATTAATTAAATTAATTTACTTTCACTCAAATAAATGTACTTAAGTAAATGCAATTTCTTTCCACCTTTGCATTTCTCGAAATCATTTTGCAGCAAATATGAAAGGTAATTATAAATATACATCATATACAATCTGGGGACTGTTAATGAACAACGCTGTAAAATAAACCGAAGTTTCAGTATGCAGCAAATTATTTTGATGGAAATTTCTCATTGTAATTTATATTTAAGTTATTTATGTCCTATTCCAGGCTGCTCGTGCCAAGTGGAATGGTGATTTGAAATGAAAAACAGTGAGAATGATTAATGTGTTGGCAGATGAGTTTCAGACGCTTGCTTCTCGGTCAGAGAGTTGGTGGTTTGAGCTGCAGCCTCTTCAGAAGGGAGCGTATCTGTCTGACATTCAACAATTTTGTGGCAGAAAGTCTGAACATAATTGCATGTTATGGAAGTGACAAAATGGAGAGGCCAAAGCCAATGCTGTTCTTGATTTCTACAGAACTCGAGGTGATAAAGGTTTCCAGGTGTGTGAAACTTCAATTTCAGTTCACAGAACAGAAGCAGGAAATAATATATGAAGCATAAACTAACTTTGGCTTCAATCCAATTTAAATTTTAACTCAAGTCAGCTATTTCATATTTCATATTACCTAAGTGGAACAAATAGTATAGATTAATTACACACACACTGATGTTTTTAGACTTTATCACTATCAATCAATCAATCAAATTTTATTTGTATAGCACATTTCAGCAGCAAGGCATTTCAAAGTGCTTTACATCACAACAAACACAAAAACACAAAGTCATGCAACATAGAATAAACAATCAAAACATTAATTTAGATGGCCATCAAAGTTATAATTTGTTATCCATTTATCTAAATGTTTTAACAACCAATCCAACCACTTGGTTAAAGTGTTTTTAGACATGATGAAGTGGTTAGCACTATAGAATTAGCATGTTCTCTCCACGGTTAGTTTTCTCCTGCTACTCTCTTCTTCCCACCATCCAAACTTGCATGATAGTTGTTTGCTTAACATTTATTTCAATAGAGTAGGTTTCTGTTAACATAATTATAATACATGTGCACATTTAATGCAGCATAGTAAATAATTAGCTTACCAGCTGAGACAGATGGTTGTGGACATGTAGAAAAACACCATCGTACTAATGTTGCATCTCTCAGACACCATGTATGCTGCAAAGCTCTGATGCTGATAAAGCATTTGCACATTCTATTCTCATATAGGAGCCATGACTTAGTAAAGCTCTTGCTAAATCTAATAAGACATTATGCACACACTCTTGTCAGTGTTAATGAACATTCATTAATCAGGATGCTAATTCATCTGAAAGTAAAACTGCTGGCATGATCTGCTGCTTGATGGATTTAGCTATAACCATAAACATCCCCTTCTTGAATTCAGAACCAGAGAATCTGAAAGTAATGAAGGTGAATTAGGGATGGATATGAAAGAATGGCACAATGCTGAAATGTGATTCATCAGAGACAACTTATTAACCGACTATGGACATAATTCCAGGAATATAAAGAAGTTTTTTTTATTATTATTATTTAATTTAGATAAACACATTAAAACCTAAAGTAGAGAATGATGTTTAAATCATATGAGGACTTTAGAAATATACATTTGTACATTTTGGCAACGTCATATCTACAGCCCATTATATTTGATAAAGGCAGGTTTTCATTAGATCTTCTTTGTATTTTGCTTTTTAATGTCCTGCTGAAAACATGTTTCAAATTATGTGGGATTTCCTTCTTCTGTTTCTTGTTGTCTTTATTGCAAATGTTTTGTGTGTGTGTTTTTAGGGGCATGTGGGGGCGTGTGCATGTGTGTGTCTTTATTGTTCAAACGGACAATATTGTTTCCATACTTTGATGTGACTAATACACCCGCAGAGCCAAATTAAAACCCTTAAGGAAATGTTTAATTGTTAGGAAATTGTCTTTTCTTCCCTGACCAATAAACTCTTTAAACATTCTCAGGGAGCAGTGTCTTGGCTTAAGTCCTGCCTGGTTCTGCTGGAGATCACCTCCTTTGACCTGAAAGTCTAATAGAAAACGCTCAGGCTGACACACCTTGATGGCATAGCCTCCATCTGACTTAAAGTTTGCCTGCTAATTAAAGCTATAAACAGATGGGCGAAGGAGGCTGACTTTATACTTGACATTTAAACTTGCTGACTCTTGGAGGTCAAGAGATATTTACCCCTTTGGCGAAAGGGGGGATTGTTTTTCTCCAGTTACACACTTCTGCACTCTGACTGGCAAACACATGCGATGTGCTTCATATTTTCATATTTTAAGTATTAAAATATGAAAAGTGTGGTGCGCATTTGCATTTAGCTCCTTTTACTCTAACTTTAAACAAAAATGTGAATTGCTATGAAACTAGCGTCTATATGACATGAAACTTTGATTTAAAAAATACATCATAGTTTGTGGTTTTAATGACAAAATGATATTTGAGGGATAATTTTGCACATTTTTGAATTTGAATGTTTGCTTCTTTCTTGACATATTAATCCTGTTAAGATAGTCCAGAATACTTTTGTTAATTTCTCTTTCCTTACAAACTCTTTGAAGAACCTTGTGTAAGAATGATACTACTTGTATGAAGTTGCCTTGCCTTGTTATATATAACTTGTTGGAGTGTTTTCTTCATGTTTTTTTTTTAAACTACACCTTCAAAGCAAAGTGTTACCGACTGAGAAAGCTAAAATTCAGAACTTTAGCGAGCTGAGCTGTTTCTTCATTCATTCCAGGTTTCACAACCACATAGTGCAGAGGGCTGACATCAACAGACAAGAGGCGTGGTACCCCATGGGCAGGTTCGGCCGGGCACACTAACTGAATCATGAGGAGAAAGACCTCCTGTCCTATAATTATCAGAGAGAACGTGTAATCCTCACAGCTTGGACCTTCTTTCTATGAAGCAACAGTCCTAATCAGTCTTGTCCTCTGTGCAGCCGAAGCAGAACGTGTTGCTATCACTTGCAGGAGTGATAGCAACTTCCAAGTCATAAAGGATTGAACACATTTCTGTGTGCAATACTTCATAACATTGTCAAAGCAGCCTTGTTGTTCGATACACAGAACATTAATATAATACATGTACACATTATACATGTATATATAAGGCATTATATTGTCACTAGACCCTGTGCAGTTTATGATTTTTTTTTTCCTAACCTGAAGTAACAAAAGCATGATACTTTTCAGCATACAGCCTTTCTGGTTTCACTTCTGCTTGGCCTTCTTGTTCAAATAAATTCAGCCATAAACATCAAAGACGATGATCAGCTTGGCTATGAATCATAGGCTATGATGCTTTTTACTAGATTAATTAAAGGCGTTCCTGAAGTGACTGTGAAAACCAAAAAGAAACAAAAGGTTCACACAATTAAATGAATTATACAAGCTCATTAAATTATGTGTATTGTAGCTGACAGCAGTCAGGATGAGTGTTGAACCAAAAACCTTGTTTTTATGGGATGAGCACTGTTACATTGCGTAATAGCATACTCTATTAACTTCTTAATTATCCCACTGACCCACTTCTGGAAATACCGAGATATCTGGTGCCCTCTAGTGGACAGATATACAACTAGTTAATACTAGCGAACAATCAACTATTTGCTCATGAAGAGACCCAGAAAGCAACATTTTCACTGATAAATTTGCTACTAACTGAGGCAAAGCACCTTGTGTTTTCTTTGCCTCAGTTAGAGTGTTAGAACAAGGATGCCATGTTATTTTGGAGCTTTTAGCGACACTGTTGAGAAGACAGACTCTGGGTGTCTGGAGACATCCTTTTGCAGCACAAGCAGTCAAAAACATATGGTATTATAACAGCAATAAATTCTCCTTAAGGAAATTATTTGAGGATGATAGAATAAAATTAAAAGCAGAAAAAATGATCTCAGAGCCCAGTCGTTCTTGAGAGAACAGGAAACATAGGCCCTGCAGTGTTGACAGCTTTGGTGTTTATGTAAGACAAAGAGAAGACTAGGAATGTTGAGATCAGTGAAAGGCAAGCTAATTGTATACCAAAGCATGGGTCTACCAATGCTGCAAAAAAAAAAAAAAAAAGAAATAAAAAAAAATGGTGGAAATATTCTCCCTTGTGAAGAAGAAACTAGCGTGACGTGAGTATGAGTTGGTTTTGGATCCAGAGTAGATTTGTGTTCATTGAGGAAGCCTCTCCTTTGCACTTGCTGAAACGTGACCGTGTGGAAGCCCAGGTCCATTCAGCTCAGCCCGGATCACCGAGGTTCAGAGCCAGGACCACTGCTGCCACTGCTGCTGCCGCTGCTGACCAGATCCCTGCGCATAGTCCTCACATCCTGGCTGTGTTATTGTTGTTCCAGAAAAAAGAATGAAAATTTTAGACCACAACCTTTTTGTTGTGATCCAGTTGTTCTTGGAAGGACATGCTGCTCCGTGAATGGCAATGTCTGTCTAGAACAAAACTATAAACCAACTGGGTTTCCAGCTGGGTTTCATATTCTTCTTATCACCTTAGAAGCATGTTGCTTCTCATGTAAGGTTGCTGCAAATCTGGCAATTGTGACATTTAGTTGAAAGGCACATTAAGGTTTATGCTTTGTCGTTTTGGAAAATATATGTTTGGATCTCAGAATTTGTAACCAACAAAGGAAAATCTTGGAAAGTAATTCATGGACTGGTTCTGATTGTCAAAGGGAATGAAAAATTCACTGAGTAGAAGTCATACAACCTCTTCAGATCATACTAAAATTCCTGCTGCCCTATAAGAATACAAAACTTCTTTACTTTTTTCCTCACCACATTCACCTCATTAATAAACATGCAAGCCATGGCTATTCACTATATAATTTTGTTTCATCAATTGGAAGTAAAGAAATTATCTTTTTCTTTTGTTTTTAATACAAGAGGGGTAAAAAAAAGCTCTAATTAGCTATAGCATATAATAATTCATGAAAACATTAATTACATTGCCTCTGCATTTTAAAACCAAGATGAATTGAATAAAACTGCATGATTTATTCAACTGATCTGAGTAAAATCATGTTTTGCCACTAAATGGCCTTGACTCTGCACCATTTGCACTGAAGTGTTATGCATGTTTTTTTTCTAAGAACAGGATCAGTGTGTTCCCTTCATGCTAAAGATGAAACTATGAAAGAATGCAAATAATAATTGATACAAATTGCAGTGTGTCTTTGGTCAATTGTTTTCCTTGTGCCGCATAAGCTTGTTTATTTCCCCTCAAGTGGTGCCACATTTTTTAAGGAACATTCATTTGTGGGCTGAGAAGCAGAGCTTAGAAAACCTGCCAAATTGTCTCTTCTCATGCTAAATGGCGTATTCAGCACTCGTGGTCTGTTTCAAGTTGTTCGTTGGACCGGATGTTAGATGTCTAATTTCTTCAAACTTCTAACAAACACAGGCCTCGTGGAGAACCATGCACAAACTCAGCAGCCCAGTGTTCTGACTATGTGCGCATGCGCATCACCACTAGGTAGGACGGATTTACGGGTCGCACAGATAAACAGAACACCTGCACCACCACCTCATGCTGGTCAACACCTTGGTCAAAAACTGGTGCAGGATGGAAACCCATCCTCAACCAGCATTTGTTGAGTCAGCTGCTGTTGTGTTGGTTATTTTAGCACAAGCAGCACTCATAAAGGTGGTGACATAAGTGGCAGCTGACAGTTATTTACAACTTTAAAGGGGATTTTGACTTTAAACAAAGCATGAATTTGAAGGCCAACAATTTTATTTGGATGGGTTCTGGAGGTGCACACTGCCAGTCTTTTTTTTTTTAGGTGACATTATCTCACACTAATGTTTTTTAGAATAAATAGTTAATTTGAGTAAACTTATTCTATGTCGGGAGAAGTAAACCAACATAAACAAAATCATGAAAAGTATTATTATAGTTGGAAAATTTATCAGCACTCTGGCTGTTAATATGTTGTAAAACCACCTTTTACCACCAAATTATGTGGACTAAATCTGGGCACAATAATGGAGGAAGGTTTGATTTTATCTTGTTGCCCATTTTTGTGCTGATTGGCCTTTTGTTTCATTTTACCATTTCACTAAAAGCTGGAATAGCTATTGATAAAAAATACCCTGATAAAAATGCACTCTTAACAATTAAAAAGAAACTGATTGAAAGCATTACAGATCCTTCACCTACAGCGGTAATGAGGTGTTTTACCAGCATGTTCATCCTTTGCCATTAAGGTTATTTGTTCAAAAGCACATACTTTTATCTGTCTCATCTGTAGTAAATAGTTACACTATTTTTACATATTAATGTTGTTAATGTCAGGACAGATGTTTTTTTTATGCATCAATCCCCAACAGCTGCTTTGTTTCTTGATTTGTTATGATGGTTATTAGGGTCATCTGTAGACCACAGGTTAACACTCTTTGCTGCACTTCTCGAACAGGGAGCTTCAAAAATCTTACCTCCCAGCCTGCTCACTGTGCATGGATGTGGGATAAATATGGATCCTGGTTCTGTTGGGTGGCAAAAAGAGGTGAAAATAAGCCACATCCTCTCCCTGTATCGCAGGATTCGAGGAAATCATGAAATACCAACTACTAATTTCTGCTTCCTACTGAGTGTGACTAACCTAAAAAAGTAGTCAAATTTTAAGAAACAACTTCAGTTATATTAGTTTTAAAGGGTCAACAACACTGTGACACAAGTGATTCTGCTGAATGCATTTCTTTATAAACATATGTATCCCAGAGTTTTACATATTTTAGGTGTGAGATTATGCTATTGCATTATCATATCATGTGCTATAACAAACCATGACCTATATAATTTTTTATGCTTGACCAAGTAAAGTGGTAACATGAAATTACCAACCTACTTGTGTCTCATACATTTACCAAATATTTATTCATGTGTGTAGTGTAAGGTGTGTGACAATAGATAGCATGGAGACTCTCGCACCCAGTCCTGCAGGTGTCTGTCTTAATGAGAGCTGTAAGAAAGGGTATGAGAACAAGACTCATGCTTGTGGTGACACGTGAAAAAAGATGCTTGCCAGCTTCCTCGATGAGCAAGCAGGAATAACAAAACACGCCCAGGTGAATGGTAATGTGTGACTCGTTCCCGTTGTGACAACAACAGTGACAGCATAATCATGCCCCTGCTCAACAATAATGACTTATTGGTGCATCATAATGCTGAAAACGTTGCTTAGACTTCTAGGATTTGTCAGCAGCTCTAAAATGTCACAATCACAGACAGAAAAAGTCTTCTTATCTCCATACTGTTGCTATCTTAATGGTCACATGCCAGGATTGTATTTTGTGCACAAAAGGAAAAACAAATTTACAGAGTGCCAGGCATTCACAGACTTGACTGAATATACAGCGAACCCAAGCAGTCTGGGGGAATTTGTGTTCTTTAGGTGGTAATTTGTATTAAGTGTTGAATCCAGATTGTTGGGTTTATCAATACAAAGCAGGTGCACTCACAGGTCTAAGGTTTCACTTTTCTTAACTTTCTTAATGCTATTTTCTGGACCTGCTGTACAAAAGAAAACTCAAAGATGTTTGTTGCTGTCTGAGAAAAGGTAATGAGGACTTAATCATGACAAGCAAATCCCCTTACACATTGTCTGTTATGCCTTAAAGAGATTAAAGATTATGTTAGACAGGCCGCTAATACCTTAGATTGTGACATGTCCACGCACACCCTAGTATTTACTACAGGGACTTTTATTTCATTGTGCTCAACAGAGGAAGGTTGAACTTAATGTTTGTCTAAACAGCTCTCCTGAGGAGTTTTCTTCCTGAGTCATTATCCTCTGGGTATCTGCTCCATGATCATTGCAGGTGATAACAGTTTCTTTTTTATGTTAAATATGCTTTGCATTAAATCAAATAAGTCTGACTTTCTTGAGAAAAAAGAGTCTTAGTCTTAGAATACAAGACAGCCGCAAATGTTCCTTTTGATGTGTAAAGGTTAGTCTAAAACTATTTAAAGCTTCAAAATGAGTCCAATTTTTCCACAATGTAGTGAATAAAAATACATTATTTCAACTAAAAGCTTTTAAAAAAAACAACTATTTCTACTCTATTTATATTAGTGTGTGATGTGGTCAACTCTGATTTTATATGCTTTTGATAGAAAAAAGTTTGACTGCAGAGTTCATGCCTGAAAGTTGTTAGAGGCATTCTTCCTTGTGATGTTTATTTTGATATGACTATGAAAAAAATGTGCATGCACCATCATGCATAAAAGCAGATGGTTTGGGAGATTGAATGATTTCCCCTTCTCTTGTCATACTGAAGATTTTTACTGTGCAGAGACCAAATGTGGGTAGAGCAGAAGTTGTTTTCACTTAAGAAAAACAAGAGTAGCTGGTCAAAGGCATCAGGAGATTTGTTCAGTGCTGCTGATTTATTCATTTGTTTATTTTATTCATTTCCAGTTTCAAAATGAACATGTCACATGTTGACATAAACAAAAGGTTTGAATGAAAAGGAGTATTTTGAAGAAAGAAATCTTATTTAGTCCATTTATTTTCTCCAGTCAATTCACTATACAATAAACAACTAAGCATCAATCAACTATCTACATGCATACATCTTTAAATACAAAACAGGCACTGTTTATATTTAAAGATAGTACTAACAAAGAAAAATCAAAGAAGAAGAATTTTTCAGATCTGCAGGAGTTCAAGTATTCACGTTTAGAATGGCCAAGACAAGACTGAAACACAAAATCTGGAGCAAGACCAGAAAATCGTAGGTTTTCGGAAAATCTTGATCCAATCTGACTAAGCACCTGCAAAAAGGAATGGAGAAAAAAATCAGTTTCTGCAGGTTCAAGGCTGATGGAGACATTTTCAAAGAGCTACACATTAAATTTTTAATAATGAGTTATGGCGACGTTTTTTCTCTTTTACATCAATAAAGTGTTTGTGAATTTTAATTTTGAATTTGAACTGAAAAACAATTCTGGAAAGTATTGACTTGGAGAGCACATATTTTAATTTTGGAAAACAAACAAAAACAAACAAAAAAAAACCTCTCCACAATCATGCAGTATTGCATGAAATCCCGATGTAAAACACTATAAATGTAATCAAAGAGTTAAAGGTCTACAGAGTATGCATGTTTTTGCGAAGCACAGCATCTAAATCACTATTTCTAGCCCGCTGCAAGGCTATTGATATTAGGAGGAGAATGTGGGGCGTGTTTTGGCTGGTATAATGACAGCGGCTTATTGATGGCAAAACGTCAAAGCCGTAGAGCTGATGATAAAGTGATGATGACGGAGCGCGTCTCTCCCCGCCCTCCGCAGTCGCAGGGGGCGTAAAAACAAGCTCCTCCTCATCCTCACCCACTTGCCTCTGGTCGTTTCTCATCCTCCGCACATCATGAGCCTGAACAGGTGAGCGCAACGTTGTTCCTGCTACATAATGCTGCAATCTATTGGAACATAATTTAGACTAAAAAACGCGGTTGGAGAAATGTCATTAGTGGCGGTGGACGTAACGGTGATGAGAGGGATGGGCGTCTCTCTTTGCGCTGAGGAGCTTTGCTGCTTCAGTCCTTTAACTGATGCACTTGCTGAGGCGTCAGACGCTCCAGTTTTGCTGACGTTCATCTGCCGTCTTTGCTTTGTGTTGCCAGCAGAATGCGCGGCAGCAACCCGATCAATATGAATCCTATGAGGAATCAGCTTTTGAACCCAAACCACAGGCTGCAGCCCAGTACAGGCCGGAGGCGTGAAGGATGGTTGGGATGCAGAAATTTGTAGAGGACGGGGTTGTGGTGTCGCTAAATCCTTCCCCCTTAGAGGGAGTTCTTACAAAATGTTTATGTGTAAATTAAAAAAAAAAAAAGTTGTGTAAATAACCCCAAATTAAACCTTTATAGCGCGTGTTGCCTTTTCTTCGTTTTATTTGTATAATACATGGTTGACTTCCGGTTTTTGATGCGATGCTTTGATTTTGATAAAACAACTTCCTCTGCATATCTAATAGCTGAACGACAAAACGGAATAAGTTGCAACAGGGTATTTAAAATGTATCTTGTATTTAGCAGCCCCCTTGATATAGGCACGAGGGCGGGGTGGATCATTAGATAAAATACATGCATAAGAATCCAAATCAGATAAAACGCATGACCAATGGTATGAATTATGTTCTTTATAAAGTATTGTTACCATAAAAGAAATGTTCATATTTGAATGAGGAGTAGGATTGGAAGATATGGTTGAAAAACGTATTATGATACAAGCATTTCAGTTGATAATTGATTCGTTTTTTTTTGTTTTAAATGTCTGAAATACTGCCAAATTGGTGTTATGACCTTTCCCCTCTATCCACAGTTTTCACTGTGTAGTTATAAGTCATAACTACTTATTTCTAAGTAGTTATGACGCAAACCTGAAACTGGTGGTGTGCAAGTTACTCCTGGTATAGAAACAGGTTATTGCTGGAAAGAGTGAGTTAGTTGCTTATCTGGCTGTAAAAGGTTGAGCTGCCAAAGCTTTTCCTCTGCCTGCATCTACCAGAATACCTTTCAGTTCTGGTTTAGAGTTCAAGTGAATATTCTATCAGATGTACTATCTATTGATATTGATTACATTTCGATTGCAATAGATCTTGTTATTGATTTATTGCCCTAATGAGGAATATTTTCTCTTGTTCAAAAGCATCTCCTTCTTTTCCTCTTCTCAGGATGGCGGCCATGTTGAACGACTGGCTGTGGCAGGAGCAGTACTGGCTTCCTCCTGGCATCCGCTGGCAAGACATCGAGATGAAGGATGAGGACGGTCGTTTTCCTATGCCCAGGGATCTCCTCATTACCTTGCCACTGGCCTTTGCCTTTATAGCCTTGAGATATGTATTTGAAAGGTGAGATATCACTATTACTGTGCCTTTACTTGTGTGTGTGAATTTAAATTGATGTTAAGTATATGTGATGAAGGCAGTGAATGGAGGAGTTAGGTGTACAGCAGTAAGCAATGTCTTCTCACATTCATGATATATAAAACAGGGTGTGGATGCATTCTGTGAATGCATTTGATTTGTTGCTTTAGTAAGAGAAGTTTTTACTAAAGCTAAAGAAAGCTGATGATGTCAACTGCAAATGCCTGTGCAGGTTCTTAGAGAATTCAACAGAAAGTGATTGTGGTTTAATGTGGGTCTAAGTACCTTTAGAGCTTCTCAGTGACGCATATGGAGACTTCCAGGTAAATGTATAAAAACTTTTGCAGTCATCAGGCGGTCAGCTGCATCTTCAGGTTCAGATTAATACATTACAAACTGTAGTTTTTCACTTTTTGTTATATTAATAATGTCAGTCAGGTTTAATCCCTTTCAAAAGTGTTCAACATGTTAATTTCTTTCATTTTTAAAGAGCATTACATTTAAAAAAATCCTTTTTATTATGCTTGCGTTGGAACAGAATGGATACTGATGGATCTTTTAAATTCTTGTGGTCATCCACCCATTCCACAGGTTTACCACAGGCTCAATTCATGTCTATTATCATGCTTTGTAATGCAATCTGGCTTTGGTTTAAAAGGTTGGCACTTTGGTCTCAGCTAAGACCAAAGTAGATGCTATAGAGCATCTGTAGATGCTCTATAGCATCTGAGATGCTATAGACTGTACATCTACAGAGAGATGCTATTCAGTAAGAATGATTACGGAATAAAATATTAAACTCCAATAAACTTTAGCAGATCAGATGAGAGAACAAACTGTGATGAAGTATGGATGGTTTGAAAGAAGATGGCCGTCCAGTCCTGTGTTTACAATCAAAACCTAAGAGCTTAAGTTATAGTTGTTTATTTTAATGTAGGTCTTTCTAAAGGCTGTAGGCAGTTTACGTCATATGTGGGGTAGAGAACCCTCTTGTCTAACAATTTTTGGTTCAATTAGGGCCAAGACCAAAGCGAGCTTCTACCAAAGTGAAACAACAAGTCATTGCTATTTATGGAAATGCTAATCATAATGTTCCATCCATAACATGTTTGGACAGTCCTGTGTCATGAAGGCACAACACCTGCCTTTAGATATGCACTGTTTTCTGTCATTCAAAGTTTAGTGTGCCAAATTCAACCCCTTCAGTGGCTAACAGCTAACCGAATCCAGGCAGTGTAAAAATTAATAAGTAGTATTTACTTAAACATTTAGTGTACAGTCCTTTACTTTTATATCAGATAACTAGTCTGTCTGGAAATAGCTCAACATGTACTATGCTCTGTATGTGTTTCCATCATGCATTGTGCATGCAAATACTTGCTGGCCTCTGGTAAAATAACCGCTCAATGCAAACTTGATGATTGTTTAGAACATCATAAATTAGTGTTTGCATAAACCTCAGAGATTTCTTTTTGTTATTTCTGTTGTTTTGAGATGATTGAAATCTGCTTTGATTGGCCTCCTTGGTTAGCCATTAACTTTAGACTTTGGGTACCGCTACACTAAAAAATGCTGACACCTAAAGTTATGTTGCAGGTTGGATATTCACTTCTTGCAATGTTCTAGCAACACCTCACTTCAAAAATAACAATTTACCTAATTAAGTTTATTGTGATGAAAATACTGACTGAACAGAAAGATAAATAAGTTTTCAGTAGGTCATACTGAAACCTTCTAGTGAACTGAACTCAAATGTGAAAGCGACTAGATGCCGACGCATATGATAGTCGATCAGGTAGGAGTAAAGTTTTTTGAATACTTTTTCCAATCAGCTGCCTCATGATCTGAACTGCCTGAAGTGAAATGTGGCATGCTGTTGCACTCTGCCTTTAGATGAACCTTCATAGGGTATTTAATATCAGAGAATAGTAACATTAGCTTTACATGGGCAACAGGATGGCAGAAGTATATTACCACCAGCTCGTGTGTGTCTGGTTTGGTTGTGATGGGCATCTGTGCTGTTTTAGTCCTTGTGTAGCATGATGGATGAGGTGGTTCTTCATTCGATCTCCTCAGGCTGCAGCTGTTTTCTGTCTTGAGCTTACCACATGTCTGTGTGTTTGTTATGTGCTCCTGTAATCTGAGACCCTGCGGCTCCGCACAAAGCCAAGCCGACCTTCTCATTCTCCCTGATCGGTCCCTTTATCCTCGCTTTGTGATGATTATCTCTGAGGTAGAGTTACACATGTGATTATACTGCTGAACTGTGCACAGAGACGGCCATTTGTCAAAACTTCCCACTGCTTCTCAGAATATCATTGTTTTTCTGCTTGTCTTATCCCTCTGATTCTCTCTGACCTACACATGCACTCACAAACACGTTCAGATCAAGTGAACGTGTTGAGATGCTGATATGGCATATCAGCTGATATAGCCATATCAGCTAATTACTAAGGCTGTCTTGCCAAATGTGGCAATACATCGATGGACACAGCTCTACAAGCTGTCAGGAGTTGCATAATAAGCTATCATGTTTCCCTGCTCTGTAGGGTACCGCAGATCCACACTGGGCAGCTGGTGTTGCTGATGGCTTTCATTGGTCATGTCTGAGTTACAGCTTATCCGAAAATTGTCTTTGATGTGCATTAGGTGTTACAATATATTTAAAAAATGATTTTCTGTTTTCTGTCCTCAGAATCATCGCTATTCCTTTTAGCAAGTGTTTAGGTGTGAAGGATCGGATTCGGATTCGAGCTCCGCCTATCCCAAAGCTGGAGGCCTTCTACGAACACATCAGTCGGCAACCATCACAAGTTTGTACTCCTCTTCCTCCTAATTCATTCTGTTCACTTTACAAAGCACAGAAACCAGTAATTCTCCTGGAGCATCCAGGTGAGAGAAATCCCAAACCTTCATCTCATATCAGAAAGCATATCCACTGTTCTGGGTGTCTGGGATTTAAAAATGTCAGGTTCCTCTCACAAAGCTCTGGTCAGATTGTATACCATTGATTTTCCTTTTAATAGGGTTTTTTATTCTGTCACCTGAGCCACAGTAGTTGTGTTACCAGTCACCATATAGTTGCTTAATTGAAACACAGCAATTTTAAAAAAAATGTATATTTTGCTGAAAGGTTTTTGTGCTAGGATGGGGTGGTTTTTTGGCTGTAACAAAATTTGTGTGCAATGGAAACACTTTTCCCATCAGGCAAGTTGTTTGGTTAACAACTGGATGTTACCGCTGACAGGAAAGATGAAGAGAATGAGAGGATGTGATTAGAGCATGATGGTCCTGCATGTTTTTTAACGACATTGTATGATGAACTTATTCACATGTGTAATTGTGTTTCTTACTTAATGGAAACACCACAATCCCAAGTTTTTTTCAACATTAGCAGAATATTGACAAAGTTATGGACACATTTGCAATTGAAGTGCAGCTCGAGCATGAAAAATTGCCTATTTCCTGGGGTCAGTGGGCAAGAGGCAGTATGCACCCTGGACAAGTTGTCAGTCCAGGGATTCCCCCAGCCTATTATAAGCCTGGTGGGCCACCAGGTTTTACTCGTGCCCCCACCAGGCTTAGCATTGTTCATTTATTAATTTTACATTAAAAAAAAAAAAAATTATGATTGCCTTTTTTATTGTTGGTGTTTAGGTATTAATCTCCCAGTCTCCCAAAAACGCATTGCTATCAAATGGTATTTTCAAAGTTTCTTAAAACATTTTTTAACTCAAAAGCACGGTGGGTGGCTGGATGAGTGCCATGAGCCCTGGGCGTAGCAAGTTTTCTGGGGAAAACCCTGCAGCCTATGAACAAAGACACACACAGGACAAACAACCATGCAAGCACACACTCACACCTGAGGGCAATTTTTAGAAAACAATATCATCGAACAGTGATGTTTTTGACTGTGGGAGAAAGCCAAAGTACCTGGAGAGAGCCAGTGCATGTTTAAACCTCTAGCGCATGTTTAAATCTCCAGCGCATGAACGTGAACATGCAAACGCCATACAAAAAGACCCCAGGCTGGGATTTGAATCTAGAACCTTCTTGCTGCAAAGTATACCAACTGTGCCACCGCGCAGCAATACAATACCAGAAAGCCCTATTTTAAATAGTTCTAGCCTTTTAATTGCTAATTATACCAAATAATTAACTCAAAGATTGAGATTGAGCACTTTTAAGATTAAGAACAGAAGTAAGACAGTCAGAAAAAAAAATCTCTGTTTAATGTTATTTGCTGCCGACAAGCTGCAGATGTTAAAGGTAGTTTTTGCCATGCCTCCTCTGCCTGTTAAACCTGTTTAGAAATTTTTAAGCAAATTAATCCGACATAATGGATCAGTTTCTTTTACAAGACTGACTGAGTGCACACGGTGACATTTGAACTGAAGTTTGATGGTGGTTGCAGGGATCAGCACATAGAGATGTACATGTGATGTGAACGTTGATGCATGGTTGCATCACTTGTAAGCTTTCTGTTTCCTTGTTTCTGGAAAGGGAGCAGCTAACAGGCGGAAGTTTCTCAAGGTAAAGTCAGTATTCTCAATATGACTCAAACACGGCATGAGGTTCTATTGGGAACTACCGAATGTTGTAGTTCCTTTCTTCCTGCTCAAAAGAAAGGAACACTTTTCAGAGCTGAATCTGGCTTTGTCTTTAAACATTTACAGTGACAGATTGGCTGTGTATTTTGTTAACAGAGATGTTTATAAGTATTGAAAATGTTATCAATGCAATACATTGACAGTATCATTTCATTTTTTTAAAGAAGGTGTGTGTGTGTCTCACATAGAAATTCTCCACGTGTTTCAGAAACAGGTGTATTAACAGCACCGCTGTTCCTGTCCTGACAAGCAAAGCTGTGCATTTGCCAGAACAAGACATGACTTGACCAATAAATTGGGATATTTCCCGGCCCTGTATGTCTTGTATTTGGGTACACAAAAAAATGTCTGCAGTTTGTCCGGCCACAAGCAATCAAACTACTGACCTATTTGCAATCCTTTTGTTTATCTGTGTGCTGAGCGAGCAGCTGAATTTTGTTGTTCTGTCATGTTCATTTCTGCTTCCACTCTACAATAAACATATTTCTTAAAAGGCATGCTTTTAAGAAATGCATAACTTCCAAAATATTGTAATTGTTTTAGATTACGATTTGTGACAGCAGATGTAAAAAAAAAAAAAATAGCCAGTTTAAACGAGACAAATGTAGTGCCCTTTCTGCTTTAGCTGAGAATAACAACTCTTAACCTTGTAATTAAGTTTCACCCAGCTCAGACCTTTTAGCTGTAACAGAAGCTGGTGTAATGTATCAGGGTGCAGAAAAGGAGAGGGAGGCATCATCACACTGATAATGCTTTGAGCCACTCTCATTTCTGACTCAGCAGAGCACAAATGTTTACATTCAGCATTTGTACCTCTTTAGGGGTGCTCCACTTTGAAATGATTAAAGGGATCTAACTAGTGCAGGCTTGAAAAGTCTGGATGACTTTAAAAAAGAGAAAATTCATCCATCAACAGTTGATCCCTGTTTCAGTCTGGCCACTCTAACATAACATATAATAAATGTGATAAATATTTAGACATTTTACTCTAACTGTTAAATAGTACAACTGTTAGCTGAACCACTAAGAGGCTAAATGTGGGTAGATTAAGTTGAAAAACGAAACATTGTGTTAAACTGGCTCTTTGTGTGTGTTTAGAGCCAAGTTGTGAGCTTGGGCAGGCAGTGTGGACTCTCTCAAAGAAAGATTCAAACCTGGTTCAGACACAGAAGGAACCAGGACAAGCCCAACAATACAAAGAAGTTCTGTGAGGCATTGTGAGTCACTTTTTCTTTTCCTTGATTCAATAACTCAAATAACCAACTTTGCATCTGGAGCTCCTTAAGTTTAGGATTTTTCATTGTCTACAATGAAAATAGGATTTCTATTGTAATTATTTTGTTTTTGATGTGTTTTAATTTGTAAGATTGCAGAATCAGTGTCACAAAGTATAAACTTTTCCATCAGCTTTTTCAGCTGGAAGGAAATGTTTAAACCTCTAAGAGATGATTATCAATTTGTGCAGCTGGCGGTTTGTGTTCTACCTTGTCTCCTTCGCCGCTGGAGTCGGCTCACTGATTGATGTAAGTTTGTCAGCCTATTTTTAAGAGGCTTCTATGCATTCTTTAACTTTGTATTACTTTTAGAATTGTATTGAATGATTGTTTCCTGGATCTTCCAGACTCCGTGGTTTTGGGATCACAAAGAGTGCTGGAGGGGATACCCCAAACAGGTGAGCAGGACATAGCATGACCCTAACTCATTGTTATGAATAGAAGTTTTGCATTTAACTTATTTTTATGTTCTGCAGCACTGTGTCAAATATACTATGGTTTGTTCATAACTGTAACCCTCCAGACTATTTAGAGTAAAAAGCAGTTTTGGACACAATCTTTAAACCTAATTTAGACTAGATAAGCTTAAGTACCATCCAAAGATTTGATCGCTGTGGATAAGAGATGAGGACATAGAGGAAGCAGGTCGGAGGAGTTAAAGACATGCATTAGAGGAGATTTGTTGTGTGGAAGGAAAACCCTTATGACATATGATTTGAAGACAGTGCGGCTAAAACAGTGTGAAGCAGGAGGCAGCAGATCTGACGATGCTAAGACAGGAACTAAAATGGACAGATCGGTTCAGTGACGTTAGAAAAGGCTAACGTCACTGACGCCACTGAGATGGTTGCGGGATGTGCAGAGGAAGAGCAACAGATTTATTGAACAGATGGGTTTAAATAGAAACCCATCTGTTTCTATTTAAACCCATCTGTTCAAAGGAAGAGGGATAGCAGAAGTTTACAGAGACAGTTCCTGAACATGTGGAAAGAGGACAAGCAGAGGACTGATGTGGGACATAGTGAGATGGTGGAAAATGATCTGATGAGGCAATCCCTGCAGGGAGCAGCTGAATAAAAAAAAAATACAACAATACAACACAACATACAATACAACATTGTCTTGAATAATGTAACAAAATATAACGATGTTTTGATCAAACATACTTCTATTTAATAAGATCAAATTGATTGGTTGTAGTAACTTTTATTTTGATTAAAGAGTAAAACAAATATTTTATTTTTTTCTGTTTAACATTTTTGAGGAGCAGTTTTACCAACAAACAAAAAATTTAATAAACTGTTTTTACTAAGTGACTTCAGAAGAAATAGTCATAATTTTACATGTACTTATTGGTCTTAGAGATTCAACAATTCAAAGTTTTGCACATATAACATTGGTTAGCACACACCTTCCTACTGACTTTTATCAAAATTCCTTCCCCTCCTTCAGCGTCAACCTGCTTTCCTACGTCTAGACTCCCTTAAACAGTTTTAAAGCTAATATCTGTGGTGTGATGACAGCTCGGTATGCATGCATGTCGCTATTCCTTCCTGGAAGCCGCCCTTCTTCATGGGTTCATGACCTTGAATAGAAAACAGTAGAAAAGAAAAAGTCACAGCTTTCTGTATCTTTAGTTCAGACTTCAGGCCACACTGCGCTGCATCGAGTTGTCCCGACCCTTTTTTGTGATAAAGAATGTGTTTTGAGGATTGAATGTTCCCATTCGCTTCCTACTATTGTGTTTCTGCAAACACTCCATGTTGAATGCTGTGCAAGTTTTTTTTTTTTTTTTTTACTTGAGATAGTGCGCCACAATTTCCTTTTGAATGAAACACGTTCTCTTGTTCTGCGCAGAATGAGAATAATGTTGATAAATGTGTTACATCGGAGCAAGAAGTGTTTTGCCTTTAAAGAGTTGTATTTTTCTGTATGTTTTGTCTGCTCAGATTCAGATTTATTCAAGTCCCAACTGGGCAATTAATGTTACCTCCTATTAAAATCTGTTGTTCTTGGGTGTCCATTAACACCATTCTCCACTCGCAGGTATTTAGATTCTGTCTTGCAGCTCTACAAACACTTGCAAAGAGTTCCCAAAGCTTTGTTGAGAAAGTATATTTGTTTTGCTGCTGCATGTTCAATGCCTTGCAAACATATTCAGACAGCAAACCTGAGGGAAAAGGTCTTCTATTCAGATGAAACCAAATTTGCAATATATGGTGAAACATCAACACTACACATCAAATTGATCACACTATTCTCACTGTCACACATGTTGGTGGCAGTATCACGCAGTGGGAATGGGAAAAAAATGTTTATTTACCTTCCACTTCACAAATATGTTCCACTTTTTGTTGGTCGAACACATTAAATGCGTTCGATGAAATACATTTATGTTTTTGGATGTGACGTCAACTGAACGTGAAAAAGGTCAAGGGGTGTGAATGCCTTTGCACATTATGAAGTTCCTCTGACTGCGCAGATAAAGCTGAAAGGCACTGTGAATGTAAATGTTTGCTCATTGTGACACTCTTCCTCTCATTCTTCAGCCTGTGGCGGATGCTCACTACTGGTATTACATCTTGGAGCTGAGTTTCTATTTGTCCCTGCTGCTCAGTGTTTCTGTGGATGTCAAGCGAAAAGTAAGAGCCTGACCCAAAAGCACTTTCACCTCACATACATTTAGCTTTTTGTTTTAGTGTCACAGTTCCTCCTCATCTAACACTTGAAAAATTTATTTTATTTTTGTTTAGTAGAAATGTTTGACTTATTGGCCACTTTTCAAACAGTTTTTTGAAATAATGTTTCATTTTTCTACACTTTTCTGGGTGAGTAACTTCACATAGATGAGTCTTGTTATCCAGTTTATATTTTCTGTGTTTCAGGATTTCAAGGAGCAGGTGATTCATCACATCGCCACCATATTTCTTATTGGTTTCTCCTACGCCGCCAACTACGTGAGAGTTGGCACGCTAGTGATGCTGGTGCATGATTCATCCGACTTCCTGCTGGAGGTAAAACGCCACACACACCTCAGAGCGGTAGCCAAGCCTTTCATTAGCACCTACAGTCAGGTTTAATCTACATCTCAACACAGATACCTGTCTGAGGTGGAGCAGAAGGAAAGGAAGCATTTAAAAAAATGCAAATACAACCACTTGATTGGCAGTTCATTACCTTCACAGAGATTACAGGAAAGTTTTCTTGTGTACATTTTTCAAAGTTTCCTTGTTGTTTTAAGAGATTATGAAAATACTTTGCAAACATAGAAAAGTGCTAAAAATTCCCTGTATATTATACAAATATATTACTTTTGCATGCTTAAGGGATTTGTTGAAAGAGTTTTGACCTGCCACTGTCAACAAGACTTTGTCCTTGGTTTCAACTGGCTGGTTTTCTTAAAGTCACCTGGCGCTGATAACATCTAAATAATCCATGTGCCATTGTAATATCTAAGGTGAGGAAAGATGTAAAACTAGTTATTTTACCTCGGGAATTGTTACATGATCAGTGGTTCTGAAAGGATTTACAGTTTAAACTCAACATCTACATAAACTGTATTTAAAGATACATATTATGTTTTTTCTTATTTTCTGACATTAAATAAAAGTAAACATTTCCTGTTTTACTTCAGATTAATAGACTTTATCAATTTGCTAATGTCAGAATAATGAGAAAACCCTTCAAGATATTTTTTTATACATTTCTTTAAAAATCAGAAACATTCATACACTAAGATTACTTTGCATAAAACAATTCAGCTATTGGTTGAAGGTGTTAAAAGCTATAAATATCCACAGTGAAATAAATACTATACCCATATGAACTGAAAGTCCACTTAGGGAGGAAGAAGCCAGCACTCCAAAACCAACATAGAAAGTCAGATTATAGTTTGCAATTGCTGTAATAAGGGACAATATATTAGTTTTTGATTAAACGTTCTAAGGTTGGATTTTTTAACATCTTTGTTCCAATTGGAGCAAAAAGGGGAAATTTTGCAAACCTGAGAACGTACTTGAGTGATAGTGATGTGTTGTGTTGCTGTTTTGCTGTAGGAGAGACTGGTGCACTTCTCAAAGTAGTCCGCATTGTGTGGAAACATTGAAGCAATTTCTCAAAACATGATTCCAGGTTAGGGTTTGGAACAAATGGGTTTTCTAAATAGACCATGTCTTGAAGCACACTGACAAATTAGTTATAAAATTCCTTAAATATGATGATATCAACTTTTTATCTCAGTCTTATTGTAAATCTGGCTGTCCTACAAGCCAATTCACACCAGCTCTGGAGGAATGGGCCAAACTTAGAGTAACCTGAGTCATATGGTTTAACGGGAACGTTACCAAATACTTAAGCAATGTATACAAACGTCCAAATTAAAAAAAAATTAATAAAAAGTGTTTTTTCTTATTAATCCAGAGTACAGCTAATGGAAATAAGCATGTTAATTTTAACTGACAGAAAGTATTAGATTCATTGTCAAGCAGTGATAAAAATAATAAAAAGTCTACGTGTCTTTTATACAGATTTGGTAAATATTTGGTTTCAACTTTTTCAAAGCCACCATGACACGAGCTCCACTTCTTCCATTTTAAACCAAATTTCATTTTGATGGTCAAAGACCAGTGGAGTATGAAACATCGTCCTATTTCTTCTTGTGTAATTGAAATTTTAATTTGAACTTCTGTAAACTAGCAACATTTTGGCATGGTAGCACTGGTCAAAATCCCTGATAAATGGGATGGACTGCAAGCACCAGTCTTATTCCTGCAGCTGCATTCTCTCCGTTCCAAGCCAATGCAACTACAAAAACTTAAGTCAAGACAAGTGGGCAGAATAGATGAATGCAACCCAAAGCTTGTTTGTCAAAGGAGAAGAGATACCTAGCTGTTAAGTAACTTCAGTTCTATGATCATGTACTTTTGCATCTACTGATTTGTTAAATTCAAGTGCTTTACCCTGAGCAGTCCTCCGCTCTGTTTTTGTTCACGCTTTCCTCATTTCCGGCTGGCTGGTTATGTGGTTAAACTGAAGGAGGTGCACACATCTGCATTTGAAAAGAGCTGAGCAGAAATAGGCGCTTTTGTTGAAAGATTCATGATTGGCTCGCCTCCCGTCAGCAATTAGATTTTCTACAACTGAGCCAAGGGGAAGTGCAGCCGCATTGTTGGAAAGTAGCAGCATGGGTATCTTGACAACTCTCGGCGGTGAATGCCAAGCTTCTTTTCAGTTTTCATCCATGTGGTGAATCTTTGAAAATTCTCAACAAACCATCTGAATGACTGCCCTGAAATGTCAGCGGTTTGGTCTGCAGATTAAGTTGAATTTGTCAGCATGTATGTGTTTATTTTCCAATATTAAGAACAATTTGAAGATCACAGACAGACCCATCCGATTAAAAAAACGTGCTTAGTGTTTAAAGTCTAGTTAATTCCTTTGCAGTGCAAAATGCTGTATCATGAACAAATTATATTTGCTCAATGGTTCTTTTTATATGATTGCTAACAAGCCCTGAGCCTATTTGTAATTAATTCTTTTAAAATTAAGTAATATATAAATTGAACTTTACTGCAATTATGTTGAGGACTTTTGTATTAATTAACAAGTAAAAATACATTTGTCTGCTCTCTTTTGTCTAGTCTGCCAAGATGTTTCATTATGCGGTGTGGACAACGACATGTGATTCGCTGTTTGTCGTATTTGCTGTTGTTTTCCTGGTTACAAGACTTGTGGTTTTTCCTTGCAGGTAAGACTGCATGTCACTTTTTCCTTTACTGTGAAGTCAGTTAATTAAAAACATGAACTAAATAGATGTTGTAACACATGTAGAGTTAAAATGTTCAGAGGTAATGCAATTAATTAACAAATACTTCTGCAAGCCATCATGTAGGTTTTATGATGATGGTTGTTCAAAAGGTCATGAATATATCTTTTAATCCAAAAGCATAATCATGCATTAAAACATGATTTAAATCAAACCTATTCTCGAAGTAAATCTATTTTCTGGACATAGAAATACCATATCCAGAAGTATAAGTCACAAATAAAATCTTGAAAGTTGCACTTAGCACTCAAAATGTTTTGTATAAAATAAAAATAACAAAAACATTGTTTTTGGAATATGCTGTATGTTTAAAATTGATCAGAGTGTCTAGGAAGTCTTATGTAATATTCTTTTTCTGCATGGTAAAAACATTATGTTTTGGTAGCAACTGTAAATATTTATTTATTAGTCATTGACGTAATAAAAAAGTAAAACTAAATGTAACAGATTTATATTTTGGGGTATTTATTGTGAGTTTTCAGGTGGTGAAATGTTAAACTTGGTCTCACTGACTGTGTCTTCACATTGTGCCTGATTTTTCAGAATTGTCCACACCACCATGGTGCTGTCTCGTGACTTTTTCCAGCCTTTCTTTGGTTATTATTTCTTCAACGTTTTGCTGTTAGTGCTGCAAGGTCTGCACATATTCTGGGCCTACCTCATTCTGCGCATGTTATACAAGTTTGTCTTCACGGGCAAGGTGAGTGCCGTTAAATCGGCAATGTGACGGAGGCACTGGCCGGAGAAACGTTGATGACCATTATGTTTTACATGCAGGTGGAGCGAGACGAACGCAGCGATGAGGAAAGTGAGGTGGATGAACATGAGGAAGAAGAAGAGGAGCCAGAAGGAAAAGAGGATGAGCGCAACTACAAGCAAAGGAAGGAGACTATCAACTCCAAGCTGACATCGCTGGCTAACAACTGTGTCCTAAACAACCTGACCAACCAGAGGAATCTAAACAGCAGGCTGCGCAAAGCCAGATAGTGGACCTCCCCCTATTCTGCTCGCTGGAGAGAAACTCAATCTTTTGCTTTGTTTCAACACAGATTATTAACCTTTTCAGATCAGGGTAGGACTCAATCCTTCTTTTAGTGACAAAATGGAGCATCTATTCATGAATGATGGTAGTGATTTACAACCAGTCTGAGACTAACAGGAAACATAATCAGTCAGTTAATAAATCAATCAGAACAAGGAAACTGTAAAATGTATTTTTCACATCTAACTGTAGTTTGTACATATCTTGTATTTATGTTCTGCATTTTAGTGCAATAACTTGTTTGTAAATATCTTAAGGTGACAGAGACCCTTTTTTCTTCCTTATTTTTGAAGCGCTGAAGGTTTTATATAAAATATAATTGTTTTTTTGTTAAGTATATATTTAAATGGGACAAATGTAAGGATTGTTTTTATTTTAATCCTCCTTCACATTTTTCTGGTTATTGCACACATTTAATGTAAAATACCGTTCATAGGACAGGTAGCTCTTTGGAAACCACCTAAGGTTCATAGCAGTTCTAAAGTTATTATTTTTAGTAATATTTAATTCAATTCTATGTGTTTCTATTTGTTTACTAGACATGTGTCGCCCCCTGGTGTTTCAGAAAACGCATAACTTGTCAAGAGAGATTTTTTTGTGAATGTATGACTGCAAAAAAATGTACTGCTTCTGAAGATGTTTACTTCAACTATACTTGTTTTTCTTTTTTTTTTTTTATTGTCAAGGAAGCAACATTGGGGTTTGCTGTTGTAGATTGAGTTGGCTTTTACTTTGTTCCTTAAGCTGCTGGTTTTACACTAATTTACCACAAGAAATATGAATGAAGTCTTTGTACTGGTGCTTTTAATTTTACTGGACAAGCATTCAACTGTGAGTGATGTGACTGGTCATAGTGTTTTGCATACATTATAAAAACCGCGTCCACTCAGAGACGCTTGCTGCTTAGTTTAAGGCCTCAGATGAAGAGAAACGTTTCCATTTGGTATTAGTAACTTACTGATAGAACCAAGCATGCATTTATCCAGTGAAGTGCGCAAGCCGGTGTCTCCACTGCTGCAGACAAACACCGATATACTTTGTCATTCACTAACCCTCTGTGTGGGTGTTCACTGGAGCTGTCTAAAATGACTGGCTGCTTTCACTGTTCACACATGGCACATCTGCTGCTTTTCTACTGTTTCTGAAAGTTGTACAGTGTTAATATTATAGAGGGGAGGTTAAAATAAAAAGGGCTGATTCACTGAATAGTGTACATGTGCTGAGATCCTACTGAATATTATTAAATTGTTGTTTTAATACATTTATAAAGCGGTTACTCTTGACTGTTCTGTAGTGAGTGCACATGGACATTTTGTTTACTGAGTGGCTTGATGAAAAGTTTAATAAATGATCCATATTTAATAAGTCAGACAATGCTTTTATTTGTACAGATTTGAAGAAAAACTGTTCTTTATACTAACTTTATCAAACATAAAGGGCATTGCATTACCACTTAATTGTCTTTTTAAACTTTTTTCCAAGTAAATTATGAAAAAGGTTGCATGTATTTGCAATCTGTTATCTGTTATCCGAGTCAAATCCAATTATAAACTTGCAGCAAAACATAAAAATTACTGTTCACAGACATTATTCTTCTAATCTGAGTGAGCTTGAGCTATTTTTGCAAAGAAATGTAAAATATTGGTATGTATACACACCAAAAGACCACAAGCTTTAATTGCAGTGAACGTTTGTTTTAACAACAAGTGATTGGGGGTGAATCCAAATACACGCCCAAGTCATCAGATTTTAAAGCTTTTCATAACAATGTACCATTTTCTTTCAAGCTATTTGCAGTTTTATGTTGGTCTATTAAAAAATTCCAATAAAAAGCGTAGAAGTTTGTCGTCAGAATGATCTCTAATATAAAGAGGTTAAAGGGGAATGAATATTTTTGTAAGGTTCTTTAGTATAAATCACTTTTAGATCAGTTTTACAAAATAAATACTTCAGATGTATCATTTTATTTAACAAGATTAAATCATATGACCATCCTCATAGTGACACACCCTCTAAGGGGCAACGGGCAGGGTACAGCATCGTCTATCTGAATGCAAGTGTCTATGTACGGGTCCAACAGCACCATGTTTGGGAATGCTTTGTTGCTTTTCCTCTCGCTGACTAGATAGATCTGGCCACTGATGTTGGTACAGCCACAAAAAAACTTTCTCTCCAAGCACTCTTCTTTGAGTATCGTCCATTCATCAGTCTCCATGTCAAAACGCAGGGCTTGGCCTCCAAACAGGTAGAGGGCACCATTGAGCTCAGTGGCAACCAGGTCGTACCTGAAAGAGAGTTTAAAATATATATATACTTTTTTTTTTCCTGTTTCAATAATTTCAGTTTAGGAATGTGAGAAACATAATCTGAGAAGTCGTGTTTACTCACCGTGGAAACGGTGAATTAGAGACTACATCCCACTGATCCTCCTTCACCACATATCTCTGAATTCCTGCGTACACATCCCCATTTTCATCTAGACCACATGCAACATAAATACACATTCCCAGAGCAGCTGTGGCTGCCCTCTCCACTGCCCTGACCATGGGGTTCACCCCCTGCCAGCCTTCCTCTGACCCCAGGACCAGCCTCTCTACGTCAGCCACGAGACCTTCATCCATGCTGCCACCCAGCACATACACAGCTGAATCCAGCCCAATGGAGCAGTGACTGTGTCTGGATTTCTGCATGGCCGGACCTTCTAGCCAGCGCTGGTTTCCACATTCGTATATCCTGACCCAGTCCACGCTGAACCACAGCACGTCTCGGAAGTAGCCACCTGTGACGACCACGTTGTCACCTAAGAAAATTAGAAAATACATCAACAAAAGTCCCAATAGAAAAGAATAGTCTGTAATGTATTTTTATATGTTTCATATAAAGGAATTAAAACAATTTCTTAACAGTGCCCCTTGAATATTTTTATTTATTATCACTTTACAACCAAAAACTTAAAATTTCTTTATTGGGATTTTATCAAATAAACCAACACCAAGAAGTGTATGATTATGACATGAAAGGAAAATGTAAAATGGTTTTCAAATTGTAACGTGCTTTTGTATGCAACTCTCTTTCCTCGAATACCTCAAATCAAACCAATTCACTTCTTAAATTATCCAAAGAGTAAACAGAGTTCACCCATGTGCCATTTAAGGTTAAAATTAACTTATGGAAGTTATTTGCAAAGAAGAATAGGGATTAATTGTATTCACTGCGTATACAATACTTCACAAGAATTCCAGCTGGTAGGTTACCAAACCAGAATCTTCAAATCAGTATTAATGTAAGTAAATCCTCAATCATCATCCCTTCACTTCATAATCATGCACAACCTTGTGTTGCTTTAATAATACCTATAACACACATTGAAGTTTGCAGTGTGATAAAAAAAATTACAAGGGCACAGATCCATTAATAGGTGTGGAAGGCACTGTACATCTTATACTTATGTCATCAACACTACAACAGTCATTATAATGTTATCACACAAACATTACCCACTGCTGCGACAGAGTACTGAGTTAGGTTCTTTCTCTGCAGAGGTGAGCAGCTTTGCCATCTACCACTCTGAGGGTGAAACTGATACAGAGCCTGTTCTTCCTTATCATGAGGTCCACCCAGGATATACAAAGTCTCGCTGGCTCTGGTTCTCCTCATTGACCTTCCCACTGACCAAGAAGGTGGAAAATATTCATTGAGCTTGCTGATGAGTCTGGCTCTGGGGTCAGAACTTTTCATTTGGGTCAAAAGCTTAGAAAGGAAAGGTAAAGAGAGAGACTCTGGTCTCACCAGCTCAATCAGCTCCAGGAAATGTTCCTCTCGTTTAGGGTCAGATGACACCCAGTGCATGGTGGCCTCCAGGGCCTGATCATCTCTGAATATGGCCAGGTCATCGCTGGCAAGAAGGCCTGCTAATGTCTCCTTTGAAAGGCACAGGAAGTCTTCTTGGGATGAAACTGCAGAGAAATGTGTGAGCGCCACCTGCCGTGCTGCGGTGTACAGCTGAGTACAACCCAGCTGCCAGGCATAGGCCATCATTCCCAAGCAGTTGGTGAGATGGAGCTCACGCTCAAGGAACTTGCAGCACAGCAGCCTGGGTCGCTCCAGCTGCAAGAAGTCTGCTGTCTCCAGGATTCCCAGAACATTTTCTCTCTTCAGATCTAGTCTGTGTGTCTTGCTGTACTCCATCAAGACCTTAAAGTACTGTAGCTTTACCCCTTTGATCTCCACATGCCTTTTGTTGCTTTCCACGCCACAGCCAAAAAACAGAGCCCTGAAGTAAGGGCTCTGAAGCGCCAGATGGTGTCGGCTGACATAAAAGCTCTCTCCTTCCACCTGCAAGGTAGCGTCAGGAATTGTGTCAGGCTCTGAGGCTTCAACACAGAGGGCAGATTCATCCGGCTCAGTTTTGTTTTCTGGTTGAGGGAGAGGATTCAGTCGACAGCTTTCAGACTCCTGCTGACTGTCAGCTTTTCCAGCCATGTCAACACAGCCAAGCCTAATGTCTGTGTCCCACTTCACAACCCAACACACCAACTGGTTCTCAGGTCAAGATTATAAATAGACTCTGCCCTGTGACTGATCTGGAAGACCAGAGCTTTCACTCCACCAGTAGAATAAAAAATAAATAAAATCAAATACAAAACAATATAGGTGTTTTAAAAGATTAAAAATGTGTCCTATAATATCTTAATATCCTAACTGAAGTTGTAAATTAAATTATAACATTGAAACATGTTTTTGATGTTTAAGCGATATTATATCCCGCAACAAAAATATGTAACGTTTGGTTTAAAATGTCCTTTTTTATTGAGGAAGTATGTTTTTGTTCAAATGTGATAAATATAGCCCAACGTAATGAGAACAACATGAAATATTAACATTTGATCGTAAAAATTATTGTTAGAAAAATAACATTTTTAAGTCTGAGGAAACATGTTCTATTTTTTATTGTTCAATAGAGATATTAAAATAAAGTAAAAATAAATGTAAAGCATAGACGCATAGACATGAGTACGGATTTATTTCTTTGTGTACACGTCTCGTGACGTCAGTACGTTGAGTGATTTGATTGGTCTTACGGTTCTGGAGTCATGATTTAACTTCCGTGTCACGGAGCTAACATGGCGGTGAGTTCGTTGCGCGTTTGCTTTCGTTCTAACATTTATTTAATCTGTCAAATTATAAAACATTATCGGATTTTTTGCTAACCCGTAAGCGTGTTGAGATGAAGAACGGGCTTTCCAGTGTAATTATACAGCTGTTTTGTTTACATTTACGATTACCTCTGTTAGCAAGCTAAGCTCATGCTAATAAATTCCGACTGTGAGCGTTTTGTGATTTAAAAACAACACAGCCAAACTGTGGTTTCTGCAGGACAAAGAAAAGAAGAAGAAGGAAAGCATCTTCGACTTGTCTAAATACATCGACAAGACAATTCGTGTGAAGTTCCAAGGAGGAAGAGAGGGTAGGTGGCTTGCATATGCAAATGAGCTAAAGGAATTCAGTCAGGTATTAAATACACTTAGTGTTGCCTCTTTGTTTCTCAGCCAGCGGCGTCCTGAAAGGGTTTGATCCACTGCTAAACCTGGTGCTGGACGGCACGATCGAGTATATGCGAGGTAAGTGGACGATGAGAGGAGTTTAAATAACCAGTGGATTGCTGGCACTTCATCTCTTGCTCAGGCCAACATTACTTTGTATTAAGTTCTGTATCCAGGGCAAAAAACAAAAAAACAACTGATATGCAGCCATTGTAAAAAGGTAGAGCTCCCTTTTTCAAAGTTTTATGCATTCACATATATTGGGTTTTGCTAAATGGAGAATCCATGTGATGCGTGTTTTTCTTTGACTGTTTTGCTGTGAAAGTAGTTAAGTGTTGTTAGAAGATCTAGGTGATTTGTGGTTATAAATAAAGAGGACAACAAAGTTCTGTACTAGAAAAATGTCCATATTTAAAAGTAAAATTTATTTTTAAGATAATAAAAATTAAAATGCTGGTCTGCAAATATTTGTCGACAAGTTAGGTTTATATTATTATTATTTGGACAGGATTGACCATTACTGTTCCTGCAGAAACAAGTTAATTATATCAGATCTCCTTATGCAAAAGGAATCTCCTCGAAAGACCAGAAGCCTTTTAAAAGCTGATCTTTGTCACAACCCTCTTTTAATGTACACTGTAATACAAAGTTGAACACAGAACTACTTGTCTGACTGCAATCTGATTCTTACAGTCTGAACTTGGTGTGAATCTTTGTGTAGATCCAGATGACCAGCTGAAGCTGACAGAAGACACCCGGCAGCTGGGGCTGGTGGTCTGCAGAGGAACCTCCGTAGTGCTGATCTGTCCTCAGGATGGCATGGAGGCCATACCAAACCCCTTCATACAGCAGCAGGATGGCTAACTCTCTCGTTAGCTGCTTAGTGCCACATACTTGACCTTTTTTGTTTGTTCATGGTTTCTTTTTTTTTTTTTCTAAACCCATTACGGGACAGTTCTAGTTCATAAAACAAACCTGTTGACTTAAGTTAAAAATCTACCACAAAATGAATCAAATGCACTTCACCTCTACTTTTTATGTAGTGTGCAAATGTTGCAAAGTTTTGTTTGTAAAGACCCCAAAAGTCTGGGAAGTGTTAACGTGACAATTTTATTTTATTTGTAGTATCTTTTATAATTCTTTGTTTTTGATAAGAAAATAAAGTGGAAAATCTCATTTTGCTGGGTGGTATAAGTCACTTTTTCTGTACAAATTTACCAGAAAAGCAAGCAAGGCTCTGGCATGAGTAGTTTGCACACATGCATCTCAAACAGTGATGCGTTTCAAGTGGTAACTGTTAATTTTAAGGATAAAAGGTTACAGCTAAGATGTTAGTCTACTAAAGTACATGCATTTGCAACCTGGTCTTTGGTGCTCATTAATTACTGTGTCAATGTTCTGTAACGTGGAACCTATGGTTTCTTTAAGAGCTGCCTTTGGCTCATCTGCATTCCTAAACTTCTACAGGTTTAAAGTCAGTGGGGACTGGTGCCAAGTCCCAATGGAAAACATTTATCAGGATTCATTAGTACACTGAAGTATAAGTACATTTTTTATGGTGGATGACTTAATGTGACTGAATTAAGTAGATAAACGCCAGAAGATGACATCAATCCCAAAACATTCATTTACTGTTCAAATGTCACTCTAAGCCTCAATCTACTTGAATTGTGTCCTTCTTCCAGACTTTGGAGCCTTGTTTCCTGTTTTCAACTTGAATTTAATCTGAAAAGAAGACTTTAGAAAACTGAACCAGTCATTTCATTTTAATCATTGGACCAGGAAAGACCATTCTGCCCTGTCTGATAGAGGAATAGTTTGACATGGGATACACAACAGCCGAAGCCCATCTCAGAGTTTGTGTGGGTTTCAGCCTTAAAACACCCACTCCTTATGTCTGTCCTCCAAACTTGAATAGACTTTGTTTCATATGTTTGAAGGCTACAGTTATCGGTTTTGCTAATTGAAAATGTGTAATTGATCTGTGTAATATACAAGTCTGTTTGATCTGCGTTACTAAAATGAATTTATTGAAATGTACCTGTGGTGGTTCCCAGAAGCAGTGAGCTCAGTGACCTGTCAACAGACCACTGAGTTCACCTTTTCATGCAGTAACAGAAGAATTTAATGATGATCTTTAGAGGGGAGTTTCTGTGTTTGAAGATAAGCCATTCAAGCTTGTCCACACACAAAGACACATTTGTGGTTTTAGCCACTTTAAGACAGAATCACTTTAAGGAGGGGCGAGGGATTAGGTAGCAATGCTTATTTTTGGATTGTTCCTTTGAAGATAACATTGGCATGGATGCCTTAGTGAATAAGATGAGGGGTTTTTTTCTAAAAGAGGAGCCTCGGTTTGAATGTAATTTGTACTACTTGCGGAAGCTGTATTCCTCTGCAAGTTTCTGATGGATTTTCAGGAGCTGGGAATAAAAAATGGTGGAATAAAAAGGCCAAATTCCTTCAGGCTTCGCCCCTCCTCTGCTGCTCAGCCACTGTGTCAATAGAGCACAAGCTGCTCTGTGGAGGAAGGCAAGGAGCTACACTACATATCTGCTTTTTGTTATTTACCACAGTTTTATTGTAACAATGGATTAGTTGGCGTTTTAAATTTTCCTGCAAACTATGGGAGATCACAGGTAACAGGAGGAACCCCTGTGTACACCTGGGTGGGACCAAACGGGATCAGAACGGATGGACAGAGAGCCGAGCGGGGATTTCTGAGGCTGAATTGAACCTGTTAGAGTAAACAGAAGCAGTGAGTTTCCTGAGGCATAAGGACCTGACCCACCCCCAGCTCGGAGGCAACAGATAGTGGACCTGCTTGGCCCAAGTCCCCCTTGTTCTCCATCTGTACCTCTGCTCCCGAGAGAACTGTGGGTCATCTTTGTCTTCGCCTCGCAGAGTAATGACAGAAGAAAGAGGTGAGTGCGGCAGAAAGTCCTGGCTGTTTTTGTTGTTGCCCAAGGTGATTGTCATTCAGTCAATGAGAAAGACATCATTCAGAAAGGGAAAAAAAAAAAAACGGTTTTGGAACATCTGGTCCATTTATTGGTGAACATCATGGCCTCTGTGGTATTCTTTACACAGACTTCAGCCTGCACTTCTTAGTGGTTTGTTCTCAAGAGTTTTCCTGTTTTACAATCAGTCGTTTCAAACAGATGTATAAGAATTAAGCTTCAAGTTTCAGATTATTCTCTGTTTATCTGAAAGGCGCACATTGCAATTTAAAACCTAGCTTTTTTATCAAACAAAATAAAGCGCTCTGGTTTTTTATTTGAAATACTTTTCCTACTGGGTGGGGTTTAATTTTTTTTTTTTTTTTTACTTCATTACCTTACAAATTCTTGGCAGAGGTTTTGAAGCTTGGTCTGATTAAATGAAGAATGTAAATACTCACATATTCTTAAATAAATGTCTGGACTTTGAGTAGGAAATTCTAACTTATGAATATGCTTTGATCTAAACCGGTGTTTCTGTCTTTCATGTTTTAGAGCCTCGGCATGCATCTAGTGCTGCTGAAGCCTCCTAATCAATCCTTTATTTAAGTCAGGTTGCAGGAAGGGAACTTCCAAAGACCAGGGTTGAGAAACATTGATCTAAACTGGTTCATTGTTGCTTTGCCTGCATGTGAAGGGTTATTATCCTGCTGGAAGGTGGGCCTCCACTCCAGTCATGAGTATTTTGCTGCCTCCTATAAGTTTTCTTTCAGAATTACCTTGTATTTAGTCCCCTCTTTTATTCCTTTCAGCTTTGTCCATCTTCATCTTGTGTACTGAGCTAAAGCATCCCCACAGCATGATGCTACTAACACCATGTGTTATTGTGAGGATGGTGTGTTCAGGCGGAAATGCAACATCAACTAAACAGCATTAAACATGTAGTTCACAAAGTTCTGTTTTGTCTCATCTGTGTCTTGGCTGCTGATGGAAATCTCTTCTAGTCTGGTTTATTTTACTGTGTTTCTGTTTTATCCCTAGGCTCGGTTCACTCTATGCACCCATCACTGTGAAGACAGTTGAATGTGACGCTGGAGCTGGGAGTCCAAGATGGACGTCAGTAAGGATGGCAGTGGAGGGTCGTGGTCACCCTCACCCTCTAACAACGGCTGTCAGAAAGGCATTGTTGCAGTCTGCATAATCTTTTTCCTTATCGTTGGCATCTTTGCAGGCCTTGCTATTGGTGAGTCACAATAGTTTTATAGTTATATTAATTACAAAACACAGTTGTTGTTTTTTTTGTTCCTTTAACACCAGTTACAAAGTCGTAAAAAAATCAAAAGTAAAATGGATTCCCCATTAAGGGGCCAATACTATGTAAAATTAACTTTTTTGAGCGTTATAACATGTTATAATGTTATTCCCGCTTCAAAAACATACCTGGAAAGTTGCTTTGATTATTTCATGCATGTTTGAGAAATCATTGAGTCTCCTGTGGCACTTGTGGTGACTTGGAAAAGGCAGAATTCTGCCTTTTCCGAGCCAGGCTTCTGCCTCACAGAGCCCTCTCCCCATCCACTTCCTCATTCAGCTCCTTCAGACTAGTGGCAGCTGCAATTAGCAAACACTCAGCATTAGCTGAGCTCAACATGTGAGCTACTCATTGCAGATGTAGTCGTGTCCTAATTTATAACTTCAAGAAATTGTTTTTATTTCACAGAATGTTTTTAAAGTTCCCATCTTTTCTTTAGTAGCACATGCAGGTTGTTGTGGGGTACCCTACTTTTTCCTTCACATGAAGGTATTATGATGAATACCTTTGTGCATCCTACTATGTAAAGTCTTCTAATGGTGATAATAATCTGCTGTTTCCTATGCTTCTTTTGTTTTAAAAGTTAACATGTCCCCTCTTTTGCTGGCAGCATACCTGATGGAGGAGCCGTATGATTTCTTGGAAACCGTGGAGCTGAAGGGGCTCAAGTACAGTTCTGATCTGGAGGATGGAAACTCTGGTTTCTCTATAATACTTTCCTCAGCTTTAAAGTCCAAAGTGAGGGCTGAAATGTCCAATGGTAAAAAACAGAAACATTTATGCAGAAGGATAACATTGTAATTTGTTTTGCTATTTCAGGTTAATGATATCTTCACTGCCTCATCGATATCAAAACATTATGATGGCTGCAGCGTTATTGCTTTTGGGTAAGTAAAAGAGGTAGTTTAACCAAGAGAAACTGTTTAAGATATCACACTGAAGCGTGATTTTTTCTCTCTCTTTTACAGTAGCATACATGGTGATGTGATGGCAACATTAAGATTGTTCTTCAGGGTATCCAAAATCCAGCAGCATTCAGATAACTTTGTTCGAGAGCTGCTCATAGCAGGGCTCAGCTCAGTGTTGCATGGGAAACCACTAGAGGTGCCTGGGTTTGGACAGATCAGCTCTATTGTCTTATTGGGTAACTATCATCATGATGATGAGCAAATGAGAGGAATGGGGATATCAGAGCTAAATGTTTCATTTCCAACAGGAGCCAGTGGGAAGTCGTTTTATGTAATTGGAGATGAGATGACAGGTGAGTTATTACATTTTTTGTTCTCCAGGCTTCAAAATCTCTGATTTTCGAAATATTCCATTTTAATTTATGTTGAAGATTATATATTTAATCCAAAAACTTGGATAACTTTTACATTTTGTCATGGGACACAACCACAAACCTTCATAATTTTGGAAGGATTTTATGTGATAAAGGGCGTAGTGTACAGTTACGAAGTGGAAGTGAAATGATACAGAAAAAACTCAGAAAAGTTAAATCAGCTAACAGACAGGAAAATGAAGACTGGAGCACATAGAAGATAACTTAGAGGGAAAGTTGTGATGAAGTTTAAATCAGAGTAATATTCAGTGCCTGGGACAACTGTAACACTAAATTGACAGTCTGGGAAAAGAACGGGCTCAGATTTACATCTCAAGATGTGGAAAGTTGTTATACACCAGTCCCATAAAGCCTGCAGCTGTAACAGCAGCATAAGTCTGAACTATGAAGTATTGACTCAGGAGGGCTGAAGGTAAATTAACTCCTCACTTTCTTAGATTCTTGTGTGCATACATTTTGGAAAACCTTTAAACCCTGATTAAAAACATTTGATTTTGTGGTTGTAACAAAATAACGTGAAAAAGATCAAGAGATATAAATACTTTAATAGCCAACATATAAATATGCACTTCTTCTGCTTCTTCTCTTACAATTTAAGGATTTCTTTTAAAATATTTTATTGCCTGTCTCTCTTACAAAGTCACTCTCTTCCACCCTCATCTAATTCCCTTCTCTTGCATCTGGGATTTTCAGCAAGGTGTCCAGAAAATGCTTACACCTGTGAAAACGGGGAATGTATTATCAAAAGAAACCCAGCGTGTGATTTCATCCCCGACTGTGCAGATGCATCTGATGAGGCTCGCTGTGGTAAGCAGCTTCAGAGTACAAGTGTTTGTTACACTCAGTCAATATCAAGCAGGCTCAGTTTGCAGAAAACACAGCGAGCATTACAATACAGATCTCCTCCTGTTGAACCTGAACAGACTGCGGCTTGCGCCCGGCAATGGGGAGTCGGATAGTGGGTGGTGAGGACGCCCGGCAAGGAGAGCTGCCCTGGCAGGTCAGCCTGAGGTACCACTGGAGGCACACATGTGGAGCCTCCATCATCAACGAGCGCTGGATCGTCAGTGCAGCACACTGCTTTGAAGGGTATTTTACTTGTGTGTGATTATTTATCTTATATTTATCCATCTTCAACATATTCCAAGGCTTGCATCCTTTCTCATTTCAGTGCCAACAATCCCAGTGAATGGACAGCACTGGTTGGAGCCACGCTGGCCAACGGCATAGAGGCCGAGTCGAGAACTATTAACATCAAGTCGATAATTGTCAATCCTGAATACGACCCCATGACCAGCAACAACGATGTGACTGTCCTGGAGCTGGAGACGCCCCTCACCTTCAACTCCTACATCCAGCCTGTCTGCATTCCCCCTCAGTCCCACGTCTTTGAGCCGGGTCAGAGCTGCATTGTGTCTGGGTGGGGCGCTCTGCAGCAGTTTAGCAGTGAGTTTGCACACATACAAACACTTTAATTCCATCAAATCTATAATTTAAAACAGAGTGTGACTAATATTAATATTAGGTTTTTGTTTATAACAACATGTTGTTCTAAATATAGCCTTATGACATTCCTTCAATAAGTATTGTTTTTTGGCCTGGATTTATTTTTCCCATGCGTAGTCTAATTAAAAATAGAAACTTATTTGCAAATTCTCTATGACTTTACCACGTCACGTTTTGATTTGCACTGTTCTTCTTCTGTTGTTCAGCACATGTCCCCAACACGCTGCAGAAAGCGTTGGTTAAGATCATAGACTCCAAGACATGCAATCAGTCGTCTGTGTACAGAGGTGCTATTACTCACAAAATGATGTGTGCTGGGTTTCTGCAGGGGAAGGTGGACTCCTGTCAGGTCAGTGGAAGCTCACATCAGGTAGAGTTTATAATTTTCCAATTTTGTCCTGCAGCGTTTATTGAAGATCTCTGGAATCAAAGGTGATTCATTCCTAAAACAAATCCTTGAGTTGTTGTGATTATCTGCTATCTTAATAAGGACAACTTCTTATAGAAAATTGTCCTGTATAAGAACACTGTGGCTAATAACTACAGAGGCTAACAACGGCTATTAGCCTCTGTAAAGAAAACGTTATAAGATTCAGAAATTTCAATTTAAGATTTTGTGACTTAGCTAGACAAACTTCCGGCAGTATTCCTTCAGTTAAACCCATGTCCATGTGTCTGACCTACAGGGTGACTCTGGAGGGCCCCTTGTGTGTGAGGGCAGACCCGGGAGGTTCTTTCTGGCCGGGGTGGTGAGCTGGGGTGTGGGTTGTGCCCAGGTCAACAGGCCTGGAGTTTACGCCCGCGTCACCAAGCTCAGAAACTTTATTCTAAAATACACAGATCCAGCTTTGGTCAATGACCAAGTAAAGCCTGTTCCAACAATACCAGCCCTGTTGACCAGTAAGTCCTCTGGGAGCCTCCCAATGCCTCAGAGCATGGCAATGGATGAACCTGCTGGAGTCCCTCAACCTGGTAATGTGGCCATCAAAACTGGGAATTTATTTCTGAATACAAATAATCCCATGTCTATGATATGAATGCTGTGATGTATTCCAGCCACAAACTGCAGTGAGAACTTCCAATGTGACTCCAGTTTGTGCATCAGTAAAGTCAACCCAGAGTGTGACAGAATCCCCGACTGCCCCAATGAAGCCGACGAGAAAAACTGTGGTAATGTTTGTGGGCGTAAAACACAGTGAATGTTGGGTTTCGACAACTTGGTACTTGAGCTATGTCTTTGCTCCAGACTGTGGTGTTCGTCCTGCGCTGGGCGTTCAGCGGATCATAGGTGGAGTCACGGCTCGGCGGGGAGAGTGGCCGTGGACTGGCAGTCTGCAGTACCAGAAACAACATCGCTGTGGAACCACGCTCATTCACAAGAAGTGGTTACTGACTGCTGCACACTGTTTTAACAGGTACAAATATCTCCAATAAAATAAACATGTTATAATTATAATAAAAGGCCTCAACTAACAGTTTTATTTCACGGTTTTCATTCATAGTGATTCTAGCCCCAGTGAGTGGGCTGTAAGCCTCGGGTCTGTGCTGCGGTCTGGGTTAGGCGCGTTGGTTATTCCCATACAGAGGGTGATCATCCACCCGGCTTTCAACGGCACCAACATGGACCATGATGTGGCTCTGGTGGAGCTAGCAGTCCCGGCCCCGGTGTCCTACACCATCCAGCTGGTGTGTCTTCCCTCGCCGGTGCATCTCTTCCTGGAGAACTCAGAGTGCTACATCACAGGCTGGGGATCCATGAAGGAAGGAGGTGAGAGTCACACAAAACTTATTTATGTTACATGTTTTGGGTAACAAAACAAATTTTAATATATAATAATTCCTGGATAAACCATAAAAATTATTATTTTTACTATTATCCGAAAAGAAAACACCGAAAACCTTTAACACCAAAAACTACCCTCAGTGCAATGCCAGCAATGTCTATCAACATGGCTGATTAGGTGTTTGAAGCACCTCAGCACAATTTAAGGTCTTGCATGTCCAAATTCTAGATATTATGATATTGTGGTTTTTATGTATGATTTTAGAGGTAATTTCACTTTAAATAGGTATTACTGAGCATATGACATTTTGTCACAATAATCATTAAAACCGGAAATTGTTTCACTCATATTTCATTTGATAAATTGGATAAAAGATTTGAATATTTTGCTAATTATTTTTAGTGCCATTTTCACCCTTTTTATTAAATATCAATCAAAAGTTTAATGTTTCTAAAATTTCATGAACTGAAACAAGAGTAATTATTTTAAATGTTTTTTTATACTTCCCTAGGAGTCCTGAAAAACTTCTATAATTTTTTTACATTAAAAAAACAACAGCTGTTCCCCACAGCAGTTGTTGTAAATTAGAATATTATTGAATAATGCATTATACAAACTAATTACACACAATTGAATGTTTGAAAGCCATTCATTCTGTTAATTATGATGACTTTCCACAAAGTTAACAGAAGCATATCATTTAAAATTAAAATATTACATAAAACCAATAAAAGGAAAAAACATATATAATACAGACAGGTAGCCTTAATAAAGATTTGTCAATTCTCAAAAGACACTTTTAATTGGACAAATGAGCCTCATCAGAACACACCTCCTAATTTACTGAATATGACTGTATATAAAATACTTTTCACAATGTATTTCTTTATGAAATTTCTCATCATTATTCTACAAAATACCATTATATTTGCACCATTTTTTAATAATATTGATCCAGCGAGGATAAATATTTCCCCCAGGCTCTCTGACCAATCTGCTGCAAAAAGCTGCAGTGAACATCATTGATCAGGACGACTGTCAGCTGTCATATGGCAACCTGCTGACTCCCAGCATGATGTGTGCCGGATTCATGGAGGGAGGACGGGACACCTGCCTGGTAAGAAACACCATGTGTCATCATTTTAAAAAGAAACATATCTGTGCCTGTTTTTATGCCAAACTTCTGGGTGGTCCACTCTTGGCAGTTTCTGGGCAGTAACAGGAAGCTCTCAGGGGCGATGGAAAGTTGGGCCCTTTTATAAACAGTGGTTGAGTAGTTCAGTGAGAGCAAAGTGAAGCTCTCCCTTCATACCTTAAAGGTTTCTAGGACTTTGGAAACCCAAATATGGCAGAATGAACTTGCAAGACATGCGAGAGAAGAAAGAAGAATGTGGTAAAAGTTGGCTTTTTTTGAAACACCTTAGGCACATCTAACCTTTTTTAATTGTCCTTTTATTAAAAAAAAAAAAAAAAAACTCAACGTATTCCTGCCTTGGTCAAAACACCTGGGGCCTCATGCTTAAAAGAGTGCGCAGTTTTCACACTAAAACTTGGCGTACGGAAAAATGAACTATGAACTACTGATAACATGTCTCTGAAATTCCCAGCAAAAATGTACTATTTATTTGCAGAAAATGAGAAATGATCAAAATAAGGAAAAAGATGTAGCGCTTTTAGGCCTCAAATAATGCAAAGAAAACAAGTTCATAATCATTCAGAAACAACAATACTAATGTTTTAATTCAGGAAAAGTTCAGTAATCAATATTTGGTGGAATAAACAGGGTTTTCAATGGGGTTCAGTCCAGCGGTCTCATATTTTTTTCCAGAGCTGTATTTTTTATTTTCTTTTTCTCTTGCTCAAAAATAAATTAAACCTAAATGTTTTTTCTGCTTTTTTTAATTTTATTTTATTATTATTTTTTTTTTTACTAAAACCAAAAATATAGTCTACATTTTTAGAAAAAAAAATCATTTGTGCCTATTTTGGACAGAACTGAGGCAAAAAGAAGTGTCAGGTATTTGTGTTCTTTAAAACATAGAAAAAAATAATAGTTGATTGCTTTCTATTTCTTTGGTCTTAAGAGTTTGTTTTAATCTCTCTCCAAAAAGCAATTTTTACTGTATTTTGCCAACTTTAAATAAAGTCTGGTTTGACCAAATGTTAAAAGGAAATTTGGTTTAAAATGAAAACAAACGCTGGAAATATGGTTACTAAAAATATATACTTCTTGTATATGTACTCTATTATTTCTTTAAGTTTTAAAAAAATAAATAATGAAAAAAAAATATTGCTCTAGTTTTTCCAAATGTCCATTGTATTACCTGTAAATTGTAGTCAGGTGCCATAAATGGCCCAAAGTTCCCCTTTTATTTACCAGACACCTAAAAATGAGGCCTTTTGTATTTTGGTTTAAATAACCTAATTCTTGATGTTTCCAGGGGGATTCTGGTGGGCCGTTGATGTGCCGCCATCACTCTGGCCCGTGGTTTATCGCCGGTGTAACCAGCTGGGGACACGGATGTGGGCGAACTGGTTTTCCAGGGGTTTATACTCGAGTGACCTATGTCAGGAAATGGATATCAACATACCTACCTTTCTGATGAAGGAGGAAAAAAAACTGTAAAGACAAACTTGCGGAAATAGTGGATTTTACAGATACGTATTCTCCACGTTCCCATACTGTGCAAGGACTAATGTCATGCCAAAGGCCAGATAACATTTTCTCAGCTAACAAAACACTGACCTATGTGTCATGGGTGCTGTTTGCAACACTGTGCAATAGCTTAACCTGGACCATTCAACATGTACTGATGAAGCAATCATCAGCTGTGGGTAACTCACTACCAACAGTTGCATGATTAAAATTATTTATTACACTTATTTATTTTCCTGATAGGTATGAATACTGGTAAGGGTGCTGTTTCTTTTATTTTTATACTGTGTGGCTTTCTGAGAGTACACTGACCAGCCTCAGCATTAAAAACCATTGATCAGCATGGATCCGCTTATTGCAGTGCTGCATGATGCTGGAGATTCCTGCCTCCTGACATATAAAGGGATGTTCTGAATTACTGCAAAGTTGCACCTTTCTACACAATATTAATGTCTCAGGTATGGAACAAAAAACTATTTTACATGGCATTTTTATTTTAAGTTTGATTTTTTTAAAAAAGTTTTCAGTGAGATTAAGATACTATAGGCTTTTTACTCATCTATCCCAGCTAAGCTAGCACATTTACCTGAGGTTGTTATAGAGGTCTGGGTGCACAAGCATTCAGCTGATGTTCAATCCCCTTGATAAACTGTGTACACTGTTCATTTATTTTTCTTTAGAAATTTAGTGTCATTTTTTTGAGAAAAGATGGGTTTTCTTGGGAAAGTGTGTAAAAAATACTTAGACTAACTTGAGCTTTATAAATGAAACCTGAAGAAAAAAAAACCTGATTAACCAGATTTATTAATTCTTTTCCAATTAAAATAATTTCTTTTTGCACACAATTCCTCTGCAGTCGGTGCTTACAGGCTTCTCTCACTCAAACTATGCAGGTGGGTTGTACTTCCCTGTATGCCTGAGCAGCTACACACACAGAGCTGAGAATGGTGCTGTAGCTTGACTGTGTGAAGCAGAGCCCGGCTGAAACAAGCCCACCACTGTGGAAGGGCAGCAGCTAGAGTAACACATAGGAAACATGTCAGACAAAACAGTTTTGTTCTTCAACTGTAGCTTGATATAGGCTGCCTGGAGGGCTGTGAATGTCAGTTATGAGACTTTAGAGTTACATTTAATGTTGCCAACAGCTCCACATTATGTTTATTATAATTAGGTAATAAGTTTTGCTTGTTTATGTTTTAGCTCAGAGCCTCAGTGGCATTCTGAGACAAGACTTCAGGTGAAATCCTCTCCACCTGCAGACTGAAGGAGTTAGCCAGCTTTATCCAATAACATTAACACATCAACTGTCAGACAACTTAGTCCAAGCCAGATTTGTGAGCGTTGGAGGAGGATGTAGCTGCAGGCAAAATGCGTAACTAGAGGGGAAATCAATTTAAAATATGCGTAGATATTGAGTGGCATGTGTGATTTATAGCGTGTAAATGCATAAGTTCTAGGAGGGGATTTGACAGGGTTTAGATTTGCAGATAGAGAGCTCCACCTGTGTGGCGTCGTTTTCTTCTGTTTTTCCTTCAATATACCCTTGTTAGCATGTAAAGTGTTTCTGTCCAGTCTGATTATTTTCCCAGTTAAACAACAGCTTTTGCAACATCTGTCACTGCATTTATTACATTCAACAGGAATAATTAAACTGTATTGGCAAACCTTTCCTCAAAAGTAAAAATAAAAATGTCCACAAAGATTCTGTTACGGGTCAGAGTCCACAGGCCTCATCTGTCTATGATTGTGACAGATGAGGAGGTGTTGTGCTGCTGACGTTGTGCATCTGCTCCAGTGCTGCACTGTGCTGGTCCTCATTCTAGCGCCAGCGACCCGACAAAGAGAAGGAGGTAACGTGTTTTGAAGATTTTTCACATTCGAGCTCGTTCTCTCTGCAGCCTGGAGTTGTATGTTCGGGACACAGTGTTCCAGGCATCCATATATCTGTCCATGCACATGGCGATGCATTTCTGAGAGGGGAAAAATAAAAAATAAAACAGGTGCAGCATCTTGTAAGAGAGATGTTTAAGTTCTGTTTTTAAAAGGCAAAGAAAGCCCTAAGATTATCAACGTTATAGATTATAACGTTATTATCAACGTTGGATTCCTTTGACAGCTATATATTGCAATGGAGGTTGCTATTTGAACTATTGTGCAGCACTAGTTGTTATGACAAAGAAAAAAAAAAGAGCTCAACTTTTAATTATTGCATTATTATGTATCAAATGAATTGTTCAGATGAGGTTTATTTCTCGGATTCCTTTTGTCTGACGGTCATGTCTGAAATTGAATGTTTCAGTGTCATGTCAGGAGTCAGTGATTAATCAATTCGTGGATTAACTTATTGTTACACTGTGTATTGAAAATAAGTCACAGGAAGCAGCAACAATAAATATGTGGTTATGTAATATATGATTACATCACATAGTATTCACGACACGTAGTACATAATTACACATTACATTATTTTATGTAATGTATAGCTATATTTTGCAACTTCTTTAAAATCCTTCTAATGCTTAATTTAAAAAAATACTTATTAAAATGTGATATTCATAATGCATAATTTAAAGAATGAACCTTAAACATCAACTACAAATTTGACGCTATGAGATCATTTCTATGCTCTTGCGGTTCCCCCGTCAGCTTATAAGCAAATACAGAAATAACCAAAGGCACACGGGAGATATTGCACGATTAAATCGTGATCATAACTACATCATCTAAACTAAACAAAAAAACAAAAAAAATGCACAAAGTTCATACAAACTTCTAAGTCGGTGAGGGGTGTAATAAAAAAAACTTTCTCTAAAACTCGTACCTGTTCAGAGTTGTCCAATGAGCTTCCAGGCTTTCCTATACACTTCTTGAAGCATTTATCAGTCATTCTCTGAAGCATAAGAACAGTGTAACACTTTACAGACATTCGGAGTGGGCAACATAAGCAAACTTGTATTAAAACAAGCGTTTGTGTTAAAACATTCTTTTCTATACCAGCTGAAAAATTATCAGCTCGGTAATTACTGCTCTTTCTCACGTAACACACAGCTTAACTGTATCTTGTTAGCTTAGCATCGAAGATCCATTGGTTTACCTGCAGGAGCTCCTGAGCGTTAGCCACCGCTATTTGGACCTTAACCTGCTCCATGATGGTCCCGGCGTCCATTTTACCGCCAGAACCTCCTGCTGAGAAATCTGAGCCGAACCCGTCCATCTCTACGAGTGTCCGGTTCAAAACAAATACTTTATTAAGCTGGTATACGGCTTCACGTGCAGACTGCAGCTGCTAGGTTTCAAACAGTTCCCCGTGCCCTTGACAGAAAAGGAAGCCGCGAGACGTCATTTCCGTCAAAAAATGTACTCTGCATCATGGGAAATGAAGTTCTGTAAACTGACTCAAAGTAACGTTCTTCTTTTTGTAATTCAATATTTATCTTATTTATACCTGTCAGCTCTACACAATAATATTTCTAACTGAAAGAAAAAATAAAATAAAATAATATATATTTTTAAAAATATTAAATATTTTTTTTAAATTCTGTTTGAATTTCTAGAATGTGTATGTATATATATAAATAAATATATAAAATAGAGCTATGCTGAGGAACTATGCTGACTGATTGAATTTATTTCTTGGTTAAAACAGTGTTTCTCTATCCTGGTCCATAAAGCACACTGCCTTACCTGCTTTAGATCAGGGGTCTTCAAATCCAGGCCTTGAGGGCTAAAGTCCTGTAACTTCTAGACGTGTCCCATGGTCTAATAGGTGCAGTCAAGTTCTCCTGAGTCCTGCTGATGCTGCTGACTGCAGAGGTGTTTTATCGCTTGAAACATCAGAAAACATTACAATACTCTTTGAAGATTGTGTTAAGAAGCAAAAACGTTTTCTGTAATGTTTGAATTCTAGAATGTGTGGATATGATCATTTGTCTGTGAAATATTTGTTACCTTTTGTGTGTGCCCGCCTCAATCCTAGCTCTTTTATAGAAGGAGCTGTAATGACTGAAGTTTCATTGGCTGAGGGTAAATTGAGAAGATGGGGATAACCAGTATATAAGTGCACTGCTGGCTGTAGCAGAGACTGATGGAAAAGTTGCCATTTTGAACTGTGCTATAATGCTGGAGGCCTAATAAACCAGCTTTGTTTATTGTACAGCCAAATTTGTTGATTTCTTTCTTTCCACTCCACACCTCTCAGTGTAACGGATGGTAAAGTACTATGTTGAAAATCAATTAACAAGCAGCTAAAGTTCAAAGAAGAGGTCTGAAATGGTTTAGAAATCATTGAGACATATTGCTGAAGACGACTTTTAATGATTCTAAAACTCAAGATTTTTTCAGTAAAGACTTAAATAAAAGTGGGAGTAATTTGCATGTTAACAGTTTTTTAATTATTATTGTTTGTTCTGTACAGTCAGAAGGTCCAGAGCTTAACAAAGTTCTCTGTAGTTATGGGTAGTTATGAGTTGGTCTAAATCTCAAACCGCGTTATTGGACATTTACCACAAGGTGGAGACACACTCCACACAGTCAAATCAGAGCAAAATAAAACCCTATTGAGCATTGTTCTAAATGTTGTACCAACAAATACTGCTGTATTGTTCACAAAACATTGATATTTTTTATTGCCTATTTAGGGATGCTACCTTTAACCCATTGCAAACATCTGTAAACTGAGTTTAAACATTGTTGGTTTAGCATAGAAAATCCTTTATCTTTTATTTGGGATAAAGGCAAGCCAGTTAAACATCAACATTTCCACAATTCATTGAAGAATCTCTAAATATTAATCTTTCTTTGATGATTTGAACCTTTTATTTGTTCATTGCTGAGACCTTGGGAGGGAAGACGACCCCTATAAAGACTCCTTGCCTTATGTTTCAGACGTTGACCTCAGTGGGAAGACCACCTGCCTTGAGTGAACAAACATGTGGTGCAGTGAGCCCTTTGGCAACAATAAAGTAACGGTTACTGTTCTCCAAACGGACAGTGGTGAACTGAAGACTCCTAGGGGCATTAGGGGATAATTGTGGGGGGTCTGATGAGTGGCGGGGCCTCCCTTTGAGTATTTAATGAACAGTTACACAATGCTTGTATAGAGGAACAAGCACAGAGTCCACAGAAGGTTTTGGCTGGTGGAGGGGGAGGGTCATAGAGCAGCAAAATGAATTAGCCCGAGATTATAATCATGAGTTCATTATTCTAATCTCTTTAAAATCTTAATCTCCTTCAGGCACACTTGTGTGTATGAAAGCATTTGGTCCAGTCAGCTTACAGACAAGGCTCCAGTGAGCCCAGGAGGCCACGGTTATGAAAATATAAATTACAAGAGTATGTGGTTACTGATACTGAGCTTTGAAGTTACACCCTGACTGGGTGTAAGGGTGTAGGGACCTCCAAGTGTGAGGCAGCGCAATGCTTGCAGAATGAATCATGCCCCTTGTTTTTATTTTTTTTAGATTTTGTCCTGCTATAATCAGAAACAGCAATGCGTTTTGTAAGGATTTTATCTGATCGAATATGACAAAGCAGGGCGTAATTATAAATATAAATGATGAGTTCTGTTAAACGTTTTTACAAATACATTTCTTACATCTGCATTCAAGCTTCACAAGTAAATTACATCACTAAGTCTTGTGTGGTCTGCTTCAATCAGCTTTGCACAAATTTGCCCATCTATTTGCAAAATAGCTTAAACTCATTCACAGATTAAGCTTTGGCATCCTTGAACATGTCTTGCCACAGATTCATAGCTGGATTTAGGTCTCAATTTTTACTCGGCTGCTCAAATATAACCATGCACATTAAAGTTAACCATTTCAATTTAACTCTATTTTAGGGGATGTTCTTTTGCAGAGAAGTGCATCTCTAACCTCTGCCTGAAGTATTTTTCAGCATCTAACAATTTTTTTCAGCTTTGTCCTGTATTTAGCTGTATCCTTCTTCACATCATTGCTGCTTTCTTGTTTCCACTAGAGAAAGTGGAAACATGATCATGCTGCCATCATGATCACTATGATCACAAACACTATGTGGTTGAGGTGTATTCAAGCTGATATTTGATTTTAGTTTTCTGCCAAACTGTGAAAGTTCTATTTTGATCCCATTTGACATGGCTTTTTCCTCTTTTGCTGGCTCTCCCATCCTGACCTCTGGCAAAAACTAAAAGACTTATGACTTTCTTTCAATAATGGTTTTCCTATGGCCACTTTTCCATAAATGGGAGATTTGTAGAGCTGTGGACCAATAGCTCCTCCAGAGTTAACATTTTATTATTTGACTTTACTTACTCTAGTCTGTATTATGTTCAAAATACTAACAGATGTCTCACTTTTAAGATTCTTGTTCATAAAGAAATGCAAGCTATATACATTTAATTTCTCACTTATGCACTACCTTGTGTTTGTTTCATAAAAGTCACAATAAATTAATGAGGATAGTGGTTGTAATGCAACAGAATGTGGGACAGCTCAAAGGTATGAGTACTTTCGCATGACTGCAAAATAATTTGACATGACGACCACTGAAATTGGAAGCTACCATTGTGAAAACACTGAGAAGCAGAGTAAGAAAAAGGAGATTACCGAAAAACAGGCATGCTCTCATCCACACACACTGTGACAGCTGAGGAACAGCAGCCGCTTTGAAGCTTCAGAAGCAGCTGCTGAGTGACAGTAAGAGGGAGCAAGGAGCTCATTGAGGGGAAGGCGAAACCTGAGAAGTGTGGAATCTACTCTGCAAGTTGGGGTCCCGCTGCTGTGGGTCATTCAGTTTAGTGCAAAAAAACAGGGTCTCCCAAATGTATGTTCATTAAATAAGCAAATAATATACATTTTTTTTGCTTTGAAGTGTATTATTGACTCGTTAAAACGTGAAAAACAGGTACTGCTAATGACATGAACAATGACTGTGCTCCTTCAGTAAACCATAGCAGCAGGTTGCACAATAGAGGAACTGGCGCACCTAAACACAGCTTTTCTCTCATGACATTAAATACACTTGAGGACAAGTTCAGGCACATCCCAACAGAGATAACTTTAATTTTTCAAATACCTAAAGATATCTGTCACTAAAAAATTCAGGGAAATCTGGCACACCTTTTTTATTTTGAAATGCATTTTGCAACATAAACACAAGCTTCTGTTGTTCAGAGTTGATTCTTGATTTCTTTGTATGTGCAAGGTGATGCAAGGCCATATAAAGCTGGCATTACTTTTTCTTCAGGGAACCTGCCTGAAATGATGGGACATTCTTTAAAAAATTCTTTAAAAACCTCACAAGCACTCAGATTCTGCAGAAAATGTTAGGAATTTTACTAAAGAAGCAATTTGAGGCGCCTCAGAAAAGCTTAACCTGCAATCATATGATCATTGAGACCGTTGGTTTGGCCTGTGTGGAGTTAGTTGAGCCGATGAGTGCAAGCAATTCTAATGTCCATTTTAGCGCTTAAGTTAAAATGTGAAAAGTAATCTGAGATTCTTTTTTGCAAAATCACAAGATGACAGACATTTAGGACATAGAATCACATGAAACTGCACCCTTACAGAGAATTTCAAAGGGGAAAAAGAAACCAACAAAACATTACGTGAACATATAAAATGCAAAATGTTTTGGGAAACATTCCTTGGGAATGAGACAAAAGTTGAACTTTCTGAAAAACGTCCATCCTTTCATATCTCTCGCAACACTGAAACAGCAGTAAGAAAAATAGCATCATACCCACAGTCACCCCTGGTGGCAGTAGAGTGGTGATCCAAGATGGTCCTCTCTGTCAGGACTTGGATTACTGGAAGTAAATGGTGGAACCATGATTGCAGAAGAACACTAGGATCATGTAACAATAAATAAATACCTTAGAGTGCCCAAATTGGGAGACATATCTGATTGTTATGCACTATTGTCAAAAACCCTCCAATGTGTTTGAATTAAAGCATTTCTTCAAAGAATAGTGGGTCAACATTTCTCCACATCAATGGATAAGACTCATGGACATCACCAACACTTGCAGTTGTTGCGAGCAAAGGTATCACACTAAGTTACTAGACTCAGAGGTGCAAAAGATTTTTCATGTAAGCACCAGGATGGTTGTTTGCTCAGCATTTGATGATTTGAAACCTGCAAGTATAACAAAACGAAGAAAAATTAAGAAACCTATGAGGGGGCAAGTTCAACTTTTATGTCTAACAATATTTTGCATCTTTCACACTGGGACCACAATAGTTTTTGTATTCAAAACAATTTCTAAACAATCACTAAGAGTTTTTTTCTTGGGATTGTGCACGTCTGATGTATCATCCAGTTGTTGAAACTTGGTTTAACGATGTAAATAAAGAACAATCTAGCTTCTACTGGAAAAACCTGAATAATTTAGTCAGTGCGTTAGATGTATTTGAAGTGTCACATGTATGATCAAGAGACTCATTACTTTGTAATGCAAGCCATAATTTCAGTGCCTGTCAAAGACAGTACTGTGCTTGGTTTCTTTCTGAGCACTTTGTGTTTTATTTGCTTTATAGCCTTACTGGGTAAAAATGTTGCAGCTTTGGCAAAGGAAGCATGCAGGAATGTACAAGAAGCAAATCATAAAACTAAAAATTATTGTTCACTATTGACACAATACAAATGTCCTAAAAGAAGACTTTTAACTTCTTTTCAAAGCAATTTACCTAATTTTTGTGAAATTTTGAAAAAGGTGTCTGCAACTTGTGTTTCTGACACAAGGCCGTCAAACCTTTCTCTTTCTAACATTGACACACTGTGGCTGTTTAATGGGTATTGGAAATAAAAAGTTGCCCAAATATAGGCAGTATGTATTTGAAGAGTGATACTAATAAGAAATGTACGTCAGGAATCGGGATGCAAGGATAGCGAAAATACCTTTGAACTTAGAGTAATAGGATTCACAAACTTGAACTCTGAGACCATTCATTCATAGCATATAGTTGGAACTATATATTTACGTACACTATATAAAAATACACACAACCTATTATAATGGCAAAAATAATCTGATTAAACCAAAATGGGTTGGGAGCATCATGTGTGTCTTTTTTGATGCAAGGCATTTGTGAAATGTAATAGAAATGAAAAAAAAAAAAAAAAACCAAACAAACAAAACTTTATGCAGAATGTTAAAGGTTGAACACATATTAGTCTCAGTAACAAAGGCAGCGCTTTGGGAGGAATGGCCACCACATTTTCAATTCCGCTCCAAGTTTAATAAAGTTACTGTTGAAGTCAGCTTAAGCACCCAATGACAGGTGTTTTTGGCTGATTTATTGCAGCGCCTTTGTGACAATAAGGAATGAATACAAAGGAAGGCTTTTCAGTGGAGGCGGCAGCTGATTGGGCAGCTGCAGCGAGGTGGGCGGAGCCAGAGGAGTTTCGCTGCGGCCGCTGCTCTTTCTCTCGGTTCAGACTCGCTACCCGTCGATCTTCAACCGTCGTCCTCGGAGCTGCTAACTTTTCACGTTGTTCCTACGCGGACACACTCCCAAGTTTTAGAACAAACAAATGGCCCGTCCGTCTTCACCATCTTCTAGCCATTTAGTGTGGGATTTAGTTGTGAATTTAAAAAGCAGATTTGTCTAAATTGCGGCGCAACTTCAGCGAGATCGAAGACGAAGTTGTAGCCGAGATAAAGGAATCCTGATCGGCCCTTCTGCTTGTGTCAACGGTAAGCTCCAAGACGCTTAATCTTTACCTTAAATACAGAATTGGGCTCATTTGGCATTCGTCTATCCCCATAAAAGTGTGTGTTTGGAAGGGGATTGGCTGTAGGCTGTAATTCGGGACGCTTTGATGTCGGCTGTAACGCAGCAGCAGCCTGGATGGTTTTTGGACTGCTGCTAACTTAGGAGGAAAGTTGAGCGCATGGTGATCTGCTGACCAGTTTCCCCCATTTACCGCACAAAACCCAGTTGGGTTTCACTCCGAGTCCCTCCACGGAAGTCCGGCCTTTTCAGCCGGAGTGAATAGTCGACTTAAATTTATCTACTTTGAAACAAAAGGAGCTTTGAAGCGGAAGATATTTATTTGGTCGCTTTCAAGCAGAGTGCAGCCTTCATGAAGCCTGGACTTTGTTTTTTTCCTCTAGGAGGTAATTACCATAATAAAGGTGCGACGATTCAACTGTAGCATTTTATATTCAAAAATATTTCTGTGCGTGAGCAGCTGTAATTCTGGCTCCTCAAATGGTCTGGAAGAGGTTTTCTGTTTTAATGTGTTCTAGCCTGGTTATATAATTTGGTCCAGAAGGAGCTGGTTTGAGGTGTCACTTCAAATGTGGGCTTTAAAGCTTCGCCTTTGGCTCCATCTTGCATGTGATCCAACTGAGGAACTGAACAAGCATGCTGGAATTCATCTGGTGACTCAGTCCTCAATTGTTTATAGGGGCAGTGAGATGTGAGTCAAGATAGCACGCCCAGGTGTTTCTTCTTTAGCTTACTGTAATTGCACTGAAAGTCAATGTAGGTTACTTTACATTATTCTTTTTGTCTTTGAGGTCTGACTGCGATTGTATGTGTTATTGATTTTTGTATTGTAAATCTCTGGCATGCACTGTGCACACTGGTTTTGCAGTGGGAGTGTTTGTTATCTCGTCTCCTTTCATCTCTACAGTCTGAAGTTCATTTCCGTTCAGCTGATGCAAGGGTTTTATTTTTGAATGAATCTGCTGGGGTTTTTCATATTTAGCAAGGAAGTAGTGGTCACAGGGTTCTGGTGTAGGGAAAGATGAGATTATCTAATTACATAGATATTATGCATCCGTCCATTTGTTTATACAGCCTTCTGTTTGTCTGCCCATTAATTTGTCAATATCTTTTTCCATCCGTCTGTTCTTTTCATCTAAGTTTGAATTCATAATTGTTTGTTTATATGTCAAGTTTGCCTTTACATCCAGCACTATCCACTTTTTATCCAAATATGTATTTGTCCAATTATATATATTTTTTCATTTATCATTCCACCCATTATTTAATTTTTTGTTTATCAATCAATTTGTAAACTTTTCTGTATTTCCTTCCTTTGGATTTTACGTCTTCCTCAGCATAAGCCAAACAAAAAATGCTATAAAAATTCAAATAAGTTGGCCGCTTTGATGCAGTTTACTGACATTTTTTCTACTGTCTTTTGTTGCCAGGTCAAAGTCAAGATGTCTGTAAGCAACCACGAAAACCGGAAGTCGCGTTCCAGCTCCGGCTCCATGAACATCCAGCTTTTTCACAAGACGTCGCACGCCGACAGCCTGTTGACTCAGCTCAACCTGCTGCGCAAGCGAAGAGTCTTCACCGACGTTGTGCTGAAAGCCGGCAACCGCTCCTTCCCATGCCACCGGGCGGTCCTGGCCTCCTGTAGCCGCTACTTTGAGGCCATGTTCAGCGGGGGGCTCAGGGAGAGTCGGGATGCTGACGTCAACTTTCACGACTCTCTCCACCCGGAAGTCCTGGAGCTGTTGCTTGACTATGCCTACTCGGCCCGGGTCATCATCAACGAGGAGAACGCGGAGTCACTGCTGGAAGCTGGGGACATGCTTCAGTTCCACGACATTCGGGACGCAGCGGCAGAGTTCCTAGAGAAGAACCTCCATCCGTCTAATTGTCTCGGGATGATGCTTCTGTCAGACGCCCACCAGTGTCAGAGGCTGTATGAGCTGTCATGGAGAATGTGCCTGGCAAACTTTGCAACTCTCTTCAGAACAGAGGATTTCCTCAGCCTGCCCAAAGATAAAGTCCAGGAGCTGATCCTTAGTGAGGAGCTGGAGGTGGAGGACGAGAGCCTAGTGTACGAGGCTGTCATTGACTGGGTGAAGGCGGACATGGAGCGCCGGCACAGTGAGTTGCCTGATCTGCTGCGATGCGTGCGCCTGGCCCTGTTGCCAGAGTCCTATCTGCTGAAGAATGTCGCTTCAGAGGAGTTGGTGATGTGCCACAAGGTGGGCCGGGAAATCGTAGAAGACGCAGTGCGGTGCAAGATGAGGATCCTCCAGAACGACGGCATTGTGACAGGGTTCTGTGCACGGCCCAGAAAAGTGAGCCAGGCCTTGCTGCTTCTTGGGGGACAGACGTTCATGTGTGACAAGGTCTACATGATTGACAACAAAACCAAGGAGATCACACCCAAAACAGACATCCCAAGCCCCAGGAAGGAGTGCAGTGCTTGTGCCATTGGTTGTAAGGTATGTGTGTAATGCAAACTGCAGTAAATCTATTTTGTAGCATGTCTTTGATTTGAATTTATGTTATATTTCTTTGTTCTCCAGGTTTATGTTACTGGAGGCCGCGGCTCTGAGAATGGAGCCTCCAAGGATGTCTGGGTCTACGACACGTTGCACGATGAGTGGTCAAAAGCAGCACCAATGCTTGTGGCCAGATTCGGACACGGCTCCGCAGAGCTTGACCACGTGCTGTATGTAGTGGGAGGACACACATCGCTGGCGGGATCCTTCCCTGCGTCTCCGTCTGTGTCTCTAAAACAAGTCGAACAGTACGACCCGCAGAGCAACAAGTGGACCCTGGTCGCCCCACTGAGGGAAGGCGTAAGCAATGCCGCGGTTGTCGGTGCCAAAAATAAACTCTTTGCTTTCGGAGGCACCAGTGTGAACAGAGACAAATACCCCAAGGTGCAGTGCTTTGACCCCTGCCAGAACCGATGGTCCGTACCCGCCGCCTGCCCTCAGCTGTGGCGGTACACGGCAGCGGCCGTCGTCGGCAACCATGTCGTCGTAATCGGAGGTGACACGGAGTTCTCAGCCAGCTCTGCGTACCGCTTCAACAGCGAGACGTATCAGTGGTCGAAGTTCGGTGATGTCACAGCCAAACGGATCAGCTGTCACGCGGTGGCATCAGGGAACAGGCTGTATGTGGTTGGAGGGTACTTTGGGGCTCAGAGGTGTAAGACGCTAGACTGTTACGATCCATCATCAGACTCCTGGGACAGCGTGACCAGTGTGCCATACTCACTCATTCCTACTGCCTTCGTCAGCACATGGAAGTATCTGCCGTCTTAGACACACAGGCTCTGCAACTTTTCTAGGTGAGTAATTGTAGCTTCCATTAACATCTAAAAGTCTTTAGCCATACTGAATTTCTTTATACCTAACTTCTAAGGAGTCATATTATCTTGCAGTCTTCTACAGAAGGTTTGGTTCCATGGAACCAAATTAAACATTGGTGTTGGTTTCAAACTTTAGCTGCAGTGTAAAGAGCATAAATCAACTTCTGCCACATTGTTAGATTCTGTGCCTGGGTGAGTTCCACTTTGAACCTGAGGCGGTCGCTTTAAAGCCGCAAACTGTTTTGCAGGTTGCCAGGGGTTACAGCTGTTAAAGATTATCTAAGTGCCGGGTGTTGGACAAACATGTTGGAGTTTATGGGGCAGAAAGAATGTTAGCGGCGCTGCTAATTACAAAGCCAGGACTGTAAGCTGAAGCCTCCGTCACAGAGTGGAGTGAGGTGTAGTCGGCCGATCAGGTCTGTGCTTGTGTGGATGGGAAAGTTAAGTAAAGTTAAGGCAGCTTGATCCGCAGGGGTCAGGGTTGCCTGATGGACAAGCTGTTGTTAGACAGTAACTGAAAGCAGGTGGAAGAGGCGATGTGTCATTTGAAGTGCCCTCTGGATGCATTCAGAAACAGCTTTTTTTTGTAAGATCATATGTCGCTGTCACTTCATCCACATAAAAATATTGCAGATGTCTGCTTATTTATACATTGAATTATAGGATTAGAATGTGTTGACAGGGCAATCTGTTCTCTTCGAAGGATAAACAGCAGTTCAAGGGTCTTTTTATAGCTTCAGGGACATGGCAAGGGAGGAGGCAGTGCCCCGTCTCCAGGATATGGAAATGTAATTTACTCATATCATACCAGACTGATTTAGGAATTGAGCAGCTCAATCTGCCTCATGAAAGGACAGGTGGCAAATTTCACACTTTTGTGCTGAATAAAGGGTTTTCCCCTGACATGTCTTTCGGTATTTGCAGAGAGAGCTTAAGGAGGGGCCTAATTCCTGAAATGAGAAGAGGAAAGGCTGAATTATGTGGGAGTTAGGCCATTTTAATACACCCTGAGGTGGTAGAGCAAGTTTTGGGCTGTATGTCATGTGACCTGGTTTGCAAGCTTAATTTAGCATTTATTCAATCAATAATCAAAACAAAAACAGTTCAGCCAGCTAGTTATGCAACAGTAGGGACTCCTGCACTTCATTGTATTGCTTTGTTGTCTAACTTTTTGAAGTAGCTTTATATAATATGTTGCCATGGCTACATACCCAAGTAGTGAAAAGTTTTTAGAGAAATTTCACCAAACACCAGGGTGAGAGGACAAATCAAATCATGGCAGTAAACTCAGAAGTGACATTTTCTGAGTTCAATAATCTGTAGTGATTAGTTTCTGTATTAGAAATTAGCTGAAAAAATATGCTGTGTTTTTAAAATCACTAAAACATTAAAATAATATAAAATGAAAATGAGACTTCCAGAAGAAATTTAAATATAAGTAAAAATTCAAACTGCTCTATCAGATGTTTAGAAAACATAATTGAATCTCATCAAAAACATTCCAGCTTATTAAAACTTAATGATGCATCAAAGATTTCTGATTTGAATATTAACTTTCCTTGTGTTTGTTACCAAGTGGGAGAGAATAATTGTCCCTCAAAAAGCACAAGGTGTTTGAATGATTTCAAGACAAGACATTTTCTATTGGAAAAGTAGCTAAGGGGTTGAAACAGTTTTAACTGTTCAACAGTTTTACAGTTTTAAATATAGGAAGTCCCGGCACACAAATGCTTAATGCTGCAAAAGTTGAATAGTTAAAATGGGACAAAGTTCAAGTGGTGGTGTAGAACAGTGAATTGTGAAAATATAACATATTTTATGCATATCTTTCCAAAACATTACTGGAAAATCAGTTCACAGATTCAAAACATTTATTTTCAAAAGTCAACAGACTTAATTTGAAAGTGAATTCAGTAAAAGTTTTCTTGAGATTTATAAGTCCTTTTTTCATCTGACAGACTCCGAACAGGCTCCTGTTTTGGAGGAGTTTTAGGAGGAAGCAAGTAATGAGCAAAGGGCTTAGGCGTGGCTGGTGTGTACAGTAAACAGCTGGAGATGGTGGAGCTGGGGGCTTGGCATTATGCAGCTGCTGGTGTATGAGCTGCTGAAGCCATGGTAGTGGAGGGATTTTTGTTTTTTTCTTTTTGTAGAGCCATGATGGAGACAGACAGCCTGACTGTAAAAGATCAAGGCAGCACATCCTTGTGAATTCTCAGTTACACCAACCAGCCCACTGCTGCTGGCGACATGTATGCCTAATTAAAGCAGAGCCGGAGGAGAGGGGTTAAAAAAAAAAAAAAAAGCTCCAGTTTCTGGCCCATCAAGTCAGACTTCTTTCCTCACGTGTCCTGTTTTTCTCTACCTGAGACCTTGGAGCCTGAAGGAGAAAAGGTGATATGAGTGTTGCTATGGAGGGTTAATGCCTTCTCAGACCTCAGTTTGGAGTTTTCAGAGTTGAGTCGTAATTAGTTACACGTGTTCAGTTACATTTACTTTGGCACGTTTTTGGAGAAATGTACTTTCAGGAGTATTTTTATTATGCTGTACATTTTACTTTTACTTGAGTAATTTTATTATGACGTATCATTACTCTTACTAGAGTAAAATTTCTAGATATTCTACCAGCTATGAGGAACTTCACCAAATGAAGAAGAAACTTGATTTAACCAAAAATTTGCCAAAAACAAATTCTTCAGTTTTTGTGAGTGAAAGAAACTGATTTTGAAAAAAAAAAAAAATATTTTGTATGATTTTGTTAGCTTGAAGTTCTTGTATATAAATTATTTTCATTTTGATCTATAAAATACCAAAAATTCCATATAAATTTATGTTTTGGTCTGTATGACGTAATTTTCAAATATTAAATGAAACATTCTGGTCAGTTACTACTTTAGTAGCCTTTTCATAAAATACATTTTTACTCGAGTATGTTCTTGGACAGCTACTTTTACTTGATTAGAATATGTGGAAGTAGTGCTACTCTTCCTTGAATACAATTTCTGTGTGTCCTACCCACCTCAAGTAGTTTCATATGTGACCCAGCCAGAAGTCATAACCTTCAGAAAGTTGTCTGGTTTGGAGGAACCTCATTAGAATATGAGCAAAACATAAAATCATCACAAAGTTCGAGAAAAAGTGAAGTGTGAGTAAGGCCAGCAGGATCATAAACCATATCCTGCAGAGATTGGCAGCTGAGTCTAACGCCTGCCTAAAAATACATTTCTCTGGAGGCTGTCAACGTTCAGCTGGGGTTAGAGAGAAAACAAAGTGTGTGAGTGAGTGTATGTGTGTGTATGTATGTGTGTTCCCTTTCCTTTTAGGTTTGCTGCAGCTGAAAACCACCAGTCAGCTGTTCAAGTATTCACTGGTAGTATTGTTGGTTTTTATGCAGTAGTAAAAACCACTTGTTTTCCACTCTTACCACCCTCAGACTCGCTCACATGGGCCGGCACATTGCTGACATCGCTGGTTGCTTAAAGAGCCAGCCGACCCAGTTCTAATTCAGCAGGAATGTAGGTGTGGTCTGCGTTCCCGTTAGTCCGCGTTTGTTAATGTGGCCGCGTGATGCGTGTTGGATTGTTATCCGCTGCTCCTTTTGGTCACCACCTACTGTATTTCTTTGCCTCTTGCTCTTCCATTAGATGCGGCAGGCCACAGACTCAGAGCAGCGAGCCAGAAGCTGCTGCTGATGGAAAAGTATTTGTAACCATTTAAGCAGTGAGGTTTGTCTTTATGGTCAAGGCAGGAGTAAACAGCTCCGATCCCCATCAGCAAAAAACGTAACCTCTTTTTCACCCTTAACCTTCATTCTCCATGGAAAGTATTTAATAGTCACAGCGACTATCATGATGTCTAGTTTGATGCATAGAAAGTTGTGTAATATGCAGGTTTATGTGAACACAACAGAGCCTTGTTTCCATTGAACATAAAATTGCGCAAATTGTAATTCCGAAAATGAATTTGCTTCATGGAAAAGCTCACCATTTTTTAGTAAATTTTATGCTTTAGTGTGGTGGTTTTTAAGCCGTATCGAGATCTTTTTTTTTTCTTTTTTTTTTTGCTTCACATGGGCAATGCCAGTTTGTTTACAGCAGCAGCAAGTTTATTTGTAGCCACAAGAGGTCGCGCAGTTTATCAAAACCCAAGTTTGTTATTCAAATGTTCAATAGCGGTTCTGTAAAATTGCACGCCACGTTTTCACAAAATGGCCGCATACTTAGCTGCTCCCAAGAATAAGGGGCTTGTAACTCCACCTGAATGAGACTTTAGCGTCTCCTCTGATGGCAGATGGATGATGAGTGCTAGAGCCATGGCTGAATTATAAACATAGCTTATGTAAGTGTTTACATCCATAGCCACCATGATTTGTAAAGGCTTAAATGTACAGACTTATTCACGTGTGGAAGTAAGTAAATCACAAAATTTAGCCATGTCTTATTGACATGCCAAATATTGAAAAAGGTTTTTGCACATTTGTAGTGGGAATGCAGCAGGCAGCCATTAGTACCAGATGTTTTTTCATCAGACCAGCAAAGTATTCTGTTAACCACAAATTCATCCATTACAATCAATACAAGAATAAGCTTTACAGCACTCAAATGGCACTAGCTTAGCCATTCAGAGGCCTGGTTCAAAACGTGATCAGGATAACTAAACATGGAATTTATAGAAAAGGAATACAAGAATCAAGGAGAATGTTTAGATAATTTTGCAGTCGAAGCAAATGGACGCTGTGCATGTGGAGAGTTACAATAATTTTCTCTGACTTATGAAATCTTTGGGATGAGTTGGACTGCAGAAGCAAGAAACTCCCTCAAAAGAGCTTGGTAAAGGCTTTGTTTTATTTTTATCCTTCCAGCAAGTAAAGCTGGGTTAGTCTCTTGGGCTTACCTGTAATTAAACCAGTTTCTTTACCAGCAGTAATTAAAGTTTGGGTAGCAATAGTGTTCTCTCTTAGTGTGACCTCAGGGCTATTAGTTAGCTGTTGGTCGCAGACGGGGTGTAACTGGAGATCTACTCACGGAGTCGTACTTCCAGATCTCCTCCTTTTCCCACTAACTCAAAACATCCACAAAATGCCTGTTATCTATTTTAAAGGTTCCTTTCCCAGCCCCAAAGATGCACACACATAAACAGCCACCTCTTTTAGCCGGATCTCTCCTGAAGTTGGCAGCTCTCTGTGGCAGGGTACACCTGCAGAGGTCGGGGGGGCCCGGTGGGACTCGTTGGCGGGCTCGGACAGCTGCTGTAAAATGGAAAGGTCGCATCAGGATCGGGGAGGAGGAACGCAGGGGCCCCCAGTCACTCAATACTAATGTTTTATTAATGCCTCGCTGTGAGGGCCACCAGGAACACGAGCTGAAAGGAGCTTTTATTGCGGCATCTGCGTACGACAACGACTCTCCCTCTACCACCTCAGCTCAGATACACATTTCTCCTGAGGTCCCTGGAGTAATCAGTTCGCCACATTACAGCCCCTCGGCACGGCCGGCCGCATTAGCATAAACCTAATGGAGGTTTTATTGGCCTATTCTCCATGCTGAGGGTAACAAAAAGGTAAAGGAAAGGCGACGTTTGAAATGGCTGAATAATCACCCAGACTAATTAGATTACAGCCTTAAAAAGAGACGAGCTGTCATACAGTTCCAGCGGCCTCTTCAGAGAACCAGCTGAGGCCGGATGGAGCGACTGGCTGTCTGGTAATTAATCAGAGGAGCATGTTCAGTCCCACAGATCATCTTTGTCCCAGCTTTAACATTCCTGTTAACTGCAGAATCCTCTGAGACTCATGGAGATGAAGCAAGGTCTAGTCACGTGTGGGTCATTGCAGGATGGACTTCTTGGTGGTCATTATTAAACCCAGAATAGGCCGCTAAAGAAGGAGGACCGGACTTTGCTTTGGGACTTTACGGCTATAAAAGGGGGGTGGACAAAAGTTAAAATCTCGATTCAGTTTTAGCAAGTTCATGATTTTAGCTGTCAGTTTAAGTCAAAATCAACATTTCTTTAAAACGTGTTTTAGCTGTAAACTTGAGGCTCTAAAGAAACTCAGGCAGCTGGTGATCATTTTAATATTAATAATAGCTTGAGATGTGGGTGAAAGGGGATGTGTGTAAACGATCCAGCTCAGGGCTGCATGTTATCGACCTTGACATGTAACATTAGAGGAAGTGTGTGTGAGACGGACTGGAGCTTACTGCTGGTGGGGGCAGGATCTGTTGTTGTTGCTGAGGCAGCTGAGTCTTGACATGGGAACGGTGAGGTTCGCATAAAGCATTTGGTAAGTTTGTCGATTACAGCTTGCATCCAAAAGTAGGACGACACACAAAAGGTCTTTGCCAAAGATGTTGACTCTTCAGAAAAATTCCTAAAAAATTGAGTGGAGTGAACAAGTGTGGTTGACAAATAATAGCAATAAAATGTATTGTTTTTTTGTTTTGTTTAGAAATTGGTCAAATTAAATTTTTAGATGGACATCAAAGTTTTACTTTTTGAACTGAAATGCATCAATGATATTTCAGTTTGTCTGTGAAGAGCTCAATGTAGACCAAAGTTCATTTGTGTCCAATGGCTGATAACTCCACTCCTCATTCAGCTGCAACAGCAGCTTATAAAGTATGCATAAAAGCTCATCTACATGAAAAAGGAGTAGCTTTTTGTTTGTTTTTGTTTTACTTTTGCTGAGCAGAAGTAAAGTTCCTTTACTTTTGCTCAGCTCTGTGGAATTGGCAGTACCTCCAGAAGCTGCAGATTGCGTTGTGGCGAGTATTGCTTCACTACCACCTCCAGTTAAATCTCAGGAAGGCAGATTGATGGATGGATATCCTCAAGGAACTGCAGATTCATAAATCAGAATTTTGTGAAAGATTTCAGATGTCAGTTTTTACAAAGCTTTCTTCTGCTGACACTTATCTTGGCTGAGTTTAGATTTTTTTTTTTTAGTAAACTGTTATGTAAGAACAGTATTCAGAGTGCTGGTTTGTAGCCTTCCTCCTGTGGGTGGTCCATACTTATTTACACTCTGAACAGAGGTATCGTCTGTCAGAAGGAATTTAAAATTGGAAGCATGGAGTTGCAGCCTAGTGAACAATTCTTTGCTTAAATTTATGTTTGCACACAGATCAAGGGGAAAATGCACAACCATCGCCACAAACGTAACGTCTGCAACGTTCTGCAGTCGTTTTGATTTTAATCCATAAAATTAGCACCCTTTTTACTCAGTGTTTTGGGCTTAGGGTAAAATTCAAAGCAGTAGAAGGAGATTGCATGTTTACCCTGGAATGGTACAGGAATACAGGCTGAGTAGGAGCTGTGTCACGGTGAGTCAGACCCTGTTTTGCACCACCGACGCTCTCTATCGAATATCAGCTCTGATGCATGCTGATAGCACTGGCCTTTTTTTTGTGTGTTTGCTGCCTTAAAATATCCCAGTGGATTAGTTTCCTCCAGTTGACTCTTTCAAGATTTGTGCTCTGTCTTCTGCATAATAGCGCACTTTATTATATAAAAACAAAAATATTGCAACGTCTGTTTGTACTGAATGTTCACATCCTTTGTGAAGAATCAAACGGGTTTCTGCTTTGAGGCATTCTAATGTTCAGATTATTTTTCTTCGGTCTCCGAAGGTATGCCTCAGACTTGTTTGCACTCTGTTGCTGTTCCAGGAGCTTTTACCTGGATCCAACTGTTGTGCCTCAGGCTGATTATTCACAACTCCAACAGTACTGCGTAGCACATGGATGCTTTCTGTAATGCCAGCTGTGACAATGAGAGCTTACCAAAATAACCCTCTGCCTGCTGCAGAGGACTGATGTTTAAGGCTGTAACTTGCAGTGCAAAGAGCAGAGCAGAGCTATCATCAGAAACATGCAAATCAGGAGCAAACGGCATGATGAAGTTTCTCTGCAACCCCTCCCACCCCCCCGAGATATTCGGGGAAACATTCCTTCATGTTAGCAGGCGTGGTAAATTAGACGCAGAGTTATCTGGGGTTGCACAGAAAGCCTACGATGAGGGTTTCAAAAGAACTCATTATAGCGTTTGTCGTGCAAAATGCTACTTCCATGTGCAGGAATTTGGAGAGTGGTACTTTAAGAAGGCGATTTGCTGTTTGAACTTTTATCTGAAGAAAGCAGATGGGTTTTTTTTTTGGAATTAGTTTCTTATTTGAATGCAGAGAAGCTTATTTTCAGAGTCAGGTTCTCTTTGTTCAAACCCTGAAGTATTTATTCCTCGAGAACATTACCAGGCCGAGCGCCGTAATCCCACATAACAGGACAACTCTGGTTAAATGTGAGGAATTAATAGCACTTTGTGGGTAAACCCAATAAAATGGCGTGGCGATAAGCTGATGAAGACTTCGCCTTGCCCAGCGCTCAACCACAGCAGAGTGCACAGGACCTAAACATTAATCTCCCTCTTTTCTGTTCCCCCAGATGAGCTGCGGTGTCTGGTATGCAGGCATATGTCTCTCTGCTGGCTCCAAAGAGGAGGAAGATGAAGAAGAAGGGGTTTGTGTCTTCTCGTTGGGGCTTCTGATGAGTCTGCAGAGGAGCAGAGGCCTGGAAAACAGCCCAGAGACTGAGAGTCTGCGGCCTCCTCCCCCCACCTGATCTGTTTACTCTGACTTCTTGTGTAACTTTCTCATGGAAGCAGTCTGAGCGGGAGCGGTTGCCATGATTACTCCAGCGGACCTCGCAGTCATCTCTGCTCCTTCTCTTTCCTCCTCCTGGGACAAATAAGCTACTGTGACCGGACCGGACCCGCTCTGGTCCTTTTCCAGTTTTATGGACATGATGTTTTACAGTGAAGCTCTCTCTCCCTTTCGCCTGACATGTTTACTCAGGTGTGTGTTATTTCCCTGCTCGCGGGGCTGAATTGGACCTCCCCTCAGCCGGCCGTGCGGTGAAGGAAGCAAGTCGTTTGTGAAAGTATATTATTTTGTGCACAGAAATATTCTTCCTCTCTGTATTTTTAGCCTTTGGACTTGGGCTTCCCTCAATTTTGGTGAGCTAAATTTGTATTCTGCTCTGCAACTGAAAAAAGTAACAAGCTCGCAGGAGAGAATGTTGAAGGAGATACTTATCTGTTTCAGTTCTTTTTTTGTTTTTGTCTCAGGGTTGTTTTGTTTTTTGTACTTGTTCAAAGAAGGGTTACGTCGTCCTCTATTGTCCTGTTCTTTAGTTTTTGTGAATGTAATATTTACGTGAGTTGCATTATTTTTGACTCTTACAGAGGTCAAAAATGGAAAAGAGATTTAGCGAAATCTTTAACTTTAGTGATATTTTGCATTTGAATAAAAGCTAAATGTCTCCTTTGTAGTTAGCTCTGTAACTCTTTTTTAAACAATATTTCTATGTACATTTTTAAGAAGTCTTTTGTGTGTATAGTTTGTACATTAGTTTTGTAATTATTTATGTAGATATCTTTTTGATTTGCACAAAGAAACTTCCCAGTGGTCTTAATTTTGTATCTTGGTCTTAACCCAGCCTGGGCAGTGTGAGTAATTGAAGCCTTTTTGTAGCACATTTTCACATCTTCTTCTTCCACATTCGCACACTGCAAGTCGCCAATGTATCTATTTGTCTGTTCTACCAATATGTATACTGATACAACCTGTCAATAAACCCGATTTTGCTGAAAACGATATGCTGTCTGTCCTTTATACACCTGAAACTCATACATACATTTAAACAAGTTGGTATAAAATCTATTTTCAGAAAGTACTTTTTATGGCAATTTACATTCACTATAATTATTTATACCTCAAATAATCTGGGAAGGTCCAGATGAGGATGTCGCATCTGAAAGTTGCAGGCCGCCCAACCTGGAGGCCTGGAATCGAAGTCCATGCTGGTTATAATGAAATGCGCAGGCTGAGAAGTTTTTTTTTTTTTCCTTCATTCCATTGACCCATGTAATGCATTGCTTAGCAGCTTTCCTTATGCCCTTTTTCTTCATATATAAGCTGGTTTATGGTCTTTGTAAAGATCATAAACCTAAGCGACGAACCACCAAGCCATCCAATGATCAAAACCAGAGCAAACTTCCTTCCAGTAAGAATGAGCTTCAAATCGATGATTTTAGTGATGTTTTCTCCAATAGCCAAGCAAGAGTCAGTAGTTTGGGCCTCTAAAAGCAGAGAAGTCCAGACATGTTTAAATCACAGCAAGACCCCCAGTAATCTTTAGCGCCAAGTCTGCTGGTGAATACTGCCTGGTTGAAGTGCTTCTGAGGCTTCGAATTCATCCTAAGTTTTTCTGTCCAATGCCAGGAAAAATATAAAGATCAGAATCTCCAGATGGACAAACCTGAGATAAATGCTTAATTACTTTAGGTCACATTTTCAAAGTTAGACCCCAGCCTGGGACTCAAACTCAGGACTCAGTTGTAAGACTGACGCTTGTAACTGCACCATCGTACATCCCAAATCAAGTCTCAAAAACAAAAACATCAGTGCAAATTACTTAGTCTTTGTTAACTTGCAACGAGTGACATAACGCATAAACGGTCAGTTCAAAGGCTGCCGAAAATCTTCAAAGAGGGTTCTTAATTGGATATCAACAAAAGGCAGCTCTGAAAAGTTTCGCTTGGCAGCCATGACATCATGCCAGTAACAGGCTCCGTCCAGTCAAGCATGTGGGTGAATCTGGGCCAGTTGGAGTACAAGGGATTCATCAGAAGGTTAATTTATGCATTTTTTTCAAACACAATGCAGACAGACATAAAAGATGAAACACCCGTATCTCTAAAAAGGAGACCTGGCACAGTACAACCGGACGAGTGGCCTCACAGCGACTCCTATTGTGATGCAAAATGTGCAAACCAGGCTATTTGAAACGTCCCTTGAACACAACACAATTAAAGCTCAGCGCATAAATAGACATTACAAAGTGGGACAGAGACAAAGGAACAGACGGCCAAAACAGCAACAGAAAGTGGAGGGACGGGATGGGGAGGTGACCAAACTGCCATAACAATCTGGATTTTGGATCAGAGGATTTGCAAGGTGTCTGGGTGTGTATGTGTGTTCATACGTGGATAGCATGTGTGTGTGTGGATAGAAATCTATGGTCTCTGTGTCTAGAGTTTTGAGGGCATTTGTACTTTTCCTTTATGTGGTTTTGAGGTAGTCTGTGCGTGAAGTGGATGGTGGCAGGGGATGGGAGGGGGCTGCATGGCTTCTCGTAAACATACAAGAAAGGAGGCAGTGAGCTGGAACAGACAAGGACGCCGCTCTAGACCTTTAAAGCCAAACATCGGCGTGTGTCTCCTGCCTGAGACCCCCAGCTGGGCTCTGTGGCTGGTGCTGACTGGAACAAAGGCACGGTGGTGAGGCAAGAATCGACCTCCTCTCACCTAACCCCCTAGGGGCCCTGAGGTTGGTTCTGATGGCCAGCTTAAGATTCCCTGCTGCGTACGGATCGATCAATACGAACCGTCTGGCCTCTTCAGATCTGATCTGACTCACACCATGAGCTCTCTCACGGTATAGTCAAGAACATCTGTCACTGCATGTATTTAGTCAACTGTAGATATTGAGGTAAGGAGGGTTGGGTTTAGAGTTGGAATTAGGGTTGGACAGAGGGTTAGAACAAGGGTTGAAATTGAGATTGGTAGGAGGGTTGCAGACAGATTTACAGACAGAATTAGGGTTGGAATAAGATTTGGAAAGAAGGTTTGAAGGAAGGTTTAAATCTGGCTTAAAGTCAGAGTTGGAGGAAGGAGAAATGCAGTCAGGGTTGGAATTATGGTTGAAATTGGGACTGGAATTAGGGCATGGAAAGAGGTTGTGATATGTGTTACAGGGAGCGTTTAGATTAATATTGGAATCAGGGCTGGGATTAGGCTTGGTATGAGAGTTGGAGTAATGGTTGTATGGAAAACACAAAGGATGGTTGGATATTAGGGTTCCAACCCTGATGCCAACCATAATCCCAACCATAATTGCAATCTTCCTTCCCGTCCTTATTCTAATTCAGTTTACAAAACTCTAACTCTTGTTCCAACCCTAATTCCATCCCTCCTTCCTTCCAGTATTAGTCTTTCAGCTAGCTTTAGCTTTTTGGCTCATTTTAACTGTGGTGAACAAATAGTTTAGCTTTATAAACAGTGTTCTGCACAAATTTCTAATACTCTTTGGGTGGGATTTTTGCATTGACTGAAAGTCTTCTATAATTTTTCTATTCAATTTTTCATGCACCCATAAAAACCTCACGGATATAGACTGAAATGTCAGCCAGTGTGTTATCATGGACATTAACAACATCAGACATTTTAAATGACTGATTTAAGCCCCATTCAATCTAAAAAATGGTAATCAAATATTCTTTCTTATTTCCCATTATTAATTTTTAATGGTAAGAGCTTTGGAAATCGGGTCACCTTTAACTAATTTATCCCTCACAGTGACAAAATATTTGACATGTTCACATTTTAATGCAGAATTTACAATCACAACCTAATTTATTTTCAAAGTCGTATGGCCTTTGTTCTTATGATTTGACAGAGAGAAACTTGAAAAATGGTAGCTGCATGCAACTGTTTAACTGAAAACACCAGCAGGAGCCTCTTCATAAAAGTTGCAGAGGATCTGAGAGAAGCCTTCAATCTGACTCTTACATAAACCTCTCTTGTTGCAAAGCTCAGCAAACATCAAACCTTCTCCCCCCATAAAGTTACTGCTTTATTTCTCACATTCAAACATTTCCTCTCTTTATTCTACATTTCAACCTCCAACAGAAAACACAATAGGTTTGATTAGGCTTTGAAAAACATCCATATACCCCAGCAATATTGTCTTTCTGTTCCTCTTCTCTTCCCCAAGCAGTGTCAGATGTGTCTTCACATCTTCTTGCCCACTCGCTCACCCCTCGTCTCCCTCGTCTGTGGATATTTTGCTTGGCAGCGGCTCTGAGGCTTCAGAGCTGACTGGTGAAGTAGACGAGGAGTAAACACGGTGAGAGACAAACAGACAGACAGTCAGACTGTGTAACCACCGGAGCAAACGAAGAGGCTGGCTCATCGCTACTGTCCGAGGAATAGACGTGTACGTCTGAGGAAGGAAAGGGGGGATGGGTGGGTTCACAGGAGCTGATAGGTCCTGGAGGCCTGGAGCTGATGTGTTAAATGTGAACCCAGTGGAGAATGAGGAACTGGCGGCGTGTTGTGTCTGAAATGTATTTTCTTTCACACTTGACAGCAACTGGAAGATGCTTATGTGTATTATTGGCTGAAATTTGAAGCTTACATCACTCATATATGGTGTGTCATATTGATTCAGGGCTTTTTAGAAAGAGTTAATTGATGTTGTTTTTTTTCAGGGTGAAATAATTACACCTCATACCACCTTAGTGATTTGGAAAAACTGGAATTAGGTGTGCAGGCTCAAATTTATCATACATTTTCTCTTTTCAATACATTTTTTAGGTAGAGTTGAAGTTGGTTTCCGCCATTTCAGAACTGGTTTTATGTTCATCCTACTTAATGATTTATTTCTAAAGTTTAACTATCTGATCCTAGTATAATTTGCCAGATTTGTATTTGATAATCTCTGCTTTTGATTAAGTTTAAGGAAACTTTTTTTTTTTTTGTCACTGTAGCAAGTCCCAGTTTAAACCATGAGGCAAACTGGTACAGAAACTGTTTGCTTTTGAGAAGCTGAGTTCAACTCCAAGGCATCAAAAACAAAGATGAACTCTGAAGCATCAACTCCCAGATTGTCAAATCCATTGTGCATTTTCCAGAGCCAGAGCACTCTTGTCCTCTGCTATCCTCTCTGCAGTTTGCAGGGTAATTATTGCATTGTGTAAACATCTATTTCAGGGTTTGAGTCTTGGCAAGCCTCAAAGCTCCCTCTCTCTCTTATCACGGAGATCCCAGCTCTCCACTTCTCTTTGAGTCAGAGGTTCTCACTGCAGATCTAGTCAGAAGCAGAGATTGTGAAAAATAAAAGAGCTGCTCTTTACACGGCACCATCCATTTGGCTTACATTTCCGTCCTTAAATCAAATGAGCAGTACTTTCTTGGTGGTTAGTTTTAATCAGTGAAAGTCTCAGTTTCTTTTACCGTTTGAAATTTTGAGCAACTTGGACAAGTGAAAGGAGTCTAAAATGCTATCTTCAGCAAAATCTTGATATCTGAAGAAACCTGCAAAGACCTGATGAAATTCAAAAGAGAAAGTTTTATAAATCAACAGAAAGCCTGAAGAAAATTCAAGACATGTCCTCTCAACACACTCTAAACAAATAAAGTATTCAATTCAATTCTCTCTCTGTGTCTGTCTATAATGTTGGAAATGCGCCCTATCCTGTCTGATAATTTCATACATCATTCAGTACAGAGAACTGATCCAAGCACTCCACAAGTAGCTCTGGAGGTTTGGACAAAAACATGTTAATGTGTTAAGATCAACCCAGTCAACGTCCAGACCTGAATATTGGGAATCAATGATTAAAAATTGTCTTTAAAAGAAGCTTTCCTTCCAATTTGACTAAGTTTGATCTTTTTTTTTTACTACACAGAAGAGTTACTGAAATCGTATGATTCCTTTGCAAGGCGCTTACAACCTGTGCTGCTCTTGTTTTTGACCGAAAGAATGATTGTGTGATTCTGTCAGTCTCTGACTGAAAAACATTTTCTGAAATCTTTCTTTTCCTTCTCAAACAAAGGGAGAGGGAACCATCTGCAATCTGTGCTTTCTTTGGATGAGGAGCCGTGGTGATACTCAGTCACGTCACAAAGTCAACACCAGGATGGTTTCATCCAGGGGAAAAGCACACAAAGGCTTCAGCCATTGACAGAGTGCGATGAGCAAAGACTGCGGGCCGAGCAGAGCAGAGCCGAGCCAGCGGACATTCCAGGCGAGCCGGGCATACTTGGAATCCTGTGGCACAAAGGGACACATTTCTCTTCCTCTTTGTCACTAAAAACCCCCATAAATTCCTTTGTTCTTTGGGAGAATGGATATCTTTTTATAGATGTGTAATTGCTGCTTCCTTTGGCATTCATTAATAAAACAGAAATTAAATCCCAATTGAGTTGAAGAGGGGCTTGAGGAGGGAGTGATGGTGGAGACTGGAATGGTATGGAAGCTGCCTGAGGGCAAAACATAGCAACATTTTCCCTTTCTCTCTCTGTGTCTGTCTATCTGTCTGTCTATCTATCTATCTTCACAAGGACTTTGCATTGACTTCCAATCATTTTTCAGTCATTTTTAGTCTAATCATATGACCCAAAAAACACTTGGTCTTATGGGGCCGGGCATAGAACCCCATAAGGAGCATCGTCGTATTTATTGAAAAAATTAGCTTCATAAATGTGTTTATATTTCTTCTATTTATTTCAGTAATTGTAATTCTTAGGTAATTCTCCCAAAGTGGATCTGTCACATTAGGACCAGGATTTATTTCCTATGAGCCCCATCAGGCTTCAGAAGGTTCATAATATTGGAGAAAATGTTGCAAATGTGCAATAATGACAAGTACAAGCACACGTGCACAGCACTGAAAAACTCTTCACATTCCCAATGAACAGCACTTGGCTTCAAACACACCATCCACAGCCTTGTTTGAAGCTGGAGTGTGACAGATGTAAGCCTGCCCTCTGGCTCATACACACTCTGCAGAAAATCAAACAAACTGAATTATGAAAATAAGCCAAACACAGGAAAGAAAGTGTGTGTGCTTGTGCTTTTTGGGGGGAGTGGGGGACCCCCGTCTGTTGGGCCAGTTTTCGGTTGACCACCACGGATGGGATGTGACACCGAGGATGAATAATACAATAGAGAGATGCCGCTCAGACGTGTCAGCAGCATCTGTCTCTGTCTGGGGCTGACGTGTGTCATCCTCCCTCCTCATTCAGAGTGCAGTTTGCAAAAAACTAATGAAGCAAACACACACACTGTCTTTGATCGTACTCGCATACAGAGGCAGTCAAACTGTGCAGCACAGGTCAGACTGAAGGAGGAGAGAAGCTGCCATGTGGTCTCTTTGTGAACATTTCAGGTTCCTATGTCTGCCATTTTGTTCATTTTGTTCTTAATGAGGGACTCGGATCAGCTACGTTAAAATAGAGCAAAAATACTGAATGATTTATGATGAGACTGGAGGGAAAAGCCAGTTGTTGCCGGGTGTGTTGTTCAAGGCGGTAAGCGACCTGAGGAGGAGTTTGTTAAATGCTCCATTTGGTCAAGAGCCACAGAAGAACGATTAGAAAACACAGAATAAAAAAAGCAAAGACTGAGGAGGAGGAAGAGGAGGAACTGAAGATTTTCTGCATGCAAACAACAGTCTTCCTTTTTGTTTTTGAACTAGTTCTGGAGCAGGTTCCAGTAGATGACAGAGATCTGAGGCGAGTTAATGTCGACTTACCCACTTGATGCACTTTAACACTTTGCCAAAAAGATCTGAGATGTCACTGGCCTGAAATAAAATAATTAAGATGAAACGAAAAAAACAGAATACTGTTTGCATGTGTGTGCACGCCTTGGACCTGCAGCTTCTTTCAGCTGGTTAACAGTTTCTGCTCTGTTGCGTAAGTTAAGACCGAAGGCAATAAGGAAATTCAGCTCATGACTAAAGGCTATAAACTGTAGGTCGAGGTGAACAAGTTCTGGTTTCTGTATCTGCCTCTCAATTTTTGTTTGTTTTTTACATTTCAATTTTAAGATGGTAATTTAAGTCAAGCCACTTCTCAAGACAAAAAGGTTAAATTTATAATGAATCTGCCACAACTGGGGCATATTACTATGCAAATGCATGCAGAGTTATGGAGACAAGTGTTGCAGAAAAAATGAAGGAAATACAGGACCACTGAACATGGGTCCAGTAGTATTTGTCTAGTGCAGGGTTTTTAGGTTTGTGAATTGGCAGACTTTGTGTGGGCACAAAATCAACCAGCCATGTAGGAAAATTAAGGAAACAATAACCCAGAGTGGTGCAAGCAAAACAACATTTTCTGCAAAAGTATATCAAAAGGTGATGCGTCTGCTGAAAGTGTTTAATGCTATTAAGAAAGCAGTCAAATGTGATTTTGCAGTTAAAGGCATACCATAGGTGCAAGCTTCATTTTCTTAATACTTTGGGATTTGAGCTGAAACCCTTAAAAGCAGCTGCACAAATCCACTCAGCCCTGTCTTATTCTGGTGCTTGGCGCTGCAGCAGTTAGTGCCCTTTTAGTCCCTTGGCAGCGTCTTCCTGTCTCCTCCCCCTCTCCACCTACTCCCCACTCCTTCTTCAACAGCAGCCAGCAGACAAGCCATCCAGCTCTGCCAGGATCCAGCTTCTAAATCAGAGAAGCAGTGTTTAGATCCCGTTCTCAAAGTACGGACTCAGTGGCAAAACAAGCACTGCTGCCCTCTGCTCATCCAAAACGAAAGGAGGATGCCACTGTGTACTTATTCTCCTAAAATTAAAACTTGCATCCTGCCAGAAACGTTGCAAATGAAACCTATAGCAGTTAAAATGCAATTGAAGAATATTTATCCTAAAAGACATGAAACCATCTTGTTTTGAGAGGGAAAAGTTGCTTCCTAATGCTTTATGTGAAAGTGAAAGGGGTCATGTTAGAGTGAAACACCACTTTGGGCTTTGTTCTTTTAAATGGACACTCGTAGAGAGCTCCAGAAGACAAGCCAAGGAAGTCAAAGTGCCTCATAAACAAGAGGGCATCAGGTCTTAGAGATGCTCTCAGTTCCTTTTACTTTAGATCCACTTTCAGTGCATTTCAGGTCTCCCTCCAGGCCTCCAGCTGCCGTTTTACTCTCAGTCTGCGTGCTTGTGATGTTTTTCCTGTGCTTACTCTATGGTACACATCCACACTGACTTTTTGAGAGCTGATTTTTAATGATGGAAAACTTTCTTTTTTTTTTTTTTTTTTTTTTACAAAAGGCTCCTAGCTCTTTCTGAGGAGGAAGAAACTTGGAGACTTTAAACTGCTCACATCTCCTGAACTTTTTCATCCAAAGCTGCCGGGAATGTATTTACCTTGGCACTGCAACTATTTGTCTTGAACTAACTAAATGTGTTGCAGTATGTGTGCGTGTGTGTAGGTGTGTGTGCATTGCGTGTTACATGAAGGAAATAGTCTTTTGAATGGCAACACAGACCTCCCACACTGCAAAAACCCTGATCAACAAATGGAAAATACTTAAAACCAAGGACAGCTGGTTTTTGTTTCCTTATGAAATTTTAAAGAGTTTCCTTTTTAGGGACTAAATAAAACACAATAACACTGCAATAAAAACAGCTTCAAATAAAGTCACTGGTGAATATTTAATGAAAAATCCAAACTCAAGACAAAAGGCCTGTTGACGGGTTCTGGTCCAGCTGTTTGTCCCTATTAATCAACCCCTATTAAAAATGAATGAGAACTTAAGAACTGGAGACAGAGTCCTGGGTTTTTATGGATCAAAATCATTACTCATGTGCTCTCAGTGGGGGTAAGATGGGTTCTGTGTCCCATCAATTAAAATGTTTTGCTGTAAAAAGTGCACAAATTTTGAGAACATACGTTCTGGAGCTGGTAGGAGAGTGTCTTTGTTGCATCAGAAGCGGTGTACTTCTTAGAGCTGATGCTATCAGGAGGAGAGAACATTGTGAAAACATGAAAGTGGCGTCTTAAGACATGAGTCACATCTTGAGCACAAATGGAAAAGCATACCACCGAATTAGCTGCAAAGTTACTTAAGGGCAACAAAGTCGTTGTACGTGTCCTTCCTTTGAATCCTCAATATGAGCAAATACTTGTGCAGGAGTTTATCTGCAACCTGTTGTCTATCTTTTTGTGTTGCTTTAGGCGTCTTCACTAAATCTTTAGTGTTTTAAATCAAACTTATTGATTTCGGGGACACAAAACAAATCCTCTTCCTGAACAGTAGGATGGATGGAATAAGTTCTTTATACTTGTATATAATTTTTGAGGAGATGGACTTGACATCTTTGAAGACTTGGAAATTGTAGCAATAGATAATCTAGAAATCCTGGTTTTCAGATTTCTATTTTATTTGACTTAAGGAAGCAAGGAGGTTGAGGGCTTACTTGTACAACACATCCTCAAATCTGAATCAGTTTATATCAAATATGATTATTATAACCAACTGGAAGCTCACACAAACATAATATAATCATATTCCCCAAAGGCTTTAAATGGATGTCAGGTGATCCTGGTTTTAGATCCCTTGATTTAAAACAAGGGGAAATTATCAGGATTCATTGTCAGACAGTGAGGGAAAAAAATGACAGCGTATGTAAATATCTGCCTTTAAATATTTTAGTATCGTTTTTGCTCTGTTACTCTAAGGAAAAAACTGTCTGTATCTTAGACACAACACTGTTCTTACGCTGGAAGAACAGAGAATTTCTATGAAAGGTTCATCTGTCACAATTACAGCCATTCTTCCCTTCCTGATAAAATGTGATCAACACAAAAGCACAAGGGAGTAAAACTGGTCCAACAGGACAGAGCCACCGAGCTCCAGCTGACTCCAAAATGCAGATCCCATGAAAAAGACAAAGGCAGAGTCAACACTGAGCACGCTTCCTTTATAATCTGTCTTTTCAGTTCACCTGAGGCGTCTCCTGTGACCCAACAATGGTTCGCCGTCTGATCTGATTTCCACCTGGCACAATGGCTCTCTGTGGAGGCCTTCTCAACAGGAACTTCCTTTGTTGATGTAAGATATGAGATCAGCCTAGTAGGGTGGAGGAACAAAGACTCTCATTCATCCAAACCAGAGCTAAGATAGTTTACATATTGTACAATCCATTAGAAATGTCTGTTGTAACACTGATGGAGCGTTGTGTCAATACAAGCCTCAACCATTTGGTTCTTCCTCTATCCCTAAAAACAGCCATGGACAAACTCAAATAATTCGAATACTTTAGCTTGCACAAACCATATTTATCCCACAGGCAGTTTGAGAGGTTATCTAAGCAGGGTGTAAAGAAGGGGCATGTTTTACTGCTGACTATCTTGCTGTTATCACATTTGGTCTTTTTTAAAAAAAACAGACACACAGAGTTCCTCCTCTGACACCCAGGAGCAATGAGCCTGCAGCCAGGGAGCTCTCCATGTTTCACATTCTTCTCATAGCAACAAAACTTGGAGAAACAACAAGCTCTGGATATGAGCTCAGTGTTTGAAACCCAACAGAGGGTCAAGCAGAAGATAATTCTTTATTAACATTAACTTTTTCAGTTCATTTATTGTGTAAGGCAATATAAATTGTTCTGTTTTAAGTATTGTTCAGTGAAAATAGTCGTAACAGTTCATATATTTATAAACTGACTTTCTGCATTGGGTTTGCATGTTCTCCCCATGTGTACATGGATCCTCTCTGGGTGCCCCGGGTTCCTCCACGGTCCAAACACTAGGCTACATTAACTACCTTCAGGTGTTTGTGGTATTTTGTCCTGTATTTTCTTGTGACTCGTTGAAGGCTTGGTAAATTGCCCAGGCTGTACCTCCGCCTCGCCCAATGACAGCTGGAGATAGATGCCAGAATAAGTGAGGCCAGACTAGTCTGCAAGAATAAGTGAGGATAGGTATTGACGGATGACTGATAGATATGATGGGTCACAGGTAGGCTTGTGTCTAAACAATTACAATAACATTTTTATTTGCATTTCTTGTAAAAGGCAATTTGGAAAATGATTTATACACTTCTCAATCTAGCCACTTTTTGCAAATTTCCACTGGTATTTATAGAAGTTATCTTTTCTGACGTGCTCAAAGTCTTTGAGGTACATTGGAAGAACTTCTTACTATCTTCCTCATCTGTCGCTCCAGTCACAAATTAACCATTAAAATTCAAATTAAATCTGGCCACAACTTGCATCATCCAAGCATCTTCAAAGAGAAAGGAAACGTGTCTGGTAGCAGTCCGTCTCGAAACTTCCAGGCAGCTGAGGCAACATTGTAGCGTATAATGGATGACAAGGCAGTTGTTAGCAGGCACTGCTAATCCAACGAGGTGGAGGCCTCTTCAAAACATGATAATCGCCTTAAGTCTGAAGAAACATGCATGTAAAATTAAAAGATTACTTTATACCTAAATCTGCCAGGACTAGGAGTCATTTTGGGCTTAACTTGAAGCAATTACAAAAGGTCCAGTATAATTTTGTTTTTAAATGCACAATATTATGCTATTGCAGTAAAAGATTATTTTTTTAAGCTTTTTACACATTTCGATTAGAGGTGCCAGTGAAGCTGACACTGTATTTACTGATCTAGCAACACTAATTAAGTACTTGAATGTCCTCAGACATTAAGTAATGAAAGGTATTTCATTGTATCACGTTGCTAACATGCCAAACTGACAGAAAAACACAGCAAAATATATGTACACTGTAAATATTGACTGCTTAGATGTATGGATCCCTTAGGAAGCTCAATAAATCTGGATACTTATATTAATTATACGAATCATTCCACCAGAGCTGTCTGCTAAACCCATTCGTATTGGCTCTTCCAAGGCTTTTTTAAATTATTACACCAGAAACTTCTAAAACAAGTCTTGAGAATAATGTGTTTGGCCTGTCACGAGAATCAAAAAGATAATCTCTCATTCTGAAGACAGCAATAGAAGCCTGGAGCCCCAGAATAGATTTATAGAGCCAAAACCAAAGTAACAAAACAACTGCTGACACAGAGTCTATCAAACTCAAATTTGTCCCAGTGTTTTATGGTGTTTGCCTGGTCGTCTCACTCTGTGGAGAGACTATTTGTCTCCGACTCGCACACAGACACAACAATGGCGGCCAAGACTCCGGACGTCCTGTTTTTACATAAACAGCCTCGGAGCTGCGAGGTAGGTCCGACATATGACCGGACGTGATGGGCAGAGCAGTTGGAAAGAATGAGACAGGAGCAAAGACAGAGGAGGGAAAATAATTGTTGAGAGGAGACAGAGAAAAGCCACTAATGACAGCCGACAATAAAACAGAAGAAAAAAAAAAGTAGCGTCTGCCACGGCAGGATGACAATAAGGCAGGAACTAGCAGCCTTTAGTGTTCGAGAGGGATTGAAGGGCCACAACCACAGGGCCTCGAAATAGAGCTTTGTCTGGGGGTAGGCTGTTATTAGGTCGGCTAAACACGGGGTCCTTAACACCCCGTTGCACCTCCTAGACGCTGCAAAAGGGTTAGTAAGCCAGCTGATTGGGTGGTCAGGATTATTTTGATGAGCAGTTAATAAAAACCTCAATAATCAGGGAGAATTATATGTTCCAGCAACCTTAGCTCAGCAAAAAGGCTCCACTGCACGTTGAATAGAAATAGTCTGTGTGAAGCCACAAAACAGTTCAACAAGTAATTGTTTAAAACCTGCTTGCAAGGCAAAACACATATTTGAAGGCATATATTGAGTTTTTGGAAGTTGTTTTTCCCATGAAACGTTGCTTTAGCTTTGCACAGTTTGTCCACACTCGAGATGAGATATTAGTATTAAACCCAGGATTGAGAAGGGGTAGTTCAGTTTTTGCCCAAGCTGTGGATCAGATGTCTGTTCACAAGAGTTTTGTGGATCATTTGTGGCAGTACCAGATGTCAGGGCTTTCATGGGGCAGTTTTATGCGTTTTCCAGCCACATAGTATAATTTTATACCCCAATCAAGTAACTATGCAACCTGGGTATGAAATTACGAAGTCAAATTGCTCTTAACACCTCAAAACTGGGTCTCTATCTCTTTAAATACTGCTCTTTACAACACTCCACTTTCAGAAAGTCATCACTCCTTTAACTCTCTAGCAACACTTTTACCGGCATTGCATTGATATTTAGCTTGTATGAATAAATAGAAATAATTTGAATAACTGACCTAAAATAGAAAAATAGACTGAAGTAAGACTGTCTCTTTATGCAGCAAATATCTAGCTTAACTGTGACAATGACTAGACTTTGTTAGGGTTAGATTTAGACGTCGGTACATGACGAAATTTTCTGAACCAGAAAATGGCCAATGGAGGTGTAGAATGAACTTTTCCAACTTTCTGCACAGGAACAAGTCAAAATCTGGTTTCAGCTGTTTAATTTTGTCCTCTTTAACAAAGCAGGCAACATTTTGTTAGCATCTCCGAATATAAGAAAAATACAACATGCCTTTGTACTGGTTGTAAGGTAAAGTTGAGGTAAGCTGTTTATAACCTTCAGTAACCACAAGAGGGTGCTCTAACCCTGCGTTAGCTCTGATTAATAAAAATAAATCAAGACAAAAATAATCATTTTGAGATTTTTATTACTAGGTCTCTCTAAGGCAGCGGTTTGTGCTCTAATGTGGTGCAGTGAATAAGATAAAGAAGAAAAAGAAAAGTACAAAAATCTGTTTTTTAGCCGTGTGCTACAGAGGTCATAAGTGTCGGTACAAACAAGTTTACATAAAACAGACAATCATTTATTTTCCTCTTCAAGTATGCTACTATCCAAAGTGACTAGTGTAAAATTGGCAGAGGAAATCAAATATTTTGCGTGTTTATTTACATATTACAGGTCCAACAAGTGTGCATAAAATGCTTCTTCCGCTTTGTAGCGCACACACACACAGACGGACAAACACATACATGTACACACAGTGGCACGACTGACCACATTCTGAAATATACAACAGTCAAGTACACCAAGCATCCGAGTGCAGCGATGCAACGTTTAAGACTTCATTTGATCAAAACAGTGGTACCTGCTGAGGAGTGACACAAAACTCTGGAGAAAAGCTAAAGTGCTCCTACACAAGTTCTTCCATCTGCTGCAGAGTTATGAACGTACCCTGGAGTGAGCGACCACATCAAACGCCTACATAACATTTTCTAACGGGATACCGTTAAAGGTTAAAGCCAGAATGCTGAGCAGTAGGCATGGGCAGGTTTCTGCTATCACTGCTACATAAAGTCAGGCTTTAAAAAAATAAAAGTTACAATTTGACGTTGTACCTTAAAATCCTTTCAATGAGATTCCAGAGAAAGTGCTGGAGTGATGGTGCTTTCTCAAGTTGTAAAGAGCAGCCCCTCCACCACCTGTTGTTGTTCACTACTAATTGGCTGGCTGAAAGAAAGCATTTAAAAAAAAAAAAAAAAAAACTAACTCCTTTTTTTGAAAGTATTTGCAGTGGCAAATAAAAATAAAAGTCACTAACAGGTGTGGATGGAAACTGAGCACCGCCTATCTCTTATTAAGGTAATGCTGTTTTAAACTACAGTTGTGAAGCTACAAGCAGACTGGCTACCTGAGCAGATAGCCCGACTAAGCATCCAATTTCAGCTGACAATGTGTGTTATACTCTATAAAGAGCAGAAATTTGTAGTATTTGAAGGCAATTTGCATTTGGAAACCAACATGGTGGTTGTTCTGTATCAGGGGTCTCCAACCGTTACACATTAAGGAGTAATTTTTGCCCTACATCCAGCTACATAAAACTTTAGGGCCACAAATGTCACAGAACCTTAATTTTTGAATATCTGCTATAGGAAAATTAGTGGTCATTTTTAAATAGAAGTCCCATCTTGTTTCTGGCTTTAGGTATAGAAAAACTATAAAACATTTACAAAAATTGGATTGATACATTTTCTTAGGTGGCATGTTGATGTTTATGAAAAATGAGGCAAATAAAACAAAACAAAAAAAAACAGTTTCCACCAGAATGATGAGTCAATAATAAATATTACAGATACTTCTGCTGTGGAAATTCAATAAATGATTTATTCCATGGAAAAAAAAAAAAAAAAACTTGTTAAAATCTGCATTTTTTTTTTTTTTACATCTATATTAAAAACATGGTTCTGCACTATTTTAGCCATTATGGAAGGACCAAAGAGCCACTGTTGGCTGTGGAGCTGCAAGTTGCAACTCCTGCTCAACATGTTGTTTATAAAGCCAGTAAATGTTCTAGATTATTGTAGCAGCAACAGAAACAACGGTTGCACGTCTGTTTTAAATACCAGAAATTAAACCTTAAAACATAAAGCATGCCAACCCATGCCTACTGATCCCACCGACATTCAACTGGTTCTTCATCATCGTGTCTACAGTGTAGATGAGGAGTGGTCTTTAATCTGGCAAAGGAAGCGTACGTTTTCCAAAAACCAGACCCAAAGCAGGATGTGAGCTGGACTACAAGACGTTTGTAAACAATTGCTACGGACACTCCCTGAAGAATTTTCTTTTATAGGCAAGTAAATAAACCTTGTGGATAACCACAGAATGAGCACGGTGTCTTCACTCCTCCGTGCATGTGCACAGAGAGGAACAGAGTCAGCCGAATGTGTCTTTGGTTCAAACCGCTAAAAAACAAAAAACAAAAAAGAGCAGACAATTATATTTTTAACTGATCCATAATCTTGGTGAAACCTCAATCATGAGTCGTACCAGAGAGCCAACAGGCAGCGGACATCGAGTTTAGTGCGGACAACAAAAACAAGTGAGGAGAGAAAGAAAAAAAAAAGAAAAAAAAAACAACCTTCAATTTTAGTTAAATTACAGCAACATGTGATTATGGTTTTATCGACAGACGAGAGCGTCCACAGGTGTACCGTACTGAGGATACACAGAAGCCTGTGCGTGGGTGTGTGTGAAATGTACACAGAAACAGACTTCTGCTGGATTTTTACAACCTGATTCATGACAAATGAACAAATTAAGCAACAGGTGGGCAGCTAATGCTGTAGGTCACATAAACTATGTACAAAAATATACAGGACATAAAATAAGCCGGCTCTGGGTCGCCCTACTGAGCTTGGTCTCTGCGAAGAATTAACAAAATAAAAATAAAAAATGGAAAGCTCCACATTTTTCTCCTCAAGACAAATAGATTTCATTTCTACATCTTTTCACAACATTAACAATCCTTCAAATGAAATATTATCATATGTGAAACAGAGTCCAGTGAAACAAACTCAAAACAGTTTCGTGCATTAACTTTGAAATTGATAGTCAGCTGCAAAGTACAAACTTTAGGTCTTCTTTTACTGCTCTGGTTTCGATTTACACGAGTAATGAGTGAGGTGAAACTCCTAAAACTTAGGCAGCCATCGCTATTTCTTCTTTTAAAATGAGTTCTCCAAACGCACTCCAGCAGTGGGCTGGTGATCTGCCTTAACCAGTGATCAATTTGACGTTTGAGTTTCCAACCAGCAGAAAACTTCATGCATAAAAGCGACCAGGTTGTCGTGACAACAACACTTCAGTGTGAACGCAGCCAACAAGTGAAGACGACTGAGTTTTGGTCCCACTTAGGTGATTAAAAATGAATCAGGGGAAGCACAGAGAGAGAAAACTTGTTCAGACATGCCTGTAGTAGAAGAGTCATAGGCTCAAGGAAGTATATTTTATACTTTTGAGTTTTTAACCAGGCTGGTTGTAAAAGGTTGCTTTAAAGGCTTTCAGAAATTTTAACTAATGGAAGGATCTAAATATCTAGGAATGCATAATAACCTATAATATAGAATAAGATTGATTAAAATGTAAGCTCCATGATCATTTTGTCTCAAACAGAAAAATCTTGTTTTACATCGTTAAATCTGCTTCCTTTATGTCAAGAGCCAGAAAAAGATATTTTAACCCAATATTTTCTTATATTCCTTTTGAAATCTGAGTAGAGATAAACAATATGAGCACATCAAGCTTTTTTTTAAAAAAAAAAATCAGATTGTAAATCAGCCTCTAACTCATGATCACAGCACCTGTACTATGAAGGGCACCGACTGACTGCTCATCCTCTGATTCTGATGAACCGTTTGTTTATACAGTCCAGCATGCAGACACAGCTCACCGCAAACTCAACATGAGCAGCAGGACAAACAGATTCAGACTTCACCTGCAACACGTCGGAAATAACTGAGAACAGAACGGCTTTTAACTGAACCGTTTTACTTTCTTCACCTTCTGTGAAACAAACTAAAGGGAAATTTCAAATTTGATCACGTTTTGCTGTTTTGCTACTTATATAAGCACAATTCTGGGAGTCATTTTGACCAAAGCAGAACAAGATTGGCAGGTTAGCGTTAGGAAAACAAAAAAAAAAACTCTCCAACTCTTCGAAGGAAAGTGTGTTCTTTGAGTCTCACTTCATATTTTTACATGTTACTAAGAAAAAAAAACAAGCCCTCCTTTTGCTGAAATAAAATGTTAGTTAGCTTTCTAAACCAGCAACAAGACTGGTGTTACATTTTTTTTTTTTTTGAAAGAAGCGCATTGAAGACACGTACCGAAAAATGGAATTGAGCTTTACAATCATAAAAGCTGTACAATCAACTTTTTACAACGTATTCCCCATAAAATGTTCCTTCATTATTTTGGAAAGGAGTTTTTTTTTTTTTTTTTGTTATGCTTTGTTTTTTACAGTGTGCAGATGAAACTTCAAGCAGAGTTTTCTGATCACTTCTGATGAAAAGCTTCATGATGGTCTTGGACCAGCAGGAGAGAGCGATAAATATCCTTCACTGAACGTTTTGCTTCTCACAAACTGAACTTCTTCTAAATAAAAGTAAAAACAAAAATGATCCTTCACCATTCTCCTTTCAGTCAGATCCTGTCCAGAAATGTGTTTTGTGTCTTTGGATCAATAAAAATTAAAATAATAATAAATCAACGCTGGACTCCTTTGTTTGAGGACACCTTTGCACCCCATACTTGTAAGTATATATACCTAAAAATTAAATAAAATATTAGAGGCAGCTTGGATAAAAATGTGGATTTGCAAACACTATCAAATAAAAAATTGGGGAAATTTCTTTACGCAAGCCTCGGCAATAAGTTGTGGTCAGACTGGGGGTCAGTGCTCGCTCCTGGGGCAGCTGGAGCTTTAAAAAAATATGACGTCCTCCTTGTTGGGATCCTCAGCAGGGAGGTTGTAGGGCGGCGTCACGCTGAGACCGTGAACGTTCAGCGAGGTGTTGGCCTGTGCGATTTGGCTGAGGCTGTGCGGCTGCAGGTGGGGCTGGAACGGGAGGGAGTCGGCGCTCTGGGAGTGGAGGTGGTGAACGGAGGGGGGAGGATGGGGCTGCACGCCCTGCATGGGGGTCTTCTGGGTGGAGCTGATGGAGGAGGTGGGCTGTTTGTCTAGTCCAGTCTGCTCTGGACTCAGCTGATCTGAAAACACCAGCAGAAAACAAAGGATTAATCCAGAAATCATGCACAGCAGTATATTTGCAATATTTCGAGCTGGTAAGAACCGGCACCAAATAGCCAGATTTGGACTATTTTCCCCCCAGTTAAACATAAGACATATTTGGTATCCATGGAAACATCAAAGTCTTAGCTAGAAGCTGATAAAAACTATTAGAGTGGAGCAGGAAGCCTTTGAGTTTATTACCAAGAGCTGTAGCATGAACATCAGTGACTAGAAACCTTCATCAAAGAGACATGTATGGAGTTCTGGTAGTGCCAAAACATGATATATTTTGGTGGCTTTTACAGTTTATTCAGTTATATGTGTATAAATTTGTAGTAATGTATTTTTTTTTAAAGTTGATTCCAAAAAGACACTTCAAATATAAATTTATTGTTTTACAATAATTGAATAAAAAAATAAATGTATCAAAAAAGGTAAAAATAAGTTTAGTAAGTTGAATACATAGAAATACAGAAATTCCCAGTTTTGTAGATGGTGCCAAAGGCGAAACACCAAGTTATTTTTTTTTACTAAAATTTCTTTTAAGTTTGTTTTAGTTTAGCTTAGCTATGTCACTCTTTGCACATCTAATGTGTACAGGTGAATCTACGGTTTCCAAAGTTTGTGACAAAGGTTTATCATAAATGCTGTGTATGCAAAAACAATCTGGTGAGGGACAAATAAAAAAAATAAAACATCCACATTATTTTATGTTCCATCGTCAATGTCGCTGAAACTACAGAAGCTGCTGTAATATTTACATTTCTGATGGAGTGCCCAAGTGTTAGCTTTATTTTCAACAGCAAGATTAATGAAATGCCATTTGTAATTGCTGATGTCACTTTAAACCCTTCAGAAAACCCTGTGCGACCTACTTAGCCCTACCTGAACTGAATCACATGAGATCCTCCCAATGATTTTTATTCTAAGTGATTATGAGAGAGTAGGATTAAAACGTGTGTGTGAACAGAAGAGATGGCCATTTATCAAAAGGAAGGATGAGAAACTGATGGGTGTTTACACAGGGCGAGGCCAGCATGAGGGTGAGCTTTTCAGAGGAATGCCTCAGGGCGGGGTCCACTTGTCCAGGTGAACAATCAGGTTTGTGTCCCTGAGAACCAACTTCAAAGTTCAAACGTGTGCAGCAGAAAAAATGCGGCTTAGCAGTCAGCTGAGTTTTGGGTCATGCTTGAGAATGTTTGCAGCTCTGTTCGTCATTCTGTACTTTTAACACGAGACGATTAAATGTTCATTATTGGCGAGTCAACCATAAAATAATATTACACAAAATTGGCAGAGAATGTTATTTTCAATTCTCTATTGTGTCTTTTGATGACATCTTAATATTGTTGTGATGATTCCTTTAATTAAAAGAAAAACAGAATAAAAATAAAACAAACAAAAAAAGCATTTTTCAAGCATTTTCAAGGTACGTTATGAAACTTTCCCAGCACCACACTTTGGAGATAAAAAAGTACAAATGAACTAAAGAAAACAGTTTAATTTCACTGCTGTTATTAGTAAATACTTAGTATTTTATATTCTACAGTAGGGATGAGTTGAATTAAAAATATAACAAACTGTTTTGTTTATTCTCCTGACTGGTCAGAGAATGTTACAAAAAATCTAGAAAAGATATTCTCCCCAAAGTGTTCTGACAGAGAGAGAAAAATGTTTTTGTTATCCTTAAATATCTGATTTCAATTATAAATAGTGCTTGGCAAAATTAGGCTTTTAAAAGCATTGGATTGCACTTTATTTCCTAAGTGTGCAGTTTTAATGTCAAGTCCTTTTAAGGACACCTAATAGAAAAACAAGCATTTTTCAAGGATTTCAAGCACCTCTATGAACCTTGTAAAAAGATGAAGAAGAAAATAAAGAAAGTCAGATTACACAAAAGCGGTCACAAAATAAAACTATAAATATCCAAGGGGGTGGGATGGAAAATGTGATTTCTTTCACCTTTGAATTCAACACACATTTATCTACCACACACACAGTTTCATAAATCACACATGGATCATGTCAGATGATAATTTCTTTGCCAGTTTTCGATAAATGAGGTTCAGTGAAGCTGTGTTTATCTGGACAGATACCTGAGTGGTGATGCAGGGAGTGAGACTGGAGGGGCTGCTGATGGGGGCTGATGGAGCGTTTGGCCTTTAGGACGTTGTCGTCTCTAGCAGACAGTTTCAGGGGGAGCATCTGCTTCATATCCACCGAGGCTAAGAGGAGGATGTCCAAAACAGAGAGACAAAAAGAGACAGAGGGTTGGCAGATTGCAGTGTTAGGTGTGTGGAGCAGTGAAGCTTCCTACAGGGAACTTTTTAATAATTTGAGGGTAAAAACAAATATACGGTGCTCTAACAGGCTTAAGTAGTGTGTAAAAATTAATGAAACAATCTAATAATGCATTTTACAAAAGTTGTAGTTTTATAATTATTGTGGGAATCATATAATCAATCATTAAAGGAAAAAGGAGGAGGAAACGTCTTAAAGGCTCTAAATATGTCTCAGTACAAGTGCAGACATGCAGAGAGGAATCTCAAAACATTCTTTGTCACATAATTTGGAATTATTTCAAAAAGAGCAACTCAAAACTTGTTTCCTTCTGAGATAAACATCTACATCTCCCAAAGGCTGACAGCTGCAACGGTGTCACTGCTGGTGTCGGCTTCTGAACACTCAACAACGCCGTTAGGAGGACATGTTACCTGCTGCTCTAATTTCACATGCTGACTCCCACTTACAAATTAGGAGCCTTCTGAAAGTAGATGGTTAAACTGGATTTAACTCGGGGGTATCAGAGTAAAGAGGGCTAAATACAAATGCATACCTTTCAGATTTATATAAATATATATTGTGCTGGACTATGAAATACTGTCCCTTTAAACACTGGGGTATGTTTCCAAATAAACCACATGATCAATTTAAAAAACACAAAGAGTCTTTAGTCTGGTGCATTGATCTGAACTAACCCTTTTTTTAAGGACAATTTTCAGTATTCATTTTTATTTGTTGTTGTGTCTTGTTGATTTATTTTTTATATTTAAAATGTCTTCCAGTTCCAGAGTGAAATGTTCATTAGAAATTTAAGTTTATGCTTGCATTATTATATGACTTGAAAATGGTCACAAAACATTATCGTGTATCGTAATAATTACTGGAACAATTTATCGTCCAGAAAAATTTGTTTTTGTGACAGGCCTAATAAAAAAAAGAATAAATACTGTATTGTAAATGGAAATCATTGGTTGTTTACCAGAGCTGTCAGTGCGATGTGACACTTTTCCACTTTTGCTCCCTTTCCCTTTGCCGCTGTTGATCGCTGCCAGTTTGGTGGGGATCTGCTGCTGCACCCCGACTGGTTTGTGCTGCTGGTTGGTGGTGCTGAAGAGGTGCAGGGGCACCTCTGTCTTCAATGGGAGAGGAAGCGTCGAGGAGCTGGTGTCCCGCCGGAGCATGACCTCGGGCCGCTCGGGGTAGTCTGCCTGTGCCACCGAGAGGCTTCCCCGCACCACGGGCTTCTGGGAGTGGGGCAACTCGGAGGCACAGGTGGAGCTGCTGAGACCGGAGGATGAGATAAGATCCCCATTCAGACTGCCAGACATCGGAGCCACCTTAGAGCGAAAGAGGAGACAGTAGGTCAGTCGCTAAGATACCGCTTGAAAGTGGTTACAAATCAGCATACCAGTTCCAAGGATGGGTTACTGACCTCTGAACTGAAATTATTTACATTTGTGGTCTGATTCAGCTGATGAGAAACATCCTGCTGGCTAGTTTGCATGTGTGCGTGTGTGTGTGTTTTGTAAACACTCTGAAACACAAGAAAACAGCCTCTTCAGTCTGCAGAAGACACAGTCTATAAATCAGCAGCGTGAAGCAGCGCCATCGCAGAGATCTGTTTACTTCTCTGTATTTATAAGCCAGGGAGGAAATGAGAAACACATTGAACGCCCGCGTTCTGCAGAGGAGTCAGTTTAACAAAGGCTCTAAAGTAAAAACGCACAATGACCATGAACGTGTGCCCCCGCAGAAACACACATACAAGCACATGAAATGAGAAACATAAAACCACTAATGGTCCCTGTGCACATAAAGGCGTGTCCAACAAAACAGACAGGACTTCAGGACGAGCAGGGTAACAGAAACAGCTCTCATGACATCAGAGGACGAAACACACAGTCTGCATTGTTTGCAAAATTACAAGAATGAACTAAAGACGATGTGAAGATCAAGTCAAACAGGAAGACTTCAGCATCAGAGAGCCTCTGCCAGTGTTTGTGTTACTAATCCAGCATCTTAAGTTACAAGAACCATAAAAAGCCTCCAATAGGTGCCATTAGAGAGAATTAAGAGAGCAATCAAACAGCTCATTCCTTGCAAAAACACTGTGGTTTTCCAACGCTGCCCCAGGATGTTTATTTTACTTTAGGCAAAGGCATCAAAAGCTAAAAAAAATTTTTTTTAAATTAACATTTCTTATGATGGTGCCGTATGGGAATGTGGTCTAAGCAAAGTAGCTTGAAGACCCAGCAAACCAGCATCCACCCAAGGGTTTTAAAGCTGTCTGTGGCAAGACTGTTTTCACCAGCATCACTGTTCCATAGCACACAGCTATCCGACCTCCCAGATCTCTGTGATCATGACAGCTAAGGGGATAAAATCTTATTATGTTACACAATCTAAGTTCAATTAAAGAAATTTCTGTGTATTTTAGAAATTTACTTGAACAACATACTGATTGAAGGCAGGTAAACAATCATTTTATAATGATTTCTAAACATTAAAGTGAAGGATTTTAAGTACCAGTTTAAAACAATATTCAGGAAAATATCAACAAACTAAATACATTATACTATAAAGTTAACAAACTACCCACAGTTTTTGGCCTGTCACTGGTATAAAGCTACCCTGCAGTCTGCTGTGCAAACGACAGGTTGCTCTAACCTTATAACATGGCAACTGCTCATCCAAAACAAAGATTCCTTTAAAGGTGACTTATGATTCTTTGAACAATTTTCCATAAATCTTTAAATCAAATAATGAGATTTTAGGCTGCTCAGTTTTGCCTATTTTGAGGTTGTTCTAATGAGTTGTTTTAGGGTCTCTTTTCACTTTAAATGTAAATACGCTGCTGACCATTCCCCCCCAACTCAACTGAAAATGGCCTCAAACAGATGAGCAATTATACAACTGTGCATCTTTGAAAAGCAGAAGTGGAGCCTACTGCACAACCAACAGGAATGCAGCAAGTATTATAAAATTATTGTTATAAAAAGGACTTCTGATTATGAGCTGGCTCTATATAGAGTTGATTTAGCTTTCTCAGGATGGATCTGGCTGGGGGGCATCGCCATGACAAAATGGTCGGGGAAACACTAGTTTAGGTTTAAATGGGTAATCTCTCCATCTGCTCTGTTCAGTACGGCCTCCACCTGGAACATGACTGATGATTTTAAACACTATCCTTCCTCAAGCTGTAACTGGAATAACTTGAGTAAAACAGAAGCCTTAGTGTGGGAAAAGTATCCTTCACCCCCTCCCTGACCCTTTCCTCCACTTTTCCCTCCATCATTTTCCCTTCTTTCAGCACTCACTCATCATGACACAAAGATGTTTGATTGTTCCTAGGCAAACAGCTTTAATGACATAAACGGATATCCCGGCAACGAAACATGAAGAGGCTGCACGGCACAAGGAGTTCTGACTGACGGGTCGTAAACGGGACTGAACGCCTTCCAGAGGGATTTGATGATGGCAGGTTTGGACTGGCTAATTATACAGCGTCTCGGCCTGAAGGTTTCATGGATTCTCATAAATCAAGCACATCCTTACTGACAATGCACAATACGTTTTCTTGTGGAAAATTAACACCTTAAACCATCTTGGATCTACTTCCACACAAGCTCCAGACTTAAATCTTACCCAACCTTGATTGTACGATGCGGTGTGTGTGCACATAACAGTTTGAATTTTTATTCATTTTTCAGCCAGACATCTGCAGCTCAGATCTGAATTTAATCACTTAATCCAAAAGTTTCTAAATACAAGTATGAATTTAGAAAAAAAAAAAAAAAAAAAAAAAAAAACTATGTTATGATTCTGTTCAAACATCATAACTAACAAGTTTCCCCTCAACTAACTTGAAACTCTGGCTAAAAAGGTTTTTTTTAAAGAGAAAAAAAAAATTTTTTTTCCTGATCTAACAAAAACAAAATTACCAAACATGTGAACCCTGCAACAGAACTACACTGACTGAGGTTAACCAATTTTGCAAACAAAAATAAGCAAATAATTCAGTCTGTAGATGTGCAAAGATGGTAAAACCTCAAATACTTGCAGCTGTAATAGCAGTGACAGGGGCATCTGCAAGTAATAACTCTGTTAGGGTTGAAAACAAATGTAAACCACACTTTTTCCGACTTTGATTTGTAAAAAAAAAAAAAAAAAAGAATGAACAGCATGTCTCATTTTCCGTCTCCTTCACAATTATGCACTTTTCTTTAATGACTATAATAGTTAGTGGAGTTTTATTTGTTGCTGTTTAAATGTCGACTCATATTACCGTTTTCCTCAAGTTTCTGCCTTTTGCCAGATCCCAGATGAAAATCTGTCCTGTCTGCTAAAATAAAGACTGAATGAAATAAAACATTTGCAAATATTATATTTTTGTCTAATTTAAATTCTCAACGTATTAAAGTTAATTTCTGTACCATAGCACTATATAAAACAGTAATATAAATCCTGATGCATGGCTCTTATTTGTTGAAAGAATTAATTATACTATAAACAAAGGGTACAGCTAACAGATGGGATATGCACACAGACAGCTTTATAAAGTCTTCCGCGTTCTCCTTGTTCATCAAGGAACTGAGTCATAGGCATCTGTGTTTGTTTACAAGGTGAGGGTGATCATAAGCACAGACTCAGGCCACTGAATTGTAAGTACGTCTGCAGGCAGAGGCTATAGATGGAGGGGGATAGTTTACCTTTGTCCAGGGCACAAATGTGAGTCAGCATCTTATGAGTCACTTTAACAGATTTTTTTAGTTTTGTGCTCCCACAACTTCAGCAGTTTTGTCTAAAGGCATGTTAAATGTGCATGTTATATTTGATAGTGTTTGGACTATTAGTAATCAGCCTAGTTTCTTCCTTTAGTAAGTTTACATTAGTATTATTTCTCTACATACTGAAAAGTTTAATGAATCTTAATGTATAATTTTATTACTTTATAGTCACACAATTTCTCTATAATTAGACGTGTAAAGAACCTAATCAAGATCAAAGATATAGGCTGAAGGTGAAATTCCTTAGAAAAACTGACGAGCAACAACTAGCAGAGTTATTTCTCAAACATGTTGAGCAACACGTGTGGAAAAAAAAAATCCTTCCCTCTTTCATTTTCTTTTTTTTATACAAGGTCTAATTATAGCTTGCTAGGTTTGCTGATGAGACTTAATTTTGGGTGGGGGATATTAAATGTCAGATGATATCAGGTTGGCAAAGAGCCTGGAAGAGATCCTGTGGCTCCAGCTAATGAAAAGCTGGTTTGATGTTGTTTGAAGCAGGAGGAGGAAAAACCACATCCAAATCTCCCAGAAGCACAGCCAAGAAATGTCCCTGAGCACAGCAAAAAGTACAGAACCACATCCGAGACATGTGCAACACAACACATGGCGGAACGAAAGTAAATGTTACGTGCAGGACGTTAAGGGGTTACAGTTAGGTGTTAGGCATATTGCAGTTTATTAATCTGGCAAAATGCATTTTAGAAAGCCAATTTAGAGCTGCTGCTTTAGCAAACACCAGACAAAAAGCATAAAAATCTCATTAGTTTAGCAAATTTCAGAAAAAGTTTTATTTACGTCAAAGTTGCCACCTGAACGTTAGACATTTTTGGAAAAATATCTCAAGGTAAAAACAGATGCGACTCTAATGAAGGTTCATAGATCTCATTGATACATGCCTTCAGATTGCACTTGTTGTGAATTAGCACTGCATAAATAAATAGTACTGAACTAAAAAGAATGAAAAAAACACAACAACCATTATACAATGTGGCAGATAAAAAAACAAAACAATGCTGAATGCTAAAATGAGTCTAAAAACAGGCTTATATCAGAATCGTTGATAAAAGAGTTGCTATACGAATAAAATCTGACTATATTTCTTCGACCTTCTTACTTAACTTAGCCTGGCCAAAAAACAGACTAAGTTTAAGAGCTCCTCCCTGTTAAACTTGTTTATGTGGCAGCATTTAGTCATTTTCCAGAGGAAACCTTAGCAGTGGAAAAGCAAAAGACAAGACGATTTATTAGCACGGTGAGAAAATTTCCACATACAGTGGCAAGCTAATGATGCGTAAATAACGTGCCAGGCCACCGACCCTAGGAAAAACTCACACTTAGTGAATTAATTACACAAAGTTTAATTAACTCACCTTAGTTTTTTTACTTTTAAAGCCTAAAATTAGGACTAAAATGTATTTACATATACACCATAATAAGAGCCCCTTTATTTCTATACAATACTGCAAAAAAATAAAAAATAAATTAAAATACAACAGCAGCTTCATCTAGACTCCTAGCTCTGCTGCTAACTAGTGGTTAAATAAGCAAACGATGAAAAAACTAAATTAGTGGCTCATTGGGACCCATTTGGGCTGAGGGTCCTATGCGTACATGTAACTTTAAAACTATAAAAAAGTGTGGCGAATAGGAAAGTGGTCATTTTTAACTTTAATACAAGTCCTGATCGATCTGCTCTATGATGATTTGAGATCATAGAACAATTCGAGATACAATTTTTCAATTGATGAAACTGATCTTTCTAAAAAAGAAAGTGTCTATTCTTACTTTTCTTTCTCATTAACCCATAATCGTGTGTCATCTTGTCTTTTGGGTTGAATTTATGGTACCAAGCCTTCTTGGTACACAACTTGGTTATGACTGGTCACTGTCAACTCACTTTGCTGTTTTGTCCTTTATGTGCAAGAATTATTTTGAGTAAACAGATTATCAAATGACTCTTGATGACGGAATCATGTGATTCTGGGATGTGACGGCGCCACTGATGTCACTGCTCTCTTTGTTTTGGTCTGGACTGTTTCTGCAGTTGACGAAAAGATAAAACACAACTAGAAACTGAGAACAAATGAACTGGGCGATGACTAAGTGACTCAAGAATCTGAACACTTGGGCAAATTTACTATGACTTCTTGACAGAGCTGTGAGCACCAGACATGAAATTACAGTGGATCATCCTGAAAACTGCTCTCCCATGAAACAGACAAACAACAGCCCACATTGTTCTGTAATAAGAGAAAATGCTTGGAAGAAACCATCAGGGAAAAGAAAGTAAAGGAATGTAAAGAAAGACTACTCTACATTTTCACATCTAAACCTCACCTTAAGGAAAATGAAATTGATGCATTGATATCGATGCCGATGTAAACAGATACCATTTTGGCCAAAACTGTTCAAGAGGAGAGAAGAGGAGGTAGAAAAACATCCCCACACTGGACTGCAATGCTGGTTCAAGTGTTGGAAAAACACTTCCTGACTCTTCCAGTGTCATGTTTTAGAAAAACGGATCAACATTCTCACATTTTCTGCTGATAATAGAAGAGGGAGATGAATTTCATCAACCCACAAACGATGGAAGATTTTACAATTTGAATACCAGAACAGGAATTTATTTCTGTAAGTGACCTGCAGGGGGCAGAAACATCCCTGAGATGCTGCTATCTGTCTCTGATGTAACTCACTCAGGTGGGCTTCAGCTCTGCTTCAGACCACCAGCAGAGACCTGAGCCCAGCTCTGTACGCTGCTACAACACCACACATAAAGAACTGTGACGTCCAAAGCAAAGTGCTAATTTTATGAAACAGAACAACAATTGTTCCTGCAGGTTTTGTTTGCATATAAATAACAGGAGTTAAAAAGAAAACCTCTTATAAGCAGAACTATCAACAAATCATCTCAGAACAGAGGAGGGAAAGCTAGCGTTAGCCCACCAGTTCAGCAAAGAACCTCAGAAAAAAGAAAACAATGTTTACCAAAAACATTTAGTACTAACAGTACTTTAGAAATAATAATGCGTTGAATGGCTTAGGTGAAGTGCTGAAAGTCTGTTATGGCAGCTTTCTAAATCCAAGTGAACTCAATGTTGGACTGAAGACTGTCTTGAAACTCTAGAAGACAAATATCAATAATTGATCCAAAAAATATAAAAACAAAATAGAAAGTCTCCCCAATCATTCTCATTAATACTGCTTCATTATCAAATTTTGCATTCATATCGTGAACGATCATCTTTGGATTGTTTACTTTCAAAATTAATCTGGTGCGCTGTTGTTCTAATTACAAAATCTTTTTGTAATTAGAGAGAGGTACATTTTAAAGTCTTATTTCAATTAATCACATGATTACAAAAACATGGTGAAAGAACTGACAAAAAAAAACACAAAAAAAACACACAAAAATAATCAAACTTTTTTTTTCTAACTTCATGGGGCCCTAAAATGCATCTGCATTCATGATTCTTGAACACTTTTTAATTACATAATCAATTATTTGCATTTATTCAGATTTATAAAGTGAAGTTTTAATTTATACCTAACATTTGTCTTGTGTTTATTCCATTAGTTGTTTTCTGCAGAGGAATACCAACTGTTCATTCAGGCTCTTGGGTTTAAACAGGAAGTGAATGAATACAAAAACGATGATGCGCTTAATCCTTCAGAGCCTTTTACCTGATATTCTGTAGGAAATAATATGTACAATTACAAATGGTAATTTTGCGAATTGCTAATATAGGACGCTAGAAATAGTTGAAAACTTGACTTTGTGGCTTTTTGTTTAAATTATTAACACCTCTTTCCTTCAGCAACTGCTGTCTCTTATTCTCTCTCACAGTGAGAAGCTGAATCTGCTCCGAATAATTAATGACCACATCCAGCTGGAGTTTGATACATGAAGTAAGCAAACTCCTTCAAAGTAAAGAGACTAAATGTCTTCTAATAACTTTCTTTCTGCATCCTTTAAAACAACCCAAGCCACAAAGAACTCTAAGAGTTTGAGTGCTTGTTAAATTGTCTATTTTTAATATACTTCAGTATAAGTATTTACATCCTTTCTGACATGTCAGTAAATGTTCACATTGTCCACATGATATTAAATTTACCATTATAGGGTTCTCACCTCAATTGTTTTCCTTTTCATCTTCTTCTGGGACTCCAGTCGCTCCTTTTCCTTTTCCACAGCTCTAGTGGACTCCCGCAGTCTCTCCAAGTCCTTCTGATACGTCTCTCTCTGCCTGTCCAATTCCTCCTTCTCCTTAGCCAGTTGCTCCTGTATTTAACAAAAACACACATTGTATAACACTCTTTACAGCCGACCCTCATCATGCATTCAATCCCATTTAAATCTGCTCAGTATCTTTAAGGCAGCATGTTGAACCTGTACCTCTAGTTTTTTGCACTCCTCCTCTCTTTGTCGTAGCTGGGCCTCAGTTGCCTCCACTTGCTGCCGGTGCCGTTCCCGTTCCTTCTCCCAGCGCTGCTGCTCCTGCCTGTGCTGAGACTGAAGCTTGTGCAGGTAGGCCAGCTCCTCTCTCTGCAAGGCTAAAGTCCGCTGTTTCTCCTGCTCCAAGAGCCCGTTTCCTTTGTTGCGCCCAGGCAGAGACACCCGCTCCGTTAGCGAGGCCTTCTGCAGCTCAATCTGACTGTCCTGGTGCGATACAATGGCCTGAGGATGACAAGGAGGAGCAAGTTTAACAGAAAAGGTGAATATTTCCCTATAAGAATGCAGAATATAGTTGTGATCTGTTAAATCCATTTTAGAAAGTCAGTTGAAGTGAGGAATATGTTAAGTTCCTACATTTATTCAGTAGATGCTCGAAAACTTAATAAAAACTTAAAACTTAATGTTGTATAATATCTGCAGTATTTCAAAGTCAAAGATGCAACTAACTAAAGGTTTGATGCCTATATATTAGTTAGGAGCAATAACATTACATCCAAGTCCAGGGCTGTTTATTGGTAACCATAAGTTGTTACTTCACAATTAGAATGGCCATTTATGTTTATAGGAATCAAATGTTAATTAAAAAGCATCACTAGCAGTGCACAGCTACCAAGGTCATCACTATGCAATAGATTGTTTCCATTTGATTTTTCACTTAATATCTTAAGCTGATATTACATAATATTAGAAATGCATAAGAAAATGAAAAGACATGAATGATTTAGTCTAAAATGCATTAATACAAAATTATTTGTATTTGCTAAATGCAAGACAAATTTAACATTATTTCTAAAAGTTTACAAAAGAATAGAATATGAAATATTTTCTTCATATTTTGGAGCAATGGCTTTAAGATGTATCTTTAAGATCCGTCTTTTTATGTTACTACTAGAGAAATGATTTGTTCCTCCTTTAAGTGTTTGAGGTGTTGCTCCAACATGCATCCATAGATTTGCTTCTAAGTAACCAAACTGAGGCTTAAAGAGATAGATCATCATTTCCAAAATTGTTTAAAAAGACACAAAGTTAGACGTCTAAATTTAAAGTAGAAAAACTATTCTAGCATTTAGTCAATGGGAATCATTTTGGTAATCATAACGGATCTGATACAGGAAAATATTTGCCTGAAACACTAGGAAAACAAAGGCTGTGTCTTTTTACAGGATACATGAGTATCTGATTTCAACTTAACTATATTTTTTATTTAGATTTGGACACATTTAAGAGTCAAAGTGTGTAGAGAGAATATTACCTGCAGGCTATAAAGTCTCTGGGAGAGCATCAACACTTTGTCAAAGAACTAAAATAGATAAAAACAAACACACAAAAAAAAAACAGAAAGTTATAAAACAAAACTAATTTCACCAAAATGTTCTCACAATTTTTTGGTTTTATAAAGTATTTTATCATATAAAGGCATTGTTGAAATAAGAAGTAAGAGATATAAAAATCCAGCAGTTCAGATCTAGAAAAAGATCACCTCAGCTTCGGGGAAAGAGCTGGACCAGATCCGGTTCCATGTCGGAGGAGAGGAGCAGCTCTGATCCACCTGACAGGAAATGAAGCCCAAAGCGATCACCATAAATTATGGTAGAAAAGGAAATCAAAAAAGACCTGATGCTCTGAGAAGTATTTTTTTGTTTTCTAAAAGACTCATTATTACGTAGCTTTTAAAGATGAAAATGCGTCAAAGTAGAAAAATCTAATAAGGCGTTCTTCATGTTATGATTTAAACCGCTTAATTTGATCATAATAACAGGTTCATGAGTTCCAGCCATAACCATCTGTTGCGTCAGCGCTTGAATGCTGTGGAATTAAAAATGAAAGCAGAAGTAGTGTTTACATTCTGTGGTTTAAATCATTCATTCAGGTTCATACGAGTGAGACGGGCAATGACCTGAACTCCTGCTGAATTATGGAAGGCATAACAACACCTACGATTCTTTATTTATGATAAAAATGTTAGATTTGAGTTTCAAGTTGTGTAAGAAAGATGATCCCTTTTAGTGCTTCTATTAATAACTGTGTTGATTTTCACCTTAAATAGTAATTAAAACGGCAACATTATTTAGTGGAGTGTAGTTCAGATTAAATACTTGTCTGGATTATTTCCCATCTCTGTTAGCTTGACTTTTGTTCCACAAACAGAGCTCCAGTCACAAACATGTGGCTATATTTAGACTGGCTCATTGTTCTCAAGGACCAGGATTAACTGAATTTTCCCAGGATGATGTTGATCAAGATTTTATCTGTTCATAAAAAGAAAAACAGAGAGATCCGCAATATACAATATTCCAGAAAATATAAGAAAAAGAAAACTTTCCAGATGATTTGGTTTGCATTTCTTATTATCTATAAGAAATAACAAGACTGATGCATTTCTAGGCCTGTCACGATACCAAATTTTGCTGAGCGATTAATTGTCTCAAAAACCTTTTTACACTGATTTAATGGAAATGATGTAATAATGCATGCCGAAGATAAATACACTTTATTTTCAAAAGAACGCTTAACACTGGAACTGATCAACAAAATAACCAAAAACAAAAATAAAATGGATTCTTAGTCTCTATCAACAAAAAATGTACTTGGATAAAAACTAAACAACATAAAGCCAAAGTGGAAATAAATACTGCAGTCAACCAAAAGAGTGCAGATTATGAAGTCTGTATCCTATATCGCCCCGTAAACCTGGTAACTTTTCAGCTGTTCTTCGTTAACGTGACATAAATAGGTCATAATGATTTTCATTCAGTCAGGACTGACACTAGCCACATGCATTGTAGGTAGATTGTAGTAAAGCATTGATTAATGCCTGTTTTTAAAATTAGTTAACTGGCCTGTAGCCATTATTTTGCGCCCATTATTGGACACCATGTAACGGTCATTATACTGCTTGGTTCCTAGAGATGATTAGGTATCACCACAAGGGGGCTCCTTTTCCTTTTTTTGTTAGTTGTATTATTGTGCGGAGTGAGAACTCTTGTTGTAGAGGAGATCATCGGTGATGAGGAGGTGCGGAGCGGTAAACTATCGTTACTTTTCTTGTGTATGAGACTATAATCTTAGTACCGTGGAGATCTGGCTTTAAATGTTCGAAGCGAAATAAAGTGAAAGCGTGGAATACTTCAACAGAGCGTCCTGCTGTTTTGGGTTAGAGTGGCTAACCGCCATTGCTAACTCCTTCTCCAACCTCTCACCGCAACGTCACAACCACACGGCACAATAGAACCCGATCGAACCGTTATACCTAGGACTTCTGTCGGCTAATGTGTGGTTTTCTCAAGTTTTGAAAATGGGCCGACAGCTCTAAGATCGTGTACTTGCGCTGGGACTTGCACTAAGAAACTGAGGACGGGAGGGTCAGTGGAAGCACCGGAGTTGAGCCTTTTTTCATTCAGTGCCATCAACAGAAAGAGAAAATGTCCGGAAAAAACGATAAAGCCGATAACTGAAATAAAGCCGATAGTTTTAATTTATCGTTCGATTAATTGATTTATTGTTTATCACGACAGGCCTATGCATTTCAAAACACCTTGTGTGTGTGAACTTGTTTAGCCCCTACCGACTGTTCCAGGGTGTGGCTTCCACAGAGGCCTTTGAGCTGAGGGTCAGAGCTGGCTCTTTGGCTCCTGTCTCTGTTCCTGGACTCACCAGAGAAGCTCTTCTTCACGCTGCCATCTGGCACAGACACAAACACATGTCGATTTGCGGCAATGGAAACATTTATCTGATAGGTACACAGTTTCTGTGTGTGTTATGTGTACATTATATGTGATTTTTATTAACGGTAAAGATTGATTAAAGTGAAAGCAGTCCTGGACTCACTCTTAGAGAGGATGACAGGACTGCTGTCATAGCCTCCGAAAGTCCCTGCTCTCCTGGGCAGAACCCCAGAACCGCTCTCGTCCTCCGCCCGTGTTGCCTGAGCCTCTTCATTCACGCCAGCCTGCAACAAGTTCTGCAGGTTCTCCACTAAGGTTTAGCAGAAGAAAACAAAGAACCTTAGATATGCAATGACATAAATATAAAAGCAAGTGTGAACAAAATAGTGCTTTACTTTTGCACAGTGCAAGAGAAAGTTTTTCTGATTTTATTCACAATGTGCACATCCTACTACCTTCAGTGATGGCTCCTTTGAGCAGCACCTCCCCCTGCTGGAGGTCGGAGGCGTCGCCCCGGAGCAGCAGCTTTGAGCGAGAAGCCGTGTCCTCCAGACCTGCCACGGACTCTGCCATCTCTGCAAACAGCTGCAGTTTCTCTGTGAGAGCCTGAGCGATCACTGCATCCCTCTGGCTCAGACGCTCTACAGGCCGAAACATGACACAGAATTAGAGACAGCACTCAAAAAATGATTTGCAACTTTATTCAAAAGAGAAAAATATGAGCATTCGTAGATCTGCTTGTGAAAATATTAACGTTGGAGGTGAATTGAGATAATTAGCTTATATATATTAGCTTAGTGGTGCTCATATTTTTTTTCTAAGTTGAAACATCAAAATGTAAAGTGTTTTCAGCAAAATGCATGCAAATATAAACTGCTAAGATTCTCCATCAACAAACTGAACCTTCAATTGTTTCAATGTGGCACATCAGCTCCTCCTTGTGGACATAAATGTAATTTGTGATCAGGAGTTACCTTGAAATTCTCGAAGCCTCGCAGCTCGAGCCTCCTCTTCCTCGCTGAACAGCCTCTCCTCTGAGTGAGGGCAGCTAACCGAGCGAGGGAGGGGCCAGACACAAAGACCGGTCAATAAAATGCATTGAAGGGTCAATAGGACACGAACATGCAATTAATTTTATTCGACACTTGTTACATTGTCAACCTATTTAGTTAGTTTTTTGTTTGTTTTTTCCAAAATCAGCTTTCAGATAATTTTTTTACAATAATTGTGTTTGTACATTTCTTGTATAACTCCAGTTACCTCTCGACTGCTTGCCGTATGTATGTCATCCAAGAGTTTCGCTCCTCTTTGGAGGCGGTGTGGATCTCGTACATCTCTGGCTCGTTTGAGGAGGCGCAAATGAGAAACATGGCCTTCTCCTCATGGGCCACCTCCCTGACTATCAGCTTTTGGAGAGAAATCACTGAAGGCTTGTTATCCTGAAAGGATTTAAGACAAAGAGGGCAAAAAAAAAAAAAAACCATGAAGAAAACAGAAAAATACATTCTTTAAGCAACATTTTGACAGGTCAAAATCCACAAAAAAATTGGTTTTAAATTATTAAAGGCTCATAAGAGCATCACATTTATGCTCATATTGGGTTTATTACATTTTTCTCTGGGACTATAACTGAGAAATTATCAAAAATCACTCACTACTGTAGCAAAAATGTATCTTTGATCTTTCTCTTGAAGTAAAAGCAGCACATCTGACAGCAGAACAGCCAGGGTATCTGAAAGTAAAGAAATCAAGAACATCATCATGAGCAAGTAATGCATTACTCATTTTTTGAATATATCTGCAGTGATCATTTTATAGAGGTGAATGTTACCTTTGAGTCTGCCAGAGGCAGCTTTCCAGCTGACGGTTCCCTCATGCAGCAGCCACCTCCTGCCCTGAGCCAGGTCCTCCCTACGAAACACCCGACCGTCCTTTATCTTTCCCTGCGTCTTCGGCTCCATCTTGCTGTGAATATCTCTGAGTCGAGACTCCTTCTCATGCAGGTTAACCAGGGTGTCCACCTCTTTGATGGTGTCTTTGATCAGACTCAGAGCCCGAGTCAGATCTTGGTGCTCCTCTGTGTTCGCTAGAGGCAGAAAGACATTTTAAAATGTAAACAACCACTATTTTTTTAGTTAAGGTACACTGAGATGGTAATTGGTATTCATGTTGCAGCTGAACCTTCAGTGTTGTGAAGGATGCGCTCCACCAGGACTGGGTACTTGGTAATCCTCTGCGTTACCAGCAATATACACTCCGTCACTCCTAACCTCCGTACAATGGATAAGTTGCTGATTTTCTGGAAAAACAAACAAGACACAGAAACATTAACCTATCACCAGCCTACACAAGTCATCAAAAGTGAAATGACTCTAAACATATGATAACATAAATGCTACGGTATCATAACTTACCCTTATGAGGTTCTGAAACCTTCTATTGTTTTGCAGCATCTCTTTGTACAAGCTGACCGCTTCAGTGTGATGGCTGCAGAAATCTCCATAGCAGTTCTTCATCCTCTCTCCTATTTCACCTGAGAACTGGAGAACAAACAATCTCATCGTCAGCAGCAGTGAAATAATGCACACCTAAACAAAACTAGGGCTGCAGCTAACTATTATGTTAATGATCAATTAATCTAACAATTAGTCAGATTAAAAAATGGCACATTCTGTAGATTTTTCTTGTAACCAATTAAGCTTTTTATATACAAAAATGTTGAAAAATGCAAATAAATTTAATTCCTTTTTCTAAATAAGAAAATAAAACATTTTACTGCCTAAAATGTAATTACATAGAAATGATGCATCTGCTGCTATAAGAATACAAAATACTGAAATAATCTATTTCTGCTTCAGTAGTGTAGGGCTGATACACTGGTCATGTTCTTAAATTAACCATTTAATAATTAGATAGAAAGAGGTGCTTACCATAACTGGATTAATTCTGTTATTAAGCTAAAACTGTCATAGCTAAAGCTATGATACTATAACTAAAAACTCCAGTTAAGGATTATTTTATTATTAAATTAGTTGGTGATTATTTCAATGATCGATTCATCATGATTAATTGTTTCAGCTCTAAGGAAAACTGATAAAACTGTGCCACATGTTGAACCTGTCTCACTTATGAGATTAAATACACTGCTCAAAAAAATAAAGGGAACACTCAAATAACACATCCTAGATGGACAGTTTGATTTCACAGAAGTTTGATTTACTTGGAGTTATATTGTGTTGTTTAAGTGTTCCCTTTATTTTTTTAGCAGTATATATCTGAGGAAATCTGCTGCAGTAAAGGGAGAATGCTACAGTAAGTACAGGATGACTGGAGTGGAGAAACATCTTCGCAGATGACTGATGGGCTCCTTTAGCTGTATAACCACTGTGCATCTGGTCAATACCTGAGCGATTAAGATGTCTGCCACTCTATTGATAGTGTAGTTCCTGTCGCTGGGTGAGACGAGATTTTCTCGCCGTCGCTCTCTGAGACATGACAGGAAATGTGTGTGAAGGTCGAGGAGGTTTTCCAGGCGGGGGAAAAGGCAGTCCAGTCGGCCTGAGTCCATCTGCAGGTTCTCTTTCATCTCTCGGACGTACACACACAGTATTATCTTGAGTGTCCTCACATGGTGCATCTCTGTCTGCGTTAGCTCTACAGAACATCACAATGGTTCAGTTTAGTGTGACATGATCTGCAAAGCACTGTGTTTCCGTACAGATGAATTTATCTGAAGTTGGTGCCAAGTATAAACAAAAACTTCATAAACAAAGTGGAGTTTTAGGAAGGAATACATGGGAAAATAATCTGCTGTGTTTTTGATGAGGGAATAACATTATAGCATGAAATGAAACTTGATTGCAATAATAACCCCCTTTAATATAAGATCAGTTAATTTAAATACAATGGAACCAATTAACAAAATTGTGAATTTAGGTTTATAATAAAACAATGAACAAGACAAATTCATTTATAATTACTTCAGACTCTCAGGACCAGTTTAAGTCATATTTAATCAATTACATTTGAGCATCATTCACCTGAAGAGGATTCTGGATTATAGTAGCCAGATTTTGACAAGTGGAAAAAAAAAACAAATAGCTGGTTTTTGTTAGCTGAATGTGCTGCTTTTATAGAAAAAAACTACTCTCAGCTGGCCATGTATGAAACTCACACTTTTATTAAAAGTTTTACAAGTGTCATAGTGTGAAGGGAACTCACGCCTACCATAAATAACATCCTGCCTTTTCACCACGTCTTTTGAATGTTTCTTCAGATAAAGCTGATCAACCGCGAGGCTCCAGGAGTCAGCCTCCAAGTCCTGAGCATCAGACTCTAGGTCAGCCCGCACTGCTGCATAGTGAGCGTCTGAAGAGAAAGGGCACAAATGATGTAACATGTTATGGATTGTGTTCTTCAACAAGGTAAACTTAAGGATAAATGGAAGAATTTATTTGTATTATTTTAAATGACTAATGTGACCCAGGTACTCCTCACAGAATGTGGATTTTTAGTCTTTCCAAGATTTTTGCATGACCAACATAAGAACCAGACGCTGAATCTGCCTTACAAACTGATAACGCATTCAATTTGGGGAAAAAAGAAGGTTGATGAGCAAATCCAAAGTTCAGAGTAAATCCAATAAAACTGAACGCTGGAACAAACATGGAGCTCTAGACTCCAGTTAGTCTGATGTCTCCCACACAGTTCAGTTTAATGAGGCTGAAGTCATGACTCAGCCAAACATCCTCCACACTCTCTCTTCCCCGGTCTTATGAAAACTCCCTGAAGACAAACAGTTGCAAAGATTTCACAGTCTGAAAAGGGCAGCCTGGTCAGTAAAAGCAGCACAGCCCTGATGATTTTTTTCAAAGTAAATGATGCTAAAGTGAGGGGCGGATGAATTTAAACTTCAGCTCTGTTTTGAAAATGTCTGCTCACCTTCTACGAAGATGGACTCGGCGATGGAAGGTGCGAGAGAAACGGCGTCGTCGTTGCAGCGTTTAGAGCGCAGAGAATCTATCTCGTCCATGTCTCCGGGGAGGGATCTGAGCAAAAACAGCCAAATTATACAGCGGTGATGCAAGAAAATGTCTCCTACCATTTATGTAATATGTCCAAAAGTTAGAAGTTTATAAATTAATATCAAGTCAATCTACAAGAGCATTAAACAGCATATATGATTATTTTAAGAAGGAATAAATAATCTACTCTACTAAAAATCAGCTACAGAACAATTCAAAAGGATAAACCTTGTGTTTGATTTTTAAAACAATACATTGTACCAGGGCGGAAATGATAAATCATATTAATTTATTATTAAAATAATGATCTATTTTAGTAGTTAATTAACTGTTAGCTCAAGTATAGACCAAAAAAGGCCATCTGCTGAAAGAACAACACACAGAGCAATAATTAATCCAAAACGATATAAAGTGTATATATATATATATATATATATATATATATATTTCTAAATGTTCAGGGTTGTTATTCATTTTAAAAGTCATTAAAACCATTGAAAAAATCTGTATGTGCGTGGAAAGCCAATGCAGAGAAATTTCTGACTAAACGCAACACATGTCCTTACAAACTTATAACAACATTCTTTTTTAAGATGGATGCTTGTATGGACTTAAGTTTGTTTTTTTTTAAGTAACTTGCATCTAAATCTCATGATGGACACTGAAATCACAAGAATTTTAAAATCTTCTCTGTTTACATAAAGCAGATCTTCAAAACACTTGAAATTGCAATAACTTTACAGAAAATTTAGTTTGCAATTTCTACATCTCTACTGAAAGAATATTTTTCCACACACAAACTTTTCATTTCATGAAAAATTCTTTACAGTATCTAAACTACTATTGTTGTGGTACCCACCCAGAGCTACTGTGGTGACGGAGGCTGGGGCCGACGCTGTAGGCAGGGGCTGCGGCGAAGCTGCTGCTGAGGCTGGCTGAAGGCTGAGTGCTGGCTCCAAACGAGCTAACGGTCATGCCTGGGACGCCAGGAAACCCTCGGTGGCCATCCGCAGCCTGAGCCGAATCTCTGCCTGCCTGATCTTTCTCCCTGTCCCGGTCTTTCAGCGCTGGGAAAGAGAGACGAGACACAGGTAATCGGAGAAAATGAGACTGGATGGAGGAGGTACACGGGGACAAACGAGGAGAGGACAGAGAGAAAGGAGAAGATGACCAGCAAAGTGGCAAAGATGGTGACTTGTTCGAATCCTTCCCAAGTTGGCCCCAGTATTTTTTCAGCCAAGATCGAGGCAGGGATCGGTAGAACCGGCAGGTGATCATGTCGCGGTGCATCAGAACCCGCACGCCTACACGTCCAGAAAGACCCCACGATGAGGCAGAAAAAGACGAGGAAGATGCCCTGGCGGTTTTGGAGGCACCTTTGGAGGCCCTCATTGATTTTCCTGCTTCTTCGGCAACCGTTAGATCCATTACAAACGTCTCTAAATTTCAATTCCAGGATGAGGTCTTAGTAAGGTACATAAACAAAGACAATCAGGAGTTTGGATCAAAAGCCAGTCTTATATAAACCAGCCCAGACTCCCCAGTGTCCCGGTTCCTGCAGTAACTTCTGGAAAGATGTGCGTCCGTTTCTAGCAAGTTCTGTTTCTGCGGTTCTCATCAATTCTCTGCCCATCGTGTTCCCGACCCCCTGCACAAGTCAGTGATTGGCCCGAGCGGGACATGTGGAGAAATCAGGTGTGGCTGACAGGACTCCAGCTGTTCAGAGGGGAATAACAACTGCTACAGGAGATTAACTAAAGCTTGTCGCTGCTGCAGCCACTCATGTCTCCTGCGGGTTCAATCACATGCACTCACACCTGCTGACCGTGCAATAAGCAGCAGCGCCTGAGATCTCTAAGAACAGATGAGCTGATGTAAGAGTAATTGGTTTTTTTAATTGCCAAGCAGTGCAGGATGAATTAATGGGTGATCATAAATTAAAAATGACAAACAGAAGCATCGGTTTTTATTGCCCATTAGCTTTCTTCTGTGTTTACGGCTAAATATTTCTAAATAAAGATGAAAAGAGAAACAGCTGCACTACACGACTCTTTTTAATAGCTAATCATCACTTTTATCTCCCAGCCGTGGGAGACTGAGCTGCCCACTCAACACTCAGTGGGTCCACAGAAACACAAAACACAAAACTGGATCCTTAATTGGCCGATCTTAGAACTCAACTCTCCATCATTCATCAAAGCTTCTGTCACAGTTAAAGAAATAATCCGCAGCAATATGAGCGGCTCATCAATAATTAAATATTCTGCTTACCGAGGCTAGGAGATGCTGACCCGCTTCCCCTCGAGTGAAAATCTCTCTGTGTGAAGAAAGTTAGGACAGTCACATGATTTGATACCAGAATCTAATCTTTGTAAGGATGCAGCAATATGAAAATTTGGGCTGATATCAATATTCAACATTTATTGCATAAATTTCCCTACACTGTCATCATAACAGATTTTGCTGGACGATTAAGTTGTCACAAAAATTATTGCGATAAATAATAATTTTGATGTTTGGAGACGATTTTCACATAAGATACTGATAACGGCATAATAACACAAGTTTGACAAATAAACTTTGATTTTATACAAAACACTCCACACTGCAACTGAAGACATTTTAAATATTCAAAATATAAAACATCAAAAACAATAAATTAAGGAATCAGAGGTTTTTTTGAGCAAATTCAAATCACAGTTTTCCAGCTCTGCGCCAGATGATTTTATTTCCTCTGTAAGAATGCCCGATTTGATTTAGATTTCTTCGAAATCTACATTTGTAACATTTCCATAAACTGGCACCACTAATTGTACAGTAAAACAGAACAATGTATCCAAAAATGTATCTGCTGCAGATTAAAAAAAAAAAAAAGAGTTAGGGTCGCCAAGATCTTAAACTCGAAATCAAAACTAAGAAATACACTCAATACTCAACAGTAAATAGTAGATAAGCATTAATAATCCTTTGTGGAGGCAGGCACACTGGAATTGGACAATGGACTTCATTAAGACGTAAACATGAATCTGCCCCATTCAAAGGTTTGTTTTTATAATCTACAGAGGTGTGATAAGAGTTGTCTGCTTCCTGATTTCCTTTTTTGTTTTTTTGCATTGTTGTCACACTTCAATGTTTCAGAACATCAAACCAATTTAAATATTAGTCAAAGACAACACAAGTAAACACAATTTTTAGTTTTGTAAATGAAGATGTTTATTATTAAGAGAGAATAAATCCAAACCTACATGGCTGTAGGTGTCTAAACCCAGTAACTGGTTGGGCTGCCCTTAGCAGCAACAACTGCAATCAAAAGTGTTTGCGATAACCTGCAATGAGTCTAAGGTTCAAATCAAAGATATCAACTAAGCAACAGTAAATAAAAAAAAGTGTACTGTATGCTTGACAATGCTATCAACATACTATGACATAAAAATAAGAAAAAATCTTTTGTTATCATCTTTGAACCATCTACACATTTCAAAACCCTAAAATGTTTGTGCACATGTGTATATTAAGGTACTAATGTGGCTAAAACCTTGGCCTTGATGCTCTTATCTGCTCTGAAGTGTAATGTTTACCTTATTCTTGCTGCTGGTGCACTCACCCAGCAGAGACTTGCAGCTCTTGTGAACGTTCACAGCACAATCTGAAAAACAGGACATGAAACTGGAGTCAGTGTCACATCAGTATAGCTGAACAACATGTGTACAGTACTAAAAAAGGGGAAGTGTCAAGGGTGATAGCATGAATGCAGATAGAAAACATGACACTATAAGCCAAGTTTTCCTAAAATGAATGCTCCAAAATACAGGAGGCGGCTAAAAGAATCAATAGATCCCTTTACAGTAAGTGGAGGAGGGTTTCTGCAGCTACAAAGCAACAGTTTGCTTTTTCATCATCAGAGTCATGTGAGAGAGCAGATCAGAAACACCCCGTTTTCCTGGAAACAGGTTTCTCTTTTTGTCCCCTTCTGTTCTTGTATAGAGAGCAAACTGGGCCCCGTCAGGTTTAGCCAAAACAAGTGACCTCATATGATTAGCAGAGGCACAAATCTGAGATGTTGTTGAGCAAACGCAGAGGACAGTTAGTGTGTTGCTTTTTCCTAATCAGAGACAAAACATCTTGGAAACAAAACATTTTCAGTAGCGGGGCCTGGACATTTAAGGCCAGATGAGGTGAGGTAAACAAAACAAGCCCAGGCTGAGGGATGAGGCCTGCCAAGCAAAATAGGCTATCAACATGCAAAGCAAGGATCCAGTCCGACCAGTTAAAACCTGGCAAATGCCAACCAAAGACTCAAGTGCCAGAAACAGACACAAAGCTGCTCCATTGGAAACCAGTTTAAAAAATAAAAAGCCTGTCAGTCAAACTGAATCAGAGAACGAAACAGGTCAAATTGCTGTTATTGCTCAATAAAGTTAAAACATGTTTTAGACAATGGCTTGAAAATGATTTTCAGTTTCCAAATTAACAGCTATGATATTAAATAGTGATCCATTTCTACAATCATTATAGAAGAATGCCAAGTCAAAACAGTTCAAAGGTGAAAACAATATTTATGTTACATCAGTTCACAACTCTGCTTCAGACATTTTCCATTTCATACACGACATGATAGAGGCAAGTGAACGCTTGAATCATAGCTTCCTGACAAAGGTAGCATAAGTCACACCAGCGACTGCAGCACAACCAGCCATGACCGTTTCCACAGCCGGGTTCCTGTCTGTGTGTTAGAACTAAAAAAACAAAAAACAACCATAAAGACTCTGCTGCTTTTCCAGGAGAAATATGAAGCAACCAGTCATCATTTCTGTCTGAGTCAGTGGCCAAGAAATTTTGGACAGTGATCAGATTTTACGATCGATGGACCGACCAGAACTAAACGCTACTTGGGCAATCCCAAGACTCTTTGGTGTGGAACTTATTACTGTGGGTAGAAACTTCTCAAAGTATCAATGAAGTGTTTAAACATGAAATTATAGGAAGCACAAAAGCTGTAGGAAGCTATTTAAAGGGAAACTGCATTTACAACTTTGGTTTGTTTAAACAAGGTGCTAGATAATTGCTGGTTTTAATATTTTTGTGGCTATTGTGCTTCTTTTGCTGTTTCCGAAAAGGAGATGCTATCAACTCTATATACGTTAATTGCCGATACAGGATGCTACAAAAAGCTTAAAATCTCAACTTGGTCGGGGTGGGAGATACGGACTTAAAGTTTTATCACAACACTTCGTAGTACTATTGTAATAACAAGTGTCAATAAGAAGTAGTTATTTTTTTACTACACCCACTTGTAATATGCTTCTTTAGGATGTCAAAAGAAGCATATCTTCTTTTGATGAAAATACAATTTGTGATTTGTGTCATTAAAATACATACAGTAACTGCATTTAATCATACTTTCAGATTTATTGATATTCATTGAACAGTGGAGAGAAAAAAAAAATTATCCCGTCAATAGGGACATTTTTAGTTTATAAACATCACTAATTGGAATTTGTCATGATGACAATAAATCAAAATCGTACCATGATAAGAAATTGATCGTGATAAATGATAAACAATATGATACATGCCTACGCCAACAACTAGGCAATCATTACTGGACCTGTGACAATATATTAAATTGTCCCTGTAATATTGTTTTGAGACTATGTCAAGTAATGCATCAATAATAATCCAAGTTTATGCTCTCAGACTAATAAACTTTAATTTTGTAAAAAAAAAAAAAAAATCTTAACACTAGAACTGGAAGACATTTTAAATATTACAAGATTAAAAAAAACAACCAAAAACAAGAAACAGAAAAAGAAAAAAAAAAAAAACACACGCACAACTGAAACTATAAATAAAATGGATTATGATGTCTCTAAACAAAAAGTATTAAGAATCAAAATGGGATTTAGAGCTCATTTTAATTGATCATGCAATTAAGTGATTAATTGCAACAGGCCTAATCATTACTCTTTGTATTAGATTACTAAAACTCTGTTTTACAGCGACAGCTTTCTCACTAATACAGTGTGTTGTTGCCTCGGCTAAGACTACGTAACAAATTACAAGTCGTGACAAAAAGTCAAGAAAGAAAATGCATCTTAATGACGTCAAGAATCAAGAATTAGAAGCGGCCAAAATCAGTATTGGCAGGTCAGAAACTGACCCTTAAACTCTAATCATCAGTTCATCTCTTTGAGAAATGCAAAGCATTAATCAAAGCACAATGACAGTACTAATAGATCAACTTCACAACCATTGACAAAAATCCTTTGCTCTTCAATTGTCAGTATGAAGTCCAACCTGCCACTAATAACTTAAAACTTTATCACTTTTAGACAAAAACTGAAGCACAAAGCTTGAGATTAGCAGAATAAAACAACTCAAAAAAAGACCAGCTAAGTGAGCAAAGCAATGTAAACAGGTGTCACAACAACTATTTTGTAACTTTAGAAAGAAAAAAAAACAGCAAGTCACAAAATAAGGCAACGAAAATCAAGAATAATCTCTCTGGCAGGTTGAATATATCAGACAAGAGACACAATGACATATGACAAACTGTTCTTAAGTTAAAGATAACTAAATTTCACTGAGCAGCAATGGTATGAAAGGAGAAGAGGGTGTAGCAGGTAGAAGTTGCAGCAATTCTGTGGCTTTTTGACCCAACGTCACTTCTTGATGTCGAGGCAGCGGTGGTTCTCCTCAAACTGAGTTCAGATGAATTACGTTGGAGCTAAAATGATAACCAAACAGCAGCAGGAACACTGTACGTTCTGTCCACTGATACCACAGAAAATGTCATCATCACATTTGTTTGGAAAAACCCAAACAAATGCCTCACCACAGACTGCATGGAAGCCATCTTGGCTCGGTGTGAAGACCAGGTAATTTATCCTCAGCAAGACAGTCAATGATAATCAACCAGCTGCTGTGCTGCTAATGAGCAACATGATGAGGTTCAGTCACTTGTTCATGTCAGCAGCTGATCCACATGACCACCATCAAAACCACCACTACTCAACATGTAATAAACACCCAATCAAACGAGAAGTACAGCTGTGGCCGACAGTGCGCACTTCAGTGAGTCACTCAGTGGACTGAAGGTGCAAATGGTGGCCCAGATCAACGACGTTCCAGAATAGTTACTGTTCTGGGTTTTCTTAGAGATGAAACTGGGATTTGATAAAACACAAGCTGATTTTAAACACTGCTAAACTGTAGGTTCAATCACATTGGAGGTCACACAGTGTTACATAAAGTTAAACAAGAAAAAAGACATTGGTTCTGAAGTCTGTTAGCATCTGATTGTCATCAGAAAATGCACTACAAAATGTATTTGTGTTAGACCTGCACCGATCGGGCTTTACTTTGCTAACACCAATTTTTCTATTTTCTTTAAGGTCTAACCAGCACCTTTTCATTCTATTCTGATTTTGTTTTTGGTCTTCATTTTGTTTTGTTTGTTTGGAGGTCAGTAGCATTTCATTCAAAAGAAAATGTGCTTTAAATTTTTTGACACAGGCAGTAGTTTTAATAAAAAATGTTCCTAATTTATGCATAAAAAATGTTTCTTACATTTACCTGGTTTCTAATTAACTCAAATCAATGTGTAGATATGAAAAACAGTATTTTTCAGTATTTGACTTAGAATTTGACTCCCATCTGTGCGACCAAAGCATCTCAAAATACTTTGTTCAAAAATCAGAAGAAAAAATCCAACAATCCTACAAAAAACATTCCACTGTGTACTACATTGAAATGTCAAGAAATCTCACTTGACTCGTCTTCTTCTTTATATTTTATTAAAGCATATCCATACCTATTGCTCATGTACTTTCTAACGGACATTGCTTCAACTCCACACTCAAGCTTCACAGTTCGGTTCAAATATTTCTAACACAATTCATTCACCATATGAATGTGACAGAGTAGCCAAACAAAAAGTGCTGCCACCAGCTGCCTGTGATTTTAGGCATGTGTGCCTTTGAGAGCAAAAGAAGGTATTTTCCTTCCTGAAAAGCCAACTAATGATGTAACCTAGGGAAACAGGAACAACTTGAAATAAATTAACTATTAGAGCAAAACTAAACTTCTCTAATGGTAATATATGTCACTAAGTAAAGATGGCTGGCCTACCTACAAACTTTAAACACAAGTTACTTCTAAGCCAGAAAGGGAAGTGGTGCATTCAAACTAGAACTGGGCTGACTAAAGAAAGGAGTTGAAAATATGACTGCATACTTTACTGAAAACATGGTAGACATTTTAGAAGAGCATACTGTATGAAGAAGTTGCCTTAGTTTCAGTCCTACTTTCAAGCAAAAAGTACCATTTACCACCAACTGCTGCCTTGAAAATAATGGCTTTGGTAAACTAATAGAATTAAACAGCACCAGCTAAAAGCTCAATACAGACCAAACAGTTAATCAGTTAATGTGAGAAAAACCTTGTAATAGTCACAATATTAAACTTTCCACATCTAGAAAACTTGGCATGCTAATAAAAAGTAACACGTGGAGAAAGCGTGTGCTAATAGGATGAGGTGGGTGAGACAAGGAGTCAGCGGATTGGGCTGTTTGGCCCCGGCAGACCTGCCAAGCACAATTAACACCATGTGACCCAGTCATAAACGGGGAGAGGGAGAGAGGCAAGTCTATCAATGTCTATGGCTAGAGAGCAAAACGGCTGAGATGTAATAGGATAGATGAAACAGTCTCCCCTCCGCCAGCGACATTCCTGTTGCCTCAGGCTAATTAAGCCTCAGAGGACTTCACCTGTCTGAAGAAATCACAACAATCTAAACACACAAAGATACATTTAAATGAAATGTCATAATCATGATAGAGTTTGTTACAAAACTGTTGACAATCCTTAATGCAATGGTTCTCAAACTGTGGTGTAACTATCACAGTTGGCATGTGCGCTGTCTTTTTAATCAGAAGAACCACTGGCAAATGTTATTTGCAAGTTAAATTCAGTCTGATGTAGACCTATTAATCCTGAATAGCCAGACAAATGAAATGCTAAAATATATTTCAACCAAAGCTTTTTAAGAGATGGAAATTTGAAAATTCCCAGTATGAACTGAAGTGGATGACGGATAACAAGTAATAAAACTTTGAGAATCAATTAAATAGTATAAGTTATTGTCTTGATGAAGTATAAAATCAGCTTTTGTTGCTACACGTTTAATTGGTGAGTGCGAAGCATAGATTGCATCAGGAATAGAAAATAATCTGCTGGAAATTTTCAGAATGTTAATTATCATCATGTTGTTGCTCTCTCAAAATAAATAATTTGTTATGACATCCCAAGTCTCTTGGAAACGTTACCATTAGTGAGCATTTTTTTCTCCCCAGAAAGTGCAATTATCATTTTGCTACTAATTTTGCCACTTAAAAACACAAAGCAAACCCTGATCTTTGGTTAGACAAAATTTCGACATATTTGAAGAACGTACGCCTTTATAAAGTAACCTGTTACTCTGTGTTTTTAATACCTACATGTTAAAAATAAAGTTATTTTACAGATGAGCAATAGAACATAATCAACTCTTCACTTTTTAAAAAAGAGGTAAAAGGAAGTAGAACAAGTAAAGTTGAACGAAAGGTTTTGACCTTAAACACATTTTCAAATTGACCTCAACTGAAAAAATAGCAGCACGATAAACCTTAACCTCTTTATTTTGATTTCAGAAATTATTAAGAAGCGCTACTTTTAAAAAATTAATCAGGCTGAATATTTAGTTTTATACCACACTGTTTTTCATTTTTAAACACTAAATACACAGCTAGATACACAAATTTTCACAGTATTAAGCCGAATATTGTGGCTCTATGAAGGTCTATTAGAAATGCAAAGTGAATAACATTTTTTTACATTTACCAAAGAAACAAATAACATCTTTCAAAAGAACAAATATTTAAATATGTCAACCAATATCTTTAAAAAATGTTGGGCAAATATAAATCACATGTTTAAATCTAAATAAGGGTCATAAAGTTATCAAAATTTTATTAAGAAACCACAATTTCCCTAATTTATAGTCTACACACTAATCATATTTTTCATAATGATCTTTCAAGTGTATTAAAGACTTTACAAACACAAGCAGGCTGTAGCCCAGAAAGCACATTATCCTAGTTCCTCCCGTTAGGGCAGGGGTTAAGGGTCAGAGTTAGGTATTAGCCATCCATTTCTGACAGATTCATCTCGTAGAGAACAATGTGGAAATTTAAAGTTGGAAACAAATGTTTTTAAGGCTTTTCCATGTATTTCTCACACGTACACAAGGAAAATACTTTTCAAAAATGGATAATTGTCACATTTTCTGTCCAAAAAGAGTCTCAATCTTAACTAGTTGTACATTTCATCAGCTGACTGCTGGAAAAATTAACAGAAGTCACCAGGAAGCTAACATTAGCTAAGTTAGCAGTCACCTGTTGAGCCTCTCCTAAAGTCAATAAGCAGCATCAATTGTCGTCTTCTGAGACGGTTTTTACAATTCAAAGTTATAAAGAAGTTGTGGAACATCCACTTGCGTTCAAACGCATGGTTTTCCCAGCGTTATTTGTTCAGCACAAGCCAATTAAAACCAACGAATCACCCAACTAACCTTGTTTTTCAAATAAAGGCGCAGCTAAGACGCTAGCGTTACTTTGCTAATCGCTAACCAGGAAAGACTTAACTAAGGATCTAATTTAGTGGCGTTCTTCACACATTAAGTTGCAGAAAAAGATAAAAGATGTACAATTCTTTCCCAGACACTTATACAACCCAAACATTACACGGTGCGGCAAACAGAAGCAACATATAGTGTTAAGTTGGATGTGATTAGCTGTTAGCCTGTTAGCACCAAAGCGGTAGGATGTGTGAGAAGGTCCACTAAGAGGAAACAACGGGACTTCATCCACCTGATCCCGCTGCGGCAGCTGCTCCTTACCGCTCCTGATACACTTGCGATGGTCCCAATCAGCAGCATCCGAACAAAAAGTTCAAACTCAGTGAATCACATCCTCCAAACGGACCCGACAGCAGCAAGTGTCCAGAGTTATTGTTGGTTTTGTCCAGTTTTAGTGCATCCACTGGGAACAATCTCTGGCACACGAACCACACATTCCACAGGCTGAATCCCCACAGGGCTCGCTTCAAATTAAAGGGACACTCACTTGTTTTCTCACGCCTGCGTGTGTGTCCCAGCATTAATTTTTTAACACCCTCACACTCAGCAGTAATGTCTGATTAATGGACTAATGCATCAACGGGAGAAATGCGCTGCTTTCTTTTTTTTTTTAATGTCAAAATAACTGATTGCTTCCATCGCCTGTGTGGTTTTCCTGTGCCTTGTGAAATATGCCAGAACACGTTTGTTTAATAAACACTCTGCTAAAAACAATCATTCATTACACCACGCTTTGGGACTTATGCATATCTTGGAAATATTGCAACCAGCAGAAGTTGCAAGGTAAACATTTGATTCCAGGGATAACAGTAACAAGAGGGCGGAACAGCTACTTCTCCACAGGCACCAACTTAATAAAGTAAAAAAAAAATAAATCCAGTTTCTCGGTTAAGTGATGTGAAATTATAAACCAGTAAACCTCGTGTCTTATGAGAAGCCAGTTGCACTTCCAGTAAATTCTTTAGACATGTGGCAGAAGTGATCACAGTGTCTTTTGGGATTTAAGAAATATTAGTTTTTAAGAGAATATATAAAATATTTAGATTCAGATAATTGTTTATCAGCATCCTTTTTAAAGATGTGTGAAAAATTTTAAAATAACAGTGGAGTATTATCATGCTAAACTTTTTTTTTTTTTAAAGGGGAAAAAAAACCTGAAAAACTTTTAGCAGTGTTTGGCCTTCATTAAGGAACTATTATTTCAAGTCACAGATTTGTAAATACCTCATAAATCTTATATTAAAAGAACAGCAACTCAAGCATTTTTAAAATAAAAATCTACTTTTTAAGTTTATCTAAATTTCCAATGATTTGTAAGTAATAATCTAGAGCTTTCCTTGTAGTATAGATTTCTTCTTTAAGAAGACTCAATTGATTTTGACACTGCCTTGTAGCTGTTATTATACGTTCCGACGTTTAAAAGTGATAAAGACCGAACCCAGAAATCACCTGCGAAGTCTAAAAGCCAGAAAAAAGGGCAAGCAACACTCAGAAACTTTAGGTAAGAAAAAATTCCAAGTTAAGAAGAAAAAAATGTATTCAAGAGATTTGTTTAGCAGAAAGTTAGAAGAAAAAGTTAGCGTGATAAAGTACACACCAATCAACCATAACACAAAATTAAAAGGCATTGCTATGAGCAGGTCACCGATTTGCCACTAAATTAACTTTTCTCACTCAGGACAAAAAAACAGTTTATACTTCCTGGTTCTGTGGTATATAGACTGGGAGCCAGGTGGTACTGGGTTTATTTCCATAAAAGCCATTATGTCCCATATGGTGTCTCTCAGGACTGCATTAGGACCGGTACTTTTTGCACTTTACATTAATAATTTGGGTGAGAATATTATGAACATATAACTTCATCTCTGTGTTGATGACTGTTTCTCATGCCGTCCTGGTTGCCTGAATGTTGAAAATATTTTAAAGAACCCCAGAATGTTTGTTTTTGTTTTCAATTGTTTTATCCCAGACTGTCATACTTTCATTTCTTATTTTTAGATCATTAATCTTGTGTGTAAGCAGTAAATGGACTGAGTTAACTTTTATTTACCCCTATTTGAGTCATATTAACCACTCAAAGGGCTCTTAGATTTGAGAATTACCTGTTATAATAAAAATAAATTAAAACAGTAATATTTCACTACGAAAAGGGTGTAGTTTAGGTGAAGCCCTCACATAGTAGCTCTTCTGTTTTCCTCTGCTTTCCAGCTGAAGAGAGTGGCTCTAAAGTTTCAAAACGGTTCTAGGGTGCAAATGTCATAATGACATCTGCATTTCTTTAATAAAAAACACATCAGGCCAAGCACTTCAACTCACATTACTCATTAAGTTATGGCTGAGTGGCTTAGTGCAAGACATTTCAGGCAGTTTGTGGTTGGTGTGCCCACATGATTGTCAGTTTTTTTTCCGTGTGCCCCAGCATGCCACTACATAGGTAAATGAGCGTGCATGCAGCGGGGCTATAATTGGATGCGAGGTTGTGTGTGAGCGTAGCACCTGCGCACTTGTGTGAGGTGGTGAGCAAGCGTGGGCGCATGTACATCTGTGATTGCGGTGTTACTCACTCATGCACTGCATTCCATGCTTTTTCAGCAGACTCTTGCTGCACAGCGAGCAGGTGGCGGAGCTGGAGAAGGCGCCTGGCACTAAATGATGCCCGTTGCTGCTGCTGGTCCTGCACACTTTCTCTTTGGCCTCCCTGTCTCTCTCCTTTGCTCTCTCCCTCTGCAGCTCTTTTTCTCGGTTCTTACCCTGGAGAGAAAAAAAGAGAGAAGCAAAACAAAGGGCGGTTTTTAAATGCAAATGCTGTGTGTTCTCCTTCATCGCTGCGCATGCTGCGCGTTTTGCGTGGCTGTGTCAGGATATATAATAGGGTTTGTGTAAGAAGGTTAAAGTATTGTGAGTGCCACAAGCATACAAATAGTGTTTACATGTCAGGATTTGGTTTTATAAATTGAGCGTAACAAATAAAACTGACTTTCTGGAATTTGCTGATACGTTGAGACAAGTGCAGGTCATGCAACACTCATGTGTGGCGTTGTTTACCTTATCTTTATTGAAGGAGCCCGTCACCCTGCTCCTCAGGGAGCTGAGGGTCCTTTTCACCTTTGTGCCTTTCTCAACCTTCTCTGCTCTGTCTTCCTCTTCCTCATTCCTGAAGAAAGAAGAAAGCATCCCGTGTACAAGGCAAAATAAGCCAAAAATAGTTTTCAAAGTGTTTTATTTGATTAACTAAATAATAAATTGTTTAGTTTATTATTTATAAACTAAACATAAAAGTTAGACATAGACATAGACATTATAAAAGTCTAAAAATAGACTTTTATACCTTTAAGTCTATTTTTTTTTCTAAGTGAATTATTTATGAGGGTGGAATTTATAAAGGGTATTTATTAATACCCTTTTCCAAAAGATCATCTGATCATCTATAGCATGTGAATTAATTGAATTCACATGATTCACATGCTATAGATAGTTTTTATTATTGTGAGACAAATCTCCAATGTTTTCCATCTTTTACTGTTACAAATTGCAAAATAAGTTAAACCACAGGCTTTTCGCATATCATTTAGTAATGGCTGAAACCTTTTTTGGTTAACATGTGGTAAATATTTTTCTGTTCTTTCTGCAAAATGCCTTTGGCACGCAAATGAAGTCAAGTCAAAGTTTATTTACGTAGCACATTTAGAACAACTTCAGTTGACCAAAGTCTGTCTTAATTTTGCTCAAACTTTCGTGGCTTTTTGTCAGCTGTACTGACCCTGTTGGTTTTCATTTTAAGAGTTATTGCAAGCTAAAGTTAAAATTTCTGTTGATTATTTGTATTACACTTTCCTCTCCATATTCTGTTCTCATAATCTCAATAAGAAGTATAATCGTACTGATTATACTATCAGTGGCAGAATTGGCCTACTAGACTATGTGGGGTATTCTAAGAGTTGCACAGTTTACTTTCTTAAATTAATGTTGCAGCAGATAGAAAATTAGAAAGATTACAACAATTATAAAATGGCTAATATGTTAAGGACAGAGAAAACAAAAACAGGAAGTGGTGTAACTAGGGAAATTACAACAACTGCAAACAAAACAAAAATTATAAATGAAGTGGCCCAGCCAATAAAGATAGAACAAATTTCTTAGTTGAACGAAAATAATTTCAAACCTAAATTTGCCAGGAGTGTGAATAATTTGGGGCTTAACTATATATTGCATGTTTGAATGTCTGTGTCTGTTTGCTTGAAAGTGTGCAAAAAAGAGGAGAAGTTTAAATGATCAAGATAATGTTAGACAACAAGTTTAAGTATCTATTCATTACAAACTTTGCATCCACGGAATTTGCAGCATATGCGATATTAGAAAATATAATCAGTAACAGACATCGCTTGGAAAGAAAGATACACTGTCATTGCCAAATATACAATGGTAAACTGTTGCACTTACGCATTGGAGAGGAACTCGTACCAAGTGACACTTCCTGAATCCTTGGTGTCTGGATTGCTGTTGTTTCTATGCTTCGCTCTGTGAAGGACAGTTAGAAAACTTCATGCAGCGAGAGAATCCATTTAAGCAGAAAGCAGGTCCAAATATAAACCTCAAATGACCGTAAAGGATGAGCATGTCAAAGCCAAAGTTTATAAGAACAAGAAAAACAAGCACAGTCCGACAGCATGAGCTGATTTATATTGCTGTGAACTTTTAGGAGCCAATCATCTCAGTTTCTGTGCTCCGCAGATCCTTCCCAGCCACGGTGATGTACTGTTTGTGACAGTGACCAGGACAGACACATGCGACCCCATGTGCAAAAATCATGCATACACAAATAGTGCAATTTGTAAACACTCCCTGGTGAAGACCCAACTCTGCTGCCGCAGATGTCATTAGAACAGCAGCTAAAGCGTGCAGGCCTCCTTCTCCTGTTTACTTACCCATAGTACAGCTTTAGCTCCTGCAGAACCTTCTGTACCATCAGCCTAAGACAAACAAGACACTGACACTGAATGGGGTGGGGAGGGAAGAACCAGTCTGCTGGGAACTGACTGTGAAACTGCAAAGTGAAGGACAATCTTCCTTCATCTACCGCATCCACAAAATCACCAAAGTACAACCATTTATTACATACAGCCACAGTCAGTCAGCAAAGGGGCCATCTTGGCAGCTGAAGAAGAGCGAGCTGTGGGAGGGTGAAACTGCAGACGTCTGATATGGAGCAGAAATGTCAGGGCAGAATGGGGAAAGCCCCTTTGTGGGAGTTAGGTAACCGTAGCAGGTTATTTACAACTACAGAGCAGAATCTGCATGAACCGCTCAAGAGTTGCAGTGTCTTCCACTCCTTCAAGCTTCATTAAACTCACACTGTTACTTAGACAGAATCATACTCTTGGAAAGATTTTCTGCTGCATTGTTGCACTTACATATGGCTTTGTCCCTCTGATGAGTGCAGGTTTTCTTCTGGGTCAAACTCCTCTGCCACTGCAGAAAAAAAAACAGTCAAATAGATCTACAGTGAAAAGAGGTAAAGCATGAATCAACTGCACATGAAGAAAGCATGCGCTTGCCCCCCACCTCCTGCTGCCCTGGCGGCCTGTTTGGAGGTCTGCACGACACGGGAAATGTGTGCCGCTCGGGAGTATTCATCGGTGGCAAGGATGTCCGATCGAGAGTACAGGTGCCTGCCTGGTCCACAGGTGACCTGAAAGAGGAACAAGCAGTCATGGACGTTGAATTCACATCTTATCTGTTTTACATCCACTTTCCAGTTTACAGCAGGTACTGTATTGAGATTAATTGTGCTTAGTCGTTTTGGGGCTCCGTAGAGAGGAAGCCCTCTGTAGTTTAGCACAACACTCCAAATGAATCATTTCCCTCTAACTGTGGACTTATTTGGTATTAAATCCAGTGTTCCACTCATTCCTTTTTCCTCTTTTCTCTTAAAAAGTGCATAGAATGTTTTATCACGAGGGAGGGTTTTATGTAAAAGCTTTAAATTGAGCAACAAGCCACTAAAACAAGAATTCATTTATAATGATGCTTGGCAATTAACAAAGGCCAAGTGAGCTTTGAAAGGTAATTTAAGACAGGATGTCAGATTACGAGCCAGAAAGCTGGCAGCTCTGAAAACAGAGGGTCTATTACCTTTTATTAAGTTGCAATTGTAATGTGTAAGATGTGCAAGATGCTCGATGATCTCATTCAGTGAATTGCTGCATAAAATCTTGTAATAGCACATGGATCTTTGAATGATTGACCCTCATTTAAGGAAACTGATCAAATATTTTTTAAAAATACTCAAAAACTCACAAAAAATACTGTAAAGTGCATAAAGTCAATGCTTTTATTTATTTTTGTAAAGTAGTGTGTCTCTTTCAGTCATATTACTCTACAAATGTGTTATGATCACATAAGAAAAAGTGTTCTACTGTGCATTGAAGCCACTCAGGAGACTTTTCCACACATAAAAATGAACACATAAAAATAATTTTGTTTCTTTATATCGAAAAGAAGTGTTGAGATTTTAGTTTGAAATAAAAATCTTATAATTATTTTTCAAACTAAAAGAAATTTTAAGATTTTATTTTTCAAAGTGCCATTTCAATGCCACCACAAAGTATTCACACTCCATTTCTTTTTCCACATTCTATCATTTTATAGATTTCTCTAAAATCAGTGGTCGTATTTTGTAATTAGGAAACAGCAGCTTGTTTAGAAAGGTGCTTAATTTTGTTTTAGTCATTAGCTTACTAGCCCAGGGTTTTATAACTCTTAATAATGTATAATTGCTGAAAGGCCTTTGACAATATTCACAGCCTCTTGTCTCTTACATGCTTGGCACCACTGTTTTTGAGTACTTGTGTCATTTCAGAGCTTTCTGCCATGACTTACAGATGATGGGTTATTGGATTGTGCATGTCATGTATAATCTCTCATGTATAATCTCAGCTCTCTGCAAACATCTCTGTCTCTCAAGGCCAAACTATTCATAATCTGTGTCTCCTGTCTGAGTTGGACTCTGAGACTCTGTGTCTCCTACACTCCTGGTAAATTACTTTCTTTCTGTTTACTTCCTGGTTCCCATCCAGTCATGCCACTCATCTGCTTCTGTCTTTCAGACCATCCAGTGTAACCAAACTAAAGAAGGGCCACTTCTAACAGCGTTGTGTAGACTACTGACATCTTTTGAACCCATTTTCTTGTCTTGGCTGTGTGTTGGGTTCAGGTTCTTTTAACATTTAAGACGACACTTAAATGTTACAATTTGTTCCCTTTCTGTATTAGCAGACAATTCCTAGCGGCACTCTAATGAATGACCTTTTAAAAAAATTTCATTTATTTAACCAGGTAAACCCCGTTGAGATCTAGATCTCATTTTCAAGAGGGACCTGGGCAGAAGTCTGCAAAATACAGCAACCTGGTAACAGAATAAAACTTAATTACTTCAATTCATGTATTTTTTTTTTTTATTTCTGCTCCAAGTTGTCAATAAATATGAACAATTAATGCCAAAAATGTTGGGAAACCTCACAGAAATGATTGAATTTATGCGTACCATGACAAGATGTCCGCTGTGAAATCACTCCAGTTGTGGAAATAGTTTTTTCATAGTTGACTGTTATTGGTAATAAAACAAAGTGGAATTGATTGAGATCAACATAGCCAGGAAGTGATATTCCATGTAAAAATCACAGTGAGTAAAGAGGCTCGCTAAATGCTTGCAGAGTCAACAGAAGCAGACCTCCACTGTGGGCATCAGTGGGCATGGGAAGCGCATCCAACTTTTCACACTCCAACCAGATTTTTACAGGACACACAAGATCCAACATGATCCGCCAAAGTAAACGCAAGACAAACCGACAGTAAACAGACTGTAAACCAGATTAGTTTTTCATTCTTTCTTTTGTTTTATGTGCTTCTTAGATCCTATCAAGTATGTTGCTTTTTTGCGAGCGAAATATTTTGTTTTGTATATTCCTGAAAGCGGATGTGTTTTACTTTGCTACTGTGACTCATCTTCTGTCTCGCTCATGACATTTCCATCAAATCGCTGCGTCGCTCCAAACAAAACAGACCATCAATCTATTTTGTGCCAGTTTTTGTGCCTATATCGACACCAGCCATGTTGCAATTAGAAATGTGCGCAAATCTTGGTCTGTATTCTGCTAATGTGAAAAAAAAACAACACAATTTCACAGTTGTGCTGTTTCCATTAAATAGGAAATGAAATTAAATCAGATGGGAATTAGCTTATTCACGCAATAAATCATTAAAAGTGATGGCAATGACAGACATAGACAGTTATATAATATAGTTGTAATTAGCACAAGCACTCATCACCGATAAGCAATCAGAGTAGATGTTGGTGTCTTTTCAGGCATTGGAGCGAGAAGCGGTCACATGCGCTGTGTTTTGGGGAAATTGTAGTTGGTGATTTTACAGAGGAACTATGAATTCAACATGTTTAAATAACAGTCAGACAACTTGCTATGAACTGTTCAATCTTGTGAGAGCTTTGGTGGAACCAGCTGCACGTTGTCCGAAAAAAACAGAAACGAACCATCGTCATCCTTCTTTTTCCTGTTGTCCTCTCCGTCCTTTTTGCCAGTAGTAACATCCGGCTGTTGATCATGTGACTCATCTGATGTAAAACTAAAGCATTTCGATACGGATGAAAAACCACCTTATCATAGCACAAAAACGTTTTATAGAGAAATGTGTTTCCATTAAGCAAAGTATTTTTATGATTATTAGGAATTCAGCTGCTGTGTAGACAGATTCAGTGTGTAGCAGCTGTATCACAGTTCTGCACAGCGTCCTTCCCTCCACCTGTGTAATAGAAACTGTAAGCCAACATCAGTGTCTGACCTCGCAAATGTGTTTCTGGAGGGATGGTTGCTCCAATTAGCACTTTCCTAAACCTCGTGTAAAACCTGTCATGAAGATTTGAAGCTGCTGCAATGGCAAATGATGGGACATTGCTATTTTAAAGTCTGAAGGTGAAAATGAGATGTTTCTAAAGTTCATGTCTAAAACATGAAAGAGGCAAAACTTGAAGTAAATCAAGCAGTTTGTAGTGGTTCTTTAGGATGTGGACATTTTACTGAAATTCTCGCTCAACATTGAAGCGAAGAAAGCCTGAGAAGTGTTAATGAAAGTCTTTTGGTTGGTAGCAGAGGGACTGTTTACCCTCAAACTGAAACCATCTGGCTCATCTCCGGTTCCTGCTGAGAAGCTGTCAGACTGCTGCTGGGAGGACTGGAAAAGACTGCTCTGTTGCTCGTCATCATCGTCTCCATCTTCATCGCTGTCTATGGCTGCGGTGTCCAGACTCAGTCTGAGAGCACAGCAAAGCAAACACAAAATGTCAAATAAAGCAGTTAAATATTTTAATGAGGCTCTCTGCATGTTTTTAAATAAAATGTATTATTTCATTTTTACTTAAATGACACTATAAAAAAATTGCTGCAATGGACTAAAAACAGAGGCCTGCAGCAGTGGTCGGTAAACCAACAACAATTACAAATAGCACTTCTTTTTACAGTATTTCTCAATATTTCTATTTTTAAACAGTTTCAACACCGTTTTCACAACAGGATGACATAAATTCCTTATTTGTTTTTCCCTCACAACCAATAACATAAATAAAATAAGGTTTTGTTTTTACTATTTAAGAACATTTTTACAGTTGGTATTTCTTAAGTTAATTAACCATCTGGTTTTGAAGGAGCAGAGTAGCTTTTACAGTGCTGGATAAATAATACACAGAAATGAGAGTGGAAATAGTTCTGTGGGTTTTAAAGTTTGCTGATCACTGCTTGCTTAAACTGTCAGAGAAATCTTCACATAGCATTAATGCTCACATCTAAGTTTAAGGCATACTCAGAAAATGGAGATGAACTTTATTGAGATGAACTTTCTCTACCACCTATTGCTCATCTTACCTCCTGCCAGAGTTGAGGGGTGACAGAGGAACCCCCCAGCTGTGCCTCCGAGACGTTGACATGGATCTGACCAAAATCGGGAAGCTGTCCATGTCTGGCTCTCCATCCAACTCCATTTTGCCCTCGTCCTTTATGTCGTCCAGTTCTTCAATCGCTTTCACTGTTTCCAAGGATGCCAGCAGTCCATTTAGATGGACTGTCCAGTTGAGGCTGAGTGCAGAGGCAGTGAAGTCATCGCCATCGGCGACACAACCTGGCAGCGGCTTTGGGCTGAGCTGGGTAACAGAGTCAGAGGGAGGTTCATCTGCAAATTGTTCAAAGGAAGGAAATGATGTTGCATTGACCTGCAGGAAGTCTGTGGTCAGAGCTGTGGGTTGGTTTTGGGTCTGACTGTTTGTGTTTACAGGCTCCTGTAAGTTATCAGTTTGCTGTGTGTTGCTCTGTGGGAATGCAGAGGTGTCTTTTGACGCTGCAGCCTGTGAGGCTGGCGATTCTCCCTGCAGGTCTTTGAAGTACTCTGAGTCCCTGAGGGAGGAACTGAGACCCTGCAGGTCCTCTAGGCTGCTGCCCGCGTCCACACAGGGACAGTCGTAGTCACTGAGTACAGAGGATGCATCCTGGATGATCGCAAAGAGAGAAAGGAGACAAAACAATGTGAAAGAGGAGAACAAATCAATGCAATGTTTCACTATGTCGATGGCGTGTTCAGGGTGACGTTAATCATTAATTTTTCTATGTAGAGAGCAAAAAGAGCTCGATTTTGGCTAGGAAGTCAATTTCCACAACATTACTGTGCCTTTTGAAAACTTTAAATAGGACTACTTGTAGCTGTTTTTTAATATCAGCTTTATTCTTCACATTCATTAAAGAGGAAAAAATTATAAACTAGTGATTCATCCATCTAGGTTGCCCCTGTAGGGTATGAGCCTCTTGGCTGCTTCCCTGATTAAAGCTCATTCAATTTGCCCTCTGAGACAGTGATATCATTTATTTTGTTTTTATCAAAGCACTTACATAGCCTGTGAATTTGCTTACTTGCAATAGCAGTAAAGTGATTCTAATTGTGATATTGAGCTCTTTTAAGGATGCCATGTTTTAGCTGTCGGTTTGGTGTCTGCAGTGTTGAGTCATATCTAGAGAGCAAATGAAACAATAGCTGCCATCCAACATGAAGGCAAATTGCTCATCCCTCCTGCACTCAAAGCACATGCTTGTACCAGTATGTCATTAGTGGCATCTGCTTTGTGAATAGGACACTGAGCGAACTGCAGAAAGCAGAATTTTGCAAAGTTAGCAGATCACCACTTCAGTTTCTGGAACTTAAGAAACTTGTATGTTTCGGAGAAACTTCGAGGTCAGAGACTCTTTACCTGATCATCACTGGTGGTGTCACTGAATACATCCTCTGTGATGGAGGCCGGCGGTAATGAGGAGGAAGATCCTTTCCCACTGGGTGCCTGGCCACTGAGCTGGGTACTGGGATTCCCACAGGACTGATGGCTACATGGCTTGCACTCGGATCCTGGACAACAAAGGAATTGATTTTTTTTTTTTTTTGTTGAAAACAAACATTTCTCTAAAAGTACAGCTCATTCAACGGCTCTCTGGGGAGATAAGGAGCCGGCGGAAAGGCAGACGGCTTGCTGAATGCATCAATCACGCAGCACCTGTGTAATCACTCTGGACTGTGCTGTGCATGATGGATGAAACGCCCCACTGCAGACCCCACTCCAGGCTCTTGCTGAAAGCTCCTTTGCATTTCCATTACAAAAACAGATTCCTCAATTCACATGATGCCGCATGAAACCACTGTCACCAATAGCAGCTTCTCAGAAGGTCAGTGTTATTTTACATGTCATTGGTGGTGTAGAGCTTGATTTTATTACTTTGCTTGGCAGTTTAAGAAGTGGTCCATCTGTGGTAAATAATGGATCACGTTGTACAAAGCATAAACTATCTTATAGTCACCTCTACAAATCAGTGGCAAAGGCAGAGCACAAAAAAGGTCATGTTTTGATATTGATGAAAGCAAACATTGATGTGTAATACTGTTGCATTGTATCATGGGTTTCAGCCAATCTGAGGAGGGGAAATTCAATATTACAGCAGATTACATAATCCATATTCCAAAAGACATTTCTCGCTCTTCTTTAAGACCGTCATTCAACACAGTAACTTTTAATTTCTCTTATAAAAGCTAGGTACAAATTGCCAATAATTTTCACAGTCCTCTTAAGAACTGTCACCAACGATTTCCTCTTTTGACCTGCTGGACTGTAATTAAAGTGATAGTTATATAGTTGAACAAAAATGCATGCAACAATTTTATATTTTTATTTGGATTTTTTTTTTTTCTAAATCTTCTACCTCAAACCATTTTGTGTTTGTCTGTTCCATAAAATCACACAGAATCTTTTTGACTGCATGTGAAAAATTATTAATATTTATGAGTCACCATAATTCCATTTGCACTGAAACCTATCACCTGCTCTATTTTTACTGCAGCAGCAGCTTTTGTAGTCTTGATACAACGAGCATCTTAATCTTGTCTTGTAATAGCAACGAACCCCTGTGAAATTAGCAAACACCACCACACATAGTGGCAAACCACAAGTAACTTTAGGACCACCGCATCTTTCCTCAATCATAACATCTATTAATAATCTTAATAAACCTGTTAAAACCAGCAGAGATCTAAACTTGAGAACACATCATACAATTATATGTAAATCTCCAAAAGCTTGTGCATACAACCTTAAAGGGTGGGTATTATGTAAAGTTACTGTTTTAAACTTTATATCATTTTATAATGTTATTTCCTCATTAAAAATTGGACGGCTGTTTTGATTCTTGCATGTTTGAGAAATCCCTGAATCGGATATAATTGCTATAAAATGAGGAATGTCTGGAAAATACACACCACCACCCTTTTAATACACAACAAAAACAACAAGAACCACATTATATGTCTATAAATAATTCTAATAGGTTAAATAAAAGACCATGAAGCCTTAAAACAGCATCTAAATATTTGAATTCTTGTAATGTTTCTATTTTGTATTATTATAATTCATACATAGTAGACAATTTGAAAAAACACAAATAATTTACCCTTGACACACTGCACTGTGTTGGTGTATCAAATAAAATAATCCCACTAAAACACATTGAAGTTTGGGGTTGCAATGGCATGAACAGGGTGGAGAGAACAAAACGGATTTGCTGCAGCTGTGAGTGAGAGGCTGAAGCTACCAGTGAAAGAGTGGCTGAACCAAATAAACAGCCCAAGAAAAACAGACCCAGGAGAAACCAAACAGAATATAAAAACCAAGACATAGGAACAGCAAACCAAAACATAAATTTACCAAACATACAAAACCGACACTGGGTGACAAGACTGATTTCCAAAGTAACAAATCAAACCACAGTCTTACTAAGAGGTTCCAAGTTTTCTGAGCGCCCCTGTGCCCTCATACAAACCGAAAAGAAACAAAAGCTACAAAGAATCATTTGTTCTATGTACCACATTATTTATTTTGATTCCTAAACTCACGTAGCAAAACAACAGACTGAGTCTTGCACCCTGTTTTGTTATCGACCTGCAGAATCCACTGTGGTCTTCCTGCTGACAGCCAGAGATGCTCCTGTGTAAACACACACACTGTAGATACAGTTCTCCATATTACTAAATCATCGGCCCAGGCAGCAGGGGTGGCAGCGTGCTCCCCGGAGGGAGAATTAGCCTGTGTCCAAATCCTTCTTGTGTTAAGTGTAAACTCAGAGGAGACTCTGCAGCAGCCGTTCAATGCCGGGCTGCAGAGTCGCTGTGGCCTTTTATGGTTGGCCTTTCATTTCTTCTCAGACATGACAAAACAATGAAACATCAGTGCATGACTGTGTGCGCACTGCGTGTGCTCATACACTCAGGTTTAAAATGCTTTTTCATCAGACTCAAGTTGTTTTTCAGCGTGAAAAGGGGAGGTCTCACTCTGCAGGAAAAACGATTTAAATACTCAAAATGTCAACATGTGAAATGTGCTGCAAACAACTCGATGCTTTATATGCTCAAAAGTGTGCATGAAGAACTAGTTTAACATTATTGAAATACACTCAGCATAAAACCTAACACAACTGCTTTTATTCATAGTCACTGAGCTGTGTGTTGGGTAAACAAGGAATCTCAAGAAATTAGAATATAATTGAAAGGTTCATTTACATCAGTAATTCAATTGAAAATGTGAAACTCATTGATTTGATTTAATACCGTCAGTCTTTGATATGTCAAGAGTTTCATGATTAAGACTTTAGCCAATTAAATCCCAACATTAAATTAAACATTACATTAAGCTAACTGAGAATTAGATATTTCAGAAATGCTCCACTACTAAAAACAAATATCCACTGTCTGTGGATAATATTTATTTGGGGTTTGTTTTGCATGAATTACTGCATCAATGCATGTGATCAGCCTGTGGCCTTCAGCTTCTCTGCATTGCTGGGTCTGATGCCTCATCTTCCTCTTTATAGTAAATTAAAGCACATAACGGTACGTTAGTGGTGTGGGCAAGTAAAAACTAGATTCATCATCTTCATAAAGCTCGTCACTAGAGGGGAAGTATGAAGTGGCCTGATGACTTCTGACTTCCTAACGCACAGTGTGCCAACACCAGCAGATGACATTATTCATTTTAAACTCAATTCATGTTATTTTAATAGAAAATCAGCATTGCTTGAATAAAACCGAACTCTGTGTTGCAACCGCTCCACTTTTCCTCCAGATTCTGAAATCTTGGTTTCCAACTAAAAGGCAAAATTCACCTTCATCTGAAAAGAGGGACTTGGAGCACTGAGCAATAGTCCATTGCCTCTTTTTTTTTTAGCTTATGATATTTTCTCTGGTTTAGCAGTGCCTAAAAACAGACAGCTGTAACAGCTGTGGCCCAATACGTCTTCTTGTTGTGACTCTTCACCGACTCCAGCTGATTATTTTTTATAATCCTCTTGAATCTGTACCACACTTTTTCCTTTCACTCAACTTTCCAATAAAGTACATGGATAAAGCTCGCTGAAGAGCCTGGTGCTTTTGCAAGAACATCTCGTGGCTAACCCTGCAGTCTTCCCCATGAGTATGAGGGTGACACCATGGCTGTAAAGGACACTCTTCTCCTACACTTAAAATCCACAACATTTTGAAGTCCTTTTCTTCCTTAAAGGGGATGTTCAACAAAAGATGTGGAAGGAAATAAAAGCACATGTTTACCCACACAGTTCAGAGTTATTGAGCACTACATGATAATCACAAGAGGAACCCAGGCCATGATCAGGTGATTTAATTTAGTCAGGCTGCACATGTCGAGCCGTTTCCCACAGATGCATGGTTCGCAAATGGTGACAGCTTTCAGTTCGGGTCATTCTGACGAGACAAAAACAAAACCCCAGATGTCAAGGCAGCAGTCACAACATGCATGTTTTTAGATTGGCCTTTCTGTGACAGCATGAAAGAGTTTTAGGTAGTGGTGACCAATTTGCGTGCCTGCATGAGTAGAAGCAGTGTTCATTTCTCATGGTGCACGACGGATGCTGCTTGCAGATTTAAAAAAAACCCAGAAAAAACAGAGCTGCCAGATCAGAGCTTGAAACGCACATCAAAAACAACCGTCCTCATCTTTTGATCAGAAAATTCGATGCTGTTTGAAAGTGCCAAGCTGCACAGAAGCAAAAGGGAAGCAGGAGTAGCAGCGCTCATCGGGTTTAGAAAAGAACAGGGGCTGCTGTGTGCATTACAGAGCACCTTGGACGTTGATCACAAAAGGTCAAACACAGCTCTGCAGACAGAAGGTGGCACTTCACAGATAAATAATCACAGTTTCTGTTTTGATTGAACAATGCATTTCAGCACTCTCACAGTTCAATAAAATGCACTCTTCACTCTTTCACCAACTTTGATCTGAAAGACTCCAACCGTCATTCACCGCAAACCACAATCAGGTCACAATGGCAAACAGCAGTCATGTTAAAAGAACTGAATGGAGCACAGAGGAGAAAAGCGAGACGGTTTCCACGAGCTTGGGTGGGTCACAGATGGCTTGACACTGAAGCTGAACCTGGAAGCAGATTACCTCTCTTGAAGGACCATCTCTTCATCCAGAGCTTGGAGAAAGACGGCCAGGAGTGGTTAAGAGGAGAGTCAGCCATGGGAGCAGAACAGAGGCCAGCTTGAACTGGAGTTTGATCACACTGGTGCTGTGGCACCCAGTGAGAGGAGGAGGGAGGGAATCTCAGTGAAGGGAGGGAAGTCAGAAGGCTGGGGATTACCTCCAGCAGCAACACAGAAGGACTGCACAGCGAAAACATTCAAATAGAAACGATAGTGGGAGTACTAGCGTTGAAAAACACAAGTGAAAATTCCTAAAAACTGTCATCTGCTGCTCTTTTTCTTAGACGTTTTTCCTTCGGTTAGTTTTCTTTAAATCAGCATACAAGTAAATGAAACAAGTTAGACTAAATAAATGCGGATTATTATGATTATAATTACAGCCAACAGCAGAGAAAGTAACAAAAAAAGGGGGAAATGTGTAAATGTTCACCAGTTAGTTAGACGCAAGTTAAATTATTGAAATGGTGCTTCTTACTCCACCAGAGCGGCTCACATATGTGCCTGGTTTTGGGAAATAGGGCAGATACAAAAAAAGAGAAGGAAGTGGATGCAATGACAGCACAGAGCAATGAAACTGTTTCTTTTTGACTCACAGAAGAACACGCCAACACATCTGCTCTGAAATAATTATAAAAGTTTTAAGGGACTAACTGTACACAAAAAAAGGACACAGTTTGTCTATTTTTGCAGCAGTTTTGGTTTAATCTTAGCACAACTGCAGCTACTATAAAGTAGATCACAGTGCATATAGTTCACGACTTCCCCGAGTGTTTTGCATTTGAGAAAATAGAACACAGGCACAAAGACGGACGACATAGACACCACTGCCATCTTTGGAGATGGATTAGAACAACACTGTGTTGCATACTGAGCACAAAGGGCACAAAAAACAAGCTGTCACTGTGGAGGATTTTACTTGAGAACCAGCAGAAGGTTCTGCTAAAACGAACCAGTCTCTACTCACATTGGGTGAAACAGAAGGCGGAACACGACTTCTCAACAGTTCTTGTGCTTAAAAGTGAAAAAAAAAAGCTCCAGAAAAGAGGACTGAAGTCCTTCGAGTTTGAGTGTGAGAGTGTTCATCTGGTTCTCAGACAGAGAGTGAAAAGACAACCAACTGCTTCCTCTTTTCCCCTCTCATTCTGTGCAGCTCAGACATACAGTTTCACACATCACGACAGCTGTGAAACAACTGGTGGCAGCTGACACTCTAAATAGCAGCCCGCAACGCTGCTCTGCAGGTCAAACGGTAAACTATGCAGAAAACAAGGTGCTGTGTTGCTCTTGAACCTCTCTATTGAGCGTGCACAACAACTCAAACTGCTTCATCACCAAACATCTCACACAACTTACTGTATCATTCCTGATGCTCTGGGTTGCAGGATGCTCTCACTTGGTGTCACATTTTGTGTCTAAGGACTCTGCAAACTTGCAGGTGCAAGTTTCACCAGAGAAGACAAAAATAAAATCTTTCTATGCCTAAATAACTCAATTTTATTGTTAAATGGACTAAAAGAACTTGGAGCCAAAATAGCCTTTGAGACTTGATGACTGAGTTTACTTGCAAAGATAGGATAAATTGTTCTTGAAGGCAAAAGAGTAACAAATAAATAAATAGTAAAAGTAATTTAAAAATTGGAGTTGACTTAAAACTTCTGCACAATTCTGATAAGTTTTTTACTAAATCATTTATAGGATCCTCAATATTGTTGTCACTAGTTTCATATGAAAGTTTAAAAAAATGCCTCCATCAATTATACTTTTTAATTGCATGGAGTTACATTTATTGACATTTCAATTTAGTTGACAACAAATGATCTATCTCTTAATTTATTGTTCTTTAGTAGAACTGACAGGATTCAGAATAGATGGACCCTGAGAGGAATAGCAAAACGTTTTGTCACACTGCTAATCTAAGAACTTGTTTACAAGTTTCTAAACATGAAAAATTGGAGTTCATTCTGTGAACTTCGAGTCCTATCACAGAAATGACATATGTTTTGCTTCTCATGTGCCTCAGTTTTTTTTTTTTTTTTTGTAATGTCTGGAAACTGGCAAAAGTTGTGAAGAAAAGCTTCAAGTTTCATTTCATGTTTCCCCACACTTATTAGCTGACCATCTGGACAGGAAAGTTTACAGTCTATCAACACCAAATGGTCAAATATTATCTATTATTTTACTATTATCTGAAAAAAATCAAAAAGTCGGTCAGGCTAACATCAGCAGGAGCTACTTCAAGCATTCAGCATGCAGAAGTGAGTCTGTAAGTCATCAGTACAACGGTGTCTGCATAGCACATTTTGAGATGAAGTAATCTGACTAATGAGTCACTGCTGCAACGTTTGTGCGGTTTATATTGCATCTCTACGTTGAGACGTGTTTAGACTGAGGAGTTTTTCAACCCAACAAAAAAACTAAATATTTGCTCCAGCCTGATATCTGGAGATGACACAGTATATATAACTGCATTAACTCATTAATATGATGGAGTGCTGTTTAGTTTCGGCAGATCTTCCAAAGGTCTGATCTATTTAAATCAAATGGTTCAAGTCGCTCTACAGCATGTAGTCAAGTCCTACAGCGTCCATAATAATAATAAATCAGGTATGTGATTTGTGCTGAAGCATAGACGGCTCTAGAACACACCAGCCATTGAGGACTAGATGAAGTAGAGCACCAGCTGGAAAGTTTTTCCTCAGTCCTCAGATGTTTGAGGGGTTTCTTGAAAATGGCAGCTGTGCCGGATGAACTTATACGTCCAAACATTCTTCCAGAAGTTCTGGTCTTTGTTCTGTATAGCGAACATCAGTCTGGACTTTATGTTTTCTTTGAGAGTAAAGGTTGAACATCTTCCATGATCGTTATATTTGTGCAGTCTCTTTCTGCAAGAGCATGCTGTAGGTCCTGTGATCAAATCTGAGGTTTTTGGAGACTTCGTCAAGCATCTTGCATTTTGTTTCTTCTACAGTAAACTTGCTTGAATAGTCAGACCTGGGCAGTTTGTTGCTTTAAATAGCTTCTCCTTGTACAATTATTCACAACAACGTTTTGGTTTTTTATGTAGCTATTATTATTTATGTTACATGAATATCCAGTTATTTTACACAGTAAATGTTACAGTGCCATTTTAGTGCATATATCAAAATGTTTGAATTTTACAATTAAGGACGATACATTTGCAGAATGAAAGTACTTCCAGCTTGTTTGTTTTTTTTCCCCTTGATTTTGATGTCAAAAGGTTAAGAGCATAAAAAGTTTATCAATGACTCAGTGTCGCACCTCCTCCCACTAACAGCCACTTTGCTCTGGTAAAACTTCCACATTTTACCAGAACATGATGACTCCCACATGACAGTCATCATTCAGACTCGGCTTCACTCTGAACCTCACCGAAATGAACAAGTTATTAACCAGCTGAATGGGCTCAATGGGGCCATCTAGGGGTTTATTACTTCTGTTGAATCTGGTGGGTCAGTACAAACCTCTTGAGTCATGAAGTCTAACTATTTAAAAAGCAATAGTTTTTCCTCATTTCTCAGATGTTTGAGGGGTTTCTTGAAAATGGCAGCTGTGCCTGATGAACTTATATGTCCAAACATTCTTCCAGAAGTTCTGGTCTTTGTTCTGTATAGCAAACACCAGTCTGGATGTTTGCACAAATATCTTGTGCAAAGATATTTGCACAAGACTGAAGTCTGGGTGGAAACATCCACAGATGTGCATTATTATATGTCATTCAGAAGCTATACAAGGATATACTTCTTTTGAAGAAAAACACTCAATTTTTTCTACCTATTTAAGTTGTGCTGTAACTGAGTGGTGAACTGTTCACACTGGATCCTGCTTGGTTTTATTTTCAGCATTTGTTATTTTACGTGAAAGACCAACACTTAACTATAAAACAGAAGGAACATTTATGATTTTCACCTACATTTAAAAAATCTTTGTGGAATAGTAATCAACTTCCTTTGTTTGACCATTTTTGACACAATTCCAGCTGCAAGTTGTTTTTTAGACCATTGTTTCTCAACCCTGATCCTCAAAGCATCAGGGTGATTAATGCTTCAGCACACCTGACTTCAATGTTTGGCTGAGTAACAGCAATACTCTAAATCAGCAATAATCTAAATCAGCTGTGTTAAAACAGCAAAACATCTGAAACCTGCAGACCAGTGTCGCTTGAAGACCAGGTATGTTGTGCTAGTGCCCCCCAAAGGACTACTTGGGTATAACATATTAAAGGATCACATGGGAATCAGAGGCTTTGAAAAGGTGCTAAAATGTAATATGTATAAAAATATAGCAATAAATAATCATTAGCCTGAAATAAGCTTAAAAATTTTAATAAAATCTGAACAGCTATCTAGTTATCAATACATTAAGAGTTACATGTGTTACTCAACATTTGAAGTCATTATATCATCTGTCGTCTCAAATATTTTCAACTGTTACAAAATGTAACCCTGAAGTAACAATATAAAATAATTATACTCATTTTTGTAAAATTGTTTTTACAAAACTTAGATGTATTATTACAGGTATAATTCACCTTTAATAGAACTGATTGCTGTGCTTAATAAATTTCTAGTATAAAATACACAGAATATTTACAATTTATCAAAAAGTGTTATTAATAAATCTCTTGTTTGGTCGACATCCATCATCTATCTACCAGATCAATTAAACGCCTCACTACTTTTGGAAAGCTAAGACTCAGGAAAAAACATTTTGGCCAAAGGAGTAAAAAGGTATTGTGCACAAAAAATGTTTAAAATTTGCTAAATGAAATTTTTAAGATCAAGCATCATGCCTCAAGAGGAACACATCTGAAAGTTTGCTGTAGATTATAATACACATACAAATATAAAAAGGTAATTTAACTTTGATTTTTTTTTTTTCAGCCCCTTTGTCAATTGGCATCAGCGATGAGCATTTTAATAGCTGGTTATAAATTTTAGCTTCTTTCTATGAGGTATTTTCTTCTTCTAAAACGGTAAATAAAAAGTGTTGTAGTTCTTTCAAAAATATAAATAACATGTTAACATGGAGTGTATCTGTAAAACCCTGAGGTTCAGAAAGGTTTTATGACTTTTTGCTGGAGGAAAAAGCCTCTGTGGATTCTGATTGTTATTGAAACCAGATCCATGAGTTTGTACCTGAAAAGGCCCCACGCAGTTTTATGGAACAAAGGACTGCAAGTGGAAGCATATTCTCCAATAATTTTATTCATAATTTTAATATAAACAGTTAATTGTTGAATAATTTACACACAGCAAGATTTTCTTATTTTCATATCATTGCAACATTTTCTTTGCATGTCACTACTTGGCTCTCCGTTTGAAAACGTATAGAAAAAATAAATTGTCAAGCGTTCTTTTAGTCATGGCACAATTTTTTTGATCCTGTACAATGAGCATTTATCTTAGCGTTATATGTGTGTGAGTGAAAGGAACTCCAACATGTTTGCCGTCTGTGGTACACAAACGCAGATCATGGCACATCTGGATCCAGTGTGAGGTGAGAAGGAGGGCGGGAGGGTAAAGCGACCTCTGTGGGGCGTTTTGCAAGCTTTGGGGGGGTTTCGACTGTACAAACACACATTTACACCCGCTGTCTGCAGTCACAACAACGTCTCATCGTAATGTATACACAACATGTTCCAAAAACGAACACATCCGCAATAAAATGTACATTAATAAAGAGGTATCCTGCTGGACTACACACAGAAATCTGGGAAACCACCTATGTGCACCGAGAAGACACTTAGAGACAGAGAGGATGAAGACAGACAACATCAACAAAAACAAACAGAAGGTTTCTAACCTGGAGCAGACCACCAGCTCAATTTAACGCTGCCAAAAGTGTCCATTTACAGTCATTTATCTGAGATCAATTTGAATTTCTAAATTAAAATAAAACTGGTTGAATTTAGTCAGAGCAGGAGGCGTTCTATTTTTTATATATAAACTTGGGTAGATTTATGGTGCTGGAGTGAGGTGAGGCCCTGTTAAGAAATAAAGATTTGAATAAAAGCCTCTAGAAAAACAAACCATGCTGAACATCATTGCATATTGTATGTGGAAGGTACATTTTACAAATGTACTTTGTAAAATAAGGAGAGAAAAACAAAACAAGTTAACTGTAATCTCACACTTTACCACTAGATGGCACTCCACTCATTTCACTTTTGCCTAATTGATTAAACAGGGCAGTTCACAAGGTTGGGAAGTAACCATCTATCATCTCAGAAAAATAAATATTCCCCTAAAAGATTTTTTTTTTTTTTTTTTTTTTTTTAATGATTTGTAAACTTTTGACTAAATTATGATGAGAGGAAGTAGATCTGCTAAATAAAAATAATCTGAACGGGCTTTTACCAAACTCAAAACATTTTAATCTTTGCAAGAAACACCTCCAGACTTTTAGAGAGTTTTACTCTTTCTCAAAAGCACAACATAGCTTCTCATTTTTTAGTTTATTCTGGATCTCATCCCAGAACTCCTCCTCCTCGTACATGAGCTGTGGTCTTTTTGGTTTTCTCCAAATTTCAAGTAAAACTGTTTTACATTGACAATTTTAAAAAAAATAGGAGACATTGATGAGAGAAGAGAAGGCTTCTTGGTCGACATGCTGCTTCCACCGAGGTTCGGTTTCAAAGAGTGGGGCCTGGGCGGCCGACATTCACAAAACTAGTGTGGATTATGGGATGCCAAAAGTTTGAGGCCACATCCTGTTTAACTTGTCCTCAGACTAGAAAGGTGCCGCTCCTCCTAATTAAATACACAAACAGACGAGGGCATGTTTCTGTGTGGTGGGTCGGGTCATAAAAACAATAAAAAGAAGAAAAGTCAATAATCTTAAATTTAGAAAAAGATATATACACACATCAATAACATTAAATTCATCATGTACAAGAGTAGGAAATCTTTACAGTCAGAAAAAGTATTGTATTTATCTTCCCCTACTTTGGCTAAAAAAATAGAAATCAACATCTCTAAAATGTAATACTTTTATATCTGCGTAAAACAAAAACATAATAAAACCATAATCTGCTTTGTTCTCACCCAAGAGTTTAGCGAACCTTCCCTAAAACCAAGTGCTTCTCTATATTTCCATTTTTCTGGACAGACAGACAACATCGGCTGCTATTTACAGTTTGATGAGCTTATTATAATTGTAGAGATTTCCAAATGATACGCTTTTGTTGTTTAGTTTTGCGTGTGTGTGTGTGCTTTTGGGCTGGGCATCCCAGTGGTAACAGACGGATCAGAGACAGACATTAAACCATCAAGCTGGTGCACATTTCTCATCCAATCAACAAAGCAGGCTGGAGCTCAGCAGAGTAGAGTTCATCAGCTGTTCTTTTGTTTTCTTCTTTGTCACAAATTACAGTATGTATTATTTTTTTTTCTGCATTTACAGCCAAAAGGAAAAAGAAACAGAATGCGTAAAAAACCATGTTTTTATTTAATGCTTGGAGATGGAAAATCTTGTGTGATTGTTGGAGACAGGTCAGTCTGGGGGACAGTTTGAGTCAGGTGTGCCAAGTCTTAAGAAGGCACTGCAATGCCCCCGGTGAGCCACTAGAGGGCAGTCTGAGCCACATCACATCAGAGCCACAGAGACAAGAATTCCTGATTATCTTTAATTGACTTAGAGTAGATAAAAAGGTAGGTAGCTCTTCTTCCTCCTCCTCCTCTTTATGCTCTTGAGACAAAGCATTGAGCCGCCTCCCTGAGAGGAAAATTTACAATCAAGATTTTAAATCTGTTAAAAGTTTTTGTTTATGGCACACAGGATTGTCCCCAGTCAGCTTGTTTTCCTCTGCAGCAGGGTAAAAGGTCCTGTTTAATCCGGCCCGCACTTCTGTGTTGTGAACAGACCCACTGTATCCATGGCGATAACAGAAAATAAAAGGTCATCTCTTGATATTCACAGTTGGGGGAAAAAAAAAACAAAAAAAAAAACAAAAACATACACAGATGACAAAAATCAGACTCAAGACAAGAGGAGGATGAATGCGGGAAAGGTCGTTTTACAGAGCGTAAGGTCTGTGACTGAGCTTCGTTAGCTTTGGCTGCAAACAGGTGATCACAGAGACACTCAGGATCTGCTGTGAAATCAGCAGATGTGAGCAGAGAGAAGGAGCGTGGAGGTCATCTGCTTCCTCCTGCGGCTGCGGAGCGGGAGAAGGAGCCGCTCACCAAGCTCCAAGGTTTGTGTTTAACTCAAAATAACGCAAGGCTTCCCCCTGACACACGACAAAGCAGTAACTAAGGGTATATAAAAGAAGGCAGGGGATAGTTAACACCATATGTGTGTGTGAAATGTGGGATTAGGTGATTACTCTCTGCAGTGACGTTGAGCAGGCAGTGGGGATGATTGAGGCTTTTTGAACGGTTTCCTCCTCCTGCGCTGAGGTAGACTCCGGCCAAACACAAAGACGAAGACGACGACTACTTACAAACTACTAACAGAGCTGCTCACCGCCAGCTCCTCCACCCGGAACCTCACCGACGCTCAATCAAAGCAAGAACATGTGTTCAGTTTGAAATAAATAGTTGCTCTTTCCAAAGAGACTGCCAAAGATAATTTAACATTTGCATATGGCGATGAGATCAGAGACCATGCTACAAACTAGTGCGTACTGTAGTGTGATAGTGTTGGAAACCTTAAGCATAATTGGTAGAATATTCCAAATGTCTCTTAATAATTCAGAGTTGTGCAGTTTGATATCTTTTGTTGCCCATTTATATCTCAATCATGGAGCAGTAAGGCAAGTATGGAGCTCAAGATTTTACATCCTTGGCATTACTGTACAATATTTCAGACAGACAAATTTGTTGGTTAAATCTGGTACATGTGTGGAAAAAAAAAAAAAGAAAAAAAAAAGCCTTAAAATAAAGTCCTGCTTTTTATTGCTGCAGCAGAATGTCACAGAAGGATTCCAACAGATAAGAAATAATCATTTTATTTACAGTCTGAAGGATTTATTTGTCTTATGCTTGCTTAATATTTAAATTGTCATCACTTACAGTTAGTGAGATGGCGGTGATAAAACGTTTACTGGGAATTGTGGGAATACGTGGCATCCTGGTTTTGCCAGTCTCCATAGCAACCATTAAATGCTAGCTACACACCAAGTGGTTGGTAGATTCAGCCTTTCTGCAAAACCGTCACAAACGTGACTGTGTGGAGTTTGTTAAACTCTTCTGGGAATCGTGTGCGTTGGTCAAATTAGACTAGAATCTTAAAAAAGTAACTTTATGTCCACTGTAAAGAGGAGGATCTGTGATGCTGTGGGTTGATTAGTTCTAACTGTTTCCTGGTGACCTAAGCAAAGATTTTAGCAAAAAGCTGGTGGACTACACCGATAATCTGTCACGACATTAAGCCTTCCAGGATGATAAATGTCCAAAACAATTTACGAGCTTCCAAATTAACATAAAAATGGTTCCCCGCACACAAAATCAGGCCAGTAAAATGTACTACTGCTGATTTTTCTTGAACTAAATAACTGTACTCAAATTAAAGGTTGGATTTGCCCAAAATATTCAGAGTGAGAATAGGCTCACTCTGATTTCTGTGTTGCAGATTTTAAGGCCAGTCACACATGTTTTCCATTTGTACCAACAAATTTGTCCCCTTCTGCCAACCGTAACCTCAGATGACTCCAGGTAGCAACGATTCAGACCCTCGTCTGTCCACACTGACGCAGACATGACTTCTCGTGTCGAAGAACATATCAGAAACCTTTCACTTTTCTTGTGATATCAAAACAACAACAGCGAGTGCACCGCAAGCTGTTTCCTGCGTGTTACATCAGCCTTAAGAGAGGCTCTGGTTTTGTTGGAGAGAAAAAATTAAAAAAGGCACTGGTGAGATATGGAGGCAGCTTCTCTGCTATCTCTGACTTTGGCCACCCTTTAAAAGATGAACACTGCTCAGCTGGCTCGGCGATCACAGTATCTGTGTCCTCGAAGAAAAGGATGAGAGGAAAATGACATTTGAGAGAAACGAGTTTCCTCACCATCTGCTCTGAATGGAAATCTTTTTAGCTGATTTGTTGGCGCCGCTGACAGGAACGTTTTAGATTTATGAGGTGAAAAGTGAGTGTTTATCTTCTAAAAAAAAAAAAAAAACCAGGCGGCCAAAGCAAAACAGTCCAACGTAACAGGATTTTGAGGGGACGGGGAGTTTTGACAAATATCCTGGAATGTTAGTCCTGAGCGAGAAAGCTGCTGCACGCCGTGCTCTGACTGCATGTGATGGCAGGGAGGAAAAAAGGATTAACAATCTACTCATGATCCCCCCGCCACCACCCGGTGTGCAGGACAGAGCAGGACTGCCGGCTGTGAATACATTTGGAACTTTCTGCATCTCTCTGCAGCCCTCAGCCAGGAAAACGTGGAAATTTCCACCAGACCACTTTGGAGAGGAGCGTTCAGCGGCCAGCAGAAAGCAGTGGAAGAAGAGACGGCGGTGCAGGAGCAATGAACTGTGGGAGATTTATCAATCCTCGACTTCAATGGAGAAACTCTCCCTGATTTAAATCCCAAACATCAGCCACTTCACCTGCCTTCTTACAAGCCCTAACCGAGACGAAACTTGAACTAAAACACAGAAAGTCGCGTAACCTCCACACCAAATTTTTGCAACCGAATTTCGTTTCTTTTTTTTTTTTTTTCCTCCACAAAAAAAAGCCAAAGAGATCAAAAGGCAAATTGTGATGCGACCAGAGAAAACAGCAGACCAACACATGTCAGGAGCACTTTGACCCTATAAAGGCCTCAATCCCCCATTTGTAAAGCTTTTAGGTTATTGATCGTTTCAATTTTTTCTCCAGTAGTAAAGTTGCCTCCAGAAATGGGAAAGTTTCCCCCAAAGATTGTAAAAAAATAAAAGAATAAGAAATAATCAAGGGCTGGATGCCTAAGACACAGAGAACACTGACGGTAGGTTAGTGTAACGTCCGGGGCTAAAAAAATAATTATTAAAAAAAAGAAAGACATTAAAATGCAAGCAAAGCCTTGGATGAACACAAATATCAACTACAGTATTTACAAAACCAAAACCCCATCAATGTTATACAGTATATTATATATAAAACATTGGCTTAGAAACGCCATTATTTTATATATATACCATATATATAATATATATATTTATATATTTCTATACCCACTATAATATATCAAAGCAGCAACTATTGGTCAGTCTGATGAACTCTTTTGTCCAAATTCTAACTATTTAAATATCCTTCAGCCACAAAGTGAGGACACAGAAACAAAAAGAGGAGGGAAATAAAACCAATAAATTAAAACTATTCACCAAACACCAGATAAATCTGTGTGCAGTTCGGAATTTTGCAGAACCAAAAAAAAAAGAAAAAAGAAAAGAAAATTAGACGAAAGACAACGTTCCTCCAGGAATAATTGTTTGTTCTAAGATCAATTCATCCCACTGATTAAGTCATTGTACAAAAAAAAAAATTAAGGAATTTACTTAGACATGATTCTTTAGTTTATAGGCCACGTATTTTAAAAAAGGCCACCATCAGAGTAAAAAGATTTCATTTGGAGAGATGAAAAAAGTTAAAAGCACAGAAATGTGGAAAATGCAGTTCGGCAGGAGGGTGGTGGGGAAGGTCGAGCAGCCTTCTTGGTTGTCTAAGGTTTGTTGTGTTCACAGTTTTGATTATTATTTTTTTTGTTTGTTTTGTTTTATTGTTGTTTCCGTCACAAGGAGTCCTGGAAACATGCTGTTAATCTATTACCGCAAACCAGGGTAATTTGAAGTCTGATGTGTCGTGGAGCAAGTTAAAAAGAGGCATTTGCATCCCTTGCTTGCCTTGGTTTGGCAGCCGTGAGGAAGAAAATTCAAAGTCCTGAGATCCGTGTCTTTTTTTTTTTTTCTTTGTCGTTTTGTTTTTAAGAGTTTCTCTAAGAATAAGAAAATTGTTAGAAAATGGTTGCAGGGTACAGAAAAATGGACTGAAAGACAGGGGGCTGTGGGGACAAGGGAAGTGCTACTAGTCATTTCCGGGGCAGGAGGTGTTAGGAAGGACTCGATCTGGGCAACGATAGGATTCTCCCGTTTTTCTTGCCACCATTCATGTGTGTGTAGGGGACGTGCTCCTCGTAGTTCCCCCTAAGGGCCACTGAGGGCCCGCTGTCTCTGCTTAAGCTCTCCTCCCTCTGGGAATAAGACGACGGGTCCAGGGGGATGCTCTCCATGTTGTCCAGGTCCAGGTCGAAGTCCTCCATCTCCGGGACTTTGTTCTCCTCGCTGTAGAAGAAGGAGACCTCCTGGAAGGTCGGGTGAAGGTCGTCCCGCAGCATCTCGATGATTTCCAGGAACGTCGGCCGCATCTTGGGGTTGTACTGCCAGCACATCTGCATCAGGCTGTGCCTGGTTGTGAGACACGAAACCAGATTAACAAAAAAAAAAAAAAAAAATTACGCCTCAAAAAAAAAAAAAGCTTTACAAAATTATTCATATTCATTCAAGTTTTGTCCAAGTTGGGATAATTAAGACGCAAAGACATACACGACTAGCTTGATGCAAGAGCTTTATAAGTCTTAGTCAAGAAATTAAAATCAGAATTATTTCATAGAAAAGAGAATTATTGCTAAGACTCTGTTTACTTTTACTAGAAAGGAAAAGGAAGTGAATAAAAACAATCTCTGTTTACATCCTCTCAGGGCAGTTGTCAGGTCGGTCCAGGAACCCTCCGTCCATCACAAACTTCAGGACCTGCTCATTGGATAAGCCCTGGTAAGGCTGCTCCGCTAGCGTGCTGATTTCCCACAGCACGACCCCAAACGACCTGCAAACAAGCCACACAAACATAACTAAAAGTTTGTTTTCAGGAGGCGTTGGTGCGGGGTCCGAGGCGTGACGTACCAGCAGTCGGAGTGGGCAGTGAACACGCCGTCTTTCAGAGACTCTGGAGCCATCCACCTGACAGGAAGCAGGCCCTTTCCTCCTTTGCGGTAGTAGTCTGTCTCGTAAATATCCCGCGTCATTCCGAAGTCTGTGGGCGCAAAAAACGAATCAGCATGCAGGAAAATCCTCTCACGCTCACTGGGCTTACAGTGGGAAAGTCACTGAATATAAAACCAGCACGGACCTCCGATCTTGACGGTGAAGTCCTCTGCCACCATGCAGTTCCTGGCCGCCAGGTCTCTGTGCACAAACTTCTTGGCGTTGAGGTAAGCCATGCCGTCTGCGATCTCTGCTGCCATCTGGAGCATGTCTTTCAGAGTGGGCGGCGGGGAGCCCGATGGATTGTTCTAGAAAGAAAAACAAACAATAAAACAACAAACGTCTTCATGTTTTATCCAGAATTATTCCCTTCATTCAGTCTGTTTGTAATCCCAGCAGGCTGAGGGAACATTTTCTCTTCACTGATAATAAAAATGGTGATGCGGAGGTGGGAGGATGAACAAACCTCAGAGTCTGGCCTCAGACTCCGCAGGTAGCTCTTCAGGTCACCGTGAGTCATCAGCTCCATCACCACCAGCGTGGGCTGACCTTTGGACACGACTCCAAGCAGACGAACCTAAAAACACATTAAAAATATTAAAAACAAGCATATAAATAACTAAAGTAATTTGTTGTTTATTATTTGGACTTATTTTTATTAGGCATGGTTTTACCAGAAATGTCAGTAAAGGTGAACTATTATGCTTCCTTAAACACATTAGTTTAGGTGTTTGGGAGATACTGAACATGTCCATTGCATTTTTCGAGCAAAATCATTTTTAGATGATGAGGTGTCAGTCTGTTCGATCCTGCCTATTTGGAGCTCCTTTCAGAATGAGACACTCTTGTCACTTTATATACAAATAAGCTGCTGCTGGCCCACAACTCAATGTCTACATTCACACATGAAAATGGCTGCAAACAGACGCACAATTATACAACCATACATCTTTGAAAAGCAGAAGTGGAGCCTCCTGCACAACTAACAAGAATGCAGCAAGTGGTTTCTGGATGGGAAGTTAGCAACACTTGTCTTTTCCAGCAGCCATTGTACAGTACACACAGTGGTAAAACCAGCTGACCAAACGTGCTGGCGCTCTGCTGGGGTTGCTAAGTGACAGGTGGAATTCCATTGGAGTTGCTAGGTGACAGGCAGTGCTGATTTATGAAACGGCTCATTTTACAGATGCTAAAAGTGTAAAATTTGCATTTAAATGTTTAAATTTAACCAGATATTACCTAACACATCCAATTGTATACATATTGTTACGTTCTATATCTAAACGGTTGGAAAAACACAAACCAAATGAAAATAGACAAGTAAGTAACTTGCATCTCATTCATTGACTACAAGTACATTGAATATAAATATATTCCCCGATCCACGTGAGAGACTTTACTATGCAGACAAGTTGCAACATTTACAAACTATTGCTCAATGTGGACTATCGCTCCTCTTCCACAGGTAAATAATAAAACTCCTCCTCGACATCCCAACACGGTTTTGCTTTTAGCCGACAGCGCGGACGCGCGGCGGCTTAATTGCTGCTCCACAGGTTGTGTAATGAAATAGTAATGGCAGGCAATATCGCTCACGGAGTGTGAACATTTGCTTTGGAGTCTAGCTGTGTGTCAATATGGCAGCTTAGGCACAGCAAGCGAGTCATGACTCTATGAGTCACATGTGCTCATGCTGCTTCCAGCAACATGACAAAAAGCTATGAGTCAGCAAGCTGCCTCAGCATGCCGGACGCTGATGGCTTTCGCCCGTACCACGTGGTGACAGCTGAAGGCCTTCATGACCGAAGCTTCGTTCAGGAACTCGATCCTCTCCCTCAGGCTGGCCGATTCGTTGACGGTTTTGACGGCGACGCGCGTCTCCGGTTCTCCTTTGACGATGTCCTGAGCGATTCCCTCATACACCATTCCGAAGGAGCCCTGACCCAGCTCCCGGAGCAGCGTGATCTTCTCCCGGGGTACCTCCCACTCGTCGGGAACATACACTAAACAAAAAAAAACAAGACAGATGGCTGCCGGAACCCTTCACAGTTCTTTTTTACTTCTTCTTTATGGTGGCAACATACTTAGGAAAAAAGAAAAAGCAAAACAGGGTAGAGGTTGGACTTACTGTCATTGGCACTGAAATATTCAGGATTTGGTGAGGTGATGAGATCTCCTAATGGTCCCTCAGTTTGCCTGTAACACGAACACAGAAAGCATGAGAGACGCTGCTAGTAGAGCTGCAGCTAATGATTGCTTAAGTAATTGATTACTCTGACAATTAATTGATTCAGTTGATAAAACAAATTGGCACATTCTGCAGATTATTCAATTAACCAATTAGTCTTTTTGATATAACATATCTTAAAAGATGCAGATAAGCAAATAATTAAATTCCTCCTAAATGACAACAGAAACATTTTCATCATTTGTTGCAAAGGATACAGTTAAAAAACAAGAATTGTACCATCAACATGTGAAAAGTCCAGTTCCTTCTGCTTTATTTAATATCAGTAGAGTGCAGGGCTTTATAAAACCTCTGAGGCCTTCACAGAACACCATCAAAATAAAAATAAAGATCACACTTGGAAAAACATGCATGATTTTTCTTCCACTTTACAATTTCGGCTACTTTGTGTAGGTCTACCAGCAAAAATCCTAATAAAATACGTTGAGGTTTGTGGCTGTATTGTTAGAGATGATGGAATTTTGTTGGACAAAGTTTAATTAAATTTTTACCTTTTCTTGAAGGCATAAAAGGCGATGACTCCCACAAACACCAGCAAGATGGAGGAGACAATCGGAGCGGAAACGATCAAAACTATACCTGTATCAGCTGCAGAAAGACAGAAGACGGTGAGTAAGAAAACATATCACTCTGAACGTCAATCTAGCAAACACCGAATCGCATTATGGAGAAAAGGGAACTATTAATATCTAGTAAAGCTAGACGTCATCTTGTCTTACGGCTGGGCATGAAGAAGTATGTGGTTTCTGTAAAAGATCCGTTTCCAGCCAACGACGTCGCCCGGACGACCACGCTGTAGTTCCCAGGCTGTAGCAGGGTGAGCTTTGTGCCACCGAACTTCTCGTAGCTCAGCCGCGACACACAAATTGAGTGAGGCTGGAGAAAAGAGGGAAAAGGTACGAGTTTGCTTAACAAATAATGAGAGGTAAGGTAATTGGAAAGAAACGCTGGATAAAAATTAAGAATTTCAAACTCTGATGTTGTAATATTTTTTTAGTAAAAGACTCAAACAAAAATTTTGGTCTGATTCTGTGTTCAGGTAGATTTTTTAAGAAAGGAAATAAATCTACGTTTAAATGCAGGAAAAAAATCTGATGCAGATGGTAATGCAGTCACATAAAGCTGCCTTTCAACCAAAATGGCCCAAAACTTAGGAAATTTATTCATTAAGAATTTCAGGAAAGACAAAAAAGGCTTCTTGCATTATTTTGTGGATTTACAGATATGTAAATTACAATTAATGGTGCATGATGCCTTAATTTATGATATTCATCTTTAAAAGCATTAATAAGAGACTAAATTGATTTATTGTGCACTGTCCCTGCACGCAAACCTTCAAAGTGTTCATGCTACAAAATGAATGAATGAGTTTACAAAACAAAGGCTAAACATAATCACTGCTTGTTTCATTTTAAAAAATGTTGACTACATAATAATGACTGCATGAACAACAAAATATCTTAAAATCTGTGTTTTGCTTTAGGCAACCACAAAGAAACAACCTGGTTAATTCATTAGAGCCTGAAAACATGCTCTGAAAAGTATTTTTAATAAATTATAGATTAGTATGTTTAGGTTGCATGTGTGTGACTCGACTGTTTCCTCTGCAGTGCAGATGTAGTTTTGAGATGCTGCATTTCAAACCTTCCTTCCTGTCACTTTGGCAACAGAGCTGTTGCTAATGCTGGCTTCTAATCACACATTTGCAGCAAGGAAACAGCCAGAGCCAAACACGCACACTGTCACAGATGTGCACCTATCTATTAGAACCAGAATCCAGTTTTGATACGAAGTGCACACAAAAGTCACTTTCTTTTTCCTTCCCCTTGACAGAAGGATGGATGGATAGATAGAATGGGATAAAGCCTAGTAATAGAAATATTTCTCAGTGTTTTTAGATTTTTGGTGTGTCACCATGTTTGTAAATCTTTATCTGCTGCCAAGGTTTACCTCTGAGTCTCCAACCTTGCGGTAGAACACCTCGTAAAGGATGATGAGGCCGTTAGGCGATGGAGGCTCGTGCCATTTCACAAGCACATGGGGAGGTTCTTCATTCACAATCTCATGGGTTACCGGTCCCGGGATGTCGTCTGCTTTCACTGGACATTAGGAACAGCATCTCAGTGGAGATAATTTAATCTCAAACATCAATATATTCTATGGTGTTAGTTTTAAGTTTGACAAACAGATCAGTGGTAGTTTTTAAATATCTATTCAACTTGTAAAGATTTATGAATTGCTATATGAGAGGGTCCTTACGCTCTGGCATGGTCCGGGCGCTGACGTAGGTGGCCATGCTGCAGCGGCTGGAGTCAGTGAGATGGTTGCAGGCTATGATCTCTATCTTGTAGCTGGTGAAGTGCTGCAGGTTGGATATGACTGTTGACTCCCTTCCAAACACATTTTCCACCACCTGAGCAGAAATAAGGACAGAGAATGAGTTTGATTGTGCAAATAGATACCGTAAAAATAATAAAGAAGGTTTCACACTGTGTTATCAACCATCCGAAAACAAACAAAGCACTGAATGAGAACTTTACCCGTTGAACAGAACTACTTTTTGAGACCTTGGATACCTTATCATCCTTCTCTTCTTCCTTGTATGAGGCACTGGTGTTCTGCAGACTGGACATTGTGGAATAAAAGTGCGTGGACCCAATGGGCTCAGAATTCTCCACAGAGCGTCGTGGACGACTTTGTCTGGGAAAACAGGGCAAGGAGACGTTACAAAAAGCAAACAATCTTGACCTCGAGTGAGGTTTTCACAGGAATTGGTCTGACGTCATGACGTTAAAACGATAAACTCCATCTGGCCCGTTCAAGGCGCCAGCAGCCATTTGCAGCATGTGACGCCACTGAGAGAAGCTTCCTTCACCTACAGCGCCTCTAAGTATCTGGCAAAATCCACACATGTTGACAACTCTTGCAAAAACGAGTAAACAGACTGAAAACATCTCTACTTATTACATTTCCTTCTAACATTTTTAAAAAGGAGCAGATTGAAGTAAAAACTTTATTCATATTCCATTACAAGGTAGAACTGAACAACTACTTTGCTGTTTTTTTGTTATTCAATGATGAACGGATTCATAGCATCCTTCATTCTCCTATAAACTCACTGTACAGAGATCAATATGGGCCTAGAGGTCAGTGGGTAAAAGAAATAGGCCTCTCTATCACCATGGAAACAAGTTGTGAATTATTAATTAGAAGTTACTTGAAACTGATCAATAGTTAAAAAATCTTACTTTTGAAATTGCTTCTGTAGTGTTTATTTTTAAGAAAAAAATGTGTATTTTATAAAATAATTTGTTCTTAAAATACTATTTTTGTCACAGAATAAATCTTAAAGGTTTGATTTATTTCCCAGTGTGAGATAACATTTGTTTTAAGGCATTTTTACCAAAGGAACCAATAAGTGGAGGATACTATTTTTGTCAAAGCACAGAAATAAACTTTTCCTAACTTAAAAAAATTACAGAATTCATGTTTAATCACAGCAGCGGTCGCCTTGTTGATGCTTAACTCCTGCCGAGTTGATTCTCAGTCAGGTGGAAGAAAAACACCCATGTCTCCCTCTGGTTGATGGACTTAGGGAGCACGAGGATTGTTGTTTGTACCAAGAGCTCAACCCGTCCACAGCCATGAGTGTGCGAAGCAGAGTGTTTGTGTGTTTCCAAATGGCAGTTCGCATGATTGCACCTCTGACTGGCATAAATGAAAATGGGCACAGTAATCACTCCCTTGGGGAACTGTGTGAATTGTGTGTGTGTTTCAGGGGGAAGGAAGGGTCAGATACTCAGCACCTTCCACCTTAAGCCCCCCATAAATTGTTGCTCTGCACAAAAACAAGCGTCTAGAAAACCCACAGTCAGAAAGATGTGAGCTGCTTCGAGATGAATGTCACTGTTTCTGGGATTAAAAGAAAAGATTTGCTGAAACTATTGGAAACAATTGTGAAGCAGCTGATTACTGTGTGAAAATGGAAAATGGTGGCCTAAATGGTTCTGTGTTTTTTCGAAATGACTCCTCTACTAAGCTTACTTTACAGTAAGTTATCAAAGAGAATGATTTTTTAATTAATTTACTGTATTTATTTTTGCTCTTGTTTTTTAATCACACTTTTTTCTTGCTTGCATTTTTTTTTTCATTGTTATTTTTTTGTTGCTCAGGGTTCAAATTCAATCTTGAAATTTCAGGAATTTAGGTGTAAAATATGGAATAAGGTGAGAAACTGGAAAAATATTTGTATCTCCATTCTTTATTCCAGATTTTCTTCCTGGCTCCATCCTTCAGAGAGTCTTTTTTTTTTTCTTTATTTACTCTCTCTTGTTTTTGTCGTGCCTTTCTTTTCCTCTTTCTCCTTCTTCCTTTCCTTCTTTGTTGCTTTCCTTTTCTTTTTTCATCACTTTCTGCCTCCTGTCTATGTCTCTTGTTGAATATTTCTTCCCTTTATCCTTTCTACTGTCATTCGTCCTTTCCTTGTCTCTGCCCTTCGAGTCTCTCTGTAACTTTCAGGATTTTGCAGTGAAAATGTAAAAATTGATCAGGCATTTTAGGGCTTATATATCATAAAAATGGGTAGAATCATCTGGAAATGTGACTCTGGAAAAGACTTAACATGATGCAAGTTGTGAATTGGTGCTATATAAATAAATTGAACTGACTGAGACAACTCACTTGCTCTCAAAGACTACATTATGGAGATAATCCTCAAAGGTCTTGCGGTACGCTATCTCCTTCTGCTGCTTCTCGATCTCCATTTTCGTCTTTGGGCAAGTGCAGCACCCGCCCCCCGAGTTGGGCTCTTCTGTTCGGTTCCACTTCTGCTCGTCTTCGCTGTCGAGGTGGGTCGGGGTGCGGGATGGCAGCTTCATTCCTGGGGAGGACGGAGCGGTGTGAGGTGAAGCCAGGAGAAAGGGGAACAGCCAATGGTTTCAGTTTTTACTTACCTTGCAGGCAGTAATCAAACTTGTAGAGGTCACTGTCCTCCTCCTGCTTGTGGCAGATGACCCGGTAGTGGGTGATGTTGCCGTTGGGACTGGTGGGAGGCTTCCACTTCAAGATGATCTGAGATGAGGAGTTTGAGGATGAGATGGGATCCAGAGGTCCAGAGGGCTCTGAAGGAGGCAAAAGACCACATTTAGTCAAAACTGTAAAATAAGACACAGTGCAGCCTTGAACTAGAACTGTTTGATAGACTTGCATGGATGCAAACACACAGTTCCAGTAAAAAGAGGAATGACAACAAGGTTATGCAGCTACCAAAGATACATTGGTATCTTTAAAGATAACAATATTCTCTCTGTTTAATTCGAATATTCTCATACAACACACATTAAACAGTGAGAGGTTTTACTGTTACTGATTTGCCAGAAGAGAAGGAAGAAATAAGAATGCAATTAAGTAACGCTGCATGCAGTTCCAAGTTCAAACACGCAAAACATGTTGTGAATTATTTTCAGGAGAGAAAACTATTCTGTCTGGAGCAAACTCATGGTCATGGTTTTATTACAATTTCTCTCAGAATTTCATTTTAATAAGAACACTCAAAGTAGATTTGTTCGCAGACAACTAATGAACATTCACAACACTGAAGCAAAGTGCGGTCATGGTACAGTCAGCTGTTTTATGAAGCAAAATGTAGTGGAAGAAGATAAAAGATAGATGATACAACAGAACAGCTGCTTGATTTCATGTTTTACTGAATAAAAACTCTGAAAGGTTTCAGCTGTTAGATAAATAACCTAAATTTACTGGTTTTAGGTCAATAATTATCAGTTTCATGAAATATTTCTGTAGACAAAGGGAAAATTTTTAAATTATTTTATTCACAGGGAAAGAAACTCTCCTTTTTGACAAATTAAAAACTCCTCAGACTGAAAACTACCCTTTAATGTTCTAACAATCATTTATTGTTTATTTCTATAAGACTCTGCACATCACTACAAATCGTTTGGTAATGTTGAATCTGTCGTCTGCTGAGGATCTTTACAGACACCAATGTTCTCTCTGTTTTGATATGCCTCATTGGTAATTTTGTTTTTTTAATTATGCTTGAACAGAACCTACAGAAATGGTTGTTATTCTGTTTCATAATAAGCAGTTTTCTTTAAAAGTTGTATCAATTGATGTCTAGTTTACAGCAGCATGTAGTGATCGGATATTTTTTAACTTTGCTCTAAAGTAAGTTAAGCTAAGCGTTTCTGTCAATGATGAGACCTGGACCCAGTTGATAAAACAAATATATTTATATGTCCTCTAAGCAGTTTAAAAATCTAAAATGAACATCAGGGTCAGTTCTACTTACTTGAGGCGTTCGTGCGAACATAGATGATGTCACTCTTGGCTCCATGAACCTGATGCTCGTCAGACGCAGACAGCTGGGTTCTCACCATGATGGCGTACTGGGTCCAGGGTTTCAACGACCGGATGAGGTAGCCTGGATCTTCCTGGTTGGCGCGGGGCGGTGGGTCAACATCAGCAATCACCCAGCTGTTTGAGCCACACGCATCTTGTCCGTCAAACTCCGTCACATTCTTGTATGGGCTGCGTTCAGGAGAAAAAACAGAAAAGAATGCACAATGACTGTAAAATCATAAATATAACAATGCCTGTAATAAAAATAAAAAAACAAAACATATAATTCTGGATATAAAAACCTCCCACTTACGCCTCTTTGTAGAGAACCATAAATCCCAGCAGGTCTCTGTAGTCTGACGGCCAAAACGAATTCCACTTCAGGATGATCATGTTGAACCTGACCTTGACAGAAGTGAAGTTCAGCAGCTGCATCTCACCTACACAACAAAAGAGTCAGAGGTCAGCATATCTGTAAGAAGAGCTTGAAATACATGCCACAGAAAACCTTTAATCATTAAAGTTTGATAAGATAAAGTTTAATCCAAAACTTCAACAAAGGTGTTAATTCTTCAAAAAAAATGTTTATGACATTAAATTTACAAACTTGATATATTATTGAGATGTTATCAACCTAGACAAAGTGGTGCATATTTGAGAGGGTGGAAAAGGACGAATGGTTTTCAATATTTTTTTTATATGTTATCCAAAAATGTCTAGTGAGTCAGACATGAGGACTCTTACAGGATGCTTGGTCTCCGTTGGTGCGAGCTGCGATGTCGTTCTTCTGGTTGCGCTCCTTGGTTCCCGTTATCTCCTCCAGCTTTCTGATTTCCGACATGCAAAGCTTAGAGTTGAAGTGGAAGAACGTGCGACCTCGCTCGATCGTCAGGTTGTGCTTGGACCAATCCCACAGCTGGCGGAGGTTCTGGTTGTCGAGCGCGTAAAAGGCGTAGCTACTAATGGAGGAATGCAGAGTTAAGCGGTTAACGGATTCATCCTAGCACAAAATAAATATGAGATAAGTGGTGGAAGAAGGAGCGCTTACTCTGCTTCAAGTTGCTCTCCCTTGATGGTATGTAGCTTTCGCAGGAAGGAGAGGGAGACCAATGCGTAGGCTCTGCGAATACTCAGGTAACCTTTGATGACCTCGATCTGTCCAAGGCTAGCCTCCAGCTCGGCTGCTATGTTTGCTGTAAGCAGGAAGACAGTGGAGTTTGCAGCCGGGCAGAGACGATTATGCAAAATAAAGAATGACAGAACATGCAGCTGTTACAGCGGTGGGTAAACTACTTACTTCCTCCTCGGATCTTGATGACCATGTTGCCCTCAATGACGGTGCATCCTCTTAACGCCTGGGCCGAAGTTACAGAGTCAATCGTTTTATTTCCCTGGCATGCTTTAGGACAGGGGCCCGCACAAGGTTCACAGGTTAGCCTAAACAAACACAAAAACTGAGATTAAACCAAACAGGGACAGCACATAATTTTCAAATTGATTGTTTCTTTGTTATATTGTTGTTTGTTTGTTGTTTTTATTTTAAATGAATAATCCCAGTTCAGCATTGAAGGGTGGCTTGGTAAGAGGATCCTCAATTTCATTGTGCCTTCAGATATAATGACAATAAATTCAATTCTACTCTATTTTATTTAATTCTAACTCCAACGTGCATTTGGAGCACATTTTCTGTGCTCCAAATGCACAGAAAATGTCCAAATTGACAAATTATGAGCCAGATTTTCTGTAAGGGTTATCAGAGTAAGACTGCTCAATGTCAATCCACAGCACAGTAATTTTTAAATGTAAAAAACATGCATCAGTTTTCTTTTACTTCACAATCATTGTGTACGTTGTCTTACTGTGCCATATAAAACCAAGGAAAATATATAAAATTTGAGGTTGGAATATGTCAAAAGTTGAATCTAGGTGGTCAAATTAATTTGGAGTTCAAATGACAACCAGCTTCTGTCTGCTGGTTGCAAAAATCTGCTCACAATTCAGAAGTGAATGTTTCTCTCCGGTAATCAGATAACTCCCATAATGAGCCCATAAACGCAGATTATACCCGCTCTCATTCATTTCTGCACCTCCTTGATGTTTATTTGGACCGAGGCGACCGATGTGAATGATCAAAGAGAGCGTAATCACTGACAAACCCAAACAAACACCGCCGCAGCTCCCAAAGGGGCTCTCGCCTCTTGCTTTGTCTCTCTGTTCGCTCGGTGACGTCCTCTATCTGCACGCATGCACTTCTGCACGAAATCACAAACGCAGGCAGGATTTCACAGCACAAAGAGGTCTTGATAGCGCCTTTTAGGAAATTCATTGACAAACAAGCTTCGAAAACCCCTCGAGAGATTTCTAAAGAGCTTAATCTGTCTTTTTGTTCCTTTTACAGACTACAGCTTTCAAGCCCGAAGAGGTTCGCTTAAAAATGACTTTAAAATGTGTGGAGAAAAGCTGCATTTATAATTCAGAAAGATAACGATTAATCCTTTTGACAGAAAGATAAAAATGCTGACAATACAACTCTAAGGAATCCTAAAAAAACAAACTCATATCTTTTGTTCCAGTTACAGATATACACTGACAACATCTATATAATGAAACATGGATTTCCATGGCAACAACAGTGTCAATGACATCACAGGATTGTAACTGATCAGTTGGCATCAGTAAACCCTATTGGTCCAACCATGTTTAAAAATGTTAATAAAGTTTTAAAAAAAAACTTGCATATTAATTCAATCCAGGTCTGACTTCTTTTAATTTTTAATCTTAATGTCCACTTAATGTATTGTTAAAGAATAAAGTGTGTATGTTTCTACATAAAAGTGTTGTATATTAACTGGAAAAAAAATGCCTCATGTGATGTCGCTGGAGGGAGGAGCGCTTAAAATTTCGCTTTGGGATGCTGTTTTAAATTTTTTTTACTACAGAACAGCATTTCAAAAGAAAAAAAATGATGGCATGTTGGTCTATAGTTGACAAATCACATTTAAAGTTCTTGTGTAAAATTCTGGATGGTAGCTTTAACAAGTTTAGATCAGGCAGAAGGTGATGCAGTCACCTTTTTTAAAGTCCCTGCACATGGGGATATAAGCTGTTGTTTGTTGAGGGAAACATATAAGCTATGCACAAACTGCTGTTTGAAATCTCTTCATGCTTTAAATTCTGTTTATGTAACTCCTATTATAATCCCCTCTCAAGGACCGTGCTCTGACTTTCTCCCTCTTCCTGTTGCGCTGCCCTCACAATGGCATTTAATACAAAGGCATGGAAACCTGTCATGATTCATGTTCTGTCCTGTCCATGCTGTGTTTTAACACTTATTCAGCTCACCTGCCACGCCTGATTGCTTACCTGTTCCACCTGGGCCCCGCCCTGCTTAAACACCCCACCTCTGCCTCCTTGCCAGATTATCGACAGCCACAAGCCAGAAGAGATCCGGCGTTTCCTTCCAAGCCTTCAGTTAGTGATCAGTAAATGAGGCGTCATGAAGCGTTTCGACCCAAAGTAAAACTGTGTTGATACTGTGTCGCTGAATACTGACTCCTGCTGGACATTAAAAATCCCTACAGGCAACATAGTTGACAGACTGATTTGATGACCTAGTCTATACAATAAGATTAAAGTCATTGTATTTTATTGTATATTATATAATGTCATAGCTTCAGTTAAATTCAAAATATATTTGATACACTCAATAAATAATGTGAACATGTACCAAGTGATAAAGTATTGCCTGCCCCTCGAGCTAAGTTTGCTGTCTCTGTCCTCCTGGGTATGACCTCTGCCTGATTGTCGTCAAAGTCCCTGGATGTTGCCTCCTGGATCTCCTTGTGGAGATCTTCATTGCTTCCACAGTAGCCTGTTCAACCTGGTTACCTGCACCTCCCTGTCGTCAGACCCTTGGTTTCTCTGCTCCACCCGTCCACTGCTGTGTTTGACGACCTCATCCTGAGCAGCAACCAGAATCTGTAAATTTAATTAAACTTGTTTTTTCCTGTGGTTGAATTTCCGGGTCCCCACTGAGTGTCCTTACAGGAACCTCCCAGTTTCAGTCCAGAGATCTTTGTTTACAGTTTATCGAATGCTTGAGAATTCCTACCAGCATTTTCCTCGCTTTATGACTTTTGAGCAAGTGAAAACACAGTAACAAGCTCTCCAAAACAGTAAATAAGAAGAAAAATTCAAGGAACTGTCTTTCTCCGTCTCCCACACATGGAGAAAAAAGACATATACTCTGCCTCTCCATTCTCCTTTTCAGCGTAACGCAGAAAAGGGAGAATGTTTTGGGCTGTTGTACCAAAAACACAGACACACAGGCAGACAGGCCGGGGCTCCGAGGGCAGCTCTTAAAGGGACAGTGTTTATCTGAACCCTGTGACTCGGACTCTGGGGTCTGTTGGAACCATCTAGAGCAGAGGCCTGCAGCTGACGCTCAGGTTTTGGTTTCAGCCCAACCCTGACAGAACCACACCAAATGTGGGACTGCATGCTCTCTGTCACGTTGTCCAAAAAAAGATGAGCAAACTCCTTTTTCATAGCAGACAGAAGCAGATGCTTTCTGAGAGCAGCAGATGTGGCTAAATACAGTTTGGAAGAGAATCACCAGTTAAAATACATTTAACATCATAAAACAGATTGGAGCAAATTTCCAAATGTGTACAGAATGACCTAATAAAGCTTAATGTCTTTTGATGAGTGATATCTTGAGGAATGTTACAGCTTTGTGAAATGAAGACATTAAGACTGGGAGCTGGACTGAAATATCCAGTAATGAACATTTTTCATGTCCAAATTTTATAGTTTTCCAGACTAAGAGACAGCAGAGTTCTCAGTTCACTTCTGATTTATTTCCATGAATTAAAAAGTTCACTATGAAAGGTTTCATCTGCATACACAAAACACAAATGGCTGGATGAATGGATGGGTGGATGGATGAACAAATGGGTGGAGCAGAGGTGGGTAGAAAACCCAAAACTTGTACTGAAGTAAGAATAGAACTACTTCGATACATTTTTACTCAAGTAAAATTAAAAAGTAACAATCTGTTAGTATTTAGCAAAAAGGCTAGTAAATGTTTATGTTAATGTTTTGATTAACTGAACAAAACATTTAAAAGTCCCATCATCAGAGGGAAAACAAATTACGGCACAATATGTTGAAATATTTTTTTAAAGATCAAAATGAAAACAATTAATATAAATGGCATAATTATAAAAATAACAAAATCAGATGAAAGAAAGATTTTTCCCAATCAGTTTTCAATATAAAACTTCACTTCAACAAAACCTGCAGTGTTTGTCTGTGTCTGGTTAATTTTTGGTTAAAACAAGCTTGTTCTTGTGAAGTCACTCACATGGGAGTATACAGAAAATGTACTCAAATAAAAGTAGCGATAATTCAAACTAACCTTACTCAAGTAGAAATAATAAAAATACTTGTAAAAGTAAATGTTTTAGTCTTGTTACTACCCAAATCTGTGGTGGACGAGACAAAAGAAACGGATAGACAGATGGAAACTGATCATCTAAGTGAAACATCCAGTCGACTCTCTCTGGATCATTACAGCAGTAATGGTTAAAACTCCCATAGACCTTCATGAATACAATGCAAGTAAATAAAATATCCCGTAATCATTGTGACTGCGTTTGTAGCTTCTGAGAAGCTATGCATCTGGAATGACGTTAGTTCTTGCTTTAACCAAAACACACATCGGCCGCGGTGTTGCAACACAGTACTGATGGAAAAATCTTGTTTATCACATGATATCTACAGGCGCACATGCAAACGCAAACTCTGCTGTGGAAAACTTTCAGACATTTCATGGGATCAGTTTCCGATCCAACCACCAGCAGTAAAAGGTGAGATTTAAGGTTCCAACTCAGCAGCGCTGGCAAACATTTTTCCACAGCAGGATGGAGGTACAAAAGAGAGAAACGTTTCCCACAGAGCCTTGTTATCACGGCCATCGTGTGCTGAAACTCTACTTTCTGTCTCAGTGTTGCATTAGACACTTAATTACAACCTAAAGATGGACAGGAGAAATGGTATTTTCTCATACTGTGGTCCAGTGTTACTAGGCAGACTTACAAATATGAGCAGAAATCATACACAGGGTTTCCCAAGACGCTGTTCTTGGTAACATTCATTTAATATCCATATTCTCCTCTCAGTCCGGATTATGGAGCACTACGGCATCTCTCACCATCCTGGCGAATCACATCTTCATATTTCTGTGTCACCACTTGACTATAATGATTAATCCCTTGACAGAAAGATAAAAATGCTGACAATACAACTGTAAGGAATCCTAAAAAACAAACTCATATCTTTTTTTTCCAGTAACAGATGTACACTGACAACATCTATATAATGAAACATGGATTTCCATGGCAACAACAGTGTCAATGACAACACAAAATTGGCATCAGTAAACCCTATTGGTCCATCCATGTTATGGATTCATGATGACAAGATCACAATATTTTGGGGGAAAACCAAAAGCATACAGAAAGAATTCATAAATGGCAAACTGGGGTTTTAAAAAAATTGCAGATAGTGAAAATAATTCAATCCAGGTTTGACTTGTGTTAGTTTTTAAGTGGTCTTAATGCGAGTTGAGCGAGATGCCTTCCTCACCCTGTGGCCCTGGCCGTGAGGCTCTATTCTACCTCTTATGTAGGATTTCGGCTCTGACCTTTATGACGCAGAGGTCAGCTTCCTCAGTGTACAGTTTGGTGAGTGATACTCACAAAAGACCCACATACAGTGTCTGTCTAATCCAGTGTTTCTCAATTCCGGTCCTTGCGCCCCCCTGCCCTACATGTTTTAGGTGTTTCCCTTATGCCACACACCTGGATTGCATATATGGGTGATTAACAGGCTTCTGTAGCACTTGATGATCATGCAATCATTTGAATCAGCTGTTCTGGAATAGAGGTACATCTAAAACATGCAGAGCAGGGCGGCCTGAGGACTGGAATTGAGAAGCGCTGGTCTAATCTAATCTGTATTAACAACGTTAGTGAAGACTTTATCTGAAAAATATATGCGAAAAACATTAACGCAAACCATACTGAAATATATGAATGGCATCAATAAATCTTGTCAGATTGCTGCAGACCAAGAGGCTTTGTGAAACACAAACCTGTCCCCGTCTTTTCATATTGATCTCGGGTTGTCGTCTTTAGTTGGTGTGACTGTCGCCTCTTGCAATAGCTCACATTAATGATTTAGTCACATGAATATTTCATCCCTCCTGCTGGAAAGTATGTTATACTTGTTGCAGAAGCCTCATGCATGCGTTTAGTGAGCGTGTAAACAGGAGTGGTTTCCAAAACACATACTTGGCTTCTAAACAAACATGCATCTCCCTGGTTTAGCAAGAGCCAGTGAGGCTAAATAAGCACAACAGTGATTTTCCTTTGCAACAAGTAAGAATGCTCTTGATTATTGGAATGCAGATCAAACGGTGAGCTCAAAAGAAGCAGGTATAACAGATGTTCAGGATGATTTTGCATCTGTGATATCGAGTAGTAGGATAAAGGCTTCGTTATGTGGCTCTTTATCAGTTCCTTCAATTTTCCACCTCTCTGGCATATTCTACTCCAGTCACCTTAAGCACAGACATAATCTTTTCCGGTAGGATAAAATGTGTTTATGACCCTTTAAACTGATCTTTCAAATCCCTATGATAAACCATGCCACACAAAACAACCTTGTGAAACATCCAATCACACTAAATAAACAGTTCCTTGACAGATTATTAAAGCTGGTTGAGTTTGACAACACAAGTGTCCTTTCACCAGGAAAAATAAGTAATGTTAATCTCCTCATACACAATAAACTAGCTGAACAGGATACAACATTACAAGAACACTTTTATAAAATGACAGCAGATTGTTCTTTAAAATCTAATTTTAATAATATATCCAGTTTGCATTTTGAGTCATAAACAGCACAGAGACTATTTACCAGGATAAATTAGCTTCTTGTTACATCAGTGGAGTCCTTACTATTTAAATGGCAAATAACTGAATTGGGACTTAATTATTAACCTTTGTAACCATTAAAATATACTGGAAACTATGAGAACAAAATGGGCTTATTTGAGAACTTTAATATAAAGTAATGACTAGAAACTCCATATTGGGTGCTTCCAGTTCGATAGTTTGTTAGGTCTAAAGGTATGCTGTTTATTTTGTGACTCATAAAACTGAACTCTTTGCTGTGAACCATATTCTTTGATACAAACATGGCAAGTTAGTTATATGCAATGAGAAACTGCAGATTGACATTCACTGTATCAATAACCCTACAGCAGAAGCCCTTCACATTTTTAAGCCTAAAAGATTCATTTCACTGGTGAGCAGACGAATAACAAACATGGAGAAATAAATTACTAAATTTCCCCAAAGGAGGAGAAAAATCAGCTCCCGCCGCATTCTTTACTCAGATAATAGATCTCTCTACTCAACAACGCCCTTGTACATTTGTGTACAAAAGTTATTGTGCTCACTTACCACCGCAGATTTGTTTCTCTTGTGTCGAAGGTGACCTTCGAGACGTGTTTGCATGTGAGCTCTTGGTGAGCCAGACTTACGTAGTGGAGTTGCTGCTGTATCCAGAAGGACACTCCTGAATGCAGGCCCCGTTGTGGATGACGTACTCATGGCAGTTGGCATCCAGGTTTTTAGATTTCTTACACTGGTTGTGAAGGTCCTGCAAGATAAAAAAAAAAAAAAAAAAAAAAAAAAAGACATTAGCCCACCTAATCTATTTTGGAGGATACTGAATTAAAATGGCTTCTGATCCCTGTGGCGAGTCTTAGTTTCCCCCCAAAATATGGCTATGGTCTCATCTTGTTCATCATCATTCCTCCCAGAAGCTGCTCCCCAATAAAATCAATATTTACACCCGTGCTGGCATTAGCACAGTTATTACAGTATTTTGTTTTTTGTTTTGTTTTGTTTTGTTTTTTTTTTTACACATTTTTAATAGATTTCTTCTGTCTTTGTATACTGAGTGTAAAAAGTCTGCTGTGTTTTTTAAAGTTCAAAACAAATCCATGTTATGGACATTTTATATTGTCCATTCACTCAGTTGTACATCCTTTGGATTTATAGTCTAATAACTGCACAGTATTTTTAATGTTATAATCTTGTACAGTATGTTATTAATATAAGTGCTGTTATTTTTAATCTTGATTTTTATGCATTTTCTAAAACTTTTGGAACTTCTGTGTGAACTTGTATATATCAGATCTTCTGTTACGGCAGAATTTCCCCTAAGTGAGACAATAAAGGCTTTCCAATTGCTATTCTATTCTGTCTTAGGAAATTTAGGAAATTAATATATACTTTCATCCCTACTGGTTAAATATTTTTAATATAATGATATTTATTGATTAGACAATTATTAAAACCAGATTAGAGCAAATAAAACACTTTGCATCTGACTCCAGAATGTTGTCTTCAGAGCTGTCTGACACAAAAAAGTGATACCTTGAAAAAATTAACAACACAAAGCTTGTATGAAACTATAAAAATTTTAAAAATCTGAATTGTTTTTAAAGTTTGCAATTATGTCAACGTACATCAGAAGTCCTACAAAGTGAAAGCAATAAAACACTCCCTGCTTTAAACTACTTCACAGAACCCCACTTCAGACAAATCAGAATATCTCAGTAATGGGATTTGGTGACAGAAATCTCAGCTACTACAAACCTGGCAGAAAGAGAAGCTGACACAGCGCCAGCCTTGGAAGACGTAGTATCCAGGAGGGCATTTGTCCACGCAGATGTTTCCATGCTGGAGGTTCCTGCAGGCCACACAGCTGGTGGCGTTCCCTGGCTCCGAGCAGCCACCCAGGCACTGATCGTGGCAGCACTGGCCCTGACGGCTGCACGCGCCATTTTTACAGTTATCGCATGCTGAGGAAAAGCAGAAGAGGAAGAAGTTGGTTTATATCAAGCCACACAGACAGGACAGACCTACAACATTTTTATTATAGCTTGAGGAAACTGTGGGAGAAACAGACACATTTTTTGTATCTGTGCACAAATACACAAGCTCGGTTTAAAGCTCACCTCTCAGAAATGCCACAGATCTTACTGCTGCAGTGATTGATATTAAGCTCCAATGAAAGCTCTCATTAGCCTGTATTTACATATCTACCCACACTAAAAGAACCTAGCTGTCTAAACGGGACTTCAGCAGTAAAGCAACGCTCTTTACAGGGGTAGAAACATCACAGACAGATTAATGGGGTTTAAGTTAAATTGCACTGAAGCTCACAAGTTGAGTACCAGCACTAATCAGAGATCAAAAACAAAATAAAACACAGAAATGCTGCAGCTGTAAAGACCTTCAAAGATTTAACCACACAAACAGCGCTGCTGTTCTGACATCTGCGGAGAGATTTAGTGACCACAGTTTACAGTCGGCAGGTCAACAGCAGCAGTCTGCAGCGCCATGGAAACAACCTGAACGGCTGAAAGCCTGAAGATTATGTGTTGCTAGCTAATGTTAGCTTTCATTTCACCATTTGGTCAGAGAGACTGATTGTCAACCTATCTGCCAGGCCTGATGTGAGTGGCGTGTCCGTCTGCTCCTGAAAGAAACTGAGCTTCAAAAGGAAGATTTTTATTTTTTTTTAATGAACCGCAAAGAAAAGCTGCATGCAAGCAGATGTATAGTGAGACATAAATTTGAAATGCAAAAAAAAAAAACTTTAACAGATAACAATCTGAAAATCGTGGTACGAATTTGTACTCAGACCTCATCTGTCCTTTCCTTACACAGCCACCTGTCACATTAGTTATAGTTGCTGGTATTTTAGAGTAGAGTCTTTGTGTAAAAAGAAAAAATAACTGAAGATCCTTCAGATTGAAACACAAGTGAATATGAAGAGCAAAGTTTAATTCTCAGTTATCAAGGTTTTCTAATAGATTTAGGTCTGGACTTAGCCTGGGCCATTTTAATATGAGTACATGGACTGATCTAAATCAATCCATTGTAGTTGTGGCTAGATTGCCCCAGGTTTATCTCCATGTCCTTGGGGATTTTCTTTTATTTTTCCATTTTCCCAGCAATACTCACAGCTTTAACTAAAGTTATATTCAGGGGAAATGTTCACCTGGCTGTGCAAATTTGTATTTCTAATTTAACGCAGTTCTACCATCACCATAATGACATAATTAAACCCCTTTTTTTTGCAAAAGGGGTTTAATTATGACCAACATAGGTCATGTTCAACGTTTTACTGTCAAGGACCAATACATTTAAATTTTGTAATGCTTAACACTGGAGTTGGAAGATATTTTAAATACCCAAAATAAAATCAACCAAAAACGATAAATGAAACGGGGGGGAAATCCCCCACTGAAATCATAAATAAAATAAAATGGATTATGAAGACTCCATATACCAAACTGCCCTTCAAAAAATAATCATTAGATATTAATGAGCTCATTTTAATTTATCATACAATTTCTTGATTCATTCTCCTGCTGCCAGTTTTGATATCAAGAAGCATTCAGAGAGAAAACAGATCTGGGTCAAACAGAAATTAAAAGTCATCTTAATCTGTTAAATAAAATCCTTTTATAATTTAGTCAAAAATTATAACACCATCGACGAAGAGCTGAAACTTGCAGCAGCAGTCACTGTTTGTGAGGACTTAGCCTCAACCATGTATTACCAAAGACATGATTAGGACCCCCTCTTTCTGCTTGGAAGGCTGCCCATTGTACTGCCTGAGTAAAGAAGCAAACAGGGTTGCAGCAAGCAGGGGGGGCAGAAAGTTGGTGGGATAATAAGGGTAAAAAAGAGCAACAATGAGTAGAGGGAAAACCACACTATGCTCAGCCTTTGGGGTAGTTCTTCATTCCTCTGCTATTTCTTTACTACGAGCTGTGAACCCGCTTCAGCACAGCACACAGCCGTCTCCGACAGAGAGAAATGCACAGTCCAACGCCGCTCTCTCTCATCTGTTGGCTGTTTGTATGCGTACGTGCTGCGACCACGGCGTCGTCGCGTAACGGAGCGGGGAGGGGCGTCCCTGGTCCGGCTCCAGATCCAGGATCCGCGCCGGAGATCCGCTCCGCTCCAGATCCACCCTCGGCTTCAGCCAATGTGTTTGCTGGCTGGGGGAGGCAACTGTTCTGTGGCCTCTTCCATGTTGGGATGGAGAGCCGCCCAGGTTTAACCCTGGCCCTGCTGGGGCAGAGGCCGAGGGGCGGTAGACGGTAGACGCAGCGAAGGAGCCAAACATGTCCGGAAAGATGAATCCAAAGCCGTTGCTTTAGAGGAGCAACAGCAGGAGCAACGCGGCTCAGACATAAGAAATGCTATATGTCTATATCTATATATTAACATCGATAATATCTAGACATAGCGTCTGGTTTGTTTATTATAATAAAGTGACTAATTAATAGTTGTTGACTGAATATAAATAAACCGAATAAAGTTAAAGTGAACTGAAATAAATATTTGTAGCTATAAAGCCAGATAGAAATTCAAATATGATATATAATATTTTTTAACTTAAAGATAGGAAAGTATAACAACTAGCAACATGATGATTTTAAGACTTTTACCATCGTAAAATCAGTGGTCTCAAACTGCATTCCTTGAGCGCCTGCAACGTGTAGCTGCGTCCCTTGGCTTCACATTTGAATAAAATGGTGAAACTGCCTCAGTTGCATGCAGTCAATCTACAATTCTAGCTAATAAGCAAACATAACCTCTGATTTAAATCATTTAATTGTCTTGTTACTGAAATGTGCTATTCTAATAAACTCTCCTTGTCTTATTGGATTTGGTGAATAAGATGTTTTTAATATGTAATTTAATAAGTAGAACTGCATTTTATGATTGAAACAGACAAAGAGCTACAAAGTGTAATAACACTCTTCCTATCAGCACCCTTTAGGAAGTAAAAGCCCCTAAATATGTGGGCAGGTATTTTCTTTTAAACGACTGGGAACAAAGTCTGAGCAGACACCAGCTTTTAGGAGCTAGATTTAGTTTTAGAGGATGGGATTAGAATAAGGTGATGTACGGGTCAGGGTAATAACTCATTGCGAGGGAATGTTGGTGGTAGAGAGGAACGGGCCAGCATCAGATGCACACACTGTGGCAACACTGAGTAAAGCACCACGATTTATAGGCAACAGCATGTATTGGTAGAGAAACGTTTAACAAATATCATACATGTTTTTTCATTTGTTATTTTTACTTTAATTCATATTGTTTTATATTAAACAAAACAAACAGGTACAGCTGCCAACTCAACAAAGATTATTTAAATCATGTTAGTATAATTATAATAAATTTATTGCAACAGCCATGAAAAGTCAGACATAGGTCACATTTGTCTGAACTATGATCCAAGCAATTATGATATTATTTCACCTGCTTCTGTCTTTTATAAATAAAAATCACTAGATCACATATTATCATTTATTCATTTTAAATGCTGGTGTTAATACTTAACACTATGAGAGATGTGAACCATTTATTAGCACAATTTGATCATTACTTTATGATTGTTAACAGCAGGATTTACAGTGCTAGTACATATTTTTTTAAATGCTGACGTGTTTCAAGCTTTTTATCAGCTATTGTTTGAGTTTTATAGAAAAAAAACGCTGCATTTTAAATAAGCAGATCCCATAGCTGTGAAACTGGTGGTATTTCTGCTTTGAGGTTATAATGCCAACACAGGCCTAATATCGCCACTACTGCTGCAAGATTATTCCCAATTCTGCTCACGCTTGCATCAGGCTACACAAGCTAGCTACTGCTGTGCCAAACACGCTCCAGTCAGCTCACTCGTTCATTCATCCCCTCCTCCTCTTCCTCACCACCGCCTCACCCTGCCCTGCACCACTATCTGCTGCTCTATCTGCCTGCCTTTCTAGGCCACTCAGCCCCTCCCACTTTCATTCATGTAACGCCTTGTTTTGTTTTCATGCAGGCAGGCAGGATTAAGGAGGGAGGGGATGGATGAGTGAGTGAGTGAGTGAGTGAGTGAGTGAACGGATGGATGGATGCAGGAGGAATTTGAGTTGCACTTCAACAAGAGGAGGTGGCAGCTGTAGCATCCTGGATAGATTTCATTCCTTAAGCAAAGCACACGCCTCATGTTAAACCTCAGTGTGTCATTTCATAAATTGCTCACCTTTTCTCCCCACATACACACAAACACACGCAGTCTGTTCTAGGAAGGAGCTTAAACGCAAACCCCGATCAAAGGTGTGCTGTGTTTACCTTTCATTTAACCGTGGCAGTAAGGAACCCTGGCTGCTCTCTACCCCGAAGAAGGAACGTGGGAGAAGCCAAGCAGCCAATCAAACACCGTCACAAACGGCAATGCTTCGCAGAAAAAAACCCTCCCCTTTAATTGGCAGTGTTGTCTAAAGGCAAAAGTGCCGGGAACAACAACAAACACGCTTTTTAATTTGTTTTTACTCCAGAGCTGTTTACTCAGGAGAGAACGTGCACATGCATGTTCGTCCCTCCCCCAAGTCCCCTCGACTCAATTTCTTTCTTTTTTTAAACACACACACACACAGCTGGATTCACGTTTACTATATTTGGCCACGGTGGGAGTCCTAAGCTTCCAAAGCTTTGCTATAAATGCTCAGACTGATCCATTGTAAGTAATTTGCCCTGAGATGGTTGCGGAGAGAAACAGAGGAGGAGGAGTGTAAACAGAAATGCACGGATCGCCGGGAGGCGGAGGGTGATAGCATCAGAAACACCTTTGTGGATACAAACATGAATCAACACACACGCTCAGGGAAATGATTCTTTGTGTCAGCTGTGATGAGAAAGATAGAAAACAGCTGAAGATGGAGAGAAATTAAGCAGATCAGGTAAGACTTGAAGGGAGTCAGAGGAACATACAGATCTCATACATTTTAAAGTGAAAGTAACATCAGCTCTTTTAATAAAAAGATCCATCTTTTTCTCGCCACTGCCACTCAAACGGAGTCAGAGCTCTGTCCATCCAGGCTAATGGACAAGAGCTGCATAATATATCAGCGTGTACATCACAATCCTCAAGGACGACTAACACGAAGTAAATGAGCAAACCGAAGAGTCAGTAATGTGGCCTTCGTAATCATTTCGCTAGTTTTAAAACATTAGGACTTTGAAAAAAATAGCTCTTGGTGTCTATTGATTAAATTTATTATATGTAGTCATATAGGACACTGTCTGAAAGACCATTTTTTCCCCCATCTCTTCAGATATACTTGATATGTTTTGATTGTGTGCGTCTGTCTTTGTCATAGGTGTCACAGCTGAAGACCTCTAACAAAGATAGACGTATAAGTGTCAGGTATGCATGACGAGATAGAAAATAACTGCGTAAAATAACAAAAGAATCTTCAAAACTGAGGTTTCAGTGGAATAAAAATAAAGCCATGCCATGGAAATAAGTTCTCAGGAAGTGAAGATTGTTTACTAAGAAGCAGTGCTGCTTAACTACTGATAAACTGAGAGGTGAGTGTTTCCTACTTAACCAGCTTCGTTTATATGAAGCTGGTTCATGTGAACCAGCTTCATAGATCTGTCATCAACACGCTGACAACAACGGCACTCTGTGATCTCTCTTTATGAGGAGTGTATGAGTCACAACGAATCCCCACAGGCAAATGTTTGGACAGGACGTTTATGCAGTTTAAATGGCTTCACTGACCATGTCGCATGCAGCCAGCTGGTGATCGCATGCAGACATGGACATGCACTGAATCTCGGCTGAGACGGCAAAACAAATAGTCAAGCTTTAGACGCATCCAAAAGACATAAACCTCTCACAAACAATACGAGTTGTAAAAGGAAAGGGCAGAACGCTCCAACGTGAGGTTTAATGTCGTTTTAAGGTCTGTCTATCCTCCTGCCTGAATAGCCTGGATTCTAATTGTAACTGACACTTAAACCGGGTCAGTTCCAGAACTCAACTCTTTCACACTTCACAAATCAAACAGATGAAAAAGATCAAGCGGAGGACACATGTTTGCCCCTTCACTCCCATCAGTGTAAGTAATCACACCCATCTATGTATCTGCACACCTGCATCAACATCTCCTGCAGCTTTTCAACACAAACAGTGACATTCTGTCCATCTCTGCAGCCTATGGAGGGTTAGATGAGTAAACAGTCTAAAAAGAAAGTTAGTGACAGTTTGTGGGTTCATGATACCACAGGGTTAAAAATCACAAGAGTCTTTCTTGTTCACTACCTGTCATTTAAACTCTCTTTTAGTTGAATGGGAGTAACACGAGTTGAGTTTCTTCTGGTTGCACTGATCGGCAAGCGAACACGGCGAAGGAGTGAGGAGATTTAGGCAAATAAATAGAGCCCGGGGCAGCTAACCCAGTTGAAAAACTAGCTATCGTCTCAGAAAAAATAAGTAAATCAGTAAGATTTATTTTAATTAGTACTGTTATTAAATTTAGCAACTGATATATGATTTTGTTTAAATCTTTAAAAAAATGTTTGGATCAATTTAAAATACCTTAAAAAAAAGTTGTTTTTTAGCTGGCACATAACCAGCTAGCTGGTAGCACAAACATTTAACAGAAGTTAGATTTTGTCCTAGAAGCATTTTGTAATTCAAGATTTTGTTTTTATGCAGATTAAGCTGCCAAATAATGTGTAGATATACAGATAATCCATATATTGTCTCACGTCTCAATTCCTCATTGTAAAAAAGGAGGATTTAATAGTTTATAACTCTATCATACGCAACCTTCATCATCAAAATACGTAGAAAATGATACAGACTTCACATCAGCGTCATTAAAACATAAAAAGGGGACAATTTCTGACTGATGCATAAAATATTTTTTCATATTGGTACTGTAAAAAATCTAACTCCACCACAGCTTGATCAGCCATGTTTTCAGTTTTCACAACCTAAATAAGAGGATGCAAAATAAAACAAAATGCAATATAAGTCATTTTATTAAGTCAAATATGACACACATATGAACACATGAAGAAATTAACCGAATGAAAGAATGAATCTAGCTTAATAAAGTTAACCCTGCATCCTGCTTTGTATTGCTGCTCATTGATTTCCCCGCCTGTCTTCTTCTGCACTGGCCAGGCCTGCTGGCCCATCCTGTTACCATGGAAATGAGTCCAGACATGGACCGTCTGCAGTGATTAGCTGAATGTTCTCCACCAAGCATTTTTTAGATTCCCTAGTCATCATTTGTGTCTTGGATTTCATCACACAGAAACACTCTTCCCCTTCATCCTGCTGGACTTGCTCTAGCCTGGGATATTCCCCGCTGCACCTCCTAATGCTTCACCTAAAACCCTTTGCACAGCATCACCTTTTTTTCCCTGAAAGCCCCTCCACTCGACATCAGTGTTCCTCACCAAACACCCCACCCTCTCCCACTCTCTGCCTCGTCTTTAATTTTGTCACACGCACACACAAACGAGCCGAAACAAACTCTGCTGAAGTCTTTGCAGATTTTCTTTTTTCTGTTTTTCTCCTTTGGAAACAACCACACACACACGGATGCACACAGACAACCAGGTCTGACACACTTCACTGATTGGACAGTTTATTGACAGGAAAGGAATGATGGTGGGAAGCAGCAGGTGAACATCCATCTGCAGAGTGAGGCACCTGCATCACATCTTCATGATTCTTCTGCACATGGCACACAAGCCATCAATCACACACTCACACAAACAGAAGAGGATGCCTTGGATAGGTTGGAAAACTCAGCATCGTGTGGAGCCTGTCATCAGGTCCAGGTGGCCAGGATTTATCAAGCCATGAAGACATCAAACAGCTTCATTAGGACTTAATGAGAGACAGTAGGCGTCCAGTCTTACATCTGACTGAAGGAACTGAGATTTATACAGCTGATGAATCCTCACTGTTTTGTCCAAGTCAATGTACTGAGCTCTCTGTCAAAATGCAAACTAGTCCTGCATAATTGTCTATTTCTACTTGTTGCTCAGTTTGTTATTTATTTAGGTGACGTATAATAACCATTATGATTCATTCCCACAAGACTCATTCTAGGTTTCATTCTGCTAGTTGAACCACTGTCCTTGTTTTGTTTAAAAGCCTGCAACGCCTCAAAATTGTTCTTCCTAACTTTTGACTTCATTAATTTGTTTAAAACTAAAAGTCTTTTCAAAGCGTCGTTTAGGTTTTGTGGCTCTAGAGAAATTATCCTTATTGGGATAAGGGGAGAGAGCAGAAATGGGTCTTTGGACCAAAAATAAAAACTAAATATATGTAGTCACAAACAGTACGAGAGAGTACTTAAAATACTAATTGGTGCATTGTTCTTGTGCTTCAATAAACCAGCCTTACAAACAGAAATGCACAGGACTTTGCAGATTTACAAACTCCAAATTTGGCTTTGTGATTTCAGCATGTTTAACTCCTCTTTAGCAACTGAAATATAGAAACATCATGCCATAAGTGATCATTACACGAAAGCAGAGGCTAAAAGAAAACAAATAATTATTTTAAGTAACTTTTTAAACCCGTTGTGCTTCTCACATTTTGAGCAGCTCGCTGAAAATAGATTTTTTTTAGGTCAGACAGGATGATGATCAAAGTGATCATCATTCGATTAAAATCGACAACCAATTTTCCTGTGCTTTTTTTTTTAATCATTTCAAAGTATTAATGTGGGTCTATCACCATTAAGGCATCTTCAGCGCTTTGTATTTCGTTTCAAATGCTCTATTATTATTATTATTATTATTAACATATCTTCATGTTCACAACACAAACACCAGGCGAAAAAGAGCAAACACAGCTTTTTCTGTGCATGTCTTACACAGAGGAAATCCTTACCAGAGGAATGATTGTCATATATTCCCTTGCCCCTTACTCCATCTATCCTCCTCTCCGTCCTTCCTGTCCGTCTTACATGTCAGGGGCTTTAAGTTCACTCGGTTCTGAAGACTCAGGAATACCAGACTGACTGTTAATGCAGCGCTATTTTGATTAATCTATAAAAAGGCACACTGCAGCTTTTCTTGACATTAGAGCTTGACTAGCAAGCCAACTGAGCCACTAAATGATCTAACAGCTACACGACAGGAAATGAGTTATGTAACATTATGTTTAAAAAGAAATGGTCAAAAATGGGTGCTGAGAAGAAAAATGGGAAAAGAAAAACAGTTTTGGAAAATATGGGAGTAAATGACTAGACTAGGAATTTATTTAATTAAATTAACCTAATTTAATATCAAATTAACAGTTTTGGACAGTATGGTAAAAAGAATAATGTGCACTGCAAATGTTTTAAGGCAACTTTTACATCTCAAAATCTCTTGTGTACATTAATATTATTATTACAGTTAAAGATGGACACTTTTCTGCTTTAATTCAAAAAGAAATAAGAGAAATATTTGTGATTGTACCCGTCAATGTTTGGAAAACTGGCAGACAAGAGATTTAGAAAACTAAGCCCGATATTGGAAGCACAATGTCACACAAAAACACCAAATGTAGCTGTTGTGCGTAATGATACAGTGGTGCTATTTCAGTAATAAGGTAGATTAAGGTATTTCTGCTGTAGATTCTCTGCAAACATAAACTTCTAAGAATTGAAAGGCTATGCAGAAATTGAAAGAATTAAATGCTTTATTTTTATTCCAACAAAATGAAATTATTAGAAAACCTGCATTTGGCTACAGCTGCATCTTTGGCAACAAACCAAAACAAGTTCCACGGTCAAGAATGAAACCATGAATATTTGTCGCAATAATTAACTGAAACTGTGTATAACACAAAGACTGCTGCTTTTCCACAGCATATATTCACTCATAAATTAGAATATGATATTTGAGGCCCACATTTAACTTTTTTTGTTGATATGATTTTATATTCTGATATTAAATATTGTGTTTTAGCTGTAAGAGGAAAATGTTCATAAATAACAAAAAACATCCATCTGTGCCACTGCTCTATATAATGTGCTTCACTTTGTGAAAATAAATTAACTGAAATAAGTTAACTTTCAATAATGTTCTAATTCACAGAATGGCTCTGAAGCGCCATGTTTTACAAATCTATTATTGTTCAGTCAGCAACAGATTAATCACACAGTTTATTTAACAACACAGCAGGAAAATATCTCATATTTATTGCAAATCAATTTTGATGAAGAAAAAGTGTTTTGCTGGCATTATATTGTCAGGATGTAGTGTGTCTGACATCTCTGCAGCTCTACAGTGGTTTCCTTTTCAGTCACTGAGTAAAACTGAAAGCAGAGGAAACAAGAAAATGACAGAATAATAGGATAAGAGCTCATAAAGAAATGGCTGTTTCTCTGCTGTGTCTCTGCAGAGCGGCCAGCCAGGCCGTGCAGTGGGGCACAGGGCGTGCGGCCTGGGCGGGTCGGCTGCAGTGCAGATGCTAGCTGTCCTATTTCATATTCAAAGCGCCACACAGAGCACAGTACACAGGCAGACACACACACACATACTTGAGTGTAGACACACATGGTCAAAGAGCGACGATACAGAAGAAAGAGAAGTAATCAGAAGGTCAGAGTACAAAATCTCAGAGTAAACCAATAGAAATTTTTAAGGTCATTTTGTCCACAAAGCTTCTTCTAAAGTAGATTATAAATCTCGGAAGAACTATTTCCCAGTACAATGGGTTCCCTTCAAGTATAATTTTCAGATTTTCACCAAATACATAGTTTCAATTTGATGTGATGAGTCTCAGTCATCAGCTAAATATGTTAGATTCTGAATATCAGTCAAATGGTAGTGGGAAATTTATGAAAAACTGAGAGATTACTTCATATTTTGAGTGCTCGTTGTTTTGTTGGTTCATTTACCAACTTCTATTTTCCATCAGTTGAAATGTGAGACATTTGTGGAAAACATGAGAGCTTAAAGGTCTACAGGCTTAAAAAGAGCAAAATGTTCAGTTTCACTTCAAAAATAAGCTTTGCAAACAAAATATTTTCTCTCTAAAAACCAGTTTGACTGGGATGAAATGGATAACACAGCATCAGACAGGCACGTGTCTTCGTAAAAGGACTTCATTTCAAATCAAATTATAATCCGAGCCCATTTGACAGGCAGCGGCATGAATCCATCAATCATCGCACCACCTCATTTTTGGAACTGAAGTTATTTCTGGAAACAACTGGTACCCCCAAAAAATACAGGAAGAAAAATACAAGAATAAAGTACGGAGGGACAGAAACATCAGCTTGCACATGGAGACAGGGATTATTGTTCTGCATTTACCACAACTGGTATGTCAAACGGTTAAGATGATGGCTCAGCATCCGCATGCGAATGCAGCCCTCAAACACGCCCCTGTTGTAATGCTAATGCAGCGCGCGCCGCTCTAAAACCTCCCCTAATTAAAATCTTAGTTCCAATAACCAGCAGACTAAAGAGATTTGCCGTAAGCGCTCACTATTAGCCACCGAGCGCAGAATAAGAGATTATGCCAGTGTGTGGACATGTGTGCCAGCTGTAAGCGTACAGGGATGAGATGAGGTAGACTTTTGCAAGAGATTTTATGTCTCTACGTAAAACCGACAGTCGTGTATGTGTTCTGCAGTCATGATGGGAAGGGAGGAAGCGGGCTGAGGGCTGATGCGGCACGTGACAGTCAATCGAACGCAGTGATACACAGGCAGAGAAGAAGTGAGCAGTGCATGGAACGAGGAGGGGGGCCGCGGGCGTGAGGGATGAAGAAAAGCAAAAAAGGAGCTGAAAGGGAGAAGCAGAGAGGAACCGTTGGTGCAAGGGGTGATGCACAAAGGATGAAACGGGAGCAGACGGTGCAGGCACATGGTCACCACGAGGAAAACAATTAGCTTGAGTGTTCAGGTTAGCCTCTAAAAAACATCAAATTCTGCGGTTTATTGCACAAAATAAACATTTAGATCACTTATTTCCCAGAAAATTGCTCCAATAAGGCTCATTTCCTCTCCTCTGTCTGCCTTAGTTTCACACATGAAGCAGATTATTCTCAGCAACTCTGATCTCTCGCCTCCATCACAAGGAAAAACACCAAATTAACACCAATTTATGCTGCTCGCACCCTCTCTCTCCATTCCTGTTGAACATAAACATGTTGATTTTAAACACACAGAATCGCATGTGCAGGTTTGAAATTAGTGACTGTAATAATTTAGCAGGAATCTCTCTGCACAGAAGCTTCTCGCTCCTTTTCCTTCCGCTGTGTGTTTTCTGTCTGCAGCGCTGCAAAGTGTGAGACGGCGAGTAACAGGGAGGAGCTGCCATTTCGCTGGAAAGGCCCTAAGGAGGGGGAAAAAAAGAAAAAGGAAAAAGAGAATCGAGTTTGTGCACATGAACAGCCTTCCCTGTTTTGTTTTTCCTTTGATTTCCACAGAATGACGCAGAAATTACAATTTTCCCAGTTGATTCAAACTTTCAGCTCAGACATAAGACTCATAGCATGTTTGTGTTTGTCTATGATGCAAAATTTAATTTACAGTAGTTCATAAACATTCATATCGTAGACCCATCAGTACACCAGTGTGCCTCAGAAATATGAAAAAAGCGCCAAAATGAATTTTTTCTGTGGCAAAAGCATAATCTAATTTAATTTAGCTTTTAGCTCATTGGCTGTACTTAGGGGAAAAAAGTTTAAATCTCCATCGGCCAGGAGAATGACTCCTCTAATGTGACTCCTCACACCTTTTGGAAAAATTAGTGGTAACAACCTTTGTGTCCTCTAATCAGGCTCCTACACGTTTGTCTTCTAAAAAGTAAATTCAAAGTGAATTTATTGGCGGGTGTCCCGACAGAAGTGAGGCTTTGAACAATGCTCCAGTGATTGGATAGCTGGACGGATGGCCAAATAGACAGACAAACGTCTAGTTTAGAAATGGATTTAAATCTGTAAATACAAACATTATTCCATAATTTGGAAAAATCAGGGAGCCAAAATTCTACAATGTATTTAACTGCTGAAAATTGAGATTTTTTTTGGAAACGTCTTAATGATCTAATCAAGAGTTTTAGCTGATAAAGATATTCCATGAGAGTTAAACTAACTGGTCGAAACATAATGAATATGCAGAGCCTGAAGGCCTGACACTTTAAATACACAGTAACATTCTACCAAATGCTGCATCCAAGCCGTGTCTTGCAATAGCAATATCGCACACGACGATATTACAAAGATGATTGTCTTTCAATAAATTGTGCCGCTCTAGAAAATACATTGTCTTTGTTTTCAAGGTAAAACTTTCCAATTAACCAGAACATTGTCCAACTTTATAACGCCCTTGCCTGAAGAAAGAGGAAATGAGCAAACATTAGCATTATGAATTTATCAAACTGTTCTTCATACAAACCCATTAATATTAGTTTATAAAGGACGCTTTTGAAAAATATCTGACAAATCAACGCCCCAAATCCTTCACTTAATGGCCAAGCAACCAGGTGTTAATTTGAAACACTCTAAGGTAGTAAGATCTTTGTTGCATGGAAAACAACTTAAAATGGTTTGTGCTCAAGTCAACAATTTGAAGTAAAGACGTCTTGCTTTTCAAATTTTGTCTCTTTTGCAGACAAACATCAATCAGGACCAATGATGTAAATGGAAATGGATATTTCTACAGAAAACTGTGTGGATGCAAAGATGGCCTTGACCGCATTTTCCAAAACCCAACCAGTTCTTCTCAGATAAATTCAACGACATGTATTTGAAAACAGAAAAAAAACAAAAAATTAAAAAAATAATTTCATCTTTTGGAAGGCAACATGATGTTATCACCTTCTTTTAACTTATGTGTAAGACTGGATTTTTTATTATTTTTTGGTAAATCTGTAATCAATTTGATTTGTAAATTCCCACAAATTGGCAAGGGCATAAATAAGCTCCTTTAGTTCCCATCAGTGGCATCCAGATCTCACGTTGGGCTTCTCCCTGCATCCGAAGCAGTGGGCAAAACAAAGTCGGGAATGCCGACTCACTCTGAAAACATTCACACTGTTACAGCTGCAGGTTTGGCACGACGTGATCAAAGCGGAGAGGGTAGAAAAGATCCTGGGTTCTCAGCCAAGTTCAGCTCAGTGACAGGTTCAGGCACATGGCGTCCCTTTAGGGGCCTGCCTGGAAAACAAACCCAGAGCGAGGGGTTTGCACGGCAGGTGACGGTTGGAAGAGAGTGGTACACCCACGAATGAGTATCCACCAGTTTCCCATCACTGCATCTCTGTGTCTGAGTCTGTGTGTGACTGCATAATACATGTACACCAGAGTGTAGGATAAAAGAATAAGAAATAAGGAGTGCATATACATTAAAAGAGAAAGAAGTGTTGCAGGGACTACAAGAAGAACTGTTTTTTCTTGGGGACGCAGGTGTTGCGGCCGGATCGAGTTCTGGAGAAAAGTTCAGTTAGTTACCTACAGTTCCTGATTTTAATCTGCTGATGCAACCAGGACAAAAGACAGGAGGGCAATGAGAATAAAAGCTGATGAGCTCACATTTGTTTCTGTGGAAAGTACGACTTATGCTCTGTGCATTCCTTAGTGCTTTGAAAGCTCTGTGAAGCTTTCAAAGCACAATTACTCAAATTAATGATGAGAAATGTCACTAATAAATACATCCCAACTCAGATGTTGACTCAGTTCTGATCAGGAAGAGCGATAAAGCTGAACTGAGGCTGATTTTCTGATGACTCATTTTCTCTGTTCAGACTGAACTCAGACTGGACGAAACTTATCCAAAAAGGATGATGGCACCTTAAATTAGTCAGAACCAAAGCACAGGTAGACTGATTATGCTGCCAGCGCTCTGAATAACATGTTTTGTTTGTAGTCGGGTTGCATAACCTAGAGAAGAAGTGACCTCAGACACATTAAAGTCATCAATCAAGGCAAACTGCAAAACAGAGCTCACTGACACATGGGTTTCAAACACTGAAAGCAATGAAGGCACCAAAGAGCCCTGATTATGATTCACCTGTTCCCTCTCCTTACCACCAGTCCTACATGCATAATTTAATAAATATCAATTAAAGAAGGAAGATCTAAGTCATCGGTTCTTTAGATTTGTTGTCATTTTTTTTTCTTGTTGTTCATCTTATCACTTAAATGTCCATCAAGCAATCTAAACCCCGCCCACACTGGCCCTTACACCAACATCAAAAACCTTCTGATACTCTGTCATGTTTTTAGTTTGTTTTTCCATCACAATGATTAAAAGATCTCTGCATCGGCTCCACCCTTTGAAACTTTCCACAGGCAGAAGAAAGTAGTTTTTTTTCCTGGCTGTCTATGGCATTGCTGGTTACCGTCCATCTATTATTCTAAATTATTAAATGAATAAATTTACAATTTTAGGGATGAGAGAAAATTTTACACATAAGGACTTAATGCGGTCGCAGTTTGACAGGTTTAAATCCATACACATGGGAAGCAGTTATTCTACAATGACAAGCTTTTAGAGAGAAATCAGTTAAAAGTTGTGTCTGCAAGTCAGAGATTGAAATTTTTAACAAAACTCTAATTGAAACATCTGTTGCATCAATAATGTCTTAACCAGTAACAGCATGATAAAGTGCAACTTTCTGCAGGAAAATATTGGGTCCTCGTCTGTGTATCAGAACTGAAGGAACACATGGCTGCAGCACTTCTAGTCAGATTTAATGGGAGCGTTCAAGAAACACAAGCGCAGAGCCCAGGGCCTCAAAATATTTAACCCTAAACCTCAAATACAAACAAGCACAGACCTTTTTGCTTGCATGTGGGTAGTTGTGTAGTACAACAGTCTTCTCCAGAGAACAAAATAAGCACGCGTCAACAACCAGGCAAGCTGATCCTCAGAGGCACTAACTAGAGTTTAAATAGGACTATGATTGTCCATTCCCTAGTAGACAGTAGCTTTGCAAAGCGGCTTCACTGACATCTCCACAACATAAGTTGTTACTTCATGAAACGCTAACAATAAGCCTAAAAGAGCAAACATTCTGATTGAGGTACTTTTAACTTGCCAGCATATCAATTACATTCACTTACTATATTACAGAATCACAAAACATGCATGAACAAATTACTCTGACTTCCTGTTATGGAGCACATTTCTGCCTCTGGCATCTGAGTGTGACACAGCGAAACTCTGTAACAGATGTGCCTCTATACCTCAGACCATTGGCTAGACAGAGGTAAACAGTCCTGTGTGTGTCTAGATAATAAGATTGTAAAACGTAAAATGAGGACTAAATTGAATCACGGTTAAGGAAAAAAAAAGGAAGAGAGTCTGGGGGTGTTGAATGGAAGGACAGCTAACATGAAGAAGTAAACAGATGTTGCCGATTGAGAAACACAAACACAATAAAAGTAAATAATGTCACTATTGTAAGTGCTTAATTATTATTACATTAGTTGCAAGCAAAATAAGAATCTATAACATGTGGCAGCACAAACAGCACAGAGTTGATCTGTAAAATTAAGCATTGTTCACAACAAGTACTAGAAGTAGCAAGTAATCTGATCTTCAGCTGAGTCAAAGCTGAAACTTAACAATCATATTTCTTTCTTTCATTAAATGCACCATACTAATGACTGGTCATTCTGACAGCAACCCTTTTATGAGTGCAGCAGAAAGAAGACTAAATGTTTTCATTTATTTATTTGATTTATTTCATTTTTTGTGCTCATCATCAGTTTTAGTAGGGTTTGCTAAAGATTATAAAATATAATTTAAGATGTCAATTCTGAAATGAAATTGTCTTTGCTTTAAAATGTCAACAAAAACCTAACATACACATACCATAGTGTGACATCACCTCTGCTTGTAGTATAAATATAAAAGTAGTATTGATTTAAAAAACCAGGAAAAATACTTTTCAGAATGCTGCTATATATTATTATATTATACCGGTAGCTTTTAAAAAAATCTAAATTGTTTAAAATTCATTTTGGCAGGCCAAAGTTTTAGTAAAACAACCACAAAAATCTGATTAATGCATCTCTACGGAGTACATATTGCAAACAGTTTGTTGCATTTGACATTCAAACTTTTTGGGAAAAAACAAACTTTTAGCATGCTTGACACATGGACGAACAAGCTTTTTTTCCTCTCCAATATATACGAGTGTCATTTTCTAATTTGTCTCTTTCCTTGCTGCAGATGAGACAAACAGTCTCAAGCATGTCTGTCTCTGAGTTAACACACACTGTCCACAATATGGAGCGTTCCAAACAGTTTCTCCTTCAGACTGATGTTGTCAGAGCAGAAAAAAAACGGAGCTCGTTGTCCAAACTGTTGTCTGCGTCCATCTTTCTACTGGTGCACATCAAACTGAAGAGCCATCACAAGTGCACAGGGCATACACAAACAAACGCATGCCACGTTGCTATGTGTTTACATTGAGTTTCTAATGATCCCTGCTACATAAGTTACACATCAGTCTATATATTAGTGATATTTGAGTCTATAGAAGAAGAACCACCTTTTAAACCTTCATCTGTATTCAATTTGCTTCATATTTCTGAAGACATATTAACAATTGATAGTTATACAAGCAGCATTTTTTTCTGATGCTGACATAGATATTGTGAAAGGAGAGGTTAATATGATTAAATAACTAACATCAGCTGTGATGGTTCACAAAAATACCCCCAAATGGACATCAAAAGGAATCCTATTCTGCCAAATTAGCACCATTTCTGCATTACCGGTGCCCTTCTGCTGCCCACGACACAGCCAAAGACTAACTTTTCCCCTTATAAATTATACCGCTGCTCATATAACTAATAAGAAATATTAAAAACCAAAAGATACACATTTGATATCAGTTGAGATAGATGGATGGAAGTTACAAGGTACTCGTTGCAGCCCCAGTGGTGTGCCAACCACCTGCGAAAGATGAAGAACTGCTGATGGTCACATTATAGCTAACTAGATTTGTCTGGCATTGCCTCAATATTTTTGGCAGAAGTCTTCAACCATTCAGCAGATCTTAAAAAGGTATTTCCTCTGTCTCTATGGTTTAGTGGGTTTTCCAGCACATAGAATCATATCAATCTCTGATAATAACTCAATAATTTATTATATTTACCAGCAATTTGCAAGTGAAAGAAATATTAGATTATGACACAATTTTGCATATTTGTTTTGACTTTTTGTCCAATATAAAACTTTTGTGAAACTGCTTAAGCTTATCATTCCATAAGAATCTAATACCGGATCATGACTGTCTCTAAACTGAAGCACATCACATCTATAATGAACTATCCTACTCCTTGACTAAAATTAGACAGACACACAGATATTCGTCTTCCAAACCTCATGAATCTATTAATCCTCAACACCAATTAGTGAAATTAGCCAGAGGGTCATCCTGCTGCTTCTGTGTTCTGCTTGTACTGAAGAAGAAAGACAGGAGAAAGTGATGCTCATTAAGAAGAGTACATCAATCGGCACTTCTGTAGGCTTAAATTTTATGTGGTTGACCACCAAAGGAACTTATGAGGGAACCACTAACCATTTGAGTTTTGTTCCCATTCAGCACCTTTTAGTTAGATTATTTAAGCAAAGTAAATCTTATGAGTTGATAGAAATCCACCAGGAAGAGTTTTTCTTGTCATATTCTTAAGGCAATCTCATGATGAGGAAACAGTAGCTCCATAATGGTTTGCGTTGTGGGTTAGATAGCGGGAAGTCTTGAGCAGTCTCTAACGTCCGCCTGCCCTTCCTCATGATTGATTGAACTGTACTGGTTTATATGTCTGCTGTCCACATGCAAGAAATACTGTCACTCCAGCTGATCTCATTAGCCTTAATTCAGATTTGGACTCATCACTTGTTGCCATAGTCCACACAGAATAATCTAAAAGAGGAAAACTGACAGCATCTGATGGCAAGATCCTCAGGGTAAAAGCCCCACTATCCACTGTGTTAACATCACACACCAGGCCAGATGACCTATGGATGTTCACCCTGTAAACACACGCACAAAACAGGTGCGCTGAAAGCGTCATCTGTGTCTTATGAGTGCATGTTGTGGAGTGCAGCAGATCCAGCCAAGTTATGGACAGAAGTAAAGAGCGAGACCTTATTTTAGGTGCAACAATGCCATCACAAGACCTGGAGCAGCAGACCCTGCGGGTATGAAGGCAACAGCCAAGGCATACCAAACATGCACAGAGTTAGACGTCATTCTGCCTGGTGGTACACAACCAAACACATGCAATCGTAGGAGATTAACTCACTAGATCAGAGTCTATTTTAAGGACATTTTATGGGCACAAATCAATGTCATTTTTAACAGTAGCTTTTACCCTAAACTGCTACAATACGCAATACCAAAATATTTTCCCTGCTACGTCAAATAGCAACTTGCTTAATAGCAACCTTCATTCCACCAAATAATGGAAAGCTTAAAAGGGCTTAAAAGCATATTACGCTTTCTATAATTACCAATGAACTAAGAGATGATAATCACCACAGTTAATCCTTGTTTAAGCACCATACTCCAATTTATTATTATGCACAACATAAACATCTTTCCAAATGCTTTATGAATGTTAGTGTTTGGAAAAAGAAACCACCTGGTCTAAGCTGATCCTAACAATTGGTGAGAAACCTGTAGAGGCACTGCAGCTATAAGCAGCTCTATGACTGACACTGTAACGCAGCCTTCAAAAAATGTTCTTACGGCACCCCGATGTCAATGCAACGTATACATTTCGTACTTTGCAGAAAAAAAAAAAACATGTGCATGTACCTTGACAACACAGGATCCTTGTCACTGTATTAGAAGTTGGTCTGACCCAACATTACTATAATATTCCTCTCATCAGTGCAGTTATTTCGCAGCCCATTTATAGACAATAGCTTTTGCAAAACAAGAACTTTCTTCACTTTATGTTCAAGTTCTAAATAATCATTCATAACAAAAATGGCTTGAATATAATGAGCTATTCATTTTGAGATGTCCCTCTGAACTTTTATTTTTGCACTTAATTTCATTTCACATTTTATCTCGAGATCTTTTCAAATTTCAATTTCAACTCATTGAAGCACTTTGCCAGTAAATTGCATGTCTTGTAATTCTGCTTCAAATAAAGAACTTTATATTTATTAAAAAAAAAAAAGATTAGAACCCTGCAAAAGAAAATTTCAATCCTTCATAGGTTAGATTATTCCAAAACTAGGTTCTACATTAATAATGGACGAAAGTTATGCATGAAGAAAAGCTCATAGATACAGAATAGTTTTCAATTGATGACTTCATGTATTAACTCACAGCTTTTGAGCTTAACCAGACCCTGTAGGAAAAGTTTTCTCCCCTTATAAATTATACCTAGCTTGAATCAGCTTTTCGTTTACTCAGGTTCTCTTTGTCTGATATTAAAAATACCTTAATGATCTAAAGCATATTTTAACATTTTTACAACTGTTTTTCATAGAGTTATTATATTTCACAAAGTGCAAAACAGTTTCTCTTTAATTTGTGATGTAGTGGTTAAAATATACCCACAAACTTCAAAACAACCTCAAGGTTTGACATTAATTAGTAGTAGGTGAGCAGCATCCACATTTAGAAACTACAGAAAACATGGCCTGTCACGGACATATGATCCTAAACTCATGCTGCTGCCAACAACATGAAGTGTGGACAAACATTTTATGACCAATCACATGAAGAGCAACTGTGATCTGCTCCAATCACAGGCGCACACACTGTTACAGCGGCCATCTTTGGTAACTGGAGCCAGGACCGTCAAGTTTGGTCTATCATTTTGAGGCCCAGAAATTCCTGCATGTCTGCATACCACAGCATGCAAAGAGGGGGAGGAAGAGAAGGAGAGCGGGAGCGCACAAAGGAAAAAACCAGAGGAGAAGCGAAGAAAGGGAAAGAGGGAGGACCTTTGAGATGAGGAGGAGCATCAGGAGCAGAGAGAAAAAGAGAAACAGTCAAAACCATTTTTTCTCCTTTTCATTACTTTGTTTTAGTGATGACTGAATGCTTTCTAGGCTTTTCATCGCATTACCAGAAATCCTAACTATGTTGGTGAAACCACTGACAAGAAATGCAAAAAAACATCTTACATATTCAGATGACTTTGTCACTGAGCTTTAAACTTTGGTAACAGGGTTTTAACATTTATTCAATAGCAGAAACATTTCTATTTGACATGTACACATATTATTACCTGTCTATCTTCCAGGGGGACGGTGCAAATGGCTGCTGTGTGACTTTATAGGTTAAACACAGTTACAGGATTGCTTTGCTTTGTGAGCTTGATCGCAACAGAACAAAACAGATGTAGTAACAAGGTCAGGAAAGTACCTTTCAGGATCCAACAGGAAAGAGTGAGAAAACAGACTCCATCGTTGAACATTTTGTCCTATTTTACTACATAAACCTCATACCTTTACATCCTTCTTTATCTGAGCGCAACATCAACTCACACACTGCTGGCACCTTCGTACATGTTTATTCATGTGAATGTTGCAGGTCACCTCTCTCTCTTTTTTTCCCTTTCATTTCCAGGTGAACATATCTTATCGGATTTCTCTTTCCATAGATCTAAAAGATTTATGCCAAAAAAAAAAAAAACTCCAGAGAAACGGTACAAGTCTCAACAGAAACGCAACAGGTTGATGGAAAGTACCGTTTTTTTTTTCTTTTTTTGCAAACTGAAACTATGCCAGTCTGTTTACATGCGGCAACAGCTTTATAGTCCGTTTATGAGTCAGTGTATTTATGAACTTCTTTCCGTGAAAAAGTATTTTCCCACTCAGATTTCCATTTCCATTCAGATTTAATTTATTAAGGAAAAACATCAGCAGTAATTTCTCCCGTACTTAATCTGGTTTGATCCTCCATGCTAGTAACATTTGTTTGCAATAACTTGTAAAGAGTCTTTCGCATTGCTTTTTATCCCCTCTTTTTGTTTTATTTCAGCCACACCTGAAGGTTTTCAAGTATAAACAACTTAAGGTCATGCCACAGCATCTCAACTGGATTTAGGTCCAGATTTCGACAATGCTACTTTGATAGAAAGCATTTCAAAAGTGACATAACTTTTCTCACTGGAGTCCCAAAGGAAAGACCTCATGACTCAACAAGGGGGTTGATTGCTTTCCCACTTGGTTTGGATAACTTTTTCCATTATTTACTCTGATTATTTTTGACGACTCTCTAAAGTGCATTTATGTATTTATGTCCTGAACTCTTTTATACCTCCTCTTATCTTCTACTGGCTTGCCTCCAACCTGAACTGGATGTTTTTTCTACCCCAGGTTCATAGTCACCCAAAATTGTTTCTTAGCATCTGGCTTACCTGATGTCAGGTATCACAAATATGACTCTAGATAGTAAAATGGTTCTCTATACTGAGCCCTTGCTGCCTTCAGCTGGAGTTTTATGGAGTCTTCTCAACCACCATCAGAGATCCATCTCAGTAAAAATTATTCTCTTTTCCCAGAAACACAACACATGCTCGGTAAGCCACGATTCCATGGAAGATACCAAAGATATTTTTGGCCTTAGGGAGACTTGTCAAATATTTCAGGGGAGGAAAAAAGTTGTTTCCTGAAAGTCAAGGATCTAATATTCTGAGAAGTGAATTGGTCTGGGTGAAAATCCTTGGAAATGAAGCAGGTAGAACTTCAAGGTCATAAAACAACGAATGGCTTCAGGCGAGCATAATCAGAGGACAAAATTAATTTCTGTAATTATTTTTGAGGGAAAACCATTTATTTAAAACAGTAAGAGTTGAAAAGGGTCAAGACGTTCCCAACCAGAAATACATCAAGCACTTTCTAAACCTGAGGGAAACAATGCTTTACAAAGGAGGAGACGTTGACCCTTCAGCTGATTTGCTGTAGCACCACAAACCCATAAAATTCCCAGGATTTTATGGATCACAACTTTAATTTTTTCTAAATACTTAACAGCAGCTGTGGTGACAAGCAACATTAAGCCGCTAACACGTGCTTTTGAGGTTACATACGCATGACCATGAACAGATCTCCACAGAAGCAGCAGCTTTACAGTGAGTTAATGACACGCATTGCATTCACTTTACATAATACATCCATACAGATGTTCTGGGCATGGGCGTCAACTATGAATCTAAGGGTACGATTGACTTTTTTACAGTGAAATTTCCTCAGTTGACTTAAAATATATTTTAAATTCAATACAAAATGTCCTCTCCACCATCTACAATCTTGACCAACTTTGGGTTTTCTGGCAGACTCGACCAGATTTTTATTTTAAAGCCTCTAAGATGCAACACAGTCTAACCAGAGAAAAGGAAGAAAAAAATCATCAACATCACAGATTTGCCACCTCACTCACTAGTAGGCATGAGCTGCTTTTCCAATTACTCATTTTTTTTGCTTCATTGCAAACCCACCTGGAGCACATGGTTCCAGTTAAAGTCTCTGTACATTTTAGGCAAAGACCACATGTTTCTTTCTGATGGGCAGACAAAAAAGGTTTTTATTACCTGTAATAATCCCCAACAAACCAGCTGACATAATAACCATTTACTGGTTATTAAGGCGATCTCATGACCCCAAGACGCCTGATTCCTTTGGTCCAAGTTATTTTTTCCCTCTGTGATTGTTTTGACTAATTCATCTTTTGACAAAAAATTAGTTATCAAATAGCATGTCCTCTCATCTTTCCCATCTTAAAGGGAAGCAATAAAAATGTGCCACTTTGTATGAACATCCCAGTAAAACAGGAAGTAATAAATTACAAGTTTAATATTCATAGGCAAAAATAATAATAATAATATTTGTTATTATTATTATTATTATATAATATTATTATTTAATAATAATAATTATAATAATAATGTCTATTATTATTATTATTATTATATTATTATTATTATATAGCACTAATTCTAGTTCTGAATGTGAGAATTAAAAATCTGTCCTTGGAATCTCAAATGTTTGAGATTGGTTAGTTTTTTCTTGTCCTTAACCTACTGTTTTTTGGATTAAAAAAAAGCATGTTTGAGGCTTTAGAAACAGTCTTTAGAAAGTATTTATACCTTTTACATTTGTTCAAAAGAGACATTTAGGTTGGCTGCAAACTGCAGTGATGGGAGTCACAGAATTGGTGACCGTCTTCACAAAAAACATAAAATCAACCGCGATAACATTAACATCCATGTGAATTTCAGTCTAAGAGGCAGGCTGTCATCTGATCCACCCAAACACCTGAAAATAATCCCCTGCCCTCAACCCAACGGAGGGTCTTGTTATTTCCCTCCCTCATACACAAACACACTGCTAAATCCTCACTTCTCACCTCTGCTCAAAGCTGGCTGTATTCTCATTTCTGACATACTGATTCGCAGTTTGTTGGTTTGAATTAGTAATGAACCTCCAAGCTTGGTGTCCCTGCTTAATAGTTTGGGATATCTCCATCTAACTTTTATTTCATTTCAATTTTATTCCTCTCATAAAAATAAGCCCCCATCAAATTCTCTCTCCCCAGGGCTCAGTCATGGCGCTCAGCAGTGGGAAGTAGTTTAGACAAAGCCAGGAAGTAATGAGGAAGTCCTTACAGAGAGCTCAGGATGTGAAAATAAAGTGCCTGCCAACATGATTCCCAACAAAACTACACAGAGAAAAACTTTTTATACTGCACACATACAGACACAGACAAATTTAGCGAGTAAGGAGCTTTAAAACATTACTTAAACATAACCTTTAATTTGACTAGGCCCATTCTGAATTATTTTAATTAAATGTCAAGAGTATTTCACCGATTAAAGCAGTGAGAGAGAAATTTGATCATTTTTCTTCCCCTACAACCATTTTCCATCTCACCCCTACATGATTAAGATGCAATAACTGAGATGTTTATGGCAGATGGTTGATTTTGTGTCCAGTGAGTCATTTCTGTGTTCATTTGGTCGTTCGTTTAGATGGTGACCCATTTTCAGTTTTCTGACAGAGGCCACCAGATTATCCTGGCATTTATCATGCCAGCTTTATTTATGCAACACTTCAAAACACCTGCAACGCCAGAGTACCATGCATAAAAAGTATAGAACAGCAGTCACATAACGAGATAATAAACAATAAGATAACCTAAAAGCCAATCGATCAAGAAGAAAACGAAAAAGTTAAATTAATAAAGCAGTTAATTGTAGTTTCAAAAGAGATTTGGCTTCACTTTAGCAAGCGCACACAGTTTCCTGTTCAGGTCTTCTAACAGAGATTAGCAACTCTACATGTTTAAATCTGTGATGCTAATGCAGTAATATACTTTTCCTGGCTTCGATGGAGATTTTCTGACCTCGCCGTCTCCAACGGTGGAGCTGCATTTTAACTTTTGTTAACATCCTGCTCACTGGCCACGGTGGCAAGACTAATATGGGTCCTTGTTCGGGGAAACATAAAAGTCACAGATTACCAATTAAAAGTTCCAGGAAACTCTTAAAAATCTGAAGAATCACATCTTTAAACTGCTTCAGGGACATTTACGTTGAAGGAGCCATTAATTTCCAAAAATTTCCTTTTTTTAATGTCCAAGAATGCATTTACTTGAATGAAAGGTTGGATTTTCAGCCTCTGTTTGGTGATTTTACAATTCTTTAATAAAAAATAATTAGTTTATTTGAAGGGTTTTTACTCACATTTATCAGGGGTGTCAAAATATTTGTCTGCATCTCTACAAGAAGAGTCAATTTTTTACAAATTAAGATCAATTATCTCTTTGTTATTCCAGTAGAAATGTTTGCTATTAGAAATAAATAACTAGAGATACTTAAAAATTAGAAAACCTGGTGACTGTACGAGTCGCTAGGCCTCCTGCTAGAAGATGGAGCAACGTTTTATGTGAATAAACTCTGTCCTTGCTGCGTGTGAATGCCTATCATCTGGTATGTGCACTTCCTATGGGTGTATGCAGAGCAGGATGTGGGAGAGCAAGCCCATTGATGAAATGTAGGAGAGAGAGGAGAGACGGTTTCCCAGATCCCCAGGGGCACTCGGCTAGCTCCGCCTGCTCCTCTCTGAATCAGGCTGAGTGCATGTGAGCGCACTCACACATGCACCCGCATAACCAGTGCCAGTTCATCAAAGTTAATTTGGGTTTGTAAACCATGATACAAGCTGCAGGAGAAAGAGAGCATAAGAGTATGATTAATACCTCTCCCCCTAAAGCTGTCTCTTTGTCTTTTCCCTTCCTCCTTTCTCTCATTCAGCTTTTGCCTCCTGCTTTCACCCATAGTCTCGTTGACAATATTCACGCTGACTGTGAATTGGGAGCATGTGTGCGTGCGTGCTGATGTAAGGCAAGGAATTAGGAAAAAGGTCCAGCTATATGAATTTGACGGCATCAAAGAGGAGCTCACCTGAGTCTATAGCAATAAACGAGGGAACAATGAGAACAAAATGTGTGCAGCTCTTTGTTCTCATGAGCCGCAATTCACTTTAAAGGAGATATGAGAAAAGGAAACTGGTATTTGACTAAAGCAAATTACAGAGGTCTTATCTTTGGAAAAGAGCAACTTTTAACTCTACAAGGAACAAAAATTGTAATTGAGTCTTACTGTTATTGAAAGGAACTTACTTTTGTTGATTAGCGTGGTTTTGCGAAACTAAGTAAGCTGCAAATGAACCCTAAAATTACATGCATTGGAGCTTAAATGGCCCCAGAGCTGCACTCTAAAATACATTCAGGTGGTTAGGTAAACTTTAAAAAGGGTCTTCAACAAAAAACACATTACTAACTCAATAACTTACAGTTTCTTAAAAAGTCAGTGGACATAAAAATCAAGCAAAACTTTAACTTAAAAACATTTAAGACTTTAAACATTTGATTTTATTAAACAGGAAATCATTAGGTCTGTTAAACTTAATTTCTAATGTATGCTGACTTTGTGTTTGTAAGTTTTAGATTGCTCCATTTGTCTGTCTTTTAAGATTTATGTTTGAAGTAAATGTATTGTAGAAACAAAAATCTCTTTATGTGGAGGCTTTTTTGCTGAATTAGGGCAATGTTTAGCAAATCAAAACGTTCCAAAGGTTATTACCTTGTTGGTCAGATTTGATTAACTGTTTTGATATGAATTTTGGTTCTTGAGTTAGAGTTGAATGCACATTAATGAATAGAGAATTATTCATGCTGACTTAAAATCTCCATTTAAAAAAAAAAATTGTCTTCTTATAGAAATTGAGACATGCATCTGTCAAGATAATAAACCATTTTTTTAAAGCATAATTTTACAGCTCTTCACAATAATCAATGTAAAAAAAAATCTTTGTTGATATTAAAGCAATAAACCCCTTCTTAGAAATTGTCGAGCAGCTTTTTGCATGTTTCTTCTGGAGTTTGGATGATTTAGATCAGCTGAAAGCCTCCTTGCCATCACCCTAATATTTAGCTTGTTCCCAACTTTCTCTATCGGAGTCAAGTCAGCACTCTAGCGAGGCCACTTCAACAAGTTAATAGTACTTCCAGTCAGAAGAAATGTGTTAGTAAAATGTAAATATTACTTAGAACCTAAATCTGCCAGGGTGTGAATTAAGTGTTGCTTAACTGTAGGCGTGGGCCTCTGAGATTCTTGGAGTATGAAAATGTTCTTGGATAATACCACAGCGTCACCAAGTTAATGCAAAACTAAGAAATGAACAGCTGAATTAGTGTTTCCTAGTGAGGAGAAGGTTACAAGCAGCTCTGTACAGCAGCAGGTAAGGGAGGGACCAGGGTTGTGCTATTTAGAATACTCATAAAAACAAATATATAGTTTACAAGAACTGTTTATATTAACCAGTGTGAGCTCAGCAGTAGCAATAGGGTAACTCAGAGTCCTTTTACAAATGAACCATCTAGCAAGCCAATTTGTTGAAGTTCACTTAACTAAATGCTTATTTCAGATTAACAGCCTCTTTAAAACACCTATTTAGTGCTCAGTGGAAACAAGTGTGGAGACTAAACCAAGAGAAGGTTTAGGGAAAGACATGAAGAGGAGTGAATATGGAGGAAGACCAATCAGAAACACTTCTAAAGCCCAATTAAGAAGCGGGGCCAGGCGAGTGTTTGTTTGTGGGCGACGGGCAACTGAGCACCACCATGCTAAAAACAATCCTTTTCTTTCTTTCTTTCACTCCTCCGTCGCCTCTAACTTGGCCGATCGCCATACTGGCAAAAGGCTTGTGTGAGTGAGTGTTTTTTTCTGTGCGTACCTGGGATCCGCACTTGAAATGCCCCGCCATGTTTGTTTTGCAATGTTTATTTTTGCTAAGCCCGACCCTCGCCTTCCCCTCCGGGCCTCCTCGTCTTATCCTCACCGAGGGGTTCAGGGGCTGATAGCATGAGAAATCAAACACTGATGGAAATGTCACCAATGAAAGTTTCCACCAGTGAAGCTCGTAGATCCCAGCTGAGACAACATGTGAAACATGTTGCACACGATGCCCTACATAAACCTTTATCGTTTCATAAGAGGTTACATGAAAAAGCGTTTTTTTTTTGGAGCAAAACTTTTGAAATCTCAAGGTCAAGATTTCACCTTCACATTTCCAGAGTGTTTCTTTCCCGCTGTGTTGGAGAGATTTGTTGTGTTACTGTTGCCGGGACACAACCCTGGCAATAGACCTACACAAATAGTAGCACAAAGTTAGTGACCAGTGCTGCTGGGTGCCTTTAAATGCCTTCTTTTCTGACAAACTGTAAAAGAGGAATATTGGGATCATTTAGAAGCAAGCACCACTTTTTAAGAAATGCTCAACTTTCTTTTCTAATGCAGACTTGCTGACATTCACTTCTCTTCATGCTTTGGTATTCATACCTTTCAATTTTCTGCTATTTTGATTTAAAATATATTTTTTAGAAAATCTTCCTCCCCCCACCCCACTTCCTATGATTTTACTTCTTCAAGGTCCCCCCACTCTCCACATGCCTGGTGTGCTCTGCTGCGTCTGGATTTCAGGTGTTATGTAATTGTGTCTACTAGGTGATGGAGATAGGCAACACAAGTGAAGCCTGAACTAAAAAAAGAGGTGCTTTAGGGACTTGTTAAGAACTGTGGGAGTGGAAACACTCCCTTTGGTGTGTACTGTGGGTTTTGTACGTTTGCAGAAGGTTTATATGAAGAAAAAGCTTAACAAGCTGAAAGGTAAACTCCAACCAGCACTTTGCTGTTGTGGCATCTGAACCTTCTTTAAGTTTTAAGGCACAACAATCCGTTATAATATCACTTTGTGAGTCATTTTACAAAAAAATTAGGTCAAAACACACAACAACACTTTACCGTAATGAGCTCCTTTAAAATAAATGGCTTCCCCTTCTTTTTGAATAATTCATTTGTAGGTTTGCTGCTGTAGGACAGATGGCAGGAAGGACAAGCGGACATATGGATGAATGGATTAACAGGAGGACAGACAAAAGAACTGATGAATTGAAAGATGGACAGATGGACACATGGATGTATAGATGGATGGACAAACAGAATGAATTGAGTGAATGATTATGAATGAACTCTTAGCGGTAAATGAGGAATAATGATTAGCTCTCAGACAATTGCTGTTTTCTCTGCTGAACATCAGAATAAACATCCATGATTTCTGTTTCTATTGATCTGTTCACACTTATGGATAACTGTAAGAAAGAACTACAATAGCTATTCCCTGGATATGAATTGTTCTGTTCATTTTATTTGGAACAGTAAGGTTTTTAAATCACTACTTTTTAATTTTTCTTCACTTTCTGAGGTTGTTTTCATTCATTTTAAAGACCAAGTAAGGGCTAGAAATGTATCTTATTCTGTCCTTTCAAATATAAACTACAATCTTGAATTAAAAGTATATGTCCTACTTTTCACCATGACCGTATGACCCATTAAACGTCTTTCGAGTCCATGTTGACGGAGTCACATGGACCTTCCACTGAGGCCTGCTCACTACAGCTGGCTGCTGTCCAATTTAAATTCACCTCTGGTCGAGAGGATCACAGAGCGCTGTCTGATGACGCATGAAGTCGTGTTTGGATCTGCAACAATCTGAGAGTACCATGAGTGACTGCGTCGGCCTCAGAGAGGGTACGAACAGTTCATTAGTTATCTCCCCTCCGCCAATTTTGCCTTCGGGATTGGAAGCAGACACCTTGTGTGCCAGAAAACAGCTATAGCACACAATAAAGCACGTAGGCAAAGGCAATGTGAACTTTAGCCTGAAAAGCTTTTGTCCTCCACATTATGTGTATGTTTATGTGTGCATGAGTTGTGCAAGCCGAGTTCTGGCTCCTGTGTGACTCCGAAAGCAGCAGAAAGGGCCTTTTTGTTTGCTCCCATTCAGTATTTTTGTCTTTCTATAATCCTTCCATTTTTGCAATCTCTTACTATTTTATTTAGAAACTTCCCTAAATTGAAAAGACACTTATCAAGTACTTCTTTTTAAACTTAACATAAAATTGCAACATACAATACAAAAATTTAAAACTAACCTTTATTTCTTTATGTGGTGCGTTTAAAGAGAGATTTCTTGTTGGCATCTGAAGTTGTCAAATTGATTCTTTGATTAATTATGTTTAGTGACTAAACTTTACTATCATTCTATGACTTAATAATTAATCTCTATACTCTAGATTTCTGATGAGTTACAGCCTTATTGTATAAACACTCACGCAGACGCACAAAGGGGTGCATTTACACACATTTGTACAGTGGTTTTCCTGTATAGAAGGAGCAGTGTAGGATCAGAGGAGTACATGCCTCCGCCTCCTCCGGCTTTCACCTAACATAAGTGGAACCTTGTAAAAACACAAAAACACCACAGTTTCCACTCGCATATAAACTTTAATGCTGCGCCTAATATTTCTTCCCCATCCACCCACATCTGAGTGCATGCAAGTTTGTAAACTGTGACTAACCTAAAAAAAAAAATAATAAAGTAAATTAAATGTCCTATAGCTTCCTTTATTTGACTGACTGAGCATGGCTGCAAAGCTGCAGCAAAATAATCAAAACCTACAAAGAAATCCTACCTGGTGATGTATTAACAGGAGCTTAAATAAGCTATACATTTCCTTTTATTTTAAATATAAAACAAACATCTGTTTTGTTTTTTTTTCTTTTTAAAAGCAGATGAAAGTGTAGCCGTCTCTCTCCTACAGGCCCATATTTATACATACAGCAGGAATAACTCACACACACTCCCCTCGCTGCAGTGCAGGCAACATTGCGTCATGTTCTAGAAACGGCTCCTGCTCTGGCGCTCGGCTCTAGGCTTGACGGTGTAACTATGGCATTATGCGGAGCGCTGCATCATATCTGCTCCAACGGGCCTATCCCGACCAAAGGAGGCTCGCAAACATGGCCTCTGACGCACCGCGTGCAGCCTGTCTATCAGCCAACTTTCATCTTTTTTTTCTGTTAATATCCAAATAGGTCCAGGAGTCAAACTGTATTATTATACTTGGGTCAAGTTGGGAATGATTCATTGGATAGTTTTTATGTTGGGTTCAAAGTATATTCAAGAGCTGCTGACTCTGATATTTAAGATCCATTTTAATTAAACCATGTAGTCTTTAAAGTGATTATTATTTAAAATATCATTTAGAAAACTTTAAGAAATGTGTTGCACTGACCGGCCCTCAATGCACAGAACCTCTATGCAAACTGGACTTATAATGGGCTTCTTCTTCCTACTTCTACATGAGAGGTCCATTTCCTGTACTGTGGCCCCGATTTCAAGCGTTGACAAATCAGGGAGCAAACATTGAATGCAGAATGCAAATGGTATTATATATATAAATGTGGCCGATCTTGACATATTTAACCTCTCTGACTGAGAAGCAGACATCCTTAAAAAAAAAACCCAAGCTGTAATCTCCAAGAAAAAGATGAAATTTAGCTTCATTCTTTGCCAAATGTCAGACAATAAACTTCCAGAGGAGATCTAGCACTGACCAAACATATATTTTCACAAAGAAAAACAGAATACAGCTGGCAAATCCACGTAGGTTTTGACACCTCTTTCCCCATGCCTAGTCTTTAATTTCTAACCTTCCATTTTGCTGTAATTCCCCAACTCAACAATGCATTTGACTCTTTTTACCTACCAGCCTTTAATTGCAGCTCATTCAGCCCACACATAGTCTGTCAATGAATGCTAATAGAAGGGCACGCTGTGTCCATAACATCAGCCGACTTCTGAGCAAATTTTCTCCAGTGACTGTTTCTACACGTCACCATAAACAACATGGTATCGGCATGAAACAGACCGCTGGTTTGAATGTTTCTTTTCTATTAGACTGGTTCAAAAGAGACATACCGGAAGTAGTGTCAGAGCAGATGAAGGAGGGGGAAAAAGAAGACTGGCACTTACTTGTCTGACAATAAGTCTGCGACCAGCATCTCCCCCTGAAGTGGCCGTTGATGGTGGTCTGGGTGCAGAGGGTTTGGCCCTGCGCCGTGCCGGGACACACATCTCCACACTCCCGCTCGTTCTTATTGGCCACGATGAAGTTGTCCTCCACCGAGTCCAAGATCATGGACCAGTCCAGGGTAGCCAGGTAGCACAGGTCTGGGTTCTTCTCTATCCTCACAGCACCCCGGGTGATATTCATGAGGCTGTGCAGGCCCACCTCCTTCAGCTGCAGCATTTCGTAAATCACCAGGGCGTAGTTGAAGAACAGGTTGTTGCCACGGATTACCGTCAGGTTTGGGAAGAGGTCGCTGAGGGTCTCCAGGCCGTAGACTCTGAACAGGAGGACATAGTCGGTGACCACTCGCAGCTTTGGGAAGCTGAGGCCCTGGAAGTCACCGGACTTGGCCCCAAACATGAGCAGGATCTTCAGGTGGCCCTCGATGATGGTGCAGTTCTCCAGTGACCGGAGGTTGGTCACGTTGTTCCGGATGTTCTTGCTCTGACAAACTGAACGGGGAGAAAAGCAAAAAAAAGTAAGAAGATGCCAACCATGTAAAAATTTATTGATCTGAAATATTGATCTCATTTTTATCTGGGAATACAATAATTTATTCAGGGATTCTACCACTTTTTTTTTTTATTTTTATCATAACTCATAAATCACAGACCTTCACTATGAATATATGGACTACAGATCCAAGGCAGTTAGGCTTTAAATACAGGACCTGTCAAACAGCTACAACCTAAATTTAAAAGTGCAACAACTGGAGTTTTTGTTGCTGTTTTGTTCTGATTTGCTTTAAAAGAAGGGGAGCCGTCTGATTGGACATCTTCATCTCTCCTAACAAACCGACAGTCTTCTTTCTGCAGAGAGGAAGTGACTGTAGTGCCCTCTCTGATATGAATGAAGTAGACATGAATGGGTTAACAGAAATGAAGCCTCGAAGCAAAGTGCTTATCCCAGCTCATTCATAGTCTCTAGTCGCTGTACACTAGAACACATGCTCACACACATGAACATCAAATGCATGAGCCAGACGCTCAAACGCATTACATATGAGGAGAATTAATGAACATCCAGTTACTTACAGGCAGAATGTGAAAACCAAGGTTACTTATTTTGCAAAATACAATACACATTGCTGGGATATGTTAGAGCAATCAAGGAAAAATTTGTTGGTTGGGGAAAATTCCTTGAAAGCTAAAGAAGCTGATGTTTCTCTGCCAAGATTGTGTGGAAGAAAAATGAAAAGTTTGGATGAGATGAGGAAGAAATCAAGTATCAAATTTCCTGCTATTCTTTTTTCTCTTCTTTCAAAACTCTCTCATTTCTTAAGCAGTTTATGGTCATTATCTAATAATAATGACCATAAATAAAAATTAAAAAAATCTTCGGTCTTCTAAATCGAATGTAGGTCAAACATATTACTGGCATACAGTAATGGGTGAAATTTTTAAAATAAATCAACCTTTTATTTCACAATGGTAATCTGAATATTTTGAAAGAAATTCTACCTTAAATTTAATTGCACGTAAGCAACATTAAGCAACATTAAACATTACTTTAAAATACCAGAACTATCTTGTATATAGGGTTAAAGAAGAACAGAAATGTAGTTTGGCTTTCTTTTATGAAGTGCTTTGTATTAAGGAGATTTTAAATTCTATTATTTGAGCAACAAGCCGCCAGTGCTGGGATCTTTGAACTGATCTACGCTGATCTCTTTTTGTTTTAGTAAGGACTCTTGCAGCAGCATTCTGGAGAAACTGGAGCTGTCTTATTGCTTTTTGTTTTTTTGATAATCCAGTAAAAATGCCATTGCAGTAATCGAGTCTACTCAAAGCAAAGGCATGAACTAATTTTTCTGAATCTTGTGGGGACATAAGTCATCTGATTTTAGCAATTTTGGGGGAGGGGGGATGACCCATTTACCCAAGCATTGGCTTTACCTATTTATCCAGGCACATAATATGTCTTGCACATAATAATATATTTTAACTCATTTTAGAAATGTAAAAATAAAATTTTACTGGTGAGAAAAGTGAAAACCTTTTTAAAATTATCTTTACCTCTTGATTGAAGCGTACCGTAAGTTTAAAATCTTTTTGTTTATTGTCAGACCCTTACTGCTGAACTAAACTCCATCCCTATCTACAGTGAGAGCAATAATTAGGAAGTTTAAAATAACTGAAGCTGTGAAAAAAAGGCTGAACAGAGAACCCAGCTTATTTCACCACCACAGACAGTGAGAGTGCTAAGGGAGTTTGAAAACTAAAGCTCACAGTTTAAAGCACTGCAATAAAACGTTTTGTGGTGAGATCATACTACTGCAACAAAACTGAGTTTTCTTTTAAGCATTTCTACAAATCTTTACTATTAACACTTTTGGTTACTGTTCCTTGGATTTACTGTTATTGAAGCTTTTCTCTCCATACACAATGGTATAATTGCTGTGAAACTCCATTAAAAGCAATAATAATAAAAATATATGTTTAACTAAACCTCTCCAACGCACCAAATTTTTAGAAAGATAATTTACATTTGTTTTCCAAGAATGCAATAACTGTTTCAAACAGTGGTGGTGTCTTTCAGAGCTAAAACAGTGAAGCGATTTTGGGTGGCTTTCCTTTGAAAGCCACCCAAAATCGCAGTTACCTTATCAATTTAGATCACCTTATCTAACTTAACTGATCACCATCAGTTAAGTTATTTCATTCATTTTTGTTTCACTGTAAACATATTAGTATGTTTACAGAAACAGCTCATCCTGATCAGTTCCAGGATGAGCAGGAATACAATTTCTGTTTGGTGAGAATAAAAGCATAAACAGAGTATAAACACAATCAGGTATTGTTATTCTTTGAGTCATTTTAAACATGCCTTTGCTGTCTCTTCCCACTCTGTGTGAAAATTATCCTTCACAGTGACTCCTGCAACCAAAATCATTCGTATAAATCAGTCCAACAAAGTCAGTTGGACTGATTACAGTCGATGAACATCTGAAAGACGCAATTAGCTTCTAGGCTGTCTGTGATGCACATGACAAATATCAAAAATTAGTCAAAGAAATTGATAAATGCTAGACTGAGAAAGTGTGTGTGTTTCAGCAAAGCTGTTATTGCCATTGATTAGTTCCAGGATGAAGTCAACTTTTCTCTTCCTCATTCTGTAAATGATTTGCCAGACATGCACAACAATCCAGGTACAAAAATCATACCAGGAAAAAGGGTCAATGAAAGACTTTAATTACTTCCTGTGGTGGCAAGAAGCCAGTAATCCCTACAATCTTTACTACAACTACATGTTGGCAAGTTGGGTCACTCAGCGCTCTGCTTAGACAAGAAAAAAAAAAAAATCAAAACTTCAAAAAGGTTAGAATAGAGTTTACTACATTTTAACAACACTGTGCCTGATAACTCAACCAGGGCTACATCTGTTAGCGGTAAGAAAGGTTTAAATGTACGGCACCTGAAATACAAAATACTGCTACTGTAATAAATTTCAAACACTGAATGAAATACAACCTATTGTGCAGCCCTAAATAACATTTAATCAAAGGCAACATTTTGAAGTACCCAGCTGGCAACAACTTGACAAACTTGAATAAATTTCAACGATCATAAGTGTTAACATTCGATGCAGAAGACGCACAAAACAATCACTAATTAAAATAAAATTGTCTATGATTGGCTAGAATTAATTATCAGAAAGATTTTTTTCCCATTCATTAAACACATCAACGCTTATAACTCCTACTTCTGTTGGTCCGTCAAAAAATAATTAGATCTCCCAAATCTATCATTAGACCAGCCACAATCTGGCCTGGATTATCTTCCTCTAAAAGTATATATTTTTTATCACATTGTTAAAAAACAATGTGATAAACTTTGATACAAGAAATGATGTGTCAGAGCTTTATTTGGGGTGATTGTAAAACCCACGTTACCAATCTGAGGTGCAATTGTTTAGGGGCCAAAAAGGCCTCCAATTAAAGCACAAAAATATGTGCTTTAATTATGAATAACAGACATTTACAGCATTTTTAGAAATTCTGAATTTTTTGTCAATCAAATCTGTAAACTGAAAAATTTTCAACATTCATTTTTTTTGACTACTCTGGAAAATGATCTAAGACCTTTTGAGACGGTGTGTGAATCCTGCAGGTCAGACCTCAAAGGAAATCAGTATCTGCCAGAAAGAGCCTGATAAGTGAATCCCAATCAAATCATTTATAAGTGCTGGCATGAACCATCCTGAGCATGATTGTCATTTCTTTCAGTCACTATTAATTTAATTTATTTAAATTCTCCCTCAGCAGCTAGCAGGGAAAAGCCAAATCATCCATTTCTCCTGATAAGCATCTCATAACATCTGAATCAGCAACAGGGGTTTGCCTCGGCCACGCCTTCCTCTTTCTTTATTGGATACTAACTGTATCAGGAACCAAAACACAAAAACACACTTCCTTTGCGTGGCAGCTGCCATTATTACCGGTGATAACAGCAACCTTACACCTTTTTCTACCCCGCCTGCCTTATCTGCTGGACACATCAAACAGGGATGTAGGCCTCCTACTCGCTCTCAGTCACCGGCGCTAACTGGATGCCTATTGTGAAACATGACAACAAAACAACAGTTGGCGGGACACGGTGCGAGAGGGGGCCCTTCAAGACGCACCAAGAGGACACAAACATAACCTTTTTAGGATCACGACTTTTGTGGAGGACAGGTTGGCGTTAGTGAGGGGAAGCAGACTGAGCTCGGTGAAAATGTAAAATGGAGTCTTGTTCTTGACTGACAGGAGCAAAAAAAAAAAAAAAGGGGGGTGGGGGGGATTGGTCATCAGAGGGTAGATGTGAAAGAGCTGAGATAAGGGGGAGGGAGCAGGAGCCCCTCTGTCTTTAAAATAATGAGCAATCTCCTCCCTCTCTGCTCTCTAGTCTGGCAGCTAAAACACATCCATGACAAACGGCAGAAGACGAGGGGAAAACATGGGTCAAGGAGGGAAAGGGGTCCCAAGGGGGAAGTAAAAAAAAAAAGAGAAGGAGGAGAAAGTGTAAGTTAAGCCCAATCAGGAACGCAGAGTGACATAACAAACCTACAGAGCGGTTGGTGATCACATGCATGAATGGAGAGTCGCTATGGGCCACAGGGACAAGACATGCAACAGTCTGCAGGGGTGGAGGGAGAGAAAAAACACAGGAAGGACTGCTCTCTGCAATGTGCATCAGTTACATATGAATTTAGTTAGAACATAAAAGAAACCTTTGTTATTATGGAAGAAGCATAATAAGAACAGTGACAAAAACAGCAGAATATATCATAAAAAAAGACACCCACCTGCTGCTTCAACATACACTGTAAATATAATCTGTTTTAATTTAAAATTTCCCCAAAGTGAAAAACCACATGCAGTTGCAGAGTGGACAGTGAGTGAAATCCCTGCGGCCCACCCTGTCGCTCCGGACCACCCGGAAGCAGACAGATCTGTGTTCTCACGGGATGCACAGGATCTCCTAATTACAATAACAACCCAATCAGCCGCTAATGAGCCCGGGTGGGTGGCGTGGATAGCTGGGCCCAGGCTGGAACATACTGCACCCCACCGTAGACCTTTTGAAAAGTGGGCCATCAGCCTGCCTTCTCTCTCTGTTTGACACTTAATTTGGCACCAGGAATGAGGAAGAGGAGGAGTACAGAGGTGTCAGAAAAAATAAATAACTGAAGAAAAGGGTTCCAAATATCATAACTTCCCAGTGACACGATATGCACAAGAGTGTAATTTATTTCATCTTTCTACAACGTGCAGGAGCACAGCTCAGGACGCCGCCTGCAACAATGCCTTCAGACATGCCAGCCCTTCTACTCTATTCAGTAACACGCAAGATTTTAATCTGCAGGTAAAACAAACAAAACAACAAAACAAGATTGCATGCATTTCAAATATTTCATGGCTCACGTTCTGTAGGAAGGGATGGTGATGTGGACACAATCCAAACAGAACATGAAGAAACAAAATGTTCTTACCCTCTGATTTTGTTTCTTCTCTAAAGATTTAAGTTTCTGCTTCACCACCTTTCAACTATGTGCCAGTGATTGTAAAAAAAAAAAACAACAAAAAAAACTAATTACCGGTTATTCAATGTTATTTTTAAAATGACTTGAAGAGGTGAAGAGGTACAATAAAAAAAAAATTATAGGCAGATTATATATTATTTTGGGGGGATTTGCAATTGTTTTTTAAACCGTAGAAGTCCACTGGTCTTGACCTCTCCTCAGCCGATAGGAACTAAAATAGGGACAGTTAATCAATTATTGCAATTATCAACTAAATTGGTAATTGATTAATTAGAGTATACAGAGTCAAAAAAGGGCATTTACTAAATCGACACACTTAAGAGCAATAATTCAGCCAAAAGTATTTACATTCTGTATTTATTAAAAGAAAAATCTTTGTAACTATTTTCTACCCAGAACTCCTCAAGTGGCATAGCTTTAGTTGAACTTCTATAAAAAAAATAAAAATAAATAAATAAAAAAATTGCTACTACTTCTAAAAGACACCTTTTTCTAATTTCTAATCGGTTCATCCAAAAAATATTCAACAGATTAGCCCTATAATGTACTGATGTTAAGTCAAGCAGAAAAGGCTGATGTTAGACGTTTTCTTAGATGAAGATGAATTCTTTGCTATGATTAATCAGTTATTGTCAGAATAATAGACTAATCGATAAATAGAATAATGGTTAGTTTGAGCCCTAAACTAAAACTAATCTAGATTCATACAAATTAAGACGCCAACAGGAAATGTATTAACTGCTTATAAATATAATTTCAACATTTGCTTTCAGAGTGACTTCATTTTTTCAGCAAATAAATAAATAAAAAAATAAAAAATAAATACATAAATGGTACAACTGGTGCAAGTGAGGTAATTTCCACATCAGGTGACCCATCTCCTCTGTTCTATGAGCCTTCACAGCTGCAGCCTCAGTTATAGTATAGCTACAGTTTCAGACAGATTCTTCTCTTATTTTTAGAGTTGTATTTCCTGCAGAGAATTTAATATGCGTCAACTAATGATAGCTGGCTGGCAGAGATGAAACGCATTACGGTAGCGGTTTGGGAAGGGGCAGGACAGAGAGGGAGCCCTTTACGGCGCGTAGAGCGGCTCGACTCCGCTGCACATTAGTTCAACGTGAAATCAGACCTGTCCTGAATGAGACCAGGTGCTGGCTAACTATGGACTGTGAGAAGTTTCCTCTCTCCCATTCCCCGATGAGGTGATCTGCTGATTATAGATTTGTCAACAGTTCAGTTGCTGAGAGGGAAGATGTGTGGCTGCGGTGCCAGGTGGAGCGCTGGTGGAAAAATGTATTTGTTAATATGAATGTGGAAAGTCTTGAGACCTGAAGCCAGCCTGCATGTGTGCCCGCTGCCAATTTCTGGTTTCTGTAGTGAAAAGGGAAAAAAAACAAAAAAAAACAGAGAAACTGCACAAGAGGCATTTTTAGTAACAAGTGCCAGCATGTACCTCCAAAACAAAGAGAGACGAGGACATGAGCCAGGAAGAGACGCAGAAAGGGTGTTCTGAATATGAATAAGCTCAAAGCAGAATGGTAGGTGAAAATTATGGAAACGCTTGAAGTTTTGGTTTCAAATTGTTCCATTATGTTGTTCCTACATTGCCATGTCCTCTGTCCATCAAACAAGGGGTTTTCTCTAGCTCAGAGGTGTCCAAACAGTGGCGCAGGAGGGAAATTCTGAAATGATTTTGCATCAAGAGTGGTCAACATTTGGCCAAAAAAATAGAAAATAGAAAATAAAATCGACCCCAAAAAATCACAAGGCGACTGTCCAAAGCTCTTTTTGTGCTTTGAATCTTTGATGACATAAAGATCTGACAAAAAATTTAGCTTATTATTGAGAAAACAAATTTTGGCATTTTAAATTTAACAAATTTTGTGGCACCCCACTAGTTTAACTTTGTTGGTTTTGGCCCCCAGGGCAAAACGTTTGGACACCACTGCTCTTGCTGTATAAATCACAAAGTAACACTGCCCCTCCCCTACCTGTTGCTGCACAGTGTCAGTCAGCTGACACTGTGCAGTCAAAGAAGCCTACAACTTTTCCACAATATTTCTAAACAGCATAAAGAGACAATCACCGAGGCGAGTGAAGACATTAGATAGCAGTGGAGGGGAGGAGCGTGTGGGCTGGAGCACCTGTTCCTCCGTTGCCTCAGGATCCCATTGAGGAGCATGGCAAACCAAGATGACCCAGTCTATTTTTATACAACACCGGGTCCAGTTACAGCTGTGGCAAAGGGCCAGCTGGTGGCAGATTGGAGCAGCTAGGAAGGAGCAGGACGCAAACCCTGCCTGAGCCGTCAGGTGGCTCGCTGAGCAAGAAGAGGAACCCGAATCAGATCGCTCTGGTGACTTTGGCTTGTCTCCCTCTTCCTACCTTCTGGCACCGCAATGGAGGGACAGGAGGGGGGGCAGATGGTAAGGAGAGAGGAGACACAAGTACAGACAAGAGGGCGATGAGGAGAAAAAGAGGCGAGGGGGAGAGGAAAGGCCTTGTGTCACTACTGCTTGTTTAAAAAAAACAATGACTCACCATATTCTAGCTTCGACAAGCCAAGCTCGACTTTGGACTAAAGGCCTTATGGTGGCGGTGAGGGGGTACAAGAGGAAGAAAGACAGGTGTGTGAGGAAGTGAGAAAGAAGACATTAAAGAAAACAACAACAGTGTTTTAGGGTAAAAGTGCTGACTGTTGCAGTGCGGACCGTTGGGTGGGTTTCAAAGTGTGGCTAGAGATGGAGAGTGAGGCACAAACTAGGAGACCATGACATACCAACACTGTGGTGAACATGGCTATAATGGAGGAACTATGGGTTAAAGACTTCATTTCAAATCATATCTTTATGTACGAGTTTAATTTTTTTACTTCCAAGAATAAAAACGATAGTTAAATACTAAAATGTCAATTAATAATTATACATTATTTTCTGTTATTTTGGACCAACTGACTTTAGCCTTCAACGTCATAAAAAAATAATAATTTGACAGCTTAATGGCACGACATGTGCTGCTAGCATGAAATCAGACAGTAATGTAATAACAAGGAAAGGTATAGATTAATCTTTACTTTTTTAAACACTGCAGCTCAGAGCAATCAACAACAGGAAAACCTAATCCCCTTGATATGACCATGGTACTTGTAGGTAAATAAAACATCCCTCTTTGTTTCTAGTCTTGCAGCACAAATTAAATTATGTGACAAAGTTTGGTTGAGAAACTTGAGAAATTCCATTTTCGATAAACCCAGAATCAACAGATCTTAATGACTTATTTCACGTTTTACCCAGCAACTTGCAGCATTCCCTAGTTTCAACATATCCTGATTTTCTGCACTACTCAGCTTCTTCAAAAACTGATGCAAAAATGTGGCTTCTGAAGAAGACACATCTAAGCAAAAGCTGCAAAGATATTTACTGAATGTGCACATTTTATTACCATGTTTGAGCTATCTCCCCTCATTGGTTTTAATTCTGTTTTAATTAGCTATTAAAGTCAAAAGGACTGCAGCAAAACATCTTAAAGGACAGCTGGAAAAACATCAGTCCCATCAAGTAGAAAGAAGAATCTGAAAAATTCAAGCCACGCCTAACACAACAGCTAAACCAGGTGGTGCTAAGAACAAGGCTTGGGGGGTGGTGGGGTAAACGGGGTGGAGGCTGGGAAACAGCAGCAGGTAATCAACAGCAGGCCGGGCGGCTCTGAGAATAAACAGAACAGCAGACTCAACCACAGACATAGAGTGAGTAATCCCAAAGACATGTGATGTTACTTTTCATTTTTCCACGTTAGTGAGTGGAGCGCGGTGTGGTGAATAGAGGCCTGAGAGCGAGGAGGCTGGGACTCCATTACCCCACTTGACTCGCCGCCACACAGCAGCAGCTGCAGGGACCGGCTCCAACCAATGCTCTGACCCACAAACCAGCGCTACACACGAGTCTGGATGAGCTGCGTCTGCTCTGCTAAACCCGTTTCTTCCTGTCCATCCATACACGTTCTTCTTCACAAAGCTGTACTTTAACAGAGTAACTCGATATCCTTAACTTCTTTTCCACAATGTAGTTTTTTTTAGTTCCTCCATAAGACTTTGTAAGGAAGATTGCCCCATGCATAACTAATCTCATAGATTTTACCAAATATGGCTGCCAAATGAACCCAAAACTAACAGACGCAGAGAAAATCAGAAATTATTTTGTTCAAGTTGACATTTTTCCATGTAAGTTCTGCATGAAGAATTCCGTGTGTGTAAGTGGAAAAGATTAAAACTATTAAGAGACGTCTGGGGATGGAAAATGAGGAGGAAAGAGGAAGGAGGATGGTCGGGGGGTTGGGGGCTCAGGTAGAATTTCACAGGAGAAAGTAAAGAAGCACCGGAGCAAACAGCATGACGGAAGTCAAGGGGATGGAGAGCCGAGGGTCAGGTCAGTTTAATGGCCCGTTTGTCTGCACCGTGAGACCACCAGCTCTCACTGGCTGCTGCAGGAAAACCACACACACACACACTAACTCTGCCTCCCTCCCTTTACCTTTTCCCCTTTTCCACTGCCCAGGCCTGTTCCAACTTCCACATCTTTCACGTTCACTTCATCCATATCAACAACAAGCAGAAGTGGTGCTATGATCAATGAACTCCAATCAATCAATGAATCATGGACAAACATGTTTAAAACAAAATGAAATACCATATAACATCCACAAGTCTGGATGGATGATGTTACATGCAAACGATGACTGGCCAATAAAATTCCTCAGTGTTACGTCTGACAGTGAGGTCCCTGGAGTGGGAGGTCTGTGGCCACAGCGGTATTGTAAAATGACTTTCATTTATTATGCTGCCATTTAACAGCAAGGCATAATTCAATATGGGATCCATTTAACTATAATGGAATTAGGGAACACTTGATGTGGGCTCATAAACGGCTTCTTCGAGCGTCAAGTCCATGTCCTTTCTCACGATGACTCACCATCATACCCCTTTACTCTAATTTGTGCCCATTTGTCTGGTTTTCTTTTTTTTTTAGTCAACAAATGTACCACCTAATTTTTCATTAGACACATTAGAGACAGATTACATTTGGTCTTTCACTCATAAAATTATAGAGAGCCCTTCAGGTGTCCAGACAATGGCTCTCAATGGTCCATGCCCTTAAACTAATACTTCATGTAAGCACATTTTGATTGACGCTTTTGGTTCCACACCCAACCTCAATTACAATATGGTGTATCTGGTCAACCTTCAGCTGAAGCCACAGTTTGTAAAGAGGTTGAAAGGGATCAAAAATATATCATGTTCAGATGTATCAGTCAGGAGAAGGGTGCAGAATCCCAACAACCTTATACGGAAACCAAACCACAGCAAGGTTGTATCAATTGGAGAAAATATGGAGCTGTACTGATGACAAAACAAGACTAAGGATGGTGCCCAAAGGCTCCAACAAGTTCTGGTTATGAAAAAACCCCATCTCCATTACTCTTTATTTGTCTGGACTAAAGAGTGCCATTACAAGACAAACGCACTTTCTTCTCAACTCCCCATCCCAGCATGGCTGAAATCTACCAAAGTTGATAACTGTATGTTTGTGAAATCGCACAGATTAACATTAAATTAACATGAGTTAGGAAAACATACAAGTGTGCAACAAAAGATCCCATCACCAATGAAATAACTTACGTTCAACCCTTCCATTCTGTTTATTTGAAATATTGCTCAGCGTCATTTTAATCTTTAACACACTTCACGTGATCACCACGCTACTAAGCGCTTAAATTTTTCAAATCTTCCGGTACGAATTATTTTTCCATGCCAGCACTGGGACTTTGATCTCTGCTAATCATTTTCAAAACTGGAACATATAGCAGCTGTTTAACAAGTCATCAACTTCCGCTGAACACTTTCATGAAGCATTATCAGTTTTACAACCACAAAATTGGGGCCAGAAGCCATGTTGTTTCTACCATCTTCAGGTAACGCAGCTTTGAACGGAGGCTCCTTATAAAGCACATAATGTTAAAAAACTTAATGATTTTATTGATTGAACCAGCAAATGCACTTGAGTATATGCAGACAAACTATCTTGGCTTTCATGGTGCAGATATAAAATAACTAACTGTCCTTCGTGGAAATATATGTGCAAAGACTTGAATGTTAAATGGTAACAATCGATCATCCAAACACCTCTGACTAGCTTTTCTGTCTTTAGAGGAAAAGCATTCACACATCATGATGTTTCTACTTCCATGTTTCACCATGGTAATAATTTGGGTGGCCCCTGACTGCAGTTCAATACCGGTTCATATTTGACTCTCCAGAAAAGCTGAAAAAGACACTTTTTGTAATTTCTATAGGATGAGATTTTCAACTTTATTTCTTCTTTGACTGAAAATATCTGTTACAAAACAAAGTATTTTTATTTTACTATACATGTTTTTATGATTTCATCTTTATATAGTAAATTGGGCCACCTTTCTTTTGTCTGAGACCCTTTTCCTGACCCAAAAATCTTCTGATTTCTACTTTGTTACAGTAAAATGCTGATTCTTTTTTATTTATAAGACAAAAAGACAGCATTCACAACAAAATTGTGTTGATGCAACGACTCCCAAGTTGCATCAACTTGGTGATTTTGGGCCATGGTGCACACAGTTTGGACACCGATAAGTTTTGATTTAACCCTTTCATGCATAGTTGTCACATTTTAGACAATTATCTAAAAGACATTTTCTTGTACTTCTTGTGGATTTTTGTTATAAATGCACACAGACCACTGAAGTGGACACTAATGCACCATAAAATACATCATCAACTACTGGCCATCAGCTGCAAATACAAGAAATTATTTTTGTATAACCGACAGACAGAATAGCATTTTAGGTCCCATCAGCTACTGTGACGACTCTTGCAGGGAAAAAAAAATATTGTGACATAAAATAACCCGCAAAGAACAATACTACTGATGTATTTTTAAAATAACAATTTTGTATTTGGAGAAAATTACAATTAATCACCTAAAATATTTTTTAAAAATTTACAAACATTTTTTTTCCTATATTTTTTTATGCCTTAAGAAAATAAAAGACAAAATTTGACACAAAGAATCATAATTTATGCATAAAAGGTTTAAAAGGGGAAGAGAGCCTCTTAGCTGGAGGTGAGAGGCCATGCAGTCTTACGAAGGTCAGAGATTCACTGATTGTATCAAAACAGCTGATAGTAAAAACAACAACTCAGAGCTCTGCTAGAACAGTTAGGTTCATACTGAAATCTGAATCTAATCAACAGCAAACACACTGCAGGCTGGGTGAAAGAACTGATTGGTAAAGGTCCAACATCAATCTAGGTTGTAAAGTAAAATTTTCTAATGAGGCAAAAGAAGAAATTTAAAGAGAGATTAGAATCTGTTCACAGTAAATGCCGATCTTGGCAGTAGAAACAAGGAGTCGTCAAACAAGGGATGTTAGTCTACTGTCAGCATAGCTCCTGTCACCATAGTAATCCGTCTCAGGCTGGTCTATCAGGACAAAAACAGAGAGCCCTGTCAAACATAATCAGAGAAGGCCATGTGACCAGGGGCTGTTGTTCAGGACGTGCAGGTGGAAATGTTCAGCATCACTTAGACTCTAATAAGACAGGATGAAACAAAAACAAGCAGGAGAGAAAGAAAGAGAGAAAGAGGGGAGGGGAGTGGAAACGTTGAACGTAGGAGGTTTTTCCCACACCATAAAGGCCAGATTAGCAGGTGTGCACCTGTGTGTGCGCTTGTATGTGTGGGGAGGACGAGTCTGCGTCTGCAGGCTGTGCGCATCTGCTGTGTGAAAGGAAAACATCGCAGTGGATGACAGTGAACTCGTTTACCCTTGAATGCAACAGCACACGGACAGAGGGAGAAGTATACACAAAGAGTTGGAGCTCCAGCATAGAAAAACAAGAAAACACTTGTGAGGCGTGGACCCAGGAGGGGCGCAGCGAGTACGGAAGGTTCTGGAGCAAGCAAGGAAACCTCAGCTAAATACCACTTCATTAAATAAATCCAAAAAGAAAATTAGACCTGTGTGACTTTCAAGCAAAAGATCACTTATATACTCATGTGCTTCTCTATATACAAATTCAGGAGGATGAGGGAGCCTATGCTACAGCCTGTTTTGGTGTCTTTTACACATGCAAATGACAGTTGTCCGTAATATTCAGCAAGGAGACCAAAAAAAGTCACTAATGTCACCAAAAAGCGATGGATCTTGTGCTTCAAATTCAACAAACCCATAGAATTACCCAAAAACTAGGCAGATATCCCATAATGTCTGAGCTTAAACTCATATATCTGTGGCTCTACAGCTGTGTCAATGTGAACCATAACAAACACTAAAGCACATTCTAGGAAACGCATTTAATATTTAGTTAGGAAAATAAGTAAATACATTTGGAATTCTAATTCATTACAACTTCGATCGAATTTCAAAATTAAGTCTATTTCAGAGTACATTTAAAATGATATTTAAGGAGTAATCTCCATGTTTTCTTCAGCAGGACTATTTTATTAAAAAAATAAATAAAATGTGATTTTTCTTTGAATAGCCTTTGTTCCCCATTAGGTAGCATATAAATATACTAACTATTGTTCGTTAGTATAACTATAAATATATAAAAAATACTAACTACCTTCAGTATTTTTATATATTTTTTGTTTCTTTGGAGTATAAAGTATTGAAAATAATACCGTCCAAACAATTAAAATTCTAGGTTTTAGAATCAAGATTTTTTTTTGTTTTTATGTTTCTGCCTAGAAAAATGGAGCCACAGCGTGGAAATGGTTACCTTCCATCACTCTTATGATTAAAAAATTGTTTTTAAACTACAGTTTGAGCTACAAACTCCATGTCTGAAAGTTAGAATACCAGCTTTTGAACTTCATGTTACTCTGTAAAGAGATCTTCAAGACTCTTTAGACTAACCGGTGTCATACATAACATTATCATAACTTTCATAATCAATGTTCTGTTATATGAGCAGCATTGGATTAAATTACGTTTTTCTGTTTTGAATCAAAGTAATAACGTCCCTCTAAAAATAACCATTCAGCAGAAACGCGGCTATTAGTGGAAGCGTATTTATTTCTCAACCGGAGGTGGATTTAATGCCCTTTATTAACTGTAAACATTATTTATTTGTTTAATTTTTTTTTATTATAGCTGAATCCGTACCTCCTTAGGACCGACGACAAGAATTACGACTCTGTTTGTGTGCAGGTAATTAACTGCAGAGAGCCTCACTGGGCACTGTGTCAAATGGCCACTTCTCAGTCATATGACTGTCCCTAAAATAAATGTAACCCATCAGGTTTAGTCGGACGGCCTCTCGAGCCCACTGTACACCACACATGCACCCGCTGCCCTCTCACACTCCAACACATGATACAGATACAAAGAAGGCATCTGTCCTTTGCACAGAGCAGTGCGTGAGCTGGTATGTTAAAAATGTGGAAATCCTCTGCAAGGGAAGCAGTGAGATGAAGATAGTTGGTAATCTTCGCAATGTAAACATTTATTTAGCAAATCCAATATTATTTGTTTGAAATTAACAAGCGTTGACGTGTTTTAGTGAATAACAGGCTTTCTTTTAAGATGAGACCTTATGTACACGTGTGCTTGCATGAACAAGGCCAGGCGCAGTCAGAAAGACGACCCCGAGAGGGAAGGGTTATGGATCAGTTTCCGACAAAGACGGACATGTTGACTTCTCAGAGACGGCCTCAAATTCCTGAAGAGTTTTTACAAGCTTTGACCACCAGAGTCTACACTCAGAGTCTCACAAGAGACAAACATCTTCATTAATTTGGAAAAGATCTACAAAGATCTACTATTTAAGAACTATAAGAACAGAGTTCCTTCGCTTTACTCATGTAGAAATGGGAAAGATCCTTTACAGATGTTTAAGAAAATAAAACCCTGAAGTCCACAATAAATTTAGATACACATGAGGGAGGAAAGAAAGGAAGGATTAAAGGAGACAAGGTAGGTAGGAAAACCAGAAAAAAAAATTTAACAAAAGGAAGGGAGGGCACAACAAATAAAAAAGCAAAGACTCAAAGAAAGAAAGACAGCAGGAAAAGAAAAACAAAGACGACAAAAAGGACTTTTAGGCAAATGCAGACAAAAAACTTTGTTAATCTAAACATTTTCTCCATATTCTCTTTTTTCCATACTTGCCAGATTTGGAAAACAGATGAGGTAGGAACCCTGTTGTAGATATTAGGACATAACTACATAAAAATCTAGAAGCCTTGATAAAAAAAACAAAAACACATCCCTCGTCGTCGATTTACTTCCTTTTCTTGATGCCAAGAATTCTATCAACTTAAAAATTAGCTGGTTGCTGGTGAATAGTTAGGCTTTAACATTTTCCATCATACTTTAAATACTAAACATTAAAACTTGTTTTGGAAACATTTTACATTTTAAATGGATCAAAAACCAAGAGTAGTGGTCTTGCATATCTGATTTCATTTCTTCCAAAGGTGAAATTGCTTTTTATCCATGTTTATCTGAGTTCCATATTTCTAATGAAGCTAATGTTTCTTCCACACCAGAAAGGTGTCTAAATAAACCCTGCATGTTGGAGACCAAAGCATCACCTCAACGAGTCTCAACGCCAAAACTGATTCAAAGTTGCAGCGACCAATATTGTCTCTCTGTCCCTGTTTTTTCAATGTGAACATCAGTGCAAAGGCTGGTAAACATCCTGCAGTTTATCAGGAAAACCATGGACTCATTAGATTATATCCCACTGTGCTTTCGTTAATCTTCCCAGAATAAGCAGAATCTGGTAAAAATTATTTTATATAAACTTTTCTGCATTGTTTTTGTAATTGTTTAAAGTTAACAATTTAATTAAAATTTTATAAATCCACTGTCCTGCGACTGAAAATTTTAAATGCTACATTTAGCAGGTGCTAAATGTATTTTCTTCTACTCTCTAAATCACAAACTAAAAATGTTACACATATAAAAAGTAAAATTTTAGAAGTAGAATTATTTTTTTGTTCTCCTTTAATTCAAAGAAATTCAATCTTATTACAGATTTTTGGGGGAATGGTTTTTTCAGGAAACTGATTTAGTTTTCTAAAAGTTAAACTAAAGGTACAGACCAATTCCTAGATTAATCTGTTTAAATTGCCAAAGAAACATTTGTTTTACTCTATGACTTTTAGCTATCTTATCAAGCCAAAGGTGCTCGTGTAAAAACTGCACAAAACAAAACTGATGCCTGGTTTAAATAAGCCAGACGCAAACTGTTAAATCAGATTGTTGCAGCATGGCGTAACAGCACAGTCTGTGTTTCTTTGTGTCTCCCACTCCCCATCCATCCCCCTCCTCACTCCAGCACATTTCTGTGCAGTGAACAGAGTTTTAGATAAACAGTCTCACTCCTCTATCGAAGAATGGGAGTCTGAGGAGATGACATCAGAGGAAAGAGAAATAACCATCACTACCAATCTTTTTCAGTCCGTCACAGGACTGTGTTCCAGGCTGGAGAACAACGACAGCTACATTTCATGCTTTACACCCAAAAACATCACTGTTACTGACCGCTTGTGTTTTGTAGAAAGCTGCTTGAATGTTATTTAAAATTCTTAAATTTCACTTATCATTAAGTGAACAGAAGTTCTAAGATAAGCTTTTGTAGCTCATTTAACTGCAGTTGAATAACCTTCCCAGTCTTACAGAAGAAGATATGATGTGTAATGTTTAACTCAGTCTGTAATCCAGCAGCTGCAGCTGGTGGAAATGCATTTCTCTGATATGTCGTGTCAAAAGAAGCGTCAGTGTTTAACGTATCAAACAATATGATAAAGAAGGAGTCATCTGTCCCAACATAGAGCCTCATTTATGAAGCCTCAGGATCATCAGCTGGTAATACTTTGAGTAAGCCATCATTTCTCTTTCATCATTTCAATGATAGAGAAAAAATACTGAGACGTCTGCAATGTGGTTTATATTCAAATCAATGGGACAAACCTATCCAAAATATAAAAATATAAAAAGTTCACTATGAGCTTTCTATGAAACTTATAGTCTCTAATTGGCCAGTAGTTCCTGGGTTAAAGGTTTTAGAAGCTACAGATTCACACTTCTTGTGACTATATTCATTCTGTTTTTATAGTGAAGAAACATAAAATAAAGTAATACATCTATATGTGTAAAAGCAGCATATAGTCCAATTTAAGTGTTTTTAATTGTCAAACCTGATCTTGTTTATGCTACTATTTCAAATATATTCAAAAGGTTGAGAGTCACTGAAATGGGCAATCATTTGATTTTTCAGTACTTCACCAAGAATATTTACCAAATGGAGTCAACCAAGAGGAGCTCCGTAAATTACAATCTGTGGCTGATTTGGTCAATCTCTACAATTTCTTTCATTCTTCTCATTACCACAGATGAATATGAATGTTTAAGGCTGTTGTAATAAGCAATTAATCAAGTCATTAAATGATCAATTAAAATGAGCTTGATCATTTCCATTCTCATAATCAATCATTTTGAAGGGCACATCTTCCATTTTATTTAGTTTTGGTTGTGTGTGTTTTTTATGCTCTACATTTCTGTTTGGTTGTGTTTTATTTTGGATGTATAAAATATATTTAAGTCTTCTTTACTAAATCAAAGTTTATTGGTCTTTGAGAGGGCAAATTTGCATTATTATACCTTTGTCAACATATTTTTGAAAATAGTCTCAAAACAACAATATTATTCTTTATCGCAATAATCACTGAGACAATTTATTGTTGAGCAAAATTGATTATTGAGACAGATCTATAAATATTATTGTAGATATAATTCTAGGTCAACTCATTCACATGGCTGCAGTTTATGAGATTTTCACTTTGTCCTATAAAAAACACTTAAATATTGCGTCTTTGTCCTAAGATCTAACTTTTTATCAATTAGCTGTCTGAGGATCTGATTCGTGGCTTTCAGAGTTATCACAGAGCACCAATCCTTTTTGAGATGCTCTTAAATAAATAAATGGGTTCAGCGGAGTGCAAGCACCTCTGCATCATATCGTGACATCCTTCACCTCAGTTACCATCATCATCCTCTTCTAAAACTATTTCTCTGTCTGATGAATTGGATCTATGGTGGGTTCTGCCCACTCTTGAACCTAAATGCCTTATACACATTGTTCTCATGCATGGCCCCCTCATCTGGACACACACAAAACTTCAACTGTGCAGAAATGTGCCAGTCAGAAGCTGAGAGATGAGATCCTGCAGAAAGCACACAGAGGCCAGGGTGCAAAGCAACACACACACATACACACACACCTACATGGTGGGCCACTTCAAAGGCATTCCACAACATGCACAGCATTGTCAGAAAATGCCAATGTGCACTTCAGTGAAGAGTGCCTGTGAATCCAAACAGGCTGCAGACAAACACAAACGGAGGGCAGCTCTTACAGTCCGGGTCTTTTGATTTGCACCACTTCTGTTGAATGAAAGACGCTGCTCTAGACATTTTATTCACAGTGCAGGAATAATGGACAAGAATGTGTAGAAAGCATGTACTGATAAATGCATATGCCCTCCTGAAAGACCTGAGCTCACAGGCTTTAAAGGAGCAAAAAGAGGGGGAAGACTTCCAGTTGCACAACTTGTTTTTCAGGAGTTAGACTAATAGACAATTCAGCAGTTGCTTCAGAAAACATTTCACTGACAAGTATGACTTCGATAGATGTCCATGCTCATCAAGAAACTGTGACAAGCAGCGTTTCTTACGAGACCTTCTGGAAGTGCAGTCGGCACATCATGACCGCTGCCCTGCATGTGGATTCAGAATGAAATATTTTAGGCATTTTGCTTGTTGTCCCCACCCCCACGTTTGCTGCAAACATCTTGAGATCCAAATATGGGCACTTCCCAGAGTACTCATGAGCAGCCAATGAGATATACCCCACACTCTGAGAGACGCTGAGCAGGAGGGAGAAAGAAAAAAGAAAAACAGCAAAAAGGAAAGAGCTGTGTGTCTGAAACACCCCTTTCACTGGCCTCCATTCTGTCTGTAGACATGACCTGTGAATAGTAGTCAGATCACTTCCTCTCAAACAACTGAGAGCCACTCTACTGGAACCTGCCGCTGCAACACTAAAGTCAAGGAGAGGCAACTGGTTCATAATGAGCACCTTCTTTAAGGTGATTTGTCAGGTTAGATCGTTACCTGCTCACTGCTCTGCTATGAGGTTGTGTCCTGAGACACTTTGCAGACTTGTGCGACACATCATCCAACAACACTAAAAGCAAATCTCCCAAGGAGACATAATGTAGGGCAAAGGTTAAACCCCTGACAAACAATGAAAATGTTTGTTATTAATCTCCAAACACTCAAAAATTCAGTCTGAACAATTTAACTGAAAATTTACACACAAAACCCTAAGAAGGAAATCATTTGCATATGATTAAAGGTTATGTCACAAAAGTTAAAATAAATAAATCAATTTCCTCATGTTGCAATAACTCAGATTTCTGCTTCCTGTTCCTGCATTAGATCTGAGCAGCTGAAAATTTTCACCCTGAATTTTCTAAAACAAGGTCATTAAGCAATCTGAAATGAGACTATTATCTCACTCAGTCGCTGACACTTAACAGGGCTGTTTTAATTTGTGCTCTGTTAGATCATTTCTGTAAAACCTTGGCTCATTAATAAAAAAACAACAACAACAACACGCAGCAGACGTCCTCCCGAGAGGAAGAAGTCTTTACTGTGCCGCGATCTGGAGGTAAAAAGCAGCGAGGGTTAATCCACCGCCTATGAAGAGACTTCTTAAGTGTCAGTGGATAATTTGTTTACATTCAAGCTGCAGCAAAGCTGCATGTGTGTGCCACTATGGAAAGCTCATTTGGCATAAAATGCAAAGGCCCTTTAAATGCAGTTCCATTTTTAGTTGATCGAAATGAACATTTCAGCGATTTAGAATAAAAATCCTTTCAGCCACTGATAGAATTTTAGACAGGAATGCCCAAAGGTCGATGATGATATTCACGAAAGCATGCAATAAAATATCATTTGTTGAGATGAAATCCCCATTTTTATCACCCTTGACTTTCATCATCACTCCCACGAGCTTCAGCATCTCAGTTACCAAAAATCTACAAAATGTGCAGAAATCAGGGACAGAAAACACAACCAGCTCGTCAAAATATATAAGACTTATTATCGCACACTTATGATGCGAAACAATCGATTTTCTTTTCACTGCGAATGAATTTATGATTTGTTTATTACTGTGCAAATAGAGATTAAACTCTGTTCCTCTGTTCTGATTTATGTGCACAACACAAGTGCTTCAGACTTTTAAAATGTTTTGTTGTATGACTAAACATCTTGCCAAATTTACCACTATTTTCTGAAGTTTATCCTGTTGCAGTCTATTTCTGCAACAGGGTATGGCAGATATGTGATATCAAAACTGAAAAGGATGTAATTAATTGCATTTCAGTTTCTGCTTTCTGACATTTTTCTGTAATTTACTACTTATTTAAAGATCTTGTGAATGTTTCATATTAAGTCAGCCTGAAGCAATCATTTTACCAACATTATTCTTCTAACTGAAAGTAATACTGGCATTATGGATCGATTCAGACAGAGTCCTCACTTGAATCTTACAGAATAGATGAAGCTAAAGATTAGGGTGATGACAAGGAGGCTTTCCAAACTCAAAAACTTGGAAGTCATCACCAAGGACCGTCAATCAAAATGCCAGTGGGAACAAGTAAAGTTGGCTTTTTCCACTGAAGATAGAGAAAGGTATCATTTTCAATATAGAATTTGTAATAAAATGGCATAAAAATAGACATTGTTGTATTACCAGTAGCAATCATTGACTGAATAAAAATATTTAAAAACTAAAATCTGCCACAGGTATTAACAATTTGGAAAGTTTATACACATTTTAAACATATTTAGTTTTAATTCAGAGTAAAAAAAAATAAAATAACAGGTCCTATATAAAACAAATATAAAAGTGTAATTTTGAGTGTATGGCACAACGTCCTGCCCTATCCAACGATGTCCAGCGTCGCCATGAGAGGCCTCACTGCTGCTCACGGGGCTACTAATCAATCCTGCTGTTCCCAGTTTGGGCTTTCTGCCGCAGACCACCCTGGTCCAGCAGCAGCGACTAATCCGACCCTCGGCTCGGAGCGTCGAGCTCAGGTCACCGAAAACACACCCGGGGCGCCTGGGGATGGGGTGTTTGCATAACAATCCTCCAAAAGCATAACGGGAGATTCGCAATTATTATTACGCAGCCGCAGCAGTTGAAATTAACAAGCTGCAACAATTAAGAGACGGGCGAAGAGTCTGAGCATGCGCGAAACCGTAGGCGAGGGTCTCGTGACAAGAAAAGAAAAACAAAATAATTTATTCAGCGATACTAAAAGAGGTTATGTTAAATTTATATCTTGGGGGGGAAAAAAGCAGGATTGTAAACATTTTTGTGTTAACAAAAAAACAATGACACCTGCGACATAGCTTCGAATTATATTAGTAATAATTATTATACTTACTTTCACCGTTTATTAGCCCACACTGGCATATAACACAGGTACAGAGGATAAAAAACACCAATTGTGTTCGCAGCTTCAGCGTCAACCACTTCATTTTGATGGAAGTTGTGCTCTCTCTCTCCCTCTGAAGGTGTTTAGGAAACTCCAATCCTGGTGGGCTGGGTGGGGGGAATGTTTATATTAGAGCAGATATCAAGTTATTTTTCCTCCTCGGCCAAGTTTCTGGTATATATGCGTAAAGAAACGACTAAATTATGTGATCTTGGGTTCTGGTAACACATGTGCGAGTGAAAATCATTTTCCATAAGTGAAGGCGACAGTCCCCGTTCATCTGTTTGATGTTGATGCTCCAATGAATACAGGAAAAAAATTAAAATGATCCCTTAGTTTGGAGGTGTGCTAGTTGGCTCCACTGTCGTGTCTTCCACTGAGATAACAGGGAGTATTTCCAGCTGAAGTTAAAAGTCTTCAGGATCACCGCTGCTGCAGCTTCTTCTTTCTCGTCTTCTCCTGTTTTAAGACCAATGGAGGTACATCCCAGGAAACTCCCAGCAGGAAAAACGTGCAGTTTTCCCCCTTCTCTCTCTTTCTCTCTCTCTCTCTCTCCCCAGCACTACGACCTTCCTCTGAACTCCTTCACCCCCGCTGACCACCGCGCCGCAAACGAATAACACCCATAAAAAACACCAAACAAACAGGGGGGAACGCAGCAGACGAGACGAGCGTCACCTTTTTAATCAGAAACCTTGAAGACTGAGATGGAGGGGGGGAGAAGACAGAAAAATGTCCTTGTTTAGCCCAGTGAAGTGAGAAAAGTCTCCACCACGCCGCTCCGATGCTTTTTTCCTCTCAACGGTGGAGGAGGGGGGGGGTAGCTAACGTTAGCTGGCTAATCCAAAACAAACGAGGTTTCGGCGTCGGCGGTGGAGTTGGAGATAACTGTAAAAAGCGCACAAACACACTGAGAGAGTATCTCGCGTCAGAGAGTCCACAACAAAGGAAGTGAATCCGAGTAAAAAGACTCAAAAATACGGGGGCAAGTGGAAAAACTTGGATTCCCGTTGCGTTTGGAGCTCGCTCTCCCTCAGGTTCCCCGTTTCCGTCTCTCTTTCTGCGAGTCTCTCCACCAGTAAACAAGTCCTGCCAGTCACCTCAGCTGGGCCGCGGTCTGCGGGAAAACACGGAGAGAGAAGTCCGCCCTCTCTTCCTCCGCCTCCTCCAGCACAGCCTGGATCCGGACCGACTGTCTGTCCGCCAGGTGGGCAGGAAACAACACAACAAGAGCAGCCCTGTCACCGGAATAACACCGTCTACTGGAGGGTAGTTACATGTTAACACAAACAACGCGCAATTTTAGGATTGGAAGGTCTATTTTAATAGCAATGAAATGTCTCAAAACCAAGTAAATAGAGAAGAAATAATGTTTTTGGTAAATTTGCCTTTGCTGAACTGTCTCTTCTCTCTTTTCTGTATTTTTATGCGGTTTTTTTAACTTCATGTGACTTTACCTTTCACCACTGTGACACCTGAATTTCCTCCCTGTGGAATAATAAATTATATATCTGTTATATTCTATTTCAAAACAATTACTTCTCATTTGTCCTGTTTTAAACCAATGCGCTACATGTCAGTTTATTTATGTAGCTCTAATTCACATTAAGGCATTGTTTAAGATTACCGGGTTCATTTCCAGATCCTATTTGGTTCCAGTTCATTTGAAGTTGATTAAATTTATTCGAATATAAATGTACAATATATCTTTCAACTGCATTGAATATTCAAAATTAATATATATTAAAAAAAAAAACCTTGATTAACATGCATTAAAACAAAGAATAATTTTTTGAAGATTGAAGTTTGTCAGCACAAATTGCACCCTGGGAGCCTTTTAAAACAGTGTCCACCTGCATCAGACGCCTGACCAAACAATTCTTGAATTGTAGTGTTGCCACAAAAACTCAGTTGGGCCCCAGATGGATGCAGAGACCCCTCATTTAGTAGGATTTAGATCAAGTTACCTATATTTTTAACTTATCTGGAAGCTTTGCCTGCATGTTACTGACAAAAATGAATGCCTGCCAACATAACCATTTTAGTTAATTTCAGCTTTGATATTATTAGCATTTCAGCTACCTTGAGTTTTTTTTTTCTTTTTTTTTAGCTTATTGGTACTTAAAAACTGCTGCAACCTAACAATTTAGCTTTGTAAGTAGTGTTCTGCACTTATTTCTAATACTCCTTAGCTGGGTATTAGATTTCACTCTCTTTAACAGTTTTTCTATGCATGTTTTGTAGGTTCTTGTTTTTTTTTCTGCTGCACAAGCTGCTTTCTGCAGAAATTTGTAGTTTTCTGCAGAAATGCACAGAAAACTTCATTTCTGCAGTTTTTCTGCAGTTGACATCAAAATATTCTGCAATTTTGAGCAGGAACAATGAACGTACAGCTTTCTGATTTTGTTGCGAGGTTTTAGCTTATTCAAAACTTCTGTGTACACAAAACAAAAGAACAGCAGTTCTTCTTTTTTAATTTATGTAAGTGGTTTTATGGTGTCAGTGACACTTTAAGGAAATTCCATTTGGCATAAAATACAAAGGACCTTTAAATGTTAAATTTGTAGTTGATCAAAATAAACATTCCAGTGACGCAGAATAAAAATCTGGTTAGCTGCTGCTCAGATATTAGACAGGAATACTCTAACTCTAGTGATGATATTACCAAAACAATACAGTTGCAATGAGATTATTTGGAATACCCCTGGCTTCCTAGACTAACCTGTTTTTTCTTAGAGGATAGTTATTGTTAACAGTGATATTCCTGATAAAGCTGTGTCCCGGAAAATTTGCAAAGCATAACAATACCAAAGTCTCAGATCGGGAAATAATTTTTTTTCTGAAACAAACATTTAATCAGAAGGATGATTAGTAACTGTTTTCTGATACAGCAAATTGATTTTCTGTCAGCAGTGAAACCATCTGTTTTAGAGTCACACTGAAGTCTATGTATTGTACATTATTTTTGCACTACAAAAATATTTATCCTGAGTCAGGAAGACACACAAAGTTCTGCCATCTTTGCATAACAAATATTTCCCTAATAAAGCACGTCCCATAAAATTGACGGATTTTAACTGTAAACAAAACCTAGGAATTTTCTTCCCGCCTCTGCGGTTCTGCCACCTGTGCTGTTGCTTCAGAATGGAAAAATAAATAGATTATTTATCACACTGGGGTGCAGTTTGTCCGGCTGGATAGGTGCATGTGGCTCTGCGGGGCTGCGGCGCAGGGGCAGGCTTGTTGTTAATCTGAGGAATGTTGTTGCCCAGTGAACAGAGTAAATGAGTTCCTAGTGAGATTAAATGTCACAGGTCTGAAGGACTAAGGGTTGGAGAATCTAGTCAAAACAGATCTCTTTGTGGCAGTCACGCTGTCTGACGCCAACTGGAGACGCACACCTCCCTCTTCACACTTGTCCCACTTCCTCTCAGGTGCTGAATATCACTCTGATCTCTTTCCCTTTTCTGTGGGTGTAGAAGAGGTCGGATGAAGAGCTTTCTATTGCACTAACCTACCTAGAGAGTCGCTGTATGAGTGCATGCATGCAGCACTTGTGCACCACTACAGTCCTGCTCCTGCTCAGTTGTACTACAGCTTAAATTCAGTAGGTGGCACCAAAAATAACAACCAATTCACTCATTCCAAATGTCAAACAGGGACAAAGGGATACAATGTTGAGGGCAAATAGGATTAAATTCCTAAAAAGAGGCAACCGAGGGGAGCTTTGAACCCTGTCAAAAGAACAAAATGTGATTTTATCAGCGTTGTGCGGCTGTAGGAATTCTTAAGCTTGCAAATGGGGAATTTAAAATCTTTAGGGTGTTTGAAATTCCTGTAGTTTTTCCAAAGAGATCACCTCCAACATTCACAAAGACGCTATTCTCCACATGGATATTATTAAGCAGCGGTGCCTGGCAATAAATGAAGGCAGGGCTGAGGCGTTTGATTGGATTTGGAGCGATGTGAATAACACAGAGTGGGAAGTAATTTAGGAAGCATCAGAGCCTTTTACTAATCCAGTGTTGCAGGTTTGTTTTTTGTTTTGCTTTGTTTTTTTATGTATTTAATTCATCCTAAAAATAAGGCTGAGATTAATTTCTCCCATCAATTTCTGTTTTCTTTTTACAGTTCTACATTTTTGTAAATGGAAAGAATTTTCTTTCTTTGATCATGTTTGGTAATCCAAGTTCCTTAGAATTTGCAGCAACGGTGCTGGGGTTATTTGCAAATGTATTTGCACCTTTTAAACTGTTTTTTCTCCCAAACTTTGTTAAATTATGACTATAAAAGACAACAAACAGATGCACAAAAGGGAAACCCTGAAAAGAAATGACACATCTATGTCTAAGAACAACTAATTTAATTTAATTTAGACAGTGAATATTAATGAACATTACAATTTATTGCAGCATAAATATGCAGGAATTAAATAACACAATAAATACATTTCATCCACTGTTTTAAGATAAATAAGCACAAAAAAACAAAACACCTCACTGTACAATTCACAAGACAGAATGAAGTACATATTGTACTACTAAAAAAAAAACATAAATGAAAGAAAACATTTATACCCAAGAAATAACTAACCTAGAGGCAGAAAGAGTATATAAACAGGTTACGAAACACTCCTCTTTAGGCAATGGAAGACATTATGAATGGGACCATAACTGGTTTGCTTTTTAAAAAATGGAGTTTCACTGTCTCTGATATATGCTGGTACTATTAGCACTAATTTTGGTTAAAAATGAATGAGAAACAACTAATGTTTTTAAAAGTAGACATGAAAAGAAATGCTAGTTTTAGTAGTTTTTAAATTTTTTGTTTTGCGTTTTCGAAACAAAATGACACTAAAAGTACCAGCACTATCTTTTCAGATATTTTGTCTTCATCATGTTGGAAGCTTCATGCTTTTTTTTTCCTTACAGAAATTTTCACCAACATTCCATAAAGGAAAACGTGTTCCTCCTCTTTCTGCAAAGGGTTTAGGTCTTTTTTATTATTATTATTATTATTTTTAAATGTAAAAAGAGAGACATAAGAAAAAATACATTAGTTTTTAATATAAAAAATAACAAATTTCCTGTTATAAATGTGTATTGAAAATTATTACCATTTTTTAAACGGTAACATTCGTTTTGATCTTGAGAAAGTGAGGTTTAAAATGACTCTTTGGACTGTAAAAGTTGCAGACTTCTGGTTTAGATCAAATCATATAGAGTTCAAAAGACCCAGTCAAGGGTCAGATTTAAAATGAACTGAAAATATAAAAATCTCTCCATTAAGTCTGACTGGGTTTGGGCTGTTGATAGAAAAAAAGAATGGATAAAACTTTCAGTCTCTGAAAGTGTAAAACTATCAGGGACACTCACTGCAGGACTTGCAGCTGCAACTATCGCAAAAAACTACATTGTACTTTATGAACATAATGGGACGTAATTGATCCAACAAATACACAAAGGATCAATGGTACAAAACTTTTTGCCGTGATCTAAAATTGTGACATACTTAAAATTCACAACAAAATTACATTGTCTTGACGTTATCATCATCAAATGATTGAATATTTTTGAGATAATTTGTCTTTCCCTTCATGACATTGGGTGGTTTGTAAATAATTCACTGATGCTTTATTTTCATTCCTGGCAGAAATTCTTCCAGTACTCAGATTTTCCCAGATGCCAGATTTTTGTATAAAATAAGGTCCAGAGACTGTTGTGGTTGGAAAGACTGAGTCCATCTAGAGATGTCCATCTAGACATCTCTAGATGTCTAGATTTTCCATCTAGAGAAAATCAGAGTCTAGAGACTCTGATTTTAATAAAACAAAGAAGCTCAGTTGTTCACTTTGTGGTATCAAACTGGTTGGTCTCTTTTGTGATTAATACGATATTATTGATTCAGACAACATGAACTGGACACCAGAGGTAATTCAACCTTAGGCCCTGCGGAAAGCAACGTGGCTACTTTAAAATTTGTCAGATTTGATTATGCTGAACCCCTAATGGTGATTTTGTTAGGAACCAGCAGCAGAGTCTATGCACCTTAACTGTACACAATAAATTAAAAAGCAGCAGATGCATGCATTGGCATTCTCTTTATGCATTTAATCTAAAATGTTTGTAAGACTGCATGCCTTACACTCACACAGATGAGGGTTAAAATGATTTCCACTGACTCTTTCTGCAGCCGCCTGAGCTGCAGCTAGTAAACAGAAGGATTAAGACATTTCTGGGGAAAGAGCATCTTTCCTTTGTCCAAGTGGAAACCTCAGTAATTAGCTGTCAGGGGAAGGCAGGAGGTAGTGTTCAGTCTCTGTGTGTGTGCATGTGATTGGTTGGGTCCACCAAGGAGAGGGTCACGGGTTTAGAGATACAAAACATGCTGGGATTATCCTCTTCAGCCCATTCCCTGTGTTGTTGATTTGTTCCTTTGTGCTCTCTGCTTCTGCACTTCAAACCCTCCTGTTTATGGTTCAGGAAAAACAAAATCATCTCTCCTTTCTCCACATCTGACACTGAACCACTCAACCAGCATGTCATCATGTGTGTGATACTGTGGGCCCCCAATTTTAATATTTGTCCTTTGTCCTTTGTTAGTCTTTGAGTATGAAAAAGTGTTGTCAGTTTTCTTTTCTAGGTTCAAAGTTCAAAACAGAGTGCCTTGTAAGTGCCTTTGAATGTTTTCATTGTTTTCTATGTTAAAACCAGAAATTTTAATGTATTTCATTGGCATTTTTTTGTGATAAATCAACACAATGTTGTGCATACCTGGAAAGGAGAAGGAAACAGATTTAAATTATTATAATGAAACTTGAAAACTTTGGTATTTGTATTCAATCCACTTAGCCAGAAACGTGGTGACCCATATTTCAACTAAAAGACAAAAATAATAATAATTTAAAAAAATGAACAAAAAGTGCATCAATAGGAAGAAAAGTTTGCCCATTCTTTTGTAAAAATAGCTCCATCTGCTCAGTCTCCTCAAAATAATTGCATCTGATTGGATGCAGATCTTGCCCCAGACTGTTAATTGGATTTTGGTCTGGACTTTGAATCATGTTTAGGGTTGTTGTCCAACTGGAGGATGAACTTCCACCACTGTGTCTCTAGTCTACTCTGACAATCTTCACTCCCTTTGTGAACAAAAGTTTCGCTCAGCATGATGCCGTTACCACCATGTTTCAGGAAGAACAAGATGTTCAGGGTGAAAGGGAGTGATGGTTTTCTGCCATACATAACCTTTAGCAGAGGCGAAAAACTTCAACTCTTATCTCCTCTACTTCTTCATGATGCTGTTTATTTATGTCTATGAAACCTCCAACGTGTTCACGGAGCATGGATGGATGGATGGATGGATGGATGGATGAATGGATGGATGGATGGGCCTCTGTTTTGCTTCTGTTTAAAGTGAAATGAATGAATCTGCAACAACCACACATTCTTTAGTTGTTAAAATAAATGCAATGTTTTAAACTCAAGTAGAAGAAGATATTAAATAAATAATGTATTCATAGTAAGTTTTGACTGATTGATGCTTTACAGGAGGCTCATTTCGCCTTGAGAATATAAAAACATAAGAGGTAGAAAGCAAATGTTCATGGCTTTAATAATCTGGTTTGACAGTAGCTGACTTTAACATGAATAATTAAAATTGGAGTGACTTTGTCACTTTGTTTATTTAAAGGATAAATAAATCCTTTAATTGTTCAACATAATTATGTCAGACTGCCGAATAGTTTCGCTTTACCTGTTTCAGTGCAACATTTTGTTCAGGCACTGATGTATCTTCTTGATCTAATTATGTCTTTATAAAAAGGTGAGTCATTTCACTACTGCTCTGGATGGTGACTGCATTCTTCTAATAAGCAGTTTCTGTGTCAAACTGCAAGATGTTCTTTGTGAGAAACATAACCGCGTTGGCTTTGAGCTGGATAGTTAGCACATACAACAATCTAACCTTCATTTGTTTTTCTGTACGTCAGTCTGAAGAAGTTGATCCTTCACACTCCCTGAAGAGAAGATGTTCAGGACATGGTAGCCATTTTGTTTTCTAAAGCAAAGACTTCATGTCCTGTTTGGGGCAGTTTTATCTCTTATGTAATGTCCAAAAATAATGAAGTCTGCCTTCACTCATGCTATTTCCTTCATCGTGTATTTTCTGTGACGTTGAACACACAACTTGCCTCCGTTTACGTGGTTATGGACTCATCCTCTCCTCCCTGTTCTGTCTCAAGAATGACCTTCTGCCCAACCTTCTGTACTTTTGTCCTCTTAATTTTCACTTCACGTGTGAAATCAAATATTCCCTTTTCTCACACTGACGTGCTCCTCAAGGCCCCAGAAGTCAGAGTGCAGGGTTCCATGACCTGTTTTATCCCAGATAAGAAGCTGGGAAGGAAGGCCACTCCATCTGAATACGCTTCCTGAGAGGATGTGCCACTGACAGCTTTATCCACATATTGTAAGAGTGACAACAGAAAGCAATACATCCAGGAGGAGACGCTCCTTAAATACAAAGTCAAAGTCACAGGTCTCGGGTCATGGAAAGGACTTCAGGAAGACAAAGTGGACTGGACAATATCACAAGATGGCTCTTCTGTTTCCGTTCAAGTCCAGATTGGATGGACGCTGTTGCTTTGTTGCTTCTTTTCCCATGTGTAAAGGTCCGGGTGCAGCCACGCATGCACAATTTTACATACACATGACTAAAAGGATATGTAATGGATAAAAACTTTTCACTTTGGGCTGGACCGCGTAGTGGCACATGTTATGTTTAGATGAAATGCTGCAGTGCTTCACTGTCTCCCATTGGAGGAAGAGATCTGAAAGGTGACTTTGTGGGGCAATAGCCAGTAGATAGTATCTTACACAATCATGAAGAGCAGTGGTGTCACTAACTACATTCTATCAGTTCAATTTTATTGCTTTGAAGATGCTTGAAGTTATTTTTCCCACAGTTTTAGTTTTTGTGAATGTTTCTTTCTGCAGCCATTTTACTTACATGGAACAGAAAACTAAAATCACACTAAGCTTACCCTGAAGTCTTGAGTCCTTGTTGCAATATTTGACCAATCATACAGTTTTTATCAAAATAATTGAATGCAAACTATCATATCCAGCATCGGTGGTTTGGTTTGAATGTTGCATTTGAAAACAAAGATACAGAACTCCTGTTATCATGAACTAAGAAATGACTAAACGAAAAGCACTGAACAATAAAGGAGAGAAAGATACACCTTTAGTTTCACCCTTAGTTCAGGATCCAGGGAATTAGATTCCTACCGATTCCTACCAGGGAAGGAAAATGTCTCTCGAAAGCTACTGGTAAAAGTTTCCTTCTGAAATTTAGGAATAGCTGGCCATCCTTTACACCTGGGAAAAAGAAGGTGCAGGCTTTTACCCTCCTTGGAGAGCGAGAAAAGCTACCTGATGAAGCGGATCGACCTGGGAATTTTCTTGGGGAAAAAGCAGGAACAAGAATTTTGGGAACAGAAGAGGTGTACCTGCTGAGATTTGCTGACTCCCCGGGGTAGCTCAGGAAGAGCGTCAAGTATCAGAGCAAAGTTAATGTAGCAAAACCACTGTGGACATTAGACAGTCACATATGGAGCCCATTCAGCCCATTTATTGCCCACTAAACCCTCCCATATGCATGCTGGTGTGGTTTGGACACCTCACTCAGAGGGGACACAAGGTGAAGGTTTTGTCATGATTTAGCAGGTCAAAGGTCAAACAATTATTAGTCACCCATTGATTACAGATTTGAAAACATAGAGAAAAAATACAGCAAAACTGGAAAGAAAGTAAATTCAGTTTTTGGAAATGATGTTTTAGTTTTGAACTGCAGCAGAAATGTTGTGATGTTTCATAGCTGAGAGATTTGCTGATTATTGAGTTCAGTAGGACAAAAACGCTAAAAAACACAAACTCTTACCAAGTAATTTGGTTTAGTTTCTTGTGCAAACGTCTTAGTATACTTGAAATAAGATAAAAAAATAACTTACAAGATATATGAGATTGTTTTAAGTAAATAATTCCTTAATATCAATGAAAAAGTGTTAGTTCCAGTGGAAGATTATTGCACCTATGGGAAAAATATCTTGCTATAAGTGAAATAATCTACCAGTAAAACTAGTAATTTTTCATAAATTTAAGAAATTATTGACTTAAAACAAGCAAATTTTTTCTTGCTAAAAAGTTATCTAAAAGTTAGTTTTGTATTATTTCAAGTGTACAAAGATATTTACATTAGAAATTAGACCAAAAATACGTAGTAAGATTTGCATTTTGGTAGTTAGCACCAATATATGTGTTTAAAATATAATATTTACAGCAAAGTTGTATCCTTTTTATGGTTTATGGCAAACAAAGTATTGCTCTTCTTTCAGGTGCATTCGCAAAGCAAACCCTTGTCACTACACACGGATCGACTGGAGCCAAATAGGAGAAAGGGGAAAACACTTAATGACTTCCTGAGAGCGAGGCAGGGTTACGGGATAAATGCAGCAGCATTGTGTTAGTGTTTACAGAGGAACCAGACCTAGCTGCACACCACCCATCCTGGACGCTGCAAACGCCACATCCAAGGTGAGAACCGTTTCTTCTCAGAGGATCAAAGCCGGATTGCGATTTTCGTGGCAGCATCAATTACAGGGGAGCTGAGGAATAACTGCTACTCTTGACGGTAACTTGGCCTCAGGTCGGTACAGCTATTTCCTCCTCCTCAAACAAAATTACAAGTAACAAGGCGGCCAAACAAACTGCCAAAGTACTTGATTAGTGGAATGAGGGCTAAGTACGAGCTGTTTGTCACTTGTTTGGCATTTCGGTCAGAGGTGTGTGCCCGTGTTACCAAGCTGCAGAAGCAAGGCTGCAAGCGTCCACTCTTCTCACATCCTATTTCTGGCCGCAGCCCCGGGACAAAGCACTTCAACATCCTGAAGCTCAGACCTGACTGACCACAGCGCTGCCCTCTGACCCCCGGGAGGCTGAGAGTGGGAAGGGGATCTTGGGGAGGTGGGCTGTGTTATGTCGCAGAACTTCCCACAATGAGAATAATAAAAACAGTGTTTGTTTACATTCTCACATGGAGACGGATGAGGAAGTCGGGGATCAGGGGAAGTCAGATGGGTGTAAAAGTTCAGCAAGAGATTTACAAACTGTGGCTTTAGAGTTATGCAAGCTGCAAGTATTGTGATGGGGTTTCAGTACCAGAGTGTGTGCTCCTGCATGTGTGTGTGGTGACTGCAGGCCTGACAGCAGCCAAATATCTGCTCTCTTTAAATAAGCCCCAGTGTAAAAACCCTGGAGGAAAATAGTCAAAATTAGAACATTAACACTCAAAGTGTGCAAAAATAACCAACCTCACCAAGGATGCTGGTAAAGATTAAACAGGTGGTGACTGTTATCAGAGTGACATGTCGCTGCGCATCTTTAAACACTGACTTGTTTGTTGAGTTTAATTTTAAACAGCAGCGGTTGGTTGTTTGCTTTACAGGCATTTTGGGATGTCAGCTATTCCTGAAATTTGGGACTTTTTCCGAACACATTCCTGGTGGCTTTTACAAGTTGATGCAACGCTTGTTTTTTACTTGTGTGATGCACAGATGTCAATGCCAGAGAGGGAGGCGTGGTTAAGGCTTCCACACCTCCAGTTGCACAAATGATAATTTAAAGTTATATGATTGAGCCCATAAAGGGTCACAGTTTGGACAAATATTTCACTTGAAGTATTTCTAAGATCTGTCCCAGGAATAACAACGTTTCACAAGAAGTTGAAGTAAATTAAAAGCGTTACAACACTACCTGCAGTACTGTGACAAAAAATTGGCCTCCTTATTAATCCCTTCTCTTTGTGCTCCAATGTCACACTCAAATGTTTCAGATCTTAAATAAAATCAGTTCAAACATTTGAAATACAGCAATATAAATTAATACTTGATGTTAATTAGGTCTCCCCAAAACCTGCATTTTGTTGGTGTTTGGATGACATCGCCTCATCCGCGCTGCAAAACTCAAATATTTTTGAAGTTAAAGTCACAAACCGGAGATCATGATTTTGTTCTCGAGAGAGAAGAGTTCATGGTCCCATCATTTGCCACAAGTCGTCCCGCTCCTGAAGCATCAGTTCATCCTCAGATCACTGCGCTGCCACCACTATGGTTGACTGTTGTTGTGATGTTCTTTTTCTAAATTACTTTGCTAGTTTTTCACCACATGTAACACAAAGCTCATCTTCCATAAAGTTGATTTTTTCTCTTTTCCACCAAATATTTTCCCATTAAAATGTTTTAATTCTTAGTTTTGCCATTCTTTTAGGTGTGCATTCACCATGGACCGTGCGATCAGATGAAATGTCTACCTTCTGGATTTATTATTGATGCACTCTTGGATTAAGTCTGCGACAGACTGGCGACCTGTCCAGGGTGAACCCTACTTCCCGCCCAAAACGTTCGCTGGAGACAGACACCAGCACCCCTCCTGACCCCAATAGGGACAAGGGTGTGCAGAAAATGGATGGATGAATGGATTAAATTTGTTAGGCTGTCCACCTGGCCACTGCCAGGAAGGTTGCATGTTTTCTTCATTTTCTCTAGATCAGGCTAAAATTTGTTGCTTTCCACAGGTGTAGCAGTGATCTGGCCTGGTAAGATGAACTCAGCTTTCATGTTAACAATCGGAAGGGAGTACTTTTTAAATTAGAGTGAGATTTTTCAGCAAATATCATCTTGAGGCACTTTACAAAAAGAGTCATTTCAGTTCAATCACACATACACTCCAATCAATCCTTGTTATCAAACTGTGCATCAAGATCAGTTTATTATTTCTATTAATTTAAAACCTTTTTTTCTAAGGAAATGCACCAGATTGCACCAAGTCCGACTTGTACTTTTATATAAGCCCAGGTTGTTTTAGGTAGTGTTTCATCTGTCAAGAAAACTAAATTGTATGCTTTTGTGTGTTCACTCAGATTATTGTCGTCTAATAATGACATTCATTTGACAATCTGAGTGATTTAAATGTGAAAAGAGAAAAAGCAGAATCAATCTACAGGAGATAAATATTTTTTAGGTCACTTTTACACCCGTTCTCTTCTCACATCTGCTTCTTTTCTCTGTTCCATGGATTTCCTGTGTATTAAGATGTCCTGCTGATAAGTTCAGCTTGACTCTCAACTATTATCAATAGCCCTGCAGGTGTTTTTCCATTCTCTATCACAGGTGCGACATCAGGCCTTATTTTCTGTCTCAGGCAGGTGAAACTTGTGACATGAAAGTGCATTCAGACGTACTCTCAATCCCCAAGTCAGATTTCCAGTTAACCTTCCAGTCAGTCGGCGGTCGCTGTCTCAGCTGATTTGCCAACAAAACGGAGAGAAAAAAACACACTGTACATTAGAAGGACAAGGCATCTCAGTTCAGCTAAAACAATCCCACTCCTAATGTGCCATATTGATTAATGGAGATAAACAGGAGATGAAGAGAAGAGCTGCATGCTGAGGCGAACAGCTAAAACTGAGTAAAGATGACAAGAAGAGAGAAGAAGAAGACTCCAGATTCACTAAGACATACAGCAGCTGCAGTATTATACATACTGTATCGCATGCATACCAATCGAGTTTATCACAGGATAAATACAGACTATCATGTCCAGTTTACTGTCACAATTATTGTGACAGCAACCTGTACGAGTCTCCGTCTTCTCTTCAGCATAAATTACAATAACAATGAATTTACTTATGTTGATTGAGCTTTGAGTCAATCTGCTGTGCGTAACACTGAAAAGCTGTTTGTGTTGGATGTAAAACTGAAGATTTTAAGGCACTCAACTTCAGGAAGGAAATCAATAAAATGAACAAAAACAACACCATCAAATGTATGGATCAAAGTGTAATTTAAAAACCAATTCAAAAAGAGAGACCAGCACGCAATTAAAAAACACATGACATGTTTTTATAGGACAAAACTATTAAATAAATTGTATTTGGATTGAAAACAGAAGTCATAGTTTGTTTTGGTCCTGCAGGCGGCACTCAGAAAGCAACATGTTTTTAAAAGCTTCAGATTTCTGCTAAAATGTTGCACTTCTTGTATTTGCAGACCGTCACCAACCGTCTGGCTGGCCTTGAAATACCACCTCTGTGCTCAAAACAATGTGCTGAATGTTGCTCAAGCAACCGTTTGGTCTCGAAAACGTTCTCACAAATAACTCCATACTGGCCTAATTGTGATTGAATTTGTAAATGTAATTTTCTAAACACCATGGAGAGAAACTGGAGAGAAGGTCCTTGAAGGCTGGAACCTGGCCCTGGCCTGTTATCCTGTTGTCAGCAGGACTTGTCCTGCACCTGCTGTTGTGATGAGGCTAGCAGTGAGGCAAACTGAGAAACTCCTCGTTCTGAGATGTATTAAATAACATATTGCATTTGTATTTAGACTGAGCTGGAAAAAACATGCACTGCATCCACGGCTCTTCTTTTTAAACGAGAAGTTCAACATTTGTGCTTTTCCTATTTTCCAGCCAGAGAACTCAGCTTGTGGGGCGCAGGCGGTTGCCACGGCAATGGGTGTGCTAAAACAATCAATAGGGTTTAATTTACAATTTTTATGTCTTCGTGTCATGAGGTAGATCTCAGCCGGCTGGTGAGAGAAAAAGTAGATTTTGGTCTCAAAAAGTTTGGGCTCCCCTGGTTTAAACGAACCATTATTATAATTATTATAAAATTTCACACCCAAAAATCAGAAAAACTAATAGTTTATGTTCAAGAGTCCAAATAAATGTTTTTTTTCTTTAGTTTGTTCAACAGCAAAGTAGTGAAAATTTAAAGATGCAATTCTTTGACCAAACTGAAGGGCGGCGCTATTTGTTTACAGGATGTAGTTCCACAGCCAAACACCAGGGCGGTGCTGCACACTTAGAATTGTGTGGTGAGTGTTACGGATGGGCTGTGCCGGTTTATTTACCGTACTTTTTTCTGACTTTACTGACTCATGCTAGTAAAGTCTGTTTGATGGTGCTTCCGCTGGGACGTTGTGTGTTTTAAAGGTTGTAATTCCAAATGTTTAATGGACTCCGAGATGCTAAGTGGTTTCTGAAAACATCGTAAATGGACACAAATACAGCAACAGTTGTTAGAAGCATTTATATTCTCCTGATGTACATCCAGTACATGAACACATCACACATCAATGTTGGTATTATTTCATAGTTTAAACAGTAACATTTGTGAACTCCATTTTAGTAATGAGTTGTACTTTACTCAATTATTTCCACATTAACAATGTTGTAGTTTTACATTGACAAAATAAAAAATAAATAAAATAAAATAAACATAAATAAATAAAGTGTTTTGACCGAAGATTATTTCGTATATCCTCCTAATTTTGCAAAATAAACTTGAGTCCGTATCTACATTTGTTTGTCACATTTCTGTCAATTATTAATTATTATTTCTCGAGAGCACATGTGTCAAATTCAAGGTCCGGAGGTCAAATCTGGCCCGCCATAGGTTTTTATGTGACTCCAAATTACATCAGTAACTCCCTCCAGTTCTTCACAGATCCACAAAAAAAAAAAAGAAAAGCATAAATAAAAAAACAGATCACCACATTTTAAATCTTTCTGGCAAAAACATTGGGTTAAAGTGACTGCTGCCTCAGCCTTACTTGATGTCGAGTTATAGTCTGTTAAAAAACAAACAAACAAAAAAAAACAAACAAAAACACTATGCGTGAAACAGCAATTAATTAATTTTACTGATTAATTTGCATCAGTAGAGCAAAACCAAGCAGGCAGTTCCTACGATGACAACAGCTTTGCCACAAGCAGGAGAACAGGTATATTTCCTGACTCTGATACTTAAATCTGTCGTCTCATGTTCGACCAGCATCTCCTCTCAGCATCAAGCCTCAAAGCTTCCAGTAATTCAGCTGCAGCCGTCAGTACTGCCTGCTGGGAGATTCTGAAGTCCTGAAAGGTGAAACAGCAAAGAACCAAAAAAAAAAAAAAAAATATATATATATATATATATATATATATATATATATATATATATATATATATATAATAATAAAGCCTCCCAGCGGCGACTTCACTACCTGAGATCAGTACATCAAAAGACCGAACAGAAACCAGCAGGGGGGCTTGGCAAACCTGCGCTTGCCTGATAAAAGGCCTGAAAGGTTCAGCACATTAACCCACATGCTGACATGGATCTGTGAGAAGGACGGAGGGCCAATCAGTAGCTGAAGGGAATGACATAAGGCCACTCAGTTATTTGGGTGCAAAGAACAAATAGTGCTTTGTAATAATATTTTATTGAGCTTTTATGAGATAATTCAACATCAAGTAGCGCATAATAGTGAAGTGGAAGGAAAATTATGCATGTTTTCCACAATGTTTCACAAATAAAAATGAGACGCATGTATCTTATTGTTTCATGAGACAAAATATACATGTATGGACATAAAGGAGCTTTACTTTACTGATCATAGTGATTGAATGGGATCACAGGTGTATATGTGTGTTTATAAGCCTTTGGAGGAGCTCCCATCACAACACAACACAGACAGAGAGATGCTCAGAAACACAGGCAGGTTGCAGAGGAAACACAACGTCAAACAGACACACACCTGTTGCAGACTCAGGAGATTGAAATCAACAACGGTGCCACGCCGATCACAGTCATTATCATTTTAAAAAACCTGAACAGGTCCAATTTTTTGTGATGATTTGTTTTGTTATGTTTGCAAAATTAATACTGGTAAAACTAAGAATCGGTGTTAATAAGATCAAAATGGAACAGGTTGATAGAGGTGGAATTGATGTGTTTGAGAAAACCGAAGAGACAATGAAACTGACACAATTTACAGCAGAACCAAAGGTGATATCAGACCTCTCATTATGAGCTTAGAAAGTGAGAACTCTCTCCTTCACTGAAACTCTTTCCTGTTGACGGCAGAAAGACGGAGACTTAAAAAGAGAAAGAGCCCTTCACCTCTGATGCTCTCTGACGAAAGTACATGGGAAAAAAATCTGAATGAAAACAAAACCTCTTTTATCTCAGTGGGCAACCCAAATCCTCAGTGCTGCTGCTGCCAAATTTCAAATTAAATAGGTGGAGCGTTGGGATGCTTAAGCACCACAGTAATGTGTTGAGAGCAGACAGATGCTCGCTCATGCCTGAGCTTTTGTTCGGCAGCATTTTTGCCTTTTGGACGGATCAAACTAATGGAAAACGGCATTAAACACACAAGCCCAAGCATCAGCAGAAACAATAACTAATGGGCATCATTTGATTTGTGTGTGGTAACAAGAAATGAGCAGAAAGGCACCTTTTCATCCCAAGCTTACTGATTTTTTTTTTCTTCAGAAAGAAACCATAATACAGTCTGAACTCAGTCAGTTGTGATAAGCTGTGTATCAAAGCTTAGAACAAATGTATTCACACATCATTACTAAAGAATAATGAGTATTGTCTTCAAAATGCTAAAAATATTAAACATCTAGTTCACTGTTGATAAAGAAAATCATCCTAAATTCATTATATGTGGCAGCATGAAGCTATGAGAATGCTCTTCTTCAGAAAGTTAAAAAAAAAAAACTCAGGCAGAGGCTCTTCTTTAATTAGAAAGGAAATATGTAGTGGAAGCTACAGTAGAGTGATTTAAATCAACATATAATGTGTTGTGACGGTCCAGTCAAAGTCCAAATCTACATTGAAACACGAAGACTTATGCTCACCAAGGCTTTCCATCCAGTCAGACTGAGCTTGAGTCAAGAAAAGTGGGCAAAAAATATGCTAAGCTGGTGTTGAAAACAATTGCAAGCCGCACTTTTCAGATTTTTATATGTGAAAATGTAGGAAACCAAAAAGTTGTTCTTGTGATACGTTGTATTGGTCTGACATTTAAAACAACACATTATAGTTGTTTGTGAAGAAGAAACAGTCACATCAACAACCTGCTGGTGAGATTATCTAGCAAACAGATGCCGGTAAATTAAAGCCGACTTTGTGTCAAAGACCAGGAAGTCACAACTTTAGTCTAACAAAGTGAGACATGTTCTGGTGCAGCCCTCATTTCCTGAACTTCAAGAGACAAACAGCCACAAACTTTAGATAACACAACAACCCAGGGATGAGAACAGAAACAGAAATTCTTTACTACTGTGACAGAATTCGGATTTTGTGTTGGACTTTTACCACGTAAATGTTGAGTCTGAAACAATGTTTTCTTTTTTTCCCCTTCGGTGGCACAATATGCCATAAACTAAAAAGCATGTTTAATGGTTTTGTCTTCATTTTACACCTCGGTTCGTAACGTTGTCCCATGCTGCCGTGGGTTCTTTTCAGAAGCGGTCTCATTAGGGGTTCTTCTCGTGTAAGAACCCCTAATGAGCCTCACGGTGGTATTTTCTGACAACAAAGAACTCATGTTGATCGCTACATCTCAGACTCTAGAGGCTACTTTGGAAACTAAAAGTCCCCTTCAGCTTAATGGGATAATAAAACCATAATGGACCTTAGAAACCACACCAGGAATGAAGTCATGTTGGTGGCTGCAGCCTCAGAGAGCAGATCACAGAGTCGGAGCATTAAGGAGGCACAAACAGCTGTGATTAAACCAAGGGATGATGATGATGATGATCCTCTGCTTTGACATGGCCTCATTTGGTCTCGTGGTTGCCTGCATACTTTGGCTTCCAGCGGGCAAAATACCCCCAGGGCTCCTAAAATACACGGCAGGCTGATCCAGTCAGCGAGCAGCGAGGAGGCCGGGCTGCAAGCCCCAACAAGCTGGTCAGCAGCGCAAGACTCAGATAGCAGCTAGGCTGGGTGTAAAGGTAGCAACTTCTTGTATCGCAAAGAAAGCAAATCCTTATTCTCTGACGCTGCAGTTTGATTAAAACAAGACGTTAGTTAAACGCTTAAACACAGCTGGGTTATCGTTGAGGTTTTTTTTTTCTGCAGCCAACTTTCTTTATTTAGCCGCACCTGAATCCGCAGGGCACTTTCTAAATGAGTTTTGGAGTTAAATTAGAAGTCAAGGCTGATCAGGCCACCGGGGTCACTGAGGTTGAGGAATGCTAAGACTCAAAACGTGGAGACTGACACCCAGTGGCCACATTTAGTTACTGCATCAAGAGATCCAGGATCAAAGAGAAAAGTCTAAATTAGAAATCCATCGCCAAAACTTTGATTTATTTCAAATATCACAGTCTTGATAATATGCAATATAATTGCCCGCAGGTTGATGCATTTCCAGCATTGAACTTTAGATGAGTATAGTTCATAGCTAATAAAAAAGATGTCATTTATTTTGAAAGGAAAGAGAACAGAATTGTTCGGTTGTGGTCACGTCATTGAGTTTCCAATTCTGGGGAAGATTGCTGACTTCACTGTTGTCCAGCAGAAAGCCACACCTTGCTTAAGAAAACTACAGAAGAAGCTGGAGCTACACATTGTGCTTTGGAAAGTTGGATGGAAGGAAAAAGTCTGCAGAAGCAAGTTTCTTGAGCCTGTACTGGTTTGTGTTCAAAAAGAGGAGTGGGAAAGAATAAAGTCCAGTATGAGGTTCCTCTGGTGATTTGCTGCAAGTACAAAGCTACCTACATAACTAGTTCCTCAATCATTTATTATGCGGCTGGAGGCGCATGTTCTGTGTCCGAATGGGTTCTTAATGTATAGGGAGTTTTTGTTTTACATCCTTGTATACATTTATTACTTTTGTGATGGAGGAGTGCAATGTGTCTGGGCAGTATACTCTTTGTGTGCAAGGCAACTTTCTCCCAGGGGAGACAAACAGAGACTGTGTCAAAAAGTGGTGTTGGTCCTCTGAGTCTAATCAAAGTCTGTACAGCTGCCGACAAGGGAATTTTAGAGCAGTTCATGCAACAAGCTCACATTCAGAACTGAACAACTGAATTAAATTAACTTTTTGCTGATGTTTTGACTGACCTGCATAGGAAAACAAATCATTAAATGAAAGAAGGGATTCGTCACAGAAGTGTGTGGACGCAGCAAATCTTTACTAACAAAATCTTACTTCATCAACGGCTGCAGCCTCAAAAGTCTTCACTAAAACAGACTCGAACAGAAAACGCGAACAACGCTCTGGACTGATGACGGAGGTAAATCAAATCAGAAAAAAGAATAGAGAATATTCTGACATCTTTAACAATTAGTGTCGTTTATAAATGGATCGTCCAGTCAGTTATCAGATCTGAGCCCAACACCTATGGCTGGAAACTGACGTCCTGTATAGAAGCTTTTAGTTCATTCCATTATTACGTCTAATTGGCTCGTCATCCACCAGTTATTAAGCATTTAGAAGGCGGTCAACACTAAACAGGGCTGAAATGTCTATAAATAAGAACCTCTTGAACTAAATGAGGCAACATTTGAGTCCAACAGCTTCAGCTGAGTTGATCCGGCTCAGCTGAGAGCGGACGGCTGACGGCTGCTCCTCCACCTTCAAGCGCTCAGAAATTTCTGTCTGTTTAACCGGCTTGGTTCAGTCCTTTCACAGCTGATCTGCGTCACAGACTCAGGGAGCCCACGCGGATCAGCCGGAGTAACCAGAGGAGGCCGAGAGTACAGGGCTGGGTCCGGCCCATCATCATCTGAGCCTGGGGAAGATTCTGATGAAGAGGATCATGCTGATGAAGGTGAAGGAGACCAGGATGAGCATCAGCCACAGCAGCCAGTTCACGGACTTCTTGGCATGTTGCTCCAAGCGCTCCGACTCCGTCTTCAGCTTCTCAAAGTTCAGGTCGGCTTGACGCATGGACTGACTCAGAGTCTGGAGAGCAGAGAGTCTGACGTCAACATCCAGATAAATGCAGCGATATGGACAACCAATGATGCACATCGTGTTTCATACAATCGCAATTAAACAATTGATTGCTGACTGGAGTTGACAGACTCAAAGCCGTTTGCTAAAAAAGATAAAATAAATAAATAAATAAAAAAAGATGTTCATAGCTGTAATTAAGTCAAAACTGTAGAAAAAATAAAAACATTTTGCTTTTAAAATAACACTTTTATCTGTAAATATGTTTTCAATAAAACTCCTCAAGTATAATAGTTTTAACTTCACCCAGTTCAGATTTACTACAGTACTGTTGTGTTGTTGCATTTTGGGCAATAAAATGTTTATTTTCTAATTTCAAAAAGGAATTAAGTTATTTGTATATTGTGGCCTAAGTGGTTAAATAAACAAAACAAATCTACAGAACTTCCCATTTTTTTATCTGATTAATTGTCAGAATAAATTGACAGATTAATCAATAACTAAAATAATCATTATTTGCAGCCCTGTTTATAAATGTGTACTGCCTACTTGTGACCAAAAAATCTGGCCGAATCAATCAATCAAAAAACAATATTTGGAGTCAAGCCGAGCTGTAAATAGCTTTTTTGGAGAGTTTTAATAAAAACAAAGAAGACAGAAACATAAGCTTGAACTCTTATTATAGTGAAGCTTTTAACTGCTTCTGGGTGGTTCCAGATGGATTGGTGACCTCTCCAATCCTCTTCCCTGAAAACTCAGTTTCTACAAGCTGGTCCTCTATCAACTTAGGTCAGTCACTTTGAAGGAGAGTATAAAGCCATTACCTTTATACTACAAATCAACTAACTGGTTTGTAAAAATGGATTTTCACTTTGCTAGTAAACAGAATTTTTTGGAAGATTTGTCAAAAACAAGATGTGAATCCATTTTAGAGGCGTTGTCGATAAATTTGTCATTCTTTGCAAAAATTGTTAGACAACGATTAATCCCGATATGTTTCAGGAAAGCGGCGCTCCTTGTGCCTGTGAAGCTACCTGATTGTCCTGCTTGATGATGTTTTGAGCAGCCAGCGTGTTGTTTTTGAGATTTCTGGCCAAGTTGAGCATGTCCTCCGCCAGCTTCTCCTGCAGGTTGTGGTGGTGCTGCAGGACTGCGTCCAGCTCGGCTGCGGACTGCCGCTCGTCCAGAGGAAGAACTCTGCAAGATTTTTAAAGCAACGAGTCGAGTCAATGGGGGAAAAAAAACAAAAAAAAAAACAAAAACGTAGGAGCATTTGTTTGGTGGAGCAGTAACGTTTGATTTCACCTTCTATTTCTCAAGTCTCCATCTGCTGTGGGTGAAAACATTAGATTGTTAGAAAGTGTTTAAAGTAAAGATGCTGAAAACTAGAGGTCTTAAGATTTAAGAGGTTTCTTACCTTTGCCAGACGTTCGCTGCAGAGTAACAACATAAAAAAACGTGAGTTAAACATGTCATAACATTTCTAAGCTAATTTTTCCATTAAAGTAAAATCAGAAGGTACACACTTTTAAAGAGGGTGAGCAAAGGAATCACTTTAAAGAAAAATATATTATGAAATATGTTGGTACAGCATTAAAACACTTAATATCCAGTCTAATAATGTGCGTCTCATCTCACCATGCCGAGCAGTTCGTCTCTCATCTCCCCTGTACATCGTGCCTTTGACTGAATGTGAACGGTTTTAGTGGCTGGCATCCTCTCATTGGCTATTGTCGGTGTACGGCCCGGAGCGAGGAACTGATTGGCTAAGGCTTTCTCTGTCGGTGATGCCTGTGGATGATTATGAGTTGAATTATTGTGAATGGCCATTTATAGAAATACACTGAACGACCTCAAGTCTTACCAGTTTCTCTGCCTCTAAAAGTCCTTTTAGAAAATCTACTTTTCTTGTGTATTCAGTCAGGATCTCTTGTGTCGGCTTGCTGTGAAAAGACACAAACACAGAGGCATCAGAACGTTTTTATAACAAGACATCAGCTGTGAGCGCAGTGACTTCTGCACAGATTAATAGAGAAGGAAAACATTCTCAGTATTTTATCATTTACCAAACTGTGCGTTTATTAAATGTGCACAATTTAGTAAACAGTAGGGGAAAAAAAAATAATAATCGAGGTAAAAATAAAAATCAAGGGGGTTGTAACCTTGGGCTTTTCCTCAGAGCCACCAACATGTCCACCAGGGCTGCAACGTACTACAGAAAAACAAACAGAAAAAATTAATAAGCATGTTTGCAGAAACCTATAGTGTGTGGTTATTATAAAAATCTTGAAATGCTTCTGTTATTTCAAGCAAGTGTTACAGGAATGTGGCCCCTAAAAATAATAAATAACAAAATGTATCAACATTTCAGACGAAGTTCTGTCCCTGTACAGTATTATATCTTTCATAGTATCTCAAAAACAATCATTAGTTACACTGTGATTATTAATAATAATAACAATAATGACCAGATTTACTTGATCAACTTTAATAAATATCAGAAGCTGCTAGAACGGTCGGACTTGTTGTTACTGTTATTTTCTGCTGTTTCCATGGAAACGTAATGGAATGCTAAACCTAACTTAAATAAGGTTCAACAGGCAGAACATAAAAACAAGATTAAAAACATAAAAATGAGATAGAAAGCGTATAAACCACAGCTCCTGCTTTCTGACGACGTGGCTAACAAGGCAGCTAACAGCTGCTGAGCTAACAACAACAACAGCAGTAAATCTGCAGCTCAAATATAACATATTTCTCTTTGAGCTCTGGTTTACCTTCTCCAGTCTCCATTCAGCCTCTCCTCGTTTTTCCGATGCCATAGTTTCACAGCGAGACAATAATCTAATAAAATTGATCTCCAGTCTGGAAGCCATGTTGGAATCGCAGTGTCGCAGCTGTATGACGCCAACAAGCCGCGACGAAGCACGTCTCCCGGCATGGCAGGACGTCTTATCATAAAATCAACGTCACCACACTTTATCTACAGATGATTAGATATGTTAATTTCAGAAATCTCTAAACATTATTTTAAACTTTAAAGCACCTATTTATAAGATATCGCTAATTACATTCTAACTAGTATAAATTACGTCGTACCACCTTTAAGTTTTATGGAAGCTTTAATTCAAGATATCTATCTGAAACATATATTTCAGAATACATAAATAAATGATGACTAGGCAAAAAGTAAAATATCTCACTTTTTGTTATAAAAAAATCATAATTTTAATTATGATATGACTTGAATGACGCCATAATTCAAGATATTTTAAATGTACTTTTGGATTGGAAAATTTAGATTTGATTAGTGCAAATTCAATTTCAGATGTCTTGAAAGCAAATAATGACTAGGCAAAACTAACGTCAAAATTCATTTAAGAAATACCCAAATTAATTGGAGAGCTTGAATAGTTTCTCTATTTCATTTCAGATGTCTTGAATTAACTGATTACTGATATCTTGACAAATTATTCTCTCTTGATAAAACATTCCAGATTTTATGTAACGATTTGAAAATTCAAATAAAAAACATAAAAAATTAAAAAAAAAAAAAACTTTTTGAAAATGCTCAATTTTCAGCTTGAGAATAAGTTGTCAGCTGCTTTCAACTGCAATGTGAGCATCGGAAGAGATTAAATTAGCAAGTTCACGTTATATCTATGAAGATGAACATTTTCTACATTATGGCATTTTGTGACAATTTTGTGCAGAAAATCCTAAATTCTCCAGGCAGTTTTTTGAACAGCTCAGTGCAGCACAAGCCTTTGTGCAACATTTTAATTGTCAAAATGTTGCTGAAAATATCTCAAATTTTTCTTCTCACCTGTCAGAATCAGGGGTGGTTCACTGAGTTTTTATGAGATGAACACATGAATATGGGGATGTTATCAACACCTTAATAAAATATAAGGATGTGTCACAATAAATTCCTAACGCATAGAATTTATAATAACAAATAAGCAAGACAAAAACTTAACACATTTTCTTTTTAACTTTAATCAATTTTTCCCTTCAACGACAGGAATATCAAAGCATATTCAAAGCTGAATATGAATCAGTCTAAACAATATTGAATAAATCCCTTTGTTGTTTATCCTTAACGTGGTGGCATCATCTATTTTTCAGCCACAAAGTGTCACTAAGTAACAATCAACTAACTATCTTACATGAATAAAACATGAGTTAAAAGCAATTTGACGACTTGAAATTGGTCTCTGTCTCTTTAAGAAGCTCCTACCGTTTCCGGCACCCCGCCTCTATAACGTCTTCTTATTGTGCGTTTACAATGTAGGACTTAGAAGAAAGCGTTTAGGCACCCCCTAGTGGCTGACACGGGAGATTCAAGGATTTCTGGAAAACGCATGAAAGAATCAAAGGAAGATTATATTATAACATTATAACATAATGTAAAGCTCAAAACTTCAGTCAAGTCATAAGAATATTGATAATCCTGACTAACCTATAACTGGAAAGGTATAGTCTGATTTTATGAGATAGTCTCCTTTTATATACAGTGTATGTAAACATCTGGTTTTAGGTGTGTATCAGTGTATATTGGTTTACCAAGTTCAATAATGCACCAGTCAAGCACACAGAAGTATGATGTCCTGTATTTTTATGTTAACACTAATAACCATTACAGCTCTTGACATTCGGTCCCAAACACACCCTCAGATACACATCAGAACAATCTTCCTCATAAACCAGACAGACTAACAAACATCACTCAGCAGTCAGAAATATTAGTATTTAATTCAATCTGCGCTCTTCGTCGGGACTGCCAACATCCGAGTGAAGGGTGTGACTTCGGGGAAGTCGTGGCATGGCGTTGTGGTCGGGCTTGTGTTCTCTTCTTTCTTTCTTTTCCATTGGAGAAAGTGGCTTGTGCTGCTCCCATTTCCCTTTGCAAACTGAAAGCAGTGAGTTCCCCTCTGGTGTTATTTTGTGTGATGGGTAAATGCATGATTGGGTCCTTTTTCTGAACACGTTTCACTTCACTTCAAGACGTTACACACCAAATATTGCTGCAAAAATCCCCTCTTTATTCTGGACACCCCACACCCGTCCTGTTAGCACTGTTCAGGAATTATGGTGTGAGAAATGGGTTATCGTTATCAAGGCACTAGCTAGCAATTCTCAGCATTAGGAAAGAATGGAAAAGCGTGACTAGAACCTGCAATATTTTCTTTTACAAGCCAAAATAATAATAATAAAAAAACCCCAACAAAACAAAACATGAGGCTCCAGAAGATACAGCCTATAGTCAAACTGTGCTCTCCAACGGAACCACAGTATATTAAAAATGATAGAAAAGGTGCTTGGCAACAATTTGTCCAGTTATTTCTACTGATGAACAGCACAACACAAGACTTTTGACAAGTTTTTAGCGCCATACTGAGTTTCTGCTGTTCAAAGTCACTTCAGTCTACAGCAAATTCACACTCTGTTACATTCTTCTCCTCCGTAGGTCAGACATCGTCGTCCGTGTAGGGTATGTCTGGGTCAGAAAAGCGTCTGTGACTCTTGGGGGATCTAATATCTTTTTGCTGGAGCGTAGCCGTGGCGATAGAGGAGGAAGAGGAGGAAGCAGAGGGAGGGCAGGAGGAGAAATGCAGCAGCATGCCACTCTCTGGGTTGTCGAGGTACAACGACTGGGTGCTGTCTTTGCGACGGCCGGGATGCTCCCGTTTCCTGACGGGGTACGAAATCTCTCGATTTTCAGGAGGAGGGAATGTCTGAGAAGAACTGTTGGGCATCGGCTGGGGGAGGACGCCTGGGGGCAGCTTGACGGTGTCTGGGATGACGGGGTTGCGGCGTTGCAGGGGCCGCCTGGTGGAAGCGGTGGAGGTTTCGGATGCCGTGGAGGCGCAGCTGGACAGAGAGGAGGTGGAGCTGGCGGGGGTGAGGTTTCCCAGAAACGGTCGTCCAGCAGAGGGTTTAGTTCGCTGGACGAGATCTGGAGGCTTAACAGGTTTAACTGGCCTGTGTCTTCTCAGCTGGACGCCGCTGTGCCCTGGAAGAGAAGGAAAGACGAGAAAATGATGCAAGAGTAAGAAGAAATTACCATAGATTTTTTTTCCCCCCACAACAGTCAGGAAGGTGAAGAAAAATGGAAGATCCTGCAACCATGTTATTTAAAATTAAATACAGCCATGTGAAAAATATGGCAACAGCCTGAAGAGTTTTACCATATTTGGACATGTGTACTTTTAATATACATTAATGTTAACATTACTATAACAATAATATATAATAAACCTTGAAGATCTTTTACATTTTTTTTAGAAATGGAAATTAAATTTTAAAAAAAGTGTATTTTTGGTGAGAAATACAGTTGGATTTTGACGCATTTATTTCCTCATGAAATAGCAAAATAAATAAAAAACAAATGAAAAGAACCATCATTTTGAAGAAGGTCTCCCTGTTTAAATCTCCTATAAACCTTGCTTTGCTCTGGACTGAAGAAGAGCAATTAAACACCATAACAACATCCAGAAGTGGCTGAAGCATGCGGAAAGATGATTAACGTCTGTTGAGTTAAATGAAGTTAAAGGTCTCAAAAAAATTAAAATGAGCTTTTCTACATTCAGGAATGGCCACATGTGGGGCCATTCCTGAATGGCCCCACATGTAGGCCATTCAGGAAATGGCCTACATGTGGGGAACATTCAAAACAACAGCAAACAAGTTCAAGGCTGGCCGTCCAAGCCAAGTCTTGAAAGATGCTGGAAAGAAAAAAAAAAAAACTCCAAAGAAATAAAATGTCATTACAGGACCTACAGCAGACAATTGCTACTAAAATTTACCAAAAAGAACAAAGAAAAACACCAGATCTGCTGGGATAACATTCTCTGGACAGATGAATCAAAGTGAATAGATTCAAACATGATTAAAACATGCATCATTTTTTGTTTTTATCCTTTAATTAAATCACTTCCTGTTCCAGAGATGACAACCATCTCAACATGGGAACCCTTCGTAGCAACAATCAGAATTACTAACAGGTGTCCTAATTTTTTACATGACTGTATGTTCAAGGAGTTACGTTTCCATGCATTTTAGTTGATTTGGTGCCAAAATGTGTTAATGAAGTTTGAGCATGCATCTGTGCCACACGTGAATTTACATGCACACAAACACACAAACACGGTTGCTGTTCCTCCAACCTGCTTTGTTTACAGAGCAGACATCAGCGCCCCATCACCATCACTGGTCCAGACCTGCACCACAAAAGATAGGAAGGGCCCAACCCAGTGGCCCCGGGGTCCAGTCAGAAACCCACAGGTGTGTGAGAGGAACAGGCAGAAAGAGGGAAACACCGGACTGTACCTTACTACTGACCTTCTGGCTCGGAGCCGTGTGCGGATGAGCGCTGCTGCTGTTCGTCCAGAAGACTCTCGGAGCTCAGAGATGCTTCAGAGTCCAGGTTCTCCTGGTCTGATCCGGGCTGCTCCATCTCTGGCAGCCGGAAAGCCAGTTCCTCTCTTGAGAGTAAACAAAGAAGAAGTAAAAAAAACCCCAAACAAATAAACATGAAGAAGAAGGTAAGGGAGCGTTCTTTACTTCTCTTGTTTGATGGACTTGATGCGTTCCACCAGGTTGTTCTCCGTCTCGGTGTCAGAGTCCAGCGGCTCGTTCTCGGGGACCACGGTGAGATCGGAACTGACCTTCTCACGGATCTGCACAACACACAGCACCAAACACTGATGATGACCCACCAACTCCATCCATATGTTAAACCGCAGTGACGACAGAGAGATGTCTAAGAACAAGTTAAAACCGAAAAACTCAGCAGATTCAAATCTTAAAGGGAAACCGAGCCAAAATGGTTAGTCAGGTCAGGAGAAGAGTGGATGTCGCCTACGACCTTCATGCATTTACATTTATTAATACTTATGGCATGTTTGTAAGCAATTGTGGAAAAAATAATATCGAGCACCAAAAGTGTTGATATCCCCTGAAGTTGTTTCCATTATGCCAGGTTACAACCACAAACTTTAATCATATCTTACTGGGATTTATGTAATAAACAAAACGCAAGGTAGTATGTGGTTTTTTAATGGAAGAGAAATGTTTTAATTCCCAAATCTGTAAAAATATAAACCTAAAAAAGCACACCGGCAGTAGAAGTCAGCGCTAAGGTGATCTCTAACTGCAGTAAGAACATACTTACACTTCTTTTAGACTGCAGAGAGAGCATCTGCAAATATCAGCTTCAAAGACTTCTGCAACAGATTCTTTGTCAAATTTAGGTTTAGACTTTGACTGGGCCATTTTAACACAAAAATATTCATATTAATCTTCGGATGGATGGCAATACTGCATCCAAATATCAAATCTTCTGGAGCCTCTTTTTGTTTCTTTGCAGTCAGTTGCACTTGCTTTCATTTAGTCATATCAGGACATAAAATGAACATGAAGTTTGTGGCTAGAATGTAACAAAGAGGAAAAAAAACATTCAAGGAACATCAACACGAGGCAGCAAGTTCACTCCTCAGGAAAACATCATGACTTTCAGAGCTCTGTGGTATATTTAAATGTTGAATTAACACCATAAAGGCCTGAAGGTCACAATAGTGTTAGATCACCTTCTGATAAAAGAGAGATCACAACCCAGAATCCCTTCGTATTCAACAAATGCTTCACATCACAAGCAGAACAAATACTGAACCAACAGCGACATGCAAACTACTCCCAGTTAGTACAAACAAACTGCATTAATCCAAGATAACAAGAGAAACCAACAACAACAACAAAAAAAAAAGGACTCAGCACCCGGATCTAACATGCCATGCACAGGTGCTTGGACATGGCAAACTACTGCACACTACATCTACAGGATCTACTACACCTGAGGTCTGGATGATACATACCACCCCTCCTTTGTAATGAGCTGTCAACCTGAGAGATAAAGGGCAGCTGGTCTAAAGAGAGACAAGGAACATTAACCGTGTTACCAATGTAAACCCGAGAGGCCATGCAATGGGATGAAGTAATGGATGTTTATGATGTCTGCTGCGTGAGGAAATGATGGTTAATGAGCAGTAAGTACATTGAAATAAATACATAATCTCCAACATGGGTGAAACTTCAGCTTTGTCCCTGACTGCAGTTTAGGGTGTTTCCACACCTAATAGTTCAAAAATGCAACATTTGTGACATTTTCAGATGCTGTGGTTCACTTTCACACTGCACTGGGTCAAAGAAACCAAACCCTTCGAGCAACCTGTTCATCTCCTCGCCTGTGGTGGCGCTGCATCAAGACATGAGCGCAACTTCTTTCTTCGTGACATGCAAACAAAAATGGAGTGGAATGAAATTTTAGCTGCTGAAGGATTTTCTTTTGCCTTTGGTAAAAGACAATGACCCATTTCAGCAGTTAGTGCTGGACCTGCCAGTCTGTTTTGGTTGTATTTACGCTTTAGTTGCAAATGAACCGAGATCTAGGTTTGTAGGCGGAGGCGCGTTTTCCTTTTTTGGTCTGCATCAGGGTTTGATTGCACATTCACACCTCCACAAACGAACTGGACTTTCTAGATGAACTGATAAGAGTTTGATTAAAGTGGATGGTGTGAATTCACCCTAAGAGGTTACCTTATTTACAACCAAAGGTAGATTTGGTTTGCACTGTTACAAAGCACACACATACTGCAAAAAGCAAGAACATGTCAGATAACCATTCACATATAACCGTGCTCAAAGCTCCACAGGTCAGATTTAAAACAAAGTTTGAAAACAGGACAGCATAAATGTGAACATTTAACTAGTATCTATAGTGTTTTCAGTAAGAATTTTGTCATTATATAGAACCTGTAAAGAAAACACTAAGAGCATGTATGTCACTTCAGTTAGTTCATTTCAACAGCAGCAGTAGGAACAAATCTGTTTTTAAAGCTTCTCGTCCTTCAATAAGAAACTAAAAACCTCTGACTGGAGAGAAGAAGCTGAAACTCCCTTTAAAAGGGTTGAAAAATATATTTTAAAACAGAAGAGGCTATCAGCTGTACCTCGCTGAGGTACAAGAATGTAACGGTTTAGAGGACAGCTTAACAATTTGCTGACGGAAACTCTTTTCTCTCAGTGCTGCTTGACCAAACAAGAAATAAGATAAAACCGATTTAATGAAAGGACCGTAAAACATTGGTCATAATGGTCCAATTGACAGAGTTTCCTTAGACAAAAGAGGCGCTTGTCAGCCTTTTTAGACACTTAGTGAAGTTTGTTTGGTCCGTTTGACACAGCACTGTGCGAAAGTGAAACGCAGCAGCTGAAAATGTAACAAATGTTTCAGTTTCGGTTCCCAGTCAAATGGGACTAACAGGTGTGAAAACACTCCAGGTTTCATTTGCACACAGATTGGGTAATAAATAAGTACAAAAAGTAAACGGTAAAACTTTATAAGAAATATCTTGGTGTCATCTTGGATTTTGTGAAAGGTTTGACAGAATGTTAAAAAAAAAAAAAAAAAAAAAAAAAAAAAAAAGGCAATTTGCTGCAGATATTTTCATGTCAATGAAGAGCAGTAACTCCAAACATCAAACCACAGAGGATGATGTAACATCAGACCTAAAGCTGAACACCTGACAGGGCTACACTTCGTAAGATGACAGGTATTGACTGGCACTGCCTTTATTGTAGTTGCTTGCATAAGAGAATAAACTCTCCATAAAAGTTTATTATTTTGTTTTTATTATAAATTTAAAAGCCCATCTAAGCACAAGCATTGCATATAAACTTTGACCAAATGTTGCAGAGTTTGGTGCTTGTTGAGCTCTGCGTATGCTACGTAAGCTAATAAATGTGGTGACACGATGCTGGATTTACGTTACGGAAGATGTGGGACTGATGCCTGTCATGGTCCATTTGAGCTGACCTAAACATCAGACCACAGTAAACGGCTCGGAGGTATTTCATCCCACTCACTGTGTTCTTTCTCTTCAGATTCAACTGTTTGACAGCCAGAGCCTCAGCGTACTCCAGCTGCTCAATCTCCTCCATCTTCTCATTGTAGCGCCTAATTTGCTCGATGATCAGCATCTCCACACACCTGGAGGCGAATGAGTGACACTGCGTGAGTTCAGATCAAATATTAAAAACAAGTAAACTTTGAAGGCTTTTGCTTTGCAGGTCAGACTCACGTCGTCGTCTTTGCAACGTCCTTCATGCTGAGCAGCGGGTCCGCCGTGTTGGGGCAACGCAGGATACACGGAGCAAACACTATGGCCAGTGAGTTGGGGGACATGCGGTTGTGCTCCTCTTCCTTAGAGACCCTGCAGGAACATAATCAGAGAAATGTACCTCATTATCTGCCAGTTCAGCTTATTTTAATACAGTTTTTAGATGTGTGGAAGTACAGCAGGTGGAGAATGTTTACTTGACAAGGTGGAAGATGAGCCGCTCTAAAGTGTTGAAGTTTGCAGTGGGAAGTTCCTCCAGGATTTTGTAAATGGCTTGAAGCTGCTCCTGCTTCTCTGGCAGCTCTAACAGAGAAACCAAACAGATATGAGTTTAGTTCAAAAGACCAGTTTATGAAGGCAGAGCCGCTAAAAAGTATTCAACCTTTGTATTATAATTATGAAATAGTTGATCACAGAATAATTTCATCTTAAATCTGACTGAACACCAAATAATAATAAGATCACAAAAAATTGAGGAAAGTTTGACTTCAGGAAACACCTTAAAACTTTCGTATCACTTCAATTTTTTTCCACATTTTCTGATACTTGGTGTGACAGACGGACATATTTGTGTAGTAGAAGGAAAATTTACATTTTTTTAGTCAAAAATTTCAAAAAGTGTGACATACGGCACTGGGAAAAATGAAGAGACCACCGCACTGAACCTCACTGAAAACCTCATGGTGATTCCACCAAACATTGATTTCTGAACTCTTCCTGAGTTAAAACATTAGTATTAGTACTTCTGAAAGCACTGCATGTTTTTTTGATATTTTGACCATTTCTCTTTTTCTGCAAATAAATAGTAAAATTTTTGCCGAAATTTTGGAGTCAGTAGTTCATAGAATAGAAGAACAATGTTCATTTTACTCAAACATATATCAATAACACGTAAAATCAGAGAAACTGATCATTTTAAGTCGTCTCTTAATTTTGAATAAAAATGGAGCTGATCTATGAAGGCCTCAGATGTTTGTTAGAGAAAAGGGAGAAATCTGCTGAAAGCAGAGCATAAATCCAATCCAACAAGCAGCCGAGAGGTCCATATCACTCTGGAGGAGATGCAGGTGGAATAATCAGCTTTCAGAAAAATTATTAAACTTGAGCTCTATAAATCTGACATTTATAAAGTAGTGCCAGCCAAATGTCGCAGAGCACAACTTTAAATGGTGGATGATGGAAATGTACAGAAGCAGAGTCAACGTCAACAGGAAGACGGATGGAGCTAAATGTGAGGCAGTGATGGAAGAAAAACAGTTTTATGCTGCAAAAAATTTGAGGGGTCACGCTCCAGCAGGGCGGCGACCTTTAACATAGAGCTATGGATTTAATGGAGTAATTTATAAGGCAACTGGATTTTATTTAGGGGTTGAATAAAATACCCATTTACTATATATTTTTAGACTTTGAAGACATTGAGAATTTTTCTTCCACCTCAGAGTCATGCTATAATTTTGAGTTAGTCTGTAGCATAAAATTCAAATGAAATACGTTGAGGTTTTTGATTGTAATGTGTGCTAAATGTGAAAAGGTTCACTTTTTCCAAAACTCTGTAATTTCCTGTGGTGGAAGAAGTCCCATCAGGCCTCCACTCACCCACAGCATGCAGGAAGTCGTTGTAATGTGCGAAGGTCATGAGTGGGTCTGGCAGCTCCCTTAACCATTGCTTTACCAGGCCTGTCACCGTGTGGATGGGATAGTCCTCAAGAATGTCCACATAAGTATCTAAACACACAAGAACCAGAACAGCAAAACAAAAGTCAAGACGTGATTTCTCTGTTGCACGTCCGATAGAAGCCGGGTAAGTGAAACAGGGTCTTACCCATCTCTAGCCGCTGGTGCAGCTCCCTCATGCGGTTGGCAGCGCCTGATTTGCGGTAGATGCCCTCGGTGTAGAGGCCGTGCATCTCCACATGCTCCAGCATCATCTCCAGCACCATTGGCACCGGGTTCTTATCGCTCACCAGATGACAAACTCGCACCCCGAAGTTACATCCCGTCACCTCTTCATCATTCTGAGGATCCACGGCAGCAGTCAGTAACACAACGGCGCACATTTATTGATTGATTTGATTTTACTTATTCAGTCATCAAATAATTTATCAACACTTGAAAGCACTACTACAGTTTCAAATGGACAAACAGACGCTCAAGGCTTATATTCAAGCCTGTCCAACACATCAAATTGAACTAAACTACCCCTCATAATCACTGTAATATGTAAAAAACCCACAACATATAATTTTCTCATGGAAATCACCTAGCAGAAACATAAAGAGAAGAAATAGGAGTAATTATTTAAAGTTATTTACGCTTGTATCCCTCACATTTTTTGAAGACCCATAATGAACTACACATTCCTAACTCCATGTGTGAATCATTCCATAACTTAATTCAGACAACAGAAACAAAAAGCCTATTTTTCTCTCTTTCTGTTCAGCTTGTCTTTTAATCTGTTGCAAATCAAATTTGCATTCATGTAATATGAACAATCCTTGCGCCCCAGCAGGCAGAAAACCTAATTTTGCGCTAGACATTGACAATGAAATGGACCAAGGCATACCTTTTTGGCACAGAAGCTGGAGCAGTTGATGGTTATCTTACTAAGGCATTTCTTGTGGCACACCATTTTACAATCTGTCAGAAAAGTCAAAACGATGTCCTCAGATGCACATTAAGGAGGAAACATGGCCGTCTTTTTTGGGGCTTGTACTCACTGCTGCACATGTAGGCTTTCTCCATCCCCCAGATGTAGGAGCTGCACTGGTCACACGACTGAACGATGCTGACCTGATAGTTGATGAAACCATGGTCCAGCAGGGACTCCATCTAATAAAACAAGAGAAGAATTTATACTGAACTAGAATAGAGTGGGTGGAAAAAGAAGGAGAATGCAAACTGCAGGCTTACAATTTTATCTTTTTTCCTCCTTTTCTTTCTGGCTTTGGTCAGCTGGAAGACAGAAGGCTGTGAGAACATCGTTTTGTTTTCATATTCAGACCACTCTATCATCCTGAATCTGAGTTTCACCTTGACTGGCTCGGCTTCCTCCTTCTTCACCTCTCCTCTGATGAAACCGTCCAGGACCGACTGGAACAGGTTGACCACTAACTGAACATCTTCATGCTGCTTGTCTGTGGCCAGGTGGATCACTTTATTCTTGAAGCCCGTCATCAGCGCTTTGTAGCCGATGGTAGGATTCTGTAAAAGTTTAGAGGAAGTTTAGGCAAGTGTTTTAACACTAATTAGCATGTTTCATAAAGCGTGTTTCAAGTCTACTTACTGAGAGAGAATACATAGATTTGATCTGCTCTCTGAACTGCATGGTGGCAGTGACAAAGATGGACTCTGTAGGTGACAGCGACTTGCCTCTGGAGCGGAAATCATTCACCTGACACAGCAGCAAAATCAAGTTACGTCTTGTTTTATAAATTTGATTAAACAAATCGCACAAAGAACTTCGCTGCTTCTCGCTCACCTGGTTGCCCAGAAACTCGTCGAGGTTCCGCAGCTCGTTGCCATTGGTGATCACTCGGTCCAGTGAGGCGTCCCAATGTTCTGAAACTCGGGTGGCGCGGCTGATCTTAATCGTAGGGTTTCGGCCTAAACCTTTACCCGTTCGGTCACTGAGCGGCTGAGAAACGGCACGCACCGAGGGGCCAGAGGGAGGCGCTGTAGAGTTAAACAAAGATAAGTACGTGTGCATATTTTCCAAGCATCTAAATGGATTAAAATATAAAAGTTGATCCTATTTGTGTAGTAAGGGAAGGTGTGGTTTGAGAATATCAGCACACTATATGCAAGCTGGGTAATTACAAATCAGTTCATTTTCCTCTGGCAAAATGGGCCAAGAGGCAGAACGGATATTAAAAAGTCAAAAATTGTAAATTGTAAAAAGTCAAAAAATTGATCTAGTTTCTAGTGCAAATTCTTTTGTACAATTGAAATAAAACAAAGCAAACTTACAAATAGTACAGGGAGTTTCACTGACAGATTTATTTCACTTATAACAAGGGGAAAAATGTCTTAAGTGAAAATAATCTGCCAGTGGAAAAAGTACTTTTTATCATTAATTATTATCAAGAATTATTGACTTGAAACAAGCTACTTCATCTAGTGCAAAGGTTATTTGTATATTGCTTTTGTCCTATTTCAAGTCTAATGTGATGCTTGGACTAGAAAATAGAAAATGTACATGAGGGGAAAGCAGTCCAACTCTCTGTGCAGAGTCAGACATTATCTGTTATTCTCAAAACAAAAAAGTGAAATGGGGACAAATTAGTTGCACATATTAATTCTCAAAATAAACTAAAAACATCAGTGTTACTTTTCTAAATATTCACATCTGAGATCTATTAACATTTTGAATTGGTTGCAAGAACAGTAATCTTCAAAATTACAACTTATTTAATAATTGCATGCAAAATGTTATCACAAACTAAAAGATGAAAAAACTAATGCTGGAAAAATACTGACATCTATTTCCAGACTATTATCAGATTTTGTATAAACTCTGCTGAAAAAGTGGGAAATGTGTGTGCAAAAAATCAGAAAGAAAATCTAAAGATCTGAATGATTCTACCTTCCCCGAGCATTAACTTGTCATTGAGACTCTGAGCAAACGTCAGCTCTCCGTTGTCTGGAGTGTGCGCCTCTTTGGATCTCTTCTTCAAAATCTTGCTGAAGAAGCCGCCAGACCTGGGGGCAGGAAAAAAATCAAAAGAAATCGTCACCTCCGAAATAAGAAAGAAATGTTTCACAATCAAGATTATCTGTTTCCACCCACTTGTCTGGTGTGGTCACGTTAGACGGAAGTGAGTCTGGTTGTCCAGAACCTTCCTGGTGTCTCTTTCTAAAGGAGCTGGACCTGGAGGTGTCACCCTGACCGTCTTGTGGATGATTTTTTTCCTGCAGAGTCACAAAGCGAGTGAAGAATTTAAAAATAAAAAATGTAAATAAGAAAAAAACAACTGAGTTCATCATTCTTCCAAATTCTAGTTGTTGCATTTTTCATCAGTTCTAGACATTTCAGTAAAAAAACCCAAAAACTTGAGGTTCTGGTTACACTCCAGAAAAATATCTGTTATGGTTTATCTTGCGTTTCTCTGCAGGTACCTCTCTGACGGCCACGGTCCAGGGGTCTCTGACGCAAACTGCCCAGGCTCCATCAGAGGTTGGAGACAAACTGTCGACGGACGAGTGGGACATGTCCCTCCTGCAGGCAGGCGATGAAGACAAAGCAGCTCAGGTTTATCAGTTTAAGACAGAAATGTCAAACTCATTTTCATTTCGGGTCACACCATGAATCCTTAATATCCTCAAAGGGCTGCATGAGGCAGAAATTATTGAAAAAATTAAATGTTAAGATATTGTAGCTTTTTCTGCATGTAACAATTTTATATTTGCATTTAAGTAATTTGCACAAAGACTAATTTAATTTTACCAATAAAATAATATTTAAAGGGGCAGAATTATGTGTTTCATACACATTGTATCATTTTATATCACTATCCATATAAAATGTTGTAGATATCAAAATGACTTAAAAGAAATTTGACTTTGTAATTTAATGCCTTGAAATTGGGCCTCTGTCTCTTTAAGAAACTCCTCTTTCCAACACTTTGCATGCAGGGAGTCATCACAACATCGCTCCTTTATATAACTTTTTAACCTTTTTACCAGCTCAGTTGCACTGAGAAGTAGCTCATATAATGAGCAGTTCCAGGTGTTTGCTAATTGCTGCTGCTTGGTCTATCAGGTGTTTTGCACAGCTGAATGGTTGCCATGGAGATTAAAGGATTTCTCAAACATGCATGACAGAATCAAAGCAACACTCCTGGTATGTTTTGATGAGGGAATAAAATTATAACATGATGTAAAGCTCAAAAATATATATTTTACATAATACTGCCCATTAAAAAAAAAAACTATTATCTTGAAGCTCCATTTTTGTGGCCTTCTGGTGACTGGAGGTCCACAGAAATAATAACAGCGGCTGATTTTGGCCCGGGGGCTTTGTGTTTGACACATATGGTTTAACAGTAACAGAGGAGTGATCAGTGCAGTGTCAGACGTACAGCGGTGGTTTCTTTGTCGTCTCCTCTTTGCTGTGACGTGGAGGCGACCCGGTGCCCTCAGAGCTCTCCCCGTTGCTCCTCCTTCCTTTCCATTTCTCCGGTTTCTCCTTTATGGCTCCAGAGCGCCGCTGCAGGTTCACTGGCCCGACTCCTTCCCCTAAACCGTTTTTGTCCTGTGTGGAGTCGGCGGGATGCAGCGGTAATGTGGATGGACGGACGGGGCCGGCGGAGGGGGGAGAAGTTTTCCCCTCCTTCTTCTTCCAGGCCACAAAGGTGTACTGGTCCAGCTCCTTGCTGTCCGAACGCTCCTTCAGCTTGGACGTCTCCTGGTTCCGGCTCTTCATCGGGGACGTCTGGTCTCGGTTGATGGCTGAAGATGAGGATGAGGAGAAGGCGACCCGTTCGGACTCTCTCTGGCTGTGCTCCAGGCCTCTTCGTCTCCTCTGCTCCCGCTTCTCCAGGCTCCTGGATGAAGGGACCTTGTTGGTGAGGCCGGGCTGCTGTCTCTTCAGTTCAGCATGCGGAGATGTTGTGGTGGTAGTGCTGGACTTTTTATCCTCCTGATGGGGGGAAATGCCTGTAGGTGCGTTTGGAGCCAGACCAGGTTCTTGATCTTCATCTAGCTGGGGTCCAGCCTCAGCTTCCGTACCACAAGGCTCCAAGTCCTCATCGTCATCCTCCATCTCTTCATCCTTCCTCTGCTCCTCCTCTGGGACGTTTTCATCCAGCATCTCCTCTGTAACCAGCTCTATGTCTGGATCCTCTCTCGTCTGAGGCTCTCTCGCCTCTTTTTGCTCCTTTTCCTCCAGTTTTTTCTGGGTTTCCTGGGCTTTTCTTGCCGCTTCCTCCTCTGCTCGTCTCTTCACTTCTTCTTCTATTCTCAGTCTCTCTTCCTCTTCTGCTTTTCTCCCGGCCTCTTCCTCCTCTTCTCTTACTCTTCTCTCCTCCTCTTTTCGTTTCCTGGCCTCCTCCTCCTCTTCTTCTTTCTTCCTTTTCTCTTCACGAATAGACTGACACCTTAAATGAGCAGAAATATTTGGTCAGATATTAAAAGCAGCATCTCCACACATTTTTTCACATAAACAAAATTTGACATTTCCAGTTATTTGTTCTTTTCGCACATTTATAAAATATAAACGCTAATATTCTCTTTATACATGAAAACTATATTTACCAGAAAGGCAGAATAAAGAACATAAGGATGAAAAGAAAGAAAGGGCAGAAAGAAAGACCGAATGAAAGAACGAGTGAAAGAAAGAAACACGAAAGAAAGAGAAGTTTTTCAATCTTACCCACACCAGTTATAAGCTTAAATTAAAGTCCACTGTTGTTAATATTTACAGGATTCCTGTTGTAATGTTGAGACTTGCTGAGTTTTTACCTCCTGCGCGCCGAGTGCCCTCTGACCAGGGCTTGTATTTTTGTTGCTCCGTGTTTTTGTCGATGGTACTCGGATCTCTGTGTGTGTCCTCGCCACACAGCTTGGATCACAGTAGCTGCCCGTCGCCTTTGCTCCTTTCTGCAGTACCTGCGCCATGAAGCCTAACAGACAGAACCTCAGGCTGGTTATTCAACAGGAAAGAAGCAACAAATGCATTAAAGAGAGTTCAAAAACCCAAACAGAACATCCGGTTTACCTGGATCAAGATGGCTGCTCTTCTCATATCTATGAACTCGTTCCTCTGCAGGTGAGCTCTGAACCAGCGCTGGAGGAAGATGATCTTCCGCATCACTTCTCTGTGCCGCATGTCCTGCAGCTGCTGTCGCTCCAGCTCCTTCAAGAAGACCTTGAAGAACACATGAAAGTTAGAGGGAAGAGTTTAATATGAAAAACATTTTTGAGACAAAATTTTAGGAACAAGACATAAAATGGACATGTTATTATTTCTTAAGTCTTCATGAGATGCTTTCATCAAAACATAATAGATTTCATTGCAGAAGTGCTCTTATATCATGTAATCATGATATAAGATTATGAGGGCATTGTAGGAAAATGCCCTCATTTCCTACAACACTTTGTTTAGGTTGATGAATTTTGAAGTTATTATTTCTGAAAAGTCTACCCCCGAGCCAATTTGAGGCGTTTCCCTCAAACGCCTCAACTTTTAAACATATTTTATACTATTCAAAGTTTGTTGCTAACGTTCCCTAAAGGTGAGTCGTTCCGTCTACTGCTTTAATCATGAAATACAAACGAAATGCTTCTTGTGATGTGAGGTCATAAAAACTCCTATATGCTTTCATGAAAGACTGAGTTCAGTCAATCAAATACATGTTTTTCTTAAGCTACTGCTTAAGAAAGGTGAGCATGCTTAAGATGAGCATGTTGGCACCTTGGTCTTGCCGATCTGGTATGTTGTTGGGTTGAAGCCCATTTTCTTCTCCAGCAACTCTGCAATGTCTTCTTTGGAGGCAGAGGAGTTCTTCAGCAGCAGAACCCTAAACTGCTCTAAAAACTCCTAAATAAACCAAACAAAGAACAAATACGGGTATAAGATTAAAAACAATAGGCCTTCGCAGTGCTTTGCTGGTCGGGCCTAATTATGCAGCTGAAGATTAGATAATAACACTCAATATTGCAGTGTATATTGTTTTAGGTACCCTGAACATTTATTCAAGCATTATAAATTATAATCTTTATGTTTTAATTTATTCATGGCTTTAAAATTAACTGCATTCCTGACGAAGAGGAGCAGATCTGCATTACCTGGAAGGTGTACTTGGCCGGGTATCCAGACCTCCTGATGCGGACGGTTTCTAGCATCCCTGTGTAATGCAGCTGCTGCAGCACTAGCGCCTCGTCCAAATGCATCTCCTTCTGCTCATGCCAACAAATGGTTACATCATAAGTGCGGTTGGTGAAAGCTCCACACTTTGGGAACAACTCATCACCGGTTGAGACTCACCTTCTCCGCATTGGAGCGGATGCAGCGAATGAAGAAAGGCTCGGCTTTGTTCAGAGTTTCTAAGAGTTTCGTTAGAGAGTTCTGAAGAAAACAACAATAAAGAAACAAGAGGTTTGATGTAGTTTCAGGGAAACACGGATATGTATTTACCCTGCAGCTACCGCTTTGAATACCTGGAACTGAGCACTGATGCTGGGCGGCTTCTTCTTCTTGTGCAGGTGGAGCAGAGACTTTGTGGTGCGATCGTGTAGCGTCAGACTCACAATGAACTTCAGAGACTGCGAATCCAGCAAACTCTGCACAGTGACAAACCATATTGATTGGCATCCTGAATGTAGACGTATGCTATTAAACTTATAAAACAGCTTTTAAATGAGAAGTATTTACCTTTGGGATGGCCTGCTTCTGCCTGACACTCTTGTTTTTCCTACGAACAGAGAAAAAGATGCAGAGTGAGTTCAGAGATGAAGCACATAGATCTGAAGATGGAACGGTCAAGCAGGAGATTAGTATGGCCGGGCAACTTCTTCATGCAGTCAGTGAGTGATGGAATCAAGGCTTGCACCTAGATGGGATGAATGACGAAGATGCCCGACACTGATAAAGAACAAATGTTGAAGAGGAAGACGAAGCTTGCTGCAAAAGATGGAATATGATTCTAATCAGGCCACACAATGACGGACATGCTCCCCTGGTTGCAGCATAATAGAAATTTGCAGCGTTTTTCAAACCCTACGAAGTTAAAGCTGTGTATTTGTGGCAGATGTTCAACTAGCAACAGAACAACAGCCCTAAAAATACAGTCAGAGCTACAAACAGATGGCTTCTATTGAGTTTTGGCACGTCACATTTGTGACCCACAATTGTCAGATTTTAAAAAAATCAAAATCATAAATCATGTTTTCTTTTCTTTCACAACACCACTTTGTGTTGTGAATTGCAATGTATTGGGGCATAAATATGTGTCAGGCACTGCACCATTATGTTCCTATCTGTGGGGACGCATCACACTGCAGCAATTTCTACCATGCTGAAAAGCTTTTGAGAAGCTTCGTGCTGCAGTGAAATTATTCCCTGCACCTTAAGGCCTCAACAAAAGCAGCTTCTCAAACTCTCTGACTCAAATAAAGCTAATCATAATCACGATAAAGAAGCAGCAGTGTGTTCATGAAACCTCAATGTTCTGCTGTAAATGAATGTTAGAGCATGTTCAGTCTGAGCGGATCAGGACTGGAGCGATCTGGAGCAGAGCCGACGTTGGCTCTGTCTGCAGACTCACTGGAGGACGTGGCGCGGGAAGCGGAGACGACCCCAGGATTGCAACAGCTTGCGAGGGTCTTCCCCGTCCAGCTGCAAGTTCTTTATGGAGCTGATGATCTCTGAATGCATTTCTCTGATATCCGCACCAGACACACACAAGGAAAAAGGCAGGGATGGAGGAGAAGGGAGAGTGGGAATAGTACGAAAAGACAGAAAGAGACAAAATAAAAGGAAAGGGCAGTTGGAAAAAACACCACTGTTAGGTCACCTCCAAAAGAAACATACCGAAAACGGTTACCCAAGACAAAAAACACACGGTGCAGAATGGCTGGGGGTCAGATTGCATGAGAAACACACAGGTTTCACACGCTGCTCATCTGTGAAGCAAAATATGTTCTCCTGTCGATCATGAAACCACAAGACACACAGGACCACCCAACCATGCTGTCACATCCTTTATAAGAACAGAGAAAGACCCGCACACAAGCAGAAACAGAAACGGGTGTATTGAGATGATGTTTCACAAACATACACACGCATATACATACACAAACAGAGAATTTTTTGGCACCCTTGCTAAAGATGTGTAAAAAGTCTAAAAATTAGGTGATCTGGTCACAATTGTATTATCTCAGGGTGAAATAAGTATAAAAATCCAACTTCTAATTTGAGCACATTTATTTAATAAATACTAAATAAATCCAGTATCTAAATAGTAATTGTGTTAAAATAAAACTATCATTGATGGTGCCTTTAACAGGCCTTTTAAAAATAAATATAACTGAGGCATTGTTTATACCTTTTACTTTAAGATTGCTGAAACAATTAATCGGATTAATTGAGGTGAATCAATTGATTAAATAATTATCAGCTAATTTAGGATTTTTTAAATCCGATAAATCGTCACAATAATCAATATATTAATTGGTAGCTAAAATAATGGTTTGTTGCAGCCCTAATTTGTAGTAACTTCCATGATTTTTTGTTTCCCTGTGGAGTAAATACAACATGATGCAAAGACTAATTTCTTTTTCACTAAGCTACCAGATGAAACTTCACAGAAATTATTCAGTCTGTACATGTAAACCTGAAAACCTGTGTGGTGGTGGAAAGTGGGATCTATGCACTGAGGAATTTAGATGGATTGTATAAAGAGGAACAAACCTCTAATATTTTACAGGACTGTAAAATAAAAGAGGGGGAAATATTAGAGAAAACTCGGTCCTGTTTGTTAAAAGATGGTTGAACAAAGTACTCACTGCTCGCGTCACAATTGTGCCACCAGGGATTTTATTAGTAGAGCAATTTTCTTAACGCGGTATTTCCCCCTCACCCTCTAGTGAATAAACATACTGAAATTAAATGTTGGATTATACGAGTGCAGTAAAATATTAATTTATTTTAAGGCTTGTCACACATCTGCGTATCCCTGTCACTGTGGTGGTTAACATGCAGGACTGAGCTGAGGATCGGTGTTGCTTGCCGGCTAGCTGTTTCCATGCTGTGGCTGTTGCTGGCTTGTTACGGGTAAAGTAGTGGTTGCATGTGTGGTCCCTTAACTGTGGCTGGCGGGGTTAATATGGAGAATTTTCCTGTGTCCCAAAGAGAGTCCATGCAGTGCTTTCCTTATTCTGATCATGAACACAGAGGTCAGGCAGGGAAGGAAACAGTCCTTCATGTTTAATTCTCCCATAACAAAATAAATCTGCAACACATGAGCCCAACAATACAAAACTAGCCTTCGTGGTTTGATTAGCTTCTGAGAAAGCTCTCATGGTTGTGTTTGCATATTTGGCCCGGCGGCCTCTCTGTGTGTATTTGAAGAACTGTGAGCTTTTAAGGCATCACAGCTAATCTGAGTGGCTACTCAACGAAAGCCTGCACAAACATTGTTCTGTGCTCTGCAGCTACAACAATAAACGTCCAAATGATAGAGTTCAGGAGGGGCTTTGGAAAGTACATAAAAAGGAAGACGATTACAATAAGGGAAGACTGAAAATGTAAGTGAAAGGGGAACTTTTTTATTTTGCTTAAAGTGTTATGCAGCTGAACTGAACTTCCTTATACTGCTTCATCTCATGTCAAAAATACAGATGCTAAAATATAAGAAAAAACCCTGCTATTTCTCTGAAAACAACATTACATCAAATCAGACCTGACATGATTTAATGAGAGCAAACTCAGAAGGCAGAACAAACCGAAAAAGCAACTAATTCCTTCTTCCTGCTTGGCCTCTTGTCCTCATTCTTCTCTGCTTTCCACCAAATTCACTTACTTCTTATTCTCATAGCTAGCAAAGATGTCTTCGAAGGCCTCTAGAGGGCGCTCCTCTGAGTGATCAAAGTAGAAATCGAGCATAGAAGCTCGTCTGTGGAGGGAAGAGGAAGAGGAGAGAACCGCACACACTGGGGTCACCAAGAGGTGGGGAGGATATGGGTGACTGAGATGAGGGGGAGGAAGATTTAAAGACGTTTCCCAAATATCCATCCTCATCTCACTCAGCACAACAGGATTAAAGTGGTGGCCCATAAAACAACAGGTGTAACATTTCCAAATAGCACAAGAAGAGAATATTTTGCTGATTTTACGTGAAACAAAAGGTATCAACCACAAAGGGTGCAAAACCAGCTCTCGCAGCAGACAGATCCACTCCAGAAAAAAGTGAGAACAAAGCTTTACAACAATCGATGCCAATGACTTACTTGTACATTCGTTCTATCGGGGTGTTGGAGCGTTGCAGCTCTCCTAAAGGAGTTCTGGACGCTGGACGGATAACACCTAAAAGTCAGATAAGAGACCAGTAAATAATCAAAACCTGCGTCACTGGAAGCAGATTTTCTGCTTTTCACAGTCTATTAAGTTTGTTGCGCTCCTTTTAAATACGTCAGAGGACGACTTATAAAGATTGAAAATAAGCAGAGGGATTCAGAATTGAAGAGAAACTCTCAGAAGTTTGTGACCGCCTTTATTTTTCATGCTGACCTTAAGGCAAATTACAGAGTAGGACATCTGCTGTGTGCTGAAGCTGCAGTTCAAATACATATGCATGACGTTACCTTTCTATCTTTCTGCATTAGGAGAAAACTGATGTTTTTAAAGGGACAGTTTTAAAGGGGAGATTTTAAAATGAGATTCTGTGAAGTTATTATACACAACCTGCAGTATAAAGATGCCATATTGCAGTGAATTTGTAGAGAGTTGGAAGAGCTTGGGCGAATGGTTTAGCTTACTTTAACAAGTTGAAAATGTTCCTAATCTCATGTTTTAATCTCTAGAAAACAGAAATATTGTATTGCACTTAATAAAAAATGTCCCTTGTTTTACTCATTACACTAAAATGTAAACCAAAATGTTGCTTTACACATGAGGTAAAGGTTCAGAGAAAGACTTATTTTAGCAGACTTTCAGTCTTTGTTTTCTTAACCGGTCTTTGGTGAATTACTGGCACATTCTGTGTTATTGTCAGTAAATAGGGTCCGATTCTTTTCCAATTCGGTTCCAGTTAATTTTTTTTTTTTTAATTCTTCTGATGGTTTGTCAGTTTCTCAGCTCGAATGAGGTTCGTTTTCTGGAATGCTGTATTTAAGTCAAACTTGTCCTCTGTTTTGCTGTCCAAATAATTACATATTAAGACTAATCTGTCCAAATTAGTTCTGGTCTTTGTTTGTGTTCCTTTTGGCAAACTTCAGTAAAACTTTGACATTATTTTGGAACAAAAAAGTTTCCCTTTTGCCCTCTTATTGCAAAAGTTAAACTTGTTCCATCTCTGCTTGTACAGACATGGACTTCAAACACCCTGCTGTATGTCCTGTGGAGCCATTTTAGGTTTTTTCTATTCAGAGGTTTTTTTTGGCTCTTGTGGCCTGTATTTGACAGTGATCTGACAGAAAAGCGGCTGTGAGTGCAGGAAGACATGCAGCAAAAGTCAACGAGCCTGGTCTAGAACCCGTTCAATTGGGTTCTACCCCTGTGCCACTGCCATGCCCCTTTGCAAGCTCCATTAAGCATTTTGCGTTCTGCTTTCAGGGAGAGCGTGGTTCAGACTTGGGTATTTTGGAAGCTGTTGGATGAATGGGTGATTTTACATTCTCTGACACATCTGTGTGTAGTTTTAGTCACTTAGTGGGAATCACCGGAGGAGTGTCATAATTTATTTCTTGTCAGAAATTGTATTTTTAAAATGTAATTTTGCAGATTACCTGAATATTTCAATGTTGTTACAATCAATAGTAAATATTCCCAATATGACACACAGACCGAGTTGGGGGTCCTAATTTACCTTTGATGCATATTTGTCATCAAAGACAAAATGTTCCGATATTTTTCAAGTCTCATATGTTGGCTGGAAATGATCCTGTCAAACTTTCAATAACTGATCCACAGAACCGTGAACCCTGTCCCTTCAAATAACTGATTTTTAGCAGGTTTACCTGCTGTTTTTGAGGCCCAGGAGCGACCCGCCTCGTTGAAAGCGGCGAGGCCCCTGATGGTGGCTCTCAGGATGCCCCACCGGAACATGGCCACTGGGTCCATGCCAATGAGCTGCCGCACAAAGGCTCTGTCGCTGCTGCGCAACAGCGCCACGATGTCTGGACGCATGTGGTCTGTGTTCTTCTCCCGGAAATCCTGATGAGGTTACAGATAATGAGACCATTGGAGGCAGAAACACTTGTACCCGAATTTGAATGATGCAGCTGCTATCATACCTTGATGTGATATTTGACTCTTCCTGCGAAGTGCTGAATGACAAAGGCGGGCTCCATGACTGGGGTGGGTATGAAGTACTTGTTTCCATGGTGCTGCTGCTTGAATTTGGCCAACAGGGTCTTGTCTGTTGCATGTGGAAAGCTGGGGGTGCCGAGAAAAGACGAGGGTTGAGAAAAATTTAAATCAGAAGAAATTAAGTTTTTATTTTTACTCCTCTGACATGCATGAGTGCAGCTGTCCTTACTTGCTCTCCTCATCCAGAAGGTACAAGAGGCCTGTGGGTTTCTTGCTGATGAGGTGGATGCAGCCCACATTGTCTGTGTAGTCAATGTTGTGCCAGGTGATTCCCTCTGACTGATACTCCTCCTGAACGTGGCAGGAAAGACCATTTTTGGTCAACAAGCTCATGTCATATGATTCAATTCCCCAAAACACCACATAAAAAACAGAAAAACATTTTAGCACAGGCTTTTTTTAATTGTGCTTTTGCTGAAATAAATTTAATTAACTGCTGGAATAAAAACCTCTACATCTCTAATATCTACTCCTCTGTGATTGATGCAATAAATTAGCTAAATTATCCTTAAATAGAAGATTTGATGGGTCAGTTTATCAACTATAAAGTTAGGATTTGAATCAAAAATGTAAAAAAAGAAACTACCCACCTGCTCCAGATTAAAAATGTGATTGTTAAAGTAATACTGCAGCTGCTCGTTTGCATAGTTGATGCAAAACTGCTCAAAGCTGTTGGTTTCAAAGTCCTCAAAGCCAAAAATATCCAGAACACCAATGGACAAGCACTGGAAGACAACGTTGAAGCGTCATTCATTCGCATGTAGCTGGATGTTAAACTGGTTTTGGTCAATCGCGGGTTATGTGTGCTGCTTTCTTACAGGAACAGATTCCTCCATGTCTTTCTTGTTGAGCAGTGCGTGATTGATGCGCAGCACGATCCAGTCAAACAAGGCGCCATACAGAGACTTGGCCATGGAGTCTCTGGCTGTGATCGCCTGAAGGTAGAAACAAAGGACTTCACGTGATGCAACTTTATCAGACTTCAGGGTTTTGAGGTGAAAAGAAGAAGTTTGCATCCGGTGTCTAAGCAGCAAAGAGGAAGATAAAGGGAGTTTGAAGAAATGTTTTTGTGGCTGGAGTTTACCTCAGAGTGGCTGTAGGGGAGGATCAGCTTGTCATTGGCAGTCACCGTTTTCCTCTTTGTCAGCGCCTCGACCAGCAGTTCCTCTTTGACCTGAAATGAACAAACACAAAGATTAAAGGTGCAACCCGAAAAACTGATCATGAAAATGAAGAAATCTACATTTAAGCTTTTAAACTGGTCATGAAAATGAAGAAATCTACATTTAAGCTTTTTTTCATGTGTGTTTTGGAAAAACACAGAGAATAGTATTTTCTCAGATCTAGCTGAGAAGACGAGCAGTAGAAAGAGTTGTGATGTGGCAAACCAAAGATAAAATATTGCGTAAATATAAACTAACGTAAAAGCTTCTTCTTTCTATATTTTGGATAACAGAACAAGAAGTTAAGTGTGGTACAACAATTTTTTTTCACATTCCACTTTGCTCCAGAAATCATAAGTATTTAAGGTAGTATTACTATGAGTTATAAGCCAACATCTCATCACAACATGTGAAAATGTAACCAAGGAGATATAAAACAATTAACCAAGAATCTAATCCAATAAACGCAAAGAGTTTAATGCACATTGTGCTTATTATTCTTGGCTTATTTTTTGTGAAATTCTTTCACTCATTAAAAAATAATCATGCATTTTTACTGAATTTATGCTGTCACTCCAAATTCTACTTCTATTTACTTTGTTTTCAACCAACTTATCAGGGATCTTTCTGTCACTTATTTGAGGATCATCACACAGTCTTATGGCGTGACTGCACTGCAAACCACCAATGACAAAATGATGCATTAAAATCAGCAGATCACCTTCAGCAGGTCAGAGAGGGTAGCCAGGACTTCAGGTGGGCCTACATCCAACCCTTCATCCCGACCTGATGACTTCCTTCTGTACGTCACGTTGCCAAGATACAGGATAGCAGACAGCACAGAGAAGATCCTGCAACACAATAATAAATGATGACATAGACTGAAAATGACTAGACAGTCACATGACACATGTTGTGGAGTGTGCTTCACTCCACACATCTGACTGAGGTCAGAGAAGTGAGGCATTGTGAAGGGGTTATAACGACACACTGTCCCCATTAAACTGCTCCGTTAGGCCAACCATTCAGAGCTGATGGCATTTTTTCTATTTCTTTGGTCACGTGACTCCATAAATTAAAGAAATACTTTGGATCAGACAATAAGGTTCATCTTGCTGCACAACACATTTATGACACATTTTAAATGTGTTTAAATGTGTCTTTTAACACATTTAAACAGAGCACGCTCATACAATAAAAATTAAATGTCCAGACCATGTTTAAACATTTTTCCACATAAAAGACTCAAATTCTCAAAGCTTTCAGTCCGTCGAGGCAATTTAAAAACATAAATACAATAATTAACTGTGGATTTGTGGATAATTTTTATTCAGTGATTAGGATTTAAATGTGGATGCATTGATGTATGGCTGAATGAGATCTGATGACCAAACAAATGGATTGATAAATGGATAAAAATCTGGATGGACGGATGAATCGAAGATGGACAGAAATACTGAAGAATGGATGGACAGATGGAAATAAAAACATTTTTCCAAGTTTTATATCCTTTTCCACTATTATCCAGAGCTACAAATTGCTCAAATCCCCTAGTTTTGCAGACTTTAGAAACCCCAAACTGATCACTGCTTAACTCACTGTTTCTTTGTGGCTGGAAGGAAGCCAACCATCTGCATCGCCTGCTGCAGCCTCTCAAAGTCATGACGCAAATCTTCCTCATCTTCGATCTTAAAATTCTCCTGCAAAGAAGAATAAGAGGGAAACCAGTTGGTCGGGGGGAACAAATAAAAGTGAGATCACAAAACCTAAAATGGCCAACCTGGAGAAGAAAGGGATCAGTGAACAGAGGGCTGTGAAAAGAAAGACGCAACAAAGGCGGCCTCATTAACATGCAAAGCACATGTGCGGAGCGAGCTCAGAGTGTACACAACAGCTTATTTAGACGCTTGGCAGCTTTCATGAGCAACAGATCCTTTCAAAGTCCATTTCAGAGACTAAAATACTAATTTTTCCAGCTTATGGCTAATTAAAACATTGAAGGTGGAGTTTATTGGACAGAAGTGGGAAGCAACAGAAGGGAGACTAAATGAAGTTTAGAGTACTTTGTACCTGCTTGAGGTAGAAGTACTCTTCAGGCGGCAGCAGTTTAAACTCTGTTCTTTCCTCCTCTGAAGCACCAAGCAGCAGGTAGTAAAACACGTGGTAGTTCCTGGGGAAAACAAAAGATGACAGCTGTTATACAGGTACTATATTTAGAAAATCGTTACAGCCACACAAATCTGGCTGCCAAACATTATGGTGAACTAATAAATTCTTGAGATTTTCAATTATGTTGCTATTATCTGATCGGTCAGAAGTCTGATGTTTGTGGTTATACACAGAGATTAAAAACGCAACGTAAAACAAACAACATATGGAAGGCGATATCAGCATCTCGGAGATGTTCATATCAGTTTTCCACTTGTGCAATCAGCCGAAAGGTAAACAGGTGACATGAGCTTTATTGTACAAGCCTGCTAGATTAATGAGTTTCCATGCTTATCGTGAAAAAGCAACAACATAGAGCCGACTCCCTCTCCCCGACTAGACAGGCAGGATATTCAGTCAACAGCAACTGTAGGAGAGGAGATTAGCTGAACTGTGAGCAGACTGTGAGTAGGCGGAGGGTTACGTAGAGCGACCTGTCAGAGAAGGGTGAATAGATTTTCCAAAACTAGCTGGAAGAAATGTAGACAGGAAACATATGAATGAGTAATGCTCTACCCACTCAAAGAATCTGCTGTTGTTTCCTAAGAGGTATTCCCAAAATACAGCTGAGAAATTTGGGTTTATAGTGCAAATTGAAAACCTTGTAGTTAGGAACGGACTTAAAAGAAATAATAATGCTTGCGTGGTCTTGCTTTCAGTACAGATGTAATTCAGTCAAATTCTTTCTTCATTTCAGGGGACCGTACATTTTTTATTTTTTCAAAATACCTGAAACAAATTTCCAGATTTATTTTTTTACAACATTTTTACAACATTCTATCCATTTGAGCAACATAATTACTTCACACTGTCCATAGTCACAAATCACACTGCACTTTTATTCTTTACATTTCTTATTATGTATGAATTTTATGAAGCCTATTGTGTGAGCTACTACATTTGAGTCCATTTTTGCTACTCATGTGCCTTGAAATTGCACCTGAGGGACAAATAAAGTTATTTGAACTTAATAGCAATTGTGTCTTATTATGTGTAGGCTTAATAAACAATACTAGTACTGGTTTCCAAAATGATTTAGAGGCATTTCATGCCTTTTTTTTTCATCTGGACAAAAACAATTCAGCGATTTTTCAAAATAGCCTGAACTAAGTACATATCTTTGCCATTGTGGAACAAAAAATATTATTTTTAGTACTATGTTTACCACACAGTTTAAAAACAAAAGGTCCAGTTTAAAATTGTCTAGAGTAAAAAAAGAAAATGGTGAAATAGCCCTTTTTAGTTTTCACTATGCGTAAAGCCAGTTAAGTCCAAAATGAAAATACCAAACCAAAGTTGTGACGTGGCAAATCAGACACAAAGAATCTCATTTAAGCATAACAATAGGTATGTGAAACCTATAGATTTTGTTTTCAAGACAGCATAGGAGTGGTCCTGAAAAGTCTGAGGTGTCTGAAGCCAATTAATCTGTCTGTTTCCCAACAACAACCAATGAATGAAGAATGAAAGTGCTTATTAGTCACACAAATAGCAACAGAGTCTGGTGTGAGTAACAGCGAATCAGATGGTATGCAGAGCAACATGCCATCCTGTCAACACCCAATGTTTTTTGTCTTTGTACAGCGACAGAAAACATAACATTTAAGTAGCTACAAATTTGACAAAACCACATAATTAGTTTCAGAAATATGATATAATGTTATTATTATCTGTCAATGCTGCCTTCAAAGAGTGAAATTTACTGTGGATATACAACCTAGCAAGAATACTTCTTTTTTTTTATTTTATTGAAGTAGCATTATCCTCCATTGAAAATATTCAAAAAATACAACTTTTAATTTTACCGCATTAATCCAGAGGGTAGCAAAAGCAAATTAGGACGTATTTGTTTTTGTTAATATAATAGCCGTGGCTAAACTTTCAATTTCTGTAAAATAAATGCAACTGAGGTGTTTAACAAAAACTTTTTGTACATTTATTTTAGATAATTTCAGTTCCTACAAAGTTCAGGAATCCATGACTTTTTGTTTGAGATTGCAGAGACCCGTTTAACACTGGATATTAATCTGACTCTACACTGTGCAGACGACGTGAATGGAGCTTAAAAAATATATACAATCATATTCATCCTTATTGCAAGAGAATTGCATCAAAGAGTGGCCTCTTGGGGTCACCAATCTTCCATAACAACCATTAAATCATTACTTACTTTGTCCCTCTCTCCTGGTAAATTTGGCCTCCACTGACACATTGACAAGATGTCAAATAAAAGATGAGTCAAGCCTGAGAAATTACAGCAACTTATGTTTCAGGTGGGTTTGGACTTAAAGATAAGACAAATACGTACAAAATCAGCTTGTAGTCACTGTTAAGCATGGTTCATTCTGTGGGTTTGCTTCAGCATCATAAACTCTTTTAAATATAAATCTGGTTTAAATACCAGTAGACTGAAAACTGGTTGTTATTCAGTGTTTTGATCCAAAACCATAAATAAATAAAACCAGTGGATGAACTAAAGCAGTGGTTACTTCCAGCCTTTACAGTTTCTGACTCACAGAATAATTAGTAAATCAATGTATAAATTTATAATGACAGTACTACCAGCACTGCCTGTCATTAAATCGCTTGTATCTAATTTAAGAAATCTTTCCTCTCCAAACAAATGTCATCCTGTTCATAATTTTGAGTAATTGATTCATAGCTGTAATTGGAACACTGTATTCTTTTTATATTCAATGTTTTCTTTTTTCTAACGGGACAAATATATCCCTTCGGTTTTATTCTTCTGTGTTTTCACATTACAATTTACTCTCTAGCTTTGTTCCAGTAGCTCAATACTAGAACAAAGCTAGTTTCATTGTGTTTAAAAGTGTTACACTGGTTGTGTGGGGGTTGCAATTTGTGTTAAAAGTACGATATAAGTAAAGTTAGACTGATTAATATATTGCATAAATTTGCTTTATCTTTATCATTTTGGTTGATTTCTCAAGATGATGTAAAAACTCTACACTTCCTGTTAGTGAGGCCTTGACCCCAGCTTTGGGAAATTGTGTAAAAAGGGGACTGACCAAAGATCTCTCTCAATCTGCAAAGGAAAAAGTCCTGTCCTACCGGCAGGAGGAGGTTTTACCTAAACGCAGCGGTACTAAAGCTTATGGAGAGCATTCAGGACTCCGGTTTGGTTTGAGATTGTGCTACTGCAATAAAAGAAGGATTTATTTCAAGGGTTTCTACACATCTTTCCCAGGTGTGCCAATAAGTGTGCTGAAATCACATTCAGCAAGGATAAGAGTGGGTGGGAGTGCAAGTGTTTCTGCAGATGAATATCTGACGACTCCACATGAACTTCATTTTTAACCATTAGGGTCTGCCGATGGTTAAACGTCTCATGTTTATCCAGACGGCCTGAGGAAGCGCTCTGAGAGTGGAGGGTGAGGGCCACCCCCGGGTCAATCCATACCTCTCATTCTTTTCTCTGGAGACCAGGCGAGACTTTTCCAGGAGGTACTTCTCAACCACAGCCCTGAAAGACAGAGAAAGAGGGAATAGAAAACATGAGGAACGGTAACTAAACAATTTGGATATTTTAGCCTGGTGTGTGAGTCAAAGTCAGCTTGTAAGAATAAGTGACGGGAGGAGCACAAGTGGACACGAGGACAGATGGTTGGAACAATCAGTGTGCAAAGAAAGACAGTCTCATACAAACGTCGAAACTCATTACAAACTATAAACTAGCATCCAGCAAAACATTAAAATGCCATACAGATGCTGTCACAAGGCCTGTAGATTTAAAAGCAGTGATATTTACCAAACAAACCAACCCGAGGCCATAAAGTCTTCTAAATCAGATTTTATATGTCTAACTTGTTTTCTCTATATCCAAGAAAAAACAACACTGACGCCAGTCCTCATGACACACCAAGAATAGAGCTCCGCTGTGAGAAACTTGGTGGTGTCCATCCACCAAAAATGCAGCCTTAAATGCAGACAACACAAAAAAGGTTTCACATTGAACAATTTAAACTGCTAGTTTACAATTACTGCTATGTTGGCATGTGCTATGTTGGAAGTTTCATGGTTTCAAACCCACAAACAGAATAACAATGCCATTCTCAAGCTGTTAAAAAGTTCTAAGTTCTAGATGAAAGATAAAATGTTAAACATTTTTTGAGAAAGAATTCCTTGACAGGAATTCAGATTAGGTTGCACTCACAAATACCTCTGAAGGAGATTAGATCAAAACCTGACAAGTTGAACTTATTAAAACCTGTTTTACAACTAAAAAAACCCAAATAAATAAATGTAAAACATTTGAGTTCCTCCTAAGTACTTCTGACATTGTCAGTGTTCAGGTGTATTAGAAATGCTGATGAAAACTAAAAGTTTGTATATATTAAATAAATTACTAGGAACCAAAAACACACTGGCTACACGCACGAGGAAAAACCTGAACCTGTTGGTCGCTTTAGTGTTCACCTTCATGCCACTGGAAATGTTTTGCATCTTAGTGCGACAATGCCATCCTATGTTGCACAATAGGAGGATGACTTTGACCTTGTTTTTACATTGCAAGCAGTGGAAACATTTTAACCACCAACACCTGGAGTCGATTTTGTGGATTTTGGTCCCTGACTGGTTTCTTTCTGCTTAAAATTTTCCACATTTTTTTCACGTTACAACACAAACTTTGGATTTTAACACAAAGTAGTGTGTGATTGTGAAGTAGTAGGAAAGGTTTTCAAAATGTTTCAGAAATAAATATTGTTGTGTGCCATAGCAGGTCCCATAGCATGATGCTTCTACCACCGTAATTCAAAGTGGAAATTACATGTTTGGTAGTTTTTTTTATTTTTTATCACTTGGAAGACTCTCCCACCTGAGGTGTAGATCTCTGCAGCTCCTGCAGAGTTAGAATGAGAATATTGGCTCATTTTAACCTTGTCCTTTTATAAACCGTCCACACTATTTTATCTCTGACTTGTGTAGGCATTTACCATCTTGTTTGTTCATTAACTTTCTCTAACAAACCTCTGTGTTTTTCACACAAGTGGCTTCTTGCTATTAATTAGGTGACTTTTTCAACTGGTTGCAACAGATGTTGGGGGTGTCGGTGTGAGAGGGGACTCAAAACATCTGTATTAATGGTTACAACTCTGTTTTTCTCTATGAGCACTATATGCTCTCCTCTTTGCAGCTGCTTCCATGACACAAATAACCACAGAAACTTGCTCAAGGCACAGCTAACAAATACGTTATTTGGTTCCCCTGTTTAATGTGACCTAAATCAAACACAGACATTGATCTTTATCATATAAAATCCCCCCAAACACAGTGAGCTTTGGTTTTGCATAATGTGACAAAGTTCAAAGAAAATAATGGTTTTTGCTAAGTCAAAGCTGGTACAAAATGTCCCCAAGACGAGTTCAAACTGACACATTGTCGCCACAAAACATCCCATAACAAGAAGTTCCTTTTTAAACCGTAACAGTCGAGTATAAAACGTATGACACCTTGAAATCCTCTGATTTCTTCTAAGTAGGTAGAGGAAACTAGGTCAGCAACCTCCTGTTATAAAGTTTCTCTATTAACTGTTGGAGTGGCTGCAACAGTGGAGCTGTATGCACAGATAGGCAGGCTGTGTAAAGTTCAGTGAGCAGAGCTGCTGTGATGGCCCTGTGGCTCTTTCTAATATAGCTTTCTGTCTCTTTATTGTGAAAAGTCACAGAGCCACACAAGCTTAGACAGCAGCTGTTAACCATTGTCTCAAAAGATTCAGTCTGCATCTAAGAAAAGAATCAGCCTATTAAAATAGATTCTGCAGACATTTCTTTGGGCAAACAATCTAAAAGAGCACCAGGTGCCACAGGGGGATAACCAAGGAAGCCCACTTATTTTAGCTCTGAGCAGCTGTCAGCACTGATGCAAGTCTGAAAATCCAACTCTGAGCTCTCTGCTAGTTTCTGGCGGCTGTTCTCCCCGGCCCTGATGAGGGAATAAGGAAGTCACCCTGCTGACTAGACTTTGAAGCAGCCTCTACCCAGAATCTGACTGCAGAGAAAAAGGAAGAGGACACTAATGGCTCCAAGTTTCATCCCACATGCACACTGAGCATCACATGACCGTCCATAAAAAAAAAAAAAAAAAGCAAAGAGGAAGACGTTTGGCTGAAGATCCAGATGTGGGGGAAAAAGCAACAGGAAGCAAAACACAAAGAAGCTATTTAACAAATGTCGATTACTTACCCTCGGACTACTCCGCTCTCCAGATAATTAACCTGGATGAATTTACCGAAGCGGCTGGAGTTGTTGTTGTGGGCTGTCTTAGCGTTACCAAAGGCCTGGAGAAGAGAAGACAGAAAGTCAAAAATAATTGAGTAAAACTATCAAATAATACAGTTTTCTCAGACAGGCAACACTTTACTATATGGAAAAAGTTCCTCGTGGTCTGATGTTTTTACAACAAAATACGTGACATTTTCACTGAGGTGAGAAAGCTACTGTTAACAATCCACTTTGCATCTTTTCCATTAGTCTCCAACACAGGTTTCAGCCTCCTGCAGCTCATCAGTAGTCTTCATCTCTGAACCATATTGACTTTCAGACCATATAAGGAAGTTCTGCAACTGAATCTAAAGTGGAGTGTACTTCCACTTAAGCACGCAACTCTACCAGCAAACTTACTTCATCAACAACAACAAAACCTCTCTGACAACAAATAGGCCCGCTACCCGACGGCCTAATGCGCTCTGTTCTGGCTGAAGCTGCAGAACAGAGTGAGTCGATTAATCTGCCCTCCTCTCACACGTTACTCATTCATCTCTTTCTGTTTTCCCCTTCCCGACCTTTCACTCTGCCTTATCTGTGTGAATCTCTGCAGGTAGGAGAACGCAGAAGGTCAGCGATGATAAATGAGTGGGGGGCCGGCGCAGCATGTACAGACTGTAAGCACAGAAGCACAGGCAAGACTGTTTCCATCTAGGGAGGTGGAGTGATTTCCAGTGCAGCTAGAAGCTACCAGGCTTCACTGAGGGGCCCAGAATGCTGCATCGGTACGGTAACTGAGCAGTACTTTTTCCTTCATGATGCACATGTTCACATGGTTACAGACACACACACAACTAAAAGCCACCGCAGGGGAAGTTGACTCAGTGAATGCTAAATAGGAGCCACATTGTGTTTTCCAAAGCAGCATGCAGGGTTGAGTTTGATATAAAAGCTCTGGTGCTGATCAGAGTATTGGGGACAAATGTTGATTTCTTGTCTGCACCTCCTTTCTTTCCTCCTCCACGTTTTATTTTTTTGGGTGCAGTGAACTCATTAAAGCAAGATGTCACTCTATAATGTAACAGATTTGCACTTGAGGGATGTGTCAGGTAATGGTTTCTTGTTCATGCATGATGAAAGAGGTGGGCTGAAGCGTGACACCAATTCCCTCGAGTCAAACCAGAGCTTTTTAAGACTAATCTGCAAACTCAAGCCCTGCAAAAGCATTAAGATCTCTTAAACTGAAAAACTTGAAAGTTTCACGCTGCTGAAGTCCATTTACCAATGAGATGACTTCTGAAGGTTGCACTAGATTTTATGTGGTAAAATGAAGAGTTAAAAAGCATAAATACATACAAATGCCAGAAGATTTTCAAAGCCTTCTGTCCTTTATCTTCATAATTAGTTAACTGGGGTCTCCAACTCCTATTCATGACAACTTTGAATCATGAGTCATAAGAAACTATGCAGCCATTTTAAATATAAAGAAGAGAACAAATATATCGAATTACAATTTGAAAATATGCAACAATTGACTCACAAAGGATTGCTTGGAAACAATTCTAGGTCAAAGTATTTATAGAGCCATTACTTAAAACTTTGCATAATTGGTCAGTAGGATGAACTTTTACTGGCTTTCATGATAACACCTGATGTCAGCCTGAGATGCTAAAGCTCAGATGATGATGGTGAAGTGTTATTGTGGTCATGAGGTGAGTCACGAGAAGAGGCAGGTTAATTACAAATAACCTGCATATATTGCCATACTCAACACAATTATTGTGACTTAATGTTTTCCTAATATTGTGCAGCCCCAACATAGAGGCAATATGTATTTTTTTGTAGCTTTACTTTGAAGTTTTGTTTTAATTAAAAAAAAAAACAAACAAAACCAAATTAATTTTTCAATTTAATTTTTTAATTTTTCAAATTTTTCTTTCATAGAAAAATGAAAACAAATTCCTTTATTGGGTTCTTCTTAAAAATTATGCTTTTGTGGCTTCAAACTACTTTAATTCAGCAGAGACTGAGGGGCAAAATTCTTTTGGGCTTGTAAAGGTTGCTGAGTTCTGGTCTGGCACATAAAATACATTAGTTTGTGGTTGCAATGTAAAAAAAAAAAAAAAGCTGAAACAGTTCAAGTACTCTGAGTAATTTTGCAAGAGACTAACCCCTAACCCTTATTCAAGCTTCAATTCCTGTGCTCAGAGTATTGATCCTGTGGCACAATTGAGCTCAGCGCTCAATGCTGCTCACTGTGCCGGGTTTTCTTCCCAGATCCCTCCCACTCCCCTGCACACCAGGAGCCCAAAAACCCTGGGAAATCTCTGCACAACCCGCACTGCTAGGGAATTACAAACATCTTGTAGCCTCGTTCGTATTCAAACATGCCCATGAGCGTGATCCGATCTTTAAACCCGATTGGCTGGAACCATCAGCAGGTATGAGGAAGAAGACCGAGAGCTTGCCAAGCTGTGACTGTGGAAAATAGGCACGGTCTTACAAAACGGGGGTTTGCACACAAGGAGGTTAAGAAAAAAAAAAAAAAGAAAAAAGGAGGGAAATAAAGAAAGAGAGAACAAGAGAAGGAGGGAAGGGGACACGCGGGGCCTCAGCACTGTGCGCGCTGTCGGCCACGGTTGACTCAAATCTCCCTGCACGCCACCACTTCAACTGATTTATCTGTGTTGCGAGCTGGCTTTTCTAGTAGCACTGTTCCTGGTACGTTTCCATTCATACAGCCAGACCCACCAGTATGAAGTCTCACATCCCTGTTTAGCACAGAAACTTGCACACACACACACTGTTCTCAACAAACACAGCAGGAGGCGTGCCTCTCAAACAGCACAGATCAAGTTGTTTGCCCCAACAAGCAACACAAACAGAGCGAGCTTTGAATGCGCCAAAATATGAAGCAAAAACTAATTCAGTCATAAGATCTGTGACAGATTTAAAAGGTCGGGGAGGCAGTTTAGTGACAACTCCCTAGAGACTACTTTCAAGGATTTGATAGTTGTCATATGTAACCAATTTATAAATAATTCCAACCAAAAGGCAAGAAAACAATTATCAGTAAAAATGTGCTGCTGCTGGACCTCTTTTGGATAGCTCTGAAACTTTGAGGAGCAAACCTCAAAACGAGCCAAAGAGCTTCAGCGAAATGTTTCCACAGGGAGATGCCAGGGCCCTGACACAGATACCTCACTACAGCATGAGTATGCTCACAAAGGGCGGTAAATAACCCAAGTGATCTGGACTGCAGCAGCAGAAACACAACTAAAATTAATTCAAACATTTCATCAGGGAGGTTTTAATTTTGGGATCTCCAAACAACAAAAGTGTTGTGATTTGAGACAAAATTTGAGTTCAAAAATCGGTAAATTTCAGGTTAAACCAGAAACTCAGGTCAAACCGGGGGAGTTAGGAAATTAAGGATGTAAACTCTGGTAACTGGGACTAGCCTCTCACAATGACAAAATAATCAGTGTTTTCTGTCGGACTGAATGAGTCTTTGGTGAGATCAGATGTTGCTGGCAGAGACTAAGCACAACCGCGTCGCTACACAGTTCCTCCTCCGCACAGCTTCTCACCAGGTCATCAGTTTATGACTCCACTTACATCCTGACCCTCGAAGTTTCTCTCAACTGAATTAACAAAACCAGCTATGCAATGGCATTAGTATTGACACTGTATGGTAACTCATTAACCAAATGAGTCTTTTTGTATGTTGGAAAAAGATTAACAATCCTCCCTCTTGAAGTTTGTGAAAAAAACAAAACAACAACCTTCAGCTGCAAATGACACATGAGACAAAATAGCTGTAGATCTGTTGCAGTTTGGGTTTTTCACAATTATATTTTTTAAAAAGTAGTGTCTAAAACCAGTATGATAAAGCATTATGATGCTTTTTAGAAAATCACTTACACACCTATTCTTCACAATCTAGTCTCTTCACATTAGGAGCTGTCTGAAAACGGACTTTTTTCCTATAATTCCACATTTGTTTCTCTTCATGGGACATTGAGTTTTTAGGTAGGGAAATTGTTTCATTAATACCCAGCTGATCCCATGACTGCCATCCCAGCATGATGGAATTAAAATAGTGGTAATGGTGGCTGAAGAAAGAAAAATGTAATTGCTTCAAGATGCAATGGCTGACATCTGAAATTCAGCATATTCTTAGTAGTAAGTGAAAAAGAAAGGTTTTAAGAAAAGAAACATTTTTTTTTCTCAACAGGATGCAGTAAAGTCATAATTTTCAACTAAAGAGACAAGTTATTTTAACATCAACGCCAGAAACCCACAGCATTTTGGCCTCATTTAAAATGAGTGAAACATGCACACTCATGTTTGCATGTTGAGAAAACGAGCTAGAATATGTCACCCGGAAAAGCTGCAGCAAACGGAGCAAACCAAGTTATGAGGCGTATATGTGTCTGTCACAGAGAGATCATAATCCAAACATTGGGGAAGCAGGAACACACAGCTTCTCTTCCTCATTTAGCATGCAAAAAAATTTAAGTAATTTTTGATGGACTTTTAGCCTCGAATGTGCTGCATTTGGTATAATTTTAATTGCGTAAATGAGCATTAGTCAAAAAGTCAAATTAGATTTTTATCTTCTAACTTAGTTATATAATTTGAAAGTTATATAATATATAATAATTAATAATTATAATAATGAATAATTTTATATATGTATTTTTTTATTCCAGTTCTTAATAGTTGAACAATCCTATGTTTGTAATTTAGCTCAGATCTGAATGTTTAAGAGGAAATTACTGTTCTGTTTATATCGTATTTCAAAGATTTTAAATTAAATGATATAAAAACTCATATATATATATATATATATATATACTGTATATATGTATATATATATGAATACATATATGAAAAACATGTGTGTGTGTTTTTATTGAATATCTATTCACTATTATGCATCAAAGCATGAATGATTATTTAATTTTATTTAAGTCAGGACAGCACTTTAAAATATTTGCTTTTGGATAATGCATTTACATACTTAAAAATATAGGACTCCTTGTTTTCATGCAATGATTGAAAATGATTATTTTTTCTTTCATTTTTGACCAGTTAAAAATTAAAAAATGTAAATGCCTGAGTAAATCTGGAATTTACTCTAATGAGTGAATTAGAGTTTACTCATTAGTACACCTTTTAATTTACTAGAGTAAATTAAAAGGCTGAAACTGAAACTCTGGCCATGTTTCCAGTACATCTCTATTTCACCTGAACAGCCCTATAGGTGATCATTCACTCAGGAGTTTGAAGGTTTAAAGTGACAAGTTAATGCACAGACATGTTAAAGGTGCAGAGCTTTAATAGCTGGGCCAGAGTGTCGAATGCCAACTTGCGGTCCGGAGTTTTACCAGATTGAAAATAAAAACAGCTGCTCCACCCAAGCCCTGATGAGCACCACATCAAACTCTAGCTTGTGGTGTGGTCACAGCACCACGAATAGCTGTTGAAACAGCCTGCAGACACACGCAGCACGTATGCGGCATAGAGCCTGTAAAGAAAAGCATATTCTAGCCTTCAGTGACTTTCTATATGGTGTGATTACAGGAAGGTTTTTGCATGTAAGTGTCTGTTTGGGTGTTTAAATTAAGAATCACGGGCACAGCAAGGCGACTTAAACACAGTAATGCCGGCCTTTCCCAGACTCATACACAATGCCACCCACTCTCAATAACTACTCATGCAGGAGAGATAAACAATAGATCAGCAGGCAGAATGGCCAGCTTCTCCTCTGCACTTCCTGAACAACAATACAGCACTCTGGTGTGTCCACACCCTTCAAGGCTCTGAGCTAACAGCAGAGGGAACCACTGCCTTTGCTTCCTGTGTCGTAGCCGCTTCCTGTTGAAGGGTTCCGGATGATAGAAACTTCCTGTCTGAAGCCATGAGACGGAGCGGCATGGAGCAGGCCGGCCGGGGACTTTGAACAGGAACGTTTACTTTGCTGGGACAACAAACTTAAGTTACAAGGCTACTGTAAGGGCCCTTGCTGAGTGGTCCCATGAGAGAAAGCAGCAATATAGTCACGCTACAGGTTTTACTAATTACCTGTAATAATGGCTTCATTTTGAAATTGAGATTATTTAAACTTTCTTTTGCCTGCTTCTTCCTCTTTAAAAACCTTACTTACTAAAATTATTTAGTTTCATTCTAAATAAGAGTTTATTTTCATTTCAAATGTTACTGTAAATCCATTTGAAGGACTATTTATCAATTTGTTCCTATTAATAGAAACAGATACAGTTAAAAGCAACATGAAGTGCTTTACAAAAGTTACAACCAATGAAACAAGAATGCAAGAGAGTTACAATTCACACCAGAAAATGAGAACAAATAAAAAACAATAGGAATTGTTTTTGTGAGGCACAAATACCTCAGACAGACATAAACCAAGTATGAGAAATTATAAAAATTAAATTAGAGATGCATCAATCTGCCTTTAATGGTTTATTGTGTTAAACATAACAAAAAATGATTTTAAAAAATAAATAAAAAGCACATTTTATCTATAATGTCACCATCTACTAGTGTATGCATGCATTTTTGTTTGTCCAGTGAGAGACTGCTGTGAAGACCGCTAGAGATAAGCACTAACCCCCCGATGACCCTGCAAGGATAAGCAGTATAGATGATGAATATCTTCTCACAGAACAAGCAGCTTAGGTGACACAGATCTTTTTAGGGTATTTCAGATTTCCCCTCACTCCTCGGCTTTTTCTAATCGCAGCTGTCAGATATGACTTTGAAAAAAAAAACAACACCCAAACCCCCTCTACTCTGACACATTTCTAACATCATCCCACATATGTGCCAGCATGTTGAAACAGCGGTAGCACTTGCTGACAATGAGAATAAGAAAGCTTCAAAGACGGGTAAAATAATACGAGAGGTAATTACGTAACAGCGGCTCAACCAGCTGAACCAGTTTGTGGGAAAAACGCTGAGATCTTTTGAGCTGATAGTAGGCAGCTCGTTTAATCATTTCTGCCCACAGAAGGTGTTAAAAACAATCTTTTCTCTATATTAATTTAAAGACAAACCTGAATGATTTATAGAGCAGTAAAATGAAAGCTGGAAGGCCACTTTTCCAACAGGTCCGAGGTTCAGGACATACAACTTGCCAAAACTTCAGCACAGCATCAGAATCCAGCACCACAAATGGTGATCTCATCTAGTCAAAATGCTGCCCAGGCTTTTAAACCTCCACTATTGCTGAAGAAACACTAACAGACTGGCAGGCGGACTCGCAATGTTTTGATTAAAGTAATCTGATCAACTCCCAGCACAAAAAGGCACCAAATGAAAACCTTTTACAACAGCAAACTTTGACTTCTTTTGTAATCATTCATTTCAGTTTTTTGTTGTCATTATTAGTATGTTTTGTTGCAACCTGAAGTGTGAAATAAACTGCAGTGGCGTTTGAAAACAAAATATGTATATGGGTTTATGTCTGGTTGAACGATGTGTGTGCCCAGTTGTTTTGTTTTTTTTCGGGGGGGATTTTATTGTAATCCATAGGGGGGCCCAGAAGAAAATCTTTGGGAACCACTGACCTAATGAATCCATCTCGTGTGTTAAAGTGTCCAGGTTTTGCTCTTCTAACACCTTCATATTACGTTTTGTGCTCAAATTTCAATGTGACCCACTTTTGAAACCAAAAGTGGGTCAAATGAACAAAAGATGAAAATATTGAAACAGTCCTCATAAAAGTATTAACCCTTTTGAGATAAAAATGTGTGATACTATGATTAAGGCTGCAGGAAATGCAAAGCTGCACAATACCCATGATAATTGCATGGCTATTTCCAGATGCAGTTCAGTTTCAACTTCCTCTCGTACGCAGGGCAGCTAAATATGAGCCCATCTCTATGTCTGGCCCTGAAACCGCAGCTTTGGACCAGGCTGACACACACACACAGAGAAAAATAGAGCAGCAGAGTGGCAACCAGTCTGCCAAAGTGACACGACTCTGCTGATGGAGGGGGGGAAAAAACCCCACCACCACTCCACCACCTCCTCCTCTCATCCCTGAATCAGACAGCCGGAACAAGAGACTGAAGCACATCAGGGGACTGAAGCTGCGCTCATTTACATGCATCTGAAAGCTGCAGTGTGTACAAGAGATGACAAAAACCTGACAGATGATGGACGGCAACAAAGTGGCTGCTTCCATCTGCTCCAGATTGCTCCATATTCTTGGTGGGAGTTTCCTGCTTGGATGGTTGTGGTAAAGGTTTGTGCAGTTTCCAAGTATATTAAGTTCCTATAAACTCACATTTACAAAACATTGGTTTTTGCTTTTCCACAGTATCTTCTACATCGAGTGAGCTGCATTCCACATCGGGCTTTTCTGACAAAGGATCTATTTTTGGTCACATTATTGTGAAATAAAACTGAGAAGTATGTGGAGCAGATTTGCTTCCAGATCAGCACTGAGGTATTAATTCCATCAAAACTACAGAGCCAATCAAACTAAACCCAAGTCCAGGGATTTCAGTTTTTAGACGAAATGCAAGTTTTGAATCGTTTTCGGTCTTTATTTGTTAAAAACACAAATTAAACTACAAAAATATCTCAGCTGGTATTGCAAATGGTAAATATTTTTCATTCTGTAAGCAACATAGACCAGCCTAAAAGAATAAAACAATGCATCAAATAAGCCTAGAGGTTACTGACAGATGCCTTCAAGGGAATTAAACCATCAGTTTTGAGAAAGCAACAGGGTCAAAAATAATGAATGAATAAAGTTACAAAAACGATTGTTGTCTAAGGCAGGAACAGGAAGAGCATCTGATTATTGTTAGTGGTAAGAGCAGCAAGATTTTAATACCATATACTACAGTACTATTTTCCATCATCATAATGTTGCTACCACTTTGGCTTGATTCACTGTGGATATAATTGAGAGAGAAAACCTATTAAACTGAAGAAGCCTATTATTAGCATACAGAGCTTTGAATGCATACCACGTAAAAAAAAAAAAAATCTAGAAAATATTGCAGCTTAGCATATTTTTGCCACTGTATAATAATGACAGCAGTGATCTAATATATCGTGCAGCTCTAAGAGATTAAAAAAAAAAAACAGAATTTATTTTTTGCTTTCCCAAAATGGTTCAGCTTTTTGGGAAACGCTGAAGCATAAATGTGCAACAAATATTTGCATGGACAAAATAAAAGCTAACAGCTATCATCTAAATTTGTTCATGAAAGACAGTAGCATGAAAGTATTTCACGTGGTCGACCTATTTTAATACAAGAGACAGTGTACACTATGTTCCTAATTGTTCAAACTAACTGATGATATTTCTTAGATCCAAAAAAACACCTAAATGAACTCAAGTTAATACAGATTATTTAAAAGCCACTGCAGGTGTACATCTAAGAAAATGTATAACCAAATACTAAAGGTCCAGACAGCCTGAGCTAATCGGTATTCATGTCAGAATTTACAACATTCATGCAAAATTCACCCAAACACTCCAGATTTTGGAGGATCCCCCTCCCATCCTGTAGAGTACAGTCGTCATGCACACAAGTTAAAATAAATTCACTTCCTATTAGCGTCATTATTGTCAGTCATGGCTATTCCTGTTATACTTCCCCTGCCATGGCTACACTTTCCCTGTTTATTTAACAAATTATTTGAAACTGATTTTGATACAAAAAGTCCAAAATGTCTGCCTGTTTGAGGACGAAAATCTTTATTAGTGGGGTTTCATCATGACCCGCCTCAAAAACCCCCCACCAGGCCGTCAGACCGCTCTCTACTCAGTGTGAAGTAATCAGAGAAGCAGTCATTGCTCAGATGCTTCTCCTTGTCTGGCTTCTGCTTTCTCCTCCTCAGCATCATCATCTATACACCAGCGCGGTCAAAACTGGCTGCTTCCTGTCTGAAAGTCTCAAAAAACGGAAATATGGATGTAGATCAATATCAAACAGATCCACTAAATCTAAATCATCCCCTACAAATGGTATCCAGGATCTCTGACAGTCTGTGGGAGGTTAGACATACTCATGGATTTTATCTTTGCCAAACCGTCTGCTTCCTACTGAGTGAGACATCTGCCTGCTTAGCACGTTCTTAATTTGGAGATGTTCAGGACACGGTTTCTGCAGGTCTCACCAACTCAAATGTAAAGCTTTTTAAGATTATGAGAGAAATGTAGAAGCTGTACGACAGAAATATACAAAAGAAATAGCATACTATATATAATTTTAGTGTCAAGCTTTTTTGCACAGAATGCACACAGCATCATACAGAGGGGCAACAGAAGTGAGCCAGTGGCAGAGACAAACGCTGTCCAGCCAATTCATGATAAATTTACGCTTACGCAAAAAGCTAGATGCAAAAAAGTTAGCTAGATAGTTAGCAAGGGTTTATTAGAAGCTGTAGCAGTAGCCTCAATTACCTCAACTCACAAAACATAATGAGGACGTCAGCATGCAACTCATGCCTGACAGAAAAGTCCCACAAGAAAAATAAACATCATAGAATATTCGAGATAAAATATTTTGCTACAATAAAATTTAAGACCTGTGATTAACATATTTAAAGTCAACTTCTAAATTTCCTAAGGAATTTTAGACATTTTAAGGCCTTTGTTTCACATCATGAATTTACGACTTCTTAAGGATGTGTGGACAACCTTCAGGACAGCAAGTTGAAAACCGTGAGACATGAGAACTTGACATGAGTTTAATGCAAATATCCACAGTGACATAGTCATGATGAAGAAAGGACAAGAAACCTTTTCCAGGACAGCAATGAGGAGGAAAAGGCCATTGGAAGGTTAAAGAAAATCACATACCTCCTACCTTCTTCAAATACTCGCGTACAATCAATACTAAATTATGCAACTTAAGTCTCTCTACCAGCATTTATTTGTAGGTAGATGGGAAAAAAATTTCTGCATTCTGCTTTGCAGAACCAATGACCACAATATGAGAAGTGATCCAAATTTAGAGGGAGGATCTGATTCATCTTCTCTGCTGCAGTCATCATGATGTCAGTCTGTGGCACAGATCACAGAGGAGCTCTGCATGCAACCAAGACTTGAGTGTTTAAAGGTTTTCATTCTGTTTCTTATTCTGTAATCATACGCATCATAAAAACATAAACACAAAAAGTAGAGGACGAACCTGAAACTTGTGAAACAACATACAATAACCACCAACTCTGCAAGGCATAAAAATATGAATACCATTTAAAATATTTAAATAAAAGGCCACTGGTATTGTCAGATATTTAAATTGAGGAATATGGATAAGAGGTAAAAGGCCAAACAAGGTGGTTTGGTTACATTCTGGGAAAAATAGAGTCATGAAAAAATCCTCAGAGGCCACTAAGTCTTAATTTTTCTGTTTCAATCAAACAATCCATCACGGTCGACTGTGTACTACAACTACAAACAAGTTGTTTTTAAGTGTTTTGTTAAAAGAACCTTTAGCTTTTTCTATGCTTTCCTTGTGTAACAGATAAATGTCTTTAAAACTTTGAAGTTTCCGTTTTTGTTCACTCGTGTCTGTCAGCGATTAGACTGAGCGAGTCAGCATAAGCTTGTAAACTCTGCTGGAAGAGAAGCTGGAAGAGAAGCAGGAAGAGAAGCAGTCACCTGACAAAAACAATTAAACGTCACTGCCTCTGAGCTAAGTTTAGAGCTGGCATGGAAAATACAATAAAGATTTTAGTGTTGCCTCAAAGCGTGACAAAAATAAAGAACCGGCAAACAGCTTCAAGCATTTCCAGTTGCTCAAGGCAACACGAAGGGGTTAATGAAGCCACTTCCTTCTTTCTTGTCATTTCTTCTTTCAGTTTAGACTACAGCCTCTTCGTTTAAGCTTTTACACTTTCATCAATTATCTCCAAATATAGTTAGTTGCACACAGCATGACAATCATTTTGAGAAAAGAACTCCAATCACTGGATATTCATCAAAATGGCAAAATGTTTTCATCCTGATAAGAAGTAACATGACAAACACATACAATGTACTGCAGAAGTATTTGGACCTCTTCATCATTTTCATAATTTGTTGCACAAGAACTACAGATGTTATTGTACTTATGGGATTTTATGTCATAGTCCAATAAAACATTGCTCTTCTCTCTAATCTCTCTAGTCTCTCTCAACTCTGGAGGAGCTACTGGGATCAACAGATCAGGTGTTACAGTCAGTCTATAGGCTGGAAGACTGCACAAATCTGGCCAGTATAAAATTAGTCAGAAGAAAGCAAAAAGAAATCCTGTTTACAGATTTCTGCCACACTGAAAATGTGGAGGAGGAGGTCTGCTCAGATAACGGCGAAACAAAATTGCACAAGTGTTTTGGAAAGACAACACAGCAGGTCACCCTGAAAGCAACGCTCTGACTTAAGACACAGTGGTGGCAGCATGATGCTGTGGGGATGCTGTTTCTGATGAGGGATAGTAAATGTGGTCAGAGTTGACTGGTTTGTAGATTGAAAATGGCCTTTGATTAGTGGTAAGTGGAACATTGATCAACACGTGTATTGATGATTTAGATGGTGGCACTGGACAAAATGTAATGTTTATCTTGTTTCACAGTTGGTGACATAATGATGTTTTTATGATGTAAATCACTTTGAACTGCCTTGTTGCTGAAATGTGATATACAACTAAACTTGAAAGATATGCCACATTTTATCAAATTAAATTGAAGGGCAAAAAAACTTTCTTATTTTTATTTTCCCAACACTTCACAATTATTCGCCTCCTCCTGTTTTGTCATATAACAACCAAATGTAGAAACATGTCAGTAATATGACAAAATTAGCAAAAGGCTCAAGGGAAATTATTAACCTGTATTTATAAAGTGCTGCAGAACCTGATTATGATGTATCAAGCCTGTTGCAATAAGCAATTAATTGCATGATAAATGACATTGATAATTTCCATCCTGATGATTAATATATTTTGGTAGGCAATTTTGTTTACAGAAACATAATCCAATTTATTTATGGTGTCTGTTGTGTGTGTGTTGTCTATTTCCATTTCATTTATTGTTTTGGTTCTTGTGTTTTATTTTGGATATTTAAAATATCTTACACTTCCTGGGTTAATTGTTCTTTACAATGTTAAATTTCAATACCATATTCAAATATAGCCTCAAAACAACAAAATAATTACTGGGGCAATTTATTGTCCAGTAAAATTAGTTATCCTGACAGGCCTAAGTGTTATCAGTAAAAAGAGTTACATTAAACAAGTCTATTGCATGGATTAATTCCTTCAACTCGATCATGTCCCTACACTTTGACCCCTTTGCACTTCTGCTGCAACACATTTTTCCTACCTCCAGGACGGGTCCGGCTCCCAGGATGGTCCTCTCCACCCCGCTGGCGTAGCCCTTCTGGCTGAGCGCGGTCAGACAGTGGATCAGGAAGTTGGTGCTTTGGGTCTTGCCTGAGCCGCTCTCCCCAGAGATGACAATACACTGGTTCACCCGCTTCCTGAGCATAGCATAGTACGCCACGTCGGCAATGGCAAAAATATGAGGTTCCAGTTTGCCCAGTTGGTGGTTCTCATACATCTTGACATATTTGGGGTTGTAGATGGGCAGGAACTTGAACGGGTTGATGGCGATGAGGATGCTGCCTGCATAGGTGTAGATCTTTTTCTTGTAGAAGCGTGTGCGTAGATTGTTCAATATGCTGTCCTCACTGAGGACGGGGAGGTTGCAGAGGTCTGCAAAGTCATCCTGAGGAGGGGGGAGGAAGCCCCTCGCAGCAAGCTGCTGTACTTCTTGTTCCTTGGACGAAGGCGGGAGGTGAACATAATGGATGGAGCCATCATGGTTCCTCTCCTGGATACAGGAGAGAAAAACACATTTATATTGCAGAAAAACACATTTATATTGCCAGACTTCTGCATTTTCTCACTTGATGCAAAACCAACTTGTAAAAATATACTGAAGTCTGGGGCCAAGAAACACTCTGGTTTGCTACATTTCCTATTATTAATGTGTAATCTATTGATTAAGTTTGATGACTTGTCACCACAAAGTGAAAGAAAGCAGAAGGAAGCACCATGCAACAAACAGTGGTAGCATTTCTCTTGCTAGACTGAATTTGATAGGGGTGACAATAGCTTGAAGACAGAGTTGTTAGTTCACCTGTAGCAAGAAGTAAAAGCCAGCGCTCTGAGGGTGTTGCTCCTGAGCTTTTCGGGGCCAAAGCAGAACCCTCTGTACGGGCAAGTCTCCAGCCTCCAGGATCCACTCCTCCCCGCCGCTTTCCTTCACCTCTGCCAACACATACAGACCGCTGGGGTCCAACCCCAGTGTCGCAGCAGCATCCGAGATTACAGAGGCTGTCGTTGCATTCTTCTGCACTCTGAAGGCCAACAAAAACATGTTACAAAAACTGCTTTCCAATTAAATTTTATTATATTTCATTGGATTATCACTCTGGTATAGCAAATGTTTCATCTCCACCAAATCACAGGGAACCCACCTGAGGTTGCAGCAGGTGGACGCCTGGCCAGCGAGCCGTGGATAGATCTGGAGCAGGTACATGGGGTCGTCTGGATCGTTACAGCCCACTCCCCCTCCTCCACCTCCACCTGCGTTTGTTGCCATGGTGGCAGCGCCATCTCTGACACTCATCCTGAGCCAGGGGGAGTGGCCTCAGCATGCCGCACACAGCATGTGTCTCACCACACAGCACCTAAAGATGACAGGAGGACCCATTACAAACCCACACCAACTATAAAGCAACATTTGAGAAGCAGAAGCACTTGAGCACCACAGTTCTCGACTTGTTTGAAACTTAACACTGAGAGGAAGAGATTGGCGTGATAAATGGGTTGAATGAATACTTTGAAAGGAGTTATTTACATCTGAAGTAAAAGAAAGAGACATAAACTTTTTATTTTCACTGTTGTTATCCTTGGATATTATTTCCAAATGCCTGAAGGTGCAACAGTCATTTCTTCAACCTAGGGCTGCACAAGGAGGAAAACAGCTCACTATAATACAAATTTTGATCACTTTGAGATAATTATGATGAATCGATTATTGAAATAAACGTCAAATAATTGTTCACTGGAGTACAGACTCTAAAAATGCCACTTGCTGAAAGAACATAGTCAGAGCAGTAATTAAACCAAAACTGCTGAAATGTACAACATTTCTGCAGTTGTACAGTTTTAATCTTCTATTAAGCGACTTTTGCTGTTCAATTATTAATCAGTCAATCATAAAACTAATCAACACATTACCCCTACACTGCACTGATTTTGAGTCAAGCAGAAAGGGCTAAGCTATTGGCATGTTGATATTAGCAGTTCAATAGCAACATGTTGCGGATGCATCCTTTGCATCAAGAGTAAGCTAAAGGAATGCTATGTTATTGCATTTTAGGCAATGACAATTTTATTTTATTATTTAGAAAATGAACTGAATTATAGTTCAGTTCATTTAGTAAACGTACATAAATGTATGTTTATTTACATTTTTATGGATTTTTAAAATTGCATAAGATAATTTGAAGGGGTTACATAAAAAAATCTGCAGAATGTTCCAACTTTTTTGTGATCCAATTACTCAGTTTATCATAAAAATAATTAATGGAATACTCGATTACTAAAATACCCATTAATTGCAGCTCTAAATAATATTAATCCTAATCAAACATTTTTCTGACTCACATCAACAGTAAAAGTAAAGACAATTTGCAGGCATTGCACTAAAATGTAATATCAGACCCAATATTGGATCCAAGCATGCAATGACACTGCAGTGTTGATCGCACCTCTAGTTAAAATAATTACACAGCATTTTAACAGGATGAGGATTTTCAGCTATTGTGTAGTTCAGAAAGAAGATAGTTTCAGATACTGTCTGTGTCTCAGAGATAAACTTGATTTCATACAAAATGACCAAATGAAGCCAAAAGTCCTTTGGATGTCGACTCAAGCTGGTATGCAGTGAAATGAGCCTTGAGTTGGCTGAAAGGCCACTCATCATGGAAGATAATTTTACTCCAAAAGCAATAGTTTGAAAATGTACAAAGGGAAATGGATCATATTGTTTTTATGTTCTGTAGTTTTATGAAACTAAAATCAAAGGGTTTGTCCATTATGAGCATTATCGCAATGAGAGAAAAAAGGGTATTGTGGATCAACAACAATCCAACTCATGCTGCTAGTTTGGTTACAAAGTGGTTAAAAGACAACAGAGTTACCATTACAAAGCCCTGATCTCAGTTCTATAGACAATCTGTGGGCAGAGCTGAAAATGTTTATTTGAACAAGGTGCCCAGAAAAGCTGACTCAGTCAGACCAGTTCTGTGAGGAGGAACAGGGCAGAAATCTGTCAGAAGCTGAAAACCAAACACTAAGCGTTTCATTAAACTTCAGGATTTGTAGAAAACAAAAGAAAAAAAAAATCCAACATTTACCAAATATAAATATTTTGCTAATTTAACTGACCTGACAGGAAAAGTTTAATTACATTTAAAATCAGACAGTCAAGATTGTGTCTTTTTATGGGATTCGTCCAAATGTTTGGTCTGATCCATGGGTGGATAAGTATCATATTGTCTATCATTATTGTGCAAAGAAAGGTGTTAAGAATTAGTCATCCTGTGATGATAATGGGAAATTAATTGACAATATTTCCAAACCACAAGGACAGGCCAGTATGATTGTTACTTTAAACCAGTTTATAAATAAATAAAACAAATCCATGTGATTTGGTTCATTTCTTAAATAAATAAAACAAAGAAAATATTCTTTTTATTCAATAGGTAAGTTGTTTTTAGAACAGTGTTTGTTTTTATGGTTGTAAATTATTTAATGAAATCATCACAATAGTCCAATCACTTATTATGATCTAATTTTTACACCATGTGTTTCATTCCTATTCTGAGCATTTATAAAAACAAAACCAGATTAACAAACTTTCAAAAATAAATCTGGAAAACCCTTCTGTGGTATTTGAGTCATAAGATGTCAGACATGATGTCGCATCGGAGTTCTCCATGTTAACCAGAAAATATAAAATATACATTCAAGAGTTTAAAAATGACAGAAGCTCTGAGATGAGGTATTAAAAATAAAATATAGTATAAACGTTCAATGGAGATAGGCACCAGCACCCTCCCAACCCACTAGAGACATGGGTGTGCAGAAATTGGATGTAAATGGATATAGTAAATAGCACCTTCAATTCAATTTCTAACAATTTAGGAAAAACAATTTAGGTAAGCCATCAATCTTAATAGAAAGTAAACATAGCCTCTTCAGGTTATTTGTATTCAGTCATTGGGTCAGCAACAACAAATTGAAAACAGATTTCTACTTTCACTGAGAAGGCAGGCAGAATGCTGGCGCGTTGAAGTCGTACTGTCTTCAGATCAGATCTAGATGGTTCTGCTCCTGAAACCTAACCAAAGGTTGCAGCTGCAGACCGTGCACAGAAATTCAACCCTTCCGCTCCAGGATGACGACAACACCACTTAGGTTAAACCACAAATGTTGTAATGACAGCACGCTATCACTCCTGTGAAAGTATGGTTGTTGAACTTGTTGACAAGACAAAGAGGGTTCAGTCGCTCTGCGTAACAAAACTCGTATCTTCAATCAAAGATTGAAGATTGCAAATGTCTACACATTTGCAATTAATTTTTTCCTCAGTCACAGATGTGTGTTCTTCCAAATGTGATGGCGTTTCAAATGTAAAATACTTTCTTTTTTAAATTAAATAATCAAAAGTTCAATAAGGAAAAATTGTACCAATAATCTACTGCAAACTATTCGGTCATGCACACATGAGAATCAGTAACTGGAAAAGATGTTCAGAGGAAACTGGTAACAAACCTATGAATAACTAAAGCAAGTCTAGTTTCATTCTAAGACACAAAAACAAACAGCAACCACAAGTCGATAAGTTGATGACAAAGCAATTTTCAGAATGATTATACGTCTCTCCTTACATGAAGGAGTAACATACTTGCCCTTAAAAAATATCTTAATCCAAAAAACAAAATGACATAAGTGTGGTGGCACAAGGTGCAGCATAACAACAGGAAATTCCCTTTAAATAGAAGCAAGGCACGTAGAAGCTGTGTTTGCTAGTTTAGAACTGAGAAACTGATTTTGAAGTAAAACTTTAAATTGTGTCCAGCATCTTGTATAAGGAGTTGTGGTCTCTGTAGGCATTTGGAAGAGAACCCTGACATCTCAAATGCCAGACTGAGACAGGAAAGTAGGTAGGAACAAAAACAGAGCAACGTTGATGAATGTAATCAGCGTTTCTGTTACCTTCTGAAATCTGTTGCTGTTACCTTTTTTAAAGGGAGGAACGGTTTACGGTTTCATTCTTACAAGCCGAAGCCGGTCTTATCAATTGATTTTATCTACCTTGGCAGGATGCTGCTCTTTTGGTCAGTCAGAGGTTTGACTGACAGACCGACCAAACAGGTCATGTCTACACATTTGCAATTCACAGTAGTTACCACACTATTACAAACTCAGCAACTTTCTTGCTTTATTTAGGATCATTTTAGACAAAAAAAAAAAAAAAGGTATCGGCACACTGGGCTTTTAAAGATCAGTAGTCTGCAATTTAATGTCTTGAAATTGGACCATTTGCCTCTTTAAGAAGCTCCTACACCTTCCAACACCCCAACCTTCAGCAACAATGTTTCTCATTATGTTGTTTACAACCTTTCCTAGCAGCTTTCGATTGAGAAGTTGTTCGTATGGTGAGCTTAGCAGACACACAGAACTACCAGACGTTTTCAAACTGCTGCTGCCGTTAGTCTGTTGGAGTTGATTGGGGAAGGTGCATGGCAGGGCAACTGCAAGGAGGAGATTTCTGCAAATAGTCAATGCCAAACATGTTTGAAAGAATTAAAGCAACACTCAAGGTATGTTTTTGAAGAGGGAAAAATGTCAGGACATGATATAATACTCAAAAAAGTAGATTTTACATAGCACTTTTAAATTTTCATATATACCCTATATCTATGCTGTAAATTGTGTTTGAATTTAGAGCACAACTGTCTTTAATTGATCAGTGAAATATTTTAAGCAAAAACCCAGGCCATCATTAGAAACATCCTGTCATCATATCTCTCTGCAGCCAAACAGAGATTACACATGCTTGAGTGCTGCGTCACTCAAGCATTCATGTTTGTACAACTTCAAACCACACTCACATTACTGATGTGTCAGTTGCCGTGGTTACTGTGCCTGAGTGGCCCGATGACATCCCTACAGTCATCAGCACAGAGAAGATGTCCACCGTTATGATCAATGATTCACTTTAAGTCAAGTCTAGGAGCACAACACTGCAAGATTTATGGACTAAATTAGAGAGACACCACTTTGGATGTCCTAGTTCAAGGCTTTATGTTCAGTCAGAGCCAGTGATCTACCATTGAGTGACTCTCACAGAGAGCAGCTGGGTAAGGTTTGTCCCAATAACAGTTTGTATAGCTTGTCCTTGAACCAGCAATGCATGATATGTAAACTGTGAGCCCCCCTCAGGGAAACAAGAACCTGGCTGAAAACGCTGCCGGGTGGGTAGAGTGCACTGCTTAGGTAAACTGATCCTGTATCAGCTCCTAAAAGCTCAGAGGCTGCAATTTATCACTTCACTTTGTTCATTTTCTCAGAATGACAAACAGAAATGCAGCAGGCAAAAGTGCTTTCCATAACCAGAGCTGTGTGTTACGAAATCAACTTCTGAATTAAAACAGCTGAAAAGACTTGCTTAATTACAATTTGCATTGACTGACATATCGTACGGCATTGTTATATTTATGTAGATAAGGAGGATCTCTCATCTCATCTCTCATTTGAAAATCTGGTTGTGTAATGGTGACAAAGATCATATTTTGTGTCTTCCTGTCAGTCATGGGAACAGCAACCATGTTAGATCTCACAAAGTCTCACCACATTGTGCTGTTACACAACTCGCCACATCTACTAATGTTGTAAATCTAAAAATGGCCATCAATTATTCTTAGGAACAATGAGGTGTTTTAAATCTAAAACAAACACACATTACTTTGGACTCTTCTGGTAACACATTGTAAAAAGAAAGCAAGGTCTCAGAAACAAACCAAACCCAAACATTACTCTGGAACGTTTTAAATCGCTGCAAGGGAAAAAGGAAAAATAGTGCAACTTGAGACTGACGAGCTTACGCCTTTGCCAGGCGAGCTGACCACAGTCCCCAAAGCATGCAACATTATAAAATGCCAAGGCATGCAGAACTGCAGAGACCACATAAGACGGCATCTTCATTATCCCCCATCATGGGATTTATCTGTTTCAAATTTGTCACTTTAGTGGCTGAATTGATCACTCTACTACTTTTAAGAAGGCATATACAAACTAGGGCGGGGGGGTGGATGGAGAGAGAAAGGCAAACATTTACAGGAGGGCCGTTGGGGGACAGTAAGAGGAGACGGGGGCTTTGAGATAATAGAGCTTCCTCCCTGTAGAGGAGATCCTCTGTGGCGGTGCCCAGCATTCCACAGATAAGACTCGGGGTTGTCTGCTTTATGCAGGCTTAGCCTGGCACTTTAGCTACTTACCGGGGGCCGACAGGGAGACAGCAGAGGACAGCGGCTCTCTACCTGCTTACAGAGGGGGGGCCAACAAGCTACTTATGCCTGACATTTCTTATTAAAAAGCAGGCCCTGGTCTTTATCCTCACCAACCCTGTCCCAGCCTAACTAACTCCTTATAATCCAGGCAAGGAAATTGTCTTGGAGTAAATTACTTCCACTGAACGCAGGAATGTTACTCAGTTTATTTATTACCGTCCAAATAAGACTGCTTTTGACATTTTTATGTGCATGCAGCGTTTTGTAAATGCACTCAGTTTTCCACATTTTGTTGTGTTGCAACCACAAACTGATGTTTGTTGGACCAACACAAACTACTCCAAAACAGTAAAATAGCAAAAAAAATTATTCATAGTTTTTACTTTCTTACAAAAATAAAAGAATGATACTTCGACACCCCCAAGTGCAATCCAGTAAAGCCAAATGTAAACTAGTCAGGGAATGAATTATTCTATAAGGCTCTAGGTCTGCATTGATATCTCTAAAATTTGTTTTCATTGCACTACTAGTGTGGAAAATTAATATTGCAAAGAATTCATCGGACTCCAATAACATGAGCTAATTATGGTAATGCTTTGTTGCTCATTATTTGCTATCTGTGATTTCAATAAACAATAACAATGTGCGTTTATATATTGCAAAACATGAAACAGTAAATAACATCTCATAAGTTTTTCTGATCTCATGTCACCAAACAAAACACTGTACGAAAAAAAAAAGGGGTCTTTTGGCTAATTTAAGTATTTCTGTATCATTTTTTGCACCAACAATTTAGTACCAACAGCAATGGCTTCAACTGTCACACAAATTATAATTAACTACTCCTGAAAAAAACTGTACACAGAATTCAAGTATTCAAGTGGAAAAATGACATATGTGGCAAAAGTGAGCTAAACCAGCCCAGCATTACTCACCCCTTCTGAAGCAAACACCAAATACTTCATACATGAGAAGACAGAACAGCGCCATGAGTGCGGAGGGACGAGCAATGGACAGGAAAAGAAGCACTTTGCCTTTTTTGGACAGTTGATTTAGATTGCTTCATACAGATGTATGAGAAATTTGAGTGTTATGTGCTCACTTTGTGCTGGAGGCAGTAAATTTACCTCTTAATGAGTCTTCCAAGGCTGACACACACACAAGCTCATAGTCATTCAGGCTGTTAAAATAAGGGAGCAGCTTGTCACTGCGGAGACACCAGCTGCTGACTCAACTACCAGGCAGGAAGTCTGTGACCCAGTGACAGACACTCAAGGTCAAACGATCTCAAATTGGTGATACTGTTAACTCTCATTCCCACACGTCCCGTCACAACAACTCTGAATCAACGTCAGGGACCAAATATCCCAAAAGAAGAATGGTACAGTCAGTCTTATGTGGGGAAAAAATGTTGTGACTCCACAGACTCCATTACGGCATCGAAGGAGTATCGCTGACAGATCAGTGAATCAGCATATTCTACTTTCACAATCTATTTACTCCCTGACATTAGCATCAACACAATTCAAACAGAATGTGAATACATCATGATTTTCTAAAGTTGAAGCTAAACATTTACATTTTTGTGAAAATAAATTATCCCTTACAAATATCTGTTGCACAATGTGTAAATAAAAAGAAATCAGTTTTCATCTTTCTTCCCAGTGACATCCTTCAGCTCATTCTGGGGAATCCCCAGGCGTTCCCAGAGCAGATGGGAACGCATCTCTGTTCAGTGAGTTTTGATCTTCCCACAGTGGAAGATGCCCAGAAAACTTTGTGATAAATGACAATGATTTTACCTTCTTACAGATTTCTGCTGTGGAGGAATTCTGGCCACTATTCTTTGCAGAATTGTATTAATTCACCCACACTGGAACATTTCTCAGTATGAACCAGCATCTTATTTGAATTTGAAAAACTTTAGGCAACTGAGAAGTGGACTTTTCACTGTCCTGCTGGATAACCTGAATTAGCTTTAGATCAATGTCAAGAAGCGGTCAGATGTGTTCCTTTAGAGAGCAAAATCCCTGGTTCATGAAGTCATCTGGTTCCTGAAGCTGAGCCACCTTGCAAAACTCACAGACACAGATACGAAGCTGAAGCTGCAGCCTGTGATGTGATAGAAAAAGTTTAACTGGAAGCATTGGAAAAGAGTGAAATCTATTTGTACTTTACAGTATTCTATAGTTTGTTTATTTTTTTAAAAAGTCTCTTAATCTTAAACTATCTTCATTCTATGTGTGCAAGCTGTGTAACTTCAAATAATTATGGAGTTACTATAAAGAAAATTAAAATTCTGTTAAATCTGCTGAATGTATGGATACACCAACCCACCAGCCACTTTTCACTGAATCAGCATCAATGATAAATAGGTAGGTGAAATTCAGTTTTTTGTCCTTCAATTTAGTAAATGCGTCAAAACAAAGCGCTGCACTTCCCTATGCACACTATAAACTCATCAGCCAAAAAGGCATGTACTTCTTCAGTTAACACAATCAGATAAAGTTAAGGAAGAAATTATTAGATGCATGAATGGATATAAATGCCATCCTATATTTTCTGTTGGACTTAAAACTACTCCTAATACTCTCATAATAAGCAATTAAGTGCATAATAAATTAAAATGTGGTTGTTGTGTTTTATTTTGGATATATAAAAATATTTCCCAGTTCCAGTGCTAAGCGTTCTTTACAAAATTAAAGTTTATTGGTCCTTAAGAGAGCAATTACCAATATATCACTTGAAAATAATTTAAAATTGCGATAATTACTGGGACAAGTTATGGTCCAGCAAAATGTGCTAATGTGACATGCAGAGCTACTCCCTCTATCAAAGAACTTGTAGCTTTTGTTTTTCTTTATGTGTTGCAGTCTGCAACCCAGGTCAGACCACAAACTAAACCAGAAATTAGAAAGGAAATATCTGTGGTTAAAAGACGATGTTGAAAGCAATTCCTACTCATTTTCAACATATTTCTCTTTAATTTCAAATGTTCTTTTTTTAAAAATCTTTAAATTTCCCACTTGTGCATCCTGATGCATCCTCCTCTCTCCCAGGGGAACAGCAGGGCTAGACCCTCTGAAGTATCCATCACTACAACAACTCTCTGTGCCTGACGTAATGAAGATGAGGAGACAAACACTGTCAGAATGTTGGCTGAGTGACAGACAACACACACACACACAAAAAAAAATCTAATTTAGTCTGTATGCATCAGAGTATGTTCTGTGTTTCTTTTTTGGCTTATGTTCTCTGTAAGACTCATTCATGCCCAGATGGAGAGCGGCTGCTGTGTGGTGGTAAATCAGCCTCAGGGCTGAGCTTCACCAAGAGGAGAAGTTCTTAAAAAAAAAAAAAAAAGGCTGTGAATAGTTTAGAAACCTCCCCCCAGATCACCAACCTTTTAAAATATGCATCTTTAAAAAAAAAAAAAAAATTAACAACCAACAAACACCAACTCAACTGCTCAAAGACAGAGGTAATGTGAGACGAGAAAGAAGAGGCGGCTGTAAAAGCTCACCTCCCCCCACCAGCATCTTCAAGTCAATTCCCAGCCTGACCAGCTACGAACAATAAAACCAGACTGAGCAGCATCTGCCGTCTCTGTCTAAAGGAAAGCATAAAGGCGAGAGAAGCCACAGGGATTCCCTTTGACTTGTGGACATTAGCCTATTCATGCTCATGGTCAAAGCAATCCCCCCAGCAACAAGTAATCTGCTAAAAAAGGAACAAAGCAACATGGAAATACATTACTAAACACCATACATTTCTGCCAACATATCAAAGGTAAACAAAAGTAGCGGACAGTCGGCTGCTTAGCTTTCAGAAATACAGCCAAACACAAGCAGGCCAGCTGTGCGACCCAATAAATTACCATAACTGTGGTGGACTGCGCTAATCAATTACAACATGGGGATTTGATCACTCTGCATCGATCTACCACTCCCAATATCATGTGTCAGAGTTGTGTATCGACAAAACTAAAGAGGGCTGCTGTTCCTCTGCCATCCCACGAAAGTATGCATGACCCCAAAAGCACGCATGAGTTAGGCAAACCAAACAGCATTGAGATGACCTCGTTTCAATCTGCAGGCTGCAGCAGACTTTCTGGCCCCCATGGTTTATCAACTCTCACTTCTTGATCATTTTACAGTGCGGCTACGTCCTCACCCCATGTCTCTCAGCCCAACCACTGTGTACTTAACTCCTTCCTCAGGAGTGCTTCTTTCTCCACCCCACCATCTCCTGTTGTATCACAGGATCACCCCCAACTCTTCCTCTTTCAGCCCCCCATTAACATTTGAGACTGTTGCTTTAACGCAGTCCAGATGCCAATTTTTACAGAGTAGAGACAAGAAGAGACATTGCTATGCAGCAAGCAGCTTACCATACCCTCCCTACCAAAGCCCTGTTTTAGATTTAAATGTAATGCTTCTTCATTATTTTGCGGCTCAGTCAGTCATACTGCAGGGTCAAGCTTCACTGAGAAAAGTGGAGATGCAAAAACAGGCAAAGAACCGCTAACATATAATCCAGGGTTTGAAAGTGTGCCCTACATTGACAGAAGTCCCGAAGTTATTTTATTCAGAAAATACTGCATGGAGAAAATGATGCATGGACATCCTCAATCAGCGTGATGAGCTTGAAATTTGAGATTCAAAGCAAGAGGGTTCATGTGGGACACACCAGAGCAGTGAGGCTGAGGCATGTCTGACTTAATGCAAACCAGAAGCCTCTGCTTCCAAAATTGGCTCATCCTGGGATACCATACGGGTTAGTGGTGACAGGAGATTCCGGAGAGATTTCCGGACCAGACATCGCAGCCATGCTGTAGTAAATGGACTTGTTTAGGTCAGCACTGGACAAAAACAGTTCAAAGGAAAGACACATGCTCCAAAATAAAAGCTCCTTGCACTACAGACATGAGTTAGATAGCCAAACTTAGACCAGTGGGATATTGTGAGATGCTGCAAGTATCCACATTTTTTCTTAGATCATACATGTTTAAATAGATGTCAGATTGTAATGAACAAAGCTTTCCATGAACAGCTGATGAATATTGTGGAATATTGTAATATTAAGATTTCAAGTAAGAGAATCTCACAAAATTGACTATTGTTGTGCTTCATTTGCCATTTTATGGCAGCATATTTCCATGCCATACTCCCAAACAAACCATTCTATAAGATTGTACTTCTCCATAGTTTATCATTCTTATTTTACTTAAGCATGACAATAAAAAAATAGGAATTAAATAAGTACAATAATAATTCATACCATAATAATATTTTCATAGCACTTAGACCAGTTGATTTCTATTTTATTTCATTGATTATAATTTAGTCTGAAATATGATTATGGCCATTATTAACCATAGCTACATGTTTGTATAATTTTCTACCGTAAACCAGGAGTTGATCATACAGAATTATGGCTTTCATAGTGGATATAAATCTAAAGATGAGTATAAATCAATACATGTTCAATAGTACCAAAAATGTCCCAAAAAAGTCAGGTACAAAAAAAAAAAAAACAACCAAAAAAAAATATGCAAAGCACCACAAAAAGTTCCTCAAGACCACAATCCAGCTATCAGATTAAAATAAACAAAAACAATTTATCAGGAAAAAAGGAAGTAGCAAACCGAAACCGATTTTTGACAAGTTTCACATCTTTCAGGAGTAATACCAACTTCACCTATTCCTGTTTTCAGCACCAGACTCCAATGATAAACACATCAATAACTCAGATTTGTCTGATGTGATTCTGCTGCAGCAACAAGCTGGCATATTTTATTATGCATGTTTATGACAGGAGATACTTTCATACCTAATGCTGACATTAAGGCATGTTCAAGTCCCATAGGATTGTAGAAATCAGGCAGTCTGTCCTGGACCTAAGGGCTATTTGGGGGTTATCCAGCCCATGATCAAATTTCAACCAAGTTTCAGCTGTCAGACAGATGGTCTCACATTTGACTTTACAATTCTCTGGTATTCAGAGGGGTTTTGGTTTGTGGTCAATGTAATTGCTGCCAGGTGTCCCGCTGCTGCACAACAAGCCAAAATTATAACACCTCTTCCACCATGCTCAGCAGTTGCTTTGAAGTGCTAGAGTCTTTGGTTTTTGCGATGCATCCTGGTTATGCATTTCATTTTTTTTTTTTTGGTCTAATTTTTGGTCCAATTTGTCAACGGGGCATTGTTCCAGATGTCTATTCAGATGCAGCTTTGTATAATTAAGTTGTGTTGTCAATTGTTAAAGACATTTCTAATTTTTTTTAAATTTTACATCCTTGCCAAGGTCCATAGAGTAAAAGTTTGAACTCTTAGGTATTTTGTCCTTGTGGAGAATCTCTCTCTTAAGAATGATGCACTTCAAACTATTAGAAACAGCCATAAAACCATTAACAGATTGACTATCAGCAACAATTGCTCTTTTAAGGTCACTGATGATGTCTCTTCCCCGTCATTGTTTTACCACACATACTGGTATGCTCCAGAAATATCCTCAAAACCTGCTTTGGAAAAGGTGATCAGATCTGCTGAAGATTAGTTGTTGACTAAGTACATTAGCTCAGCAGCATCTGGTTGCTTTGCATCTGAATAAACCACAGGATATCTGAAACAATATCCCGTTGACAAACTGGACCAAAAATTAGACCATTTTGTGTCTTAAAAGCTATGACAGACTTAAGATTATTCTTGTTTCTATGACAGCATTGACATTCACAGAAAACCTTTTCCAGCAACTGGAATTTGTTCAGTCAAATTTTGTATTGGTGAGATTTTAACATTAAACCTAATCGCTCGCGTTGAGCAGATGTAATTTGTTCATGTTTTATAAAAGATGCTGCCATAATAATATGAGCATTTGTTTGGTCCAGGTGCGTTTGAAAGGAGGGTAAAAAGCAGCAACCCAATATAGACTCCTTTTTCAGGAAGTACTTCCTCTCTTGATTTGGCTTAATAAACCACATCTGACAAAAACACTGAAACATACAATGTGTCATCTGGAGACGTGGAGCAGCTGCAAAAAAAGAAGAAAGAAGCGATGAGAAGGCGGAAGACAGAGAGAATTATTGTACATGCTCATGTGGGCTGCCAAGGACTAAAAACATTTCTCAAACACATGACTCTATTGTAAGACCAGAAGAGTCATTGCATCACATCAAGCACATAGTTATTCAGATTTAATCTCTTCCTTTCGCATGTAGGCAGCACACTATTCTTTGTTGAAGAGAAAAGGTCCAGACAGGTGGGTGTAGCTTTTCCTTTAGCTCAACAATTTGCATTTTTGGGAACATTCAATACTGGTAGCAGAATGACATAAACAACATAGAGATTTAAACATTTTGCTTGTAAGTGTAAATGAAAAGACCAAAACCATCTTACTAAAGAAATTTTAAGAGTTTGTAGTAACAAATGTATAGAAAACCTTGTAGTGAACTGGTGCATTAAGATTTATGTTAAGCTGAACATTACATTGAGCAATATGAGTTACACATCACATTTTGTGAAATATGCAGTTATTAAAGCAAACCCAAAAGACATAAACTGTAAAGCAGCTTTCCAAAAGCCCCAACAATTTCCTAATCTATCAGCGTCTCCTCTTTTCATATGGGTCATATCACGTCTCCGTCCCGCTAAACTACCTGGCCCAGTCATGCTGAGTGATCACTGTTGAATGTAATCCATCCAACATATGGAGCCATTCATCAGTTACCAGACTCAGACTGCATGGTAAAAATAGAGCAAAAACAAACAGAACAGAGGGGAGCTCAGCCAATAGTGAGCACATAGCCAAGGTCTACTGCTGCTGCTCCATTTCTTCCTCCTTCAACATTGAGCTTGTGTCTTTCTTTCCATCGACTTCCCCCTCTGTGCCTCTCTTGTCTGACCTCTTCTGGTACTTTCTTTCTTCTCTTTCACTTCTCCTGTCACTGTCCGCAGCCTTTCAGGCATCCAGTGGTCAAATACAGCTGCAATCAGCACAATGAGAAACAGATAAAACCTTTGTGCTAGAAATAAGCAACCAAAATGATTCAAAATGCATACCCTGTACGAGCTGATAGCCTTTCGTGATAAATCTACACGAAAGGCTTACTTAAAACACCATAAGATGGTTAATGTGACAAGTATTGTTTCCTCATTTTGATCCACATGCTGTTTTAAAAGCTATAACAATGTCTACATCTTCAATAAAGCATAGATCAAGGTTTTATACCATTTAATGTGTTTGCAAGTTGAGAAATTTTGGCTGCTGGGTCCTCTTCGCCTCCAGTAATACCTTGCTTCCTCCTGCTTTGGCACACCGAATGGGAATGGTTTGTCATTTGCACAGTCTAGCATGGCTAAGTTTACATTTTCTTCCCCTCACGTCATTTTAAAACGAGTAACGAACAGCCTTGATCTCCATCTGTTTTAAAGTGGAGCAAAACCCTCCAAAAAAGATGGCGGAAAGTTGAATTTATGTATTAAAACTCTGAGGGGATTTGTGGTGCGACTAAGTAAAAACATTTAACATATTTTACACTTCTAAAGAAAGTATTTAAAAAGTTCTTCATAGGTCCACTCATTTCTTGTTTGAGAGACCAGTTTGGTATAAATTTGATTTTTTTCAACTTATTCACAAGATCCACATTCCAGTTCAGATAACAAGCAACTACAATTGTAATGCAGCATTTGAGAAATTTTGTGGCCTCTTAATTCCAAGTGTTAGGGCGATTTTGATTTTGCAAAGCAAAATAAAACTAAAATAAGATTTTCTCGTTTCTGTCTTGAAGTTTAGAGTAAATTATTGGCGTGGGGGGGAGGTTGTAAATAGATAAAAGGTTCTCTCTCTGAATCACTTGTATAGCAACAAATACAGCAGAAACCCCAGGTAATGAGTTAGTAAATGTTAATTAAAAAAAAAAAAAAAAGAACTGCAGCACATTATAAGGCCGATAATGTCTCTCCAACATTTAAAATATTTGTCGCACATCTAAAAATATAGGAGTGCACCACATCCCACCATATTCAGATTCTCTTCAAAATTCATTTTAAATAAACAGCATTCAATTTAATATTTAAAAAAAGCTCTAATTGCTGTGTGTCAAATAATTTTTTTCCTAAAACTACAAACAAGCCTTAATCTGTCCGTGGGCAGTTGCTTGGAAACATCAGTGTGTGTGTGAACGAAAATGGCTGATTTCATGTACAATGTTTTTGAATGTCCCAATAAAGTGCCATAAAAGTCTGATGTCATTCCTTTTCAATTTATCAAACTCTTGTAATCTCTTGTAATTTTTACATTGGGACCAGTGAAAGAATATATGTGTGAAAGAGAGAATAGAGAAAGTGACACAGCACTGCAGTAAAACAGGGTTTCACTTATTAAAAAAGCTAAAGATTTTAGATTTTTAACAGTTACATAAATGATTAACATGGTTAGCAGAGATAGTAAGCAACAGTTTTTCAGTCTGTTCCCTGGAGAATGTAGAGCTTTTTTCCTTCACTGAAACACAGCCAATATTTCTTAATCCAGTTTGTTCAACAACCAATGGAGATGAGCTCCAAAATAGTGTCAGATTTTTATATTTGCTGTAACTGCATGCTGTGGCTTCCTGATTGAACACCATGATACCTTTGAGGAAACTAGTTTCCCCTTCTAGAAACCTTAAACCTTTTGAGCTTTCTCTAACTTTATTCTAAGCATGATCCTAAACATAGCTAAGTAATCTCCTTCCTAAGTCAATAGCAATAAGTAATTAATCAATTAATGGGAAAAATAAATTAAGAGTGTTGGTGTGAGTGCACTAACTGAAGTAAAAAATAGTTTTAGTTTCTGACCAGGGCTAATCAAACAACAAAAAATCCAGAGATTCTGTACATTTGTGCAGTACAAAAAAGTAAGATGATACATTAGGCAGCGGTTATCTACCTAAGAAGCTTGGCTGATTGCATTGAGATGTCATTTGCAGTAACTATCCTCCTAAACATGGAGATTGTATATTATCTGCACAGTTACATTTGGTGTGAGTCAGTGTTTTGTAAAAGAAAATAAACAGTTATAATGTTTTGCAGCCACTCTTATGATCAAACTTCATAACAGTGACTTCAGACCTTTCATCAGTTTCATACTGCAAATGTGGGGTTTATGACAAACCAATGAGGCCTGTTTTCAATCAAACAATTATTGCAGTTTTGATTTTTATTATTATTTTCCATAACAATAAAGCCATCCTGCAGACAAGCAGAAACACACAGGTAAGCAAAATGAAGCAGATATAAATGAGAATCGCTCAATAGACACAAAGAAAAGCAGATGTAACTGGCACTCATTAGCTGTGGTCTGGGCCTCATAATTACATTTTGCACTATGGCGCTGAGCAACAGTAAACAGAGCCTCAGGGCGTGCCCTCTCCCAGTTTGCCCAGGATCCAGAGTCAAGGGACAAGATCAGTGGCTACAGAGGACAAAAGAGGGAGTTAGTAGTAGTCTGTCTTTATCCACGCATGTTAGCATGGATTCATATCTGAACTTGATCATAATCCAGTGAAAAACAGACTTAAAAGTCATGCAATAATACCAGAACCTATTGTGGATATGATTTTGTGAATACTGTGTTTATCCAGTACCGTTATGTGGTTGCTCCATATTTCTAGCTGACACGTTGCAGACTCTGAGTTAAGTTCACAGTTAGATGAACAGTCAAAAAGTGAAGGCTGGGTAAAAAAAAATGGTTGAGGGTCTGCAGCCAAAAAAATCCCAACAAGAAATAAAGATAAAACATGCTGAAATAAAATCTTAAAACCACATAAAATCCCTGCGGACAAGCTGCTATAAACTAGCCTAATGCGTCTTCCATGACGCTGGTAGACCACTTTTCACGTCGCTATGGAAGATTTTTAAACTGTGTATTTTTGTGAAACTTCTGACTCACAACAGAGTCTCTAAGCTGACTTTAAACAAGAAGTCTTAACATAGTCATCATCATAATCATCCTCTGCTCCCTATCAACTTGATTTGTTTGGGCACGGCGATGATAGCTGAGTGAGGTTCATGGAACAACAAACGATTTAACTGCAAGTAAACCATCGTTTACCAGTCAGTCTGTCTTTTCCCTCACTCTTCTCTCTTTCATTAAGACTGGCTCTATTTATAAAGGCCATAAATTCCCCTCGCCACACTGAAAGAGCATTCAAGGAGAGAGTTAATCAGGAGTTTGTAGAACAGAAACAATCTCACTTCCCTCCTTTTGTAACTTTTCGATTGCTCACTGAGATTAGTGGTGTCATTTATTTAGAGTTCCTCCACTAGATTCCATAATCGATGGATGGACGGTCGGACAGCTTAAGCCACAGAAAGGGAATAATAAAAGGGACCTTTTTTCAAACTCTATTTTCTTCATTGCTACTTATGGAGACTTGAAAACCCTGTTTCTTTACTTTCTCCCCACCTGGCTCTGTTTCTCCAACGTGTTACCTCCTTGCAGCAAAGCTGGGTCAAGAGTCTCTGCAGAACTTGAAGCCATTCTTCCTGAAATCTCTTGGCAAAGAAATGAAATCCCTGGAGCATTACGGTGACGGAGCTAAACTAAGCTCTGACACACTTTATGAACACATCCATATGCATCGTGATGTCCCACTTCTTCTTTCTGGCCTTGTTCTTTCCCTTCAGTATTAGAACACAGGGCAAAGCTGTAGGGAATTGTCTAATTTTAAAAGCAATCTGTTACAATTACGGCCTGAAAAAGGCCGAAAAAGTTGAAAAACTAACCCAACTAGTCCTAAGGTTTTATAGTAGTGGAATGACAAAAACATTTTCCGGATATATGCGCACACAAATAGAAATGCAAGCCTCAACAAGTCTTATCATATTTTGCCAAGCCCTTAGCAATAACCTTTTCATTCTTATGAGTGTGGTAACTTTAACTGACTGCTTTCACACCTGACAGTTCGGTAGGCACAGTTTGATTGGGGACCAAAATTTGTTGTAATATCAGTTAGTGGTTTGCTTTCACACAGCACTGTGTCGAACGAACCAAACACTTTGATTAACCTGTTTACTCCCTCACCTGTGGTGGGCTTGCACCAAGAACCACTGTAAGAAATGACATGACAACCTCTGAAAAAGACATGAGCGCAACTTGGACACAAAAATTGAGTGGAATCAAATTTTAGGACTTCTGTAAAGCCAGAAACAACCACAAGCCATTTCTCCTGCTAGTGCTAAATTCGTGCGTCTGGTTTGGTTGTAATTACCCAGAATGCCCTGTGCTGTAGCCCATTTCCTGCTTTTGGAGTGGTCTCCGGTTCGCTTGGCATTCACAAATGCATTTGAACCGCACCGGCGTTCACTTCAATCAAGCCAAAACCTAGGTTTGTTGGCCAACCAGACTTCGCTTTTTTGGTCCACAAAACTAAAAAACAGAACCAAAGTTCAAATAAAGCTGGCTTATTCAGACAAAACATATGCCTAATGACCTTTTCTCCCAAAGCTACATTGACCAATGCCTTACAGATCAATCAAACTGAACTGTGTCATAGTTTTAGATCAATTTCACTAACTTCAGACTCAACTGCTAGATTATTCCTGGTACATACAAATATTCTCTAAAGATCTTTAGAATTTGAAAATAAGTCTAAAAGTAGAAAAGTTCAGAGATGGATGACTGTTGAAGAGTATATTCATGATTCTGCTAAATGAAACAATCTAGTGAGGATTGCCTGTAAAGTCATGGGACTGCAGAGGTGGACGTCATATCTTAAGTAGCCTTCATAACCAGGTGCGCCAGCTGCACACAGAGACAACGCATGCTGCAAAGGGACTCATTAGAAATCTCTTTGCAGCCACAGTTCAGCTCTGTAAAGCCTGTTTCTCTGCACGAGTTCCTTCTGCCTCAGACTTAAGAGACAAAAACTCACAAATAACCTGACAGTAGACTAATGAGAACGGGTTACAAATTTGTTTTAGATTAAGTCAAATAAGGAAGTCAGACAACATTTTGTTTAAGCATTACATATTCACAAGCTGTAAAAGTAAAATTTACAAGCGTTAATTGTGAGACATGTGTCCCAGTAATACTAATTGCTCCCCACATGCAAATGAAATTAAGTCACCCCTTAAATCATCATGCAAAAACAAAATGCACATCTAACCAGACTCAAGTAGTTTTGCATTAAAAAAGGGAAACAACCGTCTTTAATGTGATTCAAGCCGATGAGGAAAACAAACTACAAAGCCACAGGGTTACCAGGTAACTTGCATTATTAGAGTAAATAAAACATGCATTTGTTAAGGCAAAACAAACACTCTATAATTTGAAAAACACTGAATGGATAAAACTAATTTTGAAAGAGAATACTGTTTAACACAAAAATGCTGATCAGTTCTAATAATAGTCAAGCATGATCTCACCAAAACTAATGAGCGATTACAAACCCAGTTTCTTTGTGCCACTTATCTGCTTCTCCACAGTTTCACACAACCACCAAGATGTGTTAAACTCCAAACTGAAGGTTAGCTGGTATTCCTTCCCATCCCCCCCGACTTATCCTCCACCACTGTCAGATCTGTAGCAGGGTAGAAACCATTAACGGGGGGCCATATGGCCCCTTTCTTTCAATTGATGGCAGGGAGCCATTCTGTAGGCCGCTTGAGCATTTTCAAGCACTTTAAGGAGGAATGGGGTATACACATACAGAGAGGTATTGATGGATTCTTATTCTAACAACAGCATCTTTGTAATCTATGAAATAGATGAAAGAAGCTCATACTATTTGGGAAGTGCTAATTCAATAATAAATTTGATTAATAAAGGTATTATGAGTATATCAAACGCCATCATTGATATGAAGAGATGTATACTGTATAATTCTGTTGCTCAACAGATTTAAAATGTACATTACATATTGACAGTCTGGTATCACATTACTTTGCATATTATTAATTTGTCATTAGTGATGTTCTTATAATTTAATTTTTTTCCTCATATTACCTGGGTGGGTTTAAGAACCTTAAGCTTTCTTTCTCTTTCAATCGCCAATGTGCTAATTAAGCCTTGTTATGTATTTTGTTGTGCTAAGTAACTTCTTAGAGACAAGAAATTTACATTTTGCATTTTAAACCAAGTAATCAGCAAAAGATAGGTAAACTTTTTTCGATCCATAAGCAAAAAAAAACATAATTGTCTCAATAGTTTGACTATTAATTACAGCATCAAAATTAAAAATTTCAAGCTTCATCAGTTTATAAGCACATAAACAATCAGAATAGATATTGGCACACTTTTTGTAGCCTTATAAAAGTCTAAGGACAAAATATAGTGATGACCTTGCAATCAATGTATTTCCAATTCCTAATTACCACCTTTAACAAAGTGTGTTATATTTCTTGGAATCAAACATCAGCATTAGTGAAAATTTGTAGGTTAAATCTCAAAGGGTATCAGCATTGCCCAGGATAAGCCTCATAAGAACATCTTTAATGTATAAATATTATAATTAGAATATCTTTCTGTAAAGTCTGAAGATGAGGGCATCAGCATATGGTTGCCAGTCTGACATAGCATGCCTATGACTTTTCAGAAATGTCATGTGAACAATCTCACCAATGTGTCACCTCAGTGCTAAGCATTTGAGGTGCATATTTAACACTGTGACAAAGGTTTCAGCAGTCGGTCTCTCACTGCTGATATTAACCATCAAGTCGGATATATTTAGAAACAGTAACAAGTTACAAAGAAGTCATGTGTGAGAAAATGCACTGAAGACAACGAATACATGAGTTAAGCAACAAACCTTCACACAGCTCATCAGACCCGTGTTTTTATATAATTTTACCAATCACAGGCAATCGCATCTGCACTCAGCCATAAATTGTGCCCCATGCAGCACATAAAACATCAGTTACCATGAAGTGGTGATTGTGTTAAGCTACAGCAGCCTCTCTTCTGGAGAATCCTGACTCTTCTGCAGGCAGACAGCAGCAGCTATAAAACCATGGACTCTCATTGATTTCAACAAGGCTCCTGCTCACTCAACCAAAACAAGCCATTGTCATTTGGACTAGTTTATCACATTGTGCCTTTTGAACAAGTCGAGCCACATTTTCAACTCCTTTCCACACACGGTAAAATATCAGCCCATGTTCTTGACGCTAAACACCAAAAAAAAAAAAATCAACCTTTTTTGGGTACAAATGCAATAAAACCCCAGTTTATGAAGACAGACTCGGACCAATAGTTAGAAGCAACTACACAGTAACTTCCTTTAAGCGCTCAGCTACTTTATTATATAAATAATTTAACAACAGAATCCAGAAGATTTCTAAATGACGTGATAAGCTTCAAGTTAAAAGAAAAGCCTGCTTTCAGAGCCGCGGGTTAGATTAACAGCATTCTTTTTAACGTACCTTTTCCTGCTGTTTGTCTCATTGTCCTGGCGTAATCCTCACAGCAGCATTCCCGCGATCCGACCGAGTATTTGTCTAAATTCACAAACACGGCGCTGCTGTGCTTCTTTGTTTTCCTCTCGTCTGATAGGAAACAACAGTTGATTCAAGCAGGCTAACGGCAGCGGTGGATTCCCAGTCAGACGAAGCTCAGTGTTCAGTCAGTTTCGGGGTTTCAACGGACGAAACAGCCCGAGAAAAAGACATATCCGCATCCTCCTTTTTGACGTTTCAATATAAAAACACAATATCGTCTCAGTGAGGAAAAAACGGGACAGAAAAGTCAACTATATCATAGCAAACGGTGTGGTTATAGTTCGGCTAATCAGCTAGCCTGCCGCTACTTCCTTTCTCCTTGTCTTTAATAACAGTAGCAGGCTGAGCGTTGAGAAAAGTTGAGGAAAAAGGCAGATTCCGCACATTGAAGGCACCCTGTTGCTGCCAGGCGTTTGTTAGAGGGCAGCGCCCCCTGCAGGATTCAAGGGTCGGTGCTAGAGAGTGGAACAAAAGCTTTGAAAGAAGATCAACGGTGTGCAGAATCTTTAGCGCCACCAAAAGGAATTAAGGGGGATAACTTGGTAGGCAGAAATGATACGTCAGGGCGTGCGCCATAATGTGAGTGGCAAAATCGCTCTGGAAATTAAAACTAAGCTTGGGACATATGAGTAGATTTAGTATGGTACATATGGGTGGATTTAATATGGGACATATATGAGGATTTAACATGGGACATATATTAAATCCACATATGGGTGGATTTAATATGGGACATATGGGGGGATTTAACATGGGGCATATGGGAGGATTTAACATGAGACATAGGGGTGCGTTTAACATGGGACATATGGGAGGATTTACCTGGGACGTATGGGAGGAATTAATATGGGACATATGGGAATATTTAACATGGAACATATGGGTGGATTTAATATTGGACATGGGAGGATTTAAACTGGGGACATGCAGTGGCAGTCATGTTTTGAGCTACAAATAAACAGACTTTCTGCAGCAAGCAAGAAAACATTTCTGCAGGCATTCTCTACTTTCAAACCAAGGTCATCATAAACTAGCTTTTCTTTATATCATATAATATCATATTAGGCCACAAGATGTAGTCATTGTACAAATTTTCACTTAAGTAAGCCTGCGGCATGTGTAGGTGAAGGGTCACTGCATAAATGAAGTCAATGGGTGCCACCAAAGTAGTTAATATTGAATAGTGTTTATAGCATAACCTTCTTCCTCCTTTTATCAAACACTCAGCTCTTATGAAATGCCATTTGCAACAGATAGCAGAAAGAAGTAATTATTTTTTAACATAGACCAGATTAAGTTTTTTGTAACAATAACCATTGTGGCCAGTGTTGCGGAATTGATTTTTGTTAACACTCCATTTATTATTTATTAAAAATGTGTCACATAATTGGCTTCCTTTTAATGTTCTGGGACGTTCCATAAAATTGTCACCAATAACATAATAACTAATTTGTTAATGTTTCCTCGTTCTGCCACTCTAAGACATTAATATTTCTGCACAAGTGAACAAATTTGATAGTCAAATTTGATGGAGTCCACTTTAGAAATCATGTTTTCAACCCTAAACCAAAAAAAAGAAGATATTTTAGATGTTATTTTGCTGCGCAGCAAAGCACAGGGTAAGCTAAAAATAAATAAACACACTGAGTTGAATGGGGTTAGATTCTAAATACAGGTGGCTAAATGCATTACAGTTTTGTATGAAGATATTACTAAAACCCATGATGTAGTTGTGTTTGTTTTCACACACAGTCAGTTCAATTCAATGTTGCATTTGTACCTCAAATACTTGAATTAAAGGCATGTAGACTAACTTTCATGGCTACAAGGTTGTCTTTTTATCTCCAATCTAAAGGATTTGAGCTTCTAAACCTTAAAAAAAGATTTAGTTAAAAATATATATTTTATCAACACTTAAAATCTAATTTAAAGTGCCAGTCATATTTCATAGATATGAATATGATTGACAGATATTTACATCTAGGGACATTTGGTCCTTCAAGGGTCACTCAAAGTTCAGCTCTGTAACAACACAACCTGTACTGTTTAAGGTAAGTAGGAGGTAAAACTGCATTGATGTCTCAAAACCTTTCATAAGAAAAAAAAGTAATCACTCTCAGCTCATTATGGCTGAAAACAGTTATTTTCTCAGGAACTTTCATGGCTTCCTGAGAAGAGGAAAAGATGAAGGTGTTTTGTGACAGCACGTAGAGATAAAGAGGAATTTTTAAAAGAAAATCTGCACTAATAAGTTTCTTGATGTCCACGCCACATAAAATCCTCTTGTAATTGCACCGAGCTTAAATGTTTGAATAACTTATGACTGATGACTATATAATTTATAGTCGCAGCATCATCCACTTCACAGAGGTAAATCGTCCAGTAATGTTTCTCTTCTGTCAGAACACTGATTCATATTGGTGTTTTCCCCTCTTCTTGTGCTAAATGATGTTCTGTATTCCTCTCTGTCTTTTTTGTGATTTGTTCCTCTTGACACTTCCCTTGATGCTGAACCAGGATGTACATTGCAGAGCTGATGACTGAGTTGTGGCCCAGCAGTAGAAATTTGATGTCTTGCATCAACCGAACTTTAAAGAGTAAAGCACAATAAAGTGGCCATCTTTGCTATCAGTCCAACCCCTGTTAGTGCAGCTTTGAGTCTTGTACTGAGGCAATTTCATGACCATTCACACCTTCTCACATCAGATTAAAACATCTTATACATTAAGAACTCAAGACACAAAGACCGAACAGGTGCATCAGTTTCAAATGCAAGACTTCACAAACTTCCAAAAGTCTGAAACTCACCCATCACTTATTTAGATCTCTACACTGAAAAACGAAAACAGGTGATCCAACTTTAAAAAATTAGTTAATTAGTTAAAGTAATCAAATTAAGTTTATGCAAGTGAACATATTAAGTCTATTAAGTTGTCTTGTTAAGGAAGTGTAAAATAAAGTAAGTTTAACATCTGTAATTTGAATACATGTAATAAAATGAACTCAGTTTTTATAAGTTGGAGTTCCATTCTGTTTTTTTAGTGTAGGGGTCTTTCAGATGAGAAGTGAAACATCTTAAAAATGTAAAAAAAGGAATCCCAGTTCTGCCCTCTATTCAAGCACTCAGTATCAATATGAACAGGATGAATTTATGCAAACTTAGATCACTTTCCAGCTGTAGTGAGGTGAAAGTATGAACTGTATGACTTGGGTCAAACGTTCTGGGTTTCTTTCCACAATCACAATGGTTTGTGATCGTAGCAATCACAATGGTTTGCTACAATTTTGGTCCATTTCTCCTGACAGAGTCAGTATAACTAAGTCAGGTGTATTGACTGCCGAACACATATGTTCAGCTTTTTCTACAAATTTTCCACAAGATTGAGATCAGGGCTTTTTGTTGGATATGCCAAAACATTAACTTTGTTGTCCTTAGGTAACCCTGGAACTAATTTAGTGGTATAATTGGGGTCATTGTTCTAGGGAAGAGCCATTTATGCAAAGTTTAAATGTCCTGGGCGACATTTTGAGATGTTGGTTCAATATCAACCCATAATATTCCTCCCCTGTTAGTACAGGTCTCAATTCACTGTGAGTAATGACACCCTTTCCCCTTAGAGGTGATACCTTTACACATCTGGAAATGCTATCCAAGGATGGACCAGGATATCAACCTATTTCTTACTACATATCTTGACTAATTTGTTTACATTTTTTTCTCAATATCACACAGAGAAGCAATGTGTTTCAGGTTTTGGCTTACAATACACACACATGTGCACCTCCATTTTACTGGAATGTTGTGAATTAACTTGTTGGGGGCCATGCTTTTCAAATTTGTGTCTCCTTTCTTTTATTTTAAGGTTTAGGTTTCCTTCCAAACCACAGATATGAAGCATCTGGTAAAAAGGTGTAACTCCAACAATATGAACTGTCTACATGGTCTGCCTCCTATTTTGAGCAAAGTGAAACTCTCCTCCCGACTTCGTGTTGTTAGGCAAAAATGAAAAAAAGAATAATAATTTTCTGAAAGATGGTAAGTGCAAATTTGTATTTCTATCCTACCAGTACATTGAAAACTTCACAATTATTTGTCCTCAGTAACTTGACGTTTGCCTAACAATAACCCTAACCAAGCCTAAAAAATTGCCTGTTCATTCTTTTACCATGACTGAACCTAAAATAACCTCACACCTTAGACCAAACCATTATTGCTTATCCTAAAAGTGTTAATCTGAAAATTTAGAGCTGCATTTTGGTCCCTGTAATGCCAGTCAGTGATCAATCGGTAACTAACGTTACCAGAAAAGGCATAAAGAGGCGACATAAACAAACCCACACTCTTCAGCACACGCACTTGTGGTTAAAATATCACTCCTTGTGGTTACAGTGGTGTTTGAACACATATTTCCAGAGTAAGGGCGTTTTCAACAGTCATGGGTGTTTTTTAACACCTCTACCTGTTGCAGGCTGCTGTCTGTTTGTTTCCTTCTGCTACATGTTCCGATTATAGCAGAAGCATTTTATGAAAAAATTACATTTATTCATTCACTTGTTCTGCGGCAACTTATTTTAAGTGACACATCATACTCCCCCCCACCCACACACAACTCAAAACGAGAAGTGGTGCTTGAGTGCATTGAGCGTGAATGCACAGAAAAGGCTGGGCCTTCCCTCGGTGCTGGTAATGCAGGTCAAGTATGTTGCTTAGTTAATAGCATCATTTATTAGACTAAAATTTTAATTCTGTGCATTATACAGATGGGAAGCCCAGGATGACTTGTGCATTTAAAATCCCTGTATAAATTCAGTGTTTAAAATTATTATTTTTTCCAAAATAAAGAGCTCTGCTGTTCAATATATTTAACCGATTGTTTGTTTGTTTTTAAATTTAGGTTAATTTTGATTTTTTTTTGCAAGTTTTTTATTTCATCAAAGAATCATAATACAAAGTTACAGTCTACTTTTTTTCCAAATATGTTCAACTACAAGCGATTTTGTTTATTTCTGATTGTCGTGTGTCTCTTTGTGGAGCTTACAGAACGTCTCATATGTTATCTGTGAGCCTGATCTGTGTTAACATTTATGATAAAAGCAGTTTTTGACTCTGTTCTGTTGAATGTTTTTATTTTGTGACCCAAAAGCAGCAAAGCAACAACCACAGCTGTGCGACGAAGCTAAATGAAACCCTTTATCTACAGGGAGGGGCACCTTTCCATCTGATGGGAGTTCCTGTTTTTCTCTCGCACCTTATGAGAAATATCAAGCGAAAAAAAAAAAAAAAACTGTCCCTTTAAATTAGATGCTCCTGGAGTCCTGAAGCTGTGCTAGTGAACAGTCTTGCCACATATCCTTCAAAATATTGAGTCATGTTTCAGTTTTTTTGCAAAACATACAACTGTTTGAGGGGGTGGCAGATGTTTTGAAAGACCCTTTCCCGCAAAAGCTATTGGAGGTCAGACTAAGATAAATATCTGATACTCAGTAAGAGTTTCCTCTATTCATTAGTATGGAAATTCACTATAAGAAATGTCATATTGCTGTAGTTGAAAAAATATTAACATGATGCCAGAAGGATTTTTATTTTTAATTTGTGGGTGTAAATGCTGACTGTTGTTTCTTTAGACAAAGATGATGGCACAGGACGACGGTAATCTCTCTGTTGCATGTGCAAGTGCATCTATGCGTGTGTGTGTGTGTGTGTGTGTGTGCGTGTGTGTGTGTGTGTGTGTGTGTATGTGTGTGCGTTTTGGGTGGGGTGTGCGACTTTACTCACACAGGCTTATTTCCCCATCAAAAATGAGCTGCAACAATCTGTTGACGCTCACACACACTCAGCATCAACATCATCAGCAGCCAGAGTAAGTACTCTCCATGCTTTTACATCAAGCTACACATTTTACAAATACCTGCAAAAAATGTAAAATATAAATTAAGTTTAAACAAAAGGATCAGATATAAATTTTTTTTTGATTATAAGATTTTTTTTGTTCTATGAATTAATTAATTAATCTTCAATTTTAACTTTAATTTTTTTTTTTATTTCGGTCTTTGTTAAAATTAAAATTAAATTTACACACATCTAATTTCCAAAAACATGATTTGTCGCATAAAATATATTGTAATTTATTAATTTTTTCTCAGTTCTCGTGAAAAGTGTTTTATGAAGAAAAAGATTAACAAAAAATTCTGTGTAGTTTTTGACAATTTGACAATAATTTATCAGAGTATGCTGCTTCAAAGAAAAACCTTTTTCCATTATTCTTGATGAAAGCAGCTGCTGTGTTTCCTCCATGTGTTGATTTAAATGCCCTCGTTGCTCACGCATCCTGTGTTAACCGCAGAAAGGTGGAGATTGTAACGCACATGGTAGGCATTTAAAAGACGCCTTTTAAAGAACTTCAAGCCCCTCACTGAAACGTGCATCGCACAGGACCAGGGGGGTTTTCTATTTTTTGCTTTAACTCCTGTATGAAATGAGGTTGATCTTACTTCTTCTTTTCTCCCTCTCAGGTGTGTGTTGTGTGCGGACGACGCCTGGCTCTGCTGGTTAGAGGTTGCCGATAGCCTGTTTGATCACAGGAGTTTTCTGTGCAGCTCTTGCCAGCTTGGTGGTTCAGCCTCAATTTTCATCTCTGGTTTGTCACAATGGACGTCCTCTCTTACCTCACCTCCCCGTCCTCCTGCCCTCATGTGTACCACCTACCAGCTTACCCCAGCAACAGCTCTGTGCCAAACGAAGCCTCTGCAGCCACAGGGACCAACCAGGTGATCCTGAGGCACTACAACCACACAGGCCGCTTGCAGAACAGGACGACCTCAGCCACCCAGGCCCCCATCAGCGTCTCCATGTCCCTTTTCCTCTTTTTCAGCGTGTTTATAGTCCTGGAGAACTTCCTGGTGCTGGTGGCTGTTATCTCCCGCATCCGCCACAGCCGCCGCTGGGTTTACGTCTGCATTGCTAACATCACCCTGAGTGATCTACTCACTGGTGCAGCCTATGTAGTCAACATCTGTTTGTCCGGCAACCAGACCTTCCGACTCACCCCGGCCCTGTGGCTCTTCAGGGAGGGCATGCTGTTCGTGGCATTGGCAGCCTCCATCTTCAGCCTGCTGCTGATTGCGGTGGAGCGTTACACCACCATGATGAAACCTCTACCCCAGAAGTCAACCAGGAAGACCTATCGGATCTACGGCATGGTGGTGCTCTGCTGGATTTTGGCACTGGTGATCGGTTTCCTCCCCTTGCTGGGCTGGAACTGCGTCTGCAGCCTGGATGGATGCTCCACTCTCCTCCCTCTCTACTCCAAGAGCTACATCTTCTTCTCCCTCATCATCTTCTTCCTCATCCTGCTGACTATCGGGGTACTCTATGGTGCCATCTACTGCCACGTACACAAGAGTGCCCAGCTGGGTCCTCAACGCAACCGCAAACGTTCCCTGGCTCTGCTGAAAACTGTGATCACCATCGTGGGGGTCTTCTTGATCTGCTGGGGGCCGCTCTTCATGCTTTTGCTGGTGGATTTCTTCTGCGCCTCCCGCCAGTGCACCTTGCTGTTCAGTGCCGATTTCTGCATCTCCCTGGCTGTCTTGAACTCGGGCCTCAACCCCATCATCTACGCATTGGGCAGTAGCGACATGAGGAAGGCCATGGCCGAGCTTCTGTGCTGCTGCTGCCTGAGGGCTGGCCTCTGTCGCCCCGACAAGTTCATTTCCAAGGAGACCAGCAGCACCTCGGAGAACAGGAGGGACAGTCTGAGGAACAGCTTCAGCAAGGCCAGGAGTCTGAGCGTGGCCTCCCCACCGCCAACCCCAAGCAAGCCTCGCAGAAAGTGCAGGCTGAGCACCACAACCAGCTGCCTGTCAGTTTCAAGTGGTTAAACCACAACATGTTCCCCTCCCAAGCAAGCAAGACTGGTGTGTACTGTCACACATCTAACCGTTTCCTCTGACTCTTGGTTTGACTGTTCATAGCATGGACAATAAGATGCTTTAAAAGAACCTTAAAAACAGGAATTCAGCTTTAAGTGTGCAAGGAAATGAAAGCTCTCAGGGAATGATCTATTGAACGAAACATTCAGTTTGTCAATGCAACTAGTGGAAAACTCTTTGGATTGGATCATTTGGATGACATTTGACGTATCTTACTGTATTTTGAATGCAGAAAATGTGCTGTATTTTTGTACAAAAATTGATGAAAATATAAATAAAATTTATTTTGTGTTAAATATATCTTGGAGTAGTAATACCGCTAGATTCCTCTAGAGGGAGACACTTTATTAAAGAAGTCATGCAGATTTATACTAAAATAATAAACAACGTGAAATGAATCAACAGAAATTGCAGCAGGTCAGAAATTTATCTTATTTGGTCAAGAAAAATTTGTTTTTCTTTTGAACTAAGCTTTAAACAGACTCGTCCCATACTGTTTGTCACTTCCTGTTTTTTTGACAGGATGACTGATGGAGGTTTCAGCTCAGGGCCCAGTCTGCAGCCCTCAGGGTACTAACAGCCAGAGCTAATTGATAAATTCATTATGACTGTCTGGCAAGCCAGAGAGATAAGCTGTAGCGGATAGCCTGCACATTCGAGTACACACGGCCGACTGTACCACATGTCTACTGGCGAGCACTGGAACAACTTGTTTTGTCTTGACTTTGCAGTAACTATTTTTACAAAAGCAAAACCATGACTTTCTCACAATTCATTTCACAGCAGCAGAGCAGTCACAAGGACCGATCTCACGGCAAGAGTCACGGCAACTCAAAGCAGTTCTTGTTGGTCGAACATCTAAATCTTTCCGCTTTCATTGTAATGTGTTTGCTTGATTTTCTGAAGCATTAACTTTCACTCTGAGGCAGTGAGTCATTCTTCACTTCATATCTCTAGAGAAAAACATTTCACTTGTATAGTTTTAGTCGTCCATAACACTGAGGGTTCAGGGTTCATGAGTAAAATCAAGATACTAATGTTTTAATCGACTCAAATGATGTTCACTGGGATTCTATTGAGAGTTTTTGAGCCTTTCGTGTGTTACTTTGTTCAGATCAACTCCTCATGGTCGTCAGCTAAGTACCATGTTTTAAAAAATGTATATTTGAATTAATTTTTATGAATTGGTATGGAAATGACCCCTACTGCAGCTGGTAGAGGTTTGCAAAACTCCACTGAAGTACACAGGAAGCTCTGTAATTAAAGAGTTCAGATTAGCTGCTGTAATAGAATCAGGGTGAATAAAAAGACTCGAATAAGAAGCCTGGGATTGATGAATGAGCTTTGATCAGAGGGGTGCTCCTTGCTAGTGTGAGGATCCAAGCGAATGAGACTGTGGAAGCAATCAGAAATCACTAAAAATAAAGCTCAGAAGGAAAATGGGGAAGCAAGAGGGACAAAATCAGTTCTGGAATCAAAAACCTTGGACATCATTGGTTTGCTTGATGTTAACACTTGTTAAAAGACCAGATGAACCACTTCACCTTCTTAAACTGAATGATGTATCTTAACAGTTTGAGAACAAGATGACTAATTATGATGGTGATTATTGAAGTTGACTGTCATAAATAAATGTGTGTGGTTAATGAATCATGGTGACAAATTCACAGTCCAAGTTAAACAAGGTGTCCAGCATGTTGAATGTCTCTTCACAAATTAGCAGATTGTTGCTGTAAATGCCTGGAATGTCCCTGCAGACCAGAATGCTCGTCTTATTCCCCTCCTGACAAGTTACCGCCAGGCCCATTAGCCCCAACAGGAAGAGCGCTCTCTCAGAGAGCAGGTTTAAAAGCTCAAACGTGGTTCTGGGATTTTATGTTTACTGTCTAATAGCAATGTGTTTTTTTTTTTTTCTGTACCAAGTAACACTCTGGCATTTCATTAATTTGCCATTTTAGAAAGATAGTAAGCATCCAGTATCTCATGAATGATTTCTGAGACTGGTAATACCTACAAAATATATATAATATCTTATTATTGAGCTCAGTTTGCGTGACTACATATATTTTCTTCACGTCTAACATTCTATAGCCTCTGAAAAATTTGATTACCCAAAGCTATGACATAAAAAAAACCTTCAAGATGTTGCAATAATTAACTGCAGCTTCCTCGTTAAGTCATGAACACTGTGTTGCAATGCATTCTTATTTGATGAGAATGCTTTAGTATCATTCAACCTCAAGAACTTGAGGTTTGAAAGGCCACAGTCACAGTTTCTTTGTGTCTGCTGTTTTCTAATCGAAAGAGCTTGGCAGCATAGTTTTGGGATGGGTTTCTATGTGTGTTGTTTTTAATTATTTTATAAAGAAAATGTCAGAATTTGGAACATGAATAGGACAGAAAAATAAGATAGGATGTATTGATAGCATGAATTTATTTCAACATCTTGTTGAATGTGTGACAAAAACACTGAGATGCTTTATAGCTTAATGAGAAAATGGGAGAAAAACTATAAAACTTGTTTAAAAACAGATGTTGAGCAACACTTTTGCACAAACTCTGTGCCAAACTGGTGTCAATTAACACAACTTGTTAAAAGAAATCATTTAAATGGCTCAAGGTCAATGTTGTTATCTTTTTAGGAGCTACCAATAAAGCACAATCGAGTGCTAAACTACTAAACCTGTGTTGTTTATCTCAAAGCCCAAAGCTTTTTCTCAATTTACACACATACTTCAGATACTAAAACATTAGCTCCCTATTGCCCCATTTTTACTCAGACCTAAACAGACCTAAAGGTTTGTGCAAGTCATTACTTGTCTTAAATCTGAAGTTAAAATTCAAAATAGACCAAAGCAACAGTTTGTATCTTTAATGTCAATGATGATGTCAAAGATGCTCCACACTCATTCCAATCTATCAATCTTGAGTTCAAATGGCTTGTGCAAGATGTATGGGCTTGTCAGTGTCAGTAAAGAAAATGAAATAACAATTACAACAAACAGCATTTTCCCCTGAAACACAGACTGATGTCTAAACCGTCCAAAAGCAGGTATTTTTTATAGGACTGGTTTGCTCTAAATTTGTCTTTATTTAAGGCAGAGAAAGCAAACTCATCTCTATCTGGATGTGTGCATTTGTCCCGTCACTGTTAAAGATGAGGGATAAACTTCCTTCCTCCCTTGGGCCTGGCACAGCTCCAGATCTGATGCCTGATGAAAAACCAACAGTAAATTCCTGCCTTTATTAGCTCAAGACTCAGAGACATTTGTTGCATCACATTTGAAGTGTCAGAGGCTGATCCAGGGCCCTCGTTGTTGCTTTCTCCCTCTCTTTTTCTCTCCGTACAACAACAAGGCCTGCTCTTTGCTCAAAATGAGGTACGATGGGTAAAATGGTTGCGTGCAGACATGGGTATGCCCTCAATAATTATCTCGCTGCCTCTGCCTCCAGGTGTTGCGCAGACAGCTAATGATGGGCTGTCTGAGAGCAGGAGAAGGCAGTGGGTGAGGCAACGAGCGGCGCAGAGGGCGATCGGCGGCTGTCAGCAGTGCAACAACTTAGTGGCACATAAGAAAACTTAAAAAGAGATAAGAAACAATTCATTTATGTGTGGCTTAGCTTATTTTAAAATTAGTCAGTGTTTGTCATGAAGCAGCGTTTTCACATTTTAAATTGACTTCATAGATGTTTTTTTTATTATGTACAATAAAAAGACAAATTTTTATTGTAAAGTGGAATGAAAATTTGCCATTGGTCTGAACTTGTTTTAATGTAAAAATATGAAACATTGAGCTCACATAACGCTGACAGATAAATGAGAATATATGTGGGGGCTTATTTATTTATTTATCTATCGATCTATTTTTACAAATGACTAATTGCTTTTGATCTTATGTCCAAATTTTTTCTCACCTAAAATTTCAATCTGTTTGTTTTTCCAACTTTTGTATGTTTTTCAAAATGAACACAGAAATGTCAAGCAATTACCAGTTGACACGAGTAGGTGTGTGCACAGTGATGACAGCAGGAAAATGAGTTTCAGTCCTGGACTCGCATTGAAAATAAAGACGTTAAACTTTCCAGTTGAACATTTGTGACCGAATAAGAGCTTATGCAATGAACACCTACTTGAGTTATATTTATCATACAGCTGTAGCTATGAACACTAATCGCTGTTACCACAGATGTCTTCATATATGGAGGTACGTCAAGAAAGCTGATGACGTAATCCGGTCAAAATGATCTGGCTTCGCTTTTAGCTTAATCTCAGCCCAGACTAACCTCATCTGCATGCATGCAAAGGCCCAGTCTGATTAGAAGAAATGTCAGTGGCTAAATGTAACTGGGTCATTCAGACAGTAAAATCAATTGTATTGAGGAGAAAAACTGTTTGGTATTTTGTTTTGACACAAGTGTTTCCAGTGCCCTGCTGCTTGATTGCAGTGGAAAGACTGATCACAAACCACTTGAGCTCCTTGAAGGAAGAATGTCAAGTTTCCAACGTGCTTGAAACTAATCCTGCAGCTCTATAGATTGGGTTTGTATTCAGTTACGTCAAGCGACCTTACTCTATAAGAACAGAAAATTACCAAGAGGAGTGGTTTAACCAGTGTGTATAAACTTTAGGGTACGTGAACTGTGTGTGACACCGACACTTGATTAAAGACATGCAGCTCATCATGCTGACAGAAAGAAAAAGAAAACCTCCCACTGTGTAATAAACGACAGAAATTACAAGAATGCCTTGACTCAGATGAGTCGCATCTCAACGAGTGAAGGATTATCATTCCTTTTGCACTTGCACATACCTCCAACGTTGAGCAAGAGACACCTCTTAAAAGATTGTATAATTCACCGTGTGACAGTCAGTTTATCTGAAAGGTCCAATCAGCTGCACGATGATAAATAATGCAATAGTGTCTCATTTAACAAACTCACTAAAAAGTTTCCAGCAAATATCTATTAATCTTGACAGCAATGCGTCTTAATGTCCAACAAGATTTGTCCAAATCAGTATGAAGTCACTGCAGTATCTTGCTATAACTTCTGCCAGACACCTTTACCTGCTGGAGAGGTAAACATGCCCAATGCAGTTCTAGTTTTTGGTGGTTTACAGAAAACTTGTTCTCCTGCTTCATAAATTCAGTGCTTTGTTTTGAATGTCATTAAACTTAATAACTAGGGTTTCAGCTTCTCGCCGTCTGGCTCTCTCCCACAATAACAGCTTTCTGACCACAGCATGCTTGGCCGGTCAAATGACAAAGAGAGAAAAATATAAGTATAGTCTGTCTTGTATTGTGTACGTCAATGTTAAGGGTGAAATATCCTCTAGTTTAGTTTACGGTATATCCAATCTTGGGATCTTTGCTGCATGTCGTATCTCTTTTGTGTATGTTTGTTTAAAGGAGCAGCATTTTGTTTTTCCAGGCACATAGTGCCATTTTACAGTACAAAGAAGTAACTGTGCCTACTTCTGGTGTACACATCAACAACAACTTACGAGAAATCAGGTTGTTTGTCCTTTCTGCCATTAACAACCGTTCTTAGGAGCACAGGACTGATATGTAGCTCGTATAAAAAGCTCAGCAGACGGTGCTAATTGCTGCTGGCTAGTCTGAAGGTGCTGAGTGCGGGAGAGGTAGGAGGAGGGGTGCTTGGTGATGTGTAAACTCAGCTGGAGTCTGCAGCTCCAAGGAGAAACTTTGTGTAAATACGTGGCACGAGTTTAAACCACATGTGAGAGCTGTTGTTGTGTTTTTAAATTTGTCGAAAAAATTGCTGGCAACCTTGCTTTGATGGAGGTTATGGAGGTTAAGAACACTGGAATAGTATATTTGTAAGGTAGCATTCGTTCTTATACAAGTAAGAATAAGGGCAGATATGGCACAGATCATTTTAAAAAGTAATTCAATTTGAAACTTTGGACTTCATTTAGACATCCCCAGCGGACAGAGATCTGGGCACATTCATGTAAAGAATGGATTCCCACAACCAAGCTGATGTACCCGAACAGAAACCGCCAGATGTGCGCTGAGCTGGTCGTTCAGTGTCTGGTATTTTTCATTCACGCAGAGCATGAGTTCATCCATTGGCAACATCAGGAAGCTCTTCTTTCTTCTCAAAGGAAAAACTCCCCCAACAACACATCCTGGTTACTTGGCTAGCTTTCAGTGTCCCATTCCACATTCAAACGTTAATGATAGCTGCAAATATGCAGTGTTATGGTTACAGTTGCACCCTGTCAATCAGGGTCTGTCTGTTTTATCCAGGAGAAGAAGAAAAAAAAACATTTGCATATAGCCTATTTCATGCCCCTCAAGTCAAGAATTTGCCATTATTTCTGAATTTTCTCCAGGATTATGTCTTCTTGTCTGTTATGGTTTTAAATGATGCCTTTTCTCTGTACTACATAAAGACAGACCAAAAGATTCAGTAAATGTAAAGCAGAGTGGAAATAAGATAAACAAAACAAAGCGGAGAACAAACAACTATGCAAAACTGAATTCTTCAGTTATTTTATAATTGAGTGTGGAATGCCCTTTCACCTTGACTCGATTATGTTTTTTTTCCCTCTCCAATATAACTTAGAAAAAGGGTCGTTGTAGGGAGATTTTTTTTAGATGCCAGTTCGAACACATGTGTAGGAGGCAGTTCTTTCAAAATCTACAGCAGCCCTGAGAACAGCTGTTTCCTCTTTATCAGATTTCAGATAGCACACAGCGGATACACGGGAGAACCGCCAGAGGTTATGAGATATAAAACGACAGAGGCAGCCAGACTGTCAACTTAAATTCTCTTATTAAACATTTGTTTTGTTTTTAATGAATAAATAACATGTTCCAGTCAAAACAATGAAAAAAGACACCGCACTTTCAAAGTACCTTTTCTTTGCACTTATATTTTGAGGTAAAATACAATTACCAATAACAACATGAGTTTTCTCCTGAGGCCTGGATGCTAGCCATCTGCTCCGACTTTGTTGTCAACCTTGGGAATATATGTGAGAGTTTTTCCTCTCTCCTCTTTTCTTAATCCTCTCTCTCATTCTTGTTGTGCTCTGGACAGAGAATTGTGACCACTTAACGAATTGTGTGGTGAAAGATGTTCTGAGGGTGATTATTAGGGTTCGGTTGCAGAAAGTTTCCAAAGCGATGAGACGGGTTTTCTGTAAGAGGAGCACTCCAGGCGACTGTTAAAAACAAGAATCCACAGCCATCCCAGCAGCTGCCCGAGGCTTACGTGTTCTCATAATAACACACTGGTTTCAAGCAGTTGGTGGTTATAAAACTGGAGTATTTCAACAAGAGCACAAATAACTTTTCCAACTTATTTTTTCTTGTATTTTGGAAAAATTGCAGAGCCCAGGAGCCAGAAAACCCAATCTTTTTCTTTAACTCAACCAAGTTGTTTCCTGAATGTAACAAGTTTTTAATTCCTGTCAACAAGCCAATCCTGAGTGATTTGTAAACTATCCATTCTCACACAAAAAAGCAAAACATAAAAATTGGCACAGAGGTTTATAGCATCCTTTCTTGCTTCATGGAGAGTACATTTAGTCATGGTTTTCTATGATTTTATCGGTTGGAAAGGACAAGCTGGATGATCAACTCCTGAAGAAATAAACATTATAAATCAAATATAAATATTTGTTTTGTCAAGTCAATAGCTTTATTGTCATCTTGGCCAATTAGACATTGAGCTTAGAAAGATGAAACAACCACACTTGGCGTGGAGATGAATAGAGTTTTACACTAAATATTCAAAATATTAATTTTTAAAAATTCAATAAACAATTACAGTGGAGCTAATACTGTGCAAATGTGGCAACTATGTAGGTTTTGTAGCGCTCAGTTGCTGTGAATCAATGTGATATTTATATATTAGAAGTAAAAAGTACTTGTTTCTCAAAACTAAAAATTAAAACTCTGCTGATTGTGTGGGTTGAAAATATGTCTCAAATCAACAACTCTACATATGAAGCCAATAAAGAGTATTTTTCACTACCGCCAGCTTAGTAATAAACTCTGACCCAGCGTCGCACATTTTCACCCCGCACTTCAAAGCGCTGTCACTCTTCTCCTCTCCGGGCTGAGATCGGTCTTGAGAGGATTTGGACCAGCAGGTTCTGAGGTTCTCGCTTCTCTCCATGAGGCCCGAGGAGTGGAAGGAGCTGCAGCTTTGTAAAACAGATGTTCCCGCTCAGCTCTAAACCAAATTACGCAGCGAGCTCAGAGCCACAGGCCACAACCACATGGATGCTGATTGAACGGCAAAGAGGGGGCAAGAAAAGCAGATCCGGCTCAATAAAGCGGCCACATCACGAAATCTGGTCAGCCTTTGAGACGTGAAGATGAAAGGGGTATTGACATCACTATGGAGACTAAAAGGAGAGCTGGAGGCTCTGGTGTTGGTACCCCACTGCAGTTTTGTTTTCAATGTCAATGCATTAAAAATGTGACAAATGTGTCTCAAAAATAAAGTGGAACTTCACAATTCTGATGATGCTGAGTTTAATTTCCCAGATTTGCAGGGGAAATTACATCTTTTCACCAAATTCTATAGTAAGCAGAAATAAAATATTATTTCTACTTTGAAAGGTATTTGGGGTGTAATACTGTTGAGTTGATCATCGTCTGTCTTGAGAATAAGTACCAACAAAACATTTCACCATCTCTCAATTCTGTTATGAAATATCAAGTTGCATCAAGATATATGGCTTAAATTTCTTGTACTTTATTTAATTTTCTAGATTTAGTACATTTTGGACTTTGTATTTCCTTCTGCATCAAATCACTGTTAGAGGGTTTGAGGTTGCATGTGCCATCAAACAAGTTTTAGTGGAAAAATGGAAGAATTTAGCTTCAATGTAAGATTTCTGTGAGGTCTTGATACTTGAGATTCAACAAAGGTTTTCTTTAAGAAGACCTGGCTAACTTGGTTTCACATCTGTTGACGGCTTATGTTTTATTAAATTTGTTTCTTAATTCTGCATGCATTGTGTTGTGGCCTTTTTCCTCATAAGCATAGAAGGGACATAAGTTGTAGTGCGTACCAAAAAAATGATCAAAATATGTTAAACAGTAGTTTATCTTGAATAAATGTCATCAATTGTAAACATTCATCCTGTCATCATAGATATTTTTCTGCACAGATTATTTTCTGCTGATCAAAAGTGACCATTCTTTAGCTTTAGCAGAGAAATCTAAAACAAACATGCTGTGAGAAATTTGTCAAAATATTCAGTTAAAGTACATAGAAAGTGCACAAACATTGCTGTTCAATATTTTGCCAGCACTACAGTATAAATACAGATAATTCTAGAAATTTAATAATCGAAGAATATAAACTGTTGCTTATTTTTATTTTGTGAAGATAATTTTTGTTTTCTTTTTTTGGTACCAAATTTTAAAGATTTAAGAAAATATTTCTCAGACTTATTCAAACTTTATCACTTTGAATTATTACTGGACTAGACCTGGAATGAAAACATGGCTAGACCTTAAACTAAATCATGCATCAAATTGTTGAGCACTGTTGAAAGAGTCCTGACATTTAGAATAATGGACGTTATGCGCCATTGTCTAAAGCGTTTTGTTAGACTGAACATTTCCATAAATCTCAGCTAACTTGTCAGTCGTACCACCTGGTCTGAACAAAACTCTACAACCATCACCTCCCTCTGTCCTTTTTCACCTGATGATCTCCTGTAAGCTGAACAATTATCCTATAAAATTAAGCGAAACAACAACAACAACAAAAAAATCTTTTACAGTCCTTGTCATGAACAGTGAAGCTACTGGATTAGAGACGATTCATCAAGCTCCATAATGAGCTTCCATTTTCCTCTGGGCATAAAATGCACCACGAAGCCCGCTTCCTTTAGTGACCACGGGAATCTGAAGAGTCGGCAGGAATCAGCTTTGCACACATTCCCCATCAGTGCAAATGGGAACTGCTGGGTGACATCGATTACCCAAGCATAGCAGACATTTCACTGGGATTACTCTACATTGAGCCTCAGTCTCAGTGGAAAGAGTGGGAAATAAAGATGAAAGCTGTGCAAAACAACAAGCTGTGTGAGTTTGTGACAAAAAACAAGGACAAACCTGGAAGTAAAGATAGCTAAATATGAATCATTCATGTTTAGTTCAGAAGGTGCAGGCTACTGATTGACAAGTTCAAGAGCTTGACTGTGATTTTCATGGCTGACTCAAAGCGAGCCTTCAGTCTGGTCGGGAAAGGGTGCGGCACCTTAACCCAACTGAAACACTGAACCTGGGTTGGGTTTACTTGCTGCATGCAGGACGTGTCCTCCAAGTTAGTGAGCTCCACTCCTGTTCCTGCTGAACTGAGCCAGTTTTCAGGTAAAACACTGATACCAGTTCAGTAGGCACAGGAGGGCACAGCCCGGCACTCTTTCACAGGGCAAACCTCAGCGTACGAAATTCTGCAGAAGTCAGATCAAACTTATTTATAAAGCACATTTTAGAACAACAGGATTGATCACAAAGGTGATGCACAATAGACCACCTAAAACAGACAAAAGGATTTAAATGAAATCAGTTTTTGGTTTTTCTTGCCTTATACATAGGTCTGAGTTTTATAGTTTGCTAAAAGCAATTCCACATCTATGCTTGAATACCAAACAGTTTTAAAATACAGTGAAATAACACAATGTTGTTCCTAAAGCATTGCACAAAAGCAACCAATTATTTGATCTGTTTTTAATTTAGACTGTAGCACATTTAGAAACACTTTTAGCTAATTGTGTGCAAACAAAACTAACAGAAAAAAAAATATTCTCATGCTTCATGAACTTTGTTTTGAACGCTCTAAGGCACAAGTGTCAAACTCCAGTCCTGGAGGGCCCTGCAACTTTTAGATGTGACTTCTGCACCACACCTGAATAATTCGGTCTTTAGCAAGGCTCTGGAGAACTTATCTACACAAGAAAGAGGTAGTTAAGTCATTTCATTCCAGTGTTTTGTACCTGTGGCACATCTAAAAACTGCAGGACAGTGGCTCTTAAGGACTGGAGTTTGACAACCCTGCTCTTAGATGTAATAACTAGTGTTTTAGCTGCTGTCTGGACAAAGTCTGCAAACCATGATCAATGAAACAGAGCCCACATTTCTTAGCTCAGTCAAATATGCTTAGTCTACATGCATGCCATGCACACAAATATAAGTCCCGCTTTTCATAAACTGTCCGCACAAATTGTAATTTCACAGCTCACTGGTGTTGCCACAAATATTAAATCCCAGACATTATCCTAACAACAAATGGTATCTGAAGTCAGAGTCTCCAGCAACAATCATTTAAAACGATCCCCAGCATCATAACCGGATCATTTCTTGCTTCAAGTTAAGACTTTTACTATCGTTTTTTTCCGCATCTTATCTTGTTTTACTGCAATGGTTTTAAAAGCTGAGAAAATATCTATTGAAATAAGTCACTGGCAAGGAAAAATATTTCAAGCTGACACATCTTATGCATATGACAATATCTCTAACTTCAACTAGACTATGAAAAATCTTTACTTTTGTAACTCAAAATGAGATTAAAAAACTATTTATGTTAGAAAAAAATTAAAGTAATATAGTCACAAAGGAAGGATGTAAAAAGTAATATACTCTGAGTTTATTATGCTGGAAGTGTTAATATCACTAATATTTACCTGTTCCACTAGTTTTTATTCTGAAAACAGAGCTGCACAGGAGGGCTATGACAAACTTCAAATTACATTTAAGAATCTTTTTGTTTCACTCCTTTGCAATAGGTTGCACCAACCCTGTAAAAAATGAGTTTAATACTGAGGTACACATACTTTGACATTCTCACAGATAAAGATTAATGGCATCACTGTAAAATGGCTCCATTTCAGACTAAAGATGAATGTTACCATGAGTCAGAAAACACAAGTGTTCGTGTGTTGGCTCCAAAATGCCTTAAACAGACTCTGAAAGTCTTCAAATCATCAGCAAACTTAACTCTTGGATCCACTCGTGCTAGTTCTGTTAGTCAGCAGAGTGGGCTACAGCGAGAATATTAGAAAATGCTGGAAACTGTAATTCAAACTTTTGTGGTCAGAGTGAATGTTGTGATTGCCATCATAACAGGAAAGTGTTGAATCTAGTAAGTGGATAAAAGAACACCATGGACACACCATAGGCTAATAAAAATGTGATATTTTTTTTATAAATTAAAAAGTAAAACTGCCTTAAGTAAAATTACAACTTGTCCCTTTCTTGAACTGGATTGGTATTTCCTTCCTTCCTTCCTTGCTTTAAAACATCAGTAAAACAAATCCAGGCAAAAAAATAGCGACAAATAAATAAACGATTTGTTCAAAATATGTTTGAAGAGGAGCAGGAAGAAGCAGTAACTTATCCAGTCACAATAAACGTTTAAATTCTCAATCAGCAATGACACTCTATTCACTTTATGATGACATATATTTGAGATTTTTAAAAAAATTTTGCACAGGCTTGATGTTAATGCAGGGATAAAATTAGAAAAGACGTCATGAGCAAATTTTTTCCCAATTGTGTAAAGTTGTATAATATTTGAAACTATTGTACATGGGTCACATGGTCAGATTTTTGGGTCGGTTTATGAGAATATACTGATCTAAGGGACAAAAGTTACTTTCATGCACAAGGAGAGCAGTACAAGTTCAAAAATGAAACTTCAGGCCATAATCGTGACCTTATTCTCCGTAGACGTTATTTCATCTCCTCCTGACCTCTCAGTCCTCCTTCCCTCCCTTGATCCCTTCTTCTTTCAGCTTATCCGAGATCATCAAGTTCAGTCCATCCACCGGAACAAATCCTCCACGTTGAATCAACTATTTCACCTCAGGCACTGAACTTAGCCACTGTGAACAACACATTGCAGGGATCAATGCTCACCAATTAGCTAAGCTCTGTGCCTTTAGCAAGTGGGCGGCTGGCTGAGATTTATGCAGACCTTTACGTGAGACGTCGGCAGTGAAGTCAGTGGTTTCAGATTCTGCAGAGTGTTCAGAGGGTGCAGTGGAGGGATCTCCACTTTTATCTTAGCTATCCAAATAAATTCCTTGTTTATAAACCCTAAAATCCAACATCTGAAATATAAACCTTCTCCTGTGTGGCTCTGGCTTGCATTTACATCCATTTCCTGGCACATTAGAGCAGAGAGTGGTGAGGATAGTTTAAATTTCAAACAGCTGCAGCCTTAAATACACACAGACACAACTTAACCTTTTAGAGGTCTGCAGAGATGGGTTGATAGCATTTTGGTTTAATTCCTTCAGCGCTCCAGAATCCGGCCTCAAAATGAGTCCCTGAGTGGAAATGTGAGGTCAGGACCGACGTCCTGCTGAGCTGTAAAGGAGTGGAAATCCCTGGCAATGTGATTTTTGTTTCTCTTTGTGCATCAAATCACGGTGCCAGGAACCCTCCCCTAAACAGCGAGACCAGAGGCCCGGTCTCCACCTCTCTGCCCTTTACCGCCCTACGCACTGTTACATTGTTTTTGGACTCCAGATGCCTTCTTTTCCGCAGCAGCTGTGGAACACCTGAAAAAAAAAAAGAGAGAGAGAGAAAGAGAGAGAGATTTTAGATCCATTATTTCTCTCTGTAAAACAAAACCTTCATATCAGACCTCGCAGTGTTTTGATGATAATATATGATGCACTTAAAAGCACTCATCCAAGCCCTGCATTGGAAGATGACGTAACGTAATGTGCGTAACAGAAAAATCACATTTGTGAGATAAGATTAAAAAAAAAAAAAAAAAAAACAACTCTGCGGGCTTTTTGTTGCAGTGATCAGCAGGAAGCAGCAGATGTGGAGTCTAGCTGAAACATGCAGAGCCAGCTACCTGCTCACTTGTTTTAACGCAAACCAGGAAACTCTAGCAGTGCATTGCCAGTGGGTGTCTGTGCAGCCGGGGTTTCAGTTTAGACAGAAAGAGTCGGTTTGTTTTTCCACTGTTTAAGGCTTAATGTTGCTTGATGAGGACACAGAAAAAAAAAAAAACACTTCTGCCGTTTTCACAACTTCCTCCTTGCAGAATTGTAAACGTCGTGGTGTACATCTATTTCATCTTTTGTTGTTGTTGTTTTTGTTTGTGCTGCTTTGCAGAGAAATTTTCCGGCCCACCCGGGTGGGGAAGGAATAATGACAGGATTGTTGAGCGGTGAGGAGGAGGATGAGGTTAGGGCCGAGTCTCGGCGGTTTTTCCTTGATCACTTTTTGTGCATCATCTCTTCTCTTTCATTCCAGACTTTAAACCATCTGGGCTGGCAGAGTTTCCTAACAACAGGGTAAAGATGCCACTTGGAAAAGTCTGGAAAGTTTTAAAATTTCATTCAAGTGTTTTCCATAACTAAATACAATAACTTGGAAGAAAAGTCTGTTTTTTCTGGTGCAGGAGAGACAGTCTGTTTTACTTATGCTTTAGTTGATTTATGTACATAGAAGCATATTATATCAGAAAACAATCAAAATAACAGTCCTTAAAAATGAAAAACCTTAGATATCCTCTCTAAATAAAGATTCATATTTCTATTTTTTCTCCATAAAGCTGTGGTATTCGTGCACAGAGCCTCTGTACACGTTGTACAACCTTAAAAAAGGCATGCAGACGTCTTCCAGACAGAGAAATATGCCTGTGCTGTCAAGCAGTGTGTTAACAGTCAGCCACTCCCTGCACAGGAATCATGAATAAAACTGTTTGTGTAGATTGTGGGATCTGGAACATAAAGTTGCGCATCAGTGAGCAGCAAAGGCAGAGTGAGGGAATGCCTGCGTGTGTACGCTTCATTTGCATGCACAACTTGTGGCGTGTTTGTCTCACAAAGGAAAACGAGAAAAAAACGCTGAAGATGTGTGAATGAAGGGAGTGGCCGCTGCCCACGAACACCATGGTGAGTCAGTGTTTGTTTGACGGGCGTGAAAGTCGAAATGGGAAACGAGTGACTGGTGAGGCTGCTGTCAGACTAAAATGAACGATTGGTCACATCTGGCATGAATTCAAGGGTAACATGGCAAAGATTTAAGTGATTCAAAGGTCCTGTTAGTAAAAAATATAAAAAAGCATGTAGAAATTTACAGATGTATGCTGTTATTTTTAGACATATTCATTCCTAATCCAGAGCCCACATGTGTGCAGGAGTTACTCATCACTTTAGTTGGTTTGTCAAATTCCAGATTTAATTTGTTATGTCTGTGTGTGTCCAGTGAACAAGATTTATAGCCTGAAGGAACTTATAATTGCATAAATGGCTGAAGATGTAACCAAGTCATCAAATTTAGAAAACACACGGTTTGCACACTCAACCAAACAAACTGACCCCATTCACGCTTGTTGGGAAAATCAGTCAACAAAAGGGAGTTAAGGCAGCATAGCTAACTGAAAAATGCAATAAATACCTTTTAAGATCTAAACATCTTCCTGTGTCTCACTCTTTAATGCTCTCTCGCTGCATTTCTTCCCTCAGAGCATGACAAAAACCACAAACCGTTTACTGAAAAGCACTTTCTCATGTAGCTCAGCTCTGCAGTTGGCAATGTTTACACAGGAGATGTAGAGATAAATGTGGTGGTGACTGCGGGTGTAGCATTCACACCTGAATCTAGCTGTGCCATGCTGATGTCATGCTATGTTTCTCACTTTGGTGCAACTGTGATTTGTCACCGTTTTTAAAACAGAGCACAAGGAAAGTGTTTGGATGGAGACGGAGAAACAAGAGAGTATCTGAAAAAAGTTTTTAGCCAATCGCTGGCACGAATACAACACCTGGTTGATGCATTTTTTCAAGTTAACATTAGAGTTGCTGTCTGTTTTTTGCAGCTTGACTGCTTGTCGCTTAGAACATTTCACTTTTTTAATTAATTGTTCAGTGCCATACTTTGAGTTACTTGAAAACAAAATTATTAGAACACTGGTTACCATAAGCTTAGGAAATTTACAAAACCCAACCAGTAAACAAAATTATTTTTGTTTACGAGCTGTATAGAAATCACAAACCGAATATAAACCAAAAACATTTAAAACTGGAGACAATACAGTTTCTAATTTACTGGCTGCAGTAAAATGAAGGAATTTGTCAATGCAGAAGCAAACTTTTAGAAAAATCCAACCATTAAGTTCAGTTCAGAAAAAAATCTAAAAAAAAATAATAACTTGGAACTGAATACTGTAATTGTTGGTACATAATAAATGTAACTGAGGCATTTGCATTTCATGCCTTTAATTATTTGCAAATTGACCCAAAAATTCAGAACATACTCTTTCTGAACATTTTCAAAGGTCTCTGAGACAGAGACATCTGGCTGTAGATGCTTTCCTTACTTAATTTTGAAAAACATCTGTGTCTATCTGTGCCTGTGTTCTGATATTTGTACCTTCTTCTGACTTAATTTGTGCCTGTTTTTCCCAGAATTCACAGAAAGTTCACAACAGTTTACTTGCCGTCTAGAAACTTTTAATTAATAACAATAAGCTGATTTCTGATAGCCACTCTTCAGACAAAAGAACATGTGATTCAAGAAAGACACATATGTGATAATCTCTATAAATTAGAATAAATTTATATCTCTATAAATTAGAAAATAAACACTCATCTAAACCTACCCACAGAAATATCAATACATTCAGGGCGATTAGCAAAACGTTTAAGTCATCTGGAAATGTGATTAAAAAAAGGCTGGCCAAAAAAAAACTCTCTAAGGTTCAGCTTTATAATTGAGCGTACAGTGACAAATCAAAATGAGACATTTTCACCCCATTAAATATGTTCAGTAATTATTAAACTAAAACTAATATTGAAGGAAAATAGAAAAGGAAACTGAATGTGAATACAAATTGTAGGTGCAAATATTAAAGTTCATTGGCAGCCTTATGCTTAAATGTAAATAAGGCCAACATTAAAGTTCTGCTCAAATCTAAACTTTGATGTATTTTAAATTGAAAGTAATTAAAAATGAATGTTTTAAGTAGGTGTGCAAAAAGACCACTTTATTCCAGAGTTTGGTTGTGATGAGATGCAGATCTAATATTTTTATTAGATTTTGCACATATATATATATATATATATATATATTGTCTGCAGTAGCTAAGACTCTTCAAACCCGGCCAGCAGATGACTCACTGCAGAAGGAACTTTAATCAGGGTGGCTATAAATCATTAATATCAAAGCATTGCCTTCAGCAACATCAGTATTCACCACTGAACAACTGAAAGCACAAAGTAACAATAATTATCTATCATGGTATTAAGCCTCATAGTTAACCATAAGAACTCCTGAGTTTCAGCGGCTGCTTTTCTAAGTTCCTGTAGCATGTAGTTGAGCTCATGTATCATGTTAACAGAAACAATAGGTGGAGATCAACTTTCAGCTTGATTAATTACAGTCCTTTCCTCAGCCAACAGCATCTTTACTTAAAAGAAAACACAAACTTTCTCTGCTGCTGCTTGTGTAACAATACCACAGCTCCGTCTGCGTCCATCAGCAGGGGTTTCTAGTCAGTTTCATAATTTGTCACAAGATGTTTGAATGACACATGACCCCCTGTCTTAGGTAAAATGACTTTACATAAGCTCAGATCTTAAATAAAATTTTACCACAAAGTCATTCATTATTACAAAATTCAAATTCATTATTATTTTTTATCCTGGCAGCATGGTGGTACAGTGGTTAATACTGTTGCGTTGCAGCGAGAAGGTCCTGGGTTTGAACCCTGACCTTTGGTCTTTCTGAATGGAGTTTGAATGTTCTCCCTGTGCTTCAGTGGGTTCTCTCTGGGTACTGCGACTTCCTCGCATAGTCCAACAGCAGCTGATCTCTAAAACTTGTTACTCCTCTGTGCCAACCTGTCCAGGTTGCACCTCATCTCTCAACCCAGTGACTGCTGGAGAAGGGCACCAGCCATCACTGCAAGGCTAAGAGGATATATATATATATATATATAGATATATCTATATATATATATATATTATATATATTATCTATAATATATATATAATATATATATATATATATATATATATATATATATATATATATATATATATATATATATATATATATAATAGATATATATATATATATATAGTATATATATATATATATATAGATATATATATATCTATATATAGATATATATATGGATGGATGGATGGTTTTTCATCTTAAAAAACTTAACTCTACTTTGAATCTAATGGAAAACTTTGAATATGCCTGTAATCAGTTCCAGGTTTTAAAGAGTGATTCACTAAACGTAAGATAAAAGCTGTAATGTTTTCTATTTCTTTTCCCCCACAGCAACAGGAATCACCTCCATAACCTACTCCCATGATCACTTTATTACAAAAAGTTCACTTTTCTCTTTTCATGCGTCCCCACAATGCACAATGTTGAGACTCTGTAGATGAGCAAAGCTATTCGAGACGTTCTTTAAAACATTTGTGTCTGTAAGAGCGATACAAAAAGACTAGGAGGTGAAATTCATTTGATCTTTGAGTCATACTAACTTTTTAAGATTTTATTTGTTGAAAATTTGGAAGACTATGTAACAATACAAAGCTACGTGTCATTTTGTGTTTACCTGTCCCTTAAAGTCCCATCACATTGAAAAATGTTTCTGGCTGTACTGGAAAATCATGGATATGAGTGTGCAAATTTACTTCCTATATAAAATAATAATAATAATATCACGTGCCGAAAATATTGAATTCTGTATGACTACAGAGCAAAAATTGTTCAGAGCCACAAAACCAATACATTGACGTATGATTCATCACATTTTATAAACACCTCATGTAATAAAATCTGTCTTTTTAAAAAAAAAAAAAAATTAAAATTTAATGAAGGAATAATAATTCACTCTTAGGGTTTAGAGTGAAACAAACAAAACACAGAAAAAGAGTCTGTATAAAAAAGCTAATTCAATCCTTTTCCTCATTTATGGAAAATTAATAAATGGATAACTACCAAGCCATTAGTATAATTTTGCTGTGGCTAATCTGTGTTGATATTACGTTAAAAAAGGAACGAAGGGCTGATAAATCCTTTTATGTGCCCAAATAAAAACATTGGGTGACCAGCGCAGGAAGCCCAAAGAGCCACATGTGTCTCTGGAGCCGCTGGCTGCTGAATCCTGACAGAGACAGCATTGTGTACAAGCATTTCCTACACGATGGTCACAACTGACCAAGCACAAAGGCCTTATCTGAACCAATCGCACCTCTGTAGGTAACTAAAGAACCCACGAGCATTAAAAAGTCATTATCCGTGTTGGCTGGTGCTTGGCTTCATTATTTAGCTCATTAGATCACTCACTCTTGATAATCCAGCCCTCCCATGTGACTGATGATGGGAGCGAGCATAATGCGGGTGCTTTTTCACGTGTCCCATTAACAATAATCCACTTTACATAGTTAATGCAATTCAGCGGAGATGTAATTTCATGAAAAAAATCAATCATTACCAACCTTTTCTTAGAAAAGACACAGAATAAGACACAGGAGAGCAAAAGAAAAGGAAAGAAAAAAACAGAATTGGAGAACATTGTGCCACAAAAAAAAAAACACCCGGTGTTAAATCACATGAATGTGATCTTTAAAGAGGCAACAAGTCACTGCTTAAAAGAGGGATTACAAAATGGGAAAAAAAGAAAAAACGATCCAGCCCTCCTTGTTGACAGGAACATGATCAGTTATAATGCATGAGGGGAAATGGCACAGCTGCATTAAAGCCTGACGTTGGCTATCTCTGAATCTGATAGCTTTAGCTTTTGCAGCTATTAGCTAAAAGCTGCGGCCGCCCTGATAACATTTGGACTCTGAGGGAGAAGACTGTTATCGAGAACCTGAGAAGAACCTAAGAAGAGAGAGGAGTGAGACTGAGAAAGTAATGCTCCGAGGAGGGTAAAACCCCGAAGATGCGACGAATGTGTGAGATCAGGTGATGTAGCCGTGGAGAAAATAAACCCAGACACAACAACGTGGGAATGCCAGGGAACACTACGTGTCATTATTGCTATTAGTGGAGCCAAAGATAATAAAGTGTCTCCTGCTGCACTTAACTAATCCTTCCTAAATTTCCAACACACCTCCTTTGCTTTCAACGCCACGTTTTGAAAACAAAAGCAGGCTCTGAAGAAGTTTAATAGGTTAAAAAAAAAAAAAAAGAGAGAGGGTGATTCACATTTTAAAATGACTTCAGATTAAGGCACAGAGGGAGTGGAGGAGGTTTGGGAGGAACTATTGAGATGCATCCGTCAGCATGGCGTGTGAGAAGGGCCAAGAGGAGTTGGCGTGTTCGGCTTGTGACCTCTGTAACCAGCAGGCTCCCTCCCACTTCAAGCATGCGATCCCTCCACAAACTCGGGCCTGTTTTTCCACCACACATGGCTTCAATTGGAGTTTACCGCCACCGCTGCTGCTGCTGCTGCTGTTGTTGCTGCGTCTGCAGCAGCCAGGCATAGCACAACAAACCCGATTATGAAATCAGAAACTGGCAAACACCGCAAGCATCCAGCCGGCAGTGTCACTCGGTCACAGAGAGTTCTGTCTTCCCCAGATTCTGTTTGTGTTTTACTTTAATAATTCTTTTTTTATATATATATACTTACTTCCATTCACATGTCGTGCATGTGTATATAAACGACCCTTCTTTTGGAATCCCACAGCAGAGCCAACAAGGCAAGCTGTTTACTACTTCGTTGCTCGTAAAAAGAAAATATGCATCTGTCGGGGCTTGTATCAAAGGCTCCTTCATTTGGTTGTTGGCTAAGATGGTTTTGAATGTGTGCTGCCTGTGATTGCCTCGGTTCAGACGGAAATTCTCTGCGGTAGACGCAAAGCTGGGCTGAAAGGGCCGAGGGAAACCATGCTGTCCCAGCCACTTTAACACTCTGCACTTGATCTAAGCAAAACCCACCTACCTACCTACTGAAAGGAAAATGCTACATGCTTCCCCACATATCCTACAAATTAAAAAGCATTTGTTGTAGTTAATTTACTGTGATAAAATAAAATGGCCTTTATGGAAAAGCAGAAAAAGCCATAAGTGATTAACTTTAAGTCCAGTTTGTTATTTGCCACACACCATGTTGGGGACACAACAAAACCTGGGAGACCAAAACTGGACTTTTTGTCCTCCATCAAAAATGCTTATGGGTCACAGAAAACAAACACATTCTCACCACCATTAAGGAGCAAACTACAAAATACATGAAACCGGAGATAAGGTTCACCTTCCAGGAGGATAAAGACCTCACACTACAGCAAGAGAAACAACAGCCTAGTCAAAGACCAGAGTATTCATTCCCTATTGAATTTTTTCAATTTTTGTCACTTTAGCATAACAGACAAGGACAAAATATGTGATAGACCAACAAAATGAACTCTATCAATCAATCAGACTGTCTGTCTATCTGTCTGTCTGTCTGTTAAACTCTAATAGAAAACATCTGTTCACTGTTGTCGAGCCAACGCCCATATTTGCATCTGTTAAAATGTAAATAGGCCCTTTTCACGATTAAATGTTGACCCAAACTTAAAGGCACAGCACCGTTATATTTTGTGCTAAACTGCAGCACAAATCACCGTCTTAGTTTCACTTCATACTACGGTAGGTTCTGTTCCCTTCTGAAACCGAACCAGATATTTCTTATGAATCCAAGAAGTGTCGCTCACCTGGCTCGTCTAAATTCCTTTGTATCCGGCAGCATTACCCACGATTCCACGCTTATTCTTCATACCCAGCTGATGTGAATCTATTCATGCTGTCTGTGCAACTAAGTGTTGGTCTATTAGCTTTGTTCTAGTGGAACAAGTTCCCGCATACATGGGAACAGCTCACTGATCTAGCAGACACAGATAAAGGGTTGGAACATGTTCAACTATTTGAACTATTTGTCCAGAAATGTTCTAAACTTTTGACTGTAGGGTGAGTTTATCAACCTCCTTTTCCAAACAGCAGAGAGATTATGGTGCTACTCAGAACCCCTCATAGTCATGTGACTCATGTGAGAAAGTGCTGGTACAGCAGCTTCAAGTCATGCAGGTGTGTGAAATATCTCTTTTTCTCTGTTCAGGGAGATTTCAATCTAATAAAAAGTTCTGTAGCTATGATTTGGTCTTGAAAAGGTCTAGAAAAAAAAAGGACAACAACCTCTTGTTGAACAAGTAGATCCAACGCCTTCCTGTTTCTCATCATCCAAAGATCAAAGCCAGGCTGAGACGACTGCACAACACGTCTGAGGCTGAAGCTCTGACGTGTTGTGCAGGTCAGAGCCATGAAGGAAAAAACAAGAAAAGGCACAGCAGAAGTCACCTAATAAGATTTGTGAAAAGAATGCTGCACCCATACTGAGAGGAAAGTGTGTGTGGGTGTGTGTGTGTGCGTGTGTGTGTGTGTGCGCGTGCGCGCGTGTGTGAGAGAGAGAGACAGAGAGGAGTGTTTGCCACTCACCGTACCCTCTGGTGGTCCAGGACGGCATCTGAGTCACATCAGAGTTCAGATGAGGATATTCACAGAGTGGAAGAGACCCCAGTGACTGATTTACTGGCGACAAACTAAAATCTGGCTAATAACTGACAAGAAACTCGCCCGGCTGTCTGAGTGACGGAGGCGGCTCCAGAGTTCCTTCTGCAGTGGAAATCCTCAGAGGGCTCGGCTGCCAGAGCTGTCTTGTCCTGTCATGTCCCGGTCTGTCCAGTGCCAGTTCTCTGAGCTCTATGGCCCAGCAAGAAGCAGAGAGAGGTGGGGAGGTGGTGGTGATGTGGAGGGAGGGAGGATAAAGCTCTGTCCCCCCAGTTCCCACAATCTGCTTGGAGAGGAGAGGAGGCAACTCTGCTCCCATAGAGGTCAGATGTGGAGTTAACACACCCAGCCAGCTGCCTGCCTGCTACCGGACTCGTCTCCCCTTCTCTTCCCTCCGTCTCTCCTCCCTGCAAGCCTGATCAATCACCCTGAAGACACAGCAAGTGAGCCACTCAGCCCAGAGTTACAGTACAGACTCAGAGAGACTTTCACCCATTGTCCCAGGAGATTCATTTGAGAGTCTGAAGGCAGAGCTGCGGTCCTCCTTTACCCTCCTCCCTAACCTAATGCTCCCTCCTCCCTCCTTCCCTGCCTCTCCTCTTACATTCCCCTCTCTAGTTCTTTTTACAGCCTCCGCTGAGACGCTCTTATTGTGTGGCAATTGCATTAGCCTTTAGCGAGCAAGGAATGGCTCTTAGTGTCTAATGCAATGTTGTGTCTCTTTGTCTTTATCTTTCTCCTTATCTTTCTTTCCTCTGTCTCCTTGTTTTTCCTTCTCTATCAGTTGCACATCCAAGCGTCCACATGGACACTTCTTCTTCTTTCCCTACAGTTATTCCACCTTCCTCTTTGGATTACTCCTTAAAGTGATGCCGTGTCTCTCTGTTGCAGGTGCTTCTGTACTTTTAGTGAGTCAAGGGGGAGGATTGGGTTTCTGCAGGCTGAGAGGCATTGATTCTGTGTTTGCCTTATGATTATCTCAAATGTTTGCAGGCTGTTGCAGAGCTATGGGGCAATCCATCACTACAAAAGATGCAGAAACTATGCAGAATGAAACAATGAGCAGAAAAACAAACTCCCAACGAAAGTTGCCACTATATAGCCTTGCAACAGTATTCAGCTTGAACTTTCTCACATTTTGTCAAATACAAAAGGCTGAAAAGGCAAAGCAGTGTTGGGATTACACAAAACATTTGTAGCAAAATGTGTTCTCGTGAAAGAAAACAGTTTGGCACAAGGTGGGGATCGTTTCATTTCATAATTTTGTGTCATTTTTTAAGCCTTTTTATTTGCGGGAAAAAACTGCTATGCATCAGTTTGTTCCCTTTTTGACAAGTGATGATTTGGGGTAGTTTTATTTAAACTCCTCATAATAGGAAAATGTGGTTTTGTGAGTCAGATGAAAAAGATCTACCAGAATGAGGTCCCTCTTAGTTATTTCGGTTTGATCGGGGTTTATAATCTGTCATATTTCCAAAGAGTGAACTGGTCCAAAACATGAATCAGAAGCACAATCAATGGAAATAAATTGTTTAAAAATCTGCTTTTGAAAGAAATAATATAATTTTAATATTTTTTTAGTATGTATGTAGTTTACAAGGGCAGCAGTGTATATATATATATTGAAAGAAATTTGAGCTAACATTAATTTGACACCTTGAAATTGGGCGTCTGTCTCTTTAAGAAGTCCCTTCATTTTTTCTGCCCTCCATGCATTATCACAACAATGCTCCTCCATTATGCCATGTACAACCATTCCTGCCAGACTGAAAAGTTGTTTGTATAATGAGCTCAGCAGATGAACAGTTTTACCAGGTGTTTGCTAATTGCTGCTGGCTAGTCTGAAGGAGCTGAGTAGGGGAGTTGACTGCATCAGGGAGAAGCTTGGCTGGAGGAAATAAGGGATGCTTTATATGAGCACATATTTAGATACACCCAATGGGCTTCAAGGATTCTTCAAACATGCATGAAAGAATCAGATCAACACTCCAGGTATCTTTTTGATGATGGAATAACAGTATGAAGTGATATAAGGCTCAGAATGGTTTACAAATGATTTTACATAATTGTGTCCCTTAAAAGACCCAAATACACAGCGAAACTCTGATGAAAGTGGAGAAATGTAACAAAAGAAGGAGCCTACAGGACAATGTGACAGATCCAGTGAGGATCAAAGAAAAACCGAAGAGCTTAAATGCAGAGGCAGGGCGAAGTTAGACAAAGAACCAGATGAGTTAATCAGGGTGAAATGTAGTCCAGCCGTGGCTCGGGGAAGACTGGGTTATTCAGGAAGAAAGACCAATTAACACAGAAGGAGCTGAACTAAAAGACCAAGGATCAAAATGGGAAAATCATTTTTGCTTTTCCCATTTTGGTTTTTGAAGAAAATCAATTCAAACAAAAACACAAGCGTAAGCGAAGACCCTACATACAAAGAAACAAACTGATACTGCGCTGTGATGAACTGTAACTGGATAGACTTGTTGAACACAAATAAGCCACAAGGAAAATAACAGGAAAACCAAAATCCAAACACCCAAGAATTGCTACTTTTTCATAATTATTTCCACAATTCATCAAAATGTTTACCTACCATGAGAAATAAACTGATATGCAATGGTTAAGTTTACGGATATGAAAGTGCTTGCGGTAGGAAATAGAAGGAGTTTAGGACTAAATGCTGGTTTATGGATGAATAATGGAAGAATAGATCAGCAGAGAGACACCAAAGACCCGTGTTGCAGCTCAGAAAACATATACCCTGGTCACAATAGCTCAGAGATCAAACTGATCATCTCTGTAAACAACTCAGCTATCAAGCACAATAAAATAGGAGTGCTTCACAAAGCCACTGTCGAAGAGATCCTCCAGGGTGACAAGAAGATCATCGGGTAAAAAAATGAATCTCAGTTTTATCTCCACTTTCATAACTCCCACGCGTCTGCAGTCTGTTTAAATATAAACATGCAAACAGCCTTTAATTTAATCAAACTAAACCATTTCTATTTTATGATTATGAAAACAATTTATTTTACAACAGATTAAAGTCTGTAGTAAATAAATTAAGCATGAGAACAGCAAATGTTCCCAAAATATTTGCCTCAAAATGAGGGACTTCATTTTGTCCAGTGAGGTCCCTGTAGCCTGGCTGGTTCCTCCTGGCTGTAAATTCAAAATGTTTAAAGGGCAGCAGAAGCAATTAGACTCTATTTCAAACAGCACAGTGTGTCCGGACATATCATTCATTAATTAAACTCTCTTTGAAGTTAGATAATATCTTACACAAGCAGTTTCTAGGTCCAGAACAGCCACTGCAATGCTTACAGTAACTCACAGTCACATAGTTTATTGGTGCAATTTGTGATTTCATTTTACACTTTTAGTTTCCTAGTTACTGAGAAAATAACTCCGATATCTATCTATCTATCTATCTATCTATCTATCTATCTATCTATCTATCTATCTATCTATCTAGCTATCTATCTATCTATCTTTCTATATCTATCTATATTAATTATCGATATCTATCTAGTATCTATATCTATATCTATATCTATCTAGATAGTCTATAGCATAGATGTCTGATAGATAGATAGATAGATAGATAGATAGATAGATAGATAGATAGATAGATAGATAGATAGATAGATAGATAGATAGATAGATAGATCTATATCTATAGATCTATCTATATCTATATCTATCTATCTAACAAATGCCCATATTAGCATTTGTTAAAATGTAAATAGGCCCTTTTTTCTAGATGAGATGTTGATCTGAACCCAAATTTAAAGGCACAGTAATGTTATATTTTGTGTTAAATTGCAGCATAAATCTATCAAACTGGTCAACCTTTTCAATGAAACTTCAAATTCCCCTTTTTCCCCTCCATCACTGTGGAGAAGCAGCAGAAACCTTTTTTTTTTTTTTCTACCACATATGACAAACAAACCAGGACTGCTAGATGTTGCAGCCCAACATCTAGCAGAGAGCAGAGTGAAAACTAGAGGAAATTAATCATCACATACGGTGGAAAAAAAAAAAAACAGACATCACGACAGCATCAGTCACAGATCACATAGGTGATACCATGTCAGCAGAAAAGAAGCCAAGTTCTCAGGCTGAGATGTTCATTGCTCAGGCCAAGGTGCTGATATTTGGCTGTATTTATCTTCCCCCCCTCCTCCTGTTCTTGTTTGTTTGTATAAAGTTGTCTAAAAGCGTTCAGACTTTCCAGGAGACCGAGCCAGGATAGAGGAGAAAAACCAGGGCGTCTGACCGGGACCGTATCCTCATTTTCAGTGACTAAAACCAAACATTCACTGAAATATCAAGCAGAGAGATTTTCCAGCCTGCAAACAGTTTCACTTAGTTAAACATGTCTGTGTTACTGTACACACACAGAGTCACAAACTGTTTGTGTGACGTAGTCTCAATTTCAGGAAAAATATACATTCTCAAAGTCAAGGTCCGTACTCCGAGGTTACTCACATGTCTTTCTGGGATCATTTGAAGGGTTTCAAGGAAATGTTTAGACAGAGACTGTGGTTTAAGGTTTTTGTCTTAACCTTTAACATAATGTCTACAAACAGAGAAACCGCACATTTAACTCTAGTCTGGCTTCAGTCTGGTCAGATGGGGCGAGCAATATTGATTTAAAAAATATGCAGAGGACAGATTCCAATATTTTTATAAAAACAGAAATCATATATAACTTAAACAAGATGAGGTGTTAATTGTGTGACTTATCTGGACCTAATAAGGACAAGGACTAGCTAACCTGCAAAAGCTGTAAAGAAAATGTTCAACAACATTTCATGTTAGAAGGACAGCTTTCTAAACATGCCAGATTTAATATATATATATTCAGTCCAGTTAAGTGGGAGCATCCATAATCATACAAAGGTAAACAGTCAGGATGATTTTGGACACCTTTAATTAAAGGTAATCTTGATCTACAAGAAATGTTTTGTATCTGGAGTTTTGATTATTTTTCTCAAATTTTCTGTAAAGTTGTTACAGGTGATCAATTACCCGTCCTATATATATATATATATATATATATTTTTTTTTTTTTAAAAGCGTGATGTCACTAATATTTAACTTGAAAAACTACAAAATCGCTTCTAGTTCCAATACTAGGAGTCCTCCAGGGTTGACTCAAGGTAAAACATTTTATTTGGATAAATAAAAACAACATCGTCCTGAAATAATCTGATGAACAACTGAAACAAGGTATGTTCACACACTGTGCAAAGATACACTTTTCCCTCATGTCTGAGATTATTTAAGACTACATCTTATCTGTTTTAGGTCCAGATTATTAAGGCCCCGTCCAAACAGATCATTTTAGTTGCATCCACAAATGTTTTTTTATCACGTAGGCTGTGCATCTATTGGTGTCTTGAAATACCAGAAACTATCATATTTAGCTTTTTTTTTAAAATCACATTCTGCTGATCAAAATATTTTTCGGCTCAGATAAAGAAGGATGATAAGTTGTCTCTATTCTGTATGCACAGAGCTGCTGCAGCTGCTGCTTTTGTTGTTATGCTGCATCATCTCTTAAAGTTTATATTGTTCACTCTCATTATCTCTGAAATGCCTTTTCTTTAGCATAGAAAAAGTGTTTAACCTTTAACCAGTGACCAGAGCAAACTGAAACTGACTGCATTTTGTTATCACTAAACATATTTAGATATATGTACTTGTTTTGATTATTTATACTTATGTATATTAAATGGATCTCAGTTTTACTGAATGTGTATTATTTCAGGTCACAGATATTTAATCTAACTTTTTACCATCAAATACGTTTCACTTTTTTCACAGCCATTCATACTTGCAAGTGTTTTCTTTAAGAAAAATGACACACAGCTATATTTGTGCGCGCATTTGTGTAAATATTGTGTTCCTTTTGCTGCATCGTCTCGTTTTATATTTTCATTACAAACTGCGGACTGCCAGAGCGGAAAGATTGAGCTGATGACAGACTGAGAGAGAAATGCAACAGGGTGGGCCGAAGACAGTGCCAGCGGGGATGCCACGGAGGCTGCTCTGCCAGGAAAAGAAGGCTAAGCTTGAGGGCGAAGGAGGGAACATGCCACACACACACTGACGAACACGCACACACATACACACACGCACACAGAGCTTTTATTTTTGGAAAAAGCTCTGTATGTGCACACAAAAAGAATGACAACAGAGCTCATTGGAGACAACCATTTACACTGGAAACACAACCACACAGCAGACACCAATAATACATGCAAATGAGCTCCAGTGGCACTGTAGCATATGGCACAGGTCCAAATCTTCTGCCCACATCCTGTTTCCAGACTGAACAAGAGCTCGCCTCCTCGCACAAGGCAGCAGCACATGAAAAATGGCACAAAAAGAGATTTTTTTTTTTTCTTCTTTTAATTAAAATTGTTTCCAGTCATGTAGCAGTGCACAGGTTTTGTGCATTTGCAGAAAATGAGAAAATAATATTCAGATGTGTTTTAATTTCCTTTTATTTTGCCTCGAGGAGGAAGGGGTGCCCGAGTTTTCAGAATTATATCCCCAATCAGGTCCAGTAAGGGGTACGAGTCTGTATCAGCGATAACTCCAGTGACCGTTAGAGCACCCTCTGTGCAGCTGTGCTCCATTGTTATCCAGATATAGAAAAGTAGCAACACATACACACTCAGATGAGGATATGTCTTCGATGAATATATACACATATGTTCCCCAAAGCTCCAGGACTTTTTGGTGTAAGCCCATAAAGAGAGGGATTGTGTGTGATGCATGCTGCCTGGAGGGTCTTCTGTTGGACCACTCACAGATTTTTTTCCACATCTTTCTAAGCCAGAAGGTCATCTGTAGCTCAAACACACATGCATGTGTGTGTGCGTCTGTGTGTGTGGACCAGTCAAATGCTTTCATTTTTCCATTGTGTCTGAAACATAAATATTCACAAACCCTTGAAATGTTTCATATTTTGCCATGTTTCAACTGCAAACTTCAGTGTGACTTATATGCATTTTACATAATAAACTTGCACAAGGCAGTGAATTATTGAGGAGCAGGCAAGTCTTACACATCTAGAGAAATATTTTTTTGCATTTATATATTACAACAAAAAGTGTTTTGCATATAGTATAGAAAGTAACATGCTGGTCTAATGTGACAACAGAGCTTCACTATTCTGTTGTTTTATCTACATGCCAACACATCTGTGGCCTTCACAGGACAGCTAATTCATAACTGAGTTTAGAGTAAACGCAAACCATTTTGAAGACGGTTGGTTGCTCAAATTTCACAATTCTGCACAGATTTGTCTTCGTTCATCACATTAGCATTAAATGCATATTTTGATTGTAATCATTTCAACTTCTGGGGTCTATGAACACTTGCTTTCTGTTTTGATCGTTTTCCACAACAGATATTTTTGATTGTTCGCAGCAGGAAAAGCCCGGGTGTGGCCAATGACATTCACAATGGCTCTGACTACACTCTGGTGTCTCTTTGAGCCGTAACAGTGAGTCTGCAGTGACAGGGCCCTGGGCATCATATTATAAATCACACCTGGACTTGTCTTGCTCCAGAAGACAAGCCTCTGCCCACATCCTGTTTCCAGATTGCAGGAGTGATGATATAAAGAAGCTACTTCAAATCGGATCATATGGAATACTTTCAAGATATCCTTGAATGACAGCAGGTCTTTGTGTAATAATTATCCCAGTGAACATGTCAAAAATCACAAGCAGCTGAAAACATTAAAGGCCTTCTAAACTGAGAGAAAAATGATGAGATACCTGGTGACAGGCTTGTAGGGCGATGTAGCGGTAAGAAGTCAACTGTGTGAAACAGGGAGAGGGATGTTGGAGCGGAGCACATATGTTGGCTGTATGTCTGTTCCCAGCAGCCCTGCTGGTGTGAGGGGCTCAGCGGGGAAAATCCTCAGGGACTAACTGAACTCTTGGCTCTTTGACCGTCACATCTGGCGGACACACCACTGGCCTGCATCAAAGGAGAGGACGCAGTGTTACAGCTGCACAGGTGGTGGGAGAAAACAATGGGACTCAAACGTGATCCACATACTTTACATACATTTACATACACTGTGTGACAAAAAATATTTTCTCTTCAGTGTCATCACATTTGACCAAACGTTTTCTGTTTTAGGTGAGACGTTGTTGGCATCTTTTCACAATAGTTTGCTGACATTTCGGCCCATTTCTCCTGACAGAACTGGTGCAACTGAGACAGAGCTTTGTGATGAAAACTCCTAAACACTGACTTTGTTTTTCTGAAGCTTTTACCCATCTGTATCTAAGCTTTACCTTTCTGATGTTGTGGAATGTTATTTTAATATTTCCACAGAGTGTTCATTAATTATAAGCCCATTTGTTATGCTGAGTGCACCATTATGCCCCACAGCATCATTTTCCTGGAACGTAATGTTACCATCCCAATACTTCCAAGAAATTATGTTTTTGCTTTTCCCTCCATATAGTCAGATAGTTATTTTGGCCAAATGATAACATTTTAGGGTACTTTCACACCAGCCATGTTTAGCCCAACTCCAGTCTGTTTGCCTAGAAAGTCTACTTCATTTGGGGAGGTGTGTGTGAATGCGCAATCAAACTAATACAACGGCTTTAAAATCAGGAAGCATGATATAGTGCAGAACATTCTGGGCAAATGCAACCAAAAACAAATGTGTGAGTCTCGCACTGGCGAGAGAAACGGCTCCTGGATTTTTACCAAAGACAAAAGAGAAAACCTACAACCGCTAAACTCTGACGCCACCCCATTTTCATTCACATATGACAATAATAGGACAACAATAAAGAGATACTTGTACTCCTACAGTAAGTATATATTTTCCATTACATATGCGGACAAAGGAGATAAACAGGAACTAAACAAGTCTCGTCAACCCTTGAATATTTTTTGAAAAACTGGAGTCATTGTCTTGTTGTATTTTTCCAAGTTGAGATTGTCTTTTTCAAGTGTTTGTGGTTGAAAACATTGACCAGAAATGAAATAATAGCTTTGTTGGAAGCAGACACTGTTCCTCCCCAAGGGTCTGACTCTTGATTACATGGAAAGCACTGTGGTTGCAATATTTTAGATCCAAGATTTAAAAAGCTGTAATTATTATTGAGTAAAAATTGAAAACTTGAGTGTCCTTTTCAATGAAAATCCCCGACTTTTCTTCCAGGTGAGTAGTTAAATTGTTTTAGCAACACATATTTTTTTTCACTGTCTCCCCATTTTCTGTCTTTCCCCATCTATCGTGTGGAAGCTGTGGAGTGTGATCTAACCACGGTTCTGTTCTGCAGGAAACTCTCTGAAGCCCGTGTCGGACCAAAGCAGTGCGCTTTCCAGACCCTTCCCCTCCCTACAGCCTCTTCCTGCCGCCGGTGATGGATTGCCTGTGAGGAGTGATGAATCTTCTTCTGTCAGGTCCTCAACACTTCCTCATCTGGGATTCAGCCTTAAGCAGAGACGAGCATCAACATCACCCTGCACTGCACTCCGAGTACATCTCGCACGTCTCAAAGCAAGACAGTCATGGTCGAGGATTTCAAATTCAAATCAAACTGAAGCATGGAGAACCTCTGTTGACATGAAAAATAAAAAACTATCTGTTGGGCCGACCATTTTTAAGCAAACAGAGCTAACACCAAATATATAATTTACAAACAAATCATCACTTCAGGTCTACAAGCAGAAATACAAAGACAGACATGATTAGAGCTTTGATTTGATGTCTTAGACAAATTTATGGTTGATTTCTGTTTTGTTCTGCAGACTTTCCCCCTTTCGTTTATTCAGTTGTGTACTGTGCAAGTGCTTCACACCTGTTTTATGTTTGTCATCACTCATCCTGGTATTTACAGTGTTCCTCTGGGCTTCTTGCATTCATTTGGGGCGATCTTTATAACTCATGTCAAGCTTGTCAGTGTCAGTTCTGGTGTTCTGGTGTCATTTATGATCTTGTTGTTTGATCTCTGGCTGTTCTTGGTTTTTGTCATGGTATTATTATATTCCATGTTGATCTACTTTTGGTATGTTTGAATTTGTGTTTAATATTTTTTCCTCTTTGTTCTTTGCGATTATTAACTGAACTTTGCGTGGTTCTATCCCACTAGTTCACAAATGTTATGTATATAATAAGTACTGTCACTCTAAGAAAAGGTTACCAACAACCATCATATACTACTTTTCTAACCTTAACCGTAAAATCACACACACATTTTTGTGTGTGATTTTTATCTAATGCCATAAAAGAAGACATAAAAGAAGACATAATACTGTTTCCATTGTTTGGTTAAATGATGCCTGATTGTGCTTCAGTTTTTACTCAGAAGTCAAAATCTTCAAGAATGAAGTTGGAGAAAAAAAAAAAAACAGTTCCTTGAAGTCTCACCCATCGAAATAACAAAATCTAAAATGGTTGCCATCTAAAATGGTTTCCAAAGAACTAACTTGGCTAAAGTAGTCTGATAATCAGTAATTTAAGTAATCACATCTATCATAAGTTTTCAAGTTTCTTGTAGATCTGGGGAAGAACTTAATCTTTTAACAATTTGTTCACAAGTTTCAGGAAGGGGATAACACCAAAGTCTGCTTCACTGAAGTAAGTAGTGGTTTTGATTTGAATCCAGAGGGCAGTTGCCCAGGGTGACATGAGGAAAGGGGACAAGAAACTCACAAGAAACAGCTATAACTTGTCTGTGAAGTGATTCCCGAACAAATGTTGTTAACATGCCGACAATGGGGAGGTGGAGTCCCTGCTTGGTGATGAGAGTAGGGAGACTAAAGGTGTTTTAAGGAGTGGATTATTTATACTGGGAGCATGAACTTGATCCAGTGCAGCTACCAGGTGTGTGCAGCAAGCATAAGCCAGATGCCTTCCTGTGCATTGAATTGTGAGATACAATAGAGAAAACAAACTAATAATCATTGGCTGCTTATCTCTTCCTAAAGTATAAAACCCTGTGATGCTTTCAAGACATGCATCTTCTCAAAACCACTTCTTCTCAGATACGTTCGCCTGAAATAGAATCCAGAAACAAACAAATGATGTGATTAAATTATTTACTTGCTCAGAACACAGCATCTTCTTCCTGTATTTACATTTGGTGGTCTTGCCCCAGACACATCTAGACCAATCAACAGACTGTTAGTCTCAGGTTTGTACTGACCATTTTAATGATTCTCTGTTTGAAAAGAAGCCAAGACAAAAGGTTGCAAGTTAATAAACTCATCCTTTGATTCAGACTGCATCAAACAAACAATCAGTGTTAAAACTCACTAAGAATTTTCCACCTGCTTGGTGGGAAACTGGACTGCACTTTATCCTGTCCCGGGATCTCAGACTACTTCCTGCATTTTGATTGGCTGAGAGCACAGCACAAGAAGAGGCTTGCCCGGGGTGCCATTCATGCAAGAACCACCACTGCTTCAGGGTTTTCACTTTTACATTGTGTAACAAACAAATTTGAGTTCAGACACAAGGAGTAACTGCCACATTGTATCCACAGTGTGATAATAACCCAGAACGAGGCAGAAAAAGTCAGAATTGTGCTCTGAGATGGCACTCCCTCTTTGTCCCATTTGTACTTTACACTCACTCTCTTTCCTCACTCGTTTCATCACGTTTTCTTCATTTCCTGTGTGCTGTAAGCAAGTAAGTGGATGGATTTGAGTCCTGGCTAAGGCCCCGGTGTTATGTGTACTGAGTGAGAGAATGGCTTCCTGGTAGCTTCAAAGCCAGAAGATTTTGAGCTCCTTCAAACCAAAAAGCCTCTCTGTTACTCTGAGTGTAGTTTCTCACCGTGGTGGTCAGCTGGCTTTATGAGAGGCAGCGGCACATATGTTTTGTGTTTGTGACGGGGAGTTCGGGTGAAAGGCCCCCACTGATATCATGGTAGCAGCCAAATCGATAAACTGTGGGTCAGTACTGAGATATCCACTAAGAGAAATAAAGTGTGAGCCACGTGGTGGAAAGGTCTCGTATCTCAGAAATCTCCGCGTGAACGCAAACAGAAGCAGAAGGAAACCTCTGTGCGCTCGGCCCAAATTACTTCCTGGAGCTTGACTAAGGTTTCAGTTTTCCCTTCCTCCCTCACACTCTCAGACTTGAGCCAATTTCTGGACTCATAACCAAACAATGAACCCAGGAGCAAAGGAGAAAATGATTCAGAATAACTTTTGGTTACAGCAATATCGTGAGTAATGGGATGCTCAGATCTTAATTCTCCACTGCAGGCTGGCTGAAGGACCACAAAACACACAGCTGTTGCCTCAGCTGCAGCAACACACCCATTTGCACACTGGATGTAGTGAAATCCAGTGGATCAGGCCTTCTTGATTGAAACAAATTAATGTCTCAAATTTTCTTTGCTTAGCTTGGCCAAGAAAGAAAAGTAAGAAAATAAATTCAGTTTCAATAAAATGGCTTTAGAGAATCCTAAATGATAAAATTTGTTACAATTTCTGACAGGTTAATCTACAACATTTTATTTATTTAGAGGCCTGGATGCAGAGGTGGATAGAGTATCCAAAAATTGTACTCAAACAGCAGACGTACCCTAATAGTAAAAAGAAACCACCCACTGGATTATGAGTCCGATATTTATATTTTTAATAACAAAATAGTATTTTCTGTTATACATATTATTACAATTATTGTTATTATTAATATCATCAAACAGACAAGTTATGTGCAAATGTTGGTATTTTAAAAACTAAAATGAAAAACACAAATAAAAAAAATACAACATAACAGACTTTAAGCACAAGAAGCAAATTAGTGTTCATATATATATATGTTTGTTGATTTGAGGGTAAATTTGAATACATTTAGAGGATTTTGAGACGATAATTTTTAATTACTTGTAATGTATAATCAGTTATACTGTGTGCTTTAGTACATTTACGTAGCATAGTAAATACATTATTCCAAGGGTTTTAATATTAAGTGGTTCAGTGTCTTTGAGTTTATGTTCCCAATTACTTTAGCTCGTTTCTTGGAGCGAGGTTTGTTCAGAAGCTGATATTTTTCACCAGAGTGCCCATTAAAACATTCCTTTTAATGAATAAAAAAAGTGCTCAGCTAGTGACATGTTTACCTTTTACTATTCACTAACGTTTTTCTGTTTGCCGAGAGAACCAAGTGCTGAGCTCCAGATTCGTGAAAACACGTCCCTTCACTGACACACACCCTCCGAATGAACCAGAACCTTTCTGAAAACAGCTCTGCAATCAGTCCAATCATGCCAACAAATGACCAAAATAAACAGCAGGAGTGTGAGTGATGGGAGGACACTGCTCCTGCTGTCCTGACGTGACCTCTGGATGAGGCGGCCTCATGACTGATTGCCGTTTAAGCACAAACCCACTCAACACACTTCCTACTCTTCCTGGCCTTCTCAATGTTCCAGTTCTCTCTTCCAAGCTCCCTCTTTCTCCTACCGATGGGTCCCTCTAACACCCTGACCCCGCCCTTTCAGTCTGACCGTCTGGGCCCTGAGGGAGGCATCGTGGGAGTTTAATTGCCTCGTACTTCCAAGAAGCCAAGTTCATTACATTAACAGCCCCGACCCACGCCGCATACTTCCAACCTGGCGCAATTTGTTTTTGTACTTATTAAGCTGGCTGAGAGGCCAGCTTACTCTCAGCTGGGTGAGGGAGAAGGTCAGAGAGAGCTCGGCGTGCACAGGCATCCATTGTGGAGAAAATATGAGCAGGGTCTCATAGGCGTGGAGCGACCGGCTTACTCCGACTGGCAGAAGAAAAAAAAATGTAAATGAGGGTCTCCCTGGCTGGGATGAAAAATCATGAGGCCTTGATGAAGCGATGAGAGGAAGGTTAACGGCAGCACTGACTGTAAGTGTACACATCAGTTTCTGAAGGGACGGGGGAAACTTTGAGAATAAATTTACACCTATGTAAATACATAAATACAGGAAAGGAAGCTTGTACCAAACACATAGCCTTCCTTAGTAAGTCACCAAGAAAGAAAACATTGGCATCTTGTCTATTCTTTGCAAAATTGCTCAAAGGAGGCCTATTATGCTTCCTTGCACAGAGTAGGTCTCTGGTCTACACTGAACATGTTCATTACATTATTTTCACAAAGTCCCTCTTCGATAAAGAAATTTTACTCTGGTCAATTCTGCTTATTTTGATCTACTTTCAGAATGAGACATTTTAGGGCCTCTTGTCACTTTAAATCCAAATAAGCTGCAACTTAATACACTCGCATGAGAAAATGTCTCCAAACAGATGTGCAATTCTTCCATAAATTAGAAGAAATTGACGAATTGGAGGCTGCTTCTTCCAGCTGTGAATTTCTGCAGCTCCTCCAGAGTTATTTGGATGAACCAGAGTCTTGACTGCTCCTCGGCGTACTTGTGCAGCCTGTCAGATTTTTATGGACGGCCTATTTGCTAGGCTTCCAGCAGAGTTATCCTCTTTCCTTACATAGATGACAGACTGGGAAATGTGTAAGTGATGTTCAAAGTCTGGGATATTAGTCTGCTTTGTTGTTCCTGTCATGTTATTTGGTCTTTATGATGCTTCATTGTTCTCTAATGTTTTCGGACAAATCTTTGTCATCTGAAAAGAATCCCTGAATTCAAACTGAGATCAAATTTCACACAGATGGATTCCAGTTACCAATTTGATGGCTTCACAAAGGAAATTGTTGCACAGAATTTTATTAGGGCTATGAGATCGAAGGGAACTAAATATAGATTTTTATATAAACAGTGCATAATTTTCCCTTCTCTTTAGACATGTGCTGCAAGTCTCTCACATAAAATACCATCAAAATAGACTGAGATTTGTGGCTGTGATGTGACAAAACTTCATAAAATGCAAGAGGACTGTGAATATATTGCAAAGTGTGGGAAAGGCAGATATAATATAATATATATATAATATAATATAATATAATATAATATAATATATAATATATATAATATAATATAATATAATATAATATAATATAGTATACTTCACAGATTTCCACATTAAAACAAAGAAAATAATAACTGAGACTCACCTGGCCTGAGTAAAGTAATGCATGTTTTTTTTTTTTTCTGTTTCTTTGTTTTAATATTTTAAGCAGCCCAGAATCAAAAAGTGTAAAATGAAGAGGAAAAACAACAGGAAAATCGTTGACAATCAGTTGTGTCATGTTGCAATGACTTCTCACAAAAAGTTTGAGAAATGCTTTTCAGAGTGGAAATACACGAAGGTGTTTTTTTTTTTTACATGTCCTCAGATTTACACAGCAGTGGAGTGCATTTCAGCGTGTAGTGTGTGTGATATGTTACAGCAATTGGCATCGTCTTCCCTTTTTTTGCAGCAGCATCAGTGAGATCATGTTGGTAAATACAGAGAAGTGATGAAACCATATCACTTCTCTACTTATATATACTTTTCCCATCAGCATGTTTAGGTTCCCAGCATTATGCACTAAGCGATTGCAACATACAGTTCATGTAAACACACAAGCATGTGTCTCCATTCATGAATTTTGCTCGTTCACACCCACTAAATGTACAGTTCAGAGAGTCCCGAAAGACGGACATGACACATGCAGCTCTTTCTCAACTCTGGAGTTCCTTCTCTGCCGCATGTGCTAAACTCACGTGCATCTATTGCATCTGAAAAATCAAAGTTTAAAACCATGCTTCTAAGAATCCTGGGTTACAAAAGTGCAAATCTGCTGTCGCCGCAGTAATTCAGAGACAATATGTACTTAACACTTGTGCAATTCCTGCTGATGTTGTAAGAAAACCACAGAAAATGGGGTCTGATCCATTTCTTCTGAGATTTATTGGAAATAGTGAAAGTGGTAAAGACAGAAGCGGCAAAAAAAGAGCGAAGATGCGAATAGGAGAGAAGAAACACTAAGACGTACACTATAGGACTCAAGGGGAAGCATAAAGGAGGCAATAAGGAGAGCAAGACAGGCCAGGTCCAGTGGCCTGAATGAGTGAGCATCTCTGAAAGTGGATATGAAGGCGGATGAGCCACGCCAGCCTCCTCTGACTGCATTAACAAAATCTAATGGAACGTCTGGCTCCAAGAGGCCTCGTCATCCATTATCTGACTGTTGCCCCACGCAACCGAAGAGGCTCGTCGTCTCAGACGCTGCAAATCAGCCGCCACACGCTCTGTTCTCGCTTTTCCTTCGTCTTATTTCCACGAGCCCAAATGAAAATGACTGCTAAATCAATTGTCCTGTACATGATGAAGCCATGGTGTGGGGACGGCAGGACGGAGGGATGTTGCCTCCTTTGAGCCCACGGCAACACATCATGCTGAATTGAGAGGTGAAGAAAAGAAGATGATGGTCATGTGTCATACTTGGAGACACGAACTGAGGTCACAAGTTGCTAAAAAGAACAGTTGGGTTTTAGGGTGACCTAAGAAACCAAAGAATAAGCACAGTGTTCTTCACACTGGCAGACATGACTGGAAAATATCATCATTAGATATTTGATATCTAACAAAACCAATCTTTACAAAAAATAAAATAAATAAACAGACAACCTTTAATCTGAGAGCATGTACTCAGTGGCAAATCTTTTTTTTTTAACAAAATCCCCGGTGCAACATTTAGTTTTACCCATGACAATTCACATAAATAAAATAGAACCAAAACATTTCAAGAGCATCTTTGAACTTTTAATAAGCAATCTCTGACTTCCCTTTTCCCTGGGGTGTAAATATGATATGACACAGAGGTCTATTTCTTTTAGCCAATTTGATTGGACGAAGACTCACATTTATTTTGTCCCCATGCAGAGCATGAAGGATAGTCGGGGGAGTTAAGAAAACAGGACCCAGGACTTTAAAGGAGCTATGCAAAGAGCTCTCTCTGTACATTCTAACCTTGTGAGTTTTTTGTTTGTTTAATGTGTATTTCTCATTGGTTAGTCCTTATCTTAATTTAGCACAGAGAAATGTGTCGTAACTCTCTATTTCAGCTCATGTTTCCTGTCCAAGTTTAACCAAAACAAAGATGTTGAAAGTCAGGGGTGAGTTATCGATTTAGAGCAGCCCATTCTCTTTACACCAGATTCAGACATCCATAAACATCTTTATGTGGACAACTTTTAACATTTTAAATAAAATGTAATGTTGGTTAGATGGAAGGCAATGCTGTGGTTTTTTTTTTATGTATATTTAGAATTTTCTTATTTGGGAAAGTTCTGTCCTGTTGCCAAAATGGGTTTTTACAAAGCATAATCGGCAGAGGTGCTAATAGTCACAGCAATGGAAATTTTGTCAACAATTATTATTTTCCAACATATTTTTCCACTGCTGAATAATGTATTCAAGGTAAGTGGGAGATTTTCTTTTCCAAAATAGGTGTCATATTTGCACTACAGTAAAATTTTAATTTGTTTTCTGGGATTTAACACATATTGACCAGGATACCATGAAAAGTAGATGATTCTATATTTATCTTAGTAAAAATATAGATTTAACTTTTTTTCAGTGAACGACAAAACATTAAGGAAGTTGTGACCATAGTCTTATTGTTTTGGTTAAAGCTGCTGAGTTTGTGCCTCTTAATACTTTGGTGTTTTTTCTGAGCTAAATTCCATTTTTAGTAAACACATAAATCAACTTAATAAATTTTAATTATCTGTATCACATTTTTGACAGTTTTTTTCCCTCTTCCTGTTAGTTATTTTGTAATTTTTGGGTCAGTTCTCTTTCGTAATGATTATTTTCCTAGTAATTTTTGTTGTCTTTTCTTTATCTAGGAAAATTACCTTAACATGAAATATGTTTTTGTTTTGTTTGCTTGTTTGTTGATTGCTTTCTTGTTTGTAGATCTTTGTTCTCTTAGTAACTATCACATTTTAACAAAAAATTATCACATATTGTTCCTGAAAGTCTTAATACTAGGTCAGATTCTGTGCTATTGAAACAGATCTGATTCTGCAGAGAAAATTACCATTTCACTAAAATAATTTATAAAACCTGTTTTTAATTAACAGTTTTTGGCTGCAAGACAACTTACGCTGAATTAATCTCAGCACTTCAGGGACCTGAGCTCAATTTAGATAATTTTAGATTGATTCTAAGTGCAAGAGCTTCTGTATTTCACCACATTAAAATCTAATTTTTGGAGAAAGAAACATCTATAATGGTATAGGACTGTTTCAGTTTTCACTATGTGGGTAATTTACAGAAGGTTAATACTGCACTGTTGGTGATTAATGGGTGCCAACCAAAATAAAATGTTTACATCTGAATTAACATTCACGCTCCACACCCAAACAAATCATCCAAAAGGCTGGAAGTCCTACAAACATAGATTAATATTTTTTTAATCTACTTTGATGGTATTTATAACCCTGATTTAATAAAGTTGATCTAGCAATAAGGATTCAATCACCAGATATTCTTTTTGTAGAGCAACGCTACTCCTGTAACATGAAGGCAACAAGCTTCTCAATATCCACAAAATGCTCAAAAAACTGCAGAAAAAAAATACTGCAGAGTTTTTAAATCACTGAGATTCTTTCTGTAAAAGAATAGATGTTAAAATCCTATTGTTCTAAAAAGCACTAAAGGGTTTTGGCCTTAAATATTTCTCAAAGCTGCTTGTCAGGTATGAATTACCTATTCCCTTCAGGTGTTCTCAGGACCCGAATCCAATAAGGGGAAACAGTTTAAAAAAGAAATGCTGAGATGTGAAAAATCAGTTGGATCCCAGAAATCAGAAAGAAAATATCAACATGTGCTGCAAATTTCTCAAAAAAGGCCAAAGCTTATTTAATCATTTTAGAAAAATGTTTATTTATTTTATTTTGAATTTTTATTATACTGTTTCTTAAATTTTAACAATCTTCTGTATTTCTTATCCAAATAAGAGATACAGACTATTTGTCTCATTTTTTCAGTTTGTACCTTTTATTCTGTTAAAATAAATAAGTAAATAAATGTAGCTTTTTTAAAACTGTTTTCCCCCTTACTTCAGTGCCACACAATAAACGTGCCCTGCATTAATTGTGATGTTTGAATGAAGGACTCAGGCCACGCTGCATTCACTCTCACAGTGTATTTTTGGTATTGTGTGATTCTCACCCTCAAGCGAGTCGGTGTGGTCAGTGTTTGAGCGGGGGTGAGAAAATGACAGCATGCTCTGAGAATGAAAATGGGCAACAAACCAGGAGGCGAGTGGGTGGTTTGTGGACAGGTATATAATCTCTCATTAATCCATGGCACTTAACCCAACATGCACTGACTGCATCCTTTGTGTGCCAGTGGAGAGAGAAAGTGTTATGAGACCTGAGGCAGCTCTGATTCAGGACATTCCCAGGAATGCCGTGATGAAATGAGGACACTGAGAAGCTGATGCATAGAGGCTCTGTATCTGTTCGTTCACCTTTATGAGGTATGAGGGGGAAGCAAATAACAGCACACGGTGATAGCAGGTGGAAAATGCCTCATGCACTTCTGCTGAGCCTCCAAGTCCAAATGGTCATGTGACGACAGGATGTTATGAATTTTAAGGAATTCAACTCATGTGATTTGGCTGCTCACGCACCAACCACACAGGGACATTTTTTCGCCTCTGAACAAATGTCCCTTTCTGCATTTGTCTTCAGCTAGCTTGTTTTCCTTCAAGCGAACAGTGGCTCATGTCAGTGGATCTCCAGATAATCATTTCGCCATCATTTTAATTCAACATCCACCCTCAATTGGCTTTGTGCTTTGTTTGCTTCTTGCAGTCTTCTCACCAGCTCGGGTACAGATTACTTGTAGTACAGGAAATAATCACGCCAAGGTCCATTAAGTGGGATGGCAGGACACCATATCAGCATTAATCTCCCACTTAGCAGAGCAGCCCCAGGAGGGAGAACAAGATGGAGGGGAGACAAGAGAGAAAATTGTTTGCAGCTCTTCTCTATTCCATATTTTTTGGGCCCCACGTTTTGTCTTATGGGCCCCACGTTTTGGGCCCCATAAGAAGTAGTGGGTCCTTACAGCATGAGTAATTATTGGGAAAACGGGCCATACAAGGTGAGAAATGCTAAAACACTTAAGTTTATGGACAATAAAACGGTTTAATTGTCTCTCTCCAGGCTGGAACGGGAAACATTTGGTCGTTCCTCATTGAAGTGATATCAGACTAGAATTATACAACAAATCTAAAAGGAGAAATTTAATTTGAAATTTTCACCAATGTATGTAGGCCTTTCACTTTACATACTTGTGCATACAATGATTTATTTCAAGTTGCTCCTTTAAAATAAAAAATGACTTAACAGAAACTTACGTTATGAAAAATACAGAGGGATTTTTTTTTTTTCTTGAGTCAGGAGGACTATTGCAAATGTCTGACCTCTCCAACTACTAATATTTGACAAGTAAAAATGACTAAGAAGAAAGTTTAATTGTTCTGAATAATCAATAAATTTTAACATTAGACATTTAAGGACTTTTAATTGCAAAAAGAAACTGAAAAAAGTATTATGAGGCAGCTGGTTATGTAAATAAATCTGCTCTACTTTGAAAAAGGATGCTGGAGAACTCATCTTTTAAAATAGTAACTAGGGGAATAATTTGCACTACTCACTCAGTCTCACTGAAAGCTCAATTATGATCAGGAAGTCCAAATATGTGTTACCTTTTAGATACAAATCAAGTTTGGAAACAGTCCTCTTGGATACGGCTGTAACATCCTGGAGAAAATAAAACCAATTTTTTAATAGCATGAGAAGATATTTTTATATTAGGAATAACTGGTTTGGCTGATTGTTTGGGTAGTCACATTGTTAGGTAAAACTTCTTTTTTTTCAAATAATATATCCTAAAACTTTGGTTTATGAATAAGATGAACATTTGCCTATTTCAATAGGACAAATAAATTGATTTCTAGTCATATTTTCAAACATTATATCAAGACTGTTATTTGGGAAGTTAGTGGTGACATTTTACTTTTATAAGACTAGAAGAAAATAAAAGTCATCTGAAATAATTGGGATTTTTATGTATTTTGGACATTCAAAAAATGTGCAAAGAAAGTACTCCTTTTCATTTTTAATGGCAGTTTGAGCTTTCAGTAGAAGGCAGTTTTTCACTACTGCTGTTTGTTGACGAAATATTTTCTAAAAGGCAAACCAAAAACCACATGCCAAATTTTGTCTTGGCTGACAGTATGGTAATAACAAGGTTAAACAAATAAATAATTTTTCATTCAAAAACACGGATTAGTTGATGTTATGGTGCCTTGCGCCCTCTAGTGTCATTAGATAATTTACTACTTTTTAAGTATAGTCGCCCTTTAAGATCCCTGAAGAACCCAATGATCAACTAAGTTTTTAATCTTTTACAGATAATATTTTTCACAGATAATATTGTAAATCATAATTAATTTTAAAAACTTGTTATGCATTTTGTCTTTTTATTTTTTTCTGTAAAATACCAACAATTATTATTATTTTTTTTTATTGTCTGTGTATTTTAACAGTGGCATGGGTCGCCGTGTTTGGTGCCTGATCAAAATTCGTTGCTGGTAACCGTCAGTGGCTGAGAGTGGTGACAGCTGAACATTTAGTCATCTTCCGTATCCCGAGTACAATCGCCAAAATGTTCGAAGAAGCCAGTGAAGTATTTGACAACATGTTCAAATCTTCGTTTCCCCTAACCTTTATAGTGTTCATCCCCGCGGTGCTGATTCTGGTGTCTCCGCTCCCGGCCGAGGCGGCTCATGAGTTCACAGTGTACCGCATGCAGCAGTACGACCTCCAGGGACAGCCGTACGGTGAGCCTGCCGCTCTTCTCCTGTCCTATTTAAATTAAACGGATCTACTCGTTTGTCAACAGGTTACAACGAGCCATTCAGCTGAAGTGCTCCGTCAGTTTCAGACACCTTTAATGTAACGTTTCATTGACAGCTAACTAGCTGCTAATGTAGCCTAGCTTTCCGTTAAGGCAGTGTTGGTGTATGACTGAACCTCCTTCTCTCTTCCATTGTACTACTCATGGTGTTAATTATTAATTGGCTAAGTTCATTTAAAATATGAGATATTAATACTAACACACATGCTGAGAACTTTCCACTCTCTCAACTCATTGAAAAGCTTATTCTGCCTAAAGGAAAAGAGTTAAATGCAACCTTAACAGCCAATTAAAGTTTTATTTACAAGAATTCACTTTTATTTCGGGGTTCAGATATTATTTTCTGCTTTTAACTTCCATTAAATTTTCCAAATTTTAGCAGAACATGATGCTGGTTTTCGTCACTAGTTATGCATGCGGTTTTCACCCTGCTTTATGAATATAGAAAATATGCTTAAAAAAAAGACAGAAATTAAGAAAAAATATATAAGCTTCAAATTGCTGTCTTGCCTCTTTTTTACACGGATTGTTAGCAACAGTGTGATTTGAATCTGACTTGAACTGTATTTGATTGGTTTTCAGTGGACTGAACTGGTCTGACTCAAATCAGGTTGGATTAGTATGTTTTAAAGTTTGTGATTTGAATCAAACCTGTTTGTCCTGTAAAGTTTCTTGAGATGTTGTGAATTTTTGAAAATTAAAACAACCTAGATTGAATTGAATATTTCTAAATAGGATGTGATTATTTGCATGCCACCAGACGTGCTGCCAAGGTCAGGTTTATATAAACTTTTTCACTAGGACAGCACAATTTTGAAAGTGTACTTTCTTGTAATTCAACACTAGCTCAAAGATATAATGCAGACAGAAATGATGTTTCATAAGCCTACATAAAGATGTACAAAAATGTCAGAACAGTTGAAAAAAGAAACAAGTAACGAATATGAAATAAGTCAGACATATTAAACTTTCCAGAAAATAAAATTATTTCACAATAGAAATGTGAGGTTTTAACAGACTTGTTGAGTACATTAATCAACGTAATAGCAGCTCTTTCTGCATGTTTTAACAGTCTGATAGGAGTTAGGATGAAACCTTTTCAATCTGCAGACTACAGTGTTTAAATGAATGAGAACAGACCACTTTTTCACCCATACTGTGCTGTCCTTTTCTCAAGGATAGCACAGTATGGGTGTCCCAGTCACTCAGTTTTTCCTTTTGTTCCCATCCCCAATGTAATCAGTCAAGTAAGGACAGGCACAACCAGCTGATATTGTGTCCAGCCTTAATACTGGAACAAAGTGAATAAAATCAATGCCTTGGGCGTCCTTGAAAAGCTATCGCAGTAAAATAGCACATTATATTTCATCAGTATCACTCTTGCTCATAAACAAGCTCTACCTTGTTGCAGAGTCTCACGTGTGACAAAGACAGATGTTTCATCCCAACTGAAGCTTTTGGCCTTAATAGGTCCTCCAAGAGGTTTGCCAGGAGAAGAAAGCTGCTATAACATTGTAAATGATCTTGTGATTGCTTAAAGCGTTATAATTTGTTTTTAAATGCGTATCTGACTCAAAGACTCACCTACGCATTTGTAGTTTGGCTGATGTGAACCCAGTTAAGCATATCCAGGTAGAACAATTTTGGTTTCCCTGATTGCTGTGCTTTGAATGACGTCAAATTATTGATTAGTGTTTAACTTGTGCTAAGCGCAGCATCCTCTGCTACACTGACGGCCGCTGCAGCTTCTCTCACTGTGAATCCCATTTGAAAGGCTTCTATGAAACAAACAATGACTGTCATTTGCATTCACATAAGCTCAGAAACACTGAGAAAATGGTGATAAAAGCCATTCAAATAATTTAAATTAGATAAGAAGATAAAACATAATCAAAACAACAATTTTATTCAAAGCTTTTTTTTTTTTTTTTGTCAGTTCTTATTTGACAAACACGATAAATAAATGACTGTTGCTTCTGTCAGAGTTTATCAGCTTGTCCTTTTCCTCTAGGTACCAGGAATGCCATCCTGAATACAGAGGCGCGTACTGTGGAGGCAGAGGTACTAAGTCGTCGTTGTGTCATCATGCGTTTGGCAGATTTCTCCTACGACAAGTACCAGAAAGCCCTGCGCCAGTCGGCGGGGGCTGTGGTCATCATCCTGCCCAAGAACATGTCCGCCATGCCGCAGGACATAGTGCAGGTATTGATGCAACTCACTACGCTATGTTGTTTTTTTTAATATTCATTCGCTCTAATCTGTTTATCTAACAGATATATTTTAAGAGGCTTCGAAAGTCATTTCTTGGTACACAAAGCTCCAGCTGATGTCGTGATGGTTTCCAATCCTTCTTTTGGAAAATGTATGAGTCAGAAGCAAGTTAAAATGTGAAATGAGGAAAGCCAAGCATTTGTTGTGTTTCTAAACTCTTAAGAGATTATATTTGCAAATTGAAAGCATTTCTTTCATCCCCTAACTAATTATACCTCCCACAACATGAGCAGGCATCTTCTAGAACGTGAAAGATAAATTATGAATTAAGTATTTTATTGGTCTATTGCTTGGGGAAAAAAATAATTACAGTAATTTTTCTTTAGTCATTTTTTGAAGATTTTTTTTCTAACTAATTTTTCAGGGAGAATAGAGATTAGATTTTCCTTGTCAGCTTCTTTTTTTTTAATTTTTGTTTTTGCTGTCGGCATCTTTCTCAAGGCAGCTGTCTGATCTTATAAAGCCTGCAATTTTTCACTGTTTGCCCACCGTAGCAGTTCATGGAGCTGGAGCCAGAGATGCTGGCCATGGAGACCATCGTCCCGGTCTACTTTGCCGAGGAGGACGATGAGCTGCTGTCCATCTACACGCAGACCCTCACGTCTTCGTCCTCTCAGGGCTCCTTGTCTGCAGCTGAAGGTACAGACACCCGATGAGCAGAGGAGAAAACACTATAGCTTATGTTTTAAACATGGCTTGATTAGATATCGACTCATTTGCAACTTTTTTGTCTTACTGTAGTGCTGCTGCACACAGCCACAGCAAATGGCTTTCAAATGGTGACCAGTGGAGCTCAGAGCAAAGCCATCAGTGACTGGGCCATCACCAGTTTGGAGGTGAGACGCAGAAACACGAAAGCATAAATCAAGTAAAAATGCCTGTTCTGCTGTTTTTAAATATATTTGTTTTGGGCAATTTTGTCAGCTGCATTCAGAAGTATGAGATTAAATGACAATACTTAAATGTTGGGAGATGGTGAGAACAGTTTTTGTACAAAATTCAAGTATAATTAGCAGAAGTGTTTGAGGTTCGATGAAGATTGGAGTAGAGAGAGCTTTAGGGAACAGGTTTCCATGGCCGATCAGCTGCATACCAGGTTTGTGTTCATCAGCTCGAATACAAAGCAAAGCATTTTGGGGGTGTTAAAGCAAACCACTGGACTCTATGTGCAGATGTTTCTCTGTGGCGATAAATGCTGCCATCCAATCAGGCAGTGTAATCTAAGAGTTTGAGTTTGGCGCAATTAAGAACCAGTCCTGCTTTACAGTTTTAACAGCTTTGAGTAAAGGTTGTAGTTAGCGCAAACCATAGCCAGTCATTGAGGGTGTGTTTTGTTTATTTAGTTTTTCCAACTAAGTATCTGTGGTCTAACCAATCTCTGCTGTCTGCGTTTTTAGGGCCGTCTGACTGGAGTTGGAGGAGAGGACCTTCCTACCATCGTGGTGGTGGCTCATTATGATACTTTTGGTGTTGCTCCAGTATGTTGACCTTCTCTGTTTCCTTACTTTGTGGTCTATTGTAATTTTAGCACATTCAGCAAAACCCAGCAGCACAAATGTCTCCCTAAATGTATCGCAACAACATCATTTCGCAACAAAAGGCCAGCAAACTAACCCCTGATCTTTTATTGCAGTGGCTGTCATACGGCGCAGACTCAAACGGCAGCGGTGTGTCCATGTTGCTGGAGCTAGCTCGTCTCTTCTCCAAGCTCTACACCTACAAGAGGACGCACGCTGCGTGAGTCAAGCCATCATTGAGATGATTTTGTTCAGATGTGATCAGAGCTAGAGGTTCTGTGCTGCTCCTCAGTGAAGCTCTGCAGATCTGCTGATCTTGGAGAACTGTTTTGGTCTGACTGTGTTTTTAGGTACAACCTGCTCTTCTTTGTGTCTGGCGGAGGGAAGTTTAACTACCAGGGTACCAAGCGTTGGCTAGAGGACAACCTGGACCACACAGGTGATGTTGTCTAAACAGTCACACCTGGGGGACTCCTCATCAGAACAAGTTTCTCCATTTGGATTTGACTTAAGAGGCACATCTGTTTACAAATCTTTGAAACTAATTCACTGAGATAGACTGCATGTATTTACAAATGCATTACCAGTTAGTCCCTCTTATTCATGCGTTTGACTTTTTTTCTCTTTTTTTGATTTCCATCTTCAGACTCCAGTTTGCTGCAGGACAATGTAGCGTTTGTGTTGTGTCTGGACACTCTGGGGAACGGCGACTCGCTCTACCTTCATGTGTCCAAACCTCCAAAAGAGGGAACCCCTCAGTACTCTCTGCTCAAAGAACTGGAGACTGTAAGAGTTCAAGTACCCATCATGCATCAGTCTTGTCAGATTAACCACATTTACCATCTAAAGAAAAAAATTGTGATAAAATAAGCAGCTTCCTGTGCTGCAGCGACTTGCAGAGACATGTTCAGCGCTCGCATTTACAAAAAACACATTTATATGATACTGTATCAAGAGTTTATTCATTTCACCTGAAGTCCTTTCTTCTAAAAAAGCCTTTTAACAGGCACCAAAGATTTGGTTTCAGTTTGTATTTCTGTTTTTTCTCATCTCTCAGGTGGTGGCAAGTCAACACCCTGAAGTAAAGTTCTCCATGGTTCACAAGAAAATCAACCTGGCAGACGACATGCTGGCCTGGGAGCACGAGCGCTTTGGGATCCGCCGGCTGCCGGCCTTCACTCTGTCCCACCTGCCCTCGCACCGCTCGGCTCAGCGCTCCAGCATCATGGACGTGCGGTCAGTGTCCCCCTCCTCTCGCCATGGAGCGGGAGAGCCCCCTGCTGGGTGGGTTCATTACTGCAAGTTACATGAATTCCCTAAAAGAAAGAGTCTTGCATTGCAGCTCCCAGTTTCGGACTTCCTTCCGTCGTCTGTATGCCGCTTTAAAATGACGTTTCATCTTTGTTGCAGCAAGATAGGTCTGACTGATCCAAATTTGTGCATTTCTGGGGGCATATTTTTTATTTGTTAAAGGACGGTTACTTTTTAAATACTTTGTTCAGTAATAATCATAATAAACTGATAAAGGGTATTTTCTTCCTCCCGGCATTTCAAGGTACACATTTAAAACAAGAAATCCTGCCAAAGAAGAAAGTTTATTGCTGTTATTTGGCAGAAATATCCAGTTCCTTCATTTGTGAGCCGCTCAGTCTGCTGGCTCAGTGTTTCAGTCCTTAAAAGTATTTTTTTTTTTCTAAAACCTGGCTTGGATGAGGTGCAATGTTTCAAATGTTCTTTTATTTTTGTAACTTTATTTCTTTAGCCATCAGAGAAGAGATAAACAAGCTTATTTCTAACCCCCGCACTGTAACATCGCCTTAAAATCTCTTTGCTCCTTGTTTGTATTTCTTTCCTCATCTCTCAGTAGATTCTCAACATTTATATTCCAGTAAACACAGGAACCACCTTGATTTAAAGCAGTGTTTCTCAATTCCAGTCCTCAGGCCGCCCTGCTCTGCATGTTTTAGATGTACCTCTATTCCAGAATAGCTGATTCAAATGATTGCATGACCATCAAGTGCTACAGAAGCCTGTTAATCACCCACATATTCAATCCAGGTGTGTGGCATAAGGGAAACACCTAAAACATGTAGGGCAGGAGGCGTGAGGACCGGAATTGAGAAACACTGATTTAAAGCAACATGTTGCATTACAAAACTTTTATTTTTTTCACCTGTGAAATAGCACAGAGTGGCTGCACAGATTTGCATTTTGGTTTTGGCACCATGGAGAAGCTGATTTATAAAACATGGAAGTTAGGCTGCGATATTTCTGATTCGAACTGTGATATTAGTTGTGATTAGTTCACATTTTTCTTAATTGATTCCGCCCTTTCCATCATCACCATTTTTCTATCACACTTCTTCACTTTGAACCTCTCAGCCACCAAAAGCTGCAAAACTTTGGACCGGGTGTGTGTACCAATGACCGTCCATTTGACTAAATATATCAATTGCTTAAAATAAAACAACTTACCAAATGTTGCAGGTTTTTTTGATTGTGATAAATACAATTTGACTTATTTTTCAGCTTCACTCAGAAACAACTATGTGTGTGGAATTGTGGCCCTTTTGGCCCTCGATGGCCCTTCAGGACATATCAGTTTCTTTTATTCTAAGTTGGCTGAGTTTCTGTCTGTTTGGACAGCGTGTCGCGCTCCTCTGCTTTAAAAACCCGTTTCTTCTTACAGACCTCATGTAGATGTCAACAAGCTCAGCAGGAACGCCAAGGTGGTGGCAGAGGCTCTGGCGAGGGTCATCTACAATCTCACAGAAAAGGTAAAAATCAACAGTGAATAATTCAGTTCTAATTCGTTCTGCTTATTTTCTGCATGTAATGCATTCTGTCCGTTTCTCCTCTGCAAAGGGAGCTTCTGGAGATCTCCAGATTTTCACAGAACAAATGGTGTGTAGCTGCTGAGTCAACTAGATGTTTAACCCTCTGTGTGTAATTTGAGACACTAAATGGACTCTGTCCACCTGTTGTCTTTCCTGCGGTGATGTACTTGGTGTCCCACATCAGCAGGTGCAGGAGGAGCACCTGTCCGCCGTGGTGGACTGGCTTACAGCGCAGCCGCGAGCCGCTCAGCTGGTGGACAAAGACAGCAGCATCGTCTCCACGCTGGAGTATCACCTCAGCCGTTACCTCAAGGACGTCAAAAGGCACTACGTCAAAGCTGACAAAAGGTGACAGTGGAGCAAGGAAGATGAAGTACAGATGAAAATGGTGACGCTATCAGTTAAACACTGCGCCTACAGTCTGGAGTCAACAGTTTTTGTTGTATAATTAACATAAAGGATCAACAAATCAGCCTGGAAAATGTTTATCTGCTATATGGAAGCCAAATTAAACCACACAAAGTAAATGAACCACTTTCTTTATTGCGCCGGTAGTAATAGGAATCAGGTTTCTTCAAGCTGCTGGAACGTAATGTCAGACCTGTTGGTGATCTGTTTGCTCTAAATATGATCTTAAAATAAAAGTTTTACTTTTCTCCTTTTCAGGGATCCAGAGTTTGTTTTCTACGATCAGCTGAAGCAGACTATGAATGCTTACAGGTACGGCGTCATCTCCTCTGAGAGTTCGCCTAAGCCACAGTGTTCATCTCAGGTGGTTTTATCAGCAGATTGGCCCCCGGCTTTTCCAACCTCCATATTCACCATGTGATTGAATGTATTGGTAGAAGAAGCATTTATGCTCCTTCTAGGTTGCTTTAACAGATCAACCTTATTGTAAAGTTGTAAAAACTGCAGCTTCCAGCTAATTGTAACAGGCTCTGCAGTTTTAGTTTATCACCACTGATATAATAGATGTTATGTTCAGATCATTTTGAGATGAACTGCATTCAGATGCCAGAACTGCTGATGGTTCTCTCTCAGTCTTTGCCATTTTTCCTCCTTTTCTCTCAGAGTGAAGCCAGCTATTTTTGACCTGCTGCTGGCTCTCTGCATTGCAGCCTACTTAGGGATGATGTATCTGGCTATCCAAGTAAGTCACTATGTTGTCGCAGTAGCTCGTATCTCCTGAGGGACCGACATTGAGAAATATGTGGAGCATCTGTTTAGTGGAAGGTCAAAAAAGAAAATTTCAGCTTTTACTTCTGGAACTGCTTATTAAAATGTAGGTCTTCAGTTATTTATTGTTATTTTGTACTATTAAGTATTTAATTAAATAACAGATGGATCACCATGAATAAAAAATAGAACAAAATAGCAATAATGGAGTTTTATTTATAGTCTATTTTTCTTATTGGTGTTTAATGTCAGAGGGAGGGGAAGAAGTTTTTTGTAGTTTGTGAATTATCTGGTTTCTGCTGTGTGAACAGTAACAGAACGTGCCATCTGTAAGTCAGAGATTAATTGTGTCTCCTTTCTCTTTTCAGAACTTTGGACTCCTTTACAGCATTGTCCAGAGAATCACTCAGCCCAAAGCCAAGGTCCACTGAGGTTTTCTGTTTTCAAGACCTCACTGTACCTCCTTCCTCAAATCCAGACACTCTAGTCAGTAAGAACGCAGAAGCTGGACCGAACTGCTGTTCTGATCAGGACCAGAAACGTCACTTCCATTTCCTTCACCCGGATGCACAAACTATGATGTCAGATCCTGTCTTGCTGCCAACCTTTTCCTGGTCTCATGGACCTCGATATTCAGGAGTCGTGTTTTGAGATGTTAACAGTTTGGTTATGTTTTTTCTGTGCTGATCCTTGTTTATTTCCCCGTCTCTCGTCGCTCTTTGAGCCGGACTGATGTGTCGTATTAGGCAGCTAGAAACGGAGTCAAGTCTGGAGCTTCTGTGATCACAGGCCCGTTGAAGGAAAGATGCAAAGTTTCCTAGTTTCTTTCAATGTCCATTTCACGTGCTTATGAGATGTCCTGCAAAAATGCATAACTATTGTTCTTTATGCTTCAAAGATTCCCCCAAAACAGAGGGTCAATTACCAAGCTTTTAATGTCTCAAGTCAATAATATCCAACATGAAATAAATTGCCTTCAAAGTTTTTGTGCCAATTTAACCTTTATTTTTTGTTCGGGGCAGCCAGTCACTTCTCATTTCAACGCTGGATATTTGACAGCTTAGTTCTGCTGGAAAGGGAGCTGAATTTGAACAAGAAGAGTGATCAAAATGAATCAAGAACACATTCAGAAATTTCAGTAGGTGAATATCAACGCTTTGAAAACAAACAAAAAACTCCTAAGAAACATTGTTTACAGGAAAGACGATCTGTGAAATGTGAAGCTGTTTTTAGATCTTTTTTTTTTTCTTGGCACCTGATGATTTATGCAAGTTTCCCCAAATAAACCATTTGTGCATTTCTTCTTTATTCTGCCATTAATTGCTTTTTTTCTTTCTTTTTTGAAACTTTGTTTCATGTTGCTGTGTGACTTTCCATGATTTATTTTTCATTCTTGAATATTTTCCTCCCTTGATTAAAAGAGATTGTTCAATCATGTGATGGCAGGTATCGGAAAAATCATGTTTTCTAATATCAGAGCATGCCCAAATCACATTTCTCGGCAGAAAATGATTTGATTTTTGACCTTTATTTCAAACCTGGAGGGTATTTAAAACACTGGACTTCTTAAAAATGGTTAGAAACCAGATAAATGAGGCAGAAATGTCCTAAATGGTTCTCTCTATGGTGTTTTTGGTGTTTATCTGCTTTGTTTTCTTGTATTCTTTTGCGTTACTGCATGACCCATGGTAACAATTGCAGAACTTCTTATTTACCGACAGAAGGAAAAACTGTGGTACAAATAAAATCTAATTTATTGGGAGTGGTTTGTTCTTGTTTGCGCACTGAAATGAACTTTCCTCTGCAGCCCGTTTCATGTCATCCGTGTCACTTGGATCTTTGCGATGAAAAATAGTGATTTTAAAAATAAATGACAAATGGGACTTGTCTTTTTGTTTACTGACATTGTTTATTTCATGAGAACAAAATGAAACATTGGCTGAATGGTATTAAAACTGTATTACAAAAGAGCAAATACAGATCTCTTATCAAGTGTTTCAAAAAGTGGTCGAATTCAGACTGGGAAAAAAGTTGAGGGAAATCATCTTTTCTTAATTTTTGTAGTTGACAGTGGTCCAAAAAAAAATCAGTAAAATGCATTTCAATGCCTGATTTAGTCGATGATCCTTCAGTCATGGTAAAAAGTCTCAATTGCTCCCTTTTTCTTTGTTTTACTCTAATAAGCAATAAAAACAATACAATTACAAATGATGGTGCGATGAGCAGGAAATACCCACCGGGCTTCTGTGCCCGACGTTCAACCAGCTCCTCAGCTGCAATCACCAACTCCCACATTTCCCTTTATTGTTTCAGTGGACACTTTTTGGCACAATTGAAGCACTGGTGGAGCTGACTCACTTTCCACACTCAACATCACGGTTTCTGTGCAAAATTTCATATTTAACTGTAACAAAATTTGGACCGAGCCTCGATTTCATCATTGGTAAATTATTTCAGCTCGTCATGTCTTCACAAAAGATTTTCCCTTCCAACTTATTCCTGCAGAACTGAACTTAAAACAAAAGAATGCCACTTCTTAAATCATATTAACGCAGGGTTCACTGTTATGATATGAGATTGGATCTGCAGATGCTACATCATTCACAACGTGGTTCTGTTTGAATGCATTTGAACCGTCCGATCCTGATGTTTTGGAAACATGCAAAAATCCAACACATCTCCTGTGGACATAAAGATGTATTTGGTTTGTCATTACAATAAACCCCGAGATCATATTTTATTCATCTGACAGTTGAATTCAGACTGTTAAATGTTCAATCTGTAAGTGTGAGCTGCACACGTGAATCATCTTGTTTTTAGTTGTTTTCTTTGTTTAGGATCACGGGAATCTCAATTCTTGGCTGTATTTTTAAAAATCATTTATAGTGCAGGCTACAGTTCTTGGCAGCCCTTGTGTAAAAAGCCTTAAAATAATGTAATATTTAATTACATATCACACTGAAAATATGCAGACAGGAAAAAAAAAACTTAATTATTTTGAACAAAGCCACTGGTGCCTGATGTATTGATCCTCCTATTTCTCTTAGAAATAAATGACATTTTTTATGCAGTTTTCTTGGGGGATAAATAGGATATTGTGTCAACTTGCAGTTTGCTAAACTGCATTTTGGTCAGAAAACTCCACATTGGTCTGGCTTAAAGTGAAATTGTGAAACAGCCTCTGATTTCCACTGTAAAGCACGATGGAGGATCTGTGATGCTTTAAGTCTATTTCTCTTGTAAAAAGCCCAGTGGACTGTTAAGAGTGCGTACAGCATGAGATCTTTAAAACGTACGATTTTCACTAAAAATCTGATAAATGGGAGTGGTTCACTAACTCATCTAGAAAAAAATCTAGATACACAGTTTCTGGTTCAATTATTTCTACACATGGGATTTTTTTCCCATCTGAATAAATATGCGATTACAATTTATTATTAATTTATTTTAAGGCTTTTTGCACATATTTACCAGGCGCTGCCAATGTCAGCATCTCAAAACCTCCAAAAGGGGTAAAGATTTTCAAAAAGCTCATTGATGAAAACTGTCCACAAAAGCCAACAAACCCTGAGGTGCAATAATGACAGAAACCACCTAGACAGGTCGTGGCCTCTTCTAGAGAAAGTTTGTTGTTTGCTCATCTGATCGCAGCAATCTGATGTAGTGAGATCATCCAGATCACAGATTTCAGGGTTTGTGGCTCACATGGGGATTACTGTTGTCATTAAATGAGAACCAGATTAGAGTATCAGAGCTGAGAAGGAAGGTGAGCAACAGGCGGACCGTGTTGTTTACAGCACAGATGTACTACAGTAATAAGAGAATGATCAACAGGAACGGGTCAGAGGCTGAATCCAGATGTTGGTCCAGAAAGAGGTGAGTGATGGTCCCCTGATCACATGACTGTCACCGACATCAGCAGAAAACAAAACAACAACAAAAAAAACATCTGGAATACAAACAGTGCTCTCAGAGATAAAAACAGCAGCAATTCAACAAAAAAAACAAAAACAAATACAAACATCAAATTAACTACAGCAACAATAATCATAATTTAAAGTAAAATTTCAAGATAAGCTTCAATTTTTCTGAAACACTGGTTTGAGGACGATGGAAGACAGAAACGTAAGAGAACAGACACCCGCGTCTCCCGCCGACGGATTATCGACATTTGCGGCCTGCTCAAGCAGCACAAGCATGCTGTTCCTCCAAACAAGAGCTGGAATTTGATCGAGAAGGTAGACAAAGTGGAAACATTCCTTATTTTCTTCTACAGGCATGCAGTAAAACCAGCAGGCACCTCAGAAAACGATTCCTCTTAGTCTTTGGTTTTCAATTTATGGTTCAAGTTTTGAAAAATGTTTCAATTCTAATTACTTCTGATTTCTAGATGTGCATCTTATACAGCTGGAAAAATAAGCGCTGGACAGAGCAACGTCATTACGGCGCATATATTTTTAAGGTGACTCAGCCCAGATGTCGGTAATAACATGTAAGGGAATAAAATCAATTTAGTGGAATGACGCAGATAATAAATAGGAAATAGCAAAGTCTGTTTTAGTGGGACGCCTTCACAGAGTCTCCTGTATGGAGAAACTACATGGTTTTGATCCATTCTTTCAAACTAGTTAAAATCCTCAAGGTTCTGTGAGATATTCTCTCTCGTTTATAACAAATGTCATCTGTATTATTTGCTGTAAAAAGACTATCGAGACCTTTCAACACTTTGTAAATGAGAAACACTTTTAGAGGTCATAAATTACGACTAAACCTCGAGCAACAGATTTTCTAAATACCAACAGATTTCAGCATTTTTGTATTTTTACACCTCTTTTTGTTTTCTTGTGTCACTCCACTTTATCACACGTGACCTAATTAGCAGATTAACATGTGTTTATTTCTCTGTAAGTGTGAATTAGTGGGGTTGTTACTGAAATTCGATGTGAATTACATGCTAACAAAACCATTAAAAATACATTTACTGAGAACACTGACAACGCTTATTTTCTCCAGTGAGTAGTTTGATCACATTTGTCTAGAAGATGCGTTTAGGTGCCGCTGGGAGAATGTGTAAAATACTGACTTATGTGTTAGGATTTCAGTCACTTCTAGGAGCAGTTTTAGTTATCGGCGATATAGCTGAAAGGTTTGTGAAAAATACGTCACACATTTCCAAAAAATCATTCTGACTTCATGCATTCCTGAATAGTAGAGCGAGTGCATACATTGTGTTTTTGATTTTCCACCACCGTCGGTCACCTGAACACATTGAATATCATTTAACAATATTAGAAATTTCTTTCGTAAGCAAATCAAATTGCGATAAAGACCTAGTCAATCAATTCTAGCTGTTTGCCGTCATTAAACCAGCAGTGAGCTTGTACGCCTTCATGTCAGTGCAGCAACAGATGCTATGTAACCTATAGAGAGACAAAACAGCTCAAAAATAGGAAAAGGAACACTTTCTGGAGAGGAATCTAAGGGAATATTCAAAGTTCATGTGGTCAGAAATCTCATGAAATAAATTATTCCTGTTACTTTAAAAGTTGCGGGATCTTGGCGTCCTAAAACATGCAAACGCTGCCTCTCAGTTTAAATGAATGAGTGTAGGAAACTGGGAAGCAGATGAAGGATTAGCAGCGATAATCCCTCATTTCTCATACAATAACTCGGAGCAGAAGTTGAAGAAGTGGAGAGGGAAGAACGACTAAACAAATAACCCCAACCTGATGCTGCTGTTGCTTGTTCCCTTGGTTCCTACAGTTATTCGAAGACATGAGAACAGATATAAACTGGCTCCTATCCTCATCCCTCCCTCAAGAAGGTTCACTTCCACTAGATCTATTAAATGTTAATCTGACAATAGCAAGACAGGAAGTCAGCTGAAATGACATTCACAGTGCTCTAATAAAATAAAACAGAAAATAAAATGCTCTAAAACTAATACAAAATACAAACTGATTGTACCCTAACTTTCCCTTCTCTTCTTCTTGTTTCTTTCTTTTGTTTTGTGGTTGTGATGCTCTTTCCCGTCCGGTCACGTTTTGAACGTCTGCTGTCCGAGGAGGGCCTACAGGTGCAGTCCAGAGCCAGCAGGGGGCACCGGAGAGCCTGTTATAGATGCTTGTCCTTGGTAACTCCGTTCTGTACGTGCTTCCTGCGGGAAGAAAGGCACACACAGACAGCAGAGTGCGGGGTAAGAAGGAGTGCACACGGCAGGAGGGCTGTTGAGCAGATGTGCAACATTTGGTTCAGAGGACATCAGAATGTGTTCAAGGCCACTCAGATAAGGGCGTTATCACATCTCAGTATGGTCTTGGGCTGTTTCAGACCCCCATCTGTGCAAGATTAGCTTGTTCAGCACCAGCCTCCAAGAGGACAGGTAGGCAGAACCAAACCGTTAGATTATCTCGCAATACATTATTCAGGATTTTCCTGAAACTGCCCTGAGCAGTGAGATGGACTGGGTGAAGAGGAGACTTCAGGTGTGCAGGGTGTTTAAGTCTGCAGAGGTCAAAGGCTACTCTGATAGAGATGCACATGGCTGTCAGCGCCCAGGTTAAAGATAAAAATAGATACACTTTGGTTTCTGTCAGCAGTTTGTTGCTTAAAGCTCACGATTGCAAAAATATAATTCTTATGACACTGTTTGTGTCACGGTTTTCGATAAAGTATCAAAAGTTACAGAATAAAAACTATAAAAGCCTCACCACGACATTTGTGACACGACGCCTTAGAAACTACAGTGAAGCTCTGATCAAAGCTTACCTACAGAAAGCTTTAAGTCATTTCCATATTTTTGATTAGAAAAACAAACTCAAACTACTCCTTTCTGTGTTTTGACTATTCAACACTTGGTATTAGAGCATCAGAGGTCACAGGTTACACACTCTGGACTTAGTCCACCAGAGGTCCGTAACATTGACAGTAATTTAATTCAGATTTTCTTTGGCAGTTTTACAAATATATTTTTCAATTGAACAGCCTGAAAAAATTATAACTTGCCTCAGTCTCATAATATAATATAATATAATATAATATAATATAATATAATATAATATAATATAATATAATATAATATAATATAAAGCCTCATTCAATGCCTAATAATTACTTTGAGCTTGAAGTTCGATCGTGGCGCTGTGTTTACTAGCATGCAGATTGTGTATTGATAATTTTAGTTTCCCCTTAAGGTTCCTTTGGTCTGCAGCCAGAGCAGAGATGGATGCTTGTGCCAAGAGTGCTACATTAAATTAAATGCCAGGCAGGTGTGGGCAAGAAGAGGCTGCCCGCTTGGCAGGAGATCAGCAGGATCAGACCTGCTTTGCATTTTCTGATAAGCAATTCAAGCCCATGCATGTGGTGGACACTTCATGGATAAACTACCACTGCCACTGCCAGCAGATGGGTAAACCCCCGCCGATGTTCTGTGCTCGATAAAAACAGTCGAGGAACTCTCAGGCTTCATCATGCCCGAGTGTTCCTCGACTGTGTTTTATATTCAGGTGAAAAGTTTATTTTTAAACTTTGAAAATAAACCCAGAGGTGGCGCAGCTCACCTCTGGGTTGAGTTGTGATGTCCAGCATCATCATCGTTGTTTTCTGCGTCTTTTAGCCGCTCCTCTGCTGCCTTCCTGGCGTCCTCGTCTTCATACTCCCTGACGTCGTTCACCTCCTTCACCTTCAGCAGCTTCACCACGAAAATCACAATAAACTGCAGAGAGCAGAGGAGAAAAGCATCGAGCAGAGCGGTCAGAATTGTGAACTGGAGACGCTTAAAAACTCGGTTTCAAAGTTCACTCACCAAGAACCAGTAGATATTCATGAGCAGCAAGGCGAAGAGCAGGGTGTTGAAGAAGAAGTAGAAGGGGATGTTGGGGACAGAGTGGACGCTGGACACACACGTGGCATACAGCACTTTAAGAGGGAACCAATAGAGTCGGAACCAGAACCTGAGAAAAACGAGGCGGGAACAAAACAGACAGCAGATATTTAGGGACTGTGGATGAATAAGACACCAGACAGCATAATGATAGAGCTGTCAAAACTTCAAAACATCACCAAGCAGCGGAGGGGGAGAAACCAGAAAGCGAGTTGAAGATTTAAAACTTACCAAGTGATGCTGAAGCTGACGGAGCCCATGTTGGACAGAATGTCGTTGAGCAGGTGGTAGCCGCCTCCTCTGGCCTTCAGGTAGACGTTGAGCTTGGTGAACTCCAGCAGGACGTCGTTGATGTCGTGCAGGAACAACACCAGGATGCCCACGTTGTGGTACCTGAGAGGGAGAAGTCAAAGCGAGATGCACTTTCAGAACCCGGTCGGATGCAACACTCTCCGCACCTTTCCCGTTTTCTTTTAGTACCTGAAGGCGTAGGAGAAGCTGATGAGAGCCAGGGTGATGATGTGATGCACCACCATGACAGCAGAGTCCTTCCTCCATGTGTCCATGTTGAGGGTGGCGTAGATAGAGTGGCCGTAGAAGCTTCCCTGGATCAGGTAGGCTATGGCGATGTCTGTAGGCACTGTCATACCACTCTTCCAGTCTGAGGGAGCAGAAGGAGATCAGGGGAACATGCTGGGCTCCAAAGGCTGTGATGACTGCAGCAGCCAGAGATACACAAGAAACCTTGGCCGAAAGCAGGTCGCAAACCATCTTTAATAGTTTTTTTTAGATCATTTATAAATACAATCAATGATTCTCTGCCTGTAGGTGCCAGCAGGATGACACAACCCAATGCATGCCTCAACACAGAGCAAACATTGTGTTCTATAATAAAAAAGATATTCAAATTTTATGCACTTTATGCTAATTTTTGTCATGATATCAAAATGTGACGGTACATAAACAAGTTCATGATGCTGCGTAACAAGCACACAAGTAAAAACAGATTAAATGATTTGAAAAACATCTGCGGACCACGATAGGAAATTACAAATTCGACAAAGAAATCTGCATACATGTAGTAGTCTTTTATAGGAATTTAATTTTAACTGAATGTAACAATGCGATTGTTGTAGTATCTTACTTTGTGTGTGTGTGTGTGTGTGTGTGTGTGTGTATATATATATATATATATATATATATATATATATATATATTTTTTTTTTTTTTTAAATTTATTTATTATTATTGTTTAATCTTCATACTGCGTGACTCCAAATACATGGATTGCTGATGCCTTTTTATTTTTATGCTTAATAATCTAAACTAAACTGCAATAAATAATGAACTCGATCCACATGGTGATTCATTTGGCAGCACTGGTGCCTTTCAACAAGAAAGTCCAGGGTTCAAATCCTGAAATTAGAACTAAATAAATATTCCCTCGTTACTTTAGTTTCTGCTTAAACTTTGTTACAAATACAGCAAGAAAATCTTCCATCATTTAAAGTCCTCCGGATGTAAGAGTCTCCAAGGCGTGGACAGTTTGTCGTTTTCCTGATCATGCTCAGAGGCACAGCATGGTAAATACAGCAGAGATCCGGCCTGCGCTAACAGAAGCGCTCCTTCTATTAGCGCTGTACAGAAGGAGGAAGGATCAGGTGTCTAGCAGCATTAGGGAACGTTTCTGATGAAAACCCGCCTGAATGCAGGCTGAGACTGGCTCGAGTCTCTGAAGCCTATCGGATGTTGGACGGAAACTCTCTCCTCCGATGTTTGAGTGAGGTTTGTCTCCACAGGGATGGGGTTTCATTCAGCCGCCGTGTAATGTTTATCGATCAAAGCTTCCACCATTAAACATTGAGAAGAGGCTCGAAAAATGGATCCCAGCAGAAAAGCTGCCAAGGTGAGGAACGGGAAGCAGAGGTGTTTCTTCCTACTTAAAACTTTAGCTTTTTCCACCTTTTTATTCTTGATAAATATGCAGCACCTTGCAAAAGTATTCACAGCATTTATTTACTTGTTTACATTTTTCCGTCACAGTTTTCATTGGACAAATCCAGCAAAAACTAATTCGGAAGTGTGAAACGGACGTTTATTTTTACATTTTAAACAGACAATTTTTTATTTATACAGCACCATTCACAGATAAGAGAGCATAAATATTAAAACACTATTAGATAAATCAGAGGGTTAATTAAAATCAAGAACGGCCCAGTCAAAGTCCAGACCTAAATTCAATTTAAATTGCTGAAACTAATCTAATTCAAACTCTGATAATTCCCAAAGGAAATGCATGCCACATTGTTCAGTTTTTTATCTGTAAAACCGTAAAAATTGTCTTCATGACAATGTGCGGCTTTTTATCGGCCTATCCCAATAAAAAGGCAGAAGTTTGTGGGTGTAGCCCAAACAATGTGAGTGCTTTTTGCAAGGCTTGCCGATTATGGAACCGTTTTTCAGATTCTCTTATCATCCCTCTCTCCAGCTTCCCTCTCAGCTTGATTCCTCCTCTCCCTCTCTAAAAGTCAGGCCCTATTACTCTCCGGCTCCACACATCACACACTGACGGCTATTAGCCGTGACGTGGCGATCAAAGACGAAGCTGATGCTGTCAGATAGCCCTGGTGAGCCCCTCTCGCCTCTTCCTCTCCAGGAGCGCTGACACCTCAGTGTCTGATGGAGGAGGTCGAGGGACAGTAAAAGACATGAGTGAAATATACGCGAAGCCTGGGAGCACGTCCATCTTCCATTAGCAACACACTGAAAACTGTAATGATTCTGGTTTCCATTAGGGTGCAATCATAAAGATCTGCTGTTATAAATGTTGTATGAAACCTAATGTGTTCTATAGTAGTAAAATATGTTAAATAAACATATTCTGTTATTAATGGACATACTCTGAAGCATTAAAATAGGTCATAACTTAAAAGCAAAAAGGTTTCCTGCAGGCTCAGAAAATGTGCAAGTTTTCAATCTCTATATGACTAGACAAACATATATCTGCCCATATAAGTACTGAGGGGAATTTTACCTCCTCCAGAGTCTCTATAGACCAGCTATAGGGCCTTATTTTACCTTCTGATAAAATAACCACAGCCAGGCGCATCCAAACGTTTTGCACCAAGAGTCAGAATGAGCCGTTTGTCTCCAATTAAAAATAGAAAAATAATATCATTATGAATATTTTCTCCTTTACCTGAATGACAATAAATTAAACAACTAATATTTTAGTGAAGCAAACAGTATGACATTTACCTTAATCCAGTTATTTAACTTTTTCTTGGTCTCTTAAATGTTAATTTCCAGCAAAAATGAGAATTTTTTTTAAAAACCTTTGCTGTGTTTAGCCATGTGCAACGGATGTGTGTGTTCCTGTGTGTAAAAAATGGCTGAATGTTTAAACAGCAAAAATGAGACCCACCTTACTAAGAAATAAAAACAACAAAAAAAACAAAAAAAAAAACAACAAAAAAAAAAAAAACAAGAAGACGAAGAAAAAAAAAGATTCTTTGCATTGTACCTAACATTTTAAGTACCAAACAATTACAAAAGAATTCCCAAATTATCACCATTCTTGAACTGCTGTCAGAGACCACACAAAATTATTTCAAGAGCCACAAGTGGCCCCCAGACCGCACTTTGGACACCATTGACCTTCACTCTTTCTCTGCCCTGAAAATCTAGTAAGGAAACCTCTCCTTAGGTCAGCATTTACCCATTTATCTGGCTGACCTTTCCTGACTGGATCACCTTCACTGACTTTCATTTTAAGAAAAAAACCCACACAGACCCAGACTAAATGAACTGTAACCAACACAATGTCTGCACGGTTGTGTGTCTTACTGTAGAAGACGGAGGGCGGGTTTTTGAAGAAGGAGTAGGAGGAAAAGAAGAGCAGGTAGGTGCTGTAGAACCATGACATGGTGTAGAAGACCAGCTTCCACGCACTCTCTGGCATCTTGGCAGCATCTTTGGGCATCAGCCTGCACCACTGTGCAAGAGGCTGCAGGAGAGAAATCACTGATAAGTCACACTACTTAAATAGGCAGTCAGAAGAAAATTACACTCTTTTTCTAGTAGGGTAGAAAAAAAATGTATTCAACAAAAATCAGCCAGATGAAAGTTCAAAACCAGGCCATAAATAATTTCAATCTCGTCAGACTTCCAGAGGTGTTAATATAATTTGACCGATCCTGATTTAAATGAATGTGATAAAAAAAAAGAAAGAAAAAAAAGCCATGACTCAGCTCACTGAAATAAATTTCAAACGCACTGCAGGCCTCAGAAAGCTGAATCAGCACCTCAGCAAATAAAACCTATTCATCCACATCTTCATAAATCTCTGCTTTACCGCTGCACGCTGCATTAGACTGCATTAACTTCAGTAAGATCTGCAGTTTTGGCTCCTTCTATATATGTCCTGAAGTTTGATTTTTTTCAAAAAGATCAATTCAAAAAGATCTGAAAGTTGGGATTCCCATTTTAAAAGTCAACGTTTCTCATAAACCAACAGCTGTTGCTAAGGTGTTTGAATAAATGAAACACTGCCAGATTCTTTTGGCTAATTGTAGTTGCCATGGTGACTAAGCAAACCAAATAGCTAATAATGTTGGTTTTTAGACGTTCCACACAGTGTGGTTGTGGGGTGATGGTGTTTTAACCACAGATGTAAAAAAAAAACCTGCAGCTTTATTTACAAAATATTTTTGGTATCCAAAGAGTAAAAAAGTGTCTAAAAGCTTTAGTTGTTATTCAAAAGAACAGTTTTGTTAAACAATTATATCCTGGACACAGGCAGCAGAAATCAGCTTCTTCCGGAGGTGGATGGACCTGTTGTCCTGACAACCTGATCTTGGATAAGCTGCAGACAATGGATGGATGGATGAAATTATTTCACAGTTTTGTTTTTGATTTAATTGTTTTAACTCCAAGTTCAAGGAACTTTTAATCAATTATCCACAATTTCCCATTTCCCTTATTTCACCAGCACAGTCTTCAAAATGGGGAAGATGAGAGAGCACGCCAACCAAACAACACATGTTGAGTTACCAACCTAAATTTGATCAGGTATTCTGATGCTTTCTTTGATAAGTGAAATTTTATATAGTTTGATGATTAAAAACATGAAGCTGAGCACCCAATGACTCAGATGAGTGAATAAATGAAACACTGTTTTTAGTCTGTTTTTAACTAAAATGTCTCTACAGACTAAAAGGTGCCGAATATAGAAAGAGAAAAAAAACATTTGCTATTAATAAAAGACCAGTAATGCCATAACAATGTTTTGCTTTTTTTTTTTTACTTTTTCCACACAAAGCTAAATTTAATATTTAAACGAGTTGTTTTTAATCTAAAATAAAATGTATTTCTTTCATAAATATCAATAGTTGCAGTGCAGCAGCTTAGTTATGTTCCTTTCCGCAGCTCGTGCAGCTCAGGCTGGGGTTTTAAACTGGGAAGTAGTGCCTAGATTTCGCCAAACCACAACTAGATGTGATATTTAGCAAAGAGAAACACGACCAAGCATCAACCAGTTTGGGAAATGTTGTGTAAGTAAAATAAATATAGTTAAAAATATGCCAAATGTAAGCAGTTACATTTTCTTAGCACATCAAAACTGACTGGAAGTATCAGAACAAGGTTTTAATTCAATTTAAAAGTATTTTACTGATCCCTAAATTAAATTAAATGTTATTGTAACTCATATTAAGTTTCTTCTAAGAGCTATTGTAGATGCTGATGCTGTGGGCAGAAAGGATCTCCAGTAGCAGTCTGTATTACAGCGAATCTGAAAAAGCTTCCGACTGAAATCACTTTGTTGTCAAGAGTTTTATACAACAACAGGGTTGCCCATAATTCTCTTGATTTTATGAAGAATCCTTCTTTGCACCGTTATCTCTGGGTCGTTCAGAGCGGTCTCCAGGACAGAACCAGCACTCTTTGTCCGGTTGTTTTTTGTTTTTTTTTGTGTCTTTGATGTTGCTGCTCCAACACATGATGGCAGAAGAGATTAAACTGTTTTCCGGGTGAACAGCTGTGCAATGTCTCGCCTTTTTTTGTGTCTCTTATCTTGAAAATATTTTCAGAAAAGTAAAAAAATAAAATAAAGGATTCCAGTATCTAAGCTTTCAAAGTGTTTGACTGCATCACGTTTACACATTTGTTATCTTTATAAATGCTTCATGTCTGGTCATGTGCAAAAAAAGCAGCACGACGTGACAGCCTGGCCGCAAAAAGTCTGTTTATTTTATTTTTTTTCTGCATGCAGCATAAAAGAAGAAGTCGAAGAAATGTTTTGCAGCACCAACATAGTGTGATATTATTGTGCAAAGATTCAACCACAGGTGGGAGGGTCATGCAATCTTCTCATCACTCCTGTCTCATCAATCCGTTTTTTTTTTTTTTTTACTTCTGCAGCTTCTATGTTGTAACAATCCTCGGAGATAAAGTGACCCATTTAAAGAAACTAAACTACGGAAACATTTGGACATAATCACACAGTGTAAACGAGACACAAAGGAGGTGAAGCAGATACACAACAGGTATATGAGCATGGCAGGGACTCAGATGGGCTGTTTTTCAGTGCTTGATAGCTGTGCCAAGACCGGAAACCAAACCCTTCCCCCCCGCCCCCCGGTAAACAAAATTACACACACATACACAGCGCTGTAGAAAGCCAAAGAGTGTAACTGGAGGCAGCAAAGTGAAAGTAGCCTGTGTCAGTGATACAGCCCACTCAACCTGATGGGACTGGGCTCAGTGACGGCCTGCATGACAAATTCATGAAGAGAGCGTTACTCCTGCTTAGAGACAGGACATTATTCAGTTTCTGCTTTTCCTGTTTGCGTGATTCGAAACAGAGCAGCCAGTTTCGTCTTCACCTTGCGTTTTAATTCCCTGCCTTCCTTTGTTTATTCTTTACGCCTCTGTTTTTCCTGCTGTTTTCGCTAAGTGATGGAGTCTGTGAGTCACACCAGAGATCCGAGACACAACAGGGAAAGGAAGCTGACTGGGGCTGGACAGATGTGAGATAAAAATGTAACGGCAACAGACTCATTAGTCAGGACACATGTACAGAGTCAGGGGTCACATGACCACATCCAGGACAGCTGATTGGCTCAGCCGCAGGTGGCGTGTGTTAAGTGTCCGTTAAGTCCTGACCCGAGCAAAGTGCAGCACAGGACACTCCACTGCATTCTTTAAAGTTTCCCAGTGCATCTGCAGCGGTCCCACTCATCTGTCTCCTCCCCTCCTCATTTCTTCCTCATTCCCATTGTCCATCCACCACTGCGTCCCACCCACCCGTCCTCCTCCCCTGCCTGTGACATTTATTTATAGAAGCCAGCTGTCAGCACACAGTGCAGCCCCCTGCAGTCCTTGAGCACATCACCCCCTCCCCTCAACACAAAGCACTCGCAAAGGCTGAAATGCACTAGAAGCTGAAGCTGGTTGAAGCCAACACCAGCAGTGACTCTGCACTTCATGCTCTTCCTAAAGCTGCCAAATCCACACGTCACACCGACTGTGTTGTCTCCTCACCAGCACAAAATCACTGTTCTTCTCCTGTGTTATAACAGCAGCTGCTTGCCGACGTTAACGTCACAAACGAACGGGAAAACACTCGAGTAACCATAACACATTTTGTGAGATTCTTCACATCGTGAGTCACCGTGAAGGTCTCTCAAAGTAACGTCTAATGTTCAGGCTTTGTTGAAAAGTGGAGTTCCTTGTGATGACAGGACGTCCATGGAGGTTTCTTTATGGCTATTTAAGGTCAGTGAGGCCTTATCTTTATTTAGCTCAGAGAAATATGTTGAAAATGTGACTTTTTTAGCCCATACATCCTGTAAAAATGTGGCCTTAATAAACACAGTGAAAGTCAGGCTTGGTTAGCCTGTTTGATACATTTTTAAGAATAGAAACGTCTCTACTGTACTTCTGCCTTTTTTTAGACGGAAGGCAACGTTGCTGACTGAATAAAGTTGTGCTTATGCGAAGAAAGGGCTTTTAACCTCATGAATTGTTGATATTCAGGCATTCAAGAAATGTAAGTGTGACACTGATGACTAGACCTGCAGAGTAGTGAAGTAACGAGGGATGCACAATTAGGCCTGTCACAATAACAAATTTTCCTGGACAATAAATTGTTCCAGTAGTTACTACGGTAAACGATAGTTGTCTTGAGATCATTTTCAAGTAATATAATGGTAATGGCAAGAACACATTCAAAAAACTTTAAAGTCTAATGAACGTTTAACACTGGAACTGGAGAATATTTTGAATACTCAAAATAAATAAACAAATCAACAAAAATAGCAAATAAAAAGAATTATAAAGTCTCTATAAACAACACTGGGCTTCAGAAAAAGGTCTGGTTGAGACCAAAAACCCAGACTGAAGACTTCTGTCATCCAGTTTTTGGTAGAAAGAGAGAGAGAAAAGACAATTTATCATGCAGTTAATTGGTTTAATTCTAGTAGATGGAAACACACCTAATTAGTTTGGAAGGTTGTAAAGGTTTGCTCAATTGGGTCAAAACATAGCTAATGGTGACTGAGAACCTACACCAATAAAACCATGATGTCACTGGACATTTAACATTTTAATGGTCAATATTTGGAAGGTTATGGTGGAGAGACCATCAACATGTCATAATCTCCATACAGTTACAGATTAAGTTAGTTCTCAACTCCTAAATTGAAGTTAATATTTGTCATCAGATCTTCTGTTCTTGGTTGGCTTTGGTTGCAAAAACTCCAAAGAAGGTATCTGTAAGCGAGAAACAGAAAGTGACTGCTGTCTAGTAGAGCTGTGGTTAACCAAACCATCAATAATATCGCCAGTACGACTACTTGCATGATAAAAAAATATATATCATCTCGCAATATCAGAAATAGGATGAGATGACACTCGGGTCCTCGAGAATTAAAGCAGTGTGTGTCTTTGTTGAATCAGTCGCACCTTAAAATAACAATCCACCCCCATAGTATTAAAATGGCTTGGTTATGAGGGGTTGCATCTTCAAAACCATGTTTTAAGATGTTAAAGAAAATTGTTACCAACATAATAATAGCACACCACAGACAGACAAAGAGAGGAGGAGACACAAAGAGTGGGGTATGTGCTGTCCAAAGGTAAGCAAATTGCACAACAAAGCATCACTGCTGTGATCACAAGGTGTGCTTTGAATAATAGATACATGGAGTGGTTTATGGAAATTAGTGATGTCATTACAGATTGTTTGGACATGGTTTTGATGCTTTTACAGACGGTATTTATTTCTTTAATTGAAAGTCTGTCTATATTGTTGGTCTTCCAAATGTGCTTATAAAAAAAATGGAGTTGAGAGAAAGCTTCAGTCCGTCTATCCATCTGCCTCTGCACAGTACCATTGCTTTAAATGTATTTGTTAGAAACTTTTGTCATGTTTTCAAAAGCCACACCTGGAGATCAGCGACCTAGAATACTTTGGTGCACGCTTCCTACTTTCACAAAGCTTCTGTCCATGTACTAGAAAATTTACTCGGCTGCAATCTCAAATACAATCCGTTCGTCCGTCCATGGGATCCTCACAGGGTCACAGCGGTGAAGGTTCCCAAATACAATACCCATTTTTATTAAACAATATTTTCTGGAGATATCATAATATAACTCTGTCTGGCATACTTTTCTTTAACTTTACCAACCTTAGAAATGACATGGATTATGATCCAAAGCTTGATCTGAAATGTAGATTGATTGATTGTTTACCATTTGGCCAACAGTTTAGTTTTGTTTCTCTCTATATCAAGCCAACCCTCCAATTTCATTGTCCATAATCCAACAGTTTTCTATGTCAGCCCCCCAAGTAGAGGTATAGTGGGTCAAGGACAGTCATCCCTCATCATCTGTCAGTTGACTGATAAGGTCTTGAACTACACTCAGACTGGACCCACAGTCTTTCAACAGATCGCCCTGGCTCCTCTTCCCCCCCTGACAGAGTGACTCTGGCTCAACTCGTCCCCTCGCCTGAGGCATCGCTGCCTCTCATTTCACTGTCCTTTCTGCCTCCCTGCCAAACAGACTCTGAACTGGACATCGAGGAAGGAGAAAAAAACAAAAGAAAAGGTGGGTAACTTATGAAGAAGTTACAGAAGCTAATTGCATGAAACGATTAATATGATCAATCGTAATGAATCAATTTAGCAAGCGATTAATTGTTAACTGAAATCGTTTGCTGAAAGAAAATACTCAGAGCAGTAATTAAGTTAAAACTGCACAAAATATATATATACATTTTGAAATTAAAATAAAAAAAAAAGGTTGATATGTTCTACCCAGAACTCCTCAAGTGTCAAAATTTTAACTTCACCCGGCTCAAATATCCTATCAAGCATCTTTTGCTATCTGCTATTAATCGGTAAATACCAAAACAATCAACAGATCAGGTTTACGTTTACTGATGTCAAGCAGAAAGGGCTAAATTTTTCACATGTTGATGTTAGAAGTTTTTTTAGCTGTGCATCTTTTCCTATAAATAATTATGCTTTCGCTAAATGTTATTGCTAGCTTATTAGACTTGAGACACAATTTGCATATTTTAATGTATTTCTAATATTGTATAAGGGGGACATATGTAGTTTTAAAAAAATCTGCAGAATGTTCCAATTCTTTATCCTATTAAACGTCAGAATAGTGACTAGATTAATCAATTACTAAAATAACCATTAGTTGCTACCCTATGTCAGACATCAGTCTGAGTAAAAGCATCATCTTCCTCTCATTCCAGTCGTTTCTTTTCTCCTTATCCACCCTCCTTCTGACCCGACTGCTAGTCTTTTCCAGAAAAGCTCCACGTTCACTTCCGAGAAGCAGGCGACGAAAGAGGAAGAGAGGTGAATGGACACTGCCTTGTTGGCCTGTTGCATAAGAAGATAAATTGGGCCACTGAGTCAGGATGCTGGCTCATGTGTGGAGCTGTTAAATCAGGCCTGCTCTCATTCGCTCTCTTTCATTTATTTTGGCTTGTTCTAGCTTCGAGCTCTTTCTGGCCGCCTGACGAAGTCCCTCTGGTTATCTCGGAGTACCTTTTAACCCAAACCTGTCACAGATGCCCTCTGGTTTTAGGGTAAATAGGATTTGCCAGGGCTAATCCAACAGATGACCAGTTTTAGACTATATATACACGTGTGGGTAAAAATAGCCCATTCATCTGTGATTAACAATTATAACAATCCAATCTGAAGTGCCTTCTAGAACATCTTGACGCTTCAAATCCACTTTTTGTCTTCAAATATTATCAGCAACCCGATAATGTGTTTTAATACATTTGTTTTTTACTTTACAGTGTGGATTATGGGCCCCTATAAAAAGAGAATGATGTCATTCGCCCTCCTGTCTTGTTCTTAACAAGGTGGAGAGCGGACAGCTGCCACTGAGGATAAAGATTGAGGGTTTTAACTTTTGCATTTCTGCTTGAAGTTGTTTGTAAAAATGAGATATTGGGCTTTGCTTTTATTCTACGCTTCATTTGTTTCACCATGTCAGGTTTACAGAATTTCTTTCTCTATCATACAATCAATCACTTGCAAGGTCCCTTCTTGTTTACATTTCCCACTAAGTCATATTGTTTTTATACTGATGGGCTTTTTTGTGTTTTGTCGGGTCTCTTCTGTAATTTTTTCAGCTTTTCCGAATGTTATTATGTTTATGTTTTGTCAATGTTTTGTGTTGCTGTTCCCAACATTTATCTTTAATCCATTTCCTCCGAGGAGTTAGTGCGGATCAGCTGTCGTCACGCTATCTATCTGCGCCCGGCTTATTTTTTTGCTCTAATTAGAAGGAACGGGAAAGGTTTCTAACGAGAAACAGCAACAATAAAAGCAGCCTCGTTGTGGGAGGGAAGCTGTTTTGTTTTATAACTCTGGAACAAAACAGTTATAAAACAACTGTGTTTCGTTGAACAAACCCTCAGATTACGCAGCATCAAACCTTAAGACCATTTCCCCCAGAGGGGTTTTCTCCGCTGCATGTCTCGCCACATCTTTGCTGACCCACTGAAAACAAAAACGCTTCCAGCTCACGAATGTTGAATCACGCCAGCGTTTACTGCCCTCCTTATTTCCCCTTCCTGCCTACATACTTGGTGGATTGCATGCTGGGAAATGAGTCAGATGTTTATTTGTATGTCTGTGAATAAAACAAAAAATGAGGGATAGGTTCCTTAAGGGTCTCAGATGAATCAGCCCTCCACGCAGACTGAAAAAGAAAGGTGAGTGATACAGAGGATAAACAGCGACTCGATCAATAATTTATCCCACTGAGAGGAAAGTTTGCAGGTATGTTCACACAGAAACAGAAAAGACGAATGCTTTGAACCACACTTAGCATCGGTTCTGTTATTTTTAGCTTGAAGAACTAAATTTGACATACATTACATTGCCAGAAATATTGAGACGCCCCATCAAAATTTGAAATTCAGATGTGTTATTCACCTTCATTTGTAGAACAGCATAAAAAAATAAGAATTTAGATCGATTCTACAAACATTTCTGAAGCCATCGATAGCCTTCGGGATCGGAGTAAATTCAAGTGAAATCAGTTCTGTAGTCAAGAGCTTCAGACTTTCACATTTTGAGCCTCATTGTGTTGAGTCAAGAGTAAAGTTTGGTAGAGGATGTGTTATGATGAGAGATTGTTTGGTTTAGCAATCCCACATCATAGATGCAATAGAGCACCAGTAGGTTGAAATCGAAGTTAAATGAGGCCTGCTGGTCAAAGAAAAGTGATGAAAATGTCCTTATCAATGTCCGCTGTGCTACTCCATTATCAGCATTTCACAACTTCGCACCAAAGGCTTAAAATAATATCTGTAATGTGTCATTAACTTAGATAAAAGGATAAATTATATCTTCCTTACATGAAAGAAAATATCTCTGCTTTTTCCTGTTCTGAAGAGAAATATACCTTTATGTCACAACATATTTGCATCATAGAAAAAGGAAGTCAAGGATGACTAATTAAAAGCATGTAAGATCATTGTTCAAGCTACAATAAGGTACATACATTATGAAAAACATATTATCTACATGTATTTTATAGACAATAAAATCAGGAGTTGTCGCTAATCGTCCAACAATTGATTTTTCTAAATATTTTTTGTGATTATGTGGGATTTTTATCCCCACCGAATAATGCAATTTAAAAAAAAAAAAAAAAAAAAAAAAATGAATCTCACATTCAGTGTGAGATTATTTTAAGGCTTTTAATTATGCAAGCCAATAATTAAGGTGGATATTGCTGAAGAACAAATCAGTTACATCTGAGGAGAAACAGGATGCAGCAGCATGCAACGATCTTTGACTCTCCAAAAAGAAGGGAACAGATATTGTGGCTGGCAGATGGAAAACTTACCCCCCCTCCCCACGTATAGTTCACACCAGCAGCTGAATATTTGGCCTTAATTTGATTAAAAGCCCGTGATTAGATGAGGCACTAAATTAGAACGGGTCTGAGTGAGTGCTGATGATTCACCACTATATGCACATGTGTGGAGGAGCACCATATCTGACTGACGGGTGACGCTGTCGGACTGGAGCTGCAGTACGGGAAAATTTTCTTTCTATCTCTGCAGAGTGAAAAATTAATATTAACTCCCCGTCAAGCTCCCGGTATAACAACATGAAGTGACTTTGTTTGTTTTAAGTCACTGGTTCAGCTATTTCTTTTTTCTTTTCGTTTTGCCTAAGAATTAGACCAGCAGTTTCAGTTCCTGGTCCATAACTGTGGTCCCAAGACTCTGAAAAGGCCCTCTCTTGCTTCACATTTCATACAATTTGTCAAAAACAAAATAATACACCTGCTTGGGGGAGTTCCAGCAAATCAGAGAATCCCTGGGGAGACATTAACGCCTTGCTTGTTTATCAAATTAATGCCAAGAGCATCAGAGCAACTGCAAACATGCTCAGCAGCAAGAAAATCTATAATATTAAGTCACATTGGGGACAAATTATTTGTAAAGTTGATTCGTCTGATGTAATATCACAGATTTGCAACCTCCTGTTCATAGCAACTTCATTTTACAACAGTTGCAACATCTACTGAGAGCATCAGCATTAGCGTGATGTATGGAAAGCTAATGAAAGCAAAATGTCTTGATGTGTAAGCATCAAAAATTAAATGTATTTCATTGATCAATTTCAGTCTTTCAAAATGGTAAAAGATTATTCTTCCATCAAATTCAAAGCACAGATGTTTGATAGGCAAGCAGTCATGATGAAAATAAAATATGTCAGTCAACAGAGGCATTTTCATGTTTATTTATTTTAATTTTTTTGTGATTTCTCATGTGTGTGTGACTGTGCGTCTTAAGAGGAAACTTGCACTTAAATATGGCGGAATGGTGTTTCCTTCAACACCACTTCAGCCTTTTTAGGAAGCAGGAATGTGAAAGCCCGTCTCACTCTAATCTCTAAATCATGGAGATGTGAAGTAATGAGTTCAGTGACAGGTTTTCTGCTACAATTTCCTATGAATTAGGTGATAAAACAAAAACGTCTGCACTCTGTTATATTTTAGAAGAGCTGCTTTCACTTTGTCACCGCTGCTGTCTACAGCTGCACACTCGTGCTTTCTTGTAATGAACTCCCTATGTTATGTGGTGAAATGCAGCAATCTGTGAAGAGAAAATTATTTGAAAGCTGGTATACAGTCAGGTTTAGAAAAACTATGATCAATAAAAACTTATGTTAAAAAAATCCTTTCTTTATTAAGGCAACTATATTTATGATTTCCAGAGCAGCGCAAATATGTCCCTGATTTCTTTCTTACTTTGCAAATTAGAAATGATTTAAATTTGCTTGCGTGGCTTTTATTTGTCTAATGGTTTCAGTTAACTGTGTTTGTGTCGATGTCAGGTCACAACCCAAAACTGACCAAAGCGATAATGCAGCTGAAGCTAATCAGGTGGATCAAGCTTCTTTTTGAGGGCAACTTTATTTGCAGCTCTGCAGAATTAAATTAACTTTAAATCCATGTCGGCACCTTAAAATGCAAGGATTTTATGAAAACTGGATGTGTCATGTTGCATGTGTGCGTCAGGCGGTTCTCAATCTGCACACAGACCTACTTGGCTCACGGTTCAAGCTGACAGCTGGAAGACATATGGTTGTCATTCATAATACAGTAGCCACACTTATGGCAACACGGCGAGAACGAGGGCTGACACTAGAGTGGGTGAGCGTAACTGTGAGAGCCAGGTCGATTTAAACTGATGAGAAAAAACATCAAGACCAACTAATTATCTCCTAACTGCAGCATATATCACCGGTGTGTGTTGTAATTTCAAAGTGTGTGTTTTATGGTTCAGGAGAGCTGGTGTGTGTACTTAACATTTTTCACATGCTGCCACATTTGGGCCAAAACGTTCCACTTATTTTGTTGTTCCACTTGTTTTGTGTTTGTTGGACTAACACAAAGTAGCGAATAACTGTGAAGAAGAAGGAAATTTATATTATTTTTCAAATTATATTTTAATCTAATCCAGGTCCTCATACTTTGAGCTGCCTCATACAGCTGTGGCCTTGGCTGAACCCCATCATCACCCACTCTGCTCATATATTTGACAGTAACGTATCTCTCTGTCAGTGTACGTTGGTTGTTTATCATATTTTTCATGTTTTAAAAAAATCGGTGAATGTTTGTGTGGGTTTTTTGAGGACCCCTCGTCTCATACTTTGAGAATGTGGTCTCAAAGTATGAGACGAGGGGTCTTGCCATCGTGCTTGGCAAGATGGGTTAAAAATAAAATCTCAAATTTTGTTTTAAACAAAATCTGTTTAATAATTTTAATTTACTAAACTACATCTAAATCTTGCAGCATCTTGAATCATTTTCAGCTTAAATGTAGCTGGAAACACTACAGGTTTTGTTTTGAACTTTATCCTTTGGACCTTAACTTCAAATAAACCTTTCAAAGGTTTTCTAACTAGTTTGAAGACTTTCTAATTTCTGCCAGACTTGAAAGAATTAATTAAAAGGCTTCATTCTCAACCACTCAATTTGCACTAACTAAGCATTGCGGTTATGAAAACCCCAAACTGCACAGAGGATGCAGTTTGGGGAGGACAGGGAGGACGAGACGAATGAGCAAGGAGGGAGAGGAGGCGCAATGCATTGTATATTCAGAGAATGACAGAGATGAAAGCAAGCTGTCCAGACACTGCACTCTGCATGAGAGGGATTCCATGCAAGTGTTGCAATTTCTTCCACAGACAAAGAGAAAGCCCATCTGTGATGGGGAAACTCATCTAATTGCTTGCAGGGAATAAAAGGCTCTTTAGATGTTACCCATAACGACAGTGGAAGAACAACAGATCCACACAATTATGGTAGGCAAGCCATAAAACATGATGTGGTCCTTACAGAAAGAGAGTGAACTTCAGCTTCCTCTGACCACTCACTTCTCACTTGATGATAAAAAGTGTCCTTGATAGAGGAGATTCATCCACCAAGCAAGGCGCTCACAGTTACAGTGAGTTCTGGCCCAGTCAAAGGCTGTCCGCTGAGGGTGGATAGAGAGAAACAGAGGAGCAACAGGGAGCAGAAGAGAAGAAAAAAGACTGGGAGGGAGACCACAGACTCAGAGCTTCATGTCAGATTCCTACTAACCAGAGGAAAGTCTGACTCTCTGCAAACAGAGCTGATTCATCCCCATGCGTTGCAATGCATAAACATCCCTGTTGCAACTATAATTTAAGGAATGCAGGACTACTCCCTGTTATATTATTAACCAAGAACATCACATTGCAATCTATGAACAAAGCTCCAGGCTGCGGTCAATCTACGGCAGAGGAATAAGGTCATGTATGATGGCAATTAACGAAGTTCTCATCAAAGTTCCTAAGTGTGGTTGTCCAGACTCAAAATGACTGCTTTTTTGGATGTCATTATTCAATTCCCACAGTGAAGCAACAAAAAATGTATTATATAAACCTGGGTGACAAGTTGTTAAGAGTTCAACATCACATCTTACTGAAAAACTAGAAAAACTATTCATAACAGTCCTTTTAAACCGAGAAAGGAAAAAACAGCGGCCATATTTAAAAAGTCTGTTTATTCATTTAAGCCACTTCAGCTCTGCTGAGCTCGCATGTGGCTGGAGTATGTGTTTATCAGCAGTAGGAGGTGAGTGGGAGCAGAGTGGGCTTTCAATCATGAAACAAAGCTCAAAAAACAACACTTTTAAAACTGGCTTTATAAACTTGAACAAAAAGGTCAATTTATCAGCAGCCTTCAGTAGGCCATCATCTTTCCACGCAGTGTAGAAAAAAGATCCAAAGAATTGGGAAAAGATGCTACCTGTTGTGGTTTGACCCTGAAAGGCTCATTCATCCTCAAAAGCTTTTCAATGTGGATGAATTAAAACAATTCTGCAAAGACGAGTGGGTCAAATTTCCTTCACAGCGATGTAAAACACTCATTTCCAGGTATCAGAAAATCCTTCATAAGGTGCGTTGTCGTGAAGGGTGTAACAACCAGTCATTAGAGGTCCGCAACCTTTACACTCCAATGAGCTATTTTTACCCTCAGTATAGCTGAAAAACCTAATTTAGAGCAGCACAGTTTTTATTTTTTGTGTTGAAAAACACAACTTCTCATTTTTTGTAATTTTCTGCTATATTAAATTTGTTGCAATTTTTAAAGAGTCAACAGTTTATTTCTATTTTTAGGTATTGAAATGAATACTATTATAAGATGTTAGCAAATATTCCACTCGGTGTTGATATAAAGCACCTAATTTGTAACCCAACAACAAGAAAAATAGCTTGTTTTAGCAAATGCAAAATCTGAAGGCCATTGTTAATATATCTATATTTAAATGCAGTAGTTGATTTTTCGTCATCTTCCACTTGCACTCTGGAGCTGCAGGCTGCAGAACCCTGGCGTAGGGATTTTCACACAAAACCAGCTTAACTCGGACTCTGCTATTTCGCCTAAATGTATAAAAACTCCTCATTATCTTTGCCGTGACTGAAAAAGCACAATGAAGAAACTTTGTAAGGAGATAAATTGTCTTTATTGCACTGTGTAATTTTACTCTTTGCAAGCATACACGTCTTCAGGTGACTGATATGTGTCAACATGGCATATAAATGGAAGCTAAGATATCTCATGAGAACTTTCTAGAATTAATCAATGTAAATCAGCTCACCTGTCAGTGGTTTTGACACTGAGGTTGATCAATATCTAGGATTGCTCCAGATCATTTATTATAGTGACAAGCTACATTAACTTCAGCAAGCCTGTGAAGTGTAGGACAGTTTAGTGAAGCCATGATTTCTGTGTATGAACTAGAAATAGAAAGCCACGGTGGAAATATATGGCATGTCAAGTGACGGCCTAAGTGCTGCTCGTAACGCATGCGATGCAGCAAGAAATTAGATAGCTGGGCCACAGAAGAAGAGAGCTGACAACAAACTAATGTAATAAAAACTCACTATTGCTTGCAATCAGTGTCAAAACTACAAGCAAGCTTTATCTGCGTGGGCACTTTTGGAAGAATGGATATCACTCCCTGCTAACCACAAACCCCAGAGTTAGGTTTCTGCCTGTGGCTCTAATGTGCAACAACTTAATGGAAAGTGATCTGGGATCTGTGGTTGGGAGCGCCATGGAACCAAAGGATGCTTTCCGAACTAGGAGGACAGCAGAGAGCCGGCCCCATTCGCCATCCTGCTCAGTGCAGGAGGATAAGCTCTGCGACAGAGCTGAAGCTGCAAAATTACCGCTCTGAGAGGCACTTATGGGAATGGCTACAAACTGCTGCCGCTGACAGAGCTTTGACTGCAGAGCACACAAAACACAAGCAGAGTGATGCGGGACGCAAACATTTAGAAAGTGAGCAGACGTCAAAGAGTGTATGTCCTTTCAAACTGCATATGGATGTGTATGGGTGAATATGCAACTATGTTAATGATTGGCTGCTGCAGCTGAGTCGACAAGCAAGGCCCTACAAGCTCACTTCTAGTCTTCCTTCCTCTTTCTAACTCCTCTTCATTTGTTCATTTAATCCCCCAGATTACTCCCCTCCTCTTCTCTGAACTCTATTTTCTTCTCTATTTGTTTTTTTCATGAACGTTTACACTTCCTGTTGAAGCAACGCGCGGCTTCTTACAAACTGCTTCTACATGATCTAGAACAAGAAAGAGCATGCAGGTACGATGAGCATTTTGTGCATCTGAAACCATCCTGCACCCTCAGGCTGTATACACAGATGCAAATGTTACACCATCGGTCACATCATGCAAGCAAATCTGAACACATCAAAAGCTGTGTGAGCTTTCTCAAAATTGTGCAGAGCAGAGCTAAAAAGAAAATGAGGAAGGAGTCATAGCTGGGAACTCTGAAGTGTAACATTTACATGCTTGTTCCTCATAAGAGCTTTTCAGCTCTTATCTCAAAAGCCACATTTATTTTTTCTTTGAACAGCCAGTGTTACAATGCTGCCAACTGACGAGGAAGAGCATGGTTATCTTACATAACATTGGCTTGTAAAAGAAGTTAATTTAACCTGGATGTGTGTTGCAGTGCCTCATGCAGCCACGCATCAAAGCAAATGTGAAACACCTTTCTGGGCGATAGAGCGATAACAACCCCCAACGAGCTGCTCCCCAGCAGACTCAACAGATAAGCTCGGTCACATGTGAAACTTTGGCAACATATGAAATTCCCTAATTTAACGGGTTATCACACACCATCCATGTGTGGGTCAAAGTTTTGCCACTTGAGTTATCTTAAAACCATCCATCATAAAAGCCCAACGACTTAGTTTTGAATGTGTACTTCCATTACAATCAAGTCAAGATTTTTTTACTGTTTTGTCCGACTCCTGACTGAGGGAAAAATCAAGACGAGTCGGTAACCCGCAGAAAAAAACAGAAGCACTTCCTGAGCAGGGGAGAGTAATAATTACAATACATGATGTGCGTCATAATTTAGTCAACTCATCAAACCAAACCTATAGTCCTGTAAGTAACTGCCATAAAACGAATAAAGTTTTTATTGCCGCTTGGCGGACAGACTCTGTGGAGCAACTGAAATTATAACATTAAAGCTGACTTACAGAATTTTTATGAATAGTTCTTATCTGATGAATTGGTCTTTAAATTTGAAAACAACCCCCTCTAAAGTTACTCACAACTTGTAAAAAAAACTTTGTTGTTGTAGAATAGACTCACACTGCTTACAATTACAGCTGTATAAACACAGTATCAAGAGATAGAGGCAATTGGATCAGGCAAGTTTTGTACTTTGTACGCAGTCCGGTGGGGATGCACTGACCCTGCTTGAGTTTTTACAATGTTTTTCTTGTGGAAATGACCACCTGATTTCACTATCCCCAGCTTCCCTGCTGTCCGACCGTGACATCTGCCGTTCTCCTGATCTTTGTGCTAATACTAAAACTTTGTATGTATTGATTTGACTTCAAGATATTTTCTTGTTGTCATGTTTGACTTATTTAGGTTAATTAAATGTTATGTTTTTCTTTTTGTCATTTTGTTAGGTGTAAATAAATTAGATAGAAGCAGGTTTTCCTGCTAACATAAATCTTCCTCAATTGAATGGTATGTTCTCTTGTCTTTCCCATTTTAACGAGTTGCAATCAAACTGTATTTTTTTTTACTCAGTATAAAATAAAATTAAAATGTTGCTTTAAAATTTTAAATACTTTTTTGTTATCAATAAGTTTATTCATAAGTTTCTGACCTCAACACACATTTGCTTTTAAGATGGATGGAGTTTCCTTATTTTTCCCATTTTGAAGAATGACTAAGAGAAATGACCGCCATACATTTACTGCAGGGACACTGGAAGTCATCTATTACTAATGAAACGTTTCCACAAACGGTCATCAACTTAGAGTGGCAATAAATGTGGAGCGCTCTGTAATTACAGTGGATATTTTAACAGTGCTCCCTATTCTTTAAAATTCAGTTCATACTAGTGCAAAAGGTATAGCAGGTTCGGTTTTGACAAAAAGTCTTAAGAATTTTCTGTGAATCAGCTAATAAATGTTTGCAGATAAAGTTTTAAGGTCTTAAAACATTGAAAGAACTTTGTCAACTAATGTCCATGTTATCAGACAGCAATTATAGGTCCTTATGAGCTCCAACAATGTGCATACATTGTTAGATGTAATTAACCGCACTGGCTTTATTCCACTGAAGAAACCACAGCAACAGCAAATGTCAATACAGTAAAAAACCACACCATCAATCTTTACAAAGCTGCTATTAAACACGTCAGTATCCTTAATGAGAAACAATCTGGTTTTGTTTCAGGCTTGTGGGATGTGTTCAGAAGAAATAAGAACACAAACAATCTACTTCTGCTTCCCTGACAACTCGGTTTGGTTTTAAAATGTATAACAATAATACTGTAACTGAATTGTCTCTGCATGGCTGACCTACTCTGAAACCACCCGCCTCATCCCTAACATTCGCCCTCTCCAGTTGGATTTGACATGAACTCAATAACAGGAAGTTTAGGCACTAATTACCAATCAGTCTGATAATATCATAAGGGTGCTGGAAAGACATGATTATATAGGCCTACTGTAAAAGATAAAGCAGGCCTCTTTCAGAGTTTTTTCAGTCTGGATTTGCCCTGAGATCCTGCATGATGCTCTCTGCCATCTGTATCTCAGAATAAGGAGCCACATCCAGGATTTCTGTGCAGAGAGGATCCTTGCTTGGCATAAACTAACAGCAGAAAGAGCAGGGAGGGTCCCGGGTCTTGGATGGGTGAGGAGGAGAATATAGAAGATCTGCAGATGACAGCTTGAGTGTCTGCTAGACAAAATGGCAGACAAAATTAACTGAGATTGCTGATTTTAGAGTTGTTGCAGTTCTGTAAGCGCATATCTCCAAACACGCCATAGTTTTCCAGCAGCACCATGTGATTTCTCTAAAGACGGTGTTTGATCTTTTTATAGCATGAAGGGATACTTTGATTGCTGCGGTAGCTAATTTTCTGGTGACTGCTAAAATTCAGCAGATTTACCTCCAACAAAAGGCCACAATAAGTGCTGTAACAATTCAAAACTAAATGTAGGTGACAAGACATTCCACTTCAAAATCGGTCTCTGTTTCTGACATTTTAAACTGACCTCATCATGCTTTCAGCACCTGATGACCAAAATGCAAAAAGAGTAAGATGAAAGAGTTCTTCTCACTTATCTTCATAATGATAATTACTGTATCCTTCGACATAAAATAATATATATATTTTTTAATTTACTGAAACTATTGCTGATTGGTTGTAAAAGTGCCTGACAGAAGAAATAGTAAAAGTGTTGTGATTTGCAAACATATTTATACTCCTTGGGATTTTTTCTGATTTTCTTTCAGTGCACTTTGAAATTTTATGTAATAGGTTAACACTTTGTGCTTTCATTATTTCCAGAGTAAAACCGATTGCAGTTGTCTGCCTGACCTGCCGATTCAGATTTTGGCCAATAGTAATTTTTTTGTCTGAAATGTTGCTAAATATAGCAAGAAAAACCACTGAATTGGCAAAAGTGGGTGACTATTGTTAACTGCAAATGTGCAGACATGACCTGGTGGCCCGTCAAACCTCTCTCACTGGAAAGCAGACGAGGACAGCAGGTGAGTTTTAGTCCTTTGCTGAAGGAGAAAAGATTGGGGGTCAAGATTGTCTTCAATCTTGACCCCCAATCTTGGCCGATTACTGATCTCCCACAATTAAGGAGATACTTTGTTAATCCTAAATAAAACCCTGCACAACCAAATGCCTTCAGAACTAACATAATGAGTAGCTGCAGAAATCCAAAGCTCAGGAGGACGAAACTGTCTGTTGCCATGACAATTATTGTTTGTGCGCTCAACAAATGTGAACTAAGATTAGATTTTTCTGCGAGCATTTGAAATATCGTGTAACCTAACACAACACGTCTCCCTGAGCACAGTGAACTATGGTGGTGGCAGCATTGTGCTGTGGGGAGGCTGGTCTTGTTGCAGATTCAGGGAAATAAAGATGGTTCAGATGGATGGAGCTAAATAGAGAGCATTCCTTAAATAATCGATTAGAGGCTGCATAAGATTTGACACTGGAGTGGAGGATAATCTTCCAGCGGTGATGTTTTGAGGTGTAAAGGTAGCACATGAATACAGACAGGACATAGGCAGGAGCATATTGAAAATTATATGTAATGAGAAATGTCAAAGAAGTTCCAAATTGGCAAAACCACAACAGGCACACAACATCAGGAAGAACAGCGCACATGAGAGCAATAGTGAAACAATGGCAGGCTGACGTCGTAAGGATCTGGCAGGGAATGGAGGAAACGACGTAACCAGAGACGCGAGAACCAGGAGAGTACAATCAACAGAATATGGTGCAGCTGAGAGGTGACAATCTGGGTCAACCGAGGAAAAATGGAAGACAAGGGATCAGAACAGTAAAATGCAAAATTAAAACGAACCCAAAACGAGCAAAAGCTAGAAAATTAACAAAACACAAAGACCCATGGTTAATAACACCAGCAGAACTAACACCCTGCACAAACAGTCAAAGCTACAAGAAGTGTTTTAGATCAGTGTCTTCAAGACCAACCACACACCTGATGGATAATTAATATTATTGAACACTTGCTATCAATACATAATGCGGTCAGGTAAATCAGGTGTGAAAAGGACACGTGGACAATATAATGAAGAACTTGAATCAAACAAATTGTTCTTGACCTCAACCGGGCCAGTCAAAGCCCAGACCCAGATTCAACTCAGAAGGCTTGATGACTTCTATTCACGAATGCTTTCCAGCCATTGTGACAGAGCTAAAGCTATTTTTCAAAGAAGAGTATGGATTGCACTTATAACTGCAGCAAAATGTTATTCCATATTACTTACACTGAAATAACTAAAGATATTTTTGTATATATACATATTATTTTCACACCATTTCACAATTACTCACTATCTAGACACATAAAGCACTTTGTTGCAGCATGACAAAATGGGGAATATAAGTGTGAACATTTGTGAACGTTATTGCACGGCGAACATAAGGCCTCACAACTTCAATGATTCACATTTGTGCAGCACAAGAATAAATATGACCAACGTTTCCTGCCGTGGGTGGCCCCACAGTAACAAGTGTGAGGCCTTTTTGTCACACATGCATGATCAGAGCATGTGCATCGCAGCCACACGTGGGCACACACTTCCATGCCCAGCTTGAACCGACCATCTTGAATGACTCACAGTACCCAAACTGGAGAGTAAGAGCAGACTGTGAATGCAGCAGCTGTGTTATTTGAACGTCTGTGTGAGTCAGGTTAATATTTTCTGACATCTTGGTTAAGCTCTCTGCGGAGAGGGTAAGCTCTGTCTTTCCGGCTGTGTGTGTGTGAACATGTGTCCCACCTGTCCTACAAGCACTGCCTCCTCTCGCTCGTGTTTTACATGGCATCTTGGAAGCAATGCGCCTTAGAGGAAGGAGCAATGAGTAGCTGTGTGTGTGTGTGTATTTAGGGTGAGGGAGGTTTTCACCTACCTTAAACAGACTTTCTGTCAGTCTCTTCCTGATTATCGTCCACAAAAAGGCGCAAAAGAAAAAGAGGGCGATTTCGGTCCAGGTGATGTGTGCGTTATCCAAGAGGGTCCGTTTGGAGAACTCCAGACCGCAGTGGCCACAGTCCCTCCATGCGCCCAGCATGGCGCTGGAGCCCCTGGTGATGAGCTCCCAGTACCCCGGCATGGGCTCGACTTCCACCGGCCCGGCGCTGCCCATCGCTGCGATGACAGAGAAGGTAAAAACCGGGAGAGGAGTAGAGGGAGTCCAGACTGACCGCTCACCAGGCTTGTTGGCTCAATAAAGCACCCAGAGCAAGCTTATCTAACAAGCTTATCCCCTCTTTAGGCGCCTAATTTTTTGTTTCCCAAATTAAGACACGGGCCCATTCTTTGCTCTTTTATTGGAGGAAAAAAAATCTTCGGTGCCAGATCAAACCAAAGGCGGTGATTAAAATTTAAATAGAAATTATAACCACGCCAAATTACAGGAAGGGTTTCTTGAAGTTAATCCGACCCATCTGCGGCAGCTTGGTGGTTCATCCCGCTCATCATTCCGCTACGCACACGGCTCATCTGCGGCAGGTTAGCCGCCTAGCTTACAGTTAATCAAACGGACAGCGCAGTGGAGGGAGCAGCTTCCCCGGTGTTAGCGGGACCGTTAATGAATTAACCTTTAAACCGAGCCCGGGCAGGCTGTTGTTGCCGCTCCGCTGTCAGAGACGCGCTCTCATCTCGGACCGCTATCCGCCTTATATAACGATCTTGAGCCGCTTCATGAGGGAGCGCGGCCGCTCGGAGGCACGGACGAGTTACTCCGGTGAAAATAGAATCAGGCTGACATATAACCCGGTCTATGAAGGCATGCGTCGTTTCTTCTTCTTCTTCTTCTTCTCTTTCTGCGGCGCCGGTCAACGTGTCCGACGCTGCGTTTTGACTAGGCGCTCTCAGCTCCACAGCGGATATCAACTGGTGCGTTCAAAGAAAAGAGGACAGTCTGCGTTTATGGCTCAGCTGCGTTTATAAAAAAAAAAAAAAAAACAGCGTAAGGACGTGACGTAGTAATTACAGGCCCGCTATCTTCTTGATGAACTCTACTTAGACCACCGAGGAACCGAAAGGATGGTTTAAAGTGGCAGCGCAGAGAAACACGTACACCGCCACAGGGGTGTCCAAAGTGCGGCACGGGGGCCATTTGCAGCCCTCTGCAGGACTTTGGGCGGACCCCCGACCTGCAATGTTGAGGCAGACACACACTTTTTCACCTTTTATGGCAACATTTTCTTTACAGATAAATAACATAATCTTCAAAAAATAATAGTAATAAAATAAAAGAAAGAAATAAAGGAATATATATGTAAATGAGAATATATACATATATATTGCCTTTTACTAGTTTTTTTTGTTTATATTAATCTTTGAGTTACTTGAATCAGTTATTGATCTGCTATTAGTCAAAAGCATATCTTGCAGCACAAATAAGAAACATAAATCAAACCCAAACTTCTAGAAACTGTGGGTTTGCCTTTTCTTTTTTTTTTGCCTCTACAATGATTTACTGAGCATTTTCTACAAAGATCTGACTATTTTCTTGATTTAAATAAAATATATTTTTTTTTGTTTACTGAGAAGATAAAAATGAAAAAAAAAGTGACAAAGTCTCTTTTTAAAAAGCTATAAAATATAAATTTTCTCTGGCCCCTTGTGGTTTCACCTTTAAGATTTTGGCCAAAACGTTTGGACACCACTGTTATACAGGTACAGCAAGTATGATAATTTAATTACACAATGAAACTTATAATATATGGATTCATTAGAGACAAATTATAAATGAAGCTTTTATTTCTGTTCAATCACTGACATTGCCTTGGTCTTTATGTCTTTATTTTATACTTTGTTTTGTTTGAATGTTGCCATGTGCCCTAATGTGTCTTTTCCTCTTTTTATTTCATTTTGTTAGAAACTGTGGAGTACTCACTTTTAACCCAGAAAAGAAATTAGGACAAATTTGGAATCCAGAGACTCTAGTTTATCAGTCACTTGTTAGCTTACTTTTTTAGAAACTGCATAGTACTCACTATTTAGACCAATATTATACTTCTTAGATTGATTTTTAGATTATTATGGAGAGAGACTCTTGTTATTGCAACCCAGAAAAGTAATTATAATAAACTTAGAATCCAGAAAAAAAAATCTTGCATAACAGGAACATTTAGTTTTTATTACTTAGAAACTGTGGACTCATTACTTTTACAAATTTAGAGCATATTTAGAAAGTCCAGAGGATATTTACTTATACTTATCTGCCAACCCTGAATAGGAGTATCTAGTTTATATACACTGCTCAAAAAAATAAAGGGAACACTTAAACAACACAATATAACTCCAAGTAAATCAAACTTCTGTGAAATCAAACTGTCCATCTAGGATGTGTTATTTGAGTGTTCCCTTTATTTTTTGAGCAGTATACTTTGGATAGATCAACATTAGATTCTTTTCTCTTTCCTTTGGTTTGTTTTGTTTGTATTTCCTTTTAATTTGTATAAAGCACTTTGTAATGCCTTGTCGCTGAAAATGTGCTGTACAAATAAAATAACCTCTACCTTTTACTTTTGTCTTGTGTATTTTGTATTTAATTTGAGAATCCAGATCCAAGAATGTGAGGGAAGAGTGGAGAGGAACAGGATCAAAGCTGCTGGAAGTAAAGTTTGAGGTTTCCACAGATTTAATGACCCATGTTATCTGGCGCTGATCCACTGTGTTTTATCAAATCCACTCTGAATAGCTGGACACATGAAAGCAGTCTAAAAATTAGCTTCATATCTAATTATATTGCAGGACTTTACACCTGTCCAAAGTATTAAATACCTGCTTTAATAACCCAGCTATCATTGTGCTTGAGTGGCCAACAAACCTGACTGAAGCTGAGACACCAGACCCAACAATGCAGATAATCTGAAGTAATTAATGTAAGGGGAACCCAACCAAGCACTGAGAGCTACTTTTCCAGTAGCTGTTAATTATTCATGGTTATATCCTCATCTTCTAAGAAACTTAACTGCGTCTTTATTTGCAGCAGATCATCATTAAAATGAAACAAAAACTCTTGCAATACACATTCCTTATAAGAACGTTCACCCATCTTCGGATTCAACAAGCTGTTTCTATACATCCAAAATGACAAATTAAATATTTCAAAGCTGATTTATTTAAAGTAGATTTTTACCCATATTAACACAACCGCTCAATGTTTTTCCAATCATTTATTAACATTTCAAAGGAATGCTTGTATAACAAATGCGACTATCCCTACAATAAATGTAAATTTGTAGGGTCTGAGGAGAAAGGCAGATATAAATGAATTTCTAGTGTGGTTTAAATACAGCCAAGGTTTTAAAGAGAAAAAAAACCCCATCAAAACCAAACATGACAGGGAGAAACAGGGTTATCTTCATGGTCATTTCCCCAAAGTCCACTGTTGAAGGAGTTTTATGGGAAAACAGAAGGTCTATGCTGTAACGGTGGGGGTGTACTGCATTGATAGTCTGTCAAACTCATTCTCCTGCAAAAAAACCCCAAAACAAAATAGTTAGACACCAGAAACACCAAATTCTAGTTTTTAAACTGGTGTGTCTATATCATTCAGGTTGTTAACCCATTTTAAGCATGTTTATGTACGTTTGCACTCTTGTGTGATTGCAACACAAAGTGACAGCAAAGGGTGAAGGTTTAATGCTCTGCTCGGCTTAGATCCAAGGATACTTGGTGCCAACTTAGCACTACAAACAGTTCTGTAACTATTACAAAACAGGGAAGTTGAGAAGGCATGGCAGAGATTCTTACCTAGAGTATAGTAAGAATTATGCACATAATTCAGCTGTTACCTTGGCAAAATAATCTTTGAGGAAAGGGTGAGCTTTGTGTGCATCTTTCAGCTGAGAGAGATACCGATTGGTGACCTGAGGAAACACAAACACATGATGCTTGGTGTCAGTACGAAGGATTGTTAACCTGGAGGAGCCTTAAACAAATTACTTGTAGCCAAAGAGACATTTGCATGCATGCTTCTTCTCTTTTTCAAGTCTGAAATAGAAGAGGCTCTGCTGTCAACACTGTCCACTGAACAGAATTTAGTAAAATGTAGAATCTAAACCTAACACAAATAATAATCTGCATAAAATGTATATATTGCAGCATCGTAGTTGCTTCTTGCTATTCTTTAAGACAAACCGTGTCCTAAAACTAATGTAAGCTGCACAGCTGACAATTACTTGGGATGCTTGTGACCAAACCAACAATTTTAACATCAAAACCTTAATGATCAGTAGACTTAACAAATTTTTAAGATTATTCTTCCAATTTGCTAAGAAATTGTCTCCAAGTTAACCATGAGGGAGGTGTAATTATCAGTTGTTATCGCAACTGCAGACATGTTACTGATGCCTCCGTGATAATGGTCACCATTCTAGTACACAGCAATCACGTCCAGCAAAAGTAAGTCAGATTATTCTCCCTTTTATCTTATGAACTCTGACTCTCACACCACTGAACAGCAGATATGCCTAAATGTGCATGTTTCATTTAGGCGTGAAGGGTCACAGGACAGAGTGTTCTTTATAGATTTGTCCCAAGTATAGTTATCCAGCTGACGGCTGTCACTGCAGAGACCTCTACGAACTTTGGTCTCACCTCAGGAGGTTTTCCCAGGTGCTGCGTCAGCACTATGAGGTTGATCAGTGTCTCAGGATGACTGCTGTCCTAATAGGGATAAAATAAAATATAAAGTGAGTTATCAAACCCAAATACATAAAAATGATGTTACTAACACAACTGGAAGTGGCACACAAAACATCTCTGAATTAATCAGTAAACTATAAAATGTTGTATTTTATGCAAAACACAAGGGCTGAAAGCCACGTCACACCCTTGTTGGGTTCTGCCTGTTAGGTGAGAGATAACATCAATAAATAACTGTCACTTGGTAAAAATTTAACCTTTTCACATCGTTGAAAAATGCGGGGCTGACTAGTAAACATGAAGCCCTGCAATTAAGCTGCTCAGGTATGAATATTAAAAGTGGACAGGTGCTTCAGCTTAAAATTATGAAACAAATTTATGGTAAGACCTAACACTTTTACAGCTAAAGTCATAAATTACTGTACCATATAGAGTAACCCTTTTTTTTGCAAGATTGTTTAAAAGAAATGTATTTGCTGCCATCTGCTGGTAAATGACAAAAAAATGCATTTTATTTCTATTTATGAAATGCTGACACAGTACTAGAAAAACGCTAACAAATCTGACTGATAGGGGTTATTTAATGTTTACTTTAGATGAGTACAGACACTCAGAACATGGACACAACACAATTATTACTATAGAGGCTGCTTAGAGAAACAAATGCTATTCTATTCAAGCACACTACTTATCAAGTTAACTGACAAGTCTATGGAATCACAATAATTTGCAGGTAATACTTTGTCTGTAGAGGTAATTTAAAGCAACCAAAGCATGCTGAATTATTGCACAGTATTTCAGCCCCTGTCATTAAAACAATACCTGGAGGTAGAACTGCTGCCTGTGCAGCCTCGCTTGAAACATAAACACAATCTGATGCATGGATAGTTTTTAAATTTAGGAACACTTAATCTCCACACAGTATCAAGAGAAAATTACACTCTGTTCAGGATGTCAGGACTTTGAGCTTTTGAACAATACTCCTATTTTTACATTAGATTTTCTAAGAAAAAGAAACACAATGTGACATTTTAAATCTAACAAATGGAAACATGTTTCTGGAAATTTGAAAGTTTGAATTTGAGACATTTTAAAAGACCTTCATCTAACTTTTGGACTTATGTGAATTACCTAACTTCAGCACCTAACACCAAGTTAACCCAATCAGCACTAAAAGATACATACAAATTATTTTTAAAAAAATGTGTGAACAAATGTGCAATTTAAGACCAACCTAGTTGCAATCATTCAAAATCAAGAATTATAAAATTTTAAGATCTTGCAAAAATCCTGCAAAAGAGCTTTACATAAGCTTAAAAAGTAAAGTTATCTATCTTGAAATGAATGAGACAGATATAAACAAAAAAAATAGTGTTTCAATTAAAGAAGTAAAAGTGTGATTGCTCCTTTCTTCAGAAACATTTTAGGTAAAATCTCCAAAAGGCTACACAATTCAAAATTAGATCCGATACTTTCCACAAAAGAAAATACAATTATAAAACAGATGAAAGAATATCAACAATTTTAGCAAAGAGTAGCTGATTAAACCTTCTGCTTCAGCAGGCTCTCACTAAATTTTTTTCATGTTCACACAACAATGTTCAGAACATAAAACAATCAGTTTGACTAGCTGAAAAACATGTTGTCTGACCTTATCGAGAGCCTCCTGCAGCACTCCTTCTGCCTCCTCCCACTTGTTCTGAGCCATGTAGCAGGCAGCCTGGCCGTTCAGCAGCAACAGCGTAGACGAGTACTTATCAGACATCTCTTGGAAGATGTAATAGGCGTCTTGAAGCTTCTCTCCACCCTGAAATAACAAGCGAGTGTTTGCCAAACACTTAATCAGACATAATATTAAAGCTGACAGCTCATTAAAGAAGACTTCAAATGTTTGCAAATATGAATTTTGTCTGTGCTGCTGATGTTATAAAATTAACTGGTGTTTTTTTTCCTCACCACGGCAATGTTAACCCAGGCTGTGGCCAGCTGGGTTAGTGTGGCATCCTCATCCTGCTCCTGCATCTTCTTCAGTTCCTTCCTGTTGAGGAAATTTCATTGAGATTAGAGAATATTCACAACCAATAATTACCAATAGCTGCTAGAAACTGAGATTTAAAATTATAATACAAGATTATCTTTTTTTTAACAGCTGTTCTTTTGAATCATCAAAACAAAGTTCATCTTCATCTTCATTGCAAGACCTTTTGTTTATATTTCTTTAAGTTTGCATGATGTCATACTACAACTACCAACCTTGCCAGGTCAACACGGTCCAGACTGAGAAGCACCTGAATGGTCATGGCCATGCTGCAAATAAATTCAGACTTAGGTTTAGTTTGATCCATTTCATAAAAAAGAACAACGTAAACAAACTTCAGTGCACAAAACAAAAAGACTCATTGGATGCTATAGTAGATTTTCACATAAAGTATTTATATTTATCATAATAACCTAAATGCCAACAAGAATCTGGCAGGCATTTGCAGCAAATCTTATTACACAAATCCATAGAGTGGCCTTATAGAGAGAAACTCAATAATCCTTGTGGATAATACCAAAGCCAAACTGGTACTGCTTGATATTTTCTGTGGAAAACAATTGTTATTTAGAAATGTTGAAAGTGGACAACAAGTAAAGTGCTTTTTTTGATTTGCCCTCACCACTCCAGACTTTCTCCTTGGTGCAGAGTTCTGAGCGCAGCGTCCGTGTTCAGCTCATGGTAGTAGATGGAGGCAGCCATGAGCAGGAAGGTGGTGTTGGCCGCATCCACACTCTTCGCCATCTTCTTGTCCAAATCAGCAACAATAGCATCCCTGAGCAAAAGCAAAAAAGAGAAAGTTTTGATGGAATTTTTTTTTTTGATCTGTTAGCATTAAACTGGGTATTAAGCTAAAACTAACAACCACCACAATTTATTTAAATGCATTAGGCTTAAAATGCTTTTGTAAAGTCAACTTGAATAGAAAATTTTGCAAAAACTTGGTTAAATGTATAATAGGTTAAGTTTGATTGCTTATGAGAGAACGCTCATTAAAGAGATAAAACACATTAAAAAAAGTGGAAAATCTAATAATTACTATAAATTTGTGGTACATTAATAGTATCAAATTCCATTTCTAATCCTACCAGACACACTGCAAAAATATTGTGCATGGAAAGTTCAGAGCAAAAGTGTTATCTTACACTAACAAAAAATACTAGTTTAACTTACTTCAGAAAAAAGGAGGGGTAATAAAGCTAAATACATTTAAATATGCAGAAGCAATATTTCCATATATTTTCTCAAAAAGCATTAGTGATGCTAGTGCTTTTTGAGAGACAAGCAATCGTCAACTGAGAAATGTTAGCACGCACACACAACTACATAATTTATAACCACGGACTCGTTGACGTGAATGTCAAATGCAAGTTTTTACCTTTTGCTCTCATTGGACAGAAACTCTGCAAACATCCTTACGGCTTGGAGCTCAGCTGAAGAGTTGGCCTTGATATCGTCCAGAACAACACCATACTTCCTCTGGGTATACACAGAAACTCACAGTTCAGGGTGTGGATAAGGATAAACTCACTCATAAGTCTATGAATGGTTAAAAAAAAACAAAACAAAAAAAACAATGAGTAGCAGATTTCTACCTGTCACTTCTTACCTGAGCGATGTACGCTCTGTACAAAAACATGTCTCTTTCAATCTCCTTCTCAGGTGATGACGGCTTAAAAAAAAATTGGAGATTAAAGTGGCAAAGTCATTCAGGCAAACGTTTGGAGAAATCATAAATACCAATATTAGCTGGTTTATTAGCATAGCTGCTGTTAGCCAAACGAAAACGAGCGCATAATAAAGCAACAGATGCGACTATTTTAAATGTAATTAGATGTCATACCTTCACCTTCTGCGCCTCGTTAATACACTGTTGATAACTGCCGATATAATAAGCATTTTTTACATCAAATAGCTCATCAACATCTCCCTGCTGAGCCGCCATGTTGACTACTGAAGCTTCCTGACACGTCGCAAAAACACGTCTCTTCCTGCGTTCGACCGAGGATTCTGGGAAATGTATTTTCCAGAAAATAAACACTTAAAACATCCCTTCCTTTTCCAAATGTGTGTTTTGACCAGTGTTATTACCTAAAAAGGTTAATTTATGTTAGAAAATCTCTCTAAATCTCTAAACATCCCAAATTAAGCTCCTCAACCATAGGTTATTTTAATTAATTTAGCCTACATCCTGGATGTTGTAGCCTATATAACTGTATAAATTATACCACCAGAGGGCGCTCGAGCTCTTACATTTCACAAACTTGCTGTGGCGGTTCAGTATGGTTTATGCTCTTCATGTTCTAGTGTTTCTGTTCTAACGAGTGTCGTACGTGTTTAAGATGAAATTAAATGATATGCAAGTTTGTAAGGCATGTGAAAAAAAAAGAGGTTACACAAGGATAACAAACATTGGGTCTTTCCTCAACCTCTTTTAATGTGATGGGGGGGAGAAAATCCTGTCTTGCAAACATCCGCTCGTGACTTTTTTTCTTCATCCGCATCAAGCATGTTCTCATTAGACATTGTTGCATGAAAATCGCAAATGATTTAACTTATTATGTCAAAGTGTGCCATAAAACTTAACGAGCCATAAATGTAGTGATGAGAGAACGGCTGCTCCCCACAGTTCCTGTTCATTGTTCCCTCAGTACCATTTCCTCTGGGAAATTTGGAGCCGTGGGACTGGGACCTGGACAAGGATAATTACTGGAAACGCTAATGGGAAGGAGGGGGGCGGACGTTGATTCTAAATGGTCTTTTTCTCTTTTGGCCTTACTGGGTTTGTCCACTCCTCTGGTAGCTCGTCTATTGGCCCAATTCTACATCAATCTGCTCAGTAACCAAGTCCCCCCTCAAGTTTGAAACTTTTTTTTTTTTTTTACGAAGAGGAGAAAGACTCTGGTTACACGAACAGCAGCAAACTTGTAACTGATCCCACAGACCGCGAGGGAAGAAAACACTGTTTTAATAATTCACAAATCTGCGCCTGGCGGCTTTACGGTTACAGAGCAGCGAAAAGGGCAGTGAGACTTGGACGTCGTTTTATAGCGGACATCCAACAAACAATATGAGAAGCATGTTGTGAAGCGACAAGGATGAAGAGCTGAGCGACCCTGTTGAGATTAAAGCTTGTCAACTCCAGCGTCCGACCGAAGGTGAGTGCTGCGGTCTTAACGCTCCGTGGGTTTTCAATGAAACATCTCCCACCAAACAGCAGCAACATTATACCCGTAAACCTTCTGTCATCAACAGGCCTGGCCTCTAACTACATCTGTGTAAATACGTGTTTGATAAAGGAGAAGTTCAGTCTTTAGTGAGCGAAATCTAGTCTTATCAGCTCTGTTTGGAACGTGACGAACGCCATGTTTAACGGAAGTAACGGTCAACACTTTCATTCAGACATCATGTTGACGAAGACAGCCCGCAGCTGTCTTGAGTGGGAGTGTGTGTGAACCGTCGTGTTTGCGCGGTTTACTTCACTCCTGATGAAAACTGCACTGCTTTGTGGTAAATGTCAGTAATTCATGTTGAAAGTCAGCTCCATGTTTTTACCCGTGTCCCTCAGACTCAGAATCTTTGTCTTAATTAGCAACAAAAAGCTGCCAAACTTTTGAGTTTCCGGATCATAAAACTGCAGTGCCTTTGAAAGCATGCATGCCCTTTGAACCTATTAAAAACTGAACTTATATCAATTGTATGGGGCTCCAAATGTGCCAAAAATATTTGCCCTTTTAATATTTTTCTTCTCCAGTGCTTGTCTGTTTTAAATAGTAATAAAAAAAAAACACTGTTAACTTGAAAGTTGAGCATTAAACTCTATATTTTCTTACATTAACGGTGGTAAGATGTGGTGGAAACATGTTTTGCAAGACATACATACATCAGTGGATCTAAAATCAATTTGTAGTGCCTGCAGCTCTAAACTGTACAAATTAAAAGTTGTCTTCCTATAGAAACTAGATCTTAAAATTATGTTTATTAGACATACTGCAAACTGTATGTACGGGGGCTCCCATATTAAAATCCCAACTTCTTAACTTCTAAAGCTGTTACCTTTCGTTTGAAGTTAAACCCGGTTTGTTCTGACTTCCCAGATACTTGGAATGTATTATTATTATTATTATTATTAAATTACTAAATTTTGTGTGGGAATTTAATAATAAACTGAGTAAATGCATAAAGACATGATTTCAATATTTACTTTTTCATTTGTATACGTCAGCATTATTACAGGTTAAGATTTTAAATATCAAAAAATGAGAAATTCTATATTTACATTCAGTTTATGCACCTTTTAATGGCCTTTAAGTAGAAAAAGTTCAAAGTGGCAGCAAATAAGAAGCACAGCTGGCAAATTTGTCATGAACTCTTCTTGAAAGGAACTTGTACATGGTTCTGTCTTTAAGGATGAGAACAAAATGAAACTTTTTAGCCAATTTTTTTTAGCCCACAGTGAAACATGGAGGTGGCAGCGTCACGCTGAGGTCAGGCTTTTCTGTGGCACAAAAATGTTGATCAAAGTTGATTTGATCAACTAAACATAGGTAAATGCTACTGTGGAATGAAGACCAGTCAAAAATGTCTTTTAGATGTGCAAGGCTAGTGGAGACGCACCCCAAAACATGTGCAGCTACAACTCCAGTGAAAGTCTACAATGCACCTTAGACTGAATACGAATGCACACACCATACCTTTCAGATTGCATGCTTCATTTTCCTTTCACTTCACAATTATGCACTTTTCTGTGTTGATCTGCTACATAAATGCGTAATAAAACATTTTGCGTGTTGTGGTTGTAACACGACGGCTTACTACTGTAAAATGATTTCATTTGTAGTGATTTCATCAAGACCTATCCAACCAAAGGCAGATTACGAAACGTTTCATCCCCACCAAAATAATCCTTATGCTTTTGGGGGCTAATGCAAAGTTTGCTGTAGACAGGGGCAAGACATATGGTTGGCAAACAGCGATATGTTTTGTAACACATTACTGTTTACATTGTAAAAGGCTTTACTCAACAAAACAAGGCCTGTGTGCATATGAATGGCCCCTCTGTGCAGGCAGGGCTCTGGCAGGTAGCAGTGCACATTATCATGCACAACCCAGACAGACATGTCAAATGAATTACAACCTAGGATTTGGACCCTGGAGTTGGACTCGCTCTGTGCATTAGCTGTGTCGGTGGTGAAAATGATTTGGCGTTTTTCAGCCTGCTCTGTATTTCAGTTGCCAGGGCTTCCTTTGTGTCTGGCAGCCGCAGCTGTCAGTCGGCAGAGCTGAGAGAGGAGATGAGAGCCATTGGAGTATTGTTATATAATAGCAGATATTTTTTAGGTTTATTTAATAGGAACAGACATAATTCATAGATGTGAAGACTAACACATTTCCAATGCAAGTATCTCGTTTGAGGGAGGTCATCTGAATCAATTGGGTTATTATTGGAACAAATAAATTCCCATAGATGCATGATGGCACGGGTATGCACTTTGAAGCTTCTTTTTAGTTTAATAAAAATGAGATAAAGGTTAGAGACACGTGCTTTGACGTATGAATGAGGATAATCTTTTAATTTCGTCATTTCTTTGAGATTCAAATCTGTTGCCTCTATCAAAGAACCTGCAGCGCATATTTCATTTCCTCTTCTCTGTGGTGCAGTCTTCAGAAAAAAATTAACCATCAGGTCAAACCTCAGTGGCGGTCAGAGATAGGAATAGAAATAGCCTGATTAGTCAATCTCTACTTGGTACTGTAAAGACGTCTATAGTGTTTTCTAAGATGTGAAGACAATAAAACGATGATAGAAACTAAAGGAAAATTACATTTCCAGGGAGAATGCATTGTCAATGCTGTGAACCTTGTTTGAGCAAAAAGTTAAAACTTAAAATGGCAAAACTTGTCACATAAATCAGATACAAGTAAAGTCTTAAGCATGAAAAAGAAAAAAAAAAACATAAGTTGAAACTGGAAACCTTATAGTCTACTCTGGTTTTGCTGCACTGATGAAACTCAATGAATTCCTGTAAATATTTAACCTTTACGTTGTTGGTATGACTAAGGGATTTTTACTGTCACATAGTAGCAGTGGTGGTTTTTTATATCGACGATATAGTTTCCCATCAAGGGCGCCATTTTGTTGGGGGGCAACACAAGCACTTTTAGTGATGTTCAGTCTGTAGAGATTGGGGATTGTAAGAAAACATGGCCACATGGCACTAATAACGCAAATGTTTATTTAATGCAACATTTCCAGTTTAATTTTAAGGACTATTGGATGCATTTGATTTGACAAGTTCTCGTTCAAAATCTACAGATTTAAAACACAGGTTGTGATTTATTGAAACGTTTTCTTCAAATTCTGAAACGAGGTATGTTGACTGCCTTCTTGGCATCAGTATCAAGTTACATTTAGAGAGAAAGACTGTAATACATTTACTGTAACTCGACAGTGATATTTAAAGGTATTTGTGAAGCATTATTTGTGTGAACAAAAAGGGTGAAGGTTTTGTTTTCTGAAAAATATTGTCATGTTAAGAGACAGTTCTTGTCCATAACAGCTAAAATTAAAGACAATAATCTGTTTTGTAGTTATTGAAAATGTCCACTTCTAATGTGTATTATTAGACAAATTTCTTTCAACCTTTTGATGCATAGATTGTTAGTGTTGTGCTTAAAGACGTGTCAGCAGGAGTAATTGGTAAAAATTGTTTCCGGTAGAGTAGGCGATATTATGAGCTTTAGGCAAGAAAACATAACATCAGAAACTTAAATTGTGATTCTATGTGAACTGTGAAATATAAGAAAATGGTTATATTTTTAGTAGTTCAGTGTCTTAAGATGTATTTGACATTTAAAGTGTTACCAGCTGAAATTAGTCAGACGTTGTTTGCCCTTAAAGAGTGCAAGGAAGATAAACGATTTGAAAGCATGCCACTTTCATTTTTTTTAAAAAGAGGAACTACATTTTATAACTAACAGAAGTCATAGATTTCAGGTCCCAGCTCTTATATTGCATAAGTTTTTCGATGGTTAAAAAAAAAAATCTCAGTGTTCTTTTGCACTCACTCAAATATTCCAACTGGGACTACAAAAGATGGCTAATAACATAGATCTGAAACAATTCAAATGCTTTCTAATGGGGAAAAGAGCTTCTTAATCTGATGACTCTGTAGGCAGAAAAGCATCAGATTTAAAATCTATTTACAGTAGATTTCAGCCAGAGCTGGTTTTAATGACTGCTTGCTTTTTCCTAATTAATGAAAGCTTTATGCCTCACAACTGCTTCGTCACTGTTTCAGCACGGCATGGCTGAGAAAGACGATAAATAAAACAACAATACTTGCACAGCAGGATTAAGCATCTATGTATATTGCAGTGTAACTGTGTCCCGAGTAGATCCCCTTCTGAGCATTTATTTTTTTCAAAATGGGACAATACTGTCACGTTGTGCAGCACTCCCTGTGCTGCGTTATTAAGAGCAAAACCTCAAAAACCTCCACAGGAATCTTGGAGACGTTGTCGTTCCTGCTGAGGAGAATCCATGGTAACTCATTGCCACGACCAGAAAGGTGTTTGACCTTCTTTTACAAGCCAATAAAGTTCAACTGGAAGCAGTGGTGGCCCCTGGAAACATGAAACACTCTTGAGGTTTTGGAGCCTCGGCTGATCTGAAAGCACAGCGCGGCCCGACGGGCTAACACCGTGACATTGTATGAAATAATTGAGCCGCTGATGAAGTCCGCTAATAAAACCGGACTCATTTTAGATTCCTCTTGAGTCATCTGTTGACTCACAGTGTCCTCCTCAATTTTACCTGATCGCTATCTGTGCTGCTCCTGAAAACCCGAGCACACTTGTGTTTGTCAGCCTATTACTCGCCAAGTTAGAAAATTATGCTCTCTTTGCTTCAGGTGAGGACAATTAGTCATAATGTGTGCCACTCTTATGGTGGCCTTAATTAAAATGTCAAAGGCCTTGACATAAGTCATAGCTCAAGCACTGGTTAGCCCCTTGATTATGTCTCCCATGATCTGCAGAGCTGTTAAGATGCTAATTATACTGTAAATAATATATAATTTAAAACGTAGACATGCCAGTTAAAGTGAAGTTACCTAAGAGTGGGCAGCTCTGGCGATTCCTTCTTCCTTTTTTTTTTTTTTTTTTACCTTTTATTTCAAATGAGCTTGCTTGTATCCATTAATTAACAATCTACTTAGGCATTTTAATACATGAACAAGTGTTGTGAGTGAGCACTGTGCTGGGCCTCGGGCTGTGCAGCAGCCACTGTATTTTCAGCCTTATTACACATGCCTAACACTGACTGATGTTCCCAAATTAATGCCAGCAGCTCATAGCCACTATCTCTTCCTATATGTGCTGAGCCCAGCTTTTATCCCAGTCTCTCATCTTTTTCCCCAACCTGTTGCACAGTGGCAGCCCGCTCTCAGCCTCAAGTCTATTTTAGTTCAAATTGGCAGGCTGAATTATTAAAAGCAGATCCATTATGTGCCCGTGTGTTAATTATTAATTGTTCAGTGGGCTTCTGGCAGATCTGAGAAAACCGTTAAAGGGAAGAGCAAAGTATTTGAGCAGAAGACACTGATTGCCAACTGACTGCGAACTGTTACTGCATTAGGAAATAGAGATGACAGAGCCATAATTACAATGCAAAAATCCAAAGCCAGGGTTGTTTTATGCACTCGTGAGCGTGTTTCATATGTTCCAACATTGCAGTTGCTCCTCACAAGTCAAACCTGCTACACAATAATGAGTACAGACACATAGGCCTGCCGGAGACAGTTTGGTAACGCATGCGATGCTTCGAGCTGCGAGTATCCATTAGCAGTCAGCACCGCCTCCGTTACGCAACATCTCAAGAGAAGAGAGGAGAAGAGTGAGACTGCAAAACTTGACGAGAGATGAAATTGCAGCATGCGCTTTGTCCTGAAATCCTGCAGCCCGAATCTCCAACAGCAAAGTGGTTCCAGTTGTGCAGCTCACTGAAGTGGTTACGTGTCCTCTCAGAACACAAAGCGCGGATGTACTTTATAGAACAACTGGGATTTTCTATTGTGTCTTTTAAGTGGAAACAGATTATAAAGCCAAAGGGAGAGAGAGAATCTGTGGAGAAAGAGGAACATAATTGAGCAGACATCTAATACCTTTGGTCACGATTAAACAAGTTGCTTTTTGTTGCAGCTTGATTTGGAGTTTCTGCTGTCATGTTTGTTTGTTGTACATGCAGCTTTGCAATGCAAAGGGAGTCAGAGCACGGGTCTAATAGATTTTTATCTTTCGCTAAAAAGGACCTTTTTAGAGAATTGTGTGGACCTGAATCTGTTGTGTTGTAGGAGAGACATGTCTGACCCATCCATCTGACCAAGGGGACTTGATTTCTAACTCCAGATGTCAATTCTAATCTTAACTGAGTTTTTCCAAAAGCTGTCAGTATTTGCAAAACCAACAGTGTGTTTAATGTCAAACAGCGGTTAAAATTCAAATGCACAAAACAGCAATTTGATGCTCTTTATTTCAGCCTTCCTGTTGTCTGCTGAAAGTTTTGCTCTCTCCCAATTTTTCTTGCTCACTCGCAGCCTGAATGAACCAAAGCAGTACCTTGATATGTCGAAGAAAATACATTTTGCTTTTAAATAGCCTCTTGCATATCTGTGCTTCCTTTTGGATGCCTCTATGGTATTAAAAATGGTTGTCATCACTAATCACCCTGATTAGTATATAGATATGAGTCCTGTTTTTTAAATTTCCAATAAGCTGCTCACTAGTCAGGGCTAATTGAGCTGAAAATTGTCTGTTTTCTTGCCATCAGCTTATATATTTCTATTTTATCAGTGTGTGTAGAATTCATAAATTTTCCACTAAAAGGTCAAGCATGAACTTTTTATTATGCAATAAAGCTATTCAGAAGCACTACTCTGGTCTCAGAAGACAACTTTCAGGAGCTATCCTCTAATTGTGAAGAAGTATTTAGCAGCCTTCCCCTATTGCATTTTTAACATCTTGCATTTTCTTGTTTCCTGCCTGATTACTGGACATTTTCCACCAGTTTGTTTTTAAAGCACACTGTGTTTTTGTTTGCTTGGTGTATTTTTTTTTTTATGTTGGAAAAACTGTAAAAACATTTTTATGTGGTGGTGCATCTTCTTAACAGCAGGAAGATTACATGTGGTCTGGTCTTTTTATTTTCTTTTTTTTTTTTTTTTTTTTTTTTTTTTTTTTGTTATGTTGTACCCTACTGTTTAGCTTCTTGAGTTTCTCCCCGATAAATCATATCTTTTAATGAGCTTTTTGTACTTTGTTGGATTCATTGCTGCTTAAAGGATTTTAGCTGGTAATTTTGTTGCTTTCAATTATCTGTCATTAAGAATGCAAGATCATTGACCACCAATAAAAGGAGCTGGGAAGTACGGGTGCACTGATCGATCAGCTGGTCAATCAACCCCATTTTCCTAAATTTTGGGTGATTGGCGACCGGCTGATGCCTGCATGTGAATCCAATCTTATCCACAAGTCTTATTTACATTTAAATAGCCACAAATTTGCTGCACACTTTATTGGTGGTTTAAGGTTTTCAATTACTCAAACCTTGTGATTTTGTAATGTGAAACATTAAAAACTAAAGCAACTGATTTTTGTAGTTTAGTTAATTTAGTAGTTTGAACAGTGATGCTCTAAACATTTTCATTTATATTTGAGAGCACTACCTCATGTTCAGCTAAAACAAGTTTGTATTGTTTCACATGTACTGATCAATATTCAAGCAAATAAGATTGGAACATTGAAGGTGTATTGTGACCTCATAACAAACCAACAGTGTCAGTTTCGGTTTCTGCCAAAATCAAGAGTCAGGAGTTTAGACCTTTTTATTTTATCTTTTACGTATATATATATATATATATATATAATATATATATATATATATATATATATATATATATATATATATACTAGTGGTCGCCAGAAAACTGCAATCAGTGCAGTCAGTCTTGTTACTTGTGATGAACAACTTCAGGAGATTATTTTAAACAGCAGTCCCTCTAATTTGCTTAAATATGTGTAATTTTGGATGCAGTCATTTAACTCACATTTTTAGATGATAAAAGAACCAGCAAATACCCTGTATGTAAGTAATCAACTGAAGTAATCAACTGAAAGAGCAAGTATTTTCCTCTCTATCAAACTTCATCACTTCTAGCCAGGTTGCGTGCCAGCACTGGGAAAAGGAGCTGACCCTTTGTTTTAAGGACTGCTATTGTTGTAAGGTAATATTGTTCTCTTATGCCAGACTGGAAACAGGATATCTGTTCATATGCGGACATCTTAGCCAGTGCATTATTCTGTTCTGTAATTAATGGTGAGCTGACTTCCGCTTTTGAATGAGCGACATCCTACCCAACGCTTAGTCCATTCACATGGAACAAGTTATATTTCAAGGTAGTTGGTGTCAAAATGGGATTTCCCAATCATCTATCCACTGAAAACAATCATGAATTTAAGCAGGCTCATATTTTTAACTGGATTAAATAAGTTAAAATGAAAAGTAGGCTGAATGCTGCCATATTCTTCAGCAAATTTACATTTTGCTCTAACATCAGCGTGTTTTTTTGTTGTTGATAAAACTTATTGATAATTTTACATACAATTATCAATTTTATCTCAAACTTGGGTTAATTGGAGAAAGATATTACAGTCAATAAATACAAAATGCTGCATTTAAAGTTTACTATGGTTATTCAAAATGGCTAAAATTAGTGTGACAGGAAAAAACTAAATCTGTAAGGAGGTAAAAATATTCATAACGCTTTACTCTTCTTATTACATCATTGTTGTACTCTTCCATCTCTACTTGCAAAACATTTTTGCTTGTTTAAATTAGTTTAAATGTCATGTATACTTTTCTCCCAGTTTAAAGTAGCACTCATTAAGCACCTTGATAATCTCAGACTCTCCTGCTTTATGTTCCTGCTGTAAAAATGCTGTTGTGAAAACACACATTTTTCCACCAAGTTTTCAAATAATCTGCTCCTGTTTAAGTGATTAAATATACTGGTAAATTATATAAACTCTTTCTATGTACCTACCCACCAAGTCTTTCATTGTGTGTGTTTGACATTTGCTGTTTCAGGAACAGTTCACACCAGGAGAGAAATTATGCCGATGGGTAAATGGAGGCAGACGCACCGTAAAGGTCACTGGCCCGGCTCAAACTGCTAACCTGTTAGACCGTACGCGAGTTAGACAACCACGTTAACCACTGCTTTTGAAATGCCAATGACTGAAACCGTGAGGGGATTACAAAGCTTTTCTGTTTTGTTGTTGTGTGTTCTGGTTCTGTGATCTCGTCCATCCTAAAGAAGGGAGGATTTGCTCTGATGGAGTTGTCTCTCCCGGGGTCACAGCGCTCCAGTCCACATGACTACTAAATCCCAGAAGAATATGAAAGTCGTGACATTTTCTGCTGCCATCAACCAATCAATTGTTATTCTGTCATGGGAAGTTCCACAGTCCCAGCTGAAGCTCCCCCGCCCCAAGTTGTGGTGGCCCGAGTACTTTTATAATTTTGTGTTGCCGTCCTGTTAATGCTGACTCTTATCGGCATCCCTCACGCTGTCTGTTTCCAGCTTCCTGTCATTTCTCACCTGTCACTTCTCAGCTTTATCATCTCTGACAGCAGAGTTGAGGTGATGTAGAGGATTTATCTGTGACTATGCTCAATGCTCCCCGTTTGTAAACAAATGCTACATAGCCTACCTAAAATATCAGACACTGCTGTTGTGGTGAATTTATCTTATCAAGCATCTGAAACTGAAAGGAAACATTTGGAATAAACAAAAATGGCATCATAAATTTTTAAGTTTGAAGAGGAAGAAAATGTATCGATGAGGCTTTTAGTTGGCCGATACAGATTTCCTTTTTCTTTGGCTTTACCTGCTAATTCCAATTTGCATTGCACTTTTATTTTTTTCCTAGGGCTACTTAAAAGGAAATAATACTTGTGCCTCCATTTAACTAAAATATTGTGAAATAATTATAAAATTGGAAAGCTTCCTCAAATTATTTAAAAGGAAATAAATTTTGACATATGTAAACATATGGATTTGAGGAAAGGAATAAAATATTTTCCAAAAATAATTTTATTTCTCATTATTTAGCAAGTAGGGAAAAAATCCTTTACTTGCCTAAAGCAACAATGGTTTAGTCTGATTGTCAGAAAGCGAGCCAAAAAAAGCAGGCAATGTCTGGTTTATATTGTAAATCCCAAACATTTATCTCATTCTTACTGAATATAGATGAAAAGTGCATCCAAACACAAGCTGCTGTTTGATGCATTTTGAGATCCAAGATGGAGGAGGGAGTAATTAGTTTTGATACATTTAATGAATATAACTGGGGGACATTTTTATAGCATATTTTATCTGCCAATTACTCATCAGAAGCAGTGTAAGGAAACTTGGCAGGTTCCTTGTCTTGGACTCATTGATTGGTGCATCTTTATTCAAAACTTTCATTGCTGGTTAAAAATGGAAACACTCAAAGATGTAATGCAACTGGATCAATGCATTAATAAGGATGCACAAAAAAGCCAACTTGTCTTGTGATTTGTCTTCACAATATTTTCATCTAAACTGAATCCTTACCTCTTACTCCGCTGATTGGTCTCATTGATTGACCAACTTTAAAGATTCTTTAAAGATCCTAGAACCTCAAGTTCTCGATTGTTCTGCTTCACATTGTTAAACAGAAGAAAAATCAGAATACACCTAACCCAACATGCCACCCGGCTTGTCGTCCAGTCTATGTTTATCTCCAGCCTTGAATACTGCAACATATTTGAAATATTAGCCTTCAAAGTTGCTAATGGAACAGCTCCCACCTACTCGAATGCTCTCGCAAAGGCTTATGTCACAACTTGGCCTCCCCAGTCAACCAAGGGATTGTCGGCTTGCGCTGCCTACACCACACTCGAGACAATCCAGGCTTTTTTTTAGATGTCGTTCCAAGATTGTGGGATGAACCAGTAAGCACTACCAGAACAGGGGCGACCTTGTTTACTGTCAAAAAGCTATTGAAGACCTGGTTTTTCAGTTAGCATTTCCTTCGGTGTACTTCCCTACAATCTCTACTGCAGCATTTCTTTGTGCACTTTCCTTGTCGGGTTCTGACTTGTGGCTTTCTGTGTTTCTGCTGGGTATCATATTGTTAGCTTTGATATTAGCTTTGTTTTTAGATCCTGGCTTGTAATTTGCTTTGAATAAAAGCATCTGCCAAATGGATAAACTTAAATATAAACTGAACTTTTTCATTGCAAAAACACAAAGTCTTACCAAGTATTTTTGGTCTGGTTTGTAGTGCACATATTTTAGCACACTTCAAATAAGACAAAGACAACTTTCAAGTAACTTTTTAGCAAGATATAGGAGCTTGTTTTAAATAAATAATTAATTAATATTGATGATCAAGTGCTAGTCATAAGTGAAATAATCTGCCACTGGATCAAGACATTTTTCCCATTTTTTTAAGTGCCATTTTTTCTGCCATCGGAAATGGTGCTTTTTTATTAATTTTAAGGATTTATGGAATTAAAACAAGCTCCTATTTCTCATTGAAAAGTGACTTGTAAGTTATGTTTGTCTTACTTTATGTATTTAGATATTTGCACTTGAACCAAGACCTTCAGATTTTGTGTTTTTGCAGTTTTGAAGTGAGCTTTCTGTGGATTTTAGTTTCTTAGTCCTGCTTTCAGTGTTTCTTTGTGACTGCTCTTACACTAATGAATGAAGTGGGGTTTGGAGTAGTGAAAGAAAAGCTCATATACATAGAACTTCCATTAGGTTCGGTCCCTAATGTGTTCTTAAAGTTTGGTAAAAATGTATTATTGCTTAAGCCAATTCATAATTTAGAGGATTAGTCTCCGAGTGGTGGGATTAGTTCTACATTCACTTCTTAATGGACCCTTGCACTTTTCCTGGGAATCTCTGAGAATAACAGCGTATCCCCCTCATCTGCATCTTTTCATAAGCCCTGGATGGTGATGATGAACATGTGACAGACAAGGCCTCAAACTGTCATCATTAAAGTCCTGATTTATGTTATACCACAAGCTGTGGCTTTCTGTGTAATTGTAAATTATATGATGTTGGTCTTTGGGCTGTTTGGCGAAATAACCGAAAAAAACCTCAAAATCACATAAAGATCTTGGTCATGGGTGCGTCTCCGTGTCAGAATGTTTTAGTTTAAATGGGTTTTTTTAAAACACTTTCTCAGCATGTGAGGACAATAAGCACATTTTAAAACTATCTACACTGGGTAATGCTACGTTCTTTTTATAATTTGTTGAGTGTCCATTCACTTCATTGCACTCAAGGACCTTATGAAAAAGCTGAATGCGACAGCTGACGGATTCCATATGAATACATTGAAATGACATCCAAAGTGTCCCCATACAAACAGCAGCTTTATCTGCTCTGAAACTCAGACGCCTCAAATTAATTATGGATATCTCAGTTTCTTTTCATCTCGCTTGAAAATCCTCCCAGACACACTGAGGAAGGCCAGATAAGTTATTTTATTGTCTTCGCAGTCTGTTTTAAGCTCCATCCCTCAGTTGGGCTGTCACACTGACTTGACAGGACTGTCTGTACCTGCAGCAGGGCAACAGAGTCCCTGCTTCCATTACCTGAGCTCATGCACTGTCACAAGACATCCATCACACATTGTGTGATGTCTGGCTTCATTTCCATGAGTCACCTCTGCCGAGCCGCTGTCTCTTTTTGAGCGAGGCGTCGCCGGCTGGTTCGAGGCGACCGTGTGAGTTTGCGGCTCGTCTAACTGCTCTCATTAGAGGTGCCGAGCTCCAGGCCCGTCGCTGTAAGTGCAGATGTTTGTTTTTGTGCAGATCAGCATGCCTTGTATATTCTGCCACATTGCTGAGCAGCGCTTTCTCCTGTCACGTCTTGTTTTGCTTCAGATCTGGTAAAGTGTTGCCTCTCTAAATACCATGGAGACACCGTGTCAGGGTTTGCTGTCTGCAGCCACTGCACTTCACAGGCCATTTAAGATTAGGTGCTCACCACTTTCATGCTTCGCAGCTACGCATGTACACAGATTTTATTCTAAAACCATGTTTACATGGAGCATTAAGCTTTCTTTCCTTGGGGGCAACAGGAGTGGGACGGATCTTTGCATGCAGAAGGGACAACTTTAGTGAATAAAATATGATTTTCAGAGGACATTAATTTAACAGGTGAGTGTATAACCCGATGGGCCACGTGTGTAAGATCCTCTGGTTTGCCGGTATTAAATGTAAAAAAAGGATCTAATGTTTTGTTGCAGAATTAACTGGGATATTGGACTTGACCCAGGTTCAGTTTACCCCTTCACAAATCAGATCTCCCATTTTGTACTTACACTTTATCTATATAACCAACCCATTTTGTTTGAGTGTATATCTGTGGTAAATATAGGGTATCTATGCAGTCTGACTTTAATCCCCATTTTATTATCCCTTCATTCCTTCCTCCTTGTGTTTAAGGATGGAGAACTTAGGTTGAAACAGGAAAAGCACAGAAATGTGTTGGAGCAGATCCAGGGTTTCTGGAAGGTGGTTAACATGCAGCAAGCAGCAAAAGTGAATGGAAATTATATAAAGATGTTGATGGGGGCAAATACAGAGGCATTCTCCTGCATAAATGGAGGCATTAAATGAAGTCATGCATACATTTTTACCAATCTTTTTGAAATACTCTAAATTATTTAAATAAATATTTCACACATATTTCAAGACTTTTGTCACATCACAGTGTAATGACTCACACACAATACAACAGTATTCTTCTTTATCATATTTACAGACTTGTCTTATGCTACATTTCAATATCTCGACCTTACCCTGATTGGTGATGATCCATTATGGTTCTATTTGTCGTTTGCGTTGATCACAATTGGTTGGTTTCAACTTATTCACCTGCATTTTGTGACCCCAAAATGCACTAGGACCCCAAGTCTTAGGTAGATGATAACATCTAGGGAGTTATATAAATGCCAATGTAATATATTTTTTAGCTCCTTTTTAACTTTTTCCTTTTCACTCAATGCATAATTTTTGCTCAGAAATGTAGACGATGAGCAAGTTTTGGAGGAAGCTGCTTTTGGAGGAGGTTTTTATACACCTGCTTATTCCTGGCAGCATTCTGGCGGTGAGTAAGCCCCAGTCCCTCTGGATGGGAAACAACCGCACACATGGATCATATCAGGAGGCTTCTCTGTTGGCAGGACACAGGGCTCAAGGCAGCGCTCACCCTTTCAGCTCTGGATAAATGATTTCCAGATGTCCCAAGCAAATGGACAAAGGATTCATTGGCGATTTTAACATTGCCCAGTTCTCATGTATTTCATGTGGCATATATGCTTGATCATTTGTAGCAAAGGACGCACATGTTGCAGCTAAAAAATACTTCTGACACCAACACGTGAGAAGCTTTCTGCTGGACTTGACATCAGTACAGAGTAGTGCTAATCTTTTTACTAGTTTTTGTGTTAACTGATTAAAAATTGGACAGCAAATGGTAGTCAGTAGGAGATTTTTCTTTTCCTTTTGAAAAAGAATTTTAACTGAGTGAAGCTAAAACTGTTTTTTTATTTTATTTTAAAATGTGTCTATTTTTTTGTACAGTTGTGACTTGATTCCTGCATGGTTTATTTCACCAAATTGCCTTTTTTGTGTAATTTAATAATTACCAGTTTAATGATTGTTTACTAAATTAGTTGACGATTATTTCAATAATCGACTCACCTTGATCAAACTGATTAATCATCTCAGCCGTAGCTTACATCTTTATAAATGACTAGATGTTTTGTGTTGCAGTGGAATTTTTTTTTTTTTTTATACAACACAATCCCTACAAAAGAGATTCCTTTGCTTTTTCTCCAAAACCTTCACCTCCACCTTTCAGGTAATTGTTTTTAACAACTAAATGGAAACACTCTTACTGCCGATCATTCACAAGCTTTTAGAGCATCAACATTTTCTCACTTTTGGCAGCTGCTTCAAGTATCACATTACGTATTGTTGAGATGAAGTTGGAGGAGTCTGGTTTTATAAACCTTCAAATTAAATGTGTCCCGGCTTTTTTCCTAAAAGAAATGCCTGTGAACGAGGCAAAGCCCATAGAAGCTAATTAAGATTTTAGAGCTTAGTAAAAGCCGCTTGAAAGCTGAAATCTCTCGGGTTGGCTGAACATTTGCGCAGCTCTTCTATTCTCCTCTTTAGAGCAAGAATGTTAAAAGTGTGTTTCTTCTTTGGAGATCACTGAATTTTCTTCTGTACCATGAATAATAACAGGAAGGTTAGCAAAACTTTGACATGCCCTCTCAGTGTTTCTCTCGAGTGGCTCCCCTTGCACACAAGCCTCCATATTTGCACTGTTTGTATACACAAACCCTGACAGGCAAACAATCCACCTCCCTGTGCTCCCGTCCTCCTCATCCCCTGTTTTCTGTAGTTCTCTGGCTACACAGCTGACAGCGTATGATGGCTCAGGTCCCTGACGAGAGTGGAATTTAATGAGCACTATGAAATCTCTCTCCAATCTAAGAAAGTGGTCTATATCCATCAGCACTTCTCAAAACTGATACATGTCCATCATAGGGAGAGGAACAGGGAGGTGTAAATCCAGATTTTTTTTTTTCCTTTGAATCCACTAAAATGTGATTCTGCTCTCAGTTGACCAGACCTGCAGAGCACCTATCACTTAAAGAGCAACAGATTTCAAACTCATCTTTTTTTTTTTCTCTCGGCCCAGTCATTATACGTCTCTTTTCCTTTGTTTTACGTTTCACACGCATTGCATCAGAGGACGTCTGCTGCTCAGTAAGTTAGTTAGGACTACGTTGAAGCGGCGGATGAGGAATCTGCTGCCGCTCCTTCTTCATAAGCTCAACCAGAAACATGACTACGTGTCCGGCAGCCGCCTCAAGACGAGGCCGACGTTACATCCTGCTTCGGGACGCTCTGTAAACGAGCTGTCATTCGACGCCTACGTTTTCTCAACGCGTCAGTATTGACTTGCAACACACCTCCTCCCTCTTATCTTCTCTCCCATCTCCCCGCCTTCGCTCGCCCTCTCCTCGTGGGTCTCCTTTCTGGGAGGCGTGCTGCTGACGCTCTCCAAGGAGTCTTATTGATATGCTTAGAGAGGCATTGCAGACAGAGGGAAAGAGAGGAATGAAAGTCAAACACTGCAGCAGGAGATTCACTGCCTCCTTCCTGCTTCCATCAACAGTGAAAAAAAAAACAAAACCAAAAATCACAACTTACCCAGCAGGGAAATCTCGTAGCTCCTTCTTTTCTTTTTTCCTGCTTTGGATTTGTAATTACGGCCCTGTGAGAAGATCGACAGTTGGCCTTTGGGGCATATGCTCAATTAATCTATAGGGCTCCTTTCATGCTGAGACATAAAGATTAACTCTTTATCATGATGTCAATGGGACACTTGGTTAAATGCAGCTTCTTTGTTTTTTATTTATTTATTTTCATTTACATTTTGCAATAATTCACGTTATTCTGAGACTCTGAAAGGAAGGAAATTTGATCTGACTGTCGAATCTGCTTTATTTGTCTTTTTTCCCCCCTGGTGTAGAAGTGTTTCCTTTATTTCTGTATGCATTTTGTCACTTCCCCAAGTTCCTCACTGTTGGGCTTGGCATTGTTTATTTAACAAAGGAACGGATGAACTTTAAGGTTCAGGTGCAATTACAAACCCAGATTTACACATTTTTAGCCAAATGATTCTTCATCAATTAAAAAAAAAAAAACCCACCCTTTTTCTCTCGTCTAATACTTTTTATTTTGAGTGAGCTTTAATGTTTTTTTCTTTTTTTTTTTTTTTTTGCTCTTAACATGAAATTAACATGAAAATATTTGCAAGAACTTGTCAGTTTTTCCTTCGGGAAATCATAGCATGCTAATTTTATAAGTTACTTCAGTCATATCGACAAATCTGCCAGCTTTATAGACGCAAAAATACATCTGTAAGACTGACAGATGCCAGTTTTACATCAGGAAAGCTCAGGACGAGAAGTTCTTTTAGGATGAAGATTTGTTTTTCTGAAACCGAAGCATGCAATTCTTTATACTCTTCTCGGCAACCGGTGACATAGCCGGTATCTGCTTCAGCAGTGTTCTTTTAATTGATGACCCTGGTTTGGCATTTTTCCACTGCTATTTTGGTGATGAGTCTTTGAGTTTGGACGGTTTCTCTACCATCAGCATTATCTTTAACTCCCTCTTCAGATTTTCTGTCACATTCTGGTTGTGGATATTATTTCAGGCAATAGAAACATGTTTCAAAAAGTAAATTATTACTTCAACGGTAAATTTGGTGATAGAAGCCCAGCATAAACAAAGGATAACTATATGTCCTCTGTTGAAAATGTGCAAAATACTAGTTTGTCTTAAGCCTAAGCATTTATTTAATTAATTTAATCTCTTTTTTTTCTCTTCACTTATTTGTGTTTTTGAAGGATTGAAGAATTTAGTTTCATATTTAGTATTAGTTTCATATTTAGCTGCTGATGGGTCGGGCTGTTTAGTACATTCTTAAAGTTTTTTAAGAATGTACTTAAAAAATTTCTATATTGTAAAAATAATAAAATATGTTAAATAAAAACCACCCCTTTGCTCCTATGAAATGGTTATAATGCTGCTGGCTAGAGGTGTGTAATATACTATCATAATGTCGTCTTACACAGTTTGCATTTTTCTGTAATACATTTAGGGGTACTAGTTTTATAATGCAGCATAAAAAGTTTTCGGATATAAAAAAAAGTCGAACATCAGAGCATAGAAGTTGAGAGGAGCTGCTGAACGCTATGATACAAACCCAGTGAAGCGCTGGTATCCCAGCGTAATAAACTGTCAGGTCGTGTCCTTGTCCCTTTCCACTGTGGGAAGGAATACTCTAGCAGTCAGGCTGTGATGGCAGCGTAACATTGTTTGGATCAGCACCACGAGGTAGATTGCATTCTCTCTTGAGTTTCCTCAGCAGCATAGTGTGTCTTTCTCCCTCTGCCCTCCCTCTGTAAATCATATCAGCCAGACTGATACAATCAGTATCCTCTGCAGCCAAGTGACACAGATGTTGTTCAGGTTGAGGAAGCAGTGACAAACTAAACAATGCTCTCACACCATAGAGTAGAAAGTGTTTATCTGATAATAGTGTTGGATATTTCTCTCTCTCTCTCTTTTTTTTTTTTTTAGTTTGATATGAGTTTGCTTAAGTCCTCCCTATCAGGAACCTCAAACTGACTGTTAGCCTTCCTTTGGTATGTGAATGTATCTCTCTCTCCAAACTCCCTTTGATAAAACTTCTGTTTGCCATAGATAAGACACCCAGCACTGATAAGTACAGAAACCTCATTTATAAAATATGATTCATCCCTTTAAATAACTCCACAGGACATTGCTGATGTTTCTTATGGACTGGTTCCTAATGCTGTGCTCTCAACCATAGATGAAGGTGAATAAAGCTTGTAGCAACAAAATGTAGTAGTAGTTGTGAAGCTGCATGCAAGCAGACTGAATTTGCTGAATATTTGCGTTCAGTTTCTGAGTTGCAGGAGTTCGCTAAAGATGAAATATCCTTTCTATATCATCCCAGTAGCGGTGAGGTAATAATGCAGTAGGAGAGGGCTAACAGCTCCCCTTAGTAGTAGTAGTAGAGCAGAAAACTGACAAGGCACGAGCTGTTTAGTTTTGCCATTTTAGCTGCGTCTTGATAAATTATAATGTCATTAAAAAGTTTGTTTCAGTAATTCAATTCAAAAACCGAAACTCGTATACATTATAAGTGTTTCTGACACATATAAAGTGTATGTGTCAGAATATTTAATGCTCTGGTTTCTATGTTGCTAGCTTAACAGTTAGTAGAAGTGTCAGCCTAATAAAAAGTAAACCTGGTATTAATAAAAATATAAATAAAAAGTATTTGGGTTTACTTTTTATTAGGCTGAATAGCCTTATCAGTGAATAGCTGAAATCTATTCACCTATAACTGTCTATTTTAATAGCTGGAGCAGCGAATATGTCTAAAAATGCATTAATAAACAATGGAAACTCAGAGGCTTAAGAACTCTTCCTCATCTTGGCTTTTGGATGTACAGCCAATCGGTGACAAGGAAAATGTATGGCACTCCTGGATTTGCTGTTTTGCAAATGCCAACCAATGGCATTGCACTTTTTCTTTTGAATATTTCAGATATGCTGTACAAAAAATATTTGTGAATAGGTACATTTTCTGTAAATAATTTGGAATTCCACTGAAAACTTGGCGGGTGTCCTCTGTGATCGCTCTAGTTCTGCTAGAGTGCTAAGGAGGCTCGGGTTGCTTTAATTGCAACCTCCTCCTTGTCTGCATTATTAGGTTGCTTTCTCTCATTTTGAACCTCTGAGCAGCAGTCCAATGCAGGACACTTCTGGTGTCTGGTTTAAGAGTTGCTTAAAACATAAAATGCAACAGCCTGCGCCCCGGATACGACCAGGTGTGGTGGCTCAGCCTGTGCTTTGTGATTCTCTCCCAAACTCTTGAAATTCTTGGATGAAGCATTGTGTGAACGTTTTGTGGCTTATGCTCCTGGTGGAGGGAGTCCAGTCAGCAATCTTCCACTTTATTGAGTAAACCATAACATAGGCATAACATTTCTATAATTAAATCATTTTCATTGGTTTTATGTACCACAAAATCTTATGAGCTGTAAGCCATAACCATAAAAATAAACTCTTGAAGAGAATCTGTGACATGAATCTATATATGTCCCACTGTTTATTTGACTCATTTGCAGAGTTTAAATGAATCTAAATGTTTTATGTCAATTTAAAGCTCCTGTTTATATATAGTAAATCTGTAAACAAGCCTGTGTAAAATTAAGCTCATGGTGCACCTGTTCATTCACTCTCCTGTGCTGCTAATGGACTTTTGCAGGAAAAAAACACATTTTTTGTTTTTTTTTCCCGCATACTCCCAGGTGATGCTGGGAGATTCGCAAAGGTTAGAGAGGAAAATAGATTCTCTTTATTTTATTCCTTTGAAAAGAGGAATGTGTAAACCTGCTGTGAAAGCCGGCAGCCCCCGTGACCTCCCACTATTCACGGGCTTTTATCATGCGTGCAGCCTGTCACTGAGTCACCTCAGTTGGCACGCAAACACAAAGATTCACACATAAAGTCGAGCCACCCGTATGCGGCGACCGAGCGGCTTCTGTGTGTCTGCAGCTCACCTCCATGCACACGCGTCCGCCTCGTTCCCTGGATGGTTTTAGGCTAACTAGATGTCCAGATTACACCAGCTGCTTTGCGTGGTGGTGCTTTGCGCGACTTCACTCCCACACTCACGACGACACATTCTTCTCCAACTACCAAGCCAGAGGGGTGCCGGCACTAATTTGACAGCTGCCACGGCTCATTATCTGATAAAAAGACAGTTCTTGGCCCCGCAGTTAAAACACCATCAGTGTAAATGTTATTTGCAATAACCTCACGCATTGCAGACTGCCAAGGTAATGCACTGTCAAACAGGATGTCTAAGGAAAGGTCACTTTAGTTTCTAATTTTGTGCTGACGGCGGAGCACCAGTGAACAAACATCGTCTTTATAGGCATGTCCTGTTGGATATAACCATTAACCAGGCTGCTGTCCTCTCTTTGCTCCATCCTGATCCAGACTCGACCATGGACTCCTTCAGCACCAAGAGCCTGGCCCTCCAGGCACAGAAGAAGCTGATGAGCAAGATGGCCACCAAGAGTATGGCCAACCTCTTCATAGACGACACCAGCAGCGAAGTGCTGGACGAGCTGTACCGCGTCACCAAGGAGTACACGCGCAACCGCAAAGAGTCCCAGAAGATCATCAAAAACCTAATCAAGATGGTGGTGAAGCTGGGCGTGCTCTACAGAAACAACCAGTTCAACGGCGAGGAGCTGATCCTGGTGGAAAACTTCAGGTGAGATGGAAGAAACTATCAAGCCTCTTTTATTTAATATGAACTTTCACATAGTATTAAATATTGTTTCATTTTCGATTTGGCTAAGGGTATGTCCACCAGCTTTGTACATTTAGAAATTGCTAAATTTTCATATTTTTCACTACAAAACAGCTCCAGTTCTGTCAGATTTGATGGAGAGTATCTATTAAAAGCAGTTTTCAATTCTTGCAACATGTTTTGAATTCAATTTAGGCCCATTTTACCAAAGTTAATATGCTTCAACCTGAAGTATGTCATTGTAGCTGTGGTTATATGTTTCCTGCCATATACAGCGTTTTGCATGTAGGCCAAAGTTTACATTTGGTTTCATTTCATCGGGACACACTCTTTAATGTGCCGAAGAGAGTTTTACATACAGGGTTCTTTAAGGCTCTTCATCAGTCAGACTTTTATGTAACATTTTACTTTCAGTTCCCAATTATGCACTGCTTTGCTATGATCTGTCATATGAAATGTCTATGAAACGCCTCGATTTTTGTGCTTGTAACTTCACAAAATATGGAAAGGCCTATAAATATTTTTCTTAGGCACTATGTATTTTATGCTGTAAAAAAACAACTTTATTTTAAAACAGTTGGCTGGTTTCTAAACATTTTTGTCTTTACTTCATTTCTCAAACAAGCAGTGCAACACAATATTCAATCTTTGTTGCTGTGCCATCGTGGAACAAAGTCGTTTGGTTAAAAACAATGCCATTATTTATTGATAATATTAGCATTTTGCCTATTAGTATATCGACTTTATCAGGTCTTAACAGGAAGCACAGCAGGCCTGCAAACCTTCCTGCAGTGCTGTAGATCCAGCTTGATGATTTGCTTGCATTCTGCACAGAGGGAAGGCAGGTAGTGTTAGATTTCTACCAGAATATTTCTGGTTTTTAGCTTACTTTGCTTTCTTGCTTTCTTCTCCTTCAGTCTCAGCTTTGCTGCTGTGTGAGGAAAGTTTGCAGGGTTTTGACTTTTGTAGCCCAAAAACTAATCAATTATACACTTGTAGGTCACTCACAAGGCTAATAACAGAATTACTCAGCACTGGTGATGTTGCAAGAGAGATCCAATTAACGGGACCTTATCCACCTTATTCCTGACGTCCATGATGGTTTCCATGAATTTTAACCCTACAGACTATCGGTTGCTCATCTGTTGGGACCTAGTCAGAGTTAAAAAGCCTACTGTAAATGTTTTGACCTAGATGTTGAAGATATTTAAGAGTTTTTCGTGACTTCTTTTAACATCTTGCAGTCAGATTTCATGGTGAACTTGCATGGACGACTAGACCTGAGCATATTAGCAGCTGTTTTTAAATCCCTTAATCAGACTCATACGCTGTTTCAATTTCCTTACTGGAGGCTTTAGGCAGATCGTTGGCTCTCACTCTACCTTCAGCAGTAAACAAAATCCCTGAGGTTTAAACGGTGAAAACCTCCTTCAAGCAGTTTGAAGGTTTGGAGGTTTGGTCCACTGCTCAAAGTGACATGGTTCCTACTTTGGAGTTCCCTCAAATACAGTATGTTTGCTAAATCACATTTCTGGAAAACGTTTTACTTGCTTTCTTTTTGAGTGTCTTGGATTACGTAAACCTTTAAATATCCTTCACCACCTCAGTCTGTTCCTCAATCACATGTTTTTGTATTCAGCTCTGGTTTAATGTTCGGGTTTGTGTTTCTTTGGCTGTTTGAGTCAAGCATCTGACTGTAAACAATGTGTGTCAGGAGTTGACAAACCTTGAAGTAACAAGGATAGACCTTTTTTTTTTTTTTTTTCAGAAAAATAAAACCTGCAGTATGAGGCATTTTCTTATGTGCTGATGGAAGCAGCTTAATGAAATTGACTTTTACATCACTTTGTATATTTTCCACTAAAACAGTAAAAGTCTGAGGACTGTGAAGCTGACATAAATGCAGAGTCTGGAGAACAGGGCTTGTGTTAGCGTGGAGATGTGTGGCTGTGCAGGACAGTGCTGTAACTAGTGCAGGGGGGAGCCGTGAAAGTTTCCTCCTGAAAATCACGAGACAGCACTTTCTATTTTTTACTCCCCTCTTGCTGCTGCTCTGGTGTAGAAGCTGACGGCCTCTCACTCGCTCTCCTCCTCGCAGGAAGAAAGTCCACACTCTGGCCATGACCGCCGTCAGCTTCCACCAGATCGAGTTCACCTTCGACCGCCGCGTCATGAGCGGCATCTTGAACGAGTGCCGTGAGCTCCTGCACCAGGCCATCCGCCGCCACCTGACCGCCAAGAGCCACTCGCGGGTCAATCATGTCTTCAATCACTTCGCCGACTGCGACTTCCTGGCGGCTCTGTACGGGCCCGCCGAGGTTTACCGGACCCACCTGCAGAGGATTTGCAACGGGGTCAACAAGATGCTTGACGATGGGAACCTCTGACCTCCAGTCGCCATACTGTTGCCTCAGTGCTTATTGTTGGATTTTCTTTTTTTATTATTATTATTATTGTAAAGCTGACAATCATAAAAATTTGTACTCTACATGCGTTGGCTTCCAGATGTTACTGTACTGACATTCTCTCAATACGTTTGTCCAAAGACTGCTTCTGTGCTTTTTTTTTTTTTTTTTTTTACATATATATATATAATTGAATGTAAAACTTTACACTTTTGTTAATACATGTGACAACTGTGCCTGTAAACCCCCCATTTTATTCTTGTTTTCACATTAAAAACTCATAAACATTGGCACAGGCCTAACCTCTGCTGGGTGCCTTTAAGGGACATGCACCTAAAGAGGAGCAAATGACGTAAAGGAAAGATTGTTTTTATTTTTCCTACTGTCGCACTCATTTCTGAACAAGCGCTGTACCGTTTTCTCATCTGCCGTTGTGAAGCTCAGCAGCTGGGTAATCCTGCTTAGCCTGCATTTTCCCCACTTTTAGAGGAGAAGCTAGACATTTATTTCCAAAGGCTGCCATTGGACTCTAATGGTCTGGTTTCTGGCTAACGTAACAGATGTAAAATATGCGAGTCACAGGAAGAACTGTAGACCAGAAGGAATGCATTGGTGCTCCACACTGTCGATTGTTTAAAACGTCTCTCTGGATGCACAATCATCCGGTCGGGGAGAATCCCAGTGAGGCACCAGCTGCAAAGTTTGACCAGCGGGGGAAACCTAGATGTTGCAGCCCGAGTTCTGCTGGTCATTCAGATTCAGCCTCGTCTGAGCTGAAGTGGCTCCTCATAAGCAGTCGAATTAAAGACAGGCTGCTTGGAGGACCGGGCCAGGTACAGAAATTATCACAGAGACGAACACGGCGCCTGATTGTGCTCTCCCGCCGCAATTACAGCTCCTCGCTCCAGGGTGGCGTAATGGCCTGGAGCTCGCCTCTGTAGAGCAGCCACTCCATTCCCCCCCTAATGTAATGGAGGCAGCCACCTCTGCTGGCGCAGAGCGAGGAGTCCTTTAATGGACTGAAACATGTTGTGTTTCTTCCCCCTTTAAAGCAGCATATGAATAGTTACACCTATCCCTCTCTAAGTTCACATAATAATGGATGTCTTTCCATTTTGTCCACCTTGTTTTGTATCAGCGCCTCTGTCTGGGAGATTGTTTTGTGCTGCGGCCTCATTTAGTATTCTGACTGTGTGTGTGTGTGTGTGTGTTTGTACCTGTGAGAGAATTGGAAATTGAGCCGTGTAATGAGTGCTGTGCTTTCCCAGAAAGGATTGCTGAAACTTTAACTTCTTCTGCAGCAGCCCGGCCAAAGAAAACAGCACTGATGAAACTCCAAATGCTTCCTTTTCTTAGAGTAACACTCCGTAAAACTGCATGCACTTGATTATTGACAATAAGGGACACAAAGAACCTGACTGTTGTGGTTTCAGGCTATTTTAACGAACCGTTTTTCATTCTTACGTGACTTCCTACACACTGTCTCTCACTTTTGACCACACCGTTTTGGAAGGCTTTGAAGTAAATCCCTTCTCCTTAAAGAGTTAACTGTAATTGTCTCTTTATGGAATTTTTTAAAGTCCGTCCATATCTCAGGGATAGTTTAAATCTGCTAACTTCAAATCACCACCGCAGGCCGTTTGAGCTGCCTCATTTATATTTACAAAAGCTCACCTTTAATATTCTTTTCATGTTTTTTTTTTTTTTTTTTTTTTTTACTTCAGTAAATTTTTGTATTTGCTGATTGTTTCGTGTCTCTGTGCTGTATTCTTATGCAACTAATATAATACAGATTACTTTTTGAAGGAAAAGAATAAACTCTCCCTTGTCTCTTTTTATCTTTAATCACACACAGCGTCATCTCATCAGTGTGTTGGATGTTCTGCGTTTTTCCTGCCCGGATCGGGTCTGACTAATCTGTGTGTGTGTGTGTGTGTGTGTGTGTGTGTGTGACCTGAATTTTGTTGACTAAATCCCTCACTCTTGCTCGGGAGGGAGGGAGAATAAAAACACAAACTCATCTGACTTGATAAGCAACTCGAGTTGTCACTTTTTTCTGCTTCTCCCAAGCAGACACCTCGGTCAAAGGTAGGGCAGGAAATGAGTAATGCAGAAAGACTTTTTAGCCTCTGTTTTTGGGCATTTAAACACTGAGCTCCGCTTCAGTTTGATTAAATTCCTCTGCATGCGTGTATGTCCACTCATAGTGTGCCATCCACCCTGCAAGGTTTTAGACTGAAACGATAATTTGACTAGAAACGTGTTTGACAGTCCTCCCTGTAGCACACTTGAAAATCTGCTGCAGAACTAAGTGGCCATTTATCCTCTAATGTGCTCATTAACTCAACATGAGGTTTTTTTCTTTTTGTGTGTGCAAGTTCAGAGCACGTTGTGACTGAGGGGCTTAAAAGCATCTTTATCTTTTTTTTCCACTGTCTTTCCTGCTTTTCTCCTGTGATGTTAAATAAAGCAAAAACATTAATCCGAAATATTTCTTTCTTCTCCCCAGGGGAAAGTTGCGTAAGACGTGTTCAGCAGGGGCCCTAAGAGTTTTAATTTACCCCCCCTTTTTTTTTTATTGTTTCCTATCTTGCCATGGATGCAGTGGCTTGCGGGACTGTTTAGTCACGTCAAACTCAGAAACTCCACTGTACTTTCAATGGAATACAATGAAAGTTGGCCTATCAATACAACTACTTTGCCCTTTCGCATAGAATAAAAAATAGAATAAAAAATCTGAAACAAGGCGTATGTTTCTATAAAGCACCTTTGTACGTCTAACAGTTCTGAACCACTTGAGAGTAGATTGTTTGCCCTTTTCTCTTTGTAAAATTGCTCAAGATCAGTCAGATTGGATGGAAACTGGCCGTGAACATAAATGCTCAAGTCTTACCACAGATTTTCAATTTGATTTAGGTCTGGATTTGATTAGGCCATTCGAACACAAAATTACACCTTGATCTGAACCATTATAGCTCTGACTGTGTTTACGCCTATTATCCTGCTGCAGGCTGAAGTTCTTCTCCAGGCTTTAATCTTCTGCAGCCTCTAACTGGATTTTGTTTTCAGCATTGCTTTGTGTTTATCTTCCGTGTCTGTGCTGAAGAAGAGCACAGCCACATTATGATCATGTTACGACTATGTTTCACAGTCCAGCTAGTGTTTTATTTAATCTAGTGTTGGTTTTCTAGCCCACGTAGCGTTTTGCATTTAGAGAAAAGAAGAAAACTTTGGCCTCAACTGATTAAACCACCTTCTTTAACATGTCAGCTGTATTGTTTATACGGCTTCTGACTTCATGAGGTTTCTTTCAGAAGTGTTTTTATTTCTTCTCATAGAGATTTGCGTAGTGCATGACAAAAATAAATAAATACCATGTTCTCCTACCTGAGCTTTGGATCTCTGCTGCTCTCAGTGTTACCATTTTGTTATAGTAACAGTTGTGTGATTTTTTTTTCTTCTTCTGTTTTTACAACTGCAAACAAAATTGAAGATGAGAATTTTCTATCCTATTCACTATTTATGCACTAATTTGTCTTGATCTATCACATGCAAATAAAATACATCATTTTTTGTGGTTGCCACATCATAAAATGTGGAAAAGAGGTGTGAATACTTTTATGAGGCCCTTTATGTGCCTGTGATATTGTTTTCTGACCTAAAACTGCTTTTAATTTCTGCAGAGCTCTCCTTGAGCTGAGCTACTTGATAGCCATGATGTTTGTTCACTAATATTCTCAAGCAATCCTCTAAGGCCTACTGTAGGTTACTGCAATGCATTTTAATTGGGAGCATAAGAATACCAGCGACGAAATAGGAATGCATGCCACACTTTTCAGACATTGGTCAGTAAGGATTTTGAAAGCCATAAAATCCACATATCTTTACCCTTGCACTATACACCACTTTGTGTTAGCCTTCTGCATAAAATGTAAATACAATCTATTAAGATTGTAACATAAAATGTGAAAAATAAGGTGTATAAATGCTTTAGCAAGGCACCAGGAACATTGTGCTGAGAGTCGTAGTCGGCCGACTTCCACTGGAGGCATAATTATCATTTCTACGTAATAAAGTCACTACAAAGGAGCTGGTCTGCATTTTAAAAAGGGAGCATGCAGATGACCCCATTACTCTTCCTGCTCATGCTCAGTCACTGATTACCATGTTATGATCAACAGAGCAGACACCTACAAGCCTAACGAAAGGAAAAAGTTGAGCTCAGCTGCTCACTGACCATTCCTGGCTGCTAAAAAGCAGCAAATTATGTTTTGAGTTTTTCTGCTGTGGGCAGATTTGTGAGGAAAGGACAAGCCAAGCAATACTTTTTTTTTTTCTACACTCCATCCCTGTGAGGATACAGTTAGTTTTGGCACAAAAAGAAGAAGAAGAAGAAGTCTGGCTGCATGTCAATGTGCACTCAAATACCCCAATGTTTGAACTCTGGGTGGTGCAACAAAGCAAACCACGGGACGTTGTGTTCAAACAGCAGCGCGTTTCTAGATTTTCCTTTAGCATCAAGGCCAGAATAATAAAACAAAGGCTCTTGGGTTTAATAAGGGCAGAGAGCATGAAGAATGAAACAGCAACATGATTCCACTGCTTGTTTCTGTGATCTTCGCTTCGCAAACAGAAACATGTGTTTGCTTATCTGCGCTGCAGCTTTATATTTAGTCATCACTCGTCTGTTTTTTTTTTTTTTTTGGTTCCTCATCTCTATGGAAATCCATGTGTCAAGGCGATCATCCCGAACCAACGGCTGCATGCACTCCGTCTAAATCTCATTACAGCGTGCCATAAAGGCGCAGCCCCCCTTTCAGGCCTTCGCTGACATTTTAAGCGCTTCCAAAATTTCCGCTCCACACCAATCTCATGTAGGTTGGCTGGCAGAGAGCACTGCAGACCCTGTGCTGCTTATTATGTATCACTTTGCTTTTGTAGTCCCTCCACATCGTTACCTCATCCGGTATGCTTAAAGGTGCTCTCCCCTCTGGCAAGCACAACTATGACAGTCAGCTTGGAAGTTAGAAGTCTTTCAAAACTCCATCTCCCTCCCTTTTTATTCTGTCTGTCTCTCTCTCTCTCCTTCTCCTTCCCATTGTCCCCACTCCTCTCTCTTCCTTCCTCGCTCTGTAGTCCTCAGAGAGCACCTGACTGACGTGTTGTTCAAGGATGAAAAGCACAGCGGAGGGGAATCCAAAAAGCAAACAACTCAAAAAAAAAAAAAAAAAATATAATATATATATATATATATATATATATATATATATATATATATATATATATACACAGCCGCACGCACGCGCGACTGCATTCACAGATTCCTGCACCTGAACCCCTCAGGATTATCACCTGTGGACACTTGAGGGACGACAGCATCTGCTCGCTTCCATTTTTAATACCGCAAAACAGAACAATATGCCCTCAAAAAAAAAAAAAGTTTTCATATTCACTTTGTGTCAACGCGGAGCTAAACGGGAGCCCATAATCCTCCTTGCTGTGCGCTGTTCTGCCGTCCAGGCGGCTATTGAAAGTCCCCGTGTGCCCCGAGCGTCCTCACTGTGACTAAAAGCCATTTTGCACAGCACATTTCGACAGACTCCAGGGGAGCAGGGTCTCAAAGCATTTCTTTTACATTTGACTTTTCCACCGACTTATGTAAGGGTTCCCGTGGAAGACATTCAACCTGGAAACTGTCCCTGCAGTGACAGTAAAGTTCAGCAAACACATGTAGGCAGAGGAGCGGCCCAGCGCGCGCTCTGCTGCGTCTCGACGGGCAGTCGGTTCGTCGCAGCCACTCAAAACAAGAAAAGAGAGCACCGCAGGGGGCAGAGGAAAAGGTTAGAGGGAGACCATATGCTGTGTCTGTTCTCTGGCCGCTCTCGGTCGGCACATGATGGTGACAAAAAGGCCACCTGGTCGAAAAGCAGAGTCGGGAAACTGCAGGTCTAAAGCTGTAAAAAGGAGAAGGTTCGCTGGCTTACTTTGTTTTGTTTTTGTGCTTCATTCTCTCCGCCCGCTACACACACACACACACACACATTCAGCTTATTAATATAATGAATGGAGAGGCCAGTCGGCATGACACAGACAGAAGCTGTGACAGCTACTTTACTTTTTATTCCACATTGACTTTAAAATGAGCAGCTATTGTGTGTTTCGCTGCCATCTCATTTACAAGCATCGTACATGGTGGGTGGCTGATTGGGGGAAAACTGTGAATTTTAACAAGTTCAACGCCTTTAAACACCCTCTCTCACACACAAACACAGAGTTACTAACGCCCATTAGTCTATCAGATAAAAGTAAATAAAATAAACCCATTTAGTCATGTTTACTCTGGCAACTTTTTGTGTCGTAAGCACATTTGCCTTGTTTTAGCCCTGTGGCATTGCTGTCATTATGTTTAAAGTCTGCAAAATTTCAATGTTGCCATTCTATTCATACAAAGATTTGAGTTACAAAAACAAACAGACCTGCAAATATGAAACTGTAGCTTTTTCTCCATGTTCCTCTTTAGCCTTGAACTTTACACTGGATTTTTATTTATCTCTCTACTTTATTATTAGTACCTTCTTTTCAACACTTTGACAGAAACAATCAGCTACGATTGCAGACATTAGGGTGTAAGTAAATCGTGCCATCGTCAGGCTCCTTGCTCTGTGTTCCTCTTTGAATTGGGCTTCCAGGTAGAGAGCAGCACACACCCCTCCAAACTGCACATATAGTTGAAACCAGAAGCTCACACAAGCTACACAAAAGAGACACAACCTTTTTATTCTGATATTAGATCAGATTACACCTTTTCTGATTTGGTCATTTCTTATTATTATTTTGTCTCTCAATTTACCTGTTTATATGAATTTCTATGGAATATTACAGGTTTCATTTTTAAACCATGAGACCTGGGTCGAACATTTGCTGTTTGCTTCCATCCGTTCTCACAATAGTTTTTTTAATTTTGGCCCATTTCTCCGTAAACACTGGAGTGCCTAAGTCAGGTGTGTAAGTTATTATCCTCACACACACACACCTTATGGCTCAACACTTAAATGTGAGTTTCACCAGACAAAAAGACATGTCTCCAAATAAGAAACTTTGTCTTCCTGTGTTTTTTTTTCAACTGTAATCTGACTTTTTATGTTACTTCTGGATTAATGACGTCTTACTCATTGGGTGGCCTTTCGGCCCATGTTGATACAGGATTTGTTTCACTGTGAATAATGACTCTATTACCAGTGTAAACCAGCATTTTAATAAGATCTTATGCTTTGCTTTGAAGTGTATCTACAAACATACGGTTTCAACTGTAGCCTGGGTGCTGAAACCGCAGGAAGTTCAGAGTCCTTCCTGTTGCCGTTTAAATGTATTCGTCATGCACTAAAAGAGAAGTCCTGCTAGGTTGTTTCACAGTAAGAAGGAGGCAAAGGACAAAGAGCGAACACCTTCTAGTGGTTTATAATATAATTGTACAATTGTTGCTTCTTGTTTGCTAGGTTTTTAAAACCTTGGTGTGACCAGCTCACAGTGGTCAGTGAAAAATGTGTGCATAAAGCTCTGTCCCAGTTTCAAACTGTTGCACAGCAGTGGTTAATAATGCACTGCATCTTTCTCACCTACATCTTTTCATGCTGCTGAAAATAAAATGGATTTACTGATAGTGGTTCAGCAAGCCGGAAAGGCCGGAACTGATGGTGGATATGTAGGAACCTACCATATTTAAAAGGAAATCCCACTGATTCTGAGAAGACATTCTGGTCCAGATGTCATACCAGGGGATAGTTATGAAAGCAACAGGTGAAAATGTATGTTATTAATAAAAACAAACCAGAAAGGCTTCCACATTTGCATTTAAAGCATCCTCAAGGTCCCACCAAAGAGAGGTCTTAATAAGGAGAGTGGAAAGCTTCAAATCAATTAAATCAGTTTTGATTGTGAAACACATAAAAAAAAAAAAACCTGGATTGAGTCTGTACCAAATACAGGCTTTAACTGCAAGCAAAATTTATCAGCCCAAATGTTACATATATAAATGTTGTATGCCATATTGTTTAAATCATTTTCAGAGATTCAAACACAGAAGCAGCAGAAAGGTCCAGGACAGGTCACTAACTCTAAATACAGCCAATGAGCAGAGGTGTTCACTGATCCTTTATCCAAGTTCACATCAAGTTTGAACCGTTTTATTTTGTGACTTAACATTAACCAGAATTGAACTCTCAAACTCAAGTTGAGACTTCAACGTCAACAAAAATAACGCGTCAAACGATGTATGTAACAACTTATTTGACGGATGTAAACTCCTATTAAGCTGCATGGAAATAATCAGGTGTGTGTTGGGAATGAGAGCCTCAGCCAGTGAGGTTTGTTGCAAACAAACCTTCTGTTGCAGCGTAGTTAAAAGGCAATTTTCACCAAGTGTGCAAAGGTACAAGATTTGAATTTCAGTTGTTGCCACATTTGAATTGCAAACAAGAAAACAACTTTTACCTGTGTTATGCTTTTAAGAGGCTGATGAGTCAAATGTCTGAAATCTGCTTGGATCCCAATCACTGCTGCTGGCTGCCAACATTTAGGGATTGCACTATTTTTTCTTCTTTTTTTAGCCTTAGAAACAGAAGCTTTTTTTCTCCGTTGACTCAGTGAGTAATAATTCAGCTCAGATATTTGAAAGCCTTTCAAAACTCCAAATGTAAAGAGACATTTTTTTTCAGACATCATGAGCTCCTTTCATCTTCTTTTATATTAATTTGGACACTATTAATTCATCAAAAGAAAAATAAAATAAATATGTGAGCCAGAGAGAGACTGAAAAAACTCAGCTTCTGAAATAATGAAGCACTGGGGTTATTAGCTTAATGGTTACATGTATAAGCTACACTCATTATGTATGCAAATAAAACAACCAGTTTTCAGTTTAGTATTTTTTTTAGTGGAAGATAACCTCCTGTCGTTTCTAAGTGGCAGGTGTTGAAATAGATGGTGTGGCTCGCTGCCCAGGGCGTCATTCTACTGGGGGGCAGCAGAAGTATGTAGGGGAAAAACAGGTCGGTAGTTGTGTAGAAAGGAATTCTTTTTTGCATGTTAAGTTAATAAGAATTTTGTTTCCCCAGTTATTATGCACAGAATAAACTGTTAAAGTTAAAAACATTTTTGGTATCCAAAATGGTCTGGTATAGGAAGCCACTAAAGGAGCTATTACTGCCATTAGCGTTTTATTTTTCTTAACCATTTTGTGTAAACCTCCACCAGGGCACATGGCCATTCACACTGAGCCAGGTTCCTGCTCCTCCAACTTGTGGAGTTCCACAAGGTTCAGTTCTGGGCCCACTTTACATTCTTCCACTTGTAACCACTATTCAGATATTTCTTGTATCTGTTGATGACATTTTAAACTGCAGTCACTGGATAGGCTGTTCATCCTTGCACAAGGTGATTGGATCTTATCTAATTTTATGATTTTAAGCAATAAGACAAAGACTTATTTTTTAAAATAATATCTCCCAGTTAGCTGCATCCTAAAACCAGTTGCCTCTTTTTGTCCAGTAAACAAATTCAATGAAAAAAAAAAAAAATTCTGGAGTTTTCATTAGGCTTTGACCAACACTATATTTTCCAAAATGCGAGACATGTAGGCCTGTCACGATAACAAATTTTGCTGGACAATAAATAGTCCTAGAACATATTGCGATAATATTGCTGTTTTGAGAACATTTTTCAAGTAATATAATAGTAATAATGGCATAAAAAAAGGAAGAAGACTTTCTTAAAGTTCAATAAACTTTAAATTATAATGAAGATTTAAACATTCGAGCTGTAAACCATTTGGAATATCTAAGATAAATAAAGAAAACAACAAACAAAATAAATTATGAATTCTCTGTAAACAAAATTATCATTCAAAAAAAGGGATAGTTGAGATCAAAACTCCAGACTGAAGACTTTTATCATTCAATGTTTGGTAAGAAGAGAGAAAAAAATAGAAAAACAATAAATCAAGCAAATTAAATCAAATTATTGAGTTTCTTTTAATTTATCATGCGATTAATTGATTATTGTGACAGGTGTAGCGACATGGTCTCCAAAGCTGATCTAGGGAAAATTATTCATGGTTTTGTGTCATTGTGCTTAGATTACTGTAATGCTGCTTGTACCAGTCTAGACAGGTGATCAGTCTTATGTCTGAAATCTAGTCTGAAAGCAGCAAACACGAATACACTCACACCGCCCTGGTCTCTACTTTCTACTCTGGCTCCCAGTGGATTTCCTGTTGTCACCTACAGGGCTACGAATGGTCGGGCCCCTGATTAGTTCTGTCGGGTTTTAACAAAACACTCTACTGCTCATGGCCCAGAATTTTCTGGTTCTTCCTTCTATAAAAACTGCAGGGTACAAAGCCTTTCGGTCTGTGGTTTCAAAACTGTGGGACAGTTTACTAACTGCAGCTCTGTTTTGCTGACTCACTGGAGGTTTTTGAAAACTGAAACCTGTTTTGTTCTCCCTGATTTCTATGTCATCATTATACTGCTTTTTTTAAAACTAATAACTCTACAGCTGTACTGCAGTTTGTGACTTGAGTGTTTGTGAAATGTGCTTTATAAAAACTTTACTCACTTACTTCTGCATTTATTCTTCGTTAAAGGGAAGTTTTTTCTTTCCACTGTTGCTACATTCATGCTCAGTATGAGGGATTGCTCTAAAGTCAACAAGACTGCCTACTACTGTCACAATATTCCAGTCTAGCAAGGCTGCAAGACAACTACTTGATGCAATCTGCTGGGCTTCATTATAAGGAGGGCTTTTTTGGCTAATTTTAATGATAAACTTGACTTGACTGCATTGTTTGATAAGTAGGATCAATTAGATTGTACTTAACTTTAAATCTGTATGATTGAATTCAGCTCACTTTTTTGTTAAGTGCATAAAGAGGCACATGCTCTAAAGTGGTACTATCAGCTGAATTGAAATGAATTGTGTTTTTTAAGGGATATGGACTGCATTTGATCATCTGACTTTGGAAAAAAATAAAACCCCAAAACCGGCAAAAATCTGAACCACAGTTACAATGTTAAAATCATATTGGGGTCACTTTGGATGTGGATCCTGAAGCATTTTCATCAGCCAGGCGACTGCATGGGTTTCAGCCTTACATGTGTGACTTTTAATGTGACTCTGAAGTCCATGAGCTGTGGTTGATGCTAACGAGAGGCAGAACAAGAAGCGACAAGGACGTTCAGCCACTTGTAAAGCCATATTCTGCAGCTGTTACTACAATTATATGATGACAAGCCAGCAAAGCTTCTGTACAGATGAGACACAAATCCACTGTTATATATTTTAAACACCCAGTACATAATCAAAGAAGAACTTGAATTTGTGACTTAAATGGATTCTGCCTTTCCAAAAATGTGCCATGCTCATAGTTAGCCTTTTTATCTTGGCGGATGATGCAGTGGGTTTGCAGGAGCTGGTCAGATAGATAGCTGGTACTTAAAAATGAAATCTAGCCTGGTGTTCTTCATGGCCCCTTCCATACATTTTTCATAACCAAATTATCTGGAAACTTTGCAGGGCTCTTCATATATGCTCCAGGGTTTTTTCCGTACGAGATTCATGTAAATACCTCGGGAGAACAAACATAAATTAAATATATGGAGAAAACCCAAAGCAGTTCAAGCTCAACTTGGAAATACTAAGCAAATTAACAACTGTTGAAAAATGGTTTGTTTAAGGGAATATTTTATTCAGTTAAATCATTAATTAAAATAAAACTAGCAATAGACATAAAAATAAAAACATTTTATATATTTTATATATATAATTAATTTGATTGATTTTCAGTTCAAGTATGGGCAGCTTGTTTAAAACAGGACCCAGAAGTTATTTTATTCAACTTTTCATTTCGTATCAAAGTTGTTATGCGTCTTTGTTTTTATTTGAATGCCCACTTGTTTTCTTCACACTGGCACACAATGTATCCTGAATATATTGTCATTGCAATCAGTGTGTGCAGCAGTAAAATTGCATAGGACTGTTTGAAATGCAGGAATTGTTGACTAATACATTCCATATATTTCCATAAAAACACCTTTTAATGCCTATACGAGATTCAGCCTGATGGAATTTTCTGCTGTAGACGTCCAAGACGCTACCGGTCACATAAGGCGTTTTAAAAAAGAAATGATTTAATTTTGCTATCATAATATTTACCCATACCACCACCTTTATATGACTGTGATATTTTGCAACTCTAAGCTGGAATTGTTTTTTTTACTGAAAGCAGGGAGCATCATACACCTCATGTATGATGCTCCCTGAGATTCGCCAAAGCTACAAAATATAACGTATACATATATATATATATATATATATATATATATATATATATATATATATATATATATATATATATATTACATATTTGCTAAAACTGTCACTATGCCATGACAGTTTGGTATAAGACAGATAACATGTGAAAAGATCAATCTCCTCTCTCTGGTCCTGGGGTCATCTAGATAAATACGTCAGAAACAACCAATATGAGGCAGGAGGGTTTTTGCGATGTCTATCATCTTTGTGTACACAAACCTCCCCCTTGCTTTCAGCTAAGTACAGCTGATTCACCATGAATCCTCAGGCTAGTTAGCATAGCCACCAGTGACGAAAGATTAATGGGACTTCCTCCTGGCTCTGACTGGTTTTAGTTGGGCTATTGACCCTTTGCAACTACTCACTTAATCATTCAAAGCGCCATGATGGACGTCGAAAGTGAAGATCGGGAGTATTGAACAGGGCGACTGAAACTGTTTTTCCAAATTGTTTTTGTCAGTTTATTCATGGCTTCAACTTGTTTGAGTCGAGCTAATTTGTCTGAGTGTGACACACCTGGCTGGGGTTCATAGATGGCGCCATTTACCGAAGCTTGAAACGGCTAGCTTAGAAACAGACCACCAGTTCCTCCCTCCTGAAGCGTTGATCAAATTACCGACTTTGCCTGAATTCACACCACATGATTTATATCACCATTTCATAAACGGCGTTTTCCTTTACACAGGAGCAGGATTAAAAACGTACAAAAGACCAGATACTAACCAGTTTTTTCCATAGATGCTTGGCTACCGTGGGGCATTGTTTTCATGGTTACTCATGGGTAGACGGTACCTTCTCCACAATGCAATATTTCAAATCTTTCTAATCATACTTACTTATAAAGTGTATGCACTTTAATCTTCTTACCTTGTAAATAAGTGTTCAAATCCTCGATTACACCGAGGGCTGACAGTCATTATGATTGACGGCTGCTATTCTTCCCTGCCGTATCTTTCCTTGTTAAAAGTTGTTAAATAAAATGACAAGTTTGGTTTTCACCTTTGTCTTTGTTTGTGCAGCTGCCCGCGCAGCATCCTGTGATCGTTTTTACTAAGAAATCAACTTCATATAAGCGATAGTAGGCTAGTATATGTGCGTTTTTGTGACAGTTGTTTTGACATCTGTCATGGCGGACATCGGGCTGAGTTTCGAAGAGAGTGACGTCACGTGCAAAGGACCAATAGTAGCACCGAGAGGAGGTGGAGGAACTCGATGTTTTTACGGATTATCTGTTTCATATATTGTAGTCAGGACACAGTGAGAGCTGTAACAAATATGTACTAAAAATTTTTTTAAAAGTTACACACTGGAGTTTTAAAACGCAGTTTTACGTTTATAAAATTTGTCTGTAACAAGTAACAACACAAGAAAACTACATTCAGCTAACAGAAGGTGGAATATTGTAGGTAGAAGGAGGGATTAGCATAGGTTGTTGGACATCCATGCCAGACCAGCCACAGTATTTGGCCGTGTACCGAGGAAGAGTTCAGAAGGATTAACAGCAGCTGCTCCATTGCTTTCACTTTTTAATGCCTTTTTTTCCTTTTTAATCCATCGTAATGGTCACCGCAGACTGACAGCAATCTGTCAACATGCAGACAGATTACACCGAGTATGTACAGTATTCCTATGTGTTGCATGTCAGGAGATGAAGTCATATTTTAACAGGGCGCTACCTCAGCAGCACACTGCTGTGTGACTACCAGCGTGGCAGATGCTTTGAGCGTCTGAGTGCTGAGTGACAGCGAACTGTCAGGGCTTTTGTGTGTCTCTGCTGGTGTTTTTCATTTAAGATGCTGCCAGAGAGGGAGGTTCCCACCAATGCACCAGCAGCTGAGTGGAAAAAGCTCCTCAGGAGGGATACTTGAGCTTGTCAGACGCAAGAAATCTGATTCAGACAACTGAAAAAAATATATAAATAAATAAAACATATGAATATTGAGCAGGAGTCCAGTAAATAGCAGCTGTCTCTGTTTAATTAGAACAAATCGAATGGAAAACAGGGGGAAACAACAGGGAGGTAATGTGACACTATTTGCTGACAGGTATTTTAAGCTGGGAGAGAGCCATCCCACAGGCAGGCTGCTGTTTGCAGAGGGGCAGTTTCTTCTTCTTCTTCTTCTTCTTCTTCTGTCAGGGTGGCGCTGATCCCTCATCTTACAGGTCACAATTATGTGCTTCATCCCTTCCTGCTGCTATCCGTCCCCCATCCCTCTGTAAGCAGCATTTAATTGTAATGGGCTGAGCTGGGGAAAGGAGTAATCAGATGAGAAGAGTCACATGGTTACACACTCTCTAACAGGGTGGGGGGATTAATAATACTGCCGCCTTGATTGAACTTCAGCTGCTTTCTCTGGTAAATTGGGAGGTGGGGCTGAGTGCAAAAAAAAACAAAACAAAACAAAAAAAACAGTGACACGGAGGAGAGGGAAAGAAAAGAGAGTTGCAAAAGGGCGATAAGGAGTTCTGTGATAAGACCAGAGAGGAGGCAGGGATGGCGAGGGAGGAGGCAGAGAGAGAAAGGGAGTGGGAGGAAGAAAGCGCGAGGATAGGAGGCAGCGCAGTGCAGTGAGGGAGGGGGTGAGGAGAGAGAGAGAGAGAGAGCGATGTAGAGACAGGAAGCCTCTGCTGATATAGAGCCAGTGAGACGCAGGCAGGCAGAGGGGAAAGACGAAGAGGGAGAGGGGGCCTCCTGGTTTCTCTGAGACAGGCCCAGAGAGAGGGGTTGGGGAAGAGGGGCTCCAGGAGCACCACAACGAAGAGCGAGACAAGTGGGTGGAGAAGCAGGATCGGAGGGGAGGGAGGAGAAAGAGGCAGGGCGATAAAATCAAAACCAGGCTTTGGCAGGAGCAGAGGTAGAGGGTGGGACTTGAGCTGAGGAGGGAAAACAGCACAGGAGGAAACAAAGTTTTGAAAACTGAGGAAACGGCAAAGGGAGAGCAGATGCTGATGGCCAAATCAGGAAGAGATCCATGGAAGAAGGTCACCGTCTGTCAGCATGTTCTCTGACAGCCGGGCCACCACCACCACGGCTGGGGAGCAGAGGGGCTTCAAGGCTCATGCCCCCCACTTCATCCCATGGCTGCGCAACAGCCTGAAGGCTCACCACAGCAGCAGCGGCGACCTGGGGCTCAACGGGGCGTACAGGTCCAGCTCGGAGGGCCGCAGTGCCCTGACCCCATTGGAGAGGGCCAAGGGGATTGGTTTCTTCTCCAGCCGGGTCAAGAAGGGGGAGTTCCGGTGTAATGGCATAGGGATGCTGCCGGTGGTGCTGAGGGGGCATCACATCCTGCCAGGCAGCGTGGGGAAGCAGAGAGAGGACGATCCTGCCAGGTGGAGCAAGACTAAAGAGCTGGAGGTGGAGCCCAGCTCCAACTCTCAACTCAGCCCAGAGGAAGGACTGGCCGACAGCTGCTCCTCGCCGCCGCAGAGCCAAAACGTGGGTGACACAAGCAGCCCCTCAGTGAGGAAATACGGGCCTCTGGTGGGGCCACATCCCACTCCTGTACCTGTGCTGCTGGCTGAGACGCCCAACTGCGACGCGCCTGTCGTGGTGTGCATGGAAGACAGCGAGGGGAAGATGTGGGACTACACCAGTCACACCACCTACCACCAGAGAGACGTCCACTCCTCCAGCTGGCTGAGCTCAGGCACTCAGCAGCTGATCGAGAGGGAGCGCGGATTCAGTTCCAGCTTCAGCTGCGTCAACAAACACAGCAGGGGTTCTCAGAGTCAGAGGGACCTGACGGCCCTCAACGGGCTCATCTTCTCCAGCCAGACCCCTCCTGGAGCCCTGGGCTGCACCGCCACCCTGAGAGGCCCCAGAAGGCCCCGGCCGAACTCGGAGCGGATTGCCATCCTGGGTCAGAACCAGACGTGGGTACCGCACAGACCAAACAGAGAGCAGGAGCCACAGAGGAAAGGAGCCGGCTGCAGCAGAAAGGTGGTCCGAAACCAGATCAGACGGGTGGTGGACAACCTGGAGCAGGTCCTCACTTCCCTCAGGGACATCCAGCAGGAAATCAAAGAGGTACACACACACGCACACGCACCCCCCCACACACACACACACAGTTGTTTGTTGATTTATGTATTATGTGTCTGAAACTTTGCCATGAAAGCTGCAGATTTGTCTCTTTTCTTTCCAAAGCTGAAGGGTGGGAACATGAACAAATCAGGGCCTTACTGCATCCTCTCTCATTAATTTAGACATTTTCCTCATGCAGAAAATGTTTGAGCTTTTGCAGAAAAAAAAACCTTGAGGGCATTTAGAGATAACAAGGCAGACTATAAATGCACTTTCTCAGCAGAATTAAACAAGCAGAAAAGCATCTGCAGCGGCGATGCATGGACCCAAAACATGTTGTTGTTTCTCAGGCTCTCCTTTCGATTCCCCAGACACTCTGGAGTCTGGCACTTTGTGCTCAAGTCGGGCGTGCGCTTTCATAAAGGTGGATGAGATGGTAGTTATGGCCCATTTGCCAGATGCATTCAGAGGATGTTCAGACGATACAGGGTGACATTAGTAAAAAGCCTTGCCTCTAACATCCTCTCTTTTCCACCACTTTTCCCTCTCATGGACAGCGTCTGCTCCAGGCACAGCTGGACGGTGGCTGGCGCTCTTTTATAATCCATTTATGTCTGAATATCCGTGCCTCGTCCAGTAAAAGTGACACGCAAATCTTTCCTCTTGGCATCCGATCAGTGAGGTCACAGCCAAGCCCTAGAGGTGGTAACTTCATCATTGTGACTTTAAAGACTTCTCCGTGACAGAATTAATATTGCTGTGATGAAACTTTATGTAGAATACATCAAGAAATGTGAAAAAAGCGATTGATAAGGCTGCATGTATAAACGGAGGTGGCAAATGAAAAGAGAATAAGTCACTGTGGAAGTAGTGCAGGCTATTTATGTTTGTTGCATTAAGCACTAATGTGAAAAAAAAATGGAGTGAGGCAAGGACAGAGATCGTTTACTGGCTTGGAAAAGTAATTACACTGCTTTTACTATCTCACATCACAACCACAATCTTGAAAAACATTAATTTTATTGGAGTTTTACGTGGCAGACCAACACCAACTTGTAAGCTGGAAGGAAGACGACGCGAGAACGATCAAGTTTTTCTGTGGCGCTATTGTGAGAACAATAAAAGTGAACTATTTACTACTTCTTTTAACAGCATGGCTGTGCCTCCACGACACAACAATCATGGCCCCACAAACACAAATACTGCTCTTGAAAAGCATTCCCATTTGTAATGCGCTTCTTTAGGACACCAACCACATAAAGAAGTTCGATTTGTCTTCACTGCACAAATGTTTTCAATTTATTTTATATTTACTCAAACTCTCGTTGAGCAAACAGTGGAGAAATTAGTAAAGCTCACAATCTGGACAATGTGGACAGATTTGGGGAGGTTTAAACTAATTGCAATTTGTCACAACAACAATAAATCAAAATTCTTATAATGATAAGAAATTTATCACTATAGATGATAAACCAGTGGGAGGATCTGGGGAGGACAACTAATAACTGCCTTCATGGCAGAGTGGGAAGAACAAAACCACTGTTGATAGAAAGTCATTAAAAGTCTCATTTAAACGTTGGATTAAGTCAGAAACTCCAGTCCTCTAGAGCCACCTTCCTTCAACTTTTAGACACATTTCTGCTGCAACACGTGAATCAAACGTCTGAATTCATTTCATCAGCAGTCGTTCAGCTCTGCTGAGGCCTGATGAGGAGCCATTCTTTTGATTCAGGTGTGTTGGAGAAGACATGCATCATAATGTTACAGGAGGGTAGCTCTCAACGACTAGACTTGGAAGCTGAACTCTCAGCTCTGTATGCAAAATTGTACATGTGGCAAAAACCTCAACACTACACTTCTGCCTGAACACAGTGAAACATGTTGGTGGCAGCATCATGATGTGGGGATGCCTCCCTGCTGAAGAGTCGGTGATAATGAGGATGGATAGAAATAAATGCAAAAACAATCCTGGAAAGGAACCTCCATGCTGGAAGGCGAACCTTCCAGCATGGCAAACATCCTGAAAGTCTAAGTCTCAATGGGATGGCTTAAGTGGTCTAGTCAAAGCCCAATCACTAAATTCAATTAGGAATATGTAGCCGTGCTTTGGTGTTCAAATGCACTACACCGCCAATGGAAGTTTAAAAATATTTGGCGAAGAAAAGTTGTAATTAATTTCAGTCTATGGATGAGCAAAACTGGAAGAGACGAAGCCCAAAAGACTTTCAGCAGAACGACGTCTGCAAAGTTTGACTCCGGGGGATTCGCATTTTTAATTACAAAAATAAAACATGTAATTTTCTTCCATTTCACTATTCTCTGTTGTCACCGTGCATAAAATTCCCAAACATACGTAAGAGCGTGTGGTTGCAACACAATCAGCATCTTTGCTCAATGCAAATTAGAGGAAGATTTGCATCGATCGTCAGTCTGATGGTGATAGTCTGCTGATGTGTTTCAGTCAGGTGTAAAGACAAGACAAAAAAAGAAAAGTGCTGCACCATGATTCAAAAGCTGAAGAGAAGAAGGAACCGCGTCAAGCTCGAAGAGCGGAGTGAAACTTTAATGACGGAGCTCAACAATAAACAGCTCTCAGCTCTAACAGCGGAGCATGTGTGTAGACCCGAGGGTCAAAGACTTTGTTTTTTTTATTTTAACAAACGTCGTCGAAAGCACCAGATGAAAAGCAGCCCTTTTATCTCCTCCGATTTCTGACATTAACAAGCAGTACCTGCCCAGAGTCAGTGCATGTGCATAAACTACATGCACCACTTCAAAGCAAAATGAAAGGCTTCACTCAAAACCTGCCGAAGCTTTAACAGAAAGAAAAAAAACAAAAAACAGGCAAACAAATCAGGTCATCCTTTGACATCAGCAAGGATGTTGTTGAACACAGAGGACAAAACTCATCCAGCATGGGCAGAGGATTTATCTGTGCACATAGAGCAGGTGGTGAGCTGGGTCAAACATTTTCCCCAGCGTAATTTTCTCCAATCTCTCCAGCCTCTGTCATCACACAGCTGCCTGTGTATCTGTGCGTTCGTGTGTCTTTGTGTTGAGGTTTTATTCGTGCACGTCTGCAGAGCATATACTTATTCTCTGCACCCATTTTGCATTTGGACATGTGTGTCTTTTTTTTATACATTAAGGAGCAGGCTTTTTACTCTCTGGGTAAGAAGCATTAGATGGGAGGGCTGACTAAATTTAGCCTTCACTGTAATAGTACTCTCATTCTGTCTTGGCTGATTTTAACGTCTTTGCAGTGTGAAAAATAAAGACGACCTATTTAACCTTGAAGAAGCTTCAGGGCTGTAATTATTTCTATATGTTATCAAATGTTGACTCAATCTGGAAGGAATCTCCTGGTGAATCCGGAGTCTGATCTCTGACTATGTGAGTTTTGATGTGAGGTGTTTTCTTTTTTTTTTAAATACATGATGTGCTATCTGTATGAAGGGAGGGTTTAATTAATTTGATGAAGTTAAGCTTAAAATGGTGTAAATTTGCACGTGTTTCCAGTTTCCCAACTGACTGAAACAAAGGAAAATTGAAGATTTTTACTGTCTGGGGCCGTGTAGAAAACAAAACCAAAACGACCTGTTGCCTTTTACATGGCCGATTTATCAACAGCAGCACTTTGTTGACAAAAAGAAGATTTAAGTCTTAAATAACCTAAAGTGACTCAGGGTTGTGGTGTACTTCAGGGGTTCATTCTTGGTCTCGCAAGTTTCTCTTTTCATTTCCCCTCATTTATGTTTAATTTTGTCAATAATTTGACATTCCATTTCTCTGCTATGCTGAGAAATGTTCTCAGCATTGTCTGGTTCTTTACCTAACCAGACAATTAAATAGGTAAAGAAAAAAAGTGGAAAGTGAGGTTTGAATCAAGGCTGGTGCCAGTCTGCGTGGAATTGATATTTTCTTGCATTTTTTTTCTGTGTATTAAATCTTTCATTCACAGTTAAATGAAATGCATATTAGGGTAATTGGCCACTAAATTTCTCTTAAGTCTGCAGGGATGGAAATTGTGAGCTTTTTTAATGACATTGAAGCTGTCTTAGAAATTTGGAAGCTGCTTGAAACATTAGCAAACAGAAGATGGTGTGAAAACGTTAGCTTTTCTTAGGACTCCTAAAATGTAACTTCACGAATGTAACTGCAATAGTCATCCCATTGAAATAGGCAACAATCAACAGTTCTTAGCAGCCTTTGCTAATGTGTGCAAGTGAAACCATTCGTGTTTGTTTTAAAATCTTAAGCCAGACTGGCATCTCAGCACCTAAGCGATCCTTTAACTCTGCACATTTAAACCAGATCACTGATCTGCTGAACAAATGCTGCTTGTTGTTTCCAGTTTCGGGCCGCTGTGGGATAAACTTTCTTTGCCCACCAGGACCAGATTTTGTTCATTGACGATATGTTATTTTGGCCTGTGGGATTGTAATGTCATCGTCTTATTGACTGGTACTGCGCCTTATTCTGGGTCCTTATTGTGTCTTTCTTCTAGAATCATTCAATTAACAAGAGAAGAACAAAAAATGCTCCAAACCGAAGCAAGACAGAGTCAGATTGAAATGCAGATTGTTGCATCGTTAATAAAAGCCTGTCTGTTTGGTAATGAAAGCTGAAGGTTAAATTGTTGAAGCCTCGGAGCTCGGACGTCCTGATTTGAAATGTTTTTTAAAAGCCTTTTGCTGGGAGAACAAAGTGGATCTTCAGATGTAAAAGCAGTGAGGTGTTTTAAACATTAATCACACTGAACAAAGGTGGACGTTCAGTCAGGGCATGTGAACATCTGCCTCACTGCTTCCTGTAATTAAGGGACCCCCCCAAAGCAGCAGGTTTATTTATCATTTCTCTACTTCTCCTCCATACAGCAGCTCTTCATAACTTCCTAAATATTAGTCCTCTTGAATCACAGTGCCTTGGCAACTCCTCCACCTTATATTAAAGGCACAGAAATATATAGACCTATTTGATATGAGGGAGGGCGGAAAAAATCTCCATTTTCTGTCCACATGAATCAGCTGCTCACCCACTACTCCCCTGAGTGGCTTTTGCAAAGAAAAAACAATCATAATAATCAAAGCACCAATATGTGGTTGTGATTAATCTGTGACTAACCCTTATGCATCCACCACCTCCTCAACACAATTCAAACTCAAGATAAACTGTAAGTCATTGCCCATCAGTACAATGCGGAGCTGAAGGTTGAAAATGTGGAATGTTTATGTCCAGATTTGGATTTTATAGACACCAAATAACCCAAGTCATTTGGTGTCTACGCTGAAAATTGTCTTATTTGCTTAACTTTTAACTGTGCCGTGACGGACACAACAGCGTTGATCTATGAACGTGTCAGACGAGCCAGAACAATTAACAGTGATCCCCTCTGTTTTAGTAAAAACAGCCGGTAAGTTCCTGAGGTCAGTCGCTGCACACAGTGAGAAGCCTGTTCCTGGTCTTCTGCAGTCTGGCTAAAAAAACAGAACTGATTATGTACAGCCGGGAAACTACAAGGTATATGTTTGCCTCAGACTTGCTAAGCCACCCTTCATCTTTAGTTTACGAAGCTGCAATAAAATATTTCGTTTTTAGTTTTTTTTTTTCTGTTGCAATTTTTGGCTTTAAAGTATGCAAAGGTTTCTGATGAGAGATCGAGAAGTTTGATATTCCCAATGATGCTACTTGAGATATGTGGGGAAAAAATGTCAGTGCAGCATATAAAACCAGGACATATAATATCTTGCAAAAGTGTAAATATTCCCTGAATGTTTTTATGTCATGACTGCAAACCTCTGTCCATTTTTATAATTATTGTCACAATAAATCACAATTAAAAACCCAAAACTGACAGCATTGTCAGAATTATTTTTCTATTATTTTCTCCTCTGCTTGTTCCATAAGATAAATATCAATAAATTTGAAAACATGATTAAATGCAGTTACTGTGTGCACTTTAGTGATACCAATCATTCTTTATGTGACTGGTTGTCCTCGAGGAGCACATTTGAAATGGGAATGTTTTTTAAGAGTAGTTTTTGCTTATGGGGTTGTAACAGCTGTTGCAATCACAGTTATACACTTAGCTAAAAATAGAAGTAATGAATAGTTTTTCGTCATCACTTTTTTTTTCATTACCACAATCACACCACAAGATAACCTAATAAAACTTTAAGTCTAATGGTCCAACCCTGGCCTGAATTTCAGTAAACACACTGTCCAAAACATGAACCTTCAGGCCAGATAATTAATTGCTATTGACAAATAGCTGGAAAGAAGTCCTGCTTAATGTTTGTCTAAAGTCATGTATTGAACACAGAATGCGTGTGTAAAAGGTTTTTCTTTCAGAAGGGAACAAAAATTGACTTTTTTGGTAGCAAAACTGTGTTTTGTTGAAACATAGTAGTGGCCACATTATGCTATAAGATGCTTTTCTGGGTGTACTGGACACAAAACATGATCACATTTTGTTGATTATTGTGTGCAGAACAATTTTAGTACCGTTTTCTTTCACTCTACAGTTATACACCACTTAATACACTTTATGGTGTCCAGTCACATAAGATCCACTGAGGTTTGTGCTTGCAGTGTGACAAAATCTGAAAATATCCCACCTACAACTATGAAAGTCCTTCTGCTTTATGTTAATTGTTTTTATTCTTTGTAACAGTTAAGGCAAAACTAAGCCAATAGCAATAAGCAGTATGATTTGATGTGATGACCCGAACTTAAGTAGGAATCCAAAAGCAATTTCTTCTAATACAAAAGGGACGATCTGCAGCTACACATTTAAAAATGTGCATGATTTTATAGTTTAATATCTATTCGTTAATACAGTGGTTCCCATAGATTTTCTGGACCCCCCCCTGTGGATTACAATAAAATCCCCCCTAAAACAGAAAAAAAAAATCAACTGGGCTCACACATTGTTCAACCAGACATAAACCTAAACACATATTTTGTTTTCAAACTCCACTGAAGCTTATTTCACACTTCAGGTTGCAACAAAACACACTACAAACAATCTTTACAGTGAAACATTTTCGTGTAACTGTTTTTTTGGTTTTTTTTTTTTCATTCATCCATACTGCTTCCACGGCCCCCTGCAATGGCACTGCGCCCCCCTCAGGGGGCGCGCCCCACACTTTGGGAACCATTGCGTTAATAGAAACCAGCTATAAATTCTATCTGTTTTTTCAAAACATATTGACTTTGGTAGCTTTACAGTACAGCAGCAAAGTCTGCTTGCAACAGATTATAATTATTCCCTCTGGGAGGGTGTCGCGGATAATTTGTGTTTTTATTTATAAATCGTTCTGTGTGTTTTCTAGGTCGTGCAGCAGATTGACTATCTAACCTCCTCCATTGATCTGGATGATGAGGAGCAGCAGAGGCCTGGAGGAGAAGCTCAGCCTCGCAGCGACAGCAGCTACAGTTCAGGCTCCAGCTCCAGTGAAGTGACAGTGCGCGGCGCCCAGCAAAGGGCTCCGGGAGCTGAGAACCAGCCAGACTCCTACGGAACCCCCCGCAGAGACGATCATAGCAGAAGTCAGCCTTCGCAGAACGGGCAGCTGCGCTCCATTACCGCGGGCTTTCTGTCAGAAAAGAGCCGGACTGTTCAATTAGCTTGTGGGCGATCCCCTAGAAAAACTGTGTCTCGGGTGAACACAAACAGCCTCCCTCCATGGAGAAACCCGACCACCCAGGATCACGTTCTGTCTCCTAAAAGAAGCCTCCCCGGTCGGCCTCCCACTCCCGGGCTTTCTCCGCTGACGGTGAACCTCCATCACCCCAGCAGCCCTGGATCACAGCCCTCCTCCCCCCTGTCTCCAAAGTCTTATCCACCCCCCGCCCTCAGCCCCTCTGTCATCATAGAGACCAAAGTCGGGTCATTCCAGACCCCACAAAGCGATCTCCCATCTGCTGGTCCATTTTCACCGTTGCTATCTCACCCTCAGTCTGCCAGCTGCCCACCCACCAACTTTGAAACCAAAAGTTTGCCCCTGCACGACAAAGAGCGGCGAGCGGCCTCAGCGGGACCCTCGAACGCCTGCGCAGCCAAGCCACCCACAGGACAGGGCCGCAGGGCCCGCAAGCCCCCACCGTACCCGCACCACAGACTCTCTGAGCCCACAAAGAAAGTGAAAGAGCCCCGCAAAGCTCCGCCATACCCCGAGAAAAGAAGGCTGCTCTCAACCACCGTGTGAGACAATGCAGCAGGAGGGGGGCGGCCGATCGAACAGAGGCACAAACACGGAGCACCAGCCACATGTCTGCAGGAGCGGGGAGTGATTTAAGGCAGCTTAAGGCTCGCCAACTTCAGCCGAGATCAAGTTTCCAGGGCAACGGGACACAGACGCAACTCAGGGTGAGTAAGTCCAGAACAACTGCGTCACTGCAAAAACAAAATCCTATCGAGTATTTTTGGTCTAGTTTCTAGTGCAAATATCTTAGGATACATGGGAAAAACGGCAAACTAACCTAGAAGTAACTTTTCAGCAAGAAATGAGAGCTTGTTTTATGTCAATAATATCTTTTTTAATATTGGTGAAAAAGCTGTAGGTGAAATAATTTGACAGGGGGAATAAGACATTTTCCCCATAAGTTAAAATATGGGAAACCAGCCACTTTTATTTTATTTTTTATTTATTTATTTTTATCAATATTAAAGTAATTATTGACTCAAAACAAGCTCGTGTTTCTTGCTGAAAAGTTACTTGTAAGTTAGTTTTGTCTTATTTCAGGTGTACTGAGATACTTTGAACTGTATATCAGTGAATTGAAACCAGACCAGAAATACTTGGTAAGAGTTTGTGTTTTTGCAGTGCTGCTTCTACCCTTTTCCCTCCCTGCTATCAAATCTCCTGGGTGCATGCACGGGGCCGTAATGACATCTGGCTGGCTTACCGCTCAGGTAACAAGAGCCTTTGTGCAGATGTTCAATTTGCACCCTGGCTCTGCAAACTCCCACAGACTGCACAGCTAAAGGGCAGAGGGGAAGGCATTAGTAGCCAGAAATCTGAAGGAAACTGCAATTACCTCAGAATGGCGAGACAAAGATAGAGGTGATTACTTTATTGCACCTCACCCCCAATGCATCCCAGCATAGTCACTCACATATATCAGCATCTCCTGTGGTCGGTAATTGCTGTCAGGAGCCGTGATGCTATGATGAGAAGTCGGCGCGGCTCAAGCTACTTTGGCTCGGCGGCGTGAGAATGCACACAGGAGAGGCAAGGTTAGAAAGGCTTTCATAAAAGGAGACGCTTGGCAAGGCCACAGAGGAAAAGTTCAGGCCAGCATCAGGGTGCATGTCAAGGGAGACAGGGGGCAGCTGGCCATACGTAGTACCCTTCACCCGGCCCCACCGTGTTACAAAAATCCCATCTCCTTTGCCGCCTCTGGCTCGACCCACCTGGCCTCCGTCTCCATCTGTTCCCCTCTAAATGTCAAGGGGATGCAACAGGAAGGAAATAAGGAGCTGGTGTGTTGGAGAGGAATGCCAGCCAGATTGATTACATAAATACAACACAGGAAATCAATAGCTGTTTCATTTAGGACATAAATGCTGCTTTATTGGATCCTTTTCTCTTTGTGCCGACCTTTTTGAACAGGATAAAGCTGCTGCTGGTTTGCAATTTATTCCATTGTGAACAAATTCAATGAAACGATCAAAATCAGCGGTTAATCTCATTATATTTACGCTGCCTGACTGCGACACACATTCTCATATCAGTATCGGTTCTTCTGACGCCCGAGACATTTCACAAGACATGGGCATTATCGGGTTTAAACAGAGTTTCTGGAATGAGTGAGCGACGCTTTTATGTCAAACTATTTTCAGATAGGGATTAGCTGTCAAATTTTCCAGAACCAGGATGTGAGACCGACTGGAGTAAATTAGACTTCTCAGATTTCTATGTAAATCCTTTAAAAATTCTGCATGCACCCTGAATGCAAAATCTTTCTTTTTTACAAGTCTTGATTAAACACAGAACAAATTACCATATGAGTCTCTGACGGAAAAAGAATGAGCGGTTTTTCTTTGCATCTCACAAACACGCATACTGAAGGAGACATTGCCTTACATCAGATGGTACCAGGATCTCTGATTCACAATCAGGCCAACTGGACTGAATTACTGCTGCACTGTAAAAGAAGTACCAAAAAAAAACATTTAGTGAGTCAAAGCTAGTGACTCAATGCAATCAACTGTCCACTGTCGCCACATGCTTGTTAAGCCACATGAAATTGGACAAATTTGTTTTGAATTGTATATCAGTGAATTATTTTACACTTGGACTTATTTAGAATGGATGTAACTCACTTTGAATGAAATGACTTGACTATGTTTTTGTATAATGAATCTATATAGTGAATTGAAGTGGCATTTTTTTGTTAATTGGCGTTGAAAAATTAACTGATTTGAACGACTTAAATAGGTTTAAGTAATTACAAAAAAATAACCTGCAACCTGGACAAAAACTCATAAAATTAAACCAGTTATGTGATTTTTTTTATTGAATAAAATTTGTCAGTTAAAATCTACAACATTGTAGTCTAATATTTGCTAAATTAATGACATACGTGACTAGCTACAGTGTCTTGTAAAAGATTTTCTTCTTTTTGAAGAAGTTTGTCATTTTAAAACCAAAGATCTCCATGTATTACGTGGGGATTTAATGTCATAGACAAGACAGCATGTAATTATAAAGTGGAAAGAAAAATGACACGTTTTTCTTTTATTTACCAGTCTTTTGAGGCATGTCTCTAACAGCTTTGCACATCTAGATACCAAAATCTGAAGTCTTGCCAGACTCTCAATTGAACTTTGGTTTGGACTTTTACTAGGCCACCCAAACAAATAAATATGCTTTGATCTAAACCACTTGCTCCGAGCTCCGATAAACGCTGAAAGTGATGCTTTTTTCTCTTTTTCTTTTTTTTTTTAACTTCTACAAACAGAATAAATGCATAACAGATCACATGAAAGACCACGAGCTGTGCATGTAATTCACTCCAAAGATCCAAATACTGTTATAAATGTTAAACAGGGCTGATTAAAGTTTCCCGAAAATTCCTAAAACTAAATACAATGCAGTATTTTGGAAAGTATTCAAACCGTTTTTCACATTTTGTCAGCTAATAACTACAAACTTCAGTTTAGAAATGAACACATTCTAGCAAAGAATTGTGTGGGAGGAAAATAATATGTGGTTTCCAAAGTACAAATTTGCAAAGTCTTCATCAATATTCAATCTTTCCAGCTGCAAATCTTTGGGGATGTGAATCTACCAGTTTTACACATCAAGTCACAGGCATTTTGCTCATTCTTCTCTGCAAAACGCCTCTAGCTCAGTCAAAGTTGGTGAATAGAAACAATAAACATCAGTTTCCATGCCTCCAGATTTCAGTCGAATTAGGTCTGGACTTTCACAAGGCGTTTAGGAACCGTCTCAGGTTCCATCCGTCTTTCCAGCTTCCATGTCCCTGCTGACGTGATGCTCCCAACATTGTGTTTCATCAGTACAGTGTTCATCTGATACCAGGTCACAGTGGGGATGCTTTCCACAGAGTCAAGTGCATTGTTGGTTTTCCTTTCACATATTATATTTTGCGTTGAGGCTAAAATGTTCAATGTTGGCGTCAGCTGACCTCAGCGTCTTCCCCACATGTCTGCCGTGTCCCTTGCGTTGCTTGAGTCAAACAGGTCCCACTCTTCAGATGGGATATTGTTTTATTGACCCTAACCATGCCCTGCGACAGACTGGCGACCTGTCCAGGGTGAACCCCGCCTCTCGCCTGGAACGCAGCTGGAGATCGGCACCGGCAACTCCCGACCCCATTAGGGACAAAGGTGAACAGAAAATGGATGGATGGATGACCCTTGCATGTTTTAAACTCTAAATGAGGTTTCTTAAAAAGAAATTGTAAAGGCAATCAGTTGCACTCAATCTATATTCAAACACATGAAATTTACATCACTTGAGATTTATGCGATTGTGTTGGTCACCCACATAAAGTCCTAATAAAACAAGTGCACAAACGTAGCATGAAGGAATATATAAAGTCTGCGTTCACATAGCCCGTTCTTTTAGCCAGGATCTAACTAGAACAATAACAACATCCATCTTTTATTTATAACTTGTACTTCCAACAAGCTGTGCAGGAGCTCTGTGTAATACACCTCTGCTCCACAACATTCTGCATGTTCCTCCTGATAGTTTTTCCTGTGATGTAAGGAACTTTTTCTGCTGGTGTAAGACAGTACGCCGAGGTGCTGATATGTGCTCAGGATCCGGATGACAGAATCGAGGCAGCTCTGGGCCCTGCAGACGGAGAGAGCTGATGGGCAAACAAAGAGCTGTTGAGAAGCAGAGATTTACAACTCAAAGGAACAAACAGCTCAACAGAAACGGGCCAGAATTTGGCCGTCAAACTGCAGAAGAAATCACAGGTTCTGCTTTGCTGCGAAGGTGCGGGTCGGTTCTGCACAGCATGTCAGGAAATCATTAACACCTCGCTGTTCGAGGGAGTTTTCAGCAGGTGAAAAGCAGCGATTTTTCAGGCTTAAAAACACTCCTGAATGGAGAGTTTTCAGCTCCGACGTGCGACTCTTGCATCAAGCAAGCAGACAATCTAGATTTTCTCTGGATTTAACATAATGATAGATAAATCCCTCCTGACTTTCTATCTCAGTAAGCCCACAAAGATCAGCGGTCCATACATTCCCATATGTGCCTCTGGATTTAATAGATCCTCCCAGCAAAGCCTCTTCCTCCCCCCAGAAATTACAGGGAAACTATAATAGAGGCTCTCTATCTCTTAGAAACATTTATTTGAGCACAATATACGTTAATTGACTACGCTTACGGAATACATTTTAAGGCTAATTTTTCATTACTCTTGCAGAAAGGGTCTCATAAGTCTCATTTGGAGGCTCTGACACTGGCTGCTTCCCTAAACCGGTTCAAATTAGGAATGCATTAGTGGCGCTTCTAAAAATTACGGCTATTGGGCAGATAAGATGGGACTTAAAAACGCAATCCTCGCCGAGGCCCGGCCCTGACAGCGCTCAGAATATTTAACGCCTCGACACAGGCAATCAAATTCCTCCTCTCTTTTTATGTTTACCCTTCTGACAAGGCTACGGCAGCTTCAATCAGACCACGACTGATGTAACCCGACAAAAAAACAAGAGTTATCTCCACCGAGGCAACAACGCGTCTTTATTCAAACACCCATCAAGTTTCATCATGATTCACAGCAATCAACAGGTAGAAAACGAAAGGACGCATGCACAAAATTAATAACGCAAGTTGTGTTGGTTTTTTTTGTTTTTCTCTCAGAACCAGGTCGAGGTCCGGGTGTGATCTTTTCCTGTTCTGACCCCCCCTGAGAGAGAAAGAGAGCCTGGATGGGACAAAGGGACCCGGCGTTTTCTCCACTCCGGGGGATCGCCTCGACACCAGATGAAAGACACCGAAGGTATGCCGCCTATCCCGGCTAATCCAAGAGCAGAGTCAAATCAGAGAAATCCTCCAATCTGAATTCAATCCTTGGACACTTGTGCTGTTTGAGGGTTTGGATCAATGCCAGTAAGATAAAGAGGCCGCACAGAATAACAGAAAAAGGGGAGAGCAGAGAAGAAGAGAGGGAGATGAGGGGCATGTGATAATGAAGCACTTCTGAAACTTGCACAATATTCTCACTGATCCCCACATGTGGCACCGAGAGATGAAAGCCAGAGGTTCGAGAGGGAGCGAGTGCTGGCATTTTTAGTCCTCATCTAGAAACCTCCAAATGTCTGTGCATGCTTTACATTTTGTGACTTTTTAGTTAAACATCTGCACTAATGTTCCAGACTTCAATTTCTAGATTTTTCTCCCCCCCAAACTGCTTTTATCGCATTCGACTACAAAACTTTGATCTAGTTGGGGATTATTACTACCAGAAACCTTAAAGTAACACTGAGGTTTCTTAATTATTCAGCTCAGGGCTGTTTCAACACTTCTGGCATTTGAATAAAGTGATATCAGCTCCATTTGGAACTCTATAGTCCTACATTACATATACTCTATATCTGCCAGATGTTATTCTTGTAAAGTCACACCATGTGTTGTAAAAAATAAATGGGTTTGTTTGGCAAAATTTAAGAACTAGCAGTTCTAAGAGTTCATACTGGTAGAGGCTAATAAAGTGGTGAAATGGTGGCCCTTTTTGGATCTTTAAATGAACTTATTTCCAGCCAGTGAGTTGGACAACAAAGAAAGATGCGATAAAGGAACTTATCTCAATATTTATGTAAAAAAAACAAAGCTTTTATTTTTGAGACATTTGAATTTTTAGCATTTAGTCAGTGGAATAGGGAGTAAACCCAATATTTTTCCATATTCCTCCAGACCTTTCAGGACTATACATCTTACCAGGCATGGGCTGAAGGTTTAAAAAGTTCTGCTTTCAAATCTGCAAGAATGTGCTATTATACTTTTAAAAAAAAAACAAAAACATTATTATAACTGATTCTATCAGTATGTCATGCTAGTCAGAGCAGTGAGGATAAATTATTTTCCGTTTAAGCAATTAGGTTATGTTATATAATTTTGTTTTAATGTATAGCATTAATACTAATCTCATCATACTGCAAATTATATATATATATATATATATATATATATATATATATATATATATATATATATATATATACATATATATACACACTCAAACTGGTCAATAGTTTGCATAACCTAAAAAAAATCAATTGCATTTTGATTCTTTTTTGTGACCTATTTTTGAAGTAGTATAGTTTCATCAAAGAGAAAAAGCAGGAAACAAAAAACTGGCTGATGTTTGGTGGGATCAGACGCGATGCTTTGAGTTATCTGCAGCAGATGTAGATAAACGGAGACACTGAAGTGCTTCTTTCAACAGCGGTGCGGATCGCAGCAAGACAGAGCAATTTCTACTTGTTTGGATGTGTGCTGCTTCACAATGCCAGGGATTACTCACTCTCCTCTGAGGATTACACGAGATGCATAAATCTCATGCTAATCTAAAATGTATCTAAGCTGGACAGACCCCATCCCAACACCAATCTATGCATTCCCCACACCCACTGGATCAAACCAGAATCTCTTTATATTACAAACTAAGAAGCAACTACAGAAGCACGTAACCTTATGGTCGATTTTGATCCTGAAAAGTCTGGATAATCAGTTGGTTCCTTCATCTTTTGCAGCACAAATCCAAAAATGAGTGAAAAAGGCTGGATATGTACTACAACTGGTTCACCATGTCCCCTCAAACCAAGATTAGCTTCATCCTGCTTCAGTTTTCGGTTGCTTCTCAGGAAGAAATCCACTGATACTAACAAGCAGAAGCACAGTTCACTGAGGTGCTGTGATTGGTCACAGCTGAGCGAGACTTGTGTCCAATCAGAGCTCGTCATGTTTCGTCCGTCCAATAACGGTCAGCTTGGAAAGCTGAGCGCTGAACTTTCCATCTCTTTGGGTCACTGGAATTAAGAAAGGAGAGTGGATTACTGCTGCGGTCTGTGTAACATCACTTAACATTAGATTTATGCAGGTGTCTATATAATATCTGCTTTAGCTGCGACTCCCACAGTCAGCTAAATATCAGACGTCAAAGCTATGATGAGGTTCAGAAGAGAAATGTTTTTGCAGAGAAAAAGATGAGGAATAAAATTTTTAAAATGAGACCAAAATCAGGTCTGTGATAATGTACAAATTTGGTTTTATCTTCTTATCCGTCTTATGTTTTTTTTTCTCCTTTATTTCTGCAGTTTAATATTTAGAGGTGGCTTTTGTCCAACAATTCGATTTTTTTTTTTTTTTTTGCATGAAATCTTAAATATTTTTTGAAGACCTGATTTTTATTTGTATCTGCTTTTTAATCTCCCATGATGCAACTGTCATCTTGCAAACATATTTATGACAAAAAATATAAATACCAAAGCCCTAAGATATCATCATATGTCAATATTTTGAGTTATGGCTGTTTAACTGAGCTTTTATTTGAAAATTTTTTTTAGATATATATAAAAAAGAACAACTTCATTATTCTTCATAAAATAAATAATAGAAAATATTTGTTGCCATAGAAACAACTAAAGAAGAATCCAATTTAATGATGTTTGCATGAGCAGACATTTTTGGATACAACAAAACTGATTTGATGGGAATATTATGTCTTCTTACCTTTTCATAAATAAAAAAAAGTGTAAACATTTTCCAGTGTCTATATTATTTTATATCTAGGAAAACAGGTAACCCAAGTGAGACATAAAGTCTTAATTTGAAGGCAAAGAGTGTAGTCATAACCAGAAAGACGGAAAGAAAATATTCTGGTAAGTAGTTTTGTCTTCGTAATATCAATGTTTACATAACCCCACACAATGCGGTTAATAACGCCATTGTAGCAGTAATTCAACACATTTTAACAATATTTATAACCATGATAACTGTAAAGCTCAGTAATACTGATTGTGATTAGATCATGGCTGATTGAACAGATGTTTTGGGATAACAAAATAAATCGGTAGTTTGTCCTGAGTTGCCATGTAACAGGACTCAGCTGTGTTATTTGTCTAAGCTCAGAAGGTTAAGGTTAGAACAACTTATATAAATTAAGGTTCATTTTTGCTGTCCATAATTTATTTGTATATTTTTTGTTTTGTTGTTCTGTTGCAAAATCTTTTCTCACGGTAAAAAGATGGCCTCTATTTATATGGAATATACTATAAAATGAACCAGTTAACTAAATTGTTTGCACCTAGATTTCAGGAAAAAAAAATCTCCTAACAAAAGAGCATTATAATTACAGCTGCCACTAGATGGAGAATAAAAACTCAGAGTGCAGAAATAAATGAGTCACACGGACAATTAAGTGTCAACAACTGAGGCAAAATGTCTGGTTTTGGACAAATTATTCTGCGTAAGAATAGAGATGCACGCAATGCGGATGAAAACCAGAAAATAAAAACATAAATATTTTAAAGCTGAAAGAAAACAATGAATGGTTTGTATAGGTCTAAAATAAGTCAATACGTTCAACGTATCTTTACATGTAGTTACTATTTTCTCCAACAGATGTCTCTGTTTGGGTTACCAAAACCTGAACATGCCTGCTTGTGTTGCAGCAGGAACTTTAGGGCTGTGGTAATTAAAAAGCCCCTTTACATACTGTACTACACGCCGATAAGCAATCTATGCCTGGAATTCATCGCTCCCGCTGTTTCTCAGTGATGGGATTATCCTTAAGTCTGTCATCGGCGCTGAGTTCGGAGCCTGTAAGCCTCTGTACTTTAGCGTCTAATCTGCTGAAAATGACAGCTGAAGTAAATTGCCAGTCGGGGTGACTAGTCAAATCCTGCTAATCACAGGCTGGAACTGAAGCCCCAGTTGGGGATTTCTGCAGGAGCCCAATAACAACAAATAATGCTACGGGGACGGCTGTGAAAACCCACTCACAGCTGGAGGGCACGCTTCGCAGGGGAATCTGCAGGGAGCTTGCAACGTGATAATGGGAGGGCTGGGTGTGTGTGTGTGGAGGCAGAGAAAGAGACTGATGTGACAGGTAGAGGGAGTTGATTGAACACTTGGAGACACAATCAATTCCTCACCTGTTGATTCTCCTATGGTAAATTCGTCTGGCTTCAGAGGTACGTCACGCTGGCCTGTCACTGCTGTTTCTGACTGGAGACACATCCGCAACGACGAGAAGGAAATGGTGGAAAACAAAAACAAGAGATTTAAAAAAAACAGATAACAGGCGGCGGCACAGAGAACAATGTCATTTGCACAGGAAGGAAGAAAAATAAGAAAAAACAACAGAGGAAAGAACTCCAATTCAGCATCAAGGTCAAAGAGATGCGTTTGTGTATGGAATGTTGTTTCACTCTGAAGTTATTTTCTCTGTTTTCTCTTTTCCGTGCAGGGCACACCGCCAGAGCAGGAGGAGGAAACATGTTCTCTCTCTCTTTCTAATGACGCGAGTGTCAGGAATGTCCTTGCTGGGGGAAAGGAGGCGTGTCAAGGTGTGCCTCGCATCGCCTCGCAGCCCATGACCGCATCAGATACAGCAGACCGCTGCGAAGTGACTGTCCAGACATTAACCTTCCACTGAAAACGTTACGTGCAGAGATACAACTCCAAGTCGGACTCCAAAAACTAATAAAAATGTGTCTTTCTGACTTGCATTAAGTTGTAAAAAGCTGGGATGGTGCTGAGGCCATCGTTAGAGGATGAAAGCTGTCAACATGCAGAGGTGTGGAGCTCATAATGGGTTTAATGGGTGAGAGGAAGAAAGACATTAGAAAACTAATTAACATCAGGTGACAAGATTAGATGGTTGGCAGAGATTCTGGTAGTCAGATAAAATTATGACCTTAATCCAAAAGTTCCCTCGTAATTTAGCCACAATTTTTTAAAAAATACTAATAACTTAATAGTGTGAAAATGCTATGTTAGCATTCAGAACCTCCACTCTGACTGAAAAATATGAACCAAATGTGGCTGAAGAACTAATATTAATTTCCCTTCATGTTTTTGGGTCACTTTAAGAAGTTTCTTTGTGGATACTTTCGAGGACTTCCAAGCAGATGAGTCCCAACCCTTTCCTGAACTTTTCCAGATTTTTGGAAAGTTTATGACGGTGTTCGTCACCTAAACCAGAACCAGGTTAAGAACCACGGTGGAAAATCCTGATTTTAGACGCTTCAGAGGGAAGTGAAATGTTTTTTTTTTTTTATAAGAATTTATCTGCATATTCTCAGTCGGTTTGGGTGCTTAATCCAGAAATGATGTGAAAATTTAAAAAAGAACAGATGCCATTAAATGCTGAATAAATCAATAATAAAGCACCTTTCTTTCTTTTTTTTTTTTTTTAAAGAAATCCCAGTTCTTTCAACTAGATAACAAATAATAGCCTTAGACATTTATCCAGAGCTGGAACAAGATAAAAGGATTTTCCATACAGATTGAGATGAGGTGGATGAATATTAAGACTGGCTTTGTGACTCAGATGTACAATAAATCCCTTCACTAATGCTATACATCAGTTGATTTCATGCTGATCTAGGAAAGTCATGCTTTTGTTGACAAATTCTGTCATTAAATATCTATTTTGTCACAGAAAACGAGATCAAAGCATCAATGGTGACATCTGTTTTCCCTCCCTCATCTGATACCAAATGTGTTGCTTAGAAGAAGAAATGTGAAGCTGCAGAACATGAAAGTAGCCTTGAGTTTGACATGCGTGTCGCTGGCTGAAATGTTCATTATTTGCCGGCTGTGCAAAAAGACATTCAGCAGGAATTCGCCTTGATTTTCTGACATTTGTGCAGATACTGAGTAATGAAAAGCTTTTATCTCTCTACTGACAGCATGTATGAGGCAGAATGGGAACATCAAGCAGCAATTCTTTAATGCTGTTCGTTAGTTTGCCTCGGCTTGAGAGGGTTTGTGGCAGCAGGTTGTCAAGAAATAAGATTTTTATCTCTAAAGGACGCAGAGTTAAAGGCAAACATAGGTCAGTCCTATAAAATCATGCAGGGTGGGATTTTTACGCCCCAATTTCACGTGGCTTAATGCCACTATTGATTCTTGACCAACTTATCGTTTGGCTGTCATCAGTATTCAGCTGGTGAGGTGGCCGTCGCTCCTTGGGATCAAGATCGGCTGACAGTATTGGTTCATGTAAACAAAGCCACAAAAGCAAAAAACAAGTTAACAGGCTGGTTTCATACTTACAAAAGCGTTGGCATATTCAATTTTGGCTCCTTTCAGCTCAGCTTTGAACTGGGTGAAAAACAGGTATGATTTTCCCTGAGGCCTGAAAGAAATTAAAAACAGAAATGTTTAAACAATAATGATCCCAACACACAGTCTCTTTAGTATTCACTGCTCCCTGACAGATCCCTTTCTTTTTTTTTTTTTCAGATCAAACATCATTTTATATCAAAGGTAACAAAAATACAGTCAAACAGCAGTTAACTGATTTCACTGAGTTACTCTTATCTGACTGTGGAGGAGCTGTGGCTCTCTGTTCTTCACAGAAATGTTTTATTCTAACCACGTTGGTCATGTACAGCATCTCAATGCTGGTGAAGTCCATACTTTGACTAGGCCACTCCAGTACCTTCATTTTGTTTTGAGCCGTTCATATGAGACTTGCTGCATTACACCAGTTTTTTCCCCCCGTTGCTAATTTGACATTTGTCATACTGTACAGCCTTGCTGTTTTCAAGATTTTTTTCATCGCAATATATTTGTAAGGTTAGACGAGAAGCATGTTGATCAAGATGTCCAAAGATTACAAGCTTTTCATTGGAAAAACACTTTACATCTGTAATGTCAAACTGAATGTCGGCCACTGATGCAGCAAAGCGTCATGTGACGGTGCATTTCTGACACTCTGGATCTCTTTTACAACAAACCTAAAGGAATCCAATCCTTTTATTTTTTTCTTGAATCATCGCTTTGACTAAAGCGACCTCAAAGACTTCAGATGTTCTGGGTTCCTTTGTGACTTCTGGGATGAGTCGTCAATCTCCACAGCTGCAACTGTTCTCCATTTGTGAATAACGGCTCTGACTGTGGCTCTGAAAGCTTTAGGAGTGGTTTTTGAACCCTTTCCAGACAGACGGATGAACAGATTTTTTGTTTCTCATCTATTTTTGAAGTTATTTAGGCAATGATGAGTTGTTTTCTCATGATATTTTGACATACTTTATGTCGTCAGACGGGTGATACCCCAGCGAAATGAAACAAATAATGAAAAATTGCCGGGTATTGCTTGACGACAGTTGCTGCTGCAGAGAGGTGCACAACCAATTAGATTTAGGGGTCAATGACATTTTCACATAGGGTCATTCCAACCTGGGTAAATCCAACCTGGGTTTTTTCTCTTAATAAATCACTAATTATAACCATTTAAAGCTTTTCTATATTTCCAGGTTATCTTTGTGTGATATTAAAACTTTTCTCATCATCTTACACATTTAAATCTAACAAAAAGACATTGTTAGCAGTTTTAGTTCATTTTCTTCCTGCAACCGTCACAAGTGACGAAAAAAAATAAATCAATCAGGTGACTCAGAGGAGCCGCAGATGGGACACGTTAGTGATGATGACGATGGGGTCGGCCAAGTGAAGAGGAGGAACCACCACAGACAGTTTGGTACGGTGAGTGGGCAGGTATTACTCATGTTAAGAGGAGGACACGCATCTGTTCACATCTGTCACATTATGGGAATGAGTCTTCCTTATCGGGATGGACCTAAAGCATTCATTTCAGGGCAAGATATGTTTTGAATGCAAATCGATGAAGAGTCTGTCTGTAAGTTGTGCCCGTCTCACCTCCACACGGAGCAAGAAAACAGCTGGTCGTCTTCGCTCAGGCCCACACTCATCAGCCATTGCTGTTTTAGAGCAGAACGATATTTCACTGTCATGCCAGCTGGGATTAATATTCAATAAAACTTTAGGGTCAGAGTGATTGAGAAAACACATACCTCATTAGTTCCTCCTTGAGAAGCATAGGTGAAGATGCACTCATACTCGCTCTGAAACAAAAAAGTAATTCAAACCAGATTAATATTAAATGAAAGTTTAAAAAGAGACAGAGAGTCTCTTATATTTCTTTCTGTCACTCAAACAGCTCAGTCTTTGATGTTTTTAATAGATAACCTAAATAAATGGGAAGCATTTGTAATTTTATCACAGGGTGTTGGTAACAATGTCCAAGTTCATTGTTACATTAAGAAACACCAGGAGCTCATTCTATGAATTTAAAAAGTTTTCTCCTTCCAAATTATTTATAAGTCCTTGAGGGCTGAAAACTCCGAATACATTTCTTAAAATACTTTTTGAAAGCCAGAAGAGGTTTTCTGATCAATATCACTTTAGGATTACATGGAAACCTGAAAAGGAATGAGGAAAGGAAGCCTTTTAAAATACCGGTTCTTGAAACAAAAACGTTTGCGATAAAAATCACCCCATCAAACGTTTTGTGATGTAATGTTTGACTGGGAATTAATTGGAAAAGCATACAAACAAAGTAATAAATAATCTCATTTGTTGTGCAATTGTGCTGTAACTGTCATGATGAGGCTTTTTCCAAACATGAGAAAATAGCTTCAAATAATCAACATGAATAACCAATTTACTTGCAAAATTCTAAACAGAAATGTAAATGTTTTATTGGGTATTCCAACACTCAGACTCTTTGATGCTTGTACATCAAACATTCAACAATTTTAGGCATAATCTCAGAAAAACCAGTTCAGCGCTACTAAAAAAAAAACATAATAAAAAAAAAAAAATCTCATCCAATCAATGAAGCCCTTGTGGCAGCTGAGCAGAGACGTGTCAGCGTTTCACAGGCTGTGTCGTCATCACTCAGCGACTGCAACTGACCGATGGAATGTAGTTTTTCCGCTTGTATCGTTAAAAAAGCCAAACTGGACATATTCAGCATGTTTATTTTAAAGATAAAAACGGGTCATGTTATTATTATTTTTTTTTACAGTTTTAAATCGATAACAATGTCGGTGAAGTTCACAGACCTACATTATGAATAGAACTTCCTGTAAAGCTGAAGAATAAAGGAACGCTCGGGTTAAAAATGACGGGCAGGTTAATGTTTCCATGGCAACTCTCAGTTGAAACGAGCAGTCGATGGCTCCAGAAAACAAGAAAAGCAACTTACGACTCTCTCAGAGAAAGTGTGCACAACTCCTCCCGGCTTGACGTTGAGCTCCACTACCTTTGTCTGCTCGGCCGAGACACACGGGGTCACCGAAATCCCCAGAAGCAGAAGAAACATATTCCCGAAGAGCTGCATTTTCAAGCTCGGTCTTCTCTGATGTGTGGCGTTACACTCCGATCAGTCAGTCCGAATAAGAAAGATGTCCCGTCGACTGTTAATGACGTCAGAGCAGTCGTCACGCCGCGAAGCACTGCCGGCAACAGCAAACACCTGAAGGGAAGCACTAAAGATATATTTAAAAGTAATAATAATAATAATAATAAAAGAACTTAGTTTAAATTTTACTTCACATGTTTTGGAACTGCGTTCATTAAGAAATGGACCCACTCACTGTGACCTGTTTTTCACCACACGGTGACGCTCTTTTTCAACTAATACAGTGTCAATAGTCAATTCAATAGTCAGTCAAATGTGTTAAAAGTTGAAATATACGTGTATTATATTTTATAATACTTATTATGTTGTCTGTGTTTACTGGCAACGTTTTATTTTTGGCATTTAGGTAATGTTAAAGTATGTTATTAATTAATATCGTATTTATTTTCATCTTACAAATATTTACAGAAATAATTTTACTTTTTTTCTTCAATATTTTTGCATGGATTTTTGTGGCTTGCCTTTCTTTTTGTTGTTGCCTTTTTATTTCTAATATTTATTTTAAATATATGTTGTTGTTTTTTTTTATTTCTCTAAACATTTTTCTATGTCAATCACAAAGTATTCAAATGGTTTAGTTTTATTTTACAATTATTTTTCAAAATATACAATAGAACAGAGTAGAATAGAAAAGCACCAAAGTGACAGGCAAAATGGAAGCATGCATAGAGGTATAAATATAAAAATAAAAATAACGTACTGCATTAAAAAAATACAGTAGAGGTAATAGCATACTCTGATTCAAAGAAATGTGCAATTGAATAGGAGATAATTATTCCTTTATTCTAGAAATTTGTTGATTCATTATGATACCTTTAGGCTTTTTGTCTCCAAATATTATTTTATTTTATTGATAATAACATATATCTATTTCCATTTAATTTTTATATTAATCTGTCTATGAGTTAATTTTTTTCCTTCTGTGTCTGTGACCATTTCTTTCCAGGGTATACTCAATTACAAATGCCGTTACATCAAAAATTGGTGACAGACAAGCGCTTAAAGCCAAAATCATGCAACATGTCACAAATGCTGTAACTGACGTGACTGTGTCTCACAGGAGACCATTTTCCTGAGGTCTGTTTCTGCATGTCTCCTCTTATGTGTGCTTTATGTCTCTGGAGCCATTAAACATCCACAGGTGAACATGTTTCCTTTGAGAGGAGACATCCGAACATTGTCTGGCACTCACATGCAAAGTCCACAAAACATTGTAAGCATTTGGACCAAATATTTAAACACAAAACAACTACAGCGTTTCAGCTTGACCACCTTTTCACCCAACTCTGCCTTCTGTGCACTCTGCCTGACATCTCTTCCTCCTCAGCTAGAAAACTTTTCTGCCAAGTTAAACTAATCGGTACAAGAAATCTTAAAAACAGGATGCGTTCACTCAGTTAGCCAGCTAAGTCTTTCGATATTTATACAGCAGCTGCATAATTCAAAACACTGCCATCATCAGACAGGGAAAGCTTCTGTTAGATGCAATGATGTGCGACTGGTCAAACTCACATACGGTACTGCTTGTTCTTCCGGGCAAATATTGTCCACTCTACATCAGACACAAGAGTGTGTCAGACGAGAGAAAATTATTTCCTCGTTTAATTTCCCCTCCACTTGCACAAATAGCTTTCACGCCTTGGTGCCAACAAACAATTCCCTGAAAGGTAAACACCAGCCACAGACAGAGAAACAGAACGTCAGCATCAAGAAGGCGCCAAATTATTTCACTAATGATGCGAACTCAGTGCTTCAGACTCGGCACGCAGTGGGCAGCACTAAAGCCCAACACATTTCTGTGCCTCAGTGGCATGTTACGTTTGTATTTTAAATTGTTTTAATCGACTGCATTTGAACTGGTGAGTTTAGAGAGTTCGTGTTGTGCACACTGGATGGCACATCTGTGAATACAGTAAGGCAAGAATGTCCATGAAAGCTGGAGATTTGTGCAAACCAAGCATTAATGAGGAGCAGCCTAAGAGAGACCTGGAACAACAATTTACAAATCTTTTGGTTGGATAACTTTAGTTGTGTGCTCCATTAATCTGGTCTTTATGGAAGAGGGGCAAGAAGATAAACAAAGCATCTTTTGCTCATTAATCTCAGGATCATTATTTCTTCATTCATGATTTCTTAAAAATCATCTGACTAGTGACTATTGGCATCAAGGGGATAAATCAAATACTTCAATGGTATTTTAGTTTTTTTGTTGGTACTAAACCTAACTTTTTGTCATGAAACTGCCAGTCAGCTGTGAATATCCACTTTTGCTATCTCCACTAACAAACTAAGAATTGGTCTCTTGTGAAGAGCAAGCTAATAAGACATATTGGTGTCAAAAGACTCTTTCCTTAATGCAGGTCCTCTCTTTGGCTTGTTTAAGACACAAACTGGCAGCTCTTTAGCATCCCTGCAGTCCACCCTGTTAGCTCTACCATTGCTGAAGGGCAGTCTCAGACAGTAGGTCCTCTGGGCGCAGCCGTGCAGACGGTCAGCCCATGATAAGAATGACAGGAGTTGAGGAGACACTGAGGTCAGCAGTTTGCAGACGGGCTTTCCTGGCCGTCACCGGATCTGTGGAATTTCTCTTCTGCTTGCCATCTCTCACAGGATGGGCCTGCAGCACGGCCTGCGGGATCGGCACGCCACCCTGCCCTGAGCAAACAGCACCTGGCGACTCTCTGTCACACTCAGACCCACTGCAGTGGCTTGGCTCTTGTGGGCCAAAGACGGCATGTTTGGGTAAGAGGATGAATAAAATGGGTTTCAGTCTCGAGTAATGTGATTATATGTTTAAAAAAAAAAACAGCAAAGCACCTTAGAAAAGTGATTCAAAAATACCTTTGAATGGAAAACTCCATGATCTCACGTCTAAACCGCCTGCATGTTTCTTGCATAAACAACCTGAGCTACTTTTAGATGACTTTATATTAATCAAGATTTTGAACACTGCTGAAAAATAAATCTTGCTGCAACGAATGTGTATTTAGTCTAAAGAGTCTAAAAGCATATCTGCTTATAGAGGAAATGTGGCTTGTGGCAGGATATAGAAGCATTAAAAACAATCTCTGTGTATTTAAGTCTGGGGTATTTTTTATTTTTTTTTGGATGACAAAATTAAAACGAGGCAGAACGAGAGCACTGCTCAACAAAAACAAAAACTTCATTTATTATTTATACCCTTTGACATGCCAGGTTTAAACAGCATGCCACCAAAACCTGGTGACAAAGTGCAAATAAACCGAGACATTCCCAGGAGACTGACATGGAGCTATTGCCAGATGAATGTTTTCCCAATCAGTCACCCGCTGCAGCGCAGCACAACAAATACACACAAGCAGGCACATGGTGTGATGTGGTGTTTATTTTCCTGTTATTTTCCCAGACACAAACATGCAAAGTGCAATAATTGCAGCTATTTCTCAGAGAAGTCAAGCAATGAACCACCCAACATTAAAACGCTCGTCAGTTTTCGGTGATTACTTGTTTTCATCAGCAGGAATAATTCTGCTTCAAAATTGGTCATAAATGGCTTCCCTGTGTTGGAACAGAAACCCAAAAAAACATCTAGTGTAAGACAGAAAATGAATTCAAAAGATTGTTCTAGATTGTGAGCTCAGTCTCACAGTGGCAAAGACTGGGCAATGTCTATTAAAACTCAATTCAACTTTATTTATGAAGCCCTTTTCAAAACACGAGTGGAAATCAAAGTGCCAAACAACAACAAACCAAAATATATAAAAAAGCAAACATTGCAATAAAATACATTAAAATAGATAGAAGGAAAAAGTCACATAATTTGAAATACAAAAATAAGGCAAAGTTGGCCTTTAACTTTGTAGCTGACAAATGTAGGAAACACATTTTCCTGCATGTAAGGCAAGCATACAGTTACTAGTTAACTTCTGTCTTGCATTGCTTATATAAACTAATATCTGTTCATATAAATAACACTATATTAGGTCTATCTGTCATTAGGAACAACACATCATTTCAAGCCTCTTTCACACATATGAATAAATCTGATATAGATTCATAAAACATGTTTAAATACATTCTTCTTTCATCACTGTAGCAAAATGAGAATAAATCCAGCTGTTGGGGTAAGAACACTTTTTAAGAAGGGGGCAGGATTACCAATTAACTAAAATCTGCATATTATTGTTTGCAAATTTTACCAGTGCCTCACTTATTGTTATACCAAGCCATTCCTGTAAAAATAAATTTAATATATAGCATTTTAAATTGCTTAACTTATTGATTTACAGTGATCAGAGTATGTTGGGGGTGTCTTCGCTTGTGATTGATGTAAAGGAAGGTAAATGAGATCTTCAGCACTTACTGGAACTAAAGGGGAGGGAGGAAATTGAACAAATGTTCTCAAATTAAAGGATGAATTTTACTAAAGTTCTCAGTGTGAGGTCACACTACTGCAATAAAAGACTTATTTTTGAATCTTTTGACACTTTTTAACAGGGTTGCCAATATGTGTGGCAGGAAGTGTATCATAAATACAAATATTACAGAGTAGCAAACAGTGAAACAGCATCAAAACAGTAGCAGCTTTACTTTAAGAACAACCAAAGGTTATTAAGCACATGTCTGTGTCTTCTGCAGGTCAGCTCCTGGAAAACAGGGACAACACTGATTAACTTTAAGTTGTCTCTGCTTGAGTCAAGTTGGAAAAAACAGGCGCTACGCGTAGGACTTACACAACAATCCTGCAGTTTCTTGCCTGGACGTAGCTTCCTGTGTATCTGATGTCACACCTGACCTCATTGTTGGAGAAGTCAGACTCCTGGACCTGCTGGGAGGGGTTCACTGTCACCTGGCACACAGAAAACAGTTACGTGCAAGATAGATGCTGGCTAAATTAAAATATACAAGGGAGATAAATCAATGAAATGTGGAGGTAGTTGTTTTGATCTCCAGTCCTACCTTGAGAACGTAATTTCCAGGTGACACATCAGTGATATCGATCCACTGGCAGTCAATGTTAGCATGATATGTATCATAGCATCCAGGACCAAGCCCCTTAAAACAAACCAAGCTCATTTTACTCATGTTTTCTACTTAAATGCTGGGTTAATAATTTTTTTTATGTTCAGAAAATGGGATTTAAACACCAGTAAATCATCTAAAACCAACAATAAGATGAAATTATAAAGTAGGAATGACAAAAAGTGAGTACATTAGAGCAGACTGACCTGTGTGTGAGCAGTGCAGGCAAAGCGTCGCCGTACTCCCGGGTCACATGAGGTGTCCTCCAGACAGAAGCTGGCTTTGTGTCCCTCAGCAACCTTCTGTCCAGTGGCGACGTCCAGAAGGTCGTAGTTACTGAAGGCCTCCATACTGTGGTAATGTCTGCAGAGAGCAAACAAACACACTCAGAAAGCTTTGAGCTGAACACGCTGTGAAAACTAAGGTTTCTGTGAGTTGTCGCAAAGGGGACTGTACTGTACTGTGCAAAAGTCTTGCGGCATCCCTAATCACTTTGTTTTGCTTTCAAGAAGCCAGACTTTTCTAAATCAGTTATTGTTTGCTACTCAGATCAAAGAATCATTTAGTCATTAAAATCATACACAAACGGGATGTCTACATGCACACTTCAAACATAACATTCCTAGCTTTACACAGCTACAAAAAAGCGTTTAACAGACACAAAAAGTGCTCTGGTCAGATTAGACCAAAATTGAAAAGTTGCTGACCAGAGTGTGGAAAAGGCCATCTACCTTCCCTCATTGGTTGTCCCACTTCCCAGTCACATTTAACATCACTTAATTGGACAGTTTGTATTCCGGGACAAAGTAAACAAAACTTGAGCTGCTTGTATGTGTGCATGTGTTATTATTACTGGCACCCTTTCTAGGAGGATGTTTAAGGTTTGGTGCACTAAATGATTAGTAGATTTTCTTAAATATATAGTTTTTATTTTTACCTTTTCATTTAAAAAATGGAGACTAAATTAAACTAAACAGAAAATTATTTTCATAAAATTGAGGAAATTGAAAATAATCATTTATCAAAATGAAATCCAATTGAGAACCTGTGTCCAGACATCTGCTTTGACCAATTTGGATGGGTTGATTTCCTGTTCTTTACCTTTATGAGCTGAGGTTGTTGGATGTTTTTATGAGGGAACTCACTGGTGACAGCTGTGCCATTCCCACTCATGTCTGGGTTTGATTGGGAGGAAGTCTGCAGTTCCCTGGTTCTTCACTCTCTGTGGGAAGCGCAGCAAGACTCTGTACTCCAGGTCACTCACACTCGGACGATATGCCGACCTGCAGAGAAAGGAAATCCAAGACAGCTACTTAGAGCAGATGCAGGACTGAATGACCTCATTTTTACATAATGCCTTCCACCTGACATACACTTCACTGCACTTTAAATTCCCTCTCATCGCCCTGCACAGCAGATTTACTGCAGTGGTGGGTTCGAGTCATGAATTGGTGGATTATATTTTCAGCTCTGAAATCCTTTGCCTTTCATTTCAGGGTTTGTTTTGCTTGGCAGCACGGCTCCTTAGATCCTCCGCAGATCAGAGGAGAGAAATCCTGAGCAGTGCCCAGGTGTGTGCCCAGCCGCTCTGCCACCGAGCTGCTACATCCAAGTAGCCAACAAGCATGAGGACAGCCAACTATCCTCATATTGCAGCCTCAGTCCTAATGACTGCCTTCTTTATTTCTTCAAATGGCAGCCAATCAAATGGACAAATTCAAACATATTAACTCCAGTTTAATCCCATTTGTTGAACAAGTCCGTGTGAGCAGCTTGATACACATTGCACTGAGTACGTGTTCCTACAGCTTGAACCTTTACACATACTGGCACATTACAACTACAGATTTCCATGTTTTTTATGGGATTGTGCTTGACTAACACAAAATAGATTATAATTGTGAAGTTCAAGGATAATGACATGCTTTAAAAAAAAAATTTACAATAAAAACCTGCAAACATTTGTATTCAACCCCTTTTAATCTGATGACCATAAGTGAAGAAAGACAGCGTTGAAAGAAAGCCATGAAAAGTCCTGTTTGCCATTTTCCATAACATGTTGTGGAGGAAAGAGGTCTGATCAGATACATCTGCATAAATCATCCCCACTTGTAAAGCATGGTGGTGGCAGCATCATGCTGTGAAGATGCTACAGGTTCAATTTCCAAGAGAACAGTGACCCAAAATATTCATAATGGTGTAGTTTTTTTTCTTTTTAAATCATTGTATGTTACTGCCATGTGTGCCACATTTCTAGATTTTCCTTTGCAAGACATCTAGAAAAGAATGCTTCACAGCACAGCTATGCCCTACCTATGTCATGTTATCTCCCACATAAAATCCCAATAAAATATCTAACTGTTGACTAATGGTCCTGAGAACAACAAAAATGGTGACATAACAGTACCTGGAAAGGCAGTTCTCTTCAGCTGCACAGCGAAGTGCATACATCTGTACTCTCTGGATGTACAAGGCTGCTTGGATGTAGTACGGGTCAGGGATTAGGTCTGGGAGACCTGCCAATAATAAATAGAAGTTACTCAAAGAGAAAATAGGTGCATTTGTATGGCTGGTGTTGTGATTTAGTGCATAGTTGCAAACAGAATATCAGCCCTAACCAGCTGGTGTGATGGGTGGTGATTGAAAACCAGAAGACTCTGAATAACCCACTTATTCTACCTAATACTATTATTAGTGTGCTGGAATAAGATGCCCTACAATATGTTTCAAGGCTTTTTATACACAAATTAAATTACTTGTTATTGTATACCTTCAATGCAATAGACTGTAAATCACTCTATTGAAACAAGCTAAAGATGTTCCTATAGGTGGCATATTTTGTTGTTGAACAGATTTTACATACTTTACATTTTTACATAAAACAATCAATGAAACAGCAGAAGTAATAACAAAGTACTCAGAAAAAATACACCTATTTTCCATCCACTTGTCTAAAGACATGTCTATGAGGACTGATTTGAAGTATTCTGTTAAATGCCTTAAAACTGGAAAAGCAGTCAAAACAGCAGTCAAAAAATCTAAAAACTCTTATTTTTATATTTTTCAAACATTCAGAAATATTATGTGAGTACATAAAAATATGACATGCAATGAAATTGGCTCAAGCAGTGCAGAACTTGGTGCTATTAGCAACTAAACTGGTCAGATTGAATGTGAGTAGCTCAATCTGAAAAAACACTTTTAGAAACCAAATCTGAATTAGCGTAATTTAAAATCCAATGTGGTATCGACATGACTGTTGCTAAATTGATACTGATTCCAATGTTTTGAACACATATTATTTATTTTTCAGCTGTAAACATAGTTATAATGTTAGACGCAGACACATTTAGATTATGTTAAAGGACTGAACTGTGAGGCCTGGTGGTTTTAGAAGATTCTGCTTAGGGCCCCATAAAGCTTTTGACCGGCTCTGGATCATGGTTTGCGGTTGATGTCAGACAAATAAACTAATTACTATCCAGTCTGCTGTTCGTCTCACCGTTGTGGAAGAACCTGGTGCCGTGGCCGGTGCCCGGTGTGTTGCGCGCGTTCTGCCTGTTCCTGCGGTCTGCCGGGTAAACATTATAGAAAACCGAGTTCCTGTGGTGGATGCTGTGTGGATCCCGAGGATCACCTGCACCTGTTGTATCTGGACTCCCAGGAGGAAACTGAGTCTCAACAGCGTTGCTGGAATATTCCACCTCTGGAGTGACTCTGGTCAGGGATTGCGTCCTGGTCTGCTGGGTGACTCGACCGTGATTAGTGACCCAAGCATTGGTGTGGACTGAATCCGAGCCCTCGTGGGAGCTTCTATCTACTTGGCTGCGCGTCAAATCCTGCGCTCTTGTTGGTGGCGCAGTGGTCTGTTGCGCGCCGCCGTCCTCCGCAGCAGTACCCCGGCCTCCTCTGGGGATTCCGCTGCCGGAAAACTCCTGCATGAAAACAGCAGCGCTGCTGTTAGCCGGACTCTGCGTGCCGGTCCGATCCGCGGACAGGAGGTACTGCACATCTGCTCCAAGTCGCGACGTGTCTATTTGGTCATTTTGCTCAGAGTGATCCGAGTCTTGGAGGCTCATAGATCTGGTTCTGGTGGCTCTCATGAGTGCAACATGAGGGATGACTTGGTTTAAATAGTTTTTTGTTGTCAGTAACATCTGGGTGCGTCTTCTGTTCTGGGAAGGCAAGCGATACTGAGTCCCAGTGCTGAGCAAACTGTACACCTGACCGTTATTCTCCCACTGGATGCGCTGCCTCCAGGGGCCACCAGGCGCGCGTACATGGTCCTGGCCGGCGCCTAAACGCACCAGGACAATGAGAAAGCAAGTAAGAAGAAACCAAATCTTCTCCATGGCTTACTGAGATTTTAGTCTCTCTCCCTGAAAAGTCCCACAACTGAATGAGTGTGGAGGGATACTTGAGTTAGACCAGGAGGAGAGGTTTCAAATCCACTTGACTTCGTCACCCACTTGCGCACAGCATCACTGGCAAGAGGGGAGGGCGTGGGGGAAGTCTTACCCATGTGGACAAGCAGTTTTATTTTAGTTTTAAATAAATGCAAATTCTGAAAGTCATGAAAGTAATTACATTAACTGTATTAATTCATATGCAATCAATGTAAGCGAAATTGTACTAATAACATGTTAGTTCAAATCTTCTTGGTCAGAATCGTTTTTAAAGTGTGCGTCAGTGTAGATGTGACCAAAGAGGCACAATTCAAAGATAAAGAAATCTAAACAAGTGTGGGATGCATTTTATTAAGACCTCTTTATACTGATACTCATAAACCTGTTCTTTTCAGAAATCATAGTTAGCAAATATATTTTTTCTGTAAGGCCAGAGTTTTGTTTAATTGTTTGTTTTAACAACATTAGAGAACAAAAAAAATATCATAAAGACCAAGGAACACATCAGACAGGTTAATCTGGCGGTATAAAATGGAGGAGATTGGTGCAATTTTAAACCAAGACATTGCTGTCAACCTAAACTAACACAGTGAACAGAGAGAGCATGAGAGAATCAGCTAGAGACCCACGAGAGGTTCACATTCATTTTGAAATCAGTGTGTTGAAGGGGGGAAAGTTGTGTTCTCTATGGAAAACTCAGAAGAAGAAATTCCCTTAAAGGACCACAGGTTGTTTAGGGGAAACAGTAAACATGTGGAAGAAGGTGGGTTAGTCCTATTCGACAAAATGAATCTTTTTTTGTCGAAAAAAGACAATTATGTCTCTTTCTAAGAGGCATAATGTTGTCACATGGCGGTGACAACATTATGCCGTTCCTTCAGCAGGCTCAGTGAAACTGCATTGAGAGAGTTGATTGGAGTCTTGATGAATCTCAGGAAAGTGCAATTCTGAAAGAAAATCTAGAGGCTGCTAAAGATTTCTGACTTAGGTCGAGGTTCAGCAGGACAACTCTAGATGCAACCTGGACTTTAGATGAAGCCATAATGTCCTAGTTAAAGTCCAGGTCTAAATACATTTCAGTATTTGTGAGAATACTTGAAAATTACCATTCACATGTGCTCTCTTTTCAGATTTTTAATTGTGAAAACATTAAGTGTCATATTTCTTCCAATGCCTTTTTATCTGCAACACTTTCTCTAATGTGGGGGGAAACACAGGGACATGAATTCAGCATAAAATGTTAAAAATCAATAAAGTCAGTGTCACCTAAAACAACACAACTTAAGACAGCCCAAAAACCAAAAATTTAATTAAAGTGAGATTGTTTTTATATGACCTACTTAGCCTATTAAAAATAATAAAAAAAAACAGTGTCCGGTGATCAAAGTTGTAATTTATCTTTCTGCCAGATGGGGGCGCTGAGTCCACACAGAAAGACTGGCATTTCCTTTGTAATCGTGTGAGTCAAGGTTTCTTGAGGTCTCCATCAGATATGAGGCCTTTTCACTGTTTCAAAACAAAGATGAGGCAAAAAAATGTTTAATATACAATATCACTGAATTACTAAGAATAATATCAAACCATAAACCATCCAAAAACCTTTTCCTAGATATATGTTACATAATTAGGTCTCTTTTCATGTAGAGGTTACTTTAAGGTCAGGTTTATTTACAGCCCTGTCACACATAACAGTGGAGTTTAATTTAGCTGGCATCCTAGACTGTTAAGCAACAGACCGCTCTTTAAAATCTACACAGATATGTGATACTGTTTGCATTTCATAATGCCAATTTTCCAGCTCTTAGAAACTCGGGGGACTCAAAAAGATGTTGCTGTCAGCAACATTGGAGTGCGACTGGACCAACTGTGGAACTCAGATTAAATTAAATTGTTTTTCCTTAATGTATCCTGACCAGGACCTAACCAAAGGATTGGATTATTGCTTAATCTTAGTCTAAATAAGTAAGCTGGTGTGTTTTATTTGCCAAATGCCCTATAAATTCCCTGCAATACTATAATTTAAAAAAAATTGTTTCCTGCAAAACTTTCTTGGTCTCTTTCTAAGAGGCTGCTAAAGATTTCTTAAAAATAAACTGAGGAACGGCTGGCAGGGGGCAAAAGCTCAGGAGGACCTGACCCTGTCCAGGTCCAAAAGCGGATTCCTTGATGGAGAGAGTCTCCGACGCTGACATTCCCCATTCCCCTTTAACACACTCTTTCAATTCATTGAGGTTTACAAGCTGTTTTAATGCATTGTTCTCCATTATCTTCTGCCTTAGTCTTCAACAATTATGGGTGACTGTTCAAGGTTTCTTCTTGAACAGTCACACATGCTTACCCAAACACTGGCATCTGGAAACACTGGCATCAAACTTTGCATTGTGTAAAATGTCTTTACAATGTTCAATATAATAGTGTGAACTGCAAAAACTCTGTGTTGGTGACTTTAAAAGAACAACCTGAAAATACGAGAAAGAACTGCTTTTGGGTAGTTGTGCAATGTTTCATGAAATTATAAATAACTCCTACTGTTTTGTGTTAAAAAAAATCTTTGCAAAAACATTAACCACTTGTATGAGAACAGTTTCAGATCCTACTTTACTTAACTCATATTTCAGATCTTTTCTCTTTGAATGAGTCCTACACAAAGCAAAAGAAAAAAAAAGAAAAGAACAAAAACAAACCACCAGCTCTAATTGCTGCCAGATTGTGCTAATAAACAGTTTCTACGCTGAAGGAACACGAGAATCTTTCACCTTTGCCTTTGTTTCCTTCTGTTTTGTCCTTAGTCATGCTGGCTGCCGAGACGTGCAGACAGACAGGTAGCCACAGTCGGAGGGAACAGTGAAAAAAGACAGCAGCACACTCTGCAATCATAGAAACATAAAAACAGACTTCCTTCACTCTAAACGGCCTAAATGTATATGTATACATGCATGAATGTGACAAACAGAAGGAAAGCATTGTGCATGTGTGCCTGTGGTGGGACATAATTACAGGGCAGAGGTTCAAGTTGAGACTGTGAGCAGATTATTATTACTACAGCCTGCCACTTTCATTTATGTCTCATTAATTACACCACTAAGAGAGACACTTTTCATGCACTAAACAATCCACCAGATCATATTCTGAATCTGTATAATTTTGGACCAAATACACAAAGTTCACAAAACTGTTTTCTGCAGACAGAAAAACAGTTTGTTCTAATCACACTCCAGTGTTCTTCCCCACCAGGCTTACAGCACGGTATGCACATTGTCTCATTGTGATGCAGTGTGGTGTAAAATCACCCAGCACAGCACTCTTTTCCAAAAAAGGCACGTAACGCCCACAAAAACAGGAAGTAGTTCAACAGTGTAATTGAGGACACCGAGTACCAGCAATAAAGCAGAAATAGCTGCCCTCAGAGTTGTGGTTTGCTGTCGGGTAGAAATAGTGAAAGGGCTACTGTCTTATGCTGGAGAAAAGATTAAATCACCTCTTTCTGCACTTTCTGCACCCAGGCTGCTCTTTACTCAGTTTGGGATAATGGAGCTACCTTTTCACACTGGCCCGCTTCTGATGGGGATGGAATATTATTCCAACAGTGTACCGCAGAAACATGATGCTCTATTATGTGAACGCGTCTTTATTTATGTTTGTCCTGGCAGGCATCATCTATGCTGGTGTCACTTTTAGCATGGTGAGTCCAAGCCAAAGGGGGTTTTGTGTGCCACCACCTGTTAGGATGTTACAGTAATCACCTTTCCACCCAGTATCCTTATGACACCCACATGACAGATCACATATACCTACAGCTGATGTCAGAATGGCTGCTGTTGCAAAAAGGTGCCAACAAATGGCCAGAATCCTTGAGTGACAACAGATTCTTTCAGACAGATTCATCAGGAGAAACAGAGAGAGAAATACCTGCTGGGAAACTTTATTAAGCTATTTTCAATCACTAAAGCAAGCTGAAAACGTTAACAGAGAGGGGAAAAAAATTTATCTCAGTCATTGAACTTCCACCTACTTTGGAGAGAGGGAGCTAAATTTTAACACTTACTTGACATCCTACACTTGGCTATGATGTTCTCTTTAGGGAAATGTGAAATTATCTTGATTTATTTATACATGTAGTGCAGAAACATATATAGCAGATACCGGCAGCACGTGCCTAGAGAACTATGAGCCGTAAGTGAGTATAATCTTGTGCTAATAGCCTAAATCTTTTGGGTAGTCTGTGACCTACTCCAGCATCTACTTGAGATGAACGAGGAGGACAGTTATTTTGGGGTTGCAAATCTGGAAACACCCACGAGGACAGACGTACAGTAGTGATTTGACTGAGCGCTTCCTGTTTCTAAAATAGATGCAGAGGGTCTCAGTGAAGTGACAGCCCCTCGATAGTGTTGTAGAGGTGTCCGAGAAATTAAATTATACACCAACCAAATTTTACAGGTTCATCAAGATAGTAGCTTAATAAAATTCACAGAAGACAACTTTCTCATTCAGCTGCTCCTGTAACCATCTGTCAGTTTCATTACGTTCTATAAACTTGTCAGAAACGGTTTTTCCAATTTATTTTATGCATTTTCAGAACCAAAGTGCATAATTTGATTTGTTTCCACTAACTTATTTATTGTAATTTCAGCATGAAAGGTATTTACCCCCTTTCAGACTCTTTTCTGCTAGACAAAAAAAAGCAAATGAAATTTTCAAATTATTTCATTTCAGAAGAAAAAACAAACTTTCAAACTAATTTGGCTTTGGGAAAATATAATTCTCAGACTTTAATAATTAATGTTTTGTAGACTTAAAAAAAAAACTGACATAATTTCTAAAATAAAGTAACTCCATAAATCTCACTTTGAGAGTTTATTTCCCATTTTTTAATCTTAGTATCAAAAAACATTTCCAAAGTGAGTTTTAGGTATGCAGAGGAATATATTGAACTTAATGTTATAAAGACAGTCAATCTGTATTATCTGTATTAATGGAAAACAAAAAGAAAATCAGCAGTTATAATTAACTGCCAAAAACTCTGCAAGAGATCTGGAAGTTTTTCACATCGGTTTTGACCTCAGAAATATCACCATTTATACAATTACAGGAAACTAAAACTTCTTTTTCTACCCTAATTTAAATAGTAGAAATGTTGATAATAAAAAAGACTCAACAAAAAACACAAAGGTGTTTTGATGATCTGTATTTAACAGAAACTTGTGAGTTTATTGGAAGGAAACACTGGTAGAGACCAGTAGTCCAACAATGGTCAACTGCATGACAAAAATAAAGACGACCAGTCAACTTTTAATGAAACAAAAACATTTTGTTCATAAGTAGGTAAAAACAACATAAGTTAACATGGCTGCTTTCTATGTACAAAAAAAAATAATAATAAAATTACACATTATAAAAAAGAATCATTGTCTATTTACAAAATCTGTACAGGTGTGAAGAAGTCCTCCTGCTGCAAAACAAAAATTAAAATGCACATTAGACAAGGTCTCACATTTTACATGCAAAATGTTATAAATATTTAAATAAATTTTCCATTACAACTTCAGGTCCTTCCTTCTTACCTATAAACGATTGAGCAGGTTGTTCTGAATGTCCTCATACACCTGGTCGTAGATTTCTTCTTTGGATTTCAAACCATCAAGGTACTCTGCAACAAAACACAAAGCGTATTTTTTACACCAAAAACTGATAAAAACTCCAACCACAGACAGGTGGAACACTACAATGAGATTTGGTTTATAAATATGGACAGTGATCATGTCGTACCAATATTCAAACTGAGGTCTTCCATCTGCTTTCTGTGCTTCAGGTACATAGGCCACACATGACCGTCAAACAGGCCAGGAGGATCAGGGACGGCGTACTGTCTGGTACTAAAATCATAATAATAAATAAAGTAAGTTAATAAGTTTATTGTAGAACAGTGTGAGAGCACAAAATTGGCTCACCTTCTCCTTCTTTTGCACTCCTCATAGGGGATTGCGATGTAATAGCACTTGTTGAAAACATCCAGCAGGGGCCTAAAGGGGAGAAGCAAAGGTGTTGACCACACGTCACATAACACATCTTCCATGTAAAAGAGCAGAGTTATACAACTGTTCATGCTGTCCTTTATCTATATCTCTGCAGCGTGCTTGACACTCATCACTAGTACACTGAGTACCCACCACCCTGCTGCAAACGACCACTCAGAGCCTCGTTCTGCTGAAAGCCTTATCTCTACCTGCAGACCAAACTCAAATCTGCTTGCTAGTGAGCATGAGCCAATGGGAGCATGCAAAATTAGCATGTGACCCAACAGAACTAACGGCGCCCTTGCATCTGCAATCATGAATCTTTGGGTTTCAGAGAACCAAGATGGCTCAATCTCTGGCATCATAGAAGCTGGAACCTAGCCAAGATGGCTGCTGCATTCACAGCAAGAACAAACTAGATCTACGTCCCTAGCTCGATTCAAATAAACAGCCAGCCATGCAAAAATAAACAGTCAATAAACCTACAGGTAGTTGTAGAGCAGGAAGCCTTCAACAATCAGAATGTGGATCTGTTTGTCAGGGTTGGCCACGTCAGGAACAGGAGCCAGGGCGACGCCGTGGGAACGGGCGAACTTCGCCGGGTTCTCGATCCAGCCTTTTATCGTGTTGGTCATGGCTTCCATGTCCATAGCTGTGATCACTGTGGAGCACGAGACAAGCAGAGAGAAAGAAAATAACAGAAACACGAGAGAAGGTTAGAAAACAAATCCCAACAACAGCTGTAATGATTTATGAATGTGTTTGCTGCTTGGATGCTACTATAAATGAATGTTTTAGCTCTAACTGATGCAACTGCGGAGGATGGGGTCTACTACATTAGATATGAGGTCAAGTATGAGTCACTGGCAGTCTTCAGTGAAGTCTTACCATCCCACTGCCTAAAGCCGTCCTCCCCGACTTCTATTTGATCGGGTTTCTGAAATAACAGTCACCAATAAAACATTGCTGGAACCTCATGGCTCTGAACACTTGCAGATCTCACTCACATGCCACAAAAGTTACAAGTGAGGAAGAAAAGGCAGAAACGGAAGGCACAAAACAGACGACATGCATAAAACTAAGCAAGAGTTAGTATGCAAAGATAATATTGTGGAGGACAGATAAAAAGACAAAAAGTTTAATATTTAGTATTAAGTTAGATGATTAGAAGTGGCTAAGAATAAAAGCAAATAGAAGGAAACTTAAAAACAGAGAAAATGTGATCAACATAGAAAAGGAATTGCATGCGAATGGAGGAAATGGGGGGAAGGGAAGGCTTCCAAAGGCCAGACCTCCCACTCTGATTACAGACAAAGCTCAGGCAGTAGCAATGAATGGAAAAGATGCCAAAAAAAAAAATCACAATAAACTCAAGCAATCACTTGGTGGGACTCACCTTGAAAAAGTCATCCTGGTGCACAACACAGCAGTTGGGCAAAGTCTGGATCAGTTTATTAGTTAGAGTGGTTTTACCACCATTAGTAACCCTGTAAAAACAAAGAAAATTACACAAAATGAGTATTGCTTCACTTCTAAGGGTCAGATTGTGGTTAGAAGTGGTTGAAATAGCTGATAAATATTAGTTATATTGTGTGTGTTGTTTAGATTCTATTTTAGGTTTCAGTCTCAAAAAAGTAACTTTTTCTAAAATATCTGTTAATTAGTATGGCAGTATCTACTAATTAGTATGGCAGTATCTGCTAATTAGTATGGCAGTATCTACTAATTAGTATGGCAGTATCTACTAATTAGTATGGCAGTATCTGCTAATTAGTATGGCAGTATCTACTAATTAGTATGGCAGTATCTGCTAATTAGTATGGCTTCAAGGTTAAGAGTTACAATTACATAAAAAACATTTCAGTAAAAGAGCTCAAAATAAAAATTACAATGTTCTGCTTATGTAAAAATCAAATAAAACATTTTTCTATAAATAAATAACCTACAACTTCCTGACCAGAAAGCCTGAATAAAAAGTAACTGATAAACACAGTAAAGTTAAATAATGTAGAGGTTTAAGGTGGAATAGATAGATCTCCCTCCACGTTTGAAGAAAATCACGCGGTGAATTTTCAAAAGTCCCGCTCGATTAATGACAACAAACCAAACCGGATGTGACTTTATTTTATTTTTCCGGCGGGCGGCTGATAAAACATGTGGACATTAAGGTGACATCAAACACAAACTTACAAAAACCTTAATCAGAGACAGATTAAATGTTAAATATACAGTTCGTTGTTGTTTTTTTTAAACAACTACACAGGTTCCTTTAAATAAAAACAAAAGCACTGAATGGCTTGTTTCAGCATTACTACAAACATGTTTTAACTTTTACAGCAGGAATTACAAATAATGTAGAGTTATATATATATATATATTTTTTTTACAAAAGCTTCTTATTTGTAAAGTACAGGACACCTACCCGCCAATTCCTATGATGTATTTCATCTTTTCTTCTTCTTTCGACAGTCTTCCCAGACGTCAATTGATATAAAGATCTGAAACACCAAACTCTGGACGAAACTCCAACAAATATAAAGTTTTTAAAAGTATTTAAACTTGCAGTCCTGACGATGTTCTCTCCTCTTGTCTTCTTACTTTCGACAGTCTGTACCTCAGACGTCATTGATCACTAAAGATCTGATACACCAAACTCTGGACGAACTCCTAAAATATAAAGTTTTTACAAAGTATTTAAACTGCAGTGCCTGGGCGATGTCTCGTGCTACAGCGTTGTCTCTTTACTGAATCCCCCTGTACCTCGCAGGCACCTTCACTCTCTGTATCCAGCTGCCTCCTCATTGCGTCACCAATCAGCTCACGCAGGGACTGGGCGTTCTCGTGCTACAGCGTGTCGCTGCAGGACCACCGCCTATTTACATATTTTCCCCACACCTGCTGTGGTCCGTACTCTTCCATTCAGCAGTTAATCCCCCTCCTGAGGCTACAGCTGTGGAACGACTAGCCAATCATGCGTGTCGAAAGATGCACGCCTAACATATTTTCCCCACACCTGCTGTGGTCCGTACTCTTCCATTCAGCAGTTAATCCCCCTGCTGATGTGCTCACAGCTGTGAAGGTCTACCATTGATGGTAGTCGAATGGCATCGCAGCTAAACAAAACTTGTGACCTTGGAAATCATGTATATTAGAAGCAAGAATGCTCTGCTGATGTGCTCCACCATTAACAGATCACAGTTGAAACCTAGTAAGTTTACATACGAGCTAATACAAACTTTTTGCTCTTCTGTGTTAGTATGTAGTATTAGAAGCAAAAGCTTACCACACCACCAAAACAGATACATGTGAATCCAAAGTTTGCATATATCAGTAGTAACTTGTTTGCTCTATTGTTAGTTAGTTAGTATTACCAAAATCAAACACCCAAAACCTAATGGAATTATTTGCATATATAGTAGTCTGATTTGCCTATTAATATCAAAAATATAATAATAATAAATATATATATAATATATATATATATATATATATATATATATATATAATATATATATATATATATATATATATATATTATATATATATATATATATACATATATATAATATATATATATATCATATATATATATATATATAATATATATATATATATATATATATATATATATATATATATATATATATATATATATATATATATATATATATAATATATATATATATATAATATATTATATATATATATATATATATATATATATATATATATATATAATATATATATATATATATATATATATATATATATATATATACTACTGTCGTAGAATATATACTACGACAACCGGACATTGTCATAGTGGATAAACAACAGAGGAAAGCCGTTGTGGTGGATGTAGCAATACCGAGTGACTGCAACATCAGGAAAAAGGAGCACGAGAAACTGGAGAAATACCAGGACCTCAGGGAGGAACTGGAGAGGGTCTGGAAGGTGAAGACCACAGTGGTGCCTGTGGTCATCGGGGCTCTCGGGGCAGTCACCCCCAAACTGGAGCAGTGGCTACAACAGATCCCAGGAACAACATCAGACATCTCAGTCCAGAAATGTGCAGTTCTAGGCACAGCAAAGATACTGCGCAGAACCCTCAAGCTCCCAGGCCTCTGGTAGAGGACCCGAGCTCAGAGAATAAGAACCACCCGCGGTGGGTGAGAAGGGACCATTATATATATATATATATACTATATATATACTATATATATCGATATATATATTATAAGAATATTATATATATATATATATATATATATATATATATATATATATATATATATATATATATGCATGTCAAGAAAAAATGCATTTAATACTGCATTACTTAGTATCAGTTCTTGTGACACAATTTTCTCACATATGTGTGTCAGGTATTTGAGGACAGTGAGCTTTTTTATTAGACAACAAGTTAAATGGAAACCCAGTAATTGGGCCACATGTCAATGGTTCAAATGGGAATTAGGGCAATAACATGCTCCCTGCCAAATGATTTTTTATTTAAATCAAAATAAATGAAGTTTTCACTTCTGTAAAGTCGGGTTACATGCAGGAAAGTAATTGCTTCAAATTAAATTTAATTCGATATACAATCATAAAATGTTGCCCTGTGCTTACCAATGTCTCTATGTGTCTGGACTTTGAATACTTGTCTGCAGATTGATTCTTCTAGATTAAAATGTGTCCCAGGGAGGGCTGTAGTGAAATGTGACAAATCTCTAGATCTGATGCCGTTACAAAACTCCTCCAGACCAAGATAACACACATTTCACGTTTGTCTTATCTCAACCGTCACACAGCCCAGTGCAGACATGCAGGTTACACTCTCACCAGCTGAAATGGTGAAAGGTTGTTGATTTTGAGCTACTTTACATCACATGCACACACTATATTTTCTGTAGGGAAAAATTGCCCACCTTCATTCTCTAATTCTGTTGTTCAGAAACAAATCCCAGTGGCTGTTTTCATAACACAGCGGTTTACAGCTGACACAGGAGCACGTTTCAGGGTCCAACAGGTCAGTCGGACAAGAATGTTTTACAAACAAAAACATGCCAAGACCTTGAAGGATTTATTTATATTTTTGCCATATTTACAGCCAGTTTTAGACCATGACAAGTGGGAGTTCACGTGATCATTTTAATCTGAGCAAACAATTTACAGTAAAATGATAGACATATGTTTGTGTTGTGCTTTTACAGTGAAAATGAGGATTTTTATTTCAGAAGAACTATAGGGCAGGTTTATGCCAGCATTTCTCTTGGCATTGGTACATTATAAATAAAAATGAAAATACAAAATGCTTCACTTTACATTCTGGTATCTATTTAGATTTCATTCGAGTTCAACAATAGGCACTCTATTCAGCCACAAAACCAGCCTATTTGGAAACAATGTGAAAACATGATACATAGAAAAAGAAATATTTAACCCTTTACGCAGAATTCCTGGTTAAAAAAGTTAACAGAATGTGAAGTGGGCTTTTTAAAACTGTTTACTTTATGAAACATGCCTAAATACATGGGTTATGCTCACAACATAATTAAAAAAACAGTCACTGAACATAAAACAGTAACATTCTGTAAGGAACTAAATGCAGTAGTGCAAATCAACATCAAAGACACAAACGTCACCAGGCATGTGACTGCAATGTTCTCTTCCCCTATTTCAAGAGACTGTAAACACAGAAAACATAACAATAAAATTGATTTTCTAATTGCTCAATATTGTCAATATTTCTGCTTTTTAATAAAAACAAGATGAAGTTGATACTCTCCAAATGGAAAAAATCCAAGCTGCATAAATATTACTTATCTAAGAAGAAATAAAAATCCAAAGTAATGCAAATAGAGTTTGCTCACCCCATCAAATCCTTGCAGTTGGGTGATTCAGCCACTTTTACAGCCACAGGTGAACTCAGTCCCAGAGCCAGGCCTGCAGACTTTCAATCCAGGTGTGATATTTTCTCTCTACTAAAAACTCACCAGTCAGCTGTTATTGGTGTTATACAAAAATGGCCATAATGTGGCAAGTCTTGTAATCAAAGAGAAGGGATAGCAGATGCTGAAGGTTATAGTTTCTGCAGAGACAACCACTACAGACCTCCAAATATAATGTGGCCTAAAGATTAGTTCAAAAATTTTATTTAGAGAGCTTTGTGAAGTGGGCCTCCATGAGCAAGCAGCTGCAACGATGTGTTACAGAACCGAAGATGATGAAAAACATCAGTAGTGGTGGTATGTAGCAGGCCAACACTGGACTCTAGAGTAGAGAAGACCTGTGCTTTGGAGTTATGAATCAACTCAACCTGACAGAACAGCTCTGATATAAATTAGACTAAAAGCCAGGTGTTCTCCAAAAGTAGTGTCTCAGTAATGCAATATTGGAAGAATGGTCTAAAATACCATAAAACCATACCTAAACATTATGTAAAGTCTTCCCAGATGATCTGAAGCTGCTACAGATGCAAAGGGTGCTCTGAAATCATTTTAAACCCTCTGGTTTAGGAATAGGAAGACAATTTCAAATGTCTGCAAACGTAGGTGAGCAAATACTTTTTGCAACATAGTGTTTCTAAGTCTAAGCAGAAAACTAACATCTTAAATGAAATGCATTAGAAAGAAATTTTATGTATTTTATTTCCTATCTCCAATCTAAAGTGGAATCTCTGCATGTATTGTGTTAGTATCTGTTCAGTTTATAAAAACATGAATGTGGAAGAAAGCAAAGTGAAAATTTTACTTAAAGGTTTGCCCTGACTGCAGTTTTCTCTCACCTACAAACTAACTATGGTAATGTTAATTAGTCTTATAGATCTTTTTCAAATGTGGGTTTTCTAGATTAGAAAATGCAGATGTATAGTTATCAGTACAATGCAGGCACATCATAGTACACAATACAGTACAAGTAATAGTTCACATAGCAACTGAGGTCAGAAAGAGAAAAGACTGACATAAAGAAATGTTAGTATATTTGGACCTTTTAAAGATACCAGAACAAATAAGACAGAGCTTGGAAAGGCCTTAAAGATACAGCAGCTATGAGGTAAAAAGAAAGACAGATGAAGGCATCTTTCACTTTGCTACATCTGACACAATTATATCTTCAAAAACCTGCAGTGAGAGAGAGCAGTTTGTTTTAGTGGTGCTCTCACATAAAATCTCTCCTCCCAACATGTTGCATCTTAAAAATGTTCATATTTTTGCCACTGAAGTTGGAGAAGCACTCTACATTTTGAGCTTTGAAAAGTGCATTTTTTCAGTTACTCTGATTTATGCTTTATTATTAAATCAGAGGGAGTGATCATCTTTCTTAACATAAATTACATCACTGAAAAAATAACAAAATCAATTAAATGCCTCATCATGGTCCAACAATTCAATATAAATCCCAACTCAGGTGTTGCAACAGGCAGCAACAACGTCCAATGAAAACAGCTTCTGTAACAGAACAGCCACTTGTACATTTTCAAGCTGGGAGAGTATCCCACTTTGAATATCATATGACAAAGTTGTTATCCTTTTGACTGGGGAACAACATGAGAAATCAGATTGTTATGCATAAAATAAGGGAGAAAGTGTCGACTTGCTGGATGTCTCTCTGCCACCCCCTGTATGCACACAAACAAATGTTGGAAGGTAAAACACAGATTTTAAAGATGATGAAAAATCTGCTTGATCCTTTCCATGCAATAAATAAGCAATAATTGACTCCATTAATCTATTTATTTCATCTTTATAAAAAAGTAGCTAAGTCCTTTTAAACAATTCTGACCGTACAAATGACAAAATACAAGCCTTACAAACCATGAAGCTAAAGTGGATTTTTATGTCAATATTTGTTCTTCATAATAAGCAGGACGTTTTTGCCGAAGCCTTTGCAGGACTCTCCAACAACAAAAATATGTTGTCATGGTGGTAACAATGGTAATGCCTGGCTTTTTGTGTGTTTTTGTGCAGTGCTGAGGTCTGTAGATTTGTTGGGTGGGGGAGGCTTTTCATTTTCAAAGCTTTGCAGCATTTAAAGAAACGGGGAACAATAAAACATAATGGCTCAGGCTATAACTGTATTTAGGACAGCAGTGGCTCTTTGTTGGTTGCATTACTGTCTGTAACAGTTCTGGGGATCAAAGATCGTTTGTTGTTTGAGGTAAATAACAGCTAGTTGAAGCTTTAAAACTATCCCAATGATTTTATTTATTGGTGGAGACAGGGCTGAAGAGTTGTGCATGATTTGTTTCATTCTGTTACAGCTTACTGTTCGCCAATCTCTGCATAGAATAGTAAATGTTGTTCAAAAATGAATCATTTTCTTTGGCAACATTTTGACAATACTCAGTCGTCTTTGTATTGCATTTTGAAAGTTGTATCTTGCTGGTTTTGTTCACAGTCTATTTTTCAGGCTGCTGGTTAAAACCAGTTCAAACTGTCTGAAGCCAGTCTGAGCCAGTTAAATGCTCCTGTGGTGTGTTATACTACCATTCAGTCCAATAATTTGGGTTTTAGGCAACTGAGTCATGATTATGTTTCAGCCAGCAGCAGCTATAACTTTCACATTAGTTTACTTTAAAATCCCCTAAAACAAAAAATTGAATTTACACAAAAAAACTAAAAAACACAAACCACTAAAACATATTTAAACTTTTGTCATGAAACAACTTTTTAGATCTTGAAATTTTGTTGAAATTTTAAGAGGTTGATCTAAAAGTTTTCAAAATTACAGCAACACCACTAAAATTGTAGACATATGTAGACCTTGTAGACTAGTCTGTTTGAAAATTAATCTTCATGTACGGCTGGGCCCATTTTCTGCTTGTGAGTTCTGGTTAGGGGTGGCCGAATAGTAGGTTCATGCCCCTCAAGCCTCTGGAGGATCCTCCACCTTGAGGTTCCAGGGGCACAAGCAACTTCAAATAACTGTTTGCTGCTTTGTAAGGGCATTTTATCAGCTGCTCTCTTAATCTGATGATTATGTCTAACAGAGACCTTCCTCATTATGCCTTTATCTTTACAGCCCATCTTTGTTCTGAATCAGCCACAAATCTCTTCACAGTATAACGCTTCAGTTTTTGTTAAATATTTAATCTTTTCATATCTTGTCACACACTACACCATCTGATGATTTTTGTCAGCAGAGATCCTTGCTCTTTCCCATATTGCTTGAAACCTGTGGCCTGCTTAATAATGTGGAACATCCTTCTTAAGTAGATTTCCTTTAATTGAGCTCACCAGACAAACTAATCAACCCAGCTCTCTGAAATGAATTATAGTGATTCAAAGCGCCCCAACACACAATACCATCTATAAATTTAATAGCACAACAAAAAATGTAATCTTTATGACACTTAAATTCAATTTGCATAACAATTTGGAACACAAATAGTAGGTTCATGGTGCATGAAGCAAGCCTCCCTGTATACCTTGAAGGTATGCATACCTTGAAATAAAAAAAATACTGATTGCTGTAGTGCGGAGCTAAAATCCGCAGGCTGGAGTTTAATATTTGAGTGGAACTGTATGTAGTTGGTAATGTGATAAACTCATTATAGAACAGAGTCATCTTGTGGCTAAAATTGGAAAAAACAACATGGGGCTCATTTTACCTGCACATTCAAGGTCTTGTCCTTCTCATAATCATTGCTCCACAATCATTGATTTTGGCCTGAAAAACAGAAAAACAAAAAACTTCTAAAAGCAGGGCAATGCACCAGAAACCTGAGCCAGATGTGTATCCACACTGTAAAATATGCCAGGATTCAGAAGCCTGTGGTCCTATACCTCACAGAGTTTTTAATTGGCCCCTGTGGGACTGACTGCTGCTCTTGCTGTCGCCGCTCCTGCTCCATCCTGCACACCCACACGAACACATAAAAACAGCTTTTCTAAGCTTTTCTCATGGTGCCCACTTTTGTAAGATTCCAAAGACAATTGTGTGCAACAGGTCAATAAATGTAAAACCCTTAAGCAAAGGTTTTAATGCTATTAAGTTTGATTGTTATGCATGAGGGTTATTACTTTGTCGTTTAAATCGGATAAAATAAATCTAAATTTTTACCTTTCCCTCCGGGCTTTAAGCCTTTCTTCATCATATCTAAAACAAGTAGAGCTCAGTTACAACCTTTAAACCTAAGAATAGGAGTAAGCCTATTAAAACTATTATTTAAACAGATCAGCGGGGAGTTTATTTTAGGTACATTTACATCAATCATTATTTTACAGCTGCAGTAACTGCTGTTTGCGTTCCTTCATTTCCATCTAGTGGTCAAATGTACTTACTGCAGCACACACTCGGGAACATGGACGTGCTCCATGGGAACAATCTCTGCAAGTTCATCCAAACTGTGGACGTACTGGATCTTATTCATGAACTTCACACTGCAGAGAGTGACAGAAGGAAACAGAAAAGGTCCTCTGATTTAGTTCAGAGGACTAAATGATGATCTGCATATCAGAATTACAGCTTGATTTGATGCTTCTCTCTTATAACAATCTTTATCTGAACCTAAACTTCTGGTATTTAAGATAAATCCACATATTTATCAGCTTGTGTAAATGAATCTCAATTGATGCAGAACAACATAAACAACATATTTAATATCCACATCAAACCATAAAGCACGCCTGTACAATATGCTCGACATTTTTGGTAGGTGCTTTTTGGAGAGTTAGTGGACTAGGGTCTTAAAAAAGAAAATGGAAAAAATATGGAGGTAGAAATAGCCTGACATGCACTGAAGGTTTCCAAAGAGGATCCAGCGACCTGTGTCCTATGTGATGCTAATTTGTTTAACATAATCAAGATGGAGAACAAGCCTTTGATCATCTATAGTTCAAAATCAATACTTAGATTGGTCAGAATTTGGTTTATGAAACCATTTTCTATTTTTGAAATACTGAGTGGAAAAGAAGAAACTCGCCCAGAGCAGCATGTATAGAGCAGTAGGTATAGAGAAGAGCATCAACACATTGGATACAGGATGAGGTGTGGAAACAAATCATCCTGAGCCACAGATACAGGAATATGTCCCAGCCTGAGGTTTGCAAGCTTCCAAACCCACAAATACTGAGTGCTTAAAGCTGCAGGGTGAATAATGAAACCACTAGCAAAGGAAGACACTGGAGGATTTCGAAACCTCAAATAAACCTTCGATTGAACACTGATGATATAAATAAGCATGTTGTTGTCTTTCAAGATGGAGGCATTCAGAGATTGCCTTGTTGCTGTTACCTGATGAAAGGCCTGGATATCGCCAAAACTGTGCGTATAAACCATGTTGGATGAGCGATGACCAGAGACTTGAGGTTCTTCCTCAACCTGCCATTGTAAAAATTAAAACAGAGTGAATTAAAGGTTGTGTTTTCCTAATATAAGTGAACATTCAACCAAAACTGGTAGACACAGAAGACACTGAACACTAATAACTGGTTTTCCAACCCCTTCCTGTTCTAAATGCAGCTGTGTCGCCTTCAGCTCACTACGACAACATGACAGTTTCTATTGCTCTCTCTGTCAAATGTGTCATTATCAGCATCACACATTTCTCTTTGACCTTGGAGAAAAAAATATTCATTGGTTTTAAAGAGCAGAGCATCCCTAATGCAGCTTTCAGGGTAAGAATAAAAAAAAACATGTCGCTACTGAATGTTAGTCTTTTTACTATACTTCTCATTTGCTTACCTTCTGTCAATCATTTGGTAGCATTTTTTCAGCCAGCTGATTCCAGGCATCTTACTCCGAGGGGTGGCTCCGTTCATGTAAATGATCAAGTAGTCTTCAGCCACCAGCATCTCAAGACTGCTGACCACATATCTGCAGGTGGAAGGGGTGAGAATTGATTTTATGGTTACAAATTTACAGTATTAAAAAATCTGATCTGATCTAACGAGCAGACGTACAGAAAGAGGTTTTCCATGATGTAGTGGTAGTCTGGACAGCTGCTGTCAGGCAGGTAACAAGCAGAGAACACAATGATGGCATTCAGGCCTTCTCCATAATAACCTGATGAGAGAAGCAAAGAATAATTCTTCTGAGTTTTCTGAAGTGGACATAATATCTTTAAATCAAATGTCCAAGCATTGTCCAGCTGACACTGACCTCCATGTGTGATGACCCGGAGGTATGGTTTGATGATCTGCATATCGATACGGTGCTCCTGCTCTCCAATAATCACAGTTCTCCACAGTCGCCCATTGTTTGCATTCCCATCCTCAGTCGGTGCTCCGGAGCCTCCACCCGGACCCGCCTTGGCTGAAGCCACTGGCGTGTCATCTGGACAGGAGACAGTCTGGGGTTTAAGTGAATTGCTTTGGCCAAAGTGGAAATCTGAACCATTATGTCCCTTTTATTTGGCTTTTTGGATACCAGCCAATTTAGGATGACCCAGCTCAGGAACAAGAACTGAGGTGATCAGCTTCCAGTAATAAACACAATTGCTGATGGCAGATTTTGCCATGGACATAAAATTAAGACTAAAATTATGGAAATAAAGAGGAAATACACGAAAAGTACAAATAGATGGACTCAAAGTAAAATATGCTTACTTGCCTTGTGTTTGTGCTAAGTCACCAGAAGAATATGTACATGGAAGGTCATTTTAGGAGTGTAGTTATAGATTAAGTAATTTTTTAAAAACTGACTATAACATGTTCTCTAGGTGTGCTTTTGCTGAAAGCTGTGGGTAGTGGCTTTAAATCTGTAGCACATCAATTTGGACAAAGATTTAGAGCCTCTTCATTAATCATATCTGAGTCCAGAATGGTAGATCCAGGGTTTTTGATCAAGAAGTCAGCTGACATAACAAAATGCCTTTCATTTGTTCACTTTCAAAGAATTTAGTTTTTAGATAAATTGGTTGCAAAACATAGCTCACAATATGGAAATAATTTTCTGAAAAGATGTAGCTTTGTTTCTTAAATCACTGACCTTTCTTTTTCTGGATTAAAAACTATACAAATTTACTGCCTACCTTCCCACTCAAGGTCATTGCCGTTGGTTATGAACTCCAGTGAATCTGTTTCATCTGGTGTATCAATGTCATCCACATTGATGTCCAGGTCGTCTGGAGTGTCCAGGAAATCATCCGACAGCAGAGAACCTTCACTTTGATCCAAGGACAGATTCATCTCAGGGGCCACCAGGGTGCGGCGTTTGCAGTGAGACGAACCCACGCCACCTCCTCCTCCAGGTGGGCTCATGTGTAAGGAATTAGGAGGAGCTTCAGCAATAAATTAAAAGGCAAGACTCCTTTTATGACAGATTCAAGCAGTATTAGGTCAATATTAGCCAGTGATAGTTTTGTACTTACAGACTCTGTTGTCTGTGAGTCCACAGGAGGGGTCCATATCTCCGTACTCAGGGAGAGGCCTGGAGGGAAAACAGGCCTTATTAAGTTTGGCACACCAGTCTCAATTTATAACAGGACTCATTATAACAGGAACTGTTGTGCTTAGAGTGATGTTTAATGAACTAGTCAAAGTGGGGATCTTGCCATTAATCTGGGAAAAGAAGAGTAAGCAGATGGGCAAAAGTGCTTATTAAAGTCTTGCTTTGGAGACTAGAAGATTACAGAGCTGCCATGGGTTTCAGAGGACAAAAGAGAGGGAGCAGAGGTAACGAGAATAAGAAAGGGAAGATGGAAAAAACATCTTTGCATACAAAAAAGGCCCATCTTTATTTTCCTTCAAGATATTTACTGTAAAAACAGAGAAGGGCCTCATTTTAAAATTTGTTTCTTTTTGTTGCACATGCCTATTGTTGGTATTAAACAAGCAAAATAATGCAAACTTTTCCTGTTCTGGAAAAGTACTTTCTCATATTTTGTCACACCAAAACAACCAGCTTGTATGCATACAATGAAAGCAAAGTAGCGCATAACGTTGCAAATCGAATGTTAATGGATACATGGCTGTCTTAATATTTTATCAACAAATAAACATTCAAAAAATGTTGCCTGCCTTTGTACTCAGCCACTTTTAGAGTGGTACCCCAAAACACAATCTAATATAGCCAAATTCATATTTCAAATAATTTGTGATTTAATCACACCATAAATACATCTGTTCCTCTAGAAGAACATCAATAATGCGTAGCCAGAGCTAAATTCAATCAGGCACCTGTGGTAAGACTTGCTGTTGACGGATACTTCACATACAATATGATGATTAACAATTTTATAAAGAAGACTGAAAAAAAATGTTGTAGATGTATTAAGTTAGTAAACATAAGTGTAATGCAATACAAGCAGGTTCCTCTTTGAAGTTTTTGACTCAGAAGGGCAGAAAACAAATACACTTTACATTCATCATATTTTTATTTGCAAATACTTTTGAAAACCACATTTAATCTTCCTTCATTTTCACAATTATGTCCTACTTTGTGTTGGTCAGCTATTTCAGATCTCAATAAAATAAAAATTAGGCTGTATGGTTATAACGTGACAACACGAGAAAAAGTTTCGTTTTGCAAGGGGCAGCATAAAGATGTGCTTTTATAATACCTGCTGGGCTGTTCTACATATTTGATTTTGGTGCACTGTACAGTTCTTATGTACATTCTGTGACTGCATATGGTTCCCACAAGCCCAAAACACACAGACTGCAGTTCAGAGAACCAGGCTTGAGGCTGACTCCATACTCCCTGAGGACTCATGCAACGATTATTGGTGCAATGCCTCCTTTGTCCAAAATAAAGCCTTTCTGCAAAAATGAGAGCTCAATCCAGGATATTTTATCATTTTTAACAAAAGGAACTATCTTCCCTTTTCTTCATTTTTGTGGCTGCATCATCACCAGAACTCAAATAACAAATGAAGCTTACCTGCAGGAGAGAGAACGATGCAGCTTTTGTCAGAGCCGATTCAGTTAAGCTTTTTGACCTCACACACATCTATATCAGGTTTGCTTGCTCATTCCCTGTCCGACCAGCTTGTGGGAAAAAACATTAAAGCAGAGCATCTATCTGTGCTATCTAACTACTATCAATGCCTGTGTCTTTGGCCAAAAGCTGCAACCATTTTCCTAGGGTGGTGTTGTTGATCATTCACTGCTGATGCATCACATGACGTAGGCTCAGACCATTTACAGACGGAGCTGCACCTGCTCCCCTCCTTTCTGCCTTCCGATTTGATGAGGAGTACGGAAGGAAGGAGGAGGAGGGAGCCCAGGACTGATTTCCACCACAGAAACCCTGCTACTTCATTTTCTCCCAATAAGCTCCGCATTCCAGCCTGCACACATCGTCTAAACATTTCTTTTCTACTTCTATGTTATTGTAGCTAACAGAAAATTACGAAAGACTCTTTGCTGTTGGGTCATTTCTGTCTTGAGGATATCACTATATATCTTTGTTTTAAACGCTCCTTTGTAGCGTTTGCATATGTAAGGATGCATAAAATGCATCCTTACATTGTATGCATGTAAGGATGCATACAATGTATGCATCCTTACATGCATACATTACAATGTAATGTATGCATTACAATTACATTATAAGGATTACAATGTATGCAATCCTTACATTCTAAGAATTGCATACATAAGGATTACATTAATTATTTAATGTAATCTTTAAAGAATTACATTGTATGCAATGTATAAAGAAAACCGTACGTTCACTATTTTCTAGTCTTATTTACTTCTTTCCCTTGAAATAATTTCCTCCACCTTTCTCCCTTACCATTCATCTACTGTAAGACAGATTTGTAGAGTGCAAGACCAATAGATTCTTCCAGGTATTGAGCAGTACTTGTCCACAGCTCCTCCAGAGTTACCAAGGGTTACCAGCTTGTCTCATTCAAGATCTTCAAGCCTAGTTTTTTAGTTCAGGTGGATGACTTTGTCTTGGTAAGGTTGTAGTTTCGCCATACCTTTTCCATTTTATGGTGGTTTTGGAAGATGTTCAATGCTTCAAATATTGTTTAATACTCTAATTGATTTACTGTTGTCTGAAGTTTTATTTCTAAACTCTGCTGTTTTTATGATGCTGTTTGTTTGCTAATGTTATCCAACAAAACTGCAGAGTCTTCACAGAGCAGCAATATTCAAACTGAGGCTAAATTACATGTAGACTCAATTTATGAGTTGAATAACTTGGCAAAGCATTTGGTTATTTTATATAGCGGTTTCAGGGAAAGGCGGTTTAAATGCAAATACATGCCGTACTTTTCAAATTTGTATTTGGAAAAAGAGGTTTTTACCTCAAAATTGAGTTCTATTGCTTTGTCTCATAAAATGGCAATAAAATACATTGAAGTTTGTAGTTTCAACATGTGAAAAAGTGAAGCAGTTGGAGGGATTTGAACCCCATTTCAAATCTCTTATGAATCACTAAACATAACTGGACACAGGATAACTAAGTCTACATAAGCAAAGTAAAATTATTCCAAAAAAACAATAATATGTTTGCAACAAAATTATGATAGATCTTTACATATTGTCCAGACATGTTCATCTTGAAATAAAAATATTGTTACATAGCTTGAATCTGTCATTGTAAATCTTTGTGCATATTTCTCACATCAGCAAAGGTTTTCTGAAATAATACTAAATAGTAGGCACAAGGATCTAACCTGGGGAAATCTTCATCCTGCCACTCGTCTTTTACTTCCATGTGCTCCATTCGTAGAGTTGCTTCCGTTGTGCCCATCCCTCAGAGGGAAGAACACGGATCTGAACAAGTGTGGAAAAACGTCTATTAATCAACGACATTTATGTTTCATGTTAAGATAAAAATTGCTGCCAGGCTAGAATAACCTTAAAGGAGGGATTTTGATAAAATAATCAATTCTCTTTCAGTACAATTTAAAGGCTGAAACCATTACGGATCACATGGTTTTCAAACCCTTGCCCACAAAAGCGCATGTGAGACCCATGTGACAGACTGGGAAAAAGCCCGTTTTCTGGGCTCAGCTCCCTCAAAGTCAAATATTACAGACAAATTTCCTTCAATGTGGAATTTAAGAGGCCAGTGTGGAGCACCATGTTCTGGCTTAATCCTCCCTCTTTGCTCCCTAATCCTTCCACACTCCTACCTATTGATCTCCATTAACACTGGAGGCTTTATACTACAGAAATAACATTCATTCATCCGTCCACTAAAGGTTGAAAATATGTGACATTCTGATTAAATCTGAGGGGAAATACAGAGCCTAATAACTGACTGCACAATAGGCGATGACAATAGGTCTTCTACTGCTTTGAATTTACTAAATCCAACAATGTATCAAGAAATATGAAAAACGTCTACGTAAAATCAGTCTGAATAGCTGGTGGAAGTTGTCTAACCTAGTGATAATGGATTTTGGAAAAATGTTGCAACAATTAAACACAGAGAAATATTGCCGTAGAATGGAATGAAAAATCAAATGCTTTCAAATCTGTGTTAAAATCCATCAAAAGTAGCTCATCTGCTGTAATGTTTACAACATTACAGCAGATGAGCTGTAATGTTCCATTCCAGTTCCATTCCAGAATGGAACTGGAATGGAATACCAGTTCCATTCTTGCTCCTCTTGTCATCTCGTCAACCCAATTGTAAAAAAGACTGAATTAGTTATTTTATTTCCCTTCATTTTGGTGTTTTGTGAATCCTGCAATAAATTCACTCTTTATTTTCCACAGTGTCTTTATTGTCAGTGCAGTTTAATTTAATGTACAACATACATCACTGGATAGTTTTTAAGCACAGCTTACTAATCACCTTTAATCCATTTTTCTGGGTGCCCTGGAGCCAAATAATATCATGTTTTCTTGATATTAAATCCATTATTTCTGAAGAGTTTCTGCAGTTCGGCAGATCATTTAAAAAATACTCAGTTCCTAATATTTAGGAACAGAGAGCTTGAGCGTAGTGAAGGTTTGCAAAGACATAAAGCACACGTAGGAACTGTACCATGATGAGTGCATTCCCCTCAATGGTTCATGACACTAATGTTAGTCAAGAAAATTGCAACACATAGGGTTGAATCTACAAGACAGATTGGCATTTCTTTAAATGTGTAAAAAAAACAACAACAACAACAACAACAAAAAAACCACTTATATACATTAAAAAAGACATAACAAAGACACTTCTTAAAAAAACAGCAAGGTTAGATATGCATTTTTAACATGAATGTGACCATGGTGTTTTTGGCACCAGTACTTGTGAATAAAGGTCATCTGGATGTCCACAGATCTTTAATCACAAAGAATGAAGCATCATAGGATGCACTATTAAATCACATTTGAAAGTAACATATATGCAATATTTAATCGTATTGACCAATTAAGAAACATAGTGAATATAAATTGATGTTTATCTTAAGACAATGAAAAAATGTTTGCTTGTACAGTTATTCAAAAAAATGTATGTATTAGTTAAAGATGCAACACTTCAGTCTTGTCTTTCATCAAAATCCAATACAATCATAGTTTCTATGCATCAACTTTACAATAAAATGGCTCCACTCCTGTTATAGGTCACCCTAAACAGAACATCCCATGAAAAAAATATCTAAATAATTTTAGATATTAATAAAGAATCTACTATTTGTATTATCAGTACCAGAAGTCTGACCTGTGCAGCAAGCAGAATTTAAAAATGTTAAATAAAGCATGTGTATTTGAGTAATGTGTTTACTCACATGAACGGTGAGATCCAAATCTCCCTCAGGTCTATGTCTGAGTGTCTTTTTCCTCCTTGGTTACAGATGCAAGGATTTCAGGCAAGAATCTCCCATATCAACTGAGAAGCATGGGTCAGTCCATCTTTCATTAATTTATATGCATACACACTCATGCAAAGTAGACACAGTCCTACAGTGTCCAAAGTGTCAGCAACTAGCAGGCAGCAGGTGTCTGAAGACAGGGGAGACCTCTGTTGTGGATCACCCCTCCTCTCCTCCTGCTCCGGCCACCTTTGTTGGAGAGAGATTGGCCGTGACGAATGAGCCCACAGCCTGCTTCTCAACCCACCAAGACACAAAATTCCTTTAATGGGAATGCATCTGCTCTGGCATCATGGTCGTTCTCTCTAGCTTCCATTTTTGTCCTCATGTGTATTCATGTGCAACCTCACAATTTTTATCAGTTCCAAATCGTTTCCCTTTAAACAAAATCATCCACGGCACTAGCTTAATTGTCCCTACAGTAACTTGGGGGAAATGAGCTTTGGTCTCCGTATCCTTTACTCTGCTGGATAATCCTGCAGTTGTTTTCTGTCGTCCTCTATGTGGCTGCTGTTCCCTGGCAACAGCATCTCTCTCTATCTCTCCCAACCCAAACCCTCTCCCCTCCCTTCCTGTCTCCTTGCCCCAATCTCTTTCACCCAGCACACCACAGCTCTTCATACAACATGTAGTATGCAGTACCTTACCTCACTTTTAGCCAGCCAATCATCTCACCGCTCCAGTTTTCCCCGCAATGTGACTTTTCCATTTGGAATTTGGAAAAAAAATGTAGAAGAGGTGGTGTTTTCCATATTTTTATTACATGCTGTTTCATAGTAAATTGAAATGAACAAAACACATCTAATGACATGTTATTACCAAATAACTATAATCACAATGATTAGCTTCCCTTTTTGTCTTTGTGGATTGACATGACATGCCATATGTCAAATAATGAATTATTATTATTATTATTACTACTAAGCATTTTTCTATGAAAGAATGCAGAATATAAATGATAAAAAATCTAAAATAATGAATATGCAACTGATTTTTATTTTTAGCTCATTCGTATTCTAAGAACACTACTTGCATTATTAATAATAATAATAATAATAATAATAATAATAATAATAATAATAATAAACCCAAAAACTTATTCCGTTCAGATTTACCAACTGGGGAAAATGCGCTTCAACGTACTTCCGTCTTTGCTCAACTACCCGTAGAAGAGCACTTAAACGTCGAAAACAATCTTTTAAACCCACTTGCTAATTATTTTTTCTTTACATTATCAGTATTTATTTCTCTGTGATGTGCTTACCTTGCATATGTCAGACATATATCTATTTCTAGGTCCTATTTGAACGTTGTTCTCCCAGGCGCCCAGAGGGAGGAAACTATCTTGATGTTGAGAACCTTCGCTTCGCTGCTGTTTGTCCCAGTCTGTGGTACTGTACTGTACCGGGGAGCTCGGCTAAAATGGCTGCAAGCAACTATTTCGGGTTCACACATGGTGCCAGTCCGCAGTACAGGTATTTCACACCACATACGTTGTTGCCATCGTTCGAGTTAAGTCAAGGTTACCTGTTTCTGGAGGATAGTCGGAGAAGACACGGTCGTCAGAGGGCTACTCGACCCTCTGGTTCGGTAACGGTTAGCTAACGTTAGCTAACCGAACTGGCAGGCCAGCATTTAACCGACTCGCAGCTTGACATTAGATGAACCCCACATTGCGGACATCCTCTGTGGAGAAGGAGCTTTAGGCAGTCCGGCTGTTTTGTTTCATGCTGAGATGTGACATAACAGGGACAGACAGGCATAGCAGGCTTTGTGCGGCTCGACAATGGAGTTGGTTGCGGCAGCAGGTAAGGTTTTTGGCCGGTGTTTGGGATTATGGAGGCTCACACTGCTCCAGTAACGCCGAGCTCTCTCAGTAGTCAAAGTTTTTGGCATGAACAGAATTAGTTGGAGACTTGTGGGCAGGCAGAAAGCCAGCTAATTAGCGAAACAACCGGGCAGGTCTGACTTTTGTAAACTTGAGTCATTAATAAATCTCCTGTAAACCTGACAGGTATTCTTATAAATTGAATTATAATTATTCTGCGGTCAATGTGGTGCGAAGGTTTCCTGTTCTGGCCTGGATTCCAGCCAACAAATCTTGGCAAACAGGAATAGCTTTACAGCTCTGTCTTGTGTATCCTTAAAGTTTGCACTACCCCATGATTAACTTAACACAACACAAGGCGTTTCTTTACGTACAGTTATGTAAGAGCATGTTAAATTCCTATAATATACTAGTAAAACATTAAAAACAACAACAAAAAAAACAACCTTTGGCTGCTTTATTTGTCTATATATTTTAATTTACAGGGGGTGGAAAAAGTAGCATAGATCTATAATGCATAATACTATTTTCAAATGTATGTTTTGTTTTATTTTTTTAATACAGTTTAATTTAAAAAAAAAAAAATCCAACCATTGTGAAAAAAGCTGTAAATAAGTAAAATTGTATTTTCCTTAACATTTTAAAGTACGGTGAAATGTTATTTGTACCGTTCCCCCAATAACGATACATAATCCTGGCATGTTTACGTTTAAAATACATTTTTGATTCAACAAAGAAGTTCTCAAAGTATAACAACAAACCCTGTAAAAATGATTAACAATGTCTTCAAACATGTAGTAGAATTGTACTTTGAAAATGTGTGTCCTCAGTAATTAGAGGGAAGATCTTTACAGTAATCAAACCTCATAATTGCTGACCAGCTTTTTGCATGTTTGTACTGGTGTTTTGATTATGAAGCTTACCTGGGTAAGCTCCAAGTCTTCAAAGACTCTGGCTGTGCCACTCTGCACCAGTAATATTACTTTCAGTCAGAGATTATGTGTTGGTAAAATTAAATTACTTTAAGCCAAGAACCTTTCATGGGTATCATAAAATCATTTTGGTGAAACTATAAACATGTCGCAGTTATAGTTGCTGTCTGGACTAGTTCAATGAGTGTATTCTAGTTCAAGCAATTGGAATATCATTGTGGAACATTCTGATTATATGGTAGCGTTTAACACACATTTCCCTCATTCCTCTTTCTGTTTTCCATTATCATTATGCCCCCACCACTCTCTGTTAGCTTTAGTATCTTTATTATTAAAATATATCTTAGCAAACTATTTGGATGCCAAGTGTAAATGCAGAGCAATTGAAGTATAAAAATCTACCACATATTGCATCCAGGCAGTCGACTGCAGTTGCAATATCGCAACCCTTTACACGGCAGTGACTATTGTGATACAGTTTTGCATAGATTCACATGGTAAAGCAAAAATAAACCTACACTTTTATCAATATTTATGCTGATACTTAATTGCAAATATGAGAATAAAATGTAAGAGTTTATCACTGTTTTTTGGATGCAAATTCACCAATGCATACAAACTGTAAGCATAAATATTGCTCTAACAATAAAATTACCGAAAAGGCACAACACATCACTACACCTCCTAAACACTACACAATAATAATAATGTTCAATCATATTTTCAAACTTTAATTCGATCCCTATATGTGAACCAACAGTGGAATAATAACAACTACTATTACAATGATTTATGTTTTGATTTAGGTAATGTGTTTATAATTTACAGTAGGGCAGTGAAATTAAAATATTTTATGAAGGAACAGATAATGTCAATAACAGCTGTAAAGGTGCACTGTAAAATGTAAAGAGACAATACATGTGGCCTATCAGGCATTTCTTGTAGTAGTCACCCTTCTTGAAGAGTTTTTCCCCAGAAGAGCTTGAAACTTGTTATGTAAACTTGAATGTTATTACTTTATGTTTGTACTAAACATATTTGCCCTACTGCAAATGGGTTTAGTTCATCCGTATATTGTTAGTTGAGTAATTGTTATTTTTTTACTTTGTTGTTATCCATAACAATTACCACTTTAGGTAAATGTGTGTTTAGTTTATGGGGTTTAAACAAATAAATAGCATTGGTTATTCATTTGTATTAAAATTAATTTTATCGGTTTTTATTGAAACATATGTTATCTAAGAAATTATGCTGCTAATTTGAAACCAGATGAAGTTGATCAAAATTGCTTAAAGCAGTAAAATATTGTGCTTTTTTTTTTTTCTTTTTGTGTGCCTAGTTCTACTTTAGAGAAATAACAATTTATGATACAGTATGTGTAACATAATATAATGTGATATTGCCCATCCCTCTTGACATGGCTACATATTCAACCTCACAGATGTCTTTTCTAAATTTATAATTCCACTTTTATACAGATATTTGGCCCATTACATTCCTCAAGAGTACATGGGAAGTTTTTTTAACTGGATATTTTAATAAAGTTACAATTTATAGTAACAAGGAGATTTTATGTAAAGTTACATTCTCGTGCAAAAATATACTTAAGAAAACCATTTTCAGCAAATGTAGAAAGTCATGTAGTTGAAATAATTATTTACATTTACATGTCCACAGAAAAAGTTACACTCCGGGACCATGCTACAGTTTTTATATGAAATCAATACTACACATGTTATGTTTAGAAAATGAAAGCACCACAGTCCAAAACAAATTCCTGCATGTGTCTGGATGCACTGATAAAGTCTGACTTTAAAGTCAAGATTTACTGAACTGCCGTAGCCTGAAGGATTTACAGGAAAACTGGCAGCAAGATGATTTATGGCTTGAGGCTTGTCTTTGTGAAAGAATTACAGAACTGTTTTGGGAAAGAGACTTGAGTCATCAGCTGAAGCCAAGAGGGCCTGCAGGGAAGCTGGACACAAAACTGTTATTAACATTGAAATGAAAGAAAGCAAAAATGAGATTTATAGATAAGTTATCAGTTTGGATTAGATAAGAACATTATTGATAAACTTTAATATGTTTAATGTGCTGTTGGTCTTTTGACTGACTGACTAAAGAAAACAAGGACATTTGATGGTATTTCATTGTGAAATAGGTAAATGATCAATACAGACAGTTGGATTCACCTGGACATTAAACGCATAACTGGACATTGAGACTTGATTTTTTTTCATCCAGCAAAAAAAAAAGGGTTCTGATTACTACGTTTTTTTAAAAACAAATAGTAATGTATTATGTCAAACAGGTATTTCTTATTGTGTCTTATTGCAAACGTATGATGAAAATTAAAGACAATAGCCTGAGAGATACCTACAAAGTTGGAATCTGTTAATTGTTTTTCAGGTGTGTAGTCAAGCTGTCAAAAAAACTAATGGAGATTATTGGAAGTTCATAAAATGATCCCTTCAAATGTAGGGATAACCTTTGAAGTGGTTGATTAATTTTTTTTAGTTGCCTTTGAGACCCATTCTAAACCAGTATCAAAGATTATGTACCGGTACATGATCTACGGTACGCAATATTTAGAAGCAGCATGTCATCTGATCTTATTTTGTGAAAAAAGCTTCACTTTTAGCCAATTACTAACTATTGTACTGGTGTTAAAGTTGACCCAGTTCTTTGCTTTTTTCTTCCTTTGTTTAGTACCCAGCCTCCCACGGCTTACTCCCATCCCTCTACAGCCAGCTACAGTGTCCAGCAGGCTCCAGCAGTGGCCCATGCAGTGACTGCCTCCTACTCCCCAGCTCCGGTCCAGGCAACCAGGCCAGTGGCCTCTTCCCCCTACCCCGCCTACCAGAGCCACCAGGCACCTCCAGACTACACCTACAGGCAACCCGATCCTCCACAGCCCACCACCACCCCACAGACGTACCAGGTATACTCAGACATGGTCAGTTTCCCTTCGCTTCTATTATCATTTTTGCTCCTCTCTTTTGAATTACACGTTACAATTTTATTTTATTTACTAGCTCTACTTCTTTTGTTGCACATAATGTAATTTAAAACTTTTTAACACAATTTGCTGTAACTTTCATCCTGAATGTTTTGTGTTTTATTAAAAATGCACTCAAATTGTATGTATTTTATAGTGTTCCTTAAATTTTTTTAACAGCAGCAGGAAAACTACAGCTACGTACGTCCTGCTGCAGTTACGACTTATGACAACAAACAGTATTACCAGACGAGCGTAGCGTCAGCTCAGAGGACACCCACAGATAATTATTACCAGACTGGTAAGAAACATTTGTTTTTCTCTTATTGTGTTTTATAAATTTTAATGTTGATCAGATGTCTTTAATTTTGTCAGATTATTTTATAACAATGAAATGAAATAATCTGATTTTTATTTATTTATTCATTTATTTCTCTCAATAACTCACAGATCAGCAACTCTTTGAAATTGGGCTTCCTGCATGACCCAAGCCTTCTTTCACACTGGCTCTTTCTTCATCTTGTTGCTTTGTTTCAGTCTCTGTAGGAGTGAAGAGCGCCTACAGCCCAGCTCCCTCTACTGCGTACAGCCAGCCTCCTCTGCCCCAGAGACAGGTGACTGCCCTCAAACCTCTGGTCCCCTCCAGTGCTGTGTCAACCAGTTACAACATCTACCCAGTGTCCACTAGCGTCCAACAGCCTCCAACACCCATTTCATCATACACACCGGGCTCCTCATTCAGCTCCACCGTTTCCGCTACCTCCTACTCAGGTGAGAGAAAACAGATGAAACTTTCTTTTTGTCAATTTTTGCACTGAAGATTCAGATTTTTTTTTTTCAAAAAACTGATATTTATTTATTAATGCATTGTAACAAGCAAACTGTTACAATGTTACAATCTGTTCAATGATTTTATAATGCAATCAAAAAAAGATAAAAAGAGCTAAATCTATTCTTGAAATACAGTCAGTTCAAAAGGAAGAGTGAATTAATCTGTAATTTAATACAGCTGCAGTGAAAACTGATGCTGAATCTGCACTGACTGCCCAATAGTTGAAGGTATATATCCTCCTTAAGAATAAGAAGAAAATCCTTATAGTTGATATAAGCCCACTCAAATACAAACTCATCAGAAGTTAAAAGAGGAAGCTAATTGTCCTATATGTTTGTTGTAGATATCTTAAAGCTGTCTGCTGCTGAAATTGAAGGACATCTTGTTTTGTTTTCCTTTTTGTAACAGCTAATTGTTTATGATGACCCACATTCTGCTTGCTTTCATTTCTTCATAAGTCCTCAGTGTTTTCTTTATCCTCTCCCCCTTAGGCATCAGCTACTCTAGTTACGATTCTATTGGCTACACCTCTGCATCCACCCCCTCCTATTACCAGCCAGCTCAGCAAACTCTGTCCCAACCCCAGCCTCCACCGCAGCAGCAGCAGCAACAACCCCAGCCCTCCATTCAGCCACCACCAAAACAGCTGACAAGTTCCTCTTGGAGTACCTCAGGGAGCAACATGGTGACGACTCCGACCGTCAACTCCTACAAAAAGCCGGCCTTCCATCAGAACAAGCTGCAACGGCCCAAAGGGCCCCCTAAGCAGTCTCAGCTTCATTACTGTGACATTTGCAAGATCAGCTGTGCAGGCCCTCAGGTAAACAGAGATGAAATATGTAAAAATCAGTTTTGTAGTGAAATGTTTGAGATATTAACCCTTTTATAGTGCTGCAGATTGCTGCTTATCAAAGCTAGAATACAAATATGACAGTTTTTTTTATCTGATTGGAGTGATACTTTTTTCTCTCTCTTTTTTTTTTTGTCTACATGTAGACGTACCGGGAACACAACGAGGGTCAGAAACATAAAAAAAAGGAAGCAGCCCTGAAGGCAGGGGGACAGACTGGGACCACCAATGGACCCAGAGGAGTCCAGACCCAGTTACGTTGTGAACTGTGCGATGTATCGTGTACTGGGGTTGACGCTTATGCTGCTCATATCCGGGGAGCCAAACACCAGAAGGTTAGTTATGTCTATCTGCAGCCTTCTAACAATTTATATATCTGAGGGTCCTGGAAGCTGCCATGTGTCCTCTTGTGGTCTGTGTCATTTTAGGTCTTTCAAATTGACAGTTTCAAATATTCCTCTGTTTCTTTGTCATTCATGCAAAGGTGGTAAAACTTCACACCAAGCTTGGCAAACCTATTCCCTCCACTGAACCAGTGTTGGTGAATTCTGCCCCAGTTACAACAAACTCCACAAGTGGGAAACCTTCAGCATCAACCTCTGTGTCTGCCTCGGTTTCAACCGTTTCAACCCCTGTTGTTGCACCCAAACAGTTGGCTGTGACCACCATGGCCAAAACAGCCCCACCAATCAAGAAACCAGCTCCCACCAAAATAACTCTCACTTGTAAGTTTTATTAAACCAATGATAATGTAAAACAGTTTATCTCAACACACTGTTGCATAGCTCTGCTTTTCTCTACATCATTTTCACAGGTTTTCCCAATTGTTTGCTGTAGTGTTGCAGACACATGAGAGTTTGTGAATAATGAGCCCACCCACTTTGTTATTATTAATATGATATGTAATCATACAGTGTCTTTCATTGAGCTCTTTAACATATTAGCTTTTCTTCACAGCCAACAAGCCGGCCAGCTCTCCTGCAGCAGCACCTGTGATGACTGTGGTGACTAAGGAGGAGCCAGTTCAGCTGTCAGTCCAGAAGATGGAGCCACAGACTGAAGATGAGCGATCTGACCAAGCTGGAGGCCAGGGAGACATCCAGCCTGTGGGACATGACTATGTGGAGGAGGTAAGAGAAAATATTACTCATCATGTCCCCATAAGAGCACTATACTATGTTTGACTCCTGGTGGTTTTGACAACCATTGCTGATGTCTCATTGTGAAATAATAATAAAGTAAAATGTTTGATCTAAAATGTTTGATCTAATTGAGCTTACATACCAAATTAAACTGCTCTCCACATCACTGGAATCCCTTTAAAATATATGTATTGAAGCAGTCTTGCATCCATTTTTCAAGCAAATCTGCACTCCAAAAATTTATATTATAGAGAAATATAAACAATAGACAAGGCTTGTTATTACATTTTGAAATTATATTTGAAAAAAATGGAGAGAATTTCAGAGGGTTTTTTTCTTGAGTTTCTGTGCTAGTGAAGATAGCAGATATTTATTCAAAGTAATTCTTATATGTAAGATTACTTTGATTACTGCAGAATGTTTGCAGAATCAGTCATATATGTATTTTTAGCCCCTTGTTGGTATCAACTTCATCACAAATGGAAAAAACAACCCTCTGATGGTTGCTAAAAATGTAAACATATGTAGCTTCACATAATGTACAACATTTTATTATGAATGTCTTTACCAGTTTTGACCTTCACTTTATTGCCATGCATATTGGGTGAAAAAGATAAGGAATGTGTTGCATTGCTGTGACAGAGCTGCACATGAACAATGTCTTGATGATCTCAACTATAATAAATACTTTAGGCTGTTGTTCTACAAAGTGCTTTGTTTTCAAACTAAAATGTACTACTGTTCTTTTTCTTTTTAATCATCAACACCACTTAAGGCCAAATAGTTTTTGAAATATGCTTTAAACTGAATAGTTAAAATATGGCTTATTTATGTTGTTCACGGGTGTCTTGTGCTTTCAGGTACGCAACGAGGATGGAAAGGTGATTCGATTTCACTGTAAACTCTGTGAGTGCAGCTTCAATGACCCCAATGCTAAAGACATGCACCTAAAGGGACGAAGGCACAGGCTGCAATACAAAGTAAGACCTTGTAATGTGGTTAAGCTTCTTCCTGCTTGATTGACCCTTTCAGATACATCAGATTAAAGAAGAAATGAGGAAGACGTCTTAGGGGCAATGTAACATAAACATTGTCAATCTAATATAACAATTGTGCTCTGTAAATTTAAATACGAAATTTGGCAATAGAAAAAACTGTATCTATCTTCATTTGCTCTGCCAACTTCTGATTTTCTGCAGAAAAAAGTGAACCCAGAGCTGCCCGTGGAGATCAAGCCAAGCAATCGGGCCAGAAAGCTTCAAGAGAGCAAGCTGAAGAAGCAGAAGCAGAAGGCTGTGCTGAAGAGACAGAGAGAGGATGAGCAGCGCTGGCACATGGAGATGAGGTCAAGCTTGACTCTTTGTCACAGGCCTAAACTTCTTCCCATTTTGACGTCAGTTTTGAAAGATATTATTATTGCTACAGAAGTGACTAAAATAGCCAGAATGAGTAACTTGCTTCCATGTTGGTAACAGCAGCAAAAGGGAAGTGGGTGAAGTTGACCACTTGACATTAAGACTCACATGAATAGACTGCGTGTGATGAGTCTCACTCACATGGTTTTCCTTGCTTATTAAAACATTTTTTACTAGTTTTCTAGAGTACTTCAGAACAAAATATTTTACAACACAGAATATTTTTTTAAAGCTGGATTTATTTACATGGGTAAATTGTCCCTCTTTCATACAGACGGTATGAGGAGGACATGTACTGGAGAAGGATGGAGGAGGAGCAGATGTACTGGGGGGAGCAGAGGCGTAGGATGCCTCCTCCACCTCCTCCGCCTCTAATGAGTCGCCCTGGCATGCCAGTGCCCCCTCTACTGGTGAGCATCTTGTTCTTCATTTGGTATGTATGGTGGATTGCTGAAAATTGATCTACTTTGACTGGCTGACCCTGAGGGTAATGCTGCCTTATCAGTATGGCAATATGGCATCCCTCTGAGTTCTATGTTGGACCCTGTTTGTGTGTTTCATCTTTTTTTTTAATTTTATTTAGTCTTTCATAAGCAGGATATTACTTTTCATTCACTTGTCAATGAAATTCAAATCTGCCTCATTCTGAAAATAAAAAAAATTGCTTCTCCACATTGTCCTAAAAGCAAAAAAAACCATAAATGGAAATAAATCCTAAACCTCAATAAAAACAAAACTGAGAATATTACCATGAATAAAACATATTTTCAATGGAGTTAATGGTGGTCTTTGGTCTGCTAAACTCAAACTTTTACCCACTGTTGGAAATGTATGTAAAATAGCTCTGTTGCATAATAAAACATGCAAAATGCATCAACTTGCCCGTGGACTTGAATGAGATAGCATGAGCATAATTAATGTAGCACCGTCCTGCTCCAGTCAGACCACTGAGATTCACCGTTTAATTTCCTACCAGAGGACCTGGCTTCTAAATTAAAATAAGAGAATATTTAGTTGGTTTGGTGCTGCTCCTAAAAATTATATTTATGCACATTTTACTAATATCTATGTGCCATGTTTATTTCACTCTAATGCTATTTGATTTTACTGCATGTACAGCACTTTGGGACGTCAATGAGTTGTTTGTTAATGGGCAATTTAAAGAGTATTAGCATTGACCATGAGTGTGTCTCTGCTTTAAGAATTGTGTCCGTCGCCCTGACTCTGCTGATGATCGTCACATCATGGCCAAGCATTCAACTATTTACCCGGTGGAAGAGGAGCTTCAAGCTGTTCAGAGGATCGTCTCTCATTCTGAAAGAGCTCTGAAACTGGTGTCAGACTCGCTGCTCGACAAGGAGGAACCAGCAATCCCCTCTACTGTTGCTGGGGGAGAGGTTACAAGGCAAGTTATCGCAGTGTTTTGAGTAAAATGACAACGTCTAAAGTGACAGATTTTCTAACATAGACGTTCTTAAACTTATATATCACAACCCTGGAATGTGCTGCATCAGATATCAAAATGTTAAAATTAAACCTAGAAAATATGAAGAATAATTTAAATCCTAAAATTGTGTGAATGAATCAAACAACTTTGATTTTAGATTTTAACCTTTTTAACAAACATTCATATCGCTTGTGACAACAAGACGTTACAAGATATTAGTCTACTTTTAGTAGAGTAGAGGTGACATTACTCTACTAAAGTAATGTAGTAGAGTGTGTCATTAGTAGCAGTGAACTGAGAGTGGACAGGTCACAGTATCTAGATACACTTCCTGTAGTGTATTGGGCTGCACAGTTTCACCAATACCTGTGGTTAAAGGAGGTATATCCCAAGTCATGATTGCTATATCTGAAGAGTTCACATCCCCATTCATAAAGTAAAGTTAGTACGTCATATTTAAAAGTCCAATAAGCTGACAATATTTAATTTGCTTATTTAATTTTAGTGCCCTGTTTTGAGTCTGTGGACCTTTGGAAATATGTTTCAAGTTGAGCCTTGAACCTTTCTGTGCTATTTTTCCTGTCAGTGCTGAGAACCCGGCCCGGCTGTTAAAAGGTGTGATGAGAGTGGGGATCCTAGCCAAAGGCCTGCTGCTTCGCGGGGACAGAAATGTGGAGCTCATACTGCTAACAGCTAAGAAACCCACTGTGTCATTACTGAAGAGCATCGCCAAGCAGCTGCCAAAGGAACTATCTGTAAGTGCTCAGTTAATCAGTTGAAAGAGGGGTTTTATATTCCAAATATGTATTTCCTGGGATTTCTGGGTGAGGTACTTCTTCTTTTATATGATCTTGAGAGATTAAGAAAGGAACAATAAGGATATTATTCAAAAGCAGTTTTAAAGTTGTCATTACCTAAAGAGGAAGCAACATTACTTCTTGTCATTTACAGACCTGGCTGAAAAAGAGTTAGTTGTGAAATGAGTAAAATGAGAACCAGAGGCTTCCTCTGCTGATGTTTGTGCACCTTGAAAATTTGACAAATATCATCGCTGTTTATATTACCTTAGGAAAAGTATTAAAGTCAATTTTTCAAGTTGGCTCAGGCATAGAAAAAGAACATTTTATCCTCAATAAAGGTTCATGCCTTTGAAATATTACCTAAAAGTTCAGTCAGTCAGAACTTTACCTCAATACAGCAGACAGTAGCATTTACAGTGCTTTGTTTTTCCTTATTTTATGTTTTCCATATTATATTTATAGCTGCAATGGAATAATTTAGAGCAAAGCACATTAATTTTATAATTGCCTAGTCAAAGTTCAGTTCAAAATCCAAATGGGAAGTTGTGTCAAAGCTTGAAAATTTTCAAGGACCTCCTTCCAATCGTGTTTTACAAAGAAAAACGGGCATGAATTTTAATCTGTTGATGTGCAAAGCTGCTAGAGACTCTTGAGAAGATTGGCTTTTGTTGGTGAATTGTAATAACAAAACATAAAAACATTCAAGGAAAGTCTTGGTTGGCTCCTGGCCTTAATTCTGTTTCCACATTTTAATTTGTATCCGCTAGAATAGTGTTGTATTGCAAAACCTTAAAGTGAAACTCAGCCTGTATTCAGTTCACTGCTTTTAGTGTAGAGTCTCTTCGTGTGACATCATCTGGGGACTCAAGCTTTGGGAGAAATACTTCCACAACTGTTTTGTTATACTTAACCCAAATGTGTTTTTTCGTGTGAGGGTATGAGACAACTTTATACAACATTATCATGTGATGCTTACTATTTTCCCTCCTGCTGTGGCAGTATGAATGTTTTGTTAAAGGAGCTTTCCACTGATCTTTAGATTTACTGCCTGGTTATGACACCTGAATCCTACAGAGTGAGATGAGACTTGTTGTATTATCCTCCCAGTTTATTTTCTAAATTTTACGTCTTTAAATACATTTTTCATGAACCATCAGAGAAATCACTCATAGTGATCCTTATATTTCTTAATGAGGAAACTCAATGCCAATGGCCTTTAACAGAGGCTACAAACGCAGCAGTATTGCCTCATAACTTAACCAAACAAGGCTATTTTTACCCCTACACCCTTCCTCCTCTGTAGTGAGTAATACAAGTGTCCTTTTAACCGGCAGACATTTTCTGAAGATCAGTATGAGGTGCAGGCTCATCCCGACGAGGCGAACATCGTGATATGTTCAAGCCAGGAGCCCAAAATGCAGGTGACCATTTCTCTCACCTCGCCGCTGATGAGGGAGGACACTGCTGCTGAGAAGGACAAGCAGGCAGAAGGAAAAGCGGCTGAGAAAGGTTAGAGAAGCCAAAGCTTTCAGTACCAAGCAACCAAATGTGTAGTACACATCTGTAATACACCTAATATACCCATATTTTCCCTCTTACTCCACCGTCTAGGGATTTAAATATAATCCACAGAATTAAGTAATGTTGTTGGGATTTTTACAAAGCCCAAATTTAAGATTTCTTTTAACCTTTAACAATTTAATCACCTTTTTATTTGTCCCACTTTTTTATCTGCCCATTTTTTTGCAGCTACACTAGTCGACCATTTATTTTCTAATGGGAATCAAAAGCCGGGCTCTCCGACCTTTCTGTGCCAACAGGGTGTGTCTTTATTTTATGAACGCATGCTCATGCAGAATTTCCAGAACCTTATGTTAGACAACAGTCATTGTTTTGATAATGCCCAGGGATGAACATCTTTCCAGTAGACTTTCTGTTTATAAACACCACCATTCATATGTAGAAGATTTACATTGAAGTAAACGGTAAGTCTATCATTCCTGCATCATCTTGAGGCATTATTTATGTTGAGGTACTGGACTGCACCACAATGATCTGATTTTAATAATTAAAAGCGACTTTGTTGTTAGGTTTTAGGCTTTAGGCTTACATCTAAAACTTTAGGCTTTAGATGTAAGCCTAAAGCTTCCCTTTAGGCTTACATCTTTTTGAAGAGGTAAATGGGAGGACACCAAAACAAACCCTGAAAAGACTTGAGTTCATGTTGGTTGAATCTTCTATCCTACCACAACTTCTTGTTAACGATGTGTATATATTTCAAAATAGTGCTCTACAACCTAAAGCATGCCATACGATTGACACTAAACAAAAAGAGCAACAATTATTTCCCTCCTGCTGCTTAAATGTCAATAAATTGTTGAATACAACAACAATTTCTTGTATTCAACAACAAATTGAAATGGAATAAATGTCCTAAACTGCAAACTTCTGTTTTGATACATGGACATATAATGAGAGCAAGCGAACACTGTGACTCTGTCTAAAAACAGCTGCTTCATATACAGCGGAGCCCCGATATTCCACAAATAGCTAAAATGTATAAATACTCTATAACTGCTTATTGTCATAGTTCAAACACTAAATATACCTCATTATATTTAGTGTAAATTAGCAAATACTGAAGTACAAATAGACGGTGGTCCACTGTACTCATAAAAAGGATTGTAGGCAATTTACAGAGTTATAAAAAAAGTCACAAATTAATTTGACCTTGGTCACAGTTTTTTTGAAAAAAATCATGTACAACAAATGTGCTAATTACACAAAATATAATTTCGTGCTGTGTTCCTTATATATTGAGAGTTTGAAAAAACTGATTAGCTATTTAATCAGCTGCACAACTGACTGGGTGCGCTGGCCTGCAGTCGGCTGCTTGACATCCCTGCCACTAGCCTCTTAGAAATCCAGCTTTAATTGGAAAAAGGTATCAGCTCTCTTAGTTTCCATTCCATGACTTTCAAAATGGAAAACTGCTTTGTAAACAAACAAAAATAACATGTTAGAAACCAATAAAGAGCTGAAAAAATAAGGAATGTGTGGGCAGAGAGACACTCTGCTCTTGCAGTCAGAGGAAGTTCTGCTCTCTATGGAATTTGATCCCAGCTCCCATTAGAGGAACTTGAATAAACCACAACGTTATGCTTGTTCCCATTAACAGTGAAGAGCAAACGACCAGAATCATTGTGATGCAATCACTGCTTTTCCTGCTTTAGTAACTGGAATTATTTCAGTATATTGTGTTTTTTATGATCATTATTATTTTTTAAATCATTTTTGAAAACATGGTGCAGATGTTTTCAGTCGGTCTTGTATTTTATTTGGGTTTGTTGATCAGTGTTTTCATTCTGTATCAGCAGACCCTAGCAGGCCAAAGTCACGTGAAGACGACACTGATGCACATACCACTTAGAAGAAATGTTGATCAATCAAGTTGACCCATTTTGAGGGCCTTTTTTTTTTAAGAATAATAAAATCTTCATGTTCACTGACATCAGAGCATCTGAACCACTCCAAAATTAAACCTTTGAAAATTATAATGAGTATGAATTTTTGATTCTAAGTGGTATTATAGCGTAGGCTTCAAACAGACATTTTTTTGTTGTTGTTTTCCCATGTAAGGCAACTGTCTACAGTTCTGATTTATTTGGAAATGTGGAAACTCCATGGCTGACTAGTGAAGACATCACTAACCACATTTGCTTTTACAAATAAAATGACCAGCTGCATTGACAGTATAGACTGTTGCATCATGTTTTTCTCTAACAGGTTTTGGATTATTTCTGTAGTGCTTACAAATTTTATCATTACACCCGTTATATTTTTCATCAGTCTTATTTTTATCTGGTTTCATTTGATGTGTTAGACTACTTTTGCAGAAAGATGCCAGACAGACTCTACATGTTTGAGTTTTGTTCTCTAGAGAGATACCGTCGTGTTCACGTTGGCTGTTTCAAAGTAGATTTTTGTTCTTCTATAGTTTGCAGGCTTGTTGGGAAGAGAAACAAACACAAGAAGTCTCAGAATGAAAAATTACACAAGTGAGGAAAAAACTCAGTTTCAACAGCTTGGAGACATTTTACATAAATTATTATGTTTCTATTTGAGGAGCAAGTAGATGTGAGTTTAAATGTGGGAGAATAATGACAAAATTTTTGTTTTTCTGGGTAAAAACTGCAAAAATATAATGTCTTGATTTCAGACTCAAAGAGAAAGCAGACGGAAATGCACTGATTGGCCACAAAGCATACTCCTGTCATTGTTTATGTTCCTTCCAGCCTTTAAAACAAAACTCTGGAGCTTCCCTGCAGGAGCCCTGCACCAGGAAAGCAGCTGATCTTATGAATCGTTTGGGTGGGGAAAATACAGAGCAGGGCCAGTAACCTTTTGGTCTTTATAGTTTTATTGATGCAGTTGCACACTATGCTGTGATAGAGTGAAAGGTGGCTGAGTGCTACGTGAATGTCAAGTCCAAAGCTTTTTTAGCAGAGCTTTGTCTTTACTTTTAAATAATCCTGGTTGCTTTTAGTAACTGTATTTGTTTTAAAAGTTGTGGCTAATCAGTGCTCATGTTGGAAAATAGAAACTGTCTTTTATCGCTCTTTTTTTTTTTTCCTTTTTTTTGGTCAGAGACAGTTTTACTTGCCATCATTGAATGTCACAAATAATACAATTAATAACACTGTTTGCTTTGGTTTTCAAGCTGGTGAACATCAACAGAAACTTTTGAAAGAAATGTATTTCGTTTCATAAGTTGCATCTATTTTTGACAGACCCACCCTAACTGTACTTGTGTAAAAAGTGGAGATTGGACTCAAACATGGCCTCTTTTCTCTAAATGTGGGATTTCTTATTTCTGTTTTCGTTCCTGAGTACTCGTTTGTATTTTTTCTTACTTCTTGTCTTATTTAGAAGGTTTTCTTTCAGACTGGTTTTGTTTCTCCTTTTATTGATTCCTGTTTTGTATCCTCTTGAATACTGACTAAAAGAGATTGCCTGACTGCTGAATCTAATGGGTTTTTTTTATTTTATTTTTATACTCGCATGAACTATGAGAGATATTCCTATTCTCGACCAAACGTAGTAACAACTTGAGCTACATACTGCTGTCATCATGTGAAGTTTGCAAGATGTCGAGTAAAACTGTTTTTTATTTTCAACAGATGTCATGTCAGAGAAGGATCCTCCTGATGTTTTAAACAGGAAGAAATGTTTGGATAACCTGGCTTCCCTCCGACATGCCAAATGGTTTCAGGTAAAGTCTAGGGGAAAAATCCTTTCGTTGATGTTACAAATATGCTCTTTTATTCTTAGATGTACTGTAAGAAATGTTTTCATGCTACAGATAAATGTTATAGTGCAATATAACATGGAAGATGAAGAATACAAATAAACAGTAGAATAGATGTAATAATATTAGATGGTTTAAATATAGAATAAAATTGTTTTCTACGTAAGAACGAATGCAGCATGTTTTATTGTCAAAGCTATGTATGCAAATGGCTAATTCTTATGTTGAAAACATTGTATTCTTGTGTACATTTTCATGTATGTACATTTGCATATGCATGCTTGTTTTTTTATTCAATTTGTTCAAAATAAATAAAATGTATGTAATATTCTGTGTGCTTACATTGTAGTGTTGATTCAACAGAAGTCCATATTCTCAGAAATAAATGCTCCCCTTTGAAGAGGCTTTCTCTTTTTCTTCTCTAAAGGCTCGTGCAAATGGATTGCAGTCCTGTGTGATCGTCATACGGGTGCTGAGAGATTTATGTCAGCGTGTTCCTACCTGGGGGAAGCTCCCCAGCTGGGTAAGTGCTGTTCAGTTCTCTAGTAGTTATAAAATAAAATGAATATCATCATTGCAGGAATAATAGCTGTGGAGGTTTCAGCCAAACATGAAAAGGTTCAGATTTGGTGGTTTTAGAAGGATTGTGCAAACATAAACTAGAGTTTGTTCACATTTCTCCTGACAGGCAATGGAGCTGCTGGTGGAGAAGGTGATCAGCAGCGCTTCAGGCCCGCTCAGCCCTGGGGAGGCCATGCGCCGGGTCCTGGAGTGCATCTCCACAGGCATCCTGCTTCCAGGTCACTAATTAGCACAACCATAATAAATAACTTTATTATTGGAACTGTTTTTGCTCCACAGTGATGCAGCAAACACAACTGAACTTGGCTGCAAAGTGGTTCTGTTCGTTACCGTTCTCTCTCGTCACACAGACGGCCCAGGCCTGATGGATCCCTGTGAGAAGGATCCAACAGATGTGTTGGAGAGCATGAAGCTTCAAGCCCGGGAGGATATAACTGCCAGCACACAGGTACTTACCTGCAGCTTTTCAGCGCCCGGCGAAAGCATTTATGTCACGTCAGTTTTTCATGCTGTTTGTCATTTTAAAAACGCCAAATTTCAGTGCAGTTCGATGGGATATTATGCGACAGAATGACAAAAATTAAGTAATTAATAATTGTGAAATGGAAGGAAACAATGTATAGATATTTTTACAAACAAAATTTGGAAAGTGTGATGTGTATTTTGTATTCAGCCTTTGAGTTAATTCTTTGCAACACAAATGTTTTTGGCTATTTCTCCAACAGCTTTTCACATCTGCAGGTTGATTTTTATTTTTTTATTTTTTTTGTCTCTACCTTTTTGAGAGATAGAGATTTAGGTGTAATATATAGATAACATTATTTAGTTATTGATCTACTAAAAATTCTGTGCCCTGGTCTTAAGTCATTGGCAAACTTGACAGTTTTTTTTTTTTCCATCAACTCTGACCAGTTTTCTTCTCCTCGCTGAAGAAAAGCATGATGGTGTTACTACCACGTGTTACCATGAGGGTGCTGTGTTCAGTTAGATGTGACATGTTCAGTGTTAGTTTTCCATTGCACTGGTTTTTACATGTAAGGAAAAAAGTTGAATTCGGTCTCATGTGACTAGAACTCCTTGTTCCACCGGTTTCCTGTCTCCTATGTGGCTCATGGCAAACTGCAAACCAGACAGGAAAGGCTTCTTGACACCCTTCTACAATAAAGATTTGTAGAGTACATCACTAATAGTTGTTCTGTTGACGGATTCTCCAGATTTCTCTGCAGCCCCTCTAGAGTTTCTGTGGTGCTTTTGGCTGCTTCTTTGATTATTACCCTCCTGCCTTGCCTGTCAGTTTAAGTGGGCGGCAGGGTCGAGTTTAAAGGCTGGAGCCAGTTTTGGTACCCTATCTACTTAGGAAAATGTACATTAATAATCCAAATTACTGTACATGAATAAATAAATAATCCTACAAATCAACAGGTATGAACTGATGCATGGTAGGTTTATACATCCCCTAACCATTGGGGAAATCATGCTGTTCCCCAATAATTTTAAAATTCTTAAGTATTATTTACATTCATAAAAAATATAAAAATATTAAGGCACAATGTCTGCAAACACACATTCATTAAATGAAGAACAATCTAAAAACTTTCAATGTTTAGATTGTGCCGCTGTAAGCCCGTTCTACAGGTTGACCGCCATGTTTACGAATGTTAGTTTCATTTTCAGAACAACACTGTGTGAGATGTTTACAGCTTAGGATGTTCTTAAGCTACTTTAAACTGTCTGCTGTGTTCCTTCGTCTTCACAGATGGACTCCTTTATGTAATGTTGTACTAATTTGTGGACTTCTAAAGATGGTTGGTTGGATTTTATTTAGAGGTATCAAATGGAGGTATCAAATATCATAAATGCACATCACAGATTTCAGGGTTTTATTTGTGCATACATGTTGAATACCATGCATCATTTTCTTTCCACTCCATATAGACGCTCTATTTTGTTTATCTTATGTCCTGTAAAGTCTCAAAAGTCTATTGAAGTTTTGGTTCTAATGCGGGTTATTTTAACCCCACGGGGTGTGAATGCTTTTGAAAGTCACTGTAATTGAACTGAATGCTACAAAGTATTAGATGCAGCCCATAAATCTCCACATTCTGATCTTTCGTATTTTTTATTTATTTATTTGTTCCCAGCATGCTTTGCGGCTTCTTGCTTTCCGTCAGATCCACAAGGTTTTGGGCATGGAGTCGCTTCCAGCGTCTAAGGCCAACGCACGCAACCGCAAACGCCGAAGGGATGTCAGCGACACAGGGGAAGGAGAAGGAGAGGGCAAAAAAGACAAAAAGGAAGAAGCTTGACCTCTGCCCCCACAGCAGAGGTGTTTGCTAGTTTAGAGACTGGTAGAATGTCACTTTTTTTTTTATCTCAGAAAAAACTTTAACCCACAGATGTACACGTATAAATATAACCTATGACTCTACATGTTACATGTCTACCGTTAAATCAAGAAGAATTATGTATTTGGAGAAGGTTTTGGGCTGATGGTTGAAGACCAGATTTAATGCAGTTTATTTTGAAGCTGCAGTTATTTCAGTTTATTTAATAATAATAATAATAATAATCATCATGTTAAAGATGCATCATTCCAACTCGGTTTTGTGTCACACTTTTAAACCAAACCCTGTTTTTTTTATCTTGAGCAATCACCACTTTTATTTCCTGTCTCCTTAAAGTCTCAAGACACCTTCACCTCAAGTTTTATTTATAGTGCTTACCTCTGCTGTTCTTCAGGCCAGCTCACTCTCACTCCTGGTCTCTCTGAATTAACTTTGCTGCTTAAAAATACTTCATTATGAAATATAGGAAGCTTTGCAATGTTGGAGGAGTAAGAGCCACATACAATACTGTGATGTTTTACGGTGCCTACAGATATAAAACAGCGAATAAAGGGTGTATAAATATTCAGGTTACTTTTGCACCAGTTAAAGCTCCTCTGGTTTTATAAACATCTTGTGAGACTTTAGGGTTGAGCTCAACCCCCTTTATGAAACCTACAAAACAAGTCAAAGCTAATCTAAGTTATGAAACCTACATAGACAGGAACTAACCTCTGAGGTTTTGTCTTTAGGGGCACACTTGAAAATATGTTTGTCTCTGCAAACGGAGGTCTTTCCTTGCGCAGTTTTATTCAGAGGAAACGAAGCACTTAAGAGATGACAATGTATGCAGCCATAGTTCTATCTTTTTAGATATTATGCCTAGAAATCCTGTTTTTCTTCCAAAGAAGGTTTAGGGGAGGGGAGGATCTTTAGTCAGACAAATAAGACTGAAAATCTGCTGTACACATCAAAAGGTTACAGTCCCTTGACTTTCTTCCTTGTGCCTGCGTCGTGTGTATTACAAAAGACTGAGAAAGGGGAACATTTATAAGTTGTTTTGCGTGGATAGTGTTGTCTCGGTTAATAGTAGAGGAAGGGACGGTTGCACAACATAAAAACCGATACGAGAGAGTTACTTGACATGTTTTAGTTTGGTGTTTATTTACAAAGAGCCTCATATATGAGTCCTGCTTATTTTATTTACGAAGGACGTCGCAGTCTGTTTTTGTATTGTTTAAACGGGAAGTGTGAACGTCGCTGTCCTATTATTTGAATGTATTTGTAGTGATGCGTAAAATTAAGAGGAGGTAATAAAACACTCTTCAGACACTTCTATCTCCTGTTTTCATTATTCCTGGACACGGAAGATTAAATGAAGGAGGAAAACTGTCGCGTTAAATGCAGGCGTAGAAGTTGCAGAGTGCGTCACTTCTTGCGCCGCCTTTTCTGAATTATCGGCACGTTTTTCCCAAAGTTGAGGAAGTCCCGCAGTAGAAGACGTCCAGGATGACGGGCTGCAACACAGACGGATCCAGCTGCGATGTCGGTGCCGTGGGAGCTGACTGGATCTGGGTTTAGGAGGGGAATCAGACTCTGTGCTGCCGATTTAAAGTCTGGCGTATTTTTTGTTTGTTTTCTCTGATCTCCGGCTGTCGGTGTTTTCTGAGAGCTACAGGGACTGAAATATTTATACCGAGCGGACGGAGCCAGCTGTCAGCGGCTCCATGCTCAGTCTCTATCCAGCTGCATCATTACCGGATTACCTTTGGAGTTTGCTACTCCTGTTTCCCGCAGTATTTCTGAACAAAGTCATCAACATCCTGATCCAAGGTGGGTTCAGTTCTTTAATCATCTCATTAGTTCCCATTTAAGGCTTGGAAAAGTTCATGTGTTTGTGACCAGGGGACGTTCCAAACAGTCAAGTCCTTCTGGGGCAAAGCTCAAATTGATGTGTAAACGGTGTCTCCGGAAAGATTTCTTGTTTTTTATTTTTTATTTTATTTTTTTAATGCATAAAATGCATGAATTTACCACACTACCTCATCTAAATCGGATTGTAAGTCCATACTTTGAGTAGGCCACTCCAAACCCTTCTTCTCTACTCTGAGCCATTAAAAGGTGGGATTGTAAATTAAGTATGGCAGGACTTTGTCCGTCAGGATTTTCTGCTGTGAGGGAGAATAATGTCAGCTTGCTCCTCGACAAAACACAACAGATCCTTTAGTGTATATGTAATAGTGTAATGACTCTATAATCACTTTTCAAAATATGTTTTTTTCACAGTTTCCTTGTGTAAAATAGAACAGATTTGCAGTTTTGTCAACTTGTTTCCTAATAACATCAGCTTTAAAATTCACTCTCAATGTTTTTCCCAACTCAACAAACTTATTTTTCAATGTATGAACTCTATGTGATCTAGTCTTAGTGGAATCACAATATAAGCCTGGCTCCTATTCAGTTTATTCAGCTAAATTCACAGTATATCAAACTGTTTTTCTGATAATGTGAGGTTGTGTTTATCACAGAAGATGGTCTGATGGATTGAAAGATGTGAGCGTTACGCAACATGATTTTTAATTTTAATACTGAAGTGACATAAATGCAAGAATATGGTTGCATGTAGTTGCAGACTAATTTTCCTCAAGATGGAACCTGTGAAGTGCACCAGTCCCTCCTGCTGTATAAAAAACCACAACATGATACAACATCATTAAGACTGGGTTTTCATTGCAAGCTTCCTCCTTTTCCCCAAATGTAATTGTTGTTCATTATGTCCAAACGTTTGCATTTTACAATAATTACACCACAGGACATGTCTTCAAAAACTAAAGTCTTTGTCTCTGCATGCATTTTATCCAAATTGTAATCTATCTTTTTATTATTGGTTCTTTCCTGAAGAATGAGTGTAAGAATCACTCATTTCACTCATATAATGGGACTTTCTCCTCCAGGTCAGAGGTCATTAGAATAATAACACAGTCTTACCAGCTTCAACCAGGATCTCCAAAGGTGTTTTGCTTTTGTTCTGGAGTTGATGTTTGTTTTTCATACCAAAACGTTTATTTCCCAGCTGGGCATTTCTATTGCATTTATACATGAATATAATAATAATATTATGGACGATGCCCAGGATCCTGTGGGCGATGAATTTGTCGACTGGTGTGATATCGCTTTTCTCACCTTAGGTGTACAGAAAACTAAGAATATGTGTATTGACTTTAGACAGAAGCAAATGACACAAATAAAACGATAATAATTAAAGGCCAGACAGAAAATTACAAACATCTTGAACTATTTCTGTCAGAGAACTTGCAAATAAAGGGCCAACAGTGACTGTTTGGTCTAAGAAAACTTTCAAAGTTTCCGATTTGATAAGTCAGTGATAATATTATTTTTATCTGTGCTGACCTTTTCCCTTCTCCATTAGTTTCTCAACATTCAGTCAAAAACGTACTTAGCAGAGTAATAAATACAAGCAACAAGATCCTAGGAGTTGAACAAGATGATGATGATGTGCACTGCTGGCACTCTTCCTGCCCTCTGTGGAGTTATATCTGATGCTGTTTTGGCACACTGTATTGTCTCTCTCTTTTACTTCAATTGCATGTCTCTTAGTTTCATGTTTCTTTTATGCCCTTTGATACATAAGTAAACTGAACTGAGCTGTTTGTTCAGATGCCACTTCCAGGCATCTGGACTTGGATGCCACACGTGGGGAGCCACAATCGTGGTATATCAGCTGATTTAAAAAAAACAAACAAAAAAAAAGTTTCATGACGTCAAACAAGGAACCACTGTGTTTGAGAAGTGGCCTTACAGACATCCACAGTTGTTTATCAAAGTAACTTCATTGTTTCTATTAAGCTACCAGAAGCTCAGAAAGCATTGGCATCATCATTTGGGGTTTTAATAATTGTTATGCTCTGCTCACTCGGCTGTATGTAAGAAGCCTGAGCGAAGATGCGGCTGATGTTGCTATTATTATCTCTCCTCTCCCCTGGCAGATGAACTGGGCTCCTGGTACTCAGTGTGTAGCCAAGTGTGACAACAGGAAAGCCAAACCTGGAGAGCTGCTCTACCACAAAGGAGACATTCTCACTATAGTTGATACAAGCACGGTACTACCTCAGCAAAAGTCTTTGTTTCAAAGTCCACAGAATCTGTAAAACCAATGAGATGTTCGCTTGAAACGACTAACACATTTTGTATTTAATGAGGAAACTTTGCTTGTTGTTCAGAGGAAAGGTTTTTACGCTGCCAGACACAACACCACAGCAGAGGAGGGGCTCATAAACTCCAGCAATGTGCGCGAGAGAGAGGCGCTACGAGTCGACCCCGGCCTCAGCCTCATGCCGTAAGTCTCATCATCATCATCCTCCGATTCTCCCGAAATCATTTTACTGATCATTCAGTCAAGTCTCAAGTCAAACTCTTTTGCTCTGCGACTGTAGCAGGTTCTGTCATCATGTCTTTGAGGCTTATCTGTTGACCACATTGTGTGGGCTGATCCTTGAAATGCAAGCAAATACCAACTACAAGATTAAGTCCTCAGACTTCCTGTTTTTTTGGGACATCAATGTCGGTGGTCTTAAAATAAGTGTTCAGTTTATTTTTAAAATTATGTTCTTTATATGTGATTCATCAGTATCATACCTGCAGAAAGGTAGACCATAGACCAGCTCAGTTTTTTCTTTTAGTCTAGTTTTTAGCTGGGAAATTGACCGTTGTTTCAGTGTTTTTGCTGTGCTTGTACTGTGCGAAAAATGCAGTGCAGTGGTTTGTTTTGGTGGCTGCGTTTTTGAATTTACCTGGTTAGTACTTTAGCCAAGTTTCTTTTTTTAAGAAAGTGACTTTTGGAAGTTTATTCATTTATGAACCACTTTGCTTGTTTCTCTGGATGTGGCTCAACCTTCATTAAGAAAAAGCTTAGCCTCTGGCTTCCACCAGTGGATGCTAAAGATGGATTTTTCCTGCGATCCGTGGATTATCTTCTATAAGTTACCAACAGAAAAGGAGCAGAGATGATTGTGGCTGAAGAATCTAAAATGAAGGAGACCACCAAAATCTGTCATGTGTGCTCTTTTTGTTTGTAAACTAAAACCCAGGGATGATTCAAACATTGCCTCTCTGCTTGTGCCACTTTACATCACGGAAGAAGAAACGTTGCCATCTAAAATGCTTTCAGAAACAACAGAGTCTCTTTTAGATCAGTAATAATTAATTCATGCATTGCAGGCCAGTCTCGTACATCTACGAATTACGACAGAAAACTGTCATGAAAAAATAACCAACTACACGACTAACGTGCTCTCAGTGATTTTAAAGTACTTAAAATCAAGTCAATGCCAATCATGTCTGTAGCAGCCGAGGCGAGAAGGCAGACAAATATGTTGGTGTACAGAATCTGTCTTTCTCCACTTTAATCTGCACGTCCTCGAGAAACGAAGGTTTGATGATAACATCATCAAAATATTTTAGCTCATATTTACTCTATGAGGCCACCTCCTTGCATGTGAAAATGCAGAAGTTGTTCACATGTTTTTATTTCTGAGATGAAAGAATAATTACTCCAACTTCTTTGTCATTGTTTTTATGCAAGAGGTGTTGAGGTGTTGCTTTTTAAGATTTGACATGTGATGTATGCACAATGCAAAAACTTTGCAAAGGAAGTGAAAGATCTATTTTTGCTGTTCTGCTGTATTAGGGCTGCACAGCAGGCTGTTTCTGATTCCCTCTCATCTCACTTTGTGGTGTGCATCTTGTTTGTAGTTGGTTTGTGAATGTAGGTTTTTTTCCACACATATCAACGCAAATGAACTACAACTGAAACGATTAATCGGATTAATCGTGATGAATTGATTATTGAAATAACTAATTTAGTAATAAATTTATTGCTAACTGAAGGATACAGACTCTAAAAATTGCCATTTGCTCAAAGAACAACACACTCATAAAAAAATGCGATTTATCCAAAAATGAACAAAAAATATACATTTTGCATATAAGATGAAAGAAATAATCAACAGATTAGCTGAGAGTATTTTGTTAGCTGCAATTAATCTTTGCCACAAATGATCCAGTGTTTATTGTTATTGCATTTTTGACAAAATTTTGTTTTCTTATTCAAAAAAATAATTGAATTGTTTGCTTATTTATTTCAAATAATGTGTAAAAAAGTACTGCAAAATGTGGCAATTTTTAAAAAATCCAATTAGTTAGCAAATTGATCGCTAGAATAATCGATTACGGTCATTAGTTTCAGCCCTCATGTCTGTCCTCAGTTGGTTTCACGGGAAGATCTCCGGACCGACTGCAGTGGGAAAGCTGCAGCCGCCTCAGGACGGCCTCTTCCTGGTGCGAGAGAGCATCCGCCACCCGGGCGACTACGTCCTGTGTGTCAACTTCTCTAAAGAGGTCTTCCATTACAGAGTGATTTACCAAGACAACAAGCTGACCATCGACAACCAGCAGTACTTCTACAACCTCATCGATATGATCGAAGTAAGTGAGACGCTCTGTACGGATCGATCACCTTCTGAGATTTGATTATTATTCTAATGAAAAGTGTTTATCTGGTGGATATTTGGTTTATCATTTAGCTTGAATTAAAGCGTTAGTGGAAGGTGGTCAGGCTTTAAACACCTAACAAAGTGGTTCAAATATCTTGCTGCAGGATCTCATTTGAGATGTGATGAAGGAACTAAAGTGCCCTCTAAAGAGCTAAAGGTCGGCAAAAATGAAATTACTAAGAATATGTAAAGTTGCAGCCTGGTTTACAAGTATGTGGTTGATCAATCTGTGCTTGAGAATCATCTTCTCCTGAATGCATTTGCTTCACAGTCCACTGCAGGTTTCGGTTAAACATGTCGCTTCCATACTCTAATCTGCCACACCTTCTCCTTCCACTCAACTTTTCACTAATGTGTTTGCAAACATGACCTTGTTGACACCCAGTTTCTTTAGCAATGACCTTTAGAGGTTTACCTTTGTGTTAGAGGTTGTGAAGTCAGCAGTCACCCCATGATCGGTGAAAGCCAGAATATAACGTTTTTGTGTTTTGTGTATTTTTGAACTTTTTGAAGAACTGATTTTAGGTTTTTCACTAGCTGTAAACACAAATACTCTCTTGAAACGATTAACTCTGTGTGTCTACAATGATTATCTGACATATAAAATAAGACTAACTCAGTAATGTCGTGAAATGCTTTTGTTTATGAGGCTGAGACATCAAATCTAAGAGGCTATTTTTAAACTATTCCAAGGTTTTATAGTGTTTTTCTAGACAATATTTGGCCTAAAATTAGATTGAAGTTTTAATTTTGGTCAGCATGCATTAAGAACTTCAACAACTTTCTTGAAGGTTTCACTTCCTCGCCGTGTGTAATTTCTGATCTTTGATTAAATTTGGTCCTGACCTTTTCACAGTGCAAAATAGAAAAACAAACAAAATCAAACTGCTTCTTTCGGGAGCCTTTTTCAAAAACACGTCTGTGGTTTACAAATCAAAGTCTTTCTTTTTAAATAAAAAATAAAAATGAAAAAAGATGTATTACATACAAACTGATATTTTACCAAATCTGTTTTCTGCATTAAAATGTCTACACTAAAGCCAAAAAGAATTATCGTCCATTTAACTGACCTAACGTTTTGATATGTGGAGCACAAATTCAACTGAAATGTACTAACTTACCAAATATTGGGTAATAGCATAAATCTTCATTCCGTTTTACCCTTTTATGGTTTATCACGTCTGTGGCTGTGTGGAGAGTCACACTGCAGCCGGCTATCAGTGGGCTGCAAGCGTCTTTACGTCTGAGTCACTCTGTAACTCACTGCTGTTGAGGAAACAGAGGAGGGAAAGATACAGCAACTGGACTAACCCAGTGTGTCACAACCTACTGCCAGACAATTTTAATTTTAGTTCAATTCAGGTGAATTTTGCTTTGTGGTGACACATGTGAATTCAACCAAACCAGCTCCACGGAAACACTGCAAACATTCACCGTCTGTGACCAATTTGGTTTTCTTTGATGCAGTTTTACTCAAAGCACAAAGGCTCCCTCGTCACGACTCTGGTGACGCCCAGGAAGAAACAAGGAGCCAAGTCAGCTGAGCAGGAGCTGTCTAAAAGTAAGCTCAGAGTCAAGTTGTGTCTCCATATTTTGGTACAAAAACACAACGTTGTGCACGTAAAAACAAGATGCCGCAGACGTTTATGCTTTTTGATATATTTGCAGACGTTCTAATGTTTGTTTGTTATAGCTGGTTGGCTGTTGGACATTACGAAGCTCGTTCTGGGAGAAAACATTGGAGAAGGAGAATTTGGTGGTGAGTTTGGTTTCTTTACACAATGACAAAGCCTGGACGTGGAGGTGTTAGGAAGTGACAACAGGAAATATGTAATCTCTTTATGGTATCTCTGGTTGAGAAATATTACTGAAACTGCCTGACATGAAACAAGCCTCATGCATTATAATGAAGTCCATAGTAAATATATTATTTATAGATTTGGATCTTAAAGGTTTTCTTTCTCACCTCCAAAAAGAATCTAAACATTACCTGACTTTAAAATACATACAGCCAAAATCAGATATTTACATAGATTGTGTAAAACATTTTCACTTTTGCTTTTTTAAGTCAGTTAGGACAAAAAATAAATAAATAATCGAGAACATTTTGAGAACATTTAGAGACCAGAGGAAGTCAGATTAAAACAAAATGTCTTAATAGATATTAACTCTGTGTAATATCCAACCCTCAGCTGTTTATCGGGGGGAGTACATGGGCCAGATGGTGGCTGTGAAGACCATAAAATGTGACGTCACAGCTCAGGCGTTCATGCAGGAAACGGCTGTAATGACGTAAGTCCTCAAGCGTTCACCGTTTGAATTACCTGGAACGCCATCAGGCGTTATCTGCCGCGTCTAATGGCGTGATACATTTTGTTTACTGCAAAAAAAGCACACAAAGTTCTGGAGAATTTTACATACACTCATCATGATCAGACATTTCTTGGTATTTCCTGGCTTTTAATGATTTAGCTGAATTATTTTCCCACTGGTAGAAAACTTTGGGTGCAACGTTCAATTTGTGGAAGATTTTCTCTAATCCACTCAGGGTTGAAAATATATTATAGACAAATATTTGCTTAAATGTCCATGAGGAATTTGCTCCTAAACCTCAGGCTTTTAATAACCATCAACAAACCTTTGGCAAACACATAAATATATATATAAGACCAGCTTGTTTTATCCATTCACGTCCAGTTTTGAACATCATTACCAATTGCCTTTCTGCTGAGGAAGATGATTTGATTCAGATGGACGAAACCTTGAAACGCACTGCGTTCCAGCTGGACGTCCCTGAAAACCTGTTTGCTAAAAATGACTGGGGTTTATATATTTTTTAACCTGTGTAGATGAGGTTTAAAAAACCTCATCTACACAGATGAGGTTTCTAAAGTAGTCTAAAGTAGTTAAAATCTACTTTAGATTTTAACCACAAAAATCAAGGTTTCGCAGCCACTTCTTGTTCAAAAAAATAAATCGTAGTAGTCATTTGCTGCATTATTCTTAGAAAAGTTTATATTAACATGAGATTAATACAGATGATAAATGTATGTAAACGCCTGACTTTAATTGTGCATCCATGCAGTTTGATTTCACTCGTCTCTGTGTGGTTTCCTTGTTTCAGGAAGCTGCAGCATAAGAACCTGGTGCGGCTGCTGGGAGTCATCCTTCACAAGGGGCTCCACATCGTCACTGAGCTCATGACCAAGGTACGCTTAATGAACACAGTTAGACCCCAAAAATTATTAATTCCCCCAGTGGATTAAGATTATTCTTTTTTTTTTTTTTTTTTTTTGAGCGGCTGTTGCTTTTGTGTGAGATTTAAACCTAATTGTGCCAGAGGCATGAATGAGTATTAATTATAATAAATCATGAAATAAATTATTATTGTGGTAAATATTAAATTTAATCTTATTATGACTGCATCACCACATATAAAAGGTAGTTATAACAATGCAGAAGTGACATATTCTGCTGATTTATTTTGATTATGCAAGTAAACTTGTTAAAAAAAAACAAACTGTTATCAATATGCTTCTTTTTGATTAATATATATTTTTTATTATTATTTTTGTGCATTTTGCATTTGCTAGAATAGTTTTTCCTTCTATGATAAAGACGTTTATCATAGATCATTAAAAAAATTGCATGTTTTTTTCCTGCCAGTTGAGGGCGCTAAAATGCAGGCGCAATTCAAACCCAGACTGTTAGTCTTATATTCTCTTTAATTATTGACATGTTATGCTTGAAGGTTTGTGTTTGCCTTTAAACTTTAGGTTTATGATGTGTTTGCATGTCGCAGGGAAACCTTGTGAATTTTCTCAGGACCAGAGGTCGATCAGTCGTCGGCTCCCCTCAGCTGCTGCGCTTTTCCCTGTGAGTCTCTCATCTCGTTATGTCACCTCTGTTTAGGGGGAGACTTTTTGAGCAGATGCTGATTTCCTCCACGTTGTGTTTTTCTCTGCACGTTCTGTGGACAGTGATGTGTGTGAAGGGATGGAGTACCTGGAGTCGAAGAAACTTGTTCACAGAGATCTGGCAGCGCGAAACGTTCTGATCTCTGACGACAGCGTGGCGAAGGTCAGCGACTTCGGCCTGGCTAAGATGGACTCCAAAGAGACGGACAAAGCCAAGCTGCCTGTCAAATGGACGGCTCCTGAAGCTCTGAAGAAAGAGGTATATTAACTCTGTTATCAAAAAGAACAATCTCCTCGTTTTACTGTTCAGCTCGCTTTATCTTGCTGACTGAAGGCCTGTTTACTCAGTCAGCGCACAAAGAGAAGGCAGTAATTTGAAACATTCTCTGTGTGTTGTTCTCTGATCAATATATTGTCATTAATCAATAACTGCAGACCTTACGCTCACATGTTTTAGTCTTAAAATATCACAACTATAAAACGAGGAATTCCAGCAGAGAGGGGCATATCATAAATACCTCCACGCACTTTTACTGGGTCATAAGTCATTAGGAGGAACGACATTTTGTGTGAAATTTACTCCTTATTTTTGTCTTCATTTATATTTTGATCCTTTTAAATCAATCCTCAACTTTTGTCTGTTGTTCCTGCAGAAGTTCTCCACAAAGTCAGATGTTTGGAGTTACGGGGTTCTCCTGTGGGAGATCTTCACCTACGGCCGCCAGCCCTACCCTAAGATGGTAGGTGGCACCTCTCCGTAGCGATGTGTGTGAATGTTTGTGACTTCACAGAGTCCTTCAGCACAAAGCACATAAGCTGTTGGCACTCATTTGTTTCCATGCCAATAAATGTTGGTTACTAATTTGTAACTATCTGTAATCGTGTTTATGTAAAAAAGTCCTTTAACGATTTCAGCAAATAGTTATCGGTTTAGATGCATTACATAAGATAGTTCAGACAGCAGAACAAGCATCATGATGTCTTTCTGAATATTTTAAGTGAAGAATCTGTAGATCTACCGAATTACAAAATCATTGATCCAATTGATCCTCTTTGTTTCTGTGCTTCAGTCTCTGAAGGAAGTGAAGGAGAAAGTGGAAGCAGGTTATCGCATGGAGGCTCCAGAGGATTGTCCTCCTGGTGTTTACACCATAATGAAGCTCTGCTGGGAGCAGGAGCCACGGAAAAGACCGGGCTTCTCCAAACTGAGAGAAAAACTTGAACAAGAACTGAGTAAAATGAACCAAAGCTCTGCATCCGGATGTCAAGAAGCAGCCAAGACGGGACTGAGGAGCTGAGTTTCAGTCTGCACCCAGCAGCTGTGAAGAACCAGCTTTCGTTTGGTGAAGACACTTAGGATAAAGACCCTTAAGCTAATTTAATTTATGGATTGGTAAAATGTCAAAGCAACCATGAGGAGGAGCGAACCTACATGGTTCTGATGAATTCATGGTTGTGTGCAGGAAATATTTATCGGTGGCGTCTGTGTTTGAGGTCCTCAGTTCGGACCGTTTGGTCTCAAAAGCTCCGATATAGATTCTCTCTAAAAGAAGTTAAAAACGTCTCACTCCGTAAATGAAAATGTAGATTTTAAACAGCAGCTTTTGACCAAAGTGTAGGTCATAAAATTCACAAAAAAGAAAGTTTTATACTTCATATTATTTATTTATTTACACTGATAAAAAAAAAAAACATTTTATTTGCCTTTTAATGGAGAGGTTGATGTAATCAAGTATGACTGAACGGATTATGAATTAGTGAAAAGCCAGTTTAGTAATGACATACATGTCTGATCATTTACTATTCATATCTCACTAAAACCAAACAAATCAAGCTACAAACCAAAAGACAATTCATAAAATAATTTCATTACCTTCATCGGTGAGCACAAATCTTCTTATTTAACAGCCAAAGTTGCGAGTATTTTATTATAACATTTTATTAAAGTGCAGCAACACAAACATGTAACACAAGACAACACAAAGCAAATGGTCCAAACACTTCATAATAATTACTACACCGAGTAACTTTACTCCTTATGACTCAATAATAATCGCTCGTGCCTTGTTTTCAGTCCAAGCTGAACTTATTCTTTGTTCAGTTGCTGATTAAGACGCTGCAGGGTTTTAATTCCAAATCTCACTCTGTCTGAGAAGATCAAGTCCATGACAGAGATCTGGTAGCTGGAATGACGTGTATGAATTAGTCTGTGCATCTGTAATTTAAAATAAAAGGTAATCTCCAGGTCTGAAACCCAGTGTTTCCTAAGCAGGCGATCTTTTAGAGCCGCAGCTACACACCACATCTTCAAGGAGAACAGCAGTCAGTCCAAGGCTATTCAAACCTCTTCTCGAACGTCTTGCTGCAGCTCAGATTCCTCTTGGCAAAACAACGTAGATCCACATAAACATGATCACACAACGCCTCAGTGTCAGTGGTCCTGTTTTATCTGAAGCATTTTGCTTTTGCTACTGCTTAGTGAACACATGTAAATAGTTTGTGTATAAATGCAACCAAATCATGTTGCTGTCTCGATTTATTTGCACTGTTATGATTTTATTGCCATGAATTAAAGAATGTAATATGTTAGGTTCAAATGTTGATAAATCTGAATCTTATTTCGTGCCTGAACTTAAATGATTGCAGCACTGGAGGGAATAAAATGCTAATAAATAAAAAGACAAAAAGAAAGCAGAAAGGATCAGCGTTCATAAGGAAACCTTCATGATACACGTGTTTTTATTTTTTAGATTCTTTTTTGGTGTGTGTTGTTTTGTGTCTTTTAGATGTTCATTTCAGTGTTTCCCTTCAGCTCCTCTATTCTCTCCCAGATTCAGTGTTTTCTGAGTCCAAATTCCCAGTACTTTAAAAGCCAGTCAGTTTCATTTCCTCCTTGCCAGATCCTTGTTCACCTCCTCTCTTGTCTGTTCATCACCTTATTCACCCAAACGAAATGTTGAAACTGAACAACTGAGGTTCTCAAATCCAGATGTTTTTGGCTTTGATGCTAATTCTGTTTTTTTAGGAATCAGCATTTTTACCAATATAAAGCAGCTATCGATCTAAAACTGAATAAAACCAATGCATTGCTTACGTTTGAACAGTACAGCATTTGATCAGTATTGTATTTAGCATTGTGGTTGTTACCTTTCTAATTTACACAGCAGTGATGTTCTGGGATGTTTCACATTAGGTCCACATGGTCAGTGCATAATTACTCAGCATCTTGAGGGATGTTTAACCTTCTTCAAACCTTTTAGCATTTAGTTTGTCGTACTCCTTACTGTCAAAACGAGAGGGAACACTATGATGAGAGAGAAAGGCCTTCAGAAATTAGATTGAAGCCGCTTTTGATTCTGAAAAGAGGCTTAAAGAGATCTTTAACAGTTTCACTGTGTTGAAATTGTGTACAAGTGGAGGACATTTAGGAGAGTGACTGTACAAATTCACACAGAAAGCAGACTGCAAGATGCTAAAAGAAGTCTCCAATAACCCCAAAATATGATCAAGGGAACCACAACAAGCTCTTGATAATGTTGATCAGAAAGTCCTTGTCTATACAGTTGATGTAGGACCGAGCTGCAGCAGCCAATACAGTCACTTTTTACTGTAGGCTTCATTATAAGGACGGAAGAACACTTAGGTTTCAGGTGAGATAGACTGAGACCAATAAAACAACACACTCAATCTAGAACACATATTTACAGGACAAGCGTAAGAGAACTGGTTGTAGTTTTTGAAAAAGCCGCAGACGAACATCAGGAGACTTGAGTTCAGATGGTTACATGGAAGGAAAACAAAGGTTTAGTGTTAACAATATGAGCATGAAATGATTATTAGAGGGAATGTAGTCAGGAAAGATTATTTTGAGATGTTGATTTTACACAGAAATTTATCAGACTGTAAACTTTTCCTGGAATAGAGCATAATTTTTCTTCAAGAGCGCAGTTAGTCCTGGTTCCTCCTATGGATTTATGTGTATTTATTTTAAATTAAATGACTGATACGTGGGGCACTTTGATTCAATTCGTTCAAATGTAATTTCTTTCATGAGTCTAAATCAAAAGGAAATGAACATTTATTCCTGCTTTCTGTCCCCTCTTTGAATATTGAGATTAGAACAGCGATTTGTGTTATCCACTGTCCTCCAGGGACGTCTTTGGCTTTTGTAGATACTCAATATTTTTCTGCTTCACTAATCTTTGGGGGGAACATTTTTAATGATCTGCACGTTTCGTGTATTGCAGGCCACATATGTCCTGTTTGCTTTTTTTCATTATTTGAGAAAAACATAGAGCAAGATGATAATTTTCCCAGTAATGCTAAAATATTTCCACTTTAAATCTCACCACAGAATAAAGCCTTCTTTGTGGGATTGTTGTCATGTCACAAGACCAAATTAAAGATGTCATTTGACATAAGTCTGCGTAAGCCTGGTGTTTATCAGTATCCCAGAGGACGGAGCACAAATTGCAGCTTGATCCTCTAGCTCTTGTTATCATATGGTGAGAGCTGGGGTCCTCCACAATTTCTTCAATCTGCTCTGTGTTTTTTCTAAAGCCTCTAATGGGATGAGCAGCAATTTTCTGCTCAGGGATTTATAAGAAATCAAACAAATAATAATAAAGATGGAAAAAAAAAAAAAAATGATGGTGCAAGCTTCTGGTGTCGAAATATCGCTGGACGTTTCTTCGCTCCGGGCCGTGTCCTGGTGTAGATGGATAATGGGACACAAAGCCTTCACCCATATGTCGAGGAGTGCGCTGAGATGCTTTTCTCGGAGACTCTAAGTCCTTAAGTTGCGCTTTCTACAAAGACTTAGAAAACAGCTAATCTGCTGAAGCAGCAGCAGCAGCAGGCCTGAGCAGACAATGACCGATCACCTGTTGCTTTCACCTGATCCTAGAGAGTGGATGGAAGACCCTGATAAACAAGCTGTCACTGTGTGATTTCTGGCTTCGTCTGCAAAAACATGCAGGATTTTAGTGTTTCTTAACTTCTGTGTGTGTGTGCTGTGGCTCCAAGCTGGTTCTAAAACAAAGCATGTAAGTTGAAATCTAAACTGAGCTGAATTCGATTAGTGATGCAGGGTCAAAACAACAAACATGCAAACTCTGTTTCTGAAGCAAAATGTCTCAAATTATGTCTCGTAACTCTGTGTGTAAAGTCCAAGTTGAGCTCTACTGCTGCTGCACCTGGCTGCGTGTGCAGCAGTGTGTAAATGAATGGTTTGGCCTAACCTAAAGGGTTTATCTTGGTATGGTTTAAGTAGATTTTGGTGGGTTCAGATCGGGTCAGAAACTGGTTGTCTGAGCCAATTTAAGCATCAGAACCAAGACGCTCTTCCTAGAAGGCGGCATCTTCCAGGTATCAACTCCTTGGGATGTTTTTCTTTACAGAAGGATTTAGCCCGTTAAAAGCAAAAATCCCAACAGTGCACAACCAGATGTTTTTGTGTACTTGAGTGTTACATGGATTAGAAAATATTGGTTATAATACCCATCCATTTCTTAATGGGCTTGCAAACCTAAAGCCCCACTGGGAGTATCTTAAAAGCAATTTACATTTCTGTTTGTTTTATTCACATTTGTAGATATTCAAAAAAAATAAATAAATAAACGTGATGACTGTTAATTCTGAGTGGTTGAAATAATTTCTGCATTTAAAAAAAATCAAACCACACACAGTAGTTGTCAGAAGTCTACATACACTTTTCACTTTAATAGTTTATCTTTTTACTTCTTTTATGGGTTTGTTGGTTGTGGGAGGGGTGGATCACAGTTTTTTTTAAGCTAAGTGTATAAATGTGAATTTATTGGTGATTTTCTGCTCTACAAAATAGAAATGTATAAGATAAGACCTTTTTTTTCCCCTTCCTGTCTGACAATAGATCAGATTTCACATTTCCTGTTTTAGCATTGTTAGCATCAATGTAGGTCAGTGGTGGTATCGCTTTTGCTTCCCCACAAAAGGTAGTTGGGTTCAATTTTACATAAACTTACATCACTATCACAGTGATAATGTGATAGTGATATAATGTAACCACATGAGCAAAGAGCTTTGTGTAGCACATAATGAAAACCAACAACATGTAAGTAGGTCAAATCCAGCAGAGTTCAAAGTTCGACTTACAACTTTACGCTATGACTTTGGAAGGATGTCAAAGTTTCTTTGCCAAAGCAGATCCATAGCAGAATATCTCCACTTGGAATAACACAAATAGGCTGTTTTTTTTAGTTCTCTGGTACAAAGTTGCAATGTGTGTTTTAAATATTTTCAAGATGGAAACCCCAAAAGCACTAGATGCCATGTAGTCTTTAAACATGGTGTTGTGTTTTGTCCATTTGCTCTCATCGATGTCTCATTCAGTTGGTTAAAGCAGGACAACTTTAACGAATACTCTCAGGGGTTTTAGAGCAATCGGAAAATGCTTTGCACATAAAGAACAGACACCATTTTAGAAGCCTGGAAGTAATGGAAGAATAAAGACTATTTTAAAAGATGAAAAGTAGAAGAAATCAAACGTTACCGTTTTATTTTTGGCCAGACAAGAAGTAAAATTATCCGGGTCAAAATTGACAGATTTGTTTAGAAAGAAACAAATCTGGCCAGCCCTGTTCTGCGTGACAGTGATTATATCAGTTTACACAACAAATGAGACTACACATCCTCCTGCAGTTCAGTGTGAAGGTTTACCTGCTGATAGGTAGGTGTAATTCAATTATCAAAATTAGCTTACGAGCTGCTGTCTGCTTCTCGGGTCCTATCTGACAGTGGAGGCGCTTGTTTGACAAAGGTGCTGATTGTCTTAATTATCAAAATAATGGAGGCTGTAGTGGATATGCTTCGATTCCAGGACAGTTTAAATGCTCTGTGGTTACAGATAATTGAGTAGTTCTACATTCATCACTTAATTTTCTCTGAGAATGCAAATGCATTTCAGTAAAATGTATTAAAAAGGCAGAAGAAACACATTGAAAAGACTTGAAAACATCCAAAGGACGACATTAAACTTTTGGCTTTGACTAAAGAAGCAGTAAATTGCTAATCTAACGCCACAAATAAACGGATCAACTTTTAGTCTTGAATGAAATTTGGCAATAATTTTATAGTTTTATTTATGATTTGAAGAAGCCAACTGTTTTCAAACATCTCAGTGTTTCAGTGAGCTGGTTCTCGACCGGAAAGAAGACACAAAAGAAGAAGAAGAAAACATGTGAGAGATGTTATAATCCAGTCATCATATTAAAATAATAAATGTGACCCGAGAATAAAGCCCAGAGGAACTAAGTGAACTAAACAAACCAGTTTTCTGTGGTCATAATCTTTTCATTTTTTACAACCTAAAGTACATATAAAATTTCTCCAAACTGGAAATTCATTCCTGAGGGCTTTGATACATAAATGCTCTGAAAATATGTCAAACAAATGACCTAAAATCTTAAAATAATGCTTTGACTCACTCCCTCTCTCTTCACAGATGGACAAAACTGCAGGTTAATTTCCTTATAAAATCTATTGAAGGTAAAATTAGCAGATTATTTTAACTGAATTGAAGTTTAAAGTGAGATAACGGAAGAATAATACTGAGAACATTTTCAGTAGGAAAAAAGATTTCTTTAAAGTAATATTTTACTTTTACCATTTTCTCCTGACTGGAAGTAAGATCAGTTTTTTGAGTGGCTCAGTCAGAGTCGACTATTTAAATCTATTGAAGGAAGCTGGAGATTAGAGTGATGATAATGAGACTTTCCAGCTGCAAAACCTTTGAGTTCATCACCTGAAATGATCAAAATACAAACGGAAACATGAAAACATTAGCAAAGACTAATTGTCTCTACACCCTCCGCCATTGCAAATAAAATAATTTTCAATCTAAAAATGGCAAAGGCACAAATAATTTAGGACTTAACCATATTTAAAAAAAAAAAAAAACATTTTTATTTTTTGTGATGGGGTTGAAAACTCAAACTGAAAGCAATCAAGAGATTATTCTGAATAAAAATAAAGTATTTCTTGATAACTACGGACATTTTTAAGTCTTTCTCGTTCTATTCTCGTGCTCTCGCTTTGGGGAAGAGAATCTCAGGAATGAAAATCAAATTGTGAAGCAGTTTGAGCAGAAATTAGCAAAGCCTCTTGAGAGATCCTTGCATCTTTCTGAGAGGTTCCAGCTGGCAGCATTACTGGCACAACAGACGATGCAACTGAAGATGATATAGGAAAATATAGGAGAAGTTGTTTCTTAATATTTAGATATAAACATGTTGATACAAATATCAGTTTATTTGATAGATATGCAGGAACGAGTATAATGGCTGAGCATAATGTCACCACGTAAATCATCCTAAACGGTTTGTAGAAAACTGAATCTAAGAGCCAATCAATACAGAGTTGCATGTGTATGCGTGTGTGTGTGGGTGTGTGTGTGTGTGTGTGTGTGTGTGTAAGTCAATGAGAGACATCTTACGGTCACATGAACTTACCCTCCCTAACTCTGCTCCCTCCCCACTAAGCTGACACTGCGCATTTACACGTTAGCTGCTTTTACCTCTAATAGGATCAGCAGGACTTAACTTTGTCATCTGATAAAACTAAGCAGCTTGACAACTACACTGCTCCTTCTTAACCAATTTATGCTCAATTAAGATAACTGGGAAACCTTGGAAGGACAAAAATGTTTTCAAGAAAAATATGAGCGCTGAGCATCATGGTGCTCCACAGGCTTATTGAAAAATGAGAGGAATTTTTCAATAAATGAGAGATTTAAATGGGAAACGTCTTCATACACGTTTATTCTTATATTCACTTGGCAAATTTCAAAAAGAAATTTCAGGCCTGTAATAAGCAGTGTAATGTCACAGTTTCAACCCTTGTTCTTTTGTTGCAACAACTTCCCCTCACAATTTATATAAAAAACACATGTTAAATGAACCTTAAGCTATAAATTGACAGCATTAGTGTATGAATATGATGTATTTCAATAATTCAATGGCTTCAACAATGATTAAACTTGTTATTTTGGAGCTTGTCTGCAGTAGTTTCCTTGTACCTGTATTTCTTTTTCTTTGCGTGAGCTTCTCATGAACACACAGGTCTCCTCTTTATCAAAATCTGCAGGCTAAAATTAACCACAAATCTCCACCACTGTTTGGGTGAGAGATTTTAGGTGTGTTATCCGTGCAGGGGGGGCAAGTTTAGAGCTGACCTGCCAAAGCATCCTGCAGAGAGGACTAAGAAGGTCTGAAACTCTCCCTTCTTTCCAGCTCCACGGGTGTTTTTATTCCTCACAGTAGCTTCACAGTAAGCAATTCACCAAACTTTGTGCAGTGTGGGAATTTTTTTTTACATGTATGATGTCTATCCAAAATGATTTCTCATCAGCCTGACAAACATTTGAAAAGGTCAGAGGTGTGGATCCACAGTGACACTATGGTAACGCTCGACTGGGAGCTATTTTTTTCTCATTCACTGGAAAAGTTTCCACCTATTCAGAGTTATGACAGCAATTATATGTACAGATCAGCTGATGCATGATGTAAACTCTGGATATGTGTAAGAAATACATACATATATAGACACAAATAAAAGGTTTTCTGGTGCTTCATAGTTTTGCACAAATTGTTGGACTTCAGGACATTTTGTTTAAAATTTTACAGCTTGTATTTTTCTTCAATAAAAACAAAATTAAAATGCCAGGTCTGGCTGCTTTGTAGCGTCATAGTTAAGTTGAACAGAAAACTCTTTTTGCATGTATTGCATCTGCTTATATGCAGAAATGTGCTGTGTGAGTGTCTGGACATGTTTGCATGTTAATGAGCACAGAAGTGAAGGATGATTTGTCTCCAGTTCACTTCTAGGACAGGAAGTTGCTCCTTACCTTTGGCTGCTGATTTGCTGGTACGGAGATGAAGACAGGCTGGAAGATAACTGGAAATGAATGAGTGAAAAATGAGAGTATGAATTTATGAGGAGACAAACTGGAGGCAAAATCAGACATACAGCATATTTATTTTGAATAACTTCCCTTTTTCATGGTAAATATGTTATGTCCTGTGTATCTATTTTTACATCAACCTGTGTTTCTCCTTTCCTGTGGGTCGGAGGCTATTTTCAAAGGAGAGATGCAATGCGGAATCGCACGCTATCATGAGAGATCACTCTCTTCCAGCCCATAAGCTGTTTAACCTCCTGCCATCTGGAAGTCAATACCTTTCCATTCAATCAATAACAACCTGCTTGTGCAATCAATTTATTCCCCAGGCGCTACACCTGCAGGATCTCCATTGACCCACAAATGGAAGAACATAATTATTTTTTAGTAAATATCTTTACTAAAGTTTGTTGTCAGCATTATTCAGATGACAGCTGATCCTCAAATCTACTCTGCGATCTACAGTGGAAGACAGAGTCCATGAGGAACGCTACAAATCGGACACCCTACAGGCACAAAAAAATAAATTCAACATTCACAATAAAATAATTAACAATGAAGCCCCAGGGCTGCATAGTGGAACACCGGATTAGGTGTTCCACTATGCAGATAAGGGTTTCGGTTCCCTCTTAGGCAAAGAGTTTGCATGTTCTTTCCTTACATGCACTGGTTCAGCCCCCACACACACCCCTCCCCCTCCCCCCACAGTGCAAAAACATGACTGTTTCATTGCTTAACATAACCAGTGAAACTCTGTGGATGGACAAACGGATAACATTATAAAGAGTGATGCAGGAGTCGCCTCTCAAAAGTTTCACAGTTTTAGAGGCTGTGAAACTGTCTCATGTAATAATATTCCAAAAACTAATTAAATACAAGCACTTATTGGCTGTCACTTGCTTTATTTAACAAATTAAATTATTACAGCACCTATATGTTCATCCGCTTTGACAAAAAAATTTATTTGCACTTTGTAGAAATGTGTAAGAATGGCTATCTGAAAGCCATTTTCTTGTGATTTTTATGTTATAAATGCAACCAGACTGAAGTGGACATTAGTGCATCATACAATACACTACCAACTACTGGCCATCCATTGCAATTGCAAAAAATCTTTTGCTAAATCCAACATGGCAGACAGACGAAAAAGCATGTCAACCAACCCAGACAGTCCTGTAGAGGACGCCTGCACGTAAAAAAAAAAATATTGTGACATCAAGTAATCCCTAAAGACCAACACTACGGATGTATTTTCTAAATAACAACTTTGCCTTTGGAGAAAATTATAACTGATTACCCAGAAAAGAATCTAGATTTTTTTTTTTTTGTTACAAATAATTTTCCCCAACTTTTTTATTTCTTAAGAAAATCCAGAAATGCTTTGGAAAAAATGCTGACAAATAGGATCATAATTTATGATGCATGAAATGGTTGGAATTGAATTAGCAGTAGCACAAATAATAAATAAAATAAAATAAAATAAAATAAAATAAAATAAAATAAAATAAAATAAAATAAAACTTGCAGTTCTCCAACAGTAAACTCTGGAGATTTTCCAACCTCCCCCTTCAGTCCTGCTAAATGGTGGCAGGATAAACTTACGTCTTTGTCCAACACAATTTGTCGGAGTTCAAGTTGTTTTTATCTCTTTTTATTATTACTCTGACTGTAAATATGGGCAAAGGTCAACACACATTCATGACTTACTTACTGGCATGTTTTCTTGTCTTCTCCATTTTGAGGAGCAGGAAATGGATTCCTCTAGAAAAACAGGAAGTCATTAACTACTAATTAAACATTCTTCATGACACTCGCAAAGCATGGCATACTTTTAAAAATGCTTCAATAACAATGCTTTTATAGATGTTGTTCAAGGGGCAACAATTAGTTTGTCTCGAAAAATGTTCCTTGTGGAATATTTTTACTAAACAACTTATGACAAAATTAAATTTTTTTGTTTTTTTTCTCCAAAACTTTCCAGCTTGACTTCATGGCACTGAAATAAAAAATGGTTTTAATGCTGAATTTTCACCCATCTTTTTCAGGGTTCTCATTAATTGTAGACAGCTTAGCCATAAATGTCCTAATTAATTTGGATAATTAAATTTTAACATCTTGCTAAATCGAACAATAAGCACAATTTTTGTTGTACTTTTGTTTACCTTTTTATCAGATTTAATGTGAAACAAAAGGAATTATAAACATTTATTATCCTTGTTAAGATTTTAAACTTTCATTAATAATACACATTTATTTCTTTGGATCTGTTGCTTTTCATTTCTTCGTCTCGGCGCAAAAAGGCTGACTGTGATTAGTGAAAACTTAATAATTATTTTCTTCTGAAACAACCAAAATTACATCAGCAAAAGTCTTTCATTTGACTCTAAAGGACATTTAAAGCAGTTAGTTGAGCAGAAAACGGCTGCCAATCACTCTTAAAGAGGAAGGATTGCAATAAACAAGCTGTCCTAATCCTTTGGTTTCACCTCCTACGCCTCCTCAGCTCTGTTCACCTCTCCCTCCCGGTCTCACTCCTCTGCCACTCTGCTCTCCGAGCTGGAGTGGATGCTGCTAAACCGAGCGGCTCTATAGGTTGGCCCTTTTCAGAGGAGTTCCTGTCGGGACCATTTATGGCTCTCTGGGGGGAATATATTGAGGAATGCACAGCAGAGACCAGGCTGGACTGAGAGAAACCACAGGAGGAGCAAAAAAACTGATCTGGGAAAAGCAAAAAGTTGGAGGCTGAGTGGAGCAGGTGGAGCCCGGCATCAGCAATTCATCATTTTTCCTTCCAACAGGTAACCATTAGATGTTTCTCTACAGCTACAAAGTTTAAAACATACTAAACATATCTGGGTTTAGTCTACTGGACAACTAATTTGCAAAGAATTTAGATTTTCTTGCTTTCACTACTGATATTTCTGACTCTTTGGCATTTTTGCATCTTAAGTTTTACTTGTCTATGGTAGTTCTGCAGAGAAGAACATACAAATAAAAAAGATGAATTGTTTCTGCCATTTAAAGACTTGATGTGACATGAAATGAACATGTTTGTTTTACTTTGTGAAAACACATAAAAAGCTGGATCTTTGATTAGATGGGAGAAGGTTTTTATCAACTAATACTCATGATCACAACTGCATGACTGTCAATTAATTAAAGTTTCAAGATAATGTAATTTAGTAATAACTTTATTTTAAAAACGTCTTTGAAAAAGGACTTCATTACATAGTAATTAAAACATAATTGGACGTATGTAAGTGTGCCAATACCTTAACATACTAAAGTATTGGCATACATTTAAAGCATGTATGTCAATACATAAATATGTTTATTTATGCTTAAATAAACATATTTAAGTAACACATTCCTTAAATGTGTTTTAAGTAATATGCTTTATATTACTTAAAACATATTTAAATAAACAAAACCCATAAATAAAAATTTGGCCTCATTTTATTTTTGAATTATGTGAAGCTACTGGAGTTGATAAATTCATTTAATGTTTCATTTACTGCATTGCATAAATAAAAAAACAACAAAAACTGTAACTCTGGCTTGTTCTAAAAATGATTGATTATCCTCTTCACCAGAGCTGCAACAGACCATCAGATAAAAATACAGAATGAAATTACTAAATACTGTATTTATAAGTGACACACTGATATATGCCTAACTAACTATTTTGTTTCTAGTTATTTATAACTTAACCGGTCGTTGTGTTACGTTTTAGCCTTCATATATGACTCCAAACCATTCAGAAAAAGATTGAAAATATAATATATTCAATAACATTGAATATAACAATATTTGATCAGTTTCAATAGTAATATAAACCTATGAAGACAAGATTCAGGTTTATATAGTGTAGCTGAAAATGAGCCATTAAGTGTGATCAGGAGATTTCTTGGCAAACGTTTGCATATGGGACCCATGTTAGTAGAAAACTGGCCCAAAATGTGAATAGTTTTGAGTAAAAGGTTGAACACATATGGGTTCTAACTGAGAAAATCCATGTGAGAATACATTGCCCAACTCGTTGTATTTAGTCAACTGGGCCCCGATCTGGAGTCTACTGCGAGCGGAGGCCCAATCCGGACGGAGCAAAATGCATCCAGAGGCCCTTATGAAGATGTTGGGTCGCCTCTGACCTCCTCTGGTTCCTCACCTCTCCCCTCTGTCCAGGTGACTCCCCCTGACGTTCGGATGCATTTATCACTGGACACCATGAGCATGGTGGACGACAGCTGCCTCTCGCCCAGCAACTTCCACGAAATGGGAAAAGGAGGGGGTGCCGCAGTCGGGGGCCGCGTCCACAGCATCGATGTCATCCTGGGCTTCAATAAAGACCAGGACCCCTTGCTAAGTCCTGCCGGACCCATGGGGCCCCAGAAGATGGGCATAGATGGCTTGGGAAATCACGTAAAGCAGCAGGAGTCGTTGTCCCACCCGTCCTACAGCGGACACCTGAGAAACAGCAGCTCCCAGCAGCAGCAGCAGTACCAGGGTGAGTGAAAACAGATGAACACTTTCTTTATACTTAAACCAGTGTGAATCAATTGCTTTAGGCCCAAGGCTTGTTTATATATCATCATATTTTTATTTAGTTATTTATTTATTGCAAACACACTTTAGGTGTTTTTTATATCAATTGTCAAGTTGGCTTGGTGTGAAGGTTAGTCTGAGGATTTTGTTTTTTAGATTTTGTTGAAAAAAATAGTATATTTGATTTTCAGTAATTAACAAAATTCAGTCAAAATTCAATCAATTAACAAAATTGATTTTCAACACTGGAGCAATAGGAAGATTTTTCCAAACTGAGTAATCTTTCAAACTATTTGACTGCAGAGTTTAACATTATAATACATGAGCAGTGTTTCATGGTTAGAATGAATAAACTGGGGAGTGTTACCATTTCAAATATTTCACCGATTTAACAAAATGTGAGGACACTACTGTGAAAAATGAAATGGACTCAGTCCAGGTACAAATACTGAAGCGAATGCAATCAGTACAATAATGTTTATTCATCAAAGAAACCTGACAAAAGACTAATCTATTGGGCATCAAATTAAATTTTCAATTTTAGCTCATGCTGATTCCGAATCAGAGCGTTACATGTTGTTGCTCTGTAGATCTTGTTGCTTTGACTGAACCGAGCAGATAAATCACAACACAAGATGGTGCAGAGCGGGTTTATGTCCCCAAGACCAATCCCATCTCCATCTCTTTGTGGAATTCCCCCCCTAATCTTCTCTCCTCCACAGATTAGATTGTACAGTAGTTCATTCGGGTGTTATTGTCATCGTTCGGCCGCAGAATCAAATTTTCCTCGTTTTAATCTGAAGCTTTTTTCACATGCAGGATCAGGCAGGTGGTTGGTGGCAGAAACAAGCATGCAAAAAAAATAAATAAATAAATCTGCATGACGATGAGACAGAGCGCTCTTGATAAGAGAGATTATTAATTGCTTTATTTTTGTCTAACTGACATGCACCAGCAGGAGTGACATCACTCCCTTTATGTCTGTGTTTTCTGTGAAGTTGGTCCAGATCCTCCTGAATGAGCTCTGCTTGATTCCTTTTCTTTTTTTTTTTTTTGCTGTTTGGTGTCACTTCGGCCCCTGCTCTCAGTGTGGAGATGTTGTCCTGGCTGAGAACCAGTGGGGAGGCTTCAGACCAGTAGCTGTGATGGGCTGACAGGCCAAGAACTGGTCACTGAACCAGACCTGACCTCTGTCTTTGTCAGTGCCTAGCCTTTGTCATGGCTCCTTAATGAGAGGTGGATAAATTAACCCCTCCAATCCTGCTTGGCTTCTGCTGCTGCTCCTGTTTGTCAGAGCAGAGACCATGCCGACCTGTCTTTTATCCTCATCAATACGTCCCATTAACATAAAATAACGCAGCACTTCGGAAACACTCTGTTGTTTTATTGAAGCGAAGACCATAAGATGCCATCTTGCTACAAAGCTTACTTCCTAACTGTAATAACTTTTATTCTACATAAATCTTCTCCAGTCAACATTTTATAACACCACTTGGTCCCTGAAAATGTGAGAAAACAAACATAAAATGAAAATTTCTACATAAAATTGCAGCTCCTTTCCATTTTACAGATTTATTTGTGAAGGTAAACAGTTATTTTTATCCACATTTTTTTTTAGTTTTACTGGATCATTTCAGTAAATTTGTAAGTACTTAAGAAAATAAAAATATTCTTCAGGAACTGGTAAAGACAGTTATCAAGTTAAATGATTCTTACTATAATGGAAAACAGATAAGATTGCTTATGTTATATTACATTATATTTATTATATTATGACTCCACAGTGGTGTAGCTGGTAGCACTGTTGCCCAGCAGCAAGAAGGTTTTGGGTTTAAATCCCAGCCTGGGGTCTTTTTTGCTACATGGAGTTTGCATGTTTTCCTTGTGCATGTCTGGGTTCCCTCCTGGTACTCTGACATATTCAAAGATGAATGATTATATTATATTGCCAATATGAACTTTAGACTGAAAAGTAAATGTTTTAATGAGTGCCAGCTTCTCGTGTAGCTTGCTACTTTTAAATGTTTCCTTCCCTGAGCAAATCGTTTACCACCTGAAGCAGATGCTACCAAAATGCTACTATTCTCTGCTGCGACACTAAACCTAAACTTCTTATGCAAGCAAGTCAAATTAACCTTCTTTCAGTGATTGGCATCTTATCCAACCTAAGCTGAGTGCTGTACAGCCCTTGAACTGGGTTCAGTCCTCGCAAACATCAGCTTCACAAGAGCAACTGATCTGATTGGGGGATCAGGGTCTCTGTATTTTCTTTAATTGAATTACTTACTTGTTAATCTAATTCACCCAGCAGCCCCCCACTGTGGACTTCACTGTTTCCCATGTTGTTTATTGTTGAAGGTGATGTACACTGGTGAAGGCGAGGAGGAAGAGTAGAGAGGAAGGTTAAGAATGATCCGCACCTTGGAGGAAGGATTACAGGGAAAGCCTTGTAGTACCTGATGTCACCTGTCAATATAATGCCTAGTTTATTTTTAATCCACAGTGGCGTAAAAAATAATTACATCTGAATGAAACAAAGGGGTGAAGAACGGGTCTGTAACTCCAGTCCTGCATCTTTTGGATGCTCCATGTACCTGAATCAAAAGGCTAAATTATTTTGTCGTCGTGTCAGCAAGTTCTGCAAAGGCCTAGTCATTAACCAATCATTTGATTTGGGTGTGATGAACCAGGAATGCAGGTAAAGCATCTCTAAAACTTTTAACTTCATTTTACCTCTAGTGAAGGTAAAGGCAGGGATCAACTTTAAAAATCTGATTAGGAATGCTTCTAAAGTCCATTGATGTTCAAGCCATTACTTGCTTCACTGATCTACCTTCAATGACCTAGTATTGTTGAACTTGTCAGGCAAATGTCCGCTGTGCTGGAAAGTTGATGTTAAAACTTCTATGTGAGAACAAGGCTTGGTTTTCTTTTTGTCTTTGTCTGATTTCCACAAAAAGCATTAAATGTACAAAACCAAGAAAATGTCTCAATTCTTCTTCTCACCTGGGCAGATGCTGGTTTGTACACAAACAAGAGTGATGAAGAGCTGGGTGAACTCAGAAAAAATGTGGAGAGCGACGAAGGCAAGTCACCTGAGTCATGCAAGGATGATCAACCTAAGAAGAAGCACAGACGCAACCGGACCACCTTCACCACTTACCAGCTGCATGAGCTGGAGCGCGCCTTCGAGAAGTCACACTACCCAGACGTCTATAGCAGGGAGGAGCTGGCCATGAAGGTGAACCTCCCTGAAGTACGAGTCCAGGTGAGGGGGAGTAGAGTGACCACTTGAGTGGACACAAACACACAGAGCTGAGCTTTCACATACTGTCCACCAAGTAGCCTTTGAGATGTCCTCACTGGACAAAAGATTTTCTCTGAGAATCTTAACTTTTAAAATTAAAAGTTAAGATGTGAAAAGAGTTCCTGTCAGGAGACTGTTTATCTATCTGGATTGATTGTTTACATTTTAGCCTCTCTAATCTCATAAATGGAGTCTAACAGATGACTCTGTTTGAGATTACTGTTTTCCTGGAAGCTGCAGTTTTGAGCCTTGGTCAGTGTTTTTCCACCAAAGTGGTGCTCCTGTTTTATTGTGTGCTTTTGTCAACAATCATAATCCTTGGAGACAGTTTTGGTTGCACATTAAACTCTAGATTAGTGTTGATTTTGGGGTGCTAATTTAGGTGCTTATTCAGGGTGCGATTTATGCGCAAACAACCACTATCAATGCTTATTTACGGATCTACAACCTCTTTTTGTAAAAGTTTTCTTCCCCTTCTGCTAAAATGTACAGCACAAACCAAACCGCGTTGATGCCGTTACTGTAAACATTTCCTCACTTGCCTCATCACCTTAAATAACCTGACTCACGTGGCTTGTTCCAGCATCAAGCCAAAGCTCTTGGCCTTTCGCCTGTTGCTTGCCAGTGTCTACTTGAACAGCTTGGTGTAAAAAGATTAGAAAGAGCCCAAAGAAGTTCCAAGAATCCAGAGAGATACTGGGCTAACTTCATTGACTGATAATGCCAACGTTAATGTTAACTGATTTAAGACATTTAAAAGAAAAACAAAGAGGTGTAAGATTAAACGGAGCAATCCAAACAGGAATAATCTCATTCCACCACCACAGAAAAACAGTCAGAATAATTATTTACAATAATCAGTCAGAGACAGAAATTGCAAATGCAAATTCATGATTCAAGACTTGAGAATTGCATAAAAATAAATCTAAAAAAAAAAGATATATTTGTGTTGTAAATTCAAATACAAGGCATTGCAGCTGTCAGTAATCAAGCCAAACAATGTCATTTGATTAAAAAGCCAGTTTAGGTATTTGCATAGTATAACGCGACCTATTCACATTTTTATTTTAATGAACACCAGTATGATTACATGAAGGAATAAACATATGGCGTATTAGATGAAGTCACATCTTAACTCATGTCTTGAAGTTCCTACACATCATCAGGTGCTCCATAGAAAATCCAGTTAACTAAAATAAGTTGGAAATTGAAGACCAGTTGAAGATAAGTTGAATAGAAACTGAGCTATTAAATGAAGCTAAATGGCAGACAAAAAGTTTGTAGTGAGTCTTTATTCAGTTATAAAACTGTAGCACTTTTCACTGGAGGAGTTCACACAATCCACATGTGGATTAAAAGACCTCAAATGAAATATGCACTAATTTATATTAATAGACAAGATATGTTAACATGTGTGGAAGCAAAATGTGAAAAGCTGCAATGAGGTCTTGAAGTGTAAGGAAATGGTTCCGGTAAGCAAATTATGTCATCCCAATGACCGGAGTAATTTTAACAATAATTAACTGCAGTACTGTTTTGAATGTAAACAACTGTGTCTTTTCTAGGTCTGGTTTCAGAACCGCAGAGCTAAATGGCGCCGGCAGGAAAAAATGGACGCCAGCACCATGAAGCTTCATGACTCCCCCATGCTGTCCTTCAATCGCCCGCCTCCGGTTCACACCAGCATGGGTCAAATAACCAACTCCCTCCCTTTGGATCCCTGGCTGACGTCTCCGCTGTCCAGCGCCACACCCGTCCAGTGTATCCCAGGCTTCATGGGTCCAGCTCAGGCCCTGCAGCCCAGTTATCCCAGCCATGGATTCCTCAACAGCGCCCCCCATGCTCCTCACCCGCACTCTCACCCCCATCCTCCATCGGGGCAGGGGATGCAGAGCATGGCTCCCCCACCTTACCAGTGTCCAGCCGCGTACTCCGATAAATTCCCCCTGGAAGACGTGGACCAGCGCAGCTCGAGCATTGCCGCTCTGAGAATGAAAGCCAAGGAACACATCCAGTCCATGGACAAGACCTGGCAACCCATGTGACTAATTGACAGGCCATGTGAGGGACAATCCTGACACAAAGCAGACAATAAAAACTCCTGTCATGCCTCCTCTGCCACAAAATTGAAGTGAGACTGAGCTGTGAAAACTGAAGAACATTTTTGGGACTTTCTTTTCTTTTTAACAATTTTCTCATCTCCAAGACTTAAAAGTGAAACTATGGTGAGGTTACATTATTGGTTATCTTTTCTACCTGTTGATGTTTGGTGCCCAAGAAACTACTGTAATTCACTTTTTTTAATTAAACATGTTTTTTTAAAAACTCACAGACAAATTAAATCTCACATTTTATGAACATACTTGGGTGTCTTACAAAAGTATCCACACCTATTGAACTTTTTTATATATTGTCACGTTGTAGCCATAAATTTCAGCATTTTATGTTGGGATTTTATGTGATGAGACAATAAAAAGCAATGAATAATGGTGAAGTGGAAAACAATACTAAGGGGTTTTAAAGATTTTTGACACACGCACACAAAAGGAGAAGCATTTGCATTCCATATTAGTTTCCACCAAAACTAGTCTCCCTGGTTACTAATTGTCTTAATCTTTCTGAGGTTCAAATGATAAAATAATTTTTTTTTAAATGCATACAAAACATAGGATAATTATAACATTAACATAATACACACAAAATTAGTCAGACATCTGACTTTACAAATTACATACATTCACCCAGATTTAAAAATGAGATTTCAGTTCTCTTTAAAAAATATCTGATGTTTTTAGGGAATTTGTCCCATTCTCGAATTGCTCTGTAGATAACAGATTTTATTTCAGCACAGTTTATAATTAATTCGCCCTCCTTATGTCAGAACCAGTGCAGCTCCAAGTGTTTTGAAGTCAATCCTTACTGGTTTTGCACATCGGCAGACTGAATGTTTTGCCCATTCTTTTTTACATAAAAGCTCAAGCTCAGTCAGAAAGGCTATGAAGTCTTGCTACAGATTTTGAATGGGATTTAGGTTGGGGCTTTGACTGGGCCATTTTAAAACTTGAATAGTGCTGAATAGTGTTTTATCTGAATCATTCTGGTCCAAATGTTTAGAGTAGTCCTGTTGGAAGATGAACCTCCACTCTCTTGATCTTTTGCAGCCCTAACAAGTTTCCTTTATGGATTCGACTGTATTTAGCTCCATTTTCCTACCAACTCTCATCAGCCCCTCAGTATCATGATGCCATCACGTTTTAATGTGACAGTGTGTTCAGGGTAATGTGCAATGTTAACTTTTAGCTCACGTAATATTTTGCACCTCGGCCAAAGATTTCAGTTTTGGTCTAAACAGAACATCTTCTGATACATGTTTGCTCTGCTCATTACACCACTGTTGGCAAACTGCAGAAAAACTTCTGATTACTTTCTTTCAACAATAGATTTCATCTTGCAACTCTTCCAGAAAGACCAGACTTTTGGATTGAACAACTAAACGTTGTCCTGTCAACAGATTCTCTAACAATGCAGATCCTCCAGAGTTACCATGAACCCCAACTTTCCCCCATAATCTCCCTGGTATGTTCCTTTGTTTTCAAATCTGTGACTTTTCACAGTAGAATTGTGTTTATATCAAGATTGAATTGCACACAATGAGACAACCTATTTTTGTACTGGATTATATCTATGAGTCCCAACGTACATGAGGTTTAGTAGAAAAAATGTACGCAACATTTCTCTTGTTTCACTGTATGAATTTTAAAAAGTTGAATCATTTTCCTTCCACTTCATAATTGGTGCTTTGTGTTTTCTTTCACATAAAACCCCAGTAAAAACACTGAAATTTGTGATTCCGCTGGCAAATCTGGCATAAATAATTTTGTAAGGCTTAGCATTTAGTTGGTGTTTCGGGTTAGAGATCATAGCTCAGATACTTCAGTCATTGGCGAAAGACGTCACCAGAGGACATTTATAGCTCTGTCAACCTGGAGATTTTCTTCAATGTGAGGCTGAAAACTGGAGATAAGACTAATTCGGTCCTGAAGAAAGAAGTCCTGCTACCTTTTTGACTCAGAGTTAATATTGTACCAAAACTTATCCTGGTTACTTTCTGACATTCTGCTTTAAATACAAAATAGAGGGTTGAACCAGATACAAAAAACAGCAAAATTACTCTTTTTTTTGTTGTTGTTGTTTTTCTTGCTTGAGTGGCAGTTAGAGGAGAAAACCTGTTGGCAACTCAGTGCTGGTTGGCTGAGTGTACGTGCAGCGCAGCAGAAAGAGTCCTGTGTGATGCGTCACCCCGCATAGTTTGGTCTTTGTTTGGCACAATTGATCCAAGTGTATCCTCTTTGTCTGAAACTGAAGGGGGAGAAACGGTCTCAGGCTGGACTAAATAGGCCCATTTTGTTATGGAAGTTTCTTTTTTCCCCCTGTTGATCAAACGACAAGGAACATAGATTGTAAGCTGCAGTCATTAGGGACACAGAATCAGTCTTTTACCATCTGTTGCAGCACTGAGCTCTAATTATCTTCAAGGTAGAGAAGGTCAGTTGTAAAAAATCAATAAGAAATAAGAAAAATCAGCTTTTATTAAGAGATTTTTCTGCATCCCAAAACTTGAACATGTACAGGTAGAACAACAATATTTCAACTTGACAATGGAAAAAGAGGGAGATCAAAACCATTATTTTTGCAGTGCACTCTCAAATCCCCCTTTATTGTTCTGTCATTGCATTTTGTCTTGTAATGTTTTATTTTAATATAACTGCAAACAGCAAAAAACTCAAATCCTGTGGTATTTTTGGTTCAATTTACTTCTCATACTGCTCAAACATGGAAAATAGTTTTGAATCTGCTGCTTGCTTTTAGTTGTCATGTAATTTTGTTTTTGGTGTTATTTGGTTAGCGATGTTTTTACAGAAACCGAGGATTTTTTGCACATCAAAATGTTTCCTTAGGATGCAACAAAAACATGATTTTTGGACCAAGAACAAACCAAAGTGTAGATAGTGCTAAAAAATTGCAGTAGAGCTGTTTTTTAGTTTTGTTTTTGTGGGGGGTTTTCTATGTGAAGATGTGAATGGTATTGTCGTAGTTATAGTTATATTGTTTTAATCCCTGTTAACTATGTCTGGATCATCATTGTTCACATTCTTGTAAGAACAATAAAATTATAGTTTGATAGAAATGCTTATCTGCACTTTCTCACTGAAGAGCTTTCATGCTGACCTCTCACTACTCCTTCCCACACACCTTGCTGGGACTTAAGAGCAATCCAAGATTACTACAGTATAATCGTTATCATCTGACATACATTCTTTCTTTTCAGCTAAACGTTCGTGTTTCTCGTCTCTTTCTGTCATGTAAAGGCCCTTTTATTCCCTCGCCCCTCCCTTCGCTCAGCGCTGTTCCGCGGTTTTGTGGCAGGGGGCCAGCCTGTTAGGAAGATGAGACTCCAATCAATCAGGGCACCCCAGGGGGGGCCACTGACCACAGGGCCCACGCTCTTTAATTGCCCCCAGGCAGGCAGGTCTGCCAGCAGGCCAGGCCGCTGCTGCACATGTTCACAGAAGGGACCGGTGGCGCCGCGCTCATTGGCGTTCCGCAAAGTGTGAGTCACTTTCCAAAACAGATGGAGTTTCTGAACAGACCCTAACTTTGAGCAACATATGGATGAACCAGCACGTGAAACGTCTGCATGATTTTTGACATGTTGTAAAGTGATTAGATGGAGCCTATTGCAATGTTTGTGTGCAATAGGCTCATTGCCTATGCACACATTGCCTATGTGTACATAGATGTACACATAGTCAATGTACCTATAGGCAATGTGTGCATAGGTACTGGTTACTTTCTGACATTCTGCTTTAAATACAAAATAGAGGGTTGAACCAGATACAAAAAACGACTCTTTGGCAGTCGACCTCTGACTGCCAAAGAGGTCATGCAGAACTTGCCGTTTTGAAGAAGCTGCGTTTGTCATGTAAATTAATGTTACAATTTTCCTAAAAGTATTAAAAACAGCTCTGAAAAGCTCCAGCTCTTCGTTCCACATGGCTGACATATTATAGTCTTCTAGTTTCTAACAAAGACATCAGCCTGGTCACTATTTATTCTGAAGCTAATATCTCATTTTCTGACATTTAATTGTATTAAATTTAGAAACAGAGATGCTGTTTTGATTTCAAAGTCATATTTGGTTCAGAGTGATCCAGAACAGTTTAATTAGTTTATTATTGGAGAGAAAAAATTAAATGAAAACATCAAAACAAGAAATCTGCTATCTGCAGGAATTCACACCCTTTAAACCGTTTTGCAAAAAACTTCTGTATATTTTAGAGTGGTCTTAATCCTCAGACACAAATACTAATTCATGTTCATTTTCACCAATGAACACTAAGTAGCAAACAATTGTGTATTCAAAATAAATTGTTTTAGTAGTTTTCTAAGTAAAAAAAAGGAAATATACAGTTGTATCGATGACCAAATGTTCATAATTAAAATTCAGTGCAACCAAATGCCTCCAGAAGTTCATCAGTATCAGAGTCAACAGAGCAACTTGGTCAGGGATCAAGTAGTGGAGAGATTTAAAACAGAGCTAGTCTGCAGAATAATATCTCAATCTCTGAACGTCTCACAGAGCATTGTTCAAAACATCATGTGGAAATGGAAAAAATATGGCTCAGCTGCAAACATGGCCATCCACCTAAACTGTGCTAAAGTGTGCATCAATCAAATAAGCAGCGAAAAGGTTGATTGGATGTTTGGAGGAGCTGCAGAAAGTCTCTGCTCAGGTGGGAGAATCTCTTACCAAGGCACTGTATCACCCCTCTTTTATTTTACAAGTTATTATATATATATTACTTTAAATTTACATATGAGAGAAAACAGAAGGAAAAAAATCTGTATTTTCCATGGGAGACAACAAAAGTAAACCAAAAAATGTAAGGGATTCAGAGTGGGAGAAAGGAAAAAGAAAACCTTAAGATGGAGATTAAGTGTGGGACTGTAAGAAAAACACACACAGAAAAGAGGAAAAGAGAAGAGGGGAGGGTGCTCATCAGGGTTAATGATGTAGAAAATCCCCCAATTAGAGCATTTTCCTGTGCTACAGGATGAGTTCAGAGTGGGGTCTTCTGAGAGCTACAGGATTAGTACCCAGACCAGGCTGAGTCAACCCGGGTCCATGCGGAAACTTACTAACTATTGGTCAGCCTGGCATTACCCAGCCAGGACTGCTCTGGGACAATAACCAGGGCCCAGAGCTGCTAGTGGCACTAAGAAAAGCCTGGGACAAAGTACAGAAAAAAAGTTATATTAAAAAAATTACCTTTCAAAATCAGCAAGATATATTTAATTTTCAAACTTAATACAATTATGCATTTGTTTGGAGGAAATATAACATCTACTCTATTAAAAAAAGAAAATAAATGAACATTTTAGTGCACTGTTGTAACCTAAACTAAAAAAAATAGAAAAATCTGTCCTTTAATTTGAGTATTTTAGAGTGAACAACTACCACAACATGCATGTCTATGTATAGTGAGAACCCAGGCATGCATAGGGAGAACAAGCAAACTTGACCAGTGTGTGTTTTGGAACCCAGTAATTTCTAGGTTGCCAATTTTCCTCAAGTATAAATTTGATGTATACAGAGACCCATTTCGCTCAGTCTCAAACTGGAAAACACAAGAGAACATATCGTTCAAGTGAGGCAGATATGAGTAAATCTTTATAAATCTGAAAACTAATTTAAAACTGAACATATCAAAATATAAAAAATATAAAGCTATGACAACTGGAACTGCTCCAAACTACAGGCAGACACAGGTTTGTGTCACCAACAAATAAAAATCCAAAGCTCACATTTTTGTGCTGCAACATTTTTTAATGTAAGTGCATTTTCTCTAATATGGGAAAATGCATGGAAATATCTGTTGTCCATTAGAGATTTCATACACAATAATTTTTTTAGCCTGGAAACACAAAGAATGCTGCAATTTGTTCAAAACCCTCCCATGAAAGGTACAATTTTTTTCAAATTTTTTGTGAATGCTTTGGAATTACCTGCTTTGCCTTCCTGGAAATTGTGATCCAGTCGTCATCACCTCAGTCACATGTAGAGACAAACACAACCTGACCAAACTAATAAAACATTAATACCACCCCATGACCTTAAGTGACAGACTGGCAGCGGTAAGAGTATTTCTGAGATTATGACTTCTTCGAAAGCAACTTGGGAGTCAGATGTCTCAATTAGGCCACCGAGTCCTCATGTGCACTTAAAATACGAGGACAGGTAAACCCCACTGATGAGATGATGAGATTAAAGGTGTGGGTTACACATGTGCCGTTTGCTATAAATAAAGGCATACAACCAGTTACTGGTGTAAGACCTGGAAAGAAGTATCAAAACATTCCCGTACACGAGAGTTCATCAATCCGTAGAAAGAAAAACAAACTGTATGAATAATTAATATGACAATATAATTATTTATTATCAAGTCAATGTAAAACTGTAATAATCTAACATTCTGTGGAAACTTGGTCACAGTGCCGATTTAAATCGCATGGAGAGATTGTGATCCTAAACACTCTATTCATACTTGAGAAATCATCCAAGGTGACTAAATTACAACAAATAAGTAGCAAATGCAATGTGATGTCCAGATAATCTATGCTATTATGTCAAAAACCTAAGGGTAACATGCTTCATGTTTCTACAATTTGACAAATTTAATTTTTTGGACAATTATTCCTCCTTGTTTTTGATGGTATGCAGCTGGAACTGTTTTTCTTCCTACTTTTTTTTAAAAACTTTTGGACAGTTTTGATCTGTAACTTTGGCAACAAGTTTTGTTTGTTTGTTTGCTTTGAGATTAACATCTCAAAACCTGAACTGCAAATCCAAATCCCAGAGGAGTCAAAAAGGAGGCTTCATGAATGCAGAAAGAGAAGGACGAAGTTCAAACCATCTGTCCTCAAAATAATAATGAGCAAAATCATTATTCAAAAGCAGATGCGGTAGATTAGCAATGCTTGCCAACTACTGAGTCTGTCATCCAGGACAAATGTCATTCATGCTTCCCAGATATTAAGCTGTTAGGATGTTATGACGGTCATGAGACTCTCTACATTAAGTCAGAGGCATTTTCAGATGCTGTGCAAGACTGACTGCTACCTCACACCAGTCCTATCAACTTCATCACCATCTAATTACTCTTTGATGATACTTGAAGGACATAATTGTGACAATGTTTATTTCCTCTTCTGGATACATAAAGCATTTCTGAATTTAATTGAATCAAAAAGTCTTTTTTTCATAAAGTTTGGTCCCATATAAAAGCACTTTTGTGAACATACACACATAGGAGCTTTAGGAATTAGGTGGAACTTTGCAATGCAAAAAATCTCTAAAATAATGAATTGGTGATACAAATGACCAAAAAACATGCATGCTACAAAGCAAGGAAGAAGACTTCAGAATTTTTCCGTGTGGTTTTCTCCCAAATAAGCAGAAATTAGGATGCCTGCCAAAACATGATTTTGTTGGATAATGGGAGATACACTTGTGCAGACATCCTGACTCACCTCAGATACACAGTTACTGTATTCATCAGGGAGAACAGAGATGACAAAGACTAATTGATTAATTGTGCAGTGCATTATTTTGCTCCTGCACTCTCGTAAATCTGAGAGGACCACGGCTGGAGTTAACAGTCTTATTGGGAAGACGCGTTCCACGCACAGGATAATACAGGAAAATAGCAGAATTAATTAGGTTTGATTAAGAGAGCCTTTCAATGGGACACAGCTTTTTCGCATGACATAATTAGAGGTCAGTTAGGGGTGGGTGGAGAGGTGAGGGTTGGGGGGGATTTAGCTGTTGGCGCCAGTGCTTTGGGGGTGTGTCTGCTAGGCGTGTGTGACTTGTGTGTGCGTGTGTGTGTGTTGTTAAGGGGGTTATCCTTCCATCACACTTCTGGAACTATGTTGTGTGTCTAATGTGGTAAATTTCAATAGACTCACTCACCAGAAAACACACAGTGAAGTTCACAGGGGGGGGGCTCTTTGTGTCATTATTATCACAACAAATGGCAACATTAAAGGCAGATTTGTGAAAGCTGCATTTCCTTTATCTGTGCGTTTCAGAAACTACTGACTTAAAACTACAGTGTGTTGTAACATCATTTATTCTGCTTTGTCACTCGTCCATAAAGGGCAGATTTTTTGACAACTAATAGCTGTCCTGTTCAGAGATTCTCACAACTGTACTGTGGATCTCTGCAACTCCTGTTTGTTCACTAATGTTCCCTAACCAACCTCTAAAACATCTGCAGAATAGTTGTTATGCTGAAATTAAATTAGAAACAGAAAGGAATTGGATGTTATTTGGTAGTTTAGCAAATATAGCAAACTATATGCCCTTTTTCTTCTTCTTTACAAATATATACTACTTTGTGTTGGTCTATCACATAAAATCAAGATAAAAATCACTGGAGGTACTTGAAACTTGTTAAAATGTGAAAAAGTTCAGTATAAAACCTCTAGCCAAGTCTGCAGATCACATGCTGGTACCAAAATTGGTCAGTTTTTGGATGAAGGTAATACTTAAATCCTTCCTTACATACACTCACACACTTGCAGCATGAACGTCTAAGCTGGCTGAAAAATAATCTCGAACTGGAGAGTGGATCTAAAAATAAACCTTACACTTGATTAGATTATCAAACATTTCATCAAGCATGAACATTTTTTCTTTTCACAGCACTTCTGGTGTTGCTAGTAAGTATTTAGTAGGATTTGCAAAAGATAATATTCCCAAAGCTGGTCAAAAGAGGGGCTCCATGATGCCACTAAATGTTTTACTCACATTTTGCAACATTACCCTCACAAAAACATGTTCCTATTAACGAAGTGTTGCATTTTACACAACTAATTATCATGTTCTCATTGAGAAATTGTCATTCTAAGACAACTTTTTCTGCAGAAATGGTATAATTACAGTATAAGTGCAAATATGTTTTTATAGAAACTAGATTGGATTAGTAGAATGCAGACTGCTGTTACAGAGTCCCTAGCTTTCAGGTTTTCAGCTATTTTCTCTGAAGCATCAATTTTTTGTCAGTTTGATTTTAATTTATCTTTTACTTAAAATGTTTCTGTATTTTGAGCAATTATGCAGTAATCAAAACCACCCAGCTCTAACACGGTATCTGTGACCACTTGAGTGAATTTTAAATTTCAACACCATTGATCCTGCTCAAAGTTCAAGTAGATCGCTGCATGGTTTCCACTTTAAAGTGGATCAGGTGCGCCCTCTATGTTTCACACCTCCAAATTACAAGGATCTCAATAGCCAACTTGTTTTTTGTATAAAATTTGTTTAAATCCCATGGGGGGAACATTAACTGATAGTCCAGTTATTGCAAATCGAGAGGAGTATAAAACATTTTTAGTCCCAGAAATGTTATGTAGAGATAAAAAAAAAAAAAAAATCACACATCTGCTAAACTGGATGGATTAATTTAACATTTGTTGTACATTCATTTCAGCTTTGTGTCTTGTGTTTTTGTGGTAGAGGTGAGTTTTATTCTCGAGTTTGTTTTGTTTTATAAAGTTATAAGATCTCTTCAGGCCATACCACAGAACTAAGCCCGTCTGATGACCTAAACAAAAGATAAAAATCATGGCCATGACTTAATGATAACATTAATTAGAATCATTAGTAATGACTATTATGGGCAAATCCGATCTCATTTTGTTTTATTTCAATTTGGTAATTAATTATAGTCACATTCTTCAGACAGTTGCGTTTAGCAATAAAAACACAAAATATTTTATAGGACATATGACTTAACAGTGTAGCATCAAAACCTGGTTTTGGTTTGACTGAATCTGTGCTTCTTTTGACACAAATACGCATAAAAACTGATTGATATACTGGAAACATGATGAATTGTCTCAGAACTGACATTTTTCATTATATTTGATCCTGGATTTATAGTTTCTGCAATAAAAATAAACTTACCAAGCCAAAAGTGATACACGAACTGTTGCACAGATGGAATACTGTAACCATGGCAGCACCTGACCGTAACGAGATGTGGCGCTGTGGCAACGGAAATACCACCCGGAAGTAAAACGAAGTACTTGCGCGGGAAATATTTCAAATACGTGAATGTTGTTATTATTGACAGGATAGTCAGTGGAGAAACGACCGCTTTCTCGGTAGATGACCAGCGGTCTTATAAATGTAAACCACCACAACCTTTATATGACTCAAGCAAGTTAAAGGAGGCTCCTAGTTGTTGCTAATTTTAGCTAGCAGATAATAGTTAGCAATTAGGATGGCGAATAGAAATCAGGTGAAGGAGCTGAAACGCTGGGCTACAGAGGAATTTAATCTGGCTCCCGACAGCCTACCTAATGAAAGCTATTTAAAAACGTAAGTTACGTTCTGAATTACAAAATATGAGACACGTCTTTATTGCCAGTCTTCACGTAATCTGTTTTTTTTCTAGGCTTTGTGTTGGGACTGGAAAGTCAATATGGACGTACATGATCCAACATGTTTTCCACCAGAAGTCAGTCTGTTGTTATTTTTGATGATTTACTTTGATTCTTGCAAGCATCAAGCATTATGATATATCGTAATGAACGCCTATTGATACCTGTCTGCAACGTGTTAAAGACTTACGATGGATTTTCTGTTTTTCAAGGAACGTGAAGATCATGCGAGGCAATCTTCAGTGGTATCCTTTCGTGGCTTTGACCAGTACGCGTATAGCAAGTTATTTGGGAAAACGAACACATTTTTATTGGCCCCACGAAAACTCAACTACATACCATTAATAAGGATTATTTACAAGAACTCCAACCAAAGTGGATATTTGAGAATATTTGTGTTTAGCAGACAAATAGTGCGCAGATATATCCACACAATTCCCAGTCGACATTATTTTGTGTTTTATTAACTCTATATTCGATTACGCTATTCAAAAATAGTGTAACCTACTTATCTGTCCACACTAATCAACCTTCTGGCCCCATGTTTAACTCTTAACAGGAAGTCGTGGTTGTTTAGGTTTGGTGTTTAAAACAACGCGCAGTAGGAAATTTGTGCGGGTTCATGTGGACAAAAATCTTTGATAATTTGTCAACAATTACATTAAGACATAATATCTAAGCATAATTTGGTATAAGATTTTTATGGTATACTAACCTTGAGGGCAAAAATTCCATAATTGTGCTATTTATTTACACAAAAATGTACAGAATAACACTGAAAACAACAAGCTGACAGAGAACTCTGGCCTTATTTGCCACATTAAAGTGTCTGAACGCTGTAGTGGATTAGTAAGGTTTTAACTTATTTTTTCTTTACTCTTGTAAAACTTCATGAAGTGTGATGCACATTTACACATTATCAACAGTGCCTTTCTCTTTGCAGTCCTGTAAATCTGTGTGTAACTTACTGTGTTTGCTGGCAATTTCCTTCACCTTGCAATCATTAAAGGTACAAGGCACTACAAGACAAAGAGGTAGGCTTCGCCTTTTCCTTCTCCCAGTATGTCCAATTCATTACACTATGTGGAATTTCAGCATGGTTCTGGTGTATTATTTATGTGTTCAGTTGATGCAAGCTGAAGGCCAAAGTGAGGCAGCAAAGCGCAAAGAGTTACAGACGAAGATCGAGCAGCTGAGGGATGAGATCAGTCACCTGGACTCCCAGATCAGAGGAACAGAGGAACAAATGGCAACACAAGGTTTGTCCTTCCTATGGTGTTTGCACATCAAAGAAGAATCAATGTAAATTTACATTATGTTATTTTAAGTTGAGGAATTGTATGCTGACTGATGTAAATGGAGATTAATGAAGAAAATGTGACAATATTGTCACCGACATAAAATCTGGGCTTAAAGTAGAAGCAGGTAAGGAGTATGATGAGCTACTGAATAAACATTAAACCGTAACAATAATAAGCCACATTTTCCTCACCCTTGTCTTTTTCTACATAACTGTGTTCCTATCATTACCCTAAGAGCCTCTTGATTGCTGACATCTAACAGGTGTTGGAATAACAGCAAAGATTAACCAAGTATAACTGGCTGTGATAACAAATATTTTCTCCTTAGGCTTACAATTGTTATATTATACACTTTAGCATTGGACAGATGTTTGCGAGTTCAAATGTTGTGCTGTTACAGGTAAATGTGTTTCATTGTATTTTCTTTTAAATAACAATATTGTGCTAAACAATACTTCCACTGCTAATTGTAGAGCAATCTGTCAATCGCATCTGGGTCCAAATCGAGGAGAACCAGACCCGGGAAGTGCTTCTGAAGGCTTTCAGACAGCGCAGCATCTCCAACCGTAAGGTTCTCTCTGACGATGTGCAAAAGATCAACGACCACTGCCTGGTGCTGGAGCAGATGGCAAGGTTAGGCAAAAATCCTTTTAAATAATAGACATGATTACAAATATTTAAAAATATCTGTCATAATCATCTTGCTGTGTTGCAGGAAAGCTGAGACTGAAGTGCTGTTTGGCGATGAGCCCTCCAACCTCAACTCAAAGGCTGTGGCAGTACCTCAAGTCCTGGTAGGAGCTGCAGAAATTTGGTTATATATATTTTTTAATCAGATATACATTATCTGACACACTATTGCACTGATAGGTAAATAAAAAAAACTAAATAGAGAATTTCAAATCATATTGGAAAATTTAATGTGCAGATTTTAATCTCATTTTCTGTTTGAAGAAAATTTCCTTTATTCTTTTTTGTTTGTCAGCGTGAGCTGAGAGAGCTGAGTGAAGACAGAGTCCACTTCTTTCAATGCTTACAAGAGAGTGAAGTGAAAACGCAACATTCTGCACCCAAAAGGTAACAACTATTATCAGGTCAGACTTTTTTTTAAAGCTATAACTTTTCACTTATTTACTGGATTGTTGTCCAATTCTAGCATGCCTCGTGAGCAGAGGACGGCTGTGTTTCACTACTGGCTCAGTGCTGCTGAGGTTGGTGAATTTAGGGTCTTCTGGGTTGTGCAAACTAAGTTTATATTTTTAAGATAAAAGCTCTTCAAAATGATTTACCTTTTTGATGAAAAAGTTTTCTCTTATTTCAACAGAAAGTGTTGAGCAGTTACCCTCCTAGCCATGTCCTCTCAGCGCTGCAGCATCTAGCTGTGACAGAGCAGAAAGCTCTGCAGGACCAACTAGCTTCTTTGGATGTGGCGCAGGATGTAGCAGCTCTAAGGTAAGAGAAACTTCACATTGTTTTAGTGGGTTTTGTTCACATTGGCAGCATTTAGTGACAGTTATCGTCCCCATACAGATTCCGATTTGAAAGCGATCACCTTTTGGATATTTCCGCAGAGAAGTGTGATGAGCTACCGCCTGTTCAAACTCTCCTAGAGGTGTGAAACCTTCACTGACATTTAGTTTTTGTGTGTGTGTGTGTGTGTGTGAGTTCTGCTCTGTTACATGTTGGATTTTATTCATACTCCTTGTTTCAGGCTGCTTGGGCTGAGGTGCAGCAGAGTTTCACAGAGCTGTCCCAGACTCGCTCCAGAATCCAGCAGCTCAAAACTCTGTTGACGTCTCGTAAGGCGGAGGTCGAGCAGGAAGTGTCCGGTATTGCAGATGAGAACCTCAACGAAAGCTTAGCACTGTAAGCCTAACAATTGAATAGGATAAAAAGGGTTATTGTTTAATCAAGTTCCTGCGCAGAGTAATTTGGTGCCAAATAATGTGTGAATTTTGATTGTTTTAATTTACCGTGCTTAGTTCAAATTGCATCTCTAAATTGTTTATAGGTCAACACTGGAGGTGGAGCTGCAGTGTGTGATGCAGGCAGCCGCTCGGGATCACATCAGAGAGCGCTGTATTCAGCTTGACCAGCATGCCAGAAACCGTCAGGAGGCATTAAGGAGTCTTCGCAGCCAGTGGCAGAGCATTCTGGACTTCAGAGAGCTAGTGGTGAGAAGGAATACTAAATGCACAACATTTTTATTATCAGTTACTAGGACTGGGCAAAATGGCTTAAAAATAAAATCAGACTGTTTTGTATAAAACCAAATTTGGCTTTCAGAAGAAATTACAAATGGCAGGAAGTATTTTCGAAAACCTGTTTTTATTTCCATCATCCCTTCTGGGAGTCTATCTGAATTCAAAGTCCAAATAAATTAAAGATGTTAAAACATGCGTGCTAAACAAGATAATAGGCCCTTTTGGGCCAACATCAATCTGAACTTCGGAAACTCCAGAGTGTATTGGTGGGAAAAAGATCTTTTTTTTCCCCGAAATTAAATATAAACATAAAACATAAATATAAACCTAAAACATAAAATTCAAAAACTCTGTAAAATCGGTTTATTGGTTTCATGTTTTCAAGATTCATAAACATCTGGTGTCTATTGTTTCTCTGCAGGCTCTAAGACAGGAGCAGTTAAGAGGTCTGATTAAGGGGAACTCGTCGGCTAAGACGCAGCTTATCAGTGTTCACAGAGAGGTCTGAATCTAATGCTTTCGTCTATTTATTACAAAATACTGTAAATGACTGAGCCACTCTTGGAACATTTCTCTTTTTATATTGATGTATCCTTATTCTCCATGTTTTCCATGATCATGCTTTCTTTTTTCCTTCAGTTGCAGGAATTTATTGAGGCAAAGCTTGTGCCACAGTTGGAAGACGTAATTGGCGTAGCCAACAATCTTCGAAACACTGTTTCTAAGGAAGCCAAACAGTTTGGAACAGTTTCACTTCCTGCTCTGGACCGCAGGACCATGGATGGGTAAAAACACCTTTGGAGATATCTGTAGAATACAGACCTGAAGCAATTTTGAAAGTATCCAAGAATGTTTACTTGAAATGGGAAGCTGAGTTTGCTGAGTTTGATTGTGTTTGAGATAAATTGTAGTTACACAGAAGGTGAAACAATAATACACCAAAAAACCTTCTCTTAAAAAATGGTACATTTGTAAATTTAGCAGTGCACAACTAAAAGTAATACAGTGTGTTACAAAGTACTTTGTACTTCTTCGAAAATATTTATGAGTTTGAAAGATTTTTATTTTGTAGGTTTATCTTTCACCGTAGTTACACCTGCAAATCTGTTGGGTTTTGTCTCCACAGTCTCTGCACATCTAGGTATTGAAATTCTTGTGCATTATTCTTGGCAAAATAGCTCAAAGTCAGATTGTTTGTCATCTGTCACTCTGTTGACAGATGACAGAAGCCCATCTGTCAACAGAGTTTTTAAAGTCTTGCTCAGATTCTCAATAGGACTTACATTGGGACTTTGTCTTGGCCAACCACTTGTATATATTTTCTAGCAAACATGTGGGACTTCACAGAACAGCTGTATTAAGATCACTAACCTGCCTACAAATGGACTCAGTTAACGTAAAGGGCTGTTCCTGATGGGAGTTGTTTTCATTGGATTTTATTTAGGGGTTTCAGTAAAGGTGATTAGGTACATATATATGCCACGCTTTTCAATGAATACTCAGTGTGAAGCACTGTACATGATAAAAGCTGGTTGGTATTGGGATGATGTTCACTTTATTTTTTGCCCTTCTTGTTTCAGAGAGCACAGAGTTCCTGCATCGTGGTTGTCCATTTACCGCCTGCAGGCCTCAAACTTCAGCAGCCTGCGTGAGAGCCTGAAGTTCCCCTTGTATAAAGTGAGTTTTGGGAGGTTAAATGTTTCAGCCTTTTCATCACTTTTTATTTAACAGACTCATGGTCCACATTGAAGTAAAAAAAAAAACAAAACAAAAAAAAACCAGACACACCTTCTGTTGCAAAATGGGTAAAAAAAAATATCTTTAGTGTCTTGGATGCTGTAATCTGTGTTACAGGGTGACATCGAAGGCAATGAGACTTCATTCATTAAGCTGAATATTTTGTGGTCATGCACCAAGGTATATTTGTAATACCTGGTATATAATATCCAAAGATTATTTCCTTCCTAATAGTCCTGCAGAGAAGTTGTATTCTGCATCCCTGAGTTAATTATTTTCCAGGAAACAAGTTATAAAATTTCACTATTATGGGTTGGTAATTATCCCTATAAATAATCAAAATGCTACCAGGAGTAATAAACTAATATGCCATTGTTAAGGTACTGTGTATGGCTTGTTTGTTTAAGGTGTGGAACAGAACCTGTGACAAAATGGCAGCAATAGTGTATGAAATGGGTTTAAAAACTAGTAAAAGGGTAAACTGGACTGGAACTATAAAAACATAGACAAACAGCAATACAATACTGAAGATGTTAAATCTATTTTTAACATCTTCAGTAAGAAACTCCTTAAATATTCTCAGATAATTTTTTTTAGAGGCTGAGGTTTCATTAAAGACTTCTTCTGATTTGTTTCCTCACATTTTTTTGATTGAATGTGATTTAGACATTTACTTTGTTTTTGTTTTTTCATGCCTATGCTTCAGGCTCCAGAGGAATTGTGTTTCCAGTTGCTGTCCCAGCAGCTTGAGCTGCGTTTTCTCCGGGAGTTGCTGCAGCTTTACTCGGCCACGCTGCAGAAAGTAGAGAGGGACTCTGAACAACTGCATGCATCTGATCAAAAAGGTATGAGAGGAAATTGAAAACAGACAGCTGTTCTTAGATTCTTTTTTATTTTTTTGGTAAAAGCTGGATGTAATAGGGAATTTTATGTTTAGCTGGAAAAAACTTACTGTATGTTTAATAAAAGGGTTTTTGTTTTTCTCTTTTTAAATCCCAGCTTTGCTGTCCAAAGTCAGGGAGGAGGATCAAAAGCTCCTAAAGTCTTTGCTGCCAAAAGCCAGAGGTCTCACCAACCGCTGCGCTCAGGGTCTTTCTTTCGGAGCTCAAGTCAAGACCGCCATCTCTTACTGGTGAGGAATACTTCTGGACAACATAGCTGACTTTGAACTTCTTTTTTAAATAAAGAGTCATAATAATAATAACCATTTTTAACCTACTTGTGCTTTCAGAATGTCTTTGTTCTCCCAGTAATGTTCTTCCTCCATTAGAAAAAGCTTTATTGTGTGTTTGTTACCTAAATCACATGTATGGTAAAATCAAAGCCACAGGCAGTCAATCCAACAGCATTTTACTAATGACCCTTTATATTTTTCCCAATAACGTCGTCATAACCACTTTCAGATTGTAGCTGCAAAGTCCAATAAATTCAATACACCCTTAAGTATTCAGTTATAACACTCAAGTGTTTACACTGGCTTGTTTTGACTTTCATACCTCTATTTTCTATTCATATCATATTGTTCCTTTCTCTATGCATATGGTATGAGTTAAACTAACCATTTGGTTTCCATGCACTTTGCTGCAGATCAGTTCCTTTCTTTTCGTAATTACAGTTGAAATTTGACTATCATAATCTAAAAACTTTATATCATGTTTATCCCATTCAGTCCAATTAGCATTTACATGTTATATATTGTAAGTAGAGCATAATAAACAATTTGCAGAAATTTTTATTTTGTACTTGAAAATCAGACCTGAGACACAAGTCTACAAATGTACAACCAGCCAATGCAGAACAATAGGTTTGCCCAGTTTGACAAAGAAATTGTAATGCTTTGTCAATTTTTTTTAAAATTTCTTATCTACTGGATTATTTATTTTTCCACATGTATTAGTAAGGTGACATTAGTATTTATCTATATCTTATAATGTGCTTTTCTATTGAATTGGTTTTCTTACTTTCCCTTTGCAGCTCATTGTACATAACCTTAATAATCTGTTTTGGTGTTTTCAAACATGTAGGTGGGACAAACCAGCCCAGCATGTTCTGCCTGAGCTCAGCAAAGGAGGACTGACTTTCCAACAGTGGCTTCAGAGATGGAAACTTAAAGCAAAAGCTTCATAGTTTATATGCCAAGGGTTTAAAACAACCGACTGCTTTAGTCACCTTTCAAATACATAATTACATTGTGACTTAGAAAGCTCTGAAATGTAATTAAATTGTTGTTTGTTTTTCCTTTATAGTTTACAGATGTCTTGTTACTCTTAACACTTCTCATGTTTAAATCAGACATTAAAATACGCATTTTGAATACTTGTGTCTTCGTTTTTAAATGATCCAGCCCAGTTTGTGTAGGAATGCCTTTGCTGTTGAGCTCAAACAGGCTGAAGATCGACACATTTTGATCTTGTGCTTTTTGAATTCGCATCAATTGCATACACGTACGCTAATGTCGGTGTACCTCGCATGCAGAGCTTCGTTCTTGCAGTTTTATTTCCAGTGTGAGTGAGTATGTGGCTGTTATTTTACACGGGGCAACATTGTTCTTTTGTAGCAGTGAAGGGGGAGTGGAGCAATCTGATTCTTGTGAGCTCGGCTCCTCCCATCGCTGCGGCTGCGCACTTCAATTTTTCACCCCGGTTTTTTTTTTCTCTTATTTTTCACTCCTACTCTGGCTTCCGGACGCCAAGATAGACCGCTGCCGCCGAATTTAAAGAGACAGGCCATAGTTATTTTAAATACGTAAAACGACAACCATTGTCTCCGAGCTTACAGACCGACCCTTCGTGCTTTCGTTTGCTTAATTTGACCGTGATGTTCAGTCAAAGTCGCAGCGAGTAGTGGCTTGTCTGTCATCACTCTCCACTCCGCTGGGTTTCCCGTATTTTTTTGCCTGCTTTTCCCCCTCTCTCTCTCTCTGCTCGTCGAGACTGTCCAGCTAGGCAAAGTAGGGTTTGCTCGCTGGCAGGCTGGCTTCCCGACCGAGAAGACGGTTTGTCGCCTAGCCAACAACTGGAGGTAACGCCGAAGCTTCCCTCTCAAGTTGTGGTAGCGGCTCTCGAGCCTCCCTACGCCGGGGATATAATGGCGAAGATTCAGGCGCACAGCACCGCCAAGCAAATAAACCAAATTCAAGACAAGCCTTACGTGATAACACAAAAGCAAGTGCAGCAGCAGCACTTCCAGAAGCTCAAGGTAAGAGGACAACGGACAAGATGAGAGAAAAGTGTCGGTGTCTCAACCATTTTGTTGCTCCGGGTTTACCGTCGAGAGTAGTGAAAGGAACGGTTGGCTAACGGTAGTTAGCTTACTGGGCTAATAATAAAAGTAATTCATCTCTGACCAGCAGAAGACTGACATGTAGGTTTAGACGTGGAAGCTGTTTTTCTTCAACAAACGCGTAACTCGCACTCAGGGGACTCAGTTTGTTTTACTTTTTTATTTATTTTTCAGTATTTACGCCATCAGCGGCAGCTGCTGTGAGCAAACATTTAGTCTGAGCTCGGTTGTGGGAAGTTCCTTCTTGTTGGATTTTTTTTTTCAGCCAGCTCGAACAAAGTGGAGGACGTAAGCCAGGCCAGCCAAGAAAAGGCTACTTCGGTTGATTAGCAGCTTCGTTTTCACATGTCTTTGTGGCTGCGGTGTTTTATTAAATCGGTTTGTTCCTGCCGACACAATACAGTTGGCCAGGAACCAGCGGGGACTGAACGTATTGTGTAAATGTGTATGCGGGTGGGTGTAGTTAGTGTTAGGGGACTTATTATGGCTAACATTAGCCGCAATAACCCTCTTTAGACTGTTGGTTACAAAGCTTTGCTTTTCATTTCGAGGTAGTTTAGGTTTATCAACGTTTAATCAATGATTTAAAAAAATAACAAAAATGGCTGTTTAACATAATAGGTTGGTTTGCAGCTTTCTAACATACCAACTATGCAAAAGGCTATTCTGAGTGCTTTGCAAAAAAATAAAGATTGCATTGCTGTTCGAGTTAAGCCATTACATATGAGAAATAAAGCAATCGAAATGCATGTTTAAAACAAAAGCCTTAGTACGTCAGTTTGTAACTATTGTCTTTACAAGACATTTACAGTGAAATGACAGTATTTTTAGCCTTGATTTTACTTGGATTAAGTAAATGCATGGTCATGTGAGTGATTAGTTCACAAAATTTGTTGTAACAAACTATAAATGCATGCATCATAAATCAATAAACATGGGTATGTAACAGAAACCGATAATCATTTTCTTTTTGTGTGTACAATGTGTGTACAAACACACAAAAAGAAAAGGACGTCATATCAGATGGGTGAGGTATTTTATTCTAATAGCAAATAAGGAATTAGAAGCTTGTCTTGATTTCTACATTAAACCATGTCTATAACCATTTTCAGATAGCTAAAAAGAATTTTAAAAGTAATGTGTTTTTAAAATGAAGGGAGTAAAGTTTTAAAGTTTTCAGTCAGTTGGAAATAGTTTTTTTCAGTATTTGAATTGTTGGTCACCAAAAGGGATAATTGTCTGAAATTTTTATGTGAAAATAAATAAATGCCTCTAAACTGTCAGTGAAAGAGGTTTCTTTTATCTATGAGAGTAGTTCATTTAGAAAAAATTAGTAGAGTAATAAAGTTGGCGGTTGGGTTATTGTATTAAATTATTATAACTTTTATTTAGCAGCAACTTGTGCAGGACTTTTGGCTAAATAGTGGACCTGTTATTGCCTTTAACACCATAATGAATAAAAGTATTTACATATTTTAGTTAATCTGAAAAGTATTATTAAAACTGTGCTGTGACCATTCTATAAGTGTTAAGCTATTATGCACCATTTGCACACAATATAATTCAAAGTGCAATAGAATAAAAAAAGAGGAAAGTTTATATTAAATTAACATGATTTGTAAATAATGGTTGAGAAAATGCACAAGAGGTGAAAATGAACAAAACAAAAAAATCAGCTGGGTATTAGAGATTTGTGTTTAAGATCTCTTACTTGGATGAAAAAATGTTGTAGATCTTTTTACACTTTTATTTGATGTTGGCTCAACTGTCAAAGGACCTGGAATATATTCTTCTCTTGTTGCATTTTTTAGAGAAAAACAAAAATCAGAATTCATCAAAATAAGTGTTGGTACACAAGAAGCAAACAAACAAAAAAAAGTATCTTAATAAGCCAGAAAAAGCCTGATTGGCACATCTGTAGTGGAGTCCATGGATTTTGGACGTCTCAGGTTTACAGCGAGGTGGTTTCAGAGGTAAGGAAAATGTAAACTGTAAATACTGTCTCTCTTTGTTAGTTTTAAACCTGGGAATGCTGAGTAAACACGTCCTGGATGACCTGAGAGATCTCAAAGGGGCAAATCTGATGATATCAATCCTTAAAGTGCTGTGCACAGTGGGCTCTATTTTCTTTGTGTTGATCAGGATTCTAGCAAAATGATTTTAGATAGCAGCAGTGAACACATCTAAAGAAACTGACTTTATTTCAACCCACTGGAACTAAAGCATTCTCACAATCTTTTTATGGTTGTAGTTGGTTCATTTAATAAAAGATGAGGTTTTTGAAATTTAATCTGAAAAAAAATTGTAAAATTTTTTTGTTATTTAGTTCAGTGCCAATTGTCTATACCATCTGTCACATTCACTTCACCATTAGCATACATTTGGATTTTGTGACCATAAGTTACACATCTGTTTGAGACTAATTGTGTTTTTCCACCTTCTGCTTGTTTCTTCTGTATTTAGGTTGAAGATGCCTTGTCATATCTGGACCAAGTCAAAATTCGCTTTGCAAACGACCCTGGCATATATAACAAGTTTTTGGACATCATGAAAGAATTCAAGTCACAGAGGTATCACTGATGATGCATCCAAACAGACCAAACTTGTGTATTTTAAGCTTTAAATGTATTGTAGTTAACTTGTAACCAATGCAGTTCTTGTTTGACTCCTGTGCTCTATGTCCAAGCAGGACTAACCTGACTAGTTAGGATTTTTAGATAACCTCAGCTTCTAGGGACATTGTTATTGTCACCAACTAAAAACTTTGGAAATCATTCATACAAAAAAAGAGATCTAGAGTATGGACTCCAAATCCAATCTGCACTGGAAAATTAGCTTCTTCCTTGTCTCACTAGTTTTTCTGTCCATTCTTTGATATTGTCTTTTTGTGAAGCCTTCTTCATATGAAGCATTTATTATTTCCTACAACAGCTGTTTGCAACAGTCTTTTCAGATAATGTTTAATCCTTAAATCATACCATCTGTTTTTATAAACAACTCAGTGTTGCAAATGACACTCAGTCTTTTTTAAGACAGCATGAATGTTAATCAAAAATAATTAATATGAGATGTCAGCTTTCTCGTCTTCCAGCATCTTTCCGTATGACAAAAGTTTAAAATGAGCTTTAAGTGAAATCAAAAACTAAACAGTTTTGCAGATAAAACACATGGCAAGATTTTAAGAGACCCCACACATGACAAAAGATCTTGGGTATAACAGATTTTATTGCAAAGCAGGGGGTGTTGATCCACATGGCAGAAGCAACACGCCATACATGAACCGATTTTACTCACCAACATTCAGATTTCAAATGGTAAATCTTGCAAACTGTCTCAAGACCAAATGTGAGTTCAGAGAAAACAAAAATGGAAGAAGCAATGTTTAATAAACTAAGAAGACATTCCTGATGTCTACTGGATTTTCTTGAGTGCCATGGCAGGGTTTTAATCTTCTGTACTTCCGTTTCCCCTCCATATTTCCATCACCTTGCTTTCTGATTGGCTCCTTGTCACAAGACAATCCAACATGTTGAATATTCCAGATTTTAGATCGAAGCAGTCCTAATGTCTTTCAGAGCAGACCAGATCACTCTTAAACACCACACATTGCAGGAATATCTCTCTTGAGATCATCTTATGAGTCATTACAATAATTGGGGTGTCCTTAAGATTGCTGGAAGTGGAAAATCAGGACATGAATTGGCATTAAAATCTTGCTGTGTGAATTAGACATAAATCAGAATGTTTCTCTTTGCATCTGTAACTTTCTATCAACTGATCTTGACTAAAGGCGATCAGTAAGTGCTTTGGCACTTCTGTTCTTTCCTGTTATGATCTTAAAATATTGTTACCAGCTGCAACCTAGTAATATTTACACATTATAATTTACATACAAGTTGCTTGACTGACCAGCATTCAGTCCCTTTTTTAAAGTTTAAATCAAATTCAGTTATTGTATCAAAGAGGAATCTTCAATCACTTCAGTTTTCTTTAGCAGTGTCTTGTAACATTGGACGATAAGCAGTGACTGAGAACTCTGCCTTACTGACAGCTTTAACAATCACCCAAATGTTGCATAAAATTCAAAATCTGTAGATGTGAGGAATGCTCATGTAAAAATACTGCTTTCCTGGCATCTTGACAGAGCTGTTAGATGATTGCTTTCTTTGCTTGGTTACTTTGCTTGAATGTTAACACCCAAGAATCATCTGTTTGCTTTAGCGATAATTGATGTTTTTTTTTTTTTTAGAAAGTGCACTACTCTAATTATGTACCTGTTCATTTTAAAATAGATAATTTATCTTGACTATTTTAAACTAAACTAAACTATGCTCTTTAGAACTCATTTGTTTTTATGTTTAGGAGAAGTTTATTATTGCCAGCTACATTATCATGTTTGTCTTATTTCTTTAATAGCATCGACACACCAGGGGTTATAAACAGAGTGTCACAACTATTTCATGGGCACCCAGACCTCGTTTTGGGCTTTAATGCCTTCCTGCCACCAGGCTACCGGATAGAGATCCCCAAGAATGGGATGGCTTTCCTTCAGTCGCCATTCACTACACAGGTAAGACATCCTTTATCTCCTAAAACCCCAAAGCTACTCTAAGATATTATATGATTGTAGTTTTGGCTCTGTATTTCTCTGTTAAAATGTCCTTAATGTTCAAGTCCAGAGAACTTTTAAATTTCTGGAAGGATTTGGGTGAGCTTAAGTAGAACTTACAGCAAAATGTACCATGAAACTTTCCTGTTTAGGGGATGAAATAGGTTCCAGGACTGAAGTGACACCTCTTCCTACCTGTTGGGCATAAACAAACTCTGTAAAAGTCACATGATCCTAAATGTGTTATATGTGACTCCCATATTCAACATTTAGCAAACAATTAATGCATGAAAAGCTATTAATTTCAGATAGTTCAGTTTCATCCCTACTGGCTGCCAGAGGGTGGTGCTGAATGTTCCCTCTGCTCAGAAAATAATAACACCAACAATCCTGACAATACAGACCATTTTAAGGGGTTTTAAACATCATTAATAGGAATTTATTGTGACGATAATTGGAATTCTTATAAGAAATTTATCACAATAAATGACAAACAATGCAATAAATGCCCACCATTACATAGCATATCCAGTTATTGTTTTATATTTCTGCATACTGAAGCCATGGTTGTACTGCCTTTTCTCAAACTCCTAAGGCTACAGTTTAATTTCAAAGCATAAAATAATGAATCTGATACAAATCAAAACACACGAGAAACATCGTTACTGCTGTCCATTTTAACATTATTAAAGAGACAGTATCATGTGAAACTGACTTATTTGAACTTTACATTATGTTATAATGTTATTGTCTCATCAAAAACATACCTGAAGTATTGCTCTCATTCTTTAATGCATGTTTGAGAATCCTTGAGTCTCTAGTGGCAGCCATTCAGGTTTGTAAAATGCTTGAAGGAATGAAGCACCACCATCCATGTGCAGGTCTTCATCAGAGCTGCAGTTACCAAGCCGAACTTATTAAGCACCTCTCCCCTGTGCCTCTCCCACTAGGCTCCTTCAAACCAGCAGCAGCAATTAGTTAACACTTGGTGGAACTGAGCGTCTGCTGCGCTTATTGAGCTACTTCTTAATCCAGCGCTCTGATGAAAGATTGTAAATGCTTAATAGAGAAATGTTGATGCGCTGAATGCTGGAAAGAGCAGCAACCTCTTAAGGTCACAGAGGCACAATTAGAAGACCTAAAATTCCAAAGTCAAACTTCTTTTAAGTCATGTTTGATACATACAGCATTTTTATAACAACTGAAGGTGCTGATTCATTTCTATTAATCTTTCCTGCAGGTGTCTCCCGGACAGCCAGCGAAGAGTCTGACCACTCCTGCAGTGGCTGCCACCTCAGGTAGTGTCCCCGCTGCTCATTCAGAAGCAGGACCAGCCCAGACCAGTGACACCAAGGCGGCCTCATCAGACAACCTATCTTCAACCTCAGCAGGACCCTCAGAGCCTCCCAGCAAACTTTCTCTTCCCCTGACGAGCAAAGAGGGCCACAGTCAGGCCACCACCTCATCTATCTCCCCCCCTGCTTCAGAGACGAGCCCCGTAGAGTTCGACAGTGCCATTAGCTATGTAAACAAGATTAAAAACCGTTTCCTGGACCACCCTGAGATTTATAGAGCCTTCCTAGAAATCCTTCATACATATCAGGTACCAAATATTAAGACATGTTGTGGTTACTGAGTGGCTGTATTTATTATCCTGTCCTCTTCCACCTCACAGATTTTAGCACTTACTGGTTGTTTTAAAACCTGACTACTATTGTTCTGGTATTTCAGAAATTAATTATGTTCTCCATTACTTTGTGTTAAGTTTTAAAACGGACCCAAACATAACACATTCCAGAAAACATGTCTCTGAAGCACAACAACAGCTCAGCAAGTAGTAACCATGATATGTAGCCGGACTAAAGTATTAAACTTTCCACAGAAGGAGCAGCTGGAGGTGAAGGAGAGTCGAGGCGGTCGAGGCAGCAGCGGGATGACCGAGGATGAGGTGTTTTCCAAAGTTGCCAGTCTCTTCAAGGGACAAGAGGACCTACTTGCTGAGTTTGGACAGTTCCTGCCTGATGCAAAGAGATCACTGGTAGGTCTAGCAAAAATAGACAGATAAATACTAATCCACTGTTAAAGCAGATGGTAGCTTAATATTTTTTGATAATTTTCACTTGTCTTTCCAGCATTATCATAGATATTTTCAAATAATCTAAAAAATGTTGGTAGTTTCAACTTAAATTTGTTTTGCCGTTTTCATTCATTTTTTCTTTTTAAATTAAAATTTGTCCTTATTCTGTGTGTTGCAGTTCAGGCTAAGGAATTGATTAGTTACAAAGATATAAAGATTCATGCAGGACTGCAAACATCCATGCCCCGACATTCAGCCTTTCCTCCAGCACGTCAAAGAAAACATCTCATGAATTTGGCTTATTGTTTGCTTTTACTACATACCTTTAATAATGAATATTTAACGATGTAGACATTAAAAATAGCTTTTAATTGTTGCCTAAAACCTTTGGTCAATAACTGTTAAACTTCCTAGATGCAACAAAGCTGACTTGCATGCCAAAGGCAAAAAAGACCAATAAGTCATCAAAATTATTTCCTAATGAAGTTATACTGTGAAGAAAGTTAAGTCATGTTTGATTTTATTTAGGTCTTTAAATTTAGATCATAATTGTTTTAAAAAGTGTTTAACCTCCTGAAACTGGCAGAATCCACTACTTTTTTATCTTTTACATTTCTTGTATAATCCTACCTTCTTTTGCACTTGTACTAAATATGTATTGGAAAAATGTTACTGTACCAATTATTTGAAGAGTTATGATTGAGCTCCTGGTTTTTGTTTCTGCTCCCTCTTATGTAGTTCACAGGGAGTTCCCTGACAGGAGGGAAAGAGCAGGTGAAAAAGTCAGAGGAAGAAGACCCGATAACCAAACAGAACAAGAAGAGGCCCAGACCATTGCTGATGCATATGTCCCCGCTGCTCAAGGTAAAGTTTCTGTGCTGATGAAGTTCTCCTGGTGATTCACAAATTGCTTTTTTAATCTGTGAATGCTTAAAAATGTTTTGTTTTACAAAAAAATGGCAACACTAAAGCTGTAGCTCTAATATTCTTTCCAAAAGGCTGTGCAGCTTTTTATACTGGCAAGAAGTTTGGGAGGATATATTTACAAAATCTCCTGTTTTATACAGAGTTTAGAGATGTAACTGACATGAGTTGAACAAAAAGTAGTAGGACACATTAAAGTTCAGTTGTCTTATTTTTAATCAGAAAAAGATGAAGTATCCCTGCGCCAAAGATCAGTCCTTTGCTTCCGTTGGGAAACATGGTGTCTTAAGAGAATTCTCCTTTTTTGATAAGGTAAGGTACCGGATTTCATGAGTTTTGTTAGATTTTGCTTTGTTTTTTTTCTTCTCATGTGGCTGATTGGTTTTGCTTTTTTATTTATATATTAATTCTTTACATTTTTTTGTTATATCCTCATTTGTTCAGGTTCGTCGCCTGTTTAAAAGCCAGGAAGTATATGAGAACTTCCTGCGATGCATTGCCTTGTTCAACCAAGAAGTGGTTTCTGGGGCAGAGCTGCTACAACTAGTGACTCCATTCCTGGGGTGAGTGGCTAAAAATATGGATAAATAAAATTGGAAGATAAGAAAGATGCCCACTATCCAAGTTTTGATGTATTTTAAAAAATGTAGCCCATTTTTACAACAGGTGCAACTTAGAATTAAATGTAATTATATCTATAAATTAATTTTCACACTGTGATATCCATACTTTGTAAATTTGCATAAACTTAATTTAGAGGACTGTTACGACTATTGTTGGATAATTAAAATCTTGTCATATCTAGAATGCTTTCAGTCCTTCATCTGGACTTCTCTCCATGCATGACATCTTGCAGGAAGTTTCCTGAGCTGTACTCTCAGTTCAAGTCATTTCTGGGGGACAAAGAGCTCTCTCATGCTGTGTCGGGGCTCGCTGATCGTTATATGGAAGGAGGAGGGAGCAGAGAAGTGGATTATGCCTCTTGTAAACGCCTGGGTTCGAGCTACAGAGCATTGCCCAAGACCTATCAGCAGCCAAAATGCAGTGGGCGCACTGCTCTTTGCAAAGAGGTACAATCAGAAGTCGTCAGTTTTATTCTTCTTTTTTTCACATAAAATATTGTAAATTCTGATTAAATACTGTTTCCAAGTGCAAATCTTTGATTACAGATTAATAATCTCTTCTATCTGTGCATGTTAAGGTCCTAAATGACACCTGGGTTTCATTCCCCTCCTGGTCGGAGGACTCGACCTTTGTTAGCTCAAAGAAGACTCCATATGAAGAGCAACTGCATCGCTGTGAGGATGAAAGATTTGAGGTGACCGTAATATTTATTGTAAAATGTTTTTGTTTTGTTAAATGGACCATATGAGTTTTATCTATTTGCAGGCCAGGTCTTTTAAAAGATCTCATTATTAAACTCCATGGCTGCAAAACATGTGACTGTCTCTCATCTAAATGCTCCGTCTGTCACATTTTGTCACACTTGTAGTTGGACGTTGTGCTGGAGACGAATTTGGCCACCATCAGGGTGTTGGAGAGCGTACAGAAGAAGCTGTCTCGGCTGTCACCAGAGGACCAGGAAAGATTCAGATTAGATGACTGCCTGGGTGGCACTTCTGAGGTCATCCAGCGCCGTGCTGTCTATCGTATCTATGGCGACAAGGCCCCTGAGATCATCGAGGGACTGAAGAAGAGTCCCGCCACCGCTGTGCCTGTGGTGCTTAAGAGGTTTGTCTTTTTATATTCTAACTTTAAGTTTTTTTTGTTTTTTTTTACTAATCTTTTCTAAAAGTTCAACATCTTCTGCAACATGCATTGTTGCTCACTTTGTAGGATTGTTAACTATGCCAATGAACAGCTCAATCTCTAAGTTTTACAGTTTGGGATGTTTGTACTACATGCTGTGGGAACTTGAATCAACTTAAGTGCCGATTTGTAATATTTTTATGTCGATGCCAAGTAGAGCTGTGCAATAGCTCAATCACAAAGGACTGCTTGCATAAAATATTTGGTAGGATGCTATATACTATCTGACAATAACGCTGTGCATTATAATAGGCCTGTTGAACGGATTTGATTTTAAGCAACACCTGATGTGACTGAAATCTTGTAACTTCTAGAGCGTGGTTGGGACTTAATTATTTTTTTATTGAGGAAAAAAAAAAGAACATTTGCATAATTTTTAAAATAAAATTTCTCTTGTAATACATGAAAACTTATCAACTACAAAGAAAAATGACCAGGTACAGAACAAACTCTGCATTTGTTCTGTACTCTTGGATGGAGAACTGAAACCCATAGCAAGAATTTTCCAAATGCTTTAATATCTGATTACACATCTAATATTTATTTCTGCATGTTTCATACAAAGCATCACTGTTATGTTTTTCATCATTCAGGTTGAAAGCCAAGGAAGAGGAGTGGAGAGAGGCCCAGCAGGGTTTCAACAAGATTTGGAGAGAGCAGTATGAGAAAGCCTACTTGAAGTCCCTGGACCACCAAGGAGTGAACTTCAAGCAGAATGACATGAAGGCCCTGCGGTCAAAAAGTCTCCTCAATGAGATTGAAAGCATCTATGATGAGGTAAAACCTCTGAGATCTTGATACACGTTTAAAGAAACATCCAACAGACTTGTTCTGTTTACATTTTTGAGGATGACTGACTTCTTTTGTTGTTTATTTTAAAGATGAGCTTTCCCACTGGTTTTTTGCCATACATAAGATGAAAAATCATCATTTAGGAAATGATTACAACACATGTCTTTAATTAAAACTATGTCTCTTGAATGGAAGTGATAATTTCAGACACAAAACTTCACAGCCATGTAACTGAAGCTCTTGACGGTTTTATCATTTTCTATTTTTTCTGTACACTTGGTTAGAGCAGTTTAATAGTAAAAAAAAGGAAAAACTGGGCTGTTTTCCATCCATCCATTTTCTAACACCCTTGTCCCTAATGGGGTCGGGAGGTGCTGGTGCCACTCTCCAGCTAACATTCCGGACGAGAGGCGGGGCACACCTTGGACAAGTTGCCAGTCTGTCACAGGGCAACACAGAAACAAACAGGACAAACAACCACCCACACCTAGTGAGAATTTAGAGAGACCAATTAACCTAACAGTCATGTTTTTGGACCGGAGTACCCGGAGAGAACCCATACATACACAGGGACAACATACAAGCAGAAAGACCCCTTTCTTGCTGCAAGGCAACAGTGCTACCAACTGTGCCACTGTGCAGACTGGGCCTTTTTTATTCTAAATGTATCATAGTTATGAAACCTGATATAAATGCACTGCAAAAACACAAAATCTTACAAGTATTTTTAGTTTCCTGTGCAAATGTGTTTGTACACAAACACATTTGAAATAATCTAGAACTAACATACAAGTACATTTTGAGCAAGATAAAGGAGCTTGTTTTAAGTCTATAATGTCTTAATATTAGTAAAGTAGTAGTTCCATTTGCATTTTACTTGGGAATAATGTCTTGTTAGAAGGGAAATAATCTGACAGTGAAACTGGCACTTGTTTGCTTATTTTTAAATCAATATTAAGTAATTATTGACATAAAACAAGCTTCTATGTTATCCTGAAAGGTCACTTGTAAGTTAGTTTTGCCTTGTTTCAAGAGTGCTTATTTGTGTACTTTGTGTTTTTGCAGTGTAACACTTTTATCTTCCTCACTATCTCATTATCGAACTGTTTTTTTTCTTCTTTCCAGCGTCAGGAGCAGAGCACAGAAGAAGGAGGCGTTGGTCATCAGAGCCGTAATGGTTCGGGCTCGGCATCCTCCAGCGAGCCTCACATGATGTTCACATATGAGGACAAGCAGATCCTGGAAGATGCCGCCTCCCTCATCATCTACCATGTTAAACGGCAGCCCACCATCCACAAGGACGACAAGGACCACATTAAGCGCATCATCCAGCACTTTGTTCCCGACCTCTTCTTCTCTCGCCGTGGTGAGCTCAGTGATACAGAAGAATGGACCGACGAGGAGGCGGAGCCTGAGGATGGGGCAGAAAGAGGGGGCGGAGCCTCTGCACCAACAGCAGCAGCTGGAGGAGGAAGCGGCCATCCGAACAATGCGTCAGGGGGATCAACAGCAGCAATAGCCGCCACAGGAAGTCAACTTCCATTACAGCCAGCTCAAAACCAGAACCAGTCCCAACTGCAGCAGCAACTCAACGGTGAGTCCAGGAGGAGGCGCTGCAGCCCATCTCAGCCTACGGACACTGAGCCCTCAAGCACATCCAGTAGCACGAACCAACCTGCAGTGACGACTTCCTCCACCCCTGGCTCTACTCCCGTGGAGGCGAGCTCCAGCGCCGTGGGAGAAAAAGTGGACCTCCGTGACCCTGAAGCAGAACACCAGAAGGAGCTAGATGGCGTCTATAACCTCTTCTTTGTAAACAACAACTGGTATTTCTTTTTGCGGCTGCACCAGACTCTGTGTTCGCGGCTGCTGCGGGTTTACCGGCAAGCTGAACGGCAGCTGCTGGAGCACCGAGCTGAGCAGAGCCGGGAAAGGCTGCTGATGGCGGAGGGGAGGAGGGAGAAGGCGTGTGACCTGGCCATGGAGCTCCGCCTCAAACAGCCCAGTAAGTATTTCAGTGCAAAGAGGAGGATAGCACTACTCTTTTTTTGATTTATCAGCACCAATTTCTTTAGCTATGGGAGATTAATGATCGGCTGATACTTACATGTGGACCTAATCTTATCCCCTTATGTCATCTACCTCAGCAAAGGTCTAAAAATCAACCAGTGTCCTTCTGCTCCCCTATGAGAGAGGCTTGACTGTTAGCCCCGCCCACCAGAGCATGTTAACTGCGATAGTGGGGTGACTACCACCCCACTGACTGGTGACAATAGTCACCCCACTGTTACCAACTTAGAAATTTCCTTGCTATATTTAGCAACTTTTCAGACCAAAAAAATGATATTGGGCAAAATCGGAATCGGCAGGTCAGACTTTTTTTAAAGAGGTGTAATTGGGGACCGGCCAGAAAACTGCAATTGGTGCACCCCTTGTTAGGACTTATGCGTGACTCAAACTTGAGTAGCTGTTTCTATTTATTCTTATAAAAGCCTTTACCTAAACAATGTTAGCCACGTGTAATGTAAAAAAAAAATTGAATCTAATAACCTCTGAATCTAAAGGTAGGTTCGAAACCGATTTCCTGCTGTGGATGTGATCATATGATGGCAGATGATGCAATCTGGGATTTAAGTCATTTCCAGATCTGAAAGGATGAAAGATCTTTATTCCCTATCCCTTGTACCAGATTATGTACTTTTTTCTGTTATTGAAAATATAAAAATGCAAGTATCTGGAAAACCAGAAGGCCTAATTGAACTTTTCTGTTTGTGCTTTAAAAATGGGTGTAAAAGACTGAAGACTGGGAGTTTAAGTGTGAAAAGGAATGGATCCCACATAGAGATGCATAAATAACATCAACATCACCCAGTAATTGTTTAACATCTGTATTGGTACGATAAATAAACTGGGCTGATAACAGCAATATTTATGTCACGGTTAATGTGGTTGCCATTTGTTTCTTGAGGTAGAGGATGTTGGTCATGTGATCTTCATTTGGTCATGTGACAGTAATGCAGTGCAGGATTAGTGGTTTGGTTGTTTTTTTTTTTTTTTTTCCAAGGTATCAAATTGATAGTGAAATATTGCATATAAGTGAATTTTTTTATTGCCCATAACATCTATATTAATATTGAATACCAATATCTGCTCAAATCTTCCTATTTGTGCATCCCTAATCTTAAAATGTGTGTGGAAGCTGAGAGTAAGAGGTTAAATGGAGCTTCACACCTGTTTTGTTGTTTGACTTGTTTGTGTTCAGAAAGTGGAAGTCAGACTGCAGTCTGTTGTAAAAAATAATCTGCTAATCATACAAGTTTCAGAATTGCTCATTTGTTGCAGTATTAGTTGAGCAATGTATCTAGTAGTCACCATTTATAGACCGACTCTTCTCTCTAAATTAATTTAGGTCAAACATACAGGTGGGGCTGTGTTGACTGTTAAGCTGCCATGACAAGTGATTTGCTTGCTTTTGTTCGCCCTGCTGCAATATTTTGAGAAAAGCAAGAGACTGTAAGTAGTGCTGAGCTGCTAGCAGATCAGGAGGTGAAAACTGTTGTTGGATTATAGAGAACTGAGATAGTCTCTGATGTTTGGAACTGCATCAGATAGGTCAAAGGGTAAGGGTACTGTTGATTAATCTGAATCTATAGCTTAACATTTGTTACAACTGAGCTAACCACTGGTGCTCTGTTACTCTGTTATTCTGGGAACATGCAACGCTTAAACCTCTCTTCCTGTCCATTCATATTCACGTATGATGGTGAACATGGAAGGTAATTTAAAGTTAAAGTCTTTCCAGCAAAACATTTTTCTTGTTTAATTTAAGGAGTTTTCCAAACCTTTCAACTTCCTGCTGCCTCTAACTCAAAGCGCCAACTCTATCTGTTCAGCAATTGGGAAAACCTCCATCTGCTTGCTCCTTACTTCAGGCAAACAGGGCAATAAATTGAGTACAACTAAATACTAGTACTAGTAGAAATTGCCTTTTAAGGTTCTTGAAAGGACAAAAGTGAGAGCTGTTCATGAAATGGTGCCTTAAAACAAAGTGTAGTTCCTGTAATAGGAAAAAAATACCCAGTTAAATCTGAAGATCTGTTTTAAAACCACCCCAGAGTAGATTTGCATATCTGTAAATGTCAACCCTGCAGAACACACACAGCTCTGGGTTTCAGATACACGCCGACTTCTACCTGGAGGGAAATGACTAAGCTGCTCTTTAACAAAACGGTGTGAAAACCCGTAATATCGCCTCTTTGTCCACAGGCGAGGTGGAGTTAGAGGAGTACTATCCAGCCTTCCTGGACATGGTGCGCAGCCTCCTGGACGGCAACTTGGACTCCACACAGTACGAAGACACCCTGAGAGAGATGTTCACCATCCACGCCTACATCGGCTTCACCATCGACAAGGTCATCCACAACATCATCCGCCAGGTGATTATGCTTCACCTCTGTCTTTTAGCTTGGTCTTGTTCCGCTTTGAAGCAGTTGTTCTGTAACCATTCTCCTCTGCCCTCAGCTGCAGCACCTGGTGAGCGACGAAGTGTGTCTGCAGGTGGTGGATCTTTATCTGGCTGAGAGGAAGAGAGGGGCGGCAGGCGGGAACCTGTCCTCCCAGTGCGTCAGAGCAGCTTGGGAGACGAGCTACCAGTGGAAGGCTGAGAGGATCATGGCTGAAGAGAACTGCTTCAAGGTGAGCAAAGTGCTGCTGCAGGTAGAGCGAGATAACCCTGAGTGAAACTAAAGCAGATTAAAAGTTACATTAAAAGGGCTTCTTTACTCAAATACCCATAAATACTGCAACAAACTGAATTCAGAAATGGAGTATGCCTGTCTGCAATATATTTTCAGTGTAAATAAAGCTTTTTTGTGTATCCCTCTGAGGCTGGTGGGAAACATTTTTGTTGATTTTTGCCTCTGGCTGAACCTCTAAGGTCATTGACGTCCAATTGGGAGGTGAATGTCCATCCCAGTCTCAGATCCATAGTAGTTTTTATCGACTTTTCTTTCAGTATTGAACTCTTTTCATCTCCAATGGCTCTTACATCAACTTTGGTCACTTTCCTGTCTTTGCTGATGAAAAGCATCCCCACATCATGATTCTGCCACCTTTTGTTTAACTTTAAAGATTGTCTGTTCAGGGTTAGCTTTGTCAAAACAATTTGTCTTATAACATCTTCTTCTCCATGTTGTGTTACCCCACACAGCCTCTCCACAGTTTCATCCCTGACCTGTTTGCTGCATTTTCCAACTGAGTCTAAATCACACACAAGTGAACTCTACATGCACTGTGTGACACCAAAACGATTTTTTTTGTGCATAAATGTGACCGATATCTGGCTTTTTCCACACAGTCTGAATGGCCCAATTCTGATCTCTTCACCTCCTGAAAAACCTAATTTGCGCCGTGTGTGTGTGCTACTTATACAGATACATTATCTGATGGTTTTAAAAGCATCTGCAGTCTGAGCGGTCGTGTCACATTTTTTATGAGTTTTACATCATCGATGTGAGACATACGTCATTATTTTGCCTCAGAAAAAGCCAGAAGCAGCATATCCGGACATAAATAGTGGCTGAAAATTATAATTATGAACCAATGAAAGAAGTCTGTGTCAGTGAAGTGCATCGCATTACGATCCCACCACTCCTGGTCCAACCACACATCCAATCAAACTTCCCTGCAGAAGATCAGTGCTGCACAAAAGGCCAGTAGTGTTGTTTGTGCTTTCTTTTTATTGGCTTCCTTTGTGCTGTTATGATTTTGGGGACACTACTGCCAGCTCTGAATAACTTTAAAATTGATCCATAGATGGCAGCATCCATTGTTACCTCCATAAACACCGTGTTACTGCGACGTCAACTGTGATGATTTCAGAAAAAAATACTTCTGTTGCCCGTTCCTTTGTTTGCCGTTTTTGCTTCTGTCAGATTTATGAGTGAACTAAATGAAATATGTGATTAACTGTGTTAACATTCTTAATGTGTTTTAATCTTATCAATTAATCTAAAGGAATGCTGTGAACTCTGGGCCTGAGTAATTATATTACCTGTTACATTTATTATTTTAATGTTAAAATATCATTTTTCCATTTTTTTCTCCCCGCCATTTGTTTTTTTCTCCGTTTCTTTCTTCTTCTTTCCGTTTATGTTTTCCTCCCATCTACCTGCCATAAATTGACTGTGAGCTTTTGAATAATAAATATGCAAGAATGAAAATGAGCTCTTATTAGTCTGGAGCAGTATGCAGTGTTATAGAAGAGTTGTAACCCTGTTAACATTAACTCATGTCTGCAGCACAGAATTAGTGAAAAGCATTTCAACTGAGACGATTACGAAGGTTTAAACAGCTCAGAGGTTGTTGCCGTCATGGTGGCCGAGCAACCTCTGCAGGAGTAATGCTGTTGTGCACAAATAAAAACACATCGTCCAGCAGGGCAGCTGGGATGGATGAGGTCCTTACAAAAAGGAGAATTTATTTGCTAAAGTTTACTGAAGCGTTATAAATCTTCTTACTCAAATTTATAATCTTTTGTTTTTCTCAGGTCATGTTTATCCAAAATAAAGGTCAGGTGACGATGACCCTCGAGCTGCTGGACACCGAGGAAGCTCAGGCTGATGATCCGTTAGATGTTCAGGTAGTCATGCTAATGGATAAACATGTTTACCCACAGAAAAACAATCCGTCTGAAGTTAATGATTAAACATGTGACTCTTGTTTCCATCAGTGCCTGTCGAGCTACATGGAGCAGTTTGTTGGGACAGAGTCCAGTTTGTGCTCCCAGGCAGATGGTTACTTCTTCAAACCTGTGTTCCTGCCCAGGTAGGAGCTCCAGAAAAGCACAGGATGTGTTTATGCCACTGCAAAGTATTTCCCTTCTGGTTTGTTGAATAGTTACCAGTAGATAGTTTAACAAATGGCATGGCTTGTTCCTCATACTTATCTGGGAATTAAAGGAGTTAAACTTTTTTTTCAGCCAAAAGGTCTGCTACATGTGACGAAAAAGTCTACATCAGGATGTGCTTTAAGAATGTCTTACTTTATACATACTACCAGGAATCTACATGTTTTTATCTTAGGGTTTGCCTGGAAGGCATCGGAACTCTCTCTTTCGTGTATTTATGCAACATTGTGAAAATATGAGTGATTAAACAGCTGTGTGAACAGTGAGCATTATACAAACCAACGTTTTTCTTTTAAAGTCTTCATAAATGTGTTTTGTTGGAAAGGAACCTGCGGCGTTTCCGGCGCTGGCAGGTGCGGCAGGTGGAGGCGATGCGCTGCAGGAGAGAGTGGCACCGGCAGCTGGCCGTGGAGAACGCCGGCAGTCTGGAGTGTCGGTTCAAACTCAACACTCACAAGATGGTGTTTGTCATGAACTCTGAGGATTACATGTACCGCCGCGGAGCGCTGGTAAAGGCCAGGAAGGTAGGCGCCGCTCCTCACCTTACATACTGCAGACGTCTAATTTACACAGACATGCTGAAGACCCTTTGACCTGTCTCAGCCGCACAGCTTGGTTCTCCTGAAAGGTCCCACCCACTTGCTAGACGATGTCTGTTAAGGTGTCAAAATATTACATTTGAGATACAACTGTTGGTTTTTCTATTCTGCTAAAGTACTTCCTGCTTACATTAGTTGATTATAAAATGATTGGCCCAAAATTTTAAACAAAAGTGGGGGTGAAATTATTTAAGTGACATAAATAACTGTTATTTATTTAATGTAACTACATATACTCAAACAATCATTTAATGGAAAAACCCCCATTACATCAGGTCTATATATCTTCATATTTCTGTCCTTTTATTAACACGTTCATCCGTGCATCCATCCAAGTATTCGTCATCGATCTCTTCCTCTTCGTCTTGGTGATTTTGGAAGATCTCTCATTTAGAAACTGTAATGTTCCTTGGTAAACGATTTTTTACATTTATGTTTTAATGTCATTCCCTCATCAAAAACATCCCTGGTGAAAATGTTGTTAAAGGTTAATAGAGGAGGGATGTGATGACAACTTCCTGAAGGCGGCGTTTCAGAAAGAGCAGTTTTTATAGAAGTCTTTATATGATGAAGTCAAATTTCTTCCACTTCATATTTGATATGTGGCATGTTTTTTTGGGGGTTTTTTTAACAACTGAAGGTAACACTGTTACTTGATTATGCTGTAAAACACCCACTACTGCTCCTTTAAAAAAACTGAGCAGAAGCAGAAGATTTGACCTAAACACTGTGAAGGACGCTGACCGTCTTTCTGCTCTCCTATAGTCGCAGCACCAAGTCGCAGCGTGCCAACACGAACGCTTCGACAAGTGGCACCAAAGCTGGCTGGCTAATCATGTCCCGGCCTCGGCCGAGCGCTCGGTGCAGAACTGGCTGATGGGCGAGGAAGAGGAGGACTTCAGACCCTGCAAGACCACCTGCCTGTCCACCGAGCTGAAAGGACAGGCGGTCAACAGATACCAGGTTCATTACAGCAGTAGCAAAGCCCCGTCCTCGCCGTGAAGATCAGCCGGCCGTGCCCTCACAGGTAAATGCATGGACTTACAGGACATCTGCACACTAAACAGACATGAACAGCTACAGTCCCATTTCTCCGCCTCCCTCCCACATGTTCACTCATGGATGAATAAAACTGGCAGAAACACTGCGAGTCGGTGAGTGAGCATGCAGAGCGAGGACGAGGACCAACAGACTGAAGTAATCAATAAAAGCGAACAGTTTCTGACTGATGCGATTGGTCGGATGCAACTGCACAAACAGAGCTCATCTGCAGCAGATCCATCATCCCGTCTCCTCTGGCGGCTCTAGAGTTAACAGGACTGATGGTTGGTCAGCCGAGAGATCGTGGAGTTTGTTTCAGAAATGTGAATGTCTTCTTTCTTTTTTTCTTTTTTTTTTTAAATGTCGAGTGTAGTTTTTAGCTTCTGAAGCCAGAGAGCCTTCTGCCTGTTGGTTGATTCATGCGTGTTTATATGGAGAGACAATGGTAAATGTTTGTGTGTATGTGTATCCTGCTCTCTACATTTTGTCTGTGAGTCCAGAACAGGCTTTATTACTATAGTATCTACATTATTACTGTATGTGCATATATACAGGGATCCTGTATTTTTATATATGCATCTACACAAGTCGATACATCAGAAGATCATGTGATTCCTGAAAGTATTTGTTGTCAGCCAACCTTGATGTTTGTGCTCTTCTTTTTTTTATTTTTGTATTCTTCCTTTTTGTGTTGTAGCTAAACGAGTTATCACCGGGGCAACAAGGAGTGCTTAAATTTAATGGGTTTAATATTAATGGAACAGTCAAATTAAGTACCATTCATGATTTCACAAAACATTTCTTTTGCATTGTTTTCTTTTGCATACTGACATTGAAAATAAAAGCGAAGTATCATCAGTGTTAAAAAGAATGTATAATGTTTATCTTGTATCAGTTATCAGATAATAAACAACCTAGTTGTGACCTTCTTAGACTTGGACTGATGGGTTGTTTGTTGCTTCAGGTATTCATCAGTTTGAATGTCATGAAGAAGCTGCAGGAGCAACATGAGATACCGCAGCTGCACTCAAACGTATCATAAAGTACATTATTAGCTTTAATGTACGTCATCCAAACCCAACAGATTTAAAGTCCAATTAATGATTTTGCCTTCGGTTAGGAAGTAAAATTACTTTAAAATGCTAAATTTTTGTATCATATCTCTAAATTAGACATTTATTATTAAAATATTGAATGAAGGATGACAGACGGAGAACATTTTTAGCTGGATTAATGCAAAACAAAGTGGTGAGTGTGATACAGAGCTTTAGGACTTGGGTGTCTGACTTTAAATAGAAACTGATCATGACAGATTTTGTCTTGAGTCTGAAGATTAATTATGAGGAGCTGATTAAAACTGGATAATCCTTAAAGTCTGCAGAACTTATTTAACTAGACTGTGACATGGCTGTTAAAAATAAATCAATTCTGAAGCACGACAGATGTAACAGACTGAACATGGGATCATTTCTCATGTCTGTTGCTTTTGCATCAATCTTCTTTTTTTTTTCATTTGTTCAAAGCAGAATATTGCTGAGTCAATATTGAAGATGTTCTGGAGCTGCTTTGCTTCCTCTGGCACAAATGAAGCAAGGCATGTTGATGGGAAGCTGGTTTCAAAGAAGCATGAGGAAATCCTGGGAGAAATGTCCAGATGTCTGTGAGGAACCAGAAGCCCAGACTTTCAAACAGGAAAATGATCTAAAGACCACCAAGGTTTCAGATTACATCCTAAATGCCTGATTTTAATGTAATTTCAAAAAAACATCATTATTAATTGAAGGCAGGCAAATTGCACAAGATTTTTTTTTTCTCCACAAATTATCTAATTTTATTAAATTACTGGAACATGAGTGGATATTTTTAATATTGGGGACATCTCCAACATTAATTGGGCTCGGTCTTCTCTCCATCAAAAAGCTGTTTTCAGGCGATAAGGGTTGAGTAGCTTCTTCTATAAATACAAGGAACGAAGGAAAAAAAAAACCACCAATCTGTAAGTCCTGCCAACCAGTCAGCTTAAAGAGGAGGAATGCTGAAGAATCGGCTTTGACCTGGACCGAGACATACTGCACAGACCTTAAAAACAAACACGGGCGGTTACAAAGAGTCTAAACTACCTGTGAATCAGGCAAAAGGTTGGTCAGAGCTGAAGCGACGCACCACTGAAGCTGAAAATGTCCCTAGGCAGAGCTTCTCATCCAATGGAGACTAAAAACAGAAGGTGAAAGAAGGGTCAAGAGGCAGAGTGAATTTTAAAAATAATCATGGTTTATAAAACCCAGATATGACAGGATCACCAAAGTGTTTACAGAAATACAAAGACCATGAGAAAAACCATCATAGAACATTGGTAAACACTCAACATGTACAAACTATTCTGTAAAAGTGACTCGGGGAGAAATGTTCAGACATTTTCTCTTAAAATCACATTTAGTTTCTTGTTTTTCTTAGTTATCAAAGCAGAACATCCATCTACCAAACTACGGGTACTAGCACGTTCAAATAGCTCAGAGACAGGGTACAAACGACATCAATTGGAGAGTGAAGGGGGGGCCACACATTTAAGCACTTTTACACCATGAAGGTTTCAGCAAGCAGTTGGTAAGAAAAAAAAACAAAATCAGAAAATGGGATGTCAGGGTTTTTCACCATCATCTCATCAAACACGAAACTGTACAAAATAACCCTGTTTTCAGCTTCTATGAACAGACACAGGTCATCTAAACTGATCTGGGATCAGTTTACCGACTTCTGCTTGGACCACAATCTGTCCCTGGGCTGAACTGAAATGTGTCAAAGTGCTTCTGTCTGCAGGACAGTCACTAACAACGGATGTCACAAATGTTTTCATGCACTTTCACAAATGTACAAACAGCATAACAGCCTCAGGAATCTGCCCCCGCACCCTGGCCATGAGGCTTTTAAATTTAAAGAAACCATCAATAAGATACAGCAAAACATCAGTTCTTCTTACAAACACGTTTCAACAGCTTTACACAGGCAGAGGAAAAATCAAAATAAGAGTGCAGGATTGCATACAATCAACAAAAAGCTCCTCTTTGCCTCAAAAAAATACTGCTTGTCCCGGAGCACAAATGGCTACAAATAAAAATTCATCATTGTCGGTGTGTGCGCAAATATTACTAATATAAACACTATGTTGAATAAATTAAGAGCTCTGTACAAAGTAAAAACAAGAGCAGCATGCAGGCAAGACGACATGACCTTTATACAAAACTGTCCGACGAGAGACGATGTGAGCTGTCAGCGTGTGTGAATGTCTGTGCAGTGTATCAGTGTGGACAGAGAGGTTTTCCACCCTTTAAACTTTCCAGTTCACATTAAGATCAGATGGGAGTATAAACAACTAGAAAACAAGACGCGTCATGTTTTCTAGGACAACCAGGGCTTTTTACTAGAAGAAGGAATTGACTTAAAGATTCTGGTATGTGAGCAAAGCCAGCAGAAAAATAAGAGCAGACATCAGCACATTTACCTGAAGAAACCACAACACCTGAAGTCAAACAGGCGAGGCCACACTGAAGATCAAAAACATAAATGAAGCGCAGAATAATAGAAGTCTGACAATCAGCAAATATTATATTCACAGAAAAAAAAAAAGAGCCAGATTAGCTTCTGAATGTATTCAAAAGTCAACATAAGGAGTAATCTGGCAACAGAGAGAAATCCTAGTTTCCATCAGCACCCTGGTGCTGATCACAGAAATCAAAGCACACATTTCTAGAAACCAATTCAGCAAGAAGCTTTAATTTAAACTGTTACAAAGACTTCAGTCCTAAAACTATACAACATATTCATCCCCGAACAGCAACCACAGCGCATGAAAATGATTTTGTTTCTGTTTTTAGCTGATTAGCGTCACCTTTAATTCCCATTTCTGTAAATTAGAATATGAGTGAAACTCATTTATGACACGCTGAGAAACGTTTCAAGCATTTATGTCTGTTAACCGATGATTGTGGCTTGCCACTAACCAACTGTTTCATGGCAGATGTAAAGTTAATGGTGTGGGGAAGAACAGCCATGCACAAGTACATTAATGGAAAGTTGAGTGGAAAGAAAAAGTATGACTGTGTAATTAACGGCACACACAGAAGGACACTGGCTAACTCTGAACACTCCTGAACAAGAGACATCAAAATCACCTTCACTTGAATAAAGAGAAAAATAAAGGCCTGCTCTTCAAAGTTCAAATGAAACCAAGTGGAGTCGCTCAGAATCCAACCATTTACCAAAACATTTTAGATCAAATCATGTTTCAATCTTTCTGGAGATGCTGGTTTCATTTTCTGCAGTGCCAAAGGTATCTAAGGTATCAATACCTACATTAATGACCATAATATCAATGAGTAACCATGACTGGCCAGCAAAACTGAACCTAATAGAGAAGCTATTTAGTACCTAGAGGAAAACAAGACGCCAAAGACAATACAAACAAGCTAGAGGCGCTTGAAGCTCAACTTCCTGAAGAACTCAGCAGAACCACTGGCTGATCTCCTGAACACGCCACACTGATGCAGCAACTCATGTAAAAAGAGACCCCGCTAAGTATTTGCAGCAAATACTGTTCGTCATGTGGAGATTAGCTAGTCCACTCTTCTGTTCGCTGTGGACCAAACAGAGTTTGAATCTACATCCGTTTAATTTTGTGAATTACTGAACTAAATGAACTTTCTTGTGATATTCTAATTTACTGAGAAGAACCTATATAAAGACCTTTTATAGGATTAGATGTCCACTCATGTTTCCATCAAGCCGCAGGCTGACTACAAAGTGAAGCAGATTGCAGCAGATGAACAAAACTCCGGCTCTGGTATCGTTTGACTCGATCAGGCAGACATGATGAACAGATTTATCCTCATTCGAATCACATTCATAAGGAAGAAAACTTTGGTAACCAGTATTAATTGCAATGCATGCACCTTAGCTGAAGTCAGTGTAAAAGAGCACTTTAAGATAACATCAGAGATTTAAAATCCTCTAATTAAGTCGGGGAGTACCTCAGGGCTTTGTGTTTCTAATAAAGACGTGGCACATTTAACGCTATAAAACACATCAACAGTATAAACATCTATAGTAGTAATACAAGTATATAACAAAGAAATGTCAAAGATAAGTGTTTGAATTGAAACATCTCTCATATTTTTTAAGAAACCTTTTTCATGTTTTATGTTGTAAACGCACTTTTCCTGCAAGTGCTTCAAGGGTTGCGATCGTTCACTACAGCTAACGGAAAAAAAAGAAACACGACAAAAGGAGTATAAAAGAAATCAACAAGTTGAAACCAGTTGATTTGTTAGATATGGTGTCACTATTTGTTCAGTCCTTCCTTAGATTCCTGGTTTTAGTCTTTTATTGGCTTCGTCTTCTCCCTGTTGATCCTGGAGGTTCAGGTGTTAGAAAGGTGTGTGAACAGTCGTCTGCAGCGCGTCCTGAAGAGAAACTCAACAAAACCCAAAACATCTGAATGTAAAAAAAAAAACAAAAAAACCCAAACAGACAGTAAAGAAGTCATTCTCCATAAAATCAGTGAATCATCCCAGGCAGTGTGGTCTGCTTCTGTAAGTTAAGTGAAGAAGGTTTCTTTGACATCAGTGTGAATGTAGCGTCGGCTCTATCCTCAACAGCACCGAGATGACATGTTGCTTGTGCTTCTGCGGGTTTCTCTTCGTGTTCGTGTGTCTCTGGATCGTACTTTGTGTTTTCTATACTTTTAAGGACCAACTCTAGACACTGAGAGATTATGAAGATGAGGTAATTTCTGTTAAAGTGAGGAGCTTTCTTATGCATTTAAGCGATTACACTGATGTTTAAACCAACATGTTACACTATGAAGGAGGAAAAGAAAGGCGGTCCTTATAAGTATAGCATGGTGTGTGTGTGTGTGTTTTAGATGATGGAGTGGACTCAGCTGAAGGCCTCATCATCCGTATCGTCAATCAGCACCTTTGTGTCCTTCTTTGAGCTAAAGAAAAACAGAAAATCAGATACACTTATTTATTATTTACATCTTTTATGTTAATCTTTTTGCTTTTATTGAACTAATATTTACTTAATGGTTTATTTCAGGTTACTTCATACACATTACTTCTTCCCCAGCACGTATAAACCACTTAGGCTCCATTCACACTGCAGCTCAAGTGACCCAATTCCGATTTTTTATTTATTTTTTGTCAAATCAAATCTATTTTTGTTCACATTTCCAAATATATGCGATCAGTATATGGGACCTAAAAATGTCCCGCATGCCCAGTAATAATGTGATCATTTTTTTAATCTCTTTTGTTCCTAATTAAAATGAAAACATTCACACACTTTTAATCTGTCTTGTTAAGGCAGATTAAAAGTCCTAATTAATCTGTGTAATGGTTTTGAAGCTACTGACGTAAATTTACTTTTCAATAATATTCTCATTTTTCGAATGGGTCAGTGTTTACTTACTGTGAGGAGGACAGCTGGGGGCGTCGGAGAGACAAGCTCTGGTTCCTCTTCCAGATCTTGCCTGAACGGTTCCTGACGCCGTCTTCCTGGTCCATCATCTGCTCCAGCACCGTCTGGTCATCAGCGTTGAGCGGCGCCACCGAGATGTCTCGCACCGCTCGAAACTCGCCGCAGTTATTCAGATGCTCGTTCTCAAGACGGAAGAAGTTCCACACGAAGCGCCTTTTCGGAAGTTAAGGAGGGGAGGATGAGTCAGTCTGAGGGCCGTGTGTGTTTAGATCACAACATAAGAAAAAAATGTACTTTAGACTCACCTGAAGACTTCCAGAGGCGCTAGGATGGTCACCACGATGTTGCTCACAGAGTGAGGCTCGGCCATTGTAGAAAGAGAGACCTGGATGGTCCAGGCAAAACGCAGAAGCACGTCCTCCAAGATGGCAAAGTAGTAGTAGGCCTGGACAGACAGAGAGCAGGCTCAGTGGGTGCTCCTTATGGGCCAGGCAGTCAGATTTATCTCTGCTGCACATTTTGTGTACAAGACAATTCAAAGTGCTTTTCAGAAAAATCTAAATAGTAAGAGTTTAAAAACCGTGGTCATAAACACAGGGATAAATTAAACAATTAAGGTGTTGTCTTCATCAAAGCTTCACCGTATTCATGTTGGTAAGCAGTGAAGCTTTTTGAATTATAAATTAAAGCCACATCCTTCTGAGATCCCATTGAAGATATATTTTACTCATTTTGTTTGGTTGAATGTCTCTTTTCTGTGGCTGTTGTGTTCACTCTGACGTACTGTGTGGAAGTGTGGAGAAGTACTAAGAAAAAGATATACAGACTTGATTTTTCTTTTGCAGAAGAGTGCTGTCTCTTTAGCAAAAGTGAATGCAGGGATCACACAAACCCAATATTTACACCGTTAAACTTACTGATCGATAGGTTCAGAAGTTCTGGGTGTTTCTGTGTCTTACAAGGACTCGACGTCACTGTGACTTTACCTTGTGCGGGTAAACAATTTCTTCTCTCAAGAAAGTGTTTTCTCCAGCTCCACGATCAAACAGACCCCAGTCCATAATCAGATCCCAGGTCAGAGTGTAGAGGGAGCTGATGGTGGAGAACACGATCAAAATGTACAGAAACATGTCTGCGTCCGTGTGTCCTTGTTCTGAAATAACCACACAAAAATGTCAAATGATTTAAGACATAACTTGACATGGAAAAATGCTTCACTGTAATGTCCACAAGGGGGAGCTCTACAGTCATGAGTTCAACAGCAGTGATGGTTATGATAGATGACCTGAAGCACATGCTTTAGCCCCTTTCATTTCTTTCCAAGTTATTCTTATCATTTGCGTTGATTAGTCTGCTTTCAATCACCAACAAATATCCATCATCAAAAATCCACGCACGCATAGGGGAGCATATACTCAAAATAAAAATTCTAATTAACTGTATTCCTGCATTTCCTATTACGACTGGGGATCTTCCACATTTTACTACTGCTCTAACAAAGCGTTCTTACTGAGGCTCAAGGCAAATTTGACAAGGTATATAATTAATTTGTGGCGTTTTACCAAATATAAAGTGCTTTATAAAGAGCAATATATTTAATTGCGATTAATTGTACGTCTCCTAATAATGTTGTGAAAAAAGTAATCCTGAAATACAAAGGAATAAACATTTGAAAGTTTGTCTAATAAATATTTTTAAGAATAAGTAATCAGTATGTTACTTCAGAGCCTGTCAAAATACCACATCCTAAAACTTTCATACAAGAGTTTCATTTGTACTCATGTATTCACATATGGCCATGAACCTTAATTGGAATATCATATTTAATTCTAATAGAAAGTTTAAAATTGAACCTTAATTGGAATATCATATTCAATTTTATTAGAACTGAATACGATATTCCAATAAAGGTTCAATTATGGTCATGTTCTGATAACAAATATGATTGATATAAAACTCTAAATAAGTAAATTATCAGAGATTTGACACTCTCTTATATATTTTTTCCATTCCCAGGTTCAATTTGCCTCTTATTCAGTTAGTTTTATCAAAAAGAACTGATATAAATTAACCTGTGTAAAAATCTAAAGGATAAATACCATCCATCTCCATCCAGTTGGTGATTTTGTTTGTTATTCATGCAGAGCTAACTCTGCTAAGCATCCTAAAATCAGTTGCTGAGATCACAGCTCTAGAGTATTGCCTGTCACTATTACAAATGTTACTGGGCCATGACTTGTCCCACAAATTATTGCAACAAACAGTAATAATGTTGTTTTGAAACCATCTTCAAGTAATATATTGATAATGGGATAATAAGTTTGTCCTCTCAAAGACTAATAAACATTAAATTTGTACAGAATAGTCATCACTGGAACTGGAAGACATTTTAGACATCCAATAAAACAACCAAAAACAATAAATAAAAAACACAACAGAAACAGTAAATAAAATTGATAATGAAGTCACTGCAAACAAAACTGCTCTTCAAAAAATATTAATCATCAGAATGGAAATAATTCATCATGTGCAACATTTTCTATTTGGGTTGTAATGGTAACAATTAGATCACTGTGGTGTCTTTAGTTTGCATAGAAATCGTTAAATCAGTCTACAGATGTCTGCTGCGTATAATGGGAGTGTTTGTAATTAGCTGTCCTCAGCAGCACCGCTCTACACGGATGAACTGTGTATGTGATCTGCTTGTTGCTCAGCAGGTGCTGATATATAAATCAGCGCCCTGTGGCCTTTCACTGTGACTCACACCAGCTTCCAGACGGAGACCAGGCTCCCTCCAATTTGTCATCGTCACCGTTTCTTCCTGCTACCAGCCAACAAGGCGCCGGGGATTAGAGCGGCGATGTTTCTAACGGAGAATTATTGCAGCACCGCTCTGTCAACTGCTGCCTCCATTGTGCTGTCTGCTGAGCAATGGGATGGAAGTAGTCCCCACGGCCACACACACGTCTCCCAGATGTAGATTAAACTTAGTCCTCCACAATAGACCCCTCAGCGGAGAACATCTACTGGTGATTTCCTCAGTGTGTTGGAGGTATTTAACCCCTCGGTGTTTGAGGAGGCCGATGCCGTTTTTCACCAGGCTCCATTAGGAGGTTAAAATGGTGAGATGGACATTGATTGGATGCTCAGTTAGGGCAAACGCTGGTCACTGGTTCCTGTCACGCAAATTCAGTCCACACACACTAAAACACAGAGCAGAGATTGCTGTTCACAGGAGCTTGGGTTGTTACAGCAATTTAGCTGGAGCTCATTTTATCAAACATCCCACTGAAATAAATTCAAAACAACAAGAGTCAGTCGCTGCTGTTACAACGATATCCCATCTGTTCCCATGGGAACACGGTTCTTCAACAAGGTATAATAGCTCGTTTTTAAAGCAGTTTGGGCTTAAAGTGGTCAGGTTAGATCAGCCGCACTGCAGTTTGAAGAGCTTCTTGTTTTGTAAATACTCTACTGAGAGTCGGCATGCAGACACTGATAATACACCTGTCCTAATCCTGTTATTTCGAGTCAAGCTATCAGGAATGGAGGGCCGTCTTGGGAACTAATGGATAATGGAAATTTCAGCTCCTGGTTTAAAGACCCTTCCTGCAAAGCCGCTTCAACCTTTTGTCTTTCTGAGCTACCAGACATGAAATTATGGCTAATAACACAGAATCATGCTCTGGCAAAAACATATGGTAACCAAATTCACCTCATTTTAATGTTTATTGTGATTAAATATGGAGTCTGAGTGAGGTTTTTGCTTCAGAATAAGGCATTTAATTTTTCCTGAATTTGTCTTTCTGGTTCAGTTAATGTTCTTCAATCTGTTTGCTCTAACCATACCTTTATTTCCACCCGTCACAACATTTCTGATGCAGTCCGCCCGCACAAAAGAGACACCTCCATCCGACCTTCAGCCTGAATCTGAACCCAGACATGCAGTGATTGCTTTTGGTGAATTGGAGTTCAGAGAGGCAGCCAGAGACTAAACTCAGAGTCTTTTATCTTTATCGGTAAAGGTGTGAGTGCAGCAATTCCTCCAGATAGTAAGCAAGGGGTCAGCAGATGAAATTAAGTTACAAAAGCTGACAGTTCTGAGTTTTTTTCTACTCCACTAGAGCTAAGCTATACGCTTCACAGTGAGTCTCTCACGGAGAGTAGCAGGCTGGGCCTTATTCTTTGGAAATATGCTGTTGATTTCCCAGACAGAGACATGTAGTCAATGATGCCCTCAATAATTACAGACATCCCCAGTGAAGAAGTAAACAAAAACTTTTAAATAATTGATTTTTACCAAGACAGAGAACCAAAGATGTTGGTCGATGCTACTATTAGCCCACAGCAACCTTAGGAGGTTTTTTTGAGCAACTAAACCACAAAAAAATTCTCATCATACTGTTCCTAATAAGATGCAGGACAAAGTGTCCAAGAAACTGGATGACATACAGCTACAGCACTACCCCTCCCCCACAAGTTGCTTTGTATGTTCAGTGCGGCTGGCTGTAAGAAGGCTAGAGCTTGTCTTAATTGCTAACATGAAGTTTCAGTCTTCTTGTTAGAAGAAGACTAAGCATTAGGGTTTACTTTTAAACAAAAAAATTAAAAAGCAAAAACTGTACGACCTCCATCCATCATTCTTGGTAGAGAAAGCATTAAATGTGTGGAATAGCTGTGAAGCAGCTTATAGTGAGCAGAGTATATAACTGGGCAATGTCAATTTTTCCATAAAAAGCAATGTTAAACCAAACATTTGAACCTGTGAAGATACATTTAAAGGCAGTTACTGTCTCAGGAATTTGTATATAGAAGGATGTTTTCCCATTCAAACTAAAGGAAATCAAAAGAGTACGTTCCATTTACTGACGTCCCATATGAACCGCTTTAAAGCGCAGAAAGAAGTCGCATCACAACCTCCATTCTTGTAATTAAAAACAAAGCAGATCCTCTTGCCTTCATTTAAAGATGTTTTGTAAATTCCAATAAATCTGTAATTCTAGAGCTATGCTGCATGAGGCAGATTTATTGGTGATGCTTTGCACACAAGCTATACACTTTTTCAAACACAGCATATTCCTACACGGCTTTTGAAAGCAAGAACTTTTCCTGTTAGGTAATTGGCATGGCAAGCCTAGCAGAGCGCAGGAGGAGGGTTAGCATGTAGCAGGAGCGTGAAGGATGCTGAAACAACAAAGCTGGGGTCATGAGATGAGTGCAGTGGGCTTGCTTATTTATTTATCTTAAAGAATTTTAAACATCTTTAAAATTATTCTTCCAGTAATTGTGCAAAGTGCTGTGTAGGTTACTACATCTTATTTATGGCACCCAATCTAACCAAAAATAAAACACCCCAGAACAGTAAACTACATGCTTTCAATGATCGTTTCTAAACAATTCCCAAACACTCAAATTAGCATTAGTTTGTAATGTCCCTGCTCTGAGAAACATCATAAATCAGCTTGGCATAAATCTGATCCTGTATCGATCCAAACAATGTTTCTATGTCAGTGTGAGGCCTCCAACGATGGTCAGCATGATTTGGGATGCCAGCAAAATCCAGAGAATCCACAATCATCTTTAATGCAACATGAATCTGCTGAGATTACAGCTTCATGATGGAGTCCAATCAGTCATTCGTAGCAGTAAAGCGAGGGACTCTCTAAAAGAAATATGCTCAGGCTTCTGGACAACATGCGAATTGTTTCTGTTTCAGACCAACAACACAGACAGAGCATCTTGAAGTGGTATATGCAGAATTAACACACCTTTCTAATTCTGCAGCTTCAGATCCATAAATGGTGTCGCTGGTCAATTAATTAAACTCAGCTCTGCAGCAGAGTGCTCCATGATTTATTGGCATCATGATGCATTTTTCTCTTCCTGCTTTCCCAGATCTAAATGTGGGCTCTGACTCACACGAATCAGGGGGGCGGTCTGACAGCGAGGAAACACTTAAACCTGCCGGCTGTGATCAGGATAGCAGCGAAGGTGACACGAGACACCGGGACATCGGCCAGATAATGACTGGCATCTGAGGCACCTTTTACAGCTGGACCAAGTGGTGAGAACATGACACTGAGCGGCCGTCGGCTCTACCGGTGCTGCAGAGTAATGCAGGAAGACTTGGCGCCAGTTTAGAGGAAGTGCTGGTGGAAGAGTTTTTAAATCAAATCTAAGTGTAGATGTAGAATATTTTGATACTGCTGCTTGAATTGATCCCTTAAACAAGCTTTAAAATCCACAGGAGCTGCTGCTGCACATGATTCTTAAAATATCTCAACAACAGGCGATTTCCTTAACCATCATCATTCCAACCTCTTCCTCTACTTAACCAACGGTTGGCCTCAGTCTCCATTACATGCAGGATGAAAGACAGCTTCACAGAGAATAACACATGAAGAGAGGCCATTAATGGAAGAGCGCACAGGCTTCAGACCGGAGGAGGAAGAAGGATATGGTTTAATGGACGTCTTTCCTACCGAGCAGTGAGTTTAAAAAGAAAAAAAGAAAGAGGGATTTGTCTGCCTCAGTCTCCCAGCTTGGGTTCATTCAATACGACCGGCGGTCAGCATGAGAAGCAAATGTATTGATTCAAGTTTTTACCGCAAAGGAATAAAGTCGGAGCGAGACATAACATTTAGCATTTTGAAAGGCTGCAGATTAGGTTCCACAGCTGGCATTTTGCAGAAAAATAAAACTGTTTGCAGGGAAAATGCCAGAGATTAAATACGTGTCGGGTGAAATGATTGCTTCGAATGTGGCAGAGGGGACGAATCTCCAAGTCTTTGATGGAGACTGACCTAATAATTGTGATTTATTTTTTCTCTTTTGAAAACAAGCTCCTCTGTGGCATGTCTTACCAATCAGAATAATGACAGGCTAATTGTAAAGCTGTCAGCCAGAGAGTGACCGGACTATTAATACAACTTTTTCTTCATGTTTTTTATGCTCCTACCAGAAGATTTTGAAATGCAATGTTTCTCATTTTATCTTCTTCTCTTTATTTGTTGTCCAAAAGTACATTTCTGGTCTCTCTAACCTCTTGCCCTGAGAGTGAAACCACATTGTGAGAGCAGAATCTTGTTTATCCGCAGCTCGGCTTGACAAACCTCTCCTGTTGCATTATAAAGCTCTGGGCACAGAGTAGGAAACCGATGCTGGCTTCCAGCAATTGCACTCAAGGTCACCTCTGCTTCCCGAGCACACACACACACACACACAAACGCACAAAAAAGACTTAGAGACTTGTGTGTTGACATGCCCCTCTAACACAGCAACATATCAGTACTGCTGATTTAAAGCTTCAGAAAGTCTTACATCTCTCTGCAATGTGTCTGCAATGATTCAAAACAGGAATTTACAGCAAGCTGTGCGTTTGGGAACCGATGTGTTATCATCTTTGCTCAGCACAAATCAAATTGAGTACGGGAAGAGATGAGTCATAAAACGGACATCTCCCTGTCTTAATGTCTGTCTCGAGTCTTACCCTGGTGTGTGGCGTAGAGAGCTGCGAAGGTGACAACAAAGAAGGTGGTGGAGTATTTTCCGGCGTTGACCAGGTGTGGGAAGGCCCTCTTGGTGTCACGGTAACGCCTCAAGCATTGGATGAAACGAAGCCAGGCAGGCAGACACTGGATGATGGCGCGCAGGCCGTACCAGTAGCTGTGGCAGATGAGGTCGCTGGAATCTAGAATACAATACAGCAATGTTACAGTTTCCTCTGAGGACAGAAACAGTCTTCATTATGAGGGTCAGACTTTGACCTCTGTGCTGCCAAACATTTACAAGCCATTAGCTCTGAGTTAAGTAGCAGGATGGCAGCAGAGGGCACCAATTAGCATCATGTCTGTCATATTTTATGTCAAAAAGCTTGAACATTTTACACCCAGCTCATTCACACATTGTCTTGCAATGGTTAAAGCTGTGTGAATACTTTTGCAAGGCACTGAAAACGCTCAATTATCACTTAGAAGGCTTCAAGATGAGGAGGAGCATCTCAGGGCGGATTCCCATCAATGAACGGGATCACACAAAATGACAGACAGCAATTCACACTCACACCTACAGGCGTCACAGTGTTACGCATCATCTAGATACAGATTTCTATTCTCTGTAGGATCAATTCTCTCACCCTCTAAACAAAAAGAAAAATGTTTTCCTTTTTTAAACATGAATCCAGTTTTTCATGCAAGATCTTTTCCTCATTTTAAGCTCAGGTTGCTTAAATTTAAAGACCATATTTTCTTTTAGAAATTATTTGAGCCCCTGATATATTAGTTTACCCAAAGTGGGTATTTCTGCAAACATTTAAAACATAAAATACAACCATAACTAGTATTTATATCCAAGAATGACAAAAATAAACCCTGAACATCCAGAGTTTAAACTGCAGGTCTTATGAGAAGAGTACATAAAAATTAGAGATCTGAAAAATTCAAGGTGAAGGACAAAAACTAAACATATCTAAGAACAGACGTTGCGAGGAATATACCAGTCAGTGGGCAGGTTGCTAGTGAATCACAGGTTAACACAGCTTTGGGAGTCACTGAAAGGTTCGAGCCAAAATTCAACGCAGCGACCGTTTAGCTGTGGGCCAATCTGAATCAACACCTCACCTGGGGGAAGCAGCCCCTTGCGTTTGTTCCACTGCAACTCAAAGATGTAGAAGCAGATGAGATACTCGAAGTCCATGAGTACAACCACCAGAGAGTTGAGCTGATCTGCCAGCCAGAAGTCTGCAAATTCCACCCGATGGAACGGTGCAGTGAAAACACGAAACTGGAGACAAACCAGAGAGGAAAGACAGCAGGTGAGGAGAGGACATGCACAGAACTCCTGAAATGGAGAATGGTGGGTGCATTTCAGAGAAATGACTTGGATGACCTTACTAAAGCGAGTTTTAGCTCGGATGTCACACTCAATTGAAGCTGCTCTAACAGGAGGACAAGATAATTCAATAATTAGTGAGAAGTATTTCTGGAGAAACCTTAAGATGGGGCAAAAAGCTCTGAATAATTGGAGACACAAAAGAATAAATCCTCCAGACTGCCTTATCGGCCCTGCACAGGATGCTGTGGTTTGCACGGTTTGCGCTGGTGTTCATGTTTTATTTGTGTTGCTAATCAGTGGAATAATGCACGGGCAGCCAGGAACTGCTATGTCTATAGGAATGTTATTTGGGATACGGCTTTGGCAGGAGCTGCAGCTATTGACCACGTTTGTAAAATGATACAACCCTGCTCGACTTTTTCCATTAACCCCGCAGGCCTCCTCTGACATTCAGCCAGTGACTGTAAGCTGCTCCCCATTTACAGTCTCAGAGAAAAAAAAAACACATACCCTCAGAAAAAATGTACCGTGCCAATCAAAGTATGTATTGATCAGGAGGATTTTGAACTTATTTCCACTCTGCGTTGATGTCTTAAGGCTAATCCTGCTGTGCTTGTATGGTCAGGTTTTCATTTGCTGGATAAACACAACTACATGTTACAACTGCAGCAGTTTGTTCTACTAATACATTTTATGAGTGGTTTCTATTAAAGAATATAGGAGCTCTTATGGCAACATACAGGCCAGTGAACTGCAGACTGAAATGTCTAATAAAGCTTCCATTTCCTAAGAGATATGCTGCATTAAAATAATGCAGGATATTTTAATAAAATAGTCATTTTTATTTAAAAAACCCCTTATATGGTTGTAATGGTGCCAAATTAATCAAGGCTGATTACAGCCTCATCACTGGGGGAGGGCTGAGCGAGAGTAGTGGGAACTGTGGGGCGCTGCGAAGCAAAGGCAAGATATGGAGGGGGTGTATCGGCGAGAAGGAGAACGAGGGACAGAGGAGCTCAGGGGATCAGCATGCTGATAGATCTATGCCTGTAATGATTGCACAGTCACAGCCTCCATCTCCCCTGAGACAAGGCCCGTTCTATTATTCCTCAACCCTTTGGCCCCATCCTCACTCCAGTCGCCCCAAAACACACACCCACACACACCCATGCTTCTACACACACCCCATCCTGTTCTGCAGCGATATAGCACAGCTCAGACAAAGAAAGCAGTTTAATAAACATGCAGCTGGAGACAGATATCTGGATTGTACCTGCATTCATTGAGAAGATAAAATAAAGACACACACCCTTTCGGTACATGCTTCAGTTTCAGAACATAACAGCAGGAAAATACACAGCTCTATGAAAAAGAAACACAGGCAAGGCTCAAACTAATCAGATTTTTTTTATTATGAAAAAAATAAATAAAAAACTGAAATCAGCCAAGATATCAAGATGAGAATTGTGGACTTCCACAAGTTTTGTTCATCCTTTACTACAACTACCAGGTGCCCAAAGGTCTAAAAAATACATAGCAACATAAAACACTGTAAGACATTACACTTTGCCAATGAAATCAAACATCAACTTGTCCCAAAATTTAACCAAAGTTTCACCAACAAAACGAAAATCTTCTCCAACAGCAAATTGTTGACCGACGTTTTGTTCAGTCAATAAGTGTGAAAGAGAGGCTCCGATCATGAATTTCAAAGATACAACCATAACATATGATTTTGTTTAAATAAAACTTCAGAACATATGGAATTTTGCATAGGCTACTATGCAAAGAGTGTAACTGTAATCATTTTAAAGGATTTTATGTGCTTACTTTTGTTGTTATAAAAACTCAGACTGTGACAGTAAATGACCTGCTGCTTTAAAAAATGTTCCTCTAACCGGAAATCCCCTAAAGGTGACGTGCCAAGTGAAGTCACATATGTTTCTGCACAAGGATGATGAACTGCTTCCATGTTACATAATAGAGTTTCAGATTACTTTTCTGGATGCCGTGATACTGCTCCAGAGCCCGTGTGGCTATATTGATCCCAGTGGCACGGCGGTTTCTTTTGAAGCGCAGCTTAGACTCTGCTGTCGCGGTTTCTGACCTTGGGCTTTGTGGACTGAGATTTATTCAGACATCTTCAATCTTATTTCAGAGGATCAGATGCTTGATGGGGTTAGGAGTAAGACTTATGTGTCACTCAGAAGAATGTCACACATGTTTTATGAAGAATGTTTTATATCAGTGAGCTGATATAAAACATTACAATAGACCAGTTTTATTATTTTTGTTAACTCATGTATAGGCCTGTCATAATTATCAGTAAAACACATGATAAATTAAAACAAACTCAATAATTTGCATTGGCATGATTCATTGTGTTTTTTTCTCCCTCAATTATTTATTTATTTATTTTTTTACCAAAAACTGGATGATAAAAGTTTTCAGTTTGGTGCTTTGGTCTCAACTAGCCCTTTTTTTGAAGGATAACTTTATTTACCAAGACTTCAAAATTAATTTTATTTATTGTTTTATTTCTTTATTTTGGATATTTAAAATGTCTTCCAGTTCCAATGTTGATTGTTCATTAAAATTTAAAGTTTACTGATCTTTTGAGAATGTCTTTTTGCATTATTATTACGCCATTATCATTATAATACTTAAAAATTATCTTAAAACAACAATATTATCATTTATCACAATGACTTCTGGAACAATATATCAAATTCAGCAAAATTTGTTATCGTGATCGACCTACACTATATAAAATACCATAAAAAGATCTTCAAAAAAAGAAAATTAAAAAATGACTCTAGTTAAGAAGGTGACCAACCAGCAGTTTGATGAGCCAGAAGCGGGATTTGTAGTAGCAGGTTTTAAACGGGTTGATGAGGAAGAGCACCATGAAGCCGTAAAGAATCAGAGGGTTGATCTGCATGGGGAGGTAGGTGTACTCTGAGTATAGACACGAGAGGATGCTGAGACACCATAACACACCCAGGAAACCAGCAATCTGCAGCAGAAACATAAACAGAGCCGCATTAAAGGAAAGTGGCAATAACATTTCAATACAATCAAAAGAGTGACCAGAGTAATGAAACACAAACGGAGAAGTGTGGGTTTTATATTTCTGCAGGGTTAACTTATTTTCAAACATTTATGCAGGACTAAACAACATCAATAAATCCAGGAGAATAAAAAAATATTGCTTTTACTAATATGAAAGTAAATTTAATTTTGAAGAGATGCCTGGCTGTGTTCAGTTGTTTGTGCTTCTGCCTGGGCTAACCTCAAACAAGTGCTGGTGCGACAAGTTTTCTCGAGGGTCAATCTCAAAGATGAGGACATGGTTGACTCCATTCTGTCTCCAGCCGTAGGTGTTAATCCCCAGCAGGAAGAAGAACTGGATCAACAGGAAGCCGCCACGATAGATCCGCACCAGAGGCCAAATGTTCTCATAGCGAATGAAAACAACACCTAAAACAAACCAGAGCGGAGATGAAAACTTAAACAGTGTGCTTGAAAATAATCTCTCAAACTGGCTTCTGTGGGAAAGATATGTAACAAGCTTTAAAATAAATGTATGTTTTGGGCTTTTTACAGAAAAAAAACCCCAACAACTTTTAATTTAACTAAACAAAATCACAGGTACCACAAATATTTGTATCTCTTCTGAATCCCATAAAGTAAAAATACAATGGCCCTTTAAAAGAAGACCTTACTAATAAAAGATCTTTGTGTAGATAAATTTTAAATAGTTATTTATGACTCAATGTTTTATAAATGCAATGAGACACATTTTCTTTCAGGATGTGTCCTGGTCGACCCGGTTGATGTAGGCCGGCTCGGTTGTGAAGACTGGAGGTGAGCAGTTGTGAAATTGGATGGTCAGATTAATTAAAAATATCAAACACATAACAATGAAATGTTAGAGGACGGTATAATAATATATATAAAATATGACTCACCAGTGAGAACAAAGGCAACAACCAGGATGATGAAGAAACCACAGAACAGACCTACTCTGAAGGTCGTCCAGGCCAAAGCAGGCTGAGCCGGACAGAGAAAACACAGAACTACTGTATTTAATAGCTTTATAATGCACTAGGCTTAAAAAAACGAACTCATAGGTGCTACTCAGCCATATTCCATGTTTTAAAGGGAGAAAAACAAACAATTTTGATGATTTTATTCACTTCATATGTTCAATTTTTTACATGCATAGTTTTTATGTGTGTGGAGCTCAAATAATTTCTGTTTGAAATAACAGAAATCAATGACTAGAACAATGTAAGATGTAATATCCAAACAATATATTGTCTGATGAATAGCATGAATGGCATATAATAGTCTAGAAGGGATGGTTTCCTTTCTTTCACTTTAGCTCATAAAAACCTTTTTACATTGTGTTGTTATTGTAGGGTTACACTGACATATTTGCCTGTGTAACTTAAAATAAATACAGCAGAAATTTCAGAATCAAAGGTGCAGTAAACATAATGATCAGTTGTTACTGACCTGAGCTGCCCCCAGAGGAGGAACTCTCAATCTCTTCATGGCCCTCTGACGATCTCCTTCCTCCAGCTCTGTGGTGACCAGAGTCTAGCCACAGAAGAAAATCATCAGCGTATAATCTTTATTTTGTATTTGCGTATTTGTGGAGATGTGAGCAGTCACCTCTGTCTCAGTGATGAGCTGCGTAATCTTCTTGCAGGTGTAAAAAGGAGCCACATCCACATGAGCCAGACGCCATTCGACTCCACGAGTCGTGTCCAGAATCTTGTCATGTTTTTTCAGGATTTTACGGAAACCAGTGAAGTTCAAGTTCTGAGGATAGCATGAGTCCAAACGTTATTGAAGATAGTAGTCAGACACACTGCTGCAGGACAAATACGGTGAAACGAGGCTGGGAAAATCTGTTCACATAAAATCAGAGTAGCGATATTTCTCTATGTGTGTGAAGGTGAACCTGGTAGTTCTGGAGTAGGATGAGGCTGAGGTAGAACTCGCTGTAGGCTAGCTTCAGGTCCATGATGTTGTGGTGCTTGGAGCGTTCCTCCGGTGTAAGGTGGAACAACGTCTTGCGTTTGCGGAGGCCGTACGGAATGTTGTTCTCTCGCTGGGCATCCATTGATGACTGCAGCTCATTTTGCAGCGTTGCAAACCGTCTCTGCGCTTCAGCGAGCTTTTCTGCAGACAGAATGATGAGAATGTGCTGAAAACTTGAAAGTTAGTTTGCATTTCACAAAGCACAGACCAATCTTTAGAAGAAAGCTTACAGAGAGGAACTGGAATATTCCAGTCTGCAGAAAATGTATTACTAAGAAATCACAGGAAGCATAGATTAGTTCGTTGAGTGATCCATTTTTCTTATCAGGAAGATAGAGTAATAAACTAAAACCAACAATATAGAAACATTGAGAAATTTGGTACTTATTAAAAAGGAGACATTTCAGCTGTTCCAAATGCTGAGGAAAGGTTTCTTCAAAGAGCATCAAGAAGCTACAAACATTTTCTGAGTAATGGGGAACATGTTGATCTTAAAATCCTCTTCTCTCCCGTTACTTCCAGGAAACATAAGCACATGGGCTGAGATGACATGTGAAAGCTGCATAGAAAGTGAGGAGAAACTATCTGGGTCAAAGATAGGTTAACACTTCCTCAAAGGAGTACATAGTTCCTTGTAACCTATATGACTAGAGTCAAATGTTTTGGGTATCTTTCTCCAAGCTTCTCTCATTGGTTTGATTGAATTTTGGTCCAGTCCTCCAGACAAAAACGGTGTAACGGAGACATTTTCTGCTTGGAGTCATTGTTTCTTGGCACCCATGTGTGCCCAAGTTTTAACATCATGTCTAACGCCTTGATATGTCACTTCACTATTTCCAGTATATTTTTTTGTCCTCAAAACACACTTCTAACTGAGACAGAACCTGTCTGTTTCCTGAAGATGGCTGGAGATTCTTTTGATGTTCATACTTGCATTTAAGTGGTTGAAAAGATTAACCTGACACCTTCAGGTGCCTCAAAATTGAACCAGACTTCTCTTCTTGAAACCTTGGAGGAGTTTTGTATTTTTCCACGTTGGTTAAGGATGTGTTTGAGATGTTATCATGAAATCCATCCACAGGTTTGCCTCCAATTAACTAAAATGTTACTAAACCTATCATTTTGAGGATTTTCTCTTTGTTTGAAGGGGTCGAAATCCTAATGTATGTAATCTTTTGGACTGAAAAAAATCTCTGCCATTAAACAAGTTTACTTTACAAAACGAAAACATTTGGAAATTAATATGCTAATCCTAACTTACTTAAGATTGGAAGTCAGACTTAACATCAGACAGTGGTGAAAATAGGTTATGTATGCAACAGCAGACAAGTAAACGACACATATATTATGTTATGATTCATGCAGTCAGCCTAACAGTCTGGGAAATCAAGGCTACAGCAGCTTCCTACCCGTCCTTAAATTAATAAAGTCACACTGCTGATGCTGAAGGCTCACTGGTGACTTTCACGCTTTGTTGCTTGAACTCACCCTGACACACAATCACACTACCTCCCTCTCAGGAATGCCACGGCTCTTTATTGACAACTATATTCTTGGTAATCCTCTTGCTTGAACTGTGCAGTCCGTAATAACAATTCATGACAACAAAAGGAGGCTTGGAGAAGCCAGTACACCCAGTGCCCTCTGAAAGCAGATTTACAGTAAACCTGGAGTCTGGAGTGAAGGAGAAAAACAGAGGACATTTATCTATGTGGCTAATGAACCTTAGACAGCAGCTGGTGGTTTAAATTTCAACTAAAGTGGGTTGAGTGAACCATTTTATTCGACCTCAGTTTGGAGACACACACAAAGTGAATATTTGTAATAATAAAACACTTGCAAATTTTGACAAAATCTGGTCCTCTACCTGGACTGTGAAACATACGATATTGAACCTGCAGTCCTTCAGTCAGGATTTTAGCGCAATGCAGTAGAATGGCTTTAAGAGGTCAAGGACCCCTTTCAGAGGGAGATACAGACACACAGAGCGGTGTGGAGGCAGGTTGTTCATGTAAAGTCAGCACACATTTATCTCCGTCTCTCCACGGTTCAATCAACCCTGAAATCCTTTTTAAATAGCTACACACACAAGCACACACACACGCGGACGCACAGTAACAGACATGAGATAAACGCACTTGCTAGGCAAAACGGTGCCCTTTCCTCTTTCCTCCTTCTGTGTTGACAGTAAACAAACTGGGTGAAATAATGTTTTTATGCTAAACATTTACCCTCATCGGACAAACTGCCTGCTGAAGACACAGCGAATAACTCTAAAACTGATATAGCATGACCCCCCCTGCTGTTGCACTAAAATGAAGAGGATGTATCCTTTACTGCTTTTTCTTTTTAAAATCTCTAAGATATTCAACATCGCTCTGCTCCTATGAAGGTTTAACCAGCATGTTACTTATAAAAAGCACCAAACTTTTGCTGTAATCATCCACAGTACATAATGGACCTAAATAGTAAAATGTACTTTAATGCAGGTCCTCTTAAGCCACATAAGTTTGTAAGTTATTGTATTGGTAAATGGGTTACTCCACTCTGCTGGGAAAGAAAGACTTCCATTACTTCAGTAACAAAGCATCTTTATAACTATGAGCAGAGTGACTTATACTCATTTTACTGCGTTTGCCATCAATCAGCCTGTAATGTCCCATCGTTATGAGCTGGAACAATCTTCCCAGTTAACCTTGTCCCTGCGTTGACCCACCTCAGGACGCAGTTTCACAGTTGGCCTCAGGAGGAGGCAGCATCTGTCTTTATTGCAGACACATTTCCATGAACTCAAGTTCTAGAAGTACCAGTCTGGTACCAGAATATATTATGGAGACATCTCAGGTTACACAGCACACATGCAGTCTCACTTGCTTCTTGAAATACATGCATGCTTTCTCCCGTAAGCATGACTGCTACTGACCTGTTCAACCTAATGACTAAGACTAAACCCAGTGTTATCTAGCAATTCCTTTCATATTTTTTCATTGCATCCCAAGTAATGAAACTGGTTACAAAGAAGAAGGGCTTTCACTAAATCAAATACAACTGTTGCTAAAGAAATAAAATTTTATTCCTGCTTTATAACGTTTTCTTTTTCTCAACATCATAACTCAGTTTTAGAGTGAGGAAGCACCAAGTTATATTTTCAGCAACAAGCAGAAAATGTAATAGAAAAAATGGTGATTCCCAGCTTCAGGGGCTCTCTTTAGAGCCCCCATCAGGGGATCAGCACGTAAGGTTTGAATTACCATTCCAGATGATTTGGTGATTTTGTGCTTATTGTCATTTAATCCAAATATGACATCCCACAAATTTGACCAGAAAACTTTAAAAGGGGGTGTATGTAGGTTTTCCATCATGCATACAAATATATTTACAGCTTTTTAAATAGCAAAATCCCCAAAACATAAATTTTCAGATTGACTTCTGAATAATAAGAAAGTAGCCTTTGAGTACCATTTACAACACCAATGTTTATAGTAACAGTCACAGTAAAATGGGCTGGTTTTTGATTAAAGTGAAATAAGCAGAAGGAAAAATGAATTAAACAAAATACCGGGAAATTTTGGAGGACGCTTGTTTTCCATCTGCAAGATAAATACAGCTTCGGTGAACATTTAGTTTTAGCTGTGGCATCCAGCTAAAGCTATACAGAAATGGTTTGAAGACAATAAGGTGGAGTTTCTGGAGTGGTCTATTCAAAGCCCGGATCACAATCTGACAGCAAAACTTTATAAGGGCTATTCACAGCTGATCCCCACACAACCTGGCAGTGTTTGAACAGTTTTTAAATAAAAAGAAAATGGAGTAAAATGGCAGCATCCAGCCTGATTGAGACCTACAGACACTGTGCAGTAATTCATCTACTAAATGAATGTGGTGAATATTAATGGAATCACTTGTGTTACACAGCTACAGGTGATTATGTGACATATTTTTATTTAATCAATTTTTATTTTCACATTAAATGTTTTTCTTAGTAATTTTTTTTATAACAACACATTTTGTTGATCATGATTGATTTGTCAAAGAAAATAAAAGGGTGAAACATCCAAGGGAGTAAATACTTTTTATAGGCATTGTAATTGATCAGGTTGATTGGATTCATTCTGATTTGCAGTATGTTTATTTGAAACTGGATCAATAAGAAGGTATGGGTACAGTGACGTTTTCTTTTACAGCGACAAATCTGATGTCAATATGAATTAAAAGTACTTTTATTTCTGCTCCAAAGTTAAATATAAACTTTGATGTTAGAGCCGTAATAAAAAATTACCAGAGCCTTCATCAGATCTTGAGTTGCTTGTCTCAGCAGCTCATGAAATTACCCTTTATTAGCTGATCATTAGCAAACCCCTTTATGAAAACAGAAGCTTTAAAAGTTTTCCAGTGTTGAGCAGCCAGGAGCTTAATTTTCTATTTGTAGAAAAAAAAAAAAAGATTTACATTTATAACATGTAACCTGTTGCAAACCAAAATGAGACTTTATCAAATCCACATTCCAAAGAAATGCTCAACTGATTTGTTTATCTTCATGACCCAGAGGATTTGGGGAGTAAAGTAGTACCTGAATAGAAAGTGTTGATTTTCAGAAGCTCCTTCTCACAGTTCTGGAAAAACCTCTCCTCAAACTTAGCGTAGTATCGCTTCACTGTGTCTTCATCTGTGACTGGAACAAAAAGCAAAAAAGAAGCAGACAGAAGATTATTGACTTTTTTACCCCCAAAGAAACAAGAATGTGTGAGAGACTATAACATTTCATAGTCCATCTATAGCTTTCATACAACACAGAACCCACAAACACTGGGGATGTGGGAAAGCTTAGTTTATATTAAGCTGAGAGATGCTGAAGGATGAAACCATATTAAGACATTTTGGAAAGAATGAGATGAGATGTGATGAGAAGTACACATATAATGTAATGGCGTTTTACACTATATCTATGTACAAGAACCATTCAAGCCTTACATCATCAATTGCATACGAAAATGTCAGATGAGTAGTGTAAAGCATCTTGCCAATAAACTCTAGAGTAGTGGAGACATTCAAGTCAATATAAATTGAGCAGAAATTTTTTACTATTTTATGCTATAAAGTTTGTGGGGACAGTGCACCTCCGGCCCCTTTTCCAAGACATTTGTGCATAAAGTAAGGTCCATAAACTTGTGGATGAGTGACAAAACAAAACACTTTTTGGATGAATAAGAGGTGAAACTGAGAGCCAGATATTCTCATCCAACATCAGTGTCTGACCTCACAAATGCACTTCTAGAATGATTGTCAGAAATAAACACACTTATAAACTTATTGGAAAGCTTTCCCAAAAGTTGTAAAACTGCAAATTTTACAGATTAAGAATGGGATTCCACTGGTGTTCAAATGTAAATGAAGGCAGATTAGCTAGTACATTTTAATATTAATACTTTGTAGTTCTCCAACTGTAAATCCAACTACTGTTACTATATGTGGCCATGTCATCTCTACCACTATATTAATATCATTAATATCATTAAATATCCAAAATTGCTATAGTGTTGAGCTAGTAGCTTGTTTTGCTTTCGAGGCATTCATTAATGATTAGGTGACCTAAATAGCTAATCCTTCTGTAACTCTGAGTATTCCTTTAAGAGTTCAGGAAACCTCAGGCAAGCAGACTTTCATTCAAGTCTGAATTAGATCAACAGCTTCTTCCTGCCTCTCCATGTCTGAATAAACCCTCCTTGTCTTTTTCAGGACATGCCAATTCAATCAGTATTGATGCGCTGTCTCAAACAATTCTCTGCCTCATTCACAACAGGCTACCCAACACCTGACAGAGCTGAACATGCAGCCACTGTAAAATAGCAGATTCACACGTATGATGTACAAATAAGTACCTACAATTGTCTTTTAAGCAACCTTCGAATCAGCAAACGTTTCATCATATATACAGCAAAATAACATAATGAGTAGTAATTATAAACCAATTCAGAGTTTTTGATACCAAATCATAATGACTGAGTTTTATTCAAAATAAAATTTTTTACTCAAAACACAAAAAGAAAGGAGTACATTTTAAGTAATCGAATAGTAAAATATTTATTAGAACATATCACACAAAGTAATCCTAAACTACACAAAGATATTGAGATTAGTTTTATAAATGTTAACATCTCAATTATCCAAAGTCTACAGAAGATTTAAATGCAATAACAACTGCTGTTATACATACAGGCATTAATTAAAAAGGAATTCTGTATTTTATTGATTTAAGTCGTCAAATAATCATTCTAAGGCAAAACAATACCCAACTGTACATTGTAAAGGTCAATCCAGTATGCAGTTTAAAACTACTCTCTGACTCAGGACTACAAACCTGTAAGGGGCTTAAAAATGTTCTTGCAACAAAGACAAAAGTCTATAAAAAGATTAGATAAATGTTAATTCTGATATGTCTAATACTGATTGAAGTATAGAGGACTTATGGGAGAAATCCAAGGAAACAAAAAGACTTCATTTATGTCAAAAATCAGTCAACTGAAGCACAAAATAAGACTTTTTAATCTAAAGAAACAAACAAAAAAACAAACTAAAAACAAAACAAATGTCTCAAGTATGCGAGTGATTTGCAAAAACAATAGTAAAATGAATTAAAGGACAAATAGAAAGTATGAAATGATAGAAATCTTAATGCTCATTTTAACAATTAGTTTTTCTAACTCTAAATATCAGTTTACAGATGTATTCTTCAGTATGACACAACTACACAGGTGCATTCAGTGCTCTGCAGCCCCTGAGGATCTGCTCTCTGCCATGCTGAATGTCAGGCTGTTTAAGGTGGCTGGATGGATGATGGCATGGAGGAACCACATTTATACTTCTAAACGATTGGCCAGCAAACATTAGCTGTTTAGGCAAAGTGATTGAGCACCTGGCTGCCCAGTGCAGCCTGACACAATGACTGATGGGCTAATACAGCATTTTGGTCAGACCTGCAGGCAACAAGCTTATGGTGGGGTAATTCAAAGTAAAAAGGTTACACAGCTAATGAAAACCCTGAAACAACAGTGAAGCATGAAGCGTAGAATAAGAGGCAGAGAAAAGTGGAGCATTAAAAATCTATAACAAGTAACTGTGTAAGGGGAACTATAAAATGATTCACTCAATGACTATTCCAGGTGAGTAATCAAGTTTAGCTCATTGCTGTTGAAAAATGCTGAAGTTTGGTCTGGTCCACCTTTTTTGCTCAATTGTTGCTTTAAAGTTCCCAGGAAACAAATTTTATTAAAGCTCTGCTTTGTTTAGGTTTAATTTTTTTAAGTTGGAACGTAAAATTATGTGCTTTAGTTTCATACAAAAACGATCTGAATGGGTAAAAGTTTAATTTACAGTTTAATTTACAGCTTTAATTGTTTGGTACACATGCCTTATTGAACCATATGGGCTGTAACAAAATTCTTTGGTATGTATACGTGTGTCATTGTTAGATTGTTGGCACACTTAGGAATACATCAGTATCATTACTTAGACACAGAATGTACCCACATCTCTTTGTTTTAATAAAATTATATTTGTATATTTACTAGTCCAATGAGAACAACAAAGGTGACAGTTTATCAATGATTCCATCCCTACTTCTTTGTTTTCAATGAAACATCACTGACAAATTATTAGAGCAGCCATAGAGATGTACCTCTTCTAAACCTCACACTCCTTATACTTACAGCACCAAAAAATCTCAATGCAAACAAAGAGAAAGATCTAAACCTCATTAGCGTAAACTCTGTACATTTTGGAGAAGAAGTCAGCATTTTGGTTTCCTTCCCAAAGGTAATTCGACATGTAGACTGAGGAGGGAGAGTCTCTGTCATGTCAAACAGCATGGTTTCTCATTATCTCTTCTCTGGAGACATGATAGCAGAGACAACTTTCACATGTTCTGCAATCTTGCAAAATTAGTTTAAAATCATATAAGGAACAATATTCAACAAAAAACTTAAACCAGAAATATAGTGTTTTATAGACTTCTGCATGATACAGTAATAATTTTCAACATTATTCTGAGATGTAAATGACATCCTTGGCTGTCTGCAGAAGGATAGTTGCAGCCAAGCTGACATTCAGACAGCAGAGCAACAGAGAGGAACCCTGCAGCATTTCCTCCAGCCACTGTTTAGAGGTAATGGAAGCTCTAGTCTTGCATGTGTGTGACAGAAAGATTTAATAACGCAGTAGAGAATAAACAGCCTGTTACTATTATAGGAGTGTGTAATTCCAGCATTATAACTACTGATTTATAAAGAATATATTTCATCTAGATTAACAAAGACAAAAAAATCAATATGCTGTAATTATATTTACCAACATTTAATGACTATAATATACAGACACACAACTATAGGGCCCGTTTTGTCTCACTTCTAAACAGGCTGATAAATTATTCAAGTGATTCTTTATTGTTGAAAACTTGTATTGTTTAGAAGTTAAATTTGGGGATTTTTTTTGTTCAGCGCTTGAGCTAATTAACAGAAAGTTTAGAGAGTTTGAAAAACTAAATCATAGATTAAAAAATACTTAAAATGTGAAAAAGGTCAAGCTAATTCAACCCAACAATATATATACAGCATCAGAATAAGATGAAAATTATACTTGTTGTGTTCAAGGTCACAATGTTTAAACTGTATCATGCCTGATAGGAATATTCAGACGAAATATAATAACAACAGGACCCATTTGACATCAAGAAGGGGAAACTCTGCATCATTAAAAAACAGATATTTGGAGAAGAAATGGATTACAAACATTAGAGTATGTTGTGCTTACTTGGGAGCTTCACTTTTTTCAGACAAAGAATTGTGCTGGTAGCTAGAAAAACAACTCTTGACCTACAGTATTCCCTGAGCGGCTTGTAGACGGCAGCCTCCCTCTCTCCGCTAACCCCTTCTTCTGTAGATTGTATAAATAAATGATGAGACAGCTTCCCCAGAACCCACTCCACTCACCCCCGAAACAGCTCACTCACACAGACACTCACACACGCATACACACGCGAACACACACACTCCCCACCCCCCAGCTTTTTATATTCCTATACAGGCGTTCTGTGAAGCGACCCCATAAAACCCACCATATAAATCCACCGACCCTTAAACCTGCGGACCAGGAGAAGGATTCGGAGACATCAACAAACTGGACAAATCTGAAGTTCAATATGATAAACTTTTCATTTGTAAAGTTCCTGTAATTATATTTTTAAAAAATGTTTTTACCCTAAATAAAAATGTATGCTTGTTAATTAAAAGAAGGAATGATTTCCTCTGTTTGAACCTCAAATGTAATCTTTCATTACACTAGAGGGTGAACACAGGATATATTTCTTTACAGTTCGGTAAAACAATCATACACATGAAAACACCCTACGCAAATTGTATGTCCCTGATTTTAAGGCCTATTAATCCCATTTAATGACACCTCTCAGATAATATTATTCTCAGGGGAAGCGAGCAGGCCATTACATTATGATTGTTGCTGTAGGGCTTCCCTCTGCAAGCCCACAGGTGTTAAATCACAGGGAAAGACAAACTGAGCTATAAAAGAGAATAGGATTGACTTCATTCAGGCCTGATATTAATCTAGAGGGACCAAGGAACCTGAATGTAGGAAAATAAACTGGATCTCCTCCACTGGCAGGCTTTAAGGAAGTGAATGCAACATGAATACCAGCCCCCAGCTGCCCCCTTTCCTCCATCACGCCTGTTTTTCTCACTTATTCCCATTCAGCCCTCCAGCCACAATTAATTCTACCAATCATCTCTCTCATCGAGGCCAGGGGAACATTAAGAATGCACACTCTCTGGGCTAGGATGCCAGCCAAACATGACCGGAGGCAGGATGAAGAGCCTCTGTTGATCCAAATACATTGTATACTATTTGTACAACAAGAATGCAAGCAAAGCAATTTGAAAAAAAAAAAAAAAAACTGAACTAAGAAGAGATATTAAATAGTGAACAGAATCCTATGTCCGACATATCCAGAGAGGAGCTAAATATATTTGTTTTGCTAGTTGTGTTGGCGGTTGAGCGAAAGAGCAAAAGGGAAAGAACTTAAGAGACACATGGGATGGGCAAATTACCAGCAGCCGTTTGAATAAAAAAGAGTAGAGGCATGAGGCCAGATGGGGTGTGAGATGATCCTAGGAACCAGAGGGAAAAGACCAAACACCCAAACACACTGGAAAATTATATAAGAATCTAACAGACAGAGGGAAGGTGGAATACAAGTGGAAATGCGATACAGGAAGAGGCAGAGACAAAAGTTGTAACTGGATGGAGAGAATTTCAAATCACTGCACAACTTAGGATACTGATAGACAGAGTGGAACCTGAAAAGTACAAGCAAGCGAAGGAATATCAACAGTTGAGATGACCAAACACTAGATTAAATTAAGACTGAACTCATTTGAAGACTCTGACACAAGCAACTTTATACTGTATAACATAATAACATGTTCTAAAAAAAATGTGTTATTTTTAATTTATCATATGATAGACTCCAAAAATAAATTTAATGTCTTGTTGCCCATGGAAAGCTCATGGATTTTCTATTAAATATGCTCAAAATTATAGATGCACAGAATTATGTTGGCCAATTTCTGATTTCTGCTTTTTGGAAAGGTTTGATTGGCCTTTAGAGTTTTAAACAAGGTCAAACAAGCTGAAAATTGTTCAGTCAACATTTAATTTATTGGTGTTTCTTCTGTCAAATTGTAGACAGTTACTGTTGACATTGAGTCAGTAAGTCAGCAAATAATAATCGAAGGCAAGGAGAAATAAACTGGAGTTGTAGTACTTTAAAAATGTCTCAGAAAGCATCTCCTGAAATTGCTTCTTCATTCAGAATAATGAAGTTCAATACATATAAAAAATGGAAATGTTTTCTCTCTGCAGCAATTACCGAAATAAGAGCTCAAATAAAGTTCCCACAATTACTCTAACAGGCAAAGTTTCTGAGAGCAACATTGAAATAGGTCATGTTTTTCAAAGGCTTGTTTGTCTCCTGCAAAACAATACATGACAACCGAGTTACAGAGGACAGCAGGCGGAGTGTATCTGTCTTTTCAAACATCTTATTAAGATTTGCCTTATCATTTCTAAGTTTCAATATACACACTCTGCAGACTGGGAAAAGAGATATGTTAAACTCAGAATAGACACACATTTAGGGCAGCATCCTATTGAAACATAGAGCACTGTGGTTGAAACTTAATGAATATGAAGGATTTCAAAGTGAAGAGAAGGTTAAATGGATATATAAGAGAATAGGAATAAAGTTGGGATAGATGTAAAAGCTGACAGAGGACAAAAATGGACCATGCAATGTAAGATTCAAAGAAATGGCACAGCATTGATGAAGAAGTGAAAGTTAATTAATGCTGCCAACATCTTCTGAGGAAAACACCAAAGTCCCTCTGTGCATCGTCTGAATCGCTCTCCTCCATTTTGTTTTCTGTTTCTTTCTTTTTCTTTCTCCTTTCTTCTCAGCTGTGCCTTAATTTCCAAAGCTACTGCTGTGAAGTTTTTATCTCTGACAGACAGAACGAGGGGAAAGTTTGGCCCAGACCTTTCTCTCTCTCTCCTCCCAGCACTGAACAGGGCCTTGAAGATCTGAACCGTTTTTCTGAGACTCTCACCGACTTCCTGCATGTCTCTCCAGGTAGATACGGACCGAATGAAAAAGGCAAACTGATAACAGTTTGAAATAAATTCTGATTCATCTCATTCACTGAAACGATCACCGGGACATTTTAGCTTCAGTCACATCTCTCATACTATGTGAGACAATCTGAGCCTGTGAAATCTAGAACATTAAAATATATATTTAGCAATAAATTCAGTTCTGCAGATGTTATGCACTAAAGCGTTATGACACAGGAGCTGGAATATCCAATTCCAATTCAACTAACTTTTGATTAGTGTGTATTAAATGTAATTGCATCCTGAGCCACATCAGTGTTGTCTCTCATAATCTGATAGTTATTATCAATTTCACATATCCTATAGTCTGCTATGGCTGGCAGAAGTCTAACAAAGGATATGGGCAAGTATCAGTGTCTTAGTATGCAAACTCACATACTGCTCAGGTCTCTCATAATATAATAACCAAGGAAAATCTAATTTTCTTTAACAGATCTGTTTCCAGCTGTTTTAAAAGGAAGCGTTACTGCGGAAACATTCTGAAGGAATAATACCAGCAGATACCTTTAATGGCAATTAAAAATGGACACTTTTTTAAATCATAAAGATGCAAAAGCATTTTTATACTTAGTAATATCTTTCTCGGTTTAAAATACAATGCTGAACTTAAAAAAGCACGAGACAACCACAGTAAAACAACAGAGAAACTTCAACATCTGACTCATGGCATAGTCACTGGTATTTGACTATTCCTGTTTCACTAAATGATTAGACATCAACACTTAACTGCACAGCCCCTGCTTGCATATGTATGAGCCTGTTATGCATTTAACCGAGGTCTGTCGTACAGGTCTTATGAATGCAAAACATCTAGCTGCTGCTAAAAAATGATTTCCCTAATGCAATGAGGGGGAAAATGAAGACAGCAGCACAGACTCAACAACCTTTGGCCAAAAAAAGAAAACCTGTCCTCATAGCTATTAACATTAAACTTAATAGGTCAGTACTTGTTTCTCTTCCAAACTTAACTCCTCTGAAGAACCAAAGTAAATTAAAAAAGAAAAAGAGCTAAAATAATCCCTTATAATCAAAGGTCTAAAAGATCTAGAGTAAAATCTTTTCAGGATTGTCCACTGTCAGATTAACCCCATTAGTCAGGGCTAGTTACATGGTCATGGCTCATTAGAACAACAATAAGGTTTATGTTCTGCTCTCAGCGTCAGCAAACATGACTGATATTAATCATCATCTAGTCAATAGAGATCAGAGCAAAATGTGGCTCATGCCTCATTGCAACACTTTGCTGGAGAGGGGTGGAGGACTGGAAGTGCTAATCCGTCGATTTAGCATCTCTTTTCGATCCTTCCACCTTTGTTGTCCTGTCATTACTTTCTGCTCATCTCAGAACGCTCATCTCCTTTGTGCACTGATACTCTTCTTCTCATCTTTCCTCCTCATTGAGCTTGTTCTGCTGATCTACAGGAAACCAAGTGGAACAAATGACTGTGATATTCTAACTGCACTCACACGGAAAATAACAGCAAGTGAAAGATTGCAGGGGAATCAAAGTCCTGCTGAAAACTACGCTGAACTACATAGCTTACTGTTGCAGTAAAAAAAAAGATCTAGACTTCTATTATCACTTGAAATAATGTAATAATTTAAACTGCAGAGCACTGGAACTGTCCAATAGAGTTGCATGACATTACACCATCTTATTCTGTGGTATTTTAATCCGATGGGCCAGCTGTTACACTGGCTAAATTAAGTGCAATGAGAAAATAGACATTTCAGATGAAACATAATAATATTTACTAAAAATATTAAGGGTTCTAAATTAAAACTACCCAACTGAAATATATACATATAATATTATTGAAAAGTTAATTAATTTTACTATATTCACAAGTGAAACAAGTATAAAAGAACATTAATCACACACTGATTGCTGAAAGGCTTATTCAATTAATTTTCTGTTTACAGCTGATGAAAACTCATAATTAAAGATTAGAATATTACAACAGACTAAGTAAAAAAAAGACATTTTAAATACATAAACCTAGCATTAATGAAAATTATGTTTAATACCTACTTAAGAGTTACATTAAAAAGTGACTTTTAATCTGGCAAATAAGCCTAATTGAAATGCATTTTCTAATTTACAGACTATGACTGAATGCATTCCATATTTTTGGGTTTTATAAAAAAAACTATAAGACTCACTCTCTAGATTAAATATGCAGCTTAGTGAAAACTACTTTGACACTTCCAGGCATAATTTGGTTTTGCTTGCTGTAAACAAGTACTGATGGATGGAGTAAGGAAATTATTTCTTTCATAACCAAAGCATAAATAATCACCCACTGACCCAGACAGACTTAATAAAATACACAGGCTAACATATTAGATATGGAAATTACAGCTGGAACAGTGTTGTGATTTCTATTTTAGTTTTTATCACACTGAAATGATTAAAATCAAAATCAACATCAGTCTTACATACCCAAGGTATTTCATCAACAAATTAAGGAATTAAAACTTACGTAAACTGGCTTTACGTGAAAAATATAACTGTCATTGTTGTTCAGTCATATTTTAACTGTAATTAATCACACTCACTCAGATTTTATTACTCTGTGACCTGGAATAAAAAACCCATCTCCAATGGAATCTGTGTGACAATATTGTGTTGTTTAAAAGACAACACAAGCGTCATGTCTTCAATTACAAAAAATTACATTGACATTTGTCAGTCTGGAAAAGGCCACAAAGCGAAGTGCACTGTGAACTGCAATGAGGCATTATCCACGAGTAGAAAACACACAAACAATAATGAACTTTGGACTTTTTTGTGCTATTTTTGCATAAGACTTAATTCCTTTTCGGGGAAATTATATGCTAAATATAGCAGATAAAATACTTTCAGTTATCCAAGGAAGAAAAATCAATTCAAACACTGCAGCCAGAGCCAGAAAGGCCCTTTGGAGAAGAGCCTATTTCTGACAGCTATAATAACACCAGCTACCTTGCTGGAAGAAAATTGTTCCTCCATTTCACTGTGTAGTTGTGCATCCCAGTGTGTTTGTGTGTGAACACTAAAAATGGACCAATAGGCCTGAATCAGTTTGAGTAAGTATCCTGTTTCTTTCAGGAGCTGGTTGGCTGGGAGTGACATTGTCATTATCGACATCTTTTCCTGCTCCCCTGGATCCTGTAGCCATTAGCAACCAACTCCAGGAGTTGGCCTCTCCTCTGTTGCAGCCAATTGCGCTCCCATCACCGTGTGACTGTGCGCACGCATTCGAATGAGCAGGTGTTCCCAATTTGTTTGTGTGTGTGTGTTTACCCTCACATCTGTGACCCAGTGATGGTGACATGATTGAATGTGTCTGACTTGATTGTTTGATAAAATTCTATGCCATTGTTCCTAATTTATCCCCAATTTGAGATGTGTGTTTAAACAAATATTTCAGGAATCATTACATCCTCAGAGGATCGAACCAAAAAAATTCTAATTTAGGAATAATTCACAGCAGGCATAAAGGACAGAAAATACTGCACATGAAATAGGCAGTCAGCATAAAATAATCAATATGTGTTGATTAGGTCTGCTCAGTACCTTTGTACTGCAAACAACATCTCTGTGTGGCAGAGAATCAATGCTGGGATCTCCGTGTAGGCTCGATGTAAATCTTAGATGGTAGAAGAAAAAGAGCAGTACACACCAACAGACTGTGAAATGAGAAGAAAACACACTGCTCCATGACTGATGACAAAATAAAACTAATCTTGCACAACCTGTTTCCCAGAATATGATTTAAACTGGATCTTTGTTATGAAAAAACATGAGAGAGGATCAGTTTAGATGGAGACAAGACATTGCGTGTGCTTCCTACAGAGTCAGGCTTACAATAAGAACATCTAGAAAACATCGGTAAAACAAATAACATCCAAGAGAAGCTTGGTAGGTTAATAAATCGACAGAGTTTTTATTCTTAGCCAATATGTGCTTGGAAAAATACAACCATTTGCTCAAAGACAGCTCACAAAAATATGAAACAAGGTTCACATCTCCAGCGGCTCCCTTCAAACCTTTAGGCAATCACTGACACGTTACTCAGAAAACAGCAATACCAGCACAGAAACACAAAGATCCTTTTACATTGAAGGCCACCTTGGAAATGTTTGTGAGTGTGTATTCTTATTTTAAAAAATCTGTTCATGTATTTAAGTTATTCGAGAAAAAAAAAAAAAATTTGTCATCAGTATGTTTGATGTAATTTTTATCTGTTATAAAATAATAATAATCATAATTAAACTGGAATAAGACTGTGTTCTGCAATCTTAGCACATAACTCTCTGGGGATTTTTTTTTAGCAAACTGAGAGATGTTTATGAATAAAACAGGATTCTTCACATTTTATTACAACAGCAATTTTTTCCCTTTTTCAATCTTGTTAAAGAATAACAAATATGCAAAGATAAAGCATGCAATTAAGAGTAATTATGAGGAAAATATATATCAAGATAACCATGGGAACCAGTCATGTGACAGATCACAGAGTTTGCCCATGGGGATGTAAGCGTGCTTGTGAAAAGCTTGTGTGGGAGAAAGAGAACATATATTATAGCTACATCACTGGCTGGAGCATGAGAGTAATCAAGCTGGTAATATATGCAGGGTGGGCTGATGGAGGAAGGTCCTCTGGGAGCTGTAGCTCTTTGTGTCTCTTAAACCCCTCTGGACCAGAACAACCTCTCCTTCTAACCCCCTCATCATCATCTTCCCGCCCCCCATTACTAGATTCTAGCCCTCCTTCCAAAACGCAGCATCTAAGCGGTTCAAACAAAACCTCCCTATTTGTCCATACACACCTGTGTGTTTGCTGAGTGACCCCTCCCTTTCATGATGGATGCGACAGATAGTGCCCTTGTGGCTGCTGGCTGCCTCAGGAAAGCTGATGGGTTATTCATTACAGTGAGCTTCAATTGTCCTTTAAGGACCCTAAAATGCCACAGAGTAAAGCTCAACACATGCAACCTTTATTTTGATGGATGTGGCAGTCTCAGCCCACATGGATCCACAGGTATCAGTAGCTGGAGGTGCAACAAGGCAAAAGTACGCCTATACTTTTGAAGTATAGGCGTACAGCTGGTGGTCTTAAACACAATAACAGATAACAGCGTTTTACCCCAGAAAACTTGCTAAGTTCAGTGGCGCTAGGGCAATCATCCAGCAACCTATGTTAAAAAAGTGTTTAAAATTGACAGGAAATTTGAAAATATGACTAGGTAATTATGTGTTAGAAGAAGACATTATTAACGATACCTAAACACCAACTATGAAGGCTGAAAAAAAGGTACATAAACCCAAATAAAATAAATATATATTTTTTGCAGTTCAGTTGTTTCATCCTAATTAAAATGTCCAAAATGGTTAAATCTTTTATCCGTGACGTGTCACTTTATTCGCTGAGGTTGTAAGGGTGTCAATTTGTAAAGACAGGAAGTGGTTAAGTTTTCATGAATAAAAAAAGACACCTAACTTCAGTCTCTCAACATATTCACAGATTGACCGTACTACGTCACCATTGGGCTTCAAACCGTTTCACCAAAGTGACTCTTTAACCCATTTTTACTATTATTGTTACTGGTGTATAAAGCAATCTATAAATAAACAGGTTAAATTATGTTTAGCCTGATGAGGGCACAGATTAAACATAATTTAACCTGTCAGGCCTGTAATGCTCTGAGGAAACCCTGTATTTTACCTGTACCACTTGTGTGCATTCAATGTGAGAATTCAAATTGAGAGAAATATTCAAAGCAAAACTGTCTGAGTGAACACAATATTTTATTTTTATACAATTTCACTGGCTGTAAAACTGTCCAATTCTGTCCTAAATCTGTCATACCCTTGACAGATTTAGGATTAAAGTAATCTTCTAATTTTACTAATGTCTTTCTCTTTATGGTATGTAATGCTTATGGCATACATCATAAGGAGAAACATAATTTTGGATGTCGAGACACAAGTTTAGGTGCAGTGGCCCATCCAGTTTTCTGACTCAATCAACTGTCTGAGAAAGTAGCTGCAGATTAGGAAGATGACATGGAGAATTTTTATTTCTCAATAAAATGGTCCTTTTGAATAGTTTAATCAGATTTTGATGTCTTTAGTTTAGATGTCTTTCTAATTTCCTAACAAAAATAAACTTCTTGGTTAAATGAAAATATCTCTAAGTGAAATGAAATGGTGCAAGTGAGAGAAAGGAAAATTTTTACCAGTAGACTAAAACTGTCATACTTTATACAACTTGCTACTTAAGGCCTCTCTACTAACAAGATTGTTTATCTTTCCGTGTTTTTATGTGGCTTATTTTCATCTCAAAATAAGTTACATTTACACAGACATTTACATTTTTTTTCTCAAAAACAAAGTTAAGTCCTGAACTGTGGCTTGTATCTACTGAAGATTAACCAAATTAGGAAACATTAAGAAGAAAAAAAAGAAGCATCTGTGAATATACCTAAGATCCAATTTAAGTTTTCAAAAGTGTCATAGAACATTATTTACTAAATTATGTGTATGATACTGCATCAAATTCAGGAAATAAACTTAATTCTGGGCAATAGGTTTCTGGAGGGACTGCATTAACTTATAACTATGTGTGAGTTTGTGCAACATGTGTGCCTGCAGCTCTGGCATCCACAATGTGCTTTAAACCGCTGTTCTGTTTGAAAACAGGAAAAGTACATGCAGTCCTCATGCAGTGGCACACATGTAAACACAAACTGTACTACAAAATAAAGACATATTCAGCATATTCTCCTAAATGATCACCCTGTTGTATTCACATAACCAGAGGAATAATAAACATTCACCCAGTTTAAGGGTCTTGGATTGGATGTTGCTTTCTGCAAATCCAGACTTCAGGCAATATGCTCTGGTAACTTCATCTGAGACTAGGAATAGTCTGAATTACATCAGTCTGCTCAGCAGATATTTCCTACCCAGCAATTCTCCCAGCTGTTTGGTTAGTGTGTTTATGAATTATCCTGCAATGTGGTAAAGACGAAGCAGTGCCAGTGCAAAGATCCTGTGTGGGCTGCCAGGCTAAAAATGAGTGATTACAGCAGACTTAGACCTGTGGACAGTGGATAGACAGAAGAGACACAAACCAAGCAAAGGCTGGAAAGAAAATGCTTGTAATGTAAAACACAACTGGAGGCTAAGTTGGTTTTAAAAGAACTCTTCTTTCTAATTTAAGATAAAAATTTGTAGAAGAAACTAACATTCATAAAACCAAAGGTTCATTTTAAAATTATTAGAAAGAAACATCCCTTTCATGTGCTATTAATGTGCTTGTTTTTAAAGCTGCAAGCTCTCTTTCATCTCTTTTATGATGTCCAACGTTTAAAGGGGTTTAAACACAATGTTGATTTGTGATGAAAAACTCCACATTTCATTAGAAAACATCTTACTGAACAAATTAGCCTAGTATCGAATGCCTTAATATATTCCCCATGACTACAGCTGGATAATCATCTTAAGATTTAAGAAACATATTTATTTATAAAATTACAAACAAGTAAATGATATGGCATTTTAAAACTAAGCCAGACATTAACATGGTGGGGAAATGCTTTGTAAGTTTACAATACTTACAATAAAATATATTCTTTGTAGAAATATCAGTCAAATCAAATAAATTAAGCTTGAATTTCTGCTTTTCGTCATTAGTAAAGGCAAAGAGGATTAAAGCTATCTTTTTGGGGTTTGTTCAGGAAGAATGAGAATGTTTTATTGCATTTATGTTGCAAGAGAGAAATAAAGAAACAACAACCACTGTGTAATCTCCATCGAAACATTTAAAATTTGAACTATAAGTGGCATGCTGTAGCTTTCTTGTGTCTGATTAATGCTCATTTGGTAAAACAAAATACTAAATGAGTAGAAAAAACTGACGGTTGCAAGCTTAGTTGAACTTTGGAGTTAAACTAATGCGGAACGATCCAAAGTTAAGACTGCATAATACTAGGCTGTTTTCTCAATTAGGGGTCATTAGAAATTTACTCAATATTAGGCAGCCATGGACTCTTGGTTGGTTGGTGAACACAAAACTGACTTGGGGAAAAAACTGCATCCATAAATACTTTACTTAGTTAGTGAAATAAGAAAACTGCATTGGCTCCATTGACCTTTATCATCTGTAACATCAGGGAATGATATTATGATTATTAGTATTCTAACATCACTTCTATTGCCATTTAGAGGAACATCAGGGGGAAATTGATCTTCCTCTATTGCTGGCACACATGTCGTTCAATATGTAGGTCTTTCTGCTCATTTAAAATCCACAGCAACACTGCCATGTTCATACAGCTGATGGCATACAATGAATGACAAGGACACACAAGGTGAAAGGTCAAATGTTCTTATTTGTGTTGCTGTTCACCCAGTGTGGGGGAACCACGTATCCAACATAGAGATAAACACACACATGCACGCGCACATAGTCCTTCCTTTGCCCAACTGAGGCTAGATGAAAGAGCCTGTGGCTGTGTTGGAGGATGGGAGTTGAGGAGAGAGAGGATGGCTTCACACTGCATGATTGAGAGGGGGGCTGCAGAGAGCGTGGGCGACTAACAGACAGACAACAAAAGACCAGCACTACCCCAAAGTTCAAAAGAGCCCTTTCATGAGACCCCTTTACACATGCACACACAAACATGTAAGCATACGGTACATCTATGGTGTCGGTGAATCCACTAGTGGAAAATACATTTTTACACATAGTAGGTGTAGCTGTGGATTAAACAAAACTCAGCTGTAACCTCTTGGTTAGTCTTCATGTATATTTATGAGCATTTGTAAAAAATGTTGCTCCCTTTTTTATGTAACAGGTGCATCCTCAAAAGTCTGACTTATGGATATGCTCATAAACTCTTGTTTAATTGAAACATCAACTTGATTCACACATTACAGAAGAAAAAACAGTATTTCATCCTCTATACAACCGTCAGAAAGATGAACTTTGTTTTTTATTCCAAGTTAGTTAACCATAATTTTAAAAAGTAATACATAACACACCCCATAAGGACATTTTTAAAAATGAAAGCAAGTTATAAGAGCTAGAAAAAAAAAAGGGAAACTAATTAATGGAGAGCTGCTGAATCAAAAAGGCCATAAGTGTCTACATTTTTATACAGGTGATATGAACTTTGTTATCTTTTGTTAAATATCACACATAATAATAATCCCTGATGTACAATTTTATTATGCCTTGGCAACGTCTGTATCTGTAGGTACATATTTACAAATGTTTCTTTTTATATTAGTTTATTAGCCCTTTCACCTTTGGTACCATTTTATATAAATATTTCATGTTGTTAAAAAATGAACATACCCCTGTCAAAACCCTGCAAAGATGATCATGTTGGACAATCGCTGAAGTATGGGCTTCAAAAATATGTTGCCCTACAAAGCTACCCTCAACCTTGATTCAGACAGAAGCAAAGCTACAGAGACAACAGAAAGAAGAATGTCAACACAATAAACCAGGATGGAAGCTTTTCCTCTCCAGGGAAACACTGAGACTTCTTACACTGGGAGAGTCGGCACCAAATCTGTACAGTCTGTTAGCCCTAAGAACATGCCTCAGAGGAGCTATGCTGGAGTTGAACCAGAGGCCAAGAGTCCTCTCAAAAAGAACAAAAACACATCCACAGCCAACAAAAAGTATATCTCTACCAACACTGTCACTTGGTTGTAAAGTTTTAAAGAGCAGGGAGAGATTGTAGCAGTGGAAGATTGTAGCAGTGGAATAGAAGTAGGAGATTCAAAATATTTACATTTCCATTCAAAAATGACCTAAGCAAAACTTAAAAAATAAATAAATCAATCAATGACATTATATATTCCAGAAATACAAACTTTTTTTTTTTTAAAGTACTTTCACCTATTTGTTTTTTTTTTTTAAACCTTCACAATTTTTCCAAAAAATATTACAAAATGTAAAACTATAGAAAACATAAGGACAGAAGTGGAGGGAGGCCATTTTTCAACAAAGCAGGACGGATTATTATCTATAAAACTTAAGCGCTGAAAGCATTGAGTTTGGAGCTGTTCCGCTTGCAATGATTGATCTGCAAAAACACTTTCGTTTCGACAGAATTTACATAATTGTAGCACTTATCACGCCATCACTGAGAAAGTGAGTGGTACCCCGCCCAGTGAGAGAACAGTTGTCAAGGCAACTGAGGAAAGGGTTCAACGGGAGCATGTCAGTGGCCTTCAGAGACAATCAGCAAGGGAGTGGCCAAGGTAGCTGAGGTAGCAACAGCATGTCAACACCAGAGGCTGAGGCCTACAGGTTTTTTTTCCCATAAAGGCCAAACCCCATAAAGATTTAGTTGTATATGCAAGAAACTAAAACACATTCATTGACACAAAATATGTAAACAGGTGTGAAACACAAAGGTGTTCAACTGGCTCTCAGAGAAGTCCTAATGAAGTTATTAAACTAGAGTTCAGCTAAGAAGGACTGTTGTAGGCCTGTTTATGTTCCAGCGGCCACTCAGCTGACCGATGAACCTATTAAGTTTAATGGGCTAATTAACTTTGTGTATTTACACATAAATAACAGTGGATCTCTGTCTTCCTTATGTCAGAATAATGACAACCAGCCTTTATTCTCATTTTTGTGTTCTTAGTCTCAAAGTCTTGTAAAGGCTCTCTATTTTTAAGTTAGAAACATGCCTGTAAAAAACTGAACAGCATCTGATGCTTGTTACAGAACAGCACTGTGACTGCAATACAAATCAGTAGCATAAGACACACAGTGTGGCAGCAATCTGTGGCCAAGCACTCGGAGAGACAAAAACAAACCAATCCCTTCCTCACACCCACCCCGACTGAGAGGTTGCAGGAACTGGGACACAAAAAAAAACAGACCACAAGTGTCCAGGAGAATGTGCAGTCATGAGCTTTTCTGTCTGGCCACCAAGAATAACAAATTAGAAGGCAGTCTGCTGGACCCACAGTCTGGAGTACAGCCAGAGTATGCATGATTTAAAGAGAGAATGATCCTGGTGGTGGTCTCAGCTCTAAAAGCTCATGCAGGTCCGTGGCTTTAACTGTTAGTCCTGGTGTCCTTATTCTGTTTGCATAATCTCAGATGAAAACTTTTCTGCCACTTTTTGCAGTCTCGTTGATTTAATAAGCCGCCTGAAAGAGCTTACAGCTAGATGTAGTTCGAAAATAGTCACTCTGATTAAGTTTCTACAAATGGTGGGGAGATTCTACACAGCAGACACAGATATGATGACACCAACATGTGCTTACATGTCACAATGTCACAACTTCTGGGCCTTTTTAAGTTTAAATAAGTTCACTGACAGCCAGGAAATTAAAGTTTCTCAATTCCAGCACAAAAAAATGAATTCAAGAATGTGAGTGTGAAGATTTTTGTGACTTTCCATTTTCTAACAACTGTAGAAGCAGTGTTGTTCAAAGTGGAGGCTATATGACAATAAAAATATGGAAGCTAAATACCCTGACATCAAAACAGCTCAAAGAACCAAATTCTTTAAAATCCTTGGAGAATAAGTAGAAAGCAACAAGGGTATGAGTTTGTAACGCCTTTAGTCAAAGAGAGAGAGAGAGAAAAAACATACCTCTATTATTAGCCCACTTGGCACAGAAAAAAAGAAACTGATGCTGGAATTAAAATCATCACTACTACAAAAAAAATGTATTCTTACTGGTTCAATGTTGTGTTTTCTCATCACAGAACTGTATTTTTTTTTTCTTTAAACCACAACACTGAACATGAGGGATAAAAAGATGTGATTCATGGAATGGCACATATCCACAGCACAGACTGATAAAGAAATCTTCAGCAGAATCAACAGATTGACACATTCCTCTGCAGAGCATTTATGCTGTCTGTCATTTTGCCAAGGCCACTAACACAGAGAGGGATGGCTGTTTCCAGGCAACTGGGCAGCAAGCGTCAGTAGCCTGTATCCAAGTCTAGCCACAACTAACCAATCACAAGCCTCAATTTCCACTTTATCCAATCATAGCGAGAGTCAAGCAGCCGTTGTTCAACAGGGCACAATTATCACATCCAACTAACTCATTATACACCTGATTGTTAGCAGATCTAAGTACTTACAACTCTCAACAGAGTACCTCTAAAGGTGCTACGAAAATAAATTAATCTGTGTATGAAGCATTAATTACAGAGCCTTTTTCTACAGTGATTAAGTACCAATGGTTTTGTGCTAAACAATAATATTTTAACTCTGTTATTAAACTGTTATTTTAAAATATTAGAATATTTTATGTCTTTCAACATGTGAATATGCCACAGGGATGCAAGATATTAGACAAAGTTGGAATATTATTGCTGAATGTTATGATGACCGGACAGCAGTGATAGTGATTAAGTCACATGTCCCCTTCTTTCTCTTATTTCCATCATCACATTGGTCCTATCACTTCCTTGAGCTTTATCATCTTTGTCACTAAAATCTGTAACAAATGTATTAAAGGGTAGCAGAGCTTTGATGCCACCAAATATTGCATCTAAGAAGCTTTTACAATGAGGACACTGGATACATTGAAACTACGCTAACATTGCTGATTCAATGTATTGTGCATCTTGACTATATGCATGCTGCACCCTGCAACCTGCATTTAAGTTAATCTAGATCTGAAAGATTTAAGCACACATCACTTTATGTAGTTTTGTTTGTATTGGTGCATGTCACATGATGATAAATGTTACATGTTGCATATTTGAATCAGTCCATGTCACAACAGTTACTTTCTTCTCCACTGTCTCTCCCACATACAAGCATCGGCTCCCCTCTCCCTGACAGAGATAAGTTTGGCAGGGCAATCTGTTATCCTAACTGTGGCTGACATTTCCTGTGATGCTCAGTTCTCTCTTTGTGTTTGATCCTGTAGGTACAGAGGAAGTAGAGCCTACAGGGACAACTCATCTGCCTTTTCTCATTCTCTCTGCCTCTTATCTTCAATATTGCTGCAAAACAATACAAATATTACAAGTACACACTTTGGGAAATATGTTTGTAATTCCAGTGTTGTTCTACATTTGTTTTCCTCTTTTCTCTGAAAAGGTTTCTAATTTTTACTCTGAATGGACTCCTCGTGGACTCTAGTGAGATTGTGCAGACATATTTTGAATTAAATGACTCATAGTAACAGGACAACAAGTGCTGATAGTAATAACATGCTAAGATTTAAGACCTAACAATATTTTTAGGGTTTGGGTCAAAATCAAAAGCAAAATTGTATTCCACAAAACAAATGTCAAAGAATCTAAAAGAAAACAGCATACATTTAATCTAAAACACACCTTTATGTAACAAATATGTCTTCTTCAAAACTGTATATTCCAGATTTTTACTGTTCATTATTTATGCCAAACACAAAAGAGAGCAAACAAACAATACTTATAAAAAAAAGTTGACTCCTTTAAAATTCTTCCAAAGTTTATATTAAATAATGAAAAGGCGATGTGCTCTCCTATGATTTAGATGTTTTGATGTATAAAATACCGGCTCTGCGTATTGCTGTAGCTTAGGCTCAGATCTATCAGGACTAGGGTAAAAACATTGTTTTAGACACGCAGAAGAAATAATAGGAATAAATATACGTGGGTCTCAGCCAGGTGTGCGTGTTTGTGACACTCTTATTAGTATGTGAGCTCCTGTGCCATTGGGGTTTATAGACAGAAGCCACAGGACTCATAAAAACAGATAAGTGTTGTGTCAATAGTCCAAACTGAGGTCATTAATCTAAGCAGAACAAGAGCACAGGCTTTTCTACTATAACCACGACAAATGCTGAGACAGTGCACAGCAGTTGTAGATTAAATCTGCTGTCCGTTTCCCTAGAGGGTGGCTATGCCTATAACAGAAAAAGTCAGGGAGCTAACATTATATTCCCGTCACACTATTGCCTATCTGCCTTTTGTTTCAATGGTGTAGAAAGACGGGATGAAACAGTAACATAATACAATATCGGCTTTCAACAAATTTGACGTTGTAACATGTAACAAATGCATAATTTTTCTACCACCAATTTTTTTAGATATGTTGCTATAGTGCAACTTTCTCATGCCATGTGTACAACATGTGCACCACTCCAACACAATTAATGCAACTGCAACTGAAACATTGTAGCAATGACCCAATAACATCATTATTCAATCTCACAGTATACTAAGCACTGTAGAAAACTGTAAATAAAATGTCATTCCCAGATCCTTTTACAAGAAAATTATAATTAAATGACACAGCAATGCCACAGAAAAGTAACATACCAGTCACAACAAAGCAGAACACTGTGAATTCCTCACTCGTAATCTCAATATACACAGGTTTTTCAGAAGGGGATTCAATAAAAATCAAACTTTCTTCAAACATGTGAGGGGAAACAATGCTTCATTTCTTTATGCTTAGAAGGGAGAAATAGAACACCTAAAATCACAGTTGTCATCACAAGATGTGCAACATCACAACTACAAAGGGTTGCCTGGATGAAAAAGTGAGGAGATTAACATGTTTCAAGTGAAATGCATTCACACTACGCATTCCAATAATACATTTGGCCAGTTGGTTACTTCCCTCGAAGCTCAAGCCTTTTTTAGATTGTAGCAGCAGAGAAGGACAGTGGTGAAAATATCTTCATGATAAAAGAAAGAGAGGTTACTAGTTGTAAACTGAATAATGCTGTTTTGTTAATGTTCTTTATATGTGAGTAAATGTAAAATGTGGACACTATTTATAATTGTTTAGGTGTGTGAATGTTGTATAAAGATGTTGCTCCCAGCCACCATGCCACTTTCCCAATAGCAGCTGCAGTTTCTCGATAAGAGTCACACATACACACAGATACATTACCACACAGACATATTTCTGTAACATGGCAGCTATATAAAAGCAAGAGCATAAATCTAGATGAAACAAGGCAGTTTCCTATGAACACATTTTGCCCAATCTCTGAAAAATCCTCTGTCAGGTAGGACGGAGGATTTTTCCGTCAGGCAGGACACCTGCCAAGGTCACCTAGAATCCATTATACTATCAGCAACGTCCAATTTTCCATGTAAAATTCCACTGATGATTATATAAGAAGACTCAGTGTATGACTAAGAAAATGATGTGGAAACAGTTGAGGCTCTGCAAGGAAACTGTCAGATACAAAACATAGGAAAGGAGAATGTTGTAAATACGGAATATAAATATTATGAGTTGAAAATGACACAAAAGAAAAAAATAAAAAAGTCATAAATAAAGAAGTAATCTTGGGTGTCTGTAATACATACACTGTATGTTTTATGCTAATCTGTTGAATGTTTTTTACTTAATTGGCAGATGCTGCTACTAAAAAAAGTAATACAGCAAGAATGGTACCAGGGAAAGTTCTAGTTTAAATATACTCTTTCTTAATACCACACAATCATACAGTTTCAAATCATGCTTTACTCCTAATATAAATTATTTATGACCAGTCATAGCAGTGTGACTAAATAATTGAATGATAATATTATTTCTACCATTATAGTTCTTAAAATAAAATTGAAAAGTCATATCAGTGAGATTAAGATTTTGTTAAATCTTAAGAAGACAAAACCAAAGTTTATAAATCGACAGGAATATTTGGATTACTGGATCTCTAATTTGGATAGTATAACAATGAAACTACATCAGGTCAACCCTAACTAAAACTTTTACCAAAATAGGTAGCATTTTACCTATTTTGGTAAAAGTTGCCAAAATAGGTAAATATTTTGGCAACTTTGTTTTTGTAAATACAAAGTTGCCAAGACTTTGTAAGTATTTGTTTTTGAATAGTTGTGACATTTAACGTTTGACTTTGATATTATTCTCAATACATGCAGAAACTCATCTGGGCCATCAGCATAAACAAAGGCAAAGTGAATAATGCATGCTGCAGAAAGTAGTACCATCAATTTTTAATTCAGTTCTGTAGACTATTTTTCTGCATTGAGGTTCTGTTACCGTTTTTGCATTGTAATGTTAACTCTTAATTCATAAATGGTCCGTCATACTGCCCATTTTACCTTTACAGTCCTGGGAAGCAGGAAGGAATCCAATACTTAATGTTATTAGATTAGGAGCAATTTCCTGACTCAATCTGATTAGGTGGGCACTGACCTTGGGGTGCTTCAGTGTCATAACATTAACATGATTTGCAAGAGAAGGAAGCACCTTGTTAATTTTTTTCCCAAAACAATGGCAGATAAGAAATACAAAATTATTTAGCACATTAGAAACAGTCTAAGTACATATCTGTACATGCATGCTCCAGTAGGTATGGAAAGGGGGAATGAATGTCATGCTTAATCACAACCACAATCATTCATTAAAGAAAAAATCTACCATCAGTATAACAAATAGAAACTATTCAGTTTAATAAGAATGCAAACTTTTGATTAGAAATCAGTGTTTTATGCTCCTATTGCTGACCCAGAAATTTCATGATCTTCCTTCTCTTTAAAGACCCAATAAATGTTGTTGTAAAGCTGGGCAGCGCAGCATACGCTCTAAAGATGGTGTTTAGAAAGCGTATGAGGCACAAGGCTTGTTTCTGAGCATGCTGTGCAGAATATGCATGCATGTGGTATTGCATGTAATGTGTGTAAAGGTGTGATGCATATGTGTGAGATTCTTTCACACTGTGTGTATGCCACTGATCAACATGGAGTAGCTGCTCACTAAATGTGTGTATAAAGAGAGGCAGACAGGATCTAACATCAGTCAGCACTTGGGAATTGAATTCCCACTCATCACATTCATAAAATAACCACAAAGTCATGGCTGAATCTGAATCACTCTGATACCAGAGTGGTAGATCCACTGCGTGTGTGTGTGTTTGTTTGCCCAATGACCCTTTCTGAAAACCTCCTAAAGCCCTGCAGCAAATCATACCTAAACACTGTAGTTGTTTTATTTTTCCATGCAATTGGATTCGCATGGCCCCTTTTTAACATGTGATATAGACACAAACATGATATACAGCACATAAAGTTAGCCCAAAATGATGTATACTCCTTGCAGACTTAAGACTCCCACATACTCAAGTGAACTTCTCTCCACGCAGGTCTGCACATACTCAAGGCGGACATGCGTTGGACACATCTGTGCAAAGGTCAGTTTTTACAATCACATATTCTGTGTCGTACATAAAACTGCCCGGTAGGAAACAGAGTTCACATCAAACTGTTCAGTATGCAACAACAAGCTGATAAGGTTGGGAGTAGGCACAAGCAGTCACTGTTACGCACAGCGTGACTGCCACTCTTTGTGTCGCACTGACAGGTACGCAGTGGCTGATGGAGAAGAAATGGGGCTACGTGCCCAACTACCTCATCAAACTCGCTAGTATCCATTTGGATTGTGGGAAATGAAGGGATCTGTTATAAGAAATGCAGCCAATTGGTACACTCGGCTATGAAATGGAGAGGCACAGAATCCACTTTGTTTGAAGTCCAGTGGGAAGTTTCCACAGTCAGTGATGATTGGGTGCCCAGTCATCTGCTGGTTTCTGGTTCGCTGTGTTTTCTAAAATCCACAATGAATGCAGCCATATACCAGGATGCCCATTCTACCAAAGAGAACTTAAGCTGGTTCAATGGTGTTACTGTGCTTGATTGGCCAACAAGCTGGCCTCACCTGACCCATGTAGAGTCTCTATGGGGTTGTTAAAAGGAAAATGAGAAACAACAGATGCAAAAATGCAGATGAGCTGAAGGCTGCTATCCAAGTAACTTGGGCTTTTAAAACACATCAGAAGAAGCACCACCTGATCTCCTCCATGCCACACTGCATTGATGCAGTAATTCCTACAAAAGGAGGCTCAAGCAAGTTCTGAAATTAGTGGCAAAAAATATTGAACTTTTTCACAATCAATTCTAGTTACATTTTAGATGTAACTAAATTGTTATAAGTTTGCTTGTATCAATTTTTATTCAGATTTTTTCCTCATCTAAATTACATTATCTGTGGGGTTTTTTCTGACTTTTCAGAGGGGACCATCATGAATTAACTAGAGACCATTATAATTCACAACATCACCCAAGCCCTTTAGTTGCATGTTCTGGCTTTATTGTGTTTGTAACCTGAATGTCACGGGGACAAAATGAGGCTCAAATTATTCCAGGCTCTTTCTGTGGCGCCATGGTAACTATAACAGAAAAAGTTAGACACAGTTCTCTGTCAACACAACGATAGAGACATTAGGGTTGAATTTTTTTTATTATTATTACTATTTTAAAACATACACAATCCTACTACCTCCCCCATGAGCACTTTTATAATTTCACAATGCCATTTGCAGGTTGCAATAAAAAAAAATTCTTTAGAGATTAACAATGCTACAATTTTCCTCAGTCCACAAAAAAACATTAATTGTCACACAAAACCCTAAAAAAAACAAATCTTCAATAGTCATTTTATATTAATTGTCTGCTATTATCCTATCAGGGGAACTATAAGCTGTTCCCTGCTCAATTGAGCTGCATATTAATAGGGTGATTAGGGGGCCTAATTATCAGATGGCACTTGTCGAGAAGAGGCCTGAAGACAAAATGCAAAACAGACACAAACAGTTGTTTCTGTTGAAAAACTGCTCAGGACTCATGTCTCTGTAATGACACAGCTGCTACTGAGACAATTTCTCAGTAGTGAAATTGTGTAAAAAATTGTGTAAGTCAACGAACATACCAATAGACACAAACATGCTTGACTATCAGATGTCTGCGCTTACTCAAGACGGACTACAAATAACATTTTTTCAAACAATAAAATATAAAATATGCATCAGACCACTGGTCGACCTATTGTAAAATGGTCTAAAATGGTCATTTTAAGAAAAGCGGCACAAATCTCAACATGTGAGATTCCTTAAATCTCACATGTTGGTGAGATTTCAGGAATGATTTCATGGTGTTTCTTGAAGTGTCCAACACCACCACCTTTCCCTGATACGACATAAAACTAAAAAACGTCCTTGTTGTGAGCTTATGGTTGCCTCTGAGTGCCAGAACAAATTTTTTAAATTTCATGGGCATCAGGAGGAAAATTCAGCAGATTTCCCATCTCGCACATTGTTAATAATTCATCATTTAATATAAAGACAGACAGGCTGTCCGGGGGGGAACAATAGTTGTGAATTATTAATCTCTCTCCTCTGGTCACAGGATTATAAGATGATGCAGGGTAAATAAGAGAAGAAATAAATCTAGACTAATAATTTTCTACTCCCTGAACAGAAACCTCACTGCTCATACGAGTTAAAGCTAAATTACAGTACTGACAAAAATGGAAGAGAGTGATAATATACAAGGAATCAAAATTGATCAAACTCCTTCCTGACAGGCTCTTCCTGTGCTTTCATTTTTTCACATATTTTATATCGAGATTTACAAGTAGATGTAACATCTCAGAATAGAGGCTCCCTTAGGATTTAGCTTCCTTTCCTTCAATTATCACCAATGTCACCTTTATTTTTTTCCTTTTTTTTCCTATTTATTTTAGCATCCTCTACTCTGCCTCTCTTCCCACTGACTTTCAGTCCATTTCTCTATTCATCTCAGAGGCAGAAAAGAATAAAATAAAGTAGCATTAATTCCCGAGGAATGCCAAAAACATTGCCCTAAAAATGTGGTTGCACTTGTTGAACTTTTCTACAACAAAATTCAACATTTTTCTTTTATTATTATTATCAGAATTTAAATTGATAGAAAAAAGGGTTGAGGGCTTTATTTAGAAGTCTCAGAGAAAAGGGTTTTGAAGTATGTGTAATTTTCCCTCCACTTTACAATTATACACTACTTTGTGTGGATGTATCACATAAAATCCTAATAAAATACACTGATGTTTGGGTTGTAAGGTGAGAAGATGAGGAAAATCTGAAGTAATATGGATACTTTTGCGAGGCAAAGAGCAAATAAGTCCAATAATCAAGCATGCATTCATCTTGTGTATCCTTGACTTCCTAGAGGTCAATCTCGTTAAAATATAATAACTGTGCAGTAATCGTCAGTAGATAAGGAAAGGCCATTGTAATAATTTTCAAAACACTGTAATAGTTGTCAGTTGGGGGCGGTGACACTTGTAATATGCCCAATAATCATCTGAGAGGTTAATACTGCTTTATAAAGAGGAAAAAAGAGAGCAATGTGATGCTCCAGCATATCCAAGTTTTCATGCCTTTGAGTCAGTCTGAACCAAGTTCTCTCCATAGACAGTAATCACCTAAAAACATATGAAGAATAAATTAAACCATAAGGCCAGCATGCTTCATGAGAAATGCAACTTTTTAAAAAATCAAAACAGATAAAGTTAGCTGAGAAATTTAAAAATAAAGTCCAGGATTAGAAATTTAAAAGGGGATGCAGAAAAACACAAGTAAGTGGTTTTCCTCTTTATAGAGCACTAGAAAGAATAAAAATACATTAGCATATGGCACTCTTGTCATCACCCGTGGTTCACAATCACACCCACTCACGCTACATAAAGCAGCTACTTCTGTGAGTGTGAGTAGCATTAAAAGCATACATGTGAAAACCTATTTTATCTAGTTGTATGTGAGTGTGGCATAGAGCAAAGACACATTGGACATGAAAACACCAAACCAAAGATAAAGAAATACAAAGTCATGAATCTGTATTTTCTCCTTGCCTATCGTCATTATTTTCTATTAATCATTCATCTGGTTTGTAAAAACACAGATGTGATGTGAGTAATATACATGACACTCAAAGCTGTAAATTAATTTTGAGCACATTGTTTTAATTGCTACAATAAATTCACAAGCTTCCATCCTGCAGAGGCTGCTGACCTGTTGGCTGGCAGCCAAAGCTGTCAATTAAGATTCTTAACATTTGATTAATGAAACAGCTTATCTAATAACTGGGGTTACCTTACAGTTTGCAGGCTCTGAAAGTGCTAAAACATGAAAAATAATCAGTGACGACAGATCTAATTATATTTACATGCCTTCCATGCATGAGATTGCTGAGATCACTGATGCTTCAAATACCTGATCCCAACTGGGCTACATGGCAGCCAGGCCCAATAATCTATATTTTAATTTTATGTCACATTTACAGAATTGTGTTCTTATTGAAACAAAGAAAATACTTCATAAAAAGATACAAGCTTTATTTCAGCATATGTACGTCAGTCCTGTGAGTTTCTGTATTGCTCTAATGACCTGTTCAAGGTTCAATTATAGCTGGAGATAGGCGCCAGCTCCCCTTGCACCTGCAAGGAAAAGTAGGTATAGAAATGGATGAACAGATTTGTTTTCCATCTCTTTGAGCACTTCTGCACCTTCTGTCTTTGTGGCTGAAGAGATAACTGCAGTCTAATAGTATGTGCAAAATAGTTGGAAAAGCATAGCCATTTGCACTTTGTTTATTCCCTGCAGCATTTCAGCCAGAGAACTGCAGATGTCCTGAATGTCTACATAAAGTGCTAACTGGGGACAGCCATGAGTACAGGACCCATGATGAGCCTTCAAAACCCTTATAGTTCTGCTTAGGAGGTGTAAAGGTTTATGACGATCTCTACTCTTTTGAGCATCATTACCCTTTCCTTGACCTTGGTCCCTCACCCATTGCCTTTCCAGAGTACACCACATCATGATCATTCTTCCACATGTCCTTGTCTCAGCAACCTGCTCTTTTTGGAAGAATTCCCCACATCTAAAAAAAAAGTCACTTCTTAAATTGTTTAATATTTAATATTATAATCTTCTCTAAACAAACTCAGTTTCTCCTCAGTTGCTTTCTCTTCTGCTCTCTCCTCCTCAACTTCATTCATGCACGATCTAATTCATCGATGAATAATGGATGGACAGATAGAAGACTTTCATCTGCTGAGGTTCTTTTTCTCTCACCGTCTTTTTCTTGCGGGATGGCTATAGCGCTAATGCAGGGCAACATGCATTGGAAATGTGCCCAGAGACCTCCCACTCAGTCTGTCTGTCTGCTGTGCAAAGGATTTTGCTTCTTCTCCTTCAGTTTCTGTTCCATTTTCCTGATCCACACGAAACCCTGACAACTGCTATCAATGTCTCTTATTTTTAAATGGATACCATTATTATTTTTTACCCACCAAGGCAAACACAAAGCCCTGACTGTTCTCAGTCTTTCTTCATTTTGCTCTTACTCAATACCTTTGTCATTGCTCATTACCTCAGTTCAATGAGTCCCTGACCTTGGAATAGCAATCCTAGATTTGTATTGACCTGGCTCCTGCTGCATCTTTTCCCTTTTGAGACTTCATCAAATGACTAGTATATAACTTCCATAGCTCGAAACTGGCCTCGGAGCTGAAGTTTACTTGCTTTTGAGCCATATAAGACAGCATTCTGTGGATTTAGACTGATTCATTTGGACTATATTAACTTGGGTGGCACCATGATTAAGAACTACACATGGAACCAACCCCCACAAAAACCCACCAGTTAGTGCTTGAGGTGAGCATGAGCAGCAGCTTGTCAAAGAAGCTATCAATAATGCAGCTGGAGGGAGACCCTGGCTGCCAAACTGTCCCACCACCCCCTCTTCTGCCTGTCTACCTGTCTGTCTGCATGTCCATATGTCCCACTTCCAGTTCTGTTTTTTATCACACGGACTGGCTGACCTCTGGAAAACCTCCCAAGATTTATCTGTATGTATAACAACAGAGATGTGTGTGTGTGCTTTATCTCAGGCACATGTGTTTTTGATGCGCTGGGTTTAGGGAACCTGAAAATATTTATTCATTCATAATTCAACTGCAGATGAAAACATGACCCTGGTCTGTTTTGGTTGACATGTACCTAGTTGATTTTTCTTCAACTAGGCTTATTTCTGGGAATTTTGGATGTACAAATGCAACTGAATGCACTTTGTCTTCATCTTAAATGGATAAAATTCATTTTTGAAACAAAGAGTTAAAAGAACAAGAAATTATACATAATTATTTCTAAATGTACACCTGAGCAACAAACTTTTTTTGAAGCACAAATAAAAATCATCACATAAATTGGAATGTAATTTTCCACATGGGTCGCAGGACGACTGCAACAAAGAACAAGAACAGTAATAACAGTGGCTGTTCACACATGTATGCATGCAGAATAACAATCAGCTCTGTATTATACGGCCAAGCAGCTTTTCAACTAACCCCTCATCATGGGTGTGAAAACAGCAGACAAAATGGCGAGCGAGCATTCACCATGGACAGCCATATAAGAAAACCCTACCATGATTTGTATTCATTGCTCATTCTGGTGCTTTGACTAGGCATAAAAGGTACAGACACAAACACAAAAATATTCATTAGGAAATTGTTTAGATTGGCACTTGGTCAAAATGCCTGGGTTTTGACCAAGTGTCTGGTGGCTGACTTTTCTGTGTAGAGTTTAAAGCTTGACTGATAGTACCAAGAAGACATAGGCCAAGAAATAACTTACCAAGTAAATCAAGATATACCAAGAATTTGCAGTTAAGACAAGTCATGCTTTTAAAAGCAGCAAAAATATTTTATCATATCATCCCTACTGTTTGAAATCCTTTAAAAAGTAGATGACAGAGAAGTTGACAACAGTCCTCATACAGAGCATAGAGTAATGTGGCACTTCCCGTCACATGCACATCATTGGCTAAAAACCCTTTGCCACACCTCCTTTTCTTATAAGTTAGACAAATTGGGATGTTTTGGTTGTGCAAAAAAACAGTAATGGGGTGAACATTAAAGACGCTCTCATAGCACATTTCAGCAGCTGAGTGCAGGCTTTCAAAAAGATCAGATTTTTTATTTTTTTTTAAAAGGTAGAATATTACAGATAAAAAACACTTGAAAATTAATTACAATTTTCACATATTGTTGTGTTTGCGTAAGTCTGTAGCCTAAGAAAAGATTGACCAAGCACAAATATATATAACACCAACACTGTAATAACAAATACGTTATATTTTGGGAGCACTAAGAGTGAGCTTTCTTCAACAGTATTAAATAAAATTAATCAATCACATCACAGTATAATTTTACCCAGGATCATCGTACTAAACACGTGTTTACCATTAACATCCTGTTCAGTTGTGTCTTATTAAAGCTTTATCACAACCAAGGAGAGGAAATAAACATTTATGGGAGATGAAAGAACAAAAACAAGTTGCAGTGCAGGAAGCTTTGATGGCTTTCATGGAACAGGTGTCCAAGACAGAACAATGAATGTCTGACTCTGAGGTCAGTTTGTTCTCACCTGATGGATGGTTTTATTCATCTGTACTTCTGTCTCCATGGGAAGGGACCCTTCCTGTTATTTATTTAATTTCTCCTACCTTTCGAAATATATACCTGTCCTGGCTCTATCTGTACTTTTTTGAGACTCTAGAATGCTTTAAAAACTCAACAAAAATATCACGCTATGCTTGTTAAATGTTGCTATTTTACAGATGTGCAGCTGTGGATACTACCTACATGTCAAATATTTCATTCTAAAAATAAAATCCTAAACAAGTTAATAATAGTTTGAGGTATACTGTTTTCCTGGTTGTGACTTACATGGTCATCAGTCATGAGAAAAAGACTGGAAAATTATTTACAGGCTAAAAATGTGGATGTCAATGTTAATAATTAGCATCCTATTATAGCAACATTGAGGACTGAGCTCACTCTCACTGTGTATTAACCAGCATCATCAATAATAATCTAATCCACTGCTCAGCAAAGCAGCACAGCCCTGCACAGATAACATCAAAACAATACACTGGCCATTAAGAGGGTGGTGGTAGAAACAAAGACTCAGTGAATGAATACATGAATGAAGCACAAATGAATGGCTTCAATACCAAAATACAACATAAATCTGAGCATTACTCCAGATAGTATTTCACACCTTTTACAGAATGCAGATCCATCTTAAAGCTTTGCATATAATATCATAGCATTTTTATCTCCGTAATAATCAGGGTGATTATTGGAATGGCATCGCTCATTCCAACGGACAGAAGACTGGGCACCAGCTGTTCTCTGGCACTCAAAACATGACAGGTGTGCTTTAATTACAGCTATACATGGCCCAAAGAAAATAGGGTCATTAACAATAAAAATCTGAGGGATAAAGGACAATGAAGTAATTTAAAACAGATACTATATTTTACTTATTTTAAATACATTCTGCTTTGTATTCCTGCACAGGGTCGCTGCAGTGATGGTTGTTATTGTTTTCCTAATATTGTGCATCACTAGTCTTCCAATCTGTTAGCAATATATCGAGATAGAGGAGGCCTTGAAATGTGCTTGCTTAGCACTCACCAACTACTGCACCGCTCACATCTTAATCAGCTGCAGCAGGGTGTCCAGTAAAGAAACGGTGTGGGTGAGCAAGTTCGTATAATTTAATAAACTGTCTCCCTCAGGCAAACGATACACTTTCTGAATATCAAAGTGCTGAAGCATAAAAAAGACACACAAAAAAAAAGAAAAGTAGGAAGACAGTTAGAAATTATGTTAAATAATTGTACCTTCAGTCAAAAGTAAAATAAGTGGAATTATGATTTTTTTTTTAATCAAGCAGAGAGGTTTGCATTCCTTCCAAAGAACAGTTTGGAAATTTAATACAGTTGCCATTAAACTGTTCAAGCACCATGAGTTTTGTTGAACTACACAATTAGTGATGTACTAGTCCTGAATTCAAGCAAAATATTGATAGTGATGTGATGTCAAAACTCCCATTTTTGCTGCCATCATTACAAACTGATTTGCTACAAAATAAAAAAAAGAGTGAAAGTATTAAGAAAATCGACTGGTTTGCCCTACTTTAAATTTAATCTAATGTAAGGGAAAGTGCTGCAGTCAGCCTATATTTAATAAGACCTGCTGATCTTATTTGACTTATGAAAAAGGAAAAAAACCAAGGCACAAGAGAATGTATTTCTCAGAGCTCAATAATGCTATTTGTTTCTGCCGTTGCTGACATTACAGCCTGTTTCCCCTGACAATACCAAAACAAATGACGATTGTCTAATATCTTAAGAAACAAATTTTATCTAGCAATATTAGTCCTATAGAATAAGTACATTGGTACCTTAATTTTCTCATCTTAGGATTACACTTGCACCCTGCCTCTCTCATTTATATGTCTGCTTTAGTTAAGACTTATAGATATTACAATGAATGATTAAAGGAATTAAATACACTAATCCAAAAAAACAAACATCCAAGAGTTGAGAATCAACTCAACCTCTGTTAAATTCAAAATGTTGTATGCTAATCACTAATCAACAGTAAAAAAAATAAAATAAAAAAAACCTGAACACAAAAAATGCTAATAAGGATACTGATGTCTATGCAAATACATTCTGTGCAAAAGTGTGATATGAATATTAATCAGGTTGATTGAACAGGGAAATTTGGAAATGTTAGAATAACCCGACTTGAAGACACACTTCTCTGTTGACTGATTGATTCTGTCTCTTTTTAAAGGAAATTGCTCCGTATGTCATCCTAGGCTGACAGAGACAGAACATTGACCTATGACTACAGTTTATACACAGGACAGGAAATAATCTATCATACACACTGAGCCTGCCCTGCAGCTCCTAGAGACACTAGTCAAACGATAGACAGGCCTCACATGTTACCATCAAGGCATAAAATGTCTATTCCAGAAATAAATGCAGGTTTTAAAATTATGTGTTATTTAAATCTCATTTTATCAAGAAATTCTCATTATGCATGCCAAAGGTCTCATTTTACACCTGTAGCAATCAAAAAAACTGCAGACAAGTTTCTGAAACTGATTTTATCAAGCTAGCTCACGCTCCAGCTTTCACACAAACTGAAAGTTTGCTCATCCCAGTGAGGTTATGTTACACCTCTAGTGCTCATGGAAACAGTCACATCACTCTCTTCCATATCAGGTCTTCACAGTGAGCAGAGCTGGGGGGAAAAAATTGAGCCAACTGCACAATTTTATCTAAAACAGATAACAGAAAATGGCAGAAGTCATGTTTGTGCTGCCACATGTAGGTCAAGTACTACTATTTTTTTCTCAACTGGACCTGGCACACGCTATCAGTCACAGCCGGTGCAGCCATGTCGTCATAAAGTATACTTCCACCCTGCAACTAAAGAAAGTTGTTTACCTCCACAAATGGCCATCTGAAATAAAAAGCAAATGGTTTGAATTCTTTACCTCAGTACACATCACTTGCAATGCAGTGGCACAGAGTAATTATAGCCAGTGCCCTTTCTTATCGTTGCCCTGGTAGCAACAATACTCTGCAAAGCTGGCAATGAACCCAAGTTCTGTTATGCCACTGAAGCCTGCAGTGCATGGCTCTAAACAATATAGGATGTTTTAAGAGTTATAAATGTATTTGCTTCATACAGACACATCCACTTTCCCACCAATTCTGGAATAAAATAAACATTGGAACAAATGTATCCATGTATCCATTTCTTGTATCAATCATCCAAGAAAACAAGTCAGGTGTTTTCTGTCTTCTCATGTGATGTTACCTGTTCATTTAAGCAGTGAACAAAAGTGTAGGTAAAGCAGGCAGTAATGATATAATAATTGACTCAGGTCTTGTTGAGTCACACAGTGGAGAGTGTGGCAACAAGTTAGCAGTAATTTGAATCTATTTTTAGCAGATGAAGGGCTGTTATTCTGGGGATGCCCAAACAGGGGGCATATAAGTGTGACTGGGAGTGTTTCTAAGAGCCGTCTATGTGGTGGGTTTGTTTATCCAAACAGCAAGGGTCCTTACCTTCTATGGACGGAGCCTGGTCCTGGGCCGAATACAGCATTTCCTTGAAGGCCTGGTGAAGACATGAATGTTAAAATGATGGATGGCTGCAAATATGCACCCAGAAAACATGAAAGAACTCATGTTTGCTTTAGGTTTACAGCTCTGCGTTTTAGTTATGTTTTTAATTCACACACAAAATTTAATTCACACACAAAAAATGTGACCTCAAGCGTCTTGACAAGACAAACATGTTGGATTTATATCAATTTATACACAATTGAGATTAAATTTTAATCACTTGAGGTCACTCAAATCCAATCCAATCATACAGACAGATTCAGGTCACTTAGCATTCATACCAGAATTACTCAGCCGCATCCATTTGATCATTTAATAACTATTTGTAAAAGGTTTTCAATCAGTTGTTGTTTTTTTTATCTGCTGTTCTGTTTGAAATATTGCTTACCAATTATAAATACAGATTTGACTCAATGCATGTTTTCAATTTCTATAATGACACAAACAACCATCACTATGGATCAGAACAGAAACTTTCATATGCGCTGTAACCAAAGCCCTGTGAGTGTACACAGTGCACCCTTCCACTCACAGTAAACAGGAGTATTTAAAGTTGTGGGACATCTCAACTGGAAATACTGCTGCTATAAGGAACATGTATGAACAAGCAGGGAGCCTCGGCACATTTTAAAGGTTGCTCATGAGAGATACAGCAAACTTGCAGCAAGCAGATGGTAAAATAACTTACAAATGGAAAGTTTTAGTTATCTAAGCTTTTAAGATCTAAACATTTGAAAAAACAATTAATATATGTTCCCTCAAGTAGCCTTTCATAATAAAAAATAAAAATAAGATGCAGAAATATGCACATCCATATGACAAACTTCTAGTGCTGAGCCTAAAACTAGGTTGATTTCTAAAATGGTCTGCTGTCAGTTTTTTTTTTTTTTTTTAACAACAAAGCAGTGAGGGAGCTGCGGGAAATCCTATGTGTGGGCGAGAATCACTCATAACAAAGTGCATTAGGCTTGTTGATAGCTGATACTAATGACCCCCCCCACAAAAAAAAACAGGAGCAGAAGGAAGCTCCGGCACTGACACGTCCACCAGGAGCTAAACATTTTGTTAAGTAGCACTGGAGCACTCTGAATTCAAATTCAAAATTACTTTATTGAATTTTGGGAAAGGGAAATTAAATGGTCTTGTAACTCATATTAGCCCAAGTTCTTCAAAGAGTTGTAGATGCTGGGCAGAAAGGTTCTCCAATAGCCGTCTGTATTACAGCAAGCCTGAGGAAGCCTCCGACTGAAGTCACTCTGTTGTGGTAAAGTAGATTCATTAAAAGGATGTTCAGGGTTGTTCATAATTTTACTGATTTTATGAAGAATCCTCCTTTGCACCATCATCTCCAGAGCTTCCACAGCAGTCACCAGAACAGTTTATCAGGTTATCTAGTCTTTCTAAGTCACTGGCTCTGCTCAAGAGATGAAGAGATTACACTCTCCACTACAGACATATAGGAAATATCATATCATAAATATAATGGCTTAAGGCTAGGACACCTACCAACTGGTACATAGGAAACTCTGATATCTGACATAAACCTGCAGGGCTAAGCTGTAGGTCATAGCTGTTATAAGAAGCATTGCGAGTGTGGCTTTAAATGTAACTGAGTTGGTCCAGCAGACACTACCGTTTTTATTTGCGAAGCCTGTGGACAATGCCAAAGTCACGTATTATGAGAGTATCAGCTTTGATGATCATGCAGTAATGTGGCACACTTAAACCAAACACAAATACAGCACAAGTACTGGGATTAAAGCTCCTCCTCAAAACAGCAGAATGGCTTCATAATGAATATCTTTGGAACAAATCCTTAAAAAGCCGCAATGTGTTGAATTTAAACTAACCAACACATTTCAGTGGCAGACAGCTATATAATCACATGCAAGTGGCCCTTTCCGGGCCTGAAGAGATCTGTGGCTCAAACAGAAAGCCAATGGATCACTTAAAACGGCAGCTCCGTGTCTAAGTGGATCTGTACATTAAGAGGAGTGGAGAGGATGGGAGGAAAGGCTGGAAAGAGGGGAGGAGGAGTGCAGAGGGCAGGTCTGGTAAGGGACCAGATGTCTTCCCAGTGGGGGAGGAACGGCGAGGTGAGGATGGGAAGGAGGGGGGAGGTATAGAAAGCAGGGGGGCTCTCAGCAGTTGCCATGCAATGCCTGTTGTATACATAATGGTCATACTGTAGTATTCTCATATGAATAACATTTCTACTGCTCAGAATACATAATTTATGTAGTTGTTACAAAGCCTAAACCACTACACTCAGTCTAATTAAGATAAAGGCAAGAATGCTTGACCTTTGAACACACAACAAGCTAGTGAAATCACACCTATGTTCAGTTTAAATCGAGACAGTAATTTGGTTTTAATCTGTAAACAGGAGTCACGTTCTCTCCTCCTCATTGGGTTTTCAGGAATGATTAGACGGAACAGCCAAATGCATATGAAGACCTTGTTCTCTCGCCCACACACAAACATACCTACATGTTTTTCTCTTATGATGTTTTTCAGACTCCACAGCTAGACAAAATACAAGTACATTCAACAGTTACCATCACATCTGGCTATTGTTTTCGCCTCCATATTGGACGTAAAATGTCGAATGTTAAATTAATTGCTTAGTTATAAGATTTACATCTAAAGAAAAAAATCTTTCTCATCAATATACATCTACTGTCCTTCTGGACAAAACTCTTGGGATGGAAGGACATGTACCTACATAACAAGCCGCTGCTTAGCATAGAGGTTTATACCTACAATCCCACAGGATAAAGCACACACCTAATTATTCCATCGCTTAATCGTCTTGTCAATGTTCCCATGTTTGAATGAAGTGCCTCACCAACTACAGGCATTGTTTGCTAGAACAATCACTTTGCCACATTTCTCTAATCTGCATGGAAACGGGTTGACCAATCTACCTAGACTGCATATGTTTTTTTCCTCCACACAATAGAGCACAGAAAAAAATGAAGAGTGAAAACTGGGCAGTGGGTTAATTGATGTCAGCACACAAGAGACGGAATGTCACCTACAACTATATTCAGTCTGGATATGAACAGCTGTAATATTCCACCCAACCAAAGACACAGCTATGTGAACAGGTGTCGCTTTTTCTGCATTGTGTCCTGGTAAAATAAAAACCTGTAGTGTTGAGACAATATGTTAGTGTATCATTTAATATTGACAACAGCATTACATTACAGAAATTATGTTTTTTACATGAGAATACATACTCTCAAGACACCCTGTGGATATTCTAGTTTATAAATAATAACCTGTATTTGCTGAATGGCTGAGAATGACTTAATTTTTTTTTAATTGTTTGAACTTATATACTGACTTTAATTGAGTTACCCATGATCAGCACAAAGCAGCTATAGAGCTGCCACCCACTCAGGTGCTGATGGTGTTTACAGGTCAGACAAGGACTGAAGGCTTCTCAACACAAACACATCCTTGGTCCACAGTCTGCATCTTAGACTGGAGATAAACTCAAGGAACATGAACATGAGAGCATTTCTGTTATTTAACTATTTACAACAAAAACAGAGTCAAATATTCAACAACAAGATGTTTACAGACTATGCTTACTAAAAAACATGACATACTAAAAAGCATGATATACTCAATCAGACTCTACATGATTGAGTAAAGTGATTCTACTTAATCGCTTTAAATAAGTGATTGAGTAGAATCTCTAGCGCACCCAAGTCTTTATATTGTGCATTAAATAACCCATCTATAGCATTTATTTTATTACAGCATTCATTGTATTTGGCCAAAATATAATAAAACTATAAATGTAAACATCAAATTCTAACCATTTATCAACATTAAGCCTAAGCACAGAAGATAGAAAAAAATCTATCATCATCCATCTCAGGTCAGTGAGTGCTTTGGCAAATACTGGAGGTGCAAAATGGCTGGTATGGCCATGCATCTGTCCCCAAGCTCGGTGTGCTTCCCCATATACATGTAACGACACTACACTTTGACTGCATGTGTATAAATTAATAACTCTGTTTAATTTAACTCTTATTTTAGGAAGAACCTTTTCCCACTGCTTTTGATAATTATCAACTTTTTTTTCTCCTTTACGGGTTTATCTAAAGATACGTTAATCACACAAACATGGCAGCATGTCATTTGCCTCAAGATGGAGAGCTCTCCATGTCTACTGACGGGACTTCAAAACTTAATATTAATATCCAGTGCATGTTACCAAAATAACACTACCGCAGAGAGTTCCTGTTGGGTCTGGGGTGTAGGTTGCACAGGGTGACGAGAACAGGGTCTTTGTCTATAATTCATAGAGCTAAATGGAACTGAGCAGCATGTCTGCACCAAAGCTTCTCCGGTAAGAAGTAGGTTGTGAAAAATAACATGCTCCCCAAGTCCTGTACATCCTTCAACAAAGAGCATGAGTATTAACAAGGAACTACCTCTTTATATCTGCAGACATCTCTAACAAAAAATATTACACTCTTATAATTATAGAGGCAACTATCTCTGCTTAAATGTAGCAATATTGATAATGCCTATGTTCAATTAGAAAAAAAAGACATAATTTCAATTTTTTATATTTTTTATAACTGTAAATTTCCAATTTTGCAACAAATTACAGCACAAATTGTGAGATAACCCAATAAATCAACTAAGCAAACAAAAAAAATTAAGGTTTATTCCTGGGATCTGAAATAAACGACAGGGCTTATTTAGAAAATATATATATATATATTTGCACAAATACAATATTAGGAATGACCCAAATGAAAGAAAAAATGTTCCTACAATAGGTATTGATCAGGCATTCAGTTGGTAAAGAAGCTGAATAGTTAATTTAAGGTGTTTTAAATTCAGCTACCAACAATAAACCCTGAATGCTCCCTTTGGCTTCTTAACCGCAGTCAATTCCCCCCCTCCATAAACAATAGGGCATCTCTTATCTTTCCAGTCTTTTATTACTCTCAAGAGAAGGATAAACTTCAAGAGTAAATATAAATTTAAAAAAAATACGTAAAGGTGCTTTTAAAAAAAATAGATATGATAATAATAATTTTGTTATATTTTAGTTTCTTTGAAGACTTTAAAAACATAATACATCTTCGCCTGTGTCCTCATCCAGCAGGCATTTATTTTTACACAGCCTACAATTTGTATCTGACTGTACCTCATAGCGAAGATATTGTTTCCTCCACTCTGGGGTGATATGGGACGAAAGATGCTCCGCGAATTTCATTTTTTCCGAAACAAGTGTCCCTGAAAAGCTTTGCTAAATCCGAGAGCGTCTCCCAGTCCTCCCCGTCGACGCGACTTTTGTTCTGTCAGGCAACTTGCTGGCTCAACATGCGGTGCGGAAGCGCGCCTCTCTCCGCTCCTTCTCACTTCACTTTGGGCTCGTCCCGCTCAGTGCGCTCCGAGCGGATCCCGTCCCGCATGCTACTTCACGGCGACCCGGGCGAAGACAGCGGCTGCTCTTTAACAGGTGGCCCGGCAGCACAATGTGAGACTGGCTCAGTGACTTTCCTCGGTCCCTCCCTGGGCCGTTCTGGGGACATTGCTGACTGTCATGCAGTGAACAACACTGACGTGGTTGCGTCAGCAGGGCGCGCTCTGGCACCGGGCGCTGTTGGGACCTCCGGATAACTGTTGCTACTTCAGATATCTGCTTCTTACTTTAATTGTGTCCTTATAGAGGCTTTATGTACTGCAGTCTGGAGAGTTGTCTGCAATAAAAAACAGAAATTATGTCACACTCTATAACTGAAGAAGAGGCACTTTCTTCTCCAGCTAATTCCCAGACGAAACACTTGCTCAGGTTTGACACTAAACAAGTGAACATATCAAATGAATTAAGCATTAAAGGTTAGCTCAAACCATTGCTGTCTAGTGAAGAAGTAAGAAGCAAGAAGTGTATTTCTGTGACTTTTTTTCATAATATTATTTTTCTTCTAAATGCTATATCTTTAATTTTCCTTTAAATACAGAAAAGGCAAAGTATAGACTTACACAGTTGAATGCTTTTTTCTGTAACTGACTTGTAATCTCAATTATCATGAATAGGACTGGCCAATTTTATTTGCAATAACAAATTGGATGCTTGAGTTATTGTTTTGCTTGTTTGTATCCCATTATAAAGTTCTGCAAGAACAGGATAACAAGCAACCCCTACTTTTGTCTTTTTTAAAACTTTTCATCCTGCTCCACATCTGATTTTTGACTGATGCAATAATAATAATAAAAAATCTTTAATGAGGGTGGAAGAAGAAAAACAAATTACCATACCTTAAAAAGTTGGGTTACTCTGAATGATTTCAGCTTTATTATGCAGTCAGATTTAAATCATTGCTCTGGAAAAAGTTGCCAGCAATGCAAAATTGTTTGAAGCAGGGTGGGCTACAGCATGTAAATTCATTCATTTGTTTTTTATCATATGAAAACCTTTCAGATCAACAGATTACAGCAAAAATGTTCAGGTTCTGAATGTCCACTACCAGACCATCACAATATCACTACACTTGATTGATGGTATGAATTTGTTTTTTTAAGTAGTTTTTTTCCCCTTTGCTCTGTCCCACTGACATCATTTTGCCCAGTCTTTTTTCTTGTTAGTAAATGTTACAGCACATTTCATTTAATAAAATCACAAAGTGCTTCATGAGACAGAAAAATAATAAGTGAATTTCAAAAATAGATGTTTTTAACTGGACTTAAGTGTGTCTCAAGTCCAAACGCAGAAAGTTCCACAGTCTGGAGCCCTAAAGAGAAAGCTCCAGTGGAAAATGTTGCCTTTTGCCTTCATCTTTTGGGAAACCTTTTCCTTTGGGAAGCTATAAACACAGGTCTTTACTGAGGCAACTCAGCCCAGCCACTCTTGTGAAGATTCACCACTATTCTATGTTTTCTCTATCTGTTGGCTCATGAAAAATAATACAAGATTACTCCTCCCCCACCTGCAAGTGAGCAATGCCAGTCAGCTTGTTGTAAGGAGGCTAAAGTTTTCCCTTTATTACAAGAAAGACAAATTTGCTTGCTTGAAAACTTTTATGGTTACTACAAACACACACGTTCATGGTGTGCAAACTAAAGGAGGCATAATTCACCTCGATTAAGGTTTCTTGGTGAGCTGTGATCAGCAAGTCTGTTATGTTAGCTGATTGCAGGCTTTACCCTAACGAACACGCTGACTAATTAACCATCTAATGTCAGCTTGTTATGTTTGTGCAACCCAATTAAAAACAAAAGAGCTAAAATGTATACTGTCCTGAACAATATACACTTGAATATTTTAGTCCTATGTATCAAATTCAAATTAACAATAAATCATTGAGTTTTATGTTTATAGAATTGGGAAACATATACATGCATGTTTCCTGATTTGAATAAAAGCAGTTAGATAATGTTATCCATTTTTGTTTCAAAATGTTTGTGGTGATACACTGATACTGTGAAACTGGTATTTTTTAAATTAAGATACTGTGAGAATCTCATGAATGCAGACATTTAGGAATTTTGTGGAATCTGCTAAATGAAATATTCATTGTGGCTATGCAAAATAAATTTATTTGCGTAACCTAATTGTACAAGTTTTGAGAGAGACCTGAGTACATTTTTAAACATTTTGACCAAAGCATTGTTGAACCAGTGATGGCTGTCCCAAAAATAACTAATCATCACTAAATAATTGTTCCAATACCACCACCTGCTGGACATTTGAAGCTAAAGCTTGTCACCCCGACGACCTTTGAAAACACAAAAAAGACAAGGTGAAAAAATAAATACCTACCAAATTTTGATGAATTAATTTCTCCGATTTGCTATGGCCGCTTTGCTATGGCAGAGAAGATTATCTCTATTGGATAACATTGATATAGAACAGAAATTAAATAATTTACTAATTACTAATTGAAAACACGGGCGTGTAATAGGAATCAGAGTCTGAGCCCGCAGGTGTGTTGCTTAGTTAGCTAGCTAAAATATTACAATGAAGTTTAGTCCGAAGGGCCTTTTTATTGACTACGCACTGTAGTTCATAAAATACAGTAAAAATACGTTTTAACTATATATTACAAAATAGAAATTGTTGTCGCTCCAACATAATGTACCAAGAAAGCTTGTCAGATAATTATGTTACAAGAGATCCGATTGCTAACTTAGACAACATTTAGTTAAATTTGTTCTTCTTTGTCTTCTTAACTTGACTTATCCGTCAAAAACAAAACATCCCACAGGACTTTTTTTTTTTTATTATATAAATGATATTATTTTTTTTAGATATTTTAGTTTGATTGTTACATTCTCTCTGTTAATTTTCTTACCAACTGAACGTTTCGAAGTGGAACCGGAACTATTCTCCGTAGCCGATGGTGAAACTCCGACGCCGTTTGATGACAGGACCAGAGACGGACCAACGGCAAAAACAAATCCCTCTCTCGTGGAATTTTAGCGGATTAAATGGTAAATTCTCGTTTAAATTGTTAATTGATTTGCAGTTCGCCCCCGCCGTGCCTCTCTTGTTAACGTTTATCGCACGGGGGGAAAAAAACAGTCTCGGTCGTCTGAGACGGTTCGTTGTAAACAATAACAATGGCCTCTGGTTCCCCGTCGTCCTCTCCGGACACTGCGACGGGCTCCGGTACGGATCCAGCCCGGCCCGACACGGGGGAGCCTCTTGGTGGAGCGGGCTCAGACTCTGATTCAGACTTGGGTTTGAGTAAATTTGACTGCAGCGCCGTGGGGATGGGGGACCAGCTGGAGGGAGAGGAGCTGGAGCTGGAGTTTGAGTCTGCAGCCGACCGCGTGAAGGATCTGATCCAGACAGCCAGCAGGGACCAGCTGCTCTACCTGTACGCCCGCTACAAACAGGTGTGTGGTTAAACCAAACTGGATTTCAGTGGCATCGAAAGGTGTATGTTGGATGTCCGTAGTGACACCATGTGGCTTCAGGCAAAATGGCAAATGTTTGCTACAGTGTCCTACAACTCCATTCGAACATCTTTTAATTTTTTTCCCCTCCGTGAAGTTATCGGATCTGTGAATACAAATATTTTCTCCCCTGAGTCTCAACTCTTTTTTTCAACCTCTGAGAGCTTCTCTTTCAGGGTTTAGCTTCAGCAAACCTCCCATCAAGCACCAGCTTTCCTGCCACTCCTGAATAAAAGCTCTCCCACAGCATAATGCTGCTACCACCATGTTTCACTGTTTGTATGGTGTGTTCGGACTTATTAGGAATGTTAGTTTTCTATAAACATACAGTGCTTTGGATAAACACCAAAAATCAAAGCTGACGAGAGCAGAAGTTCCCCAAGTTAAGATCTTGACCCTAAGTGTGGTCAGAAATATTTTTATGCCTAGGGCTTAAGTCCTCTTCAGGATTTAACCCAAATACCAAAAGATGACAAGAATGCATATGCTTTTTAAAATTGTAGTTAAAGATTAAAAACTAGACTTGAAAATAAATAAAAACAATATGATGGCCATTACACGAGCAGTTGATGCTGATTTACAGAAATGCAAACCATTGATCTTATTCCTTCTGCTTCACAATCAGATGCTACTTTTCTGTTAGCTTTTTACATAAAATCATAATAAAACACATAGCCATTTGTGGTTGTAACATAGAAAATGTGTAAAACCTCAGAAAATAATTCCTTTTGCAAGATGTAATGCATATCATCAGCAGTTTCCAACTTCTTTGGAGGTTTGTAGTTGAACATAATCCTACATGTTTTAGCTTACCTTTGTAGTTCATCAAATATTATACCAGCTAATTGTTTTCCTCTAACAGGTCAAAGTTGGAAAGTGCAATACATCAAAGCCTGGCTTTTTTGATTTTGAAGGACAACGGAAATGGTAAGTTAAGAACGACATTCAGTTTTTATGAAAAATTAAACTTATATGTAAGTTTGAATTTGGGTTAAAGACAGGAAAAATTAAGAAGAGTAATTGCCCTCATATAAAAATGAAGAAAAAAAAATTATTCAAGGCTTTTGTAGATTCTGACGGCTAAAATCTTTTTCATTGGTCAGGTATGTTGTTGTAAGATTTTTTTTTTTACTTTGAGTCTTTCTTAAAATGCTCATCTAATCCTAAATTTAGGATCTAAAATGGAGCGGTCCTGAATTGTGAGCAACACTGTATTATCATGACAGGCAAGCCTGGAAGCAGCTTGGAGACATGCAGCCGGAGCAGGCAATGCAAGAATACATTTCCCTTGTCAACGTGTTAGATCCCGAGGGTGCCACAAAGGTAAAAACACAACCACTTCTGAACATCCAGAGATGATCATTTACAGTTTTCTGGATCTTGACATACCATGCAATAATTAAGATTCATCAAGGTTTCTGGATATATTTGGGATTCTAAGAATAGAACCAATAATATGATGTGATGTTTACATTTTCAGTGTTTAGATCTGTCTGTGTTTAATATAATGCCTTTCTGTAAACCCTTCCTGGTCCTTCATTGTTGACCTTGTTATGTGCAAAACATATTGAGTGGATGTAGTGTAGTTTCTCTGCCAGCAGATGTCACTGTCATACTGTATTTTGTCATTGTTATATTGTAGTTTTTAGTTACCAAATTATTTTATACAGTACATGCAGCTTAAAAAATAAGAATTGAAATATATTTATTTTCTTTTGGCCGTAACCTTAAAACAAATTAACTTTGTCAGTCAGCTTGTGTGTAGTTTTTCACTTCCTACGGCATGATGTGAGTTGACTGTAGTGAAAGTTATGCTGCCATGGACACTTTGTCCTTTGAGACAAGAGAGTACATATTAAGTCTATGTTTTACAAAAAGCACCCTTGTCTCTCATCACAACCTCCAAATTTAAACATTGCTGTCAGTCGTTCCCTTTTCCTGTCCCTTCATAAAAACTTTAACACATTTAAAAAAACACATCTATTTGTTGCTCACTTCAGCTAATGGGTGCATGTTCATTTAAAACTACTTATTTCCGGATGAAGTAAAGTTTGGAGGTATCATTGATATGACCAACAGAACATTCATTTATGTTGTTTAGCACAACCAAAAGCTGGAAGACTGTTTTTTTGGGGGGGGTTTTGAATAACAATGTTACGATTTTTAAAACAAGTTCAATTCCAAGAAGCAGTTATTGAGCCTTCTATGGTGGTTCATTATACATTGGTGATGATTGGAAGTCAAAAAGAAAGCACAGCAGTTTGGTCCATAGTTGTTTGAATTTTGCTTTAGTATGTGTTTCATCTATGCTTTAACTCAGTTTCAGATTACAAGTAACTGTTTGTGGGTGTTTTATTTCTATTCTACAGTCAGTTGTATGTGTCTATGTTAATCTGTAAGTTTTAACCACCTCTCATTTGGAGAAACTGGAGGAATTTATCCTGGACTTTCCACAGTGTACACAAAGTGCATTTTGTTTTGAGATTGATAAAAATCTGAAAAGGTGAGAGACGTGTGCTTTGACACATAACTTGGGATGTAGAGGGTTCTTTTTCTTTTAGATTCAAAACTACATTTATTCAGGAATCTGCTGCAGAAATACAGTAAAGTAAGCTAATAATAATAAAAGTGTTTAAAAGTGTTTGTAGGAGAGGTTTCATACTCTTCTCCTTGTTGTAGAGGATTATGAAGCTGTGTCCAAATAGATGGAAATAAAAAAGAATGTCTCTACCAGTCACTGTATGTTTTTGAAAGTCTAAAATCATTACATGTTGGTTACATTTTGAAAACTGCAAAGAACAAATAGGAAAGTGTACTAATGGCTGTTAACACTAGGAGTAAGTATAAAATTACAAATATTACAAGCAGTATATCTGACAAATGAGCTAAGGTTGTTTGTTTTTCTTCTGAAAAGAAAGAATAGTGGATTCATCTCGCATGTTCTTTTTGACCTACTGTTGTGCTTAAGCTCCTTCTTTTTCTTTTTATCGTCCACTAGCACTCTGTGTCTGTATCTCCAAATCATCTTTCCATTTTTAACCCCAGTGGCCTTTTTCTTTATGTTCCTCACTTTTATTCATTTCTTCCTCTTTTATGTCCCTTTTTTAATAGTATCACTGTCCACCACAATTGAAACCGTGTCACATTTCTCTTCAGCCATTCTGTGCAAGGGAAAATACTTGCTGACTCGGCCTCACAGAGGACAACCTAGCAAAAGCTCATACCACCCACGCCTCCAAAAAAGAAAAAAAAAACCTGATTGCATTAGTGTTAACAAAGCGTCATGGCATGGCTGAAGCTATTCTTTTGGAGGCACAGTTAAATGGTGTAAGTAGGAGTGCATAGACAGAGGAGCAGGGGAGAGAATAATAGCCACAATTTGACCTCTGTTCCCCTCTCAATTGTTAAGCAGACACTGGCTTTATATTACATTATAAGGTAGAGAAGCAGGGCCGGTGCATCAGCGAATATTCTGAGTTTCTGAAGTGAATTAGTTTGTCCCAAAAGTGCACGCATAGTTGTTTTGCTCCCTCTCTCCCCGTTCCCTGAAATCCGATTTGTGCTGCTCCTTTTGTGAGTCAAGGTTGGTTAGTGAAGAATAGTCTAGGTAATAAATTCTTTGCCCAACTGGATGTTCAATGGAATTAAATGAAAACACAGATGATTAACAAGAGCCACAAACTGAGGCGCAGTGCACGTTATCATGTTTGCATTCATTTTGGCACTTATTTATTGGAAATGAGGTCAGATCGACAACACAGGAGAGTTTCTGAGTATTTACAAAATTACTGCACAGACTGTTAGAGAGAGGGTACATGTGGAGGCATTCATGGTGAATAGACATGTCTGACTCTTTGTGTTGAGAAAATACAAAGCAGTTAGGCAAAAACCTCTGCTCAAAGAGGGTGGAGACTTTGACAAGGGGTCAGCACAAATGGTCGTGCTTGAGACAAGCCATCACTGCTCTGTAAACTGGTAACTGTTGTATGTATGTATGTTAAATACTAGATTTAACTGAAAACTGACTCAAAGCTGGATTCAGATTTTTCTGTGTTATTCTTGCAGCAACGACGAGGAGCAGAAAGAAGAACAGGTTTTGGAGGAGCAGCAGTCAGCTCTTTATACCAGGAGGAGATGATAAGGTATTTAAATCAGAGGCAACACATACAAGTTGAGATGCACCAATTTAGCAGGGTTAAAATGCAATACACATAAGCACTTATTGTTGTCATCACTCCTGATTGTGGATGATTTTTCTAAATAAAGAAGACTCCAACTTAGCTATTTTTGCTTTTGGTTTTTAATAATAAATTCAGAAGAAGCGTAGAGATGTAAGAAGTTACTTAAAAGGAAGCCACATTTTCCAACCTGTGATACTATGCGTAAATGCATCAAGTCTATGACTTGATGCAATCTGCTGAGATAGAAATATTTTTTATTAAATAATTAATGAAGCTTACTGTACTGTTTGATAACTCTGATCAATTGGAATGTATGTGTGATTGAATTGAAAGGATTTTTGTTAAGTGCCTTGAGACTACATTTGTTTTGGATTACCGCTATATAAATAAAACTGAACTGAACTCAACTGATATTCATATTGCAAAAGAGAGAGAGCAAGACTTTCAGCCGATAAAAGGAGGTTGAAGCTAAATGTTTTGAGCTTTGGAAAACTCAGTTAATGTATGGATATACCTATGAATAAAACTGAGAATTTACTCACATGTCGCCTCTGTTAATATTATATGTAATTAATAACCCCTTCTGACAGCAAGGCAGTTCATATAGTCTCATATTTTCTTAAAGAGAAACTGCAAATGGGAAAACTGGAGATCAGAAACCAGGCTCAAAACTCTTCAATCATACACCAGAATCTGCTTGTTTAAATATGTGTTTCTCACATAGAGATCTGTACTGCCTTGTGTGTAAGTATTTCATAGATTCTTGTGGAGCCGTATCCCTGTTTTAAATCCCAGGTCAACTTAGTGAGCTTGGCATTGTTAACCACTAGACTTGACGCTGTATTTGATTATATTCAACAGACGGTAACTGTAGTTGTAGGCCTGGAAATCTCACGCAGTTCTGATTTATGTTAATGAAAACCATTCTCCATTTACTCCTGCCTGGCAGACTCACTGAAGCTTGGAAACCCCCATCTTCATTTCAATGCAAAAAGAGCTTTTTGGAGATGAAAATGAGATGTGTGAATCCTGCAGGTTTCCTACTAAATGTCTGTACATGATTAGTATGCATATTTTCTGTAAGAAGCGCCTGGAGTCTTCCCCTTTTTGTTTAATTACACAATTAAACAGGCAGGGTTATGAAGATGCACCGAGTACTGCAGAGCGAGGTTGCTACAGACGGCTTCCCAGGGCAATGTTCCCCTGGTGATATCCAGTCACAGCAAAGACTCATGGGGAACCTGTCACAAGGATGACATTAACATGACACAAACACACCTGAGCAGACAGTCATACACTTCATGCTGTATGTCCACGTGATTATCATCCGAAGTCATGCATAACCTCCCAGACGTGATGAACTCACTGCTCTGCTGCTCTTCAATTTCCTCTTTCTCACACATAAACAGCCTCCATATTAAACAGCTGAACACCTGTTAACCAGGCCGATTTAATTGCTCTGCTCACTCAACCTCCAAACGTGTGTGTGTGTATGTTTATAGATGAAAACAGGATTGATTAGCAATGGCTGAGCTGATCGGAGGGTTCGAATGCTGCATTTGCAATTTTCCGACCACCTGCAAGATGGATTCTGATAAAAGCGAGCTCTTTGCTGGAAGCCAAACCTTTGTTATTTCAGTTCTCATTGTTTCAGGTGCTTCTGTCGAAGCTCAGGTCTTATGAGGGAGCAAGATGAGAGATTGTGTGAGCGTACGTGTGCCCTTGATGGATTATGTGGCCGTATTGCTGATCACTAAAACTCAGGCCAGGTAGATGAGTTTTTTTTTTTTTTTTTTTTTTACCAGTGTGACCAGTTTGGCCTGATGGATGAAGGACATATCTGCCAGTACACCACATTGGACATATACACAATGTGTTGGCACATAATGTTCCCACACATGCACATCCTAGATACACAAACAGTAAAAACCTTGGCGCTGCCGTGATGACAGAGTAGCCTGTGACCTTCCCAGCATGCTTTACACTGTTGTGGATGTCATGTTGTTTTTAAGGCCCACATTAATCATTTGTTTGAATATGGCCTGTTGCTTTGTGTCTGTGCATTCGGATTCCTTTGTCCTATTGTGCTAAAAGTTGTTGTCCAAGTAATTGTAATTGTGTGTGCCTTCATTTGTAAAATAATTTTAATGGTTGTTTACAACCCCAAAGCTCCCTGCTGTGCATGTGTGTGTGCGTTCTTGGTCGTCATTCATATGTATGTGTCATGCCAGCCCTGTCTCACCATCAACTAAAGACGGATGACTCGGCCTATTGATTAGTTGCCGGGGGAGACGGATGGTGGCCACGCATCAGGCAAGCTTTGGGGTCATGATGGCCGTCAGACAAGGAAGTGGGTGTGGAGCACCACAAGGCTTCATGAATAAACATAGCTGCAGTAATCAGGGGTATGTAAATGGATGTGCTGATACATAACCCTCCTCTGATAAAAGCATGATAAGTTATTCATCATGAGCAGATGAAAAAGAGTGAGTGAAGACAAAGAGAGATGATGTAACTGAGAAACTGAAGGAAAAGAAGTGTGGATTAATAAAATACAAAATAAGAACCACTGAGAGAACTCTCTTTGTATATGTTTTTCTCTTATAGAAAAAGGTAACATAATTAAATTTTAAATTTCAAGTTTAATCTCCCCTCAGTGTGGTGTTAAACTGATCTGAGCTACTCAACATTTTTTTGTTTTTCTGTACTGTCGTCTTTTACCCAATTAAGCATGAAACTTATAGTTTTTACAAAATTCCTCAGGCTTTGAAAGCTATACTTTAGGACTTGTGTAATTTCCTCAAACAAATGTCTGCGTGTGTGTGTGTGTATACAGTTGTCTTGAATAAACTGCACTATGCAGAGGTGTTTGGTTAATGTTTGCATTTTTACTATATTTTGATTTGACTCTGATATTTTGACTCTATATTTCAGTTCAAGTTGAGTAGATCATGTTTAGAAAAAAACTTGCAAAAAAGAGCAGTTCTGCTCTTTGAACATCATGTAACTCAATGACTATTGTTTCAGCTGCTTTCATTTGTTGTTTTGTTATTTTTTTGAGCAACACCTGTCTCATTTCCTACCATAAACAAACTTCTTTATTAAAAATTCATTTAAAATCAAAATCTGCTAAGAGTATGAATAACTTCAGGCTTAACTGTATCACCCGCCGATGGTTCAGTTGTGCTAAACATGTTTAGCCTACATGTAGTGTAAGTGTGACTCAAGCTAGCTGGGCTCTCAGGAGTTTTACATGCCCAAACCAGCACAGGAAGACAACTTGAGGAACTATGGAATTTGTGTTGACTGAGTAACTCTGTAGGAGTGTCAAATATGCAGGTTTTCTTTCAGACAATAGAGCACTAAATTCAATTAATTTGAATGGCTTGGGTGGGTAAGAGGGAGTGGAAAGTGTAAAGCTCTAAATGAGATTTTGCACCCTCCTTTTTACCCAACATCCCTCCCACCTTCACCACACCCCCAACGCTCTCCTTGCTGTCCCCAATGCAACAAGGTGATTAGAGACAGAGCGATATAATTATAGGTAGGATGGCACCGTTGTGCGTGCCGCTGTCCTTTGGGGACGTGGCATGTGTGTCTGCCGCTGTGATATCAGATGCTTCAGTATCATATGTTGATAGTGTTACATTACTGATGATTCAAAACTGATGTCATTACTACTTATGCAGCGTATGTTTGAATGACATACAAACCAGGAAGGAAGTTTAAGTTCACTGACTGGCAAAGGACATATATGTTGGAGAATATTTTGAGCAGGGAAATAACTTTAATGTCGACGGTTTTTACAAATGCATTTCTTGCAAGCTGTAAGCAACCAAAAACAATATATAAGGAAAAAAGTCTGTATCAGAACTTGAGTTTCACGGGGATTTACCCACTAATCTACAAAGACTTGGTGACAAAAAATTATTGTTCTTATTTTCCAGTTTTGTTAAAAAATAAAAATTACAACATAACTGATTGTTTCTGTTTTTTCTCCTGTCTTGTTCTCAGGGAAGAGGACAAGAACATCTTTGATTACTGCAGAGAAAATAACATCGAGCACATTAGGAATGCCATCAGCACGCAGAAACTGGATGTCAATACCAAAGACGAAGAGGTACATTTCCAAAATAAAGCATGTGAAGATTGTCATAGTTTCAGTATGTGCTTTGCTTTAAATAGACCTACTCCAACAAATTATTACTTATTATTACACTGCTATTTCTATACCTTTGTCCTGCTGAGGACTCTTTCAGCAATATTTTGCATATAAAGCACTGGGGGAAAAAAAAGAGACCACTTAAAATGATCAGTTTCTCTGATTTGGCTTTTTATAGGTATATGTTTGAGTAAATGGACATTGTTCTTTTATTCTATGAACTACTGACAGCATGTCTCTGAAATTCCAAGCAAAAACTTTGTATTTATTTCCAGAAAAGGAGAAATGGTCAAAATAATGAAAAAGATGCAGTTTTTCCAGATGTCAAATAATGTAAAGAAAACAAGTTCATAATCATTTAATAACAACTACACTAAAGTTTTAACTCAGGAAGAGTTCAGAAATCACTATTTGGTGGAATAACCATGAGGTTTTCAATGGGGTTCAGTCTCTTAATTTTTTCCAGAGCTGTATGTGTCCACAGTCAGTGACTTTGCTTGGACCTGCTGTAAAGATACATATGACATGTTAATGAGTGGCAGACAATGCAGCTCCATCTTAGTTTATACATAGAGATTTCTGTACTCACTCAGACGTAAGGACCAATAATTAGGGCTGAAATTTCTAAAATAGCAGAAACTGCCGCAGCGATGATCAGGTGTTTCCTGGAAGGATCGTGAAATCCATCTGTCTGCTTCTGATTCATTATCAGACGAGCCAACTGGCCCCCTGCCCTTTCTTCAATCACCGCCACTCTTCACAATAAACAGGCATCCATCCGCTGAGCTCACAGTCAAAGGCCAGATGGTTGAGCCATCTCTGCTGAAAAGGCTTGTCTAGCCACAACTATTGTGTTCTTCTAATTCTTTGTTGTTCTGCACACTAGACAGCAGAGGGCAGTGGTGACGTTTCACCTCAAAATAGTGTTAAGTGCAGATTAAAAGAAAGGGGCTCTGTCTCACCACTTGTTTTATGAGTGTGGATCAGAAATATCACCTTAGTTCAGTTCTTGTATTGAATGTTAATGTTAAAGTTTGTGGTATATTTTCAGCACATGTAAACACATGGCTAAACTTTGTCTTTAATCTAAGAAGGGTTTGTAGTCATCATTGGTTTGCTGCTGTGAGTCCTGAATCTGTCAGTGAAGCAAAAGCAGTGGAATGATGATTAAAACAGTTAAAAATAATCATGTAAGGCATGAAAACAGCAAAACACCTAACAGAACATTCAAAAAAACTTTACTTTCTCGAAGTATTATGATAACTTAATATAGAATAGAAATGGAGTTATGTGATCCTACCCCTCCCACACTTGTTGCTATGCACTGGCAGTTAAGTTTTAAAAAAAGGCTGCTATGCTTAGAAAGATGTAATCGGTCGTTTGGTAGTTAAAAGGAGCACCACTATTCAGGCTTTTTAAGGTGCCGCTGATTTAGTTGACAAGCTGTTTTAAAGTAATTAGATTATATAAAAACATTTTTATTAAGATAACCATAAAAACTTGTTTTATTTTTACTTCTTGCCATTAAACAATTGCAATCTTAAACCGCCCCTTGGCAAATTCACGCAAGTAAAATGCCAGAGTTGCAACATACAAACCTTTGAAGGTAGGTGTCAATGTTTCAATGACAGGAGGACACAAAATAAGTCTTCACATCTGGCTTGCACAACAAGTGTTTACAAATTTGTAATTGTTCTCTTTTCTCATGTTAAAACCTTTGCCAACTTTATTATCTGCTAATTTTCTTGTGGAGATGTTTCTTTTTTTTGGAACATGTCCAACTCTTTGCATTAAGATAAATAAGTTTTTCTTACTTAATCAGACAGTGCTAAAAAAAAATACCCTCCCTGTGGTCTGAAGAGTACTAATTTAGCCATGATTTAGCGCGATTTATTGTACCAGTTCAGTCTTCTACATGATTTAATTAGGGTTTTATCACTGCTGGACCTGAGAGCCATCATATTTCTGAGTTTGTATTCTCCTGTTTGAACCATGAAGCTCTGATGTGCAGTGAAAGTGCATGCAGCACTCTGCAGCAGAGCACCTTAAAGAGAGAGTGAGAGAAGGCAACATCGGTATTCTGACCTGACTTATAAGTAGCCATTTTAACATGCAGCCTTGGTGATCAATATAATTTAAGCAACAGAATTGGACTTGTAGAGTTTGCTTTACCTAATTGGCCTCATTGAAAAATGAGCTCTTGAAGTTTTATTAGAACAAGAATCTTAGACCCCAGGAAAGGGCTTTGGGATGGTGTATGTGTAAGAAGTGCTCTTTAGTGAATGTGTGCCTGATTCTGCAGTTTGTCTTGTAGCTTTTAACCAATTCTTCTCCACACAAACTAAGATACAGCACCTCAAAAAAAGTGTTCATGCCCCTCATATTTCTTCACATTTTACCACAAACATTTGTCTTTTATTGAAATTTTATGTGATGAGTCCACACAAAGTAGTGCATGAATCTGAAGAAGGAAAGCATTCGTTTGTAAAAAAAAAAAAACCATCCTCATAAAATTCTGTAAGGTTTAGCATGCACATGTATTCAGCTTCTTTTAGTCATTTATTCCCAATAAATATTTACTTCAATTAACTGCCTTCAAACTTTTGTAATTAGTAAATGGAGTCCACATGTTTGTAAATGTGTCTCAGTCAAAGCTGTGTTAGACAGTTGTTCAGTGAAGGGCTCAGGGGCTTGTTAGAGAACATTAGTAAACAAACGACTTAATCCTGAACAAAAAAACACCTCTGACAAGTTAGGGACACGGTTGTGGAAGCAGCCACGAGGCCCCCTGTAACTTTGAAAGAAAGTTATAGTAATAGTTGTTACTGTTATAGTTGTTCTGTGAGAATATGCTCACAGAACAACTATTAATTGTGCACTCCACAAATCTTGCCTTTATTTAAGAGTGGCACAGAAACAAACTATGGTTGGAAGGAACCTTTAAGAAAGAAGGCTGTCTTTAAGTTGTCTCATGTCAGAGATGAGATGAAATTTTTTGGCCTACATTCAACTAAGAAGAAGATTAAGACTAATAACCTGCACATACAGCTCCCATGGCAAAATTAAAATAGTGGTGGCAGCATCATGCAGTGCTTATTTTTTTATATTAGCAGGAACAGACAAGGTGATTTGAGTTAATGGGAAGAAGGATGGAGCTAAATGCTGAGCAACGGTGAAAGACAATATGTTGGAGGCTGTGAAAGACTTTAAATGTTCCACTTTCCAGCAGGACAACAAACCCAAACATACATCCAGAGCTACAGAGGAGTTGTTAGATCAAAGTTTTTAATGTATTAGAATGGCCCAGCCAAAGTCCAAACCTAAATCTTGACATTGGTGTCCAGAAACTTTCCCTTCAGTTTGAAGTAATTTGCAAAGAAGATTGGACAAACGTTTCAGGCTCTAGGTGGTGGAGGATTGGCCCAAAGGACTCACAGATGTAATTGCAATAAAAAGTGATCCCACAAGTATTGATTCATGAGCTGCGGATATAAGTGCAGGCTGTACTTGTCAAATTACTATTTGTAAAAACACTTGAAAATCAGTCATCATTATTCCGTTTTACAATTATGCAGCTCTTCAAGTTTTTGTGATTTGTGTGTTTGTGTTGGCAGGGTCGGGCTCTCCTGCACTGGGCCTGTGACAGAGGGCACAAGGAGCTGGTGTCTGTCTTACTGCAGCACAAAGCTGACATCAACAGTCAGGTAAGCAGAAAACCTCTCTCTATGTTTAAAGAGTTTTTCAATGCGTATATAGTACATAAACAACGAACAAACAAAAAAAAAAACAATTAGCCCATAAGCATACTCACGAGTCCTAGTCCTTCTGAAAATAGCTCTTAGACTCAGTGCTGTATTTGTTTTATAATACAAAAGATCATGTAAAAAATTGTGACAGTTACAAAGGAGACATAGCTGAGCATAACCTTCTGCCAAAAAAAAAAAACAACTGAATTTCTGCAAACTGGGGTAAAATCAGAGGTTATTTTCAGCTGGCTGCAGACAGAATTAGGGGTTTTGCTTTCCTTAGAAAAAGCTGAGATCCTAATGTACAGTCAAACATAGAGCGGTCTATGTCAATCCAGAGTGAGGTAAACTTATTATGCACTCAATCAGCAATGACACATATGTGGCCACTGAGTTGGTATTTTCAGATATCTGGGAGGTAAAGATCCCTTTTATAGAAGAGCAACACAATGTGGAATTTTTTTCTGTTCTTTTTCTCAGGATCTTGTTAAATCTAAAGCTTTTTGGAACAGATCTGTTTCTCCCAACTGTTTAGTTACTTCAGTTTAATTTAATAAAGCTATTTCTTATGTATATGGAGGAAATATTTTCAAATGCCAGGGAGGATGGGAAAGTTGAGATTTTATGGAGCAGAGCTCTTTTTTTTTTTTTTTTTGCATCTGCTCAGGTAAAGCACGAGCAACCTGTGAAATCCCCAGCATCCCGATCAGCCATTCCTTTTGTCTCCATCCCTTTCAGAAGGTCACCTTTAATTCACTTTGTTCCACACATAAATCCCTCAGGGCTTTAGCAGACACTGTTAGCTGGTAGCTAGCCTGGTGTTTAGACTCTCAGAGGTTTAGCAGCATCCAGCAGGCTTTAGCTTAGGCAGTAAGCTGGCTCAGCTGCACATCCGAGAAATTACTCCCCTTCCCCCTGCCCACCGCCGTGGCACGGGGCGGCTCACCGGGCTGCTCGCTGAGGTTTTAACGGCGAGGACAAATCAATTGGAAGTAATCAGGCAAATTGTTTTTACGTTGCACAACCCACATAATCAGGACATTTCACAAATGACTTTCTCTTTTGTGGTCATGTGTGGCCCCTTTTGTTTGTGAATGCTCCCAGCGAGGGAGTGGACGTAAGAGTGGAATAAGTACAAAACAATTCACTCATGATTTACAGCCGCACCAAGATGGTTCAAGCACAGCTGGACCTGTGTGAAAACAGAGGCTTTTTTTTCTCTCTTTTCAAAACGTAACACATTCACAGTAATTTATTTCTGATTACTGTGAACACTGGTTGATATTAGACTCTCGCATTATGCCAACTTTGAGTGAAAATAGTAAAATAGTATTCAATACTTTCACAAAAAAGTTAAAGAAAATGTACATTTTAGGATCATTTTTATTTAAGCAACATTCCTGCCTTTACTATTGTGGTATGGCATTGATTATTACTATGATAAAAATATATGCGCTTTATCTGTAGTTATTTTTTATAGGAGAAGCTCCCGCTAATTTGGCTGTAGGCTTGAAGTGCTTGCTGCACAGAATATTCCCTATTTTTGCATTTTTTTTTCTCTTTAAAGAGTAAGACTTAGAATGACAATTAGGACCTCTGCAATATATGTCACAGGGTATGTTAAGCGTGTCAATCTTCCAGACCACTCAGGTCTTCTGGTTCAAGTCAACCCTGCAACCCCAGAGTCAGATCCAAACTTGATGACAAAACAGCATTCAGATTTTCTTCTCCTCTAATCTGGAACAAATTTAGGAAGGCTGACTTATTTTATCTTTTAAAAGTCCATTTATTTAAAGCTGCCTTTGATTAACTGGACCATCATAAATTGTAGTTAGTTCTTCAACTTGTCATTGCTCTCCTCTGTTTTCCACTGCAATGTTATGTTTTGCTTGTTTGTTGTTTTATTAACTTTTTAATTATGTAAAGCACTTTAAATTGCTTTGTGGCTGAAATGTGCTAAAAAATAAAATTGCCTCTCCTTGTCTACTTAGTCAGGAAATTTGCGCTAGCTGGAGTGCAGTGAACTGCTTGACACCACATTTTAATTTTTATGATCCTATGAAGAATTTTTCGGAACTGTCCATTCATGGGAAAACTTCAGGAGTTTTTTTTTTTTTTTTTTTTTTTTAAGAAGTGAGATTTCATAGAAAATCAAAGCACTGATCTGTTCATAATTTCAGGTTATTGGGAACTTTACACCTGTCGCTCTCTCAGGTGTCTGAGGAAATGTTCAGTGGAGGAGACTGAATATTTAAAAAAAAATTGTAATCTCCACTGGAGTTACTGGGGACAGATTTATGTGGTGGCAGAGAACAAAATACAATCAGCTAAATCATATCACTCTGTCAAGATGCCAATTATCTCACTATGTATAGCTTATCAAACAATATACTTCTAATTAGAACATGTTTGAACATCCTCTACTTTGAAAGGAGCCAAAATAAATCAAATGAGATGGAGAAGATAAAAAAATGTAATAAAAGCTTTTATAAATGTGTCCTTTTCCCCCAAAGCCTCTGACATGTAACAAAGACACTTTATGGTTGTACATGTCCATGAGAGAAACAGAGGAATGTTTGGCTTGTTTTCGGGCTATTAAAGCATCCAGTAATCTCCCTTGACCTCTACCAACTGCTGAGCAACCAGTAAATAAAGATCAAACATGATTTATGCTTAATTTGTTGATTAAAACAGGGAGGGGGGCTTAAGAGTTAAAACAAAAAGTATTATTATTTGCTTGGCAGAGGAGGAAAATCGTTGGAAAGTAATCAACTGATTGTTTTAGCGAATTGTTCCCAAACCCTGGTAACCTGCATTAAGAGCTCGTTTGATAGTTAATCCAGGATCAAGGGACCACAATAGGTAGCTGCGTGAGTTTGAATACGCAGATCACAGATCTGCCACCTGCCAGCTGTAGAGCTGGCTCTGGTGTTTGTACGGTACATTAAACCTCACCATGTTCCCACAGCTAATACTCCCTGAAAAAGTGGGGCAGGCTTCACCAACTGTGGGGTACAGAGGCAGTAAAACCTTAATTCACAAAACGCTGTAAACTGAAGTTTAAATAATTGACCTGTTGCTCAGGCCAGAGTACGTAATAATGAATAGTGGAGTGTAAATATCCAACATGCCTTCATTATAAAGCAACAGGGAAAACCTGATCCATACAGCAAGAAGATCATGAATAATTAATATTTAAAAGTCTGGTCTTTGTATGGTTATTTTCAAACCATCCAGCTGCAGTTTCTTGCAGGTATTATTGAAATATGCTTAGATAAACCAAAAATCCTTCAAACTCCCCTTTGTAAAGTAACAACGGTTGCATTCTCTTAACAGTGAGCTTTACATATTTGACTGCATGGTGGTTAGACCTGGTCCAAATCTGTTCACAGGTCCAGTTTTTTTTTTTTTTATTTTTAATATTTGTTAATCTGAATGGTGATGATGATCATAAATAATTAAGTTTTGATTAGTTTGTTCTTTTTATAGACATTTTTACACATATTTCTCAGGAGTGCCAGTAAATGTAGGGCAACCTGTGTGTTTTTGTGCTTCATTCATTTTAGCACAGACTGCTAAAAACAAGGGTTGTGTTCTTAATTGTCTTAAAAGAGCTGTTGACTTGTAGCTCTCTTGAAATTGTTGTAGAGGCTCTTTGATTTTGTCAGTAATGTCAAAATTTTTATTACACCATATTAACCTTAGGTAAATGAGAGGATGTTCTAAAACAGGTGATGTGGTGGTTTCAGTTATGCTCAGTTATATAAATAGCTTACTAACTACAGGTGGATCTAAATAAGAAATATCTAAACTACAGCAGATCTGTGTATATATATATATATATATATATATCAAATTGTAATGTTTTTCTTTGGGAACAAGTCAAATTGAATATTCAAGAATGCCAAGATTATATTGTTATCCTCCAAAAGAGCTGGAAGGCTTGCCCATGTTAAAGCTAAATACAGCCAGCTATATTTATTATACACTTTTTAATTTAATCTTTATTTAACAAGAAGAGATGTGTGTCTTCAAACTACACAGACAAAAAGTTTACTAACTCTGCTTGATGCGTAGCTTTTTATTAAACCAAACAACCATGTATAAATACACATCTTGATGTAGAGGAAAAGATGCTACTGTGTATCAAAAGGATTTTTAAAAAATCAAGCAAACAAAACTACTCAGTTGATTGTAAAAATAGACTAATTTGGGTAAAAAGCTGTTCTGTGCATCAATAAAACCTGAAAGGAGAACAGTAAACAATTTTCCTTGAGAACAAAATTCAAATTCGGTTCAAAAATACATTATTAACCCCAAATGTAGATTAAATGTTGCTGTAACTTATAATATAAAGGTCTCTTCTGAGAATTGCTGTAGATGCTAATGGCTGAGGGCCAGAAGGATCTCCTGTAGCAGTCAGTACTACAGCGGCTCTGAAGAAACGCCTGATGGCACAAGACATTACACTCTGTAATGTCTTTGTTGTAGAAAATATGTTGCTTATTTTCTACAACAAATTTGTATAAAATATGCAACATCTTGCTGGGTTTAACAAAGTAATAGGACTCCTTCGGTAAGATATAGTTTAGGTTTAAAGAATATTTAATGGGACATGTTTGTTTTTAGGATAAGATTACTAATATGTGTGTTATAATTACATTTGGACTGAGATATTTAGTTATATAAATATAATGGTCAAAGGTGAAGGCAAGAAGCTTGGGAATGCTTTCTGTCTATGTAAAGTCTCCACAACACAAGTGTGTGTGAGTTCGCTCTGCTGGTGGTCATTGCTGTCCAGGTGCAATAATCCCAAATTTATGCACACTCTCACACGCACGCATTCACTCTCTGTCTCTCACACATGCACTGCTTTTGTTTTCCAGTTGGAAATCCCAACTTCTCTTCTAACCTTACCATCAAGCCTTAGGGTTACTATGGAGATATGCATTAGAAGATATCACATGCCAATTAATATGAAACGGGGCTAAAAAAGGCCCTGCTTTGGGTCTGTGGTGCTGGTGGTGATAACAATGGCCAAAAATGGTCAAATGAAAACATTCACAATGCGTGAGTTAGTCTGTGATTACAGAGAGGCTGTGTGACAGAGAGTGGGGATTAGGCTGACAAAGAGGATAGACAGGTGAGAGACAGGTTAACCCAACAGGAACACAATGCCAGGAAGGAAGGAAATATTAAGGTTTGACATAAAGGGGGGCTGATGGGAAGAAAAGGCAGTGCTGGTGTTAAGCACATGTCTGTGTGTCACATGCTTCCACTCGACTTGTTCTGGCTTTTTTTTTTTTTTTTTTTGCATTTTGCACGACTCTGTTTCGCCTCTCCTCATAACTCTGCCCTGCCCCCGCACCCTGGTTCCCTTCAGTCCAACCCTCCCTGCCTTTGCCCCTGCTTTGTATTAAAACAACATGATCCATGAGGCGGGGAGAGCAACTCGCAGCACCGCTAATTCTAATTAATCCAGCGTGGTGGCTCGGCCACGGCAGGCCCCAAGCACTCTCAGTCTATCAGATAGAAATTCATAACTTAATTGAGGTCAGAGCCTCAAGCCGAACGAACAAAAGTCTCCAGCCAGGACCAGCTAGATCAATAGTAATAAATATCTGACTGGGTGGCCTTCAGTTGGTGAATACACAACAAATCTCATGCACAGTTTGCACTTGAACCCCTTACAGAAATGTGGACAGTTTTATTGTTGTGTGTGTGTGTGTGTGTGTGTGTGTATGTCAAATAGGTCTTTCAAGACTTTTATTATTGCATTTTCAAATCTGTGTATATCAATATTTTTTTTGGCAAACAAATAAAAAAAGAAGCAATGTGTCTGTAAGGTGTTGGACCACAGCACACTGCATAAAGCCCTGGTCCAACAGCCTGCTGGAGTGTTGGAAGACTGCCCTCCATATAAAGTTTCCTCATTTGACATTTTTAGTAGTGCACAATACTGTCCTGAATCTTCTAATTCAGTACAATTCAGTCTATTTCTCTGAGGCTAATTCGCAACAAATCTCCGTTCAGGGCATTTTGGAAAGCCAACTGACCAAATTGTCATCCATTTAAATAGAATTAAAATTGGTCAAAGTTCAGTCCAGCCCAATAGTTAAATTCTGATAAATTTGCAATGAGTCCAGTTCAATCCAAACTATAATAGGATTCAGTTTATGTGAACCTTCATAATTGGGTTTGTCCAGGAAGAAATCAGACTAAACACAGAAGTACCGATTCTGGAGTACTTCCTATGGGAAACAAAAACAGATTTTAAATTATGTGGAGATCTGTTAACTGTGAATAATATAGTTAACATTCCATTCAATCTTTAAAATTATGGAAATGTTTTAATGTAGCAAGAGACTGGATCCTTGAGAAATGAGAAGTCACACAAGATGAAGCTGACAAGTCAAAATAAGTGTTTACTGATGAACTGGGATCCTCCTAATATAATCTGCCAGTTGGGCTTTAACCATTTCATCAAAATTGGGCATTTCTGTGGGACCTTCCATTCTGACATCTTATAAAAATGAAAAAACCTTTAAAGGTTTTAGAAGATTTAAACATTGTTCACCCATAGCTGCCCAGAGATTCTCAGCCCCTGATTTTGTTGCCCAAAGATAACTATAAATTTATTGAAAACAAATCAGAAGCTAATGTGTAAACCATGACAGATTTAACTTTTCATGGTAGTTCCCAGTGATCAAAGTTAAATATGATGATGTTAAAGCACTGATAGTGTGAAATTATTTATTGTTGGATTTAGGATAAAGCATTGTGCAGTTTTGCAGGATGTTGTGACAAAAGCTGAGCAACTTGAGCACATTCTCTTTGAGCCCAATGGCACACTAACCAACCAAGACACCTCCGACATTCTCATTATTGGATGCGGATATCAGATCCAATAGACCTGAAATGGTGTCTAATTTGTTAGGATACCATTTCAGGTGTTATTCCAGTTGAATTAAGTGATAAAGATCTAAAGCGGGTACGTTGTAAGTTGATCAGAATTAAGTAAATTCCATTTTGATGTTTAAAAAAAAAAAAAAGAAGTCTTTTTTAAACTTTTGCATAGATCTTGTGTGCAGATGAGCTGTTCAGGTAAAGCTCAGGCTGTTTCTTGGCAAACAGAGATGACCTAATCCTCTCATCTGTGTCTTCTTCACTACTATCAACTGTTTCTGTGATAAAATCAGCCAACACACACCTTGGTGGCTGATTGAAATTCTATGGCGGAGGCATTATTACACATTTGTATCCCTCCCCTTTCCCAGCACTGCCTTCTATAACTAATGGCTCAGTCAGCCCAGTCATAACAAATATCCAGCAAGATTCGTCATAACTGTGTGTGTGCATGTGTGTTTGTGTGTGAGTAATTGTGCGTCCCATCGTCTTGAATGTAAAGGGTCATCAAGAGAGAAAAGGCAGGAAGGTGGGAACTTAAGCAGCTGAAAGCTTCTGAAAATTTACATCAAAATGAGGTGTAAAATAAAAGTGATGGAAAAATACCAAGGCAATAATGGTAAGTATTTCATAATCTCTATTCTCACATTTGCCTTTTTAACTTAGACAACTGGAAAAGTTAACTTGCTGTTTAGGTTTTTGTTTTCTTTATGCAATTTCTCTATATTACCTTAAAAAAATGAGACATTATATAGCATATTTACATGCCTATATATATATATATATATATAGATCTATATATCTATATCTATCTATATATAGATAGATATAGATATATCTATATATAGATATAGATATATATATCGATATATAGATATATATATCTATATATAGATATATCTATATCTCCAGAGGGCCTGGAAGGTGAAGACCACAGTGGTGCCTGTGGTCATCGGGGCCCTCGGGGCAGTCACCCCCAAACTGGAGCAGTGGCTACAACAGATCCCAGGAACAACATCAGACATCTCAGTCCAGAAATGTGCAGTTCTAGGCACAGCAAAGATACTGCGCAGAACCCTCAAGCTCCCAGGCCTCTGGTAGAGGACCCGAGTTCAGAGGATAAGAACCACCCGCGGTGGGTGAGAAGGGACTTTTTTTTTTTTATATATACACAATAATGTGATGAATCCATAGAAAGGCAAAGAAAATCTATAACAGCAAATTTAGATGCAGACTAAGCAGATGCTGTTTGTAAGCACTGCACTTCTACCCTATCTTTGCTGAAAGAGCCTGAAAGAGGCTTTCTGCAGCCAGTTGTAATTGTACAAAACAGTAAATCAGACAAATAAAACATAATTTATCAAACTTTATGTTCTAAACTAGAAAAAAAAAAATCCACATCTCTCTCTGTCCACCTCTTGAATTTCTGGATTTGTGTGAACATCTCAGGCCCACAACAAACCCCAATTGGGACATGGTAAATGAAGGGATTTTTATAGATGTTTTGTACGCTCACTGGCTGGTAGGCAGCAAGTGATGCCAAGAGTTTCCTCTCCTGAAATGTAGCAGTTTAAAATGTCCCAGGTAGAATTTAGAGAATTAGACAAAAGAGCCTGTGCAAAATACACCAGGTGGATGAAGTCATGAGAGAAATATTGTTTCATATATATATATATATATATATATATATATATATTTAGTGTGTGCAATTCCATGATGAGGTAATAAAAGCTAACTTCCCATCTTTCTTTAAACATAATGATCCATCTGTTGATCAGTCCACCACTCCTGTTATTCATCCATCTGTCGGTTTTTGTGTCAATCATCAGTTCAACCCTCACATCCATCGATCTATCCATACATCAATGTTTCTGTCTATCCATCCCTCCATTTACAGTTAATTCTTTCCAACCATCCATCCATCCATCCATCCATGAATGCATGGATGGATGGATGGATATCTGTCCATCATCAGGAGGTTTAACTGTAAAGCTGGGCTTAAACAAATTTAAATCTCTGGAGAAGAATGACATAATACTGACACGAAACAATGCGTTGTAGGCCCTGCTGTAGTTTTCATGGGGTCTTTGTAACATTTAAAAAAAAAAAAGAAAATGCCTGGACTTTTAAGTTGCCAAACCAAAGGAGTATATCAATGTTTCTGAGATGGACACAATTGTATTGTTTGTTGTATACAGAGAAGAACATTTTATTTTTGTTTGATACTCATAATATTTGCAATATTTGTAATGGTATGATTTAGCTATTTTTGCTCAAAGTTTTTCTTCTGCACTTACATCCAAGTGAACATTATTAAATGTTACACATAAGTATTATTTTTAGCTTAATATTTAGGTTTGTGAAGGTCTAACTCCATGAAAGATGGATTTATAGCTAAGGAGACTTGCAGATTCAAAGTGCAAAATATTATGCTCAATCTAAATCAATCTAAATTTTTTATTTTAAAAGACTACGTTCCTGCCAAGCCATTCAAATGAACACTAAGATTAGCTGATGCAAGAACAGCAGTTTTGCTGCTTAGCAACTTTTCTGGTTTCTATGCGACATTGGTTGAGCTTAAGATGGTTCTTTCTGAGGAAGCAGGAATGAACACATACCTCTGTAAAAGTTCATACAACCACACAAAAGGCACAATATCCACCTCCAACCGCCTTTGACATTTTAGAAGTGACACTGTAAGCTGCTCTTATAGGATTCATATTTAGTATTTGCTGCACATTAGTCCAACTCGATGAAATGAGGAAGCTGTTGCCAAGCTGTGTTAAAAGCGCCTATCAGACACAGAAACCGTTATGAATTTATAATATGGGCACTCAGAAAAGACCCAGCAACTTGACAGTAATAGTGGAGCCTAAAGAGCCATTCAAGCAGGTAACAGTCCTCTTTGCCATCATCAGCTGTTGTTTCTTTCTTATTGGCCACTCACTGGGCCTTGCCTACACTCAACTATTTGATTTCCATCGTTCTTAACCATCCACATAAATTGTCAGGCGCATTAAAGCTGTCCTCGACTGTTTCAGACAGAGAGAGGGGGCAGAGTGAGGGAGTGTGAGCTGGATTCAGACAGCCAGGGGAGGGGACAGGGCTGAGGAGAGAGAATAAACAAAGTAAGTGTTTTGCCTTCCATCAGTCTCCTGCAGTACTCAGCTTTATGAGTCCCTCTCTCCAAATGCCTCAGCCACAGCCCCCACTGCTGGCATTGATTTTCATATTACACTCTTTTATGTATTTATTTATTTCATATATTTCTTTTTAAACATCATCGATGAGCCGCAGGAGGACAGACGGGGCCTCTGGTGAGGTTAATTCTGAGCCTCAGCCCTATCCTCCTCTTTTGATGGCTTTAATGGAGGCTAAGGTGTCCCATGAGGATAAGCAAGCCCAGTGACATGAAGGGGGAAGAGAAAAATGTGGGGGGAAGATGTGCATGAAGAAAAAAGAACGAGAAGCAAATTTGATGAAAACCTGGTTTCTTTTGTTTGGTGGGACAAGAAAGTCAAAATGTAATGACGTGTTCAAGACATTTCAATAAACCTGTCCGAGATAAAGCATTGCTATTGTCCTAGACTGGCAGGGTTTTTACAGGGACCTTGTCTTCTACATTTCCATCAAGAAGACACAAACGAAAAGTATCCAAAACATCCAGTTGATTATTATTGATTTATAGAAGTTGCGTTTTTTTATTTTTATTTTTTTTCTTCTCAGTGGTTTGAATCAGAGGGGGCAGGGTGAAGTTTCAGGCAAGTGAAGGACACTTTCTGGACATATGAAGGGCAGGGAGTTTGGTGTCAGGCTAATCTGGCCGTGGGTGGCAGCGCTCACATAATGAATGGTTAAACTCACCTCTCCCTGCACACAGACAGATGCCTAAATCTGATTACAGCTGGCCCCAGATCCTTTTAAGAGGGGGCCTTTTCAAACACTCACCAGCAGGATAACTGCACACAGATACAAAGGGCAAATTCATGTGCAAGACTATGTCTAACCTACTTTCAGAAACGAAGACTTTTTGTTTTTGATATGATGGCTTCTGTATTTGTAGGCCAACACCTTATTATAGTTAATAAAAGTTAAGCCATATAGATGTCAGAATTTTTTTCCAAATCTGACCAACAGGATAATAATGATATGTAACTTAACATGGAATTTATTTAGGTTAAGAAAGCTACTATAATGTTTGGAGCACCTGAAACATGCCGGTCTTTATCATTTACTCCAGAAGATATTGTCTGTCTTTCAAAAGATTATGATTTGCTCCTGCCTGCAAGGATTTTATATAGAACATACTGAACACCTTTAGCAGGTGAGTTATAAGTTTTGATATGACTCATTGATGGCTTGGCTTATAGCATATTTCAAAGCTATTATCTAAAAAATTTTCTACTGCCTAATAAACGTAGCATGTTGCTTTGAACAAGATTTGCCTGGGAATATTTGACTATAGTACTTAAAGCAGATCATATCACAAATATAGATATAGATATAAAAAAGTTTGCTAATATTTTTTTTTTCCTTCAGAAGCTTTCATTGAATGTTTTAAACACAGTATCTTTAAAAACTGAATGCCATGCAAAAACTGTGCATTTTAATGCACACAAAGTATGATTTTTGATTTTGGCTCTGTAGTAGCTCCTCCAGATTTACTTATGATGCCGTACAGGAGGATCATCTCTTCCATCCTGATCTGCATTCGGCTTTCTGATTAATGGCACCTACTCGTCATAACCGTATCTCTTGGAATCTGCATACCAATGATCCCAGTCCCCTATTGATTCCCCTTCATCCAACCCACACACACATTCATCCTCCCTCCCCCAACCACTGTCATTATAAAAGTCAGCAGCTGCTGCATGCATTGATCATAAATCATAATTGCTTGTTCATTTTTCCCTACTTGTTTAATGTTGCTGTCAGGGACAGCAGCAGGAGGAGAAAAGGAGGAGGCGGGAAGGGAAGAGAGGAAGAAAAGCCCAAAGAAAGTTTACTGCGACACAGAAAAATGAGCTAAGAAAAGAGAGCTCCAGGAAGAATCACTATAGTGAGACAAGTATGCAAGCCCATTCCACCTTGGTAGTTAGTTCCTAGAGAAACAAACTAAATTATTTTTGGTTGGTTTTGCAAAACTGACTATCAACAGAATCTATGTACTTTATCTCTGGACATCCTGATGTCTTCTTCTTGAGAGAGGCTACAGGTTTAGTGAATATTTATAGTCTAAATTAGTTCAGATAATTTATTTACAGTGAATTTCAGCAAGTTGAATAATTTGGGCGGTATTTTAATTATCTGACAGGATGTTGTATGCATCAACATTTTTACTCTACTAAAATAAATAGTTGTTTCAACTTAATAATAGCAATATTTTTCTGTTTCTTTAATACATTTTAGAATGATTGAGCATCCAAACTTTACACTTATCGTCTCACTTCTGCTTGTTTTGGTACAAATTCTGATGTCTATAAAAATCTGTCAAATTTTGTCTCATTTCTATTTTACTTGTGTATTTTGATAAGAGTGTAAAGTCTTTGTAATGAATAAACATCCTAGGTCAAAAATCTTATTCTCCATTCTAGTTCTAGAGTTGTCTCAAGCTGTCCAATCTTTATTAGCTGGATTATTCAGAAAATTGATCAGTCAATCCTACTGTGACCAGTCCAAGCTTTCGGCATACCAAGAGAAGTTGCTCTTCATCAGTATAGACAGAGCTTTGGCGTGTTGTAGTATGATATGGCGCAACCTTATTCTTGTGTTATTGAAAAAGTTGTTGCATATCATTTAATTTCGTAGCAGTGACAATTATGTGCAATTTATATATAGTGTTAAGTGTTATAATATTAAAGTTGTTGTTTAATAACTAGTTCTATGTCATTTTACGATATGTCCAAAAAATATGTGGCGGTCTAGCTTAGCGTTGTTAGACACCAAACTCTGTTAATGCTAGAGCTTTATTTAATTAAAGCCACAAGTTCAGAAAATAAATTAAGTATAATGAACCACTAGCTGTATATTTGGTATTTCAAAAATACAGCTAAGTAGATTTGTAAAATTGGTATTTTACTGGCCTGAGTTAAAGTTACAGAGTTAGTTGTTTGACCTATTCTGTTCTTGTACTTAAAGTAATGAAAAATGCTCCTTTAAGTTAAAATTATTATTTGGGCTCTTTGGTCTGGACTAGTTACAGTGTTTCCTTTTTTCACAAGACTGCTTGCCTTCTTTTTATGTCCCTCTAATTCACTTTTTCTTCCTTACATTCATCTTGCTTCACATCATTTGTGTGGTAGAAATGATAGATTAGTGGGACCTGAATTCAGCAAAACTGTAATCAGACTGATAGATCCATGCAGCTTCTAAGCATATTGCTCCCGCCTCCTCCCTCCCTATGAGGGCGATACACTAGCACTCTGAGCCGGGTCTCCTCTGCCACTATGGTACTTTATTGAGCTCTCTGCTGACATCCAGCCCAGCATTTCTGTTATGCAAGAGGAAACTTTGGATGACATGTAAAAGCAGAGGTTTGGTGCGACATGCTTCCATAATGGGATGGGAACAGGGGTGCACCGGAGACAGGAGAGCGAGGGGTGGGGGATGTTGACTGCAGGTAAGAGGGTCAGAGGGGGAGTGTCTGCTTCCAAAGCAAATAGAAGACAATCCAATTTCCTGTGATTCCATCAAGCTTCCGTCCTGAATCCAGGGGCATTAAAGTTTGTGACCCTCACAGGCATGCAAGAAGGCTTTAGGCTGCATTTGCACTATCCAACATATGCTATAATCCTTTTCAAATATGCTCATAATATGTTATTATTACTCTTTGTTGTATGAGAAAGCTAAGAGATCAATGTGTTTTAAAATTAACACAGGAACTGTAATCCCTTTCACTTTAAATAAAGCTATGGAGTTAGGTGATTTAACTCACTGTTTTTACTTTTGATTGATGTGTAGAAGAACGAGGAATGTTTTTTTTTAAAAAGAAGGAATATTATGTATTTTCTAGGCACATAGTGCCATGTTATAGCACAATCAGGTAATTATGATTCTATCAGTTATTATAAAAATGCAATTTGACACCTTAAAGCTGGTCCTTATCTCTTTAAGAAGCTGCTACACTTTCCAACGCTCCTTCTTCTGTCCATCGTGACCTCAGTGCTCCTCCATGATGCCATTTACAACCATTCTTAGAAGTACTTGCAGTTCCACCATGTGTTTACTGATTGTTGCCATTAGTCTGAAGGAGCTGAGAGGGGGAAGTCCATACAGACCGTGTTCTGTGAGGCGGTCTGTATGGAAATAGACGTTGCTTTGGGGGAGTATTCATTTACGCACCCCTGATTGGTTACCATGGGAAATTCAAGGATTTCTCAAACTTGGATTAAAGAGTCAAAGCTCCAGGTGTATTTTTGATAAGGGAATAACATTATAACATGACATAAAACTAAAAAAAAAGTTGATTTTACGTAATACCCTCTCCACTACCTTCAAAGTTTTTATATTTATAACCAGATTCTTATAACAGTTACCATAAGAATCTGTGTTGTCTTTATTTAAAAGCTGCATTTTTAAGGTACTTTTCTCCACTCTGCTTTACACATATCCTAGCAGAAAAATAAAATGGACAATTTGTGCAGAACATCTTAAGTTGTGATTTTTACCTGCAGACAGACAGCATTGCTCTCTTGGTTGAATCACAGCACTGATTTCCATGCTGGTGGCGATTCACATCTGTGTTCTGAAATCCACCCAGAGGGAATACCAGGCGCTAATCCAATAAGCAGGTCCCCAAAGTGCTGGTCCTGAGAGACGAAGAAAAACACAACAATGGTTTCACAATGCACCCAGCCGAGGGAGGAAAAGAGAGGGAGAGAACATGAAAGTGAAGAGGAAACTGAAAGTGAGAAAAATAGATGTTAGGATTGAAGAAAAGTAGAAGGAACACGGGGAAAAAAAGTAATATATTTTGAGACAGTGCATGTGGTTTAAATGTATATTTAATATCACTTTTAATAATACTGCAGCACTGTGTGTTGTAGAGGAAGAGCAAGTGCCACATACAGAGGGTAGAATCCTGAACGCAGCCGTCCTGGGTCGATTCCTAAGACCTGTGTGTCTTCCTCTCTTCTCTCTACCTGTTTCCTGTCTGTTTATTCCACTAAAGGCCTCTAGAACCAAGATAGATTTAAGAAATGTTACAAATTTAAACCTCAAATTAAAACACATCAAGGTACATTTAGTTACTAGCATGCTCCTCCACTCTAGATCCAACTGTCCAAAAAACACACAGAAACCATTGACACTTTTAAATTAGGATGGAAAACATTTTTATTTACTACAGGTTTTTTACAAATGTAAAAAAAAGCTCTATCATTTTTGTCATGTCTTGGGTTTTTATCTTATTACCGTTTTTTTTCTTCTTATTGTATGATGTCTCAAACTTTTATGTAATGCTTTGCTTGTTTTTGATATAGCAGGAGGTTATTATTTCTGTTTATTTTTTCTGCAACGTTTTAATACGAATCAATTTGTCTTTCTGGGCATTTCAAACACTGTGCTCAGTTCAAGCTCTTCATTTCTCAGACCAACGGCAACAGTTTGATCCATTTGTCTCAATTATGAGGTGCAAAGGCAGTTTGTAGTGATGATTAAGAAGTGAATCTGCTGTTGATGTTGCCTGTCATTTATTCTGCTTCATTATACCTGCGCACACACATCTTTCCTCATCCTTGTCCCCAGGCAAACAATTCATACAAGAGTTATATCTCCACCACTAACCCTTTTGCCCCAAATGCAATTTGTACTGTTCTAAAGACACAGAGTCATCCTCGTCCACATGAGAGACCCTTTTGGATTTTCTGCACACTTACTGACACATACTGTCAATTTTAGACCCTCTCTCCCTGCAGACCCAGCAGCAATCTGCTGAAAAGTACAGGAGAACGAAGGAACAGAAATGATACAAAAACACAGAGGCACTGTTCTGAAGCAGGCACTGTTTCAACTGAAAGTAAATCAAAGACTACACAGAATTGGAGTCCATATGACCTAAAATTAATGCCAAAATGTTGAGATACAATGTGCAACTTTCTAATGCAGCTTCGAATAGTAAGTGAGACTGTGACCCGCTCTTTTTATAGCAGGACAAAAGCAGCATAACCAACAGAAAACAAACTTTAGCTGTGACCTTTGCTTTAACAAGGTTATGGCATGTCGATTTGGACAGCACAGTTCAGCAACAGGATGATTCAAAGTGCTTTGTGTGATAAAAACACAAAACAATAAACAAAAAAAAGCAGAACAGTGACAAAATAAAGAGAACATTTGATAACATGCTGAAGATGTGTCCATGCAGAGACATGTCTGTAACATGCTGGATCTTGACTTCTGTTAGTAAGACATCCCTCTATATTGGAAAGTAGACAAAGTGAGAATTTCAAGTTAATGTCAGCAGTAAGCAGTAAATGGAGAGTATAACCAGAGAAAATGGAGTGAACAGAAGCGGTCAGTATGTCCTCCACACTGACTGTTCAAAACTTTTTTGCAATATGCAGTGCAAAGATGCAGCATCTCACCCTGATTATTCTCTGAATTTGCTCACTCTGGAGTATTTTATTGTTCCACTGTCATGGGTCTGCTGAAGTAAACACTTGTTTTTTCCTTTTTCAGGATAATGAAGGGCAGACAGCGCTACATTATGGTAAGGAGCCCCCTTGTATTCATCTCAGCAATTGAAAAAACGTACATTGTCATGATTATGTTGTCTGCATGCGTCCTCCCCTTATGTACAGCAGCTTTCTTTCTTTGCCCAGACACACGCACACACACCCTTTGCCCACATTTGTCTCAGATTTATCATATTTCTTCTAACTCTCTGCTCCATTCTTCATCTTAATTTCTAACACTTTTCTATTTTTTCACCAAGTCTCTGTGATTCCTTTCTGCTCTTTGGTTTGTATGTGTGCCTCCTTAGCTGAGTGCGTGCGTGTGTGTGTACGCGCTTTTCTGTGTGTGTAATAATCGCCAGACCTCCCAGAGGAAATCAGCAGTGGTCCTCAGACTCCCCTGACCCTCTCGTGCCCCAACACAAGTGTCCCTGTTGGGCGGTGCTCACGTCCTTTGAGCCTCTTTATGAGCGTACATGTGTGTATGAGCTGCTGCACCATCTGTCCTCCAGCGTGGTGGCGTTGGAGTGGGCATGTTGCATCACCTACCAGCAGGCTACATACACACACATATACATGCACTCATCAGAGCAGCCCCTGAGGATGTGGTATAAAAAGATGACTAATAAACATAAGCGATGAACTCAAAGAGACAAATAGCAGAGAATGAAAATTCATTCCTACCTCTCTTTGCACAGGGCCGCAGTGGCTGGCAAGTGATTAATTGAGGGTTTACTGCTCACCATAAATTGTTCTCCTCCTCTACTGCTCCCCTGAGGGCTGGCCACTTTTTACGGCTCAAGGCCCAGCCGAGACACCCGCCACGCGCGCACTCGGCTGGCTGAATAAAATACTGTTTAGAGCAACAAGAGGAAAGCTGCAAGCAAAGCTGTAAAAAGCAAAAAAAGAAAAAGCAGTCGAGCTTGGTTCGTCTGATTTGGCTGATTCCCTGAGCTTTTAACACTTCATTCACCTCTACATTCATACATGCACTCACATTTGCTTACTTGCCCACATGCATTTTGATGTATCATCACATCTCGCGCATTTGGACTCCCACCAGCATCCAGGCCCGTCAGCCACCTCTGGGCTGCAGGTTAAAAGGCCTAGCTGTCAGTCACTGCAGCTGCTGACATCAGCGAACGTGGCACAGCACAAAGTCTGCTTTTTAAAAGGAGCCTGCGATTGATACTGACAGAGAAGAGCACTCACAACAAGAGAGGGATAGGGAGAGATGAGGGTGGTGGGGTGGGTGCCACAGGGTTTAGAGGTGCATCAGGAATGATGGGACTCACTAACTGGGTTAGGAAAGTGCAAGCTGTCCCTTCTCCTCTTTATTCTGCACTGAAACAGGGAGAGAGAGAGAAGACCCTTTTAGCGGGCCACATATTGCCAGTGGGGCAGAAATGAATTGTTTGAAGGAGGCTCAGGTCCAGGCCAGTGTCACTGCAGGGTCTGCAGATAAGCTTTTCATTAACTTCAACCCTCTAAATATGCTATATTAAACAATGCTAGTTGTTGAAAAAATATTTGGTAGGTTTACCTGAAGCAGATACCCATCACTACTACAGTTTAAAAGAGTTATTTCTAACTTTATCTTATTAATAGCTTAGCAAAACATGTATGGTTAAATATTTACTGAATAAAATGTAATACTCTGAAGTGTTAGTTAATTAAGTAAAAAAAATAAAACAACTTTCTCTTTCTATCTAATGTGAAACCAAAAATTATTGATATTCCTGATAGGTCAGCCTCAATATGATGGTAAATTAACAAGGTCAATGAAGCTCCAATGTTCTAACATGCCATCTGGGCCAGTCACAATAAACAATAAATCAATTAATTACATGATAAATTAAAAGAAACTCAATAATTTCCATTTGCTTGATTCATCAATTTTCACTTTTCCTTCTTTTTACTAAAAACTGAATGATAAAAGTCTTCAGTTTGGTGTTTTGGTCTCAACTATCCCTTTTTTTGAAAGATAATTTTGTTAACACAGACTTCATAATTCATTTTATTTGTGGTTCCTGTTGTTTTATTTATTTATTTTGGATATTTCAAATGTCTTCCAGTTCCAGTGTTTAAATGTTCATTAGAATTTAAATTGTATTGATCCTTGAGAATGTGTTTTTTTTATGTCATTAATGCTATTATATTACTTGAAAATTTTATTGTTTATCGCAATGAGTTCTGGGACAGTTTGTCATCTAGCAAAATTTGTAATCATGGCAGGCCTAATGCCACCTAAAACATGCATGTTTTCACAATATGTCTGTCTTAACACATAAAGCTTGTATAAGCATGCTTGTTCTCTGTTTTTATATGACTTTTTGATAATTCTCCATATCTTTATATTCCAGTTACTCATGTATTAACGCAATTTACAGAAAAAAGATTTTTTCCTTCTTCATAAACTCAACACTTGCTTTGAAGACCTCCTCCTATCCTCTGCTTCATTATGTCCTCTGTGTTTCCTAGCATCCGCCTGCGAGTTTGCTGACGTTGTAGAGCTTCTCCTGAACAGCGGCGCTGACCCATCCATCAAAGACATGGAGGGCTCTCTTCCCGAGGAGGTCACTGAATCCAGCGCCATCTCCACACTTCTGCGCCAGTACACCGCTCCGAAAGGCTAGCTCATTCATTTATAGTACCATCCAAGTCTTCTCTCGTCTCTTCTCCACACATTTGTCCGGCATTCCCATTACTCCTCCTAGATCCTTGGAAAGACTCTCGAGGTTCTGCGGTTTGTAAGCCAGGAATGCAGATATTTTGTTTTGTTGTTCTTTTGTTTCCAAGTTTTGAAGGTGAATCTGATATCATGTTTGTCTTTTCTGGAGTTCATCTGTGAACATATATGTTACATTTGATAAGACAAAAAGGGGCATTGCATGTGTTTTCAGTTATTTGTAAAAGTGTATATTGATTGTACAGTAGAACTGGATAACATGGCGAGACAGTGACGATTTGTTGACAATAATTTGAGGAAAGTATTCCCAGAATAACTCCTGCTAAACAAGCATCTATGTGGACCATATGACAAATTAATAAACTAGATAACGTCTTGGAAACATTTTACTGAAATGATTTTTACATAATTTTGATGTGACGTATCTGGATTTATGAGCTGTAAGTCTTTGGAAAAATACTTTTAGAAGTTTGCTCTTCTAAAAGTGTTTAACAATCCACTAAAATGAACAATATCACATAACTTAACATAAAGTACTGCACCATACAGACACTTCATATCAACCTGTCTCCCAGCTGAAACCTGATAACCTGACATACTTTTATTCTACATTCGTCCTCTCTGAGTTAGTTTATGATTCTGTTGTTATATATTAAGGAATGCTTCGTTCATTTAAAAGTTTTCATCATTAAAGTCTCAATTAAAGCTTTGCTTGGCCTCCATCAGTTGCTCGGTCGTGATGGGAAATGACCCCCACCCCTAAGCAGAAATTGGATACTGATAAACTCCTGCCAAAAAAAAAAAAAACAACAGTAGAGCCAAAAGGTGCTGTAACATGGTATTAGTTTTAGGTTGTACTTTAATTATCTCAATTTTTATTCAGTTGAATTGTGCAGAATATCACATTAAATGTGGTAAAAGTAAAAAAAAAAAAAAAAAAAGATTTAAATTGATTTCTATGTTTTTAAGACCAACTAAAAACCCTCCAACAGGTATATGCTATATATATATATATATATATATTGTCTGATGTTTATAATATTTTGCAGATTTATTATACTGCTCGTGTTTAAAAGTAACCAATTCATATCTAAAGTGTACAGACTGAACAACACAGTATGTTTTCAGCGCTGCCTCTGGGCTATGATGTCACAGAGGAACGTATCTGGAGACTCTCCAAACATAACCAACACATTTGGAGTCTAAATCTCCTTTACTTGTCGTCAAGCCTCGGCTCAAACACACACAGATACACACTCTGAAAATACTCTAAACCTTGACCCAGATTTTTAACTACACATTCATGAAGATCCCCCCGCAGATTTTCTGCACAGCACTTGAGACAAAGCTTAATCCTTAACTATCTAATGCACGAGTTCACTCTGACCCCATGCTCAACCCCCCTCTCTGCCCAGTGTCACACTGAAAATCTGCTGCGACTTAAGGTGTTAGATAACTATCAACATGTCTGGTGGGAAGCTGCCAGACCTTCAGCCTCGGATTGAACTGGATTGTACATACAGTGGTCTGCACAAAAGTAAATTCACGTCTTTTTTATTTTTCTTAAGATCTGAAGGTCTTTTCAACTTTTCTGTCCACTATTTTTGTTTGATAATGTAGCATATTGTGCTATAATATGCTACACACTTTCCTACTGATTAGAAAAGTGGAAGCTAAAAGAAGAAGAAAAGCCTGAGACAGAAGAACAGTTTCTGAAAGTTATGTCTTTAAAAAATATCAGGGTAAAATCTAGAGTAGCAGCATGAGAGATGCCTTTTTTTTCAGCTTGTAGCTCTTTAGCCTGCCTCTTGTTTTACACTTTTTCTTCATATAGATGATCTGCTTTACCTATGTAAATACAGCTGCTCAGGAGAGGTTTGTTACTGAACGTTAGGAAACAAATTGCATCATGAGGATTTAGGAACACAGTATAGTCATGCATTCTACTATATGGTCCTTATGGAAGAGTTGCAAGAAGAAATGTTACATGAAAAAGTTGTGGAAGAAATACTTTTTAACCTACATGCAAAACAATGTGTTTGTTGGAAAGTTATTATTTTACATCATCCTATGTTGTGTGTGGGGGAGGCAGCATAAGGGTTTCCCAGCAGGGACACTAAAACTGCCAAAAGATAATGAGAAGATGAATAGAGATACATGGTGTTCCTCACCACAGTACATTATAACCATGGCAGACCTCCTGGTTTTTACTTAGTATCAATTTACATCTTGATTGATATCTTGATGAAGACCAATTAAAATGTTAGCTTAGCACCTTTCACACAAATGGTGCCCTGAACTAGTCCCTCCTTCATTACTATCTGGATTAGTAAACTACAGGAAAAAATATAGACTCCATCAGTCATAGTATTTAATACATTTCTGTTCAGTGGTGTGGAACTATCCTATCAAAGTTTGATCAGTTTAGCTAGTTTACACTTTAAGTAAATGCTTCCTTAAAAGCAGACCACCTTCATTAGACATCACATTCACACTGTCTTACAGTGTTTACATTGTGCACAACACAGGGCGACACCTGCTACTGCAAATACAAGGAAATTTTGTTCTTGAACAGCAAGTAAGGGATACCACCCTGTGCAGTGAGCCATATGGTCAATATGAAAATCCACAATCGATTGAATCTGTTTACTTTGACAGCCTCAGATTATATTATGATGGAATGGCTCAAATTAATTAATCATCAGGGGAGATAATGTTTAGGTAGCATTCGTTTTACTTCTTGTCAAACACTGAGGTTCCTTCATTCACAGAAAGAACCCAAGATCTCAGAACTGCTTTTCTGCTTTTCTGAATGGCTTATTATTTGCATTTGGAAAATCCAACCAAAGTATCTTCAACTCCAATATGAGATTTATGTAACTGTATTTAGGATTTGTTTTCATGAGCCCTACGTAAGCTAAGATCAAAGCTTTTGAGTATTCAATGCAAGTCTTGGATGTGATGATCTACAATCCCACAAAGAGGAGAGGAGGCCATTTCACTGTTATAAATTCCATCCACATGCAGCCATTAGGCTGCTGGTGTTCCTCTGGAGCTTGTTTTGGTCTCACTGTTGTCTCCTTGTTGCTTCCTGAACCTCGGTTACAATGGATAGAGGTAAGGGAGGTTGACGGCAGTCATACTTTCCCCCCAGGTTGTCTGCAAGACTCTGACACTAAGCCCATTATGCTTCCATTATGGAGCTTCAATTTTCCTTTGAGCTTTTCACTTGTGACACTGCAGCTCCCTCCCTCTGCAAGCCTCAGACTCACATGCACCACAGCCTCCCTGTAAGCAGCCCTTCTGAATATTTATGCTGTTTCTTTACAGGTGAAAAGTAATAAAGTAGGATCAGAAGCAGTTTAAGGTATGTGTACTTCACTTTAGTGCTTCATAAGCCTTTTTTTAATCTTCTTTAGAGTTTATCTAGAAATATAAAACAAAGTAACATTTTTAATAACCAAGAAAGATTCAAACATAAAACCATTCAACCCACCATGTTATGAACTCGGCTTACAAAGTTAGAAGAAAGATAATCAAATCTTCTCTCTTAATGATGATAATAAAAGATGTAATAATTTTATTTATTCAGCTGCAAAGCCAGAGTATTTCTTAAATAGCATTTAAGTTGTAGAGGACAGCTGTGCAAAGATTTGTTGATTTTACCACTTATTTTCTGTTTTAAACTTTAACTTAATGTCATTACTGAAGATGCACTTCAAGAAATGCTAAAATAAATAAATAAATAAAATATATAGAGGATTAGGAATATTATCCTTGTTGTTGTATCAACCTTCTAGACATCCCAGGTTTTTTGGTTCTGGTCTGCTCTGCATCTCCAGAACCAGAACCAAACATGGAGAGGCAGCATTCAGCTTCTATGCACCACAAATTTGGAACAAACCTCTGGAAAACCGTAAAACAGCTGAAACACGGAGTTCCTTTAAATCTGGACTAAAATCTGGGTGTTGCTTTTGGACCATAACAAATGAAACACTAACCAACATTTTGATGTGGAATATCGGCACTTGGAAAAATGTAACGTTTCAGTTATTGAATTGAAGTTGTTTTTATGATGTTGAATGGCCTCATTGCTGAAATGTGCTGTACAAATAAAATTTGATTTATTGATTTGATTGACTAATCCCCCTAGATTATCATGAGCCCATTTTATTTTACCTGTCGTCTGTCTAATATCTGCAGCTCCAGCAACTGGACAAGTCGCAGTTTTCCTTTAAAACAACCTTGAAGGTGTCATTGAAAGACTTCTGCTTGACTCCAGCCAACTCAGCCATCATGCAGATCATTGTTTACTGCAGGGCTACATTGAAATCACTTGAAGAGAAAAATGTCCTTTCCCGATGCTCTGAGATTGACTTTCGGTCCAAAACAAATCCTGTCTATTTTGCATGTTAATTTATTCCTTTTTGCTTCATGCAAGAAAAAAAACATGGCGTTTCCTTTAGGAAGTTTGTAATAAAAGCCTTGCGATCGATGATAATGGCATTTGCGCTTGTGTTTGTCATCTTTGCAAAAGCAACAGTGGTGGAGTTCCCTCAGATTTATATGTATACTAGTGCTGTAAGTGGCGTGTAAATTATCCTAACTGTCTGTGCCGCTCTTTATCTTTGTAAGCCGGTTCTATTAGACCCTATCCATTAATGCCCATAGCCCATCCAATCAATGCTTAAATAAAAATCAGCTAGATTTGTGGCATTTTATGCAAACGTGCAAACTCCAACCAGAATGAGTGTTTGCCTTTTTGTTTTTATAATGCAGAAAGAATATCTAAAACAAAGCAATCGATAGCACTTATGTTTGGGTTGCACGGCCCTCCTTTCAGACAAATGTTCCACATTCCCACATAGAAATGAGTTTCATTCCGATGTATGCTGTGGCGTAATTTCATTATAACACATTTCATTTCTTTCTAATTATTTTAATAATTAGAAATAATTATAATTATGATCATGCTTAGCCAAGATCATAATTCAGTCATCTTTCACATCCACTTCATCTGGATCAGCGTTGCAGAGAGGTTGGACTATTTGAGCAAAAGGAGGAGCAGCGAGACACACACTGGACGGTACATCCATCCATCTGTCCATCCACGTACTGTCACTGAAAAAAAATATTAGTTTTTTTTAACTAGCGTCAAAAATTATTCAAATTTGTTACAGCTAATTTGATTAATTTTGCTCAAGCTACAACTTCAGAATTATCCGAAACAGAATGACTAGCTTGAGCAAAACTAATAAAATTAGTTCAAATAGACATTTCTGTTTCAGTGCAGGAGGTGAAAGAGGTCTTTGACTAGGCCGTTCATGCTATGAATAGCATGAATATCTGCATTCTGGAAGGTGAATATCTGCATGAATATCTGCATTCTGAGAGACTCAGAATGCAGATATTCATGATATTCAGTACTGAGAGACTCAGTACTGAGAGACTCAGTACTGAGAGACTCAGTACTGAGAGACTCAGTACTGAGAGACTCAGTACTGAGAGACTCAGTACTGAGAGACTCAGTACTGAGAGACTCAGTACTGAGAGACGCAGTACTGAGAGACTCAGTACTGAGAGACGCAGTACTGAGAGACTCAGTACTGAGAGACTCAGTACTGAGAGACTCAGTACTGAGAGACTCAGTACTGAGAGACTCAGTACTGAGAGACTCAGTACTGAGAGACGCAGTACTGAGAGACGCAGTACTGAGAGACTCAGTACTGAGAGACTCAGTACTGAGAGACTCAGTACTGAGAGGCGCTGCAGGCGCTGCAGAAACGTTTCTGCTGAAGAGCAGCATTTCCCACAGCATGATGCTGCAACCAACAAGTTTCCCTGTGGTGATTCCACATTTCTGTGTCCCCTGCATGACTTGTGGGAAACGTTAAACAAGAAACATTATAGCTTTCTGTTAATGAAGGCTTACTCCCTTCATAAAGACCAAATATGTTGAGTCCATTAATAGTTGCTATCCTTTTAAAATATTCTCCCACCTGAGCAGCAGATCTCTGCATATTCTCCAGAATAACAGTGGGCTTCTTGGCTGCTTCTCTAAATAATGATCTACTTATCAGTTTAAGTGAACAACCGTGCTTTGTGAGACGTTCATCTAGAGCGAACTCTGCTTTAAACCTCTCCACATGTTTCTTGTGTGTCTGCTGTGATGATGCAGTTTGTTCTCTTAGGCCTTCACAGAACAACTGTATTCATACCGAGATCTTCTGTTTCTTAGCCAGTGTTCTTTTGGGGGTTGACCTCTCGACGCGCCGACCTTCTCAAGAATAGTATTTGTGAAAATCTTTTAAAATCATATGAGATCCTTATAAGATACATTGAAGTTCTTGGTTGTAATATAACAAAATGTGAAAAAGATATGAATACCTTTCCAAAGTACTGCGTAACTATAAATCTTTTAAATAGTTGTGTCGCATCACAAGGGGAGAAAAAAGATGTGAGACTCTACCTTAGAGATAGTTTCATGTCTATAGAGCAGGAGCCTCGTTTACACAGACAATTAGTCCTTAGCACAAATGTCTGGGGTTTGATTCCCGATTCAGAGAGCCACAAAAACGAGAAGAAATATCTTCATCTCTAACAATGTTCCACAAAAGGGAATTATTTTAGTCAGCTTTGAGAAAATCCTCAAAGCGTGATGGCTTAGAATCAACACTGCTTTAATGCACAATGTATTTAAAATCCTGACTTACTCTCAAAAGAGACACGTTCTCTGACTGGCTACAATACATGTTTGGCCATATTTCACAAATCACTCTACGATTAGTTAACAGTCTAGGGATTAAGGGTAGATTTGACTGTGCTGCAATCTGCTCCAGTGTCTCCTCAGCACTGATAGGATCAGAGAAGCAGCCAGCAAGGCATCTGTCTGTGTGCATATTTTATTCCCCTCCCCTCTGTCCTCCCATATAGTTTCTTTTCATGCATCTTTCTTGTCACCCCCACTCTCGGAGAGCGAGAGAGGAAAACAGCATCGATCACTGTTAAATGATTGACCAATGCCTGTTGGAGGTACTAAATGGATCTCCACAATTGAATAGAGGCCTAAGTGTGTGGTAAATGCTCTCAATGGGTAAATGAATTTGTGGGTTAACTGGCTCGAAGAGCATTTCGATAAGGCAAAAATAATAAAAACACCAACAGGACATATTTTTCTTTAAATGCGTCATAAATAAAGCTCGCCTGGCAATCTTAGCTCTCGCATTCATCACTGCAGGCCAGCTCTGTGAAAAATAAAGAAAAACTCACTCAAGGGGTAACCAAAGACAATTCAGCTTTATTTACCTCATATAGATTTACCTGTACACGGTTCATACCATTACACAGAAGGCATAAATGAATAAATTCAGTGCTCTCTTTTACATCTTTTTCAAAGACACATGGAAATAATAATAATAATAATAATAATAATAATAAATAGCGCTCATGAAACAAGACAATCTACACGTTTTCAAACTGTACAAAATTTACAACAATAAGATGCAAACTTCTGAGGCAAAACAGACTGAACAAAACTGCTTCAATGATGGGTTTCCTGTGTTGTTTTCCTCTAAAATCCCAGATTTCAGCCAACAAATTACTTTGTAATTCAGCTGTGAGCAGCATTTACTGCGTATCCACTGGTTTGTACAGGGAACAAAGCTGTGACACACGTCTGACAGGAGGGATTATGCTTTTTATTTACATAGCATGAACTAATTGAAATTACCTGGCATTACTGAAATGCATTTTTCACTTTTCTAACTCATGTTTTTTAAAGTAATGTCATAATAATAAATCATCAAAAGCCTTTATTCCAAAACAGTTCAAATAAATTATGCATAATAAATAAGCACTTTAAGAAATAAAGATCCATTTTAAAGGCCAAACTTTTTCCCCTCTCTTGATTTGTCTGTTTCACTCACATGTTAAAAGTATTGTGATTTTAAGAGGTAAACACATTGTAATTTGTGGGCTGTAATCTGTAACTGTGTCACTGCCTGTTATTTGATTTGCCGTGAGGTAAAATACGAGAAAAAAAAAAAAGAAGACTTGGCATTTTGTTTTCTCCAAAGAGGTGCTCACATCGACCGGCTTGTCCTCAGATCAGAGACAGGAGCAGAGATGAGATCTGGGAGGATGCATTTTCCTGCACAAGCATGAAACGCTTAGTTAAATTTACAACTTAAACGAAGCTCACAAGGGATTTACTTTTGAGATATTCTTCTTCGTAGCAAATAATTTGTGAAGCTGGAGCTGACGGTGAATGATCTCTGCAGCCGATCCAGCTCAGATGCTGAATTATGAGTTCTGAATGTGGCAGACTGTGTTAATCCTTCTGGTACAAAGGGCCGACATCACATCTGGAGTTGGGGGAAGTAGGTTGATAGCAGGCAAAGCTGAGGCTGCTGCCGACTGAGAAGATTATCAGGAGAAGGCTGGATCTGACTGAAGAGAGCAGAGCAGGGGCATTTCTTTGTTCCTTGTAATACTTATTGGTGTTTTTATTTATTACAGAAACAACATGTTTTATATCTTTGTATCTGAAGAATAAATTAATGCAGAAATATGATCTATACTGAAAGTTTCAGCTCCTCGTGTGAAGAAAGGGTTTAATACGAACGGATTTCTTCTCTGAAGCGTCTTTTACTCAGATTAAATTCTGTAAATATGACCGCTTTGTCTCAAAACACCCTCAATTTCTGGATGCACAGATCAGCAGATCAGACCATTTCTCAAAACACTCTGTTGGTAACACATGAAAAACCTAAACAAAAAAAATATGAGCATGTTTCTAGATTCACGCTTGTGCCACTGCTCTTGTAAGTTTTTCTCCGAGTGAAACACTGTTTGCCTTGTGCATACGTCTGTCTCCTCTGCACTCCTGTCCGTTCACGTAGAAAAAGAAGAGGAGAGTAAAGTGCAATGCCAATGTGAAGGCTCCGGTACGGCCGGCCAGCAGTTCAACTCATTGTGAATCAGAAGCATGCAGCTGCCTTCTGGGCCCGGTATAAATGACGGCCCTGACCTGTGTGTTTGAGCACAGTCCACCAATGTTTCTGGAGATTTGTTTCTTTGTAGCGACTGAACAGAATAAAAACAGGCAATAATTAAAAAAGAAAAAAAATGTGATGATGCAGTGTTGAGATTGAACATTCAGATGTTGCTTTACTGCTTAAGTCCAGTCTGCATCTTCCAACCTGGTTGTTATCTCACTGCTCGGACTCCAATCAAGCTTTTTCTCTCCACCGAGCAACACAAAGCACAGCAGTCTCGCAGGGTGAAGTCAAGAAAAGTTAAAAAAAAAACAACAACAACATCTGTTTTGTCCGTTTGATAAATCCTCATAGTGGTTCTTCTTCTGAGCTGGAGGCTCAAAACTGGGAGTGGTCCATCTCATCCAGCCAGGAGGCCGGGCTGGTGGGGAAGTCAGGGTATCCCGTACTGCTGCCCGTGGAGAGGTCTGAGGTGGGACCCCCCGCCATGGCCCTCAGAGCCTGTCCCACTCCGCCCGGCCCCCCCTGCGCCACCAGACTGTCCATGTTAAAGGTCAGGTTGTTGAGGAGAGGTGTGTGGCCAGGCAGGGAGGTGATGGAGGAAGGTGACTGCGGTAGACCGTAGGGGCTCCCTGGCCGGATGTCTTGGTAGGGCTGTCCCGCCGCGTCGACGGAGAAGCCGCCGTTCAGGACGGCGCTGCTGGTCATGTCTCCCACGCTCCCATAAAGGCCATTCGCATGGCTGAGGTCAGACAAGACTTGGTCATCTAGAGAGGAGATCAGAAAAGAAGATCAGTAAGAAATAAGACAGATTTCTCTTCTTTAATAGGTTTAATTGAGCATTAAGTGAAACACAGTCTTTTGCTTAAGTATTCAGACAACTTGAATGTTTTATTTTTGCAGCAGAAATCTGTTTTAATGGCTTTTTACATGACAGAGAAACCCTAAAGTGGTGTATAACTTTGAAGTGTTTGGAAAAATGGTTTTGAACGTCTCCCAGGTTAAAATGTTTAGAGAAACAACCAAACATAATTGCAATTATTTTGGGTCGGTCGTTTTGGAGCTTGGCAGATCTAGACTGAACAATTTTCCCATTCAAATAACTCAGCATGAACAATTCTCACCATAGATTCTTAGTTGTATTTAGGTCTGGGCTTTGACTGGGCCAGTCTGTAAGTACATTGTTCTGTTATAGATTTGACTGTGTTTCAGTGTCAATGCAGAAAACCTGTAAGGCATAAGCAAACTAAGTATGCTTAGTAAAGTATGCTTAGTAAACTAAGCAAACTAAGCCGCTTAGGGCCCCAGGACCACCAAGGGGCCCCCTCAGTGGAGGTGATTTTCTTGTTTGTTTTGTTCTTTTAGCAATGATTTTTATGTCATTATAATAACAAAAACACACATTTTCACCATAAAGTGATTTGTTTTTACAATAATATGTATTTAATAATGTATGTAGAAATCTATTTTGAGGACAAAAAGAAAACAAAATTGCTCTTGGGGGTCCCTGGTGGCCGCGGTAGGTACCGCACGTTTCGCCGGTAATTTGAGCTGCTGTGCAACGTGCAGAACATCCAAGGGTCCAAAGCTCCCTTAAAAATAAATAAGCAAAACAATGTCTCAAAAAAGTACTTATCCTTCGGGGAGGGAGAAAAGAGGAAGAATAGAAAAAAAGCCAAGATAAAGGTTTGTTTTAATATGTTTTCGTAATGTAATGTTTCTAAAAAAGATATGTGAAACTGCTAATAGAAAATTATCTTCATAGGAGAGCTGTTCGAAGCTATAGTTAGTGATAAGTTGTTTGCTGTTGATCATTTATGTGGCTAAAACAAACAATATTTTTATATCATAAGGTATGTGAAACTTCTGTTAAAATCATTTGAAGGCTCAGAATCAACCCGGTGCCGGTACCGGTCCACATTCTCAGGGGAGAAAATCTCACCTGGTGTAAATAAAATTTTTAGCTACTGGAGAAATTAATTTAATCATAGAGCGTCGTGAATATGTGTGTAGAGCTGCACCGATTGCAGTTTTCTGGCCGATCCAAAGTTACCATCTTTAAAAAGCCTGACCTGCCGGTTTTGAGTTTGTCTGAAATGTTGCTAAATATAGTAAAAAAGTCACTAAGTTGGGTACAGTGGGGTGAATATTGTTAACTGTAAACTTGACCTGATGGGCCGGTCTGTCAGTCAAACCTCTTGCTGCAGAGCAGAAGAGGACAGAGAATGATTTATAAGTCTTTGCTGAGAAAAATAAGATCAGGGGATAAGATGGGCTTCACATGTAAGTATCGGCCAATTAAATATCAGCCGATCACGATCCCCCAAAATTAAGGAAATAGGTGCCCAGAAATCCAAGGGCCGATAAATGTATCCTATAATATATATGCATATGATATAATGTAAACAGCACTATCAGAGATGCAATAAGTTTACAGCAGGTGTGCGAATGATCTAATATTATGTTGATTTCAACATAATATTGTTAGCAGAAATAGAGGGCCCAAAACCAAATTTTGCTTAGGGCCCCATGGAGGCTTGGGCCGGTCCTGTGCAAGGTGAACAGGTTTTCTCCAGAATGACGTCAATAAAATGTGACCAGCTTTTCTATTCCTCTCAAAGAAAACCAGCCCCACAGCATGATGCTGCCACTAGCGTGATTAATGCTAGTCTTCCATCACTCTTACCTTTTTAAGGTGATTGATTGAACAGAGCTTTGTGAGACTGTCAAAGTTTGGGATATTATTTGTATGAAGATCCTATTGGCTGAATGTGATTTTATCTTGAGCTATTCGAGAAAAGGAGGACGAATACAAATCCGCACCAAATGTTTCCGATTTTTTTTTATTTTTGGACAATAAATAAAGAAATAAATACAACAATGCATTGTTTTCCTTCCACTTCAGGAACTGTGCACTGTGCAGTGTTTTTATGTATTGTAAAACAGATTGAATTTTGTGGCTGCAATATGACAAAGTGACACAAATTCAAGTGATATGAGTATTTGTAGAAAGACTGCATGTGAAGTGGAGAGGCTTTATGTTTCTCTCAAAGGGAACTTAAAAGATTAAAAACTTAGCTCTTTAGCATTCATTAAAGACTGCAGAAGCTCTTGACTCATATCAAGTAAAATGTGTGGATCCTGATCTTCTAAACAGCATGACGCACATGCTAAACCTGAAATTCATATCTATGTCTGTGTGCTGGTCAATAACTGCAGCACAAAATATGTGTTTACATCTCCAATCGATCCCCTGCGTGGCTTCAGTAACAACAAAGCCCAAAAGCACTTTCTCTCTAATTGAATAAAAGCCTCACATGCTTTATAGAGTTTCTGTCACCATGTTTTCATTTCTCATAAAAACAGTGTTCTTTTTCAAATTGGTTCAGAGACTTTTACAATTATCCAAAAAGGGAAAGAGAAGGGGGGGCTGTGAATATTAAACAACAAAAAGATGCCTAAAACTCCATTTGCATCCCACTAAGGAGCCGTTGCTCGTTTCCAATAAGCTCCATCACACAACAAACAGAGGCAGGAGGCATCAGCGGCCACAGAGGAAAACCGAAACAGGTATGACATTTTAGATTTGCCTCAAAGTGGCACACTCCAACAGGAAACACAAAAGCCACAAAGACACATTGGTATCTGCAGCTCTCATGTGATTTACCATTTTGAATGCTCCCTTAATCCTATTAGCAGGAATATGTCTGCTAATTCCCTTTCTGGGATGACAAAAAAAAAATACCTCTGAAGCTCAGTTCGCTGTCACTGAGCCCTGCATCATCAGCCGAGCTCTCCTTCTCCACTTTGGTTCCTCCTCTGTTGCGTTTGACACTTTTATAGAACTGAGTCCAACGGTGGCGACCGGCGTCTTTCTTTAGACGCTTCTCCTTTGCTCGCCGGTTCTGGAACCAAACCTGCCGGGATAAGCCATTATATTCATCTTTAAAAAAATAAATCAAACAAATAACATTGCCATCATAATTTCCTTTTTCATTTTTTTTTTTTTTGTTTGAAAATTTTAGTTTGGCATTAAACATTTGATAAAGCCAGAAAGTTTATTTTTTATGTAAACATGATGTAATATTTGACCTCTCCAATTGAATGGCATACAGTTTATAGCACCTATAAAAATTGAATAAATAATAATAACATATGACTGATTTTTACCAATATTTGTTATAATCAAAGATTTTGCCGCAATAAAAAGTTTAAAATTGAAAAATAAGAATATGTTTATTAATTTAGAACATTAGCTAAAAAAAATTTTTTATTATAAATATATTTATAAATAAATGTACACATTTTAATTAATTCAAAATTCTGCACATACAGTACATAGCTAAATAATTATTTGCTTTTTTTTTAAAGGATGGGATCAAAAACAATAAAACAATGTCAGTGCAACATACAGAATGGATTAGGATTAAAATAGTAACAATGTTCTATCTCAGCATGATCAAGAAACAAGAGTTTCGCTAAAATACCTAGAAGCTTCTAAACACATAAAGCAAACATGATTTTTAAGTCCTGATAAGAAAACTACAGACTTTCCCAGTCATAATGACATTATTTTAATTACTACAGATGATCAGAGGGACGAGTATTAACGTCCTACAACAGAGGAATTCACTCAACCAAAGTCAAATTGGAGTGTACTCATTTTGCAGGTCAATTTTTCAAAAATAAATTTAAAAAAAAGAATGCTCTACCTGCACCACCCTCATGTCCAGGCCTGTCTCAGAGGACAGCTGCTCTCTGACGTGGCGGGCTGGCTTTGGAGAGTTTTTGTAGGCACTTTTGAGGGTCTCCAGCTGCTTGGCGGTGATGGTGGTCCTGGGTCGTTTGGTCCCACCCTCTGAATCATCTGTAAACACAGTTGCAAACATGAGTGGCATCCCTCTGCATTTATTTGTGTGTGTGTGTGTGTGTGTGTTTTAAATGAAGAGAATAGTTATGCAGGGCAGTGTATTATTGTCCTTGTGCATCTGTCCCACTCCCACAGCAGAGGACATAAATCTACCCTTTGCCAGAGGAGAGGAGTTATTGGAGCTGCACCGTATAAGAGCATCGGTTCACTTTACATAATCAATCAGAGACGCATGGAAATCTCAGAGGAGAGGGAGGGACAGAAACAGCACACACACCCAGATGACAAACACCAACGATCCACAGTCAGAAGTTATTTTGCCTCGCTGAGAGGTGCATACAGCTTGATCTATCACGCTCCTCTGCAATTCTGATGCGGCCCAGTTAGGTCAGAGCCTTTCAGCAGCGAAGCAGATAGATGGACATTTGCAACAATCATTTTATATCACTGGAAGTACATGTTCACCCTTTCTTCTCATTCCGCTTTGACAGTGAGCAACACCTACCGTTCTGTTTGGCGGTCTCATAATCCACCTTGCACACCAGCCTCCCGTCCTCCATGAGGTAAAACTCATCGCCGGTGGCCAGCTGTCTGCTGCACATGATGCAGGCGAAGCAGTGCAGGTGATACACAAAGTCCTGCGCCTTCCGCACCACCTGCGTCGGAGGGATGCCCTGTTGGCACGACGCACATTTTGTTCCAAAACGCCTGAAGGGAAATATGAAGCAGAGATGGTGATGGTGATGCAGACAGCAAAACTTCTATCAGATATGTTGTCAAACAGAAATATGTAACAGAGTTCGCAACATGGGAAGTCCTCGCTGTTAAAAGCAAAAGGAAACAAGCTCTGCAGTGCATTTCTGTTAACAGCAAGCCTGACTGATGCATCAGTGGAATGCATCAGGTTTGCATATCTGCTTGTGTGCTGGCATGCTTGTATTTTTGCAGCTAAAGTACCGACATTAAACAGAGCTTGTTGAGGAAGGCAGCACACAGTAAACCCACCCCAAGGAGAACCAGTAAAACACTGACTGAGGAGAGGAGAGGCTCTAAATCAGGAAAGCACCCAATCAAAAATAAAAAGCAAAGTGAAGCCTTCCAGTCTCTAACCAGAAAAACCACATGTGTGCTGTTCCATGTTTGAAGAGTTTTGAACATGCCAACGTCCCCCTCACAGGGGCCCCTGGGTCAACTAATACAGTTAGCAACCAGTTAGACTCCAGAGCTCCTCGGGGGTCTCGTTCAAGCTTTGAGCATTAAAACCTTTCAAACGTGATTTAGTAAAAAGCCCAGATCTGCTGATCCTGTTTTGGATGAAAGTCAAACTCAATTTTCTTCTGTAATGCTTCTGAAATCCAATCATTAAAAGAAAGAAGCAAAACGGCAAAAAAAAAGAAAAGAAAGAAAGAAAAAAAAAGATTGTGAAATATAGGGATTTATAATCAGAGCCAAGTTAATCTATGGGTGTTAAAATCACAGATGTTATAAATAGCATCTTCACCAAGCAGGCAGGGATCCAGAGTGAAGGTTTACCACCACTTTAAAATAAATGTCTCATAACTTTCTTCCATCAGAAAAAAAGGATTTTCTCCATCTGCCCCCTCCCCCACATGTTGCTACACACTGCCAGTCAGATGGCTGGCAGTGACATATTACACTTTCCTGCCCCCTACAAAAAATACAGAAAACCAGCTTTCAAAGTATTTCAAAATATTTCTAGTCAAGCATAATATGGAAACTAAAAAGACGCCAATGACAATGATGAGTAAAGTCACAACCAGCAATATTACCAGCATGTTGAACCAATGTTACTCTATAAAGAGCAGAATGACGGCAGCTATATTTCATGGAATAAACATTCAAAACCTAATAAGTTTGGCGTCAGTTTATTATATATTTTGACTTAAATTTGTGTATCACATAAAAAAACAGAGCAATTGCTTTCCAAACAATCATTATTATTTTGTAATAATAACTCTGTTATAAAAATTTAGCTCTGATATGGATGCATTCAACTGTCTTGCCAAGATTAAAATAAATGTTATGATTTTTTTTTTTTTTTGTACAAAAATTGTAATACTGTGAAAATATTGTATTTTTACACATCATATATCATGAACATAGAATACCGGTTTATGTCTAATCTGCACTAATATCTATGCCTTATACAAATAAATAACTCGCTACATGAGCGATTCTAAGCGTTATTTCTGAATTTTGGCACTTCTAGCAGCTTTGATGCATCAAATAGTCCCCCAATAGAAATGCTGCAATTTTTGCGACTCAAAATAAAACACAAACCGGTGATAATGCTCATTAAAAAAGAACAAAAAAACAACGACAAGAAGAAAAGAGAAAGGCGCACTGACTTGAAAAAGTCCTCCTTGCAGTAGACGCTGCCTGCCCGGGAGAAACATTTATCCGCCAGCGGGGTCTGGCAGTCTGCACACTTGAGGCACTTGGAGTGCCAGTGTCTGTCCAGCACCTTCAGGATGAACTTATCCAGGATGTGCTGACTGCAGCCTGCACACTGAGGGATCTCTGCCAGGAGAAACAACGAGAAGGCCATGTCACACTCAGCCACCGGCACAAGTCAGCCAAAGGTCCAACATCACCAGAGAGATTTGCTGTTTTATATATATAGAAAAGTCGTTTCGGAGGAGGGAATTTTCTTTATTTCTCACATTGCCTTAGGAGGTTGTGTGCAGAATTTCAGCGGTGAGGAATTTAGAATTACGCTTGCTAAATAAATTCTTTGTCAAACTCAACCAAGAGCTAAAACTACTATAAATTTTAATAAATCAGAGGGAGGGAGCATTTTTATGATATAAATTATTAGGTTGTCATATGTTTTTGGATTTTTGTTCATTCGGGATTTTCACTCATTCTGAGGTTTTCCAGTAACGTGTTTCCTGATCCTGTTTTCACTTTCTTGCTCTTCTGGTACATTCTCGTTTTTAAGGAAAATCAATCCTCACATAGCAAATGTTGCCTTTTTTTTTTTTTTAGATAAAATTGCACTAGAATATAAATGTATTTGCATAAAACCGTGTGCGCTCGGTAAGGACTTCCGTCTCTGTCCAACGTGCTGATCTCAGAGGTATCCGTCTGCAGAGCAAAAATGCTTTTTTTTTTTTTTTTCTTTCTGACGACGTATTGATTTTCTCCGTCTTAATCTGGTTTGCCTCTTCCATCTCGATCTTAATTAATCCCTGAATGATTTTATGGAAAGCGTGGTGACAACCAGTGTCTGTAGGTGAGACTGCGTCCTGACATAAATCAAGATCAAGCGATCGATTAGATTCAGATTTTTAAAAAATAAAATAAAATATAATAATAATAATAATAATAATAATAATAATAATAATTTCGAAAACTAAATCTGCAGCAATACACACGAAGTCCATTCAGACACACAAGACCTTTATGAATTTATTTCCAAAGCACAACTGATCGATTTTTAATTTACTTTAAAAACAGAGCCAGAGCCACGCATTTGACGTCGTTTTTGTGTCGTTCCTTCTGTGCATGCAGGCCTTCTTTATTATTATTATTATTATTATTATTATTTTTTTTTTTTTTTTTTTTTTTTTAACTAAATAAAAGATAATCTTTCCATGCAAAGTAAGGTTGACGTTACTGTTGTGAATGTCTACAAATATTTTTTTTAAAAACAACATTGATTGAAGCATTTTTTTGTTTTTGTTATACATCTGCATGGTTTCCACTGCGGTGACAGTATGAGGTGAAAGTGAGCAGAAAAATGAGCAGGAGTCTGAACCCACGCAGCGGGACTGTTTTCTGGCGATAGAAATCACATCTGCACGCTGTAAAAACCTCCCTATAACAAAAACATAGATGTTATTCTGCATTCTGCAAATGCAGGTGCTGCGAGAGAAGCATGCTTGCAAACATAATAACTATAATATAGTAAAAATGTATGATTTTTTTTTGTTTGCAAAAATTAGATCTGGAAAAAAACGTCAGATCGCCATTCTGAACCACTCATAATTTTTTAAAGGTGAGAAATAGAGTCATAGATTAGATTTTATTGTTACAAATTCAGCTTGAATCCTGACAACCGGGAATATGTGCAGATGCAAACATTGTTCCCTTAGCAGAAATATTTGGGACTGGCCCTAACCCTAGCCCAGAATTTATTTGTTAAATGAAAATAAAAACATTTAAAGTGTATGTAGAAGAGAGGAGTGATCTCTCAGTGCAGCCAGAGTCTGTTTTCTGTTGCGTCACTTTCTTCTCTTTACAACTTCAACATTTAAAAAAAAAAAAAAAAAGGAATTAAAAACACATTTCCAGAGTGAGGCTGATGCCTCCAACTTTTCACTTCACTAAGTAAATAACTTAGGATTATTTACTTAGTAAATAAGTAAATACTACAACCCAAGAGTCATTAGACGTTTCCCTTTTTTCCGCATATGAGATGCTGAGAGCGGCTGCTTTGGTTCCTGAAATAATCCAGGTTTAGATCCAGGATGAATCCTGGCGCTGCAGGAGGCTGAGTGGCAGGATCTTTATCCAATCTGTTAATCTGTATCCATTCATAACATTAAAGAGCAGATAGATAGACAGATAGACAGATAGATAGATAGATAGATAGATAGATAGATAGATAGATAGATAGATAGATAGATAGATAGATAGATAGATAGATAGATAGATAGATAGATAGATAGATAGATAGATAGATAGATAGATAGATAGATTTCGTTTTGAGCATTTTATATTATAATGTTCTGAAACTAGATTAATTAAGTTGCAGTAATTATCTCACCCTTACAGGGTTATCATTATATTTTTGTTTTCTTTCCTTCTTCTTCTTGTGTGGGTGGGTGTGGGGGTTTCCTATCAGCCTCCTGCTCCATCTGTATATTTTCCTAACTCGACCCTGAATAATTGGGTCAGAGCAGAAATGGATCCGGTCGCACTTCAATCTTTACGCGGTCAGATTATGAAAGGCCCCGGCGCGGATTAACGAGCGAACAGACGTAAGATATTTGACGCCGAAGTCCAGGAAATGTTGCGAGGTTTCGTTGCTAATTGCCGCCCGCAAATGTCGGTTCTGATGCCAGCCCTGTTGGACTGAGAAACCCGAGGCTTTCACTGGGCTCGGTGACCGATGCCAGTCAAAGCCAGAGCGCGTTTGTCTGACGGGCCACGATGACAACCGCGTCTGATCTCCTGACCATGCAGGCTCGTTTACACATTAACAGCTGGGAGGCTCAGTGTGAATCCAGCAGCTCTGCACCGAGGACGCAGCGCTGCTGACACCAAACCACCGCTTCAGAACAGAAATTATTGATAACGTTTAAGGAAGCTTGAAACTGCATTGGCACCTTCTGCAGAAAACAGCTGCAGAGATGAACGGGGCGTTCATCCCTTGGCAGTGACTTGGTTTCATCTAAGTACTTTAGCAGCTTGTTTTACAAGCAGCATGACACATCACTGGCCTGTGAGGGCTTCAGTCTCCTCTCCTTGTTCTCTGGCTGTAAGTCAGCCCCCCTCTCCTTACGGCCGACCCCGCAGCAGTGGTCGCGTTCACCAACCTGTTCCCGGACTGGCAATCGACAGAAAAAGGCGAGAGGATGGTAGGTGGGGGGGAGGAAAAAAATACCAAACAATGTCTTACGCTGCAGTGGGACACCGAGAATCTCCGGTAAACTCTTTACAGGACTCTCTGTCGGTAGAACCGCCGCACTTTGCATCATCGTGATCCAAACGCACGCACATACACCCGCAACGCGGTGGGCGCACTGCCCCCGTCCTCGCTTGTGTGCAAAAAAAAAAAAAAAAAAAAAAAAAAAAAAAACAAAAAAACCCCCTCAAAAACACGAAGCTGTTGCTGAGGCCCGTTTCCGCTCAAACCTTCGTTTCCAGGTATTTCTCTCTCTATTCCCAGGGTGATGCCCGAGCCGCGCCGCGCCGCGCCGTGCCGAGCTGTTTTGGAGTATGGAGCAGACAGGCTGCTCTGTCCATTCAGCGCCGCAGGGGCGGCGGGGGTCTGACGTCAACCCGGCGCAGGCTCACCGGGAGCCAATAGGAGCGCAGGTGGAGAGCCCTCCGCCCCCCTTCTCCCCAGCCACAGCAGAAGTGGATAGCATCCTCGACAGGAGTAGAGGAGAGAGGAAGAGGGGCGTTCAAGATGGTATATGAAAATGTCTCCGGAGAGGCGGAACCTTGCTCCTGTGGAGAACCATAAATAGCTCACTGCAGTGACTCTCTGAGGGGCCCCGGGCCAGCAGGAGCTCCCGAAGAGGAGAACCCAGCAAGACAAATGAGCATCAGTTTGTCTTGCTTAAATCAAACCTCGTCTAAGAAAATTTATAAGAACAAAACAGCGTTATTTTTTTGTTGTTGTTGCAGAAATATTGAGAGCCGATCCAGGGTTTTCCAACCCCGTGTGCAGAATTTAATTTGGCGCCCCACGGCGCGAAATATCTACTCTTCATCCTGTCAGTGCAGGTCTTTTGACCCTTTCTTCTTTTTCTTTTATCCTTTTTTTATGTTATTATTTTTTTTGCAAACCCACAGCTATTACTTGGTGATCTGTAAACATCTAAAATGTGGATAAAAATGTTTCCCATCTCCAACAACAAACATGATATTTTTAAAAAATCAGTTTTAGATGATGACTCTGTGGGAATACTGTTCAAACTGTTTTTGTTTTTGTTTTTTTTCTGAGGATGTGCAGAACTTTGTGAACGTATTTCTCATTGGGGCTCCATGCTGGCAAGGAGCCCAAGTTTACTTTTGCTTTTGCTCATCCAAACTTTACATGTGTCATTGCAACAGAAACAAACGCGTTTTGCAGCATGAAGTTACAAATAGTTTCTCCATTTGGAAAGAATAATCTTACCAGAATCAGAGAAAGATGTACGTCTGCAAAAAACCAGCATTTAACCCTAAATCAGCATTGAAGGTGCAATGTCCACCACCATCAAGACAGTCACGCATGACATCATCATAAGTCGCAACCGTTATTTATTTATTCACATCAATGTATTACTTCACCTCTAAATGATGCGAATTGTTTCATCTCAAAGACCTTCAAGTCATATTTTAAATTACACCAGGATTACTGATCTATATCATACTAGAGGTAAAGTTGGAATTTGTCAACACTAAACATAGTGTTGACAAATATATATAAATTATATATATATATATATATATATATATAAATAATAATAAAAATAAAAAATAATATATATATAATAATATAAAAGAATAATATATATATATATATATATATATATATATATATATATATATATATATAATATATATATATATATATATATATATATATATATATATATATATATATATATATATATATATATATAATATATATATATATATTATATAGCCTATATATAAAAACCCCACCAATTACTTCACTTAAATTATAAATACTTTAAAAATATTACAAATAGACAGTTGTGTTGAATAAATAAAGATTGAATTAATATTTTCTATCAACTAACTTCTGGAGCATAGTGAAATAAATAAATAGAAAAAGAAAATAAATTATGTCTTGTCTTTCCGATTTGGGTAAAAGTTCCAAATGATCAATGGCCCCCATCTGCACTCCACCTTTATGCTATTCTAGAAGCGCCCCTGTAAACACACGCATACACACACACACGCACACCCTACACGTCAGCTTTATCATTTATTTTTCTCTTTCTGAAAAATCGGTTGCTATAGAAAACGGCATCTCCGGAGCTGAACTCGAGCCGCATCACACAGAGAGGATGATATTGGAACCGTGTCTGAGTCACATCCACAGGACCCGGATCACCTGGACGAGCCGCTCCTGTCCGCCGGCAGTGACAGGCTTACCAGTCTGGACGCAGTCCCTCCTGACACTCTGCATTTCACCGCGCGTCGTCTGAGGCCCGATCTTCCGGAGAGGACGGTCCCTCCGGAGAGTTCGCTAGTTCAAGCTGGATGAACTCAATCTTCGCTTCCAATTTGCTTCAAGCGCGGAGAGAAAAGCGCGCAGTGCGCGGCGCCTGGCTGGCTTCACCCAAATCATCTGCAGCCGGATGCTGGAACCCAAGCAAATATCTGGGTTTTGATAATAAATTGTAATTTAGTTTTAACACCAAACACACTTAAATAAATTTGTTTAGCAGTCAGGTGGATTACGGCTCAAATAACCATTCGTCCACTGGTAATTTTGGGCAACGACATAATTAATGTGTTTATTCAAATATTTCACTGAAAACTATACAACAACAATAATAATAACAAAAAAAACCCAATAAAATAAAAATTAAACGAGATGATAAAATAAGTAACACATATAGTTGCTGACTAAAACATAAAAAAGGTATTTGACCTCATTAAGTCTAAATTTTTCAAAATTATGCTAATGTAAGGATTTTCTGCAGAGCAATGCAGATTGTGTGCACAAAAATAGAGAAATCTGATTTGCCTTTTAGTAAATCTGCAGATTTCCCTTGTGCAGCAGCTTTATCTCCGCCACAGTCTGTAAACCATTTATTCTTTAAATCGCTTTATGCAACATGTTGTTGAGCTCTTCAGTCTCTTACATCTCAATACTCAGATGTAATTCAGCAAAAAGAAAGCAGACATCAGCCTGCTTAAGAAGGTATATGTAGATCCATCCATCCATTCATCCATCCATCCATTCATCCATCCATCCATCCATCCATCCATCCATCCATCCATCCATCCATCCATCCATCCATGCCAAGCGAATTAAATCTATTTTCATTCCAACTGCACTTTCACCGCAGAAATCCTTCAACACATGATATAAAATATGCATACCATCAATTCAATTATTCTGATTGTTGCGATCGAGGCCACCCAGCTGTCATGAAAAACAATGGAGATGGGGGAGAGAAAAAAAAAAAGCTCTTACCAGCTAAACGCAATGCAATTAGAATAATTGAGGATCCAGAACGAGAAAAGATGTGAGCATCTGCTTTGTTGGGATGTTTTTATTCCCACCCTCATCTTTAAAATGACATGCCCAAGAACCATTACATGATTTAAAAAATAAAAAAAACATACAGAAATAAATAAATACATTTAAAAAGGCCACGAAATATTCTACCCTTACATACATACGACAAATAAATGAAAAATAGTGGATATTCTAGAAAGAATCTCATCTTTTTTCATTCTAAAACTTCTATTCTCTGTCAAAAGACAGAAGCGGGGAAAATGACCTGAATAAAACCCAGGCTGGAGCACAGAATGTTTTGTTTGTAAAAAAAAAAAAAAAAAGGTGAAGAAGGGGGAATAATTTGTTGAGGAAGCAGCTCTCGGGCAATAACTCAGACAGGGGGCAACTCCTTTGCCACCGCAGTGACCCAGCCACCTCTAATTAGATCTAATATTTCAAGGGACGAGTTCATTGACAACTGGGATTCACAGATCCATCTTACTGGGGGAGTCAGAAACACACCAGCATCCCGCAACTCGCCGGGCGAGCAGCTTTTTTATGGAGCACATAATGTATGCGCGCAACTGTGGGCGCCATCAGTCATAAAACGGTGCAGGAGGCCGGCTGTGCTGGGATCTTAAAGAGAAACAATGACGACTAAACAGATTATGTCCTGCAAGGATTTGTGCATCAAACTTTTTTTATTTATTTATTTTTTATTTATTTTTGAAATACATCGTTCTAATAAGGATCAGTCATGCTCAGAGAAAACATGAGGTCAAAATCTGAAAACAAGCGTGACATTTTAAAATATTTCTGACACTGATGTGTCAGTTTGAGAACGAATCGCCTCAGAGTTTTGTTGTTGATGCTTTGGGGTCAACAACCTGCTGGATTTATTTTTGTTTTTGTCTTTGCAGAGATGAATTGCTCCTTATCATGCAGACCTACCGTATCATGGGTGGTCCTGAGGTTCCATACAGGGTGTCTCCTCTCCCATCTTCACTGCTCCTCCTCCTCCTCCTCTTCTTCTTCTTCTTTTTCTTTTTTTTCTTCTTCTTCCCCTCCGCCTCATGTTTGTAGTAGGTTGACGCTCGTCAACCAGCAGCGGCAGCGGCAGAAACAGAAACTCTGCGCTTTTTTTCCCTCCCTCGGCTTCCTTCCAACAACATCGCGGGCAGCGAAGGCACCGCGTGTCCCCAAGCATTTGGTCCGAAAACAGGAGAGGAACAGAGAGAGAGAGGCAGAAAAAAAAAAAAAAAACACGCGAGGGAAAAAAAAAACAAAAAAAAAAAAACCTTAGAGCACCGAGGAGAAAATTAAATTGCACTTGGGGGGCAAATTCTATTAGGGAATAGTTATTGTCTCCTGACAGCTCCTGTCCATTTGGGTAATTAGTAGGAGAGATTGGAGGAACAAACGGAATCTGTCCCCCCCGTCAGAAATGATATTTTCCAATTCCCTGATTGAACCTGAGCCTGTTGTGTTGAGGCGAGGCGGTAATAGGCTCGTTTGAGGAGGACATCAAGTACAGTTGGGAGGGGAACAACAACAACAACAACAACAACAATAATAATAATAATAATAATAATAGACTTTAACAGAAAACTCCCCCAGGTTGTTGGTCTGGAGGATTTTTGTCCAGCTTTCTCACGTTACACATAGGCGAATAATTCATGGTTGTGGCTGAATGACAGTCCTGAATGTCTCTGCTGTGATTTCATTTTCACACGAGTTTATCATGTTTTAAGCGTCTTTGCAGCAACCACTATATTGTTAATCATTTGTTCTGATCATTTGTCTACATTGAGAAATACAATGTATTCTCAATACATTGTATTTCATGTATGCAGTCATGCAGTCATTTTAAAGAACAAGTCTGGGAAAATTAAAAACCTCATTTTTTTTATTTTTTTACTTTTTATTTTTTGGAAACACCTAATCGCTACAGTTTCACTAATCAGTTGGTTTCAAGTTAGCGATGGAGGAAAAACATTAAAACAAACTCAGTTTATAAATGAAATAAACTATAAATCTCAATAATTAGTTTTATTCTGCAGAATAATTCGCTTAAGGTGTGATGAGTCTGAAGTTGAATTAGATTAGATTAATCCAGACTACAGATTATAAACGTAGCATCAAGTTATGTGACCTAAATAAAGCTTAGAAAACTATATCACCTCTGTCACAAAGCCACATCGCCCGCCATATTTTTAAGACCCTTGAGATTGAAAATTTTCCTCTGGCACCAAAACCTCAGCTCAATAATGATGCTATAGTGGGACACACACGAGTTAATGGATTTTAAAAAGACACCAAAGTCCATTAAAGTTATAGTGAAAAGCTCGTTGTTTGTGTATTGCACATTATCACGAAACAAATAAAATCTGCCTGTCATTGTTTCCATAGACTTATTTGGCTGTGAAATGTTAATCAATAATTTGGGAAACAAAGTCCAAAATCCAAAATCCAGAAAAAAAAAAAAAAAAGAAAAAACTGATTATTTTTCCTTTCCGGACTGAAGGGCTGCTGTTTAACAAACACACTCATTTAGGGGGGAAAGTGGGAGAGAATCTTCACAGGAAACCGAGTGACAGGAGCGATGCCAGCTGAGTGAATTACAGCAGAGTGAGTGACGGCTGTTGGTTCTGCTCCAGCTTCATTACCCAAACACTTCCTGTAAGCTGTTTGCTCGTTTTGACCAGCAGGGACCCGATTCCCAAAAGCAGCTGAAGTGTTAAGGTGACCGAGGGGAGATATAGAGACATTCTCACTGCGAGATTCAGAGAAATGGCGGCAATAACATGAGGTAGATGATTATTAGAGTTTCCTTTAACCTCGTAGTGAAAACAAAGGAACATTTGAGAACATTTTTTTTTCTTCTTTCATGTTAATAAACCACATCTACTTCATTTCATTAGCTACACGTGTTCAGCTGCTTAACATAAATTGCAAATCAGCAACTTAAAACATGCAGGGAGGAAAGATTATTTGTGGTTTCGGATGCTGAGCAAGATGATTTTGGGAAACGGTGATATGGGATTTTCATTCACATTTTTTTTTTTTGTCAGGTTTGGAGAGAATGGTGGAAAACTAGAACCTTTCCTGTGGATGACACAATGTTGGTGTCAGAGAGGACAGACAGGCAGCAGCAGCTCAGATAACAATTTATTATGACCAAGATATTGAGACTTCAAATCCTCTCAGCTCATTCAACTTCACATGTGCTTTTCACATATGGTCAGACCACAACCAAAAGGAAGAATATGGGAGTTCAGGCTGGTATTAGAGATATTTCCATGACTTTGAACCACTTAATATCAGTTTAGCGTGATATAAAGCATCCACCTCAAACTGGTTATTTTAACAGGATCGACGACTCAGAGTTCCAGTCCTTTACTACCAAAGCGTACCTACTGATGTGGTTATAAAAGGTGTATAAAGATGTTGTTAAGTGCTGAAAGACTGCTGGAGGAACCTCAAAGTAGACCTGCTTCATGATGTCTTAGTTTGGAGGTTTTCTCAGCATATTTGACTTGGAAAAGACCCAAGAGGAGACAAGCTCCATCTCAAGCCATCAGCTTGCAATATTTATATTTCAAAAAGCTATTTTGGCCCTCAGTACAGATAAATAAAACCAGTTTGGAGCTGCAAATGTTATATGACCTTTAAAAAAAAGGGACAACTTATATGATTAATAATTGCATTGGATTTACTTTACATTTATGTTTTTGTTTTATATAAGAAATGAAGAAAAACATTTGCAGAAAAGAGTGTGGATACATTTTCTTCCAATGTTTGCTGATAATTGTAGAATGTTGTGTAAAGTAAAGCACGTAGTTTAAACTAACGTCAAAAGCAGATTTCAAAAGTATTACTAGTATGTTTAGTGTCTATTTAAAAAAAAACAACAAAAAAAACAACCTACAATTAACTCACAGAAACAAAGAGAAAAACTGCTTAAACTTACATCTGTTAAGTTGTAAGTTTAAGCAGTTTTAAACTTACAACTTAAGTTAAAAAACATTAGTTGATTCTTTATGATTTTATTAAGAGTCATCACGGAAGATCTAAAAATCTGGAACCACAAGATAGATGGATGGATGGATGGATGAAAATCAGTTCCTTCGGGACTTTCTGGTGCTGGTAAAGTTCATAAAATCCACTGTGATGCCAAATGATGCAAAACACTCAGTGGGACAAAAGAAACGGATGTCTCTGTCTCTGTTTTCCAAACACCAGACTGGATCTGATGCCTCAGCTGGTTGTTAAAAAAACCTTCTCACCTTAAAGAGACGCACCTAGATGAATGGAGGAGGGACTGAAGCAGTAAAGTGAGATGGAGCTGACCCGTCTTGACTCCTGCCTTTAAAAGGGTGCATATTTAAAACCTGAAAGAGGATCTGGCTTAGTTTGGCTGTGCTATACACTGTTGCCATATATTAAACTCTTCTTCATAATTTATTTACCCCAACTCCCACCTTCTCCATCTGTCCACACCAGGAAGCTTTATAGTATTATTAAAGTCAAAAGGAGAGATGACAGAAAAATGCATCAAGGCCCCCCTGCATTTTAATATCAATACGGTAATAAACACCGAGGCAGAGAGCTCACAGGAGAAGAGTGACTATAAAACTCTGCATTGTCTAATTTATGAAAGACATAAAGAGGGTAACAAGGTGAGGTTTCCTCTCCTTAGGAGGAAGTTTCATCTCACAACAGGAAAGCTTTCAACAATGCAAACATTTTTTTAAAGTACTGATTCATCTTTTGATGTTACTGAATTAGTAAAAAAAAATTTTAAACCAAAATTCAAGTGAAAGTGTAGAAGCAGAGTGTAAATATAACCACAATGACTTAATCAAAGAAAGTAACTTTCTGATCAAAATGCAATAATTTACTGATATAGAAGAAGAGTGAGTCCTCATTCAAAAACAAAATGTTTTAACGTGTAAAATATACTCCACAGAGTCCAGATTTGTCACAGATGGACACTGCAGCATGTGTACCCTAGTGATGGACTGATATGTTCCTAGAGACTGCAGTCGCAAAAAAACACCAACAGATTCTGCCTCAGATCCAAATATGACCCATCCACTACAATCTGACCTAATGAAAGCAGCCAATGCGACCACAATATGATTTTTCCAGGCATTTGCTTTGACATTCTATATTTTTGGAAATTTTCCATGTGTGCACATCCTGGTGTAAGTTAACCGCCTTGGCAAGACTGCAGACACTTATAACAAAGCAGCCAACTTTCTCATTACTCTGAACCATCACAACCTGCGGCTCGCTGAGGCTCAAGGTACCCGATAAAAGGCTAATGTAGCGTAAGCAGCAGAAAGCAGCGCCCTCTCCAATCCTATAACAAACGCAGGTTACCATTTAAACAGATTAAGAGCTCAGATGTGTGAGAGGAAAGTAGCAAAGTCAAATGTGATGCATTGATTAAATATGCAATTTATGCAGCCGGAAGAAGAGTATAAATTTTTACTTTATAGTTTCCTGCCTAAAGATGCAGATATAATGTTTGCTTAAAAGAGCAAAGGAGAAGAAAAAAAAAATCCCACCCAGCATGTGCATCACTCAGGAAAGTATCAGAGATTTGATTCAGTCAACCTGAATCTTCTCTGCCTTGATGCCCTGTCTGCTTTAATAAGAGGCTATTAATTAGCGCTGTGTGTAGTGGAAGCGACTGCTTTAACTATTGTACCATAAAAATCTGTCACCCAGTGACGGCTGAGCATGTGGTTCTGATAAAGAGATGAAACGGGTCTGAAGATGAGATCAGCCAGAGTGTCAGACAGGCGGAGGTAAAGGCCACGAGTCCAGGGAATTTAAGGCAACGTTTCAAAGAGCAACAAAGCTCAAGATCAAGGATCACTTGTCCTTCAGTTGAGCTTGTTGCAAACTCAACATCAAACCCATTTCTTCAACATGTCGATTCATTCTTTCATCCCCCGCCCAGCTCACGGCTCGTCTTTCATCCCCTTCACCTGATCCCTTCCCTCCAGTCCTGTGGGGGCCCTCAACAACCGCCCACCTCCAAGTGTACGTGTGAGGATGGAAGAGGCCCCACGAAAGCCGATTGCGTTTTAATAAAGTTTATTATGTGCAGGGAGCTAATCCTCAAGGGTAATCTCTCTTCTCCAGTCCTAAAGGAAAGCTGGATTACTCACTTGCTATAATCCCAATGAAATTGTTAGGATTTAGCTTGCGGTCCACAACAGATGGCAACAGGCTTTTTCCTTCAACCTTGGATGGTTTAAGCCCCCATTTCTACATGTAACACCCCGATCCTCCTTGCCTCTTGTTCCTGTAGTCTTGGTTGGTCAAAACAAAAACAAAATCTGGTATTCCCAAATATGCTCAGCAACACGGGATAAAAACATTTTAACAGAGTGCGTGCTGTGATTTAACTTATTTGTTTTGAACCTTTTTTATGGAATAGGTTTCACTCCATTGACCAGTGGATGACCCGTTGTCACAACTATTTGGATTTCATGGGTATTTTTGACACAGAGACATAAAGAATTAGATAAAAAGTTGATACAGTCCAAGAATTGTTCAAATTGACTGGCAAAGACTGGCAGAAAGACTGAAGAAGAGCTATTTATTTGTAGCAATACCTGGATGTCGCAATTGCAATAACCAGTATGAGTAAAACTCACGTCAGAGGACAGGATATGCCCGACGACATGAGTGGTTCAGAAACTATGTGTGTTAAGATGCTGACCACGAAACTGTGAATTTGAACAAGAAGGTTTTTAGATCTGGAGAAAACAAATGCAGATTATCAGTCTAGACGTTTTTATGTGTCACATAAAATTAAGAAATGCCCTGTCAAGTTTGCTAAAATCATTTGTCATAAGACAAAATTTAAAATTGAAATTATAGGAATTCAAAAATATACTAAAAGGATGTCATTTGATTGTCCAGTGTTTCATTTCACCAATTGTGGTCAAAAAGTCTCGTCATAATTTTGACTTTGAGTGTAATTCTGACACTAGCATAGACCAGTCCTTACTTTTTATTGTTGATATAATAAGTATATAATAAAGTTTATAATAAAGTCTTAAAGTATTAGAAACTTTTTCAGAAGTTACTCATTTATAGATATAAATGAGTAACTTCTGAAAAAGGGTATTATAGTCTTAGAAATAGTAATATAGCCCAAAAACTGCACAAATAATTCAGGTTAGCTATTAAGACACAAAGCAAAAAAGAAAAAGCAAGAAACATATCAAAAATAATTTTATTGATTCAGAGTGGCAAATATAAATTTTATGTGAGATGATTAACAAATCAAGCTTTTTTCTGAAACGTTTTCCAGTGTGAACTTTTATCATTCCACAGCACATCAGCAACCAGTTTATCCACCATGTGGACTAGGAAGTGTAATCTTTTATTCCAAGACATCTGATAAATATCACTGAAAAGCAGAGAGACGTACCGCACTGATCTCCTTAGCTCAAAGACCGACTGGTCCTCTTACAGTATGAGATGGCAAGAACCAAATTAAGCATTGAGAAGGCTGTCTTAAAACATTTTATTTTAAATAAACACTTTGAAAGATAAATGGGTTTAAAGTGACTAATGTTCAAGACAGTTTGATAGAAGCCATGTTAATAAGTAATCTTAAAGGTGTTATAGAAGCATTATAAAGATGTAACACAACCAAAAGGTATGAAAAGAGGGGAGAAAATTTTAGCTAAAAAAAACCCCCAAAACAAAACAAAAGTGGATCTGATTTTTCTCAACTAGTGGAGGAAAAAAGGACAAAAACAAATTATCTCTGAAGAAGCTTCAACACCCCAACCAGGAATGTATGGAAATATACATTTGCTGTATCTGCACAAATTTTACACCACTAACCATCTCTCTGGAATGAATCTGGAAGCTATTTGAAGTACTGTCTTGATTTTTTTTTTTTTTTAATTAAAGCAATTCACCATTAACCCAAGACTTCCACACTGACCAAGTTTTAAAAATAAAAGTCATGTTCCCACATCTTGACAAATTCCCTTTTAACCCAGTGAAAGTGAGATGGTCAGGGGAATTTTACAGGTTTTAGTTCAAGGCAGAGCGAATTTCAACCTTCGTCTCACGAGGCGGTTTCTAAAGAAAACGCACATGGCTAGGAGACACGTGAAAGAAAGGGCATAAAGAATGACACACAGGCTAATATCTAGATTTGAGAAATCGACGCTAATCAGAGACATCCAGTGGCCTCTATGGTTCAACTCAGCCTCCCTCCTGAAATATTGCCCTGCCAGTGCTCGCTTTTTCAGGCCCTTTCCTTGGTGAAATGAATTCATCTCACTGAATTCATCCACCGGCTGCAGGCCCAACATGCCGAGTCCTGCGTCCAGCTCCATGCCTAGGCTGAACGCTGGGCGGGGCTCCTGCTCTACCTTTGTTTGCAGGGTGCGTTGCTTAACCAGGCTGGAAGCAGCCAGTTGCAGAGCCTTGGCCTTAAAATGCTGGTTCACGAACGAGTCGAGATCCACGATGTCTTCCCTGCGCGTACGCAGCTTCATCCCGATGATGCTCGGAATCCGGTGAGCCCGCTGGTGGCCGTGGTCGCTAGCTGCAGGCACCAGCTTTTCCTCCCCGCCTTCGTTGTCCTGCTCATAAGCTTCCGTTTCATCCTGTAGTCCCTCTTCTTCCTCTTGGGGTCCCTCGTCTTCCTCACCTTCTTGCACAGATGATGGCGGAGGAGATGTGATGGGGTTTGAGGCTTCCCTAACTATTCTCTCTACATGCCTTTGAGACAGTGACTCTTGCAGTTGATGGGAAAGTTTTGCCCTTTGCTTTTCCAAAATCTTGTCTTCATTCTCAAGATAATCTGAAACAGAAAAAGACATTTCAGTAATTACTGCCTTGCAGTAGTTTTAAACACAAAGAGTGACTGAAAAGGAGGACGGGATAATAGACAATAACATGCATCCTCTGTTCGTTTATTATAAGGTTTATTATAAGGTTGATGGTTTGGACAGACTTAAACACACTCTCTTGATTAGTCCAGATGTTGAGCTGCAACTTTCTGAAGCTCTTAAACGTAATAGACAACAACAATTTTGTTCTTTACCTAAAAAAGAAACCACTAGATTAATCAGTACCTGTTAGGATGCGGCTCGAGGAGAAGTAGGACCCGAGGAAGAGAATAATCTGTTCCCTGTTCCAGCTGTGCTCTCCATTGTCCTTCACTGTGTGGCAGGATGGACACATTTCTGGGGATGGCCACTGGATCTTTGGGAAGTAAGGGTCTTCACTCAAATCACCTGGTGGGGATGATCACAGACAGTATTACAGCTTAACATAATCTCAGTCACACAGGAGAGAAAAGAGGAGCAATAGCAAAGAAATAAATGCAGTGACAAAAGACAGAGCTGAAATTTGGGAGAACACAAAGTTGTGTGTATTTTTCTTTAAATTTCACAGTTAATCTGCTTCTCTCTAGTCAAATACATTGCATTATCATCAGTTTCTTATTACTTATTTTTGCTATATTTTTAATCGTGTTTTATATTGTGATAGCACATGTGAGCATTGTTTATAATTTTATTATCTGGTCAAAATGTTTCACATATTTTAAAATGGACTTCAAATACGAACAGTAGCAAAACAAAAAGACAGACTGCTTACGTCAAGAATATGTATTTAAACATTTAATTAACGATGTCGGGCCTTCTGTTGCCGGCTACTAAGATCTACTGATGTTTTACAGCATTTGAACCTTTACAGAAGTTAAACTCTGACAATGACACCTTTTTTCATTATTTGTTTCTGGATGTGTATGTATTTTTTTTTTTCAAGAAATTTACTCAAGGCATATTCCAGACACTAGCAAAAACAGTGTCTATACCTATATTTTTACTTTTATCTGTATTTCTCAATAAAATTCCTTGACTGGGATTGCAATGCTTTTATATCAGAAACTGCAAATCAACTCTTGTCAGAATTTTTATCAGGCCAATTACCATAAAAAAAGAACCAATAGGTCAATTTGCACTTTTGGTTAAAGACAGTGTTTCTGAATTAACAGTTTGGAAATGGGAAATATTAAGAATTACTACAGAACACCTTACCGTATTATATTATCATAATCCGTATAAAACAAAATGTAAAATATTTTTGTTACGTACCGTCATAATTTAATGTTTTAAGTGATACATCTAATTATACTTTTACTCTAAAAAACTAAATTATTTCAATAACTACAGCAGATTTAATGAAAAAAACCTAAGTTTTGTTTCCAGATAGCCGCTTCCTCTATTGTCACCTCTTTTCCTCTCCTTGTTGACTGAAGGATTTAAGTGCATTGAGGACGGGATGCAATCTGTGGTGAAGCCATTACATCTTATCCCAGTGCTCGTAAAAACTAAGTGCCCATATGCATATGTGAATGTATCCGTTTGAGTGTGTATATGTAAATCACCCGTCAGCGTTTGTCTGCATGTAATCTATGGATTGATATTGCGTGTGTTTGTGTGCACGTCTGCGAGTGTGTTCATATGACAGGGTCTAACAATGATCGATGGGCTTCTGGGGGTGTCCCAGTGGGAGGGATGGTGAGATAATAGATGTTACCAAAGTGGACAGCTTCTCCCCTCAAACAAACACACAGCTCCGCTGTTTTCAGGTGACAGACCTCTGTGCTCCGAACCACCTGTCATGCTTCTCCACAGACCCCTGAAAGCAAACCCTAATCTCCAAATTGAAGACGGGAGCGACAGAAACTCAGGTGGGAGCTGCCCTTCTAATGAATTGGAAACTTTCTCCTTAAATGTGCTCTTGTTTGTAGCTGCTGCACACCTACATCCAGATTAGCAGAACAAACATGAGAGCAAGTACGCAAAAATCAAGCTTAAAAAAATGCCACTGTGCACAAGGACACGCAGAAACACACACAATGAGGGCAGCACCCAATAATAAATTGCTTGTCACCAGCAGGCCATTGTGTGTATGCGTGTGTAGGTGTGTGTGTGTGTGAGTGTGTGTGTGTGAAAAGAGAATAAGCAGAGCAGCAGCAGGTTTGTCACTTTACAGCGCTGTCAATTTACATCCTCCACCACCTCCAGATTAATCTCAGTCATGTGTGTACGTACTCTGCATACAGTGCTGTACATAAAGGATACATCAATTTTATTGTATCTTGGATTGACGGCTGCTAGTACGCATGCATGCGTGTGCGTGTGCTGCTTCTTAGCTGGTGTTAGTGCATGTTTCTTATGCCTCCCCACCTCCGCCTTTATTCTAATGAGGAGCCATGTTTGGGAACACAGTGACTTCAGTGACTCCAGCTGCACCGATATCATCACAGGAGCCTGTTGCAGAGCGGCCGTCAGATCCAGGAAAACGTTTTCATAAATATGCATCGTTGAACCAGCTTCATCAGCACTAAACTGGTGAACAGGAATCAATTACACCACAGAGTAATGCGTAATAATGTAGATGACTGTCAGGATGTATGACTGATGTCCAGAGCAAAAACTTTAAGGTATCTCTACTTTTCTATTACGTGAAAGAATCAGCGCAGAAGTTATACAATCCTTAAGTTTGACATGAAAACGTGGTGTTTGTGATCTGACTGATCTCATAGACAGGTATGTGCCTTTCCAAATTAAGTGCAGTCAACTGAATTTGCCGCAGGTGGGCTTAATTTAAGTTGTACATTTAAGTTAGTGGAAAGAGCTCAACATTAAGCTTCGTAGCAAAGGATATGAAGACTTACCTAAATGTGATTTATTTGTTTTCAATTTGCAAAAATCTGAAACTTTTTCCCACATTGTTACATTATTATCCAACAGGATAATTGTATTTGGAATTTTCAGGGGAAACATTAACTCACTGCAGTTTATAATAAGGTCGTAACATAACAAAATGTGGAAAGTGAAGAGCCGTGAATACTTTCCGGATGCACTGAACCCGCCAGCGAAGGCAGCCGATCCTGCTGCTGCAGAGCTGGTGTGTCTGCAGAAATGTGTCTCAGTCTCAGCTGTTGACATGCAGCAACAGGACAGAGCTGCCACCAGTCTTAACTCAGCTGCTGCAAGGCCCGGGGCCCTGGGACCTCTTTGTTGCCAGCTAAATTAATTGTCCGGCTGCTTTACAAATGGCTGATCTTTCATGCATGGCTGCTTGTAAAAGGAGGGGCGGGGAGCCGTGCTAAAGAGCTCCACTTCAGGAACAACAGAAGAGGAGGGGTTGCCCGGATAGGGCGATGGAGTGTGCTTGTCCTCAGGGAAGACGCCGCCACTCACTGAAACAAACGCAACCAATTCTGTAATTCCCACAGCCTCTCTGCTGCGGACCTCACAGCTGACCCGCCTCACAAAGGCAGAGAGGATGTTCACGAGCTGCTTTGTCGGTGGGCAGGGCAGGGTACAGCAGGGGAAGCGTGTGTGGCGTGTGTCAGGGTGGTTGCCACCTGCCGTCATATAATAACTTGGGAATAGTGAGTGTGTTTGTGTGTGTGTGTGCAGAGCTGTCTCTCCTCAGGGAGCTATCCAGCAGGGATGCAGCTCTATTGCTTGTCAAGCGGAGGCTATGAGTCCCAGGGGACGGTGAGTGGAAAGAGAGAGGAACGACAGCCAAAGAAAGATGGATGGGTAGAAGCAGGATGAGCTGCATGGTGTTTAAGTGTCAGGGGAGGAGACACGCACGGGGACGAGTGTCCTTCTGTGTCTTGCTGTCCAGGACACAAACGGTCCCAGAAAGGGGGACAGCAACACACAAACAAAAGATCATGATTTAACAAAGTAGGCTGTTAATGACATAGTTGTTCTTAATGAAATCACACACATGCAAATAGGAAGGAATACTTATCAAAGTCCACTTTCATAATGAAGAATAACTTGCTGGAAGAGCACAAGTAGTTAATATGAAAAGTATATAGACATTAAATACAGATAAACAGAGATACAAAGAAATCTGCTGGTGACCAGATAAATTATTAGAATGATTAGCAATAACAGGTGGAAAAGTCAGAAACTAGGTAAAATAAATAGATAAACTGGTACCATCATCTCCAGCTAAGCTACTTTAAATCTGTGAAGTGTGTTAAAAATGAAGTTAGAGGAAACACAAAACGCCATTTAAATGGCAACTGAATTTTCTGCAGCCTGTTGAGATAAGTATGTGTTTCTCCAGGGTAAATGACAGTGAGAAAGAGTGAGACTTCAAGGTGATAACAGGAAGGCTTCTACAGGAAAATTGCTCTATTTTATACTGCTGTGCTGAACTTTGCAGTTATGAAGTATTTACATTAAATAAATATTTATTTGTTTTTTATAGTGCCATCTCACACATGAATGGTGTAACATCACCTGTTCCCAATACTAATAATTAATAACTGGTCGAACCAGGAACGCTAAAATAACAGATTTTTAATGCTGTCATTTGGTTTTAAAAGAGAAATCTAAAAAAAATACATTAAAGCACCACAAAAAAATCCTTATGGGACATGATCTACAAAATTCTGACTTGTGCATCTTTATAGATGAGGAAACTTCTTATGCAAATACAAAAATATTTTGGACTAACACTCACATTCCTGCACAGCCAGCCAGGGCAAAATATGACAGATGAATAAGAAATGGTTGGAAAGTTTTCAAACAGTAGTGGGGGTCTGCTGGTTGATCAGTGGAGGGGCAAAGCAAAGGCAGAAGAAGGCCAAGAGGGGGTCGGGAGAAAATGGGGCGGCTGAGGCAGCTAAAAGTTGGAGGACTAAGACGGGGATGACAGCTGGTGTCTGATCTGGGGATCCATCCTTCTTCCCCTAATTGCCCCTTTAGGCCAATTAGGACCAAGTGATCTTAAGAACAACCCAAAATATTGGAAGGTAAAACTTCTGATTCCAATTGGTGTTGGAAACAGGAAAATACAGGATGGGAAAATAAAAAGGCAGGAGATGAAGTGGTGAAAACAGGTGCAACATTAGTTTTGCACAAAGCAAAAAGCCACCTCTATATTTGAGATATTTAATCATGTGTGTCTTGTAAAGGCATATTTGTCACATTATAAGCAAAAACTTTTGATTACTGTGTAGAATATGTATGCACAATGTAGTGAACACTTGAGAAATTGAGTAAAATTATACATGGCTTGAAATTGTTTACAAATAAACTATCTTAACACCAGATCAGTGCAGGCCGGGCATTAAAACCGTCTAATACATGGTATTATAATTCTGGTCTTCTAAAGCTGGAGTTAAATGGTTTTAAAGATGCGTTCCTGGTTTGAATCGCCTCTAGCCTGAATGGATTCTCCAGCAAAAATACAGCTAAAATATGGAGGACATCATCTTCCAAGGACCAGAGAAGCTGCTGTGGCAACTCTTACCTGCAATTCTGTTATTAACTCGATTGTGACGGTACCACAGCCATAGGACTGCTGTCGGCAGCGTAGTCACCTCCTCCAGATTCTCCCTCGCCATGTTCTCAAAGTGCTCTGCGCAATATCTGCAGCCGAAGAAGCTGTGAATGTAGTTTCTCATTGCATTTAGCACCTCCTTTGGATCTGGAGGAGAATAATGAGTTTAATCAGTGAGGTCAAGATGAGTACTTTGGTTTTAGAGACCAATTTTATCCTTCCAACTTAGCATCCACTATTTTGTAAGAAATCAATGACTATAGCCTGAACACAAGTGAGTATTCCCATGAATCTGGGGGCCCACAGTGACAGGCAGCTGGGTTAACACCATATTGAGGTGAATAATCTCTGAGAATGGGATAACCCAATCTGCAGATTAAATGTCGTTAACACTCTGTGTGAATGGTGGCCAGGCTGCAGTCTCAGGATCTCAACAGTCTAGAAACATATTTTCCCTTTGTAATTTGCTTTTGTTCTGAGCTTAGCAGGCCTTTTAGATGAACTTAGCCACAGGTTGGGGTGTGCACAGACACCTGCGTGTGTTTATCAGGTGCTTAGAAAATAAAGACAGTATTTGTATTATTAGCAAAGTGCTGACAGAAAAACCCTCAAATGGTAACAACATGTGGAGGTCGTGAGCACATGCGCTCATTAGGATGGTGGTCTTTGGGGGTCCAGATGGACACCCCTTTTGACCAGTCCATCTGCAGGTCACATGATGGTCCATAAACCTCGGGATTAACCTCTACGTGCATCTCATGTGTGTGTGTGTGTGTCTGCATGTGTGTGTGTTTGTTTAGTGGGAGATTAAGGTCCCTGCCAGGAGCAGAGCCTCTGCTCATCTGCCCGTTTTATTACCCACTCACATTCCTCTAATCTAATATAATCCCTTTTCACACAGTCCCAATTAGGCTCAATTTCAGATGTTATAAAATGACACAACATGGGAAAATTTTAATAAGCATAAAATATAAATCTTCATGCTTCCTGTGTTGTGCTTTTTCAGCCCTGCTCTGTCCTAGCAAGCATTAAAAACAGAAACTTTTTATTCACAACAATGCAAAATGTTTGCACCTGAGCCTCCAGTGTTGTTGGCCTGGACAGTGAGAACGTGGAAGAGGGTCCAGACCCCACAAGGATAACGTCTGAACTGGGGTTGTGAACCCTGGCAGCCCACCCACCTCACTCCCTCAGGCAACGCAGCATCTGGAACCTGACAGAAAGGAAACACAAGGAAAAAAGAAGAAACGGAATAAGAAAAATAATCTAAAATGACAAAGTTTAATAAATTAAATATGATAAAGACATTCAAAAAGTTATGTTGCAATAATTAGCAAATCTGCTGTTACAAATTTTTCTATTTTGTTTGCCTTTGTAAACTTGCAATGCAGGTCTAAATGTGAGGAAATGAACAAGATTTGATGGAAAATCAAGTTATTTCAGAAGAGTATGTTTATCACCTTCAATGTGCTCAGAATGTGAATAACATTCCTGCATTGGAATCATGATCATGGCGTTCAAAAGTTTTGTCATAACATCCCCATCTCATCTTTTCTCCATATTTACACATGAACCAATCATCTGAGATCTAAATTTCAATGTCCTGACTGCCAGGTTACTCATGTTATCTCACCAATTTCCAGCATCCAACAGGCTGAGGTGGAGGACTCTTCATCAATGCAGACAGAGCATTTGCATGATGTTGCATGAGATTAAATAATGTCACGATTGTGTCACTGCTGCAGCTCTGTAAATCATCTAGTTGTGGTGCATTTGGATGCTATGACTGACTGTGGCCCTCATGCAGCACAATTTTTCCAACATGTCCAAAATATCTGCAGCTGGTGATGAAGTTAAATGTGATATAGGGTTTGGTGTGTACAACAGAGATGTTGTAACATAATTTTCTAAAAGTGCATCTTCCTCCATTGCTTCAACACAAGGCAGATGTGCAACTAACATACAATGCTTTAAGGATTACCATTTATTCTAATGATTCAGCCAATATTTGTTTGCATGGCAATTTCTTTGCCAGAATGGAAACCAGCAAGTCCAGAAAACAAAAAAGTTTTTACATTCTTCTGGTGTTAACGGCGAAAAACTCATCTTATTTCACTTGTATATGTTGATACAGATTTAAACACTCTATAATTTAAAAGTAAAAGTGGAGTTTTTTAAGTGAGTTCATTGCAGATTGTTGCTGTGACATGTCAAAAAGGTGTCTTCTTCAGGACAATGGGAATTTACAGTTTCCACAGAATTACGAGAATCTTCTACCAATTAAAGCGTCTCTCCAGGAACTCCCAACCTGTTCGACTTAATGAAGGCCGTTCCACGCAGTTTTCCCAATCAATGAGAAGTCAGACTCAGGTTAATGGCTCGACCCACCACTAATGAACAGAGGCTATCCAGTTCTCTAACCAAGAGCTGCAGCTGAATCAAACAACATATTTTCTCTGACATAAAGTCGTTTCACTCGCTGTGCTGCATCGCCATCACTGCAGTGACTGACAGGATTACTCTCTTGTCAATAGTAAAGATTTTGTGTGTGGACGCTTGCGTGTTCTTGCACAATCCATTTCCAGTGAGGTGAAGTCTATTCATACCTTCCCACTGATTCATTGATCCATTGATTCGTCTGCTAAAAGCTAATGATGTAAGTAAGTGACTCTTTCAATTTGCAAGGGGCTGCACACTGGAGGCATGCAGGCTTCCCTCCAAAGACAACAGATTCTCAGATAGGAATTAAAAGGAATTAAGGACACAAATTTATCTTCTTGATATTTCAAATATGATAGGTTTAGGGTTTAAGTATTTTCTCTGTGAAATGAAAAATCTTCTCACAGACATTCGACTTTATAGTCTGGGCTCATTTTGTGACGATTGGCAATCTGACACTTCACTCCCTGTCTTTTACACAACAATACAAAGCACAATTTACAACGTCAATGGTGTGCTTTATGCTTCTGTCAGTAGTAAAGTGTTTGCATACCTGTGCTGTGTTATCCACTCTCTCTCTAAAGGCTTTGTAGGAAATGGGACCTTCATTCTGGTTCTGTAGCCAAGAGTTCAGAGACTTTAACAAGTTCATCACCACAGGACGGCCGGGGAAGTACTGGAGAGACAAACAGAACAATAAAAGCAAACATTAGTCATCTTACTTTTCCTTATTTTAGATTATGTTTGTTATGTTACCCTGAATAAAAAAAACATAATCTAATACCCTGAGTGTTTTCTGATTCTGGGAGAAAAATAATGCAAGAGGAGCACTGCAACAATCACATATCAACAAAGGTTTATATTCAGAACCTGTGAAGTTCTGAATATAACAACAACTCTGGACTGGAGAGCAGTATGGCTTTTATGCCAACCAGAGGGTGAGAAGAGTTTACCCTTTTGGGTTCCAGTCATTTCGCAGGAATACTTGTTGATATTTGCAAACAACATTCAAACTCAGTTCAAATGAGTGAGCAGATAGTTTAACAACCAACCGTAAAATCAAAACCAGATTAATATAGCAGTAATCTCTGAAACAAACTGCGCCTTGAAAGAATATTCATCTCTTGTGTTCCATATTTTGTCATGTCATAATAACAATTGTGAAACTACCATCGCACAGAAATGCACAAGTTTATGTTTGTGAGACAGGATTTTCTTTTCTTCTTACTAAATTTTACAGATCTGATAACTTCTCCGTTTTTATAAAATTTAATAATGTCGTTTTTTTCTAGCCTGATAAATCCACCTGTATCTTTCACTCATCGTTTGGGTATTTTTTCCCATAATTTATCTATTTACTTCAAACTTATGTCATTATTTGCACACCTGGGTTACATCATGTGTCCAATAGCGTTTTGTCGGGCTTGCACACCGCTCAGACAATGAGGGTCGAGCGGTTTTCTTCTCCGCACCTTTAAAAACAACGTAAGTAAGTGTGACAAAAGCCGAGCTTAAGCCTCTTCCTTCATTAAGATTCACCTTCTAAGCCACTAACAACCACTTAGACGCGCCCTCAGCAAGCTTTCTCCTGGTGCGTGTTTACTCCTAACCACGGTCACCACAGTAACTACCACAGCTGGAGGAAACACGAGAGGGCATCTCGAAAGAAGGGCAGCGAAAACGGAAAGAGAAAATCCAGCTGATGGGCGCCTGAGAGCACTGATGACAGACTGAGACATGCAAGTCTTCAAACGAACAACGTAACAAAGAGAACAGCTCATGCCTTCTGCTAACAACTTACAGAGTAAAAAGGTGGGCTGCTTTTATGAATTCAGCTAAATGCCTTTTATAGTCTTATATAGTAAGAGGAGTTCTGTTTTTGCACAATTGTACTGAGTGCAAGGATTAAGTGTTTGTTCTCCAAATAGAAACATTTGCTTGGTAACGTTTTCACTAAACATGTTTTTTTGTCCCAGTTAAAATAGCAGAACCCTAAACAAAAATAAACTTTGTTTTCAGAATTATGACTTTATCAGATATTTCTCAGAATTCAGACGAAAAGAAATATGAAACTAATCCTCTTCTATAATAACATAATCTCACACCGAGATATTGAGTTAATCCAGATAAAATCACACCACACTTATCCTACAGGTAGTTTTACAAGCTTACAAAGTCAAAATTTTTAGGGCCTTTGGAAGAAAACAAAGCATCACCCATCCTCTACTTTACTCAACAGACGGTATCTGAGGTTTCACTACAGATCGATTCTTTGTTTTACCTCAAATCTATGCAGAGGGTTTAAATAACTCTTAAAGACTCAGTAAACCCAGATTTTCTAATCCTCATACAGCAACAGGTGTCATAACGAAGAAATAATCAGTGTTCATAATGTAATGCCTGAACTGATAATAAACACAAGTAGAACACGTGGCAGAGGCTGAAGTCGGGATGTGATGCTCACACTATGACTAGTGATGTTTGCAGCTCACTTGTGCAGTAATATAATAGGTTTAGGTGAGCATTAGCTGTCTGAGTGCCAACCAGTCAGAAAACCTCATTTAATATCCATATGAATTTAAGCAGACCAGAAAACGCAGGTGTTTTCCATTAACAGGCTTAAGTCTGCCTCACCAAGCAACAATATTCATGAGGATATAACCTCCACCGATTTTCTTGAAGAAGAAAACAGCGTTATCTGAATTTGTCGACAAATCCTCCCTGTCATTTACTATAAGGGGAAGCAGGAGCAGTTTTAGCAGATACGCAGTATTTTAAATCTGACATGATACATTTGGTGCCAAAGCAAAGTTATATTATAGTCTGCAGGAATTAATGTCAACAGTCAAGTCTTAATTGCCAAAGCTGAAAAACTCCCTGCAAACATTAATCCAGAATATTCCCATTTACACTAATAGAAGTTTACATTTAGCACACTGATGTGCATCTGCATCAACTATCATAGTTGTAGATAAACATTAAGTGAAGCAATATTTAACAAAACATGAAAAATATTCAGCTGACAGGACCATTAAAATGATTCATTTGTGGTTAAATTCTTCATTACGGATCCTTTCTGATTATCGATTTTTTTCCCTGCTGCTTTTATCATCTCCACAATCTCTTTGCTCTACAGAAGAAAGCACCGTCCATATCTGATGTCGCTCAAAAAAACTAAACACACACACAAACTTCGCCTCCTTTAACCATATACCCCTGCTGCCCCCACCATCCCATCCCAGTTGGACCATGACAATCCCATTCACCCTGGCAATATGTCATCCCTCATCCGATTAGTATCAGCAGCACTTGAGAAACCACAGGCTGCTTGTGGTGAGAAGGTCCTGAGAGGGTCGCATCTGTTGGCTGCAGCAGGGCAACCTGGCCAGTCTGGAAGGCAGGGGAAATAATCCAGCAGGTTCAAGAGTCCTACAGCTGTAAAAAGTAGTAGAAATATTTTCTAGTAGTTGCTCATACTTGCATTGACAGCTGATTTAGGTAGAGCGTGTCCGCCCTGGACTCGGGAGGCGTGAGACGGCGGAAGCATGTCAGACCAGGCCTCCCCCCCTCCCTTCTAATTCTCTGTTTTATTCCCCTGCCCCTTTGTCTCCCCTCTGAGCTGAAAGGCTTCTTTCAAGAAAAGCAGGATGGAGGTGTAATCCTTAAAAACCTCGCTGTAATGCTCTTGATGCCTCCCGAGATCCACTTTTCTAAATCCTCATAAACATGTAGCGCATTCAAAAAAAATCCGGATTCACCCCGACAAGACATGTAAATCTAGAAATATCAGGATTTGGTCAGAAAAACACTACAAGACCACCGCAGCAGATACTATAATAGGGAGTACTGTAGTTCTTGGACACAGCAGAATTACAAACACGAGTATTAGGAGCATTTCTGCAGATTGAACAAAAGAAGATGATGAGAGAATTCAAATTTATGTGTCTTTGAGATGAACCAAAACGCAACAGCTGATTACTCATTCAATCTGTCATAAACTGGCTGCACTCAGAGCTCTTTGTGCTACACAAACATTTACACACACATATACACAAACACAGCAACAAAATCCCACAAATGAGGTCCTGTTGGAGCTTCAATATATGACCCAAAGACCTTTGTGATAAAACTCAGTTTTATTGCCGGTGTGTCAGCAACTGGAACTCTATTAATTCAGTTTCTGCCAATTTACAGAAAATTGAGACATTCCCCGTTAGATTTTAAAATAATTTTCTAGTCACTTGGTCTTAACTGTCAATGACTTTTTTTTTTGTTTGTTTTGCTTGCTTGAAGCTGAGTGACATTGAGGCGATTCACCTCTTTATTATTTTAAACTCCTAAACACAGGCTGGTATCACGTAGTCACTTCATTCATTTCTCTATTTTTGCATTTCTGACTAATTAGTCAACAAATCAAATCTAACATTTTATTGTAATTGTATTAACATTTTTAAAGTTGTTTTTGTATTTCATTCTACTCCTGATGTAGCCAAAACTTCTCTGACATCCTGTTGAGGAATATTGTTTATTTGTTCTTTTTGTTGGACATAAATAGATTACAAAAATTGACTTAAAACAATCAATCAATCTTAATGCTTCAATCAGTTATTAAAGCATTAAGAAAAAAACGTTCCTGTGTTGGAGAAGGGAGGGAGGAGTGTGTGTGCGTGTGTGATGCAAATAAAAAAAAAATGCAAAAAATACAAAAAATCAAAAGGGTAAAACAAACAGAAAACAAGTTGAGTATAAAGACAAAAAAAAAACTCTGCATCCCTTCTAAACACACTATGCAACATAACAATTTATGAAGTTACTGAAGACCATTTGGCTCTGAATTTGTCCGTTCTTAATCGCAGTTGTTTCTATTTAATTTAAATCTGGATTACATCTTTTAACTTCTACCGCTGCGGTGTTAATGTTGGGGGTTGTGGCTTCAGCAGTAAAGCTGTCATTGCTTTGTTTGGCTCCAAGCAGCCAAACAAAGCAACAACACTATTTACTTGCTAATGCAAATGTCTACTCCAAAGTGCTCAAGGGTATTAAGCAGCAGGATTCGTTTTCAGGTTTGCCAGTATTTTGTTAATTGATAAAATGAGAAGCATCTTATTAGCTTAGCAATAATTGCAACCGTTATCCTAAAACAAGCATTTTGGAGAAACAAAATTAATGTGCAAGATAAAACTACACTTTTGCTCTAAAAAACAACATCACATGTGAAGTAATTTATTCAAATACAACTTTGATGACTTGCTTGTTTCAGTAGAAAACACCATCAGGACATGTCGTAATTAGTGAGCGTGACACTGGAGTGAAACGGTGACACAGATCCTGAAGTCAAACCATTACGAGTCACTTTCTCTCTCATCCAACCAGATGACTCACTCAGGAAGTTCAGGTGTCGGGTTTTACAAATGCATACAGCTTTAAAATGAGATAATTTAATTAACTAATAAATAGTTTATTGCTTTCAAATCTGTGCGTGTCATACTTTGTAACTGTAGGAAGCTCCATGTTTTGCGCTCACTACAAGGTTAGAGCCAAAAGCACAAATTGGTTTATGAGGGCATCAGTTGTTAAGAAAAGTATCATCATTTACCGTCACGTAGTGCTTACTGATGCCAGTATGAATTATTTGTAGAGAAAGATGACGAACACCTCTTACTCCGAAATGTTTTTGTCACAAGGTTTTTGCCAACTTGTATCAGATTTGAGGTGCCCAGATGAAATCCCAGAGTACAGGATCAGCCTGGCTCAGCACAGGGCAAACCCCCCCCAAAAAACTTAATATCAACTTAACTTGATATTAAGTTCAGCTTAATATCAAGTTCAACTTCATATTATATGGAAAAATCAACCTGCTTGGAAGCGCTTCACCACTGACCATAGAAATCATAAAATCTGCTGCAAAGATTTAGATTTAAAGTAATCCTAATTTTATCAACTTATTTCTTTCCAACAGAAGCGCAGATGTTTTAATTCAATGGGATTTTCTCATTGATTATTAGAATGAGAGATTTTAGACATCCTGTTATTTTAAATAAAATGTAAATAAAAAAAGACAAATCTCCCAGGTAATACTCTTTTTACATCGACTCATTTGCAATCAGAAACAAACTTCCTGGTTGCCTGAAAACCATTTTAAATCTAAACTTGCCAGAGGTATGAATAATTTAGCTTCATTTTAAGAACACGCATCTTTGCATTTTATAAAAAATGGCCTGGATGTCAGATTTCTGTTTCATAATCTACTTGGCATCTCATCTGCTCACAACAAAGCCAGTTTGAGGCAAGGGCGGTCAGTCAGAAGTCAATGAGGACGGTCAGAAGTTGCGTTCAGCCGTAACAATGACATCCTCCTCAGCTACACAAAGCCCCGCTGAGCTCTATTCTTGTAGGGGGGAGACAGGCTAAAAATACCACTGGGACCTGCTACCATTGACTAAACAAACCGGAGCTAATGGGAGGCCACAGAGATCTGCCCTCCACACACACACACGTGTGTGCACACACGCAAACACTGACTGAAGCTGGCTTACTGCAACGCCTCCCAAGAGAGTGGGATATAATCAGAGAGATTGGTGGCAGACTGGGGCAGTGAAGCAGCCTGGTGCGCAGCCAACAGGGACACGGCTAGCAGGTCAGGCCTCATCATCACAACATGCTGGCTTGGTGGGCACACGCACACACACACACACACACACATATACACTCACTGAGGAGAGAGGTAAAGCAGGAGTGTGTGGTGTGTAGTAAGGAAAAGTTTCTGCCATAACAAAGGAAAGAAATGAAGCATAAAAACTGTTTTCTTTGAACCACACTCCTTGTGTTTACAAAACACAAGGAGTATGGTTTTACTTATTAAGTGGTTTTACTTATTAAAAAATCATAGCTGCTGCGTAGACATGAGGAGGGGGCGTGTTGGCTGGCTTATCCTGTTTAGACTAACAAGTTGCTGTGGGCTGCATGTGGGTGGCAGCCACGCTTCAATCCCACTGGGAGCCAGCATAAAGAGGGCCAACCATCCCCACGGGAGTCTTTGTGCTCCTTCCCCACTGAAAGGCATCCACTTCTGATTTCAAAAGCGCGAGTCAAAGTGTTTCAACAGCGGCAATAAAAAAAAACACACCAAAACACAACATCCTTAGCAACAGTATTTAGGCAAACCTAAACAAACACAAATTAGACAGAGAAGGATTAAAACAACAATAGGTTATAAAGAGGGAACATGAAGCTCACGTCGACACAGTAAACCAACATTGTGCTGTCTCACTCTCCATCTAGTGGTGACCTGCTGCAACTGCTTAATGGGTAAACATGCATTTGTGAAGACACTTTCAAATGTCCAAATTAAGCATTTAAAAACAAACAAAAATGTTTTCAATGTCCTTCATGCATGTTATTTTTTTAATACACCAGAACTTGTACCATCATTCTTGTAAATAAAAAACATTATTGAAGAGTAAAAACATAGAACTGTATCTTACACTCCTACAGCATTTGAAAATAAGAAAATAAGAGTGGATAGGAGTTGCTTTTAAATAAAGTTTTTACATAAAATAAAAATGGTGAGAAATGTTTTAAAACTTAATGCAATTAATTTAAAGGGGAAATGTTTAATCTTTTGCTTGCTGTGAGAGAAAATATTTTTAATTCCTTGAATGCAACAAAATATAAAATAATTTACCCATGCAGGTTTAATAATTATTTTAACTTTCCTCTAACATGACCACTTTCTAGTTCAATGAAACTTATATACTTACAATATGCATAAATAGTGCCACATTTTATTTTTGCTGCAGGATGTCAAATAAAAGTCCTGATATAATTTTCTTGATTCAATAAAAACATCACCCACACTGGTTTTTTATTGAATATTTTTGCACAGAATGCTGCCATCTCCGTTCATAAGTGCTGTGTGCTGTGACTACCTTTGCCAGGACAGAGATGTAATCTTTCAGAGCAGTCAGAGCATCTCTTTTAAAGACACTTTGGAGAGCCAGCTCAACACGCAGCGAATGATGCAGCGCTGACTCCAGGTCTGCCATGTACACCCGGGAACTGGATGTGCAAACACCAGACACACACACACAGACAGGAAAAGATGAAGTAACACCTGCAAATAATGAGAATGAAGCAGGAGCGTCTTGTTCACACCTGTTGAAATCTCTCCAGGGCTCTTCTGTGCGGTTCTTAAAGAGCTCTGTGAAGACAGGTGGAGGTCTCCCTGAGCGCACCACACCCGGCAGCCTCTGGAGGGCGTAGAAGTAGAAGGTGCGAACTTCAAACTTGCTGTGGGTGAGAAAGGTTAAGTGAAACTAACACTTTGGGTGAAACGGTGACAAAACCAGCTGGAAAAGTGTGGAGAGACAAAGAGGACAAAATATGAAAATGATACAGCTTCATAGAAACTTCCTTATTACAACAAAGTAAGTAAGTACACCTTAGCAGGAAGCTCTGCTGGAGAAAAACCTATGAATGAATGTCTTTGAAATACAAAAATTGACTCTGTTTCATTCTAACACATTGAAATAGAACTGCTAGATGCTTATTCATATTGAATTATTTATTACACACAAACTACTAAAGTACTTTTTCTGTATTTTAAAAAATCACTTCCAGTGTTATAATTTTAAGAACAACAACATTAATGTACTTACACAGCACGGTAAATGTCTAACACTGCAGCATATACCTTTAAAAAAAAAACATGTTCAAACTGTTGATGTTTTCTGAGCTGAACATTCCCAAATGGTCATTTTCTATTTATTTCTGAAACATTGCATAATTCTGGACACAGTACTTTTTTTTTTTGAAAATCTTTTTAGTGTTGATGTAAAATCCAACATTTTCCTCTTTAGCTTAAGAGGAAAATGTAACTTAAAAAATAAAAATTAAACCACCAAATTAAAGCGTGATTATTATTCTTGAGGAATCAATGTACATTTGAATTTAAATTGTAAAGAAGAAAATATTTAAAATAAAAAATGAAAACAGTGATTTAGATCTGGGTTGAAAGCAAAGGAAGTTAGTGAAATTTCTGAAAATTGAGTAATGCAATCTTTGTTTATAGTTTGATCTACTACTAATAAATTGCAGCTTTAAAATGTTTATGTGCTCCTGCTGTCATGTTTACCCTTGAATCAGCTCCGAGCTTCACTGAGTGTTAAAAGAACTGTTTCATTGTATTTTCTTAATTTTCCAGTGTGTTTAAGAAAATATTATTTTTAGAGTCAATATATATAAAACCTGAATCTATTTACACCCCTTAGAAATATAAATCCTAATTGTTTTCCTTCTGCTAATAATTTTTCTGAAATGAGAAAAGGAAAAGGAAAAATAATTCACAGCAGGATAAGTTTAGAGAACAGGAAAAGAGTCATTTTAATGCACATTTTATTAAATAAATGGCAAATTATGAACCCTTTACAACTCTCAAGAATCAGTGGAAAAAACATCCAGCCTCCAAGCTATTCTTATAATTACTCATCAGCATGTTGCAGGTTTCCACTGCATTTTGGATTTATCTTTACTGCTAGTCCATGAGGCTGGAAGGCCTCTTTGCCATCAACCTAATCTTTAGCACCCAACACAGATGGGAAAGCGTGAAAACACAATTGAATACTTATTAGGTTGAAGTCATACAATCCTTTTTACTCAAAACTTGATGTGAGAACTCAAGGAGTTCCAACAGTTGTTTCTGTGTGTGTCATGAATATGTCTTCAACTGTAAAACACATGCTGTTATCTTTAATTTAACCTCACATTTCATAAATTTATAGCCAAACATTTTTCTCAATTATGAGATTAGTTTCTGAGCACTGAGCAGATGGTGCTGGTGGTACAGAGAGAGATTGCTGATTATTTTAGCCACGTGCAAACCCTGCAAACTGGAAGCCCGGCCGTTATCGTGTTATGCTCCACATCCCTCCATCCCATTTGCTTTCTCTCCTCGTCACAGGCCGAGAGAGGGAGAGAAGGAGCGCGGTAAACCTCGGGCTGGATGGTAATAAGGAGGATGGATGCTCTGGCCCTACGCTCACTCACGCCAGCCAGGGACTCAATTACACCTGCGTGTCTGGTGGGAGTGTAGAGATGTGGAGGGAGAGCCATTCATCCACTGATCCCCAGGGCCAGCGAGCAGGCAGGCGTCAGGGTCGGCCGAGAGCGAACAGATTCACCTGGGAGCTGCATGCATTACATGCATGACGAATGTGACGAACACACACATCAAGATAACACACAAACACAAAGACGAACTCTGCTCTCCCAGGATCAATCAGATATTCAGAGATGATGGGAGGCCATCTGTCGCCGTGAGCGGCCGGGTCTTGTTTGGCAGGTGAAGCCAGAAAAAGCAATGGCATTGTTTTCATGCAAGAAATTAAAAACCCTCCCTTCTGTACAGTGATCGAGATGAGGGGGGTGGGAGACGGCGAGAGATGGAGGGTGAATAAATAAATCAGCAATAAATCATTTCCTTTTTGCATTTGTCAACTAAAAAGGAGTCCTCTTTGCATGCCAAGTTATTGAAACGGCCAAACAAAGAGGCATAAACAGCAGATGAATTTGCAGGGTGAGGAAAGATCAGAGCCGCTTTATGATGGTGAATAATGGCAGCGATTTTGATGTTCTGATCCCATTAAGAGGCCAGATGTTTAAAAGTATTTTCATGAATAGGGTTCAGATAATGAGCTCGCAACAAAGCTTCTCAGCAGAAAGCTAGGCTGCTTCATGTAAAACAATGGGAACCACTGATGTTTGTGCAACTTAGAAAAAAAAAGTTGAAAATGTTGGAGTCGTTTAAATATGTGAAAATAATTTGAACAAAATGCAATATCTGCAAAAAAAAAACAAAACAAAAGAAAAACAAAGCTCCTCCGTTTTTGATGGATGCCATCTACTCTTGAAAATTCAAGAAACTCAGATGATTTAAAGCATTGTTTACATTGGGGGACTGCTAACCAGGAGCAAGGGGGTGCAGATGGGCAGTAAAACTGTTTATAAAGTCTTTAACATTTTAGTTTGGGTTCTCAACAGAGTGCGGCTCTTAATTTTTCACATAGGGCCGCCTAACAACAAACTTTAACATATTTTATTTGGATTTATTAAGGTAGACCAACATAAAGTAGTGAATGTAAAATATGGTACATAGTTTTCAATGATTTTTACTAATGAAAAAAGTGCTTTGTCCATTCGTTTTCAGCCCCCCTGAATAATTACTCTTTATTTGACAGCTGTAACTCTTTTGGGCTATGTTTCCACCAGCTTTGCACATCTAGAGATTTAATGTTTTGCCCATTTTTCTCAAATCACTCAAGAGATTTGTGAAGAATATTTCTGTCTAAGACATAGTAACACATGAACATGATTTGATCCAGTGGCTGAATTTAGTGACGTTTTTCTCGAAGGTGAACTAGCCTAGTCTCAAGCCTTTTGTAATCTCTAATAAGTGATTTTAAGTTTCTATCATGCAAAGCACATGGCATTTTGCATATGGGCCAAAGAAAAACATTGTTTTTAGTCTCATCGTCCCCGATCATCTTCTTCCACATGCTTGTTGTGTGTCCTACAATTTCTGCAGCAAACTGCACATAAGACACAGGAGAAACATGAGACATGAAGCTTTTTAAAAACTCTTCTAAAAGCCTGATTTGATTGTTTCCAGTAACCGGATTCTCCCTGCAGAGTTTCCTCTTCAACTCCTCCAGAGTTATCACTGACCTGCTTTTAGTTATAAATGACACTCAGATATAAAGCTAAAAGACGCCAATAATTCTGGTTAAAAGTTGAGAAAATATACTTCTGCTGAAGTTCTTCTTAAAAAATCCTCAAATGGTTACATGTTGCACATGTGCAAGAACAAAGTCATTCAGTTTCACTATTCAATTTTAACAAACGGCTTAAAAAAGGTTATTCAAATGTATTGTTTAATACATTTATAACATTTTGTAACATAGAAGCAGAAATGAGATGCATTTAGTAAGATTGTTGAGCTTGCTGAGTACTAAAGGACAGAATCAAACGTGTGTTTTAGCCACAATGTGCACTGTGCTTCATGTAGGCTTACAATGACACTAGACCCTGTCAGGGAAACTGAGGTCCAATGTGATTACAAAACAGCATGTTGCATAAGAGGAACTCTGCACAAACACTTACACTACGAATCTCTCGAACCTCCCATCTGGATAGTAGAGGTAGCAGGAGGGAAACTCTGTCACTCCCAGTTTGGACACCAGACCTTCCTCTGTGTTCAGAACCCTCCTCACAGTAATGTTCTCAAACTGCAGCAGGTCAAGGGTCACCTGAGGTATACAACACAGGCAATGAATTAGTTTTTATTTACATGCAGTTATATTGTATTGTATTAGCTCAGGAATTTTAGTAATTTATTTGTGCTGTTCTTGTTGCTGCTTTTGATGGACAGATACAGAAAATAATTGCAAGGAATTAAAAATAAATAAATAATTGAATTAGTTTGAATTCATTTTGAATAATTCCTAATCCACAGAAAATTCTTTGGATAAATGTACCTTAGCAAGTTGCAGAAAAAACGCACACTTAGTATCTTTAAGGACATTTCTGACTTCATGTATCAATCTGTTTTGTATGGGCATCAGCGCCCTGATAGAAATCCCACTGCTGTTCAAGTTTCAATTATATATGGCAACATTGCTATGCTGTCCTTTATTTTTATAATATACTTTATGCACTGCAGCACCAGGGGCAGCAAAAAAAGGGAAGATGCTACTACTGACATGTCAGATATTTTAAACAGTTTTCTTCTACTTTCAGTAGTTTCCAACTCATTCTGAGTTTGAGTCATACCTTCCTCTTCCTCAGTTTGCATCAGATGATAAAAGCTCCAAAAGCATACAGATATCAAATATGCTTTTAGAAAGGATAAAAAGTACAAAAGGTTAAACCCTCGACTCCGTTTAAAATGTCTGGATTCTCCTCAAAAACTAGATCAATGGCAGAAAACCAGCAACTTTAAATTAGAGATATTTCTACAGAAAAATTGTCAGTTTAATTTAATAAAACAGTCAAATTTAAACCAATTACATACATTCACAGTTTAAAAAAATAAGCTCTATCAGATCCGTTGAGAAGGAGGTTCATCCAGAGTTATGTCAAGTCTTCGTTCATGGGCGCAATAAAACATAAAACCAAACCGGTTAGTGGAGGTAAAGGAGCCTGGAAGTATAATTTAGATCCTGGTAGGCAAAGAGAAAATTTTAATTTGTGATTTGTAGTTTTAGAAAAATTATTGAATTTCTATAATTATACCAAACTGAAAAAGACAAGTTCAAATGCGCCGTAAAGATTCACAATTACCAAAACATTTATGCCTATATGCGACTCGCTGAAGAACAAGTGGGTAAATGATTCATCTCTCTGCATAACACATGTTTATGTTTTAGCTCAAAAGTAAATAGTTTCATCGTGACTTGTTACCTCTCTGCCGATGTAGGATTTTTCGGTTTCAAAGATTAAGGCCAGGTGTTGAACCGTGTTGGTTTCAAAGAAGTTGTTGATCTCTGCTTCGCTGAAAAAAACAGAGAAAACAAAAGCGATCTGGTCATCAGTAAAATACACAGATAACATCACAGCTAAATCCCTGAAGGATTTCTGATCAGGTCCACATGCACCTGTACACTGTATGTGATTCAGTCACATATCTTGTAAAAACCCTTTTCTTACTGCCACATCCACACACAACAGTCACTGAGAAAGGAAACAATAGCTGCAGACATGTCCTGAGGCCTGCTTGAACAAATGTCCTTTTGAGGAAAACATCAAACACAAAGAGAAAGTCACAGCTCAAATCTAGAAAGAGAATACAAAAATGGAGCCATGATGTTTCTCTTTAACGGTCAGAACAGAAATAAACTCCACTTCCTGCTTGGTTTTCCTGCTGAATCGTCACAATGAGCTGCACACAGGCTGCAGGCCTTGTGTCTGTATTTGTGCAGAAGAGTGTCCAGGCAGAGCAGGGGGCCTTTGTAGCAGAAATAAACAAATGAAAACTCTGCTGAGAGGAAACTTGTTGGCCATCCTGGTCGACTTCTAGCTTATTCCAACTCTCAGGACTGTAAAATCATGTGTCATGGCTTCTCTATGGTTTTAGCAAACTAAGTCTGGCAGTAATGAATAGAAAATATAAAAGGGGAAGTCTGGTTTTTGTAGCTTAAAAATAATAATAAAAAAACTAAAAATATAGAAAATGAAGTTGAAAATGATAAAATGGAGAAATTATTCAACCAGGTCTGACATATTTTTCACCTCTTTTGTTGTTATTGTCACGCAGTTGTTTCAAAAAGAAACCACAAAGTTAACAGCAACTGGAGATGCTTGATATTGTTTGACGTGTTTTGATACCATTGTTAAGGTGCCCTTGTGTTTACCTGGTAGGCTCCAGCGGGGGGCATGCGGGGGGCCAGGGATCACCAGGAGACTCCAGACTGTCTATGATCATGTGGCGGAGTTCTTGAACATCACGGGAAAGACCTGAAATCGACAAGCCGTGAAGGTTTTCTGCAGGCACTGCAGCTGGATTATAATTCACTGAGACACAGAGGTGACTCCCTGAACAGAAAACTAACAAGCGACTCTCCTGTTAGGTGACAAATCATGAATACTGCAATAATATAAAAACATGTAAAGGCTAACCTGTTTTATCTAAATACTTGTATAATATTTAGTCCTGCATCCAGATGGCCTATTCAATGTTACAATTAAACAAACAAATGCTCCTTTATTTGTTTCAGTGTGAGTACAAGTACCTCTGTAGGGCTTCCCTAATGAATTTGCAGATGAGTTGGCATGGAAGAACTGTGAGGTTGAGAAAAAAAAAAAAAGTTAGAGCAGATTATCTGACCCTCGCATGTGACCACAAGAGATCCCAGCTGAAGTTTTACAAAGGAGGAGGGGCTTCTCCCGCTGGCCGCCTTGACCCCCAAATCCCTCCTGCTTAAAATGAGTCGCAGATGTTAAAGCTGCACCGTGAGTTCAAACAGAAGGACCTCTTTGTTTCACTGGTTTTCACTGGACAACGCAGAGCAGAGACTTTAAATCACACTGCTGCAGACAAACTCAAGACGCTGCGAACACAGAGACTTGAGGTGGGATTGTTTCTGTTAAGAATCACCGCAGATCTGTAAATCCTGCATAAACAATCTGGTCCTAATCACCACAAAACTCTCTCTCATTTCTCAAGTAAGAATGTAAAGATACTCAACAGAGCACTATCTGTCCAAGAGATATGATGTTAAATATCCCCCCCAAAAAATCCTAAAAATACAGAAAAATAAAACTACACACTTTCTGAATTCTGACATAAAAATATTTTATAAAATGATGTGGAATGCAGATTATTTGCAGAGAAAATCTGGAAAATTCAAGACATGAATGTTTAAAAAGAGAAGCTCACTAGAAAGTTAAAACTAAATGTGGTAATTAATAATTTTATGACTGTTTTGGAAAACAAAAAAGAAATATACTGAGGCGTTTTAAATACTTTAGTACCAAAATAACATATCACAGCAAGAGACGCGAATGCAGGAAATGTCAGGAAGCTAGTTTTTAGATTAACTACTTGTCTTGTGGATGTGCTTTTTTCACTTTAAAATAATTTTTAAAATGTTCCTTAAATTTTGAATGGAGCTTTTACTTGGTAATTCTATCAATTAAAAGGTGCCAATTATTAATTCTGGTCTTTATGTCTGTATTTAAACATCCAATTCTGCAGTTGTTTTTGTGCTCTGATTAATTTTACATCTGGTTGGTTGACTTTTTTCATTTTTTTTAATCCTTCATGCATCCAACGTTCTGCATCTTTTGCATCTCTTGGAACAGACACGTCTGCTGGAAGTGCCTCACTCATTTTGCTCTGATCCTCTGTAGCCATTTTGTCCCTTAACACCTTTAGATACAATAGTTGTACTGTATGGCATTTTGTGAGTCTTAGATGAATACATGAATAAAAACAAAATTTATTGACTTCTCACGTGGGTTCTGTTTACCTCTGTAACCCAGACATAATCGTAGTTTTACTAGAGAAATAAATAAATAAACCAAATAAAGAAACATTTTGTGTGGCTGTGTGCTGGCAGTTTAAATACCTTTATGGTGGGATATCCTCTGATTTTGTACTTTGTGCAAATTTTTACATTTTCGTCAGCAGCACAGTCTATAGCAGCCATGTTCACTGCTGGTTTCCACTCTGAACAAGAGACAGAAAATGAGAGAGGAACAGTAAACATTTAGTGCGGAGTCACTGTGTGGACTGAACGGTTGCACAGGTGCTGATAAGTCATGCTGAGAAATGATCTAATCACTGACAGCAACTGACATTTCCATACTTCCTACATTTAAGTACTGTACTAAATGCATAAAAACATAGCATACACTATAAAACTTCAGATAAAATGTCAGAAATAAATAACTCTCAATCGTCAGAAATCCTGGCTTAGCCAGCAAGAATTCAATTCAAGGCTGTTGTTGCTGATGTATCTGGAACGGCATTTGCAAGTTCTTTTTTTCTGATTAAAAAATGAATTTTCCAGGGGGGAATATGTCAAATGGATGCAAGGCTGCTTTTTGGCAATGCCGACAACAGATGGATGAGTGAGCAATCCTACTTTCACCCAGATTTCTGCATAACACTGGAGTCTGGACAGAAAGAAAATCTCTCTGTGTTAGGCAAAGCATCAACCCAAAGTTGGAGGTATGAGGAGAAAACACAGATGGAGTCAGGACCTAAAGCTGAATGGAGGACTTTGTCAGGATAAAGTTTTTCCTGAATTGTGTTTAACCATTTCTATTTTAGTTTTAGTGCATCGTCTTTGACTTAAAAAATGTCAGATGATGTAGCAACTTGTTTTTTTTTTCTTATGTCTGAGCCAAATGGATGAAAGACTGAATCAATAACCAGCACATTGGTAACATTAGTCTATTGGTATTTTTTCTACTTTGTACATTGACATAAATGTAACCAAAAAGTAAAACAATATAAAGTAGTAAGATAATGTTCAGATATTTAATAATGCCTACATGTCAATTATTTATTTATTTATTTATATATATATATATATATATATATATATAATATATTATTCTCAAGTTTTTTATTCATTCCTACAAACCAAGTTGCCAGTGGCAACACACTAACTCCAGCCTCATCAGATTCTTTACCCTTTACTGTTTGTGTATTATTATTTGCTCTCACTCTTCTGTAAATGAGCTACAGAAACAGCCTTGACAGGATGTTATTTAGAGTCACAATAGAGCCCAGAATAAAAACTTTTTAATTAGATCATATGCTCTATTTAGCAGACAGACAACAACAGCTTGCTGCACCAGTGGATGCCAGAAGAAAATCCAGTCCAAAGAAAGAATGAAAGAATTAATTATGCATTTTTAGCACTAAATATTTCACAGAAACTTTCCAGTAGCTTTTCTGACTACAAATACACTTGAAAGAAGCTTCTCAATAAGAAATATGAAACAGAAGAGAAGGTTGTTATCCAAATGGTAAAGTTGGGAGCTGAAAGAAACATTGTCAACTTTCTGTTTCAAGGACATGGGAGTCGTTGCTTTGACCAACAGCATAATCGGTACATGAAATGAGAAAACTTTGCTGCTGCTACTTGAGGCAAAGATAAACTAGGGCCATGGCTGAATGAACCATAAACAGAATGTGGTTTTCTTTAAGTTAATCTCATCGTCCAACGGTCTATACAAGACCATCTTTATATCACCTGTGCTGAATCACTTTTAGTTTTTTTAAAATCCAAGAATCAAAACAAGATTTTTCTTGTCATTGACAAGAATTTAAATATTGTTGATCTATTTCTTGTGGGGGTTTTTTCAGTAGTGTTTTTCTTTTTCGGCTTGTGCACGGAGAAGTTAAGAAATGACCGAAAAATAAATCAACGCTTAATCTCAAACCCCAGTTCTCAAGAACCCGGGTCAGAATTTTTTATTTTTTTTAAACGGAGTTCTATGGTGAAGTTGTGAGCAGTTAATAGCTTGTGCTTCCATTTTGTATGAACCAAGCAGAAGCTAGTGATCAAAGCTGTGCCAGGAGCAAAATGGATATTTGCCATCTTTTTTTTTTTTAAACTGCCATCTCTAATTTTGTATTGATTTGTGAGAATACCGTTATCACTATTGCTATGTCTAGACTGACATCGCAGCGGTTTGTGATCCCCTGTCAATAAAGGGAATCACAAACAGTCACATATTTCGCATATACCTTTGGCTGGCTTTGTATCCCCCTGTAGGTAAATGTAGAACAACAATATTATTGGTATTCTAAACAGGATTGCATTGATGTTTGTTCATTTGATGGTGTGTCTAGTTTAATTTTGTGCACTTACTACTAAAAACTATTTAAGAAAGTTACATGAAAGCCCATTACACCAGGCAGTCAGAATAATACCACTGTGTAAACACATCCGGGTGTTTACACAGCAGCAGATCCATACCCACCTTTGATGTCTCTGGCCAGCTTTTTATAAATGGGAGAAAATGAGATGCAGTGTCCGCACCACGACGCGTAAAACTCCACGACCATCGCGGCGGAGGAGTTGACCAGAACCGAGCCCACGTTCCGCTCCGACAGGAGCACGATCTGGTCTGAAGCCGTGTACAGTCCGGCCTCGGCGGCGGGAGGAGAAGCGAGACACCAGCAGATGAGAAAGGCTGCAGCCGCTGTCGCGCTGACAGAAACCTGGTGTCCGTCACTAAACCGAGACGTGGCACAGCCGCAGCGCCGCGCCATCTTCCCCGTCCGAGCAACAGCTGCACCCGCGAGCCGCGACTCTTGAACTGCGACGCTCTCTGACCCAAACTGTCACAAACTTCACTCAACTCGTTCTGCCCACTGTTTGTTTAAGGTCAGCACCCTGAGTGGGCCCTCCCACCGCCGAGCGGAGAGCCAGAACCCACAGCGCAGCAGAGACGGGCTCTCTCCCCGTCCGCTCGCCTCTGATGAAACAGAGATAAAGTAGGAGATGAAGGCGCTGTGGAACCAACGTGGAAGAAACACGGTGCCTCACGCGCACAGGAAGCACACCGTAAAGACTGACGTCGCAGCAAACTTTTTTATTATTAAAAATAACATAAAGAGGGAACATGTTTTTCAGATGATCAGTGACCAAGAGCAGGAAACCAATAGCACAAAATCTCTCAATTTATTAACTAAAAGGTCTGAACGCTTTTCTTGACACAGAAATTCAGTTTTTATGCTACCAAGTTTATTCAGATTGAACACAAAGTTAACAAAACTCAGTAAGACCTACGCTTTTGTATACCTTTATGCTGGTGCATTAATAATCTGGACAATATGTTTATTTTGGGTTGATCTTATCCTTCTTCTGATAATTTAATGTTCTAAATTGTCAAAAATACCTGAAAAATATTTGCAATGCATTCAACAAAGCAACAGAAAACCTGTTCAAACGGCTAACATATATTTATTCGTTTTTTTTTTTAATCTTGGTCTCTGTCCACCCGGTGCCATTTGTGCCAAACCCACGACGAAAACAGGAAAAACAGGCAATGTAAAAATGCAAAATCTTCGTGGATTCGTGGATCTTCGTGGATAAAGACCAAGAACTGCTGTGGGACTCTTGGACCCCCCTGCTTAAAATGCATTAGTATCATGTCACAGAGATCAATATCACCACAACTACTCACTCAGTCTACGCAACACAAATGATGCGAAGAATTGCACAAGGAGAAAGTCATACCACCACAAGTACTTCTCAAACAACAACGTCCCTCTGGGGCTCTCTTTTCAGAAATATAAACAGACAAGAAAAGCAACATGCAGTTCAAAATGTGCCAGAACCAGTGAAATCTCAAACCCCTGTGGAGGCAGAGAGGTGTAAAGTGAACCTGGAGAATGTTGATTTACTTACATGGAGAAGTTCAAATTAATGAAGAGGCTTGATTATTACATAAATGCCAACCTGTGCCAGAGAAACTGGAAAGACATTAGATAATTTCAATAACTTGTCTCCACAGTTTTAAAAACCCAAAGTTTTCAAAGATCCAAGGTTCATACAGAAAAACTCAGCCTGCATTTGACCTTGGGATATGTCGATGTTTTCATGTGAGCTTCTGCCTAAGGTTGTGTAAGATGCCAACATGTCATTTTTGCTGGTCTTAAAAAAAATAGTTTTTATTATTTTAAAGCCAGTTTCAATCTGTTTACAGCTGTGCAGTTTGAACTGCAGATCAGCTAATTCAGTTCAGTCTGCTTAGACATGTACACAACACAGCATGGTCACTTTTAAAATCGTATTTTTCTTTATACAAACCCAATTTTAAAGGATTAACTCAAGCTTAGAATAAACTCGTGCAGCAAATTTACTTGAAGTATCCACACTTTACCATAAAAAGACACTAGATGTTTGTCAGTGAAATGCAATTTTAATTTAGAAAGAAAAATATAACATGTTCATTGTCTCACACAAAAAAAAGGGAAACTTAAATAAAATCAATTTACAACACTTAACTAAACTAATTGATGCTCCATTTCCACATAAGATGATCTGTGCCTTTAAAAACGACTTGGTACAATGCCACAATGACAACATGTAATCCTGGGTTTTACAGAAACCAGCAGACAAACCACAACATCCAACAGTTAAGTTGTGAAAGTAAACATGGCTGGCAAAACCCTGTGCTGGCTGTCGCCACTGAAAGAACTTGAGGTAATTACTTTTGCACCCAGCAGAAAACATGACGGCACAACTTGCTCATGTAGAAACCAGTGAATGCTTTATTTACAGTTTCAAATTTTATTTAGTTAACAAATATATACTATGTACATATTTGCAAAGTAAACAGTATTTATTTTACAACAATCGTTCAGGATACAGTAACGGTGGGTCAAACTGGATCGACAGAATATTTACACCCATCAGCGTCTCGCAAGACATTATAAATATTCACAAACATTTCCAAAGGTAGGGCGGGGGGGACGATCTATCCTAAGTTACTGCGATAAATATGTTGAATCAGTGTAATTGTTTTTATTTTTACTGTTATAAAACCAATTTGTTTTTCTAAGGGCTAAAGCTACGCTACACCGTTATGAAGAAAACTGACCTCAGACCAAAACAGATGCTACAACTTTATCAGGGGTTTAAAAGCTGCTTGGTTTGTACGTCAAAACTACTGAAGTTGACCAAATACTGCATAGACACAGACGGGAAATTAACTTCATCCCAAACACAATCAATTAAAAGGGACAATTCCAGAGTTTTCCAGAACATCCTGCAGGTGACAAAATTAAATAACATATGCCTTTAGAGCAGATAAAGACTTTTACAGCATGGCGATTCTTGTATCAAATGGTTTTGGTCTTTTTATACATTAACTATACACCAATCGAACAAAAAAAAGAAAAGAAAGAAAACTCAGTTTAAGGTCACTTCCACTCTAAACAGTCCATGAGGATTAGAGCTCTGCAACACACGCCACACACAACCTGTACAGAAGTCTTGTTTGATCAAAGCCGGAGAATACAAATAAGCCCTTGGATGTGCTCAGAGGCATCAGCGCAGTGACTCGCACTATTGGTTGGAGTCACTCATTTCTTAAGGTACATCAGTAAGAGTGAGTCGACAAAAAGACGGCAACTTTTAGACTTCCTCAGACAGCGTTTGGCTCATGCTGAGGCACGGGGGAATGACAGGGATGTGAAAAATGCTCTTGATAAGGCAGAAAGTTGAGGACAGGAAACTAGCAAGAGCAGTCGTTTGGAGGTTTCTTTTGCAAAAATGGTAGAATACAGACAAGAAACGACACATTCAAAGAAAACAGGTCCAGAGGATGTTGAGAGATCAACACAGAGTACTAAACGCAAGCAGGCACTTAAATGGAAAATGGAGAATTTTCTCTGAATGAACAAACAGGGTGCTTTATAAGGCTTGCCCGGAGATGCAGTAATTCTGCAGGAAAACACATGATGCTACAAAATCACACGTTATTTGTGGCGGTAGAGGTTTCTCTATGTTTGGAGAAAACAAATTGGCTGAAGGAAGAAGAAAGGTTGACATATCCAGCATTTCAGTACTCCTCCATAATTGATCAATTATCAAGTCAAGCCTGCTGCCAGTCGTCTGTGTCCCACTTGCATATTTTACAGCTTTATTAGCTTGCACAAAAACCTACTACAACAAAGCAAAAACACTCCATAGAGAGGAATTTTCATTCAAGGTCGAAATCCACACCAAATATTTACATCCAGTATGAAGGTGGGGCACAGTGATTGCACTAAGTAACTGGACAGCAGTCGGTCAGACAGCCTTAGTTAATTAGTAACATTACAGCTTCAAGGATTAAAACAGTTTCTCTCCGTTCTTCTTCTGGTTCCTCTAACATAATGTATTGCTATATTCACATTCACATTTTCAATTGTGCTTCAACAACAACTTTAGATTCTCTTTATACAATGTTAAAAATATGTCCTCTCTGCATGTAGAAACCATTTACATTTCAGATTTTGTTTTTCTCCACCAATCAAGCATTCCCTTAAAAATAAATTAAGAAGGCAAAAAAAAAAAACACTCAATATATCAGATTTTTTTTTTTTAATGTGCCAATACAACGCAGTCTGATCGGAGACATGTAAGGGTTTTCACGTCCATGGTGTGATGCACTGTTTTTACCATAACACTAAAACCTTCCAACCATTTTCTGCTGTCATTAGTGCAACTGAGCATGTGCTGCTTTTGCCCAAGTCCAGGCATGAAGTAATTATCATCCACAGTGGGAACAGTGCAGATCAAAACCTCCCACAATATTCAGACAAATACCTTCACATGGACATGAAAAACCAAAGCTTATCATCAAATAACAGACTGCGCTATGCAATTTTATTAATTCAATTATTAATCTACTGCTACTTTTCTTAATATTCCACATAAGTTCAGTTAATACATAGTTCTTTTTAAGTGGAGAGTACACTTAGATCCATGGTGGAACAACCAGTTTAGCAGCACTCATGGACTTTCTCGTGGCACAGTCCACTCTAATTAGTCTCAACTGGAAGGAATAAAATGACCAGTCAATGAGGTGAGAACTGAGACTGGGTGGCTCTGTGGTTTAGGAAGGCGGGGGTTGCTGAAGAGGCGTTCTGTGTGTGAAACAAATTAAACCAAAAACTACAATGGAGGAAAATTCAGCAAGTAAAAGCTACAGTTGCAGTCTGCTCAGCTGTAAGAAAACAGTGGAACTGAAGGCATCAGAGAGTTCCTACAGGAATATGATCAGATGAAGCCTTAAGAGTTAGGTTTGAATTTCACAGTGGCGAGGAGACACCAGGACTGAGCAAGAAGTCATGTTTTAAAATCCAGGCAGTCAGGAGAGAGCTCCTCTTTTGGCTCTCTTGTCAGAAATTAGTGTGAAAGTGTTTACAGTGTCCTTGAGCAAAGCCTCAAAGATGCTGTCTGCCAGCTGAATCTTGACAAACAGTTCGTCCTCGTCGTAGTTAACCCACTGGGCCTCTTCCTCGTGGAGTTCCTGGACCTGACAGACAAAAACAGGCTCAACTTGAAAGACTAAGAGAGAAAACCAGAACATAATCTTCCTGTTTTGAAGTAAAATTTACATATTGCATCCTGTTGTAGTAACTTAATCATCATGTCTAGTTTCAAGATAAACCACAACAGGATGCAAGTTAACAGTCGTTTTTCATTTTTAATTAAATTGCAGAGCTTACAAAATGCTGTCTATAATAAAAAATTAACCACTTTTCCCCTTTAGAGCTGAGTGTGAAAATGTTTAAACAAAAGCTCTGACCTGTTTTGTGAACAAATTGTAAAATGCCAATAAAGCTGCTAATGGAAGCATATTTTTTTCCACCAATTTGCATAACAGCAGTACAACTATTTCAAACAATGAAGACGAAGTTTGTGACCAAATTATGTTCCAAATTTAATTTAATCAATAAGGATTAAAGACTCCACTTTTAAATTTAGAAACATTTAGATAACAAATTAAATTTGTTCAAAATAGCAAAAAATAAAATGGGTAATCTTTTTAAGAGATACTTTTAAGAAGTTAAATTAACAACACCTGAGAGACAAACTGGTTTCAACCCAGAGCAGAATATAAAAAGGTTTTTTTAATCAAGAGTAATATTTTATGTTTCAAAAACCCACAATTTGAAACAACACAGAAATATAAAATATGTAGGTCCTACCAGTATGTGATCGACTCTGTCCCGCTTCTTCCTGCCAAATTTGAGCATCTTCTGCCAGTCGGTCTTTTGATTCTCATCTTGTGTCAGACCGTACAGTTTCAACACTTCTTCTGTGACAAATTCCTGTGCAGCATAATAAAACGGAAAGAAAAAAAAAATCATCTTAGGTTATCTCAGGTCTTAAAATGGAAAGCAAAAATATATCAAAATAAGTGTCACTCAAAATATATAAAAACTGAGACTGGGTGGTGCTGTGGTTTGGTGCTGTGCAAAAGGCTGCATAAACAATACAGTAGTATAGCTCACCTCTGACAGATCATTCATTATTTAAAAAGGAAAAAAAAAACATTTACAATAAATCAGAATTAATGCATGATAAAGTGTGTTATCACTTGTAAACACTAATATGCTTCCTAAAGTGGTCTAATTAAACAATCTTGTATATATCTGCTGCAGAACTGTTAGGAAAATTATCTAAGTTCATTTACTTATGAGTTTATTTGAAAGGTTATGTTTTCATATTATTCTGTATGCTGTTTTATACTATTGACTCCTTTCTTTTGTTTTATACTCTTAACTGTTTTTCAGATGTTTTCTTGGGGGTTAGAAATGTTTTTACATGTGTGTGTTACCAACTGCTTTTGCCATTGGTTGCTTTGACCATCCATTGTCTGTGTTAGCAGCTACCTGTGAAACTGATAATGGTCAGTCTCCTGTCCTGGTAAGGGCATGACGACAGACGATTCCAGAACATCTCCTGGGAATGTTTATTGGTCAACTGTTTGTGTGACTGTGTGAAAAAGCCAATCTCTTTGTTGTTAACATAATAAAAGGCAGTTGGGGACTGAGACCCAGCGGAGTTGATCCCAGACAGTGTTTAACGGCGGTTCTCCGCGTCTGGCTCTCTCCCCTTTTCTGTAGAAGACTAGTTTGTGTCTCTGGTTGATTCTTGCAGGTTGGGAAACGAAATAAACCCAACAAGAACTTTACCTGAATCTTGTTGATGTCTCCAGACGTCTTGACTCTGTGAATGGAGGAGGACTTGACTTGACGGGGTTTGACCCACTGAGGTTGATAAGTATTTGGGTCTTCAGCAAAAATCTCCTTCAGTATCTCCCATGTCAGGTCATACACAGCCTAGGAAAAAGAAATGACCAGATAAAGATGCTTAAATGTGTCACTAAAACTCCAGTGAACCTTAAAGTGGCTCAGCTGCTTTTATTTTAATTACCCAAAGTCAGAGGCATGTAATTACTGGATCTACCAGATCACTTAAAGATTGCTTTAAATGATCTGGACCAGAGTTCCTAATTACGCTGAACTCCTGGTTCCTTTTGTTTGATATTACATGATTCCACACCAATCCATGTGGTTGCATTTGCACAGTTAGTTTTTAAAAGTCGTGGTCCATTTCCAAGAGTTCGGCACAAAAAGCTTCAACTCTCAAAAGATAATGGAAATGTGTAAAAGGAGTACCAATTTAGAAAAAAAAATTATATGGAAAAATCTTTACTGTCATTACTGCAAACCAAAATTTATTATAACTGGTGAGCAACTTTTTGCATGTTTCCATTGGTATTTTGACTATTTATTTTTGGTGATGAGTCTTTGAAGTTGGAAGAAGTTAAATTAACAACACATGTTAGTCAGCTGAACGTGACTAACATTCAGTTCTGTTCACAGATTATTGAACAGATCCAAGTCAGGACTCTGGGCCAATCCAAAACGCTATTCTTTCCAGATTCATAAGTAAATTAGTAAACATCTGCTATGAACAGGAATAATTTTGAGCTGTACTAAGAGGGAGACTTTTTGAAATAAACTTAGTGTTAGGCTGGCACTCGGTATTGTCTTAAGTAACTTGGTTTGGTATTGTTGCCAAGAAATAACTACTGCTCATAAAATCTCTGGGTAAGTCAGTGCTCTCAATGTTTCTAGTTAAAAACTGCAAAGATATCTTGGACTTATGACACAAACTCTTAGTCCTTTTAGTTACTTAAAAAAAACAAAAGCTCAGAGATGTTCTTTAGACGGACTTTTGGTATGGTTGTTTTTGTCAATTTTATCTTCTTGGTTTGTTCTCTTAGTTTTACCTTTTTGTAGCTGCTGATGGACAGGGCTTCCTGGTCCTGGCTGCTGGACTCTTTACCTAAATACTCCAGGGACGGCTTTGGCTTTGGAAGATGTTCAAGGATAAGAGACCCCTCCCTTCCCAGGTCAAAGGTCTCCCAGATCTCCTGTGTGGCAGAATGGACCATTTTCTCCACCTCTGTGGCCGAGTGGGGCACAACCATGGCGGGCTGCTCAGGTAGTTTGGGAGGTAAGGGGAGGGGTAGCTCAGGTCTTGGTGGGGTCTTCACTTGTGATTCCCCACCTAACGATGAAACCATTCCCCCCATGTGTGGCCCTGATGGTGAGGTTGACCTCCCGAGTTCACCTCCCAGCTCTTCTTTCTGTTTGAGTTTCTGCTGCTGTCTCCGTGAGCTGAGCCCAAAGTCCTCATCAAACCAGTCCTGATCATCACCGAGATCCTCCAGCAGCTCACGACTCAGCTCCAGCTCTGCCAGACGCTTAGCAAGCTTCTCTTGACCACTGGGGCCAAACACTGAGCTCTCCTGGGGGGAAGAAAATATATTTTTTCAGTCTCAAATTAGAGAATATTAAAGATTTTTGTATGTACATGTAACAGGTCAGCACTGGTCCAACAATTTTCATGTATTTGGCACTTTTACACTTTATTCGTTACTGTGCTTTCTGCTTCCAAAGCTAAAACAACTTTCAGTTTTACCAGCACATCAATAGTCCGTCGACACAAGGTTGGACTTTGACTGTACACATTAAAAAAACCTCCAGCTCAAATAAACAACTTCTATTTGTCAGAACTAGAAGTCACATCCCAGCTGGTGTTTTCTCACTGATTTGCCAGAGGTCATTTTCCAAAACTTGCATCACCACAGGTTATTTGAGATTTACTTTAAGTGTTTTAAAATTCTTCATAAACAAGAATCAGAAACACACTCACTGATCTGTTGCACATTTCAGGAGAAGACAGCTCCTCCTTCTCAGCCGGCAGAAAGAAGGGTAGGTTATCTTTTTGCTCTGCTGAAGAGATCCACTTTTTGTCGATATTTTCCACAAACGAACATCCATTTAACTCGTTGGCATTTCTGATCTTTTCTTCTTTAGCCCTCTTTATTTCAGCACATTGCTTAAAGGAATCTTTGATAAAGTTGTTGATGAGCTCATCTGTGAATGTCTCCACCAGATCCCTGTTCTTCTGTTCTCTCTTATCAGTCTTGATTTCATCTGTAGGAATCAAATCCTTCTCAATATCAACATCGTTTCTCTCAATAATTGAAGTCTTCTCATTCTTCTCCTCCATTCTATCTTCATCCGGGATAAGGAATGTGCGGGATTCATCAGTAAAGTCCAAAATGATGTCTTTCATGTTGCCGTTACAAATCTGATGCTCAGGTTCTTTCTGTGAATTGAGGTGGGCTTTGGTCTTGAGTGGAATCTGATCATTCTCATCCAAAACCATTTCATCTTTTGATTTAGTTTCCTTGTCAGATGTTTGTTCATTTTGCATTTCTGGATCTTCCCGTTTTTGAGAACCGTCTTTAACCTTCTTGTGTTTTTTCCTGTCTTTATCAGATAAGTCGTCGAAGAAAGAGTCTTCATCTTCTGTGGTATCTGCATAGAGCTCAAACTTGTCTGGGAGGTGGGAGACTTTGTCTGGAGGAGCAAAGATGCCATGCGATTCCTCACACTCAAAGTAAACAACTCCATCATAAGTGCCATTGTTGCTCCCCTCAGATTTGTCCAACTCCACGCCAGCCCAGAAGCCATTGGCAAAGCTGGTCGGACCTTTAAATCTCAATGTGCCCGGCTGAACACCTCCGACAAGAACCCGGTCTCCAAGGTGGAAACCTGGCATTTCATCTTCGATGGGAGGAGGAGAAGCAGGTGCGTGGCTGGAAAACTCTGTCTTATTGTCTGATTTTATATCTTCTTTCTTCTGCTGGAGTTCCAGTAACTTTTCTGAATGGTGGCTTTTTCCACTAATGCCAGAATGCTGACTCATCTCCTCAGGTATTTCGTCTTCTTCATCATCTTGATGGTCAAATGGAGGGGTTGCCCTGGATGACTCTTTAGTTTCTGTGTGAGGAATGGAGGTTTGAGATTCATGCTTAGAAACATGTTCGTCCCTAGGAGAAGAATTAGCTGATTCAAAGTCCTCCTTGTAACCGTCTGTTCCAACAGAAGCCTCAACATCCTTTATGAGTGGATCTTTATTGAGCGAGAGACCCACTGAGTGTGGGGAGAGAGGGTGCTCAGAGGGTGAAGGGCTGCGGCTTGAATGTGGTGAAGCTTCCAGGTTGACGACAGCTGAAAAAGAAGCTCCGGGTGTAATATTATTTAACGTCACAGTTTCCTCCGCCTCGGGTATTTTGTTGCGTCTCTTCAGCTCTTCCTGATCTAAACTGCCAGACAGAGACTGCTCATGTTCCTCCTTAGCAAAAGGCTGAACACGTTCAGATGCAGTTAACTTCTCCTGAGAGTCGAGTCTGAGAAGGTGGTGAGACTGTTCATCCTCAGACCGGGAGTTTACTTCCACCTCCAACTCTTCCTCAATGTCAGATCTGTGATCAGACAAAGCCTTCTCCTCCTCAGACTCTGGCTTGAAAAAAGATCTGGAGAGAGGCTCTGATAGATGATCACTCTCTGGTCTGCTGTACACAACGACACTGGGAGAATCTTCGGGCAAATCTCTGGATGTGGTTCTGCTATGGTTCGGCTGAGGAATGGTATCTGCCACAATAGGAGAGCGGCATTAATTGTTGCTCTTTTTAAAAAGAGCAACATTTTGCATAATTTTAAAAAGGATCTTTTTAAAATGATGCTACTTTTTAAATAGATTTCATATGGAAGCAACTACTCACTGTGATCTAATGATGCGTCAATAAGCGTCCGGTCAGAGGTGGAGCTTTTGATCGCCTCAGACCTGAAAAAGAGTTTGCATTAAAATGATTCCCATGTTTTTTTTAAAATATGATGTACATAGGGTGCTTTTCAAAGGCATTTAAATTTCATTCTAATGCGAAGTAGGAAATTATACATGGTTCTTTACAAATACAAAGCTGAAAATTATGATGTCAATTTGCTTTCAGTCTGCCTTCACTCAGACATTCCTGAATAAACTTCAGTGCAACTAGTTGTGGTCAGAATTCACCTGATTACATAAAAAATAGCATCAACACCAAGTATAAATATTTATGCAGGTTTCTGTATGTTGTTGCATTTTATACAAAACTATACTGAAGGCAGCTCCTACATTTGGTTCCTGTACCTGTGTGAAGAGGGTTTAGCAGATGACTGCTTCAAAATGTAGTTGGAATCATTTATGTGTGACGTCGTCTCTGGAGTCGACTCTGGCTCTTTGTTCAGTTCCGCCTTTGTTTTCTCAATAAAGTTGTTGTAGTTCTTAAAAAAAAAAAAAAAAAAGAGAAAGGACAGAGTACCAATAAATTAGGTGTAATTATTAAAAATTTGCCAAAACAATTAAAATGATTTAGACATTATTTTAAATGCATATATGATTTTGCAAACATATTTACCTCCAGTTTCTTCAACAGAGTTGCCTCCTGTGCCTTCAGGCGCTCCTTGTGTCGCTTCTTCTGCTCTTTTTTCAGCTGGTGGGCCATGATCTTACGTTTCTTCAGCTCTTCCCTCAGTGCTTTGATACGACTCTCTATGTCACTCTGGTCTGAAATGTTTTCTACAAGAAAATTCAGATGTTAAAAAAATCACAGCTGGAGGTGAACCCAGTATTAGTCCAATGTTTCGTAGAGGATAATCCACATTTTGCCCAGAAAAACTAGAACGGATTTTTGGGGGTGTAACTGTACATTTTCTTTACTGAGAGAGAGTAAAGTTCATTTTCATAAACACAATGAACAAAGAGAATTATGCAGCTTAAAGGTTTATGCTTGTGGCCTGACGGTGAATTAAATGAATAAAACATTTGACTGCAAAACTGAGCCAGCAAAACTTCTGTTGTACATTAAGCAAAATGTAGTTTTTGCCTCTCCTATCCCAGAGCGAAGCAGTTAGCATCAGTAAAGTGCTCACATAATGTACTTCTGGCAGCATCACATCATATTCAACCACATGGTGCCAGCAATAGGCTGCATTATGTCCACTCTGTGCTTTATCTCTCCCATTTTTATCTAAAAACAAGTGTAAAAAAAACACCAAGCCTTTAAAATGTGTGCATTTCTAAAGAGTAACTTACCAGACAGCATAGCTGTGGCGGCTCCGAGGACCTTAGGAAAAACCTCACTGTGTGTCCGGGAGGTGGAGCGGGGTTGCATCTTGGTCTTACTGCTGCTGTCTAATGGAGAGGCATCAGGGCGGCAGCTGCCTTCGACTGAAGAGGACTGCAAAGAACAGACAGGAAGAGGAAGAATGGGAAGAGGGACATTTACTACAGATAAAATATGTGCATCGATTACGGATGTGTATGTGAACAAAACATTCTCAACATTTTTAAACCTACAAGTGTGACCAAAAAACATTTGTTTTACCTTTATAGCAGGTAACTGTGACTCAGTGGAAAAGTCCTGTGTGTAGTTAGCTTGGCTGCTCTGAACTGAGGCCAGAGGTGTTTCAGCGGCTGAAGCTGGCTGTGCTGAGGACGCACTGAGTGGGTGCTGAATAGCCGGCGCCTCTGTGTGTATACTGGACTCGGTCGTAATTGAGGAGCAATTGTCCTCACTTGCAAGCTCTGAAAAGTAACCAAATTAAACAAATTTAAATTTTAAAGATAATTATATGAATTCTAGAAAAAAATGTTTTGGGTTCTAAATTCTAAATAAATGCAGCTCTTTGAAACAAAGCTGCAGAATTTATTGTTTCAGAATCAAAGATAAGCTTGTTTTATGGTAATTAACAGGGGAAATAAACTAACTGATTTAGGGTAGCAAAGTTGTAAATGTCCGGTCAGAGGTGGAGGTGGAATAAAAAAAAAATGTATTCCAAAGTTCAATCTGCTTGAATCTAAGAAAACTATCCTGAATTCATCCAACAAGAACTAGGAAATAAACTGATTTGAAAGCACAGCCTCACCCTTCTCGCTGTCAGATTTGGCCTCTAAGCTTTGGTGGTGAGAGGCCTGCAGTCCAGTTTCACTGATCTCTTGTCCAATGCTCTCAGGTGTTTTATGGTCCTTGTCCCGAGGTCTTCTCTGGTCCCAGGCGGCCAATGCCTCTTTCTCCATCCTTCGTACCTCCGCCTCCTCCTTGTCCAGTTGCTGTTTCCACTGGAGCAGCTCCTCTGCATGGTGTCGCCTTTGCATCAGCTGCTGCTCGCGCTTGGTCAGAAACCTGCAGAGGCGCAGGGTTGAAACAAAAAGCAAAAGAACCGAAGGATGAAGAGAAAGTGGATAAATAGATTTAGAAAGAGGATGGAAATGTCAGGAGAAAATGAAGATGGGAGTAGAGTGAAAGAAGAAAGTGGAAAACGAATTAAAAATAGCAGCATAAAATGAGGGAAAAAGAAGAAATAAGACAAAGAGAATAAATGTTAAACAGGACCTCTAAAGAATCAAAAACACCCAAATCACCAAGACATCCCAGTTATTACTGCAAACTCACCTCAAACCTTTGTGCAAAACACACAGGAAAAAAACACACACATTCAATACATGCCTGAAATATTTCTCCAAATAAAAATAATATACCCAGAAAATAAAAAAGTGATTAAATATTGCTCAGTTTGAAAGAGGAGTAGAACAATAAGGGTGTAGATTTCAAATTCATGCATCAGACTCAAAGTTAGGGATTGGTTGCTGTTCTCTCACACACATCAGATATATTTAGCAATTATTGGAAGATGAAATGAAAGTATATGGAACTCACTGTCAGTTTTGTCTTTTTGAAAAACGCCTACATTCTAATATTTTAAAATGTGTAATTTATTATTTTTGTATTTTATTAAAATGTGTAATTTATTTTAAAACGTGTAATTTTCTTCTACATGCTACATTGCATGTAGAAGAATGCTGTAGATAAAAACAGAAGTCAAGTATAGATGTGTTTGCAGTGTTATCTACCACAGCTGTGGGTGCTATTACAATGCAGTATTATTTAGCCGTGATCTAATTAGGAAGCTTTTCTCTTGACCTAATGCATACTGATGACAACTCAGACACTAAACTCCATTACAGCCAGGCACCATCTGTACTTATTATCCATTCGATGCAACAGTTGGATAGTAAAGGAGCAGGATAAGATTTACAGAGCTCATTACAGAGATGGGGGACGCCATCTTGGATCTGTTTTCTACAAGATCTTTCACTTGAGAGCCAAAGTGTTTCATTGCAAAATGTGTCTGTCATCGATAACTGGGCTGCAGTTGAACAACCCATTGATGTGTAGCAATTAGAAAAGGCCTCAGATTCTTTTTTAAACATAATTCATATAAAGAGAGGAGAAAAGGGAAAAAACTTAAATTGAAGAAAAGAAATAAGTGAAGTTCCCATCCAACCAGGAAGACTCCCATTAAATAAACATAACCATAGACCATCAAAAGCAGCAAGTAATTTGTACTTTCATGAATATGAGACATACAAAATAAAATTTAAGGATTCCCTTCTCAGTAAATGCTGAAATACTCAAAATAAACATAAATAATTTTACTCAAAGTTGAAACTGTCGGAAGATTAGCTTATTTTATTCTAGCAGCTTTCCATGGGTGCCTTTGTAGTTTTCATTTCAACTCTTTTCCCAAAGACCCTCCTAAGACCCCACAAAAAAGAAACACACACACTCAATCAGGCATTAGCCACCAGCCCACCCTCCACAAAGTCCCAGTGGATCACACAAGCATGTTCCCTAGAGTGGGGGTAGGAGAGGGATGGAGCCAAGCAGAGCTAGGTAGAGAAAGAGAGCACTGTACAGTACCTGACCAACTGGTTGTAGATAAAGAGCTGGAATTTAGGGTGGAGGTTGGGAAGACAGACACTGAGGGAGGCCCAGTGGTGGGCCGTGAACACAGAGAAGAAGTAGTGGACAGGGGAACAGTGTCTACAACACACAAGCACGCAACAGACAAAGTCAAAAGAGCCACGTAAAGGTACAGGTACAGAAACAGAAACACAAACACACACACACACACACACACACACACACACAGATTGTGAAGAGATAAAAAGGGAAAGAACATGTAGAGAAAAAGGGAGAGAGTAATGAGTAAATTTGGTTCTATTGCACAGAAAGTGTTGAGGAAATGGTTATGTGTCATTACAGCGAAGTGTAAAGTGATTAATTAATATTCCTTTGGTAAACAAAAATATTCAGCTAGCATCAGCTTCAGACCGGGGAATGGCAGTCACTATTGTTTATTATTATTATTGGGAAAATTTTATTGTGGTAGGAATTGTGAGTTAGTGTTATAACAATCTGATAAAACTTTTAAACACCAAAAAACTACCAGTATGGTTGGAATCGTTACTTTTACCATTTTCTTCTCCACTGTTGACTCCTTGACATCATTGATAAGTATACATATATTTGAAAATAGAATTAAATGCAGGTATTTTGTGAGAAGTGTTAGAAATTGTTTTGTTTTAGCACAAACGGACAACAAGGTCTTTAGCCTTTATAGCTGAGGTGTAAATGTGACAACGTTAAAAAATGCAATAGTTCAGACTGCAAGGTCTTAAATAAGACTAAACCCTATAGCAGGGGTATAAAACCTTTAGATGTTTCCCTGATCCAACATGGTTCAATTACAAACCATAGCTTCCTCATAAGCAAGCATTTATATTCGTTAATGACTTAAACACAAAATGATTAAGTCACACACCTTCAATTCGTCACACTTCGAATTCAGATGTGTTGAAGTTATATGTAAAGGTTTAATCCCTGTGCCAAGAAGAAACTATGGGATCCGGTTTGATCTTTTAACTGCTTTTACTATAAATGAATGTTAATATTAATTGCTCATACTTTAAGACATATTCATAATCTCTCACAGCTTTTTTATATGAAAAGCTGTAAAAGCTAAAGTTAACTGCAGCAGTATAAGTGCAAGAATAGAGCAATATCAGCACACTGACATTAAAGCACAAATGAAATGTTAAATTTGTAATAAGATGGAAAAAAATTATATGAAAAACAAAAAATATCGGTGGTGGACTATTCCATAATATATAAATGAAATCTTGATAAATGGTACCAATAAATGTATAGAACTGAAAACAAAATCTTTACTTTTCATCCATGTGAGATCGCATTTTCTTAAGCTTCTGCATGATGCTGCTGGTCTCACTTCCAGAAATGGAGAGCGAAGGAGAGGGGCTGCGGGCTTCACCAGGAAGTCTCTGTGAGGAGAGCTCAGACCCTGAAGGCTCTGACACCGGCGTCTCCTGCAGATGTTACAAGAGACACACAAAGGGAGTTACTTTATTGCAGATTGTTTGCTCTACAGAAGCAAACAATCTTCCTTCCCTCTGCTGAGGGTAAGTGCGTACTTACAGGGGGAACGTCTCCCTCTGCACACTTGAGACGCTCCTTCAGTCTAAGTGTTGAGTTTCTCATCCGTTCAATCTCTTCCTGCTGTTTCAGCAACAACTGCCTTTCTTTTCTAGCTGCTCTGTTGGCTTCCTGGAGTCTCCTGATCTCAGCCTATGAAAACATCATGGTGCATAATAAGCTAAAACACTGGCTCCTTATAAGAGAAAGACAGGAGTAATAGCCAAAGCATCATTTTTATCCCAACATACCTGCTCCTGTTGGAGTTTCAGCAGAAGTCCCCTCTGCTTCTTCCTGATAGGTGGCATTTTGTCATCCTCTCCTTTGTCTCTCAGCTTTTTCTTTTGGTGCTCAAGCCAGGCTACTTCTGCCCTCGTCTTTTCCTTAAGAGCTTTCTGCCGTAGATGGAGCAGAGAGCTCTGGTGCTGCAGTCTTACCTCTTCATCCCTCATGTACTGACGCACCATTTCCATTGTGAACTGAGAAAAGCTGTCCTGCCCACCAGAAAAGGCTATGTGTGCTTCGTGAGACTATATGAGGGCCAAGAGTAGGAAGAAAAAATTAAGACATGTTCAAAAACACCATTTAGGTTGTAAAAAAAACAGAATGGTAATTATTTGCAATGATTTCTATTGATAACAGAAGAACAAGAGTTTATATGGATGTCTGCAGCATCTTCTCACCTTGAAGGAACTGCACGACCCGGTCTCTGGGACCAACGTTTCATTGAGGCAGACTGCACCCCCCTCCTTCTGATGGTGTGACTTCTTCTCCATAGTTCCTCGACGATGAGCTTCGGACGGCAGCAGAGACCGGAAAGAGCGCTCCTCTATCTCGTCCTCCGTCATGGACTCATCAAACTTTAGAGAGTACTCAGTGGCCACAGATGTAGTGTCTCCTGAAGGACCAGACAAGATTTGTATATTGTATTTTTACTGTTCAGTGTTAGAACAATTAAGGGCAACAGTGCATTTCCGTTGGGGATTTTATGCTGGTGGTAGAGATCCATTAGCTTCTGATTACTAAGTGGATGTATGGACCTACAGACTGTGCCTGCTGTTCAGTACCTTTCTCGTCCCCTGCAGAGACGATACTTTCGCTGCAGAGTGAGTCATTTGCTGCTGTTATAACATCCTCCTCAATAGAGCTGCTGGCTGCTTCCCTCTTCATCCTCTCCTCAACTCTCTCGTTCTTCTGTTTTCTCTCACCAGACTGTGTGTTTGACCTTTCTGTGTGATCAGATGGAGCATGTGATGGACTGGTTTGGCTGCTTCCGTTTGGAGACTCACTGAGGATGGAACATTAAGCGGGTTTAGTGTCTTTTGTTGTTTTTTGATGGAGAGCTACAGAAGGAAGGTAATTGGTACCTGGTGTTTGGTCTTCTGAAAGATGGAGAGTCAGACTGACTGAGGCTGTTTTGTGAAGCTGAGGGCTCTCCAGACCTGGTCCTGCGGTCTGAAACCTCACTTTTAAATCTAAAATAATATCCAGAAAGGAAAATTTGTTATTATTTCCTGCATCAAAGTTAAGTTTGAGAGATGTTTGGAACAATTTAGCAAAATTGTACAACTTGTTGAACAATTCTTAGAATTATTTACTCAATTTAGACTTTTGGTTAGCATAGGTGTAAGTATAGATGCAGCATAACTTCTAAAGTGCAGTATTTTGTACGGGTGCATCAACTTATTGCCCAGATGACTTATCGGTGCCAGTTCCCTTAAATTTGGGAGAACGGTGATCAACCGATACTTACACATGTAGCTGATCTTATCTACCTCAGCAAAGGTCTAAAAATCAGCCACTGCCTCTATTGTCAGTTGAAGTTTGTGCATGAACTAAAAAGAATGTTATGTTTACCTGCTAGAGTCTGCCTTGTCTTGTTGCTTTGTGTAGGAACTACTTAGTTCTTCCTGCTGGATCAACATCGCAGAATCAGTGGCAACAGGCGGGATTATCAAATGCCCCGCAATCTGGGACCGTGCCAGGTCTGTCATCTGACGAGCCAGAAACAAAATGAGAAACCAGTCATTAAGTAGAGATTCAACTGTTTACAAAGTATTCTTCTGTCTCTCCTCTGACTTTTTTTCTCTCGATCTGAACAATCAGCTTTTGATGAAAAACTGGAACATAAGATGTTTTCGGGCAAAGAGGAAGGAAGTTACTGCTAACCTCTTTAATGTGTCGGGCAGCATCTGCTGTGTATCGTGCTGCTTCAGCCTGTTGGCTCATCATCTTAGAAGTTGACTCTTGGAGACCTTCCAAAGTTTGCTTTTGTGATGTTGCCAAGTTTTCCTGCAGCTCTAAATGAGCCTAGACAAAAATCACACATGAACATTGCACACACATCAATATAAACGTCTACATTATGGAATTGAAAACATGAAAAACGAGTGAATCTTCAAAGAAAATATGTATAATGGAAAAATGGAGAATTACTCTGGCAACCCTCTGTCTGTTTTCTTCTAGTTGGAGTTGTGTCTCGAGAGCTTCTCTTTCAGTCTTGATCTTCAGCTCATAGAGCTCCTGCTCATGGCGGTGCTGCTTGGCCTAAAGGTGAAAGTTCAAGGAACGGGTACAAGTACAGTAATATTAAAACAAAATGTCTTGAACGGACAACAGCTTTTTTGTAGCTTTTGTAAGACTTTGATTATTTTACTAAACAAAATAGCTAAATCAAGAGCCACAAAATCCATTGTATCAAAAACGCCACTGTAATATTAATGTATCCAAAACAAAATAACAAAAAATGCTTTGTTGGAATTTTTTTCAGCTATTATACTTAGATCTACATACTAGAATGCTCTGAATACAGCATAGCTGAGTTGAAGCAACAGTCTACAAAGGGCCACTATTTTTATTAATAAAACTATTGTAACGACTATTATCTATACATTAATAGGTAATTACACAACAGAGATTCCACTCCTTATCTTCTCCAACTTGCAAATGTTCTTCATTACCTTAAGCATTTGGGTCAATGATGCACTCTCCTGTTGTGCCATGGACACACCCATCAGCTTCTCCACGTCTCCCAGCTGCTTGATTGACTCTTCAATGGACTCCAAGTACTGCAGTTCTGCTGCCATGCGCTGCTGCAAAACAGCAGGTGAATATTGTAGGTCACCTAGAAGAAGGACAAAGAGACACACGGTGAGAAATATCTGGTATATTTATTGTTCATTTGGTGGAAAATAAAAATCAATAAAACATTTATGTGCTTTTCATGTACCTGTGGACCATGACTCTGCTCTGCTGGACATTTTTGGATTATGAGAGCTTCTTCTCACATGCTCACTGAGAGAGTCTGCCGTTAGAGAAGAACTGAGGTCTGGAGAGCAGGACGAGGAAACCAGTTTGGGTCTGTGAAAACAGCACATCAAAAAGCTGTTATTGTTACTTATACGGAAGCCGTATAAGTAACTTCCAGGTGTTTGATGGCAATTCCTCAACATGAGGTGAATCAATTTTACATTTTTAATCCACAGAGATCTTCTAAGAAATAATATAGGAAAAAGAAAAGAAAAAAAAAACAGTTATATATCTAAAAAATGTTTTCTGTGGTTACAAAGTAGATTCAATCAATCTATTTTAAATTGTAGATTTGGATCAAATTTAAAACAGTGCTTCATACTTTCTAAATTTGATAGCCAGTCTTTGCAGAAATGATCTGGTTGGCTAAGGCAGCTCTGAGGTGAACAGAATGACAGGAATGCCATAAACATATACAGGCACACAGCAGAGAAAAAGGAAACAAGAAAATGTAACAATGTTCCAATGAAAGAATATAACTACAGAAGGACAATTTAATGTTCAAATTGTGATAAAATATAATTAAGTTGAACAGATAATGTTTATTGCTGACTATGAGTCAATTCTCAGTCTTTTACATATTACTTTTGCTCTTGTTCTTTTAGCATTTTATAAATGATTTTGTTATTTTGCTTTCCAATTACTAATTTAAAAAATTAATCTTTCATGTGTTTTTCTAGCCTAACCATTGCCTTCCTGTCCTATTATGCTCTGTTCAAATTATGCTTCACAGCTCAGTGTAGACTTTCTCTGATTCACTTATTTTCCTCCAGTAGATTTCTTACTGGCCCAAACAGCGAACCAAAGGGGAAGTTGTAAACGATAACATTGATTTTCCACGCGGTTTTAGAATTGTTGTCAAAAAGCCCAAGCCTCCTGGAATAAATAGTTTTTCAATGGCCGAGGCTCCAAACCCCCTGGATAAAGCAAAGCACAGAACAAGGGGCTGGTTTTTATCAGGCTAGAGTTCTTCAAATTTAGATGTGATTTACCATTAGCAAATGAAGCCATTTGTAAAAGCAAACATTAAATGTTATATCTGTGAACATACAACCTATATGTAAAACCTTTTAATCAGAGGTAAATTTAACAGCTGGTTGTCATAATGTTATAATCTTGCCAGAATTTAAAGCCTTCACAGCATAGGAAATACAGACACACCCCAGAATTCAAAGAATCTGCCACCTGGGTTTTATGGTACCAGTATGGGTTCATGAAGAGAGATTAAGAGGGAAAAAACTCCTTCCCTTTGGCATACCGCCCAATCTGCAAAACAAAGTGGCCATGGTTTGCTACAGTTGTGTTGAACTGCTGCTTGCTCGTGTTGCTTGGTGCTAGCTGCTAAACAAACAGGGTGACAGCAGAACACTCACACATCCCTGTTTAAGTGCATTTTAGTAATTAGCCGTGCCTTTGTAAATTTCACTTTGGTGGCAAATAATCTTTACCAAGAAGAGATTATGGAGAGCCTGGAACAACTTTAAAATCAATTTAACCTGAGTGCACTGGGAAGCCTACTTTAGCTTAGGAAAGTAGAAAAGGAAGTTAGACTTTTATTTACAACAGCTTGATTTACATATCAAGTTCAAATCTCTAGCAACAACATAGCAGGTTTCCTGGCTGACCAGCTGTTACATGTTGAAGTAAACAGTCAAATATTTGTTGTACTTTTGACTGTTCCCAAACACTGTACATACTTTAGGAGAGTCCAAATATAAGGGAAATTATAACACCAGTGTTTTCGTCTGTTAACTATCAAAAATAGTTAAGTCTATAGCTGCAGATCTGAATGCAGTTCTTCGATTCTGTCCCTGATCCCTTTTTCTTTGTCACACACACACAAATACAAGCGTAAATTCAAGAACAAATACACACAGCTGCATTAAATCAGACTCTACCCTCTTTAGCACAAGGGATCAATACACAACCTCAGTTATTAGATTACACTGTCGCAACAGATCTGGTAGTGTTCACAATTTTTTTTTACTTTTTCCACATAAAATAAATATTTTACTTGTACATAAAATTAAAATTACAACTTATTCATGTAATCAATTAATTTTATAGTGCAGCAGCTTGTCACTCTACAGAGCAGCAAAGAGTTTTGTATACTGTAATGAAGTATTTTAATAAAAATAGATTTATGAGGCCTGACACAAGACTTGCACACTTTACCATCTGGATTACATCAATGATAAAAAGAAAAATCAAGTCATTTTAAATAACACAGTTCAATCTATATATACATACATATGGCAATAAGTGGAACTCTATGAGGAAACTATGCATTTAAACCTAAGAATAAAGCAAGAAAGCATTTCAAAATAAATGTTTTCTATAAATTCAAACTGAAGCTTAGGTTTGTGTATAGTGGTTGAGTTGCTCTAATTCAGCTGGATAAGCATAATTCTTCTGATGAGCAACATTATCCTTTCTTGAATCCACTATTTAGTTATTCCAAACTTTTGAATTTGACTTGTTTAAACATGAAACTAAATTTGAGTAATTTCAGGAATGCCGGCTAATTAGATGACTCCTGCTTTTCAGACGCTGCTGCTACAAGAAGCACTGAGGTCTTATTATACTCTATGGTAGCACAGAGTTGTGGTAGTAGCTCATGTTTCAGGTTTACGGTGAAGTCAAACTGGTTTTCCCAGCAAATGTTTTCTTACATGAAATACCAGAGATTCCACTGTTTCCTAAAACTTTTCTTTAAGAACTTTGAATGACTGTCTAATAAAAATACATCAATTTGGTTCAATACTTTTCAAAATTGTTAATAGTCTAGAAGGCTAAATACAATAAAAGCAAACTCAAGTTAACACTCAATTTTCATGAACGGCCCACTCCCATGCCACTGTCCAGAACACCTCATAAAGATCAGAATAAAACACTGATGAGTCATACAATGTCTTTCACAGCCATCCATTGTGAATGTGATTATGTGATTTAGCAAGAGGAAGCTGTGTGTTTATCGGTCTGGAGGAAGGTAGTACAACACAAGATGGATGAGTTTTCAAGAACAAAAGCTCTTTTTGATGAAGTGTGTGAATGATTCAAGTCTTAGGTTGTACAATAACAAATTAAGCAAACTGATTTCTTAATTGGACTTTACCTTTGAGGAGAATAGGCTGAAGGTTCTCCTAATGTGTCAGAATCTGCACTTTTGACCTGAGCTTGACTCAAACTTCTGTCTGAAGCTCTCTTTTTGTGGTCAGAGGAGACGGTTTCTGAAAGCGGTGAATTCCTCTGTTCTTCTACAAGAGTTGCGTCACTCTGGTCTGAAATAGTTGCTGTAGATACATAAAACAATTTTTTTTATACCACAGAAACTCTGCTAACAAACTTTTAAAATGGGCACAGTGATTAAACACAGTAAAATTTAATTGTTATGCTTTGTTATTAATGCTAAGACAAAATTCTATTTCAATTTCCTTAAGGTTGCCTCAATCCAAAGCACTTGTTGTTTCAATCCAACTTTTCAAACCCATCTTTTGTGAACCCTCGTTATGGATGACTTTGTACCAAACTTTACAACTAAAAGATAAAACTAAGCTTAAAAAATTCAGCTCAGTTTAATTTGTTGTTAAAAAAGATGATTAAACTTTGCTATTTACATATTAATTGATTTCCAATTTGGTCCAAGAAGCCAAAAACCAATTATACCTCTTTTACTGGTAGATTGCCTGGAAAGCGGTGAGGAGCCAGGTGTTGAACCAGGGGAAATGCGCTGTGAGTGACTGGATAAATAAAAAGATTAATGTTAGCAATAAATTATTTCTGTTCTAATATAACATCAACTTTTGATCAGCTTTTTAAAGTGATCATGCTGACAGCACAGGTAAAACAAAAGAATATTTGCCACAACAATTAGGATACATAGCTATATAAATGATCAAATTAAATTATATTTTTAATAAGATGTATGTTATTAATGAATACAATTTATGTCATTACCAAAACTCAAACCTGTATGTGTCCAAATGGACACATCATTTGCAACATAAGTAACTCACAATAACAACCAGCCAACACTTTCTGATACATGTGTAAACACCAAAATACAGAAACAATATATCTAATAATGCTTTTTGGTGTTTAAGCTAAAACTCAAGGAAATATTTATATGTGCAAAGTTTTCTTTCTTTCCAGCTATGTGACATGAATGCCACCCAGTGGTCATGCTAAAGACACCTCAGCTTTTCTGTTACCTGGGTGACTTGGGGCCTCTCTTTAGATAGCTGCTGGTTTTGCTGCTATGTGATGAAACAAAGTCATCCTCATAGACCGCAGCTTCATCTTGGCTGTTTTCGGAGTGTGAAGAATGAGGAAGTGGAGAATTATTCCCTGAAGCTCTCTCACTCACTAAAATAGAAAGTGGAGAAAATATTGTGTTACTTCCAACTGTGTGTGTCTCATAAATAAACTGGATTTTACAGTAGAATCATCCTACAACAGAAACCACTAATGGACGAATTTACCTTTAACATGGCCTTGCACATTTTTTGTGAAAATATTGATTACGCTCAAAGGACTTCCTTTGTTCAGCTCTTCCCACGGTGCTTTGCTGCCATTAAGTTGAGTAAAGGGTGGGCTGAGGGCTGTATACTGTGCTGCCTCCCTCTGGAACTCAAACAGACGCTTGTTATGACTTCTTTTACCGGCGCTGTAGTCCTCAGCCTCCAAGTAATCTGAATTACACCCATGGTTACTGGTGTAGTGAGGAGGACTTCCATATTCCTCAGAAAAACTTCCTTCACTAAGAAGAGGACCCTCACTAATGGAACCAGCACTTGAATCGTGGAGATCAGTCTGATACGGATATACCAGATTCTCCGGTTTTTTAGTTTTTGTTCTTTGTACTAGTTTTTCTGTTCTCTCTTCCATGTCCAAGTCACCAAAAATCCTCCTATCTTCCTGGGCATAAGTGTTTAAAGTTAACCCATTTACACCAGGAGAGCCAGTATGTGGATTTGTCAAACTGGTGTGTGTCTTTTCATTTAAGTCATGCAGATTCCCTGCTCCTGGAAGAACTATGCCAGTATATGAAGTATTAGCTGCATTTGTGAACGCATTCTGCGCCCTAAAGGAGAAGTCAATATTTTCTGTAGCATGAGCAATGGTTCCTGTCCAGTGATCAACATCAAGGCTAGAGGTTCTGGGTTGCAAAACGGTATCAACATCCATGGAAGTTGCTGCACCATAGTTGATCCCTTGTCCTGCAAACCTTAGGGCCTCCGTTTCGATACGGTTTGAGAGGGATGTGGCCTTTGCTTTCAGGGCTTCAATACGAGACATTCTGGTCGGGGACTGGAGGTGAGGCGCTGCAGCCGGCTGTTCAGTGTACTTTCTGTTACTAGAGGCTAATGCTGCCTCCAGCCTTAAAAGCTGATTGAGAAGATGTTCATTAGAAGCTACTTGTGCACCGCTGGTGGGTTGAAAAGCTGGATTCAGATAATCAGGCTGACGCACAGAGGTAAACTCAAGATCATTCCTGCGAGAGATTAGAAAAGAAAGATGGCTCACAAATGAAAACAAAAATACGTGAATCAAACAAAATGCAAGAAAACCAGTTCAAATAAATACATTTTACATAAATCAAACAGTCTACTCAATACGAAAATATCTGAAAGTAGAACAAAAATAGGTACTGTTTTACCAGAGTTTGGGCAGTTTTCTTTTATCAGTGTATCTTTCTCTAAGTCCATAAATGTGATATTATTTAGTGAAGATAAAATGGCTAACAATTGTTTTTAAATTACAGTAAATAATAGAAAATGTCAGTCATTAATTTGTGTTCTTTCATACACCAATTACAGGAGACTGCACGTCCTATTTTCTTTTTCCTTTGATATTAAAAATGTTTGTGTTTTAGCCTAAGTCGTTAACCGAAAGGAGTCCTTTCTGTTCAAATCAATGAACAGAAAGGGCTTGATTTTTCTGGGTAGAACCAGCATCACCGGATAAGATATAGAAACTTGACCTTTGAGAGTCTCATTTGTGGCTAATTTTGTGTTGAAGAGTTTCTTACTCTACAATGTAAAGGAAGTTCATACTCAGATTAGCAAACATTTTGCAGCATGTCAGTACCTGGATAATGGCAGTGGCGGCTGCTCATTCAAAGACTTGTCACTGCTTGAGGGGCTTTGTGAAACCCCGATTCTTTTATTTTCTTTGTCCGACTCTCCTGAAGGCTGGTACATGGGTCTCTGGAAAATAATTAGTTAGTCACACTTTCACAATTTTTTGTCCTCAAATTAGCTTTGAAATATAAAAAAGAGGAGCTTTCTTATTTGAAAGCCTAATACCATCTGAATGAAAGGTGCAGAATGTTGCTCAGGTGTTGCCTCGCTGAGTCGGGCATCCTCCAGAAGCAGTCTGGTGAAGGTCTCCTGTAGTCGCTTTTGAACAGGAGCCACAACTGCCTCAGAGGAAAGGGTCGCAGTTCTAACTACTTCTTTTTGTTTCTTGTACAGCTCCTGCAATCTTTGATTTCTTTTTGCTGCCTCCTCTTTTAATGCTCTCTTCTCTTCTGCCTGTCGCCTCTTTCTCTCCTCTTGTTGTTGTGCAATGTATTGGCGAACTGTATCTGCGTCATAGTGCCGCTTTTTGACACTTTGGCTTGTTTTGTCAGTATTGTCAGGCTGGCGTGTGGTGGGGCTAGCACTCCGGGAGACCCTGGAGCTGATGTTTGCTCCCCAAGCAGAGACTGGCGCCCTCGTCCGAGAACCTGACCCTCCTCTTCCTCTTCTACTACCACTGACACCCCGAGATCTTTTACGAGCACGCTCTTCCATTTCAGCTGATTTGCAATCCAGCTGAAGGTCATTAAGAATCCCCTGGATGTCTACTGACAAAACATCTGTCTTCACTCCCCGTGGCATCTTGTCCTGAGCTGAAGAAGAGGGACTGTATGAGGCTGTAGGGCGGATGGCCGTTTGCTCCTGAAAAGCACTGCAAGACCTCTCTGTGCTGTTTGGCCGAGAGCGTCTCCTCTGTTCTGAACGTGAGTCTGAATGGGGATGGAAAGCTGATGAAAAATATGGGGAAAAAAAGAAAGAGGTCAGATGAGTAAGTGAACAGCGCACAAATTTGCATGTCAGTACATCCCTATCCAGAATGATAAACCTACCACAAAAACAAACAGAATACTGTTTAAATCAGTTTAGTTCTGAGTTTGAATTCAAATATGGGATTAAAAAGTTTGAAGAAAACGTTATTTATTGCTTAGAAATTGAAAATGATTGAAATTTAAACAGTGTTTGATGAATTCTGCATGGCCTCTATACCTGAGGTCTGAGTACACATCCTATTAGAGTTACGCTCAGTCTCCTTTAGTGGTCACTTTACATTTTATAACTCAGACAAAGCAATAATGTTACTTAGCCACACATTTTTGTCCTGTTTTTAAATATTTCAGTAGTTTAGTTCCTAGCAGTAATGGTGTTTTTGTTCACTTTTTACGATTTCATCTTTTGTTAACAGAAACTTCAATATAAATGATAAGTAAAACTTGAATAAGTACATAAAAACACATAATTTCAAAAGTAGATAATTATTAAATCCCATTGGATGCTCAAACATATGACTAAATTCTAAATGAAAAAAAAAAAAGATCTGAACAGTAGCACAGATCCAGAAAGGATCAACATAATGAATGAGGCATGGCCAGAGGGTTAACAGGAGCGACTTTAATCTTGGCCAAATTGAACATTCCCATGGACCGTCTAATCCAGATAGATTTTTTAGAGCATGTCTGTGAAGAGCTTTACTGGACTTCACACACATTAGATGGCACATGCACTTGGGCAGTCAATAAATATCAATCCATGTATCATTGTGCATTCAACTTGACAAGCCAGTCAATCTGTATTTGTTCCGGTCAGTGGCACGCACAGCAGACATATTCAAAATAAAATGGAAGGCAGAGGCTCAGAGTTTCTGAGTGCAACACTAACACTAAGTCAAACCTGAAACAGCTCTGGATTTTTTGCTCATGTCATTTTGGCTTAGTTTGGTGAAAACCAATGCAAAACCTACATAATTTTGTGTAATTTAAATTCAAAATTTATGTTAAGCATAATAAAAAATAATATAAAAAGCAAGTTCCCAATTTAATAAACAATTGTCAAGAGTTAAAGCCTTCTCAACCTAAATAGGTTGCAACCAAGAAAAAGGAAAAGTAATACTAAAAAAACAAACAAAAGATATACAGGAAATAAATTAATTGTCTGGAATCAACTCATATACAGCTTGGTGAACCCTGATTGGGTTTATATAGATTAGTGAAAGCACCACAGCTGGAGGATATTGTTACAGAATGAAAAAGATTCCTAATTATCTACTTTCATTATTAGTGAGGTGCTCACAGAGATAAGAGATAACAGTAAGGCTGAAGGAAGTACTGCAAAGTGGGTCTATTCTAACCTTTAGAGATCTGTTATGGAATAAACTAGAATATGAGAAACTTCTGAACTAAGATGAGAAAGCAGTACGGTTAATATGAGATACTACTGCGATGGCATCAAAAATGATTAGCTTAATTTCTGTATCTTATCTTGCTTTAACATTACATGATGTCCCTATCATATTCGGTGCCATCTAGCATCTCAGCCACTAAAAATAAATATTGGCTGTGTGTATTAAGGTCAGTTAGCCTGTCCAGAGGGTCAAATCAATTGGCAGGGCATGAATGGGTGACACCAGAAATATAGTTCCTTATAAATAAGGCATCCAAGTAGTCCTTTGTCATTGCAATGATGACTTCAATTCGATGTATCATACAGTCGTGGTAGAGAATATAATGCCAAATGCCAACTTCTTGGTTTAAAATAGTAAAACCCTGTGCTACAGCATGTCTTCTCCCATATACAACTCTGTTCTTAAAATAAAAAATAATGATTGGAAAAAGATTTATATATTTTTATATTCACAAAAAAACATGCGTCGTCTTTTATAGTAGCGGTCAAAGAGAAATCTGAGCTGACTTAAAGTATTAAGAAGGCATCGCTTTACCAAGAACAGGGAAAGTTCTGTTTTAAAATATTTAGGAGCATCTGTACTAAAAGGAGGAATAAACTGAGGGCTAACCCAGGGCTCCACAGGGAAAAATGTGGCAGAATTTATGACATAAGCACTCATACACAGTGCACTCCAAAGTATCTGTATCTGTACTGCAGTGTTTTAATTATCTCAGCCAATTTGATGCACGACTTTTGACAAGATTGCACTTAATAAAATAGAATTTTACTGATATCCAGATGCAATATGCATGGGAACATTTTTAAAAACAATTACACCCTGGTAGTTTAGTCACAAGGTTTATAAAATACTTAAGCAATAAACCTTCTATCTTTTAGTACAATTAAAACAGACATTATTGCGAAGGCCAACAGGAGTTGGATCAAGAAAGCCATTCTGAATTATTGAAACCACATATACTGTCTGATGTTTGCCTGTAACCACTTCAAACAGCATCTCATGACAGAACATTATGTGCTGGTATGTATAGAGGGTTAACAGTTCATGTTCCTGAGCCCCACCTGTTCGGGTCTGTCTGCCAGCTGGATAGGAACTGTGCTCTTCACTGGGTAGCTTTGGAGCAGGACCTAGTACCATTTTTACCAGTTTTTGGCCCTCACGCCATGATGCAGGACTAATCACTGCAAAAGAACAACATACACAGTTCAGATGGGAGTGCTGAAAATGGCAATACGATAAAGCAGAATGACAAAGGTAAAGGGAAACATTAATGTATAGTTCTATGAAGATCTTTAGCAATTAGGGTAAAGTGTCTAGAAAAAAATAAAATAAAATGAAGTTTTTCTGTAGAAAATAGTTTTGTTAGGTTGTCTTTTTGACAAACTAACACCATAGTCCTGTCTAAAAGGACTTCCTTTGACATGGTTCACCTGCTCTGACAGATGACTCAATGCATTGCAATGTCTTGTGCACCAAATATTCCGAACAGTTCCAAGTATTCTACATCAAATAAACAAGCAGCTGTTTGAGCCGAGTTGATGAGCCAACTGAACCTGGCCACAGATCGCAGACGTCTATTTATAGTAGAGTCCCAACATGAAACAGAGACCAGTCAGACTTGAGGGACTGCACACATATTTCTGAGCAATCTGTTGGATTTCTTCAAAAGATAACTGTCAGTTTCGTACCAACATTTGTTTATAATTACTAACATAGCAAAGTAACTTTGATTATAATTTCACTGACTTGAACTTTATGTAGCTTTAACTGTGACCTGATTATTTTTGCTTTAATGCAATCTATTTCCAACAACTGTCTGTGTTGTTTCCAGCCATGCAGAGGCAGCTGGTGTTTAACCGACAAAGATTTAAAGATTTTCTTTTTTTAATCCTTTAAATGTGAAGCTGTATTCTGAAATGTTCATGTCAATTTGCAAAACGCTCTAGTCTGACAAAATCTACTCAAGGAAAACACTTTACTCATGGATTCCAAAACTTTAAAAGTGTTAACACCAGGGCAAACAAAATTAATAAAAGCACCACAAAGAAGCACAAAAACAGATGAAGATGGTAAATAATCACATGTACCCACATATAATGTTTTGTTGAAGCCCAGTTGTGTCTTTGTGTCTCTTGTTGGTTTTAAAGCACATTTAATGCATAATAGAAAACAAATCTATGGGGATTAGGGTCATAACGCTGGATCAGTAGAGCAACATCCCTGGTTAAAATAATGTAGTGCTTGGAAAACTGCATGTAAGACAAATCTAGGTCAGCAGCATAGACCTCAGAGCCCATCGTTTAATCTAATGAACTCATCCGATGTGAGTACAGACTTTTCACATTCATGTCCTCAAAAGGGTGAAATGCAGAGCAGACTGGGGAATAACTTTTACCCTGACACAACCAGGATAGTTGAAGACTAAAATAAGACATCAAGTCAATTTAAAAATACTTTACTGATTCCAAAGGAAAATTAAATGTTGTAGCTCATTAATTCAGAGTTGTATTAAAAGGTCAATGCCCTAACGTATATACTCAAATGGCTGAGTATATTTGAGCATATACTCAAATATACTGCGCATCTATATAACAGATGCACAGCCACACTTCCCTCTGATTCCTCCATTTTTAGGGTTTTATCATTTGTTTGTCCATGTTAACATAATGTTTTGATTTTTAAGCTTGTTTTTATTTTTGCTTCCTAAAATTAACACTTTGGATTCAGCAAAAGTTCACCTAAAATGTTTCTAACAATAAATGAATGCCAGAATAGACGAGAAGAGAAGCATAAAGCAGAAATCTGGCAGCTTTCCATTTTTCATCATAATTAAATGTATATTCAACACTTTGTTAGCCTACATACTGAATAGTAAAGAGAACTATACCTGCTTTAAAATTCTGCTCAGATACCGGGGCAACTTTTTGGACCTTCCTGACTGGTTTGGATGGCCTCTTCTCCTTGGACCGTTCTGTTCTCTGATGCTGATGTCTGAATTTGCTGCTCTCTATACAGAAAGGACAAATAAAGAAAATACGCAATAGATTGAATAAAACAGAATTTCTTATTTTGCATACTATCTATGTACAAAAAACAGCGCATTTCCAGCTAGGCATAATCAGATAACTTGTACTAAGGCATAGTGAGGTTTTAAAAAAAGAGAAGACATTTTCAAAGTCACAAACATTTCTAGTCACACTGATCCCATAATTTAAAGACCTTTAACTGAATGAGATGTTAGTGAAACCACTGAGGGAAGAGTTTTCTTTGCCTGTATAGTGCACAGAATAACTTGTTGTGCTTCTATATCTTAATATTTTTTCTTCTATAAAACTAACATTCAGAGGTGTTTCAAAATTAAGAAAATCCTATGCAATTATTGATTTAATAGACATACTCATCTCAAATACATTGAAAAATACCACAGAGTCTTAATCAAAACACAAAAAAAACAAAGTTGTAAACCTGTCCAATTAATTAAGACAAAGTTTTTGGGGTCTTGACCGTTATAGTTAGGTAAACTAAAACACTTGTAAATATATTTACCAGGAAATTGGTGGGATATGTCTCTGTAAACTTTTCTGTTGAGGTTGTGGAATTCCTCCTCTTTCCAAACTTTACTAACAGGAATCTGGACCTTTGTCTCTGCACTGTTGAAACCTGTGGATAAAAAAAAAAAGAAATACATTGCAAAACTTTACTTGCTACTGAAAAGTACAAACATTATTCTAATGTAGGCAGTCAAAACATAAAAGCTTATGGAATTAGAAAAATGCATTTATTGAAATACCTTTATATATTGGCGCTGGCGGTGCTGCTGTGACTTTCCGTATCTTTGCTGCTGGCATGCTGCTTGAACCAACATTGTCACCCTCAACAAATGCAACAATGGGCTTTTCAAGACAACTCTTAGACTTTTCCTTGTTTGCCGTTTCCTCCAAATGTTGCCTCTGTCTTCGAATGCGCTCCTTTAGTTTTTCTAATTTATCATCGGGCTGATGTCGCCTTAGGTTTTCCAACCGTTGGGAAACTGACCCCGGACTTGACGAAGGAGTGCTCTCCCCTTGGCGCAAAGAGCTGGGCGTCCGAACAAAACTCTTTGATTCACGACTATCCATGACAAGTTGTGCTTTGTGCTCTGTCTTCAGGCTGTCCAAGACCGGCTGGTCATTGAGGTAGCGCACCTCAGCACTCTCCAGTGTAGAGGAGCGTGTGCTGTCCAAGTCCCCGTCTGTCTGCTTGTCCCTGGTGTCTCTCTGGTAGATCAGCTGGCTGGGCAGAGGATCTGAGCTAGGCAGAGAGGATGTGTATGAAGACCCTGGCACAGACTGCAGATTGTAGGCCTCCAGCTGAGAAAAGGGATGTGAAGGCGGGGTGGCCTCTCTGGACGTAGACCAGATTACATGGGATTAAGAAGAGAAACAAGATTTAGTTTTAATTTACACCTTAGTGAACTTACAAATGAAACAGAATTTGAAATTATTTCAGTGTGTAGGAGAAAATCTCAGCACTTAAAATATGCATGAATAAAATTAAATTTGAAAAAAACATCAAATTTAAACTGTCAGAGTTTTGTGAAAGAAAATACATTTCCCATTGCACACTGAAGATTAAGGCCATGAATGGTCCTTGAGAACTTAATAAAAAAACCTTTAAAAGTTAAAAGTCTTAAAAGCACAAAAATGCTTTTCACACACAGTCACCCAATCACATGAATCATTTTCCAAATGTATCCTTTTTTTTCACATCCAAATAAAACATCAGCTGATTAATAGGTTTGACTACATTGCTACAGGCATCTACATAAAATCTCTTTTACTTTGCAGAAGTTACGTAACATTTGTTAAGCGAATCATTACCGGTAAGTTCAACTTAGAACGAGCTGAATGCTTTGTTGCTGTTACAGTTCACTGATATACAGCTTTACTTTTCTCCATCAGTCAAAACAAATTGGCAAAACTAACAGCAAGTTGTTGTAGTTAACTTGCTGTTAACTACAGCAAGTTCCCTGTTAACAGGAAACGATGTTTTCAAACAGCATACTTCAGTGACAACAGGGAGTACTCAAACTTAATGTTTAGCTATAGCCTTTAAAAGTTGTGTGGCACAAATGTATATCTCTGTACTTTAGCTCAAGAAACCAAATGTTCTGCAGGTGTGTAGATTTTAAACATCAATCCTTTGGTACAGGTGCCCCCTGAACCGACAGAAGTGTCCTGAAAATGTCTGGCATGAATAAATATACTGCTGCTTTCCTAGTTTTACAATATGTCACATTTACTAAAGCCATTTTCACCACCATTGAACTTAAAGTCAATGTGAAACCAGGGGAAACTATTAAGATATTTAACATTAGTCGCCACCAAACTCAAATACAGCAATGTAACAGTAATTCAGCCAATAATTGTTGTTAAATCCCTTTCGTTTACCTGTATGAGGCCAGAGGTTCTCTGAAATCCACATTGCTGTTCTTCCGTACATTGCTGTCCTGAGTGGCATTTCTCAAAGGGCTACGTGAGCTGCTCTTCGCTGGACTCTGCTGATTTCCACCTCTGCGTTTTGAAGTCCCTCTAGATTCAACATCTTGTTGCCCATCTATAAAGTAAAGAGGTTGGAACAAGTAATCACAACTCAAAACACCACATGTGTCAGAATGCAGCTGATGCATTTTGAAGTAACTCACCCCTGCTGCGAGATGAAGTGGATCTTTTCTTCTTGGGGGAGATGGGGATGGAGTCCAAAAGAGCAGCAGTTCCTGGAGTGGCCTCCAAGCGATTCTCTATATGCCGCAGCTACAAAATAGAAGCAGGTAGAAAACACTGTAGTCCAAGGCAACAGCAACAATTAATGAGTAAATGACAAATATCACTGTCATGTTTACTTACAGCAGCTTTGGATTGGGCCAAAGTTTTCCATGCAGTGGTCAGCTCTGAAAACACATTTTTTTTTAAATCCCAATGACAAACAGATTAAATATTACTGTAGAACTACTAACATAAATTACATTTACCATTCCCCAACACACCTGTGCCAATATTGTGATCAGTAAGCAGTTGAGCAGATCTTGTATGGGGTACTTCAGTCCTCCTGCTGCTCCTCATCTCTCCCACTCACCTGCAGTCAATATTAACACTTTTTAAAAAGTTACTAATTAAATTTATTTAGTAGATTGGATAACAAAACCCCCCCCCCAAAAAACAGTATCTAAAATCATGACACAAAAGACAAAATATATATGCTTGGCTTCAAGACAGCCTTATAAATAACAAAATAAAGTCAAATAAATAAACGAAAAACACATAATTAAAAAAAGAATTTTTTTAAAAACACACAAAAAAAGAGCACTCCCAGTTGATGAAAGCAAGCATCAGCAAAGCAGTGTTTACTGAAAGCACCTGAACAGCTGAGTCAGATGACCGTTTCAACCCAAGTACTGTTTTTAATCACATAGTAGATACCTATTATTTAGCTCTAATTAGGGAACCTTTTAACATTAAATAATGACAATATTGTGTTGACAAATTTGTAAATATAATCCATCCCAGACACAACTCTCTAATAAAATTACTACTGGTTAGTTTATTGTGAATCCATTAAACTATCCAGAGTCATGTGATATTTTTTTTGTAAGTCATGCCTTTTACTCATACCAATCAAGTGACACAGCCAAGAGGAGAAACCGGTGGAAGGAAAACAACTACTTTTTGTCTCTTTGTGACAGCTTTTTCTTTTAAGACTTTTTCTTTTAAGTGGGATATGACCAAACAAAAACCAATAGGTACATTCACTAGAACTGAAGTACTCATGTTGTTCCTTGAAATATTAAAACTGACTAACACTGACTCATTTGGCAAAGATATGAACTGAAAGTGCATACGTCTGCATTGTCTAACACTTCTTGTTGAGCAACTAAAACACCATCCTGGTTGCTTCAAGAATAAATGCAGTAAAAAAAAAATTTCTTAGTTAGATAACAATTACTATGAAATGGTAAATGTCTATGACTTCATCAAACGTCTAGAGTTTCTTTTAGGAAATGTCTTCTATGCGATGCCAACTTGTCCGACCGTTTATAGCTTATTACGTAGATAAAGTGAATAAAGGAGGTGAATCCTTTAAATGCAGAGGCAAAAGGGAAATACAAGCTTTCTATTTATTAAAACCTTTTACACATGCTACACATTCTGTTAATGTGGTGGAAATTCAGGGTTCATGTGTCAAATGTAAACCACTCCTCTCCTAACTGTTACGACTAAGGCCAAACATAGTAACATATATGTATTACTTTCAGTGTAATACATATACGTGTAAACATGACATAGTCATGATATCTTTAACAACTCCAATCTACTGCTTTGTTTGACACAACTGAATGTGCCTATGTGTTAATGATGTACTATTTTTTAAAATAATATTTCATATGCTAATACACTGTGGCAAAACCACTTTGAGAAATATGAAACTCAGTTCAAGCAATAGTTAGATACTCTCACATTTGGATAGACATGAACATAGAGAAAACTGTTGCAATCTAACTCCAAACCACAAATGGCATAATATGCAAAACACACCTTCACCCAACCCTATTGAGAGGAACTAGAGGTTGGGGTTTCCTTTTTACAGGAAGAGTAACCATTGTTTTCCTTTTAATGTTAATAACTGAACTATTACTTACCAAATCAACAGAACATTTATTCACAGTAAGGTACACTTATTTTACTTAATTCAAATGTATTTGGCAAAACACAAACAGCTAAAACATGTGAATTGCTAATTACATTAAAAAATGCCCATATTAAAACAACATTAAAAGCTAAACTTAGTGGGAAAATGCTTCTTGATTTAATCTACAGGTCAGTATCTAAACTTCATTAAGGTTATAGTTAAGAACTAACAAAAGAGTCGGGTTTGAATACATTGTCATTTAAACAGATTCACTTTCAATAATTCTTTATTTTAAAAATGCATTCGAGATTTTCTAATAATTTGCTGCACGTATGAAAAACGAAAACAAAACTATAACTACTGCTCAGCTGGCTGCGAACTTCAATTGACATAAATTCAACCCAGGCAATAGTCGGTGCCGCAAACTCGAAAGAGTTTCGCTAGGTGGCAGGAAAAATCATTAACTTAGCCTAGCAACTTATTTGTCAACACTTAAAACACATACCTTTAGGAGGACGGCCCGGTGTGTCTAATTGCCCACATTTACGCCGATGAACTCATAATACGAAACTCCTAAAATCTACACAGTTCTCTTTTGATTTCCTTTAGCGATCTGTTTGCTACCGTTAGCGCTAGCCAGCTAACGTTAGCTCGTCAACTAGCCAAAAGCTACACCAACTAAACTATCAACTTTTTCCAGCGACATATATCCATTATTTCAACTTTCTTTAGAAAAAGCCATCGCATCCAAAGCAGCTGTGGAGTTTCCTTAAAGAAATATGTCGTCTTGTCTTTCAGAGGTCGCCTTTCCCGGGTTACTATGTTGATGTTTTTCAACGGTGAAACTAGTATCCAGGACGGGTAGGTAACTGACACCGAAATAGCGCGATAGTTGGCCTGCGTCATCTGTGACACTCCCCTTCTGCAAACACGAAATTAACAGCAGTTTGGTCAGATTTCTCAGTTAGTTTAGTTGGTTAGTTATATTTTTTTAAAATATTTTTATTAAATAACCTTAATAATAGTTTTTATTATAAAAATGTTTAGATGTTTTTTCTTTTAGTAATTTGCGTTAATAATTTTAGTAAAGCGTGTGATCTACACATTTACGGTTTAGTTGAAATGAGACGACTGTGAAAGACGCTATAAGATTGGTAAAACTCTAATGTAAAATACATTTACCCCACGCTAATGAGCAACAACATAAGAACGACCTTTAAGCTTTACTACCCTCTTGTGGTCACAATTAGTATTGCATAGAAAAATACCACAGATGTGTGGACACATAGAAGCCTGCACGGCATTAGTTTGTTTCCAGACAAACCCTCGCATTAGCTAGAATCTGGTTAATTTGTGCAATTTCCAACGCAGCAGTTTCTTTTTTTATTTTCCCATTTATCCAAACGTAATTATTTACATAGCTTAAATTAGTCTTAATGGCAATAAATGTGCACGCTGAAAAAAATGAGGTTTCTTTTTTTTTGGCAGCATGTGCGCTCAGTGTTCACAGGTGAGTCATAAATAAATAAACCGCAGTGCAGCAGTCCGCTATGAAGGCAGACCCTCAGGTTTCCAGGTTATGGATCCCTGTTGAACCATGCAAAAGGCAACAAGTAGGTTGCGATTTTTTTTATTGTGAAACAGCAAAAACGCTTCAGCCTGTAGCCTGAATTATATCACAACCTTTGGGTTTAAATTTGATTTCATTGTAAGCTGTAGTGTTCCTTTTGAAAATGGTGCTGCTAAATAGTCAAGTCATAATTTTTCTCCGATTCTAATAACCTGCTATAACCCCGACTCCCCCTACTCTCCTCCCTCTTTCTCTCTCTTCCTCTAAGGACGCGAAGAGAAAATACTACAGAGAAGCTGGTCGTTTCTACAGACACATTTTCATTTATTTTGTGGACAGAGGACAGGAATGGACAGTTGTTGCTTTTTAGGTAAGAAATTCTGCCTTTCTAATAAAATGAAATAGTTAGTTATAAATATTTGTGCAGTTTTGCAACTGCACACAACTAAAGTATTATTATTATTATTATTATTATTATTATTATTATTATTATTATTATTATTATTGAAGAAGGAAGGGGGTAAGGAAAGAAATTGTTTACACTTCAGACCATTCAGAAATTAAGACTTTACTCACATTTTCTGAGTAAAGAAAATGTGAGTAATTCTTATTGTGCAAAAACATGTTCAGCCATTGAAAGTGCACAAGTCATTCTTCACTGCATCTTTTAGGTCTTTATAGTCTGAATTATACTCAAAGTGACAGAGCTGGTCAGCACTGCTTGAGCTCTGCAAAATCAGCCTTCAGACAGGAGACTCTGACTGTTAAGTGTGAGCTTCACAGAGAGTTTTTTTTTTCAGTGTTTATCTGCTAGTTGTCAATGAAATAACATTTCCAGATTTCCTGTTTATTATCATGGTCTGGGTTTAAATAAATTGGGTGTTTTCATAATTGTCTTAGAAAAGCAATCCAAACCAGATGAACTAATTACCCATACATCTATTTTTAAAGTAAAACAGTCAACGAGAGACCAGTTTGAGCAGTGTCTGTGATTCAGATGTCAAGATAGGGAAGGAAAACACTGGCTTTCCAGATGATTTTGTCACCTCACATCTCTTTCTCTCATCTCCCCTGTAGGATAATGGGCTTTAACTAGAATTAATCAAGTGATCTTTTCTTTTTTTGCAAAGAGAAAATGGATCTTGGCTTTGATCGATTCCCTTTTCTGGACTGCCTTGTTAATTATTTAATCATATGAACACTTACCAGTTACCACCCCCGGTGTCTTTATTTCCTGTTTTATTAATCGTTTCTTGTTGAGTGCTCTGATTGGCCAGACTAAATAACACCATTCTCCCTGACAGGGGTGTAAATTGCTTTTCATGGTGTATAAATTGATGCAGCTGTTCAGCTGAAGAGTGAATGGCAGAGTACTTCTTAAAGCCCATTTTAAGAACAGATTCTATGTTCATTGACTGTGCTGTGTTCAATGCCAGAAAAAAGATTGTGATCAGTTGCTCTCAAATACTATTTATCATTTCACATTGCAAACACATTCCTAACCCTTGAGCCTTGTTACATATTGTCACATTACAAACTCAAACTCCAATGTATTTTTTAATGTGACAAACCAACACAAAGTACTACATAACTGTAAAAATGGGAACAAACAACAGAAACATGAACTGTTTTTTGACATAGACATGCATTTATCATCCTCCTTCAAAGTGTGAATGTTTGTGAGGTTTGTTAGAAAACATTAGTGGACAAACAGCTTAATGGAGCCCAAAGCCAGACAGGTGAGGGAGAAATCAGAGTTTAAATCATAGTGATGTTGTAAAACAATATTCCAGGCTTTCATCATAGAAGTCTGCTAAATCCATCATTAGAAAATGAAAAGCAAACCTACTAAAACATGGCGGACTATCTAACAAACCAGCAGAGTGAAAAGAACATGACTCTGCTGGTGCTTTGGTTTTATTTGACAGGTATAGGGACACTGGTCAGACTGCATGGGAAGGTAGAGAGAGCCAATACATACAAATCTGCCTATGGGAACCATCAGTCACATGGCAATGATAGACCAGGAGTGGCTATCAGAGAAATAGAGAAAAGTGTAAGATGGAAATGGTACTTTAAAGAGCTGACGAATGAGGAAAAAAAAAAAGAATGTAGAGTAGAAGACATACTTGCTGTGGATTGGGACATAGATAGAATTAGTAAGGATGACATTTTCTAGTTCCATTTTTTGAGAACATGGGGGATGGATAGGATCAGGAACAAGCACGTCAGTGGGACACCTCAAGTTTTATGTGATAAAGTGAGACAGACATTGCTGAAATGGTTTGGACATGGTCAGAAGAGAAACAGTGATTATATCAGTAGAATAATATTGGAGCACAGGACAGGAGGCAACGAGGAAGACCAAAAAGTAGATTTACGGAGATAGTGAAGGAGTATATGAAATTAGGTGGTGTAGAGGATATATTGGTATATTGACATGACTGAGCCTACAAAGTTATACGCTTTTTCTAATTATTTGTTTTGTAAACAGTGTTTCTCATAAGGTTAGGTTCATATAAAAATAATGAACAGTAACACCCTCACTCACCTTAAAAATAATCAAGTTTTTGAAACCTTTCATTCAGCCTTGGTGAAGTTATGAGACTCAGTCTGCTCTTGTTGAAAACAGGAGTTGGTCTCTTTTATGTTGGATGATGACTAATTCCTGCATATTTATTTCAGTCTTCTCCAGTGTGAAGTTATTGTTGAACAGACAACCATCAGTCCTGCAAGTGACTGATGATGCAAGTGAATTTCGCAAGTGGATAGATTACAACAAAAAACATTTCTCATTTCTCATTCAGAGAAATGAGAAATGTTTTTTGTTTTTGTTTGCCTTGGGCATCAAAAACACAACCTTTAAGAGGATAAAGTAGAGAAAACCAAAAATAAACAAAAACTGTCGCTGCAGGTACAGTGTGTGCAAGCTGTAAAATATGATTTATGTGTGGTGTATTAGCTGCCATGTGACAGCTGAAGGGCCCAGTTACTTGAGGCTTAAGTTTACCTTGAGTAAACTTTCTTATAATCCCATACAGACAAAGCCTGATGAGAGTTGGGATGTCAAATCTTTATCAGTATTCCTGTTCACCATGTGTCTAGACATAATTCAGACTTCATAAAAAAATGACACATACAAGGCAGCAAGTTGTGGACAATCCGTTGCTGCAAAATATTTGAAATAAATTTAAATATGTGAAATGCAAAAAAATATCTAAATTAAAAAACTGAGAAATTAGGGAAATTTTTGTCTTACATTATCTTCAGTTATGGATAGTTGTTAGAACATTTCTCCACGAAAATTTGAAAAAAGTCAAACATTAATTAAAATTTTTTCAGTTTTTGAAAAAAAGAGACTTTATAAAAATGTTATTTTAACAAAGCCACCAGTTGCACAGTTACAGGAGCCTGCCTGGCCAACAATAATTTGTCCCCTTTTTTGCCAACAGGACAAACCTTATACTATAACATTGTATAAGGTTGGAGTAATATTTTCCACTATTTCTCTTGGCACAAACTCTCTACGTCATACAGACCTTGGGTTTTTTTCAGATGCTTTTTCCCTCACCAGTTCACTCCACATAATTTTTATAGTTTCTAAATCAAGGTGCTATGATCACATTGGAAAAACATTGATTTTGATTTGATGCAAAATCAAATTAATTTGATGTGACCATAGGGTTTGGACTATTATCCAGTTGACATTTCCAATGTCAACCCATTTTCAGCTAAATTGCAGAAGGCAGAAAATTTTTATTTAAAATCTCCTGTTGTTTCCACTCTGCCAAGGTTTGTAAGAGAGTTGGAGAAAAAACAGACCAAAGACATCGCAGATTATCCACCACACATCACAGCTGGATTGAATCGGTCCCTTTTTCCTTTTCTTCATACTAGAACCACCTGAAGTATTTGTTTAGTCATTTGACTAAAGTACACATTTATTTAGTAGGTTTCAATAAAGTTTAGCAAACTTGACATGTTTATTTGTGATGAAAGGACAGAACAGGCTTTTTCATGTCCCCCAAACAACATTTGGGCAAGCAGTATCTAATGGTTGCTATGGATACGTGGGTCCCCTGCCATTTAATTTTCTCTCAGTCTGAGTGTTTTAAGACTTTTTAAGCATTTTTAGTTAAAGCAGGATTAATTGGAGCATGAAAAAGAAATACTGGATTCTATTCATTTAATTTTTTTTATCAAACGTAGCAAACATAAATCCAGTAAATTCAAAACCATACAGTGTGATCAAAGTCAGACTAAGCAGTCTGACTTTGTGCTAAGATGTGCTGTAAAAGAAGAGTCTAAGAACTCAATTTGAAATAAATTCACATAAACAGTTCCCCAGTATGTTTGCTGTCAAACACTTTGATCTATTCAAACTCATGGTCGCTCACTGTTTACTGCACAATACTTACATAATGATGGTATGAAAATTTAATGAAGCCTGCAGGAATATGCGGTTGTTGCTTCTACAGAATAATATCGCAGCACTGGAATAAAACTATCAAACAATAAAAATGTTATGGCATTAAAAGGATGTGGCATTGGATAAATGAATTATATATTCAATGTTCATCTCCCCACAAGGGTGGAGCAAGTGTTAAACATCTGGATGAAAAGCTGTGTGGAGCGTTTTTCACAGCATTTGCTAAATATAAAATAGAAAATAATTGTGGTAAAAGTGCGTTTAAAGATGAATGCAAGATATAAAGAAAATCTACCCAATCTTTGCAATTTACAGAAATCATTAAAGGTAACACAAATAGGGCCCTTCAGGGAAAATTCAGTATGTCTGTCATTAAAACCATCTGATTATTTTAAGATACAAAGGAAGGAAATTAATGATTAAGGGATAACAATAGCAACAGGAATGTGATGGTGGGTGGAACGAACCAAAGTCTCAACCGTAACATTTCATCATTTGCATATTTTGCTGCATTTGTCTGATCATTAAAATGCAAACATAGAGTGTTATTGAAAGCTCTAAAATTATTATATAGATTCTGGCACCGCTTAATGCACTCCATATAACACAGCTGAGTAATATCAAGCGATTGTATTTTACAGAGAGTAACTGCTCAGCGTCCGGGGGCCTTAGCTGAGCAAGGAAAAATTAGACTTTTTCATCTGCTCACTCTTTTAACGTAGCCTTCTCAGTCTCTTATCTGCAACAGTCAATTTTTGTTACTATTGACCTAAATGTTCATTCGATCCCTTTGTTGGGGAAAACAAGGTTGTAAAATGACAAACCCATATAGAAAATCGTTAAATCTGACAGAGCAAAGGTTAAAACTTTGATGCTACTCAGTGTATCTCAATGAATTAAAAGATCATCAAACACTCTATTTTTCTTTGATTCAAAAAGTAAAACAAATATACAGATAAGTTGATATATTTTAAGTACCTATGTTAGTTAATTTGGATGATTATGGTTTACAGCTAAAAATAAAACACCCAAATTCAGTGTGTGATTGGCCAGAAAGTCTGTCTGACATAAATCCCACAGAGAATCTGTAGGTTATTATCAAGAGGAAGCTGACAGGCAGCAGAGTCAACAAAGAGATGAGCTGAAGGAAGCTGTTAAAGCAACAAGGCCTTTCTTAACATCTAAGCAGCAACACCGTATGATCTCTCCATGTCACTCAGCATTGATGCAGTGATACATGCATGAAAAAGGCCAAGCTCTGATAGCAGTTACAGTGCAGTTTAAGGAAATTTCAAATTGTTTTATTTGTATTGGTTGGATTTCATAATGTGAGACTGAATGTAATAATTAACAAAAAGAGACCATTTTGTTTGTACAATGTCTAGAATTAATTTTTTAAAAATTGAAGTGCAGAAATTAACTACAGTATTCAAATGAACTGAAAAGTTTCTCCTGTTTCTCTTCTTTAATGTTAGCTGTGTGCAAAACATTAAACTGGCTAACAAATAGAAAAGAAGATACTATTTTTAGTTGATAAGAAATTTTACTCTGCCTTTATTGCCTTTCGCTCCCATTTTAACATTTCCAGACATCATCAGACTGTATTTTTTATCACTGCTGGAGATTAACTTGCCATCTTTAGTATGAGAGATATTTCCTTGACTTCCCTCCTAGAATATTAAAGTCGAACCTCAGGGTTTCCTGAATCTATTTGACTTCTCTAAAAACAACGTTGTTATTTTCAGCGGGCTGAAATTTCACACCTGACTTGTCTTCAAACACATTATCCATTAGCTTCAGGTGACATAACCCCTCCTGACACGTGTTTGGCCACTCACCAGGCTGACATCCAGGCTGGGCAGCGGATGGCTGCAGTATGATGTGTAATTAGGCAGTCATGCGGTCTGTTAGTAAGGCCCCAGCAGGTGCGAGGAGGTGCTTTCGCCTGCCTCAGCCTCGCTTTCACTCCTCGTTATTAACTTTGCAAACACCTGGCTGTCCAGCGAAGAGCGTGAAATAGTGTTTGGCTCCTGCAATCCAGTGATCGAATTTAAATGAAGACCCATATTCTTTGTTTCTTTTCATTTGACCCAAAGTGACTCAGAGGAGTTGCCACGAGGCTGTGGGTTTGATGTTTATGAGTAATTCCAGGTAATGGTAGAGAAAGCTCGGAAAGCAACTGGGGCTAATCAGCAAACGGCCTCTTAAAAGCTAATGAGGAGAATTAGAACAAACCATTGTCGACCTTCTTGACTGTATGATTCTGATAATTCTGAGGAGCAGCCACAGGAGAGTGAGGGGGCCTTGATGTCTGACTCTGAGAAGGATTTTTATGAAGCTTTGAGGTTGTGGTGTGTTTTCAGAGTGCTGGCTCCTGTAATAAATGCCCAGAAAGTATCCACATTAGTGCACAGATGGTTCACATCAATGTCAGATTATACAAATTACCTTTTATTCTACCTCATTAGTCTTTTTTTTTTTTTTTTCATTTCAATCTTTATAAACCCTTGGAATGGCAGGTTTGGCATTTTATTAAATGAGCCATCAGCAGATTTATACGCACTTTAAAATGTTCAAGAAGCAGGAAAGTGAATTCTGTGTAAAAAGGTCACTGGATTCATCCAACCAGTATTTCTGAAGTCAAATAAGATAAAACGTTAATTAGGCCACTCCAGGTAAAAGTTGAGGAGTGTAAATATGAGCAGCACCAGCTAATCCAACTAGATTGTTAAAAAGTATTTTCTCCCTTACAGTTATTAAGTTATTTTCTTTTTTTGTTGCACTTACATGTCTTAGATTATCAAACCAATTTATTATCAGACACATATAAGCTTTGTAAATACATTATTATTTTAAATCTTCTAACCCCGCCTTAACCTAATAAATGGTTGTGCCACCCTCTGCTGCAACATCCATCATCAAGCATTTGTGATGACTTTGTCAGTCATGAACTCATTAATGTCACTGTGGAGGAAATTAGAGTGGTTGCCACATTGGAGGGGTTTCAAGCATGAATGGTCTGTAAATATATCATTATCACTGTCACTTTATGATTGTCCACATTAGGAATTTTTTTTTCTGTAGCCAGGTGGAATACATAACAACCATAAACATCAGTGGAAAAAGTTAGCAAGGAAAACGTCAGAGAAAGAAAACCATACAAATACCAAATAAACATGGTAAGACTGAAATGACAAAGCAATCATATTTCAAATGTATCTGCAGAAATTAATAAAATGAGGAAAGATTTAATGACTGAATCATTTTGCAAGGCGCTGAGGTTCCAACAAACAGAAGCTTAAAATAAAAAGGATTGACTACAGCAATTTAATCTAATTTATGTGCCGAATTTGACTTGGTATTTCAAAATTGTAATATATGGATGTTTTTGAGCCATTCAGAGATGGACTAGCTGGTGTCCTTTGGATTTTGTGCCACATACTAGCTGATGGCCATGAATGGATGATCCATTTCCTCAGGATTTTCTAGTAGAAAGGAGAACTCATAGCTTCATTAGAACCACAGTTCACCACCAGGAATGATCTTCATTTTATGAAATTCTGTGTAGCAGTACAAAAAAATTCCCAAATGTTCCAATTCTTGTCATCAGTCCACTGAAAAATTTCCCTGAAGTCTTGGGAATCATCCCATCAATGCCATAGTAGTCTCGTTTCTTTCTCATTATTGAATCATGATGGCTGACCTCATCAAAGGCAGAAAAGCCTGTTGTGCCTTAAAAGCTGCTCTGGGTTCCTTTGAGAAGAGCCCTCAATGACGTCTGGGAGTAATTTCACTAGACCACCCATATGGAAAGTCTCACCACTCTAACATGTCTCTACATTTGTGGAGAATGACTCTGATTGTGGTCTATAAAGTTTCAAAGTCTCAGAAATAAGACTGTAATGTTTTCCAGGCTGATGGACATTGATGACTCTCCCTTTTTGAAGCGCTTCTAATCGGGATATGACATTTTGCTTTTTCCACAATTTTTTGCTTACGTCATTCTATCAGAAGTTTTCTGCTTAGCTGAATTCTTCAGATATAGTTGTTATCAGGTCTGGATATTGCTTGTGAAATTTAACCAAATAAGAAGAGGTTAATCACAGAACATGTATTTCCTTAGGCTGCATTGTTTTGTTATCAGTTTTTCTTTGACTATCTGAAACAGCTACATCAGACAAACACACAAAAAGCAAATAACAGATTAAGTTCATCCACTCATCTTCTTTTCCTGCATCATGTGGTTCAAACTCTGTGAAGGTTCACTGAGCAGACTCTGGCCAGGAAGAAGGCTATTCCCCCAAAAAGTTTGTTAGTCTACAGCAGGGTCTCTCAGGGTAGACAACTGTGTATGCACACACACACACACACACACCCACACCCCCCCACACACACACACGCAAACACACACATACAGGGGCAATTCAGATTTAGTCCCAGATGTTATTAAACCAATTGCTTGGCAACAGTTCTCCATCCAGTCTAAAAGTAATAAGTAATTAAATGAAACTAAAAACACACACATAAGGCGCAAAGCAGTAATGACGATAATAGTAAAATAATACTTAAGAACAATTAAATTATTTGGAAAAAATATAAAAAAGTTTAGCTTAAGCTGATGTGATCAGACCCTTTTGCAGTCAGTCTTGCATGTCTGGGGTGAAAAAGACAAAGTTGTTCAACTATGACTTAATAATGACTCTAAAAGATCAATTAAATAAGACCCAGATGACATATTAATGTGAAATTATGCTATTGGTTTGTAACAGTTGTCTCCTCTTTGGGTCACATCTGAATGCCACAACTTCAACATCTAGGCATTTGCCCCCATGTTTTTATATTATCTTTTCTTTTTTGTTCTCAAAAATCATCAAAGTTGCAAGCTGAGTTTCTGCCATGATGATAACCGTTTGATTTTGACATTGCTTTTTCACTTTAAAAGTAATATGTTTTGCTTGGCTATGCTAAAAAGCCAGTTTTCTTTGGCAAACATTGTTATTTTGGAATCACAACAAAACAAACAATAATTTGTCATAAGAAATCAGGACAGTCAAGCAGGTAATGTGTAAAAAGTAAGATAGTTCAAGGGCTATGAGTATTTTTGTGAGGCACTAAAGAACAGCTCTGAAAATCAGTAAGAAGAGGAAAAACACGATTATTAAGTGAACGTTGTCTGTGTTTTTCTTCATAAATACCAGCTGATGATCATAAATCGTTATCTGCTTTAGCACACAGCAGGATTAATAACTATCCCATGTGTACAGACAATCGCAGTCTTTACATTAAATCGTATTCGTACTAATTGTTGTACATAGATGGTAATTTAAAGTCAACAACCATTATTGATTAAGATTTCTAACTTTTTAGACTGGGCCTCTTTGTTTATTTTGTTTTTTTTCTCTGATCATTAAAAAAAAAACAACAACAAAACATTTTCTCACTTTCTAAGTTTGGCCACAAACTTTTATTTTGTTTCATTGATGAAAGTTTCTCTGTGTTGTTGTGTTTTCACTTTTATGTGGCAGGCTCTGTAATCGGGGAGGATCGTGCTCAGATCCATTTGTCTGAACTTAGAGATCATCTAATTGTGTTGGCATTTCTGTCCAGGCACTTTGAAAACATAATTTTGCAAATGGATTCGATGAACACCAGATCAATGAGAGTTCCCTGGACGTTTTTTTTCCTAATCCTACCAGGAATCACACAACATATGATTCTCTGTGCAAGATCACTATGTTTTTATGTTTTTATGTTTGTTTGGTTTTGTTTGGCCTTGCACTCACAGTCTGAGTCTGGACTGTAGCTTTGTTTTCTGAAGTGAAAGAATGCAGGGGTTTATGTGGGTGGATTAGAGTGGTGTGAAAAATTACTTGTTTTTTTTCCTTTTTGTTGAAATCTTTTCATTAAATATATGCTTTATAACTTTATAGATAAAGATCCAACTGCTGCTGTTGTAGTGTGAGTCTAACAATGATTGGCTTTATCCCTTTGTTAAGCAAGTTCAGAATGAGAAGATGATTTAATCAGATTAATCTAGTTGGCCTGCATCATCTTTAAAAGTGGTTGAATTAAATTATAGGCTCATTTTCAAAAATGTATTTAAATTCACAACTTAATGTGATCAAGAGATCAAACTACACTACTAAACATGCCAGCAGTCAGAGCAAATTAAGACAACTGAATTGTGACAAACAAGGCCAGGCAGGGACTTTGGATTATCTTGCTACCATGCACTATTAACTGAAAGGAAAGAGTTGTACCAAAAAATCTCCAAAGTATATTCTCAGCAAACTGCAGCAATGAGTGGCTTCTTGTGGTCACATAGTTGTTGTAACGACCATTAAACACTATCTGTATGTCCACTTTTTTCTGGGGAGGAATGTTAAGAAAAGCCTTTTTTTGTCCCTTTATCAGAAATTTAAACATATGTTGTTGAGAAAAAATTGTTGGAACTTTAAATGGAAAATTATGATATTGTTGAAAAGTAATGCAGCCAAATATATTTAATTGTTACCCTCAAAAAGAGCAGTAAGTGCAACACTGCAATTGTTTGGATCCAGTATTTGATTGGATACTAAATTACTAAATTTATGGAATCAAGCTAAGCATATTGATTATATTTGTCAAGAAAATGTAACTCAAGTCAAAAAGAATTTGTTTTAAGATGTTCTATGCATAATTCTTGTGGCTGCTCATAAACAGAGAACGGAGTAATTTTCTGTCTTTACATAATACAAGAAAATAATATGTAAAAGCTTTTGCTGTGCCTCTGACAACATAGAGAACATTAAGTCAGATGCTTTTTCCATGCCTGTTTTATTTGATAAAAGAATGCCTTAGTAGGGGTGAGGGACACAATAATGTAAAAGTAAAGCTGTCATCTTTAGCATTAGGTGTAGAAGATCCCTAGTCATTAGTGCTCCATTCATAGACACACATTCTTTTATTAACAACCAAAAATTTAGTGACTTGAAGTCTACTGATGGACTTTTTGGTATGCATATGCAAGACAACTGAGTGGCCTAACTTCAGCTTCCCCACCTTACAGTTTTGTGATCTGCAGGATTTTATTTTCACAGCTCGCTGTCTTTGCTCTGACGTTATTTAGGAGTTTTCCTCCCTGAGGGGCTGTAAAACCAGAAATCCATCATTCAGGTAACTGAAATGGACTTCAGGAGGAGCAGTCGTATACACCGTTCTGCAACACATTTGGAAATTAAATCTCTCAGTTCTATCGCTTGTTTAACACATCACCAAAACCAAATAAGTCGTCACTAATTCTCCGATCTGATAAGGGAGACATAAAGATAATTAAATAAGAGGTCAGTGTTAGTTTTGCTTCTTCCTAACTGCATAATTAAGCATAGCTCTGGCAGTGTTATGTGGTTATTTGTGTTGAGGGGCTGGGTTACAGCTTATATAATTGGTTTTGATGCTCAGAGGACTGGAGATATTTTGAACAGACTGAGGCCAGTGAGGGAGAACAACACTGCACACTGCAAGAATGAGTTTGCAGATCAAATTTCTGGCTGCAGAGTGGATCTCGGGTCTTCACACTTTGTACAAATCAGCCATTTATGCAGCTTACTTACTGCACACCACACATTCTATGCATATTGTACAAAGTTAACGCACATGTTTGACATTTCGTCCAAAAATATATATCTTAAAAAAATATCTGTTACTGATGTTTGCTGTTACCTTATTTTCAGCACAGCTGCAGTCATGAATGTGGACTGTCTTTGAAACTTTTTTCAACATCCTGTCACATCATAAATGTAGATGTACTTTATGTTTGTGCATGACAGAATGAAATTGAAAATTGTTCTGTGAAGGTCTCCGAGATCATAGAGCAACAGTGGAAAACCAGAGCGAGGAACACTCCAGGCTGGTCAGGGATAAAGTTGTGGAAAAATGTATTTGAATGTATTTGCAAAGCTTTGAACATATCACAGAACTTTGTTCAAGAAATCCTCTGAAAACAGAGAGAGCATAGCACAAATGTAAGCCTATAATAATATTTCCATTCTACCTAAGCTGACAGACTGACTGGGGAGAGCATTAATCAAAAAAGCTGATGAAACCAAGATCAAGATGTTAGGACATTCTGTGAATGACCTGAAGGCAGCTATCAAAAGCAACCTGGGTTTTCATTACACCTCAATGCCACATGCTGATCACCTCCGTGTCATGCTGCATTAACGCACTGATTCATATAGAAATGAACATTGACATCTCTGTCTAAAATATCCTTTTTTCAATGCTCAATTATGATATGATTTATTGGGGAAAATATTTGTATCTGTCAGCCATTATAGTAAAAAATACAACAAATAAAGGCCTGAAATATTTCACTCTGTATGTAATGAATCTATATGAGTTTCACTTGCTGAAATGAGTGACAATATTCTATTATTTTAAAAGGGAAAAAAAATCTTCCAGTTGAAGTTGTACTTAAATATCTTGCAAGAACATTAATTTTAAGTTAGTTTTGTTATTTTTCGAGTGCAGGGAGAAAAAATATTTGGTAGGATTTTGTGTTTTTGCTGCATAACATTTCTTGGAATGGCTGTGATGAGCAGTAATAACCCACAACAGTTCATTATGTCTGCTTATATACAAGATACTAACATTAAAATTACACACATCTGTTAATTGTAAATGCACTTTTAAGGAAATTAACAAATAGAATCTATAATTCAAATGAAACTAGATTTTTTAATTAAAAGAAAGCATGAACAGATCGTGGCAGTTCTGTCAGTAGTGGAAGGCTGGGATTCAGGTAGCTCATCAATAACATGGCTGGCAGTTTGATTTTTGCCCTGTTCAATTACTGCAGTCTCCTTAAGGCAAGGCTGTGCGTGCGTGTGTGTGTGAGTGTACGTGTGTGTGTGTGTGTTTAATGTGTAAATTTGTGAGTAACAGTGATACGACGGCTCTTAGAGAGCCTAACAGAGATGAGATAGCATTCAGAGCAGGACTATCCAACTATTCCAGGACAAAAGTATGAGGTGGTGTTTCGTTTTATTTGTGGTGGCAAAATGGAGTGAAAATTTGTTATTAAATTCTCTGTATTAAATTCTATGTATATATATTAATTATCACATTGTATTTTATAAGTTTTATTAAGGCAAAGTCTGAATACCACTTGGGATTAGGAATGATGCATCACTCTTATGTCTATCAGTGCTTCATGTGCTGCTTCCCATTTATCATATTGCTTATCATGATAAATTTCTTATCATGATATGAATTTTGGTTTATTGTTCTCATAATAAGTTCCAGATGATAAAGTTTAAAAATCTCACAACTGTCCAAATTATTAGTTTTGTTGTTTTCTTTCACTGTTTGCTCAATGAGAGTATCAATAAATATCAATAAATTTGAAAATATGTCTTGACTTTCACAACATGTTAAACTGCTTTATATGACTGGTGTCCTAAAGAAACATATTACAAATGGGAATGATTTTCAAGAGCAGTATTTGTGTTTGTGAAGCTATGATTGCTGAGTCATGCATACAATTACCTAGAAAAGCAGTGATAAATAATTCTTATTATCAATTTTATTGTTACCCAAATAGTACCACAAAATATTGTGATAAAACTTTAAGTCTGTCTGATCTTTTCCTTCCTGCAGCACTATGCTAAGATCCCAGGCAGCCTTACCACCATGCTGGAACTGGGTTCATGTTCTGTCAGCTCTCAGTCTCTGACAGATGACCACAATGCTTTGGGGAGACCTCCCACCTCAGGAGGGCCTGACGGTGCAGCAGCTGGTTTTGGACAGATGTGTGGCAGCAGTAGCCCCAGACATCACGTCCTTCACCCGTCACCAACGGATTGTGAGAGCTGGCAGAAGCATCGGGGAGGGCTGGCTGGAGGTTCAAGCCCCTGCTCTGAGCCTCACCCGCTCCAGGAACCCCAGAGTCTGTCCACCAGCTACGACACCCTCTGCCTTCCACAGGTGACTGGGCAGGCTCAAACTCTCCACCCGAACCGCCTTGGCCTTTCTCTGGATGTGGCCTCAACATTTGACGCTGGAGGTGGGATGCTTGGGGTGGATGGAGATTTGGTAGTCAGTCCCAACGTAATCAAGAGACGGCGGGGAGGCCTGATTGAACAGAAAGACATTGTGAAAGCACACCAGGCCCACAAAATACACAGCACACCACAGGCTCGACGCAAAGAGTGGGAGTAAGTATGACATTTCTTACAGTATATTGTGATTTCTTAAAATATAACTTCAAATTTGTAGTTTAAGAAATGTAATTACTGAGTTACATTGTACATACTTTACAATGTAGTTTCATTATGACAAATACAGGTATATCTGATATTTCTGTCCTGAACATAAAAATGTTACCCAGGAACCAAAGTTTACATCACAGAGGGAATTTTTTTATACCCTAAAAAAGCAATTAGGCCAATAATGTTCTGTTTTGTCTTTCTTTTTTTTTTGGAAAACCTAATTTCTGCTGTTGAATTAACAAGATTAGATCCACAATTACCTTGCAAATGAAAGCAAAACTTTTAACATGATCATTTCAGTTTGGGTGCATATGCTGTGTTAGGCTTGGTCTATAAATGCAAGGCGAATCACAGATTTTCATGTCTAAAAACATCGCTCACGAAAAACAAACTTCAAAGATTCATAACTAGAACATTTAAAGACCAAAAAAGAGTAGCTCTCGTTGTTTAACCTGCTAAAGTTTATAACGCAATGTTTTGGTCACATACTGTCATCAAGCAAACACTTCCTATTCAATAGACTGAATACTCTCTTGAAATGGAAATGCAAAAATCAATTCAGGTCAGCTAATAGGTAAACAAATTGAAATCAACAACTAATTTATGTACATAATGTGAAAAGAAGAAATATGAAAAATAAATCTCGTCTCAAGTTTAGGAATAATCTTTTGCAAAAAAGTAAAGGGTAAAGAAAAAACATAAAGAAAAAGAAAAGAAACATTTTTAGAACAATTTAGACGCAAACAGTTTAGATCCATGGAAAATATGTTTTATCTAAACCAGCATAAAACTGAACAATAAACTACTAAAAACATTCAGCATCTTCTTGTGTCACCTCAACTATTTTACTGTGAAGCATTGATGAGTATATGTGTGCACTCATTCCCATGTTCTTTCCATGTGCTGAATATTAAATAGCCGGTGTGTATGTGTGTGTGTGTGTGTGTTTATTAGCTTCCTGTCCTGTGGTGTGGTGGAAGTTTCTAGCTGTTTATTGCAGTGACACCCCCCTATGTCTTTTCCTGCTGAAGCCAGAGCTTCACCTCTAGCTGGCACCCTCCGTGCCCCCCTTCGAACCCTTTTCACCACAGGTACAGGATGCCGCATCTTATCATGAGCTACGCCTAAAGAGACAGAGGTTTAGGGAGGCTAATTGCAGAGAGAGTGGGACGTGAGATGAGAGAGAAGCTGACGCGCGCTGAACGCAGGGGAGGTAATGAGGAAACAGAGGATGAATGAGAACTTTTCCTGCTTTAATTTGCATTTGATATTTAGGTTCATGTCAAAGCAGATTGCAAGTGGGCGATTTGTGGATCAAGAGGCCTGTAGAGATGCTTGACCATGGACAAGATAGCTATTCTCCACCCTGTCCAATATAATTATCGTAATACGTCATGACAGATGTAGACTGAAGCTGCTGAGAGGACAGTGACCACAGTGAGTCAGAAGGCATTACAACCGTGCACATCCACCTCTCACTGCCATTTAACAGCAGACCTCAGCTACCTGGCAGGAGGGGGGGAAATCAGCATTTGCCCTTGAGCCAATTGTTGCACCTGTTTTAAGTTTTCAAATAAAATTAGCTTGATTGCAGTACAGTCTGATACAATGTGACATTAAAACTTGTCTGTGTTTTTCTGCAGGTTGGGTTATGCTTCCTGAATATTTTGTTTGAACACAAGTTTGTGCAGTTTGTAAAAACGTCCTATTACGACACCCAGAGGCCTGCTGCTGAAATTATCATGACCCGGCTCTGCTGCGTGACAAATGCGTCATAATCAGTGTGAAAACGGACATTGATTAAGAAAGTTGTCAATAATTGGGTTCTAAAAATAATTGACAGAACCCAATTTGTCATTTGAATTTTCTTTGGGTGTTCATGACTCCCTGAAGGCAATAAGTAAAGTCCTAATGATTCCCTGGTTTTAAGGTTTCATTTTAGGCTCAGAGTTATAAAAATTGAACGTAGTTGATGTTTTCAGGCACCCAAGAGGAATTGTCTTCCATGTGGGCTTCAAATGGCCAGTTCATCATCACACACTTGGGACAAATTGTTACTTATTGCCTCCAAATAACACAGCAAAGTGAAATTTGGGCTGGGGTACTTTGATATCCCAAGAGAGTTAATCGTTAACTGTTTTCCCTTTAGTGTCGCAGTAATTGTTGCATGTAAGGTAACCTACATGTTCTTGTTGACCTTTGTTTGCTTAGTATTTGATGCTCATTGAAAAGAGGACCCCCAAACTCAGCCTCTGAAAATGAAGCGTCCAAGCATTCGGTTTTGATGCTTCATCAGCAAAGAATGCAAAGAGATAAGAGACTGATGTAGTCTCACATTTGTAGAGGCTTCTGTGTGAATGCATTTGCGGCATTCATCCCAGGAGGATCTAAATTACGATATCCTCTCAGAAGCATTTTTATCAAATAGCTGTGTTTAGAGTTGACATTATTGTGCCTCTAATTACAGTAATCAGGCTGAGTCAATCTGGCAGTTTGACTATAGGAATATATTATTCTCACAAAGACAAGAACAACAGAAAACCTATTGATCTACTTTGACCTTTGTGTTTTGCACATATGGAAAAAAGTGAAAAAGTAGCACGATAATAAAAACTCGTTTTAAAACCAAGTAAGACAATTGAAAGTTGTCCCTCTTAAAGCATCAGATAACATGTCCCTAAAATTTGTCTGAGCTTTATTTAACTCATAATATCCAGATCAAAATGAATATTGTTGGTTTATGCATTCAATGACAGACTACAGTTAGAGTTCTTATAGTTTAGAGTTTGATTGTTTTGTGTCTAGGAAAATAAAAGCATGTTTTTAGGATTGGGGCTGCCAGCTTGGTAGCTCTGTTCCTTCAGCGTAAGAAGGTCCTCGGTTCAAATCCCTGTCTAATGTATTTTTGCATTTTATGCTAAGGGGATGTTTTGCAGCATCAGGAACTGGCAGGTTTGTCAGGATAGAGGGGACAGACGGTTGCAGGATCCTTGATGAAAACATGCTCCAGACTGCTCATACTAGCTCAATGGTTCATTTTACAGAAGGATACTTGCATAAATGTAAAGTCTTGGTTTTCCATTTTTAGTAAATTCTCAAAAATCTCAGGCTTTTTTCCAGGAGTCTGCTGAGCTTCTCATATGAACTATTGTCCCAAGAACAGTTGTAAACAGCATAATGGAGGAACATCGTTGTGATGACGTGCTGAAGCCGGAGTGTCGGAAAGAGACAGAAGGAAATAGAGAAAGAAATAGAGAAATAGAGAATAGACAAAGAAAGAGAAGTAGAGAAAGAAAGAGAAAGAGAGAAATAGAAAAAGAAAGAGAAAGAAGGAAAGGTAATAACAATAATAATATTGCCTCTTTGTTACAATTTGAAAATGTGGAAAAAGTTAAGTCCTGTGACTATTTTCTAGATGCACTGTATTTCTGTTAACCTCTATTAACCCCCTTTTAAAAATGGGAAAGATCCCTTGATATGTCCTCATGGATCAGAAAACTGCAAAGATATGCCCATGACAACAGGCAGAGCAATATCTAAAAAGTTTAAAACATCTGGAACTGTAACAAATATTGCTGGACTATGTTTTATCATCCCACTTTGTAGAGACGAGGATGGTGACAGGGGCATAAAAAGTATCTTTATAGTTCTGTTTTAGAGAACTCCAGAAAACTGCATGATTGTATTTTGGAGTTGCCAAAATACAATCCATCACACTTTATTTTTATTTTAATTTTAATTTTTTTTTTTTTGTTAAAATCATAAAAATGTGTTTTTTTACACATTTTTATCAGGCTCGTCAACAATCATGCAGTAAAGATGAGCAAATTACATCAAACTCTACAACAGCCTTGCGGCAGGTGCTGCTGACATAAGTCCAATTCTCCAAATGGTCTCACAAAAACTGGAGAGAAAAACAGTAAAAGAAAGCCACTAGGCATGTGGGTGTTGTGGTTCATTTAAATGCTGCCAGCCAGAAATTGAAAGCAGGTAGGGCTGTTGAAGCACTAGCAGCATATGTTACGTCTATGAGTCATTAAACTGAACTTGGAAATTAAGTCTGAGCAGACAGAGGGAGTAGCAGGGCTTTCCAGCTTTGACACAAGACCCATTTCTAGGTGCCAGTGCCTATCGGAGACCAATAATATTAATCTCATGTAATGTGGATTGGGTGTGTGTACAATTACAGCTTGGCTGAGATTAAATAATAAATGCATTATTTGATTTGAAATGAATTCAGCCTTCCTGGTTCACAGATGTCATGCCTGTATTCTTTTCTTTTTTATTCTTGTTTTGTCTAGAGGTTCTTATCAAATTATCAGCTCATCTTTAAAGCAAAGAGCCATGGGATCGATGAGTCTGCAGCATCTGATTGTGACGTTGTTATCTCAAAACAGTCTGAATTAAACTGAATGAACGTGTAGCCATTGTGACATCAGAGTGCAGAGAAGCGTAATATTTTCTCTACAATTGTCATTTGTTTTAATGGGTCCCTAAAAACAAAGCTGCACACAGAGTTGGACAGTAAATTAATTGTTTGACTTGCCTTGTAGTTTATGATGTGAGCTGGAAGCAACAAGACTTTCATTTAAAAAATTGACTCTTTCCAGAAAAATCATTAGCATTGCAGGGCAGACACAGCTGAGTCCAGCATGTGGTTCTCCCGTAGCACCGCTTATGTTTCTATTTTTGATCTGTCTCATGTTTTGTTTTTTATATTAACTGCTAGCCAGCACTTGTCAAAGACATGTTTACATCTTTACACGGTCCATTATCGCTGCTATATCTTTCAGTGAGTCAAGTGGCCGATACAACATGACACATACATCTACAATTATTTGCACTATTGACAAAATGCACAGGAAAACAAAAGAGAACGATACAGTGCAAGTGACAATGTACTCTTGCTATGTTCATCTAGGAGGAGTGAATGCTCCACACTAATGGTGGGGAGCTACATTGTTGCTGCCATTCAACAATTGGTGCCACAGGACCCTCTGACTACCACTATCAGAGCAGATAAGACAGCTGACATGTCAAATTGGATAGAATAATTCAGATAAAATTGAATCAATTTGCTCAAGCCAGTTGATGCTTTAACAACAATGATCAGAAACATACTTGAAATCGGTGTTGCAATAGATACAGCCTGCTTCAGGAATCACTCAATCCTTAGTTCTATTGAAAATATATTCACTTTGCTTCTAAGTTGTCTTTGTTCTTGAGAAGCAACCAATTCTATTGAGTCCCACCTCGTCTTGCAAGTAGAGACATTTGGACAGAATTATATCCAAAACCTGCTGGCAGTGACTAAAAGTGTGTTTTTTCTCTGGGATCTGCTGAGCAACATCGATCCAAATTTGTTTTTATGTTTGCTTAAATCTGCATGTAGTTTTGACCCTGTGTGGATTAAAGGCAATAAAAAAATCAAAGTTGAGGACCAAATTATTTAAAAACATCATTAAACTTCAAACGCTTCTTATGCATTCAATGTAATACTCCACAGGAGTCAGATTCAGAAAATGCTGCAGTGTTCAGAGGTAAACAGATGGCAGACGAACTGCAGCAAATCAATGGTGAAGCCATCATCTCTGTTTTTATGTACAGTGTGTGGGTTGTGTCATCGTTGACTCTTTGCAGAGCTGTGTGTCTCTGTTGGAACATCTTTTGACAGGAGTGTTCAGAGGCTTAGATAAACTCTTTGTGATCCCTGTGTCTTGTGATCTCTGTCTGACACAAACGCTCTAACTGTGTCTCTGACCATCTATAAAGCCTTACATCTCACTTCTCTGCCTGGAGCCGGTATTATAAAAGTGTCTTTTTACAACAGTTCTTTTCCACAGACCTCATTATTTTGCCATACAGAAAAGAGTGATTCAGGGTTCATTTGAGTGGACGCGTACTCTACCCTGTTAAACTATTGTGTATCTGCCTTTCTCAAAAGTATTGGGAGGATTATGACATAAGAAAATAATGTTCCCACATCACCTTTCCATCCATTGAACAAATGCAAGTACCTCTGAAATTAGAAAATTATGAAAAGGTTTCAGAAAGTGAGCATCATATACTATGGATTAATTACACATAGCAGGAAATATTTAAAGCCTTTTTTGTAATTTTGTAATTATAAAAAAACAATTGTATGTTTTTGTAATTACAGATAACAAATACTTATAATTCAGTGTCTCAGAAAATTAAACTATTGTACAATTTAAAGACTAGAAAGTTCTGGTGTCACATTTTGTTCAGTTAACTAATCAAACCAACTGCAAAGGTTTCTCGAGCCTCTAAATGGTGTCTCACTCGGGGTCAGTAGACTGCACAATCATGGGAGTTCTGGAGCCTATTCACAGAAAGTTGAGTGGAAGGAAAAAGTGTGGTAGAAAAAAGTGCAGGAGGAGCATGGATAGCTGCAGCTGTGAGAGGATTTTGTAGCAAAATCTACTCAAAGATTTGAAGGAGATTTACAAGAAGTGAACTGGAGTCAGAACGTCTGGAGTCAGGTGTTATAGACTCCAGATGTTTTTCTTTCTCACATTCTTTCATTCCCTTCTTTCCTTTTTTCCTCTTTCATTTTTCCATGCTTCCTTCCTACCTCTTTGCGCAATAGACTCCACATATGGCTCTGTACCAATTTAGTCAGGGAAACACTGACATGGCCTCTTACGACAATCTGTGCATCTCTGCAGAAATCTTCAGCTCTGAGATTTTCTGAACTTTGCCATCCTCTGAGACTTTCGCTCGTCGGTTCTTCTCAACCCTCTGAACTGCAGGTCTCAAGCTTTTTAAAACCCAAGTCTGTCTGCAGCTCATTCGCACATTCACTTTCTCTCAAAAGTGTGTGAAACTGCAAACAGAGACACTGCAATAAAACAAACTATAAGAGTCTAAACCTGGTTGGTGATTCATATCTACGCTGCTTTGGCTGACAGGATGTGACCAGTTGTTATATCTACTGTAAGCAGCTCAATCTCAACTAAAGGACAGTGGACGATTTCTCTAAAGGTCATCCCAGCTTCCACCATTAGTGTTTTACCAATGAAGGTTGAACACTTTTTGAGGCCTAAACCTTTCTAATTGCATCAGCACACAGCAGCAGCAGCAGAGCCCTTCACTTCATTATTGTCCCTCTGTCAGTGTCAGACAGACACCCCAGTGCAGTGTAAATGTCAGAGCAGTTTGTCACATTTGAATTATTAATGATGACACGCTGAATAGCGGCTTTGGTTGCCACAAAACTGTGCATCTCTTAAGCAAAACAGAGAATAGGGTTAGCAGCATCATTAAGGGCAATTAGGCAAAATTGTTTAAAACGTGTTTTCTCACTGTCTACACAGCATTCATTTCACTTCATTCAAACTGTTATGTTTGTTTATTGACCAAGTATATCTATCTTCCTCTGCTGCATTTATGAGATGAAATGGTCTATTCCTGCGTTTTGGGCTCTCAATTACCCTCCAATTTTATTTGTTTTTCCTATTTTTGCTCCCTGTCTCTCTGTGTTTGGATGACAATTTGTCACAAGCTGACACTGCTGATGACTGTCACAGAGACGAAGAGATTTCCAAAGATATCTGATCTGTCAGGAGACGATGTTTAAATAGTTTTTCAGCATATTTCTGCTATTTCTGAGCAGAAACAATGCAGTGATGGAATAGAGATCATGGCATTCATCATAAGAAACAATATTAGTTTTGCTATGTCTAGTTACAGCTGAGTTGTTTCCTGATTGTTTTGTAGCATGGAGGATTTTACATTGATTGCTGTAATTATTCTAGTTTGAGAAAATGGTCTTGCACTAAATTTATGATCTGTTTTATCCTGTCCTGTCAAGACTGTGCATATATTAGTGCCTTTTTTATCACCTATTCTCAAATGGATGTAGATCTGTGCTTTGACTGGGCCAAAATATTTCAGTTGTGGTTTCCTCTGACCAGAACATTTTCTTCCAGATTTTTTATTTAGGCAGCGTACCACAAACTTGACATGGTTGGTGGTAAATTACGGCTTCAACAATGCCTTTATTCTTGCTCTTCTATTTATGCCAGATTTAGAGAATAGGCAAATAACAGTTGCCCTATTGATAGATTTTCCCACCTGAGCTGCAAATCTTTTCAGCTGCTCCAGAGTTACCATGGGCTGCTATTCTGATTATTACTCTTCTTGCCAAGTCTATTATTATGACCATGACTTTGCAGGTTTACACAACAGTGCTCTGTGAGTTGCTCAAAACTTGGGATATTATGTAACACCTTACTCTGCTTTGAGGTTCTACGGTCCTTATCTGATATAGCAAAGGGATTGAATACTTTTGCAAGGCATTGAATATTTCTACTCTAGCTCTTTGATGATGGGCTGTCCAAATTATGTTTTATAAAACATAATGGGGGCCGTAGGCTTCCATCACTGAGGACAGTCAGTTATTTAACCATGTAAAGGGGACACTTCAGCCTTCTAAAGAGGACTCACAGTGCTAGAAAACAAATTAAATTAACTACTTTAACAATTATGTTAATCTCTTAAGATAAAACAAAAATAATGAAGCTCTTAAATGCCATTTGTTCAGGTGTTTTCATTACAAAGAATTGACTAATGCCTATTTTCTAGTTGGATTTAAAAAATAAACAAATATTTTACTTTTTAAATAGCCACTTGAAAGTGTTCTCCTTGATCATAGCCAAAGTAGCAAACCAATAAACCTTTATTCGCTTTTGTAATGAAACTGTAAAATAAAGTTATTCAAAATGGTAATGGTCTATATTCCTCTTTCCAAAGTAATATTTTGCTTGTGTCCCCTTTCTTTAAAGCTCTGTTGTTGCAGTGCAGCATATCTTTATCTGTTATCATCATGCATCTCTGCAGGCACATGCCCTGCTTTGCAGGAAGCCGCTCACTCCCCTGAGAAAACCCTGAGAAATATGGCTTCTACCTCCCTCCATTTACATCACATGACAGCAACATGCTCCTTGATTTTCTAATGCATATTCATGTTCAAAAACAATACGATGCTTTCCAATAAACATTCCTAAGTTGAGGCACCCAAGGAAAACATTTATGTTCAGTTTCATAATGAGCACCAGGAAGCAAAGCAACACATATTTTCACCCTTTTCAGTATGTGAGTATATTCTGAGTTTCCTCTTGTAAAATCAAACCAAGAAGTACTTATCAGTACTTCCAATTTTATTAAAACATGTTTTGTGTTATTTTCAGTGATTATGAAAAAAGTGATTTTTAAAATTCAGTCTGTTTTTGACATTAAATGTCTTTCAACAGGCTGTTTGAATCTCAAGAAAACAAGCACTATTTTAAAATCAAAATAATCTCTTGCCAAATATACCACAGAATAATGAATTATGTTTTGAAACATATATCCAATTTAAATTTTTGATTTTTATTTACTGATATCCCCATAAAACAAAACAAAAAAATGGAAGTCATGCTTATTTTTCATGACAGAACGTCTTATTAAAGCCCCTTTACTGCTCCAATAAATAAAATATGATTTATAAAAAAAAAATCTAACACATAGCAGTAAATCAGAGCTTTCTCCTCTAAAATATTAAACTGATACAGCTTTTTATGTCTTATAACAAAAATACTTTGTAAATTGCTACATTCTGTTTTGTTAGGAAGTAAAGGAGATATTCTGTAATTCTTTCTATTTGAACTTTTAGTGTTGTCTCTGTAACGTAACCCTGATGATTTATTTTCTGTAATTGTAGATTTCTAAAGCTTTTATTCTTCAATTTCAGCTCTTTTTGATGACTGTCTTATTTTACTGGAAGCATTTTTTAATGATTACATAGATACATTTGTTATTCAAAAAGTATAAAAACAATATTTTATTACTTGTGTAACTTTTAAGGAGAAATCGTGAAACAAAGTTGTTAAAAAATAAGCCATAAAATTGCTCATCAGGGCCTCTCTGTATAAGAATAATTGATTTAACTTTGTACATTTATAAACCTGTCACAGCAGTTGAGTATTTAGCATAGAAGTAAGAAAAGCCTGTTCCTATATCCACTTGCATGATTCATGATGTAGAAAAACGTCACTGCAAAATAATTTGAATGCTCAACACATTCCCAGCATATTTTTAAAATGTAATTTTCTCTCAGAAAACTTACAAGGTTTCAGATATATAAATGATCCTCCATAGTTTTTATGTATATTTAACAGAATGCACTTTTCTTATTCCTGCATGTGTGTTGTGACTGTGGTGTTGTGTCCTTCCCTGGACATTAAAGTCCTCACACACCAGGGTGGGTGGGGGTATGAACGAATGAATGAATGTCCTCCCTGCTGCAGACCTTGAATTTTCTCCCCATTCACTCATTCAAAGCTCTTGATTAAAATATCAAAGATGGCTGTGCTGTGCTTTGAGAGTTCAGTGCTGTTAGCTTACTTTGTTGTGTAGCACGACTTCTTTCAGACACTGCTCCTTTCAAGCAAATCTGAGCTTTGTGTGGCGCTTCACCCATTACCAAATTGTCTTTTTGGCCCTTGTTTTAAGATTACAATTCAGTGATGGCCGCAGTAATTATGTGGTCAGCTCCAATAGCCACACTTTAGAGACTAATGTGCAGGAAAACAAGCCAGATGCACACCTGAAGTGCATGTGAGACATTCATCACTTCCAATTCACTCCACAAACCAAATGCGGTCCAACTTCTGCAGCTGCATGACTTATGTTGTGCCAGGAGGGAGCTTTCTGACAAATGGAAAGAATGATGCTGGCTAAGCAAACGGAAACGTCATCAATATCCACAGTGGGAGGACCGGAGTTCACTGTGTAATTACTGCGAACTCTAGTGGCGCTGCTGCAAACTGCTCACACAGGAGCTCATGCATGCATTCATGAGGCAAATGAATTGTGTTCTTTCCTCCGAGGCAAACATTTATTATAAAATAGGTAAATATGTTGAAAAACGTCCAACAGAATAAATTCACATGACTGCTGACATAAAGTGATTTTTTGTTTGTTTGTTTCTTTTTTTCTCAGAACAAGACATTTCATGTTTTTTTGTTTTGAAGCTCCCTTTTGGCTTGCTTTACCTGAACCCTGCAGCAGGTAACAAGTACATTCACAAGAAGTGATGAAACCTCAGAAAGAATTGATTCATTCTATCAAATTTCTGCCAGCTCATGCTAGACTTTGATTTCTTTCCTGCTTGTGTTAAATTAACATTTTGTGACCCACCAGACGGCGTGATTCAGTGCCGCTTGAGTTGAGCTCGTCTGCACGGTATGTCGAGCACACACACTCGCATGTTCGTTATTTAAGTGACTATCTACAATCTGAGAAGTTTTGATTCAGTTTTATTCATGTTTGGGCTTGTTAGAAACCCTTATTTTCTTCACATTTCCATTCCTTCTGGATTATAACTGACCAGCCTTTGCAAAGCCCTAGTTGTTAATTTACAGCCAGCTCTGTTGATTGTATTGATCTGTGATGGCATGCGTGATAAGTCCCACTCCTTTTATTCACTCAAGTCTTGATCCACCTTGATATTTGAAAAGGCTGGTTAGATTTAAAAAGAAATTAGCTTAAATACCAATAACATGCCACATTTGTGTGCATTTCTAATTATCTCAAGAAAATGCTTTTGTTAACAGTTTATTTTGTATTGCATATAAAATGTTTCATGTGTTGTGAAATAACTTGCACCCCCCACTGACCTATGAAGCACTAATAGGAATATTCCTCAAACTGTCTACAGCTTATTACAAGCTTTTATCCTGTCAGCAAAAAAACAAAACAAAAAAAACACATTCACAAGCCACCTAAGATTTTCTTTCTGGACCTTCGTATGAATTTCTGACAAGTTTGCTTTTCGGGGAAAAGAGAAAACCACTTTCATTGCCAAAAATGATTAAATGAAAGTGATGGTTCCATTACCAACAAAAATTCAGTGAGTTTCCTTGAACTAATAGAAAAATGACTCATGCTCTGGTTTAAGTGGGAGAGCAGTGATGACCTCAAAGTTTTGTGTTTTTCTAATTCTATTTATTAAATTCTCGAGAAGTTTATGAATGATTGACAGTTTTTATTCTGAACAAGTTGGAAGGGGGAATATGAGTAATAATAATAAAAATGTAACATTGAAGGACATGGTCGTGCGTCATCTCATGTTATTCCTATGAAACTGGTTACTTACGTCTACACTTCTGAGGAAAAGTATTTGCACCCTTCCACACATCAAACAAATTTCAATATTAGACAAATATAACCAGAGCAAATGCAAAATTCAGTTTTCAAATGATGGTTTCATTTACTATGGGGAAAAGCTATTCCAATCAGCCTGGCCCTCTATAAAAAAAAAAGTAATTACATCCTAAACGTATCCGCCGGATGTCTAACCCTTGGTGAGAACAGTGTCTGTGATAATTGTGTTCATCACATTGGAGAGTTTTTCAGCAGGAACGGCTCGATTAAGGTCAGAGTGTAAAATGGATTTAATCCTAGACTTAAAACTTACAACTTTCTGTGTGGACACTGTTCAGAAGAAGAATTTTACATATTGGGTGCGATAACTCAAGAAGAACAAGTTGCCGTAGGAGTTAGGGTAATTTTCTACATGGCATTGAACAATCAGGTCCATGAAGACAATCTTGAGGGCTGAGCTTTCCTCCATCAAGGACTTGCACAGGTCTAGAGCCCGGAAACTGGTCACAAATGTGCCTGCAGACTCCACACATTCTGCATGTGGAGACCATTGAGACTTTTACCCTCAGGTTGGCGATGCAGAGCGCTCTTTCCAAACAGTTGTCACTAGAAAGACAGTTTCTTCCCTCAGGCTGTCTGTCTGGTAAGTATTTATCAGGACAAATATATTTTATAGTGATCACATAATAAAAAAAAAATATCTGAATATATTTTATGTTCATTTTCTTTGGGCTGAGTTACACTTCTGTCAGTCCAAAGAGCAATTTCCTGAAGGTGTTGGTGGACATGAAAGGTTTTTGGTCTTAGAACTTTCTTAAATAAACTATTTTCTCCTTCTTTATGTTTGAATTGTGAGTTTTAGACAATGGGTTCCTTTTTGAACTTATTGGTGAGTTGTCATTGGAGTCTTGGATTAATTTTAGTGGCTGGGAATGTTAACGATTGTTCCTTGAAATCCTTGTTTGTGTATGATGGAAACCTTAGAAATTGCTTTGTGCTCCTTTTCAGACTAATTAATGTCAACAACTGTTGTTAAATATCTTTAGATTTCAGAATGATCTGTCATTTTTAAGGACCTTTTGAGGCCTTTTAGAACATATTACACATGTTCTATTTAAATGGAGGTTTGTTTTATTTTTTCATTTCTACAGCTAATTAAACTCAACTTTCTAAAACATCTATTTAAGCACAAGTTATGTGCTTTATAGCAAGAATGGGAAACCACTTTTTCACAATTGGCCATGTTGATTTTGACAGTTTTTTCCCCAAAAAATTTAATTAAATCATTAAACCTTATTATACTTTAGGGTGCCCTTTAAAAAACATGTTTTCAGCCTGTCCAAACATAAGAAAATGATCAGACGGACAGTTCAGCCCACTTACTTAATAATAAATAAAACTAATAAAATCTTCAACTCAGCAAATATTGCAGTAGCTCTTCTCTGCCAGCAGATGGTAGCTACTGCCTTTCAAAATCATTGTTTCAGCTTCTCTGAGGAGCTGCTCCTCATTGAATTCAATCCAAGCAAAAACCTACACAATGTAGGGCAGAGTTTGGAATTCAGATAGCTGCATATTGGTAGGAAACATAATGGGTGTGATGTTAATGCCTTTAAATTTAACTCAGATCATCAACAGCACAAAGACAAAACTATAAACAGCTGATGTTTTCCTCTGATGAGGATTTATAGATTTTCAGTTTCCCTGGTTTTGCAAAATAGTAGGAATAAAAAAGTGAAGTGTAAATTGCAGCATGATAGATAGTTTGTTCCTTAATCATAAGCCTGTCTGATAATGTGTAGGCATTCAGGATAATGTTAACTAGTAGTTTAGCTAAATAAAATAAAAAGCACTTAAGTTACAAATCAATTATCTATACAAATATTGTACCTTTACATGATGTTTTGGAATATTCGCCTCTTTGAAATTGTTTCAGCAACCTTTTGAAACACACTGGTGAGGAATGTGAATTCAGCAGGGATGATTTGGGCAGCGTCGGTGCCAATGACTGCATTGCAGTGTTTTCATGTCAACTATATTTGGCTTCAGGATCTGTCTGAGACCTCCTGGAATGATTTGCTGTTTGCTTTGGGTTCACATTAAGTGACATCGCAGCACAACAGAGCTCCTCGTTTCCCTAAGCAATGGACGAGTGAACATTGTTCACTGCCCAACTGTTGCTTTGAAAACTTTAAACTTTTAATCTGAAAGAAACCAGGTCAGCAGCATGCCCACAAATGGAGTCGTATGTCTGCAAACAATGAACATAACTCAACCCCCTGTGGGGAAGCATGATTTATATAGACTGTGCTATAAAATCCAGAGTTACAACCACAGATTTTGCAGGGCTGCGAATAGGGGGCATGTCAGTTCTGTTGCTAGGAAACAAGTAAGGGAAAGACAACAGTCGAAGACAGAAATCTGGGTTGGGTAAAGAGGGGAGGAGAGATGTTAAGAAGTGGGAGAGAAAGACAACAGAGGAAGGGCAAGACAGGCAAAAAGCAAAAATTCTGCAGGTTAAATTTGCTTCATCTTATCATTTCCTTCTGGTCCTGATAATAGCTGAGACGCTCTTATTTCAGTGTATTGCTGCAGACAGATGAGTATTGATTTTAGAAAGCCTTCTGGTAATAACTCATGTTTGTGTGATCAAAAACCATTTCCCAGTGTAAAGCCCAGATTTTCAATTGGTGATGCATGTATAGAGCATTGTTACCACACAACCAGCCACTCACACTATGCTCTTCTCATGTCTCTACAATTAACATCTCAATGAAGCTAAATATAGTCCAATCCCATGGCCTCTTCATCCACCGACATCAATGGGTCTGGCTTTGTCCTCTGCCGGTCTCTTTGTGTTTGCCCCAAACTTTTCTGTGTCATCTTAAAATGTGCACTCTGGACGATGGCACACTGACCCAACACTGCGGTTATTTTTAGGCAACTTACTTGGTTTTATTTTGAGGTTTTGGACATGTGATAGGATTCAAAATCCACAAACTATTTATTAAAGACAGAGGACTCTGTTATGTTAGATACATTGCATACAAAAGTGTTTACTTTAAAACTGTGCACTCATTATAGTTTGTGGTCTGATAACCTTAAAAAAGATCCAGGGCATTCAGTTGTTAGCAGAAGTAACTTCTGTAGTAAATAGAGTTTAATTTAATTTAGAGGCATGTTGAAGAGGAAGTAACTTTTTGGGGAAACATTAGGGTCTGTTGACAGCAGGACTATCAGTTGTACACTTCTCAAATCTGTTCTTTATGTCAGAAAGAGAAAAAAAAACTTAAGTTGCCTGGTTTGAAGTTTAGGACAAGCCATGTAGCAAAGATATATTTTTTCACATAGGGCAATGTAGGTTTGGACTTTTTTAAATTGTTGAAGTTAGTACCTTGATTTAACAATTTTTTTTTTTTTGTTTATTTGCATCTGTGATGGACTGGCAACCTGTCCAGTGTGCACCCCGCCTCTTGCCCACAGCGTTCGCTGGAGATAGAAATCAGCACCCCTCCCGACCCTGCTAGGGACAACGGTGCTAGAAAATGGATGGATGGATGTTTATTTGGGTTGTCCTTGACTAATATTTAAATAAGTTTGATGTTCTGAAACACTGAAGTGTGACAAACAAAAACCAGGAAATCAGGAAGGTGGCAAAGACATTTTCACACCACTGTATATGGAGTGTTTGGGTTATAGAGAAGGTTTGGTTTTCAACAAGATATTTGTTTATTTTTCAGGTGTCATGCATGCACATTCTGCACACCAGCTTTATATTTGGCCTGTCCTACACTCATTACCCTGTATGCCTAGACTTGATGCAGGTGACAGTAGGATGAATACCTAAGCTCACTGACAGTGACGACAGGGAAAAAAAGAGGTGTGAGGATTATATATGTTATCGTTTGATGTTATTAATGCAAAATACAACAATTTGATTGAAATTGCATATTTACCTTTTGTCATTGCCCCCAGTGTGAGGTAGAGGGAGATTTTGTGTCACTGGTGGTTTTTATTTGACAGTAGCCACGGAGGAAAGGAAAGGGGGTGGAAAAGGAGAAAACATGTAGTAAATAACCCAGATGGGAGTCAAACTGAGGACAGCTGCACCGACGGATGACAGCCTCAGTATATGGTGCAACTGTTCTACCCACTTGGCCACATGACTCCCTCAGCTGAAGTTTGAATGCTATCCAAACAAAAGTACTTTCACACCAAGGTCTCTTCAGTCTTGAGCAGTCATCTTGTGATAAGTAAACAATTAAATACTTATAATGTTGCAGTGGATCTTGCCAGATTGAACTGAATGCCTGACAGATTTCGAGCTAAACACAATTATTTTCACTATGTCGTTGCAGAGAGTAGAAATAATCTTTGTTGTCCCTCAGTGGGGAAATTCAAGTGCAACAGCAGCAATTAAAGCATGTAGATTTACACATGTAGAAATGTAGAATATATCAAACTAGAATTAACAATTATATACTTTATAATAAGGACAAAATTAAAAATAACGTACTTTGATCCAAAAGAATGTGAAGCTGAACAGGATATGTAATTGTACAATGGTGTGTGTGTGTATTTGAAGATTTAATATAATGATAAGAAGGATAAATGATTAGATTTAAATGAGTCAGACAATTTGGGCTCATGCAAAGGAATGCAAATAATTATAAAATTTAATATTTATAAAATCTTTCTTTTATGGTAAATCAATTATAGGCTCCTCCTAGATATTTAGGATGAATCATGTTTTGTCTTAAAAGAGTACACAAGCACAGAGATGATGGCAGAGAATACTTGAATTAAAAAAACAACAAATGCCTAACAGGAGGCCGCAACCGTCTGGCACAGGATATGGAACGATGACCAGAGAGCAGGCGTAATAATGGATGAAAGTGATGGAGAATAACAGAGAAACCAAGAATAAAACAATGCAGACTGGAGATAAATTCTGTTTGGGAGCCGGAAGTAAAAAAAGAACCAGAAGAGAAGAAATTAATATTAATCTAAAGAATATAAAACATTCTCTATATTGATCTGCTGTGGCATTGTTTCCTTGATTTAATCTTTTTTATATATATATATATATATATGTATATATATATATATTTCATAAACCTGCCTAGGACTAAATCCAGTCCTCTTGTGGCTACACTTTATATTATTCTGAGTTTTCAATTCTCCTAAACCAAACAACATAAACCTTGAGAAGTTCATTAAAAGTGAGCTGATTCAAGCTCTGTGATAATGTGGTAATGAAGGGAATGAACTAATAAGATCACCACTGGAGAAACTATTACGAAACTCTCAAAGGATGTTGACGTGGTGTGATCCTGAGTGTGTTTTGGTCTTCTCATTTGTAACTGCATAATTAAAGGTCCTTCCATAGCCGTCATCAGCAGCATTCTCCACTCTGATGAAAATGTGTTGACATGTTGAGCTCAGACACACTCAGATTCCTCACCTGTGTCTCTGTTGGACTTGAAGCAAAGTGTGAAATGTGTGTTTTATTTGCCCCGCATTAGCTGATGGGTCCAACTTTTAACAGTAACAGTCATGTTGGGGAAACTGTGTGAATAAAAAAAATATTTTACTAAATAAATTACAATCTTGACTCTTGTGTTAAATGAGGTGTGATCTTAGACTTTGGGTGACCTTTAAATATATTCCTCAAAATGTAATGTTTTTTGACAGACGTCAGATGTTTTTTTAAAATAATTTAGTGAACCAGTTTTTTACAGTTATACCAGAATATCTATAAATGGTCAAGATACAGTGAAAATGTTTTGTTGCTCTGGTATTAATCACTTCCATCGTTTCTAGCATGTTTTAAAATTGGAAGTTTCACACATACAAAGCAACCTGCAACAATTTAAATACATTGTTATTTAGAGTTCAAATAAAGGTGTTTGTGGTTAGTTTATGATTGGATTTTTTTAAGTAATCATTGCTGCTGTAACACAAACTCAAAGAGCTTTGCAACAGGAAAGGAATTCAATAGATGGTAATGTGTTATCTGGCAAGAATATAAAATGTTTCCTGGTCACATTAGATGAGTAAAAGAGAGAATACAGACATGCTGAATACACTTGAAGGTTTTGATGCTGTGTTTGTCCTTTGTGAGAAGAGTTTATTTTGTTACGACATATAAGGGTAGTCAATCAGCTTTATTTATACCAGATTTGGTAGAACCGGGTCAGTAATAACCAGGTTTCAGGAAAGCGATATCTCTAGCCATTCGCTCTATTTTTGAATCTTATTTCTCAGTTCTGTGGCAGCAGTAAGTCCTATTACCAGAACAGGGAACGACAACCTGCTCTCATGACGGCAGCTAACCTCAGTAACCCTGCATTCCTGGGCTGGATTTCACAACACCTCATGACAGTTTTACCCAGTATTTATCTTCTATTGCTGAATAATGCTCCTTCACTCAAATATACAGTAAAACTATTCACAGCACTTTATTTTTTTATTTTATTTTTGCTGCACTCTGACAACAAACTATATGTATTGATATTTTATGTGACATAGCAACACAAAGTATTTGATAATTAGGATTTGAATCCAAAAAGACACGAGGTTACAATAAAGTATGAAAACTCTGGCATGTCTTTCTATTCTGTTTGAATCGATGCTTGGCAGACCCACCAGCCACTACGATGCCAGCTGCAAGTGTCTCTCTGCAAACTGAATAGATGTCATCATTAAGAATTTATTTCCAAGTCTGACAACAGATTTTAAGTGGATTTAGGTCTATACCTTGACTTCATAATTCTCGTACAATAATATGGTTTAATCTAAGATATTTCGTTATATCTCTGGCTAATGTTTTTGGGGCATTTTCCTTCTGGAAAGTGAAGCCTCTCAGCATGTTTTTTCTTTATTCAGGACTGCCCTGTTCTCTGTTTGAGAAGTAAAGCTTCCACACAGCATGATGCTGTTGTTTACATGTGTCACCATTGGATGGTGGTACAAAGGCTTTCTTCCTACCACTCTTTCGATTTGGATCTCTCCTGCTCCTCCAGAGTTACCACAGTTTTCTGGCTGCTTCTTTTGTTAATGCTCTGCCAATTTTGGTAGATTACCATTTCTTGCAGTTATTTCATAATCTTTCAATTTTGGGGGATATATTGTTTTATAGTTTAAAAATGTCGTTTCTTCACAACTTCCTTCCCTATGTGTCTGTGTTAGTTGTTTGTCATGATGTTTGCTAATTCATGTTCTCCATCATTTGAGGCCTTTATAAAACAACTGGGTTTATACTGACATTGAAATATAGATGAACAACTTCAGAAGGCAATTTATTGCACATAAACCGATTTCATAGTTTGTTTTAGATTTTCATTTGAATGTTTTCAAAACCCTCTATCCTTCCAGAGTTTCTACTTATTGTAACTCACCTTTCACCTCTCCACATACTCTTATGCCAGAAGCGGTGTGTCACATGCTTACTATTAAGCACAATGAGAGGCACATTTATTGTTTAACAATTGGTTCGGCATGAAACAGTTTTCACATGAACTAGTTTTTCTAGAGTTGGGTGCAGAAGATGTCAGATTTGATGCTTTTTCGTCTGTTCTATTTTTATTTCCTGTAATGTGTTTGAGCTCTAATGAGTTGGAGGCCACACACCATTGATCACTGCCTTCGTCATACTGCCATCAACAAAATCCTCATCAGTGCCGGTGTTTTGGTTCACGCGCTCTCCTGTGGTTCACTTCCCCTTTTTTTCTTGTCTTCTTACCCATTACCACCAGTTTTCTCTCCCAGTTAAATGAAGTGCTGGCAGCTGCTGGATTGTATTCTGCTTATACCCTCCCAGTCATCCCATTAAGGTGAAGCCTGTGAGGAAGCCTAATGTTGCTCAGTAATAAATCTGCTCTCAAATGATTCACAGCATGCAGTGGTTCATAAGAGACTTGTCTCATTTAAAGAATGAATGTTGTCTTTTAGTACATTTTCTCATTGATATGAGATCTAAAAGACTAAAATCATAACAATCAAGTATAAATAAACCCCTTAAGACATTTGACTTTGACTCCAAGATGGGAGAATGTGGGGGAGTCTCATGCCACCCCCCACAAGATGCCATCCTGGGCGGCTGCCCATGTCGCCCGTATCAGAAACCGCCTCTGCCTGCTGGTGCTGATTGTGTTTGCTTGGGTCACCACAAGGTCACAGTATTTCCAAGTGCACTTTTTTGAAGGTGAATTTTGCCAGCACATTTCTGCAGTTGAATTATTGCAGGTGAAATTTATGGTGCCAAATTTAAAGTAAAAAACAAAATTCATATGCATAATTGCAAGATAAAAAAAAAGTCAGTGTTGTAAACTCAATGTTTAAAACATTCAGATTTGAATGAGACTGTATTTCATCCATTGGAAAAGACTGGTAATTGTACAAATGTTGTTTTTCTTAAAAAAAGTATTATTTCTTAATGCAAGATTTTGTTCACAGCCTAACTAAATCTACTGAAATTAAAATATTGCTTTTGATATCGTTGTCAAGTTTTGAGTTTCTACTACTGGCTTTCAAATTTATTTGAAAGCTTTTTATATATGCATATTTGTACTTTCTGTGTAGCTGTCACCAATCTGCAGAGGACATTTATGCTCTTCTTGTAAACCAAACTCTCCAAAAAAATAAAAAAGGACTTACATCATTGTAAACCATTTAAAGTTGAACAAATTATTATTCGTACACTCACGATAGATTGGCATCCTGCTCTAAATGCATATTCTGGATAATGTCTAACCCCAGATCATTTTCAGTAGATTTGTTAAATAATGATTTCATTCTTTATGGGCTGCAGCTTTTAGTGTCTGTAATGGAAGTTTATGACATACAGGAAGAAGCTTTTTGAAACAGATGCATCTTTAATCTGTTTATGGTTGATTTTGGCCTTTGCATTAGATTTATTTGCAGCAACTTTACAGATAGAGGACTATAATGTTACACCAGAATCATCTTCAGCAACCTTTTTATCTTTTTTACATAATTCCTTCTACTGGAGAAATATTCAAAAATGATTCCAACATCATCTTTAGCAGCCAGCACGCAGCAGCAGCTCACTGGCGTTGAAGCCTGTAATTAGTTAAAGATGCTTGCTGCTGTCTTCCTTTATAGTGGCTTTTTGTTGTTCTACAACAGGTGTTTACTCCCTCCACCTTCACACCCAACCTTCAGCTCTGATGCGTGACCAGCATGAAGCAGTCTGCCCTGACGCGTGACCACGCTCGCTCAACAAACAAATATTGCGTGACACCAATTTATGTGGCAGCTGACCGGTCACCAGCGAAACGCATGAATGTTTACTTTCTAAAAACGCACTCGGCGTTCTGCAAAATCATCAAACTTGTACATCCTGTTTGATCTGCATTACTCTCTACGCGATGGATAATTAGCTGAAATATGGGGACAAAATCCACCTTATTTGTTTTATCATTTCAGGGTAGATTACAGCTTACATGGTTAATTGTTTTCCTTCTCTTTATGCGCAGTGGGATCTGGGTTGGACAGAGGTTAGCTGAGGTGTGTTGATCCTGTCGCAGTTGTGTCCTTTCCTTCTGCTCCCACACGCTGCAGGGAAACTGGACGCGCTTCCTTTATTGTCCTCCTGCAGCCCAATAGACTGAGTCTTTCCTTTCCTTTTTGCCCCCCTCTTGCTCCTCTTTGTTGACAGGTTGCCTTTGTTCGCCTTGTTTTTCGAGGGAAAAATGTTGTGGAAAACACTTGAGTTCGTTTTTCCGTCGTGCTCAGTGGCAGGTTGGTGATCAGGTTGTCAACAGAGCAGAGCAGAGAGGAGAGATGCGCTCTCAGTTAGACGGCGGAGTGTTGCTGGTTTATTTAACGACATCCACGGATCGAGCTGCCTCTCCTGCAATTTGGGGATGAGACCTGTTGCAGATGTTTTTTTAAGACTTTAGACGTCTTGGATACAAGTGGAGTGAAATGAAGCACCGCCGACAGGTTCATTTCAAACGGCGGATCACCAAATGAGGAGTTGACTCACTTTTTTAAAAATTTCTTTTTATTTGTGTGACTTAAAATATTTTTATTCCTGGGGTTTGTTTGTTCAACTTTGAAGTTAAGCAGCAATGATGTTTCCGCAAAATACTGAAATCAAACAAGATCTCTCCAAAGCGCTGCTGGCGCTGTGATCGTGGCACCGCGCCCTGCTTTGTGGAGGACTGTAGCCCAATAACCCGTTTCCTTCTCCCCTCCTCAACCCCGTCTTCCCGACAGAATGGCCCGCTTCGGAGACGACGTCCCGGGCTTGTTGAGCTCCGGGGATGGAGGGTCGGAGCGCAACAGGAACCGCGATGGAGCAGCCGTGTCCACAGGTGGGATCTCCCCGGCGTTCAAGCAGACCAAAGCGCAGCGCGCCCGCACCATGGCCCTGTACAACCCCATCCCGGTCAGGGAGAACTGCTTCACCGTCAACAGGTCACTCTTCATCTTCGGAGAGGACAACGTGGTCCGGAAGTATGCTAAGAAAATCACTGAGTGGCCATATCCTTTTTTTTTTGTTGTTCGCCCTGCACCGGATGATACCACACTAACCTTGTTTGTTCAAAGTGTCTAAATGGAAAATATGAAAGGTAGGTGAACTGTCACCAACACAACCTGTGCAACAAAGTCTGATTTTAAGAGTTTAGCCACCTGGCACAACAATCGTCTAATTACTTTCATAATACAGCAGAGTTTCACATTCAAGAAAAATAAATGGGATTATTTACCTAGTCTCATTCATCTAGACAAATGACATTTATCACTTGGAGCACTTGGTTTTGGATCAAGTGCTCCAAAACCAAACTGGAGCACTTGATCTAAAAAAAAAAAAAAGGTCCTTCTTACCTTATTTCTTACCTATGAAGTAGCTTTTACAACTTTCACAACAGTAAGGCATACAATATGTTTGTTTTGTTTTTCCGTTAGTTTTTTTCCTTTTGACATTGAAGTTTCGACCGTGGCAAATCTTCTAGTCTAAAATGTATTCCGAAATCCCCCGAACTCTTACTGGCTTTTAAGAAAAGCCTATCAAACAGAAAGTTATTGTTGCTTGGAAATGTTTGGTTCATTTTTGGCCTGTAGAATAAATATATGAAGTTTCAGCACCACGGATAGCACTTGTGGTACAGAGGTGTTTAATTTTGCTTAATTATGTAAAATGTGTTTTATTAAAAAGATTGACCACTAAAAAAAAGTATTTAGCTTCTTGTTTTGTAATGAAGTTGAATTATAAAAGACGGGAAACTGTTCCTGAGTAATGCAGGTGTCATTTGCTTCTGTTTCGATGCTGAAAAACATGCCAAAGCAAAGCAACACAAGAGCTTTGGCTTTAAACCCTTTCTGTCAGCATTACGTCATGAAGAGCCGCTGATTCCACCTATCAGCAGATGAACTTAAGTAAACTAGAATCTTGATAATTGTTCTAATTAACCACAACTATGTGTAAATGGTGAATATGTGTTCATGTTTTCAGTTTATTTTGCGAGGTCAGCGCAGGGCTTCACAGGTGAAGTGAATAACACTGTGGCACCTGTTAGTTGGATATATTTGGTAGCAAGTGAACATTTTGTTCTCAGCATTGAGGTGCTAGAAGCAGGAAAGGAGTGGCAAGGATCAGAATTTCTGTATGTTTAACAAGGTTTAGAGTAGCAGACCGCCATCAGAAGTGGAAATGCAGCAGGGCTTTGGGTGCATGTGGGGAGCGAAGCCTGACCCATATGTGCAGATCCAAAAGACAAGTAGTTCAAACAGCTGAAGAAGTTTTATTGCTGATGTAATATCAGAGCCATTTTGCTGTACTAAGGGGTGATACTGCTGCAGACCAGATTGAAAATGTTTGGTCATAATGTTGTGCCTGCTCGGTGTAGAGTCCAATTTAATCCAAATCATTTTTGTATAGTTTAATTCAGCCCAGATTAAACGTTCACACACAATTCAATTATTTATGCGCATTTGTTGTTGTTTTTATGAGGCTTGAAATGAAGCTCATCCATTATGTTCCTGCTGTTGATGGAAACCAACTTGTTGCTTTACTTTCAAAACAGTTGCACTGTTTTGTGCGGCACACACAAGTGTCGATTGGCGGCGTGTTTATGCCACTGCTACTGCCGCTGCTGCTGCTGCACAGCTCACCAGGTGTCCAGGCCAGGTGTGGTCTGTTCACAGACTATTGTTCTGCTCCATTCATCAGCTTCCTGACTGACTGACTGCTCCACTGCTGAGCTTATAAACACACCTAAAAGAAGGAGCTTTCTTTTGTCGATGACTGCTGCTCATTGTTTTGTTTTTTTTTGTTTTGTTTTTTTTTTTTTCTGGCCTTACATCTTTAGTCTGGGATCTGTGTGTGAATCATACCAGAGATTTTCCAATGCACCGCTGGTTTGTCTATTAACCAAGCTGCAATAGAATTGCACCTGCTGGTATATTTTATTTCCCCATCCAAATCAAAACCAAAGAGCTGTGGGTGCTGTTGTGATCAGAAGGAAAGCAGCCAGGCTGAATAGCCTCCAGGTTAATTTGCTCTGTGTAGGGAGTGTCCTGTTACGTAGAATGAGCTCCACTGTATCTGATTAACAAGCATTAAAAGGAATCATATGCAATATTGTCTGATCGCCATGCCATATACTATTACAGCTGGTCATAATTCACCGCATCATATTCTGTTGTTTGATATTAAGATTTTGAGGGGAGTGGTGCTGAGCTCTTATCAAAAATCAGAAGAATAAACAACAGTAGATGCATACATGAGCTTATGCAATATATTTAAGCTTAACTAAACATGTAAACAAACATGTCAACACAGTCCCTATGAGAATCTTCAGGGGCAAAACATAAGCCGTGATAGACGCAAGTGCAAGACGAATATATTCAGCAGGGATTACAGGGAATACTTGACATTTAGGCAAATATGGTTAGTTGCTCCTTGTAGAGTGTTGGATGCTTACTGATAACTCCACTGTGGTGTCTGTTTATCATGAACTGGAGCCAAGCGGAAAGGAGAGGGGAAGATGCAGCCTAAACCAATGCCAGACCAAACGTTTCATTCACGAGCTAATGGATAAAGTCACCAGTTTACATGTTTCATCAAATTTCTTTGCATTAATCCCCCCAAATTATAGATTTGCAGTTTGTAGGTGTTTTTTATGGGATAATTTCATTTTCTCAGCCTGGTGCAGTGACTTCCTGGTGTTTTGTTATTGTTTTGTTGCCAGGCAAACAGAAGGCTTTTAGATTAACCACACTGATACACACTCAGACGCTTACTTGCTTTGCACCATTGTCATGAATTTCACATTAATCCGGGACTTTTAATGGTACATTTAAAACACTCATCTTCCAGGATGAAATGATTATACAGCTGCAAGGATTTAGTAAAACTAGAATTTTTGATGTACAAATCTGAATTTATTGAGGAGTTTTTCTAAGTCAAACTGGATCAAAATGATACATATAAACATTTATACACTCCTTTGATATTTGGTTAAATATCCCATACAAGTTGTATCTCAGCCACTTGCTTCATGTAGCCATCAACAAAATTCAGGCATAATTTTGATTGAATATTTGCATCCCTTCTTTCTTCATTTTAATCAGTTGGGTTTTTTGGCATGAAGAAATCAGACAAAGGCTGTCTGATCTCTCCACAAGAACAGCAAATTTGTTAAGAACAAATGCCGTCAAACAGGTGGGTGGTATCGTTCTGCTGTGGGTCTTTGTAGATCTCAGAAGTCCCTATTTATCAGGTTGTCCAATAGACATTTGTCTCAAGTGAGAGTCGTGCAAATCAAGAACACACACTAGTAGTGAACTGGCTAATGGTAGAGTGGTTTTCACACACACTCTCTTATAATCTCTTATCTCTGCAGGACATCTGGTAAAGGTCAGTCTTGTGTTTGCAGCACAACTTGCAGCTGTCGCTTCACAGCAAGAGCCTCTTTTCTTCTCTTGAGTGCTCAATTAACAGAGAATGATCAATTCAACAAACATCCAGAGGCTCCTGTGATTGGCTGAGTGGTGTGGGTGAGCTTATACAATCGCATGACACCTATCTGGATTTGTTTGAGTGCACCTTGTCACTGATAGCATCAGTGGTGGCTCACCGGAGCAAGGCGTGGTTACATTTGTGTATGCCTGAGTCTGACTCAAGCTTGGCTGCCTGATGGAGGCTGATGGAGGCCTGGCAGAAAGAGCCAGTGCTTAATGAAGCACTCAGGCTCAGGTTAGACTTGTAGGCCTGCTGAGGACTGGCAGCTGCTCCTCTTGTCTGATCCCCACTGGGATCCCCTGCAGTGGGAAGTTTCCCATTGAGAAGGTGTATGTTTAAATAATTGATTGTTGGATTTAATAGTTTGTTTCATCATTAGTGCGAGCAGAGAAGGAGATACGGAGGTTTAAGTTTAAAACAGTGCAACAGGGTAACCACATTGGTCTTCAATTATATTTTCAGGATGTTGTTCTCTTGTTAAACTTCACTGCGGATTAAAATTACACAGGTTAATATTGTAATAAAAATTCCATTAAGGTTGTAAAGTCCATACATATTCCTCTAGAGTCTGCTTGGAGTTGAGATGGATCATTAATTTTCCTCTAACTAAATTCCATCCTTGCATGAAAGAATAAAAAGGGGCAATTAAGATGGAAATGACCCTGATGGACCCTGTGTTCCTTGTATCCTAAACTAATTTCTCTGTGAATGTCAAAATGATGATTTTATTTTTATCCTTCACTGATTTCCTGATGACTATTCAAAACAGTATAAAAGGTTCAAACTTGGGAAACTAAATAAGTTTCCATAATTATCCCCTGACTAAGCTCTTAAAGTCAGGCTTAAATCAGGGTTTTTGCTCAGGGATTTTTATATTTGTGTTTTGCTTTAAGAATTACTCGGGTTTGGGTTTTGGTTAGATTTTATGTTTGTTTGGATGCTTTTAGTTCCTGCATAACATGTTCTGTTTTGAGGACATTTACCACACACAACATAATTTAAAAAACATAATTTAACTCTTAAATATGTCACAATATGAACTTGATATTAGAAAATCGGTTGATTTATACTAGATGGTTTAACTTATGGCTGCTTACTTTCATATTGGTAAGAGATGTAGAGAAGGATGAAGGGAATGAGACAGATATAAAAAACAGGCAACAAGACATCTGTTGTTGCAGCAGCAGTAGTTACACCACAGCACTTTGCCAGAAAGTGGGATACTCTGTTTTATATTTATTGCAGTTTTTTTTTATTATTTTTTTTTTTTTGGGGGGGGGGGGGGGGGGTTGTGAGAGTGCTACATTGGCAAGCAGCCAGCCTGTCACACTGCTAAGAGTCCTTCATGATAAAACAGTACATTGTGACTCAGCGAGAGTTAAAGTCTTGGTTTCTGCTCATGTACCTTGTTCCTTATCCATTGATCATCAAAATCTCCCATTCGTTGTCTTCAGCTCCCTGTTGTTACCGTCGTTCCAATGAGCTGCAGCTTTTAAACCAATTCACCCAACAAGTGTTTGTTTGACTCTAACTCCGGTGAACACTGCTGAAATATTAACACAAATAAAAGGCTTCTGAAACTTTTTAACCGGACTAGTGCATTTATGACTGGTTGTCTGCTGGGGGCATTAGCACGTAATTTTCTCTAAATTCTCATATTTCAAAACATACGGTTCAAATACATTGTGTTTTTCTTGTCTGGAGAATAGTGATAAAGTATAATCTTCCTTAAAACTGATGGAGGCCAGAAAGCAACTGCAAAGGGAGCAAAGACTGTCCCACAACCAGCAGAAGCAGCCCAACAGCTGACCTGATTGTGTTGTGGAATGATTTTTAACAAGCTTCCTTCCTTTGATAGAAATATTTTAAACTACTTTAAATAATTAATGGATCTCACTGTACTTTGTGATAACTAGGATGTAGACAAAGCTTTATCACGGCTCTCTGCCGAGTTTGACATTTTTTCAAATGTTATATTTATATTTATTCCACAATATTTCTAAGTGTTTAACCATTTCAATTCAAATTTAAGCCTTGCTCTTTTTTTAGAACAATTTCCCTAGGAATTCAGATTACAAGGCTTTTCTTCTGTATATATTTATTCAGTGCTGGCTCCAGCTAATACTCCCGACACATGGCTCAGATCATTTACAGATTTCCAATAAGCCTGGCTCAGATGCCTTTGCTTCATTTTGATTTTCACCTCGGCGTAACAACAATAATCACTGGGGTTTGGATCCAATCTGTGTTTGAGCATTTTCACAGATGCACGGGGCATCACACTCTGGTCTCTGCGTCTATTTTTACACGCATGTTTGAGGAGTCGAGGCAGAGCGCCAGCATCACTGTGACTCAGAAAGCTCACGAGACGCTTCGCTCCTGAAGCTGGTAGACGAATCACGACAAATATTTCACGTCAGCTGACACCCAGAACAGCAAGAAGGGTTGATGAGACACTTGTTAAGTTTGTAACTCGGAGTAAAGTTTTTTTTTTCTTTTCAAGGATTAGTGAGAATGAAAAAAGTAGAGAAGAGAAATGAGAGCATAAGCTGCATTTGTATCTGATGTCACAAGTAAGTTACTTCTGTATGTAAAGGAAATTGTAAATGTTTTACTATGATAAAACATTAAGTGAATAATAATTAGGTTAACTGACTTATTTGTTTTCTATGTAAAGAACCAACAAAATATTTTCAGTAATAAATACTTAAATTATCCTCAGCATTACAGGGGTTTTTAGGAAACACTTTTCAGATGGAGAAGAAGTGAAATTGTTGAGGGTGAAGCTGGAAACTTCCTATGGTTACTGAAAATGCAGGAAAGATAGGAAGCAAATCAGATAGGAGCTCTAAGAATAGCCAACCAAAAATAAGTCAGACATTTCCCCCCAGGAACTACTGAAAAGGCAAAGAAAAACCACAAAACCACAACATGTAGAATTTCTCAAAAAAGATTGAAAAATGTCATTAGGATGACAACATCTGCAGATTTGATCCAGAATATAAATATATATACATAAAAAGTAGACCTCTGATATTATTATAGCACTATTAAGACAACAGATGTAAAACTTTTAGTGATTTCCGCCACATGTAATGAGCAATTCCTGGCATTTTATGATAACAATACATTTTATTTCTCATGTCCAGAGAATAATGATAAAGTAAAGTTTTCTTGCAAACTGAGTGGAAAGTGGAGCAGCACCCATCACATTTCCTGTAGAGGTGGGCGTCATAACATTATTAGATCATGAATGTTTAGAACAGGCTGACGATTCTTGTTCAGACACATCAGTTCAGTTTGTCTTTGAGCTTCATGAACTACTTTTTGTGTGTTAATATTGTAATAGTTGGTTAAATAATTTTCTATGGCAGTAAAATACCATTTATCTTGTAGGTGTAAAAATTCAACAAAAAGCTGAAGTATAATGAGGTGTAGCCTTATGGAAATGGTCAAAAACAAAAACACAGTAAGCTCTTTCTTGTAGATGGACATGTTCCTGATGAGACAAATCATGTTTTTTAAGTCATAAAAATTAGCAGGAAAGCAGCACTGTTGGTATTTTTGTGCAGCTCTAAGCTGTGCCTTGATAGTGTCTTTACGACCCATCCTTAAAGTTCAAGCCAACAATTGGTTGTAACTCTTCTCCTCTTTGATAAGTTGTCTACTTATTTTTTATTTCCTTCACAATAAAAATAATAATAAAAAAAACCCTCTGCATTGAACATTTGGATTAAGCCAAAAATGGCAACAACAAAGAAATAAATAAAAAAATAAAGGATGTAATTGAAATCATTTAATTGTTCTAGCTTGGAAAGAATAATTAGTGTTTTCAGTCATGGTTAGCAGTGAAGTGATTTTGTCATTTATTTCTCACCAATTTTTTGCTGATATTTAGTGCAATGCATGGTGTCAAAGTCTAGCTCCAGTGTGTCGGCACATGAGATACCTCTACATGCACACTCCAGCTGCCCAGTAACAGTTTTGTTACGCGGACTTTCAGTGGCTGGAAGAGGATGCTGTTGCTTGGATACCCTCCTCCCCTGTCTTTCCATCTTCATTTCTTCACTTTCCTCTCCTCTTCCTTATTTTGTTGCATTGGAGCAAATATAAAATTTAAAAGGCTTCTTAAAATGAACATCTGTAGCAAAAGAATCAAAAATACCTTTCATGTGAGAATTTCCACAGCAGCAGGTCACCGGGACTCTTTTCACACTTATTTTCTTGTTTGTGTTGTTTACTGTTGTTTTGTCCTCCCAGCAGCCAATCTGAAGTGCAACCCTATTTTATCTCATGGCCCCTATAGGCTTGTAGGAGTATTTTGTTTGCTCTTTTTATTTAACTTTTTTCATCACTCATTTGTTCCTGAGTGACCCTGCTGGATAAAACTGCCAACACAACATCGATCTGCCCAGCTCCACTTGCCTCCTCCTCACCGCGCTTTCACAAGCATCTTACTGTCTGTATAACATAATCTTCTCCTTCAGTGATCAGCTTACTTCTCTTTGTTTATCATTTCCTCTTGGTGCATTCTTATCTCTGCTCTGTTCTTTCTTTAAGCTGCCTTGTGCACATAACCAGGAAAGTACCCACACAAAGCATTAGATAAAGACAGGCAGATTTTAACCAACAACCCGCACAGCTCTCATAATAGATGCAATGTGCCGTTTATAGTAGGACTGACCCTGTTTATACAATCATTTCTCAGGGCCTCTCTCCATCCCTCTCTAATAACTACTTTTTTTGTCTATTTCTGCATCTTTTTGCGCTACAGTTTATCCCAGATAAGGCATAGGCTCCTTATCTGGCTATTGTTGCCTCCTCTCAGACCCAAAACTTAGAAATCAACAGGTTGATTATTTTTGATTACTTTATACTGTTGGTTTTATATTGCAAAATTATCTTTTTGTTAATTGAGTGTAAACTACAGGTGAAGAAGGGAGCAGTGTTTGTACTGACAGGCTCTATATCATTGGTGTCAAACTCCAACTTTTAGATGTGTCTGCAGAAATTTATTGGTATAAATTCAGCTGACTTAGACCAGGGACACTTTCTCTAGGACTGTAGTTTAAAGCCCTTCCTCTTTTACATAAGAATTGGTAACTTAAAAAAATAAGCACCTCTATTTCTATTGTTTTTGTCAGTCTGTGTGTTACTTTACTATAATTGAATTTTGTCATCATCCACAACGCTGAGCTCCTTAACTTCAGCCTTTCACTCCGTTCGAGTACATGATCCTCGCTACCATCATTGCCAACTGCATTGTCTTAGCTCTGGAGCAGCACCTCCCTGGTGAGGACAAAACCCCCATGTCCAAGAGACTGGTGAGACATTCAGACATGAAAACTAAAACACAGACAGAAATCACAAGTGTGCTGCTTTTTGAGTCCTTTATGCTCGTCTGACTTTGTTTCACACCAACAGGAGAAGACGGAGCCTTACTTCATAGGGATGTTCTGTTTTGAGGCTGGGATAAAGATCATCGCTCTGGGCTTTGTGTTTCATAAAGGGTCCTACCTCAGGAACGGCTGGAACGTCATGGATTTTATTGTAGTCCTCAGCGGGTGAGTCCATTATCATGCTTGTACAAATGTGTGGTCGACGAAATGGGATTAGCATTTTGAACTGACCTGAGTAATTGTTCTGATGTTATGAACGAATAGAGCAACTCATTCTTTGACTTTTATTTAACTGCCTGTTGTTGTAAGGTTTAGCACCAGCTTACATATTTGTGGGTTTCCTGCAGGTATTTGTTTATCTGAAACATTTGAATCCACTTATGTCATATTTTAAGCAAACTTCGTTGCATTCATCCAATTTTTCAATGCTCTCACAGAGCTGAATTTATTACATTTTATTTTGTCAATAAACTCTGCTGAAGGTTTGTTTAGTTTAAGATCAGGGCCAAACGCATTGTGGGGAGTGCTTTACTGTCACAAGGGAACGAGTACAAAGATGGTGATTGTGACATGGCAGCGCCATGACTGGGAGCAATACTGACATAAAACAATAGCAGGTAAGATGATTAAAGACAAACAACACAATGAAGAATATTTATTTGTGTGTAATTGAGAAACAGACTCTGTTTGTCAAGATATTTGGGGTTTTGCTTTCTTTTGTCTTGCTGTTTTGATAATTTTCTTAGTGTTTATTTACGTTTGTTATGTTTTGCCATGTTACTTAATTTATTTGTGTTCAGTTTCTTAGTCTATTCTTCTAACCTGTTCCTTGTACATTTGAACTTAATTCTCTTAGATTATTGTCAGACCTTTTATTTTGTTCTGTATACCTTGGATTTTACTTGAACTCCCTTTGTGTTAATTCATCTATTCCCTCAGGTCCCCGCTGTCTCTTTGTCACAGCTGTACCACATTTCCTCTGATTAGTTAGTTTGTCCATTTCCACACCTGCCTCTGTGTTTAAGATCCTGGGGTTTCCTTGTTCATTGTTAGATTATTCTGCCCTGTTGCCTGTTTCTAGTTCCAATCTCCATGTCTTGTTTAGGTTATGCAGAACTCGAGGTTTTATTTTATTTTTATTAAGAACTGCAAAATACCCTTTTAAAGACAGTTGTGATCTGTTATGGTTTCATTCTCTCTTAGCAGAGTACAGCAGTCCAGATACAAGTGCTTACCTTTAACAGGCTGTTGTCTTACAGGACATTTTACATCTCTTACTTTGTTAGGAGCGTTATGTGTGTCACCAGTGGAGCAGAAAGTGGAAATGTGTTTGACTGCGAAATGACTCGCTTGATGAGAGAACAAATTAACCTTGACACATGTCTCTCTCTTCGTTTCTCACGTACACACTGCCGTTCACGTGCACAGATTAAATATTAATCAGTTCACGGCTCATAAGTACAACAGGAGGCAGAAAGGGTTCTTAGTGAATTCTACATGATTTTGGCTCTTTAATTATTGATAAATCGAGCTAGGCTTTCTTAATGATGCTCTGCTCACTGCTGGGTAGAGAAGGGATATTAGGTGTTCAGAGAAACGATGGCTCAGGGTTCCTGTAGAACAGCTGATGCTGATGTCACACATGCTGATGAGGACAATCAACCCCAGACTAAATTAGCAGCCTAATTAAAATACAGGTGCATGCTAATGCATTTCTAACATCACCTGCCTGGATGAGAACCAGGAAGAGAAAGAGAAACAACTTTTTCATTATTGATTTTCATTTGAGGACTGAGAGTGGGGTTGTATTTTGTGGTTCCTTGAAAGATCATCCAGTGGTCACTTTTCACTTTCCCCAATTTCTTTTTATTTGTTAATTAAAGTCGCAATGAAAGACACGATCTCAAAAACAATGAGCTCCCAAATGTGTCTGTTCCACTTTCATCTGTTCATGATCTGAATTTTAACAACCAATTTTGAATTAGGCAGCAGACGTGCTTGATCTGAATAACACAGCCTTCCAGGTTTCTTCTTAATAATATTCAGCATGATGAAGTGAGCTCCTGATAGATTGCTCTCTAAATTATCATTTTGGCCTCAATAAGGATAGATGAATGCAGACGGTCCATCTCTTTCTTTCTCCCACGCTTAGTTCATTCGACATTGACGCACATGGAAACATTACCTCACCTATGGACCATCATTCAAGGTTTGTAATTTTAGTAGAGTGACTTGTTAGAGTAGATGAGGAGTGTTGATAGTATTAGATACATAATCGGAGCTGTTGATCACTTAGTAATGGAGAAACCTTGACCAGTCTCCCACACATCAAATGATCTGCTCTCACCGTGGAAGAACTTCACTTAAATAATACACTTTAGCGTATTACTTATCTTGATTATAAAAACAGTGCAATCAAGTTAAAAAAAGTCTTGTTCCTAATGCTCAAATCTTTTGGTTTTGTTGTTTTTGAAATTCTAGATTCAGTTTTCCAATATTCAGTTTTACATTTTACTAAATAAATTCCAGATTTTCATTTTTAGAGAACAGTTTTTAAAAAGTGCATAATGTGTATTCCTGCTGAGATCATCTGGGATTTATTGCAGCTATGAGACAATAAAACTTACAAAATAAAAAATTAAGACATTTTCTGTGGATTTTTACAGATAAAAAATGTAACCTGTTAGGTGACGGTGTTTTTGTGTAGCCACAATTCATATTAAGGTAATAATGGTGAATTCAGGTTACTCTCCTCACTTGTTTTTTCCCTCCTCCTGTCGTGTTGCAAATAATTACAAAACTCACTCATTGGCCTTTCTGTTTATTAAAATCTAATGCAACACAACAACGCTCCAGGTGCTCATCTGGAAATCCTTTAAAGCTTTTTATTCACACAAGCGGGAAGCCTAATTTAACAGTTGTGTTGCAATCTTTGCATGTGGAGGCTTTACTCAACTGTTAGCTCAGATTACAAAAGCCTGCAAACCTTTCCTCGGTGAATACCCCTAACTCACTCCACATCATGAGCGAACGTGTATAATTATGGGAAGCGTTTGCTTACTGTGTCAACGCTGGAGGCCGTGATTACCTCAGCAAGCTTCCTCAGTGTTTCAAGATGGCCAGAGAGAGTGAGTGGGAGGGAGATGTGAAAAACCAGATGGCACTTCCTCAAAGGCTGTTTTTGTGTAGTTGAGGACCGTAGAGGGATGACGGGTTTTCTCAGGTCGCCAGCCTGTTACCCCTGCTAAAGAGTCAAGCTGTGAGGCGGAGTCAGAAAAGAGAATCAAGCAGGTGATGAAGCAGAGCAGGAAAGAAACTGGCTCAAGAGCAGTGAGGTATGACGGCAATTGTTGTGGGAAAAAAACAAAAGGAAAGGAAGTAGTAGGAGGAAATGAGAAGGACGCCTCAGTGCGTAATCGTATGTCTTAATTGGCACCCTGGCAGTATCACTCGCTGGCAAGCCCTCCATTAGACTGGCAACATTAGACGCAGGACAACGCCCACTGAGGTTTGGGTCACCATGAAGTGCGAGACACTCTGGCAAAGATTTGGTGCAAAGGGAATTGATGAGATCAATGAGTTTCTGCTGTTTGCTGAAACTCATTTTAATGAGGGAAAACGAGACGTCCTTCATAGTAGTTAGCAATATTTATGTTATTTGACATGTTGGAGACATGATGACTATATTCATGGCTCTTCATTTTCTTGTATGTATTTCTTTGATGATTTAATTATTTGTAATTGTAGTTTCAGAATGAATGAGTTAGGTTTAGATAAGAGCTTTTATTTCCTGTCTCTGCAGAATAAAAGCCTCCCCACAGCATGACGCTGCCACTACTGTTATTCTCAATAGGGATCGTTTGGATAACATGGTGTTAGATATCCAATACATGTGATGTTTTGCATAAGCTACAAGATCTCATCTAACCAAAGCATTTTCACATATTTGCTTCTTCCTCAATATGAATTATTTTGACTTTATTTCAGTGCTTTTCTTCTTGTCACTCTTTGATAAACACAAGATTTGTAGAGTGCAAGACTATACATATTCTCATCTCTTCGTTTTATTTATCCCAAATTTATTTGTGCAGAGACAAGACGTAGAAGAATGTTACATTTAAGAAAAGATGGTTCCCTGTCAATAGGATCTCTGGCTTTTAGAAATTGATCTTTATAACTTAAAGAAACTTATTTAAAACAGTAAAAAAACACTCCAGTCACATGCTGGGTTTATTCTTTGAAATTGTTAGTTCGGATTTATGTCCCATTAAGTAACAGAGACAAGAAGGCTTTACTTTAAGACCTTTTAAGATGTTTTGTATTGTGATGAATTCAGTGCTGCTGTCATCAGGCTTTATTCTGTACTTTCAGTTTGACATTGCAGACCGGAAGCCAAAGTCAACGCAAGGAGATTCATATCAATCACAGCATCTGCAGCACTAGTCAACAAGACATAATAACATTATATCAGAGCCATAATATAGTTTTCTTTCAGAGTTTCTTGCAGTAATCAAATTATTTCTTATAATTGTCCATATTTTCCCTGCTTTCTGTGGTTCTTAATTGTCTTTTTATGTTTTCATTAAACCAAAGGATCCACAGCCCACTAATATATTGTGATCATAAAGCAAGGAAAAGTCTGCAACTGAGAAATATACATTATTGTAAAATTAGGCAAATTACACAGCACAACACAAATATAGCAGCAAACTATGAGATTTTGCACTATACAGGGAAAAAAGTGTGGGGGTTTGTTGATTTTGTTTGAATTTCTATTATAATTTTCAACAAACTGGAGGGACTGGTTGATATAATTTGGCATAAACAGATAAAATTGATAAATTATTTATGCACGCTTAGTCTTTAGTCTAGAATCTAGAGGGCCACATACAAAGCTATCACACACCAGATTTGGCCCCCAGACCTCGAGTTTGACATGTGATTGACATTATTTTCCATCCTTTCTCTTCAGAGTGATTACAATATATTTTGATATGTCGGATCTGATTCCAAAAACTGAACTTGAAGATGCTGCATTTGGTGTTTTGTATGTGTTCCTCTGAGTCACATGTACAAACCAAATGTGCTGCCACTCTCTTGTAGCCAGCTACACCTTATGTCTGTTTGGCATTCATGCACCTGTTAGTAGTAACCAAATCAGCCTCTCACACACACACACACAGACATTCAGACAGATGCACCCTCTCCGATTTTGTTTTCCCATCTGCTGTCTGATGGATTGATGAAATCAGACACAGCAGGAGTGGATATGTCCCTTCAAGCTGCTGCTGTGGTGACTGAGGATCCAGCCTCAGGTCAGGCTCTCACAGGCTCCAGTTCTCCTGCTTCTCTGGGTAACGTCTCTACAATTAGCTGGGATCAGGAAAGATTTGTGGGTTTTTTTCTGATAATTTGCCAGGGGAAATGTACCTGCAGCTTGTGCGCAGTGTTTATCTAAATCAAACAAATAGGAGAATAGTTCAAGGGCTGTTGTTTTCTGTCATATCTCTTTATCACAAGTTAAGCAAAGTTGAATGTAGGCTATGCATTTCAAAACTATACACTTCTCTTCAACATGTCCACATTAATAAAAAATAAAAAAAAAACATCAGGGTAATCAATTAGGATTTTAAGTCAGAGCACTAAAAGCAGTCCATAATGGAAGTGGAAAGAAAACTAAAATTTTTTACAAATAGCCTCTGATACCACTAGATACAATCTAGTGTAACAGACTGACTTTAAAGGTAAGTAGATCAGCATGTAACCTAATCTCAGTATAAATCCAGCTGTGCTGCGAAAGTTTCATGCTTTGTGGATTATTTTCTTAAGTAGCTACAAGGAAGCTGGTCAGCCTTGATGAGAAGTTGAATGAACTAAAAATGAGTCAAACCTGGAAGAAAACCCTTCTGAGGGCTTGAGGAAGACTAAAACTGCATCTTGAGCTACACGAAATCAAAATATTTTAATGCTAAAGTGACCTAGTTAAAGTCTAGATAGAACTACAATAAACAATCCGGATCAAGGTCGGGGATATTTAATACATATGTACGGCACATGTTTCATTTTCATTATTAATTTACGTTTTAATTTGGAAACTCCTTAAGTCATTCCACTTTAGCATGCAGTATACTGAAAAAAGAAAATAGTTGGAACTAACTCAATTAAATTACTTGAATTAACAAGTAATTCAATTAAGTTTATCTAACTTAATTTATAAAATTCATTTAACTTGACAAATTTAAGTCAGTTTTACTCAAATTGTTTAGTTTAAAATTAAGCTTAAAGGTTTTTTTAAGCTTGCGTCATGACATCAGACGTAGGATACAAACACGTCATTTAACTTAATTGTTTCAAGTAAAGTCAAAGTAAAAAGCTATTTTATGTTAAAAAATTTACTTTTCAGTTAGTTCAACACAAAAAAGTAAGTTGTCATCAATAAACCAAAAGAATTAAGTGAGATTAATGTAAATAAGTCTATAACTTGAACTAAAATGCACTTTTTAGAGTGTACTTTTGTAGGGGTACACCTATATTTTAGGGGTTTATATGACCACCATGAGTAAAAAGCATGTTCAAATGTAATTAGTCAGATTGAGATCTTCTGGTTAAATGATGCATTTTAACTGTGATCTTAAATCCAAACACTGAAAAATGATCATACTGATGAAAATCCACTCATCTGCAACCCTGAACTTCCACTTCTCCCCTCGTCTGTCTCTCCCCACTTGTAGCCATTGTAAAAAGACAATCTGTGATACAAAAAGTATTTAGAGGGCCTTTTATGCAGGCTGATTAGAAAAGATGAGCTGATATGCAGAGATCAAAGTGGCCCTACTGCTTGCTGGGACTCTTATCATTAAATTCTTTTTACTAGCGAAAGTGACCAGCTCTGAGGGAAGATGATGGATGTTTCTCCATTATGACTTTTCAATTTGTCTGCAAATTCAGTCTGAGATGAACAGGGCCTTTGTGGGAATTGAATTAATGCCTGAAGTTTATTAGTATTCAGTCTGAATCGACTGAGGTGAAACATGTAATGAGCAAATATTCTCTAGAACCGATTTATTGTTGATGCGTTTCAGCCGCGACTCAATGAAATAACAGAGTTTAGAGACGGAGATGGAGTCGAAGCAGGTTATCTGTACACTCTTCACACCATAAATGAATGATGAAGACCTTAAGTTCCTAAAGCAACTGTTATATAATGTGTGACATTGTAATTTTTGACGCAATGCCAGTGACTTAATATAGGCAATAAATTATGTTTACAGTAAATTGCTGATCAAAAGTAAAATTTAAAGATGAATGCATCCATAAATAGGTCAATTTTATGGCTATAACAATAATTCATAACACGTTTTTCTCATACAATTTCATATTTATGTTAGGAGCCTGAACTGTTTTTAAGTTCTTTTAGTTTCTTTGTTAGATCAGTCTGGTTTTAGTTTAGTTCAATCCTTCCTTAGTGATTGTAGTTTGTTTTATTTTTTGTGCTTAGTTTTTATTTTACTCTAGTTTAATTGTGTTTTTTAGGCCTAGAAACTCTTTAGTGTTAGATTTATTTCCTAGTCCCCGGTGTACACTCCCTCACTCCCTGTTGCACTTTCTCTCTCCTTATCCTGCCTTCTGCTTTCTCCCCTCACACCTGCAACCCGTTTCTAATCAGCCATCTGTTCTTTGTTCAGTAATCAACCTCCCCAGAATATATTCAACTCATTCTCAGTCACTTCTTGCTGGTTTCTCCCATCTAACCCTGTTGATTCCCTGCTGTTTTTGCTACTGGATTCCTGTTTTTGTTCTGCTCTGGCTCCCTGTGTTCCTTGTGGGGTTTTTTTGTAAAACAATTCTTTCTTTTTTTTTCATTTTTGTTATTAAACATTTAACATCAGCCACGCTTCCAGCTCCAGTCTGCATTTTGATCCTTCCAGAAGAAACTCATGACTGATTGTTGATGTAGAGCCAACAGAAACGGCAGAATATTGTTTTAAAAATATATATTCAGATCTTGTCCAATTAAAAATTCAGAATATTTTCCTAATACTTTCTTTTAATCTCTCTTAACATCCATGTCTGAACATATTCCAGCCTTTCTCTGTAAAATGGCTTCTTCAGTATTGATGTGAACTTGCTCATTTCCAGCAAGGAGCTTCTAATTTAATCCAGAATCTTTTTCATATTTCAAATTGAGTGACCTCAAAGACTAAATGTGCAATTGTGTCAATTAGATTCCAGTTAAGTTGATGTAGCTAACTCTGTTGCCATGCAGCTAAAGGAGGTTATTTGTGCATTGTGTGTTTGCACGTTTTCCACATGCATGAGTGTGCTCCCTCTTTCTCTAAAAACATACAAGTCAAGTCCACTGGCCTCTCTAAAGTATCCTGAGCTGTCAATCTTTTCATTGCTTATGTCTGTTTGCCTCTGCATGGACCCATGATGGACTGTAACCCCCTTTATTTCACTGAGTGATACCAAAGAGTTTTCGTTTTTACATATACTTGCATTTTTTTGGAAGTGGCAGCAGTTTTATTATTTAAGCTATTCAGCAAAAGAAACAAATAAGGCTCTTGATTGATAAAATTACCATAACAGCCTACGTCTCATGTCCCTTTTTGCATCTGCTTAAAGGAAAAGATGCTTGGGTGTTTTTTGGAGTGTATGTTGTATGAATAAGTAGTTGAGTCGAAGCATTGGAGAGAGATGCTCTGAAGGTTGCAGGTAGTTTGAAATAGTTTCAGTGTTCTGCTCTTTAAAATCAAGGTCAAAAGCAGAAAATGTTGGAAAACCTAAAGCAAACAATAGATTTTACAGTATTATCATGTTTCAAGGTCACTTTTGTAAAATAACTAAGGCTTTCTGCTTTGAATGCTGATGAACGAGAACAAGTCGTTCATTACGAAAGCGCAGACAAAGCCTGCCATTCTTTGAATAACACAACCAGGCAGATTAGAGGCGCTTCATCACAGATTCACCGCTTCCTCCCTGGAATGGCGTTTGCTTTGGTTTTAAGAAGTTTAAATCCCAATAATTAACGCGTGACAGAAAAAAAACCCAAAAGCTAGCTACTCGCGAGTTTTGCAAACACATAAAGAAGCATAATTTCTGTCTTTGTTGAGTTGAGCTATTTTCATATGTGCTTTGATTTGAGATTTTTGATTTAATGTTTATTATCAGGTTTTAATAATCCAGTATTGTTCACCTTCGTGTTTAATCTGGCAAATTAGTTTTCTTCTGATATTGATGTTTTGTACCTCAGGGCTATTGCAGCTCCATCTTTATCAAGGCTGTAGAAAGCAGATTAAAAAATATAAATATACTTAATGATAATTTTATGAGAATATTTCACAGGATTTATTGTGAAGATGATTTAAGAAGTAAAAGACTGCTGCTAGTAACAGATCATAGAAAACTCCATAATGTCCCATTGTGCAAAAGCAAGCTCAGTACACCGGTTACATTAAGTTGTACATTTGTTGTGCTAAAGCACACAATAAGTGCAGTCACCAATAGTCTCATATATATTTTGACATTTATTTATTCTAAGTACTGATACTAAAAATATATACATGTTGTTTACATTTGGAAGTATCACTGTTTATTGTTTTGATAAATCGGAGCTGTTCTCATAACACAAACACTCAGCTGATAACCAGATTGTGGAAAACATGCTCAAATCTACGCCTGTTTTAATGAACGCATGATTTGATTGCATGCAACACGCTGAATATCAATGTAGATTTGTGTGCACAAACGGAGAGCGGGAGAGAATAAAAGATGGATCAGGGGGAGTTAAAAAAGGACAGAGTACACTGTGGGAGGCAGAGAAGCTTATATTAAGTAAATCGACCAGAGCAGTGCTGTAGGAGGTTCCTCCACACAATTCCTTATTCTGTCAAGACAATCAGCAACACACACACACACACACACAACATATACTGGGACACTTGCACTATTATTGCTTGACTCAACAATAAATATGTTCTCTAAAAATATGTAAACCTACAACAGAACAACTAACATGGAATCTACTGCTTAAATGACAATATGAACTGAGTCTCTTTTCAGGCAGAAGTCCTGATGGACAGATGTTCTTAGAATTGGATTAATGGTCTGTTTGGTGTGTTGAGAGCCTAATAGAGTAACAAAACATCAATAGAAGAGAATGACTCCAAACTAAGAAGAGAAACTCAGACAGAAAGGGCCAGATTAACCAAGCTAAATCAGAAAAATACAAATGAAACTTAACCAGATAACAGAATAAATACAAACCATGACACTCGTTCCTGAACATGTTATGACATTTTATTTACTGGTATATTATACTTTGATCGTTAATGTCCTTTAGTTGCTCTGAAGAAATGCATTTAGTAAACAAAAATAGGTTAGCATCAACACAAATTCAATACAGCAGTGTAATCCAAAATGAATGCACAGCTTATTCTGTTTGTGTCCATTTTAGTTTTCAGTGTTCTTGTTCCCAATATGCTTTGTTTAAGAAGCTCATTCTGTGGCATGTATTGTTAAGTTTTTAGTGCACTGGCGTACACAAAATAAAAGTAAAGCAGAGGAGAACAGTTATGCAATATGCATAACATTTAATTTTCCCACCCATTTTTGTTTATTGCTAAAAAAAATGACAACAATTTTAATTTCCTTACCCAAATCACTTATTTTTTCTGAGAAACCAGTTTGTACAAAGTCATATAACATGGCTTTGCACCAGTAATCATTGTTTTACATTATTATGTTTTGAGTTGAAGCTGCAGTGCAACATGCAGCTCACCTCATGGGACCTGATAAAGAAGCAGCAGTCCTCTTTCCATGCTCTTTTTGCGCTCTGTTGTTCCACATCTTTCTGAAGTAATGCTTCTAAATAACATAATATGGTAAAAGTTTAGCTGCTCTAAAAGGCGTTGAAAGCCATTTAGATATCTAGAAACAATTTAAAATTTTTTAAAAATCTCAGAACTTGTTGCACAAATATTGCCTGATGTTTGTAGTTGTTACCGACCTGAAGACTTTCAACAAGCATAATTTACTCAGACCATTTATACAGTCACTTTTTTCAACCTTGTTAGTTTCCCTGCTGTTTATTAGTGAAATTATATTTGTTTCCAAAACATGGTTTTGTTTATTACAGAGAGATACTTGCAGCGCTAACAACATAAGATGAGTAGGTAAATTTGCTCCGATGATCAGGTGTGCTCCTATTAATAAATGTTGTGTGGCTGGACGGTGACATGGAGCATAAGTCACATCATTGTCAGTATCGGGCTCTGACGGCTGTCACAGCAGATTTGTCAGGCGGTGTGAAGCTGTCGCCTCAGCAGGGTTTATCATCAGTACTCACTTATCATGGCTGACACCTCCAAGCAGGGCATCTGTTTGACAGCTCCCTCTGAATAAAAGTGACTTTATTAACTTGTGAAAAACCTGTTGGATATGTTGAATATGAGATCAATTAAAGTGACCGCTATCTGGTTGGTTGGTCCAACCTTCAGAAGTGGATCCCAACTCTGACTCTTTCACGTACTTCTGTACGTACGTTAAGAAAATTCCCAGGTATTTGTCACTCATTATTCCCCAGTTGTCCTAAATTAGCAGCGCTTTATACTCCTGCCCACATTTTCTGCTTTCAGAATATACAATATACTGCTACAAAATATATATAGGTTCAAGTGCATTCAACATTTGAACAACATGTCCTGCAGAGGGAGGAAATTTGTGCAGATTGTATTGTTTGCAGCTGTTCTCCCTTTCACTCAGACAGCAGGTAAAAACATGCAAACTGTTGAGACTTTTACCGCTTTTGCAAAAACCAGAGACAGAGATAATTTCTTCCCATTGGTTGCCTCTTTGATTAACACAATAAACACTTCATAGCTAGATTAGTCAGCTAATCAAATGTGAAATAAAAATATGTATACTTGCACGATTGTGATCTATATCTCTTTCTATTTGATTTTTTCTTTTTGTTTTTTTGTATTTGCTTAAAAATAATGTCTGTTCACACTTGAATAATGTGTCCAATAAAGCTGATTCTGAATAAAAAATGATTTTAGACATTTTTTAGCAGACCTCAGCTCAACATCTGCACTTTATGTAAAAGTATAAATTTGCTGAAAACCTAATGATTTCTGAAAGGAGTATCACATTTCACAAGGAAATTAGATAATTAACTCTCTTTTTAACTTTAGAGATTTGTGATAAAAATTAGGAAACGTTATCACTGTTTTCCACCAAAACAGTTAAAATAATCGGCTCAGTTTAAGGTGTAAAAAAGTTTAGTGCTGTAAAGAGACTCGAGACAACACTTTACTTGGATAAGTAGGAATAAATTATGACATTTTTACCTGATAGTGACACACATAAACACATCCTTAATATAAAAACAACTCTACAAAATGTTTTAAAACACGAGATGTTTGAGTTTACAAGACTTCAGTGTTTAAATATGTCTGAAAGAGGATGTTTACTCATTTAGGAGAGAAGCTGATATTTGTTGGCTTAAATATACTGGAAAACTCAAAATGCATAAAAGAGAAACTACAGCAACATCATAGACTAATTTGAATGGTTTATTTGTCTATTGGTGCCTTCATGCTCACCTGAAATAGTGTTCTCATTAGGTTCCTGTTAAGTGACATTATCCCTCCTTGCTGCGTGACATTTTAGATGGCTCTATGGTGTCTTCACTGGCCTTTTCAGCCTGACAGCAAATTCTTTTGTCTGACCTTCCTTTAGCAGGGCTCGGTAAAGCTCTATCTTGTTTAAATGCACTTTAAGGGGAAAATGTAATTGCATTTTTCTGGTATGTTGAATTACTAGCCGATGACACTGTCCATTATTTATCAATGGTACCCTTTATACTCTGACTGTAACATCAGGATGTTGAATATGAGCAAAGTAGCGTTTGATATTATTAGATGTTTCATTCAACAAAGCTACTGTAAAATAATAAATAAACATCTTTTTATGAGGCAGAGGGAAGACGACAGGGAGGAAATAAATGGTCGTCCAAACTGATTACTTGTGCCAAATCAGCCATGTGTCGTGCTTCCCCCGGCAGATTAAAATCTGCCAGATTCTGTGGCCAACCTTCACCTTCCCCGTCTCCGACAGAGAGGAGGTGCCGAGGTCCAGACGGGCTGAGTGTTTCATATTTGCCGCGGTAACGAGTGCGAGAACAGCCCTTTGCAGAGTGTTTCAGCTTGTATTTGTGTCTTCTTGACTCCTCATGGAGATTATATGTAATTCTTTTCATCAAATCTATCAAGTTTGTGTTTCATTTTATCAGAAGCTCTTTTAAAGTCTTACAAAGAAATTCAACGCAGCAACTTAAAGAGGGAAAAATAGAGACCCACATAGTTTATCCATTAGCCTCTGTGTTCTGATGCTTTGATTGGTTTGTTTATGCTGCTAAGATATAAAGGTTAATCTTATATTAGTTTGCTGTTTAATTCTCATTTTAGGCGCAAAGCCTAGTCAAGTTTTACTTAAGTCTGACTTCCTGTTTTATTTTGAAAAGTTATTCAAAATAAAATATTGTCATCTACTAATTCCTTTTGACACTTTGATACCACTTACTTTAATGTATTACATGCTAGAGTAACACAAAGTAGGGTTATTTGTGAAGTGAAAGGAAGTAATTTGTGTTTTTATTGTTTCCAAATAAAAATCCAGACAGTACACCCTGCAGAAATGATTTTATTACCCTCTAAATAATCCATTACAGTTGTTTTCTGAAGTGGTCTATTATGTGAACAGAGTCAAGCTGTGTGTAATTCAGTAGAAACACAGGGATAATGTTGTGGTGACGTTTAATAAAACAGTAAAACAAGTGAAAACTTAAATGCCAGAGTGTTCCCGTGGCAGCAGAATAAACTCTTTGAGTAAAATAAACAAAGACAAAAGCTGAACAATTTGATGTGACGAAAAGATGAGGAAGAGAGAGACCGCAGGTGTGAACCTCGTGGAGATGTTTCTATTTCTGCAAGTGCATCGACGACAATGAGCTATTTTAATCTTTTTCTCATCTTCTCTCGTTCTTCTCTCCTTCCCTTTTTATTCTTCTAAAACAAATGACGTTCTTTGTCTGCTTGAACTAAAGATGAGACTAATTCTCACTGCTATATCTTAGAAATGTAATTGATTTTGTGGTGCTTTGTTATATGATTAAATGTGAAATCTCTGTAGGGAAAATTAGTGTGCATAGAGAGGCCACTTAAGCACTGTTGTGCACATAAATCCTGGATAATAATCATTTTGTACAATCTATTGATGTGTTATCTTCAATTACCAGACTGTTTACAATGTAGCTTGGATACTGTGGTGAATGCAAATAGGACAACTGTACTATTATGATTGTGTATTTACCCAGGTAACATCCGCTTATCTGCATCAGTGGCTTCATATTGCTCTGCCATAACTGTTGAACTAATATTTGACCTTTCACTGCAAAATCCTACACAGGACAAAAACAAGCCACCTTTTCAGTTTTGAGAATGGCATTTAGTGCCAAGTTCACACTCAACAAGTAGAATCTGAAAAAGTTAATTTCCTAAACCAAACTTGGCAAGAAAATGTCTGCTTACTGGATTTTCCTACTTCCTCCCATTAGGATGCTTGTTTATTTCCCTTTATCCAGTACCACATGTAATTAAAATGCATTTCTGGGTCTAGCAATAAAGCTGAGTTTCTATATTGTTCTCATGAGAAATGTGACAAATATTCTGTGAAGATGCCAAAGAGTTTGTGATTCAGGCATTTTTGTGCTTTTGGTTAATCAACAAACTGATTTGTATTAAATTATATTAGGAAAACACACCATATCCAATACTATAAGTCGAGATAGTGCTTTGACTTGTGATAATCAAATATTAACATTCTTACTTAGCACATTGTTATTGCAGTCCTATCAGTTTTTTTTTTTTTTTTGCAAGATTAATATTATTTACAGTGAGATTGAAATGGTGATAAATATGCAATATATTTTACAGCGATAATGATACCTGTGATCCCTAATTTAACTGTAAGATTCAAATCATTGCCCAGCATTATTCAGGAAAATACCACTTCTAATTTCAAATGCAAGCTTTGCTAAAGTTTTAGGTTTTTAAGAGGCTCAGTTTGGAGATTCCTTGCCTTCAATGCTCTTCTACTTGATTTCACAACCATCCTTCTCCATTTGTCTTTGTTTATCAGTCTGCATGCTAGCTCAAGTGCAAAATGGGAAAAGCAGTGGGGGGAAAAGTCACAGAGAAGGTATAATTGGAAAGGGGTTTGACAAAAAAGTGAAGGAAGGGAGAAATAACCAGAGGGAGGTTAAGGGACGAAAGGCAACATCAGAGAATTTGGCGAAAACAGAGACAGGAGGGCAGACTAATGAGGGAGCAGGGGCTCAGATCACCAGACAATGTTTTCTTTAGCCATCATTCTGAGCGCTAAAGGCCACAGAGGTGCATCTGAAGCCAGAACAGACAACACAAGATCAACAAAGCAAAAATATAACTTTGGATGGACTTTCGGTTTGCCTGGCAGATAAAAAAAATCCTGTATTTGTGTGATGTGTTTGTCCAGAAACATGGTGCCTCTCCAGCTTAGGGGTATCCTGCCCACCCATGATGGAGCTATTCTTTGTTCTCCTCCTAAACAGCAGTTGTCACAGCCATCCTCCCACACACAAGAACACAGGCAAAAGTCCCTTCCTCCTTCCACTTCCCCCCCAAAAAACACTTGTTTTCTGTGGTCTTGGCTTCACTGCAGAACCTCACATCATCTCCTCCGATATCTAAGCACTGCAGCCGTCCTCCAACAACGTGTGTAGCTCCACACAGCTTATAAAGCATAAGAACTGTGGTATTCATGTGTCAATCCTGTTGTGTGTCTGTCTTCTGTTTGTGTTGTGTTTTCTTTTAGGATCCTGGCTGCAGCAGGGGCTCATATGAACATCTCAGTGGATCTGAGGACGCTGAGGGCTGTGAGAGTACTGCGACCCCTCAAACTGGTCTCAGGCATACCGAGTGAGTGTCATATATTTTTCAGTATTTGTTCAATATTTTTCCTTTTTAATTTATTGTGTTGAATACATAAACGTTTCTAACAAAAAAGTAATTGTACACTAAAAAGTATATCCTCATGCCCCTATTTTTACCAGGGTTTGAAAGTTGTTTTGTTCCAGTTTTTGTTGTATCAGTTTTATTTAGACATCTTTAAGTCATCTTTTCATACCTGCATACATAAACTATGGGAAATTTACCATTTACCAAATTTGAAGCTTTGCAAATTGACAGTTTTGTTAACATGAATATTTCCTTTTAACATTTCCACATTTTGTTTTGTTACAACGTCACATCTTATTTGTTTTTTAATAGATTTTTATATGAAATACCAACACAATGCAGTATATGATTAAGAAATGGAGGAAAAGAAATTTGTGATTTTAAAGATTTTTTATGAATAAAAATCTAAAAATTGTGTTGCGCATTTCTCTGAGTCAATACTTTGTGCCAACTATTATTCCACATCAGACAAGTACATTTTTGCCTGTCTGTCTTGCAAATCTCTCAAGCTTGAAAGAAGTCTGGGAACAGCGACTGTTCTTTTTGCCACATATTATCAATTGATTTGACTAGGCCGTCCAAAAATTAATGTGCTTGGACAGAGGTCTATTGTAACCCTGTCTGCATGTTTATTGTCGTTCTGTTGGAAAGTAAACTTCTGACTGGTTTCTTCTGAAGTGGTCCTGTGACCAGCTTCCCGACGCCTGCTTCCCCACAACATGCTGCTGCCACCACCATGTTTCACTGTGTGGATGGTGTATTTCAGGTGGTGTGCAGTGTTTTCTGTGTTGGCCAGATCTCCCGGCCCTTTATGTCAGGTTAAGCGAAGAAAATGTCTTGGCAGTTTTTCAGTTTTCTGAAATGATTTCCAGTTTTAGATTATGGATTGAACAGATGTTCAAAAACTGGAGATTTTGTTTTATGACATAATAATATTTAAAACTTTTCCACAACTTTGTTTCTGACTTGTTTAGTTTGCTCTGATGTTTTGTTAAGTTACACAAATGTAATTTTTGCACCAGCAGTCCATTTAAACATAGTAAGATGATTGATCAACTAAATGTTGAACAGACTTTTATTTTAACATGGTCAAAGAATGAATAAATAGTTTGAAAGCTAACATACAGTAATAATCATGAACAGGATTAATAAAATAGCTACCCGTGTACAAAAAAATTAATATAATCATAATATATTAGTTTTTATTTTTAAATCTAGATTTCAAATGAACATTGTCCTCTAGGAGCAAACCAAAGATTCTCCATCATTATTTTTATTTCTGCAGCTGCTCATAGGTTGCAACCTTTACTCAACTGGTTAATGTTCACTTTTATCTCCAGGTCTGCAGATTGTCCTGAAGTCCATAATGAAGGCCATGGTACCTCTTCTGCAGATCGGTCTGCTGCTGTTCTTTGCCATCCTCATGTTTGCAATCATCGGCCTGGAGTTTTACAGCGGAAAACTGCACAAAACCTGCTCACCACAGCCAGGAATACTGGGTACACTGGACACATGCTGGTTTATTTGATATTGGACAGATATGGTGTGTGCATTCTCCACTGTGCTTCAAGATGGTCGGAGACGTTTGTGTCAATAAGCTATAACTGGTTTTCTCAGATACACACAAGTGTATGACACAGCCTTGTTAGTATGAAACAAATTAATATATTGAAGGGAATTTAAAGTTTTGTATTATGCATGCATATAAAGAGATGAAAGAGCTGAACTGTTTCTATCTGCAAGCCTAGTCTCAGATCTTAAAAGAAGACCTGAGCTCCATCTTTAGCTGTTTTTTGTGTTATTATTCAAGTATCTCTGCCTGTGCAGGTTTGAGCAATAGGCAGCTTCTCTACTGTGATGTCATATCCAGGAAAGCAGAAGCACACATAGCGTGTAAGGCTGCACCTGGAGACTCCACTGAGCCAAAACGCCTTTATAAACAAAACGAACAACGCAGTGCAGCACAATGAGTTATTGTTCAGTTCATAGCTGTTATTAACCTCCAAGCTGCCCCCAATTTCACTTGAGCTGAATGGACAGCTCTGGAAAAAAGTCAACTGAAGTGAATATTTTCTGTCACTGAATTGTCAGGTACTGGTTATCCGTGCTTATAATGTAAAGCCTTTTTTATCTAACGTGCTGCGGTGTAAAGGCCTTGGGATGTGAAACGTTTTCATTTTCTTTGTAAAAGTTGTCAGTTTAGTGCAATCATTTACAGCACAAAAATAAAAAACTCTTCAGCATCTGACTCTGTCCTTTCTGTTCAGAAAATGAGACAGTGGACTCTTCTGAGTACATCTTCCCGTGTGGCGTGCGTCAATGTCCAGCCAAGTACGCCTGCTCAGAGACCTGGATTGGACCTAATGACGGCATCACCCAGTTTGACAACATCCTGTTTGCAGTCCTCACTGTCTTCCAGTGCATCACCATGGAGGGATGGACCACTGTGCTCTACAATGTAAGGTCACATGTCTGCCTCTCATGATATGATTTTGGCTAGCTTCAAATTCTTTGAGGATTCTTACAAGGTGGATCCATGAAATTCGATTCACGGGGAAGTAAAGGCTTTACCGCATGAATGGGTACTGAATGATTATCTCAACCCTGCATTTTTATCAGTCTCTAATAATCTGATGCTAATATATTTTGGGATCATTTCAGAATGAAACAAGAACTGCTTACAAATTAACTAAATAAAAAGGTTTCCGTGATTTTCATTGCTTTGTACTGGCTCTGCACTCATCTCCTTCCGTGTTTGAATATTTATAAATAAACAGAGATATGCAAAATTACTAGCTGTGGTAGTTTTGTATGTCTGTAGTGGAGTGTGTGTTCTCTTCAGAGAAAGGTAAGATGGTTGTAAATTTACCATGACTCTGAAAACTGTCAAGAGAATTTGCCTTTGTTTTAAAAATGTCGTAAAATATGGAGAATTTTAGGAAGTTGCTAAATTAAACCTTAGTAGTTCATACTTTTTTTGTGAGAACTGCAATTTTAAATATACTTTTAAATTTAATTTCTCTATAATGTGTAAGTTGACAGCTTGGATGCAGTTGGGGCATTTATTATTTTACACATTTTCCTATCGAAATCGATTAAAAGGATGAACAGGAAAAGTTGAGCAGAAACCTATTTGTTTTCAGTTTTTGCACGCAGAGACTAAGGAAAGGAAAATATGATCTGCATACATTTCCCTGCCATCACTTAAAATGAATATTCAATAGCTACTAGCTACGTACGTTTGGGATTGTTTTGTACTTGATGGAGTTTTGATCTTATTTTGATATTTCAGACCAATGATGCCTTGGGTCCCACCTGGAACTGGCTTTACTTCATCCCTCTGATCATCATCGGCTCCTTCTTCGTCCTGAACCTGGTGCTGGGAGTCCTCTCTGGGTAGATCCTACTTCACACCAATAAATCAAAGAAATTAACTGAGTGCCTTCACGTCAGTGACTTCTGTTGTGTTTATTCCTTAGTCAGAAGTCAGACTGCAAGACAGAACCACCCAGTTTGAAGAAAATATAACAACTTTTAGATTTTAAAATCATGAAATCTTCAAAGAGCAATAAACAATTCTTTTGCTTTTATCGCCTCCTTTAACTTTCTTCCTGTCCTGCATTTGGTTGAGCAGTAAGAGGGTCTTATTGAACAGAACAAAACAACAACACAGGGTTTATTTGTTTCAAGGCTGCAGAGGTTTCTTACTCTCAACAATTATTGTTTTGGTTATTTCAGAGAATTTGCCAAAGAGAGGGAGAGAGTGGAAAATCGCAGAGCTTTCATGAAGCTGAGACGCCAGCAGCAGATTGAAAGAGAGCTGAACGGCTACCGCGCTTGGATTGACCGAGCTGGTGGGTCTAGTCCAAATTATAAAAATGCTTCTTCTCAACAACGATGGGAACATTAACAAATATTTCTTTAATGATCAATACTGTCCTCTGTAGACTATTTCATGCAGCATGTCGACTTTCTGTTTTGCTGCATCCGAGTTGGAGATGTGGTTAGAAATAATGTGAGGCTGTCTCTGTCATCAGATTAAAGATTCTCATTTCTGATTCAATATTTTATTTTCTTTCCAGAGGAAGTTATGCTTGCAGAGGAGAACAGGAATCCAGGACCTTCTGCACTTGATGGTGAGTTAGCAGGGATGTTTTTTTATTCCGTTTTGCTGCGCACAATAAATCTTAAGATGCACTTTTAGTTATATCCTCCACAAGATCTAATTTAAATAGCTGCTCATGCATCTGTTGTTAATTATAGGCTGGTTTGCATTCTTGGTAATCAAACTGTATAGCTTAATATTTAGGGGTAGAGGTTAGGTGATTTCTTTCTGTTGTGCAGATTGAAAAATCAAGTGATATTTGCAGCTGGATTGAATAATTTGATCATAAATGCTGTCTTGTCATTCCATTTGTATCAACCATCCATATTTTCAGTCATCTCTGAAAACAGCTTGATGAAACTAAGAGGAGTCACTCAAATTTTTTTATTTGACAAAGTAAAATAAAAAAAATACAACGATTTGATCGGATCAGTTTTTTTTGTTGTTGTTGTTGTTGTTTTAGTGGATCAGCAAATGGTCTTATATGTGTATAATCTGATGTTTTAAATTGCTAATTTGTGATCCTTCACTGCAATAAAAGAGATTTATACAAATGTAGCCTCCTAGTACAGGCATAGTTGAGCCTGATGGAAACTTTATTTTTAATTGTTATGGACAAATTGAAGTGTTCTAAAAAATAAATAAATAAAAAAATGAAAATAATAATAATAATAATAATAATAATAATAATACATAGTACTCATCTTTAAATAATCACTTTTTAGCAATCTTTTGGAAGGACAACATCCATCCAGTTCCAAAGATAGAGTGACATAAATCCTTATTTTGATATTTCAGACCAATGATGCACTAATGATTTTTGTTGTTGTTGTTGTTGTTTATTCATTCATTGGACAAATATTTATTTTCATATGGCAAACCTGCAAAACCCTTAAGGTTTAGCTCCAAACATATATTTCCAAAAAACGATCTGTCTAATTTATTTGTTTAATTAAACTTCTACATTGTTGCAAAGGTAAACAATTACTTTTTTGTTAAAATTCCTGGTTTAACCTAGCAACCAGAAGATGAATAACTCATTCTCCAACCTTCTTAACTCTACAGTGATCTTTTTTTATTTATGGGACCTGAAAGGATTTATTATAAATTGACTGACTGGCATCTCCCAAAGCCTTTCGGGAGCAGAGAAGGAGTTGTTGTCAGGCATCGACAACTAAAATCTTCTGCACTTTGCAGCAAAAACTTCACAGCCAGTTTCCCGCAGGCACACAGAAATCCACTGTAACTGCAACAAAGAACTCTAACTATGCAACCTGGTCACTCTGACACTGGAAACTAAAAGAAAAAAAACCTGAAGTTTAAAGCTGTTGTGCACATAGAAACTGTCTTCAGTGGCGATGGAAATAAATGTGGATGCTCTGATACCTTTGATTATAAAGAAAGGTGGCACTTTGCTGTTGCCTTAGCAACCGCTGGTCTGAAAAGGCTGCAGCCTGGATGTGTGTTTGTGTTGACAGGACTGAATCTTCCTGCCCTTAGCAAACACCGCTATGTGGGAAACGGCAGCAGGATTTTTGCGTATGTTTGTGTGTGATCAGCGGCCTATTAAAAGGACCTCGAGCAAATATTGGCTGCAAGTAGAACCAGAGGTAGCAGGAAGGTGTTAGTCGGGATTTGATAAGATGAGAGGGAATTGTATACACATTTGTCAGTAAGAAGCTTTAGCGTTTGTGTCCTGCTCGGCTTGCCACTATGTAAACTCTGACTAAAAAAAAGAAAAGGCATTCACAGTGACGTTATCTGGAACCACTGCTTTCCTCCTGACAGATATTTTGGGATTTCGCTGAAAGGAAGGTGATTAGCCCATTGCTTTAAAATTAGATGATCATTTTTGTCTCATTTAGCAGCAACATTAATGAACTACATATTCCCATTAGCATGTTGGGCTCTGGGCCATTTTATTTGCTTTGTTGTTTTACATTCATTCAGTAAATCATATTTCCTGCCTTGTTCAGAGATTGTTGCATGTTTTACACATGAAGGTGGGCTTACAAAAGATGGTTTTGTTGCAAATATTGAACAAATATTCCTCACAACCAAGTGCTCAAAATGATTTAACCTTTAAGTTTGTGTTTCACCCACAATATGTTGGTTTAAATGTTGAACAACCTGCCACTGGACCCTTTTCTGTCTTTAGTGTTGAAGCGAGCAACCACCATAAAGAGGAGAGGCATGGTTGTGCATCAGGGTCAGTCAGGGGAGGAACATTATGGAGATATCTCTTCTGTGGGTGAGTGGATGTAATCTGAAATATTTGCACTTTAACTGGAAGCTAAACTCTATTCGATTTGAACTAAGCAGGGGTTTAAAATGGTTTTGTCACTGTTGTTAGCACCATGCTGTGTAAGTGCTGCTAGACCACAGCTTTTCCCTGCATCTACCCACTGTCCCTCCCGTAAGGCATGCCCATGGCCAGAGCCAATGTTCGGAGTGCAAAGCGAGGTCCAGCAGCCTATTTTCGACGTAAAGAGCGTCTCCTGCGGATTTCCATTCGCCGCGTGGTGAAGACACACACTTTCTACTGGACAGTGCTCGGCCTTGTGGCTCTCAACACGCTGTGTGTCGCCATTGTGCACCACAACCAGCCCTTCTGGCTGTCCAATTTTCTTTGTAAGTTCAGCAAGACGACACAATGTGAGGAAAATGTCTACTAGCAACATTGGAAGTAGTTAATATGTATTTCTGTTTTCAAAGACTATGCAGAGTTCCTGTTCCTCGCCCTGTTCCTGACAGAGATGTTCCTGAAGATGTACAGCTTGGGACCACGTCTCTACTTTCATTCCTCATTTAACTGCTTTGACTGCAGTGTTAGTGCTTCATCTTCCTTTTTTATATACAGTTCACACAGTTAAGATGCTGTGGTTTAAATAAAAATGCTAATGTTTATAAATCTGTTCACATCTTTTGCATACTGTAGGTAATCATTGGCAGTATCTTTGAGGTGCTGTGGGGATTCTTCAGACCAGGAACTTCATTTGGCATCAGTGTCCTTCGCGCTCTCCGCCTGCTGAGGATCTTCAAAATCACCAAGTTAGTCGTCAGCTCTTTTTGCTTTTTTCCCATTTATAGGCTTCCTTCGCACTGGTCAAAGGACATTAAAATCAGTCCAAACTTGAATTGCATTTACAAGATTTTGAATAGGTTTTGTGGGGTTTATCAAGGGCTGTTTACATTTGTATCAGGACTGACTCTACTCACAGTTCCAACTAACATAATTTATACTAACATTTTTTTTTTTTATTAATGATGATCAAAACGAAGTTGTAGAATGACTTTTTATGTTTACCTCTAAAGTGTTTTGCCATGTTTTTTGCATGCATTCATTACTTGTGGTAATAAATTAATTAAAATTAAAATCAATGCTGCTTTTAAACAACAAAGAAGGCTTTAAGAAGTTTCTTCCCCATGGATAGAGTTGTGCAGTGACAATTTTGATTAGATTTAGTTACAACATTTAATTTCAATGTATTTCTGCTACACAAAGCTTCAATCAGAAATGCTGATTTTAACAGAACTTTGATATTTGGTTACTGTCAAGGTATTGGGCGTCTCTGAGAAACCTGGTTGTGTCTCTGATGAACTCCATGAAGTCCATCATCTCCCTGATCTTCCTTCTCTTTCTCTTCATTGTTGTCTTCGCACTCCTTGGCATGCAGCTTTTTGGTGGCAGGTAACTTCACAGTCCTTTTCACTGAGCTGAAATGTCAACTTATTTGAGATGCTTCTGTGAAATATCAGAAAATATGTTAAATTGCCAAAGATGTAATTATTCTTGGTTGTGTAGATTCAAAGGAAGATTAATGTATTGAAATTGGAAATTTTGTTTTTACTACACCAACTCACTGAGTGAAGATTTGAGACCTTTGCGGCCCACACGTTTTGCTCTTTGTTTTCTCCTGAGTTGTTTCTCTCTGGGTGACACGTCCATAAAACTGGCAGAAATAGACAAGCGTGTTCTTGTGATAGACTTTCCTCCGTAGGGAGAAGAGAAAATGCTTTCTAAATAAACTAATAACGATGTATCCTGACGTACAGCACCAGGCATATCTTGTCTTTTCTACAGGTTCATCTTTGAAGACTACACACCAACAAACTTTGACACCTTTCCTGCAGCCATTATGACTGTGTTTCAGGTCTGGAAATAAAAGTGACAAATTACTACAGACAGTAAATCTGCAGCTGAGCTCATCAGAGTTCAGGGTGGTGGTACAGATGTTCTTTCGTTTTGTGTGGGAATGTTTGTGCAGATCCTGACCGGAGAGGACTGGAATGAGGTCATGTATAACGGTATTCGCTCCCAAGGAGGAGTGAAGTCAGGGATGTGGTCCTCCATCTATTTTATAGTTCTTACTCTTTTTGGAAACTGTATCCACTTTTTGCAGTTCACAATCGATTTTGTTGACATCTTTACTTGCAATTTTTCACTAATCGTGAGGATTTATTACTGTGCCTCACTAAAGTGTTTGTACCTCTTCAACTTCTGCACATTTTGTCACTTTATATCCACACATTTTGATGTATTTTATTAGGGTTTTACGTGCACAAACTGGTGCATAGTTGTGAAGAAAAAGAATAAAAACTTTGCTACACATAAAAAGGTGGAAATTGGGAAAAGTGTGGCTTGAATTTGTATTCAGTTTTCAATGAGTCAACTCTGATGGACTTTGTTTCTGTGCAACTACAGCTGCAACCTCGCAATTTCAACCTTCTTTTTCCAGTTTTGTTTGAATAAACAGTAGCTGATGGATTGAGCCTCCTTAACATATGTGTGACCAGATACTCTTCTGAATGTCTTCTTGGCCATTGCTGTGGATAACCTCGCCAATGCACAAGAACTTACCAAGGTAATACAACCAAACAGAACGTTCTTGATCTGTTTTCTGTCATTCCTCAGCCACATCTCTTCGATTCTGATCAATTATTTAAATGTGTATATGGTGGAGTTGCTCAGGTGTCTTTATTATTTTTTGATCAGGATGAAGAAGAAGCAGAGGCAGCTTTCAACCAGAAGCATGCTCTGCAGAAGGCAAAGGAGGTCGGACCGCTTTCCTCCTTCATGTCTTCAGAGTAAGTTCTGTATGCAACTTTTTCTGCTTGACCTCCTCCATACTTCTTTATCTCTCTCTCCTTTCCCTCACTTGGGAATGTGTGCCAAGGACTCAGCTATCTAGTTTTGAGTTTCTGTCGCTTTTAAAATATTGCTTGTCAATTGTTTTGTTTGAATTGCTGAAGAAATACACTATGCTGAACAGGCAAAATGTTCATGAATAAAGATAAAGAGTTTTTGGTTGTTTCCTCCGGGTTGTTGCGTGAAAACGGCATAAACACCACTGTGTTTTTATTTAATACCTCTAATAAGCCAGTATACAGAGCTGGATAATGCTGGATAAACATGTGAATAATTTGATTGGTCTAGTAACACGACTTTGTCTCTTCTACTTGCAGAATAGATTTTGTTTCTCAGTATCTGATTGCACTTTGCCTTGTCATACATCCTGGAAGTGCATGTGCATGAACAGGAGTGGAAAACTCTGTATGCACGCTGTGAAACAAGGAGCTGTTTTTTTGCATGGGCATGTGGAAGAGCTTGCACAGAGTTTATCAACATGACCCACTGAGCTCCAACTAAACTCTCTGGTGAAATTGTGTTGTTCCCTTGGGTAGTTACTCTTTTATTCCCTCTTTCCTACAAGGATTTGCTAAAGTGCTCAAACCCTTCCATTTTCTATATTTTGTTATGTCACAAGCCAAGCCCTCAAGGTTTTCAAAATTTCAAAAAAAAAAAAAAGGAATCTGAAAAGCTTCCTTTTGTGCACAAATGCAGTTCAAATGAAACATTGGTGAGAAAAAAATTAGTGAGCAAATAGCATCATAAAAACCAAATAGCAGAGCAGACAAGTCAGGGCAAAGTTGTGCAGAAACATTAAACTTCTCACAGAGCACCATTCAACACATCATCTGAAAATGAAAAGAAAATAGCACAATTTCAAGAGCGTCAGGAACGTCATGAAAAACACCATAAGAACTTTGCCAGTAGACACTACAAATATGTGGTGCTCGAATCAGAGGAGGCCCAATAGTAAAACATGGTGGTGGCGGCATTACGCCGGGGGGAAGGCTTTAATTCAGGAGGGACAGGGGCCTCAGAAGTCACTTAATTACTAAATGATTGTACTAGAATTCATTTAGGAGTATCACTGTAAATGATATTTAAAATCCAAAAAGTCAAACTTTTCAGATTTTCATTTGTAAAAGATTTTGAAAATTATGTTTCCATTATTTTCTAGTTTCTGATTATAATCTAATTTGCTGGTGTATGAAAAACAATTTATATATTCCTGATTGTAACATGACAAACAATGTAGAACAGTTAAAGAGGTATGAATACTTTCACTGTATACTGCTTTGCTTTTTGCTTCAAATCTAGCCAAAGGGAGAAAAGCTAAACAGAAAATTACATCAGGATTTGATTTTTCAGTCAGAGTCTAAAGGAATGGTGAGATTATCAAGAGGTCATCAGGGTTGGCATCTAAACTTTAAGATCATTCTCCAAACCATTAGGGTTTTGATCTAAGATGTAAGCAAAACATTAAACACGCTTTGCCCTGAAGGTGTTGGAGAAATTTGCATGACAACAGCGGCTGAACTCAAAGAGCCCTGCATGTAGAAGTCAGATAATGGTTTTCATGTGGAGCTGCATGTCATAAGGTCTGCATGATCAAAGAGAGACAAAAAAATTACCAGAAACACACAGTAACTAAAAATGCTTCTCATTCAAAGCAAAGCAGGTGTTTTCAGTGTGCATGTGTTATTTTTCTTCCATTATTATGCCTTTAACTCGCCCAACGAATACTGTTCAACCATTTTAATCTGACATGGAGATGCTCTGCACATGAGTTTCCTTATTTAAATTTATCCGCATGTCTGAATAGAGTGGTGTTCTGAGCTGCATCCCAGCTTGGTTGGTTTTCCTCAAAAATCAATTATTCTTTCCTGTGTTTTTGCTGACGGAGCCCATATGTGTGTTCTCATACTGTTTGATCCGAGTGTCTTTCTTTCAATGTTGCGCTTATGTTGATGTTTATAAATGTTTTTTTTTAATGTTTTTCTGATGCTGTATTCATCATGTTGGTCAATGTGCTTGCTTGGCTCCAGAGGAGACACACACCAAAAACCCCAAGTCTTAGTTACAAACAGCATTAAACATATTAGGTAACATTGTGTAATAAGTTTGGATTAATTATTTATGTGTGTTGCTCTAAGGAGAGTAGTTTTATCCTCGGGCGATGGATAAAGACTAAAAGCGGCTGGTGTGGAGTTGTTTTGTTTGCAGCCACCAGTCTTTGAATAAGATGCCATTTTTGCTGTGTGTCTCCTGGCCTGTTTTGTCTCTGCTCACAAAAGCACTAATGTCTTGTTTTCAACCAATCGCTCATTGGTAACATGGACCGCACGAGAATCCACGCTCCAGTAAGTAACACTGTCTGTTCAGCTCTCTGAATCTCTCACTCACCTGTGCTTGATTTGCTAAACCAAGTCCCTCAGTCAGTCATCTGTCCATGCTCTGTCCTATACTGTCCTGTCCACCTCTCCAACCTTTTTTCAGTCCATAAAAATGTCTCGAATCAATTCAGCCAATTTCATTCTGCATCACTCCGTTTATTTATGTTATTACAGTCACAGAATTATGGAGGCCAGGAACCGACGACCCCACTATAAATATTTTACGTCTTCTTTTAATTATTATTCTCAGCTAATGAGAAAAACATCTTATTATCATGAGAAAAAGAATCATTTTCTTGTCATAACAAATTATTTGCTCTGAGGAAATTGCATTCATGGCACACATGATACACAAATACGGTACAAAAACAACTTGGTTAGGCACAATATTTCAGCTCAAATAAAGTTAGAATGACAGCTCATCTGCATCTGTAAATAAACACAAGCGAAAACTATTTGCCCCAACAATCTAAATACTTATCAATTAAATAAAATAGAAGACCGAAGAGATAGAAATTTAAGCATTCAATGATTCTTTTTTTGTCATATCACGTTTTCTTGCTTGTTGTACGAAATTCAGACTCAAGTCCCAGATTAAGAAATTTAATACACAAATAAGATAAATAAATGCATAATTTTTATTTTATTTTCACTTTTTGGGTTAACAAAGCATTTTTATTCTTTTCCCAGAAAACAGCAAAACATGAAAAATAATATAGTGGGGACAGAAGTCTTCAGTTTGCACACTCAACTGGTCCTGAACTCGTACATTTTCCACTGTAAATGGCTTCGTGCTGAAGCAAAAATAACTCTTAGGTTCGAACAAACTTTCCAACAATCAGCTTACATTCAGTGCACATGTTTAATTTAATATTGATATTTCATTTAACAAAAACTAGGGTGACATTTCCCTCACATCATCTTATTGGTAAAAACACTGCATGCAAGCCGGCCTGTGTCTTGACTAGTATCAAGGTGAATCAAAATGTCTGGAATGTCATGGATGAAATTATAAAGTTGTGGTTCTATTAAGCATCTTAATGCCGGTTTGATTCCATTTGTATTGATAATATGTCTTGTCTAATTCTTCCCAGGGGAAGCCGGAGGAGGCGGCCCTACCTGTACAGGAAAAGAGCCATTCACCGCAGCCGGCCGACCTACTCTTACTCCCTGGAGGAGGCCCAGGGCAGTATGAGGGAGGGCCGCCCACCGCCACCACTCAAACCCTCTAACTCTTTCATGTCCAGGAGAGAGAGGAGGAAAAGGATGACCATGTCTGTTTGGGAGCAGAGGACCAGTCAGCTACGGAGACACCGACAGATGTCCAGCCGAGAGATCTTGTTCAGCAGTCCCAGTGAGGAAAAAGATGGCCCCCCTGCTTCAGTTCATGGACGTCCCCTGTCGCTGCACCGGAAAGCTGTGCAGCACACGCCATCAGGGAGCTTGAAGCGGCCGACTGACCCTCTGGCCTCACCAGGTCAGACTCAGCCCCTGGCCTCCTCTGTGCCCCTGGATGCCACTGTTCCTGGTGACGTTCCTGAGCCTCCTATGGCAGCGTTGGAATCAGAGTGTCTGGATCCTACAAACGTGCAATGCCTGACCTTACCAGAACCTCCCGAATCCACCGGAGAAAACAAAAAGCCGGGCCTTAATTACAAACACATCTCCGAGCCCCGAAGCCCGAGACTGAACGCAGAACGTCAACACAGGCATGTAAAAAAGTTTAGACCTCCAGATAACGTTGACACTCTGACCCCTGAGAAAGGAGGTCACATTGAGATCAGGGGCCGAAGGGGCCATCATTGTGACCATCGGAACGGCACCAGAAATCAAGCGTCCTCTCCTGGAAATGAAGGAAAGTTAGATAGCAGCTATGATGTTGGAGAAAGCAGAACAAGTTCAGGACTAGTCGAGGAGAAGGGACCAGAGCCTGAGAGCGAAGATGGAGAGGTGCACAAGCACGAGGAGAGCAGGTGAGACAATCAATAACTGATGCATTAAAGCTTGTTTGTTGGGAGAAATGTTCAGAGCGATAGTTTAGAAAAAATCTATCATATAACCTTATATTGTTCCTGAAACCATCCATAAAAAAGTCAATTTATTTATAAATGATATCGTATGAAAATCTAAATGACAGAGGATGCAGATATTCTTACATTCATTTTATGGCAGATGGTATGAACCACGATAACTTATTTTGTTTCCTTAATAAAGTACAAAATCTTATGCATCTAAAGGTTTGCAACTCAAATAAACCACCTCTTTTCCTCGAAAATCAGAATCTTCAGATGAGAGATGAGCTGAAAAATGATTATTAAATGTTATATGAGCAATTATGTATGTGCATTAATTAACTCTTGACTACAAACTCTACATTCAGCTTGAAATGAGTGTCTAGCAATAGATGACCTTTCTTTTCATCTGTTGAATAAAATCAAGTTGCTGTAGTTGCTGTAGTTGCCGGTTTTACTTTTCTCTCCTGCTTTGTTGCACAAATGCTCTTCTTTGTGACTTTTATTTAAATGCCAACTCCAGAGTGTGGGTTGTTGTCCACTCCTCCACATATTTGTGCACATACCGTTCCACTCCTGTGTTTGTTTTGTTGCGACTACAGACTGGCTAACCGCAATGAGGAAGGAAACTCTAACTTGAAAGACGTCCTCTCTGGTGACCTCTGCCCTCTGAAGCAAGACAACGCTCTGAACCAGTCTGAGCTGCTGGCACCCAACAAACCAGAGGATAACGGTGAAGAAAAGGAGTCAGAGCTGGACCACAGTAAGCTCAGCTCCAGTGTCATCATCGAGGTGCCTGACGTACAGTCGTCTCTTGAACTCTCCACCATCACAGGTAGGAGCACACTATGTTGCTATGAGTACATTTTTTTGATGCTTGGAAAAAAAACAAACATATTTTTTCTGATATGTTAAAATGTCACATAATTACGTAAAAATGATGGAATGGCAGGTTAGTGGTTAGATTCCTGAATTTTATTTCAATAACCTGATGATCTGATTTAGCCACATTCTGGCCCAAAGGAAGTTTTATTTCTCAGGGACCAGTGTCAGGTCTTCAATACTTCACACTATTTTAGTTAGCTCAAGAAAACCTCCCAAGTAAGAGGATTAACTTAATTTTCTTATTCTGACCTTCTCTAGTCAACAACAAGGACCCTGAAACCTGCAAGTCAGAGAAGGAAGAGGCAGAAGAGACAAAACCTGTCAACACTGTGACCCCAGACAGCATGTTCATCTTTAAACCTGACAACCCGTGAGCTCCAAGTTTGATCATTTTGGTTTTGCATTAGAAATAGTGCTGCTTTCAAAATGATTTTTTTGTAAAGAAAGACTTACAAATTGTTCAGGAAATAATCAAGTATCAAAAAATATGTCTGTTTGACTTTGAAGGGTTAATTGAGGAGGTGAATAAAGCTGATGATTGGACAGAGGCCACAGAGTGTTAATTGGTTGCTCAGCAACTTGGCAGTGAACATAATTCCTGGTAAATAGGCAGAGCTGAAACAGTGACTGAATTATTTACATAAATAACTGATATAAAACATTTTATTCCAGGTTAGGTTACCTTGTATGTGCTGAACTTTCATCCTGTATAATACATGTTGATTCTTTTTAAATGATATTTTTGTCTCTTTAATTCTGCCGTACCTTTTGATGAGTTCCCATGCTCCCTATTAGTTCAAGATGTTGATTTACTCCAACAGTCTCCTCTTTTTACCACCAGGATGCGTCGAGCTTGTCATTACGTGGTGAACCTCAGGTACTTTGAAATGTGCATCCTGCTGGTGATAGCTGCTAGCAGCATAGCACTGGCTGCAGAAGACCCTGTAGCCACATCATCAGACTGGAATAAGGTTTGAGACACTTCAGTGTACACATCCTCTTTATAAGGCACTCTGCAGATTCTATATGGATCCAATAGTTCTTTTAGCTGAAATGTATTAACATATAATTTGTAATACTTTTAATATTCCCAGGTGTGTTTGTAAGGAAAACATTGAATATTAGATTACATGTTAATTAAAAAGAAGTCACTAAAAACTTTTGCTTGTACTAGCATGCCAACAATGGCATCTGATTGGCTGTATTAGTACAGGTTTGTTTATAGTAGCACAACTTTGAAAAATAGATCTGAAGTTTACTCTGTATTTAGCTTCAAGGTGAGTTACGACTTTTAAGATGAGCAATGCGATTCTGAAGAGAAACATTGCGGGAGACGTTAACTTAGTGTTTATGCTTTTTGCTCCAAATCTGATTCTAACATCAGTATTTTGAACTCGGTGGTGAAGAGAGACCAAAGTAATGGCTGAAATTAGGAATTCATATCTTAGAGATCATATGATCTTAGAGATCATAGATCAAAGATCATATGATCATAGATCAAAGATCATATGATCTCAGAGATCATATGATCAGAATATTGTAAGGAAAATTGACATTTTATTAACGTATTTAATAAAAAAGATATTTAAAAAATGTCCAAACTGAGGTTGTTAGCTGGGCTTATAATATTAACTTGAATTAAAATGTTCCTGATAGTCTTTTCTTTTGTTCTCATCTTTGTTTGACTTTTATAGGTTCTACGTTATTTTGATTACGTGTTCACCGGAGTCTTCACCTTTGAAATGATCATAAAGGTGAGCAAGCTAATAATTTAAAATTAAATTTGTCTGGGCAAAATGAAGCTAAATTGTCTTAAAAGCTTAAAAAGTTGGTCTAAAAAAATCAAGTCCCATTCAGTTTTTGGCTAAAAATCACCAAGATCTCATTGTGTATAAACACTTTTTTATTGCAACATATGTATTACTCTAAATATTTATACATGGCACTAAGACTGGAGTAAGCTCTAATGATGGGATTGTTTGTGGTCTGTAGATGATTCACCAGGGTCTGATCCTCCATGACGGCTCCTACTTCAGAGATCTGTGGAACATCTTGGACTTCATCGTTGTGGTGGGAGCACTGGTGGCTTTTGCCCTCACGTAAGTCACATGATTTATTCCTGTGCTCCTGCTGAGTTAACCGGCTTTGTTTACATGTCTTTGAGGAGGTTATAGTTTGTTATTGTTCTATATGAAGTCACAAATGCAAACTTTCTTTCTAAAGGATAATGTATACCCAGCATCAGCTCATCGTCAAATATGCCTGAAATGCTTTATATAATTGCCCTGGCAATTGGTTTTTGATACATCTCCGACGACGTTTGAGAAATACTCTAGCCATTTGACAGTTTTGTCCAGTGAACAGACTAGCCCTCGCTCTGACTTTATGCATCTATATTGAACCCATTAGGATAGCTAAGATGACTCATTCATTCATGCTATCAGTGTACAAGAAATTAATGTATAAATTTTGATTATTGTTTTGATTATTGTGTGTAAACCAGGTGTTTAAAATTTTTGACTAGAATTCTGAAAACACAATACATACAAATCAGCAGAATGTGAAAAATTTTAAACCATATTAAGTTCTGCACAAAAACATTTTTGCTTCATACTATTTATTAATTGCTTTGTATCTATAGTTGTGCAATTAATCCACTTTTGTTTTTCTCTTTCTTTGACCACGCCCTCTGTGGGACCGACCCATAGCAACGTGATGGGGTAAAAGTAACTTTTAGCAAATCGTTTTGTGCAAATACTAGCTTTTACACATTGCGACATGCGTTAGCAGCTGAAATGTTTGTGTAACAAAGAAGTTGTGTGATAACGCTGCATTTTTCTGCTCAGAAACAACAAAGGACGAGACATAAAGACCATAAAATCTCTGAGAGTGTTGCGTGTCCTCAGACCTCTGAAAACCATCAAACGACTTCCTAAGCTCAAGGTTAGATTGGGCCTGTCTTTGTTTGTGTTGTTAGTTAGACTTGTTTGATCTATCTATGTCAAATTAGATTAATTTAACAGGAAAAAATTTATAAAAAGTATAAAAATTACAAATATACACCAGCTCTTATCCTATTCTGCATATTTAGCTTTAAAAAGTTGAAAGAGAATTTAGCTAAATCATTCAGTATGGATGTATTTCTAAGGTATAGAGAAAAATATATATCTGTAAACATATTCAGTTAAGTCTAATTAACAAACAGGAACTAAAACTATATAAAAAAGGGAAAATTATTTATTCTTATTCAATCATTGGATGGATTGTTTATTTTCTGCCAATTGTGGAAAAAAAACAAATATGTTAAAATAGTAGGATGGAGTGGAGTATAAAGGCATTGTTAATAACCCAGTTATTGTTTGTTTTTACCAACCACTTTAATGGTGCAGTGAATTTGCAGCTCTGTGTCTTGTAGCCATTTCTTTACAGTTTAATTTGTGTTTGTAACATTATAAAGAGTACTAGGGTGTTTTGAAAGACGCTAACAAATAAAATGCATTTTTGCTTCTGAATTTTCAGCTTATATATTTAAAATTAGGTCAAATATCTGACTACTATTGAGATGGACATATGGATGAAAAACAATGAAATGATGATTTTAAAAAAAGGCTTGAAGTCACAAGTCAAAGATGTGAAATACGGTGCAAACAAGTTGTCAGTGTCTGCAGCTCTGAACCAAAGTTCATCCTTGATCTCAATGTTTTTAACACCTCTTTTCCTTTTCTTCCAGGCGGTGTTTGACTGTGTGGTGACATCTCTGAAAAACGTCTTCAATATTCTGATTGTCTACAAACTCTTCATGTTTATCTTCGCTGTCATCGCCGTGCAGCTTTTCAAGGGGAAGTTCTTCTATTGCACCGACAGCTCAAAGGACACAGAGAAAGACTGCCAGTAATCATGATTTAGATTTCTCTTCTTTACATCCCAATTTCCAATTTACTACTACAACTTCTTTAACATTAGATTTTCTGATTTTCAACAACATTGGATGTTTATGGCTCTGTGCCTACTCTTTTTTTTTTTTGTACATTTCTACTCGAGTTTCAATAAGAAGCTCAACTATTTTGTTCTCTCTCTTCAGGGGTTACTACATCGACTATGGGAAGGATAAAAAAGAGGTGAAAAAGAGAGACTGGAAGAGGCATGAGTTTCATTACGACAACGTCATCTGGGCCCTGCTCACGCTCTTCACTGTTTCCACCGGAGAAGGCTGGCCTCAGTGAGTGATCCACTGGATTCTGGCTAATTCAGGAGAAAATTCACAAAAGAGCAATCCCACACATCACTTTTATCTGCTGAGCAGGTCATTGTGTTTTAACCTTTACAATCTGGGACATGTTTTTATTAAGAATTAAATATGGCTTTGATTCTGAAAATATGAGCAGTCTTTCTCAAACTTGTTTTGTGTTAGAAGGAAGTTAGAACAGAAATGTCACAAAAAGACAATCCATCAAAATATATAGAAAATATTTGTATAACCCTTTACAAATTATTTAACATGAATATAACATTCATGCAGGAGTTGAAGAAAGTTGCACAAGAATATCTTCTTCAACAGCTCTGAGTCTCTATTTTTGTCTTTATTTCTGAAACAATCTTTTTTTTTTTTTTTTTTGCATTATTGTTATTGAAAGCTGATAATTCTTCTTCTTTCTGCAGGGTTCTGCAGCACTCTGTTGATGTGACAGAAGAAGACCGGGGTCCAAGTCACGGCAACAGGATGGAAATGTCAATCTTCTATGTCATCTACTTTGTTGTCTTCCCCTTCTTCTTTGTCAACATCTTTGTGGCTCTCATCATCATCACCTTCCAGGAGCAGGGGGATAAGATGATGGAGGAGTGCAGCCTTGAAAAAAATGAAGTGAGCTTTCTGACAAGCAAACGTTAACTTCAAGTCTTGTATTATTTTTTTTCTCTCTCTGTCAACACTTCTCTTTGTCCTGGATTTCAGAGAGCCTGCATAGACTTTGCCATCAGTGCAAAGCCTCTGACTCGATACATGCCACAGAACCGGCACACGTTCCAGTACCGTCTGTGGCATTTTGTGGTGTCCCCATCATTTGAATATACAGTCTTGACCATGATTGCTCTCAACACCATTGTCCTGATGATGAAGGTGAGTGTAGAAAATAACAAGTGATTTCTTTCTAACATGGAGCCTCAATTATCAAAGTTACTTGTCTGGATGCTGATAGTGATGGGTGTCAGTATCGACTCAGAAAAAAATCCCCAACTCTACCAAAGGTAGAGAAAATGAAGCAGCAACTATGGGTAATCATTCATAGTGACAAGTTGTTGGCTAAGAAGATATTTGAATATTTGTAATGGGCTTTAATATTTAAAGTCTGTATTTGAGTCTCAAAATAATTTGTGGTGTTCACAAGGCTCTGTACTGGGACCCGAGTTACTATTTAAATTATGTATTTACTGAAGAAAATCTGGTTAAACTTTAAATGTTTTAGGCAAATACAAAATTTATCTCTTCAGCATTTGGCACAACTTTAGTCAAAATGGTAGTAAAACAATTGTTCAGAGTCATAAAGTGGTTTAAATATCATGTTCTGGAATAAGAAAAAAGCGACTACATTTATGGTGCTACCTTAGGTTTTTGATGTAATAAGTTAAATTCTGTTCATATTGAAAGAGCATGCAACAAATTTCTTATGACACATGTTTGTTGCTATTTATAGAGTATTGAAAGTTGGAAGAACGTAATAAAAACTTTGCACAGACCAAACACTTAATCTTTTAAACTAAAAAGCTTTGTTAATATGTAAATCCTAACCTACAAAAACTTTTTACACTCACCAGATCTTTAAAATTTAATGGTTTATGTAACCATAAACAAGACAGTTATTTTTTATATTGAACAACAATCTGTTTTCTTTCTTTTTCAACCAAATCAAATAGACTACAATGCAAGATGATTATTAATATTCGATTGATATCAAATGAGAACTAATGTGTGAAACAATTTTGGTTACAATGCAATTAGATAACAGATTTGGGCTGCAACATTTGTAATCTGGTTAAATTGTGTAATATGGATTAAGGTTTTGAGGGGTTTTGGTAGATTTCCTACACAATTCGTGGATTGAAGCAGGATAAGCATTAATGAGCTCTGTCTTCAACTTGTTTTGAGCTGTAAAGTCGTCCCTTTGATATATTTTTATTTCTGTAAATCCTTTTGTCATTTAAGCCTTTCTTTGGAAGAAATCAAAGAACAAAATTATTTTATTACAATTTTTAATAAAATCAGAACACAGCTTTGGTGATACATGAAGGGATGTCTTATTGTTTTCTCTTTCTGTCCCAACTCCTTACAATAAACTTCCCACGGTTGGCACTTAGGTTTCCAGAAAATCGACAAACTTGTATGTTTTGGTGTCAGAGTATCACCTCAGCACATTGTGATAATTGCATTTGGACCGACTGATTGATGTTTACTCCCACACTTCCCTCATCAGTATTTATTTCCTGCTCTGGCCTTTTCCTGAGCCCCTCAGACACACAGACAGACAAACGCTCAGTGACTCAGCCTCTATTAAATATTGATCTATAATGTCCAGGCGCTGCTATTTAACATGACCTCATTAACTGTGGCTGCCGGCCCCCGGAGGAATGACTCCTTTTATAGCGCCTCAGATGAGAGGTGCAGAGACATAGGTGCTATTTATGGGTCTGGAGGAATCTTCCATCAAACTATAGATCAGGAGGCTGCATGGTTGAAGTTCACCCAGATATCAGTGGGAACGTTGACCTGTGGTGAATTGGCTTGGAAATACTCCAGCTTTGTCTTCTTTGTTGTACAAGACTTGAATTATAGATAAAGACCTCTGTCTTGTTTGTGTGTTTGCAGTATTACTCTGCCCCGCCTGCATATGATGCCTTCCTGAAACATCTAAACACAGCTTTTACTGTCCTCTTCTCGATCGAGTGCGTTCTGAAGATCCTAGCTTTTGGTTTTCTGGTGAGAGAAAAGAACGACAATGTAGCCTGACGTAAAATTTATGAAACTTTCTGTGCAAAAGCCTCATCACCTTGATTTTTGTTTCGAAAGAACTACTTCCGAGACACCTGGAACATTTTTGACTTCATCACCGTCTTGGGCAGCATCACTGAAATTGTGGTGGACTTGCAGGTGATTTCAGTATGCCTTATAGTTTAAGAGTCAGATAAATGTCATGTTTGTGCTGCTAACAGGTTGTCTCCTCTTTCCTTTGCACCGCTGCCAGAGGATTGACACGTTCAACATGAGTTTCTTGAAGCTGTTTCGAGCCGCTCGTCTGATCAAACTGCTGAGGCAGGGTTACACCATCCGCATCCTCCTCTGGACTTTTGTTCAGTCCTTCAAGGCGTTGCCTTACGTCTGCCTGCTCATTGCAATGCTCTTCTTCATCTACGCCATCATTGGCATGCAGGTCAGAAGTAAACAGGCTTTATCCAATATCTGCCAATGAATCACAATTTTATGCTAAAGTAAAATGGGAGAGTTTATATAACATCTCATGAATTTCAATTATCTCCTTGTCTTTTGTGTATTTATGTTTAAACCAGGTGTTTGGGAACATTAAACTGAATGAAGAGACTCACATTAACCAACACAACAACTTTAAAACTTTCTTAGGTGCCCTGATGCTGCTGTTCAGGTACAAAACTTTTACTTTATAAAATTAAAATATAATGCCACCCAATGGGTGCTAGAAAGGCACCCATTGTTAGCTACGGTATTGATTTGGCTTAATCATGGCCAGAAAAATAGAGGTATAAAATAAAATAAAGTAGAATTAATTTAGATTAAAACTAAAATAGATGAATAAAAAATAAAATTGTGCTTTTCCAAAGGTGATAACAGTGTGAATTCAATCAGGTGTTTTTTTTTGTACTTCAAAAACTGGATATCAACGTCCATTTTTATCCATTTGTAAGATTCATACAAAATAAAAATAAAAAAACTTTTGTTGCTCATTAAACATTAGAAGTTGGTATGCAACTAACCACAATACAAATGTTGTTTGATTAATTGTTACTTAAAATTGTATCTCTAAGATTGTCAATTCTTAATCTTCCTTAATGTTTGGGTTGAACAATCCAGATGGCAGACATGATAATGTTGATCAATCTGTGATTTGTATAGTGGGACCTAAGCAGCTCCTCATATTTTGTGATTTGTGTAACCAGGAGTGCAACGGGGGAGTCGTGGCAGGAGATCATGCTGTCATGTCTGGGGGGGCAGCAGTGTGAAACAGACCCCTCGCTTCCCCCTGCCGCCCTGACGACAGACCAGAAGGAGGGCTGCGGTTCAGACTTCGCCTACTTCTACTTTGTCTCCTTCATCTTTTTCAGCTCTTTTTTGGTAAGTCGAGACATTTGTATGTTATCTTGGGTGGAGGCAACCAGAAAACTGTGAGTTTCTATGAAACGTTGGTACAATCAGCTTCTAATCTCCTCCTGTTTCATCTAGATGCTGAACTTGTTTGTGGCTGTGATTATGGATAACTTTGAGTATCTTACGAGAGACTCATCTATCCTGGGTCCACACCACCTGGATGAGTTTGTCCGAATCTGGGGGGAATACGATCGAGCTGCCAGGTCAGTATAAACTATTTACCTGTTTGATCCCAAACAGGTAAATACCCTCTAAAAGAAATCTGAATTAAATATGTTTATGGTCTAAAGAAAACTCTCCCAGTTCTGAGGTTTGCTGATACAAGTAATCAGATTTTAGTATAATTTACATCTAAATTCAGGAGTGCAAAACCTCAAGTGGAAAATTTGTTTGTGTGGTAGACCTAATTATTCAGTTACCATGTTTAGCAGCGATAACTTCGAGTAGACAGTTTATCTATAACTTTTTCAGCCTCTGAGAATATTAAAAAGCAATTACATTATTGGTGTCAACTTGTAATTTACAGTTCTCTGTATCTTAAGTGTGTTGATGAACCATGGAAAAATCATATTTACTGCTCGTAAATTGTTCTGAAACAAACACTTGCTTTCCAAAACTCTCTAATCAATTACATAAACGATGGCCACAGAAAAACAAACCAATATGATGGAAAAGCTCTGAACAATCTGCTTTGTGGCAGCACCTGCACTGTGTCATTAAGTAAATATTGCTTTGAGGACACTGTTTTGCCGCTGTATCTCCATGTAAAGTTAGTTTATTCACAATTACACACCAGATGGTCCCTAAAATTCACTTCAAGTAAATGTTTCACATATCATTGTTGGAAGAGAAGCCAAAATTCTGTTATAGTCTGTTGCTCATTTGGCTCAGTCACTGAGAGAAAACAAATTGTTGCTGCAGTTTAATGTTACGGGTAAGCATAAAGGAGGAACATTTGGGTTGAGTGCTAGTTGGTTTAATTTAATAAAATAGCACATTCTCTGAGAGAAAGTTTATTTTTTAAGAAATTGGCACCCTCACTTGTCCAGATGGTCTGCCTGCTGACTCCAGTAGAGCAATCTGTCAGAGCAGTGGCACGATCTGTGTGTTCTTGTTCCTTAGCCTTGGTTTTTACTCTTCTTCAAATCATAATTTGAATCATTTCATAATCCACATTTGCTTTCACAAATCTCACCCACATTTCCTTGTGTGGAAGAACTTTAGAGAAAGGAAGAGTGCTCTATTCTTCACTTGCTGTGTTGTCATATCTCAAGAAAATATGTTCTGATAATTACATGTGACATCGCCTTCCACATAATTTAATGCTCTTTCTATTTTAGCAGGCCAGTCTCTAAAAGCTCATTTTGTGTCAAAAAAGTGTTATCTTAACTTAAAATATTTGCTTTGAAAAAAATGGAAATTTTTCTTTATTTATGTTTTCTGAATTTTCCGAGTGTGAAATACGATAATTGATCTAAATCAAAGCAACTGTACAGCTACCAAAATCCCTTATTGGAAAATAATATGAATCAGAAATTAAAGTGAATGGTTTTTTTTGTTTTGTTTTTTAAATCTGGGATGTAATGTTTAAACTTAGAGAACAGAGCCTTTTCCATCCTTGTTGTGTACTCTATAATGACATGTGTGCTCTCTCCAGCGGTAGGATCCATTATAAGGAGATGTACAAAGTTGTACGCACTATCTCACCTCCTCTGGGCTTTGGAAAGAACTGCCCCCACAGGGTGGCATGCAAGGTTTGGTTCCCCCATGTCAGCAAGAGACCCTTTGGCCTCTTTTACGTGGAATCCTTCCTCACTTCCTCCTTTTCCTTTCTTCACATCCCTTCACTGATTATCACCCCCCTGTTCAATCTTCAGGGTGTGTTACTCAGGATAAAGAATGACAGTGCTTCAGTGTCAGGGTACTAAGGCACAAAATGTCCCTCATTTGCTTGGAATCACTCTGGGAACAATTTTAGTTTGACTAGATGCCCAAAGTTGGCTTTTGATCCAAGCTGAGGGAATTTTGTCTCTCTCTACCTTTTGGATCTGGGGTTTATGTGTCACCCAAATGCCACATGTCCAACAGAAGGTAAGGATGTAATTTTTTTGGACCAGATCCAGAGAGGCTGTCATTTCTTTGCTCATCCTGTTGAAGGACTCCTCGTTTCCTATGTTTCTATGCTGTATGATTGGCATAGAAAGAATGCAATCCGATTTATTTATCCTACTTTGCTCTCTCTGTGTTTGTGATGCCTTAAAAATAATTTTTCTCTTTTATATCCTCCATTCCTCTTCCTCTCTTGCCACCCTTCACCCTCTCCTGTGCTACTTTCCTTCACAATCCTTTGGGAATGCACTCTTCTGATTGCTCCACCCTTTTATTAAATTTTCCCTCCAACACCATCTCTGTCCCTTCTCCCTCCTCTTCCTCTCCCACCCTCTGTTTTTTTTTTAACCCCTTCTTCCTCATCTACATCCTCATGGCTACCTGGCATCCCCAGTGGTCGTATCCATTACACTGACATGTATGAGATGTTGACCAACATGTCGCCACCTCTTGGCCTGGGCAAGAAATGTCCCTCCAAGGTGGCTTATAAGGTAGATCAAACACCAGAGAAAGGGTGCTGCCATGTATTTCAGTCACCAGAAATAAGCGCAGTGAATCTTCATTTTGTGTGTCAGACATCAGAAAAGTAAAGCATCTTTTGTGTGAATTGTAATACAACGATTCGCTTGTCAAAGTATTTGTCCATCAGTGATAATTTGCCTGTTTGCTTTGCATCTTGGCAGAAAAATAAGACATCATTTCTGTTTGCTGGTATCTGATGAGAGACTATCCATGTTAGCTCTGAGGCAGTTTGAGGTCATGAAAGAGAAAAGTTGTTAAACATCTACATGCCTGATACCATCGTCTGCTGTCCTCTCGCCTTTCCTTCATACTCCTCAGCCTCCTGCGTTGCCAAGTCTGCATGTGCATGCTGCAACAGACGTGTGTTGCATCAGTTTGTCTGTTGTTCCAATGTGCTGCTGTGTGGATTACATAGATGAATGCTCAAATGCAGATTTATCTCTTTTATGGAATAAAGCTTGCACCAAGCTAGATTTTGTTTTACAAACTACAAGAGAAAAAAGGAAATTATCTCTAAATTTTCTTGATACATTTTGTAACATAATATAGGTTTCTAAGAATGCAACATTTTATTTGATATAGTATAAAATCATTAAATTATTAGCAACAAGTATTTTATTCAGCTAGCTTTTTCTGGCCCTATAAAGTAGTAATCACAAAAATTCATTTTTAGCTATTTAATTTAAATTTCTCTCCATGCCTCTCACAAATTGATCTTAAGAAAATAGTTTTATTAAATGTTAAATATTTGACCACTTAGAAGTTTTAAGTCGGTTGCCTTAAAATCATAATTTGACTGATGGTTGATTTTCAATCACCAGTTTTGCAAAGCTCCAGTCAGCCAAATTTTATTTGATTCTAAAATATCATGTCTACTTTGAAGGTGATAAATGTTTTATATGGTTTTTACCTTAATAAAATATACAATTACTGAGGTGTTTATGCATTTGCTTTTCACAACACAGATTATAGCTCACATTTAAAGTTATTTATTTATTATTTTTGCACTAGAAAATGTGGGAGTCCACAAAATATTACTTTTTGAGCAGAATCATCTAAAAATAAATAACAGTTGTTTAAAGCTTTATATTTAGACACTTAACTGATACTAAAAAATAACTTAAATACTCCTCTTCTTGCAGTCATAACTTCCACACTGGAAAGTGTTGTTGTTTTAGAGATCAGGGATGTGGAGTCAACTGATCACATTTTTATCGGTCAGGGATAAAATCCATCAATCACTTATCACCAACCAATTTCCTGATGCATCTGTATTTATATATGAGTGTGCATATATATTCTTTCCTGTAAAAGATTTTAGATTTTCTTTTCTCCTACACAAGGAAATAAAAGTCCTTGTTTCCCTTTATAAAGAAGTGAACATTTTGTTACAAAAAAATGTAACAAAGGAGAGCAAGCTTTAGAAAATACTAATAAATCTGCATTTATCGTAAGTCGCCCTTGCGGTGTGTTGCGGTGTTGTTCCGTATCGATATACTGAGTAAACTCTTTGTTACCATCAGAGACTTGTCCTGATGAACATGCCTGTGGACGATGACATGACGGTCCACTTCACATCCACCCTCATGGCCCTCATTCGCACGGCACTCGAGGTCAAAATAGCAAGAGGTTGGTCGCAATCACACATAATATCACATAAAGCTTAAAATCTTGAGTTTATCTCTAAGCTTTTGTTTCTGTCTTTTCATTTTCAGGAGGAGAAGATCGAAATCAAATGGATTTGGATCTGCAGAAAGAAATTGGAGTTATCTGGCCTCACCTCTCCCAGAAGTCACTGGACCTGCTGGTTCCAATTCACAAAGGTAAAATCCTCACAGTAACCTCTACTTAAGTGTATGTCAGAAAACATCAGCTTATTTTTATTTCATGGATAAATAAACATGCTTCTAAATACATTTGTCTGCATGGTTAATTGTTATTGTGTGATCGTTTCTGTTTCTTCTTTCACAGCCAGTGACATGACTATAGGAAAGATATATGCTGCCATGATGATCATGGATTATTACAAGCAGAGCAAAGCCAAGAAGCTGCGCCAGCAACTGGAGGAACAAGTATTAGTTGTTTTTTTTAAATCTTATTCTAAGATTTGGTTTAAACATCTATATGAATTTGTGTTTAGATTTTCTTATGTTATGATTGATGTCTACTTCCTGCAGAGGTCAGGTTTGACAAGTTAGATTTGTAAAAATATCAGTATTTTGGGTAAATCTTATATTTTAATGTGGACACAGCTGATGAAAAAAACATTTGAAATGTTAAAGTGAACAATGGGTGCATGGATTCACAAGTCAGACCTTGACATGAGAAAGATAAAAAGACCTAAATGCAGGTGACAAATCCTGTAGTACAGAATTTAGTCAAGATTTCCTGTTAATTTTCCTACATCAGTTGCACATGGTTAAAATATCCTAACATGAAACAGGAGGTTTGCCCTCCTACTTAGTTCAGTGGAAGTTCATCCTGACAGTAGCCTGCAAGAGTCTAAATAATAAATAAAAGTGTAAGCCAAACACAGAACAGTAAGGAAAATAAACTCATACTTACTGTGAGGCATGGAGGTGGAAATGTCATGGCTTGGCAATGCCTTACAGAACTTCATCATAGAATCAATCAGAGGCTGGTTAAGGAAAATCTGAGACTATCTGCACAAAAAATAAAACTAAAGCCAAACTGGACCCTGACACATCACAATGACCTGAAACATAATAGTAAATTTACCAAAAACTCACTGAGAATTAAGAAATGAGAAATGTTTTTCTTATCAAGAGTTATAGCCAAGATAGAAGCCAGAAAATGGCAAAAACATCAAAATTCACAGACTGATAAATTGTGGTTTTCTGCACTGATTCATCCAAAGCTTCAATTTTTACCGGCTAGAATTGCCCATGTTACATTAAGCACAAGGTCACCAGGAGGGTGGGAGTTTACAGATAAGCAGGCATGAATGAATCAATCAGGTCAAATGAGAAAACTGAAGCTACAGCTCTGCACAGTTTACAACAAAACTGCAAATTAAATGATAATTGATGCTCGGTCCAAACCCCGACTTTCACACACAATGTACACTATTTGTTAAATGAGTAAAAACAGGAACTTCTCTGCTGTGGCTCTTTTTCATTCCCTCCAACTTTTGAGTGTAAGGTTAATTGGTAATGAAGAAATGCAGTTCAAATCAATGAAGCAAGGATATAAGCTTGTTTATTACATCTTGCCAGGTATTTTAATGTCCCACTTGTATTTCTGTCTCTTCTTAGAAACACGCCCCCATGTTTCAACGTATGGATGCTTCCTCTCTTCCTCAAGAAATCCTATGCAATGCCAAGTCCCTGTCATTTCTCCGACACAGTGCTGGATCTGCTCTGTAAATATTCAACTTTATTCCTGTAACGTCTTTTAGATGTCCTATATCTTTCTCTGGTAGCTCCTTCGCTCTGTTAATCAATTTTTTTTTTATGCTCCTATCAGCACCAGAGGAGGGTTTGTGGCCCTCAGCCCCATTTCTCCACAAGAGATGTTCCTGCAGCCGCGGCCTCGCTCCAGAGAAGAGAAGGACGAGGAAGAGGACGAAGACTATCATTCACCATACCACCTGTACCCCCATCCACATCACCACCACCACCATCATCATCATTTGCATACACTGGTAGGTGTTCAGATGTGCCTCAGCTAAGACACTGCCTTAAAATAGAGTTTGAACCTCTACATGTTCACAGTTTGGGATTAGGTTTTCTAACCTAACTCTTCTTTAACCCTGGAAGTCCTAAACAGAGCGCCAGCAATCCAGCCAAATTTGCAGTACCGTAATTCTGCCACATTTTGTGCTATCTGAAAAATTCCAACCAATATTGCTGTATATAGTAATTTTGTGATTATTAATCACAAAACAAGACACACCTGGGAACGATCAAGGGGGCGACAGGGAGTGAAATTAATCTGAGCTTCACTCTTTTCATAGACGGCAAATTGAGGAAATTGCTTGCTAAATATTGAAAGGCCCAATTGTTATGGATAAATGGGCAAATATTTTTACTCACGGGACATTTAAAGAACTGCGAACAATTAAAATAAGCAAAAATATTCGGCTGTAGAGTTTAAATTTAGGGCATAAAAGAATCATCTTTGCTAACGCATCCCTGGCCTGTCTGCTGTTTCTCTCCATCTTCATGAAGCCATTTGTCCATTGATGTTTTCTAATAACAGCTGGATTTATACTGGCAGTAAATCCCACACAGGGCGACTCTCTGTAGTAATTCAATGTCATCAGAAAACAATTAGCTGAATGTGATTTTATTCAAATAAAAATCAAAGACGGCAAAATACAAATGCTACATTTTCTAATATTCATTTGTAAAATGTATCCTCTTCTTTCCACTTCACAATAATGGATTGCTTTGTGTTGGTCTATCCTATAATACATGATTATAATGTGACAAAATACAATATAAAGATTTATGGATCCTGCTGTAAGGCAACATTTATTAGGTCAGACTCAAAGAGGCTGAGACTTTTTTGTTGCAGGTGTGCAGCTTCTGCAACTCCTCTGAAGAAATACTCTATTTTGTGTTGTTTGTGTAGGTGCCGGAGGTTGTGGAGTACAACCATCTGATGCAGCAGGCCAGGCAGGAGCAAACAGTTATTAAATCACCGCAGCGCACTGCATCTATCAGAGCATCCTCCATGCCCAGGCTGGCTGTTGATCCACAGGTAATGAAAAGTAATCACCTGCATTCAGTCCTAAATCCAGTGCAGACCGAATATGTGCTGTGAAAATCAGTGGCCAAATAAAATCCCCAGCTGCATTTAGTGCCTTTATATTTACTGTCCCACCGCACTGACGGGAAATAATTTACCGTAAAATCGAAGCAGCTTTCAAAACAAGAATGAAAATATTGTTTGGGTGTTGTTGTCAGTCACTTGTCTGTCTTTGGGTTGTTTCACATGCATAAAGGCTGCAGTGTCAGAAGACGGGAGGCTGATGAAACGCTCTTTCTCCACCATCGGAGATCAGTGTGTGAACGGCCTGTGGCAGGAGCAACACTCTCTGGAGAAAATCAGCCCTGATGGCGCATTCAGAACTCGTCAAAGGAGTTACAGAGGTCACTTCAACCTTTTCCCTAAGATAAAACATTATGTTATGTTTCTGATGTTTTGTTGAGAAGAATTACATTAGACAAAAAGAGAACTGACCTTGACAAAAAAAAAAAAAATCTAGTCATTTTTTCCACTAGTACCATAGTCTTTATGCTTCATAAGCTGTTAATACAAAATTGAAAATTTATGCATGTTAAGTCTTCAATTTAGCTTCCAGCTCATGAGTTATTTTAAGTTCAGTTTATTATTTCTATTATATAAAACATCTAATTTGTATTGCTAGAAGTGTATCGATACGTAGACATAAGTGCTTTTATGCATTTGGAAATTTATCTGAAAGTAAGAACATGTTATTGATTACTGGAGACTGAAAGTCATAGTGAATTAATGACTGTTCAAAGGCACAAATATTTATTTTGAGTGAAATGTGAACTATCACTTCTAGGTCCCAAAATTAGCCCCAGAGAAACAAGCAGTCACGAGAGAGGGAGATCAAAAGAACGGCGCCACCTGCTGTCTCCTGATGTGTCCCGCTGTAACTCTGAGGAGCGAAGCAGGGAGCCTTCCTGCGAGAGGAGGGAGTCCCGCTCACCGAGTGAAGGACGCGTGCACAACGTCCAGAAACAGGTGGGAGACCAGAGCACACAATGAGGAGATCTTTGCATGTCTTAGTTTGTTTTGGATTTTATCTGTTAACAATTCTGAATATTATATATAAAAAACATTTTTTTGATTGAGGACCAAAATTGCAACTTTTGTTACATTTCCCACTGATATGTTTTATTTTTCTCACTGAACAGAAAATAAACCAAACTTTTGAACCCCCACTGCACCCCCCCGGCCTGTGGTGGTGGTGTATCCATAATGCCCTGCGCTATAGTTCCCTTCTTGCTTTAGGAGTAATCTCTGGTCCGCCTGATATGCACAAGCGCAGAGTTCACTTCAACCAAACCGAATAAAGCACTAGGTTTTTAGGAGGACCAAAGTTGGTTTCTCTGATCCTCATCAGAGTTTAATTTCACATTCACGTTTCATCAAACAAATCAGACTTTACAGATAATTAGCCTGCAGTTTGATTAAAGCAGACTAAACAGGGCTGAATGCACTCTCTCTGCCACTTCTCTCATATGTCTTTTACAGGTAATGGCAACAGGAAGCCCAGCAAACTCAGCCTCAGAGTCCTGTACCCCTCGTAACCGCCGCCAGCTGCCTCAGACGCCTTCTCGTCCGCGGCCTTATATCTCATACTCTCCTCTCGTCTGCAAACCATCAACCTCTCCCACTGCTGCTCCCCTCTCCTCTGAAGGCCAGTACCAGCCTGAGGACACCTGTGCTGGTGGCTCCACAGAGACCTCATGGCGCGCTGAGAAGGAGACCAGACCCCTGTCGGCAGGTCACTGTTCATCTGGAGGTCAGATTTCAGGACCAAGCCACCCATCGCCTCACCGCTACATATCAGAGCCCTATCTCCCGTTCCATGAGGACTTCAGCGGTGATGATTCAGGTGACAGGCAGGAAACACTGACCTTTGAGTCTGCCATCGCCACCAGTCTGGGACGGGCCAACGCCATAAGCTCTGCCCCTCAGCTCAGACACTCCTGGCAGGTTCCCAATGGTCATGTCCGGAAGCACTTGGTCCAAGGGAGCCCAACTGACAACAGCGAGCTGCTAAGTGACACAGATGAGGACGACCGCTGCTAAAACACAAGAGACAAAGATGCAAACAATGCACGGTGCTTTGGGGCACACCAGGGCGACTTCACAGCATCGGAGGGAGCGGAGTTATCTCCGCTGTGGCTCAGAGAACCTCATGTTCTCAGCACCGTAGCATGACAGCCAGGACTGAGCCACACCGCTGTTCATCTGGACGCCTGTGTCCATCTTCACATGTCCATGTGCATCTGTAGTAGCCAAAGGGAATCTAGCCGTGTGGACCTGAATGTCTGTTTACATGTGCGTGCTCTTAATAAAGAATGTGCCAAAAAAAGGTGAAAAGCAGGGGGAGACCCAAACATAAGTAGCCCACTGCGCCCAAATCAATGTGTTGCAGCTCCTTCCCAAACAAGTGTTTTGTTAAAGAACAAAAATACAGTGAGAAGTCTGTCCAACATGTCCAAATGTCTCCAAAAAAATCTGATTAAGTGCATTTTGTGGAAGTGAAAACTAGAGGTAGCATATACACATGTAATAAGATGAATGTATTTTAGTTTTATGTTCAGGTTTATTTGGTGGGTTGCTGTTAAGTCTTTACAGTGCATAGTCGTGGGAGGAGAACATTCAATGGTCGAGCAGCCAGTCCTTTTTTTTTTTTCCTGTTTCTGAGTAAGAGTTTCTACATGATTTGTGGGCATTACACAGCTTGATCTTTCTGTTAAAATGTGAAAACAATGTATAAGCTTGTAAAACTGATGAGAGATGTTTTGTCTCAGGATCTGGGCGCATCCAGTGTGTATTATAAGGACCCGACATGAAGTCGAGGAAAAGCTAAGAACTGAAATGTTTAATTAAGTTCCAACAAGACAGAGTCATTGAGACAGCTGAAAATTTCATTTCATCTGCTTTGCTCGCCGTCCACAACGTCCGGTGAAGCCGCCACGTCCAGTGATGCTGCCATGTCAAGCAAGCCAAATATTTGTCCAACCTCCACGCCTCTGTGCTGGACCACCACTCTTGATGGCGTGGCGGAGAGCTAATTTAAGCCATTTGTTTTGTACACAGAGCTGGAGATGTGTTGCCTTCTTTCCTTTGATGATGAAATTTATGACAAATTATTGTCATACTGCCATACATGGACGCTTTAGCAGAATTCACAGCCGTGGTGTTGTTTATTTCTAACCCACTTATTGTTCCCATCATGTTTCGTCTGTAGAAACATTGTTATTGTACCTTCTGTGCTTGAGAGCTTTAGTATTTTCCACATGCATGATCATGTCTTGAAGCTGCCTGATTATTTTTGGTGTTCAAGAGGCTTTTACAGAAAAAATATTAGAAAACAAATATGTAAAGAAGTACACTATATTGCCTAAGGTATTTAGTCACTTGTCACCTAAATATATGAACTTGACAGGTATCTCACTTTTACTTGACAGCGATTGTCATGATCTTGGGCCTTTCTGTGTAGCTGGAACAGCTTGAACTTTTCTGGGAAAGTTTGCTCAGAGTTTAGGAGTGTGTTTACAGGATTTTTAAATCATTCTTTCAAAAGATCATTAGTAAGATCAGACACTGATGTTGGAGGAGTAGCCCTGGCTCATGCTCTTTGCTCTAAATCAACCAGCAGGCGTTTTATTTGTTGCCGTCTGTGCTGGCCAATTTTTCCACACCACACTCATTCACCAATGTCACAATTGTTTTTTAGTTTGCTCTGGTTTTATGGGTTTATTGTGATTCTTTAGCTTTAGGATTCTTTACGCTTTCTGTTCTGCATATTTTGCTTGTTTTTATATTGTTGGTTTCCTTGATTCTCTGCGTATGTCTGTAGTATTTTAAATTTCTGTGTATTCCTTGGTTTGCCTTCTATTGGCATTCACTGTTTATTTATCCAGTACCTTCCCTCAGTGCCTTGGCTTTCTGCTGTCCATTGCTCATCTGCTCATTAACTCATCTGTCTTGTTTTACAGTAATCTAACACCACACCATAAATATTACTTGTTTTTTGTCATTCTGAGTCAGGTCCTCTGTAATTGATACCAGGCTGGTTTGTGTCTTGTTTGTAATTTTCCTAAGAAAAAGGAAAGAAGCTATTTATTTCACCTGCTTGCTCCTTACTTTCTCATCTGCTTTACCATTATGTCATAGTTTTCGTATTTCCATACCTTGCTTTCTGAATCCCATTAATCATCTTGCCATTTCCAAACCATTCCTACGACGTAGGTCGTCTTAAATGGTCCAACATGTCTCTTGTTAGGGTGAAGTATTGAAGATTAATTTAAATGAAATTAGGAAGCTGACCCAAACTCCTGAAAAAACACAGTGCACGCAAATTTTGTGCCTGAGTTGCAGTTGTTTGCAGTCGTGTCACTCTTGTGAAAATTTTATGACTGGATTCACTGCACGGATGATGTTCTGTACCATGTTGAATTCATGAATTTCCCAGTTGTTTGCAGAAGCAGTCTCAATGCAACCAGTCTTAATACTCCTATGAGCAAAGCGTCGAATGTCAGAATCCACTGCCTGGGCTGGGTGACCCAATACTTTCAGCAATATAGTGTATTTGTTTCTCATTCTCAGCAATCACTTTCCACATACTTTGAGCATTGCAAAACTTCAAAAGGTTTGCTGTTCCCTCTGATTAAGATGAATATTTATATCATGTGCTGTTGTGTTGTTAAAATATAATGAGTTTGAAATGTGAACCCAGGACATATTGAGACCCAGGAGCTCTCTGACAAAAAAAAAAAAAAAAACGTTTTAGCAGAAAAGTCACTGAAGTGCGTTTTACATAAACCGGTTGGATTATGATCTCCCCGTAGTATATACATTGCATAAAAATGTCCTACACATGTACAGCTCAACTTAGGACTTAACTTGGATGTTGGTCTGTACAGACAGCCTAATCTGTGCCTGGGAAAGCTCCCTATCAAGGCTGGATTATTTAGGTAGACAAGCCCTCTGGTAAATATGTAGTATAAGATGTACAAAATCCATCTTTCATTTATAGTATCTTTTGATTTCTACTGTAATTATCATGCCTGTTTATGACTGTTTACAGACACATTAAAAAGATGCCCTGTCTTTTCTGTGCCGAGTTAAATTAAATTAGTATGATTTGTTAACACACCAGTCTGCTGACATGTTTTTGTAATTAAGATCATAGTGATCCCTTTCAGGATGCTTTTTTCAAAGGTCTTGCACTGACCCTTACAAAATAAAACTGAAAAAAATTTTAAAAAATAATAGAGCAAAATTTGTCTAATTTGTGTCATAAATGAGCTAACTTATTTAGAAATCCATCCATCCATTTTCTTCCGCTTATCCAGGGTCGGGTCGGGTCACGTGGGTAGCAGCAACAATTTTTGCATGTTTGTAAATGTTTTTGTAGTACATATAGAGATATAAAGCAATGAACCTGTGAAACAATTTTACTAACTCGCACTTTACAAAGTAAACAAATGATCATTTTATTTGTGGATTCCAGCCTTTGATCATATATAGGCTAAACATTTTCAGGCTGAAAAACCTTAAAGTAGTTGAATACTGTGTTTTAGTGCTGGTGGGAAGCTAGTTCATCTTAGTTTGCTGATGGCAAACAAGAAAAGATGAAAATAAATTTGGCCAGAAACTTTCTGATTTCTGAAGATAGATAGAACAAAATAAGATATTGTCAACTCCAAAATACTCCTCACAACCCAATTTTAGATAACTTAAACTAAGCATCTTTTTTAGTATTTTTTAGAAAACTTGAATCACTGAGCATTTCGTTTTGTTCCATCACGGCAGATGAATATTCATCCCCATAAAGTTGGTTCAGTTTATTTGTGGGACTGGCTCCAAAATGTTATGAGATTATGTAAGAAAAGTAGGCTCTCACCCACATCTTCTCTCTGGAATATTATCTTCAGATGAGAGAGTTTGCAAACTGAAGAAAGAGTAATTTATTTTCTTTTCTTTTTTTTTTCCTGTTGAAGGTTTAAAACTGACCTGGGTTATTTACACAAAGCTCTTCTGCCCTCTGAGTCTGTCAGCTTTGTGACACAGTTTACATTCACTTGTGAATTGGCTCTATATGGGAAAGGTCTTTAGTTTCTCAGAAGCATATTAATATGTGCGTTCTTAGTCCATCACACATCCACTAGCCTACTTTAAACATGGTCCAGTTGGAACATTTAAGAAGCTGTATGTTTAAGACTTTTGTCTTTTGACAGTAGGGTGGTAATATCAGATGCAAAGAAGTCTTCTTGTATACGTTTTACTCTTTCATCAAGACTGATGAAAATGCCTTGATTTATGTCAAATATTGTTATCCCACCCGTTGTCACCAGGAAGCCTTTGTGATTAACTGTTTTTAGATACCTGGGAATACATGTCAAAGTATATAGAAGCCCAAAATTATTCACACTCTCAGCAGCATTTAAAGTTATTTTACGAAGAAACATGTAGGAAATGTTAAACACAGCCCTTTAGCATAAATACAGTATGCACAGGGATGTAAATTTGACTTTAAAAAAAAAAAAAAATTTCAACACAATAATTTATATCCCTTTTTAATCGTCAATATTTATTGTCAGTTCCATAACAACAGCTTCTTCTTCTATTAGCCCTACTATTCCATAGTCTTTACAATTAATTTGTCAGCGATCAAGACCAAAGCCAACTAATCCAGTTGTACTTTTATTATCAGTTAAAACTCGCCATCAGTAAGTAAGAATCTCATCAAAACATCCAGAGGTGAATAAATGCTGGCTAGTCTGGTATTCACCAATGAGGTATTCCCTCATTGGTAATACCTCATTGGTAATACCAATGAGGTGTGTTGAGGTATTCCCAGTTTACAGTTTGGACCCTGTGCCTTGTAAGTTCTTCTCTGTTTATCTCTATGAAATGCTGACCACACTCACCCCTGACCTGTCTGAACATTTCTCTTTTAAGTGTGATCCCGGCGGGAGGAGAAGAGTCCTCTCCTCACACACCTTTCTTTATGTAGTCACCTATTGCTCTTCTGACGTTCATGTGACATTTCTCACCCGGACATCAGGGCTCCACGTCTCTCTCCTGACAAAATAACAAGAAAATGTGATTTAATGAGAATTTGGGTGCAAGTCAGGTTGATTTAATTTAATGTCTGGCCTAATTCACGTCTTCTGTGGAGGCTCCTTTAAACACTTTAGCTATTTCAAACTGAAATTTCTCCTGCTCATTCATGCATGCTCACTCACACATGCAGAGCAGTTGAGTTTCTCACCTCAACCGATCATATGCTCCGATCTAATAATCCGCGCTGAATAAACAGAAAAGCATTCACGCCTTCTGTTTATCAGCATGCTCACACAAGTGTTGCTCACACTCTCAGGCGTGAGCCACTTGCAGATTTGTTGAGGAGGATAAACTGCTGGACAGCCGCCCGTCTGGCACAGCGATGCCACAATGACGAGACGGCGTCCGCATCCGTATGTGTCTGAATGTGCTTTCACTTTGGTCTTCTCTTTTTTTTTTCTTTTTTTTTTTTCTTTTTTCCTGGTTGCTTTGAGCTGTAACTCTGTCAGGCCGGACAAAGTTTTACTTCAGGGTTTTTAGAGTAAAACGTGGAGTGGTTGGGTTGGAGCTCCGACTTACAGAGAGGAAACCGTTTTTTATCTCCACCAGAGGCCATGTCTGCAGCTCAAGTTTTGGTGCTAATATTTCTTCTGAATTATGTAAGTTTCGTTGTTGATATTTATTTCTGTCTCACTGAGCCTCATTTAGAATACCTAAATGAGATGTAAGTAATGCTGCCTGCAGGTGTAGCATTGCACCATTTTCGTCTCAGATTTACAATCAAATCTAACTTATTGTTATTTTATCAAAGATGATATTGAACTGCCTTTGCCGCAATTTAGATACATTATTTTCCAAATGCGCATGAATGGAGGCTAGTTTTAATATTACAGTACAACCCATAAAGCTAAGAAGTTTATATCCTCAAACAATTGTTTTTTAGATTTTTTTTATGTCAGTGTTTCCATTCTGTCTCCTCATTGTTGTCCTTTGCCCTAATATGTAATTAATTGACCTGGCCAAGAGTAAACAGGAGGAAGTGACGTCATAGCTAAATTTTCATTTCTTTTTTATTCTGTAAGTTTTGGCTTGTCTAATCTGTTTATGAGAGGAATTTGTTTTAGATTTATGATCTATTGTTTGATTATGTCCCTGATTTCAATTGATTTCTCTTCAGTTTTCATGGTTTTTGTGAATCATCTGTACTCACTTATCTTTTTAACCTACAGTCAGCTGTTACTACTGTTGTTATCCTATATTATTGAGTTTTATTCAGTGTCTTCATAGATTTAATGTCATGCTTGCTGCACGGTAAAGATTTCATGTTCATCATTTTAAAGTCAAATAAGTTAGAAGAGAATGCAATCCTATCACATATTTTTTGGAGAAAACTTTAATTTGTGGCTTTACAATTCTGACATACATAGTCATTTCTGTTTTGAAAAATGTCCTATTGTTTTGGTTACAGTTGTCAGAAGATGTATGAATAAAACCTGAACTTCTTTATGTTCCAAATATTCCAAACAGGTCGGATCTTTTCACGGGATAACCACTCAAGCTGGATTCAAATCAAGCCCAGAAAACCGGACTGGTTTCTCTGAGCCGACCGCGGAAACTGTCCCTGCTTCACACATACATGATGGACGCACAAAAGCTTTACTAAAAACTCAGAGCATTGTGGAAACAGTGTCTACAAGCTCAACCAGCAGAGATGGAGACAAACCTGACATAGAAAGAGACAAAGATTATGAAGGCAGGAATCCTGAACCACATCCTGTGTCTTTGACTGACAAGGAGCTTTTAAAAGCTGATGTGAAGAACCACGGGAGTCGGTGGAGCTCTGAAGACAAGACCAGGAGTCCGACTCCAGGGGAACGTCAGTATGAGTTTCATGCAGTGGATGGCAGCTTCACAAGTGATATTGTGTCTGTCGCAGACAGTTTTGAGGTGACTCTCTCAAGCCCTAATATTCAATCTGAGAATCCCACAGAAACAATCATGACAGAAGCTTTTTCTAACAGACCACATGTTGTTCCCACTCCTACTTCTGTTTCCACCACTGAATCAGCCCCTCTTGTCTCTAGCTCACTCCCCTCATATAAGGGTGGAGGAGAAATGAAGGAAGTAAAAAAGAAATCACCATCATCAGTTATCACATCGCCACTTTTTGAAGGCGAGACCTCGTCCCCAGAAGACTGCAGAGCAAAACAGGAGCAGAAAGAAAAGATAGAATCAGAGGATTTATCTGCACCTCAAAAAGATCCAACTTCAAACGTGACCTTAATTACTAGCAGAATAGTAAAGGGAGAAGAACTGAACACTACTGACTTTGACGCTAAGTTGGATAATACTTCGGCCGGTGAGACAAGGGAAAAAGTAAAAATGGATAAACATCTAGAAGGTGTTTCTGCTAAAGTGAATGCAACACAGCTTCCACAGGCAGGAGGAAATGAAAGTGCAGATACAGATTATGGTGATGAAGAGTTAAAGAAGGAGGAGGAAGATTTGAAACATCCAACAATGGAAGCTACAGTCTTTGACAATGAGGATGTCAAACCTCACCATCAGTCCTCATCTGATTTAATCTTTCAATCTAATTCTGGAGTCCAATCCCAGACTGAAACACCACATGCAGCCAATCAGGCCTCAGACATCAAATACAGACAAGTACAGGCAAAACCCAGACCAGGAATCAGAGGTCAAAGGGTAAGACTTTAACACAACTTTTCAAAAGAAGTTTTTAGAAAAATAATTTATATGTCACCATTTATACAAGGGTGAATTCAAACATGTTGACAGAAAAATAAATGTATAAATTAAATATAAATTTTAAACAAATATATAACTAATACATTGGTAACTGTTATAGTCTTTACCTTTATGTAGAGAACAGTAATGTTTTCAGTCCGGATTTAAAAGAGCTAACAGTTTCTGCACATTTTAGGCTTTCAGGGAGTTTGTTTCAGAGTCAGGGGTCATAAAAAACTAAATGCTGACCAGAAATGTTTTGTTCTCACCTTATGAACCTTATGAACACTGAGCGAACAGGCCTAAGATGACCTGACCTGCAAAGTTCATCCCTGATAAGCAGTTCTGAAATGCTTGGCACTGCTGTCTCAGTGCCTAGATGATTATAAAACAGCCACTGCAGAGATTGAAGGACCCTTGTAATGTAGCTGATTTTTCTTTTCTGATTTTAATTTTTTCTGGCAACATTTTTGATGAGTTGCAGCTAGCTGGGGTGATTTTTATTTTTAAAGAGACTTATAAAGACCTGAAAACAATCATCTTTTCTTCTGAATATAAAAGCACATAACATTTTGTCTTGTTTTGAAAGGAAGCCTTTTATTCTCTGAATGTTTTAAAGATTTATGAATCAGTCTCATGGGGTCAAATTAAGTGCTTATTTCTAAACCTTCCCTTTTTGGGAACAAAAACAATAAATTATTTCTCCACTTCACCACACTGAAAGAAAATATAGCTCCACAGCAATACTTCACAGAATGAGGCAGGGTATCATGTTGATGTTAAATAAAAGTACTTCAAGAATTGAACCCTGTGGAGCCCCAAATGTGACCTTTGCTGTGATTTAGTGGTGCCTCTCTATCACATAAAGTCTTAGTTGGTTTAGAGCAGTACCAGACAGATCACATCCACTTTTCTAATCTAACAAAAAAAAGTTAGTTCATTTTCCAGTTTAGTTCATTTTAATTTGTTTTAGTTCAGTTTGGTGTTGAAACCTTTTTATTTTGAAGGTTCCATGTTGTTAAATTAAGGTTTGGTTTGTTTCTTGACTGAAAAGCTTTGCCTCCCTCATGTGGTCAATCTTTGGTATTACAAATGATTTTGACCGCTTTTGTATTTGCATTTGAACAACTAAGATTTCCTCTTATATCTTCAGAGGATATTATTTATCTGTATAAATATAAATAATATCTGTAATATCTGCACTTCCTGGAAACATCTGTAAATAATTTTTAATATGCATAAACAATATAGAGAAAATAGAAAATGGTCTATAACTGAAGCATTTATGAAACCAAACCATGAACAGCTGTGAGAAAAATAATTATGCAGGATTGAGATTTTTCTTCCTGTTTTTCCAGAAAATTTTGTTGTAAAGCTTTTGCAAGCAAACTAAATGTGTGCCTTATTCTTTCTTTAGGGACAGCAAGGTTCACCAGGACTGCCAGGGCCACCAGGAACTAAAGGAGACAAAGTAAAGTCTTCATTTTAAACAGCTGCTTATATTTATAGCAATGCATTTTCTTCAAACCTTATTGTAAGCAAATTAACACTGGGCTAATGGCTCTGGATCACTTAGAGTCTGAGAGTCTTTTGTTGTACCATCTGAAACTTTACAAGGTAAATTTACATAAAAATAAATCTTTGATCTACTAAAAATCCAGCTGTGTTTCTTTCTTCAATAGAGGCTCATCTAAATGATGACAACATGATCTAAAATTAGACATGTTTTCCTCATCAAAGAAACACATTGTTGTCTGGCTTCTAAGGGCTACCAGGGCGTCATGGGCAGAACCGGGCAGACAGGATACAGAGGCCCTGTTGGGCCACCTGGGATGTCCACCATTGTTGTGTTCAAAACCTCTGAAGAAGAGTGGGAGGCTTTCAAGGTAAGTGTCCTCTGTGGAGCTCCACCAGCAGTAATCAAACCCCATAAATACAAACAACAGGCAGCAAAAATGGTCTGGGACAGAACAGATAAACCGAGGCTGTGAACTAAGTGAATATGAATTGAAGTAAAATAATAAAGATGTAAAATATACAGCAGTGTGAATGGGTCAGTAGAAGCTACTGAAACACTGAAAAATAGATTGGAGAAATGAAACCACTAACAAATGTTTTGCTCATATCTATTTACTTCGTTGCCATAGAATGCATTCATTTAGCAATCTTTGCAGTTCTGTTGGACATCTTGAGGGAATTTTAAATCACTTGCTGATTTATGACATGATGCAAGATGCCAGCACTTCAGTCATAAAACTGCAGGGAACAGACAATTGACTGATTTCTTGTAGTTTATCTTAACCTAATTTGACAGATTACATCAATAAAGGATCATGGAGGTATTTTAGACAAATGTGAGAAAGATCTTTTGTTTGTCAGCGGTGGTTTTCACCTTGGAGTTCTTCAAGAGATCAAATTTTTGCTCAGTCTCTTTGTCATTAAATCACAAATACTGATTTTGAAATAGAAAAGTGAGACCTGCAGATATCTTTTTATATGGGTCTTTTTGTGACCTGCTGGATAAATTAAGTGATTTTATGTGGCACCTTTCCAGTCATACTCACCACTCAAACTCATTTTCAAACACATTTATTCACCTGTTTGCAAATTTGTATGAGTACTTAATAGGCTGAAACTGAAATCAAACCCACAACCTTTCAATTGCTCTAGAAAAGTACTACTCTAGCACTAAACTACAACCACAGTGGATGGGCTAATGCTTTTTTAGAATAATTTTGGTAGGCCAGCCACTCTTGTTTCTTGTTTTCTCCGTGTGTGGATAATGGCTCTCACAGAGTCTGTTCTTGAATTTCTTTAACTTGAATTTTTACTTTTTGGGGATCTTTTAGCCTACTTTGTGTTGTCTGACAGGTTTTATTTATAGATTGATTCTACAAGTCTTTTTCACACTTCTTCTCCCCTTTATAGCTACATTATTACTGAACTTTGTTTGATCATTTGATTATAAAAATTGTTTTTCACAACTGTTTTTTGTCTCATTCTCTTGCAGAAAAAGAAATTCTACAAAAAGCTTGTATCTTCTTGGCCGGTAGGCGACTGTTTTGTCACTAGGATGCATTTACGTTATACTACTATTAGGAAAGTGACTAGTGCTCAAAAAATAAAATCAAAGTATGGAAAGATAGAGATGGTTTGATGAGAACTGTCTGATAAACCCTGATAAGGAATTAAGGAATTGGTTTTATTTGCAGTTTTATAGCATCACTGACTGACCCAGAAGAAGAACTCCACATTGTTTTTTGTTGTTTTTTTTAGTCAATATGGACTGGACATTATGAATGTCTCTGCACAATAAACTGAGTATAACAGATTTAAAACAATGTACCGTATTGTGGGACTTTTAAAACACATCCATGTGTGTTTTTGTCATTTCAGAAACTGTTAAATCATTCAACTATTTCTGCTAAAGAGCTACCTTTAAATCTGTCATCCTTGTTAAAGCCTTTCATGAAGATGTTTTTCCACAAATATTATCTTGTAAAAAGTACTCGAGTGCTGTACAAATGTAATCTTTCCTTTATTTTTCATGAAATGCTTCATTTTTATTGTACTTATTTAAATTTGTTTGTCAGCCAACCATAAATTAGTCCGGCAGCAACTCAGCTGCTGATTCAGGGGGTTGGTGAGATAGCATAAAACATTTGTCATTGCACAGTATCCTTTAATCCTATTTAATATCCGGATTTATTGTTCGCAGCTGCTGTCTTAAATAAGAGCAATCCCCACTGAATAGTGAGCAGCTTAGGGTGCAGTGTTTTACTGTCCTGCCTAAATTTTCTCTGGCAAAATGTCATCCTTCCTACATGTAACTGTGAAACTCAAAGGACCTTATTGTTTACAAAAGATAATGTGATAATTACCAGATCAATGTTTAGGTTTTTTTTTTACTATTTCCTCTAAAGGATTGACAGTCAGTACAACTTTGTGGTTTAATATGATATTTATCAGTACATTCAGATTTTTATCATATTTAAAATGTTCAGTAAAAGGAAAAAATGTTGTGCTTATAATTTTTGATTCCTTTTTTTATTTTTTATTTTTATTTTTTTGCAGAAACGTAAAGGACCTCCAGGCCCACCTGGACTTCCTGGAGAAGAGGGACCAGTTGTAGGGAAACAATTTAATTTTAAAAAGTTCTTATTACATAATCCACTTCCATTTAAATAACTTCATTTGCCTCTGAGTGGAAATTTCAAGACACAGGAGTAGCACAAATAAACTCAATAATGATGGCTCAGACAATAGAAATGACAAAATTCACACATATACTAATGAATATCTAAATATACTGATAGTGAAAAATTCAGTGGGATTTTGTGCATTTGCCTAATAAAATTACATCAGATAAAAAAATAAACTAAAATTAATTTTTTCCGTTTTTTTCAGGGGCCATCTGGTATTGCTGGAAAGCAAGGACCAAAAGGAGTTCCAGGGAAAACTGTAATCACCTGTTGTTCAACTCCTTATTGGAGACTGATGCTTTAATTCATAACCAAAGACTCTACAGATGCAGAGCTACACATGGCACTTTAGCTCCTCTGCCTCTAAATAATTCAGATTAAAAATTATATAGACATCAGTTGTGATTTTCGCATGGAAAGTTAATAGAAAAGTCTAGTTTTGGCCATTTGTTCGAAATTAAAAATCCACTTTAGGGACTATTTTCTCTTGAAACATTATGTTCCTACAGGGGAGACCTGGACCACAAGGTATGCCGGGTCCACAGGGTCGACCTGGAGAAGACGGCACCCCAGGACGAGATGCTGAATCGGGCCCTACAGGCTTCCCAGGAGAACAGGTACTGATGCTCACAAACATAAAGTTTCCAGATTTTATGTTTTCGCTTTTCCATATAACAAGTAGAAAAATGCTTTGGCACACTGGAAAAGTGGCTGTGAAATAATAAATAGTTACAGTTAATTGTGTTACATGCACAGTATAAAAACATCCATTAACATTTCTTATTTGTTTGACATAAAATCAAAGTAAACTTCTCCTGTTTTAAGTTGGTTAAGAATTCTCAAAATTATTTGCATTGGCTTATTAATTTGTTTGTGAATGTCCAGATGACGATGTATTGGCAAATGGAGGATGTTTAAGGCAACACCTCGAACACACTGCTACCTTCTGTGACATTATAGAAAAAAATCCAAAGAAATCAACCAAGATACTAAAATGTGCACCTTCACAAGTCTGTTTCATCTAAACTCAAAAATCTTTAAATCATGTACTTATAAAACCTGTGTTAGTTTAGTTATGACTTTGATTGTTCGGGATGTTTTTTATTTTTCCATACAGGGTCTTAAAGGTTACGGTGGAGAGAAAGGAAATAAAGGGGAGCTGGGTGAGTGGGTAAGATCACAGTGAACTTCATGTCTCACAGACATTAAATGTCAAAATTGTAATATTGTGTCTGTAATATAACACAAAAAATCAAAGTATAAATGTTTGGTTGTTGCACATCTTTAAAATATCAGCTCTTCCTTAAATATTCATTCATATCTTACTCTTTTCTTTGCATTTTAATGCTATGTTCTCTTCCTCCAGGGTTATCAGGGAGAAGCTGGAGCTCAGGGGCAAAGAGGAAGAAAAGGAACAAAGGTCAGATTGAATATTCAACCCTTTAAATCTCACCAGGTGGACGTGTCGTCTGATTTGTATTTCTTGTGGACATCAGGGAAATAAGGGAGCCAAAGGGTTTGATGGGATTCCCGGATATAGTGTAAGTTTTTGCTTTGTCTTTCCTTGCTATTGCATTACATAATAATATCCATGGCTGTACTCTGACTGTAAAATCAATATGTTGTGCTCAATGTTCAGGGTATACCTGGAGTCAGGGGACCTCGTGGTTCCCCAGGACCACCAGGATCTCTGGTTAGTGTCACACAGCTGACTGGATCAGTCTTATTGACACAGTACCTAAAGATCACTCAAAGTAAATGATTTGTGTCTGTCAAAAACTTTCACAGGATACAGTGACTTATCAAAATCCAATCACGTGTAAACTTACACCTTAATTACAATCATTGTTGCTTTTTTAGGGCAAAATCGGAGCTCCAGGCTTTAGCGGTCCTCCTGGTCCACCTGTAAGTCAGCAACAGCATCGATTCGCCACATCACGCACCAGCCGTCACCTGAGTAGTGCAAACTCAGTAAGATTCAGTAAATTAATATTCTATCTCATCAGGGAAAAATTGGCCCCAGAGGATTAGTGGGACTCCTTGGAGTTAAGGGACCTCCTGTAAGTAAGACAAGTTTTAAAGCAGGTGATGTTGACATGGAAATAAAACGACAGTCGTCAAAAGAACTATTTATGCTTTCAGGGTCATCAAGGACAAATGGGCTTCAGGGGAGCAGCTGGGCCACAGGTGGCGGGACATTAACATGCATGCTCTTCAGGCTAATGTTTAAGTAAATGTTATTTACTAAAAGACTGTGGTTTTATTCAGGGAGAGCCTGGTCCAATGGAGCGGTGGGGTTTCCTGGTGTGCAGGGCCCTCAGGTACAACATGTCAAAACATTTGGTTAGAAACTACCTATCGGTAAAACAAGTAACTGATTAAGCATAAGATATAATCGTGACTCAATGATAAAAACTGATCACGGTGTCATTGACCCTCTCCATGTATTGGCACCTCTGATGAAAATGTGTGAAAAGCATTTCATCTTTTATTGTAATAACATAATTTCACACTGAAAATATAAGAAACATTCAGCATAATTTTGATCTTAGTACATTTTTTCATCAGGGGGAAAACTCAAATTAGGACATCATTTCTAATTGACCAGTCATCCCACTTTAGAGCACCTGTAATAATCCCTACAAAATAAATGTGATCAAACTCCTGAAAACTTGTTGGATGAGCTAAAGACAAGAAACCACAAGAGCAAAACAGAGGCATGTGGATGACCTACACAGTTTGTGAAATGTACTTAATGACAAGTACTGACTGCAAAAATACCTGACGGTAGGACCATTGATTATTGACTTTGTTAAAAACATCTACTTTTTAGTGTCATAAGTCACTATATGCTTATTAAAGGTTTCATTTCTCAAAGGTTTTCAGTGAGATGATGCAACTGCAATAAATGTATATATCTTAAGGCTTTTCTACATGTTTGTCAGTGATACCTGTAAATGAAAATAAGACTGTGATGATAGTAAGGTAACTTCTGTTTGTTTCTTCGAAGGGAAACCCTGGACTAATTGGACCTAGAGGACCTAAAGGTGGCCCTGTAAGTATGTCGAAACAAGCGAGTGAAAACAAAATGAATGCTGTCATTGATTTGCACTTTGATTTATTATGATTATTATTATTGTTTTACTAGGGAGATCAAGGAGATGAGGGTGAAATTGGTGAACCTGGACCTCCTGGACTAAATGTAGGACAACTTTGATAATGTCTAGAAGTGAAAATATGTTAACATTATTCACAAACTTACCAGAATATTGTGTTATTTTTCGTTTTAGGGGGACATTGGAGAATCAGGAAAGCCAGGACCCTCAGGTGATCCTGTAAGATTACATAAAGCCATTTCATTTTTTTACTGTAGCTAAAATGGGTTCACCATGCATGTTTGATTCCTTCCTGCAAAACTGCAACAATTAATTTTTGAAACTAAAAATCTAATTGTGGACTTTTATGTTTGTGTTTGTTTTAATCAGGGTGCCAAAGCCCGGAAAGGTGAGAAAGGAAGTGCAGGATTTAATGGAGGCCTTGTAAGTTTGATCCTTCCAGCTGGCGAGGTCCGTTTAGACGGTCAGCCAGATCAGTGACTCTGTTCTTGGACTTTTGTTTGTGTTCAGGGACCTCCAGGTCCTCCAGGTAAACAGGGAGTGAAAGGACGTAAGGGCCCAACAGGGCTACAGGGACTGGAAGGACCAAGAGGACTGATGGGATTTCCTGGACCTGCTGTGAGTGAAATAAATAAATTAGATGAATGAAGCCAGAATCATGTCTGATACGAAAGTTGAATCTTTCTCTGATAAAGGGAACTGATGGCATCATGGGAGAGCCAGGGAGGCTGGGAAAAGAAGGATCCAAGGTGAATTTAATCAAATCTCTGGATTTGGAAATTTAAAGTGGAAAAATGAACATAAAAAATAATTTTTATTTTTTTCTGTGTCTATGTTCTCTAATACAGGGAGATCAAGGACAGAGTGGCAATCAGGGAAGTCCTGGCTCAAGAGGTGACAAGGTAGAACAAAGACGTATGCTAAGCTATCATGATTTGTTCAGGAAGTGTTTGTACTTAATAGTAATATTATTCCAATAAAGTATTCACATTTTGTCAAGATACAACTACAATGTTTAACATATTTTGTTGGTATTTTTATTGATGTAGAAAAAAGAACGACACGTGATTTAAAAAAATTGAAATTAAAATTTTAAAAGTGCTGCAGTCATAAGTATTCACCCCTGATGAATCAACAATTTAACACTGAATATTCGACTGTAGATTTAGCTGTGACTTTATTGTCTTTGACCTACAGGAAGTGAATCTCCCCATCAGACTCCAGTCTGTCCCTAACATGATTTTTCACCCAGATAAACCCTGTTATTAGCTTTATCCATCTCCCAACCAGCTTCTCTGTCGCTGCTGAAGAAAATCCTCCTGACAGCATGATACTGCCAGCACCATGTTTCATTGTGCTTTCAGAATGATTGCCTATCTGTCACCTACATGGCTTTCAGCAAACTGCAAATGGGATTGCTTGGTTTCTTTTCATACATTACTGGGGAAAGCTGTATGACCCGACCGAGCCACCCATAAAGGCCTTAGCCGCATAAAAATCTAATCTGATTCGAGCCCAGAGCCTTTTGATGTAAAGTGAGATTACTGTGTGAATAATACATCCATGCAACTTATGGTTATTGCTGTGTTTAAGGGCCGAGGTGGTCGAGCTGGATTTTCTGGACTGCCTGGACCCATTGTGAGTCGGAGTAAGAGAAGGATTTGTTTAATTTAAATGCTGATGGCTGATTTGATGCTGTGGTTGTGCTTTCTGCCTGCAGGGAGAGATGGGCAAATCAGGAGAGAGAGGACCTGAAGGAGAACCTGGTATTAAGGTTCCTGTGTGGCCATATTTCTTTGGCTGTTCTCACACCTGACAGCAATATTCAGTCTTAAAAATAAAGACCTGCTCTTTGCTTTTTATATATATATAACTTCCAAGAATAAACTTCTTTTATTAAACCTCTATTAAATATACATTGTAAAAGCATGAAAAGAAGTGGAAGATTAACCATTTTAACTGCATAAGTAAAAAATAAATGTTATTACAAAGTAGAAAATGTGACTGAATGATAAGTCATTCAGCAGAGCACAAAAATCAAAGATAACCACATAAGACATCAAAGTTGTCAACATCAAGTTCATTTTTGTTGAAGTGTGTTTCCTTTTGTTGTTTTTCTAAAATCCTAAGGAAGACTTTAAAGACTAAATATTAAAGGTTGCATTTGATGTAATCAGGAGATATTGTCATATATCTTTCCTCTAAAATATAACAAAATACAGAAGTCATCTGGTTCAGCATGTATTTGGTCTGACAATTACATCTGTGCACTATTACAAATATGCAAATACCAAAAGTGCAAGTGGGATCCTTCCTCAAATTATAGCAAATAAATTTCCAGTGAGGATATTTAAGTAGTTTTAAATTAGACGACTTAAACAATTTGGTTGCGGAAGCAGATTTTATATTGTTTTTTATTTTTGGTGTGTTTTGATGAATTTATAATATTTTTTTTCATCCAGAAACATTTCACCAACATGTACATGTAGGATGGTGTCCCATATATATAAAATATGCTCTCCATAATAAATGTGACAAAGTTTATTATGTAAAACATAATAATCTGTACTGTCCATAAGCATGGAGATTTCCACACTGAAAATATTTTCAATGTGAAAAGATTCATTAACAGATGTTTTGTTATTTGGAGCAAATGTAATGATTAAAAAGTCATGTTGTCTTGTTTGTGCAGGCACAGCATGGCGTTCCAGGAGTTTCAGGACCCAAAGGGATGAAGGTCATTTAGTTTAAAACTGTGTTCAAATTTGTAATTATTTTTTTATACTCATCAGCTACAGAAAATATATCCTGACAAAGTTTTTGAAACAACAACTGTAACCTGAAGATCCAACTTTTATTAAAAGCCAAGTTCCATCCACTAAATACAGATGAGAAATAGAAAAGTTAATTAGATTGCTTATTGTTGCTGTCCTATCCAATTTTAGGGTTCTCAGGGTCATTCAGGCAGCAGAGGACAGGATGGTGAAATTGGAGCAAAAGTAAGTCATTCACGAAACGACTTACCTTTAAGTCAATTTATGTTTTAAAATGAGAACTTGGCTTTTGTGTAATAAACTGCTAAATGGCTCTCTTATATTTTAGGGACCAGCTGGTGAAAATGGAATGACTAGGGATGCTGGACCTCAAGGCCCAAAAGTAAGCTCACTCCCAACAACATGAATGTTACTTTACATTTATTGATGTGTTGAAAGGTTAGAGGCCTTTGTGGGGCTGCGGAGAGCTGAGGAGGAAGTTGAAATGTCCCAGCTTCCTCCTCAGCTGGAACATTTTTAGCTGCAAATAGTCAAAATGCTTACAGAACACCAGCAAATGCTGACACTTCAAAACATGAATTGACTGTACTATGAATGTTTACACTGCACTGTTGAGTGATGTTAATAGTTTTGCATCCCAGCTAAAAGGTATTGAGTTTAAATCTTAACCTTTCTCTGTGGAGTCTGCATTTTGTTCCAGTGTAATTGTAGGTTTTCTATAAAACATGTACATGTAGTGAACTGGAAACTCACAGCTGCTTCAGTATCATTTGGTCCTATGATGGAATGGTGGCCAACTCTTGTTTCAGTTTCAGTTTTGTTTATTTTTAAAAATTGGGCAATACAAATTAGTGAATTTAGACACATATTTACATAGTTATAGTCAGTGACTGCTGGCATTAACTCCAGGCTTTCTAGAACCCAAAATGGATTTAATATGATATAGAAGATGTATTAAATTATATACTTTTTTATTATTATTATTATTTACATTTTTATATTTTTCTATATGTTTCAAATTTGAAGAAATGTTCACTTTAGAATGATTTTGTACTTTTCCTAAAACTTGTCCGTCAGACTTTTAATTATCCACCAAGTACTGAGTCTTAAAATTATTAAACATCTTTTTTTAATATCACATCTTAGATTTAAACAAGAAAGGCCTCTTCCTGGGCTTCCAAGTGATAAGCTGCTCAGCTGTTACTGAAATCATTGTTTGATGACTTGGTGTTTTCCATAGGGATCTTCTGGAAAATTAGGGTCTCCTGGCATTCAAGGGCCTGTAGGAAACAGTGTGAGTATTTGACTGGAAACAGAATTACCTGAAGTTATTTTTCTTCATGAGAAATTACAGATCAAAATACAAATCATGTTTAAATGTGTTTGTTTCCATAATCAGGGAGAACCTGGCAGCACAGGACTGGAGGGGACAGCAGGAAGACCTGGAGACAGAGTACGTCTGACCACCATCACCATAGGGAATCTATAGATGATGAAAAGCAGAGGCCGTTGTTTTTTTAAGTGTCTGAGCTCTCATTGGTTAGCTAAATTATTTATTTTATATTTTTATTTTAAGTTTATTTGATAGGGACAGACACATATTGACATAGACAAACGGAACAAAACAGCAGTCCCATGTTTGTGTCATAGTGCAATAGCAACAGCTAATTCGCAGCACTTGTCCCTAATAACTAAATTTGATTATTTTGACATTTTATGTGTGCCATTGATCATGTTGAAATACTTAAAAATACATATGTTTGTTTCTTCAGGGGGTCAAAGGTAAACCAGGCCTCAGGGGGCAAGCAGGAAATGAGGGATCAAAGGTAAGGATTAAGAACTCATATTTTAGGTATTCAATTACATATTACAGCCACAGAAGATAAGTTACATTTTAAATGTCAATTGATTTTGATTTTTAAAGGGCAAAAGAGGAGAGAGAGGGCCAAGAGGAAAGCAAGGGCCCCCAGTGAGTAATTTAGCTGATCTGCTGATATTTAACATTGAAGTATGTTCAAAGGACAAATATTGAAAGTCTGTTTGAGATTCTGAATTTTTTTTTTTCTATTAATTTTTATAAATTATTAACATTTTATACCTCAGGGAAAAATTGGCGCTCCTGGACCAAAAGGATACACAGGACCTCCTGTAAGATATTGGAGTTAATTAATTAGTTAATTAATTAGATAGTATACATGAAATAAATACTGCTAATCAATCACTGACCCACATCTTTGGGTTGTGCAAGCAAATTTTTTCAAAATTATCACATTTACCATAATGATTAAAAACCACCATCTCTCTGTTAAATTTCTGTTTTTGTGATTTTGTTTGTTTTTTTTCCCCCAGGGTATCCAGGGTAACATTGGGCGCTGGGGTGAGGTAGGATCACGAGGTCCTTCAGGTGACAAAGGACTGCAAGGTCCTGTTGGGCCAGATGGAGTAACTGGTTATCCTGTGAGTTTAATCTTTATTTTCTATTGCTGGACTTCATTTATTTGGTTTTATTTGTTTCTTTCTCTTTCTGCTAGTCAAAAGGTCTGCCTGTCTGTGTGACCGAAGAGGTCATAATGTTGACCAAAATATTACTTGAACTAAATAATAAAACACTTACCTCATGTTTTCTTTGAGCTCTATTCAAATATGCAAGAGGGTGTTTCTATGATGTAGAAACACAACCAGTGTATGCAGCAGCCAACTTCATCCTTTAATCACTCTGTGCTTTGCAGAATCATACCATATAATTGAATACATGAGTGTCAGACCTGAGACCTAAGCTCGTTCAGTTCTGAGCTGAAATGTTGGCTGTGGGGAAAAGTCAAATATCATATAACATAACATTAATTAGTTTTAAATGATTTTAATCCTTTGACTGACAGAACGTCTCCTTGGATATCTGCTGACAGCTTCTTATGTGAACAGAAAACAGGATGTGTCTTTCATGTCAGTCTGCTGAAAGTCTACGATTTCTCTTGGTTAGTCACCAGATCAGCTCAGAGCCTCGAGGCTGTAGTGTGAGAGAAGTTGAATAAAGGCAGAACTTTCTTTTTTTTTAATAGTCAATGCTTTACTAAATCTTAGTTAGTCATAGTGTTTAGGGTAAGCAAGATCTTTGCAAAGCCATATTAATTTTATTCTCCCCACACAGGGTAAAGATGGGCCTCTAGGACTCATAGGATCATCTGGTCTTAAAGGTGATAAGGTCAGGAATATAAAAGAAATTCTGCTTCATCACCTTTTCTGTTTCTGCTTTTATTGCCTGTACACAAGACTAGCAGGGTAATGTAAAGTAATGTCTGTAATCACTGTATCTTTAGGGACTCAGAGGAGCTGTGGGTCAAGAGGGAATTTCTGGTCTCGATGGTGAGGAGGTATATTAATAAAACTCTGCTGACCACATGATTTCTTTTTATTGTACCGGTAATTTAACCACTACAAAAAAGGTCAGGATCTTCGATGTGCTCCAGTCTGTTGGCATAAAATCTTAAAGTTAATCCATATTTTATTCCAGTACTATAATCCCACAATGAAAAAGCAAAAATTGGAAAATTCAGCACTTAATTTTAGTCAATTTATTCAGCAGGCAACTGAATAAATTGTTTTTTGGGGGCGGGTTTCAAAGCAATCACCTCCACGTGCTCACCCAACAAATTCCTACAAATGATCACAACAGAATCCTTTTTATATTTTCTTCATTTCATACCTTGTTTAAGTTGATTAGAATCAAATTTAAATTATTAATCCATTACCTTATTTTTTCTGGTGTATAAATATAATGTGACAGACAAGTCTATGTCAATTAGCCACTTATTCAAATCAGGAAAGAAAAAAATGCATGCCATTTTGAAGTGTATGATATGAGATATATGTCTGACAATCTTTATAAATCAGAAAATGGCTACCAAAAAGTCGCTCTCCTAAACGTACACGCTTTGGTGTGGTTCTTTACATTATTTTGTCTGTTTCCATAATAAAGCTGCACCATACAGTAAAAATCCAACTGGTGGTGGAAACAGTCTCCTGATTACTCTGGACCGTAAAATATCATACTGAACCACACCTGTTCACAACTAGATTATGCTACTGCTTGTTGTGTAAAAGCAGCTTACTACTTTTGTGATTAGGGTAAAATTGGACTTATGGGACCCAGAGGACCAGCTGGCCTAAAAGCCCTCACTGTGAGTAAAACTGAATGCAAATTTTAATTCACTTATATATATATATATATATATATATATATATATATATATATATATATATATATATATATATATTATATATTATATATATTATATTATATTATTTTTATTTTTATTTTTATTTTATTTTTTATTTTTTTGGCTGATATAATATTTTGAGATTTGAAAATTCATCACAGTTAAAGTTCATCATTAATTTATGAACTGTTTAGGGTGCCAGGGGAACAACTGGACCGACAGGGCCAAATGGTCTACAGGGTGACGAGGGCGAAAAAGGAAACCGTGGACCACCAGGACTAAAAGGGCCTCTGGGCAAGCAGGTTAAGATACTGATACTCCTGTTGCTCCTGACATCCCTCACAGGATACAACAGTTTTCAGGCTGCAATGTCAGACATATTTATTATGAGCAGTGCTCTGGATAATTGCATAAAGTTTAAATTACATAGTTCCTTCAGTTTTGCCATGATGTGTTGTCCTTTGCAGGGATACAGGGGTCCTTCAGGAGACAGAGGACAACAAGGTCTTCCAGGTCCAAAGGTTGGACAGTTTATGTGTAATAACATCATAAATAATGCTGCATGTGTATCAAGTCAGTGATAAAGATCTGACATGATACATTTACAGGGAGAGGCAGGCACCGGAGGTTCATCAGGAATCCCTGGACAGTTTGGACCTGGAGGCAAAACTGGAGCAGCAGGGGCCAAAGGACAGAAGGGGACCCAGGGACAGGCTGTCAGTGTGATGAATGATGTTGTCAGAAACACTGAAAGACAGAGCATTGCAAACTCTACTGTTACATTTAGCATGATCTGTCATAATGTGAAGCATAAGTGCATGCTTGGTTGTGACACAGCAGAGAATAATAGCAGTCTCTTTCTATTCTAGGGCCTTCCTGGTAGGACCGGTCCCACTGGGAAAATTGGACTGTTGTTGTCTGTATGTAACATTGATTTTATTTATGATGATTGATTTATTGCCAACATAAGATTATGGCTATATTTTGTATTTTTATTAAAATATATGATGCATAGTTACTCTCATAGTTTAGTTTTATTAGGGCATAATGACATTTGTAACAAAACATTGACAGAAAAAATATAAATTAATTAATGAACTTATAAATTAATATAATATCAGAAATAATATTAGTTTTAAACTATTAAACTATATTATGTTTCCCATTACCTGCCTCGAGTAACAACACAACCAGTTGAAGCCAGATATTTACATACACTGTTTAAAAAAAGTAAGACCCTGGAGTCAATTCAGACTAAACGTTTCTGTTTTGGTCATGGGGTCACCAAAATGATTTCTGGTCAGTAAATATCAGAATAATAAAAGGGGTAACCTTTTTATTCAAGTATTGTGTTGCTTATATACACTAAGATACTATGTCTTTAAACTATTTGGGAAACCAACGAGATGTTGTCATCAATTTGTAGGCTTCCGATTGGTTAATTGACAACTTTTGAGTTTATTCGAGGTACATCTTTAAAATCAGACAAGCATCAAACCCGTTGCTTCCTTGTGTGATATCATAAGAAAATCCAAACAATTCAGCAAAAATATCAGGAAGAGATATTTAATCAACCAATAATCAACCAGAGGAACTGGTTGATTATTGGTTCAAACAATTACACCCAAATATAAACATCATTGGTGATCTTCAGTCATCTTGACTTTAATGAAGATGACAGATTCCTCAAGGAGAAAGAATCCATTTCTCCTATAAGCAACATAAAAGCCAGGTTAAAGGATGCAAACATACTCAGAGAGAACAATCCTAGTTTCTAAAAATAAGTCATATAGTCTGATCAAGCTTGAATAGAAGTGTATGTCATAATAATCATTTTTAAATTTTGAAGAAAAACAGGAATACATGCAGGCCTAGGAACACCTAGGAACAGCTGTGAAGTATGTTTCATAATTCCATGGTGTTTGGGTTGCATCTGTGCATGTATTTAGATTATTTCTCTGTTATATTTTTCTCAAGCACAGAACTGGCCCCCTTAGTTCATTTCCTTGTTTGTTCTTATTCCTTGTGCAGTAAAATGTTCATTAGTATTTTAGTGAACTCTTCCTTCTTCCATAATTACTCCCAGTTGTGCCTCGTCTTCTTGATTACCCCGTGTACATATATATTCTCACCTGCACCATTGTAATATCTACTCATGTGGGCTTCAGTGTCCCTTGGTCTCCTGAGTTGACCTGTAAGTGTTTTTGGAGTTTGACTGCCAACCTCTTGTATGCACCTCAATCTGCCACTCTTTTGTAACAAATTGTGAAAGTACAAAGGTGGCAGCATCATGTTTTGTGGGTGTTTTGCTGCAGGATAAATTGGTACACTTCACAGAATAGAAGCCATCATAAAAGAATATTGTGTTGAAATATTTTAAGCAACATCTCAATATGTGACTCAGAGAGATTAAGGTTGGGCTAAAGTTGACAATGATCCTAATCATAATCCTAAATCAGTCACAAAGTGGCTTAAGTTCAGCATAGTCAATGTTTTGGTGTGGCCGTCACAAAGCTGCGATCTTGGTCCCATAGAAAATCTGTGTGCAGAGTTGAACGCATATATGAGAACTAGACTGAATACAAATCTCACTGGGTTACAGCAATTCTGTCAGGAGCAATGGGGCTGAACTCCAGCAAGCTGTTGTTTAACTAACAGCTTGTGGAAGGACAAATAAAACATATTCTGCAATAGAAATTATTTGGTGATCCTCTTGCCTAAAACGGAAAAAGTTTGATCTGATTTCATGTGACACAGAGGGAAATTTATGTCTTTTTTAATAGCAACAGCCTAGTTTCAGCTGTATATGCTGATTTCAGGCCCTATTAGTAAATTTCCTCACTTTGTATGTTTACATTCATAGAATAATCTACTTGTAGATCCTGAGCACAGAAAAAAACATAACACTGTTTGTTTTCAGGGTTTATCAGGCATAAAAGGAGAAGAGGGCAAGGCAGGAAAGCCTGGACAAAAGGTGAAATGTACCTTTTATTCTCATACATCTTGTAGAACTTGTTAATCTACAAACATGATGATACTACTTCTGTGAATGTATCTTCTGTTTTCTGATTAGTTGTGTCTCTGCCCTTTGCTCTAATTCAGGGCAGTCATGGGGAGAAAGGCATAACTGGTCCTCCAGGCATTAAAGGAGACATGGTGAGTTTTCATTATTTCTCCCCCTGAGGCAACTGTTTGGCTGGTCAGGCTTATTTTATGGTCTGAATGATGACAAACTGGTTCAACGTTTCTGTAATTGTGTCTTTGCAAGGGAGCAAGAGGCCAACAAGGTGCAAAGGGTGAAACTGGGAAACATGGCACAGTGGTAATTGTTTCCTTTTGTTTTCCTTTTTGACTAAATTAATGTTTTGATTGTTTATTCTATGTTACATGACTTTGTGTTTTTATGTTTGTTATGATGTAAAGCACTTTGAAATGCCTTGCTGCTGAAATGTGCTATACAAATAAAATTTGATTTGATTTGATTTTAACCGTGAACATGAAACCCAATCCCACATGACACTGTGCTGTGCTCACTGTTTGTGCAATAATGCACTTTCAGGGCACTGTAGGAAAATTAGGATTTGTTGGGTCTCCGGGATCTAAAGGCCGACCTGGACCTGCTGGTCTGCCTGGTTCTCCTGGATTCAAAGGAATTCAGGGGCCAAAAGTAAGAAAAGTTTCAATTGTGAACCTGAATAAAAATAAAGCTGATATATAACAGTTAAAATAAATAGTTTAGCAAATCAATATTTATATTTCACCTGTTTGGTCTAAGTGCTGTGGTTTTCTCATCCTGTTTGAAGATTGATATTTAAGGATGTGTTTCTGTGGTATTTTTTTATATGTATATAAAAAGGGAAAAGTTGGCCAGTCTGGAGGAAAGGGAACCAAAGGAGCTCCTGGGAAAACTGTGAGTTTCATTTTGTTGAGGAAAAATTAGATCTCATCCAGTTGAGCTGATCCGGAAGTCAAAATAAATCTATGTTCTTAAAATGGACATCAGTCTTTTCTTAAAAATGATCTTTTGAGCACATTCATGTTGCTTCCTACTGGTTACAAAATGAAAAAATTTATCAAAACAGAACTGAAGTAAACTGTGAGATTCTAAAATTTCAATCTAACTTGTTTCAGATTATTTTGTTCTTTGGATGATTCCCCCAATTTTACTTCAATCTTGGTAAAATTATTAGACTTAATTTAAAAAGTGAAGATGTAGAAGCTATGGGATGTGGCATTTCTTTGGAAAAAATGTCACTGAGAGACAATCATTGAACAGTACCCCATCAATCAGGCAGAAACAGAAATATTAAATCCAGAAAGAAATTGTGTCTTAAAATCCTAATATTTTTGTTGTGCAGTACACACATTAAAGATCATGACCTAATGAAACGAATTACATAGGCTCTATTCTTTTAAAGCGTGTGGATGAAATCAGACACTGTGGATTAGCTTAATAAAATACTTTTCCATAGTGAAACAAGGTGGTGGCAGCATGTTTCTGTGGCAATCCTTGGTTTCATCCTAGTCTCTAAAATGTACAATTAATATTTTACACAAAAAAAAACAATAAAGAAACTGAAGGTCTGTAACAAGTTATATATAGAGAGGTAAGCTCCATAATATATAAATATAAAAAATTGCTTTATAGGGATCTGATGGCCAAAAAGGGAGGCCTGGACCTCCTGGAACACCTGGAAAACCAGCAAGTATCTTTACCGAATAAAACACAAACATACATATTTTAAACTGACACCATGCAGAAATTCATTGAAAGTGTGACATAATTTGTCATGCAAATGTAAATGCTTGTTTTTTACATGTCAGGGCTTACATGGTTTGAATGGTTTGCTGGGGGTTGACGGAAATGAAGGGTATCCGGTGAGAACGGTTTTTGCTTTTTACTTTTCAGATTTCTATTTCAGATGATGATTAAGTTGTTTAAACAATATTCTTTTCTTCTGCTCATCCTAAAGGGGGCTATTGGTTTGAGAGGAGCTCCCGGGGCTCCCGGCAGCCTTGGGGAGACAGTAAGTCCTTGATCATGTTGAATCAAATTAAAAAAAGTGTGGAGGGGATTCTGCCAAATAGAAATAGTTTTATGTTTATTATAGGGAAAACCTGGACCTCCTGGGAGTAGAGGACACACTGGAGCTATCGGAGTTAAGGCATGTTATACATACATTAAAGAATAATTTGACAATGCAATAAAAATATAAGAACATAGTTGTCTTTGTTTAATTCTCAGGGTAAAACTGGCCCGAAAGGAGCAAATGGACCACTTGGACCAGTTGGGCCAAAGGTAGGCTTGTTAATTTTAAAGAAGAATAAATACATATTTCTGAGCATTTTTAACACTTATGGTGTTAAAATAAATAACACTTATTATTCAGGGAGTCCCTGGGCTGAGAGGAGAAAAGGGTGAAACAGGCAGCGCTGGCACTGAGGTAGAAGGCATATAATATAGATCTTACATGATCATCACCTCACAAGCAATAGGCTAAAATATTTCCAATATACTTCTCTATTATCAGTGCTGCAAAAGGTAAACTATTTACACTCACAGGGGTGACGCTAATACTGTTTTTACCAAACAGTGTATTGTGCATGATTAGATTATATACTTTTATTGTGAACCCAGATAAAAGTATCCACAAGTTTATTATTAATATTTACAGGGTTTTTTGGGTGAAATTGGGATGCCAGGTCCGGTTGGTCCACTAGGGCCAAAGGTAATTTGAGTTTATTGCAAAATAATTTAGTTGCGTCCTTTATAAGGTTTCTTTTAATCCAGACTTAATTAATTTCTAACTTTGACTTCAGGGGAATCCTGGTTTGCAGGGGCTAAAAGGCCAAACTGGTCAAAAAGGAAATCATGTAAGTTTATTTTTTTGTTTAGGTTTGTTTTCTAATGTTTTAATAAGTAGTTGAACGTTAAAAATCAATATCTGTTTTCTATAGGGTCACCTGGGTGCTCATGGTCCATCAGGGCAGAGAGGCTCTCCTGGATTAACTGTATGTTCTCGACATATTACACTCTTTAAAAGTGAAATTTTGACTTTACGTATAATAAATAATGTACTGTTTGTTTTTTGTTTGTTTGTTTTCATCTAATTCTTCAATAACACTGTGTAACCATCTTTATCACAGGGTCATCTTGGAAAAAAGGTGATTTTCTAAAATATTTATTTATATTCCTACAAACATGTAAATCTAATTATGGTTAAGCTTTAAAAAAACATTATTAAAGGTGAAGAAATAGTTTGTTTTATCTTTAGAGTTTGCATTCTGTTATTTAGGTCGGATATGTACTGATATTGTTATCATTTGGACATGTTAATAGCTTGATTGCCATTAACTTAAACTGATATTTAAAGGGGATCAAGGGAGTGCAAGGAAAAAGAGGACCAAAGGGAGCTGAAGGCAAACCCGGACCTCCTGTAAGAGACATTGTGATAATACAAACATGCGCCGTTCCCGGCAACAACAAAAAAAAAACTTCATACACTTTGAACATTAAACCCATGTAGGTGTTACAACCACAGATGATTGTGTACAACTCAAAATATTCAGTTGAACTATCACAATGAACACACCATTCCCACAGTTCTACATGGTAATAGCAGAATCATGCTGTGGGGAAGCTAGTAAGAGTTCATAGATGAGTACAGCAAAATCCTAAAAGAAAATCTGAGAGTTTGCAAAGGACAATGAAATGGTTTAGATCACAGGTGTCAAAACTCCAGTCCTGGAGGGCCACTGTCCTGAAACTTTTAGATGTGCCTCTGCTGCACCACACCTGAATAAAATAACTGGGTCATTAGCAAGGCTCTGGAGAACTTATCTACACAAAGATAAGTTCTTGTACCTGTGGCACATCTAAAACCTGCAGGACGGTGGCTCTTAAGGACTGGAGTTTGACACCCCTGGTTTATATCAAATTGCCCAGTCAAAGCCCATATATAAATCAAATTGAGAATCCGTAGCTAGACTTAGAAGATGATGTTTACTGGCTTCTAAGTCGACTGAGAAGAATAGATAAATAGACTTTAAAAGCCATGCAGTTGTACTTGCAGATAAAGGCGTTTCTAGAAAAGATGCATACCACACTTTTCACTTTTTGCTGAAGTATTTGAAAATTAAATCCTCTAAAATGTGCTGAAGTTTTTGGTTACTAAATCACAAAATTGGAAATAGTTCAAGGGGTATGAATAATTTTGCAGATTGAAAATTAAGTCTGATCAAGAAACATCTTACTGTAATGCAGCTGAATTAGTTTGTATTTTCCTATTTTCTTCCCAGGGACTACCAGGATTGCCCGGCAGACTCAGACATAAACAAATACAATCTGAGTCAAGACCTGATCTACCAACTGAGCAAAGGCCCACGTCCAGACCCAGTTCAAGGCACAGACTGAAAAATTCCCATGATTCTCCTGATCTACTAAAACCAGATGAACAAAAGGTTGCACAAACTCTCTTGTGATATAGATGCTGTGTTGAATGATCTTTCTGTCTGTCAGTCACTGTAGTTTCATTTACAAGAAGGTTACTGATTCCTCTGCAGCAGAGCCGGTTGATGTCATTGTCTGCAGATGAGCAAGCTGAAGTATCCTCCAGCTTGCCTTTGGGAACAAAAGATGATCCAGGCACCACCTGCTATGAACTGAAACTTATCCATCCACATCTGGAAGATGGTGAGCACCTGTACCGCTTTAGAGTCAACAAACTCAACAATTGGTATCTTTTATAGGAGACTGATGAGGTTTTCTGTTTCAAATTATTTTGAGCGTCCAGGTTATTTTTATATGGACCCCAATCAAGGCTGTGCATGCGATGCAGTGAAAGTATTTTGCAACTTCACAGCTGGAGGAGCAACCTGCATAGATCCTCAACATTCACAGGTATGTCAGAGGAATAAGTGTTAAACAATTAAAGGTGTGTGAAACATATGTATAAGTTTAAATATTTACCTTGCATTCACTTAAATGGGTGTCATTTCCATAGATCAAAATGAGTTTGAAACCAGACATGAAGTCAGGAATGCCGGTGCAGTGGTTTACTCTTCAATACAACAAATATGGAGTAAGTCTCAGAAATTTTCTTGAATAATCTGGACAAATGAATAGTTGCTTCTTCTATCTCTTTCCTCCACATTTATTTTGTTCTCTGTTTTTGGACAGTTGGAGTATACCACTGTGGACATTGTACAACTGAGGTTTTTGAGGTTCCACAGTCACACTTCTTTCCAGCACATCACTCTCAAATGTGAAGGAAACCAGTCCAGTCCCACTGCCACAGCAAGTTTAGCCAAGTGGATTATAAACTTGCAGGGGGATTCTGGCAAAATCATTGACACACGCTTCATTGCAGTTTACAGGAAAACCTGTGAGGTCAGAGGGAAAAAAAAGTCTGCAATTGCTTCTGTTGAAAAGGCATTCTTTATATGAATGCATGTCAAGGCAGACAAAACATACAATGTTATGCAAGCAACATAGACTACACAGGCACACTATCTATTTCTTGATGTGTCTATTTAAAAGAATGACAATAATGAATTTAAAGTACCTACCTAAATGTGACTAAATGATGGATAAGGATATTGTAATAAAAAGATGAGTTTTCAGGCTTGTCAAGAATTTTAACACAAGAGATCCAATAGCAGTGAAAAAAAGCCTGGACCATCTCCTTCTGAAAAGTGAGCTGCAGAACGGTCACCACTAGTGCAGAGCTTGAATTGGTAGCAGATAGTTGTAAATGCACAGAAAAAATACTGAGACAAGAAGACCAGCAAAGAAGCCACTTCTGTCCTTGGGGAAAAAAACTATAACTTAAAAAAATGGTTCACAATGTCTACATTGACTTTTTGGTCACATTTGATATATTTGAATAAATGGTTTTGAGACAATTAAATAGTTTTTTCTTTTGTTACCATTATAACATTAAAAAAACAATCTGGAAATCATGTAAAACCCTTTCCTCGTGTACATGTTTGTTTTAAGAACGAAGTCAACATCTTTCCTTTCCGTCTGTTTTTCTAGGTGCACATGGTGGTGAAGGTTCGAGGTAGCACAGAGTTGCATCGAGGGGATATGGAGTTACTTCCTCTCAGAGATTTGGGAATAGAGTTGAGCAGTAGAGCCAGCAGTATCTCTGAGATCGCTGTAGTTTTGGGACCTCTTTGCTTCTTGTGAGCAGTATGTTATGTATGGGATTATATTCCTAATGGTTCAATAAAATTGTCTAAGTTATTGTGTACAATCCATACTGTATATGTCAGGAGGGTAATTTGGTTAAATATGATTTAGTCTGAGCTGTTTTTGTATATTTCGGAAGTATTTATTTGGACATAAAGCTATTATTTGCTCAAATACATAATTGTTTGATATTTGATTGATAGTGTACAGTTATTTTATAAATATTTTTCTCCATTTACATTAAAATATTTGATACGCATATGCATTTTATGTACTGAAAGTGCTCACAATGTAGAGTAGATGCTGAACTTGGACAAGTTAATGTTAATGTCTGATGTTTATTTCACTGTTTGAAGTTGTTTCTTGTTTGTGCACACAATCTTGTCCAATAAAGCTGATTCTGTTTTTGGCTTCTTTAAACCACCTCATGTTACATCTGAATGTATTAAGAGGGTTTTGTCTAATTCAATGGGAAGATATTTAAAATCTCATGTTTGTTTGGTTTTTTTTAAAGAATAAAGAATGAGTCTTTCTTTTCTTAAAATCATTAAAAATATAACATCCTTATATTGTAACTTCATTTTATTGCCACAATACTGTTTCATTCCAGTCCAAAATCATAGATTTGAAACTTTCTGCAGCTGTTTTACAAAAGGTAAATGCTTCATGAAAATCCTCTCTAGATTTTTTAGTAAAGTGGTTTGTTGGATATATTCAATAAAATATTTTAAAGTGAGCCTTTACCTTGTTGGTGACCAATACTTTTCCAGACGTAAGATATTTATGTTCGTAAAATTATCCGAATAAAACTGATAGGTTTTATGTGAAAAATGCAGTGGCAAAATATTAATGCGTTTAATTAAAATGTCTTTTTTACTGGTGTTTATATTTGTTCCGTTATACTCTGTAACAGCCTGACAAAAACTAGCTGGGATTGCATAAAAACATATCCTCTCACTCTTCTTTTGAAACCCCTTCCCTCCCCGGCGCCGTTGTTGGTGACGTCAAAAGGAGGAGAGATTTCGGCCAATCACCATCGAGGATCCGGCTCATCATCTGCTCAGCGTTTGCACCATGGAGTAGTAGGTGAACTCACGTTGTCGATATTAGACCAAGACAGGAGCTTATCTGTTTAGTAGCCAGGGGAAGACTCGAAAGAGAGGACCGGGCTGCGGAAGCGAGTAAGTAATTGAGGAAGTTGCTATTTTTTACATGTCTAATCGGTGTCAGGTCGTCTGTGGTTGACCATGGAAGGCTAATTTGACTAGCTCTGTCATTCATACAGCAGCTAGGTTGTGTTATTTGTCCATTTGCAACTGCATGTTATGGTCGATAAGCTGGCGGAAGGTAATTGGTTAGCTATCTCTCTGTCCGCTGTTGAGAGGCTGCTCATGTGAGAGTGCTTTCATTGTGAACTGAGTTTGCTTTGTCCGTCATTTAAAATCCTCCTCATTCCTTTCACTGACATGTGAAGGGTGATATATTTGCTAACTTGCCTTCTTTATGGTGTCTAACCTCTCTGCTTCAAAGCTGCCTCAAATAAATCCAATCGTTTTGCTTCTGTAGGATGGAAACCGGAGGAGAAAGTTTGCTCAGGTCCCGCAGCCGAGCCGTCAACAATCCGTCTCCCTTCCCTGAGCTGGATGGAGGATCTAGTCCTGGAAGACATCCGCATGGGAACGGCGATAACCATATCACAAGCAATGGTGAGCAAACATCACACACACCCACACATCTCAGGCAGATTGCGTAAGGGGACACTGTTGCAGATTTTTAGATGATTCACATCTTCCTGTTTCGCATCAGTATATGTGTTAATGTGTGTGTGTGTGGTTTTTTTTTTTTTTTTAAAGGCTGAATTGTGATGGTCTGTTCCTCTTAAGTGAACACTTTTGACCTTTGGTACAGCATACAGTAGGAAGCAACAGTAGTTACAATACCTTAAAACCACAGTCTTTAGAGTTTTTTTCTGCTTTGAGGCAAAACTTTGCCTGTGTGGAAACAAATAAATTAAGAAACTGTTCTCATTGTGTATGTCATTCTAATATATTTATACCATCCTGGTGCAGTGAAAACGACAAACTAAAAATATAGTATTTCTTATGGATGATATTTTTCATGTTGTCACATGACATTAGGGGTGCTGCTAGGAATCTTGGGCCCCCTGACAAAAAGTTTAATTGGGCCCCCCACACAGCTGCTGTTATAATTTATGCAGCTTTAATTTCACTTAGGAGAGGACGAGAGGCTGCTGGCTGACTCACCTGTTGAATGGTAAAAGGTACAGGGACACGTTAATTATATAAATATCTTGGCCATTTATTTTCTTAATTCATTACATGATAGTGAAATGGAGGCAAACAGAAGTGTGTAGTTAAGCTAACTATGCTAAATAGTTGATAATCTCATACCGTCCACCCACCTCTTTTGGAGAAAAACTGGGTTATAAAGTGGCACTCTTGCCTTCTTCCCTCTCTCTCTCCTTCTCCCTCTCTCTATTTTTTTATTTTTGTTTTTTGAAAACCTGATTTTATCATTTTTCTTAGCATATTAACTGCCATAGTTGTTCTTGTCTTCTACTGACTGCTGCTGAACACTGTCAAGTGCTCCAAGCAGGAACAAACCATTTCATGCAGATCCAGGGCGGTTCAGGGCAAATGTGTGTTTTTTGGTCTGGGAGTGGGATCATTAAATGTTTACTGCTAAAAACGATCTTTGAAAATACAATATGATTAATTTTGTAATTGACAGGGCCCCAATTGTTTGTTTTTTTAATTTTATTTCTATTAACAAAAACTACATAAATTGTGGAGGGCCCCCTGTTGGTCAGGGGTCCTTAGAATTGTCATAACCTTTCCCCCATATACGCATGACATACATGGGGTAGTGCTACTCCACCCATGCTGACATCAGTGAAAGAACAACTGTGTCAATCATCAGGCATCTGTGTATGCTGTTGACCTACAGTAACCTTAACTAGCAGAAGATATGACTTTTTGGGATTTACCGCTGATTTATTTTGTTTCCCAAACTCAAATTAATCATTGTTCCACTGAACGGTCTATTAGCTTAGCTGACTTTGAGGATAACCAATCTGAAGGATTTCTCATTGAAAGCTTTTTTGATAATTGAACATGCCAAATTTAGGTCTTTCCACAGCACAAAGCTGCATTTATATTTCAAATGTGATTACCAAATGGTTCATGCTGTTCTTTTTTTGTTGTTGTTGTTTTTTTAATGGCATTATCATGTGTTATTTCAATTTCAGGGAAAATTGAAGTGGAGCATGTGATCAGCAAAAAGCTGCAACTAAAAAGGAAAGCAGAGGTTAGTTGGTTCCAGAACTACACAATATATTCATAATCACATCAACATCAATGTGCAATTTTCTTTGTTATTCCAAAGGACCACTTGGATGCAGAATTTGGTTAGGCTTTTGTATTTCAGTTGCAACATATTCAGTTGAATGGACTTTTATTGAGCTTAATGCCCTCAAAGAGCATTTTTTTTGTATTTGTCTTGGTAGAACCTTTTGAGTCTCCCCCCATTAGATAAGCTGTGCTCCTGTCATATGAATGACCACAGATTTAAATTCAAATCCAAAGACTGTCTTAGATTTCTTTCACAACAGCCTGCAGGTTGACTCGAGGTGTGGACCCAGCTTTGCTCACACTTGAGTTAAAATTCACTTTTGGGCTTAACTATACATGTGAAGATGCAAAAATCATTATAACAATTGTGTTTGTGATTTTATTTTTATCATTCAGTGGTTGGATTAAGTGTATATTGTAAACTGTAAAAATGGATTTGAAGCTTCAGTCACTTCTGAGCATATATGAACCCTAATTGAGTCATTATGGATAATCTTGATTATCTGTGAACTTGATAAAATGATATCGTGACTGAAACAAAGAACAGAAAGAGATCATTTATATAAACTGACATTCAGTTAATTTTCTGTTTTCTGCCTCATTTTTTTTATAAACCAGCTTGATTAATGTCAAACCAGAGCAGAAATGCGTACTGGAAGGATGATTACAAAAGATGTGTTCAGTTTGGCTAAAGGTTGAAAAAGTCCATGACACACTCATTTGTTGCAAAACACTTCAAGTTGTGCTGATTTAGTATGCTTGTCCTACTTTGTGAAAGTCGCAGTGACGTACTGTGGAAGAATATTATCTCTTCGCTCAGTTTAAGCACCTAAAAAGGATTGTTTATGGGTGCTTTTTATTTGGCCAGGGCCTGAAGAGTGACCTGATGCGTCAGTTTGAAAGCCAAGTCCATGATTTTATGGACAGTCTTATTGAAGAATCAGCCAGCCTTGAGTCCAAACCTCTACCTGCAGCCTTCTCACCTCCACTGTCGGACAAGGAGAGGAGCAAACTTGGGTACTGCATTTCCTCATCAACCCTGAACCTGTATAGATGTGCAAAGATGTTCCTTTGCCTATTTTCTTGTTATGATGGTAATTCTCTGACAAGAAAATACAAATTTAGCCCTTTATTCCCCACTTTCCCTTCCATAGGCACTTTCAGCCTCCTCATAGCCACTGGAAGCACTTTGTTACTCGGAGATCCCTGCTAGAGTAAGTTCATACTTCACTATGCAAGTCATTCAAATGAGATTCTCTGTAATTTGAGTGCTGAATGGTTTTCCTAAAGACTGCAACATCTTTTTCACACAACTGCACTGTACAGTCACTAGATTTATGATGTGTGTTTTTCCACAGTGAGCTGTTTGAGGTGAACCACATCAGGACCATCTACCATATGTTTATTGCCCTGCTCATTCTCTTTATTCTCAGCACAGTCGTGGTCGATTTTCTTGATGAAGGCAGGTAATACTGAATAATGTGAGCACTTTGTATTTGTTTTATCTTTTTTTTTTTTTTTTTATTACCTAGACATCATATTAAATCCTTTCATTTCTCTTAATCTCTTCTGCCTTAGGTTGGTCTTGGACTTTGACCTGCTGGTCTATGCATTTGGACAGTTCCCTCTAGTGGTGTGCACATGGCTTTGCATGTTCCTGTCCATACTGCTGGTTCCCTACACCTTATTCCATATGTGGTCACAAAGCCAGTCGGGCTCCCATGGCCAGCAGAGGCTGTACACCTGGCTGTTTGGCTCTGCGTTCCTGCTCTACCAAGGCCTGTGTTTGGGTTTCCTACCAACATATGTGGTAGTGACCAACAGTTTCCCGCCTGCTTCTTGCTTCATCGTCATCATAGAACAGGTTGGTATTCTGGTGAAGGTTGTTTTTATTTTGACTGAAATGTTTATCTTCATATTTCGATGTACATGTCTTAATCTTGGAATATTTCTCTTGTTTCAGGTTCGCCTGATGATGAAAGCCCACTCCTTTATCAGAGAGAATGTGCCAAGAGTCCTAGCCTGGAAAAAAGACAGGACAAGTGTGTTGCTATTTCACTTAAACTTAATTATTGTTGTGTAATTTATGTATTAACTTTGCAGTACCGACATATTTATACTAAGGTGAATTATTAATATTATTATAATACGATGAAATGTTTACTAGTTGGATGACTTGCACTGGACTTATTGTCCCCTTTGTCTTTCTAATTGCTGTCATTTATAGGCAATGGACCTGTGGTTCCTCAGGTTTCCCAGTATCTCTACTTCTTGTTTGCGCCAACTCTTATTTATAGAGACAAATACCCTAGGTAAACTGACTTTCTTAGTTATTTGTCTAGTTTCAATTGTGACTTCCTTCTAGGCCATAAAACAAATCATTTTTCTCTTCCGTTAGAAACCCGGTGACCAGATGGGGCTATGTGGCCTCAAAGTTACTTCAGGTACTGAATTGTACTGCTGTTGTATAACATTTGAAGTAAAAGAAAACTTTCTAACGTTTCCGCCTTCCTTCAATGTTCCACAGGTACTTGGCTGTCTCTTTTATACCTACTACATATTTGTGCGGTTGTGCATCCCACAGTTTCGCAGCATCAGTCTGCAGCTGTTCAATCTGCGTGCCATGGTCCTTTGTGTCTTTAACTCTATACTGCCAGGTAAATTTTAATTGGATTTGTATTGAATTAAACTTTTTAATGAACTCTTGGCTTGAATTTTTTTTTTCTTTTTTTTTTTTTTTCTTTTTTGTAGGTGTTTTGGTTCTACTGCTGGGTTTTTTTGCCTTTCTCCACTGCTGGCTCAACGCTTTTGCTGAGATGCTTCGCTTTGCAGACCGAATGTTTTACAAGGTACTGCTGTCGCTTTCTGACAGATGTTACCCAAGTACTCAAGTTATAAATAAAATGTGCATTAATTTTACAATTACACATTATAGGACTGGTGGAACTCAACATCTTATGCTAATTACTACCGTACTTGGAATGTGGTAGTGCATGATTGGCTGTATTACTATGTGTACAAGGACTTCCTTTTGGTAAGTGGGTTTTATGTTGAAATCCAGAATATTTTAGTATGATAAGTATTTTTAAAATGTTTTTAGTAAATGTAACACAGTATTCATTTCTTTCTGTTACTGTCCTTCCAGATATCTCAGAAGCGTTTCCGACCAGCCGCCATGTTTTTTGTGTTTACTGTGTCTGCAGTGGTGCATGAGTACATTCTTGCAGTTAGCTTTGGATTCTTCTATCCGGTGCTTTTCTGCCTCTTTATGTGCTTTGGAAGTAAGGGGGAAAATAATTTGTAAGGTTCATTTATCTTGTTTCCTAGCCTCTTCTTAATTTCTGTTCTTTCAACAGTGATGTTCAACTTTATTTTCCACGATCGAAGGAAAGGCCCAATTTGGAACATATTAATGTGGACGTCCCTCTTTCTGGGTCAGGGGGTCATTATGTGTCTGTACTCTCAAGAGTGGTATGCCAGACGGTACTGTCCACTCAAAGAGGTAACACCAGGACTTTGAGAATTTACACTTTATCTTCCAGGTATACATTGCCCATAACTAATTTTAATGGGATTTTATATGACCAAGTAGACTTAAAAATATGTGTGGAAAGAGAAAAATGTACATGAATTTCAAAGCTTTCCATCATTTATATTGATGGAGAGTGTCTGTGAACAGCATTTTATAATCCTTACCTGAAAATGATTTTAGGTCCGGACTTTGACTAGGGCATTTTAACATGTAGAAGCTTTGATCTCAACCAGGGGTGCCCCGGTTGAGGCGTAATATCTTGCAACTTTCAGATGCATAGCTTTTCCAACACACCTGAATATGTAATTTTCCTTACACAGTTATTTTGGGCAAATTTGTGTTTGTCTATCTTCTGTAAAAATATGAAAGTTTGTTGTTTCTTTTACCCAACTACAGTAGAAGCAGTTTGAAAAGTACAAACAGTTTTTAGAGGTACTGTTGTTGTTTAGCTGAAGTGTGAACTCTGTGCAGCTATTCATAATTGTTTCTGTTCCAGTCTTCATTCCTGGACTTGCTGAAGCCTCGTTCGTGGAGTTGTCAGAGAGACCTAATGACTGGACCCGATAAGATAAAATGGGACTATTGAGAGGAACCCAATCACCAATCAAGATGGACTCACCAGCTCTCCTCTCACTGTCATTTTTAATTTATTGCATTTAAAAATTTTGAATCCTACAGTGTGTGAATGAATGTATTGATTATCTGCTGAGATGCCAAAATCACAATATCAAGAGTGCCTTATTTAATATATATATATATAAATTTGAAGCGCCAACTTGAATTTTTTTTCTCATGGGCCCATAATGCTTTGGGTCCACTGTGAAACCACTTGTGCAAACAATGACATGGCAGCTTAATATGAACATTACACAATGAACACATTATCTGTATGTGATGTAATGGTTAATATTTACCAAGGTGGTATGTTGTAACTTGATTGTTACTACAAGAAATGACCTTATTTTTATTGCCAGTTGGGTTTTTGTTAAATGATATTTTGGATATCAAACATTCTCACTGGATATCTCTTATGGATATCTCACTGTAAATGAGATATGGTGGTCTTTGTATTATTGGGTGACAGGATATTAGTGTTGTATTTAATTATTAACTTATTAAGCAGATTGACTAAGCACAAATGAACTCCTCTGTTCATCTACAATGTCACAACAATAAGATATTTTGGTCACTTTAATGATATTTTTGCAAAACCCAAAGTAAATCCTTGGTTTACAAAATATTTAAGATGGTTGCTGTAACTACTGATATTATGCTGAATAAACCCTTAAATTATGTAAGTACTTTAAAGTAACAGACTAGAGAACATGGTTAATATTTCTGATATGTCTTCGTTATAAGTATTTGAATCTATACACGGTGATTTATGGCGTCTTTGTGAAACAATTGTCTGAATTGCAGCTGGCTGCTTAATTGTCACAACAATAATGCAATATTGCAACAAGAAAACCACGAACAGGCTTGCTTTTTCAGATCTGTTAATTATTTTTTTGTAATGAAAATCATGCAAAAAATGATTTTCATTTCTCTAAAATCAGAGAAATGCTCCAGCGTCCAACATGATTCTGGAGTATGTTTTTTGTTTTTTTTAGGGTCGTTGATAAACTGCTTTACTGCAGCGATTGTGGGTCTGGATGCTCACAACTTTAAGTTGTGTGAGTTGCACAACTTAAAGTAGAAACCAGCAATGCAGAACTTGAGACTTTCACAAACAAAACTGGATCACCACAAGGTGGCACTCTAGTAAAAGTCTTAAACTGCTCATTTGATCAAGAACAGATTCCCAGGATTGTTTGGATTCCTTTAAACTAATGTGTAATAAACAAGTAACGGAAAAATATTTTCATACCATGCATGGATTAAAATATTTAAAGTTTCTGTCGCAATTTAAATGTTTTTTTTTATTTTTATATAATGCCACTATGGGCTGCTAAGTAGTTAAATTATTTACAATATAATTACTTTTGAAAGCAGATTTGACTACATGCCACTTTTGATTTTAATTTGATTATCAGTAGTTTTCAGACACATGTAGTGTCTGAATTGTTCCCAACACAACACAATGTAAAAACTAAAGAATTTCCATAAGTTTGTGTTCTTTCGATGTCATTTTCTGTGTAAATTTATATAAAACAGTTTTGTGAAAAAGTTTGGATTCATCTCTCATAATGATTGTGTACCTTCTGTGTTTGAGAGGGATAGGAAATTGCAGTTTTTTTTAATTTTCTTAAATCATTTGCATTTCAGCACCTGAATTGTTTAATCAACCTAACTGAATGAATAAGAAATTGACTGAACTCTGTGGATGAGCCTGTGTTGTCTACATCTAGTGGAAATTCATAAATTCAATTACTTTAAATTGAATTTATGAATTTAAATGACATCTTTTGTGATTTTAATACCAGCTGAAGGATGACGCATCTCTCTCTAAAGTGTTGTACCAACTGTTCCCCCCCCTAATACGTCTCATGTTCTGGTATCTAATTATATTAGATACCAGTAGATAGTTTTGGGGTAGAGAGGCATCCTCCACATATCCAGATTTTTTGAATGCATGCTGCACAACTATAGGGGAATTTTTCTACCATTATCCAAGAGCACACATGTTCTGTTTGAGAGCAAGTTCTGCACTCAAAAAATTTGTAAGCAAGAGTATTAAAAGTTTTGAGAACAAAATACCTGAAATCTTGCTCTCAGACTGAACAAGTGTGCTCATAGCAATACTGCGTGGGATTGAAGCTGTGTAATTGGGGTGTAGTATTCGTGTATATGAAGAATATCCTGTCATTTCAGGTGACCTGCACCTGAAATGTGCAGTTCGGTGGACACGTTGTGGCTGCATTGCATTTGATAAAAATCTACAACGGATTAATACGCAAAAAAGATTTTGCGGTGATCTGTATTTGTAGATATCTATGTTTAATTTAATTCTAATAAAAACCTGTTTCCCCATGTCTGATGCTATTTCATTCTGACGCGTAGCACTGACAGACTTGGCTATCTATCCGTGCTACGGCAGAAAAATCTGACGAGGTAGCACAGATAGTCAGAACACCGGTGTTTGCGCTGGAGCTGACAGGGGGCCGAGGCGAGCCCCCCGCCTTGTGCAACACATCCTTCTATTCTGCGGTAAAGATGGCGGCGTCAGAGGGGGCGCGCAGCGGCTCGACAACGGGAAAACGGCTCTGATTCGATCCACTTTGACTGTTTAAACTCTTCGGATAGCTTTCGTTACTCCTCATAATTCATCTGGACCACCCGGATAGAGAAAATCGCTGTCACACCCCAGGGCTGTGATTTTATTGTTAGAGGCAGGCTGGGTGGGTTTCACTGGTAGCTGCTATCGTTAGCCGAGCCAGCTAACACGGGCTAGTTCACGTTCGTGGAGAACACCGGAGAGAGGATTCGGGCTAGGCCGCTGCAGCTCGGGGGAATGTGAACCGTAGGGACACGGTGGGGGGAGGTTTGCTTGCTTGGTCCCAAACGTCCTCACGCAAAAGAACCGGGATGGGACAGCAGGTTGGCCGCGTCGGTGAGGTTACATCGACCGGACTCCAGCCGCCACAGCCCCACGCGTCCCAGCCACACCAGGGGAAGGGGAGCCGGGGGAGCGTCGCCGGGAGGAGACCCCGGGAACCCGGCTGCAGCACCATGATACCGCCGGCCAGGACAACCGTGACCAACACGCCCGACCCAGGGATAAATATATTCACGCAGCATTCAGGTAAAGAGAGAGCCATATCTGTAAAGGTGTGGGTGGTTGTGTGTGTGTGTGTGGTGTGTTTTTTACCTACATATATCTTTGCTGCTGTTAAATCACTGCTAGCATTTCCATGCTATTTGTCAACGACGCCTTAGCGGAACTAGCTTTAGGTTCCAACCTTAGCTTTAAATGCATCCTCTATTTACTTCTGCTTTTATCTACTTTTTTAAAGTGTGGACCTTAAGCGGTTTGTTCCAGCATAACATAATAAGGCATGTGGTCTAATGAGCCTCAAAGCTTGTGAAAACAGCTATAGTAGTTCAGTGCTTTCTGCTGGAAGGGTGTTCGCCCCTGCAGTTCTTCAGATATCTGGTTGGGAAACACTGATTGTTGCTTCCGGAGGCTGACATGCAATTCCACTCCATTTAACACACAATAGGATCCACATACCTCAGGCTTATATTACAATAGACAGTGGTTTTCAAAGGGTCACTTGATAGTGCTTAGTGACTTGGTAGAGCTGATGCCAAGTTTAATCCAAGTAGATAAATAAAGCTAGATTTTGTCAAATCAAAGATCAAAGCTTTCCATATATTATGTAAGAGACAGAAGACCACATTATTAAACTGATTTGAACAAAGGTAGCTCCAGTCATCTGACTCAAAACCACAGTTTTTCTGTCACAGTTCTGCCTGAAAGCTGTTTTTGTGCATTGGCAGTGAAATCTGCAGATCTTATCTACAGATGCACTGATCAGACCTTTCCTGGTTGATACAGAGTTACAGTTTTCGTTTAGGTTTAACCTTCTGATTCTTATTTACTTAGTGACTACTAAGTCACTAGTAAAAGTGACTTAGTAGAAAAGAATTGTTCCAAGTCTTTGGTTGAGGTCGTAGTTTTCAATCTTACTGAAAATGAGTTACAAGATTGGTCCTGTTTATGTATTAAGACATATCTGTAACCTTTATCTGGTTTATTTTAATATTTAAAACTGTGCATTAGACTACATGCTGATGGTTGTTGCACTTGTGTATTAAAAATTATTTTTTGAGTTTACATGCATAAAATAAGTTGTAGGAAATTTTTTTTGTAGGTGATGTACCATAGAGCTGATCAGGTGGAAAACTGTGATTCTGATCTCTGGCTAACCCATTTCTGCATCTCTAATCTACAGGATTTTCTCTTTGAACTCTAGAAAAGCGGTGAAACAGCTTGCTCTATTCACTCTGTGTTCTGCCTTGTTATTTTGCTGTTTCTTCCAGGCTTTTAAGTGAAGACAACAAAATGCCTCCTGCATGATTTGTGTTGATCATCATTTCATGTGATATGTACAATCTTTCTCTGAACATCCTACCAATACATTTGTTTGCACATTTTAAGGATTCAGCCCTTCTCGAGTGACATGTTTCCTGAAATAAATTATGGTAGCTTCATGTAAAATATGTAAAAAAAGACAAAAAAAAGGAACATTTGGCATAATTTGTCTAGTTTCCACTGATGACCCAGCCAGTTAGGACACACAGAAAGTGCAACCTTTGGGAATGGAAAGCATTTTCAGTTTTTGGCTCTCAGAAGTCACAGTCCTCTTAGACAGCCAGACAAAAGCTGTCTCGGAGTGGAGCATGGCTCGCTGTCTGCACTGTTCTGTTTTCTCCAATGTTGAGGCGAGAATAGCCTTTTTTCTTTATCTACCGGGATGCTTTCACACAGCTCCTCTGCAGAGAGACTGCAACTCTTCAAAGCACACAATAATAGAACAAAGGCTCTTTAAGTGGGGAAGCTTGCTACTGTGCACTGAGGCCTCCAATTCATATCAAACTAATGTTGTATTCTGATAGTCTATTGGCATAGCTGTGACTAAGCAGTATCCCATCCATCTTTGCAAGTGACATCAATTTCACTTTGGCCTACAGTAAATAATACATATTTTTTGTGAGTTTTTACTGTTAGTTTGGCATGTCTTCCACAAATACAAGTTCATACAACAAGGTTTAGGTTTTTATGTATTTATGTGATGAGCGCAAGACAATGGTTGACTGTTCTTGCACAACATACATTTAAATAAATAAGCCTGGGAGACAGTTCCGGGGTATTGCCAGGTAAAAAAGATGTTAATGTAGTGTAAAAGTACTATACTGTATTTAAAGGAAAAAATATACATACAATAATAGTTGCAAGTTTTGTAAATGTGGCATATTGTATGCAAATTATAACTATATTGCTTGATATAATGACTTCATGGATTTGTTTTATAATTAGGTTTTACTGCACAAAATTGGAATAAATAGGAATATGTCGTCTTAAAAGGGACTATAGGTGGTTTGAATGTAATTAAAATTTTACTCTAAAGCTGGATTAAACTATAATGTAGTGAACTAAACTCTGTGAGTTTGAACCAAGAGTACATTGGCATTGATTTGGATTGCACTTGACTAATATGACATCAGTTATATCGTAAGTAAAGCGACAGAATGCTGTGGAAATTAAATGGGGATGTAGCAAAACATACAGTATATAAACATACAGTCCAGGTTTCACTAGCACAGATATATGTAATGGTTTTCCAACTTGTGTTATTCTGGTGATTCTCCAATATATTGAAAATATAAATTTGGTGTCATAAAAGTTAGAGTGGGGTCATGGGAAGTTCTTTGGAGCAGAATTATTCTGTTCAGACTTGATTTGTCAGATTTCTGTCTTTAGATTAGAGTGGCTAAGTTGCAGTTTAGATTAACTGAAAAAACTTGAATAATTCTTGAATTCTGCACTGATGGAAAGCTTTGAAATGTACTAAATTAAACTCTGCTTACTACTAACAGTTAACCATTTGGCCTGCTTACAAGCTGTTTATCCTATCTGTCACTGTTATCATTTATTTATATCAAATTCTCAAAATGCAGCCACACAAGCTGTTTTAAAATGGGTGAATGCTTCTTCAGTGCTTTCATAACTACTTCCCTTTCCACTTCAAAATAAGAGTCTTTATGACCTGTCATTACCTTGCTCCTGTCTCATCTTGTCCAGTTTGATCTGTGTGTGATGTTGGCTGATAATACAGCAATACTCTCTCCAACAGGTTGAAAGTGTTAAATTATTACAAACCCTGAATTTACATCTCTTCCACTATAATTGCCAATAAATACTGGATTCCAAGCAGCCAAACATGTCAGTGCACACGATTTTCAAGACCTACTTGATTTTGTGTTTTTACATAAGTTAATAGCTGACCATAGTCTAAACTAATTTTGCTGCTCAAACTCTAACATGAGTAGCCTTTGTGTGAGAACTAAAAACAAGGTTATGCTTTCTTGTATTTCCCATCTAGAAAGCATGACCTTGTTTCCTGCTTGGGTTTGCATCAGTTTTTACTCAGCTCATCTTAATTCGGCGTCTCTGTCTTCTCATTGTATTTACCTGTAAAGACAGACAGGTCAGTTCAAAACCACTGAGCTAAACAAGGTCAGACAAAAAGCAGACCACCTCTGGTGAATCAAACGGAGCCAGTCAGACAGCACCCTCTTGGTGAATTGGGTTGATTGTTATTGGTGGCTCACGGGCCGCTACTTATTGATGGTTTCACTCCTTTTTGCATCGTCAGGATTTCACACATTTCAGTGACTTCACTTGATATTGTCACTGCAGTGTTGGGAGACCTTTGCTATTAAAAGCAGTATAACTTTTCCTAAAATAATCTCATTAACAAATCTTTCATACTTGCTCTCTAAGTTGTTGCTTTTCTTTATTTGCCACACTTGATTAGATTTTAAAAGAATCTGGATGTGTAGTTAGGTACTCTTTCTGGATGGGTTCGGTAGTTGCAATTATGGCATCAAATAAAACACTTGTATGATAGAGGGTGGGTTTTCCTTTTTTTTTGCTTGAAAAATAATCAAGAGTGATTATGATTTAAACAGATCATAGAATTTAGGGCAGCTGAGTGGATTTTCATTTTTAGGCTCTTACTACTGAGCACTACACTGTTAAGTCTGTCCAGAGGAGAAGAGAGGTTCCTGGATCTGGGTTTTAACAACCTAAGCTGATTTGCATCGTGGGTGAAATTAGATTAGTGGCAAATCCACTTTTCTGTTGACTCTATGGCCTGAAGCCCCAACTATTAGAATACGTATAGCCAGGAGTGAAGTATTAGGGAAGGGAAATTTCAAACACTTCACTGGCTACTGGGTAGATTTTAATGGACTTTATTGCCCATTTTTTTATTTATATATTTTTAGACTGTTAAGGTGAAGATAAAAGGACACATGTCTATCATTATACTATGCAACCCACCCTCCTCTGGCTAGGACTGATTAGAAATTAGGCCAAGTGTAAATAAATAGATTTCATGTCTTACTCTACCATAAGATTTGAGCAAAATCTTAGCAATGCAGTTAAAGGAGTGGGACAATCAACTAAAAATGCTATAAATCAGAGTTTAGCTGATTTGCAGCTAGTTTGAACTAAATAATGGATAGACAGTTATTTTAAGTTTTTAAGTTTACCTCTTTTAAATGCTGTAATGTTTTACTGAATGCATACTGCAGCATCTCAGCCCCAGTTACAGCCTTAAGCCTTTGCATCTGCTATCAGTCGACTCTAATCGGTAGTTCCCAGAACTGCAGATCTTAGTGTTGGTTTGTTGGCTTCATCTCTATAGCTTTTTTTTTTTTTTTTATCATTAAAGAGTTGGGATTAATCAAAACACTTAATGATTGGCTGTGCAGATGGTATAGCAATGCTTCCATCTGTCAGCCTGAAAACTCTCAAGGGTTTTAAACTTTGCTGGAGAGTCTAGCCAAATTATTTGTAGTGGCCTCCAGTTTTCACTTTTACACTGTGGTAGTGTTTCAGGGGCAGGAGTTAGATCCAGGGAGAGAGAGAGACGGTCTCGGTGCCAAGCCTGTTAAGCACTGATTTGCTTCCAGGATGAGTACTCTACTGCTGGCATTATCACTGCTGCTTATCTTGTGGGTTGCAGGCTGAAGACTTGGCTGGAAATGCACTCTTGCACACACTTAACCGTCGCATATATCCACAAAATCATACAGACAGTTTTGCATGTTCTTTAATTCCTTACAGTTTTTTTTAAGGAAGATGTAAAATAATGCAGATTTTGTTGAGGATTATACAGCAAGTCCGGCTTCTAATAATCATCCAACAAGCTGATCAGTTGGAAAACCTTTAATCTGGTCACTGTGTGGTATTATTGTGCTCAAATGTTCAGTGAGATGCTTGTGATCATTCTAACAGAAAAGGCTGTAATTTTTTTTTATGTCATTCATTTTGAAAAGTACTGGGGACATAAAAAGAATCATCCTTGCATCAAAATAAGAAATCTCCCCTTTCCATTTTCTACAGAAAACATTATGCACATTTTTGAGTTTAAAAATTTGTTGGACTTGCGCTTTGACGCATGAATAGGGATGACCTTATATTTATTTATTTTGGGTTCAGATCAATTACCTCAACGAACCTGAAGCACATTTTTAATGTTTATAGTGCTAGGAAATATAGTCTGTTAAATTTGGAATTGGCCAGTCAAGCCTCAAAGAACACCAGAAATCTGTGTAAATCACTGAATAGAGTTTGAAGATAAAGTGAAGTTATCTTATTAAAATTTGAGCTTGATCAAGGTAAAAATAATGGTAGTTTTGCAGATTCACAAAGAAATTGTGCTCGGTGCTCTTATCTGAATTAGCTTGAGTCTAGTTTGATGATTTGAAACTAGAACAGTGCAAGACAAAAACAAAGTGCAGAATCTTTGCTTGGCAGAATCCACATGCAAGATCAATGTTTTAGGAAGAAAGAACACGCCGCCATTCCCCTCACCCCACCCCACCCTCCTTTTTGTGCTTTAGACTCTTTAACAGAAAAATCTGAAATGATCATAACCTGAATCAGCAGGTTAAGCCTAAAAGAAAAGGCAATTACAGTGACGTTACATACAGATTGATGGCTTAGAAAAGCTTCACTGTAAAGTTTGAAGATGCGTAACAAGGTGCGGAACATTCCTGCTCAGCCTTTGAATTAAATCTGTTGTGGCGAACACGCCTCTCTACCTGTGGGGACATGGTACCGTGAACACCCCACACACAGATGTTTCTCTAGAAAGAGAGGAGGGCTTGTCGTGATGTCAGGATCTTTTCAGATTTTTGGGAATGAAGATGATCTGACATTGCACATTTGGAGGGTGGGGGGTGAGTAACGTAACAGAAGGTATTGGGGGTGGGGTGTACGGAACTTAGGTTTCAGTACGGGATATTTACAGGAAAATACTAATACCAAAAAAACAGCTGGAGAGGGAGGTAAAATGTGGTAGTTTCCTGAAAAAAAACAGGAGACTTGACAAATGTGATTGTTAGGAGAAAGTAAGCAAATGTTTGCTACAAATACCTTATTTGTATTCGAGGGCTGAAAAAAAATCTCTCACAGGGCTCAATTACAAACATCTTCTTAGGATTGTCTTGAGGCAATGCATCATGTAATTCATGATGCATTGTAATTCATATATCTCCATATATTTGAGCTTATCTCAAGCTAGGGCTGTTGTAAATAATTATTTTAGTCATCGAGTAATCTATCAATTATTCTGATGATCAAATAAAAAATTAAATGTTTAAATTAAAAATTTTAAATAAAAAATTAAATACTGCCATAACAGCAATATTAATATTGGATATCAACATCGGCCCAAACGGTTATAGTTTGCATCCCTAAAAGTTACTTCCCTGTAGTTTAGAAAAATAGCTTGTAACAATAATAGTTCACCTTTTAATTTAACTTGGACAAAATTACACAAAAATCTGAAATTATATTCAGTGCATCCATGCATTATACTCGTCATTTTAAGGATGCCTATAGATCCCCCGAAAAATGATAAACACCCAGACATTGTGCATTATGCTGCCAGCACTTAGCATTCAGAAACAAAGTGGTGGAAGTAGGAGCGTTGTTCAACATACATAATCTCCCATCAGCAACATGGCATGCTAAACGGTAAAAAGTAATTAACGAAACTTCGAGGTAGATAATTGTAATAATTGAGGTACTTCGTTTGAGGAATCACTATGGCCCTAATATCTAGTAAGTAGGACAGAACATAGCATTAACCTGGAGCATAAGTAAAACGTGTATGTTATGCAGATTCATTTCATGAGTGATTTTGTTCTTATAGTGAATTAAAATCCATAATTCATTTTCTTAGAGGGTTAAAAATTAAATAAGAGAATTTTAAAAAGAAATTTTAAATGCAGAATGTTGGTCCAGTCAAACATATATTCTTGAAGATCCACACTCAGTACTTGGTCAGTCTATTTTTGCATTAATTACTGCATCAATCTAGTTTGCCATGAATTTGATCAGCCTGTTCTACTGAGGTGATAAAGAAACCCAGGTTGCTTTATTTACAACCTGTAGCTTGTTTTGAAATTGCCTTAGCTTGCCAATCCTCTCACATTCTGAGGGTGCCACTTGCGCACCTTTTTCTTCCTCACTTTTTCCTTCCACTCAACTTCCCATTAATACAGTTAAGAGATGATCTGACATTGCATTCATAGATATATTGCTTATTGCAACCGACCAAAGCAAATGCAGGGCCCTGATTCATAATGTTTGAACTGGAATGAGGAGTTAAAAAAGATTTAAAATGATTATCTGCAAAATTGCACAACACAGTTGAAACACTGGCCATGTGTCTTTACACATATTATCCACAGTCTGAGAGATAATCTGTTTATTGAACCTAGTTTACTGTGTTCTGATAATTAGGTCATGAGTTAGTGAACAACCTTCAAATTGTTTTGGTGTCAATGCAGTTCAGTTTGTTTGTAAAATGCTAACACATCACAGATATTTCAAGATACTTGCAAGACGAATGAATCCAGTTCATGTCTAAAAATATGTGAGTAAATCTGTCCAATATGGTCACATAAACACATTAAACTGTAACTGCACAGATTCCAGTTCAGCCACTTGTAACATAATGTAGTCAAATTTAGATTATAATGCAAGTTGGTAAAAACCTTTCTATGGAAGCCAAATGAATTACATTAACTTACTGACTTTGTGGCAATTTCTTCTGCTGAGCAACAGTGGAAAGGAACAACTTCGATCAGTAGATCCAGTTGTGAGCTGGCAAAGAAACATTTTTAGAAATTTTAAGAAATATTTTTTAAATGACAAATGGAAGAAGTTTTGTTTATCAACTAAACTGCTGGACTCTGACAGTTTAGGTGTCAGAGTCATTTGAGTTTGGCTCCTTCATTTGAGTTTGAAGGTGCGCCGTCATTTGACTTTGGCACCTTGTGTGAATAAACAAAAGCTCTTATTGCTACAGGCATCCCCTTATCACCTCTCTGGATCAACTTAAGAGCAAAATGGCTGTTGGGTCTTGTGTCCTAGTAAGACTGTATTATAAATAAAAAATAGTGAATTGACTTTAGATGATGCAGAAATATGTGCATTAATGTTGTTGTACTATGTTTTAATTTGTTCTGCTTGTGGATTTGAAAACTGAACCTGATATCTGCTTTTGGATGCTTCTCCAAATAATTGAGAAATTGTTCCTGGGACTACTTTAACTAAAATATTCCATAACTGCAGCCTTGTTTATTTTAAACTAACCTTTGTGAGATCTTGGAGGAGTTCATTTTGGTTTAATAAACATATTAAGCTTTACATTATATGTAGGTATATCAGTAATCTGTGTGTATAAGTGGGTGAGGTTTTTTTTCCCCCCTGGAAGTCATCATATGCTAGTCATACACTCTGCTGTCATATAAAGAAGCACTTAGCTTTGTTTCCAGCACACACAGAGGGGAAGCACTTAAAGCCCATTACTAAGCCATAACAGGCCCAGAGAGGGACAGCCCGGCAAGAGCCGGCTCCTGTTCTGATCCACTCCTGGAGGTTTGCTCTGCCCCATAGGTCACGGCTGATATGTCTCTCCTCTCAGGCTTTATTTGTGTATTAACTTGTAGACAGCCGACGTGACGGCCATCCAAAGGGCCTGTGTGGTCATGTGCAGCAGGTTTGCAACATCAATGAGGGAGTTGTAAGTCTGCTCTAAGAAAGTCGGTGAGAAATGCAGAGAGGACATGTGCATACAGGTTTGGATGTGATGTTTATGCAGATCTCTAAAAAGTATTTTTCCTGTCTGTATTCCTAAGATTTGTCAATTTCAGAATGTTATGTAAGTTTTCAAATTATAACCATGAAGTAAGTCTTTATCTGTGAAGTAGCTTAATGGAGACTATTGTCCTTTGTCTGATGCTCAACTGACTTCCTCTCAGTCGCTCTTTGTTTATCCGCTTCCCAAAATGCAAATGGTAATCTCATAGGGACTGTGGCAAGGTAATTGAAACCAAATAGTTTTTCTTTTTGTGCCTGTTTAATTTAGTTGCTTCATTTAACATTTTGCATAGGGTTTTGTCTCATTCTGAAGCAATTGTTTGACAATGTGTTAAATCACTTTGTTCATGTTGTCTACTGCTCAGTTACTGGTAGTTTTTTCTTTCTCTTGGTTATTAAATTCATATAATCAAACCTTTTTAGCTCTATAAAGGCCACATTGATATCTTCATTTTTTGAGTTTAGCAAATATAATATAAAATATATATCAGTTTATGTGTCACACAAAGAAGCAAAACCAGAAATTTTCCTCACCCAATATAAACCTACCCTAACTATTTTTTTTACTGGCACCGTTTTAGCTTTTGAAATGCAACAAAACACACACAATAAAAAAATGTGCAAATTTGCATTACAAAAAGTAAAAAAATGGAATCTAGAACTGCTGTTGGATTGTTTCTTGACACACATTTTTTGGCATATTCAAAAAGTTTTTTTCCATGTCTCTAAACTTTAAAAAGTAAAGTACACTTTGTGAAACATCAAGACCTGTAATCAGGGCTGAAAATTAACAGTTGTTAACACTACCACTGAAAAGACACAGAAGAAAATCTGTACCAGTCACTCAAACCACAAGATGATTTAGAATATTTTTCTTGTAATATTTGTCTGGAAAACATTAGAATAGAAGTTTAACTGTTTTGTTGTAAAATCTTAGTTTGTTGTTTTGTTCTATAAATGAAACCCAGCAATATAAAGTACTTTAGGGTTCTGTTATGAACCAAATTAAGAAATGTTTATATATATGTGTATATAAAATCTCAAGTTCAGTTTGTATTGTTGTTGAGGTTTATACACCTTAAAATAATATTTTTTGTTTTTCAAAGCTCTAAAAAATATGTTTCTCTGAGTATTTCTGTAATTAAAAAGTATTTTTATAGTTTAATATGAAAATAAAGAAACAATGCAAGAATTTGGCTTAAAATAACTGTTCACACATTTCATCAGTCTTGCAAATTATATTTTTATCTTTTATTTGTATTTTAACAGCAGCTGACATTTAGTCCTCTTAGGGGTTTTTGGAGAACCTTCTCTGTTCCAATAGATAATTGTTACGTCATATTATCTTGACAGAACTTGAACTAAAACACCAAAAGCTTTATCTTTTATTCTCTAAAAGCCCTCTGACTTCGCCAGTGCATCTCCCTGAGCGTCCTCAGTCTCATGCGTCTCTGACCCAGCTACATTTCTGCTCTACATTGTCTGTGTATGAGTAAGTACTTGTACACGATAAGACCTGTCCATATAGGCTTATGGAACGTCTTGTGTATGTGGGTCTCATCCGCAACATTGTCTCAGGGTTTTTGTTCAGGCTTCCTGCAGGCAGCCGACCGATTATCTCAGCGCCACAATCACTATGTGGAGAGTTATTTCTGGATGTCTTTGCTGCCATGTTTTCTTCTCAAGCAGCTAAAAATACAACCTTACCTCTCTACTCTGTGCACTTCACATACAATCAGTATTGTTTTTGATTAGGGTGTCTAAGTGATACCGGTGTTTTAATTCTTTTCCCCATGGCTGCTGCTTGATGGAGTGACAGTTTTATTGGCACTGGGGGGCACCAACAAACAGCTGCAGGAACGGCCAGGGAAACCGGTGTCAGCGCTGATTTGTGCGAATGCGATGCAGGTATGCGTCTCTGCATGCTATGTGTGCTTTGGGAGCAGGGTCACCTCTGTCGCAGCTGTCCTGCGTGAGCGGGCCTGGCATTCCTCTCAGACTCGCGAGCACCCTCTCTGCTTTGCTCAACACAATACTGTAGTTTCTCCACAACACACACACACACCGAAGCACCCGGGCCGACACACGACAAACCTCACGCAGGCCAACTGCGCCCTCAATCAAATGTTTCAGCACATTAGATACCAGTTAGGAGAAGGTGAATGGCATCTTGCCGCTTGTTGTAATATTATTCAAAATTAAAATGAAAAAGTAATTTAAATGTTGCTAAATAATCTGTGACAGAGCTTTTGGTTAAACCTTTTTTTCTTTCTGTGATGACTGGAATTTAGATTCTTCAGATTGAGGCCTTTGACAGCTATGACTGGCACAATATCAGTATATCATTAAAACATTCCTGAGAAGAGTGTTGCGATATGTAGTGTGTAACGGGAGCAGCTCTGACAGTTGGCTTGGCATGGCTGCAGCAGTTGCAGGCGTGTGCAACACACACAGACACACATACACACATTGAGAGAACAAAGCGTGGGTCAGTGGTACCCCCCCCCACACACCCCCACGCCCCCGGAGAACCAGCACCAACCATCTGCCATTGGCCACAGCACCACTTCAGCCCTGATACACTCTTACATATGCACACGCTAATCACACTGAGCTCAGTTTTCCCAAGTCTGCACCCCCTACCCCAACCTCTGTGCACACATGCTCCCCTCAACCACACTTGGTTCAGCACCCTCCCTCTGCCACTTTCTGCCTCTCTGAGCACATTAGACTTCAGATACCATAAGTCATGGTTGTGCTCTCCACGTGGACCTCAAAAGTCTCACTGCTCCCAGGGCACATTAAAGCTGGAGGCCGATAATCACTGCTGTAGTGTCGGATGTTTAGACGTCCTGATTCAAGGACATCTGGAAATAATTTCTTTCACACAGGGTGCCGCTGTGTTTCGTCATAAACAAGATGATATAGAGGAGTGGCTCCCATCTCTAATTTTTTAAGAAGACTGTTAAAACCCACCTTTTTTTTTTTTTTTTACATGGATTAGTAGCTGATCGCAACGAAACAGAGGATGTACTGGGAATTGTGGCTGAGCCAGGTTACGGCCACTGCAGCGATGCAGTGTATGCTTCTTCAGAACAAAGGTGGGCAAATGCTGTGTCGATGTGATGACATTGACAAGAAGAAACTTCAGTTAATATGTGTTGATCTGCCAAAGCAGGGAGGTCATGTTGTCTTTATGGTACAAGGCACTGTCTGTATGACATCCTCACTCTAAGATGCACCACATCTTAGAGTGAGGATGTCACTCTAAGACTGGTACAGCATACTGACCATGCCTTGTACCTTCTTAATCACTTATTCTGTCCAAAAACAGCCTTTCAGCCAGCTGAGTAACAGGGAGCAGCAACACTTTCTATAGGATCTTTTTTAAAATGACTAAACCATAAGGATGTTATGTGGGAATCCTTTAGTTGTTCTGAAACCATAACTTTTCGAAATCTTGATTACTTTGGTAACCATTTCATATCTATACATGGTAAACTCTTAATTTCAGCTCTATGCTGCTACATACTCTCAAGTTTAATTTCTCTCCTTTCCCTTTAGCTAAATAAATAGTTTTTTGTAGAACAGTGTGAATGTGAGTATTCAGTATCATCTCTTATCTGTTGTACTACCAGGGATGGGCAATCCTGGTCCTCAAGGACCGGTGTTCTGCAACTCTTAGATGTCTCCTTGGTCCAACACAACTAATTCGAATAGCTAAACCACCTCCTGAATGCAGTCAGGTTCTCCACAGTTCTGCTAATGACCTCATTATTTGACTCAGGTGTGTTGCAGTAAAAACACATCTAAAAGTTGCAGGAAACCAGCCCTAGAGACCTGGAATTGCTCACCCCTCAACACGTTGGCAAAATTACAGGGAAAAAAACAGGATATGTTCAAACATGTTGTTTAGCTGAAACCATGTCTGTCTTCAGCTCCAGTGTTCAGTGTGGCTCTTGACACCCAACACTGGTAATCACTTATTCTGTCCAAAAACAATATAGAAATAAGCCGTGCCATCATTCGTCAATAACTTAATGTATAAAGGTTTTAGAAAAGCAAAGTTTTAGCAGTTTTTATGGAGTAGATCACAACTTTGAAAATGTTGACATGAGTAAAAGTTGCGGAAAAGGGAAACTCAGAATTTTTTTTTTTTTTTTAATAAAATGTTGTACTATATTTACACAATTTTCTTTGTTCACTGTATTAACTTCTCATCTGTTTATTTATGGTGTTTTTTTAAATAAACAGCTGAGTTGGCTTAGTGCTGAACATGTCAATGAAAGAAAATATGCAGTTATTGTATTTTAAAAATGGCAAAGCACTGATCACAATTTTGTGACAGCCTGTTTTGGATGATGATATCTGAATGTATAAGATTAATATACCAAGTATTTATTAGATGGCATAGATGACCACTATATCATGTACCAGGAGTAGCAATGGGGTATTAAACAAAGATAAAAATTATTTTAAACATTTTAAAATGTTTTTAAAATGTCATATTAGCAATTTCATCCCTTCATCTTTCTATGACTTAATTTCAACACATCACTGATGCTGAAAATGACCAAATATAAGTCTTCACTTACTTCCAGTTAACACAATGGGTGTTGTGACATCAGCCTAGTAGATCTTTGATCTCATGGGGGGGGGTATGTTTCAGTTTTCCACTAATTGGGCAATATTAACTATAGATTCTTATTTCTTATTGAGCTTTTCCTGTACTCTGTTTATCTGCCTGTTTCAAAATAAACTTTTTGTGAGCTCTCCATTGACGTAAAGGCAGATCAGCTGATCAGTGTTGATCAGCTTGAAAACAAATAGTAGCAAGATTATCAGGTTTGAAGATTACGGAATAGAGTTTGACTAATCGTCCAGCAGGACTCTCTAATGAATCAGCTGGTTTCAGGGTTGAACCTCGTTCTGTTATTGGTATAATTGTTGTTGAACTGAGACTTTGAAAGTCATTAAAACTTGTTCAGCAAGGTTGCGAGAGTTTCAACGGTATTTTATGTATCTTTTAGTTATTCGGTAAAAAAAAAAAAACCACTTTGACAAATGAGGTTGTGTTCTGTTGACGGGATTATGTGGATGTGTTTGAGACATCTGTTTTTGAGAAAATTAAACCAGTATTTCTATATACACCACTAGTTATTTTTGCCTCAAGTAATTTGCTCTTTTAGTGATTGTTCACTTTCCTCAAATGCAGTCCTCTTCTAGTCATTGAGCAGCTGTTCAGACACGCAGGAACTCCAGCAGCTGCTGTACCAGCTAATCATTGGGTGTGTGTGTCGAGGTGGGTGTGTGCGTTTTGGCACCCATTTAGCGTTGTTGCTCCTCCCTTTTCTTTCCTCTTCTTATATACACACAGATGGAAAACACTCCTACCTCAGATCTTACCTGGCTCAGGCCAGACGCAGCAGTCTTTTTGTGTGTAGTCAGTGATAACAGAGCTCTTTGTAGAGCACATTGGGTAAAGTGATGCTTTTGAGGTGCCTTCAGGCAAACAGCAGCTTTGAAGATGAATGGGCAGCTCTGAGCGGCCTGCAGCTTCGCACAGGGTTCAGTCAGGCAACTGATGCAGGACAGAAAGGTAGTCAATCAGAAGGAGAGTGTTTTCATTTCTAAGGTCATCAGACTTAATACCACAGTTCTGGATTAGAGAAACTTACTGTGTTAAGTTTCTCTGACCTTTTTCTACATTTTCAGCACCAGATGCGTATTTGTTTAAGTTTTTTGAGCCATTGATTTGTGCCACTTGCTAACCCTTAATTTCTCCTTTCTCCCAGAAGTTCTGACCGAGGCAGTGCGATGGAGCTCTAAGGAAAACCTGCTGGGGGCGACTGAGAGTGACCCCAACCTCTTTGTTGCACTTTATGACTTTGTTGCAAGTGGGGACAACACACTCAGCATCACCAAAGGTAAAATGATTTGTAACTTACACTGAAAATGTGTGTCTTATATTGTGGCTATGGTGCACCTGCCAATATTTAGGAAGCCTGACCTGCCAATACCAATTTATATATAAATTGGTATATTATATAAATATATATATAAATATTTATAAATATTTATATATTATTATATATATATATATATATATATATATATATATATATATATATATATATATATATATTATATATATATATATTTAAAATGTTGCTAAAGATAGCAAGAAACAGTGCTACAGTGGGGTGATTGTTAACTGCAGACGTGACCTGGTAGGTCTGTCAGTCAAATATTCCTTAGGCAGTGCAGAAGAGGAGAATGGCTGATTTTTAGACCTGTGCAGAAGTAGATAAGATCTTTGCATTTGATTGGTTTCACATGTATCAGCCGATCCCCCAAAATTAAGGAAATCGGCGCCTATTTATCATTGCACCCAGAACAGTTGTATTAAACTGCATCTAAATTCACAAACTGAATTTAATGTAATGGAAACTCAATTCTCTCACCCTACAACATTCTTTGGTTCCGTCATCCCAAAGGTTTGGTACTTAACATCATGGACATGTATTTCAGGTATTTGTTTTCCAAGACTACGTTTGTTCAGCACCCCGCCCTTGTAAGAAACATACTGTATGAATGTCATTGCAACAGATCAGAGTGAAGCGTCATCACTGTAATCATCCAGGTTATAGTATTACAGTGTTTGCCATTTAGACATAATTATGTCAGATCAAGCTTAACTTAATCCAGGGGAATGTTCTGTATCAGTCACAGCTACACCTCATTATATAAGCAGATAAGAAAACTAATCTAAAGCTCAATTTATTTACTCCCCCATTGAGCTTTTCTTTGTTTTATAATTTCCTAAAGTGAAAAAAATAAGTTTTTTTTTTTTTGAAGAAGAAGAAGAAGTAGTAGTCATATATTCTGTATTATACATCCTTAAGGGTGTGTAATAGAGAGCAGGGGTTCATTTGTCAATCATATCATCGAGGACCGTTATAATCTTTTATGTGTCTATATTTAAATACTCTATGGTTAGGTTTACAGATATTGTTTCCCCCTTTTTGTTAGTTTTAAACCAATAAAGGGGTGAAAATCCATTGAGATTAAAAACCTTTTTGAATGAAGCCTTGGCCGAGAAGCAGCAACAAATACAACACAAAAAGTTACAGTTAAAAGAAAATGACAAACTATGAAAAACAGGGACAGGTCGTTGAATCGGCCTCAAGAACATTTAGCAGGAAAGCATTAGATAAAATAAATTCAGTAAGAGTGAGATGATTTAACAGGTCATGTTTTACTACACATTTAATGGCATAAATGTCAGTTTATTTCTCCCAATTTTCCTCTATTTTTTTTTGTTGTTGTGTATTTTCCTGAAATATGTATACATGAAAATACTCTCCCAAAATCTGAGATGTATGAAGTGATTAGCTAGAAATCAGAACTTGACATTTTTCCTCAGTCGGCTCTGATTAGTTATTTGTGAAAAAGTTTACTTTTTTTTAATCTTTGAAATTCTTATCCATTAATTGGATCAAATACATAAATGTCTACATTTTTATTCAATCAAAAACCTTAATATTTACTTTAATACATTTTTTTGTTAAATAAAAATCTAATGCTAATTAGTTATACATGTAGACCTGTTACAAAATTGTCCCAGTAATTGTTGCAATGAACAACAATTGCTTTGAGACCATTTTCAAATAATAATATTAATAATGACAGCAATGCTAGTTTTCGCTTTCTCAAAGACCAACGAAATATAATTTTGTAAAGACCGCTCAACACTGGAACACTGGAACTGGATGATATCTTAAATATCCAGAATTAAACATAAAAACAATAATTAAAATGGAAATAAAAGAAAACATAACTGAACCCATAAATAAAATGGATTATGAAGTCTCTTTAAACAATATTGCCCTTAAAAAATATTAAATTAGTAGAATGGAAATTGAGCTTGTTTTAATTTATCATACAAATAATTGCTTATTGCGTCAGGCTTAGATATGAATTAAAGAAGAACCTGCAGCACATTTTCTTATTTTTATAGTATTTTTTAACTAGTAATTATAATAAGTTAACATTTGAATTGGCTGATTTGACCTCATAGTAAAGATTTGTACACTCTACTCAGTTTTCTCTGTCATTGAGCATCAGTAACAGAGCATCTCTGTTACTGATGCAGATTCAGTCAGATTCAAACACAGGCAGGCTCATGATACTAACAGATCTAAAGCCTTAAACGTGGCAGTCTGTTAATTCATTATTTTGTGGACTTTCTGTGCCAGCTGCCCGGGATGGAAATGATGTTTAGACCCTGACTCATGGAGTGAATCTGAGATTTCTTCCCACATGCCAGCACATGTGTCCTCCCAGGCATGGCTGCACGTGGAAACTGGCTGGCTCTAATGGCTGCATTAACATTAAATCAGTTCAACTGTAATAATAACAGGTGAATGAGCAATGGAGGAGGAGGAGGACAGAGCAAACACATGTCTTCTGCTTATGATTTGTCTCTTCTTCATGCCAGCTGGGGCAACTCTTCCTTTATGAACACCGGAGTCAGTGGTTCCACTCCCACAATGTTAGCGCCACACACAGGAGACCACTGGATGGGGATGATCAGTTGTCAATTTGTAATTTTCTATAGTCCTACTACATGATAATGTGTCTTCTTGGTGTCACCATATACGCATTCCTGATACAATTGTGAAAAGCATGTAATATGGTTTGTTTTCCAGGGCTGCATCAGTATGTTAAGAGAATATAAATTTGATTTCCAGAATTTATTCCCTCTGCCGTCATCCACCTGAAACTGATTATTCCTCCTCCTCTCAATCTGTCATTCATTCTTACCTGTACCGCAATCCATACCTCTTCCAATCTTTCCTCTATCCATCTGGCATCCCTCCATCCTTTCACCTCTCCACCAGTTTGTCCATCTATTCTCTCAGCCTTTCATGAATCCATCGAGCATCTGTATCTATCCTCAACATTTGTTTCTCAAAATGAGTATGGAAAAAAAAAAAAAAATTTAATCTTGTAAGCAGCAGATACCCATTGTATTTTTTTTCTTAGAGAATTTATTTGGTTTATTAGAATATGTTGCTCTTAAAAGGGACCTGTTATTCAAAATACATTTTTTTGTACAATTCCCATTTGGTTTTCTACTTCTTCCAAAAACAACCTACTAACAAAGCACTAAGAAAATGCCCATTTGTTTTATGGCAATAAGTTAATATATTTTGGTGCCTGGGATACAAGCAGTTTCAAAAACCTTCCGATTGCTAAGTTACAATCAACGGGCACCGTGTTGTTACCTAGCAACCCCAGTTGAGTTCCTGCTGGTTTTACCACTGTATGTGCTGTACAATGGCTGCTGAAAAAGACAAATGTGCTGTTGACTTATTTTTCAGAAACCACTTGCTACATTGTTGTTGTTGTGCAGGAGGTTGTTGTTGTTGGTTATTTTGTGCCAAAAATGTAACGAACATGGTTTATAAAGACCTATCCTAATCTGTTTAAGGAAGCATAGTACATGACCTTTAAATCTCTTAAATACTAGCAACTGCTGCTTTTTTTTTTAAGGAAATACAAAACTCATTACCATAGAACACTACTAAAAGTCCAATTAAGCAGAATGTGATAAATTACAGACCTCCTAATTGAATGAGGGCGCTGAGTCAGTGTAGCTAGAACAGTTTCTAAATGTCCTTTCTTTTTTAACACATATAATAGTCATTGTAGGTTTAATTGGATTTTTAAATGAATCATTTGATTTGATCCTATAGGAATCAATAGATTCCTATAGGATCCACTCAATCTGCATTCTTCTCATCTCAGTCTATGTTTTTTTATATGTTTTCATTTTAACCTGCGTCCAGCAGGCATGTTAGAACCTCTGTTCCATTCAGTGTTTTGGCTAACTGATGCCTCCTTTCAGCTCATTGGCGTCTACACTCCCTTATGTGCCCTGCACTGACGTCAAACAAAGACAACAAACAAAGTCGCTACATGCCCGGGTTTGCCTAGCCCTGTGTGACTGATGTTCTGTTCTTCCGTCTCCATTGTTGCAGCAGTGTTTGATCTAGTTTTACAGAAAGGTGTGTCATCTCCATGACACCTTCTGTGTCAGGCTGGCATTTAAAATGTTATCGCAATGTGGACTGGAACTACCTCCAAGGACCAAAAACTGGCGGAAATAATTGATGTCTAATGCTTCTGAGACTAATTCAAATCCTGACTTGTTCTCTGGTATTTTTAGAGGTTGTTCTTGAGATGCACCCTGTAATCAAAGCTACTTTCGCTAATTTCACCTCATTTGTTTTGTCTCCAGGTGAGAAGTTGCGTGTGCTAGGCTACAATCAGAATGGAGAGTGGAGTGAGGTGCGGTCGAAGAACGGCCAGGGTTGGGTGCCCTCCAACTACATCACGCCGGTCAACAGTCTGGAGAAGCACAGCTGGTACCACGGGCCGGTCTCCCGCAGCGCTGCAGAGTATCTGCTTTCCTCCCTCATCAACGGCAGTTTTCTAGTCCGGGAAAGTGAAAGCAGCCCTGGACAGCTGTCCATCTCTCTGCGATACGAGGGGAGAGTGTACCACTACCGGATCAACACGGCCACTGATGGAAAGGTAGAGGCATGACTGTTTTCATTTAATGTTCTTGTTTTTGCATTTCCAAATTGTATTTATCTAAATTCTAACCTTTGCTGCTTTCCACCCTTCCCCTCAGGTGTACGTCACATCCGAGAGCCGTTTTGCCACCTTGGCAGAGCTGGTCCACCACCACTCCACTGTACCTGACGGCTTGGTTACCACACTGCACTACCCTGCACCCAAATGCAACAAACCCACTGTGTATGGCGTTTCCCCCATTCACGATAAATGGGAGATGGAGCGCACAGACATCACCATGAAGCACAAGCTGGGAGGAGGCCAGTACGGGGAGGTTTATGTTGGAGTTTGGAAGAAGTACAACCTCACCGTGGCTGTCAAAACGCTCAAGGTTGGAACTGAGTATTCATTCATATGTGAAAACTATTTGCAGTGTCTAAAGTAGCAGAGATGACTAGAGCATCGTAAGAATAGCTATAGATCACCACCTGCAGGTGGTTGTAGGAATTACACATTTATAATCTTCTTTTTCTTCCTGTGCAGGAGGACACTATGGAAGTTGAGGAGTTTCTGAAAGAGGCAGCGGTTATGAAAGAGGTTAAACACCCAAACCTCGTTCAGCTACTTGGTAATTATTAAGCAGCTTGTTCGCTTCAATGTTTTTCATGCTGGCAGAAATGCCAAATTTTTTTCAATGAAAGATTGTGATTCGCTCATTTTTTCCCCCACAGGTGTGTGCACATTAGAGCCTCCTTTCTACATTGTGACAGAGTACATGCCACATGGCAACCTCCTGGATTACTTGAGAGATTGTGAAAAGTCTGAGGTGAATGCTGTGGCGCTGCTCTACATGGCCACACAAATCTCCTCTGCTATGGAATATCTGGAGAAGAAGAATTTCATCCACAGGTATGAGTGTGGTTTGGTGTGACTGCAGATATAGAGATGGATGGATGGTTTTCCTGGCATATGCTCAATTTCTACTCCTAAACTCTTTCCTCAGGGACCTGGCGGCAAGAAATTGCCTGGTGGGTGAAAATCACGTTGTTAAAGTTGCGGACTTTGGTCTGAGCCGCTTGATGACCGGCGACACTTACACTGCCCACGCCGGAGCCAAGTTCCCCATCAAATGGACGGCACCAGAGAGCCTTGCATACAACACTTTCTCCATCAAATCTGATGTCTGGGGTGAGCAAACCCCTGTTCATTTATCCATATTTGGAGGATTTCAAAATTTTTGTTCACTTAGTTTGTTTCATTTATGTAGCTCTACAAATGCCAGCTCAAGTTTATTTCCAGTCATACAAATCCAGTTTAGTTTAAATCAGTCCATTTCAATTCAATCAAAGACTCAGATCAAGTTGCATATTGTCCAACCCAACTGTAATTATAATACTGTGCAATAAAGTTAAAAAATAATCAATCTAAAGACATGCCAGATTATTTCTGACCTGTCTCTCTACAGCATTTGGTGTGCTACTGTGGGAAATTGCCACCTACGGCATGTCTCCATACCCAGGCATAGACTTGTCTCAAGTGTACGATCTCCTGGAGAAAGGCTATCGCATGGAGCAACCAGAAGGTTGTCCACCCAAAGTTTATGAACTAATGAGAGCATGTAAGTACCATCTGTCTTACATATGACCTGCTGGTTAAATGGTTGTAACATTTGTAGTGTTGCACAAGTTTGAAAAAGAGGCACAGTAACAACTGCATTCATTAATTTTGCTATGCCATGCAACATCTGCAAAGTTGAAACAATAACATAAAAACTTGCAAAAAAAAAAAACAAAACTCTGTCTTTGAACTCAAAACTGTGGGTAGAAATGTGGATTTACAGAAAATACTGAGTTTAGCAAATACAATTGTTATAATGAAACAGTATTTTTGACTACTGCCTTTTCTGTATCTAATTTTCTACTACTTATATTGCAAATTTTTTTGTATTAAAACCAGTTATTGTATCTTTTTTGACAGGCTGGCAGTGGAGTCCTTTAGATCGACCTTCATTTGCAGAGATACACCAGGCCTTTGAGACAATGTTCCATGACTCCAGCATTTCAGAAGGTAATAATCACTTTTTCTCAGATGTTAATCAATTCTTAAGCTTAAACCTGGTTAGCTGAAGCCTTAAAATCATCATATTGATTTATGTAGATACAAAAATTTGATTCCACTAATGCTTAGAGACTATCTCTTTGAGAAATCTGGTGATTGGTCCATATTTTTTCCTGGAGAAAATGTATCAGTAGCAAAAAATTGGCATAGATGTAATCTAATTTCTTTTTCCTCTGCAGAGGTTGCAGAGGAGTTGTGTAAGACGGCGCACTCTGTGAGTCACGACATGCCCCTGTTGCCTTCCAAATCCCGCCCACTCCACAAGCACACGGAGAACAAGGAAAACATCGAGGGTGGACTGGACGGCCACTCTGACCACAGCACCCACAGCCACTCAGGTACAACCAGGCATGCCCATGCTCTCCCCACACCACATTACGGTTCTGCAGGTATGCCTGACAACAACGCTGCCGATACACAGAAGCAGCTGCTGCGCCGCCAAGCACGGCGGCTCAAAAGACAGGCTGTGATTTTTCTCACCAGCTCGTCGCTTCACCCAGAGTCTTTCAGAGCTTCAAAACGCCTTGATGACCAACACTTCCAGTGAAATAAAAAATGTTGTGTTATGGGTTAGGGTTCAACAAAACTACAAATCACATCCTAACCTGTAAAAATGTAATATACTTGATAAAATTGGCAAAGATCTGCAATAAAAGAATTGGAAAAGTGCTGAATTGTGTTTTATGCTTGAGATGATGGAGAGGAAAATGCTTTATAGAAGCTTCTTGTTCTCATTACGCTTTCAGAGCATCTTAAATCAGTTTCTGTCTTACCAGCATCCTAAAATTTTTGCTAGCTTTACTTTTTTAGTCTGTTTGGCTGATGGGTCTCTGCTGTACCTTTAAAGGAATCTCATCTAAATCCTTGTTTAACTAAATGTAAAAATTTGCCCGGCTTTCCTAAAGTCCTCTACAAGCTTTTCTGTGTATATTAAGCAGTTGAACAGCTTTTTTCTTAATGATTTTCACACATGTATATGTTCTGTTAATTTAACTTGATATTTATTTGCATTTGTTGTATTATTTTATTCCTGTTCCTAATCAATGCTTTGTGACTGTAACAAATGTGTTCCAGATAGCATATGTAATATTTAATGTAGATAACTCATTGCTTATTTATTGTATTTAAATAACATTTTGATGATACTTGCATGTTTTTTTCTTTTGGCTCATTTATGTGTTAATGACAGCTCTTTAATTTTCTTCCCTTTTATGCATTTGAGTTTGTTTTTGATGATCGTTTTTATAAAATCACATGAAACACAAAACATGGCAAAACAAATGCCATGTTTACTCAACCCCAAAATCCTAACACCCATCAATCAACCAAATAGCAAATGATGGTAGGAGGAGAATAAGCACAGTGATAAGGATACATTTGTAAGATTTTGCCTTTGGTTTTATCTTTCAATAAAGATCAAAAAGAGCTACAGAGTTGTACAAAATGTTGATGCAGCGCCTTGGAGAGAATCTATACACTTCCATTTGAAATCCTGGATGTCTTTAAAAATCAAGTTTCTTCCCATTGAGACAGTCTGTCTTCTTGCTAGCAGGATTGAAAAGGGACAGAGTTAGGTAGTGATGAAGCTAAAATGACACTGTATATAAACACACTTGGCCTAATATCTCATATGTTGTGTAAACAGTTTGTCAGTCCTGTAGCACATATTGACAAATATTTTTCTCATGCTTGTTGGGGAATATCAAAATAGAAAATGTACCCTGGTCCAAAGATCAACTGTAATCTGTATAAAAAAGCAGTTGGAGTTCAGGTCAAGTATTTCAAAATATATTAACAAAAGTATGTTGAATGCATGTTGTAAGAAATTTTCACTTGAAACATAATTAGACTGGTTTGAATTTGATATACATTGCACGATTTTTCATTCGATTATCACACTTGATTTATATATATGTATGTATATATACACTGCTCAAAAAAATAAAGGGAACACTTAAACAACACAATATAACTCCAAGTAAATCAAACTTCTGTGAAATCAAACTGTCCATCTAGGATGTGTTATTTGAGTGTTCCCTTTATTTTTCTGAGCAGTATATATGTGTGTATATATATATATATATATATATATATATATGTATATGTATTTGCTTGCTTAAAAGCTATTAATATCAAAACTACACAAAGTTACAAGCTCGTATACTATAATTTGGCAGTAAAATTACTTTGTGTGATTTCAGCTGCTTCTCTGATGAAATGTTTGAAAAGCCTCTTCTTTAGATATTGGGAGTTAATGGCTAAGATGAGGGGCAAAGAGTGAAATGGGACTGTTTTGTTTTTGACCAGTGTAGTCAAGGTAGTCTTTTAAACTTACAACTTGTTTTTAGCTGAGAATTTCCCATTAGATTTATTTAGATGTTTTTTCTTGTATCAAAGTCAAATACACTAATTGTCATCAATGAGTTTGCATTTCTAAGTCACTACACCTCATTAAATGTTCCCCTGTGTGATAGTCTTTTAGCAGAAACATGCTGCAGCTCCCAGTTTGGATTATAATAATGATTAACATTATAATCATTAATGGATCAGGTCTGTAAATCCCCTTGAACTATTTTTTTCACTGCTGAATGAATGGAAAAAATATATAATTGAATTATTCAGGGCTATTGTGGGGACAATTTCAAACTTTTTCTGCAATATTTGGCTAGTGTTCAGTTAGACCTTCACAAAGACAAATACTTCTCTAAAGTGGTTACTTCATAACAATTGTTGCATTCTGTGAAGCATTACAACAATACTTGCTTTTATTCTTGTTTTGAAACAGATGCTGCATTTTTTGATTTCATGTAACCAAAAGTGGAAAACATGGTCCTACCACTGAAATAAGAATTTGGTTTGGAACCATAGTTAATATCAGCTTTTTCTCCATTATTATGAAAACTTCTCTTGATTACTATCTATCCCTGCTGATTGATTAGTGCATTTGCATCACTTTATGCAGCAACTGAATGGCTGCTGGGCTATAACCATCATTGTAAACCACTGATTATCTTACAAATGCTTTTGATTGTCACTTTTAATCACTTGACATGAACCACAAACTACTTAAAAATTTAGGTCAGTATTCCCCATCACTCATTAATGAGCACCACTGCTAATTGTGACTGGTTCTCCAAAATAATGGCTTATGTAATGTAGGATGATTCATAGTATTTGTATTAATGTAACAGAATTATTTTGAATCTGCTTTAACCATGTAATTGACAATGTTTCTGTAAATATAACGGCCACATCTTGCAATTTTCTTTTACATTATCTCTGACTCATTTCCCGGCTAAGGCAATTGTTCACCACTCTGTGCTTGCATAAAGGTCAGCAAATACTGCTGACCATGGAAATGTTGGATCAGAATAACTCATCCGTCAGATCTCAAAATTTTCAGGATTTAATTTGGGGATGTTTAATTTATAATGTGTTATGTGAACAACCTGTAAATCATTGAATTGGTATACATGCAAACTGGCATTGATTCATAATTTCCATTCACACTTCTGCCAGGCTTTTTATTTGTTCGTAAGTCCCAGAGGAGGAAAGAAAAGCTTTTCCCTAAGCTAAAATGAGTGAGCTAAAATGTATAGACATTGACTAAAATAACTTCCCATCTCTTCCTTCTTCATTCAGACGTGTATGAGATTGTAATTTATTTGTATCCCCTTCCTCCTCAGGTTGGACTTCTTTGTTCGGAGGGGACGGCCGATCAAGCAGCTCCCCAGCTCTCCCAAGAAAGCAGCAACCACGAGATAAATCTCCCAGCAGCCTCTTGGAGGATGCACAGGACATTGGCACATTCACACGAGATCGCAAAACTGGCTTCTTTAGCTCCTTCATTAAAAAGAAGTCTACCTCCTCTTCCTCCTCATCCTCTTCGCCGTCTTCCCAGGTGCAACAGAACCTTCCCACACCTCCGAAGAGGAGCAGTTCCTTCCGGGAGATGGAGACGCAGCCTCACAAGAAATATGAACCCACAGCCGACTTCAGCGCACCTCCACCCTTGCCCCAGTCGGACAGTTTAGGGGGCTTCTCTGCCTCTCCCTCTCACTCCCACGGGGAGGCCACCCAGTCCCAATCTCGCTGCTGTGGGGCTGCTTTTGGACAGAAACCCTCCGCCGGGGGCCTTGGTTCTCAGCTGACGAGCGGCAGCAGCTGGAGTGGACTGGCTGGCTTCTTCACCCCTAGACTCATCAAAAAGACCCTGGGGCTTCGTACTGGAAAAACATCCTCTTCAGATGAGAGTGGTATAGTTGGAGGACCGAAACCTTTCCCTAGGTCAAATTCTACCTCCTCGATGTCATCTGGGCTGCCAGACCTGGAGCGCATGGCTCTGACTTTACCGAGGAACCGCAGCGCAAAGCCGCCTCTGGAGAGAACTGCTTCCACGACCTCTCAGCCGGAGAACGGGGCCGCTCGTCCCTCCGAAAATTTGTTGAGGAGGATGGATGAGGGAACCGCGCAGATCAGGGATAGGCCAAAAGCCAAGCTACTACCCCGGGGTACTGCTGTAGGGGTGAGGGCGCCTGGGGTCGGGGGGGAAGTCGGGGAATCAGAAAGTCTGTCTCGGGTGAGAGACAGCAGAGAGGAAGGTGGAGGGCTGGACAGGCAGCAGAGTTGGTCGTCACCTTCCAAGAACTCCACCTCAACTCATAACCACAAAGTCCCGGTCCTCATCTCCCCGACACTGAAGCACACCCCAGCCGATGTGCACCTGGTCGGGCTGGACTCTCAGGGGAATCGCTTCAAGCTGCTGTCTGAGCACCAAGGCGAGCGGGACAGGCCACGACTGGTAAAACCCCGCTGCGCTCCTCCTCCTCCCCCGACTCTACGTGGTCTGCAGCAGTCCTACAGCTGTGACAGCGAGGACCAGGTCAGTGGAGCCCCTGTGGAAGTGAACGGAGATGCAGTAAAAGGTCAGAGGTCAGGGCGAATGTCAGGAGGAACAACGACAGGTAGACCATCAGTGCCACCACCACAAGTGCCTCCTGCTTCTTCATCCTCCTCCTGTCCTGCAAGCACCAACACGACTCCCACCAAAATGGCCAACGGAGCTGCTACCATCGCCTCCTCCTCCTCTTCACAAACAGCACCATCTGCTGGCTCCAAAGTGGCACTGCGGCGAACCAGGCAGCAGGTGGAAAGGGTGCCCCTGGAGAGGGTTAGCCGCGAAGCCCTGCTGGAGTGCGCCGAGAGCCTCAGCAGTGTGCTCAGCGCCAGCTCCGACAGCCCCTCCAGCAGCCAAGTTCTGGACGCCGGCCACCAGCTGTTGGACTGCTGCTCAGGTTACGTGGACTGCATCCCTCAAATGAGGAACAAATTTGCCTTCCGAGAGGCAGTGGGCAAGCTGGAGCTGAGCCTGCAGGAACTGAGGGCCTCTTCTTCTGGAGGCGGGGGCCTGAGCAGTGTGGGGCCCAACACTGTGCTGGACAACCTGCACAACTGTATCAAAGAGATTAGCGATGTAGTACAGAGGTAGCCACTGTGATCACACAAACCACCACCTCTACTACCAGGCAAATCACTTACAGTATATTCCGATTTTGATTTTTATGTTCTGGTTCAGTTATTTGGGGCACAGATTGAGATAAATCTCTACAGTACCTCACAAAATTCACTACAAAACATTTTTTTATTGTTTACGGAAACCTGTTTCCTAAAATGCCAGTGTGGTCACTAAGTTGTTGCTCTTAGCTGTACATATTTTGAGAAATGTTTCACTAAACTAAACTAAATGTGGTTCAAGTCACACTTTGCAATGTTTTGCTACAAGTTTTTATTTGGCCACAGAAAGCCTCTTTGTTACCTGAATGAGTGTATGAGCTGTGTGTGTTGTCCGCCAACCGGGTGGGGAAGAACTCACCCTGCTTATCTGTTGCATACTTAGAACAGACAGGGATGGTTGAGGGCAGTCTTAAACTCATTGTTTCATAAGTATGTGGACCATCAGCTGGATGTATTGTTTCACAGTGAGGAATTGTGTGACCATAAGCCATTTTTCTAAAGCCATTGGGAATGTAAGGATGTGGAACCAGCATCAGGATTCAGTAGCATTCAAAACTTGGGATGTCAAATTTAGTGTTTTCTTTATCAGTTTTCAGCTCCATTTATATTTCAATAAGTAGCCAGGATTTTTGGAGATTTTTTCCAACATGTCATAACTTTTCAGAACGATTGAAGGGACACTTACTTTATGCTCAAATCTAATCAGGTCAAAATGAAGACAAAAAAAAAAATTAAGTATGTCCTGATACACATACAGATCCCAGTGATTTAAGATTACACATTTCCCCAGACATAATCTCAGCCTGGTTCTTCTGCTAATATAAATAATATCTTTAAAAGAACAGTACATTTTACTCACTAATGACAGACAAGATACTGAAGTCTGATCCGTTTTGTGTCCCAGAAGCTGCTCCACCTAAAAGTTAAGGTAATGAAATATTTTTAACAAACCATCACTTGAAACACTCATAGCTTTATCTTTTGTTTATAAAGATATATCTGGCCCGATACATACAGGTACAGTCCTTTACAAAAGCTTGCTATTTTCATTTGGAACAGTTTGCTAACACAGCAGCCTAATTTTGGCTTGTTTCCTCTGTTTTCATATGACTCCTTAACTGGGCTGGAAACATATTCCAGTTTACAGAGGAAGTATTTTTCTGTACTTCTCAACTCAATGCTTTGCTTTAGACATCATAAATGTTAGGGACTGGCGTTTCAGCTGTTCTCTACTAAACTCTGTCTTAATGCTGAAGTTAACTTTGGATGCACAGCAGTCATGTGTCATAGAAAGAATGAGGGTGGAGCAGCAAATATTCTGTCTCCGTTAGGGTTGTCATAAAAGGTAAAAACACTGGGATTGTTGGTATGTTGAATCAAAAACATAATGTTCACATAAAACTGTGCATATGAAAATAGACCTAGCTCACTATATTCTGAAGCAACGACAGCCATCAACAGTTGAGTTTCTTTGGAGAATCCTGATATAGATCATTTAAAAATCACTGAGACAGGAAGAATATCTGACATTGGATTGGGACTATAAAGGAAATCCTTTATTTCATTATTTAACCATTATGACTGAATGTAGCTGAAGTTTCGATGGTGACAAATTCTGGACATCCCTGAAATATTTCAATTTTTTTTTTCTTTTTCTTTATATTCAGATCACATAACAGTTGGGAGGTGGAAAGCACAGGATGGCAGCAGGTTGACCTGGACATGTTTTCTCTAAGTGTCCTTCACAGGATGGGCAGTGCTGGATTCCCTGTAGCCTTGTAGGGCCCCAGTGCCTCAGATTATTTAATGAGTGCAGAGACCTACTTTACACCTGTCACACAGGAATGAACTCTCACCAGACTAAACTGCAGTACGTCTTTAGCACATGAGCGACACATGGATTTATTTGAGTTGGAGAGAGAAATGCTTTTTAGAATGTATGAATTTTAACTAAATTATTTTTGTTCAAAGCATATTTTGAGAGGAAAATTATGGAGATTTTTCATTTATTTCTTCAGATTTAAAAAGAGTATGTGTGTCGATGGCTTAAAGAGAAATGTTGTGAGAGATCTCTTTGAATGTATTAACCCTCTTTCCTGAACCTGATAAAATGTTTGACTTTTGTCTTTATTTTCCTACAGTGCCATGTTTCTTTTACACTTGCAGGCCCGTACTCTAATTATGACCAGTCTGAAGACAGCTGCTCTGTTTTTAATGAACTCTCACAGCACACACACTTCTAACAGTTTTCTAACATGATTTAGTTTTGTTGCTTCGGTTCTCACCTTGATGTACACTGGAAAAGCCCTCACCAATTGAGTAACAAACGGCATATAAATACAACTGAATCTAAGAGCTGCATAACTCTTTAAATACTTTTCAGTTAACCTTAATTGTATTTTATGAGTTTCATTCTAATCCACCCGTATCTTTGGGGAAATATGATACTTTATGATAAAACTTTCATTTCTATTCACTGTGAGTTTTAAATAACATTTTTCATAATTTTTGGTGCCTTTTTGTAGGGGAAAAAAATATGTAAAGGACACGATGATTGCAGCAAATCACAGCGAATGTCTGCTCTTCCATTATGAATTATAATTAGATCATCTCTACATTTCATTTTATTTCTAAATGGTCAGATGCAAACTGGGAACCAAAAGGTGCTCCTTTTGTTACGAACACTTTTAATGACGCTGCGTAAACAAATGATACACACAACCATGCTGCACTAAACCCAAACTGCTGTTTTTGTCTCAATCTGAATATCCAAATTTGAATATGTATAAATATATTTCTGAATGACTGACTGCCATTCTGGCTCGCTTTGTGTTCGTTACTTTGTTTTGTGGTGTCACCATGGAGCAGATTTCCTAAAAAGCCTTATTGAAAATAATCTGTTCATGATGTTTTTCCTCCTTCAGATCCTACATGTTTAAATCTCTATATTTTTCCTATCCGACCACTACAATTCCGCTAATTGTCGTCATCTGTTTTTATCTGTTGATCTTTTATGCAGTGTGTCTTTTCTTTTCTCCTGTCTTCTCTGTTTTTGGGATTTATCTCTAAAAGGCGTGTGTTCACATCATTATACCAAAGGCCGCGTCTTCAGTTGGATGAGTGCAATGTAAAATTAACACAAAAACACCAGAGTGGAATATGTGAATCTAAACAGGGATAAAATGTCAAATGTTAACATGACTTTTTTATTGTACAAAAATATATTTTGTGTTTTTTTTTTTTTTTTTTTTTATTTAATGCTCACATTATATTACTGTGAAGTTCTGCTTATCAGTGTTAAGCCTATTGTAAATAATAAAGATATTGATGAATGCTGTTGTATTTTTTCTTTAAAATGTATTCAGATTGAGCTCTTTTAAAAACAAAACATTAAAATTTATTTGAGCAGACATTTAGTATTGTAAATGGAAATTGTATTTGATAAGATATGTACTGTACTGGAAATCAACAAATTTATTATACAGACTCAAATTTATTTTGATGGATGTTTAGATTGAATCCTTTTGAATATGATTAAATTTTACAGTTGAACATATTCTGTATGCTTAAATGTTTTAGGTTAAAGAAGTAGAGAGAGTTATCAAAAATAGAATTAGTACAAGTAATTACCTATACACTATATTCTTCAAATTCCTATTTCAATGAAATGATATAACTAAGTAGTAAAAAATAATTATCCCAATGGGATTGATCTGCAGACAGCTATAGCAGCAGATTCAAAACAAGATGCAATTTACAAAACGCTACATTAGAGAATTATTACTGCGATTTTAAAGGCACTATAAAGAGTCAGCGTCAGGTTGTCCGCTTACTTAAAGTCACAATGGAAGATGGAAAAATCAGTGCTGGAGTTCAGACTGAGACCATCCTATTTTAACCATAATTAGCCTAGACTAGACATCAACCAGAACCTAAATGAAAGACCAAAAAAAAAAACATATCTTTACATACAGCACTCTGCACCAGCACTGGTGCAATTAATTTCAGGTAAAAAGCCTTGAAATAAATTATTAATACATTTGTGTTATTACAGCAGAATCACCTCACATTGATCAAACTAGAGGGTGTCCCTAGTTTAGTAAAAATAGTAATTAAAAACATGTATCACAGTTACAGCACTTACAGACACCCTAAAAAGCACTATAAAAGTTAAGCTTTTTCAGTCCTACTATCATAAACACAAGCATAAATTTTGAACTCATCAGGTGAAAGATAATATTTTCAGCTGTAGAAATCCAATGTGGCTCTAGACAAATATGCAGAGAAGCACATTAATCCCAACTGTACAACGGTGGATCTCTGATGCCTTGTTAAAGTCAATGGAAGAAAAAGTAAACACATAGTGGCTACTGCCTGTATCAAGTAAATAGATTTTCAGTAGGATATAATATACACGGCCAAATCAATACAGAAATGATTCATTGGACCAAAACCACTTACTAACTTAAATCTTATGGAAAGCCTGCAGTATGTGATTTATAATTCTATGATTCCAGAAAACTGCAAAAATTCTGAAATGCAATATTCTTTTAAATTAAGGCTAAAACCCATTTGCTTAAAGTTATAATAATATAAACTAGAGCATCATTTTAGTCTGGATTGCAATTTTTCATTACCTCTCTTTAGCTTACCACTGCAATTTTGTCTGTTTATCAGGTTGTGTTTATATTATGTAAAGCACTTTGAAATGCCTCATTGCTAAAATGTGAAATAGAAATACACTTGACTAGTGAAATCATTAATGTAATAAGCAGTTATCTTAATGTGCAATTCCCCCACCGAATTAATGTTTGCAAATTTTCTAAATTTACTATATGTGATTAAGTTTTTGCAATAAAACGTGAATTTGTTTCAATGCTTTTTACCCATTTTTGCCAAAGTCAATCTAAAAATTTAGTCAAAATTTATCATTGCTGCTTCAAAGTATTTCAGAACATGCAAGTTGGTTAAAGTTTGATTTGTAATTAAGAGCTGATATGAATGCAGCTATACATTTCAATAAAAGTATAGCTCTGCATACTTTTATTGAAATGTGGAAACAGATTAGTTATCCCTGGGGACAATAAAGAGGTCTCACCATCATCATCACCCTCCTCTTCCTCAGCATCCTGGCCCTCACCATATGCGGCTCCTCCCCAATCGTAGCCTGTTGTAAAGATGGCGTCCATCATGGAGGGGCCGCTAAGCAAGTGGACTAACGTCATGAAAGGCTGGCAGTACCGTTGGTTTGTGTTGGACTACAACGCCGGGCTCCTGTCGTACTACACGGTATGTTCAATTCCACTGTTCGGCGCCGGTTAGAGGAGCCGAGCGACGGTTAAATATGTCGCTGGTTGTTGAACAGAAGTGAGACAAGGCCTTATGTTTGTCAGGAGTTGGGAGTATCAGCTGGCTTTGAAGAGGCGGGTCTATCTGATGACTGAAACGCTCGTTGGCTAATGGCAGTGAACTTTGAGGAGCAACTGACGAGTAATGTCGAGCGTTTGGTTGTTACTTCCGCTAATGCAGCTGGTTAACAGGGCTAACAGCAGGAATACAGGCAGCAATAAACCCATTTCCAGAGTCAGTTAGTAATGATAAGGCTGATGAAGAGGTATATGTTCTAAATAACTAGTTAAAAGTCTAACACTCACTGGTTTGGAAATATGCTATTGTTCATTATTGTAATAAAGACTTCTATCTTTACCGATGAGGGCGGTGGAAGGAGAGGCTAGTTAGTTTTTTGATCAGTTTCATTTCAGTGCGCTTTATTGTTTAGATTTAAGTTTTATAATTTCAAATCACGTCAGAGTTGTTAACCGATTAGTTATCTAATTTGTCCTTGCCGCTCAGAAAATTCCTTATGTCGCCTTCTACCTTCTGAACACTGAGAACCACGTTGGCTTCAAAAAGGACACTGAATACATAAAGATATAAACTACTGCATGGCAGAAATGAGGACGAATGAAACGAATTTGACAAAAAAAAAGAAGAAAAAGCCAGGTTAAACTTTATATTTAGGAAAATAACACTACATATTGGAAACTAAAGGTTATTAGTGGCTTGACTCTAAAAGAGAATATTACAGCCCAATGTGATAGTCTGTTGCTTAAAAAAGGAATAAATATTGGGTGTAGGTACAGATAAATATATTGTTTCCTTGGCTTTTATTTTATTTACTCTAATGTGGCGTTTATTGGGTGATATTTTAATTGACAAGTTTATCTGTTTACATTTAAGATGTCATTTAGTGTAGATTTTGGATTGGGTTACATTTTAATTTCATAGTAAATAGGACCACAGACATATTTAGAGATCTTAAGATAACCTAATTAAGTTAATTTAAAAGAAAAATGCAACAGTTATCTTTGATTCTACTAAAACAATATAACATTCATGATTATAGTTTTGACAGTGTCATGTACAGCTAATTTATTTGGACGAGCATCAATTGCTTTCATACATTTTTATGCTATTTTATAACATTATGATTTGGTCATGTCATTTGTATTAAATTATTTTAATGAATACTGAATAGTCATTCCCAGCAATTGTCCTCTTCTTTTTTTTGCTTGAGTAACTGCAAACAAAAATGTTGTAGTAGTTGCTGAAACCTGTCAAGAAAATTGTTGAGCATTTTTATTTATCATCCTTTCTTGAAAATGTCTCAGGAATTGAACAAGTTCTCTCAGGTGAACCTTAGCTTTCATTGATGATGTTGTTTACAGTTGTGCACAGCTTTACCTAAAGGATGTTTGTTTGCTGTTTGTACTTTGCTTTTTGACAATAATATGAACAAATCAGGAGTTAGAGTAGTCACAGTATGGAGTAAAAATGCGAAGCATCATATTCAGTGTCTTATATTCATTTACCTCACTCACTGTAACTGTAGACTTCAAATTTCAGTGTAAATAATGTCTAATGCTGTCTAGAGAAAATGTGACTTTTATTGCTTTGGGAAATACTTCCAGAGTGAACAACCATAATGAAAACATAGCAAAGGTTAGTAATAATTAATGGTGACCTTTTTATTTTGGTGACACTTTATTGACATGAATACTTTTTTTTGAGGAGTGAACTATCTATTTTGAGCAAGTGATTCACTTTTGCAAATTACCAAATAGGTCTTGAAGTGTGTGCTAATTGTTTTGAGAAAAGCACTAGCTGTTTTGTAAATGTTAATAGTGATGTGACAAATGCACCAAAGCGCCTGAGAAAAACTGTAATAGGATTTTAAACCATTGGAGTGGTATGAAGGAAAATGCTCTTGCCTTTTTGAAACAGGAGAGCCTTAGTATAGCTTACATGCAGTCCATTTGAATGAACAAACCCAAGCAGTTAATCAGGTTTGAACATCTTTTAATGGAATCTAAAATTGTGCAGTTTTTGTCCAATGCATTAAGTTGTTTTTGTTCTTGTTTTACAGTCTAAGGACAAAATGATGCGAGGATCCAGAAGAGGCTGCGTGCGACTCAGAGTAAGATCCTCAAAGTCTTTTTGCTTTTGGCTGATGGCTTTTCTGTCTCTGCATGTCAGACTCCACTTTCCACTATATGTAGTTATATAAAAAAGATGCTTTGTGCATCAGGAAAAAAAACACAGTTTAGAGGGCTATTTCCTAAAAGCAGGATTCAGAAATCCGGGATAAGAGATAAAGCCAGGCTTGACAAAACATAAGTTCATCCTGACTCTTTTCAGGAAGGTCAAACCCAGCTCAGGGGGTGTGACTATGTCTAGCCTGGTTTAAGTGAGTCAGATGAATATGTGTCCACAGATTTTTTCAGAGATCGATCCCACCTTCACTGATTTTACAACAGATAAATTGCGTACGCAAACCAAACAAGCAACATGTTTTGATGGAGGATTATGAGGAACTGAAATATATTATACTCCCTGAAGGAAACACTGACACTAGCAAGTGATAGTGAAGCAACTGAATACATAATTTGCCTAAAATATATATTTTCTAAGCACAACTTTGGATTGGTTTACATCCAAAGTTGTAACTTTGGATGTCACAACTTGGATTGGCGCCAATCTGTTTGGATTGGCAGTCACGCCAATCCAAACAGATTGAATTGGCGTGACCGCTGACTGAACAGACCAGGACTAACTAACCCTGGCTGTTGTTAGTGTAACTATGTGGTACTGCTCTTGTGAAACCGAATCCAGGTTTAATTGAGCCAGGATATCCGGAACATTCCGGCTTAGCCCACTATCCCGGTTTTGTTAAACAGTCCCCATGGCGTGCTGCAGTGTTTTCATGCTTCGGCTTTATCCACTAGATGGTACCTGTCATTTGCTCAGGTCAAATTTAAAGTTATAAACGACCAGTGGAAGTCAGTATTGTAATGTAAATTTGATAGCAGATTAATTGTCATTTTTCCTTTTTATGCTTCTTATATTTATACAGAACAAACATGACTGGACTAATGAGATAACATTTTGCGGTATTTGGGAAGTGTGTGTATAAAATGTTGACTACACTGTTCTAGTGGCATTAGAACACAAGTGTGGAGGGCCACTGCCCTGCAACTTTTAGCTGTGACTGCTGCACCACACCTGAATAGAATAATTAGGTCATTAGCAAGGCTCTGGAGAACTTATCTACACAAGGAGGAAGGAGGTAGTTAAGCCATTTCATTCCAGTGTTTAGACTTGTGGCACATCTAAAAACTGCAGGACAGTGGCTCTTATGGACTGGAGTTTGACAACCCTGCATGAGAAGGTGCCTGCACATATTTGCTTCCCATACTTACATGAGCAGTTAAAAATAATGTTCATGTGTCTGGACCTAGCCAGTCTGCATCACAGATAATCTGAAGCAGTAGGATGTGATAAGGTAACTTATTGCACCTAATAATGGAACAGGTGGCGCGACGGGGGTCGCTTTTAGTCTTTATCACTAGTTTTACCTATAGTAAACTTCCTGTTTGTGTTTTGGTGCTTTTATTTTTAAGTGGCAACTTCCTGTATAACTGTTAGCAAAGGCAGCTTAACGGCAACCAAAAGACGAAATAAGTTGTGTAAGGGAGGTTACAAAATGTATTTTATTAGCAATCCCTTGATAGAGGCACCAGGTATGTTTACGTTATAAATAAGTACATATTTAAATATTATGTCACTTAAAGTGTTGGTTTGTTATATGCCGAAACTAAAGTTATTTTAAGCTGTAAACGTTATTTTAAGTTAAGAGGGTTTATTGCCATTAAGGCTAAAAATCCATCCGTAAAGTGTTCGCTACAAGTTACAACTCATTTGCTTCTTTTTCACCCATTTTTCAAATACTCTCAACGCGAAATAGTCTATTAGGCCTTTCTATCAAACTTTTTTTTTTTTTTAACTACGAAATTACTGACCAAACCGATTGAATTGGCGTGACCGCTGACTGAACAGACCAGGATTAACTAACCCTGTCTGTTGTTAGTGTAACAATGTGGTACTGCTCTTGTGAAACCGAATCCAGGTTTTATTGAGCCAGGATATCCGGAACATTCCGGCTATCCCGGTGTTGTTAAACAGTCTCCATGGCGTGCTGCAGTGTTTTCATGCTTCGGCTTTATCCACTAGATGGCAGCAGATGCTTCACTACTTTCAATGTTTTTATGTAATAGTTTTAAGTCTTACAAGAATGACTACTAAGTAAATAATGGCTCTTTCTTACCGATCTTCATTTGTTTTAATCTCAAAGAGTATTGGCAATGATTTAATTAAATAAAAATGTTCACCACTTTCAACGCGTTACTGTTTAGTGTTCTGTTTTAGTCTGATCATCTCTGAGAATTGTCAGTCATTTGGTGTCAGGGTGCTGTGTGCAAAGATCAGTTTATTAGTCAATATGTTGTGTAATCTAATTTTATATATTTAAAATGCTTGTGTACAGGAGCATGGATCACATTAAGCAGAATGTCGGCGGCTGTAGTGTGTCATTCAGCCAGTCCGCTGCAGTTTGTTGAGCTTTTTCAGCTGAACCTGTTTATGTTACATATTGTGTTGACACTGCTTTGTAAATGAATATGTCAAAGTTCAGCATCAACATTTAAAAGCTAATCATAAACTGCTTTATCACTTTCAAATCTTGTTTCTCTTCTCGTAAATGGGAGGAAGCATCTTCTGCAGTTTCTGGGAAATAGACAGTGTAATTTGTATTCATTTTTTTCCTGGGACAAAGTTTTAAGTTGGAGCTGTAGCAAAGGTTTGATACTCACCATTAACATTGGAGACAATATTTTTAACTGCTCCCCGGGAGGAAGAACTGATTTATTGCTTAGATACTTTTTACAATTCCGGTTTTCTTGTAGACTGCTAATTTCAGATCTAAATATTTACGTTTTGTATTTGGAGGTGTGAAATGTTGTCGTTTCTGGTCATAACACTTTTCTTTAGAAAAGCTCCACGAAGTAGCCTAATTTTGCTTTTAAATACACTTGTTTAATTTCAGTTTTCAATCTAGCTCCAAGAATATTTAAACTGCACAGAATCGTAGGACTAACACTGATTGAGGCCTGTCATTAAAACAAGCTAATTTAACTGGGTGCTGGTTTTCCGCACATTTTCTAATTATTTAATAGTGACAGCGTTCATTGTGATTTTTTTTTTTTTTTTAGCAGATTAAACACACTTGAAAAGGACTTTCCTGTCCACACCATCACCACATGCTCGCTCAGAATGAGACACTGCTCCAAAGTCAAACACTTGGTGCAATCAAATAGGCTTTCTCGGATAACCGTTTGACACTTAGTGTTATAAATTGAGTTTAGCTGTGTTGTTCTTACAGCTACAGAAGTATTGGAAAGTATTTATTTGAATTTGAAAATGTTTCTACACATATGAATGGGACCTGCATATCTTGCTATGTGAATTCAAAACATACCCATTACATTTTAGATGTTTATTTTTTGGTGGAACATTGTAGAAAAGTGAACATATTTTCTTTTAACTCAAACTAAATTTCAAAAATATTCAACAACCTTTTAATTTAATTTCATCCACCGTGTCCAATGGTGCTGGATCCCTTATATTATTTAGCTTTGGATCACACCTGCCCTGTTCCTATTGCAGAATTGAATGTCCCAGCCAGCCAGTGGGCCGGATCCCTGCGGTACTTTTTTTTTCTTTTTCTGCCGCTGTCTGTACTCCTCCCCCCTACCTCTGTTTTCCTCCTCCTCCCTCATTTTCCCAAATCCCTTCTCTCTCTCTCTCTCTCTCTTTCTCTGTGCCAGGTTCCAAAAGGCTGCATTCATACGCAGAGAAACGAGAGAGGAAAACAGTTAAGAGTTAAAGATTTTTAGTAGGAAAGAGCACGTTGCTGAAAAGGTTAATTGAGTAATAGGAGCTAATAGAAGGCTGCTGGGACATATGGAGAGAGGGCATGAGTTTAGGAATGGAAAGTGGAGTATTTCATGACTGCCTGTGTTCCTCTCTCTATGTGCCCAGGGAGCTGTGATCGGCATAGATGACGAGGACGACAGCACATTCACCATCACTGTGGACCAGAAGACTTTCCACTTTCAAGGTGAGGTGTCCTCTCCTCTCCTTGCCTTCGAGCCGCCTTCTCTGCCTTGCTCTCCGAGATCTTTCTGGCATCCATCTGTGCTCTTCATTTAGTCCGTCTCTCTTTTTCTCTTTCTCTCTCTCTCTCTCCTTCTCTCTCTCTCTCTTTCCTCTTTCCCTCCCCACCTTCTAAAGACTTGGATTGGATTGCTCTAAAGCCAGGAAACGCGTGAACGCACAGGCATCTATACTGAGTCGAAGCGGGTTGCGTTTTGTCTGAGCAATTTCCTCTTTTTCTAAATAACCGTCCAGGTCAGACTGGCATATCTTTGTAGATGAACAGGATCTTTTGAGCAAGTAAATCCTTTTTCCTTTTCTCCGGCTCCGTCGACCGTGGAGGAAGACTGCTGCTCATGTGTCTCTACAGCTGAGCCTGTGGGAATAATGAGGGAATAGTGCTGAGCCTGGAGCTGAGCTCAGGTCTCTCCTAGCTGCTGCTGATGCTGCTGCTCATTGTTTTCTGCACCACTGCTGCTGCTGCTCACTTTTGAACAGCCATTCACCCCAAAGGAAAGGAACCTGTCCCTGCTGTTCCGTCAATCTTTCCCTTCTTTTTTCTTTTCTTTTTTTTTTTTTTTTTTTTTGAGGCTGTCCAGTCCAGCACACTGCAGACACTGTTTTCTTTTTTTGTTTTTCAAACCCTAACGCTTTGTCAGGTCTTTAACTAAGTTCCTCTTAGTTTCCTTCATCACTGCCCTTCCATTTGTCCATCTGTATACATTTTGCCATCACCTTCACACCCAGCACCCTCTTTTCACTTCCCTCCCGAGGGTCCATGGGCCCCCGTCTCCCTCGCCTCCTCCATGCCCTGTCCCATGTCTGTATTCCGAAGCTGTATGCTGTGGTTCTACAAACGCAAGGGTAAGAAGGAAAGCGTGCACGTCTCATGGTCTGAATGCATGCCAGTGGCTGGGGACAAGGACAGTGAGGAGGAGGAGGCGTTGTTTGTTTGTCTTCTGGGATGGGGAGTCAGGGTGGAGCGCAATGTTCTGTTTCTCTTGGGTGTTTTGGTCTGTGGCCCAGGCTGAAGGACGATTTAGAGCATAGCCAAGCAGGCTGTTTAAGTTGGTTGTGAAGGCAGACAGAAACAGACCGGGTTAATTTAGGACAGGATAACTGGATTACTGACGCCTGTTAGCTGTACTAAACAATGTTCTTGCAAATTGCATTCATATTATGAGACTTGAGCATTCATCTTAAGGTGGGAGCAGCACAAAAATCATCATTCTAGAAGTTTTTGCTTTTGTGCTGTAGTCACTCTGAGATGCAGTTTTGTGTAATTTAAGCAAATGTTGTGAGTTTTGAAAATTTGTCTCATCATTCTCAATATGGTCTTGTTTGTTGTGGTGCTCAGATCACAATGAAAGTACAGCTGTTGTTTTATAACGAGGCACTACTTCAGTAATGCATCAAGCGGTTTTCAACCGCCTGATGCTGATTTCAGTCTTTTTTTTTTTTAAATTGATGTCTTCCTTGCAGACTGTAGTTTTAGTCTATTTGATCAAATAAATTGAAAGTTGTATCAGACTGTTAAAGTAAGAGTAACTAAGAATGAAAGAGGAGTTTTAGCAGAAACAGGAACAATAACTGAATAAAATAGTTGGTTTATTTTATCCTTTTAAGCTTATAAGCTTGATTGACTGTTGGTAATACAGAGTTTGAAATGATGGCAGCCTGTTGGGGATTCATTATCCAAAATTCTGATGCGCTAATGGTGTTGATCGCTAAAAAAAGTACTTGGAAACCCTTTAAAATCATCTGTTCATGACTTTGTTTCATTAAAATAGATCTTACATCGCAGTATGTTCTTAAGACTCGTGGATACACTTGGTGTAACTTCATTTTAGCAAATGATAAAAAGCACTTGCAAAACAATTCTGTTATCAGGTCATTTTGTTAAAAGGTGGAAAACCTTGTTTTGAATCAGTGTTTAACTTAAACGCCCCCAAATAAAAAACGTTTTAAGCAGCAGCTTTTTAAAAGCAAAACAAATGTGACAACTGGACCGAGTTAACTCTGTATTAGTAGATATTCCAATAACCCTTGCAGTCCAATAACCCTGCAAGTCCAATAACGACTTGCAGAGCTTTTTTTGATTAAGGATCTTCATGGAAAACAGCGCAGCATTTAAAAGGAAAACAAATATAATCCTTACAAAGGATGCTGTAATCCTTTGTAAGGATTACAAAGGATTTTAATTTAACCTTTAAATTTTAAAAACAAAATTATAACATCCTAAAAGGAAAAATGACATGCATTTCCCTCTTGGATGCTAAGCTATTTTCTGATACAAAATAATTTTGAATCCAACAGAAATTGAAGGGAGTACAAGATTTTTCAAGTTCATGGATCAAAGCATATGATCCTAAACTATCTGATTTTTTTTTTTTTTTTAAATGCATAAAACATGCTTGTTGTCAATGTGTTCATAGACAAAAAATGTCAACATTTCCAGCATTTGGACACATTTAATAAAATAAAAATTCAGATATTCAGCATTTGACCTGCTGCCCAACAGTCAGAGCTGATCAGGAGAAAATTTACAGATTTCTGTCAATGACTGATAAGTTGGTGCAATATTACCACTATCAGAATAGCATTCAAGCGATCTCATTTCATGAGTGTATCAACTTTGTAAACAGTATATATCGTATGTCATTCTGTTCATCATTTTGTCTGAAAAACAACAACGTAATGCCACCGTTGTAAATATCAGAACTACTGATGATTGTCTGGCCCATGGCCACTGGAAGATGAGCATGAAAAGTACCTCTTAATGAATGTGGAACATGAGATTCTAGCTTGTATGGACATGAAGCAGTGCACAGGATGTTGAGTAGGAGCAGATTTCCCTGTTGACGTAAAGGAGTCTCAGTCATCTCATGTTATGCAGTCAGTCTCTTAGGATGGAAGCGCAGTCTGGGTGTATATATATATATATATATATATATATATATATATATATATATATATATATATATATTCCTCTATGCTATTATGTTCGGACCGGTGCGTGGGTAAGGTGTTTTAGGTATTGACTGTGTGAGGAGGAGGACAGCAGCACTGCAGAGAGAACGAGGAAGATGGTTTAGAAAGAATCCAGACCTATAGCAGAATTTCCTTTTCACATGCTGTTGTTCAACTCATTATAACTGTGTTTTTTAAGTGTTAAGATTTATTTTATCACATACGAATAATGTAAGCTGCAGTCTTTCACAAGGTGAAATATCTTTTAAAACCTGCAGGCCACTATGCTGGCCAGTTCTTTTGCTATTTAGAGAATCATCCATAATTCATCAGGGCCGCTCCCCCAGCGGTGCATCATAGATGCCGGAAAGGCCTCTTCTTTCTTTGCACTTTGCTCACTTCGTCTTTTCTGTTGTACCTGACCATCGCTTGTCACTTCCTGTCATCTCCAGAGCATCAGACCAAGTTGAGACCTCCGTCATGTCTTTTGCCCGTATTTGATTCACTCTTTTCAGTTTTCTAGTACTCTGTCCAGTACGCATCTGCATATAGTCTTTATTTTAACCAGATAAAAACCTCAGAGATCTACAATCTCTTTTTCAGGAGGGACCTTTCAAGAGAAAAGCACTGTTTACAAGTATCAACATTTTATTCTATCAGCGACATACAACTTGGTTTAAAAACATAAAGTTACAAAAATAAGAGAAAGCAATTGACAAAACTCTTCAGTCTTTCAGCTGTGCTTTTAGTTCACCAAGAAATTTTATGTTTCTGTCAGATGTACTCGTACACTTTGAACTCTCACATTTTGTCAGATTACAACTATAAATGACAACATATTTAATTTATGTTATAAACCAACGCATAATTATGAAATAAGAAGAAAATGATTACCGGTAATGGTTTTTCAAACCTCTTGCATATAAAATCCTCAAATGTGTGGTTGAAGTTGTATTCAGCCCCTCTACGTCAACAATGAATCACTTTTCACTTCAACTGCATCCGAAAGTCCTATTGGGTTTGTTTCTCCCAGTTTTGCACATCTACAGATGGAAATTTTTCCCCAAATCTTTACAAAAAAAGAAGCTCAAACTTTGTCAGATTAGATGGACTCAGTTGTGAAGAGCAATTTTATGAGGTTTTGCTACAGCTTATCAATTTGTTTTAGGTTATCTTGACTGGGAACAAGAACTGGATATGCTGTATTCTATGAGATTCCAGTGAAATGGGTTAAGGTTTGTAATTGTAATGTGAAAGGTTCAAGGAATGTGAATAATTTGCACATTTCAGTTTGAAATGTGTCCAAACTCCTGTAGAAATAGAGGGTTTGAAACTGGGTCACATTTTGTCTGGACCTGGAAGAAGGAAAAGAAAAAGTGACACACGACTTGCAGAGCTCTTTTTGATTAAGGATCTTCATGGAAAACAGCGCAGCATTTAAAAGGAAAACAAATGTAATGAGAACCTCAGCCATTCTCATTTAGTTAAAGGCTTTTTTTCAATAAGTCTGTCATTACTGAGGCTGTTAACTAATGGGTTGGTTTGGATGAGTTTGTAAGAGCAGTACATGCTGGGGCTTGTCTTGGATGACATTGCCCTTTGCAGAACTTACACCGTGCAACTTAAAATTATTTCCATATCAGAAAAGCTTTTTAGCGTTCACCGATATTAATTAAACACTAAACATCATCTGAATATAAACCCCATATCGACAACAGCAGGAGCTCCTCATATCTATACCACAGGTGTACCACAATAGACAGATGTACCACACAAGAGCTGTGATTTACTTGGTTTTGCCTTATAACAAAAACTGCTTAAAACTCTTAAGTTTTAATTTAATTAATGTATTCCAATATGTAGCCAAAGACCACTACAAGTACATCAGTGATTTAAAATCTGATGCTGTCAAAGTAGAGCTTTAAACGATTTTAGACTGACATGGCTAAATTTGAACTTTGGGGGGAAAAAATCAACCATATTGATGTTTAGCATCGTCTTCTTCGTGACACATTATATGTTCCTGCTGAAGAAAAAATATGCTGCTTCCCTCCTAGCGGGAGCCTTTTGTTTAGGTAAATATCTATTTTGGAAAACTTGTTGTTACCCTGGGAAATGCAGCACAAATTCATGTCCCCAATAAACATCAGTGCAACTGCTACTGTAAGAAATGTATTGTCCTTGCATTAAACTGCGAATATGTAAAGTGCCATATGATGTATGATGCGTGTCAAACCACCATGAGGTTTGTCTGTTTGATGTAAACAGTCTTTTCTTCAAGTGTTTGTAAATTTGGTGTAATGCTATATCATGCCAGAGTGTTTGGCTAGTTAAGGTGAGATGAGTTGCATCATGTGACAAGTGACATTAACTCCTACCCTTTTAAGATGTATTTTTGTGTCTGTGCAGTATCTGTTCCTCATTCTGCTTATTAAAGTGGGATCTACTCTAAGGGCATAATGAAGTAAAGCTCTGACAATGAGAGCTTGATTTAGTTCAGCATTCAGGCTTTATAGAGTATTCTTAGTTTCTTCTGCAGTTTTGCAGTATTTTATGTTTTGTTTTAATTCATCTTGTATAAGTTAGACACAGTTTTACTGTCATTTTTAGGCAGCTGTGACTGAAAACACAGTAGCTTCTAATGTTTTGTACAGTCCCTCTTCTTTGTGTTCTTCTGAAAGCCTCACTGTACTTGTCTTTATCAGAGGGGCATCAGAGACCAGAGTAATTGGGTTTACTCTGCACACAGTCCTCTGTTATTGCACTACTGCAGCTGGGCCTTAAGACCGCCTTACATACTTGCAGATTTAAAGCTTCCCCTTAAAGCGCTGGTGACTTGCTGAGGCAAAAATACTAAACTTGGCGACTTTAGGTTTTGTTTTTTGTTTTTTCTGCTCATATAATACCTGAATGTTCTTGCAAAGGACAAGAATGAAAACACATCATTTAATTTATTTTTTATCTTTGTGGGATTTTAAGTGTTTGTGTGACCTACATCTGTTGACTAATGTTCACCAGGTTATTGGATAGCTGGGTCAAGGTTATAAATCTTTGGCTTGTCATCAGGTAAATGTTTAAATGACTCGTAATCTGTTTGAATAAGTAACTCTTCAAGTCTGTTGGGTTGCTTCTCGTGTTGCTGTTGTTTCTGGCGACAGCATATATGTAGGTGGTTAGCTACTTAGTGCATCAGTGCAAACGCCTACCTCTGAAAGTAATTTGTAGAATGGATGTAAAACACAGACTAGATCATTTCCTGGAGCTTGAGCCTTTGTTTTTCTTGAATGGCAGTGCCACTGTCTCATCTTTGCCATGAATAGCAGATAAACAATGTTAGCTTCCCTAATCTGCTTCTTTGGTGAGTCTGTTTGGCAAAGGGGGAAAGTGAGAGGCCACTGAGGCAGTGTCTAAGTGGATTGGAGTGAGCCTCAGCTGCCTTTTAATGTCTTTAAAAGCTTTTCAGCAATAGCATGGCTCAGCCTCCATGCTTGCACAGTCATTCATCTGTTGTAGTCTTGCTTTCATTTGAGTGAAAAGTGACCTGTATGCAGTTAGCCAGCCAGTGTTAGGGGCAGGTTGCAGCTTTTCACGTTAAGGTTTTATTACATTGGACAACCTCGTGTTTGTGGAAAAGCCTGATAAAATCTGCCTTGGAAGTACAGCATTACAAATAAATGAAAAACACATATGTAAGATAAGTCCTGAGAACATTGAAATGCATGAAAAATGGACAAAACGGACACCATGAAGTAGCCAGGAAGGGTGTGCAGTGAGCCCTGCATGTACCACAGCTTCCACAGAATCCCTGTTTAATGTCACTGGTAGCCTGTTTGGTCTCTGCTCAGAGGCTGCAGCCTCTCCATGCAAACAAAGGTTAAATGTTAGAAATCAACACGGAGATCAGGTTGACTTTAGGCCTTTCGTGCAATTTATTGCCATTTACATGCGTCACCAGAATAACTTTTTGCTTTATCAAAAAGTTACTTTTACTACTTTATTTCGGTTCAGAAAGTGAAGCTCATGTTTTATTTATGTAATTTGCAGGTTGGAATATTATAACAATTTGCATTTGGTATTTTTATAGATTTTTTTTTTTTTTTTTTTCCCTTAAGGAGTCTATTGGGATTGGATGTTCTTCTGCAGTAAGAGCTAGAAAATGCAAAGCGGATCTTGTAAATGTCAGCTTTTGTTTCTTTTCATTTCAGTGTTCCCCAGTGTTCATATCATCTCAGTGTTGTGTCCTGGTGTCATTCGAGTTTGGCTCAAACACAGCTTCTGATCTGACAGTCTTTATGGAAAATATGGCTCACAGGGTGTGTGTCTGTACACTTTTCCCCTCAGCTCGAGATGCAGACGAACGTGAGAAGTGGATCCACGCCTTAGAGGGAACCATCCTACGTCACACCCTCCAGCTCCGGGTATGTAGCAAACCACTTTGTTTGTATGCATATGGCTGTGTGCTGACAAGCAGAATCAACATTGGTGTGGGGATCCTTGATGTTCACTTGACTGTTATCACTAGTGTGTGCAGTTTTTCTTTAGACCAAACAAGCTGTAGCTTTTTAAGTATGGCAATACGGGTACAAAGTCCAGGATGGAAATTAAGCTGGAGGATGAATGTAAATGTGAGTTCTAGATATCAGTCTCTTCACTTTTTAAAAAATATTTACTCTGGGATACATACAATTTATGGTAGTAATGACATTAACATTTACTACCACAAAAATGTGTTTCAAATGTAGATGGATCAAGGGAAAAAGGTTCTCTTGGCAAGGCCTTGTTATCCTGCATCACTCCTGGTGAATTTGACAAGCTATCTAGTGATCATGCATTTAATGTCCAAAATCAATGAAAAAGTCAGTTTTTAATTCCTTAATTCAATATTTTTGCAACACCTAAGCTTCTTTTTACTTTGCGTCTTTAAGGATGAACCTGTTTGGAGCAGGCAGTTCCATGATCCAGTTGCCTTGACCCTGCACTGGATCAAGGCAGGATCAATTTGCGTCAGAGTCTTTCCCTCTAAATTGTGACACTTGTTGCGAATCGTAGCACTGCTGGGTTTGCTGGGGACTATTATGTGCAAAAAGGCGTTTCATTTCTCGTCACTTTAACCCTGAACCATTAAAAATAAACCGACTCATTCCTACACACAAGGTTCTGCAGATACATTGTTGGAGCGCACACACTGCAGTCGCACAATCTGCAAAGATCGAAGTGTCAGTATGAGTTGCTAAAGCTGCTTAGAGAAAATCTTTTTTCAAACTTTTTTCCTTAATCATTCTGGAAAAGCAGCCAATTTAGCTGCACAGATGTTGTCTTGAGTCTTTGAGATTTAATTGTGCTTTGGCAAAAAGAAAATATTTTACTAGAGCAGACCTTAATTGTTATAATGCTTGAAAGCAGTTGCAACTGAACCCAAAGACTTAATGAAAACAACTCGTCCTATAAACTGACACCAGAAGCAGCTTGTTTTGTAAAGTTAACTATTAAATATGCTTTCAAAATGGTGGGAGAGAGGCAGCACTATGTTAAGTTTTGGTGCCAAACCACTTGCAAATGCAATGAGATAGTGTAAATTAATATGAAAATAAGAGGAAATGTTATCTATCAACATTTCACTACCTTAACAGACAGAAAAAATTAAATCTGCAACCTTTGTCATAGATAAAATTGTTTTGAATTAATTTGTTTCCTTATGTGTCCCAAAATGGTTGGGATGGTAAGGATGTTTATTTTCTACATGTTGTCATTGGACCAGTCAGAGCTGCACGATCCTACTGTGTGCTTTCTATTTCCAAAGAAATGCTTGGATGTAGTATATTACTGGCTCTAATATATCAGGGTTTTGTGCATCCAAATTTTCACTGCTCTTTGTTGTATAATATGATCTAATTAAATTTAGTACGGATAAGCTCAACCTTGAACTAGTTGCTGTGAGTTTTTGAGTTATTTTTTTAGCTGAACAGAAAGCTAAGAGGTGGTGAAAAGTCGTTTATATAGCGGCATCGTGAAGGATGGTGTTAAGGCAGAACATGTTAAGCACTACAGCATCTTTCTTTGTTGGTTTATTTAAGAGTCTGGTTTATATCTGACCCTATGCCTGCCTTGTTTTGCCGCCGCTTGTTTTGTTTTTTTTGTTTTTTTTTATTGGCTAGGCTGGAATTTTATTCTGCATCTTTACTTTCTTTTTTTTAAGCTATTTCTCAGCTGTTCTCATTTAATTTAAACCATCTATGAGTCTTCCCTCCATCCTCTGACGATACTCAGTTTTTCCAGCTCAATTTCTCTTCTTTTTTTTAATGCTTACAATCAACCTTGTCATTTGCCCTTTCCCTTACCTCCTCTGTCTGCTACTCTCCCTCCTCCCTTCACAGCAAATCTCTCCGATGTGCTACGTGTGTCTACTCGTTTACCGTACACGCAAACACACACGTATGTGCATTTATGCGAATTGCTGTCGTATGATCATGTGGTCAGCGCTCACCAATCGCAGATCTGTTTGCTTGATCAACAGCACATCTGCCTCTGCTGCAGCAGCCAATCAGAGTTTCTCTTAGTGCTTGTGCGCTGTGTGGTTTTCCTTCTGCCTGTGAGAGAGGAAGTGTGCCCTTCCTGGCAGGGGAGGGTCTTGGATTAACTCAGCTCTGTCTGCCTCATACCAAATAGTCAGCTGATACCTGCTGCTCAAGAGTATTTCATATCCAGACTGGCTGCCCACTCTCGAAGAGAAGGAGGGTCTTTGTTTCTGTCTGAGATGAGGAGGGAGACATAATGCTAACTTCACTAGAGCTCACGGTTTGTCGCTGTGGGGGGGAAAAAAGCTCATAACGGAGGCAGAGGAGTTTGAGGAGGAGGGGAAAAAGGCTCATCAGGCTAAATGGCATGAGAGATGCATAAGGTTTGATGCAGCATGTTCATTGGAGCGAGGCACCCTGTAAGTAAAACACACACACAAACAAACAAAAACAACAACTCGATTATCTGCCGCGCGCCGCTGGGGCGGCAGCGTTTTAAAGTGGGTCACACAGTGTGGAAAGATAAATACATAGTGAGGGGGGTTGAGGGGTGGGGATTGAGATGTGGAGGCAGTGTTGTTTTCTGCAGCCAGGTTGGGTGGATGATTATAAGTGTGTGTCTTTGCTCTGAAAGTTTCCTTCTGTGGGACAGAAATGAGGAATCTGGCTGGTGGGAATGAGTGAGAGCGGAGGTGCAGACGTCTGGGAATATTTCTGGAACAGTGAAGGAGTGACGTGGCGGTTCAGCGGCTGTTTTTAAACCAACCACCTGCATCTGACTTTCTGTTCCTGAACTTATCGCCTCTGTCTGTGAAATACAACATCCCTCCCCCCGCCTACCATCGTGTATGTTGACAAAACACAAGATTTAGTTTGCTGCATAATAATAGTGGTCTGTTAGTTTATCACGGTGTTTAGCCTCAGATGTTCCTGACCTATATAGATTTATTTTTGTGTTTACATCTGAAGTCAGCATCCTTTCCAGTCCAGAGACATTTTAACTTTCTAAAGAAAATCTTCTGAACTCCAAAACCTTTGAAGACCATTAAGTGCCTACTAAATAAAATGGGTTTGTACTTCTGTTAGAGAATCTCAAATTCATTTCTTGTTTTAGGTTCTGAAAATAAGAAAAAGTATTATTTAGACAAAAACAGAATGAATACATTTTTGAAATACAAAGATGTATTGTTCTGGAAAATTAAAAGGAGAAAATTATGTAGTTTGTTGCTTAGTGTTCAAAAGAGCGACTTTGCAGTAAAATAAACTATATTGAACTATATTTCCATTACTCTATAAAGATACAGCCTCAACACACACACAAAAAAAGATAAAACTGGGTATGTTTTGTTCTATAAATTTCAAGGTACAATATTTAAAGCAAGTACTGATTTTTGTTGAAAGCATTACTTTATATTGGAGGAATAAGTGTGCTGAAATTAATAATGTTCTAAGTTTGTTGTGTGACATATTTCTCCTGAAGTAAAAGGATGAGTTTATTTCAAGGCTTTCCTCGCATCTTTGCCAGGGGTGCCAACAGATTTGTCCATGTAGTATCTGTATAAGTTTAAGTTGTGTTCATGGCTTTATTTCTATACTATACCAACACACTTAGAATCACCATTTTGTAATTCATTCTAGGTCACTTTAGTTCACTGCCTGAGCTTGTTTTATCACCTGAGATATTTTTTGCACGGTTGTGTATTGATCCCTGCGTTGTTGGTTTTAAGGTCAGTCATCATGCATTACTGGAAGGATTTGCGACCCGTTGTTATTCTTTAATGTAACATTTCAATTTTTGGCTCAGGTTCTCCAGCAGACGGTTTGTTGTCTTATTTTGTAAGCCAACTGAACTAGCAAAACATGCACCTTTGATCCTTTCACGAAGATTGTCATGTTAAGTGAATGCTTCAGGGCTGCAGAATGGACTTTGCTCTTTGTAAAGCTAACAAGTTTAAACCTAAGCAGTTCTCAGGCCTGGACAGATGTTAATGTTTTGCTCCAGTTTGATGGCTTTTCTTCACGTTCCCCTCAAATCCCAGACTGTAGGAAGAGGAGATGGCAGGAGTATGCGACGCAGCAAACCCAAGGCGAGGACGGCTGCTCTCTCAATGGTTTGATAAGAGCTCGATTTCCTAATAGGATTTAAGATTCAGTTGATTCCCATTTACTCTGAGACCATTTCTCTGGAATTGTCTGCTTTTTCTTTTTATATACCAAACAAACTGCTGTTACAGTAAATTGCTCTGACACATGCCTCATTAGTCATCATTGGGGTTGCCTGTTGTACAGGGGTTATTGTTATCATTGCTGCTAAATTTGGGTGTTCAGCCTCTGTAGCTTTCTGCCAAGCAGATCTTCTTCCCTGTACTTTCATTTGTCAGACTTTTTCATGTCCCCAGTGCGCTTGGACGGATAGAAACTCATGTGTGGTCCTCTTTGTTTACTGTAGTTCAGTAATTGCCTTTTAATGGATCTTATGTAATGAAATGTTCTCTGTGTGCGTGCATACGTGAAGGCTAGAGGCTATTAAGGGAAACTAATTAACAAACAATAAATTTGAGTGCACCTCAGCCCATCTGTGCTCCGCAGCTCGGCTCTACAGCTGTGTCTGTCTTGGTTTTTAGTTTTGTTGAAGCCTGACAAATGTGGGCTGTCACATATGTTGGTTATTCACACAGGCTCGCCTTTTGACAGTACTCCTGGTATTGTATTTCACGTAGTACAGTACATTGCTGGAAGATTCCCCAGAACTGTTGATGTTTCCACCGTTTTCTGCTCCCATTTGCAAAACCCGTCCGGTCATGAGACGATGGAGTCGAGCCATTATCTCATGAAAGGACAGCTCTTGGTTATTGATCCTGGCTGCACACTTTGCTTTGAATATGCAAAACTAGCAGGGCTTTTACCACAAGTCTCAGAGATTGCATTAATGGTTAGCTTTGTTTGTTTTCCTGTCTGCAGGAGGCTGAGACAGGACTCGTTCCGAGTGTGCAAGACTTCGATAAGAAGCTAGCTGAAGCTGACGCCTACCTACAGATCCTAATCGACCAGTTGAAGGTAGGATGGAGCGCCTGAGCTGGAAGGTTTCATTTTTGGCAGATGTGACAATCTATCTTTAACTTTATACATCAGACTGAGAAACTTTATATATCAGACTGAGAAATCAATATGTCCCATTTTATTTTTGATCTAGTTATAGAATATCTTTGACCATTTAAAGTATCTTGAATGATCACATTGTTCCATAAGTAAAGCAAAGCTTTATTCTGTAATTTGTTCATACTCTGTCATTTTTTTAAAGCAGCAATTTTATAAAACAGAGTTGTGGTGACACGATGACAAGGCAGAAAGTAGTGCAGCTGGACAATCTCTCCTCCGCTTGTTGAGTGTTTTTATTAAGACCCTTTGTCTTTATAAAAACACTTCCCGGCTCCTTTGTGTCAGACACCACATTATCTAAAGTCATCTGCAGGCTGCAGATTCTCTGTGATCCTTCTGAATACTCTGTTGACTGGAAACATCTCTGCTCCTATCTCATCTGTCTGCTTTCCCACTTTTCATCTCTTGTTCTCAAACAGTTGTTTGATGAGAAGATCAAGGACTGCAAAGAGGATGAATCGCGCAGAGTGAGTACCAGCAGTGCTCTGTCTCAGACCTCTGCTCCTGTGTTGTCTCTTTCAATAGACCCCTGATGTAATTACTAAATGCAATTTAGAGGCTGTTACACCTGTTCCGATGAGCTCTGGTCTGCTCTGTCGCAGGTTGTTTGGTAGCTTTGATTAAAAAAATGATTAATAAAATGTTATTGTTACCCTTTTGCACTGACAAATTGATTGTAGAATAACTTTTAACAACAAAATATTATTTGGTGAAAGATTTTCTGGAAGGCCTCTGATCACTGTGTTTAAACTGTTTATTTATCAAGCATGCAGATAAATATTTAATTAGCTTATTCGTGTCAAATACAGTTGACATATGGTCTGACCTGCCATGTTTCTCTACATCATTTGATGCAGAAAAAGTGAAAGTCTTTGACATATTAAATAATGTATTTTAAAGCTCTGTAATAGTTTTTTTTTAATTTGTTGCTGTATTTCTAGAGATAAGCAAACAGCTTAAGAGTTTTTTTGTCTTTCTGATTTTTGTTTCCTCAGAAAAACCTGGTAAACATGGATAAAAAAAAACCTTACAAGTTTTATATTTTCTTGCAGTGGAAAAATCTCATTCTAAAAATTTCCTGTTCTCTAACAGTGAGCTTCACAATGTTTTTAGTTGATGTTTGTTACCTCTGTTACATCATCTTCGCTATGTGTGGTATTGAGATAAAACTAGTTTTTCATCCAGCCTCATCTGTGATTAATTATTATAAATTTCAAATTATTTTAGTAGCCATAGGCAAAATTAAGGGAAGATTTTTTCTTGTAACTGTTTTTCTTGTAACTGTTCCCATACATTCAAACATCAGTACACATCCATATCACTAGAATGACTTTCCTGTTTTAATAGCTGCTCTGATTCATATTCATACATTTGGGAAATGAGAAGTTATGCATTATAAATCAAGTTTCTTTGCACCTTTTTTTTTTCACTAAATATGCTAAAACCTATTTTATTGTGAGATGTATGCTACTGCAGTAAAATATTGTGATACATCTTTACCAGGGATGGCTTCTAGCCTCAATAAAGGTCTGCACATTTATGTAAAATGCGGAATTACGTCCGATCTTTATCACTTCAAGTTCATTCAAAGGGGAAGGAACATATTTCTTTTACTTTAAATAAAAAGAGAAGAGCTCCAAATACATCAGAGGAGACAATACCACAAATAAAAATAAACAGCAAATGAGAAGTGTTGGTCACAGTTTTTTGTATTTCAGAAAATAAACTGATTGTGACTGTTAAGGCAGTTTTTGCCGTGTCTGTTTATATTTTCACTTTTATGATCTAAAATTTTAAAGTTTTGCTTTCTGACTTAAACAACATAGAAATCTCAGGGCAAATAGCTGCCATTTTTGTTTGCATTTATGTTGTTTTATTACATGCTTTTTCCTAAAATGTTATGAGTTCTGGGAAATGGTGTTTAAAGTTGGAAACTGTTCCAAGAAACTTCTCTTGTTGGAACCTTTATGTTTTGGGTTTTATTGGGGGTTCCAGGTGTTTACCACTATTTTCCACCTGAAAGCTGTGAATAAGTGACATCAGATCTATTTTTCTTCAAAATTATCTTGTTGGAACAAACAAAAGAGCAGCTGCTGTTGAGCATATTTAACTGTGGAATTTTTCTCCTAATGCTGCCGTTTCAGGTTTCATCTGCAGTCCTTCTTTAGGAACCTTGTAAATCTAATGTTATGCTTTCTTCTCTTTTTTTTTTTTTTTTTTTTTTTAGAAAATAGAAAATTTGAAAGAGACTACTTGTGTAAGTTAACTCGTGCATATTTACTTTTCTGTATTTCCAAACTTCTTGTTAAATTCTTGAAGTCAGTTCCTTTCTAACGGACTTTATGTTTTTTCTCTCCTTCAGAGTATGGTAGAGTCCATCAAGCACTGTATTGTTTTGCTGCAAATTGCCAAGGTAAACTGCTTGACTGCATGTCTGAACACCTCTCTCTGTGGGTTGCCATGACATTGGTCTTTTTCGTTATCACTTTTCTTGTGAAAGCACACGGGTGGGTGTATGCTCTGTGTCCGGTCTGTAAGGTAGTTCCCGCTCATAGTTGCTATCTAGGTCGATGGAAGACAAAGGGTGTGGCCCAGTGCTCGTTTTATCACATGTTCCTTTCAGCTGTATAAAAGGAAGTGGGGGTTTTACTGGTGTTTCATGTGGTCGATAGGTGTGATGACTTGTACTTTTGGAACTTGGAGAAACGGGACATTGTACAAAAGGTTTAAACATGTGATAAAACGATCACTGCAAACAACAATTTACTGAAGCTAAGATTCTCAGTCAGGATGTTTTTTGACTTGACTCTTGAACCTTTGTACACAAAGCAGTCTAACGCTGTCTTCTTAAAATTTTAAGGACCAAAGTAACGAACAACAACACGCAAACGGACTTATAGTAAGTTTCAACGTTTTTCTGTCCATGAAAAACAATTAAAATCAGACGAAACTTCCGACTTTTTTCTGACATAATCTACCCTCTCCTTTAGCGAAGCTGATAAATCGAATCTTTAGAGCATGCCATCTAATTTGGACATAAGCTCTACCTTAAGCTCTTTCCCCTCATATCTGCCGCTGCTATCTTCTTGATTAAAACTTTCCTGTTTTAATCTGAGTTTAATTCCTTTTAGCAATGGTTGGGAACTATCCTTCATCACAGCACAAAATATGCATGCATGTAACACTTTGTATTTTTCTATAGTATACTGTGCATTACCAAAAATTCCATAATCATTGAATTGTTTCGCTTTTTGTCTCATTAAATCCTCAAACTTTTATGTAAGCTACTGAGATTTTCTATAAAAAACAGACACCAAGAGGTGTTTAATCAGGTCCTGGATTTTTATTTAACTGCCTTTACTCCGATTTTGGAAATATAGCTGTGTTCAACCAAGGATAAGACTTGGTAGAGTTTTGTATATTATTTGCATAATTGTAAAGTGGAGCAACAGGGATCCAGGTTGGGTTTCATGTTTTTACAGTTGATCATCTGACAAGATTTACACCTGGTGCCACTGGATGTTATTTATCGCTGTTGAAGTTTTTCCTTCAATTTCACAGTAATGAGCTACATTTGTGTTGGCCTATCATATACAATCTCAACACAAATACATTGAAGTTTGGGGATTAAATTTCAGAGAATGTGAAAAAGTTTCTAATTTTATTATCCTTTTACAAAACACTGTATGTTAATGTGATGCATGCATGTTTTTTTTGTCATACCTGATCTGAGCGTGTTACACATCACTTCACCCTGAAATTAAAGCCAGCATTGATTGAGCCCGCTCACACTGCCTGCTTATTGAATTTCTGAGCACTAATAGCCAGAAAAGCCATCCAGAGAGCACTTTGCAGGCTCTGCAGGTGCACCGTGTTCACATTCTAGGCCATTCCAGGACTCAGGCATGTTTACTTACCACTATTCTCATCAGTTTTCCAAAGCAATCACTTTAGGCTTTTAGACTGATTTCTCAGTCTACACGCTCAACTTCATGTCCAGCCTCCTGTTAGGATGAAGTAAGGTGGAGTGAAAGTACAATCTGTCACAAATAATGTTGAATTATAGGCTAGGTGTGAATGAAACCTTGCTAGTCTATGTTAAAGCAGACCTCAAAGACTACAACCACAATGCTTTCAATGGGGAACTGTGAAAAGTGGATATTTTCCACTCTTGCTCACAGCTCACTTTCTATAACACTTTTGTAAGAAATGGAAACTTTTCTCTATTCTTAGTTAGGTATCATATCGTATGAGGTGAAGTACCATGGAAAAGGGAGGGCAGAGAAAAGGAGAATCATCCAGTGGAAGAGACATGAAGGTGAGGGAAGCAGAAAATCAATCTGAAAGCTCTTTGAATGCTTTGGAAAATGCTAACAGTTTGTGCATAATAGTTTAACGCACAGAAAATGTCCAGTATCTCCGCTGATTTGTGAATCCCACAGAGGCTGGACTGCTCATAATGTGGAAGTCTGCTCTTATAGCAGATATAATCCCATAGTCATTAAGTAAAGTATTATGTGATATAAATAGCACAGCCTAAGCTCCGTCTACCCCGAGATCTGCCCATTTTATGTTTCCCAAGCTTCCTGCCTGAGATTTGTCTGCAGCTTTTCACCACTAGAAGTATGCTACGTTGTCTGTGTTTTTATAAAGTGGAGAAAACGATTAATGCTTTGCAGCTTGAAACACTAACAGCATGTTTGATGGTCCACATTGTTCTTACACTGTGGGAAAGATGCTATAAATTTAAGAGATTCTTTCAACTAAAAGGAGAAACAGTTAATTGTATTTAGCCATCAACATCATTTAGTTGGTTTAACTAGTGCTGCATCAAAAAGAAATTAATTATGTCATGGTTTATTTAGCTCTAACTCTTCTTGAACTGCACATCTCCATCTGCTTTTGAGTCATCTCCTGCTTGCCGGAGCCAAAGCTTGACCACCCATGTCATGACAGACTAATATTTCTCTGTTTGGCTATAATTAGTAGCCCTTGACTTACTTTTTTTTCTCAAAGGCAGCAGGAGAAAGGCGTGCAGAGTGGAGGACATGAACTCAAATGTGTGGAGCTCTGATCACAGTTTGAGATCCTGGAGTTTGAATTGTTTTTCTGTAAAAACAAACAGGCATATAATATTGAGATATCACATTATATTTTTCTCCTCAGCTTTATCTGACGCCAAATCAGTATTGACTCGTCACATTTAGGGCACTTATTCTTTCTGTAAATTTCAACAGAAGAAAAAGCTGTTTAAATTGCTGTAGGTCAAGTTAAAGCAATAACCTCCTCGATTGTAATGACAAAAGGCCATTTTATTTGTGACCAAGAGCCCTGAGGGTGAGCTGTAGCTGAATCATAGGTCGATATGATCCTGTTTGGGTTTGTCCATGTTCCAGTCAGTGAGGATACTGGATGCAGGGACTCTGATAAACTAAAAAGGCATTGCAAAGTATTATGCATAGTACTCCTGTAGAAGAGGAGGAAAACATCTTTAACGTAACTGACCCTAAATTACAGTAACAAAGTATAACATTGAAAATTTTGGACAAATCCAACCTTTAATTTGAGGATGATTGCTTACTGGATATATGGATGTAACAAAATTCTCTACTTAATTTATGTTTTGTTTTTTTTGTTTGTTTTTTTTAGTTGTTTTTTTTAAAAACTTGATCATGAGTTTCTAATGAATAATCAATTATGTTTTCCCTGTGGTATAAATATGACAAAACATAAAGTTCCTTGTCTCATTGTTAATTGCCACTAGACTGGATCAGAACCCATAATTACCACACACATTGAGCAAAACTCAGCATCACCTTAAGAGTCAAACAGTTATTTGGGGTTAGGAAGCATTTTCTCTCTTACCATCAAAAACATAAATGTTTGGATTTTGCCCAATTCTTCTTGGGCTTTAAATGGAGCTGTTTAAATGTTTCAATTTGAGCTTTTTAGCTACAAAGAAAAGTAAGATGAAGGATCTGTGTTGCTGTGGGCCTGTTTCTCTTGGAAACAGTGTATCTTAGTGTATCTTTAATGAAATCTTTGGAATACCAGGACACTTTAAATACCAATCTGATTAATTCTGTCATTACATGGTAATGATCCAAGATATGACCAAATCAAAATCCAACCTTCATGATCATCTCAGTCCCGAGACCTGAATCCTCTAAAGATGTGAGCTCAAAAGAGGAAAGCATAAAGTGAACTCATGACTCAGGATGATCTAGCGATATTAAGCAAAGGAATAGACAAAGTCCCTTGTGAATGCTTAATCCTTGTGAAATTTTATAGGAGACTAAAGTAATGATTTCCGAATAAATATTCAAAATTTTAAGTTTTAATTATGTTAGATTTGTCATTGGAAGATTATGCTTCTGCAGTAAAAGTTGCACTTAGTTCCCTGCAATACATTTAACATCTAGTAATCATGGACACATGATCTGAAAAGTGTTGCTGATTTTTACAACAGGGAAATCATGAGATGGAGTATAAAATCTTTTTTTTTTTTTTTTTAAACATTGGAGGCATCCTGGTTATTGTCCTGCTGGTTTCTGTGTTGTCATGCAGCCTGGTCGGCTTCATATTGATTCAGTAGTTAATCCCATCATTCTCTCCAGGACATTGGGTGAAAGGGAATCGATCTCTCTGGATTAGATGGGGCGTTTCAGTGCAGCACTCTTGTTGATGCTTTGGACTACCAATAATCTGATCTATAACCAGCTCACATGTTTTGTCCAGTCAATATTAAGACACACGTGGTAAAATAATGCCCAAGTTGTTTAGCATTGTTTAAAACTATAAGCAGGCAGTGTCTGAGGTGTGTTTTGACTAGTCAGGCAGGTGTTTGTGTTGCTGAACTTGGGTTTTTATTCCCTTATTTTCACAGAGCACGATCAACCCAGTGGATGGGATCTACCAGCCCCCCCTGGACCCTGTAGTAAACACCACAATGCCAACACAGACCACGCTACCTACAGGTACTCGCACACAAGTCACACTCTGATAAGTGGTTTATATTGCATGATCAACTCAAAGGTGATAATTCTCCCCATTGTTCAGTTTTTAACTAAGCTGCTCGCAAAATACTTGTTCTTTTGATTTTACAGTAAAATCGGTGAGATGCAAACTTTTTGAAACTTGAGTTTGTTTCTGGTTTTATTGTATAAAATGTTTATGTTCCAAAGTTTAACTGGAGGACTCTGACCTGGCTGTTAAAACAGCAGTGAAAACAAAAAGTGCAAAATGTCAGCTGCCCCAAACGCAGCTGGCGTCTACTACTGCAGCGTCTCTCATAACGAGATCCTGGTTTTAATATCACCTGGCTTCCTTCTAGGGCGTCTGTTCAAACTCATTTGCTTTCTTTTTTGTTTCTCTGCAACAGACGCTTCTCAGGTGTGTAAATCAGACCAACGACCCTCCACGTTGCCTGTTGGTCCGTGGTCACAGTGATGGGGAGTCTGCAGACCCCAACTCCCAACAGCACAGGTAGGTTTTCATTGTTTGCCTATACTCACAGCAAAATTGATACACAATATGTTATCAATTGTGTATTAATCGATATATCAATTTTTATGTTATGAATTGATAGCATAACAATTCCAGGTATACCTCCAGGTATACATCTTGCTAAAACCTGGAGGTTTACCAGGTTTTAACATGGTATACCTCAGTAGCAAACAACAAAATTTTTGTCAAAGTAATTCCATATTTTATTGAGCCAAAGTTAAGACCAACAGAATGAGAACTGCAGCAAGAGCAGTTTGTGCTCCTACCTTCTGCTCTCACAAGTTGTGAAAATGAATACCATTACTAGCTTTAAACCTTAATAATTTTTCAATTCATATTTCTGTTTGTTGATCGGTTGATTTGAGATGCAGTGGTCAGGCTTTTTTTGGTCATGACTCATAAGTGTACATGTTTATTTTTTTGTTTTTCTACATTAAAAATATAACAGAGATGGAACATTGAAAACTCTTATCCATGAAAGATTTAAAAAATTTTAAATCTTTCTAACAAAGGGGTTTTCACAGTAATATAAGAAACGTAAACGGTGATGTAAACTTTTGGTTTATATCCCACCAAACTTTTAATTAATCATGTTTTTTTATCTTTATTAGATGGTTAAATTGCTTAATTTCCGACAGGTTATTTCTTTGGTGCTACAAATCAATATATTTATTGTGCTTTTTACTAAATTTAAAGTTTGAACATTAAAAATAACCAAAGCTCATTCAGACTTTTACATTTTCAGATTTTAATTTTTAAACACCAGGATCCTCTGAGTGTTTGTTTCTTAGAGGATCCTGCAGTGAGTTTATTTTAAAATATTTTCATGTAATGTGATTAAATCGTTAAAAATGAGAAGGAAACCACATGAGGAGAAAAACGGTTGTTATTTATTGTTATGCGCCGTCTGCGGTGAACATTAGGTAAATTAAAGAAGCCACATCCAGAAGCAAAGTTTGCAGCCCGTGTGTCTCCTGTGCTGAGACAGCAGTATTAAAATGCTGTGCTGTGCATTAAGGATGCTCGCTCCATGCCTGAGTGTGCAGTCATTATGCTCTGCAGAGGCAGCAGTCACTATGTTAATGCTTCTGTGCGCTGCTTGCTCATCCTCCAGTTGATTTATCCATCATAAACGGAGCCGAGCCGCCCATCATACCAACTCTGATGTCCGCTTTGTGTTTTTGGTCCATCAGGGAGTGGCCCGTCCGGCCCCAGCAGCGGCGTCGCCTCTCCAACTCACATCCCCCTGCCCTCACACTCAGTGCCAGACTTCTCCTACTCCTCCAGCGAGGATGAGTTTTATGATGCTGACGAGTATTACCAGAGCAGCACTTCACCCAAACACTGCGCAGAGTGAGTGTTTTTGCATCTTCCACCACCCAGTGTGGATTTAGTTCGTGCATTGAAAGCAGGATAGTAATTTCAGGTGGGAGAGTTTTGCTTAGATTCCTTAAAAGTCCCGCTGCATCACCAACTTCAGTATGAACGGCTTCCTCTAAGATTGCCTCTGTACTTCAGCTTAATCACCTCATTCTTCCATCTTCTTTTTTTGTTGTCCTCTGTCTCCTCGTCTTGCCCCCAGTACCTCAGGGCCTTCTGCTGCCTCCACCGCCACTAACGAAGAAACATCGTTAAAACGGCCCGCAACCACAGAGTCCCTCAACTCAACCATGTCGAATGGCACCACAGATGCAGGTAACAGACAGACGGTAGTGAAAAGATATTAAAAAGTACATTCAAAATGTTCGTTAAGCTTATAGCTGAAGCTCCTGTTAAGAACTGGAGGGTTGTAGCAAATGTGGTTTTCAACATGTCAGAAGTACGTGAGCCTGCTAAAATATTTTATACTGTTTGACCATTTTGACTTTTTTCCCATTACAACCACAAACTCCAATTCATTTAGCTACAATTGTTATATGACAGATGATCATGAAGTAGTTTCTAATTATGAAAGAACAGAAAAAACACATGATCATCAATTTTTCTTTTATGTTTTTCACTAACAAAAACCAGAAGTGTGGCAGACACATATCCCAATAGACTGCCTGTATCTTCTGACATGTCTGTCACCTTTTGCACTTCTGCTGGCTAAATTTTTTGCTGATTCTTTTTTTACAAAATGACTCAAGATTGGATTAGATGGCGAGTGCCTGAAAACATGAGTTTTAAAGTCATTCTAGGCTTTTATTCCCAGATTGCCCCATATTTAGCTCTTTTAATAAGCTCTCGCTAGTCTCCTTCTTGTGTGGTCACTCAGTTTGTGAGGATGGACTGATTATCTATGAAGATGTTCTTTTTGCATCCATGCTGTAATGGTAGCTAGGAGTACTGATTAACCAGTCATTTGAGATACAGTCATACTCAGGTGAATGCTTTTTATAGGCACTGTATACAAGGAGATTTGCTGAACTCATCCAATAATAAGATAAAGGTAGATGACCGATGTTCCAGTCAACTAAGAGATCTGCTGCTGTTCTCAGACATGTTTGACAGCCATGACGACCGTGATGACGACGGTGAGGGAGAGTCTGTGGAAGAGCACAAGAGCGTAATCATGCATCTGCTCTCACAAGTCCGTTTAGGCATGGACCTCACTAAAGTAAGCACCCGATATTCTGCTGCTCCATCCTGAAGTTTGGTGCTGTAATATAAATGTTACATTTATCTTGTCCTTGTTTCACTCTGTGCCAGGTGGTCCTGCCTACTTTCATCCTAGAGAGGAGATCCTTGTTGGAGATGTATGCAGACTTCTTTGCACATCCTGATTTATTTGTAAGGTGCGTACATTGTGACGACTCTTTCTTCAGAGGAACCATGATGCAGAACTTGTAACGGTCTTTTAACCTTATTGTTCTGCATGCCTGACTAGTATCGCCGACCAACCGGAGCCCAGGGAACGCATGGTTCAGGTGGTGAAGTGGTACCTGTCCGCTTTCCATGCAGGCAGGAAAGGCTCAGTGGCCAAAAAACCTTACAACCCGATCCTGGGTGAAGTCTTCTTCTGCCACTGGGATCTTCCAAATGAGAAAGAAGAAGCTTCTCCACCTGCAGTGAGAAAATCCTGACTTTATTTTAGACTTTAAAAAGGCCTTGCAGAAATATTAAACTTTATCTCCCTGTATCCAGGAAATTTAAAGTCCTTATTAGGATTTTATTAAATAATCCAACACAAAGTAGCAGGTTAGTGTTTAATGTTCCTTCTGTCTGACTTGTGCTTTGTTGGACTTTTCCAGGAGACGGTATCAGATGGTCCAGTTCCCTGGTCTTCTCCCAGCAGTGTATGTTTCGTGGCAGAGCAGGTCTCTCACCACCCACCCAGTAAGTCACCATGCATCCTCATCTCAGCATTCAGAAACTGAGACATTTTGCCGAAAGCAGCTTTTTATCTGGATGGTTTTTTGTTCATTTCACCATCATCTTGTTCTTTTATTCTCCATGTAGTTTCTGCATTTTACGCGGAGTGTTTAAGTAAGAAGATCCAGTTCAACGCTCACATCTGGACGAAGTCAAAGTTTCTCGGCATGTCTATAGGTGTCCACAACATCGGTCAAGGTACAGGAGACTCCTCCTCAAACACAACATGCTTGCACAGAATAATAATGATGTATTGATATTTATGTTCTGGTTGCTATCTAGGTTGTGTGTCATGTTTGGAGCATGATGAGCATTACATCCTCACCTTCCCTAATGGATATGGCAGGTATGTGCTGCACCGTGCCCATGCCGTCTCTGGACGTTGGTTGCAGTGGACCTCTCTGATCATTAGACCATCTCCGCAGGTCGATTCTGACAGTGCCGTGGGTGGAGCTGGGTGGAGAGTGCAACATATCCTGCTCCAAGTCAGGCTACAGCGCCAACATCGTGTTCCACACCAAACCTTTCTACGGCGGAAAGAAGCACAGGGTCACAGCAGAAATTTTGTAAGATGAATGATGATGCTTTGTAACAGCTTTCAAACTCATTTTTTCCAGGTGTATGGGACTATATTTTAACGTTTTTCTGCATTTTATTTTCCCCCAGTGCGCCAAATGACAAGAAATCTTTCTGCTCCATTGAAGGAGAATGGAACGGAGTGATGTATTCCAAGCTGGCAACTGGAGTGAGTTGTTTCTTCTTTTTTGCTTTTGCTCAGGAATATTATTGTTGATTTATGATATTTGCTTGCAGCAACAAATCCCCTCCGTGTTCCAGGTGGGCCGGTAAACTTGCTCAACATGATTCCTTAACAAACCCATATCGTAAAATTCCTTCGCAGTTTTAACCATCCTGAATTTATTCAACTCAAAATCTTGTCAATTTGGAAAAATCTGGAAAAATGTATTTTTTTCTTGCTCTTTTTTTTAATTAAGTCTGGAAAAAAGGAGTTAAGACTTTAGAAAATCTCTTTTTTTTGTGGGCTGAAGAGAATAGTGGCATGAATTTTAAAAGATGGAAAGTACATATTTGTACATAAACATGTAGCCATCTTTAGAAGACCACTTGTATTCAGATGAGAAATTTGACAATTGCCAACAGCTTGACACAGAAAAAAAAGACAAAAAATGGTCTCTCCTGCCAACAAATAAGCCTTTATCCTGCCTTACTCCTCCACCACATTAAGTAACGTCTAAATGTTTTCTATGATCCCAGGAGAACACGACGTTCATAGACACTAAGAAAATGGGCATCATAAAGAAGAAAGTGAGAAAACTGGAGGACCAGCTTGAGTACGAGTCCCGGAGGTAAAACTGGCTGCAAATTTTAAGTGAACTTTTTAAATGGCTCTATCCAGACATTAGCATTTTTAACCCTGGTTGTGCTTTAGGCTATGGAGAGATGTAACCCTGAACCTGAAGCTTAAAGACATCGATGCAGCAACAGAGGCCAAACATCGTCTGGAGGAGAAGCAAAGAGCCGAGGCTAGAGAGAGGAAGGAGAAGGAGCAGCAGTGGGAAACTAGGGTGAGGCTTTCTGCCTTTGTTTCCATGGCTTCTAGCCACAAATCCACAGCTGTGGCCAAAACCTTTGATTCGATTAATTTATTTCTAACAAGACAGAGAAAACATGTGAATGCATAACCAAGAACAAAATAATTAGTTAACCACTACTTTTCTGTTTGAAAAGGAGAAAGAAAAGAAGTGAACACTTATTTAATCCTACCTCTTATCTCAAGTTAATTAAATGTATTACTTAATCATTCACTAATTATGAACAATTTGTAATTACAACCACATTATAATATTCATCTGTCTGTTCAATATACTGGGCTAAAGAGACAACAAAATAAATTATATTTGACAAAGTGGACAAAATGGTAAACTAACTCTCATAAGACAATAAAATCTATTGATTATAATAATAATAATGGTAGTAATGACAATTGTAAGTAAGAACCGGACATACACAATCAGAATAATTACCAACTTTAATTACCTTGACATTTAGCAGAAATACTATCTGGATGTTTTACTGTCTGCATAACAGGAGGCGCCTTAGTGATCTTCTTTACTCCTTTTCCACTCGTTCTATACAAGCATTGCACTTGGTAAAGAGAATTGGCTTCGTTTGATTTTGGACTCCAGGCCCACATCCAAAAGTCCAGAGCAGACAGACACACGCCTGTCTGCTGCCATTCTAGCCTCGTTTTCCCCTGATGGCAACCCAGTGTCTTAGTTGAATCCATTTTATCACATAAAACCTCAAAGAAATGTATTTAAATGTATGATTTGTATGTGAAAAACTTCAACTTTTTAAATTCTTTTCTGAGCCAGCGACAACACCGTTTTCCCTTTAAGTGATTGGTAAAAGTAAAATTTGACTTTTTAGTTGTACAGGAGATTTAAAATGTTATAAAGTGTTTTTGATGGTAGCGGGTTTAAGATGAGAACTTTATATAGCTGTTTAAACTAAATGATTTGCCTCATGTTTTCTCCAGCTGTTCCATGAGGACGGGGAGTGCTGGGTCTACGATGAGCCGCTATTAAAGAGATTAGCCTCTCAAAGGCACTGAGAACGCCACGCCGCTCTGATGAACACAGAAGTGCAAAAAGAAATCTGCACAGACACAAGAGTCTTCATAAGAACTCTTTTGCAAAAAAAAAAAACACTTCTTACTCGAGCCTTGGGATGACTGAACCTGTACACTGCTTTGCATCTGACTGTATAAAAATGGAAATGAATGAAAGCATCAAAGATGTAAACATGAGCTCTTCTCCTTACTTGGGCAATTTCCTCTTCGCTGACCATTGATCCCATCCCTTTCTCTTCTCCCCTATGTGAAACTCGGCACCGCTGGGAGGGGACGCAGAGTTGACCATCAGCTTTACATCCACACTCCATGATCCAGAGAAGCACTTGTTTTCTAAAATACACGTTTCTTTGTTTCATTATATAAGGGGGAGCAAGAGGTTTGTGGTTGATGGTGTACAATTAAAGTGAAGCTTGATAAAATAACCGGCGCTCTACATCTCAGGGAATCTGACTGAGGAAAGAAAGCTGCTGCACCCTCCCAGAGTCTGACAGCCTTATAACAGTGGAGCGGATCGATCCTAAAGCGGCGGGAGAGAACTTCTCTGCTTGCCTGCAACTAGTTCAAACTGATCTTTATATATAGATATACATATAAGGAAAATACATATTCTTTTTTTATTTCCAATTTTTTGTTCTGTTTTTTTCTGGCAATATTATAAAGCTACTGGGGATATGAACATGATGGCTTTCGGTCTTTACGAGTCATTCCATTTTGCTTTTCATCGTTTTGTTTTCATGTCAGCGTGGCCAATTTAGTTTTTTTTTTGTGTGTGTTAACCAGAAGCAAAACATAAGCCATGGTATCTAAATCTACTGATTAGGAGAGGAGAGATATATATTAAAGGAATATATGCAATTCAAAGTTTCAGTGCCAGTTATGCCAAAAAAAGAAACTTGAGATTTAAAGAAAAAGAGAGCGGAGGGATTTTGAGCTGCACAGCAGTTACCTGAAGGCATTCCTGAACAAAACGGATTGTTTACATGTTGTTCTTTCTCTATAGTGAGGATGTAAAGTCTCCCCATTTGTCCTGCAGATCATCTTCTCATTTTAAAGCTCTCTCAAAGTGAGCCAACAGAGTAGACTCATCCGACCGGTTTCTGTTGTTTAATATTTTTGTGTTTTTACATCCAGAACCACATGTTGGTCAATACTAAGCCTTTCGATCACTGACTCACTGCTGGTTTTACTATTTAAAACTGTAGTTTGGATCTGAATTTGGGGGTAAAAAAAAAAAGCATCAGAACATGCTGAACAATGGCAAAAACAATCCCTTTTATTAGTAGTTGAAGAGTTAATTATCAATTGATACAAAGAAAAAAAAAAACTTGAAATTATCGAAAAACTTACTGCTGATACTGAAATTTCAGTAACATCAACACAAATGAAAAGGCCTTTGTAGTTGTCCACCTGGTCTTAAGCTCAATTTGAAGCTTTGCTTCTGTCTTTTTTTCTCTCCATGTTTTTTGTATAAGTTGTTGAATAGAGGCCTTGCCTTTCATTTCAACATTGCCTGATAGAAGCAATCAAAACAAATGTATTTCTTTTTTTTTTTTTTTTAATTTCCTTCTCATCATAACCATTGATTGTATCTGACTCTCCTGATTATTGAAGCATTATATTAAATCTCTGAGAGTTATTTTCTGTCAGATTTGGTCTATTTATTTTAGGTCACCTTTCATAATTGCTGTAAAGTTGTTGCTTTTTTTTATATATATTTTTAGTATTGTGAATCAAAGCTTCATAATAAGATGTACTTTAATTATCTTTCTTGTAGACTAAATTACAGCATAGGTCAACTATGGTAATATGGCAATAATAAAAATAGGAGTAGAAATAGGAACTGTTGAGGTTGAATGCTGTGGCTGTTGCAGTAAAACACAAAATTATTTATGTCATTGGCAGATTTGACGTTGTTTTTATACCACTGGAAAGATGTTTGATGGTAAATGAGAACGGCATTGATCTAAAGATAATGAGACCGTGCTTAAGAGGGATCATCTTGTCTGTTTTTATGATGTCATTTACTTTGGTCTCAGTGGCTGAAAAAAAACACCCACAGCCTTATGTTCCCACCACCATGCTTGACTGCAAGGGTGCTGATCCTGGGCCTTTTGTACTTTAAAGAAGACCACCTCATTAACCGGCCAGACAGGTAAATCTTAGCTTCCACTGACTAAAGACCAGAAGTCGTCTTCTTTGCCCAGGAAAAATCTCTTAAGTCCAACCACGTCTTCATGTTACTCGCTCAGAAAACTGGCATCTTCTGATGTCCATTGGCCTGGTTAAGAAAAAGCTGCAATTTTTCTAAGGTGCTCTTGAAAACAAATGTGTTTGCTTCCTTAGAGGCGTCTCTGCAGCATCACAGCTCATTGAAATGGCTGAGTTACCTCCATCGGCTCTTCACAATTTACTGGTCTAATTTTAAGTGCTCCAATATATTAATGTTGGTGTCATTGTTAATTACTGCTCATCAGTTAAAGCTCTTTTTATGTAGAACATTTTAGCTCTACAGTCTCCATGAGTGAGAAGTTTAATGCTGTCCGGTGTTTTTATTTAGCAATATTTATTTTCCAAAAGCAAATAAAGAAAACTGTAGCATTTAATAAACATAGCCACAACAACAGGAAAAACTGTAATGGCTAATATGTTTATATTAGAAACTAGAAAATTCCTGAAGAAATTTAACCGGGGCCTGCCAAAGTGTGCCCGTCGGATTGGACCCAGCGTGCTGATGCTAAACATTAGCATCAATGCAAAGCTTGGCTAAGAAATTACAAAGTATCATGTGGACAATCACAAGAATGTTGATTAACATGGACTTGCACCACTCAGTCTGTTAAAATAAGTGTATACGCTAAAATTAGCCAAAATGCTAATGTTAGCTTGAATACTGTCAGTAGCATGTGGGGCATCACTAGCATGTTGTCTGTATTTGACTTACTCCATTCACTGTTAACCTGAGAGAAAATGATACTGCAGGATAATCTTATTGCACTGCGTACGGCAGTGCACTAGTGGGGGACAGTGAAATGCTAATGTTTGTGCTAAAGTTAATGCACCGTCTTGCTGCGCAAGACCCGAGAGAAAAAGATAATGTAAGATAATATCATTGCAGCACCTGCGGCGCTGCCCTAGCCACAGACGAATGTTAAGGCTTTTATTTTGAAATTTTCAGTAAGCTTCATTTTAAATGTCCAAACTAATCCCATGATTAACATTCATTGGGTTAAATGAGTTATAAAATGCCCAAAACAAAAATGAACTGACTTAAAAGTTTCAGGGCTTTTATTTTGAAATTTTCAGAAATAATCATTTCTAAGGGCCCAAGTAATCCCATGTGTAACAGTGATTCGGTTAAATCTGTTTTGCAATTGCGAAAATAACAAATATCTGATGTAAAAATGTAAAGGCTTTTATTTTGAAATTTTCAGGAAGCTTCATGACAAAGGGCCAAACTAATCCCTTGTGTAACAGTGATTGGGTTAAATCAGTTATATTTTGCTCCAAAGAGCAATTATCTGAATTAAAAATAGTTAGGGCTTTTATTTTGAAATTTTCATTAAGCTTAATTTTAAATTGCTTCAGTAATCCCATGTGTAACAACGGTTGGTTAAAATCAGTTATAAAGCTCCCAAAACACAAGTAGTTGTAAAGGACAGCTTAGTCTTCCTCAGTAGAAAGTGACAGTTCCGCCATGTTGTAGTTCTTAAATTCAGTCAATGTAGTTCTAAAGAGCAGTTCAACTGTCATGTGAGTGAGACACACAAGGAGAGACATAATTCCAACTGTTTGAAGCAGTTAGTTTTTGTGAAAGGCCTGAGAGGAATATTCAGGTTTTTATTTTGAAATTTTCTGTAGGCTTTATTTTAAAGGGCTACACTAATACTATGAGTAACAGTGTTTGGGATAAATCAGTTATCTATTGGTCAAAACAGCAAGTAGTTCTACATATCAGTTCTGCCCTCTGTTTTAACTGATTTTTATTTAAAACTACAAATATGGAGTATTTGTAGTCCTAATCAGCTGCTCGGCCCTTCTGTGTTCCGTTGCTATGGGAATGGATCCTCTGCCAACTGCCATGTGTGTGAGACAGAAAGGTGGAGAAAGAATTCTATCTTTGTGAGACACCCAGTCAGCTTGAATGAAAAAAGCAGTTAGAACAACTCCTTCCCGTTCGGCAACCGTGACACGTATCGGAAAACCGTTTGAAGTGTATGAGAGCGTTATCTTTCGTCTCCGATAGTACCACGATTCATATCTGTACATCACTCACAGTAATAACAGCGACGAGATAAAAATGGTGTGCGCTGAGGTTTGACATTTTTGAGAAATACATGGAAATCAATGTGGCTGAGCGTGTGGAAATCCTGTCGCATGACTTCGCTCTGAAGCACCTTGACAGAAAACCGCAAGCCCTAGGAAAATTTCGAAAACATTTTACCGGAGCAGGCACTCGTATCGATGTCATGATCGAGTTTGATACCGATAGGGCGATATTTGTGGGCGTGACGGCGATTTCAAAATTTATTTGGGGGTCAAAATCGCTCTGCTTCCCACACTCTAACGAGACGTCAGTTACACTCTAGTTTCAGCCGTTTCAAACTGACAAAAATTTTTGATCGTTTTTTGCTTTTTACGTCGTCATCGTAACTCCGAATCCCACCAAAAGTAATAGTTCCAATGCCGGCGCCGAGCCGCACGTTTTGATACCACTTTTGTGGGTGGGCTCGCAGCGGTACGAGCCGCATTAAAGGTCACGGAAGAAGTTATAATAATAAAGAAACATTCTATTAGGTGAAGAACAATAGGTGCCTGCCATGCAATGCATGGAGGCAGGAGCCACTGCTCTCCTTATGCATTGCTATGGGCAGGCCCCAATAATAAAGAGATATTCTATTGGGTGAAGAATAAAAGGTGCCTGCCATGCAATGCATGGAGGCAGTGACTCAGTGAGTCACTGCTGTCCTTATGCATTGCTATGGGCAGGCCCCAATAATAATAAAGAGATATTCTTTTGGGTGAAGAACAATAGGTGCCTGCCATGCAATGCATGGAGGCAGTGACTCAGTGAGTCACTGCTCTCCTTATGCATTGCTATGGGCAGGCCCCAACTAGAAAATTCCTGAAGAAATTTAACCGGGGCCTGCCAAAGTGTACCCGTCGGATTGGACCCAGCGTTCTGATGCTAAACATTAGCATCAATGCTAAGCTTGGCTAAAAAGTCACAAGAATGTTTACTAATATGGACTTGCACCATTCAGTCTGTTAAAATAAGTGTATATGCTAAAATTAGCCAAAATGCTAATTTTAGCTTGAATACTGTCAGTAGCATGTGGGGCATCACTAGCATGTTGTCTGTAATTGACTTACTCCATTCAGTAAACGAAACATGGCTAATAAGTTTTAGACATAGCTAATACCTTATTTAAGGTAAAATGCTAATGCTAATGCCCTAACCTGAGAGAAAAAGATAATGAAAGATAATATCAATGCAGCGCCTGTGGCGCTGCCCTACCCACAGCCACATTATTTGTAAATGTGTCGTCCCAAACAGCTGCTGCTTCTGCCTCAGATGGGATCGAGACAATTGATTTATCATCTTTGCCTGTGGAGGAACAGGATCAGGTGCGAGAACTGTTGGGTAAATATACTTCTGTGTTTGCCACTAATGATCAGGACTTGGGTTGTACCAACCTGATCAGCCATGACATTCCTCTTCTTGATGACATTCTTGTTCGACAACGTTACCGTCGAATTCCCCCATCAGAGTATGAACTGGTGAAGGAGCACATAAATCAGCTTTTGGCTACTAATGTCATTAAAGAAAGTTCCAGCCCCTATGCATCACCAATTGTGCTTGTTCGGAAAAAGGATGGCAGCATTAGGCTTTGTGTTGATTACCGTCAACTTAACATCAAGACACGGAAGGACGCTTTTCCACTCCCTCGCATTGAGGAGTCGCTTGATGCTTTGACAGGGGCCCGGTGGTTTTCCACTATGGACTTGGCCAGTGGTTATAATCAGGTTCCTGTCACGGCAAGCGATTGCTATAAAACTGCTTTCTGCACACCTTTTGGGCTTCTTGAGTGGAATCGCATGCCTTTCGGCTTATGCAATGCCCCAAGCACGTTCCAACGCTTGATGCAGCGCATTTTTGGTGACCAGCAATGTCAATCCCTCTTGCTGTATTTAGATGACATTGTTGTGTTTTCATCGTCTGTACAGCAACACCTTGAGAGGCTGGATGTGGTGTTGGGACGGCTTCAGAAGGAGGGCCTTTCCATCACAAAAAGACAAAAAAAAAAAATCAGCAACTGAAACATTAAATTTCTCCCAAATGTCATAATTAATGAAAATGTAGGTTTATTATTAATTAAATCATCTTTAACAGGTGGGTTTTAGCCTTGATTTAAAGGAACTCTCAGTGTTTCCGCTGTTTTACAGTTTTCTGGAAGTTTCTCCAGGTTTGGTTCTGGTTCTGGGGATGCAGAGCAGAACCAGAACCAAAAGACCTGAGATGTCTGGAAGGTTGCTATGACAACTGCAGATTTTTGAGCCGTTCAGTGATTTATAAACTAACAACAGTATTTTAAAGTCTATTCAGCATAGGTACTTTAGAACTGACGTGCTCTACCTTCCTGGTTTTAGTCAGAACACCAGCTGCAGCGTTCTGGATCAGCTGCAGCTGGAGGATTTTTTAGACAGACATTTTGCAATAATCAATGTAACTGAAGATAAACGCATGGATGAGTTTCTCTAGATCTTGCTGAGTAATTAGTCCTCTAATCCTGGAAAAAAAGCTACTGATTATATTTTTTACAAACAAGCAGAAACCCAACAAAACAACGACTCACCACCAATCCAGACCTCCCAGGTGCGCCTGGCTGGCCCGGAAACCCGACCTCCCCCTTTTCTCCCTTCTCTCCCTTCATGCCTTGGTCACCATTAGTCAGCTGTAAAGACACAGGAGAAATTCACAACTCAAGAATATCAGCTAAAGAAAACAAGTGAAAGAGAGAAACTTACCCGTCCACCAGTGGGGAGAAATGAACCTTAAAAAGGAAAAGAAAGAAGCTGAAAATGGCTTTTAAGTCAAGTTAAGTTAATTTGTCAAAGTGCTTCACACAATAAAAACATAATCCTGCAACCAATTATAAAACAAGCAATAGCCATCATCAAAACACCCAGCAAAACACATCAAAGATGCTGATCAATATTCAGTTGTCATTAATCAAAGGTGGAGTTTTAGCCTCTGTTTAAAGGAACTCAGTGTTTTCCAGTTTTCTGAAAGTTTGTTTCAGATTTGTGGTGCATAAAAACTGAAAGCTGATTCTCCATATTTTAGTCATTAAGAGTCCCAGAATTTTCAGACCCAGTTTAATTTTTCATCTACGCCTGTTAAAATAAGCAATTAATGAACTAAATAATTTCCCTCCTGATGATTAGTGCTGTTTAGTGGTCAGTTTTGTTGACAGAGACATTATAATCCATTTTATTTATGGTTTCAGTTGGATAATTAAAATATCTTCCAGTTATCTTTACAAAATTAAACATTCTTGGTCTTTGAGAGGGTGAACTTGCATTATTATGTCATTGAACATGGTTTCAAAACATTTAGAACTGGCTGAGAATCTAGAATAGGACTGACATCTGACACAAACCTGATCCAAATCCAGATTAAAACCATCCATCCGTCCATCCATCCATCCATCCATCTTCTTTCGCTTATCCAGGGTCGGGTCGTGGGGGTACCAGCTTAAGAAGGGAGGCCCATACTTCCCCTCCCCAGCCACTTCTTCCAGCTCCTCTGGGGGAACCCAAGGCGTTCCCAGGCCAGCTGGGATACAGAGTCCCTCCAGCATGTCCTGGGTCTTCCCTGGGGCCAACTCCCGGTGGGACATGAACACCTCACCCGGGAGGCATCCGGGAGGCATCCTGACCAGATGCCCGAGCCTCAACTGGCTGTGGAGGAGCAGCGGCTCTAGTCTGAGTCCCTTCCAGATGACTGAGCTTCTCACCCTATCTCTAAGGGAGAGCCCAGCCACCCGACGGAGGAAACCCATTTCGGCCGCTTGTATCTGTGATCTCGTTCTTTCGGTCATGACCCAAAGCTCATGACCATAGATGAGGGTAGGAACGTAGACGACCGGTAAATGAGAGCTTCGCTGTTGGCTCAGCTCTCTCTTCACCACGACGGACCGGTACAGCGCCCGCTTCACAGCAGACGCTGCACCCATCCGCCTGTCGATCTCCCGCTTCCTTCTTTCCTCATTCGTGAACAAGATCCCCAGATACTTGAACTCCTCCACTTGAGGCAGGACATCGCCCTCGACCTGGTAAAAGGCTCTCCACCCTTTTCCGTCTCAAGACGATGGTCTCGGACTTGGAGACACTGATTCTCATCCCGGCCGTTTCACACTCAGCTGCGAACCGCTCCAGCGAGAGCTGCAGATCACATCCTGATGGAGCCAATAGAACCACATCATCCGCAAAAAGCAGAGATGCGATCCTAAGTCCATCAAAACGGATCCCCTCAACACCTTAGCTGCGCCTAGAAATTCTGTCCATGACAGTGATGAACAGAACCACTGAGAAAGGGCAACCAAGGCGGAGTCCAACTCTCACTGAAAACAAGCCCGACAAACTGGCAGCAAGGCGGACCAGACTCTGACACCGGTCGTACAGGGACCTGACAACCCGTATCAAAGGGCCCGGCACCCCATACTCCCGGAGAACCCCCCTGCAGGGCTTCCTGAAGGACACGGTCGAACGCCTTCTCCATGTCCACAAAACATGTAGACCAGTTGGGCGAACTCCCATGGACCCTCCAGGACCCTGCTGAGGGTGTAGAGCTGGTCCAGTGTTTCACGGCCAGGATGAAAACCACAGTGCTCTTCCTGTAACCAAGGCTCGACTATCCGACGGACCCTCCTCTCCAACCCCAACACCAACAATGTTGAAGAGAGTCGGGCATGTTTTTGTAAAGATGTTGCTCAATTTGTTTTTTGTTGACATGGCAGATTTGCTGTATTAAAAAATCCATGGCGGGAGCCAGTATCGCAACGTGCCGGATTGATACATCGTCACAAAAACACGCCCGACTCTCTTCAACATTGTTGGTGTGGTCTCCTCTGGCGTCTTCTCTTTCTTTTGCTCTGTTGCCTTCGCACTTTGCTGGATATCGTCTTTGGATTTGAGCCGATGCAGTTTTAATTTTAAAGCGACTAATTCCTCATTCAGTTCAACATTCTCTGAGTCCAGCCACTTCCTATCTTTGTATTGTTCAATGAATGCTTTGTTCCGTTTTTGTCTTATGTCAAAATTGTCATCTTTGAGCTCCACATTCGACCGAAGGAGGGAATTGTAATCTCTTTCCAAAGATTCAATTGTTGTTCTAGCCTCCTCTAATTCTTCATGAAGCCCCTCTATCCTTCTCTCGTATCGCACTTTTACGTCGAGAAGCATCTTATTTTCTGCGACCAAGGTGGAAACATTGGTCGCAGTGTTGCCAGTCAGGCGTTCAATTTTAACCCTCAGGTTTTCAACGGTCTTCTTCAAATGGGTATTCTCCTCCTCGAGATCCACACAGCGATTCTGAAGAACCTGCACCGTTGTAAATAAAAAGTTGTTCTCAGCCATGATATACTACTACTACTCTAAACTACTCAAACCGCAAATGAATTTCTCTGTGGAATCTTGGAAGACAGAGACAGTCACCAATGATGTCACAGAGAGGATGAGTGACATCACAGTTTCACATCAAAGCCACAGCCGTCTGTTGCGTGCAAGGGGGTGGGGAGGGTGAGGGGAGGATTTTTTTAAAACTTTATTCGCAGACACACTGTATGACGACAGAGTGAAACATTTGTTATGCTTAAAAAAAAACCAAATACAGATAAACAATATTCAAGAAAAAGCTAAGGGGCTTCAGTTCCCAACTGTACATTCAATGTCGCCATCGGGGTCTTCGGGCTGCACTTTGTCTGGTCCCTCACCGAGGACCTGTCTGTCTTGGGTGACCCTACCAGGGGCATGAAGCCCCAGACAGCATGGCTCCGAGGATCATTGGGGCATCAAACCCCTCCACCCGATAAGGGGCAGCCCGGGAGATTAAAACTAATCTGATTAACTCTTAATCCAAATAACAGCATAAAGTTTGTTCAACCACAGGAAATATTGAAACCATAATAAAAGTAATTTAAACAAAAAAACCAGCTAAATGTTGGTCTTGATCCAACAGGAAATCTGAAACTTCTACAAAACTAGAATAAAACTCAAGTAGAGTTGCTTTTGAACCAAAATAAATCGAACATTGACCAACAGATTTGATGTATATTGATCATTTTAACAATGCTACTTAACAAAATGTGATCATTTTCATGTTTTCACGAGATAAAGCGCTTTGAACTGTTGTGTTGCTGAAATGTGCTGTACCAATAAATCTCTCCTGAAGGTTTGTGGTTTAAAAACACGTAAAATCTCCAGAAAAACAAAAGTAATGTTGAAACTAAAGTCCATTTCTGGCTTTAAACAAATTAAACATGATAAAATGTGCTGCTTCCTGATCCTAGGATATATTATGCATTTAGAATATTTTAATGCTAAGCTTTTAAACAATGTTAACCAAAAACTAGAAAATTCCTGAAGAAATTTAACCGGGGCCTGCCAAAGTGTGCCCGTCGGATTGGACCCAGCGTGCTGATGCTTAGCATCAAAGCTAAGCTTAGCTAAAAAATCACAAGAATGTTTTCTAACATGGACTTGCACCATACGGTCTGTTAAAATAAGTGTTTATGCTCATTTGCTAATGCTAATGTTAGTATTAGCAAATGCTAATGTCAGTAGCATGTGGGGCATCACTAGCATGTTGTCTGTATTTGATTTACTCCATTCACTGTAAACCTGAGAGAAAATGATACTGCAGGATAATTTTATTGCGCTGCCTACGGCAGTGCACTAGTGGGGGACAGTGAAATGCTAATGTTTGTGCTAAAGTTAATGCACTGTCTTGCTGCGCAAGACCTGAGAGATAAAGATAATGTAAGATAATATCATTTCAGCGCCTGCGGCGCTGCCCTAGCCACAAACGAATCTTAAGGCTTTTATTTTGAAATTTTCAGTAAGCTTAATTTTAAATGTCTAAACTAATCCCATGATTAACATTCATTGGGTTAAATGAGTTATAAAATGCCCAAAACAAAAATGAACTGATGTAAAAGTTTCAGCGCTTTTATTTTGAAATTTTCAGTAATCATCATTTCAAGGGGCCCAACTAATCCCATGTGTAGCAGTGATTGGGTGAAATCAGTTATATTTTGCTCCAAAGAGCAATTATCTGATTTAAAAATTGTCAGGTGTTTTATTTTGAAATTTTCATTAAGCTTAATTTTAAATTGCTTCAGTAATCCCATGTGTAACAATGGTTGGTTAAAATCAGTTATAAAACTCCCAAAACACAAGTAGTTGTAAAGGACAGCTTAGTCTTCCTCAGTAGAAAGTGACAGTTCCGCCATGTTGTAGTTCTTAAATTCAGTCAATGTAGTTCTAAAGAGCAGTTCAACTGTCATGTGAGTGAGACACACAAGGAGAGACATAATTCCAACTGTTTGAAGCAGTTAGTTTTTGTGAAAGGCCTGAGAGGAATATTCAGGTTTTTATTTTGAAATTTTCTGTAGGCTTTATTTTAAAGGGCTACACTAATACTATGAGTAACAGTGTTTGGGATAAATCAGTTATCTATTGGTCAAAACAGCAAGTAGTTCTACATATCAGTTCTGCCCTCTTGTTTTAACTGATTTTTATTTAAAACTACAAATATGGAGTATTTGTAGTCCTAATCAGCTGCTCGGCCCTGCTGTGTTCCGTTGCTATGGGAATGGATCCTCTGCCAACTGCCATGTGTGTGAGACAGAAAGGTGGAGAAAGAATTCTATCTTTGTGAGACACCCAGTCAGCTTGAATGAAAAAAGCAGTCCGAACAACTCCTTCCCGTTCGGCAACCGTGACACGTATCGGAAAACCGTTTGAAGCGTATGAGAGGGCTATCTTTCGTCTCCGATAGTACCACGATTCATATCTGTACATCACTCACAGTAATAACAGCGACGAGATAAAAATGGTGTGCGCTTAGGTTTGACATTTTTGAGAAATACATGGAAGTCAATGTGGCTGAGCGTGTGGAAATCCTGTCGCATGACTTCGCTCTGAAGCAGCTTGACAGAAAACCGTAAGCCCTAGGACAATTTCGAAAACATTTTACCGGAGCAGGCACTCGTATCGATGTCATGATCGAGTTTGATACCGATAGGGCAATATTTGTGGGCGTGACGGCGATTTCAAATTTTATTTGGGGGTCAAAATCGCTCTGCTTCCCACACTCTAACGAGACGTCAGTTACACTCTAGTTTCAGCCGTTTCAAACTGACAAAAACTTTTGATCGTTTTTTGCTTTTTACGTCGTCATCGTAACTCCGAATCCCACCAAAAGTAATAGCTCCAATGTCGGTGCCGAGCCGCACGTTTTGATACCACTTTTGTGGGTGGGCTCGCAGCGGTACGAGCCGCATTAAAGGTCACGGAAGAAGTTATAATAATAAAGAAACATTCTATTAGGTGAAGAACAATAGGTGCCTGCCATGCAATGCATGGAGGCATCCTTATGCATTGCTATGGACAGGCCCCAATAAACATATAAGTAAAGCATAATGTTGGCATAACGTATATATGTCTTAAGCACATTATTGTAAGTATTTTTGACACACTTCAGAGGGTCAAACATATTTCAAATATAAACTTCCTTTAAGAAGAGTTATTTGTTCTTGTAGGAACGTCATGAGGGGATAAACTTCCTGCTTCTTCCAAAACTATTTTACAGATAATTGAACTTGGAGGCAGTAATTGTAATCGAAAGGCAGCAGATGGCGCTAAATGTCTTCCTACTTTTTTTTCCCATCAGCCTTTGCGGGATTATCTATATAAACCTCTCGCACTGGTTCTCCCTCCCATTTCGTCTCTGTCCGAGGTGAGCATGTTGTTGTTTAGCTGTTGCAGTTTTTATTTAGTTAATTGACTGTTTGACCACATTAATTATTTGTTCGTAGTTCTGCTGTTGTTGATGCAGCTTTAAGTTAATTTTCTTTTGGTATAAGTTTCATTTTAGGGGGAAACTCCTGTAGGCCTCAGCCACGTGTTGGTGTTAGCATGTAGCTGACTATACCAGCTACCTCGCTGCACTTCAATGTAACTGTAAATAGTCGTTGTCCCATAGATGAATGATGTAATTTCGTGTTGTTAGGGACATCTGAGTTCATGTGATGCGACACAACACTCTGACTCGATGGGACAGTTTGGCTGCAGTTGTTAGCCGGGCAGCTCCTCCTGAAGACGGGGCTTTCTAATTGATGCAAAAATAAGTTTCGCTCAGTAATATTTATTAAAGTGTTTCATGTTTGCAGGGCGGTGTATGGCATATGCTGAGATGGAACGCCATGTGGCGTGGTGAGAGCAGTTTCCTTAAAGTTAGCTTAACACCAGCTTGCACCAAAGCTAGCTTGTGTGACGGTTCTAATTGCTTATATTTTCTGTTTAGGGAAACCATGGATCATCCGACTACTGTAAATCTGCACCTTATGCATAGGTGTGTAAGTTTTCCCTCACTGAGTAGAGGTCATCCTGTGTGAAGGTCGATGATTAAGTTATAAGAGTAGTGGACAGAAGTGATTTCTGAGAAATGTTAACAATGAGGCCTCATCAGTTCAGCTTCAAGGTGTAATCTGCTAAACTGAACAGTGCTAATGAGAAATCATCCACAGGTTATGGAATAATTCAGACAGCTGAAGCACCAGTAGGATGGAGGTAAGGCTCTACAGCTTTGTAACATATTTGAAGGTAGAATAATGCATCTCTCTGGTGTGTCCTGTGAATTTAAGCTGTTCCAAAATAACTTGATTAGCAAAAACAAAAATTGCAGACTATAACTGAACCGTTTTTATTATTCATGTCATTCATTCATCAAAATTCAGTGGATTGGATTGCTTTAACTGGTTAATGTGCTGTGCTGGTTTGGGCACTGAGATCCAGTTAATCTTGGTGCCAAAGTAGTTATACAATGTATATTCATGTAATCTAGTGTCTCTAGCTAAATGTGCTGTGAATTTAAGCCACAAGCTTAATAAACGTTGGCATAAATCTGCAGCTCTGAAAGTAAAACTTGACCATCATAAAATGGGTTTATTTCAGACATTGGATTAATTGATCTGCTAAATGTGAAAGAACTACATTCAGATTTTAAAAATGTAAAACCAAAATGTATAGGTACTAACTTGTACTAAACATTGGTGTAGACTAGGCTACGTTTTGTAACTTATTCCAATAAAAGCCAGTTTTCTGATTAAACCGCTAAAGTTTAGATGCAGTCGTTCCTAGGTCAAAATTGAGGAAATTCCTACTGTAACGTGGAGCAACACCTGAGTGAAGCATTAATCTGCCTCTGATCACCGTCTCATTAAACTTGTGCTGCAATGATGACAATTATTTGCTACTCTCGACTAGATGGATGACGATACTCCAACCACCTATATTTATAATCTGAGGCACAAAGAACTCGATGCATTTTCTTGTTGAATCTGAATTCTTTTTTTAATTGCTCATCTTTATCTTTCAGGTACGCTGATCACTTCAACAACTGAGATGCAGGTAATGACCAAACTACATGTACTGCATGTTTTCTGGATGACTGTCTGTGATGAATTTTGTTATAAAACAATGGGAATCTCTCTGAAAAAGAGTGAAAGAGGACTTTATTCTGACACAGCTTGAGCTGAAGGATGGATGCCTCTGCTTAAACCTTAACTCTTGGTAATCAGCCTGTTTCTCCTGCAGGTGTTAGGCATCCTCATGCCCTCTGCTCCAGGTTTTGAATCTGTTGGTGAGTTTTTATTAGAAATAATAAGTATACACTTTACCTGGTGCAGTGATGATCTTATAGTTCAACAGATCACTATGAAGAACAATCTTTCGCTCCTATCTGATGCACCAGCTTCCCTAACCTTGAATACAATAGCTCAGTGATGCTTTTACTTACATTACTTTTTGTTTTTCAGGAACCAGAGTCTGCAGCAGCTGATGAAGGTGAGCTTTATGGTGAAGATGCATCTTTCAGTATCATTTGATACAATGATGACTGCATAGTTCAGCAGATTATCCCATGAAGACCTCATCGTCTTTCACCCCTAGCTGACGTATCAAACACAAATATCTGAATGTCCTGGTTGCTTAAAGTCAAAGCTGATCAGTTTTATCTCCGGCTTCCTGATAGGAATGAATGTCATCAAGAGACTCCCTGCTGCTTCACAGGTAAGATTTTTATCTGCTGCAGGTTGAAGCTAAAGGAAGTTCAGGTGTGATGAGTTTGAATCAGGTCGCTGATCCCGTTGAGGAAATAAGTAACTCTCTGATCTGAAGTTAGTATTTATTTGATTGCACAGTGCTGTGTCATTTTTAAGACATCTATTTTTTCCATTTACAGAGCTTCTGAGGGGAGTGGCAGCTCATATTAGAGGAAGCTGAACTGAAAGGTGAGTAAAAATGACATCTTGAGCACCTGGCTTAGGAGAAGCCACACCTCTACCTGGGATCTTCCATAAACTGACCTGTGATGACAAAATGAAGACTGATTAACCATGATGTGTTATATTAGCTCTAGCTGATGTGGTCAGTTCAGTGGTAGTCCTGTTCCTGCCTGGGTGGTTTATCTGACTAATGTTCTTGTCTCTTCAGGACAACAATACTTCCGCCCTGCAGCGTGAAAGCGGACACTTTAAACTTTGGTAAGGAAGAAGTCGCTGTTGTGAAACATTAAATGTGGGTTCGGTGATGTTCAAACAAATGTCTGACCTGAACTGTAATGTAGACAAATAAAAAATGTTACTGAGCGACCCAATGAATTGAAACCTTTGGAAATCTGTTGCTGAGCTGTATTAAGGTTCTCATTTACTCTTTACAGGAGATGAACTTGAGCAATGGTAAGGATTTAATTTAATTTTTTAACACATTTTAGGAGTTTCTATAAGCTGACCATTTAACCAGTGATGAAAAGATTCTGCCAAATGAATATAACCATTGATTATAACCCTTACCGTTCCATTATTTCTGAGGTTTTGTGGTCAGTTGGGGACTTGCATGTTCATTAGAAGAGACTTTGGTCTGATGAGCCGCTTTCTTCCAGGCGCCAACACGAAGATGATGGGAACCTTATCCTGGACTTACTGAACTGATGCTGTGATCAGGGTGGTCTGAACTTCTAGGAGTTTATTTATAATTCAATAAAGATTTGAAATGAACCCACAGATTACTTGTCACAAGTCAATGAAGATATAAAAAGTTTAACCAACTTGTACTAAATTTATTTTTGATGGCACAGAGGTGAACCATTATCGTTTAAGAAAATGCAGTCCATGCAAAGGGATCATTTCCATTGGGGTTAAAAAAAAACTCACATAATGTTGAATGTGGTAAAACAAATTAGGGTCTTATGTGGTCCGTGGTGTGGAAGTATTTGCCTGACTTGAACTAGTTTTAAGTTTACTTTTAAATCCAAATGTCTGTTAATGAGGTTCCCTGATTTCTCTTTTCCTTATGAATTACCACAAGATTAAAGGTTTAATGGGTTTTGTCCTTTTTTTTTTTTTTTTTTACTATAACTTTAGATTGAAATGAGCTTGATGTCCAACTGGTTGATACCTGTAGAGAAAGAAGCAGCCATTTTGTTGGGATTGAGCTGGAAAGTTGTAGAAATCTACAAAGTACATCTGGGAAAGAGATTTTAAAATGAATCTGATTTTAAAGCAGTTCTTCCCAAAATACCATAATGAGACTACACTGCTCAGATAATCACTTTTATAAAGTTAGTGGTATACTGACAAGTTAATTTGACAAATGGCCGGTAAATATTTACCTTAATTATGTAAATTGAGTTCATGTTATGAAAATGACTCCACAATTTATTCCAACTTAAAGAACTAAAGGAATTTTGTATTGGAAACCCTGGAGAAACCTATTATGTTAAATATACACGAATTAAAAATACCTAGTTTCATTGGCTCCACTTAGTGGTCGCAAATGTACAGAACATTGAACAACATAAAGCCTTTCCACAAGACATAACTAAACGAGCCCAGAGTATGAAATAGTGACAAATGTATTACAGTAATGTGTAATGGCTGGTGCAGATGGTTAACATGTAAGACCTTTTATGTAAAAACTCTTGTTAAAACTAAAACAAATACTCTGAAAATACCTTCAAGGCAGAAACTTGACTGCTGACCAAATTAAAGGCTTTGTTGGTGTAATTAAATACTTTTAGGTTTCTAAAAATAGTTTGATCATTGGCTCTAAATGTTCAGATGATTATATTATTGTAAATAAAAATGTATTTTAATAAGACATGGACCTCGGTGAAGAACATGTAGAAAACAGTATTTTTCTAAGGAATTACCTTTTTTTCTGTTATTTTAAAACATTAAAGTTGTTCATATTATTGCTGTTATCAGATAGATAGTTGGAAAAATGTAAGTCGGTCAGTTGATGGCCAGCATGACGTCACTGATTATTACTGATCACAGCCAGGGAGGGAGCGGTCAGAGATGGTGCGTCATGACGTCTGAGCGTGTCGTAAAGATGAGTTCATTTAAACGTAGATGCATATTGACCTCTTTTTCATTTATATTCATGAAATAAATATTGCAACCAAGCTTATTTGGTTGCAAATAAGCTTGCAACCGGCGAGCAAAAGAGTAAAATAATACAAAATGTGAAGCCGCATTTTAAGCAGCAGCTAGTTAGCTCAGTAGTGAGGAAAATAAATCGCTGCTGTTGTGATGTCAGTGTTTTTCTGTACCAAATGAGGAAAAGAAAAAAAAAATACACCTCTTTATGTAAAGCTACACTGACATGTGGAGGGGAAATATCAATCTGCCGCCGCTGCTTTCCCCCTCTTTTCTGTGTGGGCGGAGTCAGGCGGAACTGGTTGGGCGAAGCTCGTGCTTTCCGGACGTAATTTACAGCTGGAACCGGAGCGTGGGTGGAGACTGGAGCCCTACGCACCCACAGCAGGCTGTCACGTAGCGAGCTGGTGGTTTAAATAAATGGGAGAGAAGCTCCGCTGCCCTGTACCTCCTCTGCCCCTGCGGCTCTCCGCCCTGCTCCCCGATGTCTGTGCGCTGGCTGCTGCTGCCTCTGCTCTGCGCTCTGTCCGCAGAGGCCGACATCTTCCCCCTCGATAGCATTAGCAACGTCTCCACTTACTATTTCAACTACTTCTACTGCAACATCTGGGAGGGGGAGTGTCAGCCCCACCAGGATGATGCCACACAGCAAGGTGAGCAGCAACATTATTGCACCTATCAGGAGTTTCCGACTTTTCTTTTAAAGATGATCGGTGCTTACTACAGTGTTATAAACCCGGGGTTATGTCTCTGTTGCTGTGTGAAGTTCCTGTCGGGGACCTCTGGCCAGGCTTTCCTCAGGACTACACCAGCCTGCTGCATCAGTGGTACTGTAGCCTGGGCCAGTGCTGTGAGTCTGGAGACTGCAGGATAACCAACAACATCACAGGTGATTGGTTTATGGATGTTTCACTTCTGCTTAGCCAGTCTGAGAGTAAACACCTGTAACATTGTGTGTCTGTGGGGAGAGACAACCTGTCCAGCCACCTTCATTAGCAGTAATTTGAAGTATTGTTGGAGATAAAGTTGGAGTTTCTCTTTAGCACTGTTTCTGTTGTGGACATTCCTTGAGTCTGGTTAGAACATTTTGCTTTTGGTATAGGTCTGAACTTTAATTAGGCCCTTTTAGTATTGAGGGGCTAAGAATAATTCTCAATGTTTGCAAGTTGCTCAGGTCCTGGGTCCAGATGATCACCCCTCCACCACTCTGCTTGATTGGTGTTAAAGGTGCACCAACTAATCAACAAATGTTTCCTTTGATCAGATTGCAGATCATTTCATGCACCTTTTGAGTTTTAAGGTTAGGGAGATGTTTGTTGATGTGTAAATTCAAAATAAACCTGCAGCACATTTTTCCTCTCTTATGTGATACGGTACTTTAAATGAAAAACACTCATGCTATAAAGACTAGTGAATGTGTGTTTCAGGTCAGCAAACCATTCTTGGTGCAGTTTGTGCTGCTATGCTCTTTTTTCTTCTTTAATTTTTAAAAGCATCCAAATGAGGGCAGCACAGTGGTGTTCATCAAGTTTTCATGTTCTCTACACACCCAGGAATAGTCGCACTTCCATCCTAACTTTATGTTAATTTGTTTGTCTAATTGCACTTGTGTAAGTGTGTGCATGCATAGTTATGGGTCGCTGTGTCTTCTATCCCAGTGATTGACTGGAGACAGACACCAGCTCTCCATGACCCAGCATGTATAAGCTGGTATGATAAGTGGATGGATGGATCTGCACCGTGGCCTGATGTGTCTGAACATTGGTCCTGTTGTCTTTTGGTACATCCGGATGCAGCTCTGCAAACAGAAGTCGTGCTGCCACATTCCTTTCAGAGAGAAAAGCATTTCTCATACCTAGTTGCCTGTCTTTTTCTGATTGTGCTTCCATAAACGTCAACATTTAACTTCACCAAAACCTCTGCTTTGGCAGTTGTGCTCACTGGCCATCAGAGAATCAAATGTGTTTGGGGAGCAACACCTGGCTGCTACTTTCCTTAAAAACTCCCATGGAAGCAGGAAGAGAAGACGTAGTTTTCTCCATGACTCTCCTGACTGTCATGGAAACTTTTATCTTTCCAGTCACTGCGTTTTGTTCCAGCTTTAAGAAAGTTGGCCGAGCCTCTTTATTGTTTCCCGTTATCTCATTTTATTGTTATTTTATTGGAGTTGTTTCTTAGCAACCAATCAGTAAACATTTTTGTAAGATGCACAGGATGACTAATGTTCCTGTAATAATCTTACGTTTGAACAGGAAGCTTGATTGGGAAATAGGTGTTTAAACTGATTGGTTCAACATTTGAAAGTCTTCAAGAAACCATGCACCTTACATTTAGAGAGGAGAAATATTAGTTTGTTTGTCTAATTTTTTTATCTAGTTGAATTTGTAAAAACTGGCTAAGAAATAAAAAAAAACAAAAAAGAAAAATGCTGTATTCTATGTCTGTTGTTATCTCCCCTCTCAGGTTTGGCCAAGGACCTGCAGACGAAGCTCCACGGCCAACACCTGGTCCAGTCTGTGGTTCTTAAAGCCATCCAGGGTTTTATCAACAACCCAGAGTCCAACAAGCCTCTGACACTCTCCTTCCACGGCTGGACCGGAACCGGCAAGAACTTTGTGGCCCGTATCATCGCTGACAACCTGTACCGGGACGGGGTGAAGAGCGAGTGCGTCCGTCTGTTTATCGCCCCGTTCCACTTCCCCCATGCCAGACTGCTGGACACGTACAAGGTGAGACGTCCAGTAAACCAGTCAGCCCACGGAGCTGGACGCCGTGTTCCAGAAGCACGTGGGCCAGCTCCCTTGCTTAATCAGATGTTTAGTCTGAGTGTTGAAACCCGGTCACAATCTGGACCGATGCTTCAGGTCAAATATTGTACTCCAACACCGCAGATATGCGTGGATTTTTGGAACCTGGCACGAGTCCAACTGGGCCACAATGACACAAATGGGCTCCTCATTTTTACCCAATATATGTTTTAATACTAGACTTTACATAGCGGATTGTTAGTACGAAGAACAGTTTTCGACTGGATATGTAAAAATCTATTCTTGCATGTATTGTCATTGGAGATAAAAACATTGTAATAACATGAGTTGAAAAAAAAAGGTAATTTATTTCCATTTGGAAAAGTCAGAAAAATGAAGGTCTGAAGGTATTAAGTTCTTCTCCTATAATAGCTTCATTTATCTCTCGCTTGTAATCCCTCGTTATCAGTAATATCATTATTGCCTTTGAATTTACTTATCAGTTTTATGTTTTTAAGGCGAGGGCCTTTATTTATTTTGTATGTATGTCCTGTTAAAGCACTTTGTGATACTGAATTTTCTTCTCTTCACTGGGTCCAGGGTCAGCTGAGGGAAGCCATCCGAGACTTGGTGCTGCGCTGCCCGCAGACTCTGTTCATCTTCGACGAGGCTGAGAAGCTCCACCCGGGCCTCATCGACGCCATCAAGCCCTACATGGATCACTACGACAACGTGGACGGGGTCAGCTACCGGAGAGCCATCTTCATCTTTCTCAGGTTGGTGGATCAGGCGAAGGGATGTGAAATCTGGGTCACAAGCTCAGTGCTATTCTGACAGCTCATTTTCAGTGAAGGATGGGTTTTCTTCTTTATGTATTTTTCATGTTTTTCGTAGTTTATGTCTAAAATCTTCTTGAAGTACTGAGCAGCAGTACCTCAAAATGTTTTATTCATTTTTTAAATTTATTTTATGGCATTTTCATAAGAAAACATTTCTCAATTTTTTTTTAACGAAACATTTTGTAACACCCATCATAAGTGAAACTATTTAACGTCAACGTAATAGCTTTTATAAGCCAATACTCAGAAAAGATTAATGCCTAATTTAATTTTACATCAATATCTTCATTAAAAATTCACAAAAACATTGAATATAATTAACCCAATCCTAAGCTCATTTAGATGGTGATGCATGAAGTTGTGGGAGTTCTCACCTGCATGTTTTGGACATTCTTTGTGGTGTCCTCCAGGGTTTAGTATTGGGCCCAATCTGTAAATTAATGGAAATCATTGACCTTTTGAAGAGAGTTGAGTTTTCTGATTATATGTTCCTATCTGGGGAAACTGATGAAAGCTAATTTTATGTGTAATTTAAATCCTCTTCTATAACTGGGAGAAAACTAGACTAATTCTAATACACAAACTGAATTTCTCAACAAGGAGAGTAGGAAAAACCAAAAGACTTCAAAGAAGAAGGTCTATATTGTTTTACAATAAATTATAGAACAATACATAGGCTCATATTGTGTTGTAATATATCAGGAAAAGTTTGGAATTTGTAAATAAAAACCTTGTAGGAACTCTGAGGTCAACCAGGTTTTTATTAATAATATCCATGTTTTCATAAACACGAATAATCACCAAATACATTTTCACTAATTATTTAAGTGGATATTTATTTTTAAGAGTCTTTTCCTTAAATTTTGAACTTCAGCTAACTTTAGCAATCGTCTTCACTATAAGCATGGTAAAAAAAAAAAAAAAAAAAAGAAAAGACAATAAATAATACAGTTACAGAGTTTGTTCGTTTCTGCTCTGCTAATCTTGACCCAAAATATGCGGAAATGCGATAAACATGCCACTGCTTTTCATCACTACAGCAACATAGGCGGTGCAACAATAAATGATGTGGCGCTGGACTTCTGGCACTCCGGTCAGAATCGGGAGGACATCGGTATGGAGGACCTGGAGCATCGGCTTCGAGCTGAAACTCTGGAGACCCAAGGTACGCAGCTCAGCCAGGTTGAAGTTCAAAAAGTCAACTGTTTTTTTTCTCTGCAGCTGGCAAACTGAGCCACAAACATCTAACAAATAATTGAGTTAAACTAGGGCTGAAAAGTGCATTAGTGTTTCATACCAGTCAATATTGATAATTATTATTGATTAGTTTTGTGTTTTAAATATCTGAAGTACTGCCAGTCTGGTGGAATGGCATTTCCTGGTTTAACCACAGTTTTCACAACACTATTTTTTATTTTTAAGCAGATATGAGGCACAGTAAACGGCTGCTGTGTTATTCAACAGGTTGTTGCTAGGAAACCAAAAAGTGGCTGAGCTACTTGTTACTAGATAACCAAAGAGTGAGTGAGTTAGTTGATGCCACCAACCTTGCTTAGCTGGCTGTGAGAGGTTTCTCTGCCTACATCCCCCACAATGCTGTGCGGTTCTTGATCGGAGTTCAGCGAAATTATTAAATATTATCTGTGTCTGATTTATTGTCATAATCAATCATTGTTATTGGTTTATTCTGCTTGTTTATAAGACAGTTTTCATCATGTTTTTTATTCTGATTTGGTTGTTTGTATTTTTGTTATTCTCTCTTTATTAGGGGGCTTTGCTCAGAGTGAGCTGATGGCGGACCACCTGATTGACTTCTTTGTGCCTTTTCTGCCTCTGGAGTACCGTCATGTGAAGCTGTGCGCGCGAGACGCCTACACAGCGCGAGGCCTGGAGGCAGATGAAGCAACACTGGATGAGGTGGCCAAAGCGATGCTGTACGTTCCCAAAGAGGAGAGGCTCTTCTCAGCCCAAGGATGCAAGTCCATCCCGCAGAGGATCAACTTCTTTCTCCCCTAGAAGGAGAGAGAGAGAGAGACGCAGCGACCTGGAGAAGGTGTTACGATTGCTTTTCCGGCCCATCTGCATTCAGAGCCACAGAGTGTTTCCTTCGCTCTGTTCTGTGCACTAATCCCCTCCCCACACAGACACACACGCCGTGTCTGTCCAGGTCCCTGGGAGACGGCCAGGCAGCAGGGCAGGTTCACGATAAGAGAAGGGAGCAGCGGAAACCACCCTGCAGGAATCAGGAGCGTTGCTGGAAACACTCATTCCAGACGGTCGTTACGGGAGGCGTGGCTGCTCTCCCTTACCTGCCTGGTTTGAGTATCACAGCGTCAGGATGAAGACGTGAAGAAGTCTTTGGTCTTTGACTGTGAAAACTGATGTATCCTCTCACTATTTATGTTAGTTTTTTTTTTTTTTTCTTTCTGCAAAGTTACAACTTGTATTGATTTTTATATAGTCTTAAAGGTTCACATGTCATGTGTTGGTATTTGCAGATGTTGTGCTTTTCTTCATGCCGTTATTTACTGACATCATTTGTGCCATACTTGAACTTTGTTACTGTGCCATCTGGTGTTTTTTAGTAAAGTATAAAACAGACTTAAGATCGTTTTGCATTTTACTCTTCTATCACAAGATGAATACACAGCACTCTATTACATTATTATCACAGGTACTTAGCATCCTTATTATTCTAGTTCTTCTGAATTGTTTCTACCTTACTTTTCTCACACAATTCTTGTGTTTTGTGTAATCATAGAGCGAGCTTTGAATGAGTATTGTGCTATAAACAAAATGCCATGGCTTATATTCAAGAACAGTCATGTAAATGTTACTGAAAAATGTTACCTTAAGCTCATAAGTAAAAGCTAAGAAACATCTATAAAAGCTTTTAGTAAATGTCTTTTTCCTCTAAAGTGAAACTGTGAAAGGCCTTTTTTATGTGAACCCAACATAATTATGCTTTTATTTATTTTATTTGTTTGCAGTCACCATGAACTACTCATTCTGACTTAGGGTGACGTAAAAGTTTTGTTGTTTGAAGTTGAAATCACTTCACATATATTGGATTATTGAAAAATGGAATAAAACATTAAAACATTAAAAATAGTTATTTTGGTTCTGAATTGGTTGATTTATTTTATGATTTATTTATTGTGTGAATGAATTTCAAATTGCCGTGTTTTTGTTTGTGCATAGATTTAGGAGTTAATAAAATTTTCACACTAAATTCAATCAGCAGTATGGCATTTATTTATTGTTATTATGACATAATGTCTCATATAGTCTTCCATAGTTTAAACATATTCATTCTCACTGAACATTTCCAGATTTTTTTTTTCTTTTAGATTTCACAACTACAAATGTCAACATATTTTATTGGGATTTTACAGGATAGACCTATTGCAAGTGGTGGGAAAAATATCCATGTTTTTTTTTTAACAAATACAAATCTGAAAAGTGTGGCACCCAGATTTATTTTGCCTCCTTTACTCAATCGCCAAAGAAAATTTGGTGAAAATGTTTCCTATCTGAACTGATCAAATGAACAGATTCCATCTGTGTGTAATTTAATCTTGTCTTAATTACATGTGCTTTGAAGGTTTACAAACAGGTGTGTGAGAGAAACTTACAGAACAAACAATGATAAGAACCAGGTGACACAACAGACAGATTTTCGGCTGGTATGAATACTGCTGCAGGTACTGTAGCAAATTATTGTGAATTATTTATATAACAATTATACATTTCCATAAAAAACAACAGTCTTTTTACATTTGGACACAATGATCCTCCAGTATTCATGAGATTTTAGTATTACAGTCTGCTGAAACCTGCAAATACTTCAGAGTCCCTAAATATATAACTGCCTGCTTCATCATGCATTATTACGTTATTACACACAGTGGAAATTGTCTTAGCATCCCCACAAAAAAAACAGTTTTCTTTATTTCCGCTCTTGGGGCTGCAGCCAATCAGAGCCAAGAAAATTAATGCTAACGAGAAGCATATGAACATTGTAAATAAGTATTTCAACTTCCCAAGCTATATATATATATATATATATATATATATATATATATATATATATATATATATATATATATATATATATATATATATATATATGATACTACTTATATATAAAATAAGTGATTTTTTTTTTCACTTATTCCCGACAAAAAAATAAGTGAATAATATAAAGTTATGTACCACACAAAAATCTGTCAAAGTGGGGACAGATTTTTGTGTGGTACATAACACACAATGTTTTGACTGACTGTTAAATCAGTCAAAACATAGACTATGACACTTACTACTTTGTGACGAATATGCACAGAAACCGGTCAGAGAAAAAGCCATAATGTTTACAGACTGAAACTCAAATGTAACTAATGCTTCATATGTCAAAATCTGTCAAAAGTTGGTTTTGCCTCTTGTGATGTCATCAACCCAAAAACGAACAAAGCGGGATTGTCACGAGTTTTTCAAACGCTTTGTTTTACTTTGTTAAATTGTACAGAGAAAATCCATAATTTACGATGTTTTGTCTTTTTGTTTTGGAGAAACAAAACACAAATGCAGATAGTTTTAAGGTAAGGATTCAAATAATTACGAAATCTCCTAAAGACTGTCTTTTTGTTTCAAGATATATATTTACATAAATATTCTCAAGTGTTCACTTTTAAAAATGACCTAATTCTAAGCTTTGAATATGCACGGTTTAATTAAACGTTGTAGAAAATATGGAAGATTTTACATGCTGGTTTATCTTTCTATGGTTTATCTTTGATGGTTATTCTGGTGGGGAGTTCTGTGGTACTAATAAGATCTATTCTTCCACCCTCCTTTTTTCCCCCTTCAGCCATGTGATTCATCCAGGAGCATCATTCTCCTTGGGGCGTGTATCAAGCAAACGCGTGGTCTTCCCCTATTGGCTCCAAACCTTAGCGTTCAGATTTTCTCTCCTCCGATTGGCTAAATGCCGCGACACTGGTTTGGAGCCACAGACCAATCAGATTCAGACATCTGTTCCTAGCAGAGAGGAGAGAGGCTGGTGCTCCTCGGCGGCTCGCTACTGTAGCATGACTGTATGAGAAAGACTGGACCAGCACCGCCGACATACAGAATAGAAACAGCAAAAATATCCACAGAGGCGTGTATTTGTAGTTTGCTATCTTTATTCCGGACGGAGTGCGTTTAGCTCGTCGCCATGACAGCGCTGTCGCTGATTTTGATGGCCGTGTCTGCCGCCGCTGTCCTGGCAGAGTCCTCTGTGTATTTCCGAGAGCAGTTTGAGGATGGCGGTAAGGTTTTATCTTTATTTTAACATTGTGTTACTAAATATCGATTCTCCCCGCCTTTCGTTTATTTTACAATTAAATAATAACAAAAAGATGCTTAATTGATATAGTGGGGTTTCATACTTTGAATATTTTTAATGCAGTATGTTGCGCGCATCAGCTGTTCGCTATAGGGATAAATGCCATTTAATCCATAAAATCAGTCTTGGTCCTTCTTCTTCTGCCTCAGTCCTTCATCTATAGTCCATCTGTTTCCTACCCCCAGTTGTCTACGAAGCTCTCCCCCCACCCTGCAGCACATCCCTACCTTGGTCATTCTCTTATATCCTCCTCAGCCCTCAGTAACATGCACCTGCACAGATTTTATCATCATTATCATTAGCAGTAGCACAGGCGCTTTTAGCAATGTGTGATGCTTATCACACTGAATGCTCAACCTGATCTTGTCTGCAGATGCCTTCAATAGTCGCTGGATGGAATCCAAGCATAAGTCAGACTATGGCAAGTTTGTGCTTTCTGCAGGGAAGTTCTACGGAGACCCAGAGAAAGATAAAGGTGAGTGGAGGGGTGAAAGCACACAGTGATGTGGAGCTTGTCTTGTAAATGTAACTAATAAAAAATGAAGGAGTTTAGATTACCTAACAGAGGGGAGCAGTGGTGGTTATAGTTTGAATGTGGCACTAGGTGAGCCACACACCTGGTCCCTCATTAACTTAATTCGGCATTTAAAAAAAAAACCCAAGTAAACAAAAAAGATCATTATATAGCAGCCGCAGAAAGAACTAAAACAATTGATTTATCAATTTATTTAAAGAGACGGACAAATCGATGAATATTACTTATGGGCTGCTATGGGATTCTCATTACTGTTTTGTAAAATCACAGCTGTATAAGATTAGTTATATATAAATTTAACCCAGATATAACTTATTTTATATAAACAGAAAAACAATTGCTATTCCTTTTTTACTAAAATAATTTACCTTACTGTTTAATGCAGTTTAATTAATGTTATTTATCACATTTATTTCTTGCGATTTTTATATAGTGACTTAAGCAAATACACAACATTAAAATCCTCAAAATTCAGTTTACACAGAATATTAAATAGCCATTCTGCTCTTTATAGAGAATTACATCTGTAACTAGCAGGTATTAGCTGGTTGGGTAGGCATGCTGCAGTCAGCTGCCAACAAGTTCTGCACCTTTCAGCTTTTTGGTTTTAATTTTAAAACTGCAATACGTCAATAAAAATGATGGAGTTGTTTTGAGGATGTTTTTACTGCTAAGAAATATTCACAAAACATCTGTCTTCTTCTAAGAGCAAGAAAGTGTGGTAGTCTTTTTTTCATACAGCTGACTTGGCAGTGTGCAGCAGCTCTTGACTGATGGGGAGTACTGCATTAGTATGTGCATCATTCAAGTGAAGAAAAGGTGTGAGATGCATCAGATAAAGAAGGTTTTTTTATATATATATTTATTAAACTGTCCCTGAGTCCTGACAGTATATGACGAGACAATCTGTGAAAGATCAAATTCCTGCACCTCCTACTGGTGCCACTATTGCTGCTGAAAAAACGCACCGCTCCCAGTCAAAACAACCAATCAGAGCCACAAAAATGGTCTTATCACTGTCAATCAACCTCGTGTACACAGTGTTAAATGTACTAATAGCGTACCGTTCTAGGAAAAACAATTAATCCTCCACCATCTCAATGAGCCTCAGCATTCGTAACAGGCTTTGGTGATGGGAATAAGTTGTCATGGAAGCTTAATTTGTCTTCACAGATTATCTGTTTCATATTATACTGTCAGGATGTAGGGGTAGTTTTAACAAATATGTAAAAGTATACCTTTAATCTAAGTCTGATGTCGTCCTAATGTCTGTAAAAGAGTGGTCTCAAATTACATTCTTCAAGAGCCAGAGTCCTACAACTTTTATCTGTGTCCTCTGTCCCTCACACTTGAATTAAATGGTGAAAATGCAATACTAACATTCAGTCCAGTTCTACAGAGCTCTGCTGATGAGTTAATATTGGAGCCAGGTGTGCTGAAACAGAGAGGCACCTAACAGTTGCAGGACATTGGCATTGAGGACTGGATTTTATGACCACTCTGTAAATCATTAAAAATCTTTTTTGTGTTTGTTTTCCACTTTGAAAATAATGTTTTTGTACGATTTACCTGGTGTTAGTCAAAAGCAGTTCAGACTGCTTAAGACACAAAAGTAGTTTTTTAATTTAGCACTGGATTATATGCTGAGTGGACCTAACAGGAAGCTTGTTTTTGCCTTTTCACGCTGCCCTCTTGGCCATGCCGCCCTGAGCAGAAAACCACATGGGCCTAAACCAGAACCACCACTGTTTTTTTTTTTTTTAAATAATCAAATTTCAGATTTTTTTTTTTTTTTGTAATTTAATTTACCCAGATGGCAGCTTTTGATAATTAATCAGCATGCCACTAAAAACATTTCTGTCTAAAAATCTGCTTTTATGATTCTGGGCTAATAAAGCAGTGCCAGTGTTGTTCTGTTACTCATCATGAAAGTGGCTCGAAATAACTCGGGGATCAGCCTATGAAATTCTGCCTCTGCCGAGATCTTTGCCGTGATGATGCTGTTTTTACCGCAGGTCTGCAGACGAGCCAGGATGCCCGCTTTTATGCTTGGTCAGCCCGTTTCGATGACTTCAGTAACAAAGGCCAGCCTCTAGTCATCCAGTTCACTGTGAAACACGAGCAGAGCATCGACTGTGGCGGCGGATACATCAAGCTGTTCCCCTCTGAGCTCAACCAGGAGGACATGCATGGAGACTCCGTCTACAACATCATGTTTGGTAGGGCTCTGAGTTTTTGTCAGATTATGCTTCCTTAATCATTTACATTTACTTATGATAAAATGCTTTTGCAAAATTTTGTAAACACACTTTAAGTTACTTAAAACTTTATTTTCTTCATGCCTTCTTCAGGTCCTGATATCTGTGGCCCAGGCACAAAGAAGGTTCATGTGATCTTCAACTACAAAGGCAAAAACCATTTGATTAACAAAGATATCAGGTGCAAGGTATGGCATAGTTTTATTTATTTTTTCTAACTTAATAAGGAAACAGTGTAATCTAGTTTATTTGGGGGGGGGGGATTGAATGATTACCCATAATTACTCTCAATTCTGACTAGTTGACCTAACAATGAAGGAGGTAGTTTTTAAAATTTCAGTTTTTAGAGCTCCCCCTTCCTGTTTCTAACATCTTGCTGTTTTTTGCAGGATGATGAGTACACCCACTTGTACACGCTGATCGTCAACCCTGACAACACCTACGAGGTTAAGATCGACAACAAGAAGGTCGAGTCTGGCAACCTGGAGGATGACTGGGACTTTCTGCCCCCCAAAAAAATCAAGGATCCCAACGCCAAAAAGCCAGAGGACTGGGACGACAGGGAGAAGATTCCAGACCCCGTTGACAAGAAACCTGAGGTTAGTCTGCTGTAATAGTGGGAAAACTTTGTGAATGCTTTATTTTCTCTTGTTTTGACCCGTCTTCATTTTTTTTAAGGACTGGGACAAACCTGAGAACATCCCAGATCCTGACGCCAAAAAGCCTGAAGACTGGGATGATGAGATGGATGGAGAGTGGGAGCCGCCTATGATTACCAACCCTGACTACAAGGTATTCTTACACAGACTTCCCTACTATTATAAATATTCCAGTCAAACAAAACTCTTTCACTTACATTTGACCAGGATTATTATTTTTTTTCTGTTTTTTTTACATGAGTCTTAATGTGTTTTTTTGCACGTGCAGGGCGAGTGGAAACCCCGAGAGATCGATAACCCTGCTTACAAAGGCAAGTGGGTTCATCCTGAGATCGACAATCCAGAGTACACAGCTGACCCGGAGATCTACAAATATGACAGCATCGGCGTGATTGGACTGGACCTGTGGCAGGTGGGATGGTCTTGCTGAATGTGTAGAGTCAACAATAAAAATACAGCAGCTAAATTAGAAAAACTCAAGGTTCCTACAGAGAGCATGTCTGAATAATGACTTACAAGCAAATAGAGCATAGAATATTTTTAAATATTAACTTTATTCTCCGTCCATCATCAATCACTCAGATCACTTAATTTGCCCATTAATTAACTCACTGATCGAGCCACCTGCTTATCCGTCCTTTCACCTATTCCCCCTAAATATTCAAGTTAGGGGGCAAAGGGCATAATAATGAAATTTACTTTCTCAAAACCAGTAAACTTTATCTTTGTAAAGAACACTTAACTCTGGAAGACTTTTTAAATGCCCAAAATAAAACAGAAACGATTAATAAAAAGGAAATGAAAACCTCTGCAACCAAAAATAGAACGCATTGTGAAGCTTCTGTAAAGAAAAAATCATCATAATAGAAATTTAGTTCATTTTAATTTATCATGTAACCAGTTCATTAATTGCGAAAGTCTTATCTGTCCCTCCGTCCTTCCAAACCAGTCTCTGGTTCTTGCAGTTTTCATACTCAAACTCTGAACACATAAACATTTGTATAACAAAACATAATCAATACATTTATTTATAACTCTAATCTGTTTTGGCTGTCTGAAGCACGTATGCTAAGTTAGCTATTTAATAAAGAGATCTTTGTGTTGGCATTATTCATTGAACAAGCTTGGCAACCAAAACAGAGTTTTGTATCCTCAATAGTGCATCCTTGTGGTTGTGGAATTTTATTTTTTATTAGTATTTTGTAAAGTTTGGGAAGCTTGTTTGGGGGGCCTTCTCGACATGGTGCTTGTAGGCTGAGCACCATACTGTGGTGCATGATACTCAAGTAAAAAAATAAATCAAATCTGTACAGTGAAAATGAGCAAAACTAACTTGCTCATTTACTTAGAAGCTGTTATCTAAGGTGTTCTGCGCTGGGAACAAGAAATGCTCTGGATCTTTGTTAATAAAACATTTATACTCGATCTGGACTGACTGACTTGTGTTTTTGTAAAGGTCAAGTCTGGGACCATCTTTGACAACTTCCTAATCACCAGTGATCCCAAAGTGGCCGAGGAAGTTGGAAACGAAACCTGGGGAAAAACGAAGGTATGTTCCCAATTCTGTTTGTTTGCAAAGACTCTTTGAATCTGACTTCATCAGTTTTGAATGATTTTTTTTAATTGTATGTTGTCTCCATTTCCAGGATGATGAGAGAAAGATGAAGGAAAGCCAAGAGGAGGAGGAGAGGAAGAAGCGAGAGGAAGAGGACAAGAAGAGGAGGGATGAGGTGAAGGAAGACGAGGAGGAAGAAGAAAAGGATGAGGAAGAAGAAGAGGAGGAAGAGGGAGAGGAACCAGAAGAAGAGGAGGAAGAGGAAGAAGATGAAGGCACAGACTCTCAACTCAAGGATGAGTTATAAACTCAGGAACGGCTCTGTTTGAGTCTGTGGGCTGTTGAACAGAGACTGAAATGAAAGACCCTGATGAGCGTCACCTCGGGGTGGATCTGGGTGGGACGGACTTTTTAATTTGTTTGTTTACAAAACAAAAGGGATAGGTCAATAAGGGCAATTACTGTTGTGTTTCCTGTTTCCATGAGCCACTACTGCTACTATTAACATGATTATTGTTATATAAATTGGAATAATAGAAGTGATCCGCTGGAACGAATGTCGAGATTAGTAATTATAAAGCTGCAAGTTGTTCTCTGCAGAACCGTATAAACTATCATTTGTTTAATAAGAATCTAGGTTTATGTGAAGCTTTGACAGGAAAATATATTTGTTGTATGGATGGTGCCATGACAATGTTTTGTTTACCTCATGTGGTTTGTGTGTTATTTGTTTTTTTTTTGTACATGTTTTACACTAATTCATGTCAGTCTGGAAGGATTGGATTGAGTTCTGCATCTTAATGCGGGTAATCTGTCCTGCTTTAACATTAAATTAAAACAAGGTTTAATGGGAACCACCACCAGGACTAAGACTTTGTATTTTACACTCTGCTCAGATCAGCCTTCTGTCTGCGGCTGGTTAAATAGGCTACTTTAGAATGAAGCCCCTTCTATAGTTTTCTTTCTAACCAACTCTTTCACTTTGGTGCACCTTCAGTAGTCTTGTTTATCATAATAATATAATATCATAATTGTACATTAGGTCCTCTCCTGTAGCAGTGAATCATCTGGTACCCAAGATGATTTAATGAGTTTCCTCCTGTCAGATTTCAGTACATCTACACTGCTGTACCCCGGCACATTGTCCCATACACAATGCTCCTTTTGTAAAACACACATTTTGTACTAATGGTCAGAAATGAAGTGGGGTGGGGGGGAATTTTATGTTGCTGTGCAAATAAAACAATCTGAAGAAATCAAACAAATATGTATTTATCTTTAAATGTTACATTTGCATCTCGTATTCTTTTCTTGCTTCTATGGCATAATGATTACTTCAGGTTTTGTGGCTTTTAATGGTGACAAGTGCGTTTTTTCTCTTTTTAAAATCATGAATATGTGTTTTTGAGAAAGCTTAATTGATGGATTATTTCCATTCTGTGCAAGACTAAAATTCAGCATATTCTTCACATTTGATTCCCCTGGTAAGTTTTAAACTCAGTTGCAGCACCATAACCTCACATTGAATAAATATTTAGGAATCTGACCTCTAATCTGATTGCATTTACAAAAATGAAGACTTGACTGCATGCCTCACAACTGCTTTAAATATTTTTCATACATTTTTAAAAATGTATAATTTGCATTTGTAATCCACAACTAAATGCTAGTGATTATTAATTATGAGGTGGCATGAAGGGTAATTTCCTTTTTGGGAAACAAAAGTATGTCAGTCAAATATTGTTTGGCCCTGCTCTCATACAAAGATGGAGAGCAGCAGTAAATTGAGGAATTTTGATCACAATTTCTTTAAAACACCCATTTCACTGCACTTAAAGTTGAAACAAGATATTTACTTACCCTGAAAGTTTACATATTATTCAATATTTACTTACATTAAAATGTATAAAGCCTTTGGTCAATCATTTTACCTTTAAATCAAACTGAACTTTTCTGGTTTTAGGTCTGTTAGAATGATCAAAATCATTTCCATTTGCTAAATGTCAGATCATTTTCGTGACATAGGTTTTTTAAAAGAGGCATTTGTGTAAAATGATAGTAATAAATAAGTGTAAATCATCTTAAACTGGTTTCTTGAACAAGATAATGAGTACTAATGGCCTCCACAATTACAGATCCTAATCCAGCAAAGCCCTTCTGGGAGATTGATAGGAATGTGAAGCCAGCAGATCTGGAAATGTGTGAAGCTATTGAATCTCTGAGGAATGTGTTTGTCACGTTGTTGATTCCATGCCAAAAAATAGGAAGTTCTGAAAGACAAAAAGAGGGTCCAACTAGGTACCACTAAAGTGTCACTAATCAATGTATTAATGTAATAAATTAATATAATCAAGCAGTGGTCTGCGAGAGATTATACCAATGAATGCATAACCAACTTGTTTGAGTGCAATGAAATGAGTTATTCTATTCAGCTGCAGCACAGTAGAGGGAGTCCTTGGCTCTGTTTTGCACTTTAGATAATCTCTGGCTTTGACATAAATTTGCAAAAAAAAGAAAAAAGAAATAATATAAAATAAAAATCAAGAATATCCATGAAAAATGTTCCTATTGTAGATACTAAGATATATTTTAGTTAGTATTAATACGGAAGGTATTCTATAGTTGCAGGCAGTTATTATTTATTTATATTTATTGCTACCATTACTTATGTAATGGGGTAAAATTTACTTAAGAGTAGTTTTACTGTACTATTGACTTTTACTTGAGTTATATTATCATGAAGTATAGCTACTCTTACGTTCTTAACCCCAATTTAAAAGAATCTGTTAACTCTTGAAATACTCTATAAAGGGAGTTCATACTTCCTCATATTTTTGCAAGGACCCTTTGGGGTGTACAATCTTGTCAAGTTTTAGCGTATCATCTCACAAATCCGATATGGAAAGAGATGAGAGATGAGTAAGTCTTACTGACCCGGAGAGGGCCCGTTTGTTGTTATTTAAATACAACTTGCGTTTAAATATAAAATTAATAGGATTTCCCATCATTCCCTCATGTTTGTGTCCTGCTCCAGGTTTTCAGCGCCCCCTGTTGGTGTCTGGAGGTATCGCAGCATGAAAGCAGTGGGAAACAGAAACACTATGGCTGCCACTCTGTCTCTTACTCAGGTAACACTGTCTGTACAACTCAAATATATCGACAGCAAACGTCGCCGGCTTGTGTTTGTTTCTCTTGAAAACACATCGGAGGCGTTATTTAGACAGGGCGGGTAGAAACGTGAGTCCTTATCGACCGTGGTGGCTGCTTTTGAAGTTTAGTCCTGCTGTGACTGGGAAAAGTTTCTGCCTAATCTCTTTGGGGACTGCGTAAGGGCGTAGCTAGCCAGCTAGCCTCTGAGCTAACTGCTAGTTTTGTGTCAGTGTTAGGCTTTTCTGACGCTTCTTTGTCAAACTGCACACTCGTCGTGTAGCTAACGTCACTTGGCTTCGTTTCATTAGTCGCTATTTCTCATAATTTTTGCTGCAGGCTAGTCGGTCATTGCCAAAGTGATGGTAATACGTGATACCCATCTGTGGCTCAGTCTGTATTGTCGCTTTACTGTCACATTTCTGCTGATCAAATATCAGTTTTTACGTTTTATATCCAGTGTTTAGGACTGCCTCGGTGTTCGTGTGGTTTCCCTTTTGCTTAGACTGAATCTCCAGCCTGAAGATGGTTATTATTAGAAGTAAACATGCTACAGGGAGATTGAATTAGTGTTTTCCTTATGCCCTTTTTCACTGGGACACTGTTAACTGTTAGCCCGTTAGGTCATTTTGTATCCATGGTGCAGCAGTATGGCAAAAATATATATAACTGTTTAATGTTAAGAGCTGCTTTGCCAACATAAGAGGAAGTGAACCACAGCAGCTACTAGCCTTCCCTGCTGAGGCAAAACGGCCAGCCTGTTGCTTTTAAATGAAGAACTACACATTTGTGTTTGTTGTTTGTTTCGAGGTCTGATCAGTAGGTTGCAGTCCCAGGCTCGTCACTTGAGCCACTGTTGGACGTAACAACAACAAATAGGTGTTTTGGCAGTGTTAGCTTATTGTTTGACTTAATACTCTGAAAATTACCCGTCTGTTTACTGTTGGTTTTAAAATTGTAGTTGCACAATATGAGGAATTGTAGTCAGCATCTTTAATGTGCAAAATCATAATAGCAAAGATGTGCTCGCAAGCAATATTTGTTAGACTTATAGTGTTTCAGGTACCTTGCCTTCAATTTATACTTGTCTCTAATATATGAAGAGTTAAATGGACTTTCACTGCCTTTTGTGCCTCCATTATATAGATCCTAATGATCAAGATGCGAAAGCCCAAAGGCAATGATGGGGTCATCAAAATGAATAAATTTTTTGTTTTGCTTTTCTATCCCAGACATGTCTGTTGTTTTATGTTTTGAGTCTTCAACAAACTAATGGACCAGAGAGGCATTTTGCTATGTTAAAATTTGACTCCATCTAAGTTATACAGTAATCAGGGTTGCTACAAAGCCTTAGAAGGTCTGAAACAAACTTCATTTTAGACCTTCAGATGTTAGCTTGTAATTGTAATTGTTGCAAATTTGTACATTTGTTTATTCAGCGGTTCTTCCATTGTTTTCTGAAACTTGTTTGTTTATGACTTGTTGTGTCTGAGGAATAAGGGTGTTTTTACGGTCGGAGGGATGCAATATACACTGTAAGCTGTACATACAAACTATATTTCTTCTCAAACTGTCTTATTGTGTGTTTAGGCAAATAAATTGACCATTATTTGTCCTCCTTTGTGATGGACCAAATTATACATTTTCCCTAGGTGGCTAAAATCTGTTGTCAGTAAATTGTCTTGAGCTTACTTTTCACTGTAGATGTTCAAAGTAGGTAACATCAGTGTAAGAGCACCAGCATTACATGCTTAAAAGCACTATCACATGTGTGTTTAATTAAATTACTAGGATATCATTCTCCCTCATTCAAGTCGGTCTTATAAAGTCTCCAATTTAACTTTATAAAACTTGCAGAGACTCTGTTAATTGAGGCGTTTTCTTGTTTCAGCTCTGACTTAAAGAGTCACCAGTACAATGATCACTGTGTTACAGCCGTCAACAGTTCCTGGCACACAATTTTGTGCGTCCCATAGAAGTTGCATTAGTGTGAGAAAGAGAGAGATGGATAGATATATGTGTGTGTGTCAACAGTTATCTCAGAGGCAGTTGAAAAAGCTGACAGATAACTGCTGATGACAGCCTTCAGCGCCCCGCCACCCCCTCCACGTCTCTCATTGTGCCAGGATCTGTTACAAGATTGACACCCGAGCAGATATCTGCTGCCGTCCTTCTTTAGTTGTACAGTGGGGGCTACATTTGCACAGTGGTTGGCCTTACAGTGTTGGAGAGCTGAATGGAGGCAACTCATTTTGTTCACTTCTGCTTTCCTTCTTCCCTGCACCTGTGAATTGAAGCTCTCGATGACCATTTGTCAGACCTAGCTAAAAGAAAGAGGAAACGCTGATTTGTTTCTTGTGAAGCAATGAACCGGTCAGAGGAAAGAAGGGTGTTTACAGAGGTTTCGAGTGAAGGACAAATAAGATGTTGCTCTTAATGCAAGCGTCTAGCACTTTGGGAGGCTCTGAAGAGCTCTTTCTAGACGAATCAAAATCATCAACATCGCAGTAAAGCAAAATGCAACAGATCTGTTCGGCCTCACTGAATGTTATCAGTCTGCACGATACAACAGTAAATGGTGTCAAGTATCTAAAGCCATTTTCTACATAATGTACACATATATCTATATGTAGAGAGGGACAGAATGAACTTCCCTGAACTCAAGTAAGAAAAACGGCTAATTGGCCAAAAAGAACAGCTGATTCCCAAAAATCAGGATGTTAAAAGAAAATGCTTAAATGCTAAAAAGAATCGCCTGTTCCTTTAAAATGTGGCTATTTGACATGTTGCTTCCTTGTTACATTATTGCCAAATCCATGTATTAAGGGTAGAGGCAGCTGTTCGGTTGTCTGTGTGTTTGAAAGGCATTTTTCCTAATTTGTTGGTCTTTTCAATTCTTGTGACTCACAATTCTGGAAGAGTTTGACTTGAATGCCTTGAGAAGAAATATGAGAGCAACCTGGCTCAAACAGTTCTCTCTGGAGTCGCTGAGGATAATACTATTAAATCATGGGGCTATGGATTTTTCATAATTACAAAGTCAAATAAGGATTGCTGCTTTTTAAAGATACTGTCTTTTGCCTCAACAGTTTTAAAATATTTATGGGTGACTGCTGTATGTTTGGATATTTTCTACAAGATATTTAATGTAGTTTTTTAACCTATACATTTCCTTCTTAATATCCAGCAGTGTTTTTATTCTTATTTCTGTTTCTGATACTATTTGATTGCTTGAATTGAGCAAATTATGTGCTAAAATTCAGGAGGGGAAGTAAGTTTTGCAAAGCCTTCTCTTACAAGAGCATCACAGTTAATTTGAATATTCAGAAGTTAGGTTTGCTCTTAGTGATTGAAACCATAGAGTAAGACTTATGTTAAACTGGTTTACTACTACTACTGCTTCTGTATTATCAAAACCAGAAATCTAGTCTCTCAAATTTACATGAGACAAATTGAAAAGGATTTTAATGCAGAAATGTTTTCTCTGTTCCCTGTTATGATCTTGACACCTTCCACAGTAGGGTTAAGCTTATGAAGTGCTCTATTCAAGTGGATTAATTCAAAGTTGAGTGAAAAAAAAGAAGTTTTGTTTAAACCGAAAAAGGTGCACAAGCAGCAGTTGAAACTTAACCCTGTAAAAACCAGCTCCTTGTTCTACGCTTTGCTTCGTACAGAAGATCTGGACCATCTGCTACTGAGAAGTGATTGCTTGCTGGAGGCATGGACTCTGTTAAAGTTTTAAGTTTTACCCAATTGCTAACATTTAATGTGCAAGTTTGATGCTATGAAGCTTATTGAAAATTGGGAAATCGAGTTACATGGGAGAAATTCCTGCAGGAGCCTTGAAGGAAAATGAGAATTGAGCAGAGTTGAGTAGGCTAGGTAAAACTGCACCTTTTAAGGATTATGAGGCAACACCCTTTATAGAGTTCGATGGAGATTCACAAGCAGGGAGTTGCATTGTTGGCGTTTCAAGAGGCGCCACAGTCAGGTGTGTCCATGGCTTAGACTACGACTGTCAGTCCTTTGGTGAAGCGCCTTCTGAACCAGACAGCAGGTGCTGCTTACCTGGTTAGGAGAAAATGCTCATTCATCTGAAGTCCTATTTTTAGACTGAATTAGATTTTACATTTTATTTGGAAATACAATTCCCCGAGTTTGGCCGAGTGGAGAGCCCAGTTGCAGTGTGAATGTTCCACAAACGGTAGTGATTTGTGGAGCCGTGTAATTGGCTTGTGTTGGTCCAATATATTTTCCCAGTCCAAAGTTTTCCACGGATGCTGATTTCATTTCCCAGTAGGGCTTGGCGGCTGCCCAGTCAGTACCAGTAGCTGCTTTTGTGACCATGGTATCGCTGTACTTCACTGACCAGAAAACCTCCCTCACCTAAACCCCACAAAGAAAACTATAGGGTATTGTCAAGAGGAAGATGAGTCAGCAGGCTCAACAATGCAGACAAGGGAAAAGGATGCCACAAACGCAGCGTGGGATTCCTTCAGATCTCAGCAGAGCTGCTGCCCCTCCATGCATGATGCAGTACTTTATGCAAACGGAATCAATGAACAGAACATAGATCTACTTTTCAGAAAGGAAGATGTTGGTCTTGCAGATCTTATGTAATATCCTTTTTATCTACTGAATTTGGGGTTTTCATTCGCTGTAAGCGTATCTTCAAAATCAACTTGAAGATACGCTTGCTAATCTGAAGCTTCTTGTGATTTCAGATTTGAAGCTGAAGCAAAAGGAGGATTTAGTTTTTTAAATGTTTTTTTGTCTCATATTATTCGCATAATTATTTTGTGTGTTGTGTGGCTTTTAATCTGTTGTGTATATATATCTTACATTTCATGGCTTTGCTATGCAGTCTGATGATTGGCAATGTTGTTTTGAACTAAATAAATAGTCTCCATGAATACATCTGTTTAATAAGTATAAATATGGGTTTCAGATTTAAATTTGTCTTACTGACCTTAATTAACTTTTTGAGGATATCCTAAGGTATCTAAACACACCTGAATAAATATAATTAATTGATTCAAGTTTTTTTCCTCTTAACAGCTTTCCAGTGGAAATCCCATCTATGACAAATATTATCGACAGGTAACATCTTCCTGTAAACAGCTTGTATTGCGTTTTATTGTATCAATGTTTTATTTGTATTTTTTACATTTTCTTTACCATGTATCTTTTTTTTTAAGTTGTATTATGTTGTAAATCATTTTATGCCAATGTTAATGCAGATGTTTTCTCACAATCAACACTCAGAATGATGTAATACATTCCTGAAAATGGAGGAATTAATTTCTAGAGTGTGTTACTGTTTAAACTCTGAACTCTCTCTAGCTGCTCTGATAAAGTGTTGTTGTAGTCAGCTCTGATCTCTGTCTACCTTCCTTCGTTGGACACAACAAAGGAAGTATCTTTATGAATTATTAATGTTTCTCTTTGCCAACCAGGGAGGGAAGCTTCCCCTAGGCTCTATAAAAGACTACTAAGCTAATAGGCTTCTGAAAAAAAAAGTTTGATTTTATTATCAGTATTGATTTTAGTGAGTCAAAGGCTCCTTTCTTCCAAAGAGTGACTCTCCCAGTTTATTTCTTCATTATTTCACCCTCTCTTTATGCAAAAGGATTGTTCTGATTCTGTTCATATCATAAAATAATATAACTCTTGGATAAATTACCACATTTCTACTGATACCTTGCTTATTGCTGTTCCTGTTTGTAACATTGTGAGCATGCTCATGTGTTTTTCAGGTGGATCCCACAGGGAGCGGGCGGGTGGCGGCAGCAGATGCAGCTCTTTTCCTGAAGCAGTCGGGTTTGGCTGACATGGTTCTGGGGAAGGTGAGTGAAGGATGAGAAACATTACATCTGTCTTGGTTTTACGTTTAAAATTAATCTGTAATCTCTTAATGTCTTTATAGATTTGGGATTTGGCAGACATTGAAAGAAAGGGTTTTCTTAACAAACAGGTAAAAACACACAGTGGAGTTGCATGGAAACCTCTTCTGCCCCCTTTGGGTGTGTTTGTGAACTTCTTTCCACCTCTTGTTTTTTTTTTTTTGTTTGTGTTTAAGTTTTCACAGAAACTGTCAGTAATTACATTTTAGAAATCCACTCATTTAATCTTACATGTATTTCATGGCTCAGTGATGAATTTGCAAATAAATTTACCACATAATTACCACTGAATTATTGTACAATACATTTTCTGCCATATTTCATGAGCTATTTAAATAACATCAAACCTGCTGAAAACACTTTTAATCATCTAATGACTTAACAGCTGTTTAATTACATTAATTATTATTGCAATTTGTGTTGAATAAAATGAATAATACAGGAATGGGATTTTGGTGGTGATGAAAGTCTTGGATGTGTTAAAGATTCACAACAAAACTAATTTAATTGCATTCAGTAAGTCAAACATTTTTAAAAGACATTGATGCCGGATGATTGCAGTTTTTTTGTGCGACAAAGTTACGCTCCTCCAAAAAAGATCTTAAAATCAGGGGAAGATGTACTGATATTCACAGTATTGTAAGAAGGTCTTTAAAATACAAAGGAAGAAAAGGAGCAAGACAGCAAATAAACAGAAATAGTAAGTTTTTAAAAATGCTTTCAACTCAAAAAAGCTTTTAATCAACTGATCAAAAGTCTGTGCTTGAATCTGACTTTCATTTTGTTTTGTGTCTGATATTCACACAGATGTCTCTGATATTTGTTAGGCTTTGCAAGCAAGACCCGTCACAACATTCTTTCGCAAGTTTGATGCAATAAGACAGTCGTTTTTAAATCTGGAGGTTACAGGGAAAAACAGTCTATGCAATTAATCTGACCAGGCTGCATCCTTGACCCAGATTTAGTGCTTTTCTAATGCTGACTGTAACACAGTGACCAAATGACATAATCTGACAGAGAAGGGTTAAAAAAAACCCTCAAAGGTTGCACCCTCCTCTATTATAAGATAAATTTGCTGATTTGGAGAATCAAACATGGTAATAAGATTTTGGTTAGATGTATATTTAACAGGTAGCTAATCTAAAGAGGTGACAAAGTATATTTTTATGTGTTATGATGTGGTTTAGTGTGGCATCCTTCAGGATTTACATGACTGCCTCTTTTCTCCTCAGCAATTCTTCATAGCATTGCGGTTGGTTGCTTGTGCTCAGAATGGCCTGGAGGTGGCGCTTAAGAGTCTTAATGTGGCTGTTCCTCCGCCCAAATTTGTAAGTTTGCTGCTTTGAATTATAAGTCAGTGTTAACATTTTTTAGTAGCATTAATACAAATGTTGAATATTAACATGTGTTGCTTTTCTACATCTGCAGCATGATACAAGCAGCCCGCAGCTGGCAAGAGGAGTGTCTGTTGATGCACCCTGGGTTGTTAAGGTACGGAGGTTTTCTGTGGGATTTATTTGTTCTTTAGAAAATGGGAACATTGGTTTTATTTTGAGAGGTTTGTAGTCTTTTATTGTGAGAGTATGTAAAAAAAGAAAAAGAAAAAAAATCAAGTAATACTTTCTTCAAGGCCAGTTTTAATTGTTTAAACTTGCTGCGAGTAGCAGAAATATAATTTCCTGTTTAATTCCATCTTAGTCTTTAATTCTTATGTAAATACTACCTAAGTATGAGTTTTTATGGTGAAATCATTGAACTTCTGTTTTTTTTTTTATTCTCTAGCCAGAGGAGAAGATGAAGTTTGATGCCATTTTTGAGAGTTTGGGTCCAGTTGGAGGGATGCTGTCAGGAGACAAGGTTAAACCGGTTCTGCTCAACTCCAAGCTGCCTGTGGACATCCTGGGCAGGGTAACAACCAGTTTAAAACTTTTAAAGTTTTATTGTCTTATTTCTGAAAATGCACTGTAGTTTTCTTGTTTGTTTGGAGACATTGAATAGTTTCTGCTCTGGTATTAAAAATACAAAGGAATTCCAATACTTATTTTCTCCAATTATAGATATAACTTTAACTGAATTTCCTCCATGTTTTACTTTACAATGATAGGCAGTACATATGAAGTTTTAGTAGTTCAGTTTTCTTTCTTCTTGAACTTGTTCTTGCCATACTTCATGAAAGGCTGAGAAGCCTCTGGAAAAGAAGGCGTGGTTAAGGTTAAATGCTTTCCTTCATCAGTTTTTTGTGACAAAATTTGTCACACACACCTTATTGTTTTAATCTGCTGTCTAACCTGTGTTTAATTAAGTGTAAATTTCTTACCTCAAGTAAAAGACGTCAATATAAGATGCACAAATTGTCTGCAATTATTTCGATGCTAAATTGTCAAAACTGACAATGAAATAAAATTTGTAATTCCGTATTTTTTGGATTATAAGCCACTACTTTTTTCCTACGCTTTGAACCATGCAGCTTATAGCCCGGTGCAGCGTTTCTGTGGATTTTTCTTCGGTCACTTCTCTTTAGCAGGGAGTGAATCATAGGAGGTCAAAATTGGAAATCAAAGAAGAAAGTGGTTATTTTTATTTATAACAAGCACATGCTAGCAGCAGGCATGACAGAGAAATGTTTTCAAACTTATACACCCTGATCATGGAAACAACACAAAAAGGTTCATATGATTCAGCTTTTCAGTTGAGTGCTATCGATCTGCTAGTACAGATCGATAGCCACTGCACGCAAACTCGGCGTGAACGAATCCATGGTTCGGCATTGGAGACACAGGGCTGCGTCCTTAATAGCAGATTTGTTAAGTTGGAAAACCGAGAGCGGAGGAGATACCAGCAGTTTATAGCCCGGTGCAACTTATATATGTACGTTTCCAGTTTTTAAAAAAAGAAAAACAACTTTGTGGGTGCGGTTTATAGTGAGGTGTGCTTGATAGTCCGGAAAATACGGCAAATATTTTCAAATGGACTAACACATCAATGATAAAGTTAGTAATGTCAGCAATGTTGATTTAAGAACCAGAAATGAGTCAGTGATTTCATTTGTAAGTTAACATGTATCATAACTTTTTTAAAGCTGAGTAATGTTGTCTTTGTGTGTTGAAGGTGTGGGAGCTCAGTGACCTGGATAGAGATGGCATGTTGGATAGAGATGAATTTTCTGTGGTAAGACTAATAATAAAGAGAGTAGAAATTATAATAAAGAACATTTACACCAGAACTGAAACACTGACTTGCAAAACTGTAATTATGCCTTGAATCTTTATTTATTTTTGCATTTGTCATGTTACAACAAACTTCTCTAAATTGTTTATATCTTCTAAATCACTATTTTGTAGAATCACATTTCTCTCCAATCAAATCTCTTGTATGGGATGTCTCTAGACAGCTAGAAAATAACATTTCTGACATTTTTTTCTTTGCAACATGGTTCTGTTAATGTCTATGAATGTTAGTTTACAAGTTATATAGCTGAATGGAACAAAATCAATGTGCATGGAAGAAATGCAAAGATTAAATCACTGCTAGGTAATTATCGTTTCTGATGGAGTTTTCTGTTTTCTTTGCTACTCTTTCTCAGGCAATGTTTCTGGTTTATAGAGCACTAGAAGGCGAGTCTGTCCCCATGTCCCTACCGCCTCCTTTAGTTCCACCCTCTAAGAGGAAAAAACCCGCGGCTGCACCCGTGATGCCCCTGTTACCCTCACCTCCCTCTGTGAAAGACAGTCGCTCCTCCCATACCGGCTCGAAGACCCTTCCCCACCCTCCCAAACCCGTGCCAGCTCCTGCCCCAACACCAGCAGCAGTCCCTGTGAGTACAGCTTCTGTATCTCCTGTGCACGCAGTACCTGCTTTTGTTTTTCTACTAACAAAAAAAAAATCTTGAGCAACTCAATTAAAATGATCTCAAACTGGCTCGCTCAATGTGTTTTTCAAAAGAAGAAGAGTAAAAAGAATGGGAAGGTGAGTGAATATTTGTTGGCTTGATGTACAGTGGTCGCACGGTCATTCGTCTGTGGTGTTTTTTTTTTTTTTTTTTTTTTCTGGAACAAAAAGTGACGTTTTTGTTGCCTCTGCAGTGGGTTGTATCGGCGGCAGAGAAAGCCAAATACGATGAACTGTTCAGCAAGACGGACGGCGACATGGACGGCTTGGTGTCTGGAGCAGAAGTCAGAGATATTTTTCTCAAAACTGGGCTGCCGTCTGCCACGCTCGCACGAATCTGGTAAGCAGAGATGCTAACAGCACACAGTTGTGTTCAGACAAGATTTCAGACAATTTCTATCCACTGATTTGTTCATTTCTTTCCATAATGGAAATAGAAATGCAGTGTTATTGATAATTAGATTAAAATAGAAGAAAATTTGTTAAATCAGTGTGCGAAAAGTTATTAATCTAATTCATAAACATTGTTTTAGTTGTAATTTTACCCTACAAAGGATCTTTACAGGGTTACTCCATCCTGGTGGTACATTTCTTTTTTTTACATAAGACCAGTGACATCATTGATTTTCACCCTCACATGGCTGGTGACCATCCATCCTGCCGTGTCCTATTGGTTTCCATAATGGCAGAACATGATGCATCTGTTAGATCATTAAAAGTAGTTATTGCCTGAGGTGGAAATCATTGACCTCTTACTTAACTTGTGTGTTCTTGCTCCCAGGGAGCTTTGTGACATTGGAGACATGGGAAAGCTGACTCGTGAACAGTTTGCTTTGGCGCTTTATCTGATCAATCTGAAGCTGACGAAAGGCCTGGACCCACCACAGACTCTCTCCCCAGAAATGATCCCTCCGTCTGACAGACAAAACAGCAAGCAGGTGAGGCCCACAAGTTCGCTCAAGTCTGTTCATACTATTAGAAACAAATACAGAAGGCTTTTGATTGATTTACAGAAATTTATTTTTCAAAGGAACTTTTTTTTACCTCTATGAAAGACAGTAATATTTTTTTCTGAATAAATGCCCCAATTGAAGACATTTCCTCTTATTTTTATCAAGTATTGTGCCCAAATAACTGTTTGGATGCAGATTACTGTTGAACACATAAAGACAAGAAAAATGGATGAAAACATCCAATAACCATGGACAAAGTTAAATATGAGCTTTGTAGGATATTTTCCTCCCACTTTAAGTGCTCTTACGTCATTGTTCTCTGAACCAAAGTTTACTTGTAACTTCAAAAGTTTCTTATGAGTTTTTGTCATCAAATATTCATAATGTTCTTTCCATCTTTGCATCGTGATGCTGTTTCTTAACTTTAAAATGTTTTTTTGTGTCCCATCTTCTACCATCAATAAAGTGGTTGTTCTTTATGGGTTTAAAAAGTCCTTCCTTACTGTGTGTAGGTAAACCTATGCACATTTTGTGATGGTGTTTATGTTTTTCAGAACAATGCAAACCTGGCAGCTGACTTCTCTGCCATTAAGGAGCTCGACACCCTCAGCAACGAGATTGTTGAATTACAAAGGTAAGATACCATCCTGATATTTACATTAAAGTGATGCGGTGGACCTTCTTGTTGAACACATAATAGTGATGGATGTGGAACCGCTATGGAGAAATAGAAAAAAAATAAAAATAAAAATAAAGAAATTAAACAAAATGTTTAGAACCCCAGGGAAACAAAGTCATGGATTATTGATTAGAAGTTCATAGATGCTCTTATCAACTTAAAAAGTAGAGAATAAATTAAAAAAATGCTTTTATTACATGTATTTCAAATTGATTACTAAGTATTAGCAACAGTTTACAAGAGTACCAATGTTTGAAAATTATTTCTTTATGTGGGATTGTTTCTGCCTACGAAATAAATCTACTTACATTTAATGTTTGAGGTAATTAGAGTTTTTTTTCTGAAAAGTGGGAGATCGTGTTGCTGCAGTAAATGATTGAGTTGTTTTAAGCCCTTCTGTGGAAAGCTAATAAATGTAGACACCACTGCATATCAGATGTTTATTAACCTTCCCAGTAGAAAGGTTGGAGGTTTATGCAAAGTTTCTGTCAAATGTTGTCAGATTTGTATCTAGGAAAAAAAAACCAAAATACATTTCTTTTGTGAACCATAGGAAAAATATTTTGGTGATGCCCATTTTCATTCTGTTACATAATTATGGTAAACGCCTCGGGGCTATAACAATAAATCTCCTGAATAGTTTTTTCCTCAGTTCACCAGCAGGATGTGATGTTTCCATCAAACTGCTAAGCTGGTTTGTACAAGTTAAAGTTTAAATTTGTGAGCTAAATTTTGCAATGAACATAGAGTTTAATGCATTATAAAATCCTTTAACTGGCCCGGAAGCTTTTTGTTCATCAATGGAAATAAATAAGCGTTTTGTGGGGGTTTTGGGAGCTGCAAAGTTCAATATTTGGTTTGAAAACTAAATAATCTAGCTGCTTTTTGATTGCAATGGAGGGAATGTAGAGTGAGAAACAGCAGAGAAATCAGGGAATTTACCTTCCTGTGCCTGGATTTGCTTAGTTCCTCTTTTCAAAGAACATTCTTGCTGTTATTTGCACATCCCCGTTGATATTTGCACACTATTTTTTTTCACTTCGAGTAAAATGGTCGGTTGATACTTTCTATGCACAAATATACACACATTCATATTTATTTCTTTTTTAACAAGCCCTACTCAATTTCTTTACGTCTGATTGTTATTTTTCTTAAATGTACAGTGTTATGCTGTCTTTTATTGCATTTTTTTTCTTCTTCTGTTTACCTCTAACTTGCTGCTGGTACATTTGAATTTCCCAAAAGTGGGATGATAAAAATATATTTTTTATCTTGTTTCTTATTACAAAAAATAGGTTTCGGTTGCAGCTGGAGCGGTTGATGCTTTGTTTGTGTTTGCATGAATTGTATTTCTAGAACACACTTTGTTTCGGTTGCTGGCTGCATCTGTTGTTTTGTTTTAAATGGAAAAGAGAATTCAAGTTCCCCAGTCATGAAAGTTGAGAGTGAGAAGTGAGAAACTGTTCAGTCCACCTACAGTCTTCATGTACAGACAGTCTTCAAAGTACACTTGTAGCAGCTGTTAAAGGTACTCATATGTGAAAGTTGAAGTCAGAGATCAGACTTGCATCATCAGATCAAAACCACGGACCTGGAGAGATGTTGCGATTTTGCGGCTGCTTCAGATTTTGGCTGCAGCCTGCTCCTCAAAATGAAGATGGCTGTCAAAATGAAAGCAGGTAAGAAAGGATGAGAAAGGACAGCTGAAATATTAGCAGATAGTTTGTGTTTTGATGTGTGGTGAGAGACAAAATGTGAAAATAGTTGCTGTGTTTGAAACATATTTTTAGCTTGCATTGAAGACAGACAGCAAAGACGACTGGCTTCAGATTGATTTTATTTTTAAATAAGGTGCCTACAAGTAAAGCTGGAATCTGTGGGTTGTCTTCACACAACATAGGAAATCTTAATTTTCTTCCTGTTATTACACACCATCTAGCAGTTTATTTATGTAGCGCCAATTCACAACAAATGTAATCTCAAGGCACTTTACAAAACAAGTGCAGTTTTCAAGACGTACACTTAAAGTTTTTAAAAGTGGAATCTGTCTTAATCATTTTAACAGGACTGGATTAGTATGGGGGAAAAATAATAATTAAATACTGTATATAAGATTTTTAATATTTTTTCCTCAGACTTTTTTTTTTCCATCTGTTTGCTGAAGAACAAAAGTTTTACAAACAAGGTTAAATAAATACACTGCTGTAAATACTGATATTTTCATTTTGACATATACTTTATCTTTTGATTTTCCAAACTCTAACCTGTTATGTTTTTTTACTAGATAGAGCCAAAAGGCAAAAAATACTTTATAGTTTTCTTTCAAATGAACAAGTTGAGTAAATCTGCTGCATGTAGATGTTGTTGGCTAAAGTGTTACTAGAAGTCCATGCTGATATAAGCTTAACATGACAAGCTTATATATTAAGCTTGTTTTTTTTGTGTTTTTTTTTTTTTTACAATCTCAGTCCTCTTTAATTTATGTATAGAAGTTGTGGTTACTGTTGCTTTCCACATATTTAAAAGAAATCTTTGTTGTCACAGTAAAAAGTGCAAAGAGTCAGGAGACATTAGACCAGAGGCCAGCAGCAGGACAATGAGACAGGGATTTCTCAGGTAAGGAGGGATTATAACTTGAGAGTAAGAGAGGGAAAGGGAAGTAATTTCAACTTTTTTTTTAAAAGGTGGAAGTTTGACCGCAACCTTTTGAAAAAGACGCCGCAAAATTGGTAATTTTAGGCTGCAACCACCACAAAAAACATCAAGTTTCTGTTGCCTGAGACAGTCATGTCAAAGTTAGTGTTTTGGTCTGATGTTGCTGGGGTTTTTTCTGAAAGGCGACTTCAGCTGCATTTTTTTTTACAAATGTGCTCAAACTTTGTCAGTATTCCACTATTGTCAAAATAAGACAATTTTCACAATTGTGATGTTTCCATTATAAATAAGAAAAGCAAATAAAACCACACCTGAATAAATTTCTTATGCGATAAGTCATAAAAAAAATGCTGCACCACGATCTTGCAACTAGTTCCTGTCAGCATCTTCTTCACGGTTTGTGCCAGTGGCAACATCTGGTTGTTGATCATGTGACTTGTGTGATCCAAAAAAGGTGTTTTTTATCGCAGTTTTGTGGAATAAACCAATTTTGATAAAGCCAAAAATAACTTTATCCTAGTGCAAAAGAATTATGAAAAATTAGGTTTTGCTAAATTGCCGTGTTTCCACTAAGCTTATTTACTGTTAAAATATGATGTTGCACAGTTATATGGTGTGATGCTGATTAGTCAAAAATTAGGATTTATTTATCTAAATTGCTAGAAAACATGTACAGTTAAAATCGTTTGGATTAAAATTTAATAACTGAGCTTGGTCCTGCCATTTTAGATGCATGTCTGCTGACTAAAATGCTTCAACTACCTTCCCATCATTTTATTCAGCGGTGTAGAAGCAGGAAAACATGCCAGACACCGGCCTCTGAAGATATTTTATGCAGTGAGATTCAAAGTAGTTAATTTGTAGTGTTTCTTTTTAGTGTTTATCATTGTTGTGCTGATTCTTTTCAAGCTTTCTGCTTTAAAAATACATATATTGGTCTGTAAGAACCATAAAAAAGTAAATCAAATTCGTACAAAAGGACTTGAACTTTCTGACAACACATCACCCATCTCTGATTTCTAACTGCTGGTAGAAATAGCAACATAAAATGGATGAGCAGCCTGGGAAGCTCAAATGATAGATGCTGTGTCTCAGCTCCTCATGACTCATCTGTCCTCTCTCTCCGCCTTCCTCCATCCTCATGCAGCCATCTGCTTCTCGCTCCTCACTTCCCACACATTTCACTGTCCAAGCACATGCTCACTTTCTAAAACACTTTCTCTCACTGCGATTACAGCACCCTGCCTCCTGGAAATCTCGCGTATTCGATCTGACGCATCTCCACACAGCTGCTTTCGCTCTGGATTTTTGTGCAGCTCTTTGTTCCGTGAAGTTGTTATTCGGGGATCATGGTAGTTCAGGGAACCGAGGTGGTGTTGTTTGAGAAGCGGGGCGCAGCAGACACCTGGCTGTGGCTGGGTGGGGTGGGGCTGCAGAGCTTAACCTGCCTGTCCTCCGTGGCTAACCACTTCTGTCTCCTTTGCTGGACGCCCAGAGAGAAGATCTCTGTGGAAGAGGAAATCAAAGAGAAGGAGGAGGCTATCCGACAGCAAACAGATGAAGTACAGGTAAGGTTGGACATTTGCTGGTTTCCTGTGATTTGAGTAAAAGAATAATTGTGCTGGCATTTACTGCTGGTTAGCTTTTAAAATCATGTTAAAAGCATGATTTTCCCTTATGAGGACAATTCAAGTACTTTTTTAAAATTTAATTGAAATGAGTAAATGATCTCTGCAGTCTGAGATGCTTCCTCTAAAATTCCTTCAATGTTGTTCTGAGTGAAGCAGGTTATAGTCCTCCTGAAGGTGTGTCCAGGCCCCTGAGCCCCAGAGATTGTCTCTATTTTGGGAGCTGTCTGCTTAAAGGGCTAGACTGCTCTACTTTTAAAAATTCAGTCTTGAAGCAGTGAGGGTGGATCTTAAGGGAGTCTCACACTGAAGCAGCTTGACTTGTTTAGCTGTGTTTTGCTGCTTTTACTGTAATGAAAGTTTAATACAGAATAGCTGAGGCTTATAGTTGTAGCTTTTCATAATCTAAGTGCAACACTGTAGTGGACTTAGATTTACATTAACATGGAAAGCTAATCATATCCTGTGAACCTTTTCACAACAAAACTACTTTCAGTATATCATATTGCCACAGAGTCTAAATTAGATGTGGGTCTGGACTTTGACTGGGCCATTCTAACACATGGGCTTTATTTGGTCTAAACAGTGTGTAAGAACATTTGTGACCACAGGACTTAATTTCTGTCCTATTTTTGGAGGCTGCTGCAGCTGGTGACTTTGTTTTTTTATGGAAAATTGGTACTGAGTAAAATGTTGGGTGCAACACAAAGCATTTTCTTTATCGGTAAGTAGGTCCACATTTTTCCACTCACTTTTATTCAGAAGCTATCTTTGCTGCACCCAAAATCTGTTTTCATTTGATTTTATTAAATTTGGCCAAATTTAGGAAGGGTTTTTAGATGCTATTCTTTGAGTACATAACTTTTGGCTCAACACTGATTAACATGTAAAATCTGATTACTTTATTTTTTATTATTAAAATGTTGCATGTTTAGTTAATTGAGCAGGTAAAAATTAACCTGCTGTTCCAAAAAAAAATCCCTTTTTTTTTTTTTTTTGGAAAGGGATTATTTTTGTCCATAAGACATAAACGTTACACTTCTGACAGTTCTGACACGTAGACACTTCTGATCTAAAATATTCCCTTATAGCTCTGCTCTCAGAGTAAACAGGTCTCAATAAAAAAAAATATATATTTTTTTTACAGTTTTTATTTGTCACAGCTTAAAAAAACATGTATTGCTTTTCTTCCACTTAACAATTGTGCATTACTTTGTGTTGGTCTGTTGCACACTATCCCAATTCCATCAGTAATATTTCTTGCAGAAAAGCTGCATCAGTTAATTTTTTGATCTCTGCTTGTGTGTCAGGACCTTCAAGATGAAGTGGCGAAGGAGACAGAGGAGCTTCAGCGGCTGCAGTCTCAGCGTCAGAAGGTTCAAGAGGCTTTAGATGAGCTCGACCAACAGAAGAACACCTTGGAGGAGCAGCTCAGCCTCATTCGACAGCAGACCAGTCAAGAAACACAACTTGTACGTTTCACAGTTTGTAAATCATCACAGCTAAATGTTTGGTGATCCTGATACATTTTAATGGAAACATTCTTCTTTGAAATCAGAAATATCTCAGGTCCTGTGCAGCTTCACATACACTTACGTCTTTCCAGATCTCGTCGCTGCAGTCTGAGCATGAGGAGCAGGAACAGAAGATCTGTCAGTACGAGGAGGAGCTGGTTCAGGCACGTGAGGAGCTTCTGGCCCTGCAGGAAGAGAGCCGGAAGCTGCAGGAGAAAGTCCAAGCTGCTCAGGAGCAACTGACCCCTCTGCAGGAATCTGTGCGGGACTCTTTCACTCAAGTTTCTCAGGTCAACTCAGTTAAGAAGGCTTAAGTAGTTAAATAAAAAATGTGTAGAATGGGGATTTTAAAAAAAAAATGTGATTAATTATCAAGAGAATACTTACTAAAATAAACATTTTTTTGCAGACCTAGATGGAACTCATAGCTAGATGACATTTACTTATCTGGCGACATCTTGGTTTTGGTTTTCTCGTCTATGTGCTTCCATTGAACATGGGATATATAGGATCACCATGTAATTGTTTTTCTCTGCTTACTTTCTATAGGTTCAGCAGAAAGTACAAGACCTTCGCCTGGAGGAGAGGTCAGTGACGGCACAGCTCAGCTGGAAGAGAGCGCTAGAGGACAGCTCTCCGGTCATGGTCAATGGATCGGCTGGCCCCACGGCAGAGCTTGACCTTTTCAGTGATGACCTTCCCAAGGAACTGAAGGAGGATGAGCCAGCTGCTGTCAGCAATCAGCAGAAAGAACATTCAGATGAAAAGGAGAGGGAAGGAGTTGATGAGAAAGATGGACAGAAGGAGGAACAGAGTGCAAAGGCTGCAGAGGAGGAGAAGAGTAAACCTGATGCCCTGGATGACCTCTTCTCCAGTCTGGCCACCACGGATATGTACAGCAGTCTGTCATCCATCTCTAAGGCTCGAGATAATCCAGTTGGGGTAATATAGTCACAGAAATTTACTACATGATTGCGTTTCAGATGGGGTGAACATATTTACAAGGATTATACAATTTAACATAAATATAACCTATCTGTTTTGTGTTATGTCTTAACGTTGCTCTGCTCATAAACTATATTTTTGTTTAAATTCAGCAGGAAAACAACATTGTGGCACCTGATGTCTCATCTGACGTCTCCGATGTTGAGTCACTAAAAGAGACTCCACTGAAGGTACAAAACTTGAGTTTTAGATCAAAGTTTGATACATTACCAAAGCAAAGCAAAAGTATTGAAACATAAATCCCAGGTTTCTTTTTTCACTCCTCCTAAAGAAAGACAGGAATTAAATAAAACCTTGCTACCGAGGGAGTTGTTCACAGAAAAAGGATTTGTCAAAATTGTTTAAAAAAAAAAAAAGGTTTATCCAGTTTGAATTAAATGTTGCTTTTAGAAGCCAAATAATCACATTTTTTAAAATCGAAAACTGACGGGCACCTTTCTCTCTTATAAAACCTAAACACATTTTTTAATTTTAACTGAACCTTCATGTAGCATAAAAGGTAGCATGAAATATTGAATACTGAAACTCTTAGTCAACTCTTTGTCAAGAACAATCACAGCCCGCACAAAATTTGACATGACTTGTTGTAATTAATTATTTAAGAAATGAAAAATCCAAGAAGCCATTTGGGAGCTGAAGGAGTCATCTCTCTTTAAGAAATTTGAGTCATAAGAGCTGATTCTCTTACAGATTCATTTTCCACCACAAGTGCAGAATTTAATAGGTTTGAAATGTATATACTGTTTCTCTCCTTGTGTGCCTCAGTTTGAACAGAAGGTGGAACGTTTTAGAAACCCGGTGGCAGATTTGATAAGTTTATAAGGCAATCTGGTTTGAAGAATTGTCTGCTACATCAAAAATGTGGAATAAATACACAAATAGTTTGCCATAAGTTCAGTGGTAGACAATTGTTTCATTTGTCATGTCTCCCTTACTCTCTGCTGCTGCTGCTTGTCCCTAAAAACACAGCAAGATTCTGTTCACTGCTGATTTAGAAAAAGCATTTTTAACCACCATCATGTTCTTACCAGCAGTGCTTGCATTAGTTTGGTATTAGAGTACCTTTAGATACCTGTAGTTCTGTCAGTAAGAAACATTTCTCTATCTTTGTTTTGTTCAACTGTTTAGTTTCCCATAAATATCGTCTCCACATTATATCACATTTACCCAAACGTCAGACCTTTTCTTGATCTTCATCTTTGTCAGATTATCCCATGTAAAGCTGTTTAAACTAGACACACATCATGTGAGGTGAAGGTCACGCATTGTCACATCTTTTTTTTTTTTTTTAATTTAAGCGTGACTAGAGTTAATTTATGGAGCAAAGAAGAATTTGGAGTAAAATAAGACTAAAAACAAATCACATCTTATAATCACAGATCCACAAAAAGATGTGGATGACTGAGCAGGTGTAGAAAGGCTGCAGAAGGATAACTATTTAAGGGGTTTAGTAATGTTTACTGTAAATACATGTGGTATTTTGTGATGCCTACCAGCTTCTCCTCAGAGCCATGTGGCCTCCCAACAGGTCGACTCTCCGGAGCCAGAGAGCCAACAGGAGCAAACAGAGTCTACAGAATCGACGCCCTCCCCGTTGCCTCCGCAGACCGGCGCTCGCTCCCTGCCACCACAGACGAGCCCCCCCTCCCTGCCAGAGATGGACTTCTTCCATTCAGACCCTTTCACCGACCGTAAGCCTTACAATAGTCAAACTTCATGTCTGAGGACGTGATATGTTTTAGGCAGTGAAGTTGTTTACATAAAGTGGCTCATGCTGGGTTACTATTTTTTTCCCTGTCTTTTCTAGATGACCCGTTCAAAGAAGATCCGTTTGGAAAAGCAGATGTTGCAGGTGGTTCTCCATTTCAACATCCTCACTTAAAGGAGACCTATTATGCAAAATTCCCATTTTGCATGTTTTTGTATGTACTTCCATTTGGACTTGTACTGCTTCTGAAAACAGCCCAAGTTCTTAAAAAAATAAAAAAATAAAAAAACACATCCAACCAGTTTTGGGAAAATAGTTAATGTTTTTTGGTGTCTGGAAAACGACCCATTTCAAAACCCTTCGGAATGTAACGTCACTAATAAGTAGGCACTGCTCCCGACCTTGCAACCCAGCAAAATTAAGCCTGTTACCTAGCAACCCCAGCCAAGCCTTGTGGGGCCCGGTCAGAAGCAGCTTATTTGGATTAAAGTGTACCAAGAGGCCCTAAAACAGCTTCTTCTGAAAAAAAACTCAAAATAGCAGACCTGTGCAGACTAGATCTGATCGTCTTAAAATGTTTTTGTGCAAAATATGCAATGGACATGTATTGAAAAGCCTATACACCTATTCTGAACTATTGAAGGAAGCATAAAAGGTCACTTTTAAGTAGAAAATCTGTTCATCTGAACACTTTTAAGTAAGAAATCTTAATGTAGTGAATCTGTACTTTTTTTTCTCCTTAGATCCTTTTGGAGGAGATCCATTTAAAGGCTCAGACCCTTTTGCTGCAGACTCTTTCTTCATCCAGCCCTCCAGCAACACTTTTCCCTCAAAGGACCCATTTTCAGCCTCAGGTGATCCATTTGGCACTACTCCTGGAATACCAGAACCGGACCTCTTTGTAGCCAAGGCTAAGGATGAACCTGTAGCACCACCACCATCTTCAACAACACCAACCCCAGACCCATTTGCCTCCAAGACCAATCCAGCATCCAGTGATCCCTTCCGCTCCACAGGGGACAACTTGGATTCAGACCCATTTGGAAGCAAACTGAACAATACCGGGGAGCCGGATCCGTTCAGTTCACAAGACGGAGGGTCAGATCCATTCAGCTCTTCTTCCACGAGCTCCGATCTGGCAGTGGTGCGTATGGCCCAATCCACTGGCTGCCCAGTCAAATATACTGGTGGTTCAGTCTAACTATGGGTTGAATTTTCTAACCCATTCAGATCCAAAACTTCATAAGCTTAAAAAAGCGTAATGTCTCTAAAGTGTTTAATTTCACATTGATAATTGGGTTTGGGGTATTTAGGTCTGACTTTTTCGGCTTGTAACTCAAAAAGTTAAAAGAGAAAGGCTTGTTCTCTTTTTCTGTCATGGACGTTATGAAGTTTCTGTGTTTCTGTTTTAGAAGGACTCGGCGCCATCCAATGATCCCTTTGCTCCAGGAGGCACTACAGTGAACACCACCTCAGATCCAGGTGTGGCTTATGAAATGGCGCCACCCTTTGGCAACAAAAAATATTGCAGTTACACATTTAAACAAGTGTTTTCAAATGCACGCTGCCATGTTTGTTCCCGTTTCAGATCCGTTCGCTGCTGTGTTTGGCAACGAGTCGTTTGGAGGAGGATTTGCAGATTTCAGTGCTTTGACAAAAGTGAGTTTTAGAGTTTAGGTAAATCCTGCAGCTTAGAAGATGGAAATCTAACATATCAAAGGTTCTCTGATGGTGCAAACAAAAGTACTTCTCAAATAAAAAAACAGAACTTAAAGTGACTTTGTGATGGAAAATACAGAACTGTGACAATAAAAGGTGAATATACCAAAAAGATAAATGTCTTGACAGGAGTGGTTGGTTGGAAAGATGTACTCTACCTTGCTGCAGAAATGTTCCTCAGTCTTTCCAACTGTGATTCTGGCAACATATTTTTACATTTTGTCACTGTACAACAAACTTCAATGTATTTAATTGAGATTTTGTGTTGGGGCAGACCAGCACAGATCAACATAATCTCCTTTACTCTGAAGTCACTTAATCAGTAACCAGAATCTTTCTGTTTGTAATTTAATCTCTGTATAAATCCAGATGTTTACGCCTTAGAGGTTTGTTAAAAAAACATCAGAAAAAAACCACATCACAAAGAACAAGGAGCACAACAGACACATCAACTACTCACCCAGAAGTTGTTTTATTTTTGTTATGCTTTCATTTTTCTGTCACTTTGCTGCTTTTGTCAAGCGATGTTGAAAACCATAAATTATTTTCCACCCACTTCACAAATTATGTGCTAATTTGTGTTGGTCTGCCAACACAAAAATGGAAAAAAATGAAGCAGTATGAATACTTTTACAATGCACTGCACATCTGGATTTGCCACAAAATTACTAGCATAATGAAAAAGCTTGATGTTTGCACCTTTGTAAGCATGGGGATGTATTTATGTGAACCATCTGTTCCAGTCGAACGGTCCTGACCAGTTTGGCATCAACAACAAGAACCTGTTCCAGGAGGACAGCCAGCCTGCCAACTCTGACATGCCTCCTGCCCTGCCACCTAAAACCGGTACGCCAACTAGACCGCCTCCCCCACCTCCAGGTCAGTTCAGAAAAATCGTCCAGATTTGACTCATAATTGGCTCCACCTCTGGAGTGGATGGATTAACACTGCGAGTTGTCTCTGCTTCGTCAGGTAAGAGAGCGTCCGTCTCTAGGACAGAGTCCTCCGACTCCTTCCAGCGACGAGGACACTTCCTTCAGACCTCTGGAGACTTCTCCTCCTCTTCCTCCCTGCCTGCCAAGGACCCTTTAGCCGACCCCTTCGCCCCCTCCTCCCCTCCTCGCCACAACGTGCGGGAAGCTGATCGATTTGCCAGCTTCGACAAAGTGAGCACCTCCCTCTCCCCATCTCCCTCACCTCCTCCTGAATGTCAATAGCCACAACCTCTTCTCTTTATTTTTCTGCTCATTAATCACATCTGGTTCTACAAGAATGTGAAACTATGCCTTCATGAATCGGTCCATTCACTGCCAACACATCCCCAGAGAAGACGAATAAACATTTTATGTATCGATGCACAAGGTTGCCTGTATTCCTAATTATATATATATATATATATATATATATAAAACACAAATATATATATATATATATATTTGTGTTTGCCAAAATTTATTAAAGCTAGCTGACAAAATCTTGTGTATTTTGAATCCTGCCTGCTGCTGTTTTTATATTTTAGCTACCTAATAACAGTGCTGTTGCTTTGCATTGTTAAAAATATTATTTCTGATTTATTTTTGGGATTCCACTTTGTTTAACTCTTATGGTTGCACTCCTTATTTTGTTATAAAGATTATAAATAGTTTAATATATTTAATCTGCAGTTAGGTTGCATTTATCTGTAGTCACACACACAAGTTGTGGTGCTGGTTGTTATTGACAAACATATTGACTCGTGTTTGGCAGTGAATGGAAAGATGAAAACCTGCTTGAGTGTGACTTTTATTTGCCATCCCAACTCAGCACATTGACTTTACACCCTGTCCATGTGTGAGCAAGTTAAAGTTATTTACAAGATAAAAACGTATGTTGTGTTTAAACTGCCCTTTTCAAGATTTTATTCCACTTTTATCCTTGAAATTGACTCGACTGAATTTTAATAGCTACAGTATTAATCAAGCAGGTTACTCTAGTTTACGCAGCATCAGGTCGACAGTGATGAAAATGTTTCAGTAGTCAATAACCTACAAGCCTCCAGTTCAGCATGAGGGAAATACTCCCTCACGCCTCAGCCTGGGAGCTTTGATTTAACTGCTATCAAAATCAGAGTAAAAACATTGAGCCTCACATGGAGCTGCTGAGGCTGTAAGGGCTGTATTTTTCAAATGAATAATATTTAAAACTTTTCGAATTTTAAAAGAAAACTTCATTTGGACCAACCAAGAGTTGAGCTTTCGCTGTAACTAAATAAATAATTTTCTAACGGTGCCATTTTACTAACTGCAGCTCTGCTCCTGTAACACAGCATAAAAATGGGTGATCAAGCTGTGATTTTTGGGATGGATGGCTGTATTTCATTCTTGATTTTTGATGCCTCTATTATCACATTACCCCACCTGCATGCCTCTGTCGAACCCTAACCTGCACACACTAACCGTCTCCGAGTGGCTGCCTCAATCATCCCCCAATTCATTTGTTTTCCTCTTCACCCATGCTGCTGCTAATTAATTTATGCATCCCCTCTCCCCTGTCCATCCATCCGTCATCCATTCATCAACTTATTTCACTCTCAGCTGTCATCTGATCAGCATTGTGTGGTTGCTTGTATTCTTTGTGCGTTTATGTGTTTGTTATAAAGAAATGTTTAATAAAGTGTTGAATCATAGCCACCATCTCTGGCTTTTATGTGCATCCATCACCTCTCCACTTGAAAAATCCAAAGTTTCTCTTCATTTTTATTTTGTTTTCAGATACGTGTGCATTTGCTTCATATTGTTCTTCCAAAGCATGACCCAGGAAGGAATATATGACGGTGACAAAACCAGAAGCTTTTTGGGCCTTTGAAGTTGAAGATTAGATTTTCAACATGCCTTATGAGTGTGGAGGTTAAAAAGAATGTTAAAACAACTCAAAATGAATTGAATTAAAAAAAAAAACAGCTTTAATTTGAGTACAATTATTAAGAAGGGGAAAGTGCAGTCACAGCTTTGAAATAATTGTTTTCTCGCAAATCCTGAAAATTATATTATACCCTTGGGAAAAACTCGTTTTTTCTAGAGGATTCAGGTTTTGGTGCTAACATGGCCTTGGAAGAAGGTTCATTTATTTATTTATTTAATCTGTTGATCCACTGTTGTATCGATATCACATTAGTTGAAAGACCCAATGTCGTCCCATTTTCAGTTGACTAGCAGAGTGTCACTTTATTTTAATTGGCTGGTATTTTAAAGAGGCTCTGTAGTTTTGGGGGGGGGGGGTTTAAGGGAAACCGAGCATCACAAACCTCTACCACATTGAGCATTACATGGTTTCCTCTCAAATTTATGCTATTTTTTCCCAGACCAAACCCACCTGGAATGTTTCTTGCTAAAATATTCTCTTAACTACACAATTTTAAAAATACATATATTTTTACTAAACTCTCTGTCTTTGTTTGTGATGGTTGAACCGAAATAATTTTTTTTCATCTGAATAGAGTCTAACGGCTGTTCTGATGGCCACAGAATAAATCTGCAATCTTTTAGAAGAGATTTTTAATTTATTTTTTTTTAACTGAGATTTGAGTAAATTGCCAGTACAGATAGAAAATAAAAAATCTTAACGCCATGGATTTTGCTTAGCCTGCACCCAGCACTCTTTAAATATCACTGATCAATCGGATGTGAAGACTTTGTGAAGTCTGCATGATCTCTCCTTTCTCCATTTCATGTTTCCACCCCTCCTCATCATGCATGCTCTCTTTATGTTATGATCCTGATTATGGCTGCTGTGTGTTGGTGACCAGATTGGTTATTTTTCTTTGCATACCTGGAAACAAACAAACAAACAAAAAATGTGATGAATCTGTGGCTCCTTTCACTGAGAGTGATGAGCAACTCGAGTCCAGTCTGGGGCAGTGACCTGATTATTTCTAAAGCTCCTGTCCAGTTCCCGTTGTGGATCTGTAAAGTGGGTGTGATGTTAATCATATGACTCAGTGGAAATCCCAGCTTGCATGCTTTTTACCCACATTTCAGCCCGTTGATTTTTATCCCAATCACATGTCTCTGTGAAATCCACAATGACAAAACGCCCAAGAGGATGTCACTGGTGGATGTTTCTTTTTTTTCCCCATGAAAAGTGTATTTCTTTGTCAGCTGTCGTTTTTGTGCTTGTGATGATCATAATAGTTGTAGCTCAGTGAAAGAGAAGCGTGACCTTTGTGAAAATTGACATTTTGGATTGATGAGTCAAAATGTCCACTTTGAGAAAGTTTCTCCACCCAATGTGTCCTCTGTGTTTGTTCTTACTCTGTTTCATGGGTGCAGTATCCAACCGAGGAAGACATGATAGAGTGGGCAAAGCGCGAGAGCGAGCGAGAGGAAAAGGAACGGCTAGCAAGGCTCACCCAGCAGGAGCAAGAAGACCTGGAGCTCGCCATCGCTCTAAGCAAGTCTGAGCTCTCCTGAGGAGGCGGCTCCCCTCAGCCGGGCTGGCGCCGCACAGCCTGACCCGGCCCGAAAAGCACCAAAGCAACACGGGGGACGTGCACAGATCTGATGCAGCAGCAGCTCCTGCAGAGACTTCAAAACTGTTCCCAGAAACATTCAGCGCTCCTCTGCCCCCTTCGACCTGCTCACTGTTCTCACACTGCAGTAAAACGCTTCTCCATTCTGCCGGTCTGCACGGGTTTGACGGAACGAGAAGATGCAAGATATAAGAGACACGTAGGAGGAAAATGAACCAAGATGGCTACAAACTCCCCTTTAAGCCTGCAGAATCTAACTTATTTTAACATTCACTCAGAACTAGCCTGAGACGGTCCGTTTTCTGCCACTAACACTACTCCACTTTTTCCTTTTCTAAGGGATTTAACATTCGTGTACTATGGTACCCAGAAATCCCCGACTTTTCTCCGTGCTCTTCAATCATCCTGCAAAAACCACATTTGGCTGTGAAAATTTGAGGTTTTGTGTAACAAAATGTAGCATCTGTAAGTCTATTTTAAGTAGTTCTTTTAAGCTGAGCGATTATGTATTGCCCTGGAGATCTGATCAGTTTTTTTCCCCCTATAAGTGAACTTTTCTACATGTATTCCCTGAGATCCTGCAAAATGTAAACTGCATGTAAAGAAAAGAAGAAAAACAAAAAAGTCCATGATATCAATCTTCTGCAGGAGATGGTATTTTTCATGTTTTCACTCATTTCTCTTCTTTTATGTTTGACATGTTTGAAGATTAGGGATAAAACTACTTCCTTACAATGGCATTTAATTTTTGGGACACTACATTTAGGGTTGCTGAATATTAAAAGAATAATTTTTGATATAAATGGAATCTATTCTTACCTGATTACTCAGTTTTATAAATGGTAGAAACAATTCATAAGTGTGGCATAGCTGATTTATGATTTAATTTTTGACACAACCACAAAGTTTGGATGCTAACATTTAAATTTGAAACATTTAATCATTTCTGGGTTTATGTTGGTGTCGTTTAGATTTTATCAGTAAAACTGATCTCCCTAAGGGAAAGTATAAAAGTATTCTCTCTAAAAGAAAAATTGTTTTTGATAAATCTCTCATTTGATCAGATTTTAAGACGTCACTGTGGTTGGTGCTCATTCTCTTGGCGGTCCCAGATGTTTTTCGGGAGATTTCTATCCTGTATGTCCGTCGGTCGTCGCATCTCAGCGGATTTCTTTTATACTTTCAGCAGATCTTTCTCTGAGTCGATGTTGTGTTGCATCTCCGTGAGGATTTAGCGCACCAGCTCGTGCTTGTGACGATAAATCCTCACATTTTACTCCGTCTTCATGCCTTATCACAACCGCACTAACAGCTGCCTGAGCTTTTCTTTTTTTAAATAATCTGGTGTTTTCTCCCAGTAGAGGTACTTGTCACACGTAAAAGCTGGATTCTCATAAGGGAAGATTTGGCTGAAAAACAGACTGCCTCCATTTCTTTTTAAATCACTTGTTGATCAAATATACCACAGCATTATGGATTGCTTCTGTTATGACTTTTACCATGAATCCTGTTTATGTTTAACCCAACTACTATCTGTGATTAAAAACAGCACTTTTTAACAAGTGCAGCATTATGTTGAAGTTTATTGTATATAGAAGATTTGCATGTCTGTTTCCTGAGTCTGTTATGCCAGTGTTAATAGTTTGTTTCTTTTTTTTTTATTTTTTTTTTTATAACGGCCATCTTACTGTCCTTTGTACAGACAAACCCAGAACCACTCATGCTTGTAGACTTACTCTCAAAGTCTTTTTAAATCTCGAACTTATTGTATTTTATTTTGTATTTTCTAACTTGTAAGAAAGATCATTATCGGGACGCTTAACCAGAAAAAAAATTGTAACACATTTAATTGAAACTGAATAAATATTAAAATGTGTAGTTTTGCAGTTTGTGTACTTTTTTTTGTTTTGTTTTCTTTTGTTTTGTTTGTTTTTTCTCACTTACAGCGACTCCATGCAGAGAAAATATCCAATTTCAGTGAGACGTTTACTTCGACTCAGTCTGGATGTCTTGTTAATTTTGTTTTGTTGGTGTGATCACACCACAACCAACTAAATAGATACTGTATATATTGGTTCATTAAAATTTTACTTGTTAAGCTCAGTTTATTCATTTTGAATTAGGTCCATGCAAAATCACCTTTGACATGTTTTTTGGGGATTTAGTGTCTTACTAAAAAAATTTAATTATGTCCAAATTTCAACCACCTCACTCACACTGACATCCTCAGATGAACAGAAAAGTCTGAGCCACTTGAAAGATCTTCAACACGATCCATAGTGAAATAAACTTTATCTCCTCCACTCACTGTCTACCTTTTAATTTGAATATTCTGACACCATCAAAACCACCAGTAGCTCTGTAGCAAATAAGACAGTTTAATAAACTATTTGCACAGTTTGCCTTTCTAATTTTAATATAATGGCAGTGTTGAAAAGCTGTGGCAAATAAGATCATTTCATAAATCATAAGTGTCAATAAGATATCTATTTCTACTCTTTTTATTATTTTTTACATCATTGTAATAGGTTCCAGATCTCTAATGTCTAGAAAATATGTGATGTTAATGTTATTATAAACACATTCAAACATATTCATATGTGTTTAGGATTTTATTTTTATTTGAATGTTTAAATTAAGAATTTAGCTGTGACAAGCAGTTTCTTTGCATTTTTAATCGTCTGTTATCAACAGGTGTTTTAACACGGAGGGCTTTAGGACCGTGGAGCCACATTCCTGTGCATTTAAATACAAAAGTCATTATTATGGTGATGAGAGCAGCACACCTTTTTACCACGTCAGGAAGCAGGAAGAGCCTCAGCCGCTGCTCTCCGCCACTCGTGTCCGTGTGAGGTGACAGTCCTGTCCTGTCCTGTCCTGTCCGGGGTGTGTGTGGGTGTGTGTGTGTGTGTCCCTCCATGTTCACTGTGTAAAAAGCTGCTCAGTCTCCAGCTGTCCCACCGGACCCCCCTCCTCCCCCCCCGCGCGCCGTGGGATGAGTTTCATCAACAGCTTGAGGCGAAGCGTGAGGAAGGATGACGGCAAAAAGTGAGTAGAGGGACAGAAATCAGTGCAGGACCAGAACCAGGACCAGAACCAGTCATACTGCGTTTTATGACGCTCGTCATGTGTTTGTCTTATTTAGTTTATCAGATAAGACCGAGCCGCTGTGGACGCATCGCTCTGACCATAAACTCATTTCGTATCTACGAGTTTAAGCCTGAACTAATAAACTTTTAAACCATTTGAGACGGACGGAAGCCCACGAAAACGTTTGTGTTTATAATGTCTGTGGCAGTAACCGGTCTGCAGCCTGTTGGACAGCATTACTTTCATGATGCGGTAAATTACAGTCAGCAGCGCTGACGTAGATCAAATGAACACAATGCTGCTGTCTGGGTCAGTGGTTTTAGACATCCAAATACATCAAACCACATTGACTGCAATTACTTCATCTCCCTGTTGTCATGTAAATTTGATATTCTGGCTGACAGACTTTTTGAACAATGAAGCCATTTTACCTCATATATTAGGGTTTGGGCTACAAAAACAATAATTGAAAATGTGTAATGTTTGTAGTGTCTTTGAAAAGTTCTGTGACTTTGACTAGCTGCATATATCTGCAAAACTAAAGCAATTTATTTATTCGCAAATATTTTCTTAAAAAGATGTTTTGGTTATATCAACAAAAACGCAGTATAAAAAAGCATCTTTAAAAATACATTTTCGACATTTGATTTCTTATAAATTTATTTATGAGAAAATGCTATATATATTTTTTTTAAAAACTCTGATTCCTTGATAGGAATCATGACCTGATTCTTCCTGTGTTTGTTGGAATAATGTCTTCTCAGCAAATCACTCTTTAAGTTTAACCTGTGATCCTTCTCAAAGTCCAGCAACTTGGGTTGGTTGGTGATCCGCAAGATAATTTGATTACATTGAATTGCAGAGTCAGATTGTGCAATAAGACTTCTCATACTCCCACTATGAGTTGGATGTTACATTTAAAGTGTCAGAGAATCACTGTGCATATTGATAATACGTGTTTGCTGTTGGATGGACAGTAATTGCCCTTAATGCTCCACCTGAACCATTACTTTCGCGTGTCTGAGGTGTTAAATCTCAGAGTGGTGCTCAGATTGTTTAATGATAAAAAAACCCCAGAAAATTATTAGAAAGATGGAGGCGAGAATAACTGATATTAATATTGAAATTTTCAGCAATAGCATAGCCACTTCATATTTTGCTAATTTCTTGATATTATTGGCAGTTTGCATGTTACACTTTGTGTGAAAACACTGCAGCCTTTGCAGATTTATAAAACAAGACATGTATCCATATTTGCGTGGCTGCCCTTTTTCTGAATGTTTCATTTTCTTAAAATCATAATGTTTAAGGCTTGTTGTCTTCCAGGAGGCTTTCCGTGTAAGCATTTGATTTATCTCCAACATTCTTGTGAATCCTTATTCCCGAGCTCTCCTCCCTCGCCTCCTCCTTGCTCCATCGGGAATTCATGTCTTACATTTTCTGCGTTGTCTTCACAGAGTCTCTGAACAGACGCAAAATATCCCCGACAGCCCAGACTCACCGAGCCGGTATGTTCGCATTCATTCATTTCATACAATCACAATGAGGAGTAGAACTGCTAAATTAAGACTTTGCTTCTCAAAAGCAAACCCGTAATGATGATGCTCCGGAGGCGTTGCAGCTGATCCTGTTTTCTGATTCCAGGTTGTTCGTTTTAAGTGGTCCAGAGCTGGACCCCATCGTCACCGACTTCAAGTAAGTTTCTTCTGAAATATGGTAGTGAAACTTATAGAGGATCAAAACTAAACTAATAAACTAAACATCAGGACATTTTCACCCAAAAAATGTCAAGTAAATATTATCTAAAAAGGTCTCATTAGATCATTGTGAATACCTTTGTAACACGGGAGTGTCTGCATCTATCCTGCCTGTGTTTCTTTGGCTCTCACGCTTGTGTTTCTCAAACAATAGCTGTGCTTTCAGCTGGTTTTATCCCTTGAGAGTTTCTGCTTTTCTCTAAACACCTTCAATTTTGTTCCTGTGTTTCAGGTTACAGCTGCCAGAGAACAGCGACACTCAGGGGTCAATGGACCCGTCATCAAATGGGTAGGGCTTCGCTCCGAGTGAAAACAAAAAAACCTGGGTTGGATTGCAGAAATTCAGGCAGTGTTTGCCACAAATAAATGAGCAAAAATTGTTTTGATTACAAAAAACCCGAGAATAAAGAAGCTAATAGTTAAAGAAAGCCCTTAGACGTTGTATTTAAAGTTTGTGGGGCTTAGAAAATCTGATGAAGAAGGTTGTTTTTTGTGGCAGCACTCAGAATGTTGTATGGTGGGGAAAACTAGCATATACTGGCAGCTTTGTGGTCAGCAGAAACGGGGAAACTGGTCAGGATGTATGGAAAGATGGATGGAGCTAAATGCAAAGTAGTTGTGTCAGAAAAGCTATCAAGAGGCTGCAAAACAATTGAGGCTGGAGCAAAAGTTCAACAGAACAATGGAGTCAGAGCCAAAGACTCCAGACAACCACATCCTGGTTCAGGAGGCACCTGAAGGCTGCAGGGCAGTTGAACCTTGAGAACTGGAGATGGAGACCCTTGGCCTAGTCAAAGCCCAGAGAGCAGAAATTTGCAAATGTCTGTTCAAGAGATGTCATTTCAGTCTGGTTGAGCTTGAGCTCTTTAGTAAAAAAATAAATAAATAAATAATGAGCTGATGAGTTAATTTCACCAGCATGCCACACTTTTCAGAGTACTTCTCCAACTTTACACCACAGTAGAAGTGAAGAGCTTTTCTTTCAGATATTATATTAGTGAATCTGACTGCAGAAGGATATTATATTAACTTGAATCCTGTCACAGACAGAATCCAGGCTGTATGAAAACCAAACATTTGTCATTCAGAACATTTTTATTTACCAAAGCAGGAGAGCAGAACAGCCGTGTGAGGGTAGATTCCTGCTCTGCTGTCTGCAGAGTGTCGGCTCTGCATTCATGACCAGTGGGAGCTGCTGTGCTGCATCCGTGGCCTCTGCTTTAGGACGCGCTGCAGTCTTCACTCTGACACTGCAGCACACTGAACTATATAGAACTATATGATGTAACTCTTAACTCTTTTTTTTTTTTTTTTTTCCCCGTCTTGCATAAAAGCCCTCAGGCTCTGAAAGCTGGTCCTCGAGGGCTGGCATCCTGCACATTCTAGTTCTCTTCCTGGTGGTACTAACAACCTTTTCAGCATGTCAATGTTCACCTTAGGCCTTCTAACGAGCCATCATTTGATCTAAGTGCGTTAAACCAGGGAGAGAACTAAAACACGCAGGATGCCGGCACTCCAAGACCGACTTTGGACACCACTGCTCTCAACCTATGGGCATTCAAAGCCCACCCCTCAGTTTGCTTTGACCAATCAGAGCAGAGACTGCAGTGAGGCTGGCGATCAGGGGAGGTGGTCTGTTTGTGTGTTTGCGTGTGTTTAGGGCAGCACAGACAGATCGTGTGTTTCCTCCTCATGTGTGATGGTCATGCCAATCTTATTAAGGGCTGCTGTTGCTGCTGCCTCCGACCTTTTCCTCCCTCCCTCACTCTCTCCCCTCCCTCCTCCCTCATTCACTCTTCTCCCTCTCTTCTCTTCTGCTGCTTCTGCTCTAGACTGCAGCCACAGAAAGAAGCGCAGATCATTATTACTCTGTGCTGCCCCCGGTGAAGGCCTGAGGCTCACTTCTGCAAATCTTCTGTGTGTTGTCTGCTATCTCTGAGTCTTTCCTTTAACACACTGTGCCAGATGAAAATGTCACAAGAAGAAGAGAGTCTGTCAAATGGGTAAGATTTCTGCTGCATGTTGCATGCTCCGCTTCATACATGAGGGGAAATGTCTTTTTAACCATGATGCTTAGGAAAATAGGCAAGATCACTCTTTTTTTTTTTTTTTAACCTAAAAAAGCTTCTGAAATTGTTATTTCAGCAGTAATGAGAAGGTCGAAAGCTCTGAGTCGACAAACTAATGCTTCGTCACTGCTGTGGAGCTACGTGTGTGTGTGTGTGTGTGTGTGTGTGTATGTATGTGTTATTGCAAACTGGTGTGCGCGACCACATGGTGTGATGGTTTTATGTGTGCATCTGCCTGATAATGGAAAGCATTGTGCAAGTTGCTCTCTGGAGAAATTAGCAGAATTGCTGACTTGAAACTTTATTGAATTATTGGGACAATGTGCGGTATGCACATCCTGAAGCAAATTGATTCTTTTTGTTCGTTTAGCCCCTTCTGCCTGCAGCTGTTGCCTTGTTTCAAAGGTATTCATCATTCACTTAATGGTGATTTGTTTTTTTTTTCATTTGTTGTGGCCTCAAGCCTGAAAGTGCCAGAAAGTTGTTGTCTGACCAGGCAGTTCCAGTTCTGTTGGTTTTAGTCCTGATATAGATAACACAGTGACAAAGACGAGGAGTCATTTAAACTATTTAAATAACCTAAATTAGTTATCAAGCATCTCGCACATAGACCGCCTTATCTTAGTAGTTGATTCACAAGAGACTTGGAATTAGAATAAACACTTAAAACAATCCCTTTTACTTAAATTAAAATACACATTTAAATCTACAGATTTTTACTCAGCTGGCTCAAGCTTGTTTCAGGTATTAACTTTGTTGTTTTATTTAATGGTAGAGTTTGGTGTTAAAATTGACAAAACTAAAGAATGACTTAAAATCCTGGATAATGAATTGTTTCAGCTTTTTTGGGATAAATAATTAATTGAACTGGGCTGAACAGAATTTAACTGAATAGGACTAAACTGGAAAAAAAGAGGATTTGACTGAAGATGATTTAATGACATGGGCCTGAATTCAGCTGAATTAGATACATAAAGTGTGAACTGAACTAGATTGGTTACAAAGAACTGAATGGGATTGAATTCAGTTTAATCAGATTCGGTTTTATTGAATTTAATTGAAATCCCATGGAAATGTGAGCTTTTTACAGTAAAATGACAATACATTTTTTGAGCCATATTATTGTACTTGTGCAGCTTTCTTGTTCCTGTTCTGTTTAGATGAGGTCACTGGTCACTTTGTTCCTTTGCCATTTTGTACCTTTACCATTTTGCTCTTTTCTTTGCTGACTTTTATCAAACTAAGTCACTTTTCATACCGACTGTGCAAGAATTTGTACCGACACGGGGGAAGTTTTGACCTCCTTGTGCAACCAGTAATTTAAAGTAGAACATGTCGTCCTGCAAGGAAATGTATATTTTTTTATTTCAATAAAGGTGTTATTTAACAATATAATCTTTCATATTTCATAAATCAAGTTGCTCAAAGGGATCCCGGATTCATAAGTAAAACAAATGTTGTGAAAATAATGATTATTACCGCTGTAATTCATCAAAAATAGATGGCTTCCAAGAGAGATAAACTTATCTAACAGTTAATTAAACAGCTATGAAATGATTGAAGTTTGGCAGCACATGAACATTATTTGGGGGTAATAATTAGAAAAGACACAAACTGACCTGAGGACTTAGCAGCTGCCATTGATTCAACGTCTTTAATTTAGAACTTTGTTCTGATCAAAAGAGGATTTTCTTTGTGATCATCATAAAATAGGTTATTATTAGATTGGAAGGAAATGGTATAAACAAACTTGCAATGTTGCACACATTTAAGCAAAGATAAGTTTACATTAAGTTCAGACTGTATTCATGCTCTTTACATTTTCAAAGTGTTTAAAATAGTGGGCAGATTTTTATTAAGTTCTGGTCATTTTATGAGAGATAGCAATTATTCCTGATAAATCAGTAAACTCAAGTACTGCATTGTGCTTTGCAATCTTTATGTAATTTGTGTTAAGTGGCAGCTTGTTTTTGCAAGCAGTGCTCTCTAAAGTCCAAACACTTTGTGTCCAGGATGTGTAGGGTATGCAGATATATTGGTTGCCATTTTCCTGACCCTAGGACTGTGGAAATTCTGTCTGAAGGGAAAGGTTAGCGCTGATGACCTTCTGTGCAGACATATGTTCTGGTCCTGTCTTGTTCGGTGAGTGAGCCAAATCACAGAGTGATCGACAAACACAGGACGGCCTGAATGATGATGTAGAAGATGGCCAGCAGCTCCTTGGGTAGGTTGTTCTTCTTGAGTTGCTGCAGGAGCTACAGTTTCTTCTGGGTCTTATTCCAGCCAATATCAATGTGAGAGAACCATCTCAGATCCAGAGAAAGGTTCAGGTGCCATCATTTGTGTAAAGAGAGAAGAGGAGTGGGGAAAAACACAACCCTGAGGGGCGCCAGTGGGGTTTACAAAGTCTGTGTACAAAAACTTTTCACACTTTGAAAGCTATATATGAGCTTTAGTAGCTAATATGCACACACTGCATATCATGAATTTGAATATACAAAGCTTGTGTGCAGCGAAGAGGATTTGGGTAATGGATGCTGTGTGGTTTCTGTTTGCAGCCGCTCTTCTTTCTAACAATAGCTTTAGTTTACACATAAATCCTGTGTGAAGATCTTAACAGTGGAAATAAATGATCTAAGAAACAATCTGAAGTCCCAAGGATGTATTGTTTGTCTTCTTCTTGTTGTTCTTTTTAATATTAACAGTGAACAAACAAACATCAGAGGTCACAGCTTCACAACTATCAGGTTACACTGAAAGTCAGAAAAATAAGAGCTTAGGTCAGCACACATTAGCTGATGAGTTCAGACTGGACTTACTGTAATCACATTTTGTAAGTCATTTTATCTAAATCAGATAAACCAAACTTTACTAAATGCATGTAATGCTAAATGAGGTGAAACTCACAGGGTCACAGTAGGCTTGGTTTATCTGCGCCTGTAGATCAGACCAAAAATAATACATTTTTACAGAATTATAAGTATTATAATGAGTGCAGTGAGATTTATTTAATATGAAAATGAAAGTAATACGTGTCAAAAGTTGCTACACAGAGTAAACATGAGGGAAAGTGCAGGTTGGACAGGCTTGGTGAAGACTGAGGTCACATGTTGGAAGACATGTGACATGAGTGCTTGTTTCCTTTTTTTTTACACTTTTAATGGTTATTTTATTCATCCTGTAGAAAACAATTAATGGTTTAAATCGTTTCTTAAAATATAACATACTTGCAACACAATCATTAATGCTTCAACAACACAATCTTAATCTATGACGTCAGCTTTGTTGCCTGCCACACTTTGAGGCATATATATGATTAAAAAAAAGAAACATGGTTCGTATGTATGTGACTTTACTTTAGAGCAGCTCAATGTGTGTTTTGTTTTTAAGAAATGGAGCTTTTGGCTTGTTGTGAAGGCAGCAGTCACCCGCATGTCATTAACCCTGCACAGAGCTCCATCATAGTGTGCCTTCATAATATGACTTTATTGTTCCTCTGTGTGTCCAGCAGACAGGAATGTAAAAATTTATTAGCCAACACTGTCTGGATCTGTCACATGGTCAGCTTCTGCTCTGTTTTAGGTTAGTCATTGAGACTGGAGCTGTTTGTGTAGATCTGAATGTTGCCTTCCCCATTGGCTGAGGCTGCACCATATCGTTAGAAATCAATTGTATAACAGGGGGTCTTTGCAAGGACTTGGTGAAGTCTCATTAAATATGCAATGCAATCCTATGGCGTGTGGAACAGTTTTGGGCAAGCAGAAGCTTCCTGTCTGTAATTTTGCTGGTTCATTGTGCCTTTAGGAGCACATCCTGCATGGAGGAAGCTGGTCCAGTGGCTTATCAATGAGGTGTGTCCTTTATGCACCTGCATGGGTTGGTCGTGCTAGTTACATTCCAAGAAAACAACGTCATCACACCCTCACCATGCTGATTAACAGTGATACATCCACAGGTGGAACAGGGATTCCAGCTTGGGAGATGCGTGCATACCCCCAAATCGCATGTTTAAGTTGCTTAAAAACTGAGGAAAGTTGTGAATCTTCTCGCCTGCAGTTCAAATATAAAATGTACTTGCCATGCTGCCAAAAACAATTTTCAGCAACTCAACTCAACTGGCTTTATAAAAATTTTTTTTTACACTGAATCTGAAAATGTGGGCTGTACAGTTTTGATATGGTCAGCTCACAGTGTCAGCATTTTATCAGCATTCCTGATTGCACTTTCTCAGACTTGCACATAAACCAACGCACCAGGTTTTTAAATTACTATTATTATTGTACAAATAAGACTCATTAGAGCGCTCTGCTCAGCACAGAAAATCCTCCTGATTTTGATAAGCTGACACAAATATTGATGCTGTTTACTCTTCATTTAATAATGGCACTTGGAAAAAATGCAATGTTTCAATTGCTGATTTTTGGGCGTAAAGCACTTTGAGCGGCCTTGTTGGTGGAATGCGCTATGCAAATAAAATTTGATTCAAAAAGTGATGTGCTGAGTACAAACAGCATATTAGGGACATACTGACATGTCTGTCAAGTTTAATGTGATTCAGCCATGTTGAAATGGGCTCAGAGATTCTGGAGTGAAATAAACCGGCTGTAATAAAACTGATGAACAGAAAACATTGCCTATGATTATTAGTTATAACTTGTGCTCATTTGGAGGAACATGATCATCTGAAAAATTTAACAAAAGGTGACTGGTTCATGAAATTATATGACCAGCTTACTTTGTATGTATCAGACTGGGATCATGTTTCAATCTAAACCATAAGTGTTGTTTATTAAAAAAAAAAGGGGGGGTAGCTTTTCAGAGCTTTAATTTGTGCTGAATTCCTCTGTAATTTGCAGCATAATGCAAACAGAGACACGGTTAACAACACTCATTCATCTATCCGCCTCATGCAGCCTGTGTTCCTGTTTCTGTTTCTTATCTTAAGCACAGTTACTGGTATTGTGCGAAATGCAATCAACAGGAAGAGCACCCAGATCAGAAGTGACTGTCTGATTTAAGGAAGAAAACCTGCGAGAAAGAAGAATTGTTGCTGTTTTTGTCCAATAAGATTTAAGATTTAAGTCACTGTTTTATCAAGACTAACATATTTGATAGTGAAATTACTGTATCAAAAATAAACTCTGCTCTGCTGGTTTATGTAAGATAACGCATATTGTAAAACATTTAATTGTGAGCTAGGTTTAATGTGGATGTGTCTGGTCCTGCAGGTGCTCTCGGTCTGACCTGTCTGTGGCCCTGGAGGACTGCATGGCTGCCCTCGATCTGTTCCTCAGAAATGAGTTTGAGGAGGCGCAAGCCCGCCTCTTGAGCAAGTAAGACCACAGCCTAAAACCAACACATCTTTTACACACAAGGCTTTCAGTTTTAAAGGGGAAATATGTAAAAACGTTGATGTTTCATGGAGAAAGATGATCTTTTTCTGAGATTTATGTCCTATGTTGAAAAGCAACACTGAACAGCAGGTACTGCATATGTGGATGACCTGAAAACTAACCTCAGTCCACAGGGAAGGTTTTGTGATTTTTATTGGACTTGTCCTCTATTTTTGAAGCTATTGACACTACTATCTGAATTAATTTACTATCTTACTTTGTTTCAAACACATGTTCTCTTCCTGGTTCATGCTCATCCTCTGGATTTTACTGGAAATGGTAGCTCTGTCTTGTGGGATTCCTCAAGGCTTTGTTCTGGACTCAGCTTTTATTTTATATAAAGATTAATATTCTAGCTGTCGTCTTTATGCTGATTATCCCATGAGAATGTACCGTTCTCATGGGACCTGTGAGCTTCGGTTTAAGTGACTTCCTGGCAGAAATCACGCAGTGCTTAAACGACCTTAATCAATGACCAGGATTACATGACAGGATTTCTGTACCAAAAACTACATTTAGGTGTGATGGCTTCCCATCAAAATAAGATATTTGTGACAGCTCATCGTCACTTCAGCATCCTTCTGAAAAGCTGATGGATATGTGAACGTATAAGGAGTGAAGACGCCACTCATTATTTTATAAAACAGCTGAAAGCTTTCTAAAATCAAATTATAAGACTATCATGAACACAAAAGTTAATTTCGCTTTTCAAAAACTGACCTTTGACTCTTCTATATAGTTTCCAAATGGATAAACATTTCATTAAGAAGTTGTGGGCAGATTCACTGGAAGTTCACTTTGAGTTTTCACGGATTGGAACAATGGAGATCTGTGGTTGTGGCCCATTTTCTCTACCTGCGTTTTTCAGATGCTGCATTTCATCATTCCTTCTGCTGTTCTGTTTCTTCAGTAACCCTGTTATAAAATTGTCCCTAAAAGAACAATTTTAGTCCAAATTTAGTAAACATGGTAGGTTAGAAATGTTTTTTTAATTTGAGGTTTATCTGAAGATGACTGTATTTTGAGATCTCTACAAGTTAAACCTTAAATACTAAACAGTATATTTTTTAATTTCTAAAATGTAGGCCTCTGAACCTAATGTACAGCATATGACATTCCATCTTTCTCATGAATGTCCACTTAATGTTTGTCATATGTTTCTGTCTGTCAGTGCCTCACAGTGTTTAACTCCACTGAATATTTCCTCTCAATGCGTCTTCCACACGATGACAGAGAGCAAAACCCAGATGAGAACAAGAGCTGAAATTACAGAAAGGACACACTGGATTATTCAGTTAATCATTTTAATAACATTTAAATGTTAATTTTAAGACATTCCAGCTGCACCAAATAAAATATTGCATTCGTCACTGTGTGCAGTACCGCAATGCTGAGTCATTATGTTTTTAGATCCCAGACTGTTTTTCTGCAGTAATGTCAGGGTTTGGTCAAATTTTGATTCACGTAGGTATTTAATATTTCAGTGTGTTGTGTAATTGTGAGTTTACCTTGATGGCCTCTGTTTTTAATTAGATTGATAAGTCGAGATCACTTTACAAACTTAAAGATCTGCTACCAGTGGTGCTGTATTTGTTGCACAGCTGAGGTGTTTTGTACAGTCTGCTGTAAAGTCTCCAGTATTTCTGCTTTGCTTTTTCAAAATGAATGATACAAAGACAATAATATTTTCCAAAGTTAAAGCCAAAATGTTCTAATTAGAATCTTGGATCTCCTCTTTTTAAAAGAGAGAAAAAACCTGATTATTATTTTATTTCAGTAAGTGTTGGAAGAGTCTATGACTTGGAAAACCTAAAACAGCCTGGCAGTGTAACAGATACAGCAATGATGGCTGCAGGTTTTTCATGATTCCTTGCTTCAAGTTGCATTAATAAAGTTACAAGGACAGAGTGCAGTCCCACCCAGCCTCATGTTTTGTTCTCTAGTTCTGTCGTTAAGTTCCTCTACTGTTTGCTTTTTATTCTGTGGGCTATTATCAAAACTTTTATCACACTGTAACTAATATTTCCCTTTCAATAGAAGCTTTCGAGGGCTGTGGGCCACTCCTTTGTCCCAGTTTTTTTCTTTGTTTACTTTTCTGTCCTATTTTACAGTAAGAAGAGCTTTCTGTCCCCCAGTACCACACGTTTGTAATTTTGTCTTCATTTATTTTACTGGTGCTATTTGTTTTCGCACGGGAACAAATTTAAATACTACTTTTCCCATACTCTGTTAAAATGACATGTTTTAGATGCCACAATGTTTTCCTACATAGCAGAACAATGAGTAAGAACAGGAGGTGGTGAGGGCATCCCAAAGGTAAAAACACCTTAGAACAAAAGCTAAAGACCTTGTAAAGATGCTAGCTGAGTAAAACAGCCACTCAAAACAGAAGAAGCCATCACTTCAAGGAGGTGGTGAGGCAGATGCTGAGAACTAGGGTAGAAAATTAAGAAATGATTTAATGATGAATTCAGAAAAATAACAACCCAAAGTCCAGGCAGCACAAATAAAGTGCTTAAGGCTAAAGCTCAAAAAACTGGTAGCAACTGGAAACTCAATGGACGGCAGCAACAGACGCAAACCAGACAATATGACAAGACAGATACAAGGAACACAGGTGGGATTAAATACACAGAGGGTAATCAAGGAACAGGACACAGCTGGGAACAATCAAGAGGTAGACAGGACAACACAGAGACTATACAGAACACAAAAACCTAAATAAACACACAGAAAACCCAAATCACTACAGTCGTACAGTTTTCTACCAAATATTAAGGAAACGTATGCAAGTTTTTGAATTTAAAAAATATAACTCCCAAAAATCTCTCATTGTTTGTCAAATATAAATAATTTTGGTAATCCTAAATGACGTAAAACAGGAAAGGTTCTGCCTAATTTAATGTCAGAAAAAAACCAAACAATATTAGGTGCCTACTTACATAGTAAATAGTTTTTAACTCCATGAATTTGTACTTATTCATGCATCATAGTTTAAAGCTTTTATGTGAAAGAAAAAGTTTAACATCTACTTCTTCATTTCTTTACTGTCGAAATAATTAAATTAAATGTCAAAGATTTTATTTGGAAGTAAAGAGCCTGACGACTCAGATGACTTTGCTTGACGTTAAGTTGTGTTTCTGACAATATGTAAGAGTATTTTTCCATTTCTTGTTTTCTGATCTCTCGCTTCTCCATCTGTTCCCAGTCAGCTGGGATGAGAGCTCACGTGCACACACTCAGTCACACTAAAACTAACGCATCAAACATGGCGAGTTTGAACGCGTGTTTGTCACAGCTATGGGGACAAGAAGCCGCAATGCACTGTCTTTAATATACACAGTTGTAATCAATAAATCAAAACCGTTTTTGGAAAGTTCATGTATTTTAGTAACTCGGTTTACTAAGTGAAACGTGAAATAATCAATTGCACGCAGAGTCATGTCTTGAAGCCAATATTTCTGTTAGTTATGATGATTTTCTGTTCACAGCTAATTAAAACATGGCATTTAAGATTATAGTATTACATCAGACCAACAAAAAAAACATTTTAATACAGGCTTAATTAAACTATGTTTAACGCCTGCTGTGAGGTTTTTATTTTCAAAAGGAGCTTTTAATCTGACAAACTTAAATATAACTGTAAATCTAGTCTCCGCTGGTCCTAAATGTATTAAAAGCTAACTTATAAAAGTTAAAATATCACAGATTGAACCAGAAGCAAACTAGTAAACTATGGAAAACAGAAAAGTGTTTGGAAGATGAAACATATTTTATTGTTAAACTGCAGTTTGGCTTGTAACGGATCTAAAATGATTCATACAGGCAGGATTTATTACATGTTTTAAATATAATAAATCAATCCTGTCAACAAGTTGGAGGTAACTTTAAGAACTGGCTGTTATGGGTGAAAGGTTTATTTTGTTCACTCCTCATTGACTGTGTGCTAAACCATGTTACTTCTCACAGTTAAGTCCAGTTTTTTGAGAGCTAATGTTTCTAATTTTTGCTCTGCAATTGTTCCACCTTTGAATTTATCTGCTTTGTGCATTGATATTAATAACTCTGCTTCTAACTCAAACTTGTAAAATTCAATCTACTTTGATTAGATTTTCTTTATTTTTTGTATTGACGATTGCTAACTATATTATTGGCTTACGTGAAAGCAGGTCATTTTGTGTACTGTAGGTCGGTTTATTGTATTTCTTTTTAAGTTTCTCATTTGTCAAAGAGAGGAAGTGAAGTTACAGTGATGCTGCGTCCACGTAATGGGAGGACTGAGGCATTAGTCCTTTAATCTGACTGGTGAAGGACTGCATTGAAGAGAAGAGTGAGGGGTTAATTCAGTTTTACTGAAGCTAATTCAGTGAGCAAATAGAGAGCAGCCCAACAAGGGACAGTCAGCTGACGGGGAGGAGGCTCATAGCATTACAACATGACAGGACGTACAAAACAGCAAATATTTGGATGGGTTTACAATGATGCTACCTAAATTTATTTACAGGTCTGGTTGAAGTTTAGGAGAGTTAATTTTATTAAAAAGTTATAGTAAAAATATTGTATGTCAATTGGGTTTATGGGCAAATTTGAAATGTTTAAAATGGTTAAATAAAACTAATATTATGAGGATTTCATGCAAATTAAGATAAAAATATTTTTACTTTTTTTACTGCAGTGCCAAAATTATTGGTACCCCTTAATTCTTTGCAAAAGCATTCATTGGGATATTACGTCTGGTCTCAGATGTGCATGACCACTGATTGAAGACTCAGTGGTCTTCAATCAGTGACCACTGATTGAAGACCAATCAGTTTCATCAGGTGAGACAAATCAACTCCAAGACCTGGACTTAGTGATGGCTTGTAAGGAATAGTTAATCGAGTATAGAGAAGAGAAAAGGATTTAAAACATAGCAAGCACCTTGAATATGTTTAAACATATAATTGGAAGAAACAGACGCGTAACAAGACTTGGCAACAGCAGACAGGTTTCAGTTTCCCCAGTGAGGTGCATGCTAAATAATGAAGCAGTTCTTGCCTGAACTGCAGTGCATGTACCACTGCTGGCCCAAAAGCACTAGAAAGATCATCTCCGATTTGCTCACAGCAGTACAAATAAACCAAAGCATTGATGTGATTGGACCAAAACTGTAACTTTTTATGCCGGTGGGCCAGAATGAGGAAGACGAAAGCATGTGGTGAAAATGACGCCCCGTCTGCAATGAAACATGGTGGGATCATGGTGGTGCTCTGGAGCTGCTTTGTCTCCTCTGGCTCTGGAAACATGCAGCGTTTAAAGGGAAAAATTAATTCAATTAAATCATCAAGAAAATGTCACAGTGGTGGGGAGGAAGCTGAAGCTTCAGCCTGGTTGAAAATCCAAACAATGACTCAAAGCACAAAGTCCATGTAGGCACATCTAGTGGCTGTCAGAGTCACCTGCCTACAACTCCACTCAGAATCTCTGAGTGGATTTGAAAAGTTGGTTTTATCACACAGAAATGTGAATCTGAATGAACAGATTGATCAGGAACTCTGCTGGGGGCTGAAGTCTGGCTAATATTCTCAACTAATAATCACATCTGCAGAAGGTTGTGGCTGCTCTCTTAGCTACTAAAGATGCTTTTCATGAGCACTTTTCAGATTGCATTAATTTTGAGTATTATCTCAAGAAAGTTCTGGTGCTTTTTAGTTGAATTGATCTTATTTGGGGTTTTTTGTGTCGCCGTTATTTTTACGGGCAATCTCATTTTTGAGGGCGCGGCGTTTTAAATATATTGGTTGTTTGCGAAGCCGTTCTGCAGATGGGGATGAATGGTTTTAGGTTCAATTAGAGATGTCTTGATTAGTATTTTTGTTTGTTTTTTTCCCATCAAAGTTATTTGGGATTAGACATGGTCAACGCAGATTTACAATCCAATGTAAATCTGCAGCATAAAGTCAATCAAATCAAAGGCCTACATATGCATGTTGACTGAGTAACTTTAAAAGGCTGTAAATTAGCCGTTATTTAATCAGCGTTACATGATCTACATACAAAAAATTGTGGTTGTGTTCCTTTGAACTATGTTGGTCCAGATGCTGCAGTGTCTGTTTTGTCCTCACAGTAATAAGGAAATAAAGTCCCAACTGCTTGTTTAGGAAATAGATGCTAAAACAAATAGCCTGAAACACACACAAATGTATCGTTTCCCTCGAATGTATCTGACTCAACACTTACAACAACAGTCTTCAGTAAACTCACATCTTGATTTTGGTATGCCGATGTTTTCTTGTAGAGGAGCATGGTCAAGTGCTAGGCTAATTTAGTTTATACTCTTCATTTGATATAACTCATTTGACCCATATTTCAATCATTTTCAGATAAAACCTTGCAGGAAAAGATTTGTATGTCATAAAATGTTATGTTTCAGCTGCTTTCTCTCCCTCAAACAGGCAGCTGTCACAGAATGCAGAGCAGGTCATGTGACACACAGAGCTGCAGCACTTAGTTTCTTTTTCACTGCAAACATTACTATAATGGGTGAAAACATCTACATTGTGAGGAACAATCCTCTCTGTCAACAAAGTAATGTGTGCAACCTACAATACAATTTTCCAAGCTGTGTGCACATAATTTGATTTTTGAATATTGCCTATGCAGAATCAGGCAACATTCCTTACTGGGGATACATAAAAATCACACACGGTAGACAAACAGGACAAGATTATTAAAAATGCCTTAATTTGGACCCTGATCCAACATTTGGAATGAGATCAGAACTTCCCTAATGGGAATGGATGCAAAAATGTTTTTCAGTGGTTTCTTGTAATTAAATTGGACTGTGAAACTGTAATAGTTTATTAATATACAGTAGGTCAATTTAAACAAACATGTTTAATAAAAATTAATTCAGAGGAGCTTCCAATCCAAGTATTTGGTCGGTTTTACGATTATATACTTTATTTTCAGTCTTCAAATAGGGAGCACAGTCTTTGCTATTTCTCACTAACACATTCATTATTAGGTACAAAATTTTATTTTCTGATTTATTTCTTTTTTGCTTTCTACTAGAAACTTGGACAGTCAATGTACCACATAGAGATGTGTCCGAGTTTGGACTTTTTTTTGCTAAATGTGTGATCCAAGAGCAGGGTTATCTGTATTTATGAGGTCTTTCTGATTCTGTATATTTCTGCAGTCTAATTTCATCCATTTTGTAAAGAATGAACAGTCTTGCGTGTGGTGATGCTCCGGCTGTTGCTACACTTCCTGAATCGAGTTGATGTGTGCAGAGCTGAGTCCAAGGTGTGCCTGGAGTGTTTGAAAGAGATTACATTACAGCTCCTCCCTTGCATCATGGAACATTGTGTAAAAAATAATCAAGTACCTGTTTTAAAAACCAGCTGTGTCAGACAGCTAAGTTAACGTCTAAAACTTAAAGGTTTCTGAGTCGGGGTTGCCGTGATGCTTATGTTACCCTGAGGAAATGTAAATGTAAAGCAAATGCCAGTGGTTGAGCCTGTGGCCCAGCATTGTCGGGTCGCCTGCTGTTTTTACTTTCTGGTTGTCACACAGGTCTGAAACGGTTGGAACGATTTAAAAGCATTTCAGATATTTATCTTTGCTATTTTACTATTACCATCGGGTACGATTTATATTTCAGGCAACAGACATCTTTCAGTATGTGAAAGATGACAAAGTCCGATTTACAACAATTACAAACAGAGCTCCGGTTCATTATGACTGTCACTGATGATAGAAGTTCTGCTTTGTGCTAATTTTCAGTGATCTGTGAAAATCGGTTAATGCAAACGTCAGTGTACGACCGGTTGGAGCTGATTGATCACATGGACAGGTCACATGACTCTGTGGTGCGGTGAAGTGTAGTCAGAGCAACCCGACTGCATTCCTGGCTGAACACTTTTGTCAACAAAACAAGCAAAACAAAACCACGACTTTTTAAATGCGAGCAAACTGTATGCTACATATTCAGCTGCCATTGGGACCAACAACAAGGATGACTCCAGAGAAACAGCTCTGCAGTGGACCGTAATTCATTTAATGTATATTCATGTGGGAATTTGTTCTGATGATGATTTAAAATTGGAGCAACCAGATTCTGAACCAGTCCAACAAGAAGATCCACAGAGAAAATATCACTGATGTTTTCACTAAAACCCATTGGGATCAATCTTTGTTGAACAAAAAGTGACCAGTCAGACTTTAAATATTTTTTTATTTTTTCCCACTATCTAATGTATCTAATATAAAGTTATTTCTCATTTCACAGATCCAAAGACAGCATGTACCACGCTTTGACCTACGCCACTATTTTAGAAATGAAGGCCATGATGACCTTCGACCCCCAACACATTCTGACTGCGGGCAGTACTATGAAGGAGGCGCAGACTCTCTGTCAGCGGTAAGACGTTCCCACAGCTTGAGAGTGAAATACAACTGTTTGACCTGCAATAAATAAATAAATGAAAACGCAGAATGTAGTTCCTTTCTACGTTAGTCAGAAAACGAGGTGAATATTGTCTGGAGCAGAGCAGCTTTCCTGAAGTTTTTGTATGGTATTGAGATGCTTCTTATGAACGCTGAATTTTGTGGTCAACGTCAAGCAAAAGCCAAAGAACAAGCTGAGATCATACTGACCAATTAGCAGAAAAACGTTAGAGAGATCTGTCAAAGTTGGTTTTAAACTCCTGTGAGAATCCAGCATGACTTTCACACCAACACGAGATCAGACCTACACTTTTCTTTTTGAGGATTTCTAGCATTATTCAAGCACTTGATACATGAGAATTGAATGATACGCAGTGTTGCATCACTGAGCATTTCCACATTTTGTCACATTACCGCTGTAAACCTTAATGCCTTTATTTGGATTGCATGACACTGCTGTGCATTGAAGGAAAACTTACACGCAGATTGTTAATTATTTTTACATTTATTTGCAAAATAATCTGAAAAGTATGGCATGTATTTGTATCTACTGATTGCAGTTTTCTGGCCTAATATGATCTTTAAAAAGCCTGACTTGCCGATTTCTATTTTGCCCCAAACCAATTTTCTTTAAATATAGCGACAAAGTCACTAGTTGGCAGCAGTCTGGTGACTATTGTTAACTTTACACATGCAGACCTGACCTGGTGGGTGGGTGGGCTCACAATTCTGCTTTTTCTCTGTGAGCAGAGAAAAAGGGGGCAGTGCTGATTTTGATAAGACTGATAGATTGGTTTCTCTTGTATCAACTTATCGCCCAAATAAAGAGAGTCTGGGTCATCTTATCTACCGCTGTCACATAAAATCCCAATATACACACTGACTTGCAGTTTTTATGTAACAAAATGTGAAAAAGGAGCACGAGTACGTTTGTATTATTCTGTGATTCCAGAGTGATTAGTCAATATTTTAAAACTAGGTTTTGTCTGCTTTCCTTTTTAGATACAGAAGGAAGTCAAGCTTCTCAAAAAGCTTCACAGAAGGTCAGAGAGTTAAAGATGTCATCTCAGTTTGTCAGATGTCAGCGTTTTGCATGTTTTTGTCTCTTGAATGTTTGTAAGTCAGTCTAAACTTATTAGTGTGTTGGTTTGAATCGTGTGTGACATTAGGGTTCAGATGTGTGTGTGTGTGTGTGTGTGTGTGTGTGTGTATTCTGCTGCTATCCAAACTGTCAGCAGTATTGATGAAGGTAATTTGTGACGTAATCATGTTCACCTCAGAGGAACTGCATGCCGAGGTCTGCTATGCTGAATGTCTCCTGCAGAGGGCAGCACTCACCTTCCTTCAGGTCAGTGGTCACCCATCAAACACAAACGCTGCAGTGTGCAGCTGAATCTGTCTGTATATAAGCTTCTTGCTCCATTTCTGTCCAGGATGAAAACATGATTAGCTTCATTAAAGGAGGTATTAAAGTGAGGAACAGCTACCAAACATACAAGTGAGACGCTCAACCATACCCATACTCCTGCTTCTTTATGAATTTTTTTTTTTAAATGTGTTATTTCACACTTTTTGACAATATCCGATAATGAGCATCAGTTCTGTTTTCCCGATTTATCTTGTCCTCTCAGAGAGCTCCACACCGTCCTAAAGTCGACTGGATACACCCACGGCGACAATCACGGCCATTTTGAGGGTGGTGTGAAACTGGGAGTCGGAGCCTTCAATCTAGTACGTGTGGGGAAAACACGACTATCAGTGTGTAAAAGTGAATGCAACATTTTAGAGATCAGATCTAATGTTTAAAACGCAAATTTAACATTTTCATATTCTTAGACGCACAAAGCAAAGCAAAAAAACCCCATAAAGAATCATTATGGTCTGACGTGACCACGTTCAAATCCTAGTTTGGAAATTTAGGATTAGTTGCGACTCATTCTTACTTTAATAACAGACCAATGTCCTGTGATCATCTGAGCGTTTCATGTTCGTCTCTGCCTCCTGTAGATGATTTCCATGCTGCCCACACGTACGCTCAAGCTGCTGGAGTTTGTAGGATTCTCTGGTAATAAGGTGAGTTGAGCTTAACCAGTGACTTGGTTCCTATTGATGAGTCCATTTTCATACTTAACAAGGGCAACACAAAGGGCTCCGCATTATATAGGAACAAGCTAACTAAATTAGATAACCAAGACTAAACTGAAAGTGTACAGAAATGTGAGAAAATAACATTTTTGCTGATGACGATCAGGAAACACCAGAGAGCATAAAAATCCTGAGGAGCTTTGTTTTGTAACGTTCCAATGATGGGCAACAGGAAGATCATAATTCATGAAAAGAAGAATAAAAATAATTCAAGGAATCCAACATCTGGATTTACAGCATTAAAACAAAAATAAATACTTCAAATACAATCAAAATATAGCTTAAAGTGCAATGGCTCTACAGATATAATTAACTTTAAATGATAAAAAATCCTTGTTGAAATTCAACCAAAGGCTAAAAAGATAAGTCTTATGTTTGCTTTTAAACTCATTAGAATCTAAAACTTGTGCCATAAAACTGTCTGATAAATGTAAGTGATTAAATACTGTAATAATTTAATGTCAATAAACATTTATTAAAGCAGAGACTTAGCTGTGACTTGAGCTCTTTTCCCAGTGTTTGTGACAAGAAACCAGCAGCTCATTTCATGAGCCTGTTTTGTACGTGATGAATGTGGGATTCAGTTGATTGAACATCCTTTTGGTGACATTTTGTTCACCTGTAGCTTTAATATCCTGTCTGACACAAGAGAATATTTGATTTTTAAGTTTTTAAAATTGCAGAGGATCCTTCTGCTCTCTTTAACACACTTCTGTTCATTATGTAATAAGATAGAAATAATTAATCTAATGTAGCAATAATAATTTGGTGAATTATGATTTATGGTGAAACACTAAATAACTACTGATATGACGTGTTGGACCTGACACATTTAGTGAAAGCGTGAAATGAAAGTCCTCAGATGCAAAATTGACTTTGAATCTGATCATGATGAGTAATGCAAGTGCAATTTCATCACTTTAGACGTTTCTCTTTTTATGACTCATTCTTTTATGATTGGAATCAGTGCTTCTAATATCTCAAGTTTCATCCATGTAACCAATATAAAAAGCAACCCGATGATGTTCAGTTTGATTTGTGATTTGACTGCTCCAGCAGAGGGCAGCGGTGCAGCAGCTGGTTTATCAAACTCACGTGCTTAAAACCAGGCAACCAGGCATCAACCTCCACAAAAAACTGAATCAGTGTGTTGATCATGCTCTGATTTTACTGCTTGTATTCCAGCTGATCTTCCATTACTAAACTCACGTTTAGTTTGTTCTGTTTCTGTTTGTGTGCAGGAGTTTGGTCTTCAACAGCTTCAGGAAGGCTCTGCAGAAAGCACCTTCAGGTCGTTCCTGTGTAATATGCTCTTGCTGTGTTATCACACATTCATGAGCTTCATATTGGGTAAAGCCAAGATACACACAAACATCAAGCTGCAAAAGAAACCTACAAACAAACCAAACTAATTAGTTTTGAATGTTTTTCACAGGCACTGGGGAAGGAGACGTTGAAGATGCAGAAAAACTTTTGCAACCATACCTGAAAAAATACCCCAAGGTTTGCAATACTGCTTTTGATTCTTTTGTCTTTGACTTGTGTTGTTCCATAGCATATGATATTTTGCTTTTCTGCAGGGATCCATCTTTTTGTTCTTTGCTGGTCGAATAGAGGAGATTAAAGGCAACCTGGATGATGTAAGTATCTTCGTTGGGCCTTAAAGCAAATATCTTAATGTCACTGAATTACCTGCTTAGTAATCAGGAGATATATGGTGCTTCAACAAGACAATCACTCTGTTTCTAAACTTTTTGTGCAATGCTCAACACTTTAAAAACAAAATAAATTAACTCATTTTACCATGTAGGAAAAATCCATTAAAAATATGTAACTTTTGAAAATTCATTTATACAATAGATAAAATTGGTACTAATTAGCTTGAACCAGCGTTATGCTGGAAAGAATTTATTTTCGCAGGACTCAATGATTTCCAAAATGCACAGGCTCAGTGAATTACAGCCAGTGTTGTGTGCAGGCTATCAAGCTGTTTGAGGAGTGCTGTGAGGCTCAACAGCAGTGGAAACAGTTTCACCACATGTGCTACTGGGAGCTGATGTGGTGCTTCACATACAAGACGCACTGGAAGATGGCCTACTTCTACGCTGACCTGCTTAGCAAGGAAAACTCGTGGTCCAAGGTCTGACTATGTACTCTGAGATGTATTTGTTTGGAAGAAAAATACTTTTTTTTTTAAATCAACTTCTGGCAATATGAGTGAATTATTTTCATGTTGATGCGCATCTATAAATATGCATGTGCTACATAAAAAAATACATTCTGTTGAGATATCCCAGATCTTTGTGGGTTTATTTTTCCTCATTTCTAAAGGTATGATGAGATCGCTGTGGTAAGCATGTTTTATTTTCCCTCAGGCCACATATGCTTATATGAAAGCAGCCTATCTCAGCATGCTGACTGAGGATGACTGCCTTACCTTCGGGGAGAGTGCGCTAACTCTTTTCAGGTATGAACCCAGATAATGCTCACATTACTCACAGCAAAGTGAAACAGATCATTTGTCCTGATAGTTTAGAAATGCATATAACCATAGTAAAGGTTTTATTGTTGTTGTTGATGTGTAAAGCTGAGAAAGTAGATCATAAATTCATCACCTAAACGTAGAAAACTAAAGCTGAAACACAGGTTCTTAGGTTTGATTAGTTTGCCAGGGATGTGGTTTGTTTTGTCGTTATTAGGGTTCATGGCTCTTTGGAGATACATATATCACCTTTTAATTGTAGTCAGTACTCTAAATGTACACGGCCTGGAGTTGAAATAATGGAACAGAGCAACCAGTGAAGTCCTGGAAAGTCCTGCCTGTCAAGAGTTCAGCATCCAAAATGGCTGCTACCCATGTAAAACACAGTCAAAGCTGTAGGAATATATTATTTATTTGCACTTCAGTTTGTCCACCTTCAAATGATGTCCATTGCACATTATTTTCCCCAACTTGAACTAAAATCATTGGACTTCTGGGGACACATGAAGCTGATAACAAAGGACAATACATTTTCTGCAATTGCCCCACATTTTTATTGAGATAGACAAGTTTTATTTTTTCTTCTTTGAATTGTAAGTGTGTGAAGGATGGAAATGAAAAGCAACAAAAGTCAGACTGCTTGTAAAAAAAAAAAAAAAAAAACAGATTCAAGGATAAATATATTAAGACGTTCTGACCTACAGTTTTCTCACATGGTCTCCATGTTGCTGTTATTTATGTTCTTTTTGCATCATGTTTCAGGCAGGTTCCTGGGCTGAAACAGAAAATTGCAGGAAAATCTTTGCCAACAGAGAAGTTTGCGATCAGGAAAGCCCGCCGCTACTTTGGGGAAAACCCAATTCCTCTCCCAGCTCCTCCACTGGTCAGTACTGGAAAATCAGTGTGCTGCTTTAAAAGTCCTTGTGGTGTGTCAAACGTTTCAACATATAGAGTTTCAATGTTGCTAAAACTTAAATGTTTGCCTAAGACATCCTGCTCAATATTTTTCGATCAGTAAAATTTCACACGACATTGCTCTTGTCCAAGAAAGTCATCAACTAAATGAATCAAAGCTGCAACCAGAATATTTGCTCTCATAAGCTGTCATTTATTCTTTAATAAGACCCAAATCATGCTTCTTAGAGAACAAAGGTGCTCTGTAATGTTAGACCTATTAAACCCAGTTATATAAGCAGAGGTCCAGTCCTCTCATCAGTCAGCTTTTCCTCAGTGGCGTTATGGCTGTTAAGTCAAGATATATACATATATAACTACGCAAGGCAGTAAATATTGGAATAAACCTGTGAAAAATTCAGACATCTGCAGTAAACATTGTTGCATTTAGTGTCTAAAGTAGTTGTAGTTACAGTGAGTTTTGGTGAGCTGCTGACAACATACTTCGCTCACAATAGCAAATTATGATAATTGATATCTGTAAACCATTTTACTTTTTTTTGCTAATGTCCAGGAGATGATGTACATCTGGAACGGCTACACAGTCATTGGAAAACACAAAGACCTGACTGAGGGCATGCTGAAAACCCTGGATGAAGCCCAGGCAACGCTTGAAAGCTTTCCAAGTATGCAAAACTCTAGTGTGGCATAAAGTAGTATCAGATTTAAATTAAGATAATTTTTAAAACTTTTTTTTTAAAACAGTAGCTACAATTAATCCAGTATATTTGAAGCATTACCTTCTAAAGTTTAACCATTGCATAATTTATGTTCCAACTTTAAATTCACTTTCATTGTATTTCTATAGAATAACATAAAATAGTGAATGATTTCAATGTGGAAGAAAAGTGTTACTTGATTGTTTATAAATTAAAATCGGAAGAGTTCAGCATGTCTTTATAATAAGCTCCTGTGAATCAATACTTTATAATATAATATAATTTTTGGCTTCATCTCTCCCAGGTTTGCCTATTTGGATGAGAACTTTTTGCCCATTCAAATGTAAATTTTCAGATTTTTGCTTGTGAAAAATCTTCAATTATTTTCTTTCCATATTACACTTATTCACCAATTTCATCATTTGATTTCATCTTTCACTTAAAAACCCAATAAAATGCATGAAGGTTTGGGCTTGTAAGATGACAAAGTGTGAAAAGGTTTAAGACAATAAATACTTTCACAAGGCACTGTATGGATCGTTAAATAAATGACACAATGACTCATGTTATGTTTTTGGTGCTTGGTCTTTGTCAGGGACTGAATACACCATAGATGATCAGTGTCTGTTGAGCCTGTTGAAGGGCCTTTGTCTCAAGCACCTGGGACACCAAGAGGAGGCAGAACACTACTTTACCCTTGTCCTCTGCAAGTAAGCTTCGTACACAGATGAAGTGTTTTGCAGCCAGCAGAAATTGAGAAAAGCATGTTTTTTGTGTGACTAACCAAAAGGATCTTTCTAGAAGACAATAAGCACAGAATCACACAACACAACACTTAAACTGCCATTGTTGTGTTTTGTTGTTGTCTGCAGTGAGACGCAGATAAAATATGACCACTACCTGGTTCCTAATGCTCTACTTGAGCACGGTCTGCTGTGCCTGGAACAAGGGAGAAGAGATGAAGCTATTAAACTTCTAGAAACGGCGAAGTAAGTCTTTGAAGTCACTAAATATTTTCAGTAGAACCCAAATGATTCATGTCTGTGGCATATTTAGTTTCAAGGTAACCTTTTAATTTTAGCACCATGTTTCTTCTGACTGAAAGCAATATTGACATTTTGGAGCGACCCAGCAAGAGTTCCAAATTGAAATGAATAGACTCTGTGCAGAAAGCTGAAAATTAGGGTGATGACAAGGAGGCCTTCCACCTCAGAGACTTGGAGACCAAAGATGAATCTCAAAATACCAATAAAAATCTGATCAACAATCATAACAATGGTTTGAGTTCTGTAATCCAGTATAGGTTTTTTCATTAATTACTCAGAAAGGCATTTCTCAATAAAATGTAACTAAAAACAGATCAATAAAATTTTTAAACAGATAAACATACTGGCTTTTGAGAGAAATCCTTCTCATTACGAATAAAATGTTTGGTTGAATTAAATACATTTGAAATCTAAATCTGCGAGTGGTAACAATTTTGGGCTTAGCTGTACAACAACTCATCTTCATGTAAAGAGAAATCACTTAAATTATCTATTTTTGTCACATTTAAACAGAAAATATTTTTATCCATGACATGCCTACAATTTACACAATAATATCACTTGACATATTTTAAGTTGGCTTTTTCCTCTGCTGCTCTGTTTTAGGCACAATTACAAAAACTACTCCATGGAATCACGGACGCACTTCCGTATCCAGGCTGCTTTGCACAAAGCTAAGGGAACTGGGGAGAACGGCGTCCATGTTCCTTCCAGTCCATAACGGGCAGAGGAGGGCACATCAACGCAGTGACAGCTTTCTGCTTCTGCAACCCCACAGTGCAACATCCAGCCCGGCCAGCCGCAGCCTGTTTGGGCTGAAGCGTTTATTTTATTTGTTCATCAAATCTGGAGGCAATTGTTTATTTTCTTGCTGTTGATTTTTGGTGTTATGTGTTAAATTAGCGTGGACATCTGCAGCTCTGACTGGCCTTAACTGACTTCTTCCTCTGATTTCTACAGCCTCATTTTAGAGAAATGTTACATGGAGCTTCACTTGCTGATCTGACTTGATATAGAAATGAGATTGGAAGTGGGTCATGTGTTTATAAAACCCTGTTGTCTTCCATCATGGCTGCTCACTAAAAAACATAAGAGTGGCAAACAAAGTCAAATTTGTGCGATAAACAAGCTTTCCCCCCACCATCATATGGTGTACAAATGAACATTGCAAAAGTTTTTATTTGAGTTAAGGGAAGACGTAATTTGTTAAAAGATTCCCAAAATCTATTCATGTACATATATTTTGCTATGTATAAAAATTCAGAGCCAACTTGACCAAATTTTTTAAATCCTTTGTTAGTAGGTTTGTGTGTGTATAATTATTGGTTCACTGTGTTTTCCAGAATGAAGGAGCCTTTTATAGTAAATTTCAGGGGGGCTTTTCAGTTTGTCAACGAGTGGTTAGTAACAATTTATTTTCGTTGACTCATTCAGTCTTTTTTTTTTATTCCAGACATGAAACTGAAACTATCGGTTCTGAAAGTCTCTATTTTCTCTTTGCATAGACTAAATAACTCAACAAAGTTAAAAAGTCAGCAAGACTTGCAGATGTTCTTTAGATTTACTTACTGTAAGCTGCACCTTTTTACACAGATTGTCCTGTTTTAAGGGGACAGATAAACATGTCTTTTAGAAAGGCAGACTCCCTCTTTGTTGCCTCCTGGTGAGTGGGACTGGTTCCAGGGCTACTTGAGCTTGAACAAACCGGCCTTTCAAAGTGATCAGGGCTGTTTGCTTGTCCGCCTGCTGCATCCTTTTACATGTTGAAGGAAACTCTTATTCACCACAAACCACTACAACCTTTACAGATTGTGAGAATTATCTGTTGACACCCCTATGCTGCTCCCCTCTGAGCCAACTCCTTCCTAGAAATACCTACAGAAGGAACCAAAGTTAAACCACATCCTGCTGAAGAGTGTATGTGTACAACAAATATGGTTTCTCCTTGTAATTGATTGGTGGATGGGTTATTGCAAAAGGCTGTGCACGTCTTACAGCCTTTTATGAACTCCAATGGGGTCTGAAGAGATGGAAAAAATTATGATTTATTTCTATACAAGAAAACATAGGGATATAATTTGATTATTTTGCTAAACATATTTTAATGGTGGCGGAATTGTAATCATATAAATGTAAATCCAGCCAGTTTATGGAACGTTTCCATAAAATATTAAACTTTACACAATTAGTAAAGAATATATTTTCATCTTCCCTCTGATTTTACATATGCTGTATGTAGATGGATAAAATTCTAAACTAAAAGTTGTAGGTGTTTACACTCTGTATATTGTATTGGGCATGGTTACTCACTGTGCAGAATGACTCGTAAATGTTTTTGTTGTAATTTATGATGGAATTATAATGTCTTACTGAACACTCCATTCTAAACCGTCTTCTTTTTTTCATCTAAGATCATATTTGAAAGTACACAGCACGAGGAGGTATTGATTATAGAACAAAGAGGCACAGCTTGCATCTTTATTGTCTGCTTCTTATTTTGTGTAAGAAGCGGACAAATATGTTGATAGTCTTGCTTAATTTATATTCTTACTGAACTAGCATAATCTCAACTTTGAATTTTGGCAAAATCCAACCTTTTACGTATGCTTGTTAATGCAGTGGAGAAAAAAAAGTTTTAACAACATGTCTGCTGTTGACTTCCAGTTAACTTCCCAGCAGGTATCACACATATAAATAGCCCTCGTATTTAATGTGTGATGATAGAAAAAGTTTGTTTTTTGCTATGAATCCCCAGTTGCAGGTTGTCTAAAATATAGGAAGACTTGGTGACCCCAAAATACCACTCTTTTGTCCTAGATGCAGTCTTCTAATAATGAGCTTGGGAAATATCTCTTTATCACTGTTTTCACTGTGAATCCTGTCAAAATTGGTTCATCATCCAACTTTGCAGCCAATGGATTCTGTGTTTAATCATACTAATTCCCTCCATGAAACAGAAAGTTGACAATTAGTAAATTTCGCCATGACCCCCTTACACGCAGATAAGAGAAAAAAATGTAAAAAAAGAAATATATTACAATCTCTGTTTCAAATCGACAAAAGGTATAATATTCATCCTTAACCATTGAGGTTTTTGTCACAAAGATAAATATTGTACAAAATTTAGAATTAAGTCCCCTTATTTATTTAAAATACAGGGTTTAAAGTGAGTCATTTCTTCCAATTCATAATAATAATAATATGAATAATAATTCATATTCCAGAAAAACGACTCATTTACAGATTAAAGGTCTATGTTTATGTTTTCGACGTAAGCCAATGTGACCACAAATCTGATTGGTTGTTGCCAAGACCATAGTTGACGTAAGTCGTCGCCTATTGGTTAGATTTTTAAAGGGGCGGTGTTTGGCGTTGCTACATCACCACCTTTGTCGTTGTTCAGCAGCTGCTCTCAAATTGGAAAGTCCCTCTCAAGCGGACAGCTTTCGGACAGGGAAAATGCACCTTCCTCTGTCACTTACAACAAGGGACTTGGATATTTTCTTCTCTTGGTTGGCTTAGTAGATACAAAATACTGTCAAAGCTTTTTATTTTCTGTATCTTGCGTGTAAACATAATCGTTCGGAGTCGAAGCTGGTGTTAGCTGGCTAGCTTTTTGTGCGGCTAGCTGCTAGCTGGAGGATGTTTTGTTGTTGAACAGGCAGCCCTCCCATCGTCTGGGAGAGGATATTTCTCAGCCGTGAATGGTTAAAACGCCCCGTTGAAGCTTCTGTTGACCTTCTCTGTTAAAGTGAACCGTGAAATACACCGACACAGACAGGGGGCTGGGGGGGTGGAGGGGGGGGTGTAGTTTGACAGAAGAGGAAGGAGATGGGAAACTGTTTGAAATCTCCGACCTCGGATGATATATCTTTGCTACATGAATCCCAGTCGGACCGAGCCAGTTATGGAGACGGTGCTGACCTGGATCAGGAGCCACCGCCCCCTTATCAGGTGAGTTTATAACAAACCTCAAACACGCACAGTATGTTAAGTACTGAACTTCTAAGAATATATAATGATGTTTTTCAGTTTTGGACCATCTTAGAGGTCTGTCACTATGAACATACCCGTCTGTAAAGCAGCTGATGGCTGTCTTTATTTAAACAAACGTCATGTGGAGCTGTATCAGCTGTTTACAGATCTAACATCACCCTTCAGGAGGATATCCAACCCACTGACCCCGTCCCTTCACAGTCGTTTTGAAACTAATCCTCTTATCCCCAGGTCCTTCCTCTGGGCGAATGTTTAATGAAGCAATAATTCCTTTGCATTCAGATGCAAAAGTCTTTTTTTTAATTTTTTTTTAAATCAAACCAACCATACCACCACAGATATTTGGTTGAAGTGAAGAATCATAAAATAAATATGTGCTTTCATTTTTATTATCTTAACATGGACAGTTCTGAACTTGTAATATTTTATTTTCATAAAATGTTGACTCTCTCAACTGAAGTTACTCAACTCTTCATTTGACTGACAACCTTCAGGCACCAACCTTGTTTGCCTGGTGACCTCATTTCTGTTGCCTGGTCATCTGTAAATATGTAGAGCATGTTGTCACTGCAAATATGTTTATTATTGTTCATGTTATTATCTCTATCCATTTTGGGATGAAGCTATATGACTTACTCAGTCAAGCCAGACCTTATTGGGTTTAGGATACACATTTTTAAAGTATGTGAGACTTATTACAATGTCAATACAACATAAACTTGTTGTATTATTGATATTGATCACTTGAAAGAGCGTTTCAGATGTTCAAAATAAAAGAACAAATAAAAAATTTAAAATTAAAACAATAAAATAAAATGACATGTATGCAAAACAGCTGTGTCCCACCAGACATTTCCTACCAAGCAGTGGAGCTTTACTTAAGTTTTTATCGGTCAACCATTTTGGTTACTCTATGAAGAGTCTCGGGGTTTCAAACATCCTCCACATCTGAATAGTCATAATTGTATCACTTTCTGACATGTTCTGCTGTCAGTTTCTTTTTCTGTTTTTTGTAAGCTTATCTGACTTTGTACTTCAACACCATCTTGTCTCCGAGGTGATGTCTATACCTTCCTTTTTGATAAAGCTTACAGATAATGTCTAAGATTATCTTGGGTGGTGGTTTACCAATTCACACATAACAAGAACTAGTTCTTAACTCTGTTTAGCTAGGCTTAAGTAAATTGACTCATGATCATTGTTCACCACCTAGCTTATTTTTTATGATCTTTTTTAATAAAATAAAAAATATATATATATATATATATATATATATATACTGCTCAAAAAAATAAAGGGAACACTCAAATAACACATCCTAGATGGACAGTTTGATTTCACAGAAGTTTGATTTACTTGGAGTTATATTGTGTTGTTTAAGTGTTCCCTTTATTTTTTTTGAGCAGTATATATATATATGTATATATATAAGAATCAAGATGTCATTTAGCAGCACAGTGGAGTAGTAAATAGCACTGTTGCCCTACAGCAGTGGTTCCCAACGATTTTCTTCTGGGCTGCGGATTGCAATAAAATACCCCCCAAAAAGAAAAGTTGTTCCCAAACTTTGGGAACCACTGCCCTACAGCAAGAAGGTTTTGGATTCAAATCCCAGCCTGGTTTCTTCTTAAAGTTTGCATGTTCTCTCCGGGTTCCTCCCGTAGTCCAAACTCATTACTGTTGGGTTAATTGGTCTCTCTAATTTGAGTTTAGATGTGTGTGTGATCTTGCATTTGATACACTTTTAAGACCATTTTTCTACAACAGTCTTATGTTTTAGATGTTTCTGGTCCATGCAGGACAGGGTAGTTTGAGGATCAGGTTTGTTAAACACTGGATTATGCCACAGTCTATAATCTGTTTTTGTACTGTCCTGCTGTTTTTGCACAACTAAGCAGTATTTTACAAAGTCTGGATTTACAAAATTCCCAGGTGAATTCTGTGGTGTTTATTTACATACATTTTAATAGTTTAGTCAACACAAGAAAAACTGACTGTAAGACTTTTTAAACTGAGGTCAATTTTACTCCCTTACCACCATCACGTAAATGCAGACGTGATGGTCTGCATTTACCATGCAGACCATTTGCTGGGTTTTTCTCTCTCCTCCTTTTAATGTGTTATTGAACAACCCTCAGTAATACTGAATAATTACCAAGTACAGAAAGTTGTCATTGTTATAATTTTATTTCTTTATTTGACCCATTCTTTGGGATTTACATTTTAGGTAATAGGAAAAAAGTGTGACTTGACTATAAAGTTAAATATATTTTGTTACAACAAGAAATTCCTGAACACACATCATGTAGTCAATAGGTGAAACATTTCAGGTCAGAAGTTTGACTTCAGCTCTTTGTTTCATGTCTGTCAAAGCAATGTAGATAACTTTCCCCATTAGGAGAGGCTCTGTTTTGTTTTTATCACCCACCCGTTATTATAGAGGCATATCCCTCCCACTGTGTAATTAGGTCAGTCAGCTGTGGTCTGAAGAGGGATGACATAATAAGCACATGAGTTGCGCAGTTTTTATAACAACCCTCTTATACAGTATTTATGTTCTTTTGCACACATGTTTCTCTTGTGTTCTTTTAAAGACATCAAAAGAACATAAATACTGTTTAGAGTTTGGTCTGGTTGAACTGACAAAGTTTCATAAATGGTTTTCTGAGTTAATATTAGAAAACGTCTGATTTCAACTCTGTGAAATCTACCAACTTTTTAATGGTGACTCAGCACCTTCACAGTCTGAATCCTGAAAAACTTGCACACGTTTCTCTGTGCCTGAAGTTCAGCTTAATATATTTAAGAAGAGTTTTTTTGTACTAAAGAATCAAGTATTTTCCTTGTTTTCTATTCGAAATTATTATATTTAGGCAGTTTCCCTTTGTGCTCTTGATTCTGCCTCAAAACATTCAGTGAATTTTTTTTGTCCGATATCTTACAATAATTGACCCTGAAAATCAAAAGGTACCTTGCCTAAGCTTTAAATTTTCTTGCTATGATTCTATAACTGTTATTTAATTGTGTAGATTGCTTTTGTGTTTGCAGTAGAGTTTGTAAGATATCAGGTGCAAAGACACCCGCCTTCTTTGGGAGATAATCAAATTGGGAAGCTTTCAGCCTTTGCTGGACATTTTTGCTAAAAATGCATTTGGAAAACCAATCGTTATCTCTGTAAATGTAGAGTTTTAAGGTTTACTCATAATTTGATAGCATATTTAACATTTAACCCATCACATCTGGGGATGTCTAGAGCTCTTAGGCCCAAATGTCTTAGTCTACTCATCATAAGGAGAAAAGGGTAGTTGGTTTGATTTTATGTCAGAAGCAATACTAGTGTGACGGAGCAATGTGTAGACCAGCAAAGTCTAGCAAGTTATGGTGGATTGGAGAAATGAGCATTATGTTCTTTGTAAACTAAGCTTTCTAATTTATGTGCTAAAAAAAACAAAAATTAGTTCACCTGTTTCCTAAAACAAATTCAGATTTTCAGAAAATTAAATGTGTAGGAGTTTCATTTTTGAGTGGCAAGGGTTATGATGGAGTCTTTTTGTCCAAACTCACTGAAATTATTCAGTTGGCTAATCTGAATTACTATTCTAAAGTAATTTGTAATTGCACATCAAAGAAATAAATCTTACGACAAAATGACATCCCACACCTAAGACAAACAAACCTTAAAATTATGCTACCTCCAGGGATGGTGAACTGAGTTTTAGAGTCTGACCCAAGTCACACCACAATCACAAAAACAAAGACTTTGGACTTGACTTGGGCTCGTCGTCTGGGACTCAAGTCTTTGTAACCATCTTGATCTGTGTAATTAGGGGTGGCAGTGAGCCGTTACGTAAGCAACTGACAGCTCTGACAGGTGATGCACCTCATGCGTGTGTGTGTGCTGTCAAAGGAGGGCAGGCTGCCTTATGATGTATTATTTGTGTGACTAGCCAGTCACAGAATTTAAACAAGACTAGGAATATGTTCAGACAGTAAGGAGTGATGTACATTTACATTTGAATTATGTGCTTGAGCTGCAATATGGTTGTGTCACTAACTTTGTACGCCATTACTCTAAAGAGAAGTGTTCAGGACTTCAGACACAGATTTAAGAATTGTGTTGACATCAGTGCCCCTCTGGTGCAAAGCTCCCAGCTTGTTCCTTCAAAACTTACAGCTTCACTTTTGAGTGACCAGAGAAAGCTCAAGAATGGCTGGTGTTGGTGGTTTTACCATAGAATAGTTTTGCGAAAGAGACTTCAGAGGAAGAGGATTTTCCAGAAGTGTTTTTTTTTTTTTCTTTTGCTGAACAATTACAAATACGCACAGAATCTCAAGTCATAAATCAATAAAGACAGATTTGTGTGTTAACACTGTTGAATCTGGCTGGCTACAGTGATACAGTCCATTTACTGCTCTTAGTGAAATTAAGAGCATTTTGATTCTAATTCAGTGTTTTTGCTGTAGTGTAACTGTGGTTTGACCATATCTGAGATATGTTGAGTCTCTGATATTCATATTGAAGTGACAGACTGGATTTTATATTTTTTAATGTTCTAATTTGTTTAAAAGAGACACTGCTTTCATCACCACCCCTATTTACATTACTACTTCCCAGATAAGGTTAGAAAAACTCTTCATGGATGGCAAGGGCATTGTGCTGCAGGTCAGTGACACATTTTGTATCCTAATTCAGGATTGATGTTCCAGACGAGGCTTGTGTTGCATTATTTTGTTCTCTATCCATTGCCCTTCATCTGACATTTACAGCCCTCATGCAGACATTTGTAACTTTTTATTCATGCTACAACCTGAACTGTTCTGCCAGTTTGAGCTTGTGAAAAGTTTTATAACAAAAATTAATTCTTTCTTCATATTTACTTCATATCCTCTCAAATAATTGTATTTTATGCCCAACTTAAGGTTTGCATCATTTAGAACAACATCTTGTATACAGAGTGTGTATCTTTGACCCAGCTTCCTAAATGGACTATGTGATGTCATTACCATGTACTGTACTGGTATTGTCTGTCCTGTTATCACGTTGACAAATATTTCCTGTGACGTTAACGTCCGTGGACTTTGCGTCTGATTTGAATGCTTTCCTTGTATTGTGTGCAGATGTCTGCAGTGCAGGTGTCTTGTTCAAACAATCAGACTCTGAGGTGGCCAAACTAGGATGTTGGATGTCAGAGGTTGCAACCTCTTTATGCTTCAGTTGTTTCATCCCTTAAGTTCTCACTGATATAAATTATTAGGTTGCAAGAAAATATAGTATGTCAGCAAATAGATTTAATTTTTTGCTATTGTTTTTGAAAATTGAAAAAGATGTTTCAAAATCACTTCTGGATTATATTTTGTTTTTTTCCCCTTGAGGTCTAAAAAATGTATGGATATATGTGAACTCACCTCCATTGTAAGCAGACATTTAATGTTTTACATAAGTACAAAAAACATCATTTGGAGCGAGTAATAGTGTTAACTGGAAGAATCTGCATGCTTGAACACAATTCTTGGTTAAACTAAGTCGCATTTCTCAGCAGAGTCTTGCTCACTGGGGAAGGCTGTGTCAGTTTGTTTTCCTTTCGTTTTAACTGCATGCATCTGCCCTCTTCCCGTTCACCATTAGCAGCCCGGGTCTGGCAGGCTGACAGTTTCTAAATGTTGTGTGCTTGGTTCAACAGCCTCGAGCATCTTTAGCAGACTAGATCAAAATCTGCTTTTCAGCTCCATCCTTCACCTCACTCTGCCTTTCTAACTCCTCTTCGGTTACCCTGACGTCACTCAATTAGCAGCTGTCAGTCCAGCTGACGTGCAAGGCATTAAGTGGGACAGATATGTGACAATTAAACTGCTGACCATCACATAGTTGAGCACCCAAGCACAGCTGCTGCCCACTGTGAGGCCTTGTTTGTAGCTTTTATCCTGGTCATACTGTCAGCCTTTTTTTCTTCAATGTAAACTAAAGAAGCCGGGGGGAGCCGTAGATAAGCTCAACCAATTTTTAAAAATCTGCTGACTTGTGGTTTTAAATGCTCTGCTGCTAGAAGCTGAACTAGTAGCTGGCATGTTTTTACATCTGGCTCCAAAAAACCCCAAAACTATTCACCTCTCAAAGAGCTTTTACTATAAATAAATGCTCAATTTGCTCAAAATGGTTACAAACATTAAATTAAATTGGGGTTATTGATCTGTGATTGGACGTTGGGGCCTAACTAATTGGTGGCATTATGTGTTTGTTCTGTAACCTGAAAAAGAAGAAGAAAACCGTCAATTCATTCAAGTGTGAGAAGAGGAAGCAAAACATGCACCATAAACAACATCTGAGGGTTTGATTGTGTGCGAAGACGGAGGGGGAAAGGAATCGGTCCAGACCACAAAGTCAGTTCAGTGAATGGAAAACAAGAATTCAGACACTGTTGAAAAATTTAGATAATCTGTTTCTAGCACAGAACACTGTGTTAGGACACATTTATCACTTTAATTTCCGTAGCATGTAAACATTACAACCACGTTGTTTATGCATTTTAAATGTTTGACCATAGCTGGGTGATACATTATTGTAAAGTGGAAGGAAATTTTTTTTTTTTTCATTAGCAATGAAGCCTAATTTGGAGTCTTTCTTTAATATTCCTTAATAAAATGGCACCTAAATGGATTCCACCTGAACGTAAATGAACCCCAGTATAACTCCGGCAGTTCTGTGGAGATTAGTGAACATATGGCATCATGAAGACCCAGGAGCACAGCAAATTGGTTGAAGTAAAATCTGTGGAGAAGTTTAAAGCAAAGTTGGGTCATAAAACAATATCTAAAGCTTAGGACATCACACAGGTCACTGTTCAATCTACTGTAAAGAGTATAGCAAGCCTACCAAAACATGGCCACCCATTTGAACAGACTGGCTGGCTAAGAAGGGAAAGGGTGAAGAGTTCTCTGGTAATTCTTGAATTTCAATCTCTGATGGGGGGAATTTGTTGACACGATGGTTATGAGTGTTTTATGACAATTTTGAAAATGTGTAAGCTTTGTTATGCGTTTCTTTGTTGATCTATCAAATGAAGTGTCAATAAAATCAGTTTGTGGTTTTAAGCTGACAAAATGTGGAAAATGCTAAGGGGTGTGAATACCTTTGTGTCAACTAGTAGCTGGCATGTTTTTACATCTGGCTTCAAAAAACCCCAAAACTATTCACCTCTCAAAGAGCTTTTACTATAAATAAATGCTCAATTTAAAAGGCTTTAAAGAAAGCCTTTAAAGATTAAGACTATTGCAGTTTGACAGTAAGCGAAAAGAGGGCAGAGTGGCCACCGCGTGTTCAAGCAAGCTCTGGGGAAACACTACCACCTTCTGACTGATTTCCACCTATAGCCTCACATTATGATTACAAGGTCTGTCTGCTGACAGCAGTGAATGAAAACATTTCACAAGTCATTACAGGATGGTAACGGTCACCACAAAGGCTTTGTGTTGGGTTGTGAAACTTAAACATTCAACTGAGCATTTTCATTTGTGTAAGTTCATTCTAGATATTGAGGAATTTCACACATCAGTGCCTTTAAACATGTTTGATTTGGAGAGATATTACTGTTATTTTGATATTGTATATTACCTATATTTATGCTGGAGAAGTAGATGGAAGTGCAAATTTTGATCAAATCTGCAGGAAAAGTGAGTGTGTTTTAACCATTTTACTGGAAGTGAGTGTTAAAACACCCACATCCCCCAGAGGCATGATCCCCATGTTCTGACCTACTAATAAAACTTCAGGTAGCAAGAATATTTACTACAAGTCTTTCCCTTTACTGCCCACATTTATCAAGACTGTTAGACATTTGTAATTATTATAATTTAATGAGAGTCTCTCTCTGCAGGAGCAGATCCATGTGCCTGTCTACCACCCAACACCCAGCCAGGCCCGACTGGCCACTCAGCTGACTGAAGAGGAGCAGGTCCGCATCGCTCAACGCATCGGACTTATCCACCACCTCCCGAAGGGTGTGTACGACCCAGGCCGCGATGGCTCTGAAAAGAAGATCAGAGAGTGAGTACAAACCTAATGCTGATCAGGCTAATATTCAGGTTACCAAACTGTAATGACGCTGCACATCACTTTGATTAATTAATAATTGATTAAACCATTGTTGTAGTGACACCACCATCAGCTGGTGGCAGCATCACCTGATGGGGATGCTTCTCTTCAGTAGGGGCTAGAGAATCTAGTCAGTGTGTGGGAATATGGATGGAACTTTATACAGGTCAATCCTGGAATAATTGAGTTAGAGGCTGGAAAAGGCTTGAGAAGAGGTTCATCTTCCAGCAGGATAGCGACCTTAAACACACACCCAGAATGAGTATTGTTTTGATTCAGTGGCCCAGTCAAAGTCTAGACCAAAATCCAATTAAGAATCAGCTAACAACCTTCATTTAATTACTGTTCACCTCTTCCTTATGCTCTGAGTGTAACTCTACACCATCTATGAGCTTTAGAGGAGATGGAGATGAAAACACTAAAAGCTGCTCTGTATGAAAGTTGTTTAATTTTTTATTTAATTGTTTTTTTTTATGGTAAATCATGTTTGACAAATATTTCATGTCAAATGTGATTGGTTTGGCTCCACCTAGTGGTTTTCCCATTATGTCGTTATTGCAAAGTCAGTGTTGGCAATATTCATCTTGGAAAAGACTGCATGGATTTGGATTGTTGGCTAATATGTTTTAGGAGTCCTTCATAATATTTACCAACAATATCGCCATCGCAAGATTTTCTAATATTGTGCAACCCGAGAAACCATTCTGTTGCAGTCATGAGTTTGTCAACACAAACTCAGTTTAGTAATAATACTGGCTGTTACCAAGATTCTGTGTTCACCTCCACAGGTGTGTCATCTGCATGATGGACTTTGTTTATGGAGACCCCATCCGGTTCCTGCCCTGCATGCATATCTACCACATGGACTGCATAGACGACTGGCTGATGAGATCCTTCACTTGCCCCTCCTGCATGGAGCCTGTGGACGCAGCACTGCTCTCCTCCTACGAGACCAACTAACCACCCCCTGGCTCACACTGGAACAGCAAAATCTACCCACACATCATATAACCTAAACCTCCTCACTGCTAACTTATATCCTGGATTAGTAAGATTATGAAGTTTAGGTCATGATTTGAGGAGGGTTAAAAATGTTGGCTCAATTCTGTTTCTGTGCTGATATATGTACTTAAATGTGAAGGCATATAAATGACTCTGTGTTTGTGCAACATTTCCTCAGTTAGCCTGCTGGACAGGACTGTATCTGAGAACGGACTGATGGAGTAAAGACAGTAATGCAGACAGCTGGTGTGAAGGTAGGAATCGGAGAAGAGAACTGAAGCGTGCCAGAGCAAATGTCATGATTAAGAAGACTTTAAACATATAATGTGTGCGCATATACAAACACACACATGCACAATTCCGTCAGTGACTTCCAGCCTCAGAAATGTGTCCACCAGAAGTGACAAGAGACATCTGACATTCATCACCGGGCTGCATATTATGTCTCGTGGACTGCTGGTAACTGATAGAGTTCATAATAAAAGCTAAAAGAGATGATCCCCAGCAGATGTGAGAACTGCAGAGTCACATTAGCTGAGAAACCGTCTCTGATGCAAAGCGGTCTGCAGGTGGGATAATTTGAGATGGACGTCCAACTTAAGACTACTGATGTTTAGTGCTGAGATACCACAGGCCTGCACTAGTCGTCTTCAGCACACAGGCCTAGTTGTTTGTCTGTACAGATCCTTTCTGTCAAACATGACTGGTTAACGGCTTGATTGACTGTCCTGTGGTTTTGTGAAGTGTTTTTGTTTTCCAACTTAAAGGGCTTTGTTGAATCTGTGTTCACCAAGAGTGAGGTAATAACAAAAGGACATGCAGTGTATGTTCTTTATTTACTAATGAAATGGATTGCTGGTAAAACTGTCCTGTCTAAAGTTTGGATTCATCCCTCAGATTATTAGCGAAAGCACAACTCAACAGCTTTGTTTTTTTGTTGTTGTTTTCTGTTTTTGCACATTGTAGTCATATTAGAACAATAGAATCAACATTTCTACAATGTGATCAATATCCGCTACATGAAAATCCCCATAAAAGTTATTGCATCTATAAACTGGCAGCAAATACAAGAGAAAACGGTTTGAGGCCTCATAAAACAAAGGCAAAAAAATGTTTAGTTGTTTGCATTTAGGACCAGTTGTCTTTTATTTCATCATATTTCTGTTTAAATGTAATGTTTCCCATGTGGGACAAATAGGCCTCAATTTTATTGATCTGTGACATTTTTACATTTCCATTCTCAATGTCCCCCAGTTTACCTGAAAGAGCACAAACAAATTAAATTACTTTGTTATATTCTTCTTCTGCCCTGCTTGCATAACTTGGATCATGTTTTAAATAATAAAACCAGTAAGCTCTCATTGAGACTTAAAAATGATGTGTTACACCCTGAGTATTTTTGGAAACCTTCATAGAAAGCTGATCAGCCATCTGTACTTTTGTTTTTTGCACAGTACTTTATATCTTTGTTGTGCATATTGTCCTCCATCCGCTAGGTGGAGCTTCTTGGCCTTATACTTTACACACGTGAGAGAGACTGCTGTATGGTGTGACTTTTCATTCTTTTTTGGAAATAATGTGGCAACAATGCCCTCTACTTCAGTTTTAGTGCAGCAGAACTGACAAAATTAGAGGTTTTCCAGCTACTTTATCTCAAGTTTTGGCTCGGGATAGGAGTCTGTATACAGACTGAAACATTTCCTTTGTGTTTCTCCACATCTTTGCACAAGATGTCGCTTAATCACAAAATGGAGTACGGTTGGACTCTGACTCATTATTTTGGTGACCTATTTATTTAAATTTGACCAAACTCATGTGACTGAGTGTTTTTAAGGTATTTTCTTTTTAATTTCTAAAGAACAAAATGGCAAGATGTTCTCACATGTGGATGGAGTATGTATGTTTGTGAATGCTTGTAATAACTTTTCTTGTAAGATTAAATATGCATATGCTCTGTATTAAAAGCAAATAAAAATGCAAAAAAGCACAACTGCTGGGGTGCTTCACTGCTTTACTAAATTTCAGTTTCCCCTGTAAGACTCAACAGCTTTCAGTTTCTCTATAGTGTTTATTTGATTCGTATGACTCTTAATCTTGATTCAAGACATTTCTAGCAACTTCATAGAAGCCTAAAATAATTTTTTGAGGCTCCATAGTTAGAGTGGGAAAATAAGTATTGCATATCAACATATTAATAAATCTTTCAAAATAGGCCTATGGGCTATTAGCCTATAGCCTGTATGAAATGTCCCAGATAATTCAATGTTAATGGGTTTTTTTGTTTGGTTTTTTTAACTGAAACTAGGTGAGACTTTCATTGTGTATTTAGGATAATTGTATTGCTGAGGAAGTCATCTCTCCTTTGTTGACATTTGACCTTTTTAGTACATTTGTTGAATCGCTTATTCAGTTATGTGAATATACCATATGTCATTTAAAACAGCCTCGCATCATAATGTTTCCACCTTCAAACATCACTGCAGGTATAGTGTGATTCTCTGTATCACTTTTGCCCAAGCTGTTCTCACAGGAACTTCCAGAAATTGAGGTTTTTATTGGCAATCAATTGGGACTCACCTAGTTATCATCTTGTAATGGTAGTGATCCTGATTTAACATAATTTACAGAGAAATTTCTTTGCACATGTAGACCACCTGGGTGCTATTGGCATAGTTGCAAGTCAATAATCTCTTGACTGTGCTTACTTAGCAAACATTGCAGTTTTAAATGTTTTAAATGTTATTTTGCCTGCTCCATCTGTCTTAAATGACTCGTTTGTTTTGTGCAGCATATTACAGAAATGTTCTTCTTAAAACGATCATTTCCTCTGCAGTGGAGATTGCGTGACTGTCAGGTACTTTGAACACATAAAGATAAGCACACAACAGAGGGGGAAATGAGAACATGGCAAATTTTATTTGCTTTAACGTGTCTATGCAAAACAAGCCAGATGCGCTGAAATAATTTTTATTTTGGTTATGAGCGCCAGGTCCTGGTCTTCACGTTTCAAGTCTGCAAGAGAGAAAGAGACAATGATTTATTTCAGATGTCTGTTTACAAACTTCACATTGCTGCAGTTACAAACAGTCATGAAATATGTAGAAAACTTATTTATGAGACTGCTTTAAATGCCGTCTCAGACGCAGAACAGACCACTGATAGGTCAGGCTGTAAACTCTCTCCAGCCAATTAAAACCCTGAACGTGTTCACGTCAAAAACGCAACCGTCATATAAGTCCATATATGGCTGAACTCCTCCCCCTCTTTTCCTTTTTTTCAGATGAGAAAGTTCTGCTACCTCCACAGAACGGAGGAGGCTTCGCGCCTTAGAATACAGTCAAATCCCAAAACGCGGTTATTACTTAGATAATTATCTCTAATGTGCACTTATTTCATAGTAATTTCTTCTTTACCAGAAATAAACAAATGTTAAGTGAATGCAGCCGACGTTTTACTCGAAATGAAACTGAGGCCTACAAGTATTACTAACCATTCCAGGTCGAATTGCTTGCAAATTCTTTACTACTTTTCGCGCATTACAACGCAGCGGATCCAGTTCTGCAGTGGTGCGTGCTGCGTTTCCAGAAAGTTCTTTCAATAGCGTAGCTATTAAATGACCAGTGGAGAGAACAGGAGGCCGCAAAAACAAACTAATTCAAACAAATAGACTTGACGCAACAAGAAATAGTTATGATCTGCATGTAGCTATTTTGTTCCTCCAAAGGCCCCCATGGCCATCTCAATCCCCAAATCTAAATGTTTCTGAAAACCTGGGCGCTCGAGAACCCAGGCCTCGAAAAATGATGCAAAGTGGAATAATATCCATCCCCTTGTGATGTGTCACTGAAGTACTGTTCTATTGACAAAAGATGGTGTATTTAGGTATTCAATTTCCATTTCGGATAAATTAAGAACTTAACTGAATTGAATTGAAAAGTGGTTGTACAAAGTTATAAGTTAACTAGTTATTGTTTCTACGCAACTAATTAAATATATTGGATGTTTTGTACAATTTTCAGAGTGAGATTATGCTCCTGCAATAAAACAATGTATTTTAAGGCATTTTGCACATCTTTACCGTGTAAAGATGTTCATATGCTTATGTTACAAACATATGAACGGCGCTGCCCTAATCGACTTAATCGGCTTCAGAAAAATTGCTTTTGTCTTTGTGGCGCAGACTCGAAGAAATCTACTTATTGCAACATGTGTAACTTTTTTTATTGTCGTTTTCAAAATTGTAAAAAATAAAGTGATTTGAAACGTCAATTAACTGGAGGCCCATCTTTCAGTTAGACTGTATTTGAGAAAATACAGTAGGCTACACAAAAATAACAGGCGTGTCTAATGAAGGACATTTCTTGTTTTTACAATCAGTATGGCTTTTGATGTCACATGATGAAGACGCATATCCGTCTTATTCATAAAGCACTTCGGCACAAAGAAGAAGGGTGCCGTCGACCCAACAGTAGAAGCTACAAACAAACTTATTTATTTGAACAACAGAAAACAATGTCGCGCCTCTGCTGGAACTTTCCCCTGCGTGAGGAAGAGACCTGTTGTTGGGACAAGTTGTCCCAAAAGCCCTTTTATAAAAGATAAACGCAGCAATAGGGTGTGACACTGAAAACTTCTTTCAGTTACTGACCTCTGGTGAGAAGAGTCTGAAGGTGACTAAAACAACATTTTCATTTGCCTCATGACAACACTAGAAGGGCCCATTATAAAAAACACAAATTAGCAATAAGACCTTCCCTCACGTCACTCAGGGTCCCAGATATTGTTCAATAAAATCAGCCGTCTCCACGCGGTTGAAGTCTCGTGCCAGCCACAGCGCGGTGTGCCCCTCGCGGTTGGTCCTCCGGGGGTCCTCGGTGAGGGCCAGGAGGATCCTCACCACCTCCAGGTGGCCCTCCCGCGCGGCCAGATGCAGCGGTAGGTTGCCGATTTCGTCCGCGAGATTCACGTTCGCGCCGTGATTTCCCAGCGCGCGCACGGTACCCACGAAGCCCGCGCGTGCGGCGTCGTGAGTCACGGTGAGGTTTAGGACCTGGTCTCGCACGTTGGGGTCGGCTCCTGCCTCGAGGAGAACCTCGACGAGCTTGGTGTTTCCGAGCATCGCCACCTGGAAACATGAGGAAAACAACAGAGTGAGTCACGGCTACTGGCTTCACAACTATTTTTATCAAACATCTTGGTAAGTTGATTTAGAACTAAAGTGTGTCAGTTTGTGAAAGATAAACTTGCAGTAGGAAGTTACATTAATTGATAATTTTGTCATATGCAAATGAGTTGAGGAAACTACGGCTGTTAAGTTTTGCACTTAAAAAAAAAAAAAAAAAAACAGACGAAAAAAGTGGGAGTGCACTTTTTTGCACGATATGAATCCCGTTACTTTCTTGGACCCAAGGCTCGTCAGTGAAAATTAAATAAACACCGAGAACTGAGGGTTTTTTTTGTTTGTTTGTTTGTTTGTTTTGTTTTTTTAACGTTTTAATTTTAATTTCTAATGTAAACCTTTTCCTGCAACATTTGCATGCCAGTGCTGAATGCGGATTCAAATGACTTAAAGATAAATCATATATTAAAATTAACGTAAAACGATACTTGTAGTAAAAGACAGAGGACTACTTTCGTTGGAGGAAGGATTCTCCAGAACTTCTTCGATCGTTAGATCAAGGCTGAGAACGGGAGTCAACCTTGACAACTTGTCAGGCCCAGACCTCTAACATTTTTTCCCCCTGTTATTGGAGACTTTGGTGACAATACGTGAAACATTCTGCAGTACCCGGGGTGAGAAGGCAGATCACTGCCGTGAGCCTCTCCCAGTACACACACAGAATATAAGCAGTATCCTTGTGCAGAGAAAGAATAGGACTCCACAGGCATATCTTTAAGTTGTCCCTTCTTGTGTACATGTCCACGTTTGAGGTTGTAACAGTATTTTTTTATGTTGTTATAGTTTTTGAACTATATATTACATTTTCTTTGGCAATAATGCCTTGTAGATATTGTTCTTCCTTAGTTTATTTGACAATGTGAAATATCCCAATTCATTCATTCATTCTCCTGGGAAATGACTCCTTTCTCTCCACATTCCCTGAGCCACTGTGACTCCACAGTAAGTGGAAAAACACTTTCCACCTTCATATTTGAGGTTACGTTTTACAATGCTCTACCAGCCACCGTAGCTGAAATATAGTGTGTGTGTGTGTGTGTGTGTGTAAACATAGTTTAAAGTTTACTTGTTGAATATGGAGAAAATAAAGATTTAAACATATCTTATTAATGGCAGTGCAAATTTTCCCTGTGAATCCAGCTCTCATTTAATCTGGAGCATGGGGAGACTTCACCTCTAACATGAGGCCTGTATTTTTCCCACTGAGAAATAACTTCCTACTTTCTCTCCATTTGCTCTTCATCTCAAAAAATGTTTTGGCGCTGACATTTTTTTAATCAATTTTTTTTTTTAAAAAGTTAATAAAACAATTCTCTCTTATGACTGAGTTCACAAGTCTGAAAAAAAACAAACAAACTGCTAATTAGTTTAGGTTAGACATTTTTAATTTGTAATATATATTACATAGTAAATATGGAATAAATGTAACTCCAGCACACAGTTAAAAAAAAAAATTGGCTTACTTTTGAACATAGAGAAAAAGCAGGAAATGACAGTTAAATAAACGCTGTGCAGTGAGTGTCAACTGGAGCCTTTAGAAGTGGCCTGGTTAGTTTCAACAAGAGATTGAGAAGCTTCAACTCTTTCAAGAGTTAAAACTACCCTCTCTTGTTAAAATAACTGGAAGAGTTACATTTACGCAAATTAAATACTCAGCACCGTGTTGATGTAATGCTGCCAATTTTACTAAATAGGAGAAAGTGAACTATTAGCCAGACCTGCAGAGGAGTCCTCTGAAACTCATTCAGTCCATTAACGTCAGCTCCAGCTTCCAGTAAATCCAACACCTTTTCCAGCTCCCCACACGCTGAGGCATTACAGAGCATGTCTGATCTGCACACCATCCTGAAAACAAAGAAAAAGTGTCTGTCTTTGTGGTCCGATCAAAATGAGGCCCCTCCTCTCGTCTTCTCCTCCTCCTCCTTCTGCTCTGATCACCTCAAAATGGGACATTTTTTGTGTAAGAAAAAAAAAAAAAGGTTGAAAATTTTAGGGGTTTGTTATTATTATTTCTTTTCTTATATAATTTTATGCATCCAAAGCCATTCTTCATCACATGTCATATAATTGCAAACTATGAATTAGTGTAATTAACATTTTACTTAATCTCACAGTATACCCAAAAACTTATAGTATTTTAGAACATTAATATATTAATATTTTTAACATGAAAATAAAAGGCAGAAGGCAACACAATGTTTGGCAGTGCACCACTCAGCAATCTATAAATGTAAAAAATAAGACACAACCTTCTAAGTGTTTTTGTTTTTCTTCCAAAGACTGTGTGTGTGTGTGTGTGTGTGTGTATATATATATATATATATATATATATATATATATATATATATATATATATATATATAAAAATTTGTTTCTCCCACATTCATGTAGTCTTAAAATGTCTGCTAAAAGCTGATAGACTCTTCCTGGATACATGTGCAGACAGACAGTGCTTTATTTGCATTTTTCCTCAAATGCTAAAATCTATTAAATAAAATATGCCTAAGATGAATGCTTTAAATATATATATATATATTTTTAGCCTATGTTTTGCTTAACTATAAATTCATGTTCAACTTTTGAAGGCATTGCTCATTTATCTTAGGAGCCACACCTGTTGGTGATGAGTTTACCACACTACAATAAATATGCTCTTTTTTAATGTAAAAAATAAAAACATAAAATGGGTTCGAAAAGAAACAAAACTACAAACACAACGAAAAAAAGCGTGGAACTTACTTGAATCGCAGCACATGTCTTCCTCTTATTCGGAGACATTAGAGACTTCTTACAAGTGAGCAAGCTGGTCTGTCAAACATGGGGGGAGGAGAGGGAAAAAAATCATAAACTGAATTATAATCAAAGACTTGATAAAGCAATCCTGCAGCAAACTGTCATTAACAAACGGCTGAAGTCCCATTTCTTAAAGCAATCAGCTAAGATATAACCATCATCAGGCACGACCAGCAGCCAGGTTGGATCCAAATATTGTTGAATCACAAGGGAAACATTTCGTTTCCATAGATTGCAGCGCGGCTGACCACAACCCGACCGAAAAACTGCAATATTAAAACTTAAGGTAGAAATAGAAATACCCTATGATACAAAAACGGTGTATTATAGGTTCAAAGCGAGGAAGAATGAAGCGCTCATTTTTGTTAAGACTTCAAACGTTCAGGCGCTTTGTTTTAAAAACCATGTCGCAGCCTCGCTCGCGGCAGGACAAAAAGAAGAAGAAACGGATTCGCACCATTTTGTCACCCAGAGGAGCGGCTGTTGTTCCGGGGAGGTGAGGTCTAAACCAACGCTCAAACTGGACCACCAGTCCTGATGCATTTCAATCATGTGACTGATTTTAGCCAAACCCAGCAGTGCCCTCAGCAGGATGCGATTAAATATGTTCTTATCTAGGACTCTGAATAAAGTCAGTGTATATATATGTATATATATATATATTGCTATGATAGCTGTCAAGGACCTCTCAGACTTTAGAAGTTATTTTTGCTCGAAACTCTAGCATGTCATGGTTTCACTCTCCTCATCCCTTCAACGAGCGCTTTGCCACCTGCGTCACAGGAAAGTGCCGTCGCCTCTAACCAGATCATCCCCCGGCGAACTGTGAAGGAGCAAAGCAACCTTTTATCCCCAAATGTGGCGGGTCACGAACTTGATGGGAGAATAAAATCCGGAACACGTTTCAAATTCAAACTTTACTGACAAAATGGGCTCTGCCAGTCTAACACTCCGCGCCTAAAGCAAGAAAGCGATGCCTGCATTTTAATGTTCACGTTCAAGTTTACTTAATTATAAAGCATGTTTGATAAATTATTAAACATCTTACGACAGTAAAAGCAAAAATAGTCCTAAACAATAAAGAGCATCCCCGCCCCTCCTCCCGCACACACACACACACACACCCACACACTTTCTTACTGTTCTCTTTCCAAAAAATGATTTCTGCAGCCCTGTTCTCCACATTCATCCCTTTTCAAATGAAAAAGCAACAATCCAGGGTTTTGTTATTTCCTACCGTTTGTCCCACATATATATATATATATATATATATATATATATTTTTTTTTTTTTTTTTTTTTACAAATTGTGATATAAAAGTAGCATTACTTTAGGGCACACTTTTTTTATTTTTGTGGTATTTTCAATTCAACTCTTCGGGGCTCCGAATAGGCTGCTTAAAACATGATTAAAATCGTCAGACCAGACTGAGCTTCCTTTCATTAATTGTGAAAAAAGTTAATTTCAGTAATTTTGGGACTTTATCAATGAAGGTCAAGATATAGCCAGTTCCTGAAATGGTTGCAAAAAAATAGTCTACCCACACAAATGGGCACTTCCCTCTTTTTTATAACGCAGCTGTAAAATTTTTTGCTTTAAAATAACCACCAGCTACATGAATGGGTGACTTCTGCATGAATGGGGAATTATGACTCTCAATATTTTCATGTGTGTGTGTGTGAGCAGACTATACCAATGAAATTATTTCAGATATATAAGCCTGCCTGCATCCACTTTGCTATTCATAGATCCCCTTTGTTTGTTACTCAAAATATTGTCCTCCAGTAAGTGTGAGGAGAAGATAACTGGAAAACCAACAAATGAATCTGCAAGAGTGGCTTAATAAGATCTTGGGATGAAGATGAAGTAGTTTACTTAGAAAGCTTTCATAATGTTGTAACCGGCTAATTAGGCAAGAAGCTCATAACAAAAATGCAACTGAACAAAAGTATGTTCAGTTACATTTTTATTTCCTTTGTGGAGGGTAAATAAGGAAGCAGTTACTCATTACTTCCAATTTTTAGTTTCGAAATCAAAGGCCTTCAGTTTGTCTCATTTAGACTCAAGTTTGTTTTCTTGATGTTGACATTCAACAGCTTAAAATGAAGTGAACTTCTGATGGACATAATCAGATCTGCTTCATGTAAAGGGTGAGGTGTATACATTTAATGAACTATAAAAATTCTTATTTTCAGTGGCAAATGATCATGTGCACTGATATATAAGTCTGCATATTAGTGTCTTAGAGGGTTCCTTACCTCACCTTTACCAAGAGTTTTATTTTTAGAGATGTATCCTTTGACAAACTAATCTGGGAAGTAACTTAATATAAATCTAGACTGCATAATAGTGGTGATAGTGATTATTCGTAAGATATATATATATAAAAACTAACAAAGAGATGCTGTTCCAACAAACAACACAAGCTCAAATATTAGCAAACAGGAATGTTGTAATCAGGTGATTGCAACATTCCTGTTGTGTTTAGCTTTAACACGTGTTTCTGTTAAAGCTAAAGAGTAGGGTTGGTACGACTGCACAACTTTGGTGAATCGCACACACAACTCTGACATTTCTTATAATCTCAGCAGAGGAAGTCACTTTCACAATTCATCTTTCCTGTTGAATTCACAAGAAGTAAAGTTTTTCTACTAAAAGCTAAAAGGCAATTGTCAGTGAACCTAATTTTTTCCAAACGGAATATGTTGCACTATGTATTTTATTAATGAAAACATGAAATATTGAAATATTGTCAGTGATATTTGGACCCATCAAGTGACAATCGTACCTGATGATGACTCTTTTCTCATTTGTTTATAGCATTGTTGCAATAGCAACAGATGCATACTGAAAGCTTCAATCTGTGGAGACAACAGAAAATTATGAACACGGTCTTGAGTGGGGAGTGGGGTTTCATTGGTTCACTTCCAGTCTTCTGCTTCACCTTACTGGTCCCAGAGCAAATGGACGGACACTTTCAGAGGTTATCCGAGAAGATATAGTCATAATGACTAAAATGAGCACTATGCTTTTAGATTAAAAATAGCTCACCCATAAGTGTAGAGTCCAATCCAGTCATGAGTCTACAAATCCACAGCAGGATTTGTTTTAAAATTTCAAAGATGTAAAAAAATGAACCTCTTGCTTTAATTTGGAAAACACACATTTACAGTTGTATTTATATATTTTAATCCATGTGTAAATGTCAGAACGTTTCTGACAACAAACTCCACGTCCTGATCTTCACTGACCTTTTCTTAAGTCTGTAACAGAGGGAAAGAGAATAAAAAACTGAATTAGATTATAAAACAAACATTTACAAACTACATTGTAATGCAGTGAGGAAAAACATGGGAAACATACATCACTCATATTATGAACAAAGAAGAAAGTTTTGTTTTTTTTGGTTGCTTATTGATAAGACACTGGAGGAATGACATTGAGATCTAGATCTGATTTAACGGTTTATTATATTATCTTTATTCCCTGCATTGTCGTGCACGTCGTGCGCTGTTTGCTTTTAACAGAACAGCACTGCGGAGATTAGTTTGAAAAAGAAATTGAAATTACCAGACACGGCGAGGAGATGCGGGAAGCATCTTGCAAACTTTTTAAAAGTTTAATATATATAAATATGTTTTAGCGCAACATTTAATATGGAATCACGTTATTCATTTAGATTTAGACTTTATATGAACCTGTTCTCTGGTTGCAATCTGCACATGACGCTTTTAGATTAAAGGTAGATAATCACAGCCTAAAAAATACATAATCTTATCTTCTATAATTAAGATAATTATATTCTCTCCCAAGTTTACATTAAGAGAAGAAAAAAACCCGCTTTGCATGCGTGTACAAGTTTGGTGCGTACATTGTTTATATGTAGATAAAAGTAATGCAACAAATAAATCGCAGATTTCTGCACAGGTCCCTCTTGCAAATGAGATCTGAATGTCAATGTTTTTTTTGTTTGTTTGTTTGTTTTACCTGATTTAATAAATGAAAGAAAATTAAAGAAAACATGCCACTCGCTTTAGTAAATGTCCAGTTCGTTAAATGTATTTAATTTCTTTGAAGCCAGAAAGCAGCTGCAGATCCACCGTTTCTAACCTTTGCAATGTTGGTCACTTGAAGAGTCGGGGACAAAAATGAGCTGACGCTTCTTACAGGCCAGTTCAGGCTCTCGCAGCGAGTTTCGTACTTTCGGCGACCAGCGATAAAGAAATATTCTATCGCAAGTTTTAATAATCATTTCATCTGACCCCCACACGGATCAGAGCCACAAGTATCATAAAAACACACAGTACACGTCATAGTGGGTCAAAAAGTATTTCCCAAAATAAATTAATTCAAAACGGATTGCCAGACACATTGATGCTCATTTGTGGCGGCCAGCTATTTGTTGTAGCATATAATCATTTATTTTTCAAATTAAGGTTAATACTAAAAAAACAAAACAAAACAAAACAAAAAACAAAGCAAAAACCAAAAATTAATCTCCGCAGCAATAATATTACTCAAGAAAAAGGAAAAGGTACAGTGCAGTAAAACTACTATTATAATTACCTTTTTTCCAAAAAAGTTACTCATATGAATGTAAAAATTCCTCCCCGCTTTTGAACAACATCAGTAGCCTCCAGGCTGCTTGTTAACAAGCTGAAGGTGCTGTTTTCGTCATCATTTAGCCAACATTACCTGCATCTAACAGCTTTACTCAACTCAATCGGTTGATTTGGGGGAAAAAATTTGCAAAGTTCTTTGAGTTTTGCTGGTTTTCTGTAATGATTCTAATACACCTGAGTAGCTGCAGGTCTCCATCGCAACTGCTCAGGCGTAAACCCAGCGCGGGCGACTTTACGCCCATGTTGCGTTTAAAAGCGACTCGGAAAAGCAGGTTACGACGGAGTCCTGACATTCTAACATTTACACATGGAACGGATTAAACAGTTATAACTACTGAAAAAATGCGACAGAAGGCACAGACATGGTAAGTACGGAAGCCCCTACTGTATTAAATCGAATAACAGAAAGTTGGCCACTTTAGGGTAAAAACAACAAACAGCGTCCAGGCCACCGGGCCTAGGCCAAGTTTAGACCTGACCTTGACAGACCCGTTTTTCTGCACGAGTCACGCCCAACGACACAGCTATCCTGAACAAAGAACTACTGTCGGCTACAACACTAATGTTGAATGATCGCCATTGTAAAATAATAATAATAAAAAGCCACTCAGTGCATACTGAAGAAAGAAAGCACATAAAGACCAGAAATTAAAAAACCACTTAGGCTACATAAATCTGGCATAATTTATCAAGGCCACCCAGATTTTCTCTCACAGCAAATACCACACAATATGCACACACGTCACCTCCTACAGCGAAACGAGAGACCAGATTTTTTAAAACTGAGCTGAATGTATAATCCAGTACCAACTTTACAGAAGCAAGAAGGTGAAGACAGTCGGAAAAGGAGGTCAGTTGTGACCACAGAAAATATCCTGTAAGGACTTTTAACAGAATCCAAGTTTCACTTCAAATAGCCTATTTAATTTTGACACAGTGGGTTCATACATCGGCGCAGTGGTGATCAAATGTTGCACAGTTTTGCAGCCGCAGTTCTATTATGGACATTTCCTGCTTATCCTGTTGCTCTAAAGCCTTAAAGCATCGTTTCATGCTTCACTGTCTTATAAATGAAAGGTGGATCTTCGCTGGTACATTTGAGACGCTCGTTCTCGATGCTTTAAAGGTGCCTGACAATGAATGACAAATAGAAACGTCGTTTATGTAGTTGGTAAAAAATCAGTGTTTTAAATATGCCAGGAACAACGGCGTGAAACATACAAATCAACAAAGTAGGCAGCCGGGGCCACAATTTACTGAGATTTTTGTGTTGTTGTTTTTTTTATGGTTACTTCATCCATTCTTAAAATTAATTTTACTGCTTCCTTTATTTTGCATTATTATTATTCGACTAAACCGCGCTCGTTGTTTTTAAAACCGCGCTCATAGTGAACTGGACCGAAGTCTTACAGGTACAAAGTGTTCAAAGCTTTTCTGTTTTAAATAAAATCGATTGCGGCGAGAAACCTCAATAAGTTGTAAACATAAATAACTTTACAGAACATTGGTGGATCTTTTTTTCCCCCCGTTTCTCTTTTAAAATGACTGTTTTTATTGCAAAGAAAAATTCAATGCACGTTTAAATAAATACATTATTTTTAAAACCATGACGCATCCGCTCGACAGCATCCTAAAAAGTTTTGGTCCAGGCCTTATGCCAACCCCAAATCACTCACTCGGGAACAGGAACAGAGCATAAGACATACTTTCTTCAGCTTTTTAGACGTCTCTACCCCCCTGGAGTCCTGCGACAGCACCACAGGGTGTTCTTCTCGACCCTCTGAGGATCACTGGTGTTCTCCAGATGCAGCTTGACCTCCACCAGATGTTCCTCCCTCTCAGTCAGGTGCAGCTGCAGGTTTCCCTTTTGGCCATTGACGTCAACCCATTGTCGTTCAGCACCCTATACAGCTCTGGAAAAAAAATAAGAGACCGCTGAAAAACTATCAGTTCTCTGATTTTACTTGTTTGAGTAAAATTAGCTTTGTTTTTTTTTATTAGTCTATGAACTACTGACAACGTAACTGTCAGCAAAAAAAAAGTATTTGCAGGAAATAAGAAATGGTCAGAAAAAACGAAATAGATTAAGTGCTTTCAGACGTCAAATAATGCAAAGAAAACAAAGTTCATGTTCATTTAGAAACAACGATACTAATGTTTTAACTCAGGAAGAGTTTAAAAAAAATCAGTATTTGTTGGAAAAACTGTTTTTAGTCACAGCGGTCATGCATCTTGGCATGCTTTCCTCCAGACTTCCACCCTGCTTTTGGCTGACCTTATGCCATTCATTTGAGTGGAATGAGGTGGACCTGAGCTGGAATTCAACTGAGACCGGAATAGAATAGCTGTCAGACACGTAGAGATGCTGACTGTTGGAAAACTGTGCAGTGGTTTCTTAATGTTTTCCAGAGGCCGGTATTGCGGCGGCGTCGGGAGTCACGGTGAGCCCGTGGACCCGGTCGCGCGAGTTGGGGCCAGCTCCTGCCTCGTGAAGCCCCTTGACCAGTGCCTTACCACCTGGACACAAAGAAAAAAATACAAATAAATAGAAAAATATTAGACCACTTTGGCTGGAAAAAAAAAAAAAAAAAAAAGTTGGATAAACCCCGAGGCCAGTCGGTCCTCGAGGGCCGGCATCCTACATGTGTTATTCTCTTCCTGGTGGCAGTAACAACCTTTTCAGCATGTCAATGTTCTCCTTAGGCCTTCTAACGAGCCATCATTTGATCCAGGTGCGCTGAACTACCTAGAGAGAACTAAAACATGCAGGATGCCGGTTCTCCAGGACCGACTCTGGGCACCACTGGTCATGCATGTTCGATCACTTTGTCATAAAGTCGAAGAGTGTCTGCCTTACAGACAATATCATGACCCGTATTTGACTGCCAACAAGTACTTTCAAATCTACAAATGAGTATTAGCTAGCGGTATTAGTATGTGGAAAATCGTGCTTGTGGTTTACAGTTTCCTGTGAGCTACTATATCACCTTCTTTCATCCGGCCCCTCTGGACCCAAAACCCCGTTCCACGAACTCATGTGTGTTCCCCAACAAGAAGTTACTTAAAAACACAATGCTTAGCAGTATAGTTTTGGACATAGTCATAGTTTGTTGGATGACCTAAATTTAAATTGGAGGTGGTGCCTTATTTTGCAGTGCATTAGAAATTTATTTATTACTCTTACAGTCAGACTTGCCCCCCCCCCCATACAACTAAAAATATGCTATGTATTTTAGAATGGATCAATTCAATCTTAATGTAATTTTATTTGTTTTTACAGCGTTAACTTCCTGGTTCATTTAGCTGAGATACTTTTTGTTTTATGGCATGTAAATTTCCTATTAACCCTTTATTACATTTGACTAGCTCATCTGCAACATCACACTCTGTCTCAAAATAATTCCTTTACAAAGCTACTGAGATGAATCTGAAAAAATATATTCAATTTAAGAGATGCATATATATGCATTCATTTTAATTTAGTTAATTGAAATAAACTGATTTAAAGACATTTATCTTTTTTCAAACTGGTATAAAAAATAGGTTTAATGCTGAATAAAAAGAGAAATGTCCCTTATATTGCAGCAGAAATATACGCAGCGATTCAAGTTTTCAGCAGGGCCCAAGAAGACACACACACACACACATAAGCATAATTATATTATAAAAATAATTATCATCATTAAAAATGAACCACACATTTGGTTTTTGCAAACACTTGAAAGAGACAATAGTTGTCTAAACCCAAACCAAGCTGCACGGAAAAACATTCCTTCTTGAGGATCCAAGAACTGAATTAGAAACACGTGTGTTTCTAATTCAGTGTTTTAACAGTGGAACATATACGACTGAGACGCTTTCTTTTCGTCCTTTTCGGATGGAAAGAAAGACGTCATGAAGAACAGTGGATGTCCAGTTGCCTTCCACTGAAGCATTTAATTTTTCTGACAAAACACAAAGTCATTGAAATGAGTGATTCGAAACAGAGTTCTCCTCAAATGACCCCTGAACGGCAGCACAGGCATCCCTGCCCAATAAATTGGGAAATATTGTGACTATACATTTAAATAGCTAAATGGCAAAGATTATAAATAGGCGTAAGCAAAAATAAATAAATAAATATAATGAACGAAAAAAAAAAGCCGCACCGATCATCAGCCAACATGATGTCATCATTAACCGTCACTTCCCGCTCGTTTTCAAAACAGCAATCACAATAGAGAGAGTCTATTTCTTACTGTATATTGTGCGTCATCATGGGAAAGCTTCTGCTGAATCGTAGCGAGGTTTCCTTTCATTTCCAAAAATGACTCGTGCGGGTCTAAGATGATGCTTTCACATCATCATGACTGAATATCTATAACAATAAGGCTCAGATCCGCTCTGAAGATCCCTCATATTTAAGATGAAGCGAGCCTCTGTCAAAAGTTTGAAATTGTCTGCAAAATAGGCTCAGATGACCTGATTGGACAGAGAAAATTTAAATAGGAGGAGTCATAACTGTCAAAAAAAGAGAGAAAAACTGGGGAAAGAAACCATCTTGACGCTACGTGACTGTGTGGATTTCAGCAAATGGAGGATGTGGTCCGCAGAGCACAGGCCCCTCGCAGCATGCGCACACGAAGCTTCATCAACTCCTTATTCATCACATGGTAGAAATAAGCTGAACGTGGACTGCGCTGACTGCGTCGAGCTTTTCTCCTTTCTGTTTCTGTTTTAGCGTCACCCTCTTGTGGCCATATGCGGTACTACCCCTCAAAATCTGTTTTATGTTATATTAAACATAAATTGTTATATTTAACAATACATAAAAATTTATGTATCGATAAAAAATAATAACTTTCCTCTTATTCTTGGTGTGTTACTTACCGAGGAGTTCAAATTTAGCTTTTCTTCTGAGTCAAGGAAAGCAGCCTGGTGCACCTTGAGATGACTGTACTGTTGTATTCTCCATTAATCCGACTATATAAATGAGACTTTAGATTCAAAGTAGACAGTGGAATTGTATTCAGTCCACACTTTGTCAAGGTAACCTTTCACTGCATTTATAGGTGCAAAACTCATCATCACATGCATTTTAGACTGGATGTTTCTTCAACATATTGGTTTGAAATATATCATGGGAATTTCAGGTTTTTCCATGATTCAAATTCTGTTGCTCAAACTAAAGACAAAAGAGACCTTCCAAACAACTGTTTATTCAATACCATTCCTTTTGATGTGGAGAAAGCATACGATTTGTGATGGAGAGAAGGGTTAATTATTAAATTACATCAGATAGGTATAGGAGGTAATATGTTTACTTGCTTATGGGATTTTTTTTATGTGACAGAACTATTCAAGTCAAAATAGGATCTCATGTTTCAATATTATGTAGAATAGAAAATGGAATTCCTCAAGGAACATTATTCTCAGTTATGATTAATGACATTTTTAAAGATTTATCAATTAGTTTTGGCAAGTCACTTTTTGCTGTTTATGGAGCATTATGGAAAAGGGGAAGAAATGTAGAACATCTCCTTTTAAAACTTCAAGAAGGCATAGATAAAGTGGGTAAGAGAGTGGGGTTTTAAATTTTCAATTGAGAAGACAAAAGTAATGTTTCTTACAAATAAAAAAATTGGGGTTGATAAAAAGTTGTATTTATATGGAAAAGAGTTAGAAAGGGTTGTCTGTTTTTGTTTTTTGGGAGTAGTTTTTGATAGGAAACTAACTTGGGAAAATCACATAGAACATGTTATGGAGAAAAGTAAAAAGGTTGACATTATGAGGTGTTCAGCAGGGTTGACATGGGGTCCAAGTTTTGAATCACTTAAAAATGTTTACGTGTCACTAATTTGGTCAAGAATAGATTATGGAAGTGTGGTGTATGGTTCAATGGCTAAAACTAGGTTTAAAAATTTAGATGTTATTCAAGCTAGAACATTGAGAATTTGTTTAGGGGCAGTTAAATCAACTCCAGTATGTGCTTTGCAAGTAGAATCAGGAGAAATGCCATTATGTATCAGAAGACAACAAATAATGGATAATTACTGGATAAATTTAAAAGGACATAATGAAGATCATCCAGTTAAGAAAGTATTAGAAAATTGTTGGGAAAGATGAAAGGAACAAATTACTATTTTTGTGTGGGTTGGGGATGACAGAACTAAAACATTTAATGTATATAACAAAGAATTTAGTTCAACAGTATTGTGGCCTTTGAGACTTATATGGACATGGAAATGTATTAATATAGACAGATCATTATCAAATATTAAGAAAAGAAATATAACAGATATTTGCCAAGAATTTTTAATCAAATACAAATATAATGATTATTTGCAAATTTATGCTGACAGTTCAAAAAACCCAAAAGATGAAGCAACTAGTATAGCAGTAGTGATTCCTGAATTAAAGATTAATACTTTAAAAAGAACATCTAATTATCTCAGCATATATGCAGTGGAAATATGTGCTATATTATCAGCTTTAGAATGGGTGGAGGGGTGGAGAAATAAAATAATAGTTTGTAGTGATTCATTAACTGAATATTGAAAAGGGATGTACAAATAATCATCAAAATATATTAGGTTATTGCTGTTCATCATAGAAGATGTGAACAAAATAAAAATGTAATATTATTTTGGACTCCTGCTCATGTAGGTATTTTGGGTAATGAAAGAGCAGATAAGTTAGCTAAGGAGGCTATTAAAAAAGAAGATATATGCCAGTAAAGTTATCTAAATCTGAAGGCAAAAGTATAGTTTGGAAAGAAAGCAAGAAGATATGGAAAATTAGGTGGGATAATGTAATAAATGGTAGGCATTTATATAGGATACAAAATACAGTTGACGTAGTAAGGATTAGAGAAATAAACAGGAGGGAGGAGATAATTATAAATAGAATAAACATTACTGATTTATGTAGTTGGTGTGATACTGTAGAAACAATGGAACATCTTTTTATTAGTTGTCGAAAATACGTAAATCAAAGAAGATTATTAAAAACGGAATTAGGTTTTAATAGGGAATTGAAATATGAGAATGTGGTCGATCAATTAAATAGTATTGAGGGAAAAAATAAGATTTTTTCGTTTTTAAAAAAAATACTGGGATCATTATGAGAATTTGAGGTGTAGATATTAGGATCCAATAGATGGCAGTAGTGCGACAACAATGGATGCAAGCTGCCGTTAAAATCTAAAGAAGAAGAAGAGCAAGTTTTACGACAGTTGAAATCACTTTACGCCAGCGGTAAAGCAATGGGCTAGCTGACAATAATGACTTGAGATAACCGGGCACTGTAACGTAACTTTACTGAACTTTGTCTATTTTGAGGCTGTTAACTCCACGTTCACTTTAATATCGATAAATAACTAATATCGCACTGACAGCCGCCTCTAAGTATCCATTTTTTTATCTGTACTCAGCGTCTGTCTGTGAGTCAGTGGAGAGGTATTGCTTTTAGCCAGTCATTGCTATGGCCTCCGACAGCGGCGAAAGCAACATGGATCGAGAAATGATCCTGGCCGACTTTCAGGTGGGTCCTCGTTTGTTTGTTTGTCCGTGTCATTGTTTACAGCTGGAAGCGTTTTGTCTTCCGTGTGCTAAATTAAATTAAATGTCTGGCATCAGAAACAGCAACCCTGCTCGTCGGAAGCAGCCAGGATCTCCGAGTTAGCACGCAGAGCTAACTTACTGACAGCTCGGAAACGGACTCTGAACACACTTACTAACCAAAAACTCGGTGTTTACATTGCAGGCTACCGAAACTGTCGGGCCAATAATGGGACAATACTGGTTTTCAGTATCAGTTTAGATGTAAATGGAGCTGCTGCACCCAATAAAACAATCAACTTGTTTACATATCGTCCCTTGTTGTTTCTGCAGTTTTAACACTTGACGCTAAACGTCGACATATTCAGGATTTCTGTTTCCAATCAACTCCAATCTGGATTCCTATTGTCTTCTATTGAGTCAACTGGTTATCTTCCCAACAACCCTAATCTGTGATCTTCTTCCTATAAGTGCTAGCTAGACAAAGGACAGATCTATTAATGTCTCCTCTAGTGTCTATATTCTGTCATGCAAACATTTTTTTAAAAAAAAGGGGGTTTCCAAAAAAAAAGAAAAACAAATCAGGACAGCAACATTTTTAACAGCAGTATTCACTTTAGGATTATTGCTTCCTGATAAAATAAAGTATAATCATAGAAAATCAAAAATAGAACTCTATTCTGGGGTTTTAATACATTAAGGAATTGGCCAAAAATTGTAAACAGTTCTCTCGTGATCAGCAAGTCAGCTACCTAACAATCATATTTTCTATTTTTATTAATTTAAAAATGCATTTAAACTAAGAATTTATACTATAATTTACAATAAATACCTCAACTAACAGAAGATAATTTAATGCAATCTTTGAGTTTAATAAAATCAGATAGGCTTTGATGTGTAAAATTGGAAGTCTTGTGGCTAATTTACATCCACTTTATCAGAGAATATCGCTTCTCTATTTGGTGTTAAAGTCCTTATTAAGCAGTGTGGGGAAAGGTGAAAGTCTGAATCATCAGACATCAAAGAAAACCATAAATCAGTATCTGCCAGAAGAAAACTCCAGAGTCTCCCAGTAATCTGTAGTTTTAGGATGAAGTCATAGTCTATTCGTTTGTGGACTTTGAAACACTGTTTACCCTAGCTTTCTCTTAATCTATAAACACACAAAAAAATAAGTCTCAAAATTTGGATAGCCAGCCCACAATACTGACTCCTTTATTACAGGTTCCTCTCAAATCAAAATATTTTTGAAAAGTTAATTTAAGTAAAACCTATAAGTGAAACACTTTATACAGACAAATTACTCTGAGATTGATGTTTCCAGGGTTTTGTTTTTGTTATGATGACTTACCCCCCCCCCCCCTTTTTTTTTTTTACACAAGATTAGAATATTACACCAGGTTAGTAAGAAAAAAATTGGTTTAATGAAAGTTTGTTAAAATTACTAGAATCTTATATCAAGATTATTAAAATGCCGACCGAGCAGATTTCATCATGTCATAAAGTGAGCTGAAAGTGGGAATGTTTGTGAAAGCCTAGACATCAAATGCAAAAACATAAGAATGATAAAGTGCATTTTATTTTACAATGTAATGTAACAAAGGATCACTTGGAGTAACTACATCCAAAACCAGTATAACTAGATTATCTACCGATAAGTCATCATTCTAGTCACATAAACCCCTTAAAAATACACACATTTATATAGCAGTTTGACAACGCCCAATAGTTAGTGTGTTGGCACTGAAGTGAATATTCTCAAACATCTGACATCATCTTCAGAGCAAAGATTGCAATTACAAAACATCAAACATATGAGCACATATGATCAATCATAACTGTGATGGGCAATAATAGAAAATGTTTCAATGGAAAGCATGTCACAATATTCAAAAAGACAATATTATGGGACTGGTCATGGAGTGGTTATTGGTTGCTTAACACGTTCAGCTTTTCTGGATCTGGATCCTTTCTTCACTCACACTATACATTTCAAAACCTCTAAGTTGGTTTAAAATGAATACATAGTTGTTTCTTGTGAAAATGACTTCAGTATTACAATGTAATATTTTGCATCAACACACTTCGAATGAGCTGCAAAACCAGTTCACAGAGCTGAAACAGGTTTTATTGCTGGCAACCTGATAGTTATGTGTGATTTAATCTGAAAAGGGCTTTGCAGTCAAAAGGGTCATTGCAGAAAATGAAACCTGCTGTTGAAGTTACAAACAAAGGATGTTATGAAAAGATCCTGCTGCAATCATTGCATCTTATCCTAATGTGGTAAGGTTTTTAACATTACTTCTATAAGTATGGGTGTTTAGTCAGAGTTACAAAAATCCAAAATAGGTGCTTGATTCAAAGAAAAAATCAGCAACTGAAAATTGATTCTTGCAAATTCCCAAGTCTCTGACAGGATAACCAAACACTAGATTGGACAGATGTGAACTGTTTTTAAATAAATGCATCCTCTGCGGTAAAAAAGAAAGCGCTTCATTGCAGGGGACCTTAAGTTTTCACGTTTCATGTATCTGCAGCTGAATTTAATACAACTTGAATTTTCCGTTTTTCTGTCCTCTCACAGGCTTGCACTGGAATCGACAACATCGCGGAGGCAATCACTCTGTTAGAGCTTAATAACTGGGATTTAGTGGTAAGTTCGTTAGCTTCTGGCTCTGGGCTTTACTCTTGGACATTTAGTCTTCAGTTCATCTAGAGTGCAAGTTTCTGGAGAGGTTTTATCATCGAGAGACACACAGTTTGCAACATTCCCCCTGTTTGGGGAATGCTTCTTGCAAGCAACCTTCATCTCAGCAGGAAGGTTGTTGTGAGACAAAAGTGTAAGTCCTGTATTGTGTGAAGGAGAGACTGCAGTGGCCAGAAAGATCAGGTCCAGTCGGGGTTAGATTAATTCATGATGAGCCCCGTGCAGTGACGTCCCGTTTGGAAGGGGTCAGTCTATAATTAGATGTATGCTGGCAGCAGCAGAGCAGACAGTGGGGACTGAACTTTTTGCTGCTGTGGATCTGATGACTTGCAGTTCCTCTGCAGTGGGTGTTGGTTCTTGTAAAACAAAAAACAAGCCTGTGGTCTTGGTGAGGGTCCGGAGTGCAGTTGGGAAAAATGGATACATTCTCACATTCCCCCATTTAAGAGACCAGGAAACAATAAACGTAGCAGATTACTGAATTATTATTTTTTTCTAATCTTTTAGATGTTTAATTGAACCAATGTCAGCTCTTAGGTTATTGAATGACAGTGTCATCGTCCAAAGTCCTCAGCTACACTCCAAGCCTATATCATTGTGGATGCCTCACTTTCTGAAACTAGAACAGCTGCTGCAGCATGATAAAATCTTGTCTGCTTATCTCTTTTGACATAAAAGTTTACATGTCACTGTGAACTTTTACTCTTTAAGACTGAAACTAAAATAAATGTGGCTACTTGTCTCACTTAGGTTGCAACATAAACTCTCTACTGTTTTGCAGCATTGCAAAACCTGCAACAACTTCACGTGTTTAGTCCTACTATTAAGTCTGTGTCATTCTTATGACACACAGCTGCTGCTCTCAGTGTCCCAGTAGGTGAGAATTATAGAACTCAGGTATCAAACATGCTTAAGTACAGCTTAAGGATAATAAATTTGGTTTATTGTAGGTTATATTTGATAGTTTTTTCTTCATCAATTTACTTTAAAGATAACAGAGCCTGATTAGGCAAACAATAGGTTTAAAAACTTATTTTACTTCTAAAGTAGGAAATATTTTTAGAAAACTGTGTCAGAGCTTAGGATATCTCAGGAGGATGCCTGTTTATTTCTGGACTGTGTGTATGATTAATTACTGCTGTTGCACAGAGAAGTTAATAGGCCTACCACAAGTCAGGAGATTTAAGCAGGCAGTGTTGGTCTCTCTCGAGCCGAGCTGCACCCAGGAGAAGAAGGCTTTGTGATTTAAAGTTTTTTTTTTTAGAGTAATCAAAACACTTTCAAAACAAACTGTGGAGTTATGCCAAAATGTCAAGCCTTATTTACACAAGGGACACCTTGAGCTCTAAAGCAAATGCTCTCCTACTTGTTCAAACCTTAAAATTATTACAAATAACCTTCTTTTGCTCACTATTTGGAAACTGCATCACTAAACGTGTGCTTGTGCAGTCTTATGTAAAAGGGGTATTAACTTGGCCTGAAGAAAACAGGACAAAACAAATAAGAGAGGTGGAATTTTGAGACAAATATCTGCAAGTCTAAACAATCGATGCAGGGATGTAACAGACCTGTGCAGTGCATTTGTTTATCTAAATAGCTTAAAGAAAAATATATATTTTTTTAAATGGCATGTCAGCACCAAATAAAGACAGCACCCACTTCCCTCAGAAGTAGCTCCTCCTTTCCAGTGTTTGAGTTGTCTCACCTTTTCTCACTGATACATCCTGATGCAATGGAGAGCAGATGGGGGGGAAAACACCTGCATCAGCTGTAGATTTAAAAACTTCATCCCAACCTAACAAAAGAAACACAAGATGCTAACAGGATTTCCATGTATTTTGGAGAAGTCTGGAATTTTACTTCACAATTTTTAAGATCTGGTTAAATATGGAGGCTAAAATGTATATATATTTTTTTGCATTTTCAGACTTTTCTTCCTTGTTCTTCCTTCCATAATTTTCATCTTTCCTTCCTTTTTTTACTTTCTTCCATTTTGGTCTCCTTCTTTCATTGTGTCCTTCCTTTCTCCCTTTTGGCATCCTTTGTGTCTTTACTTTTTTCCCCTAATTTTTGTCCTCCCATTTTTGTTTCCTTATTCTTTCTTCATCTCTGTCCTACCTTGTGTTCCTCATTTTCTCCTTCCTTATTTCATTTCTTTTTTACTTCCTGCTTGTCTTCTTTTTGTGTCCTGCATTTAAAGCTTCCTTGTGTCCTATCTGTCCACATTCCTTCCTTTTCCTTTCTCTCATGTCCTCCCTTATTTCCTTCTTGTTCTTCTCTTTATTTTATTACATGTACCCCCTTTTCTTTTTTCTTTCCTTAAAAAACAGACATTGGATTCTGAAATTGTATGAACATTTTACATAAAAACACTTCACCTGTGTTGAACAATACAACAATGAGAATGGTCATCTTGGCATTAATTAAAAACCTATTTCATTTTCATTTAGATTTTTCTTTTGCTTGCTTTCAAGCAACACAGCTTGCTGCGTACATTACATAACATCTCTCTGTTGTCCCAGTGATAATTGGATTGAATCAATTGTCCACTGAAACAAAAGTTCACCTGCAAAGCTGACAGAGGTTATATTTGTCTTTTCAGTGCCTCTTGTCGAGGCCAGCTTCTGAATATTCCAGCTCACACATTTTGACATAGTTGACATTTCTGAAAACATTGAGCCAATGATGTCACAGTGTCCTCTTTAATATGACGACACACTGTCTCTCATCTTTGTGAAATAAGCTCCTTTAACAGTTACTGTATTGTTTTAGATGACAGAGATTGAATGTTGAGTGTCACACTTGGTGATTTGGACATTACATAAACACATTGATGTAATAGTATTTTGTTGTAAAATGTAGTTTTGCTTTTGTTACAGGCAGCCATCAATGGAGTGATACCACAGGAGAATGGGATCTTACAAAGGTAATGACTGCTGAGTCTGTTAGAGGAAGTCAATATTCCTAAGAGTCATTGGTAGAAACTAAAATGATTTGCTTCAACAAGGTAATAAGGGAAATATATAATTAAAAAGTTCCTCAGTCATTATTAATTTCAAATAAATTGTTAAACTCAGAATCTCAGATATTATACTGTTTCATTAGGTAGTACACTATGAGCGTTTACTGATGTTAAACTTTATGGTTGTGTCTCTTGAAAACCTAAAATTTAGTTTTACAAGATTACACGAGACCTAGGCTTGTCAAAATAGTCAATATTCTAATATGATCAACACTAGAAAAATGTATTTTACAAAGATGCTCATTTGAGTCCAAGTCGATATAAACTTACCCATCTTCATTTGCCCAAATTGTTGCAATTCTTCCATCAGCAGCAAAATGTTAGCACAGCAATAACAGAGACAGCCCTCCCGCTCTCTGCAGCCGCTCACCTGACTAAAACAAGGAAGAGATGACTTCAACAGAAATAGGTTTAGGGCTAGATAGTACGACTGAAAAACACATCACGATAAAAAAGTTTCATATCAGCCAGAATTGATAGTTATTGATAATTTTTTAAATATTATATATGCCTCAGTAGTGAAATTGACAGGTAAATGGAAGCGCACAATTAATATAAGAAAATACATCAAAATAGTTGTACAAATAAATCAAACATACACACTTCCATAAAGAACATTAGCATTTATACAAAGTGTTATCTTATCTACTAGTTTGCAAAATGGGGAGGTGATATTTTCAAATTCTGCATTTCTCTAAGTGAGGGCTGAATTCCCCCTTACTTAATGAGGTTACCCTTATGAAGGAAGTTAAAATATTGTTATATTCCATGATTGCATAATGATATTTTAGTTAGAAACAAACCTTCTGTTTGCAAATGTTATTTTGATGGTATTGAGTATCTTTTTAAACATCGAATTTGACATTTTAATATCATGACAACACTGCTACATTGGAACAAATCTGTGTTTTGTGATGAGCTGATGGCATTTCACAGTAGGTAAATGTAAATTACATTAGGTCCTTTTCTGGCTTTCTCAAATGCATTGAAGAGATATTAATTAAAAGACATGAAGGGCTTGAGGCCATGAGAATACTGCAGCTCTCTGTCGAGGACACAGATTGCTTTGAATGGAGGCTGGTTGGCAGTGTGACTGGTGGGCGACACATTTACTAAATGGCTGGCTTTGTTATGAGAAGACTGCCGTTGACCAGTAAACAGTGATGATGTCAGCAGGGGCCAGTCGGGAGGTACACCAGCACTAAAATCATTTCCCTTTCTGCTTGTGACCTTTTTTCCAGGCATTAGCAGAATTAGAAAAATGTCCCTGTTAGTACGAGCACTGAAATAGATTTTATTTATGCATAGATGGAGAAGGTTTGGTTTGCTTTGGGATGGTGACATTTTGAACTGTGAACTTGTACTGGTTACAAGCCTTAAGCTTTATTGTGCCAAGTAAGGGTAAAGGCTGGATACTCCTCTTTTTTTCTGTGCATCTATAAAGATTAGTTTATAGATGTTTATAATTTATAGATAGATTACTCAATCAGATGATTCAGTAAGTGTGATCTTACTGACCCAGGAGGAAATTTTTGCATTAATTAATCTGCAGAATTACAGCATATAATGCAGCTCATGACAATGAAAAGAAAGGTGTAGGTTAATAAATAAGTGTGTAATAAGTATGTAAATCTCTTGGTAGCTGTGCTATCATGTGGTTGGGTTTCTTTGTTGGTGGGTCTGTGATTGGTGCAGGTACACCTCCAGGCAGAAACATTATCACTGAACTAAATAAAATGGAGCCTTTATGTAAAACAAAAAACCCTACCGTCTTGGAATACAATTCTGATAACTGTGAATCATTGATCATCTGAGAGAGCGGCACCGACAAATAGACGTATATTATAAAACAAAATATGGGAAAAAAGAGACGTTTTGCCTTTTTATCACCTTTTTTCATCTTTCTAATATCATATAAATTTGACACTATAAATTACAATATCAATAAACTGTGATCTCTGTGCAGTGACTTTACCAGCGAGGCGAGCCAGGCCACCATGTACGGACCCCCCAGCCACTCGGAAGCAGCCGACGCAGCACCAAGAAGCGCGGGTCCACCCCCTTCCTCGTCATCTTCCTCCTCTTCTCCTCCATCGTCCTCCGCATCAGCATTTTGTCCCATCAGCCCTTCTACCCGACACATTGTAGAGCGCCAACCTCGCATGATAAACTTCAGGGTCGAGTACAGGCAAAGATCAGTGGAGCTTGTCCTTGAGGAGAGCCGCACAGTTGGTGAGCACCAGAAGCATAACCTCACACTCTGAGCGAAAAGATTGTGTTTGATAAAGATATATCAAATATATATATCAAATATATAATTAAAGCAAGTTCAATAATTTGCACGATTTATCGTTTTCCTGTTTTCATTCTCTTTCTACCAAAAAACTGGATGACAAAAGTCTTCAGTCTTTTGTCTTTGGTTTCAACTGGCCCTGTTGTGAAACCAGATATTTTGGATATTTAAAATGTCTTTCACTTCCAATGTTTTTGACTTCAACAAAAGAAAAACTTACAAGATTGTCCTCATTTTTACACCCCTGACCATCCCTTTAATTATAATTAAATCCACAGGAGAAATTAAAGGAATCCTCCAGACAGAACTCGGCATTCCAGCGTCCAAAATGCATCTGAAGGGATGGAAGAGTGGAGACGTGTCAGATACTGTGAGTTCGTGATCTGGTTTTTAAAATTTGTTTTACTAGGAATTAAAACAACTCATGGTGGCAAGAATTAACTAAAAATGTCGCTGAAATGATTCAAATCTGCACCTCCTGTTTGCCTTTTTCGTCCATGGATTGGATTCCAGTGTTTTTTTTTTTTTTTTGTAACATTCAAGTTTTTATCAATGTTAATGAAAACACAGTGAGGAAGAAAGAAGGTGTTAATTAGTCTGCTTCAGTTAAGAGAAGCATTTGTGTCCATTTGTGTGTAATCAGACGGCGCTGAGAAGTTTACACCTTCCCAAGAACAACAGCCTGTACGTCCTGACTCCAGACATCGCCCCTACTGCCAGCACCAGCAAAAACAGGTAACATTCATTACAATTGCTCAACATCTCTGCTTTTTCACGCTCTTTCATAAGAATTCATATTCATTCCTCCCATCCTGCCTCACACTCAAAATACTGATTATTGTAAATGCAGTAACTTCTAGTGAACACCAGGTGGAAATATTTGTCCACTTATAGAGCAGAATCCAGCCAACAAATATCCTTGTCATTGATTTATCAGGATCCGTTTGACCCTGCGTTGCACATTCATTTTCTCTCATCCCCTGTGACATTTTGAAAGGCGCATCAGCTGCCACAGTCCTTTTTATGTAAATAATCATTTCATCCCCTCCTTATGTACTAGTATTTTCTTTCAGCAGAACATAGTTTCTTTTGTCTAGCTTTATATCTTGTGCTTCAGACATTTTGTGCAATATCCATACAAATCACTAGTTTTTGCTGTTTCTTTTTTACAGTTCCTTAAAGCTGTCAGGTAAATTCAGTTGTAGAAATGTATCTCTTATTTTAGCCTCTTATTGTAAATTGATCAAGATGTATTTGAACTGACAGTGGAACAAATAGAAGGGGACTAGAAGATTACGCAAACCTCACTGACTAGAGGATCCTTTTGCTTGTTTATATAACAATTTTTTATTTATTTTTTTAACTATTAAATAGTTGATGGCAATTTTTTATGCATCAAAATTCTTGTGCTGTTAGTCACAGTTTCTGGATCAGTAGACGTATTTGGTGAAATAAAAAAATTAGTTCCCAAGGACATGATCAGAACAATAATAGTACACTTTTATATCACTTCTATATGATGGTTGTAAATTAGGAAATAATAATTCTGCATATTAAAATATAGTTGTTTTAAAAATAGGTTAAATCACTATATTTACCCAGCTCTTCTTTTCTTTCATCCTTTGTTTAATTGTAAAGTCATTGTCCTGAGTTAGAACTTGGATAGTCTGTCATCCTCTTTTTGGCACAATATGTACAGTTGTAAGACAGTGTTCACAGTTTAACAGTGAATTTAAAAAAAAAAAAAAAAGCTCCTTAGTTCTCACCCAAACAAGCATCTTCATGTCAGCAGAACCCTTGTGTAAGTCATTTGGCAGTTGGCCTCCTTGCTTGCTAGTTAGGCTAAGTGGTAGTTATATTGTGTTGGCAGCTAATGGCCCTCATCTCCCTGGTTTTCCCTCCCCTGCGCTCTCCTCATCTTCTCACTCCCCCTTTGACTGCTGCGTCTTTTTAGCAGCGCCGTTGCCGTTCCTCCAAGTGTTATCGATATCATTTTGGGTGACAGGAGCTCATTATTTTGCAGCAGCTATTTTAGCTGCGGACAGTTGGGGCTGAAAGGCCCGGGTGGGCTCCCATTGCGTATGTACATACATTTGTGTATGTATATGTGTGTCTGATGACCCTGCTGTCAAACAGGGAGAGGATGGGTGACAGATCACAGAAAATGAGGGGAGCGGCCCCCCTGGTGGGAGACCAAACAAGCTGTTAGCTTGGAATAAAAATAAACTGTTCTCACACCATATATCCACAGTGCGCTGACAATTAGTTTGCAGTGTCTGCAAATTTGTTGCAGTAAATACAGGCAGTCAGTAGAGCTTTCCAGGTAAACTGGGATACATTATTAGCAAATTTTATCCCAGTTACTATTACAGCCAAGATAGCAGTGAAAATATCATGTTATTTACACAAAAAGGATCTAATTTAACTTTCCAGCTGCTTGTAAATCATGTACCACTAATTACTACAGTTTTAATTACATCAAAATATAAATGTCACAAAATATAAATATTTTGATGTTGGTGCAAGGACTTAACCTCTAGAATGAACACAAGCTAAGTAGTAGTAGTTTTCAAGTGCTTATTGTTCAGAATGCTGTACTGTTTGTTGTTCTGCTCTATGTACAGTGATGCTAGGAGTCTATCAGACTGGGTTAGCTGGTTAATTAGTCAGGCTATCTGCTCAGGTTGCCAGCCTGAAGTCTGTTTGACTGCTGCTTAGGAGCTCCTGAATTGTCTTGAGTTTTTCATGTCTGGGAGTATTTCTGTGTTTCTTTTAAGTGTTGGAAAGTAGCTATAGTCATCCAACTGACTGGCAGTGGGCAGAAACCGGTGTGGGAGGGGCAGCTCGGTGTTATTCTGTGGTCTCAGTACTTTCTTTGGTTTCTCATTAAACTGACTTTACTCTGTGGGAATGTTATGATGGAAAACTTTTACTGGTTTTTAACATTTTATAACCTCTGTACCTGAAATCCAGTAATTAATTTATTCTCTTGCCTCTTAATGTTTTGTTAAACAATACCATTAATGACACCTTTTTGTTTTATTTTTTTTAAATAAACAGCTTCATGGAGTTCACTCGGCTAAGTAAAAAGCATGCTCTTTAAAGCTCAAGTTGTAGTACCTGGTTTCTAAGACGTCAAAACACCATTGCACAATTTGTATCGATGCCAGCAAATTGTTTTCACGAATGATAAGCAATAAGACTGACAGCAACTCTTATTGTTAATGGGTTTTTTTTAATATATCTGTATCCCTTTGATAGCTTTTATTAGACCATTTTTTTACGTGTTGTGTGATAGTTTTGCTAAAAAAGTGGGCAGTAAATGAGGATGTGTTAGCCTCTTGTGAAAAAATAAAATTGGGCCAACTGAGTTTAAAAAAATCTATGCAATAGCCCAGTAACAAGGCGGCCTTTTGTGGCTAGATTTTACAGTGAGGATGAAAAGTTGAGGCAGAGTCAGGTGGAACAGCAGTGGTTTATTCTTCTCACAGCATCAATAATCATTTCACAGGTGAAACGGCAGCCTTAAAAAGTCCCAGCTCTGACAGACCTAACCACCTCTAATTCACTTGGGGATCTCAATTCACCAATCTCCACCTATTTAAATAAAACACCTTTTACTAAATACAAACATTTCCATTTATTTTTTATCAATATTTTATGTTTTATAATTACACCATAATGAAACACCACAAAACCCATAAACAACCCCCCAGCCTCACTTTTCAATGGCCTCTCCTGGAACCTATAAATCCAAATATATATAATGGTGTCTGGACCCCCGGAGCAGTATTTGTCCCAACACCCTGGAGAGGACACAGAAAAGACAGGTGAGTCACTTCATATTAGCACTCCACACTTAACAGATTATGCACAAACATTTGCTCAGTTTTACCTACCAGTAGCTCATTGCTCTGAGTAACAATTATCCTCCCTTCACAGGCAACCACCTCACTCCTCAATGAGGAGCAGCTGTGCAGAGCCCAGAACAAAAGGCTACATGCTAATCACTAAAAATACCCAATAAATACAATTAAAACTTTGTGTGCAAATTGTTATTTATGTGCAAATCTATGGTTAAAGTGCAGTGCTAAATAAAGTGCTTGTTAATAAAGTGCAAAAAGTGCGTGTAAAGTGCTATACAGTGACTTAAGTAAAAAATAATGAATAGGCATGAAGATCTCTTTATTACAATCCCTCAAATTAGAATATGATCACATGTGGGATTATTTTAGGAAAAGTTGACTTTATTGTATCTCAAACATAATGCTTGTTTTCTTAAAATGTATTTATTATTGTACAAGATTTATTTTACTCAATGCATAAATACAAGGCATTTCATTAAAATATTAGATCATGTAAAAACTCAGTTCCAGTATAAATTGCTCAGTTACTGTTAATCATATCAAGTGAGCAGGCCCATGTTTTTTGAAGTAAGATGGTTACTTCCCAAACAGGGTTGTACATCTGCATTAATTATATCAATAAAATGACTTAAATTTAGTTTCATGGGTTTGATTTGCTTTAAATTGTTGCTGAGTGACAATGAAAATGTCCCATGAACGGTGTCTCCGGCGATCACTTTGTAGTGCCTGGTTCTCACCGCACACACCGAAACCGAATGGAGCGATTATATGCAGCTGCACTGTCATTATGGTCGCGCTGAGCAAACTTTCCTTGTTCGTCTTGTTTGATTAGAAATAAATCTAGAGGCTTTGGGAGATTTTCCTCTGAGCACCAATCCTCCTTAGGTAGTTATTTAGTTAGCGATGTGATGTGCAGTTAGCAGTGCACTGTGAAAGCCCCAGGTCTGAGGACGGCCATGTCAATGACTCTGTGAATACAAGAGAGTGTTGAGGAGGAGCTAATCTCCTGCATTAATGATGAAGGCCTGATGAATATTTCAATGGAGCCTGTTTCCTTTCTTGTTTATTCTTCGCTCCAGCTCCCAGCAGGCGTGTTTGCCAATGAAAGGTTATTTTAATTTGAACTCTCAAAGAAGTTTAAAATCGCAGAAGGACTCATTAGGTTTTATGTGTTTGTGGTTTTTTGTTTCTTTTTTAAAATTTGTCTTAGCTTCTTGTTCACTCAGCTCTGTGAGAGCGATCTAGCTGCAGAAACATAGAGCCGTAGAGGGAGAGCGCTTATGAAGCTTGATGGAAAGGATTCAACAATTAGCATCTTATGTCATTTTCGGACAAAATGGCAGACCAAAACAGAGCAGAGCCTGAGTGGTTTCACATTTTTCTGCTTTGTTGTGGATGTAAAATGTGGCGGAGGTAAGAAGACATCATATGTACTTCTTGATGCCCTCTGTGACGGTATAACAGGTTAGCTCGCATTCTCCTCAGTGTGTTTTTAAGCAATCTGAGAAGTAAAAGCACATGTTTCCAGCATATTTATGAAAATTTAAGAGAGGTCATGTATAGTACAATCTCTAAGTGCATAGAGTGTGCTAGTGTTTTTCAGGCACATGTCACATTGTGTGCATGCATGTGCATCTCTGTGTCTGGCAATACTTCTTTAATAAGGTCTGGAGTCTGCTCTGTGCCAGTGGGAGCCGCAGCTGAGACGACGGGCTTACCTCAGAATGAAACCAATCTGTTTAGCCTACTCTTCTCCCCTGCACAACGCTGCCTTTTTGCTGTCCATAAAGTTAAATGACATTTCCCTCCCTCACCCTAATGCCCACGTCAAGAGCCTCCAGAGATGTTGCAGGCTGACCTAGATGTCACCGACTATGTGTGTTGAGTGAGAAAAAGACCTCTATTGGCAGAGGCAAACACAAAGACATCTGTATTTCAACCCTGGCCTGCTTCGGTGAGTCGATGGGAGAAAACGCCCCAAACTGCAGATGCATTGACCACAATTTATTTGTGTCAGGTTTACGATTTTCGTAGAACGTTAACCTGCTGATACTGACTGTAGATCATTCTAATTTATTGGCTTAAGAGGACATAAGAAGAGTATTCAAAATATTTACTTATACCGTTTCTGTCGTGACGGCTGTCTGTTGCATTGGAGAAAAGGAGATGTCATACCATGTGTGAGAGAGAACAGTCACTGTAAAACAAGACTGTTAATTTAATTTAAAATATAAAAGGATTAGAGTTGAATTTTTAAACTATCTTTAGGATTTTATATTTGAGAGCATTGCTAGTAAAACTGTCCTGGTGTATTTACTAGCTTAGATCATTTGGACCCTTATCTTAACACACACATTTCCAAAGGTCTGCCAGCATTTCCAAATATTGCATTTTCATTGACAGACTGAGGTTAAAACATTTGATCAAAATAAATAAATAAAAATCTTTGACGTAAAACCTTCTGTCGTCCTGTTATGTGCCGAGTTTTGGTCTCCATTGAACCCTGAAAAAATCATAAAACTGTCTTCACATGTCATAAGAAATGCTTTTTCATCTAACTTTATTTTTTAGACACCTCTCTAATACTTAAAATAGCAAACTGTTGAATATTTTTTTCTCAGAACAACTTCTGAACTCCTTTGGGTCGAAGTTGTTAAGAGTCAAATCAGTGAAATCTGACAACATTTAAGAATGCTGTGTTTTTAAATGCTTAAACTCACTGATCGAAAAAAGTTTGTAGCCCAGCTGGACACCGGTCAGGCCTGATCAACATGTAAATCAGTCGACTGTGGGGAACATCTCAGCTCATCTCTACTTGAAGCACACTGGTCTGGTTCATATATATATATTTATTTATGCAGCAGACTTCTTTAAACAGATGGCAAATTACAAAAAAATGACTCATTATGTATGACAGATTTTTTTCTATTTCCTGCAGAATGCATTTGATGTTTGAAGTGACTATATTTCTTGTATAGAACATTACAAAAAAAGTTAATCTTGAACAGAACTCTACCCACAAATGCACCAAATGTTTTGTCAGCCTGCCACAAATGACTGATAAGATGTTCCTTCTTTGCTTGGAAGGACAGAGTAACACTTCCTCTCAGTTTACCCTCTATCTCTGCCTATTTAGGAGTTTAGCTGCCTGCCAGCAGCAGCTCGGGACCGTGTCCAAACATAATCATGATATTAGCTAGATCCTTATTTAAGTGTCCCTACCCCTTCTATTTCTCCTCATTCGCTCTCTCTCTCCTTCTTTTGCAAACACACATACACACCCATCCTTCATCCTTCTGCTCAGCCCCATTACATATGCATCCATCCTTCCCACTTCCCACTTTTCCAATCTTCTTCAGTTAGCTACAACAAACATTACATTTACATATTGATTTCGTAGTTTTAGTCAATGTAAATATGCTGTCATTACAGTAAATTTGAGCTTCTGTTAACATAAGCTCGTCCAGATCTGCACAGATTAAGGGTGTGATTGCATAATTAATGTGTGCGCTACATATTAATTCCCTCATCCTCCTCTTTCTCTAAAGTCTTCCTCCTCTCCTTGGTTTCTGAGCCCTGATTAAGTGCCTGTTTCGGCCTTTAAGCCTCCCATTGCTATTCACCCTCACAGACCCAGCATTTGCTCAAAACGCTACTTAACCTCGCAGCTTATTGTAAATGAAGCCTCCAAAAGTTGAATCCCCTCCATCTTCGTTTTTTTTTTTTTTTTTTTTTTTGCTCTGTTTCTCAGACATTGCCGCAAGTTACTTTGCGAGTTATTGGTGCTGGTCCAGAAGCAACACATCACGACAGAGATTACCTGTACACACTCTCTGCTGGCTATGTTCAGGATTTCTAAACAAAAGCTGCAATATTTTGCCATTACATTTTATTAGTAGAAGATCAAATGTTTTCATTTATAATAAGCAACTTAGAAATGTTTGATATTTTACAGATGTTATTTTGAAGTTTTTTTCAAAATAAAAACTTTATTGGGCATAATAAACACCTTTACTGGGCACAGTGAAGGTGTTTAAGCATTAAAAAAAATCTTATGCAAATCAAATTATTCACTCCAGTTCAACTGGATTCATCAAGTGTTCTAAAAGTGATGGCTCACAAGTTGAGACACATCCAGTAGTACTTTATCTACCAAGTATGTTTAATTTTTTTCTACCACAGACTTCAGTGCCTTTTGTTAGGATTTTATGTCATAGGCCAACAAAAGGGGAGTGTAAATGTCACGTGAAAGAAAGGTTAGGTGTTTTTTAAGAGAAAGTTATTTTCAAAATAATTAAAAAAAAAAAATCCTTTTTGCAGTTTACCACAAACCATTTTGGTGGCACAGGAGAGAAGATGCCCTGGCCAGATGAGGCCAAAATTGAGCGATTTGGACTACATGCAAAACTAAGATTACGCATCACTTTGAACACACCATTTCCATTTTAATTCGCATCTTGCTTTTCTTCGTTAGGCACAGGGTCGCTGGTTGGAGGTGAAGGTAACATAAATGAAGTAAATAAAGAACAATTATGGACAAAAATCTGTTGTGGTCAAACATACAATCAAAACTATAGTGGAATGCTTTAGATCAAATGTATTCATGTGTTTAAATGGCCAAGTGAAAGTCCAGATTCAAGTGATTATCTGTGGCAAAACATGAGAAGAGATGTTCACAGACGCCTTCTGTCCAATATAAGTGAATTTGAGCAGCTTCTACTAGAAGTGTAAAGGCAGTAGAGACCAATAGAGGTAATATACCGCTCAATATGGACTCATATGGATTGAAAACATTATGAAAAGAAAAAAGAAAAGAAAAAACATGTATTTCTACTTCCTGTTCACCTATGACAAAAACAAAAAATCCACTAAAATTCAATGAGATTTGAGGTTGCATGTGAAAATGTTAAAGGGGTGAGAATGCTTTTGCATGGCTCTGTAAGCAGATTTAATATAGGTAAGAAGAAAGCATCAAATGAGCAATAATGCATACATTTCAATAGTTTAACCCGCCATGACAGTTGTTGGTTCCCCACCTAAGCACATCATTAAAAGACGGTGAGCTACTGTAGTTTGTTACATTCAAGTCTACTTCAGAGGGATCATGGGGTTTTGGAGAGGAATGGCGAAAGGCTCTCCTGGGTTTGTTGGCGGTAATGCAGGTTGTTGGGCTCCATGCTGTTACCGTGCAGGTGGTCATGTTGCGAGAGCCTGCTGTGCTGAACGGCGCTCCGGCCAGACTTGTTAAGGCACGACCAGTAAAATGGCTGACGGGCCCCTTGAGGAAGCACCCACTTTGCTGGGGGCCAGCAGGTCACTCTTGCTTGACAAGTTTCAGCTTGCCTAATCTTTGTCTCAGAGATAATCTTTGTTTTTCTTGCATCTGTCTTTTTTTGTTGCGTGTCATTATTATGTGTTGCCTCCTTTGGTTTAATTAGCTTGACATTTTTTTTGACAGCTTTTTGTTTTTCTTGTCATTTAGTGCACTTCAAGATTCACTAAATCAGAACTTCCTGCTGGTCATCAGCCACCGTGAGGCTCAGAGGGACTACAACCTCAATTTTCCCGGCTCCAAAACTATACAAGAGGTAAGACGCCACAACAGCATGCAAGCACTGACCATGAAGCACCCTCACAGACTCATACAGAGGTTCTCTGTAATGCACCCGCAGGTTCTCACCTCCATAATATTATTGCACCTGATTCTCATTTCCCCATAACATGGCTTTCCTTCTATTTGCCAAACATTGCTAGTCTATCTCCGCCATCGATTCATTATTCATCACAAATGATCACATTTCGGAGCACATAATTACTCTCACAGCTGTGGTCTGGTACAGCTCCCTCTTTCCCAGTATACAATGCGTCTTTTTCCCTTCTTCCTCCAAACCTGCAGACGGCGGAGGCAGTTTAAATGACTGAACATTGTTTGATCAAGGCATGCAGGAGCACTCGAAAAGTCCGTTCATTTTCTTAATCTGAAACTAAACAGTAGATTTGGCTGCTTATGAAATATTAATCCTGGACCCTGTGTGAAGGCACAGGTTGTTCTATCTGCATTGAAAGTAGTTTAAAGGTTATGAAACATGTGGGTCCATGTGCCTATGCAGATGAGTGTGTATTTGTGTGTTAGTGAGCTGAAACCGTCTTGTCTGCACATACATACATCACTGCCCTGATCTCACCTCATCTGCAAAAGGGAGACCTGAGTAGACTCATTCATAATTAATGACACATACTCTGCCATCTCATTTTTGTAAATGCACTTCACAAAGTAAAACCAGGTGGAATCATCACTCTGCAACACTAAATTAAGAAATTCATCTTTTTTTTCTTCTTAGAGATGCAACAATCAAGAGTTCGAAGATTTTCTGTTATATGTAAAGAGCTGACCTGCTGATGCAGTTTTTACAAAACAAAGTTTAAGTTTCAAAGTGTCTCCACCATCTTATTCTAGCAAGTTGTTTATCAAGCATTATTAAAACTGAAATACAATGTGAGGTTGAAACTCAAAAGCTGAACCTTTGCTGCTTTCTGTTCAGTGTTTTTGTTATTTTCAGGGTCTCCAAATGAAAGCTTGGTTCAAAATGTTTGATTATTTTTTGTTTTGGATTAAATTGATTGATCAATCTGCGAAAAATATCAAGCGATGTGGGATAGTCGTCCAGCATGACTGCTTTTCTAGCTGATATCTGATTATTATCCGCTTTTTCTAAGTTAAGAAACCTTCCACAGTTGCCTTCTTTTTCTTCTTTCTCCCTCTTTTTACAGTCTGAGTCTAATAAAAAGGAAAGAAAACCTGTTACTTTGCTTCCCCCTCGTTGAGATTCTGTCTCTGACTTGAGTCTGCTTCAGCAACAAATCACACATCGGATCTTTCCTGTTGTACAGTGGGATGTTAAACTCCCAAGATTATTGAAATAACACTGGGTGTGCCAGGCTATAGAACATGCTGTTTCTTTTAATATATCTTCTTACATCTTTTTTGTTTCTGACTTCATTCTGAAACAACCTAATCAGCACTGAATATCAATAACGTAAGCACTGCTTCACTTAGTTAAAACTTCCACTCTGAGGGTTGTTGTATGATCACTTCAGAACTGTGAAGCTGGAAATTGGCTAATTTCTGTGGCCTGATATGTTCTTTCTCTGGTTAGTATCAGCAGCTTCTGTGTCTTTAGTAATATAATTAGGAATCAGCTGTTCTCTCTGGTTGTCATGTTTTACATCCAAACTAATTATTTAATGTCAAAGCAAAAGTTGGCCATTCATCTGTTTTGCTCTGTGCAGCCACTGTGGTTAATTCATGGACCCTCTGTAGAGCGGAAGAACACATGATTAATAATCAGGCTTCTAGCGGAGCCTGTAATGGTGCTAATTGATTAAATTAGTTTGACTAGCTTCTTAACTGGAGGCCGCCTGCCTCCCTGGACGTTCTTCGCGCTCTTCAATTTTCTCCCCATTTCATCATCTTTTCCTTTCTCTTTTTTTTGTACTTTCACTCTCCTCTAAGGCAGATGGTTTTGATGAGCACCCACTGTGAACCTTAAGTGTTTCTGCTGGGATTACAAACACATGGGAGGGGCCCCTGTGGTGTGGGAGTGGGAGCTGCGGTCACAGAAAAGAGACCGAGGAGTGGTAGCTTGGTGGGGGGTGCCGTAAGAGGCAAGAGCGGACAGAGAAGGGACAATGTGGGCTTAAACAGGCCTCCATGTCGCGGTCTTTTCCATACACATGTTTGTCTTTAGACATCTGAAAGTCCCCTGCTGAGAAAATGAGACCTAGAACTTTAACCTGCACACATGAGCTGTGCAGGCCGTGTACGCATAGTCTCTAAAAATGCTGCCGCCCGCAAGAAGTGAAAAAATATTCACCTCATGTAGGATCATGTTCAACAAGGTTGAAGCTGCTTTGTCTGACTTTTTTATGATAAAGGTGATGGATAAGAGAAAGTTCTGACTGAAAACAAGAACAATAGGTACTTTGAGCAATGTTCTAGAGCTGAAGTTATTTCTTTTCGCTTCCATTAAAAAAGATTGTAACATTTTCAGCCTGTCTGAGTCTGTTTTTTCTCACCTCTGGCTTTGCCAAAGGTTTTTTTTTTTCCATTGCTAGTTTCTTATTTTCTTAGCTTAAGATCTTCAGTCCTGTCTGTGCATATCAGTAAAGAAAGAGTCGTATTTTATCCTTTTATTTATTTTGGCCATAGAATCCCAACAATCTTCCCTTATCCCTCCGTTTTCTATTTCTTCTTTCTTTACGCCTCCCCCAGCGGCTTTCCTCAACCCTTTTTTCCCCCTCTTTTCCATCCTTTAAACCAAAGTTTGTGTTGGTTCTTGATTGGCATAACCAGACAAGAGTTTGGGGTGGGGTGGGCTATGTTGCTGGCTAGCTTCTGGGCTAAGCTGCAGAGCAAATGTTTGCCAGGAGAGTACTGGGTAGAATAGGAATGGCTGCTGGGTCCCAGTTTGTCCGTGACCAGACCAGTTGTACTGGGGATTCTTCCCCCATCCTCCCCCTGAGGCCCCATCTCTTACCCTGCAGCTGAGAGACATAGGGGACCAAACGCAGACAGGGGCTACGAGACTGAGAAAAGCTAGACTGGATGGGAAGCAAAATGAAAGAAAGGCATCTGGTACTGAGATGGGATGAAGATAAAGAACAAGAGAGGCTGAGAGAAAGAGCTTGTGACTGTTTAATGGAAACCTTTCCTTCTCTTTGATTTGCTTCCAGCCTGGGATTATAGGCAATTGGCATTTACAATGATTGGATCGTTAATTTTGTCGTTGGGTGTATTGGCCAGAGCTGAGTCTCCTTTATGTTGGAGAACTCAGACGTACATACGGCTCTGAAATAAATACAGGCCACTATGCATCTATGCAGACATTTATGACGGCCATTTCACGCTGAATTCCTGTAGAAATGCTCAACATTTTACTTGTCAAGGGACTAATTACCTGAAAGACTGCATTTTGATGATAGCTGTGGAAGTCAGGAACTGAACTTTTTCTAGTTCAATTAATATTTTGTTACTTTTAAATTACATTAACATGATTTTTTTTTGTTGTTGTTGTGAATCTAAAAACACTACCTTTTTTAATAATTCATTCATTTTTTGTTTTCAACAAATGGAGAAAATATTTTAGTTGCAATTTGATGGAAAATATAATCATATACTGAAACAATAATGTTTTTAAAATTCTATTTAAACACCAATTGTATTCAATTTGCTTTTCAGATTGCTTAGCGGGACTTCATAAATAATCAGAAGTTGGGTTTTTTTTGTACATTTTATAGGATGCAGTTAGAAATAATTCTCATTATCTATTTCCACAGTGTTATAAATCTGCATTTAAAATACCACCAAAATAGGCTGCATTTTAAAGCCTAAAAATTTTATTTTTTAGGCTTTAAAAAAGAAAATTCTCATAATTTAGCCTTATTATAAAGGTAACTATTATAATAAGTAACAAGTTACTTATTAGAATAGTTTCTCCTTCATAAGTTACCAATTAAACAGTTCTCCTAATTTCATGTAAATTGTATTTTTTATAGTTTTTTTTCTAGAGATCTAAAATATATGTAATGTTAAATAGTTTCAGTTTGAGTTGTCACTCTTGGTAGATAGGGGGCAGCATTAGACAGTATTGCTTCAGTTATGGTGTTTGTAACCAAAAAAAAAGAAGCAATTTACCTGCAGTATTTCAGAAAAGATGTCTGTCTGCTGTTGCGTTATTTTGTTCCAAATTCCTTTTTCTTAAATAACATTTTGTTGTCATATGGTCTCAAAAAACTCTCATAATTGCGCCGTATTTTTGCACGCGTCAGGAGAGGACGGCACATATCCTCGCTGTGTGGTTTCAGGTGGGCAGGCCGGCTGTTTCCCTGTGTTTTCTTTCAGTTTGGGGATTAGATTGTCCTCCACCAGGTGTCTTTTGCTGTCTGTCTCCGCTCCACTCTGCCGCCACCTCTCACCTTCGCTCTCTTAGTGGTGGGCGTCAGTTTGTTGTTTCTCTGATGCTGCTTTAACCTCTGACTGCAGCCTCTTCATTACTAGTGTTTATGCCTCTCCTTTTTCTCCCTTTCCCCCCTCCCGCCATTCATCAGCCGGTCAGTCAAATCCCTGTAGTCTGGCTGGTCAAACATAGATATTACACTCTGTAATAACACTGGCCACCCGCTTTGACCCCAGCCTGCTATCTTGGCCAGGATGTCTCTTCATAAGGATGGACTCGGCGCGGAGTGATGTGGGATTTACAAGAGAGAAGCAAAGTGCCACTCATTTATCATTGTTCTTTTAAATTGTCTCTCCTTGTTTGTACTGTAAATTGCTTCATGCTGTCAGGTTCAGCACAAATATAATATATTTTCTCAAAGGGATTGATAACTCAGGTAAAATATTTACTCATCTCGACAAAAAGATATTCATATCCAGGTGTGATTACATGGATGTCATTTGAGCGATGTTTGTCACCAAAATTAATACATTGTTTTGCAGATCCTTTCCTTTATAGCCTAAATTTGCTTTGGTGTTTGTAGCAGTCTTTAAACTTCCACCTCCATGAGCTGCAGCCCGAAGTTCATAGAAGGACTCCTCTATCTTCGGTGCACGTTACAAAGACAGGATTTGCTCCATGTATGGTGGGATCTTTCCTCTACAATAGGTAGTTTTTTCAGCGTCGGCGTCCAGCCCTGCAGGGCCCGAATGTCAGGATCCTCCTGAACAAACTCACCAGCACCAACCATCATCAGAGCTCAGGCGCTAACTTGGGGCTTTGATCTGCTTTGACTGGCGCACATTCGGGCTGGCGTGAGGGCTTTAAACCAACAACCCACCAGAGGGTTTAACACGGCTCTTGGTTAGAGAGCCGCTGCTGGCTGCTAACTGTTTAAAACCAAGGAATGTTATTAAGTGATGCTGATTCAGGGTCTGCGCATGAATGGGAGAAGAGAAATACTGTTCATTTCAGAGTGTGTGGCTGTTGTTGCTGGGAATTAGCTGAGGCATCTGAGGAATGCTGACAACACTGGCTCTATTTTTTTTGTCTTGTCTTATCCTTCTCTGCTCTCTGCCTCCCCTCTAATTTTTCTATTTAACCTTTGAATGGTAGATTAGTAATAAAATCTGAGCCGTATTTGTTTGTTTATCTTCAGGAAACAATTTTAGCCACACTGTCCAGTGAAAACGATTGATATATATGTGTGTATATATATATATATATATGTATGTATGTATATAAAATTAAAACTGATAAAAGGTACGGAAATGTTCAGAGGTAATAACTCAAGTACAGTGCATTATAGTATTAAATCAAAGATAATAAAAAAAACTAAATTAACATGATTTTCTTTTTATATATTTTTATTTTATGACACTAGAGTTCTTTATTAATTTGTAGCTGAATAGGAAGAATAGCAAAGAGAAAAAGGGAAAACATGCAGCAAATGTCCCCGGCCCAGGTATCAAACTGGAGTTTTTTTGGCTTTAGCTTCTTCGTATGGTGTATCTGTTTGACCACTGAGCCACTGAGAGCGTGATTTATTTGCTACCGCTGCAAAAATAACCCAACATATTGGTTATTCAAATTGTAAAAGTGTTGTGATATATGTATGCTAAAATAAATTCATATATTTGATCTAAAATATAAAACGAACACAGGAATATAACAGTACATTGATCCATTTCAACACCTTAATTAAATGATTAGTGATCCAATTACATCAAGACAAAATGAAAATATCGATTGACTTGTAATCTTTAAGATGATTGAACTGCATTTGCACTTTGAAGAAGTGATGACTTTGGTTAGATTCTGTTCAGATGTTTTGTTTGAGGCACTAAAAATTGGTGAAGGCTTTGTCTATAAAAAGGGACTTAAGTGTTAATTTTTATGTGAATTTAATAAAGCTCATTATCTGTTTGTTTCTTTGACTGAAAGGTCATCAAGGGTACTTTTAATTTAACTGATTACAAAAATCCACTTGTTGCTGCATTTGTTTTAAAAGTGTGGCATTTGTTGCCATATCCCAGCAACTCTTTTCACAATCAGGTATCGGCTAAAAGCAACATGTGATTGTGTTAGTAATTCATTCACATTACCCAACTCCAACCAGATCCACCTTAAAGGCTTAAATTGTTCTGTGTCTGTTCATCTTTCATGTTGACTTTTGTTCCCTGCTAACTCACTGCAACTAGAGCAGACTGATGCAGACTCCCCCCACTTTGGAGCTGAATGGAAAAGCTAAATAAAAAAAACATGTTATTTAGTTTTCCAAACAATTACATTACCTCACAACCAGAAAAGTCTCCAAATAACTAAATTTGACTGTCCTGTAAGTGAGGGAAAAGTGTAGGAGCCTTCTGTAGGCCATCTGATGGGCAGTGCGTAGCAGCAGGGTGGGAATGGACTTCATGCAGCCAGAAACAACTGGCTACCCTCAGGCACGTTGTCTGACATCTCATAAATGGAGCAAAAATCTTAACATTGATGACTTTTCATACCTTTGATAATAAAGCTCCTTGTTTGAAGTTGTTAATAATTTTTAATTTTTATTTCTAGGGTGCATGATATTAGAAAATCTGATTATGAACATATTTGTAAATACTGAGGTGACGATAACAATTGTGACAAGATATTATCTGTGCTTCACCCTTTTACCTTTACTGTTTTGGGCAACATCATTTGTGTTTGGTGTGAACATCTGCAGCTGTAAGACTGCAGATTTAGGACATCAGGCTAAAGCTTACATTAACATGTAAAATGTGCACTTACAGCACTTTGAATGAATTAGATAACGATTATTCAACTCCAAGCAGTCTGTTGCAATATAAATATTGCAGTGACGAAATATTCACAACATAATGTGAAGCCCTAAACTTGCCTGAGTCATTGACGGTGTGAGTTTTCCATTGTTCATATTGTTCTAATTTTATTTTATTTTTTTTTCTAGGTCAAGAGGAACATTTCAGACTTGACCAACATCCCAGTCAGGCATCAGCAGTGGGAGGGATGGCCTCCGTCGGCGTCCGATGATTCTGTAAGAGCCACACATGGAAACAGTAATTAATAAATGAGATTTATCAGTTCAGTTCAGTATAATTTTGTTTTTTTAACAAGCAGTTTACAAAGAAATGTGACTGTGTTTCCCTGGGATTATTCAACGTATTTGTGTGAAGTATTTTTAAATAAAACAAAAACTGCAATACTGTGATTTTTACTTTGTGCTTGATGGTGACTGTTCAGAAAGTTTATGCTGAGTGTGTGAGGAGCCTTTTTGATGTTGTATATATATCCTGCACAAAGAGTTCAACACTCAACCAACTTTTCGTCTTCTCTAATATTGTTATCAGGCATAGATTGCTACAATATTCAAACCGTATGATCTACTTCTGGATTAAAATCAAAATGTAAGAGATGATCTAATATTTTCCACTGCTTGTGAATTAATGTCAAGCACACAAAACATGAAAAAACGATATATACATATCGGTATTTTGATACATAAATGTAATCAAAAATATAGAGCAAACATCTGCAACTTTGCTCTAGAGAGTATGAGATAACCCGACTTGACCTCTTTTTATGACAGCACTGTCTCTGGTCCCTATCTATAAGGAATTTAAAACATAGGAACAATTTCAAAGCCTGGGAATATTTCAGTAATCATCCCACACCTTGCACATAAAGCCATATTAATAATAAAAACAAGCAATTTTCAGTATAAACATTCTCCTATTTTTTTATTAGTCGGATCTAACAATTTGGTTTTAAGTGATATTTATAATCTCAGCTCAAAGTTTTGATTGGTGTGTAGTCGTACGTTGCTATTTCAAGCCTTTTTAGAGTAAGATGTCGAAGCTAATTAAGATGTCAAAGACCATTCCCGTCCCGTGTCCCCTATCTGTGGACATTAAAGCTCACATCATTGAGTCCCGCTGACCTCTCCGTCCCACAGTTGCTCTTCCCAGCCATTCACTGTGCGCAGTGTCAAGCTGATCAGAGGTCGGACCCATACAGCATGTTGAGGAACCTCTGACCTTTTTTGTCTCACCCCCTCTTTGACAGCGTATGTGTTCCCATGCTAATTGTTTGGGATGGTTTATCATGCCACATTGACAAGCTGTTGGGTACACATTCTTGGGTTAACCCCCGGCTAACATTTTTCCTTTAGTTATGCGTGGCTGCTGTTTGGTTTGGAGTATTGTTGTTGACTTTACCTTCTTTAAAATTCATACTTTGACACATGTGACCTATGCAATAAAAACAGACTGTAATATCAGTTCACATTGTGATTAATAAGAACAAGCTGTTTTGGAATACAAGCTATTTATACCTGGTACCCATTGTTCATATTTCTAACGCTCATAGGAGGAGAACAATAACTGCACCTGACTTGTTGTTAAGCTTTGAGCATCAACAATAAAAGCAAATACCTTTTAAGGTGCACACATGGGCTGAGAATGAAAGCATATCCACCCTTTTACTTTATAGAAAATTGTTTGCTGCTTTTTTGTCTATCAAAGCTATGAGAAGCCAATTGTAAACCCATCAACAACCAAGCAAAATATGTTGCGACAATGAAAGGCTGATTAGCAAAAAGTCTTGAATTGCAACAGAAATGCAATTGTTAATGCTAGTCAAAAAATGCATTGTATTTGGCACTGAATGAACTTAATGTGGCCCAGTCTCTTATAATGCAAGATACAATTAATGTTTTTCTTTTTTTTTTTTATTTTATTTTTTTTTACATGAATTAAGGAATAAAGTGACACAACAAACCCAGGTAATAGTAATAGCAAAGTCTCTAGCAAAATTCTGTCCTAAAATTTAGAAAATATTTAATTTGACTATTTTACAGGTAAAAATACCTATGTATCGTTGGTGCTATGAGGTTGCTTTTAATTTATATTTATACCAGCTTAATTAATAATACATGACTCTTCTCTGGATATTATAGAAAATGTCACACACATTCCCATTCTTTCCTAAACCTTCATCATAATGGCCAAGACAAGAGAACATGCTATTTGGTAAAAATGTGTGTTGATGGCCATAAATCAATTGATTTATGGCTCCTGTTGCCATAAATCAGCATCAGGAGCAAGAAAATTGCTCCTGATGTAAAGTTGCCCTTATCTTCCGCGAGAGCAATAATTTCAAAAGCACAAAGTTTGGTGAACTTAACAAATACACACGTTTATCTTGCACATTGAGGAGGTTGACAGAGGGAGGAAAAATAAATTTCAAAACTTCCAGTCAGAGAAATGTAACTGTTATTTGTTACAGCAAGGAAGCTGATTAATCTAAAGGATTTGTGCATATCTTTGCCATGGAAGCTTTCAGATGTAGAGAGTTATGTGAAGTTTCTTTTACTTTCTCTTCAAATTGATAAACCTAAGAAAATTTATTTTGTGCAACAAAATGAAACCTATTATTTCAACTTAAAGTTGAAAGTTTTGGCCATTATCATTTGAATATTTTTCTTTTCCTCTGTTTATCTACAAGAATTTAAGACACAAAACAAAACCATGTATGTTTTTATGCAAAAACGTTTTAAAGCTATTAATTTCCAATTACTTGTTGCTTATTCACTAACAACTAGAAAATTTTTTCCCCCTTTTACTCCCAATTTCACACTAAGATTTATTTGGAAATCATATATTATTTTCTTTTAGTTTTTGCTGGGACTTTTGCTCATAGCTGTAGATTTATCGGCCAAAGATCATGAATAAATTTCAGCTCTCTGTGCCAACAAAGGACTAGTCCTTGGCTAATACATAACTGCAGTGTCTGTTTTTTTTGTATGAGAAGATATTAAAAAAGCACAGAGAAGAGAGAGACAGAAGTGTAATAATGGCCTCTGCACTAGCCATCGCCCTCTTATTGAAACGTCTGAAGGTATTAACAGAGAAAGCCCGGGGCTTGGCTGGCCTAGCGGGTGGATGGAGAGCCAATGTTAGTGTCTAGCTCATTAGCCCAGTCTCATCTCTCGGGGTTTTGGCTAATAAACATGGCAGCTACAGCCCCTAGATTACTTTTGGACCCACATTTTCCTGATTAAAGTTGATTTGGTTGTCACTTTATGTTGATTTTCCAACAAGTAGGTAATATTTCTACATTACTGTACCTTATCAAAGCTTTCTGCATATGGGGTATTCCAAATATACCACTGGTTATTGACCCTGGTGGTGAATCTTGTACATCAGACCATAACTGCTCAATGTAGGGTCTACAAGAATAGTTGGGATTCAGAGCCAATGTATTTGAAATTAAATGGAGTTCAAGTTGTTAGGATTATCTTGAGTTACTTTGACAAACACTATTTGACCTAATGTCCATCATGTGTTTCTGTGAGAAATTATTCAATGAAGCAAAGCATTATTATTGAAGCATTTGTCTGCCAGAGCTAAGAAAAAGAAAAATAGATTATCTCGGTATTAAACGAGGAACTTTGTTGTTCCAGATGAGAATCGAGATTTCTTCATAACAAGAAAGTTTCTTACAATGAGAGTTTCTCTCTAATGACATAAAATTATTTTCTTTTAACAGATTTTGATTTCTCAAAAAGACGCCATGGGTCTCTTTCTTTTTTCACTCCTCTTCTCCTTCTACTCCTGAATTTATTTTCTAGCTCTGATGGTTAAACTGTTTTGTATATTGTTGTGAAACCTTTAGTTTCTGTAACTGACTAAATAATATATAGTGAGTTATATTTGTATGCTTAGATAAATATTCATAGGGCGTAATAATCAAGTATTTGTTGTATTAAGTTTTCTTTGTTTAGTAACGACTGCTGACTGGTCCATTATTTTCATTTCCTGGTTGTGATTGGTTGTTAGTTATTCAAACAAATGCAGTATTGCAGGAAATACTCTAAAAGACCATCTATGATTGACTTGCGGTGTGGTTGATTTACATAAACTGTATCAAGCATATATATTTGTTCACAGAGAAATATGCACTCACATCTTACTACATGCTCAACACAAACAACGTGACTATAACCCTCTATAATAGCACTGACAAGATAAGGCAATAATTTTTTGTGGTTTCAGTTTTTTAGATGTTATGTTTTTTACTTTGCATTGTTCTACTACTTATTCATGGTTCCTGAGAAAGTTCTTAAGTTGGTGTGGTTTTAGTTTAATGAAGTCACAGATTGTGTGTGAAAGAAAAGAGGCTTGTAGAAACTCTCGTCTTTCAGTGAGACTGGTAGTTATGTGTTGCATCATCCCTTCTGACACTGTCTGCTAAATCTGTTTCATTGTTTATTGCGGTTGGAGTTTTTCAGGCCCTGGTGAAGGATTGAAACTGGATCAGGATGCATAACGCTCAGTTGGCAGCGAACAAAACATTGGTTTATAGACTTTACTCCAGTTGTATGGGGAGTTGGACGTGACTGGTGTGGTTATATTCAAGTGATGCTCATTTGGAGCTGATCTGGCAGACCTTGTAGCTTTAATGTGTTCTACTGTTTTCTGCAAAAGATTCAGTGTTTCTACAAATCCATGCCAATTTTTGAAATATTTAGAGCTGTTTTGTCATTTCTAGGTCTTTGACTTGTAGTACACTCAAAGTTTTTGATTTTTAGCTGCATAGCAATTAATGAATTTCTAAAATCTTCCTGTAACTATTTAATTTCTGTTCCAATATTGTCTGCTTTCTGGATTCGCTAGAAGACAGTTTATAATGTTTTCCAGAGTAGCCAAATAGAGGATCACGAGAAGACGCATGCTGTCTTTGTGTGAATGTTTACTTTAGCATTTGTTTTCATTTTCCTTGGGTTTACTGCATCACAGCAATCTTGAATAGTACTGGGAAAAAGTTCCCACTCAGATGCAAGTATTTTGGACTTTGCAATAGTTAAAACTTGATGAAGTTCATTTTACTCCAAGTAGATTAAAACAAATACTCTGGCATTATTTGCAAATACCACAATGTTGCTCTGCCTTCAAATTCCTCTTGATTCTTGAGGCTTTGGCAAAGCTGTGCTGAACAGTGCTGAGGATGACAAGAGGTCTGTGCAACAGCTGATTTGCGAGGCCAATGGGACGGTAACGTCCTCTGCTGTTGGGGATGATTTGAGCAAGCTTGGTCTGTTTCCAGCCGCGCCTCATCTCATTGGAGCTGCTTTGATTGGCAGCGCCTCCTCCACACCTGTTGCAGTGATTGACAGCCAGTGGGACTTCCTTATTGCATTGCCTCATCCATCCATCCCCTCTCTACCACCAACACCCTCCGCTCCTCCCGGCCTGTAATTGCTGACATTTATGCAGTGTTTCATGGTGTTTGCTAATGTATTAATGCCGAGGAGCCTCGGAGGTGCCTTGCCTTGTAGGGCAGAGCCTCTCTCCGTTTCCCAGCTGGCATTAAAGAATCCTTCTCAACCTGATAGGCGTGTGTGGAACCAAGGGTTTATTGAGGAGGGCCTGTTGGTTTCCAGAGCAACAGGGCTCAACGTTAAGCGCAGGCACTCCACCACCTGCCCTTCTTCAGGTGACATTCAGAGCTGAAGATTCAGCCCCTCTGACTGAATTTCTTTTTCCTTTTAATGTGGTTTTTGTGTAACTTCTCAGTTGCTTCACTGTATCTTCACTTTAGGAGATAGGTGTTTGAAACTGGCTGCTTTTATCCATCCTGTTGATCCAACAGATTTGTCTCGTTTTATGCATTCTGTGCCTGGCATAATGTTTCCTAAAATAATAAAGCTAGAATAAAAGATTTTTCTTGCGCTTTTTATTGAATGATTGTAAAGTTTCGATATCCTTCTTTGTAAGATAAAAGTTATATCTTGGCTATAATTAACAAAATGCAGAGGTAGCAAATTAACATGGACCATACAGATGAGAAAAATGGAGAGTTTTCCCATCCAAATTGGAGGTTTGACCTTTGACATTTTCAAAGCCTCTAAAAAGACACAGATGATCAGTGGATTGGAAAGTTCACTATTATCAGAATTATTTTGGAAAATGTGTTATCTCCCCTTTTTCTGCATTGACTCTTTTTCTGAAAGTAAAAAAAACAAAATAACATTAAAAAAATGATGCCAGTAAAGGAGCTGACATGGATGGCACAGGAAGTGAAATATTGATGCTCCATTTAAGTGCAATGCAACCGTTTTGCACAAAATCGAGAAAATTACAGATAACCTCGAGCAGCCTCAAGAGACTCTTATGCAAATGTCTTCAGTCAGAGGCTTCTTCAGAGCCAATCTAGCACAGACTGCTGCAGGACATTCTTTCTGCCCACAGCCATCAGCATCTACAACTCTCAAGAAAATAAATAGATGAGTTACAACAATATTCAATTTTCCTTTTGAATTAATATAGGACAACTTAATTGAATTGAATTTTAAGGCAGAAAATGTCTGATTTTAGATAGATAAAAATTAACTGGAGTACTATTTATTTATTTTTTACCCCCAATTCAAAAGTCATAAATTTTTAACTTCCATGTGCAAATGGCCTGCAGCACAATGGTTGCTCTCTCCACCTTCTTTTTGCTTTCTATCTTCCTGTCAGGGTCTTGGTACAAACAAGTGAGAGGGGTATTTTTTAGCCGTGTTTTTTCTTCTTTTCTTGCTCTCTACAAACTCATTTCATCTCCTCCTCGTCTGTCTCTGTTCTCCCTTTGCTCTGTAACTCACATGCTGGTGTGAGGTGGTTTGGTTTGCAGTGATTGTGGTTGCCTTCAGTGCAGCTGTCAGTGGTAATTATCTCACACTCACAGCCAGACACCTAATCCAAACACTGCCTACTCTAGAAAAGAAGAAAAAAAAAGAAACAGAGAGGGAATGGGGGGGGGCAAAGAAAGAGAAGAAGAAGAGCAGGGAGGGGAAAAAGGTTGAAGGGAAGAGGCACAGGATAGGTGGGGGTAAGAGAGGGAGAAAATTCTTTCCCTGTATCAGCCCTTGAATACCTAGAGCCTCAATGCAAGTGTTAATTAAAAGAATCCAAAAAAGAGGAGCCAGTTTCTTTTGTGTGAAGATGTGAGAGAGGGTCATTTAAGGGGGGTGTTACCCTCATCTTCCCCCCGACCTAATGCCCTACGGCGCTTCAACCTTGTTTCCACATTTTATCACTGAGCCGCCAAGCTGCACTTATGTACTTCAACATTGGTGAAAGCCATCCGGTCAAAGCAAGAAAGAGGACTGAGAGGCACTCAACTCATTTTTTCCCCATTTTCAGCTCCCCTCCTGGCATCAATGTCAGCCCCAAACCCCTCAGGCTGTCCTTTTGTGGGGAAGTGATCAACTTGATTTAAACACTTATTAGGTTGTTAGACAAGAGGCTCTCATTGTGAATAGCGGCGTAAAGGGTTTACAGAGATCCTCTCCGTACTCGCTGTCAGGATTCTCACATTTGATTGCCACTCAATTCAAAGAAATGGTCTTTGGGGCCACTCGTTGTCTTCCTCCAGGCTTAGACCACGTATGGCTTTCATTGGCTCTGCACCTACAGCCATCTGCACTAATTCAACTCTAAGGCTTAGCACATATGAGGTCCTAATTGGGCATGGCTTTTCTTCAACCCATTAAGACCTGATGCTACTTATGAGAATACCTGTTCTCATATCAACATCGTGCTTTAAATATGGGTTCATTGTACCTAGTCCTTTCTTTTATAAATCGGAGTCTGTTTCCCACATACTTTGTTTTACTGTTAAAGAGATTGTACGTTTTTCATTCACGATGCATAAATCAGAGTTTTGCAGTCCATTTTATTGGCTGTTTTTGCAAAGCTCTGACTTACCCATGGCCCCTTCCAATAAGAGCTATAATATAAGTAGATGTGTTTATTACAAATAATACGTGGTCTCGCTTTTCTGTTGTGAGTGGTATTAATAATTTAATCTAGTACAAAATGGCATATCACTGCAAAACAGGGTTTTAGCATTAATTATTTTAAAAAGACAGTGATTATGGGGTTATCATTTTATCTTAAATTTATAATCTTACATGAGCGATTAGTTTGGTTTTTATTAGTAACAGTTTGTTCCTTAAACAAAGCAGACTGTTAGCACAAGTCTTGCCCTGTTCAAATAATTATTTACAATAAATCACCACCTCTCCCTCCACATCACAGATCAGTTTGTCCTTTCACGTCATACAAGGCAATCAGCTGGGATCACTGACAGCCCTTGATGCTGCAATTGCCGAATCAAAGAGTCGAGGATTACAACTTTTTTGCCTGTGGAGGGTTTTCTCCTATGGGAATGATAAACATTTGCAGATCAATGATTGACAGAATTATATGAAATTGGCATCTGAGATCACCAAAAGGCTCATGCACTTCAAAACCCAGCTCATTACAGATGGTTTGAAAGTTTGAAAACATAAAACAAAGCAACTTTACTCTGTTCAGCCTTCCTGTTAATTATTAGTCTTGCTCAATATCACTGTCTTACAGCCTCTTGTCTTTTCTTCCTTCGACATATTTGTTGTTTTTAATTTTTTTTAAACATCTTGCTTGAGCTGACAATACTTGTACATGTTTATCTGTGGTTTTCAGGAGAGAATAACTGGTTCAGTAAAAAGGTTCTTTAGTACTTAATACAGCTGCCTGAGTGAAGACAGACTTTGCTAGTTGTTGTTCTTCTTAGACATTCTTGGTTTAATTTACTACTGATCAATAGAAAATGGGAAACAGAAACTCTGATGCTATTTTTGGTTTGTATTGTTTAAATATTGTAAATGACTCTTGTCAATGTGCTTCATACAAGAGAACTGCTCACCAGGATATTATTCTGTCACTGATACCATGGGTAATACTTGTTTTCCTGTATATTATGCTTCTTTTTTTTATTATGGTCAGTGCACATCAGCCAATATTAGAAGTGGTTTCAGAGTATTCTCTATCAGTTTTCTTAAGACCCCAGAAAATTGGTTGCTTGGATCATTGTGATAATGTAAACTTTCTTAGTTTAGCTTAAAAAAAATGACACATTAACAACTTGAATGGTTGGAAATTAGTATGCATATGAAAGGCTATTACAAAGTGACTGGTTGCATCTCAACTTTATTTTTTATATTACAGTGTTTGTATATGTATTGTGGGATTTTAAATTTCTGTGGGGGAAAAGGAAGTGATTCAACCTCAGTTAAAATGATAGGATATTATTTTGTCCTTCTGAAAGACATTTGCATTAATGTCCTTGTTTCATCAGGCAGCTGGTTCAAACATTTTAAAACATTTCTCTTGCTGCTGACTTGCTTTCCAACTCTGAACAGATCAATTAGTGTGACAGACATGACAGAAAGCAAGGAACTTTGGCAAATATATCGTATTTATCTATGCAATTCAAACAGCGGAACATCTGGGCCCATGTTGCATTCAAGGTCTGATGGCTACACTGATCTCTCCTATTGTAGAAGTTGAGGGCGGCATGGGCAGTCGCTCCAATTCAGAGAAAAGCTCTGTTCAGCCTGTTTGGTCCTTTTCAGATTCAATTGGCGTTGCATGTAATCGTCTCTTGATTCAACCGTGTCCAGCTGGTCTTTGTGTGTCTTTGCACCTGACAATAGAGCAGATCACAGGACCTCTGCAGGGGACGCTCAGCTTCTGTGTCTCCCTTATCACACTCAGCTTGGCTGCTCTACGGCTCCGCTGTGGTTTAGAGGTGCACTCTCCCAGAAAAGTCTTTACATCTGGTCTTTCTGATGGACTCCTAACAAATAGTGCATCAGTGAAAATATATTGTTACTTTACGGTGCAGTATCTCTGCAATCAGGAACACATGCATAGACAATCACAAATCCTACTTTCAGGCGTCACTGTTGATTAAAAACAAATATTTCTTCACTACCAGAAAATCTTGATATGAAGATACTTTCCTTGGTTTTAAAAACTGCAAAGTTTCTTTATTCTTTCTTCCTAAAACCTGCTTGGCTATACTGTTGGCGTCCCTGGAGGCCAAACCAAGAGACACTAGCCGTAATGAGTCCCTGCTGACCGCCAAGATTTTCAATGCCGGCTTCGGGTTTGGGAGCTAATTAGTCAGTTGCTCCTTTTCTACAGACACAGAACCTCACTGGCGGCTATTGCAGGTGTACAGAAACCACAGCATAGTCCCTCCTCATTATGGTGAAGCGCATGCTTTTGATTTAATGCCATAAAAAAAGTGATTGCGAGGTCTGAATTTATATGTTGTGTTTGGAAATATTCCTACTGCTTGAAACTTTTCAGATTTTACGTTAAAACCACAAACATGTATCCATTCTTTATGCGTTTAACTGGATCAGTGCAGTAAAATGACGAAAAGTGAAGTTTTTTTCCCCCCTTACAAATAAAAACCTTTGATAAAATCTTTTGTACCCAGTTGTCTTGGAAGTCATCCATTTAAAAAATGGTCAATTTAATCTCAACATAAATGCAGCTGTTCTCTGAACGCCATCATGTTTTGTTGGTTTTCTATGTGCTCCGGTGGTCAAGCGATGACATTTTCTTGCCAATTTTACCATCGCTTCTTTGTGTAATGACAATAAAATAAGTGTAAATAGTGTAATGATTAGTCAGCTCATGGGTAGGATATGAAATGATTCAGTTTTCTGAGGCATTTTCCTAAACTGACAGGACAGGCAAGGGGAGTAATAACCAAACAAAAGAAGTAACTCTGGAGGAGCTGCAGAAATCTACACTTCAGGTAGGAACAGCCATCAGCTGGATTGCCCAGACTTGTACACAAATCTGACTTTTTGTGGAGGAAGAACAAGAAGTCATTATTAAAAAAAACAAACAAAAAAAAAAAACAGTTTCACCTAAAGCACGTGGGGAAGCGACTAACTTGGAGAAAGGTGCTTTATTCGGTTAAGATTTGAGGTTTTGGCTTAGATTCCAAAAATTATCTTTTGCAGAAGACGAACACTGAAAATAATTAATTGGACATCTTCCTCACTGTAAAGGATGGTGTGGGCAGCATTGTGCTGTTGGAATGCTTTTCTTTCCAACAAGACACTGGTAAGAGTTGATGGAAAGAAGAAGACTGAAGTGGGGCAGACTCGTGTCGAGCTTTAGTATTTGAAGGACAAGTTTCAGATGATCCAACTATCTTGGGCTAATAACCTCTGCAACCAGAGCTAAAAACTACAACTAGAGCTACAATGAAACGGTTTAGATGACCCTATTAAATTCCAGCCTAAATCCAGGAGATGATCATGAAAAATTTTGAAAATTGATTGTCAAAGTCATCAAAGCATCTCCCGCCAGCCTGACTGAATTGGAGTTATCCTCACCACACCTTTTAGATATTTCTGCAATTTTTATCATTTTGGTTTATTTGCTCAGATTAAGCTGGTTAATTGATCTGTGAAACTAATGGTGCTCCTTTGTTCATGTTCCCCACTTTTAGATGACATTAGCTCTCTCTGGAATCAGCTACCCATGCCATCACCTCAGTGTTTGTCGAAGATCTTCACCAGCCAACGCCCAGGAACCCACAGAAGAAGTAAGTCAACAGAAAATATCCTGCCCGGTCCTCACCTCTTGATTACTTCACTAGTAGTGCGTTCAGGTTAACTAACATTTAAAAACTGAATGTTTACAGTGCACAGATGTTCATATGATCAGTGACAGCGAGGGGGACGATTTTGAAGATGCGTCAGAGTTTGGTGTGGATGATTCGGAAATGTTTGGAATGGGCACAACAGGCTGCCGGAAATCACCTATGAGTACGTATAGAAAAACTGTTTAAAAATACTTATTAGGCTCGTATTACAGCTCGGTTAGACAGCTGAATTAATTTTCATTTTCGTTTTCATCTTGCAGTGCCAGAAAACAGTGAGAACGAAGCGGATGCCTTACTTCACTTTACTGCCGAATTTTCTTCAAGGTGGGTATCTTGTCAAGTGATGATACAAAGAACCGATCTAAGCAAGAACCGAGACTTGATTGTTGTAATGTCCAACCCAACTGATGAACTATTGTTTGTCTTGTGTGTCACAGATATGGAGAGACCCACCCAATGTTCTATATTGGGTCTTTGGAGGCAGCGTCTCAAGAGGCCTTCTACGGCAAAGCCAGAGATGTAAGTGAGCTGTTCTACTGTTCAGACCTCTTAGGAACAATTGTAATTTAAGGTGATACAGTGTTTGGACATGGAGTGTCCCTCAGCACTGATGTCATTCTTACTTCCTGTGGTCTCGTACCAAGGTTATTGAGAAGTTATCTTTACTTGAAACAACACAGAGCAGGATATTATTCATTCTACATCCATCAGGGGATGAACAGCTTAACTCATTTCTTTACTTTTGTGACTGAGCTCATGGGAACTTAAAGCTTAACAGATATTGTTATAACTAATGTCTGGACGTAGCTGACTGTGTCTTTTACAAACCACAGCAGAGCTTTAGTAAATTATTTTATAAATGATTTGTAATTTGATTGATGTTGAAAGTGTTACTTTGTCACAAACTTATGACATGATCACCACTGTTAGTTTCTGACCTTGTGTGACAACAATGTACAAACATTGTAGTATATTGCTATAAAAGTGGGGGGAGAAGCAAAAAGACAAAACTCTAAACAAGATTACTTGATAGGTTAAATGAAACAAGGTTAGTTATAAATGCTAGTGGCCATGTTGAATTTTAATTATAACAAATCTTGCAGAAGATTAAAAGTTCTCAAATTCTGGAGAAAAACTTCCTCAGTGTTTCTGCATAGTCTGAATTTAAAATTTAAATTATAAGAGCTATAATTTTAAATAAATTTTTTTTTGGTGCAGAAGCAAGTTGTTTTTGCTCCCATGGCTAAAGAGTTTCTCAAAAAAATTATAAAATAAAATATTAGTAAATTTATATAAACCACTTTTTTGGAATAAAAGGTTGTCTGATAAACTCAATATGGCATCATATTTAATACAAATCTTAATAACGAAACATGTTAATATACATAACACACAGAACTCAATAGAAGCTCCATTATTAAACTTGAAGCAGAATAATTGATTGCTGTCCACACCTTTTTTTCCACATAATGCAACATTGATTTGATTTTACCAGAAGTTGCATTAACTTCTCAACCTGAAAGTCGAGCCTTTGTTTTTGCTGCCTTCTTGTTTTTCCGCTTTTTTCTTTTTAAGGATGCCTGTATCAACTGACAGCTTGTGTGGATTACGGCCTTATTAGACTGAGAGGACACAGGAATATGTTTGGGGACAAGGGAGGGTTCACATCGTCAGGCACACAAAGAGCGATGGCGATAAAGAAGACAGTGATGGCACATCATTAAGAACATGTGAAATAAGAGAATGAGGCCAAAACGTCCTCTGGAAATGAGTCAGATGGGGAGGACGTGAGTTGGAGGATGAAAGATGGAAAGAGAGTGAAATAAACAGGGAAGCTAAGAAAACATTTGGCATCCTGCCTTTTTCCCAGCTGATCCCTGCTTCTAAGCCAGCACAATATGGCTGAATGTCTCTGGTGTTCGCATGCTCTGCATCTTTGTGCTCTGTGCAGCGAAGGGGCAAGAAGTATTTATTTCACAGTATTTTCTGAGTTTCATTTAGCCTGCCAACTGTGTTGTGTTTAAAACGGTTTATCGATGGTGTTTATGTGCAAGACAGTTTCTGAAAAACTGAAGCAATTCTGCTTTTGTCTTGTTTTGTCAGCCTGGACAACAGGCCAACACATGCTCATTTTAATGTTTTCATTACACTGTCTAGTGTCTCCAAATTACACAATTTCTCCATCTTATCGATTCAGCTACGTCATCGTTTGCTTCCATTTAAAAGGAGATCCAGGTTTTTTGTAATCATGGGAGAAAATCCTCCTTCATTAAGAGGATATTAGAAAAGGGCAGATCTGGCTGAAGAGAGACAACTTCTTGCTTTATAAACAGAGGAATCAGTCTCAGTCGCTCATAGCCTGGGAGAGGCTAATCACTAAGCAAAACACTACATTTGATGAAGTGTTTCTGAAGGTGTGTGTTGGGGCACTGTTGAGATAGACTCAATCCATCCTTAATGAAAATGCTTTGGGCTGCAGAGCTGAGCTGAACTCTCTCGGGGATTGATGGTTAGTCGGCGCGTACAGAGTGATAGGCCACCCATCACTAACGGCGATCCTCGCTAAATCCCCATCAATGCAGTGGTTAATCACTCTAACCCCGCTCTCCTTCGCTCCTCTCTCCTGTCTGCCACACACAAAGACACATAAAAATTCATAGCCATGAAGAAGAGGGAGGTTCGGGGATTTATCTCTGCCAAGTATCCACTTCAGATCCCAGCGATCACCTTGAGGACTCGAGAGGAAACGGCAGCAGTCAGGCGGAGCAGAAATATGGATCTTAACATGTATTCATCAGACGGAGAAGTGTAAAAACCAAACCGCAGCACTAAACTGTTGACTCCATATAAAAAAGCAGATTAAAGAAATCGTAAATATAAGCTTTTTATCTTTCATTATTGCACATGGAGGGATTTTTATATTCTAATATAATGGAAATAAAGATGGAACATGGAAATACTGCAAATGATATAAATTACATTGCTGTTTAAGATCAGTAGGTTGCAATAAACCTGCACATTTTTTCCACCTTCGGACTTTTATTCATCATCACTACGTTGCTGAGCACTAGCATCTCTGCCTACATTTCTGTATCAGGTCTGGGCATCATAGACAGCAAAAGTCAACCCAGCAGGCAAAATGCACGGAACTTGAAATATGATGGCTAAAAATTGCATCCAGTCTTTTGAAATGTGATATTGCACTGAAGAAAGAGATGTCGTTTAGCTCTAATGCAATTCAACTAATTGTTTCATTGCAGCGAAGAGAAATGGTTCTGATTGACGTTCTACTTGACATTAAGTGCTGTTAGTTCATTTAAGGTTCTTATACCTATGTGTATTTAAATGAATCCTTTTTTTTATATCAGTCACAGATTTAGTCAACATTAGAGATGTTCGTATGCATCTCAGAATTGACAAAAAGAGGCCAGATTTCAGCTTAAATACCAAAAATACAACCTCAAAATTATAACACAGACAACGTAAATGTTATCAATGTTAGAGAGCTAGTAATTGTCATTTTTAAATGATTTACTGCTGGATGATATTGTTCAAATACTGGTTGGCTAATATCCTAGCGTACAGCAAAACATGGTGAGTGGGGAGGCAGGTATTTATTTATTTGTTGCTCATAGATTAACAGCGACTCTTAAATCATTTGTAACTTTGTGAACAAAGGTCGACAAACCATAAATGTCTCCACCATAAAGCAGCTCTGAGAGATGCTTTTTAATCTCTCTAGCATCTCTGCTAGAGATGCTAGGATTTTTTCAGGCTGTTCTACACGGTATATTTTGAAGAGCTTTTTTCTTGCACTAAAATCCACAGAAAACAATCCATTCATCAAACTAAAAGTAGTCGGTATTAAAAAAAAATCCTCCTGTAAATACAGCTCTGAATCACACAAGTGTCAGGGAAAATATAGGCCTCAACACTTTGGTAGCGACTTTACAGCAGCTATTTTGATAAAAGAACAATATCAGCTGGTATTTTGGTTTCATTAATATCAGCTTTCTCTCGAGTGTGGAGCGCCCCGGCAGCCAAGATTGTGTTGAATAACTCGTGGTATATAGAGGGAGATATTAGTTTGGCTGTATTGTGGGACTTATGTCATTTTTCATGCACAGTGTATTTTCTTGTCTTTTTGAAAAGGGCACTGTGTGGGTATGTATATGTAATAATGAAAGTTAGTACTGTACACAAGAGGAAATCCGGACAGGTTTCACACCAAGTATTAATGCAGCATGGAAGAAATGTAGTTTCCCTCACCATCAATCTTCAGAATAGGGATACATTTTCATCTGCTAGGGAGTGGTTTTCTTAATTACACACTGTTTTCTGTTTGAATTTATTCAGGTTTATAATTAGGGATATTAAGAAAATATGCCCTTAAAATAAATTATTTCTAGGTGTTTCTCTCAACATTCTCCCATCATTATCAATCAATCAATCAATCAAATTTTATTTGTATAGCACATTTCAGCAACAAGGCATTTCAAAGTGCTTTACATCATAACAAACATAAAAACACAAAGTCATGTAACATAGAATAAACAATCAAAACATTAATTTAAACATCCGTCAAATTGTGTTTTCCATCACCTATCAGGAGAGACCTGAAACATTGTTTGCTGAAACATGTGACTTTTTTCCTTGTTTGTAGTCTCTGTTAAGTTAGCATTTCTAATTGCATAGGGCTGTGAAATTATTTCTCATTTGTGTCTTGCTAGTTTTCCAGGAGGCTGTGTTCACCTGCCTGAAAGCTGTTAAATAAAAATGATTTTCTTCCATATAAATGCCAAAGAAATGAGAAATGGCTCTCTGTCACATTCACTTCAAATAAAATTATCATTACTTACAGTGAATAATGGATATTTTATTCTGTTTCTTGAGTCAGTTTGACCTACCCACCACTGAGTGGGGCTGGGTGTTGGTCCAAACGTTTCAAATGATCTTATTTGATTTTCAGTCAAACTCAAAAATGTGGAAGAATTTTGCATAAATTAGGTCTGTTGACAAGATACTCCAAAAATAAGTGTAAAAGTGCATATAATTAGTTAGAGTGAAGTTGACAAACGAGGTCAAACACAGAATTAGGTGATAATTTTATGCTACCTTCTTCACAACCACTCAAACCGCAAAGGGAACAGCGAACTGAAAAGTGACAATAGAAAACACAGTTTGAGTTTAATTTTTGAACACTCGACTGTGACATTTTGTCTATGAATTATTTGTCTACCTTCTAGTTTTAGAGGGTAGATAATATCGTGGCACTATTCATGTAGCTCAATCCCTTCATATAATCTTAACAAAAATACTCATGAATACTACCTTTTTTATAATCAACCATCCTTATAATTTCTGATATAATTGGCAGTGAAATGGGTTTAAAATGCTATTTTTGTGATTTTTAAGTATGTTAAAATCCTGTTTAATAGCAGAGCTGTGTGACATTGGCTGCTCTCTCTCACACATAACGTCTCTGCATCCAATATATAGAAAAAATAATGACAGATGGCAGAAAGCCTTGTTAAGGCACCGGTATTGTTAAAATAAATAAATGACAGGTTGAATACAACAAATTTGAAGTTGGACACAACTTCAAAAATATGGTGCACTTCTGTATTATAAAGTGTACGAAAAGATGCAGAACACTTTAACTTATAGTTAAAATCATTTAACTCTAAGTATAAATGATTTAGTGAGATGTGTGGTGATTGTTTTTGTTGGATTCTATTTGCATTAATACCTGCTGCCCATAACCTGCTCTAGTAGATCTCCTGGGATGAAGATGGAGACAACTATGTGACACATTATCCCTTTTGAGAAAGTCATTGTAAAGATTATTAAATGTTCAATTTAGCCACAAAGTAGAACGGTATTGAAATTGGTTAGTCAGTATCGGCAGCTTCATAAAATCAGAGGTCAGTCTTTGGTCTCAAATTTACTTTTTGGTGCAGAATCAAAGTTTTTGAGTTTTTAATTTTCCCTGGGCATCTTCTTCACTGTTGACCTCCAGGTACCTTACTGTCCCCTACTGGCTGGAGTTTGCTCATCTGTTTTACCAGTGAAGTTAGTTTTCAGTCTTCAGTCTTATTTTTTATTTTATTTTTTATCTCTCTAAATATCAGAATTACTCTTTTTTTTATTGACTTACATCCTGTGAGGAACATTTTAACTGAATGTCATTGCAATGTTGTCGGAAGTGAAACAGGCCTCCCTCCTACCTAAAGACATAGACATTCGAATTGTGTGATAAAGTTGTTTGGTTTACTAACAGGCTTAGAAAGGATCATTTTTAATGAATTTTCTTCAGATTAGTTTCTGAAAGGATGAAGTTTAAATTATGCACCCAGACCTCAGCGTGATCAGCTCCGTACTGTGTGAAATCTTTGGTCACTCTCTCTCACAAAGCGAGCTTAGATTGCGTTGAACAGGTGTGAGGAAGGGCTATGGGGTCGCTATCTCGCTCAGGTTGGACCTAGTAATTTAGCTGAACGGAGGGATTTGCTCCTCCCTGCTAAGTCAGGCGACACAAAAGATCTCACTTTGAAAGTGGAGAGGGAACAGAGGGGTATGGACAGTTTAACAGAGATGAAGGAGTTCAGTTGGCCAAAATGCCTACTTTGATTAGTCTTTACACTTGGTCTAATTGAGCATGCATGTTTGTGAGCATAAATCCTTTGCCTGTGGCTTCAAACTTAAATTCAGGTTGGGACACCAGTATTCGAGTGTGTATCAGGTTCTTTTTTTCCCCCTTCCTCTCTGGTTGTAAAACTCTCACTATCCTCAGACTCATTTCTCCCTCTAGTCTGAATTTGCTTGTCTTCTCAGCATGAGTGTTTAATCTTTTCAGGCTGGTGAATCGGCCCAGTGAATGAGTCCCCAGGTCCTTCTCTCTAGGAGCCCTGGAGATTATTCTAAAGCACTAATCGTTGAGCAAACACAGCAGTGCTCTCCCATTCCCATTCTACACAGGCCACAGTATAGCACAACTTCTTCTTTCTCTTCTCTTCACATCTTACGCCCTGTGTAGATTTCTTTGCTTTCTGGCGCACGTAGCCTAGATTACTGCTCCTGAGAAATAGGCCCCTTAACTCCCACCATAGCAGCCCTGCTTAAAATGAACCAGGCACAGATTGAGAGTTGTTCTTGTTTGTTCTTTTATACGGCGCAAAGTGACATGTAATTTAAAGAGCATTATTTCTAACATTGTCCCCTCAAACCCTTTACGTTTGTGGGTGTGTTTGTTTTTTAATTAGATTGTCAGAAGGGAAAATCTAGCGGGCTTATATGTTGGTGTCAATATCCTCGGATTTGGAGCTTCGTCAATATTGTCTGGCCTTGCTGCTACTAACCTGAGCAGGCTGCTGGCATTTGGTATAAAATAAATAGAGTGATTTGTCTGTTTTGTTTTTGCTATATCTGCCTCGCATCCAAGCGAAGAAGTTTTATTTACACCGCTTTAAACTTGATTGTGTCTGCTATTTGCTGTTTTTGTCGGCTGTGCCCTTGTTATGAGCTGCTCAAATCTCTTCACCTAATTGTCTTTAATGTCGATTCATGTTCCCTCGCTGTCTCTTCAATATGGAGGCACCCATCTGTGGTGAAACGATGGCAAATAATAGATTAACCTAAGTTAGAGATGCACCAGTGGACCATAGATTATGAGGGAGTAATATTTTTTTGATCATTAATCAGCGGTCTGATACTGTTCAGCACATTCAAACTACTACATTTCTGCCATTTTCTGTCTATAAATCTGTGATGCACTTTTGGTTGAGTGTGATAGAGATTATAAAAATGAGGGACATGCACTATATGCATAAATGAGATTAATATGTATCTTCATTAATTTTCTCTTGGAGTCAAACATAGTATGACTGTAAGTATTATGTGACATCTCTGGATTTGAAAATCATCCCTATCACTGCATCTCAAGACTAAAAAACAAATTTAAGACTGTGTCATTCATATATGCATATATGTATATACATATATATACTTGATTCTAATATTGGTATATATATATATATATATATATATATATATATATATATATATATATATATATATATATATATATATATATATATATATATTGGATTTTATTATCTAAATTGCAATGATTTTCTCTGTTTTTATGCAAGTTAAACATCAGAATATTAGTTTTAGTTGCTTTTTACAAATGAATAAAAAAATATCTCTGCTGCTCATGGCCATTACACTGTGTATATCTGCTTATTCTAAAAATGAGTCTTCTTCCAAATTAGAAAAAGAAAAGGAGTCTCATATCACTTAGCAAATACCCTGAAGGCTTACAGGATACGGTTGGCTGATATTTTTGTCTTTTTCTGCCTCTAATTTCTTTCCTTTTCTTTTTTTTCCCTTTCTTGCAGAGAAAGCTGTTGGCCATCTACCTCCACAATGACGACAGCGTCCTTAGCAACGTCTTTTGTTCCCAAATGATGTGTGCCGACTCTATCGTCTCCTACCTGAGCCAGAACTTCATCACATGGGCCTGGGATGTCACTAAAGAAGCTAACAAAGCCAGGTATAGCATCTTTGTTTCCATGGTTATGGCTTGTTCACTCATTAAAATTAAAGCCACATATGTATTTCCTGTTTAAAGGTGATATAATTGATTTTCATTGATTTACTTGATTCATTTAATTTGAAAAATGTTGCATAAAAGATCTTAGTTTTGAAATTTTAATGAAAGTTTAAAAAGTTCATGCATTTTCTGGTAAGCTTCATAGCATAGCTTGATCAAGCTTTATGATTTATGATCAAGCGCGCGCATTATATATGTCAAGGCCAAACAATAAGAACGAATAAAAATCAGACCCAGTCGTTTTAAAGATCAGTAAAAGTCATGCCTCCAGCAAACAATCAGATAATTTGCCAGGCTAGTTGTAAATTGAATCCCCTTTCCAAAACGTATAGAAAGCTAAACTTGTACAAGCTGTGATTAAATAAAATCCTGCTTTCGCTCCGGTGGTCCTGCCTGCTGTAACTGATGGAAACTCAAGTCTTAGACTTGGACTCTAGACACACTTAATCAAAACCAAAATTGAAGTCTTGACTTGGACTCATGAACAGTCTCTTTCTCTCTACTGATCAGGGGTGAAAGTTACCTTCCACCTTATTGACAGACCACCATCGCTCTGATGGCAACACACATGTTGTCAAAGTGAGACAATGTGTTTAATCAAGGATGTTTGAGAATCGTTCATGGCTTCCAATCATCTGTTCATGTTTTAATTGCTGCTTCAAAATGATGACCACACTTGTTTTCTTGTTGGACTGAATTGTAAATGTTTAGCTGTATAACTTGCTGGCTGCACCAGGAACTTTTTGGGAATATTAAATCACGAACTGTTGATGAAACGTCAGGTGTCACAAAACGTGCAATAGAAACCAGTTTAGATGTCTTCACCAGTTTCACTCTCTCGTCAGCTTCATTCTGTGTTTTGAAGCTTGGAGGTTGCATGCTAACAAAAGGCGTTGTGTTTGCACGGCGAGGCCCCTGATTGGGCATTTTGACTGAGCTGTCTGAATAGAGGGTCAGTGGGAGATGAAGGACTCCCTTGGAATCCAAACATCTCTATCACTGCATTTATCTTGAAAGTCCAAACTTCTGTGCCCTGTTTTAGTAAAGTGCTGTTTGGCTTTTGTTTCCAAACCTTTTTTTTTTTTTTTTTTTTTTTTTTTTGTATTAGATAGTAGATATATATTTTTAAATGCATTGTTTTTCTATTTCTCTTATTTATTTCTTTGCTCTGTCCCCAAAACTTGCTGAGTTAAGCCTGCCCTCTGGTAGTAGCCACTTAAGAAAGACTCGCACCCTGACCTTTTCCCTCCATTATTTCTTTTAAGGAAACTCCCTCCTTCCTTCATTCCGCTCTCCTTTCTCTCCGATTGGCCTCCTTTGCTTTTTGCCCCAGCTGAGCCTTTTTATCGCACATTAAAAGAGAGGCAACATCTGGAGCTTTTCAAGGCACACAGCTAGTCGCAGCTTTGCCGCTAACGCATGCATGCACTTGTGCAGGCTAACCCGCTCACAAATGCACGGCTGCTCTGCATTCTCACGCTCTCTGGCTGATCTAGACTGACTGGTGATTGGCATTAGTCACACAGGCTGTTAGAAAGGTTTCCTAATTGTGTGAGTGATAAACCTGCTGATACTGGAATGTGCTATTCTTCACAGGCTTCCTTGGCAAATGATTAATTATGCATAAAAGCGGGGCTGGTGATTGGATGCCGGAGATTTTCAGAAATGTGGGAAAAGAATTGTACAGTTCAATTCTGTTTCACGGGGCCTGGCAAACACTATAACACACCATGTAAGGTTTTCACAGTTTGTCACATTACTGCCACAAACCCCAAAAGCATTTTTCATTTTGTATTATAGAACTATTCAAAGTAGTTCATAATTGTGAAAGGAAACTAAAATAATAAATGGGTTTCCAGCATTTTCTAATAAAGGTCTGAAAAATCTGACCTGCGTTTGTATTCAGCATCCTGTTCCCTGTTTCCCCTGGTCTCACACCGGTTTAGCCAAACGACTTCAGAGGTTTGTTGGCGAACATTAGTGAACAAGAGCAACACAGCAGACGGGTTTGGGTGAAAGACGTGAAGGCGTTACATCAGAATTAGATTTTAGATAATATTCTAAGCTATTAGCATTTTTTGGCACACTGAAGGACTCGTTGGGCAGGAAGAGTATTAATCATAGCAGCAGCCTTGGGGCCCACAGTAACTCTGGAGGAGCTGCAAATATTCACTACTGAGGTGGAAGTATCTGTTCTCGGGGAAAGTATTAGACACGGACTCCACAAATGTGTGCTTCACGGAAGACTGCCAGAAAGGAAACAATTGTCGGAAGAAAGTCGAAAGAAATCCTTTTTGCAAACTGCCGCCAACCATTAAGAGGACACGGCACACATGTGGAAGAAGGTGTAATTTTTGGGTCATTTTTTTTTAGTCTGTTCGGTGGAAAAGCAACGCATAAAATATGAAAGGTAGTGATGACAGTGTGGATGTAAGAGTTCAGCAGCGACATGGAAGGTGGTTACTGTCACACACTGGACAATCCTAGAGGAAAACCTGAACACACGAGGCTGCGATGAAGGTTCACCTTCTAGGAGAACAGCAGCCCTAAATTTACAACCAAAACTACAACAGAATGGCTCAAACCCAGAGGTGAAAATCGCACAAAAATACTGTACTCATATTGTTACTTTGATAAAAAAAAAAAATACATCTGTAAAATGCTACTCAAATAAAAGTAGAAAAGTTCCTCATAAACCTTTACTTTTTTATGTAAAGAAGAAAGTTCTGTATGTGTATTTGACAAAGGAAAGAGGAGCTATTGATCACACACTGGTTATAATTAAAATGCACCACAAAACAAAACAGTTACGATATAACTTAATTGTGATATAAGTTACCATATAAATTACCATATAACTTTATGAATATATGTGGGATTTTAATGAGCCATAAATTTCCAATATCCTCTTTAGCTGCTGCTGGTTCTCTACAGCTGATCAGCATCTTTCTGTCTCTCTAAACCTTCTACATCCTTCACTACATCTGTGAAGCTGCTGTGGTTCTCCTCTTCCTCAAACTGGCATTTCTGATCTTCATCACATTTTTTGTTCATTATGTCCACGCCATCCCTCCAATCTAAGTTTTAAAAACCTGACTGTTGCCTTTCTCATACTTATAAACAGGTCCTTTAATTACAACCATGGGTTTTCTTTTTCTCAGAGATTAACTTTAACTATACTTAATGGGTTTTTCCCCAGTGCCTCTGTCGTCCAATTGATGCAAAACCATAGGCTCTGATACAAAGTCAAGACTTTGATCTTATTTGACTAAACTTAAATTAATTTACACTTAAATTAATGGAATAAATATCAGACTCTAAATGGACAAAGCTGGTAAATATACTATGATAAATAAAAGTAAATGCACCATCAGGTATTTCTGGAAAGAATATTATTAGGAAGCATAAAATCGTTTATTCGCTTCACTGTACGTGACGTAACTTGTTGTCGGTCTAGTGATATAATAAAAAAATAAAACTTTGCCATGGAAATTATAATTGAAGTCTTTAAAAGTTCAAAGCTATGAATACTTTTTCAAGGCACAGTATTTTAAAGGCTCTAACAGTAATATATGTTCATATTAAAAATATTTTTTTGTTGTTCTTCCTCATATTTAACCCACACAATCTTCTGAGAAGTAATTATTCTGCAGTCCTAAAGTGAAAACTGAAGGCTTCACTTCTCACAGACCAATTTGCACACCTGTTCAGTATACCTGGCTACTCTTTTTGACATACGCCAACCTGAAAACATAACTGGTTTAGAGGGAGAACAAAATGTCACATTCAAATCAAAACTTGTCCATGTTAGCTCTGAAACAAAGTGTGTATGACACAGTGAGCTATCAGAGCATCCGGTTCCCAGACTGCTCCCATACAGGTGGCTTGCAGAAACATTCCCTGCAGTGCTACTGTACTAACCTGATTCATCAGCTGCTCACTGGAGCAAACATCAGCTGCTCCCTGTCAATTCATATCTTAATGCGTGAACCGGGCCTAATGAAATGTGAGGCGACAGCTCGGGGAAACATTAACTATTTTTGCTGTAGAGATCAGTAGAAAGAAAATAAGATGGGATGGGTGACAAATTAGAAGCTGTCAATCACGTTGTCCATTGACACGGAGTCTTAAATACGTTGGCTGCAAGTTTTGTCAGGGGTTTTCTTTCATGTTTCATGGAGTTTTAGTGGACTTTGTGTGGACTCTTTACCATGTTAAATTAATCCTGGATGATGTTGCTGAACTGCTCACCTAACATCCTGGAGCAACTCTGCTTCCTCTTAACCTCAGTGTTGTGTCCGTACTTGTTTTCTAGCTAAATACAAAAGTTCTAAATGCAGCTTAAATCACAGTGGAAATGTAGTCGACGTGGGCCATGTCTTAGTTGTACAGTTTTGATGTTGCCGTTTCGTCTGTTTTCATTCGGGAAGACTGACTTTCTTCGATTTTGTGCTGGAAACCAAAGCAGCTTGGCTTGTGCTTGGTTAGAGCTTTAAGATTAGGTTACCCTTCAAGTTGTTGTCCATTGTTCTCTGGCCTTTCATTACAGGTTAGAGTTTCCCTGTGGGCTATTGTTATGGTGCGGCTGGGTCGAGGGCTGAACAGGGACAAATGTCAGATCAAAATGATCCATAAGATTAGAGTGACCCATCTCTTTCATTGCAAGTCAAGGGTGACTCGGAGTTCATTTGGGAAAGTTCTGACTGAATTACAGCTCGAAGCACTTTTCTTCCCCGGTTTTTTACTATTACATCCTAGTTTTTGCAGATTATTACTATCATATAGAATTGGTGCTCAATTTCTCAGCTTGAAAGTTGGTCAAGCAGCTTCTATAGATGTGACTTCATCTTTAATGAGTTACACCCCTCTCTCAGGCAGCTTCCTTTCTATCTATGCTCTCTCTCTGACCTGCCCCCCCTCCACCCATTCCATTACTTCTCCATTTTACCACTCAGTTATTAAAGTAGATCTTATTAAAAGGCGGGAGAAAAAGCTAATCTATATTTGCATTCAGTCTATAGCAATTCATTAATATTATGACATTTACAGGGAGCTTGGCGGGGCCCCGGCTGCCGGCTACCCTTTTCCCTCTGAAATGTTAATTTAAAAAGTTCTGTCTTTGTAATGGAATAAGAAATCCTCTCTTGCCCTATCAATTCTGGGCGCCTGGTGAGGAATACTAATTCATCTATGCTTCCAATTGAGATAGCATGTCACTCTGATGGAATAAGAAAAAGGCGAATTGGTTTTAAAGTCCTTAATACCATGAATTGTGTGTGTTTTTCATTTCTCAACGCAGCCTAAGAAGAGCGTACCAGTTCCATTTGTTGTGAAAAATACGTGTGCATACTTTTGAATTTCGTATTTCCTTTTCGTATTATTTCAAGTTACAAATTCTGACAAGATGATTGCATTTCTAAGCAAATAGGCTGGAGTGTGTTTCTTTGTTTTTCAGACTTCTCACCATGTGTACGAGGCACTTTGGCAGTGTGGTAACACAGACTATACGGACATACAAGACAGACCAGTTCCCCCTGCTCCTTATAGTTATGGGCAAACGCACATCCAACGAAGTTCTAAATGTTATTCAAGGTGAATTAAAGAGAAATATCTACATTAACTTTTAAAAACCATGTGCTGGAGATTTTATTTCCTTAACTTTTCTTCAGGCAATACAACGGTGGACGAGCTGATGATGAGGTTAATGGGAGCAATGGAGATTTTCACAGCACAACAGCAAGAGGACATCAAAGATGAGGTACGGCTGGAGCTTGTGAATTTGATTCCAAAGTTGTCTTCAGTTTGATCTCAGAAGTGATTTTTAAAAGACTGAAAATTAACTATATCATTTAAAAAGCAAGTCTAAATTCAAGTTTGTTTGCTATTCTTCCAGTTTACGACGCCTTAATAGGGATGTTTCAATTTGTTATGTTTGACTTTGGAGAAGTATTAAAGTATGTTGGGAAGGATTTAAGTCATTAACTGTGATTCAGTCCTTTGTACACAACTTTTTGTCAGGCTTTCAAACTCGTCCATGACATTTTTTAACTACAGTAGCTACAGATGACAGCTTGTCACTCTGGATTAGTTGTTAAACATTAAAAGAGTCAGCCAACCAAACTGATTCACTAGCAATGCGGTTGTGAGATTCATAACATCTTTGTCGCATGAGATGTGATCAGCTAATGGGTCTGTCACTCGCACACACACAGACGCACGCACACACGCAGACGCACACACACACACACACATATGCACTCACCCTGAGGGTTAAACTTGTTCCAGTCAGTTCCTGGGTACTGAGCTGCAGCTTTTGTCTCTGTGTTGTTAATATTTGAACAATTTACTGGCTTCTTTTGGATTTGTCACTGTTGGTGAAAGACAATCATTAGTGACAGCTTATAGCAAGAGGAATGTACGTGCAGCGTCGCCTACGCCCAGAATGGTTAGTTTGAGTTTTATTATTATTGTTGCCAAAGGGAAAGCAGTTTATTGACATCAAGAGGATACTTTTCTTATTTTCATAAACATGATCGTGTTTTTCTACAATATCCATCCTCTTTTTGGGTAAAATGCTCTGCAAGCAAAAAGTCTTCAAATGTTAAATATTGTTCAAACACAAGCTGCTGCACCAGAGAAGTGCAGAGAGTAAACACTCTAAAACTGGCATGAAATGAAGACTTAGCATTTCACAGAATGGTTAAGAAGATCTTAGGAGACATTTGGTGCGGGTAGCACTTGGTGGTATGTACACATTTTTGTTTCAACCAAAGAGCTATTGACATGTGACATATTCAGTCTGGCAGATTTTTCAATTCTTTTTTTTTCTCCAATTAATTTGTTTTGCATTTTTCTATTATTATTACTTCCTGGAATATAATCAGTTTTTCCATGTTAATAATGTAAATCAAAGATATTCTGAGAAAAGCGATTGTTACTGAGAAAGGTTCTTCTTTGGGCCAGGATGAGAATCTTTCCCAAGTTCAAGTGTTTTGGGGTTTTGTTAACGAATGGGATGGATGAATTAATGGATCTTCTTTGTATGAGACATAACTCACAAAATGAAACATTTAAGAGAATAAGCAACAATGATGAAATAGGTCATTGTTACTATATTATTATGTTCATGAACCTTATTACTTCAGTTTCCTTCAAATTAAAGGACAATATTCCTTTCATCAGTGAATGAACTCATCTTCAACTTTGCTCATTTTGTCATTCTTGCCAAACAACGTATTCTTGGCAAAGAAATTCCTTGTTTTCTTTGATTTCGTTCCCTTCTTTTCCAGTGAATACTCAGACTGACACTCACTCAACCCAGGCATAACTCCATGACTCTTCCTTCAGTGTCTGGATCTGTAGCAGCTGCACTTTGACTTCAAGCAGCCTTAGTGAGACAACAGTCATTCCTCGGGTTGTCTGTGTTTTAGCTTAGCGGTTACTAACTGGGTTACTATTCAGGTTTTGTGGTGTGCATCTGTCAGCGCTATGAGTTTTTTCAGGTCGTTCTCAGGTCATGTTGCATAAACATGTTATGAAGTGTGAAAATAGTCTCCACACATTATACTGGAGGGCTCTTGTACTGCACATGCATATAAAAACTTTCTCTGTTAAAGAAGTCTTAAGAAGTCATTTTTGTGATTTTATGATGTAAAGCACTTTAAAATGCCTTGTTGCTGAAAGGTGCTATGCAAATAAAATTTCATTGATTGATTAATAAATTACTAATCAGAACTTCTTAGAAATTTGGACTGACGTTTTTTTTTTTTAAAAGAAAAAAGTAAGCTGATGCTTTGTTTACATTTATTTTGAATAATTCTTTGGGGGTTTCAACAATTATGCAGCTGGTAACTTTATAAAAAAGTGACCTGTCAAATTAATGGTTAGACTTTGGAGAACCCTGCATTTTTCATAGAGATTAGGGTACTTCATATGTTTTGGATGAATGAATGAAAATATTTATTTTAAGTTTTCTTTTTACACGTTACCCAGAAATTGCAGCAAACTTGTCTGGATTTGTAAATACACTAGAGTGCTTTGTTGACTCGACTCATTATGAGAACAAAGAATTTGGGACCTGAAAATGATCTTTAATTCTGTTTCATCTTCATTTATCATGCATAAGAAACGGTTTTCTAGTCAGTCATATGTGCTTTCCCTTCTATACTTTCTATACTTCCAGTTTTGGTGGTAAGGTGTGAATCATGGCATACATTTTTTTTCTATCAAACATTTATTATCCAGAGCTAAAGAAGCATCCTTAACTAATTAGTGAATATGTTACATGAAAAAAAAATAACACTGAAAAAAGGCCTAATGTTGTTTTCTACAGAGTAAAACTAAATTTTCCAGATCGGAGTGTCATATGTAGACTTTAAATACTATGCAAACCATTGTATTCTTTTTTATTTACATTTTCTCCAGCATCCCAACTTTTTCTGGAAGCGGTGTAATCTCTGAGCCGTTTGGTCCCAAAATTGAAAAGCAAATTAAGAAGAGCCATTTAAATTTCTTATTTTGTTTGCAAACATTGAATGTGTGACAGCTTGATTTTTTTTTTTTTTTTTTTTTCCCCTCAATACCAAGTGTATCATCAACACTAAAAGATGCCGCATGTCATGCCAACTTGAACAGTAGCCATGATTTAATTGTGGAAAATCTGTTTCTTTTTTTTTTTTTCTCTGAAGTTAAAGCTCTCAGAATCACAGTCTTTGTGCTGATACATGTTAGAGGAACATTTTGCCTCATGATTCTTCTAATTAATGCGTTAAAAGTATTGGAAAATATTTAACAAATGCTAAAGGGAGTATTGTACGTCACACACTCTGACCTGTTTGCGTGACTTGGGGTCAGTGTATTGATGGCAGGCACTTTTGAAGCTTTTGTCCCTCTCTGCCATTCTTTTACAGTTTCCTTTCACTATTCCTCTATTATGTCAACCCAAAGCACAAATGTATCGTTGCATTTTCTGATTCAATGCGACAATAGACGCTGCCATTTTGCTTAGTCGCCTAGCTGCACAGTAGCCATCTGATCGTCACAATGAGCGTACTTTGCCATATCCGGGTCGGCACACAGCATGGGCCTTCAGAAAACAGAAAACTAATGGCTGTGCAGTGTTAACACAATGGGACACTCGTATTTAGACCGAGTCTTTATGAAACACTTTGTAGCCACAGCAGGTAGAAAGAGAAAGGCCTCCTGTCCCCTTCCCTCTGTACAAACAGGAAGAGAGGGGCAGAATGAATGAAAGAGAAAGGGAGGGTGAAACTGAGAATAGGAAACATAAAAGAGGTTCGGGGTCTGGCAAATGACAGCCCAGTCACAATGAAATCCCTTCTACTGCTACTCTTTCATACCTGATGTTTGTACGTAACCACACTTGACATGCAGCATTTTCTTTTGCCCCGGTTCTTCCTGGCTTCTATAACCGGCACCTCGGCTTAGATGCTTTGTTCTCGTTGTGTCCTTTATTATGTTGTTAGTTAAACAGGCCCAACTCTCTTTCTCCCTCCACCCAGGATGAGCGCGAGGCCAGAGAGATGGTGAAGAGGGAACAGGATGAAGCCTATCGCTTGTCTTTAGAGGCTGACAGAAAGAAGGTACGTCCAGAACAAAGAGCATTTGTTGTTTTCTGACTTTGAAGTGTTTCCACTTTTACTGCATATCTGATTTTTTTTCCCACAGCCATGGCACTCTTTTTGAGGTTTTTGAGAGTCTGAATTTGTTGCATGATGATATGCAAAAATGTTAATGCCCCTTATGTTTTTTTTCTTAATAAAATAATTTTTAATGTACATTATTAGGATTATATGTCACATTCCAACACAATTATGTTTAAAATGTGGAGTTAATAGACAATGACCCATTTTGTTTTAAAATTTGATGTGGATTTATATGTAAATCCATCTGGAAGTATTTTTGGATGTTCTTAACTTTTCTTCAGGCAATACAATGGTGGACCAGCTGATGATGCGCTTTTTACATCTTGAGACAGCAGTTTTTGCCTATTTTTTAGATTTAACTTATAAAATATTCTTCCACTACATTATGCATCAGAATATACCAGACCAGAAATTAAAATGTTTCTTGATTAAAAAAGAAATATTACTCAGTTTTTTTTTTCTTTTTTCTTGTTGAGAAGTTATAAACAAGAGATACATTTACATGGATATAATTAGTGCCACCACTTTTCTTTAAGAGAGCTTTTAAAATGATTTTCAATGTTGGTTTTCTGATGGTTTTCTGAAACGTGGCACATTTTACATGTGGACTAAAAGGTACATTCTTCTAAATAATTTGATCATTGTGTTGTTTGTGGCAAACAAGACTATTTACTGCTTTCTTTCAACAACAGCTTGCTTCTTGCAACTCTTCATTTTTACTAATATGATCACATCTGAGGTCAGTTGTTTGCTCATACAGGTATCAGAGTAAAGAAAGCTAAAAAGCACATGCCATGCTTTTTCAATTGGCATTTGTTGAAATTTTGAAAAGCCGTGTGTCATTTTTCCTTCGCGCCACTCTGTCACATCAGATCTCAATAAAACACATTGAAATCGGTAGAAATACTTTTGCAAAGCACTGCATTACTTCATGTGTAATTTGATTTGTGTATTCTGGATTAAGGATCTTGTGCATATCAAAGGGGACCAGGTGGTTTAGATCACTGATAAAACATGATTAATAATTAAACGAGGCAAAGTGACACAGTCTTGGTAGTCAGCAAAGAAGCCATTTGTGTTTTGTTGACCCATTTAATGAATTATTTTTTTCCATTCCCAGAGAGAAGCACAGGAAAGAGAAGAAGCAGAACAAGTCCGTCTGGAACAGATGAGAAAAGAGCAGGAGGAAGAGAAGGAGGTGAGAACAGAGTCTTTCCACCTTATGTTTATGCGTTTCTGAGCGTGTGCTCTGATCGGTTAATTAGATTGTGGTTTCGGAGAACCCTGCCAGTCAATGGACCCTGTTTGGTGAGGTTTCACAGCCAGATATCTATTTCAAATGAAGGAAATATCCTAATTATATCCAGTGCTTGTTAATGTCACCTTCCATAAACACTGTCATTGTTCTGTATAACTGCTTTCTATTGGCAATGCAGACAACACCATATTCAAACCTAGTGGGACAAAAGACGGCAGCAGGTTGAGGAGACTGGCCGATGCACAAACAAATGCACAACCTAAGCAAACACGCATATTCACTTGAAAACAATTATTGTCTGTAAAATAGGGGCAAATACACCCAGGCAGACACAATGCCACGCACACAGGAAAGTAATAATTGTCAGTAATGAAGGCAGCGATGTTGTTCAGTCCAGATTAATACAGTGTAGTACTGATTGTTGTTTACTCAACAGCAGAAAGCCCAAAGCAGGGACAGGTATTGGGTGACCCGGCTCGCTCAGATGATTCGTCACTTGAGTTAAACAAATGACAACAAAAGAGCTCCTGACCGGGGCTTCTTAATTATATCACAGTAGTGTGCCAACAATGCACAGGGAAAACAGTACATAATACCATGAATGGTATACTTACTGTCCTTCATGTAGTTCTGCTGAAATTAATTTTCTCCTCACCCAACTTCAGTGGTATTTACTGGCGCTGCTCAGCTGACAGACTATTAAATGGCCTTTTACTTTATCTAACCAGCAGCCACAGGGTTGTTTTTGATTTTATTTCTACGTTTATTAATAAATCAACTCTACTTTGCTAGATGGCAAAAATCTTTCTCAACCCACTAAGAAGATTGGATTACTTAAAACGCAGCATTAAATCGCAATTTTAAAGACATAAAACCATCCATATGGAATAAAGATGATCTGATTGGAGTTTTGTGATCAATATCTCTCCAGTTTTGTAAACCTGCCAATACCAATTTTAGCCATTCATGATTTTTCTTGTAGAATAGTGCAGCAGCAAAAACATTATAAAACAGGGTTTGTTATTCTAAAACAGAACAGGACGTTAACAATTAGCATAGTTAGCATAATTAACTGTAAACAATAGACTCTTTCTTTGAGATTTTTGGTTTTTACCTTTTCAATTGTCAAAAAGACCCCCAACTTTATTAAGTTCAACTTATTCCATTATACACGGTTTAAAACTTTACTGTGACACATTCAGGATTCTCTGGTTGGATTTCATTCCCCTGTTTACGAGCAGCAGCCCGAGTAGATAATACACACAGATACAGTTTGCTGGTTGTCATAACATTTGCATATTATTTTAAACTTCTAACTCATAGTGAGAGTTGCAAACTTTGAGTCTTCAGTCAGTTACAACTTCCCTGCAAAGTGTTATTGATACAACCTGTTAGTAACTGGATATTGTGTTTACTGAAGGGAAAGTGACCTGATTGGAGTTTATGACGAGCTGATAGTCAGTGTAACTGAAAATGGACCGGTTCTAATCACCACCACAAGTCCCATTTGTAATTCAGAAGGATTTCATTCATAAATACAGGCGGAAATCTATTTAACAATATTAGATGATGTTACAACTTCAATGGCAATTTGCTCATGTTCTGCTCTGCTGAGAAATCAATCTGCTTTACATTTTATTAAAAGACAAACTTTTACAAGCTTAGTAGACTTTACGTATAAAATAAGTGTATGTGAGTAAATTGATATGGAGAAATTTTAATTAAATGTCAAATTTATTCTAATCTTTAATCAATGTAAAGTTGTTTCCCCTGCCAGAACAATTAATAGTGACTACTCTGTTGAAATGTTTTTTTTTTTTTCTTAAACAGTAATTACTTTTGTTGTATAATACATCTGCATTGTGTCGCCTGACTCTTGAGAATGAACGATGAGGAACGCCGTGTTCCACCCTTTTATAATTAGCAGTTACATATTTTGTTAGTTTACAGTTTTCATTTGAGTCTTATGAGGCTCTGATCTGGCGTGCTGTGGGTTGGAGGAAGTGCAGACACAACAAGAAGCTCAAGCTGCCACCAGAGAGAGGGCAATGCTAGAGGGAATGCTTTCCCTGTGATTTTGTGCCTTTGTGCAAAGAAAAGGGAGATGAAAGTAAGAGCCTCTGAATTATGGGCGGGGTTGTATGTGAGCTGGCATTATTATTTACCTCCTTCATGGGGTCTTAGCATACAGTTGTGTGGCTGTCAGGTGCTCCTCTTCCCCCTGCTCGTCATCTGTTTGCTCTCTGCGGTCAGCCGAGCGGAGCTGCTCACGCAGGTGACTAGACGGAGAGATGCTCCTGATTATTTGTGCCGGGCTTCCTGGGCCCGGCGATTGACCAAATGCGTGTACTGTGGTTTCTTATAGGACGCTATCTCCCTTGTGTGGGTGGATATGCTTTTCTGTGGTGCTCAGTCTCTGCATTTAAATGTCCAAAATGCACACTTCTGTCTGCTGTGTATATGTGTGTGTGTGTGTGTGACTTTGTCCCTGGGGGCTCCTTTAACTCAGTCAGCATCAGCTCGTGTACCTGGGGGAGCTGATGGCGGAGCGGCACGCGCCCTACCCTGCCCACCCAACTCCAGAAGCTGCTAATGAGCTACTGTTGTACACTCTTATGAAATATAATTGCATTATGGTGTGTAAATAAAGCCGGGGCTTGTTGTCACAGCATATGCTCCCTGGCTGGCCAAACAGGAACAACAAGCGGGAGGCGGGTGAGGAGGAGGTGAGGGGTGAGGAGCAGAGAGAAGTGGGACGCTCAGGGGAGCAGCTGAAGCACGTTTTTCTGGAAACTCTGGAGAATTGATTAGCTTTGCTGTGAAAGATGACAGTTGATGTTTGTCTTTGTGCATTTTGATCCACACAGAGTCTGATGAAGAACATATTGCCACATTTATGTGTCTCTTAAAATGTATTTAACTGTATCAAACAAAACTCAAAGCTGTATTTTATGAAGAGATACTCGGCAGCATCAGCCTCAGTTTAGTAGTACAAGAAGTCAGAGAATGAAGAAAGTTCACACTTGGTGCGTTTTATCATACTTATTTGAAACTTGGCAACCTTCAGAGCAACGCGAGGCTTTGGGGAACAAGGTGAGACACAGGGCAGCTAATTTAATAATAATCTAAATACAACAGGGTTGATTAATTAATGTCAATCTACAGAGAATCAAACAGACTTTGGACTTAATTTAGCATGTTTTGATATTTAAACAGAAAAAGCTTTGTGTGCTGAGCATCAAAGTAACATAAGATATTCCAAACTTTATTTTTCTTTAAAGTGTCTTCTCCTTTCAGCTCACAGACACCATACTGGGTCTGGTTGTCTTAAAGCGACAGAGGAAGATTTACTTTTCAACATGGAGAAAATTAGACATTCCTTGTATCTCACAGTTGACTTTATTAAAGTAAAGGCCCACAGGCCATATTGGTTCAGGCAGCACACTGGACAGACCTCGATAATTATGAAGAGACGGGGGTGAGGGGCAAGAATGGGAGCGATATGGGAACCAAGAAAATCCCAACAAACAAACAAAATAGTTAAAGAGTTAATACTTTATACAAATAGTAATAAAAAAAAAAGTTCAACATTGTGGAGAAAAAATCTGAAAATTTGTTGCGTTTTCTAGCTATAAATGAGTCTGCTGACAAAATTTGAAATAAAACTTCACGGCACTAATTACATGGAGTAGTACCGCTACATATTAATTACTGTCAATCAAACTTTGAAACGTAGAGATTTTATTTAAGTTATCATGGAGCAAATAGTTGAACAGAGAAGTAGAATCCCAGGATACTTTTTTGTTTTTTCAAATATTGTCCATTAAAGTTTATCATTATCCTGGCAATGAGTTATCACAAAGTTTGTATTATTCACCCGGTACATGACGAACAATAAGTTATTTTCCATCCATATTATTGTTTGAACAAGTTTTTCTTTTTTGCCTAATTTTGTTTGCATCTAGTTTTTCATATTAAGTGTCTTTTTGTATGTCTAAAATGTGCAACACCTTAAATTAGTCCAGCCAGTCGTCCCTCACATGCCTGAACTTTCTTTGATATACGGTTAAAAGGGAAGTAAACGCTTGTACAAGTCAAGATAATGCAATCTATGCTAAATTTGCTCTGAAGCTGTTAAAATTAAAATTTCTCAAAACAAATGTGATTGGCTTGTGAAAATGGGAAGCTGAAGTCAATCCAACCAGTACCTGAATGCAAACTTGTCTGCTCTCTTTGAACACCATCAATACAATCATGTAATTACAAATTATAATAATAACTCTGGATTAATTTTTTTGTTTTTTTCAGGCGATTCGTTTGTCATTGGAGCAGGCTTTGCCGCCCGAGCCCGATGAGGAGTCAGTAGAGCAAGTCAGCAAACTGAGAATCCGCACGCCGAGCGGCGAGTTTCTGGAAAGGCGTTTCCTGGGCAGCTGTCGGCTCCAGGTCCTCTTTGACTTTGTGGCCTCCAAAGGATTTCCCTTCGAAGAATTCAAGATCCTCACCACCTTCCCTCGTAGAAATGTGAGCATTCTGCATTTTTTCTTACTAATGTGAAACGACAGTGTGGAAACTGGCACTCTTGCTCATCTTGGTACAGTTACAAATTTAATTTAGAGATCATTCGTCACTATTTACTGAATGATTTCTTTTTTGTTAAGCAGTTTTAAATTGCCGGAAAGAAACAAAGCAGGAAGAAACCCATTATGTTTAATTGGGTTCATGGGTTTCACTTTTTAGTTTTTTTTATTAACTGAAACCTCTGCAGGATGTCTATTGTTACTTTCTATTGTCATACTGTTTTGAGGTTTCACCTAAATTCACACAGCATTATCATTTGATCCTTGTATTATATCTAATTTAACGCATTCAGCTGCAGTTTGGCTTAAATAATGTCACATTTTTCTCCTCCTGATGATGCTTTTCTGCAGAACAGTTTGCCGAAGTACTTGGCTAACGTTAGTGTAGTATGACTTGATGATTTAGTTTGGTAGCAGACTTTAATGTGGTTCAGATTAAATGTCTTTAGACAAATCTTTACAAAACGTTCTCTTGTTTTGCAAACTTTGTGGGGAATGGGAGTCGCATTGTATGACTTTAGTAGATCTAAACTTTATCTAGAGCCTTAAATTTAACATGATGAAATGTGTAGAAACTGTGGTGGCAGTACAACAACAAGAAGATTTTAAGTTTATTCAGAGATCCTGTTTGAAATGTTTAAAAATGTCTTCATCAAGACCGAAACTGGTTCAAAACATTCCTTCAGTACATTCATCCGGTGAGCATGTTTTTGCTTGCTGGAAACAGCTTAGACAAAATGCTTAAGTTCTTTTGTATCCTGCAAAAGAAATAAGGTCTAGGTGTTTTGGCTCATCACTAAGTCGCAGAGGGAATTTGGCATTAGCGCCAAGGCTAACTGATGGAGCTGTACGTTAGACATTACCAATAGTACAGAAACTCAAATGGTTTCTGTTAAATTTGATGAAAAACCGCTGTTACAAAGATGTAAGTGCTTTAATCCTCCTTTATGTTGTCCACTAGAACAGAGCTACACAGCAGGTTTTGACATATGTTAAGTTATAACGATCATCTCTGCTGGAAAACTCCTCCGCTGTAATTGGCTGTTTCAGTTGAACACCAGATAAACCTCGGGCAAACAGCAGGGATTATGGTAAAGATAATCCGCTGCAATTTTCTGATGATTCAATTTTTCTACCTCTTTCTCTCTTTCTGCTTCCATCTGAGTCCTGCTGTTTTATGCTGTTGCAGTACTGCTGCCCCGGTGCCTTCGTTTTCTTGCTTTTGAGCTCTTAAAATGTTGAACCTGTCCCTGCGTCCTCCTGTGTCCATGTATTATTTAGTGAATAATACTTTAGTGAATTAATTATTATCGGTCCGTTGTCCCTGCAGTACAATTTGACAATGTTAGGATACAGTTGTCAGCACTAACATTAGTAGTCTCCTTGGCTCTACTGTTGATGCCTGGCAGCAGTCAGCTCGCTGCAACCAGTCATTAGAGGGCTTGGTCGCCACGCTCCGTGGTAGCGAGCTAATGAGCGCCGCTCTAACTACCAGTTTAATTAGCCATGCTGCTAGATTTCCATTAATCAGGACAGGAGTGCATGTTGAGGGGTGGTAGTGTCTGCAAAGAGGTGTGTGAGCGCAGGCTTGCCCAGGCAGAGCGCCACCGCCGTCTGCAGAGACTGTCAGGGCACAAACACCTAACACACACATTAACGCGCAGCTCACACTCCCGTTTCGTCGGCATCGCACAATTCAACACATGCGCAAATATTTTCAGGCAAACACATGCCCCGCTCACAACTTTGTCACTTAAAGGATTCACAGTTGTCTCTTTATAATCAAGAGTAAACATGTGTTTGAGACAGAGATAAAGATGTGCCTGCGTCGCAGATGAAATTCCAGCAAAAACAGGATGGCAGGATTAGAGGAGAGCGGGGGGAGAGGAGTCGGAAGAGGATGGTGATTGCAGAGCTGGTGAGGGAAGAGAACAGAGAGGACAAACGCTTGAACAAAGAAAAGATTTAATCAGAGAAACAGTCTGAAAGACAAAAGGATAGAGAAGACAAGTGGCAGCGATATTAAAAAGTAGAAAACGGGAGATAATTCCAGGAAACCGAAAGGCGAGCAGCCGAGTGTTAGTGCCAGTAGGAGGCTGCGAACACAGGCCCCCTTCTAATCCGGCAGCTCTGTGTTGTAATTAAATGAGAGGGAGCATAGAAAGCTCCCATCCCGTCCAGACGCTCTCACTGTTGCTCTGCCAGGCTCAGAGGATAGAGGATAGAGCACTATTGCATTTGTAAGACCGCACAACTGTTGAAACCTTCTTTAAGTTTTCCGTCGCTCTTTGTTCTGCTTCACTATTTCTGTCTTTTCAGCTCGTTTAGCTTTACAGAATCCAACTTCAGAAAATTATTTGGAGCTGAATTATGATGGTGTTCTCCAGGATAAAAAGTTCCCTTTATTTTTGCTTATGTATGTATCTTGTTGCATATCTTGTTTCAGCTTGAATTTTAATGACTTGAATGTTTAGAAATGTCTGATTTACGCTTCTGCAACCTTTTTTCTCCCTTAGCCAGTGTCTATTAGTCTCCACATTTTGGACTCAGTGTCTTCGTCAACATTTGGTATCAGAGGCTTATCTCTTCAGCACTACAGCAGGCCTTACACTGGCATCATTTGTACCAGGCTTAGCCGTGCTCAGGGAACTAACCCTTCCTCCATTTCCATGACTGTCAGCGGGTTTGACGAAGAGCGTGGTGGGGGTGGGGGGGTTGAGTGGCTCAGTGTTTCAGTTTTCAGCTCTTCATTCAAGAATTTCCCCTCCTTTTCTTTGATACTTCTCAAAGAGGAAAAAAAGGTCTTCTTCCTTCAGCATGTGGCAAAAATGTTTAGGCTGCCATTAAAACGATTTGCAATAGGCGCTTCCTGTGCGGCCGTTCACACAAACCCAAACGATGTCAAACAAATGTATTGGGTTTTCTCAACATGATACTGTAATGCATGTCACCTCCTCGTAATACTCCATCCGTCGTTTGACTCCTATGTAAAATGAGAGATGGAAAAAAAATAAGCAGTGACAAAGAAAGACGTTGTTGTCTGCACTGAAATAGGTTTTACATCTGCTCCAAAACCAGGTTTTGTTTTTCTTGTTATCTGAAGGTGTCCTGGGACGACTTGTGGGAGGTTAAGCAGCCTTTACTTTTAATAGTTTGTTGTTTTTTGGGGTTTTTTCCGAACAGTCTTTCCATCTTATATCAACACCAGCACTAACATAATTCAGTGTTTCTTTTTCTGAACATAAAGAAGGATTTTGGTCTTAAAATCGCTTTTCACTCAACATTTCGTTTTGTTTATTGTTGCTTTGCTGAAAGATTTTTGGCAGTTTAGTACACTGTTACTGTTATCAGAGGAATCTGCGATAGGAGGAAGTTTATTCTGGATTAGAAGCCAGTAATGGCGCTTTGTAAAGATTTGTGGATTTTAGATTTAGAGACGCACCAACCAGTTGGCCAGAGATGGGACAATTTTCCTCAAAAATCTGATTAGCTGAAGTTTTTCTTCACTATTTATTAAACACGTCAAAACCTAAGAGTTCCCACTGTTTTTGTTCTATAAATGCTTCCATCTCCATGGGAACATTTGGGTTCAATAAGTCATATTAAGGTTCGGGACATATACTTTGATGGAGAAAAGATTATCATCTACTTATTTATGTAATATTCAAAGTTAACACCTCTTTTAAAGAAACAGCAACACATTTTTTATGCGATATTGTAAAGAAAAAAACCTAAACATCTGAATTCTTCAATATTTCCAAATCAGCTGGTCATACATCATTAAAAAAATCAGAAGAAACCTTTGTAGGATTCTCTACCACTGAATTATAAGTAGACTATTTACATCTAACGCAAAGTCAGAGTTGAAAGCACAAACTTTATAGAGATTAAATGTTATGTAGCAGATGGTGTGGCTCATATTGTGAAGACTATGGCATCTGAATGTGCTTATGCGACTTCCCAAATCACTTAATTCTATCGCAATATTTCATGGTATTTATTGAGTTAATGACAAAAGTTGCAATGAAAAAGAGAAACAGGATTTTCTGGGAATCACTGGGTGAACAGCAGCTAAATCAGGTGCATCACAGCTGAAGAGCATCGAAACTCAAACAGCAGAACAGATTCATCGGGTCTCCAGTGATTCTCTAAACTCTCTGTATGTTATCAAATACAGTAAAAAATGCAATGTTGCCCACATTTCCAACTAAGAAAGACCAGATTTGCATGAAAATATGTCTGAAAATGGCTGCCCTTTTAAAGACAAATTGTGCTAAGTTATTGGGGTTTGAATGAGTAGAGAATAGTTTTTGCTTTGATTGTTCAGTTATATTTTTGAACAGAAACATTGCAAAGAAAAATTGCTTCTTCAGCGCATTATTTTAAAATATCTTTAAATCTTTGTAAAGAGAAAATTAAGCACTCAACTCTGAGTTTTTAGCTTTTATTGTTTTTTTTCCTCATCCCTTTAAACGTTCCCCCAAACTTAGCTTCTTAGAAACACTTCTTATTCACCTTTAAGTTGATTATTTAAGAACAAGCTGCCTTCTCCTTGCTCCTCTTTCTTTCTCTCCTCCCTTTTTCTATTTTTTTTTTTTAAATCTTCAGTCCTCCCCCAGTCTAGTCTTTTTCCTCCGTCCTTTGAAGTGCCGTACTCTTTTCTGTTCTGCTCTGTTCACGCCCCAGCACTACATGCTGTCAACGCTCCTGGCAGCAGATAATGATCTCCCACTGCTTTTGTAATTGGCCAAATAAACACTTGACAACACTAGTTTAAAACAGACAAGTTATTTGGTTTTAATTAACATAGCAGGGCCTGTAATGGCTTCATTAAAAATGCGTTATTTCAGCTGCACGTCTGATTGCGCTGGAAACGGACATCTTGAGGGCCCTGTGTTTATTTTGCCTTTCTTCTCTTTCACAGCGGAGCGTTGCTCGGTGTCGCCTCCTCTCTTATCGGCCTGCTTTATTCATTTCTTTCCAGTGACGTACAATCGTACTGTTTATTTTAAAACTCACATTAATAGTTAATTATGCGGTTTTAACTGTGTTGAGACGCCCTATTCCTGTGATGGTAAATACACAGATTTTATTTATTTTATTTTTCTCTTCTTAAATAAGTGAGACAAGAGAGCAAATTAAAGATTGTGGAAAAGCCCCCATCTGTTTTCTAGGTTGGATCCAATTTTTAAGTGCAGCTTTGTAATGCAAGGTATCACATTTATCTCTTTTATTATCTCTTTAAAATTGATCTCAAGTTTGAAAACAAAAAGTTAATTTAGCTCTCATTCTGTTGATTTATGGGATTTTTCTCCCCGTTGTTAATTAGCTCCAGATGTTATTCTTCTAATTGTTAGATGAGAAGCTCAGAATTCAGATGTCATATTTTCAGCCCTCCTCTAATTCCACTTATTGATTTCACTGTCTGATTTAAAAGTCATATTGACTCAAGGTTAGACGTTATCTCTGTCCTGTTTTGTATGACTGCATGCGTTTATTAATGCATGTGTGGCTACACAGGCAGGAGAAGAGAGAATATGGCTTAGGCAGAGCAGAGGAAAAACAACAGCTTTGTTTGTTGACAGATGCCTCCATGCTTATGGTCTGTTAATTGGATAACAATGTAAACAATCACCGATGGCGCCCGTCTCCTGTGTCAGTGTGGCATGTTGTTTCCCTGCTTCTCTTTTTCAGAGTCAGATGCTGCTCTCCCTCCCTGGTGCACTCACAGGCGCAAACCCTTTCCACCCAATTTTGCTCTCAGAGCACACACGCACACACTCGTGCCGATTCTGCACACACACCTGCTCCACCACAAAGCCTCATTTACTCGTACCTGATGCTGTGGTGTCACAACAGCCTGTCAGGTTCATTAGCATGGCAGCCATTTGTGACGCGCCGCTCCTGAGGTGGGAAAAGGAACGCAGCGGTCCTGTTCGCCATTTTTTTTTTCTCCTCCCACCTTTGGAGGCTCACGCACACAGGCTTCTCTCCACAGCCCAGAACCCTGCTGGGGAGTCAAGAGTCTAAATGACACATTGGAATGAGGACGAGGAGATGAAAACATGATCCCAACTTCCACACGGAGTGACATTTTCAAACACCTGTGGGAGATGGAGAGTTTATCTCACGCTGATATATCCTCCCAACCTCCTTGCCCTCTTTCTCTTTTCTCACCCTTTCACAGCCTAAAGTGGGTCAGGACTGTAGGAAAGGAAAGCATAAATCATAGGTGGTGAACTAATACAACACGCGACTACATAAAAAAAAGAGCATATATTTTTTTCCTGAATGTTAAATAATCAATTGAACATCTTAGTTAAATACATGCTATTAGATGTGTCGTTAACTTATTTTCTATAATTCATAATATTGCTTAGAAATTAATTAATAAAAAAGGGTCTAATGGAGTATTAAAAGTAACTTATTACAATAGTCCTTGTGCAATATCATGCACTGTAAACACTTTAAAGCTAAAACCATGTTTAGCAGGTGCTTAGTCTAAATAGTTAAGGCAAATAGGAAAATAATTTCTGTGTTAAAAGTATCTGCTTGTTATGCTTGCGTTACTTGACAAAGATCAGAATGACAAATGAGGAGAATATTTTTTTTACGCATTTGGGGACTACTAACATTTATTAACCGTTCATTCTAAATGTTTAACCCAGTCAATAAATTGTATCTATTTTATGACTTAAAAAGTTATATTCAGTTTTCTGTAATAAATTAGCAGATTTCTAAGTAATATTTCCTCATTTAGTTTTAAATAAAAGCTTGGACCATACTGTTTGAACTCGTTTTAAAATTTTATATTTAATTATTTTTATTAAAGGTTATTATAGAGTAATAGCCACATACCACCCCAAGTCTTTTTGCTAACCCAGTCCCTGTCTGTGACTGAGCCACAACTCTAACAGTAATAATAAAGATCTGTGTAATTAGCCTGTGGCCGGTGAGAATAAGTAGAGTCGTGGCTCAGTTCACGGTCACTGCTCATATTTCTCTGCCTACAACTGTCTGTGTGAAGACCGTGACTTTACTTGTTGGGGGTGTGACCTTTACGGCACTCGGTTTGCCCTCTGACCTTTCTACAGCAGGTACAGGGAGCCGGCTAATTATCCCGCTGCGGGGTTAGGAAAGGATTCCTAATCAGACGTGGCTGATGCAGCAGTGATCAGATAAGCCCCGGACACATCTCGGTGTCACACCACCTCGCCCGCTCAGCACAGGTGTTAGATTGGCCCAATGTAACACTAAACCTCCAGTGATTAGCTCACATAAGCTAAGAGGCCCACAGGGGTGGCTGATGTCAGGGAGAGTCGGGTTGTCCTGTTTGGTAAAAAACAGCTCAGAGGCCCTTTATGTGAGCTAACCTGATCAGTGGCGCTGTGGGTGGTTCGGCGTTATTCCTTTCTACAGAATTGCTTTTATGAGGAGCATTCAGCGCCACTAAATGTTTCTCTCCTTTACGCCATTAGCAATGCTTCTCTTTGACCTTTTTCACTGCTTAAATTAGTCCTTATTAGTCGTTTAAAAACACATCGGTTAATTCTCTGTCTCTCACTCGCCTCGCTTGGCCTGTAATCTTCATCAGTTTGTTCTGGATCGGAGCTCTTTTAAGAAAACAAACCAAAACCTTCTCTCAGGGTAACTGGAGTCTCACTGCTCACGTTTCTGCTTAAACGTTTTTGTTTTTTTGGGTTTTTTTTTTTTTTGCAAACATTATGTTAGAATAACACACACACATAAAACTACAGCTACAATCTGAACAGTCACAGAAGGATTTTAATGGCAGTGAATTGGCTGAAGTAGTTCTGACTTAATAAGGATAAAGCTGAAGAGACGGCTGAAACGTTTTAGATGTGGTGGGAAAACAGATTTGCAGTCAACATTTAGTTGTGTTACAACTTCAGACTTCAGAGGTAAAGTGGTTGTGCTAGATTGTATTTTGGGCTGTTAGAGTAGAGGAGGCTTGGTAAAAAAAAAAAAGTTCACCTTATTTAAGAATTTTCAGGGGTTTTTGCACAACTGTAACATCCCATTGTTGTGACATAAAATGTGGGTATGAATAACTTTGCAAGCCTTTTGCAACTTTTATGGTCCAGCTTGCAGGGCAAACTGGTTTGGACTTGTTCTAGTTTAAAAAGTAGGCACTGAGAGAGAGTATTATTCTGCACACACTCTAAAAAGTATATTTTGGGCTGTAGTTCATGTTAATCTCACTTAATTCTTTTGGTTTAGTGATGACAACTTTTTTTTTTTTATGTTAACTCAAAACCTACAAATTTTTAACTTAAAGAAACTTTTTACTTTGATTTTATTTGGTAAAAAAAAAAAAAGTTTGATGCCGTGTTCATATTTTACATTTAATGTCAAGACTCAAGCTTCATCAGGACAGATCCTGTACCAACCAGGTTGAATTAAAAGTCCACTAAAAGTGCCAACTTTGCATTAAAGTGTCATTATTTACCAAACAATGCAAATTTTGCACTTTTAATGCTACTTTTAAAGTAATCTTCTGTGAAAAGTGTCATTATTTACCGAATGATACTTCATGACACCATTCATAAAGACTTCATTGTGTTCATAACCGGTTCTTTGTTATATTTACGACACTGTCATATCAGTCTTATGAACAACACCTTCAAATTAAGTGTTACCTTGTGTTTTAGTTGAAGTAATTTTGCTTATTTTGACCAATATTGAAATGAACCACTGGCTTGTTCCAGGACTTTTAATCTGAGACGGTCCAATGTTCCCCACACCTGTTTCTCCCCAGATCACCCAGTTGGATCCCGGGTCGACTCTGCTGGAGGCCAAGTTGTTTCCTCAGGAGACGCTCTTCCTGGAGGCTAAGGAATAGGAGCGGACCCTCTGAATGCTGAGAGAACCCACTCACTGACTAATGAACTGGCTGGACGCACACTAGTCGCAGAGTGTGGCCCCCTCCTTCCCACAGTCTGGGCTGACCATACAAACACACATATGCCACCATCTCTCAGACTACCATACACTGGCATGCACATCCAGTGACACACACACACGCCCACACGCAAACACACACGTTCAAATAAGCTGTTCTGCCCACGGCCTGTTTTGTGGTACATGAAAGTCTGGTGTTGCACAGAGAAGAAAGGACAATGTCACAAGCACACAGCCAAATTTTCACCTTCCCCGAATCTATGTCCATCCTCCTCAATTGTTCACACACCTGACAACTTCACAACTCCAAACTGCTGTGTCATGGTTCTCTCTCACAACACAAAGAACAATAACAGTGCTGAGAGACTAAGTAGACAAATCTTTGTCACAGAAAAAAAAACAGAATAAATAAAAATTAAGGACTTCTTCCCCTGTTTCCTCATTTGACACACCGAGGCCGCTTTTTTTTAGGTTTTTGTGTTTGAAATACAACTGAAATGTTAAGATTGTAATAAAATGAATATCACAACTAGATGTTGCCCTCTGAAGGTTGGGGTGCCTCATCTCCACCTGCATTTTACCCCATTAGCTTTTGCCTCGCTCCACGTTTTGCCCGCTGCAGGGACGGGACTCGATGTCTCTCTCTGCTTCCTCTGGTTTTAACATGCACTGCTCCACACGCCAGGTTGATTCAGTTTTTTTTTTTTCTCCTTTGAATTTTTTCTGACATTTTTTAGTTTGATGCTGTATTAGTTTTAGTTTGATATACATTATATAAAATTTATGAATACAAATATCCGTTTGTCCTGCCCAGAAATCTGTTTAAACTTGTCAAACACACACACTCCTATCATCTACCTACTAGCTTTTTCAGGAAGACATTCATATATTTATCCTGATAATTCAAGTGGGAATGAGGGATGTTTTGTACACCTGTGATAGACATGAATATTATTAATGTAGCCTTTTCATTCCCTTTTGAACCGTTTTGCTTTCAGACACAACTTCAAGGATTTCTTTAAGACAATAGTTGGGCTCACAAACAGAATTTATTGGTTTATTTTCTCGAGTGCACATAATATACATGCATTGCCAGGGCACCAAAACAAAATGTTCACACACTGTAACATTGCCTTTCACTTTGATTATAGCACACATTTGCTGTGGCATAATCCCAAAGTTGTGGTGTTGACTTAAAAGTTTTAAGTAGAAAACAAACCAGTTAAATAAATACACAAACTCTCACCTTTCCACAAAAACCCAGAATTATGCCGTTTGTGAAGAGAATGAACAAAGTAAAATTTAACCAACTATTACTGGATATATTTGAGGCTGAATGTCTGCTTTTACCCATGTGGATTACAGAAAATTACTCGTAAATTCAAACTAGTGTACTCCATTTTTTGTCGAAAAGCTACTTGTGTCAGTTCAACCTGGAAAAAAGCAAAATATCTTCAACTCATAAAAATCCAAAGGAATGGCATTCGAGTCGTGGAGGACTTGCTTCAGAATTCACCTGGAATAGTAGCAAGGTTCACATTCCCGGGAATGTTTTATTTTCTACAAGACGACACAACTTCCTGGATATTTTTTTCGTATGTTGATCTTGTTAATGTTGATGATGGTTATCTGGGTCAGAGAACCATCGTGCCAACTCTTTCTGGAGAGAGTAAATTTGTAATCATAGTCATTCGTATTTTTTAAAATTATTTTCCTGCTTTAGTTTGCGCCAAAGTTTGAATATGCAAGACCACAACTACATGCAGGTCTTTTGTTTACCTCTCTTAACAAACGTTTTAATATCCTCACTCTCACGCCACCTGCTAATATCAGCCACTATGTTTATGCCTCCAGCGAGCAGAGATCACTGAGGCTTAGCCCTCCATCTGCAGCAGGGCTCCTCTGTCAGCTGAAGGCAAAGTTGGAGAAAGACGGGCCCAAAACTTCCTTGTAGAAAATGTAGCTCCTTCATTTAATAAATCCCCACACCTGTAATATGCTCTCCCGTCTTAAATGAGATGAAGTCATCTGCACTTTATAAATTATAGAGCTCGTTTTCTTCTCATGTGTACTTGGGAGTGAAAAGTTATGTTCAACAAGACCAGTGAGATGGACAAGATATAACTTTTTGATTTTATTCTGACACAATCTCGGGATATTTATGATTTATTCAAAAATAAAAACTCTTGTTGGTTAGTTTTTTTTATTCTTTTATGCTGACTGTCAGTTCAAGATGGTTTTCCACCAACTTTCTCACTGTAATAAACATCTTGGCACTTTCAGTAACATCTCCGAGGAAAAGTGCAAATGGTGTCGAAGATGGGGCAAACTGATGAGACACTTTCTTTAATGTGAATCGTGTTCTTGCTATTTCTTAAATTATTTCTTTAAACTTCTAAAAAAAAAAAAAAAAAAAGAGAATAAATCAGAACAAGATTTTAATTTAAACTGGCAATAAATATTTGGCAATTTGTACCTCCCTTTCATACCCATTCAGCTCCATTTCATGCCTCTAATCAAGCCATTTTAATCTAATTTGTTTACCCATAACATTTCTTGAAAATGTAATTTAGTAGTAAATTTTTCTAAGGATTTTATATAACACCTTGTTTCAACCGATTATGTGTCTGATCATGCTTTGGGACAACTGATAATTACCCAAATGATCAAATCTATGCAACTTTCTAGTGATATGTATTTATAGTAATAGTAACACAGCCACATTTTGTTGCTGTAGACTGTGTATAGATTGTAAAGACAAACAAAAAACACCTTTAAATCATCATTTGTCAGAGCAGGTGTGACCAGAACTTTAGTCTCTGTGCCGATGCTGTCCAGATTTTTGCTTTTTCTTCCAAATTAGTTCAGTAGCTTTATGCAGAAAATGGCTGAGTAAAATACTGCATCCTATTGTTACCCAATTTTTTAACTGTGTAATCTAATACACACTCCGAGCTCTGCTTTTATTCATTTTTATGCATCAGTGCACTAATGAATGCCAGTCTTACTTCTAATGAGAGATCTGGTGACTTTTCATCATTTCAAGCTGCTGTCTTGTAGCTCTGATGTTTTTTCAGAGCCATTTCATATCTTTTGTGAGGTTAAGTTATTAGTGTATTAGTCAGTTTCTGTGTGGCTGTTGCTTCTCACGCAAAGGATGAGTCGACCTAATGCGCTCAGTCAGCCTCAGTTCCTCGGGTTCAGTCAGACAACTTGTTGCCTTCAGCCCCAATTAATACACTGGGGTGTAAATCCTGACGATGCACAAGAAAAAGACAGTTTGTTCACCTTTGCTAGAAGCCATAGTTAATAAAATGGGAACTGGTTTTCATAAGCTGTAAAAGGTTGCTACTTTTTTCAATTTATACTTAAAGGAAAGCAGTTGCAGTGAATCTCAACTGATTTATCTTTTGAACACTCAGATGATCAAGATTAATTTATTTAATCAATCATTTCCTACCAATAGACTTCTGTTCTGTGTGATTGTTGGACTGTCTTCCCTTTTCTACATGTTTGGTTGTTGAAAGCTGTGTGGGGTTTTAAATGGTCCTGTCATCACTCTTAAACATTTTGTTTCGAAGCTGTAACTTTGGTAAGTTTCCACTTTGTGTGATGATTCTTTACATAATATAGTCTTTACATTTATCTAAATGTTGAGTTAGTTAGCAGGTGAAATCTGAGAAACATTTTGCAAACCATTGTGATGTGGAAGGACATTTCAACTGCATATTTCTACAGGAGCATATTTTACTGGCTTTCATCACAAAGATGCATTAGAAAGGGAAAGCAGATTTGATTACCGCTGATACCACTAGCATTGGGTCCGGTGGGACCCAAAACATCTGACAGGACTTGATAATCTACAAATTATCAAATAGATAATTGTAGATTATCTACTTGATAATCTACAATTATGAAGTAAGTGTTAGGTGTGTCCTCAGATTTAGACACACCTAATGCCTGTTAAGACACCACCATGGATGGCGAGATGGGAAGTGGTCTGGCAGCAGCTTCACCCAGAGTGAATCCAGTTAATGTTTTACAACTTCGTGTTGAACATAGAAAGCATTACTCTGTCCGTCTTCTGCATGATCCACACGGCGTAAAGAGGTTTTAGATAAAATTCACAATTTTGCAAAGTTGCAGTTGAAAAAGTAATGCCGCTAAATGGTATTTGAGTGATACAGGGCTTTTAGTGCCGTGGCTGCAGAGGCATGCGCGGCTAGGGGCGAAGGCGAGGTCAGAGCGGGCTGAGGAGTTCAGTGAGCATGAAGCTCGATGTGGTTATGAAAGAGGCCGACAGGTGCATGTCTGTGCCTCTGTCAGAGTGCGTCGTCCTCAGGGAGCGGCACGCATAGTGCTGCTCCTCTCAACTGTGAGATTACAGTTTCATGCAGCTCTCTGGATGAATGTGCACAAGCATGTTTGCACATTTCTGTGCGAACGATGATGGTGATGCAGTCGGATAAGCCCATGAGACATAATGATATTCCTCTCCTATACCTGACAAAACTTGTCGTAATATATTTCTGTACTGCTGGTCATCGTATTTATGTTGATGTTTATACAAAACAAGTTGGTCTATACATTAATGCAAACCAGATTTGATTCTCAAACTTACAGGCTTCAGGTCTGCTAATGTGGGAAAGATGCTAGTTTAGATCCATTTAGATGTTGTCTTTTGCTCATCAGTCATGAATGGAAGGGAGGAGACCCTGGTGCAGACCCACAACTTCCAAAATATTTATAATTCTTCCCCCTTTTTCTCATTTTTTGAATGAGATCCCACGGTACCCCCAGGCCAGAAGGAAAAATATTTATAACCAGTGAGAAACTTCAATGTGTTTATCAAGTTTTTACATGATTGACCAACACAAATCATTACATCATTGTGGAAAGAAAACTATTCACAATTTCCACAGTTTACCAATAAAATAAAAAAATACATTTATATTTAGCCCATTTTGCTCAGACACTCCTAATATCTACTACCTGGCAGGGACACAGATGGAACGGCGTCACTTTAGAGTTGCAGTTTTATCTATTCCCTGCGGTTTTACATTGCAGCGAACAGCACGCCACAATTTGAAGTAAAAAACAGGAAGAGACTATTTTGTATCCTACTATAAGGTTTTGGCTCAGTGAGCTGAATCTCAACGTTTGCCACACTTTTCAGAATTTTTGCTGAATAAAACTGTAAAACCCAAATGTAATTTTCAACCCCCTTCAAGAGATGCGCTACACACAAAATCCCAGTAAGTTTAAAGTTTAAAGCTTTAAAGTTTGCAGTTGTAACAAAAGCTGAACTCTAAGGATTCTTTTTCTCACCTCTGAATATTCTCTCTGTTGTCCTGCGAATGCCTTGAGATCTAAGTGAATGAGCCGGTGTGCTTGGGATGCCTGGGCTTCCATGTTGAACATGTCATGACCAAAAGCCTGTTTTCATATAAATATAAAATTATATTTAAGGAAATAATGTCTCACTTTTAAATCTTCGAGATTCATTGTTCAATGTCAGATTGTACAAATGGTTTTGTCTTTCAAAACCAAAAAACAAACAGCAAAAAAAGCTGCACAGCACCAACTTTCATATTTCAGAGGATTTGAGCACATTATGTTGACAAACACGAGGTATTTTCTCTTAAAGTGTGCTCTGGCTTTAGATGGATGTCTCAATCAGTGTCTGCCTTAACTGATCGCCGTGGACGAGGGTCAGGAGAAAGCGTGATAATGAGCTCGCTCTGCCGGCTTCCCCAGCTGCAGATCCATGATGGCAACATCAGGTTGCTGTCTTGCCTCTGTGACGACAAAAGAGGAAAGCATCGATGATGTTTAACCAGCCCCGCCGGGGTCAAGAATGCAGCCCACTGGCGACGAAACAAAATTCTCCCCTCCTTCCTTTTGAAGTGAGGACCCTCTGAAATCTCAGAGGCCGGCCGATCCTTGAATCGACGGATCCTCGCCTGAATCCCAGACCGGCCTAACCTGGAGGGTCAGCCCCAAGTTTACTTTCTCAGAGACGCGGGCCCCGCTCAAAGAAACAGAATCTATGCAGCTTAAACTGTTGTGCAGACACAAAAGGAGGGTCATCTCGACCCCTCCGTCTCCTTCCCTTCACAGATCTGTTTGTCAGGGACACAATGGACTTGAAGAGACTTTGATTTTTATCCTGGAAGGAAAAACAGAGGACATTTTATTCAGCCATGTCACAAATCTGATTAGGTTTGGCTTTTAAATGGCTCTAAATTCTTTAAAAGCTTAAATGTGTGAGACTGGATCTTGTTTTCACGTTTGAAGAGAGACGTTTTTGTGCTCCAAGCTAAATTAATACAATTCAGTACATAAAATGAGAAATTATAGCATCCTAATTAAATTGAATACCATACAGGCAACAAGTAATTGCTGAAAGTGGTTTATTTTCTCTGTTGGTTCTTAGATTAGTGCCACTTTATGGTGAAATATTAGCATAATGTTTTAGTAGCTCCAAATATTGGTCCAGATTTGCTGTCAAACTATTTATTGCCCCTGTTTTAAGACATACTGCCATCATTTATTATATAAATAGTAAAATATAAGTATTATCAAGAGATGTTGGACGCTATGTATAAATGAAATTTAATAGTTTTGTTTCAGCTTTAGGTCTCATAATTACTAGAAGTGGCATTTTGAAAGAACATTTTGTTGTTGGAAAAACTCAGTAATTTCCAGCTAAAGTAAATCAATAATTATTTCCATTTCTGACAATAAAGACTCCATATTACCATTTCTCACTTTAATGCAATTTGTGCCACAGTTTGTGAGAAAACATTGGTCAAAGTATAATGGATTGGTTATTCTCATGTAACCTGGTTATAAAACCAAACCCCTAACCTCTACACTCATACTGACGACAATCTGGAGGCCAACACTTCTTTTAGCGGAACAACATGTAACCTTTTGTTTATTAAACTTGAGTAGAAAAGTTAATGTGTTGCAGAAATTCATCTGACATGTTACTGTAGAGTTTAGTAATTTCATTGTATTAAATATCAGGGTGATGGCAAGGAGGCCTTCCATCTTCAAAGACAAAACAAATCATATAAATAGCAGTAAAAACTTGATTTTTAAAAATATTTTTTATTAGTTACTGGGAAGGAATTGCATTATTTTCTGTATGCTTTTAAAACAAATTAAGTAAAATTAGTTAAATTACTTTTATCAAAACTTCTACTACTTTTAAGCTGTTTTATTTTTTTTTTTTGAGAGATTTCTATCAGAAACAAATATCTTGTAATACAAAATGTGACAGAGGTATATAGAATTTGAGTATACAAATTTAAGGTCAAATTTAAATAATACCAGAACAAAATGTAAGATAATCATATAAAACAACAGCCTACAGGTTTTCTTCACGTAAATGAAGGTTTAAAGATATTTAAACTTTCGGTTTCTTAATAGCAAAACTTTTAACTTTTCTGAGGATGGGAAGCTTTTTTGTGTCATTTTCACTTTTCATGGTTAGTAATGCTGTCTTATTGAAAGGGGAGCTTGTAGAGATTCAACTTCATATCAAGTTTTCCTCCCAAGGCATCAGATCCACCATCCAGCATCTACCTGCTGATCCATTTAAAAAATGGAGAATAAAAATAGCTTTTTTTTTTTTTGCAAAGTATTGCTTTAAAATGTTCCTGTTTGAGTTTTTAATTCCATCCTATGTAAAATACAAAATTGCAGCCAGTTCAGACATAGGTCTTTTTTTTTTCTTTATGTCATTTAATGCGATCATGCAAAAGGTCCAATGATAAACCAATAAAAATTGTTACACATTCCATATTTGATTTGATGACATTTCCATTAATATTCCTGAGTAGAAGTTTAGTACATTTAATAGCTGTAGGAAATTCGAATAGATTTTATGAATCCCAGCTATTTTAAATGTGTTCTTGCTCGAATAAGTTATAAAATAAAATGTATTTAATGGTATCAGATCGCATGCTTCCCCTTCCATGTTTAAAGTGAAAAAGTGGGTTGTGCTGGTTTTGTTCCTGTAGCCAGCAGGATGCTGCCAGAAACAATATACTGATGTGTATTGGTTACTTTTTTCATTAATGCAATTTAACTACTTCTTTAAAAAAAAAAAAAAAAAAGAGCTCAAAATACATTCAAAAGCTGAACTGAAATAAACAAAAGGAAACACGATGAACAACTCTTGTGCTCAGCTGAAACAGGAGTTTTAAATGACTTCCGCATTTCCACATGTATGATCAAAATACATCAAATGTTTTAAACTTTTCTAACGCATGCTGAGGGACTGTTGTGTAGCAGGAGGCTATTCCACCGGCTTATTTTCCCTTTCAATCAGATTTTTCTTCCAGACACCCAGCTTTTCTTGAAACCCGTCAAAGTTTCACAACATTTCGTGGAAACCTCAACAAATGTTTAGTTTTCAGGAAACCTTTGAGTCCCATAAACGTGTCTGAATTTGTAACTGGACACACGGTGAAAGTCAGAATAATGATTGACCGAGCAAACATCTTCAACTAAGCTCGGATTTATGACCCAATAAAGCATCTCTCGGCCTAACTAATAATTAACCAACAAACTAATCATTAAAACGTGAATTACTTTAATATTTAAAAACTAATTTCGGAGGTGTTTGGCCTAATTAACTGCTGCACAACCGAGGGGGAACTGATCTCCTCTCAACTGTTATTAATGCGCTAATGGAAACCGGAATTAATAATTAAGAGTTTAATAATAGCGTCTAACTTATTGTTGCGTCGCCTTTAATCTCTCTGGGCTGCATCCTTTTATTTATACCCATGTTCAGGTCCGTCTCCTTCAGCGCACCGCTGAGGCCCTAGAATAAAAAGAAAAAAGAAAAAAGGTGGCATTCGGATTATCAGCCGCATGGGATAAAGCAATAAATGGGCCGGTGGGGTCCTGAATGGGTGCAGCGGCGTGAAGGGGAGTAATTACAGCTTCATATTAATTGTGTTTTTTTTTTTTCTCCTCTTCTCTCTCCCTCTCTCCGGACACACACATACACACACATGCACACACACTGGTGACATCCAGGAAAGCCCTGTCTTTGTGCCGAACACTTCAAGTTTCAAAAACAAGGCCAATTGAAGCGGCGCGGCTCAAAGCCGGCGCCATTGTCGGAGAACACATTGAGTTTTGATTGGGGACAATGGTGTTTCTCAAATTTCGAGCGAAGAGAAAGCCATACTCCATCTGTGATCTCAATGAGCGCCTATTCATGGGCTTCCTTCTTTTCTGCGCCATTCGGCAGCGGAGAAAAGGAGGCAGATGTGGAGGGATAGAGCAGGGGAGAGCGCATTTTAATTGGCTGCAGTATGCAGCTCGCTCTCTCTCTCTCTCTCTCTCTCTCTCTCTATCGCTCTCTCCCTCACACACACACACTGGAGTTATATGCCACTATAGTCTGGGCAGAATGGGAAGCGAGGGAGCCCAATAATCTCGCCGTGTTGATGAATACTTGTAGCCCATTCATTAAACAAAGATAATCCCTGCCAACCTACCTCGGGGGCAGAAAAACGTATTTTGTATTTGTGTGTGAGTGTGAGGAGAAAGTGGGGGGAGAGGGGAGGGGAGTGAGGGCGCCAGAGTGCTGCTGGCCAAGAGCTTTGGCAGAGAGAGGCCCTTCAAATGTTTGAAATATTCATACGCCTCTCTGGGGTTATCCCCCGTTTATAAATAAGTGTTATTCTAGCGGCTGAAGAGCGACGCTTCAGGGACCCCTGCCTGCCTCTTCAGCTCAAGGGCCTCCTCGTCTCATGGCCTCTCAGCCCGGCGGTCACGAGGCTGAAGCCTCAGTAAAAGAATGCAGGTCATTCACTTCACTATGAGTCAGAATAAATAATATTGCAAGATTTTTTTTTATTTATTTATTTTTTTAGCATTTTAATTGAAGGATTGCGATCTGATTTGATCCAAAGGAATGTTTAGAGACCAGGGACGTCAACAGGATTAAGAGACCAAGGTGGCTTAGCCCTGAGGTAGGAAGACATATGGCCGGAAATGTCATCCTATATCAATAGGACTTATTTTGTAAACTATTTAAATAAAATGAGTTTCATTCAATCAAAAAAGTTTGTGAGACATTAATTTGTCAGTGTATGAACTTTTAAAGTGTTTTTGTGTTTCCGTTTTAATGAAAGTGAGACATTTAAATTCTCAATAATTGGTGGAACAAAAATGTTTATTGTTCCACCTTTTTATCTCTTATAATTTCTGAGAATTTTTCTGCATGTTTTTTTTCTTAAGCTTTGATTCTCCAAATGTTTGAGGTTGGAAAGCCTCCTCAGTATCACCCTAATTGTTTGCTCCCTCCACAGCCGATTAAACTGAGAACCCTGACTGAGCTGCTCTAATGTGTTAATATTACTTCTAGTCAACAGAAACATGTTGATAAACTTAAAAAATCACTTGTAACTTAAATCTGCCAATGCATGAATAATTTGGGGCTTTCTTGATTAGAATATTAGAAAAGGAGTAGATGAAAACTATTATAGGTGATTCTGTCAAATGCTCCAAGTTGTCTAAGTTAGCTATTTTTGTAATCTGTTGCTTTGGCCCAATCAAACTCCAGACCCCAAACTGATTGAAATGCTGCATAAATTCAGATGTAAATATCTGCAAGCTTAACTCAAAACAATAATAAACTCAAAAATGATTAAATGCATAAAATAAACAACTGATAAACATTGCTGCCAAATGAGAACCCCAGCTGTTAAAACATAAGATGCACTTCCGACGTTATCTTTGTTCCATAAATAATGGCAGCATCTGAACAGTTTGCTTTACTGTGTTCAAAGACTTAAGATGCTTTATTTTCTTTTTCCCATAAATGTATGTTTTCATAATATTACATATCCCTATGCTGGTCAACATTGGGGCAGCACAGAAATGCAATATAGTCCAGTTAGGATCTATGATCTTCACCCAATACTACAAATACAAATTATGGGGAAGCAGAAAGAGCACAAGAATGACCATTTTAATGAAAAAATAAACTTTTGTGTTCTTTATTTAAATTCATAGTCTTGCCTCCTTGTGTAAACTGTATGTCTGCATTAGTTGGAGACTTCAAAGTAATATCCATCTATATTACTTCTAGGGTACTAGCAGATCATCTCAGTGTCACTTTATACTACAAGGTAAGATACAAACTCTCAGGTCTGTGCTGAATATGAATGTATCTCCTAGCAGCTTCTGGGGGCTGAGCTGCCCCTGTTTGGCTTTGATTGATGCCAGGCTGCAAGTAGTAGAAGAAATGCTTTTCATCTTTCTTTTTTTTCCAAATGAAAAACAAATGAATTTATTAATCAATGACTTCCCAAATCAATACATTTTCCTAAGAATGTGTTCTCTTCAATTCAGTTTATGAGAAAATATGCATAAGACTGTCTACTGCAGATTTACAGCACCCTTAGTGACGTCACTGCACTTATTTTATAGGTGTTTGAATGTTTCAGTCTCTTCTCTGAAGCAGAACATGAAATACATAATTATCCTTTTTCATTCAAAATAGGGATATTGTTCTTCGTGTAATGCAATGCAGGCACTTTCAGACAGATTTCACGTAACACGTTCATTATAAAAGATAACTGTGTTAAATTTAGTTTTGCACTGTAGTGTTTTATTTAGCTGCTTTCAGGGTGAGTCTGTGGTTGAGGCGCTGCCTGCCTGCCTGCTCCCCTGGGTCTGCCTTATTTGAAGGAATGCATTTATCCTGATCCATTTCCCCGGCGCAGTGGAGCTGGTGTGAAGTGGCAGGTTAACAGCCTCTTGTCTCTGAGCCCGGGGCCTTCACTCGGTCTGCCCGTCAAGCGTGTAAATACTTGAGCGAACCCCCCGCCCCTCTCCTCTTCTTCCTCCTCCTCCTCGCCGCTGCTCCCCTCCTCCCTGTCCGTTTTCTTTTCTCCGCAGGTCCTTGTCTAACTGCTACTCTAACCTCTGCCTCCGCGGGACAGAGGCGGCTGCAGCGGCGGGGCGACACAGGAGGGGATCCGGGCCCCGCCGAGCCGCAGGCGGGGCGGCGGCGGTGGAAGAGGCCGCTAAAGAAGAAGGGGAGAAAAGCTCCACCGGGGTGCGTGGGCAGCGGAAACATGCTGCTACATATGTTGGGTCAAGCATGGCCTTTGTTGTGATCCTAAAGGGTGTTAAAACACCACTCATCTGTGTAGCTTTCCTGAAAGAATTGCGTGTTTTTTTTTTTTTTTAAATGCATATGGGCCTAATGAAGTGGGTAAAAGAATGTTGGATTTTCTAAATGCCCACAGTCACTTTTAATTGCATAGGGGGCATTTTTAATTGGAGCAGGAGGAATGGGGAGCTTAAACCTCATCATTAATGCCTGTTTCTCAGACATGAAGTTTCCGTTGCCGGACCAGCTCTGAATTAATATTCACCCATTAAGCCTCACTTTTAAACACCGACCCTTGGTTTCTGAGGAATCGGGCGTTCCAGTTGTTTCAGTGTAGTAAGTGGAGGGTTAAGGGCCATGACTCTTTAGCTCTTTGTTTTTTTTTTATGGTCACACTTCGTATGTGACGATTTTCAACTAACGTTTTTAACACTGGTATACTCAATCAGCATCAAAAGTAGCACAAATCATTTCTTTAGCATCACAGCAGTGACTGGATGTGATATGGGCTCACTGCCCAGGGCGGTACAGTCTTGGGAGAAGCCCAGCAAAGTTTTAAACAGCTTATTTTTATGTCCCAATGCAATCAACTTCCTCCAGTTTCTGGCACAGCAAGAAAATGTTCCTATTTACCAGCTGCTGGCTTAAGTTCTCATCATTTAAAAAAAAAAAATTATTTTATTTTATTTTATTTCATGAATTGAGACTGTATTTCATTGTCCAAAGTTCAAAATCAGAGGTCTGGAACTCCAGGCCTCTGTGCAACTCAAGTGCAACAGTCCTGCTCCAATGGGCCTGAATCAAAATGCTGAATGACCTCTTTGGCTCCACGTTTTGGTCATGAACCATTAATTTGATTGAGTTGTGTTCAAAAGAAATCTTCATTTATCCCAAAAATAAAATAAAATTGTTAATGTATTGAAGCAGAGATACAGCCAAAGGTTGCTGTACAGGCACTTCAGGTCTAAAGCTGCAGACCCTCATTCATTTTAGATATATTCTATATCTAAAATGTTAAATAAAACTTGATCTGAGTTATTTATTATTATACAGAGGTTAATAGGAACATAGTTTAATATTTATGAACATTTTTGTAAAATCATGGGCACGTACAAAACATTTCCACTGCTTTTTGGCACAGGAAAAAAACCTCAAATTAATGTGGGATCCAGAAAACAAAAGCAACCATTATGTTGTGTGCTTTAATGCAAAAAAAAACAAACATTTATTAGTTTATAATTTTCAGTTTTTCTCAATCCCGTTTGTGCAAACATGTTGCTAATAAGAGGGCAATTAGTGTAATGAAATAAAATATCTTTCAATACATTCAACTAAGTGTATTTTTAGTTCCATTGACAGTCAAAAAAATAAAAAATAATTTTTTAAAAAACATCACGCAACAAACAGAACCACAAAACCACACGGAATGTTTCGATTTGTTGAAGGAATATCCTATGTCACAATAATTTGTGGAGGTGTGGCGAAATGAGATTAATCCCACGTCAGAGTTATCACCGGGAAAAAGCTGTCTACTAAGAAGATGACACTCTTTCCCCCCTCCGCCCCCCTTCTCTGCTGTCTCAATCCAACACTTAGACCAAGTCGCTTTTCTAAGTTTCTATTTCTGAGTTGAAAATCCATCATCTCTCCAACAAGCGCCGGGCCTCCTCTGCCTTCTCCATCCGAGCGAGATCAGCGCCCATGCAGATAATTACTTTGAATGTCAAAAAGATGTAGTTTTAATATCGTCTCTATTAGCCCGTTGGCAAGGTAATTAAGGTGCAGATGACAGCGGCGAGGGAAACAGATGGCATTTGCTTACAGTGATTCAGAAAGTAAACAATGAGCCTGGGAGGGGAGAGGCAGGGCTGCTGCAGAGCGCATCTCCCTGCTGCAGCAGCCATTTATCTCGGCTTTCAATGCGTTGATCGCCAAGGCTGTTGTCGTCGTCCTCAGAGGCATTGACAATTGTTGATTGGAGAAAACACCTAGAAGTTTATTTTTAATTTAGAGTCCTGCAGCAGCACGCGCTGCTGTGGCTCCTGGGCGAGCAGGTGAGGGAGCAGGTGTTGCCCTTTGGAGGCTCTGAGCGTCGCGGACCTCTTGAATCTCTGCGAGCGTCGAGGCGTCATCACTCGATAGTTAACAGTGGAGGTAAAAAAATCAGAGGCCAGAGTTCCCGGAGCACATCCGCGATTTTATAGACGATAGTAAAATAATAGTAATAATAATTATTATTAAAATATAAATAAAAATAATTCTGAGATTAAATAACATCAAACACAAACAAGCAAAAAAATAAAAAATAAAAATTCACAAATATAACAGTAACAATAACAATTCAAAGCAACTCTGATGTCGTTAGTTTGAATTGTGCGATTTTAAAAAAATCACTAACTTAAGATTGGCTTAATGAACTGCTTTAACAAACATGTTTAATTACTACAAACGCTGCAAGTTCTCAGTTTGATCTCGGCATTAAAATATTTAAGAAAAACAGCGTCGTCATAATTAAACGTGAATTCCGCTCCACTCTGAAGTTTTTTCCATTTGAATGTTATTTTGTTTGAAATTTTTTTTTAAAAAGAAAAGAAATATGTGACACAAAACATTTGACCAGCGTGTTTATTTAATCAACAAGCAGAATTGGACTGATTTCTTTTTTCAGCTTCCAGTGGCGTTAATTGTTAATATGCTAAATTAAGTCGTATAAAATGTTTTTTTTTATTATGATTTTTTATGGATTAAAAAAAAAATTTTTTTTACTGTTTTTATTGCACCTTCCTTCCTTCTTATTAATTTGAATGGTTAAAACGATCGCGTTAGAATAGCGACAACCATGCAACATCTTCTGCAGACATGCGGTCAATAACTGGGAGTAAATTAGTTGTTTTCCCCGTCAGATAGTAAATCTTACCTTTTATTAAACCAACAAAATAATTTATACTCACCTCAAAGGTGGAACTAAAGACGCGCTTCAGGTTTAATTTGAATTCTTCTTGTATTTTTTTTTTTAATTTAATCTCTCATTGTGGAGACAAAATAACCGAAATAAAAATATTTTCAAGATAATAGACCAAAACAAAAAAAGTAATTTAAAGGGATATTAAATTCCCTTTATTAAATGGTTTAAATTTTCTTGTTTTGGACTCTTAAGATGCCATAAGGCTGCATCAGTTGAATTGATAACAGTCGTGCTGTTTAAAATCTATAAAATGCATTTTTGGAGGCAGACACTGCATCGATTTGAGCTTTCCGGGAACTCCCTTCAGATTCTTAACACTTCATATTTGGAAAAAGAACTCAGGTGGACACAGTTGAAAAAAAATAGAGAGAGAGACAAACCAATCAGATCGCTCCCTCTCCCTTTGGCCAATGACAGACGCCACATTGTTGTCAAATTTGTCTAATGAAAACGTAGGCGCAACAATAGAGAGAGGGGAGAGAGGGATCTGTATCCACTGACGATCTCTGGAGGAAGTTAGTGTCTCAGGCTGCGGCTTCTGGACACTTTTTAACTTCTGATCGAAGAGGATTGATCTCTTCTCCTCTCGGCTCGGAACTAAACTCGTCTGTTTCTCTACATTTTTCTTTCTGGATAGCTTCTACCAGATATATATATATATATTTAAACTCTGTCAGCAGAAATCGCTGTTTTTTTTTTTACTTGGTGCGCAGAGATGTTGCAGCAGATGTGATAAGCTCAGGGTCAGTTTAACTAAAACAGATCATTCCTCCAGCGTCGCTCTCTCACTTAGTTTCTATTGCATCGCAGACGGCATTGAAGACGGCATGGATCTGAGACCGGAGCTTCCCACAGTGTCCTCCGCCTCCCAGGTTCACCCGGGAGCGGCGGCGGCGGCGGCCGCGGCAGCCTCTATCCCTGTGTCCATGGCCGGCAACCTACTGCGCGGCCCTCCGCTGCTGCTGCGCGCCGCGGACAAGTACCCTCGGACGCCGAAGTGCGCCCGCTGCAGGAACCACGGCGTGGTCTCAGCCCTGAAGGGCCACAAGCGCTACTGCCGCTGGAAGGACTGCATGTGCGCAAAGTGCACGCTGATTGCCGAGCGGCAGCGGGTGATGGCTGCGCAGGTGGCACTGCGGCGGCAGCAGGCTCAGGAGGAGAACGAAGCCCGGGAGCTGCAGCTGCTGTACGGCACCGCCGAAGGCCTGGCCCTGGCCGCGGCTAACGGCATTATCCCGCCACGTCCCAACTACGAAGTGTTCGGCTCTGTCAACAGCGAGAGCAACTCAGGTGAGTGGATGTTTTTAGTTGGAGCAGGTGGATTCACCTGTCAACAGGACGTCTCTGATTACTTGTGTAATTTACTGTTTGTTGCATTTTTACTGACACTTTATAAAGATGCTTATTTTACATTGAATGTCGCATAGGTTTTAGTGTTGCTGGTGCTGTCCTAAAAATATTACGTCACATTCTTCGCTGTTCCTTTTTCACTTTTCGTACCTATAAACGTGGAACCTGGACAAATACAGCTTTTATTGATATTTTTATTAACTTTCAGAATAGTTTGTTGCGGCCTGTTCCCTATTTCCATTTATTTTGGATTCTGATGCTGACTTAGGCCAGTTGACTCTTATGAGATGAGACTTTGTGTCTCCTGAAACCTCACTGACTATGAGCGACCTCCGGATGTTAGGTGTAATATTTGAGATTTAAGGCACACTTCATTACACTAGCCTGAGTAGATTATAGAAAATTTGTTTAAATCATCAAATCGGACAGATCGTCCTCAGGTCGAGAACCAAAAGAGACATTATTGATACGAAACAGACGACCAGTGAAGTTCCACTCACTACAAAACGATCCAAATTGCAAAAGCACGAAATGGTAAATTAACAAAATGACAAGTTCTCCTGAGGTGAAACTTCTTCACTAATTTACTCTGATGTGTTGTTTCAAATTCTCTTTTCATTTCGCACCTATTACAAACATCTTATTAAAGGTTTTGCGTGCTGAAGAAAATCCGTCCAGGTCTCCATTTATCTAATCACTGACCTTCGTGTCTGCAGAATCCAGTATCCAGAAGTATGAACTGTTTCCAAAGACCCAGCTGTCCGGGTCAACCACCCCTCAGAAGTCCGTGGGGAAACCGGCGTCCACCGAGAGCGACTCTGCCCCGGGCATGTCTTCCCCGGACGGCCGACACGGAGGAGCCTCGGGGTCAGAAAACGGAGACAGCGAGTCTTTCATCAACTCGCCGGTGTCAAAGCCTTTGAAGGACGGAGAGGAAACTCCCGGATCGGTCAGCTCCCTCGGATCAGACTCCGGTTCCGAGACCGACAAAGACGAACAGGAGCCCTCTCCGTCCTCCGCGGCCTCCCGACACATGAACGCCATCGACATCCTGACCCGGGTGTTCCCCAGCCACAAGCGCAGCGTCCTGGAGCTCGTCCTGCAGGGGTGCGGGAAAGACGTGGTGCAGGCCATCGAGCAGATCCTCAACAACAGCGGCGCACAGGCCCCCAACAAGGCCGGGGCGGAGGAGACGTGGACGGCCGAGAGGATGCTTCAAAGCGCGCAACAGCCTCCTGCTGGATCCGCAACCGCGGCCACCCCGACAAGGCCGATGCTCCCCGGAGCCATGACGCTGAGCAACCGCTCCGCATTTTCTCCGCTCCAGCCGAACGCCCCGCACTTCGGAGCAGACCCCGGCACATACCCGCTGGGAACCCACCTGGGACTGAACCCGCTGCGGCTGGCCTACTCTGCGCACAGCCGGGGACTGGCTTTCATGACGCCCTACTCCACCACAGGGCTTATGCCCACCTTGGGCTTCAGGCCCCCCATGGACTATGCTTTTAGCGACCTGATAAGAGACAGGACAATGCTGCACAAGGAGCAAGGCTATGCCAGCGGCCTGTACGGGCCTTTAGTCAACAATACGCCGGACAAACAGTGAGACTGGTGGACACGAAAAACACATTTCATTGTATTATAATAAATCTGTGATGTGTTTTGGCTGCACCCTGTGTATATTAGAGTTATCAAACTTGTAGACAATTGTTCTAAGGCGGAGAAACTAAACTGAATTATGTGTGACTTTGAAGCTTATGTCAAATGTTAAATTACAAAAAATCTGGACGATTCACCAGCCTCATAAAATCACAACGAGTTCCAGGCTAAATCGAGCTTGAGAGGAACTCAGACCTTTATGTAATATTATAATGAGATAAATATTTATCCCTGGGTTTGAATTTTTATAGCCTGTCTTATTTCAACGCCGCCTGGTAAAACGAAAAATCGGATAATAAATGATGCAAAATGATAAATGTGTACAGACCTTGTTTTCTAGCTCTTTTTCCCTATAATTTCAACAATCTCACTTTCTGTCTGTATTATATGAATATAACCTATTGTCTTTGGCAGCATGAAATGCTGTTTGACTTCTCCTTTATAAGTTAGTCACACCCCCTTTTCGATGTGATGTCACATAAATATGCTGAAAATAAATGTTATTTTAAAAATGTGTGTAACTTGACTATTATTGTTTCAGCGCTGTCCAAATTTGAAAACTTTTTTACTTACAAAAACGGCAAAAACAAAACAAAACTAAACAAAAAAAAAACTAAACAAACTAAACAAAAAACAAACAAAAAAACAAAAGAAACAATTGTAACTCCAAACTTAGGTAAATTAAATGTTTTTTTTAAAGAAAATAAACAAGAATAATTTATCAAGATAAAAATGAGACCAAACAAATATGACAAAATATTCAGGGTCTCCTTTTCTTAACAAAATTAAACCAGACTAGACACCGCAGGTAAAGCGCTTAGCTGAAACTTAAAACATAGTTTTACAACAGAGCAATTCGAAAATAATCTTGTTTAAAGAAATATCACACCCGTAAATTTGACTAATTTTACCCTTGACCTGTTTAAAAACTATCCAGAGTCTTCGACAAATTATTTTATAATTTCTTTAGGACTAAAAATGGCGGAATAAAAGGCTTTCTGTATTTTTGCACAAAATGGTCTCAAAACCTGAATTGACACAGTTGTTCCATTAGCTATTATTATTATTATTATTATTATTATTATTATTATTATTATTAGCAGTAGTAATAGTAGTAGTAGTAACAACAACAACATAATAATAATAACAATAACAATAACAATAATAATAATAATAATAATAATAATAATAATAATAATAATGTTGTTCAATGAAAGCCACCGTTTGTTCTGAAACGGATTGGTTTTTATTGTAATCCGTCTCAAATTCTAATAACACAAAATAAGATTAAAAGAAAACAAACACAAGAACAAAAAAAATATGTTTATTTGAAAAACTGAATAAATTCAGTTGAAGAGATTGTAAGTTTCTGTGGTTAATCGAATAGTAATCACTAAACAAAAATGAAACATTTGCTGAAAAAATAGATGGATATTTGTTTTTTCTCATTTAGCACGCAGTTGTTTTCTTTCTTTTTCCTGTTTCTTTTTTAACTAAAAGAAAGTCAGGCTTCACTTTGAGTGATTTTGCCGCATGATGCCGTTAATAAAACCCCGGATTCTGCTACCTGTCAGCTCTTCATCCGCTGAGGTCGCCTGACAGCCATGTCAAAGTGCATCGCGCCCTCTGCCGGTCATTCCTATTCAAGGCAGCTCGATGAGAAAATGCGTCTCCGCTCCGATTCTTTACTGATTTAAAAAAAATGTCCAATGAAACATGTTCCCACCTAGTTTTTGTTGATGATCATCTGAACAGACGAGTTTGTGTAACACGATATTGGACTCAGATGGAAAAGTAAAAAATGTTGAGTTTATATTCTGCTATTAAAATTATGCTTCTATCTTGCTGTGCCGTAATTGGTGAGCAAAATAATAAAAAAGAAAAATCGGAAAAGAATAAATAAATGTGACCAACATGATTTAATTTTAATTATTAAACCCTTATTATTGAACAATTCACGTCCTGTGTGTGACGGACATTACCACTAGGTGGGAGTCTCATAAAAGGAATGGCATCCTCAGCATCACTAGGGCGATGTCAATTAAACAATTTAATATATTCATTTGGATGTTATGTGATTGACCATTGCAAATTTGTCCACAGTTGTGAAGTGCAAGGAAAATGATTCGTTTTGATTAAAAAAAAAAAAAAAAAAATTAATGTTTTTTTTCTGAAAGAGTCGTGCATTTGTATTATTTAAATTCCATATGTGTGCAGTTAAATTTCAGTAAAAATATAGCTGTTCTGTTAAGGCATCAGAGATTTAATAGAGAACATCAGGGAACAAACAGCATCATGAAGATCAAGGAACACAGCGGTCAGGTTAAAGAAAAAGTTGTGGAGAAGTTTAAAGCAAGTACAGAGTTGCACAAATTATGATTTGGACAAGGGCATACATGGACATTTACCTAAGTTGAGAAGCCAGTTAAGGAGAGCATTAATCACAAGTCTTGTAAGAAATCCACACCTATGGTTGGAACATTTTAATTTACATACCAGCTGTTAGTCAGCTATTCCAGAAATCTGAGTTTTGGCAAAGAGAGGCAAGAATAAACTTTGCTGAAAGAAAAAACAAGAAACATTTGCCACAAGCCTTGTAGGTGAAATAATGTGTTTCAGTTAGATGACACCAAAACGTAACTTTCTGACTTAAACGTAAAATCATGTGAGTAGAGAAAAACTAACACTGTGAATCAATTTGGAGACGTTGGTGGTGGCAGCATCATGTTGTGGGGGTATTTTGTTTCAGCAGGGTCAGTGAAGTTTATAGGAACTGTCTGAGGACTGAACATCCCCACTGTACTTTAGGTTGTAGATACTTTTTTATTTTCTGCCTTTCCTTTCGTGTTTCAGTCGAAGGCTGAGTGGTTTTGATGAAGAATCAGAACTGAATTTGATCATCTCTATCTTAGACTGGTCTTCTCTAAACTGGATAAGTCTGCACTACACACAAGTTCCTGAAAATATAATTTGACATGTATCAGTCTTTTGCCAAATTTTTGAAAACAAACTCAAAAGTTCACATCTTTATTTGTATAAGGACAGCCCTGCATGTTTTTAGCCCAGCCATAGATTAAGATTTCATATGGGAGATTATGTAACGATATGGAAATGTGTAAGAATAGTGCTTTAAAAATCCAGACTGAAATGCTAATGAGAATCAGTTGCAGCAGGACATGGACATGCATACCACACTTTTTTTCAGAAGCCACATATTATTTTCCTTCCACCTCCCAGAAATGCATTACTGCTCTGTCTACAAATAATTGTCTTTAAAATGACAAAATTAACAGGACTGTCCTTTATATATACAAAACATAAAGCATATGTTTTATTCTGCCATGTATCCACAATTTCTATAAATAAAACGGCCACTGATTATGTCACAGCAGCTTTCACCTTCACTTACTGTGAATCTGGTTTTTTAGGCGTGTCAAAGTCTTATGGCACCCTCTGCTGGTCATCCATGTGCACTGATTTAAAAATTTCCTTTTTGCAGCATACTGAAGTGCAGATTAGAGAAAAGCTTGCTTATCATGTTTGCATTTGCAGTAGCAGACAATAACTTCCAAGCATTGTAAGACATAAGCATGCCTTTGTTATCAATTCTGCTGCAATGTTATACCTCCAATAGAGATGTTGATGTGCAGATCTCAGTGAGTGCAAAGCTATCTCTAAGTGTGCCAGTTGGTTCAGAAATATGGAAAGGAAGAGCCAGGAGCACCAGCTTGCAGAGCATTTCTGGTTTGTGCAATCACATATTCAGTGCTCCCTTTTCTGTGTTTACTAATGAATAATTAGACAAAAGCAGATAAATAGCCACAGGCTTACAGAGTGGTGCAGAAAGACATGGGGGAATCCATTTATGTTATTACTCTATACATAAAATCCATTTTCATTTTCAGAAATGCTGTTCGGCTTACTGCAACAATAACAAATAGATAACAGCAAAACAAACCCGCACCAAGACAACAATTGTGCACATTATGGACTGAATTTAGTGCCTCCAATCTTACAGCTCAGTAAACTCGTAGCAAAGCAGATAAAGTAAGAATTAAAGTTTTGTTTTGCTACAGTATGCACTAAAAGGTTTTATAGCTTGGCTGAATCACCAACAGTGTTTCATCAACGAGCTGCCAGTGATGAAAATAACTAAAATCCTTGCCTGCAGCTGCACAAATACCAACTGTTCAGCACAATAATAAAACAGCAGATAGATTAGCTGTAGTCTACCAGTTCTTATTCCTTTTACTTCCTGAAAAATAAAGCCAAACATTCATGAAAACTGTCAAAATGTTTTTTCAGAATGCACATTCTGGCTTTCAAAGGAGCTCAAACATATTTAAATCATACGTTTATTATTGACTGAAACACAAAAGAATCAAATATTGTAAATGTTACAATATTTTTGTAACATTTCTGTTCATGAAAGACAACAGAAAATGAAAAATCTAAAGATCAGTCTGTCCGTCTGTCCATTTTTACTACCACAACAAATATAGTTATTTACAGACTGTTTCTTATAATTCTAAAATCCTAATAAAACATAGTTATTTATCTGTTATAAAATAATGTGCTCAGTATGCAGCTTCCAGATTTTTTCAGACACAGGTCATTATGGAGATTATTTGAAACTTTATGGCTGAATAGTTTAGTCATGGTCATGGTCGACTAATTTTTGGTCCTCACCTTTATAACACCATCTGCAGCTAAAGACATCCTCAGCTAAAGACAGCTTCATACAGGCAGGTCATTTTGGGAATCTGACAGAACATGCAGTCACAGTTTGTTTTTGCTGCCAATTTAGCTCTTTCCTCTGTTTCTTATACCACTTAATTATCATGGGGATATCCGTGTCCTCATAGACTCGTTGACTTACATGTAAGTGTTCAGAGAGTGACAGTCAAAGGGTTAAAAGAGATTACACAACTGTTTAAAAAGACTACAAACTGCTGATAGAGTCACATGGTCTTTTAATCGAGTATTGCAGGACTCATAAAATGCTCCAAGCTTCTTCTCTTTTAGCCAGAAATCACACAACAATAAACTGCATTTTAATGAAAAATGCAAATTAAGATTATTCTTTCATGACCACAGAAATTATTACTCTGGTGCATTTCTATGTACATTCACTGGATAGTTAAAACGCTTTTCTTTGATTACATCCTCTTTAAGAGACTCTTGCTCGAATAAAGGTGAAGCTGGAGATGGTGTAAGGAGACGATGCACGTGTTGTGTGCTGTGCAAATCTCAGTTTGGAGGCCAGAGGGTATGCATGACTTTCCTGACACAGCAGGAACACACTAAATCTCCTCATGTGCAGAATAATAGTTAACACTGCAGGGACACATAAGGTGTGCTGAAATATGACAGTATTCATGTGTGAGCATGATCTATGTTTGCATGCTGTTTATATGCACACCATATTTTTTTAATGTGTGTGTGCAGCATGGATGAATAACATTCTTGAGGAGGTGGGGTGTGTTTTAGTTCTCCCTGAGGGCACTGCATTAACTTGGATTTATTACCCAAATAATTATCCACATTAGGTGTTCAGGTCATTTCCCTCCCAGTAGTGCCAACTGCCACGTGACTACTGGAACAGGAACATGTCCCAAACTACCCTGAAAAAATAAAGAAACTATCATGGAAAACAAATGAATGAATATTGTGAGATGTGAAAATAAGCAAATACAAGTTCTCACACATACACAGAATCCACAAAAAGCCGCAGTGCTTGTGAATACGAGTAGCAAGAAAAGCACCGACCGACCACTTGACACATTTTTTTTTCAATTCCACAAAGATGGTTACATTGTTGGAGGTGCATATTAGTTTTTACTCTGCATACTCACACTTATTGATGAGTGGGCAGTGAATGGGCAGCGGTGAGAAAAAGGAGTGTAGCTGTGAAGGATACTCCAAGGTGATACATTTCTCTTTCTAAACACAGAACTGCAAGGCCTTGCAAACGCATTGAATCTTCTGAATTTTGCTCTATTACGTCTTCAAATGGGCAACACAAAGTAGAATATAACTGTGAAGGGGAATAAAATGCATAAATAATTTTATGTCATTTTTTAAAAAAAATTAATAAAAATCTTTTTAGATTATGGTGGGAGAGTCTGCTGTCATACACTACAGTGTTACTCTTAACAAAGGAAATAGTTATTGTTGGGAAAAAAAAGCCATAAGAAGTCCCGTTTAAAGTTTTATATCAGGAACAGTGCAAGCATCTAAAAGAAGATGATCAAGTCTGGTGTGAAACAAACAGAGCTTTCTGGGTTACATGCAAATTTGGTAGAAAACTAACACTGCACATCACCTCAGTCAAACCTTTCCCACAATGAAACACGGTGGAAGTAGCATCTGGCTACCAGCATATAGCGGCAATCTTGGAAGAAAACCTTTTAGTGTACAAAACAAAAAAACAACTTGATACTTGCTTTCCCACAAGACTCATATAGTCAGAGCTACACTGTCTGGATAAATGTGTATTAATTTTTAGCTCAACCCAGTTGAATATAGACCTAAACCTAATTCAGAATGGAGGTAATTATTGACTATGACGTTGAAAGATGCTCTCAATCCAGTCTGACTAAAGCTTGTCTTTGTAACACAAGAACAATGTGGAAATGTTGAAGGAGTGTGAGTACTTTTTAAGAGACCATAAAAAAGAAGCACATGAACTTGGACTTCTTTGTGGCTGTTTTTATCAGAGTCCTTGTATTTGTGGTGAAGTAGCTTATCCTATCATGAACGTTTTACAAAATCTGAAAAGCTAACATTTCAAAGTCTGTGAGCTGCTGATCTTACAGTTAGTAAGAGTAATAAAATCCATACACTCACTAATACCACCCCTGTCTGCACCCCCATAATATACATATAGAGCACCATATGTGATATGCTAATAAATTCTGAACACACATTGAAATGTTGCTAGCCTCTCCCTGAGCCCCCATTCCTCGCTGTTCCTCATCGGTGCTTTCTGCTGAAACGTACAATTTGCAATGTGCAGTTAATGAGTTGTTGAAGGCTGAGAATGAATCCCATTCTAGCCGTAATTGTGTAAGGTTTCCCAAGGGGGGCAAGTCAGTGTGCATGTGTGCATACAAGGAAAAGTTCTGCATGTGTAATTCAGCATCTATTTGTGTCTGAGTCTTGCTGCCTTTATGTGTGTGCTTGTATTCTCTGGTGTGTCTGTGGGAGTGTGTGCGTGTGCGCGCTTTCATGTGAAAATACAAGAGTATTTAATCTACATTTGATGACTGTCATCAAGAGCAGGCAAGCAGAAAGTGTAGGAACGAAGGAAGGAAAGAAGGAAGGAGGTGAATCAATGCAAGAAGGAAAATTAATTAAAAAAAACTCTTAATGTGATTATAGCCATCAGGATTTAGAGGCATAAACCTTCCTATTTCTTTACAAAAACGATAGAAAAAATTAAACAACTATAAACATATTCTATATGCAAATAATACAAACATTTGATTTAACTAATAATAAAAAAATCACTTTATTTTTTGTCTATTTCTGGTATTAAATTATATGAAGCCTTTTTTATTTTAGGTCAGTTCAGGTTGCAAAAATTATTTGTATTTGCTAATTGTTAAAATGATTAGGGCTCACATTTTACAGAATTTTCTTATTACCCTCTTCAAAATCAGAAGTTTGGCAAAGGTGTAGGTAATGATGTCATGGCTTATTATGATTCTGATTGGTTAATTCTCCTCATTTCAAACATACTGTCTCCACTTTTTTTATTTTTGTAAATATTCTGTAAATCTTTGGACAGTGGCCTAATTTTTCTTGCTATAAAACTGTGTGGTCTGGCTTTGGCCTCCTCCTGGACTGTCCAAAATCAGTTCTCAGGGATTGGTATGCTGCATATTTTTGTTCTCCCTCTGGTTAAAAACTCTGGTAATTATGCTGTGTTCCAGTTCTAGTAGGAACTGGGAAATTCCAACTTAATTGGGAAATTAATTGGAACATCATCCTAAGTCGGATTTTCCATTGGGAAAGTGGAGCAATCCATTTCCCCCAGTTATGACGAGTAAGGCTCCTAGCATCAGTGATAATAAGATGTGGTGGAAACATGTATTTACAAGACACAGATGCAAAAATGCATCTTAATTCAATGTTACATGAAGCACCTAAAAAGAAAAAAATATATAAATAAAAATGGTGTTTGCTTATGGAAAGTAATGCTTAAATAATGTTTGTAAGAGCTGTTGCAAATAAAGTTTATGGGCGGCCATTGAAATTCCGACTTCTTAATTAGAACACTATTACCTTGGGCCTGACATCAAACCCAGCTCTGAGTTCTCACTTCTGAGGTAACCGGAACGCACCATTACTACTTCCTCTAAATGTCAATGTTCTGGAGAGGCCCGCCAACGAGCCGTCATTTGATGTAGGCGTGTTGAACCAGGAAGACATCTAAAACATGAAGGGTAACCGGCCTTGACGACAGACTTCGGACACCCCTGGCCTACTCCATCTTATGAAGCCTATCATCTTGCAGAAGCTGAATATCCAAGGACCTGTACCAGTGTGGGTCAATCTCAGCACTGAGTTAAGCTCCACTGCAAGCGTGCAGCTGCTTGTTGAATTCATCGGGGTCACCGGGATGCCTGTGCTGCTTGCTGAAGCCTCCTACTCTACACCAAGGTCAGTGCTGCTAACCGAAGTTGTCCAAACTAAAGCTCGTACTGTCTGAAGCCTTTCCTACCATTTTAGATTTGTACAACTTGCTGATATATTTCTGCATGTTGCTTTGTGGATAGCATTTTTTTTTAAATTTGACTATACTTTGCTTATTGATTGTGGAAGACTTTGAGACAATTAGTTATTCTAGGGTGAGTACACTTAATATTGTGTTCAGTCTGAGACATTGTGAACAGGTCCTCTTGTATGATTACTCATGCATACAACTTCCAATTCAGTTGGCACAGGACATGACCTTATCACCTGACTTACCCAAAGATTTACCTCAACTTCAAAATCCTATGGCTTTGCATGATTACCTCACATTTTATGAGAAATTCTGCTTATTTTCAACATTCAAAAGTCAAATTTGGTGTGTAATGTCTGTCTACTGATGGTCTTGCTATTGATGTTATGTAGTATTGTGCAACCTAACCCTAGTTCAGACACCATCTGAATTTAAATCCTCAATCCTTACCTCTGCTAAAGCTTGTTCATCTTAATGTGCACAGTTTATCCAAGATGTGTATGGTTGGGATTTGGGTTCAATTAACAGATATGGATATTGTTCAAATTTCTGAAATTTGGTTGTGTAAATCTATATTTGGTGAACATGTTTGGCATTGCTGGATACAATGTCTATCATACCTAATAGGCTTAAGAAAGTTGGTGGTGTTGCTACTTATGTTAAGTCAAAAATTTGTTGGCAATATAGTTCAAATGCAACTTCTATTTATCATTTCCATACACAATCTTGAACTTAGGGTGTCCGATGACAACTTCTACAGTATATTTGTGGTGATGATAGTCATTTACAGCTCTGGATTTCCTGCAGAAAGCTTTTGTTGCTGTTTATCACTCATTAATTTCAGTTACGGCATGTTCTCAATGCAAACAAAACAAAGCTGATGTTTTCCACTTGAATCACAAATGATTTCTTCAGTGATCCCTCTTGATCGTAATAAAATGGAGGCGGTTCATATGTGCAAAATCTGGGCGTCTTGAATGATGACTCACTCAACTTTATTTCACATGTTGAGAAATCTGTGCAGGCACCGTAGCTAAAATTTGGATTTTTACTATCAAAGTAGTAAGTTTTCATACAAAGAATCAGCTTGTTGTTGCAGCAGTTTGAGCTGTGCTGGATTATCGAGAGGCACATAAATTCTTTCTGCTCATTGTCTTCGAATGGCGTGTCTCATGCTTGTGAGATTCAGCACTAATCAAAAATTTCTGACTCACGACTGTGAGTTATACTGCTATATCTAGCTCTGACCACTCAGAGCGTTCATTTGTATTGCTTTATATAAAAGGCAATACTGTTCTAATACTGTTGTCATTCTATACATGCTTCTTTCTTCCAATGAAAAATGCTGGACATAATTTCAGTCTACAAGACCACTTGTTGTTTTCTGTTTCATTTGGTAAAAAAGCTTCTGTCCAATTAGCTCTCTTGGCTTGGAACAAGCATGTCTGGAAAATTATAGTAAATTTTTATTGAGTGGTTTTAAATCAAAACTAAGACTCCTTGAGGCCAATTCCATAACAGGCAAGTGTTTCATTTAGGTTGCTTGTAATTTTAATCGAATGTGAATGTAATTTCTTTCCATTTTGCTTGTGGTTAATTGTGTAATTTTTTGGTAACTGTGTGGATATTTGCTGCTGAGTATCTTGGGCTGGTCTCATTTCAAAATGAAGTTTTTAATCTCAATGGGATCTTTCAGTTAAATAAAATAAATGGTGCATTGATGTTCCATGGACTCTTCTAGAGGCCTTGACAATCTTTCCAGAGTCCAAAGACTTTCACAGAGTAGCCAAAAGCAGACTCCTATAAACACAAAGATGCGTAACTCAGTAGAATTAAAACTAAATCAATGTGGATAATTTTGAAGGTTTACTTTTCTCGACCACATTTTATTAAATGCAACATTCACCCCAAAATTGACATTTCAAAATCTGCCCATTTTTAAAGTTTCTAACACATCAAAAAGTTGACTTTCATTTATTGTTTGCATTATACATTTGCATTGTCTTTCTGACAGTTGCGTGGTAAGAAAATAATTAAGATGTATGAAATTATGTCTTGCTATGACAGCTTATTATCGAGACTCACACAGGAACTGTTTTGATGAGTCATGCTCTGAGATTAGCACAAAACTTCCCATCAGTTCTACGCTTGAAGGCAGAAGATCTGAGGATTAACAGCATTGTTCACCCTTTACCAGGTGAAAGATGGGGAGGTAGCTCAGAGAGAACTAATAAGTGAATATTTTCCACCTGCAGCAATGCAATGACTCTGCATCATATCTGAAATCTGTGAAGGACGCACTCTGTTTATTACAAATAATGTGTCAGCTATTTACTGAGCTATCTCTAAATGGAACTTGTTAATTATTCCTATTAAATTATATGTTGTTATAGTTCAAAGTGCATGTTTTGAGCTACAAAGATTTCTACTGGAACAGCTTCATTTTTTTTTACTATACAAAGGTTTCCTTTTTGTGCACTTCCATTGAAAGTTTCATCTGTGTCTCTTTCTGAGCATACAGACATGCAGCTTCACATCAACAGTAACATGATGGCATTTGCAGATTAGAGATTACTTTAGTATCTTGTCAGCTTCTTTTAGAGTAAAGCCTGGTGGCCCGCCAGGCTCATAATACACTGAGGGAAACCCTGGCACTTGATGTGAGACGTGTATGTGATTTCAGTTATTTTAAGTGGGAATAAAAGTTTGATTTATTTCCTCACCAGCAACTGATCTTGAGATTTTTTGTTTTCACTTGAATCTTTAAGTATTGTTAGAATAAATTAACATCCATTTGTTCAACATGTTAAGCTTTGAAACAGGCCATCATCGGTTGTCTCAAGAAAAAACTAAGCTTGCACTTTTAGTACTTGTTAAACTCTTAAATAACTTCATGGATACCAAATCAAAAGTAAATTATAGCATATGCATCATCATCAGTAGACACATTAACAGTGTTATGAATACAAACAGACGGTAAAGCTTCACCAGGATAAACAAGAAGAAAGACCCCTGCCCCTTCCAGGCACGCCAACATAAAATCTGAGCGTAAGAGTGATAGATGAAGTTGTTGTGGTCTGTAGATCTTTGTAAATTGAACTATGAGGGGGGAGTGAGGATGGCAGGAAAAGTGAGAAGGAAGCAGATGGAGAGGAGGAGATGAAGAGGAGTGAAAGAAGTAAACTGGGTCAGGCAGGAGAGTAGGGAAGAAGGGAGGAGAGGGTGATACCCAAGAAATTTTATTGACGTCCCTTTACCCCCCCTTTGGCTCCCTCTCCCACTGTCTGACCAGCAATTACAACTCTCCAAATTATGATCTATACCAGCAGAGTGAACCTGACCACGGATGGAGATAGATGGAGATAGATTGAACTCTTTCTCCTTCTTCCTCCCTGTTTTTTTCCTTTTAAACCCATCTCTCTGACTTTCTTCTCTTTTTCCCTCCCAATGGTGACAGATGGCGTGGGGGCCCCTGGCCTTGGCCCGAGCAGATTGATTATTGATCAGGGAGACAAAGATGGATAGAGGAGAAGGAGAAGACACCAAGGAGTGCCCGGGTGAGGGCTGTGGAGCTGCTGCAGAGGTGGGAAAGTGGGAGGATTTCAAGGAATTTATGTTTGAAGAGAGGTACTTAAAGTATGGCAGGTTGGAGAGAAGAGGCAAGCAAGGATGCACAGCAAACATTTTCTTCCTCCTTCAGAGGGAGCTATTGACTAAGCTCCAGATTTATGGCAAAAGTGGCTTTGGATTCTGATCAGGATTTTGAGTTACGGCTTTTTTTTTTTTTTTTTTTTTGTCACTGAAAGTCACACACTGACTCTAAATAGATGTTAATCAATAGGTGCCTACACAAGCCAAGCTCGCAAAAATGAAAGAAAAATACTGTACAGCGAGGTAGCAACATGCAGTTTGAATTCTGATCAGTTTCAGATTTCATTTTGCAGATAAATTTAGCCAAGCTTTCATTTCGGTTAGATAAACAAAAACGGCTCAAAGTCACTCTCAGAATATCTTCTTTTACTTATCGTCTGGGTAGATATGAGTACCTGCCCTTGTGCTTGCAGTACGAGTGTTTGTGAGCATGCTGATGTGCTGGAAAGGTAAAAGTGCCTTTCCTTTGCCAGACAGATGGCTATCAGCGAGGTTTCTGCGAGTGAGTGGTGCTTTACAGTGGAGCCATGAGGTTAAGCTGCAATCTTCACTGTCTCTCTTTCCCCTCTTCCTTTTCTGCTCAGTTCCTGTACCTTTCATCTTCTCAGTGTGCATCCATGTGTGTGTGCTCATTTACTCCCTTTGCACTGCTATGTGCGAGCAGAGTTTTGTGTGATAAAGGAACAGAAGGAGCCTGTTGGCTGCAGAGCGTGAGTGTGCTAGAGGCAGATACTGGAGGAAATAAATGGCATGCAGGCCACAGCCCAGCACACAGTTTTCACTGGGCGCCATCGCTGATGGCTAAACCTGACTGTGTGTCCTCCAAAACTCATTAATTAACTTAAAAGGACCAAAATTCTGCACAGTGGCGCAGTTGGTAGCACTGTTGCCTTGCAGCAAGAAGGTTCTGGGTTCGATTCCTGGTCCGGGGTCTTTCTGCACGTAGTTTGCATGTTCTCCCTGTGCATGCGGGGGTTCTCTCTGGGTTCTCCGGCTTCCTCCCACAGTCCAAAAACATGACTGTCAGGTTAATTGGTCTTTCCAAATTCTCCCTAGGTGTGAGTGTGTGTGTGCATGGTTGTTTGTCCTGTTTGTTTCTGTGTTGCCCTGCGACAGACTGGCGACCTGTCCAGGGTGTACCCCACCTCTCGCCCGGAACGGAGCTGGAGATCGGCACCAGCAACTCCTGACCCCATTAGGGACAAGGGTGAAAGAAGATGGATGGATGGACCAAAATTCACCCCCAGAAAGGACCTGCAGTCCAGAGATATCTAAGACATAAGAATACCATTTATAAGGTAATTCTGGCTGTTAACTTACAGAAATGAATAATTTCTTCAACATGCGGTCCAGCCTGCATGCAGGGCGATAGAAGGATCCTATTAAGAGGCAGCTTTGTGAGTATTGTTTTCAGCTTGCAGGATATAGACAGGAAAGTGGTCTCATGGCTGAGTTTGTCTTTTGGGGCTTTATTCGAAATCCTCACAGCCTGAAGGAAAGAAAAAGAATTAAGATATGTTTATCTGTTTGCCTACAACTCAATGTGATTATAAATGTGTTGAACTGGAAAGAATTAATAGAAACTGCTAAGCTGAGTCAGGTAAGCTACATAGCCAATTTACTCATCTACTGTCACTTGCATATGGAGATGAGAGACACCCCATTCTTAATCCATCGGATTAACATGATGTCAATCCAACCTCTACTGCTGGAACAGGTTCAACTCTTCTGGAAAGACTTTCCAGGAGGTTTAGGAGGTTTTAAGGAAATTTGGATTTGGACCAGAAGGCCTTGTCACAGTATCCACTCAAATTCATCTCAAAGGTGTTCTGTACTGACCAATTAAGCTCTTCCATATCAAAGCTGTGCCTTGGTATGCAGTTGTGTTCAAACTGCATGCTCCCACAAATTGGTAGCATGAAACTGCCCAAAATGTGTTCATATTCTGAGACTCTTGGCTAAAGCCAAACCCAGAGTTGCAAGCTGTATTGCCAGGCATTGAGGCATGGTGCATCCCTGCAGAAAGCACATCTCCACTACTCTAGAGTCCTGTGGTGGAGTGTTTTAAACCACTTCACCAGTGATGTAACATTTGGATGCAACTAACTTTATTCTTAACTTGTTACATTGATCCGTACATGAATCCGCCATCCATTTTTTTCAGTTTGCTTTGCAGTATGCTGTGCAGTGATTGTCTGAAATATTATAGCAGTGGATAGAAGCAGATGACATTCTACTTTGGCTTGAAATTAAGTGAGTAGCTGTTACAGCTCATTATTCCGGGTAAAGAGGCAAGAGGATTGTTTAGAGCGAGTAAATTTAATATGTTTTAATACAGTAACATCTTGACCAATTAACAGTTTGTACTGACAAAAACAACAGCAAGGTTATGACTGAACTCAATTTAATACTTAAGAAACATTATGCTCACCAACAATACCTGTCATATCTTTATTGGTCTGGCTTGCACACCCACTTTTAACTATTTATCATCAATGTGTATAAACCTTCTCCTTGGGCCTCAACCCTGGATTGTTCCTTATCCTAAAGACTGTAAAAGTTGTTTTACAGTCCTATGGCAACAATTATTTCAAACAGAAAAGCTGATTGAGATAAATGGCCTCTTTATGTGTTAATGTTCAGAAATCTCACCAATTTTTCTTGTAGACAACCTTAAGAGTTCTCACTCTATTTACTATATTGCTAATAACCAGCAAGATATTCACCTACATATCCGCTCTGCACAAAAGTATCTTTAGATGTTTTTAATTTCCATTCATACTTTGAAGATTGTTAGGTTTGGATTATATTTGACTACTAAATTTGGAGAAACAGGCAAATTCCCACCAGAACTGCTCACAAAGTCCCTGGATTGGACCATCCTTTATCCTTCAGGTCCATAAACGGTACCTAACAGTATAGATAATCAATAAATGTATTGAAGTTGATCAGGATATAATCTTAAAGAAAGTGATTATTTATATTTTATGATTAATGTACAAATATTCACATAATAACAAACATTTTTCCAGTTATTCCCTTTTTTTCCCCGGTTTTCCTATTTGTTGTTTCCCATCTTCCAACAGTAATGATGGCAAGCAGTTTATTTCTCATTAATTTATGTATTTAATAATCATTAGCAGCAGGACGAAATTAGATTTAGGGGTTTCTTGAGTTAAATACCTTCATTAATTTTTACTTTCTTTCTTATCTCATATTTATTCTTACTGTAAATGCAGCACCAAGATCCTCATGGAAGACGGTGAAGCATTAAACGGCTAACGAGACAGATATTTCTCCAAATAAATGGTGACATCATGCCAAAATAAAACATACCACCGTGATTTATTTCTAACAGATGGGTGTGCAAAAGAAAAAAAAATCTCTGCCTGCACATTATAATTTCACAAAAAGCGAACACAGGTTATTTGTTTTTACAGCTTGTTACTGTTACCCTCGAGGGGCTAAGAAACTATTGTGGCTCATTTGAATGCATTGAAATGACAAGACAGAACTATTACCGGGTTTGCAACATTAATTTGTATTGCCTTAAATTTCCCCCTTTGGCACTTAAAGCAAAACTAAAGTGTCATATTAGTGCAATTGTAACAAATAAGTGTTTCACAGACTGTGTGAGCGGGGCGAGTTTATTATTGCAAAAACTACACATCTGCATTCATGTCATATTTATCACACACTTTTAAGATTTATCCACAGCCCATGAAACCCAGTCTTGTAGACGAGTTCTCGACAATTTACTCGAAGTGTGTAATACATCCTGACGTTTAGCAAGTTGGTGTTTACAGCATTAAAAGGCTGCTTTCAGCCACATTACACAAGCACATCTCTTGAAGTGGATGTGTGGCAGAGGGGTTAATGAATTTTCTCTCTGCTGTGCTGCAGAGGAGAATTATCTAGTGAAGCAGGAAGTGGCTGTCTCTCTGTCTGAATGTCAACAAACACTGGTGGGTTCTTCCACGAATGACAAGAAGCTGTTAAACCTCTGTCTAACCAGTATTTGGTAAAAATGTAATGATCCGTCCCTCAAAAATTCATATTGTTCAAAGTTCCCATTATTGGGACACATTTTCTGCATGTTTTAGCCATTTTTGTGCTTTTCTGTGTAGATTTAGATTGGGGATCTGCAACCTGTTGCCCCAAAGTCACTTGTGGCTCTTTATGTACAAAATTAGAAACGTTTTTAGTTGAAAAGGACTAGAAAGGGTGGTTTTAGCAGGGTTTTTTTTGTATGTTTTTACACAATATCAGCATAGAGTTCCTGCAACAGAACAGGGCAATGCTTTTAAAAGCGATTTAATGTTTCTCAGCTTCAAGCTATGTGCTTTATCTTTCGGATGCAAATTAATGTTAGGTAATCGGGTTGGATCAGGTTTAGATGCAATATTTATGGGCCAGGTTGGGTTTTATAGGCCTGATCTAAACTCTACAACTATTGCAATCAAAACATGTCAAGTTCTCTTCCAAAAATAATTGATAAAAAATACATAGTTTATTAACCCATTATGTCACAGATTACATTTTTTATCAATTCTGAGTCATCTCTTAATCCCTGCTTGCACGTTTTGACAATACTACAGAACAAAAAGTACTGAAACGTGTGCAGTCCCTCAGCGAGCTCCATGGTGCTTCACTTCCCTCAGAGGGTTTTTAGTGTCTAAAAGCATCATGAGTCATAGCATTATATCAGAACATGTTAAAGTGAAGTAGTAAACAAACAGATGTCTGTATTTGTGGATGTTAATCCCTTTATAAGAACATGTCTTTCATCTTTTTTACACATCATTAGTCTAACTATGTGTCTCCAGGGCCTGTGGTAAAGTGCAGGTAAATCCCCATAATTGGGAAATTAAGGTAAAGCAAAATTGTAACTGTTGGGTGGTGCAATTCTTAGCATTTGCCTCTCAGCAAGAAGCCAGGGCTTTTTTGTGTGGATTTTCTCGATCTGTGTGCCTTACCTGCCTTCAGGTACTCCGGTTTCCTTCCAAACTATTGACACTGTGGTGTCTCAGTCGTAAACATCTGCAGTATCTCCTCAAGCAGGACTGACATGTTTTCATCTTTGTAGATCATTTAGTGGCAGGAGGATTTAAAACAGTCAGGATCTCTTTAGACAGGTTCATACTGAAGACAGGCGAACGCTTACATAATTTCTTTCAATAGACTATGCAACAAAAGAATGTTAGAGACATTCATGTTTTATTTGGCAAGAGGACTTTTTGGACATCAATCGCTTGACCTTTTTTTTTTTAATCTCAAAGAGTTTAAGTGACTATTTTACTGAATCCAGCATCACAGTGAAGGTACCTTGCTTGTGCCAAAGACAGAAAGCCTTTTTTCCTTCGTCATCAAGGTTTTCATAGCAATACTGACTAAAATGTATACAAAAAGGAAATGAAACATAACTCTTATCTACATTTTTAAAATACGTAAGATAGATGATGATGGCTAAGGCTAGTTTCCTTTTGCTGCTTTTCCTTGCATTTTGAAGCTCCCCTTGAAACTACTTCCCCATTCTTTTTCTTTGGATCAGGACTTTTTCAGTTACAGGCAAATGCCTAATATACTAAATAATAAGTTAGTTTAATAATTTTATAAATTTTAGAGGCTTAAACGTTGTTGGAAAACATTTAGGCAAATGTAAATGAAAATGAAATTTTAGTGAATCTAAAATAATTAAGGACAGTATGCAGAATCTTCAACTCATGTAAGCGAAACAAAATACTCTTGTATTCCAAAAATATTTTTAAAAATTTGATTCAACCTAAGACAGTTTAATAAAAAAAAAATAGTTCAACAGACAAAAAACCAACAAATCCTGCAGCATGTTTGTGTGTTCATGAATGGCCGTTGTGCACCTGACCCTCTGAGAGGACAAATTATTTTTTTACACAAAAGAATAGTAATAAAAAAAGGCTCCCCCAGGAAACTGCCTTGTCAGGGAGAGAAATTCACCAATACTTTCTGGATGAATACAGACTATGCAAAACTCAATGCGTCCACTTTTGGAGAAAAAAAAAAAGTAAATCTCCAGCTCACCATTCAATGCCTTTAACAATAAAGATGATCCAATCTATAGAAAGGACTTTGTTTTGGCAAACCAAGGACTCGAGTTAATGTTCCTGAATGGACTATCATTTGTAACTGTCGGCAGTAAACGGTACACATGGCTGGATGTACACAGGATGGCTGCAGCACTTAAACCAGAACAAAACAACCCTGATTGATGCTGCTGCTGCTCATCTTCCCCATCATACACCCACAGTGACGACGGGTAATGCTCCCATCACTCCATGCATCGCACGCCTATTGTTGCTTGCTTTGGTAAACAATAATTTGACTGTAAACTCAAATCTTTCTGCAGCCTTTGTCGTCACAGTTTTCCTCACCTTATTCTTTGAAAATGTGATTGCGATAAAATTAAATGGTGAAATCTATGCATGGAATGCTGGCCTTGCATAACAGGTAATATAGTTTTTTCCATCGCCATGCTGCATCTCTACTTTTTTAAGTTGTTTTATTTATTTTCCCTCCATTTTTACTGGAAGCAAAATGGAGATTTAAATAAAGAGAGGTGCAGGTGTCCCTTAAAATAAACATTTAGGAGGAGCTTGATATTGTCTGTTTGGCTGATGAAGAGAAGGAAAGGAAACCCTGTTGTGCTAATTACAGGTGTGAGCAGAACAGAAGAAAGGGAGTAAAAATAAATTTGAATAATGTTTATTGCCGGACTCCTAATGCCGAGCTGTTTAATACCGACTTAAATCCCTCAACTTCTCGTAAAAACTTCAACAATTTCGCAGCCGAGTAATCTTCCGATTTAATAACCTTAAGCTTCCCGAGCTCCATAAATCTGACGTTCTTACGCCTTTCCTCCCCAACCTCGTCCCTCCCCTCCTCCACCCCCCTTCGTCCTCCCTCATTCCGAGCCTCTGTGCATTTTATCTCCATAATAGCACAAAGCGGAGCGAGCTGCCTCGAAAGAAGAGATAAGGGAAATTCCTGCCCGTATTTTAATAGCTTCGCTCAGCTATCTCTTCCTACCAACTCCTCAGGAGCTGCCAGCCAGCACACTCACCTTGGACGCAGCACCCAGAGGAGAATCCTACAGAAAGGCATGGCTGCTGAATGCCTGCACTCCCTCACTCTCTCTCTGTGTGTGTTACAAAAAGTGTTTGTAACATTTCTGTACATGTCTGCGAGTTAAAGTATGCCTGAATATTTGTATGGATGCCCATTTATGTCAAAAATGCATTTGAACCTGGGCCTACTTTGTATAGAATAATGTCTCTGAATGCAAGCTGCAGCAGCTGAAGAAATCAGTCACAGGGAACAACAATGGCCATATAACAGATTTATAAAAGGAACAATCTGTGTGTGCAGCTAAACTGGATAAACAACTTTTACTGCAGCTAAACACAAAATAGTACAGCCAACTAATATCTCCATCAGCTATATAATAAGTAGCTTTTCAGATATTTTCTTTAAAAAAAATCTTTACAAAAAAAATGCTGAAACATTTACTACTCTGTGCTTCGAAACATTTTTAAATGTTAAAATCAGTGGTGATTTCAATTTCATTGAAGGTTTTTCAATGAAATCATTTAAATCTATTGGATATTTATCACTCTCCAATACACTAAACTTTAGCGAAAGTCAATTTAACAAACACAATTTGTATTATGAGGATACAGAAATTTCTGCCATTGGTTAGTGGAAACTGGGATGCTGCGGTTTGGCTTTCATGCTGGTTAATCCAACCTTACAGATCCAGAAGCAGCTGCATTCAAAATGTCTTTACGTCACACTGCCTGGTCCTCTTCTGCATGACAATATTTGGTTCTGGTTGTATTTTATTCATCGTGGCAAGGACGGAACCGTTAATATTTTATGATCTTTTAACTTTTTGTAGTTTTTGTTTCTCCCCTTTTCCATCAGCGGATCCTGAAGAAATACACACATAACTTAGATAAAGCTAACTTTTATAAAAAATGTTTTTTTAATTTTTTTAAAATATTTGTTAAAGCTGTCACTATGTCTTGACAGTATTGGATGAAGTAAATAATCTGTGAAAAAATAGAGCTCCTCAGCCATCTCCCACTACTAACCACAGAAACATACAGCTCAGTCAAAAACAACCAACCGAAGCTGACAGTGCTTTCAATCACTCTCATGTATGTGTTGCTCACCTTGCTTTCTGCTAAGTTACAACTTGTCCCCATCAGCAGAGCCCGCCATGAATGTGCAGGCTATAGTTAGCATGGCCACCCATGATGGTGGAGAAACTGCTTTCCTGGGCCAGTAAGTTGTTTCTCCATCATTAGCTGATAGAACAATACGTACAGGATGATGATTGACAGTGCTAGGAGTTTCCTACCTTCCTCATTTAATCTACCTTTTGTGGCACTTGTATTTTATTTTGACGATGCAAATTAAATGCATGATTGTTTCCATTTTAGTGCTTTGTGCATAATTGAAACACACCCTAGTAAAATAATTCCCCCATCCAAACTATGGACATTCAGTGATATCTTTTTTAAATGGCTATTTAAGGATGTTATAACATTTTTTTCAGCCCAGACGACTTTGTTGAAAACTTATTTTTAGCCTATCTCTCCTGTCCGAATTTACCCTGAACAAATATGTTAAGTCAGGGCTGCTTAGCCCGTTTGATGAACCCTAACCATGTTCAGACATCTCTACTGTGGCTCCTAAAAGCCTGGCGAAATGTCAGGTTTCATGATGTTAAAAAATGAAACTTGGATGAATAAAACAAAAACAAAATGTGTGTGTATTCACTAAGAATTTTTTGAAACACTTTTTGACTCTAATTCTAACATTTGGTCTTATTAGGTATAAACCTAACATCAATTATAATAAATCATACCATTCGGTGGTCTGAGAAGGATTTTTCTAACCTTTTTTAAATTTGCAGTTATATCTGCTTGTTACAAAGTAGGAGTAAATCTTAAACCTGGAGAATATGTTATGGTGAATTTAAAGTTGGAGTCTGTTGGCAACCCATTGTGGGCATGTAGGGAAGTGTGCAGTCTTCAGCTGGGACTGTGCAGATGTCCTGTACCATTGTGGATTTGTTGGTGGAAAAATGACCCCTTATGGGCCCCCCAGTGACAGTGATAATTTTCTTTGATAGGCCTACTTAGCCGGATTGGAGTTATCCAGTTTTAAGAGTCAGTGACAGAAACAGTAGTTACTTCATTTCTATGCTCTTCAGGGTCAAGTCCGGATCAAGGTAAAGAGTATTTTCTCCCTACAGATTGTGCCACTAATGGTGTTACTACCTTGGGGGCCACTTAGCCTAAAAATGGCTCCTGTTTTGGAGACTGGGAACTTAAATCAGTTTAATCTCCTGCACTGAGAAATTAATGAAATCATCAGAGACAAAATGGTGTTTTCCATTTTAGGAGCCCCGTCTAATGTTATTATCTAGAGTGGCTCGCAGTAGATGGGAGGAGAGTGACCTGCTAAAGGAGACTTAAAAATGAATGCAAACAGCTGAGCTCAATGGTATTCTAAAAAGTGACATCATATAGCACATCATAGAAATGTAATTTTATTTTAAATACCAAAAAAAGGGCTACATTTTCTTTAAAATAACACCTTTCTGACGACGTGTGACTGAACAGATATGACTTTTGGAGTTTTATTCGCTGTAGATGACACAGACTTTATTTACCTTGGCTAATCAAAACTTCAAAAGGAGGTTTTAAATCCTCTCTCGTTGCTTTTATGTATGTCTGCCAAAAATTTGATCATCACACAAAAGCCCACATGTTCTAGTGAGTTTTAATCCGTCTGAGTCAATAGACATCAAGGTGTTTGTGAACGTTGGTGTCCTCGGTGTGGAGAAATTCCCTAAAACAGCTGGTAAATCTTTTGGAAGGGAATAAAGTTGATCAGGCTCACAGCAGGAAGTGTGGGCTGTTGGATTTTGATAGGCTGGTTGCCAGTGAGTGACAGAGTGAGGCGCTCACATGCTGCGATGACACCCAGCCCCAGACAGGGATGCTGCAGGACAGTGTGTGTGAACACTTTGTACGTTCAAAGGAACCCATGATGGTTTGTACAACAGGTGTTGGCATACATTTTAATGAAAGCTGTTTTTTTTTTTTTTTTTTTGTACATCTGAAGCATGTCTGTGTGTATTGGTTGTAAAATGTACACAACTTTGTTTTTATGGAAACACAGAAGACTGTTTTAAGCACGCACATTTTATTTTTAGAAATGCACCCATCAAGATTTTACTGCCCAGTAAAAACTCCCATCTTCCTTTGACTTACAAATATGCAGCTTGACTACAAAATCTGACATAAATGTTTTCAACTATTGTGGAAAAAATTATTTATTCAAGCACTCCTAAGGTGAAAATCACTCTGTCGGGTTTATTTGGCACTTTGCACAACATGAGAGCCAGTGTCATAAACGCTCCATCAGTGTGTCAAATTCAACTAGCAAAGTTTAAAACATACCTGAGCACAAATGCTTAGAATGGAGGAAGCAATGTTGTCAATTTATCTACTTTGATATATTTATACATTTTTCAGATTCCTCTAGTGAAGTTTTTCAAAAAAACCAACTAATGATAAATATAGTGACTTTTTTTCTGTGTTGTTTGAGACTTTTATGGTGACAACACTCTGCAGCCTTTCTGTCCTGAGTGAGCAGTGAGAGTTGCAACCATTAGCTCCTCCTGCTTCCTCAGCACTGCAGTCAGTCTCACAAAGTCATCCGTTCAACAACATACCTTTGCTAATAGTCACAGCAGGGGAGACCCATTCCACTTTGTGTCCACGTTGCAAATAAATCCAACATTTATAAAGCTGAGTAACGCTATAGAGCAATGGTTGCCAGTCAACATGGCAACACTCGCTACTCCAACTCCTGTCTCGCCTCTGGATAATTGCACAAAAATGTCAAAATTTGCAGAAACAAAAAGATAGAGCCTAAACAACCTACATATACATATATAGGTTGTTTAGGCTCTATCTAGCTCAGTCTTGTCAAACTTTCATACAATACTTATAATATCACCGAAACCTTAAGAAATATCCAGGTCTGTCTTAAGTAAATATAGAAAAAGCTTTTGTATCTTATGTATAACCAGATTCTTTAACTGTTCATATTTACTGTTAACCTTCATTTAATTCAACTGTTAAAGGTCTTTCTAGGGATGGGAGTTGCGAATCACTCTTGGCTTTAAATACTGAGATGCAGTCATCAGATTGTTTTGATCTATTTTTATTTTATCTGTCTATAATCAAATAGGATTAAACAGCTAAATAAATGAGCACCCAACGTCTACAACCCGTTCTAGCTTTATTTACTTTCGACTAGATGTTTTTAGCTTTCTATAATTTTGTAGGAATAAAAAAAGAAAGGAATTAAGCCAAGCAAGAAAAAACAAAACAAAACAGAAGGAATTGAGTAAGGATTAAATGCTGTCACTATTTCTTAGAGCCCAAAAATACATCATCTCTGTCTCCCTCTGTCTGGTTTGGCAGCGTCTTCTGGCAGTTTTGGGTAAGAAAGTGACTCAGCTCTTATGTAATAGTCATTTGCAGCTTTTTTCTACAGAAGCATTTGTGAAGATTTGGTTACACAAAATTGGAATATTTTTAGGAGGAAGCTTCTGCTGGACAAAGGTGAGAGCGAGAGATGTGATGGAAGGAGGAATAGCTTAACTGTTTCTGTTGAATCAAGTAGCATGTTAAAATCAGTCTTTTTCTAACCCATTTCAATTTAAAAGCCAGGCACTGGTCAGATATCTGCTGTTTTACATAAATCCTCAGCACTCCCGAGTTGTGATTGTTTTTTTTTTTTTTAAAGAACTTTTCACCACTTAGTTGTTTATTTGGAGCTGTTAAGTTGCCATAATTAATTAACCCCCTCCCTCCACACACACACAATTACACACCTGTATGCATGTGTCATTGCAGTTAAGGAGCATCATGTCTTGATATCTTTTTACAATCTTTCGCTTGGAGGACATTTCTTAAAGGCACCAATCGTCTTTGAACAATGACTTGGCTGGTTAGAAACTTAACTTTGATCACTTTCAGCATCCCCTGAATTTTAAATAAAATAAATCAGCAGACAGTTTGAGAAAAAATGTGAAACATTTGTCTTAGATTGACGAGAAGTGATGAAATGTGTGCTTAGATAAACTTTAACCAAGATGTGTGAATTTTCTGACATGTGGTGAACATTTCAGCACTTACTAATATGAATCTATTTTAAAGATTATTCTTGAAATGTTCAAAATCAGATGAAGGACACACTCCAGCCTTCATGACAGTCACGTTAGCATGATCTGCAACCCGTCCCGCTAAATAAGATGGATGGCCTGAGGAGATGTGGGAAAAGAATACATATGAAAGCTTATTGTGCACATATGGTCCATTAAGCCCTTTCCTGCTTGTTTTTATGGCTGGTTTAATCTATTTTAATCTGTCAGAAAATCAATTTGTTCACGTCGCTGCCAGGTTGCAGAGTGGAGCACTCCATCACACGTCCACAGACCTTGCCTGCCTGAGCTCGGCATTGTTCTGGATGCTAGTCATCAGACAAAAATGCTATGCAGAGATAAATGAATGCACTGATGGATGGACAGAGTGACAACGATGGAAAGAGACTGAAAAAGTAGGCTACAAGTTTCTGTGAAAGAGGGCGGAAAGAAACATTGATAGACACATGGGGGAAAAGAACTTCTGAAGAACTAAAACAGACCGATAGCCAGGATCTGATGTTTTAACGATGGTTGTTTCAATTTATTAAAATATAGCACAATACATATTAATGAATATTTACATGTGGGATTATAGCCAAGTGTCTAATTTCCATAGTCTTGTTGTTAGGTTAATGTTAAAACACAGATAATAAAAACAAGGATGACAACTAGAGGAGCACCAATTTATCGGCTTGTTGACTTCCTTAATTTTGGGAGATCAGTGATTGGCTGATATGTACATGTCAAGCCGATCTTATACCCTGAATTTTTAGCAGGAGATGTCTTTAAATCAAACACTGCCCTCTTCACTGCTTTGCTTTAACCCTCTGATGCGTGAGTGACTGACTATACAGTCCTCCGTGACTGGGTCTATTTTTATCCGGATTACAATATTTGTGTTTTTATGCTACTTTCGTCATTTTGATTCAAAATAATGTTTTGTACAAAGTTTTATTTCTCACAAGAATTATTTTATGTTTGAAATATTTTCATTTTTCACTTTTTGTAAAATGTTTTTAGAACAATTTGTAGAACATTTTTAAAACGAAATGACAACAAAGCAATTTTATAACAGCAATGATGAAATGTCAATAATGGACAAAGTCAACATCCAAGTCTTTTAGTGAGTACATTTATGTACAGTGAGATTTTATCTATTGGTCTTTTGGTGGTTTCTGTGTCAACAGAATATTTAATTTCCATAAATTGCAAGCAAATCCAAAACGAGAAACTGTGTCTGCAACCCCAGATCTACATCCTCGCTCTGAACTGGTGATTATCTTAAGTTGAGCAAAATCCAGAATAAGTCCTGTAATTTCTCCAAAGGCATCAGTGCTAAGAAAGCTAATGTGACAGAATGACTGAAAGCGGAAAACATATTTTCAGCAATAATCTCTGGATTTAGAAAAGGAACGAGAGATACCTGGGTTAAGGAGGTTTGGCTAAATCCATTACACTACTGCTGTGGGATTATTAACATAGCCAGGAGTAACTGGAACCAATAAATACCCATATGAAGACATTGCAGGGGCAGTGAAATGTGTCACTTCCACTCCTGATAGCACAAAAAGAAAGAAAAACCATTAAAATGGCATTTATTCCTCAGCTTAGAAAGAAGAAAAACTCTATCTCATGGAGTTTTTTTTTTTTAAAGGCAGGGAGGCTATTTTCCCCTTGAGCTGCTTGAAAAAGGAATACGCCTTATTAGCCCCTGCGACACACAGAGCGTTATTTGGTTATGCAGTGAAGCCTAAAACAGTGTTGGCATTTAAAGCCACCTCGTCTTCCCATCTCACTGAGTGATTACCTCTGTCAGGACTTCAACAGAGCACGCAGGACACACACACATGCACCAAAACAGGCAAGAACGCGCAGACATCCCTGTAAAAACCATGCACATGCACACACACACGGAGCATTTAAACACCTGTCCCCTAAAACGCCCGAGAGCTCTTATCCTGCCTCTGTGCTGCACCTCAATGTGCAGTAATTCTGGAGAAAGACCTCTTTAAGATTCGAGGCCATAAAAAAGAAACGCAGTCAGAGACATTAAATGGTTGCTGTGGGTGTTGGGATGCATCTGCAGCTCAGAAAGGAAACAGTCCTACCATTATCCTAAGACTCAGTTTGTAAGCAACAGGGAAGGAGTTACTTGTTAAAATGTATTTGCTTTGTGATGCAAATACAGTAAATGTTACTGTGTAAGTGAAACACATCGAACAGTTTTTGTAACAAAGAAAAATAATGGAGCTGAAATAACGCTGCGTCGTTTACGGTTTCGGTTCAAACTTTGGAAGTTGTTGGCTTGTAGCTTAACAGCTGCAGCTGCAGCTGCTCTACTCCTCGAACATGACGACACTCGTATTCAAGAAATAAATTCAAAGCTGGATGAAAAAATTTAAGCCATAGCTGTTGGGATGCTGATCTACTGGCTAAACTTGTCTCAATTAAAATGGTATCAAAAAGTGAGGAAAAAGCTGAGAAGTAGAAGCTGAGAATACCAATTCTCCACCGAATGTTTAATTTAAGATCAGACAGTAGCATTTTAACGGATTTCTTCTGGAAATACTAATAAACAACCAGCAAGGACAGAAAACCAAAATGGCATTAGATGGAGAGACAAAGCATTACAGCTTTTATTGTCCAGTGTTGTGCATACTGCACGATAGCCCTAATGATTTTCTAACATATTATTCAGTCTGGATTAGGATAACATATTACAAGTAATTTTGCTTTCTTTTGGTGTAAAAATACCTTAGCCATGTACCTTAAAAGAAGATTCATTTGGCATCTTGCAAACACAAATGTTTAAGAAAAAAAGAAACCTTTTTATAATTGTATTTGAACTTACAATTACAGGTAGCTGCTTCCAGATTTCATCAGATTTTTTTTTTGTCAAATTTAAACATCTTCAGGGTGCGTCCACCGGATAAGAGGAGGAGGAGAGCAGCCTGGACAGAGTATTAACATGGTTTTGTCAAGGCTCAATTTATTTTCGCTGGCAGAATCTGCAAAATCATAAAAAAAAAAAAAAAAAAACAGAACTTGTTTCACAACATAAGCTAGGCAAAAAGATCTCAAAAAGCAACATGTTATACACATATGCCAAGAAATGTTAAAGACAATACTTTAAGAGAACCTTTTCAAGCCACTCGATTCTTAATTGCACAGAAAAATACTGTATGGTTTTCAAACACGTATTGTGTATTTGGGAACTGAAACGTTGACGGCAGACTGTACCACCATCAGGCAACTTTAAATTGTTGAGTTTATTTATGTAGACCTATGTTTGTTTTTTTTCTTAACTCATACAGTATTTTACTATTTTTAAACGGGATTAAAAAAATATTTTTTCTTCACCCAACTTTCTTACATTTATTGTAGCAAATATATATGATTTCAGACCTTTCTTAGATTACAGTTATTACTTTAAATATCCATAGGGAATAAAACTGTGAAATTATATAGGTAATCTGCACTTATTTTGTCGTTACTCTAGGTGAATGATTTAAGGTAGGATTATATATTTAACAGTTTGCCCATAGCAGTCTCTAATGTAAAAAATAATTGACTCTAGATAGTTTGGGAGATCACTGTGTTTATGTTTAAATGGTTTCTACATTCATTAAAGTTTTCTTGTCAGTTTGAGAACTTGAAAAGATTTTTCTCATCTCTCTGGTGTATTGTTATGTGACCTCAAAAATGACTTCATCATATTACACTTAAGTGAACTCTGGTTAGACACAATAAAGAAATGGAAAGCAATAGCGCCCCGGGTAAGACGAAAACTATGCTGAGAGCAGTACTATCATTAGCTGTCAGATGAAAGAGATTGTTCCTTTGAAACAGGGGGCCCTGCTCCATATGATTTATGCTTATTTGCACCCTCATATTCCTGCAATTCATCCATCTCTTTTTTTTTTTTTTCTTTATGCATTTTTCCCTCTCAAGTCTATTTCCTTGAGGCATACATTTTCTCCTCTCCATTCACATGTCAGTTCCTCCCTCCACAATCCTTTCCCTGCAGATTTATTCAAGAATACAAATGAAATCCTCTCCTACTTTTGACTTGTATTAAAAGCCTTCATTTAAAGGGAGACTTGTGAAAATACTCGCACAGAGAAGATGTTAACATGCAGAATGTAAACTCAGCTTTGTCCCCCTACTCTACACATGTGACCTGACCTGTCAGAGGCCTGGATAAACAAAATAAAACAGCTTCACTCCATTACTGATGTGAGGACATTTTGTACACCTTTACTTTTGCTACTGCCCTGCAAACGTATTCACGCCCAATGTACCAACTCTGTCACCATCGACAAAATTGTTCGGTCTTCGGAGGCTGTTATTTTGTTATTTTTATATGTTAAATGTTATATCCATCCAGTGGTCTAAAGTTGGATTATTCTGTGATAACCATTTTATTGTCAGGTTCTTTTTTTTTTTTTTTTTTTTTACTATTCATAAACTTTTTACATTTTGTAATGTTACAACAAACCTTATGTGTATTTTATCAGGATTGTGTGCACAGCTCAACACAACGTGCAAAGTGCAACACGGTGCATAATTGAAAAGTGGAAGTGTCCTCTAACAGGTTTTAATAAAATATTTCCCTCTCTGACAAGATTCCCCATTTCTGCTGTAAAAAGCCTCCCCACAGCATTATTTTGCCACTGCCATGCTTCATTATAGGGAACGGTGTGTTCAGGTTGATGAGCAGTATTAATTTTCCTCCAGTTTTGAACATAAGCCAGAACATTTAGTTTTTATCTCATCTTTCTAGAGCATCTGGAAAGATGAGATAAAAAGCTCTGGAAAGACTTTCCAGAGCAGATGCTCTGGAAAGTCTTTCTTTTTTAACCACAGATGCCAAATTTGTGGAGTGCATGACTAGTAGTTGGCCTGTCAAGATTATTCAGGTTGGGCTGGGGATCTCACAATTGCAAGTGAACTACTTGTTGTTGGCCCTCCATAAATAAGTAGCTGTTCGTAGTATAAGAGAAAGAGTTGCAATTAGTGGGGAATGTTTGCTTTTGGGGAGGGACAGTAAACTTTTATTCAGGGTTTAGTTCAGTGAGACTTGAGGCAATGAAATGAAATGCCTGCAATTTTCTCCCACAAGTGGAGATTTCACATCTGGGTGGCTGTCCTTCAGAAGCAGAAGAGACAAGTTATGATTAAAACTATTCTGATTCGCGGTGAGCACTGGGAGAGGAAGGAGAGAATTTCTCCCTTTCATTTCATGTCAGACTTTTAGTTCTGATCATTGAAGACTGAATTGGCCATCAGATTGAGTGTTAAGGGCGTATAATGACATTAAATCAAATGCACCCCTCAGTGGATTTATGAAACAGCTGACTGGGACTTTAAGACGAGGTCTGTATGAGAGACTGATGAATCGGCGTTGCATTCAGCAGTCAAACAGATGTTGTTTCCCTCCTGTTGCAGAAAAATTCCTATGGTGTCCTGCACGGGACATTTGGCACCCTGATGTCTGTCATTATTCATCCTGAGATGGTTTCCAATAACAAGGGCAGGCAGGGGGCATTTTTTCAGCATATTATCCAGAGAAATGCGTACATAATGCATGGCCCTAACATGGGCGCACAGAACACAAAGTGGCCTCGGCTCAGTGTGCTCCCGCCTGGAGAGCTGAACCAAAGCGCTGCTCAAAGTGCCCTTGGAAAGTGAAAGTATTTGGATGCTGATACAGGCCTGTGGGTGGCGGACGTCAGGAGCTCTTAAAGCTGACAGGTTTTATCGTATTCCTCAGCATGGACTAAGGGCAAAAGATAGAAGAAGATGTGAAATAAACTTTATTGCAAGAAAAGGCTGTCTTTAAATTTTTAGTAGCTCAGAAAGTTTCTCCCAGAGCCGTGTTCACAGCAGTGCTCTGTGGGAGAAGCAGCAGGCATTCGCTGCAAAGTGTGAGGGGAATATTTTACTTTATCCTCACGCTGCTTCCATACGACATCCAGAGAGCAGCAGCAACGGGGAGAAAATTGAGCAATGGACAAAAAGGGAAACTCAAATAGTATGAAATATCCACACATCAACACAGCTCCACTTTGAGAAAAGTTGTAAAAGAAAGTGACCAATTTCTTGTGTTTCTATCAACTTTGGTATGCATTTATTAACATCAAACATGGTCTTTAGCCTCAAAATATGCTAAATTAAAACTATTAGGAAGGCTTGATTGTAGTTCAGTCTGCTTAATCATTTATAATAAAAATAAATGCCCAGGTTGATGAAGATTCTGATTAGCCTTTGTCTCCTAATGTTTTTTTTTTTTTCTTTTTCAAGCTTTTGCTTTATTATTTGGCCTTTGTCACCTCGGAACCAGAAGTCACATAAAGTTTTTTCCCCAGCAGTTTCCCCCCCCAAAATTAAATGGAAATCAAGACAAACAAATAAAATGAACACAAATCTAAACATTTAATGAGTTTGAACACGGATGCCTGTGTTCAAAATCTAGATTTTCTAATTGCATTTTTAATTGGATGGTAAAAAGGCTCCAATTAAAAATGTTTAAATGACATAGCGGTAATACAAAATGTTAACGCAGAGAGGTGAATGCAGATGTTTTTCAGCACTAAAAAAATATTATTTTAGATGGCTTGCTAGTTTGTTTTGTGGAAACTACACCAGAATGTTTTGCTGCTGATATTTGTGCGAATATTAAAGGTTGGGTGTGAAGATACACAAACTAATCAGTGTCTGTCGAAACTCCTGATGCCAAACCAGCACCCTTCAGTGTCAAGTTTGGTTTTTGCTCATAGATGTGCTACAAATCCATGTTGCATAAATAAATATGCAGGCTTACTCCCAGAAGTAACAGTCGGTCCTGTAGCCTCCAAAGAATTGAGTTGGAAGTTGACACTAAACTGCACAAGAAAAAAGTGTTTGTACTGTAAACTGTCCTGTTATCCAGTGCATTTAACTGCCACTTCATTCAGTCCTTTTACAGTAAAATATGAAGGGCAATAATCATTTTCAGCTTATTATTGTTGTCCGTAGGTGTTCAGCTTCTGCCCCCAGCCAGTGTCCTGCCAGGATGAGATGTCTCTGCTCCAATATGGCTAATTTAAAAGGTCCCACAACTTCCTCAGCATGTCAAAGTTCTGCAGAGAGACCTGCAAATGAACCTCCATTTGATGTAGGTATTTAGAAACGAGGAATGAATTAAAAGTTGTAAGAAATTGGCCCTTAAGGACTTACTTTGGACACCATTACTGTAGTCATTACTGTAAATGCCACTCGACTGTGCTGTATGCTTATCAATTATATTCATAATGAAGTCTTTAGATATAAAGATACCCCTAAACAAAAGTGAGTCCATCATGTAAATTGAGAAAAACACACACTAACTTTGCCATCACTGCTGACCTTCCAGCAGTGTGGAAGGTCAGCAGTGTGGTTTATTAGCTTTCACTCCAATCCCAAGACTTTCTGTTGAGTTGATTTTAAAGTTATGCATTGTAAGCTAAATGCTGCATTAGTGGAGCCTTGGGGAGTAAGGTTTGACATTGATGACTTTGTTAAGGGGAACATATGTTTGAACAGATCACCCCTCTTTAAATATAGGCTGGTATTGAATCCCCATGGCCTGAAGGCTGGCGGCAAAGTACGTCTGCATGACATTCTGCAGAAAGAGAGCCGGGTGGGTGGGTCTGCAGGAGTGGATGATGGAGCAAAGACAGAATTGGGTAAGAGAGGACGTCAGTATTAACATTTTAAGCTCAGATTGAAAAAGTATTGGGCCAAAGTGATACATTTGTTCTTTTTGACTTTGAAAATTATGACATTTGAATTTTATTTGTAACTTTCCAGATTAACATTTAAAGACCTTGGTCTCTCTTAACTGTGGCTGTTCTTTATGATAGGGTTAGGATCATAAGGTCATTGTTCACAGTGGAATGTGTTGGTGGAGGTTAGCTATTAACTTACCCTCTAATTTTTATATAAGAGTTATATGTGTTGAGAAATTGCACTGCAGAAAATGATGAAAGTGGAAAGAAACTATAAAATAATATTTAAGGACAATTGTTTAACAGTGAGAGGGCAAATAACAAGGATGAATAATTATGCAGGATTGTTTCTAATAAAAACAATGCTGACTTTTGCACATGCTGTATTTACATGTTGCCTAACTGTTTCCCTGAGATTGCAATTAAGGCACATTTCTGTCAGCATAAACCTTTTCTTAGGAGTCTGGAAAAATTGAGACAATTTTCTAGCTTGAGCAGATGGTAAGCGCTGAAGTGCCTGTTGACAGGTAGCCTATAGCGTGTTGTCTGGGCCGGCGGTATCACAGGCGCAGAAAGAGACACATAAAAATAAGGAGAAAACACACACCTATGCACACAAACTCCAGCAGCTTTAAGCCCTAATTGGTGCCCAGAAGGGTTTGAGGGAGATGGAGAATGATATGAAAGAGGAAATCAACATCAAAATGCCGACCAGCTGGTCAACCGCGCAAGCAGACGAGAAAAAAATTCTTAAATGTTCAGTTTCACTGAGAAAAGAAGTGGAGCAAATTGAATTAAAGAAACAAATGTGTGACATGCAGGATGAACCATTGCGGTGAAAAGAGAGCAACATCAACAGAAACCTTTCTTCAAAAGAAATGTACATCTCGTCTGCAGTACCTGTGTCTTGTTCAGGTTTACAAGCAAGACATTTTTCAATCATATTTGGTCATAAAAGGATGATGAAATCTTGGGAGAGTATATTTTTTATGCATTTCAATAAGGACCACATTAAAAATACAGGAGGGAGTTTACTATGGGAGCATATCTAAGTTTTTTTTTTTAAGTTGCTGCTTCAAATCTAAAATTTAGCACAGATAATGTTAAATAATTTTTGACAGAAAAATGCAGTTTTGCAGAAAGCAACAGCAGATCAGAGCTTATCAAAGTAACAATCAAGAAACCTCTCAACAAAATAAGTTACAACAGAAAACAAAATACGTCTACTTTCTTGTTTATGAAAAAGGACGAAATGTGAATGAAACAGATTAGAGATGCGCCAAACTTTCTGTATGTGATGAGTAGAACAATTATGGCCAAAGGTTAGTTAAATTAGTGTTATGAGGCTTCCTCCAAATGTAACAATGGTCTTCATGGCCAAACACTTTCATTTTAGTTCCGTCAGACCACATAATAGGTCCATAAAAATTAAGGACTTTGTGCCTGACTGCATTTGGAAACAATAGTGTGAGTTTTTATGCTTGTTTTGGGGTAGTAGCTCTGTCTGTTGACTTTTATCGCATGTCTGTAGGACTTGTTTTACTGAGGATAATGACACTTTTACCAGTTTTTGACGACATCTTCAGAAAGTCGTTTGCTGCTGAGGATGTGATGTGCACATCTTGCTTCTCAACAAGTTTGTTTCTGGGACATAGAAACAAACTTCCCAAACAACGTGATGGGTGGACATTCCTGCAGCTTTTATATTCCCATTTGTTCTCCAAATGGGCGTGGCACCTTCAGGCATCTGCAGGTTATGTTTGAGTCATTGCCTTAACACGCATCCGCAATTAACAATTTCATGTTTTGAAACCATCAGTCCGGATGAAAAAAGTTATTCATTTATCACTGTAAATCAGTGAGATTATTTTTCACCCAATTAAACAGAGCCAATAATTTCAGAAGCAACACTACCACAAAACTAAAGCAGACTTCACACAGGCAGTGTGAAATGTGCATTGCATGCAGAATGGTTAGATTTTTCCACTTTGGCTTCCATGTTAGCAGGTTAGTTTTCACACCAGCAGCACATCAGGCACGTCTCAGTTCACCTAAGCAGCTTCAACTCATCATCTATCCTGACAGAGCTGTGAACAAAAGGCTGCTGCCGCTTTTTGAGCCAGTGCAAGAGCAAGGTGTGACATATTTTGATTGACATATTTTGATGGGCTCTATGAAACCAAAAAAAAAAAAAAGTATCATACAAAAAATGCTTACAATACTTGCAAAGAATACTTATATTTCAATGTATATGTATAAATTAGATTTTATGTTGTCTTTATGTCCTTAGTGTTTGAAGATGTTTGAATTAATTTAATCTCCACAGTCAAACTTGTATTTTTTCAAAATCATAATCCTCCCCCATTGTAATATCAAATAGCCTTATATTGTTTTTAGAGTTATTCCAAAGATAAAAAAAAAAAAACCTCTTTGGGTTCCCAGCTGTTAAACTGCAAGAGATCTGCTTTGCTTTCATGCCAGCTTCCTTGACCTTTGTCAGACTTTACAATTGTGTCTTTTGTGCAAGTGTACAAGTATGATTGCATTGACAAAAAAGACCAACAGCGAAGCTTTGTGCTGGTTTGTCCTTTAGTGTGTGTAAGTTAGAGCTACACAAGCCAACCAATGGTCTGAGGCCAAATGGTGCATGGAGAGGCTTTGCCAGCATAAGTGGCCACTGGGGGCAGTGTTAAGAGTCCTGGAGGGATACACACAATCACTGACGCACACACAGACCACATTTACTAATGCGCAGAGACAAACTCAGAAATGAGTGTGTGTCCTGGAGGGAGTGTGGGGTCGTTACCCTACTAATGGGGCCATATGGTCACAAAACAAACACAAACTGTTCCTCCTGTTTGCCTGTAATAAGGTCATGAAGATGCCGCTCTCATGCTGATGGAGGAAACCAGTCGAGGAAAATGTGCCACTGGATGTAGTCTGAACTCAATGGGTGGAGGGTCAATAACCTGCAGCATTACTCTCCCATATCAGCCTGAACAAAGGGAATTCAGTTATTTAATAGATGGGACGACAGTACTTTTATGTGAATATTTATGTAAAAGTACTATTAATAATGCTACAATGATACAGGGTCGTTGAAGCACTTCAGTCCAAGTTAGTATGCAAGATTATTTTTTACTCTGCCAATCTTCCTCTAGAGCACTGACAACAGTCAGATGCTGTGACATGTTCGGAGATCTGATTTATTAAAGGATTCAATTAAAGCATATACAATGTCAAAGTGGCTTTATGATAAAGATTTTAACGTTTATTATTTTCTTTTATTTCACTATTTTTTTTCACTTTGTATTATTTATCTGGATGGAAACTGTATTCTGTAGAATTTAATGCTATTCTCTAAAGTTGGTACTGAAGTGGTGCATTTGATGCAACATTACGATTTGTTTGCGACGCAAACTGTACGTCCATTTATTGTCTAGATCTGTCTGTTTCTTTCATAATTTATTTTTTTGCTTTGCTTAGGGGGGCGCGATGGAGTATTTGACTTCTATTAATCACAAACTATAAGATGATGTGTGCATGTTGAAATACATACATACAGACCTATAATAATGTTTAAAAGGAAACTGGTTAGAATATTCTGGAAAAGCCATGGCGGGTCAAACTCATCATAAAGTGGGAGCTACTAGAACACCATTGTGATTGTCCAAGAGTGAAACTCCAGCTCAAAACATCTCCTATAAATGGATTTTATGGTTGGATAAGACAAAACCTGAGCTATTTATCCTGCAGGAGAATAAATGTATAACATAAGAACTGCCAAGAATGGTATTAACAGTATTGTTGGGTGTCGCTGTTTTTTTTTTTAAATTGCGTTTCCCCAAACTCAACTCCACTGAAAAATTATGGACAGTTTATAAACTTGGTCCACACCAGCTGATTTAATCAAGAAAAAAATTGAAGTTTATAATAAAGAATGTTATTGAGTTATAGGACAGTGAACAGAGCATAACGGTGTCCTTATATTTGAAATCATGCAACTCAGCTGTTTTTCAATTTAAATGTCGTCTTTTTGTACAGGAAGTGTTTCAGACACATCGTTAAAAGATTAAAATTAATTACATTTGTGTATGTTATGTGCATAAGCATGTATCGTGTCGTTGTATACGACACGATACATGCAGGCATGCCAGGATAAAATCTATCTAGATTTTATCCTGGCATGCAGAGGATGGTGCCGTTTGTGTTGAGATGCTGAGTGGATGTGCTGTTAAAAATGGTTAAAGCAGGAATGTCTGCAGTGGAGAAACTATCATCTATTAAACCTTCCTCTGCAGCACTTTGCCAAGCTTTCCAAGTGTATGTGAAGCTAACTGAATCAAATTAATCTGCAGAGAACAGCCAAGTAAAACTAATAAAGTAGTGAAAAATGTATATTTTTATGCAACTGCGTATCTCCACTTCTCTGCAAAAATCTTATGACAGACTCATCTTGCCTCTTGTTTTTACTCTCTTCCATATAAAATCAGACCAAGGCTTCAGCTGAGACTTTCCACATTTGTCTCACTGCCTTGTTAGGAAACTAAACAATTCTTTGTTGTGTTTTATTTCAAATAAACTCTGTCTCATTATTCACTTCATAATCCAAACATCATTTAGGGGTTGGAGGAAATATTTCTGGAGATTAAAATATAGAATAAGCTCAGACAATCACTGCCTTGAGTGCATGCTGGCATTGAAACGTTGTATTCAGGACTGGACAGGGATCAAAAAAATGGCCCTGGCATTTTTGGTCATGGCTGCCCATGGTACTCGACATCTATCAGGGAATATATGTGCACGTTGTGGCGTTTCAGAAATTTAAATAAAGCTCAGCAGCTTACATGGAAGAGAGTTACCGTGTTAAGAATTGATCCGCCCTCTCTCTTCTCACTTTTCATCGTAAGAAAGATTGTTGCAGTCTCACAATTTCCATCTTGAAATAAAAGTGGATGTCTTATAAACACTGGTAAAGATCTCTTTACAGTGGGTTATAAAATATACTGTTTAGACAAATTCACATTTATGCCCATAGTAATACCGTATATCCATGTGAAATAGAGCTTCACATCAAAGTGGCACCTTTAAAAAATGAAAAATAGAGAATTTCACTGCCACTATTTCAGGAAAGCAATGTTTCACTAACAATACATAATAATAATAATAACTGTAAGCTGTAACACCTGCAAACTGTAGCACACGTAACCTCTTCTTCAATTTGTCCTTCAGTCATGTCTCTTTCCTCATCCTCTGACAAATCCGTCTGACCCACCACTCCCTCTTTGTGGCTTATTGATTTCCACTCACTTCTCTCCCACTCAGGTCAGCTCAAATCACAAAATTTGATAACATTGGTCAAAGGGGAGCAAAGAGGAGGGCCAAATAGGGCTGAGAAATCTCATTGGATGAGCCCAATGTCCTTCAAGAACATCTTCAAGAACAAAAAAAAGAACAGATTTTATTTCTTTTTGGTAAATTATTATTATTGAGAAATTATCTTATTCTCAAATATTTTTTTAACAGAGTCTGTCAGCTGTAAGATCAAGAAATAATCCCTGAGTTAGATATATGATGGATTATAAAACGGTTTTATTTATGAACATCAATGCAACCTAAAGTGGTTTAAAGCTGCACAAGCAGACGTTGTTTAGAATTGCTTATCAGCTTGGCTTGATCGTCAGATGTGAAATGTTGGACAATATATGAAGTTATCAAACAGAAAAATAAAGTTTATCCAGTTGCACTTGGTGTAACTCTCCTTGTCAGTTTTGTCCCACCAAAACTTTGATTTCAGCAGCTTAATCCAACATTAGTACAATCTTGAATTTTGGAGAGGGATATGACGCACCTTACCACTTGGTGGGGGTGTTAGTCCAGCTATGTGGTGCCAGGTGAAAGGGCATCGTAGCATTACATATAGTCCAGATGTGCTTAGACAGATTTTATTTAAAGAATTTCATCTGTTACCAAAGTGCACATGGAGATAAAAAATAAAATGTAATGTGATCACACAGTTTCCGTCCTCCAACACTGCAGGGAGTGTCCCACGAGTCACCAGAGCACCAGAGAGCTGAATTTCCCTCCTGAATTATTTTGTGATGGTGAATCCCCTGACTCAAAAGGCCACATTACATCAGTTCATGATTATTAAGAATTTGTATCGGAAACAACAGTAATATCCTCTGAGGAATACTTATTTAACAGCACTTGATACCATCTGTTTCTCCAAAACAAGGTGAGCATGGCCAGAAAGGACACAAATACATTTATTATTATCAGACAGAGAGATTAACAGTGATTAATGAGAAGCGTCAGCAGATAATCATATTACTATTGCGCTATTCAGATTCAGATTTTGTTCTGTTCCAGCCCAGGAAAACAAAGTGACTAATCACAAGCATGTCATAGGCAGACTTTAATAGATGCATTAGAATTGATATATCCCTGGGGTGAAAGGGTTATTGCTCATACATCAGAATCGTCTGCACCGGCAATTAAACCATACAGCCTCACAGGTTCATTTAAGAGACCTCTGCATCAGGCAGCCATAAAAGAAAATGGTCAAATACGTGGTAATTGCAGCAAATTTAAGTGTTTGAGCGAGAATATGTTAACGGGATTATCAAAGTTGTCTCTGTGTCTGGAGCAGAGGGGAAAATCGAGCTGTGTTACGTTCGTGACCTTTCAAATTAGAGTCACCTCATACACAGAAGAGATTAGAGGAAAAAATATGACTACTCTATTCAAATCAAAAATGTTCTCTTGCTCTGTGGAGTGATCTTGTTTATCATTCCACACAACATGTTTGCAATATTCTAATGTGAAGTAAAACTATATTTTATTGTTATTTTGTTATTTAAAGGAGCATAAAATATATTCAACATGCCGAACCTTGCAAAAGAATGTTTTACTCTTAATATCCTGACAAAATAATGGATTGCAACCAGTTTTGTTCAGCAGCCAGCTAATCAGAAAATAAGGCCCAGCTATGAACTCGGTTTAACCCAAACTGCTTTGTGACGGCCTCCGAGGTTTAATGGAAAACATTAATGAACAAACGACAACATGGGGTGTAAGATAAGTTAGATAAGTCAATATGGCACGCTTCAAACATCTCAGATCTATGTTCACTCCAGAATCCCGAAATGGGAGCAACACAGAGCAATTACAAATATCCTCAGACACGACCCTCAGCCTAAACAGACAAGACAAGGACGGCATCAGCCTGACAAGCAGCCAAGACCCACAACTCAGATGGGATCTGTTACCAGGCCGACTATTTTTCATCTGCTCCAAAAACCTGCCCTTCACAGAAAAGTAATGAGAAGAAAGCCCTTGTTGAAAGAAAGTCCTTTTGAAAGTTTGTCATAAGCTATGTAAAATAATCCAACCTCAGGTCTCCCCAGTTGGTCATGGAAGATTGCACTGAGTCCGGTTCTGGTGGAGGTTTCTTCCTGTTAAAGGGGAGTATTTCTTCCCCACTGTTGCTACATGCATGCTCAGTATGAGGGATATCTGTAAAGTCAAAGACACAACAAAGATGATTTTCTGCTTTCATTGTCTGCTTGTCAAGAAGAAATAAATGAAGCAAGTCGATGACTTGATGCAATCTGCTAAGTTTTAATACACTGATTTTAAGACACTGTAAAACTATTGCCAGGTAAATTATATTACATTTTTTTTCATTTGTAAAGGGAAGAATTGCAAACTTTAGCTTATTTCTTGTTTTCCCAGGTTAATTTATTGTTAATGACATGCTAATTCTCAAGACTTGTTGAACATGTGTGTGGCTACCACTGATGTTGTTTAGCTTTTGCTTTATCTAGTAAAGCTGTAACACACTGTCTTCTCTGTGCATGTGTGAGAGTTAAGGAGAGACATGCAGAGATGGGGAGCAACATTCAGAAAAAGGTGAACTGTGCGTTTAACATGGGGAAGAGTAAATGTTCAAATACACTATTGGCATGCACGCGTGTGCTGCTGCTGCTGCTTTTTCACGGCATATTAAAGCCTCCTGTGGTCAATTTGCTCTCCCTAATGTCATGTCCCCTCCAAAGTCTTGAATCGCTCGTAGCCTAGCAACCGTGGCTACAGCTAAGAGAAGCGCAATCATGCATGCAAAATCCCACCTGCCAAGGTGTGTGTGTGTGTATGCGTGTGTGTGAATATGTTCTGTGCAAGCGTCTGAATGTATGATTTGCTCATCCTTTATGTATTTAAATACCAATTTGTGTGTGTGCGTGCGTTTGTGCCAGGTGAATAGCTGAATGTGGAACACGTATGACCACTGCAGGAGGCTCCTGAGACAATTTTTGTTTTCCCCAAAATTGTCTCTAGAGTTTCACATTTCTCAGTAATTCTGAACTGCATATATGCCATTCCTCTCATGTACCAAATCTCACTTCTGCTCTACTCAGAAATCAGCTTTCGGTAAGATTACAAGTCTTTTACAGTGAGTCTGACTCATACAGGATATTATGTTGGATCTTTAGGTTAATCAGGGTCACATTTTCATCAGATACTACAGAGAATCCAAAATGAGAGAGCAGGTGACTGAGAAATTAAGAACCAGGATCAAAACCTTCTTGTCACCAAGACCTAGCTAAATGTAGATGTCATTGTTGTAATTTATTCTTTATTTCTTCAAGCCCTGGTAATGTTGCTATGAATGATTTATAACGCAGATAAATTTGAACAGTTTAATGAGTAGTTTTATCAATATTTTTTCCCACAACCGGCCTTTTGAGGACATTAGTAATCTTTGATATGGACCGAAATGAAACAGAGTTTGACACCCTTGCTATAGAGCATTAGCTTAATGTGTTGTGTCCTCTTCCTTTGGCTTTTTAATGGGCCAAAAATTATTTCTAACACCAGCATAAGGGCCAGGACAGGAAGAAGATGATGGGTAATGATGCCCTTTGTTCAGAATGGTTTAAAACATGACCAAAATGTAGACAAGCTACGGCAGTACAAGGGACATTTAAGCACATTTGATTAAAATATGATAAAAAAAAGTGCTTTTAGTAGGGGAACTGATTAAGATTACGTGGAAATAAAAAAAAAAAAAAACTTGTCCTTGCATAATACTGAATTAAAAATAGTGGAATGAATGAAACAGATCATATTTTACGTGAGTTGTGACTAATATTAAGAGCCTGTTGTGAAAAAACGGCATTATATTGGACACTTACCAAATATTCAGGGGTTGTTTATGATTAATTAGGTCAGTGGGCTCCATCTGTGACCAGGGCAACATCTAAAAGGTGTCTCTGGCCATGAAATAGTTGAACAGAGAATAGGAGGGCGCTGCAGGGAGGGAGACATGAGCCAGCAGCAGCAGTAGATTACATTAGCAAGGCATGAGGCAGCGAGAAGGTCAGTGAATCAGATACCGGTTCAATATAGCAGCCCGGCTGTGAGGGCAGGAGCTGAGCTGGTCTGCTATCCCAGCAGATTGCTGAGGAAGCCTTGTCTTTGCGAATCTGTTTAAGAAATTTGAGCATGCTGGGAACGGACAGAAGAGCTGACTCCTGAAAATGGCAGCACGTCCGTTTCATCTGTGTGGGAGGAGAGACTTTTGTTGCTGAGTAGATATGTATTAGCAATACAGAAGACAAGCAGTTTCTGTGTCGTTTTTGTCTTTGTCTGTGTTTTGCATAAATCAATTCACACCTGCATACTTGTTTCCTACAGCATACACAGATATTTCCACAATTTTGCTTATTGTGTAAGGTGTCCTTTGCTGTTGTGAAAACTTTCTGGCATTTGATAGATTACAGGGTCACAGTAAAATGATATCCACAGCAAAACCTGCATTTTTGTTTTGTTTTGTTTTGCTGCACCACCATTTATAAAAATCAATTACAGCTACATCTACGCCGGAGCTGTGCTTTGAATGAATCTAAAATTTGAGTGGCTAATAGATCACACAGACTTAGATATGGTCCCTCTAACTTTTAATGGCTGGCACTTACAGTAGATGACGAGTTCAGCACTCTTAGCCCATTATACTGTTAGTGGACACACAGTGCAATCAGGAGGGTCAAAGATTTTAGTGTGCTCCATCAGTCAAGTGCACCACTCAGTTGGATTCTAATTGACCTGCTGTAAAAGGAGTGGACGAGCTAGACCTCTCCCAGCGAGAAGTAATAACTGTTAATTGTCAAATTGGCCAGTAGGGGAAGCCATACTACACTACAGTCCTATTAAACAAATGATGTCCAAATCACAGACAGGAAAAATGGTATAAAAACATTTAACGAAATTAGCTCAGAGTAAAATACTTCATGGCAGAATGACACTAACGTTAAACAAGGGGATGTGTTTGGGATTCTTATACCAAATAGCTACTAATAGCATATATTCTGCTCAGCAAAAAGATAAAAACAGCATTTTCTAAGCTTTTAGAACATGAGCGATAATACGCAACAAGCACCCAGAAAAAATATACAGCAGACTTTTAAAATAGCTGATCAGAAATATGCCTGTAATACATAATGCTTAAAGTAATATTTAATGTTCTTAGGTTGGTATTCTCTGTGAAGTCTTGCTTTACAAAATGGATTTAGCCTAAAATCACTGCCTTACAGTCTTCTGCCTCCTTGCTTCTAACTGAGAAAAGACATGGGTGATCTCCCTTATGTTGATTCTAGCAAAAAGAGTTTGACTTTGAGAGCCATCGCAAAGCCGTAAACTTCAACGTACCCAGGAAAAAAATTCTTCTCTCATCAAAACCTAAAAGCAAGCTTGAGAAAGTTAAAGGCTTGGAAAATGCAGCGTAAGTGTTATCTAGAATCAAAGACACAACATTGTTACACTAAAAAGTGACAGAGAAATCAATGTCTTCAGACATTATATGTGAGATTTTTTTATGTTTAGGGGCAAAAAATTGGGGCATAAGTTTGTGTACAAGAAGTAGGTTAAACATTTCGAGCTGAAATATCTGCACTAAACTACATCAAATCAGTAAAACTATTAAGCACTTGTATAAATATGTTATCCTGCATTAAAAGTGAAGTTAATACAAAATAAAATCAGTACCACTATGTAAGGAGAAAAATTTTTCATGGCTGAGTCCCCAGAAATTCATCAGATGTCTTTTTTTTTTTTTCATATTTCAAAAGGAAAAAAGGAAAAGAATCACTAGTTTTATGAAAATGTCTCAGGAAGTCGTACCTCATTCTCTAACTCATCGATTCAGAAGATGGCAGGTATTTCACTGATTCAAAGATCAGTTGTTTACTTGCAGTGTGATGAATTATTTGTGGTATGTCCCATCATCTGCCTGGTATGCCTAAGTATATATGCATTTTATTATTAATCTATTTAGTCCATGCAGGGTTATTCAGGGTAACCTACTGTAATTGTGGCTCTTGAAAAGATGAGTAGATTTTGCCACTAGAGAGTAGTTTGTTCACAAATAAATAGGGAATGCATTCTTATTCTGATTGTCTTTAAATATTTGGTATTTTTTGAAAAGTTTGGATAACACATTTTGAAAAAATTAAAATGCATAACACATTTTCTTCACAGCTGCTTTTGCAACCTCTTTACTGCAAAACGTTGAAACCAAAGTTCATAGTGAAGGAACAAATTCACTGCTTCAGACGTACGTCTGCTGGCATGTCTGCGTCTCATCCTTGAGGAGTCATTGAGGATTGCTGTCATGGAGTTACTTGACTTTCTTTGGTTTTGTGACAGAATAAAGTACTTAGTAAGTGTTGGAGAGTTTGACATTGTGTTTCTCTTTCACTTTGACAGGAATTCACATGTGAACACACACAGCTTTGCTATTTTACCGCCTGGATGAATACACTGACTGGTTGTTTTGACAGTATGGACAGATGGACCTTTCCAATGTCAAATCCTTGTTTTTGGAACTTTATAGGCCAAGCAATGTATTTAAGCTGCCTTTTACTTAATGAAACTGTTTATGAAGCAATTTACCTTTCAAGAGAAGAGCATTCATTATTATAAAATGTGTGTCAATGACATTCTTTGAGGAGAATGAAACACAAGAATAGAAACATTTTATGAAAAAAATCCTTATAAAATTAATCTTTGAATCTTTGTAACCTCATGTATAGTCATTATGAGGTTTGTGCACTTATTTTATTTTCTTCTTGAGCATTTTGACAAACCAACAACTAAAGTTTGTGCTAATCGTTTCCTGTTTAGCTATAGCTGACGCATAGAGTGAGCTGCGGTCTTACACATTTGTTTAATAAAAAAGAGCATAATTAAGATCAAAGTCCTGAAAAAAGAAAAAGAACCCAGCAGAATCCCAATTAAAGGAAATAACTCTATAAATATACACCTGCCTTAGAAAAAAAATGTTGCAGCTGTATTATTTTGTATTTCTGACATTAATAAAAACTTTAAAGCTAAAAACATTTTTCTGAATTATCCATTTATTTAAAAAAGCCTAGTTTTCTTGCTACTGCCGCTGGTCTTTATAGTTGAGATAAAAGTGACCTTTTCTCCAAGAAGAGAGAATCTTCCACGAGTTCTCAAAGACGACTTCACTGCAATTGTTATGTATGTCTGCCTGCGTGTGTGTCTTCCTGCTGCCTGATAGGAGCATGTGGCAGACGTTATCGTTGTTTGTGTGTGAATGTGTATTTGGCGTGCCGGACCGCAGTTGGAAAGCGGAGCGAGAATCCTAGAAGCTGTTGGAAGGAGATGATTGGCTTCAGAACATGGTGGCCCCTTTGTGGCAGATGGTTGGGTGCTGGACGAGCAGAGCCGAAATCACCCACTCACACATATGTGGGCTCCCACAAGCCTGCACACAGAAACACACACATGCATACACAAGACAACGTTTTAAAATTCCCTTACATAATCCAACATGCATGTCTATATGTGAATACAAACACGAAGAGCGTGTGGTTTTTACATACTTATTATTAGCAAAAATGGAAAACCCAGGAAGCGAAAACCGGATATTTACGGAGGTCTTCCACTGTGTAAATATGGAATAATAACATTCAAAAAGAGGCAGATAAACAGGCGCACAGCTTGACAGCTAGACAGATGCACAGACAAACGTTTAGGCAGACGGGTGTGAATTTGGATAATGGCATAAAAACAATATGTACTCTAACCAGTGCCAGTGTTTTGGTTTTATGGGGGGTTTGCAGCCTTGGGTCTAACACAATACAGCTTTGCTGTGTGTCTCCCTGAACAAACAGGAGGGGATCTGCTGCCTACTGTTTCTGCTAGCCAATACTGCTCTCACTGTCACTGCCACCACCATCACAGCCATCAGTGCTGCAGCAACAAATAACACCACTTCGCTTGCCATAAAAGCGCATGCTGCTAGAAATGCCAAAACTAAACATCCATTCAGATTTGGTGAGACAGAGCAGAGGATTAAAGGGAACACTACAGCAGTCGGTCTGATTTTGATGACCCTTCAAATATTGTCGACCTCTCTATTTTGCTGTTGTGAGGTGATACAAAAACTTTAAAGTAGGTACTTGGTATAATATAAAAATTTTATGACTGGATGTTCCCATGACGGAGAACCCTGTGACAAGATAAAGTTATTTTTCTTTTCTGCCACTCACAGTGGTATGACTGCATCAATCAGAAACTGCATCAATATCTTTTTTAGACTTACAGTTTCAAAGCTCTGATATGCAAGTTCCCATTTTTTTAGGTAATAGCTTATTTTTTAAAAATAAAGAAGTGGTGTGGCCCTTTAAGATGTAGCCGCAAAGTGCAGGGACTCAGCAAAGTTTTCTGGAGTATAGAGCAAAATAAGTTGAGAATAAGAACCTCCTAGTTGTTTTGCAATGTTTTCAGCTGAATTTCTAAATTAACCACTTCCAGGTGTACTTTTTGCTCTGCATGGAGCGTTTGCAAAATGCCTTGCAGCTATTGGCTGCATGGATATTAGTGACAGCACACCACGACACATCACAAGCTTGCGGAGCTGCTTGCTGTGAGTTTCTTTGCTTGAAGCAGCAGGAACCGTTGTTGTCAACTCAACAGCAGCTGTGCTGTTGTTGCTTTCATAGTTTAAAATGCTCACAATTCTTATTCCAGGTGCAAAATCCCCAGCTGAAAACTGCCACAGTGTCTGGAGGGGTTAGCACTTTTTTGTAAGACCGACTGGACCACATATCTACAAGAAAAATACATTTTAACCTGATCGGTTTAAAATCCTGCTTCTCTGGTTTAAAATCCTGCTACGTTGTTTTGCTAAGAAAGCGCATCAAACTGTGGTGCTAAGAAATGACATAATTTACTCACATTGATTAAAGACATTTGTCCAAAAACATGCAAATCCCAGAAAGACGAGGCTGGTAGTTAGAGGTCTCCTAAGTCCCTTCAACAGCACACAACAAAGAATATTGTGTGTTGTCTTCTCAAAATACTTCTAAACAGATTGAAAAAACTCCTAGATGCCATTCTCTTTCCTCATGAGGATAAAAATCAGATTCATGGATTGTATCCAGTGGTTCACATAATCATTACTCATCTTCAGCTTTGACAATTCAAAGATGGCGTGAAAATTTAGGTAAATCTGTAAACGAGTCAGATTGTATTAATAAGGTAGAACGGTCAAGTGAAGAAGCTCTCCAAACTCTATTTAGTGCTTTAGATATTACAAATTATGACAATATGAAGACAGTAATAACAAGTGTTAACTTAGACACCACAGAAGCGACAAAATACTTTGATTCATTCAGAAATTTAAAACAAACATGGTCTGATCACTTTCTATTGTTGGTCTTTGAGGATAAATGCCTCTTTATATTTCTAGAGGGGTAAATATTATATTATTCATGACAAACGCTATAGATTTGGATTTCTAGGCTATCAGTGCTATGATAGAGGGATCTGAACACAAAGTGTTAATTTCAGTCGTAGAGAACTGAGACTTGACTCTGACTTGTGGGGCTGGGGGGACTTGAAACTTCTCTTGGACTTGGAAGATTAACTTGTGAACATCTCTGACAACCACCACACTGAGAGTGCTCTTCTGTGTGCAACATGATAGTAGTTAGACTAGATCAGGTTTTTTAGATGCCGACTGGCCGGCCATGATCAGGGCTGATCACGCTGCAAATTTGCAGATTTCACTCACTGGGAAGGTTCTTGCTGCATCTCTAAAGTTCTGCAGTAAAGGTAGGCTTTCTGAGGTTATCATTTGTATTTGGGGGTCACTCCCAGTGGGCCATTTAACAACCTCAAGTCTGATAGTAGTGACATGTTTATAGCTAAATCATTTCTGGCTGTTTACAATATATGCATGAAGGACGGAGATCTAATCTCCTTCTGACTGATAATTCAGAATATTTTAGCATTGCCATAAATATTGGCTAACCACTCCTAAATACAGTATGATTCATGCTTCCAGTCACATCACAAGATATTCTTCCCACAAAACTTTGATGTTTAAACTCATCCCATTCTACATTATGTAAATCCCCTTGAAAATATGCTCTTTTTTTCCCCTTTTACAAACTAACTCTTGTAGAGCCATGGCTTTTTGCACTGTAAAGCAGTAATGTTTGTCATCAGATGCACTTAAGGCTCCATCACGACATAATGGTGGGATTAAGGTGTATACATGTCAACATAATGTGATTGAAATCAGTATAATTTGCATATTTTAACTTGATGAATGTTATTCACCGAAAATATGAGCTTATTCAACATAAAGTATTGAGGAAATGCTGCTTACACGGAAGTGTGTTATTGAAAATAATGCTTTGCTTTGGTTAATACAACTTAGAATGAACTTCAGTTCATTCTAAGTTAAGGAGAGAACTTCCATAAAATGAAAGGAAGAAGGACGATGAATAACATTGCTGTATTTACCAAATGAAAACTCTCAAGGTCAAGATCCAGAAAGCATTATGTGTATCTGAGCTCACTCTGAATTATGAGACTCATGTTAAGGGCTGAATTTGACAAATTTGTGACCAAAATATTAAGGCCACACATTAGTAGGGAATCTTAAATTGATTTTTTTTTTCTTCTGACAATGAATTGTGAAATCCAGTTTGCCAGAGACATTTTTTTTCTTTTCTCCCCACCATTGAAAATGCACAGTTTTCACATCTGCTGCAGCAGTGGTCTGTAGAGAGCTGGTTGTGTGTAGTTACTGTGTACAGAGGCAAAAAAAAAAAAAAGCACGTCGAGGATCTCATTACTGCTTCCATTATCTGTCCTGGCAGTTTGCTTTATTGGGAAACCACACTGTGACTGGAGAATGCCCTCATGATGACAAGAACCCACCCAGATGAAGTGCCCTTGAGAAAGACATTGAATCTTTGCCAGCTTTATGCAGCAGGAGTGCAGCTCTGAACTGTGAATCTGCCCCCTGATTTTCCTTTGAAGCAAAGCAAATGAAAAGGGAATTTTCCACCAGGAGTTTCTGCGTGAGTATTTTTTTTATTTATTTATTTTTTTTAAAGACGATGAAAAGCTCAAATCTATTAAAAACCCCTGAAAGTGAGCAGTAAAAGTTATAACCAATACACGGCAAACTGGAAAAGTAAAAATTTTCTGTGTAATCTTTTCCTGTGATAAGAAATATGCGACAAAATGTTGTAATTAAGCATTCAGTCAGCTCTTTCATCAATTTTATCATCAAAAAGAGCAGTTTGGTTCAGTCTTCAGCATCCAAAAGGTCACTTTGTGTCACGGAGAGAGGGTTTGATGCATCAAACCAAACAGAGACAGACTCAGATGTTCCCATGAGACCACGTACATTATTTACACACCATCTGTTGGTCCAGTCATCAGCAGATGAAGTCCTATCCTGTTTGCCTCCGCTGCATGATTTACAAAACAGCTTAGTTAATTTGACATTGCTGGTTCGCGCACACAAATCAGGTGAGTGAGTAAGAATCGTTAGGATGGTGAGCAGATTTTTAATTGTTGCATTTATTTCTTTAGGTTTAATTGTTATGGCCCATGAGATATTATCTGGATAAACTAATTGTTTGGCCTTGCTACCATTGCTTTTTTTAACTACAAATGTCTGCAGCAGTGGGAGTAAGTCAGTAGTTTGAATATGCAGTAGACATTTGGAAATGCTCTGACTTAAACAAGCCACGACTTCACTCACAGCATATGAAGAGAAATGTTTAACGTGTTGCTCTTAACATTATTGTTTCATGCATGATCAAGTCATAAGTTTAGATGTGTCTTTTTTGATTACTGTTTGGTTTGAGAGTCTCTACGTTAGTGGTCTTTCTGATGTACCTCACTTGATCTGCTCGATATGTGGCCCCCCATCACGCTGTGAGTAAACCCTTCTTTAGCGTGTATCATGGAGTGGCTTGCTGGTTTGAATATCTTTCAAAGACATAAAAACTATTTTGATCATAATTTATTGAAATACACTGAGATTAAATCCACATGATACCATAACCTAATCAAATTCAGTTGATGCTAAATGGTGAAATGTATTTTTCTAATCTAAGGAAGGCCATCTGATTGCCTTGAAATATTGAGTTTGCAGCCCTCCTGCCGTTTGAGGAAGCACATGGTGACAGTGGAGAGGAAGAACTCTCCATCGAACGAAAGGAAGCTTTTATCAAATCCTAGTTAGCGATCTGCAAAACATGTTTGACAGCCTTTGGTCTTTTGATATAATCTTTGTCAAACTGCGGATGGGGAATAATATTTAATTTGAGAGGAACTTTCTCTTTGAAGTCCTGCTTTGCATAGTTTCATTTGGCTTTCTATTAATGATGGGATTGTAGGCATCAGACATATGCCCTTATAGTCTTTCCTTTGTGAATAAAAATTTGGTTGATCTTTGAGTGTGAAAAGTATTCAGCTGAACAGAAAAGACTTGCACACAGCAGGACTCAATTCCTGACTATTTTATTGCATCTTATTGCTCTTCATCAGACTAATAAACAACATATAGCATAAGTAATCATTCAGATCATCAGATTTAATTTGTGAAAATTTTTAAAGCAGACATACAAAAATATGTACAAATTCTGGTCATTTATGTAATAAAATAAAGAATGAGTAAAAATAGATGTAAAAAATTCAGGCAAAAGAACATAGACGTATTAAAACCAAAGTTTACAGTAGGGTAATGTATATGTTTTAGAACAATGCAAAGCACTTCTTCTGACAATTTATGTATGTGACATTCACTTGAGCTCCAAATGCAGGCTCAACAGGTAGAAAATAACATGAGAACAATGAAGATTGTGTAAAAAGAAATAAATGCCTGAATTTGCATTTAACTTTATATATTTTTGGTCATCTTCTTCTGAAGCAGTTCCACTTCATTCTCATCTCCCTTCAGTGCTCCATCTGGAATTTCTCCCATTTAGCTCGATTTATAAGGATTAATTTAATCTGAGCTAATCAGTGAACAGAAGGAGAAGTTGTGAACGATATTACATCAATTTTCCACATTTTCTTAGAATTCCACTTGTTTCTCAGTAGTCAAAGGTTTTGCTTTATCTGTGTAATCCAGGCTGATGGAAACACTTTTAAGATTAAACCTAATCAAATACTGGCTGAGGGTGTAAAAATAATTGTCAGAAATGTAAGGAAGTTACTTTAAAAAAGAAAAACTAAGATGTACAGTTTGTGAGTTGCTTAACCATCTTTGATGTGATAAAAAATTCTACTTTTTCTACCTGTCAAATATGTGAGAGGTGACAGAATGAGGACCCAAATATGCTTCACTTTTGCAAGTAAAATTCAGCATGCAGGTTTATTAAGAACTGTGAGGTCAAAACCAGGTTATCAGTCAATGACATTACCTCCACAGAAAAACAACTTGGAAGAGACAGGACCCAGGAACAGCAACAGTATGGTTCAGAAAAGAGATGGAGGAAACAAGCTAACGTCACAAAGCTCTGTTTTAAGAACTTAATAAATGAGAAAGTAAGTTATGACAAATGAGACATTTATATTAATGAACAGGGGCTATTCTTATTACTGTTTAAGTTTTTTTCTTAAAAAATAAATAAAATAAAGCTTTCCCAGGTAACTTTGGCAATTTTATTTGTCACCTAGTTTATTTGTCACTGGCACAATTCTACCAAATACAATAAAGAATTACATTTTAGTTTTTGCACCCACAACTGTGTGGAGGTTTTACTGATTTAATCCACCACAGTGACATTACAGTTACATAATTCACTAATATAAGAAAACCCCACAAAATATCTTATCAGGACCTGGTATTACAGAGGTCCTGATCATCAATATCAGTATCAAGTGACTGGATTTCATGCGCCCTGCTCTGAATTAGTCAGATCTGGTAAATAAATGCATCTGTAGTGGCTGCACTTACTGTACCGTATATGTTCTGGCATTGTTTTGCACATACAATGATCTTTACACAGTAGTAAAGAGGAGGATCCCACATAATTTATGCAGCGCTGTTTATTCATCAATTAGCAAACTAATAATTATTGTGTTGAGAGGGAATACCATCATTTATTGAAACAAGGAAACCGTGTAAGACGATGCCAAATCTCTACATTACAGTCACAACCATGAATATGTAAATAAAACGCATAATACTCATTCAGTTGCTGGTTATTTCTTTACAGACAAAAATGAACCTCCTCTATTTACACAGGAAAACTTCAATGACTGTCACAGAGCTGATGTCTGAGTTCCAGGCCCATTACGTTATTTTCTATGTAAATAGAGTTGTGTTTGTCCTGTCGTATTCTACGATTACGTTTTTATTCAATTGATGGCAGAAAATGCAGGTTGGGAAGCTGGAATAGCAAGGCGTAATGTGACTTGACACACTATTTGCTGCTGTTTGCAGTCAATCCAGGAGCACCATTCATTTTCATTAGTGCTTACTTTTCTGAGATGAGGTCTCAAGTATTCAGAGATTACCAGTTTGTGAACCCAAATTCTGCAGACACAAGGACTTTCTCCTTTCACCTAAAGTTAAACTGCATTTGAGAACTTGTGCGCAATCATGAAACTTTCTTTGAGGTTCAGAAATCCCAAGCAGAAAAGTGAGATGCAGCTATCCGATGAAGATGACACAGATGTTTTCAAGCACTAACATGATGGACATGCTGCAAAATACCAAATGAACTTTATGATTAAACAAACAGCCCATTGAGTTGGATTATTATCTGAATACCAAAGCAGAAAATTAAAAGGGCCACATTCAACAGAGGAACCCAGTTAATAAATAACTCTTGGAGTAGCTGTGTCTCTTTTGATTAGGCAGTGTGAAATCAATAAAGTGGACAAAGAAGTGAAGAAAGGTATCCCATTAATGTCAGGAATGTGATCCAAGGAGAGCTAGAGGGCAACAACAGCCCCCCCACTGCACTTATTTCACTGTGGATGATTTGTAAAAGACAAGAAGCTCCTTATAAAATAATATGCTTCCGACTGTGCGGCTCATGCTTGTCATTTGGCAGCGCAGCCTTCTACATCGCAGCTCGGCAGGATGCTGACATTCACACCATGCAGTAAGCGTGATCAGCTCTCACCCAGGCAGACGAAAAGTGGGTTTATATAGAAACTGAGAGGCAGTTTCATATGGTTGCACCTGGTGACAGAATATGGTGAGAACTGAGCCATATTAAACCCAACAACTCCCTGGAATGAGAGCACTTTAACTTCCTTTGCAATTTAAACCTCTTGTTTTCATTAGATACTTCCTCTCATGAAGCATTTTGGCTTTACCCCGTTATAGATAAAAGTGTTGGCTTCTTTGCTGAAATTAATTTGAAGTTGAAATCTGTTACAGTTGTGCTTCAAAGTAAGTGCGCCTTTTTAACTGCAAGTAATTTCAAAAGGATGAACAGGTTCATTCCCCCATTGACTTTGGCCTCAGCAAGAGATGCAGATCATTAAGGCGTTAATAGGACATGCAAGAGGAGCAGCTGAACACATCATAACCTAACAACCATGATATTCTTCCCAACTGCTTTGACTTGCATTTCATATCAGACTTAGCTATGTTAGGATTACCAAAGTTATTTTGGTTCCCACCTAGAAATGGGTCTGTGTCCCAGAGTTGAAGGTAATTTGGGCTGAAAGAAAACTCGGGGAGGAAGAAGCCATTACTTCAAAGCAACATAAAAGCTGGAGCACAATGTGCATATGCATCTCGGCACAAAGACTTTGATTTGTAGAGACATGTCATGTGGCCTGATGAGACTAAAATCAAAGTTAAGTTTGTTTTTCTTAGTGGGTGTTTTGTTGCAGGGGATACTGCACACAAAAGAAAGCATCATGTGGAAATATTGAAGCAACTTTTAAAAACAACGGCCAGGAGGTTAACGCATGGGCATAAATGAGTCTTCCAAATGAACTCATAATTATAATCATAAGCAAAATAGCAGTGAAGTGTTTTAAGGACAGTATTTTGATGAGTCTAAAACTGTGAACATCGTTTGCTTGTAACACTTGTACAAGTTGGTGTCGGAGGATGTTGTTAATGTTCTGAACGTGACTGATTGTGATTTCTGTTATTTTCCACAACAATGGATAATTCCTTCTTTCTCTTACATTTTATAAGTGACCAACCAGAAGGCCACATTCCTCTAGAGGTTCACAAGGAGAGTAGAGGATGGAACCTTGATTCTCGAGACTATTACTTTCCTGACCCAGAACTTATCAGAATCAAAGCTTTCCTTTCTAACGTCAGACAGACAACCTCCTTTTCTTAACAAAGGCAGACAGTCTGTGTTGAGCTCCTCAAACGCTAGGTGCAAATTTACACCTATAGTTCAATCAACTCTTTCTTTCCTTTGTTGGGAAAACACCCACAACCAGTGACAACCTGTTATTACAAGATCGGCTGACCAGAACCTACAAAAGGCAGCCAGAGTCAACTGTTAGCGACAGCAGATTTGACAGACTGCTTTGATTTTGCATTTTTGTTGCTACTTCTCAACCAAACTCTTGTTAAAGTGATATCTTACACAGTAAACATAAATTCAGGATTGGCTGGGAATCTGCATCTTTCCAACTAATAATCCCAACATTAGATTTTTCTTATTTTTCTGAAATATTCTGATCACAGAACAGTATTTAAATCAACCACTGTAGTTTTTAGACGAGACAAAATTTTACTTGTTCAGGTGAGGAGACACTCCAAAGGTAACAAATAGGTTCAGTTTTTAAATGGAGACTTTTAAGCTTTTTACACAGACCATACAAGAAAAGCTCCGGAGTTATGCAACGGCCATTTGCTGCACCGATGGAGTTCAAATGAGGTCACCAAAGATGCTAAACTTGTTTAATATCATCCTGGAAGAACAGAGAGAAAAACTTGCTGTTTCTGTGACCACATTGTTCTGCCTGTGTTGTTTATGATCACAGAAAAGGTCAAAATAAAACAAAAGAGAATAGAGAATGAACATGAGCATTAGATGCACACAGCCGGATAGGAAGACAGCGGTTATGTAAACAGCTCATAAAGTTCTTTGAGCAGCTCGGGCCTCTCTTGAACGAAAATAACCAACCTTTCAATTCTTAACATCAGCAATGCCACATATACCTCCTTATATTGTGCAGGTCCCACTGCAGAGCAACATGAACCTAAGACAGGAATCACAACCAAACATAAGAAAAAGTTAACTTGTGGACCAAGGCAGGTTTAGGGAAGGGTTGTATAAGTGACAAGGCAGAAAATATGCAAACTGGAGGGTTTGATCCTCTTTGCTACATGGATTAGTCAAAGTATGGTGATAGAAGGGCACACCCTTAACTTACTTTAAATTACAGTCTGTCTGCAAACTTAACATTTGATAACTTTGTTTTCTTTTGCCTAATAAGAAATTTTGAGTGCTTGAGTGACTTGCAGCTAAATGTACTGACTCCAGCTTGTCAATCTTCCCCAAATTCCAGCGACAGTCGGCTGTGGTGACTGCTGATGTTCTCCGTGGAGTTTGCATGTTCCTCCTGTTCATGTAGAGGTTCTCTCTGGGAACTCCAGCTTCCCCCACAGTCCAAAAGACATCGTTGTTGGTAATTAATTACTCTGAAATGCCTGTAGGTATCAATGTGTGCACGCATGTTGTTTTGGTCCTGTGGCGCTCTGTGTTGTCCTCTGATGGACGGGTGACCTGTCCAGGGTGTAACCTGCCTCTTTCTCATTGACCAGCCCCCTGTAATCCTGCAAGGACAAGATGATGGATGGATTTTAATTAGTCTAATGGTGAAATGTTATCGTACTTTTCTACAGCAAAATTCTCCATTTTATCATCTCTGATGAACCTCATTTGCTTTCTGCTCATAATTCATGTTTCAGCTTTTTGTTGCTCATTTCACAAGTAGAAATTCATATTTATTTATTAAAAAGTTGCTGGTGTTTTTCTTCCTGCTGTCCCCCGAATGACAATCTCCCTATCCAAATGAGACTGATCATAATCCTTTATTTCCCATAAATGGATGGGACTGCAGTGCATTTACAGTTTTGGTTTATTGGTTTGCATTATAGTTATACAGAGAATAATTGGAGGATTAGGAACAACTGCGGGCTAATCTTAAATGATGCAGCTGCTGTTTGTGGTATTTTGTTGATTGCTCCATTTGTTGCACTCAATGCTCACTGCCAGAAGAGTTAGTAAAACCTTTAAAATAACTTGCACGTCTTGCAAAACTTCTTCTCACCATATTTTCTAATTAAGGATGAAGAACATGGTGGCACAAAGGTAGAAATGCAGGGGGCAGTGTTATCTCAGTGATGTAGCTGCACTTTATTTCTCCCTTTTGTCCTCCAGCTTCTCCTCAGAGGGCTCAGTGAGATCAGCGGTGCGTTTTATGTCTGCACTGTTACTACCTCACAATCATGACCGTCTCAGTAGCTTAAAGGTCACACTCAACACACATTAAACGTGTGATTTAATGTTGCACTTTTGGTGTGTGGTAAAACTAATTTCAAACCTCGAGAGACAAAATAGGGTGAATGTAACAGGGCAGCAACTTTAATGTCTCCTTATTAACTTAAAAAAAGATATTTCAAGATACCAGAATAGCTTTTAACCTTTAAACGGAGCCCTTAGTGTGATTGTTTTTGATTAAAAAGGTTTTTGGTCAGTTAGATGAAGAAATCTTAGCTTTATGTTTTATCATTATCCAGTCAAAAGTTTACATACATTCTTAATCATCATGAATATCATATTCATTTTGGGTTTTGATGATTTATTTGAACAAAAAACCTCCAAGCCAAGATTAGGTGTATACATTTATTGAAGAGGTTTTTGCTAATTCATATAGGGGTAAAAAGATTTTTGTAGCCTGTACATGTGGAAAGTGGAGATTTAAATTGTGTAGTAGAGGTCTAAACTTCTGTCACCGCAGACTACCGTCCTGCAAGGTGTCGATACATCTAGCTCTATTTATCTGGTCACTAGCAGAACTCTGTGAAAATAGTGAAATGCCAAGAAGGTAAATCAGTCCTTGATTCATGTGTTTTGAACATATGTAAAAGTTCTCAGATTCTCGGCTTTGAGGACATTTTAAGATTCATGCTTTGAGGAGTCTGGTTTGGAGCAGAGACTTCATTTATGCTCAGTTGACAGCTTAACTTCACTTCAATCTGGACAAAGGTGCTAGTGCTTTAGCATCTCCTAGTTTACGACTTTGGGATGAAGCAAAATTTATCCTCAGATGGATTTTCTTTCTTCTCAGGGTGATTTTGGAGCTTTAAACAAGATGGGGATCGACACTCAGAATTGGTTCAGTAAGGGAAAGTCTTTCAAATGGCCTTGCCAGTTACATGGGACTCACTAAAATCAACTAAAATTGTCGTCTGTAATAATCCTATCTTTAAAATTAAAAAGTACAAAAGTGTTCAAAGACCAGAATTATTTACACTCATACCAAGGATTAATGTATGCAACGTTTTCACGGGCAGTGTATTCTTCATCATATGGATTATTCTACTTAGAGGAATGTTTTTGTGAACTAATTTGAGTAATTTAGTTAGACTGAGATTTGAAAAAAAAATCTCAGTCTCAGTAAATAATGACAAACAAACAAAAAAAAAATCTTTCTGTGAAACAGGAAGATTGTTTCACAGAAATATCTTTGCAATATCAGGGCAAATATTACATGCAGAATCTACATTTTCATAATGTATTTAGCTACTTGCAGGGAATTTCACTAGCCTTCGTTAGCAGACCTGATCTTATGAACTAAAATGCAAAAGCTCACATAGACTGAACAACCAAACGCATTCAGAGAGAGAGCAGCATGTGATTAATCACAATAGATACTGTGAATATTTGACACAACTGTGGCAATACAATGTTGTTGTTGGTTTTTTAAATTAAGATTGTTTAGCCCTAATGTAAATTTATGTTTCTATTATGTAAAGGTTGAAGTATTTAAAATTGTTAATGACAAGCAACCTCCCAGTTTTTAACACCTCATTTTATTGTCCCAACATTCAAAAGTACAAATAATTTAAACACAACAGTTTTATGAAAAAGAAAAAACAAACATTTACAGCAAGATTTTTATTTTGTTTCCAGTTTCAGAAATGACCTAAACTAGCAAGGATAACATGAAGTCATTCATCGCAATAATTGGATTAATAATAAGAATACTAAGAATAATAGCAATAATAATCATAATAATCATCATTGATAAGTGTTAAGTAATAACATAAGCAGGAGAGAGTAGAGAGAGCCGCGGTCACGGGGCCCTGTGAACATCTTTTCATCTTTTTTGTCTTTAAAGATTTTGTTTATAGATTTTTCAGATAGTAAATAAACACGTCTCAGGAGGAAAATGAAAACTGACAAGAAGAGCCTAGTTCCTCTGTTCACCTTCCCTCCTCCACTACTGGCTGCGTTGTTCCTACTGGCAGGCTGCCACTATAAGGCGCTACGGGGGGATGGTGTGAGCCATAGGGGTCGGGCATAGAGCGAGGTGACGCAGCCCCATGTTTCAAACACACACACACACACACACACGCATACTCTAAACAATCACCCTTTGACATCTCCATCACATACTCGCCAACACGCATTCAAGGGTGTGCACTGAATGAATACATTTAAAGCATTTCCACTTCACACATAAATCTACTTCGGTATATGCCGACAGACACGCTCACGTCGACGTAAAGGAACATGCGTACAAACGTGCACAGATGTGCGTCCACACAAATGTGCACACCGTGGTTTTCAGGTGGGAACACAGGCACGCATCCTAAGAGTTGAAAAAGTCACACGGAGTACGAAATCCACACATCAGAACATTCTACTGGGGTCGTTGCATAATTCAGGCTCCCGACCGGCGGAGGGGAGCGTGAAGGGGTCTGGTTGGTCTGTTGCTGTTTAGACGTGATCGGAAAATGGGGATGACGATAGAGAGAGATGACCCGGTTTTTCCAGATGGGATAGAAGGATGTAGCTACGCATGTGAACGTTTCAAATGCTCCCCAACACACTTCCTTCATGTTTTCAAGCCTCAACAACAAACAGAAAAAAATCCAATTTCCTTATATTTATACTTCTGGAACCTTTCCCTTACCTTTCTCCTTTCAAAATATATAATATATATCATATTAGAGTATATAAAATATAGACTCAGCACAATCCCCTTTTATACCTCCAGAGTATTTCTCAAATATAGCAACAACTGCTGCAAATAGCAGTTTGTGTGCAATGGTAACAACTTTTTAAAAGATTTGTTGGTGTGTCATTTGAAAACATGATGAATATTCTTAAAAATAAGTTTTGACTCTTGAGTGACCTGTTTAGTCCAGTGCAATGAATGACCCTCAAATAACAATTTCAAAAAATGTAAATCTACCCAAGCCTCTAAGAGCTGTATGTTGAATAAAAATGTTTTTTTTTTTTTTTTTTTTTTTTTTTTCTTTTTGTTTTTTACTGAAAACTGAAAACTATGCTTTCAGACCCACATTTTTGCATAAGGTTTCATCACAAAGCGGTAGTAAGTGGAGGGAGGGTGTGGACGGAGTGGCTTTTTTAGAACTACACAAACTTATCACAGGTTATATTGAACCAGAACGACTGTTTATAACATTCTAATAAGACTAAACTTTATTGAAAAAGATCTAGAGATTTCATTTTTAACAAGACAAGGAAAAAAGCAATAGCAAATTTAACTATTAACTAGGTTATGCATAGCGAGTAACTGTTTCTAGTAATAAGGGAAGAGCGTCCCCCAACCCTCCAGACATTTTTTTTCAGTTTTCTTGACTTTTAGGTTTTTTTATATTGTAATTTTGATATATTGGTACAAAGCACAAACATACTAAAAGTTCTCTCAGTGCAGTGGACTACTGGAAGAGCCTCTCCACTAGTCGCTTTGTTCCCTTTTGCTCAGAAACGCCCCCCCTCCCTGTACCAGAACCACGCAAATACACAGACAATGAAACAAATAAATACATAAATACACAGATAAATTAAACAGTTAATAAATATAGAATAAATACAAATAAATAGAAAAAATAAATAGTTTAAAAATAGATAAGGAAATAAACAAATACACTTATATTCTTCAAAATTTTGTTCAGTTTCTTTTGCCGCAGTAGTTAACTTAAAAGTTAATCCAATTTTTTTCTCCACAAGCAACATGACAACAATTGAACAGTTTCCTCACAATTTTTTTTCTAAGTAACTGAACCACCACTTCATAATAAACTGTCATATGAAAAAGACAAGCTCAAACGAAAGAACAGTGACAACTCAGATAAGTACAGTAGATATTGTAAAACAAATGTAGACTGTATATATATTTATATATATCATCTATTTGTACACAGCAAATAAAGACACAGTTGTCATAGATCCTTTTTAAGGAAAATATCTAGACTAACGGAACTAGCTAATCATCATTAAGTTTTGACAAACGTTTCACGCTCAGCGAGTAACCTAAAAGTCAGCAAGCCAAACAAAACAAACAAACCAAAAAAAACAAAAAACAAAAAATGTACAAATTTGTTCAGTGATTCTTACAAGGCCCCAAGCTAGTTTAATTTCCGCATAGAAATGGTGTCACCGGATTAGTGGGCCGACATTAAACAAATATTAAACAAAGAACAGCAGCTCAATTCAATGCCAACATCAAAGTATTTTTTTTTCTTTAAACAACACATAGAACAACAAAGTTGAATATTTAAGATATGTGAATAATGTAGTATAGCACCTACGGTTGATCGCTAAAAGGAAGTTCTCTTCAAATGTTAAGTTCACAAACGCAGAGCAAAGAAAATAATATAGATAATGTATAGTAAGCTCTATAAATGGATAGATGTGTATATATCTATGTACTGATATATTGACTCGTGACGAAACACAAGAAAACAAGTGGACAAAAGGGTCTTCTTGCTTTGGGCTCTGGACTATAAGGTTTGTTAGGCCTCGGAAAGACCCCTTTCCCTTCCCTTTTGGGTATCGCTGTTGAATAATTATGCACTAGTACACATGTGAAAAAATTACCAAAATCACCTGCCTTGGTTTGCATCCTCTTTTTCACAAAATCCTCCTTTCTACAAAATCCCGACCGACTCGGCATCACCAAAAAACAACAACCTCTGATCCTATAAAGTACCACAGCAGAACAACAAGACAAGGTGGTGCCCCCTCCCGCCCCGGCCCCCCCAGTTAGCCAGTCAAAATATTTTTCTCTTTTTTTTTTTTTTCAAATCCAGATTCTTGTAAAAATTCTTCAATAATTATTATTTTAATCATCATTTATAAAAATAGATCTTCTTTCTATTTATTTTCATCTTTTTCTAAATGCATTTTTTTTCAAGCAAAGAGATCTTCTCTTTGGCAACAGTGTTATTTTTTTTTATTATCTTAAATTACTGAACATGTCATCAGGAAAGCTAACCCATCCCCTCCCTCGCCCCATCTCCCTAAATCCCAGTGAGGAAAGACATTATGTTTTGTTTGCGATACAAAACAAAAACAATGTTAGAAATTCTCTTTTTTTTTTTTCTACATCTGAGTTTCAGGGATCGTCGAATCCCATCTATAATCAATAAGGGGAAGTTTTTAAATACACGCTACAAATGAATGAATGGTTTCACCAATTTAAAAAAGAGCCCCCTCCCTTTCATTGACAGGGGAGGTATATAATACTAACGACAGTGGATCCGGATTTACAAAAGAAAATTAAATCCTGAATCAAAGACAGAGAAAAGGTTCCGATCTTAAAAAGGACCATCTCTTCTCTGAAATACGGGGATTTGCTACTGTTTACACAGAAGAGAAAAATTTTTTAACAACCACAACAAACGAAAAGAATATACAATAAGGAGAAGCCTGCATTATCACAGGAGCTTCGAAAAAACTTGTCAACATTTTCATCATTTAATTTTTGTAATACTCAGGCAACGTTGGCTTATAGGTCCAAAGTTATAATATAAGCCATTTCTAGTTCAATTTGTTAGATGGTTTGTTGGCTGCTTTCTGTTCCAGGAGTTTGATTCTGCTGTGTTGGATGGCTGTAGAAGGGCGGTGGTGGTTGGAGGAACCTAAGGGACGAGTGGAGGTGGAAGGGAGGGGTCAGGGGGCAAATTTAGAGCAGACAAAGTCGCGGGCATCTGCTTCTGCCTGTCGAGAGTTCAGGACTTGTGTGTCTTGTTAGTCTTGAAGGAGACTTGCAAGACGCGGTCACCCAACCTGTAGCCGTTGAGGCTGGCGATGGCCATGGCCGCCTCGTCGTAATTCGTCATGGTGACGAAGCCGAAGCCTTTGCACTTGTTGGTGTTGAAGTCACGGATCACCTTGACGTTGTTGACCGCGCCGAACGGGCCGAACAGCTGCCAGAGCACGCTCTCGTCCGAGTCCGGGGACAGGTTGTACACAAAGATGCACCAACCGGTGCCTGTGTGCCCGGGGATGTTCATGCCCACCAGGCTTGTCATGCTGTCAATGGTGATGGGGGAAAACCTAAGACAGGAGGCAGAATGGTGGGAAACGACATAAGAAGATAAGTAATAACAAAATAATTTGTCACTCATAAAGAGGTAGTCTGCAATTAAAGGGATAGTTCAGGATTTGTGAAGGAAACTCTCTTTGCTTGTTCATACCAGAAATTACAACTGAAATGTTTATTTCAGTAATTCAGTTTAAAAAGTGACATAACATTGATTTAGTACACAAAACGTGGTACGTTTCATTTTATTTGTTCAGTTTTGATGATGCAGCACAGCTAACGAAAACTACAAATTCAGTTTCTCAGAAAACTGTAACATTATAGCAAACCAATAAAAAGGGATTCTTGATAAAGAAATTTTATGTTGTAGCTATTTGATGATTTGCACAGTTGTCGGGAAGGCTGTCGATGTGACAGTAGTTCAGCTGACAGTCCCTGACACCTTCAACAAGCAACAAACGATTTACCTCTGTATAAGCTAGCTATTCACAGAGATCTGTGTCAAACATACTAATGGAAAGTTGAGTGGAAGCAAAAGGTTTAGCAGAAAATGGACAGCAATAACCAAAACCTTGAGAGCGCTGTCTGGCGAAACTCTTTCTAGAATTTGTTTTCCCTAGCTTTAAGATTTCTAACATGTGGACTTCAGCAGGTCAGAGTTTTAAAACCTGCCACACACAGATGTGTCCATCTGCTAATATCACATTTCATGTGTTCAGCCTCTTCTTAACCAGAGAGAGTTCAGAGAAACTGAAATACTTGAAAATTATCACTCTATCTGTAATTTATTTATTTATTAAATAGAGTAAATAGATATACAATTCAATTTTTGGCTTGAATTACTTGAATAAATGATTGTTTTCAAATATATCAAAAGTCATGATTGGAACAAAAAGAGCCCAAGCTGTAAATTGAGATTAGCTGTTTTTATAGAATAAAACTAACAGCTAGCATACAAAGAGCGAAGACCACAGTGTATTTCTGATGTTTTTCTGATGTCTTAAAAACCTCCAACCTCAAAAATATCATAGTGGTTCATATGAAGGTATTATAACTGAACTTTAATTTACAAAAAAGCTAATAATTATTTACACAGAGGATGGAAGTAGAAGGCAGCCTGCCAGGCAGACGATCTGCCTGTGTGAATCATATGTTGAGTAAATGCCTGATCGAAAAGTCAGAAAGTGTAAAATTAAATGAGGAAACATTTCCTTGAGCCCCGACTCACAGCACTTTGCTTTTCTGTTCTGCTCTCAGTACTTTCTACACAGGAATATCACTGATTGTGCAGAGCCTTCTACCTGCAGCTATGCCTAGTTAAACTTAAACAAACCCCTGGCAGATTTGGATAAAAAAAAATACTTTCATTTAGTCAGGAAGGTTGCTTTTGTTAGACAATGAGGCAGGCCTCTCGAAGAAGACAAAACTGTCTATAAAGGTGAGTTTTTGTGAAAATAACTTTTGTGCTTTTTAACACTGTATTTTTTAAGAAAGGCACATGTAAATTTTGATCTATTTTCTCAATAATTAACGGAAAAATATTTCATGGCATAGCAACAATAAACTACTGATAATCTTTTTGCATGTCTTCACCAATATGTTGATTTATCTTCAGTGATGAACTCAAAGCCTTTGAGGTTGGAAGACCTCATTGCTATTACCCTAATCTTTAGCTCCTTTATAATAATTCTCTATTATCTACCTGTTCCAAAACATTAATATTAGTTCCAATCAAAAAAACATGTAGATAATACTATTAGAAATGTTTACATTAACTCTGAATTTGCCCCAGTTATGAATACTATTGTGCTTAACTGCAAATGTGATGTTAAATGGTTACAACATACTGTGTGTAGAAGTGAGCTACAACATTTCTGAGACTAAAATTTTTTAGTCTTGGAACATGTTCGGACAAATCTGATTGTTTTATTTTTTACTAGTTTATAATGGCTTTAAACAGAGTATGCTTTAAAAATTCTGAACTATTCCTTTAAAATTGTTATAAACTAGCACTAAATGCTTTATTTTTTTTTCTTGCTCCTTCAACTGTAATAGTATGGATGTTAAACTCTATGATATCCTTTTCTCAAGAGCCAATTCCTTGGTGAAACACATAGGGTCTGATCTCCGACAAAGACAGTTAAATTACAACATACCGTATAGAACACGTACGGTAATGTACAGTTTTGTAGCGTACATTCAAAGCTGTCACTAAAGCCTTACAGAGCTTATCAGATTTGAAAGCTCCCCTGTCAGCACTGACGGCAGTGCCTTCTGTGCTGAGCTGCACTTCTGCTGAAGAAGATGCAGATGAACGTTCTCTCTTTTGTCCTCAAGTGGCTTCTCTCTGTGCCAATTTGCAGGAAGTTGTTGAATTAAACCATAGCCAGAAATTCATCAAAGATCATGCAGCAGCCTGCTAAATTTGTTCTCATTCGGCTCATAATCTTCCCCCTTTTCCTTGTGATGCAAGAGATTTGATTCCTCAGTTGACTTCACTTAATTGCCTTTCCGCTGAACGGAAAAGGGGGAAGAAGAAAAGAAATCCCACCACTTTTAAATAAAAGGTAAATGAAATAAAAAAAAAAGGTTCATTTCTTATTCCAGCTCCCTACAAGAAACTACTATAGGCATTATTGGGAGTGCTTTAATCGAGATTTCCGCTTTGCTGAAGCTGTCTCAGAGAAGGCAGCCTTCTCAAAGAAAAAAGGAGGGGGGAAAGGGGAGCAAACTAAATGGAAAATGGAAGCACTTTACAGCCCAGTGGCATTAAGGTACAAAGTGTATTCCTCCCCCTCCTGCAGGGTGTTCTGGTCTCTTCTATTTCAGAGCTCGTGGCACTGATCGATAGCGCTGCTTGCCACTTGGACCCTCAAGCCTCCTCTCTCCCGTGTCTATATATGGTCGACAATCACTGCGACCTTCCTGCATGACTTTCGTCATGCAGAGTCTGCCTCTGGCCTTTTTGGGGTTACTTAGAAATCTAAAGTATGCATTGAGATGGGTTGGCTCATAGATTGTGCAAGAGAGGGGTTTTATGATGTAAGATCTTTTTTTTATTATTATTAGTTCTCTGTATGTCAGATGAAATGTAGTACAATGTCATTTAAGTGTATTGTATCTGGCTTGCTGGCAGATATGTTTGAACTTTGAATACAGAAAACACTATGAAATAAAATAAAAACATTATATGAAGTTGAATTTCTTTAAAGATAAACATTTAATTTCAACAATTCAAATCAAAATATAAAATGCACGTTATATTGATTACTCACACCAAGTATTTAATTTCCTGTTTATGACAATTATGGTATGCAACGCAAAATTTAGCGTCACAGAAACTATGAGCTATAGAAACAGATCTTGCACAGAATGTGTGCCCTCAATATTTAGTTGGGGCTTCTTTTGGATTATTTGTTGCATCAGTGCAAGGTGGCATAAAGCTCATCAACCTGTGATTCTGCTGTGCTGTGAAGGAAGCCCTGGTTGTCTTATTAGCAGTTTCTACCTCATCTATATGGTTGGCTCTGCTTTCTCTCATCATGACAATACTCCACAGGCTCTCCGTAGGGCTCAGGTCAGGCCATTTTGGTGACAAATCAGTGATACCACAGTCATTAAAGCACCTACTGGTACTTTCATTGAGCAACTTTTTCTACAACATTTTCCCCATCCACTCAACTTGAGATTAATATGCTTGACACAACAACACACTGTGGACAGCCAGCTTCTTTAGCAAAGAAATTGACTACCTGCTGCTTGTTGTTGGATAACAATCAAGTCCTCAGCATTACCTTGAATGTGTAGGCCACAGCATTGCCACAACATAACCTTTTTCCATTTTAAAAATCCCCTGTCATTGGTCTTTAGCAAAGTTAAACTGAACTAGATTCAAGTCATATTCATCAAATTTAATATAACAATTAATAAAGCTGTGTGAATAAAGAATGTGTATATTAGTTTCACTTTTTTGAGCTGAATTATGGAAATAAATCAGCTACTTGATATTTGAGTTTATGAAGTTTGATTATTATTTTCTCCTAACTGAAGTGTGTGAGATGTGGGGAGGCCTCTGGGTTTCAATCAGTGATGCTTTGGAGGTTTCCAAACTGCACTGTTGTGGTGATGTGGCATGTGCCGGCATGTGTATGTGGAAACATGTATGCCAGTATACCAATCGGAGTGGGATGAAACTCTACCCTATGTTACAGATGAGACCAGAGGTTGCATAGCAACAGTGTAGCTGACCAGATATCTATTCTGTCCCCTCTAAAGCAGAACAATCCCAGCTCTTACCACTTTAGATTACTGAATAACACGTGTAATTCTGACATTTTTAGGTAAAGGGATTTAACATTTTCTCAGAGCTTTTCGGTCAACCGACTTCTGTCCCTTGTGCTTGCAGCATGCAAGATGGCATTGTCAGCATGTCAAACATCTATCACCACAGTAGCTGCTGCTCCGAGTTATGTAACACCACCTTTGGTAGCAGGACAGCAAAATGAAAGATGGGAGCCGAAAAGAAGGAAATTGAGACGAGCGGTGCCGAGCAAAGCTTGAGCTGTCTGCAGTGAAACAGCATTTCCTGTTTCCAGCAGGGATCCAAGTTCATCCAACCTTATCTTGCGTCTCATTTCCTAACTTCTGTAGAAACTGCTAAGATGTTACAGATAGTTGTGCAATTTTCTTCAGTTGTACACAGTGCACCAATAAGAGACTGTGTACAACTACAGATTATTAGTTTATAATAATAAAAAAGGGGGCATCTGTTAGAGTTACTCTAAAATGAGAAGGTAGGAGAACCTGAATCCCCTAGAAGTAAAAGAAAAAAATAATAAATGCACACACCTAGAAATTATAACCAGAGAACAAAATCTGTTGAGTACACAGAAACAACCCAAAACAATTCAAACACCACTAGCACTTGTCATAATCAAAACAAAGGGATTAAACACCACTGAAAACAAAGACTGACAGTTTTCTGTTTGTTACACCTGAGGTGGTTGGTAGGGAATCAATTCAAACCGACAGAAGAAAAAAAAAATCAAATAAATTTCAAAATTAAAAATGCTTTTGACCTTGAACAAATTCAAACTTAAAGTGACTGCAAAAACCACAAGGAAAACTGAATTAGGAAAAAGAAGAAAAGAAAAAAGGAAGTTGAAAAATCATTGAGTCAACATGGACATCTGGCATTGGGTGAAGTTTTTAATTACCTCTTTACGCCATAGGCCATATTAAGCAAATTGTCCAGCCTGTAAAGAGAAGGAGGGTTCTGGGGTTAATGGTGGGCAGATGGTCGACTCAATCAATGGAACTAATGTTAAGTCCCTGCAGGAACTGCATGGACCTCCTCACTCAAGAACAAACAAACCCATCTAAAGTTGGTCCATTACACTGAGGAGCCCCAGCAGAAAATGCTATCATCAGTCCATGAATCTACAGTACAATCAGTATGGCCTGTACTTGGTTACTGGCTTGCTGAGCAGGCAGTGCACATCCTAATACCAAAGTAGTGTCCTTCAGGAACATTCAGAATAATTGTAGGAACTTCCAATTACTTATTATACAAGACTACACAGGTAAACTGGTAATTGTTTAGCATTGCAGTTACATACAGAACATTAACTGCAGGCAGAGTGTGAGCGCAGCATTGCATCAGGCATCACTGGCATGATAGTTAAGCCAGAATGCCACACCATTGCAAATCATTATCTCATTATACATGCAATAAATTGCATGTGGGTTTCTGCACAAGTTATGCCACCACACTGATGGTTTATTAGGATGGAGGTAAATGAATTTTGATTATACAAGGTTTTTAATTTGTGCTAACTTAATTAAGAGAACACCTGAGATGGCAAGGAAATGATCCAGAGTTCTGTCAGTGTAATGGTTTGGCATTTGAATGATGGTGAGTGAGAGAGGCGATGATGATTAGTTGGTTTTCTGTGTGGCAGAACAACAAAAACATGACTGGATGTTAAACTAGCCATGAAATTGTGAATGTCTGTCTTTGTGGTCAGGGTCAACCCGTTAAGTGATAACAGGTCAGGTGGAAAAGCTGAGTGTTAGTCAGATGGTGTCCTCCGTCTAAAAGGGTTAGCTTTTGGGAGATGTTTTGGTTTCATAATAATTTCAGCCTGTGGGTTTCATCCATTGCAGTCATCCAGTGTAAATTACAGTTTGTGTCGGTGTGCTGGGCTTCAGAAACCTGTGGGCTGTGTGAAATGTTGGCCATGGTGGATGGATGCAGTCTGCTTGGTGACTCAATGACCTTCATTTTTCACTTGGGTCTGGCCTGTTTCATGTCTTATTAACTCCTCCGGCCTAATGGACAGAGGCCACGGCTTATTGAACAACAGCTGGGCAGCGACGCCTCATTCCTCTTAAAATCACTACAAACTCCGACTTTGACTCAACCATGAAGGCTGTTTCTCCTTGACTTTCACCGTCAACAATTCTTTACATATCATCTTCTTCAAAATCTTATTCTAAAAATCATATTTTGCGACATAATCGCATAGTGGCACGTTTCAAACAAATTGCTTCTAAGCTTTAAAATAAACTAACTTAACTTGGACCTTTTAATTCCTCCTGTTTGAGATTTAAACCCATCTAAGACAGTAACTATTTGCATTATTTGGAATGTACAATGCTGAATAAAAACATCAATATATGGTAGATACTTGGAGTGCAAATGACTTGATCTTTGGCTCCATATAGTTTGAGCTGTCTGGAAAGAAAAGCTGAGCTGAATGCAAATAGCAAGGACAAACCAGCTCTTGAAAAACTTCTAAACCAGCATCTTTTAAAGTCTCTGTGAATCGAGACAGTTTGTCTTTAGCTCAGCATTTCATTTTGCCTATTGGAACAGCGCAATGGTTTAAGGTGATAATGTCTAGATCCCAACAATAAAAATTGGTGACACGGCACTAATTCCAGTGGACGAAAAGGAATAGTTTATCTTGATTGGACACATAGTTTGCTGCATGAATACATCAAATTGCACTATGCTTTTAGTTTCCTTTGCATTTGAAATTTCTGTCTCTATCATGGAACTCGCAACTCTTTTTCTTTTACTGCCATCGTTCACCACATTTAATTATTGGACTAAAACAACTTTTAAACAAACAGCTTTGCGTTGGTTACAGAAATAAATTTATAAAGAGCAAGTCAGAACTCATAAGAACCTGGACATTGGTATTGGCCACAGAAAGCCAGATTTTAACTTAGATTGCTTTTCTGTAGCCAGAAAGCCACTTTCATCACAATGCACATGTAACAAGATTACCTAATATCTGCATATTATATTTTAACATTGCTTTAAATAAATTACGAATGCTTCATAATTAACCAATACCAACAGGAAATTTTACCCAATACCTACAGACTGATTTACTAAAACCACCTTGAAATATTTACAGACCGAATATGAATAAACTGATCATCGTTTTAATTTGAAACTACTCCTGTCCATCTTCCTAGTAAGACCAAAAACATGTGCTCCTTCAAATATGGATTAAAACAGCCCAAAATGTCTGACTATAAACCACATGGTGTTTCAAATTCAGCATCTAGGCACCAAAGCTGCTTCTACAAACATTTCGGTCACCTTCAGGAGCTCAGTTAATTCCAGGATTGTTCCTAATAAGATGCCATCTGCACTCATAAAATTCCTTCCCTACTAAATTTTACACAGTCGGCTGTTAGTTGCTTTATAACAAAGTGTAAGCCACAAATCTGTGCTAAAGTAGAAGGTAGCATAAAATCAGTCAGTGGGGTCAGCAGGTTTTGAGGCACATAGTCTGAGAAGTGGACAACTTTACGACGAGTCAGAAGCTACTGACCTCTGAACTTTATATGGCCTTCAGATTAGATCCACAGCAGAGTGTAGAGATTTTTTTGGATTGGATTTCAAAGGAGGAACATTACATTCAAACCTCACATCACCAAGAACAATGCAAAGCACTGGATGAAGTGGTGTGTCTGGCTAATCTTCTGCAGTGGGGACATGGTTTCTGGAATGATGAATCATGACTCTTCAAGGACTCAAATGGACAAATCTGGTTTTGGCAGTTGCTAGGGGAACGGCTTTTTTTCTGATTACACTGTGTGAAGTGTAAAGTTTGGTACAGAGGGGATTATGGTCTGGGGCTGTCTTTTAAGTGACCCCTAGTTTCAGTGAAGTACTCATTTGTTCAAAGAGGACCAAAGCAGATAACAGAACTAAGTATTTAGGTGTGAACACCATTTGTTTTTTCTGTTATAATCACCCAGTTTGATAAAGATGTGTAAATTAATAACAATTATATCTTACTATTTTGACTAAAACTTGCCTGAGAGAGAAAATAGTTTAGCAGTCGTAATCTTTCAGGGACAATTTAATATTGATAGTTTTTCACAGTAATTAAGTGGCTTGCACATTAGAAATCCTGCAGAGAATCATCTTTTTGCATAGCAGTTAATTAAGTCAAATATTTTGAATTGTAAATGAATAATAATTAAACAGAAGCAACGCTTTTATATTGTAGCAAACCTCATTTTAACATGTCATTTAAATTTTGTGTTGTTTGTAGATCTATTTATTCCAAGATCATAGTGCAGTTACTCTACGTTGTAGCAATTTTCCTGCCGAGAATGACTGCAAAATGTAAAAGCAGCCTGAAAACAAAGAACTACAGAGGAGAGAAGGATATGCGGAATCATTAAAACAGTAATTAGCCCATTATGTGGGAAGGGAACGAACAGCCTGCTTTGTGGGTAAATGAGTCAATTGGAGAGGAAGTTCAGAGGAGAGGTGCTCCATCCCTAGGAGCATCAAGACATCTGCTGGCCGTGGGGCCACAACAAAACAACCTGCTGCTAAAACTCGTTCCCTTCCCCTTCTTTCCCTCACATATGTATGAACACATGCGGATGCAGACTCACCGTGCAAACACTCTGCCAGCTCTTCACACTGCCTCTACAAGCTCCGCAGAAACAATAGGGCTTTTGTGCTCCCCATCAATGCAGTCTAATGGAGGAAAGGGCGCTTTTTTTTCCTTTTCTTTTCTAAAACAAAAATCTGTTCAATTAAAATTGGCTGCTACCCTGGATATAATGAGGCTAATTTGCTAATTACTAGCATTAGTTAACAACTGAGGATCAGAAACAAGCCCAGGATGTAGGGTTTGGTGTATTGTGTTGGAGTCGATTATGTTTTCTGTCTTGGAAAATAGACTGTACAAGTACAATATACATTAACACGTGTTACAGCTGGCCCATGCGATTTTGTCACAAAAGTTATACGTCCTTTTCGGAGCTTGAAACATTGTTTTCAGACCTGGGAAGAAGTCCATCACTTCAGTGGATCTTAAAAGGGAACATTTGTACACGTGACTTGAGCTTAAAATGTTACGCTGCATCAAAGTGATATTTAGTGTTGTAAAAAAAAAAAATTAAACCTATTAAAGCAACAGTTTGCATAAGATACTACTTTCTAAAAAGCAGTGTCTGATTAGCTTAAACTGAGTTAAAGCGTTTATTATTTACACAGTAATTAGATTAGATTTATTTAGATTTCTCTACTCCAAGAGAGAAATCTGATATTCTTTTTGAACTTAAGCTTATCAGGCCACACAGTTTATAAATGGTCTAGAAAAGAAACTGAACTGACTGAAAAGCCAAATGTTAGAAAAAGTCTTTAAGGGCGATGTAGAACTCTTGCAATTGTCAAAATATTGGGCCTGATCACATAACCATCAAAAAGCTTTGTTGTCAACAGGGTAAAAAGAGTTGGAAAAGATCTGATAAGAATCAAGTGTGAAGCTGCTACAAACCCATTAGCTTTCATTGCAACCTATGGAGTGAACAGAGTGTCAAAGTGTTCAAGGCTCAGACATGACCAGGTAATTAAAGCTGATAACTAACCACCACCGAAGAAGATTCTGCAAAGCTTTTACAGACTGATGAGATGAGTTATTATTCATTTTGAATACTCTGCTATACCAAAGCTTTTTCTTAGCATTGTATGACTTGAGATTTTGCTTCAGTATGTTACATATATTCTTTTCTTATGACTTAATCTGTTTTAAGTGCACCACTCCCTCCAAACAGCAAAACATCTACACAACATCTACTTCCCATCCTTCACAGTCGGGATGGTTTTTCCTCGACATCTGGAAATTTTAGCCAAGGATTTTTGCCATGATTTCACATGGGAAAGCGCTATGTTTCCCATGTGAGGTGGTGGTCAAAAATCTGTGCACAGACAAACGTCCACTTAACAAATGCTGTCAATTAACTGATTGAAAGCATATAAAATCCCTGATTCATGTGGGCTTACCCAAATTTTTAAAAGTAATAGTATTCTTGGACTATGTGAACTTTTGATTCTGAAGAACATATTTAAAAAAATAACTTGTAAAAATCATTATTTTAGAATTTTGCAAGTGATGTGGTAGTCCCAATCAGTCATTTAATATGGCTCTCAGTTTTAGTCTTTTTTCATCAGTTGTCATTTTTTAAAAATGAGACATTAAAACACAATAATACTTTTTTTTTATTTTTTTTTTTATAGTTCCTTTGTTTAGGCATCAATTTTGTAGAAAGGGTAAGGTACTGCTCACCAAGCACATTTAAAACTTGCAAAGTGTTGAGGTTTCATTGAGGGGCTCAGGAGCAGAGAGCAAGAGCAAGAGGACACAGTGAGGAAGTGTCCTGTGGTTGTGAGTTGTGATGAGAAACGACAGCTCTCCTGCAGAGCCTGTAAATTGGCTTGGCGTATCACAGACACACAGCCACGCTACATCGCTCGGGTGTCACACCAGGGAAGCCGCTGCAGAAGAAAAATACCTTCCAAGCTCTGACTTTGATGGAGAGTAAACAGCACGACCGGCTTAGTGTTATTGTAACGGAGAAGAAAATGTATAAACACATGTTTTGTCTGTAATTCTGAATCAGTCTGACGATGGAGCGTAATGTGTGTCAGCGAGAAAGACAAAAGCATCTCTGGATGTGGTGTGATTTTACACAACTAATCAGTTTCAAGTTAGTGTGAAATGATTAGGTGTGACATTATTAAGGCAGTGGGTTTGTATATAGAAAATTAAGCTATGGCTGAGTGTGAAAATGACCAACCTGTGCAAAAACAACTATTGGAGCTGAAAATTGCTGAACATCCTATTGAAACCCCATTTGATTTCAGAATAATTTTGCTTTCAAATCTTCTTTTCCCATCTTATGAAACGGAGAATAATAAGAAAAAAAATAAAATTACAGCCTTCAGGGCAGGAATTGTGCCATGTGAATTTGAATTACCAGTCATTTTAATTCTGGCAATTGTCCTTTTGTGCAGCTAAAAAAGCGGACAACATTATTAGGATTCATTACGAGTGTGTCTGTTATGTTTAATTATGACTCTAACGTAAACAAAACGTGTGGCTTTTAAAGCATTTTAACGCCAATACATGTTTTTGCCCAGGCAAAAATAAATAAAAAAAAAGATGCAGTGAAGAAACTGTCATGATGGCAAGGAGGTGAAATGACAAGACATAGAAAGTTGTGAACGACAGAACCCCACAGTCTCTTCTCCACAGTTTCTCTCTGATGGGGGTGGACACACCCAGAGCTGTCATTGGTCTATCAGACACCTGCACCCGGTGCAGAGCTCACAGCTGTTGTTCAAACAGAGGACCTATTTGGCAAAATGACTGTTGGCAGGAGGAAAATGAGCCTCGCTAGTGTAACACAAAGAGATGAGTCATGCTCTCTGTGTGTAGGTGTTACATCCTCTGTTTAAAGAATCTATCAATTTCATTTGAAGCAAATATTTTCAAAATCCTTCTGTTGTTTATAGCAGATATATTGACTAAAAACAAATGTCAATATTGAAGCTCACTGCATTTCTTCTGCTGATTAAATATTTAATTCTCCTGGGTTTATATAATATAAATCCCAGTAGTGATAAAATCCTTAAGTAGACATACATTAAACAGTTTCTTCTAGGGTTGCACGATACGTAAAGCACATATTGATACTGAAGTTTGTAAACTCTGCTTGAAGCACATTTTTAAAATTACATTTACGGTTTAATCTGCCTGAATTCTTACCAGACCCATCCTGGGTCAACTCACCTGAACCTCTGAGCCTGGTGGTGTAGGGGTCCGGGGTATCGGCGGTTGGGTGACTGGTAGAGCTGTGACAGGAGGGCTTGGCTGGTCTTCTGACTTGGGTTGTTGGCAAACTTGACCGTGATTGGCTCTGCGGCACCAGAAGGTTTCTGGCCGTTCAGGCCCTTGATGGCCTCCTCCGCTTCTATCCTCTTATCAAAGCGGATGAAGCCCACACCTCGGGAGCCACCTGCGGGGCCAGCAGATCAAAAACAGACAGAGGGCTCCTTTTACTTTACAGGTATCAAACAGAATGTTAAAGTTTAACCTATACATGCATATATGTTTGTATCGTAATGCAGGAATCACATTTTTTCAAACTCTTGCTTTCTCCTTTTCTCACTTCAGTAATTTAATCACATAATAGTTCTTTGGAAAAACCTTTGGGCTTGTATGAGTTTCAGTAAGTTCAGTCTAAGATTTTTAAGGTCTTTTTGAAAAATGTCTAAATTTAAGAGTCTGTGTAACTTAAGCAAACATAAAATGTGTTTATTGGCAGAATAAACTGGTATTTGTTTGCAAACACAGATGCAACATTTGTCCTGAAAAAGAAGTCTGACTACAGATTACTTATTAATCGTTTAAAAAGTACTGTCATTTTTCAAGTGTTTAGAAGGGAAATTCATTTTCTACGGATGATTTTTTTGTGTTTTGAGGCATTGCCAAATGCAAACATAAACAAGCATCTCCCAGAGTGAATGAAGTGACTGTAGACAAATCTACTTGGTAGCATAGCCACTAGCCAGTTAGGAGCACGTCATGCTTAAAATTATTTTTTTCTGCTAATTCAGTTTTGTGCTAACTTGCCCCTTCAGCCCTTTTATAGTTGATGGGCATTCGATAGATATAAGGACAAATTGCTCATCTTCAAATACGCTTGCAGCACATTTCTGCTCTGTATGGATTCATGGTGCATTTCTGAGACAAAACCACACTTGATCCTGGGATGCTGTTTCAGCATCAAGTGACAGATCATAGTGTTCTTCAATATTCTAGCAAAAAACAAGCAAAGCAGACTAAAGCCATGTTTTTTGGACATCAGTTTTAAAAATCATGATCCATCAAATTTTCCCTCAATTAGGACAGTTGGTTTTGTCTGCAATGTAATTTTCCATGTATGGTAGCGATGAGTGTTTTTTATACCATTCTTTAATTTAAATATGAATAAAATATTTGCTTTTAACATATGAGACCAAACTTAAAGTTTTGGCTGTGTTTTTATATTTTATTTATTTCTTTGTGTTGTGCTTTAAAAAGAGAAAATGGTTTAAAGATATGATTTGAAGTTGGTCTTGTGCGTCTCCATTTCATAATTAATAGCAAAATGTTTCAATGTTTTCAACATTTTGATGTAGAGAAATATCTAGGAAATAAATGGATTTCTTCCTGAATGTCACAAAAACAGATGTTTTGGAAATAAGAAGCAACTGGTAAATTTTAATGAATAAGATTTCACAAATACCATACTATTTACTATTATAAGAACTCTATATCCTATAAATAAAAGTCTGGCTCTTATAAAGACCTGGTCCCCTCAAGAAGTCATTTAGCATAAGAATAACTCACACTATAGACTAATTCCTCAGTTTAAAGCTGCATTGTACACTCTTTTCTTCTACTGTCTGCAGTCACGGTCAGCACACACTCTTCGTGCATTGCTCTCAGTGACATTTAAGCCGTTTCCTTGGCGACACTTTTTTGACTGCCACCTAAGAGGAACATTTAAAGATGTGCTTCCCAGGAGGTCCTTTATGGGTGTCTGTGAATGCTTTGTGTGTTTTATTGACTGTCTACGTATGGATGTGTGTGTGTGCATATGTGTACATGCACACTGGTATCTATTAATGGATGCTGTGCCTTGTTTTAATGAGGTTGCCTGGATGGCCCAGAGGATGCTCACTCAGTGACGGCAGCACTCTGCCGAAGAGACTATTTACATAATACTGTGTGCACACAGACATGCCTGTGTGACTGAAGCTGAATAAAAGAAAGGCAGTAAGAAAGAAGCCAATGTTGTGTTTGAGGCATCATTGTGTACTGCCTCTTTCTCACACTTAAAAAGCTCTCCTTATTGTTATTCCACATTTTTGTACATGCCATCCTGCTCCCTATTTCTTTTTTATATCCACTTCCTGTTGGCTTGTCTCATGGCACTAGCTCCCCTGAATTCTTATTCAGAGAAGCACCTTGACCATCTCACTCTCTTTTGTTCTCGTTTCCTCAGCGGGGCACAGGCATCACAAGGTTATTTAATTTCCAGCCAAGCTGCATCATAAAAATACGCTCTTTGAAAGGAAGTCATTAATTAAATATGTCTTATCCTGTTTCCACTCTACTGCTGCACATAGTAATAAGTCATCCTCTGGTTTTGGATTTACTTTTTAAAGAAATGAAATAAGAACATTTTCTGATATTTCGGGTAAAGTAACAATTGGACAACAGTGCACAGTGGTGTACTGTTTAAAAAATACAATTAGATGTTTAAGTAGAATTAAAAATTTTGATAATTAAATGTACTTTTTGTTAAATCTGAAATATGTAAAAGTGCTCCCAGTTGATGGAAGTTAGCATATTTTCATAAATTGATGTTTAGAAATGCGGTCCTGATGCTTTTCTTTAAGTACTTTGGTTCTATGATAAACTCTTATTGTGATTTAAAAAAAATATATTGGCCAGATTATATCAGTGCATATAAAACAGCTCTGTCAATTTGCTTTATTCATTTATTTGAACATAATTTCTTGTTGTTCTAAATACTTTTCAAATAAGCACTAATCGTTGAGATTTCTTTTTTAAAGTCAGCAAAGCTCCAGCTTTGAATTTCAGTCACACATCTTACCAGAGCTGAGCCAAAGTATTTAAAGTTTACCTGTTTGACAATTTCATTAGCTTTCCACTGCAAATTATTTTCTTTCCCACATTTAAAGATTCTGGTTCCCTCTCCTCTGACAGGCTTTCACAATTTCCCCTCCCTTTTTTTTTTATAGCTTTGTGCCAGCAATGTACCTGTATATTTTAATTAGGTTGTCACAAGCAGAAAATAACTATTCTAATGGGATCTGCACAGTGCAAACAACTACCACTGCTGATCCAACTGATTCATTTATTTATTACAGTTTTTGGCGAGTGTGAGGTAAAATTAGGGGCATTGCTGTCTCTCTCGAGCTCCGTTTGGGCGACAGCCATTTACTGTTCTTGTAATGGGCATTTGTAGATTATTAGATTTCTCCTAAGCACTAAATACTTCCCCAGCAGCACGTTTCTCCCTTATAATTGGAATCAGCACAATTTCACAAAAGTATTTTGCTAAAAGACACTTGGACACTCCAAGAACCTTGCTCAAGGGCACCTCAGCGTTAGTTAAAGGAGTAGAGAGCGCTGCTCATATTCTTCCTCCACTGCGATGAGAAAGAAGAGAGGACTCTGTATCGTCCTTTAATCCTCATACTTGTTTGGCCTTGAGCTTCTCCTAAGCTGGTTCTCACTGGAGGCCCTCCAGATAAATGCTTGGCATACAGATGAAGGCCCGGCGCAAACACACACAGGAACGCATGCAATTATGTTGCGACTTGAAGAAAAATGCTTCTAAGCATGAAGTGTGAACAGAGAGGACTTGCATTTAAGGTTGTATAAAAAAAGGACACAATTGTATCCATCTTATGTGCTTATGTGACATAGACCCACATGTGAACCATTGACCTGCAACAGGAACTGCATAGTAAGGAGGCGAGAGAGCCAAAGTGGATAATAAACCAGGATTTTGCTCCACATTGAGTGTCCACTCACATACCTGATCATGTCTCTTTTGCATTTCCTTGCATAGCTTTGGAATAAGGGCATTCTACAGCATGAATAATGATAAATGTTAATTAGGAACGATGTACGGCTTAAAGATCCAAAGGTCTTGGATGCGTAGTGATATACTTTTACACAACAAGGAGAAAAGGTCTAACTCTAATTTTTTATTAAGATGTTCAGGTATGTTGAGCACTCTGCATGAAAAACCCCCACAAAACTCCTCAAATCTTCAGAAACCTAGACATATTTAAACTTTTTAAAACCTCAGATATATACATTTTCTACATCTTTATGCAGTTTTTACTATCTTTCGTGTTTTTATTTTTGGACTGTCTTTCAACTGAAGCTGTTTTTGAGCTGCGACCTTCCTTAGTCAGAATGCTTTTGCAAAATAAGTCTTTTATCTTAATGAGTCCCTTTCTGGTTAAATAAATGTTCACAGTGAAACAAAATATCTAAAGTTTCCATAACCAACTGCAATCCAAACTGAGTGTATTCCCTTGATGCTTACTGCCATCTGAAACACATGAGGTAGTGCATAGTTGTAAGTGGAAGAAAAAAGAAGCACGTTTTTCAAATTGTTCCACAAATAAAATATTAAAAGCATGGCCATGTATAGTGATGTCTCTGTAAAACATCCAGTACAAGCAAATGCCTTCAAAAGACACCTGATTAATAACTGGAATCCATCTGTCTGTAATTTCGTCTTGGTATAAATACAGCTGTTCTGTGAAGTTCACATAGGTTTGTTAATGAACTTTAGTAAAGAAACAGCATCATGAAGTCCAAGGAACAAGTTCTACAGCAGCGTTAGATTATTAAAAAAATAACCCAAATGTGTTTTTGAATCATCCATAAAGACAAAAGTATGAAAAAACTGCAAACATCCCTTGAAGGGAGAACAGTAACCAGTCAAGAAACCCCTGGTTATTCTGGAGGAGCTACAGATCCACAGATTATGAGGAAGAATTGTTGACAAGACTACAAATAGTCACCCATTACACAAATTTCACTTTTCTGGAAACAAAGCAAGTAAAGAAGGTTATTCACAAAAGAAGCCGCCGCATGTGGCGAATCATATGGAGTGGCTGTTGGCTCCATGCTGTGATGGTTTTTGTCAGCAGGCACAAAAAACCTGGTAGAAACTGAGTGGAAAAGGAGGGAAGAAGGAGCTAAATCTGGAAACAAATCATGTTGTAAGACTCAAAACGTGGACCTGCCAGGGCAGTAAAGGGTGATTCTTTAGAGTCAGGGGAGCTGAAAACAAATGCCTGCCACACTTTTCCAATTTTTAATTGTGAAAATGCATATGAAAACCATGTTATTTTCCAAGCCCTTCTTTTGTCCAAAATAAATAAATAAATATATAAAAAGGAGAATACATGGCATTTGAAGCATTTGCATTATAAACATCTAAACCCACAACATGTTGAACTCTGTACTTTTTCAAAGTTCTCACCATCTCAATGATCCAATTTTCCATCTAATACTAGTCTTACACATCAGTTGTATTTTACTAACATGTCAGGTTAATTCAGATCCTTAGAGTTTGTATCTTTTAAACTCTCTTTTTTCATTCATTTTTGCTGGAAACAGGCCAATTCTGATTTGTTTCAATGTCGCTCTCCTGCAACTCGATGTTAGAGGAGGAAAATAGTTTGTCTCTACTGAAATTCAGGTATCAGAAAAAAATCTGTTTGTCACAAAGAAAAACAAACAATTGTCAAGATCAGCACAAGGTTCAGGGCATCGCGTTGATTGCCTAACATTTCTAAGGGGAACTTGCCTTTGTGCTGCTGAACCCATTTAAACTGCAAATATCGCAAGCATGCATAGTTTGAGCCAAATCTTCGGCAAACCTTGCCATTTTCAGAGAAATTGATGGCTCAGAGGTTGTCATTTCCCCTAATGATAGAAATTTTGAAAACTATAATTCCAGGAAGCGGAGGGGGAGGAGAATGCTGCCTAAAATGAGCAGGCAAATTACAGACTAATCCAAGAGATCAGCAGGAAGAAGGCTTGATATGATAAGACTACCTGAGGAGCTCTGTAAAGGAGCAATGCCAAACGGCTGTTTGAGGAACTCTCTGCAAACTAATAATACATTTAGAGCTTTCAGTCTGATTTACTTTAGTTTATTTGTCTGGCAAAACAAATTGTGCAGTCTTCCTTAATCTCTTTGGTTTATTGCTGCGTACTTTGTCCCCATTCTCGTACTATCAAATAATGTTTTTACGAAAAGGAAAGTTCACACTGCCCCTATTAGTATTTATACCCCAATTAGCCTTCATCCTGCTCCTTATTTCTGCCATCCACAACATATCAAAGGTCAAGAGGTCAGTTACCTAATGAAGTTTAATTAGCTGCCTCTAAATTTATAGTATGTATGTTTTACTGTATTCATGTTACAGAAATGAAATGAATGCATTTACTGTAGTGCCCAAAATGGAAAGATGGACAATAAGTAAGTAAGGTTCTGCTCATTCAGAAGGATCTTGGATTATCATATGTTTATGCTTGACAGCAAATAGTTAAATGTATATTCATGCATGGTTTCATATCATATTAAAACAATGTTAAAAATCTTCTGACTCTGAGAATGCTGAAGAAGACAATGTGAATACATGGATGGACAAATATTAACTCATTAGAGGAAATAAAAAGCACATTGTTTAATTAATTGAAAGTTAATATTTTTGTATAGTTTTCCGTTGAACAAAAATTAAGATTTTTTAAAATTTCCAATAGGGTAAAATATACAGCGTGACATTTTCAAAACAAAGTAAAGCAGCGAGAAATGGGGGTTTACATGTAAAAGTTTGGATATTTATATACATTTCAGACACATAGTGCCTTTTCAAAGCTGCCATATACACACTTTTTAAATGGTGTACATATCAAGGATGTTATTAGAAGAAATTACTTTGCACTATAGTTGTATCTGACTCCTTAACATTTTAGTAGGTCAGTAATTTGTTAGGTAAAATAGGCTAAATTGCAACAGCATAGCAATGAAATGCTGGAGGCAGAAAACAAGGCATTCAAAGTGTTTATTTAGTTAATTTCAAACTTCGATTTGGGAAAAATTACTTGTGATACACCTGTAGTAACAAAATGTACATCACTTTAGTAAACGCAAATTAATTTTGGACAATAATGGAAGTCTAGAGCCTTGGAAACATACTATAGCATCTAGGATTACATCTGATTGTTTAGAACTTTCACTAAATCCAAATGAAGCTCATGTTATAATCACTGAGCTGCTTTGGATTTAAAAACAAACACAGCTTACAATATTCAGTTTGTCCTGCCCTGCTTAGTTTTTTTTTTTTTATACCCTTGTCATGCCTTATTAGTGCAATATACCATGAGAGCAGTTTATTTTCCTCCTGTTAAACACAACATAAACAAACTAGCAATCTAAAAAGCCAAATCCTGTGACTGTCCTTTCAAGCAGCCCCTGAAGCCTGGCTCTACTTATCAAGCACCTGCCAGCCATACCGCTGACATTAGAGCACAATGTACTAACTAAAGTACCAGTCTGTCTTTCTCACTCACTTTCTTCCCCTTCTCACTCTTTTTCTAGCCTCCCTTTCCTCCACAGTAATCAACAGGAGCTTACGTAACTCGCTCTACCTGTGCTTATCTCTCCATAACACACACCGACAGGCACATTGTCTGCCTTACTAATAACACGCCACCTCAGACTAGGGCAAGGGGAAACAGGAGGAGAGAAGATGGTGGAGACGAGGAGTGAGTACCGGGGTGGGGAAAGGCAAGATTGAGAAGAAAAAAGGGAGAGAGTGCAAAAAGTGGAGACGGGGAGTAAAGGAAGGAAAGGACAAAAGGAGAGAGAAGGTGACAGAGGAGAATGTAAAGAGGTGACAGAAAAAAGGATGATGATGAAAGGAAGCTGTGCTATTCTTGCTTGCTCCTTCCCAAACAAAGCCACTATTTCTCTAAAACCCACTATCATTTCCCCAAACAGTGACTGACTGACAAAGAGAAATGACTGCTCCTCTGAGAGCACCGGAAAAAAGGAGAGGTGAGAAACCTGGCTGCCGGGTAATGAAATACGCACACTTTCTGTTTCCTTTTCAAACACACACAGACCTTCATCCATCTAGTGAACTCTATCCTTGTCATCAGGGCCACACAATTAAGAAGATAGAAACAAGCATGAATACATGTGTCGACAGCTGAAATATTGTTGTTTTTAGGGGTTATTCTACTCCTTCATTTAAGGACTTTTATCTTTTATGTACGAAACTACGGTGTGTAATAAATAGTTAAACTTACCTTTCTAAAGCATTTTATAATATGGCAGAGTGAAAAAGAGACCCTCTTCCTGCTGGCTTCTAATTAGAGGCAGAAAAACTGCAATGTCCTTGTTTTAAGTAACATTAGTGAGCCTGGGTACAGATGGCATTTGAAAAAGCAATGCGAGGAGAGACGAAGAGACTTTGAAGAGTGGAGGTGCCCTGTGCTTTAGCCTCTGTCAGAGCACAGCTCCAACCATCTGTCTGGTGTGTGCATATGTAAGAACTGATACACATAGCAGTATGAGTTTTTTTTTTTTTTTTTTTTTTTTTTTTTTGTATGCGTGTGTTGGCTTATTGCAGAGATAGCACGCACTCCAATGATTAAAGGAAAAAATGACAGAGATGGAAGGGACCTCTCCACTCATTTTACCTTGACTGCTTTGTTCTCAGATACTTGGCCAGACAGAGTGGTGTCATTATTCAAACTGAGAAAGAGAGGAGAAAAACTACCACATGAGAGTGATAATAGTCTTTCAGAAATCATTGTATATCTGATTCACAACCACAAACTCCAGACATGGATTCATTGAAAACCGAAGGAAGTGAGGAAATCAAAGAGCATGTAGACAATGTTCCTGTGTTCACAGCACTTGTAACAAGCTCCAGGAGCAATAAAATTAAATTCTTGTCAATCGTATTGCAATATAAACTAAGACTAATTTTAGGACAATATACTACAGATAGACTCTGGAAAGAAGTCTACATAGTACGTAAATAAATCATAAAATGTTAAATTCTTAATTAATGTTTGCATTTTGCATCTTAAGTCATATTTGATTTATTCATAACTCAATTGAACTTGGGTTCAATTGAGTTATGAATTGAACTCAATTCATAACTGAATTGAATTCAGTTATGAATTCAATTCATAACATTGTTCATTAAAGAACAATGAATGTGTTCTTTAAACAAGTGCTCAGACTTTACAGTTTAATCCCAGATTTTGTGTTTAGTAAACTTTAAAGTGATTACAGTAAAAGGTTTTGTCCTGTGGATGCCTATAATCATTTATTCCAATATTTACAGAGAGAAACTGTCCATAAACAAAATACTTCAGGACCAAACCCAATCTAAAAAAATGAAAAAATAAATAGAATAAAATGTATAACTTATTAAATAGATTATTTTTTTTTATTCAACAGTTTGCTTTAAAGCAGCTTTTCATTCATATCTCAGTCAGATCATTTGTAAATCATTTACAAATATTGATACTCCCCCCCCTTTTTTTTTAAAAAAAAATCTGCTGTTCATTTGTGGAGGTGTAAGCTAATTTAGTACCAAGGTGACTATAACAAGTATTTGAAACAAACTACAGCTATTGGCAGCACTGGCAATGATCACGGTGAGCTGGATTACAGCACGGATGCTTACAACTTGTTTCCATGGGAATCCTTCCCATTAACACCTTCACTCTCTTACAAAAAGAATGTGGTTTCAGCCTTTTCACAGTCAACCCTTACACAAACTGAGCAGCAATTTAGTTTCACATTAGAGCTGTCGTTTGCAGAAGCCACGTCTGCAAATCGATTATATTTGCAGCCATTGATCAGGTAAGCACTGACCTCTGCATGCACACAGGCCTGGGAGGAAGAACTGCGAACAGTCCGCTATTGACCGGAGGCTGACGCTTATATTTTGTCTGTTTCAAATTGAGGCTTGCCTACACCAGCTGGAAGAACACTAAATCACTGCCTGACTGCCTCCCTGAAGGTTAGAGAGACAGACAGGGGAGGGAATCTGGCGCTATTTGCACCGATAAAGTAGAAAAAAAAAATGCTTATCCATTCAGAGGCAATCAATACTCAGAGGAAGAGAAAGAGGAGGGTAAGGAAAAGATGAAGAGATTCTCTTGTCAAGTCAATGTTGCACTCGCTCCCTGAGTCTCAAGGGCAATTTGGCAGTTTTAGTGGATTTTGTTTTCGGCATGCCTCTGACTGTGAAAGATGCTAAGAGTGATGCTCTTTAAGATGCTTCTGGTGTTTGCGAACAGAAGAATGACTGCAGGGTGCATCCTGTTGATGAGGAGGTCATTTAGAGAACAGATTCTGTGTTCCCAATTTAGCAGAGCAGGAGCCGCGGATCATCAGCCCATCTGCCAATGGTCACTGGAGAGCACTGCCATACTTCAACAATGTTCTATAGCATTGCTTTCAGTTTTATTTCTGTCTGTGCATCAATCCATTCTAAGTCTCCCACATAGTCAACTGTGTGTCTTTATAGGAAGTGTTGAAACCAAACCAAATTAGATTTACTTATTCACAAAATATGCAGAAACATGCCAGAGAGAATAAAGTTTTAATTACTTTGTCTTCTCAAGAGACTTCTATGAAATAGTCAGAATGGTGAAGCGGGTATTGGGTCATTTTGTGCACAATTAACCGAGCCCCAAAACAAACTGATGAGGAGGACAAAACATGTCATCGACTGCCTTTTCCTCTGTTTTCCTTTATTCCTCTTTTCTTATTCAGTGCTTACATGTTTGGCAGTCGCAGGAGAGTATTAATTTGCAGCCCATTTCTCTCTTAATGGCAGTGAGTGTGTGGGTGGGTGTGTTTCTTCTGTCTCCACAGTATCAGAGAGAAGAAAAAGATGAGTCAATGATGCCAGCATACTACTCTCAGGGCCGCTCAAAGATCCTCCGTGTTTTTAATCACCACCAACTCTAACATCTAATTAATCATTAACATTTCTCCTGCTGATCCGCGGCCCTCTGGGGGCACCTTGCAGAACATCCCTCTCTCGCATTATCTTCGTTTGTGTGTGTGTGTGCATGTGCAGCGAGTGTGTGTTTCACTTCTGAGGCAGGTGGTTTGGGTGGTTGTTAGGACAGCGGTGACTGTAGGTGAGGCTATTAGTATGCTGAAAAACATCTCCTGCTCTGTAGCAATTCTGACCAACGGCACATGCTAACGTCAGGATTGTGTAGTCGATAGAAAGGACCAGATTGCATGAGGCGACATAAACAGACGAAGGAATGGGATATTTCATCTGCTAACTGAATCCACCTGTTTGTAAAACCTTTATGAAGCTTCACTTCTCATCCAATTGCAGTCCCAAAGCAGTTCACAAGGGTTACGCTTCTTTCTTTCCAGGTTGAATGGGAACATCTCAAGATTTGGTGACTGCTCACAACATGTTCAGTTGTTGTTGCTGTTCTAAAACTATTCAAAAGGTGGAGCGAGCAAGAGTAAAACAAACCCTGTAAAATTTCTTCTATAACCGTTCCTATTATTGAAAACCCATCTTGTGTTTCAATGAAGTAGACACATGCATGCATTTAAGCAAATAAAAACCCAGGATCCACTTTCTGGATCTTGACTTTTTGTAATATATATAAATATATTTGTAATCGAACGTCCAGTTGAGTAAGGATACCACATATTTTTGGGTAAGCGTCAAACATGATTTAAGCTACATTACTGCATCATATATATCCTATTTTATTAACATGGGAGTTTTGATTTTAGATCCCAACTACATTAAACTTGTGGAAATCTGTGGAAATCACAAATACCTTCCAACAAAAAGGAAGTTTGAATGAGGTTTGATACAGTGAGTTTCCTCACAGTACAAAAAACCTGAATATCTCAGCCAGGACTACAAGAAAGATAATATAAAAAAGCCAAAGAAAGAAGCAATTACTAAACAAGATTTTTTTTTTTTAAATGTAGATGTTTTAAAATTTTAAGATGATTCTATAACAAATCATCTGTAGAAATATTAATAAGAGTACACTAGTGTTGCAAAGTTCCTAAAAGTTTTGCACAAGTATAAAGTCTTCAAGAGGTTAAATGCATTTTTCCATTTGATAAATTATGCCAATAAATATAACCTCCTGACAGATTGGATCGCTGAGCGCTTTTATATTCTTGAATGTACTTTAGCTTTTTTTCCCCCCGTCTTGAATCATTTTCTTTGCTGGTACATTCCTCCTGGTGTCACACAAAATTAAGCAAAACCAATTAAGGCATTGCAGTAGGTAGGCTGCATTCACTGAGGAAGTATTCGGATGTTAGATGTGGGTGGACATCAACTGGAATCAATGCTTAAATGTTAATGGATTTGGTTTCTTATAAAAAAAAACAAAAACATCCTGACTGTAAAATGTCAGCATGTGAAAAGAACCTGCAAGTGAAACTGCTTTTTTTTTTTTTTTTTTTTTTTGTTTCTTCAGATGAGCTCTCCCTTTTTGAACTGAGTGTTCATATTATACTCGCTGCGTGAATTAAATATTGCAGGATTTTAAACGGACACGTGAAGCCTCTTCACTTGAACACAGTCAAGAATGAACACAATGAATTATTGAACCTCTTGTGAGCTATAAATGAAGTGAATGCTTGAAAAACCTTGACTTTTTGTAACCAGGAGTGCTTGAGCTGAGCTGGTGTATTCATGGAATGTGACCTGCACCTTCACAGCTAAAAAAAAGAAAAAGAAAATGGATGTAAATGTGCTTCTAACTGAAAAATACGCCATAGTTTGGCAGTGGTAAGACAGTAGCATCTGCTGAAAATAGAGGGATGGAGGATTACCTCAAGTCATCGAAATATATTTAAAAATGTTTCTCCACTTCTATCATCCCCAGCCCTTTGTTTCCATCCTCCATCCCCTCATTTCCTGTTGCTCCCATAACTCTGCTCGTCGACACCCTCTCTCAATTTTTTTCCTCTCTTCTTTCTCCTCTTCCCTTCCCCTTGCTCAGTGTGCAGAGGACAGGCGTACACTTCACTGCCAGCAGTGATTTATACCGCTTAGGCAAATGAGTGTGGCTTACAGCATGTTGCTTCTTTTTCTGCTTCATCAGTACACATTGCGCATAACGCTGGAGCAGGTTGGAGCCTGTAGGCAGACATACAACCACTGAAATTGATCTAAGAGACATGCTGGAGGGGTTCCTTCGCAGCACAATGGGCTGATGTGATTCATTTGTGTGTTTTGGATGTAGTGCGATGTGTAAATGGGGGTGCCGGTTTTCTAGTTTGTCCTCAATAGACACTCGTGCTTTCCACCACGACTAAATTTGCAAGCTAAGGTCACTCATTGACTGTCTAGCTAATCACTAGCCGCACTAGAGGTGAGGAAAAATTGGATTTACTATAAAGCATAGTTATCCTAAATACTTCTGTTGGTGAAAGATTGGGAATGTTTAAGAATTCAGATGAAGAAATATATTCATTAGCTTGGTATAGTGAGACTGGATGGCACAACAGCTATGTCGCATGGAAAACTATTGGGAAAACCTCAACGTTAATCGTATTCAAGGACATTAATAGAACTTTGGTATCACTTTTACTTGAGACCTCCCTCTTCTAACAAACTAATCTCTAAACCATTTTAAGACCCATTTGAGAGAGGTTCCTACTCAAAACAACATGACTGAAAGAAAATTGTGAAAATATTTAATATTTGCTGTTGAGGAAGTAAGTTGTTTTGCCCAATTTTGCCAGCAATTCCATCTGAATCAGTCTAATCGTTGCCAGGAATTAGACTGCATCACACCATCTGCAGAGGGCTTCAGTATCCCAAGTAGAGCTGTGGCTTTATGAAGTGCCAAAGTTTGCATAATCACATTCCCCTATCAGTCCTTACTATATCTGTATATGAATATATGTATACATTATATAGGGAGTGAAGTACGAGCACGTAAATATGATTGCATAAGCCTGGATACATGCAGTATGTGAAAGTACAGCTATAGTGTTTGTATGCACATGCAAACATATGAAGCAATGAAAAAACTGAAAACACATAAACTAGGCTAAGCTAGAATAAAATAAGTCAAGTGAAGATTATTACTAAATAGAAGACGTGTGGTTAGGTAAAAGAAAAAAACAACCTTTTCACTTTTTTATCCATGTAAGATGCCCAGATTCTTCAGGTTCAAATGACCAATTGTCAATGGACAGATTAACCAATTGTTAATGTCATATTATAAAAATATGACAATACTTGTTATTTAAAAATATTAATCTAGGCATGAAGCTGCATGCTTTTTCTTTTAAGATAACCCTGATCATCTCTAAAGTGTAAAACAATTTATAATTCTTTAGTGCTTTGGGTGTAACAAGTTAAGGGTTACCTTTCTATGACACACAACTAAATACTTAGTTTTTGACTTGCACTAAAACTAAGTAGGCAATAGCTCAGTGGGCGTGAGCAGACCTGAGCATTTTACGGCCCATGGGTCACATTTTATATCCTTGAATGACTAGCAGGACATTTTTAAATCCAACAGGCACAAAGATGTACTTCTGCACCAAAATCCAGAATTGTTGCTTTTATTAAAAGTTTATTTTTAAAGCCGTAAGTTACATAAGAAACCTCGTACAATCTTTCAGCTGAGTGGCACAGAGCAGGATCCGTACCAGTAAACAAAGAATGAATTGAGAAATAAAGAAAGACGTGTCAGCTTATAGCTAAAAAAAGAGAGAATGATACAAAATGGAAGTTTGCACCAAGATTAGGACCTACAAACTATCTTTTTTTTTACTGAAGTCAAAGTGCTGAGCTCAGTTTTGTAAAGATTAATTATTTATGTTAAATAAAAGCAAAGTTTCAGTATAGGGGGGAACCTTTTATTGGTTAAATGCAAAGCCTACTGTTATCAGAAGGATAAAAGAGATTTATAGATTATATATACACAGAAAAATTGTGTTCATCCTGCAATCTGGTCTTGTCATCAGTTACAGATGCCTCTGTGCGACTTTGAAAAGTCTTCACATCAGAAGTCTTCCCACTTCTGATGTGAAAAGCGTCCACAGACATGAGAGTATATTTTAAAATTACAATTGTTAGAGAAAGCTCTTCACTTTTACAAAATAATTACAGCGAATTCAGTACTGTTGTCTGCCACCAATATTGTTCGGTTCTAAAAGTTTCAGACTCTGGGTTTTTGCTATTATGTTTCTATATAGAAATAAAAGGCAATTCAAAGTCTGATTAAAACAAACAAAATAATAAAAAAAAAACTTCAAGACCCTGGGAATTAGGTTTGGACAATAAATTTTTCCGATAGCATCGTTATGTGTCTAATGTGAAGTGCATTATCTCTGTATCTGTTTTTAATGTTCATTTTGTAGACGTATTGCACAAAGGGAAAATTATGTAATTTTTTTCAGACAGTCACATCGGCATCCGATGCTTTCTGAACATCTGTGCGACACAGGAAAGAACATTTATCATAAGCCCAATAGTGGGATGTTTCTTCAGAAAATGCTTATATTCTTGTTAAGTGCAGAATTTGTGTAGACTGAGTAGAGAAACGGCAACATGTCTGATTTTTGGTTTATTTTCCCAAAGATGCTATGCACATAAAGTAAAAATAATTTCTGATTGTATCAAACAAAGCTTTTAAATTTTTTTAAATGTTTTTTATTGTGAAATCGCAGCATTTTATTTCAAAAATCACAAAAATCTAAAAATAAACAACAAAAAAAAAACAACTAACCAACTTATGTAGGTTTGATCAACCAGAGGATACCAATTTCATACTGATAATTCATAATTTCATAATTGAGTGTGCATGTGTGTGTGTGTGGGTGATGGAGTCATATAGTTAGGATAAAAGAGGCGCTGCCCCATGGATACCTGTGACCTGGTCGACAAGGATACGGGAGGTGATGATGCGTCCGTACTGGGAAAAAAGCTGCTCCAGCTCCTTCTGGGTCATGGTCTTGGGCAGGCCGCTCACATACAGGTTAGCGTCACGGATGGAGGCTGAGCTAGGCCGTGCATACGACACCTGGAGAGGAACACAAACAGACTATAATACAGGCTTTTAATGAGTGATCAATATCTTAAAACCAAAGTTTTAAATGTACTGATCTTGTGAGTGTGTGTTCTGTGATTGGAAACACATGTGGATCATTAGATCCACAGGGGGGAAAATGAGACTTTATTTTCCTCCCTTGCCTTGGGGATTATCATTGTTAGGAAAAGATTTAGCTGCTTTGAACCCCAGAGAGGAAACACTTCATGCCTCAGTCAGTTGTTTGCAGGGGAAGGTATAGGAAACTTAGCCCTGAAGAAATAAACCACAGGTGGCTCTACTTTGAAAAGACATCTCAGGATAACAACAAAAGACTCACTTTACTATTTATTTTTGGCATTATTCTGAATAAAAACATGTCTGAATACAAAAGAAAAACATTGATTTCTTAGGTGTTATGTATCCTGGTTTATTAAACAACAAAGTCATTATTAGATCAAAGCTTCATTCAAATCATTGCATTAATTTTTTTTCCTAGTAAGTTTCCACGACATCTTCTCCTTTTCTGGTTGTGACACATCATGAATCCTGTTACAAACTGAAGCAGCTTTGCCTTCGAGTACTTTCATTACCCTGACAAGCAGAGACACAAGTCATCAAATAAGGTGAAAATCAGACAAATATAGTGGATATGCGGTCGTATCCTTGAGCAAGAGCATGGAAATCCTGCTTGTGAGAGAATAGGATTGGGAACAGCTGGCTTTCCCCAAGTCTCGCTTCTTTTTCACACATTTCCCTCTTCAGCCTATCTGCTCAGCTCCTCTGTCTTCTCCTTCCTCCCCTGCAGCTCTCTCCCTTTTCCCTGCCTGGTTATTTTCCATCGGCTTCCTTCCTGCGTGCTGCCTCACTAAACCTTTCCAGAACGCGTCTCTTTTTATCCCCCCCTACCCTCACTCTTTTTTTTTTCTTTTGGTTTTTCCTCTTTTCTTCACTGTACAGCTCTCCCTCATTTTCTCTCCTTGTCAGCCAACTCCAGATGTCTAATCCATCAACACCTCCTCAAGCTGTGAGCAGCATTGTGCCGTGCGATGCATGTGTGAAACAGGAGTGTACGTGCGCTGCTTGTGTGCAGGAAAAAGTTTGAAAAACTAAGTGTGAAGATTAAAGTAATCACAAAGCAATCACAGGCGCGCGCTGGATAAACGTGTCTCAGATTGTGTGCACACGTGTCACTGTGAGCTCCTTGCACCTTCAGTACGCAGCTTCCCCTCACACCTCGGCGGGGAAAGCAGCACCGCTGACAAAAAACGGAGGTGTCACGACGGAGGAAGCTGCATAAGTGAAACCCAGTCAAAGGCACATTGCCTGGGAGAAAGTGACTCTCCGGACTGAGCACACTGGCAGCGAGTGGGAAGGGTGTGACATGAAGAATGACAAACATAATTTTAGAATTACTGCACTGCCTCTTAATTAACCTTGCTGCCTTTAGGGGGGAGGGGGGCTCAGTGTGTTGTGGGAAGAGACAGCAAGGAAAGAGGGGAGTGGGAGGAAGGAAATTAAGTGTGAAAGAGTGATAGTGTCAGACGGAGATGTAGTGTTGTCTTCTGTCATGACAAAGAACTTCCTTTATCTCAGGAACAACTTGAGGCAGCGTCTTGCGTCACCGAGTGTAAAAGAGAAAAATCTGTTAACGCAGACTGTAGCACTGTGCAAACAGCCTTAAACTTCCATTTTTATCCACCAAAAACACACGTTTTCACTTACTTCTCCATGTTGACTGCTTCGCATTGTACCCCCCCCACACTTGTATGTGCTGACCACTAGATGGCAATTACCTGCCTCTGCTTTTAAAGGGCTTCAAACATTTTCTGAACTAAAATAAGTATCTGAGGGCCTGTGCTGAGACAGAGTCCAATATCAGGATTTAATGTTTGTCATGGAAAAAATAAGAATTTTTATAGATTCAGATTTTGCTCTGCTATTTTTCATTTTATTCTGAATATGTTATGACATGAAGTACCCATGAAGTTGTTAACATGTATATTTCTATAATGGTTGTAGTGTAACCAGAAAAAAATTAGTGATAAATATATGACAAAAGGTTTGAAACAGTCACATGCTTTTGTAAAGAATGAATGCATAATAGACAAACTTGTGTCTCCATGTATTAATAGATGGTCAAAATGAGGAATGAATGAATGAACAAATCGACTGATGGATGAATAAATTTAATTTGAACAGAGACTGAATGTCTAAATGCATAATTTTTTTTCATACTCTTTTCTCGCATTCAACCAAACCTGAAAAATGCTTCTGTCAGACTCAATACTTCTATGTACTTTTCCAGACTGGCCAAAGAAAATTTCACTAAATCTATTTGAAAACACTTACAGAAAGAGGCAGATTAAGTTTGTGTCATTTGTTAATATTACTCTGTGGCTCCTGAAACAACCTCAATTAAGTGCCTTTAATCTTAGCTCATATTTGATTATATTACATGTTATGTTTCACAGAATTCCTGACATCCATTACAAACATATCGACTCATTACGAGTCTCGCAAATGACAAACAGCGATGTAAAACGACAGGATCCTTTACTGAACAAAGGCCAAGTCAGGCTGTTTATACTATCAAGGGAATGAAGGGAATCTGTGGGATTTCCCACATGCAAACAAGATAATCCCATCCTATTAGATTACATTAGGCTGGACTAGACCAGATTAAATAGGATGACAGAAAGCGAGAATCTAGGGATTGCAGAAGAGCAACAGATTACGGCCCCTCTTAACTGCAACACATCAGCAGGCGCTGCTCACACGGGGATATGAGATGGGAAAATTAGATCAGCCTCATGTTGTGACAGCAGCTGCAGAAGAAGTGCATTCAGGTCCTTTCTTTTTTTGGCATTAAAATGTATTTGAATGCAGGACTGTGCTGTTTTGTTTCAGACCTATCCATTTTACCTCGGTGACAACCAAAACGCCAGGCCAATTATCCTGAAAAACACTCTGTGATAAAACAGGTTTAGAGTGAAATGGATGTTTGATACGTTTCTTCTATTTCACTCAATGATATCTGTATAATTTCACCTTTACAGATTGACATTTAGGAAGGTAATTAGCACATCAACCACAGTCACAAGCTATTTAAAAGGTGTCACTTTGATTTAGATGGTCTTTTTATTTCTCTTGGCTAAAGCACATTAATCCAATCTCGCCTGGCAGCACATTCTATGCCAGCATATCGGAAAGGCCTCTCAGACAGAAGAAAAAAAGCATTGCAATTTAGCATGACCTCCATAACTTTGTGAAGCGCATGCTAAATAAGTTGACTTCTTTTCATTTCGTGACTTGTTGTGTCAAATGTATATAAATGAAGACGGTGTTAATTATTACCTTGATTGTTTTCGTTTGAAGTCTGAGTCCATTTAATGTGTTGATGGCTTTCTCTGCATCCTTTGGGTCGATGTAGTTGACGAAGCCATAGCCAAGACTCTGTCCTAAAATTAGAAAGAAAAAAATGGAAAGCAAAGTTTTATTGTGGCATTTTTTGTTGCTTCTTTGATATTAAATTTAAAATGGTTAGTTCAGTTCAATTTATTTTGGTAAATTGTCACCATTACAGAACAAACAACAAAAAAACAATACACAAACCCATAATTTACCAAAAAAATTAATAGGCTGATGCCAAAGCCTTTTTCTATTTGCCCTGTTCAATAACTTAGCAGCCTATCATCATAAAAGATATCTTCACACAAACACGCATGTATGTACATGTATAGATATGTATACACATACACTTTTTACAAACATGATTACACAATGCATGTATACATCTACATAACAGCATAAGATTTTATCATTTTAAATTTTAAGGCTCTTTTTACCTAAATAATTTCTGAATACCATAAGGAAGACTTCTGTTCAGTGCTTTATACATTATTTCCAATATTTAAATGGTGCCTCATCATCTTGACTGAGACCTCTGTTATTGCTTCTTCATTTCCTGTGAACCAATAATCTGAAGAAGGAGCTAAGATTATTGCCTTTGCAAAATTATTTTTGGCACATTTGTAATTTAAATGACTAATTCTCAAAGGTAGAAATATTTAAACTCTTCGTATTGCACTCATAAGCTTCAGTTTTCTGTATTTGGTGACACTATTTGTAAAATATAATGACTCACTTTGAGTTACATTAACAACTTGAGCTGTGTGATGAAAGATTTACAGTATTCTGTTAACGTTATTGCAAAAAAAAAAAAAAAAAAAAAAAAAAAAGCCAAATCCCACACCTCTTCTCCTCTGGAGTAAGTGTGTTTTAAACGGCGGACTCCCTCTGAGAGCCAGGCAGGCCTGACATCTCTCAGTGTTTCCCCTGTGGATCAAGCCTTTCAACAGGCTTAGGACTTTTAAAAGCGGATGCCTCCAGCCATCAGAGGCTCTCCTCTGCCGATTTTCAGCAAACACCCCCCATTCACTAATGCCACACACAAGCTCCAAGATTCTGCAGTTCAAGCAGAGCAGCATGTGCATATTCATTGCTAATGGGAACAGACAGCGGTTAGTCAGACACAAAGTGAATCACAAAACATGGAGCATGGCTCTTTCACAAAATAAATACTTTTGGGCTATGGATATCACAGCACAGAACAGCTCAGTTGAGAGCAGGGGAAGGAGCCAGAAGGGACTTGTAGTCCTAACATCAAACAGCTGATGATTTTTCTCTTCTTCTCCTCCTCTCCTCCGTCTTCTCTGCTGGATTAACGGTGGATTATCAGACACTCTATTGTTAATTAAAAACCTGCCATCCTGGAGAGACCACTGCTATTTATATCGAGCCATTCTTCGTTCACTCTTCCTCTTGGACTCTCGGCTCACTTCAGGTGTTGAGTTTGGCAGTTTAAATATAAGTCTGAGAGAGCCATCCTTTCAGCTTCAGGTTTCTATTAAAACATGCACACAAGAGCTGGGAAAGGACAAAGCAAGGGAGAAGAAAGAAAAAGCTTGCATAAGAATGGATGATTTAAGAATAACTGTTGAGAAGTTGTGGATTAATGTATGAATTTAGAGTGGGTTAGCAAACAGGATAAATGAATTTAGTATAAATTTATAAACAGATAAAGAGAAGAATGTATCCTTCTCTTAATCTGTTAATTTTATAATAAAAATCAAGAGGAGAACTGCTGAGTCTTTTGTCCACTACTTTGCACATTCTTGGCCCTTTCTAAAATTATTTCTCCTGATTATAAACATTACAAAGTTATGGACAAATCACTCCAATGCACCAAAGAGCAAGCACTGTTTTGTCTAAAAATATCCTCATTATGGTACTCAGTAGTGACATGTAAATGATACTGGCATATATACTTTATTCATGCCTGTATGTTTTATAAATGGGAATACTAGATGAGGCTTTATTCCTTCCCCTGGAAGTTTAACACCCTGTAGAGCTGAAAAGACCAGGGTGGGGATCTGGCTGCTATTGTTTCTAAAGTAAAGACAGAGAGAAACATCTGCCTAAAGCTTCAGACCAGCCTACATCTAACACTTCCTGCCCGTAACGGAGTGGCTCACAGTAGGGGTCCGCTGGCAGACTACCTGCATTCACATGAATGAGTGGGAGATGGTACAATAACAATGGCAGATGTACACACATTCGTACATCTACTAACCATTTAAAAGGGCAGGAAACCATTTAAAATAGCAGTTTTGACACTAAGCCTTCTCCAGCTCTGTGATAACAGGGGCATGGTTAAAATTTAAAGTACAATGGTCTCTGAGGACCAGCAGGCTGCAAGGTCAGTGCAATCTTTAAATGTTTTGTCTGTTTCAGCCCAGGAAACATTGTCATTATAAGTTGATTGAAACAAAATCTGATGCATTCTGACACCTATCTGCAAGAAAATCTTCATCAATTTGAGCTAGTCTAGGTTGTCTATGTCTGTATATCAGACCAGGCGCGCCAGCTTTTGTTCCCCATGAACATGAATATTCCTTGGATAGCCATTACAATGCTGCCGGTTCACCGTTGCTTCTTCTGTAGACTATTGTTGATGGACACTGACCACTGCAGACCAGAAGCACAGAACAAGAGTTACAGCTAGGGTCAGTTTTGAAGAAGAAATAGCCTTCGTTGTCCCCAAATGTGGATAATTCAGATGTAACAGCGGCACCAAGATGTGTAGATTCACACAAAACAATCAAAAGGTGTCGAGAATATACATAAAAAGACAAAATTAGCCATAATAATAATACATTCTACAGGAATATACCGCTTAAAAACTATTGTGCAGTTGCTAGAAATAAAAACATTCACAATCCACGGGACGTGCAACTGAGAAGAATTACTTGTGCATGTGTATTAAACATTAAAAACTATAAACTGTTTACAATATAGTATATCAGTGCAGTTCAGAAAAACAGATGTGCAGTAACAGCAGAAATGTTATTTAAAAGTGAGCAAAACAGTGCAATGCTAATGACAGTAGAGATGTAAATACATTGATTTGGTTGTAATGCTAATACATTACAGCAGCAGCTGTTAGCAGAGTCTAACAGCTGCTGCGAGGAAGGATCTACATTACTGCTCTTTTGTGCATTTGGGATGCAGCAATCTATCACAGATGGAGCTCTCCAGTTCAGCATGAACTGAGAAACAGTGTCTATCATAGATGTTATTTTAGCCAGAGTCCTTTTGTCTCCCACTGCACGCTAAATTTACTGTAGGAAACTTGCATAAAGAGTCTGTTTGGTGAAATTTTATTATTTGAAAATGGTATAATTGTAAATGTTAAGAACCACACTGATATTTTATAATTACAGAAATTATGGCTGCATCTGAGGCAGCGTGAAGCAGCTAATGAAAAGCCTTGATATATAGCCTTTAATGGGATTTTAGCTAAAAGAAAACCATCCTTGTGCTTATCAATTAGCTGAATAGATACATTAAGTTATATATTTTAATCATCAGCTGAATGGTAGAACTCGAATGAAGCTTAGCTCTTGAAAATGGCTTTTTAATGAGGTGAGACAGTGACTTGTTTTTGATTTGTTAGTCCTTTATGAGCATCATTTACAGCACTGGAGACGAACTTGCTTGATAGCAAAAAAACTGTTTTTTATGGGGAAAAAGTTTTAGATGTAAAACTGTAAATGTACCAATGGTATAGAGGTCCTCAAACGGACCATGTGAAGTATATAATCCCTGAGCGTACAGTAGGTCGTTAATAATGATAGAGTGTGTGCAGTTCAGATACCGCAACAGAGCTGCACTGCTTTATCACAGAGTGGCACATGTCCGCCTTCACTGAGAGACTAACCACGAGGGGCTGGAGGAGTAAAGAGGTGAGGGCTAAGCTCCACTCCTCTGGCAGGCCTTTTGTGCAATTGGACGTAAATTGTAAAGGGAGGTGGGCATGTTTTTCAGTGGTAAAAATCACTGCTATTTCTAGTGAGAAGCTCTTTGGTGTGTTGGCGAGGAGTTATGACTAAGCCATTATTTGTTTCCTGAGGAGCAGCAGGATGCCCAATGTGCGAGATGAGAAAATGAGTGTACTTTGAGCTGGTGTCCTGCCTGCTGGCACCAATATGTAATTTCATTTCCCCCCCCCAGTTCCCGTCTGTGTATACACACATTCGTATACACTAGGTAAGAGGGAGTAAATAAACACTAACTCAACTTTGAAAGATCCTATATCTTTATATGACCAGCATAAGTAGATGCATGCAGAGCTACATGGATATCCAATCAAGTTTTATACAAATAACATTTTTATGATGCTGTGTACTGTACGGTATACAATCTTATGCAAAAAAAAAAAAAAAAAAGAGATTCAAGCGCTTATTGGCTGTCCTTATTTTTTGCCTTTTGTTGTATTATGTGACTAAGAGCCATGAACTACAGACATGAAAGCGTCTCCATCTCATGCTATCATCAGGCAACACACTATAGTCCCTTTGATCTAAAGTGGGAGCTACCAAATGAAACACATGGCTGCGAGAACCTATTTTACAGTGTACCTTACTGCACTCTATTGTTCCTAATAACGCTCTCTAAAATTGTGCAGCTATTAATCAAACAATTTTATTTGACCTGTAGACGCTGCAGTAAAAACATGTATTGTATGGCGCTGCAGTTGCGTGTAGGTGGGAGAGGCAATTTGCAGTGCCATTGTGTTCAAATTGTATTTAAATTATTCATTTTGTGCTTTCATAAAAATAAGAAATGCAACACAGTCCCTGCATGAATCTGTAAAGATGTTTAAAAATATATAAATATTAAAAAAAAAAATCCATTTGTGAGACAGGATCTTTACAGGCTATCTATTTCAGTTTCCCAGTGATTCCCATGTGCTGTCAGCAGCTGAATTTTCTGTCACTCAGAGGTCAGAGAAAGACATGCAATTGAAAATGGCAAAGAGAAGCAGCAGTGTGCACAGATCAAGAGAGCTATGAGCAAATGATGCAAAAGCATCTAATGAAGACCAGCACTGTTTCAATGTCACAGAATATTGAGCTGAATTGCTACAAAATTTTAGAACAGACAAAAAAAAAGTTTTATCTGTCGCATTGCTTCCATCACATGATTTCCCCTTTGCAGCTACAGCAACTCCAGGTAGAGCTATTTCTGATGCTATGAAGCTTTTCAAGATTTAAAAAGGTACCCTGTCACCAACTTTATGTCAAGCCCCATCTCACTTGATTCAAAGACTCTCAACCTCATGAAAAATGGGAAGAGGGACTAAACACAAAGAGAACAAAAGACTGCAGGGCCTCCAATACCAGCAGTACAGTAAGAGCATCCATGTGGCATGTATTGAGCCCATTTAAATAACTAAATTCATAAACAGAACCACATCCCCCGCACATGCATCTACTGTAGATCCATCTCCCACTCACTCATTCAACACATCTTTTCCTCCTGGGTTGCCAAGGTAGCAGCCACTGTTGCAGTCAGGAGGCTCCCACTTTCAGTTCCCAAGGCCCTGCTTCCACCAACACAGACACACACTTGCCCACGTAGGAGCTCACGGACAAACACGCACACACACGCATGTAAGCCACCCCCTCACGGTGGCTCCCAGAGCCTCGGGGCCAGTGGATGGCCGCCTGCAGTGTGTGGGCTTGTTGTTTAGCAGTGTAGCTGAGAAAAAGGAGGAAGGCAAGCTCACACACCAGACAGAGGAGCCCCCTTCGAGTTGTGGATAACCCTGTTATGTCAGGACAGAGAATTATAACATCCTGAACCAGCCTGGGCCCCCCTCCGAGTCCCTTTACCCAATTCAACCAACACTCTGGCTTCTCCACCTGCTTGCATAAAGTAAATTAAAAAGTGAAAGGTTGGAGGGTGGGCATCCAGCCTGGAGGCTCTCTCTGACTTTAGGTCCAGGGCTAGCACAGGGGACAGTCGCAACCCTGGTGCTCCATGTAAAGGCCACTCAGAGTGAAATGAAAGGGGACAGAGGCTGTCTGACGTGAGGGTCACAAGAGAAACAGTGCAAGCTCAGGACGGCCAGTTCTAGGTACAAAGATAAAGCAGGAAAGGGAAACTGAAGGAGGGGAGGGTGCTGCGAGGGGAGACAGGACATTCTCGGGACTCTGAAACTTTAATGTGTGTCTGCCTGCTTGTGCATGCACCTCTGAGCCTGTCAGCTCTCTTAATACCTGGCTTTGGAGATGTCAAATCCTTTTTTCATCTCTTTCCATGTCAGCTTTGTTCACACTGTCTTCAGCCTTCAGCCTATTTTCAGGCTCAGATAAATGCAGCCTGTATGTGGGATATAAACACCAGACTAGATCTCACACAGCATGATTTCAGCAAGGATTAACAGCAGTTTGTAACAGTTTGTAGCTCCTGGGAAAAATATCAGATAGTTGTTTAAGAGGTAATGTTAGGGGAAATGGCTCCGATTTTAACACTAAGCATGAACATACTCAGTTTCACTCACGATCGTGGCATGAATATTAATTTTTGATGTACCAAAACAGAGCTGCGGATCAGTGAAAGGATAATGTAGTGAATATTAGCTCCTCTGATATGTTATTGCAGTTCAAAACGAGAAAACAATTCCCCAATAAAAACTAATGAAGGTCAAACCTTCATATTCAGTTTAGGCAAAGCAAACTGCAGTGCCTTAGTACTCATACCCACTGAACATTTTGTCATGTTAAAACCGCAAACGTTAATATTTCACAGATAAAAATCTTAAAAACATTCTGTACATGTGTCTTCAAGCATACTTAGTCAGGCTGTAAGTTTTCTATGTTTTCACCAGTTTTACATATTTAGACACTCAAATTTCTGCAGTTATTATAAACAGCAATTTTCAAGTCTTGCCACAAAGTCTCAACTTTGGCCATTATAACTAACTAACCTCTCACAGATTTCCTCTCAGTCCATCAACATTGACCAGCCTAATTGTCCCTGCTGAAGAAAAGCATCGTAACAACATGATGCTGACCATATTTCCCAAGATGGGACAAAAGATGGTGTTTTCAGAAAACTACTACCAATGAACAGAGGTAGTTTTGTTCTGGTCAGTTTTGTGTTACTGACCAGAGTTACATCTTCTCATATATGGAAGATGAATTGAGTAAAACTTCAAATTGTTTCCAAATGCTTTGGATACAATTTGCTTAGAGACTGAATTTGTGATGTAAATCTGCAATGGTTACAGATCACTGAAAGCTTCTCTGTTTCATTTAAAACTCTCCTTGGCTGGTCTTTTTTGGATGCCACACTCCATCCATTTTTGGAGGATAATCTCATCATGCTTTAAACTTTTCAATAATTTTCTCCCTGATCCTCTGAGTGTGTTCACTGGACTTGAATCCAGCTCTCTAACAGACATATTTGACTGAACAGATTACATTCCCACAGTTTGGAATGTAATCTCCATTCCAAATTGACAGAATTTTATTTTGGGGTACTAATGGTGGCTGCATATAAATACAATCCACAATTTTCAGACACTTATCAATCCCTTTCCTTCTACTTCACAATTATGTTCTTCGATTTGGTCCTACACATGCAATCATAATAACACAAAATATGGCAAAATATAAAATAAAAGTGAGCAGAACAGTATCTGTTAGAAGCAGTTTGCGCCCACATTAAATGAATAAAGGTTTTACCTGCCCTCATGTAAGGATGTATCCACAGTCGGCTTTCATGAAAAAGTGAAGCTGCTGTCTGTCAGAGGTGCTCCAGCTTGAACTACTCCACATCTGACATCACTCTCCATCTATTTTTCATAGCCAACATCTGCTTGGCTTGCTACATTGTCACTATAATTTGCATCAGTTCCCCATATTCCCTGTATAAAACCAACACATGGAAGGTTGACTAGCGTGCACAAAAGGACTTCAAACAGTGGGCTTTCAGATGATTTCCTTTCAGGGTTTGATGTAGAAATAAGAATTACTTCAACTGCACAAACAGAATAAATGGTATGCCGGCTTTGATACAGAAGCTTTGTAAGTGCTATTACCTGAGGAACATAAGGGTGACTTGAGCAGGCAGAAAAAGGCTATCACTATTGTAATTTTCTCGGGCTTACAGCGCCGGTAATAATCAACAAGATGCTGGAATGCAAAAAACCGGCTGGCCATAAAACTATAAGCCCCCTTACCCAAACTGCTACTGCCCCATCGAAGCAGTCAATTCTCGCTTCAGCGTGAAAAAGTTATTTTCTTCTCCACATCATTATGAAAACAAATGTGTTCTTTTCTTCTGCAGAAATGCAGCTGATGCAGGAAAATTATCCCGTGAAATGACTTGCTGACAAGGATCAGTCAATTCAATTTCTGTGTGCACTGGCATATGTAGATATTTGGCAGTGCTGATTCAGTACAAGGTCCACATGAATTTCTCTCAAGTGTTGAAAAAGGTTTGAACTTTTTCAACACTTAAATGAGTTATCACTTGGATTTAGGTCTCAGAGTGGTTATTTATCCGTCATCATATATTTGATTTACTTTTCATACGATTTAAAGACGAATGGAGGGGAATATGAATGCAAAGTGCTGTAAGGGGGAATATTTTAGCTCACAGATTCCAAAAGCTGTTGCTGCTGTGATAAAAGTACATTGATAAGTAAAGGCAGGAAAACGTTGGAGATTGACAGCACTGTGCATTTATATTCAGCTACCCCCTACTGACTTTGAATGGGGCAGATTTATGAAGTCTCCAACTAGTTGCAAAATCCAGACATTTTCCTATCTGAGCTGTAGATCACTGCAGCTCCTCCAGAGTGACAATAGCCAGTCGGTCAGTGTAGTTGGACAGTCATGTCTTGGTATGTTTGCAGTTGTGCCATACAGACTCCAACATCTTAAAAAGTGAAAATGTTCAAGGGGCTTGGATTCATTTTCAGTGCACCACCGTGTCTTCTTCACAAGTACAGAGGCAGGCAAGGCATGAACAGGTAGAAACCCAGGGCCCGTGTGCAGGTGTGTGTTTTTGTGTGGATTTGCAGTAAGCTTGCTTTAAATAAAAAATTAACCTTCATGTCCCTGGCGTTTTATGAGAGCACCGGGCAGAAGTGGTTGCGTAAGCAGGCATGAAGGTAGGCGAGCAGGCAGCCGTGCAGGGAACAAGAAAGACACCCAGGGGTGGCTCTTCTACTGGCTGAAGTCAGCCAGGGTGACAGACAAAGCTGAAGTGTCTACGCCTGCCAGCACTTGCCTGAGCCTCACGCCATCCTGGCGTCATTGGATTTGACAAGAGCAAGTCCACAGGAAGCAGCGAGGATGCTGAGGACCTGTCTGTCTCACATACCTCTGAGAAGTTCAAGTGCTAACACCTTGTCAGCAGGTTAGTCAGGACTCAAACACAGCTGGAAAAACAGAGGTGCAGAGAAACACATGCCAATTATCATTTGCTTAAAGTGTGCCTGATCACATTTTAAATAATAAAGCTGATACAAAAGTGGAGCCCCTCTTACTAATAGTTAGGAAATTCACATCAAAGTGGTTTTGTGAATATTTTTGTGAATTTGTCTAAGAACTAAAAACCAGCTCTGTACTTTTCACTCAGAATAACAGAATATGAAAGAAGACGGGTGTTATAATTCCCACCAGTATGAATAATTTGGAACTACAGAAATCCCTAACCCTAAAGATTCAACATAGCAAGAAAAATACTCTCCTCTTTAAATCTTGACACACTCAGAAATTTTAAAAGAAAGACTCTAAATGTCGATCTTCCTCACATTCATTTGCACATTTTAATGATAGATGAGGAAAGGCTTCTAATGTACGCGTCAGTCTGGAAAAAAAGAGAGATCTCTTTAGACTTACCACCCTCTCTCTCCCAAACCTGGCTTAGTCTGTTAATGATTTGGATGACTGTTAGAGAGCATGAAGCCTCTTGGCGTTCCCTGCTGGAAGGAATCAGTGCTTTGTTAGCCTAAAAGTTTGCACGGGAAAATTGCACCCATGGGAGAGCAAAACAGGCATACACCGCAGGGGGAAACAGAGGGAGGGCAGGATTTATTTATAACACTTTTTGCGTCGATGCTAAGTCATCACATAGTCCTTGTAGTGCAGAGCAGAGAAGCACCATAAATGCTAAGAAGTGAGCGAACAAAGATTCTCATTCCTCTCAGTCCCCATTTAGGAGCAGAGCAAATTTACAGCGACGCTCGACGTTTCTCAAACTCTCTCCAAGTATCTGCCGCTCGCTCGGTTCCTCGCTGCGCCTGCTTGGCAAATCACACTTGATGCGAGGGGGGGAGAAAAGAACCAGGTGGAGAGAGAACGCGGTGATAGCGATGATGATAGCATGTGGTATCCCGGGGTTATTTTTGCACACAACATCCACCATTATCCTGACGTATCTGACTCTCAGGCTCCATTTTGTGACCCATTACGGCATAAGAGGAAGAAGAGGAGCCGTGGAGCTGCAGAAATATGCTTCAAAGAGCGCAAGCCCAGGAGGAGGCATCAGTGTTCGGCCTGCAGCGATCCCTGGTTAACAGTCAACCTGTCATTTCTGTTGGACTTTTAGTTAAGAGGAAATCAAATTTAATGATTTAGCTCACACAAGTATCTATGTATGGGTGTGTGTGTGTGTGTTTTTTTTCTTCTTCCCACTATGAGTGCCTGCTTGCGATCCCATGGCTTGGTGATCTTGCCTGCCTGGTACTCTTTAATGAGATTATCAGGAGTAGAGTGTCAGTAAGTAGGATCTAAAATGAAAGCCATTATGGAGCATTATCAGGGAGCTGTGCCACCCCAACTCCCCTCCCCCACACCCACCAAAGATCCATCTGCCGCATGGCCACCCACACAGCCACTACGCCCAGATTACAGCCGTGATTAGCACCGCAAAGAGCTGCTTAATTTAAACACCTCTGGAGAACATGTGGCACTTTGCTGCACGGCTGAGTCGCCATGCTTCAACACGCTGAGGACAAGGACGCCGTGCGCATCGCTTAAAACAAATCTTCTCCAACACCTAAACTGTGAGGCTCGCACGCGAGCCCAATCAAGCCGTGTGACATTTGATTTCTTGAATAACAGAATTTTTATGTTAACATACACCTTAAACAAATGCAGCTTCTTACTTACCTTTTCTCAACTAATCTGATCAGTGATAAGGCTTTTGTTAAAAAAAAATAAATGCATCACTCTCCAACCAAGTAACCGTTGTAATACTTCTGTTTTAGTACAAAATACAGTTTGAAAGGTAATAACGTTAGGAAAATGTCTTTGACTTAAAAAAAAAATTAAAAATAAAAAAAAGAATAGGATTTTGAAGTTCAGTCCAGTGACTACTTTAGCCTAAAAGTTCAACTCTTCAGCCTCAGATGGACTTTAACAAACAAAATCACCTTCTGCTGAACTTTCCTTCTCTTTCATTTCACCAAAAATGTTCGTCCATATATAGCTCTGTTCAAAATAATAGCGATCCAAAATCACTAACCAGATCAATCATGACTGTTGGTAGAAATTAGATTTTTACATGGCCAGTAACATAGTGGAAGGTGGAGGAATATAAAACCTGTAGTGTAGAGAGAACATGCTAGCTGCTGGTTTTGGACAACTAAAGCATTATTAAATACTAATTATTATGTAAAATAGTGGCAGTAATGATGGAAAACAATGAGGTCAATCATTCTGTAAAAGAAACATAAAATGAGAATGAGAAGTTGTTTAATAACTTGCCCGTATAAGACAGTAAATGTTGTACATGATGGTTATAGTTCTCTGTAAGTCTCGATATATAACATTCTACTGTTGTTATAAAGAAATGGGTGAAAGTACAGTTTGGAGTTGCTTGTCAAGTTTAAACCAGTCAGAAGCCTCAGGTCTTCAGAGATCTGATTACTCTGTTCCAGGGATCAGAACTAAATGAGACAAAACAGTTTTTAGTTTTGGTATTTCTCAACTTGACAACAAACTCCCTGAAAACATGAGATGGGTAAAAAGTGTTGGTTCCTTTAAATCACGACTGAAAACATGTTTGCTTACAAAAGCTTTTGATCAAACAAACTGACTAATGTACCAAATAGTTCATTAGTCAGATGTGTTTTTTTATGCTTATGCTTCTCTTACAATTTTCTTTCCATCTTCCCTTTGATTTCCTGTAAAGCTCTTTGAATTTCCTTCTGTATAAATGATTTTATAGAAATAAGCCTGCCTTGTACCTTATCCCTTATTCCAGACATTTATCAGATATAACATAACATCAGTAAAAATATGAATGGAGAGAGAAAAACAAAAAAAGCAGTGCAGAAAGTGATAGGTTAGACCAGAAAAATGGGAAACTAAGGAAAACTATTCTTCTAATGAATTACAAAGACTCAGTGCATTATCAGCAGACTGACGAATGTCTACAGTGATTACAGTAACAATTAAAAAATACATATGTTAAGACAAGCTTTTGATAAAAAGCATCTGCGAAGCTACATTGCTTAAAAAATGAGTGGTGGCAGAGAACACACTGACTGAAAGAAAAATGATGCAACATTTTGTGGATCGATGAAAGAGTGGTTATTTTTGTGCTGAAGGACCTACAGACAGTTTATCAAATGACACATAAAAACTGAATTCAAGCCCAAGTGCATTGTTATGCGTGGTGGCTCAGGCGTTACGACATTAGATATTTATTGGAACCTTGGTATCTGGTCTTTTTGTTCCAGTGATATCATGGATCACTTTGAAACCATCAAAACACTCCAAAATGTTATTGCTTTTCTGTTGCCTGATGCTAAAGACAAAGCGCTCTTTCAATGGGTATTTAAACAGCCTGATTTTCTGGCTTTAGTTGAAAAGAAAATCTGCAGGTTGACATAAAAATGATGTTTCTATGACAAAATCAAGACATTTCGAAGAATCATTGGATGTCGTCTAATCCTTTTGGGTTAGTTCCTTCTGTCTGGTGCAAGTTGGTCAACTCCTTACAACAAAGCTGTGATTTTACAACTACATGTATGATTTACAGCCAGGCTTGCATTTCATTTACAAATTCAAATGTTTACTTCATGAACAAAAAATGCTTTGACACTAAAATAACTTTCTTCTTCTTTTAATTTTTGTAGAGTGATAACACAATTAATAAACCTCGGTGGCTTTATGTTTAAAATGTATTTATGTGAAGGCAATTAAAAAGTTTCCAAGTGTTATTACTTAATTTTTAACCTGCTGGAATTATTTCGAGTGCAGCTGCAAGTGAAATTAATTCATATCTTGGTTATATATGTTCACTGCACATCAAATGCAGAGATCAAGCACATCAAAAAGCACAAAATAGTACTTCAAAAGTATGTTGCTCAGAAGTAACTTTAAAATTGACTTGTCCCATTGTTTATGTGGAGAAACTAAACGTCTACATAATGCATAATGTTGCATAATGCATAATGTTTTTTCTACTTCAGTTTAAGCATGTTTGTGAATTAGTTGTATCAAACATATGTTTATGTTTTTAAGACTTAGTTGAAAAATTCCCAAATTGCCTGGTGATTTTATGTTACTTAAAAAAGCAATCCTCTGGTGTGATGCAGCCAGGACTCCTTTCATACCTGTGATCTTATCACGAACGAGCTTGCAGGACTCGATTTCGCCGATGCTGCCGAACAGGCTGCGGAACTCCTCCTGGGTCATGTTCTGGGGCAGGTAGTTCACTATGAGGTTCGTCTTGCTGTCGTCATTTGTCGGACCGGTCTGCATGGGCGAGGGGCAGCCACGGCTGTTGGTGGTCGGGCCGTTGGCTGTGTTTCCTCCACCGCTGGGGCCGTTTGTCACTGGAGCCTCCATGTTACTGATGATCTTTGAAAAAACGCAGGAGGAGAAAAGGGAAAATGAAAAGAGGTTCATGAGAGAGGAAGGACTGAGCAGAAGGAAGAGATGGAAAAAGGTGGCATTCAGTAGGATGAGAATGACAAAAATGTTATCCTGAAAATCTTTTTTCTTGCAAATATGTTTACTTAATTTGAAGACAAAAACAGACTGTAAATCAAGAGACATAAATACATATTTTCTCAACATTTTTCCCCCTCATTTCCATAAGAACAGAAAGTTCATAAAATGTGAAGTTTTGATCCATGAAGTTTTTAACAGATGTGTACCAGAAGCATTTAATCCTCTTTGAGTTAACTGCCAACCAATAAATGCCACATATTCTACATTAAAAATATGTTGAATAATTTTAAAGTGAAATTTATTAAACTCTTCAAATTCCTCAATATTATTATACAACCCGTCGCTCTTTTTAAAAAAATTTAATCTCAGCTTGGAGAACTTGCTGTCTAACTAAGGATTACCATCGTCTTTAATGGTGTTATTCTGCCTCCATATTTTAACCCAGAGGGAAACAATTTTTTCAGACATAAATCAATTAAAAATTATCTCCTTGGTGCAGAACGTAGCTCTGAACCATAACAGTTCCACCACCGTGGCCCCAAATTGACATGAGAGCCTTTTTCTGAGGCTGCCCTTCATGTGTCTAGTGTATTACTTCAACAGCATGCAGTATTTCCTATTGGTAGGAAATACTGCATGTTGTTGAACTTCTACCAGTTACAGCTGCAGAGTTACTTGCATAATAAATCCTGGGAATGTTTCCATCTTCCGGTCTTGGCCTCAAGCTCCCTCCTAAAAGGCGATTTTATTTAGACTGGAAAGATTCTTTCATTGGTACTTTTTCCTAAAGCTTTCAGAGAGCTCCATAAATCTTGGCATGGCAACACCTCGCACTTCAAACGCAAAAAGGAACACCAGGTGCTAGTTAGAGGTTTAAATAAGACAGGTTTCATCTGTTACCACATACGGAGGCTGTGATCACTGGCAAATAGTCTGCAGCAGAAGCTTTTTGAAAGTTAAAAAGAAAAAGGTCTTGGATTGGTTAAATTTGTGTGTTAACATTTTTTCTATTACTATTAAAATGGAAATTACAACAAAATATTAGGTTAAGCTGACCTTTATCTGAGAATGTCATCTTTAGTAAGAAGGCAGAATTAAAGAGGATAAAAATAAACTATAAGCATATATGTGCATATACTGTATTTTAACATTATAGATTCTCATACTGTCATGCCATAAAATGAAACATCCTAACTCATTTAAATCTTCCCTTTATAACTAGGAATCGTAATTATTTCCTTATGCTACTGAAGGAATTAATATAATTCCTTTATGTTACAAAGGAAAGTCTTCAGGAATGAATGTAAATTGATTATTATCAAATTGTTAAAAACTTTCATCTTTTGCATAAATACAGTAGCAAACACATAAATCACGCCATACACAGTACATTTAACATCTCTAAACATTCATAAGTAACAGACACAAAAAAGTTAAACAAATAATCCATCATAATCTCTTTGTAGTTCATTGAGGACTGTTTACTGAGAAATGTTTCTGACATTTCATGTACGGACAGTATCAGAAGGAGCCCTTCAGCTGGCAGGCTGATGGCTGATGCTGCTGCTGTGACAGAGGGAGGTTTGCATATTTATATAGGAGTTTTTTGCAGAGCATCTCAGGATCAAAGTGTTCACAGAGTGACTGTGAGGTCGCTGTGAGTGTGAGAAAATACAGACAGAAGTGCAAAGAAATGAGAGCCAGGGAGATGTGATTTCCAACGTTACACATTTCCTACCAAACCGGTTTTGATTATTTCAACATTATGAGGAACTACACAAACAGTTACATTAAACATGTTCACGTGATCAAATGAAACATATTGTGTACATTAGGGAGAGAGTGTGCATAAGATAGTAAATAGCCTGTTTTGGCACTCAAGCAAAAAACGGAAGAGGAACAGAAACTATTTTTATCACAGATCTTAAATCCTCTGTTTCCTGTCTCTGATGGACTGCATTGATGGTGATTCTGCATGAAGAGTCACGGAAACTAAAAGGTGTAGTCAAGTCCTCTCACACAACAGCAAAAGCTCTTTCTGACCTAACATTATGACACAAAAAGCTGATGATGCAAACGGCCTTTAATCTGATTACATCAAATTTGTAAGTCATCGCTCAGATCTCTTCTTTCCCCTTGCTCAACTATTCAGCTTTCGGTCTATTTTTAACTATCCTTAAGTATGAGCAGAAAGGCTGCACTTGGAAGCTGGCTGGTTTTAGCAAAGGAAAAACGACAAGTCCTGCTTCTCTATTTCTGGATTATCAAAAGGCGGGGCTGGTGTTCTAATAATATAGCTCAAAGCACAATTTAAAAATTTCCTTCTGACTCCAGAAATAGTTTCCAGGGGGAGAAAAAAAAAGACCAAATTACACACTTACTTTGTGCTCATTTCTTGGCTTTAATGACCTTTTATCTATATATGATGCAATAAATTATGCAACAGATTTTATTATTTAACAGAAAAATTTTTATACATTTTTTCTGTTATATATATACATATATATATATATATATATATATTTTTTTTTTTTTTTCTAACACTTTTTCCTTTGAGCATTTATTTGCTACATGAGCACTCAGTAATTTTTAGCAATGATGTTTTCTGATGTTCTTTATTGAGTGTCTTCTGGACAACTGTCATATATATCACTTTGTGTGATGAATATTGATGGACTCATTTGTGTTTCTGACGTTTCATGTAAAGCAAATAAAACCAATTCTTAATGTTTGGTTTATTATAACTAAACTAACCTTTAAAATGAGTCCTAAAAGTTCGCACAACTGCAGTAAACTTGTCATCTAGTTTAATTCTGTCAGACTCCCAAATAACTACATCATCAATATTTCTCGATAGATTACCTGGGGCTAAACATCCATCCTTTCCCTGATTTCTGGAACAGCCTTTAAAGTGAGGCTGATTTTTCTAACACCCTTCTGTCCCTCCACAGAAAACATGCCAGCCTTCTGCTTCCTGTTCCCAACACACAAATGCATGCGCAGGTTTGCATCCATCCATCCGCAGTGAGTAGAAGAGCACGCACTCAAAAGGCAGCGCACACATACGGAGAGAGAACAATGGCTCAGGCCTACAGCAGAAAACAAACAGACAGGGAGATGTCTAAAAGCTCTTAAGATGAGAGCTGCATGCAAATTGTTCTTTTGACAGTATCCTTCCCTGCTCACTCACTGCTCTGCCACAACAGAGATACCGAGACAGGCTGAGAAAGACGAGGGGAGAATGGCGTCTACTGTAGCCATAACAGAGTTGATTGGAGAGGGCCTTATTAAATCTGTTTACATTCCCCGCTGAGCACCATTCTGTCAGAGAGACTTTCAACTCCATGGGACATATTCTGAGGAGTTTTTACACCAAAATGGCTGCCTCTAATTAACAGGGACCTGCCGAGTCTCAGCAGCCAATTATATTGCTCTCTTCATCCCTGCCCACCAGCGTTGGTGCTGCTCAGCAGTCCACTTCATGTTGGTTGTGAACGCTCCAGCTGTCCTGGCTCTCCCACTGTGGAGCCTGGTGCTGGGGACACAATTCATAGCATCCACGTCTTGCTGACTGTGCACAAACACTGCAGCTTAGCCTCAGGAGTTATATTTCAAGTCTTGCATGGGACATATAGCATTGTTCTTTTTTAAAAGTAACACACCCACTGAAATCCTACATTGAAACTTGATATAAAATACATGTATATATATATATATATATATATATATATATATATATATATATATATATATATATATTGCTCCTCATCTCTGGAGAAATAAAACACCATTAGAACTATGAAGCCCTTACATTTGATATTGAAAATTTAAATTGGACATTTTATTCCTTTATAACCTTAAACTTCACTGTATTTTATCCTTTTATGTTACAGATCATCTGTAAAATGGAAGAAGGACACATGGATAAAGTTTTTCATTCTATTCACTAAGAATACATTGTTAAGCTGCCAGCTCTTTGAACATCTAGAAACTATAATTTCTGCCCATTTTCAATGGAAAGCGTCTTGAGCTCAGTCAGATGGAATGGGGACCATCAAGTCTTATCACAGATTCTCAAATTGAGTTATGTCAGAATGTTGACACAGCAATCTAAACCATTTTATTAAAGCTCTGGCTGTACTTTTAAGTTCATTGTCCACCGGCGCAATGGATCTCTGCAGCTCCTCCAGCGTTACCATTGGGCTCTTGGCTGCTCCTCTGATTAGTGCACTTCTTGCTCAGCCTGCCAGTTTAGGTGGACGACCATGTCTCGGCAGATTTGCAGTTGTCCTGGACCTTTTTATTTCTGGATGATGGACTGAATTTGAAAAGCAACCCTACATGGAGTAACAGAGTAAATTTTTATTTTTTTGCTGTTGTAGTTTTTGAAAACCATGTGTAATTTTGCTTCCTCGTCATAGTCATGCACATCCTTTTGCTCGTCTGACACTTAAAACCCCCTAAAACAGGTCAAAGTTTATTGCCGTAATGTGAAAATAAGTTGAGAAGCACAGTAGATATTAAAACAAAGCAAAGCAGTGAAAAAGCTTTAAAGAAAAGTGCATCAGAGTAATACTGAGAGGTTTCAAAAGAACTTGAGTGCTTAAAAATAAGAACAAAAAGCAAAGAAAAGCAAAGTAAAAACTTGAGAAAGTCTGAGTGTCTTAAAGGAAGAAGATGTTCCTCTGAAACATCACAGGAGACACGTGTGAATCATTTTAACCACTAGAGCATGAATATGTAGAAAGAAATTTAAATTTAAACTAAGTGGCTGAATATCTACTGAACTCCCTCAAATAACTACATATGCTGAAAACGTCAGCAGCAGGAACAGCTTCCTCTGCCACCCATTCTCCCTGCTGCCTGCACTATAAAGCCCCCATCCATCAATCTCTCCTCTAGTTCCGACTGTCTCAGTCAGCAGCATCACCAACCAGTGTGCAGTTATGTACACAGTGAAATATCAGATCATATCACTTCATGAGTGTGTAAAATGGCTGGGCCATCCATTTGGCAGAAGTAGTCTCCTTACCATCTTTGGCTGTGTCAGCAATCCCTTCTCTGCCCAGCCCTGGAGCTGTGGGAGCTCTGCTTGACGCCACTGTGTCTCTGTCGACCCCTATGGAGCGGAGCACAGGGAGGGGGGGACGCACAGCCCTCTGTCAACATCATATACTCACTTTGCAACGTTAGGGTTATGGTGGGATTTGGGGAAGGGAGAAGGTGGGGTGATTAGTGTGTTGGCAATGTGGCATCATTGTTGAAAAACACTCTTGTACCTTTACAGTCATCACCAGTTAAACTAAAACAAAGTCAGGTCAGCAGTGTGTTTTACAGCCGTGAAAATGGAAGTAAACGCTGGGAACTGTAAGATGTAATTTTTGTAAATGCTCCGAATTTTCGCAGCCAAAAGAACAATAAATGTGTCAATTGAAGCTTGTAGATTGGCGTTGTGGCTGCAATGACCTTGGCAGAGTTTATAATGAGGGCTTCCCTCTTGCTCTCTGAAGGTAAACAAGCCTCTGGTTGAAGAGGCAGAGCCGCCACAAATGAGCAGGAGCTCCGCTCACTGACTCTCCAGAGCAAGGGGGAACTTAAACGCCCGCAGCTACCTATGGATGCTACAAGAGCCAATTTAGCAAGAGAAGAGGAAGAAAGAAGGTATGACCTCTGCCTTCATTTACTCCCTCAGAGAGACGAGGAGCGGGAGTGAGGGATCAGTTGGGAGGATGAATAAAAAGGCAAGGGTTGAGTAATGGGGAAGACACTTCCAATTGTTCAAAGGAAGGAAGAGGCAGAGGTGGGAGAGAGGAGACAGAGTCTGTGCATGTTCTGTTGTCAATGTGTCTTGTAAACTAAGGCAGGAATGCATAATGGAGGTCTAAATGAGAATGAACTGTCAGTTAGAGAGGAGGGAAAAGCAGAGGAAGGGGCGGAGAGGTCAAGGTAGAAAGGAAGACATGACATCTCTGAGGTGACAGGTGGAGGTAAATATTGAGATATTTTTGGCATCATCACAAAGACAAATCATTGGAGCCACGGCTTGTTTTCAGTGTGGTGAAATTCAAAGGAGGACTGTTGAAGTGGAGTCGGGAAGAACATGAACTTTATTGGGACAAATTGGTCATAAAGATTTCAATTAGTGAAGATTAAATTTTTTCTTTGGGTGAAAAAATCTGTAAACTTCAGCAAAATGCCAAATGTTTGTGAATAAATGAACATATTCACAAATGTCCTCCAATAGTTAAAGCCGTGAAAGGACAATTCATTCCAGAGCTTTCCGACCTTTAATGTGACCTATAATAAAATTTTAAATATAAAACAAAATAAGATTCTGCCTCTGGTTAAGTCACTCTTTAATTGATGTAAGGTTTTGGTCACCGTCCTGTTTAAAGATGTAGTTGCTTTTCATCCTCCAGATTACTGCTGAGGTTTCCTATCCGGTTTTGATTATTATGTAATCACAATTTTCTTCATTCTTTCTTGACGCTACCAACACCATGCTTCACTGCGGGTATATTGTTTTTTGGTAATGTCTTTGATACATTTATTATTACTTTTTTTGTGGAAATTATGGCCAGAACCCTCACCTGTCAAATTTTTTAAAATACATTTTCAAAAGTCCCATTGAGGAATTTTGTTTGGCTTAGATGTGCTTGTTTATAAGAAAATTATAGCATCTTCAGACCATACTCAGTGAGGACCCTCTGGTCTCTCCGGACCAAAGCTTTTGCTGTGAGATGTGGCAGGAAAAGCTTAAATTTATTTTGAGCTACAATGAATAATGGCAGATATGTACTGATGATTTTGGGGGGATTTTTATTGCGTTGCACAGATTATTGATCACATTAAAGGTGAAAAAAAAAATCAGATTTTTCTTGGTCTTCTGTTTAGATCACAGGTATGTAGCATTTATGTGAGAGAGTGGAGTGTAAACAATGACAAGGATAGTTAAATCCCAAGAGCCTAACATGAATTTGAAGCCAAATAAATACAATATAGCATAACTGACCAACATCCTTTAAATCAAGAGAAAATGCAGGGCACCAAAGGGAAAGGGATGTCTATGAAGTATGCATATCAAAGAGATTTGTCCCATCCTTTAAATGTAAACTTGAAAAGCTACCCTGGAAAAAGGAAATGTTAGGCAGAGGTGAAACATCAAACACAATTTTTACCCACTCTGCAAAGCCGTCACTTTACATACTAAGTGAATGGCGTGCTGCAGCAAGCAGACAATGCAGGGGCTTGGTTATATGTAGAAATGCGGTGATAAAAATGTAGAAAGCAGCAAGCAGATGCATATGAATCTCATTTCCAACATCTAACGTAGCACAGGGGTACAGAAGGTCAGGAAAATGAAGCTGACGTTCTTCGAGGGAGAGTTTGTGACGCTGCATCTCATTCCAAACTCCTTTTTGATGCTCAGTGCTCAACCATTTGATTAAAACAAAACAGTTACAGGCGACACTCACACACAAACACCCACACACAGCTTAACCTTGCTTCATATCCTCGCCATCCTTGTGTTTATCTCACAACAACACACGTATGTTGCTTCACATAGAGTCTGCAGTGCAATTACACAAGCCAACCACCGAGATGAAAACCCGCTCATGGATACATTTTCAATTATTCAGGGAATACATTTCAGTCGGCTCTGAGATGCTGGAAAAAGTTATTATATAATCAATACACTCTATAAGATCATTAATATTTGATGCCACGAAAGTGCTTCCCGTCTCCTTGGGCTTCCGGCCAGTGGGATCTGGGCACTGCCGTCAAAATAGGACAAGCTTTCTCCGCCTACAGCGAAGAAACATTTGCTTTCCTCTAATATTTGAAAAACTCCCTCACTTAGTTACCTGGAGTACATTTAGACTAAAATTTAACATGATCACGATTGAGAGAAAGTCTTCCTTCCCTTCCTTCCTTCCAGCGCGGTCAGTGTTGTCACTACTCGTCTGCTTTTAGTCAATAAATCTACCATTTTATTATTGCTGGCCTGGTGCAAGTTTCCCTCTCCCCCCTTTTCTCCTACAGAGCTAAGACAATCAATTTACCCTGACTTGGCCAGGATAGATGGAGGCAGGAGAGACTGCAGAGTAGACGCTGGGATGCAGGATCACTTCACAGATAGACAAACTGCCTGGCAGCTACAATATGGAGCCAGTATTCAACTAATCTGAGTTGATAGACTTTGTCTCCCAATCTTGCCTGAGGTTTTATTTGTGTGTTTTCATCAGTTTTTAATTAAACCTTGATCCTAAGTTTATTGCAGGTGCAGAGATAGCAGAAAGCATGCATTCCCCTCTCTCTGCACCCCAAAGCCGATACCCGCTCTCCTCTAGAGAAAGTGACTCTGAATTGCAGTTCCTATCAAACCGACTGAGACACAAAGAGATTAATACGACTTTACTATCTCAGTTCCTCGGCCGGTCGAGTTGCGTGTAATGCTCTCTGCACTATTGATTTTTATATTTCTCTCTCCTCTCCCTGTCTTCCTGGCTGTCTCTCCCTTTCACCATCGCTCCACCTCCACCAGCCTCTTCCGAGCCTCTGAAATGTCCTGCGGGTCAGACGGATGCTGGGCCGGATCAATCAGGAAAAGTAATCTGGGACGCCTCATGCACGCAAGCAGACACACACACATCATAGGTACTGACACAAACACACGCTCTTCCTGTGATGCTCTCTGGCCTGCCTGCCTCCACTCCCATCGATCTGCATCTACTTTACCAAATGGATTCTTCTCCTTTTCTATCCTCCTCCACCTCTGTTCTCCCTGTGTGACTCAGAATAATAAATGTTTCAGACCGCGCAAGACGTGTATGTAAGCAATTTTTCATTTAACTTTGGCTTGACTTTTTTTTCCCTCTGCTTCTCCCTCCTCACTTCTATTTCTTTTTTCCTTTTTGTGATGTTTCAGTCGTTTATCGGGATCGATGCAGTTTTCTCAGACTGCTTTGCAGTTCTCGTTGATGCTTGCTTACTTGTGTGAGGTCAAATGTCATGACAGACTGAGTCCTAAATTACGTCAGGCATCCTAAACAGAATCCAAACTCACAGAGGTACTACAGATGTTGACATTATATGCTTTTTTAGAACTGACGTTCCAGAGTTCTCAATGTGCCGAGCTAATTTTAAAATGTCAACTACAAAAACCTGAATTTATGCCAGATATTTCTGCAGAGGATGTTTTGTGAATATGAAACCTCAAAAAAAAAAAAAAAGAATAGGAAAGAAGGAAGGAAGAAAGTCAATTAAGCAAGGAAAGAGGGACACGTGGAATGAAGGAACAACATCTCAAGGAAGGTAGATAGGTAAGGGTAGGCAGTGAGGGCTTGACATTTTGCCCCCTTTCCATTCTACACTTCTAAAGTTTAACTTTTAAGATGCAAGTTTCACTACCAACTTTAACAAGGCATAGTTTAACTTCAAAGTAATATTTTATTACTTACTAAAGAGGTTCCTCGCTTATTTTGGTTTCACCAGGGGACATTGTCACTTTTTAGAATCAGCCGCCTATATAATGAATCACAATCTAAAACAATAACAGCATGGTGTTAAAAAAACAATAATAATTAAATAATTATTTAATAAAGTTACTCTTGAGTGGGAACTTTTTGATAGATATAAAATCAAACGAGGAAGTAATGAGGAGCCCGAATTGACAAAGGAGTGAACTTACCCACCGGTATTATCAGCAGGCTCACACAAGCAAGAGACATGCATAACTCAACCGCTTACAGATGTCAATTTCATAGGTATAGATTGTAATTTTGTTCTTTTCTGCTTCTATTTTAAACCTTTAAACTAATCATTTCCTATTCATGCACCATTTTTCCAGTTATGGAAATTACCATTTATTTTGTCTCTAATCCCTAATTGACATCAATTGACTTGCAAAATATGAGACACATCATGATTCCTGATCAAACATAAGTGATTGAAAGTGACCTTTTTGCTGGTAGTTTTAATGTACTGGAGTACATTTACGTAGAAAAGCATTTTTTCTACTGTGCACTGTTGGATATTGATTAGCATATTACCAATATATCCATTCATGTCAATTCTGCAATTCTATGGATAAGAAACATCCTGCAGTACATGGCATCATTCCTTGAAAAGTCAAGTATGAAACGATTGAAACTCCTAGGGCAAAATGACCAGCATGCATTTTTTCTTTTTACAGAATTTAAGACGGATAACCAACAGTTTTGTAGTAAATACATTTAACTCTTTCTATTATTTTTCTTCGAACCAAGACAATAAATACAGGTGGTTGAAGTAAATACCGACAAATATTAATGGCTGATGCAAGTTTTTCACCCATGCTGAAAACTAAAAAAAGTAAAATCAAAGAGCATCCGATGCTTTAAGCACAATGACCAGTCATTCGACATGTATATTGTTAAGAGCCACATTATGTCTGTAGCACACACATATTAAAGCCTTCATTGCTCAGCCAAACTGTAGGCGGAACTGGAGCCATTTGTCCACTGGCTGAATCCCAACTCTGCACCAACGCAGGCAGAAAATTGGTGAGCATCTTGACTCTGGAGATGACACTTCAATTTGTGCAGCTCCAGTGACTGATGCTCTGCAGTTCCTCCCCTGTGGGGGTGTGAGATCAGCTGGACACCTGCCTGGCTGCTTGGCCGGAGCCCGGAGCGCAAGGGACCGGACCTTGGAATGGAAGGCCTGGCCTTGCCCGTCAGACCATTCCCTGTCCCTGAGCCCCTCAGCCCTGGCCTTGGCCTGGCCTCTTCGGCCCTCATCACTGTTCCTCTAGCTTCACTCCTGTGCCAGTAACAGTCCCTCACCCTCCCCTCTTTACTCCTAATTCCTGATCCAACTGTCAGCTGTGGCGCCATTCCTCCTCTCAGACATTAAATCCCCATCAACAGCTTGCCAGCCTTTGTCTCACTTCTTGCCGCTGCAGCTTGCACCTCGACTTCCAGCTCAAGCCGAATCAGTAAGATGTCTTTGCTGTGAATCAGTGTTGTAATCCTGGGCTGTGACGAATGACAGTGGTCGGCCCAGGCGCTAAGGACATTTTGTGGATTAAAGAGGCTAAATCATTGTCCCCTTCCGCACTTTAACCGCTCTAATTAAATTTAAATATGGGCAAAGGTTTTAGTGGAGATGGTATCTTGTGTCTGACCAGAGCTGCAAAACACATAGAAAATGTACAGGAATCACAGTTATCAGTGTGTGCAATACTAATATTGCAAAGGACAATTTGAAATACAAAATATGTCGTCAATTATATTCCAAACGTCATGGATTAACAATATACGTCACACTACCTGGTCTGATGCATCCTTACTATGGTGCATAAATCTGACAAATGTGACAGACTGATATACTAAATATCCAGATCCTAAATATCAAAGTAAAAAGATAAAAAGAGAGGAATGACAAAATAAAACATATAAAAATAAAATAACTCAACAATTATACTTAGTGCTTAAGGCTTAGTGAGCTTATATTATGACTTAAGGCCATTTGTATTTAAACTTAACACCCATGTGAATTACAAAAAACACTGAGAAACACTTTACTTCAATTTATTCTATTTAATGCTTTAAGTAGAATAAAAACATAACTCAGTTTGTTTTTTATTATTCTGATGAGTTCCAGTCAACTATTAAACTATTAAATGGTTGTTTTCAAGCCAAACCTATTAAAAAATCTAAAGGTTTGAATAACAAAATTTTAATTGCAAACAATTTCAAGCTATTCTTTTAAGAAGAAAAATATTTCCGTAAAAGGCATCCAAATATCTGCCTCTTGCACATTTTGCACTGATTAGGAATTCTGTTTACTGGTTTTGCTTGAGATCTGATCTACCAATTCCAACCAATCCATGAGTTCTTTTCAATGGGTGACAAATAAAACAAATAAACAAAAAAATATGTTTCAGACAAATTCAGGTGTTTTTAATTCAACAGAATAATTATACAAGAATAATGTATAAAAGTATATGTCCTAACCTTCTTCTTTTTTTATTTGAAATAAAACACAAAAGACACCATCAAGTGTTGGCTGATGTGCAACAATTGAGGGACAAAGTGTTTGATTAATAAGAAAAAAATATTTATTTTAAATATCTGGCCTACTGATGACCAGTCAGGGATAATCAAATGAATATTGCCCTACTTTGATATTTTTGATTGAATGATGGATGCATATCTAATAATTTATTAGGTTAATCACAAGAAAAAGTTGATGGACAAATCAATAAGAAACTAATGTGATTATTTAAGGCATAATTAAATTAATTGTAAGATCTGTCCTAAAATTAAGAATATTAAACGAAGGATTTTTCATGAGTTTTTGAGACCCATCAAAAACAGATAATTATATAATATCCTGGTCTCTAAGCAAGATGCATGACTTCTTATGTTTATAACTCCATTGCTGTTATTATAAGTAAAATGAAGAAGCAATACATCTAAGAGAGCAGATTTAAAAATGTAAGACAGGACCGTATCAGACACAATTTTCTCCAATTTTAAAATAAAACCAGATTTTCCATCTTTCCACATTAATCAGAACAGAAAACAAGCATTTGTTAAAACTCCACTAAGATTAGGTGACACTTACTGTAACTGTTCTTTAAATAAACAGTGTATGGAACAGGCCTGCACCACTGCGAGATGCAGGTTAGTGAATAGCAAGCACTTTTCTCCAGTGCTCATTTCTGTGTTGCGCTGAAGTTGCTTTTAGTTATAAGCTGGGACACTGTGTGGAGGATGTAAGAAAACAGCCTGCGAGGCTGGGCAGGCTGATCCGACTGAGTCAGCAGCATCATGTGTCATGACAGAGGACACCGCTTCCACAAGCGGCATGCAGGTGAATGGGGCTGTGCACCTGCGCAGGCAATCAGCCGTAAGAGCGAAGCTGCAGCCTATCTTTAGTAAAACGCACCAACATGCGCTACTGCACATTATGCACATGTGTGACTATGCTCACAATTACTTGTCCCATTGCATGTTTTGGGTCAGAAATAAGCAATTCAGCAGGGTCATGCTATTCTAGCCAACTACAAACATCCACACATTGCTTAAGCCTGCAGTTATGCTCATTTGTTGGCAGGCTTAACAATCCCTAAAGGCTAACAGAGCAGAAACAGAAACTTCTAGCTCCTCTGATTGAACTTAATTTTCAGCATAACACACAGTAGGAGTTCTAATTAAAACTGCTTTGAGGCTGGAAGTGGTGATATTGGATTTGTTGGAACAGTTATTTAAAAAAAAAAAAAAGAGAAAAAGAAAAGCTCTAAACAGCCTGAAGGTATATGATAAGAACAATACCTACAGCCCAGCTCTACTACTTTAGAGGACGAGAGTACGGCAGGAGCAAATATCTGGCTGCTTAGCAGAAACAGAGCTCTACCTAATCTAATCACTGCTCCACCATCAGACACATCCTGATTGTGTGTCTGTTGGTGAGTGTGTGCATGTGTGTCTGCCCTGCAGCAAAGGCATAGAGCTGCACCACATAGACATTAGCTGACCATTGTACTCAAGAATTCATTTCACAGTCTTGGGTATTGTGTGAATGTCTGTTCGTCTGTGCAGCAGTGTGTCTGTATAATCTGCTTATTGGTTTCCCTCTGAACCGGAGCTTAAATAATCTAATAGCTGCAAGGGAAAGAGGACAGCCGTCAGTCATTTGTCTTAATGACTTAAAAGTTTGATAGAGGCAATGAATAACTCAAAACTACATGTAGCTGCAGAGAAAGCACACGTTTTACTAACAGCGCAACAAGCTAAGCGTTAACTCCCTTCCTATTTGAAATCACTTGGAAGTAATATTCTTCTTTCAAGTGATGTGAATGATGCATCAAATATTCTAATCATAGTAGGTTTGAACGAACGAGCAGGTTTGAAAACTATACGATTGGAGCACTATTAAACTGAAAGCAAAGTCTTAAGATTTTATGATTTTATTTGAGCAAATAGGGTGACTGAGAGTCTCCATAAGTATACCAAAGACAATGCAGATCATTGCTGTAAATTATGTTTCATGACAGAGGTCATCTCAAAAGAATAAAAGTTTTTTTGTACTTTATATTTTACTGGTGAACGTCTTGCTCTCTCTTTCTCTCTTTCAGCGTGAAATAATCCAGGAAAAGTCTCAGTATGTCATAGAAAATACAACTTTCTTTTAAGTAGCTTCTCTGTACTTAAACATCCCACTAATGTTGAAAATAAATAATTATGAGTGTTCATTTCTGAGCAACAGCGTCCGCAGCCTACAAATGGGGTATTCATTGCATTACTAACTCAAACCCCAGTAATTTATACAAACTTTGCATCTTGAAGGCACAAATGTCATGTTGTTTTTTCATTAATATTTTAACCAAATGAACAAAATACTAATATAGAATATCTTACTGAAACAAGGAAGTCAGATTTTTGTATAAACAAGATGTGTAAATCATCGCAGATCTGCAACAAAAAGGCTTTTGCAAGTTTGACTTATTTGAATGAAATAAACAAAAGCTTTTGGTTTGATTATTTTTTAATTTCTTATTCTATCAAAAGAAAAACTCATCTTTGTCTTTGGAATGGCATATAGTTCAGTCTGTCTAAAAACACATTCTGTATTTAGCCAAGCTAAAAATATTTGTAGATCCAAGACTTATTTTCAATAATATTACCTGGACTTTTGTTATCCTATTAATAAAGAATTTAAAATTAAAGCTAAAAACGTAAACAAGGTTGATGAAAACAAATAGTTTTACAGATATGACTGTAAGAGCTTCACATTAAGTCACATCAAGTTTGAATTCTCACAGAAAAACAGATTCTGCGACAAGAGGAAGAGAGTGAGAAACAAAAGCCTTCAAAAGATGAAGGAGTGCGCAGCTAACAGCCGAGGCCTGTGGCAGACCAGCTAAAGCATTAAGAGTGGCATGTATTCAAATGAGCAGATAAATCCCCCCTGCTGCTGTATAGTGCAGAGTAATTGAAAATGCCCACAGGAGGCAATCTCTGCTCATATACTGTGGCGTATGCCATGGAGACAACACCGAAAGGTAGTGGCTGATTGCTATAAAAGAAAAAAAAAAGTCCTACAACAGTGTGTGAGTCTGACAGCGAAAGCAAGAGAGCCTTGAGACACAGCACGTTTCTCTCTATTTTTCTCATTTTCTCCATCCCTGTCTTTTTGTCCTCTACCCCAAATATCAATTTAACAGGTGCTGATCATGCCTGCTGGTGACGTTTATCTAAGGCGATAAGCACAGGATATCACTTTTCCTGAATTTCCATCTTCATTTTCATGTGAAGGATGGGACACACTCCTCACAACTGGAAGTGGATATGAACTGATTGTTAATATTCCACAATCCTCTCAGAATAGACTCCACAACAATAAATATTCTCTGTTGTCTGATAACCACGCAAACAACCCATGATTGTAGACTATATTAGAGAGGCGGAGGTAGGGTTTTCATTTTAAATTGAGTCAATTTCTAGGATTATTATCTTTATACTGGGAGGACCCATCTTTATGAGTCATCGACCATAGTTTGACCTTTCAAATAACTCCTACTGTCACAGTCATAAAACTCTGCCATGATTTTAAATAGTATGTATTATAATTGTATTAAACCAATTAAACCAATAAGTTTGTTGGTGATAGGAAATTAGACCAGCATAGCCCAGCATATAATACAACAATGGAAAAGGAATATCATTTTGTAAAAAAGAAAAAATAATAATCTGCATAATTTTTTCACAGATCGACCAGTTTTTTTTTTTTTTTTTGCCTGTTTCCACATTTTGACAATTTAACTTTGGGGTAGAGCTCCAGATCCTTAAAACTGGAAGGCCTCTTTATCATCACCCTTATCTTTAGTTCCCTCCACAGATGTTAATCTTATACCCAGTCAAAAGAAACATGCTGGTAAAATTTATGAACAGTTTTAGATTTAAATCTGCTATGGCTATGGATAATTTTGAATTTAACTGTGGATGATGTTGAAAGTGTGAAGAAATTTCTGAAACACTCTACCATCACAAAAAATGCGTAACTAACCCAATACATGAAAATACATTTTAAAATATATTTTCTCCTACAAATAAGACTGTTTACTCACCCATTGTCTGAGCAACATCCGAACATTAAACACCTGCACTGAGGTTTGATTAACAGCTATATAACTCTCAACTTTAAGTTAAGGTATGAATACATAAGGCCTGATCCGTGGATCTCTAACTATGACCTCATATTCTGGATGATTAATTTCATGTAAAAAAAATAAGGATGGCCTTCACAGAAACTGACTATAGCAACAAACAATATTTCATCATTTCTTTAAACTGAAAAAAATGTTCAGATATTTTATTTACCTTAAAAACTAACAACCATCTTGATCTTCTCATTCCTCTGTCCTGCTGCTTTAACGGTCTTAAGACATAAAATTTTCAAGTTGAAATGTAAAAATTAAAAGAGCTAATAAAAGGGATTTTCAATTTACAGATTGATTAGAGAGAAATTGTTTTATAATCCTTTTTGTTATTATTCACTTAGTGGTGGTGCCCTGGGTTTATGTAGGTCTCGGCTGGAGCCTTTCTTTGTTTTCATACATTAAATTAAAAGTGGGAAAAGCACCTTCTGACCTGCACTGATCACAGCTGATCAAGGAATAATATTTCAGGATGCAGAGGCAGCTCCTACAGGGTTTGGCTTTGTTGTGACAATAAGCTGAATTATCTGATCCTAAATGAGAGTTCATCAGTCTGAGAGCTCAGAAACTTTTTTGACATCATAATAATCTTAGAATTTTTTCTCTCATTTTGAATCAGTCTGAAAACAGGTAAGATCATCACAGCTGGGTTTTTTCTAAGTCATACTCTTTTTGACAGGTGGTTCTGTATTACCATCAATAAAATAAGACTGAATTTTCGACAAGCAGTTCCCTAAATCATGACACAAATCTGACTGAAAACCTGCCACAGGTACTTCCCACGTGTCTGTCACTCTCTTGATCATGATAGATAAATCTTGCAAACCTTCTTCTTCACTCCCCACAAATGTGAGTACATGTTTTTCACACCACACCCTTGCTCACATTATTTATAATTATTAAATGACTGTGTACTGCATTTTACACTATTTACAATGCTTGATTCAGGACGCTGCATCTACTTGCTGGTCTTACTGTAAATATGAATCTATGCGTTTGACTTGTGACATCTTAATCTGAAACAATACAGTGTAGTTACATTTATTTTACGTCACTGGAACGCCACAGACACACTTGCGATAAGGTAGTTATATGTGTAAAAGTTTCATTCACACTTTTCATCAGTATGTGGTATGTGTGCCAAACATAGCAGGATCTTTGATGTTACAGCCTTGCCCCATCGTCCAAGCTCTAAAGTGCTGGTCTAAGAAGGGCTGTACCCACAGGTTGGGAACGACGGCTTTAAAGAAGCAGTGATCACAGCTGATGCACTAAAAAAATGCAAAAATAAAAACTTCAAATGAATAATTAGTTGCCAGCATTTTCCCATCTTTACTAGAAACTAATTCTTGTGACATTTAGTTGATCTGCTCTCTTTCTTCATTTATCTCCAACATTGAAGTTGCACAAGAATCGAATGCATAAATTCACAAACCTTTTAAAATCACCCATGAAAACATGTCTACATCTTGATAGCTTCTATGAAAATATATGTTCTTGGAGTTTATTTTTAAATATAAAATACTAAAGTTCACCATGAAATAAGGAAGGAAAGAAGAAGAGCAATGAGGGGAAGACAAAAGAAGAAAGGCTGCAGGAAGGAAAGGAAGGAAGGGGAAACAGAAGACAGGAAAGATGGACGCATACAAATATTTTTCCAAACTCATGTTTTCTTTTTCCATGATTATCCAGACACGGAATACTGAAGTCCAGTATCCTGGTGAATGTGCTTGGATACATGGTTTAGGTCTAATTTATTTTTCTACTCACCAACAAATGATACTGCATAGAAGACAAAACACTGCATGCTTTCTTTGTAGGCCCAGATGTGTCCATTACCAACCACGATGCTGCCATTTTGTAGCATGTTCAGTTGCATGCTGAATCTATAATTTATCCAGCTACAGAAATACATAAATGTTTAATACGTCATAGGCAGCAGGGGCCTGTCAAATGCATGACCTTGAAACGTCCTTTAAAACATCACAAGGCAGCAGCGCCGGGGCCAGTTAAGCTGCCAACACCAAACAACTGGCAACACGACACGGCAGAGCTCTAACTCGTACTTGTACACACAATTCCTGTCTGTCTGCTCATCCTCTGCGCTGATTCCTTGCCCCCGCCCTCCTCACTTTTTCTCTCGCACTCTTTTTTTTTTTTTTTTTTTTCCAGGGATGCAAAATGCAGATGAGAGGAGTCAGCCGTTTGTGCACAGTCTCGGGAGAAACTGCCAGTCAAATCCAAACATCTGTATGAATACAAAAATGTGCAGGGTACAGTCGAGGATGCTAGAAAGGGAGCGGGAAGGAGGAGGGAGACACAGAGGAGATGAGTGGATTGAGAAGAGTGAGAGGAAAAGTAGATAGGAAAGGCAGTGTTCCTCTTCCTTTATGTGTTTTTGACTGAACAAAGAGATACAGACACATTCCTTCCCCCGTATTTTCCATCAGGATATTTATTCTAAAAAGCAGCACTGCACAACAAGGGCTCGGTCCTGTGTTTGCTAGTGGGCTGAGGCGCTAACACTCCCCAGCTGATTATGTGTCTGTCTGTAGCAGTTTGAGCTGCTGCCAAAGGAATTAGGTCTAGTATTTGTGAATGCTGCTCCCCTCGCAGCAGAATGCCTCACCGTGCCTCTCAGATTTTGAGCATTTTTAAAAGAGAGTGAGGAACAGAGAGAGAGAGAGAAGAAGAAAAAAACATTTTAAATAAATGAAAAATCACTGTGGAAGCCTATTAAATTTTTAACGTAACCATTTTGTGAATCTTCATGTGTGTTTAGGGTTCACACAAAAGGAATATTTAAAAACCAAAGCGTGCTAATTGGGACAGGAGATTTTTTTTTTCTCTTCAGCAACGTCTTATTCAAACAGGCTTTGGGCTCATTAACTGCTTCCATCCAGCTTTTGTTTGAAGGAAAGTGGAAAAGACATTTGAAGATAAATAATATTTTGCAATATCTACACTGACACTGTAGTGCCAAAACGCTGATTAGCATTATGTGCTCAAAAAATTAACTAAAGCTTGCTTAAAGTTTGAGCGCAGAGATGAAATAATCTCACAAGATCGGTCATATTTTTGAAAATGCAATTAGTTACAGCAGTTAAATTTTTAAACACAAATCACACATATTACTAATGGGATACGCCATGCAAGATTAACATGTATTTTCAGTAAAATAAAAAAATGTATCTAGCTTTATATCCTGGCATTTATTTAATAATCAAATGAACTGACAAACTAGTTAAATATTAATGTACATTAGATGTCGATGACTGTGTATCAGTGTGGGACAAACATGATCACGGAAACATTTACTTTGATCTTTCGTAGGATTTTAAAAGCCACCAAAGGAGATGCAGCATTTCCATTCATTCTTGCATAACTTTATCGTCCATATTAGACATAATCCAACTAAATGACACAGGAGTTATCGTTGCCGCTATCTATAATCCACTGCAAAGCTGTGCACAGTTAGTTGTCATTGGTAACATGCCGCAGACAGACTACTGCCCACATGTGTCGGCTCCAATGAGTTCCTCAAATAAAGTCACTGTCATACACATACAGGTACAGAGACGGTATTTATAACAACCGCATCAATAACACAAAGGCACAAACTCGCCCAATGTGTCCATTTAAGCCCATTTAAAACTCGGTGCTCTTAACTCAAAGTAGAAGACTTCCCAGAGCGGGTGTTTACCACTTGTCCTTGTCTGAGATGCACTTAATGAAAGTTAGGAAAACAACTATTCTGCATGTTGATGAAACATTATCTTTGCTGCTCTCTGTCTGTTGTGCATTAAGTCGAATCGACAAAGTTGATTTTGACAAGAAACATCCACCCTTAAATACATGCCACTTTTCATCTCTGCGAGTTTTTGTGAATTACAATTGAAGTCGGCCAAACACCATTCTATAATTTTCCCGAAACAGATAATAAACCCTGCAGCAGTCTGAGTGGACAGGCTTAAAGTTAAGTAAGGAGTTTCTCATCTTCATATTAGTGTAGGAAAGTAGCGCGCTTGGCTACATGGATTGCAAGTTAGTTTTATTATCAGAAGTCTGACATGATGAGGAAGATTTGCTGCTTTAACTGTCTTAAGACATTAAATTTTCAAACTGAAATGTAAAAATTAAAAGATCTAATAAAAGGGATTTTCAATTTACAGATTGATTAGAGAGAACTTGTTTTATAATCCTTTTTGTTATTATTCACTTAGTTAATGTAGATCTCGGCTGGGACCTTTCTTTGTTTTCATACATCAAATTGAAAGTGAGAAAAGCACCTTCTGACCTGCACTGATCACAGCTGATCAAGGAATAATTGGCCAATCTGAATTTCTGGCTGTTAAGTGATTGATAAAAAATATATTAATCACTTCTTTATAATGTCTCAGATCATCTTCATTGCTCCTCAAATACAATGAAGGTATTGAGGTACTGTGGTATTATTTTGACCACAGTATACATTTGCTTAATCTTGCACATTTGAGAAATGTAACTTAATGTTGAGATGTTCCAATGTGTATATATGGATTCTGTATACACATACAGAATCAACATACAGAATCAACAACACAAACATTTGTGTTGTTTCATCTTTGAAACAACACAAATGTCTACTGCTACCTGGTATTTTTTATGTGGGGTAACATTTAAATTTCTCAACAGCACACAGTTTGTGGGCAGCAGCTAATAAATTCCTAACACACCCCATCTTATTAGTTCTGATGTGTAACCTTGGAGCACATGATGTTATGCCTGAGGGTAGTATAGTCAAAGCACACTTGTGTGTACATTTAAATAAATATACAAATAAATATTACAGGTACTCACACTACTGGGTCCAATCAATCTTCCTGATAGGATGCAATGTCCTATTCATTAAAGCATTTAAGACCAATGAACATTTCCTTTTTTTTTGCCCTCATCTCTTCCACTTTTGATTCATATTCTGTTTTAACTCTTATTTCTGTCAAACACTGCACACTCTTACTGATGTAATCTTTAGACACAGCCTACACATTATATACAGTGTTCTTACATCAGTCTTGTGTTCCTTTGCATGCTGACATAAGGCTGAAGGCCTCAATGTTTCATAACTAAGTCAAGCCGAAAGGAATTGCCTTCATTTTGGTTAGCATTTCGATGGCATTTCACTAAAAGTAGCATGAGCACAAATATTATTCATTGGACAGTAAAAGTCAGCCACCCATCATGAAAACAAATGGATGCACACGCAATTCCAAACAATACTATTGAGTGCATTCAGAGGGAAACAAGGTTTTCTATTACAGGTACAAAACACAGGAAGATAAATGGTTTCTGGTTTTATTAGTGAACCTGTCACTTGGCAGCCAGGATGGAATGGATAAATAGATGTGACAATGAGTCTGAGGATGGTGAGCAAAGCTGATAACTAAACCATAAAGTCCTAATACTGGTAGTAGACATGGGCTGGTTACCAGTTTCAAGATTTTAAAAAGCTACTAAAATTTTTCAACAAATTGTTTAAAGCTTTTTTTTTACTGAGAGGCTAGAGAAGGTGCTGCACAGACCAGTTTTTTCTACATGAACTGAGCACAGAGTAATGCGATATTGCCCCTCCTGCACTTATTGCTGCACACTACGGGCAAGCAGTTTTAAAGAAGGCTACTGCACTTTTCCTTCTTGCTGGGAAACATGTCAGGGTGTGGTACTAAGAATGTGACACCCATCATTCTTACTAGGCCTGCACAAAATAACAAAACACTCAATTTCTGGGATATTGTTCACTGTTGTGATGTTATCAACTGTGGCTAACACAAGTTTTTCTCTCTCTTCGATATTTGACGATTGCAGTGTTAGACTCCTCTCCACGAACTTTAGTGTCCCACCACAATTTACATCAGGTGAGCATCAAGAGTAAAAAAAAAAAGTGTAAAAAAATTAGATGAATCTTTTAGCTGAGATGCAGAGTGAATGCAGGGAATCTCAAATATTATATTCAGTCCATTGGCGGCTCTTCCATGAATACTGACCTGGACGAGCCACTTTACACCAAAGAATGTAATAAGAATTTGTTTCTCTAACTTTAGAAAACAAACCACTATTTTTCTTTTAAGGTTTTACGAACCCAAATTGTGTGAGGTATGACAATGCAGTATGGCTTAATTGCTAGTCTCAATTTAAGGTTGCCTTGATGTCTAGAGAAAGGAGAGGATTTTTTTGTGTTTTCACAAAAACAAAACATTTAACAAATCTCAAACAGTGATGTAAAGAATATATTGAACTGTAGATTACAAAACAAAACAATGTTTTGGCCACTTATTTTAGTCCTGATTTGAAAACTAGATGCTGATACTAACTTTAGTTTGAAAACCAGCAGTCTGTTAGAGCCATGTTTTGAATAAATGGACATAACAGTGACCTATAGAAAACTATTGTAGAGCACTTGTTGTCCCAGTTTTATTCACTACCAGATCTTTGTGAATGTGATATTATAAGTGTTATAATATCACTTGGCAGTGATTTAATGTATTGTGCAGTACCAACTCTTCGAAAGGTAATAGAAAGATGGCTAGCACAAGAGACAACCCAACTGATAAACTAGCTAATATCAGCTTGTTTATACTCCCAGTGTTACTACAGATAGTGGGACAGTAAAAGTTAGAATACTCTAAACAAGAAGCACTCTTACTTCAGAATCAAATGCAGACAAACTTTCTCAACATGTCTTTATAATTTTGCTAAATGTTATGTTTTAAAATCAAAATGTTGCTGATTACATTATTCTAACTAAACTAATGAATGTGTTATAATATCTTAGAAGTCATATAGGTGTACTCATGCTTTTTAGTATAAAAAAACATGGTATTTTACTAAATGTTATCCTACCAGCCCAAGACTGCTGCCCAGTAGCCATGCAAACACGTTAACGTATTACTAAAAAAACATAAAACTTGAAGGCAGTCAGTGGATGTTCAAAATTCCTGCATATATATTTGGTATTCCTTCCTCTGCATAGGCAAACAAACTCCTACTGTGTGCACATTGCCCTGCTTGGCAGCACCTCTACTCATGCAACTTACATGCAATACTTTGGATGCACTTTCCCTCACATGTTTAAATCCACTCAGTTTTTTTTTTTTTTAACAAATGTACAGTCCACCCTGCTGCAGGAAAAAATCCTTCTTGCTGCAGAGTTGTACAAAGGCAGCAAAGCGGGGGGTGGGAGACACTTGCAGTCACAGTGTTAACAGAAAATGGGTGCTATCTTCTAGTTAAACACATCCCTTCCCTTTTTTTTTCTCCAGTTTCCCCATTCCTCTACACGTACTCACACAACTCCCATCATCAAAATTTTCTGTCTCCAGAATTTTGAGACTAACCCCTGCTGCAATCTTCTTCGCTGAAAGAACCTCACACTCTGTATTTGAAATAGTTGAAGTGTGGCACTCCGTTGGCTGTGCATAAAACACTAGTATTATAGACATTGACAATACATGTATAAGAAAACCTGCTCTAGCTGAAGAGAAATGCTCAAAATGAATTGGCAGCCTTCCTTACCATCTTAAACCCATTCCACTCCATTTGGGAGATGCCAGCCGTTGTTTCACAGTCCCCTCTCTCCTCAGTTACACCAACGCCTCAGAAAGGAAACCCCCCTTCCTACACTGTTTAACTCTCTCCCTGTCTTTTTTGAGTCTGCCTCCTTATTTTTTCACCTCCTTTTCTTCCTCTTCTTATCCTGAATCTTAGCTCACGGTGGAAGACTTCGCAGCTGAGCTGTGAGGAGCAGACATTGCCTTCATCCGCAGATGCTGTGAGGAGAATGATGAGTCTGGAGGAGAGCGCTGAGCTGCAGCAAGGCGCTCTCTCTCTCTCTCTCTTCCCAAACCTCCTTGCCCCCACACCCCTCCCTCACTACAACCTCACGACCAGTCGCCTGTTCAGCTGGACGGTCAGAGCCCGCCCTCTTCACTCCGGCAGCTCTCTCTGAAAGCCTGTAATTGGCTTGTGGCGTTGCCTGTCACCTACCCCTCCCTTCAGCATTAACACCTTCGCTCTCTGGCTGGCTCCAAGCCCTCATCGGCACACGCCAACCTCTGGCTGCTTTGGCAGAGAAAAGGCTCTCTGAATCCCAGCAAAGCAATCAATCGGAGCTGAAGTCTGTGCTTGAGTGAACTGAGCAGAGCAGAGCGGAGTGATTGCAGCTTCAGGCGTTATGGTAATAGGATGCCTGTGCAGCACAGTGTATATAAATTAGCTATTACCGGGCACATGTAAATCCTCTGTACATTACGCTGCTGTAGTCACAAACCATATCTCTTCATTCTATACTTCTTGTCTCTCAAAGACATAAAGACTTTGATCAAACAAACTGATTTTCATTGTAACAAAGCAGCAAATTAAACTCTGTCTTCATGTCAATCGTTTTAGTTGCTCAGTAATAAAACAACCCAAATAAATTCGAGATAAACATGATGCATGCATTGATAGGCAGATTGTTTCTAATTTTCCTTTATTTCACTTTAAAAAGCAATGTGCATATCTGTCCAAGCAGCTTCAGTGACTCAATATACATATCCCCATTTCATACCCACGCATTGCCATTTCATTCGGGACATATTTTCATAAATTATGCAAATAAATACAGGGTCGCCTCCAGAAAGTTTTCAAAGTGGTAGCCAGTTGGGGGCCACTTTTAATGTTGAGGTGAAATACTAAAATGAAACCACATTGCGATCTCCAAATACATGTTGGGGTAGGCTCTACAGTTTTAAACCAAAATAAGGCAAAACTCAAGCTGTAATAATATGACTGGATGAAAATGACTGTGTCTCCTACTCACCATGACTATTATCAGTCAGCCAGCTGGTTGTAGGGAGCAGGAAAAAAGGCCTTTCCAAGCTCACAAACTTAAAAAAAAAAGCTAGTAAAAGCCAAGAGAGTGCTGGAGATGATGAATGAAGGAAACTGAACAAAAGCGTGGGAGTGGATGTCCGTATAGCCCCGTCTGGTGATGTACAATAGGGAAAAAATATGGAAGCACTAACCAGAATCCACTTTTTCTCATGAAAGCTAATTAAGAAATGTCCAGCAAAGCTCTGTGATTGGCTGAGGAGGTGCGGACAGGGGGTTGGTGCTCTGGGATGAGCTTGGAGGAGAATATGTGAGTAGGCAGTAGCAATGCATTATGTGAAAAGGAGCAGCTAAAACTATTTTTTATTTGTTTATGTGCAGAATAAGTGTCACCATGCTGGTTGTTTTTATGCACAAAATAAATAGGGTTTAGTCGCTTGGCTCCATGTCAATTTTTTTTTTGTAACACAGAAGTTGCATGGATTTATGCTCGCTATTACTGTAATTCACGGGAAGCCTCTTCTTTCTTTTCACAAGTAATTCTTTGTAAACCAAAATCTAGGACCAGTTCTGATTTGGCAGCCGACCTACTTTTCATTTTATTCCAATCCAGTTGCTCTTTGAAAACTGTTCCTACTCCTATAAATAGAAAACTGCGCTGACCTGTAAATGTTCTCTGTTCATTTAATTGAACTAATATTTTATGATTAAAAAAATATCTTGAAGCCATTTTTAAAGAAATCTTTCATAACTTGGGAACAAAGCTGCCTTTCACTGAAATCATCCACCTTTCCTTTATTCCATGCAGACAGGAAGAGGGAGCTGTTACCTCCTTTTACAGTTATGTTCTTGGCTGAACCTTCAAATGTAGATTTGCTCACATGCATACACCCACAAGGTACTGAGACGTATGTCGCTTTATATCATTTATATTACCAAATCATGGGAATTAAATTACACACCGGTTTATAAACAGATGCCTTTAACCTATAAAAGACGTTGAGAAAAAAAGATACAGTCATTTGAGTTACTTACAGAATTATGCAGGTATGGTATCAGTCTCACACCACAGCAATAGTCAATCAGAAAATTTGCCAATACGACCTTAATTCTGAATATTAACTTTTAACAATAATTACAATCCTTCTGTAGACCTACAAAAATGTTCAAAAGTGTGAGAATATTTTGACCTTGTGGCAGAGTTGAAATTTCAACTCACATGTAAAGGTTATTTGTATCTGGAAAAAAAACTGAACTGCAGCACCTTCCACAGTTACAGGCACCTCTGGTAGAGATGGGCGGAAAGCATTTAATACAATATTTATTGATAGCAATAGCTAACGCTATTAAAGATTTTTACACATCTTCACTTGGGTGCAAATAAATATGGGGGTCCTTCAAACAATACACTCCTAACTTAAAATTGTCTAATTGAACATTTATCATCGATTGTAACCCTTTATTGTGATCCGTACGCCTATAACACACACATTGCATGTGTATGTAGTCCACAATTAACATTTCATCATGTAGCCTACAAATGTAGGAAATCATGTATTTCTCAGGGTTCAATAAGCTACTCAAATTAATTCTAAATGAGCAAACAAAAGCTGGCAGAAAAAACTGGGGCTGACAAAAAGGCAGCTCCCCAATGCCTCTGCTTCCTCTCTGACCTCTCCACCTGTCTGGTTAGCGGCAGCTAGCAAGCTAGCCTGGTGGAACCATGTCCCTCACATACTAATGAGACTCTCTACTACGCCCTCAATTAGGACAGAGTAGTACACACACTCACACAGGCACACACAAAGGCACGGGAAAGGCGGGTTTTACAAGCTTCCTATTGTTTCATATAGAAAAAGGGAAATATGCTGGCAATTGTAGTCTAAAGGCTAGTAGCAACTGTACTTTATTTCTACAAAATAGAGGGAGAGTGACGCGGACTGAATCTCAATGAAAATGGATTAAAATAGAAATGTGTCTTTGTCTCGCTTTCCTTTGTCACATGCTTCTTTATCTCCTCTGCTTGAGGAGAGGGAAGCAAAATTTGCAGCTGAATGCTGCAGACAACAGACCCTCAGCGTTCCATCCATCTCTTATCCGTTTTGCTCAGACCTTTTTGTTTAATAAAGATTTGGGTCGGACCTGAGAAGAAATAGACTTTGTACCAAATTCCTTCCAGACTTGTGTCTTGTATTGCTTTTTGTTTTTTTTCTAATTTGATTCTCCAAAGAACACAACATTGACTTAGTCACACATCACTTCGGATAATTTTGTTTCGGTTACGTCTCTCTTTACAGTAACATAACATGGGTGATTGTTTTTCTATTTCATAATGGACAGAGTTGTGAGGTTGTTTTCTCTGCCTCTGATGTGATCTAAATAGGCTTTTTTCCTAAATGAGAATATGATTTGAAAGGGAAAATAGTCTCAGTTTTCTTGCATGGCGTGTTATTTCACTAGATTGCTCCGCGGGATCATGATTTTAGAAAGCAACAACAATGACTGCCACTACTCAGTAAATTAGCTATAAATGCAATCTGTTCCCAACAGTGTGTTGCGCTACATTGTGCTTGTTGTCATGACATAAAGTTGGAGTTATATTAGTGCCTGTGCATTATAATGGAACAACATGGGGAGTGTTTTAACTGTCCCATTAAAGGAATCCATGTTGAGATACTTACAAACTTCAATGTCAGTAACACTGCAGTATAGGGCTTGGCTACTTTCTCCTCCTTTGCATGATCAAATGCAGTATGGCAATGAATAAAAGCAAAAATGTCAAATAAGTAATTAGGCTTAATGATTAAGAGGTCCACTCGTTCAGTGGTATTTTCATTTAATAAAAAAAGTGCATAGCATTGATTGGATGCATTATTTGGCCTTTAAGATGATGACTGAAGCTAAATAGTTTTTTTTAGAAGATAAATTATATTTCTTTGCTCCTGCAGCAATATGAAAGTTAAAAAGCTTTTGTGGCTATAGCCCAGGAGAGCTGGCCACCCTGTCAGCAATGTGGAAACCCCATTTTACTTATTGGCTCTGGCTTAGCTCCACAAACACACACACATAAGACTAAAGCATTGCAAAAGCAAACAAACAAACAAAAAATAAATAAATACACAAACACATGCACATGATTCAGTGTGAGACTCTGATATAACCTAGAGAACAACATACATAGACTTCAGTAAAATGAACACCTGCCACATTTAGACAAGTTTTTTTTTTTTTTTAAAAGAATTATAATATTTACCCATTGTTGCATTTTTTTACCCTTTATAGACAAACACAAGTTTGCTGCCCTGCAAATGTAGGTCTAATGAGCTGTGATTAGCAAGGTAATAAGTCAAGTTATATGCTTGGGGAGCCAAGGCTGCAGTCTGCGGTTTTCTTGACCCCAATTATATGAAAACAGACACATTTGTCTTTCTTGTAAGTAAGGCAAAGATATAATGGTGGAGACCTTTTGTGTTCACAAGATGGATTTTCCTAAATCATAAAAAACGAACAACAATGGCCCTTGATGTGAGAATTCTCACTGGGAAAGTCAGAGTTCACTGGGATGCACTGAGTTCAATATCCATTATGGCTGCCATTCAAATACAATATAGTTGATGGTTTTAACCATTTATAGGCACAATTGGTTTATATCTCACTAAACCTGTGAAGTACACTGTAAGAGTAATTAGCTCCATAAAAAGACCTAGTCAAGTGAAACATCATCACTATGTTCAAGCCCAAACTTTCAAGACAAGGGAAAAAAAAAAAAAATTGAACAATATGATAGAAGAATTATGCATACATTACACAGTAACTATGCCTACAGTTATTTAAAAAAAAAGATTTCTAAAATGTTCACAGCTTCTCAAATGTCTTTGTATCATCATCTTGGTTTAACATCTGGATGTATTTCACAAAAAACAAATTTGTCTTTCTCAAACATAAAAACATAGGAACCTTTCAGAGAGTTGATTCCAGCGCACAACAATAGGGGAAAAAAGACATCGCTACGCTATTTTATTCCCCACAAAGCCATGGAGATCTCACTTCCCTTGACATCATTGACATCTGATTAGAAAGACTTTAAACCTTGAAACTGTTTTTGAAAGTCATCTTCTTTCAAAAACTCAATATACCTTGAAACTGCTAGCCTGTCTATGGCTAGCCTCATCGCGCATTAACATGCACCTCATTTTCAACTCGTGTCATACCGTGACACTTGTAGCAGCTGCCAATGTGAAGCATTAAGGCCAGGATCATAAAAATGCTTTCAGCTTGTGCTTCCAAGATGCTGCTTTGGAAAGCAGAGTCCCAGCTAATTGTCATGAACTCCTCTTGCCCTCCAATCTCCCCAGCTTCCTTAAACCTCCCAATCATAGACTTTAATGGATTAACTGCAGGCTGTGTTGTTCCTCTTATGCACCGAGATGCTCTTGCACAGTATATCTCTGTCACTTTCTGGCAAATTGGTTTGTTGATACTGAATCTAAAGGTCTGAACCGTGGTTGTGCTGCTTGGGTAGCAGCCGGTTCTGATAACAAGTGTGAAAGAGAAGGTAAAGAATAGCGTGTGCAGTGTTGCAGGTTTGCTTTAAAAAATGCAGAGTGCAGGCAGTGATAATTGTGGGCGCTCTCGGTGTGAGTCTTGTTAACTGTCAGGCGCAGTGTTTCAACACCTGTCTTATGTTTCACTCTGCATAATAAGGCTTCCATATAAAAAGTGAGGATGCCGGTTGAGGTGCTACCTCAGTCCGCTGAAAGAAAATACCTCGATTATTAACAAGGGGAATGAAAACTTTTTACTTGTTTATTTTATTATTTTTTTTGTTTCGCAAGAAAAACTCATCTTCTGATAAAATTAATGCAAACAGGGACACGAGGCAGAAAACACATTTTCAAACAGAATTATCACCATTACACAGAAAGGCTGCAACACATTCACCGGAGACAAAACCATATCTCAGCAGAGCTCAGGAGAACAATGAAATCCCTATCAGGTCTGAATAATTTCATTTCAAAATATCACCTAATTTATAGCAGCTGATGCACCAGGACAGCTTCATACATTTATTAGCTCAGTATTTTCTCCTTTACTTTTTTTTTTTTTTTTTTTTAATTCGCCCTTGAGGGATGGATTTAGTTAGTCTATTGAAGTTCTGGCAGAAGTAGCATCTTGCCGGACTACTCAGACTGATGACTGCCCCTTTTTCCTGGCAGGTGTCCACCCTCTGCCGGTAACAATCAGCAAATGAGAATCACAGACTTCAATGTGTCTGCGTCCCCTGACCGTGTCGAGCTCAGCGTCGCCGAGCCCCAGACACCAAAAAGCTGTTCACATGATAACACGTCGCCTTCTCCGCACAACAATAGCTTGTTTGGACTCAGTTGACTTTTGTAAATGGCACATTTACAATGTTTCTTTAGGTAGTTTCATGATCAGAGGCTTGTGAAGCAGTGGCTTTGGTGACGTGTGTTGAAGCCACAGCCTTTATTCTCCTTAAAAGCACAGAAAGATGGGCGTGTTTCTGCCACAAAAGCTGCTCTTCAAAGGACATGATGTCCAAGACAGGAACTCGTTCAAGTAGAAACTAAGATATTCTGGTTAAAAGCTAGTCAGTCAGCATGAATGCTTTAAAATCCATTCACAAAACTCAAATTCCGTAAATGGTAATAATACATTTTCTTTAACATTGAGGCTCACTATAAATGTCACACTTGATGTTCTAATTAGAGCCTTCCCCTGAAAATTGGTCTACTATTTAATCAAATCAAAGAATTTCTGTAACATTTAAAAGCTATAGATTTGCAGCTCGTACAACCAGAAACATCCAGCTGACTGAAAATATGCCAGTCATTATTGACAATGTAGTCACAATTAAACAGCATTAGTAGATATATTTCACATTTTGGATAGTCTATACACAAAGAAATACACATTAAACCCTCACAATTTACAAGTACATCTCTGATTTATATGTTGTATAAATCTACACTCCTTAAGGATCTTTATTTGGTAATAAAAAATAAAGCTAATCTAGTTGGAGCGCTACTCTGCTCTAACATCCTATTTCCTGTGTGACAGTGGGCATGACACACAGTCAGCTTAACCCCTGCCTGTGTCACTCTCCCTGCTAGAAACTCCTTAGATCAGAAGTGAATTCTTCACGCTGATCCCAGAACAAGGCTCCGCTGCATTTGTCACAGCCACTTTCTTCAACTTTAACTCAAAGCTGTTTGCTTTGGCTGGAGCTCTGCAGACTGCGCATATGTGACAGGGGGCTGTTTGAAAGCCACGACTTGAAAAACTGTGTTTGCTAAATGGTGAGCGAATGCTTCACTATGTAGGTTTTGCGTGACGTCCGTATTGAAAATGGGCTCTTTAGGCAGCTGCTTTTTAAAATACTTTGCCTAGTAGGATTTAGTTGAACTTGAATCATATAAGAAGGTTAAATGAATGCAGATTCTTTGTTTTTATTGTTAGGGTTTTATTACTAATAACAATCTAATAACAGTGCCGTGCATCTATATTCCACCACTTTTACTCAGTTACTCCTGAATAAAATTATTTCCAACAAAAATCCCATACACAGAGGTTGAACCTCTTTTTAAATACAGCTGTTCCGTCAAGGCTTAAAATGTTACAGAATAGTTTTCTAACAATGTAAGCAATTAAGAGAATACAGAAGAAATAACAAGCTTCAGCAGGCTGAGATGGAAGAGACGGTGCATTGCAACAACTGTTGCCAGGGTTCTTCGTCAAACATTTGTGGGAGACTGGCAAAGAGAAAGCCACTGTTGAAGAAAACTCAAATCAAGACTAAACTACAGTTTGGGAAACTCCATTGTCTTTGTTTTTTATGGCCACCAGACAAGATGCTAAGTTTGGTCCTTACAAACACTGCACACCACCAGAAGCACACTATCTTCACTAGGAAGCAGAAGGAGTGTCACATTTATGTTCCAGCAAGGCAATGACCCAAAACATCCTGCTAAAGTTACACAGAAATGGTTTGAAGACAACAAGGTGGACATTCTGAAGTGGCCCAGTCAAAGCCCAGACTTCAATCTGACAGAATTTGTGGCATAACTTGATAACTGTTCATAGCTGATCCTGCAAGGAAGGACTGAGCAAAATGGCAGTTTCCAGATGTGGAGGCCTTATTGTCCGTGCTGTGGCTGGAGTTAAACATTCATCTACTAAATACTTTCTTGAAGGGAATGAATATTAATACAATCACTTGTTCTATGTTAAGTATTTTTATGTAACTGTCATTGTTTTGGTAGAAATAAGTTTTAAACTTGACATTATAGGGTTTTTTTTTGTAAAAAAAAAAACACAAAAAACAAACAAAAAAAAAACTTTGTCAATTATTGATTTGTAAAAGTAATACAAAAGATAAAACATCCAGGGGGATGAATACTTTTTATAGGCAATGTATATGATGAAGCAAAGTGTAACCAAAGCATAATTCTGCCATTACCGTGTTTCACCTTGGTATTGTTAGTTTTTTTTTCCTCACATAGATTTCTGTTTATAGGCCAAGATATAACATTTTAGGTTTGTTTAATCACAGTACCGTCTTGCACATGTAGGCTGTGCAGTTGTAACATAGCCTTTCCATTTTTAGCTGACACATTTAACAGTGCTCAGTGAAGTAGTATATGCTTAGGATATAGTTTTTAGATATTAATGGTTAATGACAAGGTCTTTACAAAACTCGCTGACACACGAAGCAGAATTTAAGCTTTTGGATTCAGGTGTTTAGGAGCAGAAATGGACTCAAAAGTTGCAAAACTGTGGAATTCAAGGAACGGGGTCTGCAAAAATGCCACAGTACTAAAAAAAAACCAAACCTTGATGTTTATGGTTGTAACGTAACAAAATGGGAAAAAGTTTAAGGCGTATAAGTATTAACTGACTATTTTAAACAACAGATAGTAATGTTAATAGTTTTTAAGGCTGTAGCCGAACAGAGATGCGAGGCGACTTGTGTGGAGCCCCGGAAGGCATAGAGATGCATTCACTGTTAGATCTGGCATGTGTTCTGGCACCGAGTGTGTATTCTCAACAGGACTCTGGTGGATTAGCATCCATTTGGACGACAGAGTGGTCCACAGCTTGAGGTGACATTCAACTTCAGGAGGCCAGCGGTCCTCACATGGATCATAAAGTTCTGTCTTGATTTTGTGTTTTAATTACATGTCATGGGCATACAGGCACGTACAACATTAGCTTCATTCTGATTCACTTTAAGTGTGATGAGAAAGAGAACAAACATTTTACTGGAACGTCTTGTAGTTTGAATTGGGCGTATGATGGGTGGCTGCAGTGCCGTGGGTCAGAGGATCATGAGGGTTTACTGGTGGGCTCGGGGCTGTGAGGACGGCAGCCCGTTTCACGTTTGATCCCGGTCGGGGTACATCCATCCTCACAGGGTGACTGCTGTGGTCCATCTGGTGCAGGCTTTAATCACAACTCCGCCAACTTACACAAACACAAACACACGACACTAACACTAAACACACAGAGCTTCCCACCCGAGGCTGCTGCTCACTATGAGATGCTTTTATTTACATTCTTTATGTTTTCTCATCTCTCCACAATTTCTCTATGGAAATTATTCCTATTTTCCTCTTTCATAGATTCTATTGCTTACACCTGAAGCTGAAAAAAAGTAATACCTGCTCTCTGTCATGGTGATTTAAACCCCATCAAAAATTTTGCTATCAGATCTGCATAAATGACTGCACCGTGTGGCTTTTGATAAGGAGTAACCTTTCAGAAATTAGACGCATCCAGAGTCCTTTACAAGGCTGGCCATCGGCACAGGGGACCACAGCATGCCCACGCTGCAAAAAATCCATCTCTGAAAATGTCACTTCATGCTTGAAGAGAAGCAAGGGTGTAATGCACCAGAAAAAACTCGACTGGTTTCGGCTTAAATGCCTACACGCTTCTAGACATGTTTCAGTTATTTTGTGTTGTTGAGACATTCGGTTGATTAGGGAGGAGTCAGGGTGGAAAGCACACACTGTACTATGCAAAAACTGGTTGCACTCTAAAGATAGATGGACTTTGTACAAAAAACCTCAGCAAATTTAAATTTGCTGAGGTTTAGTATAGTAAAGTTTAGTTTAGTATAGTTAATTTATTTGAAATTTACTATACCAACAACAACATATTTAAAAGGGCGGTATTATGTATTTTTCTGAAAGATAATGCTCTTTTATAGCACAATCAAGTAATCAAGTAGGTAACTATGTTCTATCAGGTGTATGGTAATTTCTGTGACGCTAGTGTGGTGGAGCTGTGAGGGAAGGCCCAGGGGAGGGGTGCTCTGTTCCACCAGACCAGAATTTTCACCTCAACTATATAGAGCACAAAACAGTAGCAGACCTCGCTCCTGTCACCATTAGGCTTGTTAGCTGGCTGAAAGAAGGCTTCTATGTTATTCTCACAGCAGTGAACAAAAGAAGCACTGATGCTCACTTTCAAAAATTTCTAAAACTTTCTGATGTTCCGTTCCTTCGGACCAAAGTCCTTTAATCACGATGGAATGATATGTTCGTTAAGCTGTTCAGCTTGCCAAAAGAAGGCAGCCACACATTTCTGGCGTTTAGGAAATATTTACATCACTCTAGGTCAACGTAAACTAAAACTAAAGCTGGCGGTTTATGAGAGGTACAGTATGTGTCTCAACCAGCTGACTGCAAGCTAGCTACCGGAGCACATAGCCCTGCTAACTGACCAGCTAATATCAGTTTGTTTTACTCTGTGTAAGTCTACAAAGAGCAGAAAAGGGGAAACTATTCTAAGAAATATAAAATGTAGTTGCAGTTCATTTTAAAATTTTTACTTAATTCTATCTTACAAGATCAAAATTACAGCATATTATTTTAGCTGAAAAAAATTAAGCTTTTGCTTCAAATAAAATTAAATAGATCACATATACATTTTTATTTTAAAGAAACAAAGATTACCTGTATATCTGTACTCAAAGTATACCTGTACTTTGTGTACAGGTTTACAAAATATTGGGTATGTTTGAGGGCACTGCAAGTGGGTTGCAGTAACTTCAATGGTCTCCCTTTCTTTGCACTAATGCACAAGTCCTCTTTGCATCATTTATTCATGGTAACGGCAGATACTTTGCCTCATCCCCGGCAATTAAAGAATCAATGAAAACGAACCCGGCTTTGGAACTATCAATTTTAAGACGAAACAGTGTTGTTCATCAACGTGCCACGATTGCATACGCAGACAATCGCTCATCAATCGGCAGTATTGCCAGAGCCTCTGCTTTGACGCGGCGCTCAGCTGTGAACAAAAAAGCAGGTTTTTCTTCACGTGATTCTTTTTAAAATGACAGTAGCGTATTTGTCTGTTCAGGCGTGACAAAAAAGAGCATCTGTTATTAAATAAGGGGAAAAAAGACCACTTAATGTCCTTTTAGACAGGAGATTGTGTTTGCACTGTGGATTTTTTTTTTTTTTGTCTGAAGGAGAGGGCGGAGCAGAAGCCATCTGAGTGAGATTATCAAAGACGAAGACAGGTCAGTACAGGGCTTGTACCAACTAATACCTCTTTTGTTAGGGTTTGAAAGGTTGGCATACAGATATAAAGCTGTGTTTTGAAATCGCTGTCGGTTTTACAAGAAAAACTGAGTGATCTAATGCATCTTACAAAAATGTCTACTTTATTCAGGGAATAGGACTGTCTAGATGTAGCTGTAAACGTGTCAAACAGTTGCAGAGATATTGTTTTCATAACCGGTTTTTGTAGATAAAATATCTCGACAGATTTGCAAACACAGTACTTTTTTTTCTTTCCAGACTTGTCTGTTTCATTATTCTCTCTGGATTTATTCCCTTTAAACAAAATAACTCCAATCGGATGAGAAAACATTGCTCTATGTTGGTAATAATTTTTTTTCCTAAAATTAAACATCTTTTCTTTTTTAAGACACTAAAACAATGGGCGTTGTAAGGCCATTGTGCTCACGGCCTTACAACGGCAGGAAGTAAGGCCGTCTTGTTTTCCACCTATTAAACTGCAACAATTCACAGACACACTATGGACGTTTAAGCCGCTACTACATAAACTGTGATGATCACAAATTAGTAGTGTTAATCAATACATTTAAAACAAGCTGTCAGTCAGTGTGGGACTAATATCAGATTGACTTCTTCTACTTTGGCTGTTGTTGGCGGGTGTGACCCTTTTGTTCAGAGAATATAGATTGTGCTTTTTCTTGTAAAGCACAAGAAAAAGCTTGTGCTTTTAGTTGTCTAGTTCTGAATACATATTTAGTCTACTAAGAATTAAATGTCTTTGATCATTTAACAGATGATGTATGAGGTCTTTCACTGGGTATTGAACCTTCTGTTTATGGCATCTCATACTGCCAGGTTCATATACATAAATCACATGCACAACATTTGCACTGTCATCCACAGAGCTGATGAACATAGAAAATCAAGCAAAATTGCCATACGTAAGAAATCCCTGGGGATAAAGTGGCATATTGCAAAACTAAAGAGAAATGAAAGGAGAACGTATTCTCAGCTTGCAGCATTTATGTACAGTACTGGGAGAAAAGGTGTGTATGTGTGGATGAGGGGTGTACATAAGCCTGCAGACACCTGCTTCATTCTGCAGTGATGGCTCCCAGCGGGATGCAGGCTCAGCTGCTGGTCACTAGGCCCTCCCTGCAGCACTGGTGGCCAACACACGCACACATCTTCCAACAAATGTGAGCCCCCCCATGCCTCTTTGTAGCGAGTGTCTACATTTGAGCACACCACATGTGCTCATATCAACCATAAACATGACACGATGCACTCGCACAAGCTGCACAGCCCGAGCTCATGTGATGCTGAATGTGAACTCAAATGTGAAGCGGGGTGGTCATAACTCGCTCTGCTGTAGTGGGAGATAGGCTATAGGCGTGATATGGTTCAGTAGCGTGTCTTCTTCTGTTTTTTTTTTTTTTTTTACCCCTCTACAAACCCTGTAGCTGAAAGGTTTTTGCTGGAAAGAGCACTGTATCAAATAATTTGCGACTGAAAGCAGTAAAAAAGGACCATCTTGTGTTTATCCCGTTCAACTTTTCAGCTTTTAAATTTTGAGCCGATCACCTAATCGTTCTCATCTCACAAAAGCCACGTTTGTTATTTTATGTGCCAGCACTGTGTTAATCAAGCGCCATTGTGCTCATGGCCACGATTATCATTTCTGATCCCGCAATTTGCACATATCTCCATTTCTGTGTTTCTCCGTCTCTGAGCATCTTTCTTTTCAGTGTCGCTGTTCACTGTGCTTGCACCTGTTTGTGCCTCGGTGACAGCAGGGTTGTAGAGCATAAATGAACTAATTTCCTGGATACAGACAACACAGCAATCAAGGAAAGGGGAAATGCACTGAGAAGCACAGATGGAAGGAGCTAATTATTGTTATGAAATAGAGATGACCTCTAACTATCTCCTGGCTGCTGAGATTCTGTGGTGACAAATGTTTGCCGGAGTCTGTGCCACCAACCGCCATTTTTACCTCCCCTGTTTTGGATGGGGTTTTTGTGGGGTTTGTGCGAGCCTTCGTTTTGAATGTTGAAACAAAAGATTGTAGTTGTCAAACAACGCCTAGTGTCACATGGAGAACGACAGCTGCCTGCAGTGGGTAATCAGTGGAGCTTTCCTCAAATTAACAGCATTCAGCTCTGAAGCATGGAGCGCACCATGTTCGTAGATGTGAGGTTATAAAAATTGGGTGTCAGTGACAGCAGATAATTTTGCAATTAGATTTTTTATCATTAATTTCCCATAAACAAATTAAACGTCTTATTTTAAAATAGTCATCGTAATCTCCCTAAAGCTACAAACTGAATCTCCAAATGCTCATTGTCAATGCTGGAATATTTGTCATTAATCATGCATATCTCTGTGTGCAACCTGTTAATCACTTTTGAAATTAATTTCTTTGAACGCTCCTTTAAATGCACTGGCCTACAGCTGTGACCACAAGATGCCCACACACTTAACACGCAGCTTGTTGCACAAACACACACGCACTGCCGTACAAGTCTCAGAAGAAAATGACATTTTGGTGTCTGTTCAGAATACCTAAGGATCAAATGTAAGCCTAAATAAATTAACAGACATCAAAAGTGTTTCCTTGACCAAAAATGTGCTTATTTATTGATGCGCCGCAGTATTGAAATGGTACTAAGCAATACTGCACCATCTTAAAAATACAATGAAATCCTGCTTTTCAGACTCTGCACACCAAAGCAGCCAGAATCTTCCAGCACATTTATCTAATGTATGCAAATGATCTTGCTATGCTTAATGAAGGCACCATTAATCACTTTAACGATGCTCTTTTTTAACCAGAGTAATCATCCAGACATACACACACACACACACACATTTTTAAACAAATACACAAACAAATTCGCTTCCACAAATGCTCTCACAAAAACGTAAAATAAATCCCCAAAATAACCCATTAACAAGCCTTTTTTTTTGCCAAAAATCTCACTGTGCAGTTACTAATTACAATGGGTTGAAATAATGCTATCCTACTTTTATCTAATCTGTTTACGATGCTCCACCCTGCTTAGTCAGTCACCTGAAAATATTATCTCAAAGGTTTCTGAGAAGATTAATCAAAAAAGTATTATCTCAAATGCATTTATGCCATAAATTCAGCTAATTTGTTTCGAATAATTTATGATCCAGCACCTTTTTGAAGACATCTGATAACAGTGGGTCTAAGTAAGCAGTCGAAAGCACAAGGCTTTGCATAGAATCTGACTTAACGCCCTGCACCGATGTGCTCAGATTTAAAGAATTTTAAAGCAAATGTACAGTTTCATGGCCGATATTTCACCGCGTACCCTCACCCGCTGCATTTGCATAGACTTGATGGGAACCCCTAGGTACAGTCAGCAGCAGCAGCATGACAGTGGGTTATGAAGGCTTCCGGGAGGCTCCAGGGTGTGGATCTGAGCCAGTTTGAAGGGGAGCCCGAACCAATGAAGAGCTTGCAGCAGATTAGACACCCACAGCTTCGTGTCGCTTTTTATGCGGCCAGTCAGGGATTTTCGTACAACGGTTTTTTTTAAATGCCTGAACGTTGAAGATTTTCCCAAGCCTCTTTTCAGTCAAGTAATTTTTTTTTTACTATGTAAATTGCAGAGTAATGTTGACTCTGGTAGTAGAAAATGTTCCTGTTTTTTTTCCTCCTGCTTGTTGGGAATTTAACTGACATTTGAGTTGCAATTAAACGTAAATGGAAATCCGTCATCTTGCTGATGCTTAAAGGTTATTCTATTATTTTATGTTTTACTAGAAGTTTTCGGAAGCAGTTGCATGTAGAAAGATCTGTAATATTTTAACAAGGACAGAAAATAAATGTTTAACATATTAACCCACTCATTCACACATGCATGCTCACGCAAACACCTCAAATTCCCCTGATAACAAGCTGACTGGCAGAGGCTAAAGACGGAGTAGGCGTCCGTAATTGAACAAACATAACAATGTAAATATTTGCTAATACAATCCACTGGGGATACGGGCAGAATCCCACAATTGATTTGCGCTCTTTCTACCTTTTGTTTTTTGCTGTTTTCTTCAATACACACAACCCAACTGTATTTTTAAAAAAAATCTAAACTCCTATCTCCCTGTTTCTTTTGTGGCAAAAATGCTTCCCTGTGTTCATTAAATAGATTTAGATACATTGTTCTGTCTACTATCCTCTTACCAGGGGTGACCTGTAGCCCATCTGGGCGGGCGATGACAGGGGATCCCTGGAAAATAGCGGCGAGTGCGTCTCGGGGACGGAGCCCACGCCACTGGCTGCCAGTCCCGAGAGCTGCCCGTACCTCGCCATCATCTTGAGATGCTGCTCACAGAACACACACGCTCATACACGGATACGGGAGGAGAGGGGAGGACAGGCACAGAGATAAAAAAGGGAGGAAAGAGAGGGAAGAGGGGTGTGAGAGACGGGAAGGAGAGCAGATAACAGCAGGTATGGGAAGGATGGTGGGAATGCTGGAGGGGGGAAAAAAAAACTGAAACTTGGAAGAAAAAGAGGGAGGTAGACGGGGATTTACAGAAGACTTTGCTCTCGCACAGAAGCATGTGTGTGAATGTGCACACTTACACTTGCACACACAGTTTCAGCCCAAGGTGCGCAATTTCACAAGCAAGCCTATGTTAGATGGGCTCGATGGCTACCTTGGTTTTGATGTAAAGTCTAAGCACTGGGTCTCTGCTAATGATTACAAAGCAGAATGAGTGAGAAGCATCCCCCCCATACCAACCAGCGTACTGCTATCAATCACCCCCCCCCTCTATCGTTTGGGTGCAAAGACACACACGCAACACACATGACAGAATGGTTGGCAGCAGACGTACACAGGTGAAATGTGGACAATTGTAACAACAAATAAGGAAAATAATCCAGAAATCTTTACCTCGTTGCTCAACAAAGCAGCGTTGAGTGTTCGGCTTATTTCAAACATGTTCAGATTCGATGATGAGGTTTTTGTTCTGTCCTTTAATTTTTTTTTTTTTTTTATTCGTTTGAGTTTCTCTGCTCCCTCCTGATTTCTTCTTCAGAATCGGGAGTCAGTCTCTCTGTCCCGGGAACACAGGAAAAAATAAAGAAAAAAATCAAATCAATTGAAAAAAAGAAGAGGATGTAAAAAAAAAAAATCCTCTTTAATTTTTGATTTGGGAGCTGTAATTTTTCAGTCCTGTTTTTGGGTTAGTTTTTTTTGTTGTTGTTGTAGTTTTGTTTTTTTCTTTCGCTCCCTTGTCTGCTGATGCACTTCTGGCTTGGCTGTGGCTGTTAGTTGGAGGCGTTTGAGCCCAGGGTCTCCGGCGCGCACGCACAAACACGCGTGTGAGCAGTCAATACGCTGTCTTTTAAAATCTCCCCAGAGTCAGCACATTAAAGGCAGGCAGTCGGTGGGTCTGTGGGTCGGGCTGGCTGGCTCCCTTATCTGTCCCCCGCACACTGGCTCACACAATACGCTCCGATCCTCACACTGCTCGCTAGCAGATTAGCCTGTCCCAAAACATAGCACTTAGTTTAAACTCCCCTCCCTTTTTGCTCTCTCTCGCTCTCTCTGTCTCGCTCCTTCTGGCTTCCTCCCTCTCTAACTCCATCGCTCTCCTCCGCATCGCTCTCTCTTCCCCCAGTTGCTCATGCGTTCAGGCAGCTACAGTTCACTGTGCGACCACAAGGTGGGAAGACTGTTCCAGCAGCTCCGCCGCCACATCCTGTCCTCTCTGGGCATCTCTCGTCATTTACATTTTTCCTCTTTTCCGCTTTCTTTTGACGTGTTGGTCCCTGAGACACGCAGGAACATCACACAGACGCCCTCTGAAGCTTTCCTAACAAGTCAGAGGGTTTGCGGAGCAATGCTGTCAGTAATTAGTAATATCATATTTCTTAAGTGGAAGTAAAGTAATCACCCTGCGACGTTACCAGGAACTCTAGCAGAGTTCAGTTTTAGGATACCTCTGAGAGAAAATCAGGCTGGGCTGAGCGTGAAGGTCAGGTGGTTGTCCTTTCTCCTCAGCAGGGTGTGGCGGGGGATGACGAAGCAGCCAGTCACAGCCATGGCAGGAGATCCCAGCACCTCAACAAACAAGCGTAGAACAACATGAGTCACTCTTGCGTTAAGTTAACACCTTTTATATTTTTAGAGCTCTGATTTCATCTGCATAGCTGCAGACTCTCATGGTATGATAAATCTGGATAAAAATGCCATGGTTTTGTTGTGTCATAATGTTTATGCTACAATGTGTAACATTAATTAACAGAAAAGAAACAATTATTCCTTAAACTTAAACAAAAATACATATGGTGTGTACATTTTACACATGCTCTATTAAAACATAATCTCCTTTCAGACTGAACCTTTCCTGTTTTCGGTAAGTTTAAATCACCAAAACTATTTGCTAAGTGTCATAATAATGACAGAGGGAATTGCAATTTGTTCTTAGAAAACTGTCAGATTCATAAATTAACATAAATTTTCCTAGTATTTGGTAAAACTGAAATATTTTGGATCTTTTAACAATTGTTTGTTGCAATTTCAGTCAGTTTCTTTTGAACAGAGTTTATGTAACTGAGACAGGTCTGTTGCCTTTGCCTAGACAATTTCAATGGGCCTGGAATCAGAGCTTTATGATGGCCACTCCAAAACACTGAAGTTCTTGTTGTTTTGTAACTAATGTGAAGGCATGCTTAGGGTCACTATCCATTTTGAAAATGGATTTGGGTGATGTCTTGAGAAGTTGCTTTAATATTTGCACATAGTTTTCAAAGGCAACCAAACAGCATGATGTCACAGCCCCTGTACTTCACAGCTGGGATGATGTTTAAGGATTGCAAGCATCCCCCCTTTTCCTTCAAATATAACAATGCTCATTATGGCCAAACACTTCAATTTCAGTTTCATCAGACCACAGGACATGTCTCCAAAAATTAAGAGTCTCACACATTAGCAGCATCAGACATGTGTCAAAAAATAAGAACCTATTATTTTCAATTCACACTTGCTGGGTCTGGTCAGTGGCTAGTGCTCCAAGGCACAACACCCAGCAATCCTTTGAAAACCTGTTATATTAGGAAGCATCAATACTACTGATAAAGCTATCCACAGCTGGAGTCTAATACTCTGTTCTTTCTTGGCACAGTGTGTCACGACACATGTAACTTAAGCCAAGTTTGCTGAACGATGCACATCATTGGATGAGAAAAATTGAAGCACTCCTAATGTGTGCCCCGCCTTTAGAATCCAAATTATAATTCATCTCGTTATGTTGCTTCTGGAATTACGGTTTCTTCATCACTGAGTGGCCTTTCAGCCTAGGGCTTTCAGTAAGGGCTTGTTTCACTGTGAATAATGACAGTCTCTTACTACCTTTTGGCATTTTCCTCATATTGTCTTTAGCTTTTGTTCTGGCTGTGATTTGCATTTCCTACCAAAACATGTTCATCCCCGGCGACCCAGAACCGGTCTCCCTCCCGAAACGCAGGAAAGCTTTTGTAATTACGCATACATTGTCTGAACAGATGAACCTGGCATCTTCAGGAAAATGGGCTAAAACCAACTTTTGAAGGTCCTTAATTCTTTCTTGTTTAGGTTTTACTGATTATTGCCTATATTTGTCCTGACCAGAATTATTTCCAGCTATATTTGTATTTATTTAAAAAAAAGAAAAACAACTGACCTTCAGATGTGGCTTTATGCTAATTTGAAACAGGATTTGTTTACTTTGACGCTAGAAGCCAACCTATATCTAATCTGCTGCAGGAGAAAGTAAGTATAAATGTTCTCGGAGTCAACCAACACTGTCTAAAGATTATATTCTATAAATGTTAATAGGATCATTTTCACTAATCAAATCTTTGACCTGTCTGACTCCTAACTTCATCTACATGGCAAAGGACTGGTTCCCAGTTCTTTAAATGTGCTTTTCGCTGTCTTGAATTAGAGTCAGGGAAGTGGCCAGTTAATAGCTGCCTATTGACACTGGACCATCTGTTTAGGTGGCTGCTGTCCAGCACATGCAATGGAGGAGGGGGTTGAGCAGAGGGATGGAGAGACAGAGATTGTGAAAGGGATGAAACGATTACGGAATTACAAACTGAACTGTTAACAAACTGCTGGTTTAACCAATATTTATGTCAAGAGAGAAGGTGAAAAATATCACAAAACTCGCACCATATAACAGTGTTTACACGTTTTAAATTAGCACGTAGTCCTGCTTTTGTAGCATTTTCATCTGCTGCAGAAAATGTGAAAACATCGTCAACATTGCTGTGTTGTGGCACTGTTGTACTGATTCAGCTCCGATTCAGTGTTTTTAAAAAATTTTTTTTTATTTTCTTCTTCACTTAGAAAAGGACTGCTTTAGCCACATCTCTGTCTCGTAAAGCTCATGGTCTCTGGGGACAGCTGGTCCGGCACAGCCCTGGGGGGAGCTGTCAGTTGAATCATCCAAAGTGAGGGCTGATTCCTCAGTCAGCTGCCTCTCAAGCCTTCCTCTCTGACCCAGCCTCACTCCCCTGAGCCCCCTGATTGCTGTCACCATAGTGATTCTCTGTGTACCGCCGCCTGGTCTCTGCACCCCAACTGATCCTGCCACACCCCCCCATCCCTCACACTCTCGCCCAGTCTCTCACAACAGTCTGTCTCCAACTCTGTGCCCCTTGTCCTCACTTGTTTTGATTTTTGCATGACTTGTTCCTTCATTGGTGATGGACTTTAAGTGTGAAAAGTGCCCAGCATGGCAGGGTAAAAGGGTTTCCCTGTACTTGGTGGAATATAAATGCTATGACACAGATTTGCTTCCTTTAAACACACAAATACACTCGGCCTAGGGATACAGTCATAAACAAGACATTCTTTCTGATTTCACCTTTTGACAATTATAAAGGATGATCTATTTGATCATTTTACAATTTAGGAGAAAGAAATTTCGCTCTGAAAGAAATGTTTGCTGAGCCAAATCTACTGTTTCCCAGAAGGCCTTATTTAAATGGATTCTTCACAGGATTGTGATAATGCTGAGCATCTTCCAGTCACTCGCAACCTGAGATTAAAAGAGCCAATATTTTTTTTTATTGACATTCCTAGAGATTGTATTTTAACCACAAGATGCGAAACAATGTTCCAAGTAATCAGTGGTCTAAAAAGCTGTCATGAATGGGTGTAAATCTTCTCTCCTGAGACACAATTAAAATGTGAAAAACCATGTCGTTGAATTTACTTTTTGTACTTCTATAAAAAGTTTAGATTCTGTTCTTATGTAAACCCCATGACAAGAAGTAACCATTACAGCATTATGTAAGCTCTATGTGGTCTTACGCGTATGCAGGCTGATTTGACCGATTAAAAAACTATATGCTAATTTTTCTGCAATTTTTAGCTCAATTAGGGGGTGATAATGGTTTATACATTCAGAAGAGGCTAGAAATCAGAGAAAAAAAACAGTATAAAGTTTCCTCATTTTGTTGTGCTTTTCTTATCCCCATTGTCCAAATCTTGTTTTCTCCAAGTGCTGTGCCACCCTCTGACTGGGGTTACGATTACCCATCATGAGGTAGCAAAGGGAAAACGATGGCTACAATAATCTGATCTGTACATAGACTTCTGCAGACACCTGGCAGACCCAAGTTGACTGGCACATATCACAAACATTTCATCACATTGACTTTGGGGTGAGTAGAGCACACCAGGATGTTTGAATTAGACCTATAATATAAGTTAATTGTATTAGCATTTAGTAATTTGATACCATTTAATTTTCAATGGGTTTGAAAATTAGATGGTACTGTTCAAAATATTATACAATGATGTAACCCTTTCACAGAAAAGTGAAACTTTAAGCAAATAACAATGATGCACCAATCAATCAGCCAGAGATGAAAAAACAACCAATTTCCCACAATTGGGTTTGATGGAAGAGCAGGATTAATGCCCTGAAGAGCCCCAAGGCATCAAAACTCAAGGGCTTCTAGGCACTAATACTCGGGTACTCGATATAACATTCTATGTTTTATGAGCTCATATAAAATCCTCCCAAAATAATAAATGTCATACCTATCAAAGAGAAAATAACAAGCTCATCTATTCAAGTCGAGAATCAATAAACTACAACTCGGAAATCACTGGAATTATTAATGTATTATGCTATTTGACCTCTGATTCCAGGTACGCTAACAATAAATTTGAAATTCTTATATATTGCATGCATAGGGAGGTATGTATATATGCATGCAATGTATATTGTGGCCTCATCTTTGTTAAATAAATACTAACATCTAACAATATGATGTGCATTTTGAAAGCTTAAGACTCGTTGTAAATAAATTTCAAACTTGGTGAAACAACAATAGATTTTCATTTAAAGGAAAAAGATCAATTATAATGTGCAGAAATGAAATTATGATACTAAGAGAACCAAACAAATATATTACAAAGGTTGAAAATCGGCACGCAAATAGCTTTGATTACAGTTCAGAAACAAAAGAACTTGTAGTATATCTAATTCATTCTTCTCATGCTCCATAATTCAATTTCAATCTCTCTTGAAAATGAATGATTGTACCACCACATAGCTCTTTAATAGGCACAGTGTTAAAGGAATGACATACCATTGAGGACAGCTATTCAATTTTCAATTTTAACAAAATATTACACAGCTGCTCTATATTCTCTTTCTGTCATCTGAGAAGTAATCATTCAGATCCATCTACTCTGTGGCCCGTTAATGCTTGCCGTCATATATAGATCACACACGCTAAGAAAAACCATTGCTCTCTCTCGGCTTTTATTCATTTGCTCCTGTTACACACTGCTTACAAGCTGAAAATTAGCAGCAACCTGCATGACTCTTGCTCCAGGAGCTGCGCGCTGGCTCATCTGATGTTTGTAATCAGGTGCAGCCTTTGTAATAGGAAAGAAACAGGCCAGGGTTGATTGGCCCTGATGACATCTCTGCTCCAATTGTCTAGAAAATCTTCAGCTTTAATCAATCTACTGGATAATTCCCAATCTCTGACTGCTGCTTGCAATTATTGGCTTATTTTTCCTCTGAAAATACCATTAAAATGGGTTTTATTTCAGGTATGGCAGTGATAAAACTGAATTATACCCAGTATACAGATTGCCCTGCAGTGTCAATGGAAGCCTTGGCTTGTTATATTGCTATGTGCAGAATACTAATGGTGCCAATCTCCGACACAGTGCTGAACATTGACATTACACACTGATTCTTCAGTTTTCTTTTGGAAAATAAATCAGAGCTTTATCGCGAAATTATGCCACTTCAAGCACTCAACTTTGAATTACACTTATGTTTCAGGTAAACATGCAGGCATACTTATTAACCACAACCGAACCGTCTTTTGTTTTGTTAAATCAATTGTGCATTTTTTGTTGTTGTGAGGGCACAAAATGATCTACTGAAGGGAACATACCTGCACAGAACTGCTTGCAGGACAGACCGACCTCTCCCCTCTTCCTCGTTCTCCGTTGCCGTAGCAACGCACTAAAAGCGTCGGCTGTGGATGGAGAGGAAGATGGAGGAAAACACTGACAGAGACGTCGAGGCTGGTGTGTAAATACGAGCTTTACATTGCTTTATCCTCACCTCCACACAGCAGAAAGAGATGCCACGCCGCCCTGCTGCCTGGCGAAAAGCAAGCGGGTCTTTGTAGCCCTCGGAGAGCCTTTAAATGTTCGCTGTGGCTCGGCATGCTAATCGCCAAGCTAGCAGGTGAAAAGATGTAAACATGGAATTGTAATTCTAGCAGTTATGAGCCAACTTGGCCATCAGCCATTTATCGCATTGTAGAATATTCGAACCGCTTAGTTACTTCATGAAAAAACAGTGTCACAGGTGCAATGAGCATGGGCGCTAACTAGCTGGATTACAGTGCAGCTAATGATAGCAAACGGTTGCTTTTATGCTTCTAAATTAAAGCCACACTAAACGATTTTTTTCTGTAAAGTAATAAGCAAACTTCAAACAACTGGCCACAGTTTGTACTGTCACTGCAACGTATATGGTATTTGCATGTCTTTCACCGGCTGTCCAGTACCTTTAGGTAGACTATACCTGTGCACACGTGTGTTTATTTTGATCCCTCTCATCTTGACACAGGAGTTAGCAGAATGGCGTCCTTAGAGAGATCCTCAAATCTCGCAACAAGAAACTGTCTTTCATCATCTGAGATAGCTCTAATTCAGGGAGTAACTGTAGCACCCTTTTAACACGCTGGTACATTATATATTTATATTTTTAATTGGGAGTGGCATAAAATTATATTCCAGTAAAATCACTACTTCAACATATTTATACTCATGAATAGTAAATAGTAGCCATCAAGGACATTAGTCAAGTAAGAGTAAAAAAGTATTTTGTGAAAGGTTACCCAAGAACTGAGAAACATATCATAACATCTAATTTAATATTTAAAAATAATGTTATCGGATTGACAAAAATATAAAGTTTAGTGCAAATTCTTTACGTTCAAAGACTTAAAAAATTATAATGACAAAGCAACAAATTCAGGCAGAGCAAACTGTTCCAAATAAAAAAATAAAATTCATACAATTCTGCTCACCTCTGATCATATGTGTTGCTTAAGTACTGATGTAGGAAGTGGGAAGTATGTATTGAAATTATTAGTGGGAATTCATTAATATGGGCTTTTTTCATCATAAATAAACAAAGTGATGCAGTACTTTTTCTACACAGATTCTTTTAGTGCATGTTTTAACATTCAAGAGCTGTATTAAATTATATAAAAGATTAAATCATGCATGAATAGTACATTTTCATATAAAATAAATCAACTGCTGCTGAGTTTTGTAGAAAACCTTAAAGCAAAGTTGGACCAATGTAAATTCAGCATGTTTTGCTTTTGCAGGAAATGAAGCTGGAGGGGAAGATGCCTTAGTGGGGAATGTCAACAAGCTGACAGTAAGCCCACCTGGATACACAGGACCTCTACGGAAAGGACATCTGATTTTTGATGCTTGCTTTGAGAGTGGTGAGTAGCAATATCTGAAAAAACAATATCTGAAAATGTTTAACAAATCTTTCCCCTCCACCAATTGTGATGGATCATTGGCTTTGGAGAATGCTATACATTCAGGCAATTGGTTTGTAGCAAAATAAATAATGGCAGATAATTACATACACTGTAAAAAATGACAGCTTTTTCATCTTCTGATATTAAATCAGACTACATTTCCTGTTTTAGGTAAATTAAGATTGGTACAACCATTTCTGTTTGCAAAGTGCCAGTAAAATGAATGAAATAAGTTTTACGCATCCTATATTTCATAGAAAAATCCAAACAAATAAGTGAAGTGTCGGGAAAAGAAATGTGGTCCTTCACAAGTCTGTTTTTTCTTTGGAAACAATTTGTGAGATTCATAAAATTAGTATAAGCAAAAATATAAATCCCTTTCATGAAATACACTTCAGAAATACCAAATCTTACCAAGCATTTTTGTCTGATTCTGATTTCTAGTACAAATCTATTAGTGCACTTGAAATAAGACAAAACTAACTGACAGATAACTTTTCAGCAAGACATAAAAGCTTGTTTTAAGTCAGTTCTGAAGTATTGATTTTAAAATATTCCTATGATGTTTTGTTTTCCTTATAACAACTTTCTTTCCCATTGAATTAGAGAAAAAAAATCTCCCAGTGGAACTAGAACTTTTTTATGTATGAAATAATTCTAAAAGAATCCCACAGTATGGTTTAAGGATAACAAAGGCAATGTTTTGAAGTCCAATCACAAAGCTCTGATCACAATTTCAAGAGAAATTCATAGTCAGAAATGAACATTTGGTTTCCACAAGGAGGATTTACAATTTGATTCAGTTACATCAGTTCTGTTTGGACACGTGGGCCAAAATTCCAGCAAACTATTGTGAAAAGTTACCCAAAATGTTTCCCCCAAGTCAGAGTTTAAAGGGGAGTTAATCAAATAGCGCTTGTAGCCTTTTGACTATAAAAAAAGCAAACTTTTTTCACTGTGCTTCACATTTATTAACGGCTAACCTTGGTGTCATTATCAATGAAAACATGCCCAAAATAGTTAATATTCTGAAAACACAATCAGATTTCCTTTGTTGTCACTTTCGGTGCATGTTGTCTGCATAATGCATAAAACTAATCAAGCAAAGGCATCAAAGGGATAAGAAAATGCAGAAGCTAGCAATCAGTTTTGCACAGACAAGAACCTTGTGAAGGTCAGTGGAAATAGATAGCACCACTGCATAAACATCTAAGTATGTTACTTTTTGAGGTATCAGTGTGATTATTGCCCTTTTTATAAATTTGCCTTTTCCCCTGATGACATGGCCAGAGCAGCAGGGACATTGATTAATAGGTGCATAGCTCCCACACAGAGATCAGTTAACATGTGAGTATGCCTCGCTCTGGTTGTATCTCCTGAATGATTTATGGTATTGATATGAATCTCTTTCCAATAAATGCATTACCAAAGTTATAACGGGGTGTAAATTGATATTTTTGAGCAAATGTCAAATTAATATTCTGTGACTGTTTCATTTAATCATTACAGGTTTTATCCACATTACTTCTGTGATGTGGTGTGTTTTTCTGTTTCTATTTACCCACTTTTGTCTCACCCTGAAACTAAGAAGTTTGGACAATGGACTTGAATAATCCCCCTCTGTGTTTAGAAGGCTTTTGCTGCTTAATACAGTACTGAGTCTGTCCTCTACGCAGCCACACAACATTTACCTATTAAATAACATTGTGTTCCATATTTAGATGTGTTTGAATACAATGTTAAAAGTTCAAACATGAAGCCCCTGAAAAACTTTTGTAGCCTTGTCAGTGGAAATGGTGGCTGATGAAATGTGAAGAAAAAAATATTTATTGTGTCATTTTGATAATGTTACAGTTGTTTCATAGGTCAAGTATGTTAATCTATACAAGGTTGTGCAGATTCAGGATGGAGTTAGCCACTTTGTCATGTCATATCTTAGCAAGTTTGGTACTGGACCTCTTTAGGTACGAAAGAGTACCAACACCATTGGGATATCTTGAACTGACCATGCATCAAGTGGTATACTTACCTGCAAGGGGGATGTTTCATACTTGCTTTGTTAACTGATGATTTTTGAATTTGGTATTTTCTATAGGCTCTCTTTATGGTTTTCTGTAAGACAATTGATTTTGCAGATTAAAAGAATAATACTCATCAAATTGATCTCAGCTGATGTATTGGTTTTACCAGGGGTTGCAATCTGTGATATTTTATGTCAAATTTATGAAAGCCAAAAAAGTAATAAAATTAATAGATTTAAAAATCAGAGAATACAAATGGATTAAATTCTGTGAAATTATAACCAGTTAGTTTCCGTAAATGATAAAAAAAACTTGAAATGGACCAAAAGATAAGCTCATAAACCGTAATTTAAATAAATGGATAGAAAATAGTTTGTTTCATGGCCATTTGTAGGTAAGAAAGGAACATGCAAAATGGCAAAGGGAGAATTGAAGAACATACACACCAAAAGTGGTGAAATGCTCACCTAAAATTACAGGAAACCTTGTAGAAATGAGATGCGATTTGTCACATGTTCTGTCTGATACCTGAGGTTGCTTCTGACAACCATGAAATTAAAGTGAATTGTCTAAGCGTGATGGAATTTTATACATTTTTCAATCAAATGCCACCTTGTCTGCACACCCACAAATTTTCTCTAAGACTGAGATCAGGGCATTGTGATGGCTACTCCAGAGCTTATAAGCTTGTCTTTTTTTTGGTCATCTTTTAGCTAATGTGGAACTAATTTAGTGGTATGCTTAGGTTCATTTTCCATTTAGATGACCTATTTCTGTACAAGCTTTAATTTCCTGGGTGATGTCTCGACTCAAGCTGTTTGCTTCAGATGTTCTTTCCTCTTGATGCCATCTACTTTCAGAAAGCAAACTGGTCTGCATCAGCATGATGCTTCCACCTTGGTACTTTGTTGTTGGGATGATGTTGCTAAGCTTGCAAACGTGCTCCCTTTTTCTCCAAATGTTCCAATGTGGTTATTATTTTCACCCATTATCTATACCAATTGTGCAAACCATTGTTATTATCAAACATTTTAATTTTAGGCTCATTAGGGCACAGGACATATTTCCAAAAATTAAGGTATTTCTTCTTAAGAGCATTTGGAAACTATGACTAAATAAGATTTCTTCTTTCATTTTTTCACTTAGCAAATTGAAATAATTTTTATAATTCTTACTGACCCTAAAACAGGACAGTTTATGTCTGATTTACTGTCAGAGTAAAAGAAAAATGTACACGTCTGTTCTTAAAATTTCATGCTAAGATAACATGAGGTTTAATGCCTCCCTCTTGTTGTTATCAACATCCTCTGCACCCTTACAATGCATAGGTTTTATTTTGTTGTGTTGGCATAAAAAGAATAGATCTATATTTATTCAAGTGGAAACTGGTCATATAAATTCTTCGCCCAATGTGTAAAGCCTCATTTAAATTTAGATTGTGCTCATCTCCCTTTTTTTCAAGCTATGTGCTAAAGAAGTCAGAGATGGTCAGCAGACCTCCATATAGCAAATGCACAATGACTTTGATCGTTAGTTTTGGGTGCTGAAACCTTTAAAGATCTGTTTTTAAACTGACATTTTATGACAACTAATAAAGTTGTGTTGCTTTTCTTTATATATAGAAATGGAATTATATATATTCAAATGGAATTTGCAGAACGGATGAGGAAATTATTTCTCCCTATAGGACAATAGAAATGAGAAGATTTTCCTGATCTCTAAACCTTAAGTCCCAGCCCGTTGTTTCTTTTAGTGGCGTAGATATTCATGTAGCTGATAATTATTTTGCATAATTATTTTTTTGTTTTGAAAATTGAAATTACATTCTTATCTTTTCACATTTGTTCCGTTGCACACTCACACTTAGCCAAGGCTTAAAAACAGATCTTGGTGGTGAGGAAAATTGCATTAAAGTCTTGACAGGAAGCAGACAGTGGTGGCTTTGTTTTGCTTCACCTCTGGACTATTCTTCAAATGTAATTAAACCCTCATTGATTCGTCATACTACTTTCTGTCAATAATGACTTACAATATGAAAGAAAGTCCTCCGGAGTGGCAAGTGTTTAATGGGATCCATTGAAAAGCTCAGCTCATAGATTCATCCCTTCTTACATTAAATCAAGAAAGACCTCAAACTTACCAAAGATTTGGTACGTTTTTTTTATATAATAAAACTTACCCAAAATTTTATTTGGTAAATTTGAAGTTCTGGGAAACACAAATACCCTTTTCTAAATTTTTTCAGCACTTATGGTTTAGAATGACTGAAATCTCTCAAAGTTTTAACTCATTATGGAAACATGTCCTGAGTTTGTTCAAATCAGACAAAGTGTTGTTACTGCCACTTATACCATTTTGATTAAGTTTATTTATTAAGTTTAGTATTTGTGTTTGGTCACTCGTTTAATTATTTTATTCAGCTCAGTTTTCTTTTTATGTTGTCAGTTCTAAATATTTTTTTTTTAGAGAAAAAGGCAATTTAGTACAATCCTGCAAGCATATTTCAAGGCAGTTATATACATTCTGAATTTATTCTGGTTATCAAACACAACAGTCAAGTTCAGTTTATTATTCAAAGTGGTTAAAAAGTTTCTGTTCAAGCAAACCCAGCAGATTGCATTGAGTCACTGACTTGCATCATTCAAGTCAGAACTCCCTGGTCAAATCACAGAACTACTGTGACAGATTGTGTGCTTTCGTTAAGGTGAAAATCAGCCTACTTTTATAAACTAGGACAGGTGTCAGAAACAGTCCCCATTACTGAAGTCAAGCTACTTTCTTTCATGTGCATTCACAAAATATTTTTCATCGTGTGTGCTTGTTTGTATTCATTCCAACACATTTGTTTTTTCTCTGCGTGCACTGTGAACTGTATTTGATATATGTGGACTTAATTCTTTTTCTTTTGCCTGCTTCACTGTCTGAAAAAAACTAATAAACAGAGTTATAACTTGACAGAGGAAAAACTCATGAAACATAGAATTTATGCATGTCAGATAGAAAATAATTTTGGTAGTGCAGATGAAAAGAAAACATGGATTATTAGTGGGATGGTTGGCATTTGGTGTATGAAAAATAGCCGGGGTTGTCAGAAGATATTTCTGTACTCCAGAGTATGCTATGAATCAAGATAGTCAAGTTTCTATTGATTAAATAAGAGAGAGAGGTTTTTACAATGAAGTCTGAAGTCACAATGACTGACTTTAAGAGTCTGAAACATGCTGCAAGTATGCAACACCTCATTTCTCTTTTTTTAATGAAACAATTCTGATGGAAAAGCACCCCAAAATAGAAGTGGCATATTCTTTATTAGCATATTTTTCTGTTTTGTTAATCAGCATAAGTGAAATCAAGATTTTTTTTTTTTTGCCCCCATTCTCCCTGTGCATAAAAAAAAAAAATCTACTTTGTATTTTGCAATGCAAAGTCATACAATCTATGGATGTTTTTTTTGTTTTGTATTGCTCACCAGTCTCAGAATGACTCGTCTTTATGGGCCTTTCAAAGGCGGTGCTACTTGTCTGAATCACTCCTGATGTCTGATGTATTGAGAGACTCTTCCAGTCTCTCTCTCTCTCTCTCCCTCTCTGTTACATGTCCTTGGCAGCAGAGAAGTTTCACCGCTCAAATCACTAAATGGCCTCTCTTGTTTTCCCTTTTAGCAGTTTTCTCTTCTCTCTCATTCTTTTCAGTCAGGAAGAAAGTATGGAGATAAATTGGAGCTGTCTTGGGACTGCTGGAAAGACCATTGCTTCTGATTTATGCTATTTACGGGCCATTTGTAACCATAAGAGATTACTTTTTATTATTATTGTGTTTTTTTTATTTTCTTTTTACTCCTCTCATATCCCATCTTTGACTTTCTCTGGACAGTATTGTTATTATTATTACTCTATCCATGTTCTCTCATGTACTGTCTTATATTGACTTAACCCTCACAGTAAGCTTTTGTCACAGTTCTGGAAAGTGAAAAAAATGCTCATGTCATTTAGTGTTTGGAGATAAATGTAAAACATTTATTATTAGTATTTTTGAATAACTGCAGAAGGGATGACTAAGCTATATTGTGTTGTGGAGACAATCTTAATGCATCTAGCTGCATGCTGGTTAAACACGTGTGCTATAGGTTTTAAGCTATAGCATAGTGACCATGCCACCTTTGGAGTAAAAGTAGAACCAATGAATCAATTGTGAATCAATGTGTTATTTTTGTGCAATAGAAGCATAAAATTAACAAACAAATGCAATTTCTGTCCGAGTATCTTGAGTTTTGTTTGATATGGTTATATCTAATCACTGACTGAACACATTGGCTCAGTTTTAGTGGCAGAAACCAGAACAACAACATTAAGGACAACAGGACTGCCTTTGCATATGGTGTGTGTGCTCTACCAACTGAGCCTCCCAGTGCTGAGGGAAAATACGCTTAAAGATTTTAAGGTGAAATTTTATTTTCACTCCAACCTGTCTTCCACTGTGGTTCTTTATTGGATTGAATTGGATTAAAAAATGCTTTATTAATCTCAGAGGGAAATTTGATTGTTTGAAAGTCTTTCTATCTAACTTTGCTAAATCAATCACTACAATATAATTGTTTGCCTTGTGTGGCATGATATCCAAACACCTTGAGCTTCGTTTGCTCCAAATAGCTCAGAAGTTGCTTTGACTCCCATTCAAATCATAGCAGATATGTTTCCCCCAAAGAAGGCATGGCCATTTCTTAGAAGGAAGTGACACAAAACTGAATTCATCTGTTGTCTTTATCGTGTGGGCCTGGCGGTGGCGTGACAGTGTGTTTTGCCATGAAACATATCAGTGTCATTTCATGAAAAGCAGAGTGATAATCTTGTCTGACATTCAGGGTTGTTGCGCATGGTTATGTCTAATCACTGACTGAACACATTGGCTCAAATTTAGTGTTTGGGGATGCCAGGAAGTAGTACAAACAACCTCTGTGTTTTGTAAGTTAATTGTTGATAGCTCTGATATGGTCTACCCGTAAGAAACCCCGTCAGTACCTCATCTTTTCAAAATGTCACTAAATGCTAGCAGCAGCAAGCTGTTTTGAAAATTTTGAATAATGAAAGCATTTTATTATCAACGATATACACGGTGTGACAATGAGATTTGGAAAGGTTGACGGGAAGAAAAACTCACACACTTGATATTATGGAAAATGGCATGTTTAGAACTCAAAATTGGCATCGTTGTTTCTTCATCTGTACTGAGGGAGGTGGTCTGACTCAAATGAGTCCAAGTTTGTTTTTTTTTTTTTGTTTTTTTAATCCAGCTCCAGGCTGTTTTTGTGTTCTATGTGTTTTTGGAACTTCACTACTCATTGGCTCAAAGCCTGCTTTTAGCATCATAATAGAAGTGTGTCAAAAGTGAATATTACTGCAACCTGATTTCCTCATTGCACAAGTTATGCTCGCACACCAGGCTCCAGTGATTCATCCAGTAATTTATTTCCTTGCAATTCCTGACACCATAAACACAGTTTCTGAGCAGGCACCTCATTTTTCTTCTGAGACAAGATTGTGCAGTTTGGGAAAATGGTGAGGATTTGTAATGCTTTAGTGATTCATGTTTTTCAAGCTGCCTGTGTTTATTCTGCTGATTTATGTAGACAACGTCTCTCTCAGATCAGCTTCATTGATGTGCCAGGGTTTGTTTGATAACACAAATTCATGTACAAAAAATACTCACACAGTGATGGGTGAAACACTGACAGGAACAGCATTGTGAAAGAATATAGGTTGCTTTAAAACAAGGCTCATATGATGTGGGGGTTCTACTCAAAGTAAAAGGCATATGTTTACACAGCCATTTCCAACACCTTGTTTTTAGTGAATGCAACGGGTATTTGAAAGTAGCTTATAGTAGGTTTATAGCAATCACGTAGATTACAGGCACGTTTGCTTTAAACTTCTTTACAGCCAAATTAGCGTATGTATACCAGTCAACACATATCAAGAATCAGACTGAAAACACCACCTACTTGTTGTGTAGGTGGTGGCAGAGTAGAGTAACTTCAACTAATTTACTGATTTGCATGCCGAATCTCTTAAGTTGTATTAGTTGGATGTTCTATATTCAAATTAACAATCGTTGCTTAATTTAGAAAAGGTTTCATTTTAATAGAGTTGAAAATCGCCTCAGACAATGACAGGTCAAACAATACTGGTTTTGACAGAGTCTCTGTTTAAAACCTAAAATGGCATACCTTGATACTGGTGACCAGACCATGGTTACCAGCGCTATGTGAAGCTGTAGTAATTTTAGTGACTTTATAAATATTGCTCATATTTGCAATGCATCTCTTTCAGATGTAGGGACATATTGGTATCAGTAGTGCAAAAATTATTTAACTACTGTACTTAGATATTTTACATCCTCACCCTGATTTTAACCCTTTCATGCATAGTAGTCATTACAATGGACAGCTATCTAAAAGCCATTTTCTTGTGATTCTTGTGGATTTTTATGTTATAAATGCACACAGACCACTGAAATGGACACTAATGGACCATAAAATACACTATTAACTACTGGCCAGCAGCTGCAAATGCAAGAAATTACTTTTGTTAAATCCAATATGGCCGATATACACAAGCGCATGCCAACCGATCCTGTCCCTTCTTCTACTGTAGATGACTTGTAGGTAAAAAAAAATATGGTGACATCAGGTAATCCCTAAAGAACAATACTACTGATCTATTTTTCAAATAACAGCTTTGTAATTGGAGAAAATTACAAATGATCACCTAAAAAAAATAGAATAAAATAAATATTTTACAAAATGTTTTCCCTACCTTTTTTTATGCCTTAAGAAAATACATTTAAAAAAAGAAAATGGGAAAAAAATCCTGACACAAAGGATTATAATTCATGCATGAAAGGGTTAATTTGACCTGTTCACTGAACTGAAGATTCAATTCTTGGAGTGATTTTTTTTTTTAATCCTTCTTTAACGCTTGTGAATTAACCCTACAATTATACTATAACAAACAGACATTTGCCTAATAAAGTTATTTATTGAATGCAAACTAGAGATTTCATACAAATGTCATAGCGCTTTTATTAATGGTGTAGTGCTTTCATTAATGTTGTAGCGCTTTTGTTCATGTTTTAGCGCATTCATTAATGTTGTAGCACTTTCATTAATGTTGTAGCGCTTTCATTGATGTTGTAGCACTTTCATTGACATCGTAGCGCTTTCATTGACGTCGTAGTGCTTTCATTGACGTCGTAGTGCTTTCATTGATGTCGTAGCGCTTTCATTGATGTCGTTTCATTGATGTCATAGCGCTTTCATTAATGGTGTCGCACTTTCACTGATGTAGCACTTTCATTGATGTTGTAGCTCTTTCATTAATGTCGTAGCGCTTTCATTGATGTCGTAGCGCTTTCATTGATGTCGTAGCGCTTTCTTAATGTTTTAGCGCTTTTGTTAACGTAGCACTTTCATTTATGTTGTAGCGCTTTCATTTATGCTGTATCGCTTTCATTAATGTTGTAGCACTTTCATTGATGCTGTAGCGCTTTCATTGATGTCGTAGCGCTTTTATTGATGTCGTAGCGCTTTCATTTATGTCGTAGCACTTTCATTTATGTTGTAGCGCTTTCATTACAAGATGAAAATGCTTTTAAGAAAAAAACTCTTTTTTATCTTATCTGATGAATCATAAATAAATATATTATTTATCTTAATTTACCTGTTTTATATTATGCAGTAATTATGTTGTCATTGGACTCATTTTCTGAAATTTAATTTTCTTGGAAGGGAAACAGACATTACTTTAGCTTTATTAAATACATATATAGTACCTGTGTATTACTTTTCTTTTTTTTTTTTTTTTTGCATTGCACATTGTTTGGAAGCATTTATCAGGTAAAACAAAGATTAGAAAATTTACTGGTTTCCTGCCAAGCATTTTGAACCGTGTCCAGCACTGCTCGCTTTATGGCTTGGCTTCTAGCCACTTCACTTCTCTGCTTGTTTAATATAAAACAATCTGATCAACAATGAAAAAATAAGTTAGAGGGCAAGCAAAAAAAAAAAAAAAATAGATTGAAGACAGGTGTCTTATGTACCAACAGCATTTTTCCCTTGAGGGCCAATATTTCAGATCAGGATCCTTTTATTACTACACTTGCTTACATGTGCATACTCTTTTTTTAAATTTTTTATGTAGACTGTAAAAATGACTTTTTTACTTGAATGACAAGACTCCTTGGCACATGTGTAGAAAAGGTGTTTAAACCAATTTGGTTTTTGACTTACTGGCTATTGGCAAGTAATTTCTTGCCTCTTATTTCACTTCTTGTCTTGCAAATGCTCCCTGTGTTTCTAAATTCATTACGGTCCAATCAGCCCCAGGCCTTTAAGTGTGCACCCAGAGGGAGCAGTAACTGTAAATAAACACTACTGCAGGCTCTCCGATAGCATGTAACCAAGATGATAACAGCCCTTCTTAGCGGTCCTGTTGACCTTCTCCTTGCCTTAGGCTTGTGAAGGACTCCTCGGCTCTTTGTGCTTTTATCTCCAAATTCCTCTCCACCTCTAGAACTTCCACTTATGATGAGAGGGAAGCAATGAGAAGGTTACTTCAAAAGAAGGAAGAGAAGAGATTTGGAGAGGGAAATGTTTGTGCAAAACATGATCAAGCCAGAACAGCAAAGGACCCTTCTACTTCATCTGCCTTTGTAGTTATTGTTAGGCATAACATAATTAACACACATGTATTTATTCGGTGGCCACTGACATAGTAGATCCAAAGAGGAAAAGAAGAAGAAAGTTAGAGTAACAGTGACATGAGGGCAGAGGAAAAGTTTGTGAAAAATCAAAGAACTGAAGATGACGGTGTCAAAACTCTGATAAAACATCATTCAGTGAGCTAACCTAGCTTCCTAAGCTCAGAAAACAGATGAGAGTGAAGATTACTCTCATCTTCACTGCATGGCTCACTATTCAGTACTAATGCAGAGTGTCTGACAGTAGCATGTCCAGAGCTGTGGGGCTGAAGCACTGTCTGGATGAGATTGATAATACAATTAAGCTAGTCCCAGTATGAATGCATCACTATGACCCATTACTACACCAACCTCTTCAGATGGCACATACAAGTCTGGCTCTAGGGCCTTTTGGGAGGAAAAAAAATACAATTATGAAAGGCTAGCTGGAAAATGTGTTCTCTTTAGAATGTGCAAGCAGGCCTGTTCATCATCAGATATGTGTGGGCTGCCTGCATATCTCACTGCTGTCCTCAGGCCGAGCTTTCTTCATTTATATTGAAACGAGGAGCTCAGTGGAGCATGGATGGACTCATAACAATATGATTTTTTCCCTTATTGTCTCCTCTTATTGTCTGCTCTTATCCTTGGTTTGTCGTATATTCAGATTATTTTCACAACAATTTCTACATATTGTCTGCGTAAGAAATGCATGCATTTATGCCTTTCTGTGTGAGTGCATTTTAACATAAGTTAAAATATATTCAAGTTCAGGTGCTTTTAAACCTTTTTTCAACAATAAAATGATCCAAATTGAAATTTGATACTTAAATCAACTCCAAGAAATAATCATAGTTTTTTCTCTGCATACAAATGCGGGGAAAAAACTATGATTATTTCTTTTACAGTATACACAAATATAATATATAAGTTTGTGATTTGTTTTAAACTCTTCATACATCCTGACAACTATCTATTTTGAGGTACTCAAATTTTTAAGATGGTCTTTGAAAATGGCTGTGAGACATTTCAAATTCCTCTTCTGAATGATTGCTAAAGAATCTGAGTAAAATTAACTATATTAATGGAAACAATGTGTTAGAAATAATGCTGCAGAACTTCAGCCAAGATGGTGAAGCAAAGCCCATTCAAGAGATCGAGTAAATTCACAAGGTGTGACTTACAACTGGAGTCAATGCTTCAACAACCACCACACATGGATGTGGTTTCTGATTTAGGGTAAGGAAAAAATCAACTGGACTGTTCATCTGTGGTGCAAACACCTCTTTCCAGGTTAAGGTAAATTTAATATTTCATCTGTAAATTAAGGTTCCAGAGCAGGAGAATTAATGGAGGACAGAATATAGTACTTGAAGGTCCAATGCAACGTGAAGCTTCCAGAGACATTGATGACTTGGGGACCCATATCATCTGCTGGTTCTGGCTTCATAAATTCAGAGTCCGATGAGCGGTCTAATAGTACATTTAATAGCACTTCATTCTTCCCTTCCCAGACAAACTTTATTGGTTTTATATAGTATTCTGGTTTCTGAGAGTCTTCGTTTTGGGTTTTCATCAGATGTAAAAGCCATAATCACTAAAATGACTAGAAATAAATCCTTTAATAAAACAGTGTAATCTATGTAATATGGGCTACCTTTCTTGAATTGAATTAGCAAAATAGAATAACTTTTCATGGATATTCTAGCTTAGTCAGAGGCATCTGTAATTCTTCTGACTGTGACTATTCCCCAGTGTGGGTAAAAACTGCTTCTCCAGAGCTTGTCTTCTATTGAAACCATTTCTGATGAAAGATTGTTGAATGTTGAAAGGAAACTGAAGGACCTTAGGCGTCTTTAATTCTCTGTGTTAATATTTTTCTATATTGATTCCTACTTTCTCATCACAGAATTTTCAGATTTTGTTCATCTGTTGTCAATTCTTTTTTTTTTCCTTTTTTCCCTCTCTACCTCATATTCTTCAAATTTTTAACAATTGTGTCAAGATAGATTTCAATAAGTTTCCCATTCGTGCAAACCAGAATTGAATTCATTTTAAAGTAAACTTTGGGAGTTTTTGCCCAGGTATTGAGATAAATTGTTATTGTGTGACAGTTTGCCAGTTATATTGCAAGGCAAGGATAAACAAAGTAGCTGGGATAATTTGTTACTAGCCTCTTATTTTAAACCAGATAAACTTCTTGTCAGTTTATCTGACTAGAAGTATAAAGATTGCACTTTAATTGTATTAAGAGGCAACTATTCTTTAAGGTGTCTGTACAAGCCCAGACAGCCAGTGTCACAGTCATCAACCTATCACAAAATTATAATTTATTTGCAAACGCAACTTTGCTTTTTTTTTTTTTTTTTTATCACTGTAGATTAACGTAACATAGAAAGAAAAATATTTTGAGATTCTTTATGGCACCATGCAGCTGTTTCATAACAAGTCTTGTTTTCTGGGTGTTTTTTGCAGAGTTTTGTGCTGTTTGTTCGGATCACATGCTATGCACTTGACCAAAACCTAGTTAATGATATTTCTGCTGCATATGCATACATAGGAATTTGGAAAGAGGACTGCATTTTCTAATCTTGAAAACGCAGTTACAAAAATTTTAAAACTGAAATAATCTAAGAAGCTATTCTGATTCATTTTAGTGTTGTAGTCCCATAAAGAAGTTTGCATGTTTCTTCTTGTTGCTTTTAAAAGACTTTTATAGTTTTTCTTATTTATTTTGAAGGACAGAATGAGGTGGTGTGTTATCACTAGTCCGTAATCTGGGTTGCTCAATGTCAACCATGTGTATGACATTGTGAGTCATTGTCATGTTGCCAGATAAGTAACTTTAATTTTCCGTGGAGCAAACTACTCAAATATAACGTGTTTATAAGTCAGCATCAATGCCTCTGACAGGTAAGTCATGTTACATGTATTAGAGAGATTTTCCAAAAAGAATTTTTCAACAGAATAGAGTCAGAACCCATCCATTAATATTTTTATATATACTTTTCTTTACCTGTTGGGTTTAGAAAACTTTGTGGTGACCTGTTTAATCTTGCCTCCAGATGATGTGATAAGGCATCAGGGGAAAAGGCGTGTTGTGTGAAGTCATGAGGCACGAGATTGATGTCGCCTTAGTGACAACTTGCCTTTAGACAAGAAAGAGGGAGACGGAGTAAACCCAGACGTTTAGCTGTAGGACTAAACTGAGCCCTCCCTCACTGTTGCTGCTGCTGGCTGGAATCAATTCTATCTTTATCAGTCCCACTCTTACGTGTCCAGGAATCCTCCTTACACCGCAGAGCAGCCGGGGGGAAAACTGATGTGTTTTCCAATAATGAAATGGAACACAGCAAAAAAATACATTTAAAAAGTGCCTGGCTGGTCTCCCTGAGCTGTACAGAGCTCTTTGTAACCTCATGTCTAGTTCTTAATCACACTTTTTTTTATTTTTAAGACCAGAAAAATAATGAATGAATTTATTATTATTTTCCAGTATTTACTCAAAATTAGTCAAAACTGCATATCAGAATGATATGCAATTTCATGACAAGAATTTGAATTTTGAATCCTTTTGTCAGTTCATTCTGAACAAAAAATATGTGGCTTCAGGTTTTGCATCATATATCTTTTAGGTAAAATACTTTGAAGCTGCAGTATGTAACTTTTTTTTATAAACAATATGTATATATATATATATATATATATATATATATGTTGCCCAAACATGGTGACAGTTAAAACTATCACCATATTTTGTCACCAGTATAACATGAAACAGATAATCTTTGAAAAATCACTGAGATCCTCTGCTTCCTCCTTGTGGTCTGACAGCCATCTGCAGAGATACTCTGCTCCCGGTCAGAAACAACCAATTAGAGCCAGGGGGAAAGTATCAGCTCTCTCAATCATGCTCATGTACATGCTTCTCATTGTGTTAATGCCAGAGAAACAGCTTACCGTTACAGGAAACCTATTTAACTGCTGTCATCGGTGGCCATGCTGACTAAACTGAGTATTCATGACAGGCTCTGATGTGGAGAACTAGCTGTAGCCTAGCAGAAAGCAACGGGGAGGGTGTGAATGGTGCTATCTCATATTATACTGTCATGTTATTTTGACAGGTTTAACAAATGTGTAAAAAACATTATTTATGAAAGTTAAATACTGTACCTTTAAAGGGCCACTGAGTACTGTATTAAAAATATGTAAGGCTGTAACACTCAGCAATGATCTCCTAAACCAAGTAAACATATTCTCTCATTTTAGTACCTTAAGTTGAATTCTTGTTTGGGTGAAATAATAATAATAATTAAAAAAAAAAAAGGTTTCGTGACTCACAATATGGTGGGAAGTCTAGTTTCTTTAACACTGTGTACTTTTATCTGGCATTTCCCCCAGTACTTCTTATTGTTGGTTTTAAAAGTCATTGGTGTATTACAAATAGTTCTGCTTGTGTGGAGATTTCTTTTTTTTTTTAATTTGTGTCTTCAAAAAGTTCAAGGCATGCCTATTTGAGTGACAACCTTAGCTAACACAGAATTAAAATTTGGATTTTATTTCAATGTTGCTTAAATCATACCCTACAAAGCAGAGTTTTTGCTTTGGGGGTTGTTTGGGGATTCTTCTGTAGTTACGATCAGTTTTGTATACTTTGTGTGTGTTGCTTTTCAAGTTTTGTTGCTTTTAGATTTACTCTCCAAATCAATAACATTGTTTGTTATTGATTTTAAGTAAAGTTTTTTTTATTCACAAAGCTATTTACTGTTTATTTTAATAACAACCGACCCTTATTTAGGGTCTTTTGTATATAGAGCTTAGCTAATTTTCGTTACTTGTTTTTTTATTGCTTAATGTTACTTGGGTTGTTAAAATGTTGACGTTTTACTTTGGGCAAATTTTTCAGAAATGAATGAATGTCTGACAACATATTGACATTATCTTGCTTTTATCTTGCATCTCAGGTGAACACCTTATTTTTCATTTTCTGAAACAATGAGAAATCTAGAGACACACCACTATAAATACCTTTGTTGTTTTGTCCGCTATCTAAATGAGCATTTGGATAGTGGACAATACACTATTCATATGCTCATTTAGATAGTGAAATTTAAGACATTTAATTTCTTTGCAGATAATACAGCGGACAATAAAGTGAACTGCCCGATCATACGTTACTTTTTATCTCCTAATTGTATGGACTATTGTACTTACCCATCTTTAATTGCATGATTGCATGTGCATTCCCAGATGGCCTTTATCTTAAATTTGTGTTATCTAAAAGAATTGTGTATTAATGTATGGAAAATGCATTTATTGTTTTTGGGATTATTTAGGAAATGATTATACATCTGTGTGATTCAAAACCTTGCAATGCTTAGGATATGACAGGCCACATGTCTGCAGAGTAGAAAGCACTGTAACCACAAAGTCTGTCTCAGTGTGAAACAACTGGCTATTACTGTTTTAATGGCTGGCCACATGAGTGAGTTCCTCCTCTGGCCCGTGGCAGGCAGACTTGCACTTGCAGTGCAATGATCCATCTGCATGGCAGAAACTATCCATCCAGTGGATAGCTACAGGCTGCAGGTTGGCCCATTGTGTTGACTGAACACTATGACTGCTCCCTCTTGTACCTCTATAATGGGATTATATTAGCCAAGTTCTTTTGCACCCTCTTCATTGCTCTCATCTCTGTCCTGCACTCTTACACACACACACGCACGCACGCACGCACGCACGCACACCCCAACAAGCACGTCTGTCTCTTAATTACCCATGGGAACCCTATGTGTATATCTTGGCCTTACCCTAACATTAACCATCACATTTGAATGTCTAACCCCTAACAGCTACATAAAACCTAATCATACCCTAATTCTGCTTCTCATCCTGCAACCAAATATGAGTCCTAATTTGTAAATGGACCTCTATCCTATACTTTCAGTGTCATTTGGTCCTTAGTTCATTGTCAAAACAAACTGATATTATGCATTATAAAATAGGACATTTCTTAATGAAATCCAGTATGTAAATTTTTTGTCAATTCCATACCCTTAGTCCCAGTATCTCAAGATCTACAGCAACAGAAGGGAGTTAGATACTTCAAAGACATGAAAGGACTTGATATTTCATCAAAAACGTCTTTATATCCATATACAATATATCTCAGACTAACAAACTACACATTACCAAGGTTGTTGATGCTAGTAAAATAATATTAAGCACAGAAGATACTTATATTTCAGAGCATGATTGTCATCTCTCTGAGGTTTACCGTTGCAAAATAAGAGGAATTTGCACATATCTAACCTTTAGTGATGAGAACTAAACCGCTAGTTTAGTGATGATGAGAACCACAAGGGAGTTGTAAATTTTCTCATGAATTGAAAGGAGGTTACATAAGCTGACATCCTTTTTGTTTTTGTAGTCCACAATGATGTGTAAAAAAAATAATACACACACACCAATCTGCACATTCATTCTTTAGGAGCATAAGAGTGAATTAAATCACATTTACTTTATAAACTCGTTGTTGCATTCTGTGTTGTTGATGCAAACATCTCAAACTGCAGCAAATACAATAGTATTTTTCCTTCCCTCTTTCATGATTTTCATGGGTGTGGGAGGAAATGGCAGTAGGGATAATCAGAGGAACACAGAGGGCTTCTTTTCCTCAAGGAGACCTTGTCAAGTGTAAAATCTTGTTTAGAACCAGCAATTGTGCCGCGTTGGGCTGCGGCAGCAGGTCTAAGTTGTTCATTGAAAACCAATTTGTTAATGTCTAAATGTTGTAGTAGTTTTCCCTCAAGGGCAAAGATTGATATTCAGCATAACCTGCTAAGACAGCAATGAAGAAGAATATTTACAGGAATGATTCTCCAGAGGAATTATGCCAAAAATCTCAAACATAAAAAAAAAAATGTTTTAGCTCTTAGCTCTCCTAGTATGTTGTTCATTAGCTTTACTTAACACAATTTGTCTGCGTTGTAAACAAATGACTAAGATATTTCTTGACAAATCTGATTTACCGTGACTGTCTTTTAGGGCCTCCATGGATTCAAAATGAAAAATCCCAGCTTTATATAGTTTGTTCTTAGTGTCTTCCACGACCGTTTAAAAAAGATTAGCCAGCCGTTAATGTTAGTTAAATACTAAATGATATGGGATTGATTAAAAGGGTCAGGCTACCAGCCCTCCAAACTGCCTGGATTTGGAGGTAGCCACCATAAAATTAAAACGGGGATCAATGGCGTGTCATATCCCTGCTGCTCTGCGGGCTGAACATGTAATTCTAACCTTGAGGCTGTGGCCATCTTTCACGTCAGGCCTTCCAGCATCAGGCTCAATAACCCAGTCGCCCATGGCTACTGTCTGATGCTATCCAAGGTTCTGTATTAACAAGCAGAAGCAACCAGTAGTCTCCTTCCTCCATTTCCTATGTATATAGCTGACACCATCAACAACAGACTAGGTTACTTTGGCTTATCAATCAGAAACTTCTAGGAAGGGTAGATGAAAGGTTTAGTGTTAAACCGAAGTACACAAGGGGCAATTTGTGATGCTTTGTCACTGGGCCAGAAGATGTCCAAAACTTCAGCTCATGTGGGGTGTTCCTGGTCCTACAGGAACCAGGAACACCTTGTTGCTTTTTGTTAAAAGCAACAAAACTTGAAAAGCAACACACAAAGGTATACATAACTGAGAGTAACTACAGAAGAATCCCCAAACAACCCCCAAAGCAAAAACTCTGCTTTGTGGGGTATGATTTAAACAACAATGAAATGGCTAGTATTTATGAAAGGTTGTTTGAGGTAGGAGCAGTGGTGAATTAGTGACAGGCTAATGCATGGACATGTCTAGATTGTGCTGTGGGCAATGAAGGCTGGCCCATGTTGTCTAATCCAGATGTGCTACTGTAAATGAAATTGTTGAAGTTAACAAAAATATCCGAATTTAAACTGTTTCAGTTTGTTGTTCATAGAGCTACATTGCTGCAGAATAGTCAATGGAAGTAGTGTGATAGTTTGGGGATTGCTCTGCTTGGAACTCTTTGGTTCTCTCATCTGTATAGTTTGACCTGTTTAAAGGTTGGCTACATACCATGTACATCCTTTCACAGAAAAGTAATTCCCTGATGGCTCTGGTTTTTAGAAGGATGTTGCACACTGCCACAAAGTAAGATGATTTATTTGTTAGTGTTTAATTGTAATGTTCAATTGTAGACTTCACCTCCTCAATACCAAGATCTCACTCAAATCATGTGGGATGTGCTTGTTAAATCAGCGATATCCATCCATTTTTCTGTAAATAATAATTTATATTAGTTGAAGACACTTTCTAGTTTGTATTTGTCAGTGTCAGTTTCAGAAACTTATTTTATGTTTACATTCTTGACACAAAGCAGGTACAGTAGTAGCTTGATTCTGAGGTAATAAAAGTTGTTGTATATAGTGTTGTCCATCATCATAAAATAGATTTTTAGTTTAATTTTAATGATTTTTAGTTTAATTTTAATTTTTTCATTGGATATTTTTACTGTAGCAGAGCAGAGTGTTTGCTGGTTTCTACTCTGAGTCCTGCAAACTCACCTGTGGGTTTTCCATTCAAAGGCAGAAGAAGAGGAATCCCCTTTGACAGTGTGGTAGTTAGACCATCTGTTTGTAATAACTTGTATATCCTTGCACAGGTTCTGCTGTTGTGCTGCAACCCATCACCAGGTGGTCAACAGTACCCTGATGTATAGTTGTTAGCGAGCACTGGGCCTTGTGGCCCGCTTAGTGTGCGGGCAATGCTTACTCTTGAGCATCTGCTTGTTTTAAACAAAAAACTTTAGTTAAACATTACGATGAAAAATTGGACTGCCTTTTTGTTGGGTTTTAAAAAAGTGTGATATTAATTTTTAGGTACAGCCTTGTGCGCCGACTCACACAGAAAAACATGTTTATTCATTCATATCCGTCTCTGCGCTCACTTTAATAATATTTGCATGCACAGAAGTATCAAAGTGTGAGTACAAAAGTCATTTGAAACCAGGACTAACATTTGGAATCTCCTGGAATAGGTAAAATTTTAAATTTTGATTCCCAGTCTGCAGATTGAAGAAGCCGCTGAATCAATAGCAAATCTGTGCACAGCCGTGGGCAGATTGTGGCAGGTATCGAGAGTGGGCTTCACTTTAATAAAACAGCTGCCCAGTCAGCTCAGTGCATCATTTGCAGATAACATACATGATGCAAAGGATCACCTCTGGATTCATTGTGTGGAATTCATCAAGTGCTCCATCTTTGAAGTGTTGCACTGCCCTTCATCCGCTGCTTCTTTCCTAATGTCTGACCAACTGCCTAACTTTATTCACTGTTCAGGATTTTATACTGTAGCTGCTGGCAAATTGGACTGGGTTTTTGTGCCTTTTTTCTATATTTGATTTTCTACAGCGGGTTAGCCCATCAGTGTGATCTCAATAACCTGAGATGGCCCCTCACCTTGCCCTTGTCCATCATTTTGACTGACAGGGGCATTTTGATTAATAAGAGAGAATCCACACATCAAGCAGATGCATGCTTGTAATCAGGAAACAAATTAAATTAAGACTCATGTTTTGTGAAAACACTTGTGTCCGTCCACAATGTGATTCATGTAAACTACTTGTTATTGTAGGGAATCTGGGCCGTGTAGACTACATCGGAGATTTTGAGTTTGACCTCTTCATTCGACCTGACACCTGCAACCCACGCTTCAGAGTCTGGTTCAACTTCACTGTGGAAAACGTCCGGGAGACACAGGTCAGGATCATCTGATCTTTTTTATTGTTGCCAGTCTTCAATGTGATTTTTCATTTGCCTTGTTCACCCTTTCACCTCTTTAAGGTGAAACATATGCTGTGCCAAGTATTAGGATTTAAGAAAATGTGTGCATTTTAATTAATATCTACACACTTAAAAAGATAATCAGATTTGCCCAAATAGTAAGTTCAACACATATAGTAGAATTTCAGATAAAGTACTATATTTCTAAATGAGAAATTAAAAAAATTTTTATTTCCCTAGGCAGGGTACTTCAGTTTAGTTACTGAAGTAATTAAACTGAAGTTACCAATGTAACTTCAGTTTACATTAGTAAACACTGAGTACTAATAACAAATAGTTAACAAGCTGGTACCGGTACATTTGAAAACTTTTTTTTTTTAGAACATGGTGGATCTTATTTTTAGTGTCTTGTCAGATTTACAATGATTCATTATATATATTTTTCCCATAAATAGAACACTTTGTTCCCTAAATACACTGCATCTTATTGAATAATTTTTTCTTATATACTACTAAGAAAGTACAAAATTATGTTTTTAAGTTCTAGTTTGTAGAATATTGCAAGAAAAAAAACTTGCTTTAAAGTAAAGGTCATCTTATGAACAAACTGTTATTGATAGAAATATTAGCTAATACTATTTTTATCTACTAGTATTACTTTGGTCAGATGTAGCACATTTCTTTTGTCATATAATACCATATTTTGTGTTTCCACCAGTATAATGTTGTTCAGCAACATAATACAATGTGTCTTTTTAGAAGAGTGGAAAATTGTTTCGTACAGTGTTATACTTTCACTGACCTTATGTGCAGCACTAGCTGTCAAAATATTTTCTGAATGTCCTTTGCCACATCTCACTGGATTTAAAATCTGTTTTCATAACACCACTTGTTTCTCCTCAGAAGTGAAATAGTCGTCTGTTTTCTGCCTCACTTCTTGTCACAGTTTCTGAACCTGAGTCAGCCACTGGCAAACTCAGAGGATGTGATTGGCTGACAGAGGCAGTCACATGCCTCAGAGATACATTGTGTGGCTTCCAATACTTGAATATTTTGTTGCAGTACAAGGAGGCTGACAGTGTTGGCATTTAAGCATGGGTCACATCTTGTAAGTTTTAAGATAGCAGAAAAGAAAACAATAAACAGTCTCAAATTGGACATATACACTAAAAGATGTGAAATAATCAAAATGGAACAAAAGCTAGATTTACTAAAATGAGAGAAAAAATTGGAAGTGACAAATGAACAGGAAAAAGGAAAATGAAAGTGAACGGTTGAGGAAAATTCAGTGTTTTGTTGCTGCTGCTGCTCTGTTGAGTGTCCAGCCCTGCCTATCTGAGGCTATCAGGCCTATCAGCCCATCTCCCCGCAGTGCTGTAGTCAGCACTAATCACATTTTATGGCACTGAGATGAATGGGAGGCCTCAGCTCAAAGCCGAATCGATCCCAGGCCAGATAGACCAGTACCATCAGGCTGACCGACGGGATATTTGCTGTAAAGGCAAAATGACAGAAAAAGTGTAGGTGAGAAACAGAGGCCAACAAGGCTGAGGAATAACAGAAATCATTGGAGATTTTTTTTATACATTATGTATATGGAAAGATAATGTAACATAACAAAACATGAAAGCAAATGGAAGCCCCCAAACAACACAAACAAGTGTGGTAGCAGCAACTACTGCTGTTGCGCTCTCATGTTGTCTCTGCAGGACTTTTAACAAGCTTTTTTATTTGAAGCTGTTTTTTATCTGCCCAATTTCCTTTCTTTAAAAGGTCTTCTGTGATTTTACTCTACACCTGCAGAAGGTGTTGGTAAGTGCTGGCTTTGCAATTGTTCCAAGGTGCGTTTGCAAAATGTCTATAGGCACTCTGATTAGATTTTTCAGTATCCCTAAAATAACTAGAATTCACATGAATCTCCTTTAGCGTAAGCCAGAAAAGAGCATATGAAACAAAAAAGCAGAAAATTAAACAGTCCAAAAATGATAGCATGAATAAATAATCCAACCAAGTGTAGCTACAGTATAAGCAAAAGGCTGTGGTATAAAGATATCAGTGAGTTCCAGGGAAGAACTGGGCTGTTGGAGTGTTTCATCCAGCTAAGCCTTGCTAACTCTCAGCCTGAGCCAAGGGAATGGGGAACAGTAAAAGCCCGTGATATTGGAAGTGAGATGGCCATTTTGAAGGAATGTAAGCTGGTGAAACAGATTTGGTCTGCCTCAATCAGCTTAGCAGCTTTGTGAAAATTGGCTTCACTGTAGCACCGGTTATGATGGGTGGCTGGATGGATAGATGTCTTTTTTCTGTGCGTCCTTCTTTTTTGTGTTTATCGAACCACTCACTTACCTCAAAAAGCTAAGACTAATTCTGGTTAAGTTTGTTCCGTTGACTGAGACAGACTGACCACTTGACTCTTGGGCATGCCTACATTTAAGTCACACTTATGCAAAAATAGACCTCACAGACATACATGTTTCATTCAGAGAGATATTTGTACCCCAGCATGACAAATAACTGTTAGGAAACATTCTGGGTTTAGAAAGGTTTGTCTGACATCTTTTGTCCTCGTCGGATCGTCACCTGCAACTTTATATCTGCCTGGCCCAAATTACTCAAACTATTAAATTGTCTCCTAAGCATTTAGACACATTTTCAAGGTTAAGCTATTGACTTACTTCTTTCTTTATGATATGTTGAAATAGAGACACCTTTAAAAGGAACAGGACTTAAGTTGGCATTCTTTGTCTGTATTAGTAAGTGAATATCTATGGAGTCCGCTGTTTAGTAATGCTGATTATTGATATAAGATGCTAAATAAAGTTTAAAATAACTCCATGGTCTATTTTGTTTGAACCTAACCATCATGAGGTTAGGTGTCCTCACAGAACCCATGTATGACAAGGAAATGTGACAGTAAAGGGGTTAAAACTAAGACTGACACAACATCTTCTGATGGTGTTGGGTGAGAAGGTCAGATGTATTTATTGGAGTCTAGAGTGTATCATCTTGGTATGGTCTGGTTATCTAATAAATAATTATTACAACTAAGTATTGTGTTCTCAGCACAATACTTAATATTGACATTAAATTATTTTCAGACATAGTCAAGCCTTATCTAAATACTTTCTTTCCTTAAAGAAAGTCTAGAAGCTTTGAAAATCACTTAAACCAGGATTTCACAAATACGTTAAGCATATTCTTTTTTCTTTTTTTTCTTAAACGCAAGTAGTGTATGTGTGTGATTTCTTTTTAGAGACATTCTTAATGTAAGTAAGAACTGTTAAAGCATTGATCTGGATATAAGATATCACTGCTGACCTTGTTCTCATCTTTCAGTGTTGTATTGATATAGTAATTTAAAAAATATATATTTTAGTTTAGAATAAATTGAACAATGCTCTTAAAATGGGATCTATTTAAAAAAAATTGCATCCAGTACTAATAGTAAAAGATTGTTGATGTGACTTCCTTGAACCACTATTTCAGTCCTGCTTTGCCTGGCCTATGCTATGATCAGAAACCAGTTGGTGAATAGACATAATACCCCTCTAAGTAAGTTGACATTCCTTTCCATTTTGCTTTAGGGGTGTGCTTGATGTAAGAGTCTGTGAAGGGCACGGCTGTGAGCTATTATCATAGGAGCCTTCGGGGAGCCATTCATAGAAGACAAGCAGTTAAAACCTTGCACCGTGTGCCTTCAACTCATCAAACTGCTGCAGGAGTGATTTGTAAGCCTCACTTGCTAAGAGAAGGCACAGTGTAAGGTAGCTACCCTCCATAATAAGAGAAAAGAATGAACCAAAGAAGAATAGGCCATGCGTTATGTAGGACTCCCAAAGAGTCATCTCTGCTTCACCTTTTTTTGACAATGCTCTCCTAAATGTATGAGTTGATTATTCCAAAGAATGTTACATCATGAAAGGATTATAGATCCCCATGTTGGTGACATCAATCAGTCAATGTTATTTTCCTATAGCTGCTGCTCTCAGTAGGACGGTTTAGGAAATTGCTATAAATTAAACAGTGGTCTGGTTTCGTTCAGCAGTGAACTAAATCTGAAGCATTGTCATAGAAATCCACTAAAAATCAGTAAATGTGAAGTGACTTACCACAGATTTCTGCAATATTATGTTACCTCTGGGAAGGCACCACCCACCTGTACCAATAACTGATGGGTCACATAATGTTTGGCACTCTGTAGAGGGCTTTATATTATTATTTTTATTTTTTAGTTTACATTTGAGTTTTAGTGTCATGTTTTGTTTTCTTTTTCTCTTTCTGGTGGACTCCTCGACCCAGTTGAAGGGTTCTGTATGTTCTGATGAGATATTGTTTCCGTTGTATGCATTCTGTTTTGGCATTTCTTCCAGTCACATTATCTGGGTTACCCTTCTTCTCCTGTTCCATTGTTACTGCATGTTAATAACTTCAAGCTTTTATTCTTCCAGTTTTCTTCTAATTGTTCGACATGTTCTTACCGACTGCAGCTCAATTAGGACTAGGCACTTAGAAAAAAGATAAACTAAAAAGCAAATTACACGAGTAAAAATTAATCTTTCAGAGCCTTTAGCATAACTTGATTTTCAGTTGCAGTCAGAAGCAGACAACAATCACCATGGATTTCAAATTAAAAATGAACAAATGTATATATTAATTGTTACCATTTTTGTAATGGTAACAATTAATTAATTAATTAGGCTTTTGACTTTAGCTTTCCTTTTAGATTTATTTTATAGTTTAGTCTTACTTTTTCTTTGTATAGAAAACATGCAAAGGTGTCAATTTAATGTTTGTTTTTGGATTTTGTTGTATTTTTTGTTTGTTTTTTTAAGTTCTAGTTTTCTTTATTAAATAACTTTTGATGCTGCATCTGCTCTGGTTCATGCCCTCCATTCACCAAACTTTATTAACACGTCAGTTTTTCTGAACTATTTACAAGTTTTGTGGTGACTACTATATAATAGCAAAGAAATAAAGGGGACAATTAACAGCTTGTTAATTGTCCCCTTGGTCAGGGCATTTCTGACCAACAGAAATGAAATACACATTTTTTATATTCTTTAAATATATTCACTGATCTATATTTGCTGCTTTTACTAGTCAGAAAAATGAACAGTAGATTGACACAAGCAGTTTGGAAAAGACTTCCTGTATTCTTTTAAGGAGCATGTTTAATTTCCCTCAGTTTCCCACTCATTTCATGTGTACAGTGGTTTACAAGTTTTAATAAGGTATTTTTACAAGATATACACAATAACAGAAGGCAACACCGGCTTATTTATAGTTCTGCAGTACAGAACTATAAATATTGATTTTGTACCCTCTAGCTGTGGTTTGCAACACCAATAGCCTTTAAAAAAGTGGTCCTTACTTGAGCGTACTATTCCATTGGCTGTGGTCAATGTTCTGGTTTGGAAGGCCTGTTTCTGCCATTTCTGTGTGGTTCATCATATCAAACTCCTCTCCTGCTCTCAAGGTGGCGCAGAGTTTAGAGTCACATCACCTCGCCCACCTTATGCCTGTCTGTTCCACCTCTGTTCATCCTATCTCCCTCCTGTGCCCTTTTCATCCCTCTGCCGTCATGTCTGGGTTGTGATGTCCTTCACCAGAGAGTGGAACAAGAAGATAGACAGGTCCCCAGAGAGGACCATTGCCTGAACATGGGCTAATCATTGCTGGCGTTGCGTGGCTACAGATATGGACAGCATACAGCTGGTAGATGGCAGTTGCTTGTGGCTGGATGGCACTGAAATGTCCTCTTGAAGAATTATTTTGGAAACAGCTTTGGGATTAGACTCCAGGGGACAAACTCACATATGTGCTTGTCAACTGGATTTCTTGTCCTCCTTGCTTTTTTTTTTCACCTTAATTTTCTTATTTGCATTTTCTTTTCTGTTCTTTATGCCCTGGCAGCATATGGCTCAAAGAAGATAGGCATGTATCCATTGCATGTTGATGCATTCTTCGTTGGAAGTTGATTTCTAAGCTTACCCTGTTGACAGACTAAAAATGGAGTGAATTTACTTTGCCAAAGGGATTATTCAACTTCAAACACACATCACATAGGCCCAGAAACTTGACAATCGTAGTTCCACAGCACTGAAGAGAGTAATGTTGTGGAATAATTTGTGGTTTAAAAGTCCAAAGCCTGAGATATTTTGTCGGGGAGGTATGGTCTCGCAAGTAACCTTGTTCTGTTAAGGCATGTTTCTTAATTTTTAAAGCTGATGCTCCCAAGATCAGTTCATAAAGGCCTGAACAAAAGGACAGAACGAATTGTCAAATTGTCCTCCTGATACCGGAATGAATTTTCCCTGGGTTATCGCTGCTGATGCAAGGTTCCTTATCAAAATTCATTGCCTTATTTTTAGTCTGATTCACTTTAAAAGGAGGGAGCAGAGATTAGGGGCGTACTTTGAAATAAAACAGACCTTTTTATAATGCATTCTGATATCCTTTATTCAAACAGCACACACCTGTACTAAGCTTAAAGCGCTCACTTTCAAAAGAGTCAAAAAATAAAGTAAAAACTCTACTGAATACTTATGCCGAATGCTTTAGTTTTGTAACCATGAAATCTCCAAAGGCTCTATTTGGAAAAAAAGAAACAGACAACCCTCCAAAACAAAATATGAGAGAATACAAGACAGCAGAAATTATTTGAAACTCTAGGCTTGTTTTTTTTTTTGTTTAAATTGCGCAAATTTGGGCTCTATTTACCTACATGAACATCAATAATTATTTCTGATAATTATTTCAGTTGCAGATAAACTGAGCTAATTTCTTACAAGTTGAAAGAGCAACTGAGTGATTGCGTAAGACCACTTGCCAAACTTTTGATATTTTAGGTATTTTGGATGGCTAAGGACTTACGAGTTCAGAACTTGCATTAAGTGTCTGCATTTAAAGTTAGATTTGTGTTTGTTTCTATTCCTGTTCACTAAACTTGACATTAATAAATTTTTCCACAGTTTTTAATTATTTCCCAAAATAAAATGTTAATGTGTAAAATATCAAGATCTATATTATTTGTATTACTTGTTATAATTAATGCAGAACGTTTGACCGACTTCGAACTAAACTGAGTTGTACCCCTCAGTCAATTTGCGTTATATTCACTATGAAATTTTTAAGTCACTATTTGCAGAAATGTAGTTTGTTATTCAGCTGTGTTGTTTTGTTTTGGTCCAGGTTCGATTTTCAGTGAGGTCTTTTCTGTGTGGGATTTGCATGTTTTCCCCATCAATGGGTGAGTTCTCTCTAGGGACTACAGCTTCCTCCAACAATCCTAAACCCAAACCATTTTTTGGTTAACAGACCTCTCTGAATTACCCTTAGCAGTAACACGATTCCAACACAGTTGAACACAAACCTGTTGTATGTGGTATATTTATCTCTGTAATGAACTAGCAGGCTGTATATTGTACACCATGCCCGCTCTGAAACAAAGTTCTGCCTCTGAGTATTTAAACAGCCCACCTCCCACCCCCAGGACAAAAGTTATTGCCTTTGGAATAAACAAAATATATCCATGATGCTTCAGATTCCGCTATGTTACTACAATGGCCATAGAGAAACAAACAAATTTTGCCTGTAAGTCACTTTTTAGATGTGAATATTATTAAAAGCAAAGAGACTTACCTTTCAGAAAAAGTCCATACTGTTAGGATTTTCTGAGGTCCCTCAAAGACTACTGTAAGTCTCCATTGAAAATCTGGGAGTTTTTCGCCTGTAATAGAGGAGGAAATTCTTAGGACTGTAATGCTCTAAGCTCCCTTAGGAGATTTTGGAATATGTTTGCCATCGGTGTATCAGTTTTTCTCATCAAAGCATAGAGTGCAAGTTTTGATGAAGAAATGTGATCAGGAATGAAGGAGAAAGTTGTAAGAGAGGAAAAGAGGAGGGGGAAAATTCTGAGGTTCCAGCAGGAGGCTTTTTATGGGGACTCGGTAAGGGCCTTGTGGAGTTGCTGTGCATCTGCATGAAATGATCAGCCTGGTGTCAGGACATGGATCATCCTTTTACACCGAGTAATGAATACAGATTGCACACCGGATAGAGAGGCTCTGCAATCTGCTGCACCACAAATGAAACAACTGCCGTTCTAATCAAATAGTCTTTTCATGCCAGCGCAGCCCTCAACTTGGGCTAAATTCAATTCCAGATTCACAGATTTCTGGGTAGGTGGTTGGGGAGGCGCATGAGGCAACAGGGAGTTATAAATGTTGTAATTAGAGTATTGTTTAATGTGTATGTGAGCAGACATGTGGGGCATGTGCGCATGTTTCTGTTGAGGGTTTCGAGTGCGGAGGGAGCTTGGGGTGTTTGGGGCAAAATGTTGTCGTTAACCACTTGCTTATTTTAGATAGCAGTTAGAGAACTGAGTCCAATCAAAGTAAACACGCACACACTGACACAGACTCCTCTAGAAATGCACACATTCAGTCAATTATGCCAACCGGTGGCTTGGGAAAACACATTTTGTGTATTCTGTATTTAGGGAACAGCGAGGAGCTTTGAAGGAGAGACGCAGTGCCTCTTTGATGCTGCTTTTGTCTTTTGTTTGTGTGGTTTAATAATTTAATCAACCCAAACGTCCTCCTTCTCTCTGTAACTGTCTGTTGGTGGAGGCTAATTACTCGGCAGATTGTTCTCCTGGTGCTAGAGATGAGAGTTTAGATCTAAAGCGGGGACGGGGGGGCGCTGATGGCTGTAATTTAACAGTGTGCTGATGGACCAAACTGTCTGTTGGATGCTGCTTTATTGTACAAGGATGCTGCTGACAAGTTGCTATTTTAATATACACCCTATTAGGAGAAGGACTGCAAAATAGTCAAACAAATTTTGCCTTACAGTTTACTCTTTGCCTGTACAATGGGCCATGTTGGGGTATTTCTGCTTATATCCAAGGTTATTCAGGGAAACAAAGAGTCAATAATAGGTTTAGTCAACAGGTAAAAATTAAGGTGAAAAATTTTGCTTTTTATACTGATTAATTAATATTGAAAAATGGTTGAAATTACTCGTTGAATGTATAAAACATGCTTTGTTTTGATTTTATTTGATTGTGCACTTAAATAAGTATAAAGAGATGATGAGAGATTAAAGTTTCCAGCTACTGGTGTTATAGTGGCATTTTTAGGAATAAAAGACACCTTTGGTTTTTATAAAGTTTCATGAATAACAATCTGTCCTGTTTGTTCTAAAATATTAATACAGCAAACAATATTAGAATGTACTGTGGATTTCAATCCAGAAATCACTTTCTAATAATCTCCACCTGCCTCTAATCTGGAATAACATTCAATAATTTTCTCTAATATATGTGCTTCTTTTTGAAATTCAGTTGTAAATAATTGATGACTTAAATTTCCTGTACAGCCATTGTCAGTCAATGACTATCTTACGAGATTTTATTCCTTATCTAAAGTAAAGTCTTATAACCCATTTGATATGAGTGCTGCTGGTTTAAATCAGTGATCTTGGGATGGAATCAAGTGAGAGATGAGATTGAGATATACAGCTCGTCTATATGATGTACAGCAGTGATCATGTGCACTTCCATCACAAACACATTTTTATTATACTTTGTAGCGGGATACTGTGAGATTGATTTTTATTCAAGGTGGCACATATTCAGTCCCTACTATGGCACCCGATGCACTGTATGATCAAATAGCCTAATTAAACAAAGTTTTACATTTGAACTTTGAATTAGCAATATTTTTGTACAGTAAAAATAAGCTTGGATATGTAGTACATTTATTATCTACATTATAGCAGGTAATAATAGTTAGCTTTGTTTTAGCCCTTTGTCTGATTCAAGATACATACCCCACTTTTTTCTACCCATTCTACATATTTTATATGTTATTAAACCTGGAACTGCGCCACAATAAAACACTCAACAAAGGGAATTATTTAAGCTTTTTTGTACATTTCAGATGTTTTAGTAGACACAACTATTTAGATGTAAATATGGAAAGTCTCATGATCTTACATAACTTTGTCAGTTGACATGCTCATTTGTCTTCACATCATCAGTGCTTGTTTAACATCTGATCCAAATCACTTTGTCAACAAACACCGGCGGCCAGCTGTCTGTTGAGTTTACATCGGGTATGGCAGAGTAAGATATAGATCGTTGGCTTACATGCCTCTAAGGTGAACTAATCCTGCATTGCACCACTCTAATTGTTCATTATTTAACAATGAAATGTATGTCTTCATTTACTGGTTTATATTAAAAATAAAAAATCAACTATTATAATAGTTAATCCCTGTACTGACATAAACACGGTTTTGTTTTCTTATTTACTGTGTGCGTGCAGAACCCAAAAAGATAAACGAGTGATGCTGCAGCATTTTGAAAGAGACACTTTCAGACTGTGCTTTGACCCCACATGGCAAGGTCAGGGCAGTAGGGCTAATTTACTCCATGTGCTGTCAGTAACACTGGGTGGGGATTTAGCTGCAGGTGGCATGCTGGCACAAAGAGCATGCTGTGAAGAGCGACATTTATAGTCACTCCAGTGGCGAGGATACACACACTTACTCTAATACACACATACAGTACAGTATGAGATTATGTGCTTGCCTTGCTGCTACAGTAAGATTGTTTCTCTGTTTTGTTTGTGACTATATGTGAAATGCAGTGGTTCATGCGGAGTTCTACCTCTCAGCTTCGTGTTGTGGAGATGGTGTCAGCACAATCATTGTATCTCTGTGTGTGTTTGTGTCCTGTTTGTCATTGGTGCCTGTAGGTGTATATCCCAAAGTCAGATGCCACTAAATAAACCTCTGTGTATTCAAGCTGGTGGGCAAAGTGTGTGCATAGCGGAGTAAGTGTGTGTGTAGGAGCCCTTGGGGGATACAACTTCCTGTTCTGAGATGACATGGTCACATCTGGTGTGAGTGTTTTATGTCTCAGTGACCAGAAACATCTACGTATGGACACACCAGCACAATGATACATATGCAGACATTGAATTAATTCAGTAGCACATAACCCTCAGTACTGCTTTGGTTATTAATCTTTAACAGAACTGCAATAACATTGGGAAGTTTATAATTTAATACAAGCAATCAGATTAAATACCAAGAGGTCGGGGTATTCCAGACTTTCATAAACTGAAATACAATAGAGTTGATTTGCATGACATCAATAAAAATAGATCTTTTAGGACAAAGATGTCATGTTGAGTTTTTAAAAGACCCAGGCGCGAAGCTACTTTTGAAAAGTGAACAATTTTACTAACTGAATGAAAACCAAAATGAAGACAGAAAAACAAGGCGTGGGCTGAAACAGCAGAATCTAGTGAGAAGTGACTGAAAATAGGAGTCTTAAATACTGGGGAGAAGATTTCTGACAAGATGGAGGTGGGTGATTACATACCAGCTGGAACAGGAGGCAAACGGGTTGAGGAAAAGGGGACAAGGGAATCTGAGGGGGAAATTAACAAAAACCAAAGTGGTGAATGCTACACATAATCTAAAGGAAATATGCAAATAACATAGAAAAGTAAACTCAGAACTAAATACAAGAAATACATTTAAAAAGCAAGATCAAAATAGAATATAAAAATAACAAATAACTGGTCAGGATACAATAAAGAATTCCAAAAAACTCAAACCACTGATTGTGAAAAAAGTAAAATAAATTGGTTTTATGTTTCAGTCTGATATGTAAAAAGAAAAATTCACACAGTGTTTCTGGAAAGAGGAGGATATGTAGGGGCTTGAAGTTTCTTGCAGAAGTAACCAGGGCTCCTAAAATGTTTTACTTTTGTCACATTAAAACCACAATCTTCAAGGTATTGGGACTTTATCTGATGCACCAACACAAGGTGGCAAATAATTCCTAATAGAAAATAAAATGACACAGAAATTTGAAAAAATAAAAAGAATATCAACATTTGCATCCAGTTGTCCCATGTTAACACAACATATCAGACTTTTATGAAGAAACAGTAAAGTCTGTTTCTTCAGGAAACATATTTTTGGGGAATACGTTTTGCTACAGATTCTCAGTTTAGACCACTTTAGCACATGAATATGCTTTGATCTAAATTATTCAACTGTTGCGATGATTGTTGAAGGTCATCATGCGACTTGAAGGTTAAACTCCACCTCAGTCTTTTGTTTTTGTTTGTAATAGTTTTTTTGTATTTCCCTAAATTAACATTCATCTATATTCCCTTCAACTCTCACCAGCTTCTCTGTTCCTGCTCAAGAAAGTATCAATGCATCGTGATACTGACATCATCATGTTTGGACAGTGTGCTGAGGGTGAAACAAAGAGTTAGTTTACCCTCACACGGAACGTTTTGGATCTAGGTCAAAAAGTTCAGATTTTTGCAGCTGAGATGAATAAGCACTTTTCTCACGTTTGATTCATTCCCAACATTACATCCATTTATTGTTTTCCAATGAGTTCACATTGATATCGACTGTCTGTTGTCCAGGACATGACAATCCTGAGTGTTTAGATTAAAGGCAATTGGACTTATTGTTGTTTCACCTCTCATCCAAAAGGAATGAATTGTGAACTGTAGAAATATCTTGAAAGCTACTGGACAAGCTTCAGGCTTTTAATATGTAATCATCTAAATTCACAGAAGAAAACCAATAAAAACAATTGAAGTTTGTGCTCGTAACAGGTTTAAAAGTTTTAGGATCATCAATACTTTTGCAAGAACCTGGACAACAAATGCACAGCTTGGCTCTGCTTCACAGAGGAGTTTTCCTTTCATAGATTTTGAACAAAATAAACTTTGCTGGTATTTTAAACACAACTTTGATTGGGGGGATCACACAGCGGTAAAGACACCTCACTGCTCTGTGCGCTCTGCATGTGTGATATCTGCACCATGGTGGCGGCTCTGCTAGAGAGCGTTGTGTTTGAGAGTAAACAGATGTTGTTTGTCTTTCTGATGCCATGATTTAGCATCTCCAGGGAAGCAGTGGACCTGTGCTTTCCTGTAAGCTCACAAAGGAATCCAAGATGGAAATAGATCAAACCGCCAAGCGCTATTTCACAACAAAAGTGAGACGAGGGCTTCTTTTACACAGCGGTGCTCAGAAACAATATGGTCTTGTGGTTTTATCGCAAAAACACACGAGGTTCAAAGGCTGGTCTTTTCTCTGTGTGGGATGTAATCTGATCATGTTCACACTGAGACTGTACTCTGTTCACATAGTTATGCTTTAGTTTTCTGTCACTGCTGCCAAAGCTTCAAATGAAAAATCTGCAGAAATGATTGCAGATATATCCCTACTTAACTTGAGCTATTTCTTAATGTATTAATGATTCATTGCTTCATGAATAATGAATATATTGTCTGAGTTTAATTTTCACGGGCAAAGATCCCCCTCCTAAAACAACAGGACGCTAGTAATGATGATAGCTGGAGAGGTAGATAGCAAGAAACTCAGTGTTCCTCTCCTGTCTAATTGTCCTGTCATCGTTAGCCAACTTAGGACTTTGACAGCCTCTATGTGCTGTCAAATCCCAAATCCCAAAGGAAGAGCTTGCCTCTGTGGCTAGTGGATCCAGCAAGCACACAGATACCAGTATTCGTAAATGAAAAGCTGGAAATGTCAAGGACCAAGGGAATGAATGGAGGAGGATACTGATAAAATAGACAGAGAGGTGTAAAAGTTTGGTTTATAATGAGCAGTTAGATGTGAGGGTTGCTGAATTAATCAGACTGCCACAGCTCAGAGAAAATAGGTACAATGCTTTTCATGTGACAAATATGTAATTAAGAATGATTTTTATGCAACTCCCCTCCTCTTTTTCTCAACACATACACAAACACCTTTGATGGACTATAGGTGGGTGGGAACAAAGCACTGGTTCTCAGGATGTGTGGATTAGTTTTTTTGGTCGAGGGAGTGAACATGTATGAGAGTGAAATGGGATAGATGGCTTTAATTACAGTCCTAGCAAAAAAGGACCAGCTCCCATCCCTCATAGAGTGATGGAATCGGATGTTTTCCTTTTGGCATCTTTTTTGGCTCTTTTAGGAATTGACTCCATATTCTACAGCCAGAACATGTGGATTTTTAAGATTATCATTTATCGCCCACACACAAGATGTTTGTTATGACTTCCCATTTAATCATTGACAGCAGAGATGTTTGATCAGTGACTCTAGAAAGCCTGCCTACAAATTTAGTTTAATCCACTGTAGTTTGGCAAGATTCAGATTTCTTCCCTTTGGAAAAGGGTGTGGATCAAACTTTCAAACTGGAGTGATGAGACTGAGCTTTGACACAAAAAATGAGTCCTAAAGCTATGTTGATGATCAAAGGATGCAGCCCTGCTGCAGGAATCCTGGTAAGAACAGACAAAGTGGAGTGATCCCCTCAGTTTCAGTAAAACAACCTAAAATGTAACGTAGAGGTAATATTTTACCAACAAATTTGGTTTCTAAGAATATCCATTTATCCATCTGTTGCCTTCTTGTTACTGAGGTGGCAGCATATCCAGAAGGAAAACCTAGCCAGGCCTCTCTCCAGTGGCTGTCCAGCTTTTTCTGGGGATCCCAAAGCATTCTGATGCATAAGACATATATCGTCCCTCCAACTTATTCTGGGCCCACCCTGAAATCCTTTCCCAGTGGGACAGAAACTTTGGATACGGAGAAGTCAGAGCTTTATTCCCCCTGGATGACAAAACTCTCCGTTCGATGTCATTCACAAAGAAAAGTTAGGGAAACCTGTAAAAAGATATTCAGCGGATTGTATTTTTATTTGGGATGGTTTGGCTATTTTGGCTTTGATTGTATTATTTGCAACCTTGGAAATAGTTGCTTTATTTATTTCATTTGATCCACTGGCAAGAAAGATCATTAGAATTTTACAGATTATAGTTAAAATGTTTTTTAAATATATGTTTACATTTTATCAACAAAAGATGATGTTGATGGACAATGATAGCTCAAAGGGTTAAAGATTACATAAGAAATGCCATCCAAACACATGATGCAGGATGTGGAAGATTTAAATAATATGGTAAATACCACTCTGGAGTAGTGTTTACGTTACATGTGACTTTGGACATCTGATTTTGTGGTTCAGTCTTAAGTAAAATTTTATTGTATCTTCTTTAGTCGAACATCTAAATCTTTCAATAGTCTATTTTTTCTTTTTTATTATTACCATAAGGCCCCTGTAAACCTGTAGGATTTTAAATTATGTTATTTCTAATATGTAATGAGAGCAAGAGGGAGAGAGAGAGAAAGCTGATGCTCCTGCGGAAACCTTGCTGTTTGTCATCAACCCAACTGCATTAACCTCGGCCTCCATGCCTGCAAGGTCCACCACTTCTATTCCTCTGCAACAAATACAGGTCCTGGCCGAGGGCAGTCTGGCAGCAAGCATAGTTAATGACTTATTTACCGTGTAATGGTCATATACCACACCACCACAACAATTAATGAAAAAAATCACATTCACAAACAGCAGGGGGTACCAGGTGGTAGAGGTTATTTTCTCCCTCTAACTTTATCTGAGCACTCCCTTCTGCTCTACCCTGATAAACTCTTGCAGACTTTACCTGGAGACAGACAGGCTGGCAGCTGCAAGGACGTCTACTTTTATGGACTCTGTGAAAAGTAAATGCATTCTTTAGATTGGCTTATTATAGTCCATTCCAACCAAATTTTATGAGTCTTTCAGCTTAATATTATGCAGCTTGTTTCTTTTTGCCAGGTTTGACTCTTCTACATCTTCCCATGTGTCCCACAGTCACCGCAGCTTTTTTGTCATTTGCTGTTGTTCTCCCCAGCTCCTTTTTTGCCTTGTGAATACCATCATTCAAGCAGTGAGATGTTGCAGGCACTTTGTTGTTGACCATGATGCTGAAACTCTCCTGCCTTCCAATTGCCAGTGTTCATTTCATGGTTCATATACCCAGTTCTCCATTTGTCAGGGTGCCATTAGCCCCAACGCTTATTTCTTTAACCCCTTCTCATACAAATAACAACAAATCAAATGCGCATTTGTTCTCCCTCATAGCCACAGCACTCCTTCAACTTTCTGACTTTTAGTTAAGGCAGACAGACATGCTAAAGGGAAGTTTCTGTGGTTCTGTTGTCTCATTTTATGAAGCTTTTTTTTTTTTTTTTTAAATGTTTGTGGTTTCTGATTGAGGCAAAAAGCACCTAATTGTTGATGCTTTATCAAAATTAAAGCCCTCTCTATATTAATAAGTATTGAATTTATGGCATTAACCATCTGATCTTTCACGTCTTCCCCTAAGACCGTGTTTTTTAAATTGTCTTGCATTTAAAAAGCACAGATCCATCAATATCAACTGATATTCTCCTTATCGTGGTGACTTTGTAGACCGTATGCATACTCTGTTAATATTAAAATTTCAATTGTAATTAGAATTTAAAGTAAATTTATTTAATAAAAAATACTCTAAAAATATATTGCATACACATTCCTTAAACACAGCATAGACCACATAACACCTACTTTCTGTTAAGTTTGATGATGCATCTAAAAGTTTGCTTCCCGAACCAGCACGGTGTTGTGGTGTTCTGCATCCTTTGTATGGGTCTCATGTAACATTCCAGTTTAGGTTTGTGCTTTTTGTCCATGATCCATAATCATTCAAATTAACATAAATAAATACTTGAAGTTTATCATGCAGTATACATTGAATCATATAATATATGAAATTCACTTTTGTAATTGAATTACTGAGATAAGTTAAATTATTGACAATATTCTAATTTGCTCAGATGCATCAATATATATTTCCAGTATGTTTCTTTATTAAAGCTATTCCATTTGTACTTGGAATGGATTTTAAAAAGCAGCTATCATATCCTTCTTGTATGCTCAAGAATATCTGAATTTACTTCACCTGGTGTAAGCTCCCCACTTAACTAATGTAGTAACATTATTTTCTGTTTCGTATTTATACATGACCTTGAATTTTAAACCACTTTATTTTGCTATCAAACTGTCCTGTATGTCAAGCTGGATTTGGTAGCAATGCTATGTCAGTTGCTAACCGAATGTGTTTTTCAATCTATCTGCTCCCTCGCCCTCCCCCTTTTTGTCCTTCTTCCTCTGTATCTGGACTCCCTCGGTCCCATGTGTTTTTGGGGCAATCTCTGTGTTGTCTTATCTCTTCCAGTTTCCTGCTTTCCTACCTGGCTGCCCACTGCCCCTGCCAGCATTCCTCTTAGGTCTCAATAAATAACCTTGTACCTATCTGGCCCTCAGCTTTACTGGCTGTTGCAGGAACACATTTGTTAAAATATCACCTGCTGTAGAGGGGAAATTGATACTACTGCATTGTGCTCCAGGCAATAGAATTTGGTGCTGGAGTTAAAATGCCACAACACAGGCAGTTGTGAGCAACTTCACAGTTTAGGAGAAAAAAATATTAATGGAGAAAAATCTCTTTGAGCACCATTTTTTTTGGAATGTCTTAAATTCCAAAAAAAATTTGGTTCCTTAGATTTTGTGGAGCTGTTGTCTCAAGAATTTGTGTCCTTTGTCATTATCTTAATAGGAAAACAGCAGAGAAAGAGAGGTTACATTTGCAGGGATACAAACTCCAAGCGCAACTCCTCAGTAAACGGAGTTGCGCTTGGAGCTGTATGTTTTACAGTGTGGAAATTGTAACTCTGTTAGGAAATTACATAAACTGTCAAACCACTGAAAAATATACAGTTTATGGAGAAACAAGGCCTTTGACAGCATCAAACTTTTGAGTTAGTTAATTTTCTGAGAAACAATAGCAAGCTTGTCATAAAATGTTCAGTCTTTTGGAGCTACGCTATTGAGAATTGGTGGGTTAAGTCTTCAAAGATAAGTGCATCTTATCTTTGAAGCAGTCCCTACTGATATATATATATATATATATATATATATATATAATAGTTAACAGTAGGAATATGATGGGTTCACACAGAGATCTGAATGGTAATGTTTATCTGTTCATCCTTAACATTAGTTTACATATTGATTAGTGAATTATTTTAAATTACATTAAAAATTATTTTCATTAGCCTGACTCTTTAGTTAACTATTGTCACTGCACACATTTAGTTAACTTTACCTGTCAGTTCTTTCTATTTTATATTATATATAATGTTTATTCTTTTGTATCTATTTAAAAGAAAATGAAAATCAATACTGTTTAAAATACAACTAAACATGCATGTTCTAACACCATAATTATTGAAGAGACTACGCCACCTAATAACTAATGCACAAAAGTGAGCTGAAATCAATTTTGTGAGAAATGCCTGGAAGCCCTTTTACCAGGCGCTGACATTGGTTTGAGGATAGTTTGCCCCACAATGAGATGACTGAGAAGTTTTAGGGTCCACTTCTGGCTTCAGCTGTCAAAGGCATCTTTTGCTCTGGTAACCCCCACCACTCTCCCAACCTAAACCCCCATGACCTTCCAAGTATAAGGAGATATAGACAATGAATAGATTGACAGATGGATGGGATAAACATTTATCAGTAATGTCTTCAATTCAATTTCTTTGAGCCTTTTTAACACAATCTTGGCATTTCAATTTGAATTAACCTACTGAGTGAACATCCCTTCATAAGATGGTTGTTATTTTGGAAGCAAAAATAAAAACAACAAAAAAACAAAAACACACACAAAAAAACCCAACTTGCTGGCTAGTGGCCCTCTGCAATAAGGAGCTTCATTAAAAAGTGAAAAACTGCTCCATCTTTTTTGTTCTACTCCATTTCTCCAAAAACAGACCAATGATCTGATGAGACATTCCCATATGACCAGGTAAGAGGAAGAAGCAAAAGTTCCTCTCAGAAAGCTGCTATTATCCAGATGGCACCATTAGCGATTAAGCCAGAACATTTCTCCCCTCTTATAATTGACTCCATAGGCTATTAGGCAGGTTGGCACTAGGCTAAGTCCACTGGTGCACACTCCAGATGTTGTCTTTGTGTATGTATGGGTCTTGGTGAGTGCATTTGTGCATTAAGTGAGGAAAAAGTGAGACAGTTTGGCTGCTGTTGCAGGTGGTGGTGGTGGGTCCAAGGCTGCCCACAGATGGACACAGGGCTGGGCGGGTGCTAGGAGCAAGTCACATTCAATTATATCAACATCTCTATCAGTCTGTTTGTTTGCAGGCGCTCCATCTCCCTATCATTTTGTCTCTTTCTTTTCTAGCCTTGGGAGAAAAAAGATTAAAGTGTTCTGTTTTCTGTGCAAGATCTTTGTCTTTGCTTTTTGGTTTTATCTGAAGATTAAATTATCTCTCATCCGTTGTCTGTCTTTTTAGTTTTTGTGAACAAAGTGATGTTTGACAGACTGCATCAAGTGCTGTTACTGTTATTAAATTGCAAATAATGCAAGGAGATGCAATACCAAACTGAATTACCATGGTATATGCCGTAGCTAAAACTCCACACAGATTTCACCCAAACTTTAAACAATCAATGAATGCTAACAGAGTTCCTAAGCAGTCTGCTGAATTTGATTTGATCTTTTTCCAGTTCTGCACCATGTGGGAGAGAAAATATAGCATGTGAAAACAATTGCATATCCAAAAACAGACCAATGTTTTTGGATATGCAATTCCAAAAAACCTTATTCCCTACCTGTTGTCTAAACGATTTGTCCGTCTACCCATTTACTTTCCATTTAAATACGTCATGAAAAAACATTTACCTCCTTGTAGATTTTTCTTTCTGATTTTGCTTTTTTGTCACCTTAAAATGTTTCAGATTCACAAAAAAGTTTTAATTGCAAACCACGACAGCCTGAGTAAACACAAGACACAATTCTGTCTGATAATCTTCTGTCATTGGAAAAAAAAAATAAAAATAAAAAAGCTATCCAATCTGGCCCTATGTGAAAATGGCTGGTTGGACCACCCTGCCACCCAGAGATAACTAGCAATGAGTACCTTAAATCAATGTAAAATGTTGCATGATTGTTTTAATTCAGTTTTAATTTTTGAGCATGAACACCTTATTTAGGCCCATTCCACAACATCTTCATAAACTTTAAATCCAGACTTTAACCAGGTCATTGCAAAACCTATTATTATTATTCTTTGAGCCATTTAGACAACGGCTCAATTGTGTCCTTTGGTAATTGTCCTGATGCATTACCAAGTGTTCTTTACCTAAATTTACAGTAGCTAAAACGCCTGGTAGCCAGATATTTTATCTGGTTACCAGATAAAATATAATTTGTAGAATATATTCAGATATAATATAATTTTTATTCCACATTTAATAGAACCACATCCAAACTTTTCTACTTTTGTGTGATTAGTTTGTCAAAATCAAGATGTCTTGGGCAAATTTGTAGATTAACTTTTGTGTTCTTGTAGGTAGAACTATTATTATTATTATTTATTTTTTTCCTGGGAACTGTTATGGATGCCATTTTTGTCCAGTTTCTTTCTTATTGTAGGATAACACCGACCTTAGCTGATACACGTAAAGTCTGCAGTGTTTTACAGCAAGTCTGGGTTCTTTGATGTCCTCCTATCAGACAATGGTTTACTATTTGAGTTGGTTTTGGTAGTTTAAGTTTAGGATGCTTTGGAAGAGACACTGTTCCATTTCTTCTCCATTTGCCTAACACTTTCAACCTTCTTCATGTTTATAGACAGATTCCATTTAAATTGTCAAGGTCAGAGAATAAACTAAACAAATTCTAGTGAAATTGAACCATGTTTTCAAAAAAGAAAATTAAGATATTTAAACCAATCTAAATAGTGATTTAACCAATGGTGTAGTTTTTTTCCCACATGAGTGTAGGTTGGGCTAAGTAGATTACTTCCCCCCAAGGAATGAAACCATGCCGATTATAACAGGTATTTGATAATCTGGAATAGAATCAAGGAAATGCAAATTACAGAATGTTTTTAGAATGGAAAATACTTTTTCATGACAATTTGTGTCTCAATTGTTCCAACAATCTATTTATCCCTCCTCACAGTTTGTGTAAGATAAATATTTAAGGCCAGACCCTTATAGAAATACCAGTCATAAATTCAAAGTGAAGTTTTGTGTTTTACTTCATAATTTAGCTAATGAAAGGACCGCAAACTCTAGGAAATGTTTATAAAAAAAGTTTTACACTCTGTCACAGAAATGGGTAAGAACCCTGATGCTGATATTAGTCATGTTCATTGTTCTAACTTTATTAGTGCCGTCGAACCATTTAAAAGGTACTTCATGTATTTCCTTGTTAGAGTTACATCTCAGAACATTGCCCAGCCTTAGTCTTTTTTTAGGTTTTGTATTACATTACAGAATGGACTTTCAGTAATTGTTTTACAGCTAAAAAAAGAGCTAAAATGCTATTAATTATTCATCTCCCCATGGCTGGTGGTAAAGAGAAGAGGCACTCTAGGGTTTCCATCAGCTATTAGTAAACAAATCAATGCACAAGGCTGAGCTCCTTGTCATTACAGAGCCATCTGCCCTTTACCATGACTTTCAAGAGAGGGCCAAAAAATGCACAGTGCCTCTATGTTCAAGAGGGAAATGAAAGTTTGTTTCAGGGAGGAGTTCATTAAGTTATCAAGTTTGGCAAACTTAAACAGGGATACTACATTCACAAAATTGTTCCTCTGTGAAAAGGTTTTGCTTAAATGTGATATTAATTGAATTTGTAGTTAGAGTGCTATTCCAATGGGGTGGATTAAAGTCATCTTGTTTATATAGCAGATATGCACAAACTCATCCTGAGCCCCCAACACAAGGTATTTTAATGTAATCAAAGAATGCAGTTTCAAGTCTCTAATCAAGTTTCTTCTGCAAAATACATTTTAACTCAACATAACCATAATTATGAACTAAAGAAATCTGTGGAGGAACTGAATAAGCCAAAAGTGCAGTAATATCATTGGGAACTAGGAGAATCAATACAGTGAAGCTCATCATCATCTTAACACTGACCTGAATGTGAATCTTTGGGGGATTAATTCAATTTGGTGGAACTAACAGGTTCTCTGTTCCCTCAACACAGTTGATAACAGTTCTGTCATGATTTAGGCCACCGGGCCGAAGTCCTGCTGGGACGAAACAGAGCTCTGCAAAAAGCAGCTACAGCTTCATTTAATCCATGTGATGGAATGAAATACAACGTAAGAACCTCAATTTACAATTGGCTGTCTCTGTTAGACAAAAAAAACAAAAACAAAAAAAAAACCCACGTACTGTTATATTCTTTGTATAGTTTTTGATAAGAAAGCCACCTGAGGCAGCTCTCGGATGAGTATTGCACACTTCATCACGGCATTTGACAAACGACCCTTCCATGAATCCTCAGCCATGTTGACAAATGATTCTACTGTACAGATTCACAGCCTCATGGGTGCAGCTCACACATAATAGCACCACCCAGATGGAGGTGGTAGGTCTGGATGATGGTGAATGCAGCAAGTACAGCAGTTCCCTCAGCTGAATGAAAGCAGAAAACTGAAGCACATATTGTGTGTCCTGCTATAATGCTACAGTGCCTTGCAAAAGATAAACAACTTTTACATTATTTTGCTTTGTGTCACTTATAAGCCACAAACATTAATGTGTTTTATTTCAGTGATGAATAGAAAGAAACAAGCAATTGTAAAGTGGAAGGAAATGAAAGATTTTTATTTTATTTTGTCACAACTAAAATCTGGTAAACAATTTACAGATTTACAGAAACCTTTAGACTTATATCCTTAACCATGTTGCTCTGAGCCCATGTGCTTTCAGAAACCACCTAATTATTAAATACTGCCCATGCATGTGTAATATTATCTCAGTATTAATACAGTTGTTTTGTGAAAGTGTTTGTTAGAGAACAATAGTGAACAGTGAGTGTCATGAGGAGCAGGGAATATAGCACAAGTCAGAGATAAACATTTTAAGAAGTTTGGAGCAGGATTAGGTTATTCAACAAAATCTCAAGCGTTGGGGATGTTAAGCAGAAATTTTCTATCCATCATTTATGATAGAACACCAAGACTATGCTAATTGTTAACTTTCTGACTAAAGTCAAGGCCTAAATGCACCAAATTTGAATCTGTGCCAAGACCTAAAATTTACTATCCAGGAACTCTGTCCATCCAGCAGAGTGGAATCTATTTTGAAAAGGAGAATGGACAAAAATTTCTTTCTCTGTGTAAAACTGGTAGACACACACCATTATATACTTTCAGGGGGCCAGAACATAAGTGCACGCCACAAACTTTATTTTGTAAAAATGTTTTTTATCCATATGTGATTTTCCTTTTATTTCACATGCTTCCTTACGTTTTGTTGGCTTGTGTCAAAAAATCTCGATAGCACTGGAAAATGTGAAAAATGTTTTTCCAGGCATTTAAATTACAGCATGCAGAGCTTTTGCATTTCTCTTTATTCTCTCCTGTTTTATATATATATATAATTTTTAGAATTTTTTTAACATAAAGTAAAAAAGAAGTAAATCGGTTATTATTTGGAATATTTTTTTTACCTTCCACCATACCCCACAACTCTTCTTAGACCCTGATAAAAACTTGATAGCAAGGTAGACATGAGTCCTTGTGGTAGAAGCTCTTTTTTTTTTACCTTCATTTTATCTTTACTGATAAGATAAAAAAGCCCAGCTTGCTCTACAAATAGGTAATCAGAGCTGAGAGGAAAGAGCACCTCTGATGGCAAGGAGAATCCAATGTCAAGAAAATCAATATATCTACCTCTTCCCAAAATCAAAGCATTTCTCTCCTCCATCCCAGTTTACACAGATAAAAGCTTTGTCTGTCTTATCCAATCAAAGTAAGCAAAGCAGATGTCAAATAATTGCAAAATGCTTCATTGGGTTGCTTTAGATAAAACTCCTTAGTGTTGTGTCAATTCCCGTAAAAAACAACAGAAAAGCAAACATCTAGATCATTTAATGCTAGTTTTGTTTTGTTTTTTTCATTGACCAGTGTCTTTTGTTTGATGGAGTCCGATTTGATTGTGCGCATTGTGCCGTTTGTGAGGGGAGCTCATAAAGATTATATAGTCCAGTAAAAGGCTATCTTGTCCACCGGTAGCAGAGGATCATGTCTCCGGAGTGATGCAGAGAATGGACTCAGAAAACAAACAGCTCCTGCTCTCTTGTTATTGGGGATGCTCTGATAAGGTGGATGAGGGAATGCTGAGGGATGACTGTAGGTGTGTCTCCTAACAGACTTCCTTGTGAAAATGATCAGCTATTGTAGTTATGCATTGCCATTGTTCTGCACCGGCTTTGTAAACAGGCACCTTAGCCTTTAGCAACATCACCTCCTGCGCCACGATTCGCGGCGCTCTGTCTGTCATGATACCCACTTAATTCCAGCAGGTTATTGCAGATCCTTCTTGTCGAAGTGTGTGTATGTGTGTGTGTTTGTGCACCGAAAGAGATCATTGCTTGCCTGGGAGAAGGGAAAAAGCTATTCAACAGGGGCGCCCACGGTGGCAAACCCATTTCCAATAATGTCCTCTTTCTGCTACAACAATTGTGTTTAACCCCAGTGGCTCCTGCTGGTCACTATTTGTCATCCCACTGCTTCCTCCCTCACCTCTCTCCATGCCTTCACACTCAGAGACAATAGCATTGAAAGCATGGTTCATGACTGCATACCACTGGCTTTTGTCTGAATTGTATAGTTGGCTTTCATTTTAGATGTTATATAAAACAGTAAATACATGAATAATTTTCTGGCTGCAGTGATATGGGAAAAATAAAAGTTTTGTCTACCTGCTATCTTTGCTGTATTTCTTTTGTCGTTTCCACTTTTTCTCATTTTTCCTCGTCCACCCCTCCATAATCTCTCTTCCACCCCCATCCCTCTGTCCCTTGGCTGGTGATCTGCGTGTGGAGGTGATTTATGTCTGGCACTCACTGAAGTCCCTTTGCTGTGACACACACTCACTCACAATCTCATAAACACATTCACAAAGGCATACATAGACACACTTGAATACACACAGGTAAGACTGCAGCTGTGATACATTTTAATTACAGTTTTAGTCAGAAGTAATTATGGTTTTATATCTAGAGGGACAGCTCAATACACATCCCCCCACAGGCGTTTGAATGTGCACGGACACAGACGTGAAAGGCTATACAAGAACATAAGACACACCTTTTTTTAATTTTATTTTTTTATGTTTTGTCCTCTGTGTATTTTTCTGCTGTTTTTGTTCAACTTTAAAATTGTAATTACAGCAACATATGAAGGCCATGTATTCTGAAAAAAGCATTCTCACCTTAAATTAAGTGTACAAAAAACAGTTTTGTGGACAGTAGGATTCTATGAATATTATTTCTATAGTCGATCCAAAACAATCTATTCTTTAAAAATTCTCATTTGCTTCAAAATTTATACAGCAGCGTTGCGAACACAGACATGTTGCTTTACAAATATGTAGGTGGGTTAAGCGGTAATCTAGCTCAACTCATGTTTGCTATCACTGTTACTGGTGTATAAAAAATCTTTTTCAAACAAATAAACTAAGGACTCATAGCTTGGAGGGAACAAGTAAAGCGTGGAAGCCAGCCGGGTTTATGAAAGACTGAGGGAAACTGTGATATTTCTACAATTGATTTGTCATATATTGTGTAGACCTATTGAGTGTTTTTCATAGTATCTGAATTAAGTTTGACATTTTGTATTATGATAATCCCAGTACACTGTTGTATGGAAATTTTTAAGCAACAGGATTCTAGCACTCACTTATAAAGCAAGCATTTGTCAATATAGAGCGAGTCTGCAGACAGTTTATAAGCCACGGTGTTGGAGGGACAACAGATAGAAGCAAAAATATCAAGCTGCAACTTAGTGCATTCAGTATTTCTACTCTACAGTCATTGTACAGGTGAAGATAGCAAAAAAAAAAAAAGAAGAAAACAATATAGATGTTTTCTTTCATTTAGAATTCTGTGCTCCAACCTTATAATGATTTAAAAGTGTATTTGATTAGAGGCAAAATATCAAACGACAAATTTTACGATAAAAATTCATGCATCTTTTGGTTTTTTCTGACTAAAGGAGAAAATTTGTAATGGAAGGACAGCTTTGTTGTGAATTTGGCTAAATTTAGATGCAATGTATTTGCACAAAAATAACAGTCGAGAATTAAATGTATGTAAATTAGATGGCAATGGTCAGATATTAAAAAGGTTTTAAAATCTATACATACTGAAAGATTATGAGGGATGTAAACAAGTTCATGATGTGGAATAATAATTTATAGGTTGTGAACTATGAGCATAATTTTATTCAGTTTGAATTTGTGTGAGTGCAATTTAGAGCAAGTTCTTGTTAAATGTGAACTCTAAACAACACTCACAAGATGTTTAAAGGTTTTCTTATTTACCATGTAATGTCTGTTCATGAACAATTAGGCAGAAATTCAACAATTTGTTATTTTTTGGGACTGAAATTTTAAAAAGGCACAAATTATAGTCAAATATTTGTGCTGATGGACAGTTGCACATTCCCCAATATGACTTTTAAAGAAATTTCTCTCTGTGTGCACTTTCTTTTATAGCTGCATTTTTAGTTCCCACTGGCAATACTTCCATTATTTAATAATGAAGACATGTCATAAAAAATGAGTCAATAAATTATGTCTTTGTCAGACATATTTTTTTCAAATTCTAGTAATTCAAGTGTAGTTTGACAGAAAAAAAAGTTTTTTTCTCTTGCGAGTAGTGAGTTGGAATAGGATGTGCGAGATTGAAGGAACCATGATAAAAAGGAGAGCGTGCAGAAGGGTGAAAAAGTGATTTGTGCAGAAACAGATAGGCTTTGCACTGTAAGCTGAGTCGAGGGAGCAGATTTGGAAGCTGTAAGACTGTTGTGCTGTCCTAGTGCTGACAGGGATGGCAAGCTGAGTGTGTGCAAAGGAATGGGGGGGGGGGGAAGGAATTGCAAAAGTGTGTGACTGTTTATATGTGTGTATTAGTATGTTGTGTGTTTGATGTGCTTGCATATGTCAGGGTATATATACTCTGCACAGATGGAGAGACTTCTCAGGGATTACTGAGTAACTGGAAGAGGAGAGAGGTGGTAATTGCATTTTAATTACAGTGTTGATGATTTTGGGCTCTGCCAGATGGAGGGTTCTTTAGATATAAGTACAATATAAATCAGCCGGCTGGAAAATAAATCAGCTTGTTGGTAACTGGTTACCTGCCAAACCAGGTTTCTAACCTTGAGCCACTGGTAATGGTCATGATTAACTTAGGTCTTTACATGTCTAAACATTTAGATTTAAAAGTAAATAAAATAAATGTACTTAATTTTACTTTTAACTAAACAGTAACCTGAGCAACCTACAGTTGCATGTTATTTCCCTTTTCTCTGTTGCTCACTTTACTCCTAGTGCCACAAGAAAATACTTGTACATAGTTTTTGTAGTTGTCAGTGCACATACTGTTACATTTCCTTAATTTTTGGTTAAAAAAAAAAACAAAAGTAAAAAACTAGTACTCTTTTTTAGTCAGCTGATTAGCAGTGGGCAGCATATGATGACAAGGTGTTGCTTTGATTTTTGCTCCATATATCTGGAAGAAAATTGCTGTCACTCTCTCTAGTATTTCATTCAAAGGTTTTTAAACCACAGAGAGATTATAAGGGGAAAAATTCAGCAGTTTTTAAACTGTAACTCTTAAAAAAACTTTGTATACCTTTATATCAGTGAAATTGTTTGAGAGAAAAAAGAAAGAGAATTGTATGATTGCTTGTGCAGTATCTTGAAGAAAGGCGTAATAAAACACAATGCATGAGAACTCAGTTGAAAAGAAGCAAGCAAATGTTAGGACTGACATTGATAAATGAGTAATTTAAAGCTTCAACATTTTTTAATGCCATCATAGATATTATAATTCAAAAAGTTCTTAGAAATATCTTTATTTTATGTTGTATTACACTTCAATTGTACCACAACATTAATTTTGGTTCATACTACTTAGCTATAATACTGTGTGATTAAAATAATTTCATCTTACATATTTTAATAGTCGTGGACATACGGAACTCTAAAATTTGCAATTAATTTGAAGGTAAAATCAAAGTGAAGTCAAATAGAAGGAGGATAATTATCACTAGAATTTCTATTTCTGCTAAATATCATAAACCTTCCAGACTACTCATTCTCTTCTCCACGGGTGGCCAAGTAACAAAGTACTTACAGAGCAAGCACCAGGAAGATGATGAAACCAGTAAGGTCTGAGCCATTCCTACTTTTAAGTACCACTAGTAGAAAGAGAGACAAGATAAGGAATAAAGTGCATCACCAAGTTCTTTCATAAAACGCCATACCCAGGCCTTGCAGTGAAAACTGACCTATCAGATAAATATATGATGCGAGTCACGTTTTGAAACACCAATCAGTGTGTGACACTTTGACAAAAAGTATCAAAACTAGCAGTTTACATAGTAGCTTGTAAACCAACCAATTTATTATTATTGGTTGTAGTTATGTGTTAAGAGTTTTAATTAATTTTTTTTGTTACTATCAATTGTTTCACTTTCAATACAAAAGTTTTCAATGCCTTTTTGAAGTCAGTGATAATGTTTTCAGTTACAAATATATATTTTTAATGCCAATATTTCCCTGTTGTGTCAACATTTATTTGCAGTTACATTTACACTGCCTGTTTACACTGTTGCCTTCAGGCATACGATACAGAACAATCAGAACAAGAACCAACCGTTTTAGAGACAGTTTTTACCCGAAAGCAATAACAAAACTAAATGCAATCAAATAATAACCATCAATCAATGAATGAATGATGTGTATTAGCTATTTATTGTTGTTTGTTACCATATGTCGTGTGTGTAAATTGTGAGATAGTTTAAGTGTATGCACTGACTGATGGCATTTTTAAATTTTGTTGTTCCTGTGACAATGACAATAAAGACCTTTATCTTTATCTTTTATCTTTATCTTTATCTTTATCTTTAAGCTGTCAATGTTTTAGCTCCGTATGACATCAGCTTTAAATATGGCACCTGACAAATGTTGAAGCTTTTCTCCATCATTCTCATATCCACTTATCTTCAAAATGTTACCGAGGCTAATGCTGAGTCCCCTAAAAAACACTCTGAAGATTTTGATATATTGCCCAATATTGAAGGGCATAACACAAATATTGTCCTTCAATAATGTGGATATTTTAAGGATTATTGCCAAATACAAGGAGTTAACATCAGTTTGCTGGCAGTAAAAGCAATGGAGAGTTTGACCTCTGTTGATCCCAGGAATTGGGCAACTGCTCTTCATCAACCTTAAACAAAATTACATTTGTCAGGTAAGTCAACATATATATACTGTATAAAAAATGCTTTTCTGAAACATTTTCAGGACTCTGGAGCATTTGAAAAACCTGTAAGAAATTTTTGAAATGCGGTGATGGGATGATATACAGCAAATAATTATTTGGTCGATGTGAGTTGCAGCACTAATCATTGAAGCAAAGAGAATTTCTGACTTGATCTGAGCAGCCTTGGTCATTTTATATCTAGCTTTTTTGCCTTTTAGTGCACACATTTTTATCACTTGTCTGTAAGACAAATGAGTAAGTTAGTTTTTAGCTCATAAACAAAAAAAGTTTTTTTGTAATACCTTTGTGCAGCTGTAGGAACTGATTTGTGCTTATTCTTATGATGGTAAGACATTTTGCTCTCACCTGCATACGAGCAAGTTTGAGACTGACCTTTGCCAACTTCCTCATTCGGATCTGCGTGCCAGTTTCTGAACTGAAGATCTCACCTTCTCTGCTTAATGAAGCAAGCATTGCTGCAATGTGATACAGAGAGTCAGCAATTTTAGAAGTCATTCTTGCTGCCAGGGTCATTTGTTTTTATAATTGTGACTTTTCATTACAAAGGCAGACCGCATCATTTATTATTTCATATTAGCTCAGGCATATTATGGCGCAGTTATCCAAAACTATAAAAAGCAGTAATGTGGGTGGAAAAAAAAAAGACATTTGTTACTAATTAGGAATTTGACAAACATACAAAGTACCTATATAAGAACTTTCTCACTGCAACACTGAATTGCAGAACTGAACTGAACTGAGTTTTAGGTCAAGTGAAAGTAGAAGCTGAAAATTTGAGCTAACTTTGTTCCTCCGATCAAGGTGAGTCCCCCAGCTGTGTGCTTTGTGACAGCATGACCCTTGCAGGACTGTGAATCTGACACGACCAGCAGCCCTGTGGCTTTTTCGACCTGTGGCTGTTTCCATTTCTTTCTGTCTCTCTCTCCTTCTCTGTCTGTTATTTTCTTCCTGTGCCACTTTTTGTCACTCTGTCCCTCCTGCTTCTTTGCACTTTGCATACTGTCTGAAGAAGATAAGGCAGTCCTGATAAGCCTTTGACTTCTGTCAAAATGCTTTCCCATCTATGCAGACCTGTACCTCGGAGGAGAAAATGTATTTTGTAAGTCATGCGCTCACATGCCTGCTTCTGGTATGATAGGGACATAATGAGTTTACGATACACTGGAAGAAAATTTGTGCTGTCTTTACCTTTCAAAGTTACTCTGAAAATTAGAACAAGGAGCACAAATTGCATATTGTTTGTGGCGACTGGATAGAATTATTAAGATAACACCAATTCTCATTTCTTCCTCTTTGGAAGACTCAAAAATATAATTTCCATCATAACACAAGAGTTTATCTGACTTCTTCATCCATTTACATCAACAACACATTCACAAGTTGTTTTAACCTTTTAATTAACATTGCTTAGAAGCACACATGTGGTGGTCAGTTTGGCTATTAGTCTGTCTGCATGCTTATGCATTTATTTGACAAGCAGCAGCAAGTCTCCTGGCTTAATGGTGCTGGTGCATGGGTCATTTTAATAAATTTACCAATTATCAAGAATTTCATACAATATAGCCCATAGCCTGAATATCCCTTGTTGTGGCATTTTTGAGCCTATTGCAGTTTTACACTTCACTCAATATGGAAGCCATTTTGGATAATTTGCCTAGAAATTAATATCTTATAGTGTAAGCACCGGAGCACAATTTATATAGCAGACACAATATTCCCAGCCGTAAATTGACCAATTTTGTTCAACAAAAGCTGGTCGTAAAGTAATAAGCTCTTACAGTTAAACAGCAAAACAAAGGTCAGATTAAATCACAAATTATAGGTGCAATGATGTAAAGATTTTTACATCTTTTCTAAGATGTAAAAATCTTAGGAAATGTTTCCCTTGTAATTCTTTACTTGTCACTTATGTGTTAAACACTGTAAAAATGTTTACAGGAATTACATGGTAAAAAAAAAAAAATTGAAAATACAAATAGATCCCAACAAGTTTGATGAGTGAGTCGGATTCATAGCCGCTTTTCTTCTCAATCAGAGCAGCCACCTCACATCCGTTGGTGCACTTATTTTGGCAACACTTATTTGTAGTAGGATCAGATAAAGAAGTTTGATGCCAAAGAAAGTTTTGTCCTTGTTTGCAGTGTTTTTTAATATTGATTTGTCAATAATGGATCAATAGTGTGGGAGATCAGCATCGTCAAATCAAAAGACCTGGTCTTGTCCTTGGGAAAAGTTGTGAATTATTGCTGCATGAAGAAGGTAATTTGTGCTCTCATAGTTTACAGCAGCTTTTCACTCTTAAGTGAAGCTTCTTTTAGCTTGTTTGATTAAAGACAGTCATGATCGTTTCAACATTTGCTGGATGGTAACACTAGTTGGAAGCACCTCACTATAAAGTGTAATATATGAATGATCTCTAAAACATAGAGATTCATATTTGAAATATTGTCCAACCTCGGTGTTTGGACAACGTTGATGTAGCATAACTTTTAAACACTTATCCAAAAGACTTAGAAAATAAATGTGTCCACAGTAGAGTTCCCACCATGTTAAGTTAATATCATTTACATCTCTTTTCCAGAGAGAAATGTTTGGAAACCTTTCTTTTTTGTTTTACTAATCAAAAACTGATAAAAGTTGGAAAATCCATCTTACCTGGGAGGCATAAATAGTTTAAATAGTTTTAAAATGCTTTCTTCAGGTAACTGAATGTTAAAAGCCCTTTATTTTAAAAGATGAAAATATTGATTTTTATCAGATACGTTTAAACAGGATTACACTTTTTACAGTTTATTTATTGAGGGAGAAAAAAAAAATTAGATCATAGAAATCCTTTTGGGCTTTTATAGGCAGACATCTTTCACTTTTTATTTCCTGGGTTTTTTGTTCTTTCCAATGTTGTACACATCAGCAGAAAACCTACAATCTATCATGTGTGCACATACACAGAAGGCACTTTCATTCTTCGTCTCCGATGTGCCAGTGGTTGTTGTTAATGAGATTCCTACAGGACGAGAAAACTCCAGGGAGGCTGACTGACGGCCCACTTTAAACATTACAGTCCCACTCCCCCTTTGTTGTCCACTGAGACACGGGAGGAATTGAGAAAGGGAAGGAGAAAAAAGACAGATTGTATTACATATGTATGGCTCATGTACACACAAAAAGATTAACATGTTAAATTACTAAGAGTTATGAGGAGCTGTAAAGGTTTGTTAAACTAATTGTAATTCAAGAATTATCTTTCAAGGTTAAAACATAAAGAACAGTGTTTTGTAATCACTGTTTTTATGTTTGAATGGACAAATGGATGTAAGTGACTAAAATGGCACTGCTTCCATCCTTTTGATCAACCTCCTATTCATCACTTTATGTGTCATGTGAGATTTCTGTTGGGATCTCAGAGAGGTAATAAATATTGTTTTCTGCTCTCTTTTCAGTGGGTCTTTTCATAGTTATGCACAGCTTTTCCAAGCACTCACAGGTGATGTAACATATACAATATATTTCTCACATACAAAGGTTTGATGAAGTACCTGGTGCCACAAAGGACAAACAGAACTCATTTCCTGTCACTGCCTTTGGACTTCATCTCTATTCTCATTTCCTCTCTTTGCTCCGAATACAATAAAGGCACTTTATGGTGCATAAAGGTCTGATGTTGCTTCATGCATTTTGCTTTCAGAAGGTGACGGTCATCAAACCTGCAACAAGCCACATGGATCTGTGACAGAATTTCAGCTGTTCGGTGGCGTCACTGATTTGTCTAATATGTACACTGTGTCAGGGTACCATGTCTACAACCCAAATAGGAACTGGATATTACAGTTTTTTGGTGTCCATTTTCAAAGCTGATATACCACTGTGAAAAATACTGTGGTGATATTCATAGATGGCAATACTGTCTAAGTAGTTGACAGTGTGAGGATGTGTTGTGTTGGCACCAGTTTAAGACTTTCTTATATATTTTAACTTTCCTCGATTGACGATGTAACACGCTGATCCAATTTTGTTTACTTAGATTGGGTTATGGAAAAAAAGGGATTAAAGTAACAAAATGACAAAGTTGGTGGCATGGCAGAGTAAGGTCACAGAATCAGCATCTCAGATCTAAGAGTTGTTTTACCGTTGTAAATGTCTCACTGGGTCTGAATAGGGAATGCGGCAGGTTGCAAACTTTACAGCTGAAGACCAGGTGCAAAGAGATTCACGTATAGCACAGATTCATTGTTTAATTTCTAGAATGTTCTGCAGTGTAAATTGTTTTTGTTAGCATAGCATGCTGCTTTAAGTAATTTTTTAAGCTAAGGGAAATTCTTTGAATTTCATCGTCCTCTTCAGCTGGCCACAAATGATCCCTTTTAGAGCTCAATCTGGAATGTGCATGTAACACTCTATGTATTGAATTGCAGTCGGTAAATCTATATGTGGTGTGCCACACAAAAAGTAGGAACAAACCACCAGAGTCTCTAGTTCTTTTGTTATGCTGTCTGTGCTTCATGATCTGTTTTTTATATAATTCTCCTATATTTAAAGAACCGTGTTTTGGCTTCAATCTGTCTCTGCACTTAAGTAATTTACTAATCACACAATCACATACACATTTGTAAACTGGGTAAACATCATGGTGGAATTACTGTTTATCTATCCCTTCTGAATTGTGCAATACATACAGTTTCTAATGTAGTTGACTGGTATTTCATAACATCCCCCAATGACTTTTGGGTTGGTAAATGCTTGTGCTGTAAAATCAACTTTAGAAAATTCCAAGTACTGATAAGTTTTCCTTAACTGCCACACTCTTACAAGAAGTTAAAGTTTTCTATAAGTTTATTCCTGAGAAGAAAGATAGGGTAATGTAAGATGATTATCCAATTGATGTTCTCCTCGGTTCTTAAGTCATATTCCCAGTGTGAGGTGTGCACTCTAAAGTAATAATCCTGCCTAAATGGAAAACATGGCTTGGTCATAATCCAGCTGCCTCTCTGTTCCCCAAGTGTCTTCGTTAAACAATATACCATGGTAATGAAGTGTTAATCTGCTCAGCTCTTTACACAAAGCATCTGCATGTCTCCTAGAGGCAAGAACAGGTACACAAAGGAGCACTTCATTCTTTGTTTCGTTGTAGCGCTCCAAAAAGTAAAGACATTCAAATGTGCAGGGGTAGACATAAACATAGCTGCAATCGCTTTCCAAGGAGAACCTTGGCAGTTTTACTTTGAAATAAAATGTAGCTACTTTTTGACATTTGTACATAATGTTTAAAAGCTACTTTGAAAAAAAAAAGGAAAAAGATCTGCTTCTTTGCTCAGGTTTGCAGCTGTTACTTTTAGGATGGAGTCAAGTTGTAAATCCTGATAAATTTGAGTGATTCCTTCAGAACCCGGTATCCGTCAATCGCTTTTCCTGAAGCAACACATGCATTTCATATTAAGCCGCTGTGGTTTATAATATGGGGCATTAGGTGTCTAACTGTATTAATCCATTTGCACTTTCCCCTGTTGATTAGACCGCATGTGAAATGTGACGGTAGTTTGGCTGGTATAGGGCACCGGTTGCCTGAGGTGGCAGCGAGGGTGTGAGGTTTCATACAGCCATGTCCACATTCGGATCATGATTTATTACCCTTCTTACCACACAGACTCTCAAGTACACACACACACACACACACACATGCAAGCATAGCAACAACAATATTAAGAGAAGCAAACACACACACATTCAGTGTCTGGCATTTAGGAGCAGAGACCATAATATCAGTGGCAACAATAGAACATGACACCATTAAGTTTGCAACACATTAATCTATACAGTGTAATGTAAAATTTGAGCTGTCAGAAATGTGCATTTGTATGCACATTATAATTCATCACAGTCTAAATGTTAAGACTTTTCATTTTTTAAATTAGATTTTCTTAAAGAACATGGCTGCCTCTGTAAAACAACCTGTGTCCAAGAGTTTGCGTTTGTCGCTGCACTTTAATATCGTAGACAAAAAGAAAAAAAAAAAAATAGAATGAAGCTGATAAGAGAGCGGTGAAAACGGAGGAGAGAGATCAGAAATCCCATACAGTTGAGAGCACTAGTCCATTGCAAGTGTGGCAGAGGTCACAGTCAATTTCAAAAGGAGCAGGTCTTGTATATTAGAGTTTGGAGAGATGGGAGACCCCTCCTGCTCTCTATCATAAAAGGCCTGTGCCGGAGCAGGGCCACTTGTGATCAACATGGACCTTGTGGAAATCCCCACTGAACTGAATGGTCTTATTGAAGGTCTATAAGGAAGATAGCAGCAGAAGATGCACACCAAGGTCTGGCATTAATCACAATTTACAACCCCGGAGGAATCACTTCCCCAAGCTAGTTGTGGGGAAACAGCTTCATTCAAATCTTAAAACAGGAAAGTTCTCTGCATTGTCAACAACATAATTCCAGCTGATCTACGAATATAAATATTTTCTTTTTGTGTTTTCCAAAGGCATAGGTTAATGTAAGAGACTCTGTCATGGTAATCTTTAAGAGAAGTACTACAGTTCATGGTATCATAGTTTTAATACAAAAAACTAACGTGCATAACAAGGTCCGATTGGTTTTATCTTAAACAGAAAACCATCAAGTATTTGAATGCTACTATTTTAAAATACATTCTATACTTATAGTATGTTATTTGTAAGATTTTTTTCATAGTTATTTTGATTTTTATACCTAGACAATATAGGACAGTGACATTGCCAGTCACTCTGTATAAAATCTGTCAACTGTTGTGCCAATTTTACTTAGAAGTGTTTATAAAGATATAATTTTGTCCACAAATAAGCAGCACATAATTTCTGGTGGATCTACACTCTATTGCACATCTATACTCTGGACAGATCATAAATTAAAGTAATAGTAAGGGATACATATATGTAGCTGCAGCCTCTGCTCCACTGGAAAATCTTTTCATCAAGGCAGAGTCTACTCATTACAACCTTACTGACATTCTCATTTTTGGAAACAATAATATTAAATAGGCAATACTCCCTTTTTTACTTTCTTTCTTCAGAATGTGTTCATAATGGCAACACAATGACCTGTTCAAAAGTCAATTGATTATGATTTTGGACATATTTTTTAATTGAATTGTGCTTTGCGCTATAAACAGAAAGTTGAACCAACAGCCTCATGGTGAAGTTTGCACAGCTGCTACCCCTGTGGGATCAATGTATTTGTATATTAATTTAAAAACCACTCTTAGAGTTCTTAATGAAATAAAGTAATGCTCTCTTGGTGCATACGTGTAGCTGTTTTTATGTCTTCCAATAGTTTTATGAGTTTTATAGCTGAAGCACAGTGAGCTATATTAGTCATTGGCTACAAAGATAATATCTGGTTTGTCAAATTGTTTGACCCTTTCCTTTTGCTCTCATAAGACAGCTAATGTTAGAAAGATTTATTAGGAACACAACCAGGCCGAGCAAAAAATAAAATAAGTAATTTGTCATGACATTGTACCTAAGTCCAAATTTATGGACAATTTGGATTTGTTTACAATCAGTAAAAGTTTCTGAAATAATGTCCTGACCAGTGTCCACTTACGCTTATTAATTTGAAATTGTCACTGAATTCATTATGATTTTTATTTTTATTTTACATTAACTAAGACGACCCTCAGAGGAAAAGCTAGTTGTTTTTTTGTTCCCTACCAGATCTTTATCCAACCTTCCAGTTTCCTCCTGCTTCAACCTCAAGAAATTCTTAATTTCAAAGTCACTTTGCACTAACTAATTACCTCCTAATCTCTGTAGTTTGTTTTATAAAATGTTAGCTGAATGCCACCTATGAGGTTGTTAGTCAGAACAACAGTTTGCCATTAAAAATGCACAAAACTTACAATATTCATGTTCTATTTTAATGGTCTGAATAATGCAAGATGGGTTGGATGCTCAGTCAGAGGCCCAGGGAAATTGTTTGCAGGGGTGATTATGGCTCAGAGGATGTTTAGCGGCTCTCAGAGTTGCTAAGTTATGCAAAGGTTGAGGAAGTCCTAGAAAATTAGTCCTTATTGCTATTCCTGAGATACTCATCTTCTCTTTTAACACTGGAAGGCAGACAGACAGATGACAAAGAGGTAAGTTGGAGATGTACTGGAGAGAGCTGGAGGACTCTTGTGTAGATAGGAGTTGTTGCCAAGTGAGTATTGCAAAGTGGTGCAAAGCAGGAAGAAGCCTCAAGAGTGAGAAGACACTTCGGTAGAGACATAAGACCAATGTCAGTTGAGTGATTATGGACGTCAAAAAGCAGCACATTACAACAAGCAGACCTACATTAGCACAAGATGGACTATCTGGCATTGACTGGGAGTTCTGCTGCTCTTCTTATGCAGTAGCTTCATAACTACAAAAAGTTAAATTTGATTCAGTGTGGATTATATTAATTTATCTAATTTTGTGTTTCTCCCCCATTTTGTTTTACATTCACTTTTTGGGTTAGCCATCTCTCTGCTTTCTTAGAGGTGAGTAATAAGGAGAGATATTGTTCTACATCCAAAGTCACTGTAGCACACAATGGCGAGAGTGCTATCTTGCTGTCAGTCAGTGCTATAGTGCAGGCAGGCTAGCAATGAGTGGTAATTGATGTGAGTAGAGTTGACATCCTGGGCAGAGTGCTTCAGGTTGGTCTCTGACTGGGACCGAGCAGCCCATCATTGCCAGTTATTAAGCAGCTTGTGCTCAGCTGCATTCGATCAGCTGGGATCAGAGTGTGTTTGGGTGTTTACATACAAATGTGTGTATATGTTGGAGGAAAAGGATTGTGGGGCAATGTGTCCTTTGCCTGGATCTTAACAGAAAAGTAGCGTACCTAAAAAATAATTATTGTAATGACTTCACTTTAAAATAAAGGTCTGTCCATTGACTTGTGGTAACCTTGAGTCAAAGGCAGTTTTCTTTTAGCATGATCAATATTTTGTTCTTTTGCTTTGCTTTTTTTTTTTATCCTTGTAATAGTTCACTGAGGGTTTGCCCCGATGTAGCTGTGAGGTCACATAAAAGAAAACCTCCAGAGTTTAGGCCTGATTGGCTGCAGTCTGTTTGTACCTTTCTGGCTGGCTTGCTGTCCAGTTGGCCCACTTGTTAGCTGACTTGATATTGTTGGCTTGAATGCTGTGCGGCGCTCTGTGAATGTCCTGATAAAGTTATCTTTGTTTTGCAATGTGCTCGAACATCTGTCCTCTGCAGACCCATTGTTGCTGCAACTGCACTTTAACATTTTTCAGAGTTATAGTGTTTATAAGCACATCTGACTTAAGCAAGAGAAAACAGTCTGGCTGTGGATGATTATATATGTGTCACTTTTTGACTTGCAGTACATTAATTATTTTGGTGTATAACTTCTTACAGGGTACCTTTGCCAAAGTTGACTTTTTTTCTATATTTCAGAATTCACATTGATTTTGATGGTGTACTTTTTTCCATCATTTCATCATTTTTTTCATCATTTTGTTTACATGCAGTTTCCCTAAAATTGTGACATTTATACTGCCGAAAGTTTTCTTTTACATCTCATGAACAATGTCTGTGCTGACAACAAATGGAATGACATGGAAAACCCCTGTGTATAATACGGCTTAATAAAACGAGGGTATTGGAGAAAGAGTAGCTGATATTCTGTTCAATGTGTATTTTATTTGATGAAAATACACACAAATAAATACAGACAATGTTTATTTTCTTTTTTAACAGGGTAAACATGTGAGGCCATTTTTATATTTTATGTTTGCAATGGGATTTGCAGTGATTCCATTGCAACATGAATGAGGCTAATTTACTTGTTTTGCTTAAATATTGTGTATTTAATTTATTGTTGAGCAGGTAAAAACAAACAAAAAAAACTATATATAATGAAATTGTTTTTAAAATTTCTATAAATAAAAAAAATATACAGAATATAGTTTTGTTGCACGCAGCAACTTTCAACTTCACAGTTACAACCTTGAAACAACAGCAGACAGTGCTGTCCATGGTGCTGTAATGTCTGTGTCGCTCCTTTGTCAAAGCACAGGTCTTCCCTATCTCCCTCTCTACTCCCACAGCAGATCGCAATGATAACCTTATGAATATTAACTTAGCCTTTGTCATACAGTGGGGAAGCCCCGTATTTCATGTTGAATATTGATGAGCTGTATTTTTATTGAGAGTCCATATTTGATTGGTACTCTATATTCAAAAGTCGTACATGTGTCAGGGGACTACATGAACCTTGCATAACGGGCTTTAAACACATAGGGAAAATCCACATAACGCATGCTGATTTTGTACCAGAGCCAGGGTGGATTTAATGTCCGGACTTGATCGTGGTCGGAGTCTGCACTTTTAGCTCTCCGTGGTGCTGAATTTGCAGCTGGTCTGCCCGAGGAATGGTGAGCACCTCCTCATGATTACTGCACTGGTCTTTCCCATTGTAAATCACAGCACACTCAGTGAATATTAATGCTGGCAGCTCAATTAGCTTGAGGAAATATTCACGGCTGTAGCAGTGATCTGAGGCACCCCAAAGAGTCAGTGAATAATATGATCTCCTCCTAACACCTGTCCGCGTGGTTCCTCTATTTATGTGCAGAGATTAGGGAATAATCACGTTCTGTGTTGTATCACTCATGCATGAGGAATAGATCAGCAGTTTTACATCACAAAAGTCCAGGAAAAAACTGATATTTTACACCCAGTGCACCAACATGTACACTTTCAAAAACTGTACATCTGGTGCTGACAAATTTGGTGGCTCATCTGGGCCTGGTGGAGTGTGTAAAGGCACCGCTCTGTCTCTCTCTCTCTCTATAGATTGTGGGCTGGTGTGGTCCAGCTTTTGGCCATAGATCCCACACACTGCTCCAGACTCTGTCACTCAGCCTCTGCTGTCCTCCATGGTTGAGAGAGACAGGACAGCAGAGCAGATTTCTCTGTGTTTTCCTGCACTGGCGAAGGCAGCATCTGCCAACACACATCAGCCTTGCAGCACCTGAAGACAGTTGACTCCCTTTTCATTACTGCAAGGCAAACAGCTTGTTTTGGGAAGGATATGTTTTGTGTGGGATTGTGTTTGCATGATTGGATCACAGACCATTCAGAGATAAATTTCAATAGATGACTTATAGTTATGCAAAAACATTTTACTAAGAAATACATTTGTTGTAATAGCTTATTTTCAAGCAAAATTTAGTGGTTATGCTGATTTTTCATTTAACAGAAGAGAAGGAGAGACATGCATGTCGCCTTGTTTTGAATTCTCAACATTTCTCTAGACAACATGACGATGTTTAAATTGATAAACATTCAAATATAAAACCAGACACATTTTGATGGTTTCTTGAGAGGGTCTTTGTTACCTCAAATGTCAACTGTTGGACGGCAGCTCTTGTTTTTAATTGTTGTTTTCCCTCTGAGTAAATTTTTTGTCTTCACTGCAGGAGATCTGGGGTAAAAAAAAAAATCTGAAGTCAGACGAGGAGTTATTCCTCTATTTCTGGATGTCAATACCTATTGTTTTGCACACTCTTCATAGTCACCCCATCTCTCTGCCACACCTGTTTTCTACTTCCTGACATTTTTAAGAAATGTTCCTTTTTGAGCTTAGATAAATGTAAAACTACATGGAGAGCCAACACAAGGAGTGGATTTTTTAAATGATACCTCTGAGGTCTTCTTTTTTTTTATCACTCTCACTCTCGTCATGCTTTTTCTCCTCAATGTCCTTTCGATCCGTAATTGGAAATTTCCCCCTGCTTAGCCCTGTCGGAATGAGGGACAATGTGGCATCCATGTTCTGTCGAGCATGGTCAAAAGAAATAGAGCATTGCCTCATGGAGGCGATGCAAACATGGTCTGGGGACTTATCTAAATTGAATATCTGTCTTGTTTTTTGGACTTGTAATGAGAGTGACGCACAGAGCATGGGGGTCTTTCATGCCACTGACAACCCCACTCTCTTTGAAAAGTTGACAGATAACATAGAGGGGAATACATAAAAGGACATCAGTGGGAAAACTCTGACCCAGCAGAGTAATTGTATAGGAAACAATGTTCCCACCCAGATGCAGGAGAACATTTCCATTGCATGTTGCAAAGTTTACCTGAATAACAGTCCCACTCAGGAGTTTACATACAGTCATCATCGCCATGAACTTCATATGAATTTGGGGTTGGGAAATGATTTATTGAAAGCATTCTTCTTTTTTCTGGGATGTTATACACCAACAAGCTTGCGACATCTTCAAAAACAAAAATTATGTGCACAAATTTGAATTTATTTTAGTTTTCCTTCAAGCCGCTGATGAAAATTAATTCAGCTGTACATTTTTTGTGAACATAATTCTGGCTGAATATTTGACCACTTTTCCTGGCATAATTGGTATAATGAGCTTTTGTCTAGCTTATTTACTTAGAAGGATTTTAATTTTTAAATTTTTGTTAAATTTTAGTAATAATATTATTACTAAAATTATTATAGTACTATTATATAATTATATGATAATAATAATAATAATAATAATAATAATAATAATAATAATAATAATAATAATAATAATGTGTTTTATTTGCCATCACCTTTCAAAACACCCAAGGACAGTTTACAACATTAAAAAAATTCAATACAAATTCAAATTAAGCAGTAAAGAAATGGCTGCAAATACACAAAACCACTATATGACTACTTTTTGCTTTAAAGCTGGGAACTGGTGTCTTGTCATCTCTCTCAACCCTCAACAACAATAAAAAATAAAAAAAAACACTATTGTCTCAGAAATGTATGGTTGTTTTCTTTTTGTTTGTTTGTTTGTTTCTGCTCAAGCCACTTGTTCCTGGTTTGCTCTGACTCGTCACATTTACAGATTAGAGAGAACCCACACTGAATTCAAATGCATGTGCTCAAACTCTTCTTTAAAGATTCATATGGTCTAATTCCTTTAATAAAAGTATAATAAAAGCTCAGTTTGTTTGACATTTATATCTATGATGAATGTAAACTCCTTACTGATACTGTAAATATTTTATGTTTTTGCTTTATTTCTTGTATAAATGCTAATAATTTCAAAGATATTCTTACTTCATGAGCTTGCATTTATCCTTCATCATCCAATAACATAGTTACCAGTATTTTCAATAGAATCTTTTGAGTTCCCTCTAACATGTGGTATTTAAGGGCTTTGCATTTAGCTTTAGTCCTGAAGACTTTCCAAAGAAACTGCAAGGCTTGTAGCAATTTTTCCTTGATCTTGTTTTGGGTGACTGCTTCATCAGCCAGTTGGTAAGATAGCTCGATTGAGATTGTTATTAAATTGGCTCGTTCTTTTAACCTTGGCTTCTGATAATGTCATCTTTTAGAGGAAATTAAAGTAGCTTGTGAAACCAATAGAGATATGAGAAATATGGCCCTCCTGTACGTTTTTAGAACTATTATTGTGTCTCTCTTTTTAACCTTTATTTTTTCCCTCTTGTACCTGACAAAAAATACATTGTGGTCATTTGTTTTTCTTTAGCTATATCATATCACAGTTTCACCCTAGAAACAGAAAGTTTCTCCTGAGCCATTATTCTGTCTCAAAGTACGTCTAATGGGCAGCTCTTTGGAAGAAAAAGAGGACGTTTTAGCTGTGATGAAAATGTCGATGTAAAGAAAACATGTCAGTCCAGAACAAGAGCCCGTGTATAATGAGCAAGGAGCTGGTCTTAAGGAGAATACTAAGCAATAGTGATGACAGACAGGCTGACAGGCCGGCACAGACCCTGCCACTCATGAGACTGGAGGAGAGGCCAGGGCAGTTTCTATCACTGTCAGTGCCCTCGCTGCCTCTTTTCTTCTCACTGTCTCTGCATGTTTGTGTCTCAGATCTCTCTTAAAAATTAGCATCACATATTTTGTTTTCTAAGCAATATATATGCATGTTTTTCCAATGCATAGAGATCATTTCTATGTAAGGAAAAGTTCTGGTAGGAAGGCATCTGCATGAATGTCATATTTTTGGCGGTTGTGGATGATGATTTAAATTGTGTTTTGGGTTTTTTTCCCAGGGTCATAGGGTTTTCTAAAATACAACAAAAATTTTCAGAACAAGAATATTATAATCTATCAAACATTATTTCTAGATAATTTTTCTTACAACCAGGTGTATTATAAAGTGCTTTACTGATGTTTAATACAGAAGGACAGAAATAAACCACTAGACACACACATGAAAATGATCAAACAAAGAGGGAAAACACATAAATATAGTTACTACACAACAACTAATAATTAAGAGAGGGCTCAGTCAATCAGTCAGTTAGAGTGGAAAAAAATATGTGGAAACCCAGTAAGATGCAATTTGAATTAATTGCAATTGATGTAACTTGACTAATATTTGGATAAATGTCCTTCTGTGAGTTGCAGACTTTCACTGCCATCAACAAAGTCCTGCCATAATTCTGGGTGGATATTTGACCACTCATCAGAAACAGTAAGGCTCATTTACTTTGCTAGCAAGCCAGAGTACACTGAGAAAACATACGCGTTCATGGAGAGCACATGTAAATTCTGCGCTTATAGAACTCAAACCAGAATTCCTAGGGTTATTGTGATTTGTGGAAACTTCTTACTGTACATGTTATGTCTTTAGATTTCAGAATCTTACATATAACCTTTAAATTAATTTATTACTAGATTTTCTCATGCTAAGCCACTAAGGAGATGATGTTATTTTGCTTGTCTTAAAAAAAACCCACTATAAACCCTCCATGTTCAAAGAAAATGAGGATTAGTAGAAAATAAATGCACAATATATGTTCTCATGGCTCCATGATAATGAGGTTGCTAATTAACACCAGCTAAACTAGAGAAGGTGAGAAACTCTGGCTCTGAATAGATGTGCAAGGTTTCACAAGTTTTTCCCGTTTTCCTCTGCAGTGGTATGATGCACCTCCACAAGCAAGCTTGCTGTACTTGTAGTCACATTTAATTAAACTAGATTGTGGGAGCTAATGTATCTGAGTGACATAATGTATGTTCATGGCAACAAAGTCTCAATGCTGCCCGCCTCCTATTCTGCTACATTTCACTGCTCAGTCATCTGTCTGTGTGTCGGGAGAACACAAGCATCAGGACTTATATTTGTGATGGTAAACTAATATGATAGAGCAGCCCCATAGAAAGTAAGCTATATTTAGGACACTTTGCTTCCTGTGGCAGTGCCTCTTCTGACCTGTAATGCACCTCATATTCACTTTTGTTGAGCCTCCTGAGGTCCAAACGCTCACTGTTATACTTTAGTGAGTTATTGAACTGATGGATGCTGCATTTCAGTGACAAACAGAAACTCTTATTCTTAGGTTTATATGATGAAACACAGTATCGGAGAAGGTACTTTATACTGGTGTATACATTTATGTTTGCTGCAAGGGCATCTTGTTTTGCTGTCTGACATTAATTCTATATTTCCCGTCGCCCTGTTGAATAATTCAAGTTGTTTTACCTGTTTTTATTCTTTCGTATTTCTTTCACATGCAGAGTGAATTTTTTCTCACCGTGCTGTATTACGTCAAATTTTCTGTTTGGTCTGAGACCTTTTAGACATGAAGTGGTAATGTTTGCAATATAAATAAATGTACTTATGCATTCTCAAATGCCTTTGTGCATGCACTTTCTTATAGGTTTATCCTTGTTTTGCTCTCTCCTGTGCCTGAGTGTCTTCCAAACAGTCCTCTGTGAAGGTCATCAAGTAGAACTCGAAAGTGCTCTTTGCAGAATCAAACAGATCTGAAGTACAGATAGTGAATTGTTTATCTAATCTTGTATCAGTGCTGTAACGAAGTACAAACAAAGTGGTCACACAATCAGATGAGGACTCAGAGGCCCTTTGCTCTGTCAAGGACTTGATGTATCTGCTCTGGTGAGTGTGTACACGAGAGACTTTTGGCAATTGCTAATGTCTTACTTTAAAAAGTCCAGAGTCATATATGGTACACAAAACACATCACTCCTATGGTTTCCCTGAAAATATTTGTCTTATCTTTTCCCTCCTCTGCACTGCATGCTGGGAGTTTGCAGAGGAGAGTGGATAACTCAGTGTTCATGTTTTAAGACATTTGGAGCATTTGTTTTGCATTTTTGAATCTTTCACATTGCTTTAGGGTCAAATTGTCGAAGTATATTTTATCAATTTGGTGTTAGATTAGTTATCAACACTAAGGATTGTAGATCTAAGAACACACCTGCATGTTAGATTACATTTATGCTTCAGTGAAAGAGGAACTATGGTTTGGACTGATTGTATTTAGCTTGCTGGCAGCCTGCATTGAAATTGCATTTATATAGCTGTATGACAAGTCAAAAGATACATTATTTATTATTTTATAATTTGTTACTGCTGATTTTGTTGACTACACTGATTAAGCTTTGCAACCCTCCCCAGCAGTGTTGGATATAAGAGGTCTTGAATGGATGAGTGGTAAGTAATATCACACAGCTGAATATAAGTCTTTAAAAAGAAATTTTTAAGTGCACAACAAAACAGAGAAAAGTACCCTGTAAACACACCCACTTCCCCTCTATTAAAACATAATTCAACAGGGACAAAATGTTACCAGTTATATGGTAAATGTGGACATTCTGTTTTTTTGTTAAATTGTATTATTTCATTCTTTTTTTTTTTTTTTTTGTATTGCAGAAATTGTATATATTTGTGGCAAACATAACCTGAATAACTTTTTTCCTTTTTTGGGTGGTGATGAGGTCAGATAAACATTGCTATTTTATAATATTTCCTCCAAACTGCATGTCATTTCTGGTACTACAGGCTCTAGCTCTCTACTAAATCCATCTGTGCTCTTTCAATGAACAAACAGCCTAACTGATAAAGAAAGACTTTTATATAATTGACAAGGATATGTTACAGATCTATTGTTTTACCGGTCTGGCCTTCATAATTAGAAAAACTGGATAAAAAAAAGAACAGATGAGCTGTTCAATAAAAACCTAGGAGAGAATCTTGTTTCTATAGTTCACTCATACATGTCATATGCTTAGATCTGAAAGTGTGCAAAAAATCTTAATAAGTATTTGGATATTGACCCATTAAAATACACAGATAAGCTAAATTTTAGGTTAACTGCCCAAGTAAAGCTTTTCTTGGAGATGATGGATGGTCTTTACTTTCAAGGACAACTCAGGTAGAAATTAGTGATGAAAAAGCAACCGTCTAGGCAAAATTTCTAACTTTAAAGGGTACTTCCTCAAGATTTCTAAACGAAAATCTGTCTGTAAAGATAATTAACAGAGTTTCCTGTCTGGTCTCAGTGAGTTATGGTGGTTTGGTGGGTTGGGTCAATTCTATGCAGCAGCTGGAGGCTCGTCTATAAACCTGTAAAAAGTGATCCATTGGAGGATGCTGCATGTAGCTGTGTCTACATGACAATGTAACAGACTGAACTAACATTATAGTACCTTCCATCCTTTCAGGTTTTAAGGTAAATGTCAAAGCATTTGGCAAGGTTAAAAATGTACTTGTAATATAAACAAGTTTTTCAATACTTCAAAGTGTGGAGTTTTTATAAAATGTTATGTGTGCTTGGATTTAAAAAAAAAAAGAATATATATAGAGAGACAGGGTGCTTTAAAAGCTGCTATTTTACATCATAATTATAGATTGGCTTAAAAAAAAGATCTCATCAAAGGTCAAAGTTCTTTTTTCAGCTTCCTTATTTCATTTCTTGATAAGCAAATGAGATTGTCAGAAATTGACTGCGATTTTCCATTGCTCTGCGAGGCCCCTGAGTGATTGTGTCCTTCTCTTTAGCTGGAGTCGGAGCCCAGGCACTCTGTGGGTAGAATAATGATGGCAGTACATTGACTGAGGTCTTAAATTAAGAGTACTTATCTTAATTGAACATCTGAAATAATGTTTTATTTACAACAAAGGGAAGGTGGTGCAGAAATGAAATAGTCTGGGCTGCTCGATTGCTGCCTGCCTCTCTTGTGCTCTTTTTCGCTGTGGTTGGTTAAGCTCCACTTGCTGCAGTATACATTTCTGATGAGCCTCTCATGGCTTTGATGTGGGACTCAGGAACGTAAAGGTCATCATATCATTACGATTCAATTCAGAGGTCTTGCATTCTCATTACCTGTTATAGATTAGGTAAAACTTATCTGAGACTGCTTCCATTTTTTATTACTTTTTGATTAATTTTCTTTGCATAAATGTATTTTTATTCTGCTCTGTGCATTAATGCTTTGTTGTAATTAACTACATGCTAATCTATTGATTTCATAATAAAAAAAACCCAACAACCCTAATGAAATAAATAAAAAAGAATTTCATCTGATGATAACTGTGCAGGTGGAATTTATTGCTAAAGCATTTCTGAATTGTTAGAATGTTATGTCATTAAAAATCTGTTTTTGTGACTCCATCCAGTGCAAACTAGGAATTTGCAAACATTATAAAAAAGACAACTTTTTTCCATTCAACTTTTGATGTTAAAGTCAACGTAACTTGTCCTCAAGATATGATAAAATTTTAGGATTATTTTCTTACCTCCTTGTTGATGTTTGCATATACAACAATTACTGTGCATTTAGGTAATTTGGAAAAGCACACATAGTGATGTAATTGCTTTGTTTCTGAAGCATAAAAAATTTCTGGTATTCACAATAAAATATATTTGGTAAAGTCATTCAGTGAGGAAGAAGCCATTACAAATAAATCTAAATCCGGTCCAACGCACCACTAAATTAGTTATTAGTTAGACAACAAATCCCATGTTTTGCAGTGGCCATCACATGGTCCTGCTTTTAGGCATGTAGAATAATTGTGAGCGAAGCATACTTAGCATTTAAATCAAGAGGAATGGGCCAAAACCCAACATAAATGTAGTGAAAGCTAGTGAAATGAAAGCCAAAATGTTTGACTCTAATACAGTTCAAATGACAATTCTAATCCCAAATAAGAAAATGCATGTGAATTGTGTGATTTTAAAATTGTTCTCTAAAAAAATCTATTCATTTATTCTTGTATTTAACAGTAAGAATATTTTTGGTACTCCTGGCTGACCTAAAAAATGAAGAACCTGATCTAGTTTAATGTAAGACTGAGGAAAACAGTTTGTGCGTCTTTTTATACAGTTTATATAAACAAATAGATAAAAGAAAATGCCTTTCATTTAATTTGCTTTTGAGGAAAGAAGATACTGAGTTCCCCAGTCTTTCCATGCCATTGTTGAAATAAACTAATGTATCAGAGAGTTTTTCCAATGATCTGCTTTTACACAGCAAACAGTTTTGCATGGCCTACCATAACATGACCTTGCAATAGCTAATTAGCTCAGACCCCACTGTTGGAGTTCACAGGGGAAATGGTTTGTGTGTGTTTGAGAAAGACAGAGAGAGCTCTAAAAACAGAGAGTAAAGTCGCTCTCAAAAACTTGATTATAACGATGAGGTTTTCCCACTGCATTAATCAGTCGTATTGTTAAAGCTATTGCCATGATTGGCTTCCCATCAGAGTGATTATGCTAATTTCAGCCAACCAAATGTCACGTCCAGCCTCCAGGTACACCTCTCCTGCTCTTCCAAAGGCTATTCGGCTGGCATGATTGAAATAGCTGATATTTGACTGAACACTAGCTTACCTTTTGATCACTTCAGTGATTACATGAAATTACTAGTTCTGAGGAAGAATGGCTGTAGATAGCATTTAGCCCGCATGAGCAAGAAAGAGGAAGGCTTGGGGGAAATTGATTGAGATTTTCAGCAATTACCCCTTATTCTTTGTGCAAAATATACTGGGTTCTACCTACTGCGTCCTTTATGTAGAGTGGAGCATTTGAGCAAAACTGTTTATAATTCAGGAACTTTTTGGTGGCATTAGAGCTTTTTGTTTACGTAAAAATGTTTTGGAAGCTTATTTAAGAATCTGATATGAAAGCAGGGTGGAATAGAAATAGCAATTTTTCTCGACGAAAGGGAGCCCATTACAAAATCTCACACTCACTATGACATGTTGCACATACAGGTGTATCTCAATGAATTAGATTATAATCAAAAATGTTTTGTTTTTTTTTCCCCAGTAATTGAATTCAAAAGGTGAGACCCGTATATTTTAGAGAATACTCACATACTCTGTGTTTTATTTCAAGTATTTATTTCAAGTTATTTTGGGTTATAACTGATTCTCACAAAATTACGGTTCAGAATGTTGCATAAGAATTACATATATTGATCGGGTGTGCCTCATCATCTTCTAGACAATATCTCACAGATTCTCAGTGGGGTTTGGATCAGGAAAGTTTGTTGCTTAACCAAGCACAGTGATACTGAGCATCTCCATAAAATTTATTCCCACCTTATCACTAATTTTGGAAACGGTGGATCTCAAGTAACTGAGATGCTGAGGAGGTGCTTTGGGACCTTACTATCCAAATGGAATATAAAACGTAATTTCATTTGAAAAGAGGTTTGGCCTTTTTTTCCTCAGTCTTGGTGAAATGCTATATCCTTTTATCAGTCTGTGTGTCTGAACACTGGGAATGGGACAGTAGGACCCTATGATCTGGATGTATGTTTGTATCATGGTTTATTGAATTTAATATATGGGATTCACTTTTTGGCTTCCATTACTGAAATGAATGAACTTTTCAGTGGTATTCCCATTAACTGAGTTGTACCCATACACTCTTCGAAAATACATAAAAACAGATTTTTATTCCAGTAGAAAATATATTTTTAAGTGTCTGGTCGGGTATATTCTGTTTACTGTAATTACTCCAAATAGAAATTAGCATGTGTGATTGTTGCAGGTCTGTTTTTCAATAGGCTTGCTTGTGCATGCATACATTCGTGTGAGCGTATGGCTCTTCTCCAGTCATGTGTGCCATCTGCTGCCTCTGCAGGAGGCGCCACCAAGGGCTGATGTTGTTGATGCATCATCACACCCTTCTCCATCACCTGTCCCACGCTATTACCACACGATGCACTGACTAATGAACCCAGCAGATACACTTTTTCTCGTGCTTCCCTGTGTGTGTGTGTGTGTGTGTGGCATGTTGCATAGGTGCTTTTTCTGATGGGCTCATTTATCATTATTAATTGTTCATACAGACACGGGTCAAAGAAACCAAATGTCAACGAGTTTCTTTACAGAAATTGCATTCTATTAGTTGTCTGTGTTTATCTCCATCAAACAGAATGGCTGAAAAGAGCTTTCAGCCATTGTTCCTCTTTTAAAAAAAATAAATATAAAAGCACTAATTCGCCACAGGGAGAGATCATATATAATTGATGGCTGCCCTGTCACTACCGTTTAGTCTTGAGTACTTGGAACCCTCATCAGAGTTAAAGATCAATGGTCACTTCTGTCGGTGTGTTGTCAGTCAAAGTGGTCGCCCTATGGAGTGACACATTACTTATTAGACTAGCTGGTCATTAGCGTGCTGTTAAAAGTGTGGTAATCCCAACATGTGGTTTCTAAAAGTCATTTTCTCAGTGTTTCTGCTTTCAGATAGTTTTTTCTGAAGTTTTGCTTTTACTTTCAAATGCTTTCTGATATCTTGTTTGGAAATTACCTATTTTGCCCAGTTTCCTGGGGTAAACCTCCTTTCTTTTTTAGAGTAGTCTCTTTGTTTTGTTTCTTTTCTTTTGGTGATGGTACTACCGATAGACACTGGTTTACTTATCCACCCTCTATTATTCTGACAGTATATTCAGTTAGCTTAAAATATAAAGTCTCGTGGCTATGTGTCTTAGAACAATTTGTAATGTCAAACAAAACAGGAGATATAACTTTTAAAAGACATTTTTAATCATTACTTGAGCAATAGTTTGGCCATCCTGAGAATATCTTCTTCGTTTGAGTTTTTGTTAATGTCTAAAGCATTGAGTTTCCCTTCCCTTCCTTTCCTTTCCTTTCCTTTCCTTGCCTTTCCTTTACTTTTCCTTTCTGATCTTGTTTTGAGATTACGTCCTCCACACTGCTCAGGCAAAACCTTGCTCAAGGGCACCTTGACACTGCACTTATTACATGAGAGTCGCCTGCAGTGTTACCCATTTCCTCTCTCAGCCTTTTTTCCCCCCAAGCCACTTGCAGCCTTTGAATCAGTGACCGGTTCACATCATGACCTCAGCTATGTATGCACTTGTCATTAAAGGAAAGTCTTAAAAACCCTGCAAGTGGCAGTTTTGGCTTCAGTAAGATTTAAATTCCAACCCCGGGGCCACTCAGCAGACACTCATTGCTCCAGAGTGCTTAACACCAGGAAGTTAGTTCCAAACCACTTCTTCTAATTAACCTCAAATAAGTCCAGTGTTAATGTTGCAGAGATGCTCACTTTTTTGTGGTTGAGTGGGCAAAAGAGTTAGTGGGCGTGCAGGGGGAGGGGGAGTAGTGTATGTGTGTGTGTGTGTGTGTGTAGGAATGGAGCACAGGCCAATGAAGAAAAAGACCATCTTGTCAGGCAAAAATGCAGTTTTAAGCTTAATACATTATCTCTCCTTGACATGCTCTTTCTCCATCTCCATCTAAGGCTCATTTTCCTGCATCCCTAAAGTTGCTATTTTCATGTGACCATTTAAATCAGTACTCTCAGGCGTGAGTGTGACATCTTTGAAGAAAATTTTTTTTTTATAGAATAGTTTTATTATTTTAATATACTGCAGTTCTAAATCAAGCTACATAAACTGCTTTAGAAAAAAAAATATTATTTTTTTTTTTTTTATACGTATGGTTTATTTCAGAAACCTACTGCCAATGCGACTAAACTGATGCACAGTTCTCTTCTTTTCATCGTAAGGAATTGCAAATATTTTGCGGCTAGTTTACTTTTTTATTTATGTAGATGATGCTGTAATGTTCTAATCTTACAGGAAGTTTATTACAATTTAGTTTGATCTTGCAACAATGCAGCACATTTCAGCCTCCTGTCTATCGGCTCTAAATCATACAAGTAAGAGATAACTGACTTTTAACACGTCTTCATTTCGCTTTGGTGAAGTTATGCTGTATTATAAAAGTATGTTAAGGTTCATGACCTCTCAATGTGAAACTGAAGAGTGAACACTTTTCCTTTCCAGGGAACTATTTTTATAACATTGACAGAAGCACAAGAAAATCTACTCTAAATTGGCTTAAATCAGCCCAACAATTACACCTTTAAATTAAAAATGTAGAGATTGATGTGAGCAGGGAATCACTAATATGAATATTTAAACTTATCGTCAACTATTCTTTACAATAATTTTCATCTACACGGCATTAAAGAAAGATTAATGACCAGGAAAAACCCCAACTATGATTAAAATATTTATTTAGACTTATTAAATGTATTGGTTTCACCAGGAGCTCATTACTTTCTCAGAAGCTGAACGAAAAAGATTTTGGTCCTTTCGAATATTAATTTGAACACCTAAACTTAATCTAGAGAAATGTGGGGAGAGGATCCAGTCCACTGAATCAAATTTGGGAGCAGTTTCTGAATCAGTCTATTTCACCTCTCTAGGAAATGGCATTGGTCTCTGCTTACATGTAGTGTCAGGATAAAGTAATATCTAATCAGCTGTGGCTGAGTAGGGAAGGAAGCCTAATATTTCCTGAAAGCACAGACGTTTGTAAATAAAGTTTACAGAAACTTTACCAGATGCATCTGGTCTGTGATGCATCGAGTCCACAAACTCAGTCAAAGGCTTTGGAAAGGCTTGGAGAAATAGTTTCTCCCATCAATTTACTGTATCTTCAAATACGTTCCCTTGACAGTTGGAGAAACATTTCAGTTTTGCCAATATCAACAATGAAACAAATCTGTTACTTTAGCCCCACTATCATAATTGATTTTGTTTAAAGTTGCATTTCTTTCATTAATCTGAAGCATACACTTAAAATAGAGCATTCGCATTGAATTTTTGGCTCAGTCAACAATATAATTATATAAATGTATGGTTAATTATGAACTCTTTCAAAACTTTATACACTTTTTAATGACCAGAATAAGATTATATCTCTTAGCAATACTCCTTAGTCCCATTTTAGAGAAACTCTGACATATGTTCTGCATTTAGACAGACTGCTAATTGAAAAACACTCCCACAAGGTCACTGCTTCCTCGTATTTTGAGACTCCAGTTTCCATCACAGTGACAAAGAAAGACAGTAATATTAGGCTGCAGTCCACATCCAGGGTGAGTGTCCGTCGTAAAGTATATGAGTATATGTAGATATCGTCCTCATGCATTTGATTTTCTTGATGCACATGTCTTACATTTCTTCTGTTTAGATAAAAGCTTAATCTTTCAGTTTTTTGACTTCTTTTTTTCAGTGCTTTTTCTAACTATTCTGCCTGTAGCAGTGGAAGTCAGCAGACATCTGTAAAGTACAAATGGCCTTACAACCTCTACTACCTGTGCCTGCTGCCTTCAGCTCTTTCCAGCTTGGGTTATTCCTGTCAGGCAAAGATCTGGACCACTGCCTCACATCATCATGGACTTCCTGCACCCCTGTAATGTTAATTATCTTACTAGGCACAGAATATCCAAAAGATGAATGTAAGATAGGTGCTTTACGAAAGCTGGAGGCTGGAGGAGTAAAGGGAGGGATGGTGAAGTGGGAGGAAGGATATAATTATTACTGATAAGTATCGATCCTGCATCTCTGCCCCTCTGTTTGCCCTGCTCGCCCTCCCCGCCCTTTACTGCCTATTGAGTTACGGGTCTGCAGTGCCTAAGTAATTTGTAATGGGCATTCACTGTGGCAGTGCAGAAATCCTATTTTGTGATGGCCAGCTAATGTGATCAGGACCATTTTAAGCTGTTTTTTTTTTGGAGCTCTGAAATTACATCTGTTCCTCAGAGGGCTCTCTCTCACTCTTTGTCTGCCTCACTTTCTCCTTGTCTTTCGCTCTCCCCCACTCTGACTGATGTGATTAGATTGGCAAACTACGCTGCTTGTTTGGACTTCCTTCCTATATGACACCCAGTCACCCACGCACCCTCACAAACACTGACCAGCTTTGATGCAGTAACCTGTTTGAATTTTCTACAAACAATCTGCAATTATTACCAGTCGCTGCTGGACTATTGGGTTGTCTTAAAGTAGAGACATCAGAGATTTGACTTTCAAACACCCCATCCACAATATAATGTGTTTTGTAGATGATATATAGTACTTCTCAAAAGTACCATTCCCCTGGATGGAAAGTAAAGGAAGTTATATTAAATGTTGTAAACTTTTCCCCTTTTTAGACTTTGGCTTCATTGATCGTACAGTGAGGAAATTCATTTGCTTTGGCAGCATCTGCAAAAGAATAGTGTAGGTGAATGGCACAATGACCGTAATACAAAATAAAAAAATGTAAAAAAATACAGAAAAAAAGAAGGAATTCACAAAACTGCATAGAAATATACAAATATCTGTAACACATCCTGTACAATTCAGCTGAAAGATAAATCTTTAAGTGTCAAAACATACAAACATATTTGTTAAAACTGTCACTATGTCGTGACAACAAATAATGATTGGTTGTTTCTATATAGACATGCTGTCATGACATAGTGAAAGTTTCAACAAATATTTATCTAATGACTAACCCAGACATACTCAAGAATCTGCAGCAGAATGTTTGAAGCAGTGAATTGTTAATGATGTTGCAAATTTAAGTCAAAATGTAGATTTCAAGCCAAGAGAATTCTGAGGAAACTTGAATGTCAACAAACCTCACTGAACTTAAGTAATGTTGTAAAGAAGAGTGGGAAAATAACTACTCCTTTCCGTTTTTCAAGCTGTTTGAAGATTAAATGCAGTAGATTTGGCCTTCCCATTTTCAGTGTTCCCTTGTGTGTTTTTTATTCAGATTATTTTATTGAAGAAGATAAAAATATAGCTCTTAATATATGCACTGGTTCCATAATCCATCGTAAAGCCCGGAGATGTTTGTCATGATAATGAATAGGTTCATCAGTGGTTCTACAGCCAGAGGAACTTCTTCTGAAGGTGAGAAAAAGGCCTTATTGAGGCACAGTTATTAAACTCCCAGCTTGTGTAGTTGGTAAGCAGCCGTAGAAGATTGTTAGAACGAACATCCACTTCCAGCTCACGCTTCCCTCTGCCTGTGTCTGAACACAGCAGCCTGGTCCAGCCCAGTGCCAAAGTGCTGTCAGAAAACTGTTCTTTCATCAGAAAACATATTTATTTCCTTTTTGCCAGCCTGTCTGCCAATCCCCACGGAGCTGTTTGGTTAAGGCAGAGATTTGACAGAGTTGAGACAGAGAGGGGGAGACTGAGGGCTTTTGCACATTTATGTGTTAAAATCAAAGTGCTTTGTGTGAAATGGGGAGTTTGTGTGCTTGTGCGTGCCTGCGTACGTGTGTATGTGAGTCTTGCTGTGTGGCAGTGATAGCTGGCAGCAGGTCTGTGTCTTGCTGTGTGGTAGCTCTGGGGTGCAGCTCACACTGGTGGGGGTTACAGGAGGAGTAAGAGGAGGAGGTGGGGGAGGGTGACAGCCAAACGCTCGCCCTTGGGCTCCCCAGACGCCTAACTGCTGAAGAGGAGGGTGAAATATGTATGTGTGGGTGTGTGTAAAAAGAGACCGGGAACGTGGGTGCACACGCATACGTGCATGTGTGTCTCTAAATGCTCAGATTCTGCTGATCCAGCAGCCTCTGCTCAGCTCCCCTCACTCTCTCTTCTACCCTCTCCACCTTTTCTTCTCTCCTCCACTCCCCTGCTCTCTCTTTATGGCAATGCACGTAGGTCACCTTCTCAGTTGCTGAATTTAATACTCAGCTGGAGAGAGGCCAGAGGAAAAAAAAATAAAAAGAGGTAGCAATGGACCGGCAGAAGCGTGGATAGTGGAATTTTTCATTTCTTTCACAGTGGATTTTCAGATCATTTATGAGACAGATTGTGAGGACATCCACAGTGAAAAACATATGAGCATCTGCCCGAGCGGCACAAATACACACTCGGGGACACACATGGGCACATGGTGCGTCGAGGCTCCGGCGGTTGATTAGCAGTCGGGTCACCTTTCTCCAGCTGTGAGTGTGGTTCATTTAGATGAGAGTGATAAAACAGGGAACACACTATAGCTGCAGGCTCACATCAGATAGGAACGGTGGCCACTACATAGGGAACACATCAGCAGTGGTGCAAGCTAGCAAACTCCCCAAGCAACCGGCAGAATGTCTTTGTTCCTGACTGTATGAAATTCTGGGAAATACTGATTTAATACCTGGGCTTTTTGTTACTTTGGAGTATTAGTTGTAGATTTCCAAATAGAAAATCTTTTCATCCACTTGTGCGCCTCCAGCAGAGAACCTGATTTCTGTTATAGACCAATCAAACCAAAGGCATTAGGAACAGATTGTTATTCATGGAACTCATAAAAAATGTTTCACAGGTTGTATTAGAAATCTTACTTTTAAATGACTCGTTGAATTTAATTATTATGCCAAGAGAAGTTTATTCTTGCACCATTGTATGTATGATGTGACTAATGCTACATGCTAGTAAGCTGTGAAAAATTGTCTTTTAATGACTTTATACCTCCTTATTAGTTCATGAGTGTTATCAATGTGAAATGTTCCATTATTTTTATAGAAGCATGGCAGATGTGGCCATAATTTTATTCAAAGGGTTTTAACATAATTCATTTGATTAAGTTTTTAATTGTATTTAAATGTTTCTTAGATTTCTCTTTATGTGTTATTTAAAAATGACAGAATTTAGTAAAAAAAAAAAAAAAAGAAATATTACAGTTATCTTTATCTTAACAAAACAAAAATTTCATTTCTAGTATTTAGTGTCTTGTAATTAGTATTTCAAATGTTGGAACCAACAGTGCATTTCTTTCCATATCATAAAACTTAATTTCTTGTCCATTTTTATTTTAACAAAATGGCTCAGGGCATCTCTGTACAAGAATTTTTAAGCCTTACCACAGTTTCCTAATTGGATAGATTTTAAACTTTTACTGGGCCATTCTGACCAGCAAGTCAGCTTTAATCTGAGTTGTTCTGGCTATTTAGGATCATCATCACCTCCATGTCTCAACTACTTTGCAGCCTCTAACAGGTTTTCTTGGGGTGTATTCAACACTCTGAATTTTGTGTTTAAGCAAATTTTTAGAACTAGTTTTTATTTAGTGGTGAAAAGAATAAACACCACCAGTGTCCATTTTTCATTTGCAAATGTATTTATATATATTACTGTGTATAGTTTTCCTTTTACTTCATAATCGTTCTTTATTTTGTGTTGGTCTGTCACAGAATTACAGTGGATTACATTGAAGTTTTAGGGTGGAATGTGACAAAATTAAAAAAAAAAAAAGTGAGATGGGAATACTTTTTCAAAGCACTATATAAAACATTACAGCTAAATAAAAAGAAATGGGGCAATATTTGAGGTGCGATATCAATTCCCTTATGTATGTATGTGTTTTCCTGCTGGACAGCATTCAGCATTAAGCATTGTGCTGCTGCTGAAAATGAAAATGGATCGGCTGACAGAGCTTAGTCGTTCAGCTCCTCGGGACTTCTGCCACATGGGGGCATGCCTCCTCTAATGTGCGGCCAGGCTATGCTACTGTATAGCCGTGAATATTGGTTAGGGTTGTGCCTTTGTGTGCTTGGATGTGTAGGGGATGAAGTCCTTGTCTTCACCTGGCTGGCAGAATGCCTCCTGTTCAATCTCTGTTCTGTCAAACTTACTTACCTTCCACCACTAACAACAGATGTCTGGCTTGCAGAACCTGCCCCTTCGGTTGTTGTTTGTGCCCTTAGGTATCACACAGACACACATTCACAGAGCTGGTTGTGTTAGCCGTCTGTCAGTCAGCATCAGTAGCTAGAACCTTTATTACAGCAGGCAATAAGTCGGTGAAGAGAGGAAGACTTTGATGGACTCAGCGACAGAGGACAAACACAATCTCAAAAGAGGTTCAAGAGCTGGCATTAAGCTTTGTGTTTTCAAGCTAGTTTATTAAGGTCTTGCAGTACATCAGATTACATTGGTTAATTCACATTTTATTAAAAGCGTCGGGGACATATACAAATGAAAACAGTGATTTTCAGTGTCCTGTTGTCATGATGCTGTTAAGTTGTCATTATTTCAAGGCTCCTGCACACTAGCTTTGCCAGTAAGCAAGAAGCTTATTTGCTGGGCCAAAGTATACATCTCCATTTTGTGATTTGTTCCTTAGTAGCCACAGTAGCATTTTGCATATATTTAAATATATAAGAAAATAAAACTATCTCTTGTCCAAATAATGCTGATGAAAGATAGCACCTGTTGATGTGTTGGTGGTTTTTACTACTTTGGGATATAACTCTGATACTTACTATTCTATAAGGGTATATAATGTTTTGCTGCCTGGACAGAAGGAGGTTGGCTTCCAGCCTGCGAGAACATCCAGCTAAATTCAGGGAGATTGCTTTGGAGCTGATGAAAAACATGTTTTTCTTACTTGTAGGTGATCCAATCACATATGCAGGTTTGAGCACATGTACTCAAACCTGTAACTTAATGTCTTATGCAGGAGATACACATGCTCTGGAGAAGGCAGTGAACTAGTTGTTTTCTCCAAGTCAGCTCTGAGCTATGCCTGTCATGTCAATCTGTTGCTCATCTTATGAACTCCAGGCACACCACATTGCATGCAGTTCTATCAGCTTCTGCTTTGTGATGCCACCTATCAAAGAGTAATAGAGCTTTAATTTAGTTACAATATATCACCTACTGTCAGTAAAAAAAAAATAAATAAAAGTAACATAATCCCCATAATAAGTATTGTAAAAAGTTTATTTGGAGAGTTTTAGTACGTAATAACGCAGTGTTTCACCAACTTTTGTTTGTCATATGAACAGATTTAATTTCCCACTGACAGTCTTGTTATTTGGCTTTTGCTTAAGTTGGAGTTAAAGGACCATCTCCAAACAAAATCAAAAACAAAAATTATGTCGCTCTGTAATGATAATAATGAAAAAGTTGACTTCTGATGTTCACAACAGAAGTTTCTGGTACTCTTTGTGGAATTTGCCTATTTCTTTTTATGGGGCTCAATAAACACATTTTATTTAGTTATTTTAAGTCTAAGACACCAGTTAGCTGCATAACTCGTCTGTTATCCCATATTGAAGTTCTGCAGCTCAGTTTTCGTTCAATGATTGTTTTAAACAACAGTTTTGTTTGGATATTTTCTGCTTTCCTGGATTGGGTAAGAAAAGGTGCTATCTCACATCTATTATGCTGCAAGAGTTTATTACATTAAGTCAACTCTTACAGGTACAGACTAGAATACATGGGGAATTTTATACCTTGGATTGTGCATTTAAATGCAAGTTTGGATATTCTGCGTCTTTGAAAGATATTGAAAAGTAGGTTTTCTGAAAGGAAAACCTACTTTTCCTTTTCAGAAGGAAAGGAAACAAGTCCCCTTAAATTACATTTACATTGTTATATTTCTTATGAAGCTTTTCAACCTAAAACTTATTCTAGTGTTATGTTGCACTGTAACTTACTTGCCTGTCAGTGATAACTTTTCCATCTAATTCTCTGTAGTTTAAAGATTAATCCAGCTTCTTCCAGCTAAATAATGTCAATTTTTACCAGCTAAATTTATAATGTAGTGTAATGTCCTTGGCCAGGGTAAAATTTAAATTATTTGCCATGCTGCAGATAATCATTCCTTGAAAGCAAAAGTTAGGCACAGGTACCACATAACCTGCACCTATTTTAACAACAGCAAGCTTACTTTAATTCATTGCCAAGACTGTTTCAAGGTTAACATATACTCATTGATTTCCGAATCAGTACCACCGCCTAATTACCCACAAATCCATTTGTTTCCCCTAGTGGCCTGTTTCAACATTTCATTCTTGTAAGGCTATGTCTAGAAAATTAAACCTAAATTAAACCATTGTAAATGTCTGAGACAGCAGCAGAACAGGTTTCTATCCCAGATTTTGCTTCTTTTACCTTCATTTTAAGTGTGTCTGTAGACTGTGACTTAAGATGCCATCAAAGGGTTTAATTTAAAGAGCTACAAGTGAAAGGTTGAAGTATTTAAATAAAACTTTCATAGGTATATTTTGGGTAATTTTCTAAATATAAGTGGCTTAAGCCGCTTATATTTATGTAACTACTACTAAATTTTGTTCTTTTTTTAAGATGTGTTCATTATGCTAATATGATGGACTTTTATGATTCATTTTGTGAGCGCTTTGAAGATTTTGGAAATTTAAATTAACTGAACATTAATGTAAAATTCCTCAAACAGTAAAAAGAAAAAAACCAAACACCAGAAAAGAAAAAAACAAACAAACAAACATGTTGATCTTTTACTTTTTTTTTACTGGTCAATCCACTGGCTGAAAACCAAAACCTACACCCTGTCTATCAAACACACATACACACACTACACACACAAGTGCACGCATACGTCATGTTAGTATTGTAGAGTGAGCAGTGGAACATCAGTAGCTTCCCCTGTGGCAACTTGAAAGCTGCTTCTGTTTGACTGTTGTTTCATGTTTGGAGCATAGTGGCCAATTTCTAACAAATGAATTTACAACTATTCAACTCTCCTTTAATTTCACATAAACTACACCACTGCTCTGCCTTGATTCTAACTAGACTCTGCCTGAGCTGATTCATTCAAGGTTATTGGCTGATGACTATGGCTCACCTTTGTCTTAGAGTCTATGCAGTCACCACAATGCCAGGCATTACCTTTGTGTTTTAATGCTACTAGTAGGACTTCATTTGGCTGTTATGATTATTGACCAAACTCATCAATAAAGGCTACAAGTTTCTCACAAATTTCCCAGTCTGAGCTGTACACCTCTGCAGCTCCTCCAGAGTATTTACCAGCCTCTTTGCTGCTTTGTTAATTAAAGCATTCTGCATGGTCGAGACGAACTCCTGAAATCCGTTTTCATTGTCCAAGGTGCATGACAAAAAATGTATTATTTTCTCTGGCTTATGTTGTCCAACCCTGTTTTGTCACATCTCCCAGCCCAAACTACTCAATGTTCAGACGCCATTTTTTCAGAGAGTAAGATGGATAGTTTCAGCATCTGTATTCCTTTTACATTGAAGCTACTTTTTGTTGGTGTAACACATAGAATTCAAGTCTAAGACATTAGGGTTTGTGATTGTTACGTGACAAGATGTGAAAAAATTCAAGGGGCATAAATGTTTCTGCAGGAGCAAAAACCTTGACGTCCCTCTTCTTTGGCTATCATGTGACAAGATAAAACTGTTTTTCTTTCTGTGAAATTGTGAAGATGAGCCATATGAAAGCTTGCATCTGTGTAGTCATTTGCAGTTACATTCTGGGAAGGTGTAACACATATGACCAAATATATTGCGGTCATTCCCTCTTAAGCAAATAATTTCTGCATGTTAACATATCCATTAACCTCTGCAAGAAAAAAATCATTAATTTTCCTTCAGTGAGTACATTAGTCATCAGCTCGGTCTGTTGCTGCTGCAGCGTCAGATATACAGGCTGGATGACTCAGACAGAAATGTAGGAACTGCAGCAGACAGTTCCTAATATGTGTGACCACACCCTTATTATACACAGAAAAACATCAGCCCCTACATACATGACCATTCATACAAGGGCACACATGCATTCAAACACTAGCACAGCTTGTTCTGTCACCAGGCTTATCAAGACTTTCATTATGCCTCACAGTCCTTGGTAATTAGGTGTCCTCTGCTCTGCCTGCCTCTCTTGCCCACGGTAGAGAAATAGACCTGTCACTATTTGGCCACTCGAAGATTCAACAAATGCTAAGCAGTAATGGCTTGCTTTCTATCTTGAAATGCATTGCATTGACTGCAGGGACATTTTAAAAATAAGGTATTTTTTCCATGTTCCTCTTCTTTTTCCTCTCTTTCATTTGACTTTTACTTCCAGCACCTGCTTGAAACTTTGGCATAGCATATTCAGGTTACTGAATGGGACAAGTTAAAGAGGTTTTGCCTTCATCGAACGGTGAAAGGACTAAAAACGGATCCAGAACCATGGAAGATAGAAAGAAAAATTGACAAAGGAAAACACAGATAAGGTTCTTAAAACAGGAGAGAATATATGTAATTGGACTAGAGGAGAGTAAAGGAGAATAGAGACAGAGTTTGTGGCCTGTGGTTAATCCCTGTTTTACTGATCTGGCAGTTACATGGCAGCTGAGACCAGCACACTGCCAGGACTGAGTTTGCAGCCACCTCCCCTTGCCCTCACTTTTCATCTGAAACAATTATTCATGCCACTTGTTTGTTGTTCTGACCTGCTTACTCTAAATCAGGGATGATGGGGTGGCTGGTTTGGATTCTATCCCACCGTATGCTGGGCACAAAGCACCCCAGTCTGTCACATGGCCATCAAGCAGGTTTTCCACCAGCACAGTTCTTGTCCTGTGATTAAGCTGCTTAAATAATGCCTACTATAACACATCTCATTAACATTAACAGTAGTCAAGGACAGTGTGCAGACATCACAGATGAAATGTCTTTGAATCTACCAAGGAGAAGGCAGAGGATTTGCTGTTAAGAAGTCGGGGTGTGAATGGACTGGTTATGACTTGCACCAGGGAACTCATTCCACAGACAGCATGCTGCATGATGCCATCGGGTTGCGCTGAGCTGTCATGGACCAACAATCTATTTCTCTCCCTGCCAGCCGCCTCAAAGAAGATGGGACAAGAATGAGTATCCTTGCTATCACCCCCCCTTCACTTGGTCTCACCCTCTTTTTTTGCTGGATCCTCAACAGTACCAAGTCCAGGTAGCATCATTTGATGGTCCCGTGCTTTTGTCCTGAGGTTTTTATGCATATTTCTCACCAATAAATATTACTTGCTTGGATGAAGAATTTATCTCCTTCTTGAATAGTTGGCTTGTCTAACATAAACACGATATTTGCATTTTCGTGTATTGTTTGAACAAATGAATTTAGCACCTTCAGGCATCACGAAACACTAAAACCTATGAAGGTCCTCAGCATATGTTGGATATCCTGATTTGCTCCATGATGTCACACAAGGAAGCAGTGTAGCTGAGGTGCCTTGATTTGACTGAAATTATTTGAATCAAGCTATCAGAAGCTAATAAAGCCATGACATCATCAGGATCTGGTATTTTTCAAACTGTTAAAAGCATGGCGATTTTATTTAATTGATAATAACAAAAATAACCAAGCACATGTTGTAAATCTTTTAAAATTTTGGTATAATTAGGTTTACCCATTCTAAAAATAATTATTTGTATTAATGAGCGCTAAATAACATCTGTGTACAGAATTATAACATAAAAATAACAGCCACAAAAGTACTATGGAAAATTACTCATAAAGTCATTGTACTAGAAGTCTTGGCTCACTTATTTTTATTTACTCTTAGGGCCTGATCTTCCGATCTTCCTGAGTTTTGCACATACAAAATATCTGGTTCCAACATGAGCAACCCTGATCCACAGGCAACATAAAAATCTCCATCACATATGCAAATTGAGGAAAATAGCAGGCACAATAAATGTATTTGTATTTGCCTCCATGAATATGTATTGCATACATTCACTTGGGGTTAAGGGTAACATGGACTTGTTATTATTCTCACAAACGTTTTGAAAAGTGACACTGACGACATGTGTCACATGTCTATTAGTGAAAAGATTGTCGTCTTTTCATTAATATTACTGACTATATGCTGGTTTCACAAACCAACGCAGTGAATATGCATAGATATTAAGAAAGTAAACATAAACATGCAGCTGGACAAATTTCTGTGCAGCTTTATCCTTAGTGCGAGTCATTATTAAGTGTTTGATGCACTCAATATTTTAAGCAGTGACTTTAATTGAGTAACTATTTTTGATTTCTTTTTCCAGAACCAGTAAAATGGCTGCCATTTCTGAACATTTGGATGGATAATAGTCAATACTAGTAAAATATTGTGAAAATCTTGATGTTGGCTACCTGAAGTGCTCTCCTTCAGTTTTAATTGTGAACATCTTTAACCCTTTTAAATCTTAATTCTTGTTTCACAATTTGTTTCTGTTTTTCCATAGTCCACAATGGATTAAATTCATGGCGCTAATTTCAATTCAAACCCTGTGAACGGCTGTTCAAAGGCTTCAATCACTCGGGTTTCGTTCCATCACAGAGTGAGAGGGCAGTTCGAATGCACCGAGGCCTCTGCCTGCCGGATAAATAGGGCTGCTCTGTAGTAGATAATGGCTGAGTCACATATTATATTTATCCAACTCAATAAAGCAGGAGCAGGCAGGCAGATTACTCTGCCCTGAGTCAAGGAGATAATGATATCTGGCTGCTAGCTGGCCCAGAACAGGCTCCAGACAGACCAACCGGCAGGGAGACTGACAGAAAGTGCTGCTAAAGGAGCTGTACAGAGATGTTGTTGCCATGAGATTTCTGTGGCCTTCCAAAGTCAGAGGCTGCTTGTGTGAAAACCTCGGCTGTGCTATGAATGTCATCTTTCTTATGCACCACCCGTATATCTTCCTTCTACTTTTTAGGATCATTAAGTTAGCTTGTGCGATGGTTATTTCCCAAATCTACACTGTGCAGAAGGCATATTTTATTTTCGCTGGACACAGATTTAGCTCTTTTTTTTTTTTTTTATAGACATACCATGATGGCCATGTTGTGTGTGGTCCCCATCTTCCAGTGTATCATTATGTATTTTAAAATTGACAGTTTGTAAGTCCTGAAATGGGAGTTATATTGTATATGTACATAGAATACTAATTTCTATATCTTTGTACTATTTACAATGATGTTAGGGGTTTTGGGTAGTATCAAATCCTTACATAAATTAAAATACTGCACCATCCTACAGGTTGTACAACTGACCATTCTATATATGACGTTAACTGTTTTTGCTCATATTTTTCAGCATTGAATAATTACTACTGCTTTGGTGATTTAGTTTTCAGTGCTGAAAGCTTAAAAGAGGAAGTCACATATGCAACAAAGCAACATAAATACCCTCAGATGTACAAGCTCTGCAAAGACAACTCACTCAGTTTGGGAGAGAGAGACATTTGAATCTCACTTTGTTTCACTTTATCTTCTGAATGCCTCTCCTTGGTCATAAAGCTCTCCATTTACTCAAGTCCATCCCACAGTCCATTCCAATTTCTACCTCTTTGAAAATGACAAGTGATAAGGATGGATTATCGTGAGAGCCAAGAATTCCTCAGGATAATCCTTCACAGACAAAAGACTGGGACATGCTGGTTTTTTTTTTTAAAAGAGGGACTAACAGTGCTGGTTTGTTGGGCACAGCTGTTTGACTTTCTAAATTTGCTTTATTCAAGGCTCTAGAGAGACATGATTTGAGTCGGTGCGTTTTTGCGCTCTCTGTACAAAGTCTCGTCTCTGTTTCCCCGCTCTCCAGTGATTGCTATAAAAATGTCTCTGTGATTACTCAAGCTCTGATTGGGATGCAGCAGCTCAGTAAAACTGTCTTTGCAGAATAATGCAACCAAGCCATTCAGCTGGAATTAAACAAGTTGTTTTGACCGCTTGCTTTGCTTGTTATATCTCTAGTCATTTAGGCCGATATGTTGTTTGTGTGAGTCGTAAAGTTGATAAAAGTAAATAAAGTTTTTACTTTCTGTGCTAAGTAAATAGCACAGAGAAAACTAGAAATCAAAATCTTGAGTTGCTAAAAAAGATTCTAATCTGTTTGTGTTATTCCACACAGTGAGTTGTATTATAATGCAGGCTAATGAAAATTATTAATCTTTTTGTAGCAGTGTTATTTAATCTTGAATTTGAACTCAGTTTGTGTCAATGCTGCAGTTTTAATGAGCATATGCTGTGCAAGACATCAAGTACTTTTGTGGTGCCTAATTGAACTTAGGCCTCCGTTTTCTTTTTTTTGCTAAATGTATTCTTACATATATAAATATGAACTCTATTTAGCTCAGTAATGATATTTGATGAATCAGATGTTTACTGCTTGGAGATAGTGTAAGTGCTTCTTGTTGCTGGGGATAAACCAAGATAAGAAAAGAAAGTAGAATAAATTAAATTATGGAGATGTTTAGGATTGATTATGTTATACACAACTGATCCCCATTCTGAAAAAAATAAATAAATAAAAAAAATACTGTAGTATTTACACATTACAGAACATTTCTCTAAATTGCTATCTGCCTTAATCCACAACTAGGCTCCATATTTTGTCTACTTAAATAACAGCCAAGATGAAAAAGTGGCCCCCAGCCCTCATATTGTTATAAACCTTACAGTAAATGTACATATATATTTCTTTATTTGAAACATATTCTTTGTTTTTGTCGTTGTGCATCAATTTAAAATTACCAATTGACCAAAAATGCTAGTTTTATAGCACTATGGGAAACTGACATGCCACGAGAAAATCTCCTCAGAGTAGGAAGAAGGTTTTTAAATTGTTCAGTGAATGGTGCAATGAATGAGTAATTCTTCTGAGTCTCAGTGTAAAGTGTAGAAAATGTAGATTCAATGTCTTTCAAAATTATTTTTGTTGTTGATTATTTTTGTTAATAGCAGTATGAGCAGCACTTTGGTAATATTAGCTTCTCTAAATAAACATATTTATAGCAAGGCTCTAATAGCAGTTACTATGGGCAACATAAATTGCTTGAACTCTACAGATGCACCAATTAATGTTTTGTGACAAAACCCTATCTCAGACAGAGTTAAAAGTAGCAGAAACACAAAAAAACCCCAGCTCAGAACAACTTTGCTGTAATACATACAGCCTTCCTGGTATCTGCTTTAGATCTTGCACTCTCCTGGAGCCAGAGTAAAATTGCTGACATGCCTTGACATGCCATTGCAAATGTGGTTTCATTTTTAAAAGCTTCATATTTCTTTATTTCTCCTGACTCCAGTTTAAACACTCCACTTATACTGAAAATAACAATAATTATGCTCTTTATTATATTTGTAACACCTTCCAAAATGGAAAGTTGTGTTTGTAATGTGACATGGTAACACTTAGATATGGTGTGTTTTAGGACTGCACAATATGTTGGAAATTTAACACCATCACATCACTGCAAAAAATATTTTAATAAAAAGTGTTAGCTAATTATTTAAAAAAAATATATATATATAAGTGCCATCCATCTTTTCCTAACATCAAGCTGCTCTTTTGAATTCACAAATAATAAAAAACAAGATCAACTTTTTTAAATGTTTTTAACCAGCCAGTCATCAATAACGGCTGATCAAGCTGAAAATACTCCAATTCCAGTCACCAGTTGAATTTTTGGTGTACTGCTCACTGAAGCATGCTGACTGAATCAATACATTCAGTCTGTATTCTGACATGGTCAAAAGTTCAAATGTGGTTGAGAAGACAGGCTTTAGATGGTAAAACTTACTTTTTTTTATTTTGTGTAGGTACATGGATAAAGTCCTAGAAATATCACCTGATCAAAGGTGTATTTTGAAACACAAATTGAGTGCAGGAGAGACGTCTCTGCCTTTCAGAGTGTGGGATTCCTACCCGCCTTCTTCTGCCCCTGGCAAAAGGCTCTGATCCCCTTGGAATATTTGACAATTTCCATCTATCTTTTTGGCATTAAGTGTCTTGTCATCTCTACTCAAGATCTTCACTTTGTCAAATAAACCAGGGTGAGCACTTCTCTTTGCCCCCTTGTTGCTCATTTACTTTTGTGATGAAGTCGCACCGAAATTCATCTATGACTGTCTTTGACAGTGTCTCAATATATTTCTCTCTCTCTGTCTCTCTCTTTTTCTCCTTGTTTTCTTAATGATTTTGTTCTTTCAATTTGAAAATAACTGAATTCCATCCACCCCTGTTTTTACATCAGCTATTAAAAAGGACATCAAAATAGATTATGATATCTTGAAAACACTGTTAAAGTTTGGAAAACACTTTCTTACACCACAAGCTATTAAGACTGTGGTTCACAACCTGTTCAGGAATTTTTTCAGGACAGTTCTTTACTAAGTAAATTATTTCTCTATCCAAAGATCACCAAGCCGAATTTATTAATTTTTTTTAAAAAGCAAACAAACAAAAGAAAACTGCCAAGGAATAACAAACAGAATTCATTGAATTCATGGAACAGTCTATCAAAGTCCATCAACCTGAAATAAAACACAGACATAAGATACTTTTAGAAAGAGCAGCTGGTGGAGAAACACCCACATCCGCAACTGGTAGACCCAGTCTATTCCATGTTCCACAACCTCTGCTTCTTTCTACCTGATTGCTCGAAGAGCTTTGTTTTGCAGTCTGCACTGAAATAAACACATACTTCACCATTGCTTGTAAAACTAGCTGCTTCCTCATACATTAACAGTAAAATTTGACATTTTTTGCCTCTGAGAAAACAGTTCTCTTCCTCTCTGAGAATTTTCCAGTAGTTTTCAATTGTCTTTTAGTGTTAACACAATTTCAGATATGTTGCTGCTATTAAAAAAAATGTTTTTTGTTGTTGTTTTCTTTTTTAAGTATGCCATGGATTCCTGAAATGCCACTGAGTATCTGATTGTCTCATCTGCTGTTCTGTATTTACCTATCAGCTACTATAACCAGTATACAGCCCAAGTGTCTCTTTGGCACAGAGTAATTTGCTCTCTGCGTCTCCTTCTTCCTCCTTTTCTCTTCTGGCTTTTACTTAGTTCAGAGCAGATGGTTATTAGGTCTGAGCTTCCCCTCAAACCTATTTTCCCCTTCTTCAATGTTTGTGCTAAGTGGAGACCTTGAACACTACGACCAGTTCATCCGCCTCACTGCAGTCCCTCTAGACTCCTTTTAAAGGTGCTTTCATTTAATCATTTCTTTAAAAAGATTTTTTTTTCCAGGGCCGTACGAGGTCACAGATCACATCAGAGCTGCTTTCCGACTCAGTGACCATTTAATCAAGCCGAGGTCCATTTCTCAGCTGCTCTTTTCAGACCACCCTTTCTTCCTGGGGCTCAGAGATGAACTTTGTGGCCCTGGTCCTCAGATTCCTATTCCTGCTGAGGCTTTTGAGGGGACTGGGTAACTTACATCTATTCCCAGGGATTTAGAGCTTCACTGGGTGTTCTGTATAGGCCTACAAGCCAATGTGAAGTATTGGACCTTGACCCAAACATACAGTCCATTACCAAAACAGGTACTCAATAACTTCAAGATTGAAGTACTCAGTGCTGAATTAGTCTTCTGCAAAAGTTTCAGTTACAAACTAGCTAATTATTTAGATTGATTGTTTTTTTTTCTACATTTATTTTACAAACTTAATAGTAGATGCACAACTTAATCCAATATGTTATAACTGAGAAATTGTATTAAAATGAAATAATATCCAAGTCTTTGCATTTCAGGCTTTTTATTTCTATTGTTCGTTTATATGCAGTGCCAATTTTAAACAAAAAGTCCTTCTAGAGCTCGAAACATAAAATTATTTCATCTAGAACTTCATGTTAATTGTCAGCAGAGAGTCATATTAAGACAATCTTTACATGAAAAAGATGCTATTCTTTTAACAATGTCTGACCGGTGAATTTTGCTTTTTAGTAGAAAATCCTAAAGGAGATTGTCCGTTCAGTTTGTGACCCTAAATTTAAGTACACTTGGACTATGCAGCAGAACAATCAAAGCACACCAGCAAGTTCACTGGTGTAATTCTCAGAGAAATCAGTAGGAAGGTTTTGGATAATCTCAGCTAAACTCGAGACTTAAGCCAGGTTAAGATGTTTTTTATGGTTTTAAACAAATCAGCTGGAATGCTGCAATGGAGCCTTTAGTATTTACCAAGGTCATCTTTGACAACTTTGACATTAAAATTAGTTTGATTCTTGATTAGTTTGATTCTATTCTAACAACAGAATAGATGAAATTTGCAAGGAAAAAATATTATTTTACATTACTGTATGTCAGACATTTTCTTAGGGTAGTGAAGATTTTCTTTCCATAAAAAGTGCCACACATTCAAACTTGGTCTTTGGACAAAGACAACAGTAAAACTAACTGTTTCTATAGAAGCTAGTAAAAACCAAACAAGCGACAGGATTTTCTATCAACTAGGTGGAGAAAGAATGATAGAAAATTCTGCTTGCATAAGCGTAACCAGCATGTCCTTTGACTTTATTCTTGTGCCAAATAACTTGTCATGACCTGGTACATTACTTATGTCGTTTCACTGTCTTGTCTTGTTTATTTATATTTATGGATCAGTTGATCAAGTGAGTAGAAATTCTCCTGGACCAGATGTTTTTCAGCTGCTCACAGTTTTTATAATAGTGGGTGTGGAACAAATGAATTTGTGGAGAGCTTCCTGGATTATAGAGCTAAAAATAATAAGTAAATAATATAAGCTAAAACAATACGACATCAAAAAATAGTTTTTGTCTCTCAAGTCATGATTTTAAGATATAATTTAGGTCATAGTCACTGGTGTCTATGAAATAAGAGTTGTTCAAACTGTAAAGCATCCACTCTCTCTCAGTCATATTTCATTAAATATGATGGAAATTCTTAAGTCAGTGTGGAGTCAGTGGCTGAGTGAGATTTAATAATTAGCTCAATAAAGATTAAATTTTTCATTTGTAAAGTGTTTTAGGTTTTAAAATGTGCTGTGTGCTGTATTATCCTGATCTGTTAGTCTCCACCATGTGTGTTGATGTTGCTTTATTGATCTGTTTTGCTGCCAATCGATGATGGGTGTGGTGTTTTCCATGCTTATCAGACCATAATCAGTCAGCTGAAGAAAAACTATCACATTTTGTTACGCATGATGTTCCAAAAGTTACTTCTCACATTAATTCTATCACCACCTCAGTAGATATTGGAAACATTTTTGTCCTTTTTTTTTTTTTTTTTCTTCACTTGGTGATGATACATTTCCCAAAAGAAATACTGACAAGATTTTTCTCCTGGACCATTAGAGGACTCGAGCAAGTCATTGTTCTCCCCTGTCCCTCCAATTGTCCTGTCAGTTGCTTGTTTTCTTATCTTTACTACGCTCTCTTCTAGTCAATGCAGCTAAGTTGACCATTTTGACAATTTTTCATCCACAGACAATAAATAGACTAATCATTTCAGGCTGATAGAAAATGCAACAGCTGAAATTTTACACAGTGCCATATTTTAATTGACCCTCTTGGAGAGAAATAAGGCTGTGTAGTAGAGAAGATTGCTTTTTTCAAAGCATCTCAGTCACAAAGACGCCACCAAACCTCAGTGCTCCTTTAACGACTGGAACCACTTTGTAATTACTCTTCTACATCTGTTTCAATTCTTTCTTCATCTCATGGTACAGCTCAGTTTTATATTGCTCCTTTTCTGTCTTGCTGTCAGTGGGGACTGCCACATTTGAGATCCATTCTTCATTCTTTGTCAGCCTCCAATATATTTTGTTCATTGGTTGTTTGACATGAAGTCCCACTTGTTTTCAGCTTTGTTGTTGCCTTAGCATTGCCGATATTCTTCAAGAATGCCTTTGCTCTTTCTGTCGGTCATTCATGCCCTACTGTATTTACTGCCTCTAACCTTACAGCCAGCCACATCTCCTGGCAGTTTTTTTGTGCTTGTTTGGACTTTTATATGTCAACAACCTCCTTGTTTGTTTCTGATACCTTTTCATGGTCTGCCCACGGTTTCCTCCTGCCTGAGTCCACCTATCCCTGGGTTCTGCAATCTGTGGCTTCTTTGATCCTCCACAATTATTTTTAACAATTTTCGGCAAAAATGATAAAGAAATGTGTTAAATTTTTAAGCATAATTAATAAAAAGCTGTTTTTTTAGTAGATTTCTTTCTTGCTATATCTGGATACAACTACCACAACAGAACAAATTGCATGCATTTTTTTCTGTTGTTTATTGTAATTAGGTTGTTTTTTGTTTTTACCTAATTTTCTATTAATTATTTGATTTGTAGATGATAATGTATTCATAATATTTCTTTATATTAATATTTTTAGCAATATAGTTTTTCTATTCCTTTGTATTGGAAGCTGTCCACAAAATGTATTTTTTTTATGGCTGTTTCTGTCTGGGTGACTGTCTGGTTATAGATAGGGGTGAGCAATCCTTTTCCAAAATGCTGTTAATCTGCAAGTTTTACATGTTTACCAGCTTGAAGACCCTTAAATTACAAACAGATGAATGAGAAGATAAAAACTTTCTTTGTGACAATACATTCAGCTCAAGTCAACATTATATACAATTGTATGCCTCATCCAATCTGGCTTTGGATGAGGCAGATGAGGTCTAGTGCTGCTCAAATGTGCTCAGCCATCAATGGCTACAGGTAATGCCTTGATTAGACTGATAGCTGGATCTGTAACTTGGTGTGTAGGATACAAGAACATAGATAGACTTGACATGAATAACACAAATGTGAGGGATTGAGCTTTTAGAAGAAATCCACTTCTTTAAAAGCAGTAAAAAAGCGATTGTGAGGAAAACCCACCCTCTTAAAGCTGAAGTGAAAACTTCAAACTGGGGTCGCTGCCCAGTAGGGCCGTGGATGGAACTATTTGGTACAAATGGATGAAAAACTGTTTCCAGGAGGTCCAATTCACAGGTGAGCAAACCTTATCACTATTCTGTCTCTTACCTGCCAACACTAGTCCCAAAACTAGTCCCCATTATTTCCAGTGTGATTCTCTCTGGACTATTTTTGTTATCAAGCAGATGATTTTGTTTTTTACTTTATTAAATTTATACAATAAAGTATAAACCCAATATTGTGATTGTGAGATGAATGTTTGACCATAATCTAGGGAAAAGATGTAGAAGGTCAAATTTGTAACTGATCTAAGGTTATGCAGTCTAGGTTTGATCAGTCTATAGCTTGCTCGTCTAAATATGTCTAATTGTAAAAAGCATATATATCTGCTTTTGAAGAATCTTTTATCAGTGTAGATTAGATCATTCTACGTAGTTTTAGATTTGAATGAGAAATTATCCATTTTTGTCCAATGCACTGTGAAATAACCAATTAGTTTAGCAACAATTCATAACTCCAAACCAGAAACAATTCCAGCTCCAATAGAACCTAGTGTTTTTTTTATCTCTTGGTAATCACACAGTTCTCACAAACCATGTATTTTGGTTGACAGTTTCTTGTTCTACCTGGTATAGAAAATGCTGTCAGAAATACAATTTACATTGGTTTTAAATGTGGAAACCTCTCCAACTGTTTTGTAAGTTGTCAACCAACGCAATGACAAAATCTTTGCCAGCCAAATCCGTTCACTCAACTGGCCAACTCAGGAACTACTTCCATTCTTACTTCAGAATAAGAGCCTCAAATATAGTCTCAGCACAGTGTACATTTCACCTTGAAAGAAAAACATCATGATGAGCTTGTCAAATCTCTAAAGGTACATCTGTAATGCCTCTTCTATACTGAACAACATACATTATCTTGTGTATAACTAGTCAATGATTGATGCAGATAATGCAGCTCTGTCTTTTGGACAAACTGCAAGCTGACAAGTGCGTATGTTTTCGTCTGCTGTCTTGCATCCTAAACAGATTGCTTGTAAGGCTGGCATGTTGGGGAATATTTGCAGAAAGCAGATGATGCTCTGCTGTGGCATCTGGTATTCTCAGCATTATCCCTGAATGGAGTATCTCAGCGTTCTGTTTTTCTCACAGGGTCGATGGGTGATGGCCCTCACTGGGTCTCAACACTGACCTGTGACATCACTTCCTGCTGACACAGCACAGCTGCCATAAATAAGACTCTGTCCTTCAGCCTAAATCCTATCCTAGTGATGTTTCTGCTGTGAAAAGAGACACATGCACACACACACACACACACACACACCACACACCCCCCCCCCCCCCCACACACACACTCCCGCATCGCCTTTGATCCTCATTTTGCTCTGTATTTTCAACAAGCTTTCAAATAAGTCTGAATATGTTCAAGTAAAGACATGTGGAAGCTGTGCTGAAAGAGGAGACTTTGAATATGGGCTGCCAGTTGTGCTGGACTCTCATTAACCCTGCCCACCTCCTCTCTCTTTGCCGAGCCTCCTTCATAAGCTTGTCCAGGCCTGAAGTGATACATGGGCCTATGAAGTGTCAGTAGCGATAAAGATGCCACCACTTCACTGTTTTAATTGGAACCTTTGCTGTCGATGTGTGAACAGCTGCAGAATTGAGAAGGGCAGATCTATCATCCTTGCCCTCCACAGACCACCTAAGGTTAGATGGCAACAGATACTGTGGTGGAAAACCCCCGAGGCTACTGTTTGTTTATGATTCATTTTTTACACTTCTGTAGCTGCGTATTAATATGTGGTGATAAAATAACCAAGGAGTACACTTGGAGGAGTAGGAAGTAGATGAACCAAGTGACTAGAAAAGGGTTATTTATAGACCCAATGTGGAGTTCACACAGTCACACCGGTTGACACTGGCTGACTCACATAGTCACACAAATTCAGATGCCTATCTGTGAGGACTTTAGTCTCCCTGCAGACACAAATCCATTATTCATTTTAAAATGACTCATAATTTGTCCTGTGGCACCTGGCAGTAGTGTGGCGCCTGACCAAGGGGGAGTGTTTTTCTAATTAATGCATATTCTGCAAAGAAACAATACAATCTTGGCTCTAATATGTGGATGTAAAACAGTTGTTTTGGCCAGATTTAGTCCAACTTAATTTTATCCTTTTCATTCAGTCCAACAACATATATCTGAAGGGATCGATGTGCCATAGCTTCCTTGCATTGCTTAACTGGTAATAAATTTGATGATAGTAGGATTTTTTGCCAAGTTTTACATTACAGATAATTCTTCTTCACATAAATATATTCTCTCTTCTAGTTTTTGTATCCACAGACATTTTTTTCCACTCGCCACCAAAGGAGACCTGATTGGGCAAATGGCTTTAGAAGCAGATTTAGGGAAAATATGAGCTTCATACTATGTTCTCTGAGTTCTAGAAACATGAGCAAATGTCGTTATTCAGTACATACATTGAATTTCAAGTCACAGCTTTATACATTGTTGCATTTAAAATTGTGAGCGTTATGAGGAATGTTTGATTAAGACTGCCTGCTGATAATTTATAAGAATTATTACTTAAATCCCTTTGGGATTGTTTTGATATTTATATAATTTGATGTACAAACTACGCCTGGAAGCACCATAGAAGCACATGTCATGGGAATACTGCTTTTGCCAGACAAACTTCTCTTGACACAATACCAGTGTGTGGTCTCATGTCTGCTGCTACCGACTGCCATGTCATGAGATGGTTGAATACAACAGGAAATTCAATAATAATGTTTACATTCAGCTTCACTTTTTTTAGGTGGTGTACATTTGGTGAGAGTAAAGAAAAATGCTTTAGTCCACCTTTCTTTTCTCACATACACTGATCTGAATTAAACTCCTTCATGCTCCCAAGTAGTGGACACATACTCTTTGCTTTTGCCATTAAAGCTGCAATAAGTAATTTTTATGAAAATAATAAAAAAAAAAATGTTTTGACCTATTGGTTAGAACTGTCACAGTGTCCTGACAGAAGAACATGAGACTGATAACGTGAAAAAATTGAAGCTCCCAAGGGTCCTTTCAGTGATCCTGCTGCCATCTGCAGAAATGCACAGCTCAATCAATCAGAACCAGGAGGAAGGTCTAAGTGCTGTCAATCACTTATATACATGCTGCTCATATCCTTCACCTGAGTCTCTGCTGTTCTACAGCTCCTTTCACACAGCAGAGACTACCACAAATGCACAGCTTAGTTAGCATAGCCACTCATGATGGAGGATAAACAGTTTTCCTGTAACACTAGGTTGTTTTTCCAATGTTAGCATAGGAACAACAAAATGGAAATCTTGAGCTTGTAGACACTGTGGTGTGGAGAAAGGCTTTGTGCAGCTTGTACATGAGTATAATTGACAGTGCTAAGTTATTCCTCATAATTTAGCCAGGATTTCACTGGACATAACGTGAAAAGGGACATTTAGCCAAAATGTCTTACATTTTTATTGAATCTTGTATGTATAATTTTAACTAAATGAATTATAGAAAATTGAAACAAATGCAATATTTGTAAATAAATGAATTGGTTTGTTAAAATTGACTGTTTAAAAAAGACTGTGAATTTTTAAATTCACCCTTTTCATTTTTTTTGTTTGTTGTATAATAATTCTAATCTGAAAAAGGAACAAATTAAGGCCTTTTTATCATACCTTCATGTAATGCAAGCTTCTCACCAAAGCTTTCTTTGGTATGTGACCAAAATGTAGTAAGCACTCAGACCGTCAATGCACATATTTGTACATTAAAGCAAGTTACCATAAATTACTTTGATAGATGCGTTCAGCATACAATTAGACAGGCAAAAAGACAGTCAAATTCACAGCTTCTACTTTTCTAAGCAGATGCATTTCTAGGTGAAACTATGTCATCTAATTCAAATATTTAATAGGTTGAGACATAGTTCTGCTTTGCATGCTATTAAATAGCAATCTAAATAACATTTACATGTAATTTACGTTTATTACATTTTTTTTGAAGAGTGGTGTCAGCATTGTGTGCATATTAAAGCTCATATTTATTCTGCTAGCCAGCATGAATACTCTGCAGGATTTGCAAATGAATGCAAATATGAGGCACCTTCCTAGACGACTTTTGAAAGGTACTGGTTACAAGAAATGGTTATGAAGTTTGAAGATAAGATTATTTTCCAGAAATGTCTTATTTGGCTTAGTCATAAAATATAATATGAGGTGAAGTGATGCCTTTCTATTTGGGGTTTGTGTTTTCCTATCTGAACTTTCAAGCTTTCTTTCAGTAAAAGCCCAATTTCCGCTGATTGTTGCCTACGTTCTTAATCATGAGTATGAGTGTACAAAGATGTCATCATTATTTGCTCTGTTATCAACCAGCAGACATGTCCAGGCTGTTCCTTTCTTTATCCCTGAAGCTGTCTAAAATATATTCCGAACAACATTATTATTGTCATGTTACAATCCCAGTCTCTAATCAATGGGACCTGCATCTAAAAGAATTTACACAATTTTCAATTATTTTCGAAACAAATTTAAAGCTGTGGTATAATTTTAAGCTGTGGTATAATAGTAAACACTTCTGAGTCACAACTTTGTTTAACCAGCTTCCACAACAATTATCTATGGAGGTATATGTCTACCAGAATCTTTGGTTGCTTTCATGTCCATGCTGTCAGTGGACAGGGTGCCGCAGTGCTACACTCCTACATGCTACTTCTTTTTTAGATGGACAGTAAGACGACATGGACGGATCAGTTAGTTGTTTTTTTCCCCCCGAATTTAAACCTCTCAACAATGTTGTGTTTTGTGCTTAGACAAAGGTCTAACATTTGTTAGACCTTTGTCTGTTCCTTGGTCTTCAAGTTCCTACTTCTTTTCTATGAAACTTCTGATGTCTGCAGAGAACAGATGCATTATGTCATTAAATTGTTCACAGGTGGATTCCGTTTAGTAAACAGACAATCCTTTGAAACCAAAGGGTTGCACCAGATATCATTTATTAAGTACGGTAATAGATATGCAGTCTCCTGTTCATAAGATCTGTCAAATTTTGAAAATCAAGTATCATGGTTATGTGCTGTGTGCATCACCTAAAATTCTAATAACCTACACTGAAGTTGGTGATTTATTTATTTTTTTAAGATATTACCTGTTGTAGCAACTTTATTTGACAATTCTCAGACAGAAAAGCAGGTTATGAGAGAAGGATAAAACGTGCGGCAAAGGTCATGGGAACCGGTGATGGCTGCATGGAGGAATAAATGGATTGCGCCCGTTATCCTTATGACATGCCCAGGGTTTGTAATTTTAACATGAAAGAAATATGAAAGTTCAAAGGTACGAAATACTTTTGTAAGGCACTATAGTTGTTTTTTTCTTCATGACTTAGTGCATTTTTTTATTATAAAATACAAGACCAGTTTCCAAGTAAAATTACAAGGCAGAGCATGTATTTTAAGAGAGTCTTCCTTTTCATTAGGCAAGAGGTTGTTCATGATGCACTGGGACTTACAGGTTCAATTCTTGGTCAAATTTTATTTTTATTTGGCCAACAATAAAAATAAAGTTGAATTCAAAATTCTTTAATTTTGAATTTGACTTTATTCTTGGCTCCAGCCTGACAATACTGTCTTTTCCAGCAACAATAATAATGAAAACATTTAATTGCATTAACATAAGCCTTTGAATGATCATTACCAAAAAATGGTAGTGATAATGAAGCAATTACTATTTTGAGACAGCAATTAGCCTGGCACCTTCCTCCAATGCTATAATTACCAACAGCAAGAGGGGTGTGGATGGATGTATTTGTTGGAAGTCTTTGAAGGAGCTGGAAGCAATAGAGAAGATGAAGATGGGGAAGATAGGCTGTCAAAGACCAGGCGTATCATCCCGAAACATGCTATTCCCTTCTGACACCTCCACAATAACCTTAGAGAGGAGCAATTGCTTTCCTCTGTCCGCACACAAATTTCAATGTTGTTTTGCACACATCTCTCCATTATGAGTGTTTTTTTTCCCTTCTTCTTCTTTTTTTATAACAGAGCGGATGTTGAAATTGAGGGAGTGAGATGGAAGAAGCGAGGCAGGCATGGATGGAAGAAGGGGGGTAAAAGAATGAGAAAGAGAGATTGGTTTTCATGCCTGGTAGTCAGCGAGCCTGTAAATCTCCCAGGAGCGTAGTGGAAGACAGCAGAAGGTTGATAGTCATCCATCACTCCTGACAACCCCGGTGCTCTGGAAGGGCCTGACAGCACAGCCCTGCCTGAGAGAGAGTTGGGGGCCGTACCGAGATGGAGGGGGAGAACAGCAAAAGAAAGATAAATAGAATGAGATGCTGACTATGGAATGAGCAAATTAACTCTTCCATGTTTAAACTAGGCAGCCAATTGGGAATGGAAGGTAAGAAGATAAATGGGAGGAGAGTATAGAAGTGGGGAAAGGCAGAGGTGCAGCAGTTGGTTTTTATGGCTGGTCTGCTCAACCTGCATTGAGTGAGTTTGATGGCATTTATGCTGGTGATGAAATTAAGCTGGACAGGCTGAAACAAGCTCATGCATTCATAAAGTTTTATGTTTTTTTTGTTCAACCAAGAACTTTGTTTTTGAAAACTATATACTATATTTACTATCAAACTTCAAGATTTGCCAGAAGCGTGCATGCATAGCTTTTGGATCGGCTGACTATTTTGCTGTGAATAGAGCTAAAAAGAGTATTTTAAATGGCTCATTTCTCCAAATCAAGCACAGAATCATTTCTAATGACCTCTTCTCTCAAAATTATTCCACCCCTTCTTGACAAGCATTTTTAGTACATAGTGGGGCACTCTTTTGCTGTTATGACCTGCAGCAGATGTGATTCATAGCCAGACATAATCTCCTGGCTGAGTTCCTAAGGAACTTTAGCTCATGCCTTATGGGCTGAAGCCTCCAGCTCAATTTTCTTAGCCTGTGATTTCACCAAATCACATTCTCAAAAAGTCAGGCAACTATGATGGCCTTTCCATTCTCTTCCAGGACTTACCTCTGAAGTCTTTGAACTTTAGCATATTAAAATCATCATTCACCTGCTTGGAGTTCCAATGAAGCCTAAGTTTCAGCTTCCTCACAGACACAACATTCTCCCCTCTTGATTTTCTAATATTGATTTTCCCTCTTCATATTGGACATTTCCTGTCCTACAGGAAGCAAAACGGAATGAGTATCACTGATTTCACTGTAGGTGTGCATCTCTACTCTGCATTCACCTGAAAGTTTTAACTTTATCACCCCATAGAAAAAAAGTCCAGCTTTTTTTTTTTTGGTCTATTTGGTAGATATGAGCAAATTGGAGTTGATTTTTCTTTTACCACTGGGTCAGTCGTAGTACATATCTTAGACTTCAAGTATGGAGAGATTGTTCTGTATGCACCTTACTGTGGAAGCTGGAAGCTCAATGGTTGCTGCCATCAAATATTTCTGGAGGTTTTTTTTTTAGGGTTTTGCGGTTTAGCGTTTTGACCAACTCCCTCCTTGAGACCTCGTGGTATCTGTTGTTGACGTCATCTTTTTGCCACATCCAGATAGCTTTGTTAACCATGTATCCAGCTGTATCTCTAGAAAATGAGGGTCTTCGCTATTTTAATGTCCTTTGTCTCACTTGTGTGAGGCAATGATATCTGTGGACAAATTTGGACTATTCTCTTGACTTAGCCATGTTTCTAACATGCAATGAAATATCACTTTCAGAAGTAATGGTATCTGAGAGGCTCCATCTCAAGCTCCCCTGATGCATCTAATCAATGCTGTATCTTGATTGATTGTTTAAGGCATTCCTAATATCACCTATGAATTGTTCATCTGTGCTTTTATGAAGAATTACATTTAAGAGACTAAATACAATAACTTTGAGACTGCAATCGTCATTTAAAGGACAATCTATATTTGGCTTATACAAAAATAACCTCTAGATAACCCAATATTTATCTTCTTGTTTGTATATTAGGCACAGGTATAACTTAAACATTTTAATTTTTTTTTTCTTTAATTTTAGATTACATCAGAGGTGGGATAAATTGAACAAAGTAAACATAGCATCAGGTAGAAAACACATCAATTTAGCATGTTCATGCATAAACTACAATATTTGCTTGGTGTGAATAGGATAACTTTGTATTCAGAAATGTCTGATCTGTAGGTGGAAAATAAAGTGTAGCATGCACATGATATGTTGTATTTATATCAATCTTCCAAAAAATACATAAAAAGTTTTAAATTAACAACATGAATTCCATGATCTTGGATAGCAAAGACGTTTTCAAATTGAAAACAATGTTTACTCTTTCATTTCAAGCAATTTGTGTGATGTAATATCAGTTCATGGAACAGGCTGGTGTTTCACACTTCTGGTGTGCTGTTTCTGTATTTTGAATATATAGTTGTCTATGGGTCTCTGTGTGTGACCTTTATTAGTATCTGGAGGTTATTGGCCCTCTGTCGTCACTTTGTAAAGAGGAGCCCTAATTAAAGGAGTTCCAGTTGACCATTGTGTGACAATGGAAGGAAGAGATTGCCTTTCAGCTCGGTGACCAATGCAGAAACTTCCTCCTCCTCCTGTCGAATAAAAGAGTCCGATAAAGAAAGCGATGAATGCCTAAACCAAACAAAGGCTCTTTAAAAGACTGTCACCATGCTATCTGATATCTCCTGCACCACCAGCACTCCTTTGAATAAATCTTTTTCACTGAAGCAGGGAGAAGGAAATTAAAAGCTGACATTTAAAAGGCTGCTACTAGGGCTCAAGGCCCCCAGGATCAATACCAAGGTATCTCACAAGTTTCCCACATATTAGCTCATGTTTCCACAGGGCATCACAGACCAATAAAATGAATCCAAAATCACTTTTTGGAATATTACTGTTTTGTAAACATTCAGTGGAGGTGAGTGAAAGCTGACTGAGTTGGGTAAAAGTGCCAGGGTGTGTCTTCTGTTTCTGTTCCTGTGTGTTTAGAGGCTCTCCTGTTTCCTGCATCGGCACCTTGAATTGACATTGTTCATTGGGGATTACGAGTACTGTCAACAGCATCATACTGGAGAGAGAAAGAGAGGATGAATCAGAGTAAGAGTAAACAAGAATAGTAAGGTGTGGAGTTTTCTGTAGACAGAGTGAAGGGGTTACTTAAAGCAACATTACTGACATTTTTGTACTGGGTGACATTGTCAGCTTGCAACTTTGTGAACAGGTTGTCAACTGATGTGCAGCCTTACTCAAGGTCATGTATGTTCTCCCAAAGGAGTTATGGCTGTCCCCTTTTTCCCTGACATGCAAACACGTGTCCCGCCCTACACATATGAGACTATGACCTCCGTCCTCTCCCACAGCTCCTCAAACTTTCCCTTTCTGGAGCCCTGTCACAAAGTTACCCTCACCTATTGCTGCCTTGTAACCTTTCTCCGTGTAGCCCTGCTTTAAAAGAGCTTAGTCACAGCTGAGCCAATACCAGTACTGGGAGTTCCCCACAACAAATAAAAGAGCTCTGGTTCCTATACTTCTGCTACAATAAATAGGCAGCACTTTAAGGGCTCGTAATCAGTCTAAGTGGTCTTCTTTCGTAATACACTATTATGCATGAGATCATGAGCACCAAACAGGAATATAAAAACATGCCATTAAATAGCTTATTAAATTATTTTACTAAATCTCACAGTAGCACTCATTCTGTTTCTACGTCTGTCTGGTGCTTTAAATCTTTGTGTTTCTGAGGCTACTTAGGGCTTTAGCTTGTCAGGTAATACCTCGTACATTGGAAGATGGGCACGATGTGCGTCAGTGATCAAGCTGATCAAAGACAACAAGACAAGAACAGGCAGAGCTGTCAGCAGCCATCAGCCTGTCTGTATCTGATTGTTATGGACAGAGCTGACAGATCTACTAGCTGGTGTTATAAAAATCAGAGAGCAGCTGAAAGGAATTGGTTAACTAAAATAAACTGAGCAGTTACTGGTAGAAATGCTCTGTTATATTTTTATATGGTTTAAACTCCTCTTATTGAAAAGACAACTTGTTGAAGTGACCATAGTTTGTATCCAGCTATGTTGAAGTAATGCACGGCAGCCTCTCCCTGTCCTTTCACTGCCCACTGATGGTCAGCTGACTGAATGTTACAGCTTTATTTGCTTACAAGAAAAAAAAAAAAAGTCCCTGTTTGGAAATCTTTCTGATTATGAATAATACAGGCAGTGTTTGACGTAAAGAAGCAGCTCCATTTTATTCAGATGACAATGTTTGGAAACAAAGGAGGAGAAATATATTCAGCAGCGAAAAGCAAGCTGGATATCAGAGCTCATAGCCTCACTAGTTAATGGCCTGTTACACTTGTTCTACTTGTGTTGGTTCATAAAAAGCAAAATTTCAAAACAAACACTTGAACACTGATAGTAAATTATTTTAGCCATAGTAAGAATAATTGTTTACTTTCAATTGCAAACAAAACAGAGTATGTTTTTCTTTTATATTTTGTTTTAATACTGTGATTCCTTGGTAGTTTTGTCTGGTTATTGTATACGAATCTCATACTGGAAAATGCCTCCTTTCCCTTGTCATGAAAATTATTGGAGCTTTTAAGCATGAAATTTGTATTTACTATTTTCTTTAGAATGAAAGAGGTCTGGAAAATAAAGATTGTTAGAAAACATTCCCCTTTACCCCCCAGATCTTGTTTGTGTTGTACAGAGCTCGAACCTTTCACACCTTTCCTTTGGCGAGAGAACAGTTCAACTCAGAGCCACACAGAGACAAACACACACACTCGGTTCTCAGTTTAATTTAAAAACACCAGTCATCCTTGTTTCTCCATTCTAAGAGAAAACTGATGCACCTAGGAAAAACGGTACGCCATAAAGATGGAGCCAGTCTGTGATATAGTAATACTGTTATATTCTCAGGTATTAAAGCAAGTGTTTTGCTTTGAACCACTTTATTAAAAATTCAGCTTAATGCGATTTGTGCAGGAATAAACTGAAACTCTGCATATACGTCAATATGACTGTTATATCAATATAAATTCAGTTTGTATTTACTGTTAGCGTAGGGGTTAGGTTTATGCGTTTGGGCCTGACAAAATATTTTGACAGATGTCAAGTTGGAGAAGACTCCAAAAGCGGAAGAGTTTGAGAGCCGTGTTTGCAAAGTGAGAGTTCAATCTTTTTTCCGTAGAGAGTGAACATCCTCTACAAATTTTCTCCTGCTGTCATTCCTGCAGCGCAGTGGTAATTTTTATAGTGTGTAGGAGGGAGATTGCTGGGACTAAGCTGCATTTCTGAGTATAAACAGCAGGGGCATCAGGCATAAAAGATTTCATAGATAAATGTTGGTGTATCAGTTCAACGCATAAAAACACTCTGATGCATAAAACTGTGCACGCACACAAACACAAACACACACACAACTGTGCACCTTTCCTTTATGCATCTCATTTTGTTTGAAATGTCAGCTGTAGGTGTTGCACCTTTATAAAGCTGTTTATGACCGTATATGATTGCCTATGCCATGTCCACCTTAACAATCATCAAATCCAACCTGTTTGGAGTTAAGCAATTACCTTCTTTTCCCAGTATTCAAATCTCTTAAGTATCTCGGACTTCCATTTGACTCCTCATTAGACTTTGGCACTTACATTACAGTCATTTCTCGGTCCTGTTTCCAGAACATGAGACATGGTTTCCAGAGCCTAAGATTATTCATACTTTGATGCTGCAGTGTTTTGACTATTATCATGTCCATGGCCTGGACAGGCCACCAGTTTCATGTCTGCAGCAGCCAGACTTCTCACTAAATTTAGTAAATACACTGAAATCACTCCGGTATTATACTCTCGACTCTGACTCACAGTACAACAAACAATTACGGTAGATTGTCCTTTTTTGATAACAGCGATGTGATGATATACTGTAATAACATCGTAAAATAAGGTTGTTACATTTGTCTCCATTATTGTATAAAGCAGTGTATAATCTAACTTTTATCTATCGAAGGAAGTAAACTTGCAAATATTCAATTAGGGATTTTAGAAAGTTGTTTTGTCAACATTTTTCCGATCTTGATACTTTTCTAACATAATCACTTGAGGATTATCTACATATTTATGCATTACGTTGTAGTATTTGGTTGAACTACATCCAGGAAGCCAAACACAGGATGGATATTAATCCAAACAAAGTTTTCAGTTTTTAATGCAGTCTTGTCCCAAAGCAGTTACAATCATATTGTTTTATTGCCGGGCGCTGTAACTGGCAAGTTATGTTAAAGGTTAAGAAAGAGGCCAGAGTTAGAAATCAGTGGCTTAATGTTTTAAATTAGATGTCTGGCCTTCTCTTAACCTTGATGTATAGCTTAGATCAGACATTTTTTAAACTCTATGTAAAATGTTTTGGAAAGAAAACCGTAACTTGTAGAATGACTTTTTTTTCCCCTCCCTGTTGGCTTCGTAAGAAAGTCTTTTGTGACTCATTGATTTTGATCAACTACCTCATTAATTCCCTGCAGATCCATTATATTTAGTTTCTGCCCTGAGAGATGTGAAATCTTTTTCATTGCACCAACATCTTCCAAAGTTATAAATTTATGTTCATAAAAGTGAAGTTGAATTCAAACTGATATTCATAACGGCACCAAGAGTGTATGTACTAGTATTTGGTGTATGTGTTTGTGTTAGTCGCATGTGTGCATCGATGTTATGACACCTGTTCCAGCATGACGCTCATCAGCGATGAGGACGACACAGGGTTGTGACACTCCCTGTCGATATGACAGCTCAGACAACATGGATGTTAATCTCCCCTAACTGCTTACAGCCTAATTAAATCTTCCAGAGGAGCTCACATGTGCAAATCCATGCACACACATAAAATACATGTGAGAACTTTTAATTTGGTCCTGGTTGTGTGTATTTTTTCCCCCTGTTCTCATCTAGAGAACAGGGGGAAAATAAGCAGTGGTTTGTTTGCTTATTAGAGCTCGTCTTTGACAAAAAGATGGAACCATTAAAGTTCTTCCACGGTGATGGGTTTTATATTGGTCATAAACCACTTTTCAGTTTCCATTGGGTGTTTTTTACCGTGTTTCTGGCTCTAATTGAAGGATGCCTTTTATTTGTAACATTTTCATCAGTCTGAACTTAATTAAAACATATCATAAATATTGCTTTTTAGTTGTGTCTGGCCAATATTAGTTTTTTGAGAGAAGTTTTCTTTTATTTTGCAGATTGTATATTGGTTTCCTTCAAATCATCCTTGCCCCCTTCACCCTTTTTGTGAGCTATTTCTCGATTATTCTGCTATTTCTTCAAAAACTGTTTCCAAATGTGATGGTGCTTGTACAGATCTCCTCTACTTCAACTTAACAACTCCATTTTGACATCGAGGTGCTTCGGTTTTCTTTCTGCTGTCCCACCGCATGTATCAGCTGACAGACTTTAGCATGAACAATGAATACATGATGGAAATTACTGTAAATACTGTAAATAACAAAGCAGGTATAAAATGACATACACCTGCTCATTTTATATGTCATATAACATATAAAATGACATACATGTTTTATATATCTCGCAAACAGCTTGGGCAAAAAACAACCAAAATGACTTAATCAAAAATTGGCAGAGAAAAAGTGGCAAAAAAGACCACCAGATGCATCCACATAGGAAAATGGACTAGTTCCTTTCTACCATTTCTTTATACCCACAAAGTTTGTGATTGTTTTTACTCTGCTTTGTTTACTTAAATTTATTCGAAGAACCAAAGAATGACTGCGTATCTGGTGCTTCCTTTCTAAACACTTCACTTGTTTTTTGTCCTTAATGTCCTTCCACAGACCGAGGAACTCCATTTACTTCGAGTTTCTTCCCATAATAACTTTCCCCCTTATTTATCTCTGTGCATCTGTTTTCTTATCTATTTGTCTGTTTGTGTATTACCTCTTTTTTTTTACCTTACCACCTTTTCCCCCGCTTGACTGTTTGCCATCTTCGTTCCGTGTATCGTTGTGCCTGTGATTCGGTCTTCTTTTTTTCCCTCCATCTTTGTCATCTGTCAAGGCTTGGCTCCCTCAGAGTTAAACAGGCTAAACAAAAAGATTACAAACAGTGGGCAGAGTGAATCTAAAGAGGAAGACAATTTGAATTTGTTGTGGATAAAGAATGAGGAAAGGGCTGTGCAGTCAAAGAAAGGCAGTGGAGTCAGAGTAAGGCTGTATTTGCCTGAGGGGAAAAGGCTGAAAAGTAGCTCTCTCAACAGATGTGCGGGGCAGTAAAGTGTAATTGAAATGCCAGCAGCAATGGTCTTATCTCCCTGCTACAGGAGCCTGCTGCCAGTCTCAACATCAGTTAGATGTCATTTTACCTAAGTCTGAATCAGCCTGCCACAATCCACAATCCCCATTCCTCTGATGCTAGGCAGGAGAAAAAGGCAGAAATGGATGAGGGGGAGGAGAAAGAAAGGGAGGGAGAGACAGGGTGGGGGATTTTGTAATAGGATTTCAGTAGCACCCAGTTAACTTCCACCACCTGGACTTAGTTGGTAATTTGATATGCCCCATCAATAGGATTCATTTACACCACCGCGGCATTACCATTGCCATTTCTTTGACTGTTTGAAAAAAAATATATAAATCGATTCATTTCTCCCCACACATTTCTACACTTGATCCTAATCAAACTGGAGGTGGGAGGAAGGAATTGAGGGAGATCTGTTCCAGAGTTTTCTAGCTATATACAAAGTCTTTACACCCAGAGGAGGGTTGCAGCCAGATGGCCATCCGCTGTGCTCCAGGCAAGGCTTTTTCTTTTTGGCCAGGCGACATCCCTATGGGGAGAACCATAATGTCCCCCCAGATTAAAGGCTGGCACTCCTGAGCTGCTGCCTTTTATCAGAAACTTTGCTTCCACAACATGGGATCATCTGTGGGACATTAAAGCTGACTTATTTCTAGAATGTAATCCTAACATGCCATGATTTTGTGCCAGTGGTTATTTTTGTGATGGCAGTGACAACTACCCTACAACTCTGCACCATTTTTGGCTCATATTTTTTTCAGGTACCACAAGTTGACATGAGTTGTAGCAAACTGGAAATAATAAAAAATACTTCTGAACTATACTGTACCTTGTAAAAGTACTAGTAACAAGTTTTCAGAATTTCACCAAATTATAATCTGTGATATGTTTAAAGTGTTAATGGTTTTCTGCCACCTGTTTTTTTTCTTGCCACACTTTATTTTCAAAAAAATTGAAAGAGTTGTGCTTCTACAAACTCTGCTATGTGAGCTGAGGATCTCAGTAGGTCTTACAGAGTTACTACTATTTCCTTTATCACTGTTTTGTGATTATTCCTCTCCTCAGCCGGCTTGTCAGTTTAGGTGGAGGCCTGAGGCCTGTGTTTTGGTATGTTGGTAGTTGTGCCATTCTCCCTCCACTTTCAGATATTAGTCTGAGCAGAGCTACATGAGACATCGGAAGTTTTGAATATGATTTTATCGCTGAACCCTGTTTTTTAAGATTCTCCACAACTTTATCCCTCATCTGCCTGCTGTGTACCGTCATCTTCATGGGACCATGTGTTCAGTTTTGTTCTCAAATAAATCTCAAAGGGCTTCACAGAACATATGAAGACCTTTTAGGGAGGCTAAAACACTCATAGATCTATCTTTAGTTCCATTACTTTCAGAGCCATCAGTTTAACTGTTTACTTTAGTCTTCTCAGAGTATAGAAGGTTGAAAACAAGTGCAGGCCAAACTTTACAGGTCTCTGTAAAAATCTTCTAATATCATTAATCACCTCCCATGACAAAGAAAAATTGATACATTAGTGATTAGCTCTCATCAAATTAAAGTTTTGAGGCTGTATTTGAGTCCATTTCTGTTTATTTTCCAACATTTGTTTTACTACATTACTTTACACTTCAATTTGAAAATGATACATTTTTAAATTATCTGTTAATTTGTGTTTCATTTCAGCGGGTGATTTTCAACGTGGTTAACTTCTCAAAGACTAAGAGTCTCTATAGAGATGGCATGTCCCCTGTAGTCAAGTCTACCAGTAGGCCAAAATGGTAAGTAAAAATGTTCATCTTGCACATCTCACTTTGCATTTTGTAATTTTAATCTTTTTTAATAATCCACAAACAGAAGTTAAGTCTTTTTATATTACTTTTTCCAACTTTGAAATGTGTCTTTGATCTAGATTACTCACATGTTCCCTAACAAACAAACGCACACGCACACCCCCACCCACACACATCCTCACACACAAAAGCTCACCTCATAGACCGAAACTTTAGCTTTCCAGATTGGATGCATCTGGGTGCATTAGCATGTGATCCTATGGTTTGGAGTCTGATGGCTGTCTGATGTAATAACGCTTGACTGATGGATGCAGAGATGTGTATGCACGCGTGAGAGTGAATGAATAGGTGGGGCAGGAGGGAATGGGCATGGTGCAGTGAGGTTGGGCATGGTGTCTGCCAAGCAGGCTGGTGTATCCAGCGGGGCGGAGAACAGGGGAGCATGATGAAGTGTTGCCATCCAAGAGGAGCCCTGACATCTGTCATCGGTTGATGGAGGGCATCGGCAAAAGCGGCAGGCATCTGCCACCCTGAGCTGTGCACGTCTGCTGGCTTCGTGCTTGCACCGACGATGGCGTGCCGGGTGCAGGCTAATAGGAAGAGACAATGGGCACGACACCGTAGTCAGGAAAAATGAACTGCTGTCTGCAGTATAGCACAGTGCAGCGTGGTGCATCTTAACTTAACCTCCTTGCTCTCTTTGTTTTCATTCCTTGTTTAGTTACAGCTGTCTGTTGTTTGCTCATGTGGAGGTATGACTGTTTTCTTAGATTCAATGTGTCTCCTTGTGTCTGCTTGCTCCATCAATTTATTCAGAGAATAGTATGCTTTGAATTTTGCTTTATCCTTCTGATGAAAGTAGTTTGTTACAGAACCAGCAGTATGTCTATGGCATATGACATCTATGTACAATAAAGCTCTAGGAATATCTAAAGGCATCTGGAAAACTCCATCCCAACCTAGTTTCCTGGAATCTCCTATTTTATCCAGACAATTTATTGCACTGGTGATGTAAATCATATTTATTGATAGGAAAAGTTTAACTGACTGTTATGCTTTATATGCTTTTGAAGCAGAGCAGAGGTCCAGTCAGGGTCACAACCTGGAGTTCTGTAGCGATAACGTCGGATTATATTACGTTGGATACAAAACATAGCTGAATTTATATCAGTTCCAAGTCAGATCTAGTTTTTAAAATGTACAACCATAACAAATGCGTGTTATATTGTGGATGTGGAGTCTTACCAAAAAGAGCCTCCGCTCTATGTCGTCTTCAGAGGTTTTTGTGTCAATTCCTTCTGTAGTTCTTGGTGCAGCGCCACCAGAGGCGATGGGGGACAGGTTTTTCAGTTAGTTTGAGTCATTTGACAGTGTAGAGTGAATGCGAACTGAAAATGTAACAAACAGATGCTGCAATTTTGAGTGAGTCCTGATTCTTGCAATGGAAATAAAAACTGTTGAAAAATGGACATGGACAGCTGCCCTGGTTGCTTGAAAAGAATCCTGCAGTGGAAATGTCCCTTCACATTGTGAAAAAAGCTTTGCTGGGAACGATGCAGATCTCTAATGTGATCCAACAGGTAACTCATAACTAAACTCATACTCTCACTACCTGTTGATCTGTACAGAAAGCACCTTAACATATTAAATTGCAATTTGTCCTTAAACCTTTTATATAAACCCTAAGATGTTTAAAGTTCCATGCTTTCTGGGTTCATGTTTCTTTATATTCTGATGTAGATGTAGTAGAAGCTAACATCGCTGACACCTGACTCTGTTTCCCTCCAAAGGCTAAACTAGTTTAACCACTCCTCTCGCCACCATGCCATCGAAGGGGCAAAAAGTCTCTCGCACTTGTAAAGCTATTTTCAACTGTTTCTAGGCTTCCAAGACCGCAGCTGTCATTGTCTGTGTCCCCAGAAAGTGGTCAAGATGCTTTTAACACAACCTCCTCTATTTGACTTTCCATGAGCACAACAAAGCACAGACAGCTCCTAAACTAGCAATCTTCTTTTTGACAGTTACAGATATGGAATAAATAAAAACGGCAGAGTGGAGAGCTTCACCTGTCTGGTCCAAACTCACACAGCTTAGGTTCCCTTCAGAAGAAGGGAGGGAAGCTGAGATGTCGAGACAGACGTGGAGGTTGGAGGAGAAAAACACAAAAAAACAAGACATAGATTAGAGACAGGTAGACACCGAGGAGAGAAGTGGAGAGAGTGAGCAGCAAAAGATTGCTCCCCACTGCCCACCAGCCTTATGTCTGTTTTTATCAAAAGGATCGTCAGTTTTAGCTAAGGAGATGAAGCCTTTATCTCCCCGTGCAGGTGCCTTATGTCCTGGGGCTCCAGATTCGTTTGGTGCTGGAGGCTGCAGAGCTTGACTTGCCTTGGCAAAGCTTGGCATCTCAGAGAGAGACAACTGCCAGATTACAGTCCAGCAGGACATTCACTGCTACAGGTGGAGGGATCTATCGTTTATCCCTCACTCAATCCCCATTTTCCTTCAGTCCATCCCTTCATGACTTTTCTAGCCAGGAGACACCGGAAGCCCGTATCATCCTACATTATAGCACAGCTGCAGGCTGAATGTTTGATAAGAAAAAGATTTACAGGCAAAGAATGAATTACTTTCTGAACTTTGCAACAAATTAATGATGAAGTTGTCATGAGCAGATAACTAAACTCATCTTGAAGTTTTTTTTTTTATTCTGTGCCGTGGAAACGAAAAACTGACAACCGCAATAGAGGAACAGCTGGATGCAAGCAGAGCTGTTACTTTGCACCAACATTAGTACCATATTCATTATTCATTGTGACTTCTAAAAATACCAATCGGCACTAGAAACTGGGAATTGACTTAACATTCAGAGTGAAAAAGTCTGAGTGTTTGAGTCAGAGAAAAGAGAGAAAACCATATTTTCTTGTACTAGTCTGTCGAACACAACAGCCCCCTCGGTGACAGTAAGTGCCAACCGAGCTCCCTGTGGTCTGCTTGTTGTTAGACTGCTAGAGCAAAGAATTGCTCAGGATCTTTATTTTCCGAGATAAGCTAATTAGAAAGTCAGGGAGCGTGGCGTAATGCAGCTGTTGGAGGCCAGAATGCTGCAACTAGGATAATGGCCAGCAAGGTTGCACGAGACTGCATCAACCATTAAAGAAAAGGGAAAAGTGTGATAGAAGTTGTACAAAGGGACTGCAATAATGGGTTGTATTATTAGTTTATGTGCAAAAGATTGAACAAGCCATTTAAAAATTGATAAGTTTTGCTTTAATGCTTAAGCGGGCACCATACATGGTGAATCAGCTAATAACATGGCAGTAAGTCAATACATGTAAACTTCTAGATGTGGTTGGTGAAAGTGAGCATTAGAATGGGGAAGGCAAGGAATTTAGGTGACTCTGCGTGGACCATGGTTGTTGATACCAGACTGGTTAGAGTGTTTCAGAAACTGCTGATATACTGGGATCTTAATAAGCAATCATTTCAGTTTTGTGTGGCAAAATGAAAACATCCAATGAGTGATATTTGTGTGCAAGAAGGTACCTTGTTGATGTTGGTGGACAAAAGGCAGACTGGTTCAGGATGATAAAATGGTCCACAGTTGCTCAAATCACCAATCATTACAAACAAGATATCCATTATTTCATCTCTGAGAGCACAACATGTAGAAACTCAAGTAGATGGGCTTGTGCAGCAGAACACTACACCGGATACCACTCCTGTCTGCTAAGAACAATAAATTAAAGCTGCAATTTGTGGAGGCTGATATAAGTTTGTTTTTTTTTTTTTTTTTTAAGATGTTGCATGGTCTAATGAGTCTGGTGATTTCAGCTGCAACATTCAGATAGTAGGGACAGAATTTGATGTAACTTTAAAAGTGTGAGTTGGTCCTTTTCTATAAGGATAGTTTATTCTGGTATTGGTGTAATAGTGTGTGGAATATGTTCTTGGCACATTTTGTAGTTTATTGTACTACAGTGGCCTTCATATTCAAGAGAACTCCTTTGGGATTTAGTAAAATAGGTGATCCTCATCATGGATGTACATCAGAGAAAACTGCAGCAAAACGTGATCATATCACATCAATATAGACCGAAATCTTAAACAGGGTTTCCAACGTTTTGTTGAATCTGTCACAGAATAATAAAGCACTTCTGGAGGTAAAACAGATTCCAACTTTTGAGTATATAAGGTCATTTGGTTAAAATACCAGTCAATACCATGTCAGTGAGTGTGAAAATATAAATCTAGCATTAATGATCCTCAGACTATAGATTTAGGTACTTCTATTCAAATCGTTGCCCAATTACCAAACTCTTACTCAGTGGGAATCTGGACAGTTCATCTGAAACTTCCTTCTTCTCTTGTTGACTCGACTCACTGAGTTCAGTCTGAGGCTATTTTATAACTGACTTCAACTAAATGCAGCAATCGACTCATTTACACTGTGTTTTTAAACCTTTTAGAAAAGCACTCTATTTAAACCATAGAAAAATGTAAACCCTACTTGCTAATTTAATTACAAAGACCACATTTGCAATGATTTGTGTATCAAACACACTGATTTGGAGTGTCACCTTTAATTAACTTTTCACTTTTTTGTTTAGTCTGTAGGTGTGTGGGTAAAAATAGCTTCACCTCTAACTGAGCTAACGGATGAACAGTCAGAGTTGGGTGGGGTGGGGAGGATTAGTTGCCAGACATTGCTTCTAAAGTTGGAACCAACCAACCTTGATGAAAGGTAAATCTGTTTTTTCCCTTGCACTTTTTTATGGGGCACAACAAATAAAACCGAATAGAGATTTCTTTTGTTTATTTTTACGAGCAGCTGTGCACAGCTGCTTGTCTGACACACACATACAGTCAGTCAATCAGTGAGTCAGTCTGGTAGCTTTTGCATCTCAACTGAAATCCCTCCTGTAAGCAGGTGATTCAACAGCAAAGTGAAATTCTATTTGGAAGTGTCTGCCTCCCCATCGAGGTGCATGTTTGCAGTAATTGTTCTGTCAATCAGAAATGCTCCGTCCTGTGTTTTTATTTTTTATTTTATGACTTGCCACCTGTTAAGTCCTGGCAGAGGGTGAGGGAGGGGGAGAGGTGAGACAGAGGTGAGAGGAAGACACTGGATATGTCCGCTGGTCTGTGTGATTCTTCCTGCTCATGTTTTAGTTTGCTAGGGTGTGAGGGTGTGTGTGGGTGTGTGTGTGTGACTCAGTGAATTTAATCTTTGTTTATATGTTCAAATATGCAACTGTAGCATGAATTGTTACTTATTCTTTATACAGTTTATTAAACTTGATGTAGTTTGTTTTATTCAATTGTAAAGGTGCTACAAATAAACAGTTCAGATATTTTAGCCAGTAGTTGACTATAGACCTAACTAGGAAAGTGTAATAAAAATGTAGTATCTGCAATTCTTTTACTTTGCTTAATGAAATCTGCAACCTTAACTAAACTTGACTGCAGATTCAGTGTTTTATTTTGTTTTTCTGCCAAAACAAAAGACAAAAGAGGAGCTTCTGACTAACCAGAGTTTAGCAGAAAGCAGATCAAAAGTAAATAATTGTAAGTTGATAATATGTCAAACACCTTTACACATGGATACACAAAAATGGTAAACTCTCTGGAAATATCAAACAATTTAAAATATGTCTGTGGCATTTTACAGTATGTTAACTTTTGAAATGTTGAACATCAGTTTTTTATGCTTAAAATGTAGTGAATTGGTTTTCTTTGTCAATCAGAGAGGAGTCTCCAATCTGGTAAAATACGAAATTGTATTGTTTACCTGCAAGGGCGGTGAATGGAAAATAGATTTTTGATGTCACTTTAGTGCTTTGTGTGTCAATGGCAAAACATTTTGCACAAAAATGTTCTCATGCCCAGCAGTAGGCAGCTCGCATCTTCAAGGGAAGAAACAAACCTCACCTGTGATTTGTTGAACTTGATTTATGGTGATAATTCAGCATGTGGAAGAGTTTACTAATGTTATGTTGTTAATGTTTTCGTGTCTGTCTCTGTTAAGTTTCAAAGTAGTAGTTTTATACAGTCAAAAATATTTTCTTAAAGCCAAACACATTGGGTTTAGTTCAATAGCACCAATTGAGAATGGATCTTTTCCCGAGACAATTTTTGGCACATAAAGGTCCACTTCATAGCCAGTTAAGCAGCATCTAATTTACTGTTTTTTGTTTGTTTGTTTTGTTTTATTTAAATCAGATTTATTCCAAATGAAGCGATATAAATATAAATATATTGATGGGATGATTATGAATCATAAGGACTGAGGCTTGTGTATTATCTTGACTTTTACCATCTCCAAAATCCATCCCATCTATTTTCTGTTCACCATTGTCCCTAATGGGGTTGGGAATTGCTGGTGCCTATCTCCAGCTACGTTCCAGGTGAGAGGCAGGGTACACCCTGGACAGGCTGCCAGTCTGCCACAGGGAAACACAGAAACAGACAGGACAAACAACCACGCACACACACTCACACCTGACAGTCATGTTTTTGGACTGTGGGAGGAAGCCGGAGAACCCGGAGAGAACCCATGCATGCACAGGGAGAACATGCAAACTCCGTGCAGAAAGACCCCGAGCCGGGAAATGAATCCAGGACCTTCTTGCTGTAAGGCCATCTCCAAAATGTAGCTAACATATCAGCCCTTTTTTAATAAAGGCAATTGTCTGAATAACAATCATAAAAAACTGTAATCCATGAAACTGTAGTTTATTATGAAAATATAACATAAAAGTGGCCAAACTAAAAAGAAAACACAATGTTGCAAAAAAAAACAAAACAACAACAAAAAAAACCTCATTTAGCACAGCAGATGAAGCAGATCTACTTGTATTTGTTGTATGTTTTACTCATACGGCTTGAAGTGGCAGAGGAAAATTGCACTTGTCAGCCTCAGAGAAACCTTTTATCCTATACCGCACGCCTCCCTTCCTCCAACTGCAGCAGTGCTGAGCAGGGCCATCTGACTCTGAACACGGGCAGTGTGTGATGATGGTGAGGGAGACGGTTTCTCTCCAAGGGACGGAATGTCAGGCAGCAAATTGAAGACAAACAAAATGTAAAGGTTGTATGATAACTACAGCAGACCTCGCAGATTCCTCCTAAGGTTCGGCACGCATCTCACTCGGCTCCTCGCCTGCCGCTGAGCCGCTTGCACAATTAACTGTGTGCCATGCCTTTTAATAATAGACATTTTAATTGTCGACAAATGAAGAGTGATGTAAAATAGCTAATAGCTTGTGCTAATTAATAGGGGAATTGAACGCTTGTTAATTAAGGGCAAACAGGACAAGGACCGTCTCGGTTAATTTGTGCAATAAAACCGAGACGAACGACTGATTTCTTAACTGATCCTCTGCAGAAAAACACCAAGCGACCCTCCACTCTATTGTCTGAAAACACTCGTGGTCTCAATTCTTGCCTTTACCTCTCTGTCCTTTGGTTGGATTTTGAGACGCATGCATAATCTAAGCATACACAGAAGTAATATAAACGAGAATGGCCTGGCCTCCTGCATATGACTCCCCAAAGATAAGAGGAAATGAAACAAATCCTACCTACATAGTGTCCTCAGAATGCAATAAAGGCTATTAGCCACAAGTGTTTTGGTGGTATAATAAAACGCTTGATTTGTTTTCATGTCTAGCTGATAATTTAAACAGAAACCAATTTCTGTTCATATTTAGGATGCCGTTCTGCTTCAGTTATGTCTTTGTTTCCTCAGCTTTCTTTAGCTGGCCTTGGAGCTGAACCTTAAAACCAGTTTACTGTCCTTTCATACCCATCTTTCTCTGTTCAAAAGCTTTACTGCCATGTTGTTCTGAAACACATTTATTACACCTGCAGTCTACTGTGCCTCAGGCCTCCTTCTCAATGAGACCTGAGATAATTTCCAAGGGGCTCCATGCTTTCTTGATTTCATTTAGCAGTGGAAACTTTAACAATCATGTGAATCTTCTTGAGATTTCATTTCAGATGCTAATATAAAAGACATGTTTTATACGATGTTCCCTCCCAATCACCATTGTCTAATGGAGAGCTGGACTTTTTGGGGTTTTTTTCAAACTAAAGTAAAGACAGATGTAAATGAAGGCAGTGACTATGGCTTTCAAGCATCTATACCCTTTTAATCTTTTAACATTTAGTCACATTACTACCACAATCTTCTGGTCAAAAACAGTAAGGACAGGGAACCTACTCAGTTGGATCAAACTAAAAAAGAAAATCTGTTGGGGGGTGCAACCACCTGGGATGGCGGAAAACATTCATCTTCCAGCACAGCAACAATCAGAAACAAACATATAGCTACATTTCCATAGCTACAGTGCATTACATTAAACCAATTGTTTTGAAACATTAAAATATGCATGGCTGGTAGAGACATGCCTAAAACGTCTTGTGGTTCTATTAAAATATTAACTCACAGAGGCTGAGCAAGAAGGCAGGCTGCATTTTTCAGATTTACATTTGCTAATTTGAAAGCCAAATTAGACTCCACTTTGTGTTGGTCTATAACATAAATAAATTACAGTTGGCTTTGTGGTTAAAATATGTTTGAGATGGACTTCATAAACACACTGTATACATTACTCCCTTTTCACCACTAAAGGAACTGACTGGAATTAAGAAAAAAAAGACAATACTTGCTATATAAAGTTGTTTTGACTCAAATCCAAACGTGGTTGGATGTGTGTATTTTATGCACTTTGATTACAAAAATGTTCACATATGTGTCGTTGTTAAAGAGTTGAGAGAAAAGAGCTCTTCTTTAAAATGAAATGCCACTTTTCTGTTTCCACTTCTCAGTGCATTCTGCAAGTATTTATTATTTTAGGTAGAACAAATTAGGATAAAGAACAAGAGAGGGAGAAGCTCCAACTGCATCAGTCAACAGCTTGCACATTTTTCTTGTTCACAGAAACTCATTAGTATGCTGCCAGAGGTTGTGAAAGAGGATTATGTGGAGGAAATAATGGGACAAAATGTAGCAAATAGATTAATAATCTTCTGGCTGATAAGGATGCAATGTGTGTCTGTGGGTGTGCACAGCACCACATATGCCCAGTTTTGCAATGAAACAGTAAGTATATCACGACAGAGAGGCAAGTTGCCCCTGACTCTCCATTCAACCCACAAAAAGACTTACCTGGACAGTTTTATGTTTGCCTGGAGGAGAATTAAAAAGCCACTTCATTTCCTCTTTTACAGGCTGGGTAGGCATGTCAGCACAGCCCTCCCTCTGAAAGCGCTCTAATCTAAATGCTTTTGTCAAGGGAGATTTGGTAGATTGCAGTAGGCAGAGGTACAAATTGGTTGTGTCATCTTATAATGAACTAGGTGAGGCGTTGCAGTTTTTCTGCAGCCAACAGCCTGATGATTACTATACTGTAAGTCCAAGCTGTCTTTAGTGTTGCAGGCGGAGGACCTCACCTTCACCCCATCTTGTTCAGGAAATCTGTTCTTATGAACTTGGCAAAATATTTTATCAGGGTAAGCCCAGTAAATCCAAACACATTTTACAGCTGCTTATTCTTGAGTTATGTTATACATAGACTGCAGGACCTGAAGGTCCAAGCTTCCTTTATAAAACATGTCCACCTGCCACTATTGTGTGATGACTATTTATATATACAACACTAATTATTTTCCCTATATAAGATACTGTATACCAATCTGATTGAGAAGATGCTTTGGGTTGGATGTGATATTCCTCATATTACAAAGAATCCCTCTTTAAGCAATCATTTCCAGAGGCTCCAAAACAGAGGCAGCCTACCTTTTCAATTTGTTGAACTTTTTAATTTGGACTGATGACATTACCTCACAGATGATGCCAGAAGAAATTACTCTTCTACTCTGACCTTTCTTTCAGACAACTTCACTTCAGTACAGACTGTTGTCTTGGTGAAGTTTGGGTTGTAGTTACACGATTATTCTAACATAACAGGCTTAGTGTCACAATTGCTAGCTTGATGCTTACATTCATAGAGAAAGTTGCATCACACATATGCAATATCCATGAATTCTGTCAACCCTTTGCCTTTATCGGGTTTCTTCTGCGCATGTTCATCTCCGGGTTTTCAAAAATACTTAAATCTGTGCCCTTCACTTTGTTTTATTTGGTTGGGATAAGGAGAAGAAAACAGAGATTAGGTAAATATTTTACTGAAACTGTTTTCCTGTCACTTTGAGTTGAATTTGCTACGCCTTAAACAAGAAAGTAGTGAACTGAAGCATAAATTTTGGGGAGCTGAACCGTATCAAAACTCAGGACTGTAATTTAAATCCTGGTTCAGAGTTGCCGCCCTACTTATTTTCCTGTTGTAACTGAGATGGAAGTATGACATATTGATAGAAGGATAATTTGTTTGCTTTCTCAGTCCTGGCTGGTGATACTAGCTATTTTCCCATGTCATGTATCCCATATAATGCCACGTAAATTGCAGGTATTTCAAGTATCCAAAGTTTATTTGCAACAGATGTAGTATAAAATTGTAGCTATCAGTGGAAACTGAAGCTTTTGTATGTTTGAAGATGTTTATAGTGTTGATGTCTGAAAATGTCCATTGGACCATTTGCAAAATTGCCAAAGAAATCCTCCCCTCCATCTCTGTCCAACTCACAATGCCAGATGAAAGCTCGACCTGACAGCACAAACTTTGAAAGCCTATAAAAGCTATTGTGTTCTTGTATAGAGCAATGCTACACAAATTTGTGTGCCTGTATAGGTTTCCTTCTGCCTGGGTGGCTTTGGGTGTGTGCACATGGCTTGCTCTATGAATGTGTGCATCTGTTTGTACTTGCTTGTGTTTGTGTTTGTCAGCAAGTTTGTTGACAACACTGTAGGACATCAGGGTGGGATTGCTCTGACTGCGAGGAAACAGTTCATCTGAATATAGATGGGTCCCATCTGGAGGCGGTTGGCTTCGGCCCTTTATAATTTTGTAAGCAGCTAAGCATCTGGGGCCCGCTAATGAAACCAAAGGCACAAGAAAAGGCCCTGGGCTACTGCAAGCTGCCTGTAGCTGTCAAAAATGTAAGACTGGAGATAGGGATAAGAGTGGAAAAATGGATGGAGGGAGGCATGGGCCAGGAGGAAGGAGTGTGTTGAGAATATTGGATATCTTAAAGAGACCTCGATGACTCCTGTGAGACAACATTCAAGAAACCCAAGTAGGCCATTAGAAAACTGAGCCATAAAAACGAAGACAGTGGTGTCTTTATTGTGGCCCATTAACTTGGATGTTCATGTGGAGATAGCTGCTCAGTGTGGTAATGTAATGAGCAATACAACCATGCCCCTGCAATGACTGATGCTTTAGGTTAAAAAAGGAAGAGGAAGAAAAAAAAAAACACTTTTTGTAATTAACAGAATTAGCAAATGTCAGCTTTTGTGCAGTTTGCGACCAACATGGCTTGCATGGTTTTCCCATCAGGCTTATGAATATTTGCTGGTCACCTTATTTCTTATCTGAGGGGGGAATAAAGAGTCATTCTCTAATTATGACTGACCTGAGAAGAGCAATTTAGAGCAGTTTATTTATTTTATTTTTGCAATCTACAAAGTTGTACGTCCCAACTTTGTAGATTCGGACGTACAATCTGCAAAGATTGCACGTGCAAAACTTGTGCAAACCACCTTCTTGTAATGAGGATTTTGGCTGTCATCATGGAGAGTGTCAGAGAGTGGAATGATAATGATGAGCAAAAGAAATCCCAACACTCGCCTCATGTGCTGTCTGTTTGGCCCTAAATTTATTGCACCTGCTATTCTATTCATTGTGCTAATGCAATCCTGTTTTTTTGTTTGTAGAACAGGTTTGCACGTGCAATAAAATTGGTTATTTTTGTACATGCAAACATTTAGAAGATCAGGCTGTAAGAGTGGATTTATTATAAATTTTTTTGGTGAAGATTTTTTTTCACTGGTGGCCTTAATTGAGCAGTGATTTGGTAGGAAAGAGGATGAAGAAAAAAGGTAAAGGCATGCAGCAAATGACCTGAGACTGGGAATCGAACCCAGGACAACTGTGCCAAAAACTATAGTCTATGCATATGATGTTCCTGCTGTAACAACTGAGCCAACAACTTAAAAACTTAAGACTTGGACTCTGACATAAAAGTTGAAAAATACCCCTGGCAAACTCTTTTTAGTCCAGTAATATCCCAGCAGTTTGCTTCACTGTACTGAATTGAGCAGTACAGGTCATAAATTGGTCAAAGTATAAAAAATATCTTCTGTCACAGACACTCTGAAAAATGCAATGAAAAGATCAAAATCAACACCGTGGCTGCAGGCCGTAGAAACCCAGAAATGTAGGAAGAAAACATTAAAAATGTAAGAAATCCTAAGGAATAAAAGAACTGCTTTCTAATAGACCTTTTATAACCATGATCTAGGGGTACTTTTCAGATGTAGATTTCTTTGCACAACTGTGGTGTTAAGGCCCATATTTTTAAGGGAACTCAAAGAGTTATGTCTAAAAGTCCAGCTTCTTTAATGTTAAGTTAGATTATCTGCAGGAGGAAAGCATACTTATTTCTGTAGAAATAAAATTTGTTCTAAAAGTATAAATCATACTACAGCTCCAAGTTTTTGAAAACCTGATTGAGTGAGTCAAGAGGTCATGAACTGTCCTAACACACTTCTGACTCTTGTCTCTCCTATTATTGGACTACTTTGACAGCCTCATTAATGACAGATCACTGAAGCTAGCTATGTTTCTTAAATGACCAGGTGTTGTAGGGATGTTCATAGAGATTCTTGATGGTAGTTACTCAGCCAGGCAGATTTAGCATGATGTTTTTCATTCTGTCAAGTAAACAAATAAAACGTATGTGTGCCGCAGCCAGATCTCTGCTTTAATTTTCACACATCAGTGTTTTGTTTTTTTATTCCTCCTCCAATGCATCATAGTGAAATTAACTTAGGATTGTCATAACAAAACATAATAAGCCGAAGTAAAGATGTCTAAATCATGCTGAAATGTTTTCTCCTTTCATCACAACACAGTTACATCATTGCAAATAAAGCTGAGATTTTCTGCATGGCATTTTTTTTCTGATCCAGCAATCTTCACTAAACTAATATACCCTCTGTTAAATGTTTGAATTTACAGAGGTTAATTTTCCGCATTCTTTTCTTTGGCAGGAAAATGAGTGTCCTCCTTCTAACAAGTTGCTTGCAATTTATATACAATTGAAATCTGATATGCACAAAAATAAAACATATCTTTACACTTGCAAAATATACTTTTTTTTGTCTGGTTCACTCTTGGGTACAGTGTCCAGATGCCTTAATTGGGTTAATCTTTTCAAACAGTTATGTCCAAGTATAAACACCCTGGGAATGTCTAGCCATCATTGGGGCAGGTGTGGCTCAGTGGAAAGAGTAGTCGTCTTGCAAAGTGCTTCCTGCCATATGTCGATGTGCCTGCAACCCCAAGTTGTCTGCTGTTATGAATATCAGTGTACGGCATATAAATTTGAAAGTGTTTGAGTTTGACTGGATGACTGCGGTTCTTGGAAATCATTCTGCGTTATTATTACGACCACAAAAGTGCCACAGAAACACAGCCAACTTACCATAGCAGAGTGTTTCTGTGCCCAAACAATGAAAGGATTTGGTCTGAAATCAACTTCAGAACACCTTGATGAAGTGAGATTATTTGCAGTGAAACAAGGTCTTTGTTGATATGAGCCAAAATTATTCTAATATCAGCAGTCACAAAAAAGTCAGATGTGGTTCGCAGTTCCCTGATGTCTGAACATAGTAACCTAAAGCATCAAACCGACCTGATAGTTCTCCCTTTTGTTTCATGAGGAGCGGGTGAAAATTTCAGGAAACAATTGCAAGACGTTTCTGCAGGATATGCAAAACCAAAGACATACTGTGAAAATCTGGTTTTTGCTCAGTTTGTGACATCACTAAGTCAGTGTGTCATCTTGATTTCCCTATAAATTTGTAAAAAGTGGATCATAAAATAATCCATATTTGTAAACATCAGTAAAGTAGGCGGTTTAATTCAGTGATCTACTTCTCCGTTCTGTGTCTTGAGATTACCCATTCTTCTCTTTTCACATTCTCACCTTCACTCAAGTTATATGGATGACCCTGAGCAACTGTACAGTTCACAGTGGCTATTGCTAGTGGGTTGCTTAGGGGATGGAAAGCCATAGGTCCTTTTTCCTAAACTTTATTATTATAGCCCCTTTATTACTATGTCTGCCTGATTTCCCAGTGGCAATGAAATGAAAAAGCAATTGGTTCTCCTTTTTATTACTGTCATCTTTGTTTTCAGACCTTGAGAGTGAAATTTCCTGAACTCAAAGAGTTGCACTTTTACCCTTGTCTGAAAGCAGGAGGAAGAAAAACAATAACTGGGACAATAACAATGGAGATCATAAAAAAAAATGACCTGTCAGAAAGGCAACTGAAACCAGAGGGCCACCAGCATGTCGACACCCACCAGTTGTTTATGACTAGATGAGTCAGTAAGAGTTGGATGGTGGCCTTCGCTATCTGCCAACTCCCACAGTCAAGGAAAAGATGTTTTAGAGGAGATTAAGATCACAGATGGTGAGGGAACAGGGATGTGGAGAAAGGAGGCAGAGGTGGAGGGTGGCAAGAGAGAGATGGATGTATCAAAAAGAAGAAAGCAGAAGAGGGAAAATTTGCAAAAAAAAAAAAAAAAAGAGGGTTTTATAGGATAAAGGGGGAGATCAGGAGGATCACTCCCCTGGGGTCTTTAGTAACCCCATGGAGACATGCTGATGGGAGACCAGACAATGCCTCAAATCATTTATTCATCTGCTTCATTAAGGGAGAATGGCAAGGCTGTGTAGGGACCCGCAGGTCACTCACCGTTCAAAGAAAGCTTCAACTGTGTCAGCTATTTATTTGCCTCGTTATGAGCAACACTTAAAGAAATATTTATACTCTTTTATTTGGACTCGGTCTTGTTCAGCATTTTCATGCTGTCGTTTTAAATCAGCTCTGCAGTCTGTACAGTAACTTATGCATTTTTTTTTTACTTCATCTAATTGCAGATACAGCAGAAGACAGTACAACATCACAATGCCTGCCCTGCAGACCTCCACACGTGTAATTATAATCGAGAAAGATAATTAAGAAGGCGGAGAAGAAGACAGATCTTGTCATTTGGAGAACAATGCTGTCCAATCTTCTCATGTGTATTCTTCTTCCTGAATTATCAGCTGATGTGTTAGTGCAATCAGCCAGAAAGCTTGCTGCTCTGTTTGAAAGCCATAAATGTCAACACACAAACCTCTAATTTAGTTAAGATTCAAAAGTTAATGACATCAGAATGGTTGTTGTGGGGGGAGAAAGATTCGTGTTGGTGTGATTCCTCACTGATCTAATCATCTTCTAATCACCTGTCATGCAAAGACTTGTAGTGTGATTCTGCACATTTTGTGCTGCTGGCTCTTCTCAGACACATACTCACAAGGATAGACAATGACATAGTTTTAATTTCAACCACAATTTAACTCACGTTTGTGCTCATCAAGCCAGTTATAGAATTGTATCCCCTAAATCTGCACAATGCAGCAAATAAGGGAAAACCTGATCAATAATTTCCTCCCCCATTATAATCTCACTCCTCTGTCTGTCTCCTAAACATTTGCCCTAGTTCTCTTACAACTACCAATGCATAACCTCCTACTTGTCTCACAGTTTTACCTTATTCGGTTTAGTTTTATTTGAGTTTATTTTTAACAAGTTAACTTAAGTATTTGCATGCTGCTGGTAAGGGAGATAAATAAATAAATAAATAAATGCTCTATTCTTAAGAAACTCAAACAGCTCCCTGTAGTCTTGAAGTCTGTCTGTCTGCAGTGCAGAGAAGACTGCCAGTGGACCCGGAGTTATCTTTAAAACTGCTGCTTGTGCTTGTTTGTAAAGGTCAGACCAAACAAGCTGCATATGAGTCTTATGTAAGGATACACTATAGCAGAAATCTTGCACCTTTCTTGGATGTTTAAATTAGCCATTCTGTACATTAATGCAGTGTTATTTCAGGATTAACAAAGACTTGAGTCAGTGTTTGTTTTCTCGGCTGTCTAAAAATATTCAAGATCTTTAGCAGTAGTGTATGCAAAACAAGCGAAAAAACAAACATAGCTCCATTACAGGTTCAACATACAGGTTAGTGTTTCCAATAAAATATAAACACATTCTTAAGAGAAAACAGGAAGAATAATCTTTTGTCAGAGTAAAATCTTAAGATTTTGACACAATTTAAAACCAAATTATAAATTTAGGTTTTATTTATAATGGTCAGGGCAGCTGAGTATTTGTTTAATTGTTTGTTTTAAATCAGATTTATTAGTACTATGTTCATCTATACTTTAACATGTTTTAATAGGCATGGTTTGACAATAAAGGTCCAAAAGGATCTGGACTGATATATTTAAATGCCAATAGGTCTGCTACCACATAACAGCAGTGTGCATGTGTGTGTGTGTGTGTGTTTCCATTTGTGTGTACTGGGTCTTCACTCACTCACTCTGGCATCTTCCCTGCTCTCCTGGCCAAACTAGCAGCTGGCAGATAGAGATTGCCCACTCATCAGGCCACTTTATCACTTGGCCCACAGAGTTCAAGGAGGCTGTCAAAGACCAAGCTCAGAAGCCTCCTCACAGATCAAGTGCATGTACACTCCCACCACCAGTTTCAAGTGGAACAACTTTGCCAATGAGCTCTTAAAAAGACAGCTAGGTGCTTGACATACCACAAATAGTTTGTCAAAGAATTAAAAGAAGAACAAGTGCTCATGTGCTGACAGCAAGGCAGGTTACTAAAACTTTTTTTCTGTCCGTTTGGGGTTTCTTGGCAGGGCAAAATGTTCATTGCTTGTCCAAAAACACAGTGATGTTTTGCTGTTGACAGAAACACAGATAAGCAAGACTTTTTTTTTTTTTGCCAGGAGCTGCCTTAAGCCCTAACTGAATTATTAACTAGCAGAAAATGCTGCTTGTTACCTGGTGTTAGTGGATAGTATTTTTAGATATTTCAATGTTGTTTTGATTTGGGACCGACCTGCCTCCTAAATTACTAACTGAAGTGCCAAGCGTTTTTTTTGTATTTGTTTTGCACAATCACATTACAGATGAGGTCGTGATGTGTGTGTTACGAACCCTGAGATGTTTGTTTTTGTGCAATATTTACAACTTTGCCTTCTGCAGGACAATCAAAGGACTCATATTTTTTTTATTTAGATTCACTTTTATTCGTACAAAACTTTAAAAACACACACATGACATATGGCTTGTAAATACAAATGGCAAACCAGACAACTACATGGCCACAAGTAAACTCATTTAGACTTTAATTGTGATGGAAACTTCAAACCAAGCAGCAGAACAGAGAAGTAAATGGAATAAAGTGAATTTTGGACATGGCATTACTGTTGGTGCCAGCTAAGAAAAAAAGCTGATCTATTGTGTTTTTCACACAAAATCATCTCTAAGGTTTACAGAGAATTGTCTGAAAAAGACTAAATATTCATGTGGAAATGCCTTTTGATGGAAGGGATCAGAGGAGAATGGTTCTAGTTTGGAAAGGCATTAGTTGCTCAGTAACCCTTGTTACAACCAAGGTGTGTGGAATAAAATCTCTGAATGCTAAACATTTTTAATCTTGAAGCAAAGAACCACACTTTGTCCCATTCCTGTCATCTAAAAACAAAAAAACTGAGTCTTAGTCACATAGACTTATTAAAATTGGTCAGTAAAAATGTTTTATGGTCCTGAGTCTCTGAAACCTGATGAGGTCAGAATTTGGTTCTTATGAATCCAACTTGCCTCAGCTCAGGTTAGTAGTGTGACGGTGTGAGGAAAATTTTATTGGCACACTTTGTGAACTCTGCTACCAAGTGAGCATAATTTTAATATTACGGCTTATCTGGGTATTTTTGCTGACCATATAAACTCCTTTATAACTACAGTGTGCAAATTTAAAAAAAACGTTGTAAGCCATGTGCAAAACGATGCCATGGGATCATGTCCAAGAAATTACTAAACTCTGGATAACACTAAAACTAAACTTATACTTAAGTATGAAAAAGATTAATTTTTTCAAATCTAATAGCATTTTCATACCACTGAGAGCCTAAGTTTGAACTCTAAGAACAAACTTTGTTACACCTTTGCATTGCAAATGAAAACTATTTATCTGAACTGGTCAGACTCCTGGTCAAAGTGGTTTCTTCCTCTGCCTTTCCATCTCTCTTACTCCCTCCCCCCTTTGTCCTACATGGCCAACTACTGCAAAATCACTTATCTTCACCTTGCTTCCTCCGTCTCCTGCTAATACACATTAGCAGCCAGCAGCCATATGTAATAGGGCTTTGCGTGCCCCTGCTGGTATAATGGCTTTGCTGACATGTCTCCCATTAAATTTGGCCAGGCAGTGCAGCCCAGGAAGCTGCTACACATTTTAAAATACCATTATGTAACTTCCATAAAAAAGCAGCCGATTGTCAGTAACTTTCTGAATAGCTGGGAGACTATTTCTTGTTTGTTGCTCTTTGCCATTTCCCTCTTGAAAACATTTCAGTGACAAAATAAGGAGTTACGCAGAGCTGCATCACGAAGCTCATCAGGTTACTGGGTAACTAATTGAACATGTCTGCTGTATCTAATAGGCTTGTTTGTATCTTCCAAATCTGAACAGCACCACATACAGTAACAGGGTAGCATCTGTTACTTCATCATCATGTGTAGAGGAACTGGGGCCCACAGCCAGATTATGTGATCATCAGCAGCATCCGTTACTGTGGCGAATGAGAGCGCCGATCTCACCCGATAAGTGACATATTCATTTGTTTAATTAAAACAGATTGTCTCATCGTGGTGAGGGGTCATTTTAGAGAATGTTAGAATTAAACCAGGTAATTAAGTAAAGGCCCAGATAAGAAAAACCCACCAATGCGGTTGCTTCAGCCAGTAGGGAAGGCAAACTTAATCTATCCCTTCTGAAGTCCCACAAGGTCGCTCACTTTATTAAAGTCTGATGCCACAACCACTGCCCACCTGCATGATGAAATATTTTCTATAGCTGCTGGGAAGGAGGAAACAAGGGAGGAGATAGGGAGGGAAGTCACGATCGCAAACAGTGAAGTATATAATACCGCTACTATGCAAAATTAAGGCAATTAAAGACTGCTTGTTATCTTGTCTGAGAACAGGAGAAGAACTTGTACAGCAACAAGCACCTTGACAAAGAGATTTGTTTGGCCAATGGAGTGTGGCGTTAATTATCACAGCCTGATTAAAAGCACAAAGCTGGAATGGATGTCGTTTGTCTTTCCAGCCTTAGACACTACGGCAGCCAGCAGGGTCATTATTTTGGAGGTCTCTTGGGGGTATTTTTAGGAGTGGGACTTTTTTTCCCCAAATGTTGAGTGAGGCAACTGTACAGTAGGATATTTATAGAATTAGTAGGGTAAAAGTCATTTTCCAGTGAGGGAGGATATAATCTAAGATTCCACTGGTCTTTTTGCCTCCTGGCAGAAAGGACAGGAAAAGCTCACATTCAGCCTGGTGGTTTTAACAAAAGGGCTAATGTCAGAAGGTTATTAAAGAGAGTTCTTGCCAGATCTCTAGTGATCAGGAACATTTCTCATACTGTTAAAGTCCCCATGAAGGCTAGAGCATATTTTCTACCTATTTATAGTTTCAAACTCAAGACAGGGAGGCTGTGATTTTTGGGCTCTGAACAATCCAGATTTATACATTTGAAAATCCACCTGTCTTTTTTTCTGATCCAGAAGGTTTAGTATACCTGTGTAGTGTTCCTTTAGTCATCACCTTTCCCAGCTATAGTTCTGTAATTTGAGCCAGTACCATCAACAGTATAGTTAGAAAATAGATTATTGCAAAATAATCCCCAGAATTATTCTTCCATATTCATATCACTGTCATCTGTATAGTTGCCAATCTGAGCGGTGATTGAGGGGGGTGTAACAGGACCAGATAGCACTACCAGTTTGTCGCTCAAAAGATATGGAAAGCTTGATTCCCTGGCGTAATAGTACAAACTACAGGCATATGAGAAAGTTTAACAATGTAAGAGGGAACGAAAGATAGAGCGAAAAAAATCTCATCTATTGTGATGTTTAATCAACTTAATATAAAAGAGTATCATCAGTTTACGAAAGTAAGGCAAAAATTGACAATAGAAAATGTGCTTTTCTTGCAGCATTTATAGTAAAACATGACTTTATATAGCTTTCAGAAACCAACATTACATTAACTAAATAAATAAATAAATAAAAACAACTGTACCCAGTTTTTTGTTTGCTTTAACTCAGTTCTTTTAGTGTTCATTGAGAACACTAAAATCTCTTAGTTCATTCGTTATCATGTATAATGCAGTATGGGTCTGAGAGCTTTGGGAGGTCCTTGTCCTTCTCCTCTCAAAAGTCTCGATTCTCTGCGATCAGATCCCAAACTCTTGGGACCTTGCTCTGCCTGAGCCATCTCCCAGGTGTAACCAATGTCACCATGTTCACTGTCATTCTCCTCCAGCAGTGAAGAAGACCAACTGTGATTCAATTCTTTTGTCCTGATTTAATGAACTATTTTAGTTGCATCAACAATGTGGCTCATTTTTGACTTGCCCATCATCTCCTGATGAATTATTTAATCCAGAATTAGTAGTTTGTGGTAGGGTTAGGGTTAATTTAAAAGTTCAATCTTTTTCCCTATCAGATTTGGACAGCCATCCTCACTTTAAACCATGGATACTTTTACATCTGTAAACAAATCACTCCTTGTTGTTGTGCCTTTCATTGATCGCAGAGCTGACAACAAATGCCCATGTCTGCCTAAGAAGTTTGGAAACAAGTAAAATAGAATTTGGTCTTTGTTCAGAAATTTACCCCAAACATTAATGTATCAATATTTAAGAGCTGTTGGTCATTTTGATGAGCAGAAGGGATACACATTCTGGTGCAGATATAAAAACATTTGCTGAGCTTTATGATAACCACAGAGACAAGTCAGAGCTTAGCAACATCAACCAAAGAGTTTGTTAATGAGGAGTTTGTTAAATGAGAGCATAAAGAAGTAATACTTCACTGCACATAAGTTACTGTCTTATTAAGTTACAGCAAATGGTCTCTGTCGTGAAAGTACAAAGTCCCAGTGAGAAAAGTGTTAACAAGACAGGAGCAATTGATTTTCTTTTTTATCTTTTTTGGAAATACTAGGCTGTTGCCATCACGATGAGAAAATGAACAACTTATTCCATCACTCGGTTGTCACTAAAACTTAAAAATAGTTTTCCACAAAAATACAAAGTATCATTAGGAAGACTTATATTCCAGATGTTTATGTTATTGTCCAGCCAGGTGTCGCTGAATCAATAACATAAAAAAGGCAGATTGATAATATACAGCTAAACATCAAATTTGATTTCCCGAGAACTAACAGTACCAGTTTTTTTTTTAAGCTTCATAAATGTGGTGTCAAAATGACAAATGTCTAAAAAGATGGTACTAAGCTACTACTAAACATGAATATTTGACCTGACATTTTTATAGGTTTATTTACTTTTCAGTACAAAGTAACTTAATATGAGGCTGATGTTCAAATTTCTGACCGTCTTACAGTCAGAAAATTGCTCATTATCTAAGTATTACTAGTATACAGTGGGCAAGCATAATGCATTGGTGTGTATTTTAAAGCCATCTTTAAGACAAGTTTATTCTCTGAAGGACACACAAAGAATTTAGATTTGTAAAGAAAAATTTACTTTAACCTTTACTCAAATTTAAATTAAAACAAGAATGTTCAGACCTTTTATACATATTTTTGGTTTTGGAGATTTGTATGTCAGTTCAGTTATTCTAAAAACATTTATGACAATACATAAAAGTCCAAAGATTCACTGGTATCAGTAGTTTGTTTTTAAGTTCCCTACCAGTTCCTTTCCAATCATCCTATTATATGCCAAAGCAACTTCTGTACTGATAATTAATAGTATGGTAGATTTGCCCATAAATACCTGATGTGTAAGCCTACATCTTTTGTTACAATTTTTGTTAAGGACTGCTTTCAGTTCATATGTTTTCTCATATTAACTCAAAACATGTACAGAAATGTATTTAAGAGTTAACAAGTTAGATAAATCTGAATCTGACAAGTACACATCAGGTTCTTGTGGTAAATTTTTTTGCATTTGATTGTACAGACATGAAGTAGCATAATATGGAAATGCTTAACAAAGAAGTGAAAAGTATTTGGGAAAGTGTGCAGTTTTCCACCATCATGTAATGAGAACTTTGTAAAATGTAAAACAGATGATACAACGAGACTGGAAAGTATTTATTTCAGTTGTAGATCTTGAGCAGATAAGCCATTCATCATATCTTCTTCATTTGTCTGGTCTATCAGCCTGAGGTTACTTCCTTGCTCCTTCTTTAGCTGTGTTTTTACTCAGAATTTAATGTGCACAACATGCACTCAAACAGAAAAATACAGCCCTGCTGCTCAAGCCCTCTCAAGGCCAGGAAAACAAATATGCCCATTTTCCTATTTGATTGGGTGACAGTGTGGGGAGGAAGGGGGACAGGTGTGATGCATAAAATGACCCTGTGACTCCATCACACACACGACAGCTTTATGGTGAGGAGGTGTTTCAATCACGCAACTGCCCTGCGAGGCATCAATCAAGACACACACACATGCTGCAGACACACTGGCTTACACTCCCATCATGATGACAGAGAAAGGGCAGCAGAGTAAATGAAGTGCACTTGATTTAACAGGCTCAAAATCAGTTCACATTCACTTGAATATATTTAGTTTTTCTTTTTTTCTTTTTTAAAAATTATTTAAGCTTGTACATTTCTCAACATAGATGAGATTTAAAAGTTTTGTGTAGATGTAATTTTTGTGGGAGTCTGTCCATAACTCTGTAATTGTTTTGTAAACATTTCTGATTAATGTTTAACTCTTTAATATCGAGGATTGATAATCCAGTGAAATATATAATACAGTATGCTTAAGATGGCAATTCAAACATAAAGTAATACACCACCAGCTTTTACAGCTGCAAGTGTCATTTCTGGCATAGTGGGGGCGCTATCCAAGATGCCTGTTTGGTGACCCACGTTTGACACTATGTAACAGAAAGACTTCATCTTCATTAGATTATTTATGAACATACCACACTAAAAAAATATTATCCAAAATGGGAGAGCCACATTAAAATGAAACATCTTTGGATCAACGACTGAAGTAAAATAACTGAAAAACAGGAAGAAAAAAAACAACAATTCTCTATATATTCACAAATAGGCATTGTGAACATGTACTTCAAATTTTGAAAATCAAAAAAAACCCTAAAAAAAACCACAACATTAAAAATCTTGGCACCTGAAAACAATAATGTAATTAAGGAATAAAATGGGTCATACCCAATGTCAACAGGAAATCATTTTGACCCAAAAAGAAATATAAAACAAAAGAAACAAGAATACGTAAATAAAATTAATTATAGAATTCAAAGTTGTTACTGAACTGATGCCTCGGCCCCAAACAAAAAGAGATCAAAGAATGAGTCTACACAAAAAAGTGACAGTATTTCAATGTTGCTTAAATGCTGTCACATAGCATATGTATTTTTTTTAATAAAAATAAAAACAAGCCAGAGTCTCACTTAAAAAATTAACACTCCTTTAAACTGTTTATTGTTTTGAGTTGCCTGATTATCTTAAGACTTGAAACAAATTTCTTGGATGAATGAGAATGTCTTTAAATACAGATCTGCAAGGGGGTATGAGTAATTTTGGTTTTACCTTTAGCTGTTGGGGCAGCTGTTCTCTGTGAAGAACAGGAAGATGCATAGAAGCCACCTCAAGTTGTCTGAGTATCCACAGAAAACAAGTCGACACCCTAAGTAATTAACTCTTTCTTGAGGAAATGCCAATGCCAGCCATGTTTCTGAGACAGAAAGCAATAAAGTACAGAGAAAACAAAATAGTATTTTTTTTTTAAATGTTGTTTCAGGCTTTTTTCTTTTTTTTTCATCATTTGAAAATAAGTAAATTTTTTTCTTTTCAGATTTTCTAGGTTTTCACCAGCTTTCTCAGTCATTTTCTTAACAAATAAAACAGAATAAGTCAAAGTATTGCAGTGGTAAGTGGATTTTCCTTCTTTCTTGCCTTTTCCGAAGGCCAGGCGGATATAAATAGATGCAGAGCTTCTCTGAGTGGTTTTGTCAAAAAGGTTGAAGAGCTTCAGATATCCTACTTGTGTAATGATGTGCCCATTTTGCTGTGGTGTCCTTGAGTAAGAATAACTCTTCACCAGTCTAATATATGCTCTTCTGCTGGTAGTTTCCACCAGTGAGATGTACTTGTACTTAGGTGCATCCTTAATCTTCATTTGTGACTCATAAGGATGTTGTCTTATTAGATCTATTTACCTTCTCTTTGAGCCATGCTAGATATAAGAAAGAGCAGAAGTTATAGACTGTCACAGTATCGTCATTGTGTTTCTGCATATTGAAAGGGACAACGCCTTTATTCCCATGTTACTTTGCAAAGCCTAAAATGAATACTGAGAGCTATTTTTGCATAAGAAAAACAGACAGAGGATGGATTGTCATGATACATGCAGGAAAATGTGTGTGAGCGTGTGTGGTGAGGGGTTAAATGAAAGTCAGTGTGCACACATGGGGCATCACAAGCAGACAATGAAAAATGAGAGTGGAGAAGCTGTACAGCTTATTTCCCTATGGGAACAGCTACAAGCAGCCGTACGTACCTTCGGTGATAATCGCTTTGTGTATGTGTGTGAGTGCATGTTGTTTTTTTTGTTTTTTTTCTCTTTTTTTGAATTTTTTGTGTGTAAGTGGCTGAGCAAATTGAAAACGGGAATACGTGACAAACTCAGGCAGTACCTGGGTGCATGTGCGTGTATGTGTGTGTGGATATCACATTAACCCTTTTCATTTCTCAGAGACTGCCATTTGATTAAAGCAGGAATTGATTTCTTGGGAATGTCATCTTCATAAGGTATCAATTCGTCATCAGGGCTGCAATAGCTTCTGTGTGACGAATGTTGTGTTTAAACATCAGTTATCTTCAGATACACCTATTTATTGCTGATTTCTTAGCTTATTTTAGAGCAGCAGCAGAAAGAGGTTTTGAAAATGTTTTTTGCAGAAGATTAAACAATCTACAGTTGCTGGAAGTAATAAGCTATAACTCATTTTTGTCTTTCTTAAAGGAACAGCAACTGAGGTTGGATTTTAACATCATCCTATGAAAATTGCTTAACCCAACTAACAACATTAATTGTCCCAAAACAAGAACTTATAAGATGGACTTGTTAATGTTCCTTTCTATGAATCAGTTGGGGTTGACACAAATGAACTGATCAGACTGCATCTCCCAGTATTCATTGTGCTGGAGATATCGTTGCAGTTTTGAAAATGAGAACTTGACAGGATAATTATTTTTGTTGCACTCCACAAATCTGGCCTTCCTGAAGGAGTGGCATGAAAACCACTATTGAAAGAAAGCCTTAGGAAGTCATGGTTTCCACAAGCTAGAGGGGAGACACAGCAACAATGTAGAAGAAGGTATTTCTTTCAGATGAGGTGAAATTAAATTTTTGGGCCTATGTGTAAAAGCCTTTGTACATCAAAAAACGAAGCACATTTTTCTAGGCATACCATACCCTTAGTGAAATGGTGCAAGCACGAATAGAGAAACAAGTCAGAGTGGATGGGATGATGCAACTGAATGCAGGACAACGCTGGGAAAAAAAAAACAAACTATTAAAGTCTGCAATAGATGTATTTGAGACTGGGGTGGAGGTTCACCTTCCAAAAGTACACATCTAAATATACAAGCAGAGCTCCAATTGAAAGGTTAGTCCAACTCCTAGCCTTAATAAAGTTTGGATTCTGTGGCAAATGCTTTAGGTTCATATTCTTCACACAATCTTATTAAACTCTGAATATTTTGAAAAGAGAAGTGTATGAAAACTTCTATAGATGTGCAAGGTAGGTAGAAACAGCACATGATTCTGCAAAATATTCAGGGGGCTGAATATTTACGTTGGACATTTGACTTTTTTATGCAACAACAAAAAAAATAAATAAATGAAAAACAATGTATAATTTAACATCGAGTTCACATTTATACACTAATTTTTATTTATCACCCAAATTTTCAACAACATGTTTATGGTTGTAATGTCACAAAATATGAGCAAATTAAAAGACTGTGCATAATCATGCAAGACTTTATCTACTTAACATCTTTCTTTTTCACTTTTGAAACATGTCAAGACAATCTAAACATCAGCCCTCTCTTGTTTTTCATCAGTTCCCGTACAGACTCGTCACACTGTGTAATATGTTATGACCTTTGGATGTTTTTGAAAGAAAGCACAATATCATGTTTAAAAGTTGTTTACAAAGATGTTTGCTTCATTGCCCTTGAGAGGAAATGAAAGGTAGGTGGTCAACATCTACTTTCTCCACATTTTCTCTTTTTTAAGGCTTTTGTTCCCTTACATGGGAGTACAGCGCACTGCACAGCTCTTTGTCTACACACCAGCTGTGTATTGAAAGGAGTGCATCAGCAAAACAATGAAAGCAGTTGTAGACCTCTGTTGGTCTCTATATCGCTACGATTCCTTTTTTGTGCCTCTGTGTGCTCAGGAGAAATACAAAAATGTTTAAACCTTTCCATACAATAGTGTACACATTTAAAAAAGAGGTTTTGGTTGTACAGCTATAAATGTTTTGTGTTAGACAAGCATAATAGATTGGTGGTCAATTCAAAGACGTGGTAGCTCATAAATCAAGGACAAAGGAGAAACCTTAAGGTTCTGCTTGTGTTTTTAATTTTGTTAAGCACTTGGGTTTGATTGATTTTTGTCTTTTACCAAAGCATTTCTTTGAGCCAGCAGTTATCATTTTCCCCTACTGGTAGGTGTATCAGCTTAGATTTAAGGTCCAATCTTTTATGCAGTCAAGACGAGTTTATTTATATTGCACATGTCAGCAACAAGTGGGTTGCACAGTGGCGCAGTTGGTAGCACTGTTGCCTTGCAGCAAGAAGGTTCTGGGTTCGATTCCTGGCCCGGGGTCTTTCCGCACGGAGTTTGCATGTTCTTCCTGTGCATGCACAGGTTCTCTCTGGGTTCTCCGGCTTCCTCCCACAGTAAAAAACATGACTGTCAGGTTAATTGGTCTTTCCAAATTCTCCCTAGGTGTGAATGTGTGTGTGCATGGTTGTTTGTCCTGTTTGTTTCCCTGTCCAGGGTGTACCCCGCATCTCGCCCAGAACGTAGGACGAGAGGCCAACCCCATTAGGGACAAGAGTGAAAGAAAATGGATGGATATCAGCAACAGATCAATGATGAAAACATAACAACAAACAAGAAACATTACATTTCATCAAATGTCATCATCAGAATCATTGAAAATCATAATTAAATATTGGAATGAAGACTAAAATAAAACTGTTAAAGTTATTAAAAATCAAAGGCAACTCAAAACAAATGTTTGGGTTTTTTTTAGCCTTTTTTTTAAATGGAACTCAGTGTTTCAGCAGTTTTTACAGTTTTCTCATAGTTTATTCCACCAGCATAGAAACTTAATACTGTTTTTTCATGTTTGTATTTTATTCTGGGAATGAAGATTAAACTTGAATTAAAAGAGCCGAGTGGTCTGGGAGGTTGAAAAAGACAACAGCTTTTTAATGTGTTTTGCTCTTAAGCAATTTAGGGTTTTAGAAACCGGCAGAAGGATTTTAAAGTCTATTCTCTGAGCTACAAAGAGTCAGAGACTGGGGGGTGATGTGTTAAACTTACTTAGTTTTAGTGATCCTCCTCCAGTCATATCACTTATCTGTCACAGTTATATTTTGCACCATGTGCTTTTTTTTTTTTTTTTTTTAAATAAATGATGTTGTACCCACTTGTAAGGGAATTGTTCTTTTTTTTAATTACATTTTCAGTAACTGCTGTAGTAAATCAACACAATGACTTAATGAATACAATTTAGTTTTTAATTATCCTAATTATGCTGCCCTCACTTTATATAGCCACCATATTTAACCAGTCTCAGTTTATTGAAATGATCTTTTCAGACCTGCCTACCTGGTCGGCTCTTCAGGTTTTACGAAATAAGTTTAGATATAGCTGCTCACTGTGGGTCAGCAACCATACTTTGATGTTCCGTTGAATTATTCAGGTCCATCCTATAAAGCACGGCAGATTGCTGTCTTGCGTTAAGTACAATTATTGTTTTTTTCTTTACCTAGAGGCCTTATTTTAAAGGTTTAAATCATGGGTTGGGATTTTGTTCAGAGGTTATAAACTGTCTCTGTTCAGTTTCTGAGGGAGCTGTTTGGATAAACAGGGAAAAGAAACTTTTAAACATTTCAACTTTCTATTTCTACTTTTTAGATTTTCCAAAAGGTTCATACCTTTATACATACTTTAATATAACAGTGGGTCTCTTTTTTTGAACCACACAATACTTACCTTGCAATTGTTTTCTAAACGGGCTGTACAGTGTTGAGGTATGTAGCAGTGTTGCCTTGCAGCAAGAACGTCTAGAGCTAAAATTTTGGCCCAAGGTCTTTCTGCATGTAGTTTGCATGTTCTCCCTGTGCATGTGTAGGTTTTCCTGAGGTACTCCAGCTTCTTCCCACTGTACAAAAACATGACTGTTAGGTTAATTGGACCCTCTTAATTGTCCTTAGCTACGAGAGTGTGCATGGTTGTTTGTCTCATGTGTCTTTGTGTTGCCATGCGGTGGACTGGTGACCTATCTAATATGAACCCTGCCTCCTGACTTCTTTAGATGGACTGTGACCCTGTATGGCCTACATCTACTGTGTTTCACTGTTATAATCTTGTACAGTATTTTATTATTGTTGTTTTTATATATTTGTAACACTTTATGATCTTTTGGGTGAACCTGTCTTGATGCTGCTGCTACACCTGAATTTCCCCAGCATCGAACAACACAGGATGCTTTTATTCTATTCTAGAGTTTAATTTCCCCTTCCGTGTTTCTACAATGTGGAGCTCAGTATTATGTCTGCTCGGTATTTTTGAAATCACAGACTTATTCCTCAGTCCAACAGCAGCATCTAACTGTCTAGTTGGTCTGTTCTTATCTCATGTCAGTCCAAACAGCACACTCCTGACAAGTGGTATTTGACTCCGTCAGACTCTGACACACACAGAGAGAGGCAGACAGACAAACGGAGAGGATGTTGAAAGGGAGAGAGAGAGAGAGAGAGAGATTCTGAGAGACGAGTCATTCCAGAGCACCAGGATGTGATTCACTGCCAATCTTTTCATCACATGTGGACCTCTTTTTGTCTGATAGAATAATCAGCGCACACTCGTCAGGAGAGGGAAAATTGCCATTCACGCTCAAAAACATGGCAAGGATAGTCAATTATCTGCAGGGTTTGTTTTTCTTTCTGTGCTATCCATTTGCATACCGTTCCTACGAGAAGGTTATTTTGATGTGCTCAGATGATTATTGTCAGTATGATATTATGCGAATGTGTCTTATTAGCCGGCAGGGCATTCAGTCAGGGAAAAGGTCGTAATGTTTCTTTGTTCCCATGGCTCTTTTTCCTCAATTAAGACTAATCACTGGAGTCTAGCATTGATCCAGCCTTTCAGCCTTTCTCATAGCTGGCTTCTGATGCTCTGTGTGTGTGCGTGGGCGTGTGCGGACGTGTGTGTGTGTGGGAAGGTGCGTGCGTGTGTGGGTGAGACAGAGAGATCAAGTTTAACGCCATAGACAGAAACTGTGTAAATCCTGCTCATACATGAAAATGCGTGTGAATATAAATGCCACTCTCTGATCTCTAGCACATCAAATGATTTACCTCTCAGGTGTAATAGAGTAATTCCTGCCTCTTTTTTCTCAATTCTCCATCTCTCCTTTCTCGTCCTTTTCAATCTGCACTAAAATATTCTCCCCATTCAGCTCTGTGACAAGTCATCTGTTACTCAGAATAGTGGTAGAACAAGCCCATCAGTTGGACAGGATTCTGTATTTGTATATTTGGGAGGGTGTTTGTGCTGTTTATTTGTTTTATGTTGCTTTCTTTTTCTGTTCAGGCTGGAAATCCAACTGCAGTAATGCCTTTGAAAGGTATTGAGTTGTAAGATAAAAGCAAATGTTCTGTTCCTCAAGCACTAATGATGTGCAATAATAAACCTTGGACATAGATTAAAAACACATATTTACAATTGAATATTCTCATTGACACCCTACCCTTTTTTGTTGAAGATTGATTAAGAGTCCATCATTGTATTTGACAATAAACATTTACAAAATGTGCTGTTTTAATATTTTTTAAATAATTTTGGGTATTTGGTAGAAAACAGAAAATGTAACAGACAAATTTTGAATATTATTTGTTGCTTTGACTAGCAAACACTTGACCACTAAAAAAGGCTAAAGTTGGAATCCGCATTGAACTTCTGATCACAGCTACAACAAATTATTTACTTTTTAATTTAAAAAAGAACAGAAAACGCAAATATTGAACAGATACTGAAATTGAAAAGTCACAATAAGCACCATGGACAGAGTCCTGGTTTCCTAAGGGTCAAACAAAATCTCTGATCCAGATGGCAGAGAAGTTCATTGAGATCAGAGGACATCTACAATTTATGAAAGTGATCAGATTTGGAGTGTATCACACAAGTCAGAGTTCAGAGGAAGGTAATCCATTATTATTCTGGACCACCCAGAAGTGGTGGGGGACTTTGCAAGAAATCCAGTCTAGCAAAACACTTATTTTATTCCACTATATATAAAAACACAAAATATTAATACATAAAACCCTTCCAATCTGGAAATGTAAAACAGTTTTACATTGAATAGAGGGAAAACAACAACTTTTCAGCAAATTAAATGTTTATTTCCAGTTATCACAAATACTTTATTGTAGTTGTTCCTGCCCTAGGCGTGGCATAAGCACTATGTAAATATTTTCCTGACAGTACTATGTTACAATTTCTTGTGCATTGAGTGAATATTTGAATGTTCAAATGGCAAAAAAGAAAAAAAACCAGATTTTTTTTAACGAGGGCAAGTACTTTTTCACTTCTCTGTATGTGCCAGTGCTAGATTGTCAGCATACTAAATTTAATATATCTCTCTTTAAATTGTTCATGCTTTTTTGTCTTGTTTTATGCCGACTGGGACTTCAGCATAATAGAAAATAGTCATTTGTCCTTTGAGAAAACAGTTTCTCAACCTTGCAGCCAAGCCTTTTTTCTTTCTTTTTTTTTTTTTTGTCCCTTTCACAAACTGGTAGCACTTTGTTTTCAAATGAAACTGTAAAATAGGACTACTATATTTCAGTGTAGATTCATGCTTGTTTTATATATTTATATCTTTGACATTCAGCAGGCAGCTGTATGCTGTGGCGGGAATAATAGGCTGCCTTTTCGAGAACCATAAGCCTTTAAGGGTAGTAAAGCTCTGGCTGCTGCGGGCACAGGCTCTCTTCTGTAATAGCCTGTAATTCCTCCTGTCTATTATAATCACAAACACAGCCTGACAGCATGCACACGCATCCAAGAATTTGTAAATATATATTTACAAATTCTTGGATGTTGTGCAAATCGCCTCTGATGGAACATAAATGCAACATAAATGTATGTTGTAGAGACATGAATTCCTAGAAATGTTTGGGAACGTTTTATTAGGATACTGAGAAGGCAATCACAGAGCTTACATGTTGTTACATATGCAACATGTATGCAACTTTGTTGAGACTATTAGTTCTTTAGCCCCCCGTTTACTCTAAAATCCCAAACAATGTTTAGTTTGTCATAAGTCATGTAGAGGACACAGCAATCATATGGAACAAAGAGCCAAAACTTTAACTTTAGCTTTAACGTTAACATGTGTTAACACTATGTGTTAACTCTATGGGCTCATAGGGGTGTTTGGACACTCATCATGATATCTGACTGAACTAGAGATGTTATGAACAGAAGAATGGACACAGTTTTCTGTCTCTAGATGTGCAAATTAAAAATAAAATGCTGTTATTGCAGCAAAAGTTGGATCTACATAGTATTTACTTTGGAAACATAATGCATATGGATGCCAGAACTTTCACATTTCATAAAATATTAATCCTTTCTTTTCACCTCATATTATTGCACTACTTTGTGTTGATCTATGCCTCAAAATATGTTGAATTTTGTGGTTGTGATGTAATGAGATGTGGAACAAGAATTCTTATGCAAGGTACTTATAAGGAGTTTAAACAAATTAACAAGAGAGAACAGGTCCCATTGTACCTCATTCTCATACCATTCTTCCTTTTTAGATTGACTTAATGTTCAGTCTCTCCTGAGACTGAAAGGGAAAGAATTTAGGATAATTTAGGCAAAGGTCAAAACAGTTAAGCAGTTAGTGTACCATGGACCAGGTGTCTTTGTATTTGAAAATCAAGCTCTTAAGAGAGATGTGGCCCTGAACTCATCTTCTGTGCAGGCTGCACACATAAATTCTACTACCTTCAGACACAAGAAATGGTGTCTTTGGGCGGGGGATTGGATGGTACAGGTGCCAGACTTCTTTCCCCACAGCCCCCGTGGCGGCCGGAGAAGTTAATTGGCAACATCTGGCTGTCTGAGAGGCCGAGTGCCCATCCGTGCTTCTCCTTTTCCCGCCCCTCCCTCTTCCGTTCCCTCCGTCCTTCCCTCCAGTGGGTGCTGCTACCCTTGGCACTCCTGTGGTGACACTGGTCCTGCTGCAAGCTGTGAACGTGAAGTGTGTGCATGTGTATCCGTGATATACTGGGGAGTATGGAAGCAGACAGAGCAACCAGGCCCCCAGCTGCTCCCTCTGAGCCAAGGGAAATGTGGGCAGACAGGCTGGCATCTTTGTGCAGGGCCCTCAGGGAGGATCAGAGGGAGAGGAGGACACAGGAGGAGGGAATGAGGGGAATGGGACTGTGAATGAGTATTGTTTTACAGATCAGTGTCAGGCACACCATGCTGTTTTAATGCTTATCACACAATGAAATTTGGAAGAGCTTTCAATTTGGCTTTTGAGTGAAATTATGTGTGATGTGCTTTAATAGTAATCTTTAAAATTTAGGAAATTAGATATATTTTTAAATAGAGATGTGTTAGTGGATTTTACTTTTTTAAATAGAGATGTGTTAGTGGATTTTACTTTTTTAAATAGAGATGTGTTAGTGGATTTTACTTTTTTAAATAGAGATGTGTTAGTGGATTTTACTTTTTTTCCCTTATACCATTTCCACTTATTCAAGAGCAGGTGCTTGTTAATACGGATTCAGCCTGATAACATAAAAGCTTAATTAATTGCAAGAAAAAAGCACCGCACATATGTTATCTTATTTAACTCTACTCATCAATGTCCCTAGCACTACAGTCCGGAAGAAAATGAATATTGCTACTGTGCATGATGATTTAAGCTAAAATGTTAATGATGTACCAACATGTTAATGTGCTGTTTTCATGTGACTTGTTGATAACTTAAGCCAGTGGTTCCTAAAGATTTTCTGGGCCCCTCTATGGTTTACAATAAAATCCCCCCCCCAAAAAAGAAAAGAAAATCAACTGGGCACACACATCGTTCAACCAGCCATAAATCTATACACATATTTTGTTTTCAAACTCCACTGAAGTTTATTTTACACTTCAGGTTGTAACAAAATTACAAACCATCTTTACAGTGAAACACTTTTGTGTAACTGTTTTTTTTTTCTTCATCCATACCTCTTCTGACCATCCTCTTCATGTGATTGTCTTGGGAAAACATATTGTCTTCTGTCAGAGGTTTCCTCAAATTTGCTGTAATACAGACTGCTACAGGAGGTCTTTCCTGCCAACAGGCATACTATACCTCTTTGTCAAATTTCAATTGACATGAGTTACAAAAACATTTAATTTCCCTTTGAGATCAATAAAATATTTTTGAATTTGAAACATAAAATCAGATACATTTCAACAAACATCAGGAGCTACATGTAAGCCAGGACTTAGACACTGATTTAGAAATGCCCTGATCGGGACACTGCTCCAATATTTGGGATCATTTTGAAACACCCTGTTTAACATGAAGACTTTTTACAGCCTGTATACATTGCATCATAGCTACAAGTAGACATATTTAAACTTTTATATTAAGTTGTTGGTAGTGTTTACTTGTGTTGATGAGGCTTACAATATCAGATGAATTCAATCAAAGGCAGTGTCCCCAGTAATTTATTTGCTGATGTTACCAGTTATGCTAGTTACGCTGTGATTATTTTTCCCCAAGAGAGTCAGTCTGATCAGCGAGATGGTCCTAAAGGTGACCTCATCGGTGTGTCGAATTTAATAAAGGATTTCAGAGCGTTTCGTATGAGTTGCATTTCCTTTCACAGAGTAAATTCTCTAAACAGAATGATCTCATCTCTCCGTTGGCCTATTCTCCAAACACACTCTACAGTAAGTGTCTGTGATGTTGCTTGATCTGAGATCAGCTGTCTGTGTAGCAGGGTTGACTCATCGTGAGATCAGATGATGCTCTCATCTTGCATCTTTTACTCATACACTGTATGCATCAATTACCTCTGTTGCTAAAACAAGTCATACTCAAAACAATGTCGCAAAAGTGAAAAAAGCCACAGTTGTCATGTTTTTACAGCCTGTGGATGGATTTAGAGAATCAGAAATGTAAAGATTATTAGTGGTCCACTTGGTCACTGATCTGCTCTGTACCACATGATTACTAACCAACTGTAAGTGTATTAATGTGTCTGTGCATACATCTTTAGTGTCTGTGCACTTATCTGTTATTATAACGTCTTGGTCTGGCGCCGGTCTGTCTGTTCCATTCCACACTCTTGTCCACACACATGCTGTCGATAATGTAATGGGAGTATAATGTTGCACTTTGGGAAATGCTGCATCACACAATTATAGGTGGATGGTCTCATCTTTCTACTGGCTCAAACACGCTAACGCAGAGGGCCCACTGCTCGCTCATCTCCTCCCGGCGTACCCTTCCTGTCCCACGGGGGCTTAACGCTGAGATCATCACATCCGTGTTATTTTGATGGTTTCTTGTATGTACTTTCTCCGTACCCCTCCTTTGTTCCAAACAAACTTGCACCTGCCAGGTTGCCCCATAGGGGAGCTTTGGTGCCAAAGTGGTGAGGGCACAATGATCATCTGCTCTCTGCTAATTGCCCTGCTGCCCCACAGGACATGGGGGATTGGGCTCAGCGTGTTTCCTCTAGGTGAGACCCCCATGGGGAAGTGTTTGGGCTCTTGCTTTATCACAGGATGTTACCTTTAAGTACTTTCAAGTGTTTTCTATTGCATCCTCCACTATTTTTCAGCATTTAATATGTGTGCACCACTAAACATTGTGTTTTTTTATAAAGTGATTTAGCTAATGTAATATTTATTTAATTATTCTGCCATATTTTAGGATATAGTGCTTTTTCTCTGAAGGTTTTACTCTGCTTCAATCCCAAAGGTCACCTCTCACTTAATTGTGTGGCCCTCTACTGGTACATTCAGGCACTGCCACTCTTGTCACAGTTTAAATGACATGCAACATTTAAAACAATTTATATTCATATTGAGATATGACTTTAAGTATATGCATGTATTCATGCATAAACAATAGCTTCGAAAACTCTTATTTGTGCACGGAAACTACAATAGAGAGTTAGTGAAGAGATATTTCAGAAAAGCAAGTCAGATTTATTTATTCTCTGGATATTTTCCTCATTGTCACTATCTCTGAGAATACCAGCTAGAGCTGCTGCTGTAAATCCTCTTCCAATTTCCTCTCAGTGTGCCTCCTCGGAGGTGATAAAAGCATCCCATGTGAATGTTTGCATGCTGTACATCTCAGGAATTTCAATCAGATTCAGTGTGGAAAAGATTAGGGGTTTGAGTTAGAGGCTAGTGTTCAGTCATGTTTTAATGGGAGTCTGTATTCTTGTTCTTAGTCGTGAATGCAGCATGAGATTATTTCATTTTTCATACACAGGTCAGGCACAACAACATTATGACCAAGCGAAGTGAATTAGACTGAAGATCTGTTTATAATAGCTATGACTGGGGTATTTAGGAACATTTTGTTCTGAGAGACAAATTTGAGAGTTGAGAGAAACGCATTAGCTCTTGTTTAGAGTTCCTTTGTTTGTTTTTTTTCCCTATCCTTACATGTTTTAGGTCAAACAACTTTTAAAATCAAACAAAGATGGTCTGCAACACAAATAAATCTTGTGTTTTTATTTAAGGGGACAAATCACCTACCCTTAATAATGTTTTTTATTTGCCTTTTTTTTTCAAAAAAGGCAAATTGACACTGTGTAATAAAATAATGGGGAAAAAAAACTTTACACATGAGCCAAAGCACTTACAGTGGAGGAAAATCGATCATGAAAATGAGGAATCTGAAATTGAAAGAAAAGGCACAAGCCTGGAGGAATCATATGTCTGTTTGAGTGGGAAATATGAATGTGATCCATTTGCCCCAGATTACATAGAATTTGTCTTTTTGGATTCTTAAAACATGTATCAATTTTTCCATTTTAAAGATTTCCAAGATAACTTGAAACCATTCTTCGAGTTTGGAGGCATTGAGCTCGATCACCATCTCAGATTTATATCCTTTCCAGCTGCTAAGAGGGCCGTTTAACATCTCTTCTTTTTACAAAATTGTTACCTAATCCTATGTAGTATACATGTAGAAAATTACATGTTATTTGAGTTAAAATTCTTCATTTAGCATATTATTAATGCCAGCTACTGTTTAATTTGCAGCAGTCAAAGAAAATATGATAGTGATTTGCTTCTGTCCTCAATAATAAATCTAAATACATAAAATAATTAACCACATTTTAGGTTAAAATTCACTAACTATCCCGATAATGAGTACTGTGAAGCCTTGGGAATCAAGAAAACACTTGAATAGAACCTGTTTGACAATATGACTTAGGCCAACAAAGTAAAAGAAAAAAACAAACAAGACATCTACTTAAAGAAATTCAACAGCAATGGAGAAATTAATGCCAAGGCTTATCTTTTTGTGTCCTGTTAAATCTGGCATAAAATGAGAATACCATAAACCCACCATTACAAATACAATAGTCTTAAACAGGGTGGTTGTACCATTGTTGCCTTCTTTGCTGCTTTAGGATGTAGATTAATTATGCTTGCTTCAAGAAAATCCAGAAAGAGAGTATTCGACCTATAGTGCTTACTTGGGTTATGTAGCAGGACAATGGTCAAAAGTACATCAGCTAGACAACATTGAAACAGCTAAAGGAAGACAAAAAAAAGTTATGAAGTGGACTACAGTTTGTGTTTTAGCTTTTTTCACCTTGTAAAGCTATTTTTCAAATACCAAGGCCCCATAAGAAGAAGTGCTGGTAACTTTTAGGCTATAGAAATAGATGAAAAATGCAGGGAAGTCTTTGTGACGACAGAAAGACATGTATATATGGACAGGGAGAGAGAGAGATGTTTTTAGAAATTATTTGTAAATAACTATATTTACCACACAAATAAATTAAAGCAAGAATGTATAATCCAAACAGATTCTTACTTAAAGTGATTATCTCTATATTAAATATATAAACAGATAGCAATATTGCTGCATTGTTTCTTGGTAGATGAACCTCCAAACTTTCCTCTCACCGTTCTCACTGTTTTATGGAAATAATGTTGCACTTTATGTCACCTGCATAATATAAACTCAAGTGAAGCGCTGCGGGTATGATCTGATATTGACCGAGCTGATTCGGCTAACTCACCTTGAAATTCATTGAGGTCTAAAGCTGCCAATCCTGTGACAGATCAGCTAATGAAATTCCCCGGGCAATACATGAATATCAGCGCTAACACCGAGGGTTGGAGATAACAGCTCTCCGCTGTGCCTCTAACAATAGGCACAGCCGCCTGATAGAAGAACACCTTCTGGGTGTTTCGATGCTGAAATCAGGTGAGTGTCTTTTACCTGGACAAGTCTCAGTCTCATCAGACGACTGTTTCTGATTTGAGGAAGCTGCTTGCGCTGTGGTTTTCTCCACAGGTGGGCAAAATTCATCTCCCCTTGTTACAGAGAAGTCCATAACTCACAAGTGTTGTTGTTTCCTACAAATCCTTATGCCTTCTAGCCAGAGGATTCAGCCACTGGCATTAATCCCTCGTGGCATTATTTTTGTTTTGCACTATCAGACCTTAGTCTTATGCTCTTGTCATTTGTGCTCACATGCGCAAACTGAAATGTTCCTCTAAAAATCCCCAAAGTGACTCACATTTCCATGTAAAATTTGAGTCTGTATAATTTGATTTTATATATAATAAATTACATAAGTACCTTGAGATATTTCTTTTGAAATTTGACTATATTAATAAACTGATTTAATTTGACATGCCAGACACAAAGAAGAAAGAACAGGATGCATGGTTTTCAAAATTTTTTGCAAATAAAATCTGAAAAGTGTGGCATGCTCCTGGACATTATTTAGAAAACCACCTTTTATTACACAGATATGCATAAGGGTTTTATGCCTATACATGCTCATCACAAACATGATGAGCATGTACTCATCATGTTTGTGAATGGAACAAAAATGAACATTCTGATTTGAAGTTGTATTTAAATGTCGTTCATTCTAACATGTATACATGCTTTGTTATAAATCATTTTGTTAGAAATCTGATCGTATGCTTAGGTTCATTTTCCTGCTGGAAGGTGACTCTCTGTCTGCTCTGTTTTCATGGCCTGTTTATATGGACAACCAGGTTTTTGTGCGATATGCTTTCTGTTTTAGCATGATAAATAGAGTAGTGCCCAGTGAGGTGATCAAAGCTTCAGATATTGTTTTGTGTCCTAATCCTGCTCTTAACTCCCTGACCTGTCTACACTGTTATTTGGTCTTTGCGGTGGTCTTTGTTTACTATTGTTCATCAACAAATCTCTGATTTAGAACGATAAGTGTAAAGGGGGCTTAACACAAATGCAATTCACAGTTTTTTATATTTCCAACTTTGAAAACAAAATATGATTTCACTTTTCAATTATGTTCTGTGTTGATACATAAAATTCAAATGAAGCACCTCTGAGTTTGGGGTTTGTGACGTTAGTGATAAAAATGTTTAAGGCATGCGAATAATTTTGCAAGGTACTATAAAGGGCACATTTATGAATCCGCAGTCAAATAAATACATTGTACGGCCACATGAAATATACAGCGACTCAACCAAATTACAAAGCCAGCACAGGTTGCCTAGTAACTGTGTCTCTTGAAAGCTTTGTTGCAACTTGATTTGCATCCAAAAAAAAGCTCCAGGAATATATATGCATGCCAACATGCCTCCACACACATGCACAGAAACACACATGTCCTCTCTTACATATGTGAATATGAACTCCTGCTGTGATTCAGAAGCAGTTTTCTGCTTGACTTAGCATGCAAGCAAAGGCACGACGATGTGCTTTAAAAACAAAGCGCCTATCTAATATCTATCTGGTTTCATTTTAGAATGCTGGGAAATAATGCCTCTTCAATTATTGGTACGGTAATACAGACAGGGTGAAGAAGCCTGTCATCAAGTGCAAAATGTTTGCCAAACGGACTTAGTATTTGTCTAAAATGAGTTGGTGTGACTGTGGAGCTTGACAGTTATATGGCCACACTGGGAGACATTTAACCTTCCTAACAGTTGACGGGATGACAGGCCTAAAGTGACAACAGTGATACAGGAAAATAAAAAGGGGTCTTTGAATGTGTGCGTGTGTGTGTATTGTTTTAAGGCGCTGTGAGTTTTGTCCTGCAACTTTCTTCCTCTGTCAGTGAGAGCACTCCGATCAGCCGTGATTGGCGTGTCCTTTATGCTTGACTGATTTGAAAATATAGACAAAAGTGTCGTCTATATAAAAGCTATCAATTTAGAGCCTTCATCTCAGCGCCATAAGAATCCGAGCAGGAGTTTGTAATAGCAAATATTTCTGAAGTAGAAAAGTGACGTGTCACACAAGCTGACACATCACTAAAGGCCTGCTAGCTCTTGGCGATTCAATCCCTTTGTATTGTCCTCTTGTCTCTTTATCTTTGACTTTGTCTTCTTACTTGTCCCATTCTCTGTTTGTCTTCCTCTTTCTGCATTTGCCTAGTGTTTGCCTCCGTATTTTCTTCTGTTCCTCATCTCTCTTTATTCTGCGCGGCTGTGAGGAGATGCTCTGGAGGTTAACTTGTCCCACAGCTCACTGCGAAAGAAATGACCTTGATGTAGCTCACATAAGGCTGGAGTTTGTGCTGTTGTTTCTCTGTGCACCTCAGTGTTTGTTTGTTTCTGTAATCACTGAATTGTAAAACTGGGTGTGCGAGAGAGTGTTATCATACTAGTGGAGGTTCTCATCCCCCCCTTCCCCAACCCCGTCCATCTCACGCAATGATAATTCTGTTTGGCAACGACACCTCTGTGCCACGTCAAGAGATGGGCAGGGGAAGAAGCACAGGGAGGTACCATTTAGATAAAACAAATTGGCAGCTTCAGAGCAGGAGCGCTGACTGCTCAGATAACAACCAGAGAGACTGTGAGCACCGATGTGCATATGCTGTAGCTTTCTTTTCCTCCATGAATCTGTGGTGTCTAAATGATGCAAAGCCCCCTTTTTCAGCCAGCTCCTTCCACTCTGTCCTTTTTTTTTTCCCATAGTAAGAGTCACAGAGCTATTTTCTATGGTCTATAACTATAATGCTGTGATGGGACAAGCAGCTTTAATTAAAATCAATAGCCAGGACTGTTCTAGTCTCTGGCAAGGTCACACATCTCCCAGCAGGGAGAAAGAAAAACAGGGAGAAGTGGGATTGCATGGATGGACGCAGGCAAACAGGGAAATATGTAAAAAGGTGAGGTGTCATCATATTTTAATTAACCCACACCTCGGAGGGCTCGTATGACAAAAAAGCACCAGTGAGCTTTTCGAGCCAAGAGTTGAAGCTCATTGGTGTCACATGGACGTTGAGTTTGTCCTTCCAAGTACACTTGAAACTACAGTGGTCGTGGAGTTTTAGAGGGAGAAAAGAATAATTGAATTCATTGTTGTTGCAGGATTTATATTTCCTTTTAACTTCGGTTCTTTTCTTTTTGCCCAGCTTTGCAAGCTGTTGGACAGCCCTGGTATGCAGGCTGTTGTTGGCAGCCGGGGTGTGGTATAGCTAGCCACTAGCTGCATTAGTATTCTGCTGAGATAGCTACATGCAGAGACATTTTCTTTTCTCTACCTCTGAAGGAATAATCAGCCCTGGCGTTTGCTCCTTTTTCTCTGTAAGAGGCTGAGTGATTTAGCTTTTTTGATTCACTAGGTACCTACGGAGATATTTTTTCACGTTCTTGACAATGTTTGTGCGTTCACTACAGACGTCTGTTCTAGATCTATGCAAAACGTGATGCATTAAGGTGTCTGTGCACAGAGACGTCTGGCTCTCTTGCTTGCTTCTTGTCTTTGTGGGTGAATCATGTAAAGAAGTAGACTCTATCTGAGCTGGAAAAGAGCGGTCCATCCTGTTTGGTTATCAAGTCTTGTTTCTATCTTGGTCCTGATAACATCATATCTGATCTGTTGCCAGAGTCGCCACAGAAGCGGCCGCACTGCTAGCCACCATCCGTTCCCATATATCTGTGTATCAGTTCCAGATCTGCCGTCACCCTGCTCTCTCATCTTTGCCTTATCTACTTATTCCACCTTTCTCCCAGATCCCCATGTCCCAAACACACCAATCCCTCATCTTCATCTGTTCACTGCTTTTATGCTGCAAGTTTTAAGATATCAGTTTTTGTGCTGTTGTTTCCTGAGCTTAAACTTGTACATTTGCAAGTCGACGCTTGACGCTTTAGGCCAAGACTAAAAAGTATAACTTCAAAAAAGGGAACAAATACAGTTCATTGAACAAATTCCTGTTTTCTTTCTGTTTTATGAATCAACAATAAATGAAGAAAGAATTTGTACGAAAATCAATGAAAGTAGATAATCTGATCTTTGGAGTTCAGTGGACTGAAGTACTTCTACCCTGGACAATATTGACTGGAGGTCCAAGGCTTTTTTGATCCGGACACAACATAAAAATAGGGTTTCCTTAATGGAATGCATTAAAATTACTATATCAGCTTGCTACATACACCAAATGCTGACAGATTTGCTTACAAATCATAAATACTGAAATGCTTACTGTGGAAATGTGAACGTCCACTCTTTGCTCTAAGGAAGTTTGGAAATACTTTTCTCTACTCCCATATCCAACTTCCTCATCACTGTGGTGACAGGCAAAAAATATGGGTCTTTACATTACCCCTATGGTCAGTGATTAAAAGAAATTTCAGTTCAATTAAAGTTATAATTTGTATATTTTGTCAAACTAGCTTGATAGTACAAACAATTGTGTAATGGCTGTTATAAAGCAAATATCCCCAAAATGGGGACATGCAACATGCCCCCATTTTGGATGAGATTATGCTGCTGCAATAAAAGATTAATTAATTTGAAATCTTTTTACACATCTTTCCCAGGGGTGTCAATAAATGTGTTTGTGTTTTCTTAATTATGTGTTTCAGTTAAATGTTCTCCTTTTCCCACCTCATTCAATCTAATACCTGCTCTTATTCCTGGTTTTTATAGGTACTTTTTTTAATTCAGTATGATGAAAAAGTAATATTTTTGTCAGTTAATTAAAAAAACGTTTTTTTTATGATATGTAAGCCAGAATAGTTAAATTACAACAAATAAGGACTTGAAATATTTTTCTATGTGAAATATTTTAAGTTAGATATATTTCAAGACAAATATAGTTAATATTACTTATAAAAAAGTTAATACCATTAACTCAACATTCTTTAACCTCTTTTCATTTGTTGTCAGCATGAATGGCCCCCATCATCGCCATGTGTTTTGTGTTGCAGGCAGAGGCTTCCACCGAAAAACGTCTACTACTATCGCTGCCCTGACCACAGACGCAACTATGTAATGTCATTTGCCTTTTGCTTTGACCGAGAAGACGATGTCTACCAGTTTGCATACTGCTACCCCTACACCTACACCAGACTGCAGCATTACCTTGCCAGCTTGGAGCGCAGGAACCTCCCTTACCTGCAGAGGGAGCAGCTTGGACTCAGCGTGGTAAGTCCCAGAATGAAAAATGACACGTGGACAAATGAAAATGTGAGGTGGATAAAAATGTCTAGGTTTGAGACAGGAAGTTTAAACGATGACGTGGATTAGAGGAATTACGGGGCATGGTGTGTGTCTTTTTTTCTTTTTTAGCTTGAAGGGACCCAGAGTGGGAACTGAGGTGTGCCTGCTAGTCATAACTTTGACCTCATGTTATTATTAGTATTGTTACACTGGGAGACAGTGTGCTACAAGCTGCAGGTGTGTGTGTTCATGTGATCAGCGGAGCTCTCACCTCAGCAGTGGAAGCCAGTGTATCATACATGCAGCCTGCAGTCTTGTCTGCTCTTATCAAATAATTGTATGAGAAAAACTCATTAGAAATGCTTGAGAGATTATGACTTTTTCTTCTGTCCTCCAACATTTGTCAGGGAAAGCTTGCTTCAAGGGAGATACCAGGAGAGTACAGGTACTTGTAAGAAGCACTTGACCATAAAATATAGGGATTACTTTGAAATTTGAAACAGCTGATACCACATTTTTAAAGGTGTAAAATCTTTATAAATTAAAGATGCAATGTGTAGTGCGAATAATGAAATTATAAAATATTTACTATTACTCATTTTCTTTACTCTTATGTAGTAATTCAGCATTTAAATTTTGAATAGATTTTTTTTTTTTAAGTTTTTGTTCGGCTGGTGCTGTGAGAGCAAAGACATTTTGTTTTTCATTCAGAAATGACTGAAGACATTATCAGCTGAAGATGAACAGCATTTCCATCCACACACAGAAACAAGCCACAGCTAAATTTCTGATTATTTTATTGGTATACATATTGAATAACATTAATTCATTCAAATTTTACAACTAAAGAACTTGTAATACAGTAACTTGAAACTTCACATTTTATGCAATAAACCAACAAAGAATGCGAAGTGAAAGGAAAAAGAACTGTTTAAAAAATACATAGACACTAAATAAAATAAGTGTTAAACCTTTTTTTGTAAGAAATAAAAGTTTGAAAAGTTAGGTTTGCATTATAGTTCCCCCGAGTGTAAAAGAGAGAATCGAACTACTTTTCACTGCAAAGTCTGTTTCTACCAGAGTTTTATAGTTACAGACTAAAGTAATTTTTCTCATTTTTCTTTATAGCTTAAAATATTTTTCAGTCGCACTTGAGAAAGAGCCTTTGCCAACATCAGTTGTCAAGTTTTGCCGCATATTTTCATTTGGATTCAGCTTTGTACTTAAACTGGGCTCTGACTGTATGCTTAGTGTCGTCCTGCTGAAAGGTGAACCTTTGATCAACGCTCAAATCTTTTGCAGCCTCTAACAAGGTTTCTTCCAGGATTATCCAGATTCCCCTTCCTGCTAAACCACATCTGCACAGCATGATGGGGAGTTACTACTCTGTTTACTTGTGGAAATTGTGTGTTTTGGTGATAGCCTTATTTAATTTCAATGTTTTGCTTCAGAGCCTTCAGAGGTTCAGTTTTGGTTGAATCTAACGAGAAACATTTTTACACATTTGCCTTGTTTTCTCTGGCTTGACAGTACTTCTCATGGCTTTCCTCTTGCCATTCTTCCATAGAGACCCTGTGTGGTCAACAGAGTTAAATACTTTCCTTGTCCTGCTTGTTGGTTTATGACAGACATGTGTTGTTTGTGTCATACTCTTTCCATTATCTGTTGATGTCCTGAGAAATATGTAAAAGTTGATTTATTGTTTTATAACCTAATATCAATACACCGTTTAGCTGACGGTAGCAAAGCTAGACTTTGGAAGAAAAGGCTTTAATTTTCACTTAGGCATAGAGATGACACAAATATTTATTGTATGTAAATAAAATCCCTTTGAGATTTAGACGATTAATGAAAGCCCTGAACTGAAACGCCGTTTGTTTTTGCCTGATTTAATGTACATTTGTTATGTTAACATAAAGCATTATTGGCTTTAAGTAATAAAAAGATGAATTACTTGTTTTGTTGTGGCAGTTGCAATGAATGGTGAGACATAAATCTGATAATGAGTCTTCCGCATCGTGGCTACGACATGACAACTAACTATAATATTTCACTGCAGTCTTTGACAAAACGAAGAGCTATTTGTGATTTTACTTTCACAGTTTTGCAAAGTTATGAATATAGTAAAAATCCCTGACATTCAGTATGTTGTAAATAAAGTTGACCTAAGCGGGTGAAAAAAACGAAGGCTTCGTGCATCTCTCTGGGGCTGATAACAAATCTTCTTTTCTTCAATCTGTGCTACTGTTATGTGTGTAACGCTGTTGGAACTAAGATATACAATTCAGGCTGTTCAGCACACTCTTTTCACTTTATTTTTAAGCTGCATCATTTTTCTTCGCAAGACAAAGGGGAACAGAGAGAGGACAGACTTGGTTGGTTTGGCTCATAGAGTCAGTATTAGTATTCATAGTCATAGAGAGGTTTTATGACCGTATTTTTCTTTTTATGTTCTCTGGGCCTTGGTCGCAGACAGCTTAGCCCCACCCTCTCATATCTCTTTCCCTGACTGCTCTTTTTTTCTCTTTCTCTCTCTCTCTCTTGTTGTTGCCATTTCTTCCTTCTTCTGCCTATATACATATGCATCTCCACACACACGTGCACGCACACAGGTCAGAAGGAAAGAGATGAGGATGGATAAAGGGAGCTTTTCGACTGTATCAAAGTTTAAAGACAGATTGCTGTAATTTCCGAGGCAGAGTCTTTGGCTACGACAGAACACGCCTGGGACACCAGAATAGCTTTAACCTTCTGATGGTACAGTTATCTCATAAGGATGGAAATAAGATTTGGGGCCATTTGCACTGGCATGCCTCTGTTGTGCTGCCTAATTTGTTTTCTGTAATGTATTCGCACAAATAATAGACCAAGCAGTCTGCATACGTAAGTTGAGATATTTTAGAATTTTAGTTTCTGAAATATTTATTCTGGCCTGCAATACTTAATAATCCTGAAAAGAAAGAATAACCTGTTTTATTGAACACGAAGTAGCTATAAATGAAGAGGAACAATAAAAAGAAAACACATTCATAGCTCTTAGTTTGGATATACATACATACTTGAAGCTACTGCAGAACATATTTTTATTTGCTCCATCATCTGCTGCGTCAGTATCTAAGCCATCTTCCTATATAATTGTGGCTCTTGTGTTTACCACTTCATCCACTCGTGTGTCCTGTCTATAACATTATTTTGAGTTCTGTAGTATTCTAAATTACTGAAGCGGTGACTCTTAGTCTCTACGATGATCTTGGTAGAGATCATCGTAAGGGAATCATAAGAGAATCCACACATAAGGACTCCTTTATGTGTGGCAACTTAGATATGTCCCTCTGTTCACCACGCTTTGCATGTTCACCTACTTGTGTGTCCGTTTCATAAAAAAGAGGATTGTGGTGAGAGCAGTACTTTAAATGGTAATCTGATATGTCAGTTTAATGTGGAATTTTAATGAAATGTTTATTGATTAATGACAGGCAGTTTTGGACAGTTTTTATATTTGCTTCATGTTTGTTTTGTTCCTTTGCTGCCTTTATTAGGGAAGGAGAGGGATTCACCTACAATAAACCAGCACTGCTATCCTGATCCTTTTTCTTTTTCCATTTTTCTGCTCACTGTTGATTGTTTGAAATGTATTTTATTTTCTTCTTATCATGAAAAGTGAAATAGTGTTCCAGTCAGTGAAACTGGGCTAGATTGAAATGATTATTTGCTTACTAAGTTCTGCAAGTACATACTTATGTATGTACTTGCCAGAAAGCGAGCAAGAAAACCCACACACATTTAAAGTTTCTTAGCATGAAAAAAATGTAATCCCAATTAGTCTGAGTTCACATGATATATATTTTTTTCTAAATCTAGGCCCATAGCACCGTTTGGTCAGCTCTGCACTAAAAGTTTTACATTTACTTTCCCTAGAATTTTTTTTGCAATATTTTATATCCTCATTTATATTCATTCAGAAGCTCATATTTAAAGGTTCACAAACTTTGATCTTCAGTTTTATCATTGAAAAGCTTTGGCTCAAGCTTTGGTTAGAGAAGGAGCTCTGTCATCTGGGAGCTCTGAGTGGAGCTCCCATTGAAAGTGGTTGATTTAGGTGGTTCAGGCAATTAATCAGGATGGCTGCTGGCATCTCTTTTTGAAGTTTTTTCAGGATCAGATTGAGAACATGCTGTGAGGACTATAGGATCCAACAGAATGAGCAGGGGAGTTTTTCTGGATGCTTGAGTTTCCCCGCTGGACCTCAGAGAAGTAAAATATGGTTTGAGGTTTTTGGCATTATTCATTTGAGAGCTTTTGTCAGGGTGGCATATTTATTCACGTATTTGTAATATGTATCTACAATTTTTGTTTTTTTTCTGGAATGTAAAAGGTGAATATTTTCTTTAAGCTTTGTTGCAGTTTCTAAGTGCACTCCAGTCCCAACACAGAGAACTTTAAAAGACATAGTCTCACAGACACCCGGATACACATCACACACAAATACTAAAAGAAAAATACCCGAAAAATCCATCTTATTTCCCAACGGAGAAGTTTTTGATTCTTCCTGTGCTTTCTCTGCTGGATTCATGGACTTATGTCTGCTTGTCAGGTCTCCGTCTGTCTGAACATTTCCTTTTAGAGGACCATCCTGACAGTATCTGAGAAAACCGCTTTCTCTCTTCCCCCGAGGCATCCGTGTCCACAGAGGTTCAGAGAAAAAGACAACAGGCTTTCGACCTGCTACAATACTAACAAGGCTCTTTGAAATGACCCCTACTGTCTCTATCTTTCAAGCTATTTCCTCATTTCTTTATGCTCCTCAAGATTCCCCTGGCCATCGAGAATTGAAAGCACCTTATTTGCCCAGCCTGCCTGTTGACAAAGCATTTTTCTTTCCCCCTCACCAGCAGCCAGGTTCTGCCCTGGAGTTGCGGAGGCAGCAGTTTGAGGTTTTTCTTGTGCTGGCCCTGTGGAGAGGGAAGGGCTATGACACTATTAGTCACCTCTGACACAGCACAGCCTCTGCCTGTAAACCAGATGGAAAGAAAGTGTAAATGAGATAGCTGCCTCATGGTGGGAGAAAGAATGTGCCACCTATAAGCCTTCATGCCACTTGCTCACCACCAAGCGTGAATTTGGCTTGCAAAGTCACAAAAACTAAAAGCTGTTGATCTGAACATCACAAAGCTGTTGTGTAACATGCTCTCGGCTCTGTTGTTCTGGTGAAATCCCACAGATCAGGTCAAGATTGTGATTGATCACTTGTACTGTGCTGAAGAAAAGCAGCATTAACTGTTGACTGCAGTGATTTAACTTTGCTTACACTGTCGTGATTGAATGTGAGACTTAATCCCGTGTGACGTGAATGTTCATTTACCATGTCTGGGCTGTCTGCTCAGTAAGAGAGTGGTCCTCAGTAAGAGAGGGCCCCAAAAAACCCTCTGTTTTTTGGGGCTGTGTCTTGAACAGGACAGGAGTAGAGTGGACACTGAGCCTATATCTGCCTGCCTGCCTTTCTTTCCTTATCTCTGTGTTTGTACACTGTGTGCCAAGATCCAATCAATAGCCACTCCAGCCGTGGAGAGAGAAGAAGGTCAGCAGTCACACTGGAGGAGCCTGGGTAGGCAAACAGAAAACAACATACTTCAATCTGGGCTCTGTGCACTGCCATTGTGTTAACGGGAGACCTTTTCCACCTGGACTTTTCACAGTCAAATGTAATATTGGCTTTTGCACCCATCCTGCATTGTCATCGACTCTCAGACCAGCATCTGCTGTAGCAAAGTACCAGTTTTAATTACCCTGACTATTTAATGGCAGCCTTTTCTGTTAACTGACTCCAGTATTTGAGTTCTTGACACAGACGCAGTTCTGTGAATGGCTGTGTGATAGGTTTGTAATAAAGAGAGCCCTCCATTTACAGAGTGTTATTCAAAGACCAGCTGCAGAATGGTCATCAACTCACCACTGTGTGGGTGAGGTGGTAGTGCAAAGTGAAGCCATGTGTGGCAGACTATTTTTCTCTTTATTTCTAGACAGTAGCCGTTCTAATGTGGCTCACTGACCAGGACAGCAAAACCTGGGGGACAGCCGCGGAACCAAAAATTGAGACTAAAAAGCTTCTGTAAGTTTTGGATCTGTGGAATTGCATGAACTTTATGTGTGAAGTGGGTGATAGTCATAAAAGTTTTCAACTTGGGATATTTGCAAAATTCTCAAGTTTATCTTCTGGTGAAAAATTTCCTGAATTTATCCTTCTCTTGGCAACCATATTGACTTAGTCTGAAAACTTAAGTCAGATATAAATTTAAAAATAAAAAAACAAGAAAACAATATTTTGTAAACATATCTGTAATATCACGCCGAATTTCCAATTGACCTCTAAATTAGAAGTGTTACTCGTATGAATAGCAAGGGTTTCTAACTAATGTTTTTAGTTTGTTTTCTTTGTGTTGTTAATGTTAACTGAACCTTGCCATTTCATTTTTAGACCATATATTTGCCATCAATTTTTCTCTCTGCCTAAGGTGAATGTGCGGAGCTAGTTTGCATCTGGAAGAAAAAAGACTCTATCATCTGGTTATATGTTAATCTCTGCCTACAGCAGCTGGGCATCAGAACTGCGAAGAAATTCTTTATACATGGAAAAGGTCATCTCTGTTTACATGTTTCTTGGCAACTGACTTTTTTTTTTTTCCTTCCTATTTAACTTAATTAGCGAATGACCCCTCATATATCAGATACATGCATGTGAATATCTTTAGGTTATCACAAGAATCTCTGAGAAAAGGTTGGAGCTGCAGTAGACTGTCTTTTGGCCTCAGACAGCTGAGTAAGAAGGTGATCCAGGGGGAGCCGAAGATAAGCAGGTTTATGATCTATGTCCTTATGTTATAGTGCTGCATGACATCTTATCTCCAGCTAATGGTTCCCCCAGGACACTTGCTGCTTTGTTACGCATCTCCAGCCTTGCATCTCTCCCATCTCTCTGGTGATGAAGAACGCAGTAATGAAGGAGAGGACATGAGGGCTGGAAGGAGGTGGGGCGTGGGGGTGCGTTTGCCAGGCTCCTGATGTGTAGCTCGCTGTGAAAAGGAAGAAGTGTAGTTTGTCTTTCTGTGACATGTTTAACTTTACAGCACAGCTCAGCTGTGTGTGCACTTAAAAATAATATGCTCAATAAATAGATTCAAAGTACCACAAGGTGAGGGTGAAATTGTTTTAGGTGATGATCACTCAGTTTTGACCCCTTATTGATCCTTATTATAATGCTGGCGTTAAAGCACACAAATTTTGGGCTACTCACACAGAGATAATATTTATTTAGGAAAATGGAACGTATTCACACCTTAATGGCTTCGCAGTCTGTCTCCGCTCTATCCCTCTCCCAGCTTCTTTTGTCCTCTTCTGCTTTTGCATGAATAGGAATTAAGCTAATGAAAAGATCTCTGAAATGGCTGCTGTCTCGGGGCATGCAGTTCATTGAAGTGGAGCTCTCTGGTGGGTTGATAGTTCAGAACCCGCTTCATAAAATTAAATAAAAAGATTAACATTATCCCAAACCGATCCTTTGTGGCTGATAGCAGACATCTTTCTTTCTGTCTCTCAATGTCTCCCCTCCTTTTTCAGCGTCAGAGGAAAATCTATTCCCATCCTTGCAGCTGTGTTACAACCATCTTTCTGTCCTCCACTACCAATGGAAATTTGCTCTCCCTGCTTCTGAGATGACTCCATGGGTGGAGCATTGAGCGACTAGCACTCACTCCATCTCAGTTGGGTGTCAGGACTCAGTTCCCAAAGGGGACACAATGAGGAGCAAAACAGATAGCATTTAAGTCGTTTAATAAATCAGAATACACCTTTCTGACAGTGTAATTGCTTTCCATTGCCTGGCCTGAATTCAACCGCACGCCAGCAAGAGGGGAGAAAACAAGAGCGTGAGTGCTGAGTAACGTAGAGCGGGCCATACAGTAAATCATTTGTTGGAGGGAAAAGAATGAAAATTAATGAAAAAAGAGTTGCCTGCCCTCCAAAAGCAGCCAAGCTTGAAATTCACTTTGAGGGAAACTTAATTTGTTGTAAATGGGCAAAAAACATATTACTGCGAAACGCGTGGCAGGGGGTGCACGGTGTGTCCGTCTGCTGCGTTTGTCTGTCGGCATGTGTTTGTGGCAGATGAGGAACGCTATGCTCTGAATAGCTCAGCTGAGCAGGGGGAGACACAGGAGCCTGTTAATAACTCCAGTAACAGCATTCTCTTTCTACATGACTGCTCTCCAGAACTCACTTCGAGCACGTCTGAATACAACTCAGGGATGTGGAGGAGAACTTGTCAAAAGTTACTTGAGAGGAATAAACTTAGGCCTGTTCACTTCTGACTGGTGCATCAGTTTTGGTTTTTATCTGTCTGGATGTATATGTGCAAATACACAGTTTTGTTTATGCCTCACATTTCTTTGCTTTTTTGCTGAGGCTGTTCTGACACAATGCTGACTTTATTGGTTGGACATCCAGCCAGTACTTGGAAGTTGGCAGGAGAAATGTTTTTATAGGAATACTTGTCAGAAAGATGTCACAAAAACCAAATTTGTCAACAACAAATCAGATCATCAAACTAATTATAATATTAGACAATGATTATATGAATTTATCCACTCAGCTGTTTTCAGAATTTGATTTCATTTAGTAAGAGGGAAAAAAACTGTCAAAACCATTTTGATCCTATGGAAAAATAAAACTTTCCCTAGTTATATTTTTTGGGGAAAGTTAATGTGGCTGATTAACTTTGATTTGCCAGATCTTTTGGATTACTTTCACTTGGCCTGATTACTTCCTGCAAGCTGCAATAAAGAAATCGTTTTAAATAGCAACATGAGGTAGGCTAAAGCACATAAACAATAAAGCTAAGAATAGATGAAAAGCAGAGCAATAAACAACTAATGGTCCTGAAGTGGTTGCAGTCATTTGTAAGTTTTTGGAACTTCAGTGAACCAAAGAAAGTGCTATCATTCATAAACACCAAAGACTGTGAAGGTTCTCACAGTAACAAGCCTTCCTTATTTCTTCAAGAGTGTGAACAACAAATTCAAATAGTCCAACTAAAGAAAAAGTTGTCAGTTTCACCTCTGGCTTCAACCTTCTTGGGTTATACGGCAAATCATATTGACCTCGGAGAGCTCATAATTTATTTGGAGTTGACCTAGTCAAAGTCTGGACTTGAATCCAATTGAAATTCTATTGTGAAAACCCAGACTGCTCAATGTAGCTTAATTAAAATTATTCAGCAAAGAACAGTTTTGTGGAGACTAAATCTGACACAAACACGTTATTCTCATTGTTTAGATAACTGCAGTTCTTTACTGTGAAATTAAATCTTATTACTTCTGCATAGTCAAACAACCTTCAGGGCTCCTGTGAAATTTTGTGCTTGCATTTTGTACTGTCAACATGGTCTGAACACGTAGGGCATTTCTGCAGGGTTAGTTTTCTTCTGAATCCCAGATACTGGGGATTGATTCAGTCCAATAAATTTAGTGATAAGCTTGAGCTGAAAGCCAAGCATGACTGACAGGTCAGGGTTAAACTGTAGGATTGCAGACTTGCTGCAGTTTTATCCTTGCCTGCAGCTATGGACCTCACTACTCTACAACTGCGTGCGCTACAGATTCTCTGTGAAGCAGATCAGGAGTCACATATGATCCAATTATTGACCCGAGCCGCTCGACTTCACTTTTCTCAACGTTCCCACTTCATCTCGGACGAAAGGCTGTGAATGCTTTACATTCTCACACGCAAAGAGTTTACCTGTCGTTTGTGTTGTCAACATACTCAGTGATACTATTATCAAAAGGATCCTTGTTTTTATATTAAAAACAATACCAGAATAAATGAAGGGTTTTCGTACCTTTAATATGACACAACTAAAACATTATGTGGAGAATAAAAAAAGAAATGTTTAATTGAATTTCAACATTTAGTCTTTGTTTTGGAGACTGTCAGCATCCAGCATCTTGACTTGGCATTATTTTATCTCTCTAGAGAAGTTCTTCAAATATACTATATTGCAAGGAGATCCCTTGTCCAGACCCCACAGAGTCTGCCTGGATCAGGTGAGCCCAAGTCATCGAGAACTATCCTGTAATCTTTGGATGTGTCCTTTCTCCTACAATATCTGAATCAAGTGACTGGATTCCCTCTTCAGTGTGTTATTAGCAGGCCAGTTAGGCTTGCTAACTAGCCATCCATTTGATTCAGAGAAGGGATGCATCCGATAGCTGTAGGATATTAGCTCCCGAGGACTGGACCGGGGCTCCCGTAAACTATTCCAAACATTAATTTTCTTTTCTGAGTCATCCTTTCAGCTCCTTTTTTATTTTCCTGGACATTTTTTTGACCAGTTTGTCTAATGGAAATAGCAGAAAATGTAAAAAAAAAAAAAAAAAAAAGTAGTGTAATCATTGTCGCAATTACATATTTTCCTAATATCATGCAGTCCAGTTGAACTCTTATTTCTACAAAGTCACATTCATGATGTTTACTGAAGGAGACCGAGTTCTCTTATTAAATCAAATCCTATTCCAAAATGTTCCCTCTTAGATTCTACAGGATAAATTTCACACCGAAGGTAGAAAAGGTTTTTAGATTGTCTGTCATAGTTGAGTGTGTGTACTTCTTTGGAAAAATGATGTATGCATCTGAGCAGGTGGTCTATGCTGAACTGTACTATTCTTGCTGAATAAATTGATTTTATTGCTATTAAGGCAGGAAATGACCAGCAGTGTCAGTATTTGCAGATTTAAAACGATCTTGCCTGTGTAATATGCTCAAGCTTTTGCTGCTCTTTCCAGTCTGCTGCCCTGTCACACATCCTTTAGGAAATGCTTTGACTCCCCAGCCTCCCCCAGGCACGGCCCCTCTGACTTAGTCCAGCAGCTCAGCATGCCTGGGGGCTTCAGATAGCAACAAGCCCTAGCCAGTTCACTGGCCTTCCCACGCTTACAGGGACTTTTACCCACCATGCTTTTTCTCAAAACATGACTTTTTTAAAAAATTCCTTATTCTACAAAATAAGTTTTTACTTTCTCTGTTTTTTTGTTGTTTTTTAATTGACAACAAAAAAAGAGGAAAGAGATTGAAGTAGCCCAGTTTTTTTTTTCCATCAGCTTTACAATTTCTCTTAAAGTTTCATGTTCTTACTTTGCCACTGTAGTAAGTGTGTCTATGTGCATCTTTCCCCCCATAGTTTAGTGTAAGTGTGAGGAAGATGGATGCCAGAATCTCTCTCTTTCTCCTAGGGTACCGTGTCTCCCTTCTCTCTCCTGTCTGGGCTCGTCTGCACCTGCATATTATGATATAGTGCCTGTGTTCAGCCAGTCGATTGCCTTTAACAGGGCTGGGGCTCACTGGCCAAATTGAAAGGAATGGGGGCCTCCTTTTTATCAGAGTCACAGCAGAGCAGAGTGCAGGGCCCACAGGGCGCTCAGGGACATGGAGGAGATGTGTGGGCTGTCTTTCTCTTGCACTCTCCCTCACAATTGCTGCCTCTTGTAGTCCCTTTCTTTCATTCCCTTTTCTATTTCTTTGTTTCATTGTTTGATGCCATCTGATGGCTGTGGAAACATTTCACGGGAAATGAGTATTCTGTTTCCCATCAATCCTTTTCTCCATTTCTATGCTGGAGTTTCCTATTGATAGCTAGGGAAAAAGAAAATCAACACTAGTCTCAAAGAAAAATGTCTTAATTTTCTATTTCTTTGGCTCATACTTTTGAGACATGTCATGTGTATTCCCTTCCTTTTCAAGTTTGTCTCCTCGATTCTTTTGTTGAAGACTGAGCTTGAAAGGAACCATCTCTTTAATGAACAATTCCTGTGTAGGTCTGCTTTAATGAGAAAGCAACACTCACATATACTTTCAGCTTGTTATGTAGTGTGAAATGGCAGCTAGATATAAGAAAAATGTGCCTTGATGTGAAAGGAACACTGAGAAACTCGTTCTGATTCCTGTACATTAACACAAACACTGATGATTATGAAGATAGGCTAATTATTTCAAAATGAATTAAAGAAATCCCACTGAAACCACAAATATGTTGTTAAAACTGGCCCAAAAGAACGCATAATGTTTAAAGGTGTTCCCAAATGTGCTTTCCTTGCCTTACTGTATTAATCATAATTTAATTTGCTTACATATTTTTAAAGGTACAGCAACAAAAGGTTTTCATTTCTTGAGATTCTTATACCTTCTATTCAATCATTTGACTTCGGCTCCAGCTTTATCAGTTTTATGGTAGAGGCATATGCTCTTCACTAGAGACCACCTTGCCTAACTGAACTGTTTTAAAAGACAAATAGCTCAACTGTCTGAAATCTAAAAAGTGAGACAGTGCTAGAATGAACCAATGCACAAAGATGAAAGGAGTGTTGGTGTATTTGTGCTCCTTCAGTGTTAATGCTAGTTCCCTTTTGGTTTTCTCCTTTGTCAAGTCTCACTCTAGTATGTTAATGTCTCCACTACTGGCTGTTCCTTACTACTGGGGATGTGAATATGGGCAGGAACGTGGGAACATGGGCAGGTTGACAGCATACAGGAGCTGAAACTGACATGCCAATGGTGTCATTTGCAGGGACGCTGAGCAATGGAAAAACTCAGCGTTCTGTTTTTGATGGACTCAAATTATCACATATATTTCATTTTGTCATAGAAGTTCATTGCTGGAATTAGCAATCAATACAGCATGTGCAGCTGATCAGCTAATCTAAATAATAATAATAAAAAAAACCTGATTAAATGATAAGTTTGCTTTACTTACAAATCTACCTATATTGTGCCTGTAGTGTAACACAATATATCTTAGTGAAAACCTGGTGGATTGTAATTATCTGGTCACTTAAAGCGTGTTTCTAAAACCTCTGATTAGTTATGTCACTTTTGTGTAGTGGGATCCTGTTGCCGCCTGCTGGCTCAGTTTGAGTTTCACCAAATCAAATCGCTTTCCTCTAATGTGATCTAATAAAACTATCATCTAAGTTTGCACCTCCTTGCTTCAACAGTTGGAATCATTTTTTTGTCAAATGTCTCACTTTCAAAGTTTTTATTTTTTATTTTTTAGTATTTTGAAGTTTTCTTCAGCTCTCTGTGAATCACGTGAGGCAGAAAATGAATGCTAGTAGATTAGTGGTATTAAAGAAGACTTGGAAGCAGCTGAACTGACGTTTGTGTGCTAATTTGTTAAGAAAAGGCCTTGAAGATCAAGCTTTCTTTAGATTTAGTTTCTCTTTTCTTCAGCGAAAACAACATCAAAAACAGGGCTATCAGAGGACAAAAGGGAAGCTCTCTTAAACAACAGTCCAGTTTTTCCTGATTGCTGTGGGTTGGATAAAGTCTCGCTGTAGGATGCCAGCTGTCAAACTGCCTCTATGAATTCAGAGAAGACACTCGAGGGGTACATAACAGCTTGTCAGGGTCTCTGCCAATGTCCATCTTCTTTCATTTATGGATCAAAGTTGTCTTTATTTTTGATTCTTTCTCCGACTTGTTCTTCTGTCTCTTTACATCCCTCTATTTGTCTTTGACAGAGCAGCCTTAAATGTCTGCTTTAACTAGCTGCTCACAGCCCTCCTCAAAACACATTTACATACACATCAATCATACTGTCAAAGGTAAAGGCATGATGCCGTGTAAAAACCTGAATTGGATTATGGCCTTGTCTCATCCCTGACACTGATTGCTTGGCTGGCTGGCTGACAGGCCTGTTGATTTGCAAGCTAAACAGCCTGAAATGTTATGGGCTGCAAATTTTTTTCTCTCTCTCTGTGGTGATTGTTTGCTGCATGCATATTTAAATTAGAAAAACAAGCCCTACAATTCCTAGAAGTAACTTATGCTCTTAACTATTAAACTAACAAGATGCTTTAAAATGTTGAGGAAATAACTGTTCATGAAGTACAATGCACCATTTTGGAAGTTACAACATTAAATGAGTAAAATAATCAAATTGCCTACACACAGAAAAAAACTTACCTTCAAAAACCATAACTGAACCCCTTCACAACATTCACATAAAAATATTTAATCCTCTGCATTATAGTTCTCCCAGTAATTCTTATTTACATACGGTTTGTAAATAAATATTTTGAATATTCATTCAACTGTTCTGGCTTGTTTTTTTTAAGCCGACAAAACTTTATGGTTCTTATTGTTCTGCTTCTGTCTTACTGATGGTAATGAATGAATGAATGAATGAATGAATGAATGAATGAATGAATGAATGAACAGGCAGAAATGCTAAACGGATATGTTATAGTTAACCTCTGTAAGAAATCATCCCTATCTTTGGTGTTGGATGTCCTTGGATGTCTGGTTTAAAGTTAGACTGTGCCAAACAAACTGGGAGGACAATGTAATATGACTTAATTATAAATGATTTCAGGCAGTAAGTGATTAAGGCTGTCCTGTAGGAACTCTGATTGGGACAAAATCAGTGACTGTAAAGAGCAAAAATTTTGACAAGTTACTTTAGCTTGGCTAAGAAAAAATATTTTATGAATAAATTTTTTATTTATATTATGACTTTATTCTCGTAATTTTTTTTCTTAATCTGACTTAAATTCTCTATTGTAGAAAATAAAGTATCCAAAACATCATTGGTGAGTTAAAGTGTATATAATCACATATTTTAGACAGTGTATTACTGATGAAAGGTTGTGTTATTTTAATGCACTTAAAGCTACTGGGTTCAGTCTCTCCTATGGTTTCATACCCAAAGGCAAGGCTGTGATGAAGACATCAAACAAGCTGTACTGCTATAACAAACAGGAAAATTTAGCTTGGTTTTAGGTGGGATATTCTAGAAATTTACATGAAAATGTCACAATTTGCATGGAAACATGAAGATAACACACTTAAGGACCAATTTACACAGTTTTTCTTCAAAAAAGTTGATTTGGGATTTAGCTACTCTTTAAGTGACTTAGATTAATGTCAGGGAAACCACAGTTGCTTTCTAGGCAGCACAGAAAATAAGAAAGATTATATATGCAGGACTTGTGGAAGTAGAAAGTGAGTAATATAATGTTGTGACATAACTGCTTACCTTAGTGTGACTGAGGATGACCTACTAAAATGTTTCTTGGTGATGTAAAGCAGTGCACGCTGATGAAATGTGATAGAAACTCACCTGGCTAGAATCCCAGTTTTCAGTCACACAGTGTCAAAGCAGCCCACAGCACATGAATCCCTAAAAGTTCATACAGCTCTAATGGCAGCATTTTCACTGCTTTTATCAGAGATAAGTCACAATTAGTCCCACTATAAACACTGAGAAACGTGATGTGTTTTCAACTCATCTTAGGCACTTAAAAATATGTCTGCATGTTTCAACAGGCCCCTCGTTATTGGTCAGTGTTTAAAAAAAAAAAAAAAAAGCCAATTAACCAGCAACATGTGGCCTAGTGAAATATTTTTCATTAAAAAATTTAAAGGTCCTCTGAAGTTGAGTTCAAACACTTGAGCCTGAGGTTAAGGGCCAGGAATGTGAGAAGAAGGGGGAACGGACTGGCATAAGAAGCCCTCTGTGGCTGAGGCTGAGAGGCAGCAGCGTGTATCACCAGACTCATCATCACGGCTCATTTAAGTGTTTGATCCCAGCAAAGGCACTCAATCCTAGACGAAAAGTTCATACCGCCCAAGGGTGGCATCTACGTAGCTTATGCTGGCAAACACAGTATGGTGAGAAAAGGAAGCTTAACCCCCAAGAAATTACCATCTGCCAGCCTTATTCCCTCTTTCAGACGCTGGTAATTACTCTGTAGTGTAAATGCTATTTTTGCTGTATATTTGTATTGAGTGGGAAAACATCATGAGAGCTCATGCTTCCTAATTACTGTATATTTATGGCAATTAAATGTTCTGCTTTTGCGGCTTGGATGAGATTAACTAAAGGAATTCTTAATGTCTGACCCTGAGATATGTACATTTTAACTAATGCTGCTTTGAATACCAACAACATCTGTCCTAACCATTAGGAGCTGTTTTCAATGTAATATCCATACTGCTTTTATGGTACTGCGCAGTTGCATAAAGAGAAGATGGTGCAATCTACAGGTAGAACCAGTAAGCATGGAGTCATAAAAAGTTGACTGATTTCGTGCTTTTACTCACTTCTCTGCGTTATGCCAGTGTCTTACGGCAGAGAGCTTGACCACGTATATTTCACTATCCAATTATCAGGTGAAATTGGCTGTTTAATTTTATAGCCTCAGTGAGGGCGCTTTCTCTCTCTTTCTCAAAATGGCAGCAGTTCAGTTAGTCCCCGAACATCACCCTGGGCAGCCTGCTCATCTGAGACGGCGCTAATGTGTGTACGTCTGAGTCTGCACAGGTGTGTGTGTGTGTGTGTTTGTAAAGTGTACTGAAACCATCAAAGAATTATAAATCAAGCAAGGTGATGATAACTTTGGTGTTGACATTGTGATCCATCGTCTTTTCTCCGCACTGACTGTTTCGTTTTGGCCACCAGCAGGCTGCGACTGAGAGGCTTTCTACCAAAATATAATTGTTTAGAAGTAATGAGGTGGATAAAAAGGACAGAGAAGAGGAGAAACACAAGGGAGGGAGCTTGGTGATTAACAGATTGTAAGAAAAATGGATTAGGCCATTGAGGTAAGCATATATGTAATATTCTGAATTCAATTTAATTCGGTTTATGCACATAGAGTAAGTTCACAACAACCATCATCAAAGGCACTTGAAATGCACATGAAATGCAATTGAGTCAAAATTCAATTTGCAAAAGCCCAATTAATTTCAATTCAAGATGTAGATACATAACCCAATCAACGGCTACGCATTCATTATAATGCAATGCGTTTGATCATTTATTGTCAAACGTAATGTGGGTTGTGGTGACATTAGAAGTAAAATCTGTTTAATAGAACAAGGCTGGGTTGGAGATAATAGCAATAAGTTCAGCTCCTTTTAAAGATTTGATTCTTTCGGCCTTACTCCTCCTCTGTGCTTTGTTTTGCATCACTTTGAGCCTTCCATTTTAGACTAATCTGACAAGTATAAAGTCTTCTTTTTCTCCATTAAACTGGTAAATAATGCTTAATATTTTAGTCTAACCTTTAAACAAGTAATTAAATACAGAGCCTCAAGGATCTGCAGGTTTGTTTGTGATGGAGGGGTCCTGATGCATTTTTGTCATTTTATTGGTGGCATGATATGTCGGCCAAACAAAGTCCCACCTCCCCTGCATGGTTTCTCTGCAGAGCTGAGGAGGAGCAGTCGAGGATTTGACTCTCCCTGTGGTGAGTTGACTCTTAGTGTGACACATCCTACTGGGGAAGAAGAGGACACAAAGCAGACAGAAAAAACACAGAAACACCAGACTAGTAGGAGTGTATGTTAAAAAGAAGAAAAAAAGGGGAGTAGCAGTAGCATTAAAATAAAAAGTAAAAAAAAAAAAAAAATTAAGTGTTTTGCACATTAGTGACTAATGATTATATTGTTGAAATGCAATTAGCCATCATTGCATTCTCTGTGGCAGTGTCTTGGGCCCCCTCTTCAAGACACAACTTTTAGTTCAAATTGTTTGATTTCTGTGAAAACTGCCTATTTTTTTAGAAACACAATATTGAGTTGTGTTTCTAAACAAATCAATATTGTTGATTTATTTAGTAATTCAAAGCTTAGGGTTACTAAGCCTTGAATTACTATTAGGCTTTGTAATTCAAATTTGGTGAATAATTTTTTTAGGTGTGGAAAGTTTATAGTTTAAACAACAAAATGTTTTCTTTCAAAATAGGAACATTTGATTGTAAATTATGAGTCTTGTTATGAATAGTGTTCATGAAACAAGCATTTTAAATAAAATGCTTGTTTTATCTAAAACAAGCATTTGACTCTGCAAGATCTAAATATGTAACAAATATGTAACAAATTAACCACCATGCAGATACTGAATGCACACAACATTGAGGCAATTCTTTACATTTTAGTAGGAGGAAATGATGTCAGTAAGCCATGTAAACAACTTTGATACTATATGAATAAGCACAGAAAAACTGGCCATGCATTTGCTTTAATATGGCTAATGCTGATTACGTAGATGCCTCAGATGGTCGATGAGGGTGAGGTATACTCGTTGGGCAGATAACACTGATTCTGGAAAAGTCCAAAGAGATGAGAAGAGCTGGTGCAGGAGGGTGTCTGCAACACTTCTACCTTTCCACTCTTTAGATCAAAATTACCACCTTAGATGGGAATGAGAATTTTAATTAGAACTCGAGGCTATCTCATCTCAGAGAGTGTGTGGAGCTAAAAGACTTAATTCCCACCACACACTCCTGTATACCCCTCCCCTACCTTTACCGGCCACTTGGTCCATTATTTAATAGGCTCTTTGTTATCCATCTACTTGGGCTTGCCAGGTACTTAGAGCCCCTTCACTGGAATATTAGGTATTCTGATGAGGCAGGCAGCTGTGTGCTTTACACAGATGGTGCTGTCTGTAATCAGCACTCTTGAAAGAATGGCTCTGCTATCTTCCCCCAAACTTATTCTTTATATGATTATAAAACAGAGCTGCAAATTGTTATGAACAAGATAGATGAATTAACGAGGAGCATAAAATACAGTGGCACCCAGAAATTCAGGACATTTTTGGTTGGATTTGTATTACTGGATGCACTCGTTGATGATGACTTCTGATAGGACTGTTAATAGGCAAGGAGAGGCAATTGTATTGATATAGCACATTTTCAGCAACCATGCAATTCAAAGTGCTTTATTGGCAATGAATGGCATTCAAATTCATGCTCTCCAAATGTAGTGTAATTTGTTGGAATACTTAGAAAGACCTTGTAAAAAACTCTGTACAAGACATTCATTGTTTGTGAGGCAGGTCAGAATCAGATTTTTACTTTGTCCCTTCAAATGGATGAAATCTAAAAATGCTTTAATGTGTTTAAGAGGTCATGCTCTGCTTTATGTAGACGGCTTAAAAACAATATGTTCTTTTTATGTTATAAAAAGAACATATTGTAGTGTCCTGGGTTCAACCCCGGGCTGGGAATCAAACCCAGGACTTTTTTGCTGACAGGCAACAGTGCTACCAACTGCGCCACTGTACAGCGGCTTGCTCTTCTACTAACACTAAACTAAACAATTTGGAAAAGATAAAATGATGATGATGATGAAGGTAAACCCTGACCCCGGCTCATTGTCCCATAAGGTAAGCTCCTCTAATATAAACAAAATATGAAAAGTCCTGAATACTACATACAGTTAAATATTTGTATTATTACAGTGAGTCAGGGAATAATTGATATCAGGTTTGGTGGGGACATTATCAGTGAAGCAGCTCAGACTGTAATTAGCTCTTCCTCTCACATTTTTATTATTCGGATACCATTCTCTATCAATCTGTGATACATTTACCATTTATCTCTGACTTGGTCTGATTTTCAATACAGCAGCTTACCAACTTTACCCATGTGAATGAGGCCAAATGAATGGATTCTTATTTTAAGTGCAAAATGCCCAGAAGGAAACTCTGTGATCGTGCCAAATGAAATCTCATTTCTTGGAAATGAGATTTCATTTACTTTTTCTCTTACTGCTGAGAAGTTGCATATAATATAAAAATATCTATACATGAATGTACACACTCAGCCGCAGACTCATAATACCTTTTATTAGAGTAGAGTTCAAACATTTAATGACCTCATTGACTGTTTTTGCATCATTTCTATAAACAAAGAAATGATGTTTATAGCACTATCTTTTTTTAGGCAGACAGTACGTGAGGTCTAAAAAAAGAAAGATAGCTTTAGTTTTTCTGAGTTTACTCCACAGAGCTGCTGCAGGGCTACACATCCCCAACAGTCCTCAGTCATTCTGTGCACAAAGCCATTTTCACTATGACATCATGTACTCCCTTTTTTTTTTAAAGAAAATACTTAAACTGAAGACCAGGTTGAATGCAGAATGCTGCTTGGTATTTATAATGATGCCACAACCCAATAAGCAATTCACTAAGTTAAAAGAAAAAATATGTATAGTTACTGTGCCGTACAAGTTTGAAATAAATAAAGAAGGTCTACCCTGAGGGGAGAGTGTGTCTGCCATGAATGCTCACAGCATGACTTATCCTCCAGATGAGGGAGCCCACTGAGTATAAATAATGCAAAATGGGTGGAGTAGGTGACTGACTCAGGATGTATAATCAAAGTATGTTTTTCAGCTTTCCTCTTCTAACGCTGACCAACATGAAAGAAATATTCTTTGATAAAAGATTTCTGGCTGGAAACTGTGACTGTTGGTCAGTGAGAGTTTAAAGACACCTGCAACTTCCAGGCTTATTGTCCTGTTGCTGCACTTTGTGCCTTCCTCTAAGTTTATAAAAGTCAGCGTTTGAGTGTTGGTTCGTTTGTTCCTTGTCTAGCAGGTACATTTAAAAACTTTAGAACAGCTTGGTGTCTTTAACATGGCTGAATCTGCATCCGAAACAAATGCAGCTATCAATGGCCAAAGATCTTTTTTATGATTGTGCCAGACTTGTGAAACATTTGAGGAAACAAGCACATTTATATATTTTTATCTCTATTTACGTCCACATCTTCCCCTGAGGGGCCCGTAACAGCGGAGAGCTCTGTATTTTTCTTCCATGCACAGATATTACTCTGCAAAGCAAACACAGGTGCACTGCTCTGTAATGTGATTTTTCCTGTCTATTAATACCCCAAAATGCCTTGTTCTTCTGCCCCTACCCTCTCGTTAGCCCCCACCCAACCCGTTTCACCCCACCTCCAATTTTCACACTAACCCAATTAGCACCTCGTCAATAATGCTCAGCATTTCATTTTGCCGCTTTAATTAACAAATTCAATTTGCTTGAAACTGCTGTGAAAACAAATTAAAAGCGCAGCAAATTAAAAGCCCTCAGTACCAGCGGATACAGCTAAGGTGATTACAGATGCGTGAGGCGACAGTTTTCTTGTTTGTTTTATCTCAGGAGGGGTGAAGAGACTCTTAAGAGAAGGGGAGACCTCGAGTGAACTACCAGTATAGGATCTGAAAGTCCAGGAGAGAGCAAAGAAGCTGTTAGCCTTTATGATGGGGATGGGAAGAGGCTGAGGTAAAAAGTTATGCCTGTGCATCATTAGCTGCATAAAGGTTCCAGTACCAATTAACAAAAACTGTTCCATTGGAGCCGATCAACACAATGCACAACCAAACTGTAAACAGTCAACAAAACATCTGGAGTTAGACACATAGGTTTGCACCAACATTAACTGTTAATTCCAGTGCCTTTTATATTTTTTACCTCCAGTCTTCACCATGAGACATTTTTTTTGTTGTTGTTGTAATTATTTAAAGTTTGAAAAGTATAAATATAAGTATAAAGTATAAATAAATTTGTAAAGGACCTAAATATAGTTATTTCACTGAGGATGAGCCTAGTTGTTAGGAGGTGCAGTATCCTAACATTTTCCAAATTAGAATACATATTTTGGCATTTTGTTTAATGAGTGAAACAAGGTTAATTTGGCTTACCTTTAAATAAATCATCTTCCTTTCCAGAGATAATTAAAAAAAAAAAAAAAAAGATTAGATATTGATTTGAAACAACAGCAGTACTGGGTTGACTTCAATGCCCTCCTGGTCACCTTGATCCTTCAGAAATCCCACAAACATGACCAGAGGTTTTTAAAATCTCATCCTCAAGTGTTTTGAGAAAGGAAATTATTATGAACGCTGATGAGTTTGTGTTCTTCAAACAAACAGTGTTTGCTTACCTTCCTGCTTCATCTACATTTCTCTCAGCTCCACTCTTACTCAAAACTGTGATTAAAAGTTTCCAGACACCAAACAGTGCCTCCATCTGGTCCACACATCAACATCTGTAGAGGGTGTTGACTGTTTTGACACAGAGAAGACACACACACACACACGCACACATATGCACACATCTTGCCATTTAATTGTGTGTTTTTCTGAGTTACCCACCGTTCCTCCCTCCCCACACTTCCATCCTTTCTGTTCTCTCCATGCAGCTAATTATTGTCCTGCTTAATTACCAGTAAACTCAGCGGCCCAGCCTGCTTCAGCTTTAAAGAACTGCTCAGCCCTTCATTCCAGTACCTGATTGAACTCCGCTAAATGGGAAAAGTTGTGCTGGAGTAAAAGGCTTTAGTCACACAACATTTTGTTTCATTTATTTTCTAATATGTCTCTCACTGTCTGCTCATTTGAAGATAACAGGCATTTAAATCAGTTTAGGCCATTATCAGGAAATAAAATAAAAATAACTGGTTTTGAATCGAAAACTAGAGGCAGAGAGACACAAGCGAGCAGAACAGTTTTAGAGCTCGAACGCCTGCACGTTTACTACTGCTGTTGGATCCATCAAGGCGATAAACCAATAGAAAAATACATGTCTCCTGACCTTCAGCTCCAATTAGGCCCTGGAGGAGATACGGGTGAACTTTTCAACCTTGAGTCCTGTCTATTGATACGCCAATACAGTTGCTGTAGAGATGGAGGAAGTGGCAAGTCAACATACAAGTTCATTGTTGTTAGAAGCAGGAGCAGCAGTTTCTGTCACACAAACATAAAAAGTTTGTTGACATCTCTGAAGGCTTGAGTTCCAAGTCCCAATGGAGGAAACTCAGTTCCATTTTCTCTGTCACACATTTGATTGAACCCACCTGATAGAAAATAATGGAAATATAAAACCCCCAAAGCAAGGTGGATTTTCCACTATGCTGCTTGTATTGTCATGTTTCTTAAAGATAACAACTTTTCAACCCACACCTGAATAGACAACACACCATAATAAAAATGGAAAGGTCACTCTCTTAAACGTACTGATGGAAGGCTGTACTCAGGGCTTGAAAATAAGGTAAAAAGCATCCATTTGGTGCTCTAATGCAATGAAAATTGACCATATCGTTCTGGATTTTCTTGACATTAGTGCAGTCATGTCTGTTGAATTTGTAACTGATTAAAAGCTTAATATGTCGACCAGGATGTAAAGCAGTTCCCTTCTCTTTTTAATTTTTCCACAGGTCAGGATCTTGTGAGCTAATTATTGTTGTTGTTTGGTGAAGACACAAACACACCTGTAACCCATCACCACAATTTATTTAAATAGTATAATCCCAACTTGAGACATTTCATAAAACATAGACAATCAGGCAAACTCAAAGTATACATTATAAAATCCTGGGTTGCATTTTCTTTCATATGAATAGTAATACATGTGGCTTCTATTGTTTTAGAAATAAAAATTCTTAGCTGAATAAATGTACTTGTATTTGAAGTTTTGTTGTTCAAAATTTTTAGTTGTAGGATTATGGTACTTAAAATATTTCAACATTTTTATAACATCTTTACCACAGGTACATATAAGTATGGACAGAGCTGAATACAAGTTAGTTATTTAATGCAGCTTATTGAAGAGATTCTTCACAAAAAAGAACCTGGGTATTTAACGTAGGTTTTTTAGGTATTTCACAAAATCCTCAAACCCTCTTAACCTGACCTCACTCATGGGTAAACTACAGTATTTAGGTGTATTAAAACATTTCTTATTCTCAGATACTTGGTGTGTTTAGCTATATGGTAATAGATAATCTTTAAACCAGTTTACAGTTTAAACCACGTCATATGCTAAACATCCTGCCGTAACTGAACAGCTTTTACACTGATGATACTTTAATTCCTCCAGCACAAAATGGTAACGTTTTTCATACAAGTCCTATTGTTAATATTTTCCCCTCTGCTTAAAGTCAGTAATAGTAATGACAGTCCTTGTTCCTAAGTCATAGTGCTGTGGTATTGTGTGTCTGCAACTTGGCGAGCATTGATTCGCTGTTTCCTGGTAAACATCAGGTCACTCCTCCATCACTCCATCAGGCAGGGGTCAGTCACAGCCCAGTGGGGATATGATGATAGATAGAGCCCATCTGTATGTGTCGGAGTCCGCTTCAGTCCGCTTGTGTGTGGAAGTATCGAGTATGCTATCAGTGTTCTCAAGTCATTGATTGGTCCCCAGTGTCAAGATGCTTCCATTGATTCTTTGCCTGGTCAAGCTGAAAAGTCGTAGCTCAGCAGAGGCTCTTAGGTTACTTATCTACACACTCCACGGACTCCTAAATGCATGTATGCAGTGGCAGGTATGCACTCAGGCATGCACAGACTTAAATATGAATTGGGACGGCAAGTAGAGGAAGATGCAACCAACTGATAATTAGGTCAGTATTGATCATTTTTTTAAAATGTTGGAGTATAGTTGACCAAACTCCAAGTGGGTGCATCTTTGAGTAGCATGAGGTTGCATCAAACAGCTAGATACAGACTCCAGAGTGCCGGCAGCAAGCCATTAGTGTCTTTTTGTGTGGTTTAAATGTCTTTGTGCTCCTGGATTAATGGTAAGCATTCAGTCAGTGAGTTCTGACGAGCAATAAGTCTCAGAGCAGAAAAGATGTTTTATGCACAATGAAACTGACATATTTCATTTGTTAGTTTTTCTTTCTTCAAAAAACTTATGCAGTTCAAATAAATAAAATAGAAACAACTACAATTTGACTTATAAAAGTCTTTACAACAGACTTTTATAAGTCTATTATAAAAGTGATAACAGACTTTATTTATTTATTTATTATAAAATAAAAATACCAAATATTTTGGTCAACCATTCCTCCAATGGATGTCCAAGGCCAGAACTGCAGAACAGGGCAACATAGAGACACACATGCACATGTTGTCATACTTAACAGCCCTTTTAAGAGACTAACTAACCTCAAATTCATGTTTTAGACTGTATAAGAAAATCCAGAGAGGATCATCTAGGTTTTAAATAATGTGTGACCAGTTAATAAAGGCACAGAACAAATGCCTTATTTTATGGGATGCAAGAATACAGCAATGCAACGTCACTATCTTAGTTTATAGTTCCTTTTTTGTTGTTGAAAGGAATACTGCCCTGACATATCAAGTTGTTTTCTTTAGACTGACTGACCATTAATAACTTTGAAAATACATAAGGAGATTGTGGTGGTTGTGCTGTGTGGAGTCTAGAGTTAGGGGGTTTTTAATCAGAAGGATTTCTAATAGAGAGAGGGGGACAACTCAGTCACTTTATTTTTTTAAAATAAATATTTAATGATCAAGTGTTTTGTTTTTTGTTTTTTTTTACATTGTGTGAGCAAAGATGGTTGAATGTGCTGTCAAAAACCTACCAGTTGTTTTGGAAATTGTCACAATACAGCAGTTGATGATATTCAAGGTCATGGAGTGAAAGTGGTAGAAGAAAAACTGTGCTCATTGTGCAGGTGGCCGTCCTCTCCGTTCCCCTGGGAAGAAGCTGATCTCTCCTCTCCGAAGGAATAAATTTTTTATATAATTTGTTGTATTTTTAACTAAGAGCTCCCGGTCACGCAACATCGCCTTACATCCCAACCCCGCTGCTCCCATCTTCTCCCAGCTTGTCTTTGTGCCACAGCTAACATTACTTGACACTCCTGTGTAAGTAGAGGGATGATCTCTTCTTCTACTGGCAAGCAGCCATTTCCACTACAGTTTACAGTTATTGTAACCCCGGTGTCTTTACTGCCTGTATTTCTCTGACTTCATTATGTATAGGATTTCAGTAGGCCAGACAGCTACATCCAGAAATAACCTGAACAGCTCATCCCATTAGCTCATTCTTACCTCACCTCTGCTCTGTGTTACCAAGGGACAATGACTATGATGTCTTTAAACACACAGACAGTATTTCTTTTTTTCCATTTTAAAGCTAAAGTGCATCATATCATTTCAGATGTGTGTGTGTGTGTGTGTGTGTGTGTGGTTGGGGTTTAGCTTAAGAAATGCCAAAGTGAAAAAAATGACTCAGCCTACATAAAGTATGCAGAGCTGATACATGATGAAAATGCCAGAGGAAGCTGGTTTAGTCACACTGTTGACAAAGATGCTCTCACTGTGAACGGCACCAACCAGTGACCCCTCCTGTAACCCTGTCTACATGATAGGCAGATCCTTGCATGTGATTTTGGCGCTGCAGTGTGTCTCTGTGGACAGCTAGGACCTATTGATGGAGCTTTACTCCATTCTGTTGTACCTCTGCCTTTATGTTTAGGTTTTCTGTCATGCTTGAAGGTGAACTTCTGCCCCAGTCTCAGGTCTTTTGCAGCCTCTGTCAGTTTGAAGCTAAATACTAAAGTCCAGTAGTTAGCTTCATTCATTTGTGCAAAAACATCCCTACCTTGTCCCTCATAAGGATAATTTTTTTCTTGTTAAAGTGCAGATTTAGTTCTCTGTTCCACAAAACATTTTGCATGTCAGCTAAAAAGCTTACTTATAGCCTCATCTGAGTTGAGGGGTATTCCAGAAAGTTTATTCACCAAACTTTGTCTCTAATCTTTGCATCATTTTATCCTTAACCAAGATACTCTGGGTTTTAAGTTATAAAACAGCTGACTTGATTGAAGCTCAGTTACCCTTGAGTATCTTAAACCTGAGTTATGGAAAAGAAGTCAGCCATCGTCACTAGAACTCTGATACGTTGATTCACCAAAAGTGGCCACTGCATAAAAAAAGATTTTTGTATGTAGTGTTTAAGGAGGAATTGCACATGTCTAACTGTCTAAACAGAATTCCAAACACTAACTGAGGCATTTATGCATGCAGGGAGTAAAACCACTAATTAATGTGAAATATTTGTCTTTTTTTTTGGTGTAGTTGTTTGTTGTAGATACTTTAATCAGCAAAAATTATTTTTTTCAAGTCAGATTCACCCAACATTTTTTCTACTTAATTTAGTCCTCAGTTTATGAAGGAATAAAACTCATTCCAAAGTTATACCTATTACTACCAAAATTAATGAACAAATACAACAACTATCATATCATTACTTCAGTCTCTAAAACAACAAAGTTTTCAACCACTTACTAATGTTTTGTTCACATTCATTAACAGGACTGCTATTTGGTAACCAACATGAAGAAGTTTTGATATTCTTTATGAGTACTCCTTTTATCATATTCAAACATTACTATAATGAGTTTGGACCTAAAGTGTAGTATCTCAGCGTTTAATTTTCGTTAATGTTCTGGCCAAATGAAATAAAAATTACTGGTTTTAAAATAAAGTGTCTTTTTCATGTCCTCAAATATGCTTCGCTAATTAATGTCGCTCATCTTTGTATTTTTTTTAGACTTTTGTGCAAGCATCAAGCACTTGACATCAAGGGTTTGAAATATAGATAAAATGAATTTATTACAGACTTAAATACACCACACTCATTTAAAAAGTTTACAGCTGTAAAGAAAGCCAAGTGTAAACAATGCAAATGTGTGTTGACACAGCAGGGATGATGGCGTACCATTTATATCGCTGTTTGGGGTTTGTTTCTGCATCTGTCTATTTGATGCAGAAATAGATGCACTTTTTGCTTCATGAAAATCAAAGTTAAAGCTAAGCTACTTTTTTTCACATTACAATATATCCTTTCCAAATAGGGCTTTACTTTATGAAAATCCAAATTTAACAAGATTGCTCTTATATGTACAACTAAGATTTATCTACTTATTTAAACTGAGAAAGTTGCACAATGCTTCATGCTGCAAAGTAATTTAGTCATATTGACTCAGAATTAATTTTAAATGAGCGACAATGTTGGCTGGGTTTCTCGTTGCTCATCGTTTCTGTCCCCAACAGCCTTCTCCTTCCTCTGTCCTTCTCCTCCCTCCATCTCTTTCATGTGTGTCAGATAAAAATCACCAAATATGAAAAGTAAATTCTGTAGGAAATGTTGGCAAATGGGTTTGGGCTAGATTGTGTATGAATATTTAATTTAGTCATAAAGCAGGGATTTAGTGCATTAATGGTTTTATCCACCTCTGACACTCCATTTCACTCTCTCCTTGTTCCTTTGCTTTCTCTCAGATTAGGATATTAGGACAGTCTGCTGTCTCATCTGCAGATTGGTTCTTTTAATTACCATATTTATACTGATTAAAATAGTATGGATTTCTTTAGAGCGCTGGCAGTTGCCAGATTCATATTAGAAGACAATTTGTTAAACCGAAAATTAATTCTGCCTACATTCTAGAGAGAATAATAGAAACTTACTATAGAATCAGATAAAAACATTAATAGAGAAACAACGGTCTGTCATTTGGTCAATGAAAAATAAATGTTCATTGTTTGAATGTCTTTGCAAAGCTGAGCTTTCTCCAGTTGTGGAGGTAAAGATCGACCTTTATTATGACCTAAAGTCATAAAACATCCAAGAATAGAAGCATGATCCAAGCTTTCTGCTCAGATTTCGTGTCAAGGAAAAAAAAAGAAAAATCTCTGCTGTAACTTTGCAGGCATTGTGGGTTAATGTGTGATTTCATTCTCCTTAGTGTCCTCAGACTGCGTAATATCTGGCTAGACAAGAGAGACAGCTGGGCTCTTTTCACCTTTGACTCTCATCTGTGGTGTTGCTTTTTGACCTGTTAACTGGCAGGTCCAGTCAGGAGTCACTTCTTGGAAGTATCTGTGGATTTTGGACGGATAGATTTTCAGTAACAATTGTTGACTAATCAATTCTACTCAAGTTTGGTTTAAATTCAATAACTAGTCAATCCGATGAGTCGTGGGTTAAAATAAATGTTTTTTTTTTTAACTAATGTAATGTCTTGAAATCAATTTTACTTTTAAACAATAATTTATTCTTTACTGATAAAACAAACAACCAAAAAAACAAACAAACATTAACATAGAATTTAAGCTAATTATGATTTAGGAGGAGGTTACTAGTTTGCCAGAATACCAAAAGTAAAAGGTTATATCTCCTCATTCTAAATTATAAGGCCTAACCTTAATAAAAGTCGTCAGAATGGCAGATGAAATCAAATTCTCAGAATCATATCTGCATCACAAAGCAGGGACAGTAAAATACAGAGAGTGTCCCCTAGTTGAGGTCCAACTCTCATTTTAACATCCTTCTCAGAGGGATCAACATAGAAAACTCTTTGTCTGTAAAACTTAGAAGAACCAGTTTTTTGCATTAAATTGTATTGCGTTTTGTTTCTATGGTATGGTTCCTACTTTTTTTTTTTTTAATGTAGTTATATTTTTTATTTTTATGCAAGCAAACCAGAGAAGCACATTGCACATTAGATTTTCTAATCATAGACTTATCATGCTTTCTTGCCCCAATCCTGGTTTGATTTAATTTGCGGTTCTACGAGGCCATTTGGCCTGACAAGCAAAACAATTTCTGAATGTTAAAGTTCTGACCCGGGTAGAGGGCATTTCATTACAACAGTCGGTGAAACTCTCTCTCCAAAAGAAAAATGCATCTCATATTTTTCTCTTCTGAAAACTTGCCTCCAGGCGGTGAAAGACAATCGAGCTTAAAGGGTTACAGGGTTGTCATTCATATAGCAGCTGAGGTTCTTTGTATTTTCAGTAATCTGTTGCTGTGTATGTTCAGGGAAGTGAAGCCGGGCTGACTTCACCCAGTATGGGACTCCTCAGCTCTCAGCTATGTTCGATAAAGATTAATTCAATCCTATTTTCTGCCCTGAAATGCTTTTTCCTAATATTATTCTGTCTGAGTCAGATTCTTCCTTATTTCCTCTCTCTGTGTGAGCGAGTGTCTTCTTCCATAGGAACACTAAGCACCTTATCCATTTTGGGACTAACAAAAGCAGCAAGAAGAGAAAGTGGTGGTAATGTGTTGTAATTCTCTATCACAGATTCATTATCTGTGTTTAGGCGGTCCCAGAATGAACTCCGTTCACACTTTTCATTTGCTGGTTTAAGTGCAGTGCGACTGTTCAAGTCTCTGTGTGTGTTGGAATGTCTGCGAGAAAAGAAGTGTTAAAAAGTAAGGCAGTGTCTTGGAGGATGTTTAAGTTTTATTATGTGAAATTGTCTTTACCATCTATTACACTATACCTGTGCTGATAAAAATTAGAAGTTGATGTGCCACGCTTCATTGCTGAAATCCTCCAGAGGAATATGGAAAGTCTGAGTGATTGTCTAATCAAACTAATTTAATAGGGTTTCAACAGGTCACATCAGCTTTCCCCTCTAATTTGCCATTTTCTCCTTACGTTAGTTTCCGTCAAAGCTCTTTCCTTCGCTGAAACAAAAACTGAACTTTGGCTTAATTTACATTATTAAAAAAGTTTTTCATTCAGTTTGTGTTGGAGGAAAGTTCATCTTTATGTGATTTTACAAATTCACATAAAGTTGATCCTTTATCGTGCTATTTGTAAATGCACGATAACTGATGACTATATTATTTAAAATTAACATGACAAATGTTTAAATGTTTAAAGAGGAACACTTAGGTTATTAAATTATTAGAATTTTGTATATCCCTCGATTTATGTTACACAAAGTAACAGTAAAAGGCTGTTTTTTATAGTAGTAGTGTTATATCAGACTGAAAACTTTAGAAACATCCAACGTTACTGTGTTATTTTATTACGTTGGTTAAAAAAAATCTGTAGTCCAAATCAGGACATATTTTTTCTTTTCCAAAATGATTGTTTTCCCAATTAGTTGAAAACCATAAAATACATGCAGCTGAAGCATTTTTCAGTATTCAGCATTAAATTCATGCTTTAATTTTTAAGTAAACAACTGTTGGATATGGTTGAGGATCTCTCATGGTGGGGATTCAGAATAATCCAAGAACTTGTTTATTGTGCTTAAATTACACTTTATTTACAAAAGTCCCACAACTTCAATGAAGAAATTATTCATATTCATATTATTATGTATAATCCATACATTTCAAAACATGCAGACTTTAATGTTCAGTTTTTTGTCAACCTTTGCCTAACTAATCAAGTCAGTAGATTTATGTCAATCTTTACATTATCTTAGTTCTGTGGTCATATACACACTGCATGAAGAAATACCTTTTTAATAGTAGAAGAAGCATGAAGAATGGCACCATAGGGAGATTTAAAAAGGGTTTTCCTGAGAAAATATAGCATGCTTCTGCTATGAACAAACACATTATTAATTACTGGTGATTCTTTTTTGGTGTAGTACCAACACCTGCTCTGTATTTATGTAGAAGGTTGGTGGGTTAAAGATATGTGGGTATAAATCTGTGTGAGCAGAGTGCATGATCCCTGTTTGAGTCTCGTGTTGTCACAGTGACCTCTGCTGCTACTTTGTCACCAACCACAGCATCCTTACCCCTTTAATAACCTGCAGCTGACACTGGTTTCTGTTCCCACATACCAAATAACCCATTTAGGATGAATGTTATTGGAATTTTGTTTCTATTCAGATTTATCTGTACACAAAGGCTCCATATGTTTAGCTTTACAATTTATTTAGAATTGTTTTTTCTGTCTTTTTTTTTTTTGTAACAGGTTGACAGGGACAGATTTAAGGGGTGTGTGACTTGCTGTGACTAATAGATTATCTCTGTCAAGCTGGAAATCTGTGCAGTTTCTCCAGAGTTATCCTGGGCCTCTTGGTTGCTTGTCTGATTAGGGAGTTGTTCCATGCTCTTTTCTTTTTTGGCTGAGTTGTCTGTGATCTGTTTTAAATTTGGGATATTTTATAACCTCACTCTCCTTTAAACTTCTGCATAGCTTCATCCCTGTCTGCCCGCTTTGCTGATTGGTCTCCGTGATGCTGCTGCTTGTTCAGTAATGTACTCCAACAAAACCCTGACGCCTTCACAGGGCTCCGTGTCTACTCAAATGAAATCATGAACAGAATCCATTTACTGATGAGGTGACCTTTGAGTGTAATGTATTTTCTTTAAGGCTATGAGAGAAACGGCAGCTGAACAAAGTCACACTATGTGTTAGCGATAGGCTAACTAATAGCTAACTAAAACAAGTGTCTAGCAGCTTTATGAGAGGGTTTTACTCTACAATGCAGAGCTGTCTTCAAGGAGAAAAGCCTCCAAGTGTGCTGCTGAACATCTCTTTGCTCTGTCCTCCGAAATGGTCAGAATGGGGTTTGAATGTTCATGACGTCCATTGTTGTAAATGTTGCAGCTGACTTTGACCCACCCGCACTGTGTGTCACACACACACTGCCATACTCTGTATACATAAGCACAGACCCTTTATCCTCTCCTTGGATGTGAAGATCTTCTTGGCTCAGAGACTGGTAGATGAGGAACTCTGAGGTGTTGATTACCTACAGTGCTCAGCAGTCAAGTATCTGTCGACAATCTGCTATTGTATATCCATGTGGGCTTGCAGCAGATTAACAAAGGGAGCCAAAACCTAACACTTCCTCCAGACTCCTTACCTGCAGGAGAGATCAAGTGCAAAATTGGACACTTTATTGAAACACAACACCACACGTACAGATGCTCAACACACAAACACAGTAATGGGCAAAGAGTCCTTATAAACCAAGGCTTATTTTAACGGTTCTACCATTTTCTTAAGAAGGTATTTAGAGTTTGAGAGTTTTGCCTACAGGTTATTTTCTTCTCTTTCATATTAAGATTCATTTTCAATGATTGAAAATTGACGATTTTCAATCTTCAATTGAAAATTGAAGATTTATTTTCAATGACCACAAAATGACCTGCACTCTATGAATAAATTTGTACATATTAAGTCCATGTCTTACTATTAAGTAGATGCTAGTTTTATTCAGAGGTGTAAATCAATTTGATACATGTGAGATAAGTCAATATACTTCTGCAAGACTGAAATATTAGAATTGATGAAGGTATTGATTACCGTTTTGTGACATTTATCTTGCCTTTTCTTTATTCTTCTAGCAACAAAGACGTCTGGACCTGCTAACCATCACCAATTCTGGTAAGTCCCTGGGATTTTGTTTCCCTGGCTTCATTGTCACCTGCAATCGACCCAACAGAGCAACACCTCGATGCAGAAATAAACATAATTTGCTATGACCCCCCCCCCCCCCCCTACAAAAAAGCTCAATATCAGCCAATACTCAGAATCATAAGTTGTTGTTTTTTTTCCTGTTCTAAAACTTGGTTTGATATTGATTTGAAATGTGAAACGTGCCAGCAAAATTGTGAGACCCACTTTGAGGTGTTAAAAGGAAGAACATGCTGTTTTCTGGGTGCCGTCTGCACATATCTGCACAGTTGGACGGAGGAGTAAGAGCAGAGGCAGCTTTGCTTGTGCTGTCAAAAGCCTTGCAGCAGGACCACTGCTGAGTTGATGCATCCTGATCTGGTTTTTGAGCCCGTTTTAAGGGGGCTGTCTGCGGCTGTGATGTGGTAAATGTCAGGAGACCGCAGATTTTTAAAGTCGTAATTTGCACTGCATACGTTTCTTGAAACAAAAAAAGAATACGGCAGTATTTTTCCACTTCTGTCTGTGTTTTCGTGATCTTTATGGGTGGCATATTTAAAGTCTGACTACTGTTCAATGCACAACAAATCAGTATCATGAACCTTTATGTCTAAAAACTGGGTTTAAAGGATGGTTGATCCTTTAATATTCTCAAACTCTGTATTTTAAAAGTTTTGAATGGGGCGGCACATAGAGCTGTCTCAATAAGCAATAAATCAATGCATCACATGATAAATTAAAATGGTGTTTTGGTCTCAACTAGATCCTATTTCTGAATAACTATTTTGCTCAGATAGACTTCACAATTAGTTTTATTTATTCTTTCAATTGCTGTGTTTATTTATTATGGACATTTAAAATGTCTTCCAATTCCAGCATTAAATTTTCAAAAGAATTTACAGGTTATTGATCTGTTAGGACGTGTTCTTGCATTATTATTATGTGGAAGTAGAGCGGGTGCCATAATCTACAGAAGCTGTTAGTCCTTGACACAGCTGTCCGAAGTTTGATCTTGGGACCTTTGCTTCTAGTCTTCCTCATTTCTCTCTCATTTCCTGTCTCACTGCAGTCAATACGGGCCACTTCTGCCACAAAATACTTAACAAATATATCATAATTTTATTAGAAACTTATAGGAACACAAACTTTTGATAAATATTTATTTGTCAGGCTTTGCCTGGACTGATACTTGCGTTGAAATATACATATATTTTTTGTCTTAACCTTCGCTTTTATCATCTTCACAGTCATTATATACAAATATGGTGATCTGATTTAAGCCACAAATTTGTATTGCCTTCTTTGTCTCCATATTTAAGCATCAGACACACAGCCTCTGCAAATCTCTCCTTAAACACCTGCTTAGTTTGTATCACACCGTTAAGGAATCAGGTTCTGTAAAAGTAAAGTAAAAGTAATTCTGTGTTACATGGCTTCTTTCTGAACTCACTTATGTCAAGGGATTATGATAAGTTGTGAATAAAAGATGCTTCTACATTAAAATGTGCATCTTTCCATTACTCTGAAATTCTTTGACATGCCTTCACAAAAATACCAGAGGTTTTGATGATTTGTTGAACATGCCCTGTTCTCAGGTTGCTTTTTACATAAATCACTCCTGCTCTACTATTTATTTGTCATGAGTGATGATGAGCAATACATGTTACTATGACACCTTCAAACAGTATTTTCACGAAGATAAGAAAAATGTTGCGATTATAATCACATTTTTCCCTGTTCTTTAACAGATCTCGTTATGACTCAGCACACAAGCCTCATATGTTAGCCTGTTGTTTTTGTTTTGTGCAAAGTAGTTTGAAGTGTGGCCAATGTGCAGCTCAGAAACACATCATGCAGTCAGCCATGCATATGGTGCTTTAAGTTTGACTGAAAGTGGGAACACGTCACAAAGTAGCTGCTCAGTTAGAAATCACTGCCAGCCTCTTAGAGAGGCAGCTGTGTGAGAGAGGGATCCACTGAGATGGAGAGCGAGGAGAAGTGGGGAGAAACAGATGGCAACGGCGAGGAAGATACAGAGACCCATATGTCTAAAGTATCTGGATGATCTAATATGCTTTGATTAGAATAATGCGTATGTGAGGCTCATGGAGACCCAGTTAATTTAGCATGTTTACGTTGCAGCTGTTCCTCAGGTCCAGAGCAGAGGCAACACTCAGCTGTGGCCTTGACTGTTTGACAGAGGGCAACAAGGAATTTGGGAAAATATAAGCTTGTAAGAGAACCAAAACAACTTCATCTCCAATTGTGAAGTGAGAAGAAAAAATGTGCTTATCCCCTTAATGTGATGGCTAAATAAACACGTTGTCTGATTAGGCAACTTTCTGTGAAATGGCAAAGTGGCTTTCAACAGATTTTTTTGCTATTTTACAAAGAAATTGATATTTTCTGCTTTACCAGCCACTTATTTTTCTAGCTTTAGTTAAATATGGTTAAAGTATCTTGCCTTTGTTGCATCTTGTCTTCATTCTCATCTTAACTAAAGAAACATACTTACATAGGGATATTTTTCAGGCGTAATTTACACCACTGGTAGATTTAGATTTAAAGTAATATACTTTAACTTTCCCAATGTTTTATTTGTGACTGAAAGTAATTATGTCTTGATTCTGATCGAGAATCTGTGGAATAAGCCAAAGATTAGGGTGATGGCACTTTTAGGCCTAAACATTTTGAGCTCATCACTTATATAAATCATAAAAACTCCAGTGGAAATATGTAAAAATCTGTTCAGTAATAATACGTTTTTATAGGATTTCTGTAACTCTGTAAAAAAAAAAAAATCTCAATTGGTACTTTTATGAAGGTTTAAATTTTTTATTATCTTTGAAATTCCTGTCTCATTTTTGATGAGAATCAAACTTGTTTTGTTGAGAGATAATTTCAAATCCCCAAAAAAAGCCTTGAAAAATAATAATTTTCGGCTTAAGTGCAATGTTTACTATTTTGAGCTTGTCGTACCTCAAAGATTTTGAGTCATATCAGAAGTGGTTCTGATCAAAGCCTTTTCCAGCCAAGCCGTGTCTAAATCCGCTCCGCACTTTAAAGGAACCTGAATCTTTTTATATGGATCGATGAGGTGATAACCTCCTCTGAAAGGGCACGCCATACTGCGTACGGCCAGATGGCCAATCTTTGGAGTTTTGGTAGTTCAGAAAGTTTTAATATCTTAGATTTACTTGTCCTGGCACAGTTTCTCATGTGACTGTATGAGTCACTGATCCTGCAGAAATAAGTGAGTCACACTGATCTACCTCACACTGAAACATTTTCTACCTTTCTGGGTGAAAAATTGTAGCTGTGACTGTTTTTTGGAAACATTTATTGGAACTGGAAATTTGAATTGTACAATTTATAACAATGTCTACGTTTAACTTATCTCAACATCTTTGTCTTATTTGTGTTTTTTACTGTATGTATCTGATAATGTTATTCAATCCTTAATGTGACTTTGATTGAGAGCCTCTTGGTTTTATAATAGGAAAAAAAATATGCAATGTCATAACTTCTATTTTTCAAATCAATGAAAAATTGACTTTTACTTGAATGAAACAAATGCTGAGTGTACACATTCATGTTTTAAATTGGTACAAGTTGCAGTTTTTCAGATGTGCACAATGAACCTCCGGCTGAAATCCCTGATAATCTGAGACTTCGTTTACACACACATATAACTGCTTATTTTAATAGTTTGAACTCCAAAAACAGCTTAATACATACGGTGGAGAGCGATTTCACACTACCATAGGAGCTAACGTCCAAGGTGTTCTGGATCTTCAGTCTTGGTACAGCCAGTCACTGCCAAGGAAAACAAATGGTGCTCCTGGATTGGCTGGTTTGTAGATTCCAGCTGATGATGTGTCAAGTAGCATTGCATCTGTGAAAAGCACACTTTATGAGTTCACACCTGCCATCAAAGAAAAGCAACTCCAATTAAGCTGAAATAAAGTTCGACTAATACCAGCTCAATTATATTATTTAGGTAAAGGTGTGATGTTTAGTGAGATTGCAAAGGGTCACATAGAAGAAGTATACAACATGTTTTTAGATCATACGTGCTCCATGACACATGTGAAGCCAAGTCACCAGAAATTCAAGGAAACACGGGAAAACATATTTTGAAATGTTCAACATGTTCTCATGTGGCAAAAACCTCTTGTGTTCTCCGTAAGTAATAGTGTCCTTAGACAGAATAAGTTTTGTTCAAAGGAAATGTGAATGGGTTCTGACAAAACCACCTGGGCCAGAATTTCAAATACTTTATTTGACCCAAAGCAATACAGCACCAGAGAAGGAACACCACATCCACAGTGAAAGAGGGTGGTGGAGCTTCACGTTCTGTAATTACTTTTCTGTTGATGAAACGCAGGTTTTTGTCAAAGTGGATAAAATTATAAATATTTTGATGGTTTTCACCCAAACTTTCAAGTTTCTACTAGGAATCTGAAAATGATTAAGAGTTTTTGAATGCCATGCTCTAGTGTTAAAGAAAAATCTGCTCTAAAGAAGACTACTGAAAAGGAATATCCTCTCCATGAGGAAGTGATATCTGGTCAAGATGTCGGATGCCGATAAACTTCTACAGAAGAATTTTATGTCCTGTTGAATAAAAAAGAAAATAACTTTAAAGGTAGGAACACTTATGGAACAGGGTTCTTGTTCCTTATTGTTTATTTATTTCCAACAGATATATTGTGCGTAGTTTATTTAAATTGTACAGGACAAAGTTACATGGCCATTATTTATTTATCTTGTTTAATTTTTTTCTGGTACTTTAGTAGGGTCGTGTACATTTTTAAGAGTCACGATATGAGGCTGTTGCATTGATGTGGGTGTAATATATTGCAAATTTAAGGACCAGATTGGCTTTTATTTCATTTCTGTTATATAATGGCGCCATGAATGTTACACCTTTCCCTCACATCCTTGATAGTTTTAAATGACAAATGCCCAACATGTTTGCATGTAATCACTGAATTTGCTTTCCTTTGTCTTTAATGCTTTACTTTGTTTGAAAGGCTTTGAAATGTTTGCATTGCAGCACTGCCATCATTCAAGGGTCAGTCTTCACCCTCCACACAGGATGAAATAGCTTTCTGAATATTTCTTTTGTAGAATCTCCTTTCTTTGGCTGCTGTGGAGCTCGGTGTGTGTGTGCTGCGTAAATGATTGCAGGCCATTTTTCAGCCTGTTGTTGTGCGGCCTTGAAGAGAGGTCTATTATATCCTTAACTTGGCAGACATATTTCATCCTGACCTGCTTTATTACTATTCATTGCAGGTGAACGGACATGCGTGCGCACACAGTGGGAACACAGTGAAGCTTATTATGTTCCTGTATGAAAAACAGGTGATTTCCTTAAGAAGAGTGATTCTAATAGAGAGACACAGACAGCACAGCCTCTCTCTCTCTCTACCTACAGATTAAAAGGAGTTCTTGCTCCTTCACTTTCTTTCTTCTCATCATCCCCACACCTGTCTTTCTCTCTCTGTAAGATGCTTCTTTGTGCTTGATTGGCTCAGCAACATTCTCGTTAGCCGCCGTTATTTATTAATGATCTTATTTAATCACATTGCTGTTGTGTGTTAGCAGAAAGATGCTGGATTTTTTCCCCCTCTGTACTCGATCCATCGTTACTTTTTCACCATCTTTTCTTCACTGCATGGGCAGCAGTTGGAATCACAGGGTGTGAACAAACTAATAGGCTCTAGTGGCTTTATAACGCACTGTGTCCGAGAGGGAAAATCTGATTTGATGAGGATTCTGCCCCTGCTGTTCTGTTGGTCTCTGTTTCTAATGGTGTTCATTAGCTATTCTACAGAATGAGTCACCCTTAAACATCTATTCGCACAGGATATAGCCAAGAAAACTGAAGTAAAACTAACTTCCAGAAGAAAAGAAATCACTGAAAAGCATTAGGTGTCTTGCTTTATGTATATGTTCAGAAAAAGAAAAAACAGCATTGGTACCCTCTTTTTTTTTTGTCTAAATTTGCTTAACTTTTCCTGTTTATTTGGAGAGAGAAAGATGTTTTCAGATGTTTTCTTATTTTCTTTAAAATAAAAATTTTAACCATGACTTTTTCACAATAGTTTGAACTCTGGCCTATTTTTTTTAAACAGTAAAATTTAAGAGACAACTTGTTTGCTCTCACCTTTCCATCTCTACCCACAGATTTTCTTTTGAATTAAGATCAGAGTTTTTTTGATGGGCATTGATTGACTTTAACTTTACTTTTTTATCCGTTGTAACTAATTTGGTGAAATGCCTTGCATTACTAATCTGTAACTGCTTCCTTATATTTTGACATATCATTTCTTAGTATTCGTTGTATTCCTCAGTATTTCTTAAGCTTGCATGTTCCTCTCGCCTGGTAAAATCCCCTTATTCTAAACTTTGCACAGAAGGTCTGGATCCTCGGCTTTTGAGAAATAATTAGTTGCTGGAGGCGTGGACTCTGCAGAAGTTTTAAGTGATTGGATCTGATTTTTCCCAGTGGCAATCATTTGGCTATGATATATCTAATGCAGCAGCTGCATGAAGCATGTAGTATAAACTACTACATGGGGAGTTGAACCACGTCATCTTTGCCGCAATAAAATGTCTTATCCATTCCTCTTGCTACAACTTTAATTGCTCAATATTTGGAAGCGTGGCCAATATGGAATGAATGGCTTCGTTCACTTCCTCCACTGCCATTGTCTACAACCACATACACATGGAGGCAGACTACAATTCATTAACAGCACAGGAAATCGCCATCATCATTCACAACTCCTCCTTCTGCTCACTGATTGGTCCAGTTGAAATTCTGCTGGAGAAATTCATCTCAATGGGAGAAATCCTAGACTGGTTTCGAGAGATAAAGGAACCAGACTAGTGTGTTCATCTGATAATGGAGAGGCATTAGCTCATCTGCCTTCACAAGCATAAAGGAACTAATATTGACCCATCCTTTTCAGCTTTTAACAGCTTCAACTCCTCTGGGAGGTTTAGGTGTGGTTTTATGCAGTTTTTAACTATATTTGAGAAGCTCTTCAGACACTGATCTTAGATAGGAACACTCTCCTCTAGTTTATCCTGAGCAGGACCACCCAGTCAAGGACTTGCAGGTCTTCACTCATCTATGTCTTTTTGGACCGTTCTTTCTGTACTGTTGCACACTCGTTTTGGAACCAGATGGAGAGTTAATTCTAATAAACTGGGAGCAAGAACTTCTCCAGAATGTCTTTCTTTGCTGAAAAATTCAGACCTTCCTTCACTCAAACTAAGGATGAGAACTGAAACACAGCAAGGTAACGTAATCACCTCTCCAATGAATGTAGTACTTGACACAAATCTATCAAGTAATTGCTGCAGCAATTTTCTGTAGCAGTTGAGTAGTTGTTGGATCCCTGCACACTATGCTTCAACATCTGCAGTTTCTGTTGTTCCCCGTTGGTCACAATTTGACATAGTATATCTAGAAGTTGAATGTGGCATATTTAGTTGTGTAGAAATTTCCCAAATAGTCCTATCTCAGTACCATGTTGGAATTCACTGACCTCCTGAATGAACAAAGTCTTTTACAAATATTTAGAAGCAGCCTCTGTGTGCTGGGCCATGTGAATTTATTGATTTGGATAGGTTAGCATATACATTTGGCAACATAGTGTATATTGCCAAAAATGCATCTTTCCTTTTATGTATGGATAGCAAATGCCTGTTGATTTGTTTAATTAATAACGGTTTCATTGGTTGAAAAGCCAACTGGAGCATCAAAACTTTCTGTAAAGTATTAATATTCTCCACACATGGCATAGGACTAATACATGCAAATGCTGATAAAAAGACAAACAGAAAAAAAAACACGCACACACACACACACCGCATCTCTACCCTCCCTCCTTCTCATTTCACACAAAGTTGCACACACACTCCCACACGCAGACCCACTCAAACCTCACTCGGCCCTCTTTAATTGGACACTTGAGCAGCGCACGACTGCATCTGGCTCCTGTTGAACACAGCCTGACATTTCAGACTGCTGACCTTTCCAGCCTCGCCACAGCTAAATAATGATTAGTCCTGGCAACTGTTCCACCGCAGCACCATACATGTACAAATAACACACGCTCACAGGTGCAAACTGCACAAAGCAAAACAACAGCAGCATCTGCACTGGAGCCTTTGTCTTTTCACAGTGAGAAAATGGGGTGCAGACATTGATTTGAGAGGTCATTGTCATTCTTTCGGTTTATCGATTAGATTGTCCTTTTCCATATCTGCTGTGAGCACCCAATAATGTGTTGTTCTAAATTAACTCTGCTTGCCTCTGTTTAGTTTCTCTTTCCCCCTTTATGCACGCTTAGCATACAGTGGAGAAAAAAAAGGTCAATCATATTCATGAGATCTGCGCCGATTGGAGAAGATGGTTGTGTCTTGAGTGTGTGTGTGTGTGTGGGGGGGGGTATGTGGGTGTGTGTGTGTGGTGTGTGGGTGTGTGTGTGTGTGTAGGGGTGCATGTACGCACGTGTGTGTGTCTACACACTAGCCTTCTTACTTTTGGGTATAGGTGCAGAAGCATGCAGTGCATGTGTTTAAAGTGACAAGGTAGCATGGAGATAATAGGCAGTCCTCAGATCTCCTGTAGAGTTTGTTTTTTTTACTGCCTTTCATTCAGTCTTTGTATCTCCTTTCCCCTGCTGATTCCATCAGATCAGAATAGAAATGTTCTTCATTAAAGCGTTTCTCTTTTAAAGATGTGTTTTGTGTTTAATGCATGCTTTCCTCAAGAGAAAATCCATCGCTGAGGTCAGAAGTCACATTCTGACCTATATTTGAATTTGAGAGAAATAGACGAAACATATTTTAATGTAGTAACATTCTAAGTTGAGTTAAAACAATTTTATTATACTACTATAGCTCTCACAATGAGGGCTTACATCTGCTGCAGTACATTAATGTACTAGTTGAAAAGCATGTCTTCCTACTGGATGTTCAGACACCAGCTGCTTGTCTTCAAGACAGAAAAAGGCTAAGGAGGAACGTTGCAAATGTCCAAAATGTTCATGCTTGATTGCCACAGCATCACAACGCATCTTTGAGCCAATTTGAGTTTGTTAAAATCTGTTTAAATTTAGAAGCAGCATATTGCAACTCATGGACTCTGAAGCAAAACATGGATAAAAACCTTCAAAAAACTTACTGATTAACACAAAAATATGAAGTTCCTCTTTTACTTAATTTGCCACTTGGTAAAAATAAAAAAAAGATGTTTGACTGGCACTAGTTGACCACATCTTTAGTAAAACTCAAAAACAATATCTCTATAAACAGTTCAGCTATATATGTTTGCTGTACAGTAGTATAATAATGAAGAACTGCTCTAAATATTGCCTTAACTTTTTCTGTTACTGCTGTTTTGTCACACTTCAACAAACTAATTTTCCTATCAAAAACAAAAAAATGTACACAAAAGATTGTGTAGTGTGGCCCCAGATTGTTTTTTTTATATTTGATTCAATTTTGTTAAAATTGCTGTTAGTTTACTGTAGGAAAGTTGTTGAAGACAGCAGTACAGTGGATAAATAAAAGCTCTCACTTAGCTGAGCCACCAATTTTTTTCCCCCCCTGAGTGCGAACACTTAACATCCAAAATATTAATGAACATTTCTTAGTAACAAAAATTGCAAGTGATTTAATTTTAGTGATTTTGCTCAGGGTGCACTCAGTGTTGTCATGCTGAGAACTAGACTTGACACCCTAAAATTGTCAAAATACACTCTAACCATTAAATTAAGCAGGAATAAAAGTCTGATCCGGGTTATGCTTTCACTTGAATATGAGATACAATGGGGGGTTTTATACCAGGTTAGCTATTAAAATTGCTCAGATTGCCAGGAGGGGCAACAGTTAATAAAAAGCATATTATTAGGAATATAAGGAGCTGTAAAAAATGGTTGGGGCTCAGCTTAGTTGTCATATTATTGTCAGCTAAATCAACCCCCTGGAGCTAAACAAAAAAATAGCCCCATTTTTTTTGGCACTAGAGTAAAAATAAAGCACGTCTTTTATTTTCATTTGTTTTGTGTGAATAGATATTTTATTTCCTTTTAATCCGACTTCTTCTTTCTCTTTGATGCCTCATCATCACTTTTACTTTTACATTTTGCACAATGTCTACTTGAAAACAGCATAGTTGTTGGTTACTTTGAACTAAGTTACCCTGACATTTAAACGTTGGTAATGCATAGTTTTATACAATTTCTCCACCAATATCTTTCTATCACTCTCAGATAAAATTCTCTGCCAAACAAAGACATACAAGGTTATAAGTTGTCTATGTTTGTCTTAGTTATAGTAGCACCATTGCTTTTCATAAGATGTACATTGTTTCTGCAGGAGCTGCTTGTATTACCCTGTGAAACCTTATGAAACACAGGCTTTCCAAGTCGGTGTCATTATTAACTTTAATTTTATTGAAAAAGATGTCTGTGTCAGTGCATTAATCTTTGTTTCTTCTTCCTGCAGATAGATGGAAAGTAACTCCCTTGTGTGATTGAGTTTGGTTTTTTTTGTTGTTGTCTAGACTTTAATCAGCTGATCTTTATCAGCCAGACCAATTCCCCTTTGAGTTTAGATAAAATGGGGAAAAAACATACATTTATTCATTAAGCTTCCATTTCCTATTCATTTACACATCTTTTTCTAAAAACACATTTTAAAGTTAAGAAAAGCAAAGATATTGATGGAGAGGTTACAGTTTTATTGCACTTTTTACTGGCCCTTGCTGTATAATGTGGAGTTTTCCATATATACTGGTCATTATTTTGTGGCTAGTTTGAATTCTATTTTCTTATATATAATTTTGCTTCCAAATGTATTTCTATTTCTGACCTATAATTCAATAATAGCATTCTTAATGTTTCTTTTCTTGCCTTCCTGGCCCGAGCAGTCATTAATGTTTGGGGCAAATATGATGTCACACTGAGTGAGAGAGCAGTCAATATGAAACAAAAGGTCTTATAATGGAAAACAATGACTTAATGATTAAGAAGTTTACATTTTAAAATGTATTTTATTTAAATATATTTTTAAAATAAAATATATTTGTTTTATTTAATATTTGATTAACTTGGATGGTCTTCAACTAACTAGAAAAATATCAGATATTTAACTTCTAATCAGGCAGTCCCCAAAATTGGTCATATTTTGACAAATTGTCAAAGGCAGTTTGAATTGTCAAATTCAAATTGTTTCAAAAAATGACAACTTGTCATATTTTGATCATTAGCCAATTTCCAGGTATCATTATTTTATAATAATTTATCAGGACACTGTTGTGTTTATTTGAGTGATTTGTAACTTCAAAATGTTTTGTTTGTTCAAAATGTAAAATTTATATGTACATATATATATATATGTTTTTCTAATAATTTACAAAAACAAAACTACATGTCATCCACCACTCAAAGATTTATCTTTAAGAAAAACAGGAGGCTGGAGACATGTAAACATTTTTTATATCCTTAAATACACAACGATTACACGGCAGAACATACAAAATCGATTCACACTATAAAAGTTGAAAGAAAGACTCCTGCAGACACCAAGTACTGTTGAGGTGTGTGTCACTTCATTATCCTGTGCCGAACATCAACAGTCACTCAAAGCTAACTATAATTTCAACCGGAAGAAGTGGAAAGTGAAAGAGAGAAAAGAAAAGAAAAGACTTAGTTGGTTCCAAAACATTGGTTGGGGAAAATCACCACACCCTGATCAGATCCTGACTAACACAGCAAAATGTTGGTTTCTCCTCCCCTCCAACATCACAGCTGGCTGGGGGACAACCAGCAACACATCCGGTACCGCAAAGACCCAAACCCGAAAGCCAAAACCTTCTTATACTTCTTTGGGCCATAAATAAAACTTCAGTAGAATAGCTCTGGCTAATCTGTGCCCTGAATTGCAACCACAAATTGTAGAACCCTCCAAAATGAAAAACTGAATCCAAACAGTATTTTAGTTGATTCAGATTTTTTGATGTTGTCTACCTGACGGTTTCACAGAACTTAGCTGAGGAATAATTTCTGAATGGTCCGTATAGATGCTGTTTCCCTTTTGTACACATGTAGAGATGTGGATGGCTATTAAGGCAAGAATGAAAGTATTTCTATGAAAAATAGCTATCAGCCTTTTGTGTAAATGAACAGCTGTGAAAACAACACTTCCCATTACTTGCCCTAATTATATCCTTTCTTGGTAAATTTGCATGTTTTATCTCCCTCCTCCTCATTATAGGGAACCATGCTTCCATTTTGATGTAGTAAAAAAAAAACATTAAAAAAAAAAAATACAAAAGATGGATAGATGGGAGGGTGGGGGCAGAGGATGGGAGATGGGTTGCGCACTGCCCGCCTCATATTGAGTATTTTCCAGTTGATTCCGTTGAAGCTTTCTCAATAGCGTAGCTAAATAAGCAGCAGCATGCTAATGAACGGAGAACGAGTGTGATAATTTACCAAAGAATGGAGGACTGTGAGAGATAGGAGTCAGAGAGGAGAGGGGGAGCACGGGGCGGGGGTGTTAGAGGCAACAGACTGCTGAAAATATTTATTTTCAAACAATTATTTAACACCTGTCACCCGTCTATATGCCTGATGGTTCTTTTCTGTCAAGCCTATATTCATAATACTTAAAGTAAATATTCCCTGTGTTGCAAATGTGGTAATTTCACGGACTGTACACACAGCCGGCCATGTGTTTCATGCTTTTCCATGCATAAAAGGGAGAGAGAGAGGCAGAGAGCGTTTAACTGAGAGGACACTGAAATGACAATATACTTTAGAGGCGCAGACTGTTCGTCCTCTTTCTAAAAGGACGATGTGATGGAGGCAGTAAACAGTCTGTGTGCCGGCTGTGGGCTCTGAGATTATTTCTTTGTCACCAGCAGAGCCACCAGTGTTGCTAAGCACTGCTGTGGAGAAAATCCTCCAAGAGAGGACTGATTGGATTTTTGTTCCAGGGAGCCTTTTGTGTTAGCAGCATAGGGACTAGATAATAGAGGTTGATGCCACTTGGTCTCTGTGTTACGGCTGAAGGATTGAGTTTTTTTGGACTCTTGAATGTGTGTGTGTAGAGGTACAATGTCAGTCCTAACAGCTACTGGATCAATATTTGCAGTCTTTTGCATCATCTTAGCTCTGGAGCCCCTTGGATGCTAATTATCACAACATCTGGGCACTTGGCTAACAAACTTTTCTTTGAAGGAAAACTTAGTACAAACTTTAATGTCAATTTTCCGAAGAAAAGAAATGCTTCAGATTTGGGAGGTTTTTTTCTTCTCTTCATAATTAGATTTCAGTATCTGCAGTTAAACCCAGAATCCACCTGACCAGAGGTTTTTCTTTCTATGTTCCTCAATCACTGTTAGATCTGTGTACATATCCCCAACTATTCAAAAGAAAAGTAATTATCATTAGGATATTAACGAATCTAACGGACTTTCTGTGGGCAGCCAGGTCAGACTTTATCTTCAACAAATTAATAGCAGACAGAAAACAACCTCCACAGCATTTGTTTTAGTCCCTTCAATCCTGGAACTTCTTCAGCACACCATGTCCTCTTGCTGTCTTGTTTGTGTCTGAATGACTTTGTGCTGACCTCTGTTGGAGACAAAGGAATGATACAGATGTATATGTTTTTTTTTTACTGTCCAGTCATTCCTTGTGTTTGAATTTTGGCTGTTTTTGAAAACATTTTTTACTGGACATGTTTCTGCAGCAGAGAAAAGGAGGCACAGTTGTAAAGCTTTGTGCCTCGGGCCTTACAACTGCTGCAGCTGACATAACAATGATGCACAATACACCAAAGGAGATGCATGGCTTGTAACACACTATAAATTCAATTCATACCCTTTACACTACAGCACATTGTGTCACATTCAAGTCGAAAACTTAAGTGTATCTCAGTGAAATTGTGAATGAAAGACCAACATAAAATAAAGTAGTTGTTTTTAAAAGCTGGCATTAGAGGGAAAATAACTAATTACTTTATTTATTCCTAATCAAGCTTTGGACAATGTGCAGTGTATTTCTTTTCTGACCCCCTTACTGTGATACCTCTAAATATTATTCAGTACAACTTAGTTGCTTCAGAAATCAGCTAATTAGTAAATAGTCCACTTGTGTGTAAATTATCTCAGGATGAATTGTGCTTTTTTTCTTCAGAGAATCGAGAGATCATATACAAAGATGTGGAGAAATTTAACTCACTTTTAGGTTAACAATATCCCAGCCAGTGAGCACCTAATTAAACTCAGCTTATTTTATCATTTCAAAATGAACAAATTATGGCAATAGCTGTAAACCTACCAAGAAATAAGTGTCCACCTAAACTGATAGACCAACAGAAATCAGAAAAGTTTCCAGATGCCTGCAGTAACTCTGCAGATATCCACAGCTCAGGTGAGAAAAATGTTTACAGGAGCACTATTAGTCATCCACAACTGTGTTTTATGAGAGAACTGCAAAAAAGCAATTGTTGTGGAAAAAGCTAAAAGAAAAGACAAACTTGTTCTTTCCCACATGCCATGCTGGGCCTAAACAAAAGACATTGGTCTGTTCTGATGAGTTCAATACTAAAGTTTGTATGGGTATGGATACACTTTGTATTTGAGCTAAAAAAGTTATTCAAGAAAGGAGCCAAATTTTTGGCTGGAAAATAAGCTTTTAAAACAAATGTTGGCTATTGATTTGCTTTTCTTAGACACAGAAGTCGCAACAGATTCACTCTGTATAAGTGAATCCGTACAGGTGAATCAATCTTCACCTCCCCCAAGTTGACCGTAAGCTGAAGCAGTGATTCTGTGAAGGGATTTGAGATCAGAGACCTTGTCTGTCCTTGACTTCAGTTTGTGTGTGTGTGTGTGTTCCTGCTTGCATGGTGGTCAAATACAGGCCGTTAGTTGTCAAATCGCATTGCCCCTCAGAGTGTGTGCCCCTTATCATCCAATCCCCCACCCAGCCAAGCCCACACAGATCTCCAATCACCCCAGTGAGAAGCAAGCTGCTGGTTGGCCCCAATTTTATCCGCTATTATCTGTCAGATGCTACGCACCTTTGAGCTTGGCTATCCCTCTGGATGACGCGCGTTTTGTGGTCGCCAGTCCAATCCCAGCGGCTCCCTGCTGTCAGCAATGGCAGCGGAAAAGAGAAGGTCTCTGGCTGCTGGCGTCTCTGTCTGACAGCCTCCTTGGAGGAAGAAGTAAGAGAAAAAAAATGAAAAGATAGCAAAAAAAAAATGCCATTAAGATGAACAGCTTCCTAACACACCAAAGCTGCCCACCATACATGTGCTGCAGCTCACCTGGCTTCCAGATAAGTGAAGATTAGAGAAGAGATGGTGGGAATCATTTTACAAATTTCTCTCTAAAAACTGGTGGCAGCCTTGATACTTTCTGAACTTCTCATGATTTGTTGGACATTTTTGTTGCAAACATAGAAAGGAAAAAGATGGATGTTTTTTTTTTTTACCACAAAGAAGTCGTTTTTTTTAAATTCAGGTTTAATGCTTGTCTGTTCCCAGTGGTCGATTGTTGACTGCATAAATAACAGTTTTGCAAGTTTTCTATCTAGTTAGCAGAGAATAACAGTCTGGTGACAGTGGTGGGATCAATACAGGTCTGTAGCAGGAGGTAAAGCGGCCCTAATGAACTGAATTGATTGGTGCTGAAATATGATCAGTATTTCTCTGGTGGTCATTATGTCCCTTATGAACAAGATCAATGTCTCCGGGGTGAATCACTGAGTATGCACAGCATGGCAGAGGGGCCAGTGCTGATGCTCTTCTAAATACATATTGAAGGATTTATTCACTGAGTCTGTGCCTCTGTTTCAGTTAAAGGTTTGTTTTCAGGCCGTGCCGCTGCAGTGCCTGGTGTGCTCGTGTGAGGCAGTGGTGTTCATTTCATGGACTATCACTTTTTAAATTGGTGAATGCTTTCTTCATGGCTGATTAGGAAATCTTGAACACCTAATTAAGAGGCATAATAAGCAAAAGTCTAGGATGCCTTTGAATAAAAATGAAAAATGGACCATAAACAGTAGTGATGGATTCTGAAAGTGAACTCATCATCTTGAAACCAGACAAGCACGTCTTCATGTTGCAGCAAACTCAGAGGATCCGTCGGGAAAGTTCTCCCTGCACGATTTTTCATCCTCGTCGTTAAATGATGGGTTTTGTCTCACTGCTGGGTCTGTTCGCAACCCGCCTGCCTGACTACCTGTCATGCCAACAATCCTCACGCACCCACCTGTACCAGCATCTGTCCACTCTGCAGACTGGAACAGGTGCTTTCTCTCCATCAGCTCTCTCACATTGTACACTTCATGCTCACTTTCAAGCACTGTACGCAGATCTGAGATTTTATCTTACACTTCATTTGTCTGTTTTTTGTCTCTCATGCGAAGCACACAGGCGTTGTTAACTTCAGCTGCGGTTCCATCTGTCCGTCTGTCTGCGGGAACTCTTTATGATTCCAGTCGCAAGGCTGCAATGATGACGTGTGTCTAATTTCATCATCAGCATCATTACTGCTATTATCCCATGTCTCCCTTTAATGCAGGCTAATGGATGACCAATAAAGATAGATGAGCCTGGCAGTGTGGAGCTAATAGACAGGACATGATGTCTGGCTTCTGTCCTGACTTGAGCTTTCAGCCGATCAACTTCCTCACGCAGATAAGGCTGCTCAATTTTTATCTTTAGTTGCTGCTCACGTTTTAATGAATAGCTTTATCATTGACTAATTAGCATGTCAATATTTTAGAACAAAATATGAGTGGATTTTTTTTTTTTTGTACTAATTATTGAAAACGGAGCATTCGGGGTTTAGTAAATGAATAGCAGCTGTGAATTTAATTCACGTAATGGAGAAAAACAAACACACAACACAAAAAGAGCATTTTGAGAGTCTTTAATTTTGGCAGGGAATGGAATTTTCATTTGATGAAAATCTTCTAAATAACCAAATGCGGGAAGTATTAATTGCTTAAAAATTAAGCCACCCTATGACAGCTTGTGTGTTAGAACATATTTGAACCTATGGATATTTTATTGATCCATAGTTTTATATATATATATATTTATATATATATATATATATATATATATATATATATATATATATATATATATATATATATATATATATATATATATATATATATATAATATATATATATAAATCAACTATTTATATATATATATATATATATATATATATATATATATATATAATATAAATTAAAACTGAACAAAACCTTTCAAAGAAAAATTTGTGAAATAAAAGTGACGAGGAATATGTTGGACACCTTTGATGACTAATATACTCAAGTACGTACGTGGCACGTTTTGTTTTCCCTGTTTAAGCCTCAGACATTTTGATTGGTTTGCTCCTGAGTGTTGAAGTGAGAGTGAGCTTTAGGGTATCTAATCAACTATTTAATTCCTTTGTGAAGAAGACTGAGTCAGCTTGTGAGCTTGTTAAGGGGACTTAAGATTTTAAATAATTTAAAATCAGTGTGTAAATAGTCAACAAGTGAAGGGGGACATTCAAAGCTGCCACCATGCCAGAACTCTCAACAAATAAATTCACCCTGAAAGCAAATTCACTCAGCAAGATGGTAAAGAATCCTCCGAAAGTGTCGTCTTCCCAGGACTTACTTACTGTTGCAGTTTACATTGTCATTTCCCTTGCGGGCTTAACAGTGTTTGTGTTTTTTCCATTATTCCAAAAAATGCACATTATATTTTTTATTATCTTATTGGTGAATGTGCTGCATAACTCACATGACTTGGTCCGTTTAGATTGGGTTGAATTTCAGATTTCACCCTTTCTACCCTTGATTCAGCATGTGAATATGTGTGTGAATGTGTGAATGATTGAATGCAGTGTAAAGTGATTTTTAATCAAGTTCTGGACTGGACTTGATAAAGATAAAGCGCTCTACAAGTACAAGCCATTTACCATTTGATGTAGCCTTTGTAATTTTGTGGTGCTTGCAGGAAGTTTTGTTTCTGTCAAATGACATTAAAAGCTTTTTATTATTTTGTATTCATAAACACAAAAAGGCTCCCTAATTTCTGCAAAAATGTATTGCTCTCAAAGAGAAGTTTATAATTTCATGTTTCTTCAGGTTATTTTCTTATAGTTCTAGATGGTGGGTAAAAATGATTCAATAAACCTGGAGTCATATGAAGGAGGACCTCTCAATTCGTTTCCTCTATGCATATGAAAAATACAAAAAATAAATATATATACAGACTCTGTGATTGTAAGTGAATGTGTTGAGTTATAAAACGTCAACTAAATGACCACTGCTCAAAACAACTTAAATTGCATCAATAAATAACACATTTAGAGTAATTAAATCAACATTTAGTTTTGTTTTTGAAACTCTCTTGTATATCTGACTCTTGGACCTGTTACACAGCACAGTGAACAAACATCATGAGGAAGTTGGCATTTGAAACTAGAATAATCATAACTAAATAAAAGCCTGAAACCACAAAACACATATCAGAGAAAGGCAGAAAAAAAACTCTATATTGTTCTGCATCAGTTGCTTTTCAATTACAGCAGCCGAAGCAGAACGAAATTGTTAGTGTCATTTATCGACTGTGGTGCCCTCTATTAGAGTAACAACTGAGAGAAATCCATCCTGTTGTAGAAACCACCTGGCTGCCTTACAATAACAAAGAGTTCATTTCTGACAGCTGTCTTTAAGTGTTTTGTGTGTGATATGAGGGACAGAGGAGGAGCAGGAACCACATGAATGAACACAGGGACTGATCACATCGAACTGGGCAGGTTATCATCCTGGGAACTTTTCTCACTGAAGTTCCATCACATGGTTCCCTTAGAAGTCAAACTGAGAGGTAATTGGTGTCCAGATAGATTATTTTTAATGACTCCTGAGTTTGAAATGTCCTTTCTGATCACCAAAATTATTTGATATGTTTAGAGAGGACATTTTATCAAAATTTCAGCTGGTTTTGTACATTGCACCACAATTGGTTCTAAAATCATGGGGTTTCTATGCTGTTTGAAAAAGCTTGGAAATATATTTGAGCATGTTTACGTCCATAACTGAAACTAGAAAAAGTTAATTATAGGGTAATGTTTGTATTTCCAAAAATTATTGCTCATTCTATTATCTAAAAAAATTCAAATGTACATTTCTATACAAATCTAAGTTTAACCCACATGGGTTTATTGATCATTGTGCTAAAAACCTGCAGACAAAACAGGTTATATAAAAGTAAAAAGAATAATTTTACTGGTTTTATTGCTTCAGACTTATTGGACATAACTGAGGTTCTTAAACTGGGTCCACTTTAGTTGGGAAACAAAACATAAAAACTTTTGTGAGTTTTTACTGTCTACATTTGATTAGAAAAAAAGAAAAAAAAAAAAAAAAACAAAGTCTGGTTCTAATTTTTCTTTAAAGGGTTTATAATAATGTGACTCTAAGCAAAATGAAGAAGTAAAACAGCCGCAAATTAAAGGCCAACTTGGAATCTGAATAGTGATCGGCTGTTCACCATTATCTGGGTGTTAGCAAGATAAGCAAAAACAACAACAACAAAAAAAACAACATTTTCTGTCAAAGAAGAGTGTTTTCTAATGCTGGATTTTGCATAAAGTGTTTCACTCTTATCTTTTCTCCATTTATTGTTGGGTAGACAGACATTTCAATGGCTTACTAATTGCCTGTTATATTACAAATCCATAGTATTCTGGTGAATAAGCACTTAAACATTTCAGTGATTAGCTTTTAGTTTTTAGCTGTTGGGTCATTTTTTTGTTTTACTGTTTTTAGATAATAAAAGAAAAAGTATGGACATTTTTTGGTAATAAATGTTCTCATCAGAAACTACATGAATGAATGAAAACAAAAAAGCAACATCTTATTTTGTTTTAGAAATTAATTTTAAAAGAAAAATTAATATCTTTTAATTTAATAACTTTATTTTAAAGCTATTAAAATAAGTTGTTTCTTAGTATAATACAGATTCTATTACTACAATATTTGCTTCTTTTTTTTTTTATTTCACTCCACCTTGTGTGTGTTTTGTTTTTGTTTTTTTTGTCTCACCTGAAATGCAATAAAAACAGAAAAAGTTGAATAATTCTCCTCATCCAAACTCATTGGGTATGTTTTACTTTCCATCATTATTTGTTTTGTGGTTAAATAATAAATTGGAAAGGACTTTGTTCTGCTGTTCTGTGTTAATCTTCAAATTATTTGAAACATAATATAAAAATGTTCTAAATTAAAATTGTGTCCACGTTTTACAAGATAAAGGGAAACGGCTTGTATTACACTTTGGTATTTTGGAAATAAAAGGTGCAAATATCAAAATCGTGGCATTTTTACTTCATGTTAAAAAATTGTGAGAATATTTTAACATGAGAAAATTAATGTCGTTTTAAAAGAAATATTTGTAGGAATCCTAGAATTAGCGAACACAATCTTAGTAATAAACATATAAAGGTTTATTACTCAGATTAAAGTTATGTCTATTACTTTTGCCTTGATCTACCATGGTGATGTGGACCAGGCATGAGTAGCCGAGCGCCGACACCATCCCCAACCCCCCATGAGTGTATTTTTTTTAATACTTTGTGAGGAAAAACTGTCAACCATATCCAAAGTGTAGGACCAAAGAGAACTAAATAATGTATGCTTTTGTTAGGTTCTTTGAAGACGATATGTGCTACGCGTTGCCCGTTTCAACCATCGACGATTTCAGACCTCTGCACAGAACAGATTTTGATAATCAGAAGGTGTATCTGGTTCACAGAACTGAGGAGAATGGCTGCGCAGGCCAGCCGTGCGAAGCACAGATCCTTGCCCTTGCAGGTAAGTTGCTCCTCCTGACACCCGGATGAGATCGGGTTTAGTGCTCGTTTTATCTGACGGAACAACTAACGATCCCGTGCGTGCGGCTGGCAGAGCTGTCAAAGCGAGTGTTTTCGGTGTATCCGTCGGGACGTGGTCAGCTGGAATCTGACAGCAACAACAACGTCCTCCGCTCTGGCTAGTAAGGCATGCTAATAATGTTTGCTAACTTCAGGAGACTGTCATAGCTTGTCGGTGCTTTGCAGGTTTTTATTCGCGCAGCCCGTCGTTCTGTTGATAATCGGTTCTTCTTCGGTAAACAATAATTAGTGGTTTATGTGAGTATCACTCAACGCCGTCTAGCCAAAGCAATTGTTTACACCAGGAAGCTAACCCTGCTAGCTTAGGTTAGCATGCTAACTACGAGACGCCGAATGAAAGCGGACATGGTATTATCACCATATTATGAGCTCATTCTTTCATTTTACGAGAGCTCCCGAGTGGATTTGTGACAGCCCGAAAGCTTTTGTGCTGCGGTTAGCCTGTTAGCTGCTGTGGCTTTGCGGTGCTGCAGTCATTTCCGTGTGACACGTCTGTCCATCAATCAGCATGACACAGTCCTGTCAGTTTGGAAACATAATGGTAATGTGAGAGCAGTGCAAGCGAAACGTTATCCTGCTCTAGTAAAATAATATTTACACACCGTCGTGTTTCTTTTGCATTAGCAGTTTATCTGTGTCCTTAATCCTGAAAGTGAACTGCATGGGCTGCGAGATGAGAACAATGTCAAAGCTCATACCGCAGTCCATTGAAAAGCTGCCCCTCTATACTGCTGAAGTTACTTTTGTGAGGTCAAAGGAAGGGGACAAAGCAACGTTTAGGTAATTCGTTTTGATAGACTGCTGTCAACTTTTATTACAAATACATGCAACTTTTATAAACGACTTTGCAGATACAGTAGAAGAATTTGAAGACAGTATAATCCAAAAGAAGATGAAAATTCCCAAGATGTCCATCAGGAATTCAGGAAAGTCTATCGAGAACAATTTCGGAGAAGAGAGATTATCCCTGAGGCATAAAAAGGTAGGCTAAACTTGTATAAACTGGCTGATTTGTATTGCATCAAATGTCTGTTTGGATGAACAATTCATGTATTTATACAAGGTCATTTTCTAGAAATAAGAATATAGTTTTGTTCTTATTATGCACTTCAAGTATCAACCTATTAATCTTAAAGCATTAAGATAATAAAATATGAGAACTATTATTTAGTCAGATTACAGTTAATTATTACTCTCTGCTTCAGCTAATCAGTTTTTAAATCTTGGCGGATGTTTACATATTTGACATTGCCATGTATAATTGTCTTGTCTTTCTTCCATTTTTCTTTTGATGATTAAATATTACATTTCCATAAACTTGGCTGACATCCAAAATCCCCTATGCTATTTTTACCATATGCTGGATTAACACAAATTCAGCACTCTGGACAGCTGCCCTTTCACCGGCAAATCCGCTGAGCGGCTCATCACAGAACTCGGTGACTCCTCTCCTCTGGTCATACTGAGATCTGCAGTCAAAACAAACAGATTGCAGGCTTTTCCATGTCTCTGTCCAGTCTGATGTGGATTTGTCATTTTTTCTATACATCCTATGTAGTAAATTACTTTAAAACGTTAATTTCACAAAAGTATTTTATGTTTCTAGGCCTGACCACATTGGATATTGAGAGCAGAAAATACAGTATACAGTTTTTATTGGCTAAGATTTTATTTATTTATTTATTTATTTTTAAAAAATGTTTTAATTCTGGTATTTTTATGGTATTTTGGAAAAGTGGAAATTCACAACAAATGTCATCTCGAGGCACTTTATGAAAATAAATTCTCATGTTACCTACTGGACTTCTCGAGGAAGCTAAGATCCTTTAAGGTTTGCAGCGAGATGCTGCATGTCTTCTGTAAGTCTGTTGTTGAGAGCATCATCTCTCCTGCCGTCATCTGTTGAGGCAGCTGCATCAGAGCCAGGGACCTAAGAGGCTCAACAACCTAATAAAGAAAGCTGGTTCTGTTCTGGTTCTGTTGTGAGCCCGACTGTGGAACCTCTGGAGATGATGATGCAACAAAGGATTTTACATAAAGTCAAGAAAAGTATGGACAACAATGATCAGCCTCTTATGAGACTCTTAGAAAAACAGAGTAAAGCTGTTGTAAAAGAATATTTTAGTAAACGGGGACTCTATAGATCATTTTTACGGTTAATCGAGTAATGGTCTCTCTCTCTCTCTCTGCGCTAAATAATAAAACATAATTTAACAAAGCTTCGAGGTAGATACATTTTTCTTGAGGAATTTCAATAATGGTACTCGAATCATTCGAGAAATCGTTACCACCCAGAAACAGAGGTTTCTGTCAGAGGCTTCTTCAAATTCACTGCAGTACAAACTGCTACAGGAGGTCTTTCCTGCTCACAGCCATCACACCATCTGCAATGGAAACATTTTGATTTACAATGACATTTAATTTCCCTTTGGCATCAATAAAGTATTTTGAATTTTGACTATAAACACCTGGTATGTAGCTGAGTGACTAGGATGCTAAAGCACAGGGAGATCAGTGGGGACAAAATGGTGATGGAAAACACAGAGGCGGGAGAAAAATCTGGATACTCAAAGCAAAATACCAAACAAATAAATCAGAGTCAGTATTTTCTAAAATCATCCATCTCTAGTATAACCCAGTTCCTATATCGGACATGACCTCTCTTTGAGTGTAAGGATTGCACTTGTGTCATTACAATTTCATATCTATCATGCTCAGTTTGATTTTGGTCGCAGTTGAAATGTCCTGTATCTGTTCCATTCCTTTTCTAACCTGCTATTTCATGTAGGCCCTGTCTCAAGACCATGGAAAGCCCCTCTCTAACTCCTCCAAGAGCCTCGCCGCAGTGGTGGCTCGCCTGGAAAGAAATGCTGCCAACTCCTATATGGAAGGTGAAGAGGACTTGGATGAGGACCGGCTGGCCGAGGAGGGCGAGGACGCAGATGACGAAGAGGAAGAAATGGAGGCAGAGCATCGGCAACATCATCATCATCACCATCATCATCATCACCAGCAGGGGCAAAATTTGGAGGTGGACACGCATTGTGTGTCGGAGGTAGTGGCGGCAGTGGTTCCGAGGGTTCTGTACGAGGAGCTGGTTCACAGCTACAGGCAGCAGGAGGAGGAGATGAGGAGACTGCAGCAGGAGCTGGAGAGAACCCGCAGGCAGCTGGTGCAGCAGGCCAAGAAGCTGAAGGAATACGGTAGCTTGCTGACAGAAGTCAAAGAACTGAGGGACTTCAACAGGAGGCTGCAGGATGTACTCCTCATGAGACTGGGCAGCGGTGAGAAAACAAGAGCATGCTCTCAGACACACAGCCGTCCACAACATGTGGTACTTTGATGATTTATGTTTATATCAGAAAAGTTAACGCAGCTATTATTGGAAAATGTTATGTCATACTCAGACTAATACATTCTTAGTTTGTGTTGAGCAGCTAATTCTGACTTTTAAGACAGATGATGGATGTTTGTGCAGTTTTTTCTGCAGGAAGGTACTGGCAGTCTGCTGCATTAATAACAGGTTTTCAGCTTGATTTGGGGAGTTTAAAAAAAATGTATTCGATAGCACGAAGAGAAGATCATTAACAAGTTATTTATGGAGGACCAAAAGAAAAAGTACCTGAAAAGGTATAGGAATAGAATGTTGGAATAGAAGTTTATTATATCCCAAAAATGAATGGATTTTGGATTCTATTTTGATGAACTTTTGCTTACTATTAGTCTAGCAATAAGTTATTTTCTGATTGGGTAGAAGATGGACATCTCTGAAAAATAAGATGATGTACCTATGGTATCATTGTGGAAAGAATAAGCTATTTTCTAACTAAAAATGTCATGTAAAAAAATATTTATACCCTCCATAATCACTGGAGGAGCCTTTATTAGCCATCACATTTAACTAAATGCCCTAATTACTGACAAGTGTTTTGCAGATCTCCATTATTATCTTTGACCATTAATCTTTTTCAATGAGCTCCAAGTCTCTAATCTTTAGCACCTTTCACATTTTCCTTATTGGAGTCATTAATACTTTTTTTTCTCAGCTAACAGTTTCTTAGTTTCTTCACCACTTAAGCTTTGTGTTTTGGGTCACTGTTATGATGACGCATCCACTAGTCTCCAAGACAAAGCTGCCTTGCAGACTAGCTGATGATGATGATGGTCTTTTGTTAGATTCCCATTTACTGAAAAGCACACTCAAAGTTTTGTGTTCCCACCACCAAGCTTGTTTCTTGGGTTTGATTGCTTCTCCTTTGTCAAGGCTACACTATCGTGCGCAGACAATAATATTTTTGCTTCATCTGACTATAAAAAAAAGGCCTCGCAGAGTTTTGTGTTGCTCACTCCGAGAACCAGGATCCTCTTTGGTCTGTTGCTATGGAGTCCAACAGCATCCAGTGTCTGCTAGGTGTCTGTTTTGAGATGTTGCCACTGCTTTGGCCCACATCCTTATGGAGGCCTGTGATGGTGTTGCAGCATGGTATTTGTTTTACACTGTGGCCACTGTATATACACAGTCCCTTGAGTTGTGAGCTGCAGAGAAATGCTGTTTGAAGACAACAGCTGTTCTTAAAATGCCGTGTAATTACTGAGCTTTAGAACAACAAAGACTATTCAGAGTTGCATAGAACATTTTCACACACACTCACAATGTACAGTGGTTATGAATACTTTCTGCCATGCTCTCTTTTTTTTTTTTTTTTTTTTTTTTTACAAAAAATATAAGTCAAACTTATAAATTAAATCTTGCTGTAATTTACTGCATATTGTAATATTGCATTTGAATGAACATCTACAATACGGTATTTCCAGTCAGAAAGAAAACATGTTGGTCAAGTTAAGATTATGTTAAATCTAAATCTGGCTGAGGTTTGAAAAATTAATTTTAGCTCCAAGTATTTTTCGTCGAAACTACTTCAGGTTGTTGAAAGGTCTGCTGTGGCCGTGACAAGCAGCATGTGAATACACATAAAGAAAGAATTGGCTATTGAGAAATTATTGAAAAGCAGCACTCATCCATTTAAAGTACATTACAAAAAACGTAATTAATTTGTATTTTGTTTTATTTGTTACAAAACAGTCATCAAGAGTCCCATAGTTGTCAAGCTGAGACTTCAATAAGTTGATTCACTTAGGTTTTAATATTTATTATTTATTATTATTTACATGTGCATGACATTTAGTTGAGTGAAAAAGTAACTTAAAAATTGATGTTTCAAATAGATTTTATTTGTTTCAATTATCACAAGCCTGTACAGGGCCCTTCTTTATGTTTTAAGTGAAATATTTAAGTAAGATAAGACTTGCACCAAAAGATTTTAAAATGTACTTGGAGTAGAGATATTAGTGATGTCATAAAGCAGTGTGCAAAGCTAAGCTGGTGTTTAGATTAGACTCCTTGCATATGCAAACAGAAGCTGGTTGGACCATCTAATGATTCGGCTACAGATTAGAGCACCCTGGTAGTCTGTCAGTCCGGGAATAAAGTGCAACGTTGACTGATATTAAAACTCATCAGCTGCACTGGAGCTTAGTGTGGCCAGCTACCAGCACAGCTTAGCTACTGTCAGGCCACAGGGTAGCCCAGAACCAAAACAGGAAACAAACAAAAGCGCTGTTCCAGCTGTACCAAAACTTCTTTCTTTATATGTTTATATTCACATTTACTAACCATCAGGAAATGGCTGATGGCTGGAAATGAAGATCCAGTGATTGTCTCTGTGGTGTTGAATGTCCTCTGTCTCCTAGAGCCTATGCACGACAATGGCACTCAGACAATCAAGGCTGAAGTGGTGGAACCTATAGTTGAGGCCCAGGAGACGTGCAGGGAAGAAGCTAACACAAGTTCAAGCTATTCGCCCTCACCCAGAACGGTGTACACCTGCAACGATGGAAAGGTGAGTCCGACTGGGCCAACAGTTTATTTCAGCCCTGTAATTGTTACCTTGGTGCAGCCTGTAAAGATTTATGTTTTCATCTAATCATAAATTAAGCAAATCTTGTACAAGGAATTAGAATGCTTTTGTGTAAAACTTCCAGTTTTTAGTTGCCTGCTCATCTGACTCCTACGTTCATAATTTGGAACTAGGAAGACGTTAGAAGCAGTGACATGTTTTTTAGTGAGATAATTAAACCCATCTGAATAAGAATATACTTGCATAAATAATTTATTTAATTTATCATTTAGCAAATATGTATTAAGAAATATTCTACCCATAGAATATTTCATATTTGTGATATAGTGTAAATTTATGAGCGTGTTATTCATTAATTTAACCAATCAAAGCCAGAGGCTGAAGGGGCTCCAGTGAAGCTACTTGGTGTGAAGAGGACTTACTCTGCTGGTGTGCATCTAGATGTTATGCATCAAAGTTATGTGGAACTCTGCAGAAAATTATCAATAAGATTACTTAAGAAGTACTGAATTAATAGGATTATTCAGAATTTAATTAGATTTAGATGTAATTAGTATATATTTTATTAACTGTGAATATTTTTTTAGGTTGATTTATTTATTTTTAGTTTACATTTGGATAATTTTGGCACTCTAAAAGACTTCAGTGAAGCCGTGATTTGTTTGCTGCAAAAGTTGAACATGACTCTAACTACCCCTAAGAACTTTCCCTTCTTGATTTGGTATTCTTGCCCATTTGCTTGTGCGTGACCGTAGAAAGTGGGCTGATTTCTGTAGGAAACGCTGCATTCCCTGTTAACAACCACAAACTGTGCAACATGCTGTCGTCGCTGATCAGTCCTTTCCCCTTTGCTGCCCTGTCCTAGCAGGTAAACAAGGTTGTGAAGATTATTATTGTTCCTGCAAGCCCAGCCAGCATCATCAGTGTTTATTAGCCTGTTAGGGTTCTTTACTTCCCCCACTGCTGTAACTCAACCAGCCGCCCTGTCTCTGATGATGGGAGGGGAAGAACGAGGGGGGCACTACAAGCTCTTGGGTCCGTGGCCACTTCAAGCGTGAAGAACACTTGCAAATTAGAACGCTCCTACATCAGGGAACCCATATTAATTATTTGCACGAGAAGACTTTAAAGTGACTGACAGGTTAGGCCTAGTGAGAGTGCAAAGGGAGGTTAGGAAAGGAAAGGAGGAGGGATAGATGGTGAGAAAGAGATAAATGAGAGCAAAAGGGCTGGGAGGATGAATACAGGCTTGTCTAACTTAAGGCCAGTAAAAAGCTGGTCTGCTGGCTTGCAGCCTAAAGCACATTACCCTCACAGGGAAAAGCTTTTTGGACTCTGGCCTAAAGACTTTACAGTGATAAGAGAATGGAGAAGGAAAATAAACACACATTTGCCCCCTGCTGCATTAGCTCACCTTTAAGACCAAGTCAGTCCCCCTGGCCTGGCAATCGGCTTTCACTGTTTTGCAGTGATTTATTCAATGTTCACTCACATTGTGTGGAGAGCGACAGGCTAAGTGATATCGTAGGTAATCAAAGCGGCGACCTGAGTTTGTTTACTTTATAGCAGGCGAAATTGGTCTAAGTGGATACATTACCTACAGGAACTTTAGTGCTGCACAGATCAAGTAGCAGAACTCTTAAAACATTTAGTATTTACTTGATGTTGTTCACTGTTTTTAATTCAAGTGCTATGTGGGGCTCAAATTATTTGCAGTGTAGTTGTAATAGTTTTGATTCACTTTATGGTTTAATCCGCACGTTATTACATGCACATGACAGTGAGATAATAAATCTAGTCATTTTGACAAAGAAATGATGCTAAAAGTTTGTTTCTACATTAAACAGAAGTAGCAGTCGTACCCAACTATGTGTCAGAATGACAACAATATTAAAACAGCAAATGGATCACCGTTTAGTTTTTGTTTTTAGTTTTTCATTTAGTTCTTTATTTCTGTTTCTAGGGCTGAAACAATGAATCGGATTATGATGGCTCAATTATTGAAATAATTGTCAATAAATTTAGTAATAGATTAATCGTTAACTGGAGTTCGGAGACTCAAAAAGGGCCATTCGCTGAAAAACAACATTCAGAGCATTAAGTAAGCCATAACAGGGCAAAAATATATACATTTAATCTAAAGACACCTTTGTCTGTAAATATGTTTTACCCAAATTTCCTCAGGTGGCAAAGTTTTAGCTTCACTAGGTTTGTGAATACTGTTAATGCATGTTAGGCAATAAAATGTTTATTTTCCTATTTAAAAAAGGAATTGAATTGTTTAAGACTACTACAATGGAAGTGGGAAGGGTGGATCTGAGAAATGTCAAAACAAAATGGAGAATTAGTAAATAGACTTAGAGCTCGCAGGAACTTCAGCACTTTAAAAGTGTAAGAAGCTGCTATAGGCTGCCTGACTGACTTTTTTTGAGCTGAGGTCTAAAGTGACCTTTGTTATGACAAGAAAATGTTCTTGAGATTGACTTCAATAAATTAAACCAAAAAATATATATATAATACAATCATTTTTAAAAGTTGCTTCAGTGTTTAGAAAATTAGGTTTTAAATTTGGCAACATATAACAGATGAGATGCATGTTTTACCAGTTTAAATGTGTTTATTTGTTGATTGGACTTATTGTTTACAAGTCCCCCAGAATTTTAACCAAACTTTTACTCTTTAAAACCATAATTAGCCTTCGATACGAGAGGCATATCATAAAATAAATCAAGTTGCTGATACTCTGGAAGCCCGACTGTATCACAGTGGATTTATGTGAGGCCAGCGTTTCAACGTCAGCTCAGACTCTGCTCTCCAGGATTCTTCAGGGCTGATTTCTCTCAGTGGGATTAGTGCCACTCGAAGAATTACAAACGAGTGTTGGGCCAACAACAGGACAACACACTTATCATCGCTGCTTCACTGGTCCATCTTGTTTAATGCTGTAACCTGAGTTGATACCAAACCCTTATAGATTTTAAATTGGTCACACATCCAGGCTTCAAGTTTCTCAGTATGAAGAAATACTTGGAAACTGCATTAAAAAAAAAAAAACATAAGGGATCTGTCAATGGCTGTTGCAGCATTTTCTTTATATTTTAAAGAAAGGGAAAAATTATTACTATTCTGAAGTGAGGGGAAAAAAATGAAGTGACATCTTTTATAGGAGCTGTAATTTTGGGGTCACAGAGCTTTCTGCTGCAAATAGGCATAATAACGTGTTGCCATAATAATTGTTAGCACAAAGCAGCTTCAAGTATTCAAACCACTTAAACTCTTGGACATTTATTCATGTCATATCTCTGCACTAAAATTTCTATGATGGATTAAAACAAAATAGTAGGTTGTTATGAAATAAAGATAAACTAATACAAGGTTTACAAAACATTTTGCAAACAAAAATTATTCAGGCTCTCCGGGCACAATACTTTGTATAGCTAAGTTTTTATGTTGAAGAAAAGCTGGTGCAAATCTTTACAGAAAACTTCAAGCTCAGACGGATCAGATTTTATGCAGCTGCAAACATGAGCCTTTTCAACAGATTTGTAAATTGGTGTAGGTTTGGAGTTTGACACTGACATATACTTGACACCATCTTCTTGTAGATTTGGTGTACAATATTTGTGGTAGTTGTTTTCCCCAGTCTCCATTCTTTTCCAGCCTCTAACACATTTTCTTCCAGAATTGCCCTGTTTTTAATACCATCCATTTTTCCGTCAAATCTGACTAGCATTCATGAACCTGTTAAAGAAAAATACCCTCCATAGCAAGATGCTGCCACCACCTTGTTTCATGAGAATCAAAGATTTGATATGATTTTACAACTTAGCTTTGTTTAAAATTCCTCCATAAATTTATCCCTGTCTCGTCTGTGTTCCTTGGTCGTCATGATGCTGTTTCTCCCAGGAAACCTCTGAAATCTCCATAGAACAGCTTTACTAGATGCAAAAACACTGATTAAGTGCTTTTTGAAGGTAGTTGGTTGTAGCAAATTTATTTAGGGTTATTGGTGTAACAGGGGCTGAAAACTAATGCACTTCACACTTTTTAGATTTTTATCTGTAACATTTCTATCCTTTTCTTTCCAGTGAAAATGTATGAATACTTTGCTTGAAACTTTAAAAAATGCATCATAATTGTGTGTTTGTTTGTTTTTTTTTATCTCTCCCTTTTACCCAAAAACAAACCCAACCTGATTGTAATTGCTATTGCCAATGACAATATTTATTCGGCGTTTACTTAAATCTGCATTTTACATATGTTGTCTGCAGGTGCATCTTGGGGGTGGGATCTGGGTGGAGGAAGAGAAATGGCACCAGCTTCAGAGGACCCAGGGAGATTCAAAGTTCACAAAGAACCTGGCTGTGATGATTTGGGGCACTGAAACCCTTAAAAACCGTAGTGTCACGGGTGTGGCCACTAAAAAGAAGAAAGACGCCCTGCCCAAACCTCCACTGTCACCCAGCAAGCTGAAAATAGTCAGAGGTAAGCTCAGTTAAAGTCTTCACTTTAATTTTTTTTAAAGTAAATAGATGAGTACTTATTTAGCAGACATCAAAAATAAGACGAGCATCTGCTCCTTCCCCAGAGTGTCTCTACGACAGAGTGTCTCAAGAAACGGCCGACAGCGCTGAGATCACGCAGAGATTGTCCAAAGTGAACAAATATATCTGTGAAAAGATAATGGACATCAACAAGTCCATCAAGAACGAGGAGCGACGGGAGTCCAAGCTGCTAATCAGACAGACAGTCAAGATGGAGAACTTCACCTACGATGGCATATAGTGATCAACTGTCACATCAGCGCCTTCTGCCCCGCGTGGCCCGCAGGAAGTTTAGGGGACTGCTGTCACTGTTCCAGAAGCTGTCATATTTCTTTCACACAGGTCCTATCCCACCTCCCTATTCGTCGAACGTCATGTTTATCATTTCTTTTTTTGGCTGCCAGGCAGCTTTACCCACCAGCACATGAAATAGTTTGACATGAGCTGGAGTGAGTGTTTTTTTTATAAGCTTTACCAATGCATTGGTATGGAGGTGTGTGCATATGTGTCGAGAGAGCGAGATTAGATGTGATAGTTAATTTATTGTTCTGTGTCAGAACATCATTTTGAGTCCTGGAACTTTTAAAAAGTAAGAGATTATTCCTGTACGTAGAGTCTTCTGATGCTGTACAATGGACGATGCTAGCTAACGCCGGGTCTTATACTGTTGGGGGTTGGAGTGTCGGTACTAAATGCAAAGAATGGGACGTCAGGGTCTCGAATGCACAAGTCTTAATTAGTAACAGCCATATGACGGTTTGCTCCAAGAGATTACCTTTGAATGTGTGCTGTCTCTTAACTCCTTTAACACATCTGCTCATGAGAAGAGGGCTTAGAGAGGGTTGTTGGAAAGAATGACTCCAACTTGTGAGTCAGTAAAGCTACATTTGATTTTTTAAATTTTTTACCTTCCATGTTCAGGTGTACAATTAACACATGAGGACATAATAGGATTGAAATATATTTAAGAGGTGCACCAATCAGACTTTTTCTCAGCCAATACCAAAATTTGTTTACTTGTTTTCCAAAACATAGTAGAGAAAACATCAAGCTGCAGGTTCTTTGACAGATATAGTTGTTTTGACTCCAACTAAAAATGACAGTTTTTTCCAATTGAAGCTTAGAGGCATATTCTCTTACACTTTGTATGATTTTAAATAAATTCAAACTAAGTCAAAGAAGCTGATGTTCGGTTGATGCATTTATAGACCAAAATAGGAGTAAAAGTTCTTAGTTTGGACTTAATGAACAAGCAAAAAATCAGATTTTTTTAGTATCTGACTGTGGGATTAAATTTAAAAGTGGTCGATTCTGATTCTTCACCTATTAATTGCTGCATCTCTAACATTTCTGCGTCAGTCTTAGTCATTTGAATAAACTTAAGTCGAGAGTTGTTGCGGTACAGGCATGTTGATGCCCTGAAAGGCCTTAAATGGATTCGGCAATCTCCAGGGACATATATGTCTCTGGGTTTTTGTTTTTTTTTTATTTTATTTTAAAAGTAAGCTGTGATTGTAAATGTTTTGTAAGCTGAAGTGATGAAGCTTCACCTGCACTTTGCTGTGAGAATGTAAGAGTTGGACAGGTACTATTATTATGTGTGGTTTGCACCGTTCGATTGAGGTGAACCGGACTAGCGGCCAGGTGAAAATCAGAGCAGAGCTCTGCGCAGTCCAGGTCATCTTGTTGTGAAAGCTGTGGGTAAAGCTGTCTGCAGCACTATTTTTCTTTTCTTTTTTTTTTTTTTTAAGGTTGTCTGGCCCTGCTGAATCCCATCCTAACCCTCTCTTCTTTTTAGTCACACCACTGGGGAAAATAGTAAGGTTGCTCCAGTGACAATTTCCTCTGAGCTATGCCATCAAAAGTTTTAAAATGTTCTTTTATCGTGTATGTTTATATATATATATATAGGATTTTTCTCTCCTGTTATATTGTTTTAATCTGAAACGGTTTGTGTGGCTGTCTGCAGGCTGGAACTAAATGCTGCAGATTGAAATCTCAACTGTGACCTATCTGTGGCTAACTGTGAATCTGCCGCAGAGCTGCCCATCAAACCTTTCTCCTCTTCACACTCGTAATTCCTGGATGTCTCTCAGTTTATTTCTCTCCATTTTTTTGTTTGTTTGTTTGTCTTGGTTTGTGTCATATCACAACTTCATATCAGCCTTTTGTTAAGCTACTTTATGTTCCAAATAGCATAGAAACAGATGCATATGTTTGACACCAAAGTTGGTGATGTAATTTGGTTAGTCATATTACAGTTTTAAAAATTCTGATCATATTTAATGCAGTTTTTTCCATGTTGTATCTCTTATCCATCTGTTTCCTGTTTTTTGTGTGTTTTGTTTTGTTTTTTATATGAATCATTGGCTTTAAGCTAGTTGTTGTATCCAAATGTTGATCTGTTGAATCTACCAACAGAAAACAAATCCACCTCACTCATAGCCAAAGTTATCCCATAGGAACAAGAGAGAGAACGGGTTTATTTACCAAGTCAGAACCTGTAGATTAGAGCAACATTGTGATATTTGGTAAACCTCACTTTAAATCTGTGAAAATCTCTATTCTTAAACTGTCGGACTCTTAAATATCAAGATGCAGTAATTATCAGCTCATATCTTTTACATTAAATGCACTTTAAATTTTACTGCAATTTCTTCAATTTTAAACAACTGTTTAAAATTGTTTAGACAATTGATAGTTTTACAATTGATAGTTTTACATTTGGGCCTGACTGTCATTTTTATTCTCATGAAGCACCTTATGACATTTTGGTTTATATTTCTTATCATTAAAACAAAAATTGAGTTATTGGAATGACTCTGGCAAGCTAACGCCCCATAATAAGCTTGGTAAGTTCAGCATTTAGCTGTAAGATTTACTAGATCTGCAGATTTGTCACAAATAGATGTTGAAACTGGAATCAGTTACTTCGTTATTTCCTCCTGGATATTAAGCTGCGACCTTGGCAGACTGGCAAGCAACAAATAAGTTACTTTAAAACAGCAATGTCCAGTTTAAAGACTTGACCTTTGAAATGTTTAATATGACTGGAAATTGTGCTTTAGCTTAACACATCTACATGCTTTTCACGTGTACAAATATGACTTATATAGAGTTCCAATGGAGTATTTTTTACAATTGAGTTGTAACTGTGAGGACTGAATGATGAAGCTGATAAAAGTTGGATGCAGATTGAGAATCAGCTGGGTTTGCACAAAAAAAATGGCCCATGCAAAGGTATTGGGGCTTGGTGAATAATAGTCACGCAATGGTGACAATTGTCTTTTGATTTTTTTTTTTTTTTTCTAAACCAGAGTCCCCTTTTTTGTTTTGTTTATTCTATGTATAAAGTAAGATAAGGTTCACATGTTGGAGCGTGTATTGAAAATACTTGCAATTTAAAAGGAAAAAAAAGCTTTCTGCTGTGCAAAGCCACCTTACTGAAATTCAGATGCGTTGTTGTGTACTGTGTTTGTGTTTCTTTGTTGTTCGATGCCAAAAGAGGGCGTGGTTGTAACGATGCTTAAAGAGAGCATTTATAGAGCTATTACATCATCGTTTTGAAAGGCTGGTTTCCTGGAGAGAGATTAAAACCTATAATCCCTTAACTAAAACCATCTTCAGTGGATGAAAGCTGTACCATCGCAGATTTAGCCTAATCTGCGATGACACGGCCAATCTGACAATAGAGTACCAGAAGTTTTAGCAGCTGACTTGTAACGTACCGTGGATATTACACAACCTGGAATAGAGAGTCATGGATATTTTAGGCTAGTTTGACTCTGTAATACAACACACCACCATAGCAGTAGTTGTAGGAAGGAAACCTGCTGGACGTGATCCTCTTCTTGTGCCACTTCTTATTCCTTACTCACCTGCTTTATGGCTTACGCTGTGAATACTTGTCAGAAGCTTCTCAAAACGATGGAGCTTTGTTTTACTTTTTCATAGTTCGATTGAGGAAAGAGTGATCCGAGTTTTTAAGCTTCACTCTGTTGAGCAAGATGGATATCTTGCCAATTGCAGAGCCATACTGTTAACCAGACATATTACTGTTTGAGCCTCAGATACAATATAAAACAAAAAGAAAAAAATACAAAGATATACATTGTTATATTTTTCTTAAAAGTATCAGTAACTTTGTATACGATCCACAAACCGGTTCTACTTCATCCAACTTCACCGTCCTACCTCATTGTTACTCTGGTGTTTGTCAGTAAATGTAAACTATATGTGTGTATATTGTTAAAAAAAAAAAAAAGAAATCTATAGGAAAAGGTATAGCTGGTTGCTCTCAACATGTACAGCATATAAAACGCCTCAATACACAAATATCATTCTTAAGCAAAATCCGTTTTCTTATCTGCTTAAAGATGCTGCTGTAAAGGGGGTTTCTGTGTGAGGGGGTTGTCTCTGAATATATATATATATGGATATATATCTTCGCTCTTTGCTATGTTGTGCAGTTGATCGATGGTTGTGTTCTGTCTCTGTACTGCAATCTGAGATTTTTACTGGTTGACGGTGCTACCAGCAAACAGTTTGAGAAAAACAAGAACTGATCTACCGGACCTCAAATGGTGCTGTTTTTCTATGTTTTTAATCGTTATACGGCTCTGTGTTATTCAGGTGTGTTAACCGCCGCTATCCCCTCAACTAATCATAATCCTAAAGCCAAAATGTTTTCGCAAGGCTGGTAACCCTGCTATTACTGTATCAAAAATATATGCTATCCATCCAAATATTGTAGATAGTAGTAATATTCTCAGTTTCAGAAGTACCTCAGAAGTTGTTGTTTTAAGTGGGTGCATCTGCTTCTGTCAGTTTCCTTTTGTTGCAGTGTTTTTTCAGAAATATGCATTTTTACTGGTTAGATCAGGTTATCTTCATAGATGGTTACGGGAGCAGTGTGCGTTACAGTAGCAAAGGCCCTTGGCAAAACCATATTCCGTTTGGGTCAACCTTGCATTATATATCAGGGTCCATTTGTATTCAAGGTTTTTACCACACCCATATAAGCAGAAATTAGGAATGTGTAAAGAGAAACATAAATGGGGCTTTATCACACTTGTTTTGCTTACTTTGTCAGTCAAAACGGTTGATTTTCCTTCACTTTCTCTGTATTTCTGTGTATCTTTGTAAATGCTCCCCTTCAGTTTTATATCTCTGGATTTTCTCTTCGCAGAAAGTGCTTTACATCCTCTTATATCCTGTCCCCTGACCCGCTGCGCTTCAGTGTTTGTTTTCTGCGCCAAAGTGTTTGATACACATTAGTACACGTTTCGTTTCTGTCTTCTTCAACTTTGTCATACTGACGCCTCTCTACTGTGAGTAATGTCTGTTCTTAGACACAGCAGCTGGTTTTCAAGGAAGCACTTTTAAGCCATTCTTTGGACTGTTTTGTAACGGTTAGCAGTGAGCTTTCCTCCGGCCTGTGGGGAGAGTTGAGCCCAGAGAGTTGTGTTTGTAGTTCCTATGCAGGTGTAGAATAACTAACCTGACACCACATCACTGTTGGGATGGAGGGCCAATCCCCCGAGGTGAAGAGCAGGAGAGAACTGAATGTGTCCGTACAGCCTTGAGATTGAGTCAAATAGGACAATGGCGATATGACAAATCTGTACTGAACTATTATTACGTTTAAGCTCTTTAATTTGAATTAAACTGAGCTATACAGGGCTGCTTGGTATACCTTTCTGTAGAATTTAATGCATTGCAGTTATAGTTGGGGAAAGACAGGGTTTCTACTTTATGGAGTATTTATTGTTGGTATAATAATGTGAAAAAAAAAAAATCTCAAAACTCTTGCAGTAAATACTTCCTCTACCCTATTGTAGCCTCCCAATGGCAAACCACATTTACAGAAAATCTTCTAAATATAAACGATAGAGTGTACATGTCTTCGCTAAACCGGCCACACCTCTGCTATGCGAGCAACTCTTTGACGCTTAGCATCCTGTTCTGTGTTTTTTCTCTTGCTGCATTCAGGAACACCCGTTTAAATGTATAGATAAACAGAAATAAATCAAGACTTTTATTCTATCAGCACAAACCTCTGGTCTTGCTTTTTGTGTGTCATTTCCTGCCACAGAGTTTAGGCTTATCATGCTTTTGTTCTTTTAATGGTACAATTATTTAGCTCAAAATGTTAGTTTATTTCTAAAGTTAATTTGATTCCTTTTCATTCCTGTTTTGTTCTACTGCAAACACAACACAGGCAACAATTAATCATAGGGCCAACACATAAAACATTGTCTTCTGAGGTTTTGTAACCTCATGCATTGTTTTTCACTTTGTGTAGAAGGAGCCAGAAATTAAGTACCTTGCAATTGTATTCAGACTCTTTTATCTTTTTCACATTTTGTTACATTACAACCATAATCTAAAATATTTCATTGGGATGTTGTGCGATACAAGACAAAATTGTAGATAAATATCAAGTGGAAGAAAAAATATGTGGTTTCACAGATGAGATGTGTCATGCATTTGTGTTTAATCAGTTTTACTCTAATGCCCTTGAAAAAAAATCAAGTGTTAAGAACTGCTTTCAGAAACAATTTAATTGGTACATATAACCTGCCTTTTAGTAATAATTTTATGAATAAAACTGTTCTGGGAGGTTTTTCTTAGAAAAGACTTAAGGACAACAGCAGACAGGTCAGAGATGTCGTGTAGGTTACGTCCCAACCTACATATGTCTAACAGAGTAACCCTCTATCCATCTAAAAATGCGTAGATGAAGGCAAGACTGCAATCCTGCCAAGACAAAGCAGTTTAACTAAATTGACAGATAAGGACAGTGTTAATCAGAGAAGCAGCCGAGACCACCAGGATAAGTCCAGAGGAACTGCAGAGACCCAAAGCTCAGGAAGGGCAGAATAACTAGTTGCTCTCTGCACAATTCCAGTATTTACAGACGAGTGAAAGGAGAAAAAGAATTATTGAAAGAAAGCCATCAGATGTTTCATTTGAAATTTGCCACAAGCCATCCTGAGAACACCGATTCAATTCTAATAGAAGAAGGTTCTCTGGTCCAATGAATCCAAAATTAAAATGTCAGCTTACATCCCATGTGCATGGTGGAAAGCTGACTTTGCAAATCAATGAATACACAATTCTGACAGTGAAATGTGGGAGTGTTATGTTGTGGGGATGCTTCAGCTGGTTCTGAGAAGAGGGTTAGAATTGTTAGTAACGGGGCGTGCTGTGGTGGCGCAGGGGGCTAGCACGCCCCAAGCTTGGAGGCCCCAGTCCTCGCCACTGGTGCCGCAAAAACTCTTCGTAAAAAAAAAAAAAAAAAAAGAACTGTTAGCAAGACAAATGATGTCTTGCTAACATTTACAGGGACATTCTGGAAAAAGAGGTGGAGAGCTCCACTTCCTCAGTGTCTCTTGGTAACATTCAGTGTTACTCTGAAAATCTGGGGACTGAAGCCAAAATGCTGAAAACAAACAAAATCTCTGTTGTAAGATGAATTCAGTACAGAGATTTCAGTGATGAGCAAAACTGTGGGAACCTTCAGATCATTGGTGGTGTGTGCTGCCAGCTTTTCGCTACAGGCATATTTTCATTTGTTGGCTTACGTAATTTAGTATAATTTTGTCGTTAACATGATGAAGAAGCTCAGTACGATATCAGAAGCGCTGATTGTGGAACATTAGTTGGTGCTGATCTGGAGTCAGTAGTGGCCATAAGTCTACCCACCTCAGCAGCTCAGTGAAACAGCCCCCCAATCAGAGCATGTCGTGTTTGCTTGGGGTTATGAAATGTGCATTGGTAACTGGTTAAATAAGACATAAAATAATCTTTCAGCCAAGGTTTAAACTGGGTATTTTTTTATGTTCGCTGGTGTCACGAGCAGTAATTATAACTCCCACCAGCTACAGCTATTCATAGCATTTGTTTGTGTGTTATGTCTTTACAAATTAGTGGGTTGTGGAAACACCTAAATGTCTGTTTTTCATTAAATGCATCCACGTTGAAAACTGCAATCTTATATTATCCAACTGCATCTCTGGTAATAGATCCAGCTTCGTTTGCAAGGCACAGCCTTGGCTCATGTTTGATGACCTCTAATGTCATTTTCATTTGAGTCGTCTGATATTAAGATGTAGCAGCTCTAGTCTTAAGTGATGATATCTTTAAAGTCTGACGGTTCTCAATGTAGAGTTTAAAGAGTATAAAGTTTCAGACTGGTAATGAAATTTCCAAACTCAAAGTAAATTGCTCAGATCATGAGCTGAGTGTTTATTCAGTGTTGGATACATATCAGGAAATACAGAACATTTAACCCAATCTTTTAAAAGCACAATAGGCATGCACTGAAATTTAAAAATTAAACATTAAAGTGTTTGTAAAATACATTGAAGTTTCTGGTTGTGACATATTGTGGAAAAGAAAAAATTGCTCTGAATACTTTTCTAAAGACAAACCAGAGTCCCTGATCTAGGCAGGGCAATGTTGGGACAGACCAATATGATATGAATAGATACAGATAACTATGCAAAACAATACAACTATATATCAGAAACAAAATAATGCAGTTTTTACATTTTAAGAAAATGTAACATCTTGAAGCTGTTCTATATTCCTCACCCTGACTGCTTGTGCAAAAAAAGCAAACAAACCCTCCTTGTAATTGCCAGTCACATTTTCTCACTGGTACATTGATGATTTGTCTTCTGTAAACTCCAGGTCTTTGAAACTGGAAGGCCTCCTTGCCATCACCCTCATCTTCAGTTCCCTCCACAGATCCTCAAAGTCAAATTGAGAGTTAATTTCAGAGTTTTACAATTCTGAAATGCTAATATCACTTCAAGTCAGGCTATTGGTAAAATAAAAAGATTACTTTAAACCTAAGCCTATCAGAAGTATAATTAAATTTTGCGCGTAACTTCGAGGCAGTCAAATAACGGCAGCAAAGTTTTCATTTCTATTTCTCCGATGCTTCAAAGACAGTTCGTAGAGGCCATGCCTGTTGCTCTCTTACACATTTTCATTAGTCTGAAGTCTTCAAAGAAAGCAGTAACTTCATTTTCACAGATGGGGTTTTCATCTCACTCTGTATTTTAATCAGTTTAACCTGGTCAGTAACTTAAAGCGAAAACCTATTTCAGACCTTGAATGTGTTATTTTAACTTCTGAATACATCCTAACTGAAGTCGAAGGAGTTTTATTATTTTTTAAATGGTGGCTCTGTGCACTAAAAGGATTTCATAAAACCTTGGTGACCCCTCAGTTAATGCAGACTTCTCAGGTTTTGGAAACCCGGTAAACTTTTAATTTAAATCCCAAAAGTGAAATTATGGTTTCAAATTGTCAGGTGGGTGCCTGGATTAACTTTTCCAATGTGTCACCTGGGAGAAGAGCATATCCATTAAAGCTCTCAGTATTTTTTCAGGCCATATCTTTTATAGTAAATGTGTAATGTGCACAGAGTTCCTAATCAGTCCGGAAAGGTGTAATTTTTAACTATTTCTCTGGTATGGAAAAACAAGTGTATGGGGAAAAATATATATTTTTTGGAAATGTATTCCTTGTCCTGTTGTCTAAATATCAAAATGTCCTTCCATTTCTTCGTACACCCATCATTTATCCATTCGTCTGTCCTTCAATTGGTTTGTCCAGCATCCATCAATCCAACGATCATCCATCCGTAAACCTGTCCAGCTCTCCTTTCAAATATCCATCCTTCCATCTTCTTATCCATCATCTATTTTTTCTATCCAGCTGTACATCGTACCTCCTTCCATCCATTTTTCCGTTTGTTATGATTGTCTATCCACCTACCCATCCATCTTTTTCCTCAAACCCTTGTGTAGCTACATCCACATATACATACATATTCAAAGCCTTACCAAACTGGAGCCTGTCTTTTACTTACTGCAATCGTAAACAGGGAGAGGAGAATAACGGGACCGTTAATGTCTGCCTTCACAGCAGCATGGTAGACCTGCCGCTAACTGTGCTGTATTTGCTCTTGTATCTGTCATGAGTCTGGCCTCCCTCTCTGCGCTCTATCTAGCCTATCACATGTCTAAACCATATTGCGGTAGCAGCTGAGCAGCATGAAAGCGAGATAAGGCAGAAATGGAGTGTTGGCATATCAGATCAGTTGTAACACGGCTGGTTTGTGGAGGCTTAAATTTAACATGCACCTCGTCATTGAGTCCTAGATTTGGATGAGTCCACATTGGAAATGGATGAAGATTCAGCCACTGAAGGCTACTTCCTCCTTCTTTGCTTGTAAAGTGCCCAAGCGTCAGTCAACTCTCCCGCCCTCCTCCGGTCCCAGACCACTCCCTCTTCTTGCACACTGATGCATTTCCATATATTATTGCTTCTGTAAGCAAGAGTGTCGTGAGCCCAGGCTTTTCCGACTGCCCAAGGAGAATTCTCAATGTCATTATCGTCAAAGGCTGCCACATATCTGTAATGTATTACCACCCGCCTTTATTGACAGCACGATGATTCAGTGGTGGCGATGATGGATTAGTGCCGGATGGGTCAGGCTGGGCTGGGCTGGGCTGGGCTGAGCTGGTCCAGACTGGGCTGGGCTCTGCAGCCTCTGCATCCTCTGCATCTTGCCTTTCTGTCGCATAAACACTATCTACACTGCAGCATTCAGTTAAATGGGTTGTATTAATGTCACACATGCAAATTTTTTTTTTATCGCTTTCTAGAGCTTCATGGAACACTGAGTCATCTAGTCCATCTTTTGTGTCTTTTTGAATATTAGTAGACAACGGTTTCTGTTTAGTAAGAACATGGAATTGCTTTTGTTACCTTGTGGAAGGAGAATTGCAGAGGATGTATGCGCCATTTGATCTTAGTTTGTCAAAAGATACACACACACACAATTTGGATCAAAGACACTAAGAATCACATTTTTTATTTGAAATATAAAATTTACTTTAAAAAAAAACAGCCACTGATGCTGAACTACGTTCATTCAATAGTCACCAACTAGCAAACCTCACAAGCTTTTCATTAACTCCACACAGGCTTGTTGTTGTTCTGTGTAATTGTGGTCTTTCTACATTCTCACTTCAATGAGATAAATTACATTAGTCTTAATTTCTTACTGCTTCCTTCAGCAGCTGACCACTACAACTGCTGTTTTTAATCTTCCAGATCTCAGCAGAGAGAAGTACACCCAGTGTCCTTGGTAGAGCACATATTTACCCTATCAGAGCAACGTCATTCAAGCAAATTGCACGATGTAAAAATGATTGCACGTTTAGAAGTTTAATTTAAATGCATGATAAATATTTAGTGTTGTTTTTTTACTTTGGGGATCACTGCTGCATGCATTGAAAGTAATATTGAGCTTATACAAATATAACAAGAAAAGAGATGTGAATAAGATATAAATCTTTCCTAATTAAAACATAAAAAACAAACTGTTGGGCCTAAAAATCTATATCCAGGAAAGTAACTATATCTTAATTTCAAATATTTAAGAATAAGACAGACAACTGAAAGAGGTATCATTCTTAAAATCATCTTAATTTAATTCCGTTTTTCTATGCAGCACTAAATTTGAAGAATAAAATTTAACCTCAAAATATTTTACAACATTGGTTCCCAGCCCTTTTTCAGTAGACCCGCTGTCCTGCCTACGTTTCCATGCTGCTGAACAAAATGGTTTGAATAAATAGGTCAATAAAAAGTTTCTGCAGGATGCAATGGTACGCTGCAGAAAGAAAGCATTTATCTAAGACCTGCAGGACAGCACTGGGGAACTCTGTTTTACAGGACTTACTGCTCCAAATCAAATGCATGTATACAAAAGCCACATTAGGTTAACTTTGCTCCAATACCATTCAATCATATAGGAACACTTAGACCCAGTTACCTGCAGAACATTTCAATGCTATTTATAATTTAGTACCGTCAAAGTCAGCTTATCATTCAATTTATTTGGGTAAAAACTTGTCTGTTTGGGGAAACCCCCCAACTGCATCGAGTCACTGACTTTACAGCAATCCCTGCTCCTGAGCAAGCATGTGGCAAAAGTGGGAAGGAACAAGAAGAATTTTAAGATACAATTTTAAGAGAAGCACAGAGGCAGAAGTTGTTGCATTTTTTGGGATGAACAACAAAGATTAACATAGTTGATGACAGCAATAGCTTCTTAAATTGTTTTGTCCAGCAAAATGCAGTACTTAAATACAGAATAACTTCCACAGAATAAAGAAAATCTAAATGTTAATGGTAGTGAAAAACGATCCATGAATGTAGAGAGGTTGTCTGTCCCACAGGTTGTAACTGGGAGCTGTTTTCATGGAAGTGGAATCTGAAAAACCACTGAAAAATAAAAGTTAATCTTGCAGTCTGAAAGTAAAATGTTCTGTCGGGGAACATGTAGAACAACCAGGACTCAGTTTTCAGATGGACCTTTACAATACAGGGTTTTAAATCAAACAACAAATATTATGAATACGCAGTGCTGAAAAATCAAGTTAATGGATCGACCTTACACAGATACATCCCTGGAGTTTGGGAGACTTTTCTTTCCGACTGATTTATATGTCAGAGTTAAGTGGTTTAACAACCAATAAAACCCTTTTCTCTGAAAATAGCAAGATACACAAAAAATGAGAGAACATTTCTAAGGAAAAACTTTTAGACGCCTTCAAAATATGTGAGCAAATACCAAACGAAACCATGTTCAATGACTAGAAAACACTCTGGCTACCCTCAAGGAAAATGTGAAGCAAAGATGGTGCCTTAAAGCCTCGGCGCAGAACTGGAGATTTCAAATATTGTTTGACTGCATTAATTAAACCCTTTCCCAAATTTAACCAAGAAATGTAGCTTTTCTGTAAACGACAGCGTAGCACTGATGATTTCTGTTTTTCACGCGATTAATGTTTTGGCTTTCTTCCTCTCTTCACCTGCCTGTTAACAGATTGTAACCGAACTGATAAGATATGCTACCACATCTTAGCTCAACATGCTAATTTCCCCTCTGCCTTCAGCCATTTTTAGAAGTCCTTATCACTGATAGGTGCTTAGTTGCTGCTTCAATGATAAAAAAAAACTGACAAATGTTGGACTTTATCACCCCTTCTGGGGGGTGAGTACAAAACTACCCTCTCTTAACATAAATACACACTCTGATACACACTTGTACATGCCCCATGTATGCAGAGCTGCTCACCCGCATGCATACTTAAACACAGAACATCCAAATGGCCTTCTATTAATGCAGATGGCTCCCCCAATTAGCAGGATTCAAAGCGATGATGAATTTTTCATTCTCTGAACATTTAAGCTAATTATGGCCCAAATGAAGCAGGTTCCAGTGAATCACCGTGGCAGGGATGCCAATGGCAGCCAATGTCACTGTCACAGTGCCACTCCACGGCACCTCCCTAATCACTACAGCTGCTTAATATTCAGCTCCCACTGCTCTCATGTCGCCTCTATCCTTCCTGACTCACCTCTCCTCTCTTCATGCATTTTTTCCTCCTCCTTCTTGCTCCTTTGTGTCTTGTAACTTTTCCTTCCCTCTCACTGTGACTGTCCTCACCCCCATCCCCACCGTCTCCCCCGCGCGCCTCTGTCTCTTGACGCCTCTCACTGTAGAGCTGTTGTTTAAAATGGAAATCAACTAATTGCACTAATAGCATTTTAATGATAATTTAATGTAGGAAATAAAGCTTGTTACAAGCTAAGCAATTTTGTTGGATTTCAAGGGCAATCAATCTGTGTCCGATACAATCTGCTCACCTCCTTGATGATGGGCCCATGATGTCAAGTGTGTTTTCACTCATGCAAGCTAACGACGTTCATCTAAGCATCTAAAGGGGTGCAAAATCACCACAAATAAGAGGAAGGACTTCATCAGCATATACGTTAACCCTCCAATGCAAAATACAGTCTGTTGGCTTGATGACTGGGAGTTTAACTGGAATCGTGTGCTTTAGTGAGATTAGATTAAAATTGAGCTTTTCCAGAAAAAAAAAAAAAAAAAAAAAAACATTCCTGGTGAGTCTGGCATGAAGCAAAGGATTAGTGTGCGCAAAAGCATCTAACACCCGCTGTAAAGGACAGACCCATAGCATCTGTGATACTTTGGGCCTGTTTCACTTCCATAGGTCCATTTGAAATTTGTTTTAGTTCGTAGACTTGTCAACGCTTTGAAATACCAGCAGATTTGTAATAAAAACAAGATGGGTTCTGCCAGAAAACTGAAAATGGTGTTATTAAAAAAAAAAGATTGTACCAAGATCTCAGTAATATATTTGAGCTTAAAGCCTTTATGGCTCGAGTTTAGACAGTCAAAGTGATTTGTGCCGATAAAGACAAATGCTTTTCCTTTTCTATGGACACGTGACAGGGAAAATAACTAATCAGGCACAATTTGGACAGTGTCACATATGAGTTTATTCACTTTTGTTGCCAGTTTTTTAGACATTAATTTGTGTGCGAGTTAATTTGAGAGGACAGAAAATTTACAGTTATTCAAGCTCTACACTGACTGTTTTACCTTGCATAAAAGTGTGGCATGTTTCGTTTTGTCCCATAAACCGATATTAAAAACATACTTAAGAAACAGTAACACAATGAAATTTTACACTTTCTACACATCTTTACAGGGTGTGTCAAAAATGTGAAGGACTCAGTATAGCATTCAGTGTATGTTATTAATCCTCAATATTAAAAAAGAGTGTTAATTGTTTGAATTACAGGTTTTCCTCTGGAATTTGCATGTTATTTTTTATTTGTTCTTATTCACTTCAGCTGCAAATTTTAAAAAATTGCCAAATACCATTAAGTGTAAGCTGTATTTTGGTTTTATTGTTTTTTTATTTGTCTTTTTTTAGTAAACAAAGAATTGAGCACTGAACGAGGCACAGTTTATAGAAGCTGTGCCTTGTAGCTTTGCTTTTGTTGTGATTGATTTGATGCAGTTCTACTTTAGGACGTTGCTCCTTTTCATCATAAGGTCTGATATGAAACCAACCTAATGCCTTGTGGTTATCCCTGCTATTTTCTTTGTTTGTTGTCGTCTTGGCTTATAATCAATTCTCTTTGAGAAATTAACATACCTGTTTGTCTGAGTGAGTTATTGTTCTCTGAACAGATTAGATTTCCTCCATAATCCCTCATAATCAAAGATGAATAGATCCTTTTGCATTTGGACTTCTCTGCATATTTTTATCAACCATACCCCCCCTCAGACCAAACAAATTAAAATTGATGAGGAGCTCAAGCTAGAAAGAGAAAGACAGAAAGTGCCCTGAGAAAGAAAAACTACTTAATTTGTCTTTTATGTTCTCGCAGTGGTCATTTAGCAAGCCTCTTTATTTAAATGGTAATGTGAAGCTGACTAAACAGACGTGGCGAATCAGCCGGAGCAGGAGGGGCGACTTCAGAGACGTTCTGGGCGTTTATCTGAATTTTTCTCTCTGTCGGGGAGAGCCAGGCAGGGTTCTGAGCTGATTGAGCAACAAGGTGACTTCCCAGCGTTGGGCTGTTATATTTAGGTGTGAGAGATTACCCCATTCTTAGCAAACCCCGGGCAGAACAATTTCAAATGCCTTTTCCGTATCAAATACATGTGGACTGAATGGAGAGACACAAGCAGGTTCTCAGGCATGTATGCTTAATCGTATCTGGTGATAATGAGACTGGGTATAACATCGATGGCTGATTATTTTTATGTTTTTGAACAGAGCAAAAATTATTCTCAGAGATTATTGGAGAATAAGATCTGTGAGATGAATAGTTATGTTTTGCCCCTGTTTTAACACAGATTATTCATGTCGCTGTTGATGGGCGTTCACCTCTCTCAGTACTTATTAGGCCAGTCACAATAACAAATTGTGCTGAGCGATTAATTGTCTCAAAACCTATAGCGGTAAATGATAATATTGTTTGAAGACCATTTCAAACTGATGTAATGGCAATGACGTAATAATGCAAGCACATCCTGCCAAAAATACATTCACTTTATTTTCAGAATAACACTAAACTCTGCAACTGGTCAACAAAATAAACAAAACAACCAAAAACAGAATTGACAAAAGTTAGAACAAAGACAAAACATTTAAATAGATATAACAAATTTTGGCAAAGTAAGGAAAATGTCAGGGTTTGCTTTTGCACACATTATTTTCACACATGCATTTCTCAAAATACTTATGAGACATTTAATAGCTTTTCATATGGTGCTGATTGTTTATATTTGAATACTTGAGTAGATTAATAAAATCCACTGATGAAGTCTACTGAGTAAAGTCATATTAATGTCATAAAACTCGATGACTCTTAAAACATTCAAAATATGTAAAAACCGAATCAATCAGATAGAAACTTCAATGTTTCCAGTGTATTCTTGTATTACCCTGCTGGTGCTTACTTATGCAATATGTAACTAGAAATACTCATTGCATAAACACGAGGAATTGCTGCACTCCAGTAGTGTTCAAAATGCTAAAACAGTCAGCTACTCCTGTCCAATAGTTGATCCTCTTTAAAGTGAACCCAGCACTCATCAGCTTCTGTCTTCCTGTGAGAGTTTCTACTAAACATGTTGGCACCAATCGAACCAAAACTAGATTGTTGAAAAGTTGTTTAACTTTTAGTGGACCAATATTTTATTTTATTTATTTATTTTCTAACAATAGGTTCCAACAGCAAAGTAAACAATATTAGCATAATACAATATCCCAACATGTGAATCTGAGTATGTTAGACTATTTGTTCTGGCATGTATGCTTACTGAGTTACTTTTTGGGTTGTAAAAAAACCAAGCTGCTCAGTCTTTGTTTGCTAAATCCAGAAACAGAATTACTGTGTTTAACAGCCCAAACTGATATTGATGTCTCTTTAAAATGTCTGCTCTGCTCCATCAACCTTGAAATCCTTACACAACTCTGTTTCTAAGTGTACTTATCGCTCTGACGGGATTTGTGGCTGAAGACCAAACTGACACCTGTCTCCCCTGCTCAGTGTCAATGCGCAACCCCTTGTCAATGGCTATGAGTTACACACACACACACACACACACACGCAGACGCCTACATGCGCGCACACAGTTGCACACACCAGCCCCTGCCAGCAGGTGCTTTTAATGGGCTGGTGTTAATGAGCGTCTTGTTTGGAGCTGTCAGATGACCCTGGGCGATGCAGACCAGCACCATCTATGGAGGTCACCACTCAAGCCATGTATGTGTGTGGAGGTTTTTTTGCATTTTAATGTTTTTCAGAAGATCACATATTATATAATCTGAACAAATATCAAAATTTTGACTGTTTAGTATTTAGTAATTTTGTGTTTGTCCATCTTAATCTTTATTAAATCTCTGAGGCTGTTACAACTGCAGAAGTTGTTCAATGTCAGCTTTCTTTTGATATAACACACAGAGGCTGATCTGCAGGATATGAAGCTAAATAATGTCTGATGTGACATCTTGTTTTATATTTCTGATGAAAATATTAGAATGAGTGATTTTAACTTTACAGATCTACATAAATGTTGATTTAAAAAAAAAGAATAACAAATTATTAATTAATGTAACTTATTGACAAGTAGTCTAGTAATGTTACTGTACTGGTAATGTAACTTTCAGATGGGAAACATGTAAGACTTCAGCATCTTGAAGGATCTTTGGAAACCCTATATTTATTTATCAGTAACAGTGCTGCCTCTCCCCCACCTGTTGCTCAGCATTTTTAGTCAGCTTTGTAAAAGAAGTCTCAGACTTTTCCCAAAACTGCAATATTACTTCTAGTCAGATGAATCGCTTCGGTAAAATATGAGAGATTACTTTGAATTTTAACCGATAGGCATTTATGACGGATTGATGGAGATAGTGATGGAGGAATTATCAAGTAGTGAAATATATGGAAACCTTTATATTAGATGCAGTAGTGGTGCGCTGGAAAATATTCCTGTTTTTTTTTCTAGCTACAGTAGGAACTCGGGCGTTTCATTGTTTTATCCTGAAAGAATCTATTTTCCTTCCGTGTGCTCAGCAAGTGGTTGCCAACCTTTAGCGCACTCACTGCGAGTCTTCCCTTACGTGTTGACAGTGAGACTGTAATCTAGCTCGCTGTGTGGAGACCAATTCAAAGAGTGGGAATCGCCTGTGTTGCAGCCAAGCTGCGGGAGTGCGTGTGTGTTTAAGTAAAGGAGACTCAAGCTGACAGTTTGCCGGCAGCCTTGCACCTGCACTCGGCAAGGTGTTGATCTCAGATGGGGGGCGAAGAGAGGACGGAAGAGAGACAGGAGGAAGCACAGCAAAGGATCCAAAGCGAGGTGTTGAGGATGAATTAAAAAAGACTGGTGGTTAAAAAAAAAAAAAAACACAGAATGGGAACCCTGAGAAGCAGCATATATGTGGCATGTAATCCCTTTTGTTTTTTTTTGTTTGTTTTTGTTTTACCTGTATCTCTCCTCGATGTGGCTGAGTTTATGCATGCCACAAGTTAGAGAAAAGTTGCAGCTGTGCAGTAGGTGAGGCAGGAGAGCCAATTGGACTGATGAATTCTTTCATAAGTGAATGCCAAGACCGGAGTGCAGCCAGAGACTCATTTGTCAGAACAATACCATCATGGCATGATGTTTCACTCTGTCTTGGCAGAGGAACTAACAACTCTCCATTTCTGCATAGCTAAAACCTCCACTGATACCAAGATTACCCCGGAGTTAATTCAGATAAAAAGATATTAGTACTAGTTTACTATAAAAGTTTGCAATGCACATGAAGTATGCTCATAGCTTCATGGGTTTGTCTCTTTTAAATTCATTAGTTGTTAGCAAAAAGGCGGGTTTGTTGCTGCCTGCGGAGGAGCCAGATCTCCACAGTGTCTCTGGAGGACGCTCAGTAGCAGGTCAGAGCACTCCATGGCACTGTCAGCGAAACACACGCCTTGGCAGCCTGAATTATTAAATACGCAGGCAATAATAATTTAATGCTTCATATCTAATGTGACAGGGAATAATTAAATCAAATATTAATAAAAAAAACTTTGAATTTAATCAGGCACATGGGAGGCGGAACAGTCCCTTGTCTTGAACGGAGGCTATTTTTTGAGACGATATTTACAGTGCTGTCTGGCCCAGTTTAAATAGTGAAAAGAGAACCAGAGTCAGACAGATGGGAGGGGGTTAATTGGAGATGACACGTGTCCATTGTTTTTGCGTCCTCAAGTGACACATTCCTCTCTCCCATATGCTTGTGTTGCACAACTCACTCTTCAGGTCAACAGCATCAAAAGTCCATCAGGAATAAAATGGAATTGGGTATTTTTTCTTTGTATTGTTTTGGTTTTATAATTATACAACTTTGTATGCATAGTTATTTCAGGGGAGCGAGCTATTTTGGTTACTAACTAAACTAAACTAAACTATTTGGTTAGTTTATGAAAACCTTCTTTTAAAACAGTGTTGTCTTTTTGCTTATAAATAGAAACCAAATGAAACCAAATAGAGCAGGCCGCCATGCGTACTATGATTCAGTAAAAATACAGTGGTTCCGAAGTTTTTAACAAAAATTGTTTATAAAAGAAAAGAAACAGTTATTCTTAATCTTATTAATTTAGCTCTATCAGAAATGAAAGAAGTAAACAAATTAATTCAAAAAATTACTTGTTGCAAATGACCTTGGGTGACCTTGTATTAAGAAAACACGCTTATATTAGTGTTTTCTCTACCACATATTTATCTGCTTTGGATAAATAGACCTTAGGATTATCTCTATTTTTGGCCGATTTTCTCTTTATTGTAAATTTTAGTGGAATTAATTTATGTAATGCTTTATTAGTACTGACAAATTAAAGCACATTACACTAAACCCACACTCACTTACAGATACCCATACACAGAAAGCTGGGGGTTAAGTGTCTGCATCTATATTTGAAAGGAAGAAGCAGGAAACAAACCAATAACTTCCTAATTGTAGGACCTCCGAGGCACAGTCAGGGTGTCTGTTCAGCTGGTCTGCTGACAAACATCTGTTGAATCGACACCCTGATTTTTTTCTTAACAGCGATTTCAGTTCAATGTTCTTTCTGGCATCTCATTAAAAGAAATTCACTATTGAAAAGTGATGGACCAAAGGATGGGAAGTGTTGTGAGATGTTCAGTTTGATTATTTTTAAGGTGGATTTGTTATTTACAATACTTTGTTTTCTTGGTAAATCACAGTGAATGCAATGGAGCACCCACATTATTTTATTTTGAAATAACTATTACAGAAAGTGCTTTTATTTAGTAAAATGGGAAGTACTGGCTGTTTTTTGTTCCTCAACTGTGAGGAATGCCATGTCTGAGATGAGCTGCTTGTTAAGCTCAACTATAAGAGAGTTGAGTTAGAGCAAGATCCTTGTTTTCAGTATTGACGAACTCCAGCTGTAGAACAGAAGGTTTAAAGTCATAACTATTTAAAACCTTAGCTGTGTCTTGATACTGGCAGCGGTGAAATTAAATTATGACATTTTAATGATGACATCTTTAAACTACACTATGATTTGTAAAGCAGGAGTAATGCCTTCATACAGCCATATATCATTAATTTATAGTCCATACAATTTAGGTTAAATTTTATGTCGATTATGTGTGTGTCTATCATTCTTTCTGTTTTGTCCCAGAAGGCTTGCCATACACTGGCAAAGTGTTGATCTGAGTGTCAGTAGGTCTTCTTTCCCAGCATTCCTCTTCTCCACCAGCTGACAGACAAGGTCAGAGACTCATCCTGTCTGTCTTCTGCCGCTCCTGACAGCTTTTCCTTTGAGAGACAAACCCTGCACAACCCTCTGCTCCGTGGCACGCACCTTCACCAATTAATATTGCATCACCATTTTCCAGGCTGCTCCCCATGGACTTCCTTCTCAGGGTTTGATTGGGCCACCACAGCCCCTTGTTTCTTGACCTCACTCAGCCCCTTGGAATAACAGCGAAAAGTAGATTACACAATGCGCTGCACACATTTAATGTGATATTGAGCTATTAGTGATCTTTTACATTTAAAATTAAGCAAATGAAGCAAACTCAATGGAGACTGACTTGGCTGAGATGAACTCTTGCACAACATTAATTTACGTAGTTCTTATCGGCACATTGTTTAGATTTTCTTCAGTCTTGTCAGTAGGTTATGAGTTTAGAGTGACAATATTATGCTTACCTTTCTTTTCAAGTTAGATTTACTTTTGTAGATCACAAATGTGTATTTTCAGTGATCAAAATTTAGAAATATGTAAAATAGTGTTTCTAAAGAAAACAAACACAAAAACCCTGAACTACCTGAAAGTTGGCAAACAATGACAGTGTTGTGCATGAAGCGTAGTGATAGTTTCTTTAATAAATGATGCTTCAGATGAGCCACTCTTTCTGTTGCCATGCCCACAACCAATTAAATATCCCAGAAATTCTCTATGGAGGAGATAATATACAATGTGGTCCTCATGAGAGACCGATCCTGGTTACCCTGTTCTCAGCCGCACAGGGTGCCAAGTTCCTCTCTGAAACAACGGGCTTGGTTTCCCTAAGATGAAAAGCTCTTCAGCTTTTCATAAGGACACGTCATTTGTTTGCAACTTCCATTGTGTTTAGAGTTTTGATTTAAATAAATCACTCGCTTGAGGTTAACTGGAAAATATTACTCTAGGCCCAAAAGTGACATCTCCCTGCAAATTGAGTAGACACTACGGCAACTTAATCAGAATATCTGCTGAGATCACAAAGTAGGTCTTTTTACTGCTCACACCCAATAAAATATTTCAAGCACACATGTTGTGCGGGTAACATTTGAAAGTCTCTGAGGAGACAAAGTTTTTTTTCTTCAATATGCGTTGCTAAAGCTGATAAGTTATTTCTAAGTATAAAATACAACAAACTATCCGTCTTTTCTCAACATAAGATGCCCAGGACAGGCCCATCAGAGGGAGATTGCTTTATGGATTTCTCTAACGTCTTGCCACCTTCTATCATTCTGATTGTGCAGCTACAGTTACAGGCTCGTAGCTCCATTTTTCAAACTCTGAACTACTTGCAGTAAAAGACACAACACCTCCCTGTGACCTTAGCGGATGACTTATCCTCCCACCTTGGGACTGAGTAATATGTTTGTGGCTTTGAGAAGCGATATGGTGCTGTCCATCTGGGCTGGGGCTGGGAGCAGCTCGAGCGGTGAGAATGTATTTGTCTGAATCACAGCTCCTGGTGCGCCCATTTGACTTGTCCTCTCATGCGTGCGCGCTCATACAGTTTGCTGACACACGGGCTCAAATGCTTCTTAGTATAGCTTGATGGAGGAGCGTGGGGAGGTGGTCACACCTTTGCTGCTAAAGCACTCACCTGGCATCTCCTCAGCACTGATTTAACTTGACCTGCAGGTGTGAAGCAAACACACACACACACACACACACAGCTGCACTGTGGATCACTTGTTCTGGTGCGTTTCCTGAAACAGATGAGCATGCCGGGTGTGAAGGAGAGGCAAAGAACGCCGACATGTCAGTCAGCAGATATGGCTACTTCTTATTTTCCAGAAGGATAGAAATAGTGTAATTTTCTGCTCAGGAGCTGTCTGTATCTGTGTTGCTGATTTAATTTTGAAAGCTGACATTTGCACGGCCCTTCCGCCGTGTGTGTGTGTGGGTGTGTGTGTGTATGGGTGTGTGTGTGTGTGTGTGTGCGTGCGTGAGAGAGAGTGTGTGTCTGTTCATAGATCGCTAATCTGTCTAAAGTCGTATTTGTTCTCCAGGTTTTCCCCCCACTACAAACATTTCCCTGATCAAAGCTGTTAAAAAAAACCCGCCACTTCAAACAAGTACACACACACACACACACACACATGCATGCATTCCACCGCAACTCAACATGTTGTCATGGAAACCCTGTTAATCCTAAACCAACCATCACGCAGTTGTTGCATCAGGCAAGCCAATCAAGAGGAGGGACGCGATGAGCTGAATTACTGTTTCACTTCTTGTTTAATTTCACATCTAAAAGTTTATTTTCATCACTTGAATTATACATCAACTGAACGTCTGTATTTACTTGGCGTTCGCTGCATTTTAATTCAGAGGCTGTCACGCCCCATTTTACCCAGCTTCCCCAGTGAATATTTTCCGTTTTCTCTTACAATTCAGAACTGACTAACTCTGTAACCAGCACTATAAAAGGAAGCTTAAATAAATTTTAAAAAATTATGGATGACCAATGTTAATTATAAAATGTAATAAATTAAATATTAACCATTCTACAAATTATTAATTCACGTTCAGGTATTTGTTGTTACTAACATGAAGCTACACTAAGGTTTTAAACAGCTTTGGTTCCAAACCTAAAACTAGTTCTTACACAGAGTCCTTTTAATGAGATGCAAGTTAAAGTCTCTGAGTGATCATAGTTTTCTCCATGCTCTGTAAGCATAGAGTAGAAAAGTCCTCACACATGTCACTGTGCACTGCCAATCAGCTGGTTGAAATCAGACTACTGCAGTTTGCTTTCGATTACAAAACAGACAAATTTGGCGACTTCTGGCTAGTCAGAGCATGACCAAAATGATTGCAACAAAGTATGTTAACTGTTGGTTTTTCTTCAAAACATAATGCTGTTTAAAATCTATTGCATTTTTTGAAATTGACTAAAGCATGGTCGGATTAACAACAAAAGCAAAACATAACGCTCCCCCCCTTATAGGTGTTAATCTCAGTATAAAGAAATAAAATTTAAAACGTAAAATCATAATATCAGCATTGTTTATTTGCAATATAGTAAATAAATCTAAACAGGAGAGAGGCCAGTCATTTGCTTTGGCCCTTCCAGGTTGAAAATCAAAAATAAAACAGCTTAATAGTTGGACAATACCTTTGTCTTTTAAAAAAGAAGAAAAAAAACTCTTCCGAGTAGTTGCTAAAAATGTTCAATATGTTCAAAATGTAGGGAGCATCATGAAAACTTTCTTTTCCAAAGCTTTGTTTTCTTGTGGATTTTTGGTTATTGACTTTTTTTAATTTTGCTTAACAGAAATAATTCTTAATATTTTCCCCACTTTGTTCCCCACAGTGAGATGAATTTCAGCTATGAATCCCCAGGATTTTTCACGGCACTGTGGCAGAGTTAATTACTTTCATGCATCTGTACCACAGTTGTGCTGTCCTGATAGTGGCAGTGTGAAAATATATTTTGTTGTTTCTGCAAATTAAAATTCTAATGTTTTCCTAAATTAATTCGATAAGAATAAATAAATTGTTTTGTGCACTAACAAGCTCAATTTATTTGTCAATTTGCTGAAAAATGGAATTCACTGAACATTTTTTGGGGAGAGATATTTTTTTTTCTTTTTTCTATCTAAGTTAGAGACTCATTGAAATTATGAATCCTGTTCCACATAACAGAGATAAGTAAGGAACAGACACCACAAAACTGGCTGATTGCTCATAATGTACAAACCATTTTAAACATGGTAAAGAATAAGAAGCCATCCAAAATAGTCTGCTTTCATGAGCTTCTGAAATGAGTCTGTGTTTAAAGGAGAAAAAAAGACAGAGAAAACCCCAATTAGCAGAACTGATATGCAGCTGAAAGCTTTGGAAATCACTAAAGAGCTGAACAGAGCCATAGCCAAGTTCAAAGTCTGTTTAAAAGATTGATGCAACCAAACTGACTGTGAGAACGTTCCAGGACTTCTTTTCCCCTCGCTTCATTTAAAAGTTTGGAAATAAACTACGAATTCTGAAATACGTAGTCTTGCATAAGTGTTCGCACCCCTTTTTTTAATTTATTTTTGATGTTTATTTTTGTCACGAAGAAAAAAAAATGAACAGATTCACTCTCCATACTGTAGTAGTTAATTGAATCCAATCTTATAACTATTCAATGTCATTCATATGCAGTCCTGATCAATCCTAATTATTAAACAATATGGTTAAGTTCAGTTTATTATGCCAATTGAAAAAAGGATTTCTATCAACTAAAGTTCAATTTCATCAAATCCTTAACTTTCCAGTGACCCTGATAGTGACTGTGCATGTAGTGACAGTGGAAAGGAAAACTATCCCATAAAACAATATCCTAAGCTCATATCATAGATAACTGTTCAATCTATCATCTGCACAAAGACTGGTAATAAACTCACAGGCCAGGCTAAGGAGAGCTTTATTCAGAGAATCAGCTAAGAGGCCCATGGTCGCTCTAGAGAAACCGTTTAAGTGAGACAATCTGTAAACAGCACAACTAGTTGTTGACATGGCAACAACTATCACCGGGTGTAATAGCCAATAAACGTGGCCTTTTAATGAAGATGAGCAACAAAAAAGCCACTTTTGAAGCAAAGCCATTAAACATTCTCTTTGCAATTTGTAATGAACCATTGAGACCCACCAAACAACAAAAGCTGAAGATGCTCTGGTCAAGGACAGAACAGCTTAATTTTTTTTTTGGCTTCATGCAAAGTGCCACATGTGGAGTAAAATTAATATAACACATAACCCTGGACTCCTCATCCTCTCAGTGAGATTTACTTGTTGTGGAATCATATTGTAGGGAGGCTTTTCTTCAGGAACTGGTCAGGGCTGATGGGAAGATGGAGGGAATAAAATGAAGGGCAATTTAGGAAGAAAACCTTTTAGAGGGTAAAGGTTCAGTTTGGAACAGGACATCGACAGTAAACGTGCAACCACAGCATTCATAGACACTTTCAATCTATGGTCTTTCACAAAATATTTGTATAAAATATTCTAACATTTTTGGTTTTAAAATATAAACATGACAAAATTCAAAATGTACACGTAAATATTCAAGGCAGTGTAAATACTTTTTATGGATAAAAAATTGTTTTAGCGTAATGCTAATAGATGTATGTCACCGTGGAACGTGATTTCAGGATGTTGGTTGTTTCTTGAATATGTTTTATACATGTGGATTCAGGGTTTGTGGGGATCACTGATTTTATTTCTTCAAGCATTTTGACCAGTGCTCACAGTTTCTGTAGGAAAACACAACTCTTTTCGACAGCACACTGTTGGAGCCATTTTCACTGACTGAATGTCCCACTGTTCTTTCTTATGTGAGAACACAGAGTGCAACCCTCGCAATGTAACACACAATTGTCAGGGATAAAAGTGTCAGAAACTGCACTAGCAGTGGCAAAATACTGCTGTTGGGAGCAAGCAGAGGCAACAAAACCCTGTGTCTTTTGATTTATGTCTATGTGTTAGCCATGTTGTGAGGGCATCAATCTTTTCCTACAATTCAAGGAGAGGCACCTTCCTCGAGTAGACAAAGACCCTGTAATGTAATTCATTACATTTTGATTTAAAGACTCGGCCATAAGAGGTGTGTGTGTGTTTACATTTAGTGTGGGGTTAAACCTGTGCGTATCGCACAGAATAGATGAGACTCTTGGAAATGTATTTAGGTGATGTAAACATGCACAGTGAAAAGTGTTATATAGCCAAAAGTATCACTGCATCTATTTTCACACACACTTGAACTTCACTGGTACCACATTCTTGAACTAAAGGGTTGTTTTCTAAGGTTTATGTGGCACTGTTGGAATTTATTCATTACATCTGGGCAGAGAGAGAGGAGAGGAAAGACATGCAGCAAAAGGTCTGGGGATGGGAGTAGAACCGAGGATGACTGAGTTGAGGACTGCAACCTCTGCATATGAAACATCCGCTGTATCACTGAGCCTTTTGGCGCCCCGAACTACAGGGGCACCACATGCGCACACAGCAAAGTATCGTTCACAGAGTTTATGTTTTCATAAAGCAAAGTATTTCTCCCACCATAGACATAATGGTGGGAGTCGATGCATCGATGTTATCATGAAGCAATTTCATCCTATAACTTCGCATTTATGTTTAAAAATTGCAGAATATGTTGAACCTATGCAACTCTTTCTTTCTATTGGCCTACTTAAGGTGTTTTAGACCATTTGCTAAATTGTAGGCTGGTATAATACCAAGAAAACAAAACTGCTTTACCATACAATACTCCTTTTAACATTTTCCACATTTGGGAGCTCTTTCATGTGTAAATTAAGGAAGAAATGTGCTCAGCTTTTTTTTTGTTAATGAAGAGTGCATATTATCACGTTGTCTTTTGTTGCTTTAATGTTGTTTTGGTGCGTCCCAGCGGCCTGTTGATTCGAGTCGAGCACTAAGTGGTTGTTAATGGCACAAACATGGCTGTGTTTTTAAAATAGCAGACTGCCCATTAGACTGGTATTAACAAGGTAATGGACTGTTACTAAACTGCTGAATGACATTGCCGCTGCCGCCCCGGCCGAGGCGAGCCGTGCAACGCACACTCATATGCTGTATTCAATCAACAATAAATAAACAATAACAAATAATTTGAGCAAAACCACAGAGAAGAACTTAGTGTAGCTCTGGACAAGGAAGAAAGCTTTAGGAAGGACCTTCCAGAAGTGGAAAAAGAAAAACTAACTCAACGACATAGCTAGGAGGCATGAGTGTGGTTATTAAAGTTGGGATGCTCTATGGTTGTTTACTTCAGCCAAGCCGCTTTGTTGTGTCTCAGAAATTATTGATAGGTATGAAGAGACAAAGTAATAAAGAACTACACATCAGTTGTGTCTGTACATTGGACTCCCCGTCTGTACAGTCTGTCATATTAGTTTTAGTTACAGCTTCTTTCTGCCATCTCACTGACATTCAGGACCAGGCTCCAACCTCTCGTTTTATCAGACGCAGGGGGACATGGTCATGTATTTTGTGTTAGTTTGTGCACATGTAGCCTTTTTTTTTTTTTGTAGTTGATTGCGTCCTGCAAATACACGGTCACGAACGTGCTCCGATGCACACATGCGCACAAATGCGCTCTTACAGTGTGGTGTGGCAATAGGCCAGCACAGCGGGGGGTATATCCCAGGGAAATCATTTCTCTCACTCCTTTCTTCCTATTTGTAACTTGTCCTTTCAAGCAAGACGGCCCTTAAAGTTCAGTGGTGCATTCTTCAAAAAAGGCTATTACTGGCTGCCTCTGATTCTGTATCATGCTGCGCACAGACCAGCCATCCCTCCGTTTTATGTGTCTCTCCTCCTGTCATCATTTTCTGAAGCCAAGAGAGGAGTCAGGGTTTCCGAAAGGCCTGTGACCAATGCCTTAAAACCCTAGGCAATCTCCGCCTCTGACTTTGCTCCAGATGTCCATATCCTATCGCTAAAAGGGGCCTATTGCTTTTGATACTTGACAGAGCTCCCGCTTTGTCTCTGTGTTTGTGGATCTCTGTTATGCCCTTTATGCTGACTGTCTATCACAGTAATTCTGAAGACTTAGAGGGCTTTTAGAGAACAGCGTGAGACTTTAGGAAATATGGGTGGCATCTAAAGTGTATGAAGAAAATCCTGATGCTGTTACTGGCTCTGTGGAGAAGGAATAAAGATGCCCATGCAGACGAGAGGCTATAATCATAGAAAAAAGGTCTCCTAGATTCTTACTTTTTAGGAAAGTGGCTTGTCTCACAATTCATGTTCGGTTTTAGCAGATGTTAAAAAAGAGTCAGTTTGATTTCCCATTATTTCAAAGTCTCTACAGAGTAGGCTAACGTCTACGTCTAACGTCTATCAGACAGGATATATAATTACACACTACACTGTCGGTATTAAAATAGGGTGGCCATTTCACCTGTGAAGTGCACAATTCAGACACTGAGATCCAGACAAAAGTCAAGGAGCAAAATCAATCTTTAATACGCATACGGCCGGAGAACAGTAAATACATGGACTGAGGAAAAATCTGTTCTAACGAACTCAGAGTTACATAGTTACTTTATTCACCTCTCTCTCAGCTAACAGAGGCGGAGACTTAATCTTCTAGGTCTAAACAAAAGAAAGAACAAAAACAGACAGAACAGTATGCTCATTCACTATCATGTCTACGGGATGTGAAAACTAAACTCTGTGCAGGGAAGGTCACGGGAAAAACAACAAATTCCCAGATAACTGGCCTGGGAAAGTTCAGCAGACCTGGGAAACTTCAGCAGACACATCTTGTTCCATTAGTTTGTACACCCTGTGCAGCTGCACAGAAAAACATCTTGTCTGTGAGACAATAACAATACATTTATGTGATACATAAAGGAACACTGTTTAATGCAAATAAAACATAAAGAAAAACTCCTTCACACACCTTTTCAGTATTTTGAAAATACTGAAAAGGTATTTTCATACAGTATTCAAGAGAACCAGTATACCCACAGTATTCAAGGTACTCTTGAATACATAAATGAGCAATGTGCAACAGCCCATTTTCTACCCACAGTAGGAGGAGCGTAAGGAGCACAATATATGACGTAACTAAGGAAATGTACCCCTGCTGATCGCGCTGCACCCTGCAGCTGATACAGTAACGTGCAAAGACTTTTGTTATCTTAAGCAATTTGTAGCCAATTTCCAATCAAGAAATCGTAAAGTTCTTGTAAAGGTCTTGTAAAGTTTTAATCTGATTCAGATTTTTCTTTTAGAACAACAATGTTGGACAATACAGGAATAGTGTTAAGAATACCGTTCTTCATTCAGTAGCATACACTAATGCACACTAAAGAGAGTTGTTGGCTTAACTTCATAACACTCAGCATGACTATTTCATTAATTGGAAAAAAAAAAAAAATAGACTTTTGAGTTTCTGACCGGCTGCTCATCAGTTCGGAGCGATCGAGCTGAAAATCATCGGTTCTGGTCACCATCTGGTTTCTCTGTGCATCTCTAATATTCATGCTATGATGTCTGAATGCATAATCCTTCACAGATGGACTCTATGCTAGGCTTGTCCCCAGCTACTCTGCAATGGTTGAGTGTATATTCATGAATTCATGTTCATTATGTCAAAATAACCGATGAACTCTTTGATAATTTTTCAGTCTTAAAGCTTAAAATACATAATGTTGGAATTCCTGGCTGATTTCTGTCCCCAGTGGAGTTATACTGTGAAATCTTTTACTCTATGTAAATATGCTATTAAAATCTATATAATTATATTACCAGAAGTTAAACGCATGTCCTAGAAAAAGGACCAATTGAAAGTGATGTCAATTTGGCAGCTTTTTGCTCTGTGGACTGAAGCTGCTATTTGCTGTGGTGATGTACAAGAGCACTCCAGGGTGTTTAACTGTGGGGTGTTATCACCATTACAGCAAAACTCACATCTGAATACATGTTTTAAAAGGTTAGAAGCTGTGATCTAAAGAGACCAGCTCTTCTTTAATATCATGGTAGGAGATTTAATATGATGGTCATCGTGTTTTCATCTATGTCACCCAAATAGTCCCACAGCTCACAGTGATAGCTCTCTGCTGTGTGGTCAATGATGGCCAAAGGCCTGCATTTCACCACCACCTCCCCATTAACATAATTAGAAAGCCCTTCAGCTCAGGCCTGAATACTGATGGCGGGATAGCACCTTGTTTCCCCTCCTTCCCGTCTCTCCAACACTCGTCTCCCTTTGTCTGCGCGTCTCAGTCTGTCACTCCCATCGTCTGTGACCTCCACTGTCATCACGGTTGCCCTTGAGGAACAGAAATCTCTCTATTTCACAGGGACCAGCCATAAGGGGCTTGATTGTAGCAAATTGATCCATAATCACACAGTGCTCAGAGCTTTTTTGTCCTGTCGCCTCTTCATCTCCACTTGAGAGGCACACTGTTGGCGTATTTACATGCTTCCTTTTCAAGGGTTTCCTCTGCTCTCGCCCTTCTATCGGTTCCTTTTTTTATTCCCTGTCTCTTGCTCCCTTCAAGTCAGTGCTTTTATCACTTTGCCAGCCAATTTTCTTTGCCCTCCCTTTCTGTTCCTCCACTTTCTGTCTGAATGTGATGCCAATCACTAAGTCTCAACATGGGCATTGTGATCCCCTCCTTACCGACCGCTGACCAAAGCACCTCTGCTTTTGATTGAGCTCCTCAGCTGCACACATAACCCTGATAGTCATGATAGAGGAAATGAGCATGTAGGGGTGACTTCACACACACACAAAAAAAAAAATCTCATCAGCTTTTCCTCTTTTATTTTTGGCACTGATTTGTGTCTTTTTCACAGTAGAGACACAAGACTTTGCACAGCACTCGAGTTGAAGAATAATCTTAGGTGAGTTTGGCTCTTGGCTGAGGTTACACAAGCACTTAACAAATTGTACAAGTAAAAGAAGAAAATATAGTAATGCCTTTTCCATCATTATAATTCAGATTTGCATCGGTCATGACATCAATCAGTGGCTCATCCAATTCAATTAACATTTCAACTTTGTCACTACCAGATTAGTTTTTAATCCTTTTGTCTGTACCATGTCAAACTCAAGAAACTGTAGACCTATTCCACTGAGATGAGCTCCAGCAGTCGTCTGCATTGCTGGCTACAAATGTATTACCATCATCTTGAAAAACCACCTGATATTTGGAAAACATCTTAGCAGTCAAAGTCCAGACAATTGAGGTACTGAAACAGTCTTTAAATTTACGTCTTTGTCCGTCCATCCATCCGATCCTTGCAGGGTGCGGGGGTGCCAGCGTTCAGCGGTTATCGGGCGAGAGGCATGGTACACCCTGGTCAGGTTTCCAGTGCATCGTAGGATGGGGTGAAGATTGATGAATTTTGTTTTTCAGCCTGACAATGCTGTCACGTCATAAGTCATCTTAAAATGCCAGCTAGTTAGGCAAGGATGGCAAGCCATTTTTCATCAGGATAATTTGCAGCAAGCAAAACAGATAATTTTTATTTGCAATAAGAAAGAACATCACTTGAAAACAGATTCCCTCCCCAGGTGTAATACCACACAATGGATTATGCTGGATTTGACTGAGTGCGTTTTTAAATTGCAATTACATCAGTTTTGGTGCTTTGGTATTGGAAGCTCTCTTGCTGTTTGTGTCCCTTCCTCTAGTAACGTAAATTAATTTATTCACTGGCGCCCATGGTAAAGATGTGTAAAAAGCCTTAGAACTAACTTTACTGCAGCGGCTTACTATTAAAATCTTCATAAATACACTTAAGTTACATTTATGTTTCAGGGTATTGGGCTACCCATGATTTTTTTTTTTTACGCATCAAAACGAGGGTATCCAAAAGAATTTTCCATGTCTGTATACTTAATGTACATTAATGTTCATTCTTGTTTGTCTCAGAGAAAACGGAGGCTTTATTGTATAACATTTAGCTATATTTCTGCTGTTTTTCCCCGTTCCTGCAGAGCTTCCCACCTCCCCTCTCTTCTAAGGGTTGGCTGTGTAATTCGCGGTGCGTTTGTTGACAGGAGACCCTTCATGAATGTGTGTGGAGGCCTTGGCAGAACCCTTGCTTCCCCACAATAAGATGAGCTGAATAAATCTGAACCACACCACAGGCTCTCCAGCACCTACACACATGCCAGCACACAAAAATTTAAGTCAGGGGCCTGGTCAATTCCTGGGGAAGAAAACAGAATCATAAAACTCTTATCACTTTAGAGCCCTCTTCACTTTGGCGCACAGCCCCATCCTTCTCTGCCTGCCTCTTTTTTTTTTTTTTTTCCCTTTCCGCCTCTCTGTGTCTGGTCGTCCTTGAGGTGGGAGCAGGCTGGTGTTACAGCGGGTGAAGCGAGGGTTTGTGGGTGTGCGTGCGTGTGTGTAACGGCTGGATGCCCATTGAGCCTCACTCGGCTGGTCAGTGCACAGCGCTGCCTCTCGTTTCAAGGCTCCGTATAAATACAACGTCAGTGACAATTTACGGCTCAGGCCCATCCTCGATGCTACGCTGCGAGCAGAGCGTCGAGCGTGGCTTGTTGCCATTTCGCCAAAGTGAAGCCAATTTATTACAGTGTAAAATCCGCAGAACAGAGATATGGAGAGGCCTTGGTTTTTGAGACCTGCAGTGAAAAATTGTGTTTATTTGTGATGAACAGGGCAACCGTGCATACTGGGCCATAAAGATTTTTAGATTTTGTTCTTATCTGCTTCAATTTAAAAATCAATGCTATGTAAGACTTGTACGGTTTAGTGTCTTCCATGTCAAAAAAGTTTAGACACAAGTGAGATTTGAAAGCATCTTCTTGATTAAATTTTCTTATAAAATGGGTAGTTTCTTTTAAATATATGCCTTGTCTTCAGGAACTCCTGACAGGGCTTCCTTTGCACAGGCTTAAGAGAAATGACGACCAAGATCTCAGTTAATTACATCATGTCGCAACTTATGAGAGCGGGCCCAAAGTTCCTGAGAGGGCTGTCACAGAAAGAGCTGATCAGCACAATCAGGACTGACCTTCAGAATCCATTTGATTTATGTTGCATTTTTCTTTTTTTATTCACCAGCGTTTTCCTTCACTGACATAATTTACATATTTATCTGAGCTGATCTGAGTTTGACATCCTTTATTTATTTATTTATTTTTTTCTTACCCCCACTTCCTGGCAAGCGGCAGGAGAATGAGCTGCACTGCGCCGCGCGGCGCATGACTTTGGCAGGTGAGAAAAATGCTGAGGGAGCACTTTGATTTGGAGGTGTGGGCATAAATTTTGCCTCTTGCTGCTTTCACTCACTCATTGTCACCCACCACCTCCCGCTAACCCGCCCCAGCTTCCATCAGTTTTTACATGCACACTCATTCATATATTTATTTTCCCTTAGCAGTGTTTTGAGCTGTTCTGATGGCACTCAGAAGATGTGAGATGTTCTGATGAGCAAGGAAGCAGTGAAGAATTCACATCACAATTGCGCTTAGTAAAATTAAGAAACAGAAGGAGTGTAACATAAACTCCAGGTGAAAATGACAGCATCTCCTGGACAATGTTTGGAAAAGCCATGAGTAAAACACTAAAATGTAAGTTAAATTATATAAGATTATGGTGTCTAATTAGTTGGGGTGTGTTTTAGAACAACTGGAAAGAGTTTCGATAAACCCTACAAAAAGTTATGATTTACTACATTTGCTTCATGATAAGGGAAGTGCCCAGGAGGTGAAGCTCTTTAAGATAAAAAAAAAAAAAAAAGTACTAGGATAAACCATAGAAAAGCCTGTGGTGTGTTGTTGCATTTAATTAAGAGGATTTTCAAACTTTAGGTTTTAGATTGAATAAATAACTTTGTTGATGCAATGGAATCACAGAGAAATTGGATCTCAGTAATGGATAATTAGCTGTGCAGTGATCAGCAGTGATTTTGGTGTTGGATATCTCCCATTTTGTCCAATCTTTTTTCTATTGTTTAAATCATAACCAAGGCTGAGAGATGTGTGGACGTCACCCTTTGTATGACCTCTTGGTTTAATAGTCAGTGTGCTGTTGCAGTAATTTCTCCTGGGAGGTTCTCCACTGCTACATATTTTTTGGATTATGGCTCTCACTCTCCCTGGCATCCCAAAGTTTTACGGTTTTGTAACATCTCTAGACTAAAAGATGCTAATGTTTTTCTGCTTTAAATTATTCTTTTAGAGGTCTTGCTGTTTTTTTTTTTTCTTTTTACATCTTTCAGACATCTAAATCATTTATTATATCTGCATGTTAGGTAATAATCAGGTCTGGTTTTAGCTTGTAAAATGTAAACAAATGTAGCTTAAGTCATGATTTAACAAGGGGAGCAATTGCTTCTTCCCAGAGGGCCATTTGGAGTGGATATTTTATACATACCGGCTTTGGTGAGTCGAGTGGTAAATTCTTACCTGAGGCTATTTTTATCAAGTAATATTCCTGTTTGGGTCAACTTCAGATTTTCTCCTTCAATAGTCTTTTCATGAGCTGTTTCTGTCTTTTATCCCTTTTTCAGCTTTATACACTCATCTGTAAGACACAACAGACCACCAAGTCTGTTCATTTTTTTTTTACCTTTCTGTGCAACAACAGAAAGGTTTCTTTCTTTCCTTCCTTCTTTCTTTTCCCTTATATTTCTTTCACAGTCAGTAAATAAATTGATTTAAGTTATTTTATGATCATGAGTTCTCTTTTGAGTTTCTCATATGTTTTTCTCCAGTCTTCCTTGAGTTTATATCATTTTAAAAATAAATGTGATTTTTTTTTTTTTTTTTTATCTGTTAGGTGACAAAACGTGTGTTTTATCTGGCTGACAAGACAGTGATTCTGGTTTGACATTTAGCTTGGTGCACTTGGAAAGCATTTATTGTTGAAGGGTTGTTGTTTACTGCTCCTGTTCTCTTACAACAATTTCTGAAAACTGTCAAGAAAAAGCCTACAGACTTTAAGGATTGGTGTTGAAAGATTTCCTTCAGTCTCATTCCTTACCTTGTCTATTTCTTTTTTCTTACCTGCTCTTTTTCTGTCAGCCTCTCTCTCTTTCTCTTTAATGCCCCAGCTCCTGATCTTCACTGCCACCTTGGGGTCAGGAGATGCTGCTGCATCTCAGCTGTTACTTGACCCAACCTTTTCTTGTGAAATGCCACCGTTACCTGAGTCAAAATTATTTTTTTTTTCTATCCATACCTTCAGCTATCTATAGTTGTTGTTTTCTGCAGGTTCCCTGAGGATGTTGTGGGGAGCCTGCATGGAATAGTTGGACTTAATTTTGTGCTACAATGCTTGGCTGCTCAGCAAAGCAGAGATACAGGCACATAAACACAACAACTGCTTGGGGAGCATTTGTTAGCGCTCTGAGGAGACATACTCACACAGACACACGGAGCGATGTGGGATAAAGCGTACATCCTTTGTAAACTCCAAGAGCCTGCTGGAAGAGATAGTTTTGATGAAGCAGCAAGGGCACACTAACGCTGAGACTAAATGTAGCATGCGATGATGGCTGGATTCCCAAAGAAGTCGGGACCTTGGCAGCTTGCTCTACTCCAGCTTCCTGGTTTAACTAAGGGATATATGTGTGTCTGTCCGGTTACTGCTTTCCTCTGCTTGCTGTGTATGCCACTTCTATGTTCTTGTTCTTCGGGTATATGTGGGAACCTCCGCTTCAAGGCCAAGACAGAATTTGTGCGGGATGAAATCTCACAGCCAACGTGCTGCCTGCATCCGGTCAAGATGCAATCGCTCACATTTACAACAACCGGCCCGCTCCGCCCCACAGAGACTCCTGAATGGCAAACCCATTTGTCTCTGTGAAGGGCAGAAAGAGGAAAAAGCAAAATAAAATCTTTGGTGGAGCACTTTAATGGAACAAAGCAATTTTTTTTACAACTCCTAACTACTTAAACAGACTCAAATGCACACATTGCTCTGAGGTTAAATTGGAATTAAGGAGAAGGAAAGGAGCATAGCCTGTTGCTAATTAGCATTTTCTCTGCTCAGCAGAAGAGAGCGAAGGGATCGATAAGATATTAAGTTTGTGTATAGCAATGAGGTGCACAATCACCTTCATCTATTAGCAACAGCAGATTAGAAGGGAAACACTGGCAAAAGAAAAACACAACAACAAAACTTTGACCTTTGTGGATTTCAACTGGACTTGAGATGCAATTAATGGATTGCATCTCAGCCTGTCTGCAGTGGTGCTTTTAAATATTTTTAGGAATTATCTTCAAACTGTAAACTAAACTATGAGTGATTATTCTGGTAGTTAAATATTTTGAATATTGTGTGGTCTTTGATCCCAACTCCAGAGAGAAAATCTTCTGAAATTCTCTGTTTCAACTTAAAACTCTTCTTGACCTTCAAGGTCATCAGTTCATCAGGGGGCCAACACAGAGACACAAACAGACAAGTTACACACTCTTGTGCGAATTTTGCCTTCATCATTGGTGGCATAGAATAAAACATGACATGGTGGCATTACGCTTGCTGTAGATTTGCAGGTAGCTTTTTTGAGAATCTCTGTTTCCTCCACATCCGAAAGACATATTGGATTGGCATGTGGTGACTGTGGATTGACGCTGCCATAATAACAGAGCTAATCTGAGATGAGTTGAGCTTTGTGCCATGATGCGTTATCATGTTGGAAGTAGCCATCAGAAGATTGGTGCACTGTGGTCTTAAAGTCTGTAACTTTTATAAAAATAAAAGTCACTTTGTCACTGTGATCGAGCTCCTCTGCCTCCTCCTTGTGATTTTCATTTGCAGAAATGCACCACTCCCAGTCAGAGACAACCAATCAGAGCCAGTGTACATTTTTGATCCTTCCTAAACATTACAGCATTTGAATTTACCTTTAAAAAAGGAAAACATATAGGGATCAAGAAAGGAGATGAGAAGGGAAAGCATCTGTCCATCATTCTTTATAAAGTCAAAGGCCAGAGAAAAATTCTTAGTCAGACATGAAGCCTTCTCTCTCTTTAAGCTCACACCTGTTGCTGCCTCATCCTGACCCCTCTAGATGTATAATTCACCATGACTTTTGAATATTCTGTGCAGAGTGTTGGTTTGATGTTTGATTCATGTGCTCCGGTGTGAAAGCAGACATCCGAGTCTGAGGGTTCTGACCCACCCCTTTAATTAAACTACAATATGGTCGACATATTAATATGACAAATTGCCCTACCGTGAGCTGCATCATCTTTATGCATTGATAACACCATTTCTTTCCATTTTTTTATGCTCTTTTTTGCTTTTACCTAACTGCAAACCTGCATGTGCTGTGTCTGAATTCACTTTTTGCTGTTTTTTTCCCCAGAAAATGTGAGGTCAGAGAAGGAGAAGAAGCTGGTTTTTCTCACTGCTCGTGTTCACCCCGGAGAGTCTCCGGCCTCTTTTGTCTGTCAAGGTAAAATAATAATTTCATTTTGTTGTCACTTTTATTTGATTGGTTCAAATTTAGCAGTGCTTCGCCACATGGTTTGTCACTGTGCTTTGATGATTTAAGTATGCAGATTTCAAAGTGTATCATCATAATTAACCAGTATTTCATTAGATTTTGAAGTTTCTTTCTAACACATGAATCCCAAATTGTAAATCTACATTAGATAAAGTGTGGGTTTATGATCATTGTATTTAAAATGCACGAATAAATAAATTAGATGAACCTTAACTGCTTGAAGCTATTTCTATATTTGCTTCTCAGACATTATTGGATGGTGAGAGTAGTAAATGTAAAAATTGCATCTAAATGTGATTCAGGTTAAAAATTTGTCCATTTGGCTCTTTTGGCTTTTAAGATACTTTAACAGCATCTGCAGTTTTACCACTGGATATATTTTTTTCTAAACGGAAAAGTTATTTCCTTTTAAAAGTGATGTAGCAAAGCAACATCATTTGAGGAAGTTCAAACACCCAAAATGAATGAAAGTTTCACTACTAACATCTAATCGAAGGCGGTCACTCTAATAAACCATGAGGAATATCAAAGTCTCACAAAAAGTAACCGGTATGCCCTTCTGGCCATTCATCCTTCCTTCCTTCTGTCCATCCATCAATCCCTGTCCGTTTTTTCAGGTTCAGATTAATGACTGACCACTGTCAAAATATTTGTAGTAAATTCATTGAACCTCTTAGTTTATACTATTAAATAGCCAGAAAGACTTCATCCATCCATTCTGTGCTCCCCGCTATCTGTGTGTGTGGCTCATTATGAATTAGATGATTTGGCTTTAAGCCCGCTACACGCTGTCTGTTTTTCCTCCGTCGTCAGCTCCATTCCATTTGCATCGATTTAGGCTTGACGTCTCCCATTCCTCCCGTGATTCTGCTGATGCCCCCTCACCGTCCTTTTCTTTTTCCTTTTGTTTCTCAAAACTCAATTAACTGCGAAGCTCGCCCCTGGTTTTCTTTTCAAGTTTTTTTTTTTTGTCCTCCCCCTGCTGTTTGCGTGTGTGTCTGTGTGAATTTATATGCGTGTGCAATAGGTGTCATTGACTTCCTGGTGAGCCATCATCCAGTTGCCCAGATCCTTCGTGATCATGTGATCTTCAAGATAGTCCCCATGCTGAATCCTGATGGAGTCTATCTGGGAAACTACAGGTACAAATGAATGTAAAATATTGCATTTTGTATGTACTCTTTTGTTTATGTCATATAATTTTCTTTTGACCTCTTTAACTATACTTTTAAGAAGCCTAATGAATTCATATAGCCAACAATATTGTATCTGATTGGAGAAAGCATTTGGCTTCAGGGCTGTTATTCCTGCCAGCTCTCTGTCCATCCTCTCCGTCTCCCTGTCTTTAACACTGTTGCTGCTGCTCTGTGGGTATCCTTCTCTCCTTGGTTTTCCTCTCTTCTCTTTCCCGTCCTCATAATTGCCTTTTACTTAATAGGCTCAGCCCCCAGAATACTAATGCTCTTCGAGATAGGCATCAGCAGAATTCTCCTACTGTGTTTGTGAATGCCATCTAGTGGTAATGTGCCACCACTGCTTTGGAAATACATCCGCCAGGTTGGCCGCAGCTTAAAAACAATTTACATTAGCTTGTTTTTACTCTGAGCGGTGAATTGGTTCTTTTTGACAGAAGGTAAATTGTGACAGTCACCTCCTCACCAATCACACGTGCGAACTTATGGACAATTGCATGCTTCCTTGCCCTCACAGAGAAATATAGCATCCGAAGCAGTCATCTCTGCAGGAAACAGCAGAGAGCAGACTGGAACATGCAGAGCAAATAATCAATGGCAGTTACCCCGGGATGAGTATCCTGTTCATGGCTGGCTGCTCTGCTGTTTCAGGGAAACGGGAACACCTGTGTTATTACTGGCAACTTGGGTAAATGTCAGAGATCCAAAAGACAACGAGCTGGGCAGATCAGGGTGCATCTCTGCATGTCAGCATCCCATTAAGGAAGCTAAAGGTGGCTGTAGGCAGCGTGTGTTTGACCTCATCACTGCCTACCTCTAGGCCAGACTATTACACATTATAGGAGATTTGTTCAGACCTTTTCTAGACTCTTCATGCTCCTGCTGTTTAGTCCCTCCAGATTGTTGCCTGAAGCAATGTCTCATTTGAGATGACGTCTCTTTTATAACATCTCTGAAATATTTGGCTGTTTAGCATGAGGGCCATTATTGGTATGCAGGGCAGGTAATTTGGGGTAATCTAAATCGCATTCATAAAAAATATCCCTTGTTTTCTAATTATACACTAGATAATTAATGAGTAGCTTAAAAGGTTAAATAGATCCTCTGTGTTTGCAAGTTTTTTTTCTTGAAAAGTTGTTCCAGTGTTAAGCCGAGGCTGGTCCAAAAAGCAGGTCTGAATTGGTTGTGTAAGAACCAGTTTTGGTTTCCACATCCTCAGAGAAAACTCAGTCTTGTTTTTACACCACTTGCAACTTCTATGTTAGACACTCATTAAGTTTGTCAGAAGAATTTGAACGACAGTTTTCTCATCATCTCTACTAATGTCTTGAATCCTGGATTTAAATATGAGGAGGTAGATGGATTTATTGTGTTTGTGAAAGTGCTTATCAATTTTAACCCGCATTTCTGACAATTGATCTGTAAACAAAAGTCTAAACAGATGACAAACACACATTTTAAGCAGGATTTACTTGACTGTTACCTGCTATGTGTAGTTTATTATAGCTGATTGAAATCTAATAAATAGATATTTCAGTAAGAAGGTTTAGTCTTCTTGCTTTTGATTCATTGCAAACAAACATCCAACTAATGGGGAAAAAAATTTAATTCATCATGTCCTCCTCAATCACCAGGTAATCGTCTCTCTCTATCTCCTGTTTGGGCAGTGGAACAACTTAGTTGCAGTTTTTCAGGAAATTTCTCATTTGCCCTTGGTTTTATCTGTAATAACACAGGAATTTTGTGAAACAGACCACATGCAGCTTGTTTGGTGAAAAGGATTTTTAAAAAATAATCTGTATTTTGAAAAAAATAACTCATTTTATATGGGATTTTCTCACTCTGTTTGCCCCACACTTTTAAATTTTTTGGCATAGTATAAAAGACACTCAATGTAAATGTCTTTGATAAAGTACTATATATGTCCGATGTCACTTCATTTCATTACTCATGTCCCATTTCTTACTTTAGATTATAATGTCATTTTGTTGCTACCTGATGCTGGTACATCATTGGTTTGACAGAGCTTTTTCTGTGAATATCAAGACTTTGTGGATGTTTTTTTTTTTTTTTCTTTTAAATGACACAAAAACTTTTTGGTTTTTTTTACATCTGTACTAGTTTGATTAGGTCCCCAGTTTTCAGGCCTGTATGCCTGTCTCCAGTCTAAAGACAGTAGGCTTATCTGTACTGAGTTCTCCCCTTCAGTCCTTATATCCTCTGCTTTTTCCAGGCCATCTTCAGATCCTGCTGTTCTCTTGGTGTTGATCCTGAGCTTTTTGCTTTCCTATTGTTTCTAATTTGAATAATAATTTCAGGATATGTAATCTGCCTTCTTCCTGCTTGCATTTGGGATCTTATTCTTTGGACTTTAGAACTTATCAGGAATTTAATATTGCAAAAATACCTACCTTTGCTCTAAGCACAATCTATAATCCTACTGCAGATCTAAAGCTGCTTTATTGGTTATGCATAATTGTTTGCGTCAGTACATCCAAAGGAGAAAATCCAGGAGATTTTCCACTAAATCTAAGTGTGTGTATTCTTACAGGTGTTCTCTGATGGGCTTCGACCTGAATCGCCACTGGCAGGATCCCTCTCCGTGGGCGCACCCCACGCTGCACGCGGTTAAACAGCTCATAGTGCAGATGAATCAAGATCCAGTGAGTATGTTTTCACCAACACACACATCTCTTATTTTGCGCCTCATGTACCCTGACTACACCACCGGTGTCTGTTTGTCCCAGGAACAGTTTTCTGCCTCCCTGCTTGGTTCAGCATGTTTCTAAAATCTGTGCGTAGGGCCTATGAGGAAGAGAGGTTGGGGAGGTTAGTCAGCGCCTCCTGAATGTCAGCCACCCTCTCTGGGGCATTCAAAACATATTAGTGAAGCAGGACTTTGCACTTTGAGTCTTAAACTCCACTTTAACTTTTCTCCCTCTAGTTTTAGTCTTTGAGTCAGAGCAATGCTATGCTGGCAGACCACGAGGGCTTTTCCCTGTGTGTTCCTGATGTTAATTATAAGCCGAGCGTCAGGTTGGTGGGATTACTGAAGGTCAGTGCATGTCCTGGGAATGCTCTGCCCTTTTGTACTCTCCTCTAATCCTGATAAGAGAGGGAGCAGGCTGGGGCGGGATGCAGGGCAGGCCAGAGATGTGGCGAGGCGAGGAGCTGGCATCGGGCAGATTAACCTTTTCCCCAGGCGCCGACACACTGATCGATAGACTCTGTCATGGCAGGGTGATCCACTCATGCCTGTCATTCACACACAAACCTACTCACAGTGACACACATGCTGCAGATGAGACAAAAGACACACAAACAAATACAGCTACAGTGCAATGCTAGTTGATAGTCCAAAGTGACTTAATTACCTTGCTTTTTTTTTTCTCTGTTTTTAGTGTCTACTTGTGAAATTGAATTAGATTTGTCTAGCTTGTTCTGGAGCAGTGTCCTAGATCAAGATGTGGACTGAATTTCCACTGGCAATGAACAGAGACACAAAAATACTCTTCATGGAAAAATAAGTATTATTAAACAAATTTAGGCCAATAAAATCATCTGGGGACAAAGTTTAGCTGTTTTATAAATGTTTTTATGAAAACATCTGGCAATGCTGTACATTTCTAGACATTGAGGAATAGATGTCTACAGTTGATTACTAAATGCTCACAAATCTGTGTTTGCTTCTGCTTTTATTTATAAAGCTATATACAAACGTAGATCCGCTGCTAAATTTACCTCACGCAGCAAATACATTTGAATGAGGCCGTGGGGATCTTTTGAAGGGAATCCTCACTCGTACTTATCTATATTTAGGTAAATTACAACCCACGATAACAAAAAGAAATCACAGCACGGTGTACTTCAATCTTCTCTCTTGATCAGTTAAGCTCCTTGTCACAACAGTATTGTAGCATATTGATCATAAACATAGAAATGTCTATGGTAGTGGAAAACGGCAACACCCCCTCCTTGTGTGAACTCTCTTGACTCCTCAACCACAGACGACAGTATCATACCCTCTCTCCAGTGTTTGTCCTGCTGCAGTTCCTCTTCTTGTTGACGGTTTCCTTTAATTTTGCAGAGTTAATTTGTTAGCTTAGGCAACCTCTGCCTTCTCCGGTTCTCTCCTGCCACAGCCAGTTAATCCCATCAGACCCATTATTGATGTCCGGGGCTCCCTGATGCCAGTTTCTGTGCCAATTCTGCCGCCACGAGTCCTTGTGCTGGTGTCCCCTCCCTCCCCATTCATAATCATTACACAGTGGAGTGGGCACTGAGCCTAATGAGGTGGACAAGGGTTGTGGGGTTCTGCTGCCACAGAGAAAAAGTTAAGTAGCAGTTGTTTGCACCACCTTGCAGTAGTTTTGCTACCTCTTGAGCCTTTTTTACATTTCATTGTGACACATCAGCAATCTTCAGTGTATTTTATTGGTGTTTTATGTATGACAGACCAAAACAGAGTAGTATTTTGTAGAGATTTTTTTTAAAGCATTTAGCCCCTTTACTCTAACATCCAAACATAAGATTCAGTGGAACAAATTGCCTTTTGTACACACATAATTAGTAAAAATCTCATCCTATGTGTAAATTGATCCCAGAATAAATTAAAAATTTCTCTCTGAGATTTTTTAAGAGAACACTAGTGAAGAAAAAGCACCGTGAAAGACGAGGAACACCCCAGGCAGGTCAGGGATAAAGGTATAGAGAAGTTTAAAGCATGATTAGGTCATAAAACAACATCCCACTCTTTGAAGCACTACCTAATCCATCATCTGGAAATTGAATGAGTATGGAACATTTTTCGTGCAACTTGTTGGCTTGCATACAAAGCACTGTGTGTCAGAAACTACCACTGCACATCACTCTAAGCACACCATTCTCTCAGCAAAGCAGCGAGGTGGCAGCAGAGTTTGAATTGGTGGGTAAACGAATAGAGATAAAACAGAGCAGTCCTGCAGAAGAATTGAGACTGGTGCAGAAGTCCCAACAATAGCTTTAAACTTTCAACCAACTCATCAGAGTTGATGATAAAAATGGATGGAGCTAAACTAAACATGGTGAAATCCTGAAAGGAAACCTGAAGGAAGCATCAAAAGACTAGAGCGCAGAGTAAAGGTCCAAATCTGTGATTTTCAGAGATGCCATCCAACTAATCTGACTTGGCTTTAGCTATTTTGCAGAGTATTTTGATATATGAAGCTGCTTGAAATGTACATTCAAAAACTTATGGTTCGTAACGATTTCTCTGGAAAAAACACTTAAATCCATTTTGTGTTTTCCTCCCACTTTCCACTTCTTTTCAGCATTCCTCTTTAAATAAAGAGGTCAGAAAAACAAATACCTACTAATATAATCAGGGAAGAGTTATCATTCACTATAGGAGCCACCACATCTTCCATATTTTTCAGTAAGATTTAGGTCCCAGCTAAAATAAATATCAGTCAAAATACCTTGCCTTCTCTTTTATTTATTTTTGGCACAGCATGTTATTTGGGGGGGAGAGACAATTTTAGAATACATAATGTACATTATATTAATTAGATAAAAGTTTTAGTATAAAGTTGCAGCGAGCCATAAACATAAATCAGCCCCCAAGGCTTTGACAATCTCCTCATTTTTTTTTTTCCTTTTACATTTTTAAAGTTCTGCAGGTCTACGCATAAGCATCATAAATCAGAGTCACGTTGCCATCTGTTCCACAAAGGAGCCATTTTCACTTTGAGACCCCATCACGCATTTGAGTGAGAGTCACTTTAGTCTCTCCGAAGTGAATCCCCATCACTGTGGATTCAGCAGCTTTCTTTTTCTGATGGTAAAAGAGCTTTCTTCTCCTGTTCAAGCAATAACTTCCAATTACTGGCTGTGAGCTCTTTGACAAGTGTCATTCGAATCAAAGCTTGTGGCAGAAGCAATCTGTTCTCCATTATATTAACGTCAGAAGATCTTTTTTTTTTTTTTTTTACCAATAATTGTATAGATGTGAAATTGTGGCTTGCAATGTTTCCACTTATTAGTTTTAATGCCGAAGTTTGACCTAAACAAGAACTGATGGTTTAAATTGGCAAAATGTATTCCAACATTCCCACTCACCTGGAAATATATCATTAACATTTGATACAAAGAGGTTTTAAAAGTTGCCTGTCAAATAGATTTGGAGTAAAGATTACAGTAACAGAAAATTTGATGGAAAGCTACTAGTAAAGTACAGACACAAAAAGGCTGCTTACTTTGGAGCTATAAAACAACCTACAAATGGTTGACCTCATGAATAAAAAGCTTTTTAACAATGTATTTTAACAAATGTTATTCCTTTCTTCTAATCTAGATTAAATAGTTTTGTTTATGTGCCCATTCTTCTCCATTCAACCCAAATTCACAAAAGCACACACACAAACACACATGCCAACATACACACCAAAAATCCCCCAATAAGATGCCTCATGCCAAAAAGGAACGAAAAGAAAATCTTTAGTACAACTTTTCAGAATATTTTATTAAAAGTTGATGTGCTGACTGTTTGGTCTTGTGATTTATAACAATTGTCAAATCTTCAGAGAAATATATGTGGTGAGATTAGATACAGACAGACTAAATATCTAAATATTTCTAACCGAGAAATGCCTTTCTGATTGATAACAATAAATATACTTTCCACCGAACAAAGATCCAGCATAGTTTTGACCAGAGTATTTTAGCTATTTGCAGTGGATGTATGCATCTTAGTCTGTGTAAAGCTGTAAACTGAGGATTTAATTCAAGTCAGAAGCTGTGAACGAGGTATCAATTCAGATGTGTGTCAGACTCTTGTTCAGGTGACTGACAGCTTTGTTTTTTCAGGTCTTTGCTCTTTTGGCATTAAACCTATTTATCTATATCATAAACTCAACTGACTGGAAGAGTAAAATAATAATTTAAAATGTGGATCTGGAACAGGAAACATACTTTATCTCAGTCACTTCTGGCACTTTGTCTCGACCTAACAATGTCTTTACGCTACCATTTGCTCTGTGTTTTGAATACTACATTGACTGGTGTATTGCATGGCACTGTTACCTGTGTAGAGTTATCATGCTCGATATGGAAATGTTGTCTACGAAGAACTCAGATTGTAAACTTTTTATTCATCCGTCTTGAGAGAAACTTGCTTAAACGGTTTCATAAAAATGCCAGCATTTGCCATCTGTAGCTGAATATTGGTCAGCAGGGAAAATGGCTGAAAGAGTCAGTGATGCAAAGAGCTATAATCTGTTCCCAAGCCACCCCGTTGTTTGTTTTGAAAAGAGAGAAATGGACAGGGAGAAAAAAATAGGGAAGGAGACTGCAGAAACAAATGGACCCATCTTCTTCCTAAAGCAGTGTTTTTCCAGCTCATTTATCAAAAGCAGAAGAAGAATTCTTTTTGATTGGCTGATTACCAGAAGCATTCATCACTGGGCAAATGTATCCCCAGCAGTCTGACACTGCCATTTTGGATAATTTGTTAAGGATGACAAAGAGGTCATTGTTTCCTTGGCTTATTTTTGACCTTTTTAATATTAGAAAATTAATTTTCTATGTGGAACAAATATATTAGGTCCTGTCACAGCGTCTAGATGGATTTGGTGCCCTCAAAATTCTTCCTAATGTCCTTCTTCTATGTCTCCTGCAGTGCTGCCTCACAATCTTCTTCTGCTTTTCTCTCTCTCTCTTTCTTCTCCTTTTGTTGGATTTGCCTTATGTGAAAAGCTGACTGACTGTGCATGTTTTTGTATGAATATTTGTTTCTCCCTGGGTCACCTGTATTCTCTCGTCGCTCTCCATGTGCGTTTAAGTGTCCTCTGGTGTCATCCTACCATTTCTGATCCATTTCTAAAATATACGGCCAATTTCTCCCCATATCCCCACGTCGTTTCAATCCCTCCATCGGCGCTCTTTATTCTCCCTCTGTTGGAGCCTGAATTGTCTACTTATCACAGGAAGATACAGATGAAACTGTCCCACTTTTCCAGTCTTTATGCTAGCTTTCTCAGCTTATCTCCAAAAGGCTTTTAATTGTTCTCAATTATTCAACACAATATTTCAAATTATTTCGTGCTTGATCTCTTTCTTGTGACATTTTTCTTTTCTGGTGCCTATTCTTCCCCCCCCCCCCCCCTCCTTTTTTTTCTAGATAGATGTCCCAGCTTATGTTTCTCAAACAGGCCTGAAACACAGAGCTAGTTGTGCCTGTTCTGCCTGATTACAAATCACCTCTCTGTCCATAAACAGACAAATACCACCATTAATTTCAGTGCACTGTGCAGAACGGGGGAGCGAAGAGCAAGAAAAAGTCAGATAAATGTGATGGGAAAGCTAGGGAGGGAGAGAGAGAAAGAGGAGAGTTTTGTCATTTACTCTCATCCATGAAGCAGGTCATCCCATCTGTCATGTCCTGTCACTGGTACATCATTTCAAGGTCATTGTCATGTTGCCGCTGTGGCTTCTCCAACTGATGCTTTGTTAGTTTTATAATGTAAATGCACTACTTTTTGGATTTTGAATTTTATTCTGGAAAATAAATCCTTTGCTTGTTCTGGTAGTTCTTGGATAATTTATTTCTAATGCGATGCCTTGTAAAAGTTTGTGTACACCTTGAACTTTTCCAAATTGTGACCTTGGAACCACAATGTCAATAGTATTTTTATTGATACCCATATTTTCAATGTGTTATTGAAAAGTAGAGCATGATTATGAAATAATGGCAAAACTAGTTTTACAAATAAAAGTCACATTGGAATATTGTGAAAAAGTGTAAGGGGTGTAAATACCCATGCAATGTGCGTAAAGCTACACAATTCCAGGAGTAATGATTGTAGCAAAAATATTTTTCACAATTATTCTTTCTTTTCCATCATCTTCTGTGAGCTTCATCTTTGTCACTAAAATTCATAACAGGTGCATCGAGAGAAGTGAGAATCATTTATCTGGCCAAATATGTTATTGCCTTCCAGGGTGTAACTGCATGACAGATGAAATATAATAGATTACAAATATGGCATCCAGACAATATTGTGTAGCTCTGCTGATATGCTGCAGCCTCATTCTTTAGTAATATGTTATTGCCACATTATGCTGGAGAAGACGTATCACAGATAAAACAGCAGGATCAATCTTTGTTTGGCTGAGACACAAATGCTGTTGAGAAGCTGCAACGTTTTAAGGTCGTACTGTTTTTATATTTTATCGAAGAACCTATTTTTTGACAATTGACCTCTCATTGAAGTTAAGGTTTGTGGATCTACCAGTTTTTCTTTAGTTATGGTGGAATATACCACGCTTTGCAAGGACTGTTACACGGAGATGGGTTGGAGAATACATTGCGATCATACTTCTTGATCGTGACCTCTTTCTTGGGCAGAATGGTTAGTAAGTCCATTCCCTTGCTTAAAACATTTGGAAACCTCACTCGTGGCACAGTGTAAGGCTTTTTCTTCTCCAAACATATTTTCAATATTTCCAAATTCAATCAGAAGTATTCATCAAAGAAAGTAACTTGTCCAGTCTTCTGCTCTCCATTCATGTACTTCCTGAATAGTTTCAGTTTATTCTTGTGCTGAAGTGGGATTTTATATCCTTCTTGTCACAAGACTTATTTTAAAAGTCTTTATTCACATAGAGTCAGATCCTCCCATTGTCATTGTTGAACAAGCTCTGCTCTGGTGGTAACATGCTACTGTAAGTGCATCGTTCAGGAAAATACTGTCCTGCTGTTTACATTTTCCAACACTGAGTCCATTTTCCAGGGCAACAAGTAGACTGAATACAGTTCAAATATTTGTTTAGCATAAGAAGGGTTCTTACAATAATAAATCTGAAAACTTACAAATAATGTAGGGCTCTAGCAAAGTGGAATCAGGAACAAACAATTTAAATAAAAAGGGAAATTATAATTTTAATGGAATAAAGAAAACTAAACACAATGAATTACTAATAAATCTGAACTAGAACATTTCTGAAGAAATTTAAAAGGCATGCATATTAATAGGAACCCAACATTCTGATGGTGAAAATTAGCAAGAATGCTAAGGTGAATTACAATGTAGTCAATAGCATGTGGAGTATCTTCAATATGTTGACAAATATGGACTTACTCCATTTAGTATGTACAGAGCTGGTTGTGCATACTAACGCCATTTAGTATGCAAATATTAGTGTATAAGCTAAAATTAGCCAAAATACTAAGGTTAGCTTAACTGTTGTCAGTAGCATTTCCATTCAGTATGATAAACATAGCTGATGAATCAAAAATGAGCTAAAATGCCCCCTAACCTAATAATGATATTATAATTATTATAATACTATTATTATATTATACAATATAATAATAATAATAACAATTATTATAATTATTATACTCATAATATATTATATATATTATAACATTATATTATAATATAATGTTACAATTATTATTAATATTAATATTATTGTATAATACTACACTGTTGTTGTTATTATTGTTGTAATATTATAACTAGAACATTTCTGAAGAAATTTCAAAGGGGCCTGTCAAAGTGTGTCCGTCAGCATTTTGATCCGACACGAATCAGGGGTACTTATCCGGAAAATTAGCAACAATGCTAAAGTTAACCATAGGAGGCAAAATAATGCACTGCTCTTCCATGCATGGCAGGCCCCAACGAAACAGCTAAGGACAGATGGATCTAAAGTAAAACAGAAACATGGCTGATTGAAATGGGAAAAATACTTTTAACAAGGATGGGTGAGACAGTTCTGTGTCCTGAGCTTGATTGCTTGCTGCAGGAATGAGAACAGTACATCATATCCCTCTGCACTCTGAGTTCTGCTCTGATCAGCTCAAGATTCATGCAGTCTCTTTACACTTTTATAAACACTCCCTCAAAGTCACACAGTCAGCTCTAAATTCCCAACAGAGGAACGGCTAACCATCCAACAGCTTTCCTGCCTCGGAGTAAAAGAGTGTAAAACACTGGAAACTCACAGCCTCTGTAATTAAAAGTCAATTCGGTGCCGTCTCACAACACAAACCAAACAGTTCCTTTAGCCTCCTCCTCTTTGCATGCTTTGAGCATACATATCCCACAATCCACTCAAAATCATCTCACGCTTCTTAAGATGTCAGCATATTATTGATTTTTGCAACTTACCTTGTGCAGAGAAACATACAGCATTCCCACCACACTGGTTTAGTTAAAACAAGAATAATTAAAGCCAAATCCAGTTAACAAATGAACTATATATATATATATATATATATATTGAGAAAGAGAAATAGATCCTGGCAGTGTAGAAACTGAAAGACAATAATTAATTTATCAATACACTAATATATGGAAACAGTTCATTAAAAAACAAAATTAACATAAAGAAGACTTTTAATAACTTGAAGGGAAACTTTCAAAGGGTTAGAGAATGAATGTTCAGATTTTGTTTAGCTGATGTAACTTTACCAAATATTAGGACTCTATTTTCTCAAATTGCAAGCTCATAATTTTCTCCACTTAATTAGGATTGTTTACATACTTGTCTTTACAACTTTAGGAATACTTTGGAAAAGAAAGAAATGTAAGAAGGGATGACTTTCCAGGTCAGACAGATTCTGATGCCAGAAGACAGCCTTATTATAGGGCAGATTAGGGAGTATCTCCAGTGGGGTCACATGTTTGTTTTCTCTGAACCAGCTTGGCTTCTGCTCCGGGTCCTTTTGGCTCCATCAGCTTTGTCTCTCTCAGCTGGAAGGATCGTCAGCCACGAGTCAAAGCAGTCTGGGGAGGTTACACTGAGGCAGGAAGGCTGTCGAATGGGCGGCCGTTCCTCTGTTGGGAATTTAGAGCAGAGTTTTATGCAATCTAAAAACTACTGGCTGAAAGATTTTGAAATGCTGGAGTGACTGAAAACAACATGAGTGAATTTAGACCAAGTTATTCCAGCATTTGTTATATCATGTGAGCACAAGTTCTTTCTTCTGTAAATTGGCAGGTATAGCAGGTAGTATTTGCCATGTGTTTTGTAGGATCCTGCAGATCTCACTCGCTGGAAGCAGTTCGCTCAAGATTCACTGCTACCAAAATATTCTTGGTAAATGATAACTTTGGTTGTCATAAACCTTACATTTTGAACCATTTTATGAGCTTGGTCTGAACTAGAAAAATGTGTTATGTTATGTCACCTGGAAAAGCATTTCCAACAGTCTAGTGAAGTGTTTACATCTATTTGAGAATAAGTATGGTCAAGGTCAGTTTTTGTGTGTTTCTGCCGACTACAGCAAGAACAATCTTTTCTCAAACTCACCCTCTAATTTGCATATTTAAGCAGTTATTGCAGTCAAAGTAGGACCAACTCAATATAAATTATTAAAATGTTCATTTAGCGTAGTCTTGTATCCAGACCCTGTTAGTTTAACATTGTATGTTTAACATTGCATGAACAGCAGAGGCAACTTTCTTTTTTTTTTTCTGAACCAGCAGCAGTCCTCCTTCTTTTCAAAAGGTAGGCTGCTGATGCAAAGAGCTTTTTTCAGGGGCCTGTAATCCTGCTTCAATCAGCTACTTTTCCTTTCCGTGTACAGATAAGCCCGCCATTTACGGCCCCCACTGCACTCCCGCACCCGACTCTAATTAATATGCAGCAGATAAGTACTTGTCTGACAAAATTCATTCGTTTGACCTTCTGGGTTTTACACTAAACTGATTGCCGTCGTTGCAAGTTCACCCCGAGTTGAGAGTTCTCTGGAGTTTCTGCAGCAAGACGGGGCTTTTATTTTTCTCCGAGAGGCTTAATTTGGACACTTGCACTCTCTGCACTTCTATCTCTCCCTCTCCTAAATTGTCTTCTGACTTTCATTCAGTAGTCTCTGTTTCTTAATTGCCCCTAATTGCTTAATTACAATTTCAAATGAACAATTCTGGAGGTCAGAGCGGGTTGTTAATTGAAGCATCAATCACAGTGGTGGGGCCTTCAGAACCGTCTTGGTTTGATTGACAGAGCATTAACTAAGCAATGTAGTAGACTTGGACATGACATTGTCGGTGCTCCATGGCTGCTGCTACAGATCCTTTGATGTCCTTCAAAGAGACCTTCACAGCTTCATGGGAAAGCTTGCAGGGTTGGGATCAGGATTACTTTCCAGAAAGTGAAGGCTCATGTGCCTAACCTTGTATTTTTCAGCTTTTTGTTTAAAGACACAATTTAACATTCAAAAATGTACACTGAGAATAAAAACAAAGCTGGGCGGTGAAGTATGTACTCCAGTGGACAATTTCACAAAACAGTTTTTCAGAAGACTCCTGCAGAGAAAACTGTCTTCTAGTTTGAAGACTAGAAGAATTGTGCCTCATCAACCAGAGGCACAAGAATTAAAATTTTCAGCTGAAGTTGGTAAAAATTCTGGTGGACAAGAAGCTTTTGACAAATTTTGATTCTTTTAAGTTGTGAAGCGTTCACTGTCATGAGATTTAGCCGCAGGTTAATCCATAGTGTTTGTCAGTCCATACTTTGCAGCCAAAACAGCTTAAACTCTTCTACAGATTGTGTTGAACGTCTGAACACATCCTTTACCATTCAGTGGGATAATAATGTTACTCCTCCTAATGTGTTCTTTGATCATGTGCCTGTCCACCTTTCTTTAGCCCAGCCCTCTATTGTCGCCTCCGTTTTAACTTTCCCTTACCTCCACCTGAGGGGGAGCCCTTAGTGATTATTAGCCTTGTTGAGACCCTGCTGGTTGGATCTTTTGCTCCCCACCTTTTTTTTCTTTCCCTAATAAACCTGAATTGCTCTACCTGTCTTTCTCATCTTCCTACCTCTTGTCTTTTCTTTTTCTGCTCCCTTTCAGTTTTATTCATTTTTTATTAATTTACATTTTTGTCTCATGTTATTTTTCTCCTCTCTGTCTCATATCACCACTGCTGCTCACTTGGCTGCATTAAGCTTTTCTCCCCTCCTTCCGTTCTCTCGCTTTCATTCTCTTTCTCTTTTTGTTTTTCTGTTGTTTCTTCTCACCTAACCACCTCCCAACCCTTTCCTCACCCAACCCCACCTTCTCCGGCTGCTGTTCCTCTCCTCCGGGGCTCCATCCATCAGGTTGTCGGGGGCTGCTAGCGGCCGACTCCCAGCCACCATATTTCACCGCCAGCCAGCCAAGCAGCTGACAGCACAGCCACCGCCAGGAAATTGCTTTGGCTGTGAGCAGAATTTCAAACACAGCCACACTGCGTCGCCTGGGCCGCCCAAGCATCACTTCCCTCTTTCTGTCTCACCCCTGCCAGTCTCTGCGCACACATCTTTGTTTCTCTCTCTCTTTCTTTCTCTCATTTCCTCCCTTCTCTCTCTCTCTCTGTTTGTCTTCATATACTTATTGCCTCCTTTTTCCCTCTCTTCGTCGCCCACCTCCTTTTTCTGTAAGCTCTTCAATCCCTCCTGTGTTACTTCACAAACACACGTAACTACAAGCATATGCATCGTTTTCCCTTTTATCTTTTTTTTTTTTCCCTTTTTCTCTCTGCTCCCATCCCACTATCTTTTTCTCTCCTTTTCTCTCCTCACATTTCTCCCTCTCCTCCTGTTTATGACCCGCAGGGAACAAGGTGTGGAGCTGAATCTGTAATGAGTGGAGAGGGAAGAAGATAAAAGAGGGAAAGGAAGAAGAGCAAAGGGATAAAACCGGGAGAGAGGCAACACAGTGATAAGATAGAGAGAGCAGGCAAAGGCTATGGATGCTAGTGGGTGTTAGTCTGCTGCTGAGGGTCAGAAGGTGTGGCGGGGTGTGTTGGTGTGTGAGGTCGTCTCAAAATAATTTAACACATCAATTTTACTAACCTTGACTTGCTTACTTCATTTGATTTTGTGATTGAGGTTAAGGGTTATTGGACCAGGAGTAAACATTCATCTATAGTGTATGTTCACCACGGTGGCCAAGTCAAACCTTAGATGGAGAAAGTTTAATGTTTAACTCTCTATTTTAGATCACAGGGTTTCTAAGACAGACATATTTTTTGCACTTTTATGAATGGTTTTGTATCTGTGAATGAGCAACAGACCCATAATTTCCTCTGAATTAATAAAGCGCATCTCACCTGACATTTTATTTAATTAGCTGTCTCTGTTTTTAACCCTTTCCTATCCTGGTGTAGTTTCAGACAATGCACTTTATTAAATTATTTATATAAGAAGCAAATGTTGACTTAAGAGGTTTATCTAATTTTGAGGCATACAAAGGCTCTTGAACGTTTACACACCCCTATTAAAATGCCAGTTTGTTTGTGATTTAATTAAATAAGATCATGATACATTTTTTTAAAACCTTTTTTCATACTTAGTGTTATTTATACTGTGTATTTAACTAGAAGGAAGTACACCCATTGTAAGGAAATAAATTAAATGAAATGCTTCAACAACCTGGTTGTATAAGTGTGCATACCCTTACATTGATACTTGAAGTACGTTATGATTTTATTTTATTATTTTATTTTCTTTGGTAACCACTTAAAACTTACTAAAGATAATCTGATTAATACTAAATAAAGTTTAGCAGCCCTTGTTGGATTAATCTGACATTTGTGTCCTTTAGGTAAAGTCATATTTTGCAAAGATTACAACATGATGCAGGCATGATGTGTTGCTAATGTTATCCCACAGCTTGAGGCAGGTAGCCATTAATTAACAAAATCCTTTCTGGAAAACCACGTTTTGTATTTATGTGTCTTTCTTGTTTGTTTGCTTATATTTTGGTTGATCTGAAACATTTAAGTGCAACAAAAAAGTAAAAACTCAACAAGTGTCTAAAGAGGCAAATGCTTTTTACAGATACAATAACTTTCATTGACTAATGACTAATCTCAAGTAATTGTAAGGTGAAATACAATGGATTATCACAGAAGTACAAATTATTATAACTAAAATTGCACAACAAATGATACGATGTTCAACAAAACAAGTGGGAGGATAAAAACAAACATAAGATAAAAGAAATTGTAATAAAACCAGTACCTTCATCAGGGCTGTCTTTAGTGACTAAATTAATAAATCCCCCATTTTAACATCACAATGTGCCTGTTTTTTAATTTAAATTAAGCTTACTGAAGAGTTAAGGTTTAGTTTGACAAGATCATTTTTTGTCCTTATGCTGAGAGCTTTTTGCTCCCACAAATATTTAGGACATTTCTTCTCTGGCCATTAAACTTAAGCTGATAATTCATGTTCTTTCTCTCTCTGTAATTTCTACAATAAAAATAAATAAATGCCTAAAAATGCCAACTGTAAAAACGTAATGCAGAAATCTCAAATGAAACCTGTGTTTCATTTGAAACACATGTTAATGTTAACGTTAACATTAATGCCGGATCTTTAGTTTGATTTCAACAGCTGACAGAAAAATATGTGAGCCTTTTTTTAATTAGGTCTAAAAAACCTAAACTATTTCTTTTTTATATCAGTGTAAGTTGGATACTTGTTGTTTTTGGGTTTTTTTAAGTTCTCTTTAGAGTTAGCGTTTGAATTTTTTATCAAAAGGTTGTTAAATCTCACCAAATCCATCTGTGCAGAGTTTACAATTTAAAATGAATTTAGAATTAATTAATGAATGACTTTGGTGGATGTAATGAATCTCGGGTGTCCAGATGTGTGTTTGTGCTTGTACCATATTGCTCTCACCTCTCCAAGCCATGTACTTATTTACGGTTTGCCCTTCAGAAGGACAGCATGATTGAAGTTATGCCTGGGTGGCTGGCTCCTTTCATGTAGGGCTCTAATCTCAGTCCACAGTGTCCAGAGTGGTCATAGCGTTCCCATGGGTCAAAGTCTTTCCCAGGGGAAAAAAATCTGTTGTGGGCCATTGCTCATTGATAGAAAACTATTCCAACTAACCCTCTGCTCTTTCATCTGTTTCACTTTTTCTCCATTAGAGTGTTAGCTTGGAGTTCTACATCGACATCCATTCCCACTCCACCATGCTAAATGGCTTCATGTATGGAAATGTGTTTGAGGACGAGGAACGTGTTCAGAGACAGGCCGTCTTCCCCCGACTGCTGTGCCAAAATGCGCCGGACTTCTCCTTTGTAAGTCAGACTAACACAGAGACACACAGACACCAGAGTGAGGACTCAGAACCCAGAATTTCTACTACTTTGCTTAACAGCGTGAAATAGTCTTATCTCAGCAAGTCCTGGTGAAGTGGTGTTCAGAGAGGCACTGAACTGCTGCACTCTAAGTGGCAGACACTTGGGAGCATAGTTTGGACTGCCTATCTATAAAGTGTGGCTGCATGCATCCAAGGTAGGTGTTGATGAGAAGAAAACATTATGCTTCAGGAGTGTTAGAAAACTCCCCCATATAGATGATAAAGACATTTCTGAAACCTGCAGACATCCAAACGGGAAGCTCGTTTACGGAAGAAGATAAATGAAAAGGTCATATGTAAAGATGTTCCCTTTGATCCCAGAACAGAAGTGAGATGGCTGAAAAACCATGTCAAAATGACAATAAATGCAAATATATACATACAGCTCTGGAAACAATTAAGAGTCCACCGCATTGAACCCCACTGAAAACCTCATGGTTATTCCACCAAATAGATTTCTGAACTGTTCCTGAGTTAAAACATTAGTATTGCTGTTTTAAATTAATATGAACTTGTTTTATTTGTATTATTTGAGGTCTGAAAGCAGTGCATCTTTTTTGTTATTTTGACTATTTCTCATTTTCTGCAAATAAATGCTAAACCTTTACTTATAATTTCGGGGACATTTTGTCAGCAGTTCATAGACTAAAAGAACAATGGTCATTTTACTCAAATATATACCAATAAAGAGTAAAATCAGAGAACTGATCATTTTGCAGTGGTCTCTTAAATTTTCCCAGACAGATGGATGGATAGGAGTCTGGATAGTGAAACTGAGAGATTTTCACAATTCTTCATCCACATAAATCAACATTCTTACGTTGTTTACAAGATCCACACATTGACACAATCCCAACTCACAAGCTCGTGAATTTTTTTTTTCCTGACTTTATAACTTGGTTTTTATAAAGACAAACACCATCAACTGTCAGACCTTCTGCAGACCTTTCCTGATTACATCCAATTAATTCAGTTAAGTTCAGGTAGACTCCAATCACGACGTAGAAGCCTCTCAAGGATCTCTTCTAGCTGTGGGATGCTCCACCACCTAATTGCGAATGTCATAACAAAGACTGTGGACACTTATGTTAATCGAATACTTCACTCCTTGGGTTTTTAATTAATTAACAAAACACTCCAACACCTTTGTCATTTTGTCCTTTCAGAGAACGGTCTGTATGCAGAATAAAAAAAATAAAAAAAAATCTATGAATGTCAAAAACTCTAAAGGACTTAAACACTCTCCCAGTTTTCTGTGCAGGAAAGAAGAAGGTCAAACTGCAGTATTTGACAGTAGAAGTGGACAAGGATGGTTACGCTATCCACTTGCTGAATCTTGATTTATATGGATGAAGAATTATGAAAATCTCTCCTTTTCACCATATAGACTCCTTTTTAAAGAAATATGCATCTCCTGCTTCCTTCTGCTGAACTTTATTTGCTTAGTGATGTTGACACAGTGCAACTTGAATATATAATACAAACTGATCTTTAGACATCCCAGTTTGTCGATACAATAAAGAAAACTTTACTTATTATTAGTGTCTGTACGGTGGTTTGTTACGCACAGCGAGCAAAGCTCCGTTTCAAGAGAAGGTCTTTCTGTACCCAGGATGCCTTGTGTGACAGCTGGCCCAGGGGTCATCTCCCTGCCTGCACCATTGTCCCTATGCCCATTCAGCACTACCTTAAAGCCCAGCCCAGTGCAGCAGCAGCACAACACAATCACGGCAAACTCCCACCGGTGGCCGGCGAGTCTGCATTTCAGCAAGTCCACTCTCGCTGCTGTGAATTCACAGTGAATAGAAAGTTTTTCCACACTCCTCCCCAGATGGCGTCAAATTGTGTGTTATAGCTGACACGCTCAGAGCTGAAATAGATTTTTCTCCCACACTTTGCCCATTTACAGCCAGGGTTTGTAATGACATTGTGTAAATCTGCTGAAATGAACTCCCTTTTGCAGGTTGCTCTGAGAGAGAAATCCCAGGACATAAACACATTTTTACTAATGAGACATGCCAGTCAATACTTATCATAGCTATTATATTTCTTTGCTTTGTGTCAAGCCAATACAGTCTCATAAATAAATATTTTGACAGTGTCTGTAGTTTTTCTGTGTTTGAAATACTGTAGGAATACTGCATATTGTTTTGTGGAATGCCCTGCGTCCAAACCCACATAGATAGGGCTTTGTGACGGCCACTCTGAAATATTGACTTTGTTGTCCTTAAGCCACTTTGCAACGAATTAGCTGGAATGACTAGTCATTGTCCATTTGAGAGATCAATTTGTGGCCAAGCTTTAAATTCCTGACTGATGATTTGGGATATTTATCCACTATTTCCACATAATAAACAATTCCAAAAATCACTTAGCACATTGAGTTTATGCAATCTGTTTACTTAAACAAAGCAAGTCTAAGTACGCTTTTTGAACACCCATTGATTGAACAATCTCTTTGAGATGTGAAAATAAGATAATTTTCAGGAGAAGAGCAAATTGATCACATGAAATGAAGCTAACAAGTATCCTCATAACAATGTTTAGGAAAATTTACTGATAATATTGTATTTTATAAGATACGATTAGATTAAGAGACTTTGTAGAGCCAGAGTGTAACAACTGTCTATAATATTCAGGTTTATGGCCATTTCCATTGACTTTACTTTTTAAAGACAGCAGCTCCATCCACTTTTATGTATCATCAATGCATAAAATTGGCACATTAAATTGAGCTTATAACAATGCTCTTCCTATAAAGGTCTGTTATATAGACATGTCATCTGTGATTATATGAACAAATAGAGCATGATTGTCCATTGATCCAGTAATCACTCAGATTACTTCTTCCTAAGCATTCAGTGAGTTTATTACACCCATCTGAACTTTCCCAACTTCCCTCTTCTGCAGATACTTTGCTGTCTATCATTTAAATATTTTCTTCCCTTTCTGACCAGTTGTGTATGACACAATACATTCCTGCAAAATTGTTAGCTAACACTTATCTAATAAAACATCCTGCAGACTCTGAGCAGCATTCTTGGTCTTCCTTGAATCCTTAGATATGCATATATGGCTCATTACCTGCTAAATGTACCCATGTGTTTGCAAACTCCATGCTAAATTGGCTGTTTGATGACTGGCAGGTGGCATTAGGTTGCTTTTTAGAGCGCCGTTTGCTGAAAAACAATGCAGATGAAAGAGGCGAGAGTGAAAACCAACAACAAAGTGACAGACCACTGGGTAAAAACACCAAGCTTACAAAGACTGTGAAGCTCAGTAGTTTGGCATATTGCAAAACAGAAATGGACTAAACATTTTATTGTAGTCAGGAATAATGCAAAACCATAAATTACACTAGACTGATGTCCTAATAAAGTAATCTTGATTAAAATTTCATGCTAATGCTCTCTTCTTTTCAATATACTCTGAAGGTTTTCTGTATCATTCAGCTATGAAGACTGTGATGACCTTAAAAACTTTCTTTCGTGTCTGGTCTTTGTTGATTTGACAATATGCTTTGCATCACTACCTGACTGAAAAGCCTAGTGATGACTCATTTTCGGCTTTCTGGCAGAGTTCAGTTGGATTCTTATGTAAAATGTCCTGATATCTCAAACAATTCAGGAACCCAAACAATCAAACAAGGTCTTCTTGCGCTTTAGTAGCAAAACAGGCTCCCAGCACAGAAAGCCTCCACCATGCAGTGTCCGTAGTACAGGCAGAAATACTACGACCATCATTAATCTTTGGAGATCTCCCTCACAATCCTCCTCACTATGTGAGTGGTGGCAAACTAAATATTAGTCCTCTTGCAGCCTTGTGGACAGTGTCATTTCTCAGGTAAACATAAAGTCACGTATTACCAAGTTCCTACTTACTCTAATTTAAATCTCAACTTCGCCACTGTTGAATTTGCTAAGAACAATTACTTTTCATATTTATCTATTTTTATTCATTTTTTTCTTTGCAGGATAAATGTTGTCAATTTAAACTAGGGATTTTCTAAAAATTTCAGTGTGAAGTTCTGCATCTTGGAATAAAAGATTAATTAATTTTAAGGCTTTTTACACATTTTTACCAGAGGTGCCAATAAATGTGTGTTTAATTAGCAGTTCTTACAGAAATAGCAACTGTCTCACTGACTTGCCTGTGTGACTCCTGCTGTAATATAGTTAGCATCCACTATTACTCTTCTGACTCAGTTTTATGGCTATAAGGCTGTAAATTATATTTTATGGTAATTGTGTATTCTTTGTGCACCTTACCGTGCAATTCATATTGCTGTACACTTGTACTTGGAAGATAGTAGGTGAATGAGGCTGTGTTAAATGTTATGCACGTCTATAGGTGACACTTCAGCATCTGTAATTTGGATAAGATGGACTAATATTAAAAGTTTGTGAGAAAAATTCACAATTTTTTGTCATAGTTGACCAAAATAAAAACTAATGCCTTTTTTTGACTGTGAAGGATCAGTCTTTCTGAGCTCACACCAGATGTTTCAAAGAGGAGACTTTAGATTTTGTAACTATAAATATTAGTTAACTTCACAGAGCTTTAATTGAGGTGGGTGTTCGCTTGTAGAACTACTTCATCCCACATCTCAAGAGGTTTTGAATTTGCCTCACCTGCATTTTATTTCTTATTCTTTGTTGTTTTTTTCAGTCAAACACTTCATTTAACCGGGACAAGGTGAAGGCTGGTACCGGTAGGCGCTTCCTCGGTGGTCTTCTTGATGATACTTCCTACTGCTACACTCTGGAGGTGTCCTTCTACGGCTACATGACGTCTGGCGGCACTGCCGCTGTTCCATATTCTGAGGAGATTTGTATCCTTCATATGTGATCCGTGAGGCTCAAAATGCAGCGTACAGCAACAACTGTTTGACATTATTTGTTCTCTCTTCTCATCTGACACACACTCTGGCAATAATCAAGATGCTGGAATCATTATTTTAATGTTTTAATTGGGAGTGGGAGCATGCATTTGTGGCTCTGCATGACAAGTTGTTTGTACTTGCTTGAAAAGCAAGTTGCTCTTTTGTTGCGACAGATGTGCAGTGACAGAACGCGGATGATATCTGCATCTATTGATTTCATTTACAAAAAAGAAAAAAAGAGAAGAGCGGCATGTGTAGCGCTGCGTGTGTGCACGGCTGCAGCTGTCACTGGAATAAACAGTCGAACAAACAATACTCCCAGCAGCTTCAAGCCCTTACATACAAACACGCATGGATTTTTAGCACTGGAGCCGAAGGTCATAGGTGCCTTAATGGAGCCAGATAGGAAGGACGTTTTCCTTCAGCTGACCTTCTCAGAGATGAGGACCTCCTGAGAGCGGGCCGATAGTGCTGTGATCTTACCGATAGAGTGATCGAGAAGAAGGGGGAAGAGATTTTGAAAGCGACAAGGGTCCTACTTATGAAGAGTATGTGCTCTCATGCACTTGCATTGCAGGTGGAGGGGCAGCTTAGTATTAGCGCAGCCCTAGTGCCCTCTAGTGCCAAGTACTGGAGGTCTTCTTCAGTGAAGATGAGGTGCGATTAATTATAGCACACAAGTAGAGAGCAATACAAAGATCCATTCCACCTATGGATCAGCAAAATGCTTTGAAAGAGTAGTTTTAGTCATTATTGTTTCAATAAAATGTATTCTGTAGGAGGAGGAAGAAGCAATGTTCAAAATCAGGCAGTCTGCTTTTCGCAGGCTTATAAAAGTTATCAGAGCAACAAATTTGATTTATGTTCATCATATTTTTTCTCTGTACATTGATAGGAGTGTAGAGGAGCAATGAAATCTAAATGTTTGGTATTTATGTTACATATTTTTAACTTAATGATTCTCATTACTAACTTGCTTTTCTTATAATTCTCAAAACTTTATAAGTTCTTTGTCAGGGAGCCTTAATTCATACTTAATAAAAAGGAAAGAGAGAAATGTCATAATTAGTCTTAGCATTCAATTAAAAATTGAATGATTATTTTGGATCTGATTACTAATACAGTCAATAGTCATTTCAATAGTTATCTCACTAATATATTTTAGCTTTTAACTAAATGAAGGAATAAAAAACATCAGGTAAACATGAAGTCTAACTACCCAAATAAAAAAAAAACTAAGAATGAAAATTCAATGTGTGATCAGCTGATTAAAGATTTGATTTCAGTAAAACTTCTACCTGGCTTATATTTCAATAAAAGTTTAGAAGAGAGGACAACAATGAATTCGTTGTCCTCTCTTCTAAACTTCCCACACATGGTGGTGGGAATACCATCCCACCATGTGTGGTGGGATGGTATTCCCAAAACTTTTACAGAAACATGCGATTGGTGGTCTATGCGACACAAAATAAAAACTTAGATGGGGAAATTAAAGGAAAGCCCTCCAGTGCACACTCCTTCACATTTTTGATAATAAATCAATAGCTGTTTAGTTTTGAAGTGAAAGGGAACTTATAGATGTTTTAAAATTTGTTTACAAAAAAAATCCTGAAGTGTGCAAAGTATATTCAGTCCTCTTATATGCCATATCCTTCAATAAAATCCAAACAACTCCGTCAGAGGACATTTAATTAGCAAATACAGTACAGGAAAGCCCTGTAGCGTATTAATTTCATCTTAGTTTAAACTTAGCTGTTCTGTGACGACATTAACTTTTTGTTTGGTCGTTAGTGAACGGTGAGCATCATGGCGATCAAGGAACACAACAAACAGTCCCAGCATACAAGAGTTTAAAACAGGGTGAGGTTATGAATCGATATCTGAAGTTTTGATCATCTCAAGGAGCATTTTTCAACCTAGACACAAACAAGATATCCGTGGTAGCTCAGGAATAGCTCCAGAGATCCATTTCTATCAACAAAACTATTAGTTGTATACCAGCTGCTGCCATTCATGAGTGGGACCCAGGAAACCTGTCAAATATGACAGAAACTGAACTATTTTCTTCCGACTTAAATTTTTCAGTTTCACCCTAAATTATGTTGGTCTTTCACATAAAATCACAAAAAATACACTGATGTTTGTGGTTGTAAAGTGACCACAAAAAGGGCTAAGAATAGTTTTGCGTGGTGGCATACATTTCTGGGCGTGTGTGAGAGGTGACGTTTCTGAGGAGGAGGAGCTCCAGAGGCTGGGCAGGCAGCAGGGGACCTGATCTGCAGTGGAGATTGGGGTCAGGCAGGTTGAAGGAACAGACCATGTCACTTTTTACGCCCCAGTAGTTTGCTTGATGGAGCATGTAAATCATCAACAGAGACCTTTAGCATCTCCCCCACCCTCTATCTGCCTCTCTTTCCTCTTTTCCTCATCTCACACCAACACACACCTCCAAACTAATTCACGACAAATAAAAACCTTTGGCCCATGACCGGAGCCACCTTCCAAGTGTCTTTCCTCACCTTTTCATCTTTCCTGTCCAACTTTCCTCACCACGGTGACTTGCAGCCACTGAAATTGAAAACTTAACCTTTCGAACAGCTGACACATTTGTCACAGTTTGAATTTGCTCAAGGAAACGTGTGATACACTTTTAGTGGCTGAGAGTTTGTTTTTGATGTCTCCTCTGCTGCGGTCTTTTCTCCTCTACGATGTCCTGTCCTCTCTCATCCCATCAGCCACAACATAACGGCTCATTATATCATCTAGTCAAGCTGAGAATGCTCCTCTAAAACAGCGGGGATAGCCTCTGTTGTGTGTATGACTTTTTATCGTCCTCTAATCATTTAAGAACCGTGTTTGTTTGTTTCCCATTGTAACTGGTTGTCAGTATGCTCCGACAATAAGTCCTAAGGAGGGCTTTGCATCTATTTATAACCCTCACATTTTGTCATTTTACAAGCAAAAAACATAAATGTGGTTTAATATGATTTTGCACAATGTAACACAACATTATGATGTAAAGGGAAATTATACATGGATTTCAACTATTTTTACTAGGAATGCACAATATGTCTGCATCAATGACGGTATCAACCGAACACATCACCACTGTAAGAATGGCACTGACAGCATTGTGATGTGGGGAAGAAAACCTGCCAGAACTTACAATGAACTTGGAGGTTTGCAGTCAAATAATGTGAAATCTTTGAGTTCAGAGCCAGAGCTACCAAGAAATTGTTTAGCTCAAAGGTTATTCCCTTGTTAGAATTGCCTAATCAAAGTCCAGACCTAAATCCAACAAAGAATATGTTGCAAGACCATAAATTTCTTCACAGACAGAGACTGACCCCACAAAAAATGGGAATGAATGCAACCTTCTAGATGTAGAGCTGGTAGAGCGATGCTCATAAAGACCTGTGGTTGCAAGGATGATGGTTTGACAAAGAACTGACTCAAGATTTTTTGAAAGTTTTCGAAAAATGTATATCCAATTTATTTCACCGCCATTTTATTTCAAATAAAATAAAAATAACGGTGAAGTAACAACTGACTGCAACACTAGTCAGTTGTTCAACTTACTAGTTGTCAGTTGTTGAACTGACAACTAGTCTGTCAGTTCAACAATTGATTTTATCAAAACAAAACAAGATTTTATCTTCTAACGTGACAAAATGTAAAAATGTTTGTGATATGAATATCTGTCAGTTATTAATAGTGCAGCAGCTCAGGTTTCTGCTGCCCAAACTGCAAAGTTTGAATATGAGTGTAGAGCACATCAAGGCTGATGAAATCTGGGATCTTGTTCAAACACAGCTTGGTTTCTTTTCTGTGCCTGAGAGCATTTACATGTGAGGATACAGTAGATGTGTTTGTAAGTATGATTACAAAGCCTACTTTTCTCTTACTTGCATTCATGTTTTGTTTTCTCAGTTCCTTTGGAGAAACTTTGAAGCATTTTGAAAGATTTCGAGGACGTTTTTGTTTTAGCTGCAGTCAGTTGAGCATTTTCACCTTGTTCAGATTTTCACCACTGAAGGACAACTCACTTTTCTGCCTTTCCACTTCAGCAAACGTGCAGATTTTCATCAGAGGTGGTCACATGCAGTCTAATCAAGCAGAGCATTGTCGGGCAGCTCACCAGCTCTGAGTGACGTCACAAATTGATGGCTGCGTCAGCTCCCCGCATGTGTGTGATGTTGGACTGTCGGCTGTCGCGGAAACACTTGACGTGCGCGTCGCCATAACAGTAGGACTCCGTGAATGCCAGAGCCACCGGTGGAAAAACAGCATGCATCATTGAACCTGACACCCAACGCACAGGCTGTGACAAGTATGCAAATGATATAGCTGGGAGGCAAATATGCTTCACTACCACCCATCATGCACATCACATCACACAGATATGCACAAATGGATAGGTGCTCACACATGCAAGCAAACACACACAGAGACACACATCTATGCACACAGTTGATTGCACAAATATTGTCGCCATGCTCAGATGAACAGGTGTCCTCACATGAGTTGTCCCAAAAATGTAAAAGCTGACATGTCCAAATCCATGAATGTTTTTCTGGACATGCTGATAAGTCTGCCGTTCTTGGGAAGTCGAAAAAGTTTAGAAACATCTTTGGAGAAGGAAAAACTGCAGTTTCAGAAATAAGTTTAATTAAGCTGGCTGCTAAAAGTAAAATAAAGCAGAAGGCAGTAACAGGAAAAATACATTTACTAAAAGAATATTATACAGCAGAATTGAAATAAGTTTGCATTTACGTAAAGGTTTAGTTAAGTCTTGTCTTAGATTAATGTTGGGAATGAACATAGTTACTTAAAGTAGATAAATTAGCTCACCTGGTATTACATTACACTGATGGTCAATTAATTATCTAAGAGAAGTGACATAGACTATGCGATGCCTTTAAAACCAATTAAACTATCGCTAAAGCAACGACAAAACGTAGAGAAAACTTTCTTTTGTATTCTCAAATTTTATTCTGTTCTTTGTTTTAAAACATGCATGTTCAAATGAGAAGAAAGTCTGTAGATAAACACAAACTACAGAGTTTCAATCCAATAAGTCATCAAAACAGAAGCAAATCTACAACAAGATGGTTGAAAAAGAAAATAATCAATGTGTTGCAGTGGCCCAGATGAAGTTCAGACCTCAGCCTGGTCGACCGTTTAGGAACTATGCAAACCAAATGTTTGCAAACCTTTATGAACTGAAGCAACCTTGAAAAAATCTGTACTGACATTCCTGAAAAGCAATTTGAAAAAGCGATAATATTGCAAACTATTTCTGAGTGATTACTGCTAATACTTATCTTCCTGTGTTTAGTGTAGTTCACTTAACTTGAACATCCCCATATCTAAAAGACAGATGTAACGCAGTCAGAAAAAGAACATAAACATATAACTTTGTGACTTCACATTACTTATTAATTTATTTTTTTAAAAGAACAAAAGGCCTTCTCACCTTTCCTTACTCCTTATTTAAGTTAGATAGCTTGTATATCTAACAGGGACAGTCTGTTCTATCAGGGATTAAAATCGGCTCTGTTTTGTCCTCTTGGGCCTCCGGACGTGAGGTCTTTCACTTTGGTGATTTGCTATTGGGGACAAAAATGTCCCTTTCTGTATTGCTGTTGTTGACTATCCTTTTAATTAGCATTGATAATTAGCTCTTTACGTGTCAGTGCACTGACAAGACCTGCCAGTCGCTCATATTGATAGCTCGAATGCCCTCTTGCTTGTCTCCTTGTTAACTCCCATCCAATCTAGACAGCCTTTTCAACGTGACCCGTTAATTTCACCACTAGGGGACTTGTCTCTTTGTCACGTTGTCTCACTGTCTGGGAGGACGGGCAACGAGGAATGAAAGAAGCTAAATGTGTTGCTGACAGCAAACAGCTGCAGTAAACAAGTCGTGTCCCACCCCCCTCTCCTTTGTCTCACATGCCCCATAATCTCATCAGCGTCTAACCTGGCACGCCCTTGAGCCATGACAATGACCTGTGATTGATTAGACAAGACCATTATTGTGTACAAAGAATACATTTCAGTGAAAGGCTGGAAAGATGCTGATGCATTGCATGCCGGCCCCTTTTGCCCTCCTCAACAGTGACTAGTGATAATACTGATAATAACAGTTTATTACACAATTTAAACAATATTAGTAGGAAATATCAAAGTGTATATCTAGCAACATCACACCGAAATGTTTCAGCTCATTAGACAATTTTTTATATCAAACAATGATAACCTGAGTAAATAAAAAGTAGCTATTTTCAAATAAGGATTTCTTTTATAATCTCTTAAGGTTATAAGTTATCCAAACTGGCATGGCTCTGTGAGAAAATATACTTGCTTCTCTTTTTAAATAATCAATAAACTTGGATCAGGCACATTTTCTGTTTCTCTGACCAGCCACACACAAGCCTGGTTGCTGGTAGACTTGTAAAATTGGTAGACCATCTAATCATAACTATAACAAAATGAAGCAGATGAAAAGATCTCAGTCATTTGCCTCAGTTCAAAGAAATTCCAAGAATGAAGCAATTTCTGAGGATAGTGTGATGGTCAGTGACTGTCCGCAGCTTAAGGTCCAGGACCACTCACCACAATTAATGCAAAAACAAATTCTGCTTTACCAGAAGATCCAAGAGGAGGATGTTGGCCATCCCTCGGTGCCTTAACCATAAGTGATTGGGTTAAGCAGCAGGACAATAATCCAAAGCTCTCCAGCAGGTCCAAAACGTAAAAGAGTAAATACAGGTTTTGGAGTGACTTAGCCCGAGTCTGGCTTTAACTCAGATTGAGATGCTGCAGCATGACTTTGGACATGCAAAATACTTCAGGGTAGCTGTATTAAAACTTTTCTGGAAAGAATCGCGGGCCAAAATTGAGTATTATGCAGGAAAAGTCTCATTGTCAGTTATCACAAATGCTTGGCAGCATTTATTTCCGCCACAACCAGTTATTAGGTGTATGAGGCAATTAATTTGCATCGGGTCAGGTTGGTTAGGATAGATTTTATCGCCTAATAAATCTAATAATTGTTTGTGTTATTTCCGATATTACTAATGTTTTATCTGAAATATTTATGTGTGGTTAAAAAAGAATAGTTGAAATCTATAAGGGTGCAAATACTATTTTTTTATTTTTTTTTTCAAATCACTGTAGCTATTTTAAGTATCTCCATGCCACCCAACATTGTAATCCTAGCTACAGCTTTCCTGGCTCCCAAACACATAACTTCCTGCTGCATCGATGGCCTCAATCCAGAACCCACGGTTTCCCTCGGCACCAATCCAAGCTGCAGTCAGGGCATCCTCCGTGTCTCCGACCTCCAACCCAGCGGAAGAAGCTCTCCTTCAGAAGCTGACCGTCCATCACAAAACCTCCTGTAATAGACGGTGAGTCGTGACGAGACAAGCTGAGAGGCCATCTGCGCTCGGTGGGGTCTGGGAGATATTTTTGTCACAGAGCGTGCCTGGCTGAGGAATCCGGGACTGGCAGCAAACTCTGCTGATGAGAGAAAGCTGTGGAAATCATCAAAAAACTTTCCAGAGGTCACCGTGGAAACATCAAGGATGGAAGGAGGCTTTAGCATGAAAGCTGGTTTTCTTTTGCAGATTCTTAAGTGTCACAGGGCAAATTAGACACTGTTTCAAAAAAACTGAAAAGCAAAAAGAAAGCTAATTTTTTCAAAGCATGCAGACTTCCATTTATCTGAAGAACATTGAACAACTTATTTTTAAAGTGGAACACTTTAAAAATAACATTTCTGTGTGTGACATTACAAACAGTTTCATCATCCAAGGTGTGTAATCTTACTAAATTATTTAGAGAACCCAGGGAAATCGTCGTTCTAAAACTAATAATCAATTAAGGGAATGATTGCAGTGATCTTGAGCCCTCAGGTTGCTCCACATCAAAAACAAACATGGACCAATAGTATAAATTCAGGTTGAAACGCCAGGATGCATTTAAAGAAAAAGCATAAGGTGTGATGGAAATCTGCTTCTCAAGCTCCTGGAGTGCCACGCAGAGGGTGGTAGTGTACGGTCTATGATGATGCTTCTGGTTTTGTTGAGGTTTTGTCAAGTTGGAGCTATCATTGCTGTATCCATCGCAGACAAAAAGGGGACAGCCAGTGATTGTTTCTGGTCTTTGTGGCCCCCTAGAAAGCTTTCAAGCTAGCATACCACATCATGACACACTGTGCCAGTTCTTGTTTACGCTGTTGACGTTTCAAGTTTCTTTCTTTTTTGTTGAACCTCTCCACTACCTCATTGGGCTCTCTTCTAATGCACCTGGAGGTCCAGCAACATTTTCTTGGTTTTTCCAATAGTCAAGGCCAGGATGTTGATTCTGCTGCACATTGACAGAGTTTCTTCTCTGTGTGCTTGCTCGTGTCAACTTGAAGTCACACCAACCACCGTTTGTGTTGTGTCATCTGTAGACTATTTGATAGTGTATGCAGAGTGGGTCAGGGGCAGTTATGGCTATATAGAGGATAGGAAAGGGAACTTAGCACACAGCCCCGCATGGAGGCACTGTTAAATGTGATGATGGAAGAGCTGGTTTCGGGCAGTTGGGGAAAATCTTCCATTCACTAGGGATACTACACAGTCTGGAAGTCTATCTTGTCTGTCCATCTTTCCTTCCTTGTCTTTCTATCCTTCATTCTACACTCCTTTTGGTTTCCATAAGTAGGACTATAATCAATACAAAAACATCCTCCCTAATGTGCTGACTTTCTCCAGTGCAGCGTGAAGAAGTGATGGCCTCTGCTGTGGATTGGTTGGCTCTGGAGTCAGGGGTTAGAAAATAGATATTAACATACTGCATTGTGAGTTTCTCAAAGCACTTTAAAACAACCAGTGCCCGCTCTGTTTGTCATTATTCCTTTAGATCACAGGCTTTTGGGGCGTAGGGCTAATGGTGGTAGATTTTACATAGGAAGGAATAATGGTGTCAGGGAAAACAGAGCATGTTAATGCATGGGAAATCCTGCTGGTCCTGCTGCTCTCACCATTTTCAGCATCTCTTACTTGTTCCTATCAGTTGGTTATGTAAGGAATGGTCTGTGATAGAAAAGTGATGATATGTAGAGCTGTAATCCCAAATAGGGTAAAAAAAAAATGGTTATGTTTTACAGCCGGTGAATAACTAGTGAAAGTATGAGGTCCATAAACAAACACACACGCAGCACACACCCACACACTCATGCAAACAGTGCAGGTTTCACTTAATGAAATGCTCCCAGACAGCCAGATGGTGAAGAAACCGGAGTCTGGAGTCATGTGGGGAGTACTACCATCAGCCTGTGGTGTAAAGAATGATGTCCAGTGCTGACTTGTGAACATACAAAGGCCAAAAGGTGACAGACTAACCACAGAGGGGATTGCTTGCTCATTCACAGTTCTAATTTACCAAGAGTGTTAGCTGTGTGTATGTGTTTTATGAGGTTACTTGAGGAAAATCATTTTCCTTTGACTACTTGTTAGAACCAAAGGTTTAATGCAAATAACTAGTTAAAACAACTATCTGCTTGTTGATTATTTAAGGGGGGAAAAAATCTATCTTGTTTTGGTTTGACTTTTGTTTTTTAGTCACACAGCTGAGACAGATGGACATTTCCTCAGACGACAAACCAGATCTGAGTATCAACAAGGTGATGGCCAAGAGAAAGAAAGATTATGACATTCTGCTGCTTCATCATCCTCCAGACGGATGAAGAATGGAAACAGCCAAACATCAATGGCACAAGATTAGGAAAACCCCTCATGGATCTGTTTGTCCTGTGTCTGGATCCATTTGAACATTACATATGGATTGAAGATGATTGAAAAGGGTGGATGAGATGTATTGAGACAGACTGGCAGCTCGTACTAATGTGTTTTTCCTACTGCACTTACTTCAGCAATTCAATGAAATTTATTTCTTGTAGTGTCAATGTTCTTATTTATTCGTATTCACCGTGTCCTCACTCTTGATGATTGGGAACATTGTTGGCATTCAGTGTTCTTCTGTTTCTTCATTATCTGAAACTGACTGGCATTATTACTTGCCTTGCTGTCTTAATAATCCCAGGCTTGACAAAAGCACTCATAGACACTCTGCTGTTTTATAAAAGCATTCAAGTTATTGATGGGGGTCCCTAATGTAGTAAGGGACAGCTGAGATGATGTGTGCACTCACCTCTGAATTTAAATTAGGCCTCAGTTTGTAAGTAATTGCTTTGTCTGATTCATACCAGCATCATACATTTGTCTGATGTGAGTGAAATGCAGTCACTTTAGCCCAACTTATTTTAGCCGTGCGTTGCAGCCTGAACATTTGCACTACTCATTTCTCCAGGTGCTTGTCTTAAGTTGTTTATTACTGATCCCCAGGTTTGTTGGCAAGGACAAATGCCGTGTTTTTGAGACTGTTTCATATTCATGCTGCTCGTGTCTGAAGATTTATGCCTGTGAAGCATGCATCATTGATCTAAAAAAAAAAACGTATAATACCTTAAATACTCATACATTTTTGACATTTTTGAAGGGTTTTTTTACATTGGGGTTGTGGGTTTTAGTGTGCTATTTTTGTACTTGTGGTTCACAATGTTCTGCCCTGATCTGCTGATTCTGAAAAAAATAAATAGATAAATCACACATCCACCCTTAGCACCCATTTTCTTCACCTTGTCAAAGATATGTACATTTTAGACCTTCCTCATAGGATCTGATCATTTTGTTCCTTCACCATTTAATTCTTTCTGGGGATGTTTGATATAAACTATATGTCCAGGGGGACATTTTGTACTGTACAAATTAAAATTTTCTAATATCTCTTCATATTCTACTTTGAAAAAATAGGATTATATTAGTATAATAAATATTAGCTACCAGCAAAGTTCCACTTAGTTATTTTGGTTGAATCAGGGGTCATCATCTTTCACGTAGCAGTAAACAGGTCCATACAGGGTTAACAACTCCAATCAATAGAAACCAGGTGTATTTTACAATTTTTTGAAAGTACAACATAATGCCTTGAATCTAAGTGGTATAAGTCAGTTCCTGACGTTTTGTGTGAATCAGCAGCCAGTTGATTTGATCGGTTTAATTTTGCTTGCAGCCTTAATGAGACGACCAGCTTTGCATTGATTGACACCAAACAGAGAAAAAGTCTTGCCTTTCTTCAATGTACAGTTGAAAACTTTTTACATGCACTGTCTTGATGGTTGAGTGCATGAGTTCAAAATCGTTTTAGAAGTAGTCAGTGAATAAATGGCAGTCGCCTATAAGTAATAAATAGGGATGAACTGGCCTGGAGCCCCTCTTACAGAGCATTCTGACTTTCTGAAATAAAGCACATGTGGAGTACAGTTTAAAGCCAGCCATTTTGTTCTTTCTGGGGGATAAGAGAGGTTTTTTGTTTCCTTGAAATGTTTGCCAGCTGATGTTAAGTCTTCGGGAGGTATTGCTGTGAAGCTTTTTAAGTAAAACAGCTGCCTCCTGCCAAGAGCAGCCAGGAAAACAAAGAGAGAGCTACAAATGATAAAAATTGCAACACTCAACTACAAAATGCTAAAAGGTTTTGTTTGATAGGGGATGCCAGCTGAATTGGTCAAGACCAGGTTCTTTGAGGGTTCACAACTAGAGACTTTTTCTTTTTTTTTTTACCTTGCATGATATTTTAGATCTTATTGTCTGATTTTTTTATTTTCTTTTATTCATTTATTTATTTTATTTTGCCATATGTTTTCACCACATTTTCCATTTGGTCATGTGTGTAGTCTTTAGTTTCAGAAGCAGAATAAGCCTTAATTCCCTATTCTTAGATATGAAGCTGGGTAGGAATGTGGCTCGAACCTTCCTGGATTATTACAAGCTTAACAACCTCACCAAGGACAACAGATCCACTAATATACACTGGTAAAACTTTATTGCAATTTTTTGTTGTTGTTTTGCTGTTTTCTGAATTAAATACCACAACTTTGTTGATATGTTTCTGTCTGCAGGGGTGATGGGATTTCCCAGACGGGCAAAAGCAAGATTTTGAGCAGCACTTGTGCTGTCAGAGACTCAGGTGACGGCAAAAAGGACAAGACCCAAATTTTCGGACACTAGTGGACATAGGTGGAGCACATATTAAATATAAAGCATTGCAACAGGAGGATCAGACTCCATCCTATCGATCCAAACATGTATCTTTTAGGGTCTCCAGAACACTGGGACCAGTTACCAATCTAACACAAAATATAAACACATTTTCACGTCAGCATATGAATCTCGAGTTAGCCTAGCGCATGTTTTTGTTTTCGGACTGTTGGGAAAAAAACCAAACACACACACAGATTAATAGACAACAAGAAGTAAACTTCATGCACACAAGCTCTTGTTTTCCTGATCACAACGGCTTATATGAAAAGATCTATAACAGTGACATGCTTGACACTCAAACCATCTTTTCGTATATGTGTGCCTCTTATAAAACACATAGATATGAAAGCTGTGTGTAGGTGTTTGGGGGTGAGGATTATTAATTTAAATTAATTTTAAGGCCTTCCTCTGGCAGCTTTATGTTGTACAGAAAATATGTGTTCATGTTACGATTGACTTGTTTAATTTATTCCCCAGACAGTGTTATGTCTTTTGTTACTATTATTATTCATTAAATATTTAACCACTTCATACATCTGGTCTGCTTGATGTAGTTTTGTAACAGAACTGCAAAGCCTGTTGTTCCATGATTAAAGTAGACTGAAACAATGTACAGGAATGTGTTATTTATATTCCCGATTCTAAACCCTTGGGCATGCATTGTAAAATACTTAGAGCCATATATGTCTTAATGATGAAAAATATTAACACCATCCCAGGTTTTGTTGCATCTCATCTTGTTCCAACCATAAACTTCACTGTATTTAACCAGGGTTGTGTTGGAAGAACAACATAAGTACAAGTACGTGATTGTGAAGTGTAAAACATATGTTTTAATCACATCTGACGAAAACACCCTCTTCCAGCCGTTTGCTGTGCTCTCTGCAAGACTTGTATTGCAAATGAGACTGTTTTGTTTTGTTTTCTTTAGCAATGACTTTCTTCTTGCCGCTTTTCCATAAAGAAGAAATTTGAGGAATTTGTCGCAAAGATGAGTCACATGACTTTCCACTTCACTGATTGTCTATGTTCTCAGTTTATGTAGTGCTTTATTATATCTCAGACGACTTGCAGTTGTGCCATATTCTCCATTTTTTGTTGAATTGATTGTGAGCTGGGAATATTGTTTTATAAACAATGCACCTCCACAGTTGGTATTAGTTTGAGTCTTCATTGTGTTTGTTCTCTAATCTTCTCTAACAAGCATCTTGAATAACCACAGAACAGCAGGATTTATGAAATCACAATAAACAAAGGTTGGTTGCATTATTTTATTTAGGGCAAGGGAGTAAGTACATGTCACACTTTTCAGATTTTATTTTTTTTTTCCAATGTGTACTACTTTATCTCACTTCCAATCCAGAAAAATGCATTGCAGATATTGTGGTTGTAAATTTAAGTGACAAAATGTGAAGTTCAAGGGATATAAACACTTTGGCTGTTCGCTGATGTTTAAATAGAATTATGAATATGCATCTATTTGACTCGCAAGGATGAATAAAGGACATTAAACTTTTGCGGATATCCAAAACGAATGATGCAGATGCACGATCATTTTTGTCATCATTTACTTCCTCCTCGTTTTTTTTTTTTTTTTTTTTTTTTTGTATTTTTTAGCTGGTATTAGATTGAGTTTTACTTTATTGTTGGTGAAGACAAGGCACCATAATAAGACCGCTGAGAGATTACTGATTATTAGGATATTTGGTGCCAATCCCAGCTGTTACACCGGGATTATTTGAGAAAGCAACAAAGTGTTCTGATTTGCCACTTTGAGGTCACGTGACCCCACATCCGCTCTGCGGCTGTTGCTGTTATGACAACGAACTTTGGAGGGGCCAGATGAATGGTAGCAACGGAGAAGATGGTCAAGTCTCACAAGAAACACAACAATTCCCTCCGATGTACAGTGTATCTGGACATTGAGAGAGTAAGTGTGTCCTGTATGCGTCGTCACAAAACCCCGAAGGCGGACTTGTTGCTGGAGGTTTAGGAACGTAAGCTAGCTAGCAAGTTTACACCATGTTTTCCTAAACAACGTTGATGAAGCTAAGCAGAAGATATGCTTTTATATTTGGTCACACAGTGTTGTTCATGTTTTACAAACAGTATTACTTGCAAGTATTTTAAGACATGACATGGACGAGTTTATAAAAACCTAGAAATGAATGCTTCATAAAAGTTAGTGTGTGTGTGTGTGTGTGAGAGAGATTTCTGTGATTTTTTTTTAACAGTTAAATGTTTCCACAATGGTGCTTTGTAATTAGATCACTTGTTGCGTGGTTTATTTTAAATTTTTTAAGTCCAGCTATACCTTGTAAGTGGTTTTTACAGTATTGGTCTGAAAATTTGTTCCATTTATTCTTCCAACTTTTTATTCCTCCATCCTCCCTGCACCCTAATGTTTTGCAGGATCCTGTCAAAATATTTGTGGTAACTGCATTGAATTGTTTTGTTTATACTATTACATGCACACTTACATCGTTTGACTGCAAGTGCAGATTAAATTGTTCCATAATGAATGTTTAGGAAACCTACATTTATAAAGCAAATAAAAATTACCGACTGGATTTACAGGAGGTTATTTACTTCAGTATGCCAAATATGTCTTTCCTTTGTGGACATATTTGTCTTTGATTCATGCCAATTGGGATCAGGTATCTGCCACCTACCAATAGATGTTAACTTAAGTTGCAAATTTGAAAAAGGTATTTTGAAAGTTAAATCAAAAACATGAGCAATTTGTTATATTATTAATTATATTTCTAATAATGCGAGAGGTAATCTAAATGTAAAACTGTGACTGCAAATTTATGAATTGTTGCTATATTGAACTAATCTGTGGGATTAGTGACACGGTATACTGTTTGTTTGCAGGTTACATGCCCAGATGTCCTCCTTAAAAAATTGTATGGCATCTACATCAGTGTGCGTATTATGGGCCAGTACAGGAAGACTCCATGTTTGCCTCCTGTTTTCCCTCTAGTGTTCAATCACAGGATGGTTTTTGCCAAGGTGAGAACAAAACAGAAAACTGTTTGCTACACTCCGTTTCCGTCTGTCTACAGCTGTTTATTATTAGAACGAGTGGCTTGTGTTATAACTGCTGGAGAAGTTAGTCGTGTATTGACTTTTACCTGCATTGGGTCATTATGAACAACTGTCCATCCCTCATTTAAACCTTTGTTTTTCTCTCTGAAACCTTTCTCAGCATTTTATTCATACTTCTTAAACTTTTCACAATTTTCACATCACCATAAACTTCAAAGTATATTATTGTAATTTTATGTGACCAAGACAAAGTAGTTCATAATTATGAAGCAGAAAGATTTTCAAGTTTTTTTGTTTTGTTTTGTTTTGTTTTCTTCAAATAAAAATCTGAAAAGGGTGGCATAGATTATGAGGACTCAACAAATGCACCATGGGCTTATATAAAACATATTACATATTATAGCATGGATACTCTTTCTTTCCCCTCCAAAATAATGCACTGCTTCGTTTTGATCAGTCGCTTAAAATTCCCATTATGTACATTGTAGTTTGCAGGTGTGACATTAAAGTTTTTATGAATACATTCTTGATATTCTCACTCTGATAAGTTAGCCTGTTTGCACTGATGAGAGTGACAGGTAAATTCTAGCCTGTCAGCCTGATCTTGTTTTGATTATTGATTTGTTTTGTTTGCTCTCTCTGTCTCTCTCTCTGTTTTACCAGACTTTCTCTGGCATTTTTGACCCTGCTGATGTAGCTGACCTCCTCGAAGGTAAATGGCCATCTGGGATCTGCTTGCTCATCTCCTAGTCCTAGATTTTGTACTTTGCTATTAGCTGAGATAGCAATCATTACAGACTGTTTGTGCTTTCCCCCTCCTCAGCTGACACCACACTTTTCGAGCTGATTCAGTTGGTCCCTCCAGGTATGCTTTCTGATGATGCCATATGGGCACGTTAAGCTCAACTCTGTTAAGTCATCGCACTGTGAAAAAGGACTTTTTAATGTGAATATAATGTAACAGTATGTGTTTCTGTTACTGTGCATTGCTTTTAGAGGGGGATATTCTTGCCACAATGGAAGAATGCAGCAGAGATTTTCTGTATCCGGATCCCAGCCTAGTTTCCAGTGATGGACCTGCAAAAAGAGAAATGATGATGAAAAGAACCTCCTTGTTTCCTGTGAGTTGGTCATGTTTTTTCATTTGTGTAATGTTTTTATGGGACTAGGTTTGAATGGGTCAGACTTATTGCAGTTTATTTCTGTGTTTATATAAAACAAGTAATACTATGGATAGTATTGGAAGCACTATCTTTCATTATCTAGGAACTTTATTTCTTCTTTCTTGTGATCAGATAGATTGAATAAGAGCTCCATCTGCATATAGATGTCTTTAAAATTATTTCTTGAAATATTTCTGAGGAATACTATTGTAAAAAAAAAGAAAAACGTCTCTCCAAGAAAACCTCACATTCCATGTATTAGTTTACAGCCGTCTTCTTTGACATCCCGTCCCTCTTTGTGTTTTTTTTCTGCATCCTAAATGCTGACCGCTGTCAAAAGATCAGCCATAGATTCATCACTAACATTCTTTAAAATTGGATAAGGAGGGACTGAATACTCTGGAAATACAAGTCAGGATGGCAAGGAAGTTGAAGGTTGAAAATTTGACTAATTGTGAATAAGACTGTCATGACACCGTCAAAACATGATATAACACCTGTCAATAACATGAGTAAGTCTTTATGAATAGTTATGACTGTTGTCATAAAGTGTCATTCAGTATATGATGACACTTTTAATACAAAGTTGACATTATTCTAAATGTCTTCGTTATGACAACTTGACATTAACCAAGAAATCATGATCTGACATAAATTTGTTGTAAAAGCATTACTGATTGAACTTTAGCTTTAATAACATAAAGCTACATAATTTTTCAAGTTTAATCAGTAATACTTTTATAACAAATTTATGTCAGATTATGATTTCTTGGTTAATGTCAAGTTGTCATAACAAAGACATTTAGAATAATGTCAGTTTTGTATAAAAGTGTCATGATTTACCGAACAACACTTTATGACAACAGTCATAAATGTTTACAGAGACTCATGTTCATGACAGGTGTTACGTCACGTTTATGACGGTGTCATGACAGTCTTATTCACAACCCATCAAATAAAGTGGTACCAAAATTTGTTCTTTTTTTTCCTGTTGCTTCTCGTTTGCAATAAAAAATATTTAAAACAGGGTCACATGAAAAAAAGAACAGAAGCCCTTTTGCAAATCTAACTACATGGCTGCAAGATTTTGTTTATACTCTTTTACTATTTATAAAGCCAGTAGATTTAAACTGCACACCTTTACACCAGCCAAGCAAGGAACAATTCATTTGATTTGCACCTTATTTAAATCCCCATGACATCTACAACCACCAGACATTTATTTGTGAAAGAATATTTGTTACTTCTTTTCTCAGTGGTTCTGACATCTGTACAGCTATGATTGGAACAGGCAGTTAAAATCAAAAGCACCACTTTGTCTTTGATAAAGTGTTTCATTTACAAAAGATAAGGTTTTCTTGAAAAGCAGTTAACTCTATCAAAACAATTTTTAAAAATGTGCATTTATTTCATGTTTTTCCCTTCCTTGCACCTCCTGCTTTCATCCCTTCATCTTTCCCTAACTGCTGTTTGTTTTCCCATCATTCCCCTTGTCCTCCAAGGCACCAACTGGCATATTTAAATGTCTTTAAACACTGTTCCCCTCGCCAGTGCTTTTATGTGTTTGTGTTTGAGGCCTACGTAGCAATTTAGATGTCTCTCCAAAAAGTGGCATATTATTTAAACATCACTGGAGCCTTTCTGTGGTTCTGCTGTTTGTTGTTTTCCTTGACTCAGGAACAGAGTGAAGATTTGTGCTCGTAAATTGGTGTCCCTTGCAGAGCTTTTATGTGTCCTTTTGTCTTCCTGTCGCTCTTAAAGGTGTTGTTTTCTCTGTTGTCCGTCTCTTGCCAGGGAATCTCCCCGAAAGTGGAGTTTGCAACAACGTCAGTCATAGATGAGAGTGATTGGAGAGACAGCTGGGTTCCTTCACCTGTAAGTGTTTCTGTTTGATATGTCTTTGTGTGTCTGTTTGCTCTTGGCACAAATATATGATCCCACATGTCCTGAGCGCTAAAGATTGATCTATAGAAGACCATAATGAGTGGTGTCGCTCGCCATCACATTTGTCTGTTTTCACTAAACATGCCCAGCCTCTGTTGTTGCTATGACGACTGTCCATATGAGCAGCATTTCGAGGGTGTTTGTTCCCTCTTCGTGAATGTGATTATGAGGAAGCAGATCAGTGGTGCTGATACGGAGGCTTCTCTCTCATGTTCCTAAGTTTGCACATAATATCACTTTCCATTTTCATTTCGGAGGTCTTCATGTCCAGATAATCATGTGATCCTTTATCATATTTTTTGCTGTTATGATTTTTATCCCTCTCCTTCATTTTTCTGGTGCACAAGTAAACATCAAAATTTCAACCGTAAGAGTGTAACTTGACAATCAGTTCATTTTGGTAATGGTTTACAGCTAAAATGTCTTTTTCTCAGATTATTTTAAAATTGCACAAACTAATTTACAGGTGCTGTTTGTCATTTATGTATATCTAAAATTCATAGAAACATCAAAGTTGATGCCTATTTTGAGATTTCTTGTCTGTGATGATTTAGGGAGCCATGTATTCTTCTGCTGTTCAGAGAGGTTGTGTGGCAGAAAATTTAAGAGCACTTAAAACTTTTCTCTCTTGAAAACCTTTTACAGAGATTATAACTCCCCTTTCTCACAGAACTTGGTACCTCTCCAAACAGTCAGTACTTTTGGTGCTTGATTAGCAAGCAAATTTGTCTAAACCCAGTAGAGAATCTATCCATCAGGATAGTAATTGATGAAGTATCTAAGATTAATGATAATCTGTTGTACAGTTTGTTTTACATCAGTCATGTTCTGTTTGAGCACAATTTATCTCATTCAAAGGGACCCAAGAAGAGTTAAAATCAGCATGAATGTAAATTTGTCACAATCTCTTTGGAGCATATGATCTTTCACACAGTGGTTGGCATGTTGTGCCAAACAGACTACCTTGGATCTCCCAGGTGCAGTCACCTAAGCTAAGCTATTAGTTTGAATGGGATGTCAGTGACTGCGAAGCAGATTGTCACAGTGTTGTGCAGCGGCCCCTCAGGGGGATACCTGGATCACAGCACCGCTGTGACTGTCAGACAGTAGGATTTCTCCATTTTCTCTCCTAATGGCTTCTCAGCATAGGCATTTTCCTGACTACACGTCTCCCCTGCTGACAAGCCATGTTGTTTACTAACACAGCTTCAGGAGGAAGGCGTCTCCCACAAAACCTCGGTACCCATCAGTATGAACACAATCGTTACCAACATTTTTAACTTCAAAATAACAGTGCCATCGTTTGATGTGATTTTTTTGTATGAACGGTTTATAGTCTTTTTTTTCTCCACGGAAGCTGAATTACCGCTAATTTGCTATAATCAAATTGTATGTGAATCAAATTTTTGGGTTTATATGGATAAAGAAGGTGAACTTTTCCCAAAATGTTACTTAAACAGAATCCCCGAAAGAGGTTTCAACCACCATAATGTGCACATTTGTAATTTGAGTATAAACTTAATAAAATCGCAATCCACTAAGCAGATTTTAGCGGAATAACAAATTCATCACGGATATGTATGTCCTTTTCAGGCATTTTGTATATCTACTTTCCTCCATAAAATTAACTTAAAATAAATGTACCTTTTATTGCAACAGCATAATGTTACATTGAAATGTAAATGAAAAATGCCTTTGAGTACATTATTTGGTCTAGGGAAAATGTATCTGCCTTGCATTACGATGACATTAAGAGACATGCCTTGCATAAATGTTTGCAGAGAGGAAGAAATTTGAGATGACAATAAAAATATTTATGACTATACTTTGCAGAGATTCTGTTTTTTTTTTATGAATTTTCACTCGTGTCAAAATGTCAAATGCTTGCTATGGCTCCAACGCAAGGGCCACTTGACCAATTTTTTGATCAGTTCAGCTCATTTTTAACCTCTTGGGGTGCTCTTAAATTGTCTAGTGAGTTTTAAACTTTCAGTCCAAGATGATATGATGATCTTTAGGTAGAGGAAGAAGAAAAATTAGTAAACCAGTCTTTCCTTGTGCAACAGCACATTATACATCTTATATCCTTAATATCAATGCACACACTATAAAAACGGGGGTTGCAAAATGCTGCACTTCAAAGACATGATTTCATCTAATGCATCAAAAATGGGCTTGATTTATTTATGCTTCAACCCACAGGCTGGGATCCTGTGCAGCTGGAAATAGTTTAGTTCTCACTTTCGGACTTGCTTTATGTGCAACAGTGGCAACAAGTATTGTTTTAACACTAGGAGGTGCAGACTAGCATCCCAAAAGCCTAAATAATACTTGAACTACGACCCCAAAGCTGTTAGTGTGGAATATTGTACCTTCTGCCTGGAAATTGACATTAGTTATTGAATTTGAATTGATTTATAAAAAGTCATTTTAGATATAGTCATGGTTGTTATACGATTAACAAGAATAGTCAGACTAGTCGTTTAATTGTTTACGTCAAAATGACAGATACCACAGTCATTGTCCCTCCTGACAAAGTATTTTTCAATAACTTTACATTTATATTTTACTTTGAATAGGAACTTTGAATTTGTAATACACACAACTTCCTTTTCCCCGTGGTTATAAATAACAACCAACACCCATTTGTCTTCTTTAAATATGAGCTCCTTTCATTCAGGCACAGTTCTGCTCAGTTTTGTCCTTTCTCCCAGAAGTTGTCATTTTAAAATCATCGCCGCTTTGCACTTCCATGTTTGCTCTGTGATTGTGGGGATTTAAACATGATATAAGGATTAGCACTGAGACAGAAGCAGCTTCACAGAGCTACGAGGATAGCTGTAGATGTTAACCTTCCTGTTATTTATCAACATGCCAAGCTCTGTCGAGTGATGTCTTTATCCTCTAAAAACCTGTGGTGAAAATCACAGCTAATCACATTAGTCAAGCCTTCTGTTCGGAGCTGGGGATTGGAAAAATAACTCGCTTTCAGTGTCTGTCCAGCAACGGAAAAACAGATAGGAGTCACAGATGTGGGGGATTCAGGGACGGGGGCATATGTCCTAATTCCATTATACCAGATTATAGTCAAATGGCAGCTTTGATGATGATTTATTCATCGTTTGGTTTCTCTTAAAAATAGTTCCAATGTGCTGTGATTTTTCTAATTAGCATTTAGATTATCTTTGTTTTACAGCCAGCCAATGTCTCTTTATCATATTAGTCTAAGAGATGGCCATCAAATGCAATTAACATTTTATCTTAACTTATTTATCCCTGGTTGGCATTACCTGCAGGAAGTGAGATATTGCTTTAGAGAATGATGTTAGTGGCCATTAGAGTTATTGGAGTAATTCTGCAGAGGTTGTCTCCATGGCAGTGTGGATCGCCAGAGCTGTTTTCTTATAACACTTAAGTGGAATCATTTAGCTAATGGTTTAATGGTTTTGTCCAGCGAGAGCAAGTCTGTCAAGCCTAAGAGCAACGGCCTTAATGGCTAAAGTGGGGGATGTTGTCATAAAAAGGAATAAATTATGGCCTTCAGAGAACTTTGAACTTGATCAGATGTTGTGCGTTACATTAACATTTAGACGAGTGTGCCAGCATGTTAAAAGAAAGTTAACAGTCTTCTCTCTCACTCTCTGCTGCCCAAAACAGACGTGTCGCGTTTCTCCTTTGAGGCCGTGTGTAACCCCATCTTCGCAAAGATCAACAGGAAAGTTTTCGACAAAAAGCAAAACATACGATGTTGATCCAGGCAGTGTTGTGGGCAAAAACGGTGAGAAAAAGCCGAGCGTCGAGGCCGTGGTCACCAACTGTCCTCTGACATCAACGTCTAGATGTTTTCCCTTTGCCTCCCCATCAGACTCTAGTCCTCAAACAAACAAGAAGGACAGGAAACGGGGAGCTTCTGAGGACGCTGGGTACCGAAGGCCTACAGTTTCCTCCATGTCACGAACTCTGTCTCCTTACACGCACCGTAGGATGTGTGAGCTGACCGAGGAGAGCAGGCAGCGGATGAGCCACCTCCGCCTGGGGCCTCACCTCTTTCGCAAGTCAAAGGAGAAGCAGCCGCCCTTTTTGGTTTGTGATTGTTTTGTGTGTTTTCTTCTTCCTTTTTTTCCGATTTTTTTTTTTTTTTAAATCACATGGATGCACTATTTACCAAACAGGCAGTTAAAATCACAGCGTGATTCTGTTCAACCAAAACAATTGAACAGACCAGCATGTGCTCAGAAAATATAAAAATTGGAGTACTTGAGCAAAACCAGGCAGTTTTGTCATAATATATAATTTCCGCCTCTTCTGGATTTCCTGAAATTTTCTCAGCAAGAAGTGGATTTTATTTTATTCCCACAGCAAAACTGTCTCGAACAATTTCATCGCAATCTTCTATGTTTATAGTTTATATTAGGCCCATTTTCTTAGGATGGCTTTTCTGTCTGCAGTTCTAATATTTTAAACTGGCATTTTCTATTGCTACTCTGGTTTGCAGAATAAGAAAAGCCCAAAAAAGTTTTTTTATGCAACAAGTAAAACTAAAAACACTGGCTGCCTCTAATAATTAAATAAATGAAAAGCATAACTAATCTAATAATCTTAACAATAATAAAAATATAAAGTGTGAGTTAATGAATTAAATAGTCAATGAATGATATTCACAAAACAAACACGAAATTTGTTGTTTTCCAGGATCCAGACGGAAATTTAGTGACTGTGTCTGTAGATTTGTTCATCTGTCAAACTGGGTTGTTTGATGAATTATTATCTATGCTCTAAATTTAGATTTAAGTTTCATGATTGTTCAAATATTTTATGGGATTTCAGAAAAACTCTTTTGATTTTAAAGTTTAACAATATATAAACTATACATTTAATAGAACTGTGTTTCGGTGTTTTTTTTAGGTAGGGAAAATGTCCCTGCTATTCTAGATCCCATTAACGTTTTCTTTCTTTTCCTTGTATTGTTTCTTCTGTCCCTTCTTGTGTCCTTTTTTTGTTCCTTGTATACTTTTTGTTCCTCCTTCCACCCTTATTATGCTCCTTCTGATCTTCCAATTTTCTTTTCTCCCTTCCTTTTCTGCTGGTGTCCTTTTTCCTCTATTCATTATCTCCTTCCTTGTTTTCTTTATTATACTCTTATCTTTCACTACTTTTTGCTATTGCTCTACCACTGCAATCTACCTCCCTTCTCTCTGTCTTTCCATCGTGTCCTAAATCTCCTCTTTTTATCCTTTCTGACCTCATTCTCTTCCCTTCTTTGTGTTATCATATCCTTCTTTCTCTTCTGCTTCTATGCATGTATGCAACCTTTATTTAACTAGGTGATTCTCATTGAAATAAAACATCTATTTTTCAAGAGAGACCTGGTCAAGGCTGGCAGCAGCACATTGACAATTACAAATCAAAATTACAAATATCAAAACCCAATTAAAGTACAATACAGATAAGAAAGAAAGAAAAATAACACAGAGCAAACTGTAAGAGTAAAAATAGGACTAAAAAACCTGAGGTGGTAAGGACAAGAACAAAGTTTGTTATAATCAAAACATTTCCTACTTCTCCCAAACAAAGGTGCATAATAAGTCCTGATAGGTCCTCCCTCTGCACCTTTTGTACATTATATTTGTCAAACACCAAACAAGAGTAAAAAGAAGAGTTTTGCCCAGCTGAAGTGTCAAGAACAAGCTGCAAGAACAGAATGATCTCTTCCTGTTCTTAGAGCCCTGGGAGAGAGAACAAATATTGGCCTTTACCCTCCTTCAATCCACCGTTGTCCTTCCTGGTTGCTTTACTTTTTGCACCCTTATTTCTTTCCCTCCTCATTTTTTTTCTCTTTCTTTTTTCTCTCCTTGTTTTTCTTTGTTTCGTCTTGTCTTTCTTTTGTACTTTTAATTCTACATGCCACTGCATCTTCCCCTTTTTATCTTTTTTTCTTACCTCCGTTTTCTTCGAGTCTGGAATTACAAGAGGAAAAGTCTCTCAAGGATAGACTGTGTCTATGCTGGGATCTCCTCTCTTTTCTTGATCACATCCAGCAAAACTATTTGTATGATGATGAGCATAAAATATATAGAGTTAAGTTTTCCTAAAACCATGATTAAAACAAAAACAACACGCAGTAGAGCGTCTACAAGCCTGCCCATAAAAGCAGCATCAAGCTTGTGAAGTCAAGATCTTATGGGAACCAATTCAGTACCTTCCATTCATTCATGTAATTTGGTTTTTAAAAATCTTAGAATTAAAGATAGCTAATAACTTGATCACAGTTCTCTGTGTTTAATAATCCAGCAGTAGACTTGTTCTAAGCACACGGTTTAGAAGATTAATAAGAGCCTGAGTTGCTGCAGGTCACACCTCAGTGGGAGTTTCCCCAAATTTTACTTAATCATGCAAGCAGATTAAGTTAAGGATGTAGTAATAAGGCTATGTTAATCTTTTTATCTTAGCTTTTAATGGATTTTGACATCATGAATGGTTTTTGACGATTTGTACTCAGTTGTCCACACTGAGGGACCTGAACATGATTTAAAAGCTAACATTCAGATTTTTTTTAAAGAACAACAATTTAATTAAAGCCATATGTATCAAGAAAATACTCTTCACAAAGGGATAAATTTCTGTATGGCTGTCGGAGGCATCTTGCACACTGTTAACAGAGCAGATCATTAGATCCTGGTTTGTGTTTTTGGTGAGACTCATTAATGAAATTCACTTGATGATTACTGTTGTTTTATCTGAGGCAGGAGCAAGCTTTCCTGCCTCTGCATTTCCTGGGGGGTGATCCTCTTCCTATAATTAACCCCATTAATTGAGTGTCAGGCCGCAATTAACAAATGAACACCTCATGAAGTAGTTCAGCTTTGTGAGAAGAGAATAATCAGTGCGAGTTTCAGAGCTCCAAATGCTTCCTGTGTGCCGAGGAAAGTCAAAGTGTTAACGCAGAATGCAATTGGCTTCAAAAAAGTGGAAAGGAGGTTAAAAAATTGTTTTGCTTCATTCGAAACAATGTGAAAATGTGATTAATCTACTTCATTTGTCTTTTCTGTTTCCAGTGCAGCATGAGGAAGTCATTTGCTTATTTTTTTAGCATTCAGAGTTTTGCAAGACAGATTAAAGAAAACATGTTGAAGTGTTTCGTATTAAACACAAATTATCCTCTTATCCTGTAATGTTCCAGGTTGCTCATTACAGTGATACCACTGGGGTGGGAACACTGAACCGCAGCATGGATCGACACAGTTTCTCAACTGATCACACAGGTAGATCTCATGTTACTGCAAAAACTTGTCTATGCAAACTATTATACATTTATGACTTTGGAACATTTGGTTAGTAACAATTTTTTAAGTTGATGTTTACAGGTGTCTGATAGAAAAAACAAACTGAATATTTTCAGATTTTGTACGTTCTGATTTTAGTCTTTCAAGTTATGCTATATTCCCCCCCATTTAGAAACCCTCATCAAATATTTATAATAGGTTTTAATCTTTTTATATTAAAGGCTTTAAAGCAACATGTAGCTCATAATATCTTGGGTTAAACACTAACTAGTGATTTCTCATCAGGCAAACAGGGTTGTGGCTTCCCAGCAGGCTGCTGTTTTCCTCAGACTCAGCACTTTAGATCATAGCATTAGTTTATGTTCTATCTCTTTCATACATGTTCATAATATTCAGTTGAAAATTAAATGAAAATACTGTCTGATTTTATTGTTGACTGTTAGTTATACAATACATGGATGTGATTGGATCCTTTTATATGTCTTTCTGTAGATGCTTCTCTCTATGGAAGCTACAGGCAGAAGACAGAGCAAGTAAGTCTGATTATTATCTTTGAAATTGGGACGCCATGCCAAAGTTTAAAGAATGAATGAATGTGTCCCATCATGGTTGAGACACAGATGAAACACTACTCTTTTTTTGTGTGTTTGTATGTTTAAAGGACTTTTGTAGGGACCTTATGTTAAATGGGGCTGGATACATGTTTTGAAAACATTTTTAAAAATAGGTTCTCCCACTTCCTGTGTAATTTTATTAATTCTACGATAAGTATCGATATTTTTTTCCTCTGAAAGTATTGATTTTCCATCCGCGTGTATCAATAAATCAATTCCTACTTTGAGTTTTATGTCAAACCCACATGAATTAAATGACACTTATCACAGATGACATTTTTTACCCAGTTGCATATGTACATTAAAAGTGTAATGTGCAATTAATTAAATAATAAAATCTTATAAATTACCTTATCTAGGTAAGTAAGACAAAAAAAAAATTCCTTTTGTGCATAACCAAATACAAAATGCCACACAATTAACATTTAAATAAAGCAAATGTATAACAAACACAACATTTATTACACCATCAGTTCAATTAATTCAATCCTAGTATATGGAACAGTGACACAATGTTACCAAAAACACACTGTCTCTCTAAAATCTTTCAGAAAATCTTAAAAATGTATTGGATTGTATCGTTTGCTCAGTATTGTGACATATATCATACTGTGAGCAGAATATCGTGTATCGTATTGTATGGCATTAGTTTATCGCTGCAGCCTATGAACAGAATTTATGCTCTACTGCATAAAATCTTAATATAATAGATTGTGTTTTTAACCTGACAAATATGCAGTTCAAGATGTGTGAATAGATTTTAGAGGCCCAGTCGCAAACATTATAAACATTATTATCAATAATGACAACCTGGGAATACAGATATGTTCTTTGTATTAAAGTGCACTTTAGGACTAAAGCTCAAATATGTATAAAATAGACTGTGCATAAATTCCTCAGTTGCTTACATTAGTTTGTTTAAAAGTTTCAAGGTGAACACAGCTCACAACTTGAGTAACAATTTTTTTTATTTATTTATTTATTTATTTATTTTCTTACTTTTCTAGGTAGCATCGGCTTCAGCAAGGCTCCAGGCATCTCCGGAGACACGTTCCCGACATGAACCCGAGATCAAAGGCCCAGGCTGGTCCGAGCTGCGGCGGACCCGGTCTGTCTCAGCTTGTTCCGGCCTGGCAGTGTCAGAATCAGGGAGGCTTCTGAATGTCAGCAGCTGCTCCCTCAGAGACCGGTAAATCCCTTCCTCTCACTGGGTTTTCACATTTTATTATAACTTTTTAAACCTGGAAAGTGTCTCAAGATGAAACTATCTTTGGTTCAGTTTTAAAATAATTTCAGTGACCAAAAGCAGCTGCCGAGGAGGCAGAGATTAGTCTGCGTTACTAATGATCAAAACATTCTTTGGGAGTTTGAAAAATGTTGGAGATTTAAATTTAATCTACAATAAATTGAAAACAATCTAATCAAATTCAATAGGAAAGAAAATATTTACATCTACGCCGACGCTGTTTGCTGCAGACCGTCCTCATTGTCACACTGAAGCTGGAGCGACAACAATCCTAATTTTTTCCTGATGTTTACCCTGAATTTGTCAAGCTCCATCTGTGCGCATCGTTTATGTTTGCCCAAAAGATCTCGAAAGCAAAACAGGCACCTGTATGAGTTCCCAATTACCGTGTACAGCAAATATATGGAAATCCCAGGAGGTGTCTGGATACGCTGCTGCCGGGCAAATCTGTGGCTGTGTGTGTGTGTGTGTGTGTACATACATATCCAATCTTTAATTTTGATCACACTTGACGGGAGGGTTGAATTCTCCTCCACCTTTTAAATTACAGAAGCTGATGTTTTGTCATGTTTGGTCATTACTGAAGAAGGAGGCAGCAAGAAGGGAAAACAAAGAGGAAATGGTATTGATTTGTGTTTCTGCTTGAGACTGATGCATTTGACCCGATGCACACTTTACTACGTTCAGAGAGACCTTGTCATCAATCACAGGAGATGTGAGCTGAGCACGCCGATGCGACCGACGTCCTGTTTTGTTTGTTTGCTCCGCTTCGCTCAGTCCATAAGTAAACATTAAAATCAATAGACAATCTTAAACTGCAAAGTAAATTGCAGGAAATGAAGGATACTTTTCTCTCATCTGGAAACGCGGCAAGATTCGCTGGGTGGGAGATTAGACTTGGCCTTTGTAGATTCCCTCTGACAGTGACGGGGGCACGTCTTCTCCACCAATCTATGATCTATAAAGGAAATGACAGATGCCAGTGGCAGCTTTCTGCCCCCTAAGCCTCTGAGTCTCAGTCTATTCATGTCTCGGGATGATTTGTCCTTGATGACTTTTTGATGCAGGTACCGAGTTTATCTGATTACAGATGAAAAGCTCCTGTTCAAACACTGCCAGCGAGGACGAGACCCGAGTCAATCTGTCACTTATCACCCCTCCAGTGCCAACAAATGGACGTGAATGAGAGGCAATACAGAAGGATTTGTTTTTATCAGTGCAATCTTTTGTGTCTTGAGTTACTGTAGGAAATATTTATTTAAAAAGCAATGGTAAAGATAAGTTATTGCTTTCACTAATATTAATGACTGTCGGTCATAGATAGTTTGATACTTTGTTAAAATAACAAAAAAACAGTTATTTTACAAAAAACAATTATAATGGTGGTTTAGAGAATGTTAAATTGCTAATAAAAAACTGAAGTGTCAGGTTGTGATCTCAACATCCTCCCTTGTCTTATCTTTGGTTGGAGCACAGACTAGTGGACACAAGTTACATTACAAAAATTATATATATATATATATATATATATATATATAAAAATATATAATTTTTTAAGAGTGTTGGTAAATGCTAATATATCTTTTGAAATTCTATTCAAAAAGGGAAAAAAAATGTAACCCCTTTAAGCATTCTTGATATTTTGTTTTTGTTTAGAGTCTATTTTGACACGCCTGAGTGTTTAATGTAACCAGGAAAATGTTACTGTCAGACAAAGATGACCTAAGAATAAAGAAAGAAAAAAAAAAACCAGAGGGTGTTTACAATCAATTAAAAAACAAAAAGAAATTCCCCAGTGCAACACATTGTGGCCCGATCTAAAAAAAAATGTCAAGATCAGATGAGAAACACAGTCGTTGACATCTTCTCAGTTTGGAAAGGATCACAAACCCATTTCTACAGCTTCAGGAATTCAAGCTCACTTTGTCTGTGGATAAAGTGAGTCGTTACCCAGAAATGGAGAAAATATGAGTGGTAAATAATGAGTGTCCAGAGCATCTAGGAGGGTTCTTTTTTATATAATTTAAAGGATGTCTTTGGCTCTTTATGTGACATTGAGTAGATAGGAAAGTGGGTTGTGAGAGAGGAGATCAGGGACTCGAACCTGTGACAGCTCTACCTCCACGCCCATCTAGGATTTTAAAGAACCCAGAATGACATTTAAAACACTGATGGCTTCACTGTCTCAGCTGGATTGAATCAGGCCTGATCCAATCCGAGTCGCTTTGCATGTTCTCCTCATGCATGCATGGTTCTCACCCTCTGTACTCTGGTTTTCCTCTCCAGTCCCACAAACATGACTCTCTGCTTAATTCGTCTCACTAGGGTATGTGTGTATACTGTGCATCTCGCCCAATGAAAGATTGATTAAATGTTTGTTCTGGTTTTTTGTCTTCCTCAGACTTCAGGCTGGTCCATCCTATGGGGAACAGATCCACAACCGAATCCAGAAGATTCTGCAGACGCACAGAGCCACCTATGAGCACAGAGAGAGCTGTAACTTTTAATCCACCGCATGAGTATTTATACAGCACAACCTAGATGTTAATTCTAATGCATCCAGTGTTTTTCCTCTAAATTGTATGTCAAGGAACAGCAGTGCAATACCTATATCTATATATATAGATATATGTATATAGTAAGATTTTCTAACATGTCAGATTCCAACTTGCACTATTTTAATAGAAATCAAACCTAAATGTGAAGAGTCAAACCATCCCACACACGGTATTCCTCTTATTATATTTAGCATTTCAAACATGTGGAGCGTGTGAAGGCTTCTTTTCCCTCCTACCCGTCTTCTCAGCTCCACTGGATGTTTGAGCCAAACAGAGCTGTTTATTAAACTCTGGCTCAGGTTTACAGAAGGCCTGTTTTGCGTGTGTGGGAAGGAGACACGGAGGATGTAAGCTGCAGCTGTCGAGGGCTCGGCTCTTATAGCACAAAAGATAAGCGTGAAGGTAGCCAAGAGCCACCGCTGCAAGCCCTGAACTCAGACAAGAGATTTGAGCAAGAGAAAAGGAACAAAAGTAATCCTGAATGAAAGAGCCGGGGACACAAAGAGACCGAGACACGACTGAAATGCAAACATAGCAGCTTCATGGTATTACATGGAAATGTCTTTATCATTGACAAAGCTTTACAGAACATCCTTCTGTTATGGGATAATATGTTAAGGTATTTATCACAGCGAATCAAATTATAGCTCTATTATGAACTCTTGTCACTTCAACACAAAATAACACTAGATATGCAAAAAGCTCTTACATTTTTGGATAGAAAAGCAACAGAACTAATAATGGAAAATCTGACCTATTTGGGAGATTTCTGCATTTCTGCTTAAGTTCAAAATTATGCTACCTAACACTCAATCTCCATAAAAGGTCAAGCTGAGTTCGTCCTTTGTCACATCAATGTAACTTTTATTCTGCAGTCCCAATATTATCATAGTTAAACAAAATGTATGCATTTTAAACTTTACCTCTACAATCTTCAGAATCATACCAAAGATAGTGACAATTACATTTTTTTATTTTTAGGTAGACACTCCGAAACTGGTTCAGATTTCATTAAAAATCCAACTAGTGGCAAACAGAAGCAGTACTTATTAATCACTATACAGAGTTATGAAATCATCAGATCAGGACGAAAGAGGATTAGTGTTTCACTGTCGATACACTCGTCTCACACTCCTCGATGATATCAGTGTTCATGGAAAAGCCCCTCAGGGTCGGAGTTCACGACTTCTTCACTTCTTATGGAATTTCTTCTTCTGGCTCCTCTTCCCAGCTCTCTGTGCTGCTTTCTCTGCTACAATCTCCTGGTACTTCCTTTTATTCTTTCTGCATCGAGAAAAGAAAACTGCATTTCATGTTTCTGTTTTTAAAAGTCTGAAACATTAAAAGCTAGAAAAATGGGCATTTCTTGTGAAAATGAAGTGTGAATGCTGTAAGCAGAATGTTTTTGGAGAAAATCGGAGTACAAGGGTTTGAAAGAGGATCTGAATTGGAGTTTAAATTTATCATTCCAATTAAATTATGACCAAATTAGGATCATTCCGAATTAGTTATGAGACAGATAATCTGCGGGGAACAAAAAGTTGCGCTCCTTTGTCTTCTCTCTGTGGTCCAGCTGCAATCTGTGGAAATACACCACTTGTTCAGAAATAACCAATAAGAAGCAGGAGGAGGATCTAACGCTGTCAATCACAATTGTGTACACGCTGGTCATGTCCTCCCTCTTGCTCTCAGTATGCTACAGCTGGTTCCCCACACTGATCTGGAGCCCGGCTCTGATTGGTTGTTTCTGAACGGGAGCGCCGCATTTCTGTTGAACATCATTTTTTTGTTCCCCCTCAACACATTTTCAAAAGTTTACTCTGAGATTTTACCTCCGCAATAAAAGATTAGGGTATTTTTCCACAGGGTACATTGTCAAAACAAGAAAAAATAAGTCAAATGTAACATTGAAGTTTATTCTTCATGAGTTTAACTTACTGCCTGAACTCGGCATCATGCAGCAGCTCCTCCACCATGGTTCTCTTCCTCTCTTTCTTGGGAATACGGGAGTGATAGAAGTCAACTGGGCTGTCCACCACAGTGCCCACCTGTCAGACATGTAGAATGTGATTAAAGAATCATATCTCCACAGACTGTTACATCGTAGAACAACTATTTGAAAGATTAATGAAAATCTCTGCATTTTTGTAAGGAATCCGAGACGCCAGTAAACAATGACCTGGAAATACTTGGGGAAGCCATCTCTGTCGTTCTTCTTGTAGAACCTCTTGGGATCCAGGGAGCCTCTCATCTTCAGGACCTGAAGGTCCCCTTTCAACTCCTGGGTAACTTCTGGAGCTTTCATACCAAACCAACCGTCTCCCGTTGACTTTGCCCTCTCTGCCTAAAAAAAACAACAAATGATTTGTTCAAAACAAGCTTCATTGACGGAGAGCTTACCAGACTTCAAAAATGCTTAAATTGTTCAAACTCAGGGCTAACTTTTTAAAGCTTACTCTGTGTTTCAGCTTTAAGGCTTGTTTAGATTCACTATAGGGAGGCACTGCATCCTTCTTCTCAAAGTCCGGGCCGATCACACTCTTCTTCATCACCTGTGGAGAAGCACAAAAACTGCCACCCTGAGCACATCTCTAAAAACAACTCAGAGTAAAACGGGTCAAAGTTCAAAAACTTGGACAGAAACTATAAACATTATCTGAATAAATATGACGTTCATTATTCATTCTGCACCTCAGCTCACCATCAGAGAAACAGAGTAAGAAAAATCAATCAGTAATTTACCTCACCCAAGCTCTTCTTTTCCTTCAGCTTTTGCAGCAAGCTGGAGACAGGTTTTGATTTGCTGCCATCCAAACTGATGTATAAACCCCCGAGCTCCTTCACCCTGATGCCGGGGTCAATACGGGTGGACATCTCTGTCCTGAAATTAATAGGCATAAAGAAAATTCCTCAGGAAGTGCAACCACGTCTCATTCCTCACCGCCGCACGGCTGTGATGAAACCAAGAGGCTCTGCAGTCCTTTATATGACCAATCCATTTAAGAAAATAATAAACTCCCCAAACACATAATCAAGTGAGCAGGTTGCTCTCTGAATGAAGCACCTTTCATAGTGACAGGTAAGTGTTGCGACAATTCAGTAGAAATTTCTAAAGCACAAACCACTCTTGCAAGGATGAGTAGCAAAAAACTTAAGGTAAGCATTCCCTAAAGCTTGGATAATTAACCCTAACCTCCACTTTTATGGGTTGCTGCTGGTCTATTATCTACAAACACAGACCTTAGTATCCAGGTATGATACTAGATACTCCAACAGGGACATTGCAACTTAGACGAAAAACTAAGTATTTGACTATCTTGAAGTAGAAAATGATTTTAGAAGTGATAGAAATGAGATGCGAGTTAATATATTACAAAAACTGCTAGTAATAGTCTTTAAAATGCTTCCTCTAATTCAGTGGGTAAATGGACCTTTTAGTCATCCCGACCATTCAAAGTGCTTTAAGCTAGAGCCACATTCACCCATTTGCATTCTCAGACATGCACACATTCAAACACCCTACTGTATTTGCACCCTGCTTAGCATAGCTTTTCTGAAATTAAGACATAGAGGTATTCTGATCTTTTTCTCCACTTCTATATTACTCATTAAAGACTCCATAATTTGTACATTTTGAATTTCTAAAGCCAATAAAAAGCTATTCCATTAATTAAGAGTTATATTTTTCCATGGTGCCCAAAGTCAGAATTAGGATTTTTTTTTTCTTTTTTTTGTGGTTGGATGTGAGTAAAATTTAAATCTATAATGATTGCCTGAAGTCCCACTTCCTTCCTTCATTGAGTCTTGTACGGTTTTACGTGTGTGACACTGTGCAACACAGAAAACATTAAAAAAATGAAGGTGGTCTTTTTCTTCACCTCTGCCTTCATCTGGAATAATCTGTTTCACTTACAACTGAGAGCTTCTGCTGAAGAACAAGACTTTTGAATCCTCGTCTTCATCCTCGTCCCCCTCTTCGTCGATGAATTCTTCATCTTCCGATTCAGCTCCTTGGTCCACAGCTTCCTCTTCCTCTCTCAAGTACTGCTGGTCAGCATCTTGTCCGGGTCGAGTGTCGATCATAAACAGACCCTCCACCGCGGACGTCGAGGCTGCCTCGGAGATGTTGGAAGGCTCTCTTCGTCTTTCCTCTCTGCTCCCCAAATTGTATTCATCAGACATCAGGTCCTCGTCTTCGTCGTCTTCGTCATCGCTGCTGTCTAGCAGGCTGATTGTTTTCTTTGTCTGGACAACAACGTCCTTAGATTTCTGTTCTGAGTCAGACTCTACCGTGACCTTTACCTTCTGGCTCCCTGTCACCTGGACTTCCAGTTTTTCCTCCTCACTGGGCCTGGTTTCCTCCTCCAGAGGCTCGTCTGCTGGGGTGGGATGGTTCCCTGCAGCTTCCTGCTTCTTCTCCTCCCTCTCTGGCATGTCAGAGTCCATCTCTCTTATTACTGGAGCAGACTGAAGACTCTGCTCTGGCTCTGATGGTGGTACCGTTTCCTGTATCATCTCCATCTCTGAGGCCTCTCCAGCTTTGCTTTTATGGGACAGCTCCTCCTGCAGGTCTTTAGTGATCACTGCAGGCTCACTCTCGTCACACACTGACCCTGGGACCTCCACATCTTCTGATGGATCCGTTTTCTTCTTTTCTACTTTCTCCTCATCGGCTCCACTGGAAGTAAACTCCTTGCTTTCCTGTTCTCCAGGTGTTTGGGTCATTTCTTCTTCTACCAGAGTGCAGTCTGCATCCTCTCCAATCACGGTGATTTCTAACTTTGAATCATTCAACAAGCTCTCCTCTTCAGCTGCTTTTTCGCTTTTTTCTAAAACGACACTGCTGGGCTTTGTGGACCGTCTGGATGTTGGAGCTCTCTGACTGCTGGACTCTCTGCTTCCCGCTGATGAATTTGCTTCCACCTCCTCGGATTCTGAATCCACAGTGGATTTAGTCACAGCAGACCGGGTTCTGGTGCTCAGACTGTAAGTGGGCCCAGACTCAAACCCGTCAGAGTCGCAATCTGATTTCTTATCTTCGTTCCCAGTCAAAGCTGCTTTCCCTCTTGTTGGTCCTTTTCGTCGAGTCGTCCTGGTGGGGGACTGGGAGCTTTCGGACAGCTCGTCCAGGTAGATGGGAATGGGACGGAGTTGCCTAGTGAGCCTTCTTCCTGAGATGCTGGACGTGCCACTCTCTGCCTCTGAGAGCTCAGAGTCTTCAACATGTCGCCTTGCAGATGATCGGGTGTGAGCAGATTTCCTCTGACTTCTTGTAACTCTCTGAGATTCGGACTCGGCTTCCGGTGCTGTTTCCTCTTTGCCATGTGCTGCTTTCGGCGAGCCGGACGTCTGAGCCGGCTTTCTTCTTGTGCTCCGTCTGCTGCCAAGTCCAGGTCTGGCCGCAGACACAGCAGACGAGCTCGACTCCACCTCGGACGTCTCATGGTCCTGGTCCTTCTCGCGGAGCGCTCTCGTCCTCGCTCTGGTCAGCGTTACTGGCGGCTCGGGGTCCGACACCGCAGAGCAGAGGGACTCCATGTCAGACATGTCCTCTTCATGGTCGGAGCCCACTGGAGTGCAAGGTTTCTCCTGGTTGTGGAGTCTGGAGGCTCTGGTGGGTCTCCTCTTGTTGGAGGTGGCAGGAGTATCTAAGGATCCTCTTTTGTTCTTCTCCAGCTGGCTGGAGGTCTCCGTGAGGGTCTGCTGGCATTCCTCCTGCTGAGCCCTCCTGGTTCTCCTGGCGGTGGAGGGCGTGGCCTGTTGAGCACAACAACAGCTCATAGCAAACATGGTTTACAGGCTTATTGCATTAAATTATCATTGAAAACTATGTCACTCAGAGTGATACTTGTATCTTACTAGGACTGGATTATTTTTATAATCCATAATTTTGACGATTAATTGATTAAGCACATTCTGCAGATTTAACCACTTAAACCTTTCTTTACAAAATATTAGAAACACTAACAGACGCAGAAAAACCAACAATTCAACTTCTTTTTCAAAAAAGAAAATAAACAACCAAGTTTCCTTTAATAAATTTGAACCCAGTGAAACTAAAAACAGTGTTTTTTATTATAAATGCAAAATGTAGATAATTTTTCTTGCAGTGTTGGCCCAATTACTGTTCTGAATAAGACATTTTCAGCAAATGCTCCTTTTTAATTATGCACTCCATTAACAAACTTATTGATTACTGCTTTAGTTGCTGATTATTTCAACAATCGATTTGTCACAATTCATCCGGATAATAATTTCAGCCCTATATCTTAGACATTACACTTACAAGTTCCAAAGAATTGGTTCTATCAATTTAAATGATTTTTGTTAGCAGCAAATTCATCTCAAAATGTAGTTTCTTATAAAATTAGACTTATGGGGATTTTAACAGTTTGTCCAGCAGAGAGAGAGTAAAGCTCAAAACAAGGTTTCTATACCTTCTTTCTTGTACATGTTGCAGTCTTTTTCAAGCTTTCTGGACTTCTCTGTGTTTTATTGATTAAATTAGGAAGGGACAGAAAGCAATAAGGTGAGACGGATGCAAGAAAAGGAACAGGAAGGTATAAAATAAATGGGAAAAGATGGAGAACAGGAGAAAGGAAGATTATTAATTGACTAATTAGAGTCCAATCAAAATTTTAAGCTGAAAGAACTGACTTTGAGTTTAAACAAACCATCACCTGAGCTCTCTCAATAAATTTGTCCATCATTTGTTGACAAAACAAATCTGTACGTTTCTTTATAAAGTTTTTTCCCTAATATTACAGAAGATCCTCATTTAGTGCTTGTAATTTATTTACAGCTCAGTGAGAGGCGTGCATGTTCCAAACTGGGGGAAAACAGTGATGATGAAATAATCTAATCAGAGGAACAGCTTTCAGTATTTTCCGAGATTAAAAAAAAACTCTTTACCTGAATGGGTTTTTACAACCTGTGCTGTTTGGTTCACGCGGCGTGTTTTGTTTCCAGCAGCCTCTGTTATAAAAATGTTTGTAAACTCACAGATCACCTCCTGTCTGTCCACGTGAAGCTTCTGCAGGGCCACACGCGCGAGGACACCGGCGGCCACGTGACGGCTTTAAATCACCGCCGATCAAACATCGACAGGGCCTCCAGCAGTTCCCAGCCTTAAATACACATGTCTGCTACACGTACCTGGGCAACTGGCTGCTTTTCCTCCGCTCTGTTAGGGGGAGAGTTCACGTACGCTCCTCTTCTGGTGGCCACCATCTTGGACGCGATATTCTACTTTCACTTCCGGTCCTGGCCAGACCTGAGTAATCGATGCGCGAGGAAAAACGACAGGTCGAGTAGACAAACACATCAGCTTTTCTTCTTACTTTTACAGGGCTCCGATTTACTTTTGGAAAATCCGGCTTCATAATGTACAAACTCTTGATGTCTTATAAATCCACTTAGTGGTAATCATAAATTGTTTATTGCTCTGTTGAAGTCTGAAAATGTGTTTTTCTGTCAGCAACACAATGCCAAGTTTAAAAAAAATACTGAAAAAAAAATTAGGCATGAACAAACCTAATCGGGCTTCCTAGGTCTTTTTAAAACTTAAAACATACTAATAATACATTTATGTGGAGATATGTTCCAAGCAAAGACGGTCAAAATACTGAACCTGGGACAAGCAGAGAACTGAAGGAAGAAAATTAGAACACAAAACATACAAGGAAGAATGGAAAAAAGGCAGAAAAGAAGTGAAGAACATAATAGAACATTTTAGGACATATGGGACAAAAGAAGAAAAATAAATTAGTAAAGATGGAGAAAAAAAAGAAAATAAGGGGAAAATGTGGATCCTGAAGAAAGGAAAGAAAAAAGGTTTATTAAATTGGAAACTTTAAAAGAAAGGAAGAAAAGTAGTAAATAAAAATGTCAGGATGAACTTAAAAAAAAGAGGGGAAAACAAAAACATGGAAAGAAGGAAAGACGGTAAGAAAATTACAGTAGCAGGAAAAGATGCAGAGAAAAAGAAGGCTGGACACAAATTTGTAAAGATAAACACCAAAGGAAAATAAAAAGAGACAAAGAAGGACTCCAGGAATGAAGGAAATTAAGATGGTTCATAGGAAGGACACACTACCACACTGTGTAGGAGCCCTAGGAGTAGTGTTAATGTTTTAACACACCTTTAAATAATTTATTATACAACTTGTTATTGTTGGAAACCAAGTTAGTGTAAAACAAGTTCTTAAACAAGATGATTAGGATCAATTAAAATATATCACTTAATTACATTTCATACAGATTTATTCAACAATGAAAACGTCTTCTCTCGCTTTAAGACCGATGAGTCAAAAACCACACACTTTCATCACTTTAATAAAGCCAATTCAAAATATACAGATAAAACATTTTAAATATGTTGATAAAACTGAATTTTCAGTCATGGACCTCGTCTAAAAACAGTTGTATTTAATAAAATAAAAACAGATTGTCCACATCTTCTGTGAGTGGAGTCTCCAGTGCTGTAATCACAACATATAAAGGACACAAGCCTGCTAGTTAATCTCGTAATATTGCTTTACTTTGCCTCAGATTAGTTTTCTGTTTATGAGCTGATTGAATGCATCATTGTAGCTACAAAAACAGCTCGAAAGCATGATAAATTACACATTTCTACATACATAGCTGCATACTTACTCAAAATCTAACTATGAAGTAAACTCAACCGCTGTATTTGGGTTTTTAATCTGTGTGTTATGTTTCTGAAATAATGGAATGATAATTGTCTAATCCAAAAAAATTTAATATAGTTGTTTTCCAAATCTGTTAAGCTGGATTAGATATGTTCAAAAGTAAATGTATATATATGTATTTTTTACAGTACCAATAATACTTTTACTCCCCAATATTCAAAGCTGCATTACTACAGAATAAGTAGAAAGCAGGCAAGTCTGAGAACAGAAGGGGGCAGTAGAGAGGCACTTTACATCAAGACACAATTAAATAACCTCCATGTTGAACCGAGGTTTAGCAGCCAAGCAGTTTCCATTAAAAAAACATCATTTACTGCGTTTCTGAGCGGCAGTCAGTGCACTGCTGCTGTTGGTGATGATCCACCGAGAGTGTTAGGATACTGGTAACCACCAAGTGCTTCTGTTAAAGTTAGAAACAAGGAAGATGTAACTTTGTCAGGGAGATAAATTACTTTAATTACTTCATGACTTGCAGCATCCATTAATCGGAGCTGGAACTTTCTGTGTGAGAATGACAGCTGAGGAAAATGGCTTCATCCGTGTGTTTTCCTTCCCTCTCTCTCCATTTGAGTGCTACGGGCTCGCCCTCCTTGCGCTGACCAGGTAACCCTTGGATTTGATGATGCCGCGGCTCTTGACAATAACGGAGTAGCGGAGGACCCACTCCAGCCTCCAGTCGGTGGCGCTCAGACCCGGCGCTCCTTCCTGCATCGCCTCTTGGAATGTGGCTGTAGACATCAGCTCTAGGAGAAAAATATAACATTAGGCTGATCGCAAATCATAAAGATAAAAAAAAAAAAATTTACGATATTAAACTTGCTTCTAGGTAAGCTTGTTATATGAATGTCAACTTCAGTTCTGGTAAGTGTGAAGAGAGCTTTCACATGCATACACTTTCAGAACAATTGTTAGGTTTTAACTAACTACTGACATCGGTTTTCAAGCAAAATGTCTTTAAATATTCACTTTCCCATGACTAACACAAAACAGTGTTTTGTGTTAGTCAAAACACAAAACACATTAAGACAATGTGGCTTCTGGGGACAGATTCCTTTTAAACACGCCTGTTGCCTTCCAGCATCAGGTGGTTTGGGGTTTTATGACAATGTAATAACATAGTCAGAGCTAGTTATTCAAGAAAAAATGTTGACGGCAAATTGTTGAAATAATTAAAAAAAACAAAACAAAACAAAAAAAACCAAGAATGAGCACACAGATTTAAAAACACAGCCAATTATAATTTCAGGTGTAGTTGGGGAAAATTGATTTGTGCTAAAAAAAAAAAAAAAAAGTGTTCTAAAATTAAAATAATTTTTAAGATCTTGCAGAAACTTTGTTTTATACCAGATCAAATATTTTCAAGAAGTTAAATGACTCATTTTGAAGGCTTCAATATGATTGGTCAGGATAGGGAAGACAATTACAGTCATCTAAGGAATGTTTAACTTGCATGGAAGTGAAAATGACTGAATGTTTTTAACAGATCGTTTCAAAGGGTTTGATTGGGTGTCAATGAAAGAATAAAGTAAGTGAATAAAAATGTAGTTTGTGAGTTTCAGATATCAGGGCATAACATTGAATTCTGTTCTCTTAATATGCAAAATTATATAGAAAGAAAGTTAAATTGGAATGCATTACTAGAAACATGCATTTAGTTAATGAGATCGATACATTTATGCGTTTGATCTCCTGCATAGTGAAGGTTAACTTGTGTAGCTTGTTTTTCCCCAAACTGTCTTGCATTTTTGGGAAAAACATGATTAATAGTTTGTTGTAATTTATGAGCTACCTCATTATTTATGTATTTTCACTTCCATGCAAGATAAACATTCCTTAGATGACTGCAATTGTCTTTCCTAACCTGACCAATCACATTGAAGCTTTCAAAATGTATCATTCAACTTCTTGAAAACTGGTATAAAACACAAAGCTTCTGAAAGATCTTTAAAAGTATTTTAATTTTAGGACGCATGTCTTTTAGCACAAACCAATTTTCCCCAACGACACCTGAAATTATGTGACATAGAATGTCATAATTTTCTTTGTTTTTTCCCCAACTGAAGGGAAAAAACAAAACCAGGTTTCACCTTTGGGGTCGCTGTGTGTGAGCAGCTGGATGTCGAACTCTTTGGCGAAGGCTGTCAGATCGGGCGGCATCACACAGCAGGAGGCCAGGTTCACCTGATTACTGCTGGGCTTCACCTGGGTCAGGACAGGACATATGGTTTCATTTCATACAACACAAGGGAAAAAAAAAAAAAAAAGGATTGCCACAAGTTTTTCAGAAACAAATTTATTTTCAAGACTAAATTTGCTAAGAAATTTCACAATTTGATTTTTAAAATCTGAATTTGACTAGCAGAAGCTTCTAACATAGTCAAGGTTGAAATATGCAAGCCACAAACATTGTGATAAACTACAGACTATAACAGAAATTAAACAGATCAAAGTAACACTTCCAAAAGAAAAAAAATAGTAAGTTTATACTTACTATTACTAACATAACATGATTTATTTTTATCATTACTTGTTCAGTCATTTCAACAATCTCTCTAAACATTAAAAGTTTTATGATCGTAGTTTAGAGTCAGTAACTCCAAACATGAAAGATTTATGAAATGAATCTTTTATGTGCAAACAGTCTGTGCTCATAAAATCTATTGTTACGCCTCTTTCCAAATGAAAAGTTCAGATGAGCCACTATCACGTGTGCAAATATTCACTGCCTCATATAAACATGTTTCTATTTGGCTCGGCGTCCATATTGGGAAACTGTCACCGATGTGAAAATTATTGCTGGCCAGATCCGGTTCACCTGTAATTGGAGGTTTGAGCTGCTCACGTATCGCTATGGGCTTCATCACAGGATGTTCATGCTAATAGGAGGCTTTTCTGTTCCATCCAGGTACCATAAATGTTTGCTATGTGCAAAGGCTTTTATCCAACACTGTGGTGACGTAGCCTGGCACGATTTAGTCAAACATTGTGGTTGGGAGCAGAACTAAAAGCTGGCACAATGTACATGAATCATAACATTGATGATTTTCCACATAAAGTCTAAATAGTTGCTGAGTCGGTGTTTTCACACGGCTCAGTTAAAAGTGCCTTCAACTCAAGTTCCTCTTCTTTCCTCGAGAATACATGACATTTGACCGTGTAGCCTGAAGAATCGCACGTGCTGAACTGGTTTACATGTATTTGCGTAACACTTTATGTAAAAAGTGTTTGTGTGCACGACTGTTTATTCCAGATGTCTCCGAGTTGCCCTGTGGTGGACTGGTGAGCCGGAGATTACGTTAAAGAAAACAACTCCTGCAGGATTGAGTGGAAGTAGATGGTGGACATGCATTTTTCAGCTCCACGTTGATTGGGGTGTAATGTGCTTGAATCTATGCACGCTGAGAGTTTCCCAGTGGTTTTCTTTTGTGCATACACAATTTTCTGGATTAAAACATTCACCAAGATACTGACTCGGCAGATAAAAGTCTGGAAATATAAATGTTTCCCATTCTTTACCTTTTTCCACATAAGTGACATGGAAATACTTAAATTGTAAACTTTTCTAGATTAAACAAACACCTATCAAAATCCATGTATTTCTATTTGAGTTGCGTAGTTTTGGTATTTTAAATTCCTTCTTATCTCGTCTAAATTATCTAACATTCGTTCTCAAATTGAGATAATTCTGTCTGTTAGGTGTTTTTGGAACAGGATCAAAACAAGGAAAATTAACAAGGAATGAGCGCTTTCAGTGTTTCCTTTGTGTTGGAGGAGCTGGTTTGAGTGTCTCTATCCACCTTTCAGGTTTTATTTATTGTTTCTTTCTCTCTCAAGCTATCAAGTACTTCCACACCAAGTTCAGTCTTGTCCAACCAGGGAGAGTATTTCTACTCAATCAGCCAAACTAGGACAAAACCTTTTATTTGATGATGACTGAATTTTTGTTGCATTTCAGGTGGAGGACATGAAGCACTTTGCCATGATTTTTTTCCTCTGTATTTGTATTGTTGCAGTAGGAGAGATACTCCTGGTGCTACTGACGTCAAAATTAAATTATGTGTTTTACAAAAATGCAGATATCCTCGCCAGCTTTGGAGGTTTCTTTCTGCGTCCTTCTGACTAATTACCACTTTCACAGCTCAGAGACAACAGATTCTCAGCTACCTGGGCCCAGTTGTAGAGATGCTCCAGCAGCTCTTTGTCCAGGTCAGACGTGCCGATGGCTGCGATCTTCTGCATCCTCACCAGAGATTCCAGCTCCTCCCACACCGGCTTCAGGAGAGGCAGACTCTGGCTGTCACCCTCCACAGGCCCAGGGGGCGCTATGATGACGGAGTCAAGCTGGGAAACTGCCAACGTCTGGCAAGCTGTAGGTGAGAAAAATAAAACTGATTAGAAAAGGCTGTGGCATTATTAATCTCTTATTGAAGCGATATGAAGCTCACCTATCTCCACGGCGTCCCTGATAGCCGACTGGCCCGACTCACAGAGGAAAAGCTTCGCTGCAAAAAACAAACGTCAGCAGGTCGTCCTCGATCAACTGCAGCCATTTCATCTGCTGAGCTCAAATTTGTGCCACAGATATTTGTAGTTTTCATTTACATGTATACGTGAATTTAAAACATTATGCTTCATGCATGAAGCCTTTATGAAATTGCCAGCAATGATTCCCGACTGGCATTTGTGGAAAAGTGGAAAAATTGACATCTTTAGGTTGGATTGCATCTTTAGCAGGAAAAACCCTGAATTTAAATGCTAATCTAATCAGAGTCTGACTACTCCCAATAATTATGAGTTCAACAGCAGGTGGAATGCGGCAAAGCAGCACTGACCTGAAATCTTCACTTCATCCCTTTCTTCAGGTGTGATGGCATCTGTCGCCTCAGGAATGGAGCAGTCCAATGTATCCGGAAAGCCCTGTTCAACAGGAAATGACTTATCAAAAAATTTTCAATTTCAATTTAAATTTAAATTGAAATTTTAATTTAAATTAAAAGTATTCAAAATGTTCCTACATGGGGAAAATATATAGATTTTCTCTTTCTTCTAAACTGGAAAACATATTATCCAACTAAATTAAAATCCAAAACTTTAATTATATTCACAGGCAAGAGCATCTGGCTACTAAAGTAATTAACATTAATACATATTATATTGTTAAAATATTATTAATTTCAAAAAACTTTTTTTTTTCTGCACTACAGTGAAGCGAAAAGCGAGAACATCAAATTCAATACTGAGAATCGTTGACATCTGTTTGTGGAATCTTATTTTTTTGTCTCTGAAAAGAAAGAGATTTATTTGCAATCAAGTAACAAAGACATTACATGTTTTAAACATCGAAAACAAAGACAAACAAATGTGTTTTAATGTACCTTGTTCCCAGAGAGCTACTTGACTAAAATAACCCAAGTGAGACATTTCCTGCAGCCATCTGAGATCAATCTGAAGAAGGCAGGATACTTAAGGGATAATCCACTCTGCTTAACTTGCTTCATATTACAACCCACTACTGTTTTTCAGATAATGAAGAGTAATAATGTAAAAGCAAAAGAGAAAATAATTTTCTGACTGATTCATATGCCATAAGTTTAAAGGAAAAAGAGTTGTGGCATTGAAAACTGTAAATAAATATGTATGAGGATCTCCTGAAGCTGCTAAAGTGTTACAACGTCTTACATTCCTTAATACCAAGGAATAGACAGACGAGTGAAACCTGAACCCAGGACTAACTTCCAGTTGTGCCATTGTCAACATTTCCCTACAGGAAAAGAGTCACGTGAGTTTTCCGGGGGGTATAAGACCTCTCACCTCACCATCCAGACCTCCCCCATCTCTTGCTGAGTCTGCTTGGTGAGATATAAAAGCTGAGGCAGATTAGCTGAGATCAGCAAAACAAGCAGAACTGGAGCAAGTTCAGCAGGACTCAGTCTGCAGCCTAATGTATCTGGTTTGATTCTTCTCTGAATATATTTGATTAACAGAACAGAATCACAATACAATAAAAGTAGCACCGTTTGATGAAAGCCTCCAAACCTCCTGTGATAAAAGATTTCCACCCTCACCTCTTCCTTTCACCCAGCAGACAGATGCATGTTTGGAAAGGCGCCTTTGGCGGGCAGCGCGGCATGAACATCCACTGTGACAGCTTCTGTTCAGAGAGCCCACAGGCTTGCTTTGATGGCCGCGACTGCTGTTATTTTACTTTAACAAACACTGCAATCCAAATAGCCGAGGCAGCACATCGTTCACGTGCAGTTCATGTGATGAATACAAGATCATTGCAAACAGTTCTTTCTAAACAAACAAAACGAAAAAAAGCTGTCTACTCACCGTGTTTGTGGGTTCAGCTGTCGACAACCAATCACTCAGCGTGGCTTGGATGCAATCTCGAAGCTAAATAAAATTAAACACAGAGTTGAAATTTAAGTAGCAGAAAAATATGTGAATCTATTGACAAAGAGAAAACACGAGTCGGATCAGACGTCACTGATGTAGCACACAAAGTTACGTCAGAAAAGTGAAACATCGCTCTTAATGATCAAAATATTGACAATATCTACCCAACTTAATAAAAATGTCAACATAATTATAAAGTAGCAAAACAAAACTCTTGTTTCTGCTCAGTAAACTAATGTAGTGTCACTAAATTTGACTTTTAGTGATCTGGTATTAAAAGATTAAATGTGCTGTCTCATTGTTTTGAGCACTACGGCCAAGTGAGTACATTCCAACCTTTGTCCTTGATAATAGTTATTATAAGAACAACTTTTACATAAGGTGTGACAGAAACTGTACATGCTGTGTCATGCTTTGGGGGATAAACTTCAAAAAACAGTAAGACAATGAAGGGATCTGGAGAAACTTCAGCCAAGCCCTCTTTGTAAACACGCACCACATAAAACCTCAATAAACCTGTAAGCAACGGCTTTACCTGATTAATATTAGGCAATGGTGACATCATAAAAAGACCACTGGCACAGCAAAATTAAACATATAGCTACTAGTCTTAGCTTATCTTACCATACAATGTAAAATTAAATTTCAAGAAGCCTTTAAGAAAAAAGAAGAAAGTAGCATAAAAAAAGTGTATTTATTTCAGTAATTTACTTCAAAATGTGGGGCTCATACTGATGCATTAGACAGAAAAGTGGATTTTAAGGGTTTATCTCTGGACATTTTTATTGTTATTATTGTTTAAAGCTGGCATTAGCTCAAAATGTGGCTCCTCAGAAAATTAGATTACATAAAACCATTAAAAATATGCCTTTAAAACAGAAATGTTACGTTATGGACTAAAAAAAAATAATGAGAATCTCTGCTGACTTGTCAGCTGACCACAGCCTGGTGCATTCAAGAGGTCTGAGGTCTGGTGCATTCACTGTGAATCCACAGTGAATCCACTATTGCAAGTGGATTTACAGCTTCAAAAGCCATCACACACGTATCCAGGAAATGGAAACCACTGACTGCTGATGCTAAGCTACTCCTGAATGAGAAGATGTGTTCCCCAAGTTTGCCAGGCGAAGGAGGAAAAAGAACAGCATGGTTTCTCAGTGGTCCAAATTTCTCTCTTCAGATGAAAGATGTTTAAAACAGAAGTCTGGAGGAAGAGTGTACGGCACAGAATCTAAGTAGTGATGATTTAGGGAGTCGTGTTGTTCTGGGCAGGTTCTCACACTCAGCAGAAGTAAAGCAGCTGAGATTGCTCCTCACTGTGACCCTATAAAAGTTGACTATCAGTTTGCGTGGATGCTGTGCCTTCATCGGATTTCTGTAAGATAATTATTATAAAGTGTTTTTTTTTTCTGCAAGAATTAGAAATCATCTCTCTCTCTCAGCAAATTATATAATAAAGTTTAATTATTCTCTGAAAAATGAAAAGCTGACAGTGCTCAGCACACAGCCTTGAGGAATTCCTGTATTTCCAATAAGAGCAAAGACGACATACTTGGAACCTTTCAAGTATGTCGTCAATGGATAAAATATTTTGAAACTTATTACTTTGCTGTCTTGACAGGATTCTTTCATCACATTGGACATGTTATTGGATAACACAAACTCCCGCTCCTAGCTTATTGGCCTCACCTATAACAACATCTGTGTCAGATAACCATTTATTTACAGGCGAAATGAGTCACCTGCTCGGTCTGTGGAGCTCTACATTCAAAGTGTGGCTACAACAATCATTGATCAGACACTGCAGTCTGGAAACTATTCACTTCAACTTGAGCCATAAACATTCTCATAAAATGTTTCATTCATGACCTGAAACTCTAGAGTTGTGCTGAAACAGCTACATATAGTACTGTGTACTATTAAGCCGGCTTCATTCAGTCTGAAACAGCAGTTTAAATATTTAGTAGCCTAGCCTAACTTGGAAGCTAAGCTAACAGGCTAAGTAATGACTTAGCAGGTTTTTCTGCGATTCCTGCCTTACCTCCTCGCTGGGAGAACCGGGACACTTCTTCTTCAGCCGGCTCCGGTTCACTAAATTCCCGGTGTGGAGCCGGAGGGTCTTGCCATGGTTCAGCAGCTCCTTCCCCTCATCTTTAGTCTTGGTGTTTTGAAGAGCCATGTGGCTTTCGGTCGCTAAGCTAACGAGTTGCTAAACAGTGTTTTTGCTGCGTCGAAACGTGACAAAAGCGGTTTCACTCAGTGACTGAATGACTGACTACAACTCTCATCAGATGTAAAGACAAATGCTGCTGCCAAACTGTGGTGTTCAGGATGACTTGCAATCAGCCACCCACCTGCTGCTGGAGAGCGACATCAGTGGCTGTTATGGAAGCTTAGCCGGTCGGTCACGCCCACATGGAGAAATCAGTCAAACTCCTCAGACATGTATTACATGGACTGCGCTGCTGCTGTTCAACCACTAGATGGGGCTGTTGTGTTTGCTTGACAACGCCACCAGTTACTAATGAGAAGAAGGTGAGCGGCTCCTGAATTTGATCGAAACAATTGCCTTTTTATGGTTATTATCGTAAAGACATTTTTTTTTTGCTTCTTTTAATAGAACTGTATATACCGGTGAAGTTTTTATGTGCTTACATGTCTTGAGACAAATGATGAAATTAAGCTGTGTTGCTAAATTCTGCATATTTGCATTATGGTAATATTGGTACATTAATTTAATTTAATTTAATTTAATTTAATTTAATTTAATTTAATTTAATTTAATTTAATTTAATTTAATTTGAAGTTGGCACCTCTGCTTGTTACCGGGAGATGGGTGACTAGATTACTTGCTTTGCGGCTTTTACATGTTTTAAATACTTCTTAAATTCTTTAAATGTTTGTTAAAATACTATTGTAAACCTAATCTGGCCATACATCACCATGAAAGAGAGGGCAGGTGTGCTGTGCCTCTTGCAGTGGATACTGCTTGGTGCTCCTGAACTATTTAGGTTACTAATGAAGGCAAATGGTTGGACTGAATTTTATTTATGAGTGGTAGAGTAAAGAGACTTAAGATGCCCACCATACTGTACTGATTTTTTAAACATTGGAAAACTTCATTTTCCTTCTTCTTCAATATCATCTACCACTTTATACTGACCTGTCACATGAAATCCAAACTCATTACATTGAACAACTGAAGACCAGATGTGAAGAATCAGTATTAACAGCGTTGGTTCCTTTTCTTCATAACTTCTGCAATTTCTTCTGACTCTGAGTAATAAATATGAACTTTTGACTAAATTGTGACTGGTTTATGTCAGTGCTGTGTGTCTGTTTTAAAAAAAATGATAAGGATTCCTGGAAATTCCTGGACAATAGTCAAAAATTCTAATGGTATGAATTTGAGACACTTCTTTATCACTTTTCCCATGTGATTAGGATGGAAAGGAGGCAGATCATCTCAACATAAATGTTGAAAGAATTTGCTCTCAGAGGATTTCTACATGCACCTCCTAATCCTCACCAGTTGTGAGTAAGTCTGTTCCGATTTATGAGAAACAACCACACATGGGTTTGCATTCAAGAAGCCTCACTTTTTGGCAGGACATGAGTCACTTACCTTTTTTGCCAGATAAGTGATTTTCCAGATGTTCTAAACAATTATTGGGGGAATTCATTCATTTATCAGTTTGTTATCAGTACATTATCTGTCTATGTGTTATCCATGTTCAGTCCCTGTCCTTGATGTTTTTGTTGGAAAGAAGGGGTTACATTGGTGCCTTTTTATCACAAAGCTGTCGTCCAGATGATTTCACTTCTCATCACCCTGCTGCTGATGTTAAGTGAGCTCTGCAATGGGGTCACCATTCTGTAATGAACCTCTTAACTTGTAGCTAAGATGATGAAGAAAAACACACATCTCTTTAAATAATAGTGCTAGAGAATATGAAGGGTTTTACGGGTGTAATCTGTGTTTTTTTTTATCTGTTTTTTAACCAGGTCTTTAATATCTTGAAAAATGTTATATTACTAAGTACAACTTTTGCTAATGGAGCTCTTTGCAATTATTCTAATACATCAGATCAATCTGTAGAAAAAATTAAAAATGACCGTCATCTTTAAAAGCTGAAGTTACAAAGTTTGCCAAACACAACATTTGCGCCAATGCCAAAATCTTTGGCCATTATTGTACTCTGAACTTCTTTTCCCAAGCAGTCAAAACAAACAAAGGCCCAAGATACCGAGGTTGAGGAAATCCTTTCCCTAAGCACAAGGAGCACAGATTTTTCATTGTACTGGAAACATTTAAAAGACCCTTGCTTAGGTTCAGTGATGTTAGAAAGTTGGACAAATTCTCAATTCTCAAATTGCTAAACAATAATAAGAGCAGACAATGCAGTATGACCTGGCCAAATCGTCTTTACAAAATTATTTTTAATTTAACTGCAATGGAAGGATTTAAATGAACTGCTCAAGGTCACTCCATAGCATCTCAAATATTCATCATGATGTGTTTGGCAAATGAGAGAAAAGTCATTAATCAGCAGGAGGTTTACAACTTAAAACTCTAAAATGGACTCCATTTGTAGGCAAACGAGATCTGCAGTGCTTTAGGTGTTCTTCTGCGACCTTTGGTGACTTCTGGGTCTGGCCTAAATCTGCTTTTTGACTGATATTGGCATGTTCCCAATAGTTTCCTTCAATCATGGAGCAGAGAAATAAAAGTCTAACACTAATCAGGCCTGAAAGTGGTTTAGTGAAACTACTTCAGCTTCCTATTTAAGCTTTAAAAATATACTTATAAAAACAATAAAACAAAAGAACTTAATTAAAACTGTATGATCAAAAACAATCAATGTCCATTAAGCTTTTTTCACCGTCACATTTTTGTACATGTATTGCACAACACGTTTCTTTTTTCTACATTTCTGCAGCACATTGTTTAAAAAGTACTGTTAGATTGAGTAAGTGGGGAAAAAAGACTAGAAAACACTATAAACACTGCTTTTTATTGCAAAAAAGGTTTTATTGACAAACAAAATTTAAATCACACTGCTATAAACCACAGTGCACGATCATGTTAAATCTGTTGCTTTCAAAAGCCTCCAGATCATTTAGTACATGGCAGCTCATCAGCGGGTGCTGATTATTGCAACCTGCTCAGAACGCTGCGATTCTTTACTATACAGAAACCCCAAATTTGATGCCGCTGGAATCCAGCCGAGATATCCAACAGAGACATGTCAGAGTGTCTTCTAATAAAAAGGCCTGTTGCAACAGCCTAGCATCAGAAGAGAGAAAAAAAAAACAAGCAGGGTATTGAGTAAGATTCAGAACAATTACTTTCACTCTCTGTTGTGTCCTGAAATTGCCTTAACAGCAAAGTCAACATGTCCTTTTCCCCATGTTATGTAACCCCTGGGCCCATCAGAGGGTTACTGTTACCAAACCAACTTCAAATGTAACTATATAAAGTCACTGGGAACGTTTGGAAAACTGCAAAAAGTAATTCTGATCAAAGGCAGCTACGAAATGTTCCTGGAGTGAAAACTTTTCTTAATGCTGCCTTAAGGAAAGTTAGCAGGGTAACAGATCACTCACCCATAATGCAGTCTGAGTGTAACCAAAAAAGAAAATGTTTGTAAAAAAAAAAAAAGGAGTAGCAAAAAAAAGCTGAATTCTCTGACTTCATTTCTTATTTTATTGTTTGTTTAAAGGGGGTCTCCAACTCAAGTCTTCAAGAACATTGCCCTGCAGGTTTTAGACGCATCCCTGCTTCAACACACACTAAAATGTGATTTAATTCAAAAATACTTTACTAATTCCAAATGTTTTTGCAACTCATTAATTTAGATTCTTCAATGAGTTATTGAAGATGGTGGTGACTGTTGGCAGGAAAGATCTTCTGCAGCAGTTTGTACTGCACTGATTCTGAAGACGCCTCTGACTGAAGATGCTCTGCCTTTGCAAGACGATATCATGAAGACTGATTACTATCCTCCGTGTTAATTGTTAATTAGCTTTCTCGGAAAAGGTTTCCATATTAGTTTTGTGAATATAGTTTCATTTCCGTAACAGTTACTGGAGGGTGATCATCAACTTAGAGATATAGACATGGAAAAATAAAGACTATTCATGTTTTTATGAAATAAAAATGGCAGATGCACACACGTGATTTTATTAAAATGTGTATGGTTTTTACATTTACACATTAATTCAAATAAATGTTTAAATATGTTGCAATCCTGGAAAACACGGCTTACTCACTTGAAATAAAGTTGGGGAAGTGCTTACCAAGCAAGTGAAAGTTTCCCTTTTCTAAATGACAGCATGATGAGCAGTGGAACACAGTACTGGGAAAAGGGGGGTCAAAGTTTTTGCAAGAATGAACTCAGATCCTTTCTCTCTGAGCATTGACATTTCTAACTGTGACTGCAAGCATAACCTTTTCACTCCACAACAATGGCCGCTCAACTGCAGAAAATCCCTGCAGACATGAATAAAAAATAGAAATCTGATGCTCTCGCTCCAATCTGTGAGAAGATATTTCGTAGTCACATGTGAATGTGCAATTTGTGCTACAAAGCTTTAAGGCTTGTAATTCATTACACATGGTGCTGTAAACCCTCCCCATGTGGCAAAATTTTTGCATAAATATTCAGCAGATTTGGCTTGTAGCACATGTGCCTCTCCATAAATACTGAGCTGAACGGATTTACCATCCTGACTGAATTTTATGCTTCTGACAACATTGCTTCAAAGAACAATGTTGTGTGGAGGTTGATGACAGACGACCATAAGTCCAAGAAATGAAATAGGCCGTGAAGATTAGCCTCATGTTTTACAGCATATTTGCATGGTGAAAACCTAGTTTACAATGTTGTTGACAACATTGACTCTGAGGTCAGATTCTTTGTGTTTCTCTCTACAAATTGCATGTTTTTACAACCTCACTCTGTTTTCCACATTTGGGCGATCAGGCTAAATGGAAACAAATTTTACTGTTTGATTTTGTGAATCAACCAGTTGATATAAAGGAATTCATCCTTAACATCAAACTATATAAAATTATGATTTATTTACCTTTACACTAAACAATCTTCCTCACATATAAGAACAAGTCAATGAGAATCAATACTAATATATGGACCTCAGCTAAAGACTATAAAAAAGAATCAGTAATAAACTAAACTTACTGTAAATCCAATTAAAATCTATTCAATGATGATTAATTAAAGCAGAAAAACACAAACTACCATGTTTTCCAGACTAAAATTGCTCCAGAATATAAGTTGGATGAGACAAAAAAATGCATCATGAAGAGGCAAAAGAGCAAAAATATTTAGAAATGGACAAATGTGAGGGGATCATATGACCAAGTAGCATGCTCTGTTCAATGACCTGTTTTTCAACAAACTCAACCTTTGCCTGGAAGTCAGCAGGCAGTTTGCAATGTTTCATTATGATTTTTTTTTTTTGTTTTGTTGAAGTTCAATACTTTTTGAATACAACGAATTAGGTGCAATCATAATCCGACTTTTGTGTTTAGTTTACGCCCCAAAGTCTGCGTAATCTAATCCAGGAGTGGAGGGATTACGATGTGATCCACTTTACTGACACAGGCTATTAGCATGATTTAAATTTTCAACCATTGTTTACGTTCAGATTTATTTATTTTGTATTGCTTCTTCTGGTGCACTCCTCTGAGGCATGTCTCATGTCAGTGATGGAAAAGTTGGATAAAATGTAACAAAATGCAGCATTAACGTCATCCCAAACCAATCTCAAAAGTTCAAGCCTGTCTCCGACTTGTTTAGGGAATGCCTTTTTGTTTGTTCAAGTCTCTGTTGTATTCTAGGCTCAGATCAGATGCCTGTGGGGGAAGAGACATCATCAGGGGCTGGTTAGCCAATCAGTAATAACGTGTCAGCCACGTCACGTTAAGCAGCCAAATAAGAATATATCATACTTCTTTAAAGAAACATCTCTATTGAACAAACAAATTGTCACTTGAAACATAATTCAAGAGTAAAGTCGTTACAAAACTACTATTTTTCTGACTAATTAATAAATTGAATAAAATACATATTTACATTCAAGGAACAAAATCAGCTAATCATTTTCAAAGTTAGGACTGATTTTGGATGACTATAATAAAAAAAGTATTTGTTTTAAGAAGGACTTTGACAACCATATGCATGTGACCTTACAATATATTCTGATAACTTTGAATTTCACCTGCATTGGAAAAGGATTTATTTTTACAAGGTCTGAAGTCTGGTGAGTCCATCTTGAGCTACTTAAAGTAGAGATATTTTAGGTGAAAGGTCAAATATTTTTTGTGTGTCCACTAAAGTAAGAAAATGACCAAATAAATTAGCAATATTTAAGGCCAGAATGAAATTAACTTGAAAAGTTGAAACTGTTGTTCTTTTGTCAGACTTAAGGATAATGACTATCCTGTCCAGGAATAAATATCTTTGTCCAGAAAACAAAGAAAAAAGGCCAAACTGAAACACAAAAGAAAGTATCAAGAAGAGGCTGCCAGCCCAGTAAACACTTTAAGAGCTGGGCCTGGAGATGTTTTACAAAAATCTCCAGTGGGCGTTTAAGAATGTTTCTCAGGTTTCTTTGTTGTTGTTTGTGTTTCGCCCCAAAAATTCTCATAAATGTCTGTTCAAGAGTCCGCCAAAGCCAACCACCAAGAGTTTAATCACCGAAACCCACGCTGCATTCTATCCCTCCCTAAAGACATTAAAACTTCATATAAAAAAAAAAAAAATTAACTACGGTCAAAATAAAGACAAAATGAAACAAAAATTCAACCTCGAGAAGCTCACACGAAGAGATTCAATTAGAAAGTTTTATTTGGCATGTTTGAAGTAAGGTTTTAGGCATTCGGACTATGGAAGAAGACATGGGTGGTCTGAATTGCAATAAACTTGGATGAACAGTTTAGGATAAGGATTAGAGACGTGGTTCCCCCAGGGCTCGGACACTGGATGGAGGCTTGCTTGATGACTGATTATGACGAGGCCGATGCCGATGGACTGCAGCAGAAAAGCATGACGCAGCGACTGGGTGAGGCAGGTGAGACTTCCGGTTTGAATTTACGCTTAGTCTTCTTTAGTATAATGATTCTACCAACCTCAAATTCTAGAAATATCTTTGGAAAGGTTACTCTGTGAGGCCGAAGCCAAACTGGGGACTGTCGCTCCAAGGTGGAGCTTTGGGTAAAGAGTAGGGACGTTGTATGAGCAAGTGTTTAGATGCTGCTTCGGGATGTCCAGGGATTTCTCAAACATGCATGAAAGAATCAAAGCAAAAGTCTGGGTATGTGTTTTGATGAGGTAATAGCATTATAACCTGACATAAAGCTCAATCCACAGTACACTTTAAGACCAAATGTTTTCTCTGTAAAAAGTTATGTGAAAGTCAATTTTAAACTTATAAGTGTAAGAAATTGTGGATTTTAGCCTCATTCATCTTTATATTTTAAGGATGATTTAGCTCATATTTAAACACTAATCACTAATGCTTCCATGAATTTATGCAAATGTTCATCAGTAAAGAAGAAAAATAGATCCTAAAACAGCATCTGCTGTCCAGATTTAGTATGCATTTAGTTTAAAATGCTACTCATTACAATATTGAGCTTGGGGAAAACTCTGGAGCCAGCGCAGGCAAGAATCCAAAAGTGGAAAAGAAAAGTGAGCGGCTGAAGGAAAATAAGCATGAAGAACAAAAGCCATACAGTTCCACAATACTGCAAAAACACATTGTAAACAAAATAAGAGCTTAAAATACTATTTGTTTTGACATTCTGCTGCAGTCTGTTTGAAGAGGCTTGATTGCTGAACAAACTGCAGCTGCACACACTTGTGTCTTCCTTTGCAATCACTAAAGAGAAGGGGAATACGTCCCAGCAATCAGGCAAGAAACATTTAGTTCACTGAACTACAGCAGCTCAGTAGTACTCAATAGCTCAGTCGCGGATGAAGTCATGTGAAAGGACAAGTGATGCAAACGTTTTTTTGTCTACATATTTTTTGGAAGATTTTACTTGTTTCAAATTGAAAATTCATTTGTATATAAAAAAACAATTTTCACAATTTCTACTTTTGAACATTGCCTTCTGACATGTTCATCTAAATAAAAGTTTTAATTAGATGTGCACACAATCTCAGTTTTCTAAAAATTTGATTGATCCCATTTGGCAATGGCTCCTACAAACGTTCAATTCTTTTTCAGGCTTGGCTTTCGTTTTAGATGAACAAAAACAGCCCACAGTCTCCCACAGAGAATACACAGGAGAACAGATGTGGAGTTGGCTGTCTGTGGTCAGCAAGCAGACCATAACCAATGTGATACATTTAGGCGTATGACACGCATTAATAAATAGCTTGGAGATTTAAAAGAATAAGAATAATCTGTACAGTATCCATTACAATACTCTTGTTGCTGTAAATGTGGTTAAATTATTACAAGTGCTGAAAATTGCAACACTGGGGAAGAACCTGGATTGTGACAGAGAACGTGGCCCTAAACAACTGCAAACCAAATTTGAAGCAACGCAAATTAATGACACAAAATAATGTTAAATAACAAAAGGAAAACAAATATCACATTGCGTCAACCCAGTCCTATAAATCTGTGGCCAATCAGCTAATTCATCAAATAAAATTTTTTTTTAAAAAAAGAACTGGTTCTGGAGTGCTTGTGCTACAACTCCAGCTCTATTGGATGACCTATTAGCCAATTAACCAAGAGCATCTAAAAAATGCACCTTGGAGAGAGCATAATTTGCAACAGCAGCAATACCCAAAAAAACAAAAAACAAAGTGTCTGCCGACAATAAAAAAAAACAAACACACAAAGTAATATGAAAAACTGGTATCTTACTCAGCCACGCAAACGGGGACATTCAGACGCTGCAGTGAAAAGCCACTGAAATACATCCTAAAAAGCTATTAGAAATCACATCAGAAAAACCAGTAGCTACAATATAAAAAGTGACCTGACATTACACAGAACCAGCCACAGGTGACATCAAAAATCCATTTACCAGCAGACTTAAAGATCTCATATTGAGAAATATCATGCCTTGATCTAAAGAAGTTCAACTTGTCCATGATCTGTTCTTGAACTTCTTTACATCAGGGCATGATATTTCTCAATATGAAATTTTTAAGTCTGCTTCTTGTTGCCAGAAGCATTTAATTAACGTCGGTTTCTAACAAAACTGAACCAAAAAAGTTATTATTTACAGCATATCAATGTTTCAACTATTTTTTTATAGTCAGGACAATTTATAATTTGGAAACTTTTTGTTAAAAAATTATCAATATTTAGCACTCCATGGTTCCATAATATCCAATTAATATATGTTGGAAAAAGCAGAGGAAATCAAAATTCCAGTTATACGAGTGGGTGGTATTGATATATATCTGTGTCTGGTGATATGCTTCATTTTCATGACATGACTCATTTCAGAGGCTCACACTCCACAAAGATCAAATTGCAGATCTACTGATGGCATCTACGGAGGAGGTGTGGTAAAGACTGAGCAAGGAGGAAGGCAGACTATAAGAATACGGACTCACAGCAAACTGGGTCAGAGCAAAAGTTTTTCTTTCCAAGACATTGCGTGGAGTCCTGAATGTGAGCACGTGAGTTTTAGCTCTCCTTCTTCTTGTCTTGATTTTGCAATCCTTGGTTTTGCAAACATGTTTTAAAATAGACTGAGTTCTATTCTGTGCCATAGATTAGTGGTGTGAAAGAGTTGGAGGAGTAAATTTTTCAGATCTTTCTAGATTTCTGTAAACAATACTGTCCTGGAGAAGGAACAGCTGAACACAGCTGGATCCCAGACAAATTAAATATGCTTAATCAGAGGTCAGAGCATGATTAGCACAGGAGGACAGATGTGGGGGGCTTGTGATAGAAATAATCTGTCTGTGTATGGAAGGGGAGTTATTTGATTTGTTGATGTTCTCTTTTTGTCCAGCAAACAGCAAGCAGCAACAGCAAGAACCGCAGCAACCATGAAGTTTCAAGCTCTTGCCATCCTTCTGCTTTTCACCTGCATGTACCTGAGTGTGGCGCAAGGTGAGTGGACAATATTAACCTTAAGTGGGGTGCAATTCTTTTGAATTAACTTTTAATTTTGATTTTAAATGTCTTAGTGAGTCAGTGTTAGGCAGATTTATTTTATTTAGACCATGTAAGGTTTGTGTTTGCAGAACTTGGAAAAAAAAAAGACTTGGAGAAATTAGAGGTTTTGGTGAAACAAAAATTAAAATCTTATCGAAGTGATCTTCAAACTACATGTATTTGAAGAAGAACTCATAGGGTAAAAAAAACACACACACACAAAGAAAACAATTGTTCTTCAAAGCGAGGGCATCATTTTCTTTAAAGGCTTTTACCGCAACATGTTAAGGTTGCATCTGTCGGGACTTGTCAAATATAGATCACTTGGCGGTGATGACAGATGTGATTAATGCAGGAGAAAAACTGTTTGCTCTGAATAACTGAAGCACTTGCTTTTCAAAATGACTTTCTCATGAGGAGAGATGCGGCAAGCCTGTCGTTTAATCCCTTCGTACTTGTCAGAAAACACTTTGAGGTAAATTTGTTCAATGGAGATGAATTAAAATCAATTGTTAAACTTTAGATCTCCCCGAAGGAGCAGGCACACATGACAAAGCTATTAGTTTATTAAAGAAATTTTATTGGAAAAACATTAATAATGTTGTTACATTAGATGCAGCGTGCAAACAATGTTTGGTTCCAACTGTTGAAATATTAACCAATTAATTTGAAAGTCTTAATGCGCACAGAACATAGATGCACAGCAGATCAGGGCAATAGAAATAAGCAGAATAAAAGATTCAAAGTCTAAGTTGAAATATGCCTTCACACTCTGATGTTGTTTTTTAATTGATTGCCCCTTCTTAAGTTCATGATGAGGATCTCAGGGGAGGAGCTTTCCCAGATGATGTTGGCTCAGAGCCCCAATGCTTTCACAACTCAGTGCCAAAAAAGAAAAAAGAGGAAAGAATTCATAGCAAGAGACTTCATGTTATACCAAAAGATGGAGTAAAAAAGTAAAGATCCAGTCAGCTGCTAAAAAAGTGGGCATGTCTTTAAAAAAATGCTTAACATTTTGTATCTTTCGTTATTGTTCACCTCTTCCAGGCTCCTACGACAACTGCTGCCTCGGCTATGTTAAAGAGATTAAAAAAGGTGTAAAGAGGAACATCGAGAGCTACAGGATACAGGAAACAGATGGCGATTGCAACATCAGAGCGATTGTGTGAGTACCAAATATTGTGTCCTGCTCTCTACTGCCTGGTTGGTCTTTGGCTTAGTAGCATTGTTAGAACTGACCGCTTCTGGGGGGAAAATGTAATTACATGTTTAATGAGCAGGTGAACGGGTCCAGCGGCAGATCAAAGCAGTGCAATCTGAAAAGAAAAAAGGTGTAATGGTAGAAGTAGATTATAAAACGTTTCTGCTGTGTGCAGGTTTACGATGAAAAGGAGGCGTGATGGCACACAGAACACCCTTTGTGCCAATCCCACGGAGCACTGGGTGAAGGTGCAGATGTCCATTGTGGATAAAAAAATCAAGAAAAGGGTAAGAAAAACAATACAGCCCTGCAGTTCTGTCCTAAAATCGCCTACCAGACAATTTTACCATTTGTAAAACGTTTGTCTTTGCAGAGTTCTTAAAGGAGAAATACCAGAGAGGAGAGAGAAAAGGGGTCACTTCACCTCCCTGTCAGGCGTCATCTGTCATCTTTAATGACATGGATTGTGTTTCCTTATTTTTATATTTCCTGTTGCTGAGAGTGAATATAAAACATGTAAGCAGTCCTTCATACCGCAGTCATAGTTTATCATGAACGTTACAGCCAGTATCAACAATTTCATTTCTATGAGCCATTACTATGACGGCTTCTCTATGATGTGTAGAACCTGCTAAGAATGAGCCACTCTTTGGCAGCTTTAAAATGTGATTAAATCTGTGTAAAAAAAACCCCAAAACAAAACAAAAAAAAAAGAAACACCTTTGTGATAAGCTGATTTTTCTTTTTTTTATATATATATGCATATATACAGCAAACTATTTTTGTATCCACACTTTTGTACATTGTTTTTCCTACAATAAAAAACTGGTTGAAAAACTAAAACTCTGTGTTCCTACTAGTTTTTAACTGAATCAAAAACAATGATTTTTTTGTTTTTGATTCATGCAGCAAGATGTTTTAAATCAGTTCAGCCCTCACCTGATTTTGAGAAAGGGTTAAAAAAAAGAGAGAAAGAAAGAGAAGGATCTCGTGTTTGTGTTATTTGGCATCAGCATTAAATGACTGCACGATCTCTCAACTCCAGAAAACTAAAGCCTGTTTTTGATAGTACGGTTAAAGGCGAGCCTCATTCTGACACAGGTAGTTAAATGTGATGTGGATGGATTAAAGAAATACTTCCAAACTTTTCATGTGTTAAAACCTTGGATGTTTGAAGAAAGTGAAGGTTTCACATTAAAAATTTTTTTAACAATGTGAGGTGAATATGAGTCATGAAATATCATTAACATATTTTGTTAATTCATCACTATTAGCACATTATTGATCAATTTAACATATTGATTTATGATCAGTAAATACACAATTATTAAAGTTATTTAATGTGTTATAGCTGTGAATGTCTATTTGAAATTAATTGATTTAGCAATATTTTCTTGATTTAGCAATTTATGTTGTCATAGATTTGATCTTTTTTTTTATCTTTTGCAAAGTTTTATTCCGATGTAGTATTGATGACTTATTTTAAACTATATTAATAAACATAAACAGTCTTATAATTTCTCAAACAGCTGTCTTAATGATGTACACTCCCCTTCTTTTGAACAGTTTTATGAAAAATTGAAAATAAGAAAGTGAGTAAATCTGTCTTAGATTGAGATTTATTAATCTTTTCTCACTACTGTTAAAAAACTAAGCATCTTTCACTGACTGAATAAACCACCAGGAACAGGTAACTAATGTCGCCATGAACTAATTTCTTTACTCATCAGATGAAAGGCTACATGCAATAACTTGATGACGCAAAAGTAAACACTAAAACAAAAAATAGAGCTAAAAAAAATACTTCAAAGTTATTTCTAATACTCTACAGACTATTACTAAAGAGGATATAAAGCTATTTAAAAAATGAATTAAATTATCAAAATGTTATTTAAATGTTTAACTTTTATTAAACGCTTATCCACCACCCAGGAGTTCAAAGAAAGGAATTTCCGTGTCTGAAGTTGAGTTTTATTTCAGAATGGTTATTTGAGGAGATAATGAAACAAGAGGAATTTAAAACCACCTCATAACGACCTTTAAGCCGTTAGCTTCTCACTTCATAATCCCCAGGGACAGAAATGGAGAGAGTGCCTCACTGGTCAGACAGGCTGTTTATTTTCTTGTATGTATCCTCCAATAGCTGCATGCACTACAGCTAATAGCTGGGCCTGTTACTGAACCTTCAGATGTGGAAGACAGATTTCAAGAATGTCACTGAGAGAAGTTGAACAGATTCCAGGCAGGGAGGAAGATGATACAAAAAATTCTGAAGGGATTTTTCACAAAAAATATATGAGAATAGCAAAAATATTTAGGAAACATACATTTTTACTGAATCTGGGTGAATCCGACGGGTTGGATAACCATTTGAGTGTTTCTCAGATGGTTAGATGATTGGATTAGGACACAGTGTCCTGACCATCAGAACTCAGCTGCCTATGAAACCTTAACAAATCATCTCCAAACCACGACATGTCCACCTCCAGGCTGATAACTAAATAGTCTTTAGTCTTCAACTAAAGACTTACTTGTGCGACCTTTTCTGGATGTACAAGACAAGCATGTACATTTAAATCTTCAGATGCACAAACAGTAAGTGCCTTGGAAACATTTTATGATTTTAGGAGACATCTTTTATATTCTTTCTAGGATAATTTGCTTTCATTTAGGTTATGATATTATTTAATAAAATATTACCCTCTGTGTTTTACTATATTCCATTTGTGTACGTAAGGAAAGTCACTAAATTAAAAGAACGTTGTTGAGATCAGTTAACCTAAAAGTGTAAAAATTAACACAGATAAATGTCATCCAGGCAGCAGTATTTGATTTACTGAAGCAGAATATTTTAAAAAGGTTGGGATTAACATATCCTGATGCATTTGATTAAGAAATCACATTGACCCCTCACCACATCTGAAATAATATTATGTTTTCCTGTCAACACTTCTGTCTGATGGATTCAGTTCAAAGTAAAAAGTATGTTTTTATTCCCTTTTAGCCTGGTGAAAATTAAAACATCTTCCACATGTTGAGTCAGATATTTTTAATATTCCGAGGGATTAGCTGTTCCCTCTCGGCTGGAGAAAACGTTCCAGCTTCTTGTTCTAAATAAACTGTTTGAAATCCCTCGAGCGAAGCTGGAAAACTCTGTGTCACAAAACAGATCTCAACGATAAGCACGATTTTTGACACCTTCTGCATTCAAATAACACTTTTCCCTCTTTTAAACAAAATGGCTGCAAATCCAAACATTTGCTCAGTTTTCCACAGAGCTTTTAGTGTTTGAATCAGTTCACAGAGAAAAACTAGATAAAAAAAATATCTAAGATAAACTTCTGAGATCTCAAGGTCTGGTGAGGATCCTTGGGAAAAGTTTTGAGAACGTTTCAAGCCTCGAATAAGACACCAGTCATGTAGCCAACATGATGGACATGTTGTGAACTGCCTTCAGACGCCATTAACCTCACAGGTTTGTACTGTGTAAACAGCAATGTTATTTCAGGTGTGCCCTGGGTTTTGTTGAACAAAAAACTGAAATGCATCGTGGACTCTGGGTGCCTGCATTGCTCAATAAAACTAATCGAACATGAAAAATTTTATCTTGTTTACTTTTTAAGTGACGTCAAATTAGACTTATCTAATACTTGATCAAAACATTAGTAACAGGAAATGTGATAAGAACGTCCTTTTATACATAAATGCTGTAGACCATTTCTTTGTTTTGACTTTTTAAATCTATTAGGCTGATTCATCGCAAAGTGATTTTCCTGAAAAAGTAAACAACTCCTTCACATATTAAGTTTATTGTAGTTAGTTTTTTCCTGACTTAAATCATCTTAGTTTACTTAATCAAATTTTTTGCTTAGACTAACTTTTCCCATCTGACATAAATTTTAGTATAATTCATTTTAATTTCTGATTTTAACTAACTGAAGTTAATCCCATCTTGCTTTAGTTTATCTCAGTTCATCACACAAATTTGTTTCTGACCTTTGCCTAACGTGTGATGTTCTTCTCAGTTTAGTTAAGTTTGTCTGAGCTACAGTTGGAACCAGATATTTACATACACTACCTGAAGTAAAATCAGATTAAGCTTCTCTTGTTTTAGGTCAGACATAATTACCAAGATTATTTCTAGAAAACTTTTTTAAAAAAATTTTGTGTAACCTTTTTACATTTCTAAGGTCAGTATCAGAGATGTTCCTCCAAGTCAATCGGAGGAACATCTGTGGTTGTATTTCAAGAGCACGCCTGAAACACACTGCTTATTTTGTTGACATGATTGTAAAATAAAAACAAATCAGCCAAGATATCAGGAAGAGAAATGTGCAGATGCACAAGTTTGGTTCATTCTTAGGAACAATTTTATGATGCTTGAAGGTGCCTTGTTCATTTCTTCAATCAATTAAATGCAAGATAGACATGATGCGAATATCCAACCATCATTCATCTCTGAATGTATAGGTTCAGGTCCAAAATGTGCAGACTGACCCCAGAAGATACTGGTAAGACATTATCCACAATGAGAGGCCACTCAGTGAGGAGGAAGCCATTATTCAAAAAGAAACATAAATATCCAGACTGCTTACTGCAAAGGTGACCTGGGAAAAAGAGCCTAATTTTTGGAAAAATGTCCTATTGTTTGACGAAACTAAAGTGGGTCACAACGACCATTGCTACATTTGGAGGAAGAAAGTGAATGCTTGTACCATCCTAACCATCAAGTATGGGGGTGGCAGCATTATGTTGTGGGGTTCTTTTGTAGCAGTAGGGATTAGTGCAGTTCATAAAATAGATGCCATCATGAGGAAAGAACATTAACTGAAATATTGAAGCAATATTTAAAGACACCAACCAGGAAATTAAAACTTGGGCACAGATTAATCATCCAAATGGACAGTAACCCCAACCATGCAGGCAAACTGGATGCTTGAGGACAACAAAGTCAATGTTTTGGCACAGCTATCACAAAGCTGTGGTCTCAAACTAATGGAGAGGTTGTGGGTAAATCTGACAAGGTGTGTGTGAGTGAGACGGCCTACAAAATGGACCCATCAGTTACGCCAGTTCTGTCAGGAGGAATGAGTCAGAACTCCAGAAAACTGATGTGAGAAACTTGTGGAAAGAAATTCAGAAGTCATACAGTTTAAAAGTCACTTATAGTGGATACTGACCAAATGTATGTAAACTTTTGACTTTGAATTTTTAAAAAGTTGCCAAAAAAAATCTCTGAAAAAATGTTGGAAAAAATTTCTGGAATTTGGCAAATAGAAATAATTTTAGTCATTCTAATGAACAAGAGAAGCTTAATTTGATTTAGCTTCAGACAGAGAGAAAAAATGTGTGTGTCCATTTATTCTGTGTATGCAAATATTTGGGTAAAACTGAGCTTACTTTAGCTGAACTGCTCTTGTTTTGGGTTTAATTTAACTGCACTTGCTTTACTTTTGCTTGGTTTTGTGTGTTTAAATTAAATTCGATCAACTCTAGTTTATTTCAATTTAATTTATCTAAGTTTAGTTTAGGTCAATTTAGATGAACTTAACTTTATTGGTGTAGTTCAGGGAATCTTAGTTTGGTTTCAGATCAATTTATTTTAGTCTTTTAACAAAAAGACAAATATTTTGCAGGGAGAAAGATAGAAACTCAAGATGTAAGAATTAGTAGTAAAAAATAAAATCAACACACTCCATAAAATCATTTGCTATTAAAAAATATACAAACGCTATGAAATGAAATGCATTTTATAGTATTTATAGGGTAATTATTTGGGGTAGAGAAAACCTGACAACAGAAAATTAGTGCAGTGTTTTTAGTTTGTGCAAACTGTTAGATATAGTCTGAAAAATTCTTGAAATGTTAACTGATATAATTAGGTATGAATGTATATTCAGCAACATATGATCGGTCATGAAAAGCATCAATTCTTGTGAAGAAACAAAGACACCATTAGTGCAGTGTGTTTAAAATCACTTGTATTTGTGAGGCTGAAAATCCAACAAATAATATGTTGACCGTAAGAGTTAGCTTTTACTGCTTCCTCTCTTAATGAGTCACTGGGTTCAGATAGGGTTACATACTTTAGTGAAAGCGTAATGAGTAAGAAAAGACAAACAAATTCAAGTCAGAACAGATTTTGATGAAGAACAGTGAAACTGTCCATGAAGAGGAAGTCATCCCACAGATTATAAAGAACTTAGCAGCATTGTCTTTTTTGCTCAGATCATCAGTTGTGAAAAAATAAATAAATAAATAAAAACTCCAATAATGTTAAAATTGTAAAAAGAAGCAGCTTTTGCCTGAAGCAAAATGTTCTGGTTCTGATAGTGAAAGTTTTGATGACTCATTTGAAAAAATATTCATATATATTGGTGGGAGCTTAAAAACTGACATGTAATTGTTTCTGAATGCAATCAATATTTGACAGAAATGTAGTTGCTTAACTTTATTGCTACATTTAGATTTTTTTATTGCTTGATTCTGCATCTTCATTCGCCGTGGTAAAAAAAATGCAATTAAATGTTGCAGGACGCTGGCCCTTGAGGCCTGGATTTGCGGGCTCCTGGGCCAGGGTTTCCATCGAACGAAACCTGCGGCTGGACAACGCCCTTCAGAGGACAGGAAAGATAACTTACAGCCTCCCCCAACAATATGAATGATAGAAAGCAAACGGGATATATCTGAACTGCGAGCCAGGCTCACTTGTGATCAACCGAGCCCTTGAGCAATTTGGCAGATGTCAGAAAAACATCTACAAACGGGATCAATGCCACCAGCAGAACCGAAACTCACAGCAGCAAGGCAGATATCTACCTGCCAAAGTGATGCAATTCTGGCTGAAAACAGCACAGGCACCTCACGGTTCCACCAGCAGCCTGAACTTGAAATAAATGGTGAAACAGCCTCATTCGCATGCAGTCCAGCTCCACAGAGCTCTGCTGATGAGCTAATATTGCAGCTAGGTGTGCCAAAGCAGAGGGGCAGCTGAAAGTTGCATGACACCGGTCCTTGAGGAAACCAGTTTGAGACGACTGATGTAAACACTGATCTGGACCCTGATTAGCTGACCAGTGCAGAGTTGTTTTAATGGGTTCAGCCCTGCGCCTCAATCACTGATGTAAATGACAATCCCGCACTCCACACACACCTTGTCACACTTGCAGTGGGCAAATGCCCCGACACTCTATCCCCAACTTCGATTGATTCAGTTTTCTAGGAATAGCTTTTTGTTCAAATGATCCTTCTCCGGGCCTGTTGTTATTGACTTTTAGCCAAGACGTAAACCGCTTTTTAGCACTCTTCATATGGGGTGCTAAAAAGCTAAAAAGCACCCCATATGAAGTCCAACACATTTCTGTAGGGCTTCTCTGGCAGAAAATTCCCTTTGACCAACTTTAAGGGACTACTCACTTAAAAGTCAAATGGACCAGAAATGTAATACTCTTGTCCGACTCCCCGTCCTGATCTTCCCAGGAAGCCCTGATAACAGACTGAAAACTCTGATAGTGTTGCTCCAGTGGTCTGAATGGTTGACAGATAACTTGAATTGATTGACCCCCAACTTCTTCATCACTGTCTGGTGATTGGGGCAAACAATCTATTAGCACATGACTGAATGGTTCTCCAACTTCTTAAATTGTATTAAGAGGAGCAGGTCGAATGCTTTGTTTGGACTTTCCACCCATCTGACATTCATGACACTTCTTACAAAATGCCATTATGTCCTACCGGAAATGCCACATAATCCTGGCGTTGATCTTATTAATGCCCAAGAGGCCTGAAGTAGGAATTTTATAAGCTAATCTCATAATCTCTTCCCTATAGCAGAAGGGAAGTGCAATCTGATGATACACTCTCCATTCTTCAGCAGCAGGATGTTGATGGTTCCTCAGATGTCTCATCAACACACTGTATTCCACATGAAAGCCTCATGGCTCTCCTGCCATAGCTTTCAAAGTATCAGACAATGCTTTCGTAATATAAGGATCACAGCTCTGCTCCCTAATCAATTCTCCTTACTGAATTTTTGTTTTAACATGAATCAGCTTTGGTTCTTCCTGATCTCTCAACATCTCTGTGGCTTCTTCCGACTGACTTGAGACTGGGAACAAGTAGCTACACTCGTAGGAGAACCTCCTGTAAATTCCCTTCTCCGAAGGACGTACGGGAGAATCTGCAACCAGAGATGCAACATTTTCACTTCGTAAAATGCCCTATAAAGCACGTGGTCCCGTTCAGATTCAGATATTGTTGACTTTTTATGTCCTTTCATACTTACATGATTCATAACACCAGAAAAAAAAATCATCAGACCTGCCTTACAACATGAAGTAGGCAAGAAAATCTAAAAAAAAAAAAAAAAAAAAAAGAATCATCATACCTCAACTTTCCTTTACCTCATACCAGCTAAAATAATTCAAGAAAGGGTGAAAAACAAAGTCATCTATTTCTATTAGAATGGAAACAGTTATGAAGTCATTTTTAAGGTTTAACCTAAGATGAACAGACTCAACTGAGGATAACAATCCAAAAGCACAGCATTTGCAAAATGTCTCAGAAAAACTAAATGAAAGTTTATAGAGTAGCCAAGTCAAAGTCTGGATTTAAATCTGATTAAGATGTTGTGGCATGATCTTAGACAAGCCTCAAAATTAAAATAATTCTGCAAAGAGGCGTGGGCAAAAATTTCCCAACAGTGATGTGAAAGATTTATTGCCAATTATCATGAACACTTGATGGCAGCTGTTGCTGCCCAGGCTGCCACAACCGTCAAGGAAGTTTCAAAGGGAAACTACTTTTTCACATTAAGCCATTTCATTTTCCCTGAAGAAAATAAAGCAATCATTCAAAAGCTGCATTTTCTCAGAGTATTTGTTTTTCAAATTTGTTTGATGCAAAACATGTATATGAAACCAAGAACAGAAAACATCTGAAAGGAGGCAAATTTTTTTCTGCTCTGCACTTTCGGTACGATCATAACGTTGGCCTACTTAAGTAGCCTATTGAGGAAAAGAAAAATAAACTAAGCAAAAGAAATACTCCTCAAATGTCAGATATAAAAGCGTCATTTGTTTCATTGTGTTTTGCTAAGCTTAGGATTTCATTCTAACCTTTATACCCAGCAAACCGTTTTAAGTAATCTCGTTCTCAAGGACATGATTGACCTGATTTTAGAGGGTTTGGCAAGTTTATCTATCCATTTTGTCTCCCACAAGCTTACAGTCCCGTTGAATTTGCCCTTTGAGCAACTTGTCCATATAAGGGAAACTGAACAGTATTTCACAATCCCATCCACCTTGTTTTTTTATGATCCAAGCACATTAATCGGTCATCAAAAACTTAAGGATGGTCCCCTTTTTGCCAAATTCAGTTACAGCCAAAAATAAGCTTTCTTATTTAGTTTACGTTCTGGCACAACTTTATAATTCAAAAAGTGAAAGGACAGAAAGGGCAAAGAGTTGTTTATGAAAGAAAAGCAGAGGAGTTTAGGTTTTCAGCGTCCCATTTTATTTTCAGTCATGCATTAAAATGGCTGAATGAAAAAGATTTACATTCCCTTGTAAGTAGTTTATACAAGTATATCCCTCAAACTTCCAGTCAAGCTAGCTGATCTAATTTTCTTACTAGTTTACTTATCTAGATATAAAGCTCTGAAATCATTACTTTCTTTGTCTTGTACATTTTGTTTTGTAAAGAAAGGCTGAATATGGATGCTGCTATCTCTACAGTTTGCTTTTCAGTGACACTAAATGAAATCATAACATCCTGGCTAAGAACGACTGTGCAGACAATGCTGCAGATTAAATTTTTCTGAAGTCGAAACAACATTGAGCAAGAATGCCGTTTTCTAAATAAACAGCTATTCAAAAACATCTTGGCACTTAAACAGACTATGATAATATCTCAGTATTGGCTCCTACCGTTGAGATGTTTACATGTTCATGTGTGAACAGGCAGCAGGCTGAAGGATTTACACTGCATTGCGAAACCCAAAGTCGCTACAACTGGCTTTATGACAGAACAGGTGCCTGCGGACCCTGTCAGACCTGGCAGTAAATTGAGGACTGATGATTATGGGAGGGAGTCACTCTTGGGTTAAATCCCAAGTGTGAGGTACAGGAGAGTGAAGGAAAGAACATCAGTTTAAAATCTAGAGATAAAATTCGGGAGAAAATAGGACGAAGAATGCATCGATGTTTCCTGTTTCAGCATTCAGTCCAAAATTTCCGAGAACTCGCTCCACAAGTATCAAGTTTTATAGATCCTTCAGGCTTAAAGCAAAAAAATCTAACATTTTACATCCTAGAGTGAACCATTTTGAGGAATGCACCTCACTTCTGTCATGATTATAATCATGTGGAGACATGTGGCATTGAATGCAATCCAGTTTTCTAAAAACATTCATCAATTTTTACTTAAAACAAAAAACAAACGGCAAAATTTTTTTTATCAATCTCAGAACAACATATGTGTCACAGATGTGTCTGTAGCTGTGAGGAAGGTTCTGTATTTACTCCCATTCATGCACAGGCTCTAAACTGAATCCATGAATTGTCGACTCATATGATCTGCCTCGTTTTCTGGATGTGTTTTTAACATACAACTTTCATTTAATTGGAAAAAAGCATGTTGTCTGTGTCTCCCCTGTTAACATTACCTGTAGCCTGGCATTACTCTGCGGGTTTATGTCCTGACTAAGAGGGATTGGAAGATGCTGATAGCCATTTAGAGATAATGTTCTGAGTCACCAAGCTTGTTGTAATCAGAACAGAAAGCTACAGCTTACCACTTGGGAGACCTCATCCTCCATGCGTTGGTCAATTTGATCCACATGGGACAAAACTGATTTGTTCATATGGATTTTTTGGGGGGAAAAATTACATTTGTTCCTTCACAGCGGATCCCTTTCTATCCATGGATTCACCAATTGGTGGATTTTCTGTGGAACGTAGCTGCAAAGTATTTGCAGAAAAAACAGAAACTTGTTTGGAGTTTTTATTTTGTAGAGCACATCTACAAAAAAAAAAAAAAGCAGCATTGGAAGATGATGTATATAATCAATATTTGATGCATTATTGGTTGTCATCCAGGAGCATAATTTATTTTCCTTGGCACAGATCAACTATATCCACAAGAGGGAAAATAAAAAAGACAGTAAATATGAATTGCTGCTTTAGTGCTAAGATAGTTTCCACTGTGCATTATGGTGTATTTGACATGTGAAAACTATTGAAATAGATAGTTTTAAGCATTTTTAGAGGGAGTCTCAAGTTTTCTTTGATTTTAGCTATTTGTAGGCAGCTGTGGATCCTAACTCCCATGAATACTAGGTCACTGTACTTCCCATTTAAGACATTTCAGTCCCTGGAATAATGACATGAACTACGTTCAGTAAATTTTTAAAAAAGAGCCGAAGCATGGAAAAGCAGTGCTGAAATACAGACTCTGAAATAACAACTGCAGCTCATGTTTTTTGACACTGTTTGCCCTTTATTCTCAGTCAATAACTTTTTCAATTCAGTTTGAGGGTAACAGAATCAGAACAAAAAGACATATAAAACGCTCTATTGTTGTGGCTTCTAGCACAAAAAGCCAGAATAGGCATGTGCAAAGTGGGCCTCTATTACACCGCTGAAAACTGACCTCCATCTTGAAAACAAATCACACAAATCTCAGACACAGAGGAAAAGAAAATCTCTGGCTTGCAGATAATCCAGGTTAGTGTGGACAAGGCCTGGACGAGCATCTGTCACCACGTCCAATTCTGTTAATTTATTTTATAGTATCACACAGACAGCAGAGGGAAGGTGTTTGCCAACAGATGCTTCCGACCATTTGCTAGGACTCCCGTACTCATCAGGGTGATACGCCGAGTATCCTACAGCCTCCACGAGCCTCCTCTTCTGAGCCCGATGCAGGAGGATCCTGTAGGTCCCTGTCAGCGGGCTTCTACAGTCTAAACATGGATTGTTTTCCAGATGAACCTTTGAAATGCCTAAACCTGAGAGGAAGTTCTTTACTTCCTGCTCCTCCATACTCAGAGTCTGATTGGCCTGAGCAAAGTGGGCTGGAGATGTGGGTAAAGAGACATATGGGCGAGGATACTCTATCGCCTTCAGCCAAGTGCTGTTTGTAATCTGTGTGATGGAGGAGCGGTCTGCAGGCACAATCCGCAGCATGCCCTTAATGAGAAGCTGGCACGGATCAGGTACAAACGAAGGGATGTTGTAAGACCCCTGAAGGATGCAGCGCTTCAGCCTCCCAAGGTTGTCTCCATAGAAGGGTAAAGTTGCTGTCACCATGAAGTACAAGAGAATACCTAGAGCCCATATGTCCGAATAGCGTCCGACGTAGCCTTTCTGCCTGAAGAGTTCAGGCGCAGCGTAAGGTGGGGAGCCACAGAAACTGGTGAGTAGCTCATTAGGGCCGCATTCTGTACTGAAACCAAAGTCCCCAACCTTGATGCAATAGCTGGTGGTGTAGAAGATGTTCTCGGCTTTAAGATCCCGGTGCACGATATTGTTGTCATGCTGAAAAATCACAAAAGACAAACATTTTAAGTACAAAGAAATAAATCTCACTGGATTCAGCTAATAAAAAAAAAGAGAATGTTGCAAATCATTGGTTTCTCGTAAACCCAACAGCTGCTGTAAAAATGCTTCTCTCATTTCTGACAATTTCTAACTAACATATACCACACACCCAATAATCTTCATTGGTTAACTTGTTCCTACAGTGTTTGAAATAACAAAAATAAAATGCATTCTTAGCTTCTTTTTTTTTTTTTTTTGCTAGAAATATTTATGATGGATCAGCAGGAGGAATCTTTAGCAAGTAAACAACAGGATATGAGTCTGATTCCAGCCTCTTCACTGCATGTCTAACTATCCTCAGGCAAGGCACTAAATCGTCAGTTGACAACCATGAATGTTTAGTGGTTGTGAGTGCAGCTGGGCGAATGATGCTGGTACTGTTAAAGTGCTTTAGGTAGTTCTTAATAGACTCAGCAAATATCCCACTTTACATGTAATTGCATCTGGGCATCACATGTAATCCCAGAGGTTTTTACATGTGCTTCACATCATCAAAAAGGCTTCAAGTTACACATGTTTCACATATGTTGTTAAATGTAACATGTGAAATGTGGTAAGTCACACTGAGATATGACCACCTGCAATAAGATGTTATTTTGGACATTTTGTCTCAAAGAGGGAAAATTGCCCAACACTGTATAAGTGAACTTTATTGTCAAAACATGTCTGAGATTTTTCTTGCACAACAGTGCGGTTTTATGGACTTGCACAATCTAAAATACACTTTAGAGCATTTACCGGCTCAAATGTGATTTTCCATTCATAACCTTATTAAACTGGGGAAGCTGTAGCTACCTGATTATAGCAGCCTGTATTCATGATTTAGAGAAGGTCAGAGGTGATTTTTCTGACATAATTTCACCATTATCTCTATGGCAGGATGATTTATAAAGTTTTTCAACTGGTTGGCAGCCATTTATTATGTTACTTACATATCTTCTTCAGCTTGTGCTGCTTTGGGTTTATTCCAGTGTATGTGGTATTAAGGTTTACCTCGTCTCAGTAACGTATACAAACAATGGATGGATGAATGGGTTGGTGGGTTTATTCGTATTTTCCTTGGAAATACCACCATTGTAACTTTAACCTAATGGTTAAAACCATTTTTGTGAACGTGTTCCTGGTTCAGTAAATAGCCACAGCATGCCTAATTCTGTCTTTTGTGCTTCACGATCATTTACTTAAGATGCAACATTTTTAGAAGAGAATCATGTATAATTAGGCATCTGATTAAGGACAAATAGTGGGAAATTACCAGACTTCAACCAAGGAATGCAAAAAATATTACTTATTTATTTATAGAAAATTAATATTGATACAAAGAGGGGAATAGCCATTGCCTCCCTGGAGGAAGTTTTGGACCCATTAGTCATCAGTTTGTATTCACCAGGGGGATATTTCAAGCCTTTTAGACCTCAATAAATTATATCTAACAGCAGGAGTTCACTAAGTTATTTTGCTCTGATCACAGGCCAATGTCTATCGTATTTCATCAGAGCTGACTTGTCCAAATGGGGGTCAGAACCAAGCATAGTCCAGCAACAAGATTCACATATAAATTCATCTGTGTTGTAAAATCCCCTATGGAACTGTGATGTTCTTTTAGCTGCTCTAATTTTTTAAAATTTCTTTTGTTTAAGAGGAAAAAGCATTAAATTATACTAATTTTATGTGATGTAAACAATTTCTCTTCTTGGAGTAAAATCTATTAAAATAAGTTTGAAGGGAAAATGATTTTCCCTAATTAGAGAATCTTGACTGCATGTTTTAAAGAAATAAATGAGATTTATAAAACAGTAATGTTATTGTTTTCTTAAAATCACACCATTAATATTTCATCAGAAACTGAATGATTACAATGGAACTTACCTAAAGGATAAATAATTGACATATTAGTAGCTAAATTAACATAGGAGATACATGAAATCTATTGTTTATCAAAAGCATCATCGGCTTTTTGTATACAATTGGGAGATCTAAAGACCTGTCCTAACCTTCAAGTAAAGGTTTGGAGAGGAAAAATGAGAATTTAAATAGACGAAGGCCTTTGAGACAGGGCAGGTTTTAATGCCAGAAACCTGACAAGGCGTGTTTTAATCCTGCCACATCCGTTTGACCCGGCCTTGAGGTTGTCTCTCCAGGGAGGCATCGGCTAATTTTACCTGTCACCGCATTGGATGTTCAGGGGCTCCTTCAAAATTTATAGCAAATCACAAGCAGCAGCAAATTGTTTGATTAACTAGGTTTTGTCTTCAACACTGGGGTACAAAAGGCAATAAAAGTTGCTTTAAATTTAGACGAAGGACTACTACTAAAGATCTTGCTTCTACTTCCTCAAACTATTGTTTTTGTTTATGTTTAGAGACCAAAAACCTGTATGATATATACCTGACTAGAGCTGAGTCCTCCTGTTGAGACATACAGAAAAGAGAGGCCATTCATTTCAAAACTGAGTCCTAAACTAGCAGAAACTTTTTGACACATATTTAAATAAACTGTCGATAACCATAAAAAAATTAAAGTCCCAAAAGTCTCAGAAAGATAATCTGCAGAATGATGCATCATTGATGCTCAGTTCATTGGCTCTTTGGACCAGCCTTGGTGGCTGTAACTGGGTCATGCCATAACATGTACCAACTCTGGCGATCTCAGGATGTGAAGAAGTCACAAATCATTACCATTTCTCCAAACTGTGATTGAACTGAGTGCTGCTGGTAGAACACCAAGAGCTCTTCAGTACGTCAAACATCATCCACAAAACAAACTATCACTTTTATACTTCAGTTGTATGCCAAAAAATGTGGTGTTTGTTTCATCTTGTTATATTTTCCTGCAGGCAATCTAGCCAGTACAATTTCAACATAGAGCAGCATTGTGTTGCTTGATGTTAAAGCAATAAAAATCACTGAATTAAATCCAGGTCAAAAAGATTGAGCGGCTCTTCAGACTTCCTTAATCCGTATTTTTTAAGAATGTTTATAGAGTGTTTAAGCAAAACTCTTAGATTACATTTTCCAGAGCTACTAATCTTGGCAAGCTGGTTGAAACACTTTAGGGTTGGTATGACTGCAGCTTGCAACTTTTATTGCTATTTTAAACTACCTTTGTCTCCACATATTTCTTTCTTAAAATTAGAATAATAAAAATAAAAACTTCTGCTCTGCATGCGAAAATAAGGAAAACAACAATCAAGTCTTTGAAGTAATTCAACATTTTTTCTCATAACTTAGTAAATGAGTAATGGCTAGCAACAATCCATGCCACGTGTGGCGCAGAGCCGTGCCGGGTAGTAAATGATGATTAACATTAACATTAAGGCTCACCATGTGTTTCACAGCAGAGATGATCTGTGCAAACACCAGCTTTGTCTCCTGGTCGTTCAGCTTCCCTCTGGTGGTGATTCTGGAGAACAGGTCCCCGCCGCTGCCATACTCCATAACCAGATACAGTCTTCTGGTGGTCTCTATCACCTCATAAAGGCGCACTACATTGGGGTGGCTCAGCTTCTCCATGCAGCTGATCTCACAGGAGGCCAAAGGCTGGCTTTTCTTGTCTTGACGCAACTTGTCAACAATTTTAACAGCAACTCTCTCTGCAACACGAGATGAAATGCAGGAGTGGATTTGTGGTAAAAACTTCCAGTGAAGACAGAGGGAGTTCACTTGAGAGCAAAACACTGGGATATAATTTCACTGAGGGTTTTTATATTAAATCTACTATTAATTTTGACCCAACATAATTAGACAATATAAACATTCATACAAAAAAACTATAGGACTTCATGTTTTTATCTAATCACATAAAAATCAATGCTGAGTTGTACTACAAAAAGCTACCAGCATTTTACAACTTGGGCAATTAAAAAACAAACAATTTTTGAGAAAAAGGTATTAATTCAAACCTTTAGTCAAGGCATGGATGCCCAGCTTCACTGTCGAGAAGTTTCCCTGGCCGATCTCGCCACGGAGCTCATAAAACCCAACCCGCCGACCGAGCATCAGGTCCCTGACTATCCTCTCGTTGTGCGCCATGTCATAGATGACCTTTTCGATGGGAGTCTGCTTGACTCTTTCTGCCTCGGTGAGCTGTGGGATGACAGTGGCCGCAGCAGAAGCCAGGGGAGACGCTGACTTTTCCACTTTTGTGGAGTCGTCTTTGGCATTTTTGCTCATTTTTGGCTTTGGCCATAGCCGTGTTTTGATGCCTTGAAAAATTAAGAAAAGGAGAAAAAAAGCATGACAGCAGAGAGAGCTGCATTACAACAGTAATGCCTTTGAAAAGTTTTCATACCTGTTGACCTTTTGCTACCAGTAAAACTTCTGTGCATTTTATTGAGATTTTATGAGGTAAATCAGTACAAAGCAATGTTTAAATGTAAAGTGCAGGGAAAATGAGCCATATATCTTCAAAACGTTTCACACGTGTGAAAATGTGGTGTCTTTTCATTTTCAGTTCATGAATCAACACTTTGTAGACAGTACTTTGTAGAACCAGGTTGTGCTGCAACAATGGGTGAAATATTTGGGGGATATAAAATTCTGCCAGTTTTGCATATCTACGACTAACATGTTTGCTTATTCTTTGTTCCTAGATGGCTCAGGCTTAGACAGATTACAGAATTAGTGTGTTTAATAATCCATTTTCAAGTTCTCCTTCAGATTCTCAGTTGAATTAATTTTCGGACATTGACTGGGCCGTTCTAATACATCAACATACTTTGCTCTAAACCATTTTGTAGGAGCTGGTGCTCTATTTTACAGTTATAGTCCTGATGGAAGCTGAACCACCACCATAGCTAAAGGATTGCCCTGTATGCTCCATCCATCTTACCATCAACTCCTACCAGCTTCACTGTATCTGGAGAATGAAGCATCCCACAGCATGATGCTTCCTTCGCAATATTCGGATTCTGTGTTCATGTTATTTCTATGCTATGTGACGATTTTCAACTGCTACTTTGTGTTGGTCTATCACATGGAAACCAAATGGTGTAATGCCAGGGAATCCAGTCCTTCAGTCCTCAAGAGTCAGTGTCTTGACATTTGTCTCTGCTCTAACATAGCTGATTGTAGTGCTTCATCTCATGTCATAATGTTCTTCAGATGCCTGCTAGTGAACCATTATTTGATTAAACTGTGTTGAAGAAATGACAAAAATGAAAGCGTGCAGGAACCCTTAAGGATTGCCCTTAGACACCACTGTTATCATGTAGAAAATAATTGAAAATGTCAATAGATACCTTAATAAAATACTATAACAACTGACAAATAAAGGGATTTTTTTTTCAAGCAACACTTACTTACTTATATGAGAAAGATATTTGCTGCTCTGCCATCAGTGTTTGACTCTTTTGGGAAATCCACACGGAGACAAATAGTAAAGCCGTTCCATGTCTAGAACATTGGTAATGGGATTAACCTCCCAGTCATGTCACTTTGTCTTGTGTGACATAAAACGTCTGCCTACTTTTACATCATTCACAATGTGTGCTTCATTAGTGCTTAATTTCAAGGTTAAACTTCAGCACTGAATCTAGAAACAAGTGAAGTAAATTTTAAGCAGATTAATTTAACATGTTATAGGATGACCCCTGTTTTCTGTCCAAAAAGCTGAATCGTAATTCTCATACAGTACATCAAAAAAAGCTGATCTTTCAAAGCTGTAGCTTTCATTTTTGTCAAACAGGAACATTTTTCTATTTTCGTGCCAAAGTTGCTCAATGTTCCTTTTTACAGGAAGCAGGAATCAAAAGTGTCAGTGTTATGTAAGGAGCTGGTAAAACAGGGTTAGGAGTTCTGTTCATTTATCAGCACATTTAACCTCCCAAAACACTCTGATAAATAGTAGACATGCTGATCCTAAAATATAGGATCAGCATATTTCTTAGATATTTTATTTTGCACTGTCAGCTGCTCTTTCATCACACTGCTTTCCTCCTGGTCACTGATGGCTAAATGTAGTCAATCCTTGGCAAATTTCCCAGGATAATGAGGATTACTTGCTTCTCTTAGATGGTATTTATGGGTTATGTCCAAAGGTAGAACGTTATTTTTAAGAGACCTTACTAGCCCTATGACTTTTTAAAGAGCTTCCAAATTGAGGTCAGTGTTGACCACTGGGATCTCTCTGAAAAAAGTTGGAGGATTGACTGGAATAATATAACACTATAATATTAATATAATAACATTAACAAGACGATAAAAAAATTGTCTTGTTAATTTTAGACAATGTATTTCACCATATTTGACATATTATTTTAGCTAATTAAAAATACAGATAAATAAACTTGCTTATATGATCTAAATGATAAATTTAAACCCTGAATTTCTGACATATTTTCTCTATATATAAAATTACATGAGAATTACACTGACAGTTTATGCAGAACAGTGTAGAGCTTCACTGAATAAAATGACACGTGTTATAAAACCTAAAAATTTTCTCTAATTACCAGATGTGCTTATATGAAAGTTTTAAAAAAAATCTTAAAATAAAGTTAATGTCCAATAAAAAAAAATCTTAAAATAAAGTTAATGTCCAATAATAAGTTAATCAAAGAAACTTCTGTTCTTTGATTAAACACAGCATGCCAAAAAGGGAAGATTTAAATATCATAGTTCATGATTTTTAACCTACTGATTAACTTAGTCCAATTAAAATCAGAAAAAGCAGTTATAAAGTTGAATTTTAGATAAATTAATAAAGTAGGAAATCTTACCAGGGAGTTGTGGGTCCTTCATGTCTGTCCCAGAGGCTTTACCACCTGACTGTGACCAAACATGTGAATAGAGCTCCAGAGGACTAATTCACTCCTCACAATCCTATTAATACGATGTACTAGTAGACCGCTCATTATCTCTGCTGGCACAAACTGACCTCATAAACGTGCTGAAAACATACGTCCAGAGTTTAGAGCAACCGTACGTCCATGCCCATGCAGATTATAGAGTGATGGTTGCAAATGTGATGATAGCATCGAAATATAAGTTAAGATGTTTGCAATTTAAACCGCTGACCAAACTTCATTTAGAATTAAAAACAGTATTGAATATTCATGTTAAAAAATATCACAATATGGTAAATTACTGTGTACATTTTCCCACCAAATTGAAATATTAAATATTATACATCTGATTTTTTATTTTTAAATTTAATTACATTTTCAACTATAAAAACTAATTATTTGCATTATCCAAAGGAGCAATGAAGTGAATGTGTTTTGCAACAGATGGCGAGTGTCTTGAATGCAAAAGGGAGGCGCACGTGGACAGGAAGAGATAAGATTTCTCTCCCATTTGTATCAGGAAGTTTTAATTTTTAAATAAGTCAGAAAAATCAACTGCAACAACTCCGGATCTCAAACTCCAATATTACTACCACATAAATAAAAGTATTAAAAGTTGCCAGTGACCTTGCCACTAAGTAATCTTTTGTAGTATATATATTTCACTGTTTGTGCAAAAAGATAAATATATGTATATATGTTGTTATTGTCTTATACTGGTAAACTTATGGGTCACCGAGCACAATGTCTAGCAAATTAAAGTATTTTCCCAGCTGGCAATGGGAATGCAATGAATACACTGAATATTCTGATTTCTGAAATAAAAGCAGAATACCAAGTGTATAATGGTGAATTGAATTATTTTTTATTTCAGTTATTTTTACCTCACTCTATTTTAACTCTTTTTCCAACAATGTTGTTGTTTAAATTAAACACAAATTAAATTAAAAAAGCGATTTACAGGTGTACAAAAGGCAGACTGCATAATATTGTTGACTTCCTAATATTTAGGGAACACAGCAGAGTTAACTTTTGTGTAATTTAAACTCTGCATAAATCCAGCTGTGCGGCCTACATGCAAAGCACTATTTGTAAAGCTGGTTTAAGAATTAATGGGAAAAGGATGGAGCTAAATCTGGGACAGTCCTGAAAGAAAATCTATTGCACCTGGAAAAGATGAGGCGGTGGTGAAGGTTCACCTTCCTGCAGTACAGCAGTTCTAAACATACAACTATAGAACTAAAATGAAATTGTTTAGATTGCAGCAAGCCCAGACCTAAGTCCAATTGATAAAGTTTAAAAACTGATCCTTAGAAGAGGTGAACTGAGTTATTTGCAAAAGAAATATGGAAAATATGTCTGGATGTGCATATTTTGTGCATGTGCATAGATCATATTTTTCATATTTTCCTTTGCAAAAGGTAAAACAATGTGTAAGAAGATTCTCTCCAGTTCACTATCTTATGGTCCATTACGTGGCATGATGAAAATTAGTTTTACACTAAATACTTTAACAAGAAACTGCACAGGCTATTACATAACATACTAACAAAATTAAATAAGTAGGCAACTGATTGTGGTAATTTATTGTTTGTCTTTGTATTGGTGTATTGTATTGTATTCGTGCTGCTATATATAATGCAGCTAATTAACAATTATTTGAATAATAGGCCTATCCCAAATTACATCTTGCTTAGTATTTCTTATTTACGTGCTCTTGTGTTTGCTGCTATCTTAACTTCAGCGGCGTAAACAAGTACTACTTTATAGCGTTCGCTGACTTTTACTGCCCTCTAGTGGGCAAACCGTGAAATGACTTTAACACATTTTCTACATATGTACGTTCAAAATTTCTATAGCCAATGAACTTTTAATCTTACCATTATAAAATTAAAATATATCGCCATATTCATACAACACAGTCTGAGTCTCGTCATTACTGTAGCGTGTCCATCTGAATCTTCGGTGGCGGTAACGTGGCTTGAAGGACATTTCATTCTAGCCAATAGCCTTGCTCTAACTCATAAGCTGTCCAATCAGCAACGAGTATTTGTTGGCGGTGCCTGAGCTGACGGACCAATAAGCAGAGGTAACTCACCAACAAGCCGGAAGCACATGCTGGCGCGCTGCTGCTTGTGTTTTGACATGAATACACACTTTCACAGCTGAGTGGCGTTTAACAGAAATAAAGTTGCGATCATCTGTATAGAATGGCAGCTACTGTAGAAGCGCCCGTCCCGGCGGAGCAGGACTCCGCGCGGTGCGGGGCTGAAGAGGAGAACCGCGGCGGGGAGGTGGAGGAGAAGAGCCAGCAACAGCAGCAGCAGCAGCAGCAGACAGGCTCCACCGGGCCCGCCGTGCCTCACAGCCGCCTGTCCAAACTCCCGCTAGCCCGCATCAAAGCTCTGATGAAGACCGACCCAGACGTGTCCCTGGCCAGCCAAGAGTCGGTGTTTATCATCGCTAAAGCCACGGTACAGTCACATCATTACCAAGGGGTTTATGGAAGCTGTTGACTTTATTATGTTATACAAATCACACAGCCTGATGTATTTCAAGCATTTTATTTAGCTAATTTTGACTATTATGGCTTCCATCTGATAAAGACCCTGAAAACCCAACTTTATATTTAATTTAAAAAAAACTTCGATTTAGTCAAATTCTCCTTTACATAAGACTAAGAAACACTAATATTGATACAGAAGTGTTTCTCAGTGGATAAAACAAATAAATGGACTGTTGTTCAGCACATAGACATTGACATCACCTGCAAGGAGGAGCTCATGACTAAAGAAACTACTTCTTCAGTGTTTTGTATGCATTGTAATGGGAAGTTGAGTGGAAGAAAAAAGTGTGGTTGAAACAGATACAAAAGGAAAGAACTGCAGCACGTGCAGATGTAAAATAAACCTGTAAAAATAGCTTATGTTGATATAATTTCTCATCTACTCTTAAGTTTTTCTCAATCTGATTATTTGTTTTTGGAATAGTACAGGGAGAACAATACTACAGTAGGAATTTGGTCTGAATAAGATGGATAGTTAGACATACATTCTAAATAAATTAATTAACGGATAAGCATGAAATATTTATTTCGTGTATAAAATTCAATATTAATTTTTTTTGTCTTTTTTCATATCTCATAGGAATTGTTTGTTGAGATGATTGCCAAAGATGCTCTTGTGTACGCCCAGCAAGGAAAGAGGAAAACATTACAAAGAAAAGACTTGGGTAAGTATTGTTAGGTTACATAAGCTACTACAGTAGCATGAGATATTTAGCATGTCAGTGAAACTGAAATTTGTGAGGCAAAATGTGTTGATTTTACATATAAATTATAATTTACTCTTACAGATGCTTTTTACAATTCATACAGTCTGTGCCAGAGGCAGTGTGGGCCTGATACGACCACCCTATATGCTTTTCAATTAAGGTTCTTAATATGTTTGTAGTTATTTCATTATCTACTTTTTAAGCAAACTCTTTCACTCCAGTCTCAAAGAGCTCTAGCTTTGTTTATTTATCATAGTTGATATCTTTCCAGTTTTGATGATTAAAGGGAAAATCTCAAAAACAACAACTGCGGGAGACGGAGGCTCGGTGTTACGAGAACTCTGGGATATAATGAGAAAAATCAGAAGATTATTCTATTGTATGATGTTATGGAACCTGACAGAATGTCTCAATTTTCTGGTTAAATAGGATGAAATCAATACCAGACATCTGGTATTGTTCATTCAAAAAGGATAGTAGTATCTGATGTTGTAAATAATTTGGTTTCTCCACATCTGCAGTTTTCATTTTATATTTTAAATGTAGCTTGTAGATTGGTACATATTTATGCATTTTAAGCAGCTCCAGTGTTTTTTTTATCAATAATATTATAGGATGTAGTAGACTGACTCAACAGTGATGAAAATGCTAAAACATGGCTGTATTTTTGTTCACAGACAATGCTATTGAGGCCATAGATGAGTTTGCTTTCCTAGAAGGTAAGCCTTGTTCAGACGATACACAAATCGGCACAGCGCTCAGATTTTAGTTATTTACCTTTCATCAGTGTAATTTGAGCACTATCCCAACTCCATAAATTAGAGATACCCTCTCCTGTTTTCTCTGCAGGTACACTAGATTAAAGAGTCCTTTGTGAGACCAGTGAGCAGACGTCATTTCTGCCATCATACAAGAACCCTCCTTTGCAGAAGCAGCTGTCGATGAATCTCTCTGGGACATTTCTGATTCATAAGAAACACATTCAGTGTTTTGTGACAGCTTTTATATATAGCTGATCTCTTTGGATTTCTTTTAACTGTAATGTGTATATTCTTCTGTAAATATATGGGTAATTTTACCATACATTGAAATAAATTTTATGTTTTAAACAGCATGCGTTTGTCTGCATCAGACTTCTGTAACTCCCCTGTTTTTTATGTTGAGCTGAAATCACAGCTTAACATGAAGTTGACCTGCTGCTGTCAAGGAACAGTCTCAGAGCTGAGTTGGCAGTGAAATCATTTTCTTTTTATTCCTGTTTTTGCTTATTATTTGAAATTAAGGGGAAATAAGCTATCCAAACAGGACAGACTGTAAGTGGCACACCCCCTTCTAAACATCATACATAGTTTTGTTGTTGAAAAATCATCAGGGCCATTTTTTCTTTGCACAATTTTCATCTGAACTTCAGCCAAATTTCAGGGTGTTTAAAGTTTGAACATCTTGGTTAAGATCACTGTGAAAAGATTTGAAACCAACGCTCTGGGGAAAGCTCATTGTTTCATGTTTTCTTTATTTGTGAAAATACCCACAATGCGCTGGAACATTAGAAAAAGCTTTTTAGAGCTTTCCAAACTCTTAACATGTCACTTTCTGTTTTTTGCATTTCTCTTGAGTAAGATGTGTAGACTTGAGATCTTTTAGCCTACTTCATGTTGTTGAATACGTTCCATTTTAATGATCTCATGGTTGTTTTTGTGTTTTATTTATGATTTAACAAGAGGCTCAACTATTTTCCCACCTAGGGCCTGGCTTGTTTAGACATCCTTTCCCCCTTATTATTGAATCCAACACTCAGAAACATTGGTTTCCTGCTTATTCAGGACCAGGAAGATATTAAAGTTTATTTGCATAAAACGGCCAAACAAAGCTGTATTGGAGCAAATATAAAAGGGTTTCTCACTCTAATTGTCAAAAAACTACTATCCTGCATGTTTCTGATTTTCTCCTGCATCTGAGTCAAATAATGCTTTATTACCAGACCCCTGTAGAACTTGATGACACACTGAGGAAGTAATTTAGCCATTTAAACACTGTTGCTTTAATGTTTGTTAAAAACAAACAAACAAACAAAAACTAATTAGGACTGGTTTGAAAATGCTTTCAACCTGAGGGTATTTGTTTAAAATCAGTAAAAAGCGGATGTTTTTGATTAGCTAGAACAGGTTCTTCTTTTTTAGGTGATCCCAGTCTAAATATATGTTAATTATTCCAGCTTATTGGCTCTGGTCTAGTTTGCTTTTCTTCTTACCTTTCCTGTATGCCACTAAACCAGCATCTAATACAAAATGTCATATCAGCTGAGGTTCAGACCCTCATGTGAGGTATGTTTAGACTTTCTGCTGTGCAGAAATGCTTTTATTTTTCAGTCTTTTAAGAAAATGTTTGAGGTATCAAACTGTGGAGAAATGACAAATCAACATTCAACCCAGACACCAATACTTTGGTAAACATCGTCACAAGTTGGTTATGCATTTTTGCTGCATAATTTTTCTAATTTATTATAAACATGTCCAACAGATGGTATGATTTTAGGGCTTTTAAATATGTTTTTCAGATACTCAACTAAAGAGCAAGAGTCTTTGAGTGTCCTGAAAAGCACCATAGAGATGTGTGAACAGATTGTATCTTTCTGACAGGCTACAAAAAGTGCCAAAAGTTACATTTTATAATACCTTCACTGTAAAGTTGTCTATTCGATACTGACACAACATTGTACTCCTCCGATTCCTAAGCTGACTTTAAGGACCGTTAAGAAAAGCCTTTCTGAAATGGTGAAGCATTAAGGAAGAAAATACCCAAATCCAAGTAAAAACTTTAGACTGAATTTGAAAAAGGTGAAAAATAATAATTCAGGGCCAAAGGAGATTTACAAACCTTAGTCTCTTTGTGTATGCTAGCCAAGCAAAACCTTAAACTCTTTTTAACAGCTTAATTAGTGGTTTCACAAATACTTTTTAAGATCAGAGGGGATAATAAATCCCCTCTGTAATCTCCAAATCCTTTGGAGTTGTAGATTGCATTGCCTCCATCTTTTGACGGTCTTCGTTCTGCGGATTCTTTTAAAAAGCAGCTAAAGACTCATTTATTCAGACCGGCTTGGATTTAGGCTGCATGATGTTAAAAATGTATTTTTCAGGGTGGCGCAGGGGGTTAGCACGCCCCATGCCTAGAGGCCCTGGTCCTCGACGCGGACGTCGCAGGTTCGACTCCCGGTCCCGGCGACCCTCGCCGCATGTCTTCCCCCCTCCTTGCATCCCCCTCCTGTCTGCCTACCTTCGGAAAATGCGAGCCACTATCGCTGCAAAAAACTCCTCGGAAAAAAAAAAAAAAAAAAAAGTATCTTTCTTCAACACAATCACAGTTCTGGTGAGCTGAGAACTGAAACAGGAAGGAAAAAAACTGATAGTGGAACAATTAAAAAGAAGAATTAGGAACAAAATACATCTAATCACTTATTGAGACAAAATTAGGGATAATTTATTTTACATGACTGTGTGCCATGTCAGGAGAGCTGGCTGGTTCTTCTCTCCTTTTGTTTCTTGGCTGCACATAAAGCACGTAAAGGAAGACCACGAAGAAATACTGAGGTTCGAATTTCTCCCTCTGCACCGTGACACTGAGAAAATCACATCGCACCAGGAATGTACGAGAGCCTCTCCAGATCTGAGATGTGTGTTGTTCTTCCAGGCAGCACTTGTAAAACACATCCAGAATCTCTAGTTTCAGACTCCAGGCTCAGTTGAGACCCTGAAATGTGTTTGTGGTGGAGATTTCTAAAATAAATTCCTCAGTGTGTTTAAGGTGATTTTTCAGAGTCTAGTGTTTCGGAGGGCAGTGAAGCGGAGTGATGGGAAGCTCAGCTGTTTGGTTTCAGGAGAGCAACAGTCTACTCCCTGCAGAGGAATGCACACTGCTCTTTATCCTCACATGATGGAGGACTGGGCAGGGATTTATTTTCACAGTAAAAAAAAGAACAAAAATTATGTGAAAAATTCAATACTGAACATCTCTTTTAAAATAAGGTACCTGAGTCTTTCATTCAAGACTTCAAGTCATGACAGATTTAGTGCTGAACATGTTGCCTTGCTTGTAGAAATATTCATATTCAGTTGATACATTTTTCAGACAAAAGAAAAAAATGCCAATCTATTTAGTAAATAAATAAAATAAGACATATCTGTCTTCATCTGGACCTATAAGACAGATATATATATTTTTAAATTTCCAGTTAAAAAAAAAGAGAGAAATCTGTACTTTGTTGCAATCAAATCGGAAACTGTCATGGGACTGAGAGTTTATGGATTTTCCAGCAGCTCAGAGGCTTTCCTGACTGTAAATTCTTTATATAACCACCATGATATGCAGCAAACTCTTCGGTTTATGGAAATGTTTAAAAAGCCTTACAACTCTCACACTGAAACAATCAGAAACAAATTTAAATGTATAATTGTTTGACTATTTCACACCTTTAAAGTTTCTATAAAATGTACATTTATTAACTAAAAATTGTTTGAGGTTCCAAGAATTCTGTGTAAAAATACCCAAAAATGCAATAAACATTTCATTTTGTTGTAGACTTTCTTTCTCTACTCCAAGTTAGATTATGTTACAACAAATGAATTGATATTAATTAAAAATGTTACCAGTGACAACAGTGAAGCGTGTCGTAACCTACTGATTTGTCTCTTGCAACTTTGCAATACACAAATTTATGCACAAACTTAACATTAGTGCATTTGAACCATTATTAAGAAAAAAAAAAAAGAGATTCAATAAATTCCTTTAGCACAAAAATAATTAAAAACATGTTTTTAGGCTTCTGCATTCCACAAAGCTTTTTGCCTTCATTTAAAGATTATGTCAACTATTCCCCTTCCCCTGCATTTTGTCCGTCAGTAATCCGTTTCAGGTACATTAAGAGTCTGTGAGGCTGCACGTCCAGCTCGTCGGGCCAAGCTTTCCATCAACTCCAGGAGGGCACAACATCCCTCCTTACATCCCCGGATAATGTTTCCCCGAGTGAGGGAAGCATTAAATATCCTTCCCATCGCTCCTGGGGTTGTTTTTTATTTGTGACTCACCATATTTGTGGCTCAGCACGACAGATATTTTAATCAGGGCAAAGATAAACAGAAAGATGTATCTGGCTCACAGGCAGGCCTGTAGTCATGAGAAAGGTATGTTTGTGCAGTTTAGATTCCAGCCTGATTTCTTGGGTCAAATTCTTTAACCCACGCCCATCATGCACACTCGCTCACATATACCCAGAAGTATACATAGTGCACGCTTTTACGCCAGCCTCACCCCTCAGCACAGACTGCATATTTTCATACCTTGAATTCCTTAAAGACATATTGTTGCCTTCATGTCTGGACAGTTTTTCCCCTTCCAACTTCACAAAGGCATTATACGCTTTCATTCATTTAACACAATACCAAGAAGAAATGGCATCAGCCACTACCTTAGAGGCATTTTCTTTCTGCAGGGAAGAATAAATGTTTTCTGATAAGAAAATGTATCGCCAAGGTTTTAGTTTTTATGTGTCTTCTGCCAGCAAAGCTGCTTGCTAACATCCACATGTCACTTTATTAAGTTTCATCAGAAATCATCTTAAATCTGGAATTGGTGTGGGATCATCCCTCTAGGACACGTTTAGTTTGGTGTTCTTGTTTTGCACTTTTTTTTCTAATTACTTGTGTTTGAGCATGTAAATCTGTTCAAATATTGTGAACTATAATCCTGCAATCCTGTATATAATTAAAACTGAAAAGTTGTAAAAGTGATGTCTATTCATAGCAATCGGGAAGATTCGTTTGTGGATCCATACCAGCTGTCTTATGGAAAGCGTTTTATATTTTTAAGCCCAGTCAGGACAAGAGAAAGCAGGGATTTCTAACCAAACATAAAAGGTTTGTTACAGACTTTTTGATTTTAGTGGCAAAGCATGCTTTATAATCCTGATAAATTACCAACCATAAATAACAAGGAATTTAGTCAGTAAAAAAAGGCTTTTAACTCATCTGCATTCGGAGCTTTAAGTATCAACATTTGGTGTCAATCCAATAGAAAAAAAGTAAGGAGGATAATTCATTTATATGGAAGGCTGACCAGATCAAAATTAAAAGCATGTTACCTTTTCATGAACATGAGTGAAGAAGAAAGATTGTTGAATACGCAAGTACCGCTTCACTGTAGGAGAACAGGATAACTCTTACACAGGGAATCTTGATATGCCTTAGGTCAGTTCCATCGTGACTTATTGTTATTCATATTCTTTTCATTTTCAGGTGATGGTTTGAACAGTATCCCGTGATACGTTCAAAGCTTTGATTATTGTTTCTAAAACATAACCCTACTTTGAACTTCCACAATCTTCTTCCCAATCTGTATGTTGTGATTTTTGGTCTTTCAGAGTCTGTTTGTTCACAAATGTTCTCCAACAAACCCGTGAGGTCTTAACTCATGTATATTTAAATTCATTTTTATTTACAAATCGTTTGACCTCCACATGTAATTGTTTTCAGTGTATTATATGGAAGCAATTTGAAGCGTGTGAATGCAAATGCAGCACACAGTTTTCAGATATTGTTTTCCTTGTCCTTCACAATTATACTCTAAAACACCTCTTAAAAAATCTCATTTAAAGGCCGTAGGGTGAAAAAACCCTATATTTTCACACATTTTGCATAACATAAAGTCACTATTATTCTTAATGTCATACTTTCCAAAATGTAAACATATCTTTCATAATCAAAGGAAATTAGCTAGTATATTAGGAAGAGAACCAAGGCCTCCATAAGTCTGAACAATAGTTCTGTTCAAACAATAGTAAGCGTTAATGTTCAGCCATCGCAATGTTCTGGAAAGAGACCAGTTCTATTTGCCAGAGTTAAATGTGTTTGGCGCAAAATATCTTCTGGATTACAATTTGTAAGTGCTGTCATAGTTGGAGATCCTAATTTTTAGAGACATGCCTAGACTTTTCATGAAATTGAAATGGAACTGTTTGGCCTTAATAACCATTACTAAATTTGAGAAAAAGGTGGGACGCCAACAAGCCTGAAAACACTGTTTTAGGTATTCAAGCACATGCTGTGATATGTTGTGTGGATGTTTTGCTGCAGGAGGGACTGGTGCACTTCACAAGATAGAAGCCATGATGAGGAAAGACCATTAGGTGGAAATATTGAAGCAAAACATCAGCTAAGTATTAGTAGGTATGGAAATGGATGGTTGGATAAAAGGAAGACATGTTGAATGACACTGGAATAAAGGAAATATGTTAAAAATTGTCTTTTAAAAAATGCCTTTAGAATCATAGGAACCCATTTATTGTATCATTGCAACAAACCTGCAGGAATATTTTGTAGTCTTTGGTGTATTTATTGAAAAGTTACATTACAACAGCATAAAAATACAGACATTACCAATGAGAGAATGAACAAACTCAGTTCTTGCTATTATTTGAATAACTTAAGACCATAAAACAATATGTGACTGTATATTGTTACTTTATATCAACAGATTGAGCCATATAGCTAAAAACTATTTCTTAACTTGTCAAAGGGTTGATTTGAAAAAGTATGATTTACTCCTGTTTAAATTGGACAACACATCCCACTGGAGTACTTTTTAAATTAAAAGTAATCTGTTTATGTGACAAATTACACCTCCAGCTGTAATTTGTCTGGAGGTTATTACACTTTAATTAGTGCAGCAGCATTTCTTCATCCATGATGCTTTGGCAGATTTTACAATTGATCATTTTTCACTCTGCTGCTGTTGGATGTGTTATGTTTTTGTAACCTGTTTCTATCATTTTTCCCAGCACAGACTAACCATATTAATTCTTATCGGAAACAGATGTAGGATTGCTCCTCTGGTTTTTATCATGTAATCAGGCTGCGCTGCTGTTTCCAATGAAGTCGCCACGCTACAGATGAATACACTTTACTGGCATGTTGAAGCTCCGCGTTACTCTGGTGCTGTTTGATTATAGAAGCAAAGTTCCAACTATATTATGATTTATGCACAGTAATGGAGACGATGTTGAGCTCTGGCACTGAGCTGTTATTCAAACATCTGTATCATTTGTTATAAAAATACTTTCCATTTATTTGGTGACTTTAATGCAGAATGAGCCAAGATTTGAAATAAGCCAGTGTGCTCAGATTAGTTTCATACTGATGTTGGACTTCAGAGTTTGCTCTGCTAACTGCAGCATCACTCAAAAGTTTACACCTGTGGCAGAAGTAAAAATTAGGGAAGTTCAAATATAAACACACACTCTCACTAATTTAGTAATAAATGTCCTTTAGAGTTTTAACTGCATGTTCTTTGAAACAAAATAACAGAGTCCTGGCATAAATCTGGCTGAGTATTTATCAGAAACAGGAGCGCTTCCAGGCATAAACCTAAACTTTAACCAAAGTTTGTACATTTTCAGTAGAGTTGAGGTCAGGCCATTCCATAACCCCAGTATCAGCTGGTTTGACGTGTTCTGGGAGTTAATTTTCTGACTGGAATGCACAGTTGTGTCAAAGTTTCCATTGGCTGATAGTTGGGTTGGAACAAGCTGAATAGGTGGATGTTACTCTTCAATCTTTATTATTCCAGCCACTTTGCGCTATGCAGCTCACATGCACAGGAAGGGGATTCCGTAAGTGGAAAGACCCCAGGCAACAGAACTACCAACGGTGCCAACATGCAATCATTTCAATTCAGTTTAATTCAATTTAATTCAGTTAAATCCAAAAGCCAAACATATTGTATTCTGACTTCGAAATAGAGGAAAAACCTCCATTCGAATGGCAACCTACAGTGACTGGGAGTCTGGGTGTGCTCTCTACGTTGAGCAAAAAAAAAAGAGAAAGGCAGCGGCTGTTTTTGAAATGGTTTCACCAAGAAGTCAACGAAACAGATGAGCTCTGAGCCAGAACCAATGAAAACTGAGAACAAATGTAGACATCAACAGCTTCTTTAGTTTCCTTATCCATAAGAGGCAAAGGGTTTGACATAGAAAGAAAAATTAGGTCAGTCAAGCTTGAAGGTGTCGGTTGTTGGAGCAGCTAATGCTTTTTCAGTCGCCACTGCCTCAGTCCACGATGAGGTAAAGTTGCTTGCACAGGGAGAACATGCAACCTCAACATACAAACTTCCAGCTGGGATTCAAACCCGTAACCCTCGTGTCTCAGTGCTGAAATATCAACTAATTTAAGTGGCAAACAACACAACCAGAATTAGTCCAGAAGCTATTATAAGCTCATGATTAAGGTGCAACCTTCTAAGGGGCATTTCATCAAATACTGGTGGAGTGTATGTACACTTTTGAGCCTGTAAAATTCTGCTTACGGAAAATGTGCAAATTAAAAAATACGCTCACTTAAGTTGTTTGTTTGGTAAACAATATTTAAAATGCTAATTACACATTATTATGACATCAGTGCCCATAAGAAGTGCAAATGAACCTAAATAAATATTAAATCTGGAAACCTGTTTTTGTCAATTTGCTTGTTAAATAATTGGACAGCCAATGTGATTTAACATTGCATGAGCAATGTTATTTGTTCTTATCACTCTTTTGAAATCTATTCAGTCCTTAAGGCAAAACATGCAGCAGAGGAGAAAAAAGGAATTTAAAGCCTCAAATCAAACAAATTGGGTTTGGCATCCTGAGCGAGGACATGAGGAAGAAGAAACCAGGGAGAGGTGGTATGAACAGATCAGGGAGGGAAAAAAAATCTGAGAATATGAGGGAGGAAGAGAGTTGAGCGGGAGGCTGACTGAGGATGGATAAACAGAGGGTGGGAGGGAAGGACAGTAAGAGACAAAAAAAGGAGAGGTGGTGAAAGTGAGTGAGTGAGAGACGGGCAGGGAGGTATAAAGAGAGGGAGGGAGTTATCTACGAGAGGCAGCCATAGAGGGAGAGGTGACAGAGTAGATTATCCTCTCCTCCCTGTCAGTCTCACCATGTTCATGCTGCAGACGCTGACTGTTCTCTCGCTCACTGTCATCTTCCTGGCATCTGTAGAAGGTAGGACACAGCTATCCTTTGAATATCTGTGTGTTTTGCGTCCTGCATGTATTGCATACATACGCCCTGCAGGTGGACAGGGTGGCAAACAGAGCGATGGCGAACACAGAAGAAAAAAAAGGAAAGAAGAGGGAAAGAGGCATGGCAGCAGCGAGGATGTAGGCATGGATGTAAACAGAGGGGCAGAACACAGGATGAGCGTCTGAAAATCACACGCATGCAGAGCGACATGCCAGCCTCTTCTGTGAAACACAGCTTAGGAAGTGCTCTGATTCGGCATCATCCATGGCATAGCAAACAGCTCTTTTCTTCTATTTTATTTTTTATTTTTTATTTTTTACAGCTCACATTGCTCCTGGTGTTTCAGATCTCACTTTGTTTTGTTTACACATTGGCTTTGAATGAGGGGACATGATGCCAAACACACACTCCCTCTCTCCTCATCTCACTTCCACTCATTCCTCACACTGATCGGGGTAAACCAGTACATCTCCTCTGACATTCCTATGAGGATTATTTTTAGGACAGAGAATGTGGAAATAATGCATAATTATTCTGTAGCTGCCATTAAGATGGTTCTTGGTTATTGCCAAACTTTTTTATTTGCATTTTTGTGTTGGTGCTGTGATGTAATATATTCTAAGGTGTGATTTTTGTTTCCCAGGTAAAGGCGTGCAGATGCAGAGGGATGTCCAGTGTTGCATGCTGTACTCCCACGGTAAGGTGCGTACCAAAGATGTGCTGCGGTTTGAGGTGCAGACAGAGGGGCCCGACTGCAGCATACAAGCCATCATGCAAGTATTTCAGCTATCCACTCCTGGAGCTTAAGAGCACAGAGCAATTTGGAGGCATGGAAAAAATGCCTCTCGTTAGCATAAGAGCAGGGCTGCATGGCCCGAGAGGCATTGTCTTCTTTCCAGGTCAAATTGTTATGGCAGAGCTGCTTGCTGTGAATGCCAGGGAAGTAAAAGAGGAAATATGTGGGAATAACAAGCCGTCTGAAAATACCTTTCAGGCGAGCTGAGCCCCGCAGCATTTAGTCACTCAGTCAGAACAGCAGGGTTTAGTTAAGTAAACGACACTGTGATACCGATCGCTGCCAGCAGTTCACAGAAATCCGAGGTAGCAAGAGAGTTTGCTTTTGCACACGATCCAGTTAACACAAACACAGAAGTCTTCTCACACACAAAATATTTTTACAGCACCTTGTAAAAGTTTTCATTCCCCTTTTTTTTTTTTTTTTCCAATGTACTTCATTGAGATTTTAAATGATGTTCAAATACTCAAGTAGTGAATGACTGAGAAGAAGGTTTATAATTCTCCCCCAACATGTCCATGGCGATTATTGGGGAGCTGCAGAGATTCACAGCTCCGGTGAAAGAATCTGACAAACACAAACACTCTTGAAGTCTGTCCCGTTATGGAGTGGAAAGACAAAAGTGCTGATTGAACAATATAAGAAGTCTTGTTTGCCACAAGCCACATGGAAGACACATTAAGCATGTGGAAGACTGTGCTCAGCTTATATCAGACCAAAATCAGACTTTTTGGCCAATATGCAGAATGTGTTAAGAAACTAAAAATCCTGAACAAACCCTTCACATGGTGGTGGCTGCATCATACTGCGGAGATATTTTTCTTTTGCAGGGAAGCTGGTCAGTAGGAGAGTTGTTGAATACAGGGCAAGAAAACTTATTACCTGCAAATAAGTTGGTATTAGCAGGTACCAACTTGAGGTTTGGATGCAGGCTCACTCTGATAATAAAATTGCTTTTCGCAGAGGGTCTTCACGCAAAAATTGGACAAAAATCAAAGTCTTTAGATGTGAAAAAGTGGTACAGATATAACCAAATTGACTTGCAGTTACAGGTGTGGCAAAAGGTGATTTGACAAAGTATTAAGAGGAGATCAATGGAAGATGACAGTTTTCTGATTTGTATTTGTAATAAATAATCTCTTTCACGATTGTGCAGTACTTTGTGTTTGCCTTTCTCAACAATGCCAATAAATCACTCTGACGTTTGTGGCTTTAAAGTGATCAAACACAAAAAGACTCTAGTGATATGAACATTTTTAATTTACCAACTCATGACTTTCATCATTTTGTTCCCATGTCCAATCGTATTTGTTCTTTAATCCTTGACAAACGTATTTCTGATCTTACATCTTTCAAATTTGTTTGAAATCTGTTGAGTGTTGGGTCGATCCAAGTGAGAGATTCTGCTCTCTCTCTGTCTAGACTTTACACAAAGAAGGCAGTGAAATGTGCGGACCCCAGAGATCGTAAGGTGAAGAGGTTGTTGAGGAAGCTTCTGCAGAGACAGAGACTCAAGAATCACAGAACAATGTGGCTGCCTCCTCGCGACAACCTGCCCGCCATGTCAGAGGTTAGGTTTGAACCTCCTTGCAGCTGCTTTTACTCACCAACCACGTCTTTCACCAGAGCCTTATTATCTTCCCTACGCATATAGCTGCAGTTGAATGCAGGCCTCCTTATGTTTTAAGGCAAAATCTGTTTGTAAAAGCACAATAAGCAGTGGAGATCTGTAAATTACAGTTGAATGTGTGTATGCCTATTTGGCACGGGCCATTATGAGATTCTCACTGGAAGTAAAAATACCACAATTTCAATTTCAAATGTCACATTTTTAAAAGCAAATTTAAAACAAAATGTAAAACATGAAACAGAAAAGCAATGATTAATTGTGCTGCTGTAAAATAATAACTCCCCCCCTTCCCCAGTATCTGCATTACTCTGAAAGACTGACATGGTTTCAAGAGAACATGAGATAAACTTTGATTAGATCAAATTATGAACACACAGTACCTGAGTCTGTCCCTCTGACATAGAGACACGGTACAAGCCCAACATCTAATCATTGTCCCTGTTGCGCTCTTGTCCAGTAATGGTGGAATAACGAGAGTTATGAATTTGAAATCTTCCACTCGCGTGCTTTTATTTTGAAGTGCCCTCAACACAGCACTTCCTGCCTCCTTCCCTCCTCCCCCCTCGCATAAAGTCCTCTTGAATGAGGTAACGCGGTCTGTGGGGAATGCTGCCATGGATATGGCTTGTTTATAACATCTTGGTCTCAGTTTAGGAACCAAATTTTTTTGGTTAAGTCGTTTTAATTCTGGAATAGTCACAGGTCCAATATTAACTTTCTCTAAAAGTTAGCAGTAAAATGAGCCTTTTTTGTTGTTGTTTGAAGTGCAATGTCAGTGTGAGCATTTGCTACACAACACCTAATCATATTATCTTTATCAACATGAATAACATCTTAAATATTATATGTAATATGTGCTGGAACAGTGATGTTGTTGAAGAAAGGTGAAGAGACGCTCAGGTGAGATCTTTAATTCGTTTATTGAAATATGCATTAACCAGTTTTGATTTTTAAATAAACTAAACAGTTTTATTATGAGAAGAGAAGGTCAGGAAAAGGAGAGCCTAGTGGAGCTTCAGGATGTGAAGGTACAGAAATCATATTAATTACAGCCAGAAAGGAGAACAGATGAGGACCGATGTCAGGTTGATTTTTACATTTTCAATGTTTATTTTTATTATTTATACACCATTTCATTTGTAGGTTAGGATAAGCTGCAGTAAAACACCCCGCTAGTGTTCTGCCCTTGTAGGGTGACATGCTTCCTTATAGTCAACCTGTTAGTGGATCTCTGAAGCCATTTTATATTTTGTAAGTTTAGGAGCAGCAGAGAGGAGACATGAAAAGGAGACGACATGAAGATTATAGGTTTTAAAATAAATGAGAGAAAATTTTTACTGTAAGAGTTAGATTATAAAGTAAATAGAGTTGGCAGTGTATTAGATGTATAATAATGTATACATCTGCAAATCAGTTTAAATTCTTATTCTGTATGATAAAAAAAACCATACTCTTTAGTTCGTTCACATTCTGATACTGTACATTACTGCAGTCTGCTGCACATACATGAATGTGATACAGGGACATCAGAAGGCAGAGAGTGAGAGAGAAGGAGAGACAGGAGCAGACCAGCAGGTGAGAGGCAGTAACACAGAACAGTAGATAATTTAATTAATGTTTATGGCTGAAAATGACAGGAGAAAAAAAAAAAAAAAGGGATTTCTTGCCTCAGTCTGTTTCAATGTTTTGAAAAAGTTAGCAAGTATAAAAATCCCTTCACTGCTCTAATTATTTATGTAGAATGGTATAAATAATTTGACATGTTGATTTTTGTTGAAATAAAAAGTGTTACTTCTCACACAATGCTTTTTTTTTTTTTTTTTTTTTTTTTTTGCTTTTTGGAGCACGTCTATCTGATTTCCAGTGTAAAAAATCTTTCTTGGTTGAATGAAAATATTTCTTGGGTATGAATATTTTTGAGCTCAACTGTTCCTCCATTTTGATTCTCATATATCGGCTCACCTGTTACATTGTTTTCAACTATTGTGATCAGGACAAAAAAGACAACTGGGCAGTTCTGAATGTGGAGTGATGAAGCCTCATCAACAGTGGAGTTCGTCGTAGTCATACGTAAGGCTTCTCTAAGTTTTATAAAGTTTTACTGAATATAGTTTAAAGCTCACATTATATTAATGTCTAATCCGAAATCTTTTAAATTCTCCTCTTACTTTGCAGGCCAAGTAATCATTCAGCAGCTCGTCGACTTTAATCTGCGACGCTCGCTGACGTTCCAGTCATCTTGTGTCTCTCTATCCGTCTCCTTGGGACCAGACCTGGGCAGCAATACTTATTTAAATGGTATAATAAAATATTCCCAGTATGTGAGAGGGAGAGTATTGTTGTAAGATAAGTTGCAGTGATTTTTATTTAATGGCTTATACTGTTATTTGCCAGAGTCTGCCTGAAAGTTTCGCCCTCTGAAATAGTGTAAACACTTGTGGCTGATGTGAGATCAGTGAAACAGCATTGACATTCATATATTATATCTGCAATATACTCTGTGCTTATTTGTGACTTGTACTGCGTAAATAATGTAACGATGTAGTTGGGGTTTTGTCAAAATCAGCTGAGTGTGCAGAAATTTGAAAAAACATGTTTTTAATATTAAGTTGCACTTTGCTCTTTTCTCCTTTGGCTTTCTTTTTAAGTATTTGTACTGAGGCTTACAGGACTTTGTTGAGGCCAGCATGGGAAAAAAAATCACAAGGTGATGATTTCCATGAGCTTTAACATACTTTTTAACACATTTTGTCTACTTTGTATATTGACTGTAAAATATAAAATATAAATAGATCTTTTGGATTTTGACCCACCAGTATCAACAAATCATCAGATTTAACTTGACTTAAGTTTACTTTTATCTTTTTAATTAGAAGTTTGACATTGAACTATGCCAAAGCACTCATGAGTCAATTCATTAAATGACAAGGCTGTTAAAACTTCGAGGGCTGTCCTGTGTGTAAAGCACACAAGCATTGTAACGTAGAGGAATGCACTGTATCTCAAGTGAATTATTTTATAAATTAATCTGAAACATTCACGACAACTGGTTTTTGTGCATTTTGTTGGGGCTGGGTGGTCTTATGTAGAGATTATACAGTGTTGAGGTTTGTCATGAAGGTGGCAAGAAAGCAGAACAAGCGTGTCACTGAATTAAAAATATAATTCATAGCAACGTAGGTCGAGGCAGAAAACACAATCCAAAAATCAGGGAGTGAAGCAATAACAGGTTAAATTGAAAGAACACAAGGATGTCGACAGAAGGTGAATAAAAGTGTAAAATAAGTACAAAAACAAACATGGGAAGCAGAAGGATCTCATGTTTAAGTAGAGACACAAGAGATTTATACGTTGGGTGGGTGATTATTTAAACCAGAACAGAATTAACTGGGTGGAAACATCTGGGATGAAGGAGGTGAGAAAGGTTTCACAAACTGTATGTCATTCAGTGCGATTTCTGAAACTGGGTGGCCTGGACAAATCATATCAAAACTTTGTAACGAATAGTAATGTTAAGGAAGTAGTCTGAATCTAAACCAAAGTAAAAAATAAAAATAAAAAATTTCTTATACAGAAATGATGAATTTTATCCTTTGAAACATGAAATAAAGAACATGTTTCAGAAAACCAGGTAGCCAACTTACTCTTGTATTCTTATTTCCTCCTGTTGCCATGGTGAATCATGTTTCTGACTATATATACCCACTTTTGTTTCTGAGACAGGACTACTGTCTCAATCTGTTTTGTTTTGGAATCATAATTAATTTTTGTTTTTGTTGCTGGTTAGTTAGGTTGTTGTAATTAAATAAATATAACTGATTCCAGTGACAAAATATTAAACGTAGAGCTATATCTCAGTGTCCCATGTTTCACAGTAACATGGAAGAGCAAATAGTATCTTCAGGATAATATCCTCCACAAGGGGTAGCCACAATCACAATAATGAGAATTACAGTTCAGTTCCTGAGACATTTATTCATCACATTTTTCATACAACCTCCACAGAAAGGTTGCTGCTCTTCCATATAAAACAATGTTTTGTTTGGTAACGTCAAGCATCAGAACTAAGCCATATTTCTGAACAAACATTGCACAAAGTCAGAAAAGCCTTGAAGTAACGATCAATAAAAGCACTTGTCAATCACTAGTCACGCCACACTGAAAAGCTAATTTATATTTAAACTCTCACAATATGTCTTCACAGTACTCGTTCACAAACCAATAAGAGGAACAGTCGATTCAGATTTTTCAGTTTTCATGTATCGATTTTAAGTTACTGGCTTACTTGGTACAATTCTTAAAAAAAAAAAAAATACAAGAAGAAAACAATCTTAGTCACACAGTGTGACAAAAATAGACAAAAATAAAAAACAACAGCATTTAGCATTGTTGTAGATAATTATGTGAAATTACCGGGTCGCAATAGCACCAAATAAATATCTGATATCAAATAAACACCTCTAAGAAAGCACAGTGTGAAAAATCATTGACCCCAAGTTACTACACTTAAATCCTTTTTTTTATTTCACCTATCAAGCAGTAAAATACATTCAAAGACTTATTTAAAATGTGTAGGAAAGCTCACATAATTTTTACTCACATAAAGGAAAAAACCCTCAGTAATTTCTATTTACAGACTGATGAACTTGAGTGCTTTTCTGGTGGTTTGTGAAACCTTGTAAAACTCCCAAAGAGAGGTAGTCAAGATGAAAATGACAAAAGAGGGAGTTAACAAAAGAAATAATATTTGTTTTAAATATTGGTCCTGTTAAAGAAATGGCTTCACTGAAGGCTAGGATGTAATGCTAGTTGGAGGACAAAAACAACACATTTAACATAGCAAAATATTTTCATAGTGGATAAATAAAGTTTTGGAAATGTGAAGGGTTCTGAACTTTATGTGGCCTAAATTTATTTTTATATTAATGTTCTAGGATACAGGAAAAAAAAACTATGTTAGTTTTAGTTGTTATGAAAGTGCTGTATTTATAAAATATAACAAACGAAATTTGAGTTTATAATTTGATGCCTTGAAACTGGGCCTCTCTCTTCAAGAAGTTCCTGCTCTCTCTGATACGCTGCCCTCGTCTCATCATCAAAACAATGCTTCTCCATGACACCTTTAGCAACGTTGGAGCTTGGAAGCTGTTCGTATGATGAGCTCAGCAGAGCTCGACAATTCCTAATTGTCGCTGCCACTAGTCTGAAGGAGCTGAGTGGGGGAGTTGTGACTGAGGAGCGCTCTGTAAGGCAGAGGTTCGACTTTGGGACTGCAGCTCCATGGGAGGAGCTTTGTGGAAATAGTTGGTGCATTGTGGGAGCTAGAGTTCAGGCAACCCGAATGACTCCCTCAGGAGATTGAATGATTCCTCAAACATGCCTGAAAGAATCAAAGCGACTCTCCAGATATGTTTTAGATGACGGAATAACATTATGACATACTATAAAGCTCAAACAGTTGATTTTACATAATACTCCCTCCTTTTAAGAATTCCTCATTTGTTGCAGAAAATGGAGCTTATTTAACCAATTTCAATTTAAGGTGTTTAAGAAAGTCCTCTGTCTCAATGATCCTCACTTTCCTGATGAAATGTTATTGATTTGTTAAGTCCTTTCAGATGAAAACTAATTTCCTCACATTGTGGTCTCGTTGTTGAGGTGGTTCAGTGTGTCATTGTCCTGGCAGATGAGCTGGTATGGCTTCTCATTCTCCTCAATCACAGAGTTTCGCAAGTCAGCATCTTGATTCTGCAGTTCTTCACGGGAGAGATATTCCACGATGCCGGCACCGAGCGAGTCGCCCAGCACGTTGGTGGTGGTGCGCAAACGATCTCTGCAGCAGAGACGGAGACAGAAGATATTAGATGATAAGTGGAAGGAGGAGAAGCTGGGGCACAACTGGGGGGTTGATTATGCAAAGAACCATTTCAACCAGAAGCATTGGCGTAGATCAACTACAAATATCCTCACAGGCTCTCTAATCTGTTGCTCTGCATTATGTATCAATAACCTTTGTAGACATGCAGCCTGTAGGCTCTCTGAAGCTCGACAATGACATTTAGGCTGGCTCAGTCCCAGACCAATACCCGTCAAGCTGACATTTAGTGGGAACTCACAAGAACCAATCCACGGCGATGATCAGTGTAATGTCCTCTGTGGGCAGTCCCACCGATGTCAATACGATCACCATGGTCACCAGGCCAGCCTGAGGGATGCCTGCTGCTCCGATGCTGGCAGCCGTTGCTGTGATACTGAGTGGGTGGGATGGAGTGGAGAGTGGAGACATTTAATAAAGGGAAACAACAAATAGCACGTGTAGTCATAGTGGGAGTAGTAGAGTGATGAAGCCAAACAAGAAACTATTACACTGCCTACACTACAAACTGTGTTACACTCCACATTTAACGTAACTTAATAAGAAGATAGTGCTTAATGCAATATGTTTTCAGAAAATCTTAAAGTTTATCATTTAGGTATAACATTAATTCCACTCTTGCATTCATCATGCTTTAAATTCAGTTAGTAGAGATTAATAAAAACTTGCTAACCTGATGGTGAGAATCTGCCCAAAGTTTAGGTCCATGTCATTGACTTGAGCGATAAAGATGGCTGCCACAGCCTCATAGAGCGCGGTCCCATCCATGTTGATGGTGGCGCCCACAGGAAGGACAAAGCGAGTCACGCGTTTATCAACATGGTTGTTTTCTTCAAGACATCGGAAAGTGATGGGCAGAGTAGCAGAACTGCAAGAGAGTGGAAAGAAGGCAAAAGATGTAGAGATTATAGCATCTGTGAGATTGGGTTGTGAAGATAATAATATTCACAACAGTTTCATGCTCCTGAGAAGAGTTCAGGGGTGGCCCCAACATGAATAATGAGTGACTGCTAATTTCAACCTAGCAGGTTGAAATTGGCTACATTTCCAACCTGCTGCATCAGCGTTTTGAATGGAGACTTTCAAAACGCTATTCTGGATTAATGGTCAGATAGATTACAATATGAACTTTGTAGGCGGCCTTCTGAGCTGACACTGAAGCAAATTGTGGGTCAGTGCTATATTGAAGCCTTTGTCTCAACGTAGCTTCATTAATACTAGAATGAAGCCTATATCATAAAGGTAGGTGATGTAATGCTTTTGGCAATATAATGTAGGTGATTAACCAAGATGTGTTCAAAGACTATCTGTGTCTAACTCCCGTCCTCTAGGTGTTGTGTGCTGCATTTTAAAGATATATTGCTGTGCTAATGTATCTGAATTAAGTCACAACATGCACTGAAGTCCTGCAAAGGCCAGGTAATTAATCACTTATTAGATTCAGGAGGTTTTTTTTGCACCCAGATCTAAGATGAACCGGTCTGAAGGACTGACTTCGGACATTATCGATCAAAGTGTGTGACAGTAGGATGGCAATAAAACTGCTGAACACTGGAGATCATTGGAAGAAGTTTCTGTTAGAGCTTTCTGGCTACAACTTGAAGTCAATGAATCAAAACTGTTTTGCGGGAAGTTTAAACAAATGGATAGAAAATACATTTATTTTTGCAAAAACAGTGTGCTTTTGGCATTACTGCGCTGTTATCATTGTGTGCACAAGCCAACATTTCTTTACATGCCAAGATAGATGCTCATCAGAACATTTCATTCTAAAATGACCAGTAATATGGCTGTTGGGCATTTTAGACAGAAAAATACAAAGCCTTTTCAATAAAATAGTGTTTTTTTTCTTAACTTAGTTTTTGGTTACAATGAGTATGGAAACTTTTGACAGAAAAGAAGTCCCCACCCAAACCAGGCAGAAGGACCCATTAGATCTTGATGGGAAAGGGATGGAAGAGAGAAATGAGATCACTGAGAAATATTTTCATGGTGAAACTCACCTTGACGATGTCCCTAAAGCGGTGATAAGGGCCTGCAGCAGGCCGCCGATGAAACTGTAGGGATTCCTTCTGGTAACCAGAAAGTAGAGCAGCGGCAGGACGAAGAGTCCGTGGATTAGAAGACCCACAATGACAGATACTGTGTACATCCCCAACTGACCACCCACTTCTGCCAGATCCTTCATCTCCACTATTTTTCCAGCAATCAGAAACAGGATTCCAACTGGAGCGTACCTGCAAAAGGAGATGTTTGTTGTCACAAACAAACACTACAAAATGCAAGCGCAATCTTCATTATCTATATCAGTTTTTCAAGGAAGTTAGAAAATCCATTTAGCAGAAAAAGCAGCAATTCTGCTGTTATTTACCAAATGATGACGGCTACCAGCCTCATTATGGCCTCGTTTAAGCAGTCGAAGAACTCCTTAAGAGCGTGTCCTTGTTCTTTCATGTTACCAATGACCAGACCAAAGCACATGGAGAAGATGACCAGACCCAGAGCGTTCACTCCGGCCGAGGAACCAGACACAGGAACCGTTTCCTCCACTGTCTCCTGCAGATCACAACAGAAACAGCAGTTCATAATTTAGGCGTAGAGCTTTATTCTAGTAAATAACAAGATGATGTCTTGATTTAAATTCACCTGTATGGTGCGTTGCACGCTAGTGAGGTTTTCATTCAGAGGAGAGTCTGTTATGTTAAACAAGTCGGTGAGGTTCAGAGTCACGTTTCTTGTATAAACAATCTTCTTATACACAGTTTTATGCTGCAAACAAACCCACATGTGAAGTTATGGAAAGGAAGAAAATACTTCTGCATGGCACATTAAAGGGAAGACACTGGGAGGAAGTGAAACAAATTTACCTGAATGAAGCATGCTTCTACCAGATTAGGGGGAAACATGTTCCTAAGTGGAAAAACAAAAGCTTTTTAGATGAGTCTAAACTGGTTTGTTGGAACTGTCTGAAATATCACAAATAGTCCTGAAATACTGAGGGGATAAATAGTGCACAGACCACTTGTTGAAACTGCTGTTTTTTCTGACGTAACAATAAAATCAGCCTTCAGTGTGACGTATATCCTGTACATTTGAACTGAAAAACAAACAAATCTGTTTGACATTTAAGAAAAATGAAATGCTAACATTGTTTAGTTGCATAATTGTGCAAACCCACAAACAAATACTTTGTTAGAGAAAAGATCCCTTAATTCAATTCCAGCATTCAGGCTTGGTGGTTTCACACGCCTCGACTTTTGACTATAATTGCAAAAGACATGCTTATCACAAAACATAAACAAGCACATCACCAAACACTAAACATGAAGCATAATGGTGGCAGCATTATGCTATGAACTTTTTTTGTGAGTCAAATCAACCAATGAGGGACTTCACCACATGAATACTGAAGTTGTGCAATGATCTGCAGCAGGGATCCTCAAATCCTGCAGGGCCAGTGTCCTTCAGGTTTTAGGTTTAAGGTGCTTCAACTCTCCTGAGTCAAATAACAGGTCATTATCAGGATTCTGGGGAACTTGGCTGCATACTGAGGAGTTAATTCAGTCATTTGATTTGGGTGTGTTTAACCTGGGATACATCTAAATGTTTTAGGACACAGGCCCTTGAGGCCTGGATTTGAACCCAAATGCCAAACGTTGTGTCATAGACTTTAAAATACTGGTTCTGGTTCTGCTCTGCATCCCCAGAACCAGGACCAAATAAGCAAAATTCAGCTTCTATGCACCATAAATCTGGAACAAGCTTCCAGAAAACTGCAAAACAGCTGAAAGAATGAGTTCCTTTAAATCTGGGCTAAAAGGCTAAAAACCCTACTGTTTAGAGTTGTTTTTAAACTTTAAACCAACATTTTTATATGTAACAATGGGACTAGGCAAAATGTAACATTTCAATTGTTGCCTGTGTGTCCTGTGACTTTTACTTTGGAAAGCATGTTTTTTAAATAAGGGTGTGGAAACTTCCCAGCTTTTTTTTCTCTCTTTTTTCGTGCAACCTTCCACGTAGCATTTTAGCCAAACATGTTGATCTTACTCAACCTGTGGGTCCTCACCTGATGAGGTCCAGAAAGGCATCAGTCGCCTGAATGGATTCAATGTTTCCGGTTTTCACCGCAGGACTGTCCCTGGTGCCTTTCCCCGGCCGGATGATCATGACGATCACGATGCCGATAAACACTGCGATCAGTGTGGTCACCATGTAGTAGACCACCGCACGCGCACCCATCTTTCCCGATGCTTTCCTGTCCAATGAGGAGATACCTGCGACGTGGAAAAGAAATGTTTGTGAAACCGCCAAATGCTGTTAACCCTAACCCTAATGGTATCATTACCTTATTTTTGTGATTTCTGAGTAAAACATTTTCAGTAAATAAAGAGATGGGATTAAAACACAAGCATTTTGTTACTTTTACTCATCAGAAGCTAACCTGTGACCAGACTGGAGATAATCAGCGGCAGCACCAGCATCTTCAGCATCCTCATCAGGAGCTCCCCAGGAAAGGAAAAGTATTTTATCTCCCTCATGGACAGGTTATGGGGTCGTAGAGCAAAGCCTAGGATTACACCTGAGCAGAAAGTAAACATTCCACACATTCAAACAAATAAATAAAGTAATGTGGACCCGAGTAATTGATAAGTCCACCAACACAACATGACTTTATTCCCACTCACCAAGAGCCACAGAGGCCACTGTGAACAAAACGAACAGGTTCCTCCTGAAGAAACCTTTGAGGCTTTTCTTGCTGATGGAGCCGATCCTCTGCCTCATGCTGCCTGCCCTCTTCTCCATGGCTCTGCGGAAACGCCTCCTGAGCTCAACTTTGTCCGGCAACGTTGGCTTTTCTGTGTCCTCGTTCAGAAAAAGACTTGCGCTGTTGTGTGGCTTCTCATTCATAATAAGCTCCAACACCTGGTCCAGCAGGCAGGTCTCGTGTGAAACTGAAAGAGGATTAAGAAGCGGTATCTGTCGCTATTCCATGTTTTGTCTTGAATGAAGGAAGAAACCAAGAAGCAGATTTCAGCATCTGCCCAGTGCTGCAAATCAAAATTAAACGGTGACCAAAAATCTGACAAAAAACATGTGAAACTCTGGAGGCTGTTACACCATTGGCCTGTGCTTTCTTGTTAATTAGCTTCATGCTCAGAGTTCTCCACAGTACAGCATCATTTCTAAGCCAAAATGTCAAACTTTAATGCAAATAGAATTTAAAATAACTTTAAATTTAACTCTTAAGCAAGAGTTTTCACATTATTATTGTGTAATAAACTAAAAATGTTGCTTCAAAATTGACGAAGCAGCAAAGAAAAACATAAAGAAGAAGTAGCAGGCAGCTCAACACAAGTCTCTTCTCACTTAAGCTGATGTGTTGTGTCATGTTACAATTTCTCTATTCAACTCTTTCTTTACTTTGAAAGTACACAACTTTAGTTTTACACACTTCAGAACTTGTTGTACATCTCACAAAAATTAATACATTGCTTTAGCAGTGGAAAAAAGAACAAAAAACTACATTGTACACCCTAATTCTGTGAGTTTGCTAACTTTTACTGACACTGCAAAACCTCCTGTCCGGTTTCCTAATTATGTCCAAAGCAGGAAAAACTTCTTGTTTTGAAATTAGATAAGTTAAAAAAATGCCAGTGTCCTTTTTAAATGTCCTGAATGAAAAGTGCCGTCAGTGTTAAATGACTGAACTTCTTAAATCTTACCGTGTTTCTCTCTTTTCTTTGTGCGTGTAGTGACACGTGGCTGACAGTTTTAAGTCTTCCTATCTGCCCCAGCTGCAGACCTGCTTCCTCTTAAAACGTCGCCCTTGGCAAACAGATTAGACTTCCCGCGCTTTGACTCAGTGACACATTCATGTGTTTATCTACACCCCCAAGTCACACAAACATGATCTCCCTTTAACTAAACACCTCACAGCAGTAATTTCACATTTCTGCATCATTCTCGGCCCAAATACATGTTTACATTTCTGGTGTTTTTTTGTAACAATCTGTTTCTCGGTTCTTGACCTTCCTTGTTTTCTAGCTGCTTTGACCAGAGTTGATTTAAAGTAATCATTCTTTACCCAGAGTTTGTTATTATGTGGCCCCACTAAATAGGCTAATTTCTTGCTGTTTTGGTTTGATCAGGGATCATAATGTGACACATTTCACAATACTTAACTGGCCCAAATACGGGTCAGAAAAAGAATCAATGAAAATAGTCCAAAATATAAAATCTTGATAGAATATTACAGAGTCAAGTTAAATGAACCACTGATATGTGATGCGTAAGTACATGTATACAAAATATTTTAGGGATTTATTGTATATGAATGAGTAGCAGGTGGGCATGAGATCGCAGCAATGACCCAGAACCAGTTTATATGCTGGTGTCCTCTATCTTAAAAGCATTATTTTTATACACATTATATTTACGTTCTTCCAGAATAAAAAAGGTGAAAGTAATAGGTTCCCTCTGATTGCACAGTTGAGAAGACGGACCAAATACAACTGTAACAGAGCACATTTAGCTGCAAAGACAATATGCTATTAACATCCAGACATAGTTAGCAGCATCATGTGTGTTAAACTTTAAATTATCAACTTCAAAGCCACAAAAAGTGTACAACCACAGCGATTGGACCACCGTCTTGGCTAACCCTTTTGCATATTGTCAAAGAAAATTCTGTGATTTACAGACAGTGCTGTGTAACCGTTTTAAATCCGACCTGTTTTAACAAAAGTTAGCTTTGTCCAACTTTGTGGATCATGACTTAACAGAACAGCATGAAACACACCTGTTTAAAACAATACCGGTCATGCAGAATAAAACTGGTGTTAGTGGAGATGGTCGTTATTTTTTATAAGCAACAGTTTACACAAAAACATAAGATTGTTGCAGATTTTAAGAAAGTCAATCCAAAAGCCATTAGAAACATCTGAACTTGCAGGTAAGACAAAACACTTAAGGAACGTTAACACTGAACATTGAAGTTGTAGCCTAAAACATAATCGCACACACCTATGCCTTGCTTCACACAACTATAATATAAATTTAAGATTTATCCATGTAATACCAAGTACATGCCTGTGCAAGTAAATACACAACAGTTTCTGTAGTTCATTTATAACATTGAGCAAATGCTCTTAATAAATATCCCTCTGCGATAGAGACAGGTGTAATTATGGTCCCCAATGATTACTTACCACTCATGGTTACAATCTTTGGAGCGCTTAAACTAAAATCAGGTGACGATCAGAGCTCGACCAGCACACACTGCAATGACCTTAAGCTGTATTAGTGTGAGAGAGTCCGGAGCAGAGCAGCACAATGATTACAGTTCTGCTCTGCGCTCATATACAGACAGACATGAAAAGGCCTTTCCTATGGTCTGACCTTCTCACATTTCCACACATAAGCCTGGAAAACACACACACACACGCACACACACACAAACCCATTTTATTGCATTGGTTTCCCTGAACCCATTCAATAAAAGTCTATTTATTTCAGGAACTTTATCAGTAAGTGAAACCCACTTACATGTTAATTAAACACATTATTTCTGACTTCCTATTTATATAAATTATTTTTAAAATACTCTTTATGCAGAATTTAACTTTTACAAATCTGAGGTATTTTCTAAAGCAGAGAAGCTTGTCAAAACAAAGGTAGGATGAGAAAAGTCTGTGCATTAAAGCTGCAGTATGTAACTTTTATATATTAAAAAAATATTTTTATACACATTTGCTGAAACTGTCAGTATTTTGTGACAGTGTGGTATGAAACAGATAATCTGTGAAAAGATCAAGAGCCTGTCTTTTCAAAGTGTTCCCAGTGATAACTGGAAACAACATTCAGTCAGTGTGACAGCTGCAGTTTGTGGACTATAATTACAAACCTTTTGAGTTTATAATTGCATTGTCATCATTTTGACTTTTAGATATCCAGAGGTTACTATATCTGAACGGGAAGTTAGAGAATGACACATAAAATCTATTTCTCTGTCACCACTTATTTAAAAATGCTAATCCCGGATATTGACACAATAATATATATTAAAATAAATGGACATATGTCTAAAGAAACTGCTGTACTAAACCTTTTTGAAAGTTTAGTACAGATAGATAGATAGATAGATAGATAGATAGATAGATAGATAGATAGATAGATAGATAGATAGATAGATAGATAGATAGATAGATAGATAGATAGATAGATAGATAGATAGATAGATAGATAGATAGATAGATAGATAGATAGATAGATAGATAGATAGATAGATAGATAGATAGAAACTTATTTACCCTGTAAGAGTCTCTCCTTCCTTGTGTCAGACTTTCATGACTTGTCCATTCTCTTCGTTTTAACTTCTCCTCCTTGCAGGTCTTCAGAACCTTTACAAAGTCAACACACAAGAATGTATCTCAAATCTTGCTTTTAACTCTATTCTGTTCTCAGTTGAGTAAAAAAGATGAGAAGCTAATTAGAAACAAGTCTTGCCCACCTGTTTGTCAGAGACGATGCTCTCTCCATCATGTGGATCTCTCTATCTTCGCTCCACTGCCTGCTGCTGCTAATGAAGCAGTGATGCCCACTCACACACTCTTCCCGCATCATCCGCACTGTAAACTCCTGATTTACAACGTAAACCGATGTAGAGCATCGTGCATTGTGAGGAGGCACGCCTGGGATGTGTGCATGGGTGGAGGAGAGGTTGAGGAGTCTTCAGGGGTGAAAATGATCATTTATTTGTATCAATTAAATCTGAATTTGAATCAGCCTCTTTGTTCTGGGATTAATCTAAATCTGATTAAATGACTCTTGTAGAACTTAAATGACACAAAAGCAATGACTGTTCATATAACATATTTGGGTCCTGGTGCTTGCAGACGGCACACAGGGGTTATTGCTATGACAACAAGCATGTGCTCAGCACTGAACTCCAGGGAACTGGTTGTATCTGTTAGCCTGCTGGCATCCAGCTGCCCAGCTCTCTGCTCTCACACCCACACATCATATTCGTCTTCACAAAACTCCATTAACATGCATGAACATAAATTGTGAGCAGAAAGATGCTCCTCAGCAGCCAGTCACGCTGCACTGTGTATTATTGTTTTATTCGGAGGGACATACAGTAAGCTAACACAGGAAAACAGACACACAACATGGAAAAATGTTTAGTTTTTATTTTATGTGGGTTAAAATAAAGCTTTCTGTTGTATTTCAAATATCGCCGCAAACATTTTCACAATGCACAGAGCAGAGGGCTTCAGAATTAAACTTAATGAATAAATAAATCAGTAAACTTATCTCCATAAGGTTCATCAGTGGCTCCTCTGAAGCTCTCGAAGGGTCCATGTTTGTTATTACATGAATACATATAGCTACATTTGACTTTTTTTGTTTCTTCAAAATGTCAAATTGCTCTACACCTACAACTGAGCGTCCAACATAATGTTTTTATTTTTATTTTTGAAACTATTGTCGAGGCTTATTTGTATTAAATGTAGCCAATTATGTTCCCTGGGATGAGATGTGTTGATCTGCAACAAGCAGGTCAAAATTTGCAAGCAAAACTGGGATGTGAAGGGATTTCAGAGAGGCAACGGAGAACGGCGTTCAGTTGACTTTGATGAAGTTCTGGAAAACTGTTCATTCAGAAGGAATAAAAAAGGGAAAATCCCTGAGGTGGGGATGAAAGCGTGATCACAGCCCCAGATGGATGACTGTGGAGGGTCTCCTGAATCCGGCCACCTCGGTTCCTGCTGTGGCAGCAGGATCCTGTTCTGTCACCAAAGATGGATGAAAAGGTTAAAACGCTCCACGAGGCTAGCGCAGCAGAAGTGACAGAGATTCCTCCGTTGAACGTTGCAGAGATTGTTGGACTTTAATGGTTGACAAGTTTAAAGACAAACTGCAGTGGAGGTTCAAAGTATTAAAAAGGGAGACCAGAGAGTGTTTCAACTTCTGACAAATCAGATGAGACCATCAGAAAGAAGCTGATCCGTTAACGGTGGTGCGCAACAACAATTCAGCAAATGTGATGAAGACTGTGAAGTTCATAAGCAAACCTTAACCTGATCAGAAAGAACTGGTCTCTGGAAAACAGCAGTTTCTCTTCCCACGCAGGACGGGATCAAATCTTCCTCCTCCCATCTTCACCTTCTTCCAAAAAAAGCACCGAGGCCAAAATGACCAACTGTGTGGTGCAGCAGCTGTCCCTCTTCCCCAAATTTTTTCTACAACTCTGAATTCAAATATTGCATACTGTTACATTTTTTAAATAACATGAAGGTTATTTCAGCCATATAAAAGCATAAAAGGGTGGAGGTTTTTATTTTAAAAAGGGAAATATTCCACATCTCTTTTAGAGCCTAACTTTTGGGTATTTTTAAGACCTCAATGTGTCTTGGCTAGATTTTAAGTATGCTTCTGTTGTAAAGATAAAAACAGCAGAATCTACAGCACAATAAGAGGCTTTCAATAAATCTTACCTTTACTCTCAATAAAACAAAGTGTCATCACTCTAATATGCTCTTAATTATCAGGGCAAAAAAGAGATGTCCACTGAATGCTCAAAAATCAACAAAGAAGTTGTTCCACTGTTTGTTTGTTTTTATATTTCTGATGATCTTGTTCCAGTTTGTTGTAGAAAAAAGTGATAGAGCCAGACTCCATTGCCATGGAAACACAATTATCATGCCATAAGGTAGGAGGCATGGATCATGTATGAACCACGCTTGGTGTAATTACTCGCTCGCCCACAGAACAAAGACTTCTCAGTGTTTTCTTTGAGTGTAAATTGCCTTTTTCTTTCTTTCTCTGTTAATTACAAGTGATTTTCACAGAATGCCAAATTGAAATTGGCTTTAATTTAGTACATTGATAAAGTAATGAACACATAAACAGATCAACCAAAATAAACATGATTATTTTACGTAATGCATGTCAATTAAATTACCTCAAACAGTGCGTCTTGTAATGACTTTAGATGCTCATTGCTTCCACTTATAAACTGTCCATTAGTTACCCAGCAACATGCCACGTGCTAACGCCGCAGCATCATGAAGCTGCAAGTTTGAGCTTTGTCTCAGATGTTTGTGCAACCATATTATTGTCTCTAAACAGTATGAAGAGCAGAGAAGTGGAATGAAGCATGCTTCCCCATCCCTGAAGTACGCACACACACACACACACACACGATGATGGATTGCTCATCAATTATTTCTCAAAGACAGGATTTAGGCTCAGCATCGCCCCAACTCTGACCCAAGATGTGGCAGGTGTTACTTTATGACTATAAACGTTATGTAGCAGAGTTAATTCTGTCCACAGAAAACAAACACCACTGATCAGGTTTTTAATAATTACAGATTGAACCCGAGTCAAAATTAAGAGGCATTCAATTAAGTCCTACTTGGGGTTTCACAATATCTTAGACGGCTTCATTTGGTATAGATTTCCAATATTTAGGAGATGAAAGTGCAAAAAGCTCTGTACATCAAAAAGCCACAGGATAAACAGAAAGGTCAGAGCATAGGTTGTTCTGCTTTGAAATGTCAGCTGATTATTCAGACCCAGGACCATAAAAATACTCGAGAGGCAAAAATAAACATCGTGTTAGATTTGTGTGTTAACAGTATTCCACATATGGGAAAAATACATCAGGATTGTGCAACGTCTTGAGTGGTAGTCTGGAGGAAAAAAAAGCAAAACATTGATAAGAAATGTCATCTTATTTACCTCGCTAATCCCTCAAAAAAGTTATCTTCTTCACAGACATTAGAAATAAAACATCTGCGATAGCTCAACATTGCAAATTGGTGTGCAAAGTGAGAAAAGTAAAACAAAAAAACATTTTGCCTCGGATTCAAATCAGTTTTAAACTGGACGGTTTAGAGTGGATACTTTAAAGACTTCAAACTCGTACTCAAACGTAATTATTTCAAATAAAGATTTTATTGCATAAAATCAAACATGCCAGTGAAAAAGACATGCATACTTGTTTGTTTGTTTTTTTAAATCAAAATCAGAATAAAAAAAAACATTGTCACTCAGGCATAAATGATTAGTGAATATAATCCATAATTTGTGTTTTAATGCAAAACTAAATATTAATTAGTAGAAGAATTAAATCAGAACATTATTTTCTGTCAGCTGTGGGCTGGAAATAAGTAATGTTTAACCCAGACAACACAAACAAAAGAGAAAATTGAAAACACGGTTTACTGTTTTAGGTGTTAATTTAATATATTTGAACTTTCTTGTTGTGATTGTATCGGCACAAAGCCAGCTTTAGTGGAAAACATTTCTAATAAAACACATAATTCAGTCTTAGAGCAAGGGGACTACAGTCCCCGGTTTGATTCCCGTTGCATGTGTTCTCCTTCTCTCTGTGCACTTTTTCCTGTCCAGCTTCTAATGAATAAAAATATGACAACATGATTCTCAATTCTTAACCTGATAAATGTCAAAGGGCTAAAAATGTATACAAAAAATTATTGAAAAACCATGACTGGCACCATACAAATATATATTAAATGTATTACAAAATGCTGTTTGTGTAAACAATTTGTTTTAAATTTTCAGTCACTTTAATCAGATCTAGAAAGTTGATCGACTCAAAGCAAGAAAATGACCAGTAAATAGTAATAAACCATAATACGGACACAGCATACTCCATCAGTTAGAAGGAAAAATATATTAACCCTGCATTTTGGTTTTAACTTTGGCGTTTATTCTGGATAGCAGAATATTGGTTCTTTGCTTTAGATAAGAGGAAAGCTGCTCGTTAAGTGTCATCAATATGATTTAGTTACAGTACCCGGTATCTGAATGATTAATTTAACAAATATCAGTTAAATCAGAACGAAGGCATCATTTTGTTCAACACTCATTTACACAATCAACATTTCTGCTTTCCAAACCTTTGTATTTGTTCTGCCAATGGTCAAAAGTTACAAAAGGTAAACCTGGTATTACATGCATGTGCTGCAGTGTGAAGATCTAACTCACTTCACTGTTCAGGTGATTTCATTTCTTACTGAGCTAAAATAAGTAAAAAAATAATAATAATAACAAAAATTGTATTAGTATTTGATGTTCTGGTGCTGTGTGGGAGACTGAACTACAATTTCCCTGATCCTAAAGGGATGAATAAAGTTTCTATCTATCTAATCTATCTATAGGAACAGGTCTTAAAGGGAAAGCTGATAAGTTTATAGCAATTGTGATTACACTCGAGCCTCAGATAACTCAATAAGTCACCAAAAGTTAAATGGATGGAATTTAATCCGTTTGTTTTCTTTGCATTGATGTAGCTTTACAGTCTGTCTGTCGCGTTTATAAAACTACTCGGTCCTTTGCTGTCCTCGCATTAGTCTGTGCAGGCAGATCACTGTCTGGGATGACTCCCCTTTGAATGTTTAACCACTTCTTCCAGGGACTTCCTGGTTATCAGTAGCCTCACCACATCCTCCCTCTTCTTTGTCAGTTTTTTACGAGCCTGGTCGTGAGTCACCATGGTCATATCCCAGCCGTTCACCTGGCAGGAAGGAGGACAGTCTTTTCAAGGTTCAGGCCAGGATAAGCAATAAAACTTGCAGCTGTTTTTTTTTTGTTGTTGTTGTTGTTTTTTTACAGCTCCCCTATTCGCACTTTAAAGTGCCAAACAGCGCCATCTTGTGGCTTTCGCATCCAATGACGAGAATTGTTACTACCCACCTGCATGATTTTGTCTCCTATACTCAACCCTGCGACTTCTGCTGGTCCTCCTGGAGTTATCCTGGTCACATATATTCCCTGCAGATCACACACTTCTTTTACACACATTGCTAAATACAGATAATATTTTCTCTTCTACTTGTGTACTAAGGTTTTTGAGCATTTACTCAAATGATGTAGTGCATTTTAAATACTGAAATACCTGGAGCAGCTCATGTTATATTTACTCTTGCTTTACTTTCAGTTCACAGACTGAGCATAAGCAATCGCTCTTCTAAAATAACATTTATTTCTCACATTTTTCTTCCACGTTAACCGGAAAACAGAGATTATTGAGATAATTAAGCGTTCTCTGACACAGCGTTACTGTACACCCCGACTTCACTGTGTACTTCTGATGAGCTAGCTGAAAGACAAATTTAATTGTTTGGAAATATTTCCAGTTGCACAAAAACATGGAGCATGCATTGAATTACTACATTTATCCGTCAAAAAAAATCAACGTCTGATTTTTTTTATCATCTGTTAATCACAATAAAAATATCATCGTCTAAATCAGAATATTTTTAATCTTCCAGCCATCACCTAGATTTCTGGTTGATTATTTGGACAAAGTCAGTTAAAAAGGTGAAATGATAACAAAAACACAACCAAAAATACGATAAATTAATGTTATCTTTTGCACCGTTTTTATCTCTTCTCTTTGTAGCACAAACATCCATCCATCCATCCATCCATCCATCCATTTTCTTTCATCCTTGTCCCTAATGGGGTCAGGAGTTGCTGGTGCCGATCTCCAGCTCCGTTCCGGGCGAGAGGTGGGGTACACCCTGGACAGGTCGCCAGTCTGTCGCAGGGCAACACAGAAACAAACAGGACAAACAACCATGCACACACACACTCACACCTAGGGAGAATTTGGAAAGACCAATTAACCTGACAGTCATGTTTTTGGACTGTGGGAGGACAAAATCAGTTAAAAAGGTGAAATGATAACAAAAACACAACCAAAAATACGATAAATTAATTTTATCTTTTGCACCGTTTTTATCTCTTCTCTTTGTAGCACAAACATACTTCTACCATAATTATGCATGTTATTTTTGTTGGGATCTCAAGACCTTTCACTTGTTGACTCACAACACCAAAACTGATTCTGGGAAGCACTGTTTTAGATTCCTAAAATAAGGAATAAACATCTTTTCAGTTTTGAGTAAAAACAGATTGATCATGCTATACATGTTTGATTAGAAGTTTTATTGAATAAATCTGAGGTATTTTTACTAAAGGTTTTTATGATGTGATAATCATTTATCAACTCTGTTTTCTAAGCAAAATATCAACAACCAATTAGATGATTTATTGGCATCTGTAAACGGGATCTAAACAATATCCGGAAATAATTAAGATGAACTTTGTTTTAGTGCTCAGCATCCGTCATATTAAATTCTAACATTGTACCTCAGTTATCTGTGCAGAAATCATTGGAAAAGGAAAGTCCTCTGCCCTGAATTTCTGCCATTTTTCAAAGTAACAATGTTCTTCAGAAGCTCCTTTCTTCTTCACATTGTGTTGCAACCTTGTGGTGTCATTGTTGGGTATGTTATTGTTTATTCACTGTCTGCTTTGAACCTGAGCTGCACATTTACGATACAGTGGACTGTATTAATTATTATAATTAATAATAAATAAAATAAAAATAATTATTATAATTAATAATAATTATTTTTTAATTATTATTAAAAAATATGTGTTTCAAATTAAGACAAGGGAATTTTTTTTTTTGTTTGTTTACATGTGCTGCAAACATCTTTGGAGAATCCTAATTCCATCTCACTTCTCCTGTTTGTGTTTTTATCATCTGAGTGTTGTTTTCAGCAGGGACAGAGAAGTTGGTCAGAGACGATGTGAGGATGGCTGGAGCTAATAATCTAAAACACACAGCCAGACCTACAATTTCTATTAAAATATATTAATGTGTTAAAATGGTCTAATCAAAGTCCAGACCCAGATCTAATTGAGAATCTGGAGTAAGACTCGAAAAATGACACATTCAATGTGACAATGAACAAATGTTTCAGACGTGAGCAGCTGATAAAGACTAAAAGACTCGTAGCTGTAATTGCTCCAAGGGTGGTTCTTCTTCTTTTTTTTCCCACAATCCACTGGAGGTACAGACACTTTAGCTTAAAATACAGGCAGAAACCTCCAAGAGCCACAGCCGACTGAGAGTTAAAGTTATCATTCATCTGTAATAGGATAAGTGGGAACACATGACTTGTTCTCAAACACTTCCACCAGCTCAGAGAGTTTATGCAATAATCAGATGAGTCTGCATAAACCTACAGTACGTCTTTCTATTACTCCCATATTTGGGTCTGGCTTGTTCTTACATGAGGCCACGAACAATATGTTCAGGCCTGTCCTTTACCTCCAGCTCACCGGTATGTGCCGAGTTACATAACAATTTATTGCCTTTCCTGTTCCTCTGTGGCATAAAAAAATATGCATCTTAGTTTAACTCAAAGTAAAAGAGCCATGAGAAGAAACAGACTGTAGAGATGAGGGCTTAGATGTTTGTTTTCTGACCTTATCTGACTTGTCCTCAGAGAAGGGGTTCTGCCCGGGGTCCTGGTCGATACCGCCTCCAATGCTGAAGCCCAGAATCAGGTTTTCTCCTTGGCGCAGCTTCTGGATTTCAATTCTTTCCTGTTAGAGAACAACCAAACAAAATCAGATATGAAGCAAAAACATTCAGTATAAGCCATTGACTTACTGGAACCTCTTCTGCACATATGAAATCTTCACGAGTGATCTGGCATTGTTGCCCAACTGTGTCATTACTGGGCTGTTCACACATGAGGCTAGCATAAATCAGCACAAATTGCAGCAGTTCCAGTTTTTTGGGGTTTTTTTTCTGCTACTACAAATGTTTGTGCAAAATAAAACTTGATGCTAATTAAATCATTCAATATTCCTACACTATCAGGGAGCATTTTCACAACATAAGAGTTGCTTTTGAGACATTTTCTGCCAACTCAAGCCAAAAAAAGATGGACGATGGATTAAGAAGTTCCCTGTAGAGTGACAATCAGCTGCAGACGGATGGATGGCTCCAACACAAAGACCGCCTGTGTGTGCAGTGACGAATAACCACAGAGTCTCTCTAATACAATGAAGTCTAGAGATGACTTCACTGACGTTGTCAATCAGCCAATGAGTCAGGATTTCCAGATACAAAACATCTCCTTTTTAGAGCCTTGCAACCACGGGCAACAACAGCAAATAGAAGAAAACATGCACTTGCAGAAAGAAAGACAGATGTGTGTTGCAGCTTATAAATTGGAAATGGTGACCAGAAGACGGCAACGCACCTGAACAACTAGAACTGTGGAAAAAAAGGTTGGACAACAATGTAAGTTTATAATGCCACCGTGCACAATGAGCAGGATGGTAATGGGAAGAAAAGCTTCAAAACTAACTATAATTAGGAGCAAACTTCTTGACAACTGGTTGGTTGTTCAGCAAGCAAGACTAAAACATTTAGAGTTTTCTAAACTCTTCTGGGACTCTAGCTAGAACTGGTCAGATGAAACCTGCCAGAAAACTAAAAAAAAAAACAGATCACTGCTTGATTGTTGAGCAGGAACAATTAACAGAGTAATAATCACGCACCAGACTAGAAAAGGACCAAAGACTTCAAGCCTATAAAAAAAAATAAAATAAAAAATCAAAGAGGTGAGCTCAGGAAAACCTGAAAGAGAATGCAGAAATAAACAGGAATTTGCTAAAATAAAAAAAAAAATTTGAATTGGAAAGTGAAGAAAAATTAATTCAATAATAAAAATAAATAAATAAAAAATAAAAAACCTTTATCGGCTCTGAAAAACAACCAGGAAATCTATATTTTTATCATATAAATATTAGAAGCTCAGACTGCCTCGTTGTCTTGCAGCAATAGGTTCTTGGTTCCAGTCTCGCATGTTCTCCATGTGCGGCTTTTCTCCGGATACTCCCAATAACTCGCCAATAACTGCTGGAGAAAGGCACCAGCCCCCAAAACCCTGCAAGGGGAAGCGGGTAAAAACAATGGATCCATGCATATCATATAATAATCAAAGGCTTTTTTGTTCTACAAAGAAAAGGTTAGAATATGACAAAGATTGTAATTTTTTTTTTCCAGTTCTCGAGTCATTTCATCACATTAATGTTAGGAAACAAGAGGAAATAAAAGTAGGTCCGTAAATTAACCACATAAAGAAACACAGCAGTGAAAGGTTCATGCTGATCTTTCTAGTTTGCGAAACAGTCACAAAATAAAACTAAAAACAACAACAACAAAAAACAAACAAGGAATTTAAAAACAATGGGTTTTAAATAAATAAAAAAATACTGTTTTGTTGCGTTCACTGACCAGGAAGAACTCACACACCTCGCGGGTGACGCCCCTGTCAGGACATTTACCTACTGTGTGAAAGTAACAACTGTAAAAAATAAAATAAAATAAAATAAAAAATCGACTAACATCTTAGATTATTCGAATTACCTGGCTGTTTGTAAATGAGTAAACTAATATTTAAACTCAAACAAATGTTTCCATTTTCACTAAACGAAGAAAATACTAACACAGTAAACAAGATAGTTACTTCGCGCTTATATTTAAACATATCCACCAAGTTTAATCCCTAATTAACGACACTGTTGGCCAAGAAGACGAACAATAGCGACCAGTTCAATGAAACACAGTCCACACTCCTAAACTTACCACGACTGCAGTCACTGGTTGACCGGGGACAAAAGACATCGTTCAGCTGTGATTTAACAAAAAAGATTTTAAAAAATAAATAAAAAAATAAAAACAACGAGCCGAGGAATATTTAACAAAAGCTTTCGTGCAAGTTTCAAAATGTGTTTTTAGTGGATAAGCAACTTCAACACGAGTTACTGGTAGGCTGATCCCGAGCTGAAAACCAGCGTCTTCCCAGATGACGTAATCTCGCCTCCCAGCAAACTCGGATGTGCGTGTTTCATTCACCCGGGCAGCTCGGGAGGGCGGTGTTACACGGCTTCGACATTCCTTGCCGCGTCAGAGACAGAGGAATGATTAATGTCCTTAAACGGACAGCAGGGCTGAGCCTCTGAAACCAAAACCATGCTCATATTAGGCACAAAATCAGTCGTCAAAGTACTGCTTTTGACTATAATATGAAGAAATACTATAACCTATTTATAGTGTTATTATTGTTAATATAATAATAATTACTATTGTTGTTCAATGAACTAACCAAAAGTCAGAATAACTCCCTGTGGATGATATGCTATGAAACTGGTTTAACAATTTATGTATGTTTTCAATTATCAAAAATGAAATGTTTTATTATGACGAGCAATGACATTTGGGAAGGGACTAACATCCAACATCTTGGATGTTGCTGCATAACTCTTGCATCTCCATCATATTGCACTATTGTACTTGTTTCCATGTTTACATGGTGTTCACGCACACACATCTATTTGTGTTTGTATCTTAGAGTGCACAGAAGCAGACGCTAAAGGTAAACTGTGTGAGTAATTGCATGGGAGCTAAACACCTCCCCACAGTAAGCCTTTTATATATCCAGGCCTATTGTGAAGTTGCAAATAAATTACAGTGTTTGTTGTTTTTTTTTCTGTAAAATTCTCAAATTCTAAAAATAGTCAATCTGCCCAGTAAAATATAGTATAATGAAATGTTGTATTTGCCTAAAACATCTTCTATGATAAGCCTCTGTTCTTGCAAAGTCCATCTTTAAATTTAGCTGGTGCTGTTCTTCCGAGCTTGATGATGTATGTGGAACATGTGCTTCCTATTAAACTGGAATGCAGCGCTCTGATCTGTCTTGAAAAATGTAATCTACAAGATCTGAAACTCTGGCAGGGACAAAACACCAGAGCGTGTGCTGAAAGGCTCTTTGTGTTTAAAAAATAATCACCTGCTGCACAGGATTTGCAAATACTACAATGTGCATTTCTTAGAGTGCTTTATTTGGGTCATTTAACGATATCACATCTACATATCAAAAGTATAAATGTGAAATAACATGCTTTGCATCCACCAAACTCTGCATTGAATATACATTAGAAAGTTACAAAGGTACATATTACACATTATACATATTTCAATGAAAACTGTTTGCAACAACTGTTTTAACTCACTTTATAGGTGTGAAACCAATATGACCAGTATTCATTTTCTGTGTTTCATTTGGACCTATTTGATAACGGATGTCAAATGTATCACCCATTTGTCTGCTGTAGCACTCAGCAACATTTTTTTCACAAGTTTTCTTTGCAGGGATTTGTTACTTCATTGAAGTGTAAAACATTTATGGAAAGTTAATGCCTTTATGCCTAACGGATAAAAACTGCAGCAGGCTACCTTTATTTACATGTGTTGCTTTGTAGGTTGTCACAAAAAAAAATTCAAACAGTGTAACAATGAATCTGACTCTGTCTAAATGGAACAAAAATTTTTTTTTTAAAGCCAAATTAGATCTGGATTAGTCTGGATCATTAGTTTTCAAAGTAAGATGCCACAGTTCCTACTTTGCCTCAGGGAAGTTGCTCATTTTTTGTTGCTGATTTTTTAAAATTAAAAACTGCAAACATTAAGCAGGTTTAACATCTTGATCAAGCTGAACAAACAGGCCAATTTATTATTTTTTAATGTTGACCTAAGTCTCTTAAAGTTATATATGTGCTTAGCACAATACCAGACAAATGAGCTTCAAAGGATGAATATGTTGAATAGTTTTAAGTCCTCATTAAATGCCCGCATTTTATTCATCCCCTTTCTATACATCACAAATTTGTAGTCAAGATTTCTTGATCCAGTAATTTCTCCTTACTGTCTACTGATGGGCTTGCAGTGTAATTCACAACAGAGTCAATAGAGGGAGCTTTAAAATGAATGCCAGTATCTCAGTAGCCTGGAGCAAAAGGTGGAGGTGATCTGTACTCCTGAGGTAGCATTTGATCATTTAGCCTCACATCTATGTGGTGTTGAGGGGGACCACGAAATGTGAGCTCTCCTGTGATTTCCTGGTATTCGTTTTCCATGATTTCGCTGCTGTCATTTGGCCCTGTAGTAATCTCTGCATAGACGTTTTCCTGTGGGTTGCTCATCTTCTTCTGGAATTTCTTCTTGAGGCTCTTTAGGTTCACAGCAACTGGTGGCCTCAGACTCTGTGACTTCACTGGCTGGATGTTAGTGAAGAGTTTTCTCTCGGTGGCTGTCGGCGTACAGGAGCTGTCGGACACCAAGGTTGTTGTTGTGCTGCAGACAAGGTTTTGATTTTGCACAACATGATTCCTCAAAGGGACTTCAGGAGGCTGGATCCACGGAGAGCTTTTCCTCATATTTGTTGCTGGCTGCAGAACAGAAACATGAAACACAGGGCACATGGATTTAGATTTGAAAATCTCATTCATGTCTCTTAAACATGGAGTGCAATAAGTTGGATATCAGTATCTGAGGTTTAAGGTAGAAAAATATTCAAACAGGCAAAGAAATTGTAATCTCTTCGATCACTTCATTGCATCTGCAAAAAATCTTTAAAGTGGATAAACAGTTGGTCACAAACTGTGGTGTTTGGTTGTTTTAATTTTTGACAGGATCAGAAAAATGAAGGTGTGCATTAATCTCCTACATCTAACATAGCATGCCTGTTTTAGGTAGGTAGGTAGTACTTGCATGCAAGGTGAGAACATAAAAACGTCACAAAGAAAAGCCCCAGCTGGAAGTTGAGGCAGTAGTGTTAATAACCACGCCACTCTGCAGCTTAAAACTGCTTTTTGCTCTGCAGGCATGTCTGCCTTTGCAACTAAATGTGAAGCAAAAAATGCAAAGGTTGTTGAAATCCTGGGTTATTTGTGAACAAACTTGTCCATTACATCATCTGGAGTAAAAACTCGTCAGACTAATTTCCACTGTGCTAAATCTGTGCTGGCTTGTACAATATGTAACACATCCTCAGCAAAGGCAAAGTCTGCCTCAATAAAAGTTAAAAGGGAACCAAAATGCAATGTAAAGTAAGAAAAAAAAAATCTGTAAAAAAAATAATAAAAAATAGATATTAAAACATAAGAATCATTATTTACCACCAAATGTAAATCAAAAATGTATACATAAACATTCTTCTTCAAGTTTTTGAAGAAACTTGATTCAGGCAGTTTCCATTCAGGCAGTTTGACCACAAAACAGTCTTTTCTTGTCACATTACCGAAGCAGGAAGAGGAGAGGTAAAGTGTTGGAACTCGTCCTCCAAACTAGGGTAGAATTTGTTTGGTTGGCTGTTTGGGAGAAAGAGTGCAGAGTTCCTCAGGTTGTTGGGTCGATAAGGAAGGGCGGGTGGGAGCTCGTCCGCTTGTTGTGGGTGACTCGGGTTGGGCTGTCGGAGGTTATTTGGTAGCACACTGGTGCTGTAGCTCCGGGGTCTTTGGGAGAACAGTAGTTCTGCATAGTTCGTACAGTAGGCTGGTGACTAAAATGAGATGAGACACAGCAGGCACTGATTCACTTCTGGACTTAATTCAACTTGCACATAATTGTTTGCAATTTTTTTATTAAGATGTTTTGCAATATTCATCAAAACCATGTCAGTTTTGAAGATGCAAATCCATATCAAGAAGAAGAGACATTTATATTCTTACCTGTCCACAAGCAACTGTTAGCACCTGATTGAAAGGCAGGATGGGATTCCGGCGGTGAAAGTCCACCAGGTCCTGCAGACTCCTGTGAGTCCTGTTCTCCCCTACTATGATGTACTGGCAGTCCCCCAGGACATCAACCATGAAATGTCTGCAGTGTTCGTCTTCACTGAGGGAGGCCCACACAACAGTGATGATTTTGACCTCTTAGTCAAACGGCACAACAAAGCTGTGAACACTCACCGATATGAGAGGGCGTAGCCAACTCTGCTCTCGCTGACTCTGACGAGGAAGTAGCCAGGCGGCTTCGATGTGAGCCGTTCTTCTGCTGTCCTACACAAATCAGCAGAGACAAAGGCCTCTTTCACACATGCACTTTCAGCTGGAAATGCATTTTGCGCTGCGTCACTATTGCATTTTCAATTCTTTAATAGCCACAGAAAAAATATTTCACATAATAACATATTCTGTCATTCACAAATTATGGAAAATAAACTGTCCATAATAATAACTAAATATAGAAAGACTGTGTTATTTTGCTTTGCTTTGAGAAAAAACTTATTTTAGAATCGTAAGTATCCAAAAGTCGTTGTCAATATAGTAAAATGAGACGCATCCAATACTCATTAGCTTAACCCATTGTCTATTGTTTAAATTTGGTTGTGGGCAAATTTGTTGAGTGTGGAAGATTAATAATTTGTAGCAAAAGTAAAGGTCAGGACTGAGTAAAAATCACAGCAAAGCTGTAGCAAATAGAACTATTGTTGATTTTTTTTTAATAGGTCAAGCAACAGATGTCCTTCTTTCAATTTGCAAACAATCATGGTTCACTTTTATGCTGCACGCACAATAGGTCTGCAATAAGCAAAGAACAATGAAAGGAACTAACTGAGAGATAAAACGAATGACAGAAATGTTGCTGTGCAGTTCTGCATATTTCTCTTGCTGATTCTGTTGATTTCCCCTTTGTTTGAGACTTATCTTCTATAAACACCAATACTAGTGGTAGTCATGTCTGCAGATGCAGTTATAGGAAGAAGTACATTTACACAATGCACTGAATGAAAACCAGATGTACATTATGACTTTCTACTAAAAATCAACTTTCATTTCAGCTGGTGATTACTTGCACAGTTGCAGCAGGAGGAAACGTCTGCTGGAGGAAATGTTTTGTCACGTCACATCCACCAACTTCAATCCATTTTAACGCGATTTTATATGTTGTTTTCTTATCTTTTGTTCCTCTAAGGGATTGTTCTGTATTTAACTCCATTCACCTTGCCTTCAACTTTGATTGACTTCCTTTTTCGTGCTGAAGAAAACCACCCCCTACCATGATGCTACCACCACCATGTTTCACAGTGAGGATGGTTATGGTAGTTTTAAAGTGACACTATATGAAAAAATATTAACATCTACACAGGGCCGCGCTCATCATTTATTTCCTCTTCAGTAATTGGTGAAAATTCAGAGCTTGAAGTTTTAAGCAGACGTTTCATTAATTGGTCTCTGCATTTTCTCTCTTTTTTAAACTTTCTTTAAAAACTGTATGTTTTGTATTTGATTGTTTTCAAGAAACTCATTAAAACAACCTTAAAATAGCTCGCGTTAGTGAGCTATTTTGAGCTTGCTGAAACAATCACTGCATCTTGTGACACTGGCATCATTCCTGTGTCTGATTTGTAAAAGCCCAGCTCTCTCCTTTACATTCCTACTGCCGCAGTGGCAGATGGCAGATGACAGGTGGTGATAGACTTTGAAAACTTACTTCCTCGTAATGGTCCCGTGAAACCAATCTGGAACCGAGCCGTTCCCGAACACAGACCGGAGCTGGGACTCGGTGAACCAAGTAAAAGGATTCTTTTGACCCTGTGTCGGCTGACTCCACTCCATCGTCTTGACAAAATAAACACATCATGTAGTTCTGTTGTTATGCGCATGAAAATGACTTATTTCACTGACTCCTTACATTAGATATTTGTACACAGTGTTCATTAAACCACAAACTCATTACCCTTCTCGGTATTCGTTGTTCCCTTTTTAGGAAGTGTTTTTATGTAATGCACTGAGAACGTTTTTCCTCTATAAGACTTTTCACAAAAGCAAACTTTAACTTCTAACTATTTTCCATTTAAGCCATAGAAAACAAGCTGCTTTTAAAGATTAAAGCAGAACTCTGCTACAGTTGATGACAATGAAGATTCATATCAGTTCTTTTTGCTGCGTAAATCTAAGCTCAGAGAAACACAAATGTGACTCACCTTCTCTGATAGCCTCAGGGTGAAATGACGCTGCAGAACTCGGTCACCTGTCAACACCTGCGTGGGGGCGGAGTCTTCCAGTGACAGCAGCACATTCAGTCAAACATATTTGGAAAAATACATTTGCAAAATATTTGCAAATGTATCCTTTCTGGGGGGTTTTTTCACATACTAGTTGTGGTACAACAGATCAACTAATATTCTGGACAATATGGAAGTAGAAGAAAAGTTCTATATGTTTTCAATTATTCATTCATTTATTTATGAAGAAGAAAAATAAAAAATGTGTTGAGTCCATGTACAGTTTTCTCTGCTGAGTCAATTCTTTTAGAATTATGATTTGCTACACATATTTCGGGAGGAGTCGTGTTTGTGTCAGTTTTCCCACATATACAGTGTAATGCTGTGAATAAAAACTGAAGTTCAGTCTTTCATAAAAGAAGAGTGTCTGTGAACATCAATTTATGAAATCTTACCATTGTCCTGCTGGAAGACGAATCTCCATCAAAATCTCAAGTGTTTTGCAGCTTTCAACAGGTTTTCTTCTACCATCCATCTCTCCTACGACCTTTGACCAGCCTCCCCGTCTCTGCTGCAGAAAAGCAACCCAACAGCATGATGGATACTTGCACCACTTTGCTTCACAGTTTTTGAGGCTGACATTTGATGCCAGTTTTCCACACAGCATTTTGTTTGTTGGGCAAAAGTTCAAGTTTGGGCTCATCTTACCAGAGCACCTTGATGTTGCTCCGTTCCGTATGCGGCTTATATCATATCGCAAATGGGATTTCATTTGTCTTTCTTCCACAACAGTTTTCTTCTTGTTGTTCTTCCCTGAAGACCAGATTTGTGAAGCGCATAACTTGCTGTCCCCTCATCAAATTTCCCCTCTAGAACCGTAGATCATTGCAGGCCCTCCCGAGGTACCACTGGCCTCTTGGCTGCTTTTCTGATTAATGCTCTCCTTGCATCGCCTCTTAGTTTAAGAGGGCTGCAGATGTGCCATCCTCTTTCCTCTCTCGGTTTTAGGATAATGGATTTAATAGTACTGTTTGAGATGCTCAATGTTTAAGATACTTCACACCAGCTATTAAACAACTTTATCCCTGACCTCATTCCTTGTGTTCCTTAGTATAAATGGCATCTTGTTCTCCAAGTGCGATGTCCTCCAACCCCCAATCCTTTCACTGTACAACTGTATTATTATAGTCAACTCAGGTTGACTCTATCCAACAATTTATTGATGCCATAAGGCAGCTGACTGTAGTGCATTTTATTTATGGGCATCAGAGAAAAGGGGCTGATTATAAATGCACACCACAACTTGGAGAATTGTACTCATAAAAATGTAAAAATCCAAATTTGTATAATTTTCATTCAGTTCCATGATTATGAACTACTCTGTGCTGGTTAAATACACATCTCTACACCATCTACTGATGTTGTAATACCACACATTGTTTTGAAAAAGTTCAAAGTGGGTGTAAATCCTTTTACTGTGCACTGTTTGTACCCAGATGTCTGATGCTTGGTCTAACAGAGGGTTAAATCACCTCTAAATGGGATTTCTATTTCTGTGGAAGCAGATGTTCTCATGTGTTTAAGATTATGAGGGGGGAAAAAAGCAATTGAGTGGCTCGTGGCTTGATTTTCACTCCTGTCAGTGTTATATAACCTACAGCTATTCAAGTCTACAAAGATAAGAGGTTGTGTGAGTGTTTTTAATTTAGTATCCCAGTAAATCTTCAGAGTCATTTTTTTTCTGAATCGAAACTTGGACAATGACCCTGAAGCTGCAATAAAGCAAAGATCCATCACAAACTGGAGCCTGAGTTGTATTAGTCTTCATTTATTGTTCTGGCTTATCAGGAGCCCAGTTGTGATGTCAGAACAAGCTGGTTTTTGTGCAAATCTTACAGCTCAGCTCTGACAGACGACACACACAACTCCACCTTTTGCTGTTTTCAGTTTGAAACTTCTTGGATTTAATACAAAAGGAAATGAACCATCCCTACAAGCACTACCAGGAGAGACTTTGTGGAAGCCAATAAAACCCAAGTCAACAAACGAATTAGTCTGCTGTGTGCTTTCGGTGAAAAATTAACAGCTTTATGATCGGATTCACTGAATTTCCACAAAGGCGTTTCAGAACGGCCCTCCAACATGACAAGTGACTCATATGATGCCTGAATAAAGGTCAAAGCACACTGATTTCCCCCTGTGACTGTAAAACAGAAGTGTTGTAGGCCAAGGCTTTTTTTTTTTTTTCGAGGACTTTTCTCCATTTGCATGTAAATGCACTCTTTGCAAGCATTCACAAGTGTGTTTCCACAATAGAAAGGGAGCCATTTTATTTGATAGACTGAGCTGTGTTTTTGCATGAATGCAGGGGGAAAGCAAATAAAAGCTTTGTTGTAACCTGGTATTTGTCACTTTGTGGTCTCCCTTCACATCACTATCCTGCACAAGCAGGTAATATATTTTTAAACAAAACAATTGCAGGCTGCAACTTACAGTACACACAAACGTGACCTACTTGCAGGAAGAGGAAGTGCATGAGTGGCCAGTTTTTTTGTTAGATTAGTTATGGATGTGCACAAGACGTCATTTTGTGTGTGAAGGTCTCCTTTCAGACAGCCTGTGTTTATTCAGACAGCTTGCCACCATCTGCCAGATATAATATTACTTATTTTCATAGCACAGCACAGAAATGAAAGTGTGGCAGTCAGCTGTAATGCAGAAACATTTGCAACACAAAAGTGAAAGTTATGCGTTGTGAAACATCACATTTTATCAAACTCATGCTGTGAGAGCAGTTAGGACTTGCTCCAAAAGTGGTCAAACGCTTTACTGCAGAATTTTAAATAACAAAGCTGATCTTATTCCAGCTTTGTCGAAAAGTATGCTTTGATGCTTAATTGGGAATCCAATTTTGTTCATTCACACACAGCATAGACACCAAAACACTAAAGCACATCCCATGACAAATCAAGGCACCAGACGCCTTGAGAATGGATAATATAAAAACAAGCAGTAAATAGAATAAATGGAATCCAAATTTTCACACAGAAGTATTTACCATTTGAAAAAAAAAATATTTCAAAGTAGTTTGAACTATTGTAAGATGTAGATTTTTATGAATTGCACATGTTTGGTGCAGAATATGTATTAATAGAGGAGTAAATTAACAGAACAAATTCTTATTATGTTGTCTTTAATAGATTATCAGGGAAGTCTTATTTACTGTGGAAAATATAGTATGAGATTAAAGTGAGAACATTGTGCGAGGTATTTAAATGGCCCACATTTTCCCTCTTGAAAACTAAAAACTTTATAAACTGACAAATTAGCGTTTAAAATCTTAAATATTTGCACAAAACCAAGAAATTACCAGTGTCGAAAGATAAACAAAATTCAAACTCCACACATTCCTCAGTTGTTGAGCCCTTATCAGGTTATGAGGTTCTGCTGGGGCCTTCACAAGCTATCAGGAGGTCAGAGGTGCGGTTCACCTTGGAAAGGTCGCCCGGCCATCATCACACACAACATCAACTATGAACGAACGCACTTTTACCTAGAGGCAATTCAGAGTTGTAGGTTAACCTGGCATGCATGTTTTTCATCTGTTGGAGGAAGTGTGAGTGCATGGAGGAACCGACACATGCACTTTCAAATGTGAACCCAAATGAAAAGTGAACCATTAAATACTCTGTTTCTTACTCTGCCATGTTACAACTACAAGCTTCTCACAAAATTGTAAATAGTAAACCCAAAGTATCACATAAAAGTGAAGTGTAAGGAAAATGTTGAACGGTTTTCATTCTGTTTTTAACAAATATTTACAGATCTTCAAAAAATGGCATTGACATTCAGCCTATCTTACTCTGGTATCCCTGAAAAAAATAAAACTTAATATCAGTATAAAGGCTGTTTAAAGGCCTCACAGATTTACTGGAGAAAAATAACGAATAAAATAGCATCACAATGATCGAGGGACATAGGGATAAAGTTGCGGAGAAGTTTAAAGCACAGTTAAGTAACAAAACAACATCTCAAGTTTACCATGACATTATTGTCTGCCAAAACTGACAGGCTGGTCCAACAAACGAGAAAGGCAGCTCAGAGTAACTCTACCACATGCTACTGGTAAGTCTCTCCACAAATTTGACCTCTATGGAAAAGGAGCAGAAAGATATTATGGAAATAGAAGCAATAGAAAATCCTGTTTCCTGTTTGCTAGAAGACATTTAAGGAAGACGATCTTCTGGTCAGATGAGACCAAAATTAGATCTTTTTGTCGACATGCAAAATGCAAAAACTAACATTGCAGATCACCCTGAGCATCTCCACCAACGGAGCTTTTCACGGAACAATCCAGGAGGCTCCAAAAGATTTGAGACTGAGGCAAGAACTGACTTTTCACCAGTACAAGACTAAAACACACAGCCAGTTACAATGGAGAGGCTTATCTCCAACAATATTTATGTGTTAGATTAGTCCCATCAAAACTAAATCCATTTTATAATCGGCACATTGAATATGGAAATGCAGCAAAATGTGGTTGTGATATTAATGGAGTTTGCTTTCAAATTTCAATCAGACTTGTCAAATTTTATCTGTAAATGATGCTTGAAAACCAGCATGTTTTCTTCAGCAAAAACAAGCATGAATGTTGTGCTGATAATTGATTAAAATCAGATAAAAATACATTTAATTTATATGACAAAACTTTTAACTGATTTATTTTATCAAAACTGACAAATCTCAAAAGAAATGAAAAGCATCTCCAGGTAAAATATAATAAAAATTCAAGGTAAAAATACAAGCAAGTTGCATAACCCAATCCTAGTAAAGTACTTTTTAAAATCTTGTTTGTCGTGAATCATATTGACTGCTGAGATTGACGTATATCCAACCGATCACATGTTCCTTACTTCCTTAAATGCAACAGACCTTACAAATAAAACAAAGACCAAGTTACAAATGGGAAAACCTGAAATTAACTCACCTAAACCAGAACCTCTCATGTGATTTCTGATTGAAAACATCAGAAAATCTGAGTGAAGCACTGTGCATTCATAAAGAAAAAACCAGCTCCAGATATGCAACAGAGAACACCAAAACATGTCAAAGAATCTTTTTAATAAATCAAAGGTACATACATCTACAAAAAGTGTAGATCAATAGGATTTATGAAACTACAGTACAATCATTGAAGATCTTATTTACAATTGCTGAAGTATTTATTTTATGTTTTCCACACCGAGTCCATCGATAATCTCTGAGGAAATCCCAACCTGTCTTCAGGAATGTTGAAGATATGTGAACACTGTACGATTCAGAAAGACAGAATCAATTCACTAATCAAATGGTGCTTTAATCAAATGGGTCTTCAGAGAACTGCTGAAAGCAAACCAAAAGCTCAAAAGTTAACCACAGACTAAACATGAAGTTATAGGTGTGATTCAGTAACTTTTATAGCACCACGAGTAATTAAGAGACTCTGATATGAACTCAGATTTCTAATAGCTTCCTATTTTTAACTCTGTGAACACATTTCTGGAGATCAGTGTATTCCTAATTTCAAATAAAGCATGTTGAATCATATGTGCAAAACCGTTGTTTTTTTTATGTTTTACCATGCGCAGACGGAATGCTGCGACGGCAGCTTCACTACGACGCCGACCGTCTATAAGTGCGATCTGCAGAAACATTCAACCAGCAAGTGGGAATGCTTTGGTAAAAGACTAATGGGACTCGATGGCTTAAGACGACTGAGGCGTCACAGCTCAGGTGTTTTTTCAGGAGGACCAAAGAGGGTAAATAAATCTCTTGTGCATTAATATCTTTTGTTTCTTTCAGTTAAGACTTGCAACAGTCAATAAATGTTAAGAACTTTTTTTTTTTTTGTATAAACAGGAAGAACAAAAAGGAAAAAGTGCATACTCAATAAGAACATAAAAAGGGCACTTTGTCATTTTGGTGCTATGTCTTGTTTCACTCCATAAATACTGCTACAGCACAGCCCCAATCCAAGGCCCAGGAAACTGTCGAGTACGTGTTCCCCCATTGGAACGGACAAGTGGATCAAGTAGAAAAAAAAACAAAAAACAAAAGCGTAAAACAATGATTTCATCGTCGCTGCGATTCCTCCTGCACTATCCTCCAAGTGTTCGGGTGTGAGTGCGGCTGTTCGTCTTACTTTAACTTGGACTGCACCGACTAACAAGGCAACCGCCTGCGTACTTAATAAGCGCAAGCCAGAGGCCCGACATACGTCACATTGCACATCAAAGTGTTAACGACAAGCGTGGAATGTTTCACCCTATGAAGAACGAGAAAGATGTACAGAAAATGTAAATCCCACGAGGAGGTGTGATGAGTAAAAGGTACGTTTTCATAATCAGTGATACACATAGATATTTACATGCTGCATTTTACATGTCGTAGATGTAAAAACAAAAGAAAATTTCGACCAAGCTGTCAGTGCAAACATGTAGCAGAATCTGGGGTCCTGTTGTCTAGAAGAATGAAATAAATAGGCTTTGTAATGAGAGACGGCAGGAAAAGCGGGGAGAAAAGGTTTGATCGTCTTCAATGTCTCACCAGGAGACAGCCTTTAAAAGTGAATAAAATTTCTGGATTCAAGTCGAAGCTGTCAGTGTGTAACCGAGGCCGCAGCTGCTAAATCCACGGGTAGGAAGACTAGGAGGGATTTCTTTTTTTTTTTTTAATCTAATTAACCACAGGATAAATCAGAAGAAGGAAGACGAGGGAGGAAGAATAACACGGGCATCAGAGTGTGCTCTGTCCAGTGGGGGACGCAGTTAAGGCGATGGTGGATGTCGGCGCTTCTGTCTTTCTCACAGAAGCGTGCAGCGGAAGAAGCTGCTCTTCTTGGGCTGCTCTGAAATCTTGACTCCTGCGTTGCTGCTCTGAGGGTTGTTGCCCTCCTGAAATAGACAGACGAAGAGTTTCCAGTTTTCAGAAAACAGCAAAAACGATTCTCCCCAACCACCAGTAAACTACGTCGCACTGTGTTTTCATTCTTACCAGTTTCTTGTCCATCTTTGCCTTAATATCTCTGGCGAGGGTTAGGAAGGCCTGCAGACAAAAACACACATACACATTAGTTGTGTTTCAGATGAATGCTTCAGGAGAGGTGGTAGTGTTACATGCTGCAGATGTGTGAGAAGACAACCTCAGGGGGAAAAATAACAGAAAAGGAAAGCAAACGGTCTGTTATCTTTCCCCCACATGAAACCAGATGTACCACAGACGTGACTAATGATTAAACATGTAGTCATTTTGCCGTGACAATCCGACACTATTACATCAACGAATATGCTCATCCCTGTGAGGGAGCCTGTTTAGACAAGTGTAGGAGACGACGTCTCCATTTATTATGCAACACCTCAGATACAGACTCTGAAGGGTGTCAGATGTAAAGTTTTTAATGAGGTTTTTGTCACCATGTTTAGGTTTCAAGTTCTCCAAATTGTAAACCAGAGAAAGTGTCAAGAGTCAGAGCTCTTTAGCAGCCAAAATCGATACCACTTGCTGCATGCTGTAGATCAGCTGCCTGAAAGAAGCATTTTCCCCACACTTGAAGAAATTTTTCAACTGCTTTAAAATATTTCTGGCAATATGGCTGAAAAACATATCACAACACAAGATATGTATATAAGTCAATATGGATAATTACTGATTTTTTATTTTAAATAACTGAAATACCGTCAAACTGGTGGCGTGACCTTTCAACCTTTATCCACAGTTACCGCTCCACAGCGTTCTTTTTATTTTTAAGTAGTTATGAAGCATGGTAGTGAAACTTTAAAACTACGGATGCGAAAGTTGTTGTTGCTAGGTAACCAGAGTGAGTCAATTGATGCCTCTAACGCCTTTCCTCTGCCTACATCCCCAGAATGCTGTGCGGTTCAAGATCGGAGTTCAGTGAAATTACTGAAAACTATCGGATGTATTATCTATCAAAATTGATCACGTGTCTATTGTGTTATATATTTTGCTATTGACTTATTGTCCACCCAAACACAAATAGTGTGGAAATTAAAGGAGTGCCACTCTATTGATTAAGCTAACGCTATTTTACTTCTAAAATAGCGTTAGATAAAGTAGAAACATAGAGTCTGGTAAAGCCAACGATTTTTGCTTTTAAATAATTGCAAAACTAAGTAGACCCAAAAAATTAAAGCACTTGTACACCGTCCTGTAACATGTGGGCTATTTTCACTGATTTTCTGAGTAATAAAAGTATAGAAAGAAAAGGAAGGGACTCACATTCTCCACATTGATGTTCGCTTTTGCACTCGTTTCCATGAACTTGATGCCATACTCCAATGCCAGCTGATCAGAGTCAGAGAAAAAAAGTCAGAAACAATGCAAGGAAAAAAAAAAAAAAAAAAAAAACACACCATGACGTCCCAGCTATTCTTACTTTCTCTCCTCTGTCTTTGGACACTTGTCGCTTGTCATTGACATCACATTTATTCCCCAGGACCATCCTCTCTACGTCTGCAGATGCATGCTGCAGGGAACACAAATTATGGTGAGGCAAATAGGTGCTTACAGTAGTGAAATATTTTCACTACTGTAATCTTTGTAGAATATTGGCACCAAAAATCTAAGTGCTTACCTCTTCTATATTCCTTATCCAGTTCTTGATGTTGTCAAAGGACTTCTCGTTGGTAATGTCATACACTAACATGATGCCCTGGAGAAGTCAGAAAAAAAAAACATTTAAGAAAAATAAAATCTAAAAACTGATTCCATTTCCGACTTATCTGATTGCTAGATCCAATATCGTTTTCTGTAATGAATATTGATCTGACTCATCTGTCTAGTTTCAAATTAAGACATAGGCATGCAGCTAAGCCTGAACTCAACAAGAGGCGAACAAAACACTCCTGATTTTCAGGTGTGTAAAGCAGAAACAAGAACACCGATATGAGGCGTGTTTCTGAAAAGGATTAATCGCTAGTAGCTAAATGAATGTCACTGCACCTGTTCAATTTCAACGTATCATCAGTAAAGATGACAATACATCTTACCATGGCTCCTCTGTAGTAGGCTGTTGTGATGGTCCTGAATCTCTCTTGTCCCGCTGTGTCCCTACACACATAAAAAAAAGAAGACTTTGGTAAAGTTTCCTTTTTTACTGCTGTGGCTTACAAAATTAGATTGCATTAGACAGTTCCCACTGTCATTTGTTTATACACTTATGAGAGATGCTGCTGGAAGTAGCCACTTTGTCAATAAAAAATTTTATAAATAAGCTTATGGTGATAACACATACTAGGAACTACCACGACTAGTATTAAATATTCAGCACTTGTTCGTCTCACCATATCTGTAGTTTGATCTTCTTTCCATCTAATTCTATTGTTCTGATTTTGAAGTCAATACCTGGGGAAAAAACAAGGAAAAACAAACAAAACCTGAGTATTTTCATGAAGCAACAAAACTCTGCATGTTGTTTAGGAAATACTGAAGTATTATTTTGGAGCATCACACTAAAACAACATTTAGTTACTGCATTTTAAACATCCACTCATCCATGTGGGGACTGATGCCACTTTAAAAAAGTGTTAAGTTCTAATAATTTTACAATTTTGAATGCGTTTTTTTTGTTAGGAAGGTTTTACATTGACTTGCCCAACTGACTTTAGCAAACATATGGCTTCTAATTGTACTGGCATGGCAAAAAAAATCCACCAATAGCTCTAACTACGACGTGCCACAGTCATATCTGTAGATGGCATCCTTTGTCCAACATATGAACAAACTACGCCAATGAGTGAAGATATTAAATGTCAGGACATCTTGCAATTGAATTCAGAAGTGTATGTTACATTATAGTAGTAATACATGCCTTTTATATCAATCACAATATGTACTATTTATGGTTTAATTATTTATTAGGAATATATTGGTCTATAAATTTGCATTTTATAATAATTCCTTTATTTCATGAAGGATTTAAAACTAATGCTGATTGAAATAATAAAAATAGGTGGCCAGAAAAAGCCTGATCAGTGCAATACCCAAAGAGTTTATTCAAGTACAATAACACTACTTCAGCTGATTTAAATATAAATAAAATCTTAGCTTCGAGTCTTTTAGTTTGTTTGCACAAACTGCGTGGCGAACCTGGATTACAGATAGAAACAGGTGGTTGTGGTTTTTTTTACAAGTTGCGCTGATGTTTATTGGCGTAATAATAATCCATATTGTTCATTAAACACGGTACAATAAGCCAAACCGAATGCCCTTTATGGATGAACTTTGGATGAATATTCCTGATGTTCAGATTAATGGAGACTTTTTTATTGCGTTGTCAACAACAGATCGAAGTACAGGCCAGCTGGTCATAAGGGAAATGACACTGCCAACTAACTTGCTTTAGCCTTTTAGCACGTTACCTCAGCTGTCAACGTCCGTGTGGCCTATAAAATAATCACAACGGGCTCGAAACGAACACAAATCAGTGATACCCGTGCTTACAAAGCATTCAAGTCACGTTAATAATCAGTCAAGGTCTCCTAAAGACCCTTCTCTCAAGCCGGTTGGGCATTTCCTGAGTCGCTGAATGCTAGCCAGAAAAGTTAGCACAAACTTAGCATGACGGGATGGGCAGCTCCTGTGCCGCTTTTCAGTCAGCTGAGGCGTTACGGACGCGAGCTCCACTCACCTATAGTTGAGATAAACGTTGAGTTGAAGGCATCTTCTGAAAATCTGAAAAGCACGCAGGTTTTCCCGACTCCCGAATCACCGATTAAAAGTAGTTTAAACAAGTAATCGTAAGTCTTCGCCATGTTATTAGCTAGCTTACTACTGCGGATATCCCGCCCGTTGTGCCGACGGAGAGGTCGCTGCTGCTGCTGCGGGGCGTCCTGTTGGTCAAATCAACTGTCACTCTGCGATGTCGTCGTGGCTCGGAAAGCCTGCTGCCGCCCAGGTGGGTGTGCTCGTTTTGGAGACTGTTGCCACCCGGATCAACTACAGTAAATTCGATATGTCAACTTAGAACTCGTTCTCCTCAGCAGGATGTGAGAAATGGCGTTGACTGACGTTGCGACGGAAACGAGACAATCCAACACGATCAGTGACAACAAGTCGGAGGCTAAAATAGGTTTTTCCTTCAAAGAGAAAGGAAGCAACGACTTTACTGCTGATAATAGAAATGCCAAACATTTAAGGCTTTCTGAAGAAAAGTCTTTAGAAGTACTGGAGAAATTACTGGACATGTTACCAAAACTAGTTATTTGACATTCATGAAACAAGTCATTGTATTTTAGGATATAATATAAATGTTTATGCTCATTCGTTAACATTTTTTTTTCCAAGTGTTGAAAGATTTTACAACAGCATAAATTAAATAAAAACTACAGTTGAACAAGCTTGAATTTATTGTGTGTTTTTATACCAAAACATTTAAAAAAAATCAAATCTATGCATTCCCATTAGTGTGTAATTGGCAGTGAAGGTTTTAAATGTAGCTTGAGCAGACTATCTGTTAGTGAGTATGATCAACTACAGCTTATTCCATTATGATAGTTTATACTTAATAATGAGCTCCAAGTAATATATTATCAGATTTCTGGTTTGGGACTCTAAAATGTTTAAAAAAAAATGTTTTCCAGTTAGAAAAAACAAAACAAAAACATTTTAGTAAAAAGTAATTTAAAAAGACAACCTTAAATCTAAATATGCCTGCATGGTGTTTTAATAATCTTTGGCTGTTACAATGTATTTGAGAATGCTTGCATAATTTTCACTTTTTATGGATTCAAGAAAATCAACAATAATTTCATACTTGTTAATCTAGTTCTTGCTTTTAAAACTCATTGAAGTTAAATGTTGAATACTTTTTTAAATCCCAGAACTTGGAATGGATGTAACAATATCATAAAAATATACACATTAGACACACACAACTTGACAATATTTTTGTCAAGTGTTTGCAAAGGACACTGGTTTCTGTACTAAAAATGCATCACACCAGATCTTGCTTTAGCTCTATTATGACATAGTATTCTCCTATACAGTATTCTTTTGGCATCTCCACTTTTTGTTTCGTTTTTAACCAACCCTGTTCATTCTCGCCCCTCCCCTGCACAGACAGACCTGCCTCTGCTCAGCCTCCTTCAGCACCAGACTTCAGAGTTGTGAAAGGAGCAGGTGAATCTGGGAGCAGATTAGTTTCACTTCAACTCTTCTCTTTTGCATTGGACAAAACATCTGGGCTGGTTTCAATGATCATGTCTGTAAGTAAACATGTGTTCAGTTTTATCTGTTTTCTTACTAGTTTGAATATGTTTTACAGTTTAGTTTTAACTGACAGAATATCACTGCATAAATATAAGTATATATGGAAATATTTTGATAACAGGCATATGTAAAGTGACAGTATAGATTACGGATTTTTGTTTGTGTTGTAGCAGGCTATTTTTCAAAGATATGTAATTATATCATATGTTTTGTTCCTATGTCTATTACAAATGGTTTAGGAACTTGTCTGGACATGTTTCTTTGTTTCAACTAGCAATTCATTCATCAGACTGTAGAGGGCAGTAAACCTCAAATAACTAGGGATCCTGTTCAGTTACCACAAATCTCACCTCAAAATATTAAATCAGTTGGAAAGATCATCATTTGGGAATGCTCTGCTGAACTTTGCAGCTGGCAAAGGACTTGTTGTACCCCAGTCTTGCAGACGAGAGGAGAAAACACAAGAAGAAGAGGCTGGTGCAGAAGCCCAACTCCTACTTCATGGATGTCAAATGCATAGGTAACCACCTCCCCAAAGCACAGTAACACACAACAAATCTCACAGATTAGTAATATCCACCTTCAACATTATTAGGCTGCTATAGGATCTCCACCATCTTCAGCCATGCCCACACAGTGGTGGCCTGCCCCGGCTGCTCTGTGATCCTCTGCAGGCCACGAGGGGGGAAATGCAGACTGACAGCAGGTAGGTGCAGTGCCACAAACTCATCCTTACAATAAGGTACATCATTTCAATTTTTAAATGTCTGGGGGTTGCCAACATTATTTTGTTCTCCATTTAGGCTGTGCCTTCAGGAAGAAATGTTCCTGAGATGCAATTTGCCAAGACATCCACTAGGAGGCAGCACAAGGGACCATGAAAAAAACTGATCTGAGCCACTCCGCGTGGTTTAGTAGAAACATCACCTCTATACTATCTGCAACTTGTAATTTCGGGATATGTTGACCGTCTTGTGGGTTTTAATGACAACACGAATAGAGGACCATGCTTGTACACTCCATTATGCTCAATGTAAAATGTATGAAGACAATTATAGCATAGAAAACCTCAAAATGCAAAAAGGAGTCAAATGAATCAGAACTTCTGTAAAACATTTATTGAGGGTTGAACATGGAGGGGGTGGTAAATGAAACAAAAAGAAAAGGGCCTCAATCAATTTTTTAGGCCCCCTCCTAGGCCTTGACATAAGCTGAGACCAAAAAAAACAACAAAATAAAACATTTAAAGAATTAATTATCTGTCATGTGTTCTTTGGTTTTTGCATTTCCCTTGGAAAATAAAGAAGTGGCATAAAAGCAAACAAAAAAAAAATATTCAGAGCATTTCAACTTATCACATACCTAACATTCTCCTACTATATACAATAGTTATCAATGGTTGATGAGATGTGACAAAGAGCCTGATTTGAGATTTAGCTCGCTCAAGTGTTCTGATACGGTAGGAAAGGTAGTGCAGCCTGCTCAGACTCTCATGATACCCAAATTATCAAAGGTTTGACACTGTAAATATCCAAAATGTCCTCAAGTTGGTCAGAGCTGCTCTGAAGTTCAGGACTCTTGATTAATCGTAAATAACATTAAAGGGAAGGAGCAGCTTGTGCCTTAATAGTGTGTTTATTACTGAAAACCTTTCCATCAGCCAGGCGACCACGCAGATTAAAACCCAAGCAGAGTTAGGAGGATGCGGATCAGACAGGCACAGATTAGTAAAATGTCTTAAACTGCATCCTTCTAAAAACAAACGGGTGACTTTTATGTCAGCAACAAATTGCCTGACCAATTCAACCTGTAGGACTTCCATCAAAACCCACTTCTCTGGGTGAATTTATCACGGTTATAAGTGGTTAAAAAAATATTTTTCAAAATAAATTCCTGCAATTTCAAGTGGGAATAAAAATCAAGCGATAAGAAAGAGGAGGGGGGGGGAACATAACACCAAGGGACAAGCATTAAGTTAATCCTCCCCATTTTATGTGGGGAGAGACAATTTTACAGCTCGAAATGTGGAATGGAGTCGAACGTTTTAATGGAATGTTAATGACGATCTCATCCTCCCCATCTTCCTCTCCAGGCGTTTATAAGCTGTTCAGCTCCTGCAGGGTCTGGTCCAGGACTTGGTGCATGCCCAGGTTCTCTTCTTTGGCATGTGATAATTTCTCTGGAAAGAACAAAAGTGACATGTTGAGCTCCTAAAAAGCAGATAATGATGCAGCTCAGTCTGCACAGAGGACTGTTTTCCTGGGTTGATGTTTTGAATAAGTACTCGGGTTAAGCTGAGTCACATGCAAAAATTGAACCACAACACTGTGCCTGTCATGCATAAAGTGGCTGCTTGACTGTTAGGATATATTATGGCTATATTAGAGGACTGCAGAGGTGTTTTACTTAAACCAAGCGTCCTAAAGGCCTACAAGGGGCTGCAATTTGTATTAATTCAAACTAAAATTAAAGTAAATATAACAGAAAGCCTGACCTTGTGTACACGACTCTCATATGTGCTAAATACAACAGAACCAAATACCTTGTTATAATAAAATCAAAACTTTTTAACAGCGTGTTCCAAAAGTATCCATACCACTTAAATGCTTTCATATTTTCTGGTTACAGGTTTCAAATTAGTAAAGTAGTGCATAATTGTGAAGTCTTCACAGAGTGCTTTTGATTCACACAATCTATTACATACAAATGGTTTCCACTGCAGCTCTGGCTGAATGCTTAATGTTTATTGTGCTGGATTACGAACCTGGCCCCAGTCTTCAGTGTTTTACAGCCTCCAACTTGAAGGATTGTTTTGTATAGTTAGTCCATATTTCCACAAACTCTGACCAGCTTTCCAGTTCCCATCTAGAAAAGCAGCGTAATGCTGCCATTGTAGGGGTGTTGTGTTCAAGGCAACGTGCGGCGTTAAGTTTCCACCAAACAAGTGTTTTGTATGCAAGTCAAAATGTTACTGTAAACTTTGGTTAAACCAAAGTATCTTACCACACATGGCTGCAAACGTTAGCTTGTATTCCAATAATACTTTTCTCTCACCATTCTGCCTTACCATCCAAATTTAGGTAATGCGAGAATATATTCTTGCAATCCCCTGGTGATTTCTGCAGATCCAAAGGTACCAGGTTGTCTGATTAATGCTCTTCTTGCCCAGCCAGTCAGTTTAGGTGGACAGTGAGGTTTGTAGCTGTGCTACATCTTTTTTGGATGATGGATTGGGATATTTGTTTAATAACCTAATCTGCTTCAAACTTCTCCAGAATTCTCTACCCGAGCTATAAGTTGTTTCTTTGTCTTTTGGGTTGAACTTGTCTGATATTATCAACCAAAAAAAAAAAACCCAGTATTGGTTCCTATAGGCCTGAGTCTAAGATCTCCGATACAAGTGTGCCGATAGAAGCAATCTGGTGCAACAGCGCATGAAGACCCATTGGCTAATAATAAATGGGTCAGTTGTTCTCATAGCTGTCGACTATTTGTCTCTGAGTGATATCACTTGATCAAGTGTGAATGTATGGTCTGCGCTGATATTGTATCAAGTCAGTATCGGTATTAGCCAATACTAAACGCTGTAATATTGGTATCGGAAGAGAAAAAGCTGAATCAGGACCCCCTATTTGTCTTCATGATGCTTTTTGTTTACCAATGTTTCTGAGAGACCTTTACAGAACAGCTGTGTTGATACTGAGATTAAATGACACACAGGTGGACTCTTTATATGAATTAAAGGTATCACAGTAAAAGGAGTAAAAGGTGCCCATTTTGCTGAATGCAAAATGGGCACCTTATTTTTCATTCAAAAAAATGTTCAAACCATGTATGATTTTGTTTCCACTTCACCATTGTGCACTACTTTGTATTGGTCTATTCACTGAAATCCCAATGAAAAAAGTTTCAGGTTTAACTGTGACAAAAAAAAAAAGGAGGAAAAGGTTTATTTTACAGTTGTAACGAAGAACAGAGACAAATGTCGCAAAGTAGGAAATAAAGAAACTTTAATGAAACAGTTTAGCAAAGCAAGCTGAGCAAAAGGCACATATGATCTGGAGGGAAAAAACTACGCAGAGTGCGACAGAGGAGAGTCGGAGCGAGCAGAAGACGCCTAAAGAGATGTCATGTCATTGAGGGCATGGTCCAGCTCCTCGCTAATGGCCTTGTACTTCAGCTTCTGAGCATACAGCTCGTCTGGAGGTCACAGAGGTCCACAGCCGAGTACAGGCGGGTGGCAAGGACAGCAGCAACACAGACAAGCCAAAAGCAGCATGAGAGACAGATGGAGGCAGGAAAGAGTAGAGAAAATATGGAGAAGACAAGGAGAAAAAAAATTAGGTCAGGCTTTTACAAAAGAGGTAGAATGCTTGGATTAAAAGAATGATGCACGTCTAATTAGGCTAGCAGCCCTTTTTGCCGGGTGAGCTGTGAGCGTTCAAGCTTGCTCTCAGCGTCTTATAAAGTTGCTCCAATAACACTATAAAGTGAGCTCCCTGTGGTTCATCAACTAAATAATGCTGACCTACAAAACATGAAAGCACTTACTGTCCTCTTTGCAGCCTCGGAAAAGAGGATCTCTTCAGTTTTTGTGGCCAGTTTTTATAGCTTTTGGACATATTGTTTTGTTTTTTTTTTCCCTCAAAAGGATGTTTCCACTCCTTCAAGATTTCTACCAAAACTGTAACTGCTTGTATTAAAAATGCATTAACCTGAGCAGCGCAGAACATAGTCCATCTACAAGTTAAGCAGACTGGTAATGCTTGCATACCTTCCAGGTCGTCGATGGACTTTTCCAGTTTGGCCACTGTTCTCTCTGCAAACTCTGCTCGGGTTTCAGCCTGGATGGAGTTCACACACACACACACACACACACCCAAAGTCAGCGAGCCTTGACAAAGTAATCCAGCATGCACCACTGGAAAAGTTTTACACATTCTTTTCTGGGCGTTTTGCAGTTAGAAAATGTCTCCCTTACATAACTCAGACAAGAAATATATAAATGAAAAATAAACACGTTTGTATTGTTTTAATCTTAAGGGATGTAACGTGGTGAGGAAATTTGGTCTTGCTTTGAGATGACAGTATAGTCAGAGAGGAACATCTCACCTCCTTCAGTTTGTCAGTCAGAACTTTGATCTCCTCCTCATACTTGTCCTCTTTTTCTGAGTACTGTTAAGGCAGAAAAACAGAAAACTCAGTGGCAGAAATCTAAACATGTCTCCACTTGCTTTCACCTGCAGCTTAACCGAGTGTGAACTTTAATTCCTCCTTCTTCAGCTCATTAGACAGGAGAAAGGTTAAGTTCCTCAGAGGCAAATACGTTGGTACGTTCTGGGAACAATCAACTGTGCTGTCAACCATGACGGGCCTGACTGAATAAAAGCATAACGTATACTGCAACGCAAAGGGGAAGTAGGCATGTGGTTAACCTGGCATGCTGTCATACTGCATGCCTGACCTTGGGAGGAAAGCAAAGACAAAAAGGCAGCTGGCATTCGCAGAAACGCCCTGCAGTGTCTTTACCTTCGATCTTTGTCACGTTACAATCACACACATCAATGCGTTTCCTTAGGATTTTGTGCGACAGGCATGATTTTGAACTGTGCATGTTGTTGATCAGCTCTGCACATCAACAGGCTGACATTTCTGCTTGTTCATTACAAAAGAATCCAAGATCAGTCATTTTAATCTAGATTTATATTCTAAGTTGTCTTCTCACAGCATTATGCTGCCACTATTTTGTTTCATTTTTAGCCCATCAAGTTTATTTCTGGTTTCCTCCAACCAGAGCAGACTTCCTCTCTGGCTTTCACTTCTTGTAGCTGCTTTTTTTTTTTACCCAACAATGACTTTTGCATTGTGGCTCGTAAATAAAGCCCAGATTTGAAGATTGCGCAACTATTTGTTGTAATGTCTACAGATTCTCCCACCTGAGCTCTGAATCTCCAGAGCTCCTCCAGAGAGACAAACAATCGACTAGCTACTTCTTTGACTAAAGCCATTTTTTCCTCTTCCTTGTCATCTTGAATATTTGACTAGTTTAGAAAGATGTGACTTGGTTTATCCATTCTAAGATGAAGAGACCTGACTGCTGCCTTTCCTTGGTCTTCATGATGCCGTTTGTTCTCTAATGTTCAAATAAATCTTTGAGGCTTTCACAGATTAGCTGCATGTATAAAAATATCAAATAAAACATGGGTTGATTCTATTTCTGCACTTGGATTGTTTACATTTCATTTATGGGTATTTGTGGAAAGATTACAGAATGCAATTTTATTAAACAATTAAAATTTTATCCAATTAGGCATCAGAATAATTGATAAAATAATGGATTGCTGAAATAATTATTAGTTATTAGTTAGTTATCCCTATTTGCCAATAAGCCCTAAAAATTATTCGCTTTAATCTACTTTGTGTTTGTTATTACATAAACCCCCTTTGGATCACAATGATGTTCAATTCAGTGGGAATACCTTAACATGGCCCTCCCTCTAGGCACTAGCAGCACAAAGAAAAATGTCTTTGTGACTAATTGTGTATAAATTACTACTTTTATGGGTTTTATCTCCACAGGAAACAGGAAAACACATGGTTGAACAAAAAGGAGGACATAGTTATACTAAGCAAAAACAGAACTGGTATTAAACAACACGTTAGTGATGTAATGCAGTTTGCCTGAATTACCATCTATTGAGCCAAGTGTGACCCAAATGACAGGATCCATTGTTCTCAGAGTTGGATCTTTTGTTTATTACAATGATTCTTTTATATATTCAGGCTTTTTAAACTTGTATTTCGTGCTGTGATGTTTCACGCCAGCTCTGCCGGATTTCAGATAAAACTTGTTTTTCAATCCGTCGCAAACAAAAATTGGTTTAACAATTGTGTTTACATGTACAACTTTAGCGTGCAAAAGTTAAGACTTATCACTTAAACATGTGTGTCTGGTGTTTCCGTTGTCGACTCTCACCTTCTCCGCTTGGGCTTCTAAGGACTTCAGGTTGTTGGTCACATTTTTCAATTCCTCCTCCAGGTCACTGGCTTTACTGCACAAAAAAAAAAAAAAACAGAAGCACATTTCGCTATAATAGACAACAAAACATGAGCAAATATGTTTTACTGTGCATCTTCATCTTACCATTCAGCGAGTTCAGCCCTCTCCTCGGCTCTCTCCAGATCCCCCTCCAAGATCACCAGCTTACGAGCCACCTGACACAAACGTTTTATTACATTATGGAGTGGAAGGACAGATTTCATTATGCTGCTTACATTTGGGATGGACTACCAAACTTTGCCCAATAATAATTCTGGAAAAGGTTGTAGAATTGCTGCTTAAGTCACCATAATATATACCAACAGAATGTCAAATTGCTTTCTTGGTCAACTTCAATCATATTCTTTTATTCTCACACTTCTCACACTTCCTCCACATCATCAGTGAATGTGGTGCTAGTTTTTTTTTTTTCTTTTGTACACACCGACACTTTCAAGTTGCATTTCACCTGCAGTGTGAGAACCTCACTACTTTATTTGGTCACCAGATAATCAGAATCAGATCTGCCGAGTTTAGGCACAATTTGGAGGTGTGTGCAATGAGTTTAGGCACAATTTGGAGGTGTGTGCAATTCTCCCAGACTCTGCACCCTGATCCAGCCTTGCTACTTCCTGGATGCAGCAGAATCAAAGGAGCGGGAAGCAGCTTTACCTCCTCGTATTTACGGTCAGCTTCCTCTGCGATGTGTTTGGCCTCCTTCAGCTGCATCTCCTGGATCTCCATCTTCTCCTCATCCTTCATCGCTCTGTTCTCGATCACCTTCATCCCTCTGATATGCAAAAAAAGACAACAGGAGTTTTTCAAAACAACTCCTACATTGATTACTTGTAACGTGAAAGCCAGGTGTTAAAGGAAACAAATCTGACCTCTCGCTCTCATCAGCGGCCTTCTCTGCCTCTTCCAGCTTCTGCAGCGCTGTGGCCAGCCTCTCCTGGGCTCGGTCCAATTCCTCCTCCACCAGCTGGATCCTACGGTTAAGAGCTGCGACATCACCTTCTGCCTGCAGGACAAGATGGGGAGGAAGAAAAGAACTTTAGTCAGACATTTCTATAAGAAAACATCCAACCAGTCTCCTATCAAACCAGAATAAAATGACAGGAAGAGGGTAGAGGAGAAAATGTAAACAAAAACATGAAGATGATTTGAATGACTCCATATCGTTGAAGTCTTGTTTCTGGTCTTTTGCATGTTTTATTTTGCTTTGACAATGTTTATTGTGACATTTTGCTCAAGAAATAAATGTTGGTTTCAACAACCAGGTTCAAATTAAAGCATTTGAATGCAAAATTTCCCCAAGAATTTATGTCAGATATTTCTAAAGTGGCAAAGCTTTCAATATGAAACCTGCAAAAAGTTGTAAAGAAGAGAAAGAATGGCTGGGCAGATGGGCATTAAGAATGGATGGATTTTTTAGAATTTCAGAGAGGGAAGAGTCTGGAAACATAAATATCTTTCAATAATTTGTTATCTTTCTCCATATTTATGGAAAATCTAAATACATGACCAAACATGACCATTAGGGAGAATTAATAAGCATCTGAAAGGAGAGCAGCAGTCACCACTGACCAAGTTCCTCATGACTAGGACAAATTTCCATCAAGCCACTTCTGTTATTTTATAAAACAGAAAGATGGAGCACTGTATGGCTCAGTATTAGAGCAGGCACATCCTAAATTAAGGATACAGTCCTCAATGCAGTTGTCCCTGGCTCAAATCCCTGTCCCACATGGTTCATGTCTTCCCCTCTTCTCTCTGCTCTTCTGTCTGTCTGTGGCGCTATGGTTGAATAAAGGCCACTACAAAACACTGAGGACAATCGCCCCAACTGTACACACACGCTTAACTTTGCTCTTTCTCACAAAACATCAGTTAAAAGATATTCAAATATAACCACAAGAGCATGACCATGGCGCCATAACAGGAAAATATTCAGTTTTATCACCCAGGCATTTTAATAATTCAACACCAACTGTCTAAATCCAAACAAAGGCAATGCTCAGCTATAGGTGGACTACAAAAAACACCATATGTTAGTGAGCTGCTCTTGTTATGTCAATCAATGAGTTGATAAATAACAGCTGGAACAGCATTGCTGTCTACTGAGCCAAGTGTGACCTGTAACGTAAATCTTTTGCGGCATCTGAATGAAATGCCTAGTAAAACTCAATTTCCGGGGTTAGTGGATGCAGAAATCAGCCAAGTAGGGAGGGCAAATTAGTTTTCCCCCCTCATCTGCTCTCTGTAAACAGAGGAGAAAAGTGGAGGCAAAGGTTCAACTAAACAAGAATCTCCCCTGCAGAATGAAAAAAAACTATAATCTCCTAGTAATCTGCTTTCAGACTGGTCTCTAGAGTCCACTACAGAGGGCGGACCTTTGAATGGTCACAACCATTCATAAACGTTACAATCGTGTCCAGAAAAAGCAGCTGAAGGTGCAGCACAGCAGTTAGTAGGTCAGTGACTCATTAGCTAATCATAAGTCCAGAAGCCAGTTCAACAGTCAAAGGGGTTTTGTCACAGTTTGCAGGTTGGTGAGTCATTCTGCAAGGCAGTGGCTGAAACTGAAGAGTAAAGACTCAATGAGGAGGGAAGGAGGAACCGCAAAGAATGGCTAAGATCTCAGTGAAGAACAAGAAGAAGAAGAAGCATTCTGTATGTTTGTGTTTAAGGCTATCTTTCATATTCATAAGTCAGGAAACGAAAGTGGCGCTTTCAGCTTTCTTTTCTCCTTATTGTGACTCAAACCAAATCTTCCCCTCTAATATTTAAACAGTCTCCTCTCTGCATATTGTGCCAAGGGAGGGCCGCTGATACCAGACAGGAAATGCCTGTCAGAGCGCCGTTAGTGTGTCTCAGCACACGGGAAAGACAGCCCACTGCAGAATGAATGAACGAGAAATAAATCTCTCAAAGCATCTTGAATTCTCATCAGCGTCCATCGCCATGCCGTCTGGGGGGTGAGAAACGTTGCGCAGGATTAAACTGCAGCCTGAAACAACAGATCCCGTCATTTCCCGGCGTCCTGAATGAGGCGAGAAGGACTACATAGACAGAAACAAAAAAAACGTCACTCATGAGATTCAGGTCAGCCATGCTGCCACAGACCCTGAAAGGCTCTGAAAACACACAGATATAATTGCCAGCCTGTTGTGTTCCTGTCTGTCATCTAGAGTAAAAAAAGAACCACACAAACCAGTTCACACTACTGCAGTGAAAACATGTCCTTACACAGAGTCAAAAAGGTGTAACCTGGTGGCTTATTCGTCATCAGGCTTTCACAAACATGAAAGGGGAGGGGGAATGCCCTCATGCACACTGACAGCTTTGTGTTAAAATCAAAAGTTTATGTGTGTACTGAGCATATTCTCATGCCTCCAACTCTGTGATGCATGACAGTATAGGGGGAGGCCTGAAAGCCCTCAGGGTGCAACTATACCTTAAGAAGCTGCTTTCCTGAGTCTTTGCAAAATGATTTACCAATAACAAGAGCTAACTGGAATGACCAACCTCACTGCTGTCATTGCTTCAGTATGAGGATCTTGGAAAAGGTGACAGGAAGTTGGCAGCCCACCATTCTTTCATTTCCTCCCTTTGATTGTTCTCTCCTTCAGCGATGATCTGGCCACGCCTCTTCCCTTAGCACCCACTTTGTATTATCCCACAGCAACAGAGTCGCTCTGCCTTATAAGGTAAACAAACTCTGGAGAATGCTTGTGGTAGAGAAGGATTGTGACAATAAGCAAAAATGTACACACACACACACAGAAAGGTACTCAAAGGACATTAAGGCTGATTCACCATTTCCTAGGTTTCTTCCAACACCCTTCCACCCTTTCTTTTAAGAAATACTACTTTAAAAATAAAAACTGAGGCATACATTAAACTACTACATTTTAATAATTGTTTAATTGTGCAATGTTTATTATTACATTGATAAAAGATATAAAAGAACACCTTTCATACTACAGTGGGTCTTTGTGCTCTTAAAAATATGCCAAGTGAAAATATTCCCTGTAGCTCCATTGCTACTCCACAACACACTGGGACACTTTAACCACTTAGAAAAATATGGCGCAGGACTACAATTTATGGGTTTAGAGTCTGTCAGCCAGTGAGAAGCAACTCTGTGCTTCACAAAGCCAGAGAAAATGGCAGTACCTTATGTTACAAGTTAACATTATGATGGAAAGACGTTAGCAAAGTGAAACAGTAATGTGAAGAAAATTTATAAACCTTGGCACAGGAAAATACCTCAATCTATAGTCCAATCAAAGGTCAGAGCCACTCCTTATTCAGGCTCAGAGACAGTTCAAAGTTCACAATGAATCCTGAAATATTTCTTCGCGTTACCATGTGAATGATCTGCTCTTTGCCAGAAAAACTACTTCTGGATGAGCGCCAACTCTTTGCTGGTCAGATATCGCACCAAATCATGCTGTGTAGCCTTAATTATGTTAAAAAATTACAACAATGATCACACGCCCTGTATACTATCATCTTTACACAACAACTTCTTTGATATTTCAAGTAAAAGGTGAACATAGTTTGATCTCTGCAGATACTTTTCAAAGAAATGATTCGCTCCTACAGATGTAATTGTTCCTAACACTCCAACCAGGTCATTAAAGCACAGGAATGCTTCTCAGAAGGAATTCAGAAGGCCAGAAAATATAATCTAGAAATTACCCTTTACTACCTGTTCAATAAATGTACCAAGTGTAACATTTTACACCATTCTTAGTCTACAAATGTACAAACCAAGGGCAGTTACTTTGAATTCAGTTTAGTTGTTTGGTTTTTTTTTTTATTTATCAAACTACTCCGATCAAAAAAACTGCAGCAGAATTTTTATTCCGAGTTATTTATTATATTTTTTATAAAGCTATGGCCTCATCAGAATAGATCAAAGTCAACATAAGCAAGTCAAGCTGAACAGGAAACATCGACTTTGACCTGGAGAAGCCTGATCAGTGCATCTCTAATAAAAGGATTAGCAGAAAGAGTGTAAAGGTGCATCTATTCATCTTCATGTACACTAATTCAGATTCAGTTCAAAAACAAGCCTGGAAGACATGCTACACTGTAGCAGACTGTGTATTACTAAGTTCTGTAACACTTGATTAAATCTGGATTCTTTGATTTATCTTCTCACTAAGAAACACGCATGTAATGAAACTGCTGCAGCGTTTGTTTACTCCTAAACATTACTGGTTAAATTCAGACGGCTTTTATGATAATCACATAGAAAATGCTGGAGCACAAGATGAACAAACAACTTCTCTATTAACAGCAAAAACTGTGATTTTAAAACAATCCCAGCACTTTTCTCACCTACTTCTTCAGCTGAAATTGTTGCCATAACATGAATGAATAGCAATGCAAACAACACAGGCTTTTTTTCCTGCCATATTCACCACATAGTACCTGGCTAAATGTAAAATTGCGGTATCATAGCTTAATGTTATGACTATATTTACCACAATTGGCCCACATTTTTCTGTGAGCTGTAGCATCTACCCATGTGCATGGACTTCAATTAGAAACTACCTAAATAGGTAAATGTATTACTGTTAGGCGGAGTGAGTCCATTTCACTTGAAATATGATCTCTAACCAAATATTGCATTCAAGGAGACGACTTGCACTTGCCAATACAATATTGAGGGAGTGTTTTGCGTCATTGTGTTATTGCTGAGCTTAGTGCATGACGGATGAGTAACAGCTAATGGCATATGCAGAACATTTAATCAATAATGCCAGCAGGTATTGTCCCGATTTCACTCTTTAGATGCATTTTCTTTTGCGAGATAAGCAGTGCTGAAACCTCACCACATGGAGACACAGCACAGTTCAGCTCAGAGTGATTTTCTTAATACCTGGGTGCATTTCATGCGCTGCAGTCCAGATCAAGGACAAATGAAAGAGGAATCCAATTAGCGAGCGATTTCAGGGCAGTGGGTTAATGAGCTGCACGGTGCTGCTGGGGTTCTGGGCAAGTTATTCCTGACACAGATGGTGGCTGTGCTCAGTGCGAATATGTGATGGTAGGAGAGACAATCTCCGTCTGTAAAGACCTGGCATGCAAACGTAGCTGTATTGAGTATAAGCTGCTCTGTTAGGAAGCACGACATGTAAAAGAAAGTCATTAAACATCCAAGACAAGCTCACCAAAGAGCTCTCTCTGAGCTGAATGTAATCTGCCACCACTGCTCAGTACCTTATCCGACTTTCAAGAGGTTCTTCCTTTGGTAGAAAGCTCTTACAAGTTACACAAACAGCTGAACTTTCTGCAGTTCTTCCAAGATAAAAGAAAGAAGCAAATGTCCTGCAGGACTCCCCATTCCTCATCGTTTCCTGTGCTCCTTGATTGCCAGGTGCCAAACCATTACTCACATTTTCTAAATACTATTTAGTGACGCCACGACAAATTTAGCCTTGCTTGCCCTAAATGCACAAATATATTCTGCTCTTCACTCGAGGGAGAACCCACAGCCTTGGCCTGCATAATCAGCGAAGCCACTAACATGGGGGTGTTCCTCCAAATCCCACGGACCGCCAGAAAGTATCAACATGTGGCGTTTATATTTGGAAAGTTGAGCTATTCCCAGGGAGTAGGTCCAAAGAAAACATTGGAATCAGAAAATAGCCTTTTCCAGAGAATCTGCAAGAGTGTTAGAAGGCCAGCTGAAAAACTGCAGCAAAGAAGGACTTAATTACAAAGTAATCTCACATTTAGCTACGTACCACAGTAGAATTTTACCACAACAAAAGGGCTTTTAAATGCAAAAATTATCCAGAAAAGCTTTTATCTTTGAGAAGGTTACAATGAAGGTAACCTGGTTTAGTGAGAAAGCGGCGAGAATGACCTTCCACTGCAGAAACGAGATCTGAGGAATGGATGCAAACAGATCGCAGGGTAAAAAAGCAGAAGGTGTGTTCGTTAGCCTTTCAGAACAAAAGTTATCAAATCAAAATTAACCACGTTTTGTTGCAAAACTGGAGTTAAAGATAACCTGATGGAAAGTTATGATATGATGGATATCTACTTGATAAGGCGGTTCATCAGAGAGTGAAAGTATCTGGAAGCAATGCAGGTATCTTAACGTTCTGTATGTCTTACATTAGGGGATGTTTCATTTTTCTATAAGAAAATAATAAATGCAATTGTTTTAAGAAAAAAAACTGCTAAGACCTGCATTTGCCATTTTATCTATGTTGAAACATTAGTTGTTTTGAATTACTTTTAGCCAGTTATTAAGTCCCAATTTGAAAGGTTTAAAGAGTCACTTGCAGCTCCAGAGCTGCAGGCTGCAGCCCCCCCCAACTATAGATCATCTTTGTCACATAGATATTGCACACACTGGTATTGGCATGACAATATATAGTGCCTCCAAGCTGTCAAAAGAAAGCTGTACACTTTTCCCATGCTTGCAGCAAAAACAAGATTGTTTGGAAATATTTATGATGAACAAAACAAACCAGCACGGCGTGGAAACTAAAGGCGCTCTTATTAAGATAGTGATGTGTTGAGGCTTGATGTTAAATAGCTGGTTTCAGAGTCCGGCCGAGCAGATAGCCTAACTAACTTATACTTCCAGTCTCTCTCAATAAATATTAGAATAAAAAATGTATAATATTCTGTGGAATAAGCACTTGAGAACCTCTGCCAAGTCAGAAAGAACAGTACATGCTACATGTACTCAAACTATCATAATCCATACATTGCATTTTTTTTTTCAGTAGCAGGGATAAGTGTTGCTGCTCTGTTTTAGACAAGAGAAACCGGGTCATGCAAAATTTTTGTTTCAAAACTGTGTTGCTAGGAAACCGTAGTGGTTTTACTCATGGTTATCATACCCGAGATTCACATTCTGTCTACATCCAAAGAGGATAGTGTCAAAAGAAAGCTGTACACTTTTCCCATGCTTGCAGCAAAAACAAGATTGTTTGGAAATATTTATGATGAGCAAAACAAACCAGCACGGCGTGGAAACTAAAGGCGCTCTTATTAAGAGCATCTTCCATGTCAGACGAAAAGGACTTGTGTTACACGCAGAAATTATTCAAGATCTTTTCCTAGCTTCAAATAAAAGGGCCGCATGCACAACCTTCCTTGCTGTACATATTGAAATAAATCTCACTGACATCTGGCAGACATATTCTAGGAATAAGAAAATTCATAGCTTCCCTGTTTAGCATAATCATAACACCTGAAAGCGATAGGAGTGAATACAAAAGTCTTGAAGCTTCGCCAAAGTCACAACTATCTGAGATCCAATTCCCCCTCAAACACTAATCTTCCTGTTGATCTGGGCTGGAGCTCAGGGACAGGAAGCGTTAGGAGTAGAAGTACAGGAAGTGCTGGACCAGAGTCGCCAGACGACATCCTGGGAGGGGCAGTGAGGGCGGGGGAATACATCAGTGAGGGTTGGAATCTCACTTCCTCTTTTTTTTTTTTTTTTAAATGAGATTTTAGAAATAAATCTGAGAAGATAAAAACAAACCGTCGCCATGGTGAACCGTGTTCCTGCTTCCCAACATGACCACACTGAACAAGCAGAAGAACTTTTTAACTTCAAAAGAGGAATTGCCTGTTTAATACCACTCTCCCTCTGAATATTCAACTATTTAAAAGCATCACAACAAAGTTTGATGCTGCTGGAAGCAGCTAATCTGGTCTAACCGGGCGTCCCAAGCAGCTCTCACAGAGCACAAATGATTATCTAAAGCCTGCCCTGGAGTAACCACAGAGAAAACTGAACAGCTCATTGAGAATGATGGCTGGGAATAAACAAGTCTAATGGACGAATCACGACCAGATCACCTCTCTTAAAGTAGCTTTAAAGTTTCACCCGAGCATCAAATCCACATGAGATACAACAAGCTATTACTTTACTTTTTTTTTTTTTTTTTTTGGGGGGGGGGGGGGGGGGGGAGGAGGGGGTGACAGATGTGGTAAAGGGCGGCCTGATAGCTCCACATTTTCACGTTCATTGTACTCAGCGAGGGTCCTGTTTTTGATCTCCCCGTGCTGGGATGAAAGGGTGTTTTTGTGCAAAAAGAAATGACTCCAGGTTGTCCTAATTACTCGCATATGGGACCACACTGACCTCGCCACACAAGCGCGCATCGGAATGTCTGACTCTTGACACAAATGGAGGGGAAATGTGCAAAGACTGCCTTTGCAAAAAAATCAGCAAACACAGTCGGAGGACACCTTGTGGAAATCATCAACAGTAAGACGGAGCCGATGCATCTGTGAACTTTGATTTGGTACCTTCTGAAAAGAATAACTCCTTTGTTAACATTTCTAACTTGTTTTTATTGCAGTCAATTCTTAAAGACACCAAGATTTCTATTAAGCAATGATAAAATCCAATTAATTTAGCAACATTCTGAGAAGTATAAAGTCAGACGTGATATAATTCTTTGTGATGTCAATATTTACGTCTGCACCACAAGCCAGGCAAACGCCCAATTGTCAAACGAAAAAAAAACTGTGCCCTGTTACCTAATAGGCAGCCTAACAAAAGGAGGTAAGTCCTCTGACGGGTCTGCTCCTTTCATCAGCTCAGGAGCCATATCTTTAGAGCCACACCTTCCCCTCCTCCCACTCTTCCTCGAATCTTCCCTCCGGACGCGCAAACCAGAAGGTATGGCACTATAAAACCATACCCAACTGTGATGCTAAGCAGTTTTTCCCCTTGTACCACTTTTACTTTTGCTGCTTTAAGTCATAAAACTCAGATGTGGCCCCGAGTCAAAGAGGCAGTGTGGATGTGAATATTTCTGACTTGTCCAAACAGGCACATTTTGTGGAGCTTCAGCCATGACGTTTGCCAATTTCAGACCAAGTTACATAACTGCAGAGTGTTGAAATGTAAACACAAGCAAGCTGAAGTTGTTGCTATTATTTCTTTTGCCATGCCAGTTCACAGCTGGGTCAGATCAAGGTGGGTTTAATGCTAAAGTTGGACTTTTGATCAACTAAAGGATTTTGTCAATAACTAAAAAAGTTTGTTATTTCATGTTTTCAGGCATGCATGAAGTAAGAAAAAAAAAGTGAATTTAAAAATGCTGAAAATATACAGTTTTAACCCAGATATATGTGATCTTCCTATTATTTGACAGTTTAATTAAAGTTCTTTTGATTTGACTGACTATTTCTACCAAGACAGGAACTAGTTACGGTTACCAAAGTATGCAGTACTTCTGAAAAGTTAGACAGTATCTGAATTAATAACATTTTTCACCAGACTTTTCAGACATTTTGTTTAAGCAGAATAACCCTCCCCTCTACCGGTTCCCGCACATTGCTGGTCAGCTGGTAGAGATGAGGCTACCTCACTTTTACCATGATTACAAGAAAAACTAATGTGGTTATTTGAAGAAAGAAAAAAAAAAACAGAAGACATTTAAAAATGGAAACTAAAAGATCATCACTCTTTATGTAGCCAATGTCGCTGAGCAGTGCTGGTCAGCTGAAATCCAACTTGTTCTTTGCTGATAAGTCTCACTGATCTGGTCACCCATCACTCTTATTAATAAGCATGATGTCTTTAGAAACCACAGTGGGGAAGCTACAAACGTCATGTCTGGTAAACAACAGAATGCAGGTTAGCCAATTGTGCATCTAACTAACAAGTTAATACCACCTGGTGTTACTCTATGGGGCTGAAGGGCAAAAAAATAATAATAATAATCATATTGACTTGGAAAATACAGCTAAAGGTATAATGTTTTCTTTATGTGTTTGCTTAAATTTGCCTGAAAATTTAAAACAACAATAAATGAACCCCAGAGACACTATGGCTGTAATTATAAAGTACTTATTTAAAAATATATACATTAGATCATTCTGTAAAATTCAATTATGTTGAAACAAGGGAAACTGTGGAACATTTTACTCAAGAATCTCACACAGGCCCACACCTTGTTTGGCATAAAAAACCTTTTTAAATTATGCTAACACAGCTACTGGCCACATACACCAGCCCATCAACACAACACATTCAAAAGTCAGCATGATTAGAAAATAATTGTCTTGTTCAACGAGCTGTTTTCTTGCAACGCATTAGTGGAAAACTCTGTATCAGAGGAAGACCTCTTCCAGCGATGTGTTTTGCACTTTCTTACCCAAAAAGCTGATGTGCTACTGCCAGACCAATAAAGTTAAATAAGTAAATAAAACAAACAAATATAAACTTAGTGAAACTCGACACCACAAGAACGACCACATATAGATTAAACTTTTGCATGTGGATGTCTACGTGGTTCAGTTCTGCTAGTCAGACAACACTGCGCATGCGCAAGAAGGAATCCAAAACTTTTTTTTTTTTTTTTTTTCTCTCTCTCATTGTAGACCAACGCCTTGCATTGTGGAAGAATCACGCCTTGCGAGTGAATCAATGACATGATCTAGTGAGACGCTTTACACCCGTGGAGCTCCACGATGCGAAGCCAGTTCACCAGCCTGACATCTAAACCAAGAGTGTGCGCGCGCGGCGGCGGGGTTAAAAGCGAGAGGAAAAGAAGTAGCGCGAGGAGAAGGAGGAGGAGATGGCCTCACTTTTTCTCGGAGCTCCCGTTCACCGTCCAGTTCCCTCTGCAGGACCTGAGCCCGGTCCTCCGCGTCGTCGGCCTGCTGCTGCAAACTCTGAATCTTCCTCTTCACAGCTTCCAGAGAGTTCAAACCTGCCATTGTTCCCTGTTTTTGTTACTTAAGACTAAACGGAGAGGGGGGAAAAAAGAAAAAAAAAAAAAAGAGAACTGGGTTGTGCAAAAAAAAAAAAAAATAGGCGTGTGCTACAGCTTCCAACTTACTTTGTCGACCCAGTTGAATAATTTAAAATATTAGTAATAATAATAATTGCTTTGATCGCTTGTTTACAGAGAGAAGAAAAAAACACTAGATGTCAGTCCCTGACTGGTTAAAAAAAAAAAAAAAAAAAGTCGTTCAAGTCCGGTAGGGGGAAAAAAAGTTAAATAAGTGAAAAATGTCCAGGTGATCTCCAAAGATGGCTCCTGGTCTGTGGGAATGAAAGGCTCATGAGCAGACCAGACAATCCTCAGGAATGAGCGCAGCAGGTTTTTTGGTCCCGGGTTTGAGGAGGATCACAGACGGTGTGCGGAGACGAGAGCAGAGAGAGCCGGAGTGAGCAGGAGGGAGAGACATGATTGGTGAGGTCAGAGAGGGGCGGGACGCTTTAATGACTGCGTGTGTGTGTGTTTAAGAAGATCTGATGTGAAGTAAAAAAAAACAAAAACAGGACTAATTACTTTATCTGTCAATAGTAGGTTTATCATTTTGTCACACTCAGAGCTCCACAATCTGATTTTCTCTTCAGTGAATGTTTAAACAACCTTCAACATTAGAGTAAAGCTAAATATCCAGTTGCATCACAGTAAATCAGAATGTCATCCGAAAGGCAATTCTTCTCGATATTTCAGTTTAATAAAAAGTAAATATTGGATATCGATTCGTTACACACTGAGTTGTTAATTCTAGTGTTTTCTGTTCATTTTGATGATTATGCGCGCATCCCATCAACTCCTCTGAAAAAAGTTATTTTCATTTAAGACCAGTGAAGATATGCACATTCAGTAACAGCACCCTTAATGGTGGCTCTTTTTGCATTAATTACTGCATTTACCTAAGAGGTCTTAGCCCAGGTTAATGACTTTTGATGTTGCTCCTAGTCCAGGAGAAGTCACTTAACACAAGGATATGTGACATTTGCAGCCTATTTTTTGGATACGATTGGAGGCTAATGAAGCACCTTGTGAATACCTCCAAACTCTTGAATGAGCTATGGTTATCATAGTTGCTCATCCGCCTTTTTTTTCCCACCTTCCCACTTCTTCAGTCAGAGGCTTCTTCAAAGTTGTTGCAATACAGACCACTACAGAAGATCTTTCTTGCCCATCACCATCTACAATTCCTTAATAATTCCTTAATAATAATTCCTTTATTAAATGAGCTACAGGTACATTTCATTTCCCTTTGGGGTCAATGAAGTATTTTTAAATTGAATTTAATTGAATTGCCATCCTTTGCAGAAGATGTCAATGATTGTCATCTATATTCACCATTATTGTGTAGCCTATAACATGGACATATACACATCCCCAATGTTCAAGAAAAAAATCCACAATGCTTACCGTTGGACTTGTTCTCTAGAAATGATGTGTTTTCTGACCAACATTGCATTTTACATGTAGGACAGAAAGTTCAGTTGTTTCATTTCTCTCAGCTGTGCATCACTGCACCTCCTCCAGTTACTCTGGACCTCTGCTACTTTACTGACTAATGTTCTCCTTGCCTGGCTTGTTGGTGGACAACCATGACTGACTCCATGCCGTTTATTCACTCTCACCTGAAGGATTCAGCAATGCAATGTGAAGTTCCTTACAGTTTGGGAGGTTGTTTCATATCCTATGAAACTTCTTGCAGCTTTATTCCTGACCTGTTTGGCATGCTCACTAATATTTTCTGGCAAATCCTTTATGCCTTCGTTTAAAGTTGTCAATATTCTGAGGTTTTGTCACAACTGTGTGCAGGATATTTCTAATAAATAGTCTGTCTGGATGCTCTAACTAAACTTGGAAGGCGTTGGATATTTGAGACACTTGCTTGAAACAGCTCGGCTCATATTAATAAGGTAATAGGGCTGCACAGGAGTATTCAGTGTAAATGGTTGTGCTTTTGAGGAACCAATGGGGAGTGTTTGTCATAAAGGAGAGAGCAAACATCCATGAGTCTTCCACCTGCTGGCACAAAATGATGGCCCTTGAGTGGGTGTAAATCTGATTGATGCCCCTCCTCCCCCCTTCATGTGTCCCTCGTAGACCTGCCTATGTGTTTACCCTCATCGCCTCCTGTTCACATGACCGACCTGGGAACAAACAGTGCTGCGTGAACAGGGAGGCAGCAGAGCCCAGCTCAGAGTCAAACATGTTTGCAGAAAGAAGAAAATCCTCTCAAATCAGTCTCATGTGTTGATCGAGACGCCGCTCTCTGATTTGCCCCTTGCACCGGAAAAGCTGGACGCCCTGATATTTATTAGACACAGGAGTGTGGGACTTTCTGTTTGCCTTAGCTGCATTCTTCACATACCTCAACCCCTCTCCACCCCCCGTCTTCTCTCTCTCCGCTTTCTCCGCTGCCACGGCAGACTAGCTTTACCACTCAGACTGTAACTGTTGCTGTTGTGAGTTATAAATCCACGCACAATGACTGAATGGTGCCATCTTTATCTCCACAGGCTGCACAAAGGTTGGGATATTGCGCTCAGAAGTACGGACTCCGTCTGGTAGCCTGAGCTAACAATAAACAGTGATGACCTAAATATTGGCACGTCTGCTCTGGTTCCCTTTTAGAAAACACAACTTTTTTTTCTTTTTGCTAAAGGCTGTTTTAGAGCAGCTTCCAGGTTTTCTGGACAGTTCTCTGAATTCACATGTGTAATGACTTGACTGCTGCCTCTAATGAGCGACGTGCCGAGGAGAATTTGTGCAAGTGGAGCAGAACATCTTTACTTCTTGTTATTTTCTTGTCACTGGCTTCACTCAGAATGTCGTACATTCAAAGGAAACATCTGTCTTTCTACTTGAGAGTTTTAACTTCAGACAATTCAGGTTAGAAGTTTGAATCCACAGGTTTTTATTATGTATCTCTTCTTTTAGGGAGGTGAAATTATTACTTAGCAAAAGCAATGTTTGAATTTATCGCTGATTCTTTCTAATCCAGACATAATAAAGATTATTAATCAAATCTGCAGATGCTTCTGATTTCTATTCGGATAAATGTCCTTAGGGAAGTCTCTTGTTTTTAACCATTGAGAAGGTTGTGGAACAATTTTGGCAAAAAAGTTTGACCGCTCTTCAAGACCGAATTGGTCTAGTTAATTTACTTAAATTTAATTAGTTTCGTATAGACTTGGCTTTTAAGGACAGGTAATGTCAGGGCTTTTGGGAAGGATAGAAAAGAATCAAAATGTTTCCATTCTAAAGCCGGTTCCAGTTCATGTTCCTGTTGGAATACCCATTCGTGTGCAAGTTTCAGCCATTTGATCCAAGCTGACCAGAAATGGAGCCTCTGCACCAAAACCACTAAAGCTGAAATATAATTTACTATTATGAACATGGACAAGCCAAATGGCTTCTGGAGAAATACGGAGCACAATGACATCAGATATGTTCAGAGGACTGAATCTCTCAAACCAAAGAAGACTAGAAATGAAGATGCTAGCATTCTGCTGTGGTTCTTGCACCGCAAGCGACGCGTTTTTATAAAAAACAAAACGTGAACAGAATCTTAAATCAACACAAGGTTGAATTGAGACATTTGGAAAGCCCACAAGTCAAATAAAAATAAAACTTTGTGGATTCTGCTTAAAGACATGAACTAATTTCAAATGAACTCCACAAATTCTACCAAAAGTTGTCAAATATCCAGCCAGATTATCCCAGAAGCCTGATTATGGCTGCACAAGTATGGATGAACTGCAACATCCAAAGATATTTTGAATCATACTAGGGCTGTGTGTTAAAACTTCCACTTGTATGCTTAATTTTAACTCTGCGTGGATCAAATACAAAACACTGCAAAATAAAATTCATGAAAGCAATACAGTTTTTTCTCATGTTGTGTATTTTTCCATCTTAGAAAAAACATCCCAAAACTGATGTGATATTTGTGCTCATTTGGAGTGTTTGCACCCGATCTGTGTTTATGTTCAGTCTGCAGCTTTGTAAACTGCCCTTCAGGAGTCCAGTTTATCATTTTTTCCTGCGAGGCTTCTGGGAGTCGTCCTCAGAGGACAATCCTGCATGGCCCTGGACTCCAGCTGTGAGTCCGTACGGCAAGGCCCTCCCTCGTCTTTGTGTGCACACAGAACAAAGCTGCGTTTCCCTGGGATTTCCTCCACATGAGGCTCTAACAATGGCACATCTTGAAGGAGGTTAGAGGACTTTTGTTCCTGACTAAACTCTCTCTGCTCAGCGTGCTTTGTTTTTGTTTTTTTTTTTCTTTAAATTTAAATCATTGGATTCTAATTTGTTTTTGTTAATATGCCGTTTCACCAACAAACTGTCACGTCTTTGGTGTGGATGTTAACGATTCATTGCCCGTGACTTAGCCTCTTTTCTTTGCTTTCCACACACACACACACACACACACACACCCCCGCGCACCCCCACACACACCCCCCGACACACACACACACACACACATATAATTACTGACTCAGGCAACAAAACACACTCTTGTGCACAAGCATGCTCTCTCCCCAATGCCAGAGGAACCAACACTGACAGAAATACAGTCTTGTGGTTTGTGGTGATGCTAACAATCTAAAATATGGCCTTTCCACCCAGATTGTACTGATTAAGTACAGAGCTGCAAAGCTAAAGGTTTTTACTTCTACACCAAGTTATGTCTTATAAAAAGGATTTTTTTTTAACCCTAAAAGTTTTTGGACAAAGTCTGTTTAGGTCTGCACTGATTTACTCTGAGAACTGCAAATACAAGTGAATTAAAGAAAACTGAAGGAAAGAAATGAAGGAAGCACTTTTATCAGATCTGTTTATGGTTCCATTCTCCAGAATGTCAAATATTTAAACTTTTGCCTCTGAGTGCTAAAACTAATGCCACAAATAAGGAGATGTGAAAACAATCTCAGTAAATTTAAGCTATTTTACAATCTGTGGTCACTTTAAATATATATGTTATGGAACCAGACCAGCTGCAAGTCCTATGACTCATTTATCTCTGATCTGTATTCGAATCATTTACAGCAAGGTTTAGCATTAGGCAATACCAAGTCACTTTTGGGTACTCTATTCTATTGTATCTGGTAACAAACCTTTCCCTAACCAAAAACTTTTTGCAACACGAGGTTCGAACACAGAGCTAAAGAAAACAACTGTATTGTTCAGACAACAGATTCATCTAAAAAGCTAGCACAATGCAGAGTCACAGACATAACACCAACAAGGGGAATCAGGAGTTGAGTTTAGTCAGAGACTTCTACACCAATCACTGAGTAAAAACTCTAACTCTTGGGAACAAGACATTTCTTAACTTTAATATAGATTCTGTCATTTTAAAAATAACTATTTTTATTTTTGAATGGAGCATTTTGTTACTGATTGTTTGGTGGAGTTAAATCTGATCATCCCAATATATTATGTATGTAGTTTTATAGTTTAAAATGTGCCAGAGTGTGACATACAAACTGATGTACAGTTGCTCTGTTTAAAGTTTTTTCAGGTATTATTTTTTTTAAATTTCCCATCTAAATGTTTTCTGTAGCAACATATTTTCTGTTTCGTCTATGAAAGAAGGCGCTGGATACATGAAAGTATGTATATTCTGGAAGGACCTTGAAAATAAAAATTTGAAAAATAAGCACCTTATGAGTCTCACTGAATGCCAAAAGTAAAAAACAAATATTTTACTGTTTAATAATGACAATCTGTATTGTATTTTGCTTTTTTTTAAAGATCTGGGTGCATGACTACACGGATTGCAGGTTAACCACTGGTTTATCTTTTCAGACTGCTGCACAGGAATGTTACAGTTTCCAGAGAGCACCAAGCCATGGATCAAAGTAAACCTCCAGCTGCTGACGGACCAGCTGTGGAGTAATGGGCCTCTAGTTTCAACTGTTGCCATGGTAATATGTGTGTAAGTGTGTGGTCTGTTTGTTAACAGAACAAGTGGCTGATGATAGGAGCAGAAGCCTCACGTCTGTTTTCAAACTTTGGCTGGAGGTTCAGTTTAGCTTGTGATGCCAGGTCTGTGTGTGAGTGTGTGTGTGTGGGTTGGGAGGCGGGGGCTAAGAGTGTGTGCGGGGCAGTTTTACTCACATCTGCAGCTTTCTTCTCAGACAGTTCCAGTTTTTCCTGAGCATCTTTGAGGCCCTCGGAGAATTTGTCCAATTCATCCTCCGTCTGCTTCAGCTTCTTCTGGAGGTCCAGCAGCTCATCCTCCAGCTGCAACAGGACCAGAGGTCACTTCTGCATTAGAAGTTTCATTATTTACAAAATAATGTAAAGTTGGCACTTTTAATGGACTTTCAAGGCAACGTTTAGAGCAACTTCGCATAAGAAGCGTCATTATTCACCGAATGTCGTTTCATGACATAGACATTCATAAAGACTCCTGTGACATAACATCTGTCATCCTTATGACAGATGTTCTGCCGTGTTCATGACAGTGTCATGTCAGTCTTATGCACACCCCGTCAAATAAAGTGTCACCCTGTTCCAGCAGTCTCACCTGTTCCCATCCTCAGTTTCCATGCTATCTTGAAATAGTTGTATATGCTAGAGCGCCTGGTGAATGTTTTTAAAACACCTGAAGATATAAACAAATCATGACCTTTCACTGAACAGTATAGATCAGTACAACCTTGTACTTAAGCTCATTTATTCACAGGGAAACAAATAAGCTGCATGTTTGTTTGCCTCCTCAAGAATCTCTTAAATACCAACATCACAAAACATTGTTTTTAATTCAGCATAACATTTTTCAAGTTGTTCTTACTATGTAGGAGTTTCCAGCTAGTAATCAAGGACTTCCTGCTTCCTTTAAATATTACACATTTTTATAACACTTTTTAGCCATCAAGCTGAATGAAGATCTATATTTGTCTTGCACCACACAGTCAGTAAGAAAGCCTTACGTGTCCTACCATCACAAACACAAACATATAAAGACTGTGTTAGAGTGAAACAATGTATGAATAAGTAGAAAGGCAACTGATGCCTAGTATGGTAGGGGATCTGTGATTCTGTGGGCCTGTTTCTGTTCCAGAGTCCCTGTAAATCTCATGAGAGTGCAGTGCATCGTGAACTGTTTAACTACCAGAATATTTTAAACAAACGTCTGATGGACTCTATTAGAAAATTTGAAATAGGTCATGATTGGGAGTGACCTATTTCAAGTTCTCAGCAAGGTGATGATCTAAAACATGTGGCCATGTTAAAATAGAAATGTCTCCCCAAGCATTTATTTTGCCAAACAAATATCAAGTTTTAGGGCCACGACACATCAGAAAATATAACATCAGTTAAGATTACTCTACTTTTTCTGACTTTTTCCTTTCTTTATAATTTAAAATGTCCCATCATTCTGTCTTAGGTTTAGTATTGCAGCCTCTGATTACCTTTCAGTATAATGTGCAGCTCTAATGAGTTATTTTCTCCTTCTTTGTTGTCCCCCAAACAAATATACTGAAAGTAATGACTGAATTTTTCTATTTTTATTTTTATATGTTTGATTTAGTATTACTTCATGTTACTGAAGTGAACGATACATTTATTCATCACGTCCTAAATTTTTTTACTAGTCGTGTTAATGCATCAAACTGGTGCTGCGTCTTCAAGACCTATCCCAACTTAACTTTAAAATAGATTAAAATTATACCTCATAAGTTTAAGCAAAATGTCTCACATCTCATCGGCAATTGTAATTGAGTTCGGGATGTCAGTGAAGCCAAAGTTTTGAACATTACTGATACCAAAACAGTGGCTGATTTGAGAGTCTAATTGTGTTTATGATGTAAAGCAACATTTAAATGGCCGTGGTAGCTATCAGTCCGTCCTGACAAGAGCACCAGTGTGCAGCTGATACCTCCGTTTCTCTGTTCGCACAGAGACAGGGACTCAGTTGTTCATCCTAATCAGTGTCACCCTGAGAGCCTGTGAAGTATGTCTGATAATCCAGCTATGTTCCACTCGGACGTTCTCTCCTGATGCCAAAAATACAGCCGTTATCGGCGACAACAGACATCTAGAGCTACAGGGCTACGGTGTCTTTCTGAGAATGTGTCTGTTTATGTTAAAAACAAACACTTTGTGATATTTATTCAATTAAAAACACATTTCTGAGCTGGGAGACTTGGGATGCTTGAGCTAGCTCCTGGGTGGTTCTACTGATGACCCTTCTTCTCTCAGTGGCTCGAATCAGAGGTTTAAGACAAACGTTTTCAAAATGTAGCTGGAAATTATCATTAGTTTCTTATTGCTGCCCTTGAACGTGATTTGTGACCATAAAAAGACACACGATTCAGTGTTTGTGTGCAAGATTTGTTGATGCAAAGTTCAGTTTTTCATTTTGGTAATCTTTCCCTTATTTATTTATTAATCTTTTCACATTTGATCATGAGGTTGTCCAATGCAGAAAATGACCCGAACTATTAAAAAGCATTGACTCAGAAGAACAGAAGAAAACTACTTTGTAAAAGAAAGTAATGATGCCTATAAAAATGTTTAATGGAATCAAGATAAGAGCGTTAAGGAAATACTTCACAGTCTATAAAAGTTTTTAGACTGATTCAGTGGGGGAATGATTTGGTATTGAAGCTAATCTGAGCTCAGGAACTCAATAAAAAAATATTATTTCAGTCTGCAGCTCTAAAACTGCAGATACTTGACTTTTAAAACAAAATTTTTGATTTATAAAAAAAATAAAGACTAAGCCATATACTGTTATTAGTCTACTCCAAATGCTGCATTTTTCCCACCTGTTTGCATTTGTCCTCGGCCGCCTTCTTATCCGTTTCCGCCTGCTCTGCCCGGTCGATGGCGTTCTCCTTGTCCAGTTTCAGCATCTGCATCTTCTTCTTGATGGCCTCCATGGTGTCAACTGAGTTATTTTTTGTTGTCAAATGTGGGGGAAAGCACTTTAAAAAGAAAGTGTTTTTAATGCCTCCAGTTGCCTTTTGATGTGGGGAATATGTTAGCCTTCCAGTGGAGCGCTGCTGAGGAACAATAAAAGGGAAAGAGACAGAAAGGGAGAGGACAGAAAGAAGGAGACAGAGAGAGAGATGTGGAAAGAGATGGAGAGCCCAGCCCTATATGGGTAGTTATTTGGGCTACAGCAGAACCTGCCTCCTGTCTCCAATCACCCTCTCCTCCTCCTTCATCTCCTCCCATGGTTCAGTACTCCCTCCTTCTATCCAGCCTTCCTCTCCATCCTTTCTCCCTCTTTTCATTCCTCTCCTCATCCCTCCAATCAGCACTCTGCTTTCACTCCATCCTGACTCTCTGACTATCAGCCTCTCAGCAAGTCTCTCCCCCCTATCAAACTGAACCCTCTCTATGAGGAACGGCCAGGCTGCTCCACTCCACTTACCCTTTACTCTGCCTGATCTCCTTATTTGGGCTGCTGGGTTTTCACATACCAACAGGTCTGGCTTCCACATATAACCTCCTGGAAGTTTTCCATCGGTGCACATATCTGACACTTATGTGACAAATGTGTGCTTAATCAAATAACACGCAAACATCAAGAGAAAGATGAGTTGCGATCAAATTCTTAATTTTGGACCTCACTTTATGAGTGTGGCCTTGAAAGCAAGTACACAAAACTATCTGGTGTGGAGAGCATTTGAAAGGACATTCAGACTGGTGCAAAACTAACTCTGAACATATCATCCTTACAATAAAACATGGTGGTGGCACCATCATGCTTTCCTTAAAGGTGCAGTATTATGTATTTTCCAGACACACAGTGACATTTTATGGCACAATTGATTGGGTATTTTACCTTCAGTTGTTATAAAAGTGTTGAATGCATCAAACTTGACTCAAAAGAAATTTTACTTTGTAATTTAACGCATTGATCTTGGGTGTCTGTTTCTTTAAGAAACTCCTGATCTTTCTGAGACTCTGCCTTCAGCATGTCATCACAACATTCCTCCTTTATGGCTTTAAAATTGTTCTTAGGAGTGTTGCACTGAAAAGTAGTTTGCATGGTGAGCTCAGCAGATGTGCAGGTGTTTGCTCATTGCTGCTGCAGCTGATAGTCTGGCAGAGGAGGAGCTATTGCAGCCCCTTTAGTGTAGTCTGAGATGGAAGATGCATGGAGGTAAGGTAAGAGGGAAGAAAACCTCCATAAAGAGGAGGTCAAACTTTCAGTGAGAAGATGCTGAATGGCAGCCAGTACGTTCTGCAAATGTGTCCCTGTCTTATCAATACTTAACAAAACTGTTTTGGTTTCATAACTGTAGAATCTAATACAGCATTGTTACACTGCTGTGGCTGTTGCAAGTGCAATTTAAAAAGTGAAAGAAAAGAAATGTCATAAAGTCCTCTGTGCACCTTGTATTAGATTTTGATGAGTGAGTGATGAAATCAGAGAGGAAATAAGGGAACATTGCAGAACAGTTTACACAGTCAACCTGTAAACAGTGAGAAAATACGCAGAAAAACCAAAAGAACACATCAGTAGGCAAAAATACATTAGCATGAATGTGTACTGTGGAACTGGACAGCCATGTTGTCGAAAATGATTCAAAAGTGTTGATTTGTTTTAACCAGCTTGTTGTCTGTAGCTGTGCAGACTTGATAATGGACTTAAACCATTTCATAAAAACCTAGTAAGTGATTAAAAACTCCAAATAATGTTTGTGCTGGAATATATTTTATAAATGTTTATACACCATTGTTATCTCTCATAAAATCTAGAAAAGAAACACTCTATAAAGCCATAATTTATATTAATGTAATATATGTTACGTTGAATAATTACACAAGAGTTGCAGCCAATGAGGTTTCAGTTTTCTCTCTAAATGGCGCCATACCTGATCTACAAGGTGGACACCACTACTGGTCTAAAGGCACAAGGAAACCTCCTCCAATTTGTTCAAATGTATATAAATAAGCAAATGACATTTAGAGAATATGTTCTGTGGAGTGAAGAATCAATAGTATAAATTTATAGGCTTATGATTCAGAGGTATGTTTCTAGAGGAAGGATGAAGCTGAAAAGAGCACGCTGGCTACAGTGAAGCAATGTGATGGCTTTGTTAACTAAAGTGGCCATTATTGTCCTCTGACACTATGCCTAGAGGAATTAACCAAAATACCAGGAAACTATAGAGAAAAGCTTGTGGAAGATAATCTAACATGTTTGGCCCAAGCGGCTTAAATTCATTTCTACCAAATATTAAAGAAATATTTGTGAAGTTCTGAATATGAGAAGGTAAAAACATGTTGGTATTCCTATGTGACTTAAAACAGGGATAGGTTTATTCTGATTTGGTGCAAAAAATAAATAAATAAAAAAAGATATAGTCTTCTTATACAACGTAAACATCTGGTTTCATCTGTACATCTGAAGTTACAGCTTAGAAGCTGAAGAACAAATTTAAAGTCAGAATCATTTTTAGCTTATGATTTAGATTATGTCTGTATGCCAAAACCACACATTTTTAGTGATCATAGTAGTTTTATTTGAGAATTAAAAATTACAGTTAAAATTGTGAACATGATGCTGTATTGGCTTGATCCATAAGAGATTCATTGAAAGAAGAAAGTTTGTCTAATTGTTAAAGTTTGCCTCACCATTGCTTTGCTCTGCTTTTTTAAGCCGGTGTTGTTTGACTCCTGTGTCTGGTGCATGAATGTCACAGAGTTTGACTCGGTGAACATGAGTGATTTCTTGAGTATTTTGCCTTATTGTTGCAAGCATGCTGCCTTCAGCTCCTTTCCAGCCACAGGAATGCAGCAGATGGAACCGGACTGAAGAAGAATAACAACCGATCAAAGGGAAATTGTTCTTTTTTTTGTTGTTGTTATTTATTATGTATGATGAATAACAGATTATGTTGGGGGAAGAAGATGCAACCACAGAGGAAAACATCTGCCGAGCTGATCAAACTTTGCAGTCTCCCTGGAACCAAAACAGCAAATCTTCTTACTAAGGGTTCATCAGTGGACTCATGCGCCTTTGGGGTGGAAACATGAAGCATGACTCAGGTCGGCTGTGAAGCACTCCTCTTCTGTACCTTTTTGCACCCTTATAGACAGAAGCACATATTTTGAGTGTGACGTTAAGCTTCTGTACTGCCTGTGATGATGTCGTGCCCTTCACCACCAACCCCACTTCCCCTCTCACCTTTTCCCCTCAGGCTTCACTGCTCAGGCTGAGGCTCGGCTGTGAGACCGAGGGCTGCATGTTTGAACATCTTTTTAAAACACATCACTGTTACACAATCTGCTGCATGGTTACTGTTTCACAACATCAGATGCCATCCCAGATGTGCTTAATTAATATGTCGTAACAGACGGCTTGAGTCAAATGACTCCAGTACAGAAAGTGCAGAACGTTCAACATGTTTTTCCCTTTTGTTTAATTAATCTTAATTGTTTCTTCCAGCTTAAATGACTTTTAGGTTTAATACACAACTCTAGCACTCTAGGACAGTTCAAACACCTGAACTGCACCTGAAGTTCGGTTGGTAGAAATTAATCAGGTAAGAAAAAGAAAAATCTCACAGTTCGAATATATAGAAGTATTCTTTATGGCCAAGAGGAGGTTACAACTTCTGTTGACATTCATCCCAACAACCAAACATTGTTAGGATGTTATATTGAATCTGCTGCTGGACATGGGCTCAAGTAAATCATTTCATGGTTTTTGTTTACTTTACAACCATATTCACTCACGTTCAGTAATCATGCCAGTGTGGATTAGCTTCCTATGAGTAAAAGGTGAGAACATTCCTGAAATGTGTAAGCCTTAACGTAACGACAGAGGCAACCAGCTTCCAAATATGGAATTAAATGTATGAAACGCCAAGGCAAGACACGTGAAAAAAGAAAGAATGACATTACTAATAATATTTTCACATGAGAAGATGCTTTGAATGCTAATTGTGTTATTAATACTTTTCAAGGTAACATGAAAATAATAACTGTTAGTATTCAAATGTAACAGGAACAAGAGTTGCTGGCTAATTGTCTTGAGTTCAATTTACGTTTTAAGTTAAAACTCAGACAAAATCAAATGTAGTCATTTTCTAGGTCCAAGTTTTAAAACTAGGTGGAATTAGCGACATTAGCACCCCGCAGGGGATTGGCTAATAGCTGAGCTTAGTGATGTACTGACAATTAGCAACGCAAGCTAATAACATCATTGTATTTCCTTGGAAAATGAACTTTAAAATTGGAGGAAGCTATTTGGACTCAATAAGAATAGAAGCATAAAACATATTTGTTTCCTCACGTCAATCGACGTCAGTAATTCAGCCACACTGGATGCTGAAATCAGGATCGGGAGAATCCTGCAACTTCCCTGTTTAGCACTTCAACTTTGAAACTGCAAGCAGATTGTAAGATTGGTCATATTTGAGTTCACAACTGAACTCCTTTATTCAGCAGTGTTCAACCTCAGTCCTCAAGGACTCACGTGTTTTAGGCGTGTCGCTGCTTTTACAAAACTGATTCTAGTGAATAAATTGTTTTCTAGGCAAGTCATGAAATTAACATATGTTTTATTCAGATGTGTTGAGTCAGGGAGACATCCAAAACTTGCAGGGCAGAGACCATTGAGGACTGTCTGTCTAGACGACTGACTTTATTCTTTAGGAATGTTTTTTTTTTTTTTTTTTTTTTTCCTTCTTTTTTTTTCTTCTACAGACTTAAAATGGCAGTAGTTCAAAAAATGAGCTTAAAAGTTCAAGATTCATGATCAGTGTTTCATGATAAATTTACAAATCAGTTCACTATGAGATGCAAGAAAATAAAGGTAAGATAAAACCTTCTTAATATAATGAGATTAGGCTTTTATACATAGTTTTGATTCACAACACATTGTGTCAAAATACCGACAGTAATCTGACAGGAAGAGGGGCGGCAGAGAGGCTTAATGTCGTGGCAAATCTAAAGACGTCTTTCCACAGCGACTCTCTCCAACTGGTTTAGAAAGAGATCCCAAGTTATGCTCTAGCCTGACCAGAGGGTTTTGGGTGTGGCCTTTGGTCTCGTCATGTCCGGAACCCCTATGAATGAAGGTGATCACATGACCACTTCGGTATCCTTCCTGTCCTTCTGTGGAACGACCACCTTAATGTGGTTCAGGAGTTTGATTAGCCCCACGATGCTGGGGGCTTTTCTGTCCACAGCTTTGCCCTTTGGGTGATCTCATTGATGGTAGAACACAGATGTTGGTAAACCTTAGAGAGATTAACCAGCCCTGGAGCCAGAGATAGTAGAGACTTTGGCAGTGGGAATCTGGAGATTCACCATAATTTCCTGGAATTTGGCCTGACTCGGGTCAGAAACTATAGGAAGCCTCTTCGAGGAAGAAAGATCAAATTGGGCAGAGTATAAGCTGGGTGGCAAGCAGGGCCCTCTGGTTTAGCTTTTGGAGAATGGATTCTTTCTTAGCTTCTCTGTAAATCTATAACTTTTCACTAGATCACAAAACATCTGTTATTTGACACTGACAGCTCTCTCCTTCAGGATGGTGTCAGTTTAAAAGCATTGCATGATTAGTGGAGTGTATTATTACCAAATTTGCTCCAGTATACCATAAAAAAGTTTTTAAAAGTCTCATAGCTTTCAACAGTAAACTGACTAAAACAAAAAGGAAAGTGCTAAGTACACAGAAGTGCAATATAATAAAATCTCCTTAACACCTGGTAGCTTGCTGTAGCTACAAATACAGGTCAAAGGAGACACAATCACATGGTTAAAGTGTGTGATAAAAGTAAATTCATGACATACTGATGACACACACTCAGCTTCAGGAACTCTGTCCTCTGCAGACCTTATAAGGAGATTATTCCTTGGAGTCGCTATCAGACAGACTGACTGACATGCTGACTGCTCACAGAGAGGATGTCGGGTAGATGAGACGTTCAGTCAACACAAATCATCCGCTGCTTGGTAGAGCTGCAGTTATTATCACCGCTCTGCACTTCTTCTCTATTCACAACGGCTCTAATTTAGTTCCTGTCTCCTCCCATGCTTCAGTCCTCAACAATGTTTTTCCTTTCTTTCCTGCTTCCTCCTCTCGCCCGCTGCTTCAGGTCTCATATTACAGAGTTTTCCTGTTTGACCGTGTTCTCACCTCCTGTTAACTCTGTGTACTCACATAAAGAGTCGTGCTCATACATCTGGCTGTAGCTGGATTTCGCCACTTCGGTCACAGTGTAGCAAACGTGTGTGTATGTGAATGTGTTTATGGAGAGGAGGGCAGGGGTGTGGTGGGAAGGGGGTGCGGGGGGGACTTTAACAGGCAGGGTGAGTGAGGATGAGGATGGGCTGGACTTCCAGTTCCAGAGTAAGAAAGAGGAAAACCCTCCCACAGGAAACCAGCGCTCCACTCCACATGGCCTTTTAAGGTAAAAAACTCCCCAAAACTTTTCTCTCTGGGGAATATATAGTCACATTTAAAGCTACAGCAAGAACAGGGGAGGAAACCATGCAGTTTCGAAAGATTTTATAAGAAGTTCCCAAATAATTTCACATATTCATTATCAGAGACTAAACTTGGACAGAGGAACTTGTCCCGTTTCTAATTAACCCAGCTGTTTGGCTTTTTTCAGAGCTGTGTGGGTAGTTAAAACACATTTGTATAGCATTTCACTATCTCAGCATTTATGATTGAAATTAAACATCACTTCTGGCTCTGACTGTATCTTTATGACAGAGTCATTGGACTGCTGCTGCTTACGCTGATGAGGTACTCATCTCCTGTCTGAGTCACATTATGAGGAGTGTGGGAAACAGGCCTCATTGGTCTTTACCACATGGGAGAATTATCTACAACTGGAATGCTCTGTAAACAGCGGAGAGCATCCACAAACTGCACCACTTAGCTAAGTGTGCTGTTTGGGAAATTACACGTTCACATACATTCCCAGTCTCTTGATATTTATGATGATATGTTTATGCTTAAAGGCAGAAAAAACACTCTGTAGGTTTGCTTTTGAGTTTAAACTCAAATAATAACATAGCTTTCAGGGAAACTGATGTTTTGGGGCTTGATATAGATCTCTGCTTAGATGAAAATTCACTCACCTCGGCATGCTGAACCCTTGAAGTTCCTGATCTAGAATGAGAGCAGGATCTAGTTTCAGATAAATTAAACAAATTGTTATTCAACCACTTGGGGAGCCCATAAACTGAAACTTTAAGCCCAAGATAGTCAAGTAATCATGAAATGTGGAAAAGGAAAAGCATAGGATATGTATATCATGGCAAAAAGTCACATATAAGAAAGTGAGCAAACAGCATGCATGCTTTAAATACATGACAGAATGTAATGTTTTACTAAATGTGGTTTATTTGCATTTGGACCCACACAAAATGTATTTTTAGCTGCTCCAACATACAGCACACAGGATTCTCACAACTGGACTGAATATGTTCAGAAGAAGAAGGTTTGGTTGTATTTTGTTTCATACCTATCGTTGACTGGAAAGTATTTGAATGACCCGTATGACCTGTTTTATCTAACATTTAAAACAGCTGTTCTGCTTCTCAACTGGTAAAAATGTGTGTGTATTGGAAATTATGTGCACCTGCATATTATATCAAATATAATGGGACATGGGTGTGCTGTGGTGGCATAGGGGCTAGTGCGACCCACACTTGGAGGCCTTGAGTCCTCGACACGGCCGTCGCAGGTTCGACTCCCGGACCCGACGATCTTTGCTGCATGTCTTTCCCCTCTCTTGAACCCTTTCCTGTCAGCCTACTGTCATATGAGGGACACTAAAGCCCACAAAAAGCCCCCTGGAGGGAAAAAAGATGAAACTGTAATGGGACATAAACCAACTTAACACTTAATACCCACAATACTGTGGATGTGGGTTATGGCGGTAAGGCCTCTTTGGATCATCCATGCTCTGGTGCTTCCTGCTGACATTTGTGACCATGTCAAGTTCTGGGGATCTTTGTCTGTTTTCTCAAGAAAAGAAAAACATTGTTGAGGAAACAGAATCCTTTGCAGTGAGGCAGTCTTTATTGTCCTGCTGGTTGAGGAAGCAGCCGTCTGAGTGGGTTATCATGATGTGTGGAATCTGTCAGCATTTAAAGTTTGTCACATCCGAAAGATTTCTGCTGTTTTACGTTTAAATGAGAAAAATCAACGGACGTAGCTCTCGATGTTGTAGTAATATAGTGCAAACCATCTGTTGTTCTAAATTATCTTTGTCATCAAAATCGCTGGGTATGTGCATGTGTGCCCACCTTGGAGCAGTCTCAACACGCCTGCCTTTATCTTCAACCAACATTTGCCTGTTCGACATTGTTTATGGTGGTTCTGTATATAATGACCTGACCTGCAGATGAACAGCTGTCTTTTCACAGTCAGACTTTATCTCCTCATCAGGCTCCGTCTCAGAAAGATGGGATGACAGTGAAGGAGGAACGAATACCTGAGGTTTTCTGTCTGGACCAAAAGACACAGACAGTTTGGCCTTTTAAGATTGATCTAATGTGGTTCTTATAACTTCTTCAAATCATAAGTTTAAGCAATTAATAGTTACTCATCCTGTACCTTGCAAAACCATTATTATCCCTTGATTGAAATCACAAACTTGCATTTTGTTTATTGGGACTTTTTGCAATAAAGTTGTGAAATGGAAGAAATGTATAAAGAATACCTTTGGCTGCAAATACAGTTGTGAAATGTGACAGCTCAGTCTTGAAGGTGGCGCTCGGTCCACCCAGGACTTTTGCACAGCTGAATGGTTGCCACGGGAGATTAAATGATTTCTCAAAAACGCATAAAAGAATCAAGACAACACTCTAGGTATGTTTTTATGAGGGATAAAGCATTAAAGCATAATGTAAAGCTAAAATACGTCTTTTTTTTAGTTTTGCTGAAAAAGAAATTTGTGTCCACTGCACAATTATGCATCACTTTGTGTGGTCATAAAATCCCAATAAATACATCAACATATACGAAACATAATTGTTCAGGATATATACATACAGGTTTTTTTGTTTTTTTTGTCGTAAATTCCTGCACTTTCTAAAGAACTGTCAACTTTTGCAAACAATTAAAACTGGCACCTGAACTGAAAGGCAGACAACTTTACCTCCGTCAGCCTTCTCCTGGGGGAAATATTTAGCTGTTTAGCGTCAGAATACTCTACATTTTTAGTCGGCTGCCAACTCGGTGCTGAATTACTGAGTCTGCTGGAAAAGAGGCTGAAGAGAGTGGTGAAAGAGAGCAGAAGAACTGTAACGATGTGGGCTGTAAAACCAAAACAATTAGCTATAATGAGCTATAAAGCTCTATAGCGCTGAGGAAAGCCACAGAGTTTGTATATAATTAATCTCTTCTGCTTTGACAGCTCCTGTCTGTCATTAAGAGATCTAAAACATTTAGTTGCCTTGTTTTTTTGTGTGTTTGTAAGTGATATTAGGCTTGACCTCTTGGAAGTACTCAAAGCCGAAGCTGTTCCCATTTAAACAAAGCTGTATTAGAGAGGTTATCTCAGGGCCAGCCTTCAAGATCCTGAGCAGGAAGAATGCATGACGTGAGCCCAGCAGCAGCAGTATCATTCTGCTGATACGCTGCTGATAACTGCCAGCATCTGCCCTGTGAAGTGAATCATGAAGTGCTGCTACTGCCATCAAATCATGTGTGGGGGGGTCAAAGGTCATACTATGACAGATCAACACCCTTCCTGGATTAGAAATGAAAGCCAAATTGTAGAAAAGGTGGTGTATGAGAAAATCCCCTGCAGCCAAATGACCCTGAGCAGCTGTTACAGATTTACTTCTTGAGACAAGCTTTTTTATTCACAAAGAAGTCTTTACTGTACGATTCAGCAGCTCACTGAGTCACTTTTCTAAATTCTCTGAATTCTCTCTTCCCAACCCCCTGTTGTTTAATCTCCCCAGGCTGCTAATCTTCATGCTGAAGTTTAGCTTGCAGAAGATGACCATCCTTCCCCTCCAGCCACTGTGAGGGCCGAGTTTGCGTCTGCTGGCAGTGTGGTCCTCCCACTTTGTTTCAACCTGGGCTTTAATCCACCCAGCCAGGCCTCAGGAAAGTCCTCCCAGCTGTTTACCCAGAGAGGGCGTGAACTTCCCAATGACATCTGGACAGAATAACGGCTTATTAAATAACTTAATGATTGTTCTGCTCCTGTTCAGCAGATTTGTTCCCACAACATTTGTATTGTCACTGTTGTGCAATCCATAGTTAGTGTAAAAATCTATCTGTAGTTTATTTTTCTGCCCTCTTGATCAGAAAGTGTAGCTGTGTGTCTACTTCCATACTCATGCACTTTTTAACATATGGTTTCACTTAAGTACTAATACAAGAGTCATTCTTCCATGCAAACAAAGAAGAACATGCATCTATTTATTTGTTTCACGTGCAACTTTTCAAATTTGTTCAGATTTCTTTAGATTTTAACCATAACCCAATTTCTCCACTCTTTTGCTGCAGCAGAATTACTTGCACTGCAAGATTTCACTTTTGGCATTCCACACCCATTCCCCCTGCGTCCCTGGTAAGAAATAATTTTGGTTTCTACTTGTGGGGGTGTCACTTTAACATTGTGCTGCTTGGATGCCAAGAACAGTAACTATGTGTGAGCAGCTCCCTCTTCTGGATTACCAGGATATTACACTGATTTTATACCAATTATTTTCCTTGTACAGAATAAACATTTACTCTTTCAAAATTGTTACTATACTTTCAAATCGCCCACATTCTTCTGTTGAAGCACAAACTCCAATGTATATAACAATATAAAAAGTGTGGTATGCATGTTTTCAGCCATCATGTTTTACAGTACAGCTGCAATTTCTTTGACAGTTGATTCAACCAGCTTCATAAAATCTAGACTGAAAAACTTCATTCTTCTTTGCTAAACAGCTCAAAGTCAGCCAGATTTCATACAGTTTTGTAAATATTACTTTTATAATATTTCAAATTCTCAATAGGATTTAGCAAATCTATTCTAGCACATGTAGATAATTTCAAATATTTTAAGGCCTGGATTTGAAGGCCTTTGCTCTAGATTACCAGTTTGATATTTTTTAGTCTTAGTAAAATGTTTAAAATGGTAAATGGTTTGTACTTGTATAGAACCTCATTAAGACTTCCTGGACCCCAAAGCGCCATATACTATATTCAGTCACTCACCTATTCACGCACACATTCACACGCAGATGGTGGAAAGCTACTGGACAGTAGCCACAGCTGCCCTGGGGCAGTCTGCACCGGCACCACTGGGCTCTCTGACCATCACCAACAGGCAAAGTGGGTGAAGTGTCTTGCCAAAGGACACAACAGAGGCAGACAGAGCACATGCAGATGCGACAATGTGGGTGGGTCTGTCGGTGATCTCTCGTCACGGTGGAGCAGAAATGGACAGTGGCTGATTTTCAGACCTTTGTGGAAGTAGATAAGGTCAATGGATAAGATCAGTTTGTCATGCAAGTATCAGCCAATCACCGACCTCTGGATTTCCCTGATTTAGATCTTTGAATAATCTGACCAGGCCATTTTTTAAAATAATACTCTGATGCACATTAAAGCCATGAAAGTAAAATATAGCACAAAGACATTTTACTTTATTGAACAAAAAATATCCACAGCAGGCGGGCTTGCCATCTTATCAGAGTTTATACCCGATATTGTATCCCTTTTCAACAATTGAGAAAATTCAGCATATTCAGTAAATCTGGCAAAAGAAAGAAAAAAAAAAGATTACCTAAACATCAAAATGCTAAAAATTTACAAAGCAAGTAAAAATGATTCAGCTATACAAATAAAGTGTCCTATAACTAGAGATCCTCCAGAGTCGGTGTCCTGCAACTAAGGACAGTCATGAAAACCAAGTGGAAGAGAAATGAACAAATAAGTAAAAATGATCTTAAACAACACAAAATATCTGGAGACCAATTCTAAAACAGAAGAGTTTTGATTCAGCTTCCACCCAGTGTCTTTTTTTTCTGAACATTTTCAAACAAACATCACAACTGAAATGTACCTTTCCAGAGTAGATTATCATGTGTGAGTTCAAATCATGTTTGCGACTAAGCATTTACAAAACAAACACAGATGAAAGATTACTCTCATGTGTGGATTCTCATGTGTGAGGTCAAATTACTTTTCTGACTAAACATTTTCGAACATACATCGCAGCTGAAAGGTTTCTCTCCAGAATGGATTCTAGTGTGTGAGAGCAAATTATGTTTGTGACTGAACACTTTCGAACAAACATCGCAGCTGAAGGGTTTCTCTCCAGTGTGGACTCTCACGTGTGAGATCAAATTATTTTTCTTACTAAACATTTTTGAACAAAAATCGCAGCTGAAAAGTTTCTCTCCGTTGTGGATTCTCATGTGTAAGGTCAAATTATTTTTCTGAGTAAACATTTTCAAACAGATATCGCATCTGAATGGTTTCTCTCCAGTGTGGATTGTCCTGTGTGAGGTCAAATAATGTTTGTGACTGAACACTTTCGAGCAAACATCGCAGCTGAAGGGTTTCTCTCCTGTGTGGATTCTCATATGAGAAGTCAAATTATATTTTTGACTAAACATTTTCGAACAAACATCACAGCTAAAAGGTTTCTCCCCGTTGTGGATTCTCACGTGCGAGGCCAATGTATTTTTCCTACTAAACATTTTCGAACAAACTTCGCAGCTGAAAGGTTTCTCTCCGGTGTGGATTCTCATGTGTGAGATCAAGTTATTTTTTTTACTAAACATTTTCGAACAAACATCACAGCTTAATGGTTTCTCTCCAGTGTGGATTCTCATGTGTAAGGTCAAATGATTTTTGTAACTAAACACTTTCGAACAAACATCACAGCTGAAAGGTTTCTCTCCATTGTGGATTCTGATGTGTAACGTCAAATGATGTTTGTGACTGAACATTTTTGAGCAAACATCACAGCTAAAAGGTTTCTCTCCATTGTGGATTCTCATGTGCGACGTCAAATTATTTCTCTTACTAAACATTTTTGAACAAACATCGCAGCTGAAAGGTTTCTCTCCAGTGTGGATTCTCATGTGTGAGTGTAAATTTCTTTTGTAGCCAAACGTGTGTCCACATAACTTACAACAGAACTGTTTTGGTTCTGAGTTGGTTCGCTCATGTCTTTTTGAGTCCAGATTTCTATTACATGCTTTACCATTGTGACCTGGCCTAGACATCCTTTCTACCTGACCTTTCCTCATTGAGTCTCTGTTTTTATCTGCTTTAAAACATTTAGTTTTATCCACAGAGACTGAAGAACCTCTGCTTGAAGGGCTGCCCTTCCAGTCATTTCTTCTGTCTTTAACTTTTGGCCTAGAATCTGGCAATTGCTTCAGTTCTTCAAAGCTTTGATGGTTTACATCATCATCATCATCATCATCATCATCATCATCATCATCACCCTGGTTCTCAGTGACTTCAGTCTCTGAGGAGTTGGACTGATCTGCACGACCTTGATTTCTAGTGGATCCTGCAGCTCCACAGTGGTCTTCACAGTGGTCTTTCATTTGGTGTCGATGAAGGGGTGAAAACAGAAAAGACTCTTCATCTTCTTCGTTTATAGCTGGCATGAGAGGCTTTGGACCCTCCAGGTCAAAACTCAGGCTGCGTTCTTCAGGAGCCTCTTCTTTCAACACCGACATCTGCTGAACATCTGCAGAACCATTGAAAATCATTAAGTTCATCATAAACCACTGCAACTTCATATTCATATCAACAATACCTGCGCTGTGTTAGCAGCTCTAAAACCAAAATGTTTGACTTCAGCCTGAACTTTGATGTTGGCTCCTAGGAAGGTGCCCCTTACAAGTTATAACATTTATGCAGAATGGAAGAATCACAAACAATGCAAAAGAAAGCAGATCAACATTCAGTCACATTGTTGTCTTAATAAAGAGCATTCCTATGGGAGATTTAAAGGTGTCTTCATCTGATTCTTCTGAAAAAAAAAATTAAACAAAATTTACTGGCAGAGATGATGTAAAGCTGCTCCCTTAAAGTAGAATACGTGCATGAAGTAATAATCATGTAATTCACACCTATAAGAACCATAAAGGGGAAAATAGCAAGTTAATGATTCATATTATTACAACAGCAACAGCATTTTACGTTCAGTTTAAGGCAACACAAGCTGCTAACCTTGAACCTTAGTCCTTTCTTTTGCTCTTGTGTTGGGGCTCAGTAGCTCTTACATCAATTAGCAATCTAAGCTGCTAACACACAAAAAATGTTTCACAACTTTAAGTTAAGAAGCTGTTGTGGTTTATTCATTTTTCCTCTGTATAAACACCCAGGTCTGTTTATCAGTTTCGGGACCCGACCAAAACCCCTCAGTGCCATTACCTTGAGAAATCTCGAGATTTCGTTAAGTATAAAACAGGCTTTTAATGCCTAAAAATGATCAAACGTTGCAAGCCATGCACCATATAAATGGTGCAGATACAGACTGACATTCACTCATCTTAGGGATGACACCAGGTGAAGCGCTAGTTTAGCTTTTATTCGTCTCCTCATTCTGTACCGTCCCTAAAGGCTGCAGTAATCAGTTTCAGTTTGTTTATGTCTGACAGCCTTGTGTGATTATGGTTACGTAAGCAGCAGCAGTGCGTGTGTAAGCAGAGAAAAGAGTTAAAGGAAAGACACGGAATGGGGTCGTCTGTCCAGTATTCACAGAAAGCTGTTACTAAACGCTATTGAGATAAAAACGTACAAACCTAATCTGTACAGAAGAAGTCTGGGGTTGAAATCTGCATCCAGTGTTTTCCCCCCACTGGTTCATTTCTCACGGTCGACAGAAGGATTCGTCTGCGTAGGCGTCTTCTTCTTCTCTTTTTTTTGAGGTGGTTGGATAACAACTTTTTGGTGCACTACCGCCATCTTCCAGATTGGAGTATGGATCAGATACTTTTACAACTACAATCGTCTCAAAAGTTGTAAAATGTTGTATTTGATAAAGTAAAGACAAAAACGTTTGATAATTGTAACATCACCAGAGGTTTAATTGAATGGAAGTTTGTTTTGGGGTGTGGTAGATTTGATCATGATTAAATAATTACTTACTTCAAAAATGTAAAAAAAAAAAAAAATAAATAAATAAAAATCTTTAAACTATATTTAAAATGAAATAAGCTAATATATTTTAAACATAGCTAATAAAAAGTAATAATTGCTTACCTAAGCAACTAAAACTTTAGAGATAAATACACAACCTGAATCAAGTGTTTTGTCGTTGTTGCGTTCTTTGCATCCTCTCCATCTAGGGGGCAGCATTGCATCATATTCTATTGCCAAACCTGCTGCGCTCAAAAAATAAAATAAAATAAAATAAAATAAATAAAAACTCAGGTTGTGAAAATATTTCAACTTTAGATTTTCCAAAACTAAAGATTTAAAAGAAATTAAAACTTTTTTCTTTTTTTTGTTATTTAGTTATTTATTTATTTATTAAAATTTTCCAGTTTTAGAAGGTTAGCATTGAGTAGTTGAAACTTTGAAATACCTTAGCATGTTATATTAGTATTTATCTGACAATTATGTAAAATACCACATTATGGCTGTCATGCTCCTCGCTGTCAGAATCCATGCAAAGAAATCAGAATTTTTGCAAGCAGAGACGGATGGCAGATCTATGTCAAAGCCTCGGCTATAATGTGCTCATTATGAGCGTGCCACAGGGAGGGTATTGTGCTGTGCCCACATACAAAACAAGGGAAAGGCTTGACCTTGTGTAAAGTAGGTCAGGTCTGTGAAGGGGTTAACACTTGGCTGTGTCAGCAGAACGATTTGATTTGATAATTCCCATAACCTGTGAACTCCCAGAGAAGCAGGGAAAAAAAACTATCTTAGGTTGCACTAATTATCCCATAATCTTTGTGTGGCTCCAAATACCAGACATTTGGAGAGTCAGATTGGATGACATGAGTAGTGCTGGCTTGAATTAGCCTCAAAAGAAACCAAAAAACACAGAAAAATATCGGCAAGTAGATGTGAAAACCTCAAGAGAATTTTTACCACCCGCAGAATGAGAGGAGGAGACAACAGCATGCTTTTTTGAGCAGAAAATGTATACATGGACTGCTTCCCAGAGCTGACAGGATCAATTACAGAGATGTTTTTCTTTGCTGGAAAATATGTATTTGCCAAAAGGTAACATGAGCCGACGCCAAGGCATGTATGAAAAATTTGCAGTGATAAATTCCACATGAAAATGTTTCAGATGTATCAAGGATTTTATGTTGTAACTTGTGTAAAAATTTACAACGTGTGCAAAGAGTGCAGTATTTCTTTGAGCCTGAGACAAAATCACATTTCCTAAAAAAAAACAAAAACCTTGAGCTCCAGTCACCCATCTGTCTGAAGTCAAAGTCCTCCAGAAATCCCGTAACACTTGAAAATACAGATATCAAAGGTAAAGTTTTAATGATATTTTGCAGATATTCATTGTGCGACTGAGAGATCTAAATGTATGTAGTTTGAGATAGATGACTGAAAACAAACTTATAATTCATCAGTGGAGCAAGAAAGAAAACATGAATGATGAGCTGCATTTCCTTTTTCCTAAAGGCCACATGAAACCACTTATTGCTAAAATATAGAATCCCATTTTTACATCATTGTGACTATGTGTGTGGGGGTTTGCAGCTGGGTAAATGTGTGGCTGTGGACGTGATGTCATGGCCTGGATCCGGGTGATTCCTTCTTGGCCAATCAGATTGAAGCAGAAGGGTGTTTTTTGGGGTGAGGGGTTGTCAGTAAATGATTAAAGGCTGGGGGAGGTTAAACTCTAAACCAGGCTGTAAAACACTGAGCCTATAAAGGGAGAGGTGTATTATGATGTATGTAGAAGTTCTCAGCTGCCAACATCTTGTCTCAAGTTTTGAATCTGTCATGAGGTTATGTCAAGGTTGGACACCAGCCTTTGTTGATACAGTGCGAAAATAGTAGTGTTGTAGATGTGGATGCTACATAACTTTATTTATGATCCAAAACATGCCAAGTCCACTCAACTGGTTATTAAAAATTTCAATCGTGTGAAAATGGAAAACAAGATTTCGTCACAACTTGAAAGTAGGCTGTATTATGAACAGAGCTACAATTTTGTTCCAAAGATTTAGAACTTTTTTTTTTTTTTTTACAAACTTTGACCTTGATCTTTCAAACTTTTCTGGTTAATTTTAGTGCGCTTCACAAATTGTCTGTCCAGGCCAACTTGTGATCTTCAAGGTAAACAGTATAATGAAACTTTTAGCAAGTTTATAAATCCTGTAGATTTTCTAATCCGGTACATATTTCTCATTTGATCACGTAATTATTAATTACAAGTAAATCTCTGAGGGAATAAAAAATCCTGCAAATTGTTTGGTGGAAGAAAGTCCACATTGTATTCAACAAGAGCAATGGTGGTTTTGTTTTGATGCGACTCCGTACTTAGGGCACCATTCTTTAGGGGACGACGTGAGCACTTTGAAAAAACTTAATGTCGAGTCACTTCAAGAACTTTTTAGGACGTATGCAGGTGTGGAAGCTGCAAAGGTGTGACTATCCTTCGATAATCTCAATTTCAAAACGTGAAACTATAAACTGAGACCAAAATCCTAACTTGTTGTTTATTTCTGGCATAATTTGGCAAGAGACATCAATAACCCTTCATCCAAAGCTGGCTTTGTTCAGTTCTCAAGAAAACATGTAATATCCTAGGAAATTTTATTGCACATTGTGTGATAAACATCACCATCAGACTTTCTTAGTCTTTGAAGCTCTTGTCTTTTTTTTTTTGCTTTTTGATTTGACACAGGAGTTGTGTTTTTGAAGACCATCCAGCTCAGCTGCCTGTGGTGTTGATGATTTTACATTGCAAGCCGCTGCAATTTAGTGCCTTTCAGTGAAGAATTTGTTTAATGTGGGAAAACTGGGTCTGACACATTTCCACCCGCATATAAACACATCAGAAAGGAGCCCATGTCACACAAAGCATTGTTTTAGAAACATCAAAAATACTTAGCATTATCTGTGAGACAAAAGTCTGCAACACCGAGCCAGTAAAGCGAGAGAGAGGAAATATTTGACAACGGTCGCCTGCTATAAATGTTGAGATATAATGCTGATCTTACTCCTATATATGACTACATAAGTCCCAGAGCAGAATAAACATAAATTTTATTTTATTGAATGCAATAATTTAATGCTCTTCCTAATGCTGTAAAACATCTGTTGTGTTTTCTGGCAGCATGAAAAGCCGTTTCATTTATTCGAGGTCAAAAACCTATGTCTTACTTTTCCCTTGACTTCCTTCTTCTGTCAACTGATGTCAAAGTTCCTCCTTTTAGGATATTATTTTTATCCAAAACAGTCACGCTCAGTTTAAAATAAGGCAATACCTTTCACATAGTGTGAATAACACAAAATAGTACTTCCTTATAACATTTACAAGCACTTTTTGCATAATTCCTCAGTTATTAATCAGACAAGTGGGAGGCATTTTTACTTGAAATAGTTTATATGGGAAAAATAACTCACAATATTTAACTTTTGACATTTCTAATGTAACCACCACTTTCTTTATTGGATTTAAAATATAGGCATGTTTGTACTTGCTAGATGTGTCCCAGTGAAGTTACTCATGACAACAAAAGTCAGTCAGTTGTAAGATGCTTAGGAATAACAAACATCTGAAGAATACGGCCTGAAATTTTGAAATAAATAGTTTCTGAATGGTGATGACTGGATGACAGCTACTGGCCAAGTAAAAATATAAAAGTTTGAATCCAAAATGTACATTTTATCTCTATTTCTACTATGTATTTTCTGGCACTTGAACAATGAAACAAGGCTTTAAGTAAACAAGACTCTGATGAAGCATATGCAATTCGAGCATCAACTCAGTCTGCCGGAGATTGTTTGAACACACCGGAAACAAAATATTCTATGTTCTCCACACATAGAAAAAAAACACCACTAATAAATGTACATAGATGGTTTTCAAACGTAGAAATAATCTGATAACAACTTCTCCTAATCTCATGCTACATCAGGCACTCTGCCTGCGCTGATAAAAATAATCTCACCTCAGCATGCTGTTTGCTTAAAAGTGGTTCACTCAGCAGGACAGTGACAAACCTTTCTAATAATTGAAAAAAAAATACTTACCTGACCACTTGGTGGCACTCACAGACTTACTGTAGTGCATCGAACTACATAGTCTGGTGATCACAGAAATAAGACAAACACAATATGGGGGCCATAAAAATTTTCCTTTTGTAAGTCATACATTTTACAGATCTCTATGTGTGTTCGGACTAGTCGGAACAAGGTCACATAAAAAAAAAAGTTATGGGACAGGTGAGTTGACTCTCCTAAAAAACATTTTGAGATTTGCCAGAATAAAAGGTCAGACAAAATCCAACGACAATTAGTTTCGAAGTTGCGCGTCTGATCTCCTTCTACCTTCTTCCGTTTCTCTGAAGGCGTTCCTCCAAGTTAATTTTTCGAAAAAGATTCCTGTGACCGCAGAGAACAAGTCTGAGTATGCCCGTCCACAGTATGACAGCTCATTGCGCCAACCTTGGCTGCGGCTTGAACCTCCGATCCGGACACATTCCGGCGGAGTCAGACCGCAGGTACGAGACTGTTGAACAGAGAAGACAGGAGCAAAGGGATGAGAAAGGAAGGCGGCTGAAGAGGAAGAGAGAAAATGACGCAAAAAATAAAGAAGACAAAGGCACTTTCTTAAGGAGAACATGGCGGCCCAACACTATTGGTTGATGCTGCTGTTGGTCAGCTGCCATGAATGGACTACAGGTAGGGCGCGACAGGAATGTCGAGGTTCGTGTGTTTGTCTGAGTGTTGGCTTATTGTTTTTTTGTTTTTGTTTTTTACCCCACACTTCATCTCGAATGAGTGAAGTTGTTACTCGCGTCCATCTGCCTCTGTTTGTGTCCGTTGTGAAAGCATCCGTGAAATTACTGTTTTGCGGCAACTCTTGCTGACTGGCCTCTTCTGGCCCTGGACGTGTCGCAACGTGTCCTTGCAGGAATGCAGAGGGGGGAAAGAAACGCATGCAAAATCTGTCAACAGCGCAGACGGTGCTTAACCAGCTTAGCTGGGATTCATGGCGTGTGCTAACTTATTGTAAGAATACCTCCAATAAGCCACCACCATAACAAGACGGAGAGGAGCGAATAAACTGTTCTGAAGGGTTTTTCCCGAGCTGACTAAAAACAAACCTGCCTGGCAGTTTCAAGACTGACATCAATATTATTTCCCGAAAAGTTTCCAGCTTGATGATGCATGTAAATTCAGATTCTCCCCCCCCCCTTCTTCCTATTTTTCCCTCCAGGTGTTGGGGCAAGCATCAGTCCTTTTATAAAGCATTATGAAGTCTTATCGTATGACAGAGGGGATCTCCACAGGAAGCACTTAAGAGCCAGGAGAGCCACACAGCCTCAGGGATACACGCTGGATTTGGATTTTAGCGCTTTTAATCGGTAAATCTCCATTTAATTTGACTTTATTTGTAATTTCATCTGGGCTGCACGTTGGTGCAGTCGGCATCACTTTTGCCTTGCAGAAAGGAGGTCCTTCTGGATGGAGTTTCCATCAGCTCCCCGTGCATGCGTCTTCTCTGCGGGTAATCCAAAACATCACTGTTGGGTAAAGGTGTCTCCATTCAGTACGACTGTGTGTGCATGGTGGTGTGTCCTGTACGTCTCAACCCGGAAACCCTGTGGATGGAGACAGAGGGAGAACTTTGGTTTTTAATAGCAGTGAGGCACATCCTATACAACAGAATACAGAAAGATTTCACAATTGAAAATCAAGACAAAAACACTTTCAGTGATTAAGATTGGTCACTGAAGACTGAATCTGACAGTGAAACCCATTGATATAAACAAAGTTCAAAGCGTTGTTGCAACACATTCCAGATGTGAGGTGCACACAGGAAACCTCCCGGCTCTGTCTGACGTTTTTGGATTTTGTACGATGAACCGAGATTTTGAATGACTGAAATGACAACTAACATCCAGGAAAACAGCTCTTTAGGATCTTGCTCTGAAAAAGAAGCCTCAAAGTAAACAGTCTACTTTTTTTTTTTTTTTTTACATCAACAGATGGAAGTGTTATTATTATCCGTTTTTTTCCCCAGCTGCTAACTGATTCGCATGCTTGGCGTTGCTACAAGGCTTCGACCACATCTGCATACCTTTCGTGTTTTTGTTGTTATCAGAACGTTCCGGCTGCTTCTGAAGCAGGATTCTGCTGGGTTTTCCAAAGAATTCACGCTGGTGGATGAAAAAGGCCCGACATCAGTCGATCTGTCCCACTTATACTCAGGAACAGTTGAAGGTTAGTCTGATATGAAGCCTGCAAAATGTTTACCTGACCCTAAATGCAGAACAGTTCACATGAATGAATCAATTCTTTTTCTAACGGATGTAGTTTTCAGCAGCAGCTGCACATATGTGAAGTGGAAATAAAGAAAGTAGCAGGAGAAATATTTAAATCACAAATGTTCTTGGACCTGTGGTCAGACCAGAGAGAGACATTAAAGTCAGTGGCGTTTCTGGACTTTAATATTGCAGTCTTCCTCCACTGAACCTGAACTTCTTTTATTACTTACATCTGGTTGGAGAAGTTAACAATTACTAACATAAAGTACGCAATACATACAAAGTATTATCTCAACCATTTACTTTGTGAAATTAAACTAATTAAATCAGTCTACATGTCTGCTACCTCTCACCATTTCTCTGCTGCTGCCTTGTTATCGCCCTTTACTCTGTGTTACAGGCGAGGATGGGTCATCCTGCCATGGATCTGTATTACAGGGACAGTTTGAGGGAACCATCACCACGCAGAGTGGCACTTACCACATAGAGCCTCTGCACAGATATGACAGCCTGACAGATCATCACTCCATAATCTACCAGGAGGAGGATTTAAGTAAGGCTGATTTTATTCAAGGAGAAATCGTTTACAGATGCTTCAGGTTGCAAACGGCTCTGCAGCGTCTATCACTCAGCAACCAGGACTGATCAATGTGTATCTGGAGGGAGAATGTGTCCAGACACTTTGCAGATGATGGGAAAGTGTGCAAAGAGAAACTCTGCTGCATTAAATGTAATTTATGATCTGCTGCATTCTTCACTGTCTCGTTGAAAAAGAAATAAGCAGACCATAACACATTTCCCCACATTATGCGAGATCGTTTAATGTTTTGGCCTTTTGTGAGGTCGTCATCTTGTTTTCTCAGAATCTTATTTGACAAAAATGTGTAAAATGGTGAATATTGGTTTAGCTCTTGGTTTAGTGCTTGCGTCCTCTAGCTCCAGTTCAACTTGCGTTACTACAGGTCAGTGAACTGGGAAGTATGAGGAGCTACAGAGTGTCAACAGTGCCTGCAGAGGGCTCTGAATGGGCTTTGAGGTTCTCTCCACTTGGATGCTTCCCAAAGAAAAGATAAGCTGTAAAGGTTGGGATTATTGAATGAGGTGGAGGCTATGAGATTTCAGAAATAGTTATAAAGAGAAAGAAGGAAAAATATATATAATGTGAGTTGATAAAAACAACATGTGAAAAATGACACAAGTAGTGCTTCTTCAGTTTTTCACAACCTTAGAGATAGTTCCCAAAACAAACTGAAATAAAATCCAACTTTCAATTGTTCTCGTGATTTATTCATATGAAAATAATTAGGAATCATCAAAATGTAAAAGTGCACGTCTGCTTGAACGTGCGTGCGATTCTTTGGCTGCATGTTTGTGTTAGCATAACCTGAGCTCTATGAAAGCATTTTACTGGAAATGCAGTGTGGACTGTGCCAGAACTCTCCTCTCTCCCCCCAATTCCCACGTTTGTTCCTCAGTCGACTCTGCGTCTGCCTTCCTCTCTACCCGCACCACAACTTCTTCACGCCAGGTGTAGTAAAACCTAGCTTTGGTTCATCGGCGGCATCCCCTTCCCTCAGACCCAGGCCAGCATATCTGCAGGAAACTGGGAAAGATTGACCATGTGATACTACAGTAGACAATCAAGGCCTCCACAGAGAATGCTTGATTAGGACTTTAGGTGGTGACATAATATGTGTATTTTTCCTTCCTGCGGTTGTTGTCTGGAGCCCTCGGTTTTGATTGATGAACTTTTGTTCTCCAGAGGGAGGCTGGATGTCATGGCTGCTGGAAAAATAGCCTGATACCTGGATAGATTGTTTTAGTGTGTATTCGTAATCAACATTAAAAAGCAACAACGAGGGTATAGTTAGAGGCACCACATAACTTAAGCAGGAAGATGTGGTTTTATGAAGTTATTTTCTAGAAGAACAGATAGAGATTAAGTAGGCCGTCAACTGTAACCTGTTCTTCCTACATTTGGTAGTAAAATTCCTAATGTCCAGCAACATTTACTGCGTTCATACAGATTGCCTTTGCTGATTTCAAAACATATTTTTATTGCTCTTTCTCTGACTCAATCAGTCTCTTTTTAGATATTTTAGACATTTATTATGACCACAAAGAGTCCTGTTATCAACTCTGTTAAAAATCCTCTGATATAATGTCTTGAGATCAACTGTGTTGAAAATAGTGAATCTAAAATAAATGAGAGTAGAATTCAAAGATACAAAACCTCTGATTAATCAAATATTATCAATGTTTTGTCAGAATATGAAGGAGACGACACCATTGCAGTTTGACCACAGACATTAATGAGTCTCTCTCCTTATGTGATGCTTATGGTGATGTTGCACAAAAAGGATCAAAAGATTTGTGTTTGATCAGTGAATTTTTAATTCCTTGCAGTTTTTCCTGTTGAACATAGGCATACATACAGAGACTTCACTCTGCACTTAAAATCTCAAAGTTGAGCACGGTGGTGTCAGCAGCATGCTGAGGGAATTTTGCTGATGGTGGTTCTTCTATATTGCAAAAATCCGGCTGAAGTGAAAAATAAAGAGGGTTTCCAAATTCTTCAGCTTTATTTTGAATCTATGCATACATAGTTGAAACTTTAATACAATGTGTGATCAAACAGGGAAGTGATCCCCAAAAATTGCTTTTCAGTTTCTGGTTCAAATCGTAATTATTTGAAAAATATACAGAACAGCTTTAAAATGAGCTACATGCCTTAAGTTTAACTTGTTAAAACAAGTTCTACAGTTTCAAATGAGATAAGAGATCAAATATGCCAGAGGATTGTGCTCTGTTTGGCAATGAGAGGATTACAGCAAATCCACATTAATGCACCAATTTTGTAAGAAAAACAATTCATTTTATCCTTCATAATCAATTCTTCTAAAAAGTGGCTTAAATAATTTATTAAAACACAAAATGAAATGGGACATGGTGTATAGGCTTGTGAATGGAGCTGTAGCCATGAATCCGTCATGGTTAAGCTGCTGCATTCACACTTGTAAATAAACAAATAAAACAAGTGATTTTATCCAACTCAACACTAACCTGTCAGTTTTTTATTTTAACAGCTGTGTCAAGACTTTTCACAGTCCTATTCCTCAACACCATTTGCTACTGACTGTGCTTGAGAAATGGTTCAGAGTTTGCTGCTCTTTCTGTGTTGTAAGAACAAGGATCTTATCAGTGTTTCTGGAGTTTTTCCCGACTCGCTGCCAGACATTGGCAAGACAGGGGAATCACACTGAGAGTTGGAGGACATGCAGACCTGCTGTTGAACAAACTGGAAGGCATTATTTTTGAGCTGTCATGGTGAATTTGTGTTTATCAGAAAAAAAAAGAAAAAAAAAACATTTTCAGACAGAAAACAGCGTCTTAGACAGAAATTTGTTTTCCTGCAATTCAAGGTGCTTATGCTGGTAGTAATGAAGTATAGGTGGATCAAATGACGGGCCGTTTAAACGGTTATCCAGACTTATTAAATAAACCCTTTCTCCAACAAGGAAAAGTTTTTTGCTTTTTTTTCTTCAGTATTGAATAACCCTTAAATATTGCATAATAGTGTTAATTCCTGTTTTTGGCTGAATGCTTTGGGGAGGCATTCTTCAGATGCCACAACCAAAGTTGTCTTGAGACTTGAGGCTTTGGCATGTGCTTTCTGCACCACGCTGCTCAGCATGAACCGTTTCCAGGAGCTGCTGCAAACACAACTCCGGAGGCTCAGATGTGGCTAATTCTTCAAATGGGAGAAATCCTTTTTTCTTTTGTATTTCAAAGAAATAAATGGACTCCTTAATTAATCTCAGATTAGCGTCTGCAGTCGGCCTGGCCAGGTTTGGACAAGCTTTCCTGCTTTTCAGAGATCAAATATCTGATTTATTTGAAAATATTTGGCTTCACAAGACAGAAAGATTGAAGTCCTGATGCATGGAAAAGAGAATATGAAAGTGGACATGAGGAAAGATCTGGAAGCAATTCTGTGTCAACACCCAGCGTTTAGGGCCTCCACATCCAGCCCCCTCCCCCACTCAGGCCATACATAGACCTTACGGTGAGGTTTGTGATTGGCTGAGGGACTTCAGGAGGATGGCGTGATTCAGTCATGTGTTGCCTTGTCTTATGCTGAATGAATCGGGCCGGGAAGACTGAACTGACTCTACAAACTCTTTGCATTAAACCTTAAAGCTTCTTCAAGTCTGATTTATTCTAGCTTGAATGCATTTAATAATGTTACACTTAAATGATAAATTTCCTCTAAGTTGCTGCACGCGCGGATTCCTCTCAGAGCTTGAACATAACCCTGATAAACTCTGTTACAAAATCATTTGACTTCTTGCACTTTTGTGAAATTTTTCTCCGGGACATGTCTCTTCAGACTCCAGCCTTATCGCGGTTGCATCAGTTTTAAATGAAACACAAGTCTCTACGGTATTGCAAATGGCAGACAACGGTTTGTTAATAAAGTACAAGCAGTAGTGCATCTCCACAGCGAGATCTGTCAGAGCTGCCGCTTTAGTCTGCGGTGATGATTTCATAATGCTGGAGTTCAGTTTTTGAATGTCTGAGAATGTAGGGCTCAAGGTATCTTCTCTCAAGGGGTCAATGTCAGTTCTGTACATTAATCTTAATAATAATTTATATATCCATATAACCAATATTATATGGTTATATGGATACCATATAATATTGGATATTATATAATATTACAAAAATTACATTTTTGAATTCACTCATTTGCTTCAAATTCAGTTTCTCAACGTTAACTAATCGTTGCACACTAGCAGCATTGCCCTCTTCCCTCTCCTGTAGCAGCTTGCATGACAGCTGACATCAAAACAGTAGGTCTGGGTTTATCAAAGAAGATACTTTGTGATCTCTTTGGTCAAAGAAAAAATGAAACCAAAAGGATGTTGATGATCTTGGATGCTGGCTCAGTGTTTTATTTGCTGGCTTGGCAAACAAAGCCATTAACATTTACAGTTTGTTCACAGCCAGGAATCTTAAAGGCAGACATGTGTGTGAGAAATTTAAAAAGTTCAGTAAAACTCCAGCTTCACCGTCAATAAAACATGCACATGGCTAATAACTGCATATCTTTTTATTTAACTTTGCTTTTAGAAGGGTGAGAGAGGGAATTTAAATGTGGCATTAGGTAGCAGGAAAATAGATAACTGTCTGCTTGAGGACCTAAGATTTACAACCACTCAGAATGAAAAGAAATCTGTCTTGGATACGACTCTGTGGACGTTTTGGACTGTGTTGAGGCTACTCGCTACCTTCAGTTTACTTATGCACATAGACTGTAAAAACGAAGAAGCTGGTTGGACATAAAATACCATCCATCCTCTGCTTTTGTTAAGCCAAGAGAGGAAGTCTTGGAAAATATTAAAGATGATTTTTTTTTTTCCCCCCAATAAAACTCAGTTGCTTCTGTGGAATCTCAAGTGATTTTGAGCCTGAATGAAAAGAGGAATCACTCCAGCGAAGCATTTTTGAAGGTCACCTGCTATCGGCACGTCCCTGTAAAAACCAAATACAACCAAAGTTGTTGGGGTTTTTTTTCCAAAGCTGTACCTCAAGTGACCCTGCTATCTGCTTTCTGGCACAATAAGCTTGAAATTTCATTGTTTTGGACACTGAGTGTAAAAAAAAGTTTTAAATGTTCTCTCGAAGTAATTTTGACCTTTACTGAGACACATATTCCATATTATTCAACTGAAATATAAATCTGTTACAGGAGAAAATAAATACATATTGACAGAAGAAGCAATAATCAGGTGTTCACATCTTTAAATTATTCATTAAAACTCATTTTTAATTAGTTTTAGCCTTACGTTTGTGCTTTGAGTCTGACAGCCTCCTCTATATTGCTATGGTGAAGTTTGCTCACTCTACTTTGCAAAGGTTCTCCTAATCTATCAGAGTGGAAGGACATTTTTCTTCGCTGTTCTCCTCAAGTGACCCCACAGAGTTTGTGCTGAATGTAGTTCTCGTTTGGCTCCGTCAGCCCAAAGCTTTGGTTTTAACTCACTGTAATGCTTAGAATCAAAACTTATTATAACTTCAGTTTTCTTTGCACAAAATCTAACTTTTTCCTGTCAAAGTGAACTTGTATTTAGAACTTTTCTGATCTCAAATGACAAGAACTTCAGGGTTATCTAAAGAAACAGCAACCCCAGACTATGATGCTGTCCCCGCCACACTTTATGGTGTTTCATCAGACGACGATTCATATTTTAGCCAGGCTTGGACACATTCTTTGGGGAAAAAAAAAGCTTCTGCTTTAAAATCCTCCTTCTTGTTGCAGACAGATGGAGAACACTTTTAATAAGTAAAACACAACCAGTATTTTCTGCAGTTGCTTCAGTTTTGCTTTTGATCTCTTGGCAGCTCCATTGAGCAGTTTCCATCATGTTTTTTGGTTAGTTTTAGAAAAAACATTCAGTGTCTTTAATGACATTGTTTTTGTAAGTATTTACTGAAAATCTCCATTTCTGTATTGATGGTGGTTTAGTGTGTAGCACTGTTGCCTTGCAGGAAGATGATCCTGACTTTTAATCCTGGGTCTTTCTGCTCAGACTTTGTATTTTCTCTCTGGTTACTCCTACACTCTAAAAACATGACTTAATTGGTTCCTTTAAATATTTTAACTCACTGTACATAAACTTGTCTTTGAGCACAGTGTGTTGTAAATAAATGATCTGATATAAACTTGAAGATAAACCATGTTTAAGTAATCCTAAACTGAAAGTAAAGATGCTGAAAAGCTGACAGAAATTGAAAATATTTACATCATATTTTAATACAAATAAGCCTGTAGCTGTGAAAGACATTATCACATTGTGTATCTATGCTCTTATTCAGAGTTTTATTTCTTTGTGGTTTTTTTCCACAACAGTTTTAGCTGAACTAATGTCTTGCTGGTTCTCTGCTCATGTTTTCGTCATGGTTTGTGAACTCTAACTCAAAGAATATATTCAGGGTTTTACTCCAGGCTGTTTACTGTTCTGGCATATTTGTGAAAAGAATGAGGAGAGGAAATATTTCCAAATGTGGTGCAGTTTTGTGTGCAACTTTAAACATCTGTGTTTTGTTTCGTCCAGTTCTTCCACATGCGATGTCCCGCTCTGATGGTTTCTGTAGTTCAGATCATCTTAACGCCCTCGCTGGAAACGTCAACCAGGTACAAAGTGGATCTCTGTTTCATCACTGACGAGAGTTCCTTCTTCAATGCTATTAATAAACAAAAAAAATTATCAACTCATTGATGGAATAGTGGAGGAAATTCACTTGTGTGTCAGATTCATCATTTGCACTCGATTTATGCACACATCCATTCATTCGATCACATTTATTACCCTCGTTGAGTCATCATGAACAAAATGTGGGTAGTAGCTGCCGCAGGATGTTGTGACAGAGTCACAATAGCGTGTGAGACACAAAACAGAAACCTGGCTCCTTGCAGACAACCTTGACTATGTTTCGCAATACGATAAAAACAACTCCAAAAACATCTGCCACACGTATTAGGCAAGTATTCCCCTTGGGTTCACTCCTAATCATTAACCTTTGACCAACATGGGAAGGGGGGTCTTATCGTCCATTGTGAAAAGTGGATGTTGAGACTTTGCTGTGAATCCATTTTTAACTACATGCCTGCTGAGGAAGATCATTTCCCCTGTTTGATTATGAAATGCCCTGAGCAGATGTTTTTTTTTTCTTGATTACACTCCAAGAGGTGTTCCTGCTGCACATACTGACGCTGTCAGTACTTATCTTAGAACAGGCTTTGATTTGTTTTGATCTGAAGAGTAGTCTGGGGTTTTTGCTGCAGAAAAAGTATTTCTGTTACTTGAATCTAAACAGAAACCAAAGCTGCATAATCTTACAGTGTCTAAATCCAGACCCAAACAAATGGTTGCGGTTCTTCATGCTCTTCCTTTTTTTCCCCACACGAGGCACCGGTGAGCCGTTCGAGGAGAAAGGTTGACAACTTGAAGACCAGCTGCCTGCTCCACCTCCACGCCGACCACTTCTACTACAAGAAGTTCAAGTCTGTTGAAGCTGTTGTGGCTCAGGTCAAATTTCTTAAGATCACGTTTTATATGTAGCTGAAAGGCAGTGCTCTATTTTTAGATATACAGCGGTTCAACATGTGGTCAAAAAATCACAACGTAAAAACATTTCCCAGGTTTTTGTAGAAATAAATAGAGCTCACAAAATGAAACTGGATGTTTTTATTGTTTTGTGAGAGGAAATATTGCTGGACTCACAATAATAGGACTTTAAATAGGAGCACGGTTTGGTGCTCCTATTTGAAGTCTATAAATTTACAACCTTGGATTGCTCCAATAAAATTCACATAATCTGTTCCCTAATGCTACAATTTCTTGAACATTTGTTTTTTTTTTTAGTTAAACCAATTGGGAAAAAAAATACCCCATCTGATACCAGATTAAGGATTTTTTAATTCTTCTTATATATTTTTAAAGAAAACTTATTATAAAGAGGAAAACTCACATTATGCACATTTTTGCACTTCTATTTAGGTCTCTTCAGAGGATGTAAAAAACCTCTCAGCCATTGTTTGGCAATAAGTTGATTTTTGCTAAACCTCTGAAGTATAATGTCACAAATCAGCAGGCACTGCCCCTCACCCAGCAACCCAAACAAAGCTGCAGCTCATTTATGGCTTCTGGAAAAGACAAGTGTTTTGTTCTTGACTTACAATCACTTGCTGCATTCTTGTTTTGTATGCAGAAGGCTCCACATCTGCTTTTCAAAGATGCACATCTGTTTGCTTCTGTGTGTGTAAGCGCAGAGTACTGCGGGGTCAGCGCAACCCAACTCAGTGTGAAACCCAACTTTAAATATATAAAACAACATATATATATTAAAGAATATTTTTAAAAATATATATAGAGATTTTAAAAAATACATATATTTAAAAAATATTTATTTATTGCCAAAATAAGGTATTTTCATAATGAAGCTAGATTAGACAAAGGTTACAATAATGACATTAAAGTTATACCACACCAATGGTAAAGTGAATGTTTTTGCACCTTTTAACCAAGAGTGAGGGACATTAAGTTTTTTACTGATGATCTGAACCACAGCAGTCCAGTTGGAGTTACTTCACAGACTGACATTAAGTTTTCTGTCTGAACAAAATCGTGTTTTCCTTAAAATGTTCTATGGAACCAGTGAAGAGTCTCATCTTTTACATATTTGCACAGAATGATAATTGCAGACATGTATTCCTATTTAAATTTTAATCTGAATCAGGGTCATTCTCTTGATACCTGAACAGTTTATCAAATACATCATTTTTGACACAGTGCGTTGCAGTGAAAGCGGTCAGTGAGTGAGTCAGGTGTCGGCTGTTTCTGTGGTTCCTCTTGACGCCTGTGCTTTCATCAGCTCATCATGTCATCTTCATTTTCTTTCCACTTCACTCTTGTTGTTGTTGGTTCAGAGCCAGGCTCCTGTTGGGCAGCACCGAAGAGCGGAGTATAAATAAACAAGCTGCAGTTCTCAGTCTGTACTGACCTGGTTACAGGTGCCGATCTATAAAGTTGTGGAAATTTCCGAGCAGACTCTCCTAATCTCACATATCCTGCTGCAAAAAGACAAACTTTTCCTTATGACATGTTTGCATGTGCATCTAGTGGATGAAGTGCACCAGCCAGACTGAAAATGCTCAAATAATAACCTTTCTTTAGGAATTACATAAAGAGGTCTGTTTTATGACCCTAGAGTGATTACGCTGTTTTAAACCACTAATGAAGGGTTTCATAAGATAAGCAAAATATCTTTTAGGAAACATAAAAAGCCTCATGTCCACTTATCTTTGCTCTTGGAACCATCCAACCTGCTGCTTCTGTCAGTCTGTGTAAACATCTGGAACAGTAAGGGAAACATTTTTGACATTTAAAAAAAAATTAAGATTTAAGTAGTTGTTAAAAGTGGGAAAAAAAGAAATGCAAAAAGAATAAAAAAGTAAAGTGATACTTCTGAACAAGAAACTATCTGCGCAACATTCAATATAAACCAAAAAAGTAAAAAATGGATCTTGAAGTCACTGCAGATCAGTGAGTGAATTAAATCTTTCAGTGCACATATGACATATGACATATGTCATGTGCATGAAGATCATGTGCATGAAGTACTATAATCAATCATTAGTGAGTTTGGCTAGTAGCAGTTAGCATATTGCTATTAGCATGTCATTAAAGTTTTCCCATTTACAATTGGAACATGTTTAAGGTATTTTGGTATCAGTCAATATCTAATTATTCAAATTCAAAGGTGTAATAAACCACTTTTCATTCAGTTTCGGATCTAAAATCAAGAGGGGAGCTTATTGTTGATTGGTTGACTTGTTTTTTGCAGGTTGCCTCTTATATGTGGGCCGTGAACGACATCTACGACAAGGTTGACTTTGATGGAATCAAGCTGATCAACTTTAAAGTCAAATCCCTCAGTGTAAGTTTTCTGCAATTTTGCAGGATTACACTTCAATGAACGACTGCGACATGATTTACTGACACATACATTTATAATTCTAACATGCCAAAGTTATTTATGATGCACATTTAAATTTAATTAAAGCACGAGAGTCATTTTGAGGGACATTCTCTCAGAAGTGTCTTCAGTGATTGGTAGTTCTTGTCCTTCCCTGTACAATTAATTTACTGTCTTTGTCTCTGCAGGTGACGGTGACAGCGAATAAGACAGATCCTCTCCTTCCTCTGTTTATCGGACCAGAGAAACTGTTGAGTCTTTTCTCTGAGAAGAACTGGGGAAACTTCTGTCTGGCCTACATGCTCACTAACCGAGACTACAGCGGAGTGCTGGGGCTCGCCTGGGAGGGCAAGGCCGGTAAGCTGCAAAAGTAGCACAAAGAGTCAGAAGCTGCCTGAAGCTGTCAAACTGAAACACTAAAAATAACATTTATGTTTTGGTTGTATTACGTGGAGAGAGAAAAACACGAGGCAAGTCTTCCATTCTGCTGTGTGGGCTCGTATAAAAATATACTTTTCTCAAGAGAGATTTAACACAACAGATTGCTTGAAGTCACTCACTTGATCTGGCTCTTTAGCATGACTTTAGCCTCATGTTTCAACCCCTACAGCACGGTAGAAATTAATGGAATAGGACACTTCCTCTGCTCTTTTAGTTAGAACCATTGATTAATTGTCGTTACTTTATAGAATTGTTAACATTCGGGTTGTTTTCGTCCCAATGACAATATTGATTGAACTATTTCAAGAAGGATGTTTTCTGATCAACTGTCTAAATAAAAGATTAACTTGAGAAACCATTTATAGTTCAAATACATAACATTTTAAAACAGTAACACAGGATCCTCCCTCATGACACAACATTATATTGGGTTAAACTTAAAAAGACAACACCTAAACCGCTCTCAATCTAGGGCAACGACTCAGCATTAAAGCATTTATAATTTGATTTTAAGAAGATGAATCATGGTTTATTATGGGTTTGAGAAGAGACACACAAAACCACAGATGCACTTGCATGACATTAGTTCCTGAACACGATGTTCTGGGAATTTATGTACATAAAATTAAGCTTTGTGTGGAAATATTAGCTCCGTTTAGTCGAGAGGACAAAACCCGACATCCACTTGTGCAAATTCATTAACAAGTTTGTTTAGGCAATGTTGTTAGTGCACCTTTATTTACTGACAAATTCCTTTAGCTTTTTCTGCAGGTGTTTAGCTCTGAAGCAGCCATAGAAAAAAAGGATGGATTAAATATATATCACTTTTATCAAAAACACACTGTGTTTTGACAACATAAAAAACTGCGCCAAAACCTCGAGCCAGAGCAAAGAGAAATGTGAGACAAAAATGAGACACTGAATTTTTAGCTTAATAAAGTGTATCATATTTTTCTGTTGCGCTTCTCTGTGGGAATCTCAGTGTGAGTCTGTGCAGATCTCTAAAATAACATCACTGTCTTTTACTTACAGGCTTATCTCAGAAAATAATCATGGGTTTTTCTTCTAACATTTGTTGTTTTTCAGTTGGTATCAATCACTTTAAACAGAAATCATCGTTGCACTTATGTCTGAAACAAATCTTTTACTTAATTTTTAAAAGTTTCAATGTGAAGTTAACAAGGCCATGAAACTACAGCATATTTGTTTCTCTGTGGCAAAGCACATGTCGCATTTTAATCCTGCTGCCGGAGAAGTTTTCACTCAAAAACCACCAGACACAACGCGAGCGGAGCCGACAATTAGCACGCCTGCTGTGATTTGCATGAAAACCATTTAGCCGTTTCTGTTTCCTTCTCAATGACTTTCACTTGTTTGTTAAAGTTAGATTTTGTTTTCTTAAGAGTTAAAACCAGAGTCGGTAAAGGTCAGCTAATATAAGACAAACAATTTTCCAGTGCAGCGTTGACATTTATGTCAAATGAACTCCCAGTTCCCCAAATGTACCTGCAAGAGCTCAAAGAGTTCAGGAACCCAAACACGTAAAGTGAACAAAAACAAGTATGAAGCAATCCCAGTAACACCAGCCAGCTCTGCAGAGGGGACTCTCTCTGCGTGTGTTTGCGTGTGTGTATGTGTGTAGTATTATTTCTGTGCAGAAGGAAGTTGTTTTGGTTGGAGCTCCTTCCTCCTTGTCTTTCACTGTCTTTATCTCACATGCAGCTTTCCATTGGTCAAACTGGGAGGCGTGAAAGCAGCAGACCCCCGCAGGGACATGTGACTAGGATTCAGCAAACCTCTGTTACACACACAGACACACGCACACACACATGATCATCATATGGAGCATCTAGGCCTCTTACTGAGGATTGATGGCTGCATTCCACAGTGTAGTTGCCATGGAGACGTCTCACATGGTGAGACACACATACACACAGTGAACGTGTTACTTGAAGTGTTGTGACTTTTCAGCCTCACATGAGTGGATTACGTCTGACCTGCGGAAACCAATACGCCCACAGTCTGATTCGTTAAAGGTCTGCAATACAGAAAGGTCAAACCACAGGCCCATAAACCCAAAAATCTCGAAGTCCACAGGCGTTTTCCACCCAATATGCTTCACCTTGAGATCCTGGTAACCGTTAGCCGTTCAGTGCACTGCAAAGACAGAAAAAAAATACATGCAAAAACAGAAAACTCAAAGCACATTTGGACAGGTTGAGCACACAAACAAGAAATTTCACTTTGGTTCCACTTCGCTCTCACTGAAAGCATGTTAATACAACTATATAAAAATAATTGTAGGGAAGCATATAGAAATTCATTGTTTTTACAAGAGAGGAAGACCAGGTTGAATTGGAAAAAATCTGTCCAAACCAATACAGCAGAAATGCAGTTTGACTGCGCTGACCTGCAACATGCAGGTCAGATAAATATAAGAAAAAAATACATTCTGAGTTTATGATTCAGTACTGAGGCTGCTGTTTTACCTTCAGTCTTCATGAGCTTTCTATCTGATTCTGTACCATTTGTAATGTGATCCCCAGCTAAGAAACACTGACACAAAACTTTGAGACGTCAAACTCTTGTGGAGGAATCTCTGTATTTAAGTAAATGCAACCATTGCTTATCTTCATTTTATAGCATCCTGCACATGCTCTACTTGCATAGATGAAAATGACATCATGATATTGTGAAGTAACTTTCTGAGTGTTTCAGCTTCTGTCGTAATGTCAAATTACCTGGCGTTTAGAAAAAAATGTACTTTATGAGCATTTTTTCCTTTCACTCATTCTGCAGCAATGCATCTCTGAAGAGTGGATGTGTGATGGGATCGGATGGGTTAAATTTACAGAGTTCCCTCATGTTCCTGTCTTATTTTATTTACTTATTGATTTATGTATCAACGAACCAAATGGTAATTCAATTCCAATGTCTGAGTGCTCCAAAGTATTGGTCAAATTAATCACAAAATAGTTCCAGCCATCAGTATTGTTTTTATTTATATACATTGAGTGTGCTTAGGTGAAAGAATAATAGTATAATGCAACATTAAGTCATGTTATCACTGAGTGCTAGCTGTCGTTTTTGAGTCGCAATTTCACCAATTCTGTCGCAAATTTGAGAAGACACCGTTTTTTGACATGTCCGATGAATATCAGAAAAAAATCATTGTAAGAAAATTTCAGACGCCTTAGTTTAATTTAGTTTAATGCCATTTGAACTAAATTCAGAGAGGAAATAGTGTGGCAAGTGTAATCAACTGAAGCGAGTTGACACACTTCATCCCAAAACACCGGCACTCCACAAAACAGTACCACAGTATTAACACTACATAAAGTTCGTATGTGTGAGAGGAATTCATGAAACACCCATAAAATTTATTCACACGCACACAAACATCGCTCCAAATTAAGAAACTGCTTCAGAAATATGCCACTCTATGTTATTGGGGACCAATGCAGATCAACATACTTAACATGTTTAACCTTGAAGCTATTTTTTGAGTGTTTACAGAGTGAGTTAGAAGCTTTGTATTCAGTTTCCTGTTCACACATGTACTGCACAGCAGGAGTTTTTCCTTGTCATGTGCATTTTAACGACCTAAAGAACTCCATAATGTACAGGAAGCAAGATATGACGTAAAAAATGTGCGGTGGATTCGCATACATTTGTTTACGGCCCGTAAAGAATGGGGGGCGTCTCTGAAAATAGCTGTTTAAGTGTTTGTTTTTCAGCACACTTTGTCCAATCCTGCACACGCAGCAACAATAGTCCTCCGTTCCTTAGTGAGTTTCCGATGCTTATGTTTCCAACTTTCAATTAGTTTTAGCAATCCATGCTACGGGGTTACGATTTGAAAAATTTCTTAATCTGGGCTAAGTAAGTTTTTACAGCATCTTTTAGTACCCAAACGTAGAGACAGAGTAGTTAGTGTCAGGCTTCCTCTGTCTGACATCAACAGCTTAGCCTAATTTCATTTCCCCAGTCACCTTGGGACATCTCACCAAAACCTCCCTCCTGGCATCATTAGGGACATGTGTGGATCATCAGTGAGCCAAATATTGGACTGAATAGAGGGCAAGGCCAGTGATTCACTTGTCCCAATGGTCCCTCATTAACAGGATTGTACTGGCTTCAATTTATTAGTTTGTTTTTTCCTACAATGTTCAGAACTACAGAAGCCTTTCAGATGAGAGGTTAAATGTTCCAAGAAACACGAGAAAAGGTTCAGATGCCTTCTGCTAATGCACTGGTGGAGAGTCCGGCCTGAACTAACCTACCTTTTGTGGCTTGTTACGAAATGAAGTCATGATTTGTTTGTGGTTCAGTTATTGCAACATTACCGAGATCAAACACACAAAGAGAAAGTTTCAAGTTGAGCAAGACCTGTGATGCATTCCAGACGGATTAGGCATTTTGTCTTAAACTCTGGAAAGGTCAAATTAGCTTAACAAGAGGGTAGTTTAAATCCTTTTTAATTATTTTGCCGTGAAAAGGTCAACGGACTGCAGAAACAAAGGAGGGCTGTGATGGGAAGCCACCGGATGCAGTTACATTATTTACAGTGACTCCGGGAACAGAGCTGAGGTTTTCAAAATACGTTATGTTATCAGTAAGACGATTTGCTTTGTCTGTTTTATTGTCAACCGCTTTATTTATGGACTCCAACTTCCTCCACATGTATCTGAGGAAGCACTGCCATTGTTTGCACATATTAAACCATTTGAGTGTAAACTGTTTTATGTTTAACCACCTCTGCAAAAGTCTTGCAATGCATGTTCTCAACTGATAAGTGAGCAGAAAGTGCAAGTGATGCAGCTGACTGGCTGTTTACCATCAGAGCTAATAATAGGGAGCTGAGATCTTGGCTCTTTTCTGTGACAAAGACAGAGAAGAGCATGAAAATATAGTGCAGCCCCTCTCTGCCAGAGCTGCCAAAACCCACAGTATCTGCATCCAGAAGCCTCTTTCTAAGAATCCCATTTCTTCGAATGGTCCATCTGGGGTTTGTTTTAAGGTCAAAAGTGGGATTTACGTGAAACACGGAGAGATTTCTCGCTAAATGTGACCAAAGGAGTCTCTTATGGACGCTTGGCTCTAGATGGGAAAATAATAAAGCACTGTCTTGTTCTGTTATGCTCCCAAAGCTCAACTGTTTGAGCACGACTTTATGCCAAGAGAAGTTCTTGTTGTCGACCTCTTCCACATCATAAATGGTAATCGCATTTATACAACATGCGATAAATTGAGCAGGTTATTGTTTTTTAACCTCTAATTGTTTTTCTGTCTCTTTCTAAAGGCCATTCTTCTTTCCACTGTGCAACTAAATGACATGCTGGTAAAATAAAATAATCCATATACCTGCTGCTGGTTCCCACACAGTAACACCTGGTGAACTCAGTTTCCTTTAAATACCTAAACACACTCCTCATCATCATATTGACTGTAAACCACATTACATAAGAGGTCTTATGTAAAGCTTAAGTGACTCTTGCTGTGACCTCTGACCTGAAGCCCACACAGGAGCTAAAATAAATGGTCATCTCATTATAAAAGACACATTTCTTTGGATTTCCATCAACCCACAGGAATAAAATCCCACAATTTGACGTATTTTCTGGATCTTAGAAACATAGAATCTGACAGTGAGCTGATCAGATAGAGATTGATTGATTGATTGCATGACTGAGGGGGTCTGCTGCTCTGAATCTTATAGCTTTTGACAATAATGTCACGTGCCATTCCACATGAATTTATCCAGCTGCTTGTAATTGTAGGGAGGGCTTTTGAACCCGTTGCACAACTCAAATAGAAAGAAGATGAGTGGGGGCAAAATGGGTCTACATGTTTTAATGTACTGAGTAGTAGCCCGAAACGCGGGGCCTGGAAGGATTTTAGCACAAGTCTTGTTGGATTAGGGTATTTTCAGTAGCAAAAATATAAACACTTATCCAACAACTTTGCACCCTGAAGCGATTCTTTGCTGTGTCTTGACTGAATTTTAGTTCTGCCTTAGAGTTTGCACTATTTGTGTATGCATGACACTGCATATAGGTCTGCTCAAAACACAAGATCTTAATTGTGCCTTTATCTGCTTAAAAAAAAAACTATAAATAGAGCTGGGTTTTTTGCCATTAATTATTGTACTCTGTATTCCTTCAACCCAGAAGTAAATCTGGATCAATGTTTTACTAGAGGCCCTCAATATAAACACGCGTTATGTCTCTGCTTCTCCTTTTTCTGTATTAGGTAACTGGGGAGGAATATGCTCCAAGTATACTGCCCCGCGTAACGGCGGTAAGGCCACCCTGAACACGGGACTGGTCACGATTCAGAACTACGGACAGTTCCTGCCTTCTCGACAGGTCCAGCTCACCTTTGCTCATGAACTGGGTCACAGCCTGGGATCTCCGGTCAGTCCTCCCATCTCCTGTTACATCCATCTTCTACACCAGCTCAATACTCTGATATTTGGGTATTGAGTCTATTTGTTCATTGAGAATTTACCGACATAGATTATACCAATAATAACCAGGTGATTACACTCCATGCTTGACTCCACCTGTCTTGCAACTTATTGACTTGTTAGCCAGGGTTTAGCATCAGGTGTGTACACTGAGGCTGCACATTAATTTACAATCTTGTAATTGTGCTGCTACTGGTAAATATTGTGATGATAAAATCAAGGTTATGTTCTTCTTTCCGCTCATTCTCATCTCAGTTTCCCACACTAACCTTTCATATTTTGAGCAATGTCATCTGTGACCATTGTGAGCATTTGCTGCTGCGGTGTCCAACCACGTAAAGCACAAGTTGACAATGCTTGGAATAGATTAGCCAGAAATAATGCCACTAAAGTGAAGATTGCACTCATAATATCACAATGACGATTGATATACTTGCAGTGTTTTGTGCAACCTAGGCTGTTTTGTGCAGCCTAGGTGAACAAAAGTTTCTGTTGCAAAACTTTTCTTTTAAAACAGCAAATTTTATCTAAGTAAGTGAAGTGGCTTCATTTTCAAAAGCCTGATTTGTTTATCAGCACTTTAAGTTTATAACTGAAACACTTTAAAATTTTAGCAAATACAAAACCGACTTACCCATTTTAAAGGTTATCCTAGACTTTTGCTACAGATATGAAATGTATTTTTTATATATTGTCACCTTCATGATTGACTTTTCTTAATCTGCAAATATTTTTTGCAAAAATAGTCAGTTTATTTGATGTTATTAATCTTTTCTTATTATAGCATACAAAGATTTATCTTAAAAAGCTTTAAAAATGCCTTAATTTAGTGTTTTTCTTCAATTCTACTTATCTACTTTCATGGTTCATTATTCATAAATTTAATAGGTTTTTTTTTATCCCCACACTTTATATGTCGTCTGTTTTTCTTTCTAGAGCTTTCCTTCCTGTCAGCCCACATTTTGCATTATTAATGTGGCAACAATGCTCATTTAATATTAGATAAGATGTAATTATATGTCTCCCATGGGAGAAGTGTGCTTTAAAGGAACTTTAATCTGTAGAAAATTTGCAGGTGAAAAGAAAACCAATATTTATTATTCATCCCTTTTCCTTAACTTTCACTACCAAACATGCCTAAGTAGGTCTGTGGAGAATGGGAACCTCAGGACACAAAGCTCTACGTGAAGCTGTGGGTTGTGTAATTAACGCTACTCATCCCACTGATTAGACTCAAAGTAAATGTTTTCATTAAACATGCATGCGTATTTGCGACGCGCTTGAACAAATTGTACCCGACCTGTTTACCAGAATAGACTTCAGAGACTTTGGCCTTTATTGATTGGATTGTCTGAAGGGACACCAGATGAGCTTTGATGTCGCTTACATACACTGGTTATTAAATCGCTTTAATAATCATGGTGAAAATGACACATTTACTCTTCGCTAAAGGAAAAGCTGATTGCACATAAATGTTCTGCCTTACACACCATCAACACAGCAAATTAAAACCTGTAATCTTTCCATCTGCTTATCAAACACAGATAAAAATAACATTCAGGAGATTTAAAACCGTTTTGCCAGGAGGGAATCACTAGGGTCCTGATGAAACATTTTAAATATATATATTTAAAATATATACTACTATTACTATTATCTTTATTTATTTATTTTTTGGTGGACCTCTGGTTTTGACTGTAGTCAAACCCAGAGAAACAGGAAGTGATGGCTTGTAAATTTAAATTTCATATCAATTTTTATGAACTCAAAGTGAAATAAAGATAAAATATATATTTTTTAAATACTTATTTCCTGCAATGATTTTTTTTTTCATTCTGAATAAATAAATTCTCATACTTTACTGCTATCAAAAAAGGACAAGTTCACCTTAAAACATTTTGCAAATCGTTTCTGCTATTTGTGGAGGGCACAGAATGCTCATTATGATTCATAAGTGTATTTTTATAAGTCTACTGGATTTTTAAAAAAATCTAATTTCTGCTTCAGTTGACTATTTTTATTCTTTAAAGCCCTATTATTCAATAGCTAATGTAATGGTTGGTGTCAGGGAACACCCACTGATTCAAAGGTCATTCTGCAACATTTTTGCACAGACCCGTTTTATTGTGATAAATAAAACACAGAATTACAGAGTAAAATCTGAAACCACCAAAATGAGAAAAAAGACAATGTGAAAACTTTCTACATGTTCAAAAATTACATTTAATACGTTAAAATAATAGTTAATTTCCAAAGATTTGACCATGAACTCCTTAGGGAACATACTAACATAGAGTATGTCTATATTAGATGTATGTCTAGTACAGACATAGATCTATGTGTATTAGATGTATGTTTTACATCTAATACATTTAACATTAGAAAGTTTGAGAGTTACAAACATGTAAAAAACACTGAATTATATAAATGTTATCTGTCTTCTCTTGAGTTTTTCACTATATGTTAAACATTTATAGAAAAAGACGCGTAGAGGCTGTAAAGATGTATAAAGCCAGACATACTGTAAAAGAAAGCTAATAACATTGATTTGACATTTTTATTAGAATGTGGTATTTCTAACAGCTTAACATAATTTTCCCAAGTCCATAAAAATGTTGTTTTCAATTATGTTTCACACTGAGCTGAAATTCTGTGGAAATATAAAAAATAGAACCACACAGTGCAGTAAAATTGTGATTTAGGTGGTTGGTCTTGAACCATATAATGGGAAATAATTCAGAAACAGTAAGAAACAAAACAAAGGAACTATTTTAAGGAAAAAACATCTTTAGTGCCACACCACCCTCTTATTACCCAGAGATTTAGGCTCTGAGAGACGCAGAGGAGGTAATTAAAGTGCCATTTATAACATCCATCACAGTAATCAGAAGCAGATTCAACAAACTCCACATTACTTGTTCTCTCAGCATGTGTCCGTGTTTACTTTAAATGCTTGGATGTCTTTACGAACCCGCCCAGGTTTGATGCGCAAGAGAGGATGAGATTTTTCCAAATGTTTCAAGAAACAGGAATCCTCTGTTCTGTCCTTGTTGTTCTGCAGGAGGAACATTTCATTCCCTTCTGTTTTCTGTTCAGAAAAGTCATATTTTAATGTGACTGCTAAATGCTCAGAATATGCTTCAAATTTCTGATAACCAAGCAAGTGGTTCAGCTCTCACCACACGCAGCTGCAAGTATTTTTTCTAACCTTTCAACAATTTTGAGGTCAACAACACAGGGACTTAATTTCCCCATGTGTAATAAAAATGTGGAGCTGCTTAGTTCCAGCTTCGGTTAGATGATTTGTTTTCGCCTGCTGTTTCTGACGTGAGCTGATTAAAGAGAGATTTACAGCAAGACAGAAAACATTTTGTCATTTTGTTTGTGTTTCAGCATGACGAGGGTTCGAACTGCGGCAACCTCGGCTCCTCTGGGGGGAAAGGTCGGTACCTAATGTTTCCGCACGCCACAGACGAGGTGCGAGAAAACAATGACAAGTTCTCAACCTGCAGCGTTAAACATATCAGCAAAATCCTGCACCTGAAGAAAGACGACTGCTTCGTGGGTGAGACACTCATACCATGTTTAGGCATGGTCAACATTCGGGCTCCAGATTTTATTTCAAGGTAATTTCTTTCCCTCAGTCAGCGATGAGCCCATCTGTGGCAACCACATCCTGGAGAAAGAGGAGGAGTGTGATGTCGGTCACAATGACAGAGACCTCTGCTGCTACAGTGCTAAAGAGGCCGTAGGAGTCCAGTGTCGACTCAAGCCTGGTAAAATCTGCAGGTACTCGCTGCTTATCTGCCAGGTCAAATTCTCCATCATCCTCTTTAAGTATTATTTACACATCTATTAACCTTTAAAGCTACTTAATTGTATGATCTTTTTCAGATTTTGTCATGCTATGACCACAAGCTTTTCTGAATTAAAAGATTAGAGAAATCCTTCATACAGCATGATACTGCCCCTACCATGCTTCACTGCATAGAAGAAATGTGGTTTGCCTGAAACATTTTGATAAAATTATATATAAAATTACTGTAAAAAAAAAAAAAAAAAAAAAAAAAAATATATATATATATATATATATATATATATATATATATATATATATATATATATATATATATATATATATATATATATATATATATATATATATATATATATATATATATATATATATATATATATATATATATATATATATATATCAGGAATCTACTGTCTTCTTCTGTGACAGCAGAATAAATGTTTTCCAAACCATTTTTTATTTTCTATATGAAACTAAAACTTACATTTAGTAATGTGAATTTATATGTTAGAAGTAGGTAAAGTACTTCCAGTGTTAATACTCTTCATCTGACCTCCAAATGGCCCAACAAGTTCAACAGACAGAAAGCAACATTAGAATTACATAACAACATTGTTTTTCATACATTTTTGATGAAAACATTGCTCCTCTTTATTCAATGAAGTTGTGGAAATTTTACTCAAGTAATAATAAAATAGAAGTAAAAGTATGGAGTAATAAAAATGAATCTAAAAATACTTTTGTCCAAGATGTTACTCTAGTAAATGTAACTAATTACTCCCCACCTGTGGCTGCATACTGTACTCTTCCAGTTTCAGATTAACTTCATTAGCTAATTAAGCCTTAGGTTTTTGTGACGATGTGAATACGTGTGAAAATATTTCATTTCCCTCCACCAGTCCGAGCCAGGGCCTGTGCTGCGGCCAGAACTGTGAGTTTAAGCCTTTGGGCCAGATGTGCGACGAGGAGACGGACTGTGTAAAGGAGAGCGTGTGCTCCGGCCTCTCCCCGCTCTGCCCCAAACCAGACCCCAAGGAAAACTTGACCGTCTGCAGCCAGGGCACGCGCGTCTGTCTGAACGGGGTGAGGCTCTGTCGCACTTCGAACTGTGACTCTGCACACTTTTTCTATTACTCAACAAATCAGGCATCATTTGGCAGTATCTCGCAATCCTGCAAAGCTGGTCTGCAAAGGCAAAGGTTTAAACTTTGGAACTGCAATATGGGGGGGGAAATGAGCACATTTTGATGCTTCCAGGCTCTTGAAGGTTGCCCCATGTATGTTAGACTTTAATTTGAACTGGTTATGTTTTGGTTTCAGCTTGTGTTTCTTCAGACATTTGGTATTAATTAGATGAAACAAAGCAGCTTTATTTCCAAACAACAGCCTCATTAAGCAGGAAATTACTGGGAAATTACCAAATCCGTCTTACCACACCTCCAATTCCTTAAACCTTTCTCCAGCATTCAATACACTTTGCTTTCTTGGGGAATTTGCTCCAGCTGTGATTGTTCCATCCCTCTTGAAATTGTTCTGATTTATCATGACCTAAATCATTTTTTAAAAATGCTTCAGGGAAACATAATTTATGTAGAAATAAAGAGAAAAAAAAGCAAATTTTCAGGTTTTCAATTATGTTTTTTAAAAAGAATTTTGTCTGCAATGTTCATCTAGATGCGATACATTTCGGTTTATCAGCTAATTAGAACCAGATTAGAAACCGAAGCTGAAAGAAACAAACCAGGGAACAGATTGTGGAACAACATCAACACGGAAGATGAAACCAAAGCAAAAAACGAACAATCCAAACAAAAGCAGATGATTGATTTATATTCATAAAAAACAATCATCTGCAAAGACAAAGAAACAAATAAAACACTTCAAATTCCACCATAGTGCCATTTCCTTTCTTCCTCTTTCCATTTCGGTCAAGTAAAGAAACATTTTTACACCGATGTACCAAACCACTGCAGAGTAGTTTCTCTTTAGTCATGCAGTTATGATATTCCACTGAATATTCATGTTTTTAATTAATTATCTTTGTTCATTTAGTTTGTGTTTTCTATAGCTATTGTGCTGTATGTGGGACTGATTGGATTATTTTGAGACGTCTTCAGCATTTATTTTGAAAGGTTTGGTTGGTGCTTGGGGCCTTTATTTAGCCGTTGTGGGTTAGAGAGAGGGGGAAGACCTGTGGCAAAGGTCATCGGAGGACTTGAAGCCTCCATCCATGGGTTGTGCTTTACCCCTGCGTCACCGTCGCGCCCATCCTTCAGCATTTTTATATTTTCCCGTCTTGATTTTTTTATGATCTCTTTTGCATGCTACATTTAACATAGCTGGTTGCAATTACAGGGGAAGTAAAAAAAATAAATCAAAATTTGCAGAATGTATTTTATTTGACAAAGTATTCAAATATTTCTTCAAAAACAGCAATTAGAACAAAGTCCTCATTTCAAACATTATTTCACCTATTTTGCATTTTAAGTCTCACAAAAAAAAAAAAAAAAAACAGGTAATCACAAATTTCTTTCTAAACTGCTGTGGTGTGTCTAAAAGTATGTCACAGCTCACACTTAAGCAGCAGAAATTTTAAAAGAGTTTTCAAACAACTTGAAGGTTTCTCTTAGTATGTTTGCGACTGGTGAATTTGTCAGCATGCACCGTCGGGAGTCGATCCTAAGCAGTCGCAAAGTTTGCATCTACCTCCAGCCGGCTCCGCCACTGTGTATTTGATGTACGATCAGCAAAAAACATAAGACAAAAACAGCAAAACAACAACATGGTGGAGGGGTGAACTGACAACATCTGGTTAAATTAACCAGGTTCTTTGAAAATGTCAATAAATATTGAACATTTTCCACAGTCTGTTCAATGCATAATGGTGAAACCTGAGCTTGAGATACTGACATACTTCAGTCAGCGTGAATGCATTAATGCGTTAATTGAATAGAAAAACCGGACCGATCGTTTACCACCCTTACTTTTTGCCGCCTGTGCGGATGAGGTCTGAGTGTGTGTTTGTCTCCGCAGGTCTGCACTGAGTCTGTGTGTGTGAAGCACGGCCTGCAGCAGTGTGACTGTCCTGGAGTCAGCATGAAGGAGAAGTGCCACATGTGCTGCCAGCAGCCCGGTAAACACAGAACCTTGTGTCCTCCACCGCCGAGCAACATGTTTACAACTCTGTGTCCCAACAGCTCGGACCGTATCAGTTTATCCAGATGTTACCTCCGCCTGACCTGATGTTTTCTGGGCAATAAATCAAGTTGTGTTCCTAATGGAGCTGTTTCTGTACAGAGATTTGAAACGATACGGACTGGATTTAGATCTTAACTCTGAATGTTACAGCATGTCAGGACTGGATTAATGTTTGTTTCAGGTAAGCCGATGACGTGCGCCAGCACCTCCTCCTCTGTGCTGTCCCGTCACTTCCAGACGAAGTTGTTGCCCCTGGTTGGCGGCGCGCCGTGCTCAGGGAACCAAGGATACTGCGACAGATTCCACGTGTGTCGCCTCCTGGATGCGGACGGCCCGATCGCCAGACTCAAGAACTCTTTCCTTCATTTGGATGATTTTGATGATGTGGGGGAGTGGATGAAGGTGATCTCTTATTTATCTCCTTCTCTTTTTTCCAGACACCAAGCATCTAAACAATAAGCAAAAGAGGTTGAAAACTGACTCGTTATCAGTATAATGACTGTATGTTGTAGAAAGGTTTCAGCGAAAAACTAAATCTAACCAAGTATGTTTACACAGTTTCTAGTGCACATATTTTAAGACATAGTTATTCCACTGGCAGATGTTTTCACTTGTAACAAATGGATACAATCTGCCTGTACTTTTAATCAATATTCAATAATTAGCAAGCTTCTTTGTCTTCTAGACAGAGTCTGTTTTTCATGAGCAAATACACCTGCAATATGCCATCATGTTTTTTTGTTTTTTTATTGAGCAACATAATGTAACTGTTGAGGTAACATTTTGGACTTGATTGAGGAGTGGAGCAAGATTTTACTGAGCAAGACTCTTTTTGTTGTTCTTGCCCACATTACAGACACTCCCAGATTTATGATAGACATCAGACAGGACGACCCACGTAAACGCACAATTATTCGCAGGGACTGGTTTACCACTTTTAATAATTTGGTGTAGCTGAATATCTTAGCCCGAGTTTTCTTACATCGCCTGTAAGAAACAGATTGTCAGCATTTGTTAACAGTTTTGCTGGGTCAGATTTAGAAGAAAATGAGCAAATGTTTGTTTATTGTTGCGTCCTGAGCCTGTTTATTTGTGTCGGTTCTGTTGCAGCTGTCGTTAAGGTTTCGTTTTACGCTACAGTGTTGAGAATCAGGAATGCTCATTTAGGCTTAGAGGCACTGCAGGGTTTCTGTAACCCATTTCCCTGGAGCCGGGGCCCGTCATTATCAACCCTTGGTGGTGTTTTACCAAGACTGTTGTTGTAATAAATAACAAATGTGGATATAATAAAGAGTTTTTAAGTAACATATAATTCCAACTGAAAAAATAACTCATTAAGTGTTAAAAAAAAAAAAAAAAAAGGTTGTTACATCATGGCTATTTTTGCTTAGTCCGACAGTTTATATGACAGGAAAGTTACATTTGGCAGATGCGTCATCCCATAAACATGCACTGCTGCATTTTAGCAATACGCCTCTTTCCACCTGCAGAGTGAAAACCTGGGCAAAGTGCAGACATATAGGCAAGACATAAAAGGAGGAAATGGGTGAAATTATATGTATGACATGAAAGAATAACTGGCCTGTTTTTAAGATTTTAATTGTGATTCAACCTCTTCCGTAAACACAAGTTGTTTGGAGTTAATAAAGTGCTTAAATCTGAACAAATGTTTTTGGGGTTTTTTCCCCCTCTCTGCAGGCTCATTGGTGGGCCATCCTGATTGTTATCCTGGTTCTGTCTGGAGTGATGGGCTGCATCGTCTGCCTCTGTGGCAGTCCCTTGAACACTCGTGACCTGGACACATCCACAACTACTCCTGCTTCAAGAAATACAATTTAATTATAACATAAAAATATATTTATTACTCTTGTTTGATGATGAGGGGGAAATTAAAGTAGCTGAGCTGCACTTGAATGATGCATTTAGACAGTCTTGTGTTGTATTGCAATCGGAGAACTGCAAATGACCTCTGTGGGGGCGAAACACCTGCTCAGCTCCCCTCATGCCGGTTTGTCACCAGATATCTTTGTACGTCACAATGTTTCTGCCTTTGCTTATCCCTGGAGGGGTAGATTCTCAGTAAGGCTCCTGGGATACATGTGCTGTGGAAAATGTTTCCAGCAAACCTGGGCATGTGCAGGTTTCCTCAAAGGCTGCCGCGTGCTGCGACTCTGAAGTCGCAATGTAAAGGCACCTGAACACTTTAGTGGAGTGCTTTGGATGTCAACCAGCTTTCCATCTTGGTGCAAATTAGTGAGCACAGGAACAGGACGTCAGGAATTCGTGCTTCTAGTTGTGTACGATGGAAACGGGTGGCGGAGCTGTCCTGATTTATTCTTGTCTGTATTCAGACTTTATTTGTTCACATTTTTTCCTCAAAAGAAATTGGGATTTCATGTGAAAAAACAGAAAGCAGCCCGGCATTGTGAACTGGAAGCAAATGTTGATACAGTTCTCAACATTCGATTTAAATTGCTGCATTTGTCTTCAACCCTCTTTGCTCTGATATCCAGCCTTCCATTTTCTAACACCCATGTCTCTCGTGGGGTCGGGAGGAGTGCTGGTGCCTATCCTGATATCCCAAAATAAAATTAATTCTAACTGAATTCTGCCTCCAATCTTCTTAGATAAATCAAAATTTTAAAAAAAAAATTAAAAAAAACAAATTCCAAATTTTTATTTCTCAGAATTAGATTAGAGGCAGAATAATTCTGCTAAATTCTGGGGAAAAAAAGTCACAATTCTAAGAAAACAAATTCTGATTTTCTTTTTCAGTGGTCCTAATTTTCTTCCAGTGGAAACTGCTTTTATTTAATTGACAAAATATTATTTAAACACGCAACAGTTATTTTCAAGCTTCTATGCACGTGTCCTTTTGGGCCACAAAACTTTGACAGACTGGATTTGGCCTGCAGACCTCGAGTTTGACCTTTCAGATTTTTATTACAAAAAAAATATATATATATTTTTCCTTCACAATATTGCACAACTTTCTATTCTTAATACGGCATAAATTCACAACAAAATGCACTAATATGTGGCCTGAGGGAACAAAATGAATGCGTTTTTCCAAGGTATTGTATAATACCTGTAATATAACAAATCTGAGAAAAGAACCAGGAAATAATTTGGAATAAAAACATAATTTTAGGTCATTATGACTACTTAAAAATAAATGTTTCCAGGTCACTGCCAACTCAAGTGTCTTAATTTGACTCCTTTTCGTGTCTCCTTGAGACAGTCGGGAGAAAAACAAAAAACTTGTGTGTCACAACAGTAAGAACGTGAAGGAATGATGCATCCCAGTTTGGATAATCTCAGACTTTGTTGCTCTTTTAAATCAGAAATGGTCATGTGAGAGTTTAACCTGTTCTTCTTGAACCAAAAACAAATTTGATTTTGGTAATAAAGTGAAACCAACTGTTGGCAAAGACAAAAAAATATTTCTCCATCACAATTTAGAACTGAAGTAGACAGCTTAACTTTGGCAAATATTGTTTATTAAAGAATTTATACAGTACAGTGTTTGACTCCTTTACAAATATATACCAAAAAAATTCATCTATAGACAAAAATAGAAGACAGTGGTTCTTAATAAAAACATTGTTATGGTATTTATATAGATTTACAGTACATGGAAAATATTCTCTGTTTGTGCAAATGTGTAGGATGTAATATAAAGTCACAATGATAATACTGATCTCTGGAGAGTTGATAACATTTAGTTGAATGAATGAAATCGAACCAAAAAACACAGAAAATACTCAAACCAGCATCACATGCTTATGAAACATATAAATATATTTTATCAGTTTGCCACATCTTTGTGACGCAACAGAGCTATACAGTAGCAGCACAAACTACAACACAAAACAGCAGCGTTGGCTGCTTTGGTTCCTTCAGTACAAGTCATAATTCGAAATGACGACTTTATTGCACACAGAGGTGAAAAACTGAGAAAACCATGGAGAGAATATGTAGTGAGTGTTTACACAGTACAGTGGTGAGTGCTCAATTTGACCGACTGGGCAAAACAAATGCATTTTTACAAAGACCCTGCAGGAAAAAAATAAAATAAAAACATGATTGTATTTCCCCCTTCCTTTAGAGACAGGAGTCTGCCGCCTATTTGTTTTTGTTTTTTTTTATGGTTTCTGCATGTATATATTTTATGGCATTACTACCTGCAAATCCAGTCAGAGCTCAACTTGAGCTCTGACTCAAGTCAGAGCTCAAGTACAGCCAAGCTAGTAAGTTTCCATTTGAAAACGTACAACCTTTACCCTCTTTGCACCAAACAACCATGTTTTTCCATCCGTCTATGACCCATAAAAATAACCTCTAAGTCCTTGGAAATATAAACATCCACACTGATTAGGTTTTATCAGCCACTACGAGTTTCCCAATTGTTTTCTAACACAAAAATATCAGTTAGTCATGCCCGAACAATAAAGAAATGTTTCCAATTAAAATTATCCCACTGCTGTGCATCAAGGTGTAAGAGTACCATAAATAACTTACTTTATTTCAATGACAATAGTTATGCATCATAAAAAATAAGCTTTTTGCAAGATATTTTACAGCATTTACATGAATTAACATCGATAGATATGTACAAGGGTTTTTTTATGTCTGAAAGATACAAATAGTGTATAAATTATGTCTTAATTGGGAAAATTTTAACATTTATCAACATATTTTCCTTATCATCAGTCATTCTTCAGAGTTACCCTGCAGAATAAGAGAGCTCATGGTCACTGTTCAGCTTTACAGAAATATAGTGATAGAAAAAACAAAGACTAAAACTCACCTCTTTGAAATTGGTTTACGTTTCATTCTCCATTCATCTTTACATTTAACAAATGTGACCAAGTGTGAGCTGTGGGCATCAGGGTCTTTCAAACAGAAAACCATCCTGAAAAAGAAAGTTAGTTGATTTGATGCGACGCTTTATCAATCTTCATTAACAGGCTCCAAACTAAAGCAAATGCCAATACCGACTTTATGACAAAGCTGTTTTGATATTGTAATCCATTTCTGTTCAGAAGTTGACATTTCTGACTTCAACATGAAGCCCAACATGCCATCCTCTCACTTTAAAAACTGAAATCAGCAGCAGTAAACTATCTATAATCTCCTCTGTTACTTTGTATCTAACTGAATCGGTTGCAGCCATTGTCCATGAAAACCACTACAAGTTTTTACTGTCAAAAACTTAAAGTGCTTAAAAGAACAGATTTCTGATTATTATGTTACTGTTTTTGTTTTTTTTTAATCTAGCTTGTAAAAGTTGCCTGATTGACGACAACGGGAAACTAATCTTTCTGCTTGTCTAATTTATTAAAGTGCATCTAAATTTGTTTTGAAATGCAACTTCCCAGATAAATTAAACCCAGTGTGTGCTAAAAGCTAATGGTTCTCTGTTTACTCCGGCTTCCTCACACAGTATAAAAATATACAAGTCAGGTTAAGCAGTCTCTCCAAATTTCCCCTAAAGGTAATTGTGCACTAGTATCGCTGTGTCCTGTTTGTGATTGGTCAGAAGGTGTCATTGGTCCCACCTTCCGACCAAGGACAGATGTAGAACCAATCACAAACCACTCCTATTGCCAAACCAAATCTTAAAAAAAAAGAAAAAGGAAAAACTAATTCATTGATCATCAAAATGAAGGTACAAATTATTGGTGCAATTTTGTAGACAGAAAAAAATCAACTACATATAGATTTAAACAATATTTTAGGAAAAAGAAAAATTCATTTTTGCATCAATGGAAGAGGCTTCACTAATCTCAACTTACTTTTGTTGCGTCTCGCCACTTTTGATGCGGATTTTGTGAACCGGCACACTGTCGGCGTTCCCAGACCACCAAGAGGAAACCATCTTTAACAGGTTGGACACCGACCAGCTGTTTGTCTCCAGCCACTTAAACTTCAACATCAGCAGGTCACCAATATCAGTTTCGGTGACCAGAAGAAACGAATGTGTCCTGTTTGTCTCGAGTCTTTCCTTCCTAAAAATACAAAGGAATGTCACTGCTCATAAAAGGTTTCCTTTATCTCCGGCTTGAGAAACGGACATCACAAAACATGATAGCGCTGATGAAGCAAAACTAAATGAGTTTAGGTTAATGTGTCTCAAGCTACTGTTTAGGCGTTACAAAACTTCACATAACTTGCAATCATGGTGCTATAAGTCCCTTAGACGAAGCATTTAAAGTTGCTGACTCACAGCTTAAGCTCCAGGTTTTCAGCCTCTCCTTTGGTTCCATACAGAGAGACGGTGAGAGACGGCTCCATCTCCGACATGTTCACTTTACTGGAGAAGTGGATCTTCAGCTGGTAATGGTAAACTATCAGGACATGGAGAGAAGGTGACATTTAGAAAGCGGAAAATGTGCAGAGGATTAAATTAAGCTTCAAGTAATCAGAGTTTTGCAACCAAAATCTCAACAACTACTAATCTCTTTTCTAAACAAACATGACTTGTCTTGTTTGTGCAATATTATTAGCACATTTAACCCAGTTAACACTTGCACGCCTGTTGTTGACCGGTTTTACTGACCTCTGAAAGGCATGGAAGCTCGTGTCTTGGTGTACATCTGAACGCTGTGCAGCCTGCGGATTTGGCTTGTGCTGTAGCCGACAGTGTTGCAGCGTCCCCTGCGACAGCTCAGACACATGCCGCGGTCGAACATGTCGTTGCTGCCGCACTGGTAGGCCTTGGCAGGTTCCTGCTCGTTCAGCAGGGAGTCGATGAAAAGATGGATGGAGCGCTCGTGTTCGCACTTCATCGCATCGTTGATGGCTGTTACATGAGGAGCAAATGAGAATGAATAAAAGGAACACATCTTAACAGATGGAGATAAAACGATAAAATAAAGACAGTTTGCTTCATTGACAGACAATGAAGGTAAAGGAAGCAAGTAAGAAAAAAATAAACTATCTGAAAACATGTAAAGTACACATGACCTCAATGTTCAATATGTTGGATTGATGGTAAATCTCCACCCCAATTGTCAAGAACACTCGATTACTAAAACATTCATTTACAACAGCCCTAAGTACAACACATTTAGCGCAAATTAATTTCTCAAAACTGACCGTCTTCACTATACATGCTGAAAAAAAAACAAAAAACATGTAGACAAAAAGTGTCCCTTGTCTGACTAATGAACTTTAAAATGTTTGTTTCTTTTATACCTTTTATGTCTGTATGTTAGCATCTCTTTCTTTTTTGACTCTTTTTGCTAATACTTTAGTTTTTCTTTTCTGTCCTGTAAATATTTTCGAACGACCGTGTGTATGAATGGTGTTACATAAAACTTATTTCTCTGACCCGTCGACTTCGTTCTTTGGTCTTCATTATGCTGTTTGTTCACTAACAAACTTGTGAGGCTTTCACGGCAGAACTGTAAATATATTAAGCCATAATTGAACACGATGGCTCTGTTGGCTAACTAGATGTCTTCTAAAAATCAAATGGTACTGGCTTTCATTTTGGGGTATCAGAATAAAGGGGTTGAATAGACACCACACCTTTCATATGCATATTTGTAAAAGTTTGAGTTAAATTTAATTAAACTTAGTGGCTGGTTAAAAAAAGTTTAATATTGTATTTTGTATTTCCAAGACATACAATGTCAACTTGTTTTACTGAGAACAAAATTGTTTTGAAGACAAAAAGTGTTTTTAAAAACCCCAATATTAAAGCGTAAACAGAATCTTTACCAAATATCCCAAAGTTAGCGATTTTCTCCAAGGCGCCCCTCATGTTGCAGCCCGGCTGGAAGCTGCCCCCGTTGGGGTAGATGTCCACGTGGCCGATGGGTTGCTGTATCCCGATGCTGAGACCCAGAAAACCCTGAGTGAAGGTGTGGAGGACGTCCACGAAGTGGGCGTCATCTGGAGAGAGGCGCCTGTGGGCGTGTTCGCCCTCAAAGTCAGGCCCAGCTGGATCCAGACCTTCAAAAAAAGAAAAAGCAATGCAATGAGTGGGATGAGTGAGATTTCACTGTCAATTTGCTCATCTTTTTTTGGTAATTTAGTTGTTTACCGGTAATCCGTCCAACTTTGTTGTTGGCATGGCTGCCAGCAAATCCAGCCACATGAGCCCCCAGGCTGTAGCCGATCAGGTGCAGCTTATCAAGAGGCAGATTGGTGGTTTCCTTTAAAAATATAAATACTTAATGAAAACCCATCAGTTTGGAATGAGTCACAAAAACATTTCTAAGGTGTAGGACTCAAAATCACAATGAGGGCCATTATCTACAAATGTAGAAAACTTGGAACAGTGGTCAATCTTCTCAGAAGTGGACAGCCAACAAAAACTACAAGAGGGAAGAGAACAGCAACAACTCATCCTCACAAAAAAAAAGAAGAAAAAAAACAAAAAACACAAAACAATGTCTGAAGTTTTGCAGGCTTTCCTTGAGTCGGTTAAGGTCAGTGTTTATGATTCGACAAAAAGATGGATGAGGCAAATTACATCAAGGAGAGACCGAAAAAGACCTTAAAGATTCCCAGACACTTTGGGAAAATATTTATTTGTAGACTGAAAAGACACAGAGGAACAGTTTTGTATATACATGTCCCATTACATTGGGCGCAAAACAAATGCAGTTTATTAAATAAGCATCAACAGCTAAAGAAAATAGTTTTGAGGGACGTGGAGTTGATGGAACCATGAATCCTGTTCTCTGGCAGAAAAAGGGTTTAATGTCTGGAAATCAAACTGATTACTTAAAGTTCGAAAAATGTAAGACAATTATCAGAGAAACACCAGAAACTCCACCTCTGAATGGTTAAAAAAAATAAATAAAAAAAAAAGGGTTTCAGAGTGGCCTACGTCAAGTTCAGACTTAAATCTTAGTATAAACTTGATGAGACTGTTCACACTTCAAATCCCTCCGATGTGCCTCAAAACAAAGACACTGGCCTAAACTTCCTCAACCATTAGTTTTTAGGTTACTTAGGACCAGGCTGCCAAAGATAGCCTTTTTTCCATTCAATAAGTCAAATCATTATTTGATGGCTGCATTTTGGTGATTTCCATTTGATAGTAAAACTATTTAATAATTTGAAACATTCCAGTCTAACAAAAAAAAAAAAAAAAAAGAAAACGGGAAAATACATATGCCAAACACTGAACATTTTTAAACTGGCGAACCATAACATCAAAATTATTAAAGTACTTATTGAACATCTTTCTACTGAAATAATAAATATTTTTCAAATGAATTATTCACAAAGCAAAATCATTAAAAAAAAAAAAAAAAAAAAGTATAAAAATGAAAGAAAGGACCACTCACCTCGATCCAGTCAATGAAGCGTGCGATCTCTCTTCCCACTGCTTTGGTTTTCTGAACTGCGACCACATAGTGGTTCTGAGCCGAGCTCAGCCAGTCCACCACAACAACGTTGGCCGTCTGCTCCCTCTCGTACAGCGCAGACACCAACTTAGGCATCCAGCTTTCAAACATACCGCTCAGCTTTTAGCAGAACAGTTAAAATGTTTTTTAAAAATTTGAAAAAAAAGCCTAAATGTACTTAAAGTAGTAACTTTTAAGCAATTTCTAGCATGCGCTTTAAAAGTTGCTGTGCTCACCGTCCATCCATGGATCACCAGGAAGGTTTTGGATGTGCTGTTGAAGGCGCAGGCCGCCAGGGTCTCTGGTTTTCCGAGAACAATGTAGCAGAGGTCGTCGTCGGGATGGGATGGATTACGCAGGGAGAATTTTGCGATAGCCGAGTGATGTTCATCCTCGTCAAACAAGTCTTTCAGAGGGCCAAGGAAGTTGCCTGAATAAAAAAGTTAAAAGGAGTTACTTTCAACAAATCATAATGACAGAAAACCCAACTAAATAACTAACTACAAAAAAATTCCAGAGTAAAGAGTTGCTAGGTTAGATAAAATCAGAGCTGTGGGGTTACAGTGGTTCTCCAGGCCTGGACAGACTTCCACATTCTCTTCATCCCCCCCCCCCCGCACCTTTGTTCCTGCCGTCTCAGGCTATAATTAGTTTTTTGGTCCCAGAGACACTTGTATGCTCATTTTACTCAACTCAGCTCAGGCTGAGCTGATTTTCACAGCAGCAACCTCAGACACTTGTCGGTAAAGTCTTGACTTCAATAACTTGATCAGTGCTTTCCAACATTATTAACCTTCTTTAAGCATTTATCGGCCTCAGAGATCTCTGTATTTTTATTAGCATTTATGTACAATAATTGTGAAATGAAATCAAACTACGGTTTCCCTTTTTGTTTATCAGTAGAGCTCTCACTGTGACATAGAGAGTCGATATTTGATAGAAATAACTTTTGCCGCGACAGCAGATGCAGGTCTTCTGGTCTGTTTCAACCAACTGTGAACATCTAGAGATTCAAATTGTTGCCTCTGTTTTCGGGGGCAAAATACCTCATGGTCAATTGAGAAGAAAAAAATTGCCATTCTTACAGATTAGCATGCATTAATCTAAAGGCCTTTCGTTGCTGCTCCTTAAGGGTATTTGGTGTCGTCGTCCTGCAGGAAGGTAAACCTCAGACCCGGTCTCAAGTCTGTTTGCAGTTTTATTTTTTCCTAGGACTTTTCTGTGTTTATCCTAATCCATAATCAACTCTGACCAGAAGTTGATCCTTCTTAAGAATTCCCACAGCATGATGCTGCTACCACCATGTTTCACAGTGGGGACGGTGTCCACAGAGTGACTTGGACCAGCACAGCTTCTTGGATGTCAGCAAAGCAAGTAATTATTTTTCATCTTATCTCATCTTGGAGCAATATTACAAAGTTAATCATTAGGTTATTTTAGTCAAGTTATCTTTACTGGATGTTATTTTATTGGAGAAAAGGGATCTGATCTAAGCACATCCCACATTTCAGATTATTTGGAATTATTCAGAATGATGTACTTTGTTGCAGTCTGCTACAAAGTATGCTTTGCGAGGCCCTCTACACTGAAGTTATCAGGATGTAGAGCATGATTTGCTTAGACATTAAAAGCTTTTCTGCACGACAAAAGCAACACGCCATCCCGCAGACATTTAATCATTACTTAATGAGTGAATGATTGTTGGGCCGCATGCTTTATTGCTCTGCAGGCTTATTAATATGCACCAGGGTAAACGTGAACTCACCAAATGCAGAATCAGTGAGATCTTCTTCCAGGGAAGTCGCTTTTTGCGCATCCGCATTCAACACCACGAAGCACAGAAGCCAAAGTTGCCAGGCTCTCATCTCTTACAACCACAAATCCTTTGAGAGAATCGCTCTAATTAGTTGTGAGTCCCACGCCGCGGTTGGATGGACAGGACTACAGTTTCCGTCTTGGTGGGCGTTCAGCGCTGTAGTCTGGGCCACATTGGACCGAATGCGTCTTAAATAGCGCCTGTGAACTTCTGCCTCGTCATTGGCTGCGGACCTCCGGGCGGAAGGTAAATGATTGGCCTGCGCCATGGGAAGAGTTAGCGAGAGTAGCTTCATGAAAAACAGCTGAGCAAATCTGCTAGTGGAGGTTTTAAGTTACATTCAGCAACAAAACAGACCCGGCGTGAGGAATTCATTCCACTCCGGGATTGTTTACTAACTCTGCTCATTTGGAGTTTCACATGTAAATTAGATAAAAACACTGAGCCGTGAACATTATACAGAAACTATACAATTTATTTGCAGAACCGACAACCTTGCTTTTGTAGGATTAACTTTAATTAAAGTTTGGTTTCCTATATATATATATATATATATATATATATATATATATATATAAAGTTTTGGGTCATGTTTCAGGACTACGATGGAGTTATACCAAAACTGTTTCAGACTATGTTCACTTCTGTAAATTGCTTGTATATTTAGTAGTGTGAAATGTCAAATATTTAATAAAGTGTGGACTAAAAATGATGGCAACAATCACAAACACACATTTTCTAGAGAGAAGCAGGTGATGCAATACTACCTGCATGTTAATATGCAGGTAGTACTACCACATAGTATCCCTCTTCCAGACTGAATGTCTTCCTCCATTTGGACAAACAAAGGCATCTGTTCTCGGGACTCAGCGTTACATAATCCAGATGGCTGAATACAAATAGCAAATGCATGTCATCGGTCTGATTTCTCAGTGTAAATCACTGGCTCTGTACGGTTTGTTGCTGGTGAGTCTGGACAACAGAAAAATCTTGGCATCGAATCAGATCCTCCTTATTTGCTTTTATCTGTCACTTCCTGACAGTGACGATTCTGCAACCGCCCAGGGCAGCATCTGGCAGGGGACAACATTGAGATGTGAGAGATCAGCCACGCTCCCCGCTAATCTCCCTGGGTCCTCAAATCGTCCACCTGAATATTAGCTTTGATAAATCAAACACGTTCTTTCATTTCCTAGCTGTCATCTGCCGATAATCAAACAAACTTAAGATATAGGAATTAAACGTTTTTCATACTTTCCAGTTTAAAGCTCAATTTGTTCGCACAATAGACAGTTTGAAGGTTTTCATTCAGCTTTTCCTCCACACATATTCTTTGAGAGAAAATTATGCCAAAATCACAACAGCAACAAATTGCTCGTGTAAAAAATGTTTTTATGATGCATTTTGCTCCAAACCAGCAAGCTGATTATTGTTTCTACTTTCTGAATGTTTTGCTCTGAAATAATTCACCTCATTGTATGAATAGCTTTGAGCAGTACTAGATAAAGACGCCAGCTCATCCACATTACAGATACAGATTTTTATTTAATTTAAAGTCCAGGCTGATTGATGTGAATAAGATTCAAAAACATCTGCAGTTCCTAGTTTGCATCAACTTTCATCCTGAGACCTTTGATCTACTTCAGAAAAAAATAAAAATTTCACTCAAGGCTAAATGCAGTTGCATGCTGTTGAAAGACAACATGCTCACAGATGAGTGAATGCGCTTTAATTCACTGCTGCTAATTTCGTTTCCCAGAGTTCTGGCACTGGATGCAAGACAAGCCGGGCAGGAGGCCAATGAGGTGATGGTTCAGGTCCCACAATTATTGTTACGAAGGTCAGCTGAAGATAAAAGTTCTTGTGATTACGCCTCCATGCTGGAAACAGCCTTCATGTGACAGGCTGGTTACTGCAGGAGGATTATACTTAAACAGAATAAACAAGTTAAAATTACAACAATAACAAAAAAAACAACAACTATATATTAATGTGTAGTTTAAGAATCAAAGTAGTTTTAGGTTTCAAGGTTTTAAACAACATGTTTGAAGGATCTCACATTACTCAAAACTGTACATGTTTACACTGAATAGTAGTTTTGATGAATATATATAGCTTTTTGATTTTATGTACACATTGCTATGTTTTATTTAAGAACATCATAGTAATATTCTGCGATGGACTTGCAACCTAACCAGGGTGAACTCCTCATCTCCAGTGGCCACTGGAAATAGAAACCGGGCTCCCCGCACTAATACAAGGATAAACAGGTTTAGACAATGACTGATTGAATAGAAAGTAATATTATGCCAGTTAGTGTCCTTGATAAGACACATCAGTCTTTATGTTTAGGGTTTGCACACCAACAAATTGTTAAGACAGTGAAGAGATTTTTAGTGAGCTCAAAAAAGAACTTAAATAGTACAAACTGAATGAACCACAGAGGTTCATCCAGTGCAAGACCACTGGGAGAGATACAGGAAGATCTGACTAAAATGGCAAAAAATATATATATAAATATAAATATTTAAATGTTGTGTAGGTGATGATTAGAAAAATGAATAAGTGATCGATGCACTGATGCAGAAAAGCTGTTAAGGGAGAAAAGAGTTGAAACACTGAGACAAGCCAATTTAAACATCATAAGAAATGTGGGAGCAGAAAAAGACTTGCACACTTAAAGAGTTATGTAAATAAATCTAAAACATATATGCACAAGAAAAACGGCAAAATACTAAACCCCAAACGGAAAAGTCAAAGAAGTTCTCATGTCCAGTAAGGACATTCGCCCTGAACTTATTAAGGTGTTAATATTCTCTTCAGAAAGTTTCAGGAAACTGAAGGGTTTCCTGAAAGCCTCCAGAGATGCAAACTCCCAGTGGATTACCCCATCGCCACTGATAAGGCCAGTCACCCTATGAAAGGAGTTCATTTCAGTGGTTTATATCCAGGAACCATTTCATTCAGGCATCAACCGAATGTGATCTGGACTCTGTCACGGCTGACAGAGGAGTTCATGGACCAGATATGAAGACAATGTCTGGTTTGAGAACCTACAACATGACTACATGAAGCATTTTGCTCTGCATATAAAAATATGTGTGAGAGTTTGTTGAGATGTTAAAGTAAACTTTGTAACTTTGGCTGATATAGTCTGAAATAGTTACCATGCTGCCAGCACAGAATAAATGTGTGCTTGGTTTAGTTTGATTCATGGAAAGAAAGTTTTACTTTAAACTGAGACAATTTTATTTACATCTGAAGAAGTGCAGCTTACAAATGCAGGGCAGACTTCTTACATTAATGTAAGTAACTTTTGAGATATTGCTCCTGGTGAATGCCAGCTGGCCGAAGAGCTGTTATCCTTCTTCGAACATGTCAACACTTTCTTCGAAAAGCAGTGACAGCATTTGTTTTTCCACCCCTGTTGCTGCAGTTCATATCCGATTGGTCTGGGCTTTGCAGGGGAGAGACTCTGACTTGAAGAGGAGAGGGAGCCGAGGAGGAGTGTGAGTCCGACGCCAGAGCTCCGCGGTGGAGATTTACAGGCTCCTGGAGAGACTCTCATAAGTTTGCAGAAAATGTTTCTTGATTTTTATGATCTTCCAGGACTTATTTCCAAATCTTATTTCTAGGAATGGCTTATGGTGTTGTTTCGTGCAAATCAGATACAATGAGAGCAGAGAGAAGTAAACAGTATTTATGGGTTTCATCCTGCTATTTCACACAAACACTTCATAGAAAGAAAGACGTTTAAACATTTTTCACATGTATACAGCTGTAAGTTTAGTTCATGTGGTTTTCTTAATCAGATGCAGTTGAGCCCAGAGTTATTCATACCCCTCTGCACTGTTGATGTGCATCAGAGATACTTTTACTTCACTGTTTTACTCCTTACTCATTGACATTTTTGCTCGGAAGACTTGTTGTTCTTATAATTAAGAGCAACCAATTTGTATGACATATTTCAGTAACAGATCAACTTTATGTCTGAAGTCTGCAAACAGGTCACCAGTCTTTGGGGGTTGATGTGGTCGGTCCAGACAGCTTGAACTTTTCTGTACACGTAGTGATTTTTCAGTCCGGTCTTGTTGTGGTAGTTTAGTAGAGAACATGAGCATATGTGAGAGTTTGTCTGGATTCAGCTTCTGTAATAGACTGATGATTGGTTCAGGTTCTGCACCAAAGATCAAAATGAAAAATCCTCTATTGTTGAATCCCATTATGGTGGTTTAAAATACTGACACTTTGTCATCTGACTCTTTGTTATGCAGTATTAACAAGGATGCATCACATTCACTGGAGATGGCAACTGATGAACTGCCCGCAACTTGAGATAAATTTATAAAGCTTTGGTGTTGCTCATTAAATCGGGCCAATAACTGAATCTCCAGGAGTTTTTTCTTTATGTGGGATAGTTGTTGTTTGCGGTTGGTCTATGCAAATCATTTGGAACAAGGAGATGAAACCATTTGGCCCAGTAAGCCTTTAGTCCCACTGCCTTTTGGAAGCACGCATCCATAGAGACAGATGGGAATCCCTGTTGCTGGAGGAGACGCATGCGAGTCAACCAGAGTGCAAAGGAAGAGAAACTCAAGTATTTTTATGAGTGTAATCAGCCTGAAAATATGTTTGGCTTACATCTTCTGGCCAGCTTTGTCTTCGACTGACTTCAGCTTCCTTCCTCTGAAACTGTGGATGTTTACTTCTGAGCAGTGAGTCTGTGAATTTAGCACTTTCTTTTCACTTGTAGACATTTCAATCAACATATAAGGCTCTTATGTGGTGTTTATTTTCTGGCAATGTTTTGTGAAATGTTATAAAATGATAACATTTGGTTTTATAAAGAGTGAAAGAAGCAGATAGCTCAATGGTAAATCTCTCAGTGCTGATAATATGACATGGCCAGATGTCTTTTATCTTTTTGGATTTAGTTTCCTAAGTATTCAGGCTTGGAAAACTTGTCAAGCCAAGTCAATGTTTTTGTCTGGATGATATAATCACTTGAGGATCAGCATCTGTCAGCTGAAGGTGAATTTGAGCTTCCTGACCACCACATTTAGCCAATGTAAATACGTTTGTAAAGACTCCTTCATCTGATTTCAGTTCATTAACTTCATCCAGTTCCCAAGCATTGCTTGGGAACTTTCCAGGTTTTTTCACAAGCCATTGAAAATCTCTTCGACAGGAGAAAATGGTTGACAGAGGTGCTGGGGTTACATATGGACTGTTTTGCATTAAAGACAGCTCTCTGTTTTATTTTTGTGCTGGATGTTGCTTTGAACCTTCTTAAAGGTTTTGTATTTCAGCACTAATAAACCTGAAGCATCTGGTAGAGAGAGAAGAGGATCACATTTATCAGACATTAAGTGACTAAAGTTTCTGTGACGAGAGCAGCAGCCTTCACAGACAAAAATGCATTTTTTTTTCATTATTATTTTTCATTTTACAATTTTTCTATATCTCACAAATTGTTGGAAATAGGCAGCTAACAATTAAAAAAAAAACAGGAAAATAAATGGACCAAATTTCTTGTTTATTTCACATTCATTAAAAACTCTCCCCTGTAGGCAGAGAACTGGTGAAACATTTTTTTAATAAAAAATCCTTTAAAATCCAGACTATTTTGTTAAAACAAATTCAACCATTTGTGGGTCGGGATAAATCCCAGATGTTTCAGGATCATGACAACACCTCTGAGAATCACCAAAGGCCTATTATGTCCTGGTGTGACTAAGACTTGTTAAACAACTCGGCACTTAACACCACTTATTTCGTAAACTTTTTCCAATCAAATGTTGTTCAGGGAAAAATAAAAAATAATCTTTCCCAGCCCACAGCTGGAAAAACACAACACTTGAAATCACAACTTTAAGTGATATTTGGACGGCTATTAACATTGTTTCCCTGATTTATTTGTGTGAGTTGTGATGTTCATAGATTGTTGTTAATTTGTTTTTTTATTCTTTTAATGAATGCCACTTTCTGTTTATACATTTTAGAGGTATTGTTAAGTTTGTTATTGCCCCTTCAGTGCCTCAACTCCTATTTTGTGCTTGGTTGAAGTGTGCAGAAGTTTTCTTTTTGCTTGTTCTGGTCAATTACGTTATCAGTGACCTAACATGTTTTTTACTTTTGTCGAGCCACAGGATTCTGGACCATGCACTTTCGCTCTGTCTATTCTGGTTTTCTGATTGTATTATTTTCAGGGAACATGATGAACATGTCAGCTGCTACGCTGATGACACCCACAATTATTAATGAATCATTCCTTACTGACCAAATGAGTTAGATAATCTTCCATCTGGTTTTATAGGTTCAAATTATCCAACCTATAAAACCAGGATTTTCCCCCCACCCCCCACTCATATTTGTCATGGTATAGTTTCATTACTTTTAGATAGGATTGGTTTTCTGGACTACAGCGATGTAACGTTGGACATAGGATTGTCTTTCCGTCAACAGGCCTTTGGAAAAACAGCCTTTTTTCAGCATCTGGAGCTTCCTGCACCAAGCAAAAGCTAAAAATGTGAGCTTTCATGTTTTTTATGCTGTTTTAGGTGCACAAAAAACATCTGTTAATAAATAGTGCTGCAATGACACTGTCAGCTTACAGATTTTCTCTGTATTTTCTTCACATTGTCGCCTTTGTCACATTTAAATGATCATCAAAAAATTATCAGACAAATATACCTCAACTAAATTCTAAATGTTTTCAAATCATCATCTAATTTCAGAAAGGAATTAAGTTATTTAAGCTTCAAGTTGGTCCCATGTGAAAATGCAGTCACCACTCTTGGTAAATCATAAATAAGTTGTAATTAACCAAATTAATTGAGTTCGGTGACACCAGCCACACACAGGTTTGGTTATGATCTTAATGGGTTTTTTATGGTTCCTGTGGTTTTGTTCCGTTTTTCATGATTTTGTACATTTCCGTCTTTTTGTGCAGCTCATCATAATTTCTGCTTAGTGCTTTTGTTTCATGTTCTTGTTTTCTTTCATTTTCCAGCTTTCCTTTTTTCCTGGTTTATTTGGGAGTTGCATGGTAGAGCTGGAGTCTTCTCTGTGGGTACGAAGTTTTTAATTTGCCTTGTATCTTTCATAGTTTGTCCTATTTGCAAGTAACTTTTTCTATAAATAGTCTTTTTTATTCACATTGTTTGTTATACAGTTTTGTATATTAAACAGATATGTAAATCTATTTAACAATGTTTACAATTAATGTCAAAATGTTTAAAATTAACCTTGAATGGTGGTGCACTTCTTAAAACAGCTGCTTGGCATCAAGAAGGCTTTGGGTTCAAAACCTGGGCTGGGTTTGTAGGTACTTTCTCGGTACTCAGACTTTCTCTCACAGTCCAAATATTTGCATCTGAAGTTTCCTTGTCTCTCTCTGTTGTTTCCTTGTGAGTGTGTTTAAACTGGTGACTTCTCCAGGCACCAGGCCCATTGTGACCTTACATTGAGAACATAGACAATGGATTGATGGTTTATGAAGTGCAAACCCTCGTCAAGAGGAAGCTGAGCTCTGACCAAACCATAAAATAACCTCACATAACCCATGTATCACGTGACTGAGGAGGGAGATTTATTGTTTTTTAAAGTTCAGACTATTTCTGAGTGGAAAGCTGGAATGAAATAACCCCAGATCTTAATTCTTATGAAATGATGATTGCTTAACAATGATGTTTTCGTATTTTTAACATAACTGTGAACCAGTCGAACTTTAACCCATTATTTACTTGGCACCAGCTTCGTACATCGACACATGGCACTGAGTGTCCTGACTTTGAGAAAAAAGGATTTCGTTGAGCAGCTGAAATGAATAATCCAGAATCTCAACACCAAATAGCAAAATGTCAAAATCAGGCCATTTGCACATAGAAATTAATATCTGTTTCTGATTGGAACCAGGCTCTCAGAAACGTGCACCCATATTGCACATAGCGATCTTTAGTACTTCCTGTAGTAAATTTGATCTGTTTTGACCTGCAAGTTTTAGCCAGACACTCATTTTCTTGGCCTGCTGGAAATGGAAAAAAAACCCCATCTAGTTCTTGGATATTTATGAGTTTGAGTGCAACCACCTTTGAAATCTCTGGAAGAGACTGATGGCCACATTAGTATCTTCAGGAAGTCCTTCATGAACCAAGCCTTGGTGAATTATCAGTGTTTGAAGGTCAATAGCTACACACCCTCAACTATTTTACAGATGACATGAAATTGTCTTCAAGAATTTCCTGATATTGGATAAGAGCTCTTACCCTCATTATCTTGCTCAGATTTGCAGAAGCTGTCAAGTTGTTGAGAGGTAAGACAAAAAGGCATGAATACTCATATTTTGTTACAATTTAGAGCCTGTTTTTTACAAATATGGAAGGAAATCAGGGTCCACCTGATGAAAACACCACTTACACAGGCCCTGGGCAAACGTCTGTGCGAGCCCACAGTCCAACGCATTCATAAATTCAATCATTTTTCAAAAGCAACTAGAGCAAGAAAAAATATCTTGATCTGGGGTGTAGCTCTTTATTATACCATTCCTGGACTCTTTCTGTGAAACAGTGTACCGGATTCCGGTTCATTAAAAAAAGTCAATGCTGGCTCAGTCTAACCAACGCTCCCAAAGCTTTTCCCATGAAAAACATTTTAAAATGCTTCATTTATAGAAATACAAGCGGCAATGCAAGCCTGCCAACATATATTACAGCTTCATATACAAATATATAAATGTACAATCAATAAATACAGTGCGAAGTCTTCTTCTTGAGATGTACGGTGAGCATTAAGGCTTGCTTGGGGATTTTTTTTTTTTCTTCTTCTTCTTTTAGGCTCAATTTGTGGCTCTGCGTAAACTATGAGTTGGAACTCTGTTTCTGGATAATTAAACTTGCTATACTTAAAAATACTGAAATGAAAGAATGCAAATCACTAATATGGTGCAGTTTGACCATTCTTGACATCTTAAACACTGACCAATGACACAAAACGCAGCAAAATCAAAGAACAAACAACACTTCAAGAGATTAGGTGTTGGCATGTGGCTCATGTTCAAAAAGAAAAGATCGCTGATGCTGATTACAGTATTTACAAGGAACACTATTATCGACTTCAGTAGATAGCGAAAGTTTCTTTGGTCCCTGTCGATTGTTGGTAATTAGTGGTTAAAAAAAAAAAGTAACTGTGGGCACAAAATAGTTGATTAGAAAACAAACACAGAAATGTGCCATGTTTATGCCTATCACTAAGAATCATTTACAGGTTATCAATAATCCCAGTTCACATAGGCAAAGGAAACACAACTTTTCAGGGTTCTGAAATTACATCAAAGTCAATAAAAACGGTTCATACGCGATACACAAGCATAAACAATGATTACAAAGCAGCAATAGCTACTTAAAATGGACAGTTTTTTTTTTTTTTTTTTTTTAAATAACAAGCACATCCTCAAAAATGAAACCAGTAACTTTTCTTGCAACAGCAGAATTTGAAGAGAGACACAGGAAGTCAGAAGAAAAGTGATTTCATAAACTGCGGATGAGGTTGGTTTGGTTTCAGGGCAAAAGTAGGAAGATAGGATCATTCACTAAGTGTCCAGGTGTCTGCAAATGGTTCCCCAGTGTTTCTGTGTGCTATCCATCTTTGGTTGCGCAACTAGAGATGGATGAGGATTCCGGTGAGCAATTTCAAGTTTTCTTCAAGCCTCGTTCTGGCCAAAGAGACTACCCTGCGTCTTGAGTCTGTGCATCCTGGCGGGAAGAAAAGTTGAAAACATCAAGTTCAACGCTGATCGGGGTTTAGGTTCATCAGGATTGAGTCTGTTGGGAGATGAGTGATGGTAACTTACTGTCTTTCTTTACGGCTCAGTGTGTCTTCTTTTGACTTGACAAAGACTGTGTTTTCCCCTCCTCTAACCAGGTAAGCAAACTCTCCTTCTTTTGCGTTAAAGATCACCCTGCAATCATACAGATAATATATGTTCAGTCAACAATAAACATTTAATTCTAGAGTAAATAAATGTTAGTATGAAGACAAAGAACTCACTTGGACTGAGTCTCGCCACATTTGATGCGGAGCTTTCGGAGGTGAAACTTGCTGCTGCCCCAAAGGTCGGACCAGCTGAAAAGTGCGTCCTTCTCCCAGCGGATCTTGACGATCATCAGGTCACCAATGTCCACGTCGGTGGTGATCAGGAAGGACAAGGTGCTGTTGCTATCAAGGGTGGGCCTGATAGGTTAAAGGAGGAAATATGTTCAGAGATTGGCATATTTGATTAGTCTTATTACATGTAAATATTCACTGAGAAACTGGCTGCTGACCAGAATTCTCGTCACAGTAGAAGTAGTGACTGAAGGAAGGAGATTGAAAGTTAGCTGGTTTTAGTCCCACTGAGTTGTTGGAGTCATAAAAAGCCTAAAAGCTACAGAACGCTTAGATAAAGTAAGGGTGTACCTTTGCTACGGGGAAAGCAAATGGACAACTGGTTGCATTTTGTTATGCTAACCAAGAAAACTCTGATAGTTGCTCTAACAGAAGATGCCATAAACCATTTAGATTATTCCTTCTGCCATCCTTTTGCCTTTGTTTGATAATATTAATGAAATCCTGTTTAACTGTGAAGCTGTGAAACATCACCCATTCTCTAACACACAGTGTGACATCTCCTTCATGTCCTGCTGTACATTATTAGTAATCGACCGTAGAAACACTGCTAAAGGAATGAGTCATTTTACTATCTAACATAGGTGTAAGATCACATATCTCTCCTCTCAAATATTAAGTTGTTTTTAATATTAAAACTGTAATTGTTTGTTTTAATGAATATAGAGAAAGAAAGGAATATATTTTGTTACAGTCCACTTCTGTATTTTGAAGTATACAAAAATTATTAGCATGAAAAGGAGCAAATTAAATACACTATTTGTTGTATTATTTTTGCTCTGATTTTATTTATAGATACCCTTATCCACAAACATATATCCATAATATGTATGTGGATTTCCAATGATGGAAATGAGAATTTTGTTTATTTTAGTTCACTATGAGCGTTTAATTATTAGGACAGTTGTGCGTTCAGTTTAGTTTTCTTGGTAAGAAAAGCTGCTCATAGTGCTTTAAAAAATGATCTAAAATCAGAAGTGGGATGTTCTCACAAAACCTGAAGCCTGAAATCGGTTTCAGACCCTCATTTCCACCAACATATGCTGATGAACAACACTGTATGCTCAGCTTCATGTACGTACAGGACAAGCGGGATGTCCTCCTTCTCTCCGTGGGTTCCATACAGTGAAATCTTGATTGGCTGCTCACTGAAGCTCTGTTTGTCCTTGCTGAAGAAGTGTGCCTTCACTTGGTAATGGAAAACTGCAAGATGGAAAGAAGATTCACTCTCAGTGAAATTTATATATTTCTATTTGGGCTTTATTTCACCTTTGATTAGAGCTTCAAACACAGATTAGCATATTCTTGTTTGGCTTCTAGCATGCATGTGCAGACCCTTAAAAGCTCTTGAAACAGCTTGCTATTTATCAAGTAAATGTTAACACATTTGCTGATTTGTGATTTCTAAAAAAACTAAATTTTTCCACTGCCAAAGACATGCATAGGTATCGCTTTACTTCAACATACTTTAGCAACTAAAATACCCATGACCTCATGAATGCACGGAGCTTGCTGTCCTTGTGAAGCTGTATTAAGTTTCCACAATCACTGTCGGGTCTAAGGAGCCGCATTTATCGAGCCACGGTAGCTAATATTCTGAGGATTAATTTTAAGGAAGGCATGTGCACGATTTAACTCCCAGTAATGCAGACTAAGGCATGTAAATCCAGGAAGACTTTTCTACTTTTCTTAGATGTTAAATAGATTTCCTTTCTGTACTTGCAGTCAACATTCAAGAACAAATTTTCCTCTCCGTGAAAAAGTCAAGTTTACTTTAGTTTCACACCGTTTCTGTTGAGATTTACCTTTGTAAGGCATCATATCCCGAGTCTTGAGGTACATCCTGGCACTGCGGGCCGTCCGGACCTTGTTGATGTTGTAGCCAAGCTTGTTGCATCGGTTCTTCCTGCAGCTCAGGCACATTCCCTTGTTGAAGGTGTCCTTGGAGTTGCAGCGGTAGGCCATGCTCTGCTGCTGGGTGTTCAGCAGCGAGTCGATGAACAAGTGGATGGAGCGCTCATGGGAGCATTTGATAAGCTGATCCATATCTGCAAACAAGAAGGCAAGAAGGCTCTTGGTTTTTTGCAGATAAATGCTGGTGGAGGCAGAAAATTACTTCCTGGTGTTTGTTCTCCTTTTTTCATTCATAGACAGTCACAAAAGAGGAAGCAGAAGGCATCCAAGGCTAAGTTCTGGTTTCTAAAAGCATGAAGCAACAAAATATCGAGGAAATACACCTGACATTTTGCTCACTTTGTGTTTTTAGCTTGAAATGTTATGAATGGAGGCAAAAACACTTTAACCTGCAGCTATTTGTTTTAGCAAGTATTTGACTGGCTTCTGACTGAAATTTCTTAACAATATAGTATTCCTAAGACTGGTATACTTAAAAACAAAAAAAAAGCTAATTAATGCATATCTCTTTATCTCTAAAAGCCTGGAAGGTTTTGAGTTACATACTTTGGAGGCCCTTGATCCCTTCTGATGCAATCCCCAGCAAGGTATTCTGGATGTCACAACCCGGCTGGAAGGTTCCTCCATTGGGGTAAATGTCAATGTGGCCCACTGGTCTCTGGATGCCAATGCTGCGGTCTGGAGAGCCTCTGGTGTTGGTGTGCAGGACGTCCACGAACTGGGCATCGCCTCGGGACAGAGTGCTCTGCTCGTCTGCGTGCTCGAAGGTGGGACCGGCGGGATCCAGACCTGGGCACGAGAACAAAACAATCGATTAGCTGTGGAGATAAACATGACTGGAGATAAAGTGCTACCATTTGGAACACTTATGTTTCAAAGAATTAAAGGCCTGAAAGTCTGTACTCAATCTGACCTCCTTCTGATTTGTGCAGGCAACAACAACAACAAAAAAAAAAACAAGTCTGATGGTGCTTAATGGCCCACTGCTCTCAGATCTAGTAAATACACCATTATTTGAAGGAGGTCAGAGAGATTTTAAAGCTGGATCAACTTCATAGAAGCAAATTGGAGCTCTAACTCTGACACAAATTGGCTGCATGCACACACACAATGGAGGTCTGGAATGTAGAGGGTGACGGATTCAGACATATATACATGAAGGTATGCATCAACAACCTTAAGAACTCAATTTAATACTAAAATAACCAAACAGCCTGTTAAAAAGATATTTTAACAGGCTGTCTAAATTTTTAAATCTAAATTTTTTAGATTTAAAATTTTTAGATTTTTTTAAATCTAAATTTAAAAAAGGTCTTTTTTTTTTTTTAGATTATAATCCAAGGTTCCTAACACGTCAAAACTGAATTATTTCCCAGTCAATTTTTCAAAGTTCTCAGCCTCCTTTAACCATTTTTATCATACAAATACCATAAATTTAATACTTTATATGAAATTATGTCATTAATGGATGGATTGATACTAAATCAGAACTGCAAAACCCTTTAATCAAACTGCTGACTTTTTCAGACTGTACAGGAATCCTGGTAGTCATTTAAGTCACCTGTGATCCTGCTGATCTTATGGTCAGTGAGATCTCCAGCAATTCCGGCCACATGTGCTCCCAGACTGTATCCCAAAAGATGAATCCTCTCCCAGGGCAACTGCAGCTCTTTCTGCAAAGCGACAAAACAAGTGAGATGTGTGCAAGGAACGCCTTAACACAATCGAGAGGGAAGCCTGCAGAAATGAAAGCTGCACTTGGCAACGCTCTAAAGCGTTCTGCCCCAGGAAGAATGTGGGAAATAATCCAGAAAAAGGATTTGGTGCAATTTCATACTGTGCCAAATTCTAGACTGCGTTTAAAGTTTGAAGTTGCGTAAGTAAAGGGAAAGCTTCAGGCTGTCGCAAAAGCCGTGCCTTTGCTAACACTAAGCCTTGCAACCATGGCCGCAGACATGACTATAAAATGTGTTTATAGCCATTTAAAATCTCATAGCGTAGACAAGCATAACCACATGGCCTCATTGGAAAGAGAGCATTAAGGAGCAGATTTTAGTCGCTGATCTGAACTTGGCGACTAAAATCACATGTTATATTTACAACACTCAAAGCGCTAATGCAGAGAGGGTGAGCCAACAGCTCACCTGCAGCCATGTAACGAACTTGGCCACATCTCGGCCAACCAGCTTGGTGTACGCCGCGGAGGTGGGGTAGTGCTGGTTGGCGCGGGTCAGCCAATCCACCACAATCACGTTAGCAGTTGGCACGCGCTCATACAGGGCGGACACCAGCTTGGGCACCCAGCTCTCAAACATCCCCGTTACCTGCAGGGGAAAAGAATAAAAGCAGCAGGTGAAACTGTGACCCGCATAAGAACAAGATCAATGAATAAATATCTCCTCAGGGAATTTTGCAAAGGTTTGTAGATAAACGCTGATAGTCATGATTTGTACTACTGATGCCTAATGTCTCAAAGAACTGTGAAACATAAGATTTTTCTTAACCAAGTAACATCAGGTTCTCATCGAGTTTGCACTGTCAAGGAATCGACTAGTATAAGAATCTTCGCTATGCTAAATATGAGTAATAATCCTGAACATCAACATGGTGTAGTTGCTTTGAAAAGGGAAGCAAAATCACTCAAACTGCTGCTAAGATTATATAGCATGTAATAGTTTGAGTATTGCCATCACAACTTTTGTATTTTGCATCATAAATATTGACTGTACCCTACTTTCTAAGAGGTTATTGGACAGTATTTTATCCCTTTTGGTTTGCCGTTCTGCATTTTAAATGCCCCACACATGAAGTGAGCTGGTTAATTAGTAAGGCTATCTGCTCTGATAGCCAACCTGAAGTCAGCTAGTGAACAGACATGCTGATCACAGCAGTGTGGGACTTCTTCATTTTCCACATCATAAACTGCCCGTGTTTCCTGAGATTTTAAATATTTCCGAAATATTCCAAATTCATCATCTTATAAGCAAAGGTATAGAAGAATTATTTTTGCCCTCTGACAGGCAGTGAACAGCAGCAGGTTAAAGGACAAAGCAGAGCTGTGTTTTGAAATCATGTTTTCATTAACGTATATGTAACAAAAAAGAGTTTTCTATATAGTAATCAGTTTTATATGTTTTTTTTTTTGTTTTTTTTTTACTTCCATAGCAGTTTAGCTTGTGCTGCAGAAAACATGTGGATGACAATGCACACATGGTCAGGTCAGCTGCCATATGGCGTGATTTATCCAGCACTGCCTCTGTGTTTAGTTGGAGACTGGCCAAGGTCTCATCAGGTCCAAATTGTGCAGCATAACTGGCTTTAAATCAAATTACAGCAGAAGATGCATGCATGGACTGTGTGCTTTTTTTTCCCCCTCCGCAGCTCGTGTTTTTTGCCATCATATGTTGCAGGATTTTCATTTATTTATTTATTTATTCTACGCAGAAGCTTTGCGTACAAATTCAGTTCCGGTGTCACTAACCGTCCAGCCATGTATCACAATGAACGTCTGGGTTTCGGGATTGAATGCGCACTCGGTGATGGTTTCTGGTCTGCCGGCCACCATGTAGCACATGTCATCATCCGGGAGCTCGGCGGTGCGCAGGGAGAACTTGGACACGATGTCAGTGAAATCCGTCATCCATTCAGTGGTGGTTGGCACAGGCGCATCGGTGACTGTGCTGTTTGCTGTTGCAAAACAAACACCAACAGAGAGCATCGGGGTTAATCTGCACTGTCCGGTCGGACAATTAGGGTTTGTTCACAGAGAAGCATTTTAAATGCTGGTTGGCTGATTGTTAATAACGTAAATGTGCGTTAAGTTAATTGTGAACTTTTTTTTTTTACGCAAAAGTGACTGAATAATGCGTGTCAGTGTCGCCCCCTTTTGTCCTTTCTGAATCTTTACCGGGAAAACGTCATTTCTTGACACACGACAGCATTTCTACATTTTAAATCAAACCAAATAACTGAATGCAGGCTTTCCCCCCCCCCCCCTCTTATAAATGAATCATTTTTAATGGATCGGAGCATGTGTTTAAAAAAAAAGAGTCGGTCTAATTCAAATTCAACGCTCAAGCTGAGTAAAACAGTTGTTTTATTATTCAAAGATGAATAAACCTTATTGTGTGAAGAAATTATTTTCTAAATCTACTTCAACCGACGTTTCCTCTCTCTTCTTATCTATCATCAGATCTAAAAAAAAAAAAAAAAAAAGAAAAAGAACAAGCTCCTGCCTGCTGCTTTTCTTCACGCACACATGGAGCTGCATGCAGACCTGCGCTCTCTCTTTTTAAAAAACGGGTTATTACAGGTCAAAACGTGGAGGCGCATGCAGCCATAAACCTGCTATCATCATATTTATCCTCCATTCATCTGTTTCTCGTTTAAAACTGTATGTCTCATCAGAATCAGTGTGGGTCTTACCAAAAGCAGTAGAGTTGGCTGCGGGTTCAACATCTGAAGAAAAAGTTGCGTGGATGTTTCCCAAAGTTATCCAAACAGTCACAAAGCAAATAATCTCTTTTCCCATGTTGTTGCTGAGTTATTCTTTTGATTTGGGCTTCCTGATCTTAAAGTTATTATTGTTCTTGTTATTATTTGGTTGGTCGAATAGTTGTGGATCCGCTTAAACCCAAAGCACCGATGACAAAGTGGTATGCTGTTTGCGGTTTAAGGGTGAAGCTGCTTATGGTCTGTAACAGTTGCTGCTGCAGGTCATCTTAATGGGTTGCTCATTTGAATACTCGAGCCTGATTGGCTGGACGGTTTTTGGGGGGCGGAGATTAAACGCTGTCCCAGCTCTGAAAAAAAAAAAAAAAAAAAAAAAACTAAGGAGGTTGGTCATCCTGCTGTGAGGAAAGCGGGGCCCTTGGCAGCCAAGCAGAGGGTTTCATTTACCGAGCGCCGTTAATGTCAGCTCCCAACTGTCCGCGTGTCTGGTTTTAGTGATTACACCACACTTTCCTTTGATCTGCTGCCAAAATGATGTGGTATTAGGTATTTTTGTCACACATTAGGACGTTCAAAGGTTTACAACTAATTTAAAAAGCACCATTTAAACCAGTTAGAGAAAGAAAACCTCATCCTTTGTGTTTGTGGGACACATTTTATTTTTAGGACAGCAAGGTTGTTTGCACTGCTGCACTGCAGCAAAACAGGATGGAATCCTGGCCAGGGCATTTTCTGCAGCAGGCTGGTTTTCCCCAGGTACTCCAGTTTCCTCCTGCAGTCCAAAAACATGACTGTTGGGTTAAATGACCTCTTGAATTGGTCCTTGGTATAAGAGTGAGTGTGCGTAGTTTGGTTGTTTGTTCAGTGTATATTTGACTGTCCTGTGATGGACTTGTGACTTGTCCAGGGTGAAGCCCAGCTGAAACCTTGCAGAGATACGTGGTAGGTTCAGACAGTGGATGGATTAACGCTCAATTCTTTCATTTTATAAAGATGAATATAAATATCTAATGCTGACAAATGTGACAACGCTGGAAGAGATGCACCCAAGAGACCTGCAGCTGTAATTGCAGCACATGTTGCACAGATTTTTATTTGGTTTTAAAAAAAAAACACACACAGTATGAGCATCTCCATACTGGACACTACTTTGTATGTCACACAAAAACCCAAATAAAATGTTATGAAGTTTTTTTGTGGCAAAATGTGGAAAAGTGTCAATAGTTGTCAAAAGGCACTGCAAAGATGTGCAACAAGTTCTAAAGCAAAATCTTGAATGATATTAAGGATTTATTATTGGGAGATTATAGCATAGGGCAAGTTTTCTCTATTTGTTCAGAACTATTTCAGTTCTTTGTCTGGTTGAAAAATCCAAATACTGAACAGCCGTAGTAATTTGCTTCTTCTGACCCATGCTCACCACCAGCCTTGGACCCAACCATCACATCAGCGACGCATATTTCCCTCATGACAGCTGTGCTGTTCGTCTGAATTTTAAAACTCATTGCTCTGTCGTAGCTCTAAGGTCCCCAAACCCAAGCAGAACAAGTGTTGGACATTTTCTGGCAGAAAGCTACTCCACTTCCTTCGGCTCCTTTCATGTAATAGAAGTGAATCGGGAGTTTTGGGAGTCGGCTCAGTCAGATCAGCTTTAAGCCGTGAGCCGTGATGGGGAGACATGCAACATGAACCCATCAGGACAGTTGTCCTGCAACTTTTAGTTGTGCCTCTGCTGCTCCACACCTGAAAAGAATAATTAGGTCATTAGCAAGGCTCTGGAGAACTTATCTACACGATAAGGAGGTAATTAAGCCATTTGATTCCAGTGTTTTATACCTGTGGCTCATCTAAAAACTGCAGGACAGCGGCCCTTGAGGACTGCAGTTTGACACCCCAGTAAATCTAGAGTGTGGACACCATAATCAGAAGCAGTCTTCTCATTCTGAGGAAAATATTCACGGTCCAACTGGCAAAGCTCCACTGCTTTGTGGGGCCTCACTGTAAGTGTGGGGGCCCCAAGCAGCTGCTTTGTTAGTGTGAGCATCACGTTCTATGGCATACACCGCTGGTGGTTGCATTGTTACCCAATGTCGAAGGAAGACAGATGTTTCCTGTGTACATTGAAAAGAGGCAAAGGTTTAACATCACTTCTTCATGTTGAGAGGACTGTGGCACCTGAAACACATGATTTATGACTTTTACTAAATGCAGAAACTACAGAGAAGACAAAGCTGAGAGCAACAACAACAACAACAAAAAAGAAGATTTAAAAAAACTGTCTGTCTTTCCCTTTGTAAGGAGGATGGGGCATTGTTGGTGGTGTGCTTTCAGACTGGGGCCCACTGTCTGATAATCCGTCCATACATTCAGGATCTCTCACATACATGAGAGCTGTGTGGGTGTGGTACACGGTTCCACTTTCTCATTGGCTGACCAAGACTGAAAAGGTTTCCAGAAGAAACCCTCGTACCTCTTGAGAAGGACATTCTCCCCTCATATCGGGTCACGGGAAATAAAAACAAGATGTGGATTGAGACACCATGCGCACTCTATGCCTGCGCTTCAAGCATTTTGTCCCGTCAGTTCACAGAGCCAGCTTCAGAGCAAGACGTGAGCGTGGGTTACGAGATTTTGAGTTCAAAATGGACTGTTATATCATTTCATCACCCTGAAAGCGGAAAGCAGAGGCTGATGGAGAATATAAAGGAGATGAAACACTTTCATGATATTGCACAGGAAGATGCCAGGTTTCTTAGCTGTGATAACAAAGTGAAAAGTGTCAAATGTGTTGTGCAGAAACACAGACGTGACAAACCCTATCCATCACAATAATTCAAATTCAAAAATATTTTATTGATCCCAAAGGAAAATTAAATGTCACCCTCCTGTCTTGAATGCTGCTCCTCTTTCATTTTAGTCATTCAAAATCCCAAATTTTCTTTTTTAATTGTCTCAAATTGTTTTTATTCAGGGTTTTTGCCACAGAAAGACCACCACAGCTACCTTTTCTAAAAAGTGCCGATCTCAAAATTTGGCATAGAATGGATTTGCGACTCGCAGAACCTTGATTGGGAACGTACTTGAGGTGACAAACTAAACTTGGTACAAAAGAAGCGATGTAACACAAGAAAATTTCCCCCACATGATGACACTACCAGCAGCCGCCTGAACTGTTGTTACAAACCGGGATAGATTCATCCTTCCCTGTTGTTTTATCCCAAACACTGACTCTACCATCCAAAAGATGCAGCTGAAAATGAGGTTTTCCATACCAGGCAGTAGTCTTTGTGAACCTTTGTGAATTGCAGCAGCATCAGTTTCTGATTGTCTGCCAGCAGCGGCTCCACAGCTGCTGTGGCCCATCTGCTGCACGGTTTGACATGCTCTTCGCTCAGAGATGGCATCCATTCTGCTCCGACCTCTGACATCAACAGGGCGGTTTTGCCCAGTTTGAGTTTCAGCAAGTTTCTCATCGTCGAGATGCCTAAATCCCGCAATCTAATTGGCTAAATTGCTATTTGTGTTAGGTTAATCTGAGGTAGCGAGGTCTACCTAAGATTTCTTGCCTAATAGCACGTGAGTCAATTCTGTTGGCAAAACATTTCTGACCAGTCAGGTCATGGGGTCACTGTGGGCTTGTTTTCTACTGACACACATCAGAGGTCGAATGAGCAGCTCACACAGGTTGATGTGAGTCACCAGCAGCCATGTGAACTCAGAGGTCCAAGCTGCTTTGGAGGAGTCAGGGGACACGACGTTTAGCTGTTCTCTGCATCTACTGTAAATGACTGCAGCATGTCTGTCTGTGTCTGTGGAGAAGGTAATGCTTATGGGCCGAGCAGAGGGTCCAACCCAGCGATTAGACAGAAGAGAAACGCCCATTCCTTAGTTTGTGATTCCAGGTTTGGTCGCTACATGACCGAGGGAAAGGCCAGCAGTGATAACCGACTAGGCAGAAATCCTGCGATACACACCCAGCCTCCAAGCAAAGTTGAACTTCATAGATGTGGGTTTTTTTCAGCTACTTTACCCAGACATTTCTCAGCTGCTGGGGGGTTGTTGTGGCTCAGAAGAAATCATGTCAGATAAACACTGTGAAAGTGGGTGGGTCAGAGATAGCGAGGGCCTCAGAGGCCAGCAAAGACAGCTTTCGCTTTTAAAGCTCCCAAATCACTCAGTTTGCTCTTCCTTGAAGGAAATCAAAGGGATCTTGACAGGAAAAAACAGAGATGGCCTCCGTTTCCTGTTGCTGCTTTTATCACGAGACGCTCACAAGCCCAAAGAGAGCACATTTGTTTCACATTTATCCCATCTGCTCAATCCGACTGTCTGAAGCTGCTTACCAGATCAGAGCTGCGCGTCCATCCCCATAAATGCTATGTGTGCCGAGAGTTTCAGATCTAGTTGCAAATATTTAAATTAGCAATAAATATTTTACATGTGTCTCTTTGTTGCCTCTCTCATGCCTGCAGGGTTTCCATGTGTTTACAGGATGTTAAAATGCTCCCAGGAGACACTCAGGCCCTGGAGGTGAAGCTGCAGGTGCGGCTGAAGTCTTTGTGACAACATAGATAAGTTATACGTTTTTAATGTGTTGCTGCAAGAAGAGGTGTTGACGAACCTGCTGCCAACACACGCAGCTTGGAGCAAACGTCTGTTTCAAAGAGAGGATGCTGGGAGAAGCTAAATAACGGTTTCTCAGAACGATGCGGGTTGATTCTTTTTTTTCTTCTTCTTGTGTGTTTGGACACATGGAGTGTGTCTTTGTGTTTTAAATGTTACTCCATCCATCCAGCTTTCTTCTGAATGGCAAAGCAAAGCAAAATATTAACTTCCCCTTTTTTTAATTCTCTATCTGTCAGCCCATGTCAGTATTGTCACGGGGTGAATTCACGCATAAAAAATTTGATATCTAACTTGCATGCTTGACGTAAAACTCTGTGCAAGGCCATCCTCTGTTTTTATTCTCCTGCTGGGACTCTTTGACACTGCGTTCCTCTTTATCTGTGTGTCTCCACCTTCATTTCTGTCTGCATATCTTCCAGGACACAACAGAAAACGAAAAAGTCCTTCGAGAGAGGAGGTGTTGAGGTTGCATTTCCAGTGTTTGCTCCAATTAGCAGCAAACATGGTCCTTCTTTCAAACGGCTCATTCAAAGAGAGAGAAAGTCCCTCTGTGGGATTGAAAAGAAAGAGCCCCTACACAGCAGGAGTTTGCAAGATCCTCACTAAAGACTCAATAAGACTGTAAAATAAGTTGAACAAAGGCTATGAGAGAACATACCCGTGTTTCAGTCTTTTATTCCTGACTCGTGTGAAGACATTTTCTTCTTATTTTCTCATGGTGTCTCAAAAAGAAGCAATGTGTTTGAGGTTTGGCCTCGAAAAACATCCACAGGTCTTCCTCCAGATCACAAAAATGTTGTGAATTATCAGAAGCTTACAAAGCTGGGACATCATCATGATCTGGGTTTCCTGATATATCTAAAGCGGTGGTATCAGACTCATTTTCATTACGGGCCACATAAACATCACGAATGTCCTCAAAGCATCCCAGTGATATGGCAAAATGTTTTGATGAAACTACCTGTTACCAGACTGCTGAAATATTAAGGCTTCCTCGCCATTCGACAAGTACTTCTAAAAATGAAATAATATTAAACACTGAAGTAATTAAAACAGATTTGATTGACTGAGCTGACCAGAGGTGAGCTGCAGGCTTTTAATTTGACACATTTGACCAAAAGGCGCAGTGACATTATGTAGACTTATGAATATGAACCAAGTGAAATGTGTAGAGTCTTTTCTATCCCACCAGGCTTCAAGCAAAATAAAACTCCTTTAGTAATCCTAACTAACCCAAAACAGAGAAGAGTCAGGCTGATTTAATGTCAGACAAGTGACGAAAAAAAATTTCAGTTTACACGGCGTGTGTAAAATATCTGGTCTCGTGAGCAAACACACAGGGTAATGTACATGTTTCTGGCTGCACATATGTTGTGCAAACATCTGTTGGCAATATGTCTCTCAGGACACACAGAGCTCCCTCTGTCCTTTACCCACTGTGACCAGTACACAGATACGTTTAACTCACTCTTGCACACATATCGATTGTACAAGCAGTTTAGCACTTGTGTGGGCAGAACATCTGGACATGCAGCCATATTTCATCAATGCTCGCAGATGTGCATGCATGCATGCCGCCCCTGAGAAAGCGGAGTTTCTCAAGTTACTTCTGATGTCACAACTGGAGGACAAGAGGACATTTCGTAAACACTTTGGTTTCATTTGCTCCAGAGGATGCCAGCGTCTGGGAGGCGGCGGTGGGCTAAGATTACACACAAGGACCTCTGACAGGCCTGATCAGCTATGTGGAAACTCATCTTATCTGAGTTAAAATTTTACATGAGTAGCTCATTTCCTTTTGATTCAGTCAAAAGTGGCATGTTCTTAAAGTTCAGGTTAATCCGTGTGACCCTGGGACCGATTTTGTGTCTGGGCCTTCCAGCACAGGTGGTTTGTTCAGAAAAATACTTAGAGGGAAAATAATACCTACAAATCAAAATCATCTTATGATGGAAAATGTTAGGTACAAAACATCTTTTTTCACTTTTCATACATTGTCTTTAAATTCTCGGGGAAAAAGGATCACATTTATCCAGGGATTTTTACTCAAGGCAAATTTTGGTGCTTCCAAATCTGATTGCAATTAACTTATTAAAGTTGACTAAATCCACCAAGCCATGACCCAAAGAATGGGTGCAAATCCTGCTCTTACTGGTGAGACAGTTTTCAGTTTTTGTTGTTTTTAAATTCTTGGGATGCATTTCATTTAACAAGGCAAACATGCAAAACAATTTTTAAGTTTTGGATCAAAAACAATTTATACATCCCTTTCCTACAAATTTTTTTTTTAATTTAATTATTGTATGCTTAGTTTATTCCTGAGCAGGTAAAACAGGTCATGATATATTTTTTTGTGGTTTTTGGAAATTACGCTCCTTCCCCAAAAAATTATTTTAACCTGATAATTTTGGACATTATGACACCACTGTTACAGTTCCTTTGAAGAGTTGGATTTTATATACATTTACATCCATAGACATGATCAGCGCACACAGCTTCAGATCTTTGGATGCAATGATGGCTGAATAGTTTATAGAGGACATCGGAAATCCCAGGAATCAGCTCTCACTGTGGATCAATCTTTTGGTGCAATGTGGATAAAAAAAAAAAAAACTGTTCCCTTTTCCACATGAAGTCATCAGCACATGCAAAAACAATGGGGCTTGCAGATATATACACATGCCAGGAAGACAACTGAGCATTCAAGAGTGGGAACAGATATTTAGGTAAAAAAAAAAAAAGGAAACATCTGTGTAGAGTACTCAAAGATAATCAACAACTCAGCAAGAAAAAAAAAACATTCAAATGCATTAATGAAATAAAAAAACAAACTATAAAGACTATTAAGAATAGCTCATCTTAAATCACTCAAAAAAATTACAGCCACCTCTTGAAATGAACCAAATACACTATAAAGTTTTAAAAGGATGCAGCTTTGGGTAACAAAACTAGACAAACCAGTAACAAAATGAGGCAAGAAAAAAATCTACTTTACACATGCATTTTGACAAATACTTTGAACAATTCAAGTGGAAAACAACATCTTAGATAAACATAACGAAAAATAAAAAGGTGTGCAACTGCATCTTTTAGCTAGAGACATATCTTGTCAAGAGATTATAAATAATCTAAAGGATCTCCTGAAAATAAAGGTACCAGTTAGGAGGAGGATGGAAAAAAAATTCTTAGAATTAGTTAGTAAAGTCAAAACAAATTTTTGTGTTATATTCCGGCTACTTCACATTCAACTGTGAACTGTTCCAGTTAAAGCTGGCGATCAGGCCTGCCTGGTCTGACCGGCGTCCTCCTCCATCACCAGAGCCAATTCACTATGAGGCAGTGATCAGCTGACAGGTCCGGATTGCAAAGTCTGTGAGCAATTGCCTAGAGAAAATTGGATTTATTCATAATGAGTGATTTTAAAGTGATTTGTTAACTTATAAATCCTTTGCAGTGCTCTTCTGATTTTAGGCATGCCAGCAGCTCTTCCTGAAATGATCTTCCTCAGCTGTGGAAACAGCAGGTTTGAATCTCAAAGGAATCGACTGAGCCAGTTAGTCTGAAGTTCGCTGTCTTATTCTCACAGCAGGAGGTTTGGCTCGCATTATCCTTCTTGTGCCACTCCAGCAGTCTGCCACAGGGCTCCCACAAGAAGCACTTTGCCACTAAAACGAGACTATTTACTTGTAAAAATGTCTGTGTGCTAGTGTCGTGCCCATCTAACAACACTGATGAATTTATCGTTTTAAGGATTCAAACAATCTAAAGTTCTCAAACTCAAAAATCCGACAACATTTTTCAGTGTGTTCATCATTATACTGTATGATGAAGATCCAATTGTTTCTAATTTCAGCTTCACTGAGATATTTAACTTATAAACTCCCAGAAAACATTACATTTGTGAGAAAAGAAACTAATTTCTGCACCTATAGGCTGTTCATTTTCACCTCTGTATCTCATGGAACAGGCTTGATTTGGAAATCTTAGGGTTAGGATAACAATCAAAACTCTTTGTGACACTTACCATATTAGTGTATAATATGAGATGCTAAACACATTTAACAAATATCAAGCCGTTAGCTTTTTGCCTTGGTTTTTAATTGTTAATAAAGCGTTCCTTACTAACAACAGAAAGCTGGCAAAACTGAAATCAGAATCTGCTTATCGGTAGGTTGAATTATTTAAGATTTTAGATTTGAAATAAAATTCAAATCAGTGAGTGTCACATAAAAACTCACAGCACAACTTTATTTATTCTTTAATGGGGAAAATACGAGTCACAGCTGCAAATGAAAAAAACTTTTCAGAAAAAAAACAAAATGTAAATTTGTTTAGAAATCATTTCCATGTGGCTTAGGGTGAAGAAGTGAGCTCAGATTTTATTCGATCCCACGCAGACCACATGCAGCTGATGCTGTCATGACAAATGTGCAACTCTGGGTGGGTGAGTCAAAGACAGCACTGCATTTTAGGTAAATGTATTTTCCCTTCTACGTGTACAGTTAGGAGCCGGAGGACCAAAGTCCTTGCGGCTCCGCTGCTCTTCTGAACTCCGCCTGTGTTGGAAGGATGTTGTCTCAGCTTTGTTTTGGTTCTGCTGGTGAAGAAGCTCCGGGTGGATCCTCCTGTGGTGGATCACACTGGAGTCACATTTGGGGCATCAGATCACATTTCAGCAGATTCTGCCGCACAGTTCACACACGCACTGGGAAACAGCTGAGATCCACCCAAATAGTTTCAGAAAATCTGACTGATATGGTGATATCAATCCTCGCATACAGCTCTGGAACCTGCTGAAGATTTCAGATTGGGCAAACCAGCATCAAATATGATCTTTTTTTAATAGTGAACAAAAACAAACTTGTTGCAATAAATATTTAGCTTCTTGGATGACTCATATCAGCTTCCCACTACTGTTACAGATTAACCCATTGCACAGAGTTAAAGAGGCATAATTAGAAGTGAGTAACAGGAAGTCATGACCAAGTCAAGCTTTATGTTTTTGGTTTGTCTCTTGAAGGGAATCAATTATTAACTATCCCACATCAGTTTGGGTTTAATGAAACACAAACATTGTTATTAAATCCATGTGTTCCTTGATAGCCCAGAACAATTAAACTAGACCAATGAAAACACAAAACAAAAATAAACTATGACACATGAGTTACCGTTGCTGATTATTCTTAATTAATTCATTCATTAGAAACCATACAAGCTGTATTTTTGCAGCTGCAGAACATGAGCTCTTCCCCTCAAATCAGAAGACATCAGAGAAAAATAAACACAATCATGTTCAGGACAGCAGGAATCTGAGAAAATGAAGTTTCACAGCGAGGGGCCGACACTGATGATCAGAGGAGCCTCTTCTTTGCTCTGACCTCTGCTTGGCTCAATGGATGGACGCAAGTTTCTGTCTTGCACCTCTGAGGAATCTGCAGCCATTCTGAGGATCTAGCTGGTGTTTTTCTTCTCCCAGTGGTGCTCGTCATGTTGACCCTCCGACATCTGGTGGATTATTTGTAGTTGAGGAGTGGTCAGTCAAGGCCCTGCTTCTAAAAACTAACACTTTGTCATCTTCATAACATGTCCAGTGAGCCCCCAGACTCACATATCCTCCTTTTCTGCAGAACAGACTGGCGTTTTTAGAGTCGGATGCCATGAATTAATGCTGGTTTAGGCATAAACAGCATAAATCTACAGTTCAGCTCATCCAATATATTTACATCAGGTGATTCCTACAAATATATGCTTGGTTGGACATATATTTATGGTCATACACTGCTCTCTACTGGTGGAAATAGGAAGTCAAACAGGAAATTGTTTGGAAAATAAATATCAGATAGAAAGAAAAACATTTGCTTTACTTATTCAGTGATACATAAATAAATCCTTGCCCAGTTGAATTGTTTCAATTTGACAGATGAGTATTTAATTATTTCAGTTCATTTAAGTAAGTTTATTTCTATAGCCCCAATTCAACAAATGTCATCTGAAGGTCCTTGACAAGGATTAAAATTATATGTTGAATTGTATTATTGGATAAATCCAGTCATATTGACTGGCTAAAGCTCAGCGACAAACATTACAATTCAGTCATAGTTATATTATGACATAAAGATCCTCTAAAAACATGAAGGATTATTTTAGTGTCAAATTAATATTTTCTGTGCTGCACTGAACCATGAAATAATTTAGTTTGTCACTGTTGTGTTTCATACACACCTTCTGATTGGTTAAGCTGCTCAAGTAAATTTTACAACTATAATGACCACAATAGCTTTAAAACTGTCCACTTTAATAAGTAGGGTTGACATATATCCAGTTTTAAATTGTTTGACACATCTAATCATGTATTAATTGAGTTGTTTATTGCTGAAGTCCTATTTTCTCAATACTTTGTGGATACAAACAATGAAAAGTGTATGATGTGGTTCAAATGACTGTCACAAATATTTTTTTATGTGTCTGAGACAGATGATACCACGATGCTTGTTGAACGCTTAACACATTTGATCATCAGCAAAAACAGAAAGAGCTGCAGGTAAAAAGCTTTTAATTAAACTGAGTTAAACCGGAACCGTTTTTAGATAAAGCCACATAGACTTTTGTAACAGTAAAAGCTTTTCACAGTTGGTGCATGGATTTTTGAGAAATCTCACCCTAACAGTTACAATTGACATGGAAAACCTGAAGTTGGGCGTAGGTGACATTTCAAACTTTTGTTGATGAATTTTCCATTTTTATTTCAAGATAGGACTTTAGAGGAAGTTATACAAATGACCAAATAAGGTTTGATCCCGGTTGTGTTTGGAACATGTGCAACAACTCTATCTGGATGTCATTACAAAGCCAGCGCTCACATGAATGACAGACCAGAGGTTAACGTCATTTCCTGCTGAGACTATTTTTCCAGTCATAAATTAACTTCAAAAATCACCACTCTGTCTATGAAAAAAATCAGAAGCACATCAAGGACTACAGCCTACAAATCTACCAAGCGCCACCATCTGAGCCACCAAGCAGATGAGAAACATTATTGCTGTCTCGACCAAACCTGGGAGAACTTAATTTTCAAGGCAAGCACTACTAAAATTATGAAATTTTTATTTTTTCACCCTGTAAATTTAACAAGACATCAGCTTTTCTGAGCCGATTCAATATTAAAACAGTCTTTAATGAGAAACAGTAATACCCCAAGCATTACAAAGTCAAGACGATCTTGATTGAACATTTTAATTCATAATTCAGCATAAATTCCACTTGCAAACGGTGGAAAAAGCTAACAAGTACAGTTTAATGAATTGTGACATTTAAAACTCCTCATAAAAACCTGTATTTCCTAGATGTAAAATAAAAAGCTCCTCTTTCATAAAAAGAAACTTCTATTGATTAAAAATAATAAAACTTTGAACCAACAAAAACACAGGACAGTGGTGCTGAGGTTAGGTCCATGAACCCAGGTGTTATAAACATCTGAATTTATTACAGTCGGGGTGGATGCACAATGAAAATGGTCAATTTGTACAACTGGCAAGTACAGAGCAGAAGATCACTAACAATTAAAACAAGGCAAACCTACCAGGTAAAATCATGAAGATTTATGGCAAAAAAATAAAATAAAAATACAAAAACAATGTTGTGACCATTCAAAAACTGTACAATATCATGGGAGTCAGTAGCGTCGACCGAAAGCTCCTCCCTGGATGCCGCCGCCCTGCATCATCTGGTTCTGTCTGTTCAGAGCTCCCGACAGAGACTGAGACGTTCCTGTGTTCATGTAGCCTCCACGACTGCAACACACGAGAAAGACACACACACACATATATGACTATGTGCTGGCACCTTTTAAGCCTCTGGGCTGCAGACGAAGTTTAATATATGGAATAAAAGCTCATGATCTGCTCACCCTGCCATTCCTCCACGTGGCATGTGGCTCTGGCCTGGAATACCACCATCTCTACCTGAATTCAGGAGAGTAAAAAACTCCATCAGACATGTTGGTCCTACATGGTAAAACTACCATAACCAGAGGAAGTACTCACACCCTTTACCATTTTTCGCTTTGCCATGTAAGAACAGAAACTAACATACTTTTGTTACATTACTAGACTGTCTGTAGGTAGTTTAAAAAGCCTGTGTAACATACATAGTTAATTTAGCTACAGTTACAAATATATTAACTACGTAGCCACTTAAATATTGACAAATTAAATTACAGAAAAGGCAAAAGCCTGCTGGATGCAGAATACAATGAACATTAATATTTAATTGACAAAATCAGTGGGATTTGCTTTTCCTTTGCACGAACATATACACTGGTCAGAGACCAATGTATTGAGCTAAATACATAAGGAGAATCTAAGAGTGACTGGAAGAGATTGAAGTTTTTAATTTCCAGCAGGACAATGACTAAATGTACAGTCAAAGCCACAATGTGTGTCTTCATGTGCTAGAACAACCAGTTGTAGCTTAACTGCAGCAACGAAGAGCTGCAACTGAATTAACATGAATGAAACAGGTTGTTTCTTTTTTGTTGTTGTTTTAAGTTTTCAAGTTATTGAAAATGCTGCCACTTATTTTACAAAATGTTCAGTTTCAGGGAATGCAAGATATACAAGTTCACCAGCTGCTACCTTGCCATGGTCTGTCTCCATCCATCTTTCGGCCAGAATCCCAGTCGCGGCCACCATCCCTGAAAGAAAGACAGAATTGACATGGTGAACATCAGATTGGAGCTTACCCAGAAGCTGGGTCCAGGTCTGAGTGCTGCTCACCTTGGGTTCATGCGCTTGTCGTAGCCTCCGCCCCACGAATCTCTGCCGTGTCTGTCTGAGAAGTGCTGCACAAGACACACAAGTTATTGCCTTGATGCTGCCTTTGTGTTTCTTCCAACCAAACCAAATGGTTTTAAAGAAAGCTGTTTGTTTTCTAGTTAAGTGTTCACAGCACTGCTATGAGCTTAAAGATTCAGAATGAAAGAAACTTTGTGATCAGACCCTCTGAACCTCGTTTCCTCCTGTTTTTAAAAGTGTCAAACTACAAATGAGAATCTCAGTCATCTCACCTGTCCGTCGTCTTGGAAACGGCCACGGTCTCTGTGGTCGAAGTCCTGATAGCGATCTTGGCGACTGAAGTCTGAGCGGCCGAAACGGTCATCCATAGCCATGCGCTTGTCAGGCCAGTCGTCTTTTCTGGAAAAAAGAAGCAACTACTGTGAGATGCATCTCAGCATGTTGACACAAACCCAGCTCCAGATGGTCACTGTGCCGCCTACCTGTCCATGTCATACGGCCTCTTTACAGGCCGTCTGTCCTGCTCAAAGCGCAGCTGCTCCTGCTGCCTCCTCAGCTCCTCGCGCTCCCTCATTATCCTCTCTTGCTCGCGCCGCCGCTCATACTCGATCCGCATTCTTTCCCGCTCCAGGAACTGGCGCTCCATCCGGTCTGCCTCCAGCCGCTGCTTCTCCACCTGACGACGTAATGAAATTTTAGGATTTCATTATGAGGTGAAGTACGACTAAGATGTAAGGACATTTTGCTAAATTGTTACTCTTATCGGACCTCCAGCCAGCGTCGGTTATTCATCATCCTTTCCTCTCTTTCTCTGAACATTCGGATTCGCTCACGCTCTGACGGGTTCTCACGATTGCGATCACTGGAGATGGAATGGAAATAAATTTAACTTTGTATCAATGATGTTCAAGCTAAATAAAGCTCTTATTTGATTTTCTTTTTTTCTTTTGTTTTACTTATCCTTACTTGAATCTGAATCGTTCAGCCTCCCTCATCTCCCTCTCTCGCTGCCTCTGTTTCTCTCTCTTTCTCTGCGCCTTGATCTGGGCAAACGTCAGGATGTCTCTTCTCTCTTTGCTGGAAGAGGCACGACTCCGACTCTTAGAGCTCTAAAAAAAAACGCATGAGAAGCGTTAAAAATGAAAAGTCATCATCTGTACACCAGCAATTTCATAATTGACGTTTTCAAAATGGCAGAGGAAAAAAAGATGCAGAGTTTAAATATCTTTCAAAGAGAAGCAGCTGAGGGATCGTTTTCTTACCCTCTCCCTGCTTTTGCTTTTGGTCTTGACACTGACAACAGGCTCTCCCTTAGACTTGTCCATGACTACAGTCCTCTCATTTTGATCTGTAAATAAAAACAAATTGCAAAACTTTAGTTGCTAAGCAACTTTCTTTAAATCTGATTAATTTGTATTGAAGTTTAAAAAAAAAACAAAATTACCTTTGTCATCTTTGACTTCTCCTTCCGTTTTATCATCCTTTTCAGACCTAGACAAATAAATAAAATCATTTTCAGCTCAACCTCATGCTTGACTTCAGTTTTCTGAAACTCATTCTTAATTTTTTACAAGATAAATGATTGGTAAAGCATGCTTTAAACAAACATCCAAGACAAAGTTAGCACACCAAATGAATTTTGTATTCTTACTTGGAGTCAGTCGAGGGTCTCCTGTCGCTGGCAGTCTTATCAGCCGGCTTTTTTCCGGCAGGTTCATTTTTAGCCTAAAATGGGAAAATATAAGTTCTTTAAGAAGTCTTTTGTTTGCTTGAGAATACTTTCAACTGATTTGACCTAAAATCATAAATACTCTGATTAAAACACAGAGTTAGAGTGTAAAATTTGTTTCTGTTGTACAAATTCAAACCCGTACAGAAATGTACAGCTGTCTCCACTATTTCTCCACTATGATAAACGTGACATTAATTTTCTTACCCGTTCCACAAAGATCATCTTGCCATGCAGCTCGGTTCTGTGAAGGTGACTGATGCAGATGGTGGCCTCCTCTGAGGTAGACATGGTGACAAAGCCAAAGCACCGAGCCCCCGGGCTCTTAGCGTTGGTCACCACCTTCACGCCGACAACCTGAAGGGAAGATAACAAGGCCAACAACAAATAATTGCAAGTTTTAGTTTAGTTACATTTCAACTCAAGGATACACAAAATTCAAGTGTAGTATAAACTTTACTGGTTGTTATCCTTAAAATGTTTTGTTTCAATGGTTGTTGATGGATTTTCATGTTTATGTTGTAGTATTTATTCAGAAATCCAGAGAGCTATAAAATAATTCATATTTTCCAACATCTGTTTAATGTGTAAAACATTAAATTTGTACCTGTTAGACTGAATGGGAAAACATTTAACAATTATACCCATCTGTCATGAGATGGGCATTATTGGCTGAAGTGCTTCAACTAAACATTTCAGAACAAAGAAGTCTGAGACTCTGAGAAATAATGATTTTATCTTTCATTGTTTAATACGACAGCTCTCACGTTACACCCCAGTCCAGTTCTGATTGGTCAAACAGTCTGCAGGGATGACTCCTCTCCCAGAAGCACATTTTTTCCAAGGAGTTAAGTTCTGAGCCTCAAGCAGAACAACACTCACCCGACTGCCTCAGGCAGACTGAGGAGTAATTTCAGAATCCGTTGCAAGATATCGGTTTAGTTTTTCTTCACACACACTGAAGCTTTAGTAGCCTAAACAAATAAACCTACTAAGGGAAGATTTTCTATCTTTAGTCACTTGATTCTGATGTGATCCAAAGTGAGGAACCCATAGACATCCACAAAACCTGTATCAGGAGAGATAATTAACCTTGTAGCCTCGTGAGCACCCTGCCTTACGCAGACCAAACCCCTGTTGGAGCAAAAACGTCAAATACTAAAAGTTTGTGGTAACCATAACAGGAAAGACACGAGCTGATTCTGTGAGTGCTAAAATCTGGTTAAGTACAAAATTTTTTCCTGTTCAATTGTGTTGTTGGTTCTGTTGCTGAAAGCTGATGGTTTAAAGTTGGTTTCAAGGATTAATCTTCTATTTTTCACCTTTCTCCCTTTTAATTTAAAGAGGAGAAAGGGAGGAATAAGAACTCAGTCCTTTAGGTTTTGAACAGTTTAGATAAAAAGTATTTAAACATTCATTTCAGTTTACATTTTCAACTTATACAGAGGTTCGCAAATTAATTTGCGTTGCTCATCTTTAGATTTGTTTGTCAAATTAATTAGTGCTTGATAGTTAAATCTAATGATTGATTATGTTATGGATAACCTCTCAATGACACTTCCCTTTTAATTGAATTGCCAGTTATAAATGAAGTCTAAAAATATGCAGAATTCTCCAGATTCTTCATTCAATGTGTAACATGATTGCTCAAAGGGAAGGGAGTGAATTCATCCTTTAGATTGACTTTTTTAATCAATTATATCCCTAATTTTTGGCCCCGAAATAATTTAGCATTGCTATACTCACCTTGCCGTGTTTGCTGAATAAGGCCTTCAGATCAGTCGCTCTGCTGGTGGAAGACAGACCACTGACCCACAGATTTCTGCTACTGCTCGCTGCAACAACAGATAAAAGATAAGTGAGCTTATATACACTAAAGACTTGGATGACAGAGAGAGGGAAAAAAAATCCTTCACCTTTTTCATCCTTTGTCTCTGTCTTGGCGTCTTTTTCTTCAGAACTGGAAAGAAAGAAAAAAAATGTGAATAAACAAAAATAACAGAGCATACCGGAACTCCTGACATATTTAGACTTTGGTTATTAAGCGTTCATGTTTCAGTAAAGTGATTTAACGGTGAATAAATGGCAATCCACTCTCACATTCATTACTCATAAAATAGTAAAGCGGGACAGGTGAGTGCAGGGAATGACAAAATCATCTCAACTCCGCAGGAATTTTTTTTTTTACCTCCAAAGAGCATCCAAATTTTTGAAATCACAAAAGGGCCAATGCAACAGAGATAGCCATTTTGGTTTCTAGTAGACAGAAAGCAACAAACCTCTTGTTCTGATCATCGCCCTCTACTGAAGAGGACTCTTTCAGTGCTGAGGTTGAATCCACGGCAGCCTTATCCACAGTCTTCTCGTCCTCCTCACCCTTCTTAGACCCCTTTTCTGAATCAACAGATTCACCCGAGCCGCCCTGTTCGCTTACACTAACAGCCTGTGAGCTTTTGTTTTCAGAGTCAAGTGTCTCTTCTGGGACAGTATTCACATCCCCGGTCTCTTTGGCGTCATCCCCATCTCCAGATGCAGCGCTGCTGGACTTGGCACCAGCGTTGGACACGCCGTCTTCCCCTCCGGCGGCTTGCTCTTCTTCGGGGATCTGGTCCTGGTCTTCTTTTAGTGGCTCTGATAAACAAGACCCGGCTACTTTGTTATTTTCTACGGATTTAACAGGAATAGAATGGCACAGAGTTTAATCACTTCTGAAACACATCAATGCTTAACGAGGAACTGGCAAGGCCTGGATTACGAAACTCATGGCCACCTGGCTGTGCTCTTAAAATGAAGTATTAAAACGAAGAAGAAGACCCTAACAAAGAGACTGGAAGAGACCCCAAAGGCTGCAGAACGACCAATCAACTAAGGTGCAGCAAACACTTTGGTTCGTCTCTCGAGGAGAACCTCCTAGCACTAGTCACCTGATCCAAAACACACAGATCTCATTCAACGCTGATAAGAGCCACAAAACCAGCTGTGCAGCAGCAGCCAAAGCTCGCTGCAGATCCATCTTCTTCCAGCAAGGCGCATCCAGGGATCCACGTTTTTTTCGACAGAACTTCAGCTCAACTTGAGTCGTTTCGTCCAGATCATTTATGAATCACACAAATCTTATGGGATCTTCTTCATCTTAGTCTTCATGTGGCAAACCTAGAAACACTTCAAGCAGCTGCAATGGCTCAGTCAGCCCTGACCATAAGGAAAATGCAATTGCTGACCAAGTGCATAAGATTGTTAACCACAACTGTTTGAACAAATCAAAACAAATGATCTGTCCTTTTCAAGCAGAGTTGATTTTTATTTCAATAGGTTAACAAACCTCCGGCACAAAATCAGCAATTTCCTTTGGGCTTCCAGTCTCTGCTTCTGGTTGTAACTAAACTGTTTGCAAATCCAAACTTGACACTAAAAAGATTCCTTGGTAGACCTTCTGCTACAGTACCTGTCAGTCCTTCTTCAGCGCCGTCATCTGGATTCTGAAAAAAAAACAAAACCGACTGATGAAGTGGTGATCACTTTAACATATTTTCAGAACTTTCAAATGGACTTTAAACCAGGTACTTCAACATTTTCAACACTTTCCTATATTAAATGCATTACATTTTTCCAGAGGTTGGTATGATACTCTGGAAATGTTTTTCAATACACACATAAAAAATGTTTCCTTGCGTTCTTTACCATCTATACTGGACAAAGTTTTATCACTTCTTATGTGGTCAATGAAAAACAGAGGAAGCCATGTGAATATAATTAACAATAAAAATCTTCTTGCTTTCAAGAAATTTTGATTTTTATCTAAAAAGAAATTGAATAAAGAACAGCCTGAAAACAAGCAGTTCTCTTTCCTGCACAATTATCCACACAGTTTCAATACTACAGTGGCAGATCTCATGCTTCTAACTTAATTTACTAGATCGTCATCCCTTTTAAACATGTCGACCCGGCCAAACTGATAAATGAGCCGTTTCGATTAAAAGTCGTTGTAAGTTAAGCTGAAAATCGTATCATCTTACCTCTAGACCTTGAGACTCTTGCCCTGACCCAAACTCTGTGAAGTCGTTTTCATCCTCCAGCAACGCGTCGTCGTCTCTGTCATAATTTCCTTCATCGTCCATAGGGTCCCCGGTTGGCATCCCGCTTTCATTCTCAGTCTCATCCAGAACGTTCATGTCAAGGATGTCCATGTCCTGCATGTTCTCGTGGTCGTCCTGCATGTTCTCGTGGTACAGAAAGTCTTCCTGAAACAGACATATAAAAATCAATCACACTATTTCTGCAATTGGAGCAGCATTATAACTCCAGTAAAAAACAATTACTTTTCAAAAATAAACTTACTTGTCCATCACGTGAATCCTCCTCCAAAGGAACTTCTTCTGCTTCCTCGTCTTGCCTGGAATCTGGGGAAGAAAAGTGTTTTTTCGTGCAGACGTGAGATGGTACAGTACAAGACAAAATAAAACACTATCTGCAAATTCTAAGACTAAATTGTATTTTAGAACAAGCTAAAAAAAATCAAGGTTTTTGGAACAATTTTTAACACTCTTCATATCTACATGTCTGCCAGATAAAATACCAAGTGTGTAAGGTGGTTGACAGCTAATATTCCCTCAGGGAATCAGCAGCTGATTGATCCAAACATTTGAATGAGGTAGACGTTGGCTAGCTGCGCTTCCAGCGGCTGTCTTACCTTTGGCGGTTCGCTTGGGTATAGACTTTTTAGGGTTCGAGTCCGGAACGAGGACGATCTGATCTGGATCCCCGCCTTCCTCCTCAATTGCCTGTTTGTGAATAATAAAGTAAAAACAGATTAACAGTGTGACTCCATAATAAACACATTTGCAGGCTGTCGAGATCAGCCCAGTTAGCCCAGCAAGCTAAAGAGGTGATAGCTTTCCGTTAAGATTAAGCTTCGAAAAATGCGCCTGAAAAACTTAACAGAAATACGGAATCAAAAACTGAGCGCGTTTTGTAGGACGTTGCCTTCATAACACGGCGCTACAGTTTCGCTGAACGGGACAGAAGCGTACCCTTTTGAGGCGCTCCGACAGCACGCTCTTCACGCCAGTTGTGTCGAGGTTTCGTTTCTTGAGCTCGGCCTTTAGGTCGATGACTCGCAGCTCAGACAGCTTGCGGACCTCTGCGCCCTCAGGCATATCCACGTCTCCCGACGGGTTTGCCATAGTTTTGCCCGAAAATATTTATAAACCCTTTACACAGTCCTCGAAATAAATGTGTTGGGGTTTTTTTTTAGCGCCGCCTCACAAATGGAAGCTGCGGACTTGCAAAAAGCCACAGCAAAATGGCGAAAGACCGAAGCCGAGATGACGTCGATGCGCATGCGCAATGGCCGGAACTGTTGCGGGGAGACCGTCCATCCGAGAGGGTCCGAATCGCCATAATAGACATGAATGCGGGTCTGCAACTTTTACAGTCCAGACGTTCTTCTTCTACCTAGATAAAACTCATCCGGAGCGGTAAATGACTCCATTTTATTTACTTTAAGTTTTTAAAATAAAAAAATACACTTTTGCAAAAAGTGGACAAATACATTTATCTTCTGTTGACATTTGTGGAAAATTTTGTAAAGAAATATAGTGCTCAGCCTAAGATAAACAGGTCTAAAATATATATTTGTGGCACTTTTCGTATTGTTTAAAATTTATGCAATTACTTAATTAAAATACATTTGTTTTCTATTTATTTTTTCTTCTTTATCATTTTTAACCAAAGTCATTAAGAGAAGGTCAAAAGATTCCTGCAGATTCCGTTGCGGGTCTCGCGAAGCCAGGGGTCTCAAACCACATTCCTCAAGGGCCAAATGTCGCCCTTCTCAATATTACCTCATTAGAGGAGCTCTACATGCTACTGATACAGTTTCACCTTTTAACCCTCGTGCGACATTCTGTTTACTCCCCTTGTCCTTCGGGTCAAAAATGACCCGCCCTAACAAAAGCCCCAAGATAAAGAAAATTTATTTAATTTTAAATCTATTTTGCATGACGAAACAATCTGTTATTTATCAATTCAACTGAATTTAATTCATTTTTTATCATGTATTTTTGTTATAGCCTACAATACAAAAAGACGATCAACAGGATTACACTCTGTTTGATGAAGAAATAGATTGAAGAAAAGGATAGTTTAGGGTATTTTTTTTCTACAGGTAAACATGGCAATGGATCACTTCTGACCCACAAGACAACACAAGAGTTAATATGGGGGTGACAAAGATACATCTGTCATTAAGGAAAACGTAACAGCAGACATGGAAGCAAAGAAGACAACAGGGCAAGTCAATTTTACAGTAAATAGAAGCAAAAGTTATAAATAAGCCAAAATTGTGGCAGAAAGAATTGGATGAAGACAACAAAGGATAGGATTCGAAAGAGTAGGAAAGGGAAACAGAAAAGAGGGGAAACCTTTAGTTCGATTACGATATGGATGCACTGCACTCAACAGCCCACTTTTTAGAATGCAGCAACATAATACAGGAAATTGTCAATACTGTGTGAGAAAATGAAACAATAGAACGTTATTTTAATTTGTAGAAAATATGAGATAGAAAGGAGATTAATGTTGGAGGAATTTCATAAAAATAAAAAAATATATACACATTTTAATTAGTTTTATTCGTAAACAAAGTTAATTAATACAACATGATAATATAGTATAAAAGACATTTTGAGCCATACACAATATCAGCAGGTATCGGTAATGCAACTATAAAGTTTATTGCCAACCAGCTAACTAAAATAATAAGCTCTTTCGGCTTCTCGTTTTTCCAATAGGTTCCAGTTGGTATGCATAGTACCGAATTATTTTATGTACATTACTGTACGTGTTATGATCCTGGTTTTGTCATTGCGTCAAAAAGGGTATGCAACAACATCACACGCAACTTCCAATCAAAATGCATAAGAAGCTTGTAAAATGATGATAAACTAAACAAACCAGATGAAGTCATGCTACATTTTAATTGTTTAATTTGATCTTTAAATCAGTGTATTCACATGTGTAGTATCATACAAATAAAAATAGACTTATAACAAAAGAGGGGACGTACATTTCTTTTAGCACAAATAATCAGCTAAATAAACACATTAACTAAATTACAAAAATATATATGTGTAGATTAACACCATTCACAAAGATAATATTTATCTTTTACTCACAGTCTGTTTCATACATTTTATATTTTTTATATTTAGATGTAAAACAAAAAAAACTCAGTCTTAAATAGTTTGAAATGTTTATTTGCATAGAAAAACATTAAAATAATCCCCTCAAGTAAGATGCTTATAAAGAATGGAGGTTGTACATGTCACTAAATTTGTAGTTAATTTCATTGACTTGGCTGTGGGGCAAGCTTTTGCTGGCAGTCAGAGGTTGACGTGAATCCAATTCTCCGGGACTGTCACTCTCCTCTGGTAGGTTGGCACCCCTGGAAAAAGTCAGAGAGTCAAACAGAGAAACTGCGCTGTCAGTGTCTCCATGGTGTGGCCACGTGTTGGAGGGAGAATCGATGGAGGCTAAGGAGGAGCTCTCCGGGTAGTTGAAGGAGTCGAGGCTGGAGCCCAGGGTGGCAGAGCAGCTGCTAGACGTTCGAGATTCGTGGAGATTCAGTTTGGAGACCAAAGGTTTGCCCACCGTGACTGGCAGCCGCTCCACTACCTCTTCATCCATGTTGGAATACGTGTAGTGAAGGCAGACGGTGAAGGTGAGATCCGTCTGTGAGTTCAATAAAAAAGCAAAATGTCTTCTTTAGGTAAGAGGCAAAAAAAAATTAATAACTTTGTGAAATTATGCAAACAAAAATCTTTAACGGTTTGTCTGTCTTTCTGAAAAGAATCATTCTGGAAAAGGCACTTCTAATTTTGTGTCAACATTACATTACTTCTGCATTTATTGTATGTCTATATTAAATCATTGATTTTTCACTTTACACAATGAATGTAAATTTTAAAATGTCACAGTGTTGTGCAAAAGCCTTGAGTCATCCAATATTTAATACATTTATGATGTACTGTGCTTAAAAATTGGAAAAATATTGCGATTTTTAAGCACAACACATTTTTAAAATATTTTATTTAACAGAGACAATATAAATAAACTTAAAGGACATAGAGTCCAACTAATGTTCTGCACAAGGAGTATACAATAGTTGGCTAATTGCTAACAATAGTTTTAACAAATAAGTTACCAAAGATCCTAATTTAAATTAGATCTTAAGGCCCTTTACCACAATCGCATTGTCAAAAAGATCAGGCTTTTCTTTATTTAAATTAATAAAACATAGCCATTGTCCAATGAAAGCCTGGATAACAAATTGATTAAGTCAATATTTAAAGATTACCAGAACATCTGAGTCCTTGAAAGTATTGTATGACTACATTCAAGGCTGAAAAAAAACTGCTGCAGATTACTTTTCAAAGTAGACATTTTAATGTTTTCATCAAGATATATAAACACAAACAGGTGTCTGACCTTGAGTCTCTGCAGACTGCGGATGCGTGTGTAAAGACTGTGCTCCTCCAGTGAGGGGAGTTCCTCCTTAATCAGCAGCAAACATCCGGCTTCAAACAGAGTCTCCTGGTTACTCTTCTTCAGGTCAATGTCCACTTCCTGTGAAAAGAAAATTAAAAACACTGTGAAACTCCTAATCTTAGAGATGCACATCAAGTCTTTAAAGATCTAATAGTAACCAAATGATTTTTTGATTTTACCGATTTTTGGAAGGATAATGGTACAAAACTCTGTCTATACACATTCTTCACAGAGTCATTCTTCTGTCATATAAAAATAGTTTAATGTTGTTTTTTGGGATGCTTAATATATTGGTATGAAATATTAAATAAAATCAAACCTTAAATCAGACAGAACCAATGTGTATAATTTTAAGTTTGTGGCGGTTCTATTAAAATTCTTATTTTTGTTGGTCGTAAAAAAAAAAAACCAACAGCAGAAATAAAATTGTGTTTCTTTAATTCAACAATAAAAACTTCATGATTATTTGTTTACCATGATAAGCTAATTCCTTTACAAAGGTCATTTAGGGGTTTGTGACCTGAGATAAAATTTTATTTGGTAGAAGCAACACCAAAATGGCTTTGGACTGAAAAGAGAGCTAACATCTGCTTTACTATAAATTACTTTGAGTGGTCAGCATGTCTTGAGGATGGGTGTTTTGTATCTTAACAGTTTATTAAGATACAATAATCTTTTGGAGCTTACTCCATGCTACTCTGGTTATTAACTTTACAAATTTGAGGTTTATAAAAGATAGGGGGGAAAAAATCCAACACAAGGTAACAAGAACTGCTGTTAAAGGGCAACAAGGAAGTTCATAAAATGATTCACTTTACAATGAGTACCGTACAAGAGAGAGAGAAAAAGGATGCTCATAAAAAATAACCTGATGAATTTAATATGCAATTAGGGGGATCTGGACGGGTCAGCAGGTCTCTGCCAGAATAAGAAAAACATCCGAAGGAAAATATAAAACTTATTTCAAGTTACCCTGCATCTGTCTCCCCAAAGTCTTATTCATTAACCTCTTTTTGACATTAATTCATTAATATTAAGAGGCTCCAGCAGCGACGCAGGATCCTTTTATTGGCTGAAAAGAAGTGCAAACATTTATAAAGGAGGATTTAAGCATCAAATTGGGAAAAAAACAGCAATTAGTATTTTATAAACTTCCATGAAAATAGAAATGGAGGACATTACATTACTAAAGGCAACATCTTCCAAATACCCACTGCTTTTGATGCTTTTTATCATATCACTGAAATTTGATGCAAATAAGATTTAGTTTGGTGTTAGTTTAGCTTCATTTTAAAGTGCATAAAAAAAATCCTGGTTCAAAATAAGTTGCCCAAGGAGTCGCACACCTGTGGGAAGTCTGTAAGCTGAGCGCTGCAGGAATCTATTTCTGCAGGTTTCTCAAGTATTCGAGTGTAGATGACCATGATGTTGGAGAATTCTGCCGCAAACCCAAGCTGGACCTTCACACCGCAGTCAAAATCGAGGGAGCGACTCTCAGGCAGAACTGGTAAAACAAAAACATCCTTAAATTAGGTGATCTAAAAGTATAATGAGTAACTTTAGTAGCATTTAATCAGCTGAGTTTTTCAATTTTTCACCATGAGCGATGGCCCACTGCAGATTCCGAGCCGAATCAGAGGCAGAACTGTCCAATGGCAGTATGCGGTCTGTGAGGGAACGGCGCTCAGACAGGTTGCTGCGCAGCTCCAGAGCCTGCCTTCCTCTTGTAATCGCACAGCGACCCATGTCTGGGAAAAAAATCAGCAACTTTGAATAAAATGAAAATCTAAATCTCATCACCAACAGCAGGACACAGGTAGAGTAGAATTTATATCCAGATTAACCTGAGTGAGACAAAGATCCTATAAGCCTTGCTAAAAGTTTTTAATTCACAATAAATGATTAACATATTGAATATATCATCATTATTTGTATTATTATCACAAACTGGAAAGAGCCTCACAAAAACAGTGTATTTATAATTGATAAGAATCTTAACTTTAACAAACTCTATTTTTGAATGTTTAACACAAAACTTTTGCACAAGTTTTTAAATACTTGTCTTAGCTCTAAGGAGCATTTGAAGAGGAAAGAACTGGCAGAAAAAGCCTTATGTAAATTGCTAAAACACCTCACACCCAGCCTGGCTCTGAGCCAGATACCGGGTACCTGGACTTGTGGTTCTAAACATCAAGATCAAGAGCAAAGCGGGAAATTTAGATGCATCATCTGTTCAACCTGGCTTCAAGGTTCTCCCTTCAGGTAGAGGCATTGACTGATTTTTATGGATGGATTTTTGAATGCAACACCATTTTGGCTAAAACCTTTTGTAATTTAAGTTACATTATCCCTCTATGAGGCCCATGAAGACTAAACTATAGCAGGTTGGAACTCTAAAGAAAACCCAGAAATCTACAGTGAATTTTAAAACAACATCTGGCCTCACTTTTTTAACAAACAGGGTTAACTCTTGCTTAGTTCTGACCCATAATTCTGTCTGTCTGATTTCCGCCTCCTATGACCCAGCACTAACTAGTACACAGAAGTCCACCCATTGTGATAACATGATGCACTTATTATGGACACATTAGAGGAACATTATTATCACAAAGATCAAAAAAGAATTAGAGGATTTGCAGAAGTCTTTCTCTAGGTCACCAACATGCAACAGGAAGACCTAATGCATTCATTTGAAAAGCCTTTTTCTTTAGCTTTTCAGCTAGCTGACAAAGGATAATAACTTAATTTGCCTAGTTTAGTATGCATTGACCAAAGACTTACCAATAACAAAATAAAGTTTGTTATTACTGCTTTATAGTCATGAGACATGTATTTAAATGTGATTTGACCTCCAAAGGATCAATACTGCAGGCTACAAATCAATATCAGATCAATGTAATGTCATGAGGAACAGTCTTGGTCTAAGTGTGTTGTGTTTGCAAAAACGGCAGATATCAGATGACTCTACATATTACACTATTATTACTATTTTGTAGCATAAGATGTGCAATGTGCAAGCAGTGCTGACTGAGAGAGCTCTACCTTCAGCAACTTTGTCTAGCATCACGGTGACCTTCTCATCCTCACACACGTGCCGTTTGAGAAAGCTGATAAAGATGCCATTTGACACGTCTTCTCGTTTCACCTCATACGCTTCAGCATCAACACATCTACACATGGTAAATTACACACAAGTGATAAGAAAAACATGCTAAACAACAGACAACAATTTTGGATCAGAACAAGAGGTCAAAACCAGCAACTTACGTGGCGTAACCAAACACTATGTTGGCTGTGACTTTTAGTGTTCCCGGTTGTACGATCAACCCATCGTTTGGGTTTCTAGGAAAAGATGGGATTTCAAAAGTAAGCTGCATGGCATACACACACTCTTTAATGACCAACCTTTTGGGTTAGTCATTAAAGACTAACCTTTTGGGTTAGTCAAAAGGTGTCGCATACCTTTTGCGACACATGTCCAACAGGAAGACATTGAGTCCAGTCTTTTTCTCTTGCATCCTGGTCAGTATGTTCTGCACACACAAGCAGTGTTTCGATGTGTAGGAAGCCGGAGCATCAATAGGAACCATGAAACTGTTGCCATAGTTCTCATAGCCATGACCGGCAAAATACAGCAGCCCTGTAGAAGTAAAGAACAATATCAAAAATATAGAGCTTAGTTAAAAAGTTTACATACAATTATTGTAGACATGGACGTCACAGTAATTTTAGCCTTTAGCTTATTTATGGGTAAGGGTAGGGTTGAGTCACTCATCCCACATTTTATTTTAGCTGGACACAGACTTTCGAAGCATGAAGAGAAATTAGTGGACTGACCGTAAACGCCCTTGTCGAGCAGAAGCAGGAACTCACTAACAGCGCTCTTCATCTCCTGGCAGTTGAGGTCCAGCAGGGAGACCACTTTAAAGTCCATCTGCCTGAGCAGGTTGGTCAACTCGTGGACGTCAGAAATGGGAGCACTCAGCTGCTGGTGGTGGTGATAGTGCATGTTGCCAATCAGGAGAGCAACTTTGTCTGTAGCTGCGTAGAATAGGATTGTGGAACCATGAAACCCACTACTTTTAATGTGGACATACGCTGTGTAGTTTCAGTAATTTCCAACCATAGAAATTCTTGGCTGCTGGGGGAGGACAGGCCATCTGCTGCACTGGATTTACTCCTGATCTGGTCGTCGACCTCTGGACTTCCTGAGACTCTGGCGACATAAAAAAAAAGGAAAGATGCATACCAATGTTTGTGTTACAGTTTTGACAAACAGAACATGAGAAACAGGAATAACGGTATAATGAAGGGCAGAGGAAGTATATTACTGATGTAGTTCCTATATTTCCCCCTGAATATTCTAGCAGAAAGTACGACATACCTAACCCCCGATCAACTTCTACCCAGGAGGACTCTATGACTGAACTTGGGCCTGTGTGACAAAACAGGAAGAGTTAGCTGTTACAAAATGGTTGAAATTCAGTGTGAAGCTGAACATGTATAGTGTCAGATATTCATTGCACTACTTGACGACAACAGTATGTTGTCGAAATCACTCAATCATAATAATCATTGGAGTTTTTTTTAATATAAGTGATAGATTAGAGAGAAAGAGTATCTATGCCTCACCAATTGTCACTGTTGCGGTGTCGCTCCAGGCCTCATGATACAAATTGAACACTTTGCATCTGTACTCCCCTCTGTCCTCTGTGGTCACACATGGGATCTAGGAAACAGTAACAACTTACAGAAACAAGCTCATACAGAAACAAAAGCACTGCGTGACTCTAGTCTGGAAAGTTTTTGCTATTGCCCCAGACAATCAGTCCAAAACCAAAACCACCTTGGACAAATAACTAAACAGGTAAAAAGAAACAATTTGAAAGCCTCAAAAAATTTTAGAAAAATTCATTACCAACTATCAAATCTTTCACAAAAATTATTATTAGAGCTACAAAACTTGGAAAATATTTAGGTTTTACCAAATGAATTTCAAGTAACATAAACAAAGTTTCTGACACTAAGCTAAACTTTTTATGCACCAATATATCCACTAGTTCAAAATGTAGTTAGTTTGCTGTCTATCGGTAGCAAACTTAAAGCTCAGACTCAGCATGAGAACTTTGCCCTAAATGTTGCTCTATGTGGTCAGAACACAACTAAAGCTGTGAACTTATACCTAAAAGCAGAATCATGCTTTAAAATATTCCTTGACTTTTTTAAAATTAAAAAACATTTGCTGAACATTGAAAATGATTTCCTTCAGATAATGGTTATTCTCAGTGCTTATAGGATAGCTTTTGTTTCTTAATAACAACAAACTGATTTGTAATTTACCGTGACTAAGCTTTCCTTATTTTAAAAACAAGGATTTTAAACCAGTTCAACCTTTTTTCTCTTTTTTTAAATATATATATCATTACAAGATAATTCCAGTTCCCCAGTTATGGAACATATTCAGGATCGTTAATTATTACGAAAAGGCTAACAAGGCACTATAGTTCTAAAAACCTGCTCTTTGTTGTCCAGCTAAGAAGATTTGATGAGCAATAAAAGGCATTCATGCGCAATAATTAAACTTTATCTCATTGCAGGTTTTCTAAATGAACTTACCCTGAGGGAGCATGCTTTTTGTTGAGGCATGGGCATTTTGTTGCGATACCACTCATACTGGGGAGGAGGGTTAGCCTCTGCTCTGCACTTCAGGACTAAAACATCCCCTTCGGATGCTGCTTGGGAGCTGGGCTGCTGACTGATCCGCAATCCACTTACTGGAAACATACTGCTGCAGCCTGCCATGACAGATGTTTTCTGTCACACTGCACCACATGCTGAGAGGTGGGGTAAAGGCAGGAAAAGCAGCAAGTAAAAGAAAGGCATACCTGGGCTGGAACCTGCAGAGTGAAGCAGTCGAATATGAGCCCATGTGGAGAAGGTGAATTTTTCTCCATGGCTGATCCTGCAGATGTAGTGACCCTGGTGGGCTGGACCCAAAGGGCAAAGGACCAGCTCTGGCAAACTTCCTGTCTCATGTAAAATCTAAAGCAAGAAAATAATCCGCATAGATGAAAACAAGAAACAAAGGAGTTTTAAAGAGGATTTATAAGCCATTGCTCTGACCTCCTCTTTGCCTTTGAACCACTGGTAGCTGAGTCCAGAAGGTCCAGAGGCCCTGCATGTCAGAACCACCCTGCTCCCCAGAGGAGCCTGTTGAGACTGTGGCTGGACTGTGATCTTAATCTGCTCCAATACTAAACAGTAGCACACAACATGAACAGTGAAGATTACATGAAGGAACACACTATTTCTATTAAGACATGTTCCTGCATAAGCTGGTTAAACACACAATTACGCATAGCATGTAGTAACTTGTAAGTGGTATGATGAAGCACATCTAAAAGTAAAATTTCCCATACCGTAAAGGAGCACAGGATCTAAAGAATTTTCTCTTTATGTTGTTTCACTCCGGAAGTCAATTATAACTCAATAAGATTAGTTTGTATATTTAAGAATGTTTGCTCTAAAAAAAAAAGAAGGCAAAAGACATTAGGCTTGAAACTGAAAGTATTTTTCCTCAAATACTTAAGGGAGAAACGTTGATCCTCTGGCTTTAGAAAAGCTTTGGTGCAGAAAGGTTTTTGATCTACTTTCTTGGAGATGTCTAAAAAAAATCTTTACACACACACACACACGCATATATATACAATGAATCAATGTATTGGGATTTTTAATAAGTAGTTAATGATTAATTACTAATTAAATATTAGGAGCATTAACCAGCAGTAGATCTTATCCACTTTTGTGCCAGTATGACTTTTTTTGCACTAACATCACAAACAAAATGCTACACTTTTTTCCACAAATAAGAATCTAAAAAGCTCCTTAGAGTCAATTCTTTGTACAACTGTCTCTTTCTACAGGTGCAGCAACAGAGCAAAAAATGCTTGCACAATTTTGGTTTCAAAAAAGCTCAAACTCAGAAAAACGTCTGCAGAAGGGGAATTCTTTTTTTTTTTGGCTTTCTTTCACTTTTCAGATTAAGGTCAATATAACACAAATAATAGTTGTTGTGCCAACAAATTCTCACAGCTGAATTCCCCAAGACTCAATATTTCTCCCCAATCTATTAGTTTAGGTCACAGGTTTAAAATTGTACCACACCCTCTACATTTTTAGATGATTAATTCATGGGTGAGATGATTTATAACATAACCCTGCTTGGCCTGGCTGAGTACAAAAGGATGTTGAACTTTTTAGATTCTTATCTGTGCAAAAATAATTGTCTGTTCTACTTCTACCTTTGACTTCTTCTTTCTACTTCTAATTTACACTACTTTGTAAATGTCTATCACACACACGCACACACACACACACTCTCACACACACAAATCTCTAAATAGTCCAATGGAATGGGTTAACTTTGTGGTTGTTGAAAAGTCAAAAAGATCTTGAATGAATCGCCGTTTTACCTGCGGTGGTGAGGAACTGCAGGGCTTCCTGGTGGTCCATCCTCCTCAGATAGTGCTGGAGGAAGTCAATGGAGCAGCCGCGATCCGCTAACCACGCCAGCAGTGTGCGGGCAGGGCTGCCTGCAGCGTCCAGCACCTGGAGGGAGCAGTTGGTCAGCTCCTTTTCACTGCGGAGGCAGAATATAGTAGAAAGATGTTCAGGGTCAGCAGACCTGGAGCGGCAACGCTTCCAAACAAGTATTATGTTTGGAAGAAGATGAAATAAAGACGGTTGTTTTGGGGTTTTTTGGGTGAAACGTTTCGATCGCAAGAGGCTGCTGATACACGATGCCTTCATGGTCTCTCACCTGCAGCGGAATTGCGGGTGCTCAGTCGCGGCGCTGGCCAGCTGCCTCCATCCACAACTGGAGTTGTCCAGCAACTTTGACAGCTTGTTCAAGCCTTCTTCGCCGAGACTGCTGATGTTCATTTTTTTCCCAATCTTCTAATCCCGTTTTTTTTGTTTTTTTTTACCCCTCGCAACAAAAATCCAGACACAGACACAATTTAGACTGCATGCGTTGAGTTTACGGGAGACACTGGACCTGGCAACACATAGAGAACCGCAAATATACGGAGCCCAGAAAAACTAAGAGTTTATGAAAAACACTAAAAGAGCGAGAATTCAGGGGAAACAAACACGCGAGACAAAAGGTGTTCACTTAAAAACGAGAACGAGCAAAAGTAGCTGCGGTCCGGATTTACAGCTGAGCCGCCGCTTCCGCCCTGAGCCGCGCTGAAAGCAGCGAGAACTGATGGAAACAAGTTTGACTTTACCAGAAAAGTCCGAGCTGGAGGTAAAATCTCGGAGCGAGTGACTGAGGAGCAGGTGGCCTTTGAGTCACACACATATCCGCCGCATTTTTTTTTTTTTTACACCCTGTCCCTGTCCTAATCTAACCCCATTCGGTTCCCCAGATAGTTTGCTTCTCATTTCGGTTCCTCTTTTTTAACCCCTGCCATCTTTGGCACGTATTACGGTCATTTGCATGAGGCGTTTCCATGGTTACGCCATTCAGATGGTTCAACTTTAAAGAAACAAAAAAAAAACGTACTCAAAACTGTCCCGTTTATTAAAAGCGTTTTTACGGTGTATATTTTATAAAAACATCCTCACGAGTTTAGAACGAATGGCGCAAGAAGTCAGACCACAGACAAAAAGCCAACAGAGTGAACGGCTTCAGAATAAAAAGTCTTCGCAAAAACGGCGTCAGAAGTAAAAGTGTCTGAACAAACGGCGTCAGAACAGTGTTTGTAATAGCTACCCATATTTATACAGGGCTTTGTGTAATTATGCACACCCTCTTTACGTATCGCCACGCTTTATATGAACAGTATGAAAAGTGCGGCGTGCATTTAATTCCTGCATTTTTGCAACGTTTTTCTTTTATTGAGTAATTCTAACACACTGAACTGTTTTTATCCAAACAATATCTCTATAGCTGTGGCTGAATGCATAGTTAGTTTCATATTGGAAGATGAACAACGCTTTTGCATCCTTAAAAGGAAGTTTTCTTCCAGAATGTCTGTGACCAGTTCCACTGCCCCTGCTGAGTAAAAAAAAAAAAAAAACTCCCACAGCATGATGCTGCCACCATCATGTTTCATCTGAACGATGCTCAGTGTTGCTCCACAGTATTTTTAACAAAGCGCAGAAAGTTTTATTTTAGTCTCATCTGACCAGATCCGTCTTTCATGCTTGCCACATAAGCTACATGAAACGTGGTCAAACACAAACAGGACAGAGGTTTCCATGAAGATGGGTTTCTCTTGCCACTTTTTTTTTTTTATGAAGCCAGATTTGTGGAGTGCATCTCTGCAGCTCCTCCAGAGTGCTCCTCTTGACTGCTTCTCTAATTAATGCTTACCGAGCCATTGTCATTGAAGAGAGACGGTCAGGTCTTTCTGGGTTTGCAGTTGTTCCACTGTTTCTTTTCTAAACAATGAACTGAACAGTGCTGGGGATTTAGTTTTATAATTTAATTCTGCAAGTTTATCCTTGACCCATCTGCAGTGTTACACACTGTTCCTTATGTTTGTACAACAATGTTCTCCAACCAACCTTTTTCAGGCCCTGACAAACAGATGCATATATAAAGTACTACACAGGTGGTTTCTATTTACTTAAAAAAAAACAATCTCTGAAGTTAAATGGTTGCACTTGATTTAGAGGCATTAGAATAAAGATGGTGTCGGAGAGCGAGCGAGTGTGTCAGTACAAAGATACAGCAGACATTTTAGATTTTGTAAAAAGGTTAAAGACGTGTTTGTTCTTTTTCTTTACAGACATGCACCATGTTGTGTTGATCGATCAGTCCCCAAAACACACTGATGTTTCTAGGAATCATCAACAGCATCAACACCAACAGCAAAATGGTAAATAAATCCAGGGGTGTGAATGTATTTGAATTGGAATTTATTTTCATATTGCTACAAGGACTAACAGATGCCATACACCAACATTTACCTAATTTACCACTATTTGGGATATTTGCAAAGTTCTGTGCCAAATTAGTGAGACGCAGGCAGAATGGTGCAGTCAATATGATTTATATAAGACAACCAAAACACAAGTACAGAAACGAAAACATACTTTTTTATGTCTCATATTTTATCATAGCAGTAAATCTGAAGTTTTGTTATCCAACAGAACCTTTCACTATTTTGTACTGAACATCTGTAATTGAACTGGACTCCATTGTCACTTTGGGTAGAGCCTTTCCTCAACAGCAGCAACCTGAAAAGAAATCCACTTATTTGTTCAACTTTTCACTACAATTTCCATGTCGCATGATTTCAGGTAACCTGGTGTCCCGATTCATGATAATGACAATTAGTCCTTATCATTACAGACGTGAGTTGTGAACACGAGTGGTGTCACTTTTATTCACTCCAGAGTGTGAAGCAGGTCCCTGAAACACAGACAAGCTGCAGGTAAATAGATTCCATGTTCTACATCTTCTTCCCCTTGCGCAGTTTGTTGTTGCGCCACATGTTCTCCTTCCTCAGACGCTTCCAGTACTGCCAGGTGTCAGGTTCCAACTCATGTAGCGTTTTGGCGTTTCCCAAGTTCAACTGGAACAACCTGAATAAGTGATAAGAGAAAGAGGAAGAAGTTAACACGTGACCAAACGATGTCCAAAAATGTCTATCTGCTGTAGACAATACAGGCTCAGACGGCATTGATTTTGACATGAGTAGAATCAGAATAAGCTTTATTGACCAAGATTGTGTGCAAGCTTGTTGAATTTGACTTCTGTTTTACACAATCAGTGTACAGATGTTAGGCATTAATATAAGAACTTTAGAGGAAATAAAAGGACATTATGTGTGTGTATGTGTTTGGACCGGCATTTCTATGAAGAAAAGCAGCTTGTGGTATTGCAAATAAGCATATTTTATGTAAAGCAGAGTAGATGATTTCTCAAGACAACCCCCAGGTTGTCTCAGAGGAGACAACCTGGGGGAAGAAACTGTCTCATCGGTGGCTGATTTGTTTCACACAGCAGTCTGTAGCGCTGACTTGAAGGTGACAACACTTTGTTTTAAGGATGTGTGGGATCTGCGGAGATGTTAGCTTGAAAAGTTTTAAAAGATATTTTACATTGTTTAACAATGTTTGTCTGTATTCTGTACAGCTCTCTCCAATAACAGGACACAGACACAGATTGCTTTACCGCCCTCAGATTAGTCACGATTCAGAGGTGGAGAGCCATCGAGCCTAATTAAGAAATCCACCATCAAATTGACCAGGGGTTTCTTCATCTTCTGTTTCATTTTTTTAAATGCCTGGTTCTTTTCACGAGGTTGAGCTTGATCAGACAAGTCATTGAGCGGACTCACAAAGGAATCACTAGAAAAAAAGACAAAACCTGAACAAAAAAAAAAAAAAAAAAACTCCAAGGAAATTCTCAAATTTGAATTTAAAATATTCTATGGGGATTTGAAAGCAGGACACCACAAACATATACATAAATATATATACATTATGGCTTAAAGAGTTTTATGAGGACAAAGACCAATAATGCAAAATGCCCCCAAATTTTTTTAAAGTAGGCTACCGCTTAGTAGTAACAACACTGATCAAAATCATATCTAAACTGTGCAAAAGACGGTGACATGTGTACTCACCACTCAGGATATTCCTCTGGAGGCTTTATTTTAGGGTCCTCCCCTTGTTTGTAGATGTTAACTCCGACTGCATATGATGTAAGTCTGACTGGGTCTTTACACACCTCTGGACCTTTCAGTTCTTCTTTCCCCATGCCTTTACCTTTTCCTTTGGAAACTGGAAGACGGTGAACAAGATCCGATTAGGTCTGATTATATTTGATTACAAGTAGTTAATTAAGATCACAGAAGAAAAAAAGCAGTAAACATTTGGCTATATAATATTGCCGTGTAATAACACGCAACAAAAGATTGGATTGCGTTAGGCGTAAAGGGGTTACTTTTAACAGAATCGTTAATAACTAACATATATAAGAGATGTTTCATTTACTCACCAACTTTCTTAGCATATCCACATGTCTGTATCCTGTTTACAGTGGTTATCCTGCTCAGAAACGCAGAATAAGCACTGCTTTTTATACACTGAGTGGACGGTGCTATCCGAAATAGACAGTAGGCAAACATTTTTATTCAGGGTTACCTAAAGACATAGCACACCGTGCTACTATTTGACATTCATAACCGTATTCAACTTCCGTTTACTGCGTTCTTTCTTTGGCTCTGTGAGGACAGTATACTGCCCCCCTCTGGATGGGATGAAACACTACAGGCAAAACTACTCGGATTCATAAGCGTGCTGTTCCTGTTTTTAAATCACTAGGTGGCAGCAGTGATGCGCTCAGCTGACTGGCTTCATAACAAAGGAGAAGAAGACCGGAAGAAAAGTTCTCGAACATGTCTGACTACGATCAGATCCAGAAGAGCTCCCTAAAACTAAAGGGAGTAGGAGAGCTTTCAGCAGGAAAGAAGTAAGTGTTCTAGAGCTATTGAAGCATTTTCACAACTCAACTGCTGATCGCTGACTCAAAAACAGCTAGTGTTAACACGTTAGCCTCTGAAGCCAGTCAGCTAGTTAGCTAATAAGCTAGTACCACAGAGTATTTTTGTTAACGTTTGTGATTATTATTATTTGTAGGCATGGAAACGGCATTTAAACCAAGAACATATACGTGTTTATATGTCTCTCTATGACAATATTATGAGTTGCTTTTATGGAAAGCTTAAGACGTTGGATTTGTAGCATTAGCACCAGCAGACACTCATGTAACAGAAGTCGTAGTTTCGACCACCCAGCACAAGACAAGTTTCGAAATGCAGACAGCTGTTGCTTAAAAACTACAACATGTAAACTCTTCAAACCTGGACGAGGACATTCTACACAATTATCAGAATAATTTAAAACCAGCATGTAATAGGTGAAACATTCGATTTGATTACACAATTTAAAAATGAAACTGGTCATCTGCTCAGTAACTCCTAGGAATCAAGCCTAATGCCATTGCTTTTATTACCTACTTTAAAAAGCAGATGTTTGCCCAGACAGTGTTGTTGTGTTTTGCATTTTTGTTTTGCTAAAAGCCATAAACAAGAAAGAAAATATTTTCAATATAAATCTCTTAAAATTTAACAATAAATTACATGAAAACATAAAAAAAAAAAAAAAAAGGGAAACCATCTTACAGAATCTAAATCAATTAAATAAATAAATTTGACCCCAGCCTATAAGGTTGGTGCTAAATATAGAGTGAATTTTGGCTGGAGTAGCATAAAACTTGTGTACTATTTTGCATTAACAACACATGTGTTTTAGTTTCCTCAACAGTTTTTATATTTTTTGTTGTAATAAGTTAAAAGACAACAAAAAAGCAACAAAAACACCTTTGCCAAAAGACCACATAAGTTATCTGTTATGTGGTTCAAATAACTTAAGCGTTTTCTAATTTTTATTTTATGTTTATTTTGGAAGGAAGAAGAAGAAGAATAAAGAGAGCAAGCATCGCCTGGAGCAGGTTGTGACGAACCAAAGTGACGACGAGGAGGTGAAAACAACGAAGGCGTACATCGACAAAAGGACACCAGCACAAATCGCTTTTGACAAGATGCAAGAAAAGAGGGTAGGTGAAAATCCTGAGCATCTCTGGGCTCCTGCCACTGGTTTTAGGACATAAACAAAAAAAAAACACATAGCAAAAATTGGGTTTGGCAGAAAGCCTTTTTGGTTTCCATTGTCTAGAAAATTGCTGCCCCTAATATTTGTGTAACACATAATTAAATAGGTGAATGTTACAGTGCCTTTGTAGAAAAAGTAACAGCTCCTCCTTTTTAACAGTTGCCAGCAGTGAGTCTTTCTTTGCAGAAATGTTTCACTTAAGCCATATTGGAGATTTTTCAAGCATGAACTGTCTTTACAACCTCATGTAAAGGCCCCTGCATTTTAATTATATTGAAGTACTGAGCCAGACTAGGCCAAGCAAAACAGTTTTTTTTTGTTTTTTGGTTTTGTTTTTTTGTGCAAGTTAAAGGGGACTGGCTCGATTGTTTTGGATCTTTCCCATGCACATAACCCAAATGCATCTGAGCTAAATAATAATGTGCAAACTGCATAAAAAAACAACCAAAAAAACATTTTCAGGTTATTTTTGTCTGATATTAACATTTAGCTGTTTGTTTCACCTGAAATCTGACAAGAAAGCAAAAGCTAAGTAGAAAATACTTATTTACTGCAACGTATATCAGTATGCTATTGGATCTTGTCAACATTAGTCAACAAACCCTTTTGCCCTCCCAAAACCAAACAAGCCCTTTGACTGGTGCAATAGTTAGGAACTTTGTCATTTTGAGAACTATTGATATATTTTACAGGACTAAGGGTAGAAATCATGCAGCAGCTGATCAGTTTTATTTAACTTAAAGTACCTGCACATACACAAGTATAACTTAAGTTCTGAAACAAATACTGATGCATTAGTTTACCAACACACACACACAACTGTGCGTTTAAAATGTTCTTATAGTGATGAGATTATAAAACTGCGTAAACATTTTTATTAAAACATTTTGGCAATCTATTTTTTTAGGTTGCATCATAATAAGCTTGATGTGTGTGTAGAAGGTATCACATTTGGGCTAAATTGGTCTTTTGTTTTAAAGCTAATTTTGCCATCTCTTTTTTTCTTGCAGCAAATGGAGCGAATTTTGAAGAAGGCATCAAAGACACACAAGCACAGAGTTGAGGTGAGTCGTCTTAGGTCCGGTGCTGCTCAGATCTGTCCTGCTTCCTAGGCATTTAAAATGGACCTCAGTTAGGTTGTTTTTATTTAGAAAACTATTCATCATCACGTGCAGATTTTATTGCCAGTATTTTTTTAGCTTTGTCATATAGAGACATAAAATTGCCTCGATTTTAGTGTATATTTTTAAAGCTGCTGCTTTATTTCTGCACAGGATTTCAATCGCCACCTGGACAATCTTACGGAGCATTACGATATTCCAAAAGTCAGCTGGACCAAGTAAAAGAACAAGCTGTGTGTGTGGTTTTTTTTTTTCTCACTCCTTGTACTTTTTTTTTGTTTGTTTTGCATGTTTATAAAATGCCATTGTTAGGCTTAAACTGGCATTCATTCCTTGGTTGTTACTGTACACAATAAAGTATTTAATATCCTTTTTAATGTGCTCTATTTTTTACCTCCTCATACTTCGCTGGTATAATGTTTTAAAGAAAAATGTAATCAGGGTAAATATTTTTTTTAATCTTTCAATGGGACACAGTTAATATGGCACATCTGCATATTCTTTAAAGAAAAGAAAATTGAATTCAAATGTACAGAATACGACTGTGTTCATTAACGGATTTACAGACACCACATTTTGGATGCTGAGGTCTTAAAATGAATAATACATAAGAGGTTAAGTCTCAAAGTATCCAAAACGGAAAACAAAAAAAAAAATAGAACTCTTGCTGTTTCTATTAAGAGAGGTAAGGATTTAGAAATTTATTTTCATGGAGTTCAACAATTTCCAAGGTCATGGTAGTGTTTGCACAGTTCACTTTGGCCCAAGCATTTCACTGGGCTTTACCCACTGATCAAACTGCTCCTCGGTCAGGTAGCCCAGCTCCACGGCCACGGCCTTCAGCGTGGAGCCCTTCTTGTGAGCCGTCTTGGCGATGGTGGCGGCCTTGTCGTAGCCGATGTGCGGGTTGAGGGCCGTGACCAGCATGAGGGACTCGTTCATGAGCTTGTTGATCCTCTCCGTGTTGGCCTGGATGCCCACCACGCAGTTGTTGGTGAAGGAGACGGAAGCGTCGCCGAGCAGTCGGGCAGAGTTCAGGACGTTCTTCACCATCATGGGCTTGAAGACGTTGAGCTCAAAGTGTCCGTTGCTCCCCCCCACCGTCACGGCCACGTGGTTCCCCATCACCTGGGCGGCCACCATGGTCATGGCCTCACACTGGGTGGGGTTCACTTTCCCCGGCATGATGCTGCTCCCGGGCTCGTTCTCCGGTAAGACTAGCTCCCCGAGGCCGGAGCGGGGTCCCGACCCCAGGAATCGGATGTCGTTGGCGATCTTCATCATGCTGACGGCCACAGTGTTCAGAGCTCCGCTGAGCTCCACCAGCGCGTCGTGAGCCGCGAGGGCTTCAAACTTGTTGGGGGCGGTGATGAATGGGAGGCCGGTGAGGGAGGCGACTGTAGCGGCGACCTTCTCCGCAAAGCCGATGCGGGTGTTGAGTCCCGTCCCGACCGCCGTGCCCCCTGCTGCCAGCTCGTACACCCTGGGCATGGCGGCCTTCACCCTCTCGATGCTGTACTTCACTTGCTGGACGTACCCGCCGAACTCCTGTCCGAGCGACAGCGGGACGGCGTCCTGCGTGTGGGTGCGTCCGATCTTGATGATATCTTTGAACTCTTCAGCCTTGGCAGCCAGGGCATCGTGCAGGGTCTGCAGGCCGGGCAGTAGGACATGGTGGACCTCTGTAGCTACAGCTATGTGCATGGCAGTGGGAAAGGTGTCATTGGAGCTCTGACTCTTATTGACGTGATCATTTGGGTGAACTGGATCCTTAGAGCCCAGTTTTCCTCCCAGTATCTCGATAGCCCTGTTGCTTATCACCTCATTTACGTTCATGTTAGTCTGAGTCCCCGATCCGGTCTGCCACACCACCAGAGGGAAATGATCATCCAGTTTACCTGCTGAAACCTCATCGGCGGCTTTTACGATTGCGTCTGCCAGCTTAGGGTCCAGGCCGTAGTCTTTGTTTACCTCAGCAGCTGCTCTCTTCAGGATCCCAAAGGCATTGATCACTTGGATTGGCATTCTCTCACTGGGTCCCCCGATCTTGAAGTTCATGGTGGATCTGACAGTCTGAGCGCCGTAGTACTTGTCAGCGGGGACCTTGAGCTCGCCAAACGTGTCCCGCTCAATCCGGAACTCTGAGCCGGCCATCTTGGAGGTACAAATGAAGAGTTTTGAGCTGGCGTGGAGTCTCTGAAGAGTCAGGAGGTTGCAGTTAAACTGCTGGACGCTTCTTAACGAGCGAAACATGGCTTCTCATTAGAGGTGAATTTGGGGGGAGGTCAACGCAGCTTTCCACATTGTAACCTGTCATTGGGCGACAAGAAGCCAAGAAGGGGAGTCCAACCAATCGTGGCGCAGGAGAGGCGGGACTTCCGGCTGCTTCATTCGGATGTGTGAAGCTCTTCAAAATATCTCACATCTGTACTTCCTGAAGTAGAGGGACCGTTCGACTGGGAAATAAATCCGAATTTTTTACTGACTGTAAAAATCTGCCACTTTTCCAAACAAAAGAACATTTGCTGCCTCCGGTCCTTCTAAATAAAATTTTAGAGTTGCAATTTTTTAAAGCCTTCTAAATCGGAGGTTTAAAACTTTTCATGAATATTTGTGGCTTTAAAAGGACCAGAGCTTTATTTCTATTTTTAAGTAAAACAAACAAACGCAAAACTTTTGTACAGAAGGTGGATACATTTACTTCTATTTATGTTGTAGAAATCCAATGCAATTATTTCACTAAAAAAGAACAACAAAAAAACCCCCAAAAAACAGTAAAACATCCATTTGTTTGTATATGCGTAATTAAAAACAGTTGGTTCTTTATGATTTTTAGCCTAGTTTCTAAGGGCTAGTGTAGCTCAAAAGTGAGCTAAATGTATATCATAATAGGCTAAAATTATGATACACATTTTACAGTCTTACTTTTTTTTTTGCTCTGGCATGAATGAATCAGCAACTAGCAATAATGAAGTGAAGTGTAATTATGCCAAGTTTCACTGTGATACTAGGAGCCATGCGTTTCCTTTAAATCAATCAATATCAATATCCATCAAGCTAAGAAATTACAAAATATTTGAACATCATTTACCGTCTTTCTGGGTTTTGTTTGTTTTTAAAGAGTATACCAATCAATTTTATCATTGTTTTTACAGTGTGCGCAATTCCCTTGCAAAATTCCAAAAGTTATGACCTTTAGACAGGACCGCCAGGTTTTACAAAAGCAGATCTTTTTAATTATTTAGGGCAACAAGTGTGCTTTATTTATTTTTTTATTGAGACAGTTTTTGCACATTTGATACGTTATTAAACTACTAGACTATAGCAGTTATTAATTAACACATTTCTGTACTGATTTCACAGGGTTATGTTACAAAAACATTCCTATTCCATTTGTTTTCAAAGTGGAAAAAAATCTAATGTTTCTGGAACGTGTGTAAAGTAGACAATTGGTTTTATAAATACAAAAAAAGTGTATATATGGCATTCATAATAAACGGTGATAAAAAAAATGTTAAGGGCATAGATCTATTGCTAATTAACTTTTGACGGTCTAATAATGAGTTTTAAAACTGAAATATTGCAAATAGAATTCTCTATTTGTGTTTTGATTAAATTAAACCAAAGTAAAATCTGCTTTCCACGAACTTCTCAAGAGCCTTTTATTTTGAAGGCAATTTATGTTCCCTGAGCGGAAGTACCTGCTACACTCCTTCTCTACTGTTCTCGCAGTCTCTTCTCGCGTTAACGCCGAACTCGGTTAGAATGCAGCTAGCTCGTTAGCTGACTCCATCGTTTCCAGGTTTCATGTCAACCTGAAAACATTAGACCAAGAGAGACACAAACAGCAAATTGACAGCCGAACGCTTTTAAAACCCAGGCTGCACGGAGAGGTGGGACAATGCCACACAACTTCCAGGCCGGAGACCTGGTCTTCGCTAAAATGAAGGGATACCCCCACTGGCCAGCTAGGGTAAGTAAGCAGCCGGAGGAGGAGGGGTGGGCTGTTCTGCATGGGACGCTGTGGAAGCCTCTCTTCTGTATCTCTTCAATATCTAAAATACATAAATAAACACATACGTCACTTAACTTGTGAGAGCTGGCAATTGCTTTCTTAATTATTATTTTTTTTTATAAAAGCCTATAGTTAGAGTTAGGGCGGTGAAATTTGCATGTGATGCTGGCCTAATCTGCCAGGGAAAAACATACAAGCGGAGCTAACGTTGTTAATTTGGAAATGACGTTTGAGATAACTGTGGCTTGTTTCCTGGATCATAAATCCCTCTCTATGGTGTCCAGGCGCGTATATCTGAGCTCTTCTCCAACAACACTTTTTATTGATGGGGATTCGGACAGGATGGCAGAGTAATGTTTGAGTTGTTGCTTGGATATTGTGCTTGGTTACAGATTGAAGATGTGGCTGATGGAGCTGTGAAACCACCACCTAATAAAATCCCTATTTTCTTCTTTGGAACTCATGAAACGTAAGTGCATAGTTCAGCGGGTTTATATATATTACCTTTTGACATAATATTGATCTAAAATTGTAATTATTTTTAAAGTTTTCATTTACATCTTTCATTTCATTCGTGAAAAAAAGAAGCTCTGATGCACTGATAAAACTTTTCCTGGGCATTTATGATGTTCTGTGTTTTTATTGATTTACTTTGGACTTAGTCAGATTTTTCCCCAAAGAACTAACATAAATGGAGAAAACATGTTCTTTGATAAGGGTAATTTTGAATCAAAAAATAAAATTAAGAAATTACTAGATTACAGCTACTTATACATTGAAACTTCTACATCCCATTTTTAAAAGCCTATAATTAGAGTTAGGGCGGTGAAATTTGCATGTGATGCTGGCCTAATCTGCCAGCATCACAATCAAAATACACAATCATAGGTGGTGTCTTTGCACATCAAGAATGCAGGGAATGATTAGTTTTGATATTTCTAATGAATGTTATTGTAAAAATATATATATTTTAGTACCTGAGTGTAAAGCAAATTGGTCAAATCGAATTTCTGCTTTATTGATTATTGCATCTCTAAAATTTTAATTTGCATGGCTAAATATGGTACATTTATGAGATGGTTCAAGTAGCATTATCATTTATGCCTTTTAGATACATTTATTACAAATGCGTTTAGTTCTTTTAAGTCTAAGTCTGAAATGTGCAAATTAGATTTGATTAAATCGTGACTTGTGACACATCGTATTAAATGCTAACGTGGAGTTTTAACGATGAAACAAAACAGATTTTTTGACACAATATTTGACAAGATAGCAAAGGCAATGCATAAAGTCACCAGCAGGGGACAGAATGTCTCGCTTTAAAGTCTCATCAGTGTAAACCTTCCTGTATGCAAGTTGAACCATTCGGTCACCTGAACTGCTCGCATATTTTTCATCCATTTAATTTTAAACTGTATTTTTTTTTGTCTGTGGCACAGAGCATTCCTTGCAGCAAAAGACCTTTTCCCATATGAAAAGTACAGAGAGCGCTACGGCAAGCCCAACAAAAGGAAGGGATTCAATGAAGGTTTATGGGAGATCCAGAACAATCCACATGCCTCCTACAGTGCTCCACCTGCAGTGAGTCAGTTAGATCTTTAAAAACTTGAAGCTTCCAGAAGTGAGAGTGAACTCTCATATACGGCACCGTTTTTCTGTACTGCTGCCAAAACAATATATTGATCATTAGATTTATTATTAGGTTGTCTGCCACACTTTAAGCCATCAAACCTGAATAATGGAAAATTTTAAAGGTTTAAAGTCCTAACTTTTAAAACTTTAGTAACTGGTAAACATGCCAAGCGTAATGCTGACTTTCCATAAGAAAAAAAACAGTTTTTGTTAGTTTTAAATATTCTCTGAAGTTATGTTGGGTTGTTTTAGGACATACATGTTAGTTAATATCTTTACTGGTATATTTCTGCAGCAGGCGAGCTCGTCTGATAGTGAGGGCAATGAAGCAGCAGGTGGAGAAGGACGGGGAAGTGACGAAGAGGACGACGATGAAGAAGCTCCAGTTCCTCAAAAAGCCGACTCCGGCAGCGAGGACGAGTCAGACTCTGGGAGTGACGACAGAGGGAGGGGAGGTGGAATAAAGCGAAAGCCACAGGCTCCCAAGGTAAATTAAGTGTTTGAAAATTTATAATGAAAATACTTTTATAATAATGTTTTTGAGCTGAAGAGAAAGTGGATATGATTTTATAAAAAAGGGGCTGAGGATACAATAAGTGGACTAATTTCAAATAAGATTTTTTTCCCCATCTTTATTTGCTTAAAGAAGGATCTACACCAGAGGAAGCCATTAAAAAAAACAAGTTAATTAAAAAACAACTCTTTCTTAATATTTATTTTAAGCGGCCTCCTCCTCCAAAAAAAGCGCGAGGCTCCTCCAGCGACAGAGACGAAGAGGAGAGCGGGTCTCCGTCTGAATCAGAACCGACGGCTTCAGAGTCTGACTCTGGCAAAAACAGCGACAAGGTAATTTGTCGCTATGAATGCTAACTGTGGAGACAAAGAGTAGGTTACAACATGAATTTGGCCTTTATTTTTCATTCTCCAGGATTTTACTCCAGAGAAGAAATCCGGTGGACGAGGAGGAAAGAAAGCCGGAGGCAGAGGGAAGAAGAAGGTGAAGCATAAATCCCGTCTTACTCGTGATTTTTAGTTTATTTTGTGTTTATTAGCAAGAAACATTCGACTTACTCTCCACTGTATTATCTCGGGTTCTACAGAAAGGTTCTTCTGACTCAGATTCAGAGTCGGGATCAGGGTCAGAGAAGAAAGTCGCAGACAGCGACTCTGAGGACGAGAAGCCACGGCCGGCTCTGTCCGGCTCCGAGTCCCAGTCCGGCTCAAAGTCGGAGTCAGAGTCTGATCCGCCTCCCCGCAAGGGCCCGCAGCCTCGGAAGAAAGGTACGAGTTCTGTTCATCCAAAATACTTAGGAAAAAGATTCTAAGCTTTTCTTACTTGTGAATTTGATAAATTTATACTAAGTGCTTGATTTTCTTGATTCACAGAGAAAGCTGCTCCAAAGCCTCGAGCAAGAAAACCCAAAACTGCCCCAGCTAAACGAGCACCGTCATCATCCTCCGACAGCGACAGGTCAAGCTGCTCTTTTTGTTTTTTGTTTTTTTAAAATACATTATTACGTTAAATTGCTGATTATTTTTAATGTGAATATCAACTTAAGGAGCTGAATAGTTTTCTCCCACTGCATACAGTGACAGTGAACCGGACCGCATCAGTGAATGGAAGAAACGAGACGAGGAGCGCAGACGAGAGCTCGAGGAGCGGCGGAAAAAGGAGGAGGCCGAGGAGCTCCGCCGGCTACGTGAGAGAGAGAAGGAGGAGGAGGAGAAAAAGAAAAAAGACAAAGAAAAGGGCAAAAAAGAGAGTGATAGTGACAGCAGTAGCAGCTCGGATGAAGGTGTAGACGATCATCCACTGAAGAAGTCCAAGAAACCGCCTCCGCCCCCGATTCCCGCACCCTCTGACTCTGATTCTCCACCTCCAGCAGAGGTTAGCTTCCTTTCTGAATTACCACAAATTATTACCATTTTTAATGCGTAATAGTTGAGATAAAACATTTTCTTTCTTTTTTTCTGTCAAAAAGGTGAAAAAAACACCAAAGAAAGCAGACAAACAGAAGGCAAGAATAAAGAAGGAGAAGGAAAGAAAAGAAAGAAAGGAGAAGGAGCTGAAAGAGAAGAAAGCCAGACGGGTGGAGGAGAAGTCCAGAGCGAGGTGAGCGGCCAGAAAGGGAACAGGCCACAGAATGCAAATGTCATTAGAAGAACTTGATTAAATATTAAAGGACACTGATCATGCCGTTGTGTCTGACTTAGATCTAAGCCTGAAAAACCCAAACGCCGACCAGAGAGGCCACCCGAGAAGAAAGTGGAAAAGAAAAAAGGTCAGAAGCAGTCATAGTTTCATCTGCTCTGCATCTGGTTATCACTCACTATCAGCAGATGTATTAGGCTAAGAAAACTGCAAATTCTTCTTATTAAAATCCCTTTTAAAACATTCATACCCACTGGAGCTCTTTTCATTTAGTCATGTTGTATCTATAAACGTCTCCTCCCCTTTATTCCGATGCTTCTCAATCAAATCTAGTGCACGGTGTAATTATCTTTAAAAGTTACCCATTTATTAAAGAGAATAAACAGCATCATGAAGACCAAGGAACACAGCAGACAATCAGGAGGAATCCTAGACACAGAACTACACTGGGATGGTTCAGATCAAACATATTCATTCGTCGTGACTGCTTTTTCAGTCTTGTCACAAATATACACTCATTTGTGTTTGTCCAGGATAAGAAATACAAATAAGAAATACACTGACAAAATGTGAAAGTCCAATGGGTATGGATTATTTAAATTGCAAAAACATTATAGGAAAAGTTGAAGAGATAACTATTGTTTTTCTTCATCAATATCTAGAGCCATCACCAGAGGAAAGGCTACAGAAACTCCACACAGACATTAAATTTGCACTTAAAGTGGACAATCCAGTAAGTGGCACAAAATGTGGCTTCCTTTATATCTTTGTGTTGCCATGAAACGTTAATGGATGGATGGGTGTTTTTGTTGCATTCTAGGACATTGAGCGTTGTCTAAAAGCACTCGAAGAGCTTGAAGCTGTACCTGTCACCAGCCAGATTCTCCATAAAAATGCTGAAGTTATTGCCACACTAAAAAAGGTGCTGCTTGCTGTGCGTTTTCTGTGGGATAATTCATTCTGCATTCATACATAAAAAAACACAGAATATTTCAGTTAAACAAAGAGACCTCAGTGAAGGCATTTTTGAAACAAAACCTCAAACGTACTGCTCCAGAGAAGCAGTACGTTTTGGTAAAAGAATGTGGTAAAATTAAGATATTTGTTGTGATACATGGACATTTTAGACAGATCATTCTAGAAGTCTGAAGATGTCACATTGAACTTATAAACATCATGGGAATGCCCAGCCAGTGTTTTCTTTGCAAAGGTGAATGGGTCATGTGTCCCAGAGGTGAACGTGTTTCTGTGTGAAGTATGTGTTTTCACTCCAGAACAATAACACACATTAAACTTGTTAAAACCAGCCTGTAATGACATGGGCTAAAAGGCCAATCAGAGAGGAAGAAGCCATCACAAAATGCAGTTTGCAGAGGCAGTAACATGCTGCAGAACACATGTAAATATCTAGTTTCAGCTGGATATGCCTTGTTTTTATGCTGTATGTTTTCATCTTGTGCAATTTGACTGATCTTTTATAGTAATCCATTTCTCTCTCAACATCTTAAATAAAAAATCACTTATCAGATTCGGCGGTATAAAGCCAGCGCTGCAGTCATGGAGAAGGCCAGCGACGTCTACAACAAGTTAAAACTTCGCTTCGTGGGAAAACCAGAGCTGGCAGCTAAGCCTAAAATAGAGAACAAAGAAACAGAGAATGATGAAAAGCAGTCACAAAACACTGGTATGAGAAACGTTTCAGATTGCAGTTTTACTCTCATTGCAGCTGTTTGTAAGTCTGAAGGTCTTTTGTAGAATCCACACCCGTGAATGGGGAATCAGAGGAGAAAAAAGAGAATGCAGAGGAAGACGAAAAGCCCAAATCGCCTCTGAAAGAGGAGAACAATGACGGCCAAGGTTCAAGTCCAAACAGGTCTGGGTCAACATGTATCAGATCGCTCTTATTCATTGATGCCATATTGGAACATTGGAACAGATGCGTGGCTTAATTTTTAGTAAACTTGTTACTGCTGCTGAAATGTTATTTTCTCTTTAGGCCCAGTTCAGACAGCCCAGCTACACAACAGACACCCACATATGAGGAAGCAGACGGTACCGTCTCAGCAGAGCCAGAACCGGCCGCTGTAGAAACCTAAAAGACTCTCTGCAACCACTGGCAGCGGACCAAGTGCTAAAAGATGGTGGCCTCTGCTTGACGATCAGACGCCGCTCTCGGCTCAGCAGCATCGCCACACGCACCCAGCATTTCCTGCAGCACCTGTTACAAAAATAGATGATGCTTTGGACTTTTTTGTGGTATACTGGTATCAAGTCAGAAAGCCATCCACTCAGTCTGTTGGTCCTTTGTTTCTCACCGTTAAATGAAAATTTTCTTTTTATTGTTAATGAATTTCCTTCTCATTTTGTTCAACGTTCAACTTAAACTCCAGCTCCTGCCTTGTCATCCGTCTACTTTCAAACTGACCACATATTAAAAAAAAAAAAAAAAAAAAAAAAAATCACTTTTTTTTTTTAAGCTCTCGCAACCTGAATGAAATGGAACAAAACTTATTTTAAACAGAGACCGGGACGACTTGGAGAGAATTTTTTTTTCTCTTTTTCTCTAAGGACATTTTGTGTAAACCCTTACATCTGTTTACTTCCTTTTATAAAACCTGCCAAACATCACCAAGGCCTCTTTTCTGTGTGTGGCATTGCCAGAGTGGTACAGTCCTGTTTATGAGTCTTCTGTGTTAACTATTTAAGTATCTGGTCTAAATCCAGTTGATACAGTCTGAAATGTAAAGAGTCACTAAAAAGCTGTTTTTTAACTGAGGTCCACCTCCTTTTTAATTGCCTTTGTTTTCATAGGATCACAGTTTTGTCTCTAAAAATAATTGCTGTGCAGTAAAGCACCATACACTCTCCTCTTTAGTGTCTGCTTTCAATGGATCATGACGAATTGGGGGTTAAAAAACCCCCTGAAAACTACCCTCAGAAGCTATTGAGATCTCGTGTAGCTGCAGCCTACTTTGACTTTTTTTATGTGCATACATCATGTGTTTTTAGTGCTATGTAAATTGGTAAAGCATTTCTATAACGTAGTTGAGACTTGAATAAAAATCTCAGCATGGTTTTGTTCACTTTGCTTCTTCTCTGCTCATACCTTACATTGAGGTTCTGATAAATGGCGGAAATAATTGTGCAAACTGAGGACTTACTGAGAACTGCAGAAAAATTCTGAAGAAATATTTTACTATATCAGGAAATCTGGCCTCTTAGGATATATTTTAATACTTTTGATGGTCTTTCTATTGCATGAATACCTCTAATAAGGATATATGAAATATGTGGTATAAAAAATGGCTTTGTTTTAAGGCATACATTATTTGAAAACGTTATTTTAATAAATAAGCTAGTATTTACATTTTTCAGTTTTATGTATTCTTTCTATTTCTATTAAAATATGTTGTTATAAAATTATATTTCTATAGACAGAATCTTGATGTTAATTTTAAAATAGCATAAACATTTATGACAAAAATAAAAATATCAAGTTATTTAAAATGCAATTGTGTGCTCTAGTAAAAACATACAAATAATCTCACAGTATGAACATTTTTTGAAATATCTCAAAATTAATTTTGAGATATGACACTTTCTTGAACTTTTTCAATTGGATGAGAATTTTCTTTGAAAATATTAGAATACAAATTCTTAACTTTATATATAGTTCCTTCCTCTAAATTTTCAACAAGAACAGAAAGCGTTAACTTCAGAGTTAAAATAAGGAGAAAAATACAGAACAATTCGTATGAATTTATATAGGGACAAAGAAAAAATGTTAATTGTTAAAAAAAAATATAAACAAAATGTTTTAATTTCCTTTTGAAATTAAATCAAAAATCCTGTTGTTTATTAAATAAAAGCACCAAATGTAACACTAAATCCACCGTCAAAAAGAGGCAGACTGATTTTTCGGGGCTCTGGACCTTTAATTCCTCCGATTCCCACATGAGAATCTTCAACACTCCAGTCAGCTGACTTTAGACGCCATTTTGTCAGCCATTTCCTACGCTGATCCATTGCCAGCGTCTCTGCACAGCTCAGGACGCCCCGTCCGGCCTCAGCAGCTTCACCTACCCGCCCGGGCTCGATAGACTGTAGGGGACCGCCAACGCCACTGCAACCGGGTGGATGAGAGACTAGCCCCGCGGGTCGGTCGGTTCGGTCTGCACTCAGGAGGACCGTCTCTGCAAGGCGCTTTTGGCCCCGAGGGACGGAGCGAAGCGGCACAAGTCACAGGCAGACATGGCTTTGAAGATTGTCAAAGGGAGCATCGATCGGATGTTCGATAAAAATCTCCAGGATTTAGTACGTGGCATTCGGAATCACAAGGAAGATGAGGTAAAACGAGCACACTCGGACGCCCGGAACACCTAAAAGCGAACATTTAGCAGTGTTTTTGTAATTCAACTCATTTTAGCATCACCGTTATACCGCGACTAGCTAACCGACATTAACGGCTAACAGTGGGTAAGTTAGCCAGACGTTGGAGCCAGCGGTTAGCAGGTAACCAGCCGGGCTTAGGCAGCGGAGTTAGCTTTGCTTTCATGACATTTTCTTTTTTTTACAGAATGAAACCCGCAAGGTAGTTTTCAGAACCGTGTCAGGTGTTTGACGAGGTGGCTTATTGCAGGGCTGATACTGACAGCTGGCTAACAGATGGAGGAAGAAGATGGCAATGAATCACAGTTTACCAGGAAATTACTGCTCAGCATAGTTGAGATCAAAACACACTGAAGGATTACTGAACTGGCCTACAGACCACACACTGGGGGGCAGAGCGGGCTTCCCACTGGCTTTAATGCTATTTACACGTATGATTGGGGAGGAAAAAAAACCCTCATTAATGACGTATACTAATATGTTAGTTCGGCGTCTAAATAGCAAAAAACTTCAAGAATACATGCCTCCTCAGTTTCGTTGTGCTGCACCTTGCAGCCAAAGCTGAGGAGCTTTGTGACAGTCCCATTTTGACCCCCTTATAGGTCAAAATTATTGCATATTCTTATTTAAGCTTTTACCCAGGACGAAAAACCTCTCCATTCTGCTAAAACAGAATAAAATCACAACAATTAAACCTTTTTTTAAATTTTTGTACACATAATCTGCCTCTGCAACAAACTCGAAGGCAAAAATGTATCAGCAGTTTATCAGAAACTGTGATTCATTGCCATCTTCTTCCTCCAACTTGTTCTTAATGAATGATGTGGCTCTTTTTGAAGCAGGGGCTTTAATATGCACAGAATGACCTAGCAATCAGGCTGAGTCTGTGTTTGATGATTTCATCCATGTTGCAGCTCTATGAGCAAAGACAGTGGGAGCTCAAACCAATCTGGTGATGCTTAGCCTGGTTGTTGATGTTGAAATGCTCAGTGGGTACTAGGTAGTATAATTGGTATATGAGGTCTTAATACCAACTGATGTTGGATTTCTAACTTTGGCCTCTTCAATGTCTCATCTGACATGCATATGTTTTTGCAGCAACTAAACCAGTAGATTCTATTTAAAAAAAAAAAGAAAAAGAAATCAAATGTTTTAAATAAAACTCTGGGACCTGCTGTGTCCTTCAAGCCTGTTTGGGTTTGATCTCTTGACTCGGATCGTGGTTTTGTACTCGCTGTCAGCTGTAACCTAACCCGGGTCGCCCAGATAAGTTGCTGGTTGCCCAGCCGACAGTGGACAGTTTGCTAAAATATTAATACTACGTCTCTGTGTTCCTGTGAGTGTGTGCTAACCATGGGCAGCCTGCATTTTCTCATGCTCTCCGTTTGCTTTTCACATGTGAGCGACATCTTTCACACGGTTCTCATTCATTCGTTCTCCCTTTGGTGCTTCTGCACAGAGAGCGAATGGAAGAAATGCGTGAGGATGTCGCTCAGTTTAAAGAACTTATAGAGGAAACAATTTTGAGCCGTTTGTTGGTTTCTTTTGTTTACAGAAAGGCAATGGGACAACTTGGAGAACTCGCATATAGTTCCAGTCCTGTTTAGGTAGAAGCCACTGGCATCAGTGTGTTGGCCTTGCCCCAGTTATTTGAGTTATTTTGATCGGTTCTGAGCGCCATTGAGTAAGACAGTCTCTTCTTGTGCGATCTCTGCTTCTGCAAAACGCAGTGTCTCATGGATCGTCAGCAGCAGAGCTCAGCAACCCTTGCCCCCACCCTCCATTGCCCCCCTCCTCCTGTCGCTGTGCTGTCTCATGACTGCATACACATGACCAGCACACTCCACATAGCTATATGTGTTTGTTTTGTGGGGTTGCCCCTCTCAACAATGACTGACTTGGTTTCTTGCATGAAAGCCGTTGACTCCACACTGCTGAATTAAATGGATGGTTGTATAAATACTTATTGAGTAATTCATTCTATTTATCCGGAGATGATCATTTCAGGATTGTAATTGTTTTAATTTCTTGGTTGGTTCGAGCTTTTTGCAGTTGCATCTGAATGATTCAGAGTATCACAGAAATGGTAATTATTTCAGTCGGTTAAAAAGTAAAACTTGTTGAATTGACCATTGTCTAGCAGAGTCCTTATCAGCCCGTCATAAGAAAAGCTGTCCCTAAAGAAACTGACTTTTCAGTGCTTTGTCCAAGTATATGAAAGGAAAGTTAAGTGGAAGGAAAAGATGCTCTAGCACCCAGGAGTCAGGACATTCACCTGGAAAATGTCTTTTTTAATTCAGGCTAAATTTACTCATTTGGCCCATTTAGTAATAAGCTGTATTTCAATGTGCTTTTTGAAAAAAAAGTAAACGTTCAACACCAACAGCAGTAATAAGTTTCACTGAAGGTTGAATTTTTGAAGTAATAAACCAGACACAGATTAATTAATGTCCTCTTCCATGTTTTCTGCTTTATTTTTTACTGCTTTTTTTCATTGAAAGTCTTTCAAGACAATTATATTTGATTACAGCTTGACATATGACTCAGCTGCCTCACTGAGCCAACAGGAGGCGCATCAATAGATGCAATCTTGGATGCAGAGCAACATAAAGGGCAGGACTTGTGCAAACTATTTATTTAGTTCCCCCTTCGACTGGAAAGCGACAACAGAACAAGCAGGATTGTTGCAGCTGGCTTTCTGTTGCTTGGTCGAAACGTGCCGCTCCGGATATTGCTCTACCTAATCTGATCTGGTGTCTGCTTTTGTCTATTCTCCCCTTGCCCGCTCCTTTTGTCTGTCCGCAGGCCAAATACATCTCCACATGCATCGACGAGATCAAACAGGAGCTCAAGCAAGACAACATTGCTGTCAAGGCCAATGCTGTGTGCAAGCTCACCTACGTAAGATCCCCTCTGCCTGCACACCCCGCCGCCGCCTGTCACTTCTGCTCTGCACATACGCACCCATGCACACACAGATGAGACTCTGTGTAGCGCTGGCGGTTTAATCCATTCCCTCCCTGCTTCTTCTGGTAGAAGACCATGTCCTCGTTTCTAAGCGCCTGCTAAAAATGAAAGCATTGCTCCATGTAGTTTGCAGGATTAAGTATTGATGTGCATTCTGCTGAAAGACAAGTGAGAGGAGCATAGAAAACTGTAGTCAGTTTTGTTTTTTGTTTTATTAGACGTTGTGCACTATGTTAATCAATTAGCATTTTTTTTAAGAGAGGAAAAAAGTGATAGAATCTGAGTACGTTCAGTTATTAATATATGGCGTTATTTATCACTGGAAGGAATGATGCAGATAGATTCACCTAGATATGCAAAACAAAATGGTGAAATATTTCTCATGGCTTCTTGTAAAACTTTATCAGGTGAACTCTGTAACATTGTAGCTGCTTGTAATGTGTAGCAGCTGGAGATTTCACCACTACTAGCAGCAGAATTTCCAATTAAAGTGTAATCAGTATTTTATTTGTAGATTGCAAACGCATCAAGGTTCAAACCTCCATTTATTCTGCCGCCTTTGCTCACACTCAGAGCTTTAGTTTCTGTATTTATCACAGACACAGTTTAAAGCCGCCCTCTTCTCCTCTTCTGCCCACCGTATCCGTCCCGTCTGTGTTACAGCTTCAGATGCTGGGCTACGATGTCAGCTGGGCTGCTTTCAACATCGTTGAAGTCATGAGTTCCTCCAAGTTCACATACAAGGTAGGACTACGGTTTTGTTATTGCTGAACTCGTCTCATGACAGAAGGCTTCTCTGAAAGCAGTACCACGAATCCTCTCTAGGAAATGCGCTGTTCAGGTACGTTTCTGTCAACTTGCTGATGAATGTGTTTGCCTTTCTTTCTGCAGAGGATTGGTTACTTGGCAGCCTCGCAGTGCTTTCACGAGAGCACAGATGTCATCATGCTGACAACCAATCAGATCCGAAAGGTCAGCGACGCACCTGTTTTGTGCACCTTGATGTTCATGCTTTATTGTGAGCTGGCTGGTTTTCATTAAATCAACTCTTTTTCTTTCTGTTTTGGCCATTTCCCCCTGCAGGATCTCAGTAGTCCCAACCAGTATGACACAGGTGTTGCCCTAACAGGCCTGTCTTGTTTCGTTACCCCTGATCTGGCACGGGATCTCGCTAACGACATTATGACTCTGGTGAGTCACAGAAAATGTCAAGTTTATCTGCATGGTTCATCCTCCAGTGTCCTGTTTCTTTTCCTGCCCTGGGTGACTGGTTTTCCCTTGAGGCCTTTTTTTTCCCCCCAGAATAGATTAAAAAAATGTATATTCTTTTTAAAATGAAACTGTCATATTTCTCCTTTCCTTTGCTATTTTTTACTCAAGATGTCCCACACCAAACCTTACATCAGGAAGAAAGCTGTTCTGATCATGTATAAGGTGTTTTTAAAGTACCCAGAATCTCTGCGCCCCGCTTTCCCAAGACTCAAGGAGAAACTGGAGGACCCAGATCCAGGTAATTACCAAGACATGTATTTAGTTTATTGTACAGAAAGGCATTTTCCATCAGTTTGTGGTGCTTATTAGAGGCATATGTGATGGCACTATGATATGTTGGCATCTAAAACATTTTTCAAATCATAGATGGAATATAATCAACAGAATGATGGGACCCTGGTGTGTCTTACCAGGACAGTTTTATAGTGAATGGAGGGAAATTAAGGTTACATGGTGCTGCTGTAGTGTTAACATTAACTGTGACATTTTCAAGTGCTAAATCTCATCCCAGCTGAGGGCTGCAGCCTCACAATGTAACACATGAAAAATACTTGCAAACAATATCCCAGGTTTTAGTCCTGCTGCTGTGAGTATTTTAAAAGTCAAACATGAGCTGTAATGCTACACAGTTATATACTTCTACCTATCCATTAATATGCATTCTGTTCTATTCTTTAACATAATTTTTTACACAATTTAACGGCTTTACCTGCTACGCATAAAACATAATTGTTGTTCTAAAATTTCCTTGTTCTTGCGTTATCATTGTTTCCCCCCTCCACTATGCATGGCATACACCTTTGAAATAGTCAATTAAAAAAGCCAATGTGACATTGCAATAACATTGGCTTTTTTTCCCTCTGTTTAATTATTTTCTGCTCTCTCTCAGGTGTCCAGTCCGCAGCCGTCAATGTGATTTGTGAGCTGGCGAGGAGAAACCCAAAGAACTACCTGTCTCTCGCACCCCTTTTCTTCAAGCTTATGACCTCCTCCACCAATAACTGGGTTCTCATTAAGATCATCAAACTGGTAAGTGAACAGGACGACTGGAGCAGCTGGAGCAAACGAAAAAAACTAGAAACACGAGAATTGTCAACACCAGTAGATCTGGAGCAAATAAATAATCTGCTCCAGTGCTTTTTGTTCTGGTGTATTTTTTGTGTGTTATGCTTTTTAAGTATTTTACTATTTAAAAGGAAACATGTACACTGAAAGTACAAAAGATGCCTCTTCTTCCCACAAGATCACATGACACTTTGGATACAACAGATAAAGGTTGTGTCGTTTGTAGCTTTACAGTCGGGTTTAATCTGTGCTGAAGCTTCCACATGAAAAACTGCCAAATTCTCACACTGTAACTCCAATACTTAATTTGTCACCCTTTTCCTCTCCTAACAGTTTGGTGCGCTCACACCTCTGGAGCCAAGGTTGGGGAAGAAGCTTATTGAGCCTCTGACAAACTTAATCCACAGGTGAGATCAAAGTCCTGCTTATATTTTTCCTATGGATGCTAAAGTATTCCAATTTGAGGCAAATGAATCTGTTCTTGCTCTTTAACTCTTCTTTCTCTCCCACAGCACCTCTGCCATGTCTTTGCTGTACGAATGTGTCAACACTGTAATTGCAGGTCAGTATTGGGAATCTGCGGGGAATGCGTTCAACAAATTGTTGCTGTGTTTCTAAGAGTTTAAACTCCTAGATTTAAACCATAAGTCCTAGTGTTGAGTTTGTAAGCCCTGAAAGTTAAAAACGCATTTTGCCATCCAGTAAATCCCATTTATCCAAATGTGTAAGTCAAACTTCTGTACAGATTCCAGACCTGAGCTAACCGCCTTGTTGTCCTTCATTGCAGTGTTGATTTCTCTGTCCTCTGGGATGCCCAACCACAGCGCTAGCATCCAGGTAGGGAGCGCCAGCTTTCCATCCCATCTATTTAAGTTTGCATGGAAATTACGCTCAATCCAATCCTTTCCACTCCAGCTGAATCATAATGCACGATGAGCAAATGGTCTGTCTGTTTGGAAGGCCAAAATACATTTTTCATTCAGTCCATTTTTTCAGTGATCCAGAAAGTTAGCTACTCTGGGTTTTTTTGCATGATGTTTCCTTTTGGGAATCAGATCTGGTGTGGAAAGGTCGAGAAAATCATTAATTTCTCTGCTCCCTTTGCTTTTCTCCTGTTCCTCTCTTTCTTTCTCTCTCTCTCCCACAGCTCTGTGTGCAGAAACTGCGAATCCTGATAGAAGACTCGGACCAGAACTGTGAGCCCTCTGTCAATGCCTGCAGTGTGTCATTTTCTCATTGTCTGTGTGTTTCTGACTGTGGAACAGTCGGCCCTCGTAGACGACCAGACCGTAGACCTCCTGACTCTGGATAACTCGAACTTTATTGCACTTTTAGTAAATTAGAAGGCCTGCTTGGAATACCATTGTTCCTAAGCAGCATCTGCAAATTGTTGAGTGTGACCGTGAAGAAGCTTGCGGTGTTCATTCTCAGACTGCTTCAGTTCGTAGCTCAATAACCGTCCAGTTTGAGGGGGGGAAAAAAGCTTTAAGCTGGAGTTGTGTATTCACAACAGTTTTGGTTTTTATATCGTTGTAGTCAGCCATTCGAGTTATCCGGACATCCATTTCTAGGTAGTTGTGTGTATGTGGTGTAGACAGTGGATTTTTGGTGGTAGTATATTAAAATGTGAGGTTTAACGTTTTGTTTATCCTTTTAGCTTCCGGTGAAAAAATATTGAAGACATTTTGATCAAACTTGGCTTGGTTTTAGAGCGTCATTGTTGGTCCTCGGAATCAGATGTCTGCTACGTCTAAACAGCGGCTTGTACTGACACACAAAACGAATACCTTATTATGGTAACTAGAAGTGGTAAACCTCGCTGGAGACTAAACCTGCTTTGTAACAGAGCTTTGGAGATCAGAATAAAGATACTGACTGAGAAAGCACAGCCTATCAACCAAAAATGGAAAAAATGTAAAGCATGCATGAACATCATGACCTTTTTTTTCTTTAGAGGTGGGCTCTGTTTTAGTCTCACATTTTGCTTTTCTCAGACAATCTTTGAGCGATTTTACAGCAGAATGGATACTGAATGCTCTAAAGCTATCAAAATGGACAAGTTTTACTCTAATTTGCTCAGTTTTGTGAACAGCAGGTTAAATAGTGAACAATTGTGTTTTCGAATGTATTAAAATTAAAGTTCCACAGATTCTCATCAATTAACACATCACCCAACCGCTTAGTTGCAGTTGTTCATAAATGTCGGATAAAAGTTAGGTAAATTAGCTTTTTATTCATAAATGAGGACAATCTTAAAAATCCTCATTTAAATATCGGATTGAAAGCTCTTGAAGACTTGCAGAGCTCATAACCAGTTTTTTTGACACCAAATAAAGCAATCTTAAGTGTTTTGTTTTCAGCTCCATGAAGCACAACAGCTCAAATGTGGAGCTAATGCAGCCTTCTAAAATTATTAGTTTCCCTTTGGGGAAGTGGTTTTAATGTTTACAGAACAAACTTGGCACACTAACAAGTGTGTAACCAGCAGGCTGGCAAACTTGTGTCTTAAATATACATGGACAATGACTGGATAAACACTAATCAAGCTGTGTTTTGTTTTGAGCTACACTTTGTGAACTTTTTGGCTTAAATTTGGAAATTGAGGTTGTGTCTGCAGTATTTCAATGAACAGGAGTAAGAAATAACAGTGTGGGGAACTCACTAAATGATTTATTTATTTTGTTGCCCACAGTAAAAGAAAATGCACTGTGCAAAACTAGATACTGTTGCGTGATATAACTTGTAAAAGATAGTATTAATTGTTATCTTCTGTTTTTGTGAAGTAGCGACGTCAGTGGCTGGCCGTTTGTGTGATGGTATTCACTGCACCTAGCCTCTCCTCACCCTAAGTTCACTGCTTCACGTTTATTGATTGAGAAAGCTGAGAGGCTTTATAATTCTCTGCCCAATACAATGACTGACAGAATGCCTATTTTAGAAAATCCTTTTGGTGTGTGAGGAACATCTGTCAGGGACTTAAAGGATAAATCAAAACAAAACTTGTCTCCTGTGTGTATGTGTGTTTGTCCTTTCCATTGTCCTCTGTGTTTTGTCTTACTGTTTTCCTTTTTTTGTTTTGTTTTTCCTTTTTGAATCCGTAGCTTGTTGTAGGACTTAGGTTATATACAGGATGATCTCAGTGAAATAGAAAATCATGAAGTTAATTTATTTGAATACTCTGTTCATGAGTTCATGACAGAGTGGTTTAAGTGTTTATTTCTCCTTAGTTGTGATGATTATGGCTTACAACCAATGAAAACGGAAACTTCTTGGAAGAGTCTTTCCTTCACAGTCTTCTTGAGGTTATGCATAGTGTTCTACCACACTTTTTCCATCCACTAATATTTCCAGTAATGTGCTTTTCTACAAGAGGGTGTGGGTGGCTGCAAAGTCATGCCTCTTCCTATTGTTGTGCACATGAATGCAACATATCTGTATAAAAATTCTTCAATAGCTCTTCGGTAATATTCACACTTTCTGAGAAACGTCATTTTAACGTTTTCCTCAGTGGTTGGCCATACTCATTAAAATGAATTTAATTTTTTTTTTTTACATCAGTCTTTGTCTAATTATTCTCATCCAGATGAGTTTTATTTCTTCAGTGGAATTGCTGAAGTATTTAAACTTTAAAAAGCTTATTTTACCTGGTCTAGTTCAGCCCTTTTAGGGTGAATGCATTTGCAGCTGGACTGTAATATAGCTTAAAATTACTGAGATTAATAATTTAAAGTATTAATATCCACATAAATAAATAATTGGCTGTCTAAACACATTGCATATCAGCAGACATAAGAACCAGTAAAACACGAGGAGCTGCAATCTATCAGGTTCATTGTATGAGGTTGTGTGTTTTCATCTTTGTGCAGTGAAATACTTGGGCTTACTCGCCATGTCCAAGATCCTGAAGACGCACCCCAAGTCTGTCCAGTCTCATAAGGACCTCATCCTGCAGTGTCTCGATGACAAAGATGAGTCCATTCGTCTCAGAGCATTGGACCTTCTCTACGGCATGGTATGGAGCTGAAACAGCGCTCCACACTGTTTGAGCCATGTATGCTATATGTAAACATGCATGTAAAAGGTATTTTCGTCTCGGTGAGATGTACAAAATGAAACAGGAGGGAGCACAAAGTCGTGGAAGTTGATCTTAATATCAATGAAAGTTGATAACACAGCAGGATGGTTTGAAGAAAATTAACACTTATTTTATCCAGAATAAGATTAAATCTGTATAGTCAGCTCAGAGTTTTACAAAAATTGGAAGCTGGCAACAAAACCGAGTGCATCTTCAGTTAATTTAGTTTCCTGCATTATAACTTTTGTTCAGGATGAACAAACAGGAAGCTCATTGAGCTCAGGCATGAAGAAAAATGTGTATTGTTAGCCTCAGCAATATGGTTTTATTGTATTTTTATTAGGGTAACAGACATTAATCAAACCTTAATTCATCGTTACGGATTGCATTTCTGCTTTGTCCAGGTTTCTAAGAAAAACTTGATGGAGATTGTAAAGAAGCTGATGCTGCATGTGGACAAAGCTGAAGGAACCACTTACAGGGATGAACTTCTCACCAAGATCATCGATATCTGCAGCCAGAGCAACTACCAGTATATCACCAACTTTGAATGGTTTGTTTTGCCGTTTGCCTGCGCTCTTTTCTGCCTCACTCAGAGTTTAACTTGGTTGGATTGAACGCCATTCGCTGCCCTGTGCGTGACTGACAGGTACATCAGCATCCTGGTGGAGTTGACCCGATTAGAGGGCACACGACACGGCCACCTCATCGCCTCTCAGATGTTGGACGTTGCCATTCGGGTGAAGGCCATCCGCGCGTTCGCCGTCGCTCAGATGGCCACTTTGCTGGACAACGCCCACCTGCTGACGGGCAACACGCAGCGGAACGGCATCTGCGAGGTTCTGTACGCTGCGGCCTGGATCTGCGGCGAGTTCTCCGAGTGAGTTCACATTTCCACACGCAATGTGCCGTGCGGAGGACGACTCCGAAAGCGGGCAGTTGTATAAATCGTATCGTTTTGGCAGACACCTGGAGAACCCGACGCAGACGCTGGAGGCCATGCTGCGGCCCAAGGTGGCTACGCTGCCGGGCCACATCCAGGCTGTGTATGTTCAGAACGCAGCCAAGCTGTTTGCAACGGTGCTGAAGGGCGAGGAGGGGAACACAGACAGCACAGCTGCGCAGGAAGCCAGCCAGCTAATGATCGAAAGGCTGCCGCTGTTTGTGCAGAGCGCCAACCTCGAAGTCCAGGAGAGGGTGAGACAAATGGGGAGCTGAACAGATCATGCCTGGACAAACTTATCTGGTCAAGTACGTGCAATGCTGACTGGCTCACCTTCTGTCCTCAGGCGTCCTGCATCCTGCAGCTGGTCAAGTACATCCAGAAACTTCAGCAGAAGGACGTAGAAGTGGCAGAGGAAGTCAACGCGCTGTTTGCAGGAGAACTCAACCCCGTGGCCCCGAAAGCGCAGAAGAAAGTTCCTGTTCCTGAAGGGTCAGTGTTTTTCTTTTCTTTTTTTTTCTTTATCATGTACCGACATATTTAACCACAGCTAAAATTTCAGCGCATTCATAATTATGTTGACTACTGAAGTGTGAAAATTTTTGTATGCCTGTGAAGCCTGGACCTGGACGCCTGGATCAACGAACCGCCTTCTGAAAGCGAGTCTGAGGACGAGCAGCCGAAGGCGATTTTTGCGAAGGAGGAGCCGAAACACTCCAGACCCCGTCACACAGAGGTGGACGAGAAAGAGCTTGCAAGGGTACGCATGGAGGAAAGCAGCAGCTGCACATTTTACTGGCTTCATTTTGTTGCAGAAAAGTTTTACTGCTGTTATTTGCGTTTCATTATTTAGTATAAAGCGACGGTTAATGCAAGTCCTCTTCTTTTCACCTTCATTTGCATGTTTATTTGACATTCTCAATTCTCAAAGACATAGCATGAATGTATTCCCGGGCAGTGATTGTTTAATAAAAAAAGTATTGATCTTTAGCTCAGGGTTTAAGCATTATTTATCTGCTTTCCGCTACGGATCTCTGCTTGTCCTAAAACGGGGTAAAGAGGTTATTCATGGATTAATTCATGATGCGGATTTTATTTCTTTCCCAGAGGAGGGAAGCCAGAAAGCAGGAGCAAGCCAACAATCCGTTCTACATCAAGGCTTCCCCGTCTTCTCAAAAGGTATGTTGATCACTTTTCACTCATCTTTTATGAATAATAGTGCTTTGTTTTACACTCTTTAAATGAACTGCTGAATAGGCAGTTTAGAAACTTAAGTTTTTCTTCATCATTGTTCTTTTGTTGAGAATAATTTTAGAAGAATGTAGAGCATGAAAAAATATATTTGTATGCCCAGAGTTTATTACATCTTTAGTCATCAATGGAATATATCCAATGTTCTGCTCATCCATTTGCGCATCGTCCATGAAATTAACAGATATTAATTGCACTGTAATGAAGTTTTTTTTTGTTTTTTTTTTTTTATCTGTGTAGGTGTATCAAGAAGCTCCTGGCGTGGAGCACATCCCAGTAGTGCAGATTGACCTCAATGTGCCTCTCAAAGTCCCAGGTGGGATCAAATATCACAACATTAATCAAAGAAACATTAAAAACATCTTAATAGTTTAGTTAAATTGGTTACCAAAATCATATTTAAAATGGCTATTCCACAGTGTTTTTTTGCCATTCTCTTGCTTCTTGCCTTCTTTCATTTGTCTTATTTATAAACGGCGCCCCTGTTGTTCAGGTCTGCCTATGTCTGACCAGTATGTGAAAATGGAGGAGGAGCGCCGCCAGAAAGAGAGAGCAGAGAAGAAGAAGAAGGAAAAGAAGAAGAGGAAAGAAAAGCGCAGTGGACGAGGGAAGAAACACGATTCGGCTCCGGAGAGCGAAGAGGACATCACTCCAGCTCACATGGTGGACATTGTTACAGAGGAGATGCCAGAGGTAGGCATGCTGGGAGATCGCAATGGTCAATTAGAAACGCCATGGGTTAAATATCGACCCAGACATCAGTTACTACCACTGTTTTGCTTTTTATTCAAACTCTTTGCTGCTATTTGAGTTAATGCATGAAGCCACTAGGAAATTAGGAAAACAAAACTGACGCATCAAGCTGAAGCAGAGCAGTAAATTCAATATGATAAAAAGTAGTGCTTGCGATACGGAGATGACAGTGCCCTAAAAAACTGGAATATAGAGTTTATTTTTTATTTTTAAACCACATCAATGTCGCAAAATTATCATGACTAATGATACCGCTACACAAATGGCTGTATTGATGTTACTCTGAATAACTTGTGTTGCTTAGTCCCTCTCTGATTAGAGAAAAATTCAATGTAGATGTCTGAGATATTGGGGAAGCACTGTTTAAAATCTGTTTTAAATCAGAGTGCTTTCTTTGTTGACATTTTAGGCATATTTTACATAAAGGAAAATACTCTGGGGAATAAGTTGCATCAGTTTTCTTAAGTTAATAATTACTGCTACATTTGAGCCTTACAGGGTAATAGAAATCAAGATTTCTATCAAATTTGTTAAAGTTGATATTTTGCCATGGTACTAAGTCTTCTGTTAATTGCTGTATCCTCTTGCTGCCTGCAGAATGCCTTACCCAGTGATGATGATGAAAGAGACCCCACTGACCCCCACAAAGCTCTGGACATCGACCTGGACAAGTGAGTCCACATGGCTCTGATCTGCTTCAGTTTATGTTCTCACTAGTTTAACTCTTCATTTCAAACTTCAACTACATCCACAAAACAATCAGCCTGCTTGGTTTTTGTGTTGTTTTTTGAGGGCTGGGTGGCAACTTGCCAGGAACTGTGTATGTCTTTTTTTTCCTTTTCTTTTTTCGGCAATAATTTTTATCTTAATTTTTTATTTTGAAGTTCTTTGTTTTTTAGTACAGCACTAATTACATTTATCAAACTTCTAAAAATTTTTAAAATCTGTCCTACAATAGGTTTTCTTTTCATTTTCTTCTCACTTTAACTCCTGTTTTCCAACATACAAAGGATTTTAGCCTTAAAACACCTGATTTATTTATTTTTCTTAAAAAAAAAGTGTTCCTGAATGGCTCACCTGTGCCACTTGGAATCTAACGGACATAATTAAGAGGCACACAAATGTCAATATTGCGGCTTGACAGTCTGGAGCAGATTTGAAATCTCAAAGCGAATGTTTTCCTGCAATAAAAAAGCTGATGTGAGAACCACTCAGTCTATTTAAGCTCAAAGCTGTTTGACTGAGCTGAAGCCGTACGTATTTAAACAGACGAGCTAAAATGTCTTTAGAGAAGTATAAGTAGCCTGAACAGTTCGACCCTGCACTTTGTGTTGAGATTTCTGACCAAAGCATCAAAATTGATGCCACTTGGTCCTGTCCTTCCTCACACCCTCATTACTTTCTGCTTCTTCTTTTCTGTGCTTGCACACAACCATCACTGTCTCTCGGTGTGGGCAGTTTGATGGAGTCGGCTGGGCGCAGGTGAGTAGAACCCCAGCCACAGGAAGTGGGCTCTGACTGCACACAGACAGGCTTACCGGCTTTGTCTTTCCGCTAATAGATGCCTTTATACTTACAATGCAGCTGCCTCATCCTTTTCTAGTTGGAGCTTGCCCTACCTGCTTCCTTTCTTTTCTTTCCCTGCCTTGTGTTTTCTATAGCTAGCAGCTTTGGACAATTTATCCAAGTCCCTGTTCTCTTACCCTGATGCCTCTTCTTTCCTGCACTTTTGCACTTAACTTGACAATATCAGCATCTTTTAATTCAAACAAATGTTTTGTTTTCTTTTTGTGCTCTTTAAACTAAGACTATCAATAAAGCGACGCATACAAACATATTCATTGGCATGTTGGTGCTGATATTTTCAGGTCTTAATCTTTAGTAATCTGTCCTGCTGGTATAGGCTCCCTAAAATGTGTTTTTTCTTTTTTTTTTTTTTTTTTTTTCTTCTTTTGTCAAATAATGATATGGTGCATGCTTTTAGAGGCCTTACCACATGTGGTACATGCCTTAATGCTTCTGTCCACAGTTCCCAACTCATACCTGATTGTTGGTCCTTTGATGTGCCCTTTAATCAGTGCTAGTCTGTAGGTTTGAAAAGCATAACATCAATTGGTTCTCATAAAATGTTTCTATTAAACCCTATCTGTCAGTCATCCTGGGAGAGGTTGAATTATTTAGTTTTAGGAGTAGAATGTACTTTCAAAGGAATTGAGCTTCTTATTGGATAGTTTTTTACGAATGGATGGGAGGCTTACAAATAAAATGCATTTCAAGCTAGAGCAGTATGTTTTCTGGCTTTTAAATTTTGTTTCTTACCAAAAAATTACAAAATGGTTTCTGACATCAGACAGAAAGCGTTGTCCATAGATCCTCACCAGCAGGGGGACACACTGCACGCTGGCCTAGCTTTGAGGGTGAAAAGACATGAAGACTTGTGTGGAGAAATGTTCCGATGTGTAATTATCTAATGTTTCATGCTTGGAGAAATAACAGCTCTGCATTTTGGAAAACCGGAATGTGCCTGAGAAGTGCTTTCTGTTCCACCTTAGTATGCCTTGTATTGTCAGCTTGCAAAACAAACTAATACTCATGGTTTTCCAGGTCTTGGCACCAAATCCAGGTGGGTCAGTTGTGTAACAAAGTCTTGTGAGTTAAGTGATGGGTTTCTGTACATTTTGCTTTTTGTCCAGGCCGCTTGCAGACAGCGAGAAGCTGCCGGTCAGGTCACATCGTGCCGCCGAGGCCCAGAAAAGCCCAACAGATGGAGAAACTGAAAATGCGACTTTGCAGGAACCCAAGAAGAAGAGCAGCAAAGAAAAGAGAGAGAAGAAGAAAGACAAAGAGAGAGATCGGAAGGTGAAGGAGTTGTTTTGATCACAAAGACCCACATTATTCAAGCTATCTATTATCATAAGACACTGAATATTTAAAATTGTTCATCAGATTTATAAAAGGACATCATTAAGCTGTCAGCTGCTTTGACTTTGTTCTTTTGCCTGACTGAAACATGAATCTTTTTTTTTGCTTTCGCAGAAGAGCAAAGAAGAGAAAAAGAAGAAAAAACACAAACATGAAGACAAGGAGGAGGATCTTCTTGTGGATCAGCCTGACGAACCTGTGCTCCAATCAGAAGAAACGAGTCAAGTGGCAGAACTGCCCACTTCCTCCTCTACCACTGCTGAGGTACTTTCAAAACAAGTCTAAGCCAAAAATGGCTAGCACCTAAAAGAAATTCTAAATTATGGTGCCGTGCAAAAGTTTTTAAACCCCTCAGCCTGGTTTAGGGTTGACACAATACAGAAAATGTCAAACTTGATACCAATACTAAGAAAAATATGCAAGACTATATCACTGCAAGCATTTTTCTTTCTTTTTTAAATTCAGGGTTCTTTTTATTAAAGAACAGAAAATATTACTAAATATTGAATGACAATGATTTCATTGTTATGACTGGGGGGGGAAACCACAAAGTATAAATCAAATCAGCTCTGACTTTAGAAAAAGTCACCTTTTTTCAAAAGGGTAGACTACCTGGTTTGACCAGTTTCTGCTCCAATTGTCGACTTCAGTCTGGAACCACTGTGTTAAAATTAAGTTGTTTTATTATCGGCCACATTGGCTTCCAATTCATTTGTCACTGAATAGAGAAGTAATGAAAGGGGACATGCTGATCATTTCATCACTTAACTACTTAGTCAAAAACAGAGTCTCTGCTGAGGCACGTTACCGTTAACTCATACATGCAGTTATATCACAATGTGCAGGAACTTTACAACTTTATTATTGCAGTGTTAGTTGTAGTGCTGTCCCTCAGCTTTTTGTGTTTTGTTGTTTGTATGGCTTATACAAGGCAAAATGAGCAACGCTTCTGCATCTGTTTTGTCAGCCAAAGAGGACTGTGAAGACTGTTACTGAAGTTTTAAACTTCCAGCAGTCGCAGCTCAATGTTTAGATTCTTTGACCAGATTGTTCTGGTGATCCTCAGAAGGATCTAAGAGTTTCTGTAGCACTGCTGTGTGATAATGACTTGTTTTCTATCAATTTTGACACAAATTAATTTTGTAGAAGACTGTTTTTTTTTTAATCTCTATTACATTAAAATAGGTCTTATTTTGACAACCCCAATTTGATTACATTAACACACCAGAGGACTCTGTTTTCCTACCACTTCGGTATTATGCGCTACTTTGCTGTCCTGTCAGACATTAAACTTCTCTAATGTCACAAAATATGAAGAAGTTTAAGATGTATGAATACTTTTGCAAGGTGTTCTAAACAAACCTACTTAATCAGAAACACGATAACATAAATACTACAGTTGCTGTGAAGAAGACTGCATGCAAACAGATATTTTGATCATTTCCCTGACTCAGCACTTCTGTTGCTCCTTCCTAGCCTCTCTTCCAACCAGCTCCTCTGGTCTAGTATCAGCTTCCTCATAACTGACTGCAGTCTCTTGCCAAATGCTTGATTTATTCATGAAATAGTGCAGTATAGTCTCTTGTCTGTTTTCATGAATAGCAGTAAAATACAGAAACTGTGTGGCCCTCACCTCCTGCCCCCCCTCTCCCTCCCTTCCTCTTCTAGGTATCGGATCTGGATTTCTGGCTCTCAAACGCTCCAGTGCCCTCTAACACCCAGGTTGAGTCATTCCCACCCTCCCTCTCTCCACATCCTGCCCTTCTGTTCTCAGTTTGCACATCCCTGTTTTATAATTCTATGTCTCATGGACCTTCCTCACATGTTGGACTTTACACTGTTTCAGTGGCTTCTTCCCTTTTTGTCTCCCCCGTTCCACTTTTCCTACCCACAGGTCACATAAAAGTCTATCCACTCCCATTTTTAAGCGCACATCTTTTTTTCTCGCATGTATGTCTGTGTACTGTCTGTGTGTGCTAGTGGTTCGCGTTAGTTCCTGTTTTGCCCAGCGGGTGTCCTTCTATAATTGAGGTCAAAGTGGGAATTTGTTTTGTTGGTGTCCGCGCTGCATCATGATGCGTCTCTTGAATCTTTTTTGGCAGTCATGTGAATTTTTGTTTTTGTTTTTTTTGTTTTGTTTTGTTTTGGTTTTTTTGGTCCATTGTATGTTTTAATATTAGTCCTGCGAGTATCACCTAGTGAGAGGAATTTCCTATTTGTGAGACTAATTTTGTGGTTAAAAATTTGTCTCATTAGAGATTTTCTGATGCAGTCTTGCATGATCTGAGAAAACACCTGAGCAAGGACTTGCCTTCAGAGAACTCTGGATTTTGTTTGTTTTCACCCTTATAATAGGCATGTTTTCTTAAAAAAAAAAAAACATTGCAGCATTTTGCAGGAACATTATTATAACTTTTATAATTCTTATTCTTGGCAAAGTATGAATAAGTGCTTCTTTAAAGAAAATGTTGTACACAGAGTTGAGCAAAAATGTACAATAACATTTTCAGGTAAGTGTGCCATTTGCACAGCTTGTTATTCCTATTTGACAAAGTAAAATTAACCTGTTAAGTCAGGATCAGGTGCTGCTAGTAAATGTGATGACATCCTGGTCACTCCTGTCATTTTTTTCTAAGATCTCACTAAACTGACTTTAAAGCATAGGAGTGGTATGACAGAAAATCTTAGCAGTTTTGAAGCTATAGCTCTTTAAAACCTTTGTCCATCCATTCTGCTAAACGGTCCTCCACCAAACACGCGTAAACTTTTCATTTTGTCTTGTTCCTTTTCTTACGTCATCTCATCTGTAAGCGGCAGAAAAACACAGACATGCTACAGTATTAAATAGAAGTTGCCTTTTGATGTTCACAAAAACTTACTTTCACATCTTTAGTCGACTGATTTGTGAGGACTTGATAAGTAGGACCAATGCTGTCAGGTGTCTGGATCTTTATCCTGGAGCTCATCAGCCCTGAAGAAAAAAAAAACAAAATCTAGAAATGGGCCTTAACGTGTTTTTGTTTCTGCACTGACTGTCTCTCCAGCAAAACAGATCGTAACTGTATATATTAAATATGTTGTTTAGATCCTGCCTGGCAGACAGTTTAAGTGTTTTCACCATAGTTTGTGTCGCTGGTTAATACAGTAGTTTTACACAGCATATAAGGCAGCGAGGCATGTTTATCGTCCTCCCTAATTCACTTGCCTCTTCCAACACAGATGTTGCAAACTCGGCCGTATGTGTTTGTGGTCGCTCCTGCTACTGCATTAATCGGGTGCTTTGTTTGGGTGTGTGTCTGAGCAGAAAGCAGCAACAGTAGCAGCAGCAGCCCCAGAGCCCTCCGTCACAGCGCCAGACTCCGAGCCAGATGAACCCAAAGACACAGAAATGGAGGAGACGGTGAGTCACGCTGATGATGTGATCAAAGTTAAACGTTTGGCCGCAGCCCTCAAGATTCACACCCTGGAAGGGTTTGTCGCATTGATAGCTCTCCTTCCAACAAGCTGGAGCAAATGATGTGACATAAACTTGATGGCATCTGTCGTATTCCTCTGCTTCAGCCACTTTCACTGTTCAGCTTATTATATATATTATATATATATATATATATATATATATATATATATATATATATATATATATATAATATATAATTTGACTGGTGTAACAGTAATTCATGGCTATGTTCTGTGTTTTAATGATTAGAAGTCCTCAAAACACAAGAAGAAGAAGCAGAAAAAGGAGAAGGAGGAGAAGGAGAAGAAAAAGAAGAAGAAGCATCACCACCATCATCACCATAGTGACGGTGCTGGAGAGGAGTCTGTTCAGAACGGCACCGTTGAGGAGGAAGAGCCCCTCCCGGTCAGTGTTAAAGTAGCAACTGTAAGGTTGTTTATGTGCCAATGAGTTTTTTTTTTTTTTAATACAACCCATGTATTTTATCTGCTAAGTTAATTATTGTAACATGCTCCTTTTTCTCAATTAGCATCTCTTGATCCCAAAACCAGAAGAGCTCAAGGAGAATAATTTATCATCATTGTTTTGCTAGCTCTGTTCAAACTCACTTTCTGCTACAATCACACTTTTGCATATTAAACATCAGGGACACAGAATGGCTGATATGACCTGAGCTTTTCTCTCCTTTCAGCCAATGTCCAATTACTGCCTGCTGGCCGAGAACTCCTACATCAAGATGGTGAGTGTCTGGGACGTTTTCTTTTTAAATTTCATTCACCGTTTGGCATCAATATGTTATCTAACTCCCCAGTTTGATTTCTAATGAACATGAATGATTCTCAGAAGTTGGATTATGTTTGGCCTTCAGTCTGACATTAAGAAACAGTCAGTAAATTTGTCTTTGTTGCTGATTGTTGTTCATCTTAGTTTTTTTTTTTGTGTGTCATTAGCTAAGATTACCCAGGTCTCTGCAGCTGGTATTTCATGTGATAGAGCTACACAAAGTGGTATCTGTGCGAAGTGGAATGAAAAGGAGACATTGTTTTCCACAACTTTCCACTTCCCTACTGTATGACATTTTGTGTTAATCTGCCCAACCCCAATACAATGCATTGAAGTTTATGAAATATTGAAGTTTTTTCTCCGAGGCTATAAATTCCACATTAGATTAAAAATAATAGGCGTTTATGAGAAATACAAAACTTTTCCAACACACTCATGCACTGAGTAAATGAACTTTTTTCATGTGAAAATGTTACCAATGGTATTTGTGTGGATTTTCTAATTATGACCTAAAAAAACCCAACTATTATAAAATGAGAAGGGAAAAAAAAAAGCCTAAATTACTTTCTGGTCTCTTGCTCTTTTTAAAGATGATGGAAGATGCTGACGAGGTATTGCTCACCATTCTGTCAGTGACAGAATATCTTCTAAACTCCTTCCTAGATGTGCTGTTCTCTGTCTTTGTTGTTTCTCACAGACTTGCCCTCTGGGTCAGAGTACATGAAGGCCTCTGTGGAGTGTTGCTTCACTTACTAAGGCTGATGTTTGTCCCTGTGTTTATCTTATTGTGTTCAGACTGGTTCTACGAAGCCCTGCGTCCTCTCATTCCAAACTAATTAATCTAATTTCCTGTGTTTTTTGGAAGTCTTTTTTTCTTCATCCAATTTTTTTTCTCCAACTTCTTGAACTGCTTCTCGAATTAATTGGTGTTGTGACGATGACGTAAAAACCTGTTTGGTTACCTGTCCTTTTTATTCTCAAGGTGTATGACATCCAGGGGAACCTGCAGGATGGCAGCCAGGTGGTTGTGTCTGTTATATTTGAAAACAAGTGCAACAGCTTCCTCAAATCCATGGAGTTCAACGTCTTGGACTCTCTGAACTCCAAACTACAAAGGCCAGAAGGCTCGGGTCCTCACGATGGCCTCGTCGTCCCCTTCCAGCTTCCTCCAGGTCAGGAAGGATCTGCAGAATGCCTCCTGTGAAAGTCGAGTTGGGCTTTCTAACAATTTCTTTTTCTCTGTTGGTAAAGGAGTGTCCAATGAGGCACGGTTTGTCTTCACTGTGCAAAGCATCGTAATGCCACAGAAACTGAAGGGAACTCTAACCTTCATTGTTAAGGTCGGTATTAATATTCACACGAACAGCGCTGCATCTATAAATAAAACAGAAGCATTATAGAAGAACCGCAAGAACATTTCTACTGACAGTGCCTAACTTATTTTTGTCAAAGGCCTTTTCTTTTTAGTAGTCTTTATTTTCCTTCTTTTTCATTTTTTAGAGCCAGTTATGGTCTGTAGATGATTTCTTTTGTTGTTTCTACATTTATTAAAACAAATTTCTAATTCAGTCCACAGACTTCTCAGTAAATGTTTTAAAACTTGGTTCATATCCATTTGGGATTTATTTTTGTTAAATACCATAGAGGATGTCATTTGTTAATTTTACCAAAACGATAAGAATATATTTGTGTTGTTTTTATTTTTGCAGAATGAAGACGATTCTACTCACGAGAAAGTGGACTTCAAACTGCACTTTACCTGCACCTCCTACTTAATCACTACTCCTTGCTACAGGTGGATGATTTAAATGCACACATGTACAAATATTTGAAAATGATTGCTGTCTTTTCTCAATTTAAAAATAGAAATAGTTCAATAACAAAATTCCTGATTTATTTGGGCCCTCAAAGCACTTTAATGGTGACACAATCTGATGTCCATGTGTTCAGCTAAAGCTGGAAAATAAACTCTCCTCACCTTGAGCAAGTCCCTGGGTCGTGAACTCTGTGTGCTTGTCATTGGTGCTTTCCCACAGTCATGTACGCGGCCTAAATGTTTTGTAACCTCAACAGTGTTCTTCATGCTTTAGGGACTATTTGTAAGTTTAATTGTCTCTCTTTGCTTTGGCGCGAACACTTTTGGAATGTGCTTACCGATAACTGCTGAACATTTTGTCTGCTGTCGCAGGTATGTCTGCTAATTTGGTGTGTTCTTTTCAGCGACGCTTTTGCAAAACTGTTGGAGTCGGGAGACCTGAAGAGCAGCTCAATCCGTCTGGAGGGAGTCAACATGCCCTTCCACCATCTGCTGGCCAGGATCTGCTTCCACCACCACTTCTCAGGTAGTCTTTCTGCTTTGGTTTTTAAAAGTTTAAATCACATTTTTCCATTTCTGTGAGACCGTAAAAGCACCCACTCTGAGTTATTCCACCAACTCTGTTGTAGTCTTTAAGTGGCCAGCTGCTTGCTTAGCACAAGCACCTTCAGTTTCTACTGCCATCAGCATTAGCTGCAGCACTGATGCTTCAGTGCTGCAATAACTCCAGTCGGGCCTGAGGGAAAAAAAAAAGAAACAAAAACATGCAGTTGTTGAAGACTTGAAGCAAGTTGCTGAAAAGTAGTTAAAATATTCTGAGGTGAAAATTAAAATCTCAAAGTAGTTTTATTTAACAGGAGAATAATAAGACATCTGAGCTTCAGCATATATAAAAGTTTTACAAGAATAAGAATAACTCACATTGTTAATCCACATTCATCTCTTTATTTTATCTACATTTGCCTCTGATGTTTTTTTTAACTGAGTTTATAAAGATAAATACTGAGGTTGTTTTATGCTACAGGGTGGTCTTTATAAATCCCACCTAAAATGACATGAAACTCCAATTCCTCAGCACTATTTATCAGTTCAGAAGTAACAATGTATGAATATAGATTGTTTAAATCAACTCTTTAAACTCATTGAGCATTCTTTAGTAGAACTATGGCAAGAAAAAATGTTTTATTCTGGCCCCTGATGTCGTCATACTGGTTAGACATGAACTCTGAGATGCATATTATTAGAAAGGAATCTGCTCTTGTTTCTTCCATCTTAGAAATATTGCCAAAGCTGGAAATGATCAGTTTAAGGATCCTTTTAAAAAGATTCTCATTATTATAGAGCTCTCAATGGTTCAAAACCTTTATATCTGTCTGACTTGCTTCACTTGCATGCTCCAAGTAGGTCCCTGAGGTCAGCTGATCAGGGTTTTCTGGTTCTCTCTCATATCAGATTTAAAAGAGCCTTTGAGGTCTGCGGCGCTGAGATAGTGGAATATACTTCCTCTGTGTGTAGCGAGATTCAACAACTTCAGACATTTTTTAGAAACGACTTTTTTTTTTCTCAGGCATTTATAAATAAATCCCAAGTCATTGCATTTCACATTCTTTGAATTGTCTTTGTTTGCAGGACCTTTTTTATGCTTGTATTCTATATATGTCTGTATTTTAACTTGCACAGAGGTTTTATGTGTCTCCTCTTTGAGAAGCTCCATATAAAACCTTTTCAACTCGCTTATAAGTGAGACGTAAGATCTTGAGACGTCTGTTTGCAGGGATAACATAAAGTTAAACTTTAGGTTGCTTTGAAAGTAGTCCCAACCCCCATTATCCAGTTAGGTCCTGATCTCTCTGTCTTAGAAAACTTTGTCTCTACCAGAGTTGCTACCACTGAAAGTGAAAACATGTAAGAGTTGTACAGTAAACATTTTTCAATTTAACAATCCAAGAAGAAAAAAATCAATGCCAAAGAGGGAACATGCCAAGAAGTGACTACAGAAAGTATTTTTTTCCCCCCCTGAGCTATGAATCTTGGTACAAGTTTTATTTGTCTTTACTCGGTGTTGGTTTTTATCAGCGTCCCCTAGTGTTTCAAGTATACTAAACTTTCCAAGTAGGCTTTTATTATTATTATTAATTAAGAAATTATAGTTTGAGGTTTATGCAACTTGCCACACAAAGTCAACCTTTTTCTGTCTTGTCGGCAGTATTTCAGCATCAGGCTTTTACAAGGAGAGATGTTCTCAGTGACATAATGAGGCTTCTGTCTGAAAAACCAATTAAAATCTTACTTGTAAAACCAGTTCGGAGCAGCCATGGATCCACCACATTAATGGAAAGCAATCTGAATAATGCTGCTAAGTTTATTCCTCTCGTGATTCTTCGACTAGTTGTGGAGAGGATCGACTCCTGTGCCTCCATGTACAGCAGGTCCATCCAGGGTCACCACGTCTGCCTGCTGGTCAAAACTGTAAGTGACTCTTTGCTTGTTAGCTGTGCCTTCATTACCATAGTTAATTTATATGTAAAACATGTAAACAAAAGAAAAAAGACTATTAAAAACAGATGTATTTTTAGAGCAACCACTTTTGTTTAATTAAAACCAGCTTGGAGTTTGCTTTAATGTGTCCAACACAGTTTAGTTTTTGTGTGATTTAAAACAAAATCATGCTGATTTGCTTTTCTTGTAACTAGAGCCTCAGATCTTTGTTTTAAAAAGTTTAACCTCATCATAAAATGTTATCTTTGTTGCTTGTTCTCTCCCAGTCTGCTCAGACGGTGTCCATCGACGCAAAATGTGACGAGCCGACACTGCTTGGGAATGTGCTGGATGAGATCAAGCAGACCTTCTCTCAGTGTTGATTGTTTCTGAAGGCCCCAGGGTGCACCCGGCTCTCCATGCCACCCACTCCCTCATTATAGCAACACAATCACATTACGAAACACTGCAGCTGGCACCTCCAGCTTCACCCTATTTATTAGTTCTCAAATTTTCAAGATTTCTTTCGCCTCACATCCACTCCGATTCCTCTACACTTTTTTTCAAATTTTTTTTTCCTCTGCACTCACCTCTGTGGTCACTCAGCCTCGCTGTTGTTTTACAGACTCACTGTCTACAGGCATCGTCTTCTCTGTTGTGTACCATGATTTTTACTTGTGTTTTCCAGCTCCTCCTTGCTCTGGATTGCCTCACGTCCTCTACTCTCCCAGGCCTTATCCCTCTGCCCTCCTACTCTGCTGGCAGTTCATTCTTTGACAGTCGTGTAATGTAACAACTGGATGTTTGCTGTTGATGGTTGAATTGTATTTTTACTGTTTGAGGTTTTATGTTTTCGTCTGTAGTTTGGTTTTGTTTGACGTATGGGTCTCTTCTCCTCCTCTTTTGTTTGAAGCCTGTCTTCGCCTTCGTCTCGACTCCCTGCCTCCCGCTTACTGAACATCATTGCAGCTCTGCTCTGTGGGCCTGGAAAAACAATGTGACTGACTTTTTTTGTTTGTTTTTTTTCACCTGGGTCCTAGCTGGAAAAAATGTAGTACTCTAACTTAGTCACCTCACCTGGTGTATGAAGACTAAACATTTGGGCAGCTGCATTGCTGATGGAGCAGAGAGAAAACCAAAGCTAAATACACTAAAACGCAGGGAGGTTTAAAGGTTTAATGTCCCTAATTTCTCATTGGTCATGCTCAGAGCAGATGTGGGTCAATGGTTCTTTTTTTTTTTTTTTTTTTGCTCGGTGCCTTTTCTCCTACAGTCTACTCAAGCTCTTCTGAAGAATTGACATATCGTTCCTTCCATGAATTAAATGGATTTAAATAGTTGATAGTGGTAAAACTAGCCACCAGGAAGGCGTATTCTGTGCTAGCAGATGCTGGTCAGGCTCTCTATAGTCCAGTATTAGTTAAATTCCACCAGGAAGAAGCACCTGCTTCGACTTCTTGTGTTCTTGTGAAATATTTCCCCCTGGGCCACTGCAGTGTTTGCAGCACGATTGTTCCACCCATGCCAGCCGGCACCCAGGTGACATCCCCGATGTCTCCCTGCCCTTCGGAAAACCGCCTTGCCTCTTTTCATGCTCTGTTGTCATTTTGGTTTTTTTCCGCCCCAAGGAAGAATTTGCCTCCTCTCTCAAAACCTTTTTTTTTTTTCTTTTGAATTGAGTTAATTTTTGACTTCTTACCCTGGTTAGCAAGATAAAGACTAGTTTGTTCATATATACTATTAAGGCCCTTCTTTGCATCAGTCTGCTGTTGTAGATAATTTTGACGTCTTCGACCATCAGGTCAGCCATTCCACTTGATATTCAGTCTAGTTGTAGAGTCTGAATACAGAGGTGATCTGTTGTTTTTCAGGAATGTCAAAAGAAAACGATCATGTATGTATTCCTCGTTCCTGAAAACAACCTCACCGAATCCAAGAGAAATCGTCTCTTCATTCATTATTATGATCATTGTGTGCATAATATTAGATTAAAATGTGTATATTGCATGATTAGGAATGTATTTTTTTTCTGTTATTGTTCTATCACAGGACATGCTTAAACAAAAAGTCATTCCATACTGTCCTTTTTCTTCTCCTTTCCCCTGAATATGTTTTTGTTTACTTGATCATGCTCTATTTTCGATGGCATTGTGTTTTTACCTGTTAAGACGTGATATCACTGAATGTTTTAAATTATTAAACACAAGGGAAGGAAGGGTTTGGTGTCATGAACACCGAGGGCACAGGGCTCAGAAAACCAGTTTAAAAGTTCACCTGAAGCAGTGTGCGGAGAAGCAAACCGTTGTCTCAACTCTCCTTGGTTAATTCATTGTGAGGTCTTCTTCCACGTTTGGCTTGTTACAATGAAATATACGCTCAAATGAAAGATTTTCAACAGTTATTTTTGTTTTCCTTTTTAATTCTCCATGCTCAGCTATCAAACATACATTGTAAATGTTCATGATGTCAAGAGGACAACATAAATTATATACTCTCCCTTTAAAGAAAGTCCATCAAAACTAGAAATAAATTGTGGGAGAAGCTTCTGTAGTCTTTTTTTTTTTTTTTTTGTGTTACAAAAAATAAATCAATAAAAACTTGCATATACCAAATGGTTTTCCTTTTTTTTTTTTTTTGGTCTTTTGACTTTATCTGAACCCTGTCTCTCCCTAAGAGTCACTCCAAAGTTGATAGCAATTTGGGTTACTGCTGGTGTTTTTTTTTTCTTTAAAATAAATGTGATACATTTATTTGTGATACAAACTTCCTGTTAACTTTTATCAAATTGTCAATTTGTGTTCTGAAAAAGTATTGGCCTTACAATTGTTTTTTTTTTTTTTTTTGTGACCACACTATTTCAGATCATCAAAAAAGCCAAAGCTTATTACATAACCCATAACATGTAAAGGACACATCACTCCCCACAGTGAACAAATCGGTGCTCGTGATTTTGCGAAAAAATTGTTAAATCCATGGTGAAAACCAGTGCTAACAGAAAAGACAAGAAACCCTTGAAAAATACCTTGATGACCCCGAAGACTTTGGAATCTTTCGAGAGACAAATGTGGAACCGATATCAACGCATGCGTTCCATCACATTTGGTGTAAAGCTAATGCATTTATAAAAAATTACAAAAATATAATGCATTGTTAAACTGACAACAGAGCGTGACGGTCTGGACCTGCTTTGTCGCTTCAGAACTTGGATAACTACAGTAGATCAAAGTAAGCTTTATTTTGAAAAAATCGTAACCGGAAATGAGGTAAATTTAATGTCTGACTTCATTGGAGCAGGTTTATTTAGAATGTGCTGAGCTCCCCGGGATCCTTCACAACAAGAGAGGAAGAAGGCGCTCCAGCTGTGGCCAAATAAAGCCCACTCGTCGCGGTCTTTTTAGAGCCTGTTTTTTTTATTTTCCCTTTCTGTCCCCGAACAACCAACGGAAACCAACGTTCACTAACACGCTCGGGGGGCCCTCGTTGTTCAGTTGGTAGCCGTTGTTCGCACCGACCTAGCTTTGTCCTTCGCAGGCATAGTTGGCAGTGGGTCGCCGAAATATATTAATATTATTCGTTGTGGAATATGGCTCAGCATGGGCACCATGTAGCCAGTTCACAAAAAGCACTGATGCTGGAGATGAAGAGCCTCCAGGATGAACCGGTGGAGGGATTCAAGATAACTTTGGTGGACGAGTCGGACATGTACAACTGGGAAGTGGCGATATTCGGACCCCCAAACACGCACTACGAGGGTGGTTATTTTAAGGTGAGCGGCTAACGTTAGCTAGCTTCACATCTATTGTTCTTCAGCGAATTTTATCTTTTCTACCTTTCCCACACCAGGAGCAGCACTCCTGCTGGCGTCACCTTTTATGTAGCAGTTCCCAACATAAGCATGTTAAAGTTATTACTGTGAACTCATTGTTTAACTAATAGTTGTTTCCTGTTTCATCGTTGCTGTGATACAACACAGCTCTTTGTTCAACTTTAAACCAACTCTGCTCAGTCAGATGTCTTCAGGTCTGATGGTGAGTGCTTACTTCTAAAGAAGCTCCTTCTTGTGACTAATTTCTCCCAGAAAATTCGTATTTATCGACCCTTACAGTTACAGTCGGGATATGATTGATACCTTTACTGTGGAACAAAAGGCTGTGATGTACACCCGCCTCGATGGGACGCTCCTAACTAATTCAATCATCTCCTTTGTGCTCAGCACAGCCCTGGTTGCTTTACTTTGAAATGTAGCCAGTTTACCTGGCAATATTATTATAGCCTAATCAGTTTTATTACACCAATCTGATGTAATCAGGATTACTTTAGCATCAATATGCATTTAACTTGTGAAAGATTGTTCCCTATTCCTTAAAATGGTCTTAACTACGCCGCAATAAGTTCAGCAAAGATCTATTTATCATTTTTAGTATGTCAAAGCGCTTTAAATGCATTTCATTTTTTCATAGTCAGCATTTGCAGTTTATAAATGGAAAAACGATGCCACAAATTACACATATGCAGGAACAAAATCAGTATTCATCGTCAAAGCAAAGCATCCAGATATTTACATTAGGTTTCCAATAGTTTTATCACAAAACAGATTATTTCATTTGAATATTAAAGAAAATATATGTTAATTAATGAAGCGTACACTCAGTTCTGTAGAGGCTAAAACTGTGGTTTGCTGTGAGTGATGCACTGGATTTTTGTCCTTCCTGGTATCACTTTCTGCTTTTCTTGAAAGGTTTATTTTGACCCATTTCTATTTTTCTTTTTTTTTTCTAGAACTAAAATTGATAACCATGAACTACAGGTAGCATTTCTCAATCCACCAACCCTATTTGTGTCCAACTTTTTTTTTAAAATCATTTACCAAACTGAAAGTAGATTCAGTTGATTTCAAGTAGATTTTGTTGGTTATGGATTTATAGACCAAACATAGAGGCAGTTCTTTTAATGAATAGAAAACAAAATATGTATAATTTAACCCCTCACCTGCTGATCATCAGCTAGAGCTGACCTCTTGCCAATTCATTGATGCATGTCTTTTATGCATTTACCTGGGAAAATGAACTATTGGGTTGTTTCCAAAAATCCTTTGAAAGACCTAAATCTCTGAAGGTCTTCCATCATAACACAGCTCAGTATTACTCAGTTTAATTTTACTCATAAGGGCTTTGTAATATAGTATTTACACCTGTTTGAAGAAATGTTCATGGTTTATTGAACATACCTCTTAGGGTAAAACTGGGTAAACCAATTGACTTAAACAAAAACATCAATGCATTGTCAACACATCCACTTTCAAAGAATGTTCTCTTCTTTGTAAGAGTTTATATTTGGTCTGGTAAAAATGAATCTCTCAAATCATCACCAGTGTCTTGCGTTGGCTCATCCTTTAAAAGTGTAACCTTGCAAGCCCACCTGGATTGTTTTCATGTGCAATTAGATCTATTCATACTTGTTTTCTCATCTGTTTGTGTTATCTGTCCTCTACGGTTCTTTATTCTGTACGCAGTAGATAAACTTGTCAGCTCACTAACTGATTCAATCACTTTTTTTGTGTTAATTTTAACTAAAGCCTCGAGAAGGAAAGGCGGCTCATTTTCTGATTCAAATTCATTTCCTGCCAAATGGCCCCAGTTTTGTGCATACATGATCCATTCAGATTTTCCCCTTCTGTGTGACAAATAACTTTGTTTGCTGACATCCTTCCTCCTTCAAGAGTAAAGATCTTTAACAGATGTTCTTCCTCTGCTTTTGTTTTCGATAGTGATCAACTTATCAAATATGTTTCTTGAAAGAAACTCTATATGTCTGAGTATTCAAAATCAACAGCCTGTTTATGTACTTTGTAACCCAACAGTTGAAGCTAATTACAATAGCTGAGTCACTTTAAATGCCACTGAAAGCTACACACCTACTTTGTAAAAGATGTTGCCATAACAAACAGCTTTATGTCAATTCATCTCAAACTTAATAAATAACATGATCATCAACTAAAGATTCAACAGTAAAAACATGATCATATTCTGTTTCTGGCTGAAACTCAGCACTAATGCCAAATAAAACATGATGGGCCTTTATTAATCTGGTGAAACAATCCAAGTTTGAAAACTTTATTACATGAGTGAATCAGCAGAAGATTTAAATGTAAACTACTGCTGTAATGGATGTGTTTGCAGTGTCCAACCTACTTTGATGGATCTGTTTTTGCGAAAACACCCCTTCAGCTGTTTGGGATTGAGTAATTGCAGTACTTGAGAAGTACGCTCAGTCCGCCTCTGTTGTTTTTTGTGGAGCCTGTGAACACAAGCAGAGGGCCCCAGTGCCTCTGGGGACGGTGTTTCTGTGTGTCGGTGTGGGTGCTACAGGATTCCTTTGTCGGGACAGGAATGCACATCCCGACTGTGAAATCCACCGCATGGTTATGACTCATTGTTCTTGTCTGGGTTTCCATCCAACCAGTTTGCCCTACTTTAACAGGCAGGAGGAGAGAAAATGTTTTCGGCCGGGTTACCTTGCTCAACTGAAACGGGGCAGATTCTAATGAAACCTGGCTGAGTCAGCGTTTGTCTTTTTTCTCAGTGGGTGTTGCTTTCAAGCGCACCATCTTTATAGGCCACACAGTGGATTGAGACATATTATAATATAATTCAATCCTGATTAAGTAACTGGGCTGTGTCCACAGTGACTGGGGCATTAGGATTATAAACTGGCCATCAGCCTGCAGGTTTCAGGTGCTTCTCTAAACGTTCACATCTCAGGTTTCTGTTCGTCTTCTGCCTTGTCACATGAGGTATCCCCAATCACCCACTCCTTGCTCTGAGTGTCTGATTACAGGCAGAGGACCATTTTGTTTCATAGCTGGCAGTGATCCTGGGACATGTACAAGGCACACCGGCTGACTTGGCTACTCTTGTAGTACAAGCATGCTGCCCTGGGTGGTGATTGATTTGAATGTTTCCATTAAAGAAATGGAGTGAATCACAATACACTCTTTAGGTAAAAATAAGAATAGTTCTGGTGAGTGGAAAAACTGCTACAGCTTTAAACTGGATAAATATTTGACATACTGATCAAGAAAAAAATGACTAATTCTGATCTCTTGCCCACTGATTTGTGCGTCTCTGAAAGCAACAAATCGTTCTCATGAGGGCTGCATGATATTGGAAAAACCTGGCATTGCCTTTGCACAACATGTAACAATTTAACAATCCCATGTGTCAAGAATAGCATTAAATGAAGTAAATTGTGCAACACTGTTTCCAGTAGAGGTGTCTTCTAACTGGTTCAAGCTTTTATTCTGCACTTTAGTAGTTTTACTCAAATGACAAACAGTGCTACTGAACTTTTTTTTTTTTAATTCCTATTTTAAAATGAATCACCTGGGATTAAGTGGCTGTTTTTACACTTCCAGTTAATATTAGACTAACCTGTTGCCTTGCTATGTCTTTCTCGCATTTCTTCTCCATCATCACAACTGAATGACAAACTTTGTGTTAAGTATGTTTAAAAAAAAGTCAAACCACATGAAAAAGTATTAAAATTTAGTTTTAAATGATAAACTTGTTGGATAACAGTTACTGGATACTGCGTCTGATCAGACTTATCAAATAAGTCTCAACATTACTGTGGTGTAAAGATATTTAAACTCAAATGTGTGACTGCCAACTTCATTGTCTGTTTTCTGATTAACCATCTAGTTAAACACATGATTAGCTACTGCCTGAACAACAAAATAACCACAAACAAGTTTCTTTTTTTTCTTCTCATCTGTTATATTGTAAATACATTCACTTTACTAGAAGTAATCGCAGCTGACCTGAATATTTTCTCGCCTCTTCTTCATACACTGGCATAACTTGGCTCTTGTTTTTAAACCACTTTAAACTTGACAAGTAATCATTCTCGACAACAAATCATTCTCATTCTCTTCACTCTTCCATTTGTTGTTTTGTGCTCCAGAAAACATTCTTTTCTGTCTCTGCATCTTTTGCTCCGTCATCAAATGACACGATTCAAATGAAAAAAAAATGGTGACCCAGCTCTTCCTTGAAGCCCCTATTTTATTGACGAACATTATAAACACACAAACGGCTGTTAAGTACAGAAAATGTCGACGAGAACTTTTCCGCCATTGCTTTAGCGCTTTGTAGCGCAGAGCTCCCACGCGGGTCAGATGGTACATGCGTCATGATGAAACATAACAGCACCTAAGGAGCTAATGTGGCTACCAAAAAAGAAAATGACATCTGTCTCCTCCAAATAGTTTTTTTTTTTCTCCCAAAACAAAGCAGTGTATTTATTTTAGTGACGAATTTTACAGTTTTTGCATGTTTATTTTTAGTTTCTCTTATTGATAAAGCTCCAGACATGGCTGAGAGGCCCAGGTCTATTGTAGAATGAAGTTAAGAAAAGTGAGTGTTCTCTTCCGAGCATTGTGAGGTCTCAACATCTTGCACTGTATACGGAAAATCTTTTATCACAATGATGTATTATTGTTTTTTTTTTTTTTTACACTATATACATGTGTTAACAACATAAGAGAAGAGTATTTGGTTTGGCTGATAATGGCGTGCTCTGATGATTGCCCAACAGCCACCCTTTCCTGTCGAACAGTTGTCTTTGTTTCGTCTTAGCTTGCTTTCTTCTTCAGCAGCAGTCGAGGGACGGGTACAAGCAAGACGACCCTGCCCAGCTGCACAAGAATCGGCTGGGCAGAGTTTCCAGAGTCATGTTTCCCCCTCTGGCTGTGTTACGGCAAAACAAGAGCAGGGCCGAGGAAAAAGGAAGGAATACTGAAACGGCTCACTCAAGAGCAGACAGATCCCTTCCTCACAGTGCAGCCCCCTCCCATTAGAAAGCAGAGCTTGGTGCAGGCAGGGGTGAGTGTGAGGCCCCGACTAGTTATAATTGTCCCCTGAAGCACTGGCAGTGTTTTTGTTTCTTTCCTGTTTAGGCTAGCTGTGTGATAATCGTATCTCTGAAACACGGCTGTTTGTGCAGTTCAATGTCATAAAAATCCTTCTGACAGTCAGTTCAACTTAATCTTTTTTTACTTCTTTGTTTTTAGAATTTACATAACGAGTTGGAAGCCTGTTTGATTAGCTATACTGTAAACTCTGGAACATGTGTGCTTGACATTAACTCCTCTCTCTCCTCAAGGTCCGTTTTCTTTTGTCATTAGGGATGACCATAAGCAGTGCGTGTGTGTGGTTAAGGTCTGTAGAGACCTTGAAGAGGTGCAGAAGGAGAACAGAATGATTTGTTCCTCTCAGGGTCTCGTCATTGACCTGCTTTACTCTTCCTTGCTGTCATTTTTCAGAGGGTGGGTGTGTTCTCTGTCTCATTCTTGTTTTGTACTCGAGGCAGTTTTTTAGGTCACAGTCCAGGAAAGATTTTCATAGAATGATCCAACTAGGCTCACATTCTGGATTCTTAGTAGCATTAGTAGGAAAAATCTTTCCCGAATCTTGTTTTTGCATGTTTATCAGCAAACTGGCTTCTCTCATGTATGCTGCTCAGATTTTTAACCCTGAGATGCATAAGTGGTTTGAACCCTGGTTGCACTCTTCCTTAAGTAGGTCAACAATTAAGGTGTTTTTTATGCAACTTGTACAACATTAAGAATAATTATTAGCATTATGTTTGGATTTCTTTTTGTCCAACATAAAAATATTAGTATTTCACAGTTTAGCAATTGTAACATTTTTAAAACTTTAAGTAAGTTGACAAATTTTGGAATAAAAACAATATTTACATGTAGTTTTTGGGGTTGGGGCTTTGTGTGTATGTCTGAGTACATGTATCTTTCCAAACGTTTGTCTTCCTTCATGCCTCCTCACTGTATTCTGTTTGTGTGTCTAGCTGTGATTCTTGCCGGTTCGTTGGATCTACCTCTCTGTCTACTGATTTCACAATCTTTGTTTTACCATTCCAGCTGCACACCTTGCAGCGTAAAGGGAATATAACGCTAAACAACTGGTCAATATGTGGCCATATATATTGATCAGGTGGTGACATTATCACCATAGAGATCAAAAGTTAATAATACTCATTATCAAGCTATTGTCTATATCATTTCTATCTTCAGAAGTCATTGAGTGAAAGGTGGGGTGAAATGTTAGTAGTCCTTTCATGATAGCACCTGTTAGTGGGTTGGCCATATTAAACAAGAAGCAAAAGTGGACAAACATGACTTAAGCAGTGTGGCAAAGGTTGAATTGTAATGACTGGTTCCTTGTCTGTAGCGGTCTTTATCCACAGTAAAGCAGGAACAGTGATGGACCAGAAACATGGTCTTGGGGTTAAAGATTCAAGGCATGTGGCTCAGTCCAACAGATGGGGTTAAGTTTATGAACAAGTTCATGTTGGTTCTGTTAGCATTGACTTCTGGAGCTATGAAGCAAAATTCACATTTTACACATTTTCGTTCTTCCATTTGGATCTCTACTGCTTCTAGAAACAGTCCTAAAAAACAGGCCTAAAAAAAAAGCACCACCTAGCCATAACATTGGCAAGCACTGCCCCTCATCTAGTAACCAGTGCAGAGCTTCACTAACTTAATATTACTTATTAACATTTACTGTAACAATGGTTTAAAAGTAGGCTATTCTCAAATCTGAAACAAAAAAAAAACTATTTCTAAAGAAAATCTGCAAGGCAGTGTTGAACTGCATCTGTAGGTTTCATCAATGGGAATTGATTCATTTGAGTACCTTTAAGGAGGACAAGGAGAAGGCTCAATCAAGGGGATTTCTCAATGAAGGTGTTGGTTTCCTATTAGGAAAAATATGTATGCAGACTTATTTATGTGTGACAAACACACAGAAGCCCTTGTTTAATATCTAAAACTGTATTTTTTATTATTTGTTTGTTTTCTATCCTGTTTGCCAAGAACCAAGGAAGCAAAACCAGATTCCATAGTGTTGTGTAAAACAAATGAGCAAAGTCGGCTGCCTGTTGCGCTCTTGGCTTCTTTAAACCATCTCAATCAATCAGTCTTAGTGTCTGCTGGGAATGGGGGTTATTAAAACCTAAATGATAGAAACTTGTATTTTGTAGAAAGGAGGGGGAAAAAAACACAAACTAGAGAAAACTTTAGTACTTAAAGGAATTATTTTTGCACCACTGCATTTCTCCACTTTACACAGTGTTTGCTTGCGTTTAGTCTGGTGGGGGTTGTGATGAATGAGGCCTTTTTCACAAGATACACTGTGTAAATGTGCACAAGCCTTTCCAGAAAGAAGCCAAAAGAGTGAGATACTGACTCTTCTATGAACAGGTATCTACAAAAAATAAGTTTACTCACTGATGCACAAATAAATACAGAAAAACTCACTTTGCCCTTCAGTAGACAGTTGTGTAGGGCTTCTGGCTGGGTGCTTGATTTGTTGACCAAAAAGAAAGTGGGAATATGTAAAATGTTGAATATAAATTCACCTCAGCTTTTTGTATTAAAACATTTAGAACAGAAAGTTAGGTGGTTAAATTTTTTATGTGTGCTTGCTAATGTCTAGACAAACTATTCATTCTTGGACTGTTTTTGTTTTCGAAGACCACCATCCAGCAACAGTCCCTGCTGCTGTACAGTTTTTGTCCGCCTCCCCTGCAGGCTCTCCCCTCATTGCTGCATTGCTGCCAGCCTCTAATGTGTACAGTGTTGCCTTGAACCCTGGCCTCTGCCTGTCGGCCAGCTTTCTGCCAAGACCAGTCAGAGCCAGGGATTTAATGTTTTCCCTATTTGTGATCATGTCAGCATTTTCTCTCTTCTGCTGTTTCATGAGGAAGAGCAGATTATTTCTCCTGATTGTTGATCCCCTTTATGTAATATATGCCAAATGTTTATATTTTACTGTACACTGCATGGACCAGGACACGCATACACACAGAGTTTTAGTCATACTTGCAGAGCTGCTGAATTAGATTTTTGCCTTAATTTGGTTTATGTTATGCAACACAGTCAAAGAAGGCTAAAACCTTATTATATATAAATATAAACCCAACCCTCTCACTTTTTTTCACCCCCTGACACACACACACACACACACACACCATCTGACCATGCTAAATCAACAAATGTAGGAAGCCGTGCGTGTGTGAATCTGACATGGGTATCAGCAGACTGTTCCTGCTGTGTTCTGTGCATACGTGTAATCGGTCCAATTGGTGCATGACCCCCTGCTGTGCCCGTCTCTCCTGACACTGTTTGTGCAGAGGAAAGGGTGAAAGGACTCTTTGCACACTGGTTCTCCACATTACATGTTCATGTGGCAGTGCTTCACTGTTGGGACTTATAATAGCAGAACGTGAATGTGAGTAGTGGATTGTTTTGAGCCGTCTTTCCTTGGACCAAGCTCCCCTTCTCCCAGTCACCGCTGTTTCCCTGAGCTCCACATGCTGTGTGAGCCTCCATCTCTCCCTTCCTCCACACCGTATTCCATTACTGTCATTAGCTTCTCCGTGTGCAGCCACCCTGGAGTGGCTTACAGTGACTCCAGTTACTATTTTTTGTTTTTTCTCTAAATTGCTGTTGGAGGTGACTGGCAACATATTCAAGAGTATTTCAGCAACCTTTTGTTGATTCAAGATTTTTGTAGTTTGACAAGAAACCGGATCAAATTATTTTGTTCTGACCGCTGGATAAGTGTTTGTATGTGTGCAAACACTTCAAACACCTGTTTGTAAGGGTTTGTCCGAAGGAAAAATATAGGATTTTTCCTTCAAAGAAATCCTACATTTTTAAAGGATTAAGGCAAACAAAATCAAAATCCTGATGTAAGCAGTAATTTTAAGAAAGTGGTTTCTTTTTAAAGAAGAAAAAATTATTCCAAACAAACATGTAATAGCAATGTTAAAGTTAAATATTGTTCTGTATTTTTACCTTAGTTACAATGTCCTAAGCACTCTTTATGAATTTTAGCATGGTAGACTCTACCCAAATGACCAAATATATTATCATGCAGATTGCAGATGCTTTAGAGCAATCTACCAAATAAAGCCTCCAATCAGTTAATTTTGATTGAGATATTGTACACTTAATAAAATCTTTTATGTAGACTGCAGTTCAATATTTCGTGCAGCTCATCCCACCTGAGCTGGTTGGAAAAGTTTCCCAAAATGCTTCTCTCTGGATTCTGGAAATACTTGTGATTTACTTGATGTCAGCAAAGAAGGATAACTGAACTTCCTGTCACATCACCGATGTTTCTTCTCTTGTCCTCAGGCTCGGATCAAGTTTCCCGTTGATTATCCGTACTCTCCTCCTGCCTTTCGCTTCCTCACCAAAATGTGGCATCCCAACATCTATGAGGTAATGAATATTACATTTATTTTGTTTTTACAGTTTGTGAACTCCACTTCGAATTATCTTCTTTATTACTCTGTAATAGTGAAGTCAGTGTTTTTCTTAGATCTGATTGAAATGATGTGTTTCTGCAGCACTGAAAAGCCACGTTGGGGATTGACAGAAGGGTTTCAAGTTTTTATGTTAAACAGGATAGCATACTGTAACTAGGAATAGCGACAAAAACTTGGAAATACAGCATAAATTGTTTCTGACAGATATAAAAAGATGCTCTATTTGCTGACTGATATTCTATGCATTATCACAGCTTGGTCTTCAATGCTTCAAATGTATTGACTCATGTCTATACCCCCAGTGCTCTAAGGCTGCAGCCCCTCATATTGCACAATAAGTCAAGAGAATCGCCACTGTAAGGCTGCGTCTCTACAGAGAAATTAGCTCAAGGTCTTTAGAAATGAACAAGCTAAGAAAAAAATATTTTCTTCAATTGCATTCTCTGAATAGTTAAATTACTTGTGTAAGCAAGCTGTGTGCTGTTTTCTTTGCAGAATGGAGACGTGTGCATCTCCATCCTACATCCGCCGGTGGACGATCCTCAGAGTGGAGAACTCCCTTCAGAGAGGTGGAACCCCACGCAGAATGTCAGGTAATTCTCAGATGCAAGGAATAAACTCATCAAATTGTTTTCAACAGAACATATTTTTGTTAGTTAAATATTTAAACCTAAAACTGGCTATTTGGCGAAAATAAATAGTTAATTTTCCTGTTACATGACTAACAGGTTATATATCAAAAGAATAAGTTACCTATGAATGATGATGAGTTATTCATCATTATCTTTAATCGATTGGAAATGTTGGCTAACTTGTAGAAAATAAACGGTTACAGACAAACCGAGAGTTTAGGATTCCATGTAAAGTGATTCGCTCATGGTTCTGTTTGAAATGGTTATCAAACCTGAACAGAATTATTTTCCGCTGCTGAAGGGTTCTTTAAAAAAGTTTGTGGTTTCAAGCTTCATTCATTTGTGAAAACCCAAATTAATATTTTAACATTTAGACTCAACAGTAGAATTAGAATTGGTCAGAGTCTCTGATTTGACTAAAAACTGAAAGACTAATTCAGTTTCTTCAGAAATCTAAGCTACACACAAAAAATATAACTTATTCAACATCTTTACTAACTAGAGAGTCTTTAAAACTCAGTTTAAAATCTATAAAAATTGATATTTTGTGAGAAGATGAAAAATACCGTTTCTGGGTTCCTGTTTTCAGGCTCACCATTGGTGGGGTGAGACTGGTTGACTGTAGTGCCTGGAGAAGTCGGGATTCTTTTAAAAATAAACTTGTCACATCATCTGACTTACAGTTGGCTAAAGAGATATTTATAGAAGGTAACACTATCAATTAAACTTTTAGTCTCCTTCTAATCAATCTGTTGCAGATTAAAAGCCAAATTCAGTGTTTTACCTATTTCTGGCCCTTTGCTGTACAGACTGCTGATGACCGTTTACCATCTCTAATGAGAAGCTGTAGGAGCTAAAAGCTACCGCTCGTTCTTTGTTGCTGTTTATTTGTTTAGTCCTGTTATGCGTTTTTTTTGTCTCATCTTACCTCTCTGTCCTCTTTGTCTCAGTATTCTACTCATTTTGCATGACTTTTGTCCATGCTAATCCTCCTCCTCTGCCTGTTCCCAGGACCATCCTGCTCAGCGTCATCTCGCTGCTGAACGAACCCAACACGTTTTCCCCAGCCAACGTGGACGCCTCTGTGATGTACCGCAAATGGAGGGACAGCAAGGGGAAAGACAGAGAATACATCGAGATCATAAGGTATTGGGAGGGGAGAACGCGTAGCGTCATTTAAACCAAAGCTTGCTGCACAGTGCCGACTCTAAGCTTTTGCTCCTCCCCCCCCCATTTCAAAGGAAACAGGTGCTGTCGACCAAAGCGGATGCAGAGCGGGACGGCGTCAAAGTTCCCACCACCTTGGACGAATACTGCGTCCGCACCCAAGTCCCACCCACAGACGACGGCTCCAACCTCTTATACGACGATTACTATGACGACGAGGAGCTGGACGAAGATGAGGAGGAAGACAATGAGGACTGTTGCTATGACGAGGATGACTCTGGCACAGAGGACTCCTGACCACGCCTCCTTGTGACCTCACCCACTCCCTCCCCTGACCACGTCTCGATCGTACCCACACACACTCAAGCCTCCCTCTCGTGTCACGGACCGAACTTTAACTCCCATCCTCCTGCTAATGGACACACTTGGCACGAGACTGCTTGTCCAGCGTCTGCTGCGTGCAATCACAGAATGCACACTAAAGCCTGGGTCATTGACGACACAGCAGCAGAGTTATTTTGGGTCCTTTCATGTTCTTTTTCATTTTCATTATGTTATCTGAATAGAGGTTACACATGATACATACAAACAGCAGGACAAATGTAAAGGAATACTTCTGCACTGTTAGCTGTTAAAATGTTCAGAAAAGTCTCTCAAAGCACTGAGACTAATTTCCTCCACAGATGTCAAGTTTCTCTCTTTTGCAACAGATCAGATCACTGTAAAACAGGAACGTGTCTACAAAGGAAGCTAATTAAGGCAAACTGTTCTGCTTGAGCCATATTATGCGCGACCTCCAGTTAGCACGAGGTTCAAAGCCCTGACACGCTTTCACCTTTGACTTTTAAAGCCGCGGGGCTTGGGCTGCTCCGAACGGGGAAGTTATCCATTTCAGCAAGCTACTCACACTTCCTTGTGCCTTCCTTTATCCTAGATCTAGGTGACCAGTCTGAGCAAGCCCCGACCAGAAGAGTGATATTCAAGCTCTGACTTAAGGGTTCAAACTTCTGTCGGATAACCTCGCTGCTTATTTATAGAGGCACCTGTTAGATTTATCCGGGGTGTAAGCTGAACTCACGAGTCAAATGTAGATCATGCTGCCAGTGTGCTGTTTAAAAATGAAAACAAATCTATGCAGTCAGAGCTTGAGTTGGTGTTACATGCAGTGCTTTAAGTGTGGCAGTAAAGCAGAGCCTTGCAGCAGTTAGACCAAACTCCAGTCAGAAAGGATCTGAGGGTTTTTGTTTTGTTTTATTTTTTTGTGTTTTTTTTTTTGAAGTGGCGCTTGCAGCTGGATCCGTCTTTATCTTCGGCGTCGGTTCGTCATTCCCACTCAGAGTAGCACAGACGTCCACAGCAGAGGAGTTGCCTTGCAATCTTTCGCCGAGCTTGCCTCCTACTGGCGACTGTGTGCACAAGCAGGATTATTGTTCTTTCCATACCCCTGAACTGCAGGACTGGGCTGCAGCCATCTTGACTCACCTGAATCAATGAATCCAGTCGTCTGAGCTGAGAGCGGGCAGAAGAATGAATGACGGCCGGTTGAGTTTCTAGACTTATTGGTTAGTTTTCAGCCTCCTTTGCGCCAGCAGAGGACTGGAGATTGCACACCACTAACAACCAGCAGTATTTCCAGTGAAAAGCTGAACTGTACTGTAACCGTTATCGTTGTGTGAATAGGCGCAGATCATTTCAAAGTTGTGCTGAAAAATGTGAAGAGGAATTCAGGATGGGTCTTTATCTGAGCATGAGCAGGACACTGGTTCTTCACTAGCATGCTGATAGGTGTTTGTGGTTTTAGGTATGATTTAATGGTTGGGAATGTGTGCAAGGTAAAAAGGTCCTTGAAATTGATTTTTATCTGAAACTGTCATATTGTGAATGGCCTGAGGGTTCACTTCTGTTTTAGTTTTACTTTATTTTTTTGTCTCCTCAGATTTTGATATGAGTTGCAAAGATTTCATAAGTATTTTGATTATTGACTTGATCTTTTTTCTTTTGTTTTACTGAAGTTTGTTCATGGAAGTGTGGAGAAGTAAAATGTTGAAGCGGAATCAACCAAAATGTTGTATCAATCCAAACGGACAAAGCACACAATATTTTAAGAACCTTTTTCTCCACAATGAGTTATTAATACCGGATCACTAACCGATTCCCATTTTATGACCTTTAATGGTCTCCAAACCTGTATTACGTTTTTGGAGAATGGAATTCATTTGTTTGTAAGACTACTGTTTTTTTCTTTTTTCCTTTTCATCTTTTCTTCCCACTCACCCCCCTGAGTTTTATGGTCTCTGATTGGTTGAAACACCTATGACAGAAAACCCAGCATTTGATTAATAAAAAATAAACAAACTAACTAAGAACCTCAGGAAAAACGACCACCAACAAATTGTATTCCAATTGAGTGAACCTGATGAGGTGGGATGGGAGGAGTACTTACTTTTTGGCTTCAAAGGACTGTTTACAATCTCTACCTTGATATGCACTTGTGGATAGTTTGACGATCATTTGATGTTTTGTTTTCTTGTTTATATTTTCTTTTCTTATGGTTTGTAAATCTATTTAAATTCTGAAATAAAGCTCTTTATTAGATATTGATGATTTTGTTTCTTTTCAATACAGTTCATATTTTGATTTTTGTAGCCTTTTGTTGTTTTTTTTTTCAAACTCTCACTTCTTTTCATTTTCTGTGATCCTTTGCAGGTGCTGAAGAGGATGAACACATCGAACCCAGAGTAACCTCTGACATGTAAGAATTGGATCTTTCTTTCCTTTTTTGAGGGATTTTCAGTTTGTGTCAGAAGTTTGCATTTACTTGTTGCTGAAAGTAAATAAACTACACAAATAAACTTGCCTTGACTTAACAAAGGTCAGAATATTTAACAGGTGTCCTAACGTTTCACATGGTGTGCTTATATGTGTTTGATTTTTTTTTTTTTTATGCATACTTTTGTCTCTGTGGATTTGAACCCAAATTCAAACCTGTTTACCCAGTGCTTCAAAACTGTATTAAAGTTGTTTGTTGTATAATTTCAATTGGCAAAAGGATCAGTTCAAATAATTGAAGCATCAAATCGACTGTGTTCATCGCCATGGGGGCCATGTGTAAACTTCTCAGCAGAACTGTGTTGGTGCTGAAAGAGCATGATGAGTCCTGTACTCAGCAGTCACCCTGCTACAAGGGTGGTGGAGACTTTGAAAGGATTTCCTGGAGCTTTCTGTGTTTTGAGTGGCGAGAGGGAACATGCGAAGCAATGTCTCTGACTTTAGATGAGGTTTTGTTTTTTTCCCACTCTGGGAAGTTTTGCTCTCTGAGGAAGCAACGAAAGATTTGTGAAGCTTTAAGGCTCAGAGTCTCTCAAGAAAACGTACAAATCTCTGTCCAAGAGGTTTCTGTTGGAAAAGTTGCTGTAAAGGTCACATAAATGTTCTTTTTATCATTCTAGCTCCTTGCTTTACTTTGAAGGACACATTTTTTGAAGGAGGACTGAAATGTTTGTGATGGTTCATACATATTATTGTGTTGATAAATTTTATTTGCAAGGAAATGTGTCAGGTCAAGTGTAGACCATGCCAGATGCTTTGCTGCCAACTAGTGGTTAAACTTGTATTTTCATTGAATGTTTTAAAAGTCTTTTCATCCAAACGCTCAGATTGAAAAACAATCATTATAATTGTATAAATTTAATTCTGTTTATAAATAAACTGAATTAGCAACAGTGCCTATGTGTGCAGTGTTCATATAACCTTTACGCTGTGAAGGAGCGATGGCACTTTTTAATCTTGATCCATATTATTAAAAGTCTGGAAAAACTTAGGATAAACACAAAAACAATGGCTACTAAAAGTAACAGTTGGGTAAAAGGATCCAATTTGCTTCTCGCAGAGTAAACTTTTAGAACAGTAAAATTAGAATTTGATGTTTTTCAGATAGAATAGATTATAGAATCAACTAATTGTTTTCTTCAGCATGATGAGGAACATGCAGAAATTTTTCAGGCTTTTAGTCGTAGTTCTCAGCAAAACACATAGTGGGTACATGTGTAGTGCGAACACATAGCTTCCTCCCCCACTTAAGGATATTTATGTAAATACTCTATACTTCACATTTAGTTGCAGCAGCTTAATCTCCCACTGAAACATTTTAGACAGTCCAACTTTTGATTTCTTTCCTATTTATTTCTATTCTTGTTGCACATCTTCATTGTTATTGCCAGTAGATGTGGTCAACAGAGAAGGCTTGACAGTTTTCTAAATGTCAATGTTTCTATATTTAATTTTCCTTTGGGATTAATAAAGTATTTTTGAATTTGAAATAAACTAAAAGTATGAGTAGATGTTGAGACGTCTGCAGACATTACTACTTGTGCTCACAAAAGAGTGTTTCTGATTAACTGAGGCTTGCATTGTTTTTTTTTTGTTTTTATTTTTTTTGACTGTCAGGGAATTGTGAGAATTAGCAGATGTACCTTGTTCCATTTCAATTTTGAGTGCTGTAAATATTTTGGCCACTGGGTGTTTGGGTTTGTTTTGTTTTTTTGTATTATAAATAAGGAAGTGAAATGTTGAGGTAAGACAGAAATGTCCTCTGGCATGAACTGCACAAACAGCACAGACCAAAACGTTTTTATTAGCTAAGAGAAATTAGTTTCTACTAACAGTTTTCCAGTTTGCTACTTTAACTCAACCAGTTAAATCTTTTTGATCTCTGCTGTTGCACCGATCCCACATCCAGCCATTTTGTTGCCTCTCCAAACAATTATTGACGAGACGAAGTTTAAAGGTCATCACCCTCAAGTTGGCTGTCATATTGATGTTCGGCTGGATTTCTTTATGTTGTTTTTTGTTTTTCCTCAAGCGTCATCTTCTCCTTTGTTTCAGTTAAACGCCTCTAGGGGGCAGCAAAAGGTTGTGCCTGGTTACACCCAGCACTCTGTCCCTCTTCTCTGCACAGGCAGGAGAAAAAAATCTACACGCATTAGTGAGTATGAATATGGTGATTTAGTTTGATCTTCTAGAAAATAACACTAGAAGATCAAGGGAAAGAAAACAGGTTTTCTTTCCCTTGTTTTCTTAGCTCATAATCTACCAACTTGCTTTAGCTGGAGGGTCTGCTCTCCGCTGGAGGATAGAGAGCAAACAGAGCTTTATGAAGAACCTTCTCAATGCTGCCTGATGTGCCAGAGTCTGAAAGCAAACTTACCTTGCAGAATGTGCCCTTGTATCACTTCTGAAACTGAGACACATGATCCAGTTACTCCTTTTTCTGCCTCTCGTATTGGCCTGTAATTTACCACCTGAAAATGAAACCCATTAATCTGTGAAATGATATAAAAAAGGAGGTTGTATCTGGCAATAACACACACCAGTAATCCATATTTTAGGGCTTCAGGCAGATCATAAGTGCTCACAGCAGTGTGCTGTCCTTTCTTGGGCTGTTATTGTATTTTCCTCCCATCCTCCTTCCACTCCTCTTCTAACTTACTCCTCTCGTCTCCCGGTCGCAGGAATGCACCTTATTTCCGTGGAGTCCATCAAATTTGCTTCCTGTTGCAACAGTTCTGACCTTTGCCCTGCGTGTGTCCATTCCAAATGCCAGTTCAGTGAAGCAGAGAAAGCAAGACTCTCAAACAGTCCTGGCATTTGCCAAACTGTGTCCCTCCCTTCCTCCTTTGTCACTTTTGTTCATACTGCGCAATGTTTTTTTGTTTTGTTTTTTTTTGGAATACATATACATATATCAATTTATTTAGTCACTTTCACACTGTGACCATTAGTCACATGCGTTACTATGTCCTGTGTTCGCTGGCAGATTGGCAGGAAATCTCCGGACTGTTACTGGCTCGAAGGGAGCCGAGTCCGAGCCGCCGGTCTGCAACAGACTGGAGAGATGAAGAGAAGTGAATTGCGATGGGAGGGGGAGGGGGGGTTGATCCATATGTCAGACTATGAGATGTCTCCAAGGCAACAGAAGCTGTGATGAAGGTGGAACTGGTCGGCTGGCAGGGAGAAAGACGGATGGCAGCAATAAGGGGAGGGGAGTAAACAAAAGTATGTGTTTCACTTCTGTTTTCCTTGTTATTTGATCATATTGGGTGACAACAAAAGCAACAGACTTGATAAAGATGAGTGCCAGTGAGTCACGGGCTGAAGGGCCACTCAGTGAGGAGGAAGCCATCACTTTAAAAACAGCACAAAGAGTTGGAGACAGTCTGGAACTGCACAAAAATGGGATTTATTTTTACAGGCATGTCCTGAGGTCTGATGAAACGACAACAAAGAAGCATTAGGCTAAAATGACCCATGTTGTATTTAGAGGAAAAAGATGGAGAACGCTATCGCAACTGTGACATACGGACGTCAGTTAAAGCAGTTTTGTCAGAAAGAATGGGCCGATTCATTCTGTTTAAAAGACAGTTTTACCAAAATTGAGGAAATCTAAGTAACTGTATGACACAGAATTTAAAAAAATCTCAAACATTTAGCAAACACAAAATGTATGCAACTCTAACAGACCTTCAACTAAAGAAGTTTACTCCTAATAAATGTCAAAAACTGATATCAGTGAGTTTGTCTTTTTAAACCTGTGTAAACATCTGATAGACTGTGTGAACATGTTGCACTACAGTAACACGTGTTGAAACTTGAACATTCACAGGATTTTCTTGCAAGACTTTTGTTCAGCCTCCTTTCTGAATCCGGGTCCTGACCACTTCTGTCCAGGGACCTGATGAGACATTGGCAGGAGTAACGATTCACAGTGATGCACATTTTGACTTCCATCCTCCAAATGATTTTCCTTCTTTCCCCTTTAAACGTGTCGCTGTCCTGGTCTCTGCCTGCATTGATTCGGGTCTGCGTTGGTCGGAGAGGAAGCGTACTTTTTCACGTTGGCCTCTCTAATAGTGTTCCTCCTGCTCTGTGACAGACAGAGTTGTGGGGGGCGGCCTGCGTTAATGGGTGAAGAACAGACGCATTAACCTTTTCTCTGAAGACCCACTGAAGGTTCTGTATCGATCTCATTATTTTAAAACTGTTTAATTCCACAGTTCTGCACAGAGATGTTCTGTTCACCGCTCTTTTAAAGGATTTAATAAAACATGTAAAATTGTTAAAATTCTATCGAGCAAACATATTACATTCTAAGTAATAACATGACCCAGTCCATGTCTAGTGTAAGATTCTGTAAAAACTTACATTTTTTTATCTTTACATAATGTTATAATGCTATTCCCTCAACAAAATCCTGTGTGATGTACTGTTTTGATTCTTGGGAAATCCTTCAAAGACAACCCTTGCCTTTTCCACTGCTCACAGAGCTGTTCTCCCACACACCTTCCCCACTCAGCTCCTTCAGACTAGCAGCAGCAGCAATTAGCAAACACCTGATGGAGATCTGCATCTGTTGAGCTCAATATAGGAACTACTTCTCAGGCCAACACTCCTAAGAGTGGTGGTTAAAGGCTTAATGGAGAAACATGACCTGCTGAAGGCCGAGTGTCAGAAAGAGTCTGTGCCTCTTAAAGAGACAGAACCCAATTCCAAGTAATTAAATTGTAAAGTCAAATTTCTCTTCAGTCATGTTTTATATGTGCAGTCTTTCTACAACAGCTGATAACACAGTGACTTGATTGTGCTATAAAATGGCACCATGTGCCTGGAAAATACACGGTACTGTCCCTTTAACTCCAGTTCCTGTTCTAAAACTGTAGCAGGTCGATTTCTGGCCTCACTCTTCAGGACAAACAGCGTTCAGATGTTCTTTAGTAATCCATATAATAAATAGATTTTTCCACAGGTTGATCGCATCAGGCAGAAACATCTGAAAGTGAGATATATAATGTCCACCAGGTTCAGGAATGATGTGTCACTGAAAGCCTACAGCCCCATCATCTAGGTCATACACCAGGAAATTCTTAAAATTATTTTTTGTGTATACATACATGTATACTGTGTCATGCATCTTAATGTTTTCACATTATAGTTTCAAGGTTAATTTGTACTAATTGTTTGTTGAACGGATTGGGTTGTAAAAATGGCACACAGCATAAAAATCTGAAAGGTTTGGCAAGCGTTTGGGTTCAACCAATCAGATTTTATTTGTATAGCACTTTAACACAGAAACCAATGTGCTTTCCATTAGTGCAGTAATGAAAATGGAGAACAGAATAGAAACAAGACGAACAAAGGGACAGATTAAAGTGTCTCACCGCGACAATGTGCTAAAAGCAGTTCTAACCATGAAAAAACAGGCATTTTTCCATAGTTCTGGACCATCAAATGATGGTCACATCAGTGTTTGGATTTTGATCCGGAGACTTCCTAAAGATGTTGGTCAGAGGATCAAAGAGCTCCAGATGGGCGATGTTCTTGTAAAAGATTTCATAAATAAGAAGGTACAATTCCATAAAAAGCTTTTTTAAAAAAACTAACATTAAAAGTTAGAAATCAACTCTAAGACAAACTGGGAGCCAGTGAATGAAGAACAGAAGTGATGTCAAGACAAGCAACAGCATTCTGGGTCACTGAGGGTTTATTCCAAGATAAATATATAAAATCTGATGCCAACCATCCTCAGAAATAAACTAATTAGTAAACTGAAAGTTAGTCAGTTGTATGTAATTTAATTTCACCATACATTCAGCCGTTCTCTGAAACAGTGAATGTGGCCAACATTGGTCAAAGTTAGATATTGTGGTCTACTTGCAAGCATTACTTTATGAAGGAAATCAAAGACCAGCTCTCATGGTGACACATGGTGGTGGCAGCTTCATGCTGAGGGGACACTTGATACAGCAGGTACAGGAAAGCTGGTTAGTGTTAGAAAAACTGCTGTTCACAGAGACTCTCCATCTGATTTGAATGAGCGCATAAACTCTTTAGCAAAAAGCACTAAAAGTTCATTGTCCTGTAGAGATTTGGCCCATAAAAACGTTCAGCAAAAGTGGACCTGCTTTCATACCTTTCCTTTCAGCCGGCAACCAAGCACTACTTTGTGCTGGTGTACCAAATAAAGACACAATTAAATAAAGCTAAGCAAGAAGGTACCTGTTGCTTGGTAAACATCAATGCATCTTTATTCAGTTCCTTTTCCAACATAAACTTACTTAACAGTAAAATAAAGCATGGCAGCTTGCTTTTGAACGAGTTGAAAACGTGTTCATTTTCCACTTTCATGAAGTTCAAAGCAAACATGATGTGACTCCTCTGTGACTGCACCTCTCTCGTGATCCACGACACTTGAGCTCCAAACCAGGCAGTCTGGACAAATAAAGTGCTGTTTTTTTTTTGTTTGTTTGATTTTTTTTTTTTTTTTTTTTTTTTGTTCCTCAGATCAATGAAGTCATGGGGCCCATCCTGTTTTAGACAAATGTAGGTTTGTTGCCATAGCAGTTACCTGGGAAACCGATCAGCTGGTTTAAACCCAAAGATGGAGAGACAAAGAAAAAGACGAAAACACGCAGCACTTATTTCCTGCTGCGCTGCGTGTGTATTTATATCCTCCCGAACACCAACCTGTTCTTAATCTATGTGTTGACGCACAAAAGCTGAAGCCATTTGCAGCCCGCAGTTGTTTTTTTTTTTTTTGATTTGGGGACGCTCTCACATATCCTGTCTTGCCTTGAGAATCACTCAAAAAATAGATGCAACAAAATAAAAATCAGAAACATTTCCCATAAAAAAAAAAAAAAAAAAACACCAAACAAACAAACAAAGATAAAGTAGAGTTTGGGCTGCTTAAAACAAGCTCCGTTACACTTGTGTAACTTCAGACGCAACCAATGCTCCTCTCACTGGTTCTACTGGGAGAAAACGAAGTGCCACAGGTGGATCTTATTGGTCAGCCGAAGCTTCTGTGCTGTCCATAAAAACGCACCGCAGGAGCTCCGGAGCGGAGACCGAGCGCAAGGGCGCAGAGCAGCCGCGCCACGGAGCTCACACCGCGGCCGTGTGTCCAGAGGAAACACCTGTCACTGCAGGACTACTCGCAGAGGAGCGCAATAATATATATATATATATATATATTTTTTTTTTAAAGGACGCCACGCTCTGAAACAAGCTTGTGAGTACATCCCTATGAAATATGAACTGATTTAACTTGGCACCGAAACAAAATGTACGCGGTTTGGGGAGCAGCGGAGATGGAGACAGGAACCATTTGCGCACCTGTTGAGCCGCGTTGTCGTTTGTAACTTTTTTTTTTCTTCTAATGAAATAGTTTAGATATGTCAGAAAGAAAAACAATTAGTTTATTTAACAATCTCAGTCAATAAAACATGCATTTACTCAGACTAGTTTATCAGAATTAAATGCATTTGGTTCTGTTATGTGAAGTCACTTCAATAAAAATAAAACAAAAAGAACACTGCCAGACTTTTTCTTATTTTGCCTCTCTCAGGATAATGTTATTTATCTCCGAAGTTAATTCAGCTTACCTGATCTTTCAGAATAACCGGAACAATTTATCTTATTGACACCGTTTAAATTGTTTTAAATAATTTCACAATAATGTCCAGGGTTTCATTTTTTCCCCCCGTTTTGAGGTCGATATGCATAAATTTTATCCAGATGTTTTGTAAAGTGCATTTTAATTCGCAGTGTCTATTGAAGCCACTTGCTGTTACAACCAGATAAAACTGATCAAATTTGTAATATGTGACTGTTTATTCTCAATATGCACTTAAACAGAATGTCAGTTTTTAAATATTTTACAGTCACATGAAAAAATAAATGACAGAATCTGTTCTTTCACGTTTAAGTGCAAATTGCATTTAATTCCATGCATATAAAAATCACGTGTTATTCACATCAAACAATGCACATAAACAAAACTGTATTTTTAAGTTTAGGAAAATGTTAGGACACGCTTCTCCATTAAAAGCTCTGCAGCCTTTTCCTGAATTGGGCTGAAATAACTTCAGTTAGATGCATTTTGTAGCATCTACTCACCTCTCCAGGCTCTGACATCAGTCTGAGGAAGGTTTGCCTCATGTTTGAGAGTTTTATTACATGTACAGCCTATTTTAAGTCTCCCTACAGCCTCTCATTGAGATCAATATGTGGACTTTGATTTGACCCAGGACTTTCCTTTGCTCAGTTCTTTTCTTGTCCTCAGTGGGTACGTTTTGGGTCGTTGTTGTGTTGCAGGATCAGTTGGTGACCTTTTATGTTTTTCTTATGAAGCAAATGTTCCTCCTTGCAGGACTCAAAAGCAAGTCAAACTTGTTCAATCTGCTTCTGATTGTAAATGGCACACGAACTTCTGTATAAACAACCCCAAAAGCAACATTTTAGGTATTTTTGGAGACTTCTTTTAACACCTTGCAGTTTGCTGTTGGGGCAAACTTGCGGGTCTGGTCAGGGTTGGGTGCCCTTACTTAGCATGTTGTTTTGCGTTGGACCATTTGCATACTGGGAAATAGCTGATTCCAAGATCATTGGGGACCTTATTGAACATTTTACTGGTGTTTTATGGCGAAGGTGCTGCAATCTTCTTTCTTTAGCTTCACCATGGGGTAATAGTCAAAGCTCTCCATGCCAAATGTCTGAGGTTTAAACAGGGGAAACCCTCTTCAGTGATGAGGAGCAATGAGTTTCTCATCATGTGGACCTGATGTGATCCACTTCACTCAGATTTAGCCATTTTAACAGGGAAGAGATATGAAAGTGCTTCATTTATAATTGCTTTTTCATAATCTTTCACCAGAATGTTTAAACTTCTGCTCTGCAGATTGATTTGTTTGATTATTGATTTTAAAAAAGGGTCTCCTATTTTTATTTTTTTTTGCTGATTCTTTGCAAATTGCTGCTAAATGCAACAATTTGATGTGGCCTGGAGGCTAGCATTAGATAACCCCAGTTTGCTTTAATGGAGACCTTCATCATGTCTGCATTGTTGGGTTTAGTGTCTCCCATGTTATTTTTGACAATACCACATAGATTTACTTCAGGCTTTGGGTCACACAGTCCTGCAGAGCTATAAATAGCACTGATTCAGGGTTAATGGTACATAAGGAAACATACTGAGTGTCCTAAATTGGCCTTTTTTGGCAAACTCTGCTGTTAATTTTTTCATTAATATGCTTGGAAACAACTCTCTTGTCAATTATCTTTTGTATTTTTTACCTGTTTTTGAAGGAATTCAGTGAAAAACTGTCAACTCAATAATCTGGTCCATTATTGTAGCATTATGTAACTATAACAACAGTTTCTGCTTAAAATATATATTTTCTACTGACCATATCTAATATTCAAAATTTAAGAGAAGTTAAATTTGGGGTTTTCATAACTCATACCTATAATGAAAACGATTTTTGTTGACATGTTTCAGCAAATACATGGGAGTTTAATTGCAGATTGTGTTTCAGCTCTTCAGCATTCAGGTGTTTTTACCCTCTCTCTGTGTTGGAGTGCTCATTTACACTTCTCTCCATGCAATTATTAATTACAGAGGCTCCTGAGTGAAACCTGCTCCCCTGCTTCTGCCACTGTCTGGTGGGAAAATGTGGGTTCTGGATAAGATCCGTGGCTCGGTGGAGACCAGTGTGCTGAGACAAGGAGACAACGGTGACAGAAAGGCTGCCACTGCACCATACAGCAACGTGCTCACTCCTGACAAGATCCCAGACTTCTTCATCCCCCCAAAGCTGGTCAGCTGCCCTCCAGAGCCCGAGGCGCCGAGCATCAAGCCCAAAGAGGGGCTGCAGCCGTCCACTTCTGAGCAAACCATCAGCAGCAACAGGAAGATCAGCAGTCCGAGGAGCCCTCGCCTGGTGGCCAAGATCGCAGGAGATACAAAGAACCTGCTGAGAGCAGCGAACCGCCACATCATCCAGATAGAGAGTGCGGATGACGTCGTGGCTGGGGACACCAATGCAGACCCCCAGTCGCAGACTGCAATGTCTCTGCCATACGTTCCCAAGACTCAGACATCTTATGGCTTCGCGACCCTGAAGGAGAGCCCCCACACTCGACGCAAAGAGTCCCTGTTCCACTGTGAGCTGACCAGTCCCATCACTTCTCCAAACACCCAGAGGAGGACTCCAGGAAAGGGCAGTGAGACAGGGAACCATTTGACCCCCGCTGACTGCAACACCTCCCACATGAACCCCTACCGGTACTTCAGTGGTGGAGAAAGTGACACCTGCTCTTCTGCTGAGTCCTCTCCCTTCAGCTCTCCATTGCTGTCCCGCTCCGCATCCCTCCTCAAGATCTTCACGCACGAGACGCAGGCCAAAGTGGTGAAAGCCAAGCGGACGCTGGCTCGCCACAGCTCCCTGTCCACAGACGAGTGCAGCTCGGCCGAGCCCAGCCCCAACATCCAGCGGCGGCTCCGCGTCCCGTCCCTTCACGGCGCCGGAGGAGCGTCCGACCACGGCCTCCAGCGGGAGCACACCATCAACCTGCACAAGGGGGGCACGGTGAGGATCAGCGCCAACTACGACTCCGGCACGTCACGCCTGCTCATCCGAGTCCTGGTGGCTGAGAGTCTGTACGACAAGCACGTCGACATCAAAAGCATCAACTGCTGCGTGTCTGTGTACCTGAACCCAGGCAAGCTGCAGAAGCAGAGGAGCAACATCATCAAGAACAGCCGCAACCCCGTCTTCAATGAGGACTTCTTCTTTGACTCCATCAGCTCTGTTCAGGTGAAGAACCTTTCTGTGAAGTTCAAGGTGGTGAACAAGGGCACCAGCCTGAAGAGGGACACGCTGCTGGGAGAGAGGGAGGTACCACTAGCAAAGTTGCTCTCAGGACTCTAAAACCTCAGCAGATGGAGCTTAAATTGATAACTTGGGATTTTCAAAAAGCAGTCCTGATAAAAGTTTGCAAGCAGTTACCCTCTGACCTACTGTAGATGACTCTTTAGGCATCTTACTTTAGTTTAAATCCAGATCAGTCAGTCATGGTGGCTGAAGCTGTTGGTAGTCTGAAATTAGCGACCAAAGTGGATTTTTACAGTCTTGAAACAACTCATATCTCAAAAACAACACTGTGGTTTATGAAAACTTAACTTTAATTACAGTCATCTGTGATTACTTACGTTTTACACAGGAAGTGGAGGCAGCGGATCTGCAATGATCTTCCTGTGTGAAACACAAGAAGAGAAAAAAACCCACAAAAAACAGATATATTTTCTTAATTTGACTCGTTTTTCCATCGCGTTAAAGCTCTGAGGTTCTGGTACAGTTTTGTGTGGGTCGACTCCTGACCCAGTTCTGCCAAAGCCGCTTCTGACCTGAAACATGCTTGGCCGTGGTTAGACCAGCTGCTAGCTTCAGGCTCTGGGACCAACAAACTTGGGTTTATAATTAATATAGATGCCAAGAGTTATTTATTGCAGGTAAGCTATTAGCCGCTTGTAACCTTTCCACAGAACCTCTTCTGACCCAAGGTGTACTTTGGTGTTTGTACTGTTTTCTCCATCACTCATTGACTTTAAGGAGGAAGAATCTATGAAGAAGAAAGGTTTTTACCATAAGCTCAGAGAACGACCTCCCTGGTGTACCCGAATGGAGGATTTAATTCACTTCTTCTCCTAAAAATGGATTCTCATCGAACCAAACTGAACCCAACATCACCAGATGAATATGGCACGTCTCCCGGCTGAATGTCCTGAGCCAGGCCCTCCTGGCTCAAAGGTTGGACGGCACCTGTGCGTCAGGCTGTCTCCTGTCCTCCAGCGCCAACATCCTCGTTGTGGTTTTATTATTGTAATGTGACTGAAATCCACGGCAGCGCAGGATTTTTACATCGCCTCCGCCATCTGCCCAGCGCAGAGATGCTTTTGTGAGCGAGTGCGCGCTTTGAAGTGGCCCTGGATCCTGATGTGCAAATGATCCTTTGATCTGCACGGGGAAGGCAAGGAGTGAAGAGAGTGCCCACATTTACATGCACATCAAAAATGGAATTACAATATGATTGATTAAGCAAAGGACTGCAATGATCTGATTAAACTTGATTAAAACACTCAAAATGAGAAATGTTACACAACAACCAATACCTGCTTCCTCATCAGTGCCGCACCATCTGAGTTTTGCTTTCACGGACCAGATCCAACCAAGGTTAAAGCATCAAAAACAGACCTGCTTTTAACCATGTTGCATTTATGCGGTAATTTATGTAGCATCCTGATATTGCACTCGGTTTCTGCTTCAAATTTCATTCATTAGCTGTCAGCTTGAGTACAAATATTTGGCGGTCTAAAAATCTCACTCAGAAATATTAAAATCCATTACCTCAACATACCTACTTTGTCCAGTATCAATATATGACTAAATTAGAGCTTCCTTTAACCTTTCGCCACATCTGCTGTAGTTTTACTTTCTGTGAATGCCTTTAAATCTACTTATTAGAAATCCTGCATCTCCAAGAACATACTTTGGGAGGAAAATATTCAGCTGTCTTCTTTAAAACCCTCGCTTCAGAATAATTAGTTTTCTCTCCAAAACTGACTATGCTAGTATAGAGATGCCTGTTTAAAATCACTACATAGTTCTTGCTTTGGAGGCTCCCAATAAAGTTTTATTAGACTTTATTTTGACAGTATATCAGAAGATATGAAGTAAAATTCTGGCACCAGTAATCCTAAATCAATCAATGCAAGATTATTTCATAAGTGTGCAGTTATCTTATTTACCTGATTTTCAACATTGTGAAAAGAAATGATAAAAAACACGAATCTAAATCTATATAATAAACATTTGATAAAGTAGAAGACTCAAACATCAAGGCAGTCAGGAATATGTCATGAAAATACAATAGATTTTTCAGATCTATTGTGAAACCTATTGTTTAGATCTCTGCAAGCAAGAGATCATGCCTGCATGCCTGATATCCAGGCTTCAGCTTACATGCTGAAAAACATGCCTACATATCAGAAGTTTATGCTAATACGTAAACAGCATTTTCTCAAATAAGGTTGCTGTCAAACCAAATGTCCTATTCTGAGATTACATTTTAGGACAGATTTACAAGGGTTTTGTGATAAATATGTCTCTTTTGATGCTGCGTTAGAGGAGAACTGGACAGGATTGTGAAAGGAAAACAAAGAGACGCATTGAGAGCCTGGATTAAACTTGAATCTGTTTTGAGGAATAATAATATTACAAAACTCTAACGATTACTGTATGTAAATATAGTTTTAACTGGTGTCCCTTAAAAGGCTGCATCCATAGCTCAGTATAAACTGTATTCATTTAAATATTGTAATTACAGAACTATTTTAAACAATATTTCCCTACATGAATGCACATTAACCCTAAGAAAGCAAGTGATACATGCCTGTGTAAAAAAACAATAATAATAATAATAATAATAATAATAATAATAATACACAACCACACATTTCTAGTGAAATGTGAAATTCAGGAGACATTTTTGAGATTAAGGGTTGGCAATACAAAAAAAAAAAAAAAAGTCTCAGTTTTACTGAAGTTGCCTGTAAAAGTAAAAATGCTCTGAGTGAAACTTAGGAGAGGATTTATGCCCAATATCATCCGTGAACAAATGTGTCCCATTGTTTGAAATATTGCAATCTTGTAACAAGGACAGTTGACACAATTTGACCCTAAAACATTTATTCTTATTTAAAAGGTAAACAAAAAGGCTACCAGTCAGGTAAACTCACTGTTTATATCACTCAGTTTAAAGTTTAAAGGAAGAGGGAAAAAAATATCAAACTGATGCATTTATGCCAGAGCATAAAACAGCAACAGGATCAGCAGCAAGACGCATCACGGCCTTGCTGCTTTAGAGGATTTCACTTGAGTTAAACTCTGTCTTGCAACTCCAATGGTTTGTTCAAATCCAGTCATTAGAATTAGGAACTAATTTTATTCAGATTCAGCTTCTGGAAATCTCCAAGAAAAAAACAAAACAAAACAGTTGGACGGTCTGATTAGGATTTTATATTAGTGTTTGCAGTAATAAATGTAACATATCTATCTGTTTGATGAAGCTTGTTTAACCACATGCTTGATTTTCTAGCTGCAGCTGCTCAGTGTGAGCAACCTGATCAAATCTTGTGCAACCAAGCAACAGGCACTCACTAAATTGGTACATTACCATCATCAGTCTGACTGCTGATACCTTACTGGGCTCTCATATCAGCTTAAACGCCCTTAAATGCTCAGTTTTTCTCCACTTTAATCAAGCTTATTAAATTAACACATGTTCGGTGCAACTTTGAACGCATTTTGAGTGATGTTGGCAGGAGGACAAAGGACAAGTTCATTAGACTCATTAAACCCTGTAAATGTTTTTTTTTCCCTTTTTTTTTTTAAGTCAGTCGTCGACGTATGCAACCAGTCTTTAGCCGTAGTGCCTCTGTATTAGCGGTGTGCATGTAAATGTGTTACTTTTTTTTTTTTTTTTTTAAATATATGCGATTAGAGCATCAGTGCGTACCAGCAGCATGGTGTCAACATGTCACCCGTGTTTGCATGACACGTTCAAAGTTTTCTGAAACCCTAAAGCCTTACTGTGTGTGAGAAAGAGAGAGATGATGAGAATGACTTGAGCCGCATGATTTTATCCAGAGTTGTTCACTTTCTCTGTATAAAGTGAAGTATTTTTTATTTTTTTGGTAAAATGCCTTTGAAACTTGCTGTACGTTGGATTTGTACCGTATTTATCTACTCGCTTGTAAACTGGAGTTCCGTTTTTGTCGAATGACCTAATTACGCACCGGCTCGCGCGTGCTGACGAGTTTCAGTCCGAGTCTTTAACGAAGCCCGTCGGTGAGGGAGAGGAAACTACAGACGACACGGAAAGCAGCGGGACTCTGCGCTCCTTTTCAGCGGCTCCGAGTTGCGAGAGGAGAGAGAAAACGAGCGACGCTTCTGTTGAAGACTTTACCCCCCTGGCTGCAGCTCCCCTGTTGATGTGCTCTCTGTCACTTCGCTGTTGGCCGTTCTCTCTGGTGGAGTGGATTTGGTGACGTGTTGTAATCTCTGCTGCCTTCTTGCGTCGAGCTGCTCGTAGTCTTGCTGTGCTTTGGATTCAAGCTCCCAGTTAAAACCAAACCATGTCTCTGGGGTTTCTTCTAGCATGGCTGAACTTTCTCAGATGTGGCTCAATTTTAGCATTTCTTAAAAAAAATTTTAAAAAAAAAATCGTGCTTTTGTATATTGAGGTAAAACTTTGCTTCAGTCACAAAGAGTGATTCCTATAGTAATGCACATGTGATTTGCTGACTGTTTGATGGAGTGTTTCTTCTAAAGCTGTACAGTAATGCTCTGACACTTTCCAGTCCCTGTTTTCTGAACCATCTGTTGCTATTAATGGCCCATTGTTCCTGAAAACTACTGTAGAAGAAAAAATGAAAGTTTAAGCCTCAAAATAGATAAAACATTTATTGCACCAGCACAGTCTCAAACAGAAATATGTTGAAAAATCCAAACTTTAACTTGACGACATTTACTCAATTATGAAAGTAATGTGTTAGTAAATAATTGATCTCTTCAAAAATGTTCATCATTTTTAAATGTACACTTCAGTTAATAACCCTTTTATTTACTTTTAGTCAGCCTTTATTTATTCGGGCTTTTGTGACTGTTTCTTTAAGACACTATTCAAAATGGGAAAGACAAGAGAACATGCCATTTTTAAACACCCACACCAACAGCCACAGCAATAGTTTTAAACATGGTGGCCAACATTGCACGGTTTGTTAATTTTCCTTGTCAAGTTTTACAAAATTTGTTTGAAACACTTTTTTTTTTTACTGAATGCAGTTATTAAAGATCATTACCTCCCGGTAATAAAAGTTTTATTTAACAGATGGTTCTGGTTGAAGTGCAACTTGTTAGCAAATTAAAGTTTTACAACAATCAGTGTTTGTTGGGGATTAAACATCAGATTAGCTAACTGCTGTCAAAATAGTATTCTATACGGAGGTTCAGCTGGTGGGATTATCTCTTGCCAACTTTTTACCTTTTACAACAAGTTAGCTCCAAGGTCTTGATGAACACCAGACACAGTGAAAGCAAAGCAAAAGTTGCAGTTTTCCATTTCTCACTGAGGTTTGAAACAAAAAGAACATTGTGCCCACGGAGGTTTTGAGTCACGAGTCAGTGATATAGTTGTCGAAGGGCGGTGTTGAAGTAAACCTGAAGAACCACGTGTTAGTTCTCCACTCAGTTCCCCCTCACTCTGCAGAGTCCCTTCTTCAACTTTATTCCCTTTTTTAATTATTTAGTGTTGTTTGGTTTGTCCATTCTGCTTATTTTAAGCACCAAAGAATTTTGTATTAAGGAAACTGGAAAACATTTATCTGCTTTAAACTCAAACCTGAATCTACAGAGGAATTATCAGCATTAACTTTCCTTAATGGCAACACTGCTGCTGTGGTTCAAATCTGTCCATTCGACAGATTTCTAATTTAGATAAAGGGCAAAGAGGCTCTGCTGATGGCAATTTAAATAAGAAACCCATCAATATCCGTGTATGTGTGTCATACTGACGGTGACTTTGTTTTCTTTTGGCTCGTTGACATTTTGTTTTCAATGAAAATGTAAATGTGGTGATGTTTTTTTCCCCCTCCTGTCTCGAGACATTTGCTCTGACAGATGGAGCTGAAAAAGTGCCAATCCTATACTTGACTCTTGATCTTTAACTTTTCTTTAAACGTAGACCAGTTGTGTAGTAGTTACTGTTGTGTTTCTGATCTGTGTGGTTAATTACGTTCACACTGTGATGTTACGACAACTGACAGCTGTTCTCTCTCTGTGTGTGTTAATGGGTTGGAGATACTTTCAATAAAACGTCACTGCGATCACTGGTAATGTCGTTGTCGACTTGTACCTTTTTATTGTGATGTTGAAAGAGAGAAACACTTATGGTGTTTGAAGACCAGCTCTAAGGTTGGTCACATTACTGGTGTTTTTTTGTGTAAAACTTTTATTCCACTTGAACTTTTTCATATTTTCTCCCTTTCAAACATTTCACTGTATTTATTGGCATGATAAATAAAAAGTGCTGCACAGAGGGTCCTGGGTTTGAATCTCACACTGCTGTCTTTTTGCATGTTGGTCTTGCTCTTCAGGATGCAGTTTGTTCAGTAATTATCTCTAACAAACAACAAGGCGGTTGAAATATTTGAACAGGCAAACATTGCGTCCTTGGAAGAGTTTAAAATTGTATATTTTTGTCCATCTTTCACTATTGCCTGCTCTTTCCAATTACCTGTTGAATGCTGCATTTTTGCTCATGATGTCCTGCCACTTAAAATAAAATAATAAAAAAAAAGTCTGGCAGAGTTGCTGGGCTGTATCTACTTCTCGTCTGGTATTACCTGGAATATAGCATCAGACATGAGCACACAAATGGGAACATAAAAATATCTTATCACTGCCATGCGATCAGTAATTGGCAGGAAAAAGCAGCACACAATATATTTTTTTGCCTCCGGGAGGAATTAGTCTTAAATCTGTCCGTGTTTGAGACAAATCGTGTGGAAGTCGAGGTGAAACAAGAAGCAACGAGCACAAACAGACCTAATAATGTCAGCATCTGTCCTATTCTGCTCCCCTTCGTTTGTTTTGACATCTTTTTATTTGGAGTGGATATGTGGATTTTGTTGTCTCAAAATCAGGGAACAGAACAGAACTCAGCTAACAACATGCCAACGAGGTTATATTGTATTTAAAGCCCTATATCCCTGTATCAGTCCATTACAAAATTCACAACTAATTCAAACAGAGATAAACCAAGAATGACTCAGTTTCTGCTGGATTTAGTTCCTATATAAAAGGGTTAGGGTTAGGGTTAGGGTAGGGTAGGGTTTGATTTGATAGTTTGATAAATTTTGTAAAATGAGGTTACTGTATGTGGTTGTTGGTAAAATGAAGTTTGTGTGCTAGAACAGGTGTGACGTCTGTAAAGCTTTAGAAATGACTCATGTAACCCAACAGTCCCAAACTCAGGAACTCAAGATCATATCAAAGGCATTCTTGTATGTTAAGAAGGCGAAAAAAGCTGTGCTAGATCTACACTCACACTTACGCTCTTCTGAACAGTTTATATCTGACTGCTGTGCATCCATCCCAATATTAAAAGACCTTGAACAGCACAGAGGTGTTTCGTCTACTGCCAAGAAAGTTCAGATTAGTGTCAATTTAGTCAAAAGTAAAACATTTACAACTACTTTGTACGTTGTTTCTATTCTTTAATGTAAAAATCCACTGTGCCTTTGAATGTCACTTGAATCTCTGCACATTTTGTCATAACTACAAACTTCAAGATATTTTTATTGGGATTTTATGTGTCAGACTAAGAGGCACCACTGATTTTGTGGCACATCTTGTTCAGAAAGTAGAAATCTCTTGTCATATTTTCAGAACAATTTTATTTTATTTTGAAAGTTTAATAAACTATAGAAAACTGTCAACAACACAGGTCAGTTAGACAGCTGAAACCAAAAACACTAAAAGAGCTTTTTGACTGATTTTGATGAAGCCAAACTGTCTGGCAGGTTCACAGTGCTGACAAGTTGTTTCAAAATGAAACAGCATTAAAAGCAAACATGGAACATTTCTTACAAAGTCAAAGAAAAACCTTTCTCGTATTATCCTCCTAAAACTGAGCTTTAAACCTTCCCAACATGAGAAACTATAATAAGCTTGAGAAGGTCCTGTTCTGGTCCAGATAAGGTCATGGTTGTTTTAAGACTTTAATATTTTAACCCTTTATTAGTGTTATTGTACAGGAAATAATTTAATTACTTTGGGGGGGCGGGGGAAAAAATCAATTAACTTGAATTCAAACACAGTCTGGAAGCAAAGCCTGATGTTTTTTAAATGCTTATTCTTATAGAAAAAATTAAGGCAAAAAACTGAAAAAAACTGAAAAAGGATGTCTACAACAAAAACTTAATTAAATCTTCAAAGGGAACCAAATGTTGGATGAAAATCTTTCAACTTGACTTTAGAATTAAAGAGAAGCTGCATATCAGTTGAAACCAAGTCAGAAACAGCGAGGCAGCGAGACATCTCCCCGGTGTTTAACATGGTCCTTTACCACCAGCCATGCTTCCACAGAAAGTATCCAAAATCCTCCTCCTCACCAGTATTCTAAACTAAAACATCTCCACCGCAATGTTCCTAAAAAAAAGTTTCTATTCTTCAGAATCAGCGGGACCCTCGGCGAGCGACAGTGTGTACCCATTATCGTGCCTGACCGCTGACACCAAATCAAATGGAAAAGTACAAGCACATTTCACTGTGGCCGAGGGGGAGATGCTGGAAACATTGGCGATCCGCATCAGGTCAGCAGCTTGGTGCTTATAAATGGAGCGGTTTTGTCTCTCTGGCCCACTCCTGTCCCCGAGGGAGAGACATTGTCTGGTCTGGCGTACAGCACAGCTTTAGGTGCATATAAAAGCTTTAAAAGCAGCAGCAGAGGGGCGTTCGAGCCATGCTGCTTACTCTGTTAAATCTTTTTAGTTTTTTTTTAAGTAAATCACTGCAAAAACAGATGCGGTTAAAGTTAAAGCATGTTTTAACTTTGATGAAGAAGGAAAACCAAGTCACTTGTTTTTTGGAACTGGCTGAACTGGATTTTAACCACGGCGCTGCAAGTAACAGCATTTGACCAGAGGAAAATAAAATCCCTCTGCAGAAAAATCACAACATTCGAACCAACGGCGTAAAAACTATATTTCTAATATATGAAACAAATATTGTATCTTACATAAAGATGACCTGAAACATTACTTGTTGTGATTTTCAGGCAGAATTAAGAGTTTCATTAACAAGTCTCCCAGATCTTGAAACACCGTAACAATACTTCATTTGATTCACTTTAAAAACATGCAATTGTTTTTAAGACATCAAGATACTTTTTGTGACTTCTCACCTTGAAACTCTTCCCTGGATCCTGAACCATGAAGGCCACTCTTACATGAGGCGAGTGACACCTGTAGTTCTTGAGATGTTTCTCTTCAAGGATGTACGTCTGTATTCTTACAGCTGGAACCCCAACACTCCAGAAGTGGCTTTGTAATCCTTTCTAAGATGACAGATGCCAATAACTTGCTTTTCACATCTTCTTCTATTTGTGTTGGATTGCATTATGATGTTTTTTCTTCTTGGGATCTTTTAACCTGCTCCTTGCTGTGTGTCAAGTTCTAATTAAGAAAAATGTGTTTATTTTGCGGTACGGGCCACGATCAGGCCAGCACGTTGCAAGGGAAATCAAATCCAGTCGAACTCAGTTTGACTTTCCAAAACATAAAGTTAATCATCCTTAATTAGGGATTTCAGAATGAGGAAGAATACTGTCTTAACAAAGGTATTTGGATATTAAACTGGCTGTTTAGTTAGTGTTTTCCACTTCTTTTTGTACTTACTCATATTATCTACATGCATGTAATAGTCTGAAACATGTCAAAACAGAAGAAACGTAAGCTGTTAAATATCACACTGTTTTCATCATTTCAAAACTTATTTCATTACAGGGGATCTTTTCAATAAGCAACACACGATTAAATGACCATCTTTATTAAGATGTCCGCTGTCCGAGTATTTTAAACAGCACTTTGGTTTCCACAATAACCCACTAAAAGATAAAACTTTGTAAATAAAATCTCTTTTTCCCCCATTATTACTACACATGCCTATTCTGAGCTTTTATTAATCCTCATTTGCATTTTGGAGACTCTCGGTTTAGCCTGGTTTTTGACTATTTCCACTGCTTTGTGTCCCGAAAATGAAAATATCTTGTGCATCCTCTGGGTTATTACCTATGCATTCCTTTTGTAAAATATGTTTCATCTTCCAGGAGCTATTAAATTATTGCAGCTTATTATTCCAGTAAAAAAAAAAAAAAAAAAAAAGGGTTTAATCCATTTATTGCACGACACTTGAAATCCAAAGCTTGAGTTTTCAGCTTCTCATGGATACAAATTGGCCCTCTCAAGCAGTCTCCACTGATTAATTATCATACCATGTGATCGTGAGAGGGAGGCTGCTTAGAGACACAAGCTGCTGTGCTGAGTTCATCGGCTATGCAGAGGTGACAGAAAGATTCATAAAACACATGCTTACATTTTTTTTTTTTTAAGCACATGTGAAATAAAAATCATGCAATTCGCCTGCTTGACGCACTGTGTGAGATTAAGAGGGGAAGCTGTTGAGGGGGAAGTGATAGCTCTCCTCTGTGTGAGTCCTGAGCAGGCTCCTGAAATGCAATAGAAGTAATTACGGCATTCAGCGGTGCATGGAGAAAATGCAGATAACACCTGCTCTCAGAGAGAACTCCTTCAGCTGTGATTTTGCCCGTCTGTCCTGGACAATTACAGCCTGAGGAGAGTGCAACACCTTCTGAGAGAACACTTTTAATGCAGGAAAGGCTGAGGCTTGACTCCTCACACACGAACGACGACACACCTCTGTGTGCAGTCTTTATTTGCATAAAAAGGAACAACAAAAAAACAAGTTGATAGATACACATTTTATATTCACCTCAACACTTTTCAGTATACGTATAACCTAATTGCCTCTGAGGCCTGCAATTACTCATAACTTTGCACTCACACAGACGGTTTGCATCCTCTTTCTAGATACGTTGCTTTACGCTCATTTGTAGTGATTAGCGCAATTAGGCTTCTGCCGTGGGGCTTTTAGCTGATGTTCTCTTCTACTAGCTGATTGAGCTTAAATTCTTTTATTACCAGCCTCTGAAGCACTCAGTTCAGTCGTTTTGTCTCGTTGGCGCAGAGGGAGTTTGATTCAGTGGTCACGCAGCTCCTCGCAAGCAGCGAGAGTTTTTGGCAATGCGTGTTTATTTTCTCTTCAACATACTGTATGTTGGAGTTTGTGCATCGTTCATGTTCATAGCAGATTAGTGAACATATATCATCAGTTCAAAGACCCCTTTTTCTCTCTCATGTTGCTCCTTCGTTCTGTAACTGCTCATGGCCCGTGTTTCACCTTCTAAGGTTTTACAACTTCGCTTCACCTCCGTTTCTCGCACATGACTCTGTCAAGGAAAGTACTCAAACTGATAGGAAGACAAGGAAGCAAAACAAAAATCCCTGCACAAGAAAACCTGAAACAGTTGCAAGTCTTTGTGAACAGTCGAAGTTAAATATGCAACATAAAAAGACACAAACTTTTTTCCTCACTTTCTGACTTCTAGTCAGAAAAACAAAATCCTGTTTAATGTTGTTTGAATAATAGGACAGAATGAAAGAGTGATTTTTTAAAATATATTTATTTAAATTTAGAAGTTTGTGTTTACTAAGATCGCTTAATTACTAATTGGGGACGCTTAAGTTTAGAAGCACACCCACCCCCAGATTGCACAAGAGCTGGATGCAGTTCAAATGTAAAATGCATTTAAATATAGTCTATTATATTAAATATAGCCCCCCCCCCCCTCAAACCCCCTTTCATGAGTCCCTCTGCTCACAGAGATTTGTACCAATTCTGCGTGAAAATGTCAAACTCTGCAGCAGGAAGCGTCAGAAAAAGCCTCACTTGCATCACAGGGATAACAGAAATGGACACACATTTCCCTGAGGTTGCTTTCCAGACAGAATTGATTTACTGTAGAAGTTTAACGCCTGATATTTCACTCGTGATCACCATTAAGTGTTTTGCTTTAATCCAGTTTGGGAAGAGGATAATTAGCATTTTCCATACTGGGCCATTAAAGTGAGAAACAAAATGAGTTGGAGCTCAGGTTATTTGACAAATTCTTTAACTTGAAACTTTCTCTCACTGAGTATGAGACTCGTGGAGGTCACCGTTTTCCCTTGCCTGTATGAATTTTTTATTTTCTTATACAGTTCAGCAATACAGTTATTTATTCTTAATGACACTGCATCACAAAATAAGAAACTGCACAAACAAATTTAACATTTATAATCTTTATATTACTCACATTAGTCAGGAAACAACTTTTAAGCCACATACTAACAAAGTGTGATTGTTTTGGCATGTTTTACCTGCCATATGCTAAGAGTCCTAGCTTGATCACGACAATATTTCCAGAAATAACAAATGATTTGACTCAGAGGTTGGCCACTGTGAGCAGCATCCAGGCTACCAAAATTAGAAAGGATTGAAGTGGTAAAAGATCCATGAATCAGCCTGTGAGTCAGTTTCTTGTCCTCTTTGTGTTCCTTGTGCAACCCTTCCAAGTTTTGTGACTGCTTATTTATCAGCTAAACTGCTGGGAGTTTGCAGGAGGCCTGCGCTTCCTTTCTGAGGGGAGTAATGAGTGCAGAGACAGATGGCGTCTCTGTGCGGCGGCTGATGTTTCTGCCGGCATATTGTGCCGCCTGGGAGGCGAAGATAGCCCCAGCAGCACAAACTTCACATCCCAGGGTAACAATCTGCCTGAGCATCACATTATTGTGCTGAGACAAGGCTGTAAGTCCATGCACAGCAGAAATTAAAGGAGATGATTCAAGCCTCCTAAATGCACGCCGTGATCATTGTGTGCAGGCAGAGCTGAGGGCTTTAATTTTTAATGAGAACCAGCTGTTCTGATGGTGGGCTGAATTACAAATTTTAAATCCTCTTTGCTTCCTTTTTTTCCTTGAAATGCTAAATTGTTTTCACTACTATTAGCTCCTGAGAACAAAGCTGGTCTACTACTTTTTTGAAAGATGCAGAAATGAATACTTAAATAAAATTTGGGATAAACAGAAATAATGAGCAACAGAGACATAAACAACTGAGAAAATCGTGATTAAAGTAAAGACCTAAGGCTGATCACAAGTAAACCAAAAGTGATCAAAACACAACATTAAGACACTGAAAGAAACAAGAACTACAGGCGAGCAAATGTTTTAGCAGCTGTTGAATTCTCTTTTGTTGAAGTTACTTTTAGAGTCAAAATGTGATTAAGTGGCATCTTCCAAATAGATAAGCAAAACCCCACTCCCCAAAAGCCCCCCTCCAATTATTGAATATGGAAGTGTAGCATAATTATTTCAGAAATACAGTAAAATAAAGATTTTTTTCTTTTCTTTTTTTTTTTTTTTTACCATCGTGTGCATCTGCAGATCTTATTTCTTAAATGTCAAAACTCTACTTTGCTCTATAGCTTTGTGACATGTTCTATAAGGACTAACAAGGGTGCAGATAAGCAAAGGGGAAAGAACTGAACTTTCTCTCCATGCAGGAGGTAAGGCAGCCAGTCTTCGCTTCAGGTCAGCCTGAGGAATAATCAGTATCACCCACACACAGCTTTTGTTCTCCCATTCTTTGTCTAGGTCCATTGCCCAAGGAGGAAGATAAAATAATGGCGCTCTGCGATGGTGAGACTTCACTAGATGGAGCAGAAATACAGCGTGCTAAATGATGCGTTATTATAGTGATTCCATAATGGCGTCCTAATTGGACCCAGGCGGCGCAGCAGCTGAATTTTATGCCAATCATTTCTTTTTCTGGCACTCTCTGTCCTTCCAGGCCTCCCTTTAGTTTCCCCTCCACCCCCCCACTTTTTTATACCTGATTATGTCTCCTGCTTCCACCTGTTGTGTTTCCCTCCCCCATCTGCCTTCATAACCATTCTCTGCATCGAGATTTGATTGAGAAAGAAGAACAATGAACCTGTTTCTATGCGCAGAAGACTCAAATTATCACAGAATCTGTGTGGGCTGTCCGCTAAGAAAGGTAGCTTAGAAAATGGATAATTAGCAAGATAATTAACAATATATTCATGTTGTTAAGTTATCTATCATGACGTGTTCTGACTCAGAACAAAAAACATCAAAGGCTAAAAATAAAGTTGCAGAACAGTAGATTTTGATTTTTGAAAAGAAATGATGTAAAAACCTACTGACATGAAAAAGCAGCATGCCTAAACTAAAAGTGTTAAAAACACTTAATATATCAATAACAAAAAAAGGTGTTTCCAAACTGACAACTAATATATCCTAGATTTTTCAACTAATGTCACATTTTTTTCAGATCATAAAATGTAGAAAAAATTGAATTACTCTGCGAACTGTATGTCTGAATCAAACACCTGCATAACTATGTGGGTCTTAAGGAGATGTTGTATCTGGCTGAGTGCATTTATGTAACATTTATTGTGGAATATGCAGTAAAAATACATTAGATGGGATTTTGTTTAATCTTTCATTGTTTGTCCTTTCTGTTGTCAAATGTTTTATATTTAGTGCATTTTTCATTTCCTTTGCTGAAAGCCTTGCAAGCAAATATTTACTTCCATAAAAACTCTTATTTAGCACAAGAATTTGATAAAAACTAAAGTATAATGCAATTTATGGCAATAATATCACGTTTATTTGTTGGCTATGGACATGTTTCACAACCTTTAAACTTTGTGCTGCAAATGATAAATTAGACAAATGAAAGCGAATAATGAAGTAAATATTTATGGCTGTTTTTAATCAGATTCTGAGTTATAAGCTAATTGAATTAATTGGCAATTTATCACCATGGTTTTTAATTCAAATCCAATTTCATGGCTCCGTGATTCAACAGATGCAATTCTGAAAGCTGCATTTCTATAATCTGCTTTTTTTTTTTTGCTTCCTTGAATGTAAACATATTGTCCAGCAGTTTTGAAGCATATTATGAAATGTGGACAGACACATAAAAAAACATGTTGATTACTATTTTAACCATATTTTGCAATCTGTCGATATGAATCGCTAGTTAATTTACTTATATAATTATATGTTGCTTATTTTTCTTTTTATATCACAAAAGCTTTGAGACAGCATAATTTTTATAATTGCAGTAAGAAGAACATAAAAATGGTGTTTAAACTTTGCAGAAGCATATTGTAAACAGCACACAGATGTAATTTTGTCAACATGGGGACTTTGCTCCATTCTGTTACTCCCAGAGCGATTAAACTGTTTCCAGGCTTTTGTTGGCTCAGTGACAATGACTGTTTATCTTAATAAATAAAAATTATATATCATTTTTATTTATATCTTTGACACTTCAAGGAGATGTTAGATTCAAAATGGTCCTGTCAGCAGCAGACTCTGCTACGGCTCTCTGCAGCTCCTCTAGAGTTATCATTTCTTCTTCTCTGATTGATGCTCTTCTTCTTGCTTGGCCTGTCAGTCTGGATGATTGCATCTTGGTACTTTCTGAGTTATGTCATATTATGTGCCTTAAGGCAAGTTAACTTCCCAATTATGTGGTACCTAGTGTTGCTCTATGATACAAAGTCCAAGCAAAACACACTTAGACTTGTTCTACAGTAATCATAAAAAGAAAATTAAAGGATGTGAATATCAGGCACTGAAGGTGTTGAACGTACAGCAAAGAGGAAAAGTCCACAGAAGTAATAAATGTAATGTATGAACTCCCACTTTGTAAAATTATATTTCCTGGATCGTCGAGCCTGAACTGAAAGTGTTTCTGAATGTCATAATAAAGAAGATTTTCTCATTGATGAATAGAAAATTCAGATTTTTTAAATGTTTGGCATGATAAATAAAGTGCAACAAAAATTTAGGCCCTCCAGAAATTCATCTGATCCTTAGAAACAAAGACGGCTGCATGTGCCATCAGTGAAATCTGATGTAAGCTTACAGCCGCCTATAAGCCCGCATTGTTTTCATCTGTGGTTCCTGAAAAAAATGAAATGAAATTAATGATCCCTGCTTCACCAGGGAACTGAAAACATTTGATTCACTAATTTATTGCTTCTCTGCTCAGTGGTACAGAGCAGGATGGCTGCTAAGGGTATAATTACAGAGATAGATGAATATAAGGGTGTAATTACTTCTGGAGAAAGTTCACCGCAACTGAGCCCCACAGAGACGAACGATCGCTGCACATGTGGCTGGATTTTAAAGCACTCTAACAGAGGGCCTGCAGCCTATATGTATCGGTGTTCACACAGAGCTGGATTCCCAATTTACATAACGCTCGCTAATGGCTGTTTGATTAAATGAGGAAGACGATCCTGACCTTTCCTCTTTGCTTGAATGAGAACTGTGATAAGGCTGAGATTTTATAGATGGGAGACCTTGACCTGCAAATACTCAGATAAACAGGTGCACAGATACATAATTTACAATAATTTTTTACATTTAGCATAAGGTAATGATATTTTTGCTGCAAGATGGATGTGTTATAATAGTCACTCTTATCATGATCTGACATGATTAGGCATACCAGAAGAAATCGTCACAAACCAGAGAGAAATTAGTGACTCCTTTAAATATTTGAATCTTGCTGGAGCTTTAAAAAACCCCAGCAAATTCACATTCATTCGTTTGCGTTTACCAAACAAATAAAACACTATGTTCATCATTGAGCTTAAGAAAATGTTCAGACAGCAAATGATTGCTCATGGAAATGTAAGTGTCTGCAAAACCAAAATGGAAATCATAAATAAAGCAAAAATTTATGCCACGGAGTGAAAAGAGCTTCAGTGATATATTTATGAAAAAGGTTTTAAAGTTAAGTAATAAAGCAAATATCTGGCAACTTTATTGATTAGTTTATTTAACAACTAGAGGTTATAGAAGATCTGAAAACAACTGGTGCGATCCGTTGGACTTTGTCTCTGCCTCTTTTTAGTTTCTTTCAGCTGACAATTTTACTGTTTTTGCAACAAATCTCAAAATCTCAAACTAAACTTGTTTTCCGTTTCTTATGTACAAAATAGCTCAAACTCTGTCGGATTGGAGGGAAAGCATCTGTGGTCAAGTTTCAACACTCGCAATTAGGTTTAGATCTGTACTTTGTCAAGAAATTATGCTTCTATATAAACTTTGCAGCTGAAGCAATTCAGAGAGTTTGAAGAACTCTGAATCTTTGAGGAAGCAGCAAAGCTGAGCATCATCTGCATAATTGGGGATATTGTGAAGATCATTAGTGATCAGTACTAGTTAGCGAATACATACAGTATTATCATTAAGACCAGTAGAGTCAGACATAATGTGGTTTACTGTAATAACCGAGGCATAATAGGGTGTTTAAAAGTTGAAGATGTATAAGATCACTCACTTCAGGACTGCCTTAAATCTTTGAGGCGCTCACTGTTGTTTACCACCTTTCAAAACCACAACTTCTTATTTGTCTGTGTTCGCATAAGAGCAAAACAAATGAGATATATTGTGCTTAAGTGAATTTTCAGACAGAGTATGATGCACGAGAGTGCATGCAAAGAACATGGAGTACCACAAATGGATGTAAATGGATGTAAAAAATGCGGCAGACATTTTTTCATGAAAAGGCGTTCAGCTGGAGTGACAAATTAGTGGCTATAGAGGGACGTCAGCAATCATTTTATTTAATGAGCAGTGGTGAGAAAAGATTTGTGGAAAAGAGATGAAAAGGGAGAGAAGGCTTAGGTACAAATAAAAGAGCACAGAAAAAAATCCAGTGACGTGGCATTTGCTGAGTAAACAGTTCAATCAAGGAACTTAATGATTAGAAAAAGTGAAGCTAGTTCTTTTTTAAATACTTTGTTACACTTTACGCTAATTGTATTTCTGAATCCAGACAGAGCTCAACGCATTAGAGGAGCTACGGTTGTGGAAAAAGAGGACTGTGTAAGCAAATGCAAGATCCTTAATCGCTATTTTTGTCTTGACACCTCTGCATGCTCACTTAGTTTGGCAAACAATGACGTTGTGTGGTAAATCCAAAGTTGTTTATTCATACAGGAAATCTCAAGCAAATTAATATTGCCTGGTTATTGTTCTTGGGTGAAATATCCTGATGAACAGCGTTAACCCGTGGGATTTGAACGGTTCTCCCTCACCACCAACTCTTTCCTCCAGCATCTGTGTGTGAGAATGATGACTCACATCCACGCGAGCATTGTTCTGCTAAACAGTGAAAGGATCCCTATAGCAAAGAGTTTGTCCCCGCTGAGCCCCTTCATCCACGACTTTTCCGACTCCCGACCTCTTCAGTGATTGCAGGGTACTGACATCACTAAAGCTCGTCAGGTGCGCAGCAGAAGTGTCGTTAAAGCTGGAAAAAAAAGAAGCACTTTCCAGACGTCTCGCAGAAGTAATTGTTTTTACAGTTTTAATCAAACAGAAACTTGATGCGAGCTTCAGGTAAATATGCGCCAATGCAACTTTAATTTCATTCTGAGAAATTTATTTCACACAGGAACGGGTTCTGATATGTTGTCACGTTTAAAAGCCAGCGATCCAGTCACAGTCATGATATCTGCTTAATTGGTCCACGGAGGTTCCTTATGAATATGAAGCAAGACGTGAAACAGAGGAGCCCGCCGGATGCTGCTGCCAGCCAAACTCAGTAACCCTCAGTCACATGCAGAGGTAGACTCAGATCTTCCACCGCTCTGGTTTTCCCCTGGATTTCAGGGATTAGATTTCACCGCACAGTGTCTCTCTGATGGAGCCTTCAGTCTTTTTTTTTTTGTTGTTGTCTCACCGTGCCTGAGTTCAGTGGTGCAGGGCTTCAGGCTGGGATTTTCACTGACGCTGCACAGAGAATCAGCATCGCAGGAAGGCTGACAGCAGTAGCCCCTAAAACACTAAACAGGCTAAGTTAGGCATAAGGCAGCACACAAACATGACCTGAGCCTCATAACCCAACATTTCACTAAATAAAAAGGATCCAGAGTGTCACAATTTACCAACCAGAGGCCAGGGTCATGTGCAGTTAATTAAAATGTGCCTCTGATAGTTTAAATAAGAGGGAACATGGAAGTATGATTTATAAGAAACCGGTCTTTAATGAGCACATTGCAGTTAAAACCAGGTATTTATGTAAACTGTATAAAAATACACATTACTGCTCCCTGTCTGATATTAAATCTGATTAAAAAAATCTGTCATGAAATGATAGTTTGTGTGTGGAAAAATGTATGATACTGCCATTTAGCTGTTTAAACATCAAAAACTCAAGTATAAACATCAGTGAAATCTCCAGCCATCAGGGAAATGATAAGTTCTGTGGACGTGTTTCGGTGAGGAGCGGGTGTTTTGACCCCAGAACAGAAGCAACGCACCTTGTTAAGATGTTGGCTGAAGCTGGATGGAGAGAGACCTTGTACCGACATGAACTAACTGGCTATTCATAGACGAGGAAGCCATTACTCAAAATATATTTTTTCAAATGCTCTCAGGGACCTGATGTTGTGGAGACATGTCCTGTAGTTTGATGAAACTAAATTGGAGCTTTTGGTTACAAATATTTCTGCTACATTTTGAAGGAAAAAGGGCAGAAGCATACAAGATTGAGAACACCATCCTGAAGTAAGAGGGGAAGGACAGGAGTTATAATATGTTTTATGTTTGTTTGATTGGTTGGTTGGGTTCTTTTTCTGCAGGGTAGATGTACTTCACAAATTAGATGACATCATGAGGAAATATATAAGCAACACCTTCAGAAAGTCATTGCAACTGATACTAAATGATAAATAAAAGGGTTGACTAAAATGTTGACTATTAGGATGTTGAATGTTTTTCATGATAACGCATTCTGCTGTTTAAATTTGTATTTTTTCCTCCTCTTTATTTATTTAAACTGCTATTAAATGGTCAAATCTAGATTTATGGCAGATTTATGTTCCTAATGTACCTGTTATGGCTAATGGTCTTGGTGCTAAAAAAAAAAAAAAAAACACCTTATTGCAATTACACTTTCTATTTCTAGAGATCAACTCGAGGACTTTAACACTTATAGTTACCAAAGTTTCTCAACTATAGGTGACAGTCCTAAAAATCTTTGTCAGCTGCAGATCTAAACTGAAACATAGAGCTACGTACCCACTTCTGATTTTGATTTTCATAAATATATTCACAAACGATCGCCACTTTTTTGCTCTCATCTTCACATTTGGCGGCTGCTGCTCCAAACCAGCATTAGGCTTTTATAGATAACAAGGTTTCCCCCTGCTCTCCTCCATCATCTGGTATCATCATGAGCTACAATTAGAAAGGTAATGGAGAGTAGAGAAACACCATCCCCATCCTTCTTAATGAAAAGAGCCATAACAATCTAAATACTGGCCCCTTGATTACTCTGATGCCGACAAGTGTCATGCCTTTTTAACTTTTTAAGTATCAGAGTGAAGCCCCAACACTTGGTGGAGATAGTGAATATGGATGAGGAGATGCGGTTCCTAATTTGAAGAGGGCGGAGGGGGGGAGTTATGAGTCAGCTCAGATGAATAAAATGGGTAATAAAATTGGGAATGAGGGCATGATGAGACTTTGCCCTCTCTCCTCCACCCTCAGCCCATCACCTTCTAAACTCGTCCACCCACTCCTTTTCTCTCTCGCAAAATGGCAGGGACTGTCTGCTTTCCTATCCATTGTAATTTCTTTTTCATTTTTCCCCTAATTTTCTCCCTCAACCTCTCTCCCTCTTTCTCTTTTCAGCCTCTGCTATTCCGCTCGCTCCCCCGTCAGCTGATCTGTTTTTCATCCGATCACATCAGCAGTGAGGAATGGGGACGATATCGGCAGTAAAGACAAAAACAGGTGGGCGTAAAAATGCAGGTACCTGAGTCTTTAGAGACTATTGAGCTCCAGCTGAAGCTTAAGAGCTTCAGACTGTAATAAAGAAGAATATTTTTGACTTAGTGTGTAAGCTTGGACAGCGCTGGGAATGCTACAGCTCAACTCAGTTCTCTCCTGAAGCTAAAACCTCATGTAGGCTGGAAAACTAAAGAAAGAGTAAATAGTTTGGGTGATGGATCAGGGATTAACACATGCATACGATGAGCATGGCGACAGTAAGACTTAAACTTGTTAAAGTTCAAGAAGACATTAATTCTGATTCCAAATGAGCCGTAGAGTTAATAACCTAGAGAGCCACGAGAACACACAAACTACAATGATATTGTAAAAAAGCCCAATGCTCAAATAATAAGCAACTTTTATTTTTAATGCAGACCCTCTGTATTACTTATGTTGTTTGTTTGGCTCCAGTATACAGAGATCTAGCAACATTAGACAACATTGAAATGCATCTGTATTCAAAAAATGCATTTGCAAGCTTTTATTTTATTTGTAAGCTTCATAATTATAAAAGTGCTTAAAAATCATTTTCACAACTCAAAGAGGGATTAAGGAAGCTAGAAACAACTCATCTATGCAGGATGATGAACATTTTTTTGCTATTTTAAAATAAAATTAAAGGCTCAAAACATTTGCTTTTCGCCAAGACTGAAAGTTGTAGTCTCAATTACTTACACATTAGAAGTCTCTTTCAGGTGTTTCTAGTGATGGCTTACAATTAATAAAACTAAAGGAAAAAAAAAACAATCATTTTATTTATTTTATTTCATTTTAAGGTGGGTCCATGCAGGGCTTTGAAGCTTGCAAACCAAAGAGAGGTCGAGGCTTTTCATTGATAAAAAGAAGTATCAAGTTTTGTAAAACTTGAGAAAATTATCTCTACCTCTCATAAGTGACACCTTGCTGGCAGATATTTAAAACCCAGTGATATTTAAAACAGTAGCGCGACTTAACTAAAAAACAATGAGTTATTTCTCAAAAGGTGAATTTTCCATGTTTCAATCTGAAGAATTAACAGGAGTGTCCCTCTGAAGACCAAATTTAAGTTGGGTGTCTCGCAACAGTTTACTCCTCGACATCCAATATGGCTTCCTTGCAATAAAACCTGACTATTTGAATTTTTGATCTCAGCAAATCTTTTGCTCACATGGTACAATAAACCCTTCTTCAGTGAACTTCTTCCCACAGTCTTTGAATGTAGCAAATTTGAAGAGATGTGGCGTTTTAGCGTGCATTGGTGCTAGCATCACAGTTAGCACACTCACTCAGCATATCAATTGGCAAATCTCTGGTGTCCAAACTTGAAACTGCAATGTGGTTTTATGTCAATCCTAGAACCAAGATCCAGTTTTAAACAAACCTGCATTGTGGTGTAAGTGGCTGCCTGTAATTGTTGCTGCGTCACTTTCACTTGTTTTCTTTGTCCAGTTTACTTGAAGAAAACACGTTTGTGGTTGTAAGGGTCTACAACACAGTTCAGTTTACCTGAAAAATAATCAAAATGTCATCTAAGTACCCCTGAATGCAACACAAGTACAATGAAGTACAAGAAATTGAGTTTTAAACCATTGTCCAAATGTACGGTGTATCATAAAATGTTATGAACATTAATTATATGAAGATGTCATATGAATTTTGACTAAAATGTATACATGCAATTTATTCAAAATATATCCTAAGGTAAAAATGGTGGCTAAAAATTGGATTAGTGTGTGAGAATGTCTTCCATCAGCCTGTTGTGAATAAGATACAAGCACAAAAACAGGTGTTAAACATTTGGGTTTGTCTAATCACACAACCACAGACACAAAAATCACTTTATCCACCGTTCCTTCCTTACTCTCACCTTCTACAAATAATTTCAGTTGGAAATTCATGTTTTAATAAACAGGTTCACTTTTAGAAAATGGCTATTACACGTTTAGCTTATGCTGCTACCATGGCAACACTCGGTGAGCGAATGAGAGTATGATATCATTACCCAACGCAGAGACCCTCCAGCCATGAACCAGACGAAAGATAAGGCATCTGTCTGTCTATGTCTACTTGTTTATTTTTTGCTGCGGTTGGGACCCCAGCCGTCCATGACTGGTGAGACAGTCTGTCCTGCAGGGACCAGATCTTAGTCTCTGTTTAAATCAGCAGGTTGGCAAAATGTTTGGAGCAGTGGCACTGCGCCCTATAGCAGTCTGAAACATTAGCAGAGGAGGGCTGCAGGTTTTACCAGTGCTGTATTTCACAGATATTAATTTGAAAATTTTGCAAAAGCAATTTTTAACACGAGATAGTTTTTTTTTACCCCTTACAATCGAACATAAATTTAGTTTTTAGCGACTTTTACATATCTTTAGCACGGAGACCAACAATCGGGACGGAGCTGCGCCTTTGCCGTGACTTCTTTCAAGTTTTGTGATTCTTTATTTCAAAATAAAAAACTGAAAGAAATGGATAGTTCTTTAAAAATGAGAAACCTTAACAATAGCAACTTCTAAAAACTCTTGTAAAACAAAAAAAAGTTAGTAAAAATCTGTGTCCATCAAATGTTTTGATTAGATGGACCGAGGGCAAAAATGTGTCTATAAATTGTAGAAGATGCAACATCCATAGCAGACTTAGTGCTGCAGGTGCAGTATATTTACTGCATGTCTATAAATAATAAGAAAAATATGTTTTATTTAAAATTGATCTAATTGATAAAGGGTTTTTGTTGGTTTTGAGATATCAGAAGACACAAAGAGCAATCAATATCCCCCATGTAAGGAGTTAATCACGTTTTGATTTCTGATGACTAGGAAAAGTCTCATTAACCCAGCACTTAAAAACTTAGTTTTATTTCAATATTTTCTATAGAATTGTTTCTTAATAGGTTATTTGTCTGTTGTGTTACTGCTGAATCACAGGGAAATTTTTCCCTGAAAACAGAATAAATGGAAGAAACAAATGATCATTCGATTCTACTCTCTTTCCTATGATCTAAATAATTTATGCAGGCATTCCAATATGATGCAGTCAAGCGAGACGCTAAATCTTCCTTCCTCTGTTTAGCACAGGAACCAAAACCAGTTGTGAAAAGGTGTGAAAAGCCAGTTCAGAGGTTGCTGTCTCCAGGGATCAGCGTGTGAGAGGATGGTGCATTCTGGACAGGTGGACGATCTATCAGGACAACACAGATACAGGCAGTCAGACACACACACATATAACTTGATGACAAATTAGACAATTTAGACAATTTAGAGTGTTCCTCATGTGCATGTTTTTCACCCCTGGGAGGAATCCGCAGTAACCGGAGAAAAACCAGGGAGAAAATGAATACTTAAAACAGACAAGGCAGCAGCCAACCTGAGTTTTTAACCTTTCTGTGTCCTGAATTATGCAGAATAAAGCCAAACCAATCTTAGGAGATTTAAACATGAGGTTCATGACATCTTAATTGGATGTTTGTCTTCATTAACCCACCTACAGCCCCTGACTAAAGTGGCACTTTGCTCTGGTATAGCAGAGATAGCATTTTCTTTTTCAGTGAAAACAGAAAACATTGGTGCTAAGCAACCGCTGGTCCCAATTTAGCACTGAACCCGATTCAGTAGAAAAACCTCTAAAGAAACCACGAAGCACCGCGTCCAAAGAGTCTTATTTAAAGTTGTCAAAATATGGAAAGAAGCATTTTAAAACGTAGCTTTTTCAGAATATTAGAAACTATTAATATATGTACAATACCAATGCCAAAAATTTTTGGATTGTGCAAAATATAAAGAGAGTACAAATCACATAATGCAATATTTTATTCACAACATAATAAATACTTTAAATGTTGACATCTGAATTTAATAGAAGCAACTTTCAAAAAAGTTTGGACAGGGGCTTTCAAAAGTTGATTTAAAAAAAAAGGGGGGGGGGAACAAACAACTGCAGGAGTATTTTGCAACTAACTGGTTTAATTGGCAACAGGTCAGAAAGACGTCTGTGTTTGAAATGAACAGAGCAAAGACAGAGGACACCCACTTGTCAGTAATCTCAAAAGTGAGCAGTACATAAAAAAAACGAGTATGTTCATTTCCGGGGGCTGTTGTGTCACAAACTTTTGTTCGCTCTTACCTTCCATTAATAATCTGCATCACTGAGTAGATGTTGCCCTATGATAGAAGTGTCTCAAACTGAGATTTTACCTCTTGGTACACATTGTGACTAACTCTGTCATTATTGGACTTAATTTCAGGTAATCACACAAATTGGGATTCATGTTAAAAAATAAAAACGGTGTGAAGGCCAAGCATGAGTAAGCACTCTCAGTGGAATAACCTAATATCTTTCATTTTTAAGGCTCTGTTAGTTCTTTTTATTTTAATTCATATCCAACTAATGAAGTAATATTCTTATACCAGTTTCTTTTCTTCAAAATCAGTACAAAGGTTTAGATCCACATAAGTGATATAAAAAAAATCCCATTTAAATGAGGGAGAAAATGCTAATTTGTCTTTCACAAAGAGAGCTTATATGTTAAACCAAACCAGTGTAAACATTGTTAACATAAATTGGGCATAATTTGGATTATTTTTGTCTGCGGTCCTCACTGTGGCGTAGCAACAAGAAAAAGTGTGCATCAGCAGACTGGAGGCTGAGTTTAAGAGAGGATTGGAAGACGAGATATTACAGAAAAAGGAGGATAAGGTTGAGAAACCAGAGTGATAAAGCTCTCTGTGGGAGAAAATCGATGGGCTCAGTTAGGACCTGGTGAGGGATGGCATTAGATTCTAATGAAAAAGCTGCCTGGTGGTATTCATCGTATCTGCAGTCACATTATTTCATGACCAACTCAGGAGCTCTGATGCACCTGTTGCTCCACCATAGTTTGGAAACTGACTTAAAGCCCGTTTGCGAATTCTGAAATTACGATCGGTCTCTTGAAAGCTTGCCGTGGTAGAGGGTTAAAATTAGGCAAGCGTTAAGGTCATAAACATCCTAAAGTATCTAATATGTGAGGAACACACTAAGGAAACAATTACATTAGGACTGAATAAAAAAATTCAAAAGCCATGGTCCATTTACATAATGTATCCTATCTACTAACCTACATGTGTAAAATCTAAATTTTTTTAACTGTGAGGAGTATGAAACAGAAGAAAAGAGTTTTTAGCACGGTTTTGATTATGTAAACAGATTCCCCCTCTGCAATTTTTTTTTAAGAAAACAGTAATAAAAATGGCAATATCTTAATAAACAAGGCACAATGAAAGACCAGGTACAAAGAACACCAGGTGCGCTCCATTTTTACTGCAATTAACAGTGTTAGAACAACACCAAAGCATTTTATTCCCCCATGATGGGGGAATAAAATGCTCTTTATGAAAGCTGGACAGGTGGATGATATACCAGGTGGACGTGTGACTTGTTTTTGACAGAGTATTTACTTCTTATTGCCTTTAAGCTTGAAACTAATCCTGTTTCCTTGTTGTTTCTGCTGACTTTAACAGTCAATAACAGTTACTGGAGAAAAGACAATAATCTTTAGCAGTAAATCATCATGATCCCCTTACGCTCTTCTTTTCTCACTGTGTGTGTTCAGGCCTGGAGTCTTTCCCATTAGTCATTGGGTCAGAGGCAGGCTTGCACCCTCAGTTCACTAGGTCATAGAAAAACTTACATAAAAAAATAGATTTTGTCATTTGTTGTCACACAAATCTTCTTGCTTAGAAACACATTTTGGTGTCTGAGTTATTTAATGGAAATTGTGAAGTCTCACCAGTAAAAATAGAATATCATAATCAAATTTATGCTCCTCTTATAGTGAATAAAGCTCTGAGTGCCGCAGAGAGGCTTCTGTGTTATTTTTTGTATGTCATTTTTACTTTAAAGCACAATTATTTCAAGCTGTCTTGCTTTCTATGATTCCTCCGATCTGCCATAAGTGCTCTCACGCAGGTCTATTGTTTCTCTTCTCTCAAGAGAGGTTTCTGCTGTGCTGTTCTCTCTGCAGACTGAACATCACACACCGTGGAGGTCACAAATATATTGAATCAGACCTTCATTATCCAGCAGACACCACGGTGCTTCTGACAGACGGCAAACAAAGAATGAAGATGCTGCTTCCAAGTGTGGCAGTGATGACATTTGTCATTGTTACACGGATATTTCATATTTATCAGCCTTGCAACTAGTTTTTTTCCCTCTTGACTGGAGGGTTAAAGTTATTTAAATGTGTCTCTGGGAATAATTAATCATTGGGTGTAGAGATAATCTTGTTTTCAGAAACTCCTCCACTGTGATTTATGTTTTCAGGCATTGGTGGGTGTTTTTTTTTTTTTTTTTTTTTTTTTTTTTTTTTTTTTTTTCCAGAACCTGAGCTGTACTATTGGCAGCATTTGGGATCAGGATGCATATAAGTGCATGTGTGTGATAGTCACAGTTGCCATTATTCTGACTTTAAAGTATCAGCTGTTCCTTAACTTGCTATGTGGAGATAATAAATTAGCCAGTGGTTCGGGGGTTGGGAGAATAACAAGTGAATATCATTTGAAAGGGAGAGTCTTGCAACATATTAAAGAAAAAGACATATTGGGGGAAATTATTGGATAAAAATATCAACATTTTTGCTCTTTAAATAAATGTGGGCTAAACAGCACTTCCTAAGCACATGCACATAAAATTTCCAGTCTACCTTTTTTTTGCATAATGTTATGATATTTTCTGCTTCAGGCTAATTGTTCAAAGTTAAAGCCCAGCTGATGCTATGTGATTATCTAATTTGGCCGTCACATATCTTTTTTAGAGACTGTGCTACATCCATCTATCGTCTCTTCCTCCTTTTCCTCGCAGGGTTGCAGGGTGGTTGGTGCAGTTGTTGGGTGAGAGGCGAGGTACAACCTGGGCACCACACAGAGACATACAGATCAAAAAATAATCCATGTACAACATGAAGCCATTTAAATTGTCAGTCAGGCGACAAATATGAATTTTAAAAGTTAAAAGGTGGGCATCTTTGTGCTTGAGGGCAAATAGATTGACCTTTCCACTGGAAGATGACCACCTAACCAAAGAACTGCCTAACTTTCACAAGGTAGGCAGTTCTGAATATTTAAACGTTTTAAACAATTTGTGAGATTGTGAGAACACACTAAATCTCTTGCTCGACAACAACCAAGGTCACCGTGACGTGTAAATTTTCTGAAAATTTGTATTCGCTGCATGATGTGAAATCATGCAGAGGACAGAACAAAGCCATGGCCAGGTGTGAATTTAGAGACTTGCACCCAGTGGAACCCGAGGGTTTCAACAGAGAGGGGAAAGAGCAACGGAAAACATCAAAAAATATATATTTATATGTATTGCGAAGCAGGTAGAAGAGAAAGCAAAGCTTTGTATTCATTCACTGCCTCATTACTGCAACCTTTAATCTTCCATTTTCCCAGCTACTATTAAAATAAAAAACAGCAGGAAAGGATAAAATCATCTGTGATCATTAAGTTTGAACTGATAGAGATACACCCTTCATCTAATTTTCAGACTTGATTTAGTCATGCAAAGCTTCTGCAGTGCGACCTTTCAAAGGTGCTTATTGGACATCATAAAAATATTTCCAGAAGCTGCTTTCAGAAGAAATGTTTTTTTTTTTTTTTTTTAATTAAAACCGAAAAATCAAAAAGGAATCGCAGCTCATTAGTTGTGCTGCCCACCTGCTGCAGCGATTTTTTTTGACTCATCTTTATTAATACCGCTTATGATTATGGAAGGTGCTGCATATTATGCATCACATTTAAATAGCTGAAAAAAAAACCCACAAAAAAAACTGCAGCAGTGTGGTGAAATGTCTCCCCTAAAAGAGAAGAAAACCTATTAGCCAAGGTTTCAAAAGAAACTATTTCTCCCCATTCTGTCTGCTTTATAGGAGCATTTGGTCCCTTGCCTTAAGGTGAAAAACACTAAATCAGATCTAAAGCCAATCCTCTTATCATTCTCCTCAATTCGTTCCAAATGACAAGATGAGGCCAGAGAGGAGAACTGAACGGTTTGACTAAGTGGTTTAGAAAAGCGTTTACATGGAGGGAGCAAAGTGTTAAAAACACAAAGGCCATAATTGTGGTGTTTCTGCCAGAGATGGTCACAAACTTTCTTTTTCTATTAAGTCGTGGGATCCAGGCTGAGTAAAACTCTATTTCATAGCATGTTATGGAATCAAACATGTAATGTTTTGGGCTAAATTTACCAATTATGTCATTTCAAAAACTGACATAAGTTTTTGAAATGACATCATTTCAAAAAGTTAAAATTGTGAAATTATGTCAAAATTTTAGTCAAAACGTCTTTTGAAGAGATTATGAGGAACTCAAGCACATCATACAAAATTAAAAAGCCGCTGCTACAATAGTAAACAGTACCTGATTGATTAAACGCACAATTAGCCCAAAATATTCCAAATATTCTTAACTAAAAAAAATGTCGCAAACGTCGCCTGTCATTTGCTCAAATAAACAAATTTATCCTACAAAATGAACAGCGAACATCAATATTATAATGTGTGAATTTGACAGCAGATTCATTCATGTTGCTTTTATTGTTGTTCCACATCTTCTCAATATTTATACAAGTCAAGATTAAACACGAGAACATTTTGTAGTATCTGGAAAGTATGTGGATAAAATGTTGACTGCATTGTGCATTTCTGCTTATTCTAGCAGCATTTCCTCACTCAGTTCAACTTGAGTTAGTTGGAGGAATCAGAAAAGTTTATTTTTTAATCATTTTTGTTAATTTTTTCTTTAATTATATCAAAAATGACAGCACCAAAAACCTCTTTAAACCTAAAGCTCTCAGATCAGACAGTAGAATATTAAATTTGGTGGCAAAATCTTCAGTGTGAAATAGTCAAATTATGTAATAGCTTCTGGGAGTATACTAGCTTTATTAAACATTCATTTAGGTGTTTCATAAGATTTACATTAAAATATCACAGTAGGATTTGTTTGGATAACAAAACATTTTGCAGAACATGATCCAAACTTTTTTTGCAAGACTCTTTGTGTACTAGAGAAGAATAAACGTCCTTGATCCAGCTTCATCTGAGAAAGTAAATAATTTAGCAGTACACACATTCACTTTTTTAGGCTTGCCAGTTTTTCTGAAGACATTCTTGTTTGGTCCAAACTGTGTTATTCACAGGCTGTTGCTGGATTAATTAGGTTTTCTTGTATTTGTCTTTCTCTGATGGCTTTCCCTCCTTTTGGTCATTATCAGTCTGATGAGGAAACTTAACGGAAAAACCACTGAAAGAAAAAGATAAAGCAGTAAACAACAACCACTGAAGCCTGGCTGGAACAAACATGCAAACACTTTTGAGTCAGAGTCATTGATTAATTTCGCTAAGCAATTCCCCGAATCTTTCACCGGTGCATCTGAAAAATAAATGTGTATCGAAACGCGTAAGAGGCAATGCCAGGCTGCCGAGGGTAATAAAACAATAAAATGAAAAAAGAAATTAGACACAGCGAGATCAGACCGTTGCTATCATCTCAATCATGTTCAATCCCCAAGTGCAGCTGGAGGTCGGACTCTTATCTGCACCTCTCACAGCTCTGTGACCAATCAATAGGTTTAAGCTGCTTTGCTCTCAGCCCAGTTGGAATCTGTGAACGCCCTCATAACAAGAGATCTGCTCATTTTCCTGCTGAAAGTCACAAAATTCCCCAGCTTGACGTCAACAAGGTGGAGATTTCTGCAAATCGCAATCCAGCTCTACACTCTTAAATGTAGATCTCTTAAGTATTTTAATGTTTTGCTCTATTACAATTAAATGTTTTTTTAATGTTTTAATTTTTGAACAGAAACAGAAGTAAATGGCATAAGTACAGAAGGAACAAGTGTCCTCTGCCATGTGCGTTGGATCAATAAAGCTCTTCTCCCTTGTAATCTCGCCTCACCCAGCAATTATTATCCTCTGCAAAAGGCTGAAGCTGCAGAGCATTAAAGAGAAAGTGCTCCATCTACGTCCTGTGAAGTTACTATGACATGTACACTTAAAGAACATTCACAGAGACCATAATTTACTCCTATATTGTCTGGAGCTGCAAATAACACAGAGGAGGGAATTTTCTTCCAGCCTTTTGACGGGGGCCCACTGTGTGGCAAGAAAAAAAAGAAAAAAGTTTAGTAGAAACCTACAGCAGTGGGTTGTCATCGTAGCAAAGAGAGCAAAGCCCGAGACATTGACGGGCATGTAACTACGGTGCATAGATGCTAGAATATCATTTTGGGGTTTTTACGCTGTTTGGAGAAGCAAAGAAACTGTAAATCCTGCAGCAACATCATATGAGGCATAAATCAAATTTCAAACATCTCAGCTATGCTGTTCCTTATTGTACGATCTCTGATATCTTTTAGATGTGAAGAATTTCAGCCTGAGTGAAATTATGCAGCATTTAGAAGATTATTGTGAAACAAAACCCCGTGATGAATGTCTAGATTCGTGAAGATGATGCAACCGCAGCAAGACATGACCGCCTGATGGACAGTTTGTTTTGCACGAGGTGTTGGTCACACACAAATACTGGGACGTAGAAGAAAAATGCGTGAGGTCACATTACATAATAGTATCTCATTATCGTATTTTAGACCAGGGGACTGTAACATTTACCATTCCAAGAGCCTTTTTAAGTTTTAATATACAAAAAAACAAAGAGTTTTAGCAAAAAGAGATGGAAGCAACTCTTTTATGGGATTTTAATATTGGCAAAAGATAAGCACATTGTTTTCAACTTGATGACAAGTAATTAGATAGAAAAATGTTATTGGTGCAATTAAATTATTCAAAGAAAAATCAGTAAAATGGAACTATTTTTTTTTCTTACTAAATTTGTTTTAGGTCTGAAAAAAATCTGAATATGAATCCAAACTCAGGTGATGCCCAACACAAAATGAAAAAGGAATGGAGTTGTAGAAGTGGAATAAGGTGTCTTGTTCCAAAATCTGATATTTCCAGTCTGTGACTCGGCCACACAGTGAGCAGTTCCAAAACCACTCGCTGTTTTCAGAGTGCCACCACTCAAATTTAGCTCAGTACACACAGACACATTATTGAGGGCATTTTATCAATTTTTAAACCTGTCTTAATAATTGATAGTATTTTTGGAATCTTTGGGTATAGAAATAAGTCTAAGTATTAAGAAATTAATAAATGTGCATAAACCCATTTACTCTAGATTAGCAGTTCTCCTGACTTCTAACAATTTACCTAAGCCTATCCTCTTCATTATAAGCATCTGGCCCTGTGGGGCGTCACACATCGTCTGTGTAAAGCATTGAACTTTAATCCTCAGATTAGACGATCAGAGGAACATTAAGTATTGAGCAACCTCCTATATATACCCACAAATTCATAAAATGTGACAGCAGCTACGGGAAACTCTACTTCACTAAAGAAAAGCAGCAGGAGTGGATTATTCAAACTCTGAAAACCAACAACATGTCAACAATTAAGTTGTTGTTTTGCTACAGTGACGTCAACCTCTTCCCTGCTATGTCTTTCACGATATAACAACTGGAATTAAAAACATGCAGGCGGTAAAAAAATGGCTGGTGGAGGGTTTTAGCTGCTTCATTCATTCAGCCTTTGTTTCTTTGTCATGCCGGGTGATATAAACAAATGCAAACAATTATCAACACTGGAGACTTTAGTTTTGTTTTTTTGAGTGTTTAGTGTCAGCCGAGGCTTGATTTCAGAACAAAAACAGATTTTTTTTTTTTTTTTATATATACAGACCAATGTCATGAACATGTTATGTGCATGAATAGCAATGACAGGGGAGATACTGGAAATACTCTAAAAGATGCATTCACCAGTGCTTCCTCCATTAGAGTCTTTGTTGCAGCAATCGTGCTCACAATATTGGAGTTCAATATTATCAACATATAATCATCTTCTCTTAGTTGCTTTCAGCAAGGTTCAAAGAAAGAAATCTCCATATCAACCCCTGCAGGGATATGATATGTAATGATGCATCTTGCCATCATTACCAGCCTGGTAATGATGGCAAGTTGCAACATTGAATCAAGCAGCCATTGTTCGCTGTCGACAGTTTCGGCAGATCAAAATAAGAAATAAAAATTTCTGAGTGGAGTTTAAGATGTAATGAGGAACAAATGCCAGCTGCTTATAAAAACAACAAGAAAATAACAGCAAAGCAGATGATGATGACATTAAATTTGTCGTAAAAGCACAGATTTTCTTGTGAAAAAAGTACTGCAAACCAAACTAAGTCCAAGGAGAGACATGTAGATGTTATTTTCTCTATTCAAAAGCTATTATTTATTTACGGCACACAGAAGGTTTATACATTTTTATTTCCTATCCCTGATTTTAACCAAGCTAACGTTTGTCTTTAATTTTAGAAAAAGGATATTTTTGGTAGAGAGGTAGCTTGCTTGGGTCTGAAAGCTTCAGTGTTTCCTAATCTTTGGTCTCGTTTACAGCAGTCTAGAGTCCTTTTTAAATGATCAGCAATTTTCAAACTCATTCTTTAAAACTATGACACAATCACTAGTAATAAGCAGAGCTATAAAATATTTCTATAAAAGATTTAAGCATCTAGATTACAACATGATAGATTCTCTGGCTCACTCAGGGCATCACTCTGCTAATAAAACACTCACTGCAAGCTGGAATCAGGGAAGCTGAATTGTTTTGGGTAGAAAATATTTGTTAAAAGTGTCACATCTGAAGGCAGCATGCTGCTACAGAGCTGTTGTGTTAAATAAAAAGTACACCATCTGTCAATTGCAGGATTCTTCACAAATAAAAGGAAAAGAGAAACCGAAGCTAAATGTGATCTAATAAGACAGAAATAATTCAGCTAGATTCAAGTAGAGCATTCCCAGCAGAATATTATTTTTGCATTTCCCAGCCTCCGAGGCCGGTGAGAACCCCGGTGAACTCCGGTGTTATTTTAGTTCTGGCACCATGAAATCATTAAACTATCATTAAACTGTTTGAAGAATGATTCATGTTTGTGTCTCTTATTTCTGTGATCAAATATTCCAGCTTCTTTGTCCGGTTTCGATCCCGGTGTGAACACAACACACACCAGGATGTGTTGTCAGTGATGTGGGGCAGTACATCACCGCCCCACCAAACCAGACAGACCAGTAACAGCAAACATTGGACACTAAATAAATAAATACGTTCTACTGCAGGCTGTCACTGCCTGGGAATAGAGAAACTGGTTTTGCTCAAGTTTGTATCTTTTCTGCATCCAGCAACTGTGACAATGTTTCAACACTGCAGCTGATAGCACATTATTCCTGATGTGGTTCGATTTAAAGTTTAACTTGCATTTAATAATCAGGCTTCCCTCTTGGTGTAAAATGACAAAATTTAATATATTCATTAAAATGATGTTGAGGAAATGTGTAGTGAAAGCATGCGAAGCCTAGCTGTGTGTGGAACTTAAACAAATCAAAACAAAGACGTTATTTCAAACAAAGTAGTTGTTGTATCGACATGGGGAAAAGATGAAGAAATCCTTTTCTACTTCCATTTTGTTGCTGCAAACAAAATATTTCTGCATTATGTGGAGCTTTTGCAGTATTTCCAAAGACAAAGTCCACCTTATGTATCTTATGGATTGCCTTGAAATGCAAAACAAACACATAATTCAGTCACAATTCTGTGTCTGGGCAGCAAATTCCCAACATGACTATAATTATCCTGCAAGATTTATTTTGCTTTTAAGGCTTTCAGATTTACAAAGCCCCTTTAATTGGACCTGCTTTTCAGATTGAACTGTTCTTTGCATCTTCAGGCAGAATGAAAAACACAGCGATCCACTCAGTCGGGAGTACAGACTGTCTTAATATTCACCCTCTAGAGTTTCCATGAACACCCTCTCTGCAGGAGCTTTCGTGTCAATTTGAAAACCCTCCTTTACTTGCTCATTAGAAGAGGTGGCAGGCAGAATAAGCAGCGCCGATCTGACATTTCCTGCAACACAAAGTAATTAATAAGGTATTAATGAGAAAATATTAAACTAGAAAACTCTCAAGATCTTTGATTCTCACGTCCTTCTGCGTGTGTAGTGATTTTTTTTATTTTTTATTAGGTATAATCACAGTAGGAAAGCTGGAATGATTTTAAATGACGACTACAAACACCAACTCACCTTCTGTTGCTTTGGACATCACTACAGAAAACAATGAATTTGAGAAGGTTCTGGAAAGCCTTGATTGAAATTACACAGTTAACAATGATTATAGTGCATGATTTATTAGTGGAAGAAAAATACTTATCTATTTATAAGTATTTACATTCATATTCATTCATCTCTTCATACTTTCAGTCATCGATTGCTTTTCAAAAAGTGAAGAACGAGGGAAATCGGGGTAACACTTTATTTGAACATAAGACTGACGTAATACTGTCATGAACATTGACAGCTATGAACACGAAGGAGTGTTTTTGAATGTCTATGACTGTTGTCATGAAGTGTCATAATAATAAAACTTTTAATAAACTTTTAACTAAAAGTTTTTGTACAACTTTGCATTAAACGTGTCATTACTTACTGAATGACACTTCATGACAACAGTCATAGACATTCATAAAGACGCCTTTGTGTTCATAACAGTTGTTATGTCATATTTATGACACGTCAGTCTTATGCACACCCCTTCAAATAAAGTGTTACCAAAATTGTTAAAGCCATAGGACAGGTGTATGTGATGACAATACAATGAAATAAAGGATTTAATCACCATCTTATCTGAGATGGTGAAACAGAAATGATGAGAGGGATTCTGTAAAACACACAATAACTCCTCAGCGGGGAAAAAAATTGAGTTTCATCCTGAGTAAGATGAATAGGAGGCAGCCAGCTTTAGCTTTAACAACCAGCTGAGTGACTCAGGAGTCCAATTAAAAGAAATTACAGATTATTAAAATGTCTGAGATAGAATCATCTCTGCACAGGTGGAGAGAGAAGCTTTCTTCAAGACGAGCTATTTGATCAACATAAATGTTGGAAATGTAAGTTAAATTGAAAAAAAAAAAAAGGAGTTAAGCTGGACCTCACCTTGACATTAATGGTATGGACAGAACGAGTGTGTGATTTTTGTATCTGCGTAAGCAAGGTGTTGCAGTTAGTGGACCTGTTTTAAGCTCTGAGCATCAGAGATTTCTGTGTGGGGGGAAATTTTTAGTTTAGGGTGTGAGGACTGATTATCCAGGCAAAAGGTGTTGTGGTCTTAAAGAACAGCATGTTATGTTCTGCAGGAACATTAGATACAATAGCTGTTGGAGTTAAAGGGTCAGCATAGACTCCTTGTTGTGACATTTGGCAGACGGAACCACCAGCAGAATGTTTACGACAAAATAAAAATTTTTGGGGCGTGCTGTGGTGGCGCAGGGAGTTAGCACACCCCACGCTTGGAGGCTTTGGTCCTTGACGCGGATGTCGCAGGCTCGACTCCCGGTCCCAGTGACCCTCGTCGCATGTCCTGCCCCCCACCGTACACCCACCCTCGGAAAATGCGAGCCACCAGCGCTGCAAAAACTCTTCAGAGAAAAAAATGAAAAGAAAAAAAAAACTTCTTCTGAGTTTACACCAGTTGAACTGGTTTGGTAACACTTTGTGGTCAACTTTGCTTCTCTGGCTCTGTCTGTGTGTTGGTGGTTCAGTGCAATCTTACGTAATGTGCTCCGTGGATCATAAATAGCACATTAAGAGATGGAAGTAAAATTTATTCAAGCGGAGGCATTGGCCCCTGGGTCAGACTCTGGGCTCATCTGCAAATTCTTTTTTTTATTACTTGTAAACCTCAAATTTTCTTATATTAAAACTGTCCAGACATATTTGTGTGGTATAATTAAAGCCCGCGAGCCGATGCGCTCATCTGAAAGCAGTGCCAAAGCCAGGGCGCACCTTTCTGCCTGTCTGACAACGTTAAATTTGCAAATTCAGTTTTTTTTCCCCAAGTGTATGGTCATAAAGACAAAGATGTTGATTCAAAATGCAGAAAACGGCATTATTCCACTCTTTTAGTGCTGGTTACAGGACTGAATAAACCATACTCTACTTTAGCCAGCATGACAGATAACAGAGGCTCCTTTGCACATTAGTCTCACAGCGAGATGCTTGCTGAGAGGCATGGTAACGGTCGACCTTTTTTATTACGACGCAGGCAGCTTGTTGTGTGCCTTGAACAACGGAAAGAGGAATCCATTTCACTCAACTTTTCCCCACAAAGTATTGATTCAGGATATTTGAGTCCAGAGATGTCTTCAGAAGAAGCGGCGGCACATTGCATGAGTGAGAAATGGAAGTCCACTAGCTGGAATAATCATTTAAGATCAGAGAACATGGATAACTTTTATCACAAATGAGCCAAGAGTAAAACTGAATGATCAATTTGTGATTTTTTTTATTCAGCAGGATCACCCCCTCTTCCCTCAGGGTTTGCGTGGTGATAAACTGATCGTACATCTTGTCGTCTCTGGGTCGGACACCTGTTCATTTGAAGGTCCATTTTCTCAGATTTTATGGAGGCAGCGCGTTGAAAAAGGGGCCGGGATAACACGCTGATTTGCTTGGCTGTCCTGCTCTTTCCTTTGCGTTTCTAATTAAGATCCTGGCTCTGCAGCACTAATGGTAATTCACAGGTGTCCGCTGCCTGGCAGTCACCATGACAACCTCAAGGTATGCCATCGAATCCGCAGCACACGCGTTCGCACACACATGCATTTTTATTCCAGCTCTCTTATCAAAGTTGATTAATCCGGACAACAAACACGGCTCTCTGCGGCGTGGGCAACCTGCTGCTGATTTCACCTCAACAGGAAATTGAGGCTCTCTGGTAAAAGTCAAACCTTAAACTGCGTTGTTGTTTGTAAACAGACCTTTGAGGGATGGTCATGATTAAGCACTAAAGCTCATCAGTCCCATTTAGTTTTATTTTAAAAGTGACCAGGAAAGATGATTGAGCACAACAGGGTCAATTTAAACCCCAGTTCAGTGAAGTCTGCTCCGTTTTTTTCTTTTTTCCCACCAACTCACTGGTGCTGGAGCCTGCTTGTGTTTTCCCACCTATCCGAGCTTTATGGCCTGAGCAAACCACAGCATATTGCACATACGGTTTACTGAGTCACACACAAAACTTTTGACATTAACGCACTGCAGCATTTTCCCCCGTGCGTTTGCGGATCTGTCTTTACGACGTTATTGTCTCGACCAACAGCTACTTTGCTCGACGTTATTGCTCACAGCGGAGCCAGACCCATTGTTGATCGGAAATCAATTCAGTCTCATAACTTATCCCACAACATCTGAAGCATTCATTTGCATTTTCGCGAGTCAACAATTATTATTGCAAGCAAGAGGAGAGGATGTCTTAGAGTTTTACTTTACATGTGCTGTTTATTGCAAGAACCAATATGAAAATATGAATTTTTTGCTAGAAACTAGAGCAAACAGTTGTTATGTATTTGATAACCATGACTTAAAAGTTTTAGAAATCAGCTATTTACATACATTTTTATGTAAAAGAGAAACATCATATTTGGTTACTGAAATAACGTAAAACTGAAAATAAGTAATTCAAGGAAAATAAAGAAATAACAGTAAAATTATCATTCAAAAATGATTTTATCTAACCTGGCCTTCAGATAAAGGATGTTATCCTTAACTTATTTTCTGATTCAACTTTTCAAAGCCATTTCGGCAGATGAGTGATTTCCATTAGTTTCTGCAGCAGGTATTTTTGCCTTATAGTAAGTTAACTTCTCAAGCTGTCTCAGGTTTTAAAGGTCATTTCTTTCCACTCCACATTTCAGGTCCTTTCATGGATCGGATCTCATAGAAACCCACTTTTAAAGAGCAAATTGCATTTTTAGCATTTGTTTTGGGTCATTATCTCGTTGGAGTGCTCCTGACCTTTGATTGAGACCATGCTTTCTGACAAATGGGAGCAGGTTTCACTTCATATGCCTTGATATTTCATTGAACCCAGCGCAGACTGAAGCCAGTAGCAGCCCAAGAACAAACGAGAGTCTCCTCATGTTTAGCAGCAGATGTAACTCTCTCTTTTTTGGAAACCTTAATGTTGCTTGTATAAATTGCCTGAAAATCCAGTGTTGTCTCATAAGAAATGTTTAAAATTTCCCAACACTGAAGAGAGGCGTTGTAAGAAAAACACACCACTGACCACTGTGGCATCTATATTTTAGAAATTAACTTTCAGTCAACACAACAAACATCACGACTGCCTTTCTTAAAAAAAAAACTCAAAATCTAAATTGTTGATTTCTAAAATGTGATTTTTTTAAAATCACAATTTTATGTTTTTTTTCTCGACAACTGAACTTATTCAGCGTCACAGAGAAGAGTTTTAAAACACAAATACTCTGGTTTCTCATCTTTTCGTTTGACTCGCTCTTATTTAATAAATTGATTTGATCATGTAGGCTACATGATGCAAATTAACAACCTTAGAAATATAATTCTGATAATCAGCTTGATGACTGAAGATTGCATTTCCATCATTTAAAGTTCCTCTGCATCTTAGCAGTGAGCAGAAAGAAAAGCACAGGAAGTAGAAGTAGCCAATCAGGGTTTGAATTGCAAAAGTGTCCACGTTTTAGAAACGTCCACTTTGAGTCTGCAGATAATCCTCTCTCACTTCATTCTGTTTCTCTTGATTACAAAGGACATACAAACAATGCAAGTTTAATTTTCCATGTTGACTAATGTGTTTTTGTTTGCTGTTGTTTTACTGAAACTGTCGCACTCTAATAAAGCCCTGCATTTGATTCATTGATCACCAATAAAGCTCATCATGTCATGTAAAATGCAAAGAATGCGGGGTCGGGTTCAAATATAGAGACACACTACATAAAATATGTGGTGAACATCGCCAATTAAAGAGAATAAACTCCTGCGTTAAACATTAAATTATCACAATCCACACAACAGACCAACCATTCTCCTCCTCCTTGGTTTGGTTGTGTTTCAGCCATTGCTGTTACTGTAGAAACTGACCATGGCTAAAATCCAGTGTTTGCCACAGTGTCCAAAAAATGACTTCTTTTGCCCACGTCTCATGAACAATAAGCTTGCGCAGCCTCTCTCTCACTGTAGAGGCTTCGTCTGCAACCACAGGCTGCTGTAGGTGCCCTGGTGACATTTCAGCATTTTTGAAGATTTCTATTATGATTGATGCTGGGCTTTGTTCATTTCTTTGTGTCCCTGATGCCCTATAAACACTTTGCAGTATCTTATGCATGAATGGTCGTATATACATATAAACTTGCCTGGCTATTTCACATCTTGCAAACCTGGACATTTTGGCCATTGGCTTAAATGTTCTCCATTTGTAGACTTTTCTCCAAAAGTTATACTTGTTGAGTTGGACGGATGGATGTCTGAGCATTACACAGCAGCACAGCACATTTAATTTCACATCTATTGTCACCAATGTGTGTGTTGAATTACATGGACTCAAAATCAATGCGTTTATCTCAGCCTGTGGGGCTCTGTGGACGTTTTCAGTGTCAATCAAAGAGCCACGCATGACGCTTATTTTACCAGTGTTGGTTTGACAGGTGGGAGATGCATCTTTAAAGAGCAACACGCTGAAAGATGCAGGAGATCAAGCAGGAGTTACAGAGTTGAAACTGTGTCAGCTGTGTTTATTGATGAGGACACCATGTCAGGATCTTGTCACTTTGATGAAAGAGATGAATAATTTGTTGCTCAGAGAGAGAACAAACAGCACAGCGCTTCTCTCAAGATTATCTTAGAATGACGAGAGACTGAAGAGAAAAATAGCTCTCTCATCGTCTGCAGGGTCTAATGGCTGCTTAATGTAGCTGCTTTCATTTCCCATCATAAAGTTTAGGCTTTTGTTCATGAAATTAAATAGTAAGCTATGATCATTTTGGATTCCGTGATCAAAATCAACACTTGCATCGTCAAAACTGGCATTTCCTGTATGTTATTTTTAATGACCACTTCATAAACTTCACTGATAAATCTTTTCAAAAACTTTAAGGTTGTTTTGGTAGATAAAAGGAGCTACATGCGTTATAGGCAACATGAGAGTCCTTTATTGTTAAAATTTGTTTTCCAGAGCTAGTAGCAGTTTTGAAAGAGTCCATAAAACAACATTAATTATCCAGCTCTGCAACTTGATGGAAACACATTGCAAACAATAATTTATTGATTTTGCAAACATGATTTATTGATTTTGCTTCTGAATAATGTTCAGTTTTGTTTTTATGCACTTTCAGTCAAAGGTTTCTGAAGAATCGGCAAATAGTCTTGCAGTGCAGGTTTTTCACTGCTGAAGAAAATAGTCCCTTATTTAATATCCAACCCTATGGATTACAAAAATATGTCTTGTTGCCTTCTAAACTTTAAAAACCAACTACATTATTTTGCCAAAAGTTCATCAACTTTAGTGACATCCCATTTTTAATCCGTAGAGTTTACTATAATGTTTTGAAGATTTTCAAGGATTTCAAGTGCATTTGTGAGGTCAGACACTGGTGTTGGATGAGAGGGCGTGGCTCACAGTCTTTAGTCTAATTCTAATGCTGACCTCTTGGCAGCTACCAAATGTAGAGTGATAGACAGACAAGCACATTTTGTGACTGTTGATAACACACATTAATAATAATGTATGTTAGCAGTCTAATAATCTCTTACATGCATTGCAGTTGATGGTGTGAGGTTTAGATGCAGAACGGTCTTGGAGACCCATTTCACAAAGCTTTCTACACTCTATTTATATGTATATCGTGCAGACTTTAGTATTTCAACACTATGGAGACACTTTAAGGAAAGCAAAGGCTTGTAATAACAGACAATCAGCCAGCTGTACCATGGGCTTTGTACCTGTCACCTGCTAACATGCCAATCAAGTTGGACTTTTATGATAATCAGCACAACAATCATTGTGCCTGTGATTTACAGTATAATTTTGTAGCTTGACTCAAACAGCGGTGAGCTACTTAGAGCTTCCTTTGAGCACTTAGAGAAAGTAAGATGGCGGAAAATAAGACTGCTGAAGATCAAAGCCGTTGTATCAGATTGGTAAGGGATTATTTTCAGCTTTCAATAAAAATGTTGCCCAATTGAAAAAATGTTTTTCAAATGTCCAGTGGGTGATTCTGCTGTTGTAATATAAATCACTTCAATTTTAAGGCATCTTACACATCTATTGTTACCAGGAGTGACAATGAACATGGAGAAAACTGAGTTTTTTCTAAAGCCAGTCACGAGAAACATTGAGTGGTTAATATGAGTTCAATTTCAGTTTCCTATGATTTAAAGCTCTGAAGTACATACTTGTTGACTTGTGCTGTACAAACAGTTTTCCCCACTGCCTTTTCCTTCATATTTTTCAAAGGCATAACACTGATTCTGAGGAACGCCACTTAAAGTTGTCAAAAAAAATTGCTGTTAAGATATAAACACAGCAGGCGGCCATTGGACTAAATGGCAATTTTAACAACGTTGATATCAACTCCTCCACAAGACACACACGCTCCCTCTTTTGTCTCATTCCTTCACTCTGAGAGCACTCCTTTATGTGGTTGCCATAGTAACCCGAAAGCCAATACCAGCCCTAAACCTTCCCCCTCTTAAGTCAGGAAAGCCGTGGACGAAAATTGCCCCAATCAAATTTGCCCCACAGAGTATCGGCTCTCTTTGATGGTGCTGCGCCGCGTCCAGAATCGACTCCCTTCACCCTCAGCCGCTCTCGTGTTTCCGCCGTCTTTCCCTGACTCAGAGGAAGACAGCAGCATAAATCAATTTACAAGCTGTGAGAGACGTTCGCCATCGGATGGAAATCAACAGCGGCAGATGGAGGATATTGGAAAACATTTTCTTCCCCCGCCAAGTGCAGCGGCAGCATCTCCTGTGCAGCTGGCAAAGGAAACCTAATAGTACGTTTGCATGTGCATTCGCCTCGAAGGTGATGAATTGGATACGGTGAGGATCCAGAGAGGATAAAGAGTTGTGAATCTCGTGCTTGGCTTGCATTTTAACAATATCAAATCACAAACATTTTCATGCCAGCCAAAGTTTTTTGGAGGTTGACTCAACTGAATGTGTTGGTAAATGAGGGACCAACAGGCTTCCACTTTGAATTTCCCTCTGGCAGATCAACACAAGATCGATGTGAGTTTGTTGTGAATATAGGGTGGACTAAAAAGATCAACTCATTTAATTTTTCCAAAAATAAAAAGCTACCCTCTCATAATCTGTACTCCATTGATATTGTTACGTCCACCAGGCTCGTTTGGTGGGATAAAATTAAAGGAGACCACACAAGGCTTTACAGATTAAATGAAAACTTAATTTATTAAATTACACTAAAGAAACACAACCTGAAAAAGAATACCTAAAGTGAGAAACCAAAATAGATTAGTGCAAAACCTATAACCAACCAAAACTAAGCAAAATGCAAAACAAACCTAACAAAACCCAATCATTAAATGCAAACCAAACCAAATGGAGTTCTGAGGAGGGAGAGGAAAAGCCCCTCTCTTTGCTGCATGCATAAGAGCTTTTAAAGCACCAGAGCACCTAATCAGGGCAAAACATAACACCTGCAGAAGGCCTGCCTCCAGACCCTACAAGGAAAAAGGGCAGAGACCCACTGCAGCCGCAACAGTATGTATAACTAGAAGAAAATATATTATTGAGGCCTGCCATAGCAATACATAGGAGAAGCATTGAAATGCCTTGCGAAGCAACAATATTAGCCTTTATTATCTTTTTCCTCTCAGGCTAGTGCAGCATAATTTTTACTATTGTACATATTTCATTATATTTGCAAATTTCAGACCCATTGAAATACATGGAAATTCTTCAAAAATAAACTGCTAGAAACTTTTTCTCAGCCTGTTGGTCTTGCTCTTCATACTCCTCAGGCTCCTGCCTGATGGAAGAGGCTAAATCAGGGGTCACCAACATGGTGCCCGCGGGCACCCAGTTGCCGGAGGGCACATTGTCAGTCGCCCGCCGAGCAAGTTCTAGAAATAGTCATTGTCATTAAGGAGCACTGCCTAAACAATGTTTTTATGTTTTTACATTGAAGTAATAACATTTGTTTATATTTAGAGTTATAAAAAAAGGAAATGATGAAAACGTTTAAAATAAATTGCTTTATGTATAAAACTCTTTCCTACGGTTAAAGTTCAGAACTATGCGCAGACGCCTGCGGGATATTTTATCAGAACCTGAACCTGCGATCAACATCCTTTCCTTTCCGTGAGCCACGCCGGTAGACTTCGCTTCCATGTCTTTATTATTCAGCATCTTCTGAAAAAAAAAATGTCCGCTGCTCTTGTGGTTTAGGTTTGTGCTGATGTTTGACATGTTTCTGTTTTCGGAAGATTTTTTTCCCTAGAGCCAACCGGTGCTCAGTTGAGAGCACACACACACACACACACACGCACACACACACACACACACTAAAAAGTACGAACAGAGATCAATAAAACCAGAACATAAAACACATAAAACGTAAATAAAATGAATAAAAATAACATGATGAAATAAAAACATGAATAAAATCCATGAGCTAAAGTCTGTTAAGAACCATTGAGAGCATCAATGTCACTTCAGTGAATAGAGAGTGGTCTAAAAAGACATTTGAAACAAAAAGTAAAGTTGACGGAGCAGCAATTGGCATGAAATTAAAAGTGTTGTGAATCAGCAAAGCTCTATAAGATAAGGACAGGAGTGCCACAAAGGTTTAAGGCGGTTTAGAACCATGGTATTACAGTCTTAGATATTTTTTATGGAGCCGATCCACTGCTTTAGGTATGCATAACTAGACTCCCAAAAGAATATGAAGGATTTATGCCATGAAGTCCATGACTGATAGACAAAGCCATGAGAAAATCTGATTTTGAAATTATATGTAAATTATATTATATGAAGATTTATTAAGAGTAACCCAAGAGTTTGAGAAACTCAAGTATTCAAGGTTGGCACAAAATAGCAGAGCCTCAATAACTAACGTTGTCTGGAAGGTGAAATTAGTCTTCTTTGAAGTTTCCAACACATGTTTTTCTAAGAATAGCTCAAACCATGTAAGGATGAAGTATGAGGAGAAAGATGTATTCCTTCTGTTAATGGAGTAAATCCAGTGCCAATTAGCCGTCGTCTGGGTGGTTTCTGCCTCATTTACTTCTGTTAAAGACACGGTTATTTTAAGACTAAAGCTCCAAACCTAATTAAGTTGAAACTATAGAAAAAGCAGAGTTCCCACACCGATGAGTCAGGACTTCAGCAAATTATTCCTGTTACTGACAAACATCCTTGCAACCAATTTGTTGATATTTTCTAATGTGTGTAAATTAATGTCAGATTTCTATGTAAACAACATTCTACCAATAGTCACTCAGTCGTTTCAGTCAGTCTTGGTTTGCTGTTGGGCTTAGACTACATTTTGTTAAATGATAAAAAATAGAAGAGTAAATAGGTTGTTTTAGAGCTAAGGCTGATGATGCCCCATCAATTACATGTCTGAAAGTTCCTTGAACATAGAAACAAAGGTCTTTAGCCATTGGAAAGGCGTCTGGAGGCAATGACAGATCCAGATACAAGAAAAACAATCTAAAAAAAATCTTTATGCTAAAGACTCTTCAGCATGGTGATGTACTGTTGCCTTGAAGCAGAAAGGTTCAGTGTTTGAATCCCGACCTGGGCTCCTTTTGCATGGAGCTTACCCTGTGCATGTATTTGTTGTTCTCTGGGTGCTCCAGTTTCCTGCAACAATCCAAAAACATGGCCGTTAAGGTAATTGACCCCTAAATTGTCCGAGTGTGCAAACATGTGTGTGTTGGTGTGTTGGTGTGTGTGAGGCCAGAGCACAGGGAGAGATGTTGGCTACAAAGAACCAGCTGTTGCTGTAAGCGCTGGAGCTGTTTTGGGAAGCCGAGAGGTGATTCATGCTGGAAAATTGATTCATTTCTTGTGCTGATAAGCAGCTTCTCTCTTTGTCCTCTCATGCTACAGCGGCTTTGAAAGGGGCCCCCGAACAACACGTCTGTTGTCACAGAGAAAAGAAGCAGGTTGGGAAACACGACGACAGCAGTATCTTACAAACGCAGCACCGAAACACAGGTTAGCATCACAGAACCTTAATCAGTCAGCGCACTGTCGGTCTGCACATTGGTGAACATTATCGACATAATTGGGTCTGGAGGTGTTTCAGAGTTACTGGTGAATCCAGACGGGATGAAGCTTTGGTTGGAGAATCCTCACTTGCGTGTGTGTATGATGAAAGGAAAGCAGACATTCACTTTCCTTTGAGGAGCTGCAGAGGAAATGGAGCAACTTCTTATCAGTATGCAGCAGTCCACAACAAGAAGACCACCTGCAAAAATATAATTCTAAGCCACCCACTTTGTGCGTGGGTGTCCGTTCCAGTTTAAACCTCTGCACTGATGGAAAGGTGAGAGACTAACATGAATATTTTAGTTGAGATTTAGTCCAAAGCAACGTTGTCTTTTCCTCCTGATCATTAAGACGTTCCGAGTCAGAGAAGTTCATCTTTGGGTCACACAGAAGACAAATAAAAATAAATAAAATTGGATGCCAGTGGTAGAATATTGTTTAAAAACTGGAACCTTGCTTGATCTTTGCTTTTCTACAAAAACCGAGTGTAAGGTTGTTCAACAAAAAAGAACGAAACAAATAAAGACCGTGCACTCTTTGTTCTTCGCCAGAGCCAACATGAAAATGTTTTGTTTTCGCAAATAATAAATAGGGAAAGCAGATGAATAATTCATGTCATCATCTGATATGCAATTCCTGAAAATTCCCATCAGAATTTTTTCAGCTTCTATTTATCTAGATAATAAAACTCTTTGACAGCGGCTCCCATCAGCGCCTGTGTGAGAACACAAGGCAGCTGTAGGTTATTCATATGATTAAGGATTGTGTACAAACAGTTCATAGTCTGGAAACCAGCAGACTTTCATGTCTGCTTTCAGTGCTGGAAGAGCTTTATTCTCACAATAAATGGTGATTTTCAAGTGACTTACATGAGCTCTGTTTTGCTGTCATCAGTAATGAATGCTTGGTTATTTGAAGATGCATGAGTCTGTGTATCTTTGTCATTTTCTAGTGAATATCACAACTTTGAAAATATGAGCCCTGATGAGAAAACTCAGCACAAAACTCATTCTGATCAAACATTTAACTTTGTTTGAAACGATGCAATTGTATTTAGTCACTTTTAGAAAATAGGAATTTGTTCCATCCTTACAAAACTATGACATTGAGCTTGTGCTTTGCATGTCATTGGGATAGGAAGCCTTAAAAAAAATACTTGATAATTTATTTCCTGTTTTCTGTTTCCAGAGAAAACTTTAATTTAATTTCCAGAACAAATCAAACTGCTCTTCACCCTTCTGAGATATCGACAGAGAAATCTTTCATGGTTTTACAGAAATCTACCCCTTGTTATTATTGCTCATTTGTGATCGCCTCCATAATGTTAATATTACTTCTAGTCAGAAAGAAAATATTGGTAAAAACAAAAGCTTACCTTAAGCCAAAAAGGTTCAAAATGATCAGATATTTGTTGTGACCTTCATTCTGTTAACATGTCAGGCCAGATCAAATTCAATTTGAATAGGAAGGCGATCTTAGAGGTTTTCTTTGTTCTATATCTTCTAACACACACACACACACACACACACACCCCCACACACGCACACACACACACATAGAGGCTCAAACAGAAGGCTGGAGACTTGATGAATTATTTTGCATGAACACATGTATAAAACAGACATCTACCCAGAGACAAGACAGATTCGGTCCAACAGTTGAGAATATCAAGTCATGTAGATGACAGTCACCGTGGCGACTTTCTCATGCTTTCTGTGGCATCCAGACAGAGATAGGCAGTCTGTCTAAGGCTGCCTTTTGGGGATTATTTGTATGTGTGTTTGTTTTTTTTTTTTTTTTGAGTTGGAAGGGGAAAAGTGACAGACTTTTGTTTGCAGAAGCGATCTGTCCCTCACTAATGAGGAACCGCTTTTCTCCTGCCAGCGGAAGACGTGGCGCTTGGGTTTCACATGCTGACACTACAGTGGAAGGTCTCTCATCTATGTAGTTTTCCCAGTCTGCACCACAGACAAACATACACAACATATGGAAATAACTGTTGTGTGCATGTGTCAGTCTGACGTGCAAATCCAGCAGCGTTCCTGTTTGCAAAGCCCCGGCGTCAGCGAGTTTCTGACACCGAGCAGAGAGGCATGGAGACAAACAAAAGCAAGCAGGTGAGTGTGTGTGTGTGTTAAGATGTTCTCTTTAATATTAACTATTAAAACATGTTTTTATTCTTCCCCCACCAGACTCTACACAAATGTTTTACTGCCTCCAAAGGGGGGTAGTCTCTGGTCACAGTCTATGTCCAGCAGGTAAACAATTATTACAAATTGAAGACTTACAAATGAATCAAGAGCAGTAGTCATGTACAGAGGGTGTCCATATTTGTGTCAAATGCACCGTAAAGACTCAGAGACATGGAAATTAATGAACCGCTCCAATGAGTTTTACATTCAGGTCAGTTAGTTTTATGATTTTAAATACATTTTTTTACGCCTTATGGACTCATGACATTATACAAGACAAATGAAGAACTCACAATTTAAATTGATATGAGGCTGAGTTATTATTGCACTTTAATCAACCTTTGTTTTATTTAGCCTTTAATATTATTAAAATATGGCAGCACAATTATCTGACCGTTTCAAGTAGGACACTACTTCATACTTCAGCCACTGACAGACTTTTACATTTCTCTTTCTCTCAGTTATATACATAGAAAATACCCAAAAAGAAATTTGAAAGTTGGGTTTAACAGATTGGAGGGTTTCTTTGCACCTCCAGGCAGCAATAATGAATTGGCAACACTAAAACATACCTGCCCATAAAATGAAAAAGCATAAGCATAGTAGATAACATTGAGTGTTCCCATCAAATGATAAAAAACATTCAGATTTCAGGCAAAGTTCACTAGATTTTCAGACATTAAGCTTCTTTTGAGCCCACAGCATGACAGATTGTCCACCATAGTCAACAGTGGGGTTGAGATTCTTCTCCATGAATCCACTCCAGGACTCACTAGGAGTGTTAGTCACCAAAAACAATAAAAAACAAAAGTTTTCAGTTGCAGGATGATGAATTTTCTTAGATATTATCTTAAATATGCATATAATTTAGGGGTTTGTACACGTCCCTTGCAAGTTTAAAGATAAGTCTGTAAACGTCTGCATAAGTCAACTATATATCCCTATGAAAAATTGTATCCACATAGCATTACTCCTCCATCAGAAAAGTGTTAAAAACCACAGATGTACCAATCAATCGCCCAAAGTTGAATTCAGCTGATTTCCCCCGATACAACAAATACTGAAAAATCAGTCTTTTCCTCCTGCTATTCATTAAATGCTTCTAAAACATAAAATCCCATCATGTTCAGGCTCCCAATGCATCAACCAAAACATGTACTTTGGCACGCATTTTAGCCATTTCTTCATTTTTCTTCTAAGTGCAAAGACGATATTAAAGAATGGGTTCCGATTTGAATTAGCAAGTCAGACCTCAAATAAAAGTGGAATCCAGAAGCAGAAAAACTCAATAAGTGCCTTTTTAAAACTCAAAACAGGCTTGGAAAAACATTCATCTGAGCAGCTCGACAGTGGAGCTTTTAACACATTAACCAGTAAACTCATCAGCCAAATTCAGTGTAGTGCAGCAGCTTGAATTGAAATTCAGTTTCAAGAAATTGACATGCTTTTCAGTCTTTGTTGTAGAGACACATTATATTTCCACAGTTAATAAGCGATTATTACACAATACAGCTTATTCGGATAAATATCTGTCCTACAGTTCACATTTTAGTGAAAAATGTGAACTTTTATAGGCTTCTACTCTATCTGTCTGTAACTGGTGGATGCTCCTGCAGCTGTTCGTGTGTGCACTACAGCAGTGGAGTGCATGACCCCATCTCCACCACTAATGGCCATGCTGTACTTCATAGCATCTCTACTTCGGCGTCATTTACAGAGCGTCATTTACATAACGTGCGACCCAAACGCTTCTTTTGTAAAGCAATCCTGCTGATAAACACCAGTGTGATTTAAATTACGTGATTCCAGCTTTTATTACAGATCTTCTTAAATTCAGATGTGAGTGAAGAAACAATCCCCCCTGCTGCTCCGTTAAAAACCAATAAAACACGACAGTCGGTGAGGATTTCATATGAAAAAGTTCTTCATGTGAAAAAGTGTTCAGTCGCTGCTTTTAGTCCTGTCAGCATGATGAATGTGGGGAAGTGTTGCGTTTCCTTCTGCCTCACGCCACTGAGTAAAAGCTCAGAGGACTCCGTAGTCCCTTAGCGACTTGAGCAGGACCGTGTCTCTTATGTCGGTGAACACCTTGCGGATGTTGTTGGTGTCTGTGGCACAAGTGAAGTGCGGGTACATGGTCTTCCACTGCCGAGTTTCTTGGTTCATGGAACGCTGCTCGTACATTTTGAGGATGTACTGCTTTGCTAGCTCAGCGTTCTGCTTTTCACCTGCAAGATGATGGGAGACGATGGGGGAAAGACAAAAATCTGAGCTGAGTAGGAGTTTAAAAAGCCAAAATACATGCAGAAAACCGTTTATGTTTTTTGTAGGGGCATTAAATTGGGTAAAACATCTTTAGGGAGGCACAACATTTTGAACTGAGCCAAAGTTATCCCACAAGTAGCAGCGCTGGAACAATTATTTCTTAAAGCATCCTCATAATTTTCATATATTGTAGCTATTTAGTTAAAAATCAAAGATAAACCTTATACTGGAATTATTTTCATTATTGTTTTACTCTAATTACACATTTCAGCTGATTGTTAAACAGATTATTTAAAAATATAACAGAAGGTAAATATTTTCATTCCTTATTGTTTAGACTTTATGTCCGATGAGGGGAAAATGTGTATAATGTCAATTTGGCGCAAACAGTGCTGTCATTTGGTTTCAAAATCAATTCAAACGTTCCTCAAACACAATTTAAGTTGAGTTCTATGAAAACTTGACTGGACTGAACCGAGTTGTTTCCTTTGACTGACCTCAGGGTCCGAATGTAACAAACATTCAGTCATTCATCTATTCACACACATACTCTGGTCACTGCATGTACTCCCATCTCATGAATTTCAGATATTTTTCATTCGATGTTGATTGTTTTTCAGCGTTTTTTTTTTTTTTTTTCCCCCAGTTCTTATTTTGTCCTCAACTTGGTAACTTTTAAGATTTCCTCAGCAGCTGCTGCACAATTTTCTGCCATGCTCCAGGTCAAGGACTGGAAAGATAATGAATAAAATACCTTTTTGTTTACTTTAAATCTATTTGTGTGTGGATTTCGTCGTAAAATGTCTCGGGTCAAATTAGTGGGTTATGTTCAAACAGACGCTGCGCCGCAGCCGACAAGTTAATGAGTCCAAACAAGCAAGATGCGAAATGGCTAAAAACGCCGTAGCTAGAGGCTGAATTAAACTATGAAAAGAACTATTATTATATCGTTGTTTTTAATTGCTAAAGAGCAAGTGAAATCTAGTTTCTCAGTGTCAGGACAGCGTCAGGACGCGGAGCGACTTAACAGCAGTGCTTTCAAATGCAGTTACAGTCGCAGTAATAAGGGCCACACAGTCTCCACACAGGAACACAACATCATTAGCAGCCAACAGTGGCCAGCGGTAGGAGCTGCTCGGAGTTGTCATTAAGGTTAAATTGACATCAAGAAGCTTGACCCTGTATGAGTCATTATTTTACCGTGCTAATGCTGCCGGTAAAACACAGTGGGTGCACTGCAGATGCACACAAGTGTTCGCTCACAGTCACTAAGTCTAACCCTAAGCCACCTGACACACAAACACACGGCTAGTACATATAGTACACCTGAAGGGGGGTGTGGGGTGTTCGGGTGGTGGTGCAGGGCTGGCAGGGAACAAAGTACCTGTATGTAGTTGCCAAGGGAAACAGAGGGAGAGAGGGTGGAGGTGACGGAGTTGAGGGGGAGCGATGAGACGCCATAGAGCCTCTTTACACCAGCAGAACCGAAGGTAAGCTGATCAAGAGCACCTGAAGGCATCATTTATTACTGAGGACGAAGGGCAGAAGGAGACAAGAGAAGGAAGGAAAGAATGGAAAGAATGAAGGAAGGGGAAAAGAAAGGCAGAAGAAAGAGGGGAGGCAAGGGTGAAAGAAGGAAGGAGAGAAAAATGCAGGAATGGAAAGCAGCAAGGATGAAGGGATAACAAAAGGAACAAAGGAGTAAAAATGAAAAGAAGCAAAAAAAGTAAGGAGGAATATACAGAAAGAACTGAAGGTGAAAAGAAGAGATTGCAGAAACAAGAAAGGAAAGAACAAAAGAAAGTATATAAAAAAAGTAAAACGGGGAAGAGAAAAGCAAAACTATGAATGATGGAAGAAGGAAATAAAAAAGGAAGAATGTAAGAAAATAAGTAAAGAAGGAATAAAATATTTAAGGCAGAAGGGAGGAAAAGGAAGGAAGAAAACAAGTCAAGAAGGAAGCAGAGAGAAAGGGATGATAAAACAGAAAAAGAGGGGAGGAAAGAAAATACAAAGGGGAGGACAGGAGCAATGAGCATAGAAAGAAAGAAAACGAGAAAAATTATGAACAGAAACCAAAATAGAAGCAGAGCAGAAAGTCAGAAAGAAAAATGAAGAATGTAAGGAGAAATGGAAGAGCACAAACAAGCATACAAAGAAGGGCATAATGAAGGAAGGGAAATGGATGACAGAAAAGAAGGAGGAAAGACTATAGAATGAAAAAGTAGGGAGGGAAAAGAGAAGGCAGGCAGAAAAAGTAAGGAGAAATGGAAATGTTGAGAAGGACAGAAAAAGATGAAGAGAAGTAAAAGATAAAGACTGAAAAGTGTGACAAAAGGAGAAAGAAAAAAAGAAGTAAAAAGGAAAAAGAGAAATGGAGGAAAGATGATTATGACAACAGCAAAGAAAGAAAGGAAGAGGAAGGGTCGCAGTGGGACTGAAATCACTTTGTCAGTGTTTTTGGTGAATAATTCATTATTTCTGCAGAACATTATGAGATGGTTATAAGTCAAAGGCAAATTGACCGGAGGACAAACGGCATCACAGACCTCGTGTCCCTGCAGTGGTCCTGATGAGAATAAACAGCTGCCACTGAGTGCGCTGATGGCACTGAAATTGACTGATAACCTGACTCTGCCTCAACACTGGTGCAATTTCTGCTCTGGATGTTTCAACATTTTGCAGCAAGCTTTAAAAAAAAATGCAGTCGTTTAGTAATATCAGATTGCGGTCAAACTCAAACACACACACACACACACACACACACACAAACAAACAAACAAACAAAATAAGACGAGTTAAATAAAAAAACATCTGCTAAACGTCTTAATTTCTTCTGGTGAACACACACCTAATTTCATCCATTAAAGTCTCCGCCTCTTTCTGTAAACTCAATGTTGTATTTATAGCGGTAAATGACAACCAAAAGCACATCTTGGAACTAACGAACCTGTGAAACTGTCAAAATATTTCCCCAGATCTGACGTCCGGATTTTGTCTTCCAGGATGTCAGTCTTGTTGAGGAAGAGGATGATGGAGGTGTTGTGGAACCAGGCAGAATGGATGGTGGTGTAGAAGAGAGCCAGACTCTCCTGCATGCGGTTCTGAGGAACACACAGTCAGTTTAACATGTTTTGTTTCTGCAGGAACATGTTTTTGTTTTCTCTCTCGTTCATCCTTTAATAACAAACATTTTCACAAGGAGAGAAAACATGAGCAGCTGCAGCAGTTTGCAGGGGGGCTATTGGGTAGCTGGAGGCGAAACTGGAGGAAGGAATAATTTAAACAAAGAGCAAGGGGAAGAAAATGAGCAACAGACCAACATGGTGGTTAATGAATGCTGTGGGAGACCAAAAAGAGTCTGGGAGAGATAACAGGTTTAGTCATAGCATGGGAGGGAAGAAGAGAGCACCAGGGGGCTGAGAGGAGAGCAGGAGAGACTACATGTGTTGTACGATAGTGCCACCTGCAGGAGGAAGGATGAAATTACAAAAACAAAGGACTACAACTACAGACAACCACTAAATACATGAAATAAAAAAATAACACAGTAAAATGTAAAGTGCTAGTAAATTGCTTATTATTCCTAACTTGGTCCTCAATAAGCCAAGTTAGGCTTATTGAGATCCTGAGGTAATTATCTGTAGTGTTTTAGGGATTTTCTTTTTTCTGCTGGTCTTGGATTATAGATTATGAACAGCTTCTGTCAGTCTAAACGTTTTACATAAGATAGATGCACTAATGATTCTGGAGGCAGAGGAGACAACAAAGCTACAAGAGGTGACGCCTCATCCTGTCTGTCTTGTCCTTCAGTCTGTGAGGTCACTGTAGGACTGGTTGGGTAAGATTTTCAGGAGGGTCGAGTGCTGAGGCCTTTGTCTGCTTGTCAACAAGAAGAAATCATATCGGAGCATGATTACTGGCTCTTTTTATCTGGATGATCACAAAACAATAAACTCTTGACAATCAGTTTATTTTCTGACACCTGTGTTCAGGTTTTCTACAAAACTTTTTTTAGGCTTTAATTGATGAAACATTATAAAGTTGGAACTAAAACCAGAACAAAGAGCTACAGTACCCAGCACAAAGAAACAAAACATGATCTTTTTCACATTTTTTTCATGTAAAAACCACAAACTTCAAGATGCTTATACTGAGAATTGACCCAATAGATGAATGCAGGAGAAAATTATGAATTGTAAAGTTCTAATTTAATACTTAGAACCTGGAAAATGTGTCACGGCTGGCTGTGTGTTTGGTTTTGTTGACTCGCTTCATTCATCGCCCCTTTAACTCTGACCAGCTTCCCTGTTCCTGCACATGTCCCACATCATGACGCTGCCACCACTGTGTTAGTTTTCTGCTTCACCTGTCTTGAAAAGAACACACTAACGAGGCGACTTCTGAAGACAATTACTTCAACTTTATTTTATCTCAGGGTTTTGGAATAAAGAGGATGGACTGCAAGTGAGCAACAACTTTCAATTTTTTTATCTGTAAAATATTTTTTGAGTTTTGCACCCTTGTCCTGAAGTATAAAGTAATAAATGTGCAAATAAAGCAAAATTTTAATAAAGGCCTTTTGCAAAATCCTGAAAATCTGATGGAATATTTTATTCCGACTTTTCAAACGCTTCCCAAAGCTTAAGATCACAAACAGCTCAAATAATCAAGAATTTCAACACTTCTCTAATCTAATTTCAAAGCCGAAACAATCACTCAGTCTCCATAATTAAGGAAATGCAGCAGATATGCATTGGAAATATGATATAAATATGATTCAAGAGAAGAAATGGATTCATAAAATAGCTCTTATTATTTCATCCTCCTCCTGCTTGAGCTAACAGAGTGAAGGGAAAAGGGAGCAAACTCCTCTTACGATGGTCTCTCTCTCCTCCAGGACCTGGTCGTATTCGCTGAGGGAGGCCAGGAAGATGAGCGAGGTCACGTTTTCAAAACAATGGATCCACTTCCGACGCTCCGACTTCTGGCCACCAACATCCACAATCCTGAGGGAGGGAAGATGAAGAAAGCCTGTCTGCATCAATGTGAAGGACTTATGGAGGACTGAAAGATAAAGTCAAACTCTGAGGGTTTCGAAGGATATGAAAATGCTCCCATGGAGAGTTGATCAGTGGTTAAACTCGTCAAACTGAAGGAGCTTAAAAAAAAACTACAGATGTACATCTGGTCAGAAATCAAAACTACTTTTTTCACAGCAGCAATGGCAAATTTAAGTAAGGAGGTCGTGGGAAAGGAAGCATAAGAGAGAAAGGACAGAATTTTTGAAACAAAAAAGGTAGGAGTGAAATAAAAAAAAGAAATTTATCAGTAAAGAAACAAAAACTAAGTATGAAAGGTACAGTTACTAAAATACAAAATAGACAAAGGAAGAAAGGATGGCAGGCATGCAGACAAGAAAGGAGGGAAGTAAGGACATAATGAAGGGTTGAAAGAATAAGATGGCAAAATTAAGGAAAAAGGGAAGATAAAGAAAACAAAAGGAGGGAATGAAGGAAGGGCAAATGTTGCAGGAAAAGAAAACTAGAAAAGAAAGGAAGAAGAATGAAGGAGAAAGAATAAAACAAAGAAAAAGATGAAGGACAGTGGAAAGCTTGAGCAAAAAGGAAGGAAAGCAGGAAGGGTTTACATAATCATGGCAGAGAAAAAAAAAGAGGGAGAGTCAAACAAAAAGTCTTCATCGATAGAAATGGCATAAATATAATCGATTGGAGAAAAGTGTCTATAAAGGATTTACAAACATTGTCAGCAAAGTGTTCGCTCAAAGGGAACTTAGATTCTTTTCACCAATGCGTCTCACGTTTTGCTTTTGTTGATTTCATCTGAAGGATTGATTATGGATTATGGTCTTTTAATGTTCAGCCAATGTGGAAGGAAAAAAAACCCCCTGCTGCTGACTGAAAACCAGAACCGCGATGTACAAGAACAAACGTTGTTTCTTGACACTTTTTTCTTCTTTTTTTTGTCACTGTTTAAACCAGTCAAGTTGTGTTTAAGAATCGTGTCATTAATTATTGGGCCAGAAAAACAATGACTTGTGTGGAACTGTCCCAGTTCTCACAGATCATTCTCACGCCTACAAACTCTGACGAAGCTGCAAAAAAACGGGCAGCAAATTTAGGACGTTCTTCACACTGACGATATGTGACGCCTCCAACCGGTCTCTGTGTCAGAAAGGAAGCAAACACCTCCTCCAGTTTGCAAAAAAATCTAATATAAAAACAGGAAAAAAGCTAGCTAAAAGCAAAAAAAAAAAAAATAAAAAGAGAATTATGTTTAAAATATGTCCAGTTCAGACTACTTATTCCTTTTACAGCTGCTCGGTGTTTGTGTCGCCCGTGAAGGTTTAAATCTTTAACAGTAGAAACTCACATATGTGGGATTTGGATCAAAATCAAACACAAAATGGACACTTCACCTCTCAGCACAAACTCTGCAGAGAGGCAATTAGAAACGTGATCCTACTGTGTCCAACAGACGCGAGCAGACAAAGCCTCAACAGTATTTTATTCACAGCACCGTGAATAGTGCTGGTATTGGATTTGTCCCTGTGAGAGGGCGGTAATGTGAGGCCCAGCCACCTTAGCGTGATGTTCTTGATGGTGAAGGAGTAGTCGTGGATGCCCGTAGTGGGAAACCGAACACGCAGCACGTCCTGCTCCGTGGGGATGTAATCGTTGGCCGAGATCCGCTCCAAGTTGCTCAGGTAGCTGAAAGACAGAGAGACTTAGTAAAAACTCTGCCGCTGATAGCTTTGCATGAAGCTTTGTAAGACAAACTGAAAGTGATGAATTAGTGAGGGAGGAAAAAGTGTGATTAAAAAACAGAAGAGGCGGGAGGAGGGTGGGGAGAGTCCACATTGACCTGTGTGCAAACAGCATCTTTATGGCCGGTGTAGAAACAAGCTGTCATTAGCCAGTGTTGACTGACTGTCCCTTATCGAGGGCACATCATGATGACAGAGCTGCTGGGCAAACAGGACGGCGCAGCAATAGAAAAGAGGGACTGAAGAGAACCGGCCGGACCCGGGCTTTGTTCTGATCCTGAGTCACTCTGAGCGTCAAGATCACACCTACTGCTATACGTTACACCATGATGAGAAACAGCCGTAAACTTTGCACTCTGACATTTAAAGGCTGCGTGATTCCACAAAAACACAGAGTTGGTGAGAAAGACGCCCTCTAGTGTTGAAATACTCAGTAAATCTGTGACAGTTTTGCTTTTAGAGGCGAAAAGGTGAAAGAAAAGAACAAAAACTCAATTTCATTTCAGAAATCGAAAATTGAGTCACATTTATTCAAACATAGAAATTAAATGTGTTTCTATTTGTTAATATTTAACTTGGTAATCAGTTTCCAATCGAGCATGAATGTAAATTTTTGTTTTTTTTTCTAACTAATATGTTTAATAGATCAACAAATCAAAACTACAAGAACCCATCATTTTCAATCCATGAACATCCACTAGGATGTATTTTGAATCACTGTTTTTGAGATAAATAAAAATCAAATCCAGATTAGGCCCATGGGCTCTGATACAGACGGAGGAACTTGTAATTCCTTCCTTTCCTGTTTAATTAAAAACCATCAAATTTGAACTTCTCCTTCCACTCAACATTTCATTGATATGTATCTTCTTGTTGCTAATATTTTATTTAACCCTCTTTTACCAATAGGACTTTGTTTTCTCCTACAACATTAGAGAAGTCGTAGCATACAGAGAGAATTCATGCTTTTTTTCTACATTTCTATAGGTTTAAGTCTGGAAACATGGTGCATACGGAAAAAGATTAATTCTGTGTCCGGTGAAACATTTTTGTTTTGATTTGTCCAGTGAAACATTTTTGTTTTGATTTGGTCATACACATTGAATGAAAACAAATTTTCCAGTACTCAGATTTGTATAAATGTCATGCTTTATCAAAAATGTGTTATTGGTGCCCAAAACACGCTCACAGAATCACTCATCCTATACTTATCAGAGACAGTAATAATAAAAAGACCCTTTCACTTTTTATTACTCCAGTGCGAAATAGTTGTGACACCAGCAAATTTACTAAAACAACGATTTCTTTGTGTGGCATTCAAACTTTGAGACGCAGTCTTCTGGAAAGACTCTTCACGTTTCGGCCATTGCAGAGACATTTCGATCACGCGATTACATCTGATTCCCAGTCCAGTCAGAGGGTGCGGCTCATTTTTCTCCACCAGACTAAGTGTGTGTTGGTTTTACTCACTACTCAGTGGAGTCCAGGAGCTGATACTCGCAGCGGCGGCTGTAACAGATCCGTATTCCTTGGTCCGACCAGAGGCGGCGGATGGCATCCACGTATCTCCTCTCCAGGTGGCTGATATGCATTGTGTTCACATCCTGCAGCCATCTGGCGAACCTCTAGAGAGCAAACATGAGAAAAGTGTTTCAGACGTTTGCAAAGACATGGACTACAACAACAATAATCGATCTCTCAAGATAATCAATACTAGAAAAATAAATGATCCAAAGATACTAGTTTCCCAAAGAACTGTTATAAGTTTTAAACTCTGCTAACATTGCATGTACATCCAGGAAAACCCGAGCGAAGCTCTTTATCCGATTGTTTGGTTTATTTGTTTGGATTTGTTTGGATTATTGGTAGACAGAGAAATGCTGAGGTTGCAACACTGACTTTTGAGAGCAACTTGAAAAGTTCAGTGAAACTCCTGCATCTGCAGCAGTGATGCAATAAATCTCCTGTGCAACAAAAGCTAACAATATCCTCTTAAATATTAACTTCATGGAGACAAACAACCCAATTCGTACCGCTTGTCTGCGTACTGCTCGTCCTCAGTACGAATTAACGCAGCTTTTTGAGTGTGTAGCCTCTCTGTCTTCATGTTGCTGCTGCAGGCTGTTTTCTGAGCACAACAGGATGCACGTGTTTTTGTTTGAGTCATAAATGCCTTTTTCTCATTGCATGTACAATCCAATCAGTCTCCAAAGTGTTTTTTACCTGATGCCTTCACACCTGTGTTTACATGTGAGCGTTCAAGTGTAACCAAGTGCGCAACCGTGCGTATTTATGCTGGCTCAGATATATGTGTAGGCACCACTCGTCTGTGGTACGAATTGATGCAGCAAGACGTTAATCAGTGAACGACCGTCTGCTAAATAGTGAAGCAATGAAATAGACAAGAGCAAACTACCTTGCTGCTATTCTGACAAATTATCAGAAAGACAGAAATTGGGCAAGGGTGCTGCTAAATACATTTGCATGTAGCAGATTCTTGTTTATACTGTAAAAATAATATGTTGTTTAGAACAAATTGACAGTCAAATGGAAGCATTCAGTCGAAAACTAAAGATAAGTATGTATAATAAAATTTTAAAAATGGCAGAACTGAATCCAAACCTCACACTTCCATAAAAGATAATAACGTTGATGCTAAATGTTATCTTTTCTAGTTTTTCCAAACAGTGACGTCCGACGAAAAATATATATAGATATATTTCCTAAGTCAGCTCAACTGTTCAATTCTTATTGGTTGTGCCCTAACTATGTAAATCAAAATTTTAGTCATGTTGTTGTTAATCATAGTTGTACTCTCAACCAGGAAGAAGTCTTTGTTCAAAAAGTGTTGCCACGGTATTGACAACGGTATCAAATATTTTTTGTCGTATCCTTATTGAGTTTGAAATAGTCTTGTGACAACTCCTTTAAATTAAAAGAGAGATCAACACTTTCTGATCTCTCTTTTCCTATTAGGAGACTAATAGGAAATCATTAGCTCGAGTGTGTAGCCTCTCTGCCTTCTTGTAGATGCTGCATGCTGTTTTCCAGCCACAACAGGATGCACGTGTTTTTGTTTGAGTCATAAATGCCTTTTTCTCATTGCATGTACAATCCAATCAGTCGACAAAGTGTTTTTTACCTGATGCCTTCACACCTGTGTTTACATGTGAACGTTCAAGTGTAACCAAGTGCAACCGTGCGTATTTATGCTGGCCGAGATTTATGTGTGGGGTTCTACCTCATTCTCAGGGCTGGTGTAAGGGATTCTGAGTGTGGTCATGGCTCCAGTCATAGCTTTGATGGCAGTGAAGATGTTCTGGTAGATACACTTAGCGAAGGCTTTCCGCTCCTCTTCTGAGAAGCCTCGACCGTGGATGATCTTCATTTGTCTGAGGAAGGTGGTTTTCCCACTTTCTCCAGTTCCTGAAGAAGCAATAGCAATGGTGGTAATAATTAGGATTATTAAGTGAGCTATATGTAATTCCTTCACCATTATTAATGTCAGCCATGTCTGTAGTAATGTCTTCTCTTTTACACAATTCATTGCTCTGGTTTTCTGACACGCTCTAGACAAACAGATTATGTGATGAACTAAAAAATAGGCCAGATTTTGAAATTTAAAAGTTTTCTCTCAAGCAGTTCTAATTAGTTAGAATTTATTCTACCAATAACCAAACTTAAAGGAACGTCTTTGTTGCCATTTGAGACATATAAACTAAAAAAACCGTTCTAATTTCTGCTCAGTAATTGCATCAATCAACAGCATTTGGAGAGCTCAAAGAAAGGCATCAGTGGGATGTTCATTCGATGAGTTAGACCAGAACCGACCAAGGGGAGAATCAGTGTTTTAGTGCGTACTTCCTCACAATAGCTGCTGAAAAGTATCCATCCTGCTCTCTGTCTGAAAAACCAGCCTCCTCAAATCGAGCAGTTGTTGCTAATTTCCTCATTTAAAAAAATAAAAAAATACCGCACAATAGTTTCACACATGAAACGTTCACCAACAAGGGCTGTGGCGAGAAGGGATGTGGCCAAGACGGCTTTCCGCTCCTCTTCTGAGTCAATGAGAACTGATCCTGACAGTTCAGTCCGAACATGCAGAGCCCTTACCCTCCATAAACCTACACAGAATTACTTTCTGTTGTTTTTGATTTATGAGTATACAATTATGTGCTTTTATATACAGTGGACACAATTAGCCTGGTTCTACTAATTTTTACAGTTTTCTTTACTTTAAAAACCTAAAAATAGAAGGTAATTTGTGGTACGTTATTTAAACAAGCATGTATGTTTAATTCTTGACAGATCCTTCATTTCTGAAGATCATGTAAGCTTTGTAGTTATAGAAATGTTTTTCTTAGCAGGAACCAGGGTATGGTTCCTTCCTATATGGCTCTTTGATTTGTAACGGTTGGTTCAGGTATATGGAGAACAAAGGAAATCCTCCCTCACTAGTTTCAGTCTGATCTTCCCATCAAGTTTTGAGAAATGTAAAATTTGTTACATTTCTCTTGTCACATATTTTATGTAACTACTGATAACTACCTTCACCCTGAAATGGTGAAGGTAGCCATAAATGCCACAACTTTTTGCACCCTTCTCCTGACTGATATCTTTATAAAATAAAACCCTTTTGATTCTTTGTAAGCTGTTCTACGGATTAAATATCTTATTATATCAGCTAAATTTTATTTAAAATTAATCAAAATAAAAAATTCTCATCTAAAGGGCTGCAAACATGAGTAACCAGATCACAGCAGCTTTTTATTTATATATGCTTTCCTCTAATACGTTTTTTGTTTGTTTGTTTATTTTGCATTTGAATTGCGCAGGGTATGATGGCATGTGGAAAATATATTTTGAATTTCTTTTTCAAATACAAATGTTTAAGCCCCAGAGACCTGGGGTGTGTAAACATTGAGTTGTATAATCGTAGACAGAGGTTTTAGTTTCAGTAAGGAAGGTAGCGACTCTTACTTGTAAGATTAGACCTAAAAGCTTCTGGTCTAATGAACCATTTTTCTCCATTGGAGAGCTGAGCACCGTTTTCTTCACACAATCCTTTTATTACGGATTTTAAAAGGGATTTTATGGGGGAGCAAAGTCAGAAAGATAGGGAAGATATAAAAATATCATTACCCCCACCACCGCTAAGATTAGCACTGTTGCAGGTTAATGAGGTCTGAGCAGCCTCCATCTAGGTGACATCATGCAAACGTTTCAAGATCCCATATGGGAGAAGGGTCTTTGGAGTGAGCACACCTCTAATAATGACTATTTATAAGCCTGTTGTTGCATTACCAATTCGTTTTGTTGTTGTTTGCTGGGGAGCAGGCAGCTCCGACCACGAGAGGAGACTAAAGAAGAGCCATGCACTTTTTTCTGTCTTTGCGAGCTGCTTTAACAATTGAATTTCCCTGCTGTGTGGTCAATAAAGTCAAGTCCCATCTTTTCTTATCGTATCTTCCATGGCTGTCTGGCCGGAGATGTTTACACTGTGAGGAAAAGACTTTGATTTCCAAAGCTGACTGTGGCACCTGGTGTGAGTCTGACTGAACCACTCAAAAGTAGAGGAGATTCAAACTGAATTTGAAGTGTTTTTCTATTATTTCACTTTGAGTTTGACTGAAAACTATTCGCATACATAGATTTAGATTGAAAATACGTTTAAGATACTTTCTTTCAACAGGGAATTTTGTTTATGAGACAAGCATCCTTTAAAGACAATGCAAAACAAATTTGGACAAAAAATATTTTGCTGAAAGGTCTTTTCTAGTTCTACAGCAATCAGGTATTGATTGATGATCAGCTTTTTTTTAAAGGTGGTCATTTAAAAAAGATCAGCTTTTTGAATGTTTTCGGTGGAACTTGGAATTTGAACAATATATTTTTGGTGATGAGCTCTTAATGCGTCAGGTTGGAAGGCCTTTCCATCACCCTAATCATTGCAGAGTCGCTTTTCTGTCCTCTCGTCCCCCAGATGGACGCTCATACTAAGGCTTGGTATTCTGTCACTTTCTTTCTGTTAAAATGGAGTGAATGTTGCATTTCCTGTGTAAAATGTGGTCCAAGAGGAAATCAGTATTGTCCTCCACTACATGCCTTTCCCCAGAAAAACAGGTCCTATTCCTCCTCATTTTATAATCCCAGTCATCTTTTCTGTCTATTTTTCTGTAGTTTCTCTGCATTCAGCCTCCTGTTAACCACTGGTTCGTATTCCAGCAATCAATTACTTTGAATATTTCTGTGGAAACTTTGAAGTGTAACAGGAGGTCAAAGTGAAGACAAGCAGCTACGTTCTTCATCCTTCAGACATTGTCTTACTCCGTTGCCAGTTAGTATATTTGTGGTTTTGATTGTTTCAGGTGGGCTGCACAGTGGCGCAGTTGGTAGCACTGTTGCCTTGCAGCAAGAAAGTCCAGGGTTTGATTCCCAGCCTGGGTCTTTCTGCACTGAGTTTGCATGTTCTCCCTGTGCATGTGTGGGTTCTCTGGCTTCCTCCCACAATCCAAAAAAACATGACTGTCAATTTAATTGGTCTTTCCAAATTCTCCCTAGGTGAGTGTGTGCATGGTTGTTTGTCCTGTCTGTTTCTGTGTTGCCCTGTGACAGACTGGCGACCTGTCCAGGGTGTACCCCACCTCTCGCCCAGAACGCAGCTGGAGATAGGCACCAGCAACTCCCGACCCCACTCGAGACAAGGGTGAACAGAAAATGGATGGATGGATTGTTTCAGGTTGGACTTTTTCAGGAAATGTGGCTTTATCACTCTAAGAAATGTCTACCAGCAGTGAATCACAAGTTAATTTTGCTTGATTTTTAATAGCAATTTGACATAAATGAGAATCAGAACCTAAATAATTGGAATGCAGTACTGTTTTCAGATAATTACCAATAGGTCATAAACCAATACATTTAGTACAATTAAGCCCAAAACGATTCACTCCTCAGACAGAGTGTGGGTATAAATAGTAAATCGTTTGTACTTGTATTCACCACATTCACCCATTTGCAACCATTCAAACTCTGATGAATACAATAAGCTGGTATTCAGTAGTTTACACTGAAGGGTAAAAAGTGGAGGTACAAATATGGTGGAAACTTGAGACTATTGCAGTGTACATAAAGGTCCACACATTCCCGTTAAAATTATGCTTTTGCCATGTAGAAAAATAAAAGCGTGATAAAAAGGTTTGTTTCGTTTTATGTAATGTGTATGCTTTAACATGTAAAGTATAAAAAATAGAGGGGAAATAACATAAATGCACAAGTGACCACACCCTTTGTTAAACCACCTTCTGATTCACTTCCACCATTCAGTCTTCAGTCTCAGTTTTTAAAACTACACGTCACAATTATATAGGGTGTTTTAAAAAGGTTATGAAACACAACAGATCTTAAAGGCAATGTTGCATTTCACATTTCAAGCCTTATTAGTTTTGCTTGCTGCATGTCACTACACACTAAGTGCTGTTTATATCAGCTGATAACCAGTCCATTTAAAAGCCTCATTGTAGCTCTGAAGAAAACCAGCTATTCAACGAGTTCCTTGAAGCAAGCTGAGAAGCAACACATGAAATATCAATAAAATGCTTTGGACGACAGTTTTAGTTAAGAGGAATGAAGGGACTGGCAATCTGCAATATAGCATCAACACTGTTCATCAACAGGATCTACAGCACAGCATCAGACCGACCTCTTTAAGCCGGAGACGATCTCCGAACTTGTTGATTTTTGCTGTAGTTCCCAAACGACACTTTCCAAGAATACAACACGATTCACCGAGCAGCAGGAAGTTGTGTGAAACGCTATCAAGGTTTTACAGGCAACCCTGTTCCCATGTACAAACATTTGTTTTCTGTCTCTTCACACAGTCACTCAGGCAATAAGACTGGGAAATAATTTTATGTTATTGTTTGCAGGATCTCTACATTGTGTCAGGATTTCCCCTAATCCTGGTTCATTCCTGTTATCTGTCTAGCTTGTTAATATTGGACTAAAATACAACCCTGGTGGCTCAATTAACATCGAAGTTAAGCCACTTTCAATGGGTCAAATTAATGTATTCAGGTTTCTCAGTAATTTGTCTGACATTCATAATAAAGACAAACAAAAATGCTAAACATAGATGAAGAAGGTGTTGACATCAATCATTAATATTGATTTAGTACAAAGAAGTAGCCGTCAGCTTAAAGGCTCAACGAAATTGTAAATGTCTTTTTCTCCAGAGCTTTACATCAGCAAACAACTAGAAAACAATCCAAAAAAATATTGTTGTAAAAACTGCAAATAGTGAAGCTATGATTGGCACATTTCAATCATAATTGCATTAACAAAGATGTTATTTGGGGAATTTATGCTGAGCACCACAACCAGGGGTCCTACACATTTCTTATTTCTTTCTAGGGATGGATGGAGAGACAGATGGATGTAAAGAAAGGATGGAAAGACTTATGAATGGATGGAGAGAACAAGGATGAGGATATCGACAGACAGATGGATAGAAAACTATATGTTGGTAGATGGAAAAATGCACAGAGAGCCGAATGTATAAGTATAAAGATTGATGAATGGAGTGATGGACAGAAAGAAATTGTCTCAATGGGTCAGAGGCTCAAGTTTGAAAATGTTTGCTTTTTCATATTTTTAATTTTATGTTTTGAGTTATCCAGACATGGAAAGCGCTTAAAGTAAGTAACCAAAATTTTACTTGCATTGCACCTTCACAGATAAAATCACAAAGAGCGTTAAGAAATACGTAGGAAAAACGATTTCATCAGGAAATGTCGGCTGGCCGAAGACAAAAGCTTCAAAATTGCCATAACTTTGTCTCAGGTTATCAATTTACAGCACAGGCCCACACACAAGTAATTTCAGCTCTTATTATTTTTAACAGTTTCTCCCATTTCATATGCTTTTATTTGTTTTCTATCTAAAGTAAATCATCAGGGTGAAATACTGCCCCAGTCAGCAGGGCCCCAAGTTTTTTAATCACCCTGGACACAGGTTCACAGATCTGAGGATGTGTGTGTCCAAACACTGTTTTCAGGTGTGTAGCCAGACCTAATCTCGGTTCATTCTTCACATACTCTCAAAGTGACACATGCCTTACATAGTTTCTGCCTCCTTTGGCGCAGCTGCCAAACAGGCCGAGCAGTTTGAGGCTGATCACAGGATGATTCAGGGCGTCATCCCACATCCTTTAATTGCATTTTGCCCATAACTTTCTTCTTCGTGCCCTCGCTTTGATTTCGTGCCATCATGTGTTTGCACTCAGGTGCAGCGCTGCTGTACTCACCCAGCAGCAGGACTTTAATCTCTCTTCTCTCCTTCTTCTTCTGCTGCCTGAGGATCCTCTTGATCTCTTTGTCCACATCGATGGCGGTCTTCTCATCCTCAGACAGGCAGCACACACAGGTGCGGTAGATCCAGTCACAGCACCCCGCCATGGACAAAACTGAGAAAATCCACCTGTTGGCAGAAAAATCACATGGTGTAAACCAGAACTGATAACATACGTGTTATAATAAACTAAGGCATCGCTGTGATTTTGATTCAACTTGCCATGATTTATTCCATCACACATTGAGAATTAAAACTCTCTATAGTGCTCAGTGAACTTTAAACTTGAAAAAAAAAAAAAAAAAAAACCTTCATAGTGGTGTTCTGTGTTTAACTTTTAAGCTTTTAACAGCCTTTATTTTAGACAAAAAACCAAAGCTGACATGTTTACCTGTTTCTTTTTAAGGCTAAGGTGGACTTCAGCTACTTAAGCGTATCTCCTTACCTCCAATCAGAGCTTCAAACTTCCTGGAGATGGTACAGGTGCAGGCTCCGACTGCTTTACGCAGTCCATTTCCCACCCAGTCTCCTCTCTCCTCCTGCCGGCTACCCGCGAACACCTTCCGTCATTCCCTCCAGCTGATGCCGGGTTTCCAGCGTCTTTCTCCCGGTCAATCCGCTCCGGACGGTCTGCCGCGCCTACACAGGAATGCGCCGTCTCCCTGATCCGTTGAGCGCTCTGTGGAACTGGAATGCGCGCGGCGTGAAGCGCAGCGGATTTCAGCGGAAAACACGCAAAACCCGCCTCCTCAATAAGAGCGCGCTGCTTCCATGCTGCGGTGGTGTGTGTTCTTTCTTTAACCAGGAAAAATAACTCATTGAGATTAAAATATATATTTTCTAAGAGTGACAGCAGCATAGAAAATATATCAAATCTAAAATACACAAAAAAACATAACCAAGAGAAATCTCACAATCACACATGAGAGCAGATTCAGAAGTCAAGTGTTCTGATCTCTCCATCCTTGGAATTGATTTAAATTACTCAAGGAACAAGACAAGATCACTTTAAATACTTCTCAAAATTGTTCCAGGTGGCACAATTTAAAAGCCTTTTTTTTTTTTTTTTTTTTTTTTTTATCAAAGTCACTTCTGACCAATGATGTCCAGAGAGTGTAGGCTGTAATGGCTAAAACTTCTAGGCAAAAAATATGTAGATGTCCAGGGTTTCATTAATAAAACAAAAACCAGCAAGTGGGAAAGTCTGCAGTCAGAAAAAAAAGGGACAATTTGCTGCAGCATAGAAAGTGCAGTGATAATGACTGACTGTTTTCTATGACAGTCAGTCATAAAAGAACAGGTCACAATGACATACAGCATCCAAGCTTTTCAAATGCTGAGCTGAGGAGTTCCTAAATAGTAAATCCACAGAATCTACCAGGAACCGAGTGGCTGAAATAATGAGGTGCCTGATGAGTAACATTTATTTTCTTTTCCAGCTGTGTTGTTGTTTAATTTAGAACAGCTGTTTTGTTTTGTTTTAATTGCTTTTAGAATAAAGTGATGAAGATTGTGACTGTTTATTATTTATGTGTGAGTTTGTTCACTTATTAGTTTATTAATCAGTTACAACAAATGCTGCTGTTTCAATTTGCTAAAAAAAGAGAGGAATATTTCCAGTTATACTGTGACTGAAAGTTCAATAAATTGAAGAGTATGTGGTGATTAAAGATGAGGCAGAGAAGCTTTGTTTGTGGTTCTTGTCTTGATAATGGTCACACCCTGCGTTTATTGTTCCAAAGTAAACAGGGGACTCTGAACTGTGACAGCTGGCGAAACATAAAAGGCTCCTGACTGTTCCCTTTATGTTTCAGCTTGATATATATATATATATATATATATATATATATATATATATATATATATATATATATATATATATATATATATTTATATTTGTTGTTGTTTTTTGTTTTGTTTTGTTTCCAGGTGGTTGGACCTTTCTCACGTCCAGAATCCTTCCCCTAAGGCCCAAAAACGAAACAAACAAAAACAAACTGATTAATACAACTTTATTTTGAAAGCACCAACCCAGAAGTAGACTCTCTTTGAATTCCTTGGGCTTTACGGTGTTGTGACTGAGGGTGCAGAGACTGCGGATAAAGTTTCGGCCGCTGCAGGAGCTCTCTGCTTCACGTTTCAGCCCAGTCCCAGAGAAACCACGGACCGCAAACACTTTGTTTTACTTTTCATTTCTAACATAGCTGGACAGCCGACCTGCACTGCTAAATGCCGATGTTTGATTGTTTTCCTGTGAATTTGAGGAGTTTAATACGTTCGTTTGACGTTTATTCTTAGAAATAAACATTCATTAGGCAAACTAAAAGAGTATGAGAAATACGTATCTATTTTACAAACCATATTAAGCAACTAAGACATGCCAAATGTTGCAATACATCACACTGAGCAAAATGTATCACCATAGCAAAGGTTCACGAGACACTACACAGCAGAATCTCAAAGCTTAGATTTTCTATTTTTTATTTATACAGTTACATTTCTTTGTTTTTCAATTCTATTTTTTTTTAAGTGCACAACAGATATTTAGACACATTGTCTCTTCGGATGTTATTTAAATATCAATCCTTTGTTTGAGTGTGCAGAACCGGTTATTCAGGCTTTCATGGTTTCAGATATTGAGATCATCTGAGCCCTCCACTTCTAAGAGAAGAGGGTGAGGCAAGAAACCCAGAGAAAAGAGTCTGAACGGGTGCTGTTAGCGTTCACCGATATAAAGATTTAAAACGAGGCTTAACTTTAACAAAGGTTCATAGGAGTGATGTGTCTTGTTTCTCGGGTTGCTCACATTTGTGTTGAAACAGAGTAGAAAAATAATAAGTAATGCATGTAATTTTGACAAACATATTGGTTCATTGCTCAAAATTTTCAAACGTCGGTGTTCCAGTGACAACAGGTGTATAAAGTTAAGCACCTGCAGGCAAGCAGACTGCTTTTCCCAAGAGTCTGTGAAAGAATGGGTCCCTCTGAGAAGCTCAGGGACATGGAGTGACGCAATAAAGCGGTTTCTGAAATTTCTAAAAAAAAAAACTGGATATAATATGCTGGTGGGAGAAGGAGCTGTTTGGAGAGCTAATGTGGAAGCGTCAAGTCTGACAACAGCATGTAGAGTCAGCAGTAACTCAAACTTTTAAGGAGCCTTCAGACTGGTTGAAGATCAGCGAGCGGGAAGCTTTGTGAAATAGGCTTCCACAACCAAGAGCAACTGTCTGGATCCAGTTCTTACACTAACTGTGATGCAAAGTGTAGCATGTATGTTTGGATTCTGGGAAGAATGTGGGAAGAAAATTTTCACCTTGATTATTTATTGAGTTTTTCTTCAAAGTCGGGTGAACAGGTGTACAATATTAACAACCTTTATTATGTTTTTAATTATGTTTAAGCATGTTTTACAGCATCTGAAGCAAATAAATTTAACTACTAAAAACAACAATATGAAACAATTTTTTTTTAAATTGCAAATAGCAATTACCTTGCTCCTTTCTTTCCTTTCCAGCCTCTTTAATGTTCCCATTCTTGAGCTTTAGCATTTTGGACTCTAAGATTTGGGCATAAAAGACAAGGAATGTCTATCCAAGAGGCCAAATATATCACTGGTAAGGAGAGGTACACTAAACATTGCATCCAAGAAGTCATTTAAGACACTGTGAAAGGATGGCAAGGATGAGCGCAATTTATTATACTGTGCATCTCAGGTTCCAGTGAAAGAACTCTTAATGCTGCAGCATAAAACACATGTTGGACTATCTCCCTTTCCAGTTCCAACATGACTGAGCAGTTCGGTGCCAATGGTCAGGACTCTGACTCTTAAAGCAATGAAGTTTCTTTGGAATAGATTAGAACAGAGTCTGTACACCATGCCACCTCATCCAGCATTAGTGTTTGACCTCCTTAATGCTTTCCTGCAAGAGTGAACCTATAAACAAACTTGCACACAGACAAGGACAGAAATCCATGAAGAGCTGAAGCTGCTAAGGGTAGGCTGACTTCATTTTGTATTTAATTTGTGACAAATGGGGTGTCATTAAATTTTTTTGGGGAATACTGTATATGTATGAATGTGTTAAATATTAGTCTCAGAAGCAACAGAAGCAAATTACATAGTTTGTGTTTGCAGGCAGCAATGTTGATATTTACATTCAGATTTTTTGTGAGTGATTGTGAATTGTTTCAGGGGTGCTTTTTTAAAAAGAAAAAAAAAAAACATAGACGTTTATTTGAATGTAATTTGTCATAAAACATATATATTTTTAATCAGTTTCTATTCAGGATACATCCAAAAACTTCCTAAATATGTGTTAGCAATAGAATTAAAAACAAGGAAACAATTGATAAGGGAAAAAAAGGTTAGAAGAAAGGTGACATGAGTATAGGGAAATCCTGGACGATGTATGTGTACACATCTCTTTCTTCTTGCAGCAGTAAAACAAAGGTTTGGCATCGCTGTCAGCCTTCTGTGAAGTTTCCCAACCTCCTAGTGATATAACACAAATTCCTCTCCTCATTCATGTCATGAATATGCAGCAGGAGACAAACTGTCTCTGTCACCATATGAGGTGCAAATCGGAAGATGATCAGTGATTACTCCACCAGCGTCAGCTCTCAGACAGCGTGACAAACCCGGCTAACCCAAGATATAGCGCTGCAGGCATTTTTTGTGTCAGCATAATTTCTAACAGTATATTCAGTCAGACACAGTACTTTTCAGCTCTCATTGTACAAGTTTGGCTGTTTCAAATATTTTCACCTCAACATTAAAAAACATCAGTGATTCAATGATGTTGATGGTTTCTTATAAGGCTATAGAGTCCAAATTTGAGGAAATTCTCATTTTTGCAGAAGTGAAGAACACTTGTGATTTCACACTTCCTTATGGGAGTACTGTATGTGGGGGGAAAAAAATCTAAAAATATCATTTACTCAGGCCCTCCTCTATAAAAAAAAACAACCACTAACATTTAATTGGAACATAAAAACAAAACAATAGCAAATGTGCATAATCATGGAAGTAGATGCCTGATTTAATATTTACTGCTGTTTAAAACTCAAGTGAAGTTCCTGTTCATTGTAGCTCCTCAATGAATGAATGAGTATGTCTACTGTTTCATTACATAGAACTTTTGGCATAAGTTGTAGCTCCAGCAAGACAATGTAATCCTGAATGAAGGGCATTCAGGATTACATTGTTATGATTCACACCTGAAGATCTTCCCAATCATATCAAACATACCATATTCTTGTGAACATCTGTCATGGCTCAATTTGTCTGGCTCGGTGCCATTTGAGCCGTGGGAAATACAATCTGAATATAATGAGAGACTAATCGTCATTTATTTTTCTGAAAATAAAGGGCGGGAGGGGATTTTTATTTTTGAAAAATAAAGTAAACCAGACCTTTAACTTCAATTTAAATTTGGATTAATACACACTATTTAAAGACCTATGGGAAGAAGGGGGCGGGGCTTGGGGTGTTATGGTGATTTTAAGATAAAACTATAAATCCTAAAAATGTATTTGTTTCTTGTAAAACAAAGTAACAAGAAAATGTGAAACAGGCCAAGTACACCAGATGCTCTTAAAACGTGGTTACATTGAGTGTCCACAAGATATTGCTTTTCTCTGCAGGATTTTAGCATTTGAACTGAAGAAGAAAAGCTTTGCTAATATTTTGTTTTTGAGCTCATCTGTATGAACAGTTCCTCTTATAATTAAATGAAAAAGGTGGTTAATAAATAATTATATATATAAAATGAAATAAAAATGGAAGCACACAAGTTAAACAAATGTTTTTAGCTGCATTTGAATCAGTGCTATGTTCACTTTTTTGTTTTTCAAGTTTTGCAGATGTATGTCAAATTACACTATGCGTGTAACAAAGATAACACAGACCTTTTCAAAAAGTGGAGCAAAAACATTGCCAGTAGCGCCATAAAAAAATGTTGCCTTCTTGCAGTGAAATTAAACTTGTTCATTCCTATGTCAAACACAAACCAGACTGTAATAAATGCAGGGATAGAGAACACATCCTTCTATGGCTTCGATTTGTTTTACCTTTCGAAAATCTAATAGGGATACTGTAACATATGATTAGTGAAATCTTGCAGACTAGAGACTGAGGTGAAGCAAGAAATCTGAGGGATGAACAGTCATGATGATGAAATTGAGTATTTGATATTTTCCTTGTTAAATTTCTAGTAATATCCAAAACTGAAAGTTTTTAGTGATCCTATTAGATTATTGGCTTTACAGTGCCTTGCTAAAGTCTTTCTTTAAGGTTTTTGCATGTTGTTACAAAAGTGCTAACTTCAGTGTTTTCCTTAAAAGTATCCATGTTAAGGCAACACAAAGTAGTTGGTTTAGAAACCGTGAAATTAAAATATCAGGTTTAAAAGAGTTACCAAAAGACACTGCTCTACTGCAACTTGTACTTGTGCTGCGACACCAGATTATTTGAATCTCAGATTCTGTGACTCCAGAGGGAGTGAAATCAAAATAGTTGCATATTTTGACAGTTAAATGTTCAGGCAGTAATTTGGAAAATTTGGGAGAATAAAAAATATTATTGACCTCGAACATCAGAAGATGAATCCAAATACTGACAAGTCAAATGAGAGCTGGTAACAGTTAAAAAATGTGACCAAGTTTTTCTTTTTTTTTTTTTTTTTAGAAAATAGTGATTTGAATATGCAACTTTCTGCATTTACACACACTTCTTAAGCCAGTGGTAGGTAAACTGTCAAGCAGAAACACTTCGTCTTCTATTTTGGTTACATTTTCTGATAACAGCTCTTAAAATGTGACTCGCTGTGTTTCAGTTCAGCGGCTTAACGACGCCCTCTGGAGACTTGATGCAGAAAACACAACCGATTCTACATCTGGATTGCCAAGAATGAGATGGGTAGTTATTCAAAACTTTGTATTCATTTGGTTATGCTGCGCAGCTGGAAGATTTTTTTTTTTTTTGCGTTCAGTGATTTATAAACCAGAAAAAAAAAAAAGTATTTTAAAATCTATTCTCTGAGCTACAGGGAGAGAGTGCAAGGACTTTAGAACTGGGGTGATGTGCTCTTTCTTCCTGATTTTAGTCAGAACACAGGTAGCAGCGTTCTGGATCAGCTGTGGTTGTCTGATTGATTGTTTTAGGCAGAAATGTAAAAATAAAAATAAACAAGTGGATGTCCTAGATCTTACTGGGACAGCCATTCTTTAATTCAGTTCATGTTCTTCAGGTGATAGAAGGCTGACTTTGTAAACATCTTTATGTGGCTCTGACGGTTCAAGTCAGAGTCCATTACTACACACAGATTTTGAGCCTGATCTCTAGTTTCTAGCTGTAATAACCAAAGCTGTGTGCTGACTCGAGACCGCTTAACTCCAAAGATAATAACTTCAGTTGTGTTTTTGTTCAGCTGGAGAAAGTTATGGCACATCCACAAATGTACATCTATTCAGTGCTTGGTTTGGAGTCACCTGGTGACATCGTAATGCAGAGCTGCGTATCATCTACGTAGTTATGTTGGCTTATATAATTTCCTTTAATCACCTCAGCAAGTGGGAGCACATATATATATTGAATAAGAGAGGTCCTAAGACTGAACCTTGGGGTACTCCACATGTGACTGGTTTACTTTGATCATCGGTGTTTTTAATATTTAAAGTACCTTAATAATTAAGTTAATTTGATAATTAAAAGTCACCCTAAGTGGTCATGTGGTTAAATAAAGACTGCTGTTCATGTTGTTGACCTCTTGTCTTACTCCACTGAAGGAAACATGTGAGAAGCAAACATCCCTGTGGATCGACCTCCTGCTGTTTGACAGAAGATGGGCGTTGCCTGTCAAATCAAACACCGATCTCTTTCCCTGTCACGCCTCCAGAATAAAAGCACAACTTCCTCTCAAGCAAACTTGGGAAATTCTCCATAAGGGAGGGTCTCAACCGTCGGGCTGTCACATACTCCGTTTTGATTGGCTGAGTCGCTTGTCAGTCATATACATCCCAAGTGACGTCAGCAGCAGCAGTAGCGCCACACCGGGGCTGTGGAGTGGGTGACGAGGAGCGACCAGAATCACCAGGAAAAATTAAAAGGAGCGACAAAATGCACGGACAGTAATTGTCAGTAATCTGTTTTCACATCTCGAAGCTCTTCCGTCACCGAGATCCCCGAAGAGAGCTTCAGGTTGAGGCCATGACGGCTGTCTGTCATTCCAGGCTGTGTGGTTTTTAGGGATGGCTTCCTCGGCTAGCCTGCCCAGCTAACAGTTAGCCTCACTGGATTCCAGTGTGGAAGAGATAGCAGCAACAGCTCTGCAGTCCTACTCTCATTTGGATTATTCCCGGGCTTGTTGTTCTCCGAGGACCATGAGACAGTGAGCCAAGCTGTCTGAATGGACAGTTTGACGGCGATTAATTGTCACAGCTTGGGCGTTTCTTCCAGGGTAGGTTTTTCTGGGCGGCTAGGCTCGCACTCGGCCAGGCGACCAGGAGAAGGGATTGTACAGATGTGGCCGTGGCAGTCTGTTGTGTCCCACCGTCTCTGGGCCTGAAGTTGGTATATATATATTTTTTAAATATATATACATATGTTTTTCATCAAGGAAAATTTCTAAAAGTGTCTATAAAACAATTAACGTTTGCGACTTTATTTGGTCGTTTAGCACGCCAGCATCTAGCTAGTTTTCCAGCCTAGCTTCCAAGAAGTTCACGCATCCAAACTAAAACCAGCGCAATTTGGGGAGTGCATCAAATTAAAATGTGCTAATTCCACGTCTGGAGCCATCTAATGTGGACATGTTGCACTGCAGATTTTCTGTGAACCTCTCATTGTCCTCGTAGCTTTCTTTTTTCTTTTTTTTTTTTTTTTTACCGAGACGAAGCTGTCAAATATTGAACCTTTGACGGAAAAGGAGGCCAGATTCTGCACAAAGCAGCAAGACTGCCACCAACTTGAAAGTGGACTCCTGCACTCTGATACTCTCGGCGGTGGTGCAGCCCGGCGCTCCTTGTCAGACGGACTTCCCCCCCGACCCCAGCTCATGCGGTGATGACTTTGGAGCCCATGATGGCTTGTTGCCTGAGCGAGGAGGCGAAGGAGTCCAAGCGGATCAACGCTGAGATCGAGAAGCAACTCCGGCGAGATAAGAGAGACGCACGGAGGGAGCTGAAGCTGCTGCTCTTAGGTAGGTCCGCATGATCACACAAGTGATTGTTTTCATGTTATATATATATATATATATATATATATATATATATATATATATATATATATATATATATATATATATATGTGTGTGTGTGTGTGTATAAATTGTTGTAAAGATTGCTCAATTTGAACCCGGTGCACTCAAAGCCCAAACTGCTGGACGTAATTGCACGGTGCAGGGCTCACATGCAAAACACGGAAACCACAATTGCTCAAGCCACATTACTCAGGTCGCCGCAGGATTTGTTTGGGATGTGATATGCAAAAATCTAAAATCACACGCGGTTCGGAGAGTGGTTTCTGCAGGATAATGAGTGAAAACAAGAACTGAGCTCATAGCAGGAGGCTCAGATGCACAGAATCAGACTCGGCGATGACTCTCCTCACAAAGACCCGTAAAAAGTCTGAAAATAGACAAAAACCTTCATTGTGGCGGCAAAACCTCACTCTGAAAAAGATAGAAAAATCCAACCTTTTTGGTTTCACTGCAGCTTTGTAGCGAGAAAAAACATTAACAGTAAGATGGAATCACCAGAGCAACGTATGTTGCTAACCATACCCATTTCTATAAAATATACATAAAAGGTTTTTTTTTTTACGTGCTTTGCTCACTTTAAGTTAGCTGGAGTTTCTTAATTTTTAATTAAGTAGACTGATGCTTCTTATGGTATTCTTCAAATCTGAATTGGTAAAAAAACGAAAAAAAAAGACCAATTCCAAGTTTTTCCAAATTTTTCCAAATCTACATTTGTTATTCATAACTTTCTGTTTCCCGAAGATATAACACTGACAACATTCTAGCCTCTCTTTGAGAACGGAAAGATGGTTGAACCTGCTGAAAGAATTGACCCGTGTTCATCTGGTTGTCCCATTGTGAGGATGGTAAGGGAGATAAACGTCTCTACAAATCCCTTTTGGAGATCTGCAGCAAATAATAGCTTCATGAAATCACAAAGCCAGTTTCAAATATCTTTTAAAATTATTACCAATTACCAATAATTGTTGAGAGCTCTGTGTACAGGTAATGACAAAAGAAACAAATCTTTTATGTATAGTTTTTTTCCCCCATTAACTACTTTGTCTTACTTGAGACTGTCTTTATGAGCTGTCATAAAACGCTTCAGGTTTTGGTTTCCTTTTCCTTTTATGTTTCTACTAAACAAATTCTTACAATTGTGATGAACCTATAAACAGCAGCAGAATGATGGAGTACGGTAACTCTAATTTGCCTCTTTTGTAAAGTATACACAAAACATTTGGACCCTACAATCTTGACAAATGAAAAGTAAAATTAACAACGTATTCCATTCTGAATTTTATTAGCCTACTTTAGCATTACCATAGATTTATGTGTGTGTAAAACAAGAGTGTAAGAGTTGGCTTTTAATTAAGTCTCCTACAAAGGAGGCAGCTCTCTCTGGATGTCTGGCCTCGGTACTGCATTCATTCAGGTGGTCTACTTTGGGAAATGACTGCTGCCCTAGGAGTTGGCTGATTTCTAAATGAAACTGGAGTAATAAAACCTTTGTGCATTGATGTAATTGCGCTGATAAAAGTTGCTTGGCCCAGGTTTGGCCCAGGATTCAGGTCTGCTTCTCTGAAAAACTGGCAAAGACTCAGGATCATGTTAAAGGATACCTAACTCTGGTTTGTTGTCACAAGTGACTGAGTACACACTTCCTGCTTGTAAGGATGTTCACTTTCATATGAGTCACTAGTTAACACAAGCAAGCATAGCAACTTGTATTGATAAATGTTTCCTTCTTTGATGTCCTTTGTAGTAGTATATATTTCTGCCGTAGTGTCACTAAATTGAACCGTTTATCCCGTTATTAAAAGAAATGAGAACCATCAGTGTTTCCAAAATAAAAATGCTGAATCTTGATATTTCCTGACAAGTATGTGGACAAGCCTGTTTTAACGTCTTCTTAGTCAAGTTACGTGAAACGGTGTGGCCAGTAATTCATCATTATGGTTAATGCAACGCTACTTTTTTTTCCCTTCTCCCTGCCACCAAAGGAAAATTAAAGTAGATAGATTTTTTTTTTCTCTAAGCAATATTTAAACAAAGCTTTTCAAATCGCAAATGTGAAGGCCTATGGCAATATTTAAAGTTTCGTCCAGTTAAATATTCATCAGTATTTAAAGCTTATTTATCTTTGAGAATTTGTTCTTGCATTATTATGTCATTACCATGACATTACTTGAAAGTGGTCTCAAAACAATATTATCGTTTATCACAATACATGGTTTATAAGCCTGCTTGGCCACCACATTAAGCATTACTTGTTTTAAGTCCTTTTAAAATGTTTGCATTTTTTAAGATTTTATAGTTGGTGTTCAGGTATTGATCTTTCAATAACACATGATTATAAAGTGATATTTTCAAATTTCCAGTCAACTTTTTAACTCTAAAACACGACGGGCCGCTGGATGAATGACTGCCCTAGGACCAAACCACCGGGCATAGCAAGTTTTCTAAGGGAAACCTTACAATAACTTCTAGGACAATTTATCATCCAGCAACATTTATTGTGACAGGCTCAAAAATGTGCACCCATCCAGCCTTTCTTCTGATGCACATTTGCTGTAGGTGTCTCTCTTAAGAGGATGTAATTTACCAGTCTGAACACAGACTGGTAGCTCTTGTCATACTGGATACTCGAAGCATTTTACTTCAGAACCACATTCACACACCCTCAGTGGTGATAAATTTATGACTTGATACTAAACTGATGGCAAAATTGCTGCCCAGGGGTGGATCAACATACGGGGGAGGCCTGAATTGAACTGACATCCTTCAAACTGCAAGACTGCTATTCCAAAAATGTGAATGAGTCACCTTATAAAGTTGGCAGGCCGTCCCTATTTTCACCTGACTTGTCTCTAGATATTTTTTTTTGTTGTTGTTTTAGATCCAGGGTGTCAAACTCGAGTCCCCAAGGGGCGGTGTCCTGCAACTTTTAGATGTGACTGCTGCACCACACCTGAATAGAATAATTAGGTCATTAGCAAGGCTCTGGAGAATTTATCTACAGAAGGAGAAGGTAATTAAGGTATTTCATTCCAGTGTTTTGTACCTATGGTACATCTAAAAACTGCAGGACACCAGCCCTTGAGGACTGGAGTTTGACAACTATGTTCTTGATGCGCCATAGACGTCCATTTACTGTTTGGTGATCTACTTGTAGTTCTGTTTCCCAAGAAATTGGAACACCACATCAAGAAAGTGCACTTATGTCTGCTTTTAGATAAGTGTACTGCAAGTTATTACTGGGTTCTGTCTCAGGCTCAAAAATAATCAGTCCCTGTGGGTAATTGTCAATTAATCAAATGGGCGACATACAAAGTTGATTAGCCGCAAGCTAACCAACGAATACAGTGCTTGTTCAAAACGAAACTTGAGGAGTGGTTTAAACTGAAATGAAACATAGTTTACTACAAACTAAGAAGAATAAGGGATATAGTTTGCGGTCTTAAATAGCATAGCAATGCTGGTTGTAAAAATAAAGTAACTACTTACATGTGCATGCCATTTTGTCTAACTACAAGTAGCAGCAGCGTTTGCTAGAAGTCAGATATTAGTTATGTTGGGAAAGCTGCGTTTGTTGCGTAATTTTTGTCAACGTAAATACAGGTATTTACGTTGACAAACCAAATTTTTGATTTTCTAGTGATTGTGGGACTTGAAAAATATAGAAAATGAACAAAACATTTTCTTCAAAGCACCGCTCTACTGGAAACAAATGCATAAATTAACTTCATGCATTTTAATTTGCCGTAGGGAGCATGGAGAGTGCCAGTGAGATCACTAGATTTTGGTAAAGTGTCAATATGCCATCAAGCTGCGGTAATTATCTGACCTCTATTGGATATTACAAAGCTGTGTTTTTGTGTTAATGAAGATTACCAATGATACAGAATGTAATACACCATAAATTACAAAATTACATAAAGTTGTTATAGCAATAATGCATGTTAAATGGGGGGGGAGTACCCATATTTATGCATTTACTTAATTTTCACTTGAATATGTTTGGAAGAGTAACATTTTGAGATGACATATACCTTTCAAGAAATAAATTACGTTGTTACAATCATTTAATCGGAAGAAATATATATGTATTTATTTCCAGCTTTGTTTTAGTCAGTATGCTTTTTATTAGCAACATAAAACATTTTGTATTTTGCTTTAGCTACATCTTCAAACATCCAATTGGAAAGTGTTTCCCAGCGGAGCTCGCATTTCTAGTTTTTCCTGTTTCTAGTAATGTACTGGAATGGGAAGTTCTTGAGAAAATTATTTGGAAGTCGCAGTACTTTATGCTTTCAGTCACCATAAAAATCTAAATTGTAGGAGGCTTTTTTTTTTTTTCCTGCTTCTTGCAGTGTTAGTGAGCTGTGGTTGTCTCGCTTCATTTGGAAGCTATTATGGATGTCTTTTATCCTTTGAGCAGACCTACATGCTCTATGTAGCTTTATTACTACTGGCTTGGTGTATTGGACCGCCAACAACTACCGTCTTGCATTTAGTTTGACTCTGTTTTGGTTGATCACTGCTTCTGGTGGCAGCATTAAAATTAGCTTTGAAGCTTTAATCAAATACTTGTACATCTTGAAAAAATTTAATATTTAATATGTCTTGACAGTCAATAAGTAAAACTGTGACCGAATGAAGGCTATGGTTGTGCCAGAATGCATTGATAAAACCTGCTCACTAAACTGTTAAAATCAATAAATTCTTAACATTAAATATTATTGAAATATTTTCAGTCCCTCTGGGATTTTGTGATACTTTGTGATTTTTACAATAAAAATCAAAGTGTTTGGAAATATTGCCACTTATTTATTACTTGCAAGTAAGAATGTTTTTGACAATTTTTGAGAAAAATCTGCAATAAACTTCCGATTATTAGTGCAATAAAATGTGGGTAATTCTTGTTTTCGCATGAATTTCAACAATAATTCTTAAGAAACTGGAGCGACTGATATAATTTGGCAGTAAACGATGATACAAAGTTTTGGTGAGCCGGATTGGGCCCAGGGGCTTTGACATGTTAGGTGTTTCTTTGCTTCAGCTCAGGTGATTTCATTTAACAAGTGTTTGCTGAGATGCAATCAGATGAATCAGGTGTGTTTAAGCAGGGAAATGTCTAAAACATGCAGGGCAGTGTTCCTAGAGGAGCAGGTTTGGGAAACACTGTCCTAAATGATGACTTTAACTTTTTAGAAACACTTGCAAGAAATCAATTATTGCTCATTTACACAATACCTTATATTTATGAAATGTACTAGTATGTGCTTTTTCAGCAAAACGTATGCAACTCTGACATTGCTCTATTGCGTTTGTTGCTTTGTTCTGATAAATTGGAAGCTGTTTATGTGGCGTTGTGGTTGGAGCTCTCTAGTTCTGGTTTGATGCAGTAGAAGCTCATCTGCTACCTGTAAGAAACACTGGTGGTTTTGTTTGAAGTTTTAGGGGAAGGCAATTATTCCAGCTGTTATTCTAGCAACATGCCGTCATTCCCCTTTGGTGTGGTGAAGAGTGGAGCAGTCGGAAGGGCAGTCTTCTGCTCTGTACTCTACTAAAATGTGTACAGATTTCATTAAGTTGTGTCTTCAGTTTTGATTTTTACTTCTTTACATCCAAATAAAATGTTGATCTTCTGTCAGACCAAGTTTAAAAATTAATATTCCTTATCTGGTAAATGTGTGTCCCTGCCCCCAGTATGCGTCTGGGGGCAGGGACACTCATAAATGTGTGCTCAAACTAACTTGAACAAACTTTTTTTTTTTTTTTTTTTTAATCAAGTGAACACCAATCCTTTTTTATTAGACCTATTGTCCTTGTCTCTTTTAATATTTATATACTCAAAAAATTCCAAGCTACTTCACTACCTCTCTGAGCTACCGTAATTTCCGGACTATAAGCCGCGACTTTTGTCACACGCTTTCAACACTGTGGGCTTATGCAACGACGCGGCTAACTTATGCATTTTTTCTAATGGCCGCCAGGGGCGCTCTAGCAGAAAAGGTTAGAATGAGACAGGTGGAATATGTGTCGAGGAAGACGCACGTTTAATGTAACTTCGCGCTTTGTGTCTGAATAAAATTAGCATATCATGTAACTTCCATTTTCGTCATGGAAAATGCAAGAAGAAATGCATATGACGCAGCTTTCAAGTTAAAAGCAATCGAGCTGGCCGATAAAGAAGGAAACAGAGCTGATGCACATAGGAAGATGAAGACGGCTCTCAGTGACTTAACGGTATGTTTTTTTGTTTTTTTTTAACCAGCGCTGTTAGTGCTGTGCTACCGTGTTGCTGCTGTGTTACTGCCGCATTACAGGCACTGTTTGGAAAGAAAAGCTAAGGTATATTATTAAAACTGTGAAAACTCTTTCTGTGTACCGTCTGTCTTTGTAAATATCTCATGTTTCAATATAGGCGCATGCGGCTTATAGACAGGTGCGACTTATGTATGTACAAAATGGTTTTTCCTTTAAAAATGTACTGGGTCCGGAAATTACGGTACTATTGCGCTCTGAAGACATTCACTCTGCTTGTTCAGAAACCAACCAATCAGAACCAGGAGGAAGGCATAAGATGATGGCAGTAAGACCCTCCTCCTGGTTCTGATTGGTTGTTTCCAGTTAGTACTGGTGAAGAGGAGGAGCAGCTCTTTTTGTTATGTACTACTGCTGTAAAGAAGAAAGTCTAGGAATATATTTTAAATACTGTTCATAATCTCTTTGTAAATTAGAAATCGTAAGGTCTAATGACAAAAAATGGTAACACTTTGACGGGGTGTGCATAAATCTGACATGACACGCTCATAAACATGAAGGAGTCTTTATGAATGTTTATGACTGTTATGAAGTGTCAGTTGGTAAATAATGACACTTTTAATGCAAAGTTGCATTAAAAGTTGCATTAAAAATCCCAACTTTGCATGATTTTGCAAACATTGTCACTTTAGTGCAAAGTTGACCCTTTTAATGGGCTTTCAATGCAACCTTTAGAGCAACTTTGCATGAAGTGTCATTATTTACAGAATAACACTTCATGACAACAGTCATAGACATTCATAAAGACTCCTTCATGTTCATGACAGGTGTTATATCATGTTTATGACAATTCCATGTCAGTTTTATGCACACCCCGTCAAATAAAGTGTTACCCAAAAAACAAATAGGCCACACAATTCTGGTCGATGCGTGTCTGCTAGTGATTCATATCCATTTTCTTTTCACTTATTTCATTGTTTTAATAGAGGAACAAATCATCTGCTGGCTCTTCTTGGCAGCACAACCCGCCTCTTCCAGTTTCTCTTCCCAACTATTGCCGGCAAGGTTAGATAGACACAGAACATGTGGGTAATGAGAACACATGCAGGTATATCATGTAACTTGTATTTGCACAAAATGCAATGTGACCTTAGAATCTATTTCAAATATGTACTTGGTATCACAAGCACAAACCATGGTGCAGGATCAGATGTGAGAATATCCTTAGTCATGCTGGAGTTAGCTTTTTATTTGGTCATCACATTTTTCTTTAAAAATATAACTTGAAATTAATTTTGCAAGTTTAAAATCTTTGAAAGATACAATATTTGCCCATACTTTATTGAATCATATGTTTAGATTTGGTTAAGGATTAAGAGACTTGAAAACAAAGATCAACATCCAATTTTAAAACGGCTTTAAGTCAAGACTTTTATTTTTAGAAGATTGTTCGACAAAAGTTGGGATTTTAAAGATAATGGTTAAATTTAATCAAGCTAAAACGTTAAATCTCATCTACACACCTCTTCTGTTCACAACATCAGGGCTGCAATCAGTCCATGCAAATGACAGGCAGAGGCAGGACTGACAATTAAAATATTAAGATTTTGAATTAAGACATGCAAAACAAGCACACAGTTGACCTCGCGTTGCCTAAACGGGTTAGCATTATCTGGGTTAATAAGTATTTGTTTTTTGGCAACACCCAAAGTTGTCTCATGCATGGAGCTGCCTACGCCCATTATGGCTTCTCTTAGCAAATCTTACAGTGAAATAAGCAGATAAGCCTCAAGTTGGCCATATTTGTTTGCCTCCATGTTGGCTGCTTCCAAGGCAACGGCAAACACGGTTGGCTTTTGTTGAAATAACAAAACTGCAGACAGTGGAGCTGAACAGTCCACACTGAAAAGATAAAAATGACCCAAAAGAAACTCTGGAGAGTTTGTTTGTACAGCAGTATTTTTGGACATCACAGGGATTCCTCCTCGTATCTCAGCTCTCCTCAAAGGTATTTAGACTTGCTGAAGGCAGAGGTAGAGGATACTTTAGTCAGGCCTCATATGTATAATTATGCATTGGCACAACTGATTGTTGCTGTGGCTAAATTTAATCTGTCTGTCCCTAAGTAATTTTCATTTTGCGTCTATTCTATCTGTTTTTTCAAGCCCAGTAAGGTGAATGGTGCACTGGTTTTACTACATCCAACAGTCAAAACCAGTTATTCCAGTATCCAACTCTTGATGATCCTTTGTAAAATTACTATAACCTTTCCAATTATTTGGTGTGTATGTAGCGTTCATTGTACTGGTGGAGCTGTCAGTCAGCATGTCACTTAAAATTCCAGTGAACCATAATAAACAAGTTGGGTTTTGTATGGTCCGTTTTAACAGAGGCATGTCCTTATTCCCTTTTACAAAATACTTCAAGATTGGATTAAAGCTTTGTTTTGCCACCTACGTGTGTTCTGTGAAAGGCCCGACATGACAGAGGGGTTGAGGTGAGCCTGACGGTTACCTTTTCTGTTAGCAACATAGTTGTAAACCCGCATTGTCTGACTTGTGTAGGCACAAGCCAGCTTTGCGGCTTGAGTGAGTGATGTAGGTGATGTGTGGCTTATGTGACCAGTGAGGTCCAGAATTGCAAGACTTCTGGACCTCACTGGTCCAGAAATGGATGAGAAATTCTCATCATAATTTCTGATGAGAAGATCAAACATAAAATAAACATTTTGAGGATTTGTTCTGCCATTACACTGAACTCATCCACCATTATTTTTAAAATACTAGGATGGAAAGACTTCAGACCGATTTTATGTTCAGTGCTGATGTTGATGGTGGACATTGGTTTATTTATCTGTGATTTGTGAATGACCAGAGGCGGCTTGGAATCGACTCACCTTTACAAATGTCTAAGCGGGGTCTGAACTGACTAAAGCCACAGAACCTGCGAACCACACTTATTGAATTATTCAGGAACTACCCCGAATGCTAATCTGTTCTAGGGTTAAATTTGAGGCTACCTGACACCTATGTTTCAATTACTCAATTACCCCCAAAATAAACACTTCAGGTTGAATTGGGAAGATGATCTGTTAAGACTTTTTTTCTTTTTCTTTTTGTAACCACATTTTTTTGTTGTTTTTTTAGCAGAATTGTTTACAAATGTGACACTTTTTATACCTTAATATCTTGCAGGCTTTCTCTAGATTTGAGAAATTCTTCTCAAATCAGATTTCCCATTATCCTCTGTTTGTTCATTCGTATGTGACATTTTATTTAAATTTAAAGCCTGGCCTTTTTCAGTGTTGTCTCACTGAGTCAAGACCGCAGATTGTAATTATGTTGGTTAAAAAAATGGGCTTGATACTTGTAGAACACTTTCAATAGATGGCACTAACTACTTTATCGTTTTATCCAATTTATTACAAAAAATGCACAAGCTTACAGAGAATACATAGCATAGATTATCTAAAGAGTAGGATTATACCAAAATTTCAAACTGAATATAGATACTAACAAAAATAGTGCACTGTTTTCAGTACCACAGTATATATATGTTTGGCAATTTCATTTAGCAAAACAGATATTGTGTTAATATCTTTATACAAGCATATATCTTTAAATCAGTTCTGCAATTATTCTTTTTTATGACTGCTTGTAATAAAGCAATAAACATTTTGAGGATGTTTATTGGCTTTTGTATCAAAAGCCAATTTGCCAAGTTGCATGCATGCATTTTTTTGATACAAATAAAATTTTACTACTAGGGAACAAATAAAGAATCATTCTAATTCTATGCTAAAATAAATTGTATTTTAAAACAAACATGAATCTGGCAAATAAAAACGATATTTTTGTAGCGCAAACAACAATTTGGTTAATTCAAACAGAAACCCTGTGCAATTCCTGTCTTTCTGGTAATTTTTTACAATATTTTTTATTCAAGTTCAATTATAGTAGAGTGTCTTGCTCTGGTTTGTTTCATTACTTAACCATTTAGTAGTTCACTGCACCGTAAACTATAAGAGCAGACTGTTGTGTGATGAGGAGCTCCGCAACTGGGATGTGCGTCCTGATTAGAGCACCGTCATCGGATTGTTGGTGTTTGTGAAGATGATTTTCAAGCGGACAGCATTAGCTTGTGTCATCCAGAAGATTTACGACTTCACTGCTGCAAATACAGGAGCTTTAATGGCCTTTTTAAGTTGCTTTGACATCGGTGAATTGTTGGCCTTAGCAAAGCTAGCATTTCCTTTCTGCCTAAAAGGGAAAGTAGCTCTGAACAACTCTTTGTTTGCCTTGCTGGATAAAGAGTGCTGCTCATAGTGCTTGTTTTCTATCTGTACTTTCCATGTTGGAGTTTAAAACTTCCAGCATCTGCAGGGAGCTTGGGGGGTGCAGAGTGTATTCTGCTGTAAGGAAACTCAGGTGTTCATGGGTCAGTTTAGTTTGATTTTGGCACAAAAGAGTATCTTTAAGTAGCGATTTATATTGTGATATTAATTATTTTGACACCCTTTCTAAAGAATCCACAATCCTTTTGAAATCCAACATCAATGTTTTTTTAAGTCTTTGTTGTTGTTAAGCTTATGCCTTATTAAATATAGCTGCCAATCCCACCAATCAGTTGTTTTATTTAGAGTTGCATGCATGCATTTATCTGGAAGATGAAAACTTGTGTTTCATAGGAAGCTATAAAAGCCTCCTATGAAAAGCAAGACAGACAGGTGTTTCATTCTTCTCTGTCACGTCACTGTGTTAGTTGAGCAAACCGAGGTCGACACACCCAGAGTTTCGGCAGATCCATAGCAGTCAGGTCTGTTAAGAACTGCATGGTCCCTTTCTTGTCGGTGCCTGCCAAGTTCATTACTGACACGCTCATGAACTTGAGTTTAATAACTCATGTTCATTAAGAACATGTGTAACAAGTGTAAGAATCCACAGGTGAAGACCTTAGATTTTGGGTGTACGTCATGACATTAGTGGTGTAATCAGCAATACATTCTGGCTCCAAGACAGATGAGTTTCCTGTGATGGTAAATATGGAGAGTCATGTGAGCACAAAAGTTTATTTAACACTTGAGATCCATACTTAAGATATGGATCCAAGCAATAATTTCGAAACTTGAGATCTGAAATCCAATCCTTGATATCAAGTATAAGTGTCTTGTGTTAATAATTTAATGGTTTACTAACTCTGCAGAGTAAGAAGCCATTGAGGCAAATTTTTAGTTTGGATTTGCTTTTTTTTTTTTTCCCTACAACACATAGTTTAATACTATGATTCATTCTTTTACAATTCTTTGCCTACAAGTTTAGACAATTAAAAATCCATGTGAAAATTAAGTTATTTTTAGTACTTAAAAAAATACCCCTACACAGTTTCTTATATTTGTACTTATTTTGTTTGCTCATTTTAGTGACAGGAACTTTTCTGTATAACCAATTTGATCAGATATTGATACAGATTAGCTCATCACAGTGCCTTTTACCTGAAGTCATTCTGAAACTTTTATACAAATTCAGGATGCTGACAAATTCAGGATGCTGACGATTCAACATGTGCAGCCATCGTGTATCTGTCGTCATGCAGTCTTTTAGCCGAGGGCTATTAATGTGCATGCTTAGCAGATTGCAAACTGACTGTTGGAGCTACTAAATTATGAAAACTTTGAAGGTCAGGAAACAAGTTGTGGCCTTGCATGAGTAGTCATCTGTGTTGAACAGCACCTGGCACTGAAACCACAGGATGAACTGGGCCGAAGTCGGAAAAGTTGAGTAGACTATGACTGTCTACTCAATAGAACAAGTTTATCTAAAAAATAAAGCGTTTTTGTTTTTTATCACTCATTTCAGAAAGGAAAACTTGTACATAGATTTATCGAACAAGCAGTTAAATATTTCAAGTCTTTAATTTTTGTGATTTTGATGATTATGGTTTACAAATATTAAAAATATGAAACTCTGTGCCTTTGAAAATTGGAATACTACTAAACACCAACTGGCTATATTATACCCAACACATTAATGGGGAAGACTGCTGACTTGACCGACGTCCAGGTGACCACAGAAATATTTATGTTGGTGGCCACCATTAAATCGACACAAATTTCCTTAATTTTGTGAGATCCTCAATCAGCCAATACTTGCATAAGAAACTGATCTTATTGTGACATCCCAAATTTATACTCCTCAGCCACCTCCACTTATTCTTCAACGAAGAAAAAAGGGTTTGACATTTCACCCTATTTTTCTTTAAATCTGCAATGACCTACTTTTTGTTCACTTTGAAGATAGGATTGTTTCCACACCTGGACACTAGGCAGTCAACCAGCTCTCTCAACTTCTTGTCCTCTCTGATACGGCTACAGTCAGTTGAGTGTTTATGCAGTTGACAAGAGTGTGTTTTGTACAGGAAGTCAAATGTGTAGAGTGAAAATAAATGGTGAGAGTACAGTCCCCTGTGGTGCTCCTGACACACAGTCCTCTCTCATAATCTGTGATCTATTGTTCCAGTAGTCATTAACCTGTCTTCTGTAGTTTTTGACTACTGAAATCCAAAACTTCTGGCAGAATTAGGTTAATGTAATCTTTTAATTTTACCAAGATGTTTCTTATGACAGGAAGGAATTTTGCAGTGTTGGATTGACCCAGAGCTAAAGACTATTGTGATACAGATGAAGTATTTGTCTGTTGCAATGCCAAAAAACTTTTTCACATTGATTTTACATTGAAATGTATTTTTTCCAAAACTGATGGTAGTCATCTATCAGAAACAAAGTTGTTGGTTGAATGAAAAATAATTTTCAATCTAAACCTTAGTGGTGTAAATAATTTTGAGTTTTATTACAATATAAAAATATCATTCTATATAATAAACTATGAGATATTTGCAGTTAGTCCATTGAGGGAGCCAACAACTTATCTTCAAGTTCTATAATAATACACATGCTTACAGTTTGGTTGAGTATGTTAAAATAAGCCCTTCTATTACAACAAAAAATGCTCTTTTAGCACTGAGTGGAAGGAAACTAGAATGGAAATACAAGAGGGAAAAAATACAAAACAGGTGAATAAAGAATAGTTGCCAAAAATGTTCATGTGTTATGAAAGTTAAGATTCTATTGAAGCGAAGAAGTAGTTTGATCTCACATTATCTCATTGATGCTTTGATAAACACCTAAAACTTTTGTTTTAGGTGTTTTTAGGTGTATTACTATTCTTTCAGGACACCTAAAACTTTTGTTTTAGGTGTCCTGAAAGAATAGTAATACAAATAAGTGATTTTAAAGAGCTCTATTTGTGTTTGAGGGACTATGACTGCTGTGTCATGTGGTAATGACTTATCAGTGCCTAAGAAGGAGGAATAAATGGTTGTTTTCGCCACGCTTAGCGTTATTATAACAGTACCACAAAAATATATTGAAACACATTGAATGCACAACATATGTGCCTTATATGTTGTCTGGAATTTCTTTCACCACTGCTCTATTGTACAGGTGAATGCCAAAACCATTCTTACTCTAATTGCTCAGAAAACTTTTTTTTTTTCTTTACCAACAGCTTGATATACTTTCGCACTTGAAAATATTTCTACCAGTGTTTTCAATTTATCCTCTCTCAACATGGAGGAATGTTTCTGACTGTCTTGCTACATGCAGATTTGTTTTGGTTTTGTCCTGTGGTGTTCACTTGAAGCCCAGGCTTATGTTTTTAGATGGACGGTGTTCTCTCTAAAGATCGACTGCACATTGACACCTCCCCAAACTGATCTGTCTGAGGAAAGGTGCTTGACATTCATTCAATAAGGCTGGTGTGAATGCACTTTAGTATTTTTAGCAGTTTTTTCCCCCAATGACCTTCCATATTTCATGTTATGTGTAGCTACTGTTAAGCAGGGCTCCTGCACAGCAGAAACTGTAGACTCCGACATGACCCTTTATAGCTCCTCATCAAGGCTCCTTTGTGGCGAATAAAGTTTAAATTCCTAATATAATCTTGGGAATAGTTCCCACAAATGGACACTCAGCAATAATTAAGTTTTTCTACATCGAGGCGGGCCTCCAGCTGCGCCATCTGACCCAACTCTGGGCTGTTTAATTATTGTAGTAATTAAAACTCTTTGGACATCACTTCCTGTTTGATGTGCTTGGATAGGCTTCTCAGGAATCATTTACTCAAAGTGCCGTTTGCTTCCTCTTTTTCACCCTTTGTGCCTCCGTTTTGTCCCTCTTGTCTATTTTGCAATTTTTTCTCTGTGTTGATGCTAAACTTTAGGAGTTTGTTTTGCTGAAAGAATAATGATGCTCAGGTTTTTGCTTTAAAGATGAGTTATTATGAATTAGCTGCATAACCTACTAGTTTTTCTATCATTAGCTCATGTGAAAATAAAAATATTGTGTCATTTTAAGTCAAAATGATCCCATTTGTCTACGAGACCCTAATAATCTTTTACTTTTGTTTTGATTCGGTTGATTTTTTTATTTTGCTTCTGTTTGATCCAAGTTGATCAGTTCCTTGTAAATGTAGCTGGCTAAAATGCAACTGTTTTTTCTGGAGGATAGCTGCCATACCAGAGTCACGTTGGGATAATTTTGCTGTTTATTTTACTATTTTGTGGATTAGTACTGAAGTTAAAGCTATTTGGATACATTAGAAAGGCATGTCAGCATGATGGGATGGATACTTTTCTGTTGTTCCTCCTTAAGTATATCTTGTCTATTTGTGGGTGTGACCATTTTATCAGTCTATATTCAGCTGGTGATTAACAACGAGCTGATTTATTTCTCATAGGCAACAAATAAGTCAAAGAAAAAAAAAAACATGAGACAAATGACCACAAATGGTTTTCTTTAATTCAAGCAAATACTGGTGGGAATTCACCAAGCAGTTGCTATATGTAAGGTGCAATTCAAAGTTGCAGTGGTTTTGCACTTGCAAACAAAATTCCTGTAAAGTAAACTTTGAATCATAATAAAACCACTCATTTTTTTATTTTAACAAATAAAAAAAAAAGGCTTTTTTTTTTTTTTTTTTTTTTTTTTTGTGAGTGAGATACATTCGGGTTATGGAAAAAGCAATGGAGCTCCAAAGTCAAAAAAAGATGTGGCTCGCATGAATACACTGAAACATGACACCGCCATTTTGAAGTTTTTTCATTCTGGGTTTGTAAAAAATTCTAGTTTGTGTTTTCCAAAAACACCGGATCCATGTGGATGTGGATCGGTTAAATGGCAAAAAAACTTTCTGTGTGTGGCTCGGAGCTTAGTTTTCCCAAATGCCATAAATTTATTTTGACTGGTTGAGGATGTTTTTTGTTAAAAAATAAAAAAAACTCAAAGCTGAGCTCTCTGGATACAAGCTGAGGCCAATCAGCTGGTGTTTTCTGCCACATTTTTAGAAGTACAGTGATGGAGTTGCTATGGGAACTAGCATTACCCCTCAGGAGTCGCTCCAATGAGTTTATAGTTGCTTGTCCATTACAAAAGCTTCTGCTTGCTATATCAGGCTGGCAGCAGTTACATTGAGTTAAACTGATCAAACATGCAAAACTCGAATCCACTGCAAGGTAAACACTCTTTAGTTTGTCTATGCAGAGTGTAAAATGAACCATCCTTCTCTAAATGCTAGTTGGTAGAGAAATGCTCGAGGTATATTACCAGACTGCAGATGTATGGGGATATTTAGTTTGCTATTAAAGTGACAGTGTTCCATGAATTTCTAAATCTTAGTCAAAAAAGGGCCTTTTCTTTCACTCTTGAGCTCTAGTGAATTTAGAAATTAATCTGGGATAATGCATGTTTCCCATTGCCCTGTGTTTCCTCTAATATTGAGTAAGGACAATATAGAAACAGTGTTTTCCTGACTCTTGGGTCCTTAAAAACCAGTGGCAATTCCCTCTTCTATTTCTTCGATTGAGCTCTTTACTAAAATAGGAAGTGGAATATCTAATAGTGTCTTGGCCCAGTTGACCCAGCGTTAACAAGTTCAATCTGGAAAGGAAACTCCAATGTTGTCTGACCTGCTTTTCTCAGTTAAAGATCCTGTCTGGTTAGAACCGTCGCACTCCCTCACTGTACACTCCTGTCTTCATGTCCTTGGAAGACATTTTAACCGTTTCGTCTTAGGACGCCTAGTGCAGCACAGCACACATTCTGTTATCTTATCAGCCACTGCTGTTTTTCTGCAGAAAACCTGCTCCAACAAGTGTAAATTGTTATGAAACGATGGACTCAATACAATTCACACAATTTCTGAAATACTGACTTTCTAAATAGGAAACTGATAGAAATCTTCACCACATTCTTACTAAAACCTTTTTAAAAAAAACCTTTTTATATTACCAATTAATATCTTAGCTGCATCAAATAATTCTGCTTTGATGAAACAGACCATGTTTGGGATGAGCAATTATTGTATTTGTTCTTTGTGTTCTTGTGTATTCTCATATCCACAACACCACAGGACTCATAGACCACTTATTTACTAGGGTTGTGTAATTTTATCGACTAGGGCTGTGTAATTAAGTCTCTGTAAACAATTATGTTTACAGAGACTTAATTTATTTAGTCATTTCTGCTGTTTATTTTGGATACTTAAAATATCTTCCAGCTCCAGTGTTAAATGTTTATTAGAAAGTAAAGTTTATTGATCTTTGAGCAATTTTTCTTTTTTTTTGTTTTTTTGTATATCAAGTGAAGTGGGTGAGTCCCTGTTTTTTTTTTTTGTTTTTTGTTTTTATCACCAGAAAGAGATTCACTGCTGTTTGGATTAATGCCCGGCACACACTAGTGTAGCTTTCTTCAGTCTTACCCATCGTCAGCACTGAAGTGTGGGTGAACACCAGTTTGTTGCAAACACACCTATTTATAATCAGAGTTGGGTTTAAAAAAATACTTTGGAAATGATTATTAACAAGTAACAGACACTAATATAGAAGAAGCATTAGTTTTGATGTCTTTTATACATTTCAAACAAAGGACTTGTCAATAAGTTGTATTTTACGTAACTATTAAATAGGTGGAGTAATTATAAATGTTCTTTTAATTTGTATCTTTTAATGGATTTCATTCTACACACTAATTCCTCTCTCATGTTTGCAGAAAAACTAGAACCACATTCTTTTTAAACATTCCCAGTCTTAGCCCGGCACTTTTAGCCACTATTACATTATTTTGGTTCACGGTCATTAAAAATATGTGAAGTCAAATCTGTGGTGTTTTCCAGTAGTTGATCTGTGATTTTTTTTTGTATTGTCTTGTATTTTAGGGACAGGTGAAAGTGGCAAGAGCACTTTCATCAAACAGATGAGGATAATCCATGGGACAGGCTACTCAGATGAAGACAAAAAGAGCTATACCAAACTGGTCTATCAGAACATTTTCACCTCCATGCAGGCCATGATCCGTGCCACTGAGACCCTCAAGATCCCCTTGGAGAATGAAGATAACAAGGTCAGCTGTACAAATGGGATGCATGTCATTTCTTTCTTTTTTTTATTTTTTGGAACCACAATCAGTAGATCTGTGCAAAACTGCACAGATGTGACATGTGGTCCCTGGTTGATTATCATAGACTTTTTTGTGTAAATCTGCTTCATTTAGATTCAGATTAATTTCCTTTCAAGACAATTTCATAGAGCTGTAAGGGAAATATTGTCTTTATAAATCAATCTGCATGGTCAATCATGTGATAGTTTCCCAATCTCTCAAAAACAGCGAAATAGCCCTTTACCTTTAAATCTGCTGCGCCATATTTAATGTTAGCGTTTGACAATATTTTCCCACACTTGCTTACAAATGTAGGAACATCTGCCACTTTGTTTGTAATTTTTATGTTTTTATTTTTGTCCTGAAATGATCCCACACAGATCAAGCAGTTTGCACAACTGATTCTTATCTCAACAAACAATATTTCCAAATTTTAACATAACAAAATCTACTGCACCCAAATTGATTTAACTTAAAATGGACCTTATTCTATGTCAAAATGTTGTGATAGCTACAACTTAAAATTCTTGGCATCTAGGAAATTGTTATGAAGACAACAAAATGTAAAATCCAATATATCATGGTTAGTTGTTGATTTTATTTATTTATTTTTAGCATAATGCCTTTCTGGTGCGAGATGTGGACGTGGAAAAGGTATCGACGTTTGAAGAGCCGTACATCACTGCGATAATGATGCTTTGGAAAGATCCCGGGATCAAGGAGGCTTACGATCGTAGGAGAGAGTACCAGCTTTCTGATTCAACCAAATAGTATGTCTGTTTGCTATGTACTGTAATTAATTGCACTTTTTCGGACAGGTCTGGAAGGAGGGAAAACATTTATGGCAGATGAGAGAAACTAAGAATGGCATTTATTTGAATCAAACGTAAATTGGCCTCATTTGGCTCTGTTAGAAAGATCTAAGTTTGGAAACAAGACTCATCTAATTCATAGTTGGGTTGTAATATCTATTCAAGATTCAAGTGAAATAATCATCTAAGTGATTCTTATAATTAATAGAAAATTAATTATCTATTACAGGTATCCGTTGTAAATGACAGCAGTTATTGTTGAAGTCGACTGGAATCGGCCTGTAATGTTGACACGGATTAGTTTGTCCACATGTGTGCTTCTGTCATATGTTCCCTGCATTCTCGCAGTTACCTTGAGGGATTAGGACGAATAGCGGTACCAGAGTATGTGCCCAGCCTGCAGGATGTGCTGCGGGTTCGAGTGCCCACCACTGGTATCCATGAATACCCATTTGACCTGGAGAATATTGTATTCAGGTACTGGTCCCAAGTGCTGCCAATAAAGGCTGACAAACTGTAAAACGGCTGGTGAGCCAATGGGAAACTTTACCACCTTCTCCATCCTCCCTCCGCTGCAGGGACAGGCTCGGCACTAACAAATTCCCAATGGTGGCTCCGAAACACTGTCTGTAAAAATTAACAGGCAAGATCAATTAATTAGTTGGTCTTTGGGAGCTACCATCAAAGATAAAGCTGTATTTCTAAGGAAGTGGAACTCTAATTCCTTATCCTCTTGAAAATGGTCCTCTGTCGGTATATCTGAACTCACACTTTAAGGCGTTTAATCTGCTGTGATGCTTTACTCTCTTTTTCCTTTCTCTTTCTTGTTTTTACTTCCACTTTCTTTTTTCCTTTAGCTATCTAAGTGATCTGGGTCGTATCTCCGACGCGTCCTATCTACCAACCCAACAGGATGTACTTAGGGTTCGAGTTCCCACCACTGGGATTATAGAATACCCTTTCGACTTGCAAAGCATCATTTTCAGGTAGAAGACAATGTTCACTGCTTTATCCAGTCCTGCATTTGTACCTTATTTCTGTTTCAATCCTTTTTAAGCTGCTTTGAATGTTTTTTAAATGTTTAAATGTCTCAAAGCATTTAAACCAATATTGGGATTTATTTGGTTTAAATCCCAAAGTCTAATTCAACATCTGATCCAGTTGGTAATTACCTTTGCAGTTTGTGGATAACAATTGAAAATTAATTATCTACTATTGACTTCATTATTGATTTATAATTAATTTCAGATTGTGTGAAATTGGATTCTGTCAAGTGATTATTAGCAGGTACTACTTACAGTAGATGTGGTGTAGATAGAAATCATAGCCATCGCTAACTTTGATAGTCATATTTGAAGAAGGCTTATGGCTAGTTAGACTAAATAGAAACAATACTTTACACTAAAGATCCAACTTAAAAAATGAACAAAATAACAACTAAACAGATATACAAATCTACAATTATCTAAAAATTAAATTGCATAAAATTTAACATTAAAATTACATCACATTTAATGACAGAAAACTGCAGTGTCTCTACAGCTATAAATGATATTGTGTAGACTAGACAGTGAAGATTTAATAAGAATTTTAACCAATAGAACCTTTGGTAAAATTGGTATAACATTTTTAAGTTTTTTTTTAAGGCGTAATGATACACTTCTTATAAAACTAATAAACTTTTAACTATTGTAGATAAGATGCCTACAACTATTACCTCACTTTGGAAGAAAGATCTGATTAAAAAAAATCCTGTCTGGTTCATTTAGCAACACTTTTGTTAAATAAGGTCGTTACAAATGCAGCATTTCTACTGACTCGGTTGCTATGTTGCCGGGCTTTTTCAGAGCCGCTGCAATACTGACTGCAACAAGAAATCCTTCCTGCCCTCTGCCATCAGGGTCTATATCAGCTTTTTGAAGAACCTTAAATTAATGAGTTACGGCATAATTTATCCTCCCTTTGAGATTAAGAAAAATATTTTAATTGGATTTACAGTTTGGTTCATCTGATCACTTATTTTTGGATATTATAATTTCATTGACCAAGAGCTTCTTGTTGGTGGACTAGTGAATTCTGATGCCGATCTTTGAAGGTTTCACAATGATAAGAAATGCTTTAAAGTTTAAGGTGCATCATAGGAGCTAATATGGCTCATATTTTTTTATGTTTCTCTTGGGAGTAGCTTCCTTTTTTTTATTTTTAAATGAGAGAGGGAAGAAGAGCGATTGCAAATCGATAGGAAGCAATCATGTCAGACCCCTCCCACGTTCGGCACAGCTAGAAATAACTCTGCTCGCAATAAGGCTGTGTTCAAGAGGTTTCCAGCAACCTTGCTGCAGCTTAGCTGATAGGCTCTCCTCTGCTCGACTGTGCTGCCGTTGGCGGTGAATCACTGAATACGCTCAATGACATCAGTTTTGTGCTGTAGGCTTTGAGGATTTAGATTGAGGTGGGTTTTAATGGGAAAAAGGGGTTGATTCAGATTTAACTTTAGTGATTTATTAGTGATGTATTGTCACATTCTTGCTGTTAATAACATGGCTGGTTTAATGCATAATGAAGTGTTCTTTAGCTGATGCATAGCTAGAAGAATAACACTCCTTATGGGTCTAAACTGGCTCTGCTTGCAATTGACTAAGATGGTTTCAATTGTTTTGACAGGAATCTCCATTAGGATGACTGCCTTCATGCTTAATTAGCGTTAAACGTAACAGAACGTGGTTTGGCTAACGTAGGGGAGCTTATGGAGTCAAGTAGGTCACTTGTCATTTCTCGAGGCGGGAACGGAGGTCTTTAATGAAAGGGTTTTATTTTTGGGCTGACTTTTGTAGGAACTTGATTTTATCTGTAGTGTTGCTTTTTCTGGTCACTTCACCTTTTATAGCTTGATGGTGTTTTAGCTTAGTACCCCATAATAAAAGGGAAGTTTTTATGTAAAAATTACATATTTTTTTTAGCCTGATATCAAAATTTTTTGAAGTCATGTTTAATATAGATGGAATATTTATTATGAAGGTATTATCCTTCATAATAGGATACTATGAAGGATAATAATATCCTTCATAATATTATTATTAATAGCACATTTAATAATTGTGCTATTAAATGACACTATGTACATGGAAAACGCATAATAATTCCCTTTAAAGGAAAAAGATAGATTTTTGCTACTTTGTTAGATTTTATTTAAAACCAGTAGTTCATGTTTGAAGCCCTTTCACTTGGTTTCATTTTAAAAGACTCATTAAATCAATATCTAAAACAAATGTGTACTACAAAGTAACCAGAGTCGAGGAGTGCTGCATTATAATCAAAATTTAAACATGTTTTAAAATCTGTAAGTGTTGCTTTCTGCATGAGCTTTCCGTTGCATGTATATACATGGTACGCTAGTTTGTACTAGGTACGCCAGTTTTTCATAATCCAAGGGAAGATTTGCTCTGTTCACACTATTTTATTTCAGACTTTCTGTAATAAAAATTTTGTTCATCTTCAGTATTAAAACAGGATGTTTGGTTTGCAGGATTCATGATACTGGGTTTTTAAATCAGGAATTTGTAGTGATGCTCTCATAATGTGGCCACCTATCTACTAATGAGTAAAAACAAAAAATTAAACTTAACTCAATTTTCTTCCAAAAATCCAACCTCTATATTCTGATTTAACCCTGATTATTTCCCAAGTTGTTTCTTTGGGTGCTCTCTTATCACACTTTTCAATCATTCCTATCACCTCTGAGCATTATTATATTAAATTGTTCCAAGGTTTCAATTTACTAAACCTAAATATTTACTACTTTACTATGGGAGCCATATTAATAACATCTAGACATAGAATTGATTGTAATTCTGTGTCATGTGTTTCCATTTGATCTACCCCATCCTGTCCTATCAGGATGGTGGATGTTGGGGGTCAGAGGTCAGAGAGGAGGAAGTGGATCCATTGCTTTGAGAACGTCACCTCTATCATGTTTCTGGTGGCGCTCAGCGAGTATGACCAGGTTCTGGTGGAGTCCGACAATGAGGTAAAACATTAGCGCTCCTTTTTTCACAGCTGCTCTGGATTTTTAGATTTTTTTTTTTCTTGCAGTAAAATTTTTCATTAAATCGTATTCATATATTTCATAAGACAATCAAAAGTGGTGCCATTAAAAAAAATTAAACTCTGTCTAATTTAATCTAATGTATAAAAGGAGATGTATTTTTTGAAAACCTGAGGGGTTTGTTAGGGAACATTTATTAAAAAATGGCATCATGAAGATAAAAGAAACACATTAGGAAAGTCAGACCGAGAGTTGAAAGGATGTTTATTCCAGTGTAATAAATTGCAAATAATTCCTTTTTTCTTAGTATATATATATATACATATATATATGTATTTTTTTAATCAGAATAAATATCTCAAAATATTGTGATAAGATTCTAACTCTATATTTCCAGATTAGCTACATCTAGGGCAATCTTGGAAGAGGAGTTGTTGAAAATGAATGAATAAATTCAGATTTTCTCAACTTTTTTTAGTAGCCTTAGCAAAGTTAAATATAATTGCTTATATTTACCTTATCCAAGAAGACACACAGATGTTTAATTCATATAAGACGGCACAAATGACGGTCACCCAGTAGATCAATTTGTAACTCTGTTTCCTGCTAGAACCGTATGGAGGAGAGCAAAGCCCTGTTCAGGACCATCATCACATATCCCTGGTTCCAGAACTCCTCTGTAATTCTGTTCCTCAACAAGAAAGACCTGCTGGAGGAGAAAATCATGTTTTCTCACCTGGTTGACTATTTTCCAGAGTTTGATGGTAATCTTATTACTTTACATTTCACTTTTTTTACATTAGCACAGATTTAGTGTCGCTAAATAAAATGCTCAAGTGATGTGCTCTTTGTCACCTTTGAACTGCTGGCGTATATATACTGTATATTTTTTCTTACTTTTGAGTGACACCTTGTGGTTGTTATGTGCGCTACAATACAAAATTAATTTTTAAACGTATACGTACATTCTTTTACAGACTCACTGCTGTAAATTATCACTATATACACATTTATCTAAAATTTTTACTTTTGTTCTCTATTTCTTTTAAGGCTTTCAAATGGATTCCCATGTTTTTGATTATTTTGCCAAAAAAGGACAAAAAGACAAAATTATCTGGTGTCTATGAAAACAAACAACATTCATATTGAGCGTAATCATGAGATGGTTGTTGTTTTCCCAGGTCCTCAGCGGGACGCTCAGGCAGGTCGGGAGTTCATCCTGAAGATGTTTGTGGATTTGAACCCAGACAGTGACAAGATAATCTACTCTCACTTCACGTGTGCCACCGACACAGAGAACATCCGCTTCGTCTTCGCAGCTGTCAAAGACACCATCTTGCAGCTCAATCTCAAAGAGTACAACTTGGTGTGAAGGGAGGATCCGCGAGTGAGACACCGGTCTCTCAAGACACACTTGGTGCAGGAATTACTCTCCAGAGATGTACGCCTGCATGAAACACACTGCTGCACAAAGAGATGAGCAATGCTTCATTCTTTACCAGACCAACGCTTATCCCTTTTTGCTCCTTCTCTTCATGCGGCTGTTTGGTTTGTTGACAGTTTAAAGATATGATTTTTCTGTTTTGTGGTTTTTACCAACTGCTGGTCTTGCACAGTCACAAATTTAAATAGAACACTTTTGTCCTCTTTTTGGATGCCTCCGGCACGCCTCTTGGCTCTCTGTTTGGCTCACTTTTTTTCTACACTACATTATCATTTATTTTTTAGTGTTGGAGGTAGGCAGGAGTGGGAGGGGGCATCTCTGGGTAGAACAAGCCTTTGTGGACAAAGGGCTCTCTCATGCATGCTATACGCTACAGCATGGGTTTGTGACACCAGGCTGCAGATTACTGAACTCTGCTTATCTGCGAAGGATGACTAATTTAGGCAATGCTGAGGTGCAGTCAGGTACTTAGTACTCCAATTGTTTTTTTCTTTTTCTTTTTTAATCACCCAGATTTCCAGCAGAGCAGATAAGCTCTATTGAATGTAAATAAGGTTTTGATGCTGGCCACGCAGAGTGAGGGCTGTTACAAAGATGACAAATGTTCTCTCTTCACTTTAGATATATTCAGAAATGTTAACTTCTTGAGCCTATTATTTCTGCTATTGTCTGTTAATTATGTTGAAGATGACTACTCAAAGGAGTACATAAGAAAAAGTTGCAATTTGTTTAACTATCAATTCTGCAAATTGTCAGTGATAACACGAGTGGTATTTATTACTGTTGTTGGAGTTTTCACATTGCCAAATTCAAACTAGCTGGGGTTGTTCATTTAAAAAAAAAAACATTATTTTGTCACCAGGATAATGTCCATTCTTTAAATGTTACATATTGAGAAAAGAGATTAAGAATCTGAAGTTAGAATCAATTGGGTCAGATTCCCATGTTTCTCAGTGGCATTTTTTAAATGTCAGTTTGATTGTTCATGTAATTGAAATTGTTTTCTTTTTTTCAATTTTAAATGCAATTGGTTATTCCTGATCACTACCATGGTAAGATGTCGGGGAACTACAGCTTTTAGGTTGCTGATTTAAGCTTCCGTTAGTCCTGAACATTCATGGGGCTTTTTTTTTTTTGCCAAAATAAACACACAGTGATCAAATAGGGTATTTTTTTTAATTATTATTTATCACAGCTCTGTTGACTCAGTATTCCAAACCTTATTTCAGATAATTTTTTTTCCAGCTTTGTTAATGGAAAAAAGTTTTATACTGCTGTAAACTATCCAAACTATTTTATGGACAAGTGTTCTATCTTTCTGATGATGCATCATGTTTAGTTTTTGCAGGTCTGTTTTGATGTAATTGCTGATTGGGGAAAATAGTGTTTCCATGTCAGGTTTGTGCTTCATGCAAATCAAAACAGACAAAAAAAGAAAACTTTATGGTTAAATATTTGCTGTTTTAAAGATTCTTGCAGATTTTTGGGAAAATTTATAAGGATGTGCGTTGGCTATTGGTACAAATCCCATATCACGTGTTTTTCCGGGTAGCTGTTGAAATACTTCTCTAAGATTTGTGATTGCTATTTTTGTCTTCACAATGTAATTCAGGTGAGTTTTCATAACTTTTTCATCATAAGGGCTACTCCTAGCAGATCTGATTGAGCTCAAATGACTATAGAAGACAAAAAGAGCTAAAGGTGCAATTGATGACCGGGTGGGTTGGGGTTTTGGCCAGCTGAACTGAGTTGGACATGAGTTCAGGAATGGTGACGCTCCTGTAGGAAGTCTGGCCACAGTCCACTTGTTTAGTTTTTGGTTTTAAATGAAAAGGAAAGAGGAGTTTTCTCAAAGTCCACTTGGTGTCCGACCTGTTGGACTGTACCGTCCAGTAATTCTGATGGGATTCCTCAAAGGGTTTTTTGACCTTCATTGTTTTCCATAACGTGCATTTGTCTTTACATCTACAGTATTTCCATGTTTGACTTTAACTTTGACCCCTTGTTGGAAGGGCTAAGATAATTTGAGCCTCACACTGTTTAGAAACACAAAGAACTGGGAGGGTCTTATGAAAGAACAGTTTAGATTTTCTCATCTTTTATTGTTGAGAAGTTGGAACCTTCATGAAGTGAAGTGGACTGTGCTTTGCTTTGTTTTTTTTGGGGTTTTTTTCCCAACCAATTTATGTTGTGAAATACTCAAGTGATTAACATTTTTGGCTAATTTTCTAGATTTCTACACAGTCTTGAGAGATTGATTTGATTTAATCATTTTACAAGTTTGGAAAACGGTTAAATCAAAAAAACAGACTATGGGATAAAGATGATGTACATTTCAATGCTTTCTTATTCTGTGACATCAAAAGGAAAACTGCTCTGAATATCTGACAAATTAAGGGCTGTTCAATGTCAGATTTAAGGTCTACATAGCACATTTTTAAAATAATTTTAAGATTAGTAACTCTTGCTCTAGAGTCAAGTTAAAACAACCTTAAACAACTTACAGTAAATGCTGTGCACTTTAGATGTCTGGAATGTCATCAAAGCTGCTGGAAAAATATAGGAATTTCAGAATAGTTTGGAAAATGTTCATAAAAAACCCTGAGTGCCACATCCCTCCCCCTCGCTTTTTTTTTTTTTTAAAGATTGTTTCAGAGCTAAAAGTATTTCTTTGGCTCTAAATATTTCCATGCTTGATGCTTTAAAAAAAAAAAAAAAAAAAGAAAAAAAAATGCAGCTAATTAATCATGTTCATAGAGTTTCTTTCAAAGTCGCAAGTTAATTTGGTGAATGACTAACATAACCACACAACAGCATTGTTTGCATTGTTTGGAAAAATAAAAAACAGCATGTGTCACTCTGAGTGATGATAATTTTGGAGTTTGTAAAGTCCATGACTTTCAGGAAGCATGCTGATCTCCCAAATTTCAGCTTACCACCTTAAACAATGTGTGTAGCCTGTTCTTCATTTGATCAGTTGTCGTAAGGCAAACTTGGTGGGACTCTGTAAAGATTAAATTGTAGGCTGTCAGATTTCCAACTAGACTTCAAAAGGGGCCAGCAGTGAAAGTAACGTGGCAATGACACAGTTATCAGAACAGCTGGGTCACTCCTTTTGAATCCTTTCACACAGATTGCTACGTTGCTTTGTTCTACATGTGAAACATTTTCAGAAGTGGTTTAGTTCACAATCCAGTACAAAGACTGTGCCAAAAACAGACATCAAAAATGGTTTTGAATTTGACCCAACACTTTGGTACATTTTATTGATGCGTTTCTTGAAAGATGACCTTTTTTCCCCCAGAAGAAGCCTCAGTATTAGTCTATTTATTAAAGTGCTTACCAAGTAAAGGTACTGAACAGGTCCAATATTGGTCAGAGCAGTGAATAAAGAGGAGGATGATTCTGCTGAGTGTTTACATTCACCATTTTCCCACTCTCCTTTTTTTTTATTTGATTGAACTGTGGACTGTCCACATTGAAGCTACAACACTGCAGTGGGCTTGCATTTGTTAACGTAGATGTCCATTCAAGCATTGTTGGTACTTTGAGGTGTGTGTGTGTGTATACACAATTGTTTAAGCTTGAGCTCCATCCTGGTCTGAGGATTGGACGTACAGTGATTATTATTAAAAGCTATCTTTGCTTATTGTTTGGTTTTCTTTTATAAGATTTACACACCTTAACACGTGGACCACTTTAAATAACTTTTTCTTTGTTGTTAAATCAACAGTTAAGTTTGTGTAGTGGTGTACAAATTGAAAGTAATGCTTTTTTTTTTTCTTAAGTATACCAAATGTAAATTCTGTACAATGTGTGCCAATCCCCTTTCTTTGTAAAGCCAGACTCTTATCAAGTGCCGATGTTGTGAAAAATCAGAGGGCCTGTATAGTTCCACGGCCCACTTTTTAAAGCAAACACTAAGTATATGATTAATTAACAAGAAAAAAAAAATACACTATTATATATTTAAGATTAATGATGAACTGCTGTTTTTAAGATAAGTGTCAATTGATTTGCATGTGTTGTGTCAGGTTGGGGGAGGATTTGGGTGGGTGACAACTGTTCTTGCGTCACCCTTAAGAGAAGGGTGGAAATGGTTATTAATTTACAGTATTTTAGCCATATTTCTCTTTTTGTATGTTTCATTTCAGCCATTGTTGCCTGAACCTCATTCAAACATGAAAAATGATGATTTTTACATAGCCTTCTCCTTTTAAATGTTTTCAATTGGAATAAACTATGTTCCTATACTCTCCTCTTGCATCTACTGGTGTTACATATTTTACTTTCTGTAGACATGTCAGGTTTTTAAAGCGATTGCCTTTTTTTGTTGTTTCCCCCTCCATTTTTTTAATACAAATCTTTTAGTTTGGGTTTATTCTCGAAGCACAAGACTAGCCTTTGAACGCAGAAAAAAAATCAAGTTTCCAAACTACAGCAGAAATTATGTTTGCAAGTCATCTTAGCTGGGGTATTCCTTAAAGTATGCAAATGTTATTTTACTTTTAAAGATATTGTGCAAAAATAACCCTGCAGTTTCTTCCATTTTTCATATTTTCAGAATTTGTAGCTATGGAATACGAATTAATTGGAGAGAAAACGAGGCTGCGTTTTATGTTTCAATTCTACAGTGAATGACAGGTGTGCAGACTGACTGATCTAACATCCAGCACTGTGCTGTAATGTTTTGTCTTGTTGAAATGAGATGCAGCCCATTTCTACAAAACCTGTTGAGGGTTCAATAAGAACGATCAACTCGTTTGAGCTTATTGGAAATGTCTAAACCTTCTAACGTCTATTTCCACACTCCACCTTGTTGAAAAGAATTTTGATGATCTTGCATTGAGGCAACAGCAAAGAGCAGCAGCACCACACAGCCCATTTGATGTCTTTGTTTATTTCTAATGCACAAGATGAAGAGGTTACTTAATATTTTCTGTGTGTTATGCTTTATAATACTTTTGGGATTTTAAGAAAATCAGATTTATCTGTTCATCACTTCCTTCCTCTTAAAGAAGTGTGGATGTTGTCATGATGCATTTTCTTTTTTTTTCTTTTTTATTTCCATCCCACCTCAATCATTGTTGAACTTTGAGGGATACAGATCCCTCATAGGATAAGCATATTTTCCTCTGAAGCATGTTGGTGTGTAAAACAAAATTACAGCACCTTCGAAAAGTATTGAAAGCACCCAAGTGTCTTCTGTCACCTTACAAACACAGAATTCAATGTATATAATTGAAATTGTATGACTGACCAACACAAACTGGAGTGCAATATAAATATATTTTACTGTTCCTCAGCAAAGTAACACAAGGTAAAATATGACATCAGTGAGACTGCACCGTAATAGCAGATTTATAGGATTTAAAATACTGCAGTTAAAAGTATCACTTATTTTCAAAGAAAATATGACTGAGATTTGCATAAAATTTAAATGTGCTGCATGTTTGTGATGTAGGAAAGTATGGAACTTTTTTTTTTTTTTCCCAAACCCTCTTGAGTAAATATTTTTGTAGTTTCATTTTGCTGTAGGCACAGCTGCAAGTCTTTGTGCCTCAACAGCTTTACACATCGAGAGACATTTTGCACATTCTTCTGTGCAAAATAGCAGTCGCTCCATTAGATTGAATGAGGAGACGGTTTTTAAATCACATTCTCTGTTGGATTTATGGCTTAGTTTTGACAGAGTCATTCTAATACATTATATACAGCATTTTATTGTATTGCTGGATATACATTCAGGGTCCTTGTCCTGCTGGGGTTTGAATGTTTCCCCAAGTCTTGAATCTTTTACAGCCTCAAACAGGATTCATCCATCTTCCTATCAACTCTTCTAAGCTTCCTTGTTCCAGCAACTTTCAGATGGGTCTCTGCTTCAACACACCTGAGTCAAATAATTAGGTTATTATCAGGACTCTGTAACTTGACTGCACATTGAGAAAGTAATTCAGTAATTTGATTCAGCTGAGAAGCTCTGGGACACATTGAAAAGCAGCAGGACTTCAGCCTTTGATGGCTAAGGTTGAATTCCCCTGCTGCAATGTTTCAAGTGTTCAGCTACAGCTGATCTCTGAAGGCAACTGACTGCTGTGTTTGTTGTGGTATCAGAGTAAAGGGGTTCAAATATAAAAGATGTCTGCTCTTTAGGGTTTCTCGATCACACAAAACGCACTGGATTTTGTTACTGCAATATGACGATAAGGAATGTGAAGTCTCAAATAAATGTTGGAGCTAAATTTAATTAGCCACCATATGTATATATATTTTTTTAATTTAATTTTTTATTTTCCTCCCCACTGAGTTATAGTTGCGTGGTGCAGTGATGGAGTGGGCGCCCAATATACAGAGTCTGTGGTCCTCAACGCAGCCGTACGGGATTCAATTCCCGACCTTGTGACCTTTGGTGCGTCTCTTTCCCACTTCTTGTTCCTGTCTGGTGGCTGTCAATAAAGGCCATTCAAGGGCAAGAAAGGTTTTTTTTTTTTTTTAAAGTACTGAATGAAAATATAAAAGGGACAGTTAATTAAAGGTTTTAAAAATACATCAGTAAATTGATTATTTAAAATGTGAACAAATTGTTTACTTTAATGAATAATGGAGCAATTATATCACTTATACTGCTCTATTTCTGTCACTTACTTGCATTTTACATTTCCTGCCATTTCACGCCTGACGGCGTTGATATACCGTCTTTGTCCACTAGGGGCGCTGCTTGCTCAGACATCGGCCTACCATGAGGCGCATAGATCCCCGCTGTGTAGATCTGCTCGGCGCTCATCTAGCGGCTCTTATATCTGTGCGGGGTTGTTCTGTTCTCAGCAGCGTTTCTGGTCCGTCTACATATCCAGCTGCTTCAGCGACCGGACTCACTATTTTTTGGGGGGGCTTCACCTCCGTTGGCCAAATCCACTCCGCTTAATATCGAGCGCTGCTCGGTTCGAGGGGGATAAAGAGCGAGTTTCAACTCCAGCCCGTGAACGTCACTATTCTGAGTGGATCAGCCGCTTCAGCGAAATAAGACATTTGTTTATTTCTTTAACGGACAGCTTTTTTTTTTTTTTGGCCTGCGTCGGCGCTTCATTAAACAGTGGCATTTAAAAAAAAAAATTTTTTTTAAAATAAATCACCTATTTATCAACCGTGGTCGTGTCGAGCTTTTGAAGGGGCAACACAAGGCGAGAAAGGAGGTTTTATCCAGACGCCTCCCTCTCTTTCTGTGTATATAACGTTATTAATTTACAGACGTTGAATTGACGCTGCCGCCGCGGAGAGCTCGCAGCGGCGATGAATCATTTTAACTGACAGCTTTTGAAGAATTAGCCAGCTTAGCCGGAGACACGAACTGGAAACCGATGGTGCTTTTCTGCTCACATACGCAGTAAAATACCAGGTTTGGGGCGCAGGCAAGCACAGCTACAGCTGATAACACTACCGACTTCTCTGTTGTTTTTTTTCCCCCCTCCCTAAAGGCTGCAAAGTGCAACACTTGCCGTTTGGCTCGAAGCTTGTTTTGGTTGAAAGGGGGACTGCTAGCTGCCGTTAGCTAGTCGCGCTGCTAACCCTGGACAGCTCCCGAGAAAGGCTGAGCTAGCTTTGGACAAAGGAGCAACGCAGCGGGGAGATTTACAAACAACCGGGCACACACGTCGTGTTCTGGAGCGACAAACAAGGACCTGACATGATGTTTCCACAATCAAGACACTCAGTAAGTTGTTCGGATTTTAAAGCGTGCTCAGTAGCCCTCTGGATAAGGCAAATGACGCGTGAAACTTCCTGTGATTAATTAATTGTTATAGATTTGTTCGCTGGGAGGTTCTTTTTAAGTTCTGCAGAACATTTTTCGGATGTTTGACGTAATGGTGAATGTGTCAAACGCTGCATTATTAGATTTCACAATTATGTTTTTCCCAGTCCCCAATTTTGTCGGTGACATTTGTTACAATTTCAACATGAAATATAAACCCGTTAAAACATGTGTTAAAAATGGCAAACAAGTGGCAAACACAAATGATAGACTGTCATATTTAGGTTCGTCTGCGGATGAGTGGGGGAAAAAAGCGCAATTTTCTGTTCCCCTAAATCTCAGGTCTCCTTGGTAACAGTAATTCAGTTTGGGGCAGGCGTTCATCAGTGGTGTGGGCTATCAGCCCAATGGTCTAACACTCATGTTTGGAGCTTGGCAGAGCTGTGTCTTTGTCAAATGTCAAGATATTGGTGGAAAAAGAAAACAACGGGTTTGTAATAATAACCAGTATCGACGTGTACCAAGGTTTTAAAGAGTTCCAGTTGCAGCAAACCACTAAAGCAGTGCTGCCCTTTCCCCACTCTTTGCTGATGGTCAGCTGGCTGAAAGACAGCTCAGACACGTCACCAAAAACGAAGAGAAATTTGGCATTCCCACTCATGAAGAACAGAATCCAACAACACATTTTAATTTTTTTAAAGTCACTATTGATTTAAAACTGCAGTTTGCAAGCTATGTGGGCTTGCCTGGTATAATGCAGTTGCAGGCTCCCTGACCAAATAACTCAAATAAGTGGCTAATATCTAGTTATGATTTTCTGAAAAGCGCAGAATGATAAAAAGAACATTCTGTGGAATAAAATATGATGATATATCGTGTCCATCAAGGCTAGTTACAGACCATCATTTCAATGGCAAGCAGTGAATTCATTGAACTGATGTATGAAACCAAGCAGTCAGTTGAGTTATCACAAACGGTGTGATGATTGCAGTTAAACACATCATTATTCAACCTCAACTATACTTACTTCACATGTTGTGATTTTTATCAGTATTGGAAATGGTTTTAGTTTTAATCGTAATCAATGTCATTCGGGTCATAACAGTCTGCCTTTTTCTGGTACAAACGCAACAGAGAACTATTTTAGCTTTTTATAGCTTTTTGCTTCCTTTCATTAGTTCTTTACAACTGATGAGGTAAATGTTGTTTAAGGCATTCAAACCTAAAAGTCTTGCGGCATGAATAATTATTCGCTGCACAGTGGGGATGGTCTTGCTGGGAAATGTCAGAGTTGGTAGCAGGATTTTAGGCTTATAGTGTGGTTCATCGGATTTAATTAAATACTTGTACAGCTGTGGCCAGAAAGTATGTGTACCCTCTTTCATGTGAAGACAATGCACATCAAGGAATAATAATGAAAACCCAACATGGATTTTCTAGAAAACCACACTGCCATTGTTGACATAGAGCTTATCAAGATGCAGGAATTGCTTTTGCATTGCAATAGCTCAAGCCTTTTTACATTGTCTCTTTTTCGCTCTGCTTCTTTTTACCTTTGGAGCGGTTTCTTTGCAGTCTGAAAATGTTGTAGAAATTGCCTGAGGGGGACATCATGCACCGAAGCAAATGTCCACAGCATTTGTTCCAGACTTCTTGCAGACCTTTCCATCTGCCCCACAGGCAAACTACCCCACAAATCAGTGAGTGAGAAAATTTGCAAGCACAATTCTTGTGGCCTTTGCCACAGTTGTGCATGCATACTCACAGGAATTTGTGCTGTAGTGTTTTCTGCTGACCCATATGTTGTTTTACACTCCCTGCAATTTTGTGTTAATAAAGACACACTGTCAATGTTAAAACAAAAGGAGGAAACCTCACAGACTGATCTCAAAGCATAGTAGAGAAAATACAGCTATCTTTTATGTTGTACTCTGTGCATGATGTACTGCCTCCTGTGAACTCCAGTCAGCTACTCACTCACACCCCCACAATCCCCTATCCTTCGGATTTCCAGCTGCGAAAGCTCATCGCTGACTGACGAATACCCCGCTGTGTGGTACATTGTGAAGAGCAAGTGTAGACTTAGTCTGGAGCAATCTCTCAACCCACGAAAACCTGAAAACCACTTTGTGCCACAGCATTTCAATCGGATTGATACCATGACTTTTACTTTCACTATTACAGCATTTTGTTTTCTCTTTTTCTGTCATTCTGTTGTGGATTTGCTAGTGTTGTTCTGTTAGCAAAATCCATAGCATTTTACTCCTGAATACTCTGGTATACAATTTATAGCTGACTGTGACTACATTGTGCTGAGACCTGCTGTAAACTGACAAATCTACAAGCTGACTCCTTGTATTTTTCATGGACAAGAGGCTTTTTGCTGTCAAATTTCAAAACGATTGATGGGGACTGTCTTTGCTTGATGCACACACTTGATTCAGATTTTAGCAACTGAAATGCAGAAGGCCACAGAGTATTAAGGACATCCTGAAGGGTTTAAAGAAAATGATGCATGAGGAAAATTAGTATTACTCACAACTGAAATCAATGTTGCAATTGACAGCAATAATGTTAGTTATCAATTTCCCATCCTTTTGGAAAGGCTTTTAATTTCTCCTAGATGGGGTCACGAATGCAGCTTTTGGTTGGAAGTACTGTGATGGTGTGGGGCCATCAGCTGCCTCTCTGGAGTCAGATCTTGTCATAATTGGAGGCAATCTCAATGCATGAAGGGATCAAGATGGATTTCTGTAACCACTAGAAATCCATCTTGACCATTTGAATTTGGTCTGCAGTCCGGGACTATTTTTTTATATTTTCATTTCTCTATTATCAACATCAAATAATGGTGAAGACCAATTGGTTTACATGTCATTCAAGTGAATTATGTCCACTTTCATGACAATTTGAATTGTTTAAACAAAGTTTAATAGCAGGCATAGGAATGTGACCAGCAATGTATAAGATATTTTTGTTTTAGTGGGATATATTTTCTGTTCTGTTTTCCAACTATTCCAACTTTTTATAGTTTTTCCTTTTCTTTTTTTTTTTCTTTTTGGTTGAAACTGGTTGAGTCCCTCCCCAATTGGGCTAAAACCTCAATCAACTTTTCTGAGGTGAAACAGCTGGCGTACTCCTCTCCTGCTTGAATTTCATTTTTTATAATCCAATTGAGTGCTGTGGTGCTGCTTGATTTTAGCATTAGGACCCCAGGACCCAGGATTAAATGTGAGGTTTGGGAATTCAGCGGGCCTTTTTCTCCGGAGTTACAGCTGCCTCATTTTTACTCCGAAATATGGCTTGTCAACTTCCGCTGTGGCTTCACACTTCAATATGCAGTACACACTGTACTTGTCTTATGTCATTACATATTGCCTTTACCCGACTGCTGTGGTCTAAAGATGGGGGAAAAATGATGATGCATACGGAGATATGTGTGTAAAAAAAAAAAAGAAAATCAAGAGAAAGAAGTGATAATAGAAGAACTAATCTGAACCTTCATTCGCCATCAAATCTACTCTATATTATAATCTTTAGGTTACAGTACTTTTAAACTATAGTTATTAGTCGTGTCCATTATCAAGTACTTGTGAAAACAACCCCGTACTACAAACTAAACCACGTCTGTGCTCGACTTTCCTCCTGTGCTGCTACTTTCTCTCATGTGTGGAGAGGTGGAACCACTTGGAAATTTTCCACAAAAAATAGTTTTTCTTAACAAACCCCACAGCCATGTATCCTGCGCATGGGCGTTTTCACACCTGAAAACTACTTAACACCTCCGTGGGGTTTGCTTCGGAAAAGTTTCACTTCGACACAAACACTCTTTGAAACCAGGGCTCAGAGACTTTGATCACTGGAGACGTGGAAAGGCACGCCTGAATTTAAACGAAAATGTTACTGTTTCACTAAAATACTGCTCCACGTAAATGACTTGAGTATGTTAACTCACCTTGGTTTATTTGCGGCGTTGGTAGGGATGCTGACTTGTTTGGATGGTTGTGAAATATTGACTAGTCAGTACATGAAGAAAAGACGATGAGGCAGAAACATATTTACTCACAATGCGTTCTGGAGTATTCACACACATCGTCACACACTTCATTCTACTTACTTTTTCTACACTTGGGAGCTAGTTGGATATAGGTAATTTGCTAGCATTTATTTTTTTATGCAAAATCTAAAAAAAATACATACAGGTGAATTCAGAAAGAGAAAGCATACTTTCTTTACAGCTTTTTACAGGGACTCAGGTTTCCATTCGCCCTTTATGTGCACACTTTAATCCCTCGCCATGGCCACAGTTCATTGATTTAAGAGATGGAAGGGGGGAGGGACATCACTTGATTGTGGCACATTGCCTGACCCAGTTGACAATGTTTGGCATATTGTTTTGGTGTTGATTAATCCTAATGCAGCTTCAACAAAGCTGGGCTGTGGTGTGAAAGTGGAACAACATAAAAGCTGAGTGCCAGAGCGGGAGAGCAGCACAAGTAATGCGGAGGGGAAATCTCTCAGGTCCCCTGAGCTCAATACTCAACTGCAGAGATGGCCACAGGTTGTACGCACACACAGACCACCCCCTCCTTTTCTTCCTCCTCCTTGTCTCCTTTATCACGCGTTTCCTCCCAGATCTTCTGTAGTGGTGGGAGGGACAGGGGCAGAGGGTGCACAGGCATTATTAAGCCCACTTGAATTAACAGAACAGCCCCCAGCCTTTCCTCTAAAGCCTCCAGCTGGGGGGAGCTTAATCTCCATGGTCCCCTGTCTCGTCCATTAAACAAACTCCCCCGCCCCTTTCCCATCATTCTGCAGACACACACACACTTCTGTGTGTGTGTCTGCGTGAATAATAAGCCATGCTGTGTGTGTCTGGCTTATTAGGAGAGCTGGACATTTGCGTGCACACCCATACACGGGATAATGAGAGAACGCAAGAGCGCCCAAATATTAACTGTAGCTCTCCTTTCTGCATGTAATTATTGCTCTCATACATGCTTAGGAAAAAAAAGGTTTTTTTCTTTTTTTTTTTTTCTTTTTTTTTCGGCACACACATTCTCACCAGCCTCAAGAGTCTTATCTGCTTTTTGTATCTGGGGAAACAAATTGAATGTGGGTCTTGACACACGCGGGCCAGCAGATGTCTGGGTTGTTGAGGGTAGGCCAGCTGATTAGCATGACAAACGCAGCCTTGCGGCCCCCCCGACACTCAACCCCACTACACAACCAACCTGCGGGGGGCCATGCTTCAAGAGTGGCCCAGTCAAGGCCACAGGTCACAGGTGATGTTGATTTTTGTGAAGGGCCACAGCACCTGATTGTCAGAAGACTTTAGGTTGGGTTGGGTTTAGCGAAGGGTGGAGGCTGATACAATCCTTCTCTTGACAAGCACATGGTGATTTGGATGCAGGTATTCACAAAAAAATACTTGAGTCCAGGTATTTTCTGCTTTCAGAATCACCTTCAACAATTGCTTTCAAGTTGAACATACATATTGTGTCAAATTAAAAGAACTAGTATTTGTACAATTTCATTGAGCTCTCTTTTCAGGTTGTTTCTGTTCCTATGTATATGATGTGTACATAGTCAACATAACATGATTATAACTGGTAAAAACTGGGGCCATGGTATGATGCATTTAATAAAAAAATATTAATTGTTCTAATAGCTGTATTTAAAATGCAAAAGAATAGCAAAGAGTGAGTTCCCTGGTTTAAAATGAGAATTTGATGCTTACTAGCACATGAAATGGCTAGCAGAGCTAAAATGAGCTCATTTGGTGGATGAAGATGTACAATTTAAAGAGACAAAGGTCTATTTAACTATTATGTTCTGTTGTGAATAAAAAAAATTCTCATTTAATTTGAAAGTGATAAATTTTTTTTTGTTGACGTTTGAAGAACATCAGTAGTTGTGAGGCACAGCTGCAAGTCCATTTAGAGCTGCTCACACGGGTCCATAAAACGATTTCCCATCACTACTTAGCATGTATCTTCAATGCCCTAAGGGGCACAAACAACAAAGATTTTAAGCTGTAGCAGAATAGGTCTGGTCTGTACATGCTGTGTTACATCACAGTACTTGATAAACACATTTTTCTGAGCTAATTAGAGGACAATTTATATTGGACATTTAACTTCGTCAGCATCTTTACAAACACTAATTACATTAAATTTATTTTTTGCTGTCAATTTTAGTTTGTCAGACCTTGTTATTAAATACGTACCTCTGTTGGGGGGGACTGGGCCCTGTCTTGCATCCTCAAGTGCACCATTGAAAATGGGTGAATTCACTTGATTTGTATCGTCACCTCAGTGCTCAAGCCTGAAGGCCCTTAATACTCACAGCTTTTCCAAAGTCCTTTAATTCAAGATTCATTCCTAACTAAAATATTTTTGACATTTGATGGGTAGAAAAGGCTGGGTTTTACTGTACAAAATGTGCACATTGGTATTCAGAATGTCATGTCCAGAATTAAGTAGGATTGGTTTTTTTTTTTTTTTTTTTCATATGGGTAGAATTGAATTTACACTGTTGACATCTTAGGCCAATTTGCTACAGAACCTAATTCTATTTTTCCTACAGAAAACATGCACAAAAAAAAACATATTTCCACTGATTGGTATCATGTTTATCGTTTAAGTCTATAGGTGTATTAAGGAGATTGAGCTCTTACTGAAGACGATCTAGATCTGTGTCACAGTGGACTTTAATCATTTTTCTTTTTTTGTGTATTTAAAATAGGAATGGTTTTGGAGATCCTGGCATCTTTGGGTGTCTTCATTTTCGATCCAGATTTAGCTAGTGTCTTTCCATGCTTAGTTTAAAACTGTTTGGGAGGGGGGAAGCTGACTGGTTGAATTGATATGTGTTTGCATGTATGTTGTGCAATTAGGAGTCCAGCAGATTGTGTGTTTTGTGTGGGAGGAAACTCGGAGGAACTGAATCAGTATTCAGAAAAAGATTCCTTGAAGGGGAATGTGGGAGGTAGGAAGAAAAGAGGCTGCTGGGAGGACGGGTTAACCCCTCTCCTGTGGAGAACGGTGTGATGGGCTGTAACAAAGCAGCTCAACGGGAGGTGGCTTGATTGGCTGCGTTGCTCCAAAGCCAAAAAGACCTGCTAGACCGCGAGACCTTGCAAGCTGAGAGGAAGCTGCTTCGTTTGGTGCCTGTAAGGAATGAGGTCATGTATAAAAGAATATTATAATAACCCAGCTAAAACACCACCTACCATCAGGATTCAATGTTATTTCATGATGCCGTTTTCAAAAAAAGCATGTCCACACTTAAATAGTACACAGTTTAAACAACAGATTGGTATATATTTAAGCAGACTATCATACCCATTTTGAAGGGTGATCAATTGGTACCACTATTTGAAAACTATTAAGTCAGTCGTGCTTAAAACTGGAGCCTAAAATTTGAAGCTTTACTAATTGTAAGAGCAAGTACAGTAGTGCTGATGCATTGCAAGATAAAACGGCAGCTCCCTGCTGTCAAACATATGTAGGCACAGCTTTGGTTGTTTATTTGCTTGTTGCTAACTTTGGGACTAATCTTTTCCTGCCTGTCTTTGCTCTTTTGCTGGCTGTTCTCAGTAATAACCTTGGTTTTTACAAATGGGCATCAATCATCTGCACAAGCGTTGTGGGTGTAATCTTAAAGCCCTCCCTCTGTGAGCCTGCCTTTAATCTCAGCTATGGTCCCCAAAACCACAGTACTGTCAGCCTCGCCACTTTCCCCACTCTTGACAAATTGCCCATTTCCCTTGGCTTTGAAATCTCTGCACTTCGTTCCTGTGGTTTGTATGCGTGTTTAGGAGCATGCCTCCCTCACCTTGTGTGTGTTTTTCTTTTTTTTTTTTTTTTTTGCATAGGTGCATCTGTGTTTGCAAAACGTACTGTTTTTAAATACCATGTTTGTGTGTGTTTGTGCTGCGTGCTTGGCTGGCCTTGTGTATGGGTCAAGATAGTTGTGCCGGGAGGGGAGGGAAGGCTAGCCATGCCAATCCTGTGTTTGCAAGGGCACTTCACTTGAAGTGATAAAAGTAGAATAATCCCCTTTAAAGCGTCTTAACGAGGTCAAATCTGCTAGACTGCAAGGGGGAGGGAGGTTTCTATGTGTTTGCGTGTGTGCATGTGTGTTGTTGGGATAACGCTGCAGAAATGGGGGTAAGCCTCTGCTTGGTTTGTGAGAGATAATAATCAAAATCAAATTCCTGGCCGAAACAGGATTAGGCGCTCTCGCCGTGCTCTAAAGCCCCTGTCCAGAGCTGCTGAAGACACAATCCTATTCCTCAGCCTCTCTTACAAACCCTGAGCAGCTAGCGTGGCTGGGCTCTCTCCGTTGGTTCAGACGGAGTTGGCCCAGATGAGCTTGGATACGGGCCAGTTAGTTCTGTCCCTCTCTCAGATCGCTGGGCTCATATGCTATAGTCCAAACACTAATCCAGGATATTTAGATGGAATTGTTTGGTCGGAACTATTCTTGGATGGAGGATCCAATCTTGTTTGGCGCTGCTGTAATAGCAAAAGACTTAATCATTTCAACGTCTGCCTTGGTGAATCTTGTAACAGTAGACTTTTTCCGAAATGTTTAAGCACATTCTGTGAGTTTCATTCATACATGTACGAGTGTCATACAGTCACATTTCCATTTAAAATCTGTATTGATGAGAAATTAGTTACTTATTGCATTATATTGCTTGGTTTGTATACTGTATAATAAAGCATTGGAGAGGTCTCTGAAACAGCTAACCAGTTTTAGCTGCAAAACAACACAACATTAACCACTCATTGGCTAAGGAGTGCTTTCTGGGTGTTTAACAAAGCACTTCCACTGTTTGTTTTGCTTTTGACTCACTGTGAAAGAGACTCGCGACTGCTCTTATTGTTTTTTGGGACCCAAAATTTTACCCTTACCATTACATATCTCCATTTATAAGCCTGCATTTAACTTTGGTAAAGTATTTTCTTGGCAATTTTTTTAAAGATGCATTTTATCTCTAAAAATCCTTTCAAGACTGTCCTTTTGCCACCTTTCAGAAAAAATGTTTGCCACATCTATATACAGTCAGTGTAAGAAACATATTAAGTATTATATATATTTTCACCAAAGTCTTTTTAATAACTAGCTTTTATTGTTTGTGTTCCATTCTTGTCAAAACTCTTAAATCCAGTGGGATTTGCTAATTCCCCTTCTGCTAACTCTGCAATGGATCCACACCTATTCAACGATCAATATTTGTAGATTTGTGTTTTTTTTTCTTTTTTGTGGAATGCAACTAAATCTACTTAAAGTATGAGAATATTGCAGAGGTCTTGCTTGTGTCTGCAAGATTTAAAAAATCAGTTTTTAAGTGAGGAAATAAATTATGTCTTCTGTCTTAATCTAAACCACTAAGGAATGCTCTACCAGAAAGAATCATTAGTTACTTTCTTTCTTACTTACACTCATTTTTGTTGAAACTGTGACAGACAGAAGAGGCAGAAAGCTTACATGGCATCCTCCAGACTGTTGCTATGGAACAGAAAGACAACCTGGCAGTGAAACATAGAGGAACTGTTTGCCATTACGGATATTCTGCATTCGTTTAAGAGTGGGAGTGAGATAACATCCAGTCATTAGTGAGCGATTACAATGCCAAGGCTCCATCCCTCCCTCCAAGCGCACAAACATTCACGCATGTGCCACACACAAACACACACCGACTGAGATGTAAACAGTCAGGCAGTGCTCCAGGAAATACAATCCCCACACTGCAGCTACCCCTCAGGCAGGATTTATACTGAGGAAGATGTTTTCCAATGGATCCTGCTGTTATTCTGTGTGGCTGTCTATGCTTTTTATTTGTGTATGTGCTCAGCTTGTGTGTCTAAATGCCCTGCTGTATTCATTTATTGTTCATGTGTCTCATCATTGTAGTGTGATCTGTATGTGTGTGCGTAAAGCCCCCTCCCCCCCCCCCAAGCCCCTCTGTAATCTCCATCCCTTCCTGTCGTTTTTTTTTTTTTTTTTTTTACCCCCCCGATTGATCTAAGAGCAGAAACAGCCTTAGTCTGATTCTTATTTAAAATAGACATAATGGTTCACAGAAGATTTCACATGGATTGAACCAGATGATGAGGCCAGGAAGGCTCTGTGTGCATGTCTGTGTGTGGGGGTGAGTGGGGCTTAGGGGTTGGTGGGTGGGGGATGGGGGTGGGGCAGCAATTTCCTGAAACGATGAATCCCATTTATTCGCCGAAGACTGTCTCAATTGCCTCAGCAGCCCACAAAGCTTTTTAATGCTTTAATTACGTCTCAAAGGAGCAGGGTGGAATCAAATTAGAGATCGTCCTACATTTAGGTGCCAGGCGTGTGCCTTTTCTTGTGTGCGTGTGAGCCCTGCAGATTTTACATATGAGGGAGTGTGTGAATGTGTGTGGGGGTGGGGGGGTGGAAATCTCATATCCTTCTGTATGATTCATAGCACTGAATATTTGTTGCTCTTGCCTCCATTCATACAACTTAAAACACATGCAAACAAATGTTAACTCATAAATGTGTCCCTGGAAAACACCTCATCAATGACTTCAATATTGTTTTTTTTTTTGTTTGTTTTTTTTTGTTTTTCTTTCTGCTTTTTTCCCCCTTTGGAACACTAAAGAAAGCTTTTGCACACATAATTATATTTTTCTTTACACAGATGCATATTCACTAACGCAGCATACAGCCTTTTTCTTCTGACATAGCAGATGGCATGTGTCTCAATATTACGGCAGTATTTCATTAACATTATGGGCATCCATCTGTTGTGCCCTCTCAGGCCCCTGTGGAGCACCTTGTTTTCGTCACTGAAGAAGAGAAGAAAATAAACATTGTTAGCATTGTGTGGCAAAAAGCAAAGTAAGCTTGGTATACAAAAAAATCTTAGCTGGACATATGTAGGTAAAACCCAGTGCTCTTAGTCATTGTTCACCAAGTTTCTCCTTATTGTGCAATTTAGGAACCACAGATTTTAGCAACTTTAAGTACCGTAAATATGTTTTGTAGTGGCGCATCTGGCTCACAAAATGAAATAATAAACAATATGTAGTCTATGAGATTATGTTTCTTTCCAATCACCAATCTGCTTGTCATTAAGCCTGTCATAATGACACATTTTGCTGGATAATAAATTGTGCCAAAAGTTATTGCGATAAATATTGTTTTGGGACTATTTTTAAGTAATGTAGTCTAATTAATGGAAAAAAATGAAAGTTGTACCCCCTCTGAAAGATAACTAAACATACATTTCTAACAAACATTTAATATTGGAACAGGAAGATATTTTAAAAATCCAAAATACATAAACAATACAACAAATGATGGATATTGAAGTCTGTAAAAAAAAAAAAAATTGCTCTTCAAAGAATGGGCCAGATGAGACTAGGCACCAGACTGAAGACTTTTGTTGTCCAGTTAATTCACAGCAAATCTAATCTCAGTCACAGATTTATGTACATCCAGCAATATCCTGCTGATGGTGTGCAGTTATGTACCATGACCAACTGTCTTCTCAAAACTGGATTTTGAGAAGACAGAGCAGAGATGAGGAGAAAAACACAGAACCACTGATCTGCTTGTCATTTTTTCCTTTCTTCTTTAAGGAAAAAATATAGAAATAATAGCAGCACTAGCTTGTTTAGTGGCTTCATCTAGGAGGAAAACAATGAGGCAATTAACCTTCATGTTGGGTTTTATTTGACACTGCTTGTGCCTGGTAAGACTAACTGGTTATCCTGTTTGGTGAGCACCATTCATAGAACACAGAGACTCACTCAGTCTGCCGTCTTCTGCCACGTGGAGGGACAAAAATGGAGCGCACAATCCTGTTGGAAGATGGTCTATCAACAGTACTTCCTTCGTCTTGCACATAAATTAGCTCCCTACCAAATGTGGATGTCTTTGTGGTTGTTTGTTTATTCTAATTTTTAATTTATATTTAAAAATGTTACTCTTTTGATGTATGTTTTTAAGGTGGAAGGTTGAACATTTATCTAGTCACCCCAGGCTGCCAGATGTTGTCCATTGCCAACAACTTTCTTTGATCTGGTTACACTTACTGGAAACCACTAGTCCCAGATGGGGGGAAATATCCTTTGCTCTTGTTGCCCTTAAGGGGAGGGGATGTAGTCGATCAGAAGTATCCAACTGAAAGTGTAAAGGAAAGGTGTTGACAGGTAGATGAAACGTGATACGCATCAGGTTGCCTCTGAAGTGGAAAGGACCGTCCTTCATAAACTTAACCCAAAGTAACCTTTTACAGATGCTATCAGATTTGGTATCAGAGTTGGATGGAGAAGCTGTAGTCTGCAGACTTTTTAAAAAAAATTCAGCTTTGGTAAGACAGACTTGGTGGCTGGTTTTCAACCCCTACTGTCAATCGTTTGGTACATCTTTGTCGAAATATATATATATTTTTTCTTGTTATTTTGACAACCCAAACTGCAAAAAGTGCTGGTGATATTTTTAGAAAAAATGTTACCACACCTGGAAAGTCAGGTTGTGTCCAAAGCAGTTTCTTAAAAAGATTAGACAAGCATCAAATTTCTTACCAAGAATGTAGTAAGTGGGCATACACAAAGTTCTACATATTTGTCTCTATTAATATTCATACATCCAAACATTACATATTAGGTTGTTAAACAAATCTTATGTTTGGCAATGTATCTGTGTTTGTCAGTTTGCAAATGTAAATGGGTATTGATCCTTTAATATTTGTCTGCTGTTTTATTTTTCCCCTCATCAGTTTTCATCCACCTATTTGGCCCAGTTACCTTAGGGCCAAGACTCAAAGATTCAGCCTTTGGTATTTTAAATGTTCATATAATACCCTTCATAGGGGGTAAGTCATATCTTGCACATCAGTACATCTCTCTGGGAAAATGGCCATGCTGGACACATACACCTGAAACAAGCACTCATTCAGCGCAGTGTGTGTGGTGCAGCTTTCCGTTGCCAAGTGCCTTTTGTTGACGCAGGTCCTGCGTGACAGAGACCCGTATAGCCGAGCTGTTTGTTGAATTTAGTCCCTGCATTATTGGCTTCAGAGATAATGGAACAGGTTTTCCTGCTGTACCACAGAAACCTTTGTCAAAAGGCAACAGTTTGCTTTGCGTGGAATGGAAGTTTTGATGTGTGGGGTTGGCTTGTTAAGGTCAGATCACGGTTGTCACTGTGTTTTAGTGACTTCATTATTTGATTAAAGTCTCAAGTATATTTTAATTTTAACAACAAGAAAGCTTTGTCTGATCTGGTTATCTAATAAACTTGTGGAAATTATTCTGAACTTATTCAAAACTTTTAACCCCTCAAAATAAAACACCAGCCAGGTAAATGTTATCACAGAACTTAAAGTAATTGTAATGTAGATGGTCCTATAGCTTAAGCTGCACCTTTAGAAAAAGAAAAAAGTTGAGCAACATGTTATCAGACATGAAGCAACAGGTCAGCAAGCTCCCTGAAAATGTGATTTTTCTTTTTTTGTTTTATTTGTCCCATAATGCAGTTCATTGACAAATAATGAGATTTTGTTTTACTGTACTGGCTGTGCTCTATGTGCACTGCTTCCTGGGAACAGAATTACATTAAGGGTTAAAACCTGCATCCAGGCTAAGTAATTGACTGATGATGTAGCTCAATATGTGAGAGTTAGAATGTGTTTAATTGTATTTATTAGCCAAGAATAAACTGCAGTATGTTTAGGCTGTCCGATTACAAGTCAGATTGTATACTGTTTTAAAATCTCTAAGTGAGAACTGAATGAGTTTAGTAATTACCATATTACTCTTCAGGTTCTCTGATGACTCTGCTTTAGGTTTACTTGTTGCTGTTTCCTAAACTGAATATTGGACTTTTGTCAGAAAGTCTCAAAAGGACTTAAATTATAGGCTTGATTAACTCTTCAAGTGTCAATCAATAAGCTGCTGCAAATCCTCACATGTTGTTCGAGGTGACTTCATGTCTTGGCACCTTGTCATCAAACCATGAACAAATAGCAACTTTATCGTGAAAAATGTCAACATAGGTGTGCATTAAAATCTGTCTTTCACTGTTCACGGCTGTATGTGGATTAGACTCATGTGCATCATAGAACAGTGGAAGTGCAGCAGCTTCCTGCATTTAGATCTCACATTTTTCTTCTCGTCTGTCTTCTTCATAGGCCTCATCGCAGCAGCTGAAATTTACGACCTCCGACTCCTGTGACAGGATCAAGGATGAGTTCCAGTTTCTTCAAGCACAATATCACAGGTGAACACATTGACATACACTCAGTCCCAAAAACACATATGTTGGCCTTACAAATGTATTTTTTCTACATGAAACTGAAACCGATTTTACAGTTGACCTGTTGCTGTAATGACTTCATCTTGGCCAGAGGTTAGATTTATTAGTTTTTTTTTTTTTTTTTCATTTTGTGAAGTGATTGTGTTGAGCTTTACCTGATTCCAAATCTAACTAATCTACATGAGTGTTACTGTAGGTGGAAATATGCAGAAGTGATTGTAATAAATACATTCATTTTCTCATGATTTTCTCCATCTTCAAATGTCTTCAGATCAGACTCGGAGTAATAAAAAAGCTATCCTTCAAAAAACATGGTGAGAATAGCACCATGCTTAGAGATTAAATTTTTTTCTCACAAATGCTTAACTTCTTAATGCTTGAATTTATTCAAAATTACATAAAAATACAAATTATGTCTTTGCTTTCAAAAAGATTCTAAATGAAAGCCTGCACTGTCCGTTCTGTCAATGAATGACTAAAAAAAACACCCACTTGGCAGCAGCATGTAAATGCTGTCATATTCCATGAAAAATGGTAAAAACCGGGACATTTTCATTCATCAAATGATGATGCTTCAGACAGAACGCGGAAAGTGAACATGTTTGGGGGAAAGAGGACGTTTGGTCACCTTGGTGTGTATATATAATTCAACTTGCCTGTGTGGTAGTTTAAGATGTAGTTTTATGCCAAGAAGTCTAATAACAGTGTAGGAAACCCAACAGCAGCACCAATTGCTTAAACGTTATTCTCTGACTCGCACCTCAATCAGGCCCGTTTTCCCCTTGCTACTGAAGTATAGCTCTGGAAATACTTCTACATTTCCAGAGGTATGAGATGCCTCCAAAGTCCTGACCTTCATCCATCTGTTTGATAGCTGTTCTTTAGAGGATTGTGCAACAGGGTCTGCATCTCAGTAAAAAAATAAAAATAAAAAATCAACTTTCTGTAAGGAAAGGAGACTTTGAAGCCCATCTTCCTTCCGGAGCAGGTTGGTTTGTTCCTGTGTACATCTCCTCCCAGAACCTTCCACAGACTTGGCTCTCCCAGGTACAGACACTCAAAGGCACATGAAAGCCCAGTGTATTGTGTGTAAAATCCCTGCTGTGGTCTGATCGCTCCCGTTATGCAGAAGGATTCCGAAGCTGCAGTAACGCCCTTCGTATCTTCTTCCTTGCCTTTGCTTTTGTTATTCCCATAACAGCGAGCAGCACCGTTTAACCCTCTTCAGAGAGTGAGGGTGCAGTTAAAAGAATGCCTCTTTTGTCTCAGCATACAGAACATGCATACAGTGCCTATTGACTCAGGAGCTGGGGTGGGGGGGTCTTGGGAGCCACAAACGAAGCTTTGTAGCGCTCTGCTGCTGTGCTTTGCTTGTCTGTTGCTGAAGACTAAAAGGCAAATGTACCGCAGGCGTTCCCTTGGGTATAGTACGAAGCATTGTAGCTGTCGTTGTCTTTCTCTTTCCTCTCCCCCCCACCCCCTTCGACTCTTCCTGCCCCCCTGCTGCCTCTCCCCTCCCCAATTTCACGTGCATAAATAGATCAGGGAATACATAAATCAAAATAAAGATGACAGCAGGAGCGATTTAGAGACGGAAGAAGCGGCAATAAAACTCCATCAAAGTGTCGTTTGACAACGCCGGTGCAGACCCTGGGGCTGCTGAGCAGCAATCAGAGGAGGCACAGAGCCAATCCATGGCAGGCTGGCAGAGAGGACGCCAGTTGTCATGACAACTTGTTATACGGCCTGTGCGCATAAGTGGGGATAGCAGAAAGATTTTTATGTAGGTGTCAGAGGGAGCAGTTTGGGAAAGTGGACACTGCTTGTTCGCACACTTCAAAAGGCAAAAGAACATCATTATCCCTCACTAAATACAGGAGTGGATCCAAACCCCGTTGTCTGCCATGGCATGAGCATTAATTTATGATGTGAACCAACGTTTTATTCACATTCACCAGTAAACGCCTCACCTACCCTTGAATTGTTTTAGTAGTCTGGAGTTTTGTTCCCCCCTGCATTTTAGTTTATCAGAGATGTGTGGCCTTCAGATTTTTGGGTCGTAAAAATTGCCATCATTCTAAGATTTTTAGTGATGACTTTATTCTCGTGCTTCGTTTCAAATGAATAAACTCTGAAAGCAGTGAACTCGTAAACGCACTTACCAAAGCAGATTTGAATTCCTCTGCTGTCAATGGGTACCAGTTCTCTGCAGCTTCTAGGTTCTGCTGCTTTGGGTTCAGCCGTGCTTAAAAGCACATACAATTGCAAACCTTCATGTGGGAAATTACTATCATATTTATTAGTTGCTTGTCTTTTAGCCCAAAAAGAAAGCAGGCAACTTCCCAAACCTTGTAATTCAAAAGAAGAGAAACAAAATCTGACAAAATACATTTTAAGAATTAGGCATTGCTATTATGCATCATTAGGATTAAATAATAAAATTACCTAAACTGCCAAACTACATATGTAATAAAATAAAACAATTCTTGACACTGCAGTAATTCAATGTACAGTTAGCTGTGTTCTGACTTTAAATGATCATCCTGTCCTGACTTCTTATATCTGACATGTACCTCATAACTTGTTTAATGTGGTGTCCTGATGTATACTACTATATATATAATTTTTATTTTTCAGAAAGAAATCTAAGAAATAATTCTTAGAAAGGAAGCTCAGCCACAATGTTGAACTGGAACTTCAACATTGCTAGGCAAACATGTTTGCTTCTAAATATTTTCTATCCCTAATGACAAATTCAGATTTTGAGAAAAGACTGTGCAGTTGACTAAATTTGGAATAACAGAGGCTGGTGTGATTATTATAGGAGCAGCACAGCGCGGTGTGCATGAATGAGCGCACATCATTGGCTGAGTGCAACACGATGTTCAGTCTGCCAGTTAAGACTATTTATGATGCAGACTCAGCCAGCGCTCTCTGTAATCGAGCTGTCATTCGTGTAGACAGCTGAGAAGAACATCCCAGCATAAATATACACACCATCAAGCTCGCTGCAGACTTATCTCGAATCTAAACCTTTCCACCATGTCTCTGCATATTTGGTTAAGCCCTACCAATAACTTGGAATAAATGATGCCCTCTGAGACTGGCAGGTTTTAACTGGATGCTTCAGTCAGACACCATGTAGGGACTGTTTTTGTCATTTTTATTTGACAATGAGGCTGACTTGTTGACGTGTTCCCCTTTGTCATGCCGCCTCATATGACAACAGCGTTGACATGATTGCAGTTAATGGCTGTCACTGGGTCTGGGTTACAGGGAATGCTATAACACCACTCTGAGGCGTCATACTTCATTGCCTCTTCCCTGCAGAAGGAAACGTATTTTATCTGAGCTAGATCCTGGAGTTCAAGACAGGTTTATCTCAGAAAATCAGAACTAGTTCAACCCCTTCCTGCCAATCAGCACCTGTCACCCATAGTGAAATGCTGCCACTGACTTCTGAAGGGGATGATGATGAGAGTGGCAAAGATGATCCAGATTATTTGGGTGAAGGAGATGATGAAAATGCGCCGGTAATGATGAAAATGAAGGAGGAGGTTTTAGTGATGATGGAAGTAATGAGAGTGGTGAAAGAAAGTGAAATAGGTAATGATGATGAAGGGGGTTTGAAAAGTCACCTGGTGTCAGCACTTCAGAAGAACGACTGTCGAGCTGAATAACAAGCTGACTTTGTTCCCCTCTTTCTCCCTCTCTTTTCCCAGTTTGAAGCTTGAATGTGACAAGTTAGCGAGTGAGAAGTCAGAGATGCAGCGCCATTATATTATGGTAAGTTAACCTAAGCATACGTATTCTGCACCAGTATTTTTTTTATTTTTATTTAACCTTTATTTTATCAAGGTAAACAAAAACCTTTAGCCCTCCAGGATAAAAAACAAAAACAAAAACTCTCTTTCACGTGAATCTTAGCTAAGAAGCATTAACAAATAATGCAGAAAAATAAACGGTTAAAAGAAAATGTCAAGCTACAGAAAACAGGTACAGGTCATAGAATCAGGCTCAAAAACTTTTAGATTAGATTTAAAAACATTAAACTAGATGAGTTCAGTCAAACAAACACCATAAAGAAGGAGCAGAGTGAATGAAAGGCTTCTTCCCTAATTCATTCGGAGGCATAACAGTCAACATTTCTCAGTGAAATTGCGGAACGAACATATTCCGATAGGAGTCCAAGTAGACTTTGATTATTGAGTTTTGTCAATTGGTGACCCTCAGTCTGGTTCACTTAGTCTTCCTGCTTTGGCAACTTCTGATGGCTTTTGACCATTTAAGTACAAAACTCTGACCAACATTTTTGCAGTCACAGCTTATATTTTGTCAATTTTATTTTTAAAAAAATTTACTTTTTACACCCATTTTTTTTATTTTTTTAGATTTACCAATGTCGGCCCTTATGGTTAAAAACACAGTCTCTGGCAGATGGTTTTGTGGAATAATCAACCTTTTTAGGTTCAGATTAAAATGTGTTTGCATTTCTGGGTAAGTTGTTTCCAACTCCTTTCATTTTCACCGAGTCCATCTCCTCCCGCCTTCGTCTTTCTGCGCACACGTTTACACACAAACAAAGATGTGCATGCTTGCTCTCTGCTCCACCTTGGGGCTAATCTCATTGTTGCTAGCCATAGCTGTGTTGCCGTCTGATGTTTTGCCTCTAATTGATCCTCTGACTACCTTTAATCTCATCTAATCTGTGCTGCACTGCTCTCTCCATCATCAGCAGACCAACAGAGAGACACAAAATGCAGGCGCAATTGCTATGCGTCTCTTTCAGGCACATAGTTTATTACACACACTCATCATCAACCTTTTGTACAGAACACATAGCGTTGAAAACTAACAATAATTCTCAAATTCAAAATAAAGGTATGGAAGATTTTTTTTTGTGTAGTTTTTAAATGCCATTTTCTGTTGCACATTGTATGATTCATAACTTTAGGGAATTTATCAGTTACATATTTCAAGCATTTAGAGGGCTTGTAAAAAGGCATTTACCCCAATTACCTAAGTTTCTATTTTAATGGTCAGGAAAATGTTCTGCTGAATGCTTCCTGGCCCACAGGCTGATGATATCTATACAAATCTGTATATGTATGTATATATCTATACATATCTATACAGATTTGTATAGATATCATCAGCCATTGCACACACCCAATGTTGTAATTGGAGAAAAAATAATTTTTTTCATCAGTGTTCGGTATTTGCACTTGTATGTTTGTGGTGCTCTGTGGGATGAAATAAAACTTGCAGCTGCCTCTTGTTATGATCAGAGGGGATTCTGCACAAACATGTTAACAATTTATTTGTGTAAGCAGATCAAAGAAGATGACTCTGAATTTTTTTTTTTAAAGTTTGAATAGTACCATATAACAGCTTGACAAAAGTGGATCCAGGTCCCTAGGAATAAAAACAAGCTCATAATAAATATATTACAGTGACATATTTGAACACAAGTTTAGCTTGGTGGGGGACTTCCAGCTGCACTGTGGTAATCTATCAACTTTTAGAATGAATGATTAATGGCAGAGAAAACAATGGGGTGATTATGAACAATAAAAAGCTGAGCTCTAATTATCTCACAATGATTATATTCTATGGCACAAAAAGCCATCCAGTGGTATGCAGTGTTTCCACAGGTTCTAACGCCCCTCAGCAGCTTTGCAGTCTGAACAAAAAATTTATTTATGGCACAAATGAACAACCTTTGCAGGACTGTGTATGGTTATATGTATCCTGAGTTGTAGCCATCATTCTTATTTGTTGCTCAAAATGTTTCTGTAAAATTAAACTGCAAATGGAATATTTCAGAACCCCACACATGCACGCACACACATAAACACACCTCCAATCCATCAGTGGCAGGCCCGTTCTTGTATCCCCACAACCACCTCCCCTCTTCTGCTCTAATAGCATATCAGGTTGCCCCACTCCCCCGGCCAGCGGCAGCACCTCCATTTCCCCAGTGCTGTAATTACTTTAGGGAGCTTCCGCGTGGGCAGCTACGCAGAATACAGTGCGTGTGCGTGTTTCTGTTTATAAGGATTAGTGTGTGTGTGCGCGCGTGCATTCGTGCACAAGACTTCGCCAGCATGAGATTGCACTGAAAACATTGGTGCATGTGTGAAAGAGCAATTGAGGTCCATCAGTGTGTGTGTGTGTGTGTCTGCGTGAGTGAGGGAAGTGTGTTGTTTGTTTTCCAGTGACAGAAGCAGACCCCTGCAGACAGAGTGGGTGATTAACAGGGTTGACGCCTGGAAGGTGGCCCTCTCATTAACAGGGAACGCACATTCACACGTTCACACAAAGGAGGCTCTTTTTCTGCCGTCTCCTTTTCTTACTCTGTTCCTTTATTTTTCATTTAAATATGTTTGTAGCATCCTATTCTTTGATATGGAATATCAAGATTTCAAACATCATTTTGAGTTCAGCATACTTTGTGGCGAAACAGCACTTGGTCGGATATTAACTCTAAAATTATATATTCACTTTAAACTAATGATGCCTCTGTCTACTTTTTGTCCCATCCAAAAAGTAGACAAATCTTGATATGAAATATCAAGATTTCAAACATCATCTTGAGTTCAGCATACTTTGTGGCGAAACAGCACTTGGTCGGATATTAACTCTAAAATTATATATTCACTTTAAACTAATGATGCCTCTGTCTACTTTTTGTCCCATCCACCAACCAGCCATTTAGGAACGGGCATTGACTGATACCAAGGTCTTGACCAGTACATCCTCAAAAGCAATGCCACGAACAGTTACATGAAAATATCGGGAAATTTTATGAAAACGGGCGTGTTTTAACATATTTGAACAAAATAAAAACTATAAAATGAAGAAAAGACCCTTCTGCCAAGAGATAAATTTATGACACCCCTACATTTATTACCATGTGAATATCTAATTGCCCACAGGTGTGTCACGCAGTTGTCAAAGATGATAACATTGTTACACATTATTATGAATGAAATTTGACGTAAGTGTCAACATCATGGTGAGATCAAAAGAGCTGTCTGAGTCCAGGAAGAATGTTGTGATGGTTTGAGTCCGGCAAGTGATTTAAAAAGGTTACAATACAATTTAAAGTTGGTCATTCCTCTGTGCGGAAAACTGTCTCCAAGTGGAGGACAGTCTAAGAAACTACAAACAAGTCCGTCTGGCCATTTAGGCAAGTTAACCCTGAAAGCAGACTGCAAGATGCTAAGAAAAGCCTCCAATCAGGCTCTTGCTACAGATGATGTGAAAAGACTCTCTACTGTTTTTGAGGTGTGCAAGAGAAGATCTTTGCTCTTTAAGGAAATCATGAAGGCCCAATTGAATCTTGTTAGAATCTGCACAAAGAGTAGGACACGTGGGATAAGTTGCACTAAAATTTAGTTATTTGAACAGACAACATTTGAGTACATCATTCCAAGAAAATTACCTTCTACCAATTGTGAAGCAAAGTGCTGAAAGAGTCCCAGATGAAGCTGTTTTGCTGGAGTGGTAGCAACCTAGCTCAGCATCCTAAAATCCATCACAATTGTGTGTCGGAGTGCATTTGAGGGTGAAAAATCTGAATAGAGCCAGAACCTGCAACCTGAAAGAAAAGTAAGAATATACTAGGAAATCCATGGACGACTGGCTAAGAATTAAGAAATGATTCAGCTCTTGGCTGAATTAAAGTGTAGCTCTTTATCCTCTTGAGATGCTATGAAGTGGTTTGAAACAGCTGTACATGGAGGACAGTGAGGAGTGGGACAAACTTACTTCAGAATAATGTCAGAGGCTACTAAATTGCGATTCTAATAGTCTCACTGAAGTTACTACTAGCTGCTACAATTTCAAATGATTAAGCAAGTGTTTTGAATAACCTTCTTGCAAGTTTCTCAACAGTTACATGCATGTGCAATTTCACAAACTGTTCTGGACTATAATCCTTTTTTTATTATTATTCTTCAGGTGTTCCTCCAACCATTGCAACTTGTCTGAGCAGTTATTGTAAATAATAGGATCATAGTTATTGAACTGCAGGAATGTAAATGCATAGCTTTCAGATAACCTAGACAGTAGACTCTAACAAATGTGTTGTACATTTGGAATCCAAACTTACAATAACTACAAGCTTGATCTGCAACAAGCAGTCACTGAAGTTTGATTTCATGTGCAAAGATAACCTGATTTTCTTTAAGTGCCTGTTTATTTTTAAAGCTGTTTTTATTTTTTTGCTTTCTCTGTAGTACTACGAGATGTCCTACGGACTGAATATCGAGATGCACAAACAGGTATGGTTATTTTAAATCATAATTGGCTTTTGCATTAAAGATGTTGCCATTATTTTATGAAATATGTTACCTGCATGAGATGCGTTATGCATATTTTTTGTGCCAGGATGACTCCATTTTTCCAAATCCATTTAACTTGCTGCAAAAAATGCTGGAGTCACTATTTAAATGTTTTTTTTTTTTTTTTTTTTTTTTTTTTTTTTTTTTTAAGTCTTTTAAAACACCTGAAGCAAACTAATTGGAATAACAAGCATCAATAGAAATCAGTAAGCTGGGAGTCATGGCATTTCTCCACTATCAAAATCATTTTCTGCAGAAATATTAGTTTGGTGGACGCCTTTAGAACTGTAGCTGGTGCTTGATTTAGGCTGAAAGGGAGGAGAGGATTATGTTTACGTATTGGTTTATTTGGCTCAAACTGGAGGAGTAATTTATGCTCAGCCTGTAGGTGGGAGAGAGTGATTGGCCTCCGAAGGGCTAGGCCTTATCGGTGACCTCGTCTCCAGCTTCACACACACACATACAATCCCTATGACTGATGGTGCACACTGACAAGCTTATTGGCAGAAGCCAGCACGCTTTGACAAATGGACTCACACACACAGAGAAAGTAGCAGCTTCCATGATTTAAAGAGCTTCACATTTATGCACCCACACACTCTCAGATGCTGGAAGCCCAAGACGGCCACTGTGATGCATGCTGGTCACATGCACAAACATGCACGCACTCAGAGCTGTGTGTGTGCTTGGTTAAAATTCACAAACACAAGTTGGGTGGAGCATTTCTTGTGTGTTTGTGCATGTTCCCATCAGTTTTTTTTGTGCATGTGTATATTTGTTCTTGTACTTTTGTATTAGCTATCCAAAAAAAAAAAAAAAAAAAGTAAAAGTCAGTGTGTGGGTTGAGACTGCAAGTACAAGTTATAGTGTGTGTGAGAAAGTGTGCCCTCTTTCATCGGTGCCTCCATTTATGTGTGTATTTCTGGCACGTGTTCAGGAATAACTGCGTGCTATTGTGGTCCTGTGCCCCTGTGTGTGTGTGTGTGTGTGTGTTGCGTCTGTGTGTGCGTAGTTCCTTTGTGCCCAGTGTGAGTGGGTGCAGCGAATGGCTAGTTCCATTAGAGCGTTGAAATTGAAGGGGATGTGTGGAAACGAGTGTCGAGGAGCATTCATGTCTGGGCCTATTGTGCAGAGCCAGTCTCCCCTCTCCATCTCCTCCTCCTCCTCGTTTTCCTCTCTCCACCGCCATCTCTATTTCCCTCTTTTTCTTTCTTTCTCACACATTGTGAGTTGCCCACAGTTGCGCCCTCTCGATCACTTCTCAATTCAGAATATGCCTCTCCACTCTTTTTGCTTTTTTTCGCTCTCGTCTCTCTGAACATTTTCATTTTCTCTTAGAGAGAAAAAGCTAGACTGAACTAGAAATGAAACTGAGACTTTGGTAAAAATAAATAAAGATATATCTATTTTTTTTCTGATACTCATTTGATTTGCTACTTTATTCCGTGCATCAAACGTCCGAGAGAGATATTTCTTTAGTTGTATTTGATTGCTCCAAAGTGTGGACTGAACTGAGGGAAAGGAGAAATAAGTTTTTCTGCCTCTTCTCTTAAAATACTACAAACTGAACTAAAACAATATCATTTTGTATTAAGTTGAATGTATTATACATGTTTAAAAACAAAATTGCACCCCAACTTAGTCTTTGAAAGGTCAGTTAGAAAATGAAAATTTAAAAGATTTAGTTGGATCCTTGTGGAAGTGCATTGGATGATTGTAAATATAAAAGCATGTTGAAAAAGGAAAGTGTCTTTACAACATTCAGATAAGGAAAGTATAGTAATGCCTCATGAAGTGCAGTAAATTTTAAAATCTTTATGTAAACTATTCAACATGCATCTGTTTTGAATTTAGCTGTGGTATTTATAATAGCTGAGAAGGGATGAATCATTTAGAAAGTTAGTTTTCTAAAAAAAAAAAAAAAGAAAATTGATAATGAGTCATGTATACACTTCCATCTGGCAGGAAATAGTCCCACATGGTTCAAATACTGAAGGTCGTCCGAAGACAAAACCAGAACGCAGAGGAAGTCTGTGTAGTGTTACAGTTGTCCGGGCTGTCTTCCACACTTCCTTTAAACACATTTTAAATCAACTTGAGCATATTTTTCACTCTTCTTCAACTTCAATATTACAAAAGATGAAATCAATCAGGATGACTAAAAGTACAGCGATCAACAGAAGCAGATCCAACCACTGTCACACTATGCACAGCAAATCTTTCATACTTTGATTGTATATTCAGTTTTTGGCGTAAGACGCATAGTTTTTTTTTAATTGTTTTTTTTAGTAAATAAGTCCTCTAATAGTGCTTAGAGAAAGCAAGAAAGATATAATTCAATAAAAAGTAGCAGTTCTAAAGAAATATCTGAAGGAGAGACCCACTGGGAATAGAGATGATAGCAAATTGGATCAAAAAAAAAAAAAAAAACCCAGAAGCTTGGCAGGAAAATAAAACCAAGATAGCACAAAGGGCACAGAAAAGAGGAAGCTCCATAGATGGCACAGAGCGAGTCCCGCAGAGACATTTTAGAGATGTCAGGGAGATTGTACGTGTAATGACGAGCCGGATAGGAATCGAGCGCTTGATGGGGAGCTGCGCTCTGCATGCCTAATGATTGTTAGGCCTTCTCTCTCTCTCCTCATCGCTCTATGAATTAAGCTCTAACACAATTACTGCTGCTTTGCATATCTCAGACGGATTGGGTGATTACCAACTAAATGTGATAACAGACCTGCATGTAAGAAAGAAGGGGAATGTGCACAAGGTAAAAGAATCTGTGCGCCGCATCTGTGACTGTTGTTTTGCGTTCACGTGTCTTAATTGCCCACATATCCACAATTTCTGGGCGAGGAATGTTGAGTACATACGATATAATTAATGAGGTGAATGGGGGCGGGGGTGAAATGTCTGCTGTATTAATAGATATGAGATGCTGGAAATATTTTTCCATGTTTGGGAAGGTCATATCAGATGTTTCCCATACTAATGAGTACGTGAGTGTGTTTTTCTTTTTTTTTTTTTTTTCTCAAAAGGCAGTTTACATTTAATCAGGAGATCAAGTCATTGCAATGCTTGTATTTTGTGTCTTACTTTTCAACAAAACACACAGAGGGACCGAAACAAATCCAAAGTTGATCTACAACCAAGTAATCGGTTATTTGGTCAGTATTTCAGAAAAGCTTCAAATTTGGATTGTCTTCAGCTGTAATTCCAGAAAATGTGAAGTCCACCGAAAAGTAGAAGTTGTCATAAGTTGATGTTTTGTTTTTAGATTTATGCTCAGTTTTTTTTAGGGTTTGCTTATTCTTTTGACATAAGGTAGTGTAATCGGGAAGTAAAGAACATTTTACTTAATCTTCTTTTGCAATCCTACACTTTCTTGTGCAGCATGTTTAAGGACATTATTCATACTAGCAGTTTTGTAGGTTTATCAGAAATTTCCATTTTTATTAAAATTACTAATAGTCTACACCATATATTAGTTTATACTTTAACATTTGTTCTCTTTAGTTTAGTAATGTGTATTTGTCATTCCTCTGTTTGAAGGGATCAGTTATCTAATATCGACTTAATTACTGATACAACTTCCAATAGTGCTAGAATGTTTTTGCCTTGGCTAGATGTTAAAGGATTTGGCTGAGCTAAAGTAGAATTACTGCCACTCTCCACTTTGTTCTTTCAGTAGTAAACCAATCCCTTGTGATACGTTTATCTTTTTATTATTGCATCAGACTTTTGAATATTTGTAAAGCATATATATAATTATGTAAATGTCATTCAGTTGTTGCCTATACACCTGATACTGCAGCTTATTTGGGTAACCTAAACTGCTGCAGATTCTTTGGACTTGCATTGGAAGTGTAAAATTCTCAATGAGCCTATGTTAATCTATTTAACTTAATGCTATGTAAATGCTTTGTCTTTACTAATGAAGACTTGGAGTGAAAGGCATGGCATGGAAGCTGAATTAATTCAGCTAATTGTCTGACTACTTGGAGGTATTCATAAACTGTAGAGAACATTGAAATTTCAGTCCGAGATTTCCAGCTGATCATAAATAATATCACTGACAGAAAATAGCGTAATTGTAATTCAAGACAAATCTTAATCCAGCAAAAACTATTGTGTCAAATACTAAATGTGTTTAGAAAGTAAGAGGTCTTTATTGATTAAAAATTAAAACTCAAAATGCAAAGGCATTGTTACTTAGAGGTTTGTAACATTGCCATTGGTACTTGCAGCCAGTCTGCTTAGTTGTTTTTCATTTTGACCTAATGTTCTCCATTATTTTGGTTTTTTTTCTAGTTTAGCCCGCTTTTCTTTAGCTGATCAGTCTTTAGTTTCGAATGTTACTTTGCCATTGAAGTAAATCTGACTTCTAACCAAAGTAGAGCTACTTCCCATAAGGAACCAAAAACCTGCTTTCAGTCATGACAATGACGGAAAACCAGCATGAACAACTAACAGAAACTGCTCAAAGGGCAAGTCATGTTTCAGGGTTATTTACGTGCGCCTCTATCATGATGTCACAATCCCGTTTATGTAAACTCTGGTAACAGACAATAGCAGCATTTCTAATAGGACAGTTGATGAGCTATCCTTCAACCTGAGCTAGCATGCACCCACACAGTCTTTAATAAGAGTCATAATTAGACACTCTAATTGGACACACCTGCATGAATGGATGCACGGAGGACTCACACATTTACCCTGCACTCAGCAATGAGGGGGAAACCATAAGGCAAATTTACTGGGTTTAACTTTTTACAAGCTTCTAAATCCCACCATATATTTATTAATTTGTTTAAAGTTTTATATTAATTTAGATTTTTGAAGATCTTGTTTAGTGAGATTATTTGAACCTTTTTAGTCCCCGTCTCCTTAGTGAGATTTCAGTCTATTGCTCTGTGTGTCGATAGTCTCCGGTATTGGAACATTATATGACACATTATGATCTTTTGGTGAACATGCATGCCATTATTTTTTATAGATTTTCATGCGCCTGTAAATAAATGGCAACTTATTTAAATACAGTCATATATTTAGCAGACAGAATAACTGATTGACAGAATAATTGGACCCTTGTCCTTTTAACCAACAGGCTGAAATAGTGAAGAGACTGAACGGGATCTGCGCACAAGTCCTCCCCTACCTGTCTCAGGAGGTAAGCGGCGCATCTCACACATACATACACACAGACACACGGATACAAAGTCATCACCAACCCCCTGACCCGCAGTAATATTCCTTACATCCTGGAATGAGATCACCCTCATTCCCGCCTCATTACCTCCCCACCTCCATGACCCTTCACTCGGCATCCCACTCCTCTCCTCCCATCATTCATCATCTTTGGCTTCCCGTGTTCACTTCCAACTCACTCTCCCTGTCACCCCGCCCCAGCCTCCTCACCTCAGCTCTCCTCTGCCATTTTTAATCTGTAGCCTTCCTCCCACTTCTCTCCTCCCCCCACTTTATTTTTGACCTCCTCTTTCAATTCTTGGCTTCCCTCAATTCTTCCGTTGTCTACCCCTTCTCCACCCCCTTTCTTCCCACTCTTCCTTGTGTGTGCGTGTGTGTGTCAGTGTAATAAATGGCTGTGTGATTCAGATAAGCCATGCTCTTATCTGCTCACCAGGGGGTTGACCTCCACCTATTATAGCACACCAGTCAGCCATTCATTCACCAGTGTCACACTAGGCTTTTTGTGGATGTGTGTGTGTTTGTGTGTGTACATATGATTGAATGAATAGCTAAATGTCCAGAGGGGGAGGTGCATCACCGGGGAGGATTGTCAGGGAGTCTGTTGGGACTGTTGATATTGATCTAACCTCTTAACCTTTCTCTCCCCCTAAACTGGCCTCCCCTTGTTTCTCTCTATCTGTTATTGTCCGTCTCACTTTCTCTGCTCCGCTCCTCCACTCCTCCTCCACACCGCATCAACACAAACTCCGTCTGCAGCACCAGCAGCAGGTCCTGGCAGCCATAGAGAGGGCCAAGCAGGTCACCCCTCCAGAGATGAACTCCATCATCAGGGTAAGATACTCCAATAATCTGGACGATCAGTTCTATTGTTTGATGTCCTTGATTATCATATTGTTATACTTCTATTTTTATTTTTATTTTATTTTATTTTACACACTTAGAAAGCACTTATGCTCCTCATCACAGCAGCCTGATAATAAATGCTAGCGCTCCTCAGCCTTTTATACTTTATGGATAATGGTTGCACTCTCAAAAGGGAACTGAGACTCAATGGTTGGTGGGCTGCCATAAGGTTGTTTTTATAAAATTTTCTTCATGGATTTATTTATTTTTTTCTCCTTAGGAGAACCAAACAAAAACCAAGTAAAAACTCGCTGAGAATAAGAATACATTTAATTCCATGTTATCCACACCCCTGGCAGATTTCAATTTAAAGTCATCTTTTGATTTAAAAATGAAATTGATTTTGAAGTGGCCCAGACAGAGCCTTGACATGACCGAGAGAGTCTAGGTAGCTAAATATGAGGGTAATGGCAAGGAGGCCTTCCAACCTTATTACTAAAGCTCATTGCTAAAGATAAATGATCAAAATACCAGTGAAAACATGTAAGAATCTTATTGAAAAGTTTTTTGGGTTTTTTTTAAAAAAGGTTTTCTTAAAACATATATTTTTCAAAATTGAAATATGCTTTCCTATCAGAAACGGACTACTTGGTTGATTGAAAACAATTTTACGTCTAAATTCTCCAGAAAAATAAGATTGTTGGCTTAGCTATAATGAAATTGTTAGAGGGAAATGAAATTTCCATTTGAAGAAGACGATGTCTTGCACTAAATAAAAATATTCTGTCAAAATCACCACTGCTTGCAGGTAAAGATTGAACATTCTTGGTGGAGATCAATTTTTTGTTTTAGTGCGTCATGCTTCAAATGTAGTTGTTGGATAAGAACAAAGCTCTGACATGCGCTCTGTCTTGCAAGAATGTTGAAATTTGTAGACTATTTTTTGCATGCCAGCATAAGAATTGTGCTTAATAGGGCTTCACTCTGTGTAGCAATTTCTAGATTATCATAGTAACATGATATGCATGAGGCGAAAAGCTCACTGTTCTGCATTAAATGTGAGCTAATTATGATTGAGACTCTTTATGCCTGTAATGAATCTGTTGGCAGTTGTTTAATGAAGCATAAACAGTTTTATAAGGTACATAGAGAGTAGTGGAAGTCAGGTCATTAAGAAACTACAATTAAGTTGTTTCAATCCCAAAACCACAGATATCACCCACAAGCAACTTTTTCAATCAAACATTGCTGTGATGGAAATGATAAACACAAAGCAGAAAACATTTGCAGAAAATGCAGTTTTCTGGCCATCACTGATTGCAAAAGGGGGAAACAGGAGGACAGTGGTTGATTTTCACACCTTTGTGGAGGTAGATGAGATCAGAGGATAACATCAGTTTCACATGTAGGTATTGGCAAATCACCCAAAATGAATGAAATCAGTGCCAGTTTATCACTGCACTTATATATACATTTCTGTTCTAATTCTCAGAATATCACATTTGTTCCTAATATTATGCATCCATGCTGCTTTCTTATGTCACAGGATGGATTTACTGTTGTATCACTGCACACAGCAGTCGTATGCCACTAAATGGAAGCTGCTTTATTTTTATTATTATCTTTAATTCCCCTGGTTAAGATACAGTGAGTCCTTGTGTGCTCAGGCCTGTCTGTGATTGAAATATTTCATTTCGTCCTTTTTGAATGTAGTTCTCACCATCGATAGCTGAAAGTGCAGAGTGGTCTGTGAAGGTTAAGGGCGACTCATGAGAATGAGCACACTGAATGTGTCTCACAGCCCTGTCTCTGCAGACGAATGGAAATACACAGGCTTGGAAGTATTTCTATAAATAAAACTATGTTAATTGTGCCGTTCCTTTGTGTTCTGCTGCACTTGTTCTGTGTTTTTAGCTTTGATTCCGTTTGATTTTATTAAAAGCTGCCTCAGTTATCCACAGGTTATGCAGCTGATCTTATGAATCCTAAAATATCAGCACTTTTACCTTGAGACACATAGCAGGGCCTTCATTGAGCTTCTGCATCATTTGTTTTTCATAACCTGCTTGTTTCTGTTTATTTGTGTTGGCTCTCACCCACCTGCTTCTGTTCCTTGTAGCAGCAGCTTCAGGCTCACCAGCTGTCCCAGCTCCAGGGCCTGGCCTTGCCCATGACCCCGCTGCCTCTGGGCCTGAGCCAGCCGACGCTGCCAGCCGTCACCACTTCCTCCGGTCTCTTCTCGCTGTCTTCTCTGCTGGCGTCCCAGGCCCAGCTGGCCAAGGAGGAGAAGGCTTCTCGCGACGGCGTGGACAGCCACCGTGAGGAGGACGGAGACAAGTCTGATTAGGTCTCGTCTCCACGCGGCTCTTTTATCATAGAGACATGAATTCCCAGATCTGTCCCTGCAGCCTCGCCTGTGGTTGTCCCCTTTTTGACCTTACTCAACATGGGGTTTCTTTCTTTGATGGAGCTTCAGCTTTAGACCCCTAACTTATCCCCTTCTGGGAAAAGCTTTGGCACTCATATTACAGTAACTAAATTAAAATAATAGTAGATTTTTTTTTTTTTGTCTTCTGTTTTGGTTTAAGATGGACTTTTTCCTGTTCATTTTAGGAATAGCTTTTTCTTCTTCTTTTTTTTTTTTTTCTGATTCACCATCTTTATATTTTAGTTTCTGCATTGTTCTTTAGTCCAGGTTCTTTTCCTCCCACTCTGCTCCTCCTCTAGTTTAGCAGCATAAATCTCTCAGCTGGTGTCGAAACAAGCAAGCTGTTTAACAAAGAGATCCATGACAAACATTAACACAGGTTTCTTCCAAAATCCAGTCTCTTAAAATAAGGTCGTTATTAATATTCTGAACTTTTCAAAATTCCATGAATTTGTCTTGAGTTTTATGTGGGCTGCGAGTTTAGTGGGTTGTCACAGATGAAAGAAATGTTTAAGCTCTTCTCATGCCGCAGCCTTCATCGAAAATACTTAGATTCTAAATTCTCCTCCCATGCAAGAACTCACTCGCTGAAAATTCTAAGTCTTTTGCAAAATGTAATATTCATCTGATGTTGGAGGGAGGGGGAAACAAGCCCTTTATTTCAATTATCTTAGTTGTTTGCTGACATTATGAGGGGTAGTACTTTGCAAAAATATTTAAATCTCTTAAACTTTTTTACATTTTCTCATGTTGCAACCCCAGACATCAATGCCTCAAAATTAGTCCATAATTGTGAAGTGGAAATAAAATGACACATGGCATTTTTTTTTTTTTTGTTTTAAATATGAGAAGCGTGGTGTGCATTTGTATTCAGACCCCTTGTCTCTAAGGCCTCTACACATATTGTAATGCAACTATTTGTACCTTTTAGAAATCACCTGATCACCTGAACAGAGTGCACCTGTCGGTCATTTAATTTCTTTTAAAACAGAGCATTAGTCAACATACAGCACCATGAAGACCAATGAACACAGCAGATGGGTCAGGGAGAAAGATGTAGGGAAGTTTAACCTCTTTCAGTCTGAATTTATCTAATTTTTGTAAAATAAGAATTTTTTTTTTCTTCCAGGTGAAATTGACTAAAATGTGTCATGAATATACCACATAGAGCAGACTATTCTTTATGCTTTACCTCAACCTGCGAAATGGTGTCAAATTGTCTCTAATGTGGTCCTTACTATATTTATCTAATAACTATCAGCTGGGATTAATTAGAAACATAGACCACCTTGGTGACATTAACACCAGAATTGAATTAAGGCAAATTAAACTTAATAATTTACACGGGATTAAAGCAAGGTTAGATTATAAAAACTGTTTTTTTCACTTATGGGAAAATGCGTCGTTATAAGGGGAGAAAAAAAACAACTAGTATTTACTGAAGACAAAACTAACTGTTTAGCAAGATGTAGACGTTTGTTTTATTTCATGCGTACAAAAATATTTCACTAGACAAAAATACTTTGAGATTTTGTGTTTCTTTGGCGACATGATTAATGTCGAGCTGTTTTGCAAAAAAAAAACGGGCATGCTAATTCTGTCCACGTGTGCAAAGCTGGTAGAGATGAATCCCAAAAGACTTGCAGATGTAATGGCAGTAAAATCTGTTTTAATGAAGTATTAATTCAAGGTGATTGAACGCAAATACACAACTCACAATTTAGAATATGTAAAAAAAAAAAAAAAAAAAAACTATACATCTTTTTCCTTGCACATAGAGATTATTGACTGATTTGTTTTGGCTATAATAAACATTTTAAGGGGTATTAATGTTTTGGCAAGGCTCTATTATTAAGATTACCCACCCAGTACCTTAACCAAGAGGCATCATCAGTCAGAGCTGTGGTAACTTAAACTGCAACCGGAACAACTGAAACCACCTCAATTCTCTGCTCCTCTGTCAGCTTTTTTTTTTTCATATTTAATGTGCACTTATATTGGAGCAGACACTAAGGGGGGGGAGTGTGGTGTGTGTTTGACAGCAGAGGGCAGCGCACGCCTTTGAACAATCCTCCTAAGGTTTTTGCTTCTACAAGACCCAAGGACAAGACAACGGCAGCGTACAGACCAAGTCTGATAGGGAATAGTTTATTTATTAGCTCTGAGCGTACCAACTTATTGTACATGAACTGGACTGTGGATATTTACCTCTACATGCTGTCCTTCAGTTTATGTTGCTCTCTAAATGATCTAATTATGAAAACCGAGTTGTAAATAATCTGTTTTCTTAGATTAAACCTCAAGGGGAAAAGGATGTTCATGAACTTCAAACAAAAAGCTATGGTATGTTTACTGCCTGCCACTTAATGCAAGTGAGTGGCAACTTAACATTGTTCAGTACAAAGTGTCGCATAGTGAGGCGATATTCAGTTGTAATTTACTGATCACCTTAATACCCTTAGCACAAGAAACGGTAAAGTAATAGCCAGACTAAAAAATATATATATATATATATATATATATATAAAGGCCATAATAAATTTTCAGAACCTTTTACTGCTGTTTTGAGAAACATCGTGTACGGTTCAACGTAAAAGCAAACCCATATGTTTTAAATCGCAGATGCGTTCTCTAAAATGTAAATGCATGGTTGAGTAAGTGTGCACCCTTTGCTGACGCATCAGTTGGATCCAGCTTAGCAATGCGTCTTTGGTAGGAGTCTTTCAACAGGCCATATTTTAACTTGGCAAGAGTTGCCTCCACCTTGCAAAACTCTTCTATACGATTCTTTGAGAAGTTCTTTTCCACAGCCCTCTTCAGGGTTTTTGTTTTTTTTTTTGTCTGATTTAGTTTCAGATGCTGTCTAGGTTATTCAAAAACATATGTTTTCTTGTGGTGAAGTCCTTGTTTTGGTAATTCAGATGTAAGCTCTTTTTCAGTGATATTTTATCTTCAGGCAGATGTTGGAGGGCTTTGGCTCAAAGCTGAGTGGTATTTTTAACTGTTCAACATTTTTTATGCCTTGACAAGTCTAGTCAGAAGAAAGGTGAACCAGAGAATGAGGCACCATGGTTCACTGTTGGCACAGTGATCTTTTGTTGATGTACAGATTTGGGGTATTTTGCCAAAGTGGAGTTGTGGCCCAGAAATTTTGTTCTACCAGACTCTTTCGGTCTTGCTGACAAAATCCCAGTAGATTTTGGGAGATTTCATCCAGACTTGGATGCTTTTCTCTGTTCTGGCTTGCAACCCATCTTCATAGTTACCTAAAGCACAACAGATATTTACGAGAAGTTCCTGTAGCTTACCTGGTGTTGCTGACCTGTTCCCTGGCCAGTTTCAAAACACACAACTAACTTTGGAGAAATGTAAGCAGCATATTTTCTAAAGTCTTTATCAGACCTAGGTGCATTTGTCATTCTTTTTTTTAATTTTTGCATTCTTGTCCTCACTGGTACCTTTATTGAATTGCACGTTTTTGATTCTCTGTATCTGTGCTGAAAATAACAGCTTTAGCTCGAGGATTCAAACTAGCAGAATATTCCAATGAAATCTTTTTTTTTTGGTGTAAACAAATCGGTTGTAATTTACAGTGGCTGTGTATTGGTTTAAGGGTCTGCACACCTGGATAAGCAGTTTATTTTTTAGTTGGAGTTTTATTCTGGAATAAAGCATTTTTCGGTTGAATTGGACATGATATATGTTGCATTAAAACATTTTAAAATAATTTATGCTGCCATATTGTTTTACATCCCCCAAAAAAACAGATCTTTGGAGAAGCGTAGACTTTTGATATTTGCCGTATACTCCTTTTTTTAAAACCTCTTTTGTATAGGGTCATTTGAATGCAGTGTTGGTGTTACAACCCAAGTATATATGCCGGGTGAATTCACACTCACTTGAGAAAAATCTAATCAGAAAACAATAGTGTGTGCACAAATTGTTGCTGTGTAGGGTTTTTGCACTTAACCCCAGGCCACCGTTATAAATATTGGCTTTCCCAGGAGCTTTTAAGAGTAAAACTCAAACACTTCATCCACTTCTGAATTTTCAGAAAGGTTTGGCTCAGTGGTAGCTGGACCCCAAAAATAAGGACCTCAGTTGTAACAACTGAAAATGCAGTTGAACTTTGCAGAAACACACACACGTCCCTTTGTTCTAGTAGCTGAATGGCTCGACCAATCACTGTCTTCACAGAAGCCACAATATGGTGTCTGGTAAGATTACGGAACACATTTTCCACAAAAATGGAGACTCATTTGGACATTTGATCCAGTAAAAAGGGTGAAAATTGACTTTTTTGAAAATCACATTGGATTTTCAATCAAGTCCAACAAAGTCTGAATGTCTCCAAAGGTAAGCCTTTTCTTTAATTAAGCCTGCAGTTGTATATCTATGTATATACATAGCACATTGTGTATAAACAGGTGTACAGATCTAATAGTCAGTGATAAACCAATCGAAACTTCTTCACATGCTTGTGAAATAAGCTTGCAGCAAGTTCTCACATGTTGCTTGTATCTTGCTACATCCTTCACTTGTCATAGTGATGCCCAGATGTGTAGACAGGAAGCGAAACACATCAATGCATGTCTGCAGGGAACAGGTTGATTTTGTTCTTGTGGAGAGACGGTTTTTTTTTTAAAGAAATTTTGTGATCAATGCACTTGATTTTTTTCCCCCCCCCCATTTATTTCAAACTGTACTCAATATAACCTAGAAGGAGAACTTCAAAGCCTGTGTTATAATTAAATGAAATTCTATGTATATGTTCAAGTAGTCAGAGGGGCTTGCCTCTCTATACAGTTATACATAGAAAGCTTTATGTGTATATGGCTGCATCTTCTCTCGTCTGTCCTGAATGATTCTTGTGGTGTTGTTACGAAAACCGATGTGACACCTGAGGGGGAAAAAAAATTGCAGTATATTCACCTTTTTTACCCTTTGACCCCCAAACCCCCATCTTCTTTTTTCATCCTCAGTCTCCCCTTTTTTCCTCCCCGACTTTCTTGCCCTCATAGAGTGAATCATTTTGAGCTTTGTAAAGGTCTTTTTTTTTTTTTTTAAATACTTATTTTGTGTATAATGTAAAACAAAAAAAAGTGTGTACTTTGACAGAAAAAAAAAAAACATGTGTGTCTGAAACCATAGCTTCATTTAAGCCAAAAAAAAAAAAAAAGTGCAACAAAATTTACTATAAATAATGAGATGTTCTGCAGTAAGGAAGGACTTCTGGTGCCTTACAAATAAAGTCAATCCAATCATAATACAGTGTCAGTTTTTTCATTTAAGGCTGAAATGCTCCTATGGATGGAGTTATTTCTTTAAATGTACATTGTTGTTTCAGTTAATTGAATTCAAATATCTTTTATGCAGGAAAAAAGATGTCCTAATTGGACAACACTCAATGGTGTTGTTTTTATATGACACTCGGGCATCATCAGGGACAGTACCATGTCAAATGTGCATTGTTTGAGTGTTATAATTGTCTTAGAGCAAATGTCACATATAAAATCAACATTAAACATAATGCAAGTTGAAAGTTTAATCATTTTCAACCTCATTTTTAGCATTTGGTAGCAGGCTACTTTGACAAAGATAATCCAGTAATAGTTTTTGTAAGTGCGCATAGGAAAAGATATCGATATTGGTATCGGTTATTGGCCGAATAAGTTTTAGTTTATTGGCAAATCTGATATTGGCCAAAAATCCAGTATCGTGCATCCAAAGACTTAATCACCCGAAGAATATTTTCAGTGGGGTGGCAGGACCGCACCAGCAAAACGTCTAGAGTGGCACAATTTTTATTTAATATATTTTCTAATATTTTTCAACATTATTGTCCCCCTAAATTTTTAACAGATTTATTGCCGGAGATAAACTCTTGTTTATCTCTCGACAATCATAATCTGCATATTTGGAAAGCATCTGGTCAGCATTTCTAGTCTCTGTTGAGCTTATTGACGCCAAATAACCCGTCTTGTATCTCCGAGTCCACCTGATATTAGATCTGTCGACACCAAATACTTCATCAAGAACAGACATGATGGGGACTCAGGACTTGAGCCTAACGAGGGTGGCTGTAGTTCACAGCCCGACCACCAGGAGGAAGTGTTGCTTTACGTTTGCCATGACCTGAAGGCAGCAGGTAATTACTGAGGTGCGTGTGTGTCACAGCAAAAAGGGGGCTTCCTGTTCTTTAAACTGCGCTGATGAGGGTTTATCTATTCTGTGCTGCTTGTACCCAGGACTGATGAGACATCTCTGGGACAATGGATCACGACCCGATCAGCACCTGCACATAATCGCCACTTAGACAGCTCTGCCATCGGCCTTGAGACGGGGTTTGTTTCATTCACACACGTAAACACACCCCTTTCCTCCTCTCGCCGTTTGCCTTTTCTCTGTGAGTCCATGCAGCCAGATGTGTGTGTGTGAGAGATTGAGAAAACAGAGGAAGGCTTGTGAGCCTTCTGAGTTCCTGTGGTTGCAGCCCTTCCTCCTCTCTTCCTCCCTTCCTCTCTGTTTCTCTCTCCCCACAGACAGCTCTGGATCTGACACTTAAATAAATATGAAAGTGCCCTATTTTTCCTCTTTCTGTCTGAGGATTCACACACCACTCCTCACGAGCAGCAGAGGAAGAGGAGGGAAGGTTTCTCTCAACTGTCTTCGCTTCACAAAGCAAATTAGAGATTTGAATAAAGGCCACAAAACCTATAATGAATTAAAGCTAATAATTATTTTTTCCCTTTCTTATTCTATCCTTCTTTATGAAGAACAGCGTTAAGCACCAGAATTATGCCCTTACTTTTACCCCAGGGCAACAAAAATACATCTTTCAAGTCTCCAGAAGCTGAGATTTATCAGGGCCACACTAAAGAACCTGCACTTCCAAATCCACTCAAAAATAAAAATGTTTCCTCAGTTAACATGACTTATTAGTGCCGTAACCACTGCAGTGTTTGACATAGCAGCTAATTAACTCTTATAGCCACATTATTATTAGAAACAATGAAGGGCAATAATGATTCATAGCCTGTTACTGTTGGGTTTCGAGCCTTCAGTGCCACATATATGCTCCAGGAGAAACCAGACTGATAACATCCGGAGGCAAATAAAAATGATCAAATCAAAGAACAAATGACGTTTCAAAACATAAAGATACCACAGAGAATTAATTTTCCTCCCAAACACCTGCAAAATGCTCAATTTATTAAACAAAGAGACTAAGTGACATAATTCAATCTGGATTGTCAGATTGAAGATTGAGCTCAGTCAGTCAGCTCAATCTTCCCCATGTTGTGGTTTACACACATGTGCTGCTTTCTCCCTGAAGAACCTCTTCCTGACCAATACTTCAGTGTCCACAGCTGAGTTGTCATCCTTCCTCCATGCTGCCCCTGGTGACGAACTTACTTGTATCCCAGTCATGTTTCAATCTGTGCCTACTGATTTTAAACAGGTGCACCAATTATTTAAGTTGTGGCAAATTATTGCTATTCTGTGAGGTAAGACCTTCAAGTCACTCATTATAAGACCTTCATGTTCAGCTCTCGCAGACAATTAAGATATAAAACAAGCCCAAAGTACGTTTGTCAGTAAAATAAATCAAATAAAACACAAAAAATGTGTCTGGTTGATAACGACAAAATGATTGCACAGATCATTTCTGCGTAGTTTAGACTCTTTGGAGTTGGAGCTTCTGTAGGTGTTGGTATACCTGGGCATTTATAACCGAAACCATTAATGTTTTTTTAACATTGTATTACTATAATACAAAATATATATATATATTATAATTCTTATGTATTCAAATTATGAATTAAACATCTGTTACAATTAGTTTTTATCTACATAGCACACAGGCAGGCCTTCTTGCATTTCCTCTGTCCTTCAGACAATAACTGCCTATAATCTGCTGTCTCCACCAGAGTCGCACCTGTTTTGCTCAATATGTGTCATATGAAGACACCGGTTGTTTTTACATCTGTAGCTTCAGCAGTCGGGCAGATATATGTATTTTTTCTCTCACTAAAAAAAGAGAAGTGCAGAGGAGAAAACATCGTCTTCTGCTGCAGTAAAGCCAAGCTGAGCTCTTATCGCCACAAAATCAGGTTCATAAGTAGGCGGGACTTTTAGAGGGAACCTGAGATGTTTTTGTAATCATTTATAAAAAGAGACGGTGGGAAAACTCTTCTGTAAGCGCAGAGGAGCTAAAAATACATGGTGATTTTTTTTTTCTCTTTATTTGATATTTTTGTCTTATTTAACTTAAAAAAAATTCTGATAATTCATCCACAGTATGGCATTTTTATCATTTGTGTGTCGTATCCATTATCCGAGACATTTCTAATGTTTTTTTTATTTTACTGAAATAATAATGATGTGTGTTTTGTTGAGTGAAAGCCAACCACTATCCACCTGTGTGGGCAATAAAATATTGATTTTCACAAAGCATCTCTAGGCTCAGTTGAGACTCTAATCTATCAGCTACGTTTATGTGCAACATACCAGAAGAGCTAATAATGTTTTAGCCTCTCTTAGGGCAAGTGTCAGTTTATTTGGTCACATTTCAGCCAAAAAAAAAAGTGACCTGGATGATGTGGCAAGTCGTAGAGACAGGAGCAATATAACCCTGTAGATAAATGCTTCATTATTGGATTTTTTTTTTATTTTTAATTTTTTACTGACTTCACTTTTTTAAATCCATGTGTAAAAATATTCCAACTTTGCAGCAAAACATCAGCCGATATCACAGTAGATGTACCATTACTTCGCTCATTGACAGTTTATTGGTGGTTTATTGCATTCAGATCAATAAACCATCTGGAGTTTACAGGCAGGGAAGAGTGGGAGAATCTGGAAAATAAATTTAAAAAAAATCTTCACTATTACTGTCTAAACAACTGCGTTTGTACAAAGTACAAAACCATGCTGTGTTGACAACTACATAACTTCTTCCAGCTCTTTTTTTTAAATACTCATTTCTGGCACATTATATAAACATCACCAATTAGACACAATGGTTCGGTTACTGTTCAGTGTGAATTAGAAGGTAATTTATCTGATTCCCTCCTTCCCGTCTTAAAGAAAACTTTGGTTAATTTGTTGCTGATGTTGACGTCTGAATTTGCCAAACACAGTATTCAAGCAGCAGATTAGACACGTTTTGGCTTCCTTTTTGCAGGACGAGACATTTGAGAGCAGGCAAAGCAGAGAGACCCGAATTAATGATGCGAACGCAGTCATCTCTCAGGGCTTCAGCTTTATTAGAGGTGGTTTTCCTCATATCAACGGGACCCAGCCGTCCAAATTCAGCCGCCTGCACCACTGGTGCAGTTTTTATAGCATTTGTAAAGAAGTTTGTATTGCTTTTCTTTCCCTCTCTGCTCGACTTCCCCCTGGCTCTTCGTTTTTATTTGGACCTCGCACTCCATGGTGAGCCCATCATTTCATTTGGGAAGGTTGATGTAGAAGAATAGGAGCCAACAGGTCTGAAAAGCACCTTATTGAAGATGCTGGTAAACTGCCAGGGTGTGCAGTGGTGATGGCATGTCTGCACGGGGAAACAAGCCTGTGTGTTTGCAACGATGATGAGTCTGAGCAAAAAGACAGAGAGAAAGAGAGAGACAGCGACGGAGAGCAAGAAGCGTCTTGATTAATCATGATTGACTCATTCAGAGCCCACTCGTCTTTTCCCTCTCGCTCCCTCGCTTCGGCTCTCCTTTATGGCTTGATTACCGAGACGTAGTCTATCTCTCATTACCTCCTCTCCTCCGTCTCTCACTCTATTTCTCCATCTTTTCTTCTTTTCTCTCCATCTGACAGTCCCCCCTGCCCCCATCCCACCTCCCACCCTGCTGCGCCAGTTTATTCACCCGTTCCCCCGGAAAGGAGGCTGTCAATCTCCATCTCCCGCATCTCCTTCATCCATCCATCCATCCATCCTTCCCTACCTTCATCCATCACCATCACTCTCCCTCCTCTCTCTTTCCTCTTCTCCCTGTCTCATTTGCTCCTCTTTTTTCATTCTCACTTCACATTCATTTCCTTCCTTTCTTAATCTTCATTTTCCCCCCGCTGCGTCCCCAATGATCTGTCGCTGTTGTCTTTCAGAGACGTGTCCGTCCATCTCTGCCGGCCTCAGCTGAAGCTGCTGGAGCCGTCCATGTTGACATGCTGATGCACCTTGGGAAGTCGTCCATCCAGCGCTCTGACACTGAAACGGACAGAGATTCAAAAAATGAGAGCGTCCGAGTTTACGTGTACTTGAGTGATTTTATCTTTTGTCTCAAGTAGTGTGTCCTGAAAAAGTATTCGCACCTCTTGAACTTTTTCACATTACATCATCATTTTTGAGAAGTTGAAGGATACATTGACATATATATTTCTGTTATTTATAGCTTTCTGTGACAGAGTGATGTGGTGAAAGCCCAAAGAAGTTTTGTTTAAAGTTTGACAAAGACCAAAATAAACATTTTAGTCTACATTCAAAATGCTATCTGTGAAGGAAAAACTACACACTATTCAGGGAGATACATGGTAGTTTCACCAAAAAGATGGATTGCTTTTCTTCACCAGGAACCGGGCAAACCATCCCCCAGAAGATGCCGCCCTGGGAGGTTGCCCATGTCGCCCATATGAGGAAAATCCTGGAAGAAGGTTTGTTCAGTGTGAAGAATGGAAGCAAACATCGAAAGTATATTCTAGATGTGCAATGCTGTACGCTGTTCCACATCACTGACTCAGATTTTGATGAACAGAAATTAACAGCCCACTTTTTAGATTTTTGTTCATAAAGGACTTTGAAGACCTCTTCATTCCACTTCTGCTGCTTTGTGCTGGTCTATTGTATAAAAATCCTGGTGAAATGCTGAAGGGGCCTGAACACTTTTGCAAGGCGATCTAGCTAATGTTTGGTGTGTGATCACTCTGTGTGCCGCAAGGAAAGACTTTAACAGATTCATGTGAAATACAGCATTTCTCTTCTTTCTGACCTTCCACATATCATCCTTCTCCGTCTTCTGATATTTCCATCTTTTTAAAAAAAACACTTCTAACCTTTGTCTCCTTTCTCATTTTCCATTCTCTTCATCTCCTCACCCAATTTCTTTTCTTTTCTTTCCTACTTTTTAGGTCTTTCATCTCCCATCCCCGTCTTTGTGTTTGACTCATAGCCGCTCATGCCGAATCTCCATTACTCATCATCTATCTTTGTCTCTCCTCTACTCTGCTGAACGTCTCTTCAGCCCAACTGGTCCTTTTCTATCTCTGACAATGGTTTGATAAAAAAAAAAACACACACAAAAAAAACACCTCCCAGCTAAGTTGTCAAAGCTCTTTCCATTCTTACAGTCGCCAGACCCTCCGGTACACCATGGAGAGACTGACGCCCTGCGTGATTTTAGCTTTGGATGTGAAACTGTAGCTAAGAATCAGTCAGCGTGTTTTGGTTTCACCCTCTACACTTTTGCTACACCTGGTGGTAATTTTTTTTACAAAGCCTCAATTGGCTGGTTGGACATGAGAGAAGAATTTTATTAATCATTTCTCTTTGAGCAAATCTCTCTCTCTACATCGTTGGTGTTCAAAGTGCAGCTCGTGGGTCATTTACTTTAATCCGGTCTCCAATCGCAAATTAAGGATGATATTTGGCCCAGGAAGATGGCTGCCATTTTTTTTTTTTTTTTTTTTTTAGTTTTAGAGTTTGAATTGTGAATTAAAATCTTGACGGAAAGTGTTGAAATATTTGGTACCACGAAAAATAGCGCCATTTATTGACCACACTTTTTGCTTTCATTTGAATTTCATAGTGAAGATGAAAAAAAAGTCATGAATTCCTAATTAAAAGTTCCTAAAACCTATGATCAACAAAAAGTTTGTTTATTTTCCTTTTTTTTTTTGTGGAAGCCAAGAAATGTAGAACCTTTACTAAATATTTTTTCAATGTTGTTTTTTTGTGTATGAAAAATTTACCAAAAAAAATTGGGTTTTTGTTTATTTGTTTTTTTTAAGGTATGCTTTCTGCAATAAAACTATATTTTGAGGCTATGCTAAAACATAGCAGGCCGCACAATGGAGCAGTTGGTAACACTGTTGAATTGGAGCTAAAAGGTTCTGGGTTTGAATCCTGTTTGTCATTAGGGAATTAGCTTTTCTCCTCGTTCATGTGTGGATTCTCTCCTGGTACTCTGCTTTCCTCCCACTTTCTAGAAACATGAGTGGGAGGTAGGTCTCTCTAAATTGCCCCTGGGTCTTTGTGAGCACAAATAGGTAGGTATATGAATTGACCCTTGTCTTCATTCATTTATGTGAACTGTGCAATATTGCAAATGACAAAGTTGCAATAAGACAAAAAGGGATTGAAGGTGTTTCAATACTGGAGGACAGTACTAGCATACTTTTGGACATTCAGCATTGCTGTGGAGTATTTAGATGATGGAAAAAATACTGCCATGCCCTTCTTCTTCTTTGATTTCTTCTGCACATCCCCCTCCCTCCCCTATGTTTTTCTCTGCAGTGTCTCTGCCCCCACAGGTAATGTTGTTCAGTGTCGAGCCCTCCCCTATGTGGTTAGTGGGCTGTTACCCAGCTGCCTCTGATATTTCCTGCCTGTCACTTCCAATCCTGGTGACGGTACCCCTAAAAAAAAAAAAAAAAGGGAAAAAAAAGCACCTCTTCTTTTTTCCAGCACACTGTCGTCCAAGAGATTTTAGATCATAAGTCCAGCATAAATACATCAACTGATGGGTTTTAAACAAGAACCTGAAAAAATACGCAAACAAAAACACTTCAGCATATGCTGACTGTCTTGTGTTTTTTCATGTGTGTTCAGTCAGTTACTACACACACACACACCTACACACACACACAAAATACTGGCACAGCACAGGAATCAACTCCCTAATACTAAAAGCTACATTCATTTAGCGTGAGCTTCCCCTCTCTTTTGCATCTCTCTTCATCTGCAACCTTCCATAATCTTCCTCCTCCTCCACATCCTTTTTCTCCTCCTCTTCCCTATCTCTCTCCTCACCCTCCTCTTCCTCCTCCTCTGAGTAGCTATAGGAGAGGAACAAGGTTTTCCTCTATTCTGTCTGTCTCCTCTCCTCATTATTTTTCTCTATATTTAAGCAATTTTTTCTTCCACGCCTTTTTCTAACATTTTACAAGAATAGACAGAGTCAATTGCTGGGGCACTATAACATCTACTGCATTAAATCCATTCATAATGCATCGTTACGTGCAGCAATATTCTCTTCTGGTTGTCTAAACAGCAGAATGTCAGCTGAATCTAAAGATCCTCTTTAGTTTGCCAGAAGCTTAATCTTTACTTTCTAACCGAACCGATTTAGCAAATCCAAATACGATTAAGATAGTGGACTGTAATGTTTATTTGCAGTCTATTAACATATAAATAGTCCAGACTATCACAGTCAAATTCATTTCTTTTCTAAATAGACATTATCCAATATATAAAGATGCTTTTATCTGCCAACGTGTCTTTAAGTCTTACACATAACTGACTCTTTCAGCTTAAACAGACTCAAATGAAAGTTTACAAAAAATAAATAAGTTGTTCTCATATTATTGTAACCTATACAGACTATGCAGGTTTGTACTGGTCTTGTAATCATATCCAGGAAGGATGTACTATTCTAGTCCATCTTTCAAGTAGTAAAGCCAATAGCATGATAAATGTTGATAATGGATTGAAACACATTTCAATTTTGAGAGTTAAAACCACAAGGCTGAATATCTTGCAGGACCTTTAAAATATCTGTGAATATCTCTTCAGGCCCCCAGAGACTCTATTAGCCTGAACACACTAAGGTGATAAAGGCAAGGATTCTGCACCACAAATATTACCACACACCTAAAACATCAGTCTATTAGAGATCATAAACTTGGGGAACTGAAGAAAAACTAGAAGCTATCCGGGATGATTGGTGGAGAAATCTGAATCCCGGTCTGGGTTCTTTCTGCATGAAGTGTGCGAGTCATGTCATGTCTACCTTTGCCAACACAGAGATGGCGCCTCATAAACAAGGAAGCATTTTTAATTATGTACAACCTCTTTTCTTATTCATTTATTTTTTACAAGTTCCTAATTAACAGACTCAGAGTAACAAATCATTTTATGCTTTTTTTTTTTCTTTTGAAGTTTCGCTCTTTGTTGCAGTAAGTAAATGTCACCGTAGGGTACATTTAAAACTAAATGGGAAAAAAGAGAAAACCTTAGAAAACAAATAATCAAATAAAATTCTCTTTGATCTTTCTGTAACATTTGTGTACAGCAAAGTTGAATAGAAAAATGCAACAAATAAAATGAATGACAACAATCCAGTGAAACTGAACAACAACAAAAAAAATCTTCCCAATAAGAGAAGAGAAACCCTGAAAACATGCGATGCTCTACAGCAGGTGTCTGGATTGTCTCTGGGTTGAGGATGATTTCACTGAGGTGCCGTTGCTGTGATTGAGCGTTGACGGTTTGCGGGTTCACGACCAGCCCGTCCCGTCTCGTCCATCACTCCAGCCTCGCAGACCCGTCTCACCTGTCCCGCGTGGCCCTGCTCGCCTCTGTTGTTTCTGGAAAGCACTTTCATCCTGATCCTCATCACTAATTCATCCGCTTACAACCTCCATCCATCAGCGCTAGATCAAGTATGAAAACACCTCAGGCTAACTCTCTGCAACGCTGGTCTGGTTTCCTTTTCTCCCCATGACACCTTCTTGGCTTCTGTTAGTTTTTTTATTCATATACCTGGAAAAAAAAACCCAAACCAAAACAAAACAACTTCTTAAATTCCTTTGTTTGCTTTCTGTCTTTTGCTATTTTTTTCTGTTTTACCTACATCTATCCAAGATAGTCTCAAAAAGCAAGCATTACAGGGAGTGCAATTGACAAGATAATGGCCTTTGTGTGGCTCTCCTTTTAAACACAGTGATGCTAATGTTAGATCCCCCTCAGCTGGTTCCCGTTGCCTCGCAAATATATTCCTGCCAACACTTAGTGCCGAATTCAAATTCTGACGGTTTTCTGTTTCTTATTTGTTTGCATAAATTTATACGAGCCTTCTGTCTGGATGCTGAACCGAGATCAAGGTTGTAAACAATTGCTGCTCATCCTGCGGAAGACATTCTTTCCTTTTTGACAGAATTAAATTTTGTATTTTTCTTTTCAATCCAACATCAATCTGTTGTTGTCAATCCAAGTTTTTATTTTTTATTATTATATAAAAAAAAGGACATTTGTAAAAAGGTGGTCCATTAAAAAAAAACCATTATATTTAGCGTCAGTAATTAGATTTCTTTGATTATTCAATTCAACTTTGTTACACTGAGAGGCGTGGTGTGGAAAGAGAAGTCATCAGTCAGTCTTGGCTGTACAGCAAACAAAGCTGGTTTATTGATTCTCAGGCAAAACAGCAGATTTCAAAATGGCAGCCCTCCCATCAGTCTTCCTGCTACATCCAGCAGTCCACCTCTACCGATCAAACCGAGCCTTCTCAGTTTAAATTGGCCAATCACATCAGCCTCCCAGAAAAAAAACAAAAAAAACAAGGTTAACGTTCACAAACGTAATGTAAAATCTTACGATTATTTAATAATAAAGTGTCAGGAAAACATCTTAAGTATGCAAACGCACAATTTACAAGTTATTTTATTCTTTTAATTATTTTCAGACAATCAAACTCCAGTGAGTATTACTACACTTCCCATAAAAGACCTGGGTTTGAGGCAGGGGCTCCTTTTTAGCAGGGACCCAAGATGGCTGCCACAAAAAACAAACATTTAATCAGGACAGATTGTTCATTTACACACTATGGGACTTAAAAAAGGTCAGAGAAACCTTAATGCTTCTCAACAAAACTCATCCTAGAAATTTAAGGATTCATTTTTCCAGTAATCCTTGTCTTTATTTGTTCTCTCTTTCAAATTTCTGTCTCTCTGTCTCTTTCCAACGCACCTTCGGTGGAAGTCAAACTTGTTCGGTCTCTTACCAGACTTATGAGCTACAAGGATGCTTTTTCTGAATGCCTCAGACAGATCTTTGGATCCAACTATGTTGTTGATTTAAAAAAGACCGCTGATGGTATTTGTTGTTGGAAATAAATATTGATGTGTCCTGCAAACATAACAATTTCTTTGAAAGTTTTACTGAATATTTTCCAAGCTATTTCCCAAGTCACAAATCAAGTCACTTTGCTTGTGACTTGATTTCTGTACATATATATATATATATATATATATATATATATATATATATATATATATATATATATATATATAGACATATCATACATGTAAAAAACACACAGTCTGTTGTAGAGGGTCCTTATTAGCTTACATAACCGTATGTCTGAGATAATAGGTAAATAAGAAAGCTGGACTGTTTTTTGAAAATCTTCTGTCTAAATACTGAAAGTAAAACTTGATACTGAGCATTTCTTTTTGTAAGTTGCATTATTACATTTGACAGCATCAGTTTGATTTAAATTTTCTCATCTGTACCACAGCCTTTATATATAGTTACAAATGCACAAGAGACAGCATTGCTAAAAATGCAGCCGCTGCACCATACAACACTATTTTTAAATGTGGAAGAACTTTTATTCTTTATTTACCATACCTTAACGCTGCTGATAAATTGGAGCTCCTTGGCTGTGGATGCATGTGGTTGTTAAAGGAAACATCCCCCCTGTTAAAACTGCCTAAATTTGGCACGTTTTGTAAATGTCTCTTTTTACTCTGTTTCTACTTTTTTGCCCACACTTTACGTCTCTCTGTCACCCTACCTTCCTTGCCAGCTCTCCCTCCTTTATTTATTTATTTCTTCTGCATTTCTTCTTCTTGTCTCTTCTCCCTCCTTGCTGACAGCCATATGCAGCTCTGTAAATGGCAGCACGCTGTTTGATTGTGATGTGGTGGGACTGCGGTCTGTTTGCACTGCCACAGTGGTTCTCTCTGCTTACCAGCCTGCTACTTAACCCCGTCTGGACCCGGCTGGCTGCCTCAATGGTCCATCAGATGGTTTGATGACTGACTGCTGCAAAATTGGGGCACTTGAACAAACTCACCAAGCCACAAGTTAAACATAAATTATTAGTCTCTCCCCGGAGACAGAAGTCAGTAATCTGTCCCACGTTGACACCAAATCTGTCCCGCATTCAGCTTATTGCTCCCTTTTGTCCAGCAATCCAACTAAATGGTACCGTAGACCATTTAGAAATTTATAGTGTAAGCGTCAACCAGTTCATGTTCTGACTTTCTGCCATGTTATGTTCTGGTATCTATATGTTTAGATCCATGGTTACCCTCAGGCGTAGTGCTAGCCAAGGTTTAAACGTTTCCGTGCTTCCGCACACCTGATTTAAACTAAGTGGAATCAGCCGGTTTTGGCAGAATTTGATGAAAAGTGCTTGAGCTTATTCCTTCATTTCCTATGATTTCATGGCTGGCACTGAGGCCAGTTTATAGTGGGCTCGAGCAAAGACCCGATTTACTGGTTTCCGAGATCCAGAAACGAGCTGCGTTCTCATGTTGCTTTGAAAGCTCGGGATGCGGTCAACCTACTTTGCTCATGTCACCACACTGGTCAACAAAATAATCCTCTCAACAGTTTATAGTGCTTGATGTCAAATGCAAAAAGGCCTTTTGTGTGGGAATAATGTTGAGTGAGACATTGAGTGAAACAAATAAGGCTTTTTGCAACTTCTGAAAGATCCTGAGAGTTGTGGACAAATTGTCCCATTGCTTAAATCGCTTCACATATGTTGAGCAGGAGGATCCAATTGGCTGTCCATAGAGAACTAGTTTGATCCTTATCTCATGTTAAAGGTGTCGTGTAATTTAAAACGGACTTTTTTGAGCTTCACATCACATTATAATGTTATTCCCTCATCAAAAACATACCTGGAGTGTTGCTTTGATTCTTTCGTGGATGTTTGAGAAATCCTTTAATTTCCCGTGGCAACCATTCAGCTTTGCAAAACACTTAGGTGGACCTAGCTAAACCTTTAAGACACAGCCCCTCCTCCAGAGCTGGAGTTTTCAGGTTTTCGCGCTTCTGCCCCACAGAGCCGCCCTTCCCCACTCGGCTTCTTCAGACTAGCCAGCAGCAATTAGCAAACAGCTGGTTGAACTGTTTGACTGCTGAGCTCATTAACCCAGTTCCTCCTCAGTGAAATGCTGTAAAAATATTCCTAAAGGGTTAATAGAGAGGCAATGTTTTGATGACTTCCTGAAGGCAGTGTTTCAGACAGAACAAGAGATTTTAAAGAAACAGAGGCCCAATTTCAAGGCATTACATTACAAAGTAAAATTTCTTTTAAATCATATTTGATAGATACGCATAGCATTTTTTAACAACTGATGTTGCTTGATTGTGCCATAAAATTTAACTATGTACCTGGAAAACACATAATGCTGCCCTTTAAGACACTTATTGATGCTGCCTGCAGCCCAACAACATAAAGAGAAGGGCTTTAAAAAAAAAAAACATTTGAAGGTCACATCTCCTGAGCTCCAGACTTTAAAAAGCAACAGAAAGTTTCCCCTGGATATATGGAGATGCTGCAGTAACCATTCCTTTTGACAGTGTTTTACTCTGTGTGGGGATGACTGGATCATTAAACAGGACAATGGACTTCTACTGGGAGAAAACCATTCTCCTGGTAGTTGGACCATATCTTGCTTGAGTTTAAATTCAATAATTTGCCTCCTTTATTTGTTTTGCTGTGTTTCCTTCCCCCCCCCCCACATTGTGAAGGTCGATACACAACCTGGTTCTGACCTTGCACGGTGAAATGTGAATTCTTGTGACAGTTCCGAGATTTTGATCAGGAGTGCAGACAGTGATTAAAGGGCACACTATGATGCTGTAATTTCACTAGCTTTTGAGCACCCACTTATCACTGCTGAGCAGAAAGTTGCTGTGGCAACAGGGAGTTTTTAGTCTTCAGTTAACTCTAAGATATGGCATCATGTCATCAGTGTTCACGGTATTTTGTTTTCATCAAATAAGCTTCTTGCATGCCTGCCCTCATCCAACCCATTCTATAGTCAGACGAGCCCCTGTTGCAGGTTGCCAGGAATGTGTAGATGCATGATGGGTCATCTGGCCCAGATTAAAATTCGGATAAAACCATCTCCAGCTGCGGGACTTGAACTTGACATGTCTGGTCTAGTGTCCTCATCCAACCCAACAAACTGAATCGCAATTTCTAACCTAATGCTTCCTTAAAACTACCAAAACTTTTGTCCAAATAATAAAAAACCCAACTTCTCGGTGACCAGAATAAACAATGAAAATTCACACTTTCTTTTTTCCCTAACTTTCTCACAGTTAGCTAAAGTAAGACTTAATAGCCTTTATGATATCACATGACTTCTGGCTCCATTATGTAGATGAAAACAGATGGTGAGATGAGAAAAGGGGGGAACTGTTTTTTTTTTATTTATTTATTTTTCTTCAATGAAACAATGTTCCAGCTGTTTAGTGTCACACAGGGAATGATCCCAGAGCCCCCAGTTGGCCACTGCTCAACAGAAATAAAAAAACAAAGAAAGTGAACAGGTGTTGGGTAACAAACGGGAAGTTTGAACAAATAAAAAGCATTTCATTGAAAGGCCTTCCTGTATTTGAGGAGTCGGCAGAGAGAAACTGAGACCCCAACAACGAAGAGGAGGAAGGGGTTCAAGAGGGGGGTTTCCTGAGAGTGGATGCAGGAACAAGGGAGCGAGCTGCGCTGATTTTATTAAATTCAGTTTTGTTCTGTTTGCGTTGGGCCTGGTTACTCAGCTATATTTGTGCAGTGCTGTCTGTCGAGTTCCAACAAGAGCTCTATGGAGAACAAGAGCTGGGATCAGGCTGCAAAACACACTTCTACTAAAACATGCCAAGTTTAGTGAGAGATAATCCTAGTTTGTTGTTTATATGGTTTATTTATTGCTGCTAATACTAAATTAATCCTCAAATCCTTTGTTTGGTCTGGAGCTCAATGCTCAACACGGTTTGGCATAGCAACAGCAGACTGACTTTAGCACACAGAGTAATATAAATAAAAACATGTCCATGTATTTCTGCACAGATTATTAAAGTGCTTTTGGTCAAATCAAGACAAAAACAAATGTTTGCCTTCAAAATATAATATCTATTTGATTGAGGTGCAACTTGACAGCACAATTCCTTTCAAAGGGTATTTCACTCCAGAAATACCCTTTGAAACACAACGCTTTTCATTTTAATTAATCAAAACTCTGACGTTTACAATTTTGGAAATCCCAACTGACCTTACACATGAAAGGTTTGGTCTGATTTAACACCAGTCAGTAAGAGTTAAAAAATAAATAAATAAAAATACAAGTTCATACAGTTTACGAAAATATCTGTTTTTGATTCAAGTGCCCTGAAGCATCTACATTAATACAGAAATATGAGATTCATTGATTCAGCTTGTCAACAACATGAGACAATAAAATAAGCAGGGGTTTCAGCAGGAATGCTGCACAGCCTTTGTTGTGAAAGAATAATTCTCGTGTGTCAGCCAAACTGTCGATTTGCGTCCACTGATATCATAACCAACATAAAACCTTCACAACCGTCTGCAGCACAATGGCTGTACATCGCCTGCCTATAGATTATCTGACAAGCTCTGTGTCTGAAGTATGTTGTTTTTTTCACTGTCTCTGACCCTATCCATCAACTAAACTGCCTGTGACAGTTTCTCAAGCTGCCAGTTTTAAGCAAAAAGGCTTTGGAAATAGCTATCCATTATCTCTGTCTTCATGATATCTGGAGTGGTCAGGAAGTGAGCTTGATGTAGCCAGGAAGCGACTCCATTGCATCTCTTCAGATAAGGTTTAGACAAATTTTCCTTTTAGAGGTTAATGGACAAAGTCATTAAAGTTTAAGCCCAATAAACCTTTAGAAGAAGCCAAAATGCACTTAAACATTAAGACACGGGATTTGTCTATTGATAGAAACACATCCAAACATCTCTCATTAGGTCCAATGTCACATTACTAAAAACAGTCTGACTTGGACACAAGTAACCTACTTATGCTATGCATTTACATCGTTGGCTGTGAAATTACTGGAGTTCAACAGAAAAAAAATATTTATTTTTACAGAAATATTTATGAACACGCGTAATCAGTAACTCTCTCCGCTTCAACATTCAACTTTAATGATCTCTGTGCAGTATTCCAAGCTTTTCTTTGTGGTTTTGAACCGATGGAATGATGGAGTCAGCGTGTCCACGGTGAGTGTCTAGTGTTCTGACTCAATGTCTGTTGACAGCTAGGGAACAGTGGGCCAGCCAGCTCCAGTCCCGGGGGGGACGTTCACTCAGTCACAGGACAGACTGGCTGGATGCTCGCTCAATGTCACTTTGACATTTTCTCTCCCAGCAAACGCTGCTGTCACAGAGGAAGATGTGTCATGAAAAGAAGGCAAATATTTCACAGCGCTTCTCTGGAGCGTTCACTTATAGAAATGCATGAATGCCATACCGGAAAGGGATTTCAATTCCTGGAATTTTTCTTCTTTTTTTGATAAATCTCAAATGTCAACCCAAAACGAAATTTAAAAACAAATGAGTGACATAGTCGTTTAAATCTGTCAATCTGAAAGGCCGTTTCTTGGGCTTTGGGACACCAGTGAACCACAGTGAGAGCCAGTATGCACAAATAGAGAAACCACAGAACAGTGGTGAACCTTCCCGGGAATGAACAGTCAACCAAAATTACTCCAAGAGCACATCCAAGACTCACCAAGGAGGTCACATAAAAACAAAGAACATGAGTTCATGATTTATAAATAAGAAATTAACTGGAAAAGGTCATGTCCATAGGAGAGCTGCAAGTCTAAAACCACTGCTGACCGAATAAATACTGTTTCACAGTCTCAACACAACAAATAAACAAAGAAACAAAAACAACTTGATAAACTAATACAGCATTAATGAGAATTTTATATCGACAATCAAACGTGGCGGCCCTGTTGTGATGATCTGGAACTTCTTTGCTTCCTTCGAACCTGATCAACTTAAAACCACAAATTATGTTTTCTGGCAAAAACTAGAGAAGGTCCAGTCATCAATAGATGAGCTTGAGCTCAAACTCTCTTGGGTTATGCAACAGGTCAGTGATCCAAAGCAAACCTGCAAATCCACCTCTGGATGGTTAAAAAGCAAAAGGTGAAGGTTTTGGAGTGACCTTGTTAAATCAGCTTCTAGACAACTGTTATTGCTGGAAAACCATCCAGTGTGTCTGAATTAAAACAAATCCAGTTGGTTTGGTCAACAAAATCAGCAACAGTTGGGAGTGCTATTCACTTTGAATCAGGTTGTATATGGTTTATATTAAAAATTTGTGAAAAAAAAACATGAACACAAAAATTGTGCATGGAAAATACTTTTTGATGACAGGCATCAATGTAAATCTTTTTCAAGATTCCCACAAATCTTGAAAAACCTACACTGCAAAACTGAACTAATTGCACATTTCCAGCAAACTTCACTCTCAGCCTCCAGCTGGAAAATGTAAATTTGGTTTATTAAGACCTGAAGGCTGAATGTAAAACCCACTGTTTCCTCTCCGCTCTCTTAAACACTTGAACTCCTTAATTTCTCCCTCGTTTCCTTGCGGCACCCTTTCCCTCCCTCTCACCTCAGATAATACTCTTCTTCCATCTTTGATCATATCTGCCAACCTTCTGATGATGTCACTTCCCAAATTTGCTGCAAGTCATCACAAGCAGGGCTACTAAGGGAAGAGCGAATTTACGTAAGGAGATGGCAGGGTGGGAAGTGAGGTTTGATGCGGCTCTTGTCTAAGCAGGCTACCATGACAGAGGTGACTTTAGCAGGTCAACGTGTGTGTGAGGGCATGTGAGAGTGGGCGTTTGGGTCTCAGTCAAGGAGAGGGTTAACTTTGTGGATTGGGGTGGAAATCCCTTGTGGAACGCTTTTAGAGGCTGAACTTAATTGGCATGACAAGGCCCAGGCTGTGTGCCAAGCTCTGTTTGAGGGTGCGCATGTGTCTGTTTGTGTGTAGATGTTTTATTATGTCTGCACATTTGCCTGCAGTGAAACAAGGAAAGAATTTATGCTTGTGCTTGTGCATGTATGTGTGTGCGTGTGTGAGTGTGTGTATGACTTTGTATTTGATACAGTGTGAGGACCATTTTCCTAACAAATACAACATTGTGGGGACCGACTACTCTTTATGGGGCCCAAAGCCTGGCCCCATAAGGAGCAGTGTTTCAATTAGAGTTTGGGTTTAGGACTAAGGCGTGAATTGAGTTTTGGTGAAGTTTAGGGTTAGACATGAACTGGCGATGGTTAGGTTTAGGTTAAAGGTCAGGCTTAGGCTATAGACATGCTTGGATGGATGGATGGATGGATGGATGGATGGATAGATAGATAGATAGGTGGGGATGGATGGATGGATGGATGGATGGATGGATGGATGGATGGATAGATAGATAGATAGATAGATAGATAGATAGATAGATAGATAGATAGATAGATAGATAGATAGATAGATAGATAGATAGATAGATAGGGATGGATGGATGGATGGATGGATGGATGGATGGATGGATGGATGGATGGATGGATGGATGGATGGATGGATGGATGGATGGATAGATAGATAGATAGATAGATAGATAGATAGATAGATAGATAGATAGATAGATAGATAGATAGATAGATAGATAGATAGATAGATAGATAGATAGATAGATAGATAGATAGGATTTTGTTTGGGGGGTGGAAATCATGAATCGTGACTAGGAAATCACTTGTTTGCGCAGGCCGCAATATCCAGGAAAAAAACAAGCTTTGTACTGATTCGTCTGAGGTATAATTGAGCTGTCTTGTGTGGAGCACCTCTTCCTAAGCGCACAAAGCAGTGGTGGCTGACCAAAAAAAAAGTGGAAATAAAGTAGAAAATGGGGCAGTAATGAGAGCTTTGGCTCATATTCAGCTCTCTGTGAGGCTGCGGGTTTGTCACGCCGGTCGCTGCCAGTTTCCATTACCTAGTGCAGAGTCCAAACCCGCTCCACTTGGGCTTGGAGTGTGCTGCTTGCTCAAATGATCTTGGCACGCTAATGTCTAGAACGCCTCACTCAACAAACACTGTGTCAGGGGAGCAGCAGCAGAGTAACGGCTGTAATGAGATTTAGGATCACTTTGTTCGTTCCCTGGCTCGCTGGTTCTGTTTCTTTATCTCACATGGACTTGATGGAAAACAACGAAACGTCACAAAAAAACTACTCAATTTTTTTTTTTTTTTTTTTTTTTTTAATTTTGAGATTAGATAAGTGGTGTTTTTTGTCTTTGCTAATGAGTTACATATTCAACAGAGAACTTTGCTGCTCCGTTGCCAGAGGCCTTCCTTTGCTAATATGTTTTGGACTCATCACTTGTAGGTCAGAACTGACACATCAAAAGCAAAAGTTGGGTGCTTGAAAGAAGCTCCAAAAATGCAAGATACACAGAGTTTTTCTTTTTAAAGGCAGGTTGCATGGTATCTTTATGGGTAGTCAATATCTTAACCCCTTCAGATATCTGATATGAGCAATGCTATCCTTTATTTATTTTTCATTATACACAGTGAGGACCATAAAAAATGGTGTATCGACTCCAGGATGCTTTGTAAAGCTGCAGCATGGATATATATATATTAATAGCCACATAATTGTACATATTAAGTCGCAACAACTAAACTGAGTCTTTATATTTCCTCCTGAATACAACCTGTTTGGACACTGTCACAAGATTTTCTTCCCCCTTGATTCTCCAGGGGGAAGATCAGGGTTACTGCCACACAGTGCAGCAGGTAAAATACTAACTACTAAAACCCTCTGTTAAGCTATAATGAGTTATGCAGGGGCAACATCGGAGACTATACAGTTAAAATTTGTACAAAACGAAACAAAACTTTTTTTCCCATGTTTGGACTTGCTGTAAGTAGAAAGCCTTTCATGGGATGCTGCCACCGTGCGTGGCAAAATAAGAAACAGTGTGACATCAGCTTTTAAACTGACTGCAAAATTTTGAACTTTCATGAGAGAAACTTTACAAGTGGACAGAAACACCTCACTGTGTGACTGTCTGCTGAGATGTAACACAGCCTCTACAGTTTATTTTTTCTCTCATCAGTAGTATCCTATATTGTGCCAAGTTTGTGATAAAGTTGTTATTTGTAGGTTTTAATACAATATTTCCTTATACCTCAAGTATGAAAATGTAGCTTTCCTTATCTGGTAATCTGGTAAGACGACCTATGGAAAGTTGATGTGGAAGTGGGGGATTGAGTGTCTCTGAGTGTCCCACTGTTGCCACAGCAACCTGATTGAAGTAATGATTTTGAAAAATGATTGGTCACACATTTCTATGTAGCAGCCATTAACATGTTTTGAATTTACCTAATATTTACTGAATACAATAAATGCTAATTTTAATCAATCCCAGCTGAATTTGGTGAAAGCTTTTTAGTTTGTCCGTGTGCATTAGTAAGATTTCAAAAATAGTTTTCCAACGTCTAACTACCTTGATCTTGTGTCTTTTTAGCAGATACACACAGGACAAACGGGCCCTGTGTGCTTTGTGTGTGTGTTTATTCATTCAAGGCACGCAGACTCTGTAACCCCAGCTGAACAACAAGATACCCCCAAGGATTCTCCAAACATGGCATCATGAATTTTTCAGATCTGACATCCAGCATCTGCACCTTTGGCCAACACACAAACACTCCTTACACACGCACATGCATCTGCTCTGTCTCAGACCAGCTCACCTCCTTGTGCGTTTGCGAACTCCCTGCATCTGGTGGGTGGGTGAGGGAGAGGGACCCATGCCAGTGGACTTTACACTTACATAATGCGTTCTACTGTCAAAATGTTTAGGATGGGAGAGAGCTGGCATGGACTGGAGGGATATATGGGAAAAGAGAAGAAGAGCAGGCTAGAATGCGCTCATATTTATGTAGTTACTGGTAAAGCATCAAAACTTTTTTTTTTCTGCTCTGATGAAGCATGCAGAATTTCAAACAGAGCTGAAAGTTGCACAAGAACTGGGAGATACGCAACTTAAAGAAAGATAAACAAGCGTATCAAGCAACATGGAGAATGAAAATCATGTGTTGCTCTGCAACTATTGGATGAATGATTCACTCTGATTGTGTTTTTTTTTTTTCTGGTGTCAGTGGAAGTAATCAAGAATAGAAATATGCAAAATGCCAGTGAGACTCGTGCGTCTCATACCTCACAGTTCCTCTTTGTTTAAAACACATACCACCGCTTGTTCTAGTGGATGACTCCACTCACTGGGGAGACTTTTCCACACAATTCACTAAAAAAAAAATATTTTCCCTTAATTAAAATGAGAATCAGAGTTATTTGAAGGAATTCATGTTAGTTTCTTTTGTTATTATGATGGTTATTGTGAAAACTACTTTGTGAAGCTGTATTAAATCCCAAAACTGATTTGGACAGAAAATCAGTACACTAAAGCAACAAGTAACAATCGTAACGCTTCACAGATACAGTAAGAGGTTAATACTGAGTGTGGCTTTAAAATCTGACAGCACAGGGAGTTCCCTCAGGGCAGCTGGGGTCTGAGGTGCTCATAAAGAGCTCAAGACTCTTTTCCTGTCGGCGTTCCCACCACAAAGTAGCTGAAATCATATAACAGGGATCTGACAGTTTTATTACTGTAATCAGAACCACATAGTAACCCCCTCCCTGCTTTCAGGAGTGTGAATACTTTTGTCCCTGCAAGAGTTAATAACAGCTGTCCCTCCAGGTAATATTTGTGATGCAAAGTTTTAAAAGTCATGAATTAAATAGTGCGTTGTTGTGTTTTCTCACCATCTTTAGTCAACAGTAGTTAATGTAATGCATGAGTATCTCTGTTTGCTGACTGGCCTCTCAGGCGGCATTCTTAACTTGAATCAGTCGTAATACGACTGTCTTGATCTCTGGTGAAAAAAAACAAAAAAAACTTAATCTTTCTTCCTGGGACTTCAAAACAATAAAAGTATAGTTCATTATCTCCTTTCCTGTAGAAGATGTGTTTGGTTATTTTCTGTTGATTTGATAATTTACTTATTAATGTCAGATGCTGTGACTGACCTCTCTCTACTTCCTTAGTTACTTCCACTGGTCCACTCAAAACTTCACTGTGTGCAGACAAGCATTAAAAAGATAACAAAAATCCTCTTTTTCCCTGCACAGCCACACACATTGCAATCTATGACTTCATCTCTTTACCTTTTCATCTGAGCCATGCGCGAATGAATGGAGGCTGTGACTTCATATGCAGAAACGTTTATGTCTTAAAGAAATCCCAATGTCAAGTAGACATAAGGAATAGAAAAAACAACCTGCATGACATGGACTTCCTCGTCTTTTTGTGACAGCTGAAGGATGAAGAAATAATCATGCTCTGTTGGATCTTTGTTCCACAACAATTGGATCTTCAGGTGTTGCAGCTTTTTAGCTGTATTTTTCTTTATTTGACTGAATGTGTTTCTTCAGGCACGCAGGAGAGAACCTGAAGTCTTTTGAGAGGCCGAAATTAATCAAAACAATGAGCGGTAACTCAAGAACACAAGGTCTGTTTGGTCTGCTGAGTTTATATGAGGGAGTTACCCAGTTGTAAACCTGCAAAACCATAAAGCAGCTCTTAAATACCTATCTGTTGTGGTTTTATTTAAGATCTAATGTGCCTGAATGTTGAGCTAACAGTATGCCACTGACCACATGCTCACACATGTTCTTTCCTGCAGCCAGCAGCAGGAAATACGCTAGATGAAGCTAATTATGGAACCAACCAGCGAGGAAGTCAAAGTGATCTCACAAAAACATAAACAATCACGCCCAGACACGAACATGAGGTGCATGAGCCTCCACACAAAGAATAGCCAAATGTTTACGCTACAAGTTCAGGAGACCACATGTGTTTGCAGGCACTTAGGAACCTTCAACACACCACAGGTACACCCATGGTAGTTTTATACATTCCATGTGGGGGTGTGCGTGTGTGTTTGTGTGTGTGTGTTTGATGCTTTCTTCACTGTGTGTTGAAGCGTGAATAGGCATTCGTTTAGCTAGCGCCAACCAGGCTGGAGTTTATCCAGACTCCAACATCACAGGCGTCGTGTTTGTCCCAGTGCGGCATCCCGCTACTCAGTGGATTTGTCAGTATGGATCTGTGGATCATCTCACTGAGTGACACCTCGGTTTGTCTGCGTGTGTGCGTGTGCGTGAGAGGCAGAGAGAGAGAGATCACTTGGAGATAGATATCGGTCCAGTTCTTTAAAGTCATATCTTAAAAAAAAAAAAAACAGAGAGGAGGTGGATCATATAAGACTATCTGTGGTGAACTTTGAGTCTGCACATGCTGCTTTCAAACTACTCCGCGGCGTCTTCATCTGTCATGAAATCCACTCACTGCTGGCAAAACGCTGCTTCTCTGCACTGGATGAAGCACTGGAACCCCAAACTCAAGAGAAAGGGACAGAAAAGCAATGCCAATAAATTAAAGTTCAAGCTAGAAACAACAACAACAAAAACTTTAAGTAAAAAGGAAGATCAAAATGAACAGTAAGTACACGATGGGTTATCTGTCCGTCCATCCATCAACCCAAGAGGCTCATGTAACCACAGGAAAAGGAGAAGGTGATGCTACAACAAAAACTTGCTTTTGGTTGATGCTGTAGCACTCTGACCATTTTATACCTTCAGCAACCTTGACATAATGTCTAAGGTCCCTCCTAAATCAGACAGCGAGACTAAAGGCTAAACGTTTTAGAATAAACTCAATTCTTTAATCAGACTTCTGTTTAAAATAATAATAAAAAAACTAAAGCAACAAATATGTTCCAACCACAACAGTGGGGGAAAAAAAATAATAATAAAAAAATTTCACTTTGTCTTTGATTTCCAGAAGTTATAATTATGTGGCTTATGAACACGGTGCCTCAGTCGGATGATCTAACAGAGGAAAATTTTTCTTTGACAGCCAAAAACATATCAAATTGAACATTTCAAACAACGCAGCACAGAGACTTTGATGTCATGCAGCTACAAAGAAGTTGATACAGTATGCACCTCGGTCCCAATAAGCCAGAACAACAATAATAAATGTCATATGTAGTCATCCAGCCAATTTTCAAAGAACTTAACTTGATCCAGTAGAGAAAATGGGGCTGGTTTCTTTATTTTCAGCCTACCATGCAATTGTTGCAGCCCCATAAGCCCTTTTTGTTGCTGTGTATCAGAAAAGCATATCTGCAACTAACAATAGGTGATCTGGCTGTTTGACAGCAGGCATGTTTACTTCAGTAAGTCTTTTTTTTTTGTTCTACTATTCATGCATACTACATTCCATCGCCATACATTTAGAAATATGACAGTGCCTCTTTGAGAGGGAAAACGCATGTACCCTCTCCTTAAAGCTTCATGTCAGCCTTCCACACGAGTAAAGACAGACACGGTGAGTAAAATGGGAGTCAGCAGCTTTTTTATTTTTACTCTGCAGCAGCAGAGGTATAAAACGTGGTCTGTAAGTGGATTCAGACTGTGAAGACTTTTTCTTTGTGAGACATGCCACATATGACAGCATCAACCCTTAAATGAGGAGCATACAACAAGCAAAGAGCTCAGAGGAGAAGCGTGAGTTTATATATATATATATATATATATATATATATATATATATATATATATATATATATATATGTATATGTATATATATATATATATGTATATGTATATATATATATATGTATATGTATATATATATATATATATATATGTATATGTATATATATATATAGGTTACATGACAGAGGAAGTGTCTGCTGCTGCTTATATATTCGGAATTAGATCAGTTTGGTTTCAGATTAATGAAATATCTTATATTGAAACGAAACGATTGTGTGTAAGCTGACCTCCCTGTAGGTTCTGCCATTCGCTGTTCCAGGTGTGCTATTTTCATTTTGGCATGTACAAGCTACCCATTTACTTCTTTTGATTTGTCCCTGTTTGAAGTGAAATAAAGAAAATTAGTTGGGGGGGGAAATCCTGCCTTTTCTCAGAAGAGAACTGTTTACCCACTGTGTGTGTGTGTGTCTCACTCTCTCTCTGTCTGTGTGTGTAGTAGAAATAGCAGGACTGAAATTAACGGCAGAATTTACTGAGCATTTATGTAGCGTGACTGACGGTGTACGAGCGCGCGCGTGCGTACTCGCGCGCCCGCGTGGACTGAATAATTGGAACTTCAATCCCCACAATCCCCCACAGACTCCTCAGCTCTTCTCCGCCGCTCCTCGCACACACCCATTTAACAAGTCAGCTCGGTCCCCGATTGGCCTGCGCTTCAAGTGACGTCAGGACCCAACGTGGGGTTTCCTCAAGGCGATTGGCCAGGACTAGGAAAGGCTTTCTCCAATCAGGACGCGAAGCGAGCCTCTCGGTTAACGGGAGCGTTTAAGGTGGAACCAAGGAGTTGTTGACTTGTTTCCGTACGGTCTAAATTGAGACGTTAAGTGTTCAGTTTGATTTTCTCTCACTTTTATTGCATGTTGTGAATATGGCTAGAATGCGCAGCACACGTGTTGTTCGCTACCTCGGAAGAAAGTTTTTCTGTTTTGGCAACCTTTCTTGGTGTAACAGCAAACAACAACATCTGCTGTTGGTTATTTTTATTTCTTCTAATTCTTTATTTTGACCAAATATATGTGTTTAAACCAGAAGTCTTGTATAATAGCTCTCTGTAACTCGTAAGTAATCTTGAACGCTCTTCCTCTTTTCAGGTGAAGTCTCATTGGTCCCAAATGAACCTCAACGCTTCAACATGCCACAGGTGAGTCTAATGATTAGTCAGTTGACAAACTTTAACATAATGTACTTCTACTTCTGGGCCAGCTTTATTTTTCCATTGTATAATGGAAATACAGCAATTATGTTGCTGTCCATCCATCCGTTTTCTAACGCCCTTATCCAGCTAATGTTCCGGGCGAGAATTATATTGCTGTATTTAATATAATTGAATGTTATTGAAATGCTGAACTAGGCAGGTTTTATAAAAGTGTTTCTAGACATTAGTTAAAACTGCCACCATGTTGCCATATGGTCCTCTGCAAAGGACAGTCAGAAATAGCCAATCAGAGCCAGCGTGATTGACCAATGTCAGTGTAGCCTATTGTAGCCCAATAGGGCCACAGCTTATTAGCCCTATTGGGGAGGCTGGTGCAAAGGCTCTGGTTACCACGTCCACTGATAATGATGGATAATCAGTTTTTCCTGTAACAGTGTTTTGTTTCTCCGCCATGAGCACAGCTGTAGCAGACATCTTAAGTTTGTGCGTTGCTTACATCGAACACAGTGTAGATGAGCGGGATTGTCAGCGCCAAGGCCTTTCTCCTGGCTCTGATTGGTTGTTTATGATGGGAGCGGTGTATGTAGAGGTCAATATGTAAAAAAAACAAACAAAAAAAACAAACATATTTTTATTAAGGTTAATTGTAGCTTTATTAAAGATGATAGGGAGTTATAATTTTAAGGTGTTTTCAGAGTTGAGAATCCAATAAGTGAGGTAATTGTGGGACATTTTGTTTGGCTGTTTTACTCTCTCTGTAAGAATGGTGGGTAAAAATACATAATTATAAATAGTTTTACATAATTCACACTGAAATTTAGAAGACTGAGTGAAAAAAACCACCATTATCACAACTAAAAATAACATACTATGGAATACATGTCATAATGTAATCTATGACATTTTCTTATTATTCAAATTTTGATTCACCGACATAATTCAATTCAGCTCAAATTTATTTGTACTATCCACTCAGAGCAAATGTCACTTTACAAGAGAAGTAGATACTTTTTATATTCTGAAATAACTAGTCAGTTCAGGCTTGTAGACAGTCAATGACACACATTGCACTTCAACCATAGATATAAATGATGAATCAAATTCAGTTTATTATTCCCGGTGGTAGAACGTTTTGATTCAGTTGCATCAAGTCTATGACTTAGCAATGAGGAGGATTTATATTATGTATTAAAAATGTCATAACTTTTCAGTTTTTAAGAGCTTTTCCCATTGAATATTATTGAAATGCCCATTTATTGTTGCTTTGCTTTTTGAGTAAAATATCAAGCAGATACCAGCTAGCTAATTAGTCAGAAAGAGCCTCTCCTCAGCTGCTTAAGAGACATGAAGCTTAAAATTACTGTAAAATGTTATTTCATGTGAGTTTGTCTCCTGTTGACTATCATTTTCTGAAGATTTTGGATTTAATCCTGTGCCCATTGATTGTTTTTCTGAACTCTGTTTGGGTCAGACAACTTTGATCAGGCCAGAAAAACCTTCTGCTGGTAGATATTGGTCTTTGGAATCACCTTGTCCTTACAGTGAAGTAGGATTATATTATCAACAATGACCTTATATTGTCTTTCTGCAAAGTTGTTACAAAGGATCCCCAAGTGGCAATTGATGCCTGGTCAAACTAAAAGGTCCAGTGGACGTTCTCTTGTAATGTGTTTAGGAATAGCTTAGCTACTATAGCATCTATATCCCTATTTATATATGAAATTATGCTTTTTTTTTTTTTTTAGCTCAATAGATCTGGCAGTGTTACCTTCCACCTTGTTCCTGCTTGCATGTTCATATTATCAACCATCGCTCAATGATCCAATCTGCGTTGCCATGGATTCATGTTAAAGAGTGGTGCAGCATTGTTGGTGATTTTAGGAAATCTAAATCCTGGCTTTGAACCTGGGTCTTATCACAACTGTGCTGATGGATCAGCCTGAGTTTGTATGCCTGCCCATCTGCCTCTCTGAAACCCGGTGTAAAGAGTCGGGGGAATAATTACCTGCATAATCCATTCTAGACAATTAGATAATACTGATTAGTGCAAAGAGCTACATGGGGAATGGTTGTGGTGTTTCTGGTTTTGGAACCTCATTGAATGGCTCTTTATTTTAAATATCTTAGACACACTCAAAGGGAAGACAAAGGAGAAAGTATAAAGAAAGGGTGGATGTAATTCATCATCAGGGAGGTAGAAATTTCCTCACTACATTTAGTGGCAATCTGCCAAGTGATTTGTAATGTTTCTTTTGCATTCACTGTTGCCTCCCAGCACGACGTTTCTTGGTTTGAATGCTTGCTGGGTTGAATTTCTTTTTGAAGTTCAATCTTCTGAGTCTTTTCAATGTCTGACCTCCAGCAATGTAGGAATTATAAAAGAGGATGCTTGTTTAGTGTGTGAGTAATTGGGATGGAAGGGCATTTACGCATGTAGATTTTGGAGAGAGGGTTGCTGTTTGCTGTGTAAGATTTTCACCTTGGCTGCTTTTTCATTCTGCGTTTAATTTCCAGTGAAAACCTGTTACTGCATTTTGGAACACAATTTTTAAAAATTTATTCTTGCACAAAGAATATACAACATTTGTCATAAATCTGATTCTAATGATTCAAAATTTAGATTTGGTTAAAACAAGAAGTTACAAGTTACCCAAAATGCTACCACATAATTCCTTTTAATTGGTTCTTCAATGCTTGTTTGACTAAATGTTGTCAGCCAGTCCTATCAGCACTTTTCATTAGCCCAATTAGTCAAATTTATCATAAAACCAAACACCTACGGTACTTCAAAACTGCAACTTCTATGTCTTATTTTCCTTACGCCAAAATAAGACATAGTGCAAAGCTTACAATATTCTAGACGGGGATAAAAGTTTATTTTGATTTGAAATATCTTAGTATCTTAGTGTAAAATTAACATTTAAGCAAAATTATGTTTCCCTGTTTTTGACAATTAGTGACTCTAACTTTGTTCAGATGCTCCAAATTGGTTTCGGACGGGAGCAACTACTGCTGCATCTTCTGGCATGTAAGCAGCAAGAGGAGATGCCTATAGCGATCAGAAGGGACTCCTTGGTCAGCAGTGTGTCCCCTAGCCTGTGATGAATGAGGGTGAACGTGTTTGCTCTTGGATGCTTACAGAGTGTGTGGGTGTTTTTGTTTCAGGCATAATGTTTCGTTGTAAAATGGTACTAGACACAGAATATCTTTAGCGGCTGGTGATCTTCTCCCATCATGCAGCAGAAAACAATGTTAAGATACACAACTGTGATTTGTCACAACAAGGTGACATTTAGAGTCAGAGGGTTCCTTTTTCAAACTGAGCAGCTTTGGGAAGTTGATTTTTAAGATTCTTGAGACCATGTTCTGTGTTGCTAGTTTTAACCTGTGAGCTTCCTGCTGAATCTATAATAAGCCGTTATGCCTTTAGTGTCCCATAATAACAGCTTCAAATGGATTTTAGGTGTGTTGATGGTTGATAATGTCATACGCAAAGCAGTCTTGCTTATTCAAGTTTACTTTGTAGGTGCTGGATCCCAAATTGACTGTTCATTTACTTCATCCTTAAACCCCAAATTTATTTAGTTTTGGCTGTTGAGCAGACGCAGAGTTAGGTAGAATATTTTTAATTTAAATAAAGCTCATTCGATAGCTTTACAATCAATGTAGGTGTAGTTCTAAATGAATAACATCTGGAAAAAATTGAACATATTGTCCAGTCAGGACTAGATTCTTTTATTGGTGCTGATATTTCTAAATAATGCATTCAGATACATCACCGCAATATTTTGGATACAATTTCAGATGCAGTTTATTTCTGGAAAAGCGGAGACACGTGTCATTCACACTTTGACCACCAGAGAAAAGCAAAGTACTGCCATTATAATCCTTGGCATGTGTCATATAACCATAGACAGACCTTTTCGCTACATTAAGACTAGAAGCAGTTTGAAGCAATTTTGCGACAATTGTCCAAAAGAAGTTAAATAAAACTGGAGTTCATCTAAATTTCGGTTTGTTAAGAAGGTGAGAAAATACCTTTGTCACATAAAACATAGCCAAGACATTATTGATTAAAACATTTCTCTGAATACCTTCCCAATATTTTCTACACATCATTGCCTTCTTTGTTAGGTTTGTTTCCATTTCCAAATACTTTTCTTGTGACTCGCTTGTGAGTTTTCTTTCTGAAAGTTAAATTTCTAATTATTTCAAACCTGCATAAAGAAATGGCATGGGATCCAATTTCAGTAAAAAAAAAAAAAAAAAAAAGCCTTTCTTTTTATCAAAACCTGTCCTCAAACTATCAAAACATCCCATAAACAAGCTGCTTTTAAAGTTAGATTTTGAATATCAAAGCAATGTATTGCAATAATTACCATCTTACTCAAAATATGTGCAGAACACAAACACTTTTACACACATAAGCCTAATATCAGGAATAACAGAGCAAACTTGACAGTGACTTTCAGGGGGGATTTGGATAAAAAAAAAAAGGCATTAGGCTCTCCCAAAAGGAACTGTTGTGTTGGGTATAATAGGATGTCTGTATGTGTCCCTAATTGAGGCTTTGGACCTGTCCTTTGCCTCACCCTCTAGTTATCAAATGCAGTTTCTGTCTTACTGGAAATCCTCCACGGATGCCAGGACCGACTGCGCCTGAGTCTACGGTGTCGGATTAATGGCTGTCTGATCAAGTTCAAAGGCAGCGCTGCCCTGGATAAACTGATTATAACCAGTGCCAAAAGATGTCTGGGACAGCCCGGTGTTGTGTACGAGGAAAGTCTTTAAATATCAGGTCTTAGTAGGTTCAGGTCCATTCTGGGAGCTCCTGTAAATAACATTTGCTTCAGATCCAGCACTCAGAAGTAGGCAGGCAGACATTTTTATCCTGCTGTGGCGGAGATATTTCTGGAGTGTTACAGCAGTAATCCTTGAGATACTCGACCTACTGATTCTGATTACATCCCTGGCAGTAAACAGACATTCCTCCATTGCAGCACTTACAGTGATGACAAATATCCCCTCACAATGCTTGGACCTAAAAGTCACATCTCTATCCACATTTTTTATAGCGTTCCTTTGTTAAAGTGTCTGTTGGTGGCACATTCCCCTGATGGACGTTAAAATTAATTTGACAGCTTCTATTTAAAAAATAATAATACTAATAAAGAACAGCTGGAAAAGTTTTTTTTTTTTTTCCAGTGAATTCATTCCAGTTTGAAAGGTTTTGTTTAACTGAAAATTAACTCTTTTTTAATTTTTTTTAATTTTATTTGCTTGACAAGGAAAAAACATGGCTTTACTGGAAGTATTTACAAAGTAGATCTGAAATCATTGAGATTTGGAACATGGATTGTATTGAAGTATTTCTTTGTGCTGCTTGTTTTGGATACTGAGTGTTGAACCAATCTGTGCACATGATGCATGCTTAATGCATGCATCATGTGACCTTATGAGGTGACCTTAATATCATAAAAATTATAGAAGGAAATGATGGTATTCATACACGACAATTGAGTTTTTTCTGGCTGGCATAGCACCAGATTTAGCATCAGGGCGATAAAAATGAACAAAATTATAAAGGCATTGTCTTAACCCATGTTGGATCTGGTTGTGTTGGATAATTTCTCATTGCAAGTCTAAGGATTAAATGCCAGCTGTCATAAGAATTGGCTATTCCTTTTGTTTGAGTTGTTGCTGTCAGTTTGAGGCTTGGACAAGTCTTGTTTGGTGAACAATAGTAGCTTTTCCCACTTCCACTGGTATGAATACTGGTGCCCTCATCTTCTCTGTTTCTATTAATAGGGGGTGGAAGCCAGAAGAAATTATTAAATAACTAATTACCTGCACGTTAATCCTGAAGAAAATAATCCCCATCATGATGCTGCCTCTGTTCCCATGTAGGGTTGGTATTTCAAGGAGCTATGTTTCTGCCACATAGTTTTGACCACAAGCCAGAACAATTAATTTTACTCTAAATGATGATGGGAATTTCATCTACACGATTGCTGCATCTCCTGTATGATTTATTGCACAGGTGGATCACTGGTTGTTGTTGTGTCAGCAGATTATCTGACCTCTGAATATCTGCTGCTCCTCCAGTGTTCACATTGGCTTCTTCTCTGGTTTATTATGCTCTCCTTGACTGGCTTGTGAGCTTAATATTTTAGTATTTAATAAATGGGTAACTTGGGGGCTGGACGCAAGTACACACCTCAGCTTACATATTCGTATTCATGAACAAAACACTAAAAGCCGTTTTTTATTTTTCTAAAACTTGTCAGTTGTGTGGCCATCTTTGTTGGTGCATTTCATAAAATCCCAGTTAAAGCACACTGAAGTTTGTGGGTCTGATGTGACTCATTGTGAAAAAGTTTAAAAGATCAGTTTAATCCGATGAAGATCAGATTTGAGAGATCATTTCACCAGCAGTCTTTGGTGCAACCTGAACGGGTTTTGGCTGGATTACCGTGCAATTAAGCATGACTGGATTACTATCCGATCATCTCGCACCAATGTTCTTGCAAGGTGTGAACTGACTAATAAACTTATCACTCTGCCTGGCTGTTGTATATGTGTCTGTTTGTGTGTATGTGTGTGCTTCCTTAGCTGTCATGAATTTGCATATGCACGTCTGAGCATTTGTGCGTTTGCATCTCGATCCATATCTGTTTGAGCCCGAGTCTTTGTGCTTGACTGATTGCTTTGTGTTTCTGACCACAATTGAAAATGAATCCATCTCTCGCCTCCTCTCTCTCTCTCTGTCCTATCTCTCTCGCTCTGTGTGTGTGTGTGTGTATGTGTGTGAGACTGTGTGTCTCTATCTACTCAGTTCCACCTTAAGAGAAGCTTTAGCAGCCTGTCCTGTTTGTGTTGAAGCCAACAGGCACAATATATTACAGTCTAGGGCTTGCTGCTGAAAAGCCCGCTGGATCCTCCACTGACCTGCTGTTCTTTCCTGCTTTCCTCTTGCGTTTTTTTTTTCCACATTTAGATTAAAAACAAAGCTCTCACTCTCTCCTCCCTACCCCAAGCCTCCTCCTCCTCTCCTCCTCCTCCTCCTCCTTCTTCCTCTCCTTATTTCTGCTGCAGCAGTCAAGGCTTTAGTGTGTCAGAGAGACAGGGTGAAGAGGAGGGAAAAATAAGAGAAGGGGACTATTTGGTTCAGCTGAGTGTTTATGTTTGTATGTTTTGCCATTGGACTGCTGTGTGAAAGGGCGCAAGGACAAGCCACAAAAAGAGTGGGAAGAGGAGGAGAAGTATAAGAGAGGAGCTTGCATAGACTGAATTCTCTCTCTCATGTCAGTGCGTGTGGACCTGGACTGATCACAAGCTGAGAAAAAAGGGGGACAGACACTGTAAGGCAGACGAGGAGGAGGGAAAGAGGAGGAGAAACTGTGACTTGGGTTTCACGAGGGAAAGGCGAAGGAGGAAGAAGGAGGCAAAGTCTGGTGCTCCGTTTTATCATGACCCTGTTGGATGAACGAGCCGACGGAGCGAGGGTTCTTCTGCCGAGTGTCAGTGGGAATTTGCGTTAGAAGATAAGGACAGAGAGCAACAAGGACGAGAGAACCCAGCGAAGGAGCAGAGACAGTTCTCCCTGAGTGTTTGAGAGTCTGGGTTTGTGAGTGACTGTGTGTGGGTTGGTGTAACCAGGTGGAGGGCAGAGGACTGGAGGGCCAGGGGAGTAACCTGGCCATCAAACGGACTGGAAGCCTCTCCTCTCCTGGGATCATGTACCCTCAGGGCAGGCATCCGGTAAGTTCACCCTCATGTCTCCATTTCCTGTCTGCTCTACTTTTTGTGAGTGTCTTTCTCAGCTCCAATCTGTCTGTGGCTTTTAATTTGTCACATTTGCTTTATCACCATTGTCGCTCTTGGATTTTCATGCTTCCATACTAAAATCACCTTCTACTTAAAACTTCCTTGCTGGGTTTTCCTCCTGCTTTCGGATTATTGACCTCACCATGTCTGCATCTCACAGTCCTTCTGTTTGCTTCAGCCTGACTCGCTTGTGTAGTTAAATTGACTGCACTGTAACATGAGGAGAGAGACATCGGGTGTTTGGGCTGAGAGTTTCCCCGATATGCACACACACTCACTCACGCACACACCCACCCACACACTCATGACACCTCCCTCTCTGTCAGCTACAGCCAGGTCTCTCTGGGATCCTGTTGTTGATTGGCTGCGAAGGTGGTACACAACTAAACCTGCTCTTCTCGGGTTGCGTGTTTTTATCCATGCGCTAATTATTGTTTATTCATCTCTGCGTGTGTTTCAGCCTGGAAGTGTGTGTTTGTGAAGATGTGTGCCACAGCACATCTGGCTGCAGTAATGTATATGTGCATGTGTGCAGGAACCGACCAGCAGTGTTTCATCAGTTGATTTCCATTGTCTTTTGAGTTGCAAAACATTTCTGATCTGCAGTCATCCTAATAGCAATGTGTGCAATACCACAATTGGATATTTGGGAGGCTTTTACATTTCCAGTGACATGCACAAATGCTCTACGAGCCAATGTTGTATTTGTTCCATTGGATGGACTTTCACTGCCCTTGACACGCAAACCCTGATATAGTTTTCAGAGGCCAAATTGGTTAATCTCATGGAAAACAGTGGGAAAAGGGTGAGAATGAGGGGAAACATTATTAAAATGAGGGCAGTTTTATTTCCTTTTTATTGATATCATTATCCCAATTGTGCTATTGGATATTTTCCTGATATTGTACAGATGTAGTTATTTTTAGATGATTTTGAATATGCAGGGTTTGCAAAAGTGCTGTTCCCTCTTGAACTTCTAGCATTTAATTATGTAGTGAAATGTGAATGATTTATGGTTTTAAATTTTTTCACTAATAAAATTCAGAGAAATCTTGCATGCATTTGTATTCAGCTCTATGGGTTAGCACTTTGCAGGACCACCTTTCTCTGCAATTAAATCCAAAAGTCTCTTGGGGTATGTCTGTACTTCATGTCTACAGGCTGGAATTGCTCAAAATGATTTGATCTGAACCATCCCACTGCAGCTCCAGCTGTAAGTTTGGGATTATGGTCTTGCTGGAAGGTGAACCTCCACCTCTGTCTTGGGTCTTTTACAGCCTCCATTAGGACTGCCCCTTCAGAAGAGCGTTCCTGCGCTTCGGTTGTGTTTTACTGTAGATACCTGCTGCGTTCCTGATGCTGTTTGTTGCATTGGACTCTATTTATTGGTGTCAGAGAAAGGAGCAACACATTTTCAGGATACAGCATACATACTTCAACAGGGCTGCATCGATAAAGTCTGTTCCCTTCTTCATCTTGGCCCTCAAACAACATAAAGACCTTAATGCTATGGAAAAATATAGGTTAGAAAGTCAAAAAGTCACAGAAGATGAGTTACGGCTTAGAATGAGTCTAGCGTAGGCCAGTTGTTTTACAAAGGCCTTGATCTTGCTGCTATAATCAGATTTGGTTGTCAGTCTCTTTGTATCTGCTACAAATGGGTCACTGGCCACTTTGCCTCACAACCAGCCAGCCAAACAGCAAACCAATAAGCCAGCCAGCCAGCTATCACATAGAATTATGAATGACATTTTCACAAGAGGACGGCATGAGGAATCAATTATATGTACAGAGAGAATGCTAATAAGCCAGCTGCTGGAAAAGTTGCAGGAAAACTAGGAGAGGTGGAAAACAAACCAAGAAAGCAAAATGTGTAAGAGCCAAGAAAAAAGCTAAAATAAAAAAAAAAAGATGGAAAGAGTTCCTTCAGAAAGCACTGCTGGAGGTGGAAAGTGAAATCAAAATGAATGAAGAAACGTGTGTGAACATCCCTCTGTTCTCCCCTTCTAGAGGGGTATCAGAGAGCTTCCTGCTGAGATGCTCTGCGTTTGTGATAAAGTTCAGTCTCAAACTGAGCCAAGTCCAACAGATCGATAGACCCCCATCTCACTCTTTCTGTCCCCATTTTGTATTTCTTCTTTGCGTTTTTTCTCCCAACTTTTTCTGCAGTTGTCCTTGGCCAGTATGCCTTTTTTTCTTGTGTTTCCATGAATTATAACCTGCAGATAGATGTAAAGAAGCATAGAACATTTTGTGTTGGTTCTGTTTTTTGCAGTAAATTATCAATTTAAGTCACTTTAAAATTATGGTGCTGATGTTTCTCTTGCCTTCTAATTTTCTGAGCTCTCTGTTATTTTGTTCTGTCTCTTTCCAATTATGGTCTTAGACAATTAGATGGTTACATGCAAACACTGAACTTGACCTCCCAGGATTCCATTAAGAAGCACATTTTATAACTCTTTGTGTTTTTACAGTTCGCTTCTAATGGTGTTTTTCATTCCTTAAGTCAACCAAAAACCAACAGAGCAACTACATAACTCACTAAAATGATTTAAACCCTCATACTACCACTGTATTCACATATTGACACATTAGAGCTCACAGCACTTAATAGTATTTACTAGATTAGGAAACTTTCTGGTATGTTTAATAAGTTCGCATTATGGAGTAAACAACTTCTATAAAAAATAGCATAATTCTTGAACAAATCTAAGCAGGTGAATGCCCAGGTTGTGTTGTGTTTTCTACAAGATCGAAAAACAGTTTAAATGTATTATGTCTTTATCTGCAAAAAACCAAACAAAAACCAAACAAAGGTTTCTCAATTGTCTGAAAAATAATAAAAAAATATTTTCTTTTAGCCTCTTGTTGTGGTCTTCTCATCTTGTAAGCTGAATGCATTCTGTGACAAAACTACATGCACCCCACATGGGAGCACTGAGTCCAGATCATCACATGTTGGCAGTGGAGTAGGCAAGAGGCACAGCTGCACAATATATTCAGTTAAAACCTTTCTAACTCTAACAGTGTTTGACTGCTTTGATACATTATTCGGTTGGCTATCATATTTCAAGTGTGATGCATTCACACTCTGCATGCCAGGAATATGTTTGACCAGTTGGATGGTCTTTAGTTGCCCTTGATAAACAACATACGTACATTTTTTAGTGGCTGAGATTGTAAAGCTCATAGATATGGTGGGGACGTTTTAATGATGAAAGAGTCAGGAAAATCCAAGTTAGTCGTGGTTGTTATTGTCATGGTGATATTCAACAATAACATTGGAATTACTTTTTTTTTTTTTTTTTTTCAAAGCTCATGCAGCCCTTGTAAGGTATTGCGAATCTTCTATTTCTTTATCTGTCTTAAATATAAGTATAGCTGAACTGACAAGCCAGTTACTTTGCCAAAATCTGAAACTGATATGGTTCTGGTAGGTCCAAAGAATGTTTTCAGGACATCACCAGTGTGCTTTCAGAACTGGAGATGTTGCTCAGAATCAATGACCTGAGCATCCAAAGGTTGACTTTTACTTAAAAGAGAAGCTAGTCTGTCTTCATTCTCTGGTGGCAAGGAGTTAAATCTGAGAGCTGGGCTGTGAGGAGTGTGGAGCCGTAATTGGTTCCCTGGATTTTTTGTGGAGAGCGTTATCAGAACATTGAGTGTGTGTGTGTTTGAGGGAGGATTTGTGTGAGGTGTGTTCTTGTTTAATTTTTCAGTGATTTATTTTTTATTTTTTTATTTTTTTATGTCTCTGCCCCCTCAGTGCTTTGTGAGCATATAAATATTTGAATTAGCTTAGATGTGGGTAAATATTCATTGCAAAGTTCATTTGGGTTTTATGTGTGCACATTCTCTGTGAAGTGTAAAGTGCTGCAGTCAGTGCGTTACTATGCAACTCTCATTATGTTATCACAATTGTGCAGCATCTTTCATTACTGGAAAAGCTGGTTTAAAAAAAGTCTTTAATAAATTGATTTGTCTTTGTGAAAATGGTTAAAAACAGGAAAAGAAAACATTTGATGGACCTCACTGTGGTTGAAACAGTAGTGGCATCTTACTTGCATTCAGTATAAGACTCTCTTAATTGTTCCAAAAGGACTTTTAAGGCTCTTAGTTCTTTTGGACCAGCATCTGTTGCATGACTACCGCTTGTTGCAGGTCCTTATTATTGTGCAAACCTTTTAGTATGCACATATATTTCTTTGGAGTAGCGTGTGTGTGCATGCAGCCGTTAAAAGTTTGTGTGCGTGTAATCGAGAGTGGAAGGTGAACGGAAATCAGCAATGATTTGTGTGGATATGTGCTCTGTGTGCCAACAACAACAATAAATAACGTCCTGCTTTGACCACAACTGTTGATGCGAATGTACAAGCCTCGGTTGTTTGCCATGCCCTGCAAGAGCTGCATGTGTGTCGATGAGTGTGTTACGGATGAATTCAGATCACACCCACTGTTTATGGATCAATAAATTAACACCTTTAAAAGTAGGAAGCTATGCTTTTGAACGAAATCATAGCTTTGACCTTCCTAAAACAATGACCAAATTCATTTTTTTGTGAAAATGATTTTTCTTTATTTTTTTATTTTTTGCTGAAAATAATTTTTACAAAGAAAATAGTTTTGAATGAGACTTTATTTGACAAGTCTAAGACTTTTGGTTGTAGGTCTGCAGGCTTTTATCTGTTCAGAAAAGTTTGTCATGTGAAGATGAAATTCGGAACTTTAGTTTGTCTGAAAATGCCTTTCAGTTTAGTGTTTTCACGTTTTGCCATATTTCAAGTTTAATGTTTATTATTGGGATGTTATGTCAGTATATGGTTTTCTTATTCTTCTCCAAATAACACTGCGGGAATTGAAACAGAAACATCTTACTCTTCTTCTTCTGTGTAAAACAACAGACTAGATGTAGATCACACATCAAAAACAACTTTCAGATGTTGCTGCAGACTGTCAATTGGATTTTGATCTGGGCTTTGACTTGTCCGTTCCATCAGAAGAATATGCTTTGATCTAAACCATTCTGAGGATTCCCTCACTTTATATGTAGCATCAATCTGATGAAAGGGGAATCTACACATTACCCTTAAGTGATTTTGCAACTTACAATGGTTTTTCTTTTAGGATGGCCCTGTAGGTAGCTTTGTGCACCTTGCAATCAAAACTGACCAACTTTCCTTTACCTTATCAAAAAAGGTAAGCCCGGAGTATGATGCTTCCATCATTTTGTTTTACGAGGTGAGTGCTGTCTTTTGATACATAATGTTAATTTTATAAGACACAGCTCCTCAAAGATCAATTTAGGTCTTATCTGAGAGCACCTCCTTTCACAATTTGCAAACGGTAAGCAGTTTTTTCTTTTGACAATGGATTTCTTCTTGAAGCTTGTTCATAAATACTTTTATGAAGCACTGCAGAGAAAGGCAGTGAAATACCGACTCCCCCTTTCATTTCAAATGATGAGCATGGTAATTGCTTATGCTTTGCACCAGAAAATAGAAAAATAAAATGTTTGCTTTCCCAAACGTACTTTGATTTTCACTTTTGATTGCTTTTGATGTAAAAAAAGCAAAATAATTTGATATAAAGAGGAGAAAAGTAAAAGAAGACCACCATGTATGTGTAAAAATTCACAAAAAGCTTGGAAAACATTTTGTACTGTAGCAAAGCATCATAAGCAGATATGAAAGTTTGACTTTGACATGTTTATTGTTCCAAACTTGTGACTGGCTGTTGCAGAAATAGTATTTAACCATTTCTTACCGAGTTAGTTAAGTTAACATTTTAACCACAAAAGTGTTGCGTTTCTGTAACAAGTCAATTAAAAGTTCCTTTTTTCCACACATACCTTACTTGTCTCTTTCTTTCTAAAGCTGTGTCAAGCCGTTTCTTTTTCCGCCAACATTTAAGATTGTAATGAAAGCCATGTGCGGTAAATAGCACAGTGCCTTTGCTGTCACCTCCCAGAGATGACATTCTCCCCTCCTTTCCGTTGTCCTTGTCTTGTTTACATTTAATTTCACGGTGCATTTCAAAGGCAGGCCTTTTAGAGAGGCAAAAAGCCAAGGAACAACAATGCAGCCGCTGTGAGAGAGCCCGCAGAACGGGCCAGAAGTCACACAAACAACCAAGAAGTTCTGATCAGATATCAGTGGCTGCTTGGTGTAAGCCCTCTCTCTGATTAAAAACAGGCCATTTTTTTTCATCCTCAAATCCTGTTTGCTGTCGTCCTTTCTTTGTCGTGAAAAAAAATGATCAGAGCAGGGCTTGGATGCAGTCCAGACTCTCATTCCAATATGTTCGCCGCCTTTTGCTTGTGCCCTGAGCTGCAATGCAACTGGCTTTCTGACTGGTAGCCAACTAGCTAACTTGTATATTGACTACATTAACTAATGACTGCCTTGCTGGACTTTTGGATTACTGGGGAGTTGTTAGCATGTTGGATGACTGAGTGTTGGTGAGTATTTGCCCTTTGAAAGCACAATGTGAGAGCCATAAACTGTAAATAGGGCTTTCTTTCTTAAATTGTGACAAAACCCAATTTTTTTCTTATCCAGCCCATTGAATAGTTTGTGAAATTGTAGGGAAAGCGTGCTTACAGTATTTTGGCTTAAAAAAAAATGTTGGCTGATAACTTGGAATCCCATTCGCCTCTTCTGCCTTTATTCTGTCTGTCAGAGTCTAAATCAATGAGCTGTTGCTTATGTTCGTTGCTGCACACATCAGCAGACACGCACTTACACACGCACGCACACACTTAGAGACATGTGCTCAAGGGGTACTGACACTCTTCTTCTACACTTGGCATTTTTTCATGTCTTTTTTTCCCCCTAAATATTTCACCATGCAATTATTATTTAATACACAGAATCCAAATGCGTCTTGGCTTGTTTCAGAGCGATACAAGGAGGGGAAAGAGAGTAAGCGGAAGAAGTGTGAAAGGAAAAACAAGGTAGAGCTGCAATAGAGAGGGCATGAGAAAGTGGGGGTTGGCAGGGAGATTGTGGGTGTTTTTGCTTGAGTGAATACATCCCTGCTCAGACATGTCATCTTATACCTTGTGAATGCTGATGTGTTGGTAGAAAGCGTGCCAGGGGCTAACCAGATTGACAGAGATGACAAACCGACAGATAGAATTGTGTCTTTTCCAATAACTCCCAGATGTGCATCTGTTTCACAGTTGCAGCCTCATTTCTGAAGCCACCGTCAGTCGTGGAACAACTGTCTGCAGCTAAAGGAGAAGTACTTCCATTTAAATGCAAGACACAAGTATAGATGGGAACAAAAGGCTGAAGCATGACTGGAGATAATTGAGGCAATCAGCAAAGACCGCTGCCACACTGGACTGAAGCGGAGTAATCTGTTTTTTAAATAAAAAATTTTTTCACTGTTTTTTTTATTTACTTTTGGTGATCTCTGAGATCAGAAGACTTTCATGCCTTCACCCTAATCTTTAGCTTCTTACTGAGTTTATCCTAGCAGATTCAAACCAGACCTCCGGTTGGAGCACTCCTCAACAATAATGTAATGCCAGAAAGAAGAAATTTGCTGGTAAACTCAAAAGAATACCATAGAGCTATGAATAATTTTGTATTCTGTGGTATATGTTGCAGACTTTGCAAGCGAAGGTCACAATCAAATATTTTATACCTTCATTCATGAGTAACCTGTCATTGTATTCCTCCTCCACATCTAGAACGACGTACTGAAAGTCCATTATCCAACTCTATTTATTCATTTACCCATTATCAAACAGTGCTGCTCTCATTACGTTATGACACCCGTTGAATGGGGCTTGACAGTATGCATTCACTTGCTCTTGGAAATTTGACGTCTGATTTTCTCAAATTTCATGACACATCTTGCTCTGTAATTTTAACATAAAAAGTCACTCTTATTTTGTATTTGAGTTATGTAATCCCACTGCCTATAACTAGTTGCTGGAAATCCTGGTTCTCACACAGATACACGCAGAGTTAGGGTATTACTCCTAAGTTATTTTATACATATCGACTGGCTACGTGAACAGTGAGGCAGCCAGTAACACAGCAGCAACTCAGTTTGTTTATGGATCTTGACAAAGTGAAGACAGCTTCCTGAATTTAAAACCGACCATCTGAATGTGGGGAAGAAGTGGATTTTAAGCGGCTTTGAATGTCAGATAGTTGCTGATGTTAGACTAAAATACTCAGACAAGGTAAATATTTTAGAAACTGCTGATCTGCTGGGATTTTCACACACAACCTTTTCTTGGCTTTACTTGGAATGAACTAAAAAAAAAATAGGAAAAATGTACGGCTGGCGGTATTTACGCAGATAAAAATCCTTGGTGAAGTCAAAGAAGAATAGGTGGCTTGGTTCAAGAAGATAGAAAAATAACAGTAGTTCAATTAACCAAACGTTAAAGTCAAAGATTTCTAAATATCATCACAGAAACACAACTTGTCAAACCTTGAAACAGCAGGAGAAGACGACACCAGAACAAGCGAGGGTGTAGTTCACACAAGGTTAAGAGAGTTGGACAATTGCAGACTGGAAAATATTGTCTTAATTTCTGTGATGATATTCAGATGGTAGGGTTAAAATATGGAGCAAATAAGATGATCCATCCTGCTGTGGTCGCTGTGTTCAGGCTGGTGGTGGTAGTGTGATGGTGAGATGGCTTATTTTCTTGGAACACAATTGTCCTCCTAGTACTAACTCACCATTGTTTACATTGAACATCTGAAACACTGAGCAGAAGAGTGATCTTTCTTGTACCTTTGTGAGATCTTTACTGCTGCCTTGACTGATTCTCACCAAACCAGAGCGATGAAACACAATCAAACAGCAAATGTTTATGACGTACAAATGGCATTACTTACTAATACCTCAATCTTTGTAAACACTGAACATCTTCATATCTACGCACACGTAGCTCATGTATCTCATAGATTGGTTTTGAATACATGAGAAGGTGCCCTTGATTATTTAAAATGGCCCAATTTAATACCAACTCTGGATAAAAGTCTTTTATCCTGGAAGATGAGGCTCAGAGTGAATGAGAAATGCATTTCTTTCTGCCTGAGAACTCTCCAAGTTTTTTTTTTTTTTTCTATTTTATAGGGTTTTTTTCATTTCCTTTTTGCACTTTCACTGCCTTGTTGCCTCGAGGTCAATGAAACTCATTCAGAAAGGTACAACTTGCAAATTGAAAGTGATACATTTTTTGTGTCCAGCAGATGAAAGGAATTAAAATCTCTCTCGTCAGAGCACCATGCAATCTGCCGTGTTGACACCAATGGTTGCGAATCACAAATCTCTTGTATAATCATGATCTGTGACTATGGGCTTTGTTATACGACTTAGTGCTGCTGATGTAACCCGCCAGCAGCGCTCTGTTCGTGTGCATTCGCGTGGTTGCCGTTGGTAAGTGCGTGGCGGCAGATGGTGGGAGCGGTATTACCACAGGCCGATGGACAGTGCACAGGGTGAGCAGGCTGTGTTGACTACAGCAAAGACACTCTCTGTCTGTTTCTCTCCCGCTCTCTCCATCCCCTCGCCCTCTTCCTTCTGTGTCAGCTGAATGAATGGCTGGCTATCTTTCTCAGTCAGCAGCCACACTACTCTTTCATCATCTGTCTTTCTGCTTGTGCATTCATTCCTCTGAAAGAATGTCAGACTGGTCCATCACTCCCTACATCCATCCGTCCATCTGTCAGATGGGTATCCATCTCTTCTCTGACTTTTCCTCCCTTTCAATCCATCCGTGCACCCCCACCCCTCTGAGGTTTTGTGTGTTTTCCATGTGCTTAAAGTGTGAATGTGCAGTGGTGCATGTTTGTTTGTTGATGTGTTTTTCAATGTTCTTAAGGCCGTGCGTGTGTGTTTATGTGTGCTAGATCAGTATCTATCCCCTCATCCCTCCCTCCACCCCTTCTTGCTTGAATGGGTGTGTGTGGTGTGAATCAAGGTCAGTGGGGATCTACTGGCAGACGCTAACACTCCACCCCACCCCACCTTACCCCTCCTTTCCATACACACACAGACAGAGGGTTTGTGTGCATGGTGTCCATCCAGCCATCTAGACATCCTTGCTTTGCCTGCCTCAGCTCAGTTTAGCTTGGGCTCAGCTCGGCTCTGCGGATTAATTACTCGGGAACCCATGGCATCTCTGACCTCCGCCATTGGACTAATTGAAATCTAATTGAATTGTGCTTGTCTCAACTAATGAAACCCCACCACTGAAAGCGCCAGTCTTTTAGCCTTAGCTGCGAACCGATAACCACCCAGCTGGGGCGCGCTGACGGTATTGTCCCGCTCAGCTAATATATGAAATCATATTGGAAGTTAACTACATTTGGGTTTATCAGTAAATGAGACCTCACTAACTGGGCTTAATGTCTTCAGTTTTGTGAGCTCAGTGGATATATTTGTAAGGTGAGGGAAATGAAATGGTGTTTGGGTCAGTGTTGTGATGCTGTGAGTTTTACTAGATACTTTCCTATCATAATGTTGCATTATCAGAAAACCTTTCCTTGTCTTATGTGGCATCATGGTAACTCTGTGGGTAGCTTTAAATTTTATCCACCAGATGACTCTGCTGACTTAAAGATTACATAAAGTATGTAATTTTTATAAAAAAATATGTTGGGTTTTTTTTTCATATTTTTTTTTAAACTGTCACTATGTCCTGGCATGATGTTATGACGGCGATAAACTATGAAGAAAGTGAACTCTTCTCCCTCCTCTTCCTCCCTGTGGTTGCCATCTGCAGAAATACACTACTAACTCAGAAACAGCCAATCAGAACCAGGAGGAGGATCTTAGCGCTGTCAATCATTCTCACATCCCCTTGGGCTGTGTGATACACTACAGCTGGTGACCCACACTGTGCAGAATGTGCAGACTAGATAGCATAGCCATTGACGATGGCAGATAAACAATCTTTCTTTAATGGTGTATAAATGAGGGTGACTGACAGCATTTAGACTGTCCTCATGTATGTTGAGTTTGGTGACATTAATTATTAATTGAGCTGCAAAAGAGAAAAGCACTTGTCTAAGAAAGCCCGTTTATCTTTGACTTCAGTAAATAAAGGCTAACAATAAGTAGGTGCTGCAAAATATTATGAAATGGGACTAGCGCTCTCTATGACCTTTTAGTATTTTTGACAATTTCTTCTTCGTCATGTGTGATCGAGTGCCAGTAGTCTCTATCAGCTGAAATATCTTATTGGCATGCAAGTGCAAGAATTGGGTTACATTTTACATCTTTAAAACAGGAAAGTTTAAAAAAAAATACCACCACCACCATCACCAATGACTTGTTAATAATAAAATATGCATATTCAGACTTGCCTTCTAATTTCTTACTTCTTACTGCACTCTTTTTATATATTTCAAAAAATATTAAGCTACATAAGTATAGGTATATAATTTACATAATACAGACATTAATTTCGGTAGTTGGCACAATTGGGCATGAGTTCGCTTAACTTTGTCCATTAGGTGGCAGCAAACTGCCTCCAATATATTGCTGTGTCTGTCTTGGATATTGCTCAGCCGGCTTTGGTAATTTACATAATCCACCGTTGTTATATGGTGTTTTATATTATTAATTATGAACAGAGGTACTATAAGGCAGCTTAGTTTTATGTTTTGATATCATTAAAAAATTAATTTGACGAGGAACTGATGACGCAAATAACGACCAGGTCTTATCCATTTAGTGAATAATGGAGCTACACAATGTCGCAGGAATATACGGTCACGATGGTGTTTTTATTTATGACTATGGTCAGTTCGAAATAAAATATTTGTTGGATCCTTTCAAAAAGACGCATCAAACCAGCTTTGAAAATGTATGACAGTGATGCAGACCGCATGCACAAAATTTGTAGGGACAACATGAAAGTTAATATTATAAATCTCACAAGGCAGCAAAATTAACCAAACTGAAAAGAGAGGAAGAGAAAAAAAACCCGACAACATAGGAACACGTCCTCTGAGAACAACCTATTCTGCATGCTCCAGCTCCAAAGAAAACAACTGCAGCATCAACAGCGCCCGTGTTTCTCCACTGTCATGGAGACTATGGAGGAGGCGGGCTGCTGTCAGCAGCGTTTTAGATAGACATGGATGGCGGGTGGTGCTGGACCTCTTGGGAGTTGCTTGTTTTGTTGGGTCTTCTTTAGCTTTTAGCAGGTGAGAGATGGTGCCGTGATTGTCTTGAGTTATTCATTTGATGTTTCTTCCCTTCTCAGCTTCTTGTTGGCTTGAATACATTAGCAGCACGGCAGAGTAGAGGGCATGCTAATGCAGAAGTGAGAGAGGGAAGAGGAGAGGAAGAAGAAAGGATGGAGCGAGTGGAGGGAAGGAGTCAGTCATTAGGGGACGAGGAGGAGAGGGAGGCAGAGGACAAGGCTTTATGATGTGTGGGAAGAGGAAGTGACCTTCCCTCTCACTTTCATCTTGGCTCTTTTCTCCTCTTGCCACACAGATGCACAAGCACTCACACACACACACACTCACAGCTTTCCTCACCAACACAGCATGAAGTGGGTGTTACAATCTCCTTACGAACAGCCTATCACACACACACAAAGAGAGAGAGATGTGTATGTGTCCGTTATCCATTCTTCTTTTTGTCTTTCACCCTTGCAGGTCCCCTTGCAGCCTGGCCAGTCTTTCAAGTTCACAGTCCTGGAAACTCTGGACAGAATCAAGGAGGAATTCCAGTTCCTCCAGGCTCAGTATCACAGGTACAGTTACACATGCACCACAAATGCAAACATGCATAGAAATAGATGTAGGGAGGTAATTGGGTGAAATACGGGGTATATCCTGGACAACGCAGAAACATATGGGACAAACAACTATACACAAAGACAGATTAGAAGAACTTGTTCGTCTTACTTTATTGTCAACATGCAGTGAATTTGAACATTTGAACGTACAGCAGGTAGTTTTTCTAGACCCAATGGGGTGGGTTACATAAAAGAAAATGTTAAATAGGAGAGACTCATGTAATATCTTCTGTTGAATTTATAATCTATTTTATAAGATGGAAAAAAATATATATATAATTTTGTTGCTGTTTGTGCAGCCTGAAGCTGGAATGTGAGAAGCTGGCCAGTGAGAAGACAGAGATGCAGAGGCACTACATCATGGTGAGTCCTGCCTCTACTTCTGGTGGAGTTTTTTAGGATGCGTTTAAGAAAAATCTCAAGTCCTCTGACAGAAATACAGATTAAATTCTAATTATCTAGCATAACTAATGTTTTGTCAAAGGTTTACGGGGAAGACTGAACGAGGGGATGAAACTTTAGATTACTGTAGAGCCAGTAATCAATCTAGGTCTAGAACTAGATTGAGTGGATTCTGGTTGATATAGGAAAATTTGAACATTTTTTAATGCTTCTACTATTTAATTTTTTCAAGAGTGGTTTTTGTAATTTATTTCATAACAATTTGCTTTGTGCAAAAAGCAATACGATATGTCTTAAAGGAAGGCAAATCAACTTGATGTGGCCACAAAAAAGTGAAGAAGATCAGAAAACCAGGTAGGAACAATAACAATAAAAAATTACAAAGCACGAGAAAAGTTCACTAAATTGTAGCAATTTTTATTAATGTTATTTTTTAGTAGGAAATAATTTAATTGCGCAAAGTTGCTCAATTAAATTATTTATATTTTGTTTCTGACACAAAACATACATTTATTTGTGATTTTAAATGTTTTGTTTAAATGAAACATCCGCCAATATTTTAGATGGCAAACAACTTCCAAAAGTTGTAGAAATGAAGGTTTTCATTTCCTCTACTCACATTAGTTTCATTTTCATTTCTCATCGCACTCATTTCTCCTTCAAACCTTCTACACACACATTTCAGTGTGTATCTAAGGCTCTTGTTCTCTTCTCCTGCGCTAACAACCTGAGCTCTCCGAGTCGGATCGTCTAAGCGACTAAGGGCTCACTTCCGTCATAAGCCTTCGTCTGTGGTACAAAACCCACACCGAGCCAACCAGAATACGATATGCACCATCTGCTAAGCTGCTCGCATTTCATAAACCTGGGAGAGCAGGCAGGATCAGGGCTGTAAGCTAGATAGACACACAGATGGATAGACAGAACGAGGGAAATGCATACAGGCACATAGATAGAAGGAGAGTGTGTGGAAGAAAGGAAGCGGACAAGAAAAATGGCAGTCAGACAAAATGATGGAGAGTCCTGCTGAGAAGCAGGAGATCAAATGATAAATTACTCGCATACACAGAAAATCACAGTATACTCATTTGTATACATCTAAATAGACCATTGTTTTAATCCATATAAGGCCTTTAACAATAGGAAATTTGACAGACAAGTATAAATAAATGCATGTTACTTAACTTAATGCTTTATTTCTCTATTAGGTCAAACATGAAACAGAAATTACATTATTTTCAACAAATTGACTTCTGCTAAGTTGCTACTTAACGCTGTCAGCATACTGTTGAATTTGACCAACACTCTGTAGTTCTGTACTTTATATATTTTAAAAATCAGCTCCTGGATATGTTCATTCTCTTTCAGGATGAACATTTTTTAGACCGAATTCAGACTAAACAAGTGTTACTATGCCAACACACTTCAGGTCGCTGTATTATATCCTGTATACTGGATATAATTAATAACTTTGACGCTCTTTTCTTTCTTGTTTTCTCAGACAAATACATACTTTCACCCTGTCTCCACTGTGTGACTTCCTGGTGGTAGAGCATCAGCTTTGCTCTGCAAAACTTGATTACATAAACAGATTTTGTTTATAATCTGTTGCAATTGTGCCAAAATCCTTTGAGTGATATAAACATATTACAATAGCACAATGATTACAATCAGTGCTTACTGAGCAGTCAAAAAACCCTACAAGATTGCAAAAAACAATACATTTGGTGTTCTTTGTGGTCCAGTGATTTATATTAAATTTGTTGGTGTAGCTTTACACGTTCAGCTAGGAAAGTGAGATGCAAAGAAAGCATCTGTGCATCCTGTGCAGGCTCAAATTTATCATTTTGTAAGAGTTTCTGAGGCAAAGATGTTGCACAGCCATAAATAAATTTGTATTTCGACACACACGGGGAGGAGTACTCCCGAGTGTTTTTTGTAGAGTTGAGTTTGGAAAAGGCCTGGACTTGTCTTCAGAAAAAGATATCACATTTTCAGCTTTTGGACTGCTTTCAAGTTTAAGCTAATCTTTGGTAAAAATCAGGTCAGACTGCTTCCAATGCAGTCAACTCATTTATTGCTTGAATGGATATTTAATCCACTTGATATTTTACCTTATTGTATCTGAGTGTCTCTTTCCTTATAAATATAATTTTAGATGTTGACCAGCATTGCAATTATATGAAGTGTGTTTTTATAAGAAGAATGTCTTTCCCATTTATTATAGAGGATAAGAATGTTTATATATATATATATATATATATATATATATATATATATATATATATATATATATATATATAACACATGCAAAATGCTACAAAATGGGACTGCTACAAAATGGGACTCACCCTGAATGGTTAACTGAAGGGCGCACAATCCTGATCCAGAAGGACCCATCAAAGGGCTCAATCCCACCCAACTACCGACCAATAACTTGTCTCTCCACAACCTGGAAGCTCATGCCAGGTATCATAGCGGCTAAGATAAGCAAACACATGGATAAATACATGAGCATGGCACAGAAGGGCATTGGCGTAAATAGCAGAGGAGCCGAACACCAACTCCTTGTAGACTACACAGTTGCCTGAGACTGCAAAACCCGACACACCAACCTGTGCACGGCTTGGATAGATTACAAGAAAGCCTATGACTCAATGCCACACACTTGGATCATTGAATGCTTACAGATGTACAACATCAACAGGACCCTGAGAGCCTTCATTGCAAACTCGATGGGGCTGTGGAAAACCACCCTTGAAGCCAACTGCAAACCACTTGCACAAGTGTCCATCAAATGTGGCATATACCAAGGAGATGCTCTGTCCCCGCTGCTGTTCTGCATAGGCCTGAACCCCCTCAGCCAAATCATCAACAAGACTGGCTACGGATACCGACTAAAGAATGGACCCAACATCAGTCTCCTCCTCTACATGGATGACATCAAGCCGTACGCCAAGAGTGAGCGAGACATCGACTCACTTATCCACACCACCAGGATCTACAGCGCAGACATTGGGATGTCATTCGGACTAGAGAATGACATTCTCGGATGGTCACAAAGAGAGGGAAGGTCATTCGCACGGAAGGGGTCTCACTCCCAGAAGGAACAATAGCAGACATAGAGGACAGTTACAAGTACCTGGGAATACCACAAGCAAATGGCAACCTCGATGAGGCCACAAGGAAAACAGCCACAGCCAATGTATAAGGCAAGTCCTGAGAAGCCAGCTCAATGGCAAGAACAAGATCCAGGCAATAAACAGCTACGCCTTGCCAGTAATCAGATACCCTGCAGGAATAATTAGCTGGCCAAAGGAGGAGATACAGGCCACAGATGTTAAGACACGAAAATTACTAACAATGCATGGAGGGTTCCACCCCAAATCCAGCACCCTGAGACTGTACATGAGCCGCAAGGAAGGAGGCAGAGGACTAGTGAGTGTGAGAACCACTGTCCAGGACGAAACATCCAAGATCCATAGATACATCAGGGACAAAGCCTCATCAAACAATGGGGAACAGAAGTTGAGGTGCTGGAGGTACCATCATGGGAGGACAAACATGGGATGTACCACCGGCAAATAACTGAAGTGGCTGATATCAGAAAGTCCTACCAATGGCTGGAAAAAGCTGGACTCAAGGACAGCACAGAGGCCCTCATCCTGGCCGCCCAGGAACAGGCCATAAACACCAGAGCAATAGAGGCCCAGATCTACCACACCAGACAAGACCCAAGGTGTAGGTTGTGCAAGGAGGCCCCTGAGACAGTCCAGCACATAACAACAGGGTGCAAGATACTGGCAGGGAAAGAGTACATGGAACGACATAACCAAGTGGCAGGCATAGTGTACAGAAACATCTGTGCAGAATATGGACTGGAAGCCCCGAGATCAAAGTGGGAAACACCCCCAAAGGTGGTGGAGAATGGCCGAGCTAAGATCCTGTGGGACTTCCAGATCCAGACAGACAAAATGGTAAGGTCGAACCAACCAGACATTATCGTAGTGGATAAACAACAGAGGAAAGCTGTTGTGGTGGATGTAGCAATACTGAGTGACTGCAATATCAGGAAAAAGGAGCACGAGAAACTGGATAAATACCAGGGCCTCGGGGAGGAACTGGAGAGGGCCTGGAAGGTGAAGACCACAGTGGTGCCTGTGGTCATTGGGGCCCTCGGGGCAGTCACCCCCAAACTGGAGCAGTGGCTACAACAGATCCCAGGAACAACATCAGACATCTCAGTCCAGAAATGTGCAGTTCTAGGCACAGCAAAGATACTGCGCAGAACCCTCAAGCTCCCAGGCCTCTGGTAGAGGACCCGAGCTCAGAGGATAAGAACCACCCGCGGTGGGTGAGAAGGGATTTTTTAAAAAAAATATATAAATAAAAACAGATATATTTTGTTGAATACTCTTTTTACATTATTTATCATCCTTTTCAGAAATGCTGGTCTCATTTCCTGTGAGAACTAAACTTATAGGTTTAATGATAATTTTACACTAAAATATACATACTTTTTGGTCTAACTATATTCCAGGTTTATTAATTTAAATGTTACACTAGTGAAATTGGTTTAATGTATTTGATTTTAATTATTTCAAATTAAATTCAGTGCCCATCTGCTTAAATGTCAACTTGTCAGTAAATTCCCATCTAATTTATTTTTCATTATTTCCTGTTGTTACCGACCACATCCTTAGTTAAAAAAGCAGGAAATAACAGTTCAGAACTGATTTTCTGAAGCACAGGAAGACATCCCCGTGTCTCCAGTACTCTCTATTTTAGCTGAGGGTTTTGCCGAATTACTATGTGGAACAAGTGGTCTAGACAAACATCCACCTTCTGCACTATAAATCTTCTGCATTCGTAATTATGCAATGAAGAAAAATCCCATTTCTCTGTTTTCACATTGTAATGGTTGCCCGCTGTCATCAGGTCAAACTGTTTATGATAATATATTAAAGGTCTCAGCCACTGTGACCAGTGCTCTGCTGGTAAATGCTGCATCTTTAGGTTCATTGGAGGGCTGTAATAGCTCCCCATGGCAAGAGGTCATGGAGCTGCAGATGCTGATGACATATTCATGTAGGTTAGCATGGCAGACGTTTAGAACCCCAGGCTGTACTACTTGAACAAGGGCGCACTGTGGTGCACTGGATGGTTAACACACTGCTCTGCTACTTCATAGGCATGGCTTCAAAATGAGAGGGAGGGAAAGAAAATGAGAGAGAAGAGAGGAGCTCAAAGGGAAAGATAGCTGCAGACAAAAAAAAAAACGATTGAGAGTGTCAGACAGAAAAAAGAGGGAGCTTCTGAGGGACAGAGAGAAGGGTACAAAGAAAAGAAGAGATAAAGAGGAATAGAGGAAACTGACTGAGATGACTAAGATATACGCAAGGAAGGAGTGAGAGTGAAAAATGCAGAGAAAGAATGAGAGAGGAAGTAAAAAAAGAGATGCCAGGGGACTGAGAGAGAGGAAGGAGGGAGGAATAAAATATTCTGCAGATGGATGAAATGGAGAGAATTCAACACAGAGAGCAAGAGAAAGAGATAGCTGTGTGTGAGTGTGGGGGTGCGTGAACCAAAAGAGATGGCGCATGCACAGACACGTAAATAATGTGAAGCAACAACGGACTCGCTGCGCCCACAGAGGAGATAACCCAGAAGGCTATATTTAGCTCGTTAGGCCTGTCATCCACTGAGGCCTGTTTCCACAGGCTGGGGGTCTGCTCACCACGCTGCACTGCTTCTGCTTTTACTATTCATCACCGCTAAGCTCCTAAATATACGGTGCTGGGACGTGGAGACATGATTTTGTATGGTTATGTGCAGCTGATCCATATGAATGTTTTTATGTAAGCCTAACCAGCTAGCTCCCAGGATGATATCAGCAATAATAAAAATACATTTTACATGTAAAGTGGTTGACTATAATGAGGCGTTTGTATACAGAAGAGTTTGAAGAGCTGGATGATTTTTTTGTTTCTACCTGCAGTCGGTGTCGTTTATTTTCTGCTCTAATCGTGGTTGTTTCCGGTTGAAAAGATCGGCTCATGTTTGCATATTTTTACTTGATATCCAACAACTCCTCTTCCTTTCCTCTGGAAATGTAAAAATAACTGTACTCATCACAAACTAAACAGTGTTTTGAACTAGTTTGCTGTAACATGTACACAAGAAGTTCCTTCAAGGAATCAAACATGTGCCGACGTGACCGCTGCACCCTCTTGCTTTAGCAAACCAACGACGGTGCTATGCTCTGTTCAAATTTGGTTCTGTTAGGGAAAGTTTAATTACTGTTTTAGTTTTCCAAAGAGCAACATTGATGGCACATAATTGCAATACAAAAACATCTCTTTCCATAAATATTTGACATTCCCACAGTTTCCTCACTTCCTGTAGATGACTGCAGTGCTTGGAGAAATTTTGTCAACATAAATCTCCTACTTGGTTTCAATATTCCTGAATATTGTTGTCTTCATATCATCAGTCTAGTATATAAAGCTTTATAATGTTGGTATATGCAACCAGAATAACATTTCTGACTGCTGATCAATGATTGTAAGCAACAGGAGTTGCATATTTCAAGCTGAATTTATAAACACCTGTTGGAGACAGTCCTGTTGGTGCTTTTAGATGAATCTGTCAGCATTTATGAATCTAGCTCAAATCAGCTGATGTGAGTGATGTGTTGACCTACATTCACTGTATGACAGCCAATGAAAATGTGAACAAAACTGAGACGATAACCATCTTCTGTTACTAGGTTTGTGATTTTAACATTGTTGGAAGCTTTGTTGCTCTTTTTCAGGATTTTTAAACAACTTAAAACATCCAGTTGCTTGGCGTTCTCCATGAGCTAGTCTAAAGCCCCTGAAAAAATATTTTTTATTACATCTAAGCTGGGGCTTCTGTAGTCTTTTACTTATGCCAGGGGTGATGCTTTTGCAATAATAACAGGAAACTGCTATAAGTAAACCTTTGCTCTGGTTTAGTGCTGCTATTGGTTTGTAAAAAATGTATGGCTCATGACTGGTTGTTTGTTTAATAGGTGGTTTTTTGCTATTTGTAGAGAAATGTTTAAGGAATACAGAGAATCATTTTATCACATTTGTGTAGATTACTAAGTGATGGTAGTAATCTACCATCACTCTACCATCAAGTCTAAATCTAGTAGACTTGAAGTAAGTGAATATAAATATTGTGTTATTTGATTGCAGATAGAATACAATATAACACAAATGCGTGGACTGGCGATCTGTGAGGGGCATGCAGTTTTAAATATTTATATAGCATTTAGATATTGTTAGATATCTCTCTGTGAGATGTATTTTTTTAAGCGTTTGGAATGTTTATTTTCCAAACATCTTTTGCTATGCTTCTTATTTCATACATTTCACACTTAAAATGACACTGCTCAGATTGTTTCTATGTACTTTGTAGCAGTGCTATATTCCAGCCAGGTTTACATGTTTTGTATGTTTGGATTCATAGACCTTCCCTCTGCTTTTTTTTTTTTTTTTTTAAGAGTAGATATGTTTTATATAGTTTCTGTCACTGGTGAATCACATATGGGAGGGTGGGTGGAACAAATAAACACATACATCAAGTTATGCACACTGTGGATGTCTGCTTTTCCACTCTGGCTGTTGTATTTATAATTCATGGCTCTCAGATTTCACTGCTCTCCTGGAATCCCACTGTGTATTTTTAAATAAGGCTGCATTATAGCCTTGGCTAATGTGGGGGGCGTAGATGTGTCGGTCACATGCCTACACAAAGTGCAAAACATTAGCCTGGAGAGCTCTGTTCTGTTTATGAGACGTTGATTTTTAGAAAGAACAAATAAGGAGGCAGTTAAGCTTATTCTTAGGATTTTGCTAGTTTAATAACTGCTTTTTTTCTTCTTCAGCCTATCAAAAAGTGTTATTTGGTCTCTAATATCTACCAGTTCTTCGTTATGATCTTAAGGATTTCTGAACTCTTGTGCAGCTCTCCTCTCACGCCGACTGTCAAACACGAGACTAAACTCTGAGGACAGTGAAGACTGGCTGGCCCTTTTATTACAAACCATAAAAAAGACATATCCACTGGAGGGTGACAGCTCACAGTGGGGTGTCACATTAGGTGGGCTTTCCATCACTGTGTTGGGGTGTGTGTGCGTGTATGTGCATTTAAGGGCACTGCAGGGAAGCTACAGGGGTCCAAGTGTTAATGAAAGACCAAGTTGCTGGCATGAGGCATAATATTGTTGCATCTAATTTTACAATAAAAAAAATGAGAGTGAGACATGGTGTATTAGAGTATTTACCTTAGAACTGTGTCTTTCTGCCTTAGAAACATAATTTAATGGTTTTTGTTCAAAAAAAGGTGGACAGTATTATTCAGTTTTTGTTTTTTCATTGCGACTCCTTTACTTGGTTAGAATGTCACAAAAATGGAGGTACAGAACTTTTTTATGTTGAACTTTAGGATAAATTTACACCTTTTGCAATTTCTAATTTGTGTATCCCTACAGCTTCCAGCTCATGATGAAACTGATTCTGAAAAGCCGACAAAATCAAAGCCAGCATTAGTTTTGTCACCGTTTTGCGTGTTCTGGTCTATTTGCACAATTTAATAGCCAGTGAATGGTCATAAGGGCCATTTCAGTCAAATACAAACTCATAGCAATCAATTAAGAGAAATAGGAGATTCTTATCAAGCATTTTAATGATGTGGGGATCTCTGAGTTGTTTTAGGTATTTCTCTGTTTTAATATACCTGATTGCTGTAATATCATACAACTAAATGTCAGATTAGCTTGGGGTTTTAATCCACTAATTTGGCTCAAATAGTTAATATTTGACAGAAGTATTTATATGTTCCTGCAGGACAAATTTTGTGTTTAAAACCGGTCTGTGCAGGGAAACCAACACACTTGAACAAGCTCTCCCAGTTTTTGCTAGATCACTGGTCTAATATAAATCCAATATCATGTATAAAAAAAACAAACAAAACAAATACACTTGTTGCTGGTTACAAGAAGTGTGTGGTTTCCGTCCAGTACATCGAGACATTTAGCATAGTATATTTATTATTAGTGGTGCTATTTTCACACATATAAGCCTGTTTGCATAATTTTAAACATGCCAAAAATTATTCAAACTTTTTTATTTTGATGTTTTTAACACAATTACTTCATTATGAAAAAAGAACAGTTCAAATGCAGCATTAAACTGCATTTGAATATATAATTTATAATGACATCCATATCCATAATGTAGGTAACATCTGAAATGGCTGTGAAAGTGGTTTATCAACAGTAATTTCCAAAAATTGATCACATTTTTAAAGATTTTAAAGATTAAAGCCACATAATTAAAATCTGTACTTGGTAAGCCACAATAAGATTGACTAAATCTTTTAATAGCACAACAATTACAACTACTTCTATTTTTCAGTAAATTTTTATTTTTATTTTTATTTTTTTATTAAATTTTCTGACCATTTCTTTCTAAATAAAGTAGGACTGTAGTTTCACAGTGAGAGTGCTTGTGTGTATCAGGACTTTATCACTGAGTCACACTGGTCATTTATTGAAACAGTGGGACCTTGTGTTTATGCTTTTTCTATGTCCAGCCCCTCAGGCAGGATGAAGGGTGAGTGTGCGTGTGTCTCTGTGCCTATGTGTGTAGATTAATGCAGTGCTCTCAGCCTCTTACTCCTCTCCCAGCTCATCTGTCTGATTCAAGCTGACACACTGTGTTCTCCTCTGCAACATTACAGTCACAGACTGCTTAGGAAGGGGGAGCATAAGACGGGGTGCAGCTGGGAGGGGTGTTGGTTGGAGAGAAGAAGAAGAAAAAAAAAACAGATGAAAGACATACGAGAAAAGGGGGCACAATGGCACTGACGCAGACGGGAGAAAAATTATGAGGAGAAAAAAAAAATGAGGACATTTACAAAGAGAGGAGAGAGAAGGAAAACACGACAGAAAAGACAAAAAGGGCACATTTTTTGTTCCAGTACAAATAAAGCTTAAGAGATAGAGGAAGAAGTCAAAGTGATGTAAGAGAGCTGGAAGGAAGAGGTCAGAAACTGAACAAGGATTGCTTTTGCTGAGGTAAATGTTGCTCTGCCATCCACCAGTGGGTGATGGTCCTGGGGATTAAAGTATGGCCAGATGTAGGGGAGGGTTGAGCTGGTTTTAAGAGTCTTAAACCTGTCTGAACTGTCTGAGGGACGAAAAACAAAGTGTTCATAAAGACTCCTGTAGGGTCTCCTGCAGGGAACGCACTATGAATGCAGGCATTTCTCAGACTCAGGTTGGGCACTTTGCAGTTATTCTGCCCTATGATCGAAGTAAAGGGGCTGAGAGGAGAGCTGCAAACGCTAATGTCAGTGGATTTAGTCGTCACCCTCTGAAGAAAGTCTGCCACTGTAGACTACAATGTTGGCTACAAACCCATCATTGCTTTTTTTAATGACCCATTTCTCCTGTTTTTTCTTTTTTTTAATTTATGTTATCTATTGTTATGATGAATGATGTTTTTGTCAAAACATTATCATATTTTGAAATAGTAATGAAAAGCTTAATTTCAATGAGCCTAGTGTTTCAGATGCTTTTATGTGACAATTGTTTCAAGATGCAGTTCATCCAACATTCATTCATTACGGTGTGAAGAACATAAAAGAATGCTTACATTTTTCATCTAATCTCTAATAATTACAATGTTATTACCCTAGGAATTATCAAAAACAATTTTTGATCATTTCAAATCTATTCACATTTATTATTGTAAAAGTTTTACAGAATATCTAACTCTTGGTTTGAAAAGTACTCTAATTTGTTTGGCGTCTCACATGGTCTGTAATGTAAAAATAATTCACAGCAGCCCCTCCAGCTGATTCAGTACAGGAATTAGAATATGGAGCCAGAAATGAACATAATACACCCCATTTAACATTGGTGGTACAGTATGTGTCTGAGTGTGTGTGGGTGGGCAGATGAAAGAGACAACTTCACCCAAGAGACATCTATGAACAATGCTTTTGTTAAGGCTTGAACACACATCCACACCCACCCACAGACTCCCACCCACATGCCTGTGTACGCACAAACACACACTGTATGAATAAAAACACCCGTGTAGGTACGCACACACGTCCCACTTAGATAAATCACGTTGGATTAGACCAGCTTCCTAAAGTTCATTTTAAAGTCTTTGCAGAATGCACAGAAGGGGTGGAGAAAGAAGACGGCGAAGAGGGAGAAAAAAGTCTGGCACCAGTGTGTTACCCTCTCTCAACACCATGAAGGTGGAGCTGGGAGGGAAGAAAGAAGGAGCAAATACTCCCTGAAGTACGCAAGAGTGGAAAGTAGGAAGGTAGCTTGTTGAGAGAGTTTTAGGAATCTTCTTTGTTGTGCCCTGATGGTGAGGGTGTAGCAGGAACGTTATTAGGGTTGTGAGTGGGAGAGTTAGAGTTTCTAAGAATTTGAAGACAATTTATGAAACACAATTAGAATGCCTAAAAACAATCTCATATCTATATAAATTAAGCATTGTTCTGAAAACATTTTTATCTTAGATGGTATTTATATTAGTATACATGAATGTATTACATATACCATATGTACATCTACATACAAGATATGCCTACAACATGTATGTATATGTTGCTGGGGTGATGCATTACCCATATTTAAAAAGTACATGTGGCAATATAAGAGTTTTTGAAGTGCTGTTATTAGTCTAAGATGAAAGTTGTCCTGTGTCCTTCAGCAATTTAGTAATCAATTTTTATTTGAATGCACTTATATGGACCTACGATTTAAAAGTTTATTGGTGTCGGTAGGGAGTACACTCATATTGCTCATTGTCCTTGGATAGTGACATCAGCCATTTGGCTCAATATCCCTCTGTCTGGCCTCACACACCACACACACAGGGCATCTGCAGCACACGTATAAAAAAGTGTCAAATACAGCATAGATTTGTCACCGAATCCTGAATGAGATCACTGTGACACAACAGAGAGATTATATAAGAGCAGGAAAATGCAGGCCTTGGAGGTATAATTAAACATTGGGGAAGCAAGAGAGTATGAATGCATTAAAAGGTGGCTGAAAAAGACTAAACACACTATAGTGCTGCGGTTTTAGCTGTGCAGACAGCGCTGTTATTAGTCACAGTGCAAAGTCCTGCAGCTGCTAATGTATGATGATATAATTTATGTAGTGCACCTGTTACTACTTGAACAATATCCTACTGTGAAGTGATATGTTTTCTTCTGGGTTATGTAGGCTATGTGGCAATACATTTGAAAACAAAAATATTTGTGTTAGTCTGCTATGCACAGCACAGTGTTGAAATACGAATTATTTTATAAAATGGTTTTTCAACTGTGCGTTTTAACAGCTTACCACAGTGTGTTGCTGCTGGATTGCTGTAAAGATGGAGCACAATACTACAGTAGTCAGCGTAGTGGTGTCTGGCACACACCCACGGGACAACTGTTACTACATTTCACTTGCCTGTTTTGCTCCCACTGTCCATTCAAAGAAATTCCTCTTTTTCTAGACAGAAAAAAAAGATTGTAATGTTATTACATCTGTTTAAGCAGCACAGGAGCACTCAAAGGTTGCATCAGTTCACTTTACCTTCTTATTTTGTACACAAATGAATGTGTTAGTTCTCAACCCAATCAGTAGATGATACAATTTTCAGACGATACTGTTATTCTGAGACTCTTAACAGACAATCCCAACAGTCATAAAGCTGCTGCAGATAAGTTTGCTTTATGGTGCGACTCTCATAAGCTACAGATAAACCCCTCCAAAACTGTTGAGTTATTTCTGGATCCTAAATCAATAAGTGATTGGAGTCCCATAGCCATACATGACTGCATCATCAAACAGGTCACACCTTTTAAATATTTAGGTTTGTACATAGATGGCGATCTGAGCCATCATCTCAGACGACTTCGATTGTACAGCGTTTCTAAAATGATGTTGATCTTTTATAGGGCAACCGTCAAGTCTATTCTTAGAAATGGCGTTGTTGGCTGGTATGTAAATCTTACTATTAAATTAAAAACTCAGATTCAAAGTCTGGTGAAGATGGCAAGTAAGATGAACACTCCGTAACTATCTTCTCCACAGCACCTGTTTGAGCAGGCGAACATCAGGCAAGCTCAAAACATCTTGTCTGATGGGTCACATGTGCTCGCATCAGAATATGTTCTTATGAACTCTGGGAGAAGGTTCAGGGTTCCCCTGTGCAAATATAACCGTCTGAAAAATTCATTTGTACCACTCTCCATTAAACTGATAAATGGCAGACTAGCGGGGCCTGGACAGAGTAAGAGGAGGTCCAGACGATGACCAAGAGAAGATGTGAATGGAATGTACTGCCGATCTGACACTTTGCTTTTATGTATTTTTCTCTTTTTATGCATTTATTCATGGTTACTGTCCTTTTGCATGGGCTCTTGTTGTTGTATTGCAGTTTCGCCCCTGCTTCCAAGATAAATTTCTCCTATGGGAAACTAATAAAATCTTATCTGTTTATAAAGACCAAAAAAGTCTCTCCTATGAGGCATGCATAATGTTGCAAAAACTGTATTTCAAATCTTAACAAGGTCAAATATTTTGCTCATTAGAAATATAGATGTGTGTTTATATTCAGAAAAAAAATACTTGTATGTTGAAAAAAAAATGCTCTAAACTTAGTAGAGCTTTTAATATGGGAAGTCATTTGATTCAACATTTGTAATTTCATCCATTTACTCGTGGTAATCACTCCAACTTCGTTAGCTCCACTGGTTATTCCTTTTGCTACCTTTTGCTTTGTTGAAATTAGTCACAAAGGAACAACTTCAAAGTGCTGTGGTATGAGAAACTGCTCCCCCCCCAAAAAAAAAGGATAACGGGTCAGTTAATTTTGTCCTGATACTTCACCAACAAGAAGTGATTTATTGCATAGTTTAGTGTTCAGTTTAAGAGACATTGGAGTGGCCATTAATGTGAAGCTGCAGCTGACATGAGTACATAGCTGTTAGTCATTAATAACCCAAAGCGCCCCATTGACAACATCAAACATTTTCTCTGAGAAGAATAAAGTTGGAGCTGAAGGCTGTGACTTATTTCCAACCCTGATTCCATCTGATGACATGAAATAAAAACTGCTCGCTAGGCTTGAGTCAGAGACCCGCATCTAGGTGTGTGCATCTGTGACTAAATTCCAGTTTCAAACTCAACTGAATGAGTTCTCTCACAAGAACTCATTCAGCTGTAAATGTCCTGGAAGAATTCAATAGGAAAACGGGAAACACAAATAGGTTTTGTGCATTTCCGTGTCCAAAAGTCGAACGTACAGTTTTAATCGAGCTTTGACAGCTAAGAAAAAAAACACTGCCATATAGGGATCAAATACATTTTATATTTGTTTATCTGCAGTGACATGGCACCAGAGATTTGGTGTTTGACAGAACTAATTTAAAAAAAAATCTAAAGCCAAGAAAGAAAACTTTACAGTGTTATCCTTGTACTCGTATCTAAAAGACACACTGACTCTCAGATCCAGCCAAAGTAGGCAGTTCATGGAGCAATTTCAATTATCTCATGATATAAATCTGTACTCTCTGGTCACTGGATGTACAGTCTAAGCACCTAATAATATTTAATTTGTTGTTATAAACATAAACACATCGTGTGTTTATTATTTTCATTCTGGTAGTAGTGACCCTTTCCTTTGAAAAGGAGGGAATAGAGAGCAGTAATGAAAAAGAGTTAAAGTAAAGCAGGTTTAATTTGTGTTCTGCCTGTTGGTTGAAGATATTTTTAATCTTTTTTCCATTAGTCACATAAATAAAAATAACTGGAACATACAATGATTTAAGGTATTTTAATCTATCAGTTTTCAATCTTCAAAAGAAAACAACTGGTATGCTTTTCATCAAAATGCACAGAGGTGTTAGGACTCCTGAACTGCGACTCTCTGACTTTGTCTCTGAGGTTGCAGAGCAGATTTTCATACTTCTGCTACATTCTGTGTCATAATGTTGTTGCTGTTTGAGTGCAACTTAAATAGTTGCCTTGGCAAAAATTTTTTTTTAATTGGATTTTTCTTAGGTGAAAATACTCATGACTCTGGAAGACCACTCAAAAGCTGCAGCTTGTGATTCTTGAAGTAGTTTATTGATTTTTGAAGAATACTTTGCTTCGTTAGGATCATTATTGCCACAATGAGCTGCTGAACCATTCTTCATTCTGTCTGGGCTTTGTTTCTCTACACCTCCACATGCCTCAAAGTAGAAAATCTGAAACACTCAGCAAATCTACTTTTTTCCATGTCTATGTCTCCATAAAACTTTATTCGTGAATGAATCTGGCTTATCCCGATTACGTGCGTTATTGTTTACCCTAAATGATACAACATAGTTCCTATGTTGACAAAACCTTCTTGCTGCTTCTGCTTCTCCTTAAAGGAATGGTTTAAACTTTTTGTTGTGTGAACTTCTGTGAAGGTATTAGTCATAGTTCCCTGAGCTGGAGTAGAAAGATGCCAGTCTACCACAGTGAAACACAAACAGCCATATACTCACATTTGAGGCCAATTTAGAGAGATAAGTTAACCTAGCAGTCATCTACTTAACCATGGGAGGAAGTGTGTTCTCCCATGCATGTATGAGAGACCGTGCAGGCTCCATGCAGAAAGACTCCAGGCCAGGATTGGAACCCAGGACCTTCTTGTTGCTCCAGCATGTGGCCGTCACATGGATTTAGCAATTTGAAGAGAACATGTTTGTCTTCATGGAATACAACAGTACATCAGTGTATATTTAAAGTGTGCACTTGCACAAAACTGTGGAATTTAGCACTGTTTTTACAGTGAAATTATTTCCACATTAATGCTCATTGCTCAAAACTGCTGCCTGTCCAATCAGCCCCATCTACTGCAACTCATCAGTCCACGTTTTATCCTTCAAGACTGGAGTTTTGTGAAAGCATGTCACTAATGCAACAGCTTTGTAGATGGTATGTTTGGAAATTATTTCGCTCAATTTGGTGAACCAGGTAGAGGGCAGATTGGTGCAGCCATTAGCCTCTCCCAGTTTATTTTCAAACGGTAACAAGGACCTTGTTTGTCTTGGAAAAACTGGAAAATTTAACACTCTTGTGAAAATGCAGACAGTTGATATTTGCAAATATGTAGCAAATAGGACTCACTACAATAAAACATCTTGCTAATACAGGTAAGGGAACTATTACGCTTTCTAACATCAAAAATCCAAAATGTCCCTTGAACTACGTAATTATTGCCGCACATGCTTACTGTTGCATTAAAGAGGACAGCTGCTCAACTTAGTAGTGCATGGTTGTATTCGAATACTGATACTTCATTTTTTGCACTTCGTTCCACTGTTTCAATGAAAGAGTAAGTCTTCCTGAAAGATGAATAAGGCTAAAGGCAGGAACTGAGGATAATTAATAAGCAGAGACACAGAAACTAATCTAAAATGAGAGGAAGAGCAGAAAAGTATGTTGATGGAGAGATGAGAAGTCAGTGAGGGATGGCTTCTCAGGTATGTGTACTGTAGTGTGCTTTTTGTTGTATGTAAAGCATGAATTGATGTTTCAATGAAAGATATTTCTCAAATGTCTGTCAGCATGAACACATTTTTTCCGGTCTTTCTCAGGAGAACTGTAAAGAAAGGAGGACATGTAGATAAGGTGCTGAAGAAGGATTGAAAACGTTCAACGGGACCGGGTAGAAAACTAACAGCTAAAAAAGAACTTAAAGTTATAAAATGATTGATGGAAATGACTATTACAGTGAAAGAGATAAGAGTGATGCAACAATGATAAAAAAAACAAAAAAACAAGGTGATTAATCAGACATGGAATCAAGAGAGGGGACAAAACATTGAAAATCTGATAATTGGCCGGAAAAATGAAGAATCTGTGGATGAGAATGGAACGGAAAATGTGACGGCAGGCTTGGAACGATAGGCATTTTGGTCACGATAAAGCACGAAGACAACATGGTGAAGGTCAGGATCACACATCAAAACTTGTGACTTGTGTTCTATAACATCTGTATCAAATCCAGTTTGTTTTTTAAATTGTATAGACTGTCAACTCTCCTAAGTTGTTGGGCTAATTGTTTAAAAATGTACTTTCTGGGTGATTTGTTTTCTGTCCTTCAAAGAGGTTTAGACATTCAAAGTCCTCAGATTTGCTGTGGCCTCATGTATAATCGGTTACAATCAAAAAAAAATCTATCCTCCTCTTCCATGTCTTACTATGGAAATAAAAGAATCTGTTCAATACTTTTTGTTAATGCCATTTGATAGAACCTGCAATGTATTGTCAGTAAAATTAAAATGTAGATTGATTAATGGTCAATTTATATATGTGTGAGCTCCAGGTCTTCCTCTTTTTTTTTTTTTTTCTTTTTTTAGAAAATTCTGACATTATCATTTTGGACTCAACAAAACAATCACAGATGGTTCTTCAACTATAAAATCCTTCTGCTGCTCAAAAATACTCATTTCTAAGTGGCATAAATAGGAAAAGAGGGTTAGTTAAATGTATTTGAAGATTATTTATTAGTATCAAGACTTTCTATCCAATGGGCATATTTCCAACATCCCAAAAGGCAAACGAAAGATACTTAAAGACAAAATTGGAATTACAACTAAAAGTCAAAGCTGGTAAAGTATATGAAGATCTCTATGTAAACAGTCACAAAGGAATTAAAAGCCATTTTTGGAAGGAATGCATTTGTGCATTAACAATACAATAAGTAAATAATAGTAAGTAAATATAAATTTATAAGTAAATAAACAGCAACTTTATCCAAATATTGACTTGTGTGACTGTGTATTAGGAGTACAATATGTTGCGCAGTTTCATTTGTTGTGGTATTAGGTGACTGGAACTATTATTAAAAATCCTGTGTTTATTAATTTTGCGTCAACTATACTTCCAAGGAAATATGCAACGTTTTGAAGAACTATGGATAAAAACACATAGAGAAGTAAAAATAAACCAAAATAAATAAATGTATGATTATAGTTGTAGTTGTCAACTACATTTCTTCAGCAGACAAGCTGGTTCACCACTATTCTTCCTGGTTTTAATAATGTGGTGACAAACTGATGAAGGAAGTTAGGTTTAGATGTTATTTATTTAATATTTATTGATAATTGAAGCAAAAAATAAATAAAAAATACAGGATGTGTTTATAGTACAGGACTGTATTCACTGCATCAGTCAGGGTTGACTAACTTGGTGCCAGCTGAACCAATTCAATCAAAGCAATGTTTTCTAATTAACTTAATTAAATCCCGGTGTTGCTTTCTGTATTTTGTTTTATTTTTTTGTCTTTTACAGTCAGCAGTAAAATACCAGGCATTCCACACACTCCCTTACTCAATTTTAATATATACTTGAGGGAAAACTGACTTTGGCAGTGAAGCAGTAAAATATGTTGGAGCATGTCACAGCCTGAGGAGAAAACCGGAGATACAACATGAAAATGTATTGAGTCTCTTCAAAATCTGCCCTGAATTCTGACCTGTATTCATCCTCTTCTGTATTTTATATGTAGATTAATTGTGGAATGTGTTGTATGCAGAAGCAATTTATTGTATTTAATATAGATCTTATACAGTATATAGTCTGAATGTGTTGTCTTTGGCTGTACTTATGAAGTAGTTGATATACAGAATGGTTGCAAGTAAATGAAACCAGACAAAAAAAACTATCCTGAACTTGGGAATGAAAGACAAACTTGATGGCTAAAATGAAGAAGGAATGAAAAAAAAATAAAACAAAGAGGAGAAAGGGGGACAGGCAGCCTGTCAGCCCCTGAAAGATAAAGATTGGAGTGTGAGGGAGTGACTGAATCAGGCGAGAAATAAATGGAGAGAAGACAGGGCTTGAGTGAAAATGAGCAGGAGAATACAGAGAGGGAGGAAGTGCCTTGTCTCACTCTCATCAGTCAGAGCGTTGGCCATCCTGTGGCAGAGGATGCCGTTGTCACCTCGACGGATTCCCGCTGTCCGTATGCTGCTTACCTCCAAGAATATTACTGATGTACACAAAGAAACACACAGTGAGGAGAGAGACGCATATTCAGGAGAGGCAAATCAGGAAACTGTGCTGGTGTCAAGAAGCACAGACAGATATTCTGATGTGAGAATTAGATTTTTCTTTTGTTTTTTAACCGACCTTAGAATGTCATAATATCTGGGTTTAATCTCCATTTTCAGATTGGTTCTTGAGTATTTCAGTTTTAAAGTTTGCAGCTTTATTTCTCAGTCAGTTTAGCAAAAAAAAAAAAAAAAAAAAACTGAATAAAAAAAAAAAAAAAGAGAGGTGGCAGATTTCTCAAAAAAAAAAAAAAAATATTTTCAAGCATGTGCGCTCTATGGTCTTCACTCAAGCTTAATTATAGTATAAGCTTTCTGTTGTTCTTTGACCATGTTAATATAATTCCATTCAGATTCCCTTTGCAGTGCCATGCGCATTTACGCTCTGACTGTTGTTGGCGTGTAATAAGTTTTGGTGTTTTATACACACGTAGATACAGGGGCATCATACTGCTGCAAGCATCCACAGAGTCTCGTTATTCTGACACCGTGCATCATTATTCATTGACACACCTACAGCCATGCAGGAAAAGGAGCATATAGCAAATATACACACAGTTATGCTCATTTGGCAGTTGTGCATAGGCCTGGTGAAATGATAAAATTACCTGACATAAGCACACGCGCAGAGACAGTGATGTTGCATTACTTATCCTAGACGTAAATGCCTCATTACTATGTCACACACACTTGTTGTTCTCAACACACACGCCGTCTGTGCAACTGAAACCTTTTTCATTTGATTATTCTTGCTTGCATGAAAACCACAGAGATAAATAGCAGCATATGTGGCTATGTTAAGCAACAGATGCTCAACTGGAGACATTTTGTAGAATTGAATGTCAAAATGTGTCATGAACTAAATCCTCTGTCGTTTGTCTTTTTTGTAATCTCTGCAGTACTACGAAATGTCCTACGGTCTCAACATTGAGATGCACAAACAGGTAGGAAAAATTGTGTTTACCATGTTTTGATATGTTTGTGTTGAAAGGTTTTTGCTGGAATATTTGCAGGGTATGTGTTTAGGGGTTGTTAGTACAACTCTGGCTTTTTGTAGATGCAGCTTTCATTGAACAAGAGAAGAGGTACAATACCACAGCCATTGCTCATGAGAGACATTTGTGCATGTGAGCGTTCATGCTTTAATATTTGTGTTAAAAAAGTGTATCTGAATTATAAGCCCAACTATAAGTCAGAATATGAAATGCTCATTGTAATGTCTAGACATGGGCTAGTGGGCTCTGATAGTAGCAAAGCAATAATTACATGATAATGTAGAAATATTGTGATTATTTTCCTTCACAATGGCAGATATATACATATGCATGATAAACATCAACTAAATTTAAAGGCAGTTCTAAATGTAATGGGATTAATTGGGAAATATGTGAGAATAAATATATTTGAGTGTTATCTTTGTGGTCATTATTTTAGAACATCAATGGCTGACAGTATGAATGTCCCTGGCTAATCAATGCCTTTAAATCACACTTGCTATTGAGAAACACTAAAGATAACCCAATTGCATAGTTGGTCATGTTACCTTGACCGCTGTTTTGATACATTACAGCGACTCGGAATACAAGATATAATTTACCAAAATGGTTTACACTTTTGAGCCTACTTTCATTTAAGTTTAAATTGACTCTTGTTTCTTCAGAGTGACTCTTAAGTTCATTCTGAAATCTTTGTAACTTCACTCTAAGATTCTCAAGACTCCCAGTTGGACTTCCGACTTCAGGCAGACTTCTTGTTTAGATTTTGCTACTTTATCCCTCAAAACAAATGAAATATACCATTAAAACACATCATTCAACAAAAATCAGACACAATAAAGTAGCATTTCTTAAAGAATATTTTAAGATGCTTGTTTCCCCAGCGGTATTTGGAAAACTTGAAGGTGTTTAGTGAGTTGGCATTTTTAAGAACCTCTCATCTACAGGATAACGCCATTAATAATACTCCTAGATTCATGCAAAGACTAGATGTGCAGCTGAAGCCTACGAGGGAAGGTCATTGTGAATTGTGTAACGTTTCCACTTGTCCTTGCTGAGATCTGGTAGTCTTGAATGAAGACATTTGTCTCATGAGCAGTGTGTGCTCTCAGGTGCCTTCAGCTGCTTGTCAATCCCCATACTAATTGCTGTCTGGGTCACGCTACAGGAGAAGTAGACAGTGAAATTGCATACAGAGAGCGACAGGCACACAGTCAGATAAATGTCGACGTAGAAGGACAAAAAGGCAGATGCGAAACCTGTTCTAGTTGATAGACCTTCCTGCAGATAGACAGAATCATTATCCAGTTGAATGGCATTTCCTTTGAGGTGACTGCCTGCGTCTTCCTCCCTCCCTCTCTATATCTATCTATCTGTCATGCTAACTGGCTCTCTGTGGCGGAGCCAGGCACTGTCACGGAGGACAAGACAAGAGGGGGTTTATTTTTCACTTTTACAATGAGCTTTTGCCGTACACCTTCAGAAAGCAGCTCATTGTTTGAAACCATCTCTGAGACGCCTTCCAATAAAAGGCTCTGTGCTCTGCACTTTCACCTCATAATTATCACGTCATTTAGCCATCGAGGTAATTATAGCAAAGAGATATCAAACATCGGATTTACAAACACAGAGTTCAAGCTGGGCGCATGGAGTTTTGTGTTGCTCTGCTGGTTTAAGTTGCCTTGTGCTTTGAGCTTAAGGTGAGGCATCTGTGGAAAACTAATCAATCACTTAAAAAAACTGAAACCTGTCATCGACTCCTACACACATAGTAAATTTGCCGTTATAGCTCGTTTTCTAAGTTTTGCTTGGTAAACCTTTAAATAAGGTGTGCTGAAAAGATTGAAAGGTTTTGTTCAAATTCCTTATTTCTAGGACAGATGATGGGGAAAACATCTAAAGCAAAACTTATCTGGTGGGAATTTAATCAGTTCAGAATACATTTTTAACAGTAACACCATGCTTATGCTTTGAAAGAGTGACAAACACTTGAGATGCAAGCCGTGTAGTACATTGTGGTTCACAATGAGCTGCAATATTTGCAGAGGACTTTCTGTATTAAGTTTTCTATATGTAGGGTGCCCATAGACCATGCTTCTTTTGTGTGTGTGGATCTAAAATGCATACAAGTGTTTTTTTTTATTTATTTATTTATTTTTTTACTTTTTGACATTGGCAAGAGGGGCTATTACAGCACATTTATTACTAAAACTATTTCCTCATTTGTTTTGAGAGCATGCTTACAGGTTGGGTTACTTCTTAGGACCCTTTCTGTTTGAACATTTAGAATTCAGGTGTTTGTTTAAAGTTTCAGAAAGAAAGATGTGCAATGTAATACACATACTTAATAGAAGACAGGACTTGATATTCCACAAAATATAATTATTTTCATATTTAGACCTATGTAGTGGGTTAATATACCAACATACATTCTGAGATAGGAAACAGCAGGACAGTGCTCCCTGCTGAAAGTAAGGAATCCTTATTTATCCATCAGCATCGTCTGCAACACATCAGCAATACAAACTCTAAGACTGATTATGTCACTTTCATTTCTAGCTAAGGAAATGTGTTGTTGTAATTAAATGTCTATATGATGTTTAAAAAATAGCAGAAGAACATATGAAAACATATTTACAGCCAGTGATAAAGAGAAATAATCTATCTTCTTTGAAGAATATGCTATATTGATATTTACTGTAATTTAAAACCTGAAATACAATCAAATGTTTCTTCTTAGAATGTAAAATTCAGCCCCAAATCCAAGGATGGGCTGTGTGAAGCCTTGACTTCATGTTTGAATGGCTGCTTTGTTGCCAAACATAATGTCAGGGTTGTACTTTAGTCAGAAGAGAAACTGACTCTGCAGGAAGGGAAGGGATTAAAAGACACAGAGGGAGGAAGTTGGATGGTTGGCAAAACAGCCAGGGAGAGCTGGCCTGTCAGCTCCTGTCGCCAAAAAAACGGAAATGTACAGCGGTGCTGGCTTTACCTCTTAGAGAGGGGGAGTGGGAAGGATGACAGAGGCAAGAAGGCCAAATAAGGAGTGAGTGTGGAAAATGGAGGGAAGAGAAGGAGGAAAAATGAAGATAGTGGAAATGACAGCAGACCAAAGAGTTGTATTCAGGCAAATGAGAGTTCAAAAGAGAGAGAGAGAGAGAGAGAGAGAGACAGAGAGTAATCTCAAGAGTACATTGACGTCAGTGGTTAGTGAGGAAGGAGAGGAAGAAGAGTCACCAGGGAAAATATTTAAAGGAAAGGTAGAAGAGTTATGTCAGAATACAGTGGAGTCTCCTGAAACATACTATGAGTAAGACAGGAGAGTATATGTGATTTAAAACCTGGTTCGACTGGATGTCCTGGATATATATATACACTGCTCAAAAAAATAAAGGGAACACTCAAATAACACATCCTAGATGGACAGTTTGATTTCACAGAAGTTTGATTTACTTGGAGTTATATTGTGTTGTTTAAGTGTTCCCTTTATTTTTTGAGCAGTATATATATATATATATATATATATATATATATACACCTTAGAAGAGTGTAACAATTGACGTTATTGTATTTCTAGGCTTTATTTCATATTCCTTCCTTTCTTCCTTGCTTTCGTTTTTTCTTCCTTTGTCCCTTCTTCCATTCTTTTGTTTCCTCTCCTTGTATATTTTATGTAATGAGTTCACCATCTCATGCAATCTTGCTGTTCTAAAGGCAATCCCTGTGAGCAGGATATTTCACTAGAATTGTATGTTTGTTATTATTGCAGTTTGAGTGGTTTATGTTTGTAATAACAGGGCATCCTGTTAGTGCAGGGATCTCAAACTCAGTTTCATTTTGGGTCATATCAAAAAATATCTGTTGATTTTGTTTGAATTTTGCAGACTTGTGGAAAAAATGGAGGGCCTTATTGATGTAATTTGGACTCTAAGGGCCAAATAAAAAGCTATGGTGGGCCAGATTTATTTATGATTTATTTTATTTCTGATTTTGTGTATCTGTCCGTCAGTTTCACACCCATCACATTATAAACACCCAGGTTCGACCGGATGTCCTGGATTTATTGTGCGGAGGTGTTTAGCTTGCTGGATAGCTGAATGGAGTTTTCTGCGAGGCCAGTACAATAAGTGTACAAAAGAAGGTTAGTGTGATTTTAAAAAGACTCTGATAAGAGGAAGAGGGGGAAGAAAGAGCATGGTAGAGAAAAATACAGTTAACCGTGGAAGAGGAACTGATAAAAGACAGCAGGGATGAGAAGGGAAATAGGAGAAAGAGATTAATTGAACGGATGAAAGAGGAGAGGGTAAACAGGAAGGATGGAGCTTTAGAAGTGACAGAAAAAGACCTTATGGAACAGATGAAGCGGGGAAAAAAGAGCTGGAGATGAAAATGAGAGCCAAGAAAAGAAAAGTAATAGAGAGGAAAAAAGAAAGAAGCTGAAAGATAGGAAGACGTACAGAGAAAGACATCAAGGGGGAGCTTTGAGCTGCTGCAAGAAATAATGAATCATGAATAGATTTAACAGTATCTGCTCTTATTTCCTCTCCTCCTCCTTTGCTTCTCCCCCCTGCTCCCCCAACTTACTCCCAACATCCTGTTGAGATCACTGCCGGTAGCCTCCCCCTGCCCTCTCCCTCCTTTTCTCCAACACATGCTCTGTCATTATCAGTGGCAGGGCCGTCTCATGTCTCGGCATTAATTGAGCTGTAACGGTCGTCTCTCGCCTTCCTACCCTTCCTTTGAGCTACTTTTGACTATTTTCTCTCTCTGTCTCCATTTCGCTCTTTAAATTTCCACCTATGCTCTTTATCTCCAGCCCTCCTTTCTCTATTTCACTTTTCTCTTCTCTTTGTCTCTGTCTGTTTGTGATGATTGTATCCAAACAGCACAAAGGCTCAAGAAAGATAGCATCTTCTCCATTCTTTTCTAAGCTTTGTGGATACAGTGACCTGCAGACACACATCACATTATCTCACTTGGTTCACTTTCATTATCATATAATACATTCATATATCCTCGCTGAGTCCCCCTAAGCAGCGAGGGAGTCTATACAGACTTTTCACTGCTTTCTGTCATTATTCTATATTCATTGATATAGCAATTCTGGGGCTGTGGAGGTTTTTCACTGCATCCCCAGTGATGTGCATATGCACCACATGTACATTCATTGACTTTATAATTCAGCCATGCACTGTGGCACACAGCTGCTGGAGCAGGAGAGTTTACAGATGTGACGATGTGTTGTTGCTGTGAGGTGTGTGCTGATTAGATTGAAGCTTTTGTGTTGCCAGATAATTAATGCAGCAGGATGATAGGATGATGGCAGGAGGGGAGGCACGTGTCCTCTGACAGCTATCAACAAATGAATGCGGTCTGGGAAAACCTGAACATAGAGAAGATAGGAAGGCTAAAATGCCGTCAGTTAAAATAATATAAACCCCTGATTAGGGCAGCAAAGCCCTTTCTATTCATTATCTATGCTTATTTTCTTTCCTTCCTTAGAGTCCTCCTATTTTTTTCACATTGTCATGCCAACATTTCTGCGTGAAAATAGCAGATGATGTAGTAAGCTTCTGATAACAAAGTCCTTTTAGCGAAAGATATAGATTACATTAGCCCATACTCGTTATATTATGTGCTACCATTTTCTAGCCTACACTCACCTTTAAATACATTTTACCTCCTGAAATGGTTTGATTCTTTGTGTCATTAATTCTCCAAAGGGTTGTATTCACTTTTCAGTGAATATTTATCCTATAGCATCATGCAATTGTTGCACCACAGCTCTCTCACACCATTTGCACCCCAACTTCATCATGGGAAAATAACATACCCTGTCATAACACAGCAGGGCACTGTAAATTTGAAAGCCATTGATGAAATTACTTTTTTTTTCCAGTGGGACTGCATCAAACATGACACATAATTCAGATATATAACAGGATCCAGTATTTCACAAAATATCTTATTTAAAGTCATGCATTAGATGTGCTTCAAAACCTAACGTTCATAAGAAATGATGATCGTCTTAAACCCTTTTTCTTCTCAATATTGGATATGCTGACAAAAACGTGTCTGTTCTGGTGCAAGACTGCAAATAGACAGAATTTTGCTTGACAAATTACAAATGTAGTTTACAGAAAGGGATTGGAGTCAGGTGTATAGGCTGACTAAGATTAGGTTCAATGTCAGGGAGCAAATTATTGAAACATTTTAGAAACTACAAAAATGGCTGGAGAATGGTGAAGCCTAAGAAGAACTGGGCCTGGGAACCAAATCTCAGGTTGTGAGATGTTTTTGGGTCATTGGCAAGTTTATAACTTCTGCGGAAGTGAGAAGCTGAACTGCATGCAACATTATTTGTTGATCCAAAATGGCTAATTTTGGGCAAATTTAGCATTGCATAGCTTTTCTTTCACTTATCAGTCCATCATCTCCCTGATAAACCCAACCAACTTTTTGTCCTGCACTTCATCATGTGGGCTTTGTATTACTAAGTCATAATAATTACTATGTTATGTGTGTTCAGATGTATACGTGACTTGTTTTGAAATCAACATCTCAAACTTAAAAGTGGTAATTAAGCTTACATGATTGACTTTTTGACACATTCTTTGAATGTGGTGTAGTACTGAGCTTTGACAGTAATTTCAGTTTTGTGGGAGGAATTTTTTAAGTTAGCATATAATGCTGGGTTGGGGTGGTTAAAAGCTGAGTTCATGTAAGTTGACAAATTTGAAAGAATAGGGCATTTTTTTGTTATTTGCTATTGTTTTGCCTGTCAGTTAAACATGTTACAATAAAAAAGAGGTAGAAAACAAGAACAAGCATCTGATTTTTAGGATGTCTTTTTTTTTTTCCAGACAGATGGCTGAAGATGCACACTTCTTAAAGATCTTTGTTTTATTAGAAAAATTGAAAATGACAAAAACATTGTTGCTTAATTAGCAGGTAGGATATGAGAAAGAACAAATGTGCTAAAATCCCAAATAATATGGGTCTTTGGTAAGTACGCAAAAATACAACACAAATGTTTTTGGCAATAATTCAGATCAGTTTAGCCTACCATTATAATACTTTTTCGCAACAAATCTTGTCTTGAGGTGCTTTACAAGAAAAGTTATTTTAAGACAATCACACATACATTCTAATATATTCTAGTAATCAGTCTGTGCAGCAAAATCTGTTTATTAATCAACTCTCAAAACCCAGCAGATTCACCTCTCCTGGATGAGCATATACATAGCAATAACCATAATTTTATTAGTTCCTTTGGTAAAAATAAATCAAATTAACTCAACATTCGGCCTTCAGATCCTACTATCCTGCACTTCAAATGCATCTTTGCTGCTGCACACGTAATTCAACTGACTGAAATAAGAGCTCTCAAACCATTTAAATTGAACTGAAGTAGCTTACAGCTTGCATCATTCACCTGAATGCTGTGGTTAAATTATGGCTGGGATTTCCCTTTAATCTGACTGTGCTGTGTCTCTGTCTTCATGTTGGCTGTCTAAATGCATTCAGTGATTTAAACACAAGAAGCGAAGTCCTGTATCAGGTCAATGTATCTCTTAGCTCAGTCTGTTTGTGCACCGAGGACTGCACTGGGTGTATTTGCTTGATATATTATCATTACATCTCACTGCCTTATAAAATAGCAATCCTGTATTATACCAAACAGTTAATACTTTCCTTTTTATCTAAGCATAAGCCCATTTTGCGACAGATGTAGTAAATTAGCTTAGCCTATAAATGCAATGTTCGGTATTTGTTGATAACGTCACTTGTCTCTACAAAGCAGTCAAATGTGCTTGTGAGGTCAGATATGCCTTTTAAGTTCCCTGGACAAAATTTCGCAAACATGTTAAACAGTGGGAATCCTGTGAAAGAGTGTATCCCATTAATGAAATGAGTCGGTTTGCCCTTGGGTTAAGTTGATTTCTACTAATTTTAAACCATTTAGATAAAAGCCTTGGAAGCGACATTCTACTTAGTTTAAGAAACGGTTGTAGACAAGATATTATTTCCATTTATCTAAATTTACATAAACATGTGCAGAAATGTATATGTTAAAGTATATTTGGTGCAGTTCATGGAGTGTAGGCAAGATATTAAAGGAGGCTGTGTTTGACAGTCAGGATGCTCTGCAGCCAGATTGTTTCCCCTGTGGACTCCTGAGGACAGATGAAGCAGCTGGCTGTCCTTCCTTCCTGTTCCCTCCTTTCATTTCACCAACCACACATATGAGGATGGTTTTGTGCGCGCATGTGTGTGTGCGTGCGCGTGTACACGCATGTGTGCTTCTATTGGGCAGGGAAAAGCTGTGATTAACACTTTGAATTTAAAGAATATAAGGGAGATAGTAAACAGAGAAATGAACAAATAGTTACAAAACAAAAAGAAGGGACTGGGAGAGAGAGTACAAGCAGACGTAGATGATCACATGAGATATTGTTTATCTAGTTGGATTGCAGAAGAAGAAAAAATCTTGTGTGTGCAGGTGCTTATCCAACTGCCTGCCTAATTAGCCAGAGCTGTCTGGCCTTTTTATGCATGTGTTTTTGTACACAGGTGTGGGTGTGCTTGGAAGCATGGGTATGTTTGGGTGAAGTTGTGACCTGAATCCCTGGCACATGCAAGTAACATACCTTCATTTTCAACTCACTGCTTTGCTTCATAAAGGGATTTGGCTCTTCTCTCTCTCTCTCTGTCTTTCTTTCTCTGTCCTCTGGAGACACTCTTCTCTTTTTTCCATGTCTTCCACCAGATTTTTCTTTCTACCATTCTCAGAAGCCACTCTGTTCATCATCCTGTGGTTTTGATTGGAAGCTTTATTTTAACTAATTTTATTTAAAGGGACGGATTAAGCGCATAGTGCACATGTGGGTCAACTAGAGCAGGCTTTGGAGAGGTCACAGCACGTTAAATATGTTTGCTTGTGTGTGTTTGCACTCTCTCTGATCAGTGGTGTATGCAGCCTCTCTCTGCACATGTTGTAGCATCTGTGCTGGGTCTGCGTGTGTATGTGTGTGTGTGGCTTTGATGTCTCTCCTCCTGTTCAAACTCTTTGGAGCTCAGTTGTGTACAACAGAGCTCAGTTGTGAATAATGGGCCATATAGAGATGGAGAGAATATGAACAGAGTTGGATAAAATCTCAGAATTTTAGGAAATAAGTTTGGAAATATTACCATGGAATGGAAGAAGAAAGGCAAAGATGAAATGAGAAAGAAAAAAATAATTAAATTCTCAGGGAATGTTTTAGTTTAATAGCTTTTAACTGTGACAGAGGAGCTTCAGACTATGTTTATTGTTTTATCTGTTTTGCACGTGTGTGCGTGTTTGTGTGCTTAACGTGTTCGGGAAAATGAACTGTTTTATTTACAGAATATGTTTGTTGCAAAATGAACTAATAGTCGTCCAATACACATTTTTGAGACTAAATCTTATTTGTTAACCACTAATTACATTTTCTTTTACTGTACTCTGATAAAGCATAATCATTGGATTTGCACATTGTATTGAACAGTTTAGTATTTCTTTTTATTCTTTATAAGTTGCATATTTCCTATATTTAACTTTTTTCCTTTTTTTTCAGTTCTTTGGTAAGAATATTATATCATAATATTATGTGATATGATCGAAAGTAAATCAGACACAGTAACTATGGGGTGTTAGTGGGAGAAAGAGACCCAGATACCTGACTTCTGTAAAATTACAGCTTATATGTTAATAAAGCATCCTAATATGTCTAGTCACTGTGTGTTCTTACCTTGACCAGCAAAGTGTTTTCATATCTGCTCCTTACTCATTAATTACTTTTTGATATACCTCTCTGCTAAATGAATTGAGAATAAATATTAGACAAAGCCTCTACTTTTGCTACAGAGGTTAGCCACAGCAAAGCTCGTGTTTAGTTTATGAATCCTCTGCACTATCTTTCTTTGGCTTTTTTTCATCAAAATTATCCTGCTAAATGACTTGAAGCATTCAGTCTTCCAAAAAAATGTTCTAAAAAAAAAACCAATCTGCCTGCAGCTACGGTGAATGACAGTGGCTCTTAAGGACTCATCTTGGGCGTCATTGGCCTGCAGCATTAAAGCAGCAATAATTAATGGTGCTGAAATGCCCCATATTGTGCGCAAACATCACTTTACCTTCAGCTCTGGTGGCACTATGAACAGCATAGTATCACATTGATTGGCATAATTTTGTATTCTTTTACATGATGTTGGAATGCTTTCATACACACTGTGCAGCCACTTCAACAAGCTTGCTACTTATTATCTGTTTACATTTGTAGAACAGTAAGTTTGAGGATGAATTGTTAAATACAGGCTGAGGAGCTGGGAAATGGAAATCTAAGTGATGCTTTAGTTGTTTTTTTTTTATTTATTTATTTTTTTTTTTTTAAATAAAATTATCATAGAAGAAGAGCTACAAGCAATGAACCTAAAGCACAAAGTGAGCCACAGATTTGGTAACGTATATTAACATCCTTTTACATGCATTGGGACTTGAATGTGTATAATATACACCTGTGTGCTACAGACACCAATGTGTAGATCATGCATCTGTGTCCTTGAACCCACATATGTGTCTCTGTAAATGCATGAATGAGTCTGTATTTTGAAACTAAAAGTGAGCTGTATTTTGTCTCTGTGTTGCTTATGCACTGGAGGAAGTTGAACTGGCGTCTTTGTGTGTTCATGTGTCAGAGGAAGTGTTCATGCGGCCGTCGGTTTCATGCTGGGACGGTGCTTGCGCTGTGTGTGTTGTCATCCCTGCTCTGTTTGGGTGGATTTTTCTGTGTGCCCTTTCGCCAAGAGAGCTGTGTGCACAACTGGTCGCTTCCATGTGCACAGAGAAGAGCATTTGGTTAGCACAATGTTGGGTATGTATGGATGTGTGACTTTGTGTGCTTCTGTATACGTCTTTGTGCTTTGTAGCTCTTTTTTCATCTCTCTTTCTTTTCCTCTCTTTCCCTTCCTCTCCTTCCCAAATAGAGGGGCCATCAATCAGAGGCAAGGGGGATAGAGGAAGGGAGGGTGGTGGGAGGAGGAGGCGTGGAATAGGAATGGAGGAGGGAAGTTGGTTCAACGCCAGGGAAGAGGAGCTGGCACGCTGCCCAGAGAGAAGAGAGAGAGTGAGGGAGCTGAGAAGAAAAAAAAAAGCAAGAGCGAGCAAAAGAAGAAAAAAGAGGTAGAGGGAGGCTATTAGGGAGAGGCAGGGCAGATAGATGCAGTACGAAGCAGAGAGAAATGAGAGAGAATAAGAAGGAGGGCAGAGAGAGAGAGCAAGAGCAAAAGAGCAAGGCCAAGTGCACCAAGGGAAAACAGAGCGAGAGGACACGGAGTAAGGAAGACAGAGATACTGTGGAGGAGGAAAATGAGCCAACAGAATGGAAAAAGCAGGAGGGCTGATGGCGTGGAAGAAAAAGGAGGAAGTTGGGTCCTGGGGGGATGGACGGATGAGGTCCTGAAAGAGAGGAAACAGGGAGGGTTATTCCCATTGAACGGCTCTGTGTCTGCACCCCAAATCAGAGGATGATTAGTACATCACTGGATACAAATATTTACCTGAGACTCTTCACAAAGGGGGCAGCGCTCTAATTAGCACTGAAGTGGCTAATGTGAAGGGTGCACAATGAATAAAGACCATGATGCATTGCAAGATCGAGAATGACAATGACCAAAATCCATCCTAAGCAGTGAATTCAAAAAATATCAAAAGTGTAATTTTTTTTTCCAATAAAGATGCATTTATTTTGGAGTTTATAAGCTACATCTACCAAAGAGGAATTTAAAAGATTTTCAAATAAACTCTTGTTTTCTTAATGATGTTTTTCCAAAATATTTAATTAAATGGCTTTTTTTTCCTCATGCAACAACAAAGATGCACAAAGACAAAACAATAACAAAAAAATATATATTTTGTGTGTTTTATGGATGTTACTTTTGATAATTGAAGCATAACTATATTCTTACAATAGCTTTTTGCAGTGCAAATATGATTCAAAGACCACGTGGGAACATCAGCTTTTACTCTTCAAACAGAACAATATAATCATAACAATCCCTTCATTTTCAAAAATTTAAAAGATCTGAAAAAAAAAAAGGTCTCTGGTTATGTAAATAACCATTTTAGCTGCTTTAACTCCATTGCTATATAGAAGTAAAAACTCTGAGGATGGTCAGTAAAAATTTGTTACATTGTCTTGAAGGACACTGGGCAATATTTTAATGTCATTCGTACTAGGGATTAGCTTCCATTGTGTCTGGACGTCCAGACTGCTGGCTGCTAATGTGTTGCAGCAATGCAGCTTCAGTTATAATTCAGTAATAATTGTCATGATTAATGACAATTGTTAAGCTCTTTTGGTAGCTAAGAAAATCTGAACAGCCTGTTGCAGGAAATATTCTTTTCATTCTGTTTGTTCAGCTGAAGCGATGAGCTAAGCTTCATCTATAGATTCAGCCGCAAACAGCTCAACTAGAACCAGAGCTTCATGTGCACAATTGTTTGAATCTTGACTAACAGAAACAAACAAAAATGAAGAAATTGTGTTAAATCAGCCACCAAAACACACCTAGAGCTTCTGCTATATTAGTGTAAGTTGCAGAAGCAATCGGTCCTGTAGTAACACAGCTAGAAAAAGACTGGAAACTGCTTTTTTACTTTTCTTAGCTAGAACAGTTGCCCCCTTCTGGTCAATAGGAATAATACAGTTTTAAAGTATTGACTTCCTCTTTTGCAAAATCATGAAATACCATGTGTAGACAGAATTAATAAAAAATACTAAAAAACAAATAAATAATAATCTGATCATGTTATACAAGTTCTTACTGATTTTCTTGAATGACATTTGAGGCACATTAGACCTATGTACTTACTATTATCAAGGAGATTGACACAGCTGCTGACTTTTTCTATAAGTGTTGCTAAAAGGACACAAAGGGATCTGAGGATTCTCCAGTAATTTGATGCGTTTTGAGTTTGATATATGCCTTGAATAGTCTAAGTACTTAAAGGTTGTGATCTAATTCTAGTTCATATTTTGTCATGTTCAAATAACTAACTCCCTTTCTTAAATCACGCATCGCTGAAGAGCTTCTCATCACTTTCTGACTAAAATGCACCATTTCATTTTCTGTTGCTTTATGCCCCCCACCCTCTTTTTGAAAACACCCTAATTAGCTCTTATTGTTAGAATAAAAGGTGGATTTCAAGCATCTGGTCATTCTTTGTTTGAGGTGTAACAAATCTGCAACTAAGAAACCTTATTTAAATGTGAGGTAGAAAATGAAAATAAGACAAAACAAGACAATTTATGGAGCACGTCTTGCTTCTATTAAAAAAAAATAGCACAATGAAAGAGACGGGAGGAAAACGAAACATAATAATGCGTTCACCAATTACTGACAAGTCATGTAAAGTAGCTGCTAAGGTTACAATCAGCCCCGTTATAACAACAAAATTTATTTTGCATAGTGACGCCAAGGTAAAATTAATTTTGTTTGCAATGCGTTGCTTTTTTAAAAAGTCATTTTCTGATTTTGAAATGTTTTCCTCTGGGTTTCTCCATTGCAGCTAGGTTTTTCTGCATTTGCACATTAAAATTGTTGTCCCCTGCCATTGTTCAGTCTTACTGCCAGCTTCCACACAAGGATCCAGACCAGCAACTTCAAACGATAGGTGCTGGGAATACGGCCTTAATGTGAGCTAAAAGTGATGGCAGAGATTTCCGTTGCAAACAAAACAGTGTGAGTAGACGGGTATCTCTGACATCCACATACACAGATAAAGCTGGCTCCCTCAGCTATAATGGGACTCTGAGGCTGGCACAGCTGGCAGTGCCTGAGCACACTGGGCACCATCTTCCTCCTGTCGTGCCAATCTCGGCCCACGCTCATCACATTTAGATTTGCCGAGCTACATTGGCAGGATGAACGCGGCCACTGTTGCTCGCCGTCACACTCTGGTACCAAGTACAATGCTGCACTTTAACAGAGGAGAGGCTTTCCTGCCGTTCAAACTGGAGCTCACTTTAATATCGGGAGTGAAAAACATACTCCTGTGTTGTGCTTGTATCTTTATGATCCCCTTACCCCGATGACAATGTTGGGTATCTGCTTTGTTTTTGTGCTGCAGGAAGCAGCTCAAAGGAGATACTTTTCCTGCATACAAAGTCTGCAGCCAGACTAACATTCATTTTGTAGACTTATTAACAAATTAAACGCCTTGAAAATCCCAACTCTGAGAAGCCATAGATGTACCAAGTGCTATTCAATGGTAGCATTAATTGCATGCCATGCTCTGCAGATGTTCTGTCTACAGTGAAAAAGATTTATTTAAATCACTGCTGGCCAGGCAGAAGCATGACCTAGTTTCTGCCTAATAATTATTTAATAATTTATGCCTTTCATAGCATTAAACTTTGCATCCCAGGTAGTATGTTGATCCTTAAATATATATATAAAAAAATAACACTAACCAGATACTTAGATTTCAGCAAATGTAAATTAGCCTGTCATGTCCAGCTCAACACAATGAACAGTAAAAACAGAGATTCAAACATCCTGTACATTTATTCAAATGGTGGCGAAATACGACTGCATCCAGTCGGCTGTTTGTGTCGGCTGCTTATAGATCACTTTGTGGTTGAATTGATTTTTCATGTTGCCAAGACGTCCAGACAACACGTAACAGATCTTCCACCTCTCTGTGACGGAAATTATATGACTTTTATTTTGTTTCTCTCTAAACACTTCTGCTGCTATTAGGTTGTTAATTTGGTCTCTCCAGAGTTTGGTTGTTTGGTTGTTTTACACCTGACTTTTTTTCAGTTTACAAAATGATACCATCTACGTCAGGATTTCAAGTTTTGTAAAGATGCTAGTTAAAGTTAGCCAGGGGCCCATCTCATCACCTCTGGGTGTCTTTATCTTTATCTTGCTTGTGGAACCGTTTGGAGCTGAAGTCATTATTGAAATATAGATTTGATCCCTTTTCTCCTTGTAAGCAAGAAAATTGTGGTAGGCTTCCTTCAGACAGCTGACCTTCAGTGTGTCACAATAGGTTGCGGTAAGTTGATCATTTACACCTGGGGAAATTTAAACTGTGGGGGCTATATGAAGCAAACAATTTGCTTAGTTTTATATTAAACATGACTGTTTAAAAGTTGTGTTCAACATACTGATAGAACGTCTTACTTTATCATCTGCTGACCGTCTGACCAGCCCTGTTCATAATTGTACAGGATTAAAAAATGATAAGCATAATAGTGGTTTATTTCACTTTATTTTGTTTATTTTAGTTAGAGTGGCTCTTAACTATCTTGGCAAACTCAGTAAATTAGGTTTTGGGTTACACTTGCAGGTACGATTTCAAATGAGGTTATTATTTCTCCTTTCTAAATATTAAGCCAAGGAGTGATTGTCTTGATATCACTGACCTTTAGTTTTAATGTCTGAATTAATTTTCTTTGTCATACTAAGCAACCACAAAAAAAGCATTGCTACTCATAAAAGCACATACTGCCATGTGATTAGGGAAAAGTGATTTACTCCATCTTGTTCCCTGCGAGTCATAATCTCCTGTATTTGTTTTAATATTACTCGGTGTTCTCACATCCAGTGAATCCTGTATGTGGGAACACAAACAGCATGCTCACACAGGAACGATCCAACCCCAAACACAAACGTACACTCCACATGTTCACGCACAAACGTCTCCTGTGGACACGTTGCTGCATGTCGCCTGTCAGCATCAACTCGTGGGGGAATCTTTGAGGAGGTAATGTAGAGTCAGTGGGAATGGAATGAAAAAGTTATGAGAGATGAAGTGTGCTCAGTTTTAATCACTTTGAAACTGTTTATTTCTAACGGTAGATTTGATGTGTCTGGTGAGAAGGACAGAAAGCTCGCCGCTGCTGCTTCTTCTGGTGTTTGGTTCAAATACAGCTAATTTCTGTGAGATTTTCAGACTTGACTTTAAGAATGAAGTTGCCAATCTTGGAAAACACAATTTAATCCTTGTGTTGCACAGTTTACATCATACATTCACCATTTTATCTGCTTAATTGCTGAGATTGCAACTTTTTTCCTTATTTCAGAGTTCATATGATTGTTTTTCTATCTTAAATGTAGTTTAGAAGTAGTCTTCTACTCCTGCAACATCCTCTTCAGGCTTGCCTGAGCCAGTAATGGCAAAAGACACAACAGACTGTAGGAGGAGCGCCAGGAATCTGAACTGTGAAACGAAACCAGAGCTTCTGAAGAAGGTGCATGAATCACCTCATTAATCCTGAGAACACAATTGCTGAAAGTAGTTTAGGTATTTAATCTATTTATGTCTGGCTGCATTATTATGCAGCAACAAGACTGTGTGATCACTTTAATGTTTTCCTCCCTTCTGATTATCATCCTGTCAGGGATCTGATGAGTTGGCAAGTCTTAGCATGCTGACACAGTCTTACATGGAGCCTCTTTGTTGAGGTTATTGGGCCAAATATTCACCACAGAATCTAGAAAAGGTCCTAATTTCATTTCTTAGCTTCCTCTTTCTCATGTTTGCTTTCCCCCTTTCACCTCTCTTCCCGATTGTCTGAATTCTCAAAAATCTTTCCAATTTTTTCTTCTAGTTGAAAAGCTCTCTCTCTGTCTCCGTGTCTCTCTCTCACCTATATTTGATCTGTTTCATGTTGAGCCTCTCTCTCACTCTGTCACTATCTGTTTCCAGGCCAGCTGGCAGCATATATCTGCCCTCAGGTGTTTTATTGACGAGTTTCTCTCTCCTTCTTTGTACCTACCCATTCAGGCATCCCTCCATCCGGCCAATCTCTGCCAGTGCTCCCTGGTGGCAGTGCTTTGGCCGGCTGTAGAATGAGACTGTGATGTGTTGTTTCTGACACCTGCTTCAGCTCAGACTGACTCACTCCGGCACAGAATACTTTCTTTTTTTTTTTTTTTTTGTTATTTTTGTCTGTTTTATACTTTTAGTTCACAGCAACAGTAAAACGTGCAGGAAAATAACAAACCATATTTGCCTTCCTCTGAAATAATTTCATTTTGATTCCATGAAGATTAAAATTTTAAACAGTAGAATTAAACAGCATATCATATTTTTTATTGTTGGATAAAATGTGACGATCTCTTTTTTATAAACAGTTGTAAACTTTTTTTTCATCCAAGATGTTTATTTTATTTAATCTTAATTAAATATGGTATTACTCATGGAAAACAGCTTGAACGAACATATTAGGGAATTGGATTTTAAGGAATCTTCCTGCTGAGTAGAAATAGTAACTCATGTAAACGTTTTATAACATTTACATTAATAAGGGGAATGTGTGTTGCTCCTTTTGCTTCCACACCATGATTATCAATGTCTGCTACAACTAAAAATATGAAGGTACATTTCTACACTTTTGAAAGAAAAGGAGAATAAAGGGGAAAACGAACAGGAATGCAAAGTGGGAGTTGCTTGGTGTTCAGTTGTGCTTTAGTGACTCCTCTCACAGCGAAGCATCACAGAGGAAGTGGCGACAGAGAGGAATACAGCTGATCATTTGGAGCATTTCAAATTTCTGCAGCTTGTCGCTTGTTTCCATTCAGCTAACTTTATTAGAATGGCTTTCAAAGTCAAAACCAGTGATGTAAATGGCTCCAGCTACCAGCTCTGATTGCTTTGCACATACTGTCCAGCATCAGTCCTGCCCTGAGCTTTTTTCTGTTTTTTCCTGGTCACAGCTGACTGATGTCATTAGAGGAAGCCGTCTGTGGTCCGAGGACAGCTTGTTGTTTAATAGGAGAAAATCTGGTGCATTTAATAAGGGAAAACCAAATGGCGATAGATTTTAGGAACTAAACGAAGCGGTTGTCGAGTCAATAAGAGCAATGAAGGTTTTCCATTGTAACTCTCCTCACCTGTTGCTTGCTTCTGGTCAGTTGGTTAAAAGAAGACTACCACACTTTTTCTCTTAGCCACAAATAAAAAAAAACTGGGTTGTTTTCAGATCATTTTATTCATGAAAACTGCAGTTGGTCATAGAGAAATAAAGAGAGCCGGGCATCATTCCTAATGAAATAATGATCTTTTGAAAGTGCAGCTACAAGCAACATGTTTGTTAACTAGCCGTTAACTAGCTCAGCCCAATCAGGTAACCTGAGTAATTAATCAGCTAATCGCCACTTCTTTCTCTCCTACTGTTACTTTGTAATGAGCAGAAGTGCAAAGGCTGTAATATCCATCTCAATACATTGTGGAGAGCACTGACTGTGTACAAATGTGGGATGGCAGATGCCTGCTGAGGGTGGTAGAGATGACTGAAAGATCACCAAGACTCCACTGTGCCGCTGCAGATCATCTGAAAACGCAAAGTCTACATGGGAGCAGCCTCCATCTTCAAGGAGTCAGCTAGCTATGAGTAAAAAGTAAATCCACTTCCACCCAGAGGGGCAGCAGAGTGAACTACAAGACTAGGCTAAAGGATGCTTTATTCTTACTGTTATCAGTCCCTAAGCAGAAACAGCAGGTCAAGATCACAGTTCATGCAACTGGGGTGTTTACTTTACATGTTACACATGTGTAGCTGCATACTTACTGTGGACTGTTCCTTCGAAAAGCCGCTGATGCGTGAAAATCACTCAAATATTTATTACTTTGTGGTATTTTTAAATGCTTTATTTAGAAATTAAATTTTAGGTCATTTCATCCTTAACTGAAATAAATATACATAAATATCTGGACAAAATTAAGAGACCACTTAAAATGATCAGTTTCTCTGATTTTACTTTTAATAGTTGTATGTTTGAGTAAAATAAACATTGGTCTATTATTCTATGGTCTATTGCCGTCATGTCTCTGAAATTCCAAAACAACAAAATGTAGTATTTATTTGCAGAAAATGATAATCAAAGTAACAAAAAAGAAGCACTGCTTTCAGATCTCAAATAATGCAAAACAAAACAAAAAAAAGTTTTCACTCAGGGAGCGTTCAGAAATTAATATTTGGTGGAAAACCATGAGGTTTTCAACGGGGTTCAGTGCAGTGGCCTCCTTTTTTTTTTTTTTTCTAGAGCTCCAGAATATATATATTTATTTATTTTTATTTATTATTTAAAAAACAAAATGACAGTAAATGAATGTATGGATGTAATAATCAATATGCTATAATATTTTAGTGTTGCTAGTGATAATTGTTGGTTTTCTGTTTTAAATAAAGTAGATATTTGTTTTGTTATACATTTCTCTGAGGATGCTGTGAAGCACTGGGTTTTCCAGGACAATACGACGAGAATCTCACACCCATGCCTATTGTCTACTTGTTTTATTTGCTGCTGCGGGCTTATGAAAGAGATTGGAGTAAAGCAGGATGCCGCATTGTCAAGCAGCTAGCTCTTGAATGCATGAAGATGATTGCTTTGGCTTAAGAGTAGTGCAGATCTCCCACATCGGCAGCGGTCACAGTAATCTATTCCATGTTGTAAAATGTAATTCATTGTCTGCGAGGTTCCTCTTTCTCACTTTCACTTCCATCTTTGTGGTCAGACATGCTTTATGTTTGCTGTTTGAACAAATACGCAGAAGAGCTGAGGGACAGTCACCTACCTCCACGTGCGCACGGTGACACGTCAGATGTGATGGAACAGAGTTGTGTTTCTGGTGACGGCTCCTTTCTGATGTCGTGATCAGAGGAGCTGCCACTGACAGGTTGGCTGATTGTCTGTGTGCTTCAGTCTTTTTGCGACTCCCTATCTGACCCTGTCACTCTTTCGGTTGCACTCAGATGCTTCCTTCACTGCTTTCTGTACCCAACATCCTCAAGTAGTTGGAAGATAGTGGAGGAAAGAGGACAGAGGAGGGGAAAAAGCAGCATGGGCAGTTGGAGGAAATGTGTGACAGCAATGTAACGGGGACAAAAAAAATTATAAGAGCAACTGATGATGTGGAGGGAGAGAAAGGGCAAGTGACGAAAAGGATGGAAAAATTATACTGTAGGAACAGAAAATGATACAGAAAAGTAAAAAGACGGGAGAATAGAAGACGAAGGTTGCAAGTGGTGGGGAGAAAGAGAGAAATGGGGGAGAGGGATGGGAGGAAGAGGATGAATAGGGTAATAATGGCTCAGTGTGAGAGCTGCTGTGGAGAAAGAGAGAACGGCTGAGTGAAGAAGAGAACAAAATGAGGCTGAGGGCACTCAGACAGATAGAATTAGACACACCGCAGAGGTTCAGTGTGTGTGTGAGACACAACCAGGGAGAGTGTGTTTGTATTTATGTGTTACTGTGTGCTGTAATAAAATGAGTGTAGGCAGCTGGATTTGTAGGAGTGCAGTGCTTTTACTATGTGTGTGAATGGATGGGTGGAAAGACAGGGTAATATGACAAAATGATTTATTATTATCATTAGTAGTAGTAGTAACAGTGTTGAACACATTGTAATGCATTTTTAAAGTTGGAGAGGAAACCTATACTTTGATCATCTGCTTTTTAACCCATTCAGACACATTTATAAATTATTTCTTGGTTCTCATTAGACTTCTTAATTATCAAATTTAAAAATCAATATTATAAATAACTGATTATAACTGCTTCTCTCTCACTCAAAAACAACACAATGGAAATCTTTGCACTGCGTTGCATTATTCAAGTGGAGGCTGTAGACTTCTCACTGCTCCCATTTATTGATCTTGGTCACTTATTTATGATTTTACTGTCAGTCATTCTAAATTAACCAAGATGGTTCATGTAAATATACTATATGACATGAATATTAGAAATGAAAATTGCAAAAATGACAAAAGCCTTCTAAGGGACAGAATTAGGAAATACCTGGAAGAGAAAAAAAACTAACAAGGAAAAAAAAAAAAGCTTTTCATCTAGGATCAAACTTGGACCATGCACTAATGCTGCAGCATCAGTTTGCTTTTTAGATGTTTGCATACAGGATGCACAAACAAATAAATTGAATGTTTTTTTTTTATGTACTCAAAAATGACATACAAAAGGGTTAGACTTGTACAAAATTTAAAAATGTTCTCCTCCATTTTGTGAGGTGTGGCTAGCTCTGGCCACACCTCACAAATATATTCAAAAAAATTATTTTGCATTTGTAAAGTACAAAATACATCTACATCTAACACGGGGTGCTTTCTGTTGGTTGAAACATTTCAGCTTCACTTCCCTCTGTTTCCATCTGCAGGGAAGTGAAGCTGCATTTGATCAACAATCAAACCTTGAGTTTTTTAATGCAGGTTAATTCATTATGGCTATGTAGCTAATTTTGTTTCAATTTCCAAAATTTTGCCATAGCCAGAAAAAGAAAAATAAAGAAGACATTATCTTATCTCTGCTTTTGTAGGTCGTAAAACTTTATAATCTTTCACAATCAAATATGTTTATTTTAGCTTCACCTACCTGAAAGAAAAAGGGTTAAAACAATTCCTCAACATTTTCCAACCAAGACAGAACAGCACTTTAAAAAGGCACTTGGCCAATAAAACACAGTAAATGCTACATTTCTTTTTTGAACCAGGTGCCGAGAGGGAAATGGTAAAAGGAATGAAGGAAAGCTGAAGTAGATAGGACTGCATTAGTGAGCATAATGAGAGTGTGAAGGCACTAAAAGACCCGACGCTGACAGGTGCTTTAATGTGGTCTCTATCCTGATTCTTCACTGCAACACCTCCTTCTGTGTCTTTCACAGAGGTTCCCAGCTCAGATACCTCATTAAGAAAGTGTTTGAATGCAAACAAAAGCTTTAATGTGCTGTTGAGGTACACGGTTTGCTCAGCGTTTACTGTGTACTTTCCACCTTTACAATATGTGACACGATTTTCTCTCTCTGTCGGTCTCTCTATCCCTCCATCGCAGGCAGAAATCGTCAAGCGTCTCAGTGCCATCTGTGCTCAGATCATCCCTTTCCTCTCTCAGGAGGTAAGTGCTGCCAGACTCACTTACACACGGGCACACAAAATATGCCCACCAAAAAACAAAACAAAAAAAAAACTCGGCTGTTTACACTTTAGGTCTATCAGTGGCAAAAAAAAATTAAATAAGTAGTTCCTCGTAGAGCAAATTAAAAGGTGAAGTGATTGAACACAAGTTCTAATTTAGGTGATAATTGATATACATGATATACTCATTAAGACATATGCAGGCATGCATATTGATAAAAACAGCCCATTACCTTTGTCTCGTAAATTGGATCTGCAGATAATGAATGCTGTAGATTTCACAGTCACACCTGGTGTTTGTGATTCAAAGACAATAAAAAGCAGTTCAGCAATTATGAGTATTTGTTAAAGTATCTGGTAAGAACAGCAAATTGCCATTTTAAAATGTGCAAACTCATTAATTCTGTATTGCGCATGGGTTTGATGTTGAAAATTAGATATAATTAACCCTAAGTCGTGTTTTATCTTTTGAACTTACACAACATGATGTTATTTTTTAAATGCTGGGTTATCAGAAATGTATGCATATGTTAAACTTAAAAGAAATAGTTTCTCTGTATATTTCAGTGGGATTTTTGATGTTAGCAGACCAGACTTTATATTCATAAATATAAAGTGGAAGGAAAATGATACATGCTTTTATAAATATATACATAATGCAAAATCAGAACCTGTATTTTGTATTATGCTTCATTGAATCTGTACTTTGTAGAGCCACCTTTTGCTGCAGTTGCAGCTGGAAGTTTGTTAGGGCATGTCTCCACCAGGTTTGGACATCTGCAGTCAAACATTTTTGCCCATTTTTCGAGCTCAGACTCTTAGATTTAATCTGTAAACATGAAATTGCCACAGATTGTTTATTACATTTAGATCTAGACTTTGATTAGGTCATAGTAATACATGGAAATACTTGCTCTAAACCATTCTGCAGTAGAATGGTTTAGAGAGTCAGTTTTTCTTCCAGTATTGGCCTGTATTTATCTTTATTACCTTTCCAATTTAGCTGTCACTTCATAGGAAATTGATCTCTTTAGCATGATGTTGCCACCAAATGTTGCAGCCACCAGTGAAACTTGGTGGTGGCAGAAGATCAGTTTTGATTTGGTCAGTCCAGATAATCTTCTTCCACATATCTGATCTGTTCCCCATGGCTTGTGACACATACAGAACGTAATATAAAGTATGTGTTGCTTTCTTTAAAGTCTAACCCACCACTTTCTTCTGCCACATTTACATTATGATTGTAAAACCAATGACAAAAAAAACTCAGTGGGTGTGAATACTTCTGGAACGCATCAAGTTTCTCTTTCCATTGTAGTTTGCTACTGTGGCACTGGAGGTCTGATCCAGTGCTGTTTTATGATCAAAGGCAGCTCTTTGAGTTGAAAAACCACCATCACTGATGCTTCATATGTGGCCCACTGATTAACTGTTACATCTAAGGGAAATCCAGACGCAGCCATTAAAGTTTTTGTGGCAAAGACATGCTGACATTTGGATTAATGTGTTGTTTTCAGAACATTTACATCTTGTAATCTGCAAACTGAATACAGTCATTTCCTAAAGACTCCTTTCACTTGTCTTATTATTCGCTCCTCCGTGTGTGTTTTGATCCCATTCATCACTCTGCGGTGCATCTATGTGCCTTGATTGTGTGAGCGCGAACATGAAACCCTGCAGGCTCCTCTGTTTGTCTCTGAATGTGAGTGAGCTCTGATGAATGTGCTACCTGGAGACAGCAAGGTCAAAGCACTGTCAGTTTGATCAATATTAACACTGTGTGTCTTCGGGTGTGTATGTGCAAGCTTCATCACACACACACACACACGTATGTTTGCATTTGTGTAGTTCATTACATAGGGATGATGAATAAACAGAGGTGAGATTTTAGTTGGTGTGGATTTTGGTGTGTGTAGAGATCCGTCTGCAGAGGTTGCACATGTTTATGTTGCTTTTTTGTGAATTGCATTGTTTTTTTTTGAGGAACTGTGGCTGTTTTCTCAACACATTGATTTGACCAATCTGTGTAAGAAATGCAGTTTGACACCCTTACTATACTTACAGCACATTCAGTTTCTTGCAAAAGTGTTTACTTTCACGTTTAGTTTTGTTCAAATCAGAAAATCTAGTGTATGTCAGTGTATTTTTCCAATAGACAAACATAAGTACAAATAAAAATCTAATAATTGTCACATGCATTAGTATTCAGTTATTCTATACAGACTCTGATATCCTTGTTGTGCAACCAGTTGTCTCCAGGATTATTAGATTTAAAAAATGTATCCATACCAATATAAATTAAGTTATTTTTAAAGATTTCAGAAGTTTTGTTAAGGACATTTGTGAACTAATAGCATAATCAAGTTTGGAGAGCACAAGATGTTTCAGAGCAGAAGTTGTGGATAACTTTAAAGCAGGATTAGATTATAGAAAAATATGCCAAGCTTTGAACATCTGTCTGTTTTAATCCATCATCCATGAATGATGGAATAAAAACCTGCAAAACCACAGACTTCCACTTAAACTGATGAACATTAACAAGGGAAGCAATCAAGAGGTCCAAGGTAATTCTGAAGGAGCTGCAGATTGTTTGCACCGCTCAGGTGAAAACAATCTGCTGACAGGAAAACCCTATTTGAGAATTGCAAGGATGTAGCCACTGTTGAAAGAAAGCAATAAGAAGTTCTGCTTTCACTTAGACACAGACCAAGCAGAGACAGAAAACAACTTTAACATGTCAACTGGTCAACTTTAGCACATAAAATGCTGTGTTTTCAGATTTTTGTTTGTAAAAAAAACTGGATGCCATGTATTATTACCCTTCAGGTCAGCAATTAAGTTCTATTACATACATGTTGTAAAATATTATGAATACCATTCCAACATACGGTAACTGCAGAATATAGATTACACCCATGCTTGGAGCTTGTCTCTATGTGACAATGACAGTGTGTGTATTACTGTGCTCACATGTTCTGCTTGAGTTATGCTGTTTGTTTATATTTGTGTTTAGCACCAGCAGCAGGTGGTCCAAGCAGTGGAGAGGGCGAAGCAGGTCACCATGGCTGAACTAAACGCCATTATTGGGGTGAGTCGCTTACATTCATCAGCGTAAACACACCTACATACTCTTCAGGTAACCAGACATGAACTATAGTGCATTTTTATAAATTGTGAAAACTCTGACCGCTAGATGGGAGAAAAGGGCCTCTAATATGATTCTCTGTGGGTGTTGAACATGCATCGACAGACATTAGTGGAAAACATGCACTACCCTGTTAAATGGAAAATGGAAAAGTCCTACTCTAAACTATGACTTAATACGACTATGTATGTATGTCATCTGCAGATGCTGATGTTCAGACATTAAAAGCTATTTACAGATTCAAACAGTTTGAAATGACTGCTGTTGACATAATATTAATATAGCTATTTTTGATTTGGGTATTCTTTTGTCTTCATGCAAGCCAATTAAAGAAAACCTGAAAGTATTTAGCGGCCTGCAAAGCAAACTTGCGATGCTGAATGTGTAAACTAAAAAGCTGGACAGCGATTATTGTACTGCTGAATTCTGCAAACCTTTGATAGCATGCTGGTAATTAAGAACACTAATAGACAATTATCGGCTCTGTTAAATAGGAAAAAAAAGTGTCATTTTTTTGTTACACCAGTGAGCTAAAATGACATTAAGTCTTATAGAAAGAAGGATAATCTTACTAATGGACTTTCAGTAGAGTAGGAGTATTTACAGCCTTAATAACAATTCACTTATATGTTTTTTCTTCAATTCTGCTTCACATTTATTTCAAAGAAATGTACTCTAGAACAACAGAATTTGTTGTAGATCCCTGGAGAAAGTCCACCATCCTGTTGCGGTGGTGCCAGCTCTGCAGGGTGTATGTTTGTTTCCACATAAATGCAGTGATGGTCCTGAGTGCTGCAGTAGATGGGGGCTTTTCTGCAGCTTGTCAGAGCTCTGATCACATTACTGTCTACTTAAAGCCCCTTTGTTCCTCGCAGCTCTACAAACACTGCTGTCTCTAAGGTGTGTGTGCTCTGGTGTGTGTGTACATCTAATGTGCTGGATTGAGAAAACAACACATGAAAACGCGTTCTAATGCCCCCCTCAGGATAATAGCCCTGCTTTATCGGTAGATGCTCCTTTGCTCTCCACTTTCTCCTCCTCTATTTTTTCCATCTGTGTTCATTTTCTGTCTGTATTTTTCCCATCCAGCCCTCCACGTAATCTTTGATCATTTTCTTCATCTTATTTTGACCGTGTCCTCCTTTCTCCTCTCCCATCTGTTTTTTTTTTTTTTGCTCTTTGTGGGCTACACTTTTCCTTCTTTTTTTCTGAACTCATTTAACTCTCCTTTTTTCCATCTTCGCTCTTCACTGCCTTTATGATTTCACTTTGTTTTGCCTTGTTTGCTCTGAAACTCAAGTATTTTCCTCTCTTTCTTATCCTTTCTGTTTTCCCCTGGCCCTTTCCTTCCCCTATTCCCTCTCCTGGCTTTTCTTTTGTAATAAATTCCATTGCCTCAATATTTTACACCTCTTACCAACTCTTTCTTTTCTGTTTTTCAATTTTTTTTTTATCACATTTTGGTTTTTATGTTCACTATTTTTTCTTTCCTTTTGTGTCCCTGATGTTCAACTTGCTTCTCCTTCTATCTCCTTTTTCTGTTTTTGCTTCTTGCTGTCGTAGTCCAGTCTTAATGCCTAACGTCTTCCGCATCCTGTCTACCATCATTCTAATTTCCTCTGATGTTGTAATTTAATCACATTCACCTTCTAATTTCTCCTGTTTCATTTGCTGCATCCCATCACCTGTTGCCTTTGTGTTTTTAGCTCCTTTTCTCTTTTCAAATCGGACTTTTCTAACCTCCTTTTTTTGTCGTTTCCCGTCCCTTTCTCTTCTTTCCCTGTGGCCACAGCAGCAGCAGCTCCAGCACCTGTCTCACCACGCCCCCGGCATCCCTCTGACACCGCACCCATCAGGCTTGTCCCTTGGTGCGGGGAGCTCTGGGCTTTTGGCTTTGACTGGCGCTCTGGGGGTCTCCGCCCACCTCGCCTCCAAAGACGAGCGAAACCATCTTGATCCAGAACACCTTAGAGGTACGAATCTGTGGATTCTTTGCCAAGCAAGACAAACTGTAAATTTTCATGATTGATAAAAGCACGTTTTTTTATCTGTAAATCTAGAACCATTTAATTAAAATTGGTAAGACAAAAGAAGATGCCATTAGGTCAGATAAAAGCAAGTTTGAGTTTTTTGGTAACTAACGACAGAAAATTATTCACAACAAGTTAAACTGCTATAAGAGAAGAATAAGTGATACGAACCATGGAATTTTTTTTTTAAGTCGAAATTCAGTATTTTTAGAATAGAAACTAATTTGAAAATAAAGTGTATTTTGTTATTTGCCATTGAATGCTTTTCAATGGTATCAGAAGTCCAAATAACCCCTAAAAATATCAAGTTCACTGTTGTATGAAAACATGGCAAAGTAAAACAAAAAAACAACAGCTGAAATCACGCAGGGATCTCAAAACATTGCTTTTAAAACTACACCAATCGATTTTCATCTGTTCCCAAAGGCTTCCAGTGTTGTCTGAAATGATGCAACAGAGCAGCAAACATGTCCCTGTCTACAAGTCACAAGTGTGCTGTAGGAAACAAATAAGTAAATAAATAAATGAACATATATTTTTTGGACAAAAGAAGCTCAGTGTTTTGCAAATGGTTGCACACAATACAGTGAATGAGTGAATTTCTGTATTTATGTTTAAATGTTTGTGTTGGTTAAATTACATTTCCTTCATACATAAAATGAAGGGAGACATTTAGACAGCCACAGCATAAAATGTACATCATTCCTATTTTTTCCAGACAAGATAAAATGCAAAATAGCACGCTACATGATTTTCTGACTTGCAGCATCTTTTTCTTTTTTTTTTGCTCACCTTTTGGACGGAGTGTAATATTTCCTGTTTAGTTTTGTGTCATAAACTGGATTCATGGAGCTTGTGTGGATGAGAAAGAAATGCCTTTTCCGACTGAACTCTGATTCACCCCAGTAGAATATCTTATCTCTGTGCTGCGGTCTCAGGCACCGAGCCAAGAGGCTTACGCATGAGTTAAGAGTCGTAGTTGGGAAAAAAGCAGAAATAAATTAAAAGTAAGAATCGGAAATAAGAAGATACAAGTGTTTAGACATGTTTTCTTGTTGATAACATACATGTTATTATATATGTATATAATAAGTTATTATATATATGTTATATAATAGCAACATATATATATATATATATATATATATATATATATATATTTTTTTTTTTTTTTTTTTTTTTTTTTTTTTTTTTTGCTTGTATCTTTAATAGTGTTGAAGTCGTAGTTCATCCTAACCTTGGTTGACTCTGGCTTGTTGTTATCATTATTAGCACTGACGTCAAACCTTCTCTCTTTTCTCTATAAATCTTATTATCTCTGCATTGCTCTCTGCGCCTTTCCACCTTCCACCACGACCCAGAGGGAGCCCCCAGCAGGGTGAGTACTTTTGCTTGCATGTGCGTGTGTGCGCGCATATTGATGCAAGTGTTTTGTACGCCCACATTTTCCTCTGTGCGTGCTTGTGTGACAGTGATAAACTGAAGGAAATTGAGACACACTGTAAAGTGGCCTCACAAAAAAAAAAAAAGGCAGTGTATGACTGGATTTGTTTCAGGAGTATCGCAACCCAACAGCAGCACAATAGCAGCTCATCACAGTCAGCCTTGAGCTTCTCAAGGTTTTCTACATTAGACTAACACTGTAGCACTTCACATTTCTCTGAAAAGACCTAAACTACCGAATGGATGAATAGAGAACTGATTTTTTTTTTTCCACTGAGGCTACAAATGCTCCAGTTGAGATTTAGACAATTAACATGCCTGTCTGTAGAACTGATCGCTTTGCGATTTAACAACCTAGTGATGGCTATTTCATTAGATGTTTCCTAATGCAACTCAGTCTGCAGTATCATTAGTTCCTATTAGGAGTAGTGTTACACAGCTGTCATGCTGCAGTGAGAAGACAGCGGTGTACCAGAAAACAAAAAAATATGTATTTTCTATGAATTACTGCACTGATATCTCCAATATTTTTCTAACTTCCATACTTGGCGTTTTTGAAACTTTCCTAGTTTGAACTCGTTCTGTTTGTGGATCAAAGGAACAAATAAGCACAATGCGATTAAAAACGTGAAATTGACATTGAAAATGTTTAAAACACTCATCATGAGCCAGAATGATCATAAAACAACTTCAGCAAATTTCAAAACCAAGATCTAAGTGTCGATATTTCACTTTTTTGGTGGAGTTCAAATTTTGCATCCGAGCTGCAGTATATAAAACTTACATTTATATTTTGCTAAATGTTCTCTAACAAGTTCAGAAAAAACACACACTTCATAGTTTTCCACAAGTGTTTTTTTTCCACACACACTTTTTTCCACACACAACCCCCAGCCTCAACCTTTTCAATAGGGTTGAGACTGGGGGATTTCATAAACGTAATGGGAGCCTGTTTTATTAATTCCACTAACCATTGATGTCTTTTGGGACCTTGAATCTGTGGGATTACCCAGTTGTCTTCAGGTTTTAACCCCATAATCCTAAATGCCTCATTCAATTGAAGGAAAACTGGTTAGGGTATTTAAAAATACCCCAAAATCCATACAAAATAGAAGCTCCTCCATCACAAAGATCACTGTCCACGGTCAAAACAGACCTTCTCTAAAATGGACGCCTTCAACATACCTGGGTGGACAGGTCAAATGTCTTCTGCAGAGATGTTTTCTGCTTAGAGGTGTCAAAGTTTGAGTCATTTGGCCAAAAAAATATATTTTTCATTAATGTCAGTTTAACTGTCAAGCATGGTGGTGGTAATATCATGCTGAGGGCTTTTTAGCTGCCAGTGGTACTGGTGAATTGTACTAAATAAATTGGAGAATGAAAATACCTTCAAACTGTTTAACTTTACTTGAGCTCATCAGCTTTAGAATTGGTCATCGTAATCTGAGAAAATAAAAGTTTAAATTCATTTTGGGCACTCATGCCCAAGATGAGTGTTTAGTAAACCTTTTGTTGGCAATAAATCATTAAAATTGCTCTAAAGAAGAACAAAAAGTTGCGAAATTAAAGCCAGCATATCCTTGCTCTGGTTTTTACTATGAAATAAAAAATTATTTAAAAGAACAGATGTTTTCACTTTCTCTCTATTCTCTCTCATCGCAGAACAAAACCTCCTGCATAATTTAATTTCTAAACACAATATTGATTGTAAAGCACAGGGAAAATATGATTCTCATTAGTGTGGGTTGAACTTACTCAAGCATTGTGAACGATGGGTGGAGAGGAAAAAAAAGCACAAGAGAAATGCATATCAATTAGCTTTTAAAGCTGCACAGTAGTAAAATGTGCTACAATATGAAATTAATTTAAGTTTGTGAAGCTGCGCTGTGTAATCTCTTTTGTTCTCCACTGCTTTGCTTTGGTCTCCGTCCTGTGGAAATCCCTAAACCCGCCCTGTTCCTCTGCTCCCCACATGAGGGGCCGAGAATGACAAGTGGCCTTCACTGAACCTCTTGTCCTTTCCCACGTGTACAAACACAACACAAAGCTTCGATCGAATTTCTTCAGCACTGAGCAGCAACACAGGCTACATTGTAAATATGGCTGAACAGCTTTATTACCCGATAATGAGAGTCATATTTTACACGAGGACTGGTGTGTCGAGGGCAGAGCACTAATTAGCTTTATAGGCTGTCCTGTGTGCTGCTATGGCTACGGCTTAACCTGTGCTTGTGTCTGCATTTCTTGCTGTGCGTGTGTGTGTGTGTCTCCGCAAGTGTTTCTACACACCATTACCTGAATAACTGAGGTGGGTGTGTGTGTATTCACACTCGGTTTTTAAAAGATGATTGATTATGTCCTTTGATATTCTTCCTTTGCCTATGCATAGTTTCATCACCTGTTTCTATTTCAATAATGGACCATAGTATTTCTACCTTTCTTTGTGTCTCCGTCTCTCTTCAGAGTAAGTCGGTGTCGTCAACAGACAGCCAGCCCACCGAGGAGCGCCAAGGACCCTCAGGAGGATACTCTGCCTTGCAGGGAGGGGCTGAGGCCAAGAGGAGGCGCTGTGATGATAAAGAGCCTCTCCCTCCTCACTCCTATGTATGTGTTTCTGCCGATTGCTGTAATAGATTTGTACTTACATGTATTCTTATGTCATGTATTTAAAGTAAGCACATGAAAAGCTTCAAGTGTCACCTAGGATGCTCCCCAAGTTGCATAGTGGGTGTGTATTTGGATGACGGGTGCAAAATTTACAGTGTTCTACTGCATCGGGACTTCACTGCAGTCTCATTTTATTATTATCCACACCTAATGATTGTTTGACATTTAAAACCTACAAAAGCAGTCAATGACTCCCACCAAGTGGAGAACAAATTACAAGCCGGAAAAAAAAAACAAAAAACAAAGTAAGTCATACCGCTAACAGGTGGAGTAACTTCAAGTATCTGGCATCCTGAGGTGAGTGAATCTTCATCAGTACAGACAGAGCATTAGTTTGTAGTCAGTGCTATAATGCAATTAATAATAAAAATATACCGCACAATATAACATATAAAATACTTCTTGTTCTTAGAAATAGGAATAGTGTATTCATGATCCAATGAATATGATGAACACACACACCTACACACACACATGCACGCAATCAATCAAGTTTCAAAGTTTTAGCCAAACAGCAATTTGAAAGTGTTAAAAGAATAAAAAAACAAAACGTTATTATAAGCATAGATGTTAACAATCATGTTTGTTAACAATAAAGTAATGTTAACAATAAAACATTATTATTAAGCATAGGTTAACAATAATGTTATGCTTAACAGTTTCCAGTAAATAACTGAAACATTTTTAAGTTATTATTTTCATTTGCATTCTAACCTGCAAGCTGAATGCAGCATTCGTCTAACATAAGACAATAGTAAATGTACTGGAAATAAACAGCATCACACAATAGCCACCCATTTAAATCCAAGTTCCTGCTTGATTGATGTCCCTCAATAATACAAAGTAAGCTAAATATGCAGAAATATATTGAAAAAAAAATCAGTTTATCTTGTCTACACCAAATCATTATTTTCAGCTGTTTGTTCAAAGAAAGCACTGTCGATACACACTCTCTAATGTGTGTGTGGGGGTGTGATGGTGTGTGCGACAGATTGCCCATGACACTAGAGGCCTCAAGGGAGTCGAGAGCCCATCGTCATTTAGAGCCGTGTTTGGTTTGGATGGGTCTGCTGGGGCAGAGCGAGCAGCCAGAGGGGATGTAATGCCAGAGGAGAGACAGCCAAGAGATAGCTGTAATGAATTAGATGGTTGTGTGTTTGCAGTCGGTGAGATTGATTGACACAAGGAGTTTGTCTAGAGAAGACTGCCTCCAGGAAAATCAGTTCGGCATCAACAACAGCAACCTAAATCTTTCCCATTAGCGTGAAACAAGCAGGGGATAGTTTCAGCTCTCCAAACGTCTCTTTTCTCGTTCTATCTGTCGAGACGTATTTCACCACTTATTTCTCTTGGTTTGCCTGTTGGACCTCCGGATTTTTCTCCGTCTTTTTAAAACCGCTTCACCTTGGCCTGTATGTCCGTCCGGTGGCTTGTTTTTGTTCCAGGAATGGACTAAATGACTTGTTCTGTTTGGGCTCTGCATATTTAGGCACTGATGTCAATAGAAATATCAGAGCACGATCGCATCAAAGTGTTGTTGCCATGGTGACTAAGTGCCATCGTTCTCACTTCAGGAAAAAGAGAGGGAGAGATAAAAAGAGAGAGAGACGGCCGGACGAAAAGCTAAAGATGTGCCATGGATGGTGCAGAGCTGAAAGAGTGTCTCTGCAGATTGTAAGAGATTAAAAAAACAGAGTTTGTATAGGGGCGATGCTTGGTGAGATCATAAGGTACAGTATCTCTGTGTTTAATGTTGCATGGAAGACAGACAGTGAGAGGAAGCAAAAAGCAGCCGGGAATATCGATTTATTGATCTGTGTATGCACTTGAGCAACTGTGCATGTCTTTCTTTATTAAAGCTCTTTATTTATAAGTACGGTTTACTGTACTATGGGTGTCGAAGACATAATAACGTTCCCGTGTTGTCTTTCTATCTGCAGGACAGTGATGGAGACAAAAGTGAAGACAATCTTGTGGTGGACGTCTCCAATGAGGCAAGTTGTTGTACTGAAATTGACAACCTCATGCTTACGGTGTCTCTACTCAGGATGATCAGCTCACTCTTCCCATCAGCTCTTTCAATACTTGCAAAAAAATTCCAGTTCATTGATTTTTTTTTTTTTTTTTTTTTTTTCCTTTCCTCGCATTCACTCTCATAAACCAATTTTTGGCTGCAGCAGATGGCTGTTTCATGTGCAAAAACTTTAATAGATTTCTTGTACTTTACCCCAAGCAACACTGCTTGCCAGATATTCAGTCAGTGAGTGAAACTGAGCATTTAGAAGCCTGTTATTTCATTGTTTCTTCCGCTAATTGAGACTGAAACAAGATAACCATGTCAGGTAAAAAGTTAAAAATATCTCAAAATGGTTTGAACATTAAAAAATTGCAAAAAATAATCATAACTCAAAAAATGCATCATTCACAGGTTTTTTTTTTTTTAGCAGTTCTGACTCAGGGCAAATATTACTAAAGATGTAGGTTATCTTTCCAACCTCTAAAAAGAATTGTTTAAATGCAAATAACTCAAAATTAATTAGATGTTAATGTAGTTTGAATGGACATGTGCTTACTATTTTCAGATCAGAAGTGGATACTTTTATTTGTTTCCTTTTACACACAGAGATCACTTGGACTTTGACAAACAATATGCAATATTTTTGTCATTGATGTTGGTTTTTATCATCAAATAAAAATTTTCGAAATTGTTTTTTTAGGTTTTAACAGAAAGGAAAAAACAGGTAACCTTTCATAAAGGGAAGTAGAAAGTAGACGACAATATTTTTTTCTTGCCTGGGGTAAACATTGAGTATAGGCTAGTTGCAGAGAAGCCAACCAGATAATTTCATCCTTTCTGCACATAGTAGTTAAAATGTGCAGTTTTTGTTTGGCCTGGTTTCCTGCTTCTTGTTCTCTGTGTGCATGTCTGGGGAACGTGAAAGGAGTCAGCAGGTACATTACTCGCTCAGCTGGCCGCTGCAGTTTCTTTGTACATAAGGACAACTCTTGTGTAAGCTCATTATCAGCTGCCACTGTTTGTGCTCCCTGCTTGTGAAACATGTTCACGCACACATGCCCACACACCGACACACCGACACAACACATACATTCACAAATACTTTCCACATCGCCACAAATCTTTTTCCTCAGAGTGTATTTTTGTCCTCCGTCTGCACTCTCGAGGCTTCTGTTCTGCCGTCTCTCTGCTCTCTTCTTTTTCTCTGTTTCTTCAGCGCTTTCCCCTTCTCCTCCTCCTCTCATTAGATAACTACAGTCTGGTTAGTTTAATATATGCAAAGCCATTTATGCCCCTGGAAGATTGTAGTTCTTTTAATACCTCACGTTGTGTACCAAAATATTTCTCCTCTAAGCCTTGTGTATCTTGATTTTGCTAACAAAAGCAGAACTGGTCTCTTGTGTGATTTAGAAACTGCTACAAAAGCCGACAGGACAAAAAAAAAAAAGTGACAAATGTGGATTATGGAACCAAAAAAGAAATACTTGTTTTTGCAAGGACTTCTTTGCAATGTAGAGATTCCACATGCATTTACATAAATGTGCCTGTGCGTGGGTTAAAAGTGTAGTTTGAAGTGTGCATGCATGCCAATGTGTGTGGCACAAAATGACTGCTGATCACTGTGACCCACTGTGAGAGATGAGCCTGCTCTGTTCTGGAGGAGGCAGCGCTGGCTCAACAGTGGCTCCGGTGATGAAAGCATCTGTAACATACAACATTGTCTCCAGGTCCACATCCTGCTGCAACCACGCCAGTGACAGTCTCGTCTCTCATGTAATGTCCCCTGAGCTCTCACTCTATTTAAAGGTCCAACTAGAAGAAAGAGTCAGTACAGTCAGCGTGACAACAGACCTGCTGTTGGCTGCAGAGAGGTTGAGAAATTACCAAAGAAGGAACAGCAGCTAATGCTGCCTGTTTTAACACTTCACATTCACCTGGATTCATCTCTAAAGTGAGGCAAAGTGCATCGATGAACGTCCAATAATTTCTTGTGGATATATTTATGGCGTAAGATTTTGTTTAATTTTCAGCTTTTGCACATTTAAATTGTCTTCTAGCCAACAAATTGTGCACTTCATAATGTCCTGGTTGCACAGCTTTAAATTTGACTGGTAAAATGACTGGAACTCAGTGAATGTTTTTTACTAAACATTCACATTCACTTTTACTAAACATTGCTTATGTTGTGCAGTTAAACTGCTGGGGTCAAATCGGGGAGAGTAAATTAGCTATGTGGAACCACACCCATTTTTGCTGTCACTATTCCACTATTGCAAGAGCAATATCAAACAGCCAAATCAAATAGCAAAAAAAAAAAATTTTGTTAATCTTTACAGAAAGTCATTCTGTAAAGATTGTATATTTAGTACATAAAACTAGTATATCAGCATTGATTAAAAAATAACAACACGTGAACTTTAAACACTTTAAATGTTTTTGCAACTTTACTTTATTCATTTAGGAGCCCAACTCTCCCACTGGCAGCCCGCCTCACTCCCCCCATGGGAACGGACTGGATCGGGCGCCGACTCTGAGGAAAGAGCTGCCTGGTTCCTCGAGTGCAGGAGAGGCGCCTTCCACACCAAACCCCTGCAGCCCAACCCCAGGGAAGGCCAAGGACCCGGCACAGGTACAATATGACGCAAAAAGTTCCTGCACGCACTGCAGCTTGTTTATATAGTTGTTGGATGCTAAAATGTTATATCCACTGTTTTTTTAAAATACTTTAACAGTAAAAGAAAACATGTTCAGTTAGTCTGCATTTGTTGTTTATTATTATTATTTAATATATAAAATATCTGATTGAAAATTGTGTTAATAAAAGACAATTTTATTAACTACTGTTACAAAACTGTTCCAGTAGCTTTATGATTAAATCTAAAAACACTAAGGAGAATATTTTTAAAGTGTTGATAAGATAGCTTCAGTGCTAGACAGGGACATTTTTTGTTATTTTGGCTGTTTGATGTCTCCACAGATGGATAAGTCCCAGTCTCCACTGTCCAAGTCTGGCACTCCGTCTCCATCCCATCGTGAGGCTCTGACCCCGGGATCAACAGGAGCGCCTGGAGCTCCAGGCCCCAGCACCTCCTGCCTTCGTCTGGTCAGCAAAGCTGCAACAAGTGCAGACCCACTTGGTGAGAATTACGCAAGTTAAATAAAAACTAAAAAAAATTCTGCCTTCATGTTGTAACTGCACACGAAACTAAGGGAAAAGAACCAAGTGTCAAATACAAACTTAATATTTTAATTATCTCATCAGTTAGAGAGGAAACCTGGCATGTAACAGTTATCTTTCAAACAAATCTACCTAAACAAGTTGTTAAACTTACTATAATTAAAACTTAACTTAATGGAGTATTTGATTCAGTTGTTGCGACCTTGGTTAGATTTGGACCCAGTCTGTCTCTGTCTCCCATTTCCCTCTTTCCCCTCAGCTTTTATTGATTTTCATTACTATCCCCAGTTTTTAGTATTTACTTTATGTCATTCTAACTGAATCAACTAAAAACATTTAGTTTTAATGTTTTAAAGTTTTGGAAATGTTGGTCTAGTACATGCCAGGCCAGTATCAAGAGGAAGCAATCCATTCATCTCAGCCCCTCTGTGACTCACGTGTTTGTGTGCTGCACATGGATCCCCCTTCCTTCAACTGCTCCCTCCTCTTTCCCTGCCTCCCCAGCTCTCCGCAGTCCCATGTCTGTGCCCCCCGGTTCATACCCGGCTCATTTTGGCGTGGTGTCCCACGCAGGACTGAACGGGGAGCTGGCCAGCCCGGGGGGATTCGGAGGAGCTCTGACTCTCTCTCCACAGATCAGCGCCGCAGCCAGCGCCTACTCCCGCAGCCCCATGGTGAGCAACAAGGCCAAATTATTCCTCTCTGTCAAGCTTTGATTTATGATTCAGATCCAGCCCTCCCGACTGTCCCGGTACCGTTGAAATATTTGATGAATTGGCTCTGCATTGTCCGTATCAGTGCAGTGCATTTGTTATACTCTCAGAGTTGTCATGTTTACAATGTTTAATCAAGTCTCATAGAGAGAAACGTCTGTAGGGAAGACAAAGTTTCAGGTCGGTTGCCTCTGACAGGAGGTTTTGCCTTTTCGCATTCCTACATGTAATCTGTATCACGTCCGTCTGCTGCATCGTGCGACCGAGCACATAGGAGTGCAGATGAAATGAGTTGGACCAATTCACATTTGCTCCGTCATTGTTGTGAAACCAATATGTAAATCGGTTCTTGTACATTTTATTCTTGTGTTTCTACCAAGCAGGTGGCGTATGACTCTCGGTCTCACCTAAGAGCTCCCGGCCTGTCCTCCTCTCTCCCTGGTTCCTCTGGTGGAAAACCGTAAGTACATACTTACATAATTTACAAGCCGGGGTGATATTTCCCCCAGTTTGCATGCAGCATAAACAAACTCCTCCTAGATCATAAACTCACGATTCAGCGTATTTTAGATTTCCATCGCTGAAAACAACTTTTCTTTAACTCTTTAAAACTTGAGGACTTTCTCTTCTCTTTATTTGTTTCAGATGTTTATGTATTTAACGAGGTGACAAATTCACGGACTGACCAGGGTTTTTATCCAGCTGCATGCAGCGCGAATGTAAAATGTTACCACTTTCCTCCACATTTTGCTGCACACTGTCAGTCGTCTGGATGAAAGAGGATTACATTCCAACATATAAAAGGAAGTGTAAGGTTATGTTTTCGTGGCTTTGGCAATAGTGAGGAATCACATCAGTGTGATGCAAGGACAATTAATTACAGGAGCTGAGTGGAAATATTTACTCAAACATGGAAACTGCAAAAGTAGGGTTGAATTCTCATGTTTTTGTCTTCATGAAATGAGCTGTGTTTTTCTGACTTTTTTGGCCGCCATTTCAGTGAGTTTTGCACATAGTTTGGTGGTTCTGGTGTCGACCGAAACAGCAGAGCTTGGGTTTTGATGATCTGACATGTCGTTTGTGTAGCGTGATAGAAAACGACTATAAGTTAACATCTGCTGATCGTGTTATATTAAATGCTTGTGAACTCTCACCAAAAGAACCTGTTTGGGCGACACACACAAGGTTGGAAGTTGTTTTGCTGCAGCTGCAAGGGAACCAGACTGTCTCTCCCTTGTTTTCGATTCTTTACCTTGGTATAAAACCTATGTGTTGTGTCTTTCACCCAGAAATGCTTCAATATTGAATCTGACCTATAAGCTCTCAGTCTTGTGCACAATGTAGGAATAAACCTGATTGAATGTTTTCACCTGACAGTGGTTGGTAAAATAGTCTTTTTTCCACAACATGTAGATAGCACCGTTAGGCTGTCATTGCTGTGTGTTTTACCTGATATGCGTCTATTTTACATATTTACATATATTATTCTCATTTAGCTGCGTAGTGTTGAAGATGGGTGATGTTGATGTAGAAACTATTGTTTTCATAATTTAGAAGAGCTTTTGCCTGTTATGTGAATCGTGCCTATATGGGTTAATGTGTAGCATGTGTTTGGATTGCCCCGGTTGGCAGAAGAGTTGCTGAACCCGGCACCGGGATCGGTCAGGAAGAACGGGTTTGTGAAAATGTGTTGTTTCTTCTCAGCTTCTCATGTCATGAGAATCTCACTGCTTGAAAGGGATTCGGCCGATGATTTCATTTTGTTTATAAGAACGACGGGTTATGATGTATAAAGAAGCTATCTATTTTTCTTTGTTCATCACTGTCTTCAGTTGCTGGATATTTTATTATTAAAACCACCTCTGATAGGTTTTCAGATGACTGTCACATCTTTGGTTCTGCTTTGGAATATATTCAACAGTTTTTAAATGTTTTATGAATAAACATTGTGAGATCTCCCTGATGTAAATACATGGTGAAACAAAGTTTCCCTTTGTTAGATTCAAATTTGTCCTGTGGTGTGGCGAATTGCACAAAAATGAAATAAAAATGAGTCAAAATTCAAGAAATCTTTAAGGAAAAAGGAAAGTGTTGCCCATAATCGTTTTGAGCTGACTGTAATCGTGTTACCTAAAGTCCAGCCACTGACAGAAAGATCTGCAGTCCTCACACACATTTACACTTTTTATGTTGTTTGGCAGATCCAGCTATTGTGATTTTGTTCTTGTCTTACACAGCAGCAATTCATTCTTGTGCTGCTAATTTGAAATCATAAAACAGGTCTGGCTTCCAGCCTCTACTCTATGGATTGGCCATTAGCGGTGCCACACCGCCTCTGCCTGTAATACAATCTGCCATCATGCATTTGTGCCCACAGCTGCTCAGAGCTCAGTAATTTGCCCAAATTTGAACAAACACAGTTTGCAACTTTCACACCAATGTGTGAGCTTTCTGTGGTTCTTACTGAATTTTGTGCATTTAATTGTTGCTGTGCTTTTGTGCTCTCATTGATTGATTCCATCTAGTTCCTTAGTACATTTTACTTTTTATTCTCCGTTTAAATTCTTAAATTGAAAAACAGATTTAAAAAAAAATTATTTTCCTCCCTCCTTCCCAGCGCCTACTCGTTCCATGTGAGCGCCGACGGCCAGATGCAACCGGTGCCGTTCCCCCCCGACGCCCTGCTGGGCCCGGGCATCCCGCGTCATGCCCGTCAGATCCACACGCTGAGCCACGGGGAGGTGGTGTGCGCCGTCACAATCAGCACCTCCACACGCCACGTCTACACCGGGGGCAAGGGCTGCGTCAAGGTGTGGGACATCAGCCAGCCGGGGAGCAAGAGCCCCATGGCCCAGCTGGACTGTCTGGTGAGACATGATGGTAGAGGAGTGAAGGGGAAACTTCTTTCAGAAAATTATTCTTAAATTATCCCGACCACTTCCTCTCCCCCTGAAAAATGAAATATTTCAGATTTCAGACACTTATTGGATAAGAGACCAAAAATGATTCCATTTAATAGAACCAGGTTAAGCAAAACCCTACTTTGACGGGAAGTTTAAAATCAGGTCAAACTCAGTTGATGATGCACAGAAACCACAGTGGTCAGAGTTTTTTTGTGTTTCTTTTTTAGTAGCTATGTTTCTGATAGTAACTTTACTAACACAGCAATATTAATTGCCGCTTCAAATGTTAATTTGACAAAGGGAATCACATACAAGCAAAAACACAAGTGATAATTTCTTAAAATTAAAAATCTGGGATTATTTTAAGGATTTTGCTGGATGGAAAAAAAATCCCTGACACAAAATATTTTTTATTAACCAGCTGCAAATTTGCTATTTTGTAAAACATCTGTAAAAGGATATCTACAAGAGTTACTTTGCTATTTTCTTTTCTGTGCTCTTGGTGGTAACCTTGCTCCTTATCTTTTCAAATCAGAACAGAGATAACTACATCCGTTCCTGTAAAATCCTCCCCGACGGTCGGACTCTGATCGTTGGAGGCGAGGCCAGCACGCTGTCCATCTGGGATCTGGCCACGCCGACTCCACGCATCAAGGCGGAGCTGACGTCGTCCGCCCCGGCCTGCTACGCCCTGGCCATCTCCCCCGACAACAAGGTCTGCTTCTCCTGCTGCAGCGACGGCAACATCGTCGTCTGGGACCTGCACAACCAGACGCTGGTCAGGTAGGTTTGAAAATATTCAAAAGTATCACAATTTGATCTGCTGTTGAAATTCATGGAAGAGGGAGAAATGTAAGGAAAGCATGAAGGGAAAGAAGATAACCTATAAGGAATGTAACAGGAGAAGGAAAGAGATGAAGGATAAACTTGCTACAGGGGGTATAAAGAGATTAAAACAGCCAGCTTTGGCATGACAGGAGAGAAAGAAACACAGGAAGAAGGGGGAGGGAAGGTGCTGAGGTAAGGCTCACAAGGACTGGCAGAAAAAAAAAGGATCATGTGTGGGTGGGCTCAGGGCAGTAAGTGCTGCAGGGAAAGAGGGAATAAAATATATTCATTCTGACACCTCTAGCAGAAAAGAAGCAAAGACACGCACAGAAAGCAAAGTCTGCAGGATTTGTGTATTTGCAGGTGTGTGTGTGTGTTTCTCTTCTCTGAAGCTCTTGTGTGTGTGTGTGTGTGTGTGTCCTTGCCAGGCAGTTCCAGGGCCACACGGACGGAGCGAGCTGCATCGACATCTCCAATGATGGCACCAAGCTCTGGACAGGAGGGCTGGACAACACGGTCCGCTGCTGGGACCTGAGAGAGGGCCGGCAGCTGCAGCAGCACGACTTCACCTCACAGGTAAGAAAAAACAAAGCAACTAAAACACAAACATATATTAATGCACTAGAAAGAACAAAAATCAGAGTTATTTGATTGCCAGAAGTTTTCAGACGAATATCTTGAAGGTGCTGTTTATTTAATAAGTGTTGTTTAGAGACCTGACCCTAACCCGTAATATGTTTATTTTAAACAAACCCTTTTCCAACTTTAATGATGGAACTAAGTGGGTTTTGTGTAGCAGTCTGTAGCCTATGAGAGAGAGAGTATTTTAAAGAACTGGGTAGGTCGTACCCTTTGTTGTACTGCCTGGAAGAAAATACATTTGAAATGTGTGACTGATTTCAAATCCCTGGTTGTAGATTTATCATGCTCACCCTGAGGACTGCTGGGTTGTTTATCACCAAATCCTAAACTGTCTTTTCAGTCAGATATTCACAATTATTGCTGTTAGAAATAGTTTCTTACATAGGTGCGGTTCTTTGGACTTAATTTTGAAATACAGGAATGATAATGAAACTAGCATAATTTAACTTTTGCTGCTTTACAATCGTCCTTTTGCTTTGTAATCAAAGCATGTTCTTTACGCCTCACAATCAGTTGAAAGTTTTTCACAGGGGGTTGAAGTTGACCGTACACCTCTTATCCACTTTTTTTTTTTTTTTCCTCACACAATATTCAAATAACTTTTGAACTTTAATTTTCTCTCTAATCCTTCCACCTCCATCTCCTGTGTCCCAGATCTTCTCCCTGGGTTACTGTCCCACAGGCGAGTGGCTGGCTGTGGGGATGGAGAGCAGCAACGTGGAAGTGCTGCATGTCTCCAAACCCGACAAATACCAGCTGCACCTCCACGAGAGCTGCGTCCTCTCCCTCAAGTTCGCATACTGCGGTACGTGCGCAAGCATTTTTTTTTTTGATCCTCTAAGAGCAACTTGGAGACCAGTCCTCCCTGGACTCCTGGTAACATGCTGCGCTGTGTGTTCCTGTTATTTCAGGAAAGTGGTTTGTCAGCACAGGAAAAGACAATCTGTTGAACGCATGGAGGACACCATATGGAGCGAGCATTTTCCAGGTGAGAGTTGAACTCCGTGGCTGTTTATCCTCTACACAAGTTAGATACAAAACAATGCGCATCACACCCAAATCCAAATGCTCATGTTTGGACTTTTGGCTTAGGGATGGTTCACATGTTTAGATTGTTGGTGACACGTTTATATTCAGCCTCCTAGCAAAAGAAAGATGGAGGAACATTTTAAATCGAAAAGAAAGTTGCTGACCTAAGGTGACTTTTACAGGTTTATCAGAGGGTGCAGGATGCGAAACCTCAACACACACACACGCAGCACCCCTATGTCATAATTCCATCTAGTCCAGGTGTTCCATTCCAGGCTAATGGCGAATCACGCATATGCAGACATGCAGTATTTTTAGCTGAGCCAGTACATCTGTGTGTGAATGAAATGAGAGAAGGGAGATGAAGATCCATTTAAGCCGAGTATTCTGTGCGTGCGCGTGTGTGTGTGTGTGTGTGAGTTTAGCAGTGTGGCTGTCATATTTGTGTAATCTTCTGTGGGCAGCAGGGTTGGCGGCTCCTGTCTCTCTCTATGGACCGAGAGGAGAAGGCAGGCTATCTTGCTTTGTTATCCAAATGCCAAACGTTGCCCCTGCCAAGCAGCTCCCTCCTTTCAGCATGTTACACAGAGCTGCTCTCTCTTCCCCTCCTCCTTAATGCTGTCTTTTTCTGTTTCTGTCTCCTTGCGTCTCTTTAAAGCCACACTCATCTCCTGATTGCATGGTTTTTTTTTTCCCTTGGATTTAAAAAAATTTTTTTTATCTTCCCCAGATTTATTTAAACCATGTCTTAATTTTTTCTCCACTCTGCCCTTGTTGGAACTTTCTTGTACATATCCTGCCTTTAGTTTTTAATTTGTATAACATTTTTTCTTTCATCCTTTTTTATTTGTTGCTCAGTCTTGGCAACACAACATTAGAATACATCTTATCAATCCTCCAAATGTCACAGTTGTGCTGCAAAGCTATGCTTTTCTCCACAATTTAGAGATTATAGCAGTGTTGTGTAATAAGTTGCGACAATATGTGCCTATTAAGTGAGGTACTTGTATTTGATCGGGCTCTATTTTTGTTTGTGTTGTTTTTGGCATTTATAATGTGGAATTATTTCAGAAAAAGCTGATAGGATATGTTATATAACCACTAAATTACTGGGTTTTTTAGGATAAATTAAATTGTTTTCCTGCTTTTTCAATGAATGTTAGAAAAACAAGCAGCCACCAAACAACACAAACCTTTTAGTTTGTGTTTTATCTGCTGTTTAAAGACATTTTATCAAACTGGTGACATACTGGGTGATAAATATTAACTGATAGCATTTTACACACAGTTTTAAAAAACAAACAAACAAAAAAACATACTGTCTAACTTATGTCCACGACTGAACTTGCTGATTCAGGAATTGATTGTCAACATGCATAAAAGATGGAAGCTGACCTTCTGGTCTGAAAAGTGAAGTTGAGGAACCAGAAAGCTGCACTTATTACGTTCGCCAGCAGGGGGAGGAACTTCTGTTCCTATGCAGGACGTACTGCAAGTCATACAGTAAGACATTTAGTTTCAAGCAACTCTGCTTTACAAACACTGACAAATAAATGATTGCAATCAAAGTTGGAACACAATGCGGCTACAGATTCTCATTCTGCAGTGGCCTCATCAAACACTATGAACAATTAGGTTATTATCCAGAAGCAAGACAGAGTTTTACAAATTTTAAGCTTATTAGCTTAAAATTTGCAGGAGTTTACATGCAGGAGGCTGTCTGGTGTAAAGCTTTGTGCACATCCACTGAATTTAGCATCCCTATGGTGATGATGCATCATGCTATGGCTTCTGTTTTTCTCCAGGTTGCAGGGACAGTTGGTTGTTATTGATGGGAAGATGAATGGAGATAAACACTGAGCAAACCTATGAGAAAACTGGTCAGAAATGTCAGCTTGCATTAGCAGGTGGTGGTTTTCTATAAAGCGGAATAGAAATGAGCCAAACTTTCCTTTGGTCATCAGGTTTGTGTGATCTGCTCTTTTTTTTTGGTTTTTCTTCTTTTTTTTGTTTCTTTTTGAGTGTTTACTCCTCAGCCAGCAGGGACCAGAAAATACTCATTAAACTTGGCAGTGAGCTTAGAGGACTTCTGTTTCACGGGTTACTTTGTAAATGATATAATTCTGTCATTTTTGTCTGTTTACTAAAATGTATTTGACTTAATTGAAAACAACTCTGTTATTCATTCCTTGTTTTCTAAAAATAGATGATTTAGTAACTTTTGTAAGAAATTTTGACAATCTAAGGTCGAATGTTTGTTTTCCCCCATTTTTGTCTTTGCTCTCGTTTCCTCTAAACTGTCAGTGCATTTCTTCCTCCTGGACTTTCTTTTCTTGTTTTATCCGCTTCCTGCTGCTCACTCTAATATGAGGGAACCTGTGTAAGACGGTCTCTCTCTCCTGTGCGCCTGGTGACTGACAGCCCCGCTGCGCATGTAGCGGGAAGAGGGCGGAGGAGTTTAGAGAGTCAACAGGAGAGAAAGAGAGAGAGAACCTGCGATGAATGGAGGGAGAATGAATGATGATGGAGCAGTTTTAGATCATCCGAATCCAGGTGCACAGGTCGTACTTTCTGGAGAAAAAGGGGAAGCAGCGTGTGGAAGCCATTAGGCTTCTTTAACCCCGCCCTCAGAGAGGGCGGCGTTTCTCCAGAAAGGAGCAGACATCCGGGATCTGCAGCGTTTGTCTGTTTGGAAGATAATTGCAAATATGAAATGCAAATATGACTCGCGCGGTGGAGGATTAACCGTTGAGTCATATATTTTTTTTAATTCTCTCTCTCTCTCTGTCAATGTTCTTCTCAACCAGTCCAAGGAGTCCTCGTCTGTGCTGAGCTGCGACGTCTCCCCAGATGACAAGTACATCGTGACGGGCTCCGGGGACAAGAAGGCCACTGTGTACGAAGTGGTGTATTAAAGAATAAGCGGACACGGGAGACGATGGGATGGACAGAGGCTTTTCTTTCTTTCTATTTTCATTTGTTGTTCTTTGTTACGCATCAACTCCACTTGATTTTCAACGTGGTCTTCATCTTCTCGAACCATCAGCCCCTAAAAGCAACTTCACCGCTGCAGTCTCCTCTTGTTTTGCTGTAATATAAGCCGCTGCAGTTTGTTCCCCTCATCTTCACCCTTCCTCCACCCGGTCTGAGCTCGTCGAATGAGGCGTGATGGCGGAGAGAGAGAGACAGGATGAGAAACGGCAAGATAAGGAAGACAAAGGGAAGAGGGCGGTGGAGGGTAAAGATAAAGTTGTGAGGAGAAAGGAGGGGGAAAAAAAACCGAGTAGAGAGAGCGATAGCGCAGAAGGAAGCGGCGTTAAACGGGGGGTCGTGGGAGGGGGAGAAGGTGGGGTAATTAGGGCTGTTTCCTGATTAAGAGCTCAGTGGAAGGGAGGCCCCCAGAGGAGGCGTGGAGCGGCACGGTGGGAGCAGCCAGCCAGGAGCACTGATACCACACAATCGATTCATTAGCCAGACAGTGGAGGCCTTAATGAGGCTGACGCTGCAGCTCCATCTCCCCCAGCGAGAGGTGTCAGGAGCCGGGGAACGATGACGCGGCGAGATGCTTCGGATTTCCACACGAAACCGACACGAGAAATCCGCTCAAGACGCGCAGAGCCAAGAGTACAAACCCCCCCCCCCCACACACACACACACCCACCACCCCCACACACACAACTCCCACCGCCGATTGAGGTAAATGTGAGACGGGGGAGGAACAACACACAACACGCCGAGCACCCAATTAAACATCCATCCCAGCGCCCCCCACTCCTCTCTCTCCCCCCTGTCTTCCTGCCTAATATCTATTTTATTTTGGTCTGACAAAGGCAGCAGCCTAATGAGCAGGGGAGTCGATGGGATTCTCCCAGTGGCCCGGAGACACAAACAGAGAGCATCAGCCGATCCGTTGCCTCTAATTCCTCCGGATTGTTCTCCTGACATCCAAGCGCCGCCGCTCGCTCTCATTTAAAAAGGCGCCGTCAGCCCAGATGAACCAAACTCACTGTGAGGCGCAACTGGAGGGCAAATTAACACCACGCGATCACACCATCATCATCATCATCATCAGCTCACTAAGCAGTGACTAATGCAATTCCTTTCAAATTTTATGCAACTAGTTGCTGTTTTTCCATCTCCATCCCTGCTTACCTGCTCTGATGATCAAACCTTGTTATGTAAGCCACTTGCTATCATTGAATTAGAAGGTAAACATTTTAAACATAAATCCAAACGCCACTCTTTTGTCTGTAAACTAAGTGTAAAGTTGGCCAAGTCCACTGACTGAAAACAGAGGGGTCTGCGCAGCTGCACGTTATCTGCACACAGCACACCGTGTCCAGCTAAGATCACCAATTAAAACGCCCTATCTTGTTTGTTTGATCCTTTGAAATGCCACAGTGTGAAAATAAATTGGCACTTTTTTTTTTTTATTTTCCACGGTCTGAAGCGGTTGCCGGGACAACAGGTGGCATCGCAGGAAGTCTGCGGCTGTGCCCGAGCCAAAAAGCTTGGCACCACGAAACAAATCTGAGATGCTGCTGAGCAATGAAGCTGTGTTTGAAACTCTGTTTTGTCGCTCATTAAATGTTGCATATTCACTATATATATATATATTTTTTAAGACTAAAGCTTTTGTTCTATACACGCAAAGCTGATCAAATTCTGTTGTATTTAATATGCGCATTATATTCACATTTACGTTTTACATAAAAGACACCGGCGCCTAAATCTCAGGTAAATGGGAAGTGTGATTTTGATGTTTTCAGTGGAAAATGCATTGTAATCAACATAATCTGTCCTCATATCACAGACACTGAACATGAGGACAAACGGCATCCTCCATGTTTATTGGCACTCCTGGTAAGTGTATAAAACATTTTAAAATGTGCCTTTTATCATAGTAGTATACTGAAAAATGTTGAATTCAGAAATAAAATATCAAAATGTGCTTGCCAACCCTTACAGAAGCCGTAAAATAAATGTCTCTGAACAGTTCCCATTGTATACTTTTTAATTTTAATTTTTAATTTTAACTAATACAAATGATATTTTATTGGGTTACTGATGTGATGGGACACAAATGTCCTGTTCTCTGGAGATTTAGTACACATCTCACTTTAATGTTCCCGTCTTTAATAATTAGAAGCGTGATTAAGTCATAAAATAGTTCCAAAAAATTGCTACTAATCTCAACTTGTCAATATTTACAGTCAGAGCAATACTTAAAAAGCTTAAAATCATGGGATAAAAGACCCATGATTATTTTGGCCCACAGACAGTGTGGGAAATGTTAAGGGGTAAATCACGGCCACTGCTAGAGTTGCTGTAAATAGTTCATGCAAACTGACGCCACTGCAGTAAAACATTAATTTATTCCAAGATATTTTTTACTCATTTCTATGAGTGTCAATAATCATGGAGGGTGATGCTGATCAAATGTTAGTATAATTATCCAGGTAATTTATAAAAAATACATGCCTATCAACTGTTTTAGGGGCTATTGCACATCTGCAAATATTTCTGAAGATCTGTTGATCCGTTTTGGAGTTTCAAAAGAGAAGTTTAATCTGTTGCGCTGTTTAAACTCGACAACTTAGGTTTTAAATACACCACATAACCTCTGAAATCCTTTGGGTTGGACTTCACAAGTTAACCGTTTGGTGGTTTTACTGTGTTGGACCCTTAATCACTTCCCAATAGTCGGCAGCCCGAGCTGATGAAGCATGTTAGCATCGGCATGCTTCATCAGCTCAGTCCATCACAGTCCATTTTGCAGCAAAGGCCTCAGCTGTACGTTACTTTTACTGCACCGCCAGAATGGGAGAATAATTGAACAGAACTGAGTGGTAAACACAGCTGTGGGACGCGACCGCTCCTTTAGTAACTTCAGCAAATTTTTGAACAACTCGAGATCTTCTTTTGATTTCATGAAGCCGCAACTAAAACTTTTGAACGTGGACGAGTTTGATCTGTTTTCAGTACGTGCTAAAAGCTGACCACAGTTAGCCTACAGACATACATGGTAATGAGCATTAATAAATATATTTATTTGGACTTGTCTACTTTCCACATCACTTCACATATTCCAAAATGAGAAGAAAACTATCAGGGCTCTCTGTTTCTGTACAGCCTGTGTTTAGAAATAAAAGGCACATTTCAGTTTCTTCTTTTAATTCACTGCATCATTTCATTATTTTATTTTATTTTTTAAATGACTAGTGATTGCTTGTCCTGTATAATATGTTTATGTACTCGGGTTGCCTGTGGCTTGTTTTGGGCTCAGAGGGGGATACGTACATATGGAGATAGATAATCAAGGGAACACAGGTGGGATGTATTGAAAACCCACCAAGAACTCCACTGTTTGCTGTTTATTCTTTATCCCCCTCCTTTTCAAAAGTGGTAGTAAGTGTACTTGAGTCTGTTCCTCAGCCCTTATTATGTTGTTTTCAACTCCTACTGCGGTTGATTCGTGCCTGCATTCAGCAGGCACTAAAGATTTGCTATGAAGAAGGCTCCACTTTCACTGCATGCTTGTTGCACTAAAGCTGAGCTGCTCAAAAGAAAACAAGAAAAAAAAAATCATATTTTATACAGTGGCGATCCTTAACGATCCTCTTCTCAGAAAAATAATAAAGGTGGTATGCAATTTTGTTTACCTGTATCCAATGTTAGAAAAGTTTACCTGTTTTTTAGCTGCAGCGCTGAAGCCGAACATAAGAGTCGTGAGGACCTTCTGCAGTCAGAGATGTTCTGTACAGCTTCCTGCCTCTCTTCTTCTTCTTCTTTTTTTTTTTTTTCTTTTCCTCTCTGTCCAAAAGCCCCAGGTAGCCATAAATGATTCTCACGTACACAAGCTTGTATGCTACTCAAAGCGATGCTGTATAATGGCTATGCATATGGTGGTCTAGCGTCAGTATTTGGGACATTGTATTTGATACTTTGTTTGAATTAATCAACGTTTCCCTGCCCAACCTGTGCTTCTGTTTCAACAGTGTCAAAACAAAACAAAACAAAAAAAAACGTTGTTTTTCTTTTACGGCTTATATTAACTCTTCTGTTTTGGAAAGCCAAGGAACTTTTTTCTTTTTTTTTTTAATGCACTGTCTTCCCCTCCTGATGCGTTTTTTTGTTTGTTTTTTTTTCCTTGTGCTGTACAACAAATGCTATCTGTGAAGAATAAACCAAACTTGTGCTCATCATTTGTGCTCATCATTTCAGGAGTCAAAATCTTTCATTTTCATTCAACTAACAATGTTTATATTTTGTTCCACGCTGAAATCTTTGCATTTTAACATTAGCAGGCAAACATGTTAGTCAATAATTTCCTAGTTAGCAGTTTTTATAAATACGTAATTACTGCTGACAAAAAGGAGGCAAGTATTTGCTTTATATGTGTAGCCTCACTGCTGAGATTTAGGTTATTTTCATGCAGTGCAGAATTTGAACCAGGTTGAGCTCAACCTACATAGTTTAGGGTGGAAAATATTTGCAAAGGTTTTTCATCTTATATCCAAATGTACATCTTCTGTGCCATAATTCTGCTGAGTGTGGTGTCTCTTCAGGAAATGGCATGGTTTAGTCTATATGCTCCAGCTAATGATTAATCAGTTACTAAATTGGTTGACAGTTATTACAATAATCGATTCATCACAATCAATCTGATTGTTTCAGGCCCTGATGTCATCGAGAACCTTTAAAACATCTCAGCGGAACGTTCTCCATGATCACTGAAACGCATCCTCTGGAGCATTATCGTAACGAGTTCAGATCCCCTCTGTCTCGACAACACGCGCTAAACACAAGCCTCGCCGTGAAAGTCTGAGATCTTAGCAGCAGCGCTACGAACGATGGTTCAAGCTGTGCGTTCAAATCCCAAGACAATTCCTCCCCCCGCCTCACCTCTGATCCCCCAGACAGTCGAGAAACTTGGAGATCCCTCAGAATGAGAGAAACGCAGTCATCACAGGAGAGAGGAGGCAGCGCACGTTCACCTTCAGCAGCCTTCATTTCTCATCTAAATATTTCTAAGATGCTTTCTGACACCATGCTGTGAGAACACGCTGTTCTGGCTGGTAGGGTTTGAACAAATAGGCAACAAATGCTTCCATTTTTTTCCCCTTCTCTACACAGTTTGAAACATCCAGATTAAATCTGCCAAAAGCCTGACTTGGGAAACTCGCACTAGTGTGCGATCATTTTAATTTCTTCCATCACACAGGCAAAGGGTCAAGAAAACAAAACAAAAAAAAGGACACTGTTGGATTTTCAAAAGCAGATGCTCAAATCGATGTTCTAAAAGCAACATATAGAACAATCTCCTTTGCCTTTAGAGACCTTTATTTACATGTTCATGTTCAAGGTTCATGGATCAGAATGGTAGCTATGAAAATACAGGCCAGTCCATCTGTATGTGCCGTAACAAATACAACAAAAGAACATGAAATACTGAACGAAAGACGCGCTTACCCTGAAACACAAGAGAACGTGTTTGAATCGACTTCCAAGTCTTGTATTTGAGATCATTTTTCCCAATTTTAAATGAATGAAAATAGTCTGATTCTCTGGATATTTCAGAGGAAACCAACTAAGCCCTGTTCTGTCACGTATACATGAAAAAAATGTTACAATCATGATGCTGAAATAAAAAAAAAAAAGGAAAAGCAAAAAGTATCTGGAACGTCAGTAGAGCACCCCCACATGTGCTGTGTGCCGATCAGAACTCACACAGAGCCGGAATGACTCCGGCTTGGACCCCCGTCAGGACAGCTCTAATTAAACCTCCTCCATTCATATCAGTTCAACTGTTTGCAATTAATCCAAAAGGTGGAAAAAAAAGAAAAGAAAAATGTTTTCTTCTAATTTCTTTTGCACTACAGAGGTTTTATTTTGTTTAAAAAAAAAAAACAAAAAAAAAGAAAAGTTCTTTGGAGGAATCCCACATTAGCGTAGCTATAGACTAATCAGCTTTCTCAGAGCATTAAACACCAATGTTTATTTTCCAGAAAATGTTTATTTTCTCCTTGCTTCTCTCTCGCTCATTTCTCACAAACGCGAACAAAACGACGAAGTACGAGTTGAGTGTCTCTTGCGCTTCACACACCGCCGACACCCTGTACAGTCACTGGTGCAGGAAGGGGGCCCCTCGGCTTGGCCCCCGGGGATCGTTAGCTTTCAGCGAGGAGCCAATCAGAGATCAGTAAATGACTTCATAGACTGTGGCCTTCTTGTCCCCAGAGCCGGTGACGATGAACTGGTCATCAGGTGAGATGTCACAGCTGAGAACTGACGAAGACTCCTTTGACTGTGTGAAGAGACAAACAGGAAAGAAGTTTTACAAACTGCACGGTTTAAAGAGGAACTGAAGCTCTCAGGTTTGCTGAGTCAAATCTAATGTTTCCCGTGTGAAAATAAAACAGATTCTACCTGGAATATGCTGGATCCGTAGGGCGTCCGCCACGCGTTCAGGAGGTTATCTTTCCCTGTGCTCACGAACCATTTACCTACAGGACAAAACACACACTGCTGTCAGCAGATAAAGCCTCATGGGGGGTTTGAGGTGAGCTACCGATGGTTCTGACAGGCAGTAAAATGGGTTTTACCTCCCTGCGATTAAATACCCTAAAGTAGCGTTACGCAACCAATGCAGGTTTTCAGTGTGTGTGCACGTACCGCAGTATGCGAACTTGAGGGAGAGGACGCAGCTCTCGTGGAGGTGCAGCTGGTATTTGTCGGGTTTGGAGACATGCAGCACTTCCACGTTGCTGCTCTCCATCCCCACAGCCAGCCACTCGCCTGTGGGACAGTAACCCAGGGAGAAGATCTGGGACACACAGGGAGGGTGATTATTTTTATTTTTGTGTTATTTATGGGAGGCTAACTTCAGGTTTCAGAGTCCTGACTGAGTACCTGTGAGGTGAAGTCGTGCTGCTGCAGCTGCCGGCCCTCTCTCAGGTCCCAGCAGCGGACCGTGTTGTCCAGCCCTCCTGTCCAGAGCTTGGTGCCATCATTGGAGATGTCGATGCAGCTCGCTCCGTCCGTGTGGCCCTGGAACTGCCTGCACAAAAAAGGACATTTCATTCAGTAAATGTGTGATCCTCCCTCTGTTGTAAACTCTCTGCGGTGCAGGGAGACGGTTCATCTACACACACACGCGCACACACAATACAATGAGACTATATGAAAGTCTGGTTGAATTCACTGAGACTTTAATACATTTGATGCTCTTTTGGTCAGTGATGGGACAGTTACGTTTAAAAAAGTAACTTTAATCAGATTACCGATTATTCCTTAAAAAAGTAATTTATTGACTTTACTCACTACTTGATTTGGAAAGTAACTAAGTTAGATTACAAATTACTTTATTAGTTACTTTCAGCACCTGCTGACAACAACCCTGCACCACCTCTATATAAAAATTACATTGAGTTTTGCCAATACTCACTAAGTTGCAAGTTATGTTATAGAACAATGGAGATTGTTTAAGGGTTACAACAGTCCAAAAAATAAACTTTAGGAATTTTTGTGTGTTCCACTATTGTCTGTAAATCTCTAAGTAACTAGTGATTTGGATAAGTAGCTTTAATTTGATTACTGCATTTGAGACAGTAACATGTTGGATGACTTATTACTGAAAAATTAGAGCAAACGTGTTACTTTGTAATGCATTACTGACATCACTGCTTGTGGTACAAAGTGTCAGAAACATAAAAAGGTGATTGATATGTTTCCTAAATTTTCTATTCAAGTTACAGATAAACAGTCATGGATATCTGTATAAATGTGTGGAATAGTTAACCTATTATGCCTTCCACATATGAGATCAGGTTACATTTTGTGCTGTCAGCATTTCAGATGCATAAGGAGATAATATCAGGTCATCTTTCCTGAAGCTTGTCAGTTTATAAACTAAAGGATGGGTCCTCTGGGAGCTTGTCCTAGTAGTTTCCTGTCTGTTTTATGAGCAACAGATGCTAATAGCTGCTGCAGCACTGCATGTAGATAAACAGCTGAACATGCAGTAGCAAAAATGTCTCCTGCGGATGATTTTATGGCTCGACTTCTCTGGAAATTCGGTGATAGAAGATTTAAGACTGCAGTGCTAATGTGGTGAAAGAAAATGGTTCTTCGGGAGTATTTATCCCTGCTCTAATGGTAAAACCATTAATAACCTTCCAGCAACTTTCCAAATTACACTTAATAGAGCGAGACACAAGCTCAGCTGAAAACTAGACATCTACCTTTTTAACAGTTGATTTTGCCAGAACTGCTGATCCCCACTCCACCAGCGCCAACTTACGAAAAACTAATCTGGGCATTTCCTTAGTTTCCATCTGTTCTCCTCATCCGACTGAAACCATTACAGACTGATCTGACGTTTCTGCTCCTACCTGACCAGCGTCTGGTTGTGCAGGTCCCAGACGACGATGTTGCCGTCGCTGCAGCAGGAGAAGCAGACCTTGTTGTCGGGGGAGATGGCCAGGGCGTAGCAGGCCGGGGCGGACGACGTCAGCTCCGCCTTGATGCGTGGAGTCGGCGTGGCCAGATCCCAGATGGACAGCGTGCTGGCCTCGCCTCCAACGATCAGAGTCCGACCGTCGGACAACAGCTTGCAGGAGCGGATGTAGTTATCCCGGTTCTGATTGGACACGGAGGGCATGTAGTGCATTAAGTTTATGCATGATGCAATCAAATATGCTGCTGCTGCATTTGGCTTCCAATCTCCCATCATGTCTCACCAGACAGTCCAGCTGGGCCATGGGGCTCTTGCTCCCCGGCTGGCTGATGTCCCACACCTTGACGCAGCCTTTGCCCCCGGTGTAGACGTGGCGTGTGGAGGTGCTGATTGTGACGGCGCACACCACCTCCCCGTGGCTCAGCGTGTGGATCTGACGGGCATGACGCGGGATGCCCGGGCCCAGCAGGGCGTCGGGGGGGAACGGCACCGGTTGCATCTGGCCGTCGGCGCTCACATGGAACGAGTAGGCGCTGGGAAGGAGGGAGGAAAGAACTGATTGAAAGATGCATTTATGATTGAAACAAGAGTGATGTTTATTTGGATTTGTGTTTAACTGTGCTTATGACAAAGCAGAAAAATACTGAACCTGAAAAGTGTGGCAGGCTTTTGTATTAAGCCGCCCTCTTTCAATATTCAAAACATTTTTTGCTTCAAGTTTTTTATTAAACACTACTAGCTTTGCCCGTAGGGAGGTAGAACAGTTTACCCAGAGTTTTTTGCAAAATACCTCAAATTTAATCATACCGACTATTGAATAGCAGTTTATGTCCACTTTTAAAATCTTCAAAATGCCAAATTTTCATCTCAATCTGTTGTTCTCTCTATCAACTTGACCAGCTTCCCCGCCCCTTAGAAAGAGACGCATTTGTATTGCGCATCAGTATTAGCATCATGCTGCTAATACTGAACTTCACAGTGAGGAATATGAATTCAGGGTGTTCCAGTATTTATACTGAGATTCAGTGATATGAAGGTCGAGTCTATTCACTAATCAAGTAACTTCTGAAATCAACTCACTGATTTTTAAAAAAATCTAGTATCAAAAAAAGGGGGCTGAATGTAAATGCTCACCACACTCATCAGGTTTTGATCTGTGCAACATTTCGCATTCCAAGTATTTTATTTCCAGCGCTTTTAGTTTGACGATCACAAATTAGATTGCAGTTAAAATATGCTGAAAGTTGTGGTTGTAAAAGGGAGAAAATGTGAAGAAGTTACAGCAAGCCGAATACTTTTGCAAAGCACCGTATTTGGTCTTTGGTAAAATCTCATCATCATCTTGAATGTGTACTATGTGAGACACAATCACATAATTTAAAAGAAAACCTGTGAGCTTTTTCAGGATTCCGTCTCTCCTGCTTTTATTTGAGACTTAAAAATAAGAAAAACCAATCAAACCATTGACCTGGACACTGAGCTGGAAATTTCTGCTGAACTGATGGGATCACCTTTGAACCAGAGAAGATTTTAATAATTGGGAAGAGGAAACTCACGGTTTTCCTGAGGCCGACTGCAGGCTGGCCGGAAGCCCAGGGACCCTCATATGCGAGTGTGGAGACTCGTAGCCCACCTGCAGCAGATAAGATGCTTTAGAATATATATATATATATATATATATATATATATATATATATATATATATATATATATATATATATATATATATATATATATATATATATATATATATATATATATATTACTGGCTTAAGGAGAGTCTAAAAAGACAGTGGTTCATAAAGAAGAGCACTAGCTCATTAAAATGGATAATACAGTGACAGTATCTGGATAAAAAGATCTGAATAAAACAAGATAATAAAAGAGCAAAGAGGTTTTTAAGAGGCAAGGTCACAGACTGCCAGATTCTTAAAGATAAATCACACTGCAGCTGCTTTTCCTTTGAAACACTCATGTCCTCTCCATAAATATCCAGATTTTTGCCCTTTCTGACAGCTTTATATGCTGAGGCACCACATATGACAGTGACACTGCAAAGACAAATTATCTGCAGCGCGCCGGCCTCACCACAGGGGACCGGCCATAGCCCGCAGCAGCTGCAGCCGCTGCCGCCGCTGCAGCTCCATTCATCTGGGGGGAGACCAGGTGGAGGCCGGCGCCGTAGCCCCCCGCTCCGGGCAGGTCTCCGTTCACCCCCGGAGGGGGCAGGCCAAAAGCCCCCGGAGGGTAGGCCCCCTGCACCGCCAGGGGATTCCTTAGACCAAGAGCTGGGAGAGAAGGAGACAGAAGAGTGTTCAAAGCTCTGGAAAACATTTCTGAACAAATTTGTGATTGAAGAAAACAATTCAGCGTGTCAGTCATTCAGGATCCTTCTGTCTGATTTTGTCACCGCCTTGAATATAATACAAAATCTATTAAAACGAGCCTTTCAGACAGCTGTGATGGAGGAGCTGGGAACAAGCTGCAGGACTGGACCACTACTGACCCCTGCTGGCCATCATGGCATCCTGCAGGGAGGCCGCACGTGGTACATCTGTGTGTATCCTCATCCTTTATGTCCTCTGTACATGTAGGTGCATTGTGTATACATGCTTGCTCGCATGCATAATAGAGTGTGCAAAATTGGAGCAGACACCAACAAGTGATGTGTGAACAAAAAAAAAAAAAAAAAAGAAACTGGAATCTAGATGGAGGCTCATTATGAAGCGGCTCACAGTCACAGTCCATCACCTCTCCTAATCCTTCCATTTAAAAAGTGAAGCACGCTGAATATTTCTGCCCACAGCTGCTTATTAAGTCCAGATGGCGGTCGGCGGCGAGGAGCGAGCTGACGCTCATACCAACTACTGCAGCCCGGATTTGACTGACGCAGCAAGGAAAAGGGTCACTGCAGGCTGAAGTGCAAAAGTGAAATCCTATTTCTAATTGATCTGTTGAGTGCAGATTGTTAATTACAGAGTTACACAGTTAGCATTAAAGCTAAGGAACGATTAAACTCAGAGACATGAGTACCAAGTGGGTCGACGCCGGGCTTTCCTGGCACGGGTCTGAACTGTGGGGGGCCACTCGGGCCCGGGGTGTTGGAGTCCTGAGACATAGGGGTTCCCGGCTTCATACCGGGGGTGCTAGATTTCTCTCTCTGGAGGACAGAAACAGAGATAAAGGCAGAGATGTGATGGCAGGTAATTGACTACAGCACATTCATTCATTATATTCAGTCATGCAACAGTGCTCAAAATATTTTTTGGCTCCAGTAAACATGACAGAATAAAAAAATAAAAAAAATGCTTTCAGTGCAGCAGCATCTTCTCCCACAGACATTTTTAGAGAGAAAATGTCTCTCTAAAAATGTGATGTTAATATATTTGTTCAGTGGATGATTAAAAAAAACTGTATTGTTTAACAAAATCACAAGTGGTTCAATTATTGATTCCCCTTAAAATTCATTAAAACTCACTATTATCATCCAGCCAGTGCAGATTGGATTTGGCGTACATTTTAATCTTGCTTTTCAAACTTTTTCAGTGTCAAAAACACACATTAATGCTGGATAATTATCAGGTACTGAAAGTTGAAACTGTCTCAGAGAGGCAGAAGCACTGAACTCTTGTGTTGTGTTCATGCACAAATGTCCATACAAATCTTATACATTTTCTCTTTTAAATCGCTTTATTCAGCCACATATTTATTTTTTTGTTTTCTGGGTATGTTATTTTATAGAATAACTGCATTTTACAGGGATCTGTGTATAAAAGCAAAACACAAAAGAATTCATTCAACAGTAAAAAGACTCAGAAGGCAAATGAATTACAAAACATAACCCACAATGACAAAGTGGCAACACAATCGCTGAGGGATGGCTGAACAGTTGTAGCACAATAAGTGAGAAACTACTGAATGGCAAAATAACAGTGTGGCAGTGTGAAAAAGCGATGTGCTCAGAAAGAAACACTTTAGCTGCACATGTGAATGTGGCACTGCAGAGAAACACGGAGATTTGATGGACAGCACATATTTCCATCTACCTGTGGGGGATCTTTGCCTCGGGAGGGGGACGGAGCGCTGCTTGATGAAGCCAGGGAGGTGGGGCTGGCCTGTGGGGGCCCTTCCTTACGGGACGGTGGGATCTTGTCCAAACCGTTCTCCCTTGATGAGTACGACTGCACGCTGCGGGGGGACGATGGGTCCTGAATGCAAAATGCAACAATGTATTAAATATGACAAAAAGAACAAAAGACATAACTCCAGTTTCATTTTTTTAAATATATTTGACATTTGTCCGGTTTTGAAATCGTTTTGCTTTGTTCCATTGTTTGTCGGGGCCGTTCCACTGCACTCACAACAAACCAAAGACTGCTTAGAGACTGCGCGCATCGTTTAGTTCTTACTAAACGATGCGGCCAACGTTTCTGTTTTGCTTTAAACAAGACTCAGGTTTAAAGTTCAGAAATTTCATCATAACCTTTAAAGAAAATGCTCTCTTTGAAGAAAAACCAACAAACTCTGAATGAGATTCTTTACTTCACCAAAGCCGCCTGTTTATGATTTAACACATTTTCTAAAACATTTTGAAGCAGCTGTAGATTTTGAAGTCCTATTTTCACCTGAGAAAAACTTTCATAAGTTACCTCAAAAATATAGCAGCTCTTATTAACCTAGACTCATACATGTTTGACTGTCCATTAACACACATATGAGAGGTAACTTAGAGGAAGATGTAATGTCTTTCATTACATCTGTCTATGTCCTGCAGTTATATTGTCAGAGCCTGCTGGCAATTCACTGATGTTCATCCTGACATGATTTCCCAGAGCATTTCACTACAAGATAGGAGGTTTAGACTGAAACTATGACCTGAGCTCAAACCCTTTCCTTTTTGTGGAGGCTGTTTAGACAGCATGTCATCCTGAACAAAATCGCCAAGTACCCTTAAAGTCCCTAAAAGGACTTTAAGCCTCACTGGATGCAGAACATTCTAACATCAAAATAACATTCTTTTCCAGCATCAAACTTCTAGACTTTCTTTTTCTTGTGGTTTAAATAGAAGTATTGAATGCAGTAGCCACAAGAGACAAAAAGGACAAAAAAAAAAAAAAAAAAAAAAAAAAACTTTTACTGCTTTTTGACATCTGGGCAAAACAGAGTGTCCTTTTCCAAACCTGTAACTCTTGTGTTAGTAATTGAGATTTGAGTGTCCTTCATAAATCATATTTCTTTGATTTAAGAGTTTTGATCTGATTTGTAGAAATTACTAAAACCTGAACTTTTATTGCAGGTTTTAGTAATAAAACCTGCTATTGGAAAATCTTTTTGATTTTCCAAAAAGAAGTGAAAATCATGTTCAGTCAGTAATTTAAAAACCTAATTTCAGACAGATTCAAAGTTAGAACAGAGGTGTGTCTTGCCAAATCAGAGATAAATGTAATAAAAATACATATCAAAGTAAAAAGCACAAAATTCATTCAGTATTACTTGATTTTTAAGACTTAAAAAAAACTAATCAGAAAAATTCCTCTTTTCAAGACATTTCAAAGCAAAGTAAAATGTTGCCTTAAATTCTATTTTTCGTTTGTGCAAACGTGAAAACTATATTTTTCAGGATTGTACATGCAGGTTTCATTAATTAATTGATCAATTTTTTTAAACACCGCAGGCTGCTTGAACTGCAGCTCAGACTGTGCACCTGTATGCGTTGAGGATGTGTGTGCATCTAAATTAGGTCAGGCAGAAGCAGAGGCGGGCATCATTATTCCTATTCATGTGATTCTGCTGGCTGTGTTTACACGTTGCATGCTGATGAAAGCGGTCAAGTGAAGCAAACAGAGGCCGGTGGCCGCCTACTAACCTCATCCACCACCAAATTATCATCGCTCTTATCCGCATCACTGCCCTGCGAGAGAAAAGGGCATGATGATAAAAAAATAAAATAAAAATACACTCCTTGGTTACCTGCTGTATGCAGAAAGCATAGACAAACAAACTTGACAGGAAGTAAAAATAAACAACAAGCAGTACAAATGTAAACGACCCTTATACTATTTTAACAGTGTACAGTAAATAAGTCTTAAATCAATGACTTTCTACTTTCAAGCAACATAATTGGCTGAAACTCACTCGACTATGTGATTTTACACAGTTGCTCCAAGAAAACAGTACAGAGAGTCAGAATTGTAAATATTTTAGATAGAAAGAGGGCAGTTCCCCAAAGTCTGCTGGTCTTCCACTGCACAAAGACACCGTGTCTTTTATCTGACTCGAATTGGAGGAGTTGGGTGAAACTTTCCTGCAGTTACTCAAACATTTAAGAGTGTTATGAGAGGAGAGTGTCCTCACATAGTCTGTCATAAACTCCTTCTCTTCAGCTTTCCTCTTCTTGCCGTTGCTGAGGTAGTCTGTTGGGCGACCCTTGTCCCCATTGGAGAGGGAGCTCTGCAGAGAGGGAAGGGTTAAAAGGGCAAAAAGAGTGAGCGTTTGTACACGAGAAGATGAAGGATGGAAACGAGGAATTGTATAGAGGAGGAGATGAAGCAAGGAAGTACAGAGGAGTAGGAGAAAGGGCGTGAGGGTGGAAAGGGAGGAAGAGGGTGCTAATGAGGTGAGGGGGAGTGCATAAATCATGTCAGGCTCATGAGCTGCAGAGATGAATGTGAAAGAATATCAGGCTGCATCGACTGGCCGGCCCACTGAGGGAAGCAGCAGGAGGCAGAGTTTTCTTAACGGCAGTGCAAAAGATGGGAGAGGGAGTGAGCTAAAGTCAAAAGCTGAAAACAAATGTGAGAATATTGTGGAACATCATCTCTCCAAACAGGAAAGTTTCAAAACATGGTGAAAGAGACAGATGTGACCTTGTGTTTTTAACTTTACCCGACTAGCTTTAGAATATATTTTCCCACACTTTGTTAGATTATTCTGTGCAAATTTTAGCATCCAACTCCTCACAACTACAGAAATCAAGTTCTATACGCAAAGACAGAAATGCAAAAAAATCAAATAAAAAATGCAATTTTGAGAGTTAAATCTAAAGTGTAAATGGAGAAAAAAGAACAAAATGGACTTTGAAATTGTATAATGTAAAAGCTTATTTAAAGAGACAAAAATATTCGGTGTATTTCTTAAAAACTTTTTGATCCTTTGTCATGCTACAATCATACAATCATAAACATCTATGTGACAGACTAATAAGAATTTGTGTATGATTATGAAGTGGAAGAAATAGGATATATGGCTTTGCGTTGTTAAATATTTATCCTCCTCAAAAAATTCCGCTACCACCAATTATCTTCAGATGATGCTTAATTTGTGAATAGAAACTACTGGTGTGGAAATGAGCAATATAAGCAACAATTTCACTAAACGTTGACTTGTTCCATCACATAAACTGACTTTGTAGTTTAATGTGACAAAATATGGAAAAGTTTCAAGGATTTTAAACACATTTCTGAGGCAATGTAAGGAATTTTGAAGTCAACTTTTCGTCTAACATTTTATAGATATAAATAGCGATGACATTTTAGCTCTTTTTTTAAACTCCAGCATTTGTGGAAAGAGTTCCCCAATTTAGATCAAGATTCCCACTATGAACATTAGTGGAACAAAATGGTGGGAAGGTATGATGGCGCTTCATTAGTGATGTGGGGGTGTAATTTGCACTCACTGGTCCGGCTTCCCGGTCTGATCAGGTGAGGAATAAAACGTCCAACACATCCAGGAAGCATGCAGCAATGCAGCAAGGGCGAGAAAGGACAAAGAAATGCACATAATCATAAAGTTATTCACCGTAACTTCATACAATGTGCAGAAGTATCCCCAAGGAGTATTATTACCAGCAACTATGTCTATGCCCTGACAGCGCTCCAAAGGAAAAATCAATCAGAATCCAACCACGCCAAGATTTAATGCTTACTCTCCTCCTACATCAGCATTGTGTTTTTGTTTTTTTTATGTTTTTGCTGTCTGGCTCCTGCCTGAACATTGAACTCATCAACCCTCTAAGCTCTGCAACACAAAAAGAATGTCATGCCTCATTTAAGGTGTACCTCTGTGGTGCTCTGCTGCAGCGGCGGAGGCTGCCGCCGCCGCCTCCAGGTGTGCCCTCTCATCTTTGGCTGCAAGCTGGGCCCCCAAAGCCCCGGAAAGGGCCAGCAGGCCGGACCCGCCGCCGAGTGCCAGACCGGGGTGGGGCAGTCCTGATGGGTGTGGGCCGACTGGCAAACCCTGGGCGTGCTGGGAGAGGTGCTGGGCCTGAAGCTGCTGCTGCACACGGGAAAATGAATACAAACCCAGAGAGCAAGAGAGAAAGAAAAGACGAGAGAAACTTGGGTGACTTACAAGGAGTGGAGGAAGTGGTTTCACTGGAAGTAATTAAGAAGAAGAAAAGGAAGAAGGAGGAGGAGGGAACTAATTGCTGCGATGTGCACAGAAGGAGAAATGCCAAGGTCAAAGCAGTGGCACAATTAACAGCCCTGTGGTGAAAATTTTGATTAAAAACAAAATTTTGATTAAAGTTTTGAAATAAATTAAAAGGAGAAATGTTTCAATGTTTGCAAAAATGCCAGCAAACATTTAAATTGACTTATTTTGGGAGCACTCACGTTTCTTGAACTGATGCTCGAGTGCGGTCTGAAATCAACGCTCCGTTTTTGATAAACACAGTTTGAAAACGAACAATGAGCCGATGAAGTCAGCGCATTTTAAAATGTAGCACATGCCAACAGGTTGGCATGTGCTACAAAACGACAAAGAAAAAAGGAGGAAAAATAAAATATGGGAGTATAAGGTACACACGCTCTGAGGCAGAGGGGGGAGCCCACGTACCCCTATCGAAGCATTTAGCTCCCCCATGGTCACCTGTTTGGCGCGCTCCATGGCCTGGACCACCTGCTGCTGGTGCTGCGGATCAAACCAGAACATCAACCAGTCAACTTACAGTCCTTAACTTTACATAAAAACAGGAGCATTTACATAAATTAAAACATCATCAAAATGATCATTAATTTCAGAAGTCCAATTCAAAAAGTAAAGCTTGTTTATAAACTCATTACACGCAGCATGAAATTCCAGTCCTCATTCTGTTAGTATTGATTTTTATGGTTTTCAGCTAATTAAAACCCAAGAATAGAAATAACACTTGACTAATTAAAAACAATTTTAACACACAAAAAAAACTTCTGCCCATATTATGTCTTAAACAATCAAGGAGATGATTTATCCTTCTTAACGAGAGTTAATTACAACAAGCTGGCTGTTCACAAAGACCATTCATGGAAAGTTAAATGGAAGGAAAAAGTATGGCAGAAAAACATTTTTAGGCAGAATGGACCCGGTATGAAGGATTATGAAGCAAAGCATATCTAAGAGCTTAGGATAGATTCACAAGGCATGGAAAAAAGTTCCAGTTTGTTCTTCAGCAAACACAGAAGTAACCATGACATGGACTAGGACAACAGCGTTCCTCCTAGTAAACCAATCATAGGAAATCAGAAGCATCTTAGAGAAGATAAGTGAGAGTGTGTTCACCATTCGGTGGAAGATTCAAAAGAGGTTCAAAGTCTTAATTTTTACACAAAAGCAAACCTTGCATTTAATTTCTTCTGGAGGAAAAATGCAAAAGAATAGAATTCACATTGCTTTAGATGCAGTGTGAAGTTTTCACATCACTTCATCTGCTGGTGTCAGTCCACTCTGTTTTATCAAGCACAAAGTCAACTCAGCCATCTACCAGGAAACTTTACAGCATGTCACGCTTCCATCAGCCGGCCGGTTTTCTAGAGGTGCCAATTTTATTTTCCAGCGGTGGCTGGTACCCACCCTAAACACACACACACACACCCCTTCCCACACACACATGCACACATGCAGCCTGGTACTGGTTAAATAATCTTGGTGGTCTCGTTTCTGATTGGCCAGCAAACTGACCTGACCTGAACCCCATAGAAAACCTGTGGCGTAAGATGAGGAACACCAAAACCAAGGATTCGGACAGGCCGCGATTAAACCTGAGCTTCCTGAACGCCTCAGCAGATACAGGATGATCGCTTCCACGTTACGCAGCACCAATGCAGTAATTCATGAAAAGAAATCCCAAAAGGGGACTGACTCTGTATTAGATTTATTTCGACCAATTTTTCTGTACATCTGAACAACTTTCTGTACAACTTTACTGCTCTTAAGTATGACTATAATTTTGTTTGAAAAGAAAAATTGGGTTTTACTGTAATTTGCTTTAAGCCGTACTCTCTAAAATTAACAGAAATGCTTGAAACGCTGCGTTTAATGAAAACACCCAAGTTTCACGTTTTCATCTGAATTACTGAACATTTAAATTTGTTGAGATGTGCCTCAATGAATACATGACAACTTGGACAATTAGTGTAGAATGAAAGCCTTCGAGGAGTATGTTTTCTTAAAAAATATTGCTCTTTAGTCTAAATGGAGGCACACCGGTCTGTCATGTCAGCTCTGTGTGTGTGCATGTGTGTGTCTGACAGATATTGATAAATGTGGGCATGGCCACTTTGGTGTGGGTTCCTGTCACAAAGTAGAGACGGAGAACTGAATGCAGAGTGTCTGCGTGTCCGTGTGTGTATGTGTCCCACCTCCTGCGTCAGAAAGGGGATGAGCTGAGCACATATCACGTTCAACCGCTTGGCAATCTCTGTCTGAAAGAGCAGAAAAAAACAAAAAGATACTGTCACTTTGATGAACAAACACACAAACAATCATACCGCCAAGACCGAGAATGTACACAAAGAAACGCACACACACACGTGAAGGTTACGTGCACACACAGAGTTTTGGCCTGCTTCTCCCAGGGCCGGAGTGGTAAATATTTCAGCTGCTTACATCTGGTCCATGCAAATGGAAACTCTGCCAGAGAGTTTGACTAAAATATTCATGGACAGCATCTGCTGTGGCCACAACCAGCCCACACAGAGAGAGAGGGTGTGTGTGTATGCACAAAGACAAGAGGAAAAGACACAACAAACCCCATCTTGTGTGTGTGTGCGTGGGGGGGGGGTGTGTGTGTATGTGTCTCTGCATATCTGTTTTGTCTCTGTGTTTGTATTTATGCATGTACAGTTTTGTGAGTGTGTGTTCCCCGTTCGGTGGAAGGTTTTTGGGGTTTGAAGGTCTCCTCTTTGTGCTGTGGGCGTGTGTGTCTGCCAGGATACACTCTAAAACATCGCCAGCAGCAAACTTTTCCTCCATTATCCCTCCATTTATCCATTCTTCCTTACCATCCGGACGGTAATCAGTGTGATGTGCACTGTGGTGTTAGCTCTGACACACACCAGCGTGTTTGGTGGCTGGTCCAACGAGGCCGTTAGGGCCAGTAATGATATGCATGCAGAGATCATGACAGCATCATTATGGCTGCAGGCTGTTTATCTTGTTGACAGCAGCTACTCTTTGAAGTGTGTGTTTTTGTGTGTGGGAGAATGCATGTGCATTTCCACCTCCACACAAACACACACCCTCAGCCTCCCTTCTCTTAAGTGATTTATTGATGCTGGACTGAACTCCTCCCCTCCCTCCACCTCCACCCCCACTTCTTTTTTCCTTATGTTCCCCTCTCATTGCTCTGACTAGCCTCATCTCTCCCCATTGGACTCCCAACCCCTGCCCTTCTTCCCTCCATGCTCTGAATCCATCACCCCCACTTCCCCCCAAAAGCCTCCCACCCCCAGGGACACACAATGATTTCTTGTTAGAGAACTTCAGCTACTAAATGACATCTTCAGGAGAGGGGGAGAAAACGGAGAGAACATGAGCAATCTACAGGAGGAGAATAGAAGGGTAGGATGAAATGGGAGAGGGGAAATGAAAAGAGGGGGCGGAGGAGAGAAAAGAGGAGGAATGGGGGCACAGTGGGTTGAGGAAATGACTGTCGAAGGACGGATGTGGGATGAAGGGGAGAAATGGAGAAAAGAGAAACAGAAGAAAGGCGGAGGAGGTGGGGGGAATTCAGTCTGGGTGGAGGCGGGAGGAGGAGAAAGGCAGCAGTGGCGGCACGTCAAAAGAGAAGCGATTGAGATGGCGAAATGAAGAAAGGGAGTGGAGAAAGATAGAGAGTAGACAGCAGGAAGGCAGTGACCTGATTTAAAGTGAAATTCAGCATGGACTGAATGTCTGCGAAGGAGGCCGAGGTGGAGGAGGGGATGCAGACAAACAGGAGATGGAGAAATCAATGAAGCAATGGAGAGGAGAAGAGACATGGATAGTGTAAATGATAATATTAAAAAAGGAGAGATCAAGAAATAACACCATTAAGAAAAAAGCCAGAAAGATTGGGGGGGGAGCAGTGCAGGAATGACAGGAGAAACAAACAGGGATTAATGATGGGCAAGAGGGAAGGGCAGAACTCTCTAGCTGTGGTGGAGAAATTAATTCTGTTTGTGGATCTTATTAACGCCTCCGCAGTGCAAACATGCTCTAGAAGTCCATCAGAAAACCGAGATTAGCGGTAGAGAAAGAAAAACACACTTTTTGTAAAAAAAAAAAAAAAAAAAAAAAAAAGAGTTACTCAGAGCAGAGAAGGATGTCAGTCAAAGGATGAAAGAAACCAGAACCCCCCCCCCCCCTCTCACCCCCCCACAAAGTTTTAGGAGAAACGGAGCAAAGCAGCAGACCAGGACATGACTCACCTGTTTGTGCATTTCGATGTTAAGGCCGTAGGACATTTCATAATACTGAAACAAAAAGAAGATTAGGAGAAGATCATAATTTTACAAAATAAAGAATAGGACTGAAATAATTCTTTGTGCTGAATGGCTTTTAGATATGAAGTGGTGATTATTCATTGACTGCCGAAACAAAGATGCCTACAGTTTCATCTTTCTAGTTTAAAATGGCAATAAAATAGAGTTAACAAAGATATTCTTTTATTGCCAAAAGCTTAGATTAAAAAGCCCAAGATTAACAATGAATCCTCAACATAATTGTAAACTGTCACAGTAAAACATATTCCCATCAGAGCTTTACTCTAAAGATGTGCTCAAATACCATTTAATCTTTACCAATATGATCGCTGTTTTGTGCATCAGTTATAGCTGCACAATATCTTGATTTGCAAGCATCACTGAAATTTCAATATGCATCACAAAGGACTGCTGTATTGCAATATTTAGTAGGTTAATATGCGTCAAGGGTCTATATACAATATAAACTATGCAAACCAGAGGGGAGTTAGATGAAGAGCAAACAGTCTGCTGATGTTTCTGCTATGATAACCAAGCTGCATTTTTGTGATGTTGTATTAGGTGCAAACATTTTATGAGCATAATTGTGCAGCAGACAGGAGTGGGACAGACGCAAAGGAAAACAAATTAGGCTTTAACAACCTCACCGCCAGCACAGTCACAGAACACTTTGCGTCTCCGATCCCAAAAATAACGAAAAAATAATCACTATGAAGTAAAACAGGTGAGTGCTCATTTCTACAAACCTTTATTAGGCTTACCCATAAAACAACAGGATATTAAGGAAAGATAGATTTTGTGCTTTGCATAAGTCTGTCTTTAATGATCAAATCCAAAAATGCTCCAAATAAAACTACAGAGAAACAATTCAAACTAGTGGAAACTTTTTGCTGCCAGAGTCCTCCGACTGCAGCCACATGCACTCTGAGGTGCCGTATGTCGCTAAAAGCACATCACCACTAATTTAACCTCGACTGCTGAAGTCAGAGGCAGAAGCAACTCTAGTGTCACTTCAACCTAAGCCAGAAATACAAATTGATTGAAATTGTGGTTGGATGAACTACAGAGATAATCAGGTCTAATGTGAGCTGCTGGACCGCTGCTTTTATCTTAAAGCATGAGGAGCTGTGAGACACGCCGGAGGAGATGAATGCCACGGAGATGGCTGAGGATGCCCCTCTTCCCTCAGAGATGGACAAAAAGGAGAACATTTTAAAGTCAGATGCTTTGAAAAGTGACAGGCTGACATTTGCTTTTCAGTGCGGCTGGTAGTGGGGAGAGGAGATTGGCAGTGGAGCAGCCAAAACAGGCTGGCAGGCTGGAAGAGGAGATGGCAGGGGTCCCCTGTCTCCAGATATTTATCCTGGCAGTCAGCATTCATATGTGTATGCGTGTGTGTGTGTGTGTGTGAGTGCAGGTGTGTGCGTGTGTGTTTGTGTTTCAAGCACAAGTCTACAACTGTGTGGGCGTGTTCACCTATGTGCTTTGCATGCTTTGGTGCGAGTATGTTTTAAATCGAGCCATGCGAGTGAGCACACACTCCTCTGTCTGTGTGTGTTTGCCTCTAAGCCTCCATAAAAGATGCCTTCCCTGGCAGCTCCACCTAGCAGTTCTTTGCCAAGTTTCGCCTGTTGCTTAGCAACATCCAAACTACTCCAAATCATCAGCCGGCAAAAAAGAGCCTATGCCAGCTACCATCTCCTCCCCCTCACAAGCTTAAGACTCCGTGCCAGAATTGCCACATAGCTGTTTTTTTGGAACAGCAGGTTCTGGGCAGCTCACACTCCGTCAGCTGTGCCGCTTGTTGGCTCTGATCACAAGTAAATCAAGACTTGGCATGGGGAGGGCATGGGGGGATGGCAGACTTAAAAATCAAAGATGGACCAAGGGTTTTGGCCCCTTATTCATACAGAAAACATAATCTGCCGTTGGAGTACATGTCAGAATATTTATTCTTTTGCGTATTTTTTCCCTATGATTTCATAACATTGTTCTGGAAAACTTCAGCTCCATAATTGTGGCAACAATGCAAAGCAACCCAAGTGAAAACTTTTCATCTATAAAATGTAACACATAGAAAATAATTAGATATCAATAATAAAGAACAACATAATTCAAAATGTGAAAATATTGAGGAGTTGCCGATTCCTTGTATTATTGTACTTCTCATTTTAGGAAAACTTGTTGCTTTATCGCTTTAAAAAAAAATGGACTGCAGACTTCATGTGAACCATGCATGAACACATTGAAACTGGCTTGTTTGAACTTAGTACAGCTCTTGTTCCAGTGCTGTGGGTCCCAACCTCTTTATCTGACAGCAGCATGGGCAACAAACTTTGAGGAACCAATCCATGCATGCATGCAGTACCAAGAACAACTCATTTTAGTATAAGCAACACATAACATGTACTTTAACACACTTTTTATAGTACTAAAAACCAAAGACTTATGCACTTCTCTCATAAGTGTTTTAGTCCTTTCAGGAAAAAATGGATATCAGAATTTAAACTCAGAGTTGGTGCCTCTGTTTTCTTCAACTCTTATTTAGCTGACTGGAATCCAGAAAGTTTAAGAGACACTTTTTGTATTGTACACATACAGTTAATGTTGTAGTTTTTCAGACACCATTGTAAATATTACTGTGATGCAACGCAGCTCTAGATGAGATTATAACACACACACAAAACTTTAAGTGACAGCGAGTTGACCAACTTCAGGGAACTTTCTTTGTTAAACAAATTACTAATCTAATGTTACTAATCCTGTTTCTACATCATTCATTAGTTCATCTATAAAAACTTAATTCTGGAAAATAAATCTACATACATGCAATAAAAAAAGATTCACATCTTCTTTGCCAGAGAGTAACATTGTGGATTATGATTACATTTTTTAAAAAAATGCTTGAACTACAACTGTTGCTCTGATATTATTTGGAATAATCTCTTGAAACAAAGTAAAACTGCTCTGAATGTTGGATCCTAACTTTGATTTTGTCTGATAAGCAGAAAAAAATAATTGCATGTGCATGTGTTTTTCAGTTTGAAATTTCAATCTTTTTTTTTTTTTCTTTGGCTATGTGGCAAACAGTTGAAAGCGATTTCTGTGACTTGGCACTGCGTTTGTTTTTGGAAGAGGCGTCTCACCATAACGTAGTGTCTTTGGATCTCGGTCTTCTCCGTGGCCAGTTTCTCACACTCCAGTTTCAAACTGCAACAGAGGAGAGCAGAAAACAAACTGTTTGGTGTATCATCCTCCGAATAAAAATACACAATGCAATTAGCGACATAACAAATTACTCCTCCAGCCCTATTCTCATCCCCTCCCCTTTCCACTTCTGTCCTTTCATCGCTCACTGGGGAGGAGGGAGCAGGGTGACTGGAGTGCTGACAGCCCATTATCACCTCAGAGCAGAGCAGAAATAGACAAAGTCACGCTTGGAGCCTGAAACACAGCCAAGACTGCAGGGAGTTCACATCCAAGGTGTCTCTTTGCTCCTCGCACTTCCTCCCTCTCTCTGGACAACTTTCAGTACATCCATGGACCTTCTCTCCCATTTGACTGCTTTCCTAATTATCTGCAAACCCTTCTGTCTTAAGTGTCAATTTGCTCCTCATTCACATTGAATTTTTAATTAAAGTTGTAACTTCAGCGTTAAGTGGAGCAAATAAGAAAATCTGAGAAGAAAATCTTTGTTTTTCTTTCTTGCTTCCAAAGCTGCTGTCCTGCAAAAACTGGCGTTTCCAGGTCCAGACCCATAACTTCGTCTCTTTTACGTTTCGTGCTCATTCTCCCTCAAAAATAATTCTCTCCTGCACCTCACCTCCAAGCTCCCTCCCAAGCAAGCCAGTACATTTGGGCCCTTGGCAGTTTACACCAACTTGTTTGCAGGTAGCAGATTGATTGATTATGTGGGGGCAAGTAACAGGAGGGGGGGGGGGGGTTGGTTGTTGTCGCGGAGAGGTGGGACACTGGAGGTGGGTGGAAAGAGGGTCGTTTGGTGGGAGAAAATTAGAATATGATTAATACTGCAACATTACCCCCAGCCGCAACAGGTAATAACGTCCCCGTCCGCTCCCTTCCTCTAGTGCCGCGTGCGCACACGCTCATAATTGACTCATTTATCATTGCCAGCCAGTTGAGCAGACAAGGGAGGTGAGGGAGAGAAGCAGGACGACAAGTAAGGAGGAGGTGGTGGAAGAAGTATTGCGAGGATTAAACCCCTCACCCGCTCTCCAGATTTTATTACAGTGGAATTGGCTCTCGGCAGGATTTTCTCACAGCTGAGCTGAAAACTGGTGAAACCGTTTGTGTGGAGCCATCCGTTTCTTTTTTTCCCCCCCAGTTTATAACATTAAAAAACTTTAAACGCTTTGACGACTTCACATATTGAGCACACACTGCTCGCCATCTAAATAATGCAGAAGTTAAAAATATTTAAGATGACAACTTACTGATGTTACTTAATATTTTAGTACACTTAATTTTTCCACAAATTAGATCCAAGGAAGAAAAGACTTCATATTTAGAAATGCACAGGTGTTTCTCCATGCTAAGAGTAGGGCTGGATGATATGACTGAGAGACATAAATGGTAAATGGCTTGTGCTTCTTATCAGGTTCTTTGAAGCCCAAAGTATTTTCCACTACATTCACGTGGCAAGCTACTGGATAGTAGCCACAGCCGGGGCAATCCGACAGAGGTGAGGCTGCTATGCACCAGCGCCACCAGATCCTTTGACCACCACCATCAGGCAAGGTGGGTAAAGTGTCTTGTCTAAAGACAAATCGACACAGGGAATCGAACCAGAAACCCTCTGATTGTGGGACAATTTACCACTGTCTCCATCATTGTCCCATGTATCACAATATAAAGAGTTTGACAGATAATTATTAATTAGATGTGAGCTTTGATCACCTTTCTGGTTTGTCCAGTTTCCTGTTGAGCTGATATACTCATTCACTCACCGTTATTTTATTTTTAAGCAGTTATGAGACACAGAGGTAAAACCTGAAACTGCTCCTGCACAAGTAACTCAACAGGTTGTTGCTCGACAACCAAAGAGGAGGCTTAGCTAGCTGGCCATGAGAAGTTGAGAAGTCCCTCCATCTACATCCCCCAGAGTGCTGTGGGGTTCTGGACCAGAGTTCAGTGAAATTATTGAACTTTGTATCATATTTTCTATTGATATTGATCCTGTGTCTATCACGACATATTACTTATTGCAGAGCCCTAGCCGAGATGATAGTGTAGGTTGTTTTAACCGCCCTTAAAACATGATATTTAAAGTTCAGAATGCATTTGGTATGGCTAAAACTCTTATTGTGACGGTCTACCCTACTGAGCTGTAAAGTGGGGCTACTGACCCCTTTATTTTTGACTGTCCTGCCAAGTATAAAGACACCATAATTTTAATGATTGCAGTGCAACAATTCTAACCACCTGCTAACGTCATACAAACCAGAACCTTCTACACAGCGCAAACATCCAACTAAATGAAAACTTAGTCACCAGATAGCTAGCTGCCAGAGGAGGACCAATTTTTAGTTTCTCTCACTACCATTATAATTAACATGCTTATTTTAAATCATTTTAACTAGTTTATGAAGCAGAATGAAAAGAAGAAAAAACAAACTAAAGTGTCTGAGCAGCAGCACAGAATTAAAATGAATAGAATGTGTTTTATAAATGAGCTCTATGCTTTGGCAGATTGTCAACACTTTGTATTAATCTTAGGCTAACCATAGCACAACAAAGTTGCTCTGTTTTATTGTTTTGTTTAGCATGGCAGAAGCTGGATTTGGAAATGCTGACAGAATGTTTTTGGAAATCTCTGATACAGAAAGTATCTGCATCCTCAAGAACATGCACACACACTCGCATGCACATTTAAAATGTCCAATGTCAAAACCTACTTGACTCAGCACATTTAGTTTGTGGCTAATAAATCTTAACACAAGTCGTAGACAGAAAATCTCTCTTACACCTGAAAAATTTGCGTTTGGCACTGGACAACAGCTGTAAAAAGCGGCACTGCTAATGTATAGACATCCACCCACAGACTGAGCTCTTCTGCTTAGGAAAAGACCTGCAGGTTGCACCAAGAAAGCAGTAACCTTTCCTCACAAAATGGACTTCAAGGAATGAAATTACAGTGCGAGTGTGTAACCATTATGTGACTGTGGGAGCACAAAAGAGTTAGATGGAGGGAGTAAATGAGGGAGAGAGAGAGAAGAGGAGAGAAGCAAGTAGAAAGTAGGTATTTCTTGTTGTAGTGATTGCCTGTAATAATTAGTGTTTGGCAGAGCACCGTTTAGTGAGAGGAGGGAGAGAAGTTCCAGAGGACGAAGAGAAAGACAGCAAATAGGGGATGAAACTAGACTGAATGAGCGAGCAGGACAAAGACAAGAGTAGATATGAAATGAGTGTGTGTGTCTGTGGTAGGCTTGGACGCTCCAATCTTTCACTGGCGGTGACGGGAGATAAGATGATCAGCTGAATGTGCTACAAATCTGCAGGCAGCCAGACAGCTCTGTCAGTACCGCACAGGAACTATACACACACCCACACACACTATGTGAGCATCAACAAATGCATGCGGCTAGTCGCAGAATAGCATCATGCAGAATATAAACACAAGCACATAGAAACTGTGCAAAAATTAGAATATATCTAGTATATATAGAGCCAAATCGACAGAGAGCTGCTAAATAAACAGCAGAAGAACACCCACATGCATTCATGAGAGCCTGCAGACAGAAGCAGCTAATTCTATTCCTTTAGAAAAATGTAGTAAACTTTTAAAATGGTGCATTCACCATTTATCAGCCAAGATCAAGTTAAGAAAACACCCAGATAAGACCAAGACTTTAATGTGCCTGACCAAACCAATAAGATTATTTTCAAGACACGTCTTTAAATCACACATTTTTGTTCATTTTCTTTCTTTTTTTTTTTTTTTTTTTTTTTTTTAGAAAATCTTCCTATTTCAACTCATTAACAAGTCAGGGTCCAGATTAATTGGTCATCTAACTTTTCACTCAGGTGCACTGTGACAATGTTTACTTTATATAAGCAAATCTCAATTAAATGCTAAAAACAGACAAACTTAAACAACTCTGACAACTAAATATATCGACTTAAATATTAACTAAAAGGCAGAGAACTGAGAGGAGATAAGTGAAAATGTAGGATTCAACAGCATCCTCTCCTAAATATAGTACAGAAAAAAAACTTCTTTATTTGTCCTGAAAAATGCTTCCCATCATAAACATTTAGGTGGCAATGTTGAAAAACCAGAAATTACATTTAAAAATTACTGGTCACATTTTATTCAACACTAATCATATGCAAGGTTGGTATGAATAGTCGTTTGCCTCATTTGTCAAATCTGTCAGTCCTGTGATGCTGTGATGAACTGGCTGCCTGTCTGCATGAGCTAGTTTGAGTTTCCTACAGTTTAACCTTGAGTAAAAATGCCAAGTTTTCATGATATAACAGTATTCATACCACTTTAAACCAAAGTATCAAAAACAAATCCCATTCCTTTTGTTTAAAAAGCAGGAGAGCAGCAATAATTCATACTGCCATTTAAATACAGCTTGCAATTCTTTTATTCTTAAAAGTTCTTATTTTTGATAATTTTGGTTAACAAAAATCTAGAATTAACTTATAAATTCAATAGGAGTAATAATAAGAGAAATAATGTCTCTTCTGTAGTTTTGCTCTTTAAAGGTATCAGAACTTTCACTAGTTTCTTGAGATACATACTGGAGGTTTTTAATTCTCCATTAAATGTGTGGGTTTACTTTGTGTACCCTTGGGATTCGCCAGTCACAAACATACATGCTGGGCAAAATTGACATTGATCAACAAGTCATGTCCACTTGGCGGCAATGGCCTCTTCTGAGCCGTTTGCTGGGACAAGTTCCAGCCCTGTCTGTCTCCCTGAACAGGACAAAGCAGATGGCAAAGAAAATAGATGGATAAGGTGCTTAGTGTCAGCTCTACAATCAGACAGATTTTGAGCTTAAAACTTGGCACAATATAATATTTTGAAGAATTTGTTCCATGAAATGCTTAAAAACTCATGCACAATTCTGCGGTGCTTGTGCTTTGTGTGTACATACCGGACTGAAGCTCCAGTGCTGAACAACAATCCCCAAATGTCAAGTATTAAAAACTGGCAACAAATGTAGGGCTAGCCAATTAAACAAAGAAAGAGGAAAACAAAATGCTATATTTATGTTTTTTTGAAGGAGTAAAATATACAAGAACCAGTTGTATGTTATTAAGAATAAGATGGCATTATGTCAGGTCTGGAGCAACAAAAAAAAAAAGAAGAAAAAAAAAAGAGTTAATTTAGGACGAGGCATGGATCAATAAGAAACAATATGTTAACCGTGAGTAAAAAAAAACAAAAAACTCATGGGTTCTAAAATTAAATAGTATAATACGATCAAATAGATTTATTCAAAGCAAACTTAGAAGCAACTGTAGTTTTAGAACAGGAGACTCCTTTCACAAAATACTAAGACAGAAATCTGGCTCCTTTTTGGTGAATTAGTTTACTTGTATATGGGCAAGCCAACTTTGAGGGTCAATTGAGTAATTAAGTCAAAATATAGTTTGTATGAGCAGACTGTTGCTGGATTTAAAGTGTAAAATCTAAACTCTAAAATCACAGAGAAGAGTAAGAAGGTGAGATATACAACATAAATTTAAAGCTCATCTACCAACAGAATTGCAACACCGAGTTCATCCATCGCTATTTTAAAAAGAAGGATATGGAGAGAGTTCAGACAGATTTTATTTGTAGTGTTGATGCCAATGTCTAATAATTTCTATATTTTGCAAGAGGAAATAGCTTCACAATTCAGCTTTTCTGTCAATTTTAACTGTAATAGACATTAAATTACAGATCTCTGTTTTAGGTCGTCTGTGGTAGAGTGAACAAATCCTTCAGTTAAGTAATTTAAGAGGTTTTTAAATAGTTTGTTGAAATGTTTTAGAGCCTTTAGGTTCTAAGGTGAAAATAAGAACTGCAACTCAATAGAAATATGGATCAGTGAGTTTAGAGATCTTTAATTCTGTTCGCAAAAGTAACCACTGGAAAAGTATCCGAAGTTAAAACCTCATTGTGATCTTAATCCAATGTGTTGATGATGTATTGTTATTGCTTTGTTGGTGGAAATTTACTTCTTTTCTTTTGGCATAGATGTATTTTAACATTCCTTTCCACTTACGAAGGTAGGTAAACAGAACATCAGGATCAGCACGCGTCGCTTAAGATTTTGCAGTGACAGATTAACACATATGAGTGACTTTACTAAGGTTTTAGATCACATTTGCTTAGATACCATAGGAGAAATGTTTTGTTGCCCTAAAGCCACAATTTTCAGTTCCATACAAAATATTCTTCAAGGAGTTGCGTTATCAAGACCCCTTTCTCCACTGACATGCTAGCTGGTTGATGTCTGGTTCGGTTCTAGCCAAGTTGGGTGTCTCCATCTGCAGTGTGTTCCTCATTATGTGAGCGTAAATACTGGCAGGGCGGGAATGTGAGGACGTGACTCTACAAGAGCTGTGGAGGTCATTTTCTCATTTACCTTCAGCGGCTAGTTTCTCCAAACATTTTTCGGAATGCGTATCTGTGGCAGGTTGCTCCATCCAGTTGACACTGAATGCACTTTTCTGCAAGTACCACCATCTTCGCTTGTCCAGGAACGTAAATTCATGGCCCAATTAATAAATGCAATCGCTTGCCCACAATACCTGAGTTGGCCTGTCTTACGCCACACCTGAGGTGGTTTAAAAAGCCTGGATGAACTGAGCAGGATCTGCAAATTGAGACAAATCTGGCAAACGCTGACTGGGAAAAACTTAGGACCTATGTCACTTTCCGCACAACTAAACTCAAGAACCTCTGCAATGTTTCTGCTTTGCCGTTTCCAATAAGTACTCATGTAATCAAGTTCTGTCAAAATGGCATAGAGGAAACACACCTTAGGAATTACTGCTACTAGAACCAGTTTTTCAGGGATAAAGCAAGACAAACGAGCCAAGTTAAGTCCTCAAACTTAAGGAAGCTTGTCTCCAAAATTTAGATTTCAACAAACTATAAGGGAAAGTAGTGGCTACTTGTTGAAAAAAGTATGAGTGTATAAGGAATGCTGACTTGACCTAATCTTTTGGATTATATATCAGTATACAAAAAAAATAAAAATCTGAACAGGCATTACTTAGCTTTGACACTAGTTAATTTCAACCACTTTTGATTTGTACTAATGAAAAATAAATGATTAATCGATCGACATGATCTTAAAATGACACAGTCAGTGCATGGGTGGTTACAACTGCCTTGTAGTATTTGAGCAGAGTGGAGGAGCTCTTTAGGGATGAGTGGCAGCATATTAGAGGTAAGTGGAGAGCCTATCTGACTCTACAGAGCGCACACACACAGCATAGTGCTCGCAGTCACCAAGAACAACCTGTGTGTTTGCAGAGACTGAAAATTACAGTAATGAGAGCTCTGTCAGCAGCTCCTCCCGCTTCCCTTCAGTTTGCTGATTACAGCCTGTTTCGATAGTTGAAACACAGCCACACACACACTCCCACATACAGGAGTAGTTGGCCCACCAATGACCCTTTAATTAATTAACTCTTCCCTGTCTTTAGCCTAGTTGGTAATTTTTCTCCCCATCTCAGAGAAACAAAACATCAATTTAGAAATTTGCCCTCTGACATAACCCTTGCCACACACCCAGTTAGATAAAAAAACCAAGTTGCAATCCATCAACCCTAATCCCTGCATTGACTCTTCTGTTGTCTAATCCAACATCAGAATATAAACATCTTCCTTGAAACAAAACAACACAACCGAGCTCTGGTGTTTCAGGACATCTATTTGTGTGAAGATAATTGGAGTCTGAGTACATGCATTAGCCTGAAGTGTACATGAATAGATCAGTGCATCTATTTGTGTGGGCATTGGGGTCATGTTGTGCCTCCAGGGTGAATTGTGTCCATGTGGGTCTGATTACATGAAGGTGCAGTCTGCAATCAGAGATGCAGCTCTGCGATACAACCTGTTGGATTATACAAGGCCACTGCTAATCCTGCCAACTGCTGCTGGTCTTTTCTAAAACCGGAGCCAAACTGAACTCCATATAGTCGTTGTCGGTTGGTTAACTTATATCCAACAGCCTCTAAAAGTTACATCGCTAAGAGAAGAGTTGAGGGGTTTTGTTGAAATGATGAATTTTCTTTTTACAACATAATGGATGTTTTATGACCTCTGAGCAGCATGTGGCTTGGGATGTCGACATGCATGACTGGGCTACTTGGTGATTGAGCAAACAAACATAAAAAGTCTTCAGTCTGCATTAAGTGATGCAATATAACTATACTGGATTCTTACTGCTAATTAATGAATTGTCAAATATTTGGAGTAAAGCTTAAAATCACTTAAGGGTCAAAAATGGGAACATGTTAAGACAGAATGATACAACAAAAGCTCAGATTTAGCATCACAATAGGCTGAAATGAAACAAAATCTTTAACTTGACACTTAAAGGCAAAGTAAGAGCAGCATTGTCGAATGGAACCGTTTTACTATCAATTTAGTAAAAAAAACTGGCATTGAAAAATAAATGTTCAAGAGATAGCAGACTCTCATAGAGGACAATTCACTGATTTCCCAAAAGGAAAAACATCTTAAACCCCTTAAGCAGATACCAGAAAGGTTGAATGCTTTACAGCAAAGCTGCACTGTTTTATTGTTTGAGCTTAAGTCTTAAGGTAACGGTCGACGCTTTATGGAATACACAGGGATTACAATTCTTATACTTTTAGTGTCCAAGTATAAAGATGCTACAAATCATTTAAAATGTTAACTAAATCATTTTGGTTTTATTTACAGAGTAAAATCCTATTTGAAACAATTGCTATGAGTAAAGGGCCAAACAACTGGACAGACTGATGGATAATTGAGTGGGCAAACAGACTGATGGACAGGTGGAAAAAGGTTTTAGACAGACAATAGGCAGGAAACTAGAAAATATTTAAACGAAAATCCATACAATACAAGAATGGGTATGACCCATTTGGAGATAGATACCCACTATAATGCAAATGATCATTTCTTGAGAAGTGAAGCAGATAAACATCCTGAATTAATAAAAGGTGGAAAAGCTGCAATTTCAGTGGCATCTTTTCCACATCCCTTTTGCATCAGTCCCTTTTTGTTGAGTAGTTCTCTTAGAATATTTATCATAATCGGAATCAGCAGTTTAGATATTAAAACTGGAAATTGTATTGGCCAGAAAAAGCCTAACTGGTCCAACAGGCACAGCATATTTTTTTAGAGGAAAGACTAGACCCTAGCCTCAGTTTTGTTGAGTTTACACTTCAGCTTGTGGCGAGCAAAGAAGAGAGAGAAATAAGAGCACACACAAACACACACATTTGTTTGAACAGGGCAACAGTAGCCATGGGGTATAGAGTTTTTTTTTTTTGGATGTTGGGTGTGTGTACAAAAGAAGCTTGAAGTGGTGTAGAAAGAGACTCTGGTCACTGAAAATCAAAGCAGGATGAGAGGAGAGAAGTCAGGGGGTGGGAACCATGTGAAGGTGTGCCAAAAAAACAGAGTAGGGGGGAATGCTACATAAGCAACCCAAATCCCCACATTCAAAAGTTTTCAGAGAACATTCCTGTACATCAAGTTAACCATACAGTCAGTACACAGTAAAACACAACTCAGAGTTGTGGTAAAGGTTGGGCGTGAAACTGAAAAGTATGTTACAAAACCAGAAAGTTTAACTTGGACCAACATTTAGAATGGTATACTGATGTAAAGTAGTCATGTAATAGAAAAACACATCAATGAACAAGTTTTGTACTGTGAGCAGTAGTGGTTCTATTACCCCACCCCACAAAGCAATAACACTTACACAGTGTATTGTAAGCATGATGGGTGACCAGGCTTTACTTTCCAAACCGTCAGGCCAAGGATTGTTTGTTTATTTATTTTAAAGAAATTTTTTATACACCTTTAACAGTGATAGGCTGAACGATTAAATGCATTTGCAAGAATATCACAAAAAATGTGCAATATCTAAAATTTTTATTCAATTTCCTGCACCCCTTTCTTGTGGACACAAAGAGGGGATACATGTATGTTATGTGGAATTATTTGGCTATAAAAAGATGCTATGCACAATGTTGCTGCCTCTCAAAATAACACTACGAACTTTTATCAATTCTTGAAAAAAAACAGCACAAAGACGTTTACGATATTTGCATAGATAGAATGCCAACAACCAGCACTTCGATTTCAAGTAAGCAAAGTACAAGGCGACATGAGTCACTGACCGAACAGTTTAATATTACTCCTTATGAACATGATTTGAAATGGCATGAGAAAATAAGTCTGATAATGGAGTTCATAGCAAAAGATTCACCGCCCATTTGTTGATGATGCTCATATTTTGTTTTTTTGTTTTTTTTGCAACAAACGATTTCTGATCAAGCCTTGTAGAAATGCCAGAGTCGAATGATGGATGACATTGACAAAGATTTGAATCTTACTCTACAGTAAAGGCAAAATGTCAAAATAACTTTTGTGCGGTTATTAAAAATAACCACTCTAATCCAAGGCCATGTGCAGCTGGGTAGGTTCATTTAAGAATGTTCAAAAGTGCAGATTGTTTACAAAAATTACGAATGCATAAGACCTTGCACAAGTCGCATATTAAATTGTAATTACAATACTGAAGTAAAAAAAAGGGGGGGGAAACGTGAATTTGAATATTTTTCGAAGTCGCTCGGACCTAGTGACATCACAGACTGATTAAGATAGGTTTATAGTTGACACACTGAACTCGACTTACACCAGTGGTGCCGTTCCCTTGGCTTGGTGAATAAAGACTAATGTGTGGCATTTGTGTTTACACCTCACATGCTCTGATCAGTAAAGCCTTAATGAAATATTTAGTCAAGCATACAAACACTCATTATTGTCCATTTTAGATCATAATCATTTTAATTTATTTTATATTAAATGTGACCAGCGTTAAATAGCTTGATTTAAGATTCCTTGGCTGCTTATTTAATTAGTATTTAACTGATGTGCAAAAAATATATGTATTTTTTGCGTTTGCCTTTTTCAAGAGTAGGTAGTCTATGTATTGCTACAAAAGGCTTCCAATAATTTACAATTGTCCAGTCATATTTTGAAATTTTCTATCAACTTTGAACATTTTTAAACACAAAAACATGGTAGGTCATTGGCGGACTGCCCTAGCTGCTCTACCATCAGGTATATCTACACTGCTCAAAAAAATAAAGGGAACACTTAAACAACACAATATAACTCCAATAAATCAAACTTCTGTGAAATCAAACTGTCCATCTAGGATGTGTTATTTGAGTGTTCCCTTTATTTTTTTGAGCAGTATAGTTTTCAGGGGGGAACCCTACTTTCACCAAGCCAAAGTAGCAGAACAGTACAGTGGAAAAAGTCTTCAACTTGCTACACACCCACCTGTGGTACTGTGTCTGCAGGAACTGAAACTCCTCCTTTATGCGGTCCAGAGTTTCTGGATAGGTTAGTTTCAGTGACTGGGGAGTCCCTGAGGCTGCTGCTGCCGCCGCCGCCGCTGCCGCCACCACTGAGGCTGAAGACCCCGGGGGTGGCTGAAGAGGCGCCTGAGAGAGGGGAAAGAAAAAAGAAGAAATCCAATTTATAGTCACTAATGAGAACACCGTGTGCATTTATAAGTGCAGGATAATTGCCAAAAGGGAGTCACTGTTGGCATCAGAACTCCAAATCCTGTCAACAACTTTGTGGTAACAGCTGAGGAATTTTCTGTGGAAAATGACAAGTGGCAATAAAAAAAAAGCACATTTTAGCTTTTAATAAGAGCCAATATCTACAACACAATGTTCAAAACATCCACAGGAAGCCATAAAATGTCAATACCAACGATGTCAATGCTGATCAATGAGCGGGAGGAACATAGCCTAATCCAGAAATGTTGTCATTGCCCCCAGAGGCAAATCTGAATAGGCCAGCAATACTCGGATGCATATATGGACTTCCCAGTCAAATAAAAAGACTGAGTTCATATCTCAATATAAAAGTAGAGCACCATTTTTTGTTAAGTGGAGGAGAAAAAACAAAAACAAAAAAGCAAAAAAAAGCAAAAAAAACACACCTCATCATTACTTATACCCCAACCCCCCACAGCCTCTGAAGATAGTCTCTCTTCTCTGCAGGGTGCACAGCAATTAGGAGAACACAACTGTAGGGGTAATGCTGCGAGACAGGCAGACAAAAGGGAGCTGAGAGACGGTCTAAGAGGGTGGTCGGGTCTGTCCGTCTGTCTGTCTGACTCTGTGTCAAAATAAAGCGAGAGAAGAAGCCGACAGTTTTGGGGACAGCTGGCTCATAAGCTTCACAACATGTAACCAAGATGGTGATGTTCACTTACTCGAAGGATTCGATTCTGATTCATCTGATGTTAATAACAATACTACAGAATCCAGAAATGGGCTTAGTGCGGAATATTTTCAAGCAATCCTAAAATGGACAAGCCTACACAGCTTATAAGAAAAAAAATTTACAAAGATTACAGATCAGCTATTGTGCCAGTTTCAGGCTTATATACTGAGATGTGTTGCAGATGTGTTGATTACTGTGCTACGTCCTCATTAAAAAAAACTAAACTCAGATGTATAACACAGAATCCCTGGTGGTTTATAAGACCAACAACACTAACGACGCCCATTTCTCTTCAGATGTGCAGTTTTTGATCACACAAATACAGCCTGCGTGTGGAGTAAACTGCGCTACTTCTCAGCAGCTTAATTTCTTGCGTTCAGGCAGAAGGATACAACTTTCCACATGATGCCACGTAAACGCCAAGGTTTTCTTATTGCACCATCTTCCTCTTTAGGGTGTATTAAAAGAGTGAAACTTAATTTGTTTTTCTACAAATATTCCTAACCGGTAGCCATCTTGCTTCTTCTGGTTGCCAGGGGATTTGATTAAAGTATTATCATCCTTTCCCAAAAGGGAACAAAAAGAAATCAGAAAATGCTCTGCATTTTATTCCCATTTGTAGGGCAATTTAGTTTTGCACTTGTCAAACCAATATATGTAAAAAAAAATTTTAAAAACATTTTAAAAGTGGTCATACCAAGTGAGTCTATGAAGGCATCAAGTTAAACCAGAGTTTTGACGTTGCAGTTTCAAAACTACTTGAATTTTCAGGATGTCATACACTTTGGAGGGCTTGGGTGACTGGAGTTTTCCAGATGTATTGAGCACAAAGTAATCCTATCTAAGCTTGACTGCAGCACACCGTCAGAGAGCTGGTTGAAAGAAAATAGCTTTTTTCTCGCATTTGCAAAAAACAAATAAAAAAACCTCAGCTGTTTGAAAAAGTTTCCATACACACACAAAAAAAAACAAACAAAAAAAAAACAAAACAAAGTGAAGGTGTCTCGAAACCAAGGGCCGACGCATAGTCCACAAGAATAGAAAAATGGTTTCCCTTACTCAAAGGAAAAAAACAAGAATTCATTTCTTTCTGAACAAGTAAATTTCAGATTTCACAAGTGCAGAGTTTTTGGGAAGTCCTCGTAGGTCCCACCCACTCTAGAATTTTTTTGGTTTAGTAACCACAACCACTTCAAATTTCCGACCAGTCATGCAGTATTTATTGGTAACCACGCAAGAAAAAAAAAAGTTCTGCACATAATGAGTGTCAAGAACAACGTGATGTCATTTTGTCCTTGCAGCGCAGAGATAAAAAAATGCAGACAGTATTGGGCTTAAGAGCACCACTCATCATTGGTCTTATTAGTAGAACACACTGTTTAAAAAGATTTACAAGCTCTGACTAAGAAAAGGAAAGTTTGGAATATACTTTTGTTTTAATGATATGAAACGTACACATCATTCAAAGAGAATTTCATGAAGCTAAAATGACCTGCATAAACAAGAAAAAGTCAAGACAAACAAACTGCCCACCTTTACAACTTTACAAGAAAAACCCCACACACCAAGTTGATGCTGGTATGAGAGCACAATACATGAGAAACTTTAGAATAGAGCTGCATGCTGTAAAGTCAAAAACAAATTTTGAAAGTTGACTAAGTGTAATACTTGCCTCATTAGAAATATAACATTTATGTGCAAAGAAAAATAGCAGAAATTAGTTCACATCTCAACACTTCTCATTTCTAAAGGAGTTAGACTAACAGGCAACTTTTTTTTTCAAAAACAAAATAATTCAAACGTGAATTATTATGAATTATTATGAATAATAATAATGAATTATTATGAATTATTGAATTATCTGCTAATTCACTATACAGTGCACCACAGTGACTTTAGAGGCTTGTCGTGTCTCTACTGAATGGATGGATTTGCAAAAATCTTAATCATTTTGAAAAACAATGTTTTAAATGTACATTTTAAATGTTTACGTGCAAACTGTCAGCATGTCCCAAGGTATGTGATGATCCCAAAATGAAGGTGGTGTAGTGTACTAAATGAATGAGAGAATGTAGAATTTCATGTGCATTAAGTGCATGTTTCAATTTTGAAAAGCTGCAAGTGTGAGTCACGCAGGCTATATTTTTATTCTGAAATAACCTGAAGTCATATTCATTAAGGTGGGAAATATTTTTGGCCAATATTGTGAAGCTCCAGTGGACACGAACAAGTTGTTGAGAGCCATTAATATCTGAGAGCTTCTAATTAATGTCCCTCGTAAATAAATCAAACTCAATCTTTTTCCACAGACTATAGAATCCTTTTTCAGAATTAAGTCTATGTCTTACATACAGTCTAACTCAAAAATAAATATGAGAAAGATTCTTCATGAGACCCGAGTCCAAGGCCAAAGTTGTTGACATTTTAAAGCAGGGTTATTCAAATCCAGGCCTTGAGGGTTGAATTATCTCCTCAGTATGCAGTCAAGTTTCCCAGAGTCCTGCCAATGACCTCATTAGTTGGCTCAGGTGTGTTGAAGCAGACACACATCTGAAAGTTGCAGGACACCTTCCCTGGAGGAATGGAGTTGAAGACCACTCCTTTAAAGCAAAATAGAGTTGAACTGAATGGGATATGCAGAAATTTTTTTTATGCTTTTATAAAGTTTTGGTTAATTTTCAAGTTTGGTTCATTTCAAAAATCAAATTGTCTGAACCACGTCATGCAGTTACAACATTCACTCATATCACAAGAAGCTGCCACTTTGTCTCTTGCTTCACTTCAGTCTACTGATTGTTTTCCCACTGTAAATAGAAAATCCTGCAATATTGGCAGTAAATACGGCAATGATGACAAATGTGGCGACTATTAAGAAAGATTTAGCATCTTGGACACTAATCCATGTCAGGTACGGACAAGAGTGAGACTAAATCCAATGCTGTGAATATCTTATTGGCTCACCAAATGTTTACATTACTGCATCCCATTACAAAATGAATATGGGGCACCTTTGCAATGCATTTGTGGAACTTATGCATCCTTAAAGTGAAAGAAATCCATGTTTGATTTATGCCAATGTTCAAATGAAATTTCACACCTGCCTGAAAGAGAAAGACTATTCTGCTGAAACAGCGTTGGCGTGAATGTCCTTTTAGTTTTTGCTCTTCAAGTTCAACTCCAGTTCTGGTCTGAAACTTCAGATGCCACAACTACATTTACTCACCAATCGCGAATCAGAAAGACCTCTTTCACTGTCCAACCCAATGACTAATTAGCATGATGAATTAACTGAAAAAAATGTACTGACAAGTGGGGATGACAGAGGATGGTGCATCGCACAACTAGACGACAGATGAACTCATTCACTGAGACTTCAGACATTCCCATTGGCAAATTTCTAGGTTGATGAACTGTAGTCACTGACAAGGACAGGAGAACCAATAGCCAAGGAGGAAAATTTCATTTATTTAACTATTTATTCATTTTAAACACGTTTTTAAAAACAAGAAAACATGTAATCAGTAATACAAGAGAAAGCATGTACATACATAGCCTAAACAAAATAATGAGCCTATCACTGCTTTTCTGTTTGAAAAAGAGTAGGAATAAGTTAACATTTAATTAATCCTATCCCTTGACTCACTGTGAATGAAATTTATCAACTCAATAATTATCAGAAATGTGTAATTTGAACCATATAATGGTATTCATACATCTCTTCAATATGCTGTGCTAAAGTACCAATAAATAATTACACAAGCAAAATGATTACAAACTGACTTGTAAGACAAGAAAATCTACAGATGCATAATAATAATAGTAGTGACTATTGTAACAACCAGACGTACGACATCAGAATAATTAACAACTCCTTGCCAATGTACATCCTATAATTCTTTCATAATCTCTTATACAGCTACAAAGAAAACCACAAAAACCTAATCATCGTAAAATAATATCTACAAATAATGGTAATAGTAACAAAGAAGGAAAAAAATCATTTGTGTTAATTCGCTACTTCCCTATGTAATACAAGTACTATAGTTTTGTTCTTATTTTTAAACTAAATTTGAAGAGGCAAAAAAAAGAACGCTAATGAAAAGTAAAAGTGGGAATAAAAAGCATTTCTGGAAATGTACAGGTGAGAGTAGAATACATTAATCTCTTTTAAAAGAAGAGAAGAAACTTTTCAACAAAAGAACAAAAAAGTTGGTAAAAAAAAAAAATAAATAAAGTGGCCTCATTGTTCATCTTTCTTTCTAACAAGTTGCTCTCAATCTGTCTGCCAGATCCCCACCAAGAGCATGGAGTGAAACAAACCCACTCTAACTTTGTTCACTCAGCCCCACCGTTGCACACAGTCAATTGATAAACCCGTGCGTTCTCAGTCTTGCTCACACATATGCACACCTCATACCTGACAAGAAAACATGATAAAATACACAATCTCTTTCTTCTCATTTTTCACATGACGCTTTGAAGCAAGGCAATAAATCTTCAATGGGAAAAAAGAAGGGCACCAAGGTTTTTACTGGCTTCAATTCCCTGTGTATTTTAGCTTTAAAAAATATATATTTAAAAAAAAATAAAAAAATACTGAGCACTGAACATAAGTTTTTTTGCTACTTCCTTATGACCAACATTAGTCAGTGCCCACTCCTAATCCAGCAAACTGCTGAGCTGCTTTAAAGTGAGAGGTCAGGACAATAAGGTGACCTGGTGACCTCAAGGGAATAGATCTGAGCAAAGAGTCTCACCTGATAATCCACCAGCCAGTTATTCAGTCCCTCCCAGCTTGAGAGCAAACAAGAGAAACACCATCTGCCCACAAACAAAGCTTGCCTAGATGGAAATTTACTGTTGCACAAATATAGGCCAGGTCTCTTTGCACCTCCTAAACCTGTAGGTTAGGTTTCTGGAGTGCTTTATTGACTTTTTGGAAGAAGGAAAAACATCTTAAGCAGAACATGTTAACATGCACGACTTTGATTTATTCTGTTCAAAGAAGCTAGCCGTGGAGGCTAGAGTCCAGGCTCAAGCTACACTGGTTGCATGTCTATCTATAGCTCCATGTTCCCAAAAAAACCCACTGCCATTTACTCTGCCCATACCAACCACAACTGGTTCATCCAATGGACTTTTCTCACCAAGAAGAGATTGACACAAATACAATTCACTACTGAATCACAACTTCCCATAACCTTAAACTAGCCTTGAGTTGGTAATTAGTACCAAATATGGAAGATTTAAGGAAAAAAAAAAATACAGAAAAACTTAAAAATACTCTTGAAAAACTATTCATCTGGTCTAAAGTCCTTACTAAGGTGCCAGAAAATGTGTTATACTGGGCTCAGTTTTCTCTGGCTGTAAGGATAAGATATATAACGCAGACCCTCCCCAACATATTGCTGCAAACTTGTTTCCATCATTTAAAAGACAAATAACTCAAAATAATTCAGCTGCTTAGAAGAATTTTCACTGGTCAAACAAAGCATCTGCCAAGATGTGGAAGTTAGAGAAACACATCAGTCTTAAGACAATAGTAAGTGAAAAGTGGACCAATAGAAATCCAAAGCAACTAACCAGATAATCTTGTTGTTCAATCAAAACCAGAATGTTAATAAATCATAACAATTAGCAAAACAGGCATTCCCTTGAAAACTGATACCAAATTCATTTAGTCTATGTTTTCTGTCAAGTTATATTTCAATATTATGAGAAGTATATCAACAGTCATAATTGGAACATCCATCCATCCATCCATCCATCCATCCATCCATCCATCCATCCATCCATCCATTTTCTTTCACCCTTGTCCCTAATGGGGTAGGGTGTGGCTGGTGCCAATCTCCAGCTGCGTTCCAGGCGAGAAGCGGGGTACACCCTGGACAGGTCGCCAGTCTGTCGCAGGGCTAATTGGAACATGTTAATCATTTATATTGTCAGCATTTATAATAATTTACATGATCCTGAGGGTTAGCATACTGCTAGCTCTACTTTTTAACTCATTCTTACTTTCAAGAGTTTTGATCGGGCCTAGAAAATTCCATCCTGATTGTGTCTGAGCCCGATCCAACCCAAATACTTAACTTTGATTATAGGCCTCAAGCCTGAAGTAAGCCCGACATATTATTTTAATTAAGATTTTACTGCTTTTGTTTGTGTGATTGGTAGGCAAGGAACAGGGTGTGGCAGAATGCACATTGTGCAGTGAACACCACCTTTTTGAGTATAATTAACCTATGAATGAAAACATCACAGGTTGCTCCAGAAAATTGAGAAATTAACAACAGTAGTTTTCAAACACTTGGTCGTGAGCATTGCCATGTGGGCCTCCTCGGAGAAAGACGTGAGAACCTGTGGTTGAACAAACTCTTGTTTGAACCCATCTTAAAAGGAACATATGGGCTGGTTTACCTGAGTTGAAACATGGACAATGGGGAAAATAAAAATAAAAAAATAGAAAAATAGCACACTTCAACACACACAATATACTTATTTTGGCAAAATGTATTTAAGAGAAATGGCACAAGATTAGAAAATTATAACTGGCAGTGATAGTAGAGCGCATGTAGAAAACCAACAGCCTCTAAAGTAATCAAAAGGTAATGGAGCAGGAATAGCTGATTCCAACGTAATACTGCACAAATTTGTGGACAATTGAAATAAAGAAAAAGTACAAAGTCACAAGACTTCTTAGTTCTACAACTGCAGGCCAAAACAGGTGAGAACGTCATATCGTTAGACCATCACTTATCTCTAAACCTGGGCTTAATTTCCTCACCGAGTTTAAAATAAACCTATAATTTCTGTCAAGAAGGGTTTTTAACTGACTGTCTAATAATCTGACTTTCTACACGTGTTTATGTTTACTTTATCATTTACACATAGTGTCCTGAAAAGTTCTAACTATACCTGTATTTTAAAGTTTGCATAGGTCAGAGAACTTAGTTAAGAGAAACTAAGTTAAAAGAAAAAAAGTTGTGGGACCTTCTTGGAGTATATCAAAGTGTGATTGTGTTAAAACTGAAAACAAAGACTCATAACATTTTCAACAATTTGACCACATGCATAAAAATATAAAAAGGTACCATTACCCGTGTTACATTCCCTGAATAAAATCAATATGTTTTCATTTAAGTTCCCTCTGATTGCACCACAAGAACCAAACCACCATGAGCTCACATCCTTGGTTTAAACCCCTCACCCTCAAAACATGTGCACACAAACACATTCATTTCTACGATAACACACCCACACATGCTCACTCCTGACAATAAGTGGATCTGTGCATAGTGCAGTGTCCCACAAGTATTTATGAGCACACATGCAGTTTATTGCAATCAGACATGCTCATAGTGTTCATCTGTCAGCTCAATCATACTATTCAGTTTCCTTATTAAAAAAGAGCCAGCACTGTTTTGAGTTATTGCAGCCATCATTTTGTTTATTTAAAAGCATCTTTTGGAGATCAGAAATCATGGAATTGTAATTAAAGACATGAGCAATCCATTTTTTTCCCCATTTCAATCTGTAAACATGATCTAATGCACCTCAAATACCACCACAAGAGGCCAAAATGGCCAAGTGACCAGATTTACCAGTAAGAATTTGGTTTTAGCCTTGAAATGTCTAGTAAGGGTCAGACCTGCACCCTGATATTGGATAAACATCTTACAAAGCAATATGTTTGGTGAGGGAGGCAGGAGGATTGCATGTTAAACCCTACACTGCTTCTAAGCAATGAGAAGCAAAATTTCGACACAGTTCGATCACAAAGTTGGAATTTAATAAAATCCATTTTGGCAGGCCATAGCCTTACAAAAAAAAAAAAAAAAAGAAAAGAAAAAAAATTGTAAATGGCTAAACCATAGTACCGAATCTTGTGCTCTTGAACAGTCAAGTAATCATACTTAATGTGTCCCTGACATTACATCCTTTTTATGTTTACACCAGGACTGAGTTTAGCGATTTCAAAGATACATTTTTTTGGCTCATTTTACATGTTTTGTGATGCACAAAATGAAAAAAGAAAAAACATAGAACCTAGTCTATTATATAGTTTAAATGAAATTATGGCCATTACATGCTCTTTGGAATCTTACCCAAGAGATTATTTTTTATTTTGTGGCTCAAATTAAATTTGTAGTAATGTTTTCAGTAAAAGTCCATCAACCATAGGTTCCACCATCTTAAAGTAATATTTTCGAAAGGAAGAAGGAACCATTTTCCAGAGATTTTATGAGAAATTCACTCAGAACTGACACCAAAGTGTGTGCAATTCAAGTGAAATAGTAACATAAGGATTCACTCAAGATATATAAAGCCTTTTCTTCAAAATAAAAAAAGAAAAAGTCTAACTTGTTTTATTTTCCACAAATAATCTAATGCACAAATTAACTAAGGTAAGACAATGAGCCAAAAAGATCAGCAGGATTTACTTTAAAAGCACCACTGATGTCAACAAACTTATACTCCTTGGTTTTTTCTGAAGTTGTAGGTCAGTTGGCTCATCCTTCAAGCCAAGTCCCAAATGCTGCCAAATTAAGGTCTGTTTCCTTTGACTGGACCAAATTTTTCTCTCACTCAGCTGAACAGATGATTTGAGGCTGCCTCCCTTCAGTCGGCTCAACCCATTAGTCCAGCCACTAATTACACTGCTTACCCACAGAGTTGAACATCAGCGTAAACACCCACCAGTCTCTCCCTCTCTCTTTTCCATCAAACAAACGAGAACACAGTGACAAAAGTTGTGTAAAGGAAGGAAAAATATCTTTAATGCACATAACATTGCTGAGACCATGTATCTTGACTTTCCTTAATAGTATTAAAATTTAGCCTCAAAATATACAAAGCAGGACTGTTACTCATTGCAATTGTTAGACCAGCACACAAACCTCTCATGTCTTCATCTCCCCCACTGTACATCAAGTAGCCATCAGCTTGGCCTGCTGCCCAAGAAATTTGCCTGTAACCTCCCAATGATTACTTCACATTGATGGTCTGTGAGGCACCTGTTTCATTAATGCCACACATCTTTTCTTTTTCAGCACCCCCTGGCCCCACCATACCTCTCTTCTTCCTCCTACACCCCTCGTTATTCAAATTTCCCTGCTGTCAGCCTGCATTAGCAAAGCACTATGATTTGTCAGCTGCCTTAATTGCTGGTGGTGCCTTCTCTTATTAGGCAACACCCCCTTAGCTTGTTTGTTCCTTTCACAAAGACACGCTTCTGGAGAAGCTTGTGTACACCTTCAGATTTTTTTTTTCCCTCAATTCCCTTGGCCTTTTCTATCCCTCTCCCTAATTGCCGGCTGACCGAAGTGGGCAGGCTGCTGATCGATAACTGCACTCTCACCACTGGACAATAGTGGGGATAAAGAGCTAAAAGCATTTGAGGACCAGGATAGGGCAGGTTTGAGTTCTCCTGGTACTAATGTTTGAGATTCATATTAGTCACTTATTGCCACAATGCCTCTCATGAGTGTGATCTGACTTGACTTTGTCAGTGTTGGATCAGTAAGCTATTAAAGGGTTGGTCTACTTAGAACAACTAAAAATTTGATGTCCAAAGAGAATGTAGAAGTTGTGTTTGTAGAGGTGAGTATACTGAATTGCAGGGCCATCACTATATCTATTTGTACAGAACTCCAATCACAGATTACTTCTATGCGATATTTGGTAGGCTGATAAAAGGCCATGTTCACACAGCAAGTCGATGTGCGATACCAATTTTTCGATGAAATTCAGTCTCTTTTTTTTTGACATGGTACTAATTAAATGAGACCACAATCAGACTTCTGTGTGAACAGTTAAAGACTCCAGAGCAAACCATATGAGTAAAAGAAGAATGCACATGTCACACAGCGGTGCATTGGCTACAGAAGTAATAATGTATGGATAGATTTAAAAGTTCCTGGGCAACGGGAGCCGAGAGAATTGTCACAAGGTCATAAGACAAAAGAAGTTAAGACAAAAGTAAAGAAAACTATTATCAATGGCTATTTGTGGAACAGAGACTGCAACTTCTGCAGAGAAGCCTGTTTGGATGTGTAGTCAAAACCAGCAGTAGTGGGATTGTGGGTGCACTTCACTGACACAGACTTCTTTCATAATTTATTTCCATAACAATCACTGCCTTATTCAGCCATTGTAGATGTACAGCGACTGGTATATTCTGGTGCAGAATTATTACTCACGTCTCAAGTCAATGACGTAAAACCTGAATAAGATGCAACATGACCATTTAGACCTTAGGAGCTTTGAGAATAGACTCTAATAGCATGAAGCTAGTAGGCATTATCTGTAACACACACACACACACAAAACTATAGCTGTGATTAAATCTTTAAAGTTTGCTGGATTATACAAAAATATAATGAATGCAATATGCTGTTTGAAAATAATGGGTGTACTAAGATGATTTTATGAAGAGATTAGATTTATTCTTAGAGGTACTAGTGTACTCTGACTGTAGGTTTAGCACCTACAGTCAGAGCCACAAAACAATACAAGGATTTCTAAAAAAAAACCAAAAAAAAAAAAACGGTGTTATATTACATAAACACACAAAACACCGACAAGGAAAGAAGAAAACAGAGAATCCATTGCATTTCCCCTAATGGAGGTATTTTGAAATCAACAGAAATGAAGGGATTGTGAGATTATGGTCTGAATCATTAGTTCTAAAATTTTCAACAGATTTTTTTACTCACATCAAAGTAAAATATGGAGAAAGCTCTGTGACAATTAGTTTCTTCACCAATTTGACTGAAGAGAACTTGTCAAAAAGACAAATGGTAAATTTCATTGTCCTGTTGCTACATCCTGAAATAGAAGCTATATGTTCTTCTTCCCCCTACACACAACCATCTTGATAACATTGACTGCTGTATTCTACCTGCATTCGGTAGATAGTAGTTTGTATGTTTTTTCTAAAAGCACTTTGTTATGCTGTGGATTGGCTGATCCTGCTTTGCTCCACAATACTGGCAGATGTGCAATATTTATATACTAATCTGACCCATTTCTTAGGAAAACATTTCAAGTAAGCATTTGTAAAAAGTAGGCTTAAGCTAAAATAAAACTTTTTTTTTATTGTTTTGATCCATTTCTATGCCAAAAAAAAAAAAAAGAAAAGAAAAGAGAAAGGACTCAAGCTTCTTGTGAATTAAATATAAATGAAGGTCTGGCTTTTTTATTAGTTTTGTAGAGTGCCTTTAAGTAGTGCAGACATACCAACATTCATACCACTTGCACACTTTCGAGTGTATAGTGGGAGCTTAATGGCACAGAACCATATTGCACTCAACATTACTATGTCACTTCATGATGGTAGGGATAATTTCAAGGTCAAGTGACCGGATTATAGTCACTTATTTGACACAGCATAACATTATGCAGAGTAGAGTTGAATTAATGCAAGATTTGCGGAAAAGAAACACCCAATACCTTTTCACAGTTTTAGACAGGTAGTAAGTGACAAAAACACCAAAGAATGCAAACAGAAGGGTTCCAGGTTCAGAGGAAAATATTAGGTTAAATTGCAATGATGCCACAGTTGTAGAAAATGGTTCCCATTTTTTTTTTTGACTAATCAGCATTTATATATGGTAACAAAAAAAATGCAAAGGGGGATGTTTACAACTTATGTTTGGGTTGTCCTTTTCCAGCTACAACACAAATCTCTGTCTATTAAAAATGGCTACATGATAATAACGAAAATATTTGTGGTATAATTTTTGCAAATATAATCAATTAAGCCACTTTTTTCAAACCCTTTTCCTTCATTACAATTGTCCTATGCTTTAGCATGTCAGCCAATGAAAATACATCAAATGTAGACATTGAAGGTCATGAAAGTCCATTCAACAGGTCAGCTGTAGTACTGGCAGGATTTTGATATTTGGCACTTATAATATTTCAATAAATATTGCATCCCAGCTGTTCTTTTCAATTAATATATTGCATATATAATGCAATGAACACTAGATTCAATATCGTCTACAACTGTATTATAACACGTTTGTTCTGAGGTAATATACTAAAAACCATTTTAACCAGTAATGTATACCTGAGACTACACTTATAATTGTGATCTGCAAAGTCTTCTCTGTACTGTCGATTTCAGGGTAAATCCTTAGGAGGTGTTATACGATGCCGCAGTGAGGGTTACCAAACTGGCACAAAAATTTTTTCTGCTTTAATGCCGTTTTGCTGATTAAGTCTGTCTGCAGTTGTTGGAAAAATCTAAAAAGTCTAAACCAGTACATCAAGCCAGCCACATCCTACAGCCAATCCTTGCTCATCTGCTGCTTCTGGCATCAGACTGGATCCCAGAGTCATCTGAGAACATATAAAGATTTAAGAAATATTTTTGAAATGTTCTGCATGGTACTTACCCTTTGCTATGACATTATTTATTGTTAATAATATGCAATAGTTTGTGTGTAAAAAAAAAAAAGAAAGAAAAGCTAGAACTTGGCTGTCTCTTACTTGGAAGAGTAATTACTCGCTAAAAAGATTCAACAACACAGTGTTCCTATAAAAAATATCAAGTTTCAACCAAGCACCAGGAATCAGGAAGAGGCTCGGTTGTAGAGCTATAAAGATTAAGGTTAAATCACAGCCAGTTGTCTGTGACCACAAAGTCTCCTTCGGTCTTTTAAAAACAAAAAAATGTAACTAAAGACCGGATTAAAAACAAACCAATCCACTCCTCTAAGATTCTAGGACACGTGTGCTAAATATTTATGCAGTGCATGGGTCTAATTCTTTGAACCATTCAAACAGCCAGTGATGACAGGTTGCTGCCACCCTTGCGTTTGCAGAGATTAAACAGTTTGCTGGGTTGAGTGGCCCTTGACTGCGCAGCTCAGACGAGAGCTGCTGACGGCCGGAGCACATGTTCGCGTCGAGATCTGCGGCGGGCTGAAACGAAACATGGGGGGCGCTGGTCAGAATGTCCCACCCAGACCCGCCGCAGTCTGCTCCGCTCACCCCGGGATGCCTGCCCATACATTAAGATGTGGTCTGGAGCTCTCACAGGAACACAGCGTGGAGAGGCTGGATGAGAGGGATCGGGTTTACAGTGCAAACCGCAGACCCACAGTCTGCCTCCTGTGCTGCCTTCCTGCACTTAGCCGTACTAAATACACAGCTGCTGGTGTGTGTGCATGCGCGCGCCCAGTGTTTCTGTATGGACTGCAAGTATGTGGGGTGGAGGGGGGATTCAGAATGCTTTTATAAAGCAAAACTAAATGCAGGTGGGGGAAAAAAAGAACAATTTAAAATATATGATAGTTGAGCAATTCCATTCATTCATATGAACAAAAGCACCTTATAGGTGTAGAGCAAATACTTAAAGTTAAGCCACAGTGAGCCTGTACTGATTTCAGCTAACAGGCATGAAACTCAAAACACTGTTGGGGGTAGGGTGTAGGATGGCATGACTGAGGGATACAGAAGAGGGTTAGGCAAATGAGCATAGCTTAATTGATACTTCTCCCAGTCAGAGGACCAGCGTTTATGCATTTGAGTCTGTTCAAAAAGCTCTCCACCTAAACTCCACTAAAGCAAATTAAGGCCATTTCAGCATAAAATTATCTCTCCATCATAAAACAGCATGGGTAATTTATATATTTATTAATTTTTTTAAGAGCTATGTTACCAGCTGTTAAAAAAGGAACCGTGTGGGTTTAAAAATCAGATAAAGTTTCTCATGAGGTGCGCAGATAATTTAAGAAAGTGTGGCAACAAGGCAAGGCTGGTTTATCAACAGCTGCAGTTTCTAAACCGCAAAAGATGTTTCCTCTTATGTAGTTCTCTGCTTTTATGGAGTACAGAGTATTCTCCCTTTTCTCTTCCTCACATGTGCCATCTTGTTGCATCACAAAGCAACACATTTTGTTGTTTAAAAACAATTTCTGGTCTTTTATGGTGTAGACTAGAAACTAAAAAAGCATCACCCATTATTCTTATTAATGTAGCAGTGTTTAAAAACTAGCAAGCAGTGAGTTTTTCTGCCTAGTAGGTTGGCTACCTGACCAGATAGTCTGACTAACTACACAGCTTTTATCACTTTATTAAACTCTTATTGCATACAAAAAAGTTATTTTAGACAGAGATTCACCAAGAAATTGGTCAGAAACTCAAAATCCCAATCTTTTTATGATAAGAGAATGCACCAGACAACAGTCTTCAGTGTAGAAGTTGTTACAGAGGGAAATAAAACACAAACCTATGTAATCTCAGAACCAGAAAATACTGTTTGCATTTCCTGCATGTCGAGACATGCCTGCGACTGATTAAGACTATGAGAAAGTCAGAAACTTACAAAAGATAACAGGAAAGATGCATGCATTGTTTTATTCTTTTGACATTTTGATTAACGTCCATTATGGTGGATTTAGAAATGCTGACAGCCTTCTGAAAATCTCAGAGTTGGGATAAGCATCTGCATTTTTTTTATACACACCAAGACTGCTGGAGGTTTTATTTTGTACTGCAACCACACTAAACTCTACACAACTCTAACAATTTTTGCCTTTGTTTTGAAGTATTAATACAACTCTTGTCATGGCAATCAATCTCTCACATGGCATGAAGCTAGTATAACTAACAACCAATTGTAGCTGGAAGGCTATAAATAAATATTTTGCCAAAACTGAAAGGAAATTGTCCAAAAATTTTAATCAGTGCATCTAAAATAAGCCTGTTTACTTGAAAACATGCTTATTAAGCAGGTAAGAATTTACATATACTACTTATGAAATTCAATAGTTATTTGGGGAGCATAAAGACATAATTATAGTCTTTCTCTTTAGAAATAACCCAGTTCATTCAGACTTTTATTCACCGTCATACTGAAACAACCTCACAGGATATCTGGAGACATTATAGAACAATATAAGTTCACCTACAACTCCTGATGAGGGGAGACACATGCAGTTCATGTTAACTGCACAACAGTGTGCAGATAGCCAGTAGTGGGTTGCAAATTTTTTTGACCTGCTGCTGGCATCCAACAATCATGAGATCTACACACAAAGACAGTCAGGAAAGTTGGACCTTGTTTGAGGGGGGAAAGAGATGGTTGGGGGTGTTTGCCCTAATAAAACCACAGACAATCTACCTGACCTCCATAACAAAACAATGCATTCACTTAAAAAATAAGTTGATTTGTCTGTGTTTTAAGTGCAATACTTTTCTCCATGGTATATTTTTTTAAATCTATAAGATAAAGTCCAACAGTTTAGACTTACTGAGTCTTATAAGACTAACGAACAACTCGTGAGGGTGTGTAAATGTGTTGCATTTTCAGGCTAAAAGACCACAGCCTCTTATTAAACGTGTGGAACATAGTAGCTAGCCTACTTACCGGTGGTCGGTTTTGAGGAAACATTGTAGCCGCCGACTTGCGTGTCTCCTGGTGCGTGTTTTTTTTTTTTTTTGTTTGTTTGTTTGTTTATTTCCTCCTTCCTATTTTGTCTCGGTTTCGGACCGAAAGCGTCGTCGAGAAATACACCAGCAAGCCAATATACTGCTGTGACTCTCACAGAGGCATTTGGCCGGGTTTCAAAGATAATGGCAGAGCTAGTCTCGACTCGCTCCTTCCCCTGCTCAAGGCTCCTTTGTTCTGGGTTATATCTCCAGCCCTACGCCACGCCGCGCCACGCCACGCCGAGCTCGACGCGCAATAAAGGACCGGGGAGAGGAGAGGAGAGGAACCCGGTCACAGGGAGCTGTCTTCCCAAGAACCCAGCTCCGCTTCCAACGATTCGGTGCTTATAATTGTCTCCTTCTTCTATGTGTGTCTCCGTCTGAAGCATAAAGGCCAGAATGAGGGGGAGGCAGAAAGGGGGGGATGCGGTTATAGCTTGTGGCTTCGTAGACGGACACACCACCAGCTCACTCAATGCAGCCGCAGCCTCTTTTGTCTCCCTCGCTGGCCTGCTCTCTTTTCACACAATCCTCCCAGTGCCTCCACTTCTCTCACTCCCCCTACTCTGCTCTGATCTGATCCCAACCTCCATGGGACCTTGAATTTCAGTTGCCTGAAAAAAAAAAAAAAGCCAAGGAAGCCTAAAAATGCGTCTTCACACACCCCTCTTAAATATGCTTTTTTTTTTTTTCGTGTTTTAGGTTGTACTTATTAGTAAAGGTAATTAATCATCGCACGTACTTGACGCTTTTCTCTAAATAGCCTGGTGATATTTGGTCTTGTTAGTGTTGCTACCCGGTTCAACCTCGTGCGAATATACAACTGAAAATATATTCGCTCATATGCGACATTTTAATAAAATGAAAATGACTGAAACTCCTCATAAAGAGGAGATTCAAAGGAATTGTTGAGGCGATTGAATGAAATCTCCACGTGGGGCTCGGACTCGGCACGGTAAACATTGGCTCGGTGAGCCAATGAGCGCCGAGAGCCCCCACGTGGGGTTAAGGTGACCGCTTGCTGATTGGACAGCGTAGCCAGCACGATGGTCTCACACGTCAATCAATGCGGTGCTACAACGGCTCCGTTGGGTTAACCCTTTCCTGGGTGCCTGGAGTGATTGAAAATGCGAGGAGGAGGTTGTGTGGTTGGCGTATCAAGATTCTGTGGTTTCCCCTTATTTCTCTCCACAAACCCGGCAATGCATTTAAAAACCCTCGAATATATTCCTCAATTTATGGTGATAAATTGACTTTACAGTAACACGTGCAGTAACACTCTTTGACACTGATAAAACAAACGGTCAGGATTCAGAAAAAAGGGGAGGGGAAGAGTGGTGTAACACTTTGCACACGCTTTATCAGAGGGAATTTTAATCTGTATAGTGTGTAGAAAAGCTGGTTTCACAGCTAAAATAAATTAAATATTTTCTTAAGGAATCAGCTCATTGGTTAAGTTCTAATACTACCATCACATCTTTTCTTGTCTGCCTTTCGTTTCAAGGCTATATGAAGATAGGGCCATAGGAAAATAACACTCCAGCATTGCCTTACTTAAACTCATAGACACCAAATCTAATACCACACAAATATGCATGACTGATACAAAATTGACAAACTGTGAGTTAGATATCATGACAAATATCAGAAGAAAAAAAAAACAACTTTACTTACTCTCAAACTCTGCAAACACCTCTGTCATCTCAGCATGCCAAATGCTTGGAACTAAAATTTTATTTCATATTCTTTCTGAAATGTAATTCCGAGATGCTTACTTACTTAGATGTTTGATCCCGAAATAGGAAAAATAAATAAATAAATAAAAAGTTCCCAGAAACAATGAAGTCTGGGAAAAAATTAGCACACTCTGTCCTGAAACAGCAGAGCTCTGTGATTTTCTTACTCTTTATCTCAATAGACAAACACTAATCAGGATTGAAATACATCAAAACAACTTACATACAAAAAAAAAAAAAAAATGACATGACCAGACCCACTGCTTCACAAAATCTTCTTATCTTCCTCTTAATAAGAGTAAAACATTTTAACACACTGCAATATGTAGAATATGCAGGAAATGGTGTGACATTGGCTTGATTGGTTACTGAGATAAATTTATTTATCTGATTTGTGCTCACATGATAAAAAGTAAGAACTTGCTTGTGTCTGATACATACTTATAAAATAATTGCGAAATAGCAATATGTGTTTTATATTTGTGTAGCACTGTGGCATGTTTACATCTCCCCCTTACAACCAAAGTTGGGCTGCATGATAACAATAGCGACAGCTCGCAAGCTTGAGGTTAGCGTTAGCATTGCTGCTAAACTAAAACGGGATCCATCCATCCATTATCTATAACCACTTGTTTTTGAACAGTCACAGGAGCCAGTGGGGGCTTTTTAATTTGTATACATTCAGTCAGCTTGTTGTGTAAGCCATTCAAACCTCCTTACACACTGTGATTGAATCTTCATCTGTGCAGACAAAGATCCTGCATTGCATGTCATGATGTACATCGTTATTGGGCAATGTTTTATATTTTCTTTCCATAGTGCTAATCTGCAGTATATATTATATTCAGCCTTACAGCTTAATGAAGAAAATGCATACACCAAATAAAGTAATGACGAATGACTGAACCAAAATGTTTGGTTAAATTCTAATGAAATACTTTTCTTGAATAATAATTTTAACGTTGCTAATTTAAGTAAATTGCCAACCTTATATTTGAAAAATAACTTACCTGATTTAATTTTAATTATTTAACGGCTGGTATTTAATACCCTCCCAAATGTCTTGGCCAATCTGACTAATTGTAAGAAGTGCCAAGCGAACCAAATATCCTAATTAAGCACCACAGGCTTAATGATAATAATGAAATATTTGCAAGAGTGTATACAATATATGCGTTCTGTGCCTACAAAAAAGAGCACTATTTAAGAGTGTAGGGGTAGGAGACTGCAAAAAAAATTGGTATTCTGGTGGCACGACCCCTTTAGCTGGGCTCATAATTAGAGAAAGAGATATTGAAAAAGCAATTTCTGACAGTGGAAATCACAACCTGCCAGAGGTGGAGTTGGAAAATATAGATGGGTGTGTGTGCATTTATGTGAGAATATGTGTGTGTGTGTAGGGGGGGAGAGTCACAGAGAGAGAAAGAGAGAGAGAGAGAAGCAAAAGGGGGAGGGAGGTAGAGAGGAGGAGAATAAAGGATGAAGGACGGCAGGGGGGATGCTGAGAAAGACGAGCCAGTGGGAGGGTTAGGAGATTGAACGAGAGAAGGGAGTGCACACACGGGTGATGGAAAAAAATGTGTGTGTGTGCGTGTGTCTGTTGGCGTGTATGTGTGTGTGTTGATCAGACAAGTGAGGGAATGAAAACGAGAAAGAGAGGAAGAGGGAGGAGTGGAGAAAGAGAGGAAGAGGGAAAGAAAGAAAGAAAGATTTTATTGCCATTTTTCCCATGAATTTTAATGCACAGCACTCGCCTCCCTCCAGGATTCTGGGATCACATTTATTAGAAAAGAAAAAAGAAAAACTCATGAGGAATGCAGTGCTTTTCAGTCTGCTGCTGCACAGTGGGATGCTTCATGTTGTGTGTGTCTTTTGTGTGTTGTTGTTGTTGGTCCTGAGAGTCGCAGGATGTATGAGTCTCCACTGCATGGTGCAAGAGTGGGGGTATGATAATATAGATGCTAGAAAATGATAAGTGAAGGACACATATTATTGCTATTGGCAGGTCAGATGAAGGAGTATGCCAGGTGTGTGTGTGTGTGTGTGTGTGCTTTGGCTGAACTCCAGTGACTGAACAAACTACAGTTCTCTTCTCACTTCAACAGCCAGAGCATAAAAATGACTCTTGATGGGAAAATGTAAATCTGCATTTTCATTTATGTTTTCAGATCATTTGCATAGGTAATATACTTTTTTTGTACAACACAGATTGAGTGAGTCAAAGCAAACATGTCACTTGTCTCAAAGCAGAATGGCATAAGATTAAGGACAATTCCACTCAAAGTCATTGTGTAAGTCCTACATTCAGTGGTCAAGAAACATGTAGAGGTTGAGGGGTTTGAGTTAAGCTGATAAAGATACCGGACCTTTGTAATAATAACAAAACCTCAGATGAAGCAAAGTATCAAGCTGGGACTGATATTAGAGTAAAATGATGACCCAGTGTTGTCAACAATGTGACCAGTTTGTTACCATTAGACCTACGGTTGGTTAAGGAGAGTAAACACTGTCCTATAGAGGAGTTATTGAGAAATAACTTCAGGATTGTTTTCTTAGTGCAGTAACTTTCATATCACCTCTCTATATTCAAATAAAAGCAGTTTAAGTATTATACACATGCTGCTTTTTCAAACAGGACTATTTATCTCTGTACACTCCTTTCTTTGCTCTGCCTACATATTTTCTGTTAGACTAACATCAAGGCTTTGTGATGGACACCCCACAACATAGATTTGTTGTCCACAAGCCACTTTGTAACTATCACTGAGATATGCTTAGTGTCATTTGTCCATTTGGACAACTCATTTCCTAAGGGCTGATATCTTGACATGTTGCTTCATTATTTGTGCGTAACGTTATTTCCCACACAACATGACGCTGCGACCCTAGTACATCACAGTCGAGATTTTTTCTCACGGCCAGGATGATTTAATAAATGACACAAGACATAATTTCCACCCATCTTGAATCTTTGTCTGATCAAGTTTGAACAATGCAGAACACACCCCTAGTTAAACCTCCCAAAGGGACTCCTGCTATTTTTAAAGAATAACTCTATAATGATGACATTTTAGTTCAAAAGCTTAGACACCCTCTAAGGTTTGGACAATAATGATGAATCACTCCTCTTATTAATTTCTCCTGTTTGTGTCCCATTTCATCATCATCCCTCCGTACTGCTAGGGTTGACTAAAGACCTCTCTACAGTCATGAACGAAACATGAAGATGTTTTTATTTTATTCTTCTTTTGTGAAGAGGAATCTTAAGAACATATATCAATTTTGAAATTGACAAACTAAAAACTGTGTAAATACTTGGGACAGAGGATGACCATCAGTTGTGTAAGTTGATGCAAGTGATTTTAAACACAAACTAATTTTCTGTAATGGAGAATAAATAAAATGCTTTCGTTTCTGTACTATAAAGACATTTGTGCAGTGAAACTAACGAGAATGTGTTTTATATAAGGATAAGTAAGAGGCACAACTTTCTTTTGAATACACTGAAATGTACAACTTAAATTTTATAAACAAACTTTTTGTTTTTGTACTCACAGCTCTGTCAATAACCAAAAGTACACATACACACAAGTTTCAATTGTGTGAGACTGGATTTCAAGGGGTATATTTTTTGTATTTTTTTCTATGAGATTATTGCAAATCTGCTTTGTGATTTAGGGGGATAGAAAGGTACGCTGCTTCAAGTAAATGGTCTAACATTATCTTTCGACACATCTGAAAATGTAGCATACATAATATCAACACAGACGAAGCCATGGTGTCACCATGTTTGGACTTCTGCAAATATTCCAAGGCAGGAGGCAAAATTTTTGAAACATTACATAGATTGCGAATAAGCATCATTGCAAAATATGCTAAAGTGGATGGGCTTTTTTTCTGGTCGTTGTCTTTCCTGTTAAGAAACATTGCTTTAAAAAACTGGAACATGAGAGCTGCGTATCTTTGTGGTATTTCTGCAACCAAGATCAATCTTGATAATCTGACAATAGTTCAGAGCGTCAAAGGTATCCCAAAAGTGTGTTTTACAGTGCAAATATAGTTTATAAATACAATCCTTCAAAATAAAGACTAAGACCGTAACACTTTGAAACATGCCTTAACAATAGTGTCTACAAATATACAATGGAGATTCATATCTATCATATTTCTAAAAGTAAAAATGTATTATTGTCTGCAGACTTTGGGCGCCTGGCTTGGATGCAAAACATTGATGCTTCCACCTTTTCCTGTCCTCTGAACCTCTTCCCAGTCTGCCCAGTACTATCCGGTTTAAGGCTGAGTGTGGTTCCTGACTAGTAAGGGCCTGAGTGACGGGAAGACAATGCCACAGTGTTGTCACGATGACCATCCCTCCTCATCTTCACCCCCATCTCTCCACCGCCTCCCCTGAGCCCCCCTTCTCCTCTGTTCCTCATCAGACAAGCTGGGTGTCAGCACAGAGACGGCATGGTGATTTATTGGTCTGTGCTCCTCAGGGACCCCACCTCCTCGCACTCACTCCCATCCACACACAATCTCAGAGCCCTTCCACACCCCTCTCCTCACACTCCCTCCTCCACCCTCAATTTTTCCCACCCACCCCCGACTCTTCCCATCCGCCCCCCAATCCATTCTCTCCCCTTCTGTCCTCTCCTGCTGCATGGCCCCTGAGGGAAAAGAAGAGGTAATGACCCACATCAGCAGCAGCTATTCTCACATGCACACATACACAGACACACACACACACCTCCTACACCCCCCGCCCCCCGCCCCCCAGCAGGCAGATACAAATAAATATCCTCTGTGACACACATACGCACACGTACGCTCACATAAAACAGGCGCTGACACATTTACGCCCATAGGCATGTGTATCTGGGATCTCAGGAATTCCATTTCTGTGCCGTAACATTATTGTGTTCATGCTCAGAAGTCCTCTGCAGTCTCTGGCCTGCAAAACGTGACACCAAGGCTATTGATAGTAAGTCTTTTTGCAATGCTTTCATTTGTAAACAGGACAGTAATTTCATCACAATCTGTTGTAGACCCCGCAGATGTAGTGAGAATTTCATCAATCTGAACAATGAACAGCTTTTAAATTCTTCATAGTGAGGTGGAATAAGATCTTCTGTCCCTAAGCTTTCCTTAAGATAGTTGCGCAATTTTGTCACACAATTCTCTCAAATGGGTCAGTTTTGAAATAAAACTTTATGTGATGGTAAAGTCCCTACACAGGACCATCACATTCTCACTTGTTTGATGAGGTTTTTTTTTTTTTTCTTTCCAAATGGCTAGGTGAGAAACGCATCATTTCAAACGTTGACTTTGAATGCAGGCAGCTAATTCACGCTGAAGGCAGAGGTTAAATTTGAGCATTGACTTGCAAATGCCACTGACAGTGCTCTGTGTGTGCTGTCACTCATCACACAGCAGAATGATGCTCTTCTGCTGGAAGTGTGCTGCAGGTCTCCACTTTGCCTGAGTGCTGGCAGACAGAAGAGTGCAGTTCAGGTGCGAGTCTAAATGTTTTTGGACCTATTACTGGAATGAGTTATCTCATTTTATATATATATATATATATATATATATATATATATATATATATATATATATATATATATAAACTTGTATATAAACCATGGTATATACCATGTATAAACCATGTGTGTGTATATATATACATATATTATATATATATAATATTTATATATATATATATATATATATATAACAATGGTTTATGGATATTGTGGAACACTGCATTATGCTGCCACCTGGTGCTCAATAAGGAAGTTGCAAGACTTATTGCGGCTATTCAGGTGGGATGATACAATATGACTGATTTTCTCCACGCTATTTTCCCACATCCCCTCACATCCACGACGGCATATTTAAAGTATTCCAACTTTTCTCGGTACATTAATGCATAATCTAATTACTCAGCAAAGATCTTTTATTCAGTTACGTGTTTTCTTATGCCTTAGTTTTCACTTGAGTTAGTTTGCACCTGAAATTCACTGTTTCAGTTCCCACTAAGAAGTCCTCGGGTTTAGTGGCAGAGGATGACGCAGTAAATGGTCATGTTGGATGAGCCACTTACCACAAGGTGTCACTATTACACTGTAATCACCAAGCTTATTGTTAACAGGTTTTATTATAGAGTTTTATGTCACGTATTTACTCCTCTGTCTTAAATTTACAATAAACTTGACACAATATTTCCACAGTAACGCTGAATAATTCATATCACAACGGCCTTACAGTTTCCAATGTGTTTAATGTGACCCAGCAGAACAGACAATAATCAAACAATTAGATTTGCAACATGAGGCAGGGGAAGGCAAGTTTATGTAGTAACTTTCATAAACAGGTTAATTCAAAGTGCATTACGTAAAAATAGGGTAAGACATTAAAAACATGAAATGCATCAATAGAACAACTGTAATAATTCAAGTATCACATAAAAAAATATCTTTTTTTTTTTTTTTTTTCAAGGAAGTCATTTAAAAGCTTCTGATCTTCCTCCTAGTTTCCATCTTTTACAAATATAAACTTTCTTGGCTAGACACTACTATTACTCTAAATTTTTCCCTTCTTGTTGGGTTTTTGTCGCTTGGCAAGTTTCTGGCATTTAATATTTTCCAAACCAGCTGTATGACAGGTCCGGGCCTTCCACTTTCCCCTGCAGTCTATCTCTGTTGCAGTTGCAGTTCTTTGGATGACAGCAAATCGGATTGCAGAAAATAATTGTAGGAATTTGGAGTGTCAGAGATTACGGATCAATCTGTGACGCCCTGAATGCTTTTGTTCAGTAGGTCCACGTTTTGGTTCTTAACTTTATTGGACTTTGTCATGCTGAAAACAGTTTGACAAGAATGTAGAATAAGATATTTTTTTGCAGCAGCACAGCTTCCAACAAAAGCTGTAGATAAGTCAAGAACAAGCGAAAAAACAGTCTCAAACCTTTAAACTTGGAAGAAAAACATGTGTGCAGCACTTTAGACTTACAGTCCAGCTGCCTCCCTTTGGTATTTTCTTTTTGTTAACACACTTCAGGATTAATATGGCCAATATAGAATACCTATATGGACCTTTGGGGAACTCCAAAAGGGATGAGGTCTGCGGAGAAAGCAACATTTCACAATTTATTGCAGAAAAGAATAACTAAAATAATTATTAGGCCAACAGAAACTATCACTGTAAATGTTGTACAGGACCCATCTGTTTTCATTCTCTATAAATGAACAACATGAGTCTGTATAATCTAAATCTGGACGCCGAAACAGAGCATATGTCACCCCTGCCAGGTGAGATGGGTGGTCTTTCCACACAAGCTTCACAGTATTATACTGTATGCCATATTTCCAAAGCTATTACACAGAAACATTTCCTGATTATTTTTAATGGGAATTAATAGCGAGAAGGTGCATTCATGTGCACTTCCTGCTAAGGTGAGATCATTCTGGCCCGCAATAGAACTTTGGACCGTTTCCATCCAAAAAATAAGGCCTCTGTCACACTGATGTTTGTTTATGTCTCCATGTCACGACTATTCCACAGGAGAGGTGAATTTGTCCCCTGCCCATAAATCTTTAGCGACTTGCATGACTTGCACGGATGAAAGAAATATCACACAGCTCTGTGGCAAAACGAATGCGTCGGAGAGAGTGTGTATTCAAATAAATATATAAATTACAGATCAGGATCACTGTTGCTAGTAGGGAGGATGGCTAACGGCCAGAGAAACTGTTTCTACTGTCGCTATGCTCAACCTAAAATAAATGCAGCATTATCCACTTGTGAGGCCCTGGTAGCTGAGCTCCTACGCTCAGAGCTGCTGTCCCGAGACAAGCTGGAAATACCATGAGAACCCAAAGCATTCCCGTTCCATTGTCTCCTTGGGACTTGCTTATTCTTACAAGGTGAGAGCCAACCATCTGCAGTGTGTCGACTCTGAGGTTTTATTGCTCTATAATGACTGATGTTTGGACAATAAAACTCTTTCAAGCACATCAAGGACAGAAGTTAAGTCCTGTGTAAAGTTAAGTCCATCATTATTAATGATGTAGCTGTCATCACCATCAACTTCATCATATGTCTTGCATTGTGTCCCTCTAATTTAAGATAATGTAATTGTAGTTGCCACAAACCAATCAGTGCTAATTAACCACAGATGCAGAGTAACCATGGTGTTGCGGTCTTGATTATGAAAATAAAAACCAAATTCCCCTGAGGCGTAGAAGGAAAGCAAGAAAGAGAGATTGTCACCGATAGCAAATTAAAAACATTCACATGATAACAACAGTCATTTTAGACTATCGGAGGACTTTATGACCATTTTTGTCTTTTTTTTTTTAATGCGTTGATTACGACAACTGACTTTGGTGTTTCTCTCTCTTAGCTTTTGCTTTTCTTTCGACAGAAAATAGACCTGGTTCAGTGGTTCTGTGTCAGACTAAATTAACAAACAGCTCTAAACTAAATGAAAAAGTGCATTTGAACCCAATTTAATTGTACATAATTAAACATGTCCATATTGTAAAGTGTCTTCACGAGACCTGTGTGATGATTTGGGTGGTTTATCAATTAAGATTATGTGAAAAAGTGCTTAGCCAGTTACAGCTTCCTTTTGTGTTTGTTTTTTTTTTTTTTACATTTCAGTGTGTAAGATCATCAAACAAATGGCTCATTAATCATTTAAATATTACTTAAGTAAGTGTACAAAAGCAGTTCTCGTATGAGTTATTCCGTTTTGTCTGATTACTTTGATCCGTCTGAAAGGAGTTATAAAACCAATTCTGAGGCCAGATTATGCCAGCGGACCACAACGTGAGTCATTCTCTACAAGTGGAGAAAACATGGACCATTGGTAAACTTCACCAACAGTGGCTGATCTACCAAGGTTACTTCAAGGGCTAATTGATGGCTCATGACAGAGGTCACAAAAGAACCCAGAGCAGCATCTTAAGCACTGCAGACCGCAGCCGACTTTGTTAAATTCAGTGTTCATGGTCCAGCACTGGCAAAGAGAGACTCCACAAAAATGGGAATAATAGGAGAACTCCAAGATGGAAACCTTTCCCCAACAAGAAAAACATAAAGGTCAGAAATGAATGTCGGAAAATTATTCTTTGAACTGATGAAAGACATCTGCTGAGGACAATGCATGATTGTGTGTGTGTTCAAATTTCCCTGGCATGGCCTCCAGCCCACTGACCACTGGAGAAAGGGACTAACCCCTTGCGTTCCTCCAAGAGTTTAAGTTATTCACTTAAACAGAGATTTGGAAGAAAAAAAACAACAATGATTGACATCTTTGAGTAAACATGCTCAAACTTCACATAAGTACGTTCAATAGTGTCTCTTTTTGCAGTTTCTTCTTCATATTTATTCGGAGACAAATGCTATGAGGAAAGCAGGTATTTTGAGTCAAAATCAATAATAACAGCTGTCTTATTCAAGGCCAGTCTGTAGCAAAATGCATCTCTTGGGGTTTATCCACATGAAGCTGAAAACTTTGATCACTAAATAAATTCGGCAGCAAAAGGGTTCAGAGCTGACTCAGATTACTGTAAACTTTACGGGCTTAATTATGAAACAGCATTTGCATTGTTATTTGAAGTTGTAGAAGGTTGTGGCTGCAGCCACTTTAATACTCTGTGAACGCAGAGCAGAAAGGGGTTAATTAACTGGTCTTTGCGCAGAAGCAAGGCCTTTGGCTTTGATGGACTTGCTGCTTGGATGAGGGGAAAACAACAGAGACGACAGTTGCTCATTTCTGGAGGCATTTTAATTGCTACGATGCAGAGCCAAGCTAAAAATGTCTCTGTTGGCTTCCAGCATGTGAATAAAACCGAACCTTCTCTCTGTAATCACTGGGAGTCAAAGTTTGAGAAAAAAAAATTAGAATTCCTCTGGAATGCATGACCGATCATATTCGACAAATTGGAGCTTGTAGGTTCTCTTGCGTTGAGAAGATTCAAAACTTGGAGTTGGGGCAGTGTTTTTTTTTCCCCCCCAGACTGGAGAAGTGACCACCTGTACGAGAGTGGGTCCAGAGGATGACATGCTTTCTCTCTCCCTGTACTGAAAACTTCATGTAAGCAGTTCCACCTCATTGGGAAACCACAAAATAGTTAAATTCAAGACATGTGAAAGAACAACAGTCTCCCATTTATCAACTTCGAATCATGTAAACCACTTCAGCTCGCCCTCATTTCTGTCTCAGTTTCGTAACTCCTGCATCTTAATCGCTTATACTTTCTCAACCAAAACTTTGAACGAAAACTGTTTCTAAAAGTATCAGTAAAAGTATTAATTCATGAACTACGGAAGCAAAGGCTTGACTAATCCGTATAGCCCGAACATTTCACAGAACTTGATTTTGCCTTTAATTTGTCCAACTTTGAGTTTGTCTTTGTCCAGGCACGCTGTCAGAGTGACCAAGTGCGAGTCATGCCAAGACAAACCAAAATTATTCCAAATCAAATCTTGAGATTCTCCTTTAAAACCATCGGCCTGCTGGATATAAGGACAATGGCTGAAGTGGGCTGAGTCTATAGCGTCAACCGCAGCATCAAACTGCTGCCAAGCAAGTCTTTTCTGTGATGCTTTTACTGCTTCCAGTTCTGAGGTTTCCCCCAAACCACTCATTTTAAGAACCACTTCTCACAAGACTCACAGCCATTCACAGAAATACATCCTGGTGGAAACAAACCATTCATGACTTTTATGATGGTTTCTAAGGAATGAAACTTTTGCTATTTATATTCTCAGAATTGTCTGCAGGTTTGAAGTCGGACGCTGCTTTAAAGACAACACAATATTTAATTCTTCTGGATTCTAAAGCCATGAGCTCTGACTACACTATTATGAAAATCAATAAATATTTTAGCTGTGCACACTGGCAATCATATAAATCAACATGTTTTCATGTTACCAATGTAAAAACAGTATGATTTGTATGGACAAAATAAATCACTGAAAATGTTTTTCTGGGTTCTAGATGATCTCAAGCTAATTCACTTCCGATGAAGTGTCAAAAGCTTCATCGCATTCATTAATTCATGAATGCGTTTCATGAATTAATGAGAGTTTCCTGGAAGCATTATGGATAATAAAAAGAGGAAGTGTGATACATCTCTAACATGATCATTGCCACAGATGTGGACTAATTCAGGAACATCTCAAAATATGACGATATTGTGAAACAGTATTTTTGAGTTTCCAAAAGTGAAACTCATGTATTGATTCTTTACACATAGAATGGAACAATGCTATATTTCTTTCCTTGTAATTTAGACGATTATGGCTTATAGATACTGAAAAAGCAAAATTCAATGTGTCATAAAATTATAAATTATAATTGTGTCTTCCTTCTGAAAAATACCTTTATTCCAATGCATGAAATACCTGATGGGGCCTCCCTTTGTATAGATTACTGCATCAATGTGGCCCGACAAGGAGGAGTTCAGCCTTCAGGTCATCTGAATGACAACATTTTCAAAAGGAAAAGTATTCTATGGATTCTCTATGGGGTTCAGGTCTGGCTAATTAAACACAGTAACTTCATGGTCATTGAAAACACTGTTGCAGTGCACAAATGATAAGTACAAAGGTCCTCATTTAACTTTTTGTTAATATTCAAAATTTTCTGAGAATTTGGGGGTTTTATGATATGTAAGCTATAATCACCAATATGACAAGAAATAGGGTCTGAAATATTTGACTGTCTGAAATGAAGCTAGATAATACATGCGTTTCGCTTTCTGAAATGAGTGACAAAAAATAATAAACTTTTCACAATGTGCTATTTCCTTTCTTTGTATTTGTATACTTTGAATCACCAATCAGCAGAAAAGCTAAACAGCAAAATATCTTAATATTTTGTTGTTTTGACGTTATGTTGAAAAATAACCCTGTGCACACTTTGTCTTCATGGAATGCCAGCGAGTGATATCGTTTTAAATGAGGGACGACATTGGTTTTCAGCACTGCCGCCAACAATATTCCCACAAACCTCCCTGTGGGTCCAGTGCTTATTTCGCTCCAAACACAAGTGTTTATTTTTCTGGTTCTTTCAATGCTCCAGTCTCACAAAGGCAACCAGGAAAACCTTCATAAGTCATTCCTTAAAGTTGGGCTCTTGGTTTTAATTCTTCTTCAAACACAAAAAAGAAGAAGAAGAGAAAAAACTTTTTATGTACAAGAAAGGTACAGCTTAAAACAATGACATGTCAGGATGTTTCCAGAGGTAAAATGTTGGATCCTGTAATGGTAGAGATCCAGCTGCAGTTTACACTGGAGTCTGATTTGAGTTTTGTGCAATTGTCAACACAGATTTTAAACTCTGTGAAAAAAATATCTGCACACAAAAAGCTAAATTTTCATGTGCAAGTAGTCCCAAAAAAACGAACCAAAATAAAAGCCAAGCTAAGAGCAAATAAGAGGGATTTAATTCTGTCTTTTGTCATTTGAGATATTTTTGTTAGAACCCGCAAAAATAACAAAGTCTCACTGACATGCAAAATATTTATTTCTCTAATGTTTTCACTCGTCATATTACAATCACACATTTTAATGTATGAAGTCTTGTTGCTTATGCTTTCACCACAACATTTTTTTGCCATTCTTCTGGCAAAAAATGGCAGAAGACATGATCATTTATTTATTGTGATGTCAGGGCTTGTTTGTACTTTCCAATTCCAAATAATATATTAAACATTGCTCCATGGAATCTTTCAAAGCTTGGAATATTGTTTTGTAACTAAAACCCAGCTGTAATGTTCCTTCAATTTCTGGATGCTGTTTAATCCCTGATGTTCCATAATAACTCTTTCTATATTTCTTATAGAACAGCTGAATTAAAACTCAGAAAATCTACAGAAGTAAATTCCAATTAATAAATTACTACAAAAAAATGAATTGTTGGCCTGGATTTTATCATAAGGTAACTAAATAGAGCTAGATAGAAATCCACTTTTTTAATATGTTTTGTGTTTCTACATGTAAAATATATGAAAACGGTATATATTTGTTTTGCCATGTCTTTCCTGACAACTTTCTCTAAAAAATGTCTTGTGAGGATTACCAAAACAATTCTTTAAACATTTACATTTTACTTTCTTCCTTATCTAAAATACTTGAGAAAATAGTTTTTAATCAAGTGTGTGAGCATATTTTCGTAGACGTTCTTGAACACGTAGATATAAAGGAACCAGGTTGGTTTGAATCTGTGTGACAGATTCCAGTTCCAAAGACAAACTGGAATCTGTCAAGAAGTCTCCCCATACATCAGCTCCTCTGTTTCCTTGTGTGTGTCTGCTCCGACTTTTCAAACCCCTGGTCAGTCTTGACGGATGGCCACTCGTTCTGAGCCCAATTCGGCTGGAGGTTTTATCCTGTTAAAGAGGATTTTTTTCCTTTCTTCTGTTGCTACATGCATGCTGGGTGTGAGGAATTGCTGTAAAGTTAAGATCACAACCCGAATGATTATTACTCCTCACTGGGTGGAATCTGCTGGGTTTTCTTCGACAGTTAAACTTTAAGCTAATTTGAACAAATGAACCGAAATTAGTGAACTGAGCAGTTTAATTGACATTCAAACTGGTTGAAATGAATTACTTGTAAAGTGCCACAAGACAACATTTTCTCTGAATTGGTGCTACAAAATTGAAAATAAACTGAATTGAATTAAAGCTTTAAATACAAAATACTGAACATATTTCTTAGTTTTTGTATTGAAGTGTAAACAAATATTTAATACTTGGTGGATACAAAAAAAAAAAATGTATTGCATTTTTTCTGCTCTTTTCCTTTCCTCAAATTGCAAATTTGGAAGAAAAGAAAAATCAGTTTTGTAAACACCATCCTTTGGGAGTCGTTAAATTTAGATAAGTGAGTGAAACCAGAAACGGGTTGTTGCAAACTAAAACTGAAGTAAGTTGACACAGTGCCTTGCACAAAACCGATCTCTTGAGTTGCAAAACTGCATTCTGGGACACAGCATGCATGCCAAAAGACATTCATCTCCTGATGGAGCAAAAACTATTTATCCAAACTCCTACTTGTGAAATTCCATACAAAGGAAAGTTAGTGAATAAATACAAATGAAAGAATTATACACTTTAGGGTGGGATATAGCTTTATTTAAAACTCTCAAGGTGGAAGACTGTAGACATAATCTACAGGCTACACCTAAGTAAAGATAATATAAACAACAGGTACAAAGTTGAGAGACGTTATAAAGTATGAAAAGTTTATAGAAAGATAAAACAAGACACTATAACCAGTTAAAACTCTTGGTTTGTTTAACAATAGTTTATTTATGTGATGCTTGTCTTGCTGTGTAATATGTATGTTAAAAACAGGAAAGGGCAGAACCAAGCATCACAACCAATATCTGTTGTTGACTCTTCATCAAAAGTCAGAATTCAGATCCCAAATTATGTCGCAGTCAACTTTACTGTGTTAGACACAAGCTGGAAAGGCAGCGGGATTTGGGAACTGTTGTACTGAGTGACCAAACTAATAATAATTAGCTATAAAATGTCGAAACAATAAATTTCCTCTCGTTTTAAACATTCAAACATTGGGAACACGTTCTTTCACGTTCTTTGAGTGTGAGAGAAATTGAAAGAGTTACAATCTAGTATGCGTGCAGCTAAACTTTTGATTACCACAGCTACAGCTGCCATGTATGTGTGGCAACCATGTTGGATTTTGAGGTCAGAATAGGCAAGAAAATCTTCTTCATTCCAAGTCAATATTCTGACTTCAGGGGGCATTAAAGTTGATCATTTCAGACAATTCAGACTTTATCGTCCAAATGGAACAATAACTAGTAGATGGGATTTTCTCCATCTTTACTTTTGTCTCCATCTATCCTACATCTAGCCAGAGAAATTAGTAGTCTGTCTGATCTTACTTTCCATCCAGCAATGATCTCCACAAAAGACTGGCCCAAAACCGGATTCCAAACCTCAATACGAGAAAGAGAATTAGAGATTACGAGCCCATAAAATTTGAGCAGAGCAGTTTTACCAGCTTTAAAAACCCATTTGAGCCCATCACTCATCAAAACGACAAGAGCAATCACTCTGAAGACCAACCATGGCAACTGTCCTAAACCTGGTGCTGAATCAAACAGACGAGCCTGAGTGGCTGAAACACAACTATGGAATTTGAATTATACAAACATAAAAGTACACAAGCAAAAACCTATATATACACTCACAATCATCTTTTATAAAGTCTCATAGCATTAGTAGATACAGTATTTGTGGCTCATAGTGGCAAGCAGATGTAATTGCACAGAATAACTTCAATAAAGCTGGCATTTCCAGCCTTGTACAAAGTGTATAGAAAATTTATTTCACGCATAAATAAAACAGCCTTTTCAAATGGCCGTCTTTCTTTGACTAGTCATAAAATAAAACAATAAAATCAAACAAACAAAGAAAAGTTGGTGGTCAAACTTTCAACCTATGTCCTTAGCAATATAGTGGTAGCAGTGTGGTGCATTAAGTCGCACTGAACTGGAAGCTGTCAGCATCAGTAACTTTACCGCTGCAGTCCAATTTGTCCCACATGGGGAAATATAGCACACGGAAAAATGACTCCTAACCTTTACAAACTAAAAGAGTCAGTTTTAATAAAGTATATATATTTTAAAGAGCATAAAGCATGTCCATAGATGCATCTCAATGATTTATAATTTTATTAAATGTCAATCTAGTTCAATATTTAAATGCAAAAACCCTGTTTTATATAGATATATGATGCAAAATGCTACATTTAAAACCTGCATTTTTGTTAGGTTTGATAATTATAGCTTCTAGCTAAAAAACAAAAACAACAAAAAAAATTAGTCTTAGAAAATGTTAATATTACTTAAAGCCAATAAGAAAATGTTCCATATGAAATGGTTATCTTCCAGTCATGTTGTGGCCAGGACAATCATGTGAGTTGTCAAGCAGACCAGGGTAAATCACAAATCGCGTGATTGCTAAGATGCTGGCCGTTCAAACTGCAGCATATAAGCTGAGTGGAAGAAAAAAAAAAGTGCAGTTTAAAAAACGGGTGCATAAGCAATATGGCTGCTCGGATGACTGCAACCTTTAGAGGAAGAAAAGGTTTTGCAAGACCTTGGGGGAGAGAGTCACAAGGCATGGACTGTGGTTGGAGTCAGTGTTTCAACAGTCACCATGGATAGATGAACTACGATGTTGCATTCCTAGTGTTGAAATACTCCTGAAGCAGATATCAGAATTATCTCACCAAGGCTAAAGAGAAAAATATTTTGGACTTTTGCTAAGTGCTCTAAAATTGATCCTAATATAACATTTTAGAGCATGTCATGCTTCTCCCTGCTGATGAGCTATGCAGAGATGCAGATTTGAATCACCTGCAGGACCTGGTACCTACTCACACTGCCAGAATTACTGATGCCTTCTTTAATTACTATGATATTACTGAGCTGAATTGACCTGCAAGTTCTTGTCTGGTCAAAGTGCTATAGAGATTCAGGTGAATGATTGAGACATGTGGCTCAAGAATGTAAACAGGCTAAAGCAACCTGGGTTTTCTGACACCCAAGAAGCCCCATGCCACATTTTATTGATGCAGTAATTCCTGCAAAATGAGCATTGACCAAATTATGCGTACACTGTAGAATATGGAAACATCTGGGCCAATGTGTGGTTGCTGTAATCATAAAAATCATTACAGTATGTGATGAATCCATACGAGTTTAGCTCCATGATCTGAATTACTTTATTAAATTACTTGATCCAAGAAGTTCAAAGTCATTGAGATGCACCTGTGTGCTTTAAAGCAACATGCGTTCTTAAAGGTTTCGTTTCGTGTCAAATAAGGTAATCCTTTATTTTTAGTAAAGTCTAGTCCTGGGTAGTATTGAGTTGTTGCTCATATTGTTTAGTGAAAGTTAAGACATATGGCTACCTATCTGAGGGCACAGTGGTGTGCACATACACAGTTCCATCTACGTTAACTCGTACGACATTGTCTTGTCTCGTGAGCAGTTTAAGATCTGCTATAAATGTTGCTAATATGTAAACCGAACCATATTTCTACAGACATTCATATTTGAGTTGTAATTCTCTCTCACTGCAAACAGGTCAAATCTTTACACACAAAACTTAAAAACAGCGGAACAAATGCAAGCTTCAGTAAGCAAAATTTTTTAACACTACCGTCTTTTAATCACTTTGAGAATCTATTTATAGATATATCTGTTTCTTTCAAGTTGTTAAAATTGCATTTCAACAACATATTCCAATACCGACCTGTGAAATAAAGCTTGCCTTACAAAATAATTAGCTTACTAGATATAAATTAACAAGTGCAGATTTCTCAGAAGCAGGCGATAAGCAGAGGGACATCAGAGTTTCTTTCACAAGGTTGCAAGAAGGCACACACTGTACCTTCTGGGTGTAATTTGCTTGTGACAATATGAGCAACAATTATTCTATGTGGTTACACTGAACTACTGCTTTGCTACAGTGAGTTTGGAGTCCTCTAAATGCAACTTCCAGAAAGATGCTTGGAAGGCAATGCACTCTCTTCTCCTCTACAAGGGAAGCAGAGGTTATTGTGTTTTCCTTGACAGGGGTGGTGTCCCCTCTTACTCATTCCAGTGGAGCAGATGCAGAGTGAGTGGTTGAAAAAGGAGAAGAGGAGCTGATGAAGCTCATGAAGTCAAAAAAAAAAAATTATAACATTTCCAGAATTGGAATCGAGACTTGAACTAAAAGCAGCAGACCGCACAAACGGAGCTGCAGCTCTTGCGTCAGAACCTATTGCACAGGTTTGGGTGTCTGCAGGCTGCAAGCCAAGGGAGCCGACGCCTCTCATCACAAGGGGCCGGGATCGTTGCGGTAGCCGCAGTGGTTGCCGTGCTCAGCGTCTGCAATCTGCAGGCTCGGTTTCCTCTCCAGCTCCTCGCTGCTCCCCGTGTCTGGGCTTGTGCCGTGTGCATGGCGCTTCTTGAAGAAGTCGGACACAAAGCGAACCTGCAGTGTGAGGCAGGAGATCAGACTGTTAAGGCTGTCGGTCATTTAGGAGGCATTTTTGTCAGTGAGGATGAAAAAAAAAAAAAAAGAGAGAGGCAAGGCTGGAAATTGCGATTACATCTGTTTGGAAGTGTCTGTGCAGCGCTGCTAAGTGACACGCCAACACTTCTACGACTCATGTATGAGAGGAACTCACAGAGAGCACGGATAACTTCTGAAGGTATAAAATATTGCCTCACAGAGTCTCTTTTTGCATGCAAGGAAGTGGAGGCCAGAGACATGCATGAAGGCTACAGTTAATCAAATGTGCATATGCTGTCCCTCTGGCTGGTTGAAGCAAACACAATGAACCTACCGGCAGGGAATTGTGACACACTATTGATGTTTTACACTCCTTCAACTTCCAAGTTACTGTCGACATTTAATGAAGCTAAAAAACACTTCATCAGTGATTTTCAGCACTGGAATGAGTACTATTAACGGTAAGAGTTCCATTAAACATCTTACCCTGTTTGGTTTTCCAATTATATATTCCCCACTGTGGTGAGATTTAATGTTAGGGTGCCATTAGGTGAGGTTGAAGTTGCATCAAACCAGACAAAATGTCAAAATGCGAGCATGTTTCAAGCAACTCAGACTAAGATCAAAGACGCCCCCGAGCTGGGTTCAGTTGAGTTATTAGCTGCCTTCTTTGGGAAGTCTGGCGTGTTACTGTGTTTGCCTTAATAAGACGTTGTCTAGGAGACTCACGTTGAGAACGGCAACAAGAGCTCCCTGCAGCAGCCCCACCACCACGTCGCTCCAATGGTGCTTGTAATCAGAGACTCGGGTGTAGCCCACGTACACGGCGAAGGCCACCAGGAAGAACTGGATGGTGGGCCGCAAAAGTCTGGCCCACTTGGCCACAAGTCTGGCCTGCACGTAAAGCTGTGAGGGAAGAATAAATGGAGGGAAAGACCAGTTAGCAAATCCGAACAACAAGAAAGACATTATACAAAACAGCTTGGGTATTTATTTTGATTTGCTCAAAATGTCAAGCCAGCTCTTGAGGATTGGAATTGGCCATGTTTGACAGAGATGTGTGCTGTGGTGGTTTCAAGCATTGACAAAGCAGGTCCTTCTGCGCTCCATCAATACCATCTCATAAAGATGTATAACATTTCTTTGCGTGTTGTTTTTGTTTCTCGTCTTTATTTTTATGCATTTGACACACAGTTTTGCCAGTAGAACTAGAGACTGAAATTAGCCACCCATCTATAAATCACTTACTGTAGTTTTTAAGTGGATGTCATGTGGGCACAAAAAAGTCAATTATGTGAAAAATGTCTGTGTGCCTACTTCAAAAGTTAAACAGACTAATACCAAAACACATGTTGAACACAAATATAATTTATATCCACTGTGGATGAAAAAAACAGTAAGTGCCGCAGCCTTTTTGAAGGAAACGGTGGAAGCCAAAAAATATATGAATCTGGCAGCTGCATAAAGTTTCTTCTCAGCTGCTGTTGAAGGTGTAATAACTGGCGTCACACTAGCATCCTCCTGCCACAAGGCCATACTTTACAAAGTAGAACACTCTTTAAAACACAGCCCACAGGAGACAAATATGAAGTGACTGCTCAGCTCTGTTCTTTCTGTCTGGAAGTTTGTCAGGTTTTGCTTGGCTGAAAACAGCACAACGCCAATCGCTTCGTCCTTTGGCAAACATCTGGCTTGAGACCTTCTGCCAATCAGAGATTTTGATACATTTAAAAGATGCACAGCTAAAAATAAAATCTTTCAAAAAAAAAAAAGGTTGCACAGCTGTTTGCAGCAACCTCACTTTCTCAAAAACAACAGAGTTTCTAATGCTACTATGAAGATTTGTTAATGCCTGTGATAGGGAATATCAGGGCAATGAAATACGGAAAATGGTGGACAGCTTGCTTTTGGGGTGAGTGAGAACACACAGAATGTGATGTTTACATGGAGCCTGAGCAGCAGCGCCATTAGCCGAGCAGAGCCTAGAGCTGACCTTCAGGAAACAACCACACCAGTTATCTTGCTTTGGTTTGTCCACTGGATAACAGGGTGGATTATTAACAGCTGCAAGTAAACAGGCAACATGTTCTCCCACAGACGGAAGAGCCTGCAATGCAAATGTGTTCAGGTGGACATAGCAGAAGCTGACAGCTAACACCCTTTCATTTATGTGACAAATTAGTCAGTCTGCCTTAAGTCTTGATTTTCAACCCGGTGCAGTAAGGAAAGTAGTGGACACTGTCTCCACTCATTGACCTCCTCATGAACCCTTGCCTTTTTTTTGTTTGTTTGTTTTACGTCTACATATTTCTTTTTAATCTTTTTAATCCCCAGACTGGAATTCCAGTCCCCAGACGCTTGTGTTTACAGATGTGTTATCAATTGACAATTGTTGAACAGCAGAAAAGTCCCCTGGACCCAGGTGTTTGCAGTCTGGCACTGAAAGCAGAGATACATCTGCACTGTTTTCAAAAACTCCAGGCTGCACTTACCGCCAGGAAGAGCATGCAGTACATTCCAAAGGAGGAGTGTCCAGAGTAAAAAGATAATCTATGGAAAAAAAAAAAAAAAGAAGAGAAAATTAAATTAATCTTCTAGAGAGTTTATTGTTAATATCTTTCGGATTATTCTTCCATTTTCCTGCACATTTATTATCATACATAGGCATTGTGGATTCAGTGACAAATTCTTAAAATAGGCAGGACCTCGATATGTTATTAGGCTTTAAAAGATTGGGGTGATATTGAAACCTGACTAACTATATAAAAGTATGGGGTAAATATGCCTGTCATATTTGGAAGGTGAAATGGGAATTGGGAAGTGAACAGGTTTAGTTTTTAAAGCTCTTCTAAAGCCCGTTCAATCACCCATTTATACAGTCTTATATTTGATCTTTATTGCCCATTGCCTCCTCCCAGTTATGATAAAAATTACAGTCATAGTTGTTGTCCTACCTTGACTCTGTGACTTCATGTAACGGGCCTGTGCAGTTGATATCCAGCACGTATCCTGTGCAGTTCTTCGGCGCGCACACGGCCATAAAGTTAGGCCTCGGACGGCCGATGGTGAACTTGGCGATGTCTGTGAGCGACTGGCTGACAGTTGCGCCAAACACAAAGGTTCCCACCACCTTGTAGAGTGCTGCTACGTACTGATTAAACTTTGAATTTGAGTAAATTATCTTTTTGTGGACTAGATAAGCTTCTCCAGAGGAGATCTGTGGAAAAGTAAAAAAAAAACAACAAAAAAAAACATTTTTCGTTCACTTAGAAGAATTTTTTAAAATCTTTTTTATATTCACATTATTTCCTTAGCACACCATATCAGCTGGATAAGCTTAAATGGCTGATTATTTTGTGTCAATCTGAGGAAAAACTTACAATAATGACAGTGCAGGTGATGGTCATAACTCCCATCATGCTGTGGGAAATGGTGTCTGGTTTGAGCGGGTACTTGATGCTCTCGTCGTCACAGTGAATCCCCCGTTGATAAGGCTTGAACCTAATGGTCAAAATGATGGAGGGCAGGGATGCTGAAATACAATCAGAACAACAGGACAGCAGATTAGGTAACATATTTAGGAAAATTGTCGTTTCTGAAATAAGACAGCTCCATTTTGCTGCATTGCACAAAGTGAATAGAATGAAGAAAGGGGATACATTCATCCAACTACTTGAATGTCACTTAATTAACGTTCGACAAACAATTTATTGTTCCAAAAAATCAACCATCCCAAATTAGAGCTATGGATTAACCCAGACCTAATCCCAACTAAGAGTTTATGGGGTGCACTGAAAAGCAAGGTCCATACCAGGAAACCTAGTGATTTAAAACGATATTAGAGATGGATTGGCCATGAAAATCAGAGCAGATTTTATCTGGTTTCAATTTTTAAAACGAAAATTTTAAGAATGTAGTTTTTTTTTTTTTTTAATTCTAATTTCTACAAGCTGTCAGATACAGCATCCCTTACTGTGCTGGGGGAACAAGAAATATTTAGTTGAGTCTCTGACTGTTTGCTTGTATTCCTTCTTGCAAGGCTTTTGCTTTTGAAATGAATCAATAATAATAAAAAAAGAGAGACAAGGAGGGTAAAACAAAACAAAACAAAAAAACATAATTCTGGTGAATGTCAGGTTGAAATTCCATACAAAGAAATGTTGAAAATAAACAGAGGGGGAAATATTTCTACCATCAGTTGGGTGAGTCTATAGTGAAAGAAAAAAAACTTGGTTCTGAAAAGTCAGAAAACTCCACCATTTCCAAATGCTTTAGTCACATCTAAAAATAACACAAAGTAACAAGCATGATGTCCTTGAGTCGTTCAGAGACATCCAACCCCGCCCCAAAAAACACATCAGCCTTTCCCAGCTCTAATGTACATCCATATCCGTTTTCTGCTTTTCACCGCCACAATCTATTACAGCTGCCGGGAATTATAACTGCTGCTTGTCTAATGCTGTACCCTTCCTCAAGGTTACAAAACGGAGTTCTGGAGTTGTGTGACTTGAGGAGGATCCCAAAAGTATGTGGGTGAAAGGTCTCAACCTCAACAACTCCAAAGACAGAAAATATTTAGCCAAGCTTGGGCTTTAAGGAAGTAGGGATGTTCTCTGTACTTTATCTCTTTAGAAATTCCTGGTTTTAAGAAAATGTGGAATAAAATATTCCACATTTATTTTGTGGAATATTGTTGACGTTTTCGATTTTCATTACAGTAGCCAGAACAAAGCTCTAGAAGGTCTTAGCCCTTTATAGGAATGCAATTCTCCACTCCAACATCTACCATCGAGGTAGTCTTGGGGCCACTGGAAATACCAGGCACTGCGTATTAAATGAAAGAAAAACAGCAACGAAGAAGCACTGGCTAAACTGGGGAAGTGCACTTGCCAATGGTATTATGTTTCTTTGTAAACTCGTGGCGCGTACCCCTCCCATTCCTCAGAAAAATGTCTGCAGCTGACATAATTCCAGCGAGTCTTCCAGAGACTGACTGATGAGAAACTGTGAGGAGAGAGACCGAAAGGAAAATACACTAAAGTGAGGCTTTCTGTGTTTCACTCCACTTCAAATGATGAATGGGTGGGTGAACAGTCCAACAAAAATAAAAAAGGAAGACGTAATAGTTTTTACGATCATGGAGTCTTAACTTAGGTAGAGGAATCTTGAAAGGCAGAGTACACAAACCTACTAAACTCTATAATACGATCACTCAAAAGTCCAACATTTGTTTCAACTTTAGCGCACCAGAGGAAAGTTGCGATAGCAAAAATATGAATTAGGTTTTTACCAATTAGATAGTTAGCCACCTGTAAAATCTGTGAGCTGCGCAAAATCAAGTCAGAGAAAGCATAAGATGTGGAAGAAACCACCAAAAGGAAACTGTTGTTGATCTGCTGCTCGTTATGGACCTGCGACATACCACTTCACCAGAAAAACCTGTTGCATTGCATTTAAGAAAGCAACCAGGGAATCAGCCAGTCATATGGGTTATCAAACCAAGTATTAATCGGCAAGAAAGGGGAATCTAGGGATTTTACAATGGCAAACGAACTAGTCTAAGTATTTCACAAGCTGTTGATCTGGGATTTTAATTAAAAAATCACTGCTTGACTTTAGAGAGTGGTATGAAAAAGAGAAAATATCTGCCGAGTGGCAGGGGAGCAGAGAAAATTCTTGTTGATATCAGAAGAAAATAGAAAATACAGTCTAGAATTCACTCAGGCAAACTAAATCTAAAGGTTGGAAAAACATTGTCTGATGTGACGAGACTCTAAGATTCAGATGGTAGAGTGAGAATTTGATGTAAACTGCAGGCTATTCTGTATTCTTTAAACACCACAGCCATCTGGAGTGTGAATGCTGACCACTTCCATCCACTTATTTCCACAGCGGATGATGGCATCTTTCAAGTCAGAGCTTCCTTGCCAACCCTAACCTCATAATTCAATATAACTACCACATATAACAAAAAGCAGTGACAGCTGCAGTAATTAACAAACTTATTTGCACTTGTAAAGTTGAGAAAATCCCACTGGTTTCCTTATTTGTCACTTCAACACAACAGGGTTGCGTTCTCTTTAGTTATATATTAAGAAATTAAGCTGCAGCACAACACGAGGCTTAATTAGAGCGGTGTGAATTTTTCAAAATTTTTATTTAAAGAGTTTGTTGCTGTTTTACCGCAGTGTTTAAAATTAAACACTGCAGCTGTATTTATATAAAAACCAAAAGTCTATTAGAGATGTCACTCAATAAAATAGTTTTAAGATTTTCAGTGGGTGCCCAAACGTTAAAAAAATAGCGCCAGATTAAAACACGACTCACTTTTTAAGTTCCAACATACAAAAGGCCTTCGATGCATCAGCTCCTGATTTGCCTTTTAGGGAGAGACAAAGGATAAAAAAAAGATTTAAACAGAAGGCTTGTTTGTTCCACATCAAAAATGGATTCCAAGAGCTGCTAATGCATCTTTTGGATAATATTGTTCTCCTCATTGTTGCTTTATCTTTGAAGCCCGCTTTAAAGATAACGCTTCCTGTTGAATTAATGCTGATGGACTTTTTCTCCGTGTGGAAAATCACAGAAAGTTATTTGCCCATTTTGTACTTTTACAGCAATTAGTCAAAAGCTAGTTCCAGAAAAACAGGATATTAGATTACTGCTTAGAAAGTTCCTCTCTGGTTCATCACACATTACAAGTGCAATGATGGATAGATTTAGTAATAGTAAAAAAGCCACATATTGAGGTTTTAGATGGATGTTTTGCATTTCCACACTGCAGGAGATGAGCAGGGTCATCGTTTTCCAACAGACCAACTGCACATGTCTCTCTCTTACACCATCAAGACAAAATACAGAAGAAGCTTTTTGCTGCTAACAGAATAAATACAGTGCTTAACAGAATAAAAGGCACAAAACTATAACTGAACCCTGGAGTATCTGAGCTTATGAAATAGTAATATACTCATAAATGTATCTCTCATAATCTTGTTTAGACATGCAGGGAGGTTGGAGCTGAGAGGAACATGCAAAAAAAAGTTTGGACCGGGATTAAGCACAAACATTTCTTGTTTCACTGATAGCCATCTAACCACTATTCGACACTCTAATCTAATATGCCAGCAAAGAAACAAAAACCACTTGTAAACCATAAATTATTGTGGAAACCTCAATTTAGTCTGCATACGTCTGAAACGACATATTGCTTTTTTTTATTTATTTTTAAACCAACCACACTTTCTTGCAAACGGCAGCTACAACATCGACCACCTACAGCAATACGAGAACTGCTACCCGGTTTGTACATTTACCAGCCATGTTGTAGATGTGTGACTGTGAGGTTGTAAATTTCCCAAAACTTTCCTCATGGAACCAGTAAAATGCTGTCTCAAACAACCACATCCCAATGTTTAGATCAAGTCTGCAGTATTTAACTAAGCCCCTGTTTCAGGCACAGCAGGAGGGAACCTTGATGTAAATTTTATTGATGTGGCTTTTGGAAGGCGGCTCGTTCATTTGCATCCTGCAGCCTGTTTCCAGCTGGAAGGAGCAGAGAAAGCAATAGAAGATTAGCTCATTTTCTTGTGCAAAGTTTCACATCAGACCCAGATGAAATGTATTCCAAAGAATGATGCTATGTCAGTAACTGTATATGGTCTAGTTTCACAGTGTTTAAACACAATGGCAGTGTTGAGAAATGAATAAAATGCCCCTGGTGCCTCTGGTAAATAAATGTAAACAGCCTTAAAATGAATCAAGTAGAACTCCCTGTGACTTGCTTAGTTGCTTTAAACTTTAATAATGACTCTCATCATGAAAATAGGAATGTTTAGGTGAGCACATATAATCTTGTAGGCAATAATGGAAAACATGAACGAGTCTCTGTTATGCACACAAATGAAACAAAAAGTGATTAAATACTTTTTAAAACTTCCAAGATGTGCTGATCATCTCCAAAAAGTTGATATTATACACGATAACTGTCATTTGTAATCATGTGGTGCTTTGCTTTCCCATACTAAATTATAATTAGCACTTTATTATGCAATAAAGTTTTTCCTGTGTAAATTAATAAATAAACTGAGCTTTAGATTCAGCGAGGCACCAACAACAAAACAACTGAACTAAAACTTGAGATACTGGGAGAAAGTTAGAATGAATCACATGTTCCCCTTCTGCTTTTAATGAACTGTTTAAAGCAACAGAACCAGAAAATTGGTATAATTTGTTACTCGAAATATTCCCCAGATAGCACTTTTGTCTTTCCAAATTTCATGTATTACAAAGTCAACACAGCCTTTAACCTTAAAAAGGTATATAACTGTAAAAACTGTACACAAATAATTTGAAAACTTACCTAAATGTATTGGGATTACATGAATCCCCCCTAAAAATAAGCTTGTAATTTATTGCCAAGTATTTTTATAATAAAAAAATCTCACCAATTTCATGTAAGGGCAAAGAAATAGGGCAAAACTATGTGTACATGCATATGCATATTACATGAATCATTTTTAATCAGTGGTACGCCACCCACATTAGGTAAACAAGTTTTGTATTTAACTCGCTTACCAGCAATTGTGCAGTAATTTATTTCAGTTTTCTTTGCTCCAGCACATCACGAACCGTGTTTTATGAATCTGCTATGAAAGTTCCAACAACAATTCACCCAAATAATACACATTTTTGTCATTTACCTTTTGAAGGATTTTGTTTACTCGTATTTCTTCAGTAAATATCCTCTGGTTCTGATGAGAACCGTTGCTGACGGAGGAGTTTGCCGCAACGATATGCCAACGTTACCTGTCCTTCTTTCCATTTTGTTATGACTCACTGATATTTCAGCTGAGGGGTTATTTAATATAATACCAAATTCATTTATTCCATAGGACCTGTTAAGGGCATCAATCAGCATAAATTCATTTTGAAAAACGAGTAAAAATGTTGGATATTTTCACTATTCAATAAACGTATGCAATAAAAACAATAAATAAATCATTATTAACCATAATGATCATAATAATACCCATGTGAGGTTATGATGCTGTGATAAAACATTATTTTGTTTTACTGATTGCACATTTTTAAGAAAAGGCAGTTTTGGCAAATTTTAAAAGCAGCCAGACATTCAAATGCAAAACACAAGATGCAAGTTTCAATTATACTCCATTCCAAGTACTCCAAAAGTCCTAAAAGTAAATTCTGGATAGATAAAATCAGATTTTTTTTTTTTTGCAAAGGTGGATGGGAATATATGTTTGCTCTTATTATAGGTCACGAGAACACACGAGGCACACTGTGACAAGAAAAAAAAAAGGTTTCCGACTGACAAACAGCTCTACAGCAGCCAAAACATTTTTTTTAATGCAGTGAAGGATGTTTGCACTGATATAATAATAACAAGCTGAAACTGAAAGGTAAGCCAAAAAGGAAATGCTTGTTTGACCAGATATTAAATCAGCAAGTTTTAAAAGGTTAGTGTAAGAGTGACCAGTGCAAGCAAAGTCAATGCAAGTGTTTGTTTAATTATTACAGCATGGTAAATAACACCATGGAGCTGAGAAAAACAGACATTTTAGGCAACACGAAGCATAGTTGCTTTACTTCAAAAACCTGCTAGGCTGGAGCCATTAATCACTAGGCAGGAAAAGGAAAGTGAAAAGCTTCAAAGAAATGAACCTGTCTGCAGAAATATGCTAACTTTTTCTACAGTTCAACCTCACGAAAGTCTAAATAACTTTTGATTATGTGTTTTTCCCAGTAAGTCATAGGCTAATGCTTGTTTTGGTTCCCTTAATGCTTAATAAATCCCCTTAGCAAAACATGGAGTTTCTCAGTTAGAAACACCATTTATGGACACGGTGAAGTCAAGACATCTGGCATTAAAATATTCTCCCCGGGCTTGTGAAAAAACAAAAAAAAGATTAATTTTTCATTCTCGTTTGTACATTAGGCACCTCCGTGTCACACTTCAGTTTGTAAGTAATAATTTACAAGTTTGTTTCTAATTAAAAAAGGCTAGAGTGAAAATGATGTAAAGACTCTGAGGCTGCTGGTGTGGTAAGCCCTGAAGGTGTGTGTGTGTGTGTGTGTGTGTGTGTAGCGTCTCTCAAAAGCGTTGGACCCCTGTGGATAGTATCTGCATAAGAACAAACAAGCCAGTCTCTTGAAACGCAGACATACACAAATCGCAGACCAAAAATAGACCCACTGGCACACAAAATGGGCCTCCGTTGCACCGCGACACAATCCCACAACCCAAACGGACATTTCTGAAGGGTTGCCTCAGCTTTAAAGAGCAACTCTGTCTGATTCAGACTAAACTCAGACCCCAACGTTTCTGTAGTACGTACATGAAGGTGCAGCAGGTGGACGTCGTTATCCTGCTTTGACAGACTGAACTGCGGTCAGAAACCTGATCTACCGTCTGAAGATTTTAATAAGAGCCTGTCTGAAGTGGCGGGGTGAAACCCACTTACATTTAAAAAAGCCACCCTTTAAAGAGTTTGGCTTCTCTTTTGAAGACAACACGTCTTTTTGTTCAGATGGCTGCAGATTAGTTGATCCAAAGTGAAGAGGCATCTTGGTGTTGCTCCGAGATTAAATGTTTACGAGGTGTTAAATGTTTACTTCATGGGAAGTGTGGTCCATTCTTCATCGAAGCCCATGGGTGAAATCATAGAATGTTGCTGGAGCAACGCTATGTCGTGCTAACATAGCGTTATATCAACACTTTCAGCTGGAGTTGTTTTTGACGGAAAAAAAAAAAAAAGTTTATATCAACAGTGTTTTGGAGAAAAGTAAACACATTCTCAGAGTAGTGCAAAGTTTTCATTCTCGTCAGACAAACACCTTTAAAAGATTTTAGGAACTTGAAAACAACTCAAAGTGAAAATATTGATGTGTTCTTGTATTTGTTTAATTTTTTTAGTATTACTAAAACATCCAAAATTTTGTGAGAAATCCTAAACCTTTTAACATTATTATTATTATTATTATTATTATTATTTTATTCTTTTACTTTTTTTTACTTTTCTTAAAACTACAACAACAAAAAATGCAAAATATTAGTCGTCCATAAAATATTCAGGCATAAAAATAGAATTATTCTGTTAGAATCCCAGAGAACTTAGCTTTACAGTGGCTGAAAATCCCTAAAGCTCACCGACAATAAGTTTAGGAGCTGAGGAGGGCTCAGCCTTCTCTTTTACGCCTTCGACAAATGTCAAGTTATGCTTTCTTCTTCTTCTGGTGTAAATATAGCTGCCTCAATGGGTGCTGCTTTATTTAGCTGACGGATGTGCAATTATCCAGGACCACAATCGCAAACGTGAGCCAAACGAGAGGCTTCTCGCATCCTCTCTCTGTTTATTCGCCTGTCTTCTCCTTCCTTGTCCTCCTTCTCATATCCACTTCCCTGCTTCCTTTCAGAGAACAGAGAGGGGGACATCACGAGTCAAGCCGCCATGTTGATCTGAAAGTTGCTGCAGTGGCTCATAGCAACTCACACATATACTCCTCTGACGTAAGTGACTGCACCTGCGTGACAAATTACTTTCCTCCATTTGGAAAACCTGTAGTCTGGGTTTTCACTTTACCTAATTTCAATATCTTTGGGTGTGTGTGTGTGTGTGTGTATGTGGTGTGAGAGGTCTGTTCCCATGCCCCTGGGGTTGCCCTGCTTCATCTAAGGCTTTCCTTCAGGGCCACAGCTGGAACATTCACCCTTCAAGCTGACTCCCTCCACTCTCATTTCCTGCCTTTTCCACATGAAGGTCACTAAATGAGTTTCCTCTTTCTGGATTTTGTTTCCCCGTCAGCCTTCTTTTCTTTCGCTTGCCCTTTTCCTTGCCACGCTCGCTTCTTCTCATGTTAAGCCATTTCTTCCTTTTTTAACTTCTCATTCCCAGATTCCTCGGCGAAACCTTCCAGTCCTTTGACTCCCACAGAAAAGAACTGATTGAGACAGAACACTTCATGTTCTTATCTGTTGTGCATCTTCTTCGCAACGGGATGTAACAGTGAATAAAGCATCAGGTGACGTACTTCTTAAGTCATTTTGCAATCAGAAAACAACAAACCCTCCCTTTCTCTCTCTCTCTCTCCGTCTCTCTCCAACAGTCTCCCAGGACTGACTCATGTGGAAGGCATGTGCTGAATCTACAACCTCTGTCTGTGTTGGCCTCTGAAATTCCAGTTCGAACGAGGAACGCCCAGCCTCACCGGTCACGCCAAATCCTGCTGCCGCCACGGCCCATTCTTTGTTTTTTAATCCCAGTGTTTGGCTCCGTCCATCATTTATGCGTGCTTTGCTGCAAGGGGAGCAGAAGGAGACACAGAGCTACGGGCAAGGTGGGTAGGCTAGTGTGAGAGCAGTTAAATCTGTGCCAGCAATCAAAGAGTCTGGCTTTGGAGGGGATCAAAGAAGTAGGCCACACAGGTTTATTCCTAAACCAGAATGGTCTGTAGGAGGAGCTTAGAGTCGCTGTGGTGTGTGAAAGTGCACTGCATGGTGATGACCTTCTCTGAATTTTTCTAAAACAAAAAAAAGAAGAAAGGAAAAGAAAAATGCTGATTATCGAAAGATTTATCTCCTTTTTTGGCGTAAAGGGAGTCGAGTTTTCCCTCACTTATAACTATAGACGACTGTAAAACAAAGTATTTCAACCATATTGAAAAAAGCTTTTCAACAAATGGGCTGATGAGATGACAGGGTTGTACCATTTGCTAAAAATGACAATAATGTGCATTTATTCGTACTCACAACAATTATCAATGAATATCAACTTGTAGCTGAAGATTTTTATTTTTTATTTTTTTATGTTCTACTATCACGTTTTATTAAGTTCAAATGGCACAGACATTATACTGTTGGCCTGAGCTACCAAACAAAACAGGCTCTGGCTTCACCCGAACATTAACTGGGATTCATTTATAAACGTTTTATGCATTTTCACCAACGTTTTTGAAAACAATAGAAAAACTATTTGATGCTTTTTCTTTTCATACGCTAAGTGCTTAAAGTGCTTTCTGTCATAAAGAGCTGTTTGAGGGAGATGGAGAGTAATTGGAGCCGATCATCCCGCCGGTTCTGCAGAAGAAGATTGTTTATAGAGCTCCAGTAAAAACGCCAACGAAAGGAAGATAAAGTAATCCGTGTAAACTGACTTTTGAACAAACTGATGCTTCTCCACCGAACCTAAACACTGAGCACAAGAAAGCATTTAGACACAACCGCCATGCAGTCACAAACGGACTTTCTGACTCCAGTTGTCAAAGCTTAATTTCAGCACTTTGAGCCTCTGAACAAAGAGCTGGATATAAATAAAAACTGCAGGATTTTTGCGAGCTTGTTTATCAGCTTATAAACACATAACTTTGCTCCTAAAGAGTCTTGCTGCTTTCCTGAGCGCAGATATGCAGCTGACAGACAAACAGGCCCACTCAATAACATTATTTCAGTTAGATGTCAATACGACATGAAAACAAAATAGAAATCCTAGATATTTTCTCACTTTCCATTTAGTCTGTTTTACAATTTAAGTAGCTGCAGAAACAACCCAGTTTTGAAATGACAGGGAGAAAATGCAGAAAGTTAACTAGTTTACATGTCTGGGGCTCAATCAAATTTAGATTAGACAGAATAACCATACTACTGTAACGGACTGAATGTTCTGCTCTTTGTGTGGGAAATATTTGAGTGGTTTTTTTTTTTGTTTGTTTGTTTGTTTGTTTGTTTTGTGGCGTTGTTGTCAGTTGCTATGGCAATAAGTTTGCGCGTAGCTGCGCTGATACAGAGAATGAGAACGACGTGTTTTTGAGTTGGACTTGAACAATTTTTCCCTTTGCCGTGTAGCACAGCACATCCTTAACAATATCTACATATCCAAGTTTGACGATCAGATCTTTAACTCAGTGGGTGCAGGTTTAGCTATCCCTTGTCCAGCTATTTGCTCTTCTCTAAGTGAGATTTTTTTTTTTTTTCAAGCAAAATTGCACAAGAAGGCGATGGCCAAGCTCAGGCTTACCACACTCAAAAGCCAGGCTAGAGATCTGGAAATCTGAGAAGTTGCCCACTGCTGGTCAGTAATAACAATAATGCAGACAAAAGAAAAGATTTGCTATTTAAATCCTTAGCTTAAATAGGCTTTGCCAGCAACTTTTGTTCTTCGGATCACCCCATATTAACTTTGTTTATAAAATAAATTCTCGGGAACTTTGGTTGTTTGTCTGAGGTCCAGTTTCCATGACTGTTGCTCCCCTGAGGAAAACTATTCCCATAATGCATCCTCACTGCCTTTTCTCTGAGAATGCAGGACAGTCAGTCTTCCCAACAAAGCCACATGACAGGCCTTGCTTTCCAAGAAATGCAGAAACAGTTTCAATATCGAACTCTCACAAACAACCAGAATACTTGTGCCATGTGAAAATAATAAACTTAACAGCGTAACACACTTAGAAAGGCTAAATTGTTTAAATTACCATGTATATCTTTAACAAAATGCAAAAGTAATGTTTAGGATTCTTCCAATTCATGCAGCAAAATAAAACAAAAAAAGAGAAATATCTGAAGGAACAGGTTCTGTCACACTATACATAATGGTGCAACAAAGCATGCATTCATGGAAACACAAAGGGATGCATGTGGGAAGTGGCCTACAGGAGATATGATCTCCCAATAATTATTAGAGCATCTTTTACAATGCTCACTGTAGAACGGCTGCAGAGGCTGAGTCATGCAGCAATTCATCGCTCCAGTGACTCCTCCACCTGTAGCGCTGCATCTATAGGACCTTAAGCTGTGGGCAGGGAGAGGTTGAAGCTCGTCTGTCTTCTCTGTGCTGTGGGCCCACACCCTCTTTATGAGCATATACTCACACATACACGGGACACGAGAGGGGGACGGGATATATACTGAGGAATGACAGAGGAGGAAGAATAGAGAGACAACTTCAAAACAAACCTCACAACAGGTAAGACGGCAAGACTGGCAGATAAGGGACAACTTAGAAGTTGAAGAGAGTCAAGATCAATGTTCTACTGCGACCTTTCACTGTATGTGTTACAGTAAGATTAATAAGCAGACAACAGATAATCCAGTCATGTGTCATCACTCGCTGTTAGTTTGATCTCAACAGGAAAGGGTGTGATTATCAACGAGTGGGCCAAGAAATGGCTATCAAAGCTACTGGCTTTCTCAACAAAAGACTGTTAAAGAGGCATGGAGACAAGCAACAAAGCTGGAGGTAATCTTGGATCATCTTGGATCAATCTTGGACTGCAGGAAAATGGAAAACTCTCCAACCCCAATTCAAAACTCAGCTTTTGTTTATGTTAATGGTCAGCCTAATTACAAGACCTGTTGAGCAGTTATTACACAGCAGGGGCAACCTCATATAAGCTTGAGGTTGGTTGGCTCGGTGATTGCCTGGGTGGGTGACGTGGGTGGCAAAAGGGAAGTGGGGTGAAAAATAAAGGGTGGGATACGGGGAGCCGGACCGGGCCGTCTGACCCAACCCAGACGCTAATACCGGACGTGTTCAGAAAATATCTGCGGTCCCAACCACTTAACTTCCACACCGGGAAATCATTAAAAAGCTACAGATGTGGAGCATCATTGCTATCTTCATCCAAAGAAACAGGGAGAAAGGGATGAACTAACAGACAGTGGGCAAAACATTTGTCTGAAATGGACCAATGGCTTTAAAGACATGGTTCAGTTTTTCTGATGTGGAAATCAGCAGTCAGTATGTGACCTGCAGAAGACAACGGTCTGGAAAACCCCATTTTGGATAAGCTAAGGTAAAAAAAAACATCTTGCAAAACCAATCATCTTAGCATTATTAAGCCAGGAACACCATCTGATGGAAAACTTCTGCTGCATAAACAAAATATTCCCTTAAAGCACCTGACACTACTGAACTTTGTGTTCAAAGAGTTTCTCAACTAAATTGACTTCTCAGCTTTGCATCACTTTGCAGATCTACGGTCTTCAGTGAATAATCTGACATAAAACAACCAAATAAAATGTTAAATTCATAACTGTCAAAAAAAAAAAATATGGCGGTGGAAATTGTTCTCTTGTAGCATTTTCATAGGCTACAATAAAGGTTTGAGTATGAAATCATTTAAATATGGCAGAAATCTCCATTGGCTTAACTCTGTCAGAGGTTCTGGTGCATTCATTTCAGTCATGCTGCATTTCCAAGTTTCAAGTTGGATAATCCAACATAATGTTCTTTAAAGTCAAAATTAGGTCCAATAAAACCTGTGGTTTTAGAGTAGCCCTGAGTTTGAAGCCTAATATGACTGCAGTGCAAATAAAAGTGCGTTTAAAGCCACCAGAATAAGCTGTTTATGTGCACTCCAGATGGTTTGCATCTCATTAAACAGAGGCACAAATAGTGCATGAACTAAACAATTTTAATTCAACATGTCACGCTTTTTCATGGTAATGTTTTCCAGAATTTTGTTTCAATTTTTTCATTCTACGTGCAATCCATTCATTATTTAGGCATTAAAATGTTTGACGCAAATTGCCTGACTAAACACGTAAAAGGCAAAAGCCATAAAAACCACGCACTGTTAAAATAAACAAACTAAACAACAACGAACAGCACTGCTGTTGCCCAATGTGAGATCCCAAAGTTCATCCTTTCTAACACCCAAGCAAAATCTGCCCATTGAAAATCTGCTTCTAATTGTGGTGTTCCAGACACAGAAATTAATGAATCTCTGGATTTAATATCGAGACACTTTTATTATGATCTTTGTGGTGGAGACTGTTCTGGTTTGCAAAGTTAAAGAAAAAAGATACATCTATAGAAACTCGCCATTGGTTGGCGCCCTTGACGTGCACAAGAGATGTTCCTCTTGTGCACAAACATCAACTTCTACTTCCAGTTGTCTGCTTGAATTTTGTTTTATTTATCCTAGTTTATTAAGCACAACACTAACAAATTTAAAAATGTGAATTTCACCCTTTGGTGGAAAAAGTAAACATTACAGTTTGAATAGAAATCAAGGCAAGTTTTGGGCTGTTTGGTGAAGTATAAAAGCTAAAATAATGGAAGTATATGTCCAGTTAAAGTCTGAGATATTCAAAAAGAATACATGATGAGCTTATGGAACAACATAGGAGATCTGTACAAGTTCAGATATAAAAATTAATAGGAAGAAGTCATATTATATAAGGAACTGACCGCTCATCACTGCCCAACTGAACCCAGATAAAAACATAAATAAATAAAAAAACTGAAGAAAAACAAAAACAGTATCTCATTAAAATATGATCACAGTTCTTCATTCATCTTATACATTTGTTTATCTTTTAAGAACTGGGTCTTGATCTGTCTGGGAGCTCTCAGGACTCAATTGAGTGGAAATCACAAATTAATTTATATGTTACGATTTATTTTCCCTTTCTTTTTTTTTTGCCTTATGTAATTTGTCACATTGTTAAAGGAATTATAAACTCATCTCCCGGTTCATTGCTTCAGAGCAGTTTAAGTCCTTTTGCATTGTTTTCCAAATCTTAAGGTTTTGGTCAAACTTCCATTTTGAGTTTCGTCCTGAATCACATCATGATTACCTTCATCTTTGTTTTAAAACTCTGTTTTATTAAAGAGGAAAGAATAAAAGTACCATCTGTCTGTATAGTCCGAAAAAACAGCCATGTGCTGGGCTGCAGCGGAAGCCAAAACAAAACAAAACAACAACAACAAAAAAAAAACAACAACTCGTCGATTACCCCGACGAGTAATCGATTCAGCATTCCTTGGGACGATTCTTGGCAGACAAAATATTTAGGCAAATGAGGAGTACGCGGTGCGCTCACATACATATTGAATTTCCATAAATAAACATCGAAGTTCAAGCGAGCGCTTTAAAGCTTGGGCGCGTTTTTTTATTTTATTATTATTTTTTATTACACAACGCCTGAACCGCGTCCAGCAGAGATCTGCAAAAATCCACTCAAGTCGTTGACATAAGACGCTTCTTGATTTATTTTTATTAGACCAATCCCCCGACGTCAGTTTAAAAAAGTCGCTGCTCTTGTTACAGAACCAGAAGAACATTGAACTTGTCGACAAGATCTGCAACCAGAGTAAAGAGATATGTCTCGCAGATGAATATTTGCTGACAGCACCGAAATCCAGACCTCCGATAAAATCAGCGGAGACCAGAGTGACGTGTTAAAAGTTTGTTTTCATAACTTACCAAGCAGAACGCACACCACGTCCATCGCCACGCACAGCCACTTCTTCATAAAGTCGGACATATTCTTTTTTTCCATTAAAAAACAAACGAACAAACAAAAAAAAAAAAAAAAAAAAAAAACTTAAAAATATCTACTTGCTCAAAAGAGTAAGCAAGTGCATTTGCGTCCTCTCACTTTGCAATCTGATCTATAGAAATAAACCTGCAGAACTGGTTCTTCCGGGATCCTTTCCTTTGCCACTACCTGCGTCGGCTCTGGCCGCAGAGGTGCGTGATTCCTCTGGACCTCTCGCGGCGTGTTTCTGAGCGGGAGACGCGGGGCGAGCTTTCTGAAATCCGGCGCCCCTGGCTGCGCATTACTGCTCTGGAGGAAGAACCCGAGGCGGCAACAAGAGCCTGCAACTTTCCTCAGCGCTGGAATCTGTTTCCCGAGTCTGGAGTGTTTTCTGCTGCTGGTCCCTCCTCCTCTTCCTCACTTCCTCCTGTGGGCTTCAGCCTTTTTTTTCACCTTTTTTACACACAGCGACCGAGGGAGCGTAGGAGAACGCTTCCCAGCTTTTCTCTCCTCTGCGGTCAAGTGGTGAAGCAAAGACAATTTAAAAGGAGGGGAGGAGGAATCTCTGAGAGCTGCGAACTGGGTTAAATCAGCAGTCAAAAGTGAAGAGAGAACAACGGTGTTCTGAGGCAAAGGTCCGCAAACTCCCCCTGAACTAGATTGTCTGGATTGCATTGTCAAATTGTGACAGAACTAAACAAACTTTTGCTTCAATGAAGGAGTCGTGTTTTATGTCACTTGTATAATTTGACACAAAGAATGACAATGTGAGATTGCATTTATTAGGAATAGAAACCTTAAATGTCTGGTATGCGTTTGTCTCCAGTCCCATTTACTGTGTTCCCTATAAATAAAATGTACTTGAAAAGTCACTTTATTAGTAAAGAGAGTCCATCCGTGTTTGAACGCTGATGGACTACTAAACCCATCTGTCCGTAGGTTTGCTGGAGAATATGGATACCGACAGCATCCTGAAGACGAAGGATCTCTTAATTATTGGCAGACAGGCCAGGGAGAACGTTGAGGAGCAGGATTGGGTTATAAAACAATATCCCAACATTTCATTTGATCCCAGTTGACCTCTTTTCCCTACTGAGGTTCTCCTTGCCTCACTTAGAGTCAGGACTAGGGTAACCCTGAGGAGTCGCAGTAGTCCACACCTGCGTTGGTACGTCTGCTGACAGAAGAAAGCACACTCTTTGCTTTGACCCAGATGAAGGTCACCAGCTGGTTAATAAAGTTGGTTTGTCAGCATGAGACGTGTTTGCTGGAGTTGCCACATAACTAAATCAGGAAAACTATTTTAATCTGTCCTTCATGGGAGAGTGGCACGAATCCTTAAGAAGTGTAATTTGCCGTTTGCCACGAGCAATGTGGTGAACACAGCCAACGCATAGAGGAAGACATTTCACTCAGATGAAAACAGAACAGAAGTTCCTGGACTTCATGAAAGATATGATACGCGTAATGAAACTAGCGCGGTTCACACACCTGACACGCACCACCCCAAGTGTGAAGCATGGTGGTGGCTGCATCATGCTGTGTGGAAACATTCTTTAGCACGTTGTTATGTGCAGACGTTGTTACGTGGCTGAACCAGCTGGACTAAAGATGCAAAAGAATTTGAGAGCAGGGTGGAGCTTGAAGCTCACCAGATTTTTCAGTCACCAGATATGTGAAGGTTGTAGGAACCGACCCCAAAGAGTTGCAGCTGTCGTTGCAGCTGACATTTAGATTTTTATTTGTAAAAAAAAAAAAAACAACCAAAACAATAAATGTCCTGTGTCATTTTACAACTCATAAAATCGCAATAAAATACATGGTAAGCTAAGGTTGTAACATGACCAAATCGGAAAAGGTTTGCAGGGTGTACTTTTGCGAAGAGCTGCAGTTGAGGTTTGAACAAAATTAAAAGACACCATTTCCCTCCCGTCATAAAAGGGGAGTCTTAAAAAGCCTGCGGAGTGAGAATCCAGAATTAGCATGACTTAACAGCAGCATGACTCCAGCCCTCAGTGACCCTGCTGCCCCGCAGGCATGACCCCCTCAGCAGCGACCATTTGCTTGTTGCATCCAGCCATGTGTGTGAAGCCTTGACTAATAAGTGTGCATTGACACTTAATTCTGTTTGCATGAGAAACACCATGTTTATCCCCTTCAAGTGTATTAGTTCGGCACTGTGGTGTTAAGCAGATAATCTTCCACACACGCACTCTGAATCGCAACTTTTATTTGACTTTTGCACATGAAGCAAAGTGAATTAAATAACCTGGAATCAAACTGCGTGAAGGGCTAGGTGAAGCGGATTAAACAGTAACATTTACAGGAGAATAAAGGCGTTAAGAAGAAGATGAAAAAGTTTACTTTAAACTGAGACTTCTCTGCCCCCTTGTGGTTGTTTCTGATAGAAGCGTAAAGCCCTTTACCATCTCTGATTTTTGCCTGTAAAAAAAGTTCTTGTCTTCTTATGGATTTGTTCTCGTTTCAGATGATCAGAACAAATATATCAGATAAATAAACATCTGGAATAAAAACATTTCAACTGATGAGCTTATTTGTTGAAGGAAACCCAAACTGGTACTGAGTGACAAAGAACCACCATCTGGGAAGCAACAACTACCATCAACATGTTGCCTTTACCGTTAATAAGCTTTTTACGTCACTGCGGGAGAATTTGGCCAACTCTTCTTTGTGAAAGTATTTTGTCCAGCTTCTCTTCAAGAATGACGGTCTGGAAGGGCCTTTGACTAGGCCACTCCAAGTATTTAATTTTGTCTTTAGCTTGTGTGCTTTGGATCAATACTCCACTGCATGATCCAACTACACCTTGAGGTTATTAACCTGAAGGTCAGATGTGCTACTTAAGGATTTTCTGCAGAGTCCATAGTTCAATCAGTGAGGGCAAACATTACATCAAAAATAAAGCATTTCCAGACCATCCCATTACTGCCACGTCTGACAGCTGATGTTATTTTTCTCATATGCTGTTAGTTTTGCTGCACTTGTGCCAGGATGCACACCTTTCAAAAATATATGTTGATCCCTTAAGCATTTTGTTTGTTTGATAGTTTGATTACTTAAAAGTGACTTTTGAAAAATAAAACCAGTTTATTTCAGCAGATTTCTTGAATTATTCCCACTTTGCATCAAGTGGCACCAAAACAAAATGCTCCCTTATTTTTAAACAAAACATTTCTAAAGTAACTAATTAAGGTTAGCTGAACTCTGAAGACAAGCATTTTATTATGCTATGATACACTGACATTCTTCTCACTGAACTCAAATGTCAACGATTCTTTATAGTTCCTGTTTTACTACTATGCTTGTTGACAAACAGGACTGTTTGTTTTCAAGGAATCTGGCATCTGAGACCAGGAGCAAAAAGCAGCACATTTCTGGTCACTCGGTAAAAACTGACATAAAGATACAGACGTCTTGTTCTTACACATCTTTTTGCCAACTTCATGCTGCCAGACTCGAAGTCTGTGATTCCAGGTCCACTTGTTTTATCAGTACCAAATTCTGACTCAAAGTCAGTGAGACAGAAAAAAACTAAAATGCATTGAAGTTTAGAAGGTGACATGGTGATAAAAGGGAATCAAAGTGACATAGTGCTAAAGATAAACTGAATACACAAACAAAAGATTTAATACATCCAAGAAGAAAAGATGTCCAAACCAGACTGTTCCAATTTGTGAAAATTCTCTTTCCACACCAAGACCTGTGCTGTACACGTTGTTCGGCATCATCAACATTTCATGACGCAGTGGAAAAACGATCCAGTAAAAATCTGGCATGGTCACATTGCAAAAACCAAACGGAAAATTGTTGAGGGAGATCATTCGGATAGCAACTGCAACACTAAAGGAACCACAGGATATTTTTGACAAATACTGTTTTGAGTTACTCATGAAAACAACCTGCGGTATTCTCTGTATATTTGTACTATTTGATACGGTTGGAACACAGAAATCATCTAAAGAAGCATCCAGGCCCGGTTGTCCCTACACCTTGTGCTGATGAAACCATGATAACCCTGCTGGGCCACCTTTCTAAATAAACAACATGAAGCAACACCAGAAACATGTCAGACATAGTGAGACATAGTGGCAGAATATTGATCTTGGGTCATTTTATTTTCAGATGGAACTAGAACTTTCTTAAATGTTTCTAACTTTCAAACCAAGATGTGGGATTTTGATAGTCTTACTAAAGTATACTGAATGGTGAAACTGGATTAAATTGTGATTGATTTTCTTTGCAAAATGAAATCATTTTCCATTCTTTTTAACCTCTCCATCCAAACTACGTCTTTAGGTAAAGAGACCAAATAAAGCAAATGCCAAGACACTGCAGCTAGATCAGATTACATCATTTCAGATTGATTTAAATAACGCTAGTTTAATGTTTACACTGGTAAGTTTAATTTCACATTTTTATTTACAAAATATATTTAAAAAGAAATATGATGAAAGCAATTTATAATTTGAGTACAGGTATGTACCTATATATATTCATAAGAACAAAAAGAAATAAAAGATTTCAGCTCGTTTTTTTCTGTCCACTGTCTTGCCTCAACTTTACCTGTGTTTTAAAAAATAAAATAAAATAAAAAGATGGACTCTGACTTGAAAATGGATCACACAGCCAGTTAGAAAAGGAAATAAGAAACGAGTGAAGGCAGATGAAGTGGGTCCAATTCCTCTGTGGAGTCGGCAAAATGCAGCAACACGTAAATATGAACAATATGAACATGACTAAAAAAGGGCATTTTAACTCTTATTACCATTATTAGATAAATAAGCAAATAAAGTGTACAGACATTGCTTGTCCCAGTCAGACATGAACAACAATTTTTACTTTACATACATTTCCTGAGTGCTGCTGTTTGTTTATTTAAAAAAAAAAGTTATCTTCATTCAGGCTTTTTTGTAAGTCAAAAAGCAAACAGCAGGGGTTCAAAACAATAGCTGTATTATGTTATCAATTAAACCAGAGTAATTACACACCTGAAACATATTCTGATGGAATAACGATCCCAAAGTCGATTAGCAAATGTGCATAATTCAGTTCTTATTTTAAAAAAGAAAATTGGGAGTATTCAGCTAATAATAAATAAAGCCCATCCAGAAACCAGAAGTTCAGGTTGAAAGTAAAGGACAGGTCACGTCTTGGCTCAAAGGAATGTGAGCCAGATGAAAACAAAGGAGAAAAGAACTTTACCTTCAGACCAGAACATTCATCCGGCTTCATCCTTAAACATGAAGCCGTTCAAGGATGAGCGCTTCTCATTATATGCTAAGGTACACAATGACCTGCAGGAACTGACAAGCTGTACAGAGAGACACAGAAGTCAGTGATACATAAACCTGTCTATATTGCGTTTGATGTAAAAAGGGAAAAGAATGCACCAATAAGATTTTTTCCAGTATCCCCACTTCTAAAATTAAAGCATAGCTCCCTAATTTGTATCTGATTAACCAAAAATCAGATAAGGAAGCTGATGCAGGCTAGTGCAGCAGAGTTCATGTTGTTGATTGATGCACTTGTAGACAGAAAATAGTGGGTGTGTTGCTAATTATTATGCATTTAACAAAATGAAAAAAAAAAGAAAAAAGAACAGATTTTAAAGGTTTTGACTTGACAATCAGGGTCAAATTTGGCTCAGTACTCCAGCCAGTTGATTCCTGCATGTCAAGTACAATTTAATCAACTTATTAAAATGGGTGGAATGAAGCTTTAAGAAATTGTAGCGCTCCTGTGTGGCTTCATGTTTAAAACAAATCTATACATACAATTTTGTTACAGGTTTCACTGTAAATTTGAACAAGTTCTGCTAGAAAACCTAAACACAACAGGCAGGATGGAGGGAGAGGGGGGAACATAATTCACAAATTATGGTCCATACAAAAAAAACTTGTCAAGACTGAGCATCTGATGTGTGTGATGAAAAATCGTCTGAAACAGCAGCAGCAATAAAAGTGATAGAAGAAAAGACAAAACGAGTTGCTGGCTCTTTAGCCCAACTTTTCCTTCCCAGGAATAATGATGATAAAAAAAACAAAACAAAACAAAAAAAAACTGAATAAGTTATGACTGTGAGAGAATGGATGCGATTTAAAAAACTGGTCTGCAGCTTTCATCCCCTACACTGTGCTTTTACAAATTGTAATTAATAGATATACACTCCATCAATGGTTGACAGTCATAAATTAAACACTCAGCATTCAACAACGGACGGACGTTGATGGTAAGGCCTCCTCCAGAGCAACAGCTCCATCTTTTTCAGATGTAAAAACTGTTTCACCAATTAAATATCTGTTTGCAGAGCGAGTAAACGGATGACATTCTTCTGTGTACGTCACACTCTGCCAAAATGTTAGAAGGGCTAGGGGTGCAGCAGGCTGCCAAACGCCTGGAAGTTTGATGAGAGAACAGCGGGCGTGGACGCCGAGGTGGAGGGAAGGTTAAATTCCACCGGCAGCCTGCGGGTGGCGTGACTCCCACCGCCTGCCGCACCACAGCCAGGGCCGTCGGAAACAAAGGGCCTGCCGTGCATCTGCAGGTGATAGAAGCAGGAGTTCAGGAAGCCGTGGTCATCGTCGTCGTCGTCAAGGTGGGACGGCGGGTTTCCATGGCTCCACTCGGAGCACTGGTCAGATGGCTGAGACTGGAGCTGAACCGGAGCTGGAGGACGATCCGAGTCGGTGTCTCCAAGCTCGTCCATGGATGGGTAAGAGAACGGACAGTCGAAGAGCTGCTGAGGACATTCGTCGGGACACAGCTCGGACAGACTCATCACCAGCTCACCGTCTGGGTACAAAGAGACAAATTCAGATCCCGTCTGATCAGTAAAACCACCGAGGCTCATCAGACACTTGCACCGTTTTTGATTAATAAATCATTAAATAAAAATATTCCATCAAATCGCAATGAAAAAACTAACAGCGAAAATAGAGCAAATGCCCTTCAAAGATTGTATGCAGCAATGTTAGGAAGAGGAAGAAATGAAGGAATTCGTCTATTTTGAGAATTTTATTCTATTTTATTTAAATTGAGAATTTTGTCAAATGAAGACAAATTAAAGTTACTTTATCCAGTTCAATTCATTTTACTTATTTATCGCCAATTCACATGACTAAAACAAAAATGTTTTTGGTGAACTTCAGTCAGAAGATGACCAGTCATTTAAAAAAAATAAGAGGAAAGGAATAGCACGGCAGATCATCAGTGGATAGCAGTGAAAAGATTTCAGGCTTCTAGAAAGTAATGACTAAATATTCGCCAAGAGACAACAGTCTGCAGCTCTCTGAGAACAGGATCGTAGTTTCTGTAAAGTAACTAAATGTAGAACCATAAAGGGCATTATTGCGCTTTGGTGACAATGTGTGAGGAAACACTGATGCACATGAAATTATTGTCAATTTTGTAGTGACAATCTTTCTTAAAAACAGATTGTAAACATCAACAAGAGCCAAGTTATTTGTTCTTCTTGTTCACATTAGTTCACCCTGTTTTCTTTACCTGCAGGCCCAGCCTGCTTTCTGTGGCGTGTGTGGACGGAGGTCATGGCTTTAAGAGAAAGCGGGGCGTTCGTCTGCGCCTGGGGCGGCCTTCTTCTTCTGGAGCAGAATGTCAACATGAACCGTGCACAGACAAACATGCACACCCAACAAACACAGACATGCGTACGTGCATGCATAAACAGAACAACACGCGACAGTAAGGATGAGAGAAAACAAAGGTGGGGAGACATAACAAAACATAATGAAGATGAAGCAAATGATGTGATCTCAATGCCAAAAAAATAAAAAATAAACTGAAGAACTCTGCACAGTAAAGTCCAAAAAACTGCATATATGATTCTTAGGATTTGGTTTCCATTAATGCTGGAGGTTTTCTCCAACTTTTTAGAAAAGTTCAAATTAAATGTTCATTGTCACTGTAGTTCCGTACAACATGTATATACTTAAGTTCAGTCACATGCATGTTTCAATGACCTTCTGTAAGAAAGAGTAATTTTACAGCAAAACAAACTCAGTATCACGGCTCATTTATTGATCTATTCCTGAGTCGTACCTTGTTTGTTTAGATCCAGACTTGTACTTGAAGGAAACCGAGACTCCATTTGTCCAGAGGTTATTGAGATCTGTGACAGTAACCCCAAAGAATTGTTGCTTCCCTCGAGATCGCCACCCTCTCCATCCTGGTCTCCATCCTCACTAAAATACAGAAACACAATCACTAATTATGTGTAACTTTAAGGTGTACACACACATTTGACACAGATGATGTCATGGTAGAGTTCACTTGTTGCTACACACACTCAGATGTAACTGATACTAGTAAAAAGAAAGAGAGAGACACAGAGGAGAGAGAGAGGCAGAGAAAGAATTTTATAGCAAAGCTATAATGTCACATTTTTCTCCACTTCCAAGTTTTTCACTACCATTTGTTGGTCTATCACATAAAAACTAAATAAAATAGAATTAATTTATAGAAAATTTTTTCCCAATACTATTAATAGTCCTTAACAGTCTTCCAGTTTTTTTTTGTTTTTTTTTAACAAATCAGTGTCACAATTTAACCCAAAGCATTTCTGCAAAAGTACTCACATGTTCTCTGACTGCATGATGTACTTTTTTCGGCTCACCCTTGTGGCCTGCTGGGTGAAGAACATGTGGCGCTCCGATTTCTTCCACATGTAGTAATATGCCACACACTCACCAACAGAGCGAGTTCGTACCTGTAAAGAAAGTTTTCAATCATTTTTAGAATGTATTTAAGACAATGAGTCACATTTTGAGGCTATTTTAAGGATCAAAAGCTCTAAATTTGATCAAATACCTTATTAGCCTGAATGAGATGGAAGTTTTTCCCATAAACACGGTAGCCATTCTCAAAGTTCCTACACTCCTCCTCGCTCCAAGAACACAGCTCCTCTAAAAGAAGTAGGCACACAGAGAACTGTGATCCTGCAAACTAGTTCAGGTCAAGCACATGTTATTGATAACAAAAATCATTCACTTTCTGCTGAAAACCTGCCAGCACACTTCTAAGCTAGAGCGTCACAACTCAACACAAGGGTTTCAAGTTTTGTGGTAGAATAAAGTCACAGTCTTTTGAGAAAACAATGTTTTAGTGTACATGCACCATAGAAATATTACTAAAGAATAGCTAAAGTACAGTGGAAACTACTGACAAAAGCGGCACAACATTTTTAAATTCACTTTCTTATGCTAAATCATACTCAACATTTCCACCTCTCCTCCGTTAGGATTACCAAAATTATTTATATTTGCAAAATGGCAGAATTATTGTGAGGGTTTTTTTCTAGGGTTTTTATTTTAAATTGAGGAGTTTACATAAAACATTCAAACAATCTGCAAAAACCGAGTTGATGATGTAACGGTTTTGAAAGCTTCACAGCATTAAGATTAGAAGGAGATACATCCATGGATGTATTTAAGGCATTACTTCAAACAAAATGATTCCTTGTGTGACATTATGAAAAATAGATGTCATCATCATCACAACAAAAACCTTGTGTGAAAATATTTACTAAAAATAAATATTGCTGATGAAGACATCATCAAGTTTAAGCTTGGGCACAAACTGGTTTTCCAAACGATAAATGACCTAAAGTATACAGTCTGACAAGTTACAAAGTCAAAAATCCTGTTATAAGCGTATATAGTTTCATAAGGGAAAAGTGAGTTATGGCTTTTAAACTAGTCTCAATTTATCTCCTTCATGAGACTCATTGTTCTATCATTTATTTTGGAAACAGAGTTTTTTAATTCTATGTGAAGCCACAAATTTGGAATGAGTTCCTGAAAAACAGCCAGAGGGGATTTTTAAAAAAACCTGTTAAACAGGTTATTCTTTTTCCTCCAAATGAATACAGCAGATATAAAACGTAAACCACCTTTCGGGAAGCAGATTATATTTAGCAAATGATAAAATGCAAATGGACTAAATAGTCACAAACATTAGATCTTTGCCACAGTTTAACAGTGCTATTAGGTTTAACTATGTGGTTCAATGAATAGGATCGTACAAATCAGATCACATGGAAAAAAAAAAAAAAAAAAAAAAAAGTAATCCATGACAACAGGAAGAGTCTTACCACTGAATACTTTCACATTGAAACGTAACCGTCTCAGTGCTTCTTCTGCATTGAAGTTGCATTTCACTAGTTCATACAATGCCTGAATGTTGAGCCAAAAAGAAGGTAGAAATCAAAACTTAATTCCACACAACAAAAAAATTAGCTAAATTATCCCAGTTCCCAGTTCCAGTATTATACATTTTAATGCAGTCACCGACAGCTGCAAGAAGTGCTGATGTGAATAGCAAAAATGCCACACTGATGATGTACCTGCTCATTGTCTTGGACGGTGGCCGTTTGGGTCCATACCGCCCCCTCCTGGCCACCAAGTCTCTGTGCATTCTGCAAAAATTCCTTTACTTCCTGGGCGGGCAAAACCCCGGGCCTCCACAGCAACTGGTCATCGTTGTTGTAAGCTGGGGGAGAGAAAGCAGAAAAAATTTGGATTTAAGGAAAAAATGGAAATGATGAGAATGATGACGGATCTATGCGTAGCAGTCTCTTCTTTTATACTAAGTTTCTAATTTTTAGAATCTACAGCTAAATATTTATGGTAAAATGTCTACAAGGTCTACTTAACAAATACACTCCACAAACAATCATTTTTCACCTGTCTCCTCAGGTAAATGTGGATTTATTGGTGGGATTTTTGCTTGATACATGGAGCCGACCATAATCTCCTGTAGAAAAAAACAAAACAATAAAACGGTTCAAATCTGAGCATTCACTACAAGATGAAGATGATCTTAGAAACACTGGTTTGAAGCAAAGTTTACATAACAGTCCAAGAATCTGATAAGATGCAGTACACATTAAGCTGCTTAATTTTAGCTAGATTTGGTCTGTATTTGTTGTTATAAGTAAAAATAAATAAATACATGTGAAAAGCTCATTTCTGACTGGTTCAGTACCATGCTGACACTATTTCAGATCCACAATATCATTCAAGTCCAGTACACTTTGTGTTACTATACTTTAAATGGATTAGCTTTACTTTCACCGAGGAACAACCTTTACTGCAAATATTTGAAAATATATAATTACAATGATTTTAAAAGTAATATTTGTAGGCAGTATATACAATAGAAATGATCAATAAAAAAATTAATATAACCAAACACCATATTTTAAATAGAACCTGTGATCACTGAAAAAAAAATTATAGGACAAACTAAAATGTTGCTGACAACTTTGTTGTGTTTCCACTGGTATTTTGTGTCTTTATGCAGAAGCACAAATTTGTTTTTCTTCATATATATTTTAATGACATTTGCAGCAAATGAAGATAACTGTTGCTGATAATTTGAGTATCTAATTGAATAAAGAATCCTAATATTTCACACACCTCATAAATACCAGTCATTTTAAAGTTACAGAGTCTAAAATTACATTTGAACTATAAGGTGTAATAGAAAGAGTTTTCGCCTTTGGCGTTGCACCATGCGACCTATTTTTGTTTATTGCCAGTGGACGCTCACCTGACGTTTTAAATATGCAGCATTGTGTATTTGTCGATGCCTAAATATTTAGAGCCTAATTTTATTGATCTTTTGGTGATGCTGGAGGTGGCACTCATTTATATAATCAAAATTTTGAAGAGTAAAACCTTATTTCCAAGTTGTTTTTTGGTGGAAATTAATCTGTAAGTAAATAAAATGGCATTTTTGGATGAAAGAAAATCATTACAAATAACGCATTACTTGACAAAAGAGAATCTGAACCATGAGAAGACTTTCATTCAGATATTTGGCCCACACTTAATCTACTGCTACATAGAGAAGGACTGACTAATTTATAAAAAAAAAAAAAAAAAGCAAAATGAGTCCAAAAATTCCTATAAATGACATCCAATATTAACAATGCCATTACACATCCCATATCCCTGGAGTATTAATATCCAGTAAAAAAATAGATACATTTCTCTGTGATATTTATCAAAATGGGAAATAGAAGAGAGCCTGCTGTTCAAGTATGGCATATACAGTTTGACCTGTTCAATGTTCCTTCTCATTTAGAGGTGAAACTACAGCTAAAATAAAAATACATGTGAAAACTGAAGTATACCAACCTACGTTTTTGTGGAGAATTAGTTTTCTGTAAAATTCAATTTCATGTTTGTTTTTATTTATTTTCTTTTTGTTAATAGTCACAGTACTTCAGCGTACGCATGTGTGTGACAGAAGTCTTTCATTTTAATTCTGCTGTCTTTTAAAAAGTTCCAACAAAGGACTGGGTTTGCATACTATCCTGTGGCTAGAAAACAAAAGTACCAAATAAAAGTTGTACTTGGGTTTTTCACATGCAACATAGTTTAATGTGTTGTCCTTAATAAAAAATAAACTTGAATTGAATTTAAATCTTGCATATGTAAAATACCTATATCACTAGAACAATGACAAAAAGATTTAAAACAACTGGATGTGTGATAAGTCTGAATGACTCCAGTTTATCTCATCACTCCACAGTGACAAGATATTATTCTGAGTAGCTAACCTTGTGCTCTTCATTGGACGGAATAGAAGAATCATCAGTGTCGTCGTCTGATGAGCTGACAGTCGTCGCTTTGTATCCGTCTGAAAGAGACAGAAACAGCACAAAGAGGATTATTCAACCCTGAGCAGAATTCCTCAAAAAAGAAAAACATTTCCAAATCAGATGTGATGTCGAGCGCACCGAACACCTCAAATACTTGAACTGTTGATGGATAAGCTTTCTTCAATATAAGAAAAACGTTAGAAACAAGTGAAGAGAATTGTCCAAATATTAGATTAGAAATTATTGCAAGCAAACAAAGCCAGGTAATTGTTTGGAGATGAAAAATGTTTCCAAGGAACACATCCACAACTCAAATGACAAAACAATGAGCTGTTTAGAAAAGTATAGAAAATATTTGTCTCTACAAAATAATAATTAAAATAGTGATGTGGTGAGAAAAATTTCAGCTTCCTTTAGAGAAAAACACAAATCTAATCTGTGAAATAAACATTATATATCAATACTTCAAAACATTTTTTGACAGAAAATAACTATAGCTCTCTTATTTGAATAAAAAGGACAAAACCAAAAATACTTTTATCAACACTTCTTTTGGTGTGAAAATCTTTATGGGTAATTAATCCTGTGTGTGTTACCCTGGAGGCTGGGCAGCAAATCTGAGGTGTTTGAGGAGGTGAGATCATAGGCTGAAGCTTGTTTCTCTTTCTTGCCATGAAACAGGTCCTTCGTCTTCTGATCCTGTACAACATACACAAAAAGCAAACAACAATACTACAAAACTCATCAGAACAATGATCAACCTGGTGTTTATTTGAAGCCGTCTTTACAAGAAGCCACCTTGAAATTATCAAATGAACAAATGAGGAAGTGAAAATCTTATGTTGCAATGTTTTGAAACTGTCTAATTTTAAGGTGCATTTCTTTAATATGATTGGCTGAATACACAAAAACCATAGGTAGCACAAGTAAATTGAGCCAATAACAATCAGAGCATCTATAAAGAAAGTTGCATAACAAATGAATAACGGCACTAGTTGATGTATGGTTTAGTTGAATCTCACCTTATCCAGAGTCATATCTGGCAGAGTGGTGGTTATAGGACATGTTTCCTTCTGTGGATTGGATACTTGATATCCATACAAAGCCAGTAGCTCCTCCAAGGGAAGATCACTGACCTACAGGGGCAAATAACAGAGAAAGGAGGGAAAAAAAATACAACAAATGTAATTTAATTCCACAAAACTGTTTCGTTTTCCTAAACAGTTGAAACATCACTTTTGAATTTCAGTTTCTCAAGCACATTCATGACTTTTTAGGGAGTAAAATTTGATGAAATATTTTCACAATGTGTGGCACAGAAGATTAATATATCAACATGTCATACGTTTTTATTTTTAACAGGTCGATTGAGCAACAAAATGTAAGAATATCTTTGATGCAAAAGTGAGAAGTTGCAAGCAAATCCAACACTTGAGAGGGAAGTTCAGGCCAGCAGCACTTCATGTTCTTCATGCTGAAAAACTCCCAAAATACTGTAACTACAGTGAATGGAAAAATATGTTTGTATGTAAAGGAATATAGACCCAATCTTCTTTACAACATGACTTGTATTCATTTAGTATTGCAGGTATTTATTTCAGCCCTGAAAACAGTCCAAATTAGGTGATTATTTTACAATACATCTAAATGTATCTATATTGTGGCACTTCATTTTTTAAGCAGGTGCAACCTCTTGGATTTAGGTAATTCGGTCAAAACATGTAAAACAATATCCATGCATGAATTTTATTTAAAAGAAAATTCCAAACAAAGGATAAAATGCACATTACGGCAAATTAATGTCATGTTGTTCAGGTGTTTCACAGCAGTCGGGACAAAACTATGGCTCAGTCATAACGCTGACCAGAGCTGCATCGTTTATCGCTTCTTTATTGCGTTCCCATTCCTCAGAGAGTTGCTGCTTGTGGTGCTGGGAAATCACGGTCATTCCGCTCCAGAAGTTAAGAGGCGTTGCTCAAGATTAAACTTATAATTATGCGCCTTCAAACTGTGCAGCACTCCGATAACACATGGCAGTCCGTCGGTTAATTTTTTTTTTTTTTTTTGGAGTTTGCACTGACGTAAATCCAGAGCCAACCAACAAAAGAAGTCTGCTGAAATTTCAAAACTTCAGCAAACTTCAAAACTCTACTAAAATGGCTAAATACAGAAAAGAACAGCCCAGGTGAATTTCTCCTGTGGGGATTAATAAAGTAGTCATTCATTCGCAGATGGAATGAAAATATCTGTATGTACCGGCCACAAGTACACCTGCCGAATGCTGGTAACATTGACCATCTCCTGCAAATACTGTTCAAATCCAATAAGCTGAACATACTTGTTTCACATTAAAAATAATTATAATTTTTGAACTTTTTCCAGAAAAAAAATTATTTCCTTTTTTCTGTTATTGATTCTGTATGGAGACAATATAGTTTTTTATTCAGTCATTTATTTTTAATGAGCAAACTCATTTAAAAACCTTTTAAAGCTGACATTGAGATTTTTCTTTATGGTCGAGGACGTTTGCTGGGCCAGTTTTCGTATTTGCTGTTTCATACCAAGTTCGTAAGACGTACGAATTGGAATGGGTCATAAACATAATAAAATTGGAAAAAAAGACACCAAGACCACCATTGTGGTTATTATATAAATGTATGTATTTTATGAAAACATGATATTGGTATTTTTTGTCTTTATTATAAGTCAGAGTAAATAAATCGCCGCTGCACTGGGAGGCATTCTGGGAGAAAATTACAAGTTTTGTTTGCAGCTGGAAGGAGTTGTGTATACTATTAAAAACAGGGTTATATATTATTTTCCTGTGGGGTGCATCTTTTGTCTTCAGTCAAACGTTGTTCTTAGTGAAGAAACTAAAGCATGTCAAAATAAAAAGAAAAAAAAAAAAGATGAAAGATCATCCTGTCGTCCAGTGACAGGGCACAGCCTGTTGATGGCCGTTAAATTTGTCAAATTGTCTCAACTCAGTTAAACCCTTTAGTTTGTCAGGAAAAATATTGATTGATTAGCTCAAAGTTATAATGAGACCCTCAAGATTTTTCCAAAGCAGAGTTTTAAAAACTCAGGCCCATTGCCAACACCATTTCTGGGAAGACATAAAATTACAGACACTATGCCAACAAGTACAAGGGAAATGATTTGAGACAGGAATCCTGATGGTAATTATTTTAAAAAGCCTTGATTAAGACTGTAATGATACTTGGGTCAGACTAGAAGACCTTTGATAAAACAGATAGTTTAGCCCCCATTATTTTATATTTACAATTTCAGGTTTTCCCCCCAGTGTATTATAAGCTTGGCGGGGCACCAGGTTTTACTTGAGCCCCCACAAGGCTGAGCTTTGCTTATTTGTTTAAGTCTTTTTAAAATGTTTGCATTTTTTAAGACTATCATTGATGTTCGGGTATTAATCTTCCAATCTTAAAATAATACATAATTATCAAGTGATCTCTTGAAATTTCCTGTCAATTTTAAGCATTTTTAAACTCAAAAACACAACAGGTTGCTGGATGAATGACTGCCCTGGCACTCATTCAAAGGTTCCAAAATTAAATTGGAACCTTTAATTTTTTTTTTAAATATATAGCTATTTGGGAAGAAAAATGAGTTCCAATTCATTTCTAAACAAAAAGCCTTAGGTCTTAAAAATGTGTCATAGGCACAGAAACATATTTTAAGAGACAAAACTTGACTTACTGTTGGGGACTGTGCAGCCATTTTTATGGAGCGAGAAAGCTTCTCCTCCAAATCCTCTATGACTTCTTCCAACTGCTGTTTCTTCTGCTGAAGGCCTTCATCGCTGTACTTTGCCCAATCACCACTAGGCCACAGTGCTAATGTTCATACGCTTGTCGCTCACCTGCAAACACATATACACACATTTTATGGAAAAACTAATATAGAAGAGTTTCAATGTACACCCAAACAGCATATGAATGATTCTGGTTCAGAACATTGTAAACCAGCCAGCTGCTGCATTCTTAAAGCATAATTGTTTAATATCTGTTACCAACAGAGCTTAAAATATACAATAACGCCAAACTTATCAAGTCAATGTCTTCCCAGAAATGAACATGAGTGACAATCCAAAGTATTTTATATGATACTGACCTACTCTTTACAGCCATAGTAGCTCAATGGCATAAAAGAGCATTTATCAGAATATTGGACATATCTTAAAAAAGTGCATTTATGAGGTCAGACGCTGATGTTGGACAAGACTCAACTTGCTGTCTCTGCCATAATTAATCCTAACTATATTTAAAAATGTTGACTTCCTGCTCCACACAAAATTAGCTCATCCATATCTTTATGGACCTTGCTTTGGCCACAGAAGTTCAGTCATGCTGAAGCAGGAGGGAAATGCTGGCGTCCTCTTGTCTATAATTTTGGATCACTTGATAAATCTCTTGGTCAGACTGTAGAGAAACCTGTTAGTGAGATGTTCTTCCCTAAGGGTGTTTTCACACCTAATATTCCGGTGGACTTGGTTCGGTTGGGGACCAAAATTGCAACATTTGTTACATTTTCAGCTGCTGCAATTCACTTTCACACTGCACTATGTCAAACGATTCAAACTAACTGAGAAACCTGATCTCCCTCCTTGCCTGTCATGGCCAAGAACCGCTGAAGGAAACAACTCAAAAATCTCAGAAGACAACATGACAGCAAAAATGAAGTACTATCATTTTAGCAGTTGTAGGGTTTCTCTTGTAAAGGACTAAGAAATATTTCTCCCTCTAGCATGAGACTCTTTTGTAGTTGTTTTGGTTCTATTGACCCAGAACGGCCTACACTATAGTCGTTTCCTGCTTTTGTAGCGACACTCCAAAAGCAGGAATCCACATATGCATTCGAACTGCGCCACAGTTCACTTTAATCAAACTGAGACCTAGGCTTTTAGGCAGAGCAGAGTTTGCTTTTTTGGTCCACGTAAGAGTTTGATTGCGTATTCACACCTCCTGAAATTAACCAGACTTTCAAGACAAATGGACTAGAGTTTGATTTAAACAGACTAAATGTGGCTGGTGTGAATGTGAACATGGCCTGTAAAAAAGTCGCTGATTCTTAAATATTTGATATTTTGATACTTGGCTATATGTGCACTATTACCTGATTTGAAAACAGGTAATTTTGCTCAGGTTCTAGAGTCCTGCTAATGGCCCAATTATGTGATTCAGATGTGTTGACTCATACACTCGTGAATCTAACAGTTTCACCACACTGGCCTTTGAGGACTTTAGTTTGACAGTGCTTTGCAGGGACACCCATGTTATGTAACAAGACAAACCCAATTTGGGACAGATTATAAAGACTTGGCTGCAGCAATTGCACTGGTCTCGAGTCTCATCCATCCTGACTTGTCCTTAGCGGATAGCTCTGAACAACAATTAAAAAACGAACAATTGTAGACTGTGAAGCTTGTTTTCAGGTAGATCAGCTCAAAACTTCCACACCAAGCTGCTTTATGTGTTTTCTTCAGAGAAAAAGATAACACAGGGGCACATTTGAGGCATGGGGTCAGGAGGGAGGAAGGTGCCACTTTATTTTAAAGCTCACAAAAGGAAACAGCTAAACAATTTTTGGTGCTGCTCCATTTTCCCAAACCAGCATCAGCCAAACTCTGCTAGCAAGAGTTTTTTTTATGTCATTACACCATGACTGGAACAACAGACTGAGCCCAGAATAGTTGTACTGTATCAGCAAGGTCTCCCTCCCTGAAAAAGATTTCAAACCGGAATGAGGTTTCCAGAAGTGTTGCAAAAGCTGGCAAGGCTGAAAAGAAGTCATGGTGATCAGTCAAATAAACAAGGTGCAGCAGTAGAATAATAGATCAAGCTTATTTTCATTCGAGAGTCCGAAGATGTCCAGCAGCGTCATCGGGTCACAAATGGCAGAATCAACTGTCCAACAAAGTCTGACCAAGAGAGCTAATTGCCATGGCGATAATTAAGGATTAATTATTATCCTCAATAATGAAAAACGATGGAAGACACTTATGTATCAAGCCATGTCATCAAGGAGGCTTCTGTTTATAGTGATTGTTCTGTGCCAGTCAGTCAGCCAATGTCATCAAGAACAGTCTTCAGTGCAAAGAAGAACAAGATGTCCTGAATGGAATTGCACCGTCTCCACAGTGAAACCAGCATCATCAAATGTGTCTAAGATTTAGGTAGGCCCATATCAACATAATATCTGGGATTAGTTTGGCAAGATGTGTTTATTTATTTATTTTACAAAGGAGCTTCAGTGCATCTAAAGTAAAAAATAAAGCCTCTATTCACTTCTGTTTTGATGTAGAAAATACCAAAATCAATTATTTAAAAACTTCCATCTTTTCTTGACAAAAACGTGAAAACAAGGAAGGGAAAAAAAAGCCTTGCTTTAAGTATGCACTGTAGATGTGGTTGAGCATTAACATACATATTCAAACTCAGGAGTCAGAACACATCTCAAAACACATATGACAGAGTTTCTGAAGTGTTTCTGATTAACCCTAAATAAGTTTCAGTCACCGCAGAAGGTTTTTACTGACATTAACTTAAGCCGGGGACACACTGCTCAACTCTCGGACTCGACACATTCAGAAAAACTTGAGAGTTTACACCAATAGACTAAGTTCAATTCAATGTTCTGAATTGAGTTTTCTGCTGATCACTTACAGCATTTCATTGGCTTCCATTTTCAAAAGATCTCAGTGTATAGGATTTTGATCACATCTGCTTAACATTTTTTACAAAGTTTAGATTAAACTGAAGATCATCGAGGTGATAAATCACAAAACAAAGTGAATTCCTCAAATAATATAAGATCAAGAGTAAAAATCTTTTTTTTTTCTGACTAAAAGTGAGAAAAAACGGTCTATCTCTAAGTTATAAGTTTACTATGTTTCCTGCTGGGAGGAATGTTTTTCTACATAGCCAGTTGCGGGCCTGTATTGCACCTCTTTTACAAGGAGTGTGTATAACTAAAAAGTAAAGAAAACTTTGGTAACAGACACTATAAGGACCCCTAACAACCAAATCCTTAAATCAGATAAAGAGCCAGCAGTTACTAAATGTCACAACCTACTTTAAACGACACAAAAGGTCCTGTGAGAAGCTGCTTTTTGTCCCCAGCCCCATCGGGCGCTCTGTCTGACCAGGGGCGCTTTCCTGTGACTTGGTGCTGAACATCTCTTCCTCCACCCGGCTCGCTGCGAGAAGGAAACTACTAGTTTACAATGTTTCCGAGAGGCACGGTGGAAGTTCACCGCCGCCGAGTCAAGTCACGTCTCCAAAACTTTTCAACTCGACACCACCCTGCCGAGCGGACGCACCTGAAAATAGTTCAGCACCACCGCGTAGAACCCGGCCCCGGGATCCCCATTGTTTTCTGCTGCCGTACTATCAAGGCGGAGAGGGGAATGGCTCTTTAACACCAAGAACGCGGAGAGAGACGATCTACGCCGGAGAGGCTCTCCGTTTCTTCCCCCCCCGCCCCCCGCGCCTCAGCTTCCCGGTGCTAAAATGTCTCGTAGCTCCCTTTCAGCCGCCGCTCGGCAGCCGGAGAAACCCTCGGTCACACTGGGAGCCGTCGGGGTTGACATAGGTCCTAAATTCGGCGCAGTTTCTCTAACATTACGGCTCATTAGATTCCTCGTTTTCGCTCACTTACCTCCGCCATTCCGTTTCTGCGCAAGCTTACTGTTGCCCGGATGTTGTATGTCTGCTCCTCTGTACAACTCCGTTTATTGCCGAAACGACTCGGCAAGAGCAGCTTTGCCTTAACTTTGTTTGACTTAACTCCACTTTTTCTGAGATTAGTTTTTTTTAAATTATTTCCATGTGACAAATAATGTTTTTTAACACTTATGTAAAATTGTTTATTTGGAAAGACACCTACAGCGGCCGCTACTTTCAGTAAGAACTAAACGAAATCATTTGAAGCACTTAACATTTTCTAACATTCTACTTAAAGCAATTTCTAAAAAAAATAAAAAGTTTATAATTAAAATCCGTTTTGCATATTGAGCAATAAAACAAGTTCATGACATTAAACTCTTTTTTCTTCTGATTTTCTATAAAGTTTAAACTGAACAAATTGTTTTGCATGGAAATCTATGAGATTTAAGTTTCCAATTTGCATTTAGTGTACTTACACCAGATCCATGTGGTTTGAAATTTTGAAAAGTAACTCAAATATTAATACTAAAGGTCACTACTGAAAAGAATATTAAGGAAAACAAAGGATACATTTCCTCTGTATTGCTGATGGTACTCAGCTATATTTATCCATAAATCCCGTTGACATTATGGCCAGTTAGACTACAAGAAAAACCTGGATGACTGTAAATGTTTTTAGATTCAGATTGAAGTTGTTGTCTTTGGACCACAACATGGTAACAGGTTACCATGAACCAAAACCTAGATTACCAAAAGCAGAAGTACATATCCTTGTCTCATCCTCTGGATTTCATCAAATGTGCAGTTATTGCAGGACTTGTTGAGCAAGCTTTCTGGAAGAACAGAAAATGAAGAGTTTGTTGACATGTCTATAACATAAAATAATATACAGACGGTGGTTATGTTTTTATTGATAATGCTGGAAAAATATGTCGGCTTGTCACTTTTTAACCACAAGATGGAGGTGTGAAGACTCATCATAAATCTGGCAAAAATAATTTGAAGTTTGATAGTGTAGACATGAGGCATTCAGCTCCACTGTCATCTGTTTTTCTAACTAACTACAGTAGCATTCCTCCTTGATGATGTTTCAGTTGAAAGAGAAAACTTAAATGTCTGTCAGGGCAATTTCATCCACAACAATGAACTACATGCATCACTCCTTATTTTACTTATTCCTTAAGTAAAATAAGGAATAAGGGTGCAGCTGTTGATAAAAGGATGGATGGATGGATGGATGGATGGATGGATGGATGATCTGAACAAACTAAAACTCTGTATTGAAGGCATTGATGCATATATTAAGTTTGTAACTAATCAAAACCCTAAAGTTCTTATAGGCATGTCTACTCTCAGTTATTTTAAAGTCCACATTAGCCCAGGTGACAAACTTTTGGAAGTCAAAAAAATGTGTTAAAACACAAGTGGAAACTGCCTGGAAATTTCCAAAGCAATTCCACTTGATTCAAATATTTCTTCACAGCACAGTCTGGGCTTTCACCCATTCACTATGATTCCTCTGGTAACCCTTTCCATTGGGAAAATCAGCAAACAGAAAGAGAAGTTCTGAACAATGTCACTTCTCTCTTTGCAGTGAAGGATGGTTGTTTAAAGCGCAGGCAATTTCCAGAAAGCTTCATAGTTGCAGTGGGGCTTGACATACTGTATGTGAGGGACAAACTTTAGTAATTGGGTAATGGTCAACCAGGATGGCTGACCTTGTCCATGTCTCCAGGAAACAATTGTTTCTCGATAGGGGAGAGCCCAGGCCCTAGTTTGTACACAGCTAATAACATGGAACTAGGGCTGGTTTTTATTTGATGATGTAGAAACGTGAGTAAGAAAGGTTTGATTGCTGCAATGTCAATAAAGATTTTCACATGGACTTTTGAGAAAGGTACAAATAAGTCCAAATGTCTACTTTTGTTGTAGTTGAAACAAGTTTATTAATATTGTATCTTTTTAAAAATGTATACATTTTGATTATCTTTTGAGTGACCCCGGTGCCAGGACCTTCGTTGTTTTATGGGTTTTCTTGGTTTGTAGTTTTGCTTTTGGCGGTCTGCCTTAGCTATTCTTTTGATTAGATCTGTATTGCTTCTGTTATATTTGAGATAATCTCTTCTTACTTCAGTTCATGTTATTTATTCCTCATGTTTAGTTGTTCTTTATTCCTCTAAAATTATGTTTTGCCTTTTTGTTACTCCTTGTTTCTTTGTGCCATCTCTCCCCTCTCTCAGCCTGCTTCCCTGGTCCTGACTCTAACCTGCACCCAATCATCAATCAGTCACTTGTTCCTTGTCGTCAGGCTCCTCTGTTCAAAAGCTCATCTCACCCATTTCTTTTCTGCTGGGCTCTCCTGTTCCTTCCTGGTAGTTTCCATTGTCTCCATAGTTCTAATGCCCTGGTTTGCTATGTTTTCATCCACATTTGACTCATAGTATTTATTCCTCTGGTTTAGTTATAATTTATTCCACTTAAATCATGGTTTGCCTTTTTGTTATTCCTTGTACAATCTCTTCCCTTGCCTGATCCCACCTCTCCAGAAAATACACATTAGTCCCAGACTATCCCACTATCAAAACCATGGTTTTGGGGGATTTTTGATCGGTAAATGTTATTAACCCTTTCCAGTCTCTTATGTTTCTCATGTGTTCTTCAGATTTTCAGATTAGTGCACTATGTGTTACTTTCTTAAATCTTCTAATCAGGTGTTCTTTCGGCTAGAGAAATTCTACTTAACTTTCCACAGAAATGCTGTTAATGACACAATTTATGATTTAACAAGTGGAGTGATTGATTTATTACTTTTAGGGCTAGGTGTGTTTGCCCAGGTTTTTCTCATTAAGGAATTATCGTCTATCAAAACTTTTATGTTATATTTAATCAGATTATATTTGTCAAATACTTTTTAATAGCACCGTTATTGATAAATGTGTCAGTAATAGAATTGCAGAAGAGGTTAAGGTTCCCAAATAAGACTTGTGTGTCACTGAATTTGAAAAGCCTGATGAGAAACTGGGCACTAAACCATGAGCTACAAATGCTTAACTGTGGCACAGAGTTCCAGCACTTCCAGTTCCAGATAAAGACAGATGTGACACAGTGATTGAGCTTTGAGTCGGTTGTTGCAGCTACTTATCTTTTTTAAATGGACTTTCGTCCGGCTATACAATGTATTCTAAACTCAATGTTGTTTTTATGAAGGTTTTTAGTTATCCTGAAACCACATAAAGATCTTGTTTTGACGACTGATACACAATTCAAAGCAATACAGTTTCATTTTCTGTTTATGTGAACTCAGTCCGATTGGTGTGGTTAGCTGTCTTCTGTTCATTTGCCCAGATTCTTGTCAGTATCACTGCATGACATGTTACTCTTTCCTGCATCTGCTTGCTCTAAAATATGCTGTGATCTATGAACTACTGTTCTGATTGGTTGAATCCATTGTATTTATTGTTGTAAAATTACAATGGAAAGAATAGACAAAAGGCAACATATAACTTTGCGGTCCTAATTTACGTTGATGTAATATTTCATAAACATCCAAAGTATACAGTGGAACATTATGACAAAGGAGTTTGATTTAATATGTATAACATCAAACTGAAATACAGATGGTGGGCTTAGTATGGCTATGTTTGCTTTTAAAGAAAATGCTATTTTCTCCAATACTTTCTGTAGTAAGAATGAATGTATGGCCAGATCAGTCTAAGATTGAGTAATTTAACCACAATGACAAGAAGTATCTTGGAGGTTTCTTGATATAAACACTGGGAGCATGTGGTAGTGTGACAAAGTGGTTCAGTTCCTTATTCTTATTTCTGATTAATTTACTCTTTCTGTAGCTGGTCATAATGCTTCAATTGAAACATTACGTTGCAACTTTGCTTCTCTCACTTGTTGTAGCATTATGTTGCAGTTTCCATCTATGTATATGTTTTGGTGAAAGCTAACATTTCTGGATCATTGGATGAATGTTTCTTTTGTTTCAAGGTATATTTATGGTACATTATTTATTTTCCTTTTTTACTCACCATTGTTTGTCCCTTGCAGATTACGCAGCAGGGCAGGTGTATGGGAGGGGCCGACCCAGTATTGCCTGCTTAAATGGTTGGATGATGTCATCTATTACATGTCTGGGTTCTACTAATTAGATGGTTTTCTTTTATGCATTATATTGTTTTTTCCCCCTTCTTTAAAATAACCTTTTGAGTTTTCCTATATTACATGGTTTATTTTCCAGACCATTTAAGGTGAGTAGATGGGTTTGTACATTAGATTAATGATTTTATTCTTGTTTCTGTTAAGAGTTTGTTGTTTGGTTTGACCTGTTTCGTTGTGGTCCAATCAAGTGCAGGTGTCTTCATCAGAAGAATCTGGAACCGGTTCACCTTTCTGACCCTTTGACTACTCTACCTCACAGGTGGCATATTAATTGCATAATGAAGACGTACATCAAAATTGGTTCTGGAATGGATAAAGCAGGAAAAAATTAATATGCTTGAATTACCTACTGAAACTCAATTGTGAGTTAATATTCAAGTCCAAGTTAAAAAATAAATGAAAAAACAAACACTTCAAATGAAGATAATCGTTTATGATCCGAAGCCTTCAGTTAGAACCATGCCAGCAGCTTGCTGGTGGTTACAAAATTGTGATTGAGGTGGACTTACAATACCATTATATATATATATATACTGCTCAAAAAAATAAAGGGAACACTCAAATAACACAATATAACTCAAAGTAAATCAAACTTCTGTGAAATCAAACTGTCCATCTAGGATGTGTTATTTGAGTGTATATATATATATATATATATATATATATATATATATAGTATTAATGTGTATATTTTTTTATGTCTATGTTGATCAAAATAAATATTCAATACACTCAAACACATGCAACCAATCCTAAATAATTGACCACAAGTGTAAAATTATTGACATTCATGTCCATAGTGTAAATGTCCAATACTATCTGTTTGGAAGAGTCGTTTCAGTTAAGAGATAAACAATGGAGTAAGATAATTTTGTTGTGTTTACTTATTATTTTAACATATGACAAAATCAGTTATTTCAGAAAAATAGGCCTAGAAAACCCTGAGGCCCAACAGTAAATAAGGCCCAATAAGATCTTAACAACAGCCAGCAAGACTGTGGCTGTGGTCTCTATCCGTGACCGATTTCCTGTATTTGGGGGGTGAGTCACCACTGAACAGTCACAAGGATCTGTCACAAATGAAGATGTCATACACTTGCCTCAGAGGTCACAAATAATGTGATCTAGTGGTACAAGTATACCAGTGGTACAACATTTCTCATGAAACATCATGGGGTATGATGTGTCATGAGAAATGTTGGTAATGACATTTGCTTTCCATGTTCCAAAATAAAAACAGGATTTTTAAACACATAGATGTTTCATGCCAACAAACGCTGTACTGTCAGACAAAAAAAATAAATTAAATAAACACAAAATGCAGGTTTGAAATGATCATTTTGTCTATGAAGGTCAAAGAAGCACCCAAACTATATTTTCAGAAATTCTAACCTCATTTGATTATCATCCAAATTTAAAATACTTTAATACCTTAATTTAGAGTAGATTATTTTACAGTCAGTAAAATACAGTTTTATAATGAAAATGCCAGAGTAATGACCATAAAAAATATTTTTCAGAGCTTTCTTATGACTGTCTTCAAAGTCAGAAGTTTACTCTCATCAAGATTTCTACACCTTTGAATAATTTGGAAACGTCCAGGTGACAATTTCATAATGTAAACTTCTAACAAGTCAACTCACAACATTCACGTTAAATGGAGGCCCACCGTTGCCACATGTCTCCCTTGAGTAAAGTTTTGGGATGGTTGCAAGAAATCAGTCAAAACATCTGAAATAGAAGTGCATATCCCAGCAAGTTTGAGTCATCATTTGGAACAATCTGCAAATGTCAGGAGGTGCATTCAGTTGTTTGAACAATTATACATAAGTATGAACACCAATGGGATGCCCATTAATCATAATATTTGGAAAAGAGATGGGTTCTATCCCAGAAAAAAATTGCATTTTAGGATGAAATGTGTGTATCAGTCCCAGAATAAAAGCTAAATGCTCTGAGAAGATGCCGGCTGAAGAAAATTACAATATTTTGATTGTCATTATCCAGGAAGAAACCGTACTAGTATGGGTTGAAATGCCATTTGGAGGTGAAGAAGCTATTACTGCAAAAAGATTACTTTTGCAAATGCACAGAGGGACACAGATGTTTTGGAGGCATCTCCTGTCTTCTGATGAGGTATAAATCAGTGTTCTGCCATAGTGACATCTCGTCATATTGAAAAAACTTACATAACAATCCATATGGTTGAGGTTTTTTTTTTTTTTTTTTTTTTTTTGGCTGGAGGAACTGGTGCTCCTGACTAAACTCATGACATCATGAGGATAAAAATTTGGAAATACAGTATCTGAAGACATCAGCCAGGAGGTTAGTGTCTGGGCACAAGTGGGACTTCCAGATGAACAGTTGCTTTTTTTAAATTTAGGTTGTAATTTTTAAAATAATGAAATAAGCTGTCTAATCAGTGCCTGAGATGAATGATTTCATGTCTATTTTCCACAAAATAACATTGGGTTGGTAATTGCAGCATTATAACTACCTTTCCACAAGGGGGCAGTGGTGTCTTGAACATAAGTCATTTTATTCTGACTACTGCAAGTACTGCAACCTCATAAAAGTCTAGGACTTTTATGAGGTTACCATATCATAATTATAAATTCTTGGTTTTATATTAGCAGAAAATACTTATTGGGAAAGGAGATCATAAGCAGTGGACTGGATTCCAAGCCAGTATATTTCTATTGCTTGCTCGTGGTGTCAGTCCCAGTTAGCAAGTCTGAATGAGTCTAAGCTAAAGACTTGAATCTAACCCAGAACACTTGTGAGTCGGATTGTACATTAGTGTAACTCTGACATTCTGGTCAGTACCTTCACTTTGCTCTCTTTCACCCTTTCTTTCCCACTCCCTCCCTAGACAGGATGTTTGTGTCTCAGCGGAGTAGCAGTAGACAGTGAACCATAGGAAAGCTGATGATCAGATAGGGTGGTTGTGAAGCACCCAGCTTTCCCAGCGATGTGAAAGATTAACTAGGATTTAGGACTTCCATTTGGATTGCCCCCCTACATTGAGACACTGAAAGGACAGCAAAACAACATGAGGCCATTAGACCACAGTGACCCAAACAGCGAGTCCCCCTCCCCATCCCATCATGTCGAACTGCCATTTTCAACATCCTATATAAACAAGGCTCTAATTGTGAGAAAAAAAAATGACTCAGAAAGGGAACAACGTCCATGGAAGAAGGAAATGACCAAAGTGACCCACTTCTCATTTGAAACAGACACTGGCCAACATGTTTGAGTGATGATGCACCAATTGTCAGCAAGGCGTTATCAAGGCTGATGCCTTTATTACTTGCCAAGATATTCCGGCAACAAGAATTATTTTGCTTGCAGGTGATATCATGAGACTCAAGAGGGTTGTGTTTCCGTGTATTGTAATGCTTTTCATGTGGATTCATGGAAGTTAGCGTTAGAGGCCTGGCTGGGCAGAGGCCTGTGCAGCACAAGATCTGTTTAATGTCAAAGAAATCTGAAACAGTAAGAATTCTTACACCTAGAAGAGGAGAAATAAAGAAATCATCATAGACATAGTTTAAATAAACAAGTTATTGTTAGATTTATTGTGCCTTGTAAATTAATTCTCTAACATTACAATCAAAATATGCATTTTTATGTTTTCTTGTGGGAGATGGAAGAAAAATGCTATATGCTTAATTTATTTTCATAGATAAGAATCTGAAAAGTGTGGCAAGCATTTCCAAATTTTATGGTGTATCCTATTTTCCAGATGATATATTATGTGTTTTTTTTTTCAAAGTTTTGCTCGCCCTGTGCATCTTTTTATTCCTCTTTGTGACACATTTATCCATTGCTGCGCTAAGTTTTAATTCACACTGATGAACATGAGCCATGGAGTAAACATTAACGCTGCAGTTGAAAGGAAAGCTAAATGTAGGCAGAAAGGAATATGGCCAGAGCTCATGGAACAAAACCTCACATGGTACTTAAAGAGCATACTAGAAGGAGAGGCTTGTGAGTGGTACAGTTCTGTCTCAATGTCCTAGAGGTTGCCACGGAGATGAATATAAATTGCTTTCCAGGCAGACCTTCTTGGTGTTACTTCATGCTACGTAACCTCCGCTACATCACTCTGGATTTACCCTGCACGCTCCTCAACTCAGAAACTGCCAGCAAACTTCCAAGTGAAATTCGACAAGTTTCAATAAGTCAGGTAACTTAACACAGCATGTCACCTCTGGATCATGTCATTAACATATAATTTTTCCGTAGAGGTTGAATTTGGGTTAATAGTTGTCCGGCAGACAGTTTGTGCCACCTGAACTGTGGATTTCTGCTCCTGCAGAGTAAACTTTGGTATTTGGACTACTTTCCTGACTAATGCTCTCCTTGCATCAGTTGAGGTGGAAAGCTATGTATTAGTACCATGATACCAATCTCGTACTGCTTTGGGGTAAAGGATTCAGCAGTATTTCATGTTAAGTAAAAAGTTGGTGATTCTGTTTTATAACCTAACTGTTTTATAGCCTAAGCTTGACAGAATTTCTTTTGATCTTCATTGAGAGAATATAACACACACATTTTGGCTCCAGGTAGAAATTAAAGTAATTTTGAAGGCAATTCGTGGGACTGGATTTTATTTTAGAAGATTTAACTACGGAAGATGAATACAAAAACACCCAAAGATAAAATAAAAACTGAGAACCATAAACCCTTTTCCTTCCACTTTACCGTTGCGTGTCAGATTGTGTAATTCTATTAAAGGAAATCACAAAAAAAAACACATAAGTTGTTTTTCCCAGGTCATTGTTGTAAATAACAATTTGTTCTTAATAACTTACCTGGTTAAGTAAAGGTTAAATAAATAAAATAAAATAACATTTTTTGCAAGGGACTGTGAAAAAGTGGCAAAAACTCACCTTTTATTATTTCTTATTTTCACAATAACTCACAGTAAATTGAAAACCCTCTGAGTGAAAAGACGTGTTTATTCCAAACTTCACGCATGCCTTCTTTTCTCTTATCGTGAAATATTTCTGAACAAGAAGTTTTTATAGAAACTGTGGAGGGCAGTTCCTGTGAGACGCAACACACTCTAATAAAAACACAGGGGTGGAAAGATGTGTGCAGCTCTGCCCTGTCCTGTTTTAGACTCCCTCCACCCACCAAGCCCTCCATATCACTCCCTGTTCTCTGTAAATTTCCCGGCCAAGCCACTGGTTTTCTCAACCAATACCATTTTTGGGCCTAATTTGCTTCAAAAGAAGCCGACGAATGGAAATGGCATTAAAACATATTGACTCAGAGTAAACATGCTACAACGATGTCCAACGGATCAAAGAAGGTAAAAGAAGAACCTTAAAAGTGTGTCCAGTCCCACCTTGCACAGCCAATTTTCTGTTGGATTTCCTTGCAGTGATGTTTTTTTTTTTTTTCAAACCTCATACAAGAGCCTGAGTGTGAATTAAGCCTGTAAGTGGTATAATTAAGAAAGTAACTGACTCTAAGACACATGGGCCTTTCACACCGAAGACTCACTGGTGAGTACACACACATGTGCCATAGATGGAGCAGACAAAAAGCCTTCTGTTCACATCCAGAGTTAACCTGCAATCATAACTAACCCCATTTCACCACCATACAGTCATAAAGGGCTGGATACAGTGTTAGAAATATAAACAGGGTCTCAGTCCTTTACATTATCAAAATTTAAATGCATGAAGTACAAGTTCTTTGCACAGTACTGGAAGTATAGTTTAACAAGTTGTGTTCCCCAAAATCAGCTTCTTTACAAAGAGGTAATTTAGTTGACTTTCCTTGAACTCAGGAAAATCAACTGTGTTTCATTCCCAACAGAAATGTTCACACTCGTAATGCTCCAAATCAGCTTGTAATATCTGCAAGTGCCTTTGTGGAGACAGTCTCATGGCAATTGGCAGTAAGTCCACCGAGAGGTCATGTCTTTATCTTTTGGTCCTCATCCACAAAAAACAATTCAGCAGGATGAGGGCTGCAAGAAAGGAGAGTGAATTCAGGCAGGCGCAATGGCCCTGGAAAATACACCCTTCACAATGTTTTTCTTCACTCCATCTCCTTTGCTTGTTTTTCTGATAGAGTTGTCAGGCTGATAACTAGGATCAAACTGTTCTTCAAGGATTAAATATGTAAGATAGAGTCAAATATAAATCCACAAGATGAGAGTCATTTCTCCCTCGTCATGTATAACATTTCAGTTGGTATAAATATAATTTCGAGAAGCTGGATTATGCTTAAGAAGCTTGAGAATCATGGCTTGAAAAAAATGATGGCTTTGTTTGATATTTACATTCACTTTCCTGTATCCATGGTTTGCTTGTTTTGTTAAAGACTCCAGGGAAAATGGCTGGACGTCCAAGGCAAGGGCACTTTTTGTAAGCGCTCGTGTGTGTGTGTGTGTGTGCAAATGTCAGGTTTACTTTAGCTCTTTCAGAGATGCTGGAGCGATACTAGGCTTGTGGTGGACCAGTGCAAAGACAAAGCTGTTGGAAACAATGATCTCACAAAGCAGGCAACTCTTTGTTTACCACAGAGTTTTCCCAAAACCTGGAGGAACCTGGACTGAAGAGGCCATTCCTGGCTCCCCTACTAGCAGCCTGTTTAATTTATTTTCACACCACATTCCCTCTGTTTAACCTTTGACAAGGTCTTCCACCTCCTATCCTTCCCCTTGTTCCTCTCATACTCCGTCAATAAACAAACCATAAACCTCACAGCAACTCTTTCTCATCATGCGTTGCTGTTGCACCACCAGTGGTCCCACCGTGTCGCAGACGAGTCACAGACGAGAGAGCAGGACACGTGGGTTGTTCAGCAGGCACAGTGGGAGGCAGCGCTGACTGTTATGATCTCATAATGTTTCAGACCTATAAACACAGGTGGGTTACAGTTCTGCAGGACATGAAATCAAATATGTGCCCCCATATGTCTGTGTCTTTCTGTGTGTATAAATCACCAGACGACATGCAGCACCATATGCCCAGCAGACGCCGAAGACCTTGGAAACATATTGGATCTACAGTAGCACTGAGTGCTTTTATTCCATGATTAATTGGATGCCACAACATGCTCTTAGATACATGCAGCTCCTCAGGCATTTGGTTTAGTATAAATCCAATACAATGTAAAGGCTTCCATTGCATGACATGTTTTTCAGCTGGCTTATTCATTTTGATATCAAGCTTGTGCATTAAAAAATATATTTTCTGGACTGCTATTCTTATATGTGCAAATTGTGAATTAGTGGAACCAATTCCAATAGCCTTTACTACCCGCCAAAAAATTAATCTTCATTGCAGCTCCAAAACTTTTCCTCTAAATCAGTTTCAAGAGCTACAGCAGCTATCAGTCAAAGCTTCTCCTTTTTAATGCGGTATGGCCTTGTAACTCACAATAACATTTCCTCAGTTATTTTCATGTCTGAAATAGAAAAATTTGTCAAATAAATAATAAGTAAGGTAAGAAGATACACATATGCTAAAAGAAAAAAAAAATGTGGCTCAATGTTCGTGACAATTGATGATGTCATATATTGAGGATGAAATTGTGGGCATCAGTGCACAACACAAAACAAAGACTGAAACCTAGCTAACTGGCATCCTGACTGGGGATTTAAAAGCTGTTACTGGAAAGGGTCTTCTGCTTGAAAATCACCACAGTAGACAATAACCATTTTTGTATTTTGTTAAGAGTAAATAAATGTACTTGGTGTAAAATGTGGTTTAAGCTTAGATGTACAATTAAAACATATGAGAAATCTCAGCGAGCAGTAACCAAACCTCAACTACTGATGCATTCAATGTATTGTTACAAACTGATTTGATCTATTTTTAAGTAATATTAAGCAGTGATCATCAGTCTCCAAAGATGGTTTCTAAAATAGAACAAGGGAGCAAAACTCCTTATATTTAAATGTTGATTTTTGGTCATGTTTTTTAATTACATTCCCAATTACATCAAAATGCTTTTCTAAGTTGCATGTTTAGTCAGTGAAAAAAAAAAATAATATAATATATATAATATATATATATATATATATATATATATATATATATATATATATATATATATATATATATATATATATATAGAGAGAGAGAGAGAGAGAGAGAGAAAGCTATATTTTTAACAAAATTTAAAGCAGCATCAAGCTGTGAAATATGACTCAAATGAGAAAATATATGCATATTTATATATCTATGTATATATTTTATTGTACGTCTACGTTCATTGTCTTGAATGTGTTTTTTTTGTTTTCTTTTTTTCTGTACGCTGTCAGTTTTGGTCAGGTCTCTTGGAAAAGAGATTTTTTGATCTAAATGGGACATACCTGGTTAAATAAAGGTTATTGTTATTATTCCTAGATTCTTATAGAATAAGTTTAAAATCAATCCCAACATGAGGGTTACTTGTTTTAGAAACAAAGACAGAAATAATTAAAAAAATAATAGTAATAATCCACCCCATAGATGTAAAATGTCTGACTTGTAAGCTTTACCTGGAATACAATTTGGTTGATTTAAATGGTGGGACTGTCTAGGCTCCCAGTCAGATGTCACAGTCACCCTGACTAATGAGATGTGAAGTGTGTTTTTTCAGCCTTTATTTAAACCTGCATGTCTCTGGAGCCTGGGAGCTTCAGGGTGTCAGCGTCTGGTGGTCGGCATGTCTCACTGTTGAGCAGCCACCCACTAGTCTTTACTACCTCTGCAGATCTCTATCAAGCTTTTCTTATTGTGAGGCATCACTGTGTAAAACCATGGAGCTTACTGATGGTCGGAGGCCGTTAAACCAGCTCGTCGCCATTCACCGGGTAATTCATTCACAAACGAGGATCTTTCATTCAAAACAGCTCCCACACCAAGGCTAAACATGAGCATGGAGAGCGTTATACAAGCACAGGCCATTTACCATGAGAACATACTCCAACTCTTCTGTACTGTGGGACAGGGAAAAGAAAGCCCATTGTTTATCGTCTAACAATTTCCCAGTAAAAACATTTGATGCACTTGTATGTTGGGGTGATTAAACAGTGTGGGAAATTTTAAAATAAGAGCACTACCAGCTCTTATTTCTAGAGCTGGTAGTGGAGAAAATGTTAGGACTTGGAAAGTTTGCCTGTGAGCTGGACTTGAAGGCTGGTGTCTAATTGAAGTTGCTGAAACATGTGCCTTCATAGTTCAGTACAGGAGACAAGTCTCTCATACAACATCTAACTTCTAAAAATAGCCATCATTGCTGCTTGGGAAAGGATGCATAATAGCCCATCTTCTGAGTGTGCCTTAAATGTCTTTGGATTTGCATTCAGTAAAATAATTATTGTGTTAAGGGAACTTGAACACACAAATAAACAAAACCAAGATGCCATAGTTTATATCTAAAATAACTCTCCATAATGTGACCCTGTTACCAGATTTTACCCCCAACAAGATGTCTAATCCCTGCACTCTACATACACAGATAAACACGCGCACACACGCACACACACATGCACGCACCCGCATGCACACCCCCACACACACATACCCACACACACAGGGTTCTTTCCCAGACGTCAGAGAGGCAGTTCGGAGGAAAAAAGGGCATGATTGTTTACATAAGCCAGCTCAGAGTTATTTTTAATGTATTTTGGCCAAGAAATGACTTGAAAACTATTTAGAGTTTGAGGGTCTTTTCATAAAGAAAATAAATAACAGCATACAGATTCCATACACATTCCAGACTGATTGTGGGCGAAAAACGACGTTGACGCGGTAGAGATAAGGGGCTGCAATCAGGCGTTTGGATATGTGGCTGTGTTTTATCACAACTGAAGGTGAAAAGTGGAATACTGGAAAATCTCTCAGTCATGCCAGCTTCCTAGTTGAAATGTGCTTACAAACAGGATGCAGTCTGACAAAACTCCCAAATCTTACCTCCTCACACATCCATTTTCAGAGATGTACGTTTAGAAAAGGCGTTTGCCTTGCCTTGTCCGTGTTGAAGCTTTTCATCCCCAGCAAGACTAACCTATTTTCAAAGGATATACATGGGAAGTCTCTCCCTCTTCCAGGTTTCATCCGTGCACGCTTTTGTTACAACTTGGCGATGAACCCTGATAAAGACGTTATCTAGAGGAAGCAGCATGGTCGTCCCTGCACCCACTGCATGTGGGGCAGTTTTTTGTGTCACCTTGTGTCTTAAAAGATTTCAGACAGCTGCTGATAACCCAGCAGCTGTAGCACCTCGGCCCTACAGATAAAACCATCAGGCCTCAGCTTTACTCGCAACCTCCTACAATGATGTAAGAAGCTCCATTTAACAGAGAATGTGATGGTACTGAAGATTTAGATGACATTGCAAGAGACTGAGTTTCAAGGAGAGTGAAACGTACTAATGAACATTAAGCAATGGTATGGCATCCTTAAATCTAAACTAATTATGAAGATGCAGGAAATTGGCTGAATGCTGTTAAACAAAACCCTATTAACAATAACGACGAAGAATAAAATAAAGAAACATACAATAATCAAATAATCATAATACAAGTAAGTACATGTTAGTTCTCTTTTAAGCACAATCGATCCTGACTAGAGACTGGGAACATCCAAACAAAATCAATAATAATCACTGTTTTAACACTCTGGCCACAGAACACTTTAATGTGATCTGGGATGATGCTCACAGTAAATTTACAAATGATAGTAAAATCAATGCTGCAGCTCGCAAACAGCCAGTGGTCACGTTGAGCTGTGGGATTAATATTTTCTAGTTTACACAAATTTGAACAGATTTTTTTAGAGGAGTTTGCTTTGCATCGGTCTTTGAAGTGTTGTGAATGAGCTTTTTCAAGTGACTATGAGAGAAATGCTCCTTGACGTGCTAACAGCAGTTTACACAAAGGCTTAATGTTTTGTTTTGTCTCTTTTCAGTTTGCAACATTTTTAACAAATCACTTTTCCATTTCTCCAGATAGATAAATGTACAGTTGCAACCTGATATTTATGGAGGTTTTGTAAAAAGACAAATAGATCTTTTCTTCTTCCTTTCTGACATTGAGTTAGAACAATCCTTTGTGTTTTAGGTTGGTTAAGATGATCGCTATCATTTCTGTTTTCCAAACCTTAACAAGGCAATGATTTATGAAACAAAAGCACTTGTAGATTTCTTTTGTTACTTTCTTTAAATTTGGAAACTTTGGTCCATTCTTTCTTCCATAACTGCAGAATCTGAGTCAGGTTTGCACACACACATCTTGTCTGCTCTACTGACAAGTTTTCTGTGGAACTGCAATCAGAGCTTCGTGATGATCACTCCAAATGTTGACTTTGTTGTTTTAGAGCTAATTTGAAACTAATATTTTAAGCTGTTGCTGCAATAATGTTTTTTCCTCATGATGCCATTTAATGGTTCAGGAAGACAGCCTCTCAACACGATGTTCTTAGGCTTCGTGTCTGTCCCACAACCTCCAATATGTCATTAGAGGCAAAGAACAACAAGACATGTCTCCAAAAGTTAAGTTCTTTGTCCCAGCTGAGTGATTACCAGGCTTCTGCAGCACTTAATTGTATGCTGAGGAGGCAATGCATTCATTTGATTCAGGTGTACTGGTGCAGGGGTACATCTAAAACCTGAAGGACGGTGGGTATATGTTGTCCAAATTGGTCCGTCATCCCTTAAAAAGTGCATTTAAGATGTTTATGTGTGTGCACCACCAATTTTTTTAATGCTGAGGGTAAAAATCAGGAGATGGGTGAGGGTTGAGGCCTTCCTTTTCCATTTACCACAGTTCTTGTTCTTTTCCCACCGCACTTTGCATTCCTGAACATCTTACTCACCATTAGAGTGTGCGTCAGCATGCCCTGCCTCTCAGTCCTGCAGCTCTTATGCACACATGTACAGTACAGGACATTATTGGTGCAACTGTTGCAGAAACATTAATACAAGGTCAGTTTTTCCCTCCTCTGGTCCATCTTTTTTTCTTTCTTTTAACTGAGCATCAAACATCCAGAAGTTCTGGGTCCAGCTCCTAAAAAAATACATTTGAGGCTTTGGTGTTGTTTTTATTGCTTTTATAAATGGGCTGTCAGAGTGTCTGCACATCTCTTGCTGCTCAGGGTTAGGTCAACAGCTCTGAGGGTTGTTCATTAATCAGCACCAACTTCATTTAGGTGGGCTAAGCTGCCTGGGACCCTTCAAAGTGCGATGCCACAAAGAAGAAGAGGTCAGAAAAACCTGCCAGCTCTTAGTCTCCAGCTCTTTTTTTCGCTCTCACCATCCTCACTTCTTTTTCATCAATATTTGTTACGCTTGATATGAATCAGCGCTGTCATCCATCACAAGCTCTTTTCAATGGAGCAAAAACAAACAGAAAAAATAAAATTGATGGACAACCTAAAAAATATAAACATTTGCTAGGAGTAGAAAATACAAAAAGTAAATAAACCTTTCTCGCTCTTTCCAAACAACCCATATATGGATTGCGGCATTTTTTAGCTTTGTTTTCTCAGGCAACACGAGTTATCGGAACCACCATTAGTGAGTTTTGGAAGTTTTATTTTGTGCTTTTTCTGATGCTTTTTATTATGCAGCTGCTGACATTTCAGCTCAAATTTTATCAAAATGTACAAGTTTAGACTTACAATCCTTTTTCAGGCATGACTAAAGCGTCCAATTTGTTCTTCAAAAACAGATTGTTCCAGAAACATTGGAGCAGAACAGATGTTGAAAATGTGATTTCTTTAAAAAGACTTGTGGTTTATGTTTAGACTGAGAGAACCTTCCTGTCTGCAAATGCTGTCAAATGGTCTGAGTATTTTAAAATGATGGCAGGAAGTTGGAAAGGTTTTATATGTTGCACTCTAACTGGTCTCACAATAACAGGCTTGTATGTGCCTAAACAAAGACGTGAGCCTTTTTCTCTGCCATTTTATGTTTGTGTTTTCATCACAAGGGTTAGTGTTCATGAGCAAATGGTTTCATAAAATTATCATATCAAATCAAACCTTATTTGTGTAGCACCGTTCAGCAACAAGGCATTTCAAAGTGCTTCACATCATAAAAACACAAAAATACAAAGTCATGGAACACACAGTCAGAAACATTATATTTTGTCGTCATTACAAATCAGACTATTGATTAATGTTTCATGATTATGTTTCAAAAGCAACTCTAAACAGCTGGGTTTTTAATCTACATGCAGTTTTCTGGAAGTTTGTTGCAGGTTTGTGGTTCATAGAAGCTGAATGCTGCTTCTCCATGTCTGGTCATCAGATAGGTTATAATGAGCCTATCCTCTCTGGCAGGACACCTTTTGTTTCCTGGTGAGGAAACTGAATCACCGAGCAGACGTGGTTTCCTCATTATTTCCAACGATGTGATCAACATGGCGACATCTCATTTTGACTACCGTACTTCACTAAAACACAGTTGCTTGGTTCACATATTAAATGTGTTCCTTGTCTCAACAAATCAGCCAAATCTGATAAAAACACCTGGTTTTTGTGTGATTTTGTGTGTGTATGTTTTATATTTTCATTTCACATTTATGTTGGCAGTGATCATGTAGTGAACTTTGACTGTTCTTATAGGTGGTCTGTGATCGTATGGCTCCAATGAATATTTTGACCTCTGTTTAGGAGGAAAACTCCCTCAGTATCATTTTCTCTTTTTAAAGGAGATTTTCCTGCTGACTTAACAAATGCACCGTCTGTCTCTTCCCTTTTTTTACATCTTCCCTCCCCATGAATTTGATTTCCCCAACTGGAAGGATTCAAACACCTGCTATCATGTATGTCAATAAGTCACACTACCTTTAAAGACTCTTAGCTGCAAGATTGTCATTAGTAGTTTCTGTAATCAGTTCTTCTTGTCATAATGCTTCCAGTTACTCCTTGTTGCTCCATCTCCGTTACTCAACTTCATTCTACAATAAGTAGGACTGGGAGTTATGGGAGTCAGAACTGGGACAGCTCCCACAAGGGCTTATCGCTCACCCTATGAGCAAAACTTGGCTTACCTCCAGTTATCTCCTGTTCTACTCTCTAACGTTATACTACCACTGGGATTAGTCATCAGTGTGACAACTTACCAATAAACATTTTGCTCCCACTTTAAGATCCTAAGTAACCACATCCAGAGCTACTACTCAACCAACCAGCATGTAAGAAGTGTTCCTTCCATAATTTAGTTCCTCTATCCTTTCACTCTACGTTGCAGTTATTCATATCTTTACAGTCTGATAAATATCAGCAACATCCTCTTTTCAAAAGGCTGCTTAGTGAATCCACACCAAAACTTTCAAAACATGACACTGGTGACCTGCTTACCCCCCCCCCCCCTTATTATACAGATGATTTTTTGTCTCAAAAAGTACATAAAAGGACAAAAAAGGAATAACTCATCTCCTCCCATCCTTTCCAGTTGACTCCAATGCAAGAGGTCAGACCTATCTCACTCTATAAAGTACCAAAGGGACCAAGAAATCTTTTATTTAAACAAGAAACAAAACAATGACTCATCGTATCACAGAAAAACAGAAATAAAAAAAAAAGCATGGATTCCAATTTCTTAGGTTTTGAGTTGAAGAGATAAAGCTCTTGGAGGAGACAAGAGAAATATGCTGAATGTAAAGAAAAACATGGTCATGGAAAATATTTGTATTTTATTACACTTTTTTGCCTCCTCTTTCTGAGAAACAAAGACCTAATGATACCTTAAAATGTGATCAATTTTACATTATTTAAGCTTTACTGACAATTTGCTTTTCATTTGATTTGAGTTTTTGACTTTCTGAGTGAATGCAAGCTCATTCAAAAATTAAGAACGGATAGTTTAATAAATTTTTTTTTTTTTACTTGGGGCACTTTTAAATTCTGGTTTGAACAGGCTCTTGTTAAAATGTTTGATAAATCAACATTTTTTGTATTAACTATTTAAAATAAGATAAAGGCACAACTATTCATAAACTTTTAAAGAATTTTACATTTATTGTAGGATACTAATAACCCATTAGACAAGTTTGAGAAATGTCAATTTCCTTAAATAAGCTCTAAAACAACTCAATCCAAAATTTGAAAGTCATCTTAAGTAAATTCATATATCTGTTTACTGTTGCAGTAGTTTATGAGTAACATACCCAAATTATCAGAATGGTACAAACCCTCCAGGTCATTCCACCCTGGGCAGAGGGCCATATTGCCTACAATATTATAACTACCGAATTTTAATGAATAATTTATGAATCCACTGACACGAAGGTAAAAAATAAAATGAAGTTGCAACAGAGAAGCACAACAAACAGATTCAATTATTGGCTGTATAAAGTCCTTCAGAGCGAAATTACCAGAGCGCAAAATCCCCGTGGGGCAATGAACTAACATGTGTTGGGACAAGTATGGTGGCAATTCCACGATACAATAAGTGATTCGCTCTCTGGTTAAGCTGAGCAAATTAAAACTTATTCGAGCAACTTTTGTTTCGACAATCAACAGAATCAGTCGAATTCACCGTGACTTTGAAAACTTTGAAAATCCAAATATGAAACCACAGTTTGGCGCATCTCTTTCAAAACAGTTCATTTTGACACACACGGTGTCTCGTGCCTCACAACTGACAGGAATAAACGTTTCAGGGAAGATCCCGCCTCAGCTGGAGCTGAGAAGAGGAGGAGGAGGAGGAAGAGGAGGAGGAGGGTGAGCGGAGTTATCCGGACTGAGAAGCCACTGTGCGCAAAGGGAAACAGAAAACTTCCACAAGAGGACTCACTCTGGATCTTTTCAGGATAACAATGAACTATAAGGCGCTTGTGTGTGCACAAGATCAAAACACGGGCTTTTGATTTCTCTTTGGACCGAGCCACGTCTGAATATTCACTGCAGTTCGCGCAGACGTTCTGCAAATCTCGCTGCTCTACTGCGATGTTCAAAAGAAACCAATACATTTAGAAAGGTAAGGTTGTTCCAGAAAAATAACAGCCTGATGGAGGAATAAATAAATGTTTATATGCTGTGATGTGTGACTATTATCTCCCCAAGAGAAAAACTTGTTTTGATTAAGTTTCAATAATAATTTATTAATTTAATGTAACATAACATAGAACAAAAAATGATAACAAAGTGAGGATATTTGATGCTGCTTGTATCTCCTTTTTCTGCTTTTTAGGTCCGACTGTTTAGATTTTAATGTTGTCTCTCACACCTAACTTGTATTGGTTAAAATATTACATTCTGCAGCAGTAATGCACTTTTTTTTTTTTTTTTTTTAATTACTCCCTTCACACTCCACTTCCAATTGAATGGATATGTTATTTTTATGGTCTTAAACCAAGAAAAAACAAAAATACAATATGATACTTCTTACTGATTGGATTCTTAAACAAAAACAAATGTTCAGGCTGTGGAAGCTAGAGAAGAGATGAGTAAGTATCTGTTTTACATCAAAAATATTAATTCATGTTCATTGTAATATAGAACAAGTGCTCTCAGTATAATTTGAAGTATTTATTGTAGAAATGTTTTACAAAGTATAGTCAAATACTACAGAAGGTAAATTGTTGAATGCCCATCCCAGTGGACATCAGGAGTTTGACCATGTTATCAAATGCTTAATTATTCAGTGCTGCTGTGCAACGAAAAAAAGTGTCTATAAGCATTTTATGGCCAATTTGGGATTTAAGAATTATGGAGAAATAATTAACATAGGGTGCGCGGATTCAGGAAATAAGCCATTGCTCAGTTTTTTGAAAGAGTCTCTTCGAGAGGTGTTCAATCTGTACGATGAATCAATGGCTGATGTTGTCCCGCTGGATCAAATAGTCAGTCTGAACCAAATAGTCAGTCTGAACCAAATAGTCATGAACCACACAGAATCTGGGGGGAAAAAATACAGTGCCCACCAGATGCAGGAAGCCACACTGCACAGGAAAAACACACTTCTACTGTAACACATATAAAATCCACCTGTGCTTCGTGCCACTCTGAAACTGCTTCAAGGTTTCTCTTCAAAAGTTAGGGATTACATAAACATACCCAGAAAGCTGACGCTTTCATGGATGACGCATAACTGTGTAATCCGTTGTTACATGTTTAGCAATACTGTACATAAAAGCATGTCAGTGCATTTGAAAGTTCAGTCATACATTAATAAAGGCAAAACTAGATTTTGAATTCTATGTGCTCCATTCTGACATTTTCACAATATACAGACATTCAGTTTCAAAGGTTGAGCTCACACCTAATTAGTTATGACATGAAATCTGTGTGAAAAGTAGAGATTTTGTTGCTGGCATTTTAATGACATAATTTAGTCACAGTGTCCATTACAATGAATATCAGAAAAATCATATAAAAACACGAGATAGGTTTCCCTGTTATTTATATGATTAAGAGGAGTAAAAATGTTTTGGCTCGCTAGAAAAACATCAAGTCCAAAGAGGTTTATTGACAAATTTTCTTTACTTAAATTGATTTGTTTTAATAAACAGGATATTGTAAAATAAATAAATAAATAAATAAATAAATAAAATAAAATTACTGTTTTATGACTTTTTTTGGCCTGTTTTGGCAGGTCTGTGTGTGATGGCTGATGTGACACTTCCAGGGTGAGCAGCTCCTGTTTCCAGTGCTGTGACGCCCTCTGCTGTGTGGCTGAGGAAGATTCAGGACTGGGAAAGCAAAGATGGAGAATGTTATCAAGGAGGGGATGAACACTGTCATCATCAACCACTACAACCACTCGGGGAAGTTGGACCGACCTCGTAACGGGGGCGTCTGCAAGATGGTGTTGCTGCTAATCATCTGCATGCTCATCATTCTGGAGAACATAATGGTTCTGCTCGCTATCTGGAGGAACAAGCGCTTCCACAGCCGAATGTACCTGCTCATTGGAAACCTGGCGTTGTCTGACCTTCTGGCTGGTGTGGCCTATGTGGTAAATATCTTTACCTCGGGGAGTAAGACCTTCTACCTAACGCCAGAGCAATGGCTGGCCAGAGAGGGAAGCATGTTTGTGGCCCTCAGCGCCTCCACCTTCAGTCTGCTAGCCATCGGCATTGAGAGGCATATGACAATGGTGCGTCTGCGGCCCAATGAAACAACCGGACGAGGAAGACTCCTGGTAATGTTGGCAGCATGCTGGGTTGTGTCTGTGCTGCTCGGGGCCCTGCCCAGTCTGGGCTGGAACTGCCTGAACAATCTGGATTCCTGTTCCACGGTTCTGCCATTGTACGCTGAAAGTTACATTGCCTTCTGCATTAGTGTTTTCAGTGCGCTGCTGGTTGCTATTATCATTCTCTACATAAGAATTTACCGACTGGTGACCTCCAGCGGCCGCAGGGTGAGTAGCCGGCCCTCAGACTGCTCTCTGGTCCTGCTGCGGACGGTTGTGATTGTTCTTGGGGTGTTTGTCGTTTGCTGGACCCCCTTGTTCGTTCTGCTCTTGCTTGATGTCGGTTGCAGCCCGCAAAGGTGCGAGGTCCTCTACAAGGTGGACTGGTTCATTGCCCTGGCCGTGCTCAATTCTGCCCTCAACCCTCTGATATACACTCTGTCCAGCAGGGAGATGAGAGGAGCTTTCTATAATTTACTCTGCTGCTCTCAAACCAGCATGGAGCCATGTGGGTCTCCGGCACTGGGTAACCCTCCCCTGGGCACCATTATCCCCACACTGGAAAACAGCAAGACCAGTTTTGGTGGAGGTGGAGGCAGTGGGACTGGCAAGTCCGCTCTAAAGATTCCTGCACCAACAAACTCTGACAATAAACATGCGGATCCTTCTCCCACTACAGTACTTCACCCGACGGGGCCGGCGGACCTGCTCTCAGCTGTGCTTGTGAAGGCAGGGGCGCTGCCGTCCCTCAGCAAGTTCTGAGTGGTGGCACTTAAAAAAATAGACTAGTATCAGACATTACTTCACTCTCAGCCACTTTTTATTTGTTTACTATTGCTCATGTAGCTTATGAAACTTAGTTGGAACGGAGAACATCACGACGGTTGCTCAGACTACAATCACAAGCCCCATAGGCCACTAGTTACACACATGGTTATAAATATCAAAAACCCAAACAGTGAACAAAATATAACTTTGATTTTCACAGTTCTTAAAGTTAAGTAACATTTCTAACCATCAGATTCAACAGGAAAGTGTCATGCATGCCTTGATTCAATCTCTTCACCATGCTGATTGAACAGACGCAGTTCACATCAGAGTTTACTCACCTTTCACAATATTTATTCATCACCATAAGCCTGCAGCATTCAAATGGTGGTACTTTTTTACATGTTGTTTTAAGAATTTTTCAAGAACATCTGAATTTCTCATCACTTAAATTCTTTACCATTAACTTTTATTGAAAAAGAGTCTTGTATATATTCTCTACACTGTTGGCCTATATGTGTTTCTTGTTTGTTTCATCCATTTGCTTAAGCCTTTTCTCAGAACCTGAAGACTGTTTCACAAAACCAGGATAGCAGATTAAGCCAGGAGTTTTCAGATATCCTGGCTTAATTAAGCTTTAATTAAGCTTAGATTTGTTTTCACAAAAGCGGTAACTCATAAGTTAACGTGGCGATTTATTCTGTGAAGCTAACCTGCTCCAGAACAGGCTATCAGCCAGGCTTCACAGGTTATAATGTTTTTTTAGTTAAGACTTCATTTGGAAATGTATATTTTTGAGCCAAATTGCGAAATTCAATTGATCCGCTATAACGTGCTACTCAAGCAGCAGGGGTTTTATCGAGCATGAAAAAACTGGTCTCTTCAAGAAATCTGTGGGCGTGCATTCACCTGAATAACTTAAGCCTGGCTCGACGTACAGTAGCTCCACCTTCTGAGCCTGGTTTGGTCTTTGTGAAATGGATAAAGCCAGGATAAACTGATGGCGCTACGTCAAGCCTGACTTTATCTCTTATCCCGGATTTTGTAATCCTACTGTTGTGAAATAGCCTCTGGAGGTCACTTTCCTGGAAGTTTCTTTAAACGAACTGGTTATTTTCTAGCTAAGTGATACTTTGAGGTTACATTATGGAGATCATCAGCTAGTTTTGAAACCTGTTGGTTACTTCTCTTAGGTATTTTTACCTAACTTACACCTTTTCTACTTTACTAGTTATCTAGCTATTAGGCACTTTCCAGGGAAGGTCTCTGGCATGATCTGGAAAGTAACATCGATGTTCCTGGTAAGTATATTAGAGGTTTTGGGGAAAGTGTCGGTATGTTCCTTTAAAATTCCCTTTAATTACCTGGCAAACTTCTGGAAAGTTTTAGAAAGTAAACGGTAAGTTCATTGAATGTAAGAGCTGTATTATGTAGTTCTACCAACCATTATGGTACTTGGACTTTTTTTTTTACTTTTTACCTTTATTATAGTAATTTGTTGTGCACTGTGGGCGAGAAAAGTATTGTCAGACTAGCAGCTTCATGAGGCTGTGATGAGTTTTACATACATAACATATGTGGATAAAAATGTTTTAGATTCCTGACTTATTTTCAGGGGGAACTTGAGGATCTTTAATGCTTACCTTGTCACCAGATGTGTGTTCTCCTCCTGCAGTCTGCAAGCAAGATTTGCATTACCACATCTAAAGATACTTGCTTCTCACCAACACATGCAGAAACCACTTATATATTTATATGTATCACTTAACCACTTGTGAATGAGAATGTTGGATGTGAATTATTTAATGATAGTAGACTGTTGTGGCTGATTGTCTGATAAGGCGATAGAAAAAATAAAATTCTATTCTCTTTTATCAGGTTGATCTTTTGTACATTTTGCACTGTCAGGCTGTGTGTGCTCTTCTTAGCAAGTTGCCCACACCCTTTTGTTGCCTGGTTTCTGGATATTTTAGAATTTGACCTCTTTCCTCATCGGAATTTGGAAGGAATTATTTTTAAATGCATGGTTTCCCAACAGTGATTTAAACTTGAGCGTGATAAAGTGTTCATTTATGAAGCTGAAGGTGGCAGCAACAGCACAAACACCAGCTTCTTTGGCCAGCTCTTTCCTCTTCCTCTGTTTGGTCCTCCGCATCTTCATTACCTCTTGGGAGTTCTAAAATTTCAAAGCCTTTTCAGTTTGAAAAATCTCAAAGACGCAACGTCTTTGAGCAACACTTGGTCCACAATTGGACCAAGTGTACGTCATTTACCCAGAATGCATTGCAGCATAAACAAAAGTAAAAATTTTAAATCCTGCAAAGCCTACAGTATAATTGCTATATGCTTTTACAGCTAAAATAATTATTTCTCAAATAAAGCCTATTGTTATAACTAATTGTGGATTTAGTCAAGTGGAGGTCTGAACTTTGAGAATCTCAGGCTAGTCTGACCCTGTTTTCCATCCTCAGACCAGCTTTGTTTATTACTTTGTTGAAACACCCTGTTGTGTTTTCACTCTGTTGAGTTAAGGTTAAATTTGGAGTTAAGTGTTTATTTTTTATTTTTCCACCCACTTTGTGCGATGTACCGGTACAACTCCTAGCACCGAAATGCTACCGCCAACTTACATGACCGTAGTTACTAAGTTTCACCCTGACAGCTTTGGCTGAAACTTTGACATCACTGGGTGTGCTAACTGGACTGAGCAAATAGACTGTTGCACTGGTTTTGAAAGCAAGCAAACATTAATTTCCGGAATGGTTTCAATCTTAAAACTATTGAGAATTTTCAACCTGTGTTTAAAAGTTAGGGTCCTCAATGGAAACCTTTCTATTTAAATGAACTTTAACAAAACGCTTTTGGTCATTCTGCAACTTATCAAAAGGCATTTTAACCAAATTTTGGTGGTGGCATATGTTTATATTTGAATTATAGCCTTTGTTTTTAATTTTTACCCTTCAGAAGTTAGAGAAAACCCAATAAACTAGGGGCATTAAAGTTATGCCCCTAGTTTTTTTTTTTTTTTAAATTGAAGTCGTTAGTTGTTTATTCACCCAGGAAATAAAAGTGTTTTAAATTCAAAGTCCAAAATGAATTTGCAAGTAAACTTCTCACTGGCGCTGCAGATGTTAGCTCATACTAATGCACCTCATAAAAACTTAGAAGAAATATCAGTCATGTATATTATTATAGAAATTATTCAGCTTTATTAATTGCTTCCCAGTAGGGGAGAATAAAAAAAGAAAACTCATTAGATCTAACCTTCTGCACTGCTTTATGAAACAACCTAATGTAAAACTGATTGATGCTCTCATATTGCCTTTCATTGCCAGACTGGGGTCAGACAGCAATGAATAATGCAGAGAAATTCCTGATATTATTACTGGCAGTTTCCAGATAGTCAGGCCACTTATTAATTAGTCATGAAAGCAATATTTCATGAAAGCACCCCGAAGGAAATATGTCCTGTCGTCGATTAAATTCATTTGAGCTCATTCACAGGTTAAATGATTCAGTGATGTTAAAGATTTTTTTAAAAGGGCATCACATCAAAAATCCATTGAAAGATTCAGGGTTTTTTTTTTCACTAAAATTCAGCAAAAACAAACAAAACAAAAAACATCCAGCTTCACTGACGGTTGGATTAAACTGAACTGATCAGAGAGCTGATTAGGAAAGAGTCTGCTGCATGCAGCACGATGCGCTGTGAAGATCAGACAGAGCTGACAGACTGGCATTTCATACTCACCTCCACTAAAGGATGTGTCTCGGCTCTGCACCTCCGGTACTGATGAAAAACGACAGCGAGGATGCAAGACCAGCAGAGCATTTCCAGCTTAAAGGTCACTGACTTCTTCCTGTCAGAAATGTTTGAACACTCTTTCCCAAATCAACCAGGGAGGACGGCGGCCTCATGTCACACAGAGCATTTGAAAATGCCAAAATGCTGAACAGAGTTGATTCGTGGCCATTATATCCATCGTTTCCTACTTTCTTCTTTATTTTTTTTTTATGAACTCTTTATTAATAACTAAGTTTTTTTTTTTTTTACAATATGAGACAAATGTATAAATTTCAGGATTAGGTGTTGTGTTAGTGAACTTTTTTTTTTAAACGCAAATTCATAACAAAAACATAAAATATGGATTTTATCATTTCTCGAAAAAAATATTTTTACACAGATGGCATCAGGAAACATTCAGTCCTGCATCCATGAATCATCCATGATCAGGTTCTGGGGGATCCCAAACATCCCTCTCCTCTCAAATCACTCTCCAGATCATTCCTAGTTAATCTCTCAAAGGTAAGTAGATTCTTGAACAACCAATCAAAATTAGGAAGATATCAGTTCATCAAAGAGCAAAACCACGACAGACAATTTTGACAATTATGCTTGCTATGAACTCACACCTCGTAGTAGTTTGCCGGAAAACATGGAGAGAATCCATGCATGACCAGAGAGATCATGCAAATTTTGCTATTTGAAAGCAGAACAGCAGTACTGTGAAAGTGGAAGTGCGTTATTTATGGTTCTTTTGGTCACTGGTGTATTTTAAATCGTCACTGGTTTGTTTGTTGTGTTAAATTTTTAGCTCCCATGTTTCTGCTATATGTTAATGATAATAATGTTCTCCGGTGCTTCTGTTTTTCATTTTCCTGATTTATCTCCTCCTATTTCCAGTGAGATCATGAGGGTGCCTCTTACATGGTTTACAATTGTAGTTTTTCTTATTTTTTTGTTTTTGTCTTGGTACTCAAAATTGAATCAAATTCTAAATGTTAGCGGAGTTAAGGTCTCGGACCCGGGGAGTCACAGCATGTGACTTACCAGCATAAAAGAGATAATCTCTGTCATGTGTGTTTTATCAGCACCTTTGTATCACACAGGAAAATGCCATCTGGAAAATGTCTAATATTTCCAATAAAACAAGCATATGATTCCTCTTATTATAGTGAATGCCCTAAAGACAAAATTATATTTTTTTATAGAACAATTCTTTGACATTGATGTTTATTCTGTCATAGATTAAATTCAAATTTATCCAAGACCTGTGGTGAACTTTGCGCTGAATGTCAAAGAAGAGAGGAATTGTTAATTAAACCTAAATGTTGCGTTTTGATTTTTGTAATAATTTTTGTTTCCTAAATCAGACAGTTTGTTTCATTTCATTAGTAGAAACATTTTGGTTCTCTGCATCTTATCAACCCACCCAGTCTATTCTCGTAATTATTGCTTTCTGGTAAAAGGTTCTTTTGCCAACTGTAAATTTTAATCCCTGATTTCATTTGTGCTCAATCCTCTTTACAGAAACTCTGAATCCTTCAGGTTACTTATCTGGTACTTGGCAATTCAAAGCTCCAGCTCCATCCACTGACCTATAAATGTGTCTTCTGTCGCAGGGAACTGGAAGATTGCGATCCCTCGTGGAATAGCCTGTTAACCTGGGATGATCCCTAAACTTTCCTCACACTATGAGGGATTTTCTTTCATGAAGCTCCAGACCAAAGGGGTAATGTGGGTCAATTCATGCATTCGTCATTACTGAATTATCACACTAACATTTGTCACATTAATCCTACATAGTGTCTTGTTTGTGATCTTGTGTTTTTTTTCCCCATATCTCAACTCTGTGAATGTTTTGTTTTCTATAATGACTGAGAAGTCAGAATGGAACATTTCAGATGTGTTTTATAAATGCAATAAATTAAGGTCCAGAGTCTCTGTTACTGATTTATTAATTGTAATTTTAGTATAACATAAGCAATGTTCATTTATGCTGAGTAAAACCAGAAAAAAAAAAAGTTGGCCTTTTAGTTGGATAAAAACTCATTCAGAATGACAAGTATCCTAATGAAATTAATTAATATTTTTGGCAACAAATAAAAACAAACAAAAAAAATCTGAAGGAGATGAACTCTAATCACATCTAATTGCAGTTGAGTGGGACAGTTAAATACATATTAGCCAGTGATTTTTAATCCTATTGAGTTCTGGGAAGTGAGTGAGTCGGGGTGCAGCCAGATGTTCTAGATTGAAAAGAAAATATCCTAGAATTGTTTGCACTAGAAAACATTTAACATGTAAAGCAATACAAATAGAGCCCAAATGAATAATATCACCTTACTTATGTATCAGTACAATATCAATTCATGTTAATGCTCAATCATTAACAAGCAAAGTTGGCTGCATATCTATTATTAAATGGGAGAAGCTCTGCAGGTTTTGAAACAAAGTGAGAGTAGACATCAGTGAAAAGTGGGATTTTTTATTTTTTTTTGTCAAAGCAAATGTTTTGTATTAGTGCATTATTTATGTGACCTGAAGTTCAGATTGAAACAGACACTTTGCTCATTAAAACTGAGCTCAATTTCAACAAGCGCAAACAAAAAACAACTGCTGTCATATAGTTGTGCTTACAAAAAGAAAAAAGCTCCAGGTGGGGATTGCAAGAACATCCAGAAAAAAACATCTAGCAGATATATGAACATTAATTTTTATTTGATGTAGTATTTCACGTTTTGACAAATTCAATTTGTTCAATCACCTATAGTGAACAATAAATGGCCCACGCAATAACTGGGTCAAAAACCTTCATAAATCATGTTAGCTAAATAGCCGTCACTAGTCCTCTTTGAGGATTTAGACATGGTGGATTTGTGTCTTTCTTTGTGCACAATGTGCATTTGCATATGACTAATGCGAACACAACAGAGGACAAGAGGCACACACCCCCGCCTGCCATCATGATCCTGGTTTTAAACTGCCGTGGGCAGGGAAAAGTGTGCTTGCGCTCGTGTGTGTGCTTTTTTTTGTGTATGTGTCAGGTTTGGTCTTTTTTTTTTTTGCACACAGCCACATTTCAGCCATGTGTGTTTGAGCAACGGAACAAAGAATCCATCTGGTTCGAGCCACTGAATGTGCCAGTGTGAGACACTCTCGCTCTCAGGTCCCTTTTTGATGCAGCCGGGATGCGGAGTGAGAGCAGGCCGAGAGCGGAGAGGGGTCTTATTTGATTTGTCCGCTCATGCTGGGAGCCACCGAGTTGAAGACCCCCCCCCCCTCCGTTTTTGCAGCCGAACAGTGTCACTCTCACCCGAGGAGACGGGCTCATTCATTTTACCTGCCTTCACCTGCACCACATTTCGCTTCAATGTAGTGTAATTACATGTGGAACAAAGAAAGCAAAGAGATAGGCAGACTTTGGTGATAAGCTCTCAGATCAGAGGGCTTTATCCAGGGAGCAGCTGGGAAGAAGCTGGGGGAGCCAAAGCAAAGGTCACTTTGTGGGAGGATATCTGAGGGAGGAAGCTGAGATTTGGATTGGTGAACTGTCCTCTTGCATTCCCTATTAAATCCCCACTTCCATTAAATTTCCTGTCCAGGGATGATCAATTTCTAGAAACTGAAACGTGTTGGAATCTTGTCATGCAAAGAGAGGACCTACTTTATGAACAAACGGCAGTGGGAAATTCACATTCAAAATAGTGGAAACAACAGGTTTTTTTAAGGAGATGTAAAATATTTTCATTTTAAAACATGAAATCACTTAGAGACAAGCGTGTCTTCTAATGACAAAGAGAGTTTGCTCCTTCAAATAATCAGCTTTAACAAGGGCTCGGCAAATCATGGAAGATTGACAAGAAGGCAACTTCTTTAAAACTTTATTTTTAAAGAAGAAATTTGCATCAAGGTGAAAATTTAAAACTTTAAATTTTTACCTTGATGCAAAATACATCAACCCTGAACAGAATTATCACCACAACAAACATGGTAGTGGCAGCGTTATTCTGTGGAAACACCAACTTCAGCAGAGACAGAGAAGTTGATTGAGAGATGAATATAGCATTCAAAGAGGCAAACCTTTTGGAGGTGGAGGTAGAATCTGTGGTGAGATCAAATTGTAGATGCTCTCCATGTAATCTGACTTACCTTGAACTATTTTGCACTGGTGAATTGTCTCCAGACTGGTAAAAGTAAAGTGCAAATAGCTGGCAGCTGTAGTTTAAGAGAAGTAATACAACAAAGGATTGGCTCAGAGAGAATAAGAGTCAGATATTTATTTGTAAGTATTTTCAAAAGCCATGCATTCTCTTGTTTTTACTTCAAAGCTTTGTAAATAGGCAACTATTTGGTCATGTAGTCCACAAATCTGCTCTGTTTGGAAGTGTTGAGAAGAGAATCAGAGTTAAAAGAAAATGATAGGAAATCCAATATGTACTTTGCTACAAGCCATGTGATGCACTCAGCACCTGTGAAATAAGACATTCTGCTTAAGTTAATACTGCATTTCTGGCAGGCCTGGAAAATTAATTGAAATATAAGCGATGGAGAAACAGCACTTTCAATACCATCAGCACTGCAAAAACACTGTGGCGGGATTATTATGCTGAGTGGATGCTTTTCATTAGCAGCGACAGGAAAGCTGTTGAGAAGATTAATGGAGCTAAATACAAACACTTTTCCAATGTTTAATTGCAAAGAATTTGACAAACATGTCCGTTTCCGACTACTGGCACAATTATGTTGATTTTGAGTCAAAAATATTACACTTTCTTAATGTATTTTCAATGTTTTGTTGATTCTCAATCGTATTATCCTTCATCGTGTAAATAATGAATTCTGACTGTCAGCTAAGCTAACAGATAGGTGGAAGAAGTTCATAGGCGATCTTTTTCAAACTCTTCCCCCACTCCGATCCTCCGAAAAACAGCAGCTGCTTTTCTCTCCAACCCCTCTCTGATTGCAGCTCTCTGGCAGGGGCCTGACGGCATGCGCACACCTGCTCACTCTGACCTCCAATCTATCTCCTCCACGCCTGTCTGCCACAACTGTAGGGATTATCATGTCTGGGTACGGCGGGGGAGATGAGAGAGGGGAAGGACGGCAGCCTCCAATCTGACACGTATGTTTGGGCCCTCACTTGTGGCGTTGAAAGTGTGTGCACAGCTGGCTAATTCCCTGCATCTGAGCCTGCAAACAGCCTGGAGGCCTACATGCACAGTGTGAAGAAAAGGAGCAACTGGAGGTGGGGACAACCGTGAATAAAGTTACATTTATTTTTGATGGCTTCTTTTCATTTTCTGGCAACTTTCAACTGGTTTAATTCATGGTTTCCAAATCATGAAGATTGGCTCAAAACAGTTGAAAGAAAAAAATTATAATTCTCACCTGGTTTTCACAGGCACATTTTCTTTCAACACTTTTGTTGGCTGGTGTCCAAGAGGCAGCAATGCTTCTACAGTATACTCACAAATACTTACTATTCACCATTTTGATCTTTCACATACAAAACAAAGTAATTTTCTCTAGGAAAAAATAGCGTTCTATTGCTCACAGTTGATGCAACCAGAAGTGGAGAGATCGTTTTGTGCTTTTAATTTATATACAGGTATTAGAAAAAATATTTTATTAAAATAAAGTACAAGGAATCAGGATTTACAAATCAGGAAGTCATGTTCTCTTGGGCTATGAACAACAAATCTCTTACCTGTAGCAGATAACTCTGTTGGTGTCTTCATTTAGTATAAATCTAGTTTAGTTGGTCCTGGAGGCTAAAGCTAACCGCTAGTCTGACTGGGGCCAACAATTAAACTTGCTTTTACCATCTTAAAACATTTGTTTGTACAGATGTTGCAATATGAACCTTTAAATCATCGCCATGGTTCTATTCTTGGGTTATGTACACATATGTTAATGTGTATTTGCTGCTGCATGGAGGTTGACGGTGGGATTTTTAAACAGTTTTTTCCCGTATCAGCGAGTTAATCTGCCCATGCAGAAACATTACATGTACATGGCCCTGTGTGAAAATGTGATTGTCCTAAACCTAATAACTGATTAGGTCATCATTAGCAGCAACAACTGCAATCTCAAGCATGTGGGATAAATTGCACTGAGTTGCTTTCATCTGTGGAGGAAGTTTGCTCCTCTCGTCTTTACAGAATTGTTCTGACCTAGAATCATGGGAAACATTTTTACAATCATGCACAGCATCTCTGTAGGACGCAGATCAGGACTTTGACTAAGGTATTCCAAAGTCCTCATTTTGTTTTTCTTCAGTCATTCAGAGGTTCAATTGCTGATGTGTTTTGGATCATTGTAAAACTGCAGAACCCAAGTTTGTTTCAGCTTGAGGTCATAAACAGGCTGGTGGCCAGATTTCTTGGTCAAAATTCCTGGTTTCATTTATCACAGCATGTTTTTCAGGTCCAAAAGGAACTAAACCGCCCCAGGCAATTATACTACCACCTCCATGTTTTTACTGTGCATTTTTTTTTTTTCCTGTAATGTGGTGTTATATTTACGCTAGATGTAAAGCAACACACACCGTCCAGAGAGTTCAGATTTTAACTCATCAGTCAACAGAATGTTTATCTCAAAGTTTTAAGGATCAAGACATGTTGTGAAAAAAAAATAGATGAGCCATAAAGCTCTTTTTTTCTTTGCCATGCAGGTCATTTTGGCCCAGTTTTCCTTCTCATGGTGGAGACATGACCTCTGACCTTAACTGAAGCGTGTGAGGTCTGTAGTTCTTTGGATTTAGTGTTGGGGTCTTTTGCGTGCACTGAGGGTCGGCCTGCCGCTCCTGCGAAGTTTCTCCACTGTTCCAAGTTTTCTCCATCTGTGGGTAAGTTCACTCATGTTTGTTAGACTCCCAAAGGTTTAGAAATGACTTTGAAACCCTTTCTAGATAACTAGAGCTCAATTACTTCCCTCTTCAATTAGTCCTGAATTTCTCTGGATCTCTTTTGAGAATTTTTGGTGTATTTCACTTCCTTAAGTGATGTCTTGTCTGAGAACGAAAAAAAAGGGGGTCAGTTTTTCGCAAAAGGCCATGCAGGTTTGGATTATTTTTTTCTCATTATTAATAAACACCTTTATTTAAAAACTGCACTTTGTATTTTTGTCCCCTTTTTTTAGTATTTAAATTGGCGGATGTTCCGAATCTGTAAAGTGTGACAAACGCAGACGAAAATAAGGGAATCAGGAACGAGCAAGCATTTTTTAAAATTATGTAGCTACAGATATAAATGTCTTTATTTTGGCTTTTGCTGCACATTTGAGTCATGTATCTTTCCTGGTTTCATAAAACGCTGCATTGCTCTGTGGCAATCACAGGTGTTCATTCCTCCAATCTTATCTGGTGGATTAACAGCTGCCGCCTGCGCCCGCCAAATCTGTCATCCCAACACCCATTCCGACTCTGATGTGACAGACAATGAAACACACATGGGAGGGCACAAACTTCCCAACATAAACCCAGAGACTCTTTGGATAAGTTTAAAACGGTCAACTCAATTAGTTAAAACGCAGAAATAAACAAGGAAAAAAAACTCAGTAAATGTTGTAATATGATGTGAATTAGCTGAAAGGAAAACTCAAACGCAGTCAGAAGCTAAGAGCTAGACAAAAGCCAGAAGAATACGAGCGTATACTTGTTTGATTTTTACATGCTGCCTCGCTGCTGTCGTTATTATTCATATTCATCCCCAGGGAGGCTTGTATGAAAAATGGGACTGTATCAGCCCCCACCCTGTATGTCACCATCTCACTCTTCCTCTCTCACACACAGACAGCACTAGTTTGGAGTCTTGTTGAGGAAGTAAAGCCAGACTGCTCCTCCCTTTCCTCCCTCATCTAGCTGGCTGCCCCCCCTCCTTTTCGCCCTTTTTTTTTTCCTTCTTCAGTTTTTCTCCCCAACAAAGAGTGATCCAGCTCGTCTCCTTTCCGTCACGCGGGTAATCAGCCTCTGCTATTTCATTTGGCTCAGTAATGAAAGCAATCCCAGTGCTTTTCACAGCAGCGCAGCCCAAATAATGAGTGCTAGCGTACCCTCCTTCCTCCTCCTCCTCCTCAGCCACACCTCACCCCCCAGTCCTCACCCTCTTCCTCCCAACCCTGCTGTTAATGGATGAAGAAAGGCAAATGTGTGACTGCGTGGGTGTGTGTGTGTGTGTGTGTCGGTGCACGGGTATGTGAATCGTGCAATCTTGCCAAGTCCTTTGTGCCTCTTTTTTCCCTCACTGGGCTGTAAAGGAGCCTATTGTATCAAATTTGATCAGCAAAGCTCTTAAACAATTTGAAAATGTTTCACTTTTTTAAAAAATGAAACATGCAGCCAAACATGTTTTCCTGCGTTAGTAATTTGTGACCTGATTATAGCGGTCTGTGCTGAAAACATTCAGACTACATGTCAATAAATTAACTTTGTTTTCCTGGCAATATTAGAGCGTGGTTTGAAAATCTGCTGTTCTTCTCAGACTGAAAATTCAAAGTATTTTAGCTAAACAAATCACAGAAAAACTAAAAATGACATGGCTGTCCTGGGTTCACTTCTAAGTCTGGGGTCATTTGGTCCAAGTCTTCCAGTTCCTGTCCAAAATCATGATGATCTTTACATACTTTTGTGTTCAAAATTAGATGTTTTGAACCAATCAGTTTTTGATAAATCTTTCAGTATTGCAAGTAATTGACTGTACAGAGTAATAGAAAGTCACTTTGGTAAATGGACTTAACTTATATAGCACTTTTTCAGTCATTTTGACCACTCAAAGCGCTTTACACTAGAGTCACAGTCACCCATTCACACACCAATATGCAGACCGGTAAGTAACTTGGGGTTAAGTGCCTTGCCCAGAGGCACATTGACATATGGTAGGAGGAAGCTGGAATCAAACCTACAACCTTCCGATTGCAAGACAACTACTCTGCCATACAGCCACAGTCACCCAGGGAATTACAGGGAATTAACAGCCATGTTTGCTGTTAATTCCCTGTAATTAAGGCATTCATTACTAGAGGTATGTTCAAAGTAATATTAGTGAAATCATTAATTGTGTGAAAAATCAGGTGTTAAACAGATTATCCTCATAGGAGGAAGAAGGCAGCAGATGTTGTACATGCTGTTTAAAGTGGAATCTTCTCTGAAAATACCAGTAAAGTTGGTTCTTTCATCAATTGCTCAGGGGCAGTAGTGTTAAGTAAAAAGTATGATTCAAGAGGGGAAATATAAAGAAGTGCAGAAGGCTGCTTAGCTGAAATGATGTGAGAGAAAAGCCAATAAACAGTTGCTCAGTAATTGTGATACAGGAATGTTTTGCACACTATTGTGTCAAGCCTGAAATTATTTGATTAAATCAAAATAATAAAAGAGGTCTTAATGCTTTATGCTGAAGAGGAAAATATGGATGTTTTAACAAGTGAGCACCAATTAGATTGTTGTGCCCAGGCCAAACCCAGGACCTCAACCTAATGCAGCGTCTCTCAATTCTGGTCCTCAGGCCCCCTGCTCTGCCCTGTGTGTTTTAGATGTTCCCCTTCTGCCACAGACCTGGATTGAATCTGTGGGTGATTAACAGGCTTCTGCAGTACTTGATGACTGCAGAAGAGGTCGTGCAATCATATGGATCAGCTGTTCTGAAATAGAGACGCGTCTAAAACATACAGAGCAGAGGTGGCCTGAGGACTTGAACTGAGAAGCACTGACCGAATGGGAAAGTATTTTGGTGACATCCGTCTTGCTCTTTCCAAGGCAAAACTAAGAAATTCAGCAGAATTGTGGAATGCCAGATTGTTGACTCCAAACAAAGACGTGAAGTGGTTCCCAGAAACATTGATTATATTACTCCGAAAGCCAAACTATTAGTGATTCATACAAAAGTTAATTTTTCACACATTTGTGACTTTTCCCTGTTCACATTTTACCTTGGGCAGCAAAAATGTAGACAATTCTTATTTTTCCGTTTCTTAATTTTTTTCTACAGTGCCAATTTTTTTCTTCATGGTCTGATTGGCAAATTATCATTTGTATGTTTTTTTGGGAAAAAAAAGCTATCTTAAGAATTTTGAGCATTACTCACGCTGGTACTTTGAATACAACTGTATTCAAAATAATACACTTCTAAAACCCAGTGCATTTCTCTTTTAGTGGATATTGAAAGACTCAAACTCAAACTTCTCCAATTGCTTATCCCTTTTCTTACACTAAGCCTCAGTTTTAACAAAAGACAATGTATAACAAACTTTTGTAAATATTGTATTTGTTTTAAAGAACACCTATGAGAACTCATTTTACAAGTAAACGACAGCAGTCACAGAAAAATTACGTCATAAGCAACAATCTGAAACTACAGTATGGCAAATATTTGTATTAAATCATTATCATTGATTTTTCTTCATAGTCTGTGGAATTCATCTCAGAATGATGTTGTGCTTCATCAGGCATTGGTAATGAATTATAATTCATCCTGAGAGAACGACTCTCAGAAGGTTCAGGTTTGCTCAGATTCATCTCAAGTTTGAAAGATGAACCTGAGCAAAGATAAGGTAGAGTTTGATTAAGCATTCTCCCCAAAATGCTGTAGTTTGTGTTGCATTTAAAGCTCGATGGAAACATTTCCAGATAAGAGAGGGACAGATGTGGCATAATCCCTAAACATCTGCTCCACTGTTTTGGATCATTTTTACAGAGAAAACGAGAGTGGCTGTGTGAAAACTGTGTCTCTATTCCCCTGGATACACACGCGACAAGCAGTTCTAAATTGCCTCAGTTTTTTGCCACCGAAATCTCAGCATCCACGTGGACAAGAGGTGCGAATCAGAAAACGTGTTTTTGCAATATTTTTGAGTTTTTGTGGGCGGGGATTCAGAGAGAAATTTTAATGGAAAAGTCAGGCTAACAATTCAACAGCAGTCATAATTTTTGTCAAACAACAATTGGGTTGCTAAGCGAACTGTCTTTGGTCTTACATCTGCTCTAGAGAAGTACAGAAAAGTTTCTTTTTAGTTTATCATTGTTTACTGTTGTGTAATAAGTAATGGTTGACTAATTTTTCTGTCTTATTTTTGATGGTTATGAAGATGCACCTTTAAACAAAACAAGAATCCTTAGCTTCTATGTGACAAAAAAAAAATACTCTGGCATACACAAGAATAAAGGCCTCCAAATACTGCTTAAAAAGAGCCAAAATGCTCCATCTGTACATTTGTATCTTCTGTTGTCATCTCCGAGCAAGGCAGTATAAGCAAATATATTGAAGCTCTTTTACTTCAGACAAAACACCGCTTATCTTTCTAAAACAGAGCTTGCGTCAGCTGATGTGATTTTTTTTTTTTTACCTCCAATTTTTAATCTAGTCATTCGGTTTTATAAAACAGAATCACCTGATTTTAGCTTGACTACCATTTTGCTTTCATTCCTTCTTTCCTTCCATGGCCTGATTTCATTCTGATCATAGTTACACAATTACATGTTGCAATCACAATCTGTTAGAAATTATACAAAAATCCCTCATCATAATCAAACAGTATGTGTGTGAATTTTCCTTTGAGATGTGAAGTAAAAAAAATGTTTAAAATCTCGGAGTTGTCAAGCAAAACCAGGATATCCATAAGAACTTTTTGTTCATTGTAATGAATTCAAGTAGTTTCAAACTTGAGATTTGTCTGCATTTGAACTTAACACAGGCAAAGAGTAACCAATGCAACTTAGATACTTTTGGGAAAGGAAACAATGACTTAAAGTGTTAGCTCTAGTGGTGTGGAAATGCTTTCCCCTAAAACTAGCTTTAACCTAAAAATACTGAAGCTCGACAGCTGACATTTAAACCCATTCCAGACGGCAAGAACCGAGTACAGCTTACATTCATCCATGTGACGGAGTTGGCAGACAAAAATCTGTAGGAAGTGAGAACACGACTGCATACACTGCCAACATTTCTAGGTTTTTAAAGTTTGAGTAAACACAGAGTCTCTGCCTCATAATCTGTGACTTGCAGCTCAGTTTGTAGTGTGATCTGATTTTCAAGTCAGTTATAAGACAATGGCAGCATCTCTGAACAAATACAAGTGCAAAAAAAGTGCAGACAACAAGAGGTAACACTCAGTTTTATCAAGTACCAGAACAACACTTTTTTTTTAATACAATTAACAAATAACACTGACATGTGTCAAGCAACCCTTACAGCATACAAAATAGGCTGGGTTGAATTCAACAGTTGTGAGTTTGTAAAAAAAAACAAAAAGAAACAAAAATTGGTCCATTAGTGGTGTAGGTAAAAATTGTTGGTCTTTAAAAATAGCTTTCTTTCCAGTATAGATTTTTTCCTTTAAACAATGGTTGCTTGCCTTACTTAGCCTAATTTATTTATTTGTCTTGGGGGATAAAAAAAAGAAGCAAAACTATCAGTTTAAAGAGTCCTCACAAACAGTTTTGTTTTATGGTTGTAAGGTTGTTTAGTGTTACATAGTAATAATTTATAATGTCTTCTGCTCATTTTCTTCAGCAAACTGGAGAATCAGTACATTCACAATGTGCAGGCTTTCTTGCGGCGGCTGCACTTCTAAAACCCAGTGCATTTCTCTTGAATGAGAAAGAAATGCAACAAAGTGCAGAAGGTGTTCTTGAAGAAAACCCGCTTGGTTAAGCACGTAGATGAGAGGAGTTGCAGTAAAGGTGCTGACAGCTCGGGTACTGCATTTCATGGGAATTGATCCCCAAGATGTTCTGAACCTGGCAAAGACGCAACAGCTGAGAGCATAAGCCCCCTCATGTGAAGATACACTAAAAGTAATCCAGTCAAAAAAAAAAAAAAAAAGAAAGAGATTGAGTAGTTTTACGCCGCTGAGATTTTTCGGTCAAACATTCATGTTTTCTGTTTCTGATCAAAATGAAATCATTCAGGTCCACAGGACTGAGTCAGTCAGAGGGTCTGCACCTGCACTGGAAAGAGCAGGGACAGATGCTCGGCACCTCGTATCGGGAGTTTATGCGTGGTGTAAAAGTGGACGGCCTCGGGAATGGTGTCAAAGGGAGGGCTGTTCTGTCCCAGCACGTACTTCCCGTCTTTACACAGGGTGAACTTCATGTGCATAAAACCCTGGCAGCTCCTGCGAAGAAAGGATAAAAAAAAGAAATTTAAAAGAATGAGTGTACGGCTTCTAACAAAAGCAAAAAAAAACAACAAACAAACAAACAAAAAAAAAAAAACAGTAAAAGTGTAAGGGGAGCAAAGAAGCATGAAATGAAATTTGGAGCTCCTAACATCACACATATGGTCCCATGACGGTGTGTGAGGGATAGCCTGGATTTATGTTCGCTTTTTATTTCACTCTGGGAACATGAATCCAACAAAAACCTAATAACACTGACACAAATAAGAAAGAGAGGGGGGTTTGTTTGATGGATGAATGGAGTAATAATACAACATAAACTCAGAGGGAAAAAAACAAGGAAGTTGTGGCAGTGGCTTCACCAAGAGTCACACCTTCCCTTCAAAACCCATGCAGCTTTGAAAGGACTGCTCCTTTAAGAGTCATCGAGCCAGCGATGATGTATGTCTAATTATAGGAGCGAAGCAAAAGACAAGAACTGGAACTGGTCAGCAAAACTGTCATTGTTGAGAAAATAAAAACCTGAAACACTTAAAGTGACAAAGTGGCAAATCTTTTGAGCCTCTGAGGATTTTGTTACTTTTATAGAACTGGCACAGTACTATTTTTAGATCCATTTGATATAATGTTTTTTACAGAAAAACGATAAGTGTTTGTCTTCAGGGGTTGTTGTAACTCTTCTGTTTTGTATTTCTTTCAGCTTGCGACGACTCTTTCACTTCATCATCAAAATGGAAAAAAAAAAAAAAAAAAACTTTGACAATCACTACAGCTATCGTTTACATTTCTTTGTAATGTGGGACACAGTTTTTGGGTGTTTCATCCCCCCCCCCAGGAGATGATAAAAACAATGTCACACACATTCTGATACTGTGTGCATTTCTCTAGTAAATTTAGCTGTACTGGCTTGTAATACCATAAAAGTCCTCGTATAGACGTTTTACTGACATGGCAGGGGTATTTACAGCAAACTGACCAAAGGCCCGGGCAAAACACAGCTTGTTAAGCTGGTGGATACAGTTTCTAAAAGACATTTTCTTGAACACCTTTTGGCCTCATTTAGGCAATATTGTGGCAATACAAGACAAGATAGTGGTGAAAAGACAAGCAAGCTCATTTGACATCAATTGATACATTTTTGGTCATAAAATGCCAAAGCTTAGGAAGATCCACAAAAAGTGTACCCTGTGGAACAAAGCTTTTATTATATTCTGAAATAACAACAGTTCTAATATCTAACAGAGCAGAGATGTGCAGCCTCACTGCTTAGTGTATGTAAAAGCAAAAGCAGCGGTAACACAGCTTAATGAACACATAGGTTCTGTAGTTTCTAAACTTTCTGGTCAAAGTTGAGCTTTGAGACCCTTCTGAATCTCCATGTGTTTTTATGCTTGACCCAAATTAAACTGATCTGAAGCTCTTAAATATATAGTAGTGATTAACTTGGCATGCTTTATTCAACAGAAGCTCCGCTAGCTAAAGGCTTTATTTATGTGGATGAAAACTCGAGGGAAAAGTTACAATGTGAGCATTCGTATACATGCCCCAACTTCATAAACTCGATGGAAAACCAGAAGCAAATTTTATGCAACAACATGATGGTTGAGAAAAGCAGAGATGAATCAAAATTGAAATTGCTTGCAACAATCCCTAATGGACAATAAACCCTACCATTCAAACCAAAGAGGTCAAAATAAGTCTCACCAATCTGACATAGATATATTAAAACATTGGTTCTATTTTTTTTCTTCTTCGTTGTCTTTTTCAGATTGATTGGCAGAGAAATGCTTTTTGTGAGGAAGCTGAAAACTTTTTAGCTTCATAATGTTTCTGTTAATTTGGGTTAAACAAAAAAGAGATGATAAGGTTCACGGATCTTGATAAATTTACTTCTTTCAGCCTCATGTGTTAGCACTGACCTTGTGGCCTAAGCAAACATGATCGCGTGCATGTGTGTGTGTGTGTGTGTGTGTGTGTCAAAACCACTCCACTCGTTTAAATGAGTAATGCATGAGCTTGTTTATATGTCACCACAACACTGACTCCACTCCCCTCATTCCCATTCTTCCCTATTCCCTACCTAATTCCCTTCCTGGGTGTCCCACAGACGGTAATTCATATTCATTAGCGATTATGTGGAGGATGATGTGTGCGCTGAAGTGTGCTCTACCTGACTGATTACCACTTAGACGGCCCGCTGGGGCTACGGAGGAAGGCCACCAAGGGGGAGGCCAAGGATGCTGAGAGGACAGAGTGATGAGGGGAGACCGGTGCAAGGCCAGTAAAATGGACCGCGATTGTAATTACAAGGGAGAGATTTGACCAGAAAGGCAGTGTTGTGCCTCACACATGAGCATCAGTAGAGGAGTCATTGCAGCAGTGATGTTAAGTGAAGGTGATGGTAGATGGGAGAGGAAAGACAGAGACAGATGGAGAGGTGTTGGGGAGCGCAATATGAGATGAGGAGCTCAGGCGTCTGAAGTCGTGCACGTACACACAGCACAAAAAACATGATGATGTGGAATTAAAGTACAGAGCTCGTCATCAGACATCGATAATGAATATAGCAAGGTGTTGGACGGTTTCTAGTTTTTAGGTCTACGTCTTACCTCAGGGACAGGGAGAAGTCCGAGCGGTTGTTCTGACTGTTCCTCACCAAGTAGCTGCACTCTTTACACAGTGTTAGCAGCGACTCTGCCTCCGAGCGCGACAGTGAGCCGTGGTACCATCTGTTGGGTTACACACACATAACAGCAACAATAAGGTGTGTATATTTGGTAATGTCACAAGGAAACAAGATATATCCTCACTCTTTACTGGGAGATGTGGAACATATAGCTAAGAACCTGTGGTGTCGTGGTCCTGTCATTCTAATAATAAAAACAAATGTTGAAACACGGTAAACTGGATTTCTACCCGGTTTAGAATGGTTTTATAAATAATTCATAGCTCATGCTTTTTTTCCCCCCCACAATTTGTCACATAACTTCTGCAAGTTCTCACATATTTTACTGGGATTCCATGTTACAGAACAACAAAGTGGCATGTTGTTGTAAAGAGAAAGGAAAAGGGTACATTGTTTTCATATATTTAGCTGTAAAAAGAGTTTTAAATTGTGGCTTACATTTGTGCTCAACAAACACCAATAAAAATGTTATAAAACCTCCAATTGTGGCAATTACAGAAGCAAATAATTTGGATGTCTGTCAACAGAAACTTTGCCAATATACAAACGGACGACACCCTGGTCCTTTGGAGAACAGCAAACGCAGATTTGCTAGAGAACATCTGAACAAGTTTATAATTGAACACAAATCCTGCCTTTGTTGCTCGGCACGTCGTTTAGGCTTGCTGTTTTGATGAAAGGTGACTCAAGGGTTTCTTCCCGGATTAACCCACATGTAGCTCCACCCATTTCCCCTCTATCAATTTTGACCAGATTCCCAGCCCTGGTGAAAAACAAATATCCACAGCATGATGCAAGCACTACCAGGATTAATACTTGTATAATGGCATTCATGAGTTTAGGATCATGTGCTACATTAGATTTTTGGGGGGGTTTGACACTCTTTGAATGTAGCATTTTGTACGTAGAGTAGAAAAAGCAAAATTTTGATTTTATCTGACAAGGACATCATCATAAATATTGTTGCCATGTCTTCAACAAGGTATGTAGGGAACTGGACTTTATTTTCTTCATTTATTTCCTGCATGATCTTTCCATTTTCAGGTAATGGATTAAAGCTGCACTCTCTAAAATGTTCAAGTATTTGGACATTGGCTGATACCATAACCCTGCAAAAATCTTCTCCAATACTTATTCTTAAAAAGAAAAGTCTCTGAGGCCCTCAGCTGCATTTGTACAGAAATTCAATTAGATGACCGTGGAATCTTTTTACTTCTGAAGGCCGCTTGTTCCACTGGGTTAATTAAGCATATAATAAATGGATCCTGAAGTTTGCAGATTTTTTTTATGTGTCAACTTTTGAAAACCTAAGTATTTCACAAAAACACTTTACATTAATGCACCATTTTGGGATCTTTCATAGAGAAGCTCAATAAAATATAATGAAGATTGAAGTCAGAGCAAGTTAAAATGTGAAGATGCTGACTGAATAACTTTTCACAGCACTGTAAATTGTTAGTGGCCAGTGACCAGTACAAGGCGGATTCATTGACGGACGACTGAGGAAGAAGACCCAGGTTTACAATCATGTCTTACATTTTAAAACTGTGCTGAAACCACAAGTCCCCAAATAGCCCCAAAGTGATTATAACAGAGTAACGGAGCATGGCAACTCGTCACATGAACACGTTCACATGCACACACGCTGCGCGTCTGAATTTACATCTGTGCTTAAGGGCTGCTGTTCTCCGGAGTTTCATTAGGGAAACAGCTCTTTATGTGCACAGAGACAGCACATAAATTACACCAATGATGTTTGAAATTAAGACCAAGGTAAAATGCGCATCTTAAACGCTTGGGCTTAATTTGTTAATGTTTAAACCTCTCCTACTACTGTTTAGTTGAAACATGCAACATCTTCATTTGAATTTGTCCAAGCCCATAATACATCAAAGCAGAGCAATAAAAGTGTCTTTGAATTTTTAATGAGGTTCTTTCCACCACGGTGTCGGCCCTTACATGTTCATGATGACTTTTATATAAAATTTATTAAATGTAGCCACGAAAGAAACGAAGAAACATTTACTGCCTTTGTAAATGAAATTGCATGCATAAGTACCGGCATAAACCTGTGAGGCTGTTAACAAATGCCAGTTTGGAGGAGGGACCTTGCGAACAGAAAGAAGTGGGTGGAGTGCACAACTTCTAAGCCCATTGTTGTACATGTTGCCTGGCAGCAGCACGCCACCAAGAAGGCCATTCAGCACACTAAGGTCAAAATAGAAGGATTTTGTTTGGGTGTGTCCAATTGTAAGAAATTACAAAACTATTAATGTCTTTAATAAGTATGAACTAATCTTTAATGGTTTCTTGTTTAAATGAGTCTTACTGCAACTATCCTAAGCACACCAGACAATCACACTGCTCTTTTGCAACAACCGGAGTGGGAAAAACATGGAAGCATTAATCATCAGTTGCGGAATGAGCTCCAGCTCTCTGCACTCATCCTAGAAACTCGTGCTACTAGCTGCTGTTGCTTCCTCTTTGTTGTTTTCCTCCTCAGTAAAAAAAAAAAAGAAAAAAAAAGAGGAAGCCAATATTAATTTTTCTCTTTGAAGAAAGTATCAAGTTTTTCAGGTTGGAATCTCCATTTGTTAGTCTGTCAAACTCTGAGCGACAAAGTCCAGGTGCCATTTGAACTCCAGTGGTTCCCTTCAACCACTGGGGTTGGCTAATACCTAATCCAGCCAGATCAGGGCTGTAATCCAGCAAGCCTTGCAGATAGAAAGCGGTGTGCAGTGAACTCACAAACAGAATAGGACTTGGATCCAGTTCAAGTATTTCTGCTTCTTGTGTGAAAGGGTTCTGATGCCCAGTTTAACCCTACATCTCTACAGAGATGCTTCCCAAGGCTGGTCCAAAAGGCACACCGCCCTGCATGTTTTAGATGTTTTCCAGCTAAATTATTAACTTTGTTAATTATTGCCTTTTATTAAAGTGGAAGTATTATGTATTTTTCAGGCACATAGTGCCATTTTATAGCACCAACAAAAACTATGTTACATTCAGTTAAAAAAAAAATGCTGCACATTTCCAACATCACTTGAAATAAATTTGACTTTACGATGTAATGCCTTGAAATTGGGTCGCTGTCTGTTTAAGAAGCTACTGCTCTGAAACACTGCCTTCAGCATATTATCACAACGATGTTCAACCAATAAGCCTTTAACAACGTTCTTACCAGTGTCTCACTGGTAAGTAGTTTGTATAATAAGCTCAGAGTATGCACAGTTTCACAAGGTGTTTGCTAATTGCTGCTGCTGCTAGTCTGAAGGAGCTAAGTGGCGGAGCTGCAGGGGAGGAGCACTCTGAGAAGCGGAAGCTCAACTTAAGAGACGGCAGCTCTGAGGAGCTCATTGAAAGTGAGTGTTTATGCAACCTAAATAGCTTCCATGGAAAGTTGAAGGATTTCTCAAACATGTATGAATGAATTATGCATGTTTCAGGTGTGTTTTTGATGAGTGCATAGTATTATAAAATGACATGATGAGACGCTGAAAGAAAATCAATTTCACAAAATATAATTGTGTGCCCTTAATTGAAGTGCGATCTATGTTTTTGATGCTGGCTTCCTGTTTGACTATCAGAAGACAGTATACATACACCTGTTTTTCCAGAGGCAAAGTAGGGTCTACTCTCTCCCCCATCATGGTGGGGCTTTCATGAGGCGTTCGGAACTTCATTCCTCCTCCTGCTGCTAGCGGGCTCGACCTGGGAGCTGCAGGACGCATCCGCTCTGTGGGCGATGACGAGTGATCCCACTCTGCACCGTCAAACTGTGCTGTTGGCAGACGGGGGGACACACAGAGTGAGTCATGTTATTTACATAGCAATATGATCAAAGGGGATTAATCCACTCAAGCAGACGGGAACAAACATCAGATAACAGACTGCTGCAGATCCACATAAGCAGCAAGGGGGGAGGGATTAGATTCGAAAGAGTCATGTTGCAGGTCAGCAGGTCAGAGTCTGATAAAAAGAAATTTACCAGCATCATTACAATTTGTTTGAAAATTTCAGGTTGAAGAGAGATGGAAAGATGCCGTTTTCTTGTGCTGTATTTGGTTTGCAACTTTGTTTTTCATTGTTATAACCTTTGTGGCAATTATTTCACATATTCAGTCAGCTAAAAATGGCAGAAATTCACAGATTTTACACATCTTGCCTGATAACATTCAACAATTGTTACAAGCAGGTGTTCTAACTGAGGGTATGGCAGTTGTTAAACAACAGAGTCATGAGGGTCTGGACAACTGCATGCAAATAAAGAAAGCCAATGTGGGTGAAAAGGGGTGCAGGGATGTTCAGGGTGAGAGGTCACCTTGCTCTCTGACAGGGGGCTCCTCCTCCAGCTGACCCACAGGGGCAGGCCAGGGCAACTCCGTCAACTCCCTCATTTCTAATAGAGGAGGGGGGTGGGAGTAGAGAAAAGAGCAAGAAAACAGCAGATGGGCTTTTACAACGTTCACCAAACGAGGCAGGTGACAGAAAAGAGGTGATGATTAAGAAGTGAGACCAAACACCAGAGGAGGGTTTTAATGTGAGGAGGAATGAGCGAGCAAGATGTGAGAAGCGGAAGAGGTAGACGAGAAAGGGGAGCCCTGTTGAGAGCGGATGTGAGAGGCTGTATGTCTGTAGATGACATTGCTGTGCTGTCAACAAATGTAGTTAACTCTACCTCCTGTCAAGAGGAGCAGTAATATAATCTAACCCCTGCACCCTTGATAAATCCCACGCGAGAAAAACAGAGTCTCAGAGCCTGTGTGTACACTAATAAATCAAGGCAGATAAGGCTGACGGAGGCAGGAGACGGAACAGAGGGGAGTAGCAGCATCGCTTTTATTTATAGTAATCTGAACTTTCCACTTCAAGAAATTGTCTCTTAGCATTAAATGTAATAAAAAAAAAAAAAAAAAGTGACTTCAAAAGTAAGTCAACCTACAACAAAGTGTGACAGAGTAACTGAGGTGTGTGTGGGTATTTGTATTATTTTATTCGCTGCAAAGCAACAGAAGGTGCGCTGAGAGAAGGAGCTGAAAATAGCTCACGATATACCATGGCTGACTGCTGTAATACCAGTCATTACTGCTGCCATCTCTGCAAACACGCACTCACAGGTACATTATGCATTCGTGTCAGAAACACAATGCAAATCCAGCTCCTGCTCTTCGCAAAAGTGGATCACAAAACAAATAAAAGGAACAGAGGGGTGACATCTTAATGAGCTGACTAATCCAAAGACCCCCCAGGCCGGCGACATCAAAGGCCATTTTGAACGGGCGTTTTGAGAAAGACCCAGGCTGTACATACATGTTCCTCTTCCCTGGTTAATTATTGAGCAGGCAGACACACTCTGCCATTTTTCTTGGCTCTCTGTGAATTATTGATGCATGGCGCAGCACAATGGCCCCATCTGGAGCGAACTGCACCTCCACTGATGCCAGGATTAAAGTGTGGCCTGGCGCTCAATGGAAGCCTAGCACGCAAACACCGGTGCACACACAAACATGTACAGGGGGAAAAAAACAACTCCTGGGACCACCACTGTCTCACTTCCCTGTTTGTCAGCTCACCATTGCCACAAATTTCACACCTCTAATTCCCAAGAAGAACTGAGAGAGAGATGTGTGGAGAACGATGGGTTTAAATTAGAAGGACATTAAAGCAAATGTAGGGTAACATTTGAGAAAATAAGAGTGCCAAAAAATGTATTACTGCTTAAAAATCTAATGAGACACAGATGAGATTTATATTGTCTTTATCTCAATTTTGCTTTTCCATAACACTCTACTATTCTTTAAAAATGACCAGTTTCAGACTGATTGGTACGAATAACTATCTTGATTTGCCTAAAAAGGAAGTGAACCAAGTAAAATCACCCATCTTCTATCATCAGTCAAAAGCTCGCTTTACATAAAGTAGTCCAACATAGATCTAGTTTTCATAAAAGATGAGAATATCTTTTATGCCATTCATAATTTAGAAGAATAAAACCTGACAAGTCAACTCTATTGGAAATTACACAAGATGACAAGATGTGTACTTCGATAGAAGGTCAGCACCACTTACATGAAGTATTATTTAAATGACCAAAAGTACAACCTTCTAGCAGATGCTGAAACACAATAAATCATAATAAACCCTATAGGTGTTCTCAAATAATTCAAAATTTCTACACATTTACAGTAGGACTAAAAAGTACAGTGATTTTTAAATGAAGTTGATTTTTTGTGAAATCTGTGCAATTACCGTTTTGTGAATAATCTCCAAATAATTCTAGTATGGAGTGCATATGCCGTAATACACAACTGAGTCTTCATTAGCTGATCCCTGACCCAAAAAACACCTGTGCTGCCACCCTAAATCCTCACCTCACACCCACAGAGAAAACAGGATGCAGTCACAAAGGCAGTATGGAATTACAACACAAAAATACTAATCAGTTATCAAAAATAGAAACGTAGTAAAGATCCTCAGATCTTTATTCTATGAACCAGTGGTTTACATAGTAAAGTTTTCAGTGTCAAGTTGCAAACGTTCATAAAGTTTTCGAAAATCTCTCAAATAAATGCATTTTATCAACTCACAGTTTGTACACAAGAGTTTAAACCAACATCAGTTGTTTGCTGTTAGAAATCAATCAAAGATACAAATTGCTTGACTGAACAAAGATTCAGAAAAGACCGACACATGAACCTCCACTCAGTTGCAAATACTGAGCCACACTCATGCAAACTAGATACTCAGCTATGCCAGTCATTTATGAGGAACAAACATCTGGCTCATTCCTGTGTAAAGGAAGTCCTGTGTCATTCAAAGAAAATTGTTATTGTTTTGATTCTCTAACAGCAGATTGTTTGATTGACTGTCTCTGAACAAAAGAAAAAAAAACATTTCAATGCTAAAATAAGGAAGTGGTTTTTTTTTTTTGTTTTATTTTTCTCACTTTTTAACTTGAAACTGTGAAACAGGTGACAGCCAGACAGTATGCCAATGTCTTTAGTCTGTCTCAATTGCATGCTTATAATCAGTAGAATCTATTTTGTGGGAGAGCAGGCTCTTTTTTTAGATGTGGATAGAGAAACCGCTGCTTCAGGTGAGAGATAGCTGACTTTCTTAGGCACAGCAGCTGTATTCTATGTGTGTTTCAAATTGTGAAAGAGCAAAGACAAGAGAACGGGTACATTTAGTCGATTAATGAAGACATCCATCCCCACACACAGCTCTGCCATAGAGTCTCTGCAAACAAAGACCTTCTGTCAAGTGGAAAGCACTTGTGTGTACAGACAATTACAGGAATAAGACACATGCATTTGCAAAAGTACAGCCTTAAAATGGTGAAAGCCTTATGACTTCTTTAAGGTAATTTTACCGAAATGCATTACTAATTTGATTCACCTTTCCGTTTCATTATTAAATACTTTCCTTTTATATATTTATTTATTTGCTTCTAAGTGGAGGATTACCCCTCATTTCATATTTACTTGCCCTGTCCCACTTATATTGAACAGTGAAGATGAAACACAAGGAGATGGTTCTCCATTAACGTCAGAGAGGGTTCTGGCTGCAACAGGGAAATAATAAAATCAGAAAAGTGACAAGCAAGCGAAAAGGGGCAAGGGAGAGAGAAAGCAAGATGATGACAAGAAAGAGGAGGTGGGGAAAGAGTGAAGGGGGGATCCCTGTGGTTCTGCCAGTAGGTTGATGAGTAGCTGGTCAGATGGCCCAAGGGTCTGCTTAAAGCAACAAAGAGAACCATCAAGCCAGAAATGGAAATCTAATTTTCTTTTCCTGCTTGCACGTTCTTACAGACACACACACGCACACACACACACAAATATGCATGATGCAACAATGCAGGAACTCTGAGCCTGTCAAAGCATACAATCACGACAAAGCTCTTACTGACACACAAACACACCAATCTCTGTATAACAAAGGTTTTCATGAATTAAAATGTTAAGTTGAGGAAAAGACAATGCATTCTGATGTTTAGTGTCAGATGCAAAAGCTTTACTTTGTTTAAGAAATCATTTGATCTCATTTCCAATGTTTGGTTGTATGGTTTGGTTTGTCAAAGCCAAAGAACACAATTTTTGTTCTTAAACCAAAATCCAAAAAACATTTCCAATTTCTTAAAAGTAACCATGCTAAGTTAGTTTTTCAGCTTTTAGTTTTTGACTGATGGCACATGTCATTTTGTTTCACCACCTTTCCAGACTTTTTTGGGAGCAAAATGGAGAAGACTTTCATGTCTTATACCAGCAATGCCTCATTACCTAACACAACAAATACAACAAATGCCAACACAAAAATCTAAAATTTACACAATCTAATTGACCAGACAGAAAAATAATCTTTGTTCTTCCAAATATGTTAATGCTGCCAAATCCAATGAGCCGAGGGGTTCAAATACAGCACAGATATTGTTGAAGCCCAATCATAGTTTTGTAATGTTTCAAATTCAAACAATTCAGTGCTTTATTTTGCAAGCAAAATAAATTGTGAATTTTATTTTTGATCCAGCAAGTGTTTTCCTGAACCTGTAACTGTGAGTGTTTTTGCCTCAACCTTCATTTTAGGACGCACACGTTCACCATGCCGCAGAGATTCTATGAATAGTCCAGGTCTTTTTCTGTTGCTTAATGAGCAGCTGCAGTGGAACAAGTGGAGGATAAGTGCTTTGCTCAACAGCAACATTACAGTAATTGCTAGGGGTGGCGATGTTATTCCTTCTCCTCCTCTATCCAGCTGGTTTCGGGCTCTACATCATGAGCTCCACTGCGCTAACACTCACATTCATTGGCTCAAACCTTTTGTTGTGGTCTATAAAACTTAAAAACATTAAAAACACCCACTCATCTGTTAATTAGGAGCAACCATCAAAGAACTAATAAGATGGTCTCTCTCATTAGATCGCTAATAACGCAAGATGGCTGCAAGGCCAGTTGTTTAATGCACGAATGTCCATTAACATCCAGGAATTAATGACTTCTGTAATCTGAGGTGGATGGTAACGCTTTGTCTTTTTTTTTTTAAAGCCATCTACCTGTCAAACTCTGAGGGACTGCTGGGATCAACTTCACACGACTGCTTGAAGTTAACTCCAAGTCTAAGAAAATAAAAAATATATTTGAGGGGGGGGGGAAACTCATTTGGACTTATTTGAAAAAATAGCCGCAGCGTTCAATTTTCACAGCAGCGATTACATTTGAGCGTGGATAAGCCGGGAGAATTGTAATCATAGAGATTCTGTAGAGAAGCTTTCGCATAAATAAAGTACACATAAATCCCCCCATCCCCCTTTCACATCTTCACTTGAGCCAACTTGCACGCACGATCCTTTCACGCTTGAATTAAGTCTGTGGTCATGATCAGGGCTGTAAAAAAAACAAACAAACAAAAAAAAAAAAAAAACACAAAAGTTGGAAACCCACATGTGCATGCATGAGCCTGAGAGCAAGTGCTGATGAGGGGCTGCTGGCAAATTGTGATACCCCCTCTACTGCCCCCACCATTTGCCCACCCGCGGCAGGTTATCTGAGCGAGTATGTCACATCAGCAGGGAGGAGAGGACTGAGGGGGACAGCTCTGTCACCGCTGGAGCGATGGTGTGTACATGTGTGAGAAAGTGTGCCTGTGTTAGGGGATGACTGATTGCGCCGTGGCCGCAGTGGCCCTGAGTCCCCTGTTACAAGCCGCTCTCCTCACCTCACAGCATCTCCTGACCATTAATAATCCTCTCCACCGAAACACCAGGCCTCCATTAACATCCACCTAGTCGCCACCAAGCATCTCACGGCATCGGACGTCCCTTTCCATTTGCATGCAGCCTCTCTCTATCCTATTCTCCATCTCTTCTCATCTGCATCGCTCTCAAACCTCCATCCTCATCTCTTTGTTCTGTCCTCTGTAGCCATGCCTTTGCTGCACCGTCCTTTCCATCGCTTCCCGCCCTCGCAATGTGGGCCATGCTTAGCAATGCCGAGAAAGTCCTGGGGAATATGGATTAAATGTGAGAATGGAAAATACTGTTTGTGTGTTTACACTCCGGTGCCTCGGTGCGCCGAGACAGACAGCAAGCCAGCCAGCTCGGAGAGCTGACTCCGAATGGGAAAAAAAATTTAATAAATAAATAGTGAACACAAAGGGTCAAAGAACTCAGGTTGCATGAGTGTTTTCCTACACTTCATGCTCTAATGGTGGTAGGAGTACCCCCCTGCAGTGATGCATAATGTATATGTCACAAAGAAGAGACATGAAACAAGGAGAAAACAAACAGATACAGCAAGTGAGGGCTGCAAATTAGGCCAGTGATGACTTTAGCTTTTAAATTAACATGAGCACATCTTCACGTGAAATCGTCTCCTCTGTCCAATAAGTTACAGCGCCTCTGTGCTCTTCACTGGTTTGGCTGATTTGAGTTTTAATGCGATGAGAATGGATTTATGTGTATGTGCATGGGTATCCAGACAATGCTGTGCTGACCGTGACTTTCCTATTAACACTGGATCAGTCACACATGTGTAGGCATGTAATTAACTGAGGGGAGGAGAGAAGGGATGGAGGTGAGCGAGGATGAGGGGAGGTTGATTTATTATCCCATCACCTTGACCTTGGTGACTTGGAGATACAGCTCAATTAAGTGGACTTGGCCTGGCATTCTTTACACCTACACCCCCCTTCTTAATGATTTATCAGGACTGTTTGCTTGCACCATCCCTTTGCTTTAAAAGATACTATGAAGCAATTTCACCTTGTCGCTTACTATCTCTTTTCCCCTTCCACACAATCCTGTCATAACAGCAAGCCAAAGCCCCTGTCAGTCTTGATGATCATCTCAAAGCTTGTTGAGAGTGTAATCAACCACATGTCTAAGCAAAAAGAAATCAATATTCCTCCAGAAAGACTTCAACTCCAAAAGAGAGAAATATATGTCATCTGAGCTCAGACTGTGAAGGTCACAGTATTCCATTTCTAGTTAAAAAGCTGTGTAGATGTAATGATGGGGGAAGGTAGATGATTTTTTTTTAAAGGTCAGGACAGTTAGAATATTATTTTTACCATGTACTATCAGCAGAAAAGCAGTCTGTGAGCTCAAATGAAGGTTCTGACCTTTAAAAAGATCATTTTGAAGCAAGTTTTAACCACTGAATAGCTGAAAAAAAATCTACAGCGTCTCTTCAAATACACATTTGCTGAGATGCTGTAGAGTTTTCACTCATCTAAAAGATTTAAGAGCCTTGGTCTTTCTTTGGCAGACATTTACACTTGTGCTTGAAAACATTTTTTAAAAAATGGAAGATGGTCAATAACTTTGGGAGGGCTTTCTGTGAGAAAAACTGAGTATTGATCAAGCTTGGCCGAGGCAGAGCTAAACTAAACAAATAAACCAGTGAAATCAATGACTGATTTTTATGACAAAAGTGCCTTGGAAAAGCATCTACTGCCTTTGAACTTTTTCATATTTAGTTGCATTACAGCCACATGTTTTTCTCTGGTTATGGGAACAGTATTAGAATAGCACCAAATCAAAACAAAGTAGTGCATAGTTGTGACATGGAGGAAAATGTATCGTTTTCAAAATGTTAACAATAAAAACTCTGAAAAATGAGCCTATTTGAAATCGGACACCCCCAAAACAAAAGTCCAACAGATTGCAATCACAAATCCCCTGTTTGCTAAATGTAGCCCACCTTTGTGTAATTTGATCTCAAAATAAATCCAGCTGTTCTCTTCTCAGTTCAGTTTGTGTATATAGTGCCAAATTACAACAAATGTTGCCTTGAGGCACTTTATCAGAGAGAAGTTCTTTGAAGATCTCAGAGGGATTTAAGCAAACTTTAGCAGAGGAAACAGCATCATGAAGATCAACAATCACAGTAAACAGATTACAGATAAAGTTGCAGGGAAATTTTAAGCAGGGTAGGTTATAAAACCATATCTCAAATTTTGGACATCTCACTATTTAATTATCCAGAGACAGAAAGAGTATGATGATTGCTCAGACAAGCGAAGAGAAAAGTAACTAGAGAGGAAATTGATAGGCCCATGATAACTCTGAAGGAGCTGCAAAAACCCACAACTCAAGTGGGAGCTTCTGACCAGGGAACACTCATCATTGTTGTCACATGCTTAGCTTTAATACCAAGTCAGTGACTCTAATTAGTTGGCTGGATTTCCTAAAATAAAAATGCCTTCTTCCAAAACTGTCATAATAACCTGAGCTCGACTCAACTGTTTTTTTTATTTTGAATTTACTCCATTTCTGTTCATAAATCAGATTGTTTTGTTTAGTGCCCCAACATTTCTTGTGAATTGAAGATATATAAACAAAGAGAACATCTACTACAATTGTTGTGCATATCTGAAGGTCTGTCCTTCATAGAAAATGCTGAAAAACAGATTATCAAAAGAATGCCGTAATAATGCTGAACTTCACCCTGAACACACAATCCCCACAGTAACCTATAGCAGTAGTTACATCATGCTGTGGGAATGCTTTTCGTCAGGGACAAGGAAGCTGGTTGGAATTAAATACAGGGCAATCTGCTAGAGGCTTCGACAGACTTGAGGCTGCGGTGAAGACAACCCTAATAATCAAAAATAGCTGCAAAGCAATGTTTCAGGTCAGATCAGATTAATTTGTTAGAATGGTCCAGTCAAAGTTCACAAGAGATCACTCTTGAAGAATGATCTACAAGAGATATCTCGAGTGATCTACAACTGTTTTCCAGTGGTAGATCTGGGAAACTGTTTTCCAGTTGTCTCTGGAAAACTAAAAAATATTTTTGCAGACACCATCCAGGTCTTTCATCTTGAGATGTCCAAAGCTGGTAGATATATGCACAAAAACACTTGCATTAGCAGTTGCAGCTTAAGGTGATTCGACAAAATATTAAGCAGGACAGTGAATAGAAATATTTTCCCTCTAATTGACGATTACGTTTCAACTTACACCTATTTGTTCCATACAATCCCAATGAAAACATTTGTATCTGCAGTATGAAAAGATTTGACAAAATAAATAAATAAGTCAACTGGTTTGTGAATCATCACATAAAACGCAAACCAACATTATCTGCTTTAACATTTACAGGCTTGATGCAAAGGGCAGATGAATATATTGGAATGATCATTATCTGGCTTTTCCATTACAACAGTAGTTTTTTTTTTTTTCCTTCAGTTCTGGAGCATATATTTTCCTCCTACCTGCAAAAGCTTTGGAGATGTTATCCTTTTTCCATTCCCAGGGTTGGTCGTACTCATCTGCTGGTCTCTCGTCATCTTGCGGCAGCCTGCTGGTCTCTTTGCCCTCCTCATGAAGTTCTCCGTAGACATAGCCCAGGCGCTGTCCTCGCTCATCTTCATACGGAGTGTCGTAAAGCTGCATCCCTCCACGCACTCGTCCTCCTCCGGGGGTGCGCTGCAGTTCTGACATAGTGCATGCAAACCAGAGAAGAAGTAAAAAAAAAATTTTTTTTTTAATCACACAAAAGAAGATGAATATGCAATCATTCATATATTTAACCAGTCAGCAAGAAAAATAGCTCTTGTCTGAAGCAATTATTCTTCTCAAAACACAATCCCAAAAGCATTCTTCCATAGAAATTTAAAATAAACAAAAAGCTTGTTGATCTCTGACATGCCCAGAATTAGAGAAATTAAAATAATTATGTTTGCACAGCTTGCAGCAGGTCCAGAAACCAATGTGGTTGGCCCTAACAAGAAACTGGGTTAGATGCCGAGGGGAAACGCGGTACTCTCTCTCCGTGTCCATCCTGCATCTCAACCAGAAGATATCCAGCATGGCTCACAGCAGTGTTCGTGTCTCCTTGTTAACATTTTCATCAATTTCTCAGTGGGGTCCAGACAACAAATGGTTCTCTGCACCTGCATCTGTTTTGTGGAGTCAAATATGGCCATGAGATAAAATGCTTCCAACGGGATATGCAAGCAACAGGAGTCCCAAAACATCCAACAGTGTTTGATTTTTTTTTTTTTTTCTTCTTAACCAGAAAATGTAGAATGAGTTGGAATTGTAGTAAAACAAAAGCCATGTTTGTGTTTGCATAAAAATGGAAACAGGACTACTATAGAGTTTGCCGTGACAAAACAGTGCTTTCAGGCAGCTAGTTATTACCATGGTGACCAAGTGGGAAGACCCTGACGGAAAGACCCTGAGGTTATAAAAAGAAGGGTTGAGGGGAACAGGAGAGAAAGGGAGAGCAAAGCCAGGAGGGGACGGGAAAAAGGATGTGGTAGATTCAAGTGCAGTGGAAGTAAGAAGAGGAAAGAGAAGCCCTGATGAAACAAGTGGAAGAAGAGGGAAGAGAGAGAGAAAGAGAGGGAGGGAGCGATGGCATGAGAGATTGAGGAGGGCAGGGGATTGTGGTCTGTCAGCGTTTGATGTTAAGTCATGAAGACAGAAACACAGCAGGGCTGAATGCTGCTCTACCTGCACTGGGAGCTGGCGGTGTCACGCCAGCCTGGTGACAGAGAGGAGATGAAGGTTGGGAGATAAAAACAAGGTTGGAGGAAATAAAATGATAAATTCAAAGGAGGCACGATGGAGGAAAACAGGCAGGGATTTGAGAAGGGGTGAGAAGACAATTTTATGGTGACAAAAGATTGAGCGAAACGATGACGGGAAGGGATGGGGAGTGTGTTCAGGCATGCAGATGTGTGTCAGCAGGGGGACCGGCCTTTTATCCACACGAACTGAATTCATGAGTCATGACAAAGTGAAAAAATGTTTTAATTTAAACAATTTTAGAAATCACATACTGAGTGAGTGATAAATATTATGCCAGTGTCATATTTGCCGGCTACTTCCATGACTTTCAATGACAAAGAAAGACTGAGATAGACGGACAGACAAAAGCAGGCTCTAAAGTGACAGACTCAATTCAAAACCGATGACAGAGCTCTGACAAAGCTGTGCCATCAGCTCTCTGAATCTAATCTCTCAAACGGCTCCATCCAGGATCTTTAAAGGGCTTGCCTCAAGGTGGCAACAGATTAGCTCCTTTCTCTTATTCCTAATATTGTGAAATCCCTTTCATTACCAAAAGGGCACCAAGAGTGAGAGCGATGAGCGGGAAAAATATACACACTAAAGGACAGATTAAAGAGACAAGCCAAAGAATCCCTTTGGGGGGACAGGGGAGAGCCCTCGAGATGGAGAAATGGAGGGGAGGAGCGATGGAGGTGGAGGGGGGTAGGCCTTTACACTAAATGACTGGGACAGACCAGGGAGAGCGCTGGGGGGGGGAAAGGGTCAGAAAAAGATGTTGCAGAAGGAGGGAGAAATGGAAAAGGATGGCTCTGTGATGGATGATGTGGGAGTAAATTGCGAGGGCAGAAAGGGGATCTGAGCCTGGACGGTGAATAAACACTTCATGATGCTGAAAGCTCACTAGGCTGCGGTAGACAAAAATCCAGTGTAGTAAGGTGTTTTAACACTTTGGTAAATTCCAAGTAAATTGGAATTAGCAAGTCAGTCTCATCAGTCCTCTCAAAACACATGAGGCCATCATTGACACGATTTGCTCAAAGAAACTGCTGACAGTACAGATAGTACTTCATGATCTATGTTCACGTTTTACCCGTGAATTAATATTTTCAGATTTAATATGATGACTTACCTTTAGAAACACAAAGTAAAAAATAACAAATTTCAACTCCCCATTTGTTCAAATAACATTGATTGCATTTAAACTAGTGTTCAGTTAAATGTACACTATAACTGTTAAAATATGATTTCCCAAGTAGAAGAGTAAAAGCTAAAATAAGTAAAACTGAATCTGACAATGAGGTAAATTTGATCTTTTTCTGTTAGGTTTTCTTGTTTTTTAACCTTCTCTTTTCTACAACTAACTCTGCTCTTGTGAAGCAATACAAATTCAGGAAAAAAAAAAAGACTAGCATAACATACAGAGAAGAACCTTAATAATAATTAGGTTTTTATTGTACGAAAGTCTTCTCAGTCTTTATGAGTCCACTGACCTGTTATGACCCTCTGAGCTTCATACGGTTCCATGTAGCCATTATTCTCGCAAGGGACAAGACCAAGATCTGGATCCGGTCGATGTTCCAATCGCGCGTCGAATGGATCTGAATAATCTGTGTCTCCTGCCATTGGGGCTGACGGGACCACCTAAAAGATGAAACAAAAACCCACTTATGAAGCAGAGCTACTTTTTGAGGTGAAACTCATTTACACCTGGAGAAGAACAAAAAGGAAAAAGGCTGACTCAGGACAGTGAATTCAAATCATCCAAAGAATTGCAACACAAGCCAAAATTCCAAAGTGGCTAGTTAGTTTGACTTTTTCAGTTTTCCCAACATGGATTTTGTAAGATTTGTATTCAAGTTTTGAAAGCATAATTTTGTTGTTGTTGTTTTTTTAAATAATCCGTGAAAGCTATAGAAATAGTCTTGTGGAGACAGTGTATCTTCAAGATTCTTAAAATTTTGTAAAAAAAAAAAGAAAATGGCCCATGATCACTGTTGAATAAGTTGATCCACTAAATCTTTATGCAAAATATATAAACAAACATACTCTACATCTCCATATCTTTGTTAAAATCCTGAATAGAGAAGGACAGGTGCTTAAGTTTTTCATCTTCAAAAGGAGTGGACAAACATAAAAGCGGGAGGCATGCAGTCGGCAGCTTTTGTTTCTCCATGCAGGCACAGAAGGACAAAAAAAAAAAAAGAAGCAGTGGTCATCTGGCAAAGTGACAGTAACACAGCCAACCATATGGTCGTACAAACATGCATGTATACAAAAACATGCGAGAGCCAGTCCAGAAGCGTGTACATCCTTTGTCTCTCCTTCTCGCTCACAAAGGAAATTACTGCAGAAAGGCCCCGCTTCCCAAAATCCTGCTAAACAGGCTCACGCCCTGGTGAAACAACGTCCTAATCTCTTGTTGATTCTCTAACAGGTTATCTATTGATGCACAAGAATCTGCTATGGTAATTAGAATGTGGATGTTCCCACAGATCATGGCAAATTAATGTGCATTAGAGGGAGAAGGGCAGACAGGGCAGCTATCGACTTTAGTGGGAGTATTACTTCAATCCACTTCAGGACTTTTGCTCTTTCTAGCAGTTTCCATGAGCTTGTATATAGATTAAACTGATATGATGAAGATTCTAAGATGTTCTCCAACTTAGTCAGCGTTTTTGAGTTAATGTCCTTGTAAAGCCCTTACTTTTGCACAAACTGTTCTTTAAACATCTTTCTCATTTGTACCTAAAGGTTGAGGTTTTTTTTTTTTAAATCATGCATTCATGCATTACATGTGTGTATTTTTAAAACAAAACAAAAGAAAAAAAACACACATTCCCGATGACAAAAACACCACTAAACTTGAAATATAAGTCTTCGTAGCCCTTGATACCTCTCCTTGATACCTCTCCAAGCAGTATAATAAATGTGGCCCTGCAACATGTGCACGTGTGATGGTCCCTCTCAGCTTGCAAAACCAAACCTCATCTATTATTTATGGACAGACATAAACTCAGGGGACCATGGCCCCCTCTAGCTCAATGGTGCACCAAAGCCATCCATTTTTCCCCTCCGCCTATGGTAGTAAATTTATGTGTGTAGGATGTTATGTGATTTATGTAAGCAATACATATCTTCTGACACACATTCCCAGGAAGTTGATGATTGAATCTGATCATTAAAACTGTCACTGTGATGGAAATGGGATGAAAGAAGTGGGAGTTTTTAATGTCTTTTGGTTGGCTTCTCTTTATGACTCCAGCCCACCTCATTTGAGAAGAGGAAGATATTTCACACAATCTCCTTTGTTGTTTGTACATCAGTGAAGAAGTTAGGGAAGCACTGAGAAGAAGTACTGTCAGTTCATTCACCACGTAAGGGTGAGCAGTCAATTGTAAACTTGGAAAATGAAGGCAGAAAAAGCTTAAAAGGTGTAAGGAGCTATTTAAAAAGGAAACTATGGTACCTATGAAGGATCATTGGCTTTATTTTAAGGAGACGACAAAGAACCAGACTTCCTTAGGAGTTGTTCATTTTGCCAATTTTTACTGGGAAAATTCTGTCCACTACTGACAACATTTCGAGGAACAAAAAGACGCCACCTACCACAACATGCTACTTTGTACCTCTATTGGGGACATGCTGCAAGAGAGCTACCATCAACAACAAACAGGAAGGCTGAACAAACAACAACAAAGTTGCTCTGTTTCATCCTTTTAAACTTTAAACCACATTTTGTTATAGAGCATCCTGGATTTATACACATTGGAGACCTTGTGATTTCACTGAAATTGAAAAATGTCAGTGGAATCAGTGAAAAAGTCCACCTTCCCTATGAAATAGAAACATAGACCACCTTTTACAGTTATAATGCTAACCACACTAGTTGTGCAAACTTCTTATACAAGTTGCAAAAGGAATTTTAAATGTCAGTTCATAAGTCTTTCATTGTTTTAAATTACTAAAACCTTGCTTTAAAGCAACTGCTCTCCCTTACACACACAGCAAAATATCAACTCAACTCCTAATGCAAGAAATTATTAACTTCCTTCATGGAAGGAAGATTAGAAAAATATTTTGAAAGTTGTTTGTTGTTCTGAAAGAGAAATCAGGAACTCAAAGGTTCGCACAATCATGACATTTGAAATCAGGTACAAGTTGCTGATCAGTGTACGACTAAAACAAATGCTAAGAATCAGCAGGTCTTACAGGCTCTGGTTGGTCTTCCAAAGAGATGGAGCTGAGAAGAATCTTGGTGCGTCCCAGTTCCTGGGAGTCCACTTTAATCAGCCTGTGTTTTGGAGACTTCACGTCCACACTGGAAGACTTCATGGGAGATCCATACACCGGTGTGGAGGGGTCAAAAGTCCCAGACTCCCCTCTGGACCTGCTCTCCGCATCCTCATACGGATCTTCAAAGTCGAGGTCCCTCTGCAGGCGGTATGCTTTGAGGATCTCACTCTCTGTGTAGTCCGGAGTGGGTGGCTGTGGGGGCACCTTCCTGCCAAAGCTCAAGTAGTCCTTTAGCCACTTGGCCATGCTGGTTCAGCTTCCAAACTTGGTGCTGGGTAGAAAACTGTGTGGAAAATGTTGGGGGTGGGACAGACGCAAGGTTATTGCTGGACCTTATTTCAAATGAGACTGCATAAGATATGAACTGCTTCGTAAAAGGACTGCGTATTAATATATACTGCTCAAAAAAATAAAGGGAACACTCAAATAACACATCCTAGATGGACAGTTTGATTTCACAGAAGTTTGATTTACTTGGAGTTATATTGTGTTGTTTAAATGTTCCCTGTATTTTTTTGAGCAGTGTATAAATACTTCGATTCTATCAGCAACTATATGAATCCTTCTATCCAAGATCTACCTTCTCGTAATCACAGAGCAACAGTCAGTGTGCTGTTACATGCCTCCATGTGACATTAACCTATGGAGACAGCTGGGCTTCATGGGCTCCTTTTGTTTCAACCATGGGAGCAGAGCGTCTGGCAACTGGACTTTGCCCAAAGGCTTCTATTACGTCTCACACCCCTGCAATAAAAGTCCGACGATAAAGCCAGGGTTTAAGCATACAGAAAAGACCAAGAGGAGATGTATTTAAAAAAAAAAAAAAAAAAAAAAAACTCATGTACACGGAAAGCTTCTAACTTCTTAACTTTTTTACACGTTTTTACAAACATTAAGCGAGACTTTAGATTTTATATATACGAGGGGCTTTACAAAAAGATGAGATAGAAATATTTTTTGCCCAAACTTCTGCTCCAAAAAATTACCAAAACAATGGATTTAAACATCGCAGAAAGCCGCGCTCCGAACGCGCAATCGCTTACCACGCCAATTCAGTCCCTCGGCCACTTTGGATGCAAAAATCCGCGCTTCTTCATGTCACTAAAGATAAAACTACACACGCGAGGCTGTATAATCCTTGTCGTGAAGCCCGTTAAACCTCAGAAGAATGAGGGAACAGGAGCTTTCGGAATCCTTTCTTTCGGAAACTCGAGCGCATCGAAACCCAACCGGACTGCCTCCTAAAAAATGTTCGAGTGAAGAGAGCGACGACAGCTCGGAGAGAGAGGCACAACTCAGCGGAGCGTTTAAAGGGGAGGCGCTTCGGTCCCAGAGGAATATCCTCCTGCTGCCTTTCGCAATCAGCAGAGCGTTCATTCATTCAAATGTCTGTACACACCATGCGCCATGCAACAAGAAATAGATCCCCTTCTTCCAAACCACCGTCAACGCAACTGAGTCTACTGGCTGAAACACGTTTCTCAGGTGTGAATTATTTATTGCCGTGACATCAGTGGCATTTTTATTTTATGTGAGAAAGTCAATTAACATCATCGTAATTATTTTTTAGGTTTCAAGAGATAACGCAGCCGAAGATGTCCAGAGAGGACTGCGTAAAACTGAGAGATCCACTCATCCAAGCGAGATGCGGACATAAAACTAGACGATCTAACAAAAAATAAATAAATGAGACTTGTCCAGTTTTATTTTTAAAAGAGGCATTCTTTAGTGTACGCACTCTGCCTCCTTGATGTTTTACATTTTCTCACTTATCTTCTCCCACATGTCACATTATCCTTTGTCCAGGCTGCTAAATTGGATTGTATGCTACACTGAGCCGGGCACATCTGAGTCTGTTAAAAGATCGTAAATGCCTTTTTTTTCTTTACGACTCTTGTGAGCTCACTTTCTCCCAGAGGGCGGGTGACTGTATGAGGTCATCGAGCTTCAATCCACCCCCACCACGGCCATCATCGCAGCCATCACCACTATGACATCGAGACTTCCACATCCTCCCCTTTGCATGTTCTCCTAGAACTAACACTGGTTCTAGATCAAAAGAAACACATTCAATATGTCCATGTTTATTTGATTTATTTATATATTACTACATTCCAAATTAAATCACTCCTCATGGTTATCTTGAACATCCTTGCTTTGACTACAAACAACACTGGGAACCCCCAATCCTTATTTACAAAAACATGAAAAAAGCAGTTGAAATCTTATAATGGGTGCAATTTATTATTTTTTTGTAATTAATACTTGTGCTGCCCTTAGGCTTCGCCACAATGAGACATTTTGAACATATTAAAATCTGTCACTGAGGACAGTGAACTTCTGTGGTAGAGATCCAGCAAAAGTTGTTTTATTTACTTCTGCTGGACTCTGGATCTGGGAATGACATAAATCACATAAACTGTTTTGCAGATCAGAGGATTGAAACTTTGGATTTGGATTATTAAGAGACGATTATAATACAAGCTGATGCAGATGTACTTTCACACATTTTGAACATACACAATGTTTTTTTTTTTCCAAACAAAACTTTTATAAGACTGTGTTTTAATAATATACAGCTGTGAACCAGAAGTGTGAATAATTGTGTTTAAGTACAGCAATCAAGAAGTTGCATGGCATCCATATTAGAGTTTGAGGTTGGGGTTGGTGAGAAACCCTCTAAATTAGTATTCCAGCTTGTGGGGACGTTTCTGTTAACTATTTCATATTTAAACTTTGAGAGTGGGGGTATAATGCATTTCTTCAAGTCCTGTTGTACTGTTTTAAAAGGTCTGTCACTATGGGGAAAATGTGCATACAAGTATACACATTTTTTATAAAAAGTGGAAGAAACAAGTGGATCTTTTTTCTCTTTATGCAAGGATTTCTTTGTTCAGAAAGTCTCGTTTTCACATGTCAAGAGGGTTAGTATGCAGTGTTAAATGTCTCAGAGAAAAATAATGAAATCAATTGATTAATTAAATGACATCTTGGGCTAACAATCCACAAACAAACACATACCTTTCCAAAAAATGCTAGTAGAAAGTCAGAGATGTAATCCTTTCTCCATATGTCAACAAAAGCTACTTAGCAGCAAATTCCTTTATCCCCTTCTTGTCTTTTCTCTGCCATAAATTATTTCCTTTTTTTTTCTCATGTCATATGTTTGCATGTTGCAGCAATCTTTCCCTTTTTGCCCCTTCTCTATCCTCTTTTATCCACTCAATTCGCTCTGTACAGCTCGTCCTTTAAACATCCCCCTCACAGGAAAACAGCGTTGAAGATTTAATTTATGTTTCTATCCTGTCCAGACTGAGATTCAGGAGTTTATGGATGAGGCAATTGAAACTAGCCTGAAAAAAGGAGTGAATGTAGGTCAGACTGAAATGAAAATCAAGACCTCTCTAAGAGGAATCATCAGACACAGAATTGCAGGCAATCAGACAGTTATCTTTCCATTTTATTATGCTTTTATCATGGGAAACAAAAAACAGTGGCATAACAACCCACACTCTAATTACATTTTTAAAAAAGGAAACAGCACCAGCACAAGGGTGCTATACAATTGATCAGAGAACTAATAACACTGACTCATTATAAAAGGCTATATATGGAATCAACAATTCCCATGAAATTCAGGCTTAACTGGCATTTCAGTATTATGAACATTATAAACATCCCCAGTTTTTTCTATTGGATATTGGGATGTAGATATTAATTACATAATAACAGAACAACAAAAGTTATTTTTGAAAACTTTGAATTGAATAAAACCCTTTGTGGTTATCAAAGGAGTAGAAAGAAAAAGCAAAACTGGAAAAATAATTGATTTCTGTAATTTCATCTGCCTAGCACTTACTGCCCTCTTTTGGTGGCTGATGTGAATTGTCTTTTAAAAATAGACACTACAGTACCTTATTGTTTGGGCTCAAACTCTTGATTGTAGAACATTTGGTCAAACTTATTTACCCGGGTTTTGCTGTAATAGCTTACAACTTGACATTTCAGACTTCCAGATATATTAGTTTCACAGCACAAAATTGTATTGCACTAAAAATAAATTGAATTGGACTGTATTAGACTTTATAAAAATACATAAATGTGCTGTACTTTTTCTGATACCTATTCTAATCACATAGGTATACATAAATTATTTTAATATATTTGTTTAGGTAAATTGCTAATATTTTTCCAAATACACAATAGAATGGTATGAGTTTTGCACTATTAAAAAACAAAATATGTTTTTTTTTTTTTTTTTGTAAATGTAATCTGTGGACTACTTTATCATACTGATAATTGGGCTACAACTAACGACACCAGTCCATGTTCACCTTTTTTGTCCATTTGAGTTACAGTTCCAAAAACTGTAAGCATATGTATGACTCAAATCCAGATCAAAAGTAACATTTCTCCTGACCTTTCATCTTGCATTCAGTCTTTGTTAAAACTTTTTTCACGTTTTGTCACTTGATATTGATTCAATGTGATCCATTGTGTCAGTCCCTTTTACAATGCACTGTAAAGGTACATAAAGTGATAAAAGTATACTTTATTGGGTGTTGTTAGCTTATCAATTTTTAAATAAATATATTATAGCTGTTTTTTTTTTATATATATCTTAAGGTTTTTTGTTGTATGAAGCAACATTATAACAGCAAGAAATATGAGTTTTTGGATCTTATTTTCTGCCTGAATGTCATTAGTTGTCTTTAAGCCTAGGAAGTATTACATTTTGAGTTTTGAGTTAACTTTTTTTTTATTATTATTTATTTACTTTAAGTCTTCACTTAACTGAGCTCAACGTTTCCCGGGTTGAGCTGGTTCACCGACGCCATTGGTCAAACCCACAGTGACGCTATGAAGACCGCCCAACATCTCGGCTCACCGGAACTTTCCCTGCACTAAGTGTGTAGAAATCTAAGCTGATAAGACGAGCTTTAAATAAATAAATAAATATGTTCTTTTTTTATTCAGAGGTGAACACATGAACAATTGAACACATAAACAATTGTCAACATCGGTTTAAAACGAGGAAAAACGACATCCGTGAATGCTCGTACGTCGAAGGATCGCTCAGCAGACAAGGCGACAGCTGCAATCCATCATCGCCAATCAACCGCTGATCCGGCCGTGTGCGCGCTGTTGATTGGTTGATTTCGGACTGGGGCGGGCTCTATTTGTGCATCGGGCAGTCAGCAGTGAATTCTGTATTTTTCTGAGCAGTTGATGTGCAAGTGAAACACCTACCTGAAACTGGGCTGACATCCACAGGTAGGTTTACCTGTCAGCTGACATTTACTATTTAATTTAGTGGCTACTATTAAATAGTAATTAAGTATTACTATTTAATATTTAGTCTTTGGTTTGTGCCTTATGTGTTTTTAAAATGTTGCTGTTTCCTAGGTTATGGGACTATTTGTGATATTAAAATGTGTGTTTATTAGGCCCATAACAAAGCCCAATTTGTGTTTTTAATGTTGTCTTTTTGCATTCCAGTTCAAGACATTATGAAAAGCCTCAAAGCAAAGTTTAAAAAGAATGAGGTAAGAGGCATCTGGTGTGGACAGTGTTCAGGATTAAGTGTGTGAACTTTAGAGGGACATGGCACTTTCCATGAAAATAATTTTTTGTCTTATATAACAAAAAACCTATAACATTTGCTAGGTGCTTTCTGCAATTTATTTAAATGAGTCTGAGGGGGATGTATTAGGATACAGTGTCACTAAACAGCAGGAAAGCAGAACTGCCACTAGGCTGCTGTTATAACCAGTGATCTCAAGTAGCGTTCAATTATTAACATGTAGCCCGTGCAGACACACTGACTAATAGGAGTCCTACTTCATGTCTGTCACTCTTTTTCTAATTTTGGGGGCTACTTTGAATACAAGCAGCAGATAATAGAAAAATATGTAGCATTAAATTGCAGATTGTTGAACTGCTGCTGGGCCTTTAAACCAGCTGATAAATCAATTATTATATAAATTTAAAGCTACGCTCCCTCTAATGGTTGGTGTGTTTTATTTGGACACTGTTATTGATGCCTTTACAGGGACCAAATGACAAATTCAATGATAACAACCAGATTAACCAATAACATGGTTAAGGGTCTTTTTAAGGCCAGCTACGCAGACAGACTCTGCCACCCGAGCCAGCAGGGCAAACAGGAGCTTATCCCACATTTCTCCCCCCTCTTTTTGCTGAGTCCTCACATCACACAGGCCCCGGTCTGTAGCTGCAGAGAAACAGATCTCACTATGCTGCAGGAGGGGAGCAGGGATTGGGAGGGGGAGCACAGTGTAGGACTTGACTAAAACTAATGGTAGCAAATAAGGAAATAGCTACGGAGAAGAAGGCAGCAGGGGAAATGATCAGTTTAGAGAAATGAGGACAGGAGGGTGGGGTACTGTCGTGGACAGACCGGCCAGGCCAGTCCATGCAGTTGAAGCAAGACGGAAGGAGGCTGTTTCCGAATCCGGACAGAGGATGCTGTTTTGGGATGTGTTGTGAAAACAGGGAGGGATTGTGTCGATGTGTGTATGTGACAGTTTTAGATCACCAGAGGTAGGATTTAAAAAATAGTACAGATTCTCTGCTATGCAGATTTCTGCTGTGATGTTGCTCTGACCTCTGGAAGGTTTTTTTTCTTTCCAGAAACTCAATGATTGTCCTGAGAGACTGAAATGTGACGTAGGTATGTAGCAGACAGTGGTAAAATTGTACTCTGACAGCATTTAGTTTTGGTTGACTCTATGCTAGCAATATGGATCCCCAGCAGCCTGTTTTTAGCCTAATGAAGCGGTTCTGTCCTTGTCTCAGCCTGCTGCCGCTGCCAGTAGGTATCCTCTGTCTCTGTTTGTAAAAATTCTAAACAAAAATTTATCGTAATTTTGCTTTTTTTTTTTTTTTTTTTGCCATTTATAACATATCTCAATGAATAGTACTAGCTGGAACTATTTTTACATGAACAACAGCTAATAAACAGTGTGTTGAATGTTGAGAGGTACAGGGCTGGTCGGGTATTTACATACACTCATCATCGGCATGATTTTTAAAGTAATTTAGGACTTTTCATGATACATTTGAACTTCTCTCACACAAGAAAGCGACAGTGACATGTGATCATGTCACTGGCTATATAGTTAATTACTCCTTTACTTAGAAGTACAAGAACTCTTTTGGATTAATTTAGGGCTCTTGAACTAGTCTAGCTTTTGACTAGTTCAAAAGCTAAAAAGAAAGTCTGAAAAAGTCCCTTTCCATAAGCCTAATATTGCTCTGCTACATCCATTTCAAAACCATTTGTAGTGTGAGTTTTGGATCATTTTTCTGCTGGAACACCCCACCATGTCAAAGTCATGTGCAAAGTAATGCCTGGTAACAGCCTATACCATGAATCAGCTACCACTACCATGACAGTGGGTGTAATGTTCTGAGTTTCAGAAGCCTTACCATGACTCTTTCACAGTGTACTGCACTGTTGTTTGAGCTATTTGCCCAAACAAATGTGGGCAAATAGCTCCATATTTGTTCCCTTGGACTGTGAAATATTTCTATGAATGGTAATTGACTTGTACAGGTGGGCGACTGCAAGTTTCAGTCATGGTAGATGTTGCCCATTTCTTGGTCAACATTCTTTCAATCCATCTTGATGCGTACTGACTTTACACATTGCATACACTGGTGTTCCATAATCTTGGAGTTTATGACAGACTTAAACTTTGGCAATTTCTTAGTCGTTTTTAGCGATTTCCTGACCAATTTCCTTTCATCGTAGGTGGTAGTTCTGGTCAGGTGAGGGAAACTTGGACACAGTTGGGTGTTTTAATGTGACAATGACTCCAAAAATACATAAAAATTGTTTTTTTGAATGATGAAGGAGCGCTAATATTAAACTTTTGGCATTCATGCTACTAATGAGTATATGTAAACTTCTAGCTGGCATTGTATAAAGAGTGTTTTCGGTTTTCATTGGGGCATTGCTGACCTGGAGGGAAATTTTGCTTTGGTCCCCTGCCCCTATAGAGTCAAGACTGGAGCAAGAGTGATGAAAGGCTGCTGCAGGCTGTGGAGCAGAATGAACCTGACAAAGTCACTGCCCTCATTGTCAAAAAAGGTCTCTGTCCAACCAAGCTGGATGCTGAGGGGAAGTCAGCGTAAGTTGGACATTTTATCTTTACAAATGCTGGAAATTTTGTTATTGGTGTTAATTGTTTTATTTATTCGCTCTGTTCATTAAACCTGTTGATATTTTAAAAAAAAAAGAAAAAGAAAAAAACAATTACCTGAGCATAAATCATTTTTCTACTATAAGAGAGAATGTTTTTTGAGATAAGTTTTTGCTCACAAGTTTAATTCACTCTTTACTGCATGGCCCTTTGCTCGTGAAGCATGTCTTCTTTGGGAACATTAAATTGGCGAAAGGATGTTTTCTCTTTTTTATCAGAGAAAAAAACTCACAAAACTTTTTCCCATTTTGGAATTTTACAAACACAAACTTTAATGTGTTTTTAATTATTATTATTACTATGACTGGTATTTTTTGTATTAGAACAATACAAGGTTTATAGTTTTCAAATGTTTTTACAAAATGAAGTCTGAAAAGTTTATTATCTTAGAACAATACAAGTGCCACAGATTGCCTCATAATGTCACCTAAGTAGAGTGAAGACAAATTTTTATCGAGTTATAAGAAGCTCATCTCTTGTCATGCACAACCTCTATAGTTTAATTTTAATACTTTAATGTCATCAGTTTCAGATATATCTGGTCTTTATTGTGACGTAGAGACTAAAATATGCCTTCATTTTGAATTAAAAATATTTGGTAAAAGGAATTAAGACAAGAAATATTAGTAAACGCCAGCTGTATTCTTCTTATTTGTATTGACTTGTTAGTATGTCTTTTGTCAGATTCCACCTCTGTGCATCTAGAGGCAGACTAGATTGCCTGGATGTAATCATATCTCATGGAGCAGATGTCAGTGTCACAGACGGAGCTGGTATGATATCTGATGGGAAGCATGTTATATCCTTTAAGCTACGAATAGCCTCTGCCAGATATGCAAACATATATTTTTATTTTCTGTTTACAACCTGCTGACTACAGGTTTCAGCGCACTTCATCTTGCAGCCAAAAATAGTCAGCACGAGTGTTTAAAGAGACTGCTGCAGGTAAAAATCAATTACACCGTACCTGATCCAGATCATGCAAAGAACAAATGTTGCCAAATTTGATCGCTTGGTGTTTTGTGTGGCGTCTTAGGAGAGACTGGCGGTAGATTCCACAGACAGCATTGGCAGGACACCACTGCACCATGCAGGTACCATCAGTGTTATCTCCAAATATCAAATTCTTCTTTCGAGTTTCTTATCATAGCTTTGTATTTAAGAGTTCTAAGATGCTGACACCAGTTGATTGAATCATACAATGTTGTAACATTGCAGAAGCTGTTTTATACTATTCTTTTATTTATTTATTTATTTATTTTTGATTGGATCGTAAAGCGATCAGTGGCTGTTTGTCCAGCACTGAGACACTGTGGGACTTTAAAGCCAACCTTGATGTCCAGGACAATGTAAGTGTGATGACTGTAGCTATGTTATGTGTTATTTGGTTGCTGTAAGAGTGTAATGCTCGAGGTGATGTTGGAATGACGTCTTTTTCAGGACGGAGCCACGCCGCTGATCCTTGCGGCCCAGATTAGCAGAGTGGAGCTGTGTGACTTTCTGTTGGGTCGAGGTGCCAATGCAAACACACAGGACAATCAGGGGAGGTACAATGTTGCCCTGATTTTTTTTCTCCAAGACTAAAGAATTTGTTCCAGTAGTAATAAATGACATATCTTTCTACATTTATTCTCTTAGAAGTCAGACTCAGGATGCATGGAGAGCTCCTAAGTTTTAGAAAATACTGTACTAGTTGCATGTTTATGATCCAGCTGGGATCACAGACTCTCACCGTTTCTCCAAATGGCAGGTTCTGAAACGTCAAGTGGAAGTTCTTGAAATAATTCAGATATCAAATTAAATAATATCTTCTAATTACAAATATTTGCACAGCAAAGAAAATCATCATAGATGGAGAACAAATTTCAGACAGCTTTTGGAAATGTAATGGACTTTTTTTTTTGAGTGAACTAAATGGTTGGTTAAAACTCGCTCTCACTAGGGTTATTGTAGAATATTTTTATATATTTTAGGTGGTATTATCGAACACTGGTATTTATTATTCTAATAATTGTTTCTTGATGGTCAGGTCGGCATTGATGCTTGCCTGTGAGAGTGAAAGTGTCGAGACAGTAGAGGCTCTACTGAGAGGGGGTGCAAGCACACAACTGGTTGACCAACTTGGCCACAAAGCTGCTGACTATGCCATAACTACAGGGAACCAATGCATTGTTCGCATGTTGCAGGATGGAGTACCCCCAGGTACAAAACAAGGCCTTCTGGGTGTTTTGTGTCATTCTTGTTTTTTTTTTTAAGTGCATAAATTTCTTTTCCTGAATTGGTTCACGGGATCTCCTGTGAAGCTCATTGAATCATTTATTCGTCTTACATAATGTTCTCCAGAAAATATCTGTAATTGTTCAGCTCCTCACCCATTGCGATGAGGAGCGCAATGGATGTGTTTGTAGACTGGGGTTAAAAAAAAAAAAAAAGAAGCAAACATTTTGTCCAGTCAGACTGTGTACATATATGAAAACAGATGGGTCATGATAATGAAGAAGATTTGATATGCACGTTAAGCCTAACCACAAAATGATGTTTTAATTTGGTGGATTTACTTTGCGATTCATCAACAGCCCAGAGAACAATGGAAGAACTGGTGGCTGGGAAAATTTGCCAAGTTTTCATTTTATTTCAATGTATCTCTTACTTTTAGCTCACTGTGTCTTTTTCCTCACTGCTTACATAGCTTCTGAGAGCGCAGGCGAAGAGGTAATGTCGCATAGTTGTATGTTGCATCACACCTTCCATCTAGGATGTCTTATTTTGGCCCATCATATTGTGCATGTTTCCAATATGAAGTCACTGTTTCAGTGTGCTGCCTTCATTTTCATGGCTTTCTCTCCTCTTTGTTACTGACCCTTTCTGTTATCTTGGGTTTGCTTCTGTTTTGTTTCTTATTTTAAGTTCAGCTTGACCTCTGCTTGTCTGTGACCCCACTCTTACTCCCACACAGCCCATTCAAATCCCCTCAGCCGCTTCATCAGTGCAAGGGGGGACAACCCCCCGAAAACGGAAAGCTCCTCCACCGCCTCGCTCTCCTCTCCAGGTACAATAAAAATCATTTCAACAGATGGCAAGTATTTTTTGCATTTATAGTTCTCAGCCTTAATGTACATTCATCATGTCAGCTTGCTGTCTACTATTATTTCACCCACAATACAGATTTAAATAAATTGATCTTTTATTTCAGATAAGAAATATGTTTTGTATGATTATTAATTATTAGTACCTTAATTATTAGTATTCCTGCTGATAGTATATAAAGTTTTGCCAAAAGGGCAGCACTTAGTGTTTCCTAATAACATTTTACACAACATCTGTGATCATTATTCCTACGACTCTCTTTAGATCATCCAGACTCCTAAAGGTCTTTTCTCATGCGCTCATTTCTTTAACTCACCACATGTGTTCAATAACATATCAGTCTGACACCTGGTCATGGGAAATTAATTGTTTTGTGTCTCGTGAACTATTTCTGTTTGGATCAATATCCTGCTGGACCACCAACGTCAAATCATTTTCAGTTTCTAGCACAGACCAGCAGGTTTTTAATTAATCGTCCTTTTAGTTCAAATAATTAATGATGTCACTGAATCCAACAAGGTCTTCAAAACCTAAACCTTTGGAAGAGGAATGGTCCCACATCATTACACCTCCTACACCATGCTGAACAGTAGGCATGAGAAGCTTTTCCCACAGTTAAAGTCCAGCAGCATGTTGCAAACTCCGTATCTCTAAAGTGTTGATAGTAAGAACAAACAATCAATTAGGATAGGCAGTAAAGTTAATGTTTCATATATATATATATAGATATATATACATATATATATCTGTATATATAAACAAGTCATTTACTATTGACTTGTTTTTCACCTTCCTTAAATTTCAGATGTTGGCAAATTTAAGTAGGTATAGTCACTCTCTTGTCATTTGCTGAGATTTTACCTAAGACAAAACCATATAAAGAAAAAGGACATTTGTCTCAATCTGTGTTCCCATGTAGATATTCCTTTGGTAAACATTTTTATTGGCAGTATCATCTCCCCATTGAAACTTTTTGTTCTTGTTCCAATTGCAAAGATCCAGGACCTCTCAGCGGAATCTGCCAAGTCTTCAAGTCCAGCTCTCCCTGCCAAATCCCCTGAGCCCCAGAAATCCCAATCTCCATCTCCCCAACCCCCTGAAACTCAGCAATCATCTCAGGTAAAGCTTTACTTTTACTACATTTTCATGATTTCTTTGGTCCTCACGCTGCATGAAATTCTGTCTCTGATTTCCGTGGTTGTCTGTGTGGATTAGGCAGAAGATGAGGAAGTGTTTGAGGAGATCCGACGGCTGCGTCTGGAGAGAGGGCGCCTGCTTCAGAAGATTAAGGCCCTGGAACAGCAGCAGCAAAGCGCCCTATCTGCTCTGGAGGAGGTACAGACTTTTAGAGAAAAGTGCTCTCTTCTGCTTTTATTGCTGAATCAGTCAGCTTTATTCATAAACTAAATAATAAGAATTAGTTCTAATCACCAGTTATACGTGTGCACAATAGCTGTCCCAACTAAAGCAGCATCTGAAGGAGGCAGAGGCTGAGAGGGACAAGCTGCTGGAGGAGCTGAAGGGGGCTCATGGGATAGGGACCAGTGACTCAGAGGATATGGATGAAATGCTGGACTTCCCTGGTACACAGTCCTGAGAACTTTCCCATTCTAGGAATGGAACATGGATAGACTTCCCTGCATCAGACTTGTCTGGAAGTCCATTGATTCCCTTTTGTTTTGGTCTCTCCTGAATGTTCCCTGTAGAGAAGCTGCTCTCCAAGCGTTCTAGAGCGTCCCCTGCCCAGGACGAAGCCTCTTCACAAACAGATACAGACTCACCCGGCCCATCTCCTGCTCCTGCAGACCCAGGATCAGTCGCTGAGTTGCAGAAACAAATAGAGGAACTAATTTCACAGAACGCCGAACTTGTCCTTAAAGTGCAGGTAAGGCAAAACCCCATAGTGGTGTCAATTAGATGTAGGGTTTCCTGCTGAATGCTCCTGACTCACCCATTAGTGATGATCACTAAAAGAAAACTCATCATGATGCTGCACTCATTTGCAGGTGACAGAATTGGAGGAGAAGCTCACAGAGAGACAGAGACAATTGATGACTAAATCACTGAGAGAGTCATAAACAAATTAGTATCAGATGGAATCATTTTGTAAATATCACCCTTCAATTTTGGTTGCAGAAAATAGAACTCCTTATCTATGAAGTTTGTGTAAGCTCTTTGTTGTTTGTTCGCCCCTGCAAATATGACCATCCAGGCTCAGAGTGTAAGATTAGCATTGCTGCCTGACAAAAGACCTCACAAAGAGATATCAGCTCAGAAATCAGGGATAAAACCAAAAGAATAGACTTTGTAGGTATGGATAAAAATAAGAAACAGAAACCTCTTCTAGTGGTTGATAAGCAAAAGGCAACATGAGTTTGGTTCGCAGGTAGACACTGTTGGCTTATTGCTTTAAAATGCTAAGTATGTTTGGGTTTGAAGTTGTTAAGTCCTGTGAAGAATTAAATGTATACTAAACTTTTAAAACTGGTTTTAATCAACAATTTTTGCTCCCGCCCTCTCTGAGTTTCAAAATCAAATATGATATCAACTATTGACCCAGTCAAGGCTGTTATAACCTCATGGGTTTTTTTTTCAAGCCAGAAAGAAAACTGAGGTTCTTATGACAGAACAAATTTGAGCCTCTGTGAAATCTTGATAGAAGAAAATCAAATGTAGTGTTAAATACATTTAACACTCCAAATGAAGTTAAACTCCAAACGTAGTGTTTTTGAATTTATAAAATTTTGTATTAAAATACATAAATAATTTAAAGTACAAAAAATAATAATAGTAGACTGTTCATATGTCTGCAATGTTAAACACACATTATTCATTACTTGAGCAAACAAAAGTCCTCTCCTGAAAGTTTTTTTCTGTTTTAACTGTTTGAATATAAAATCCACAAAAAAGGAAGGTAGAAAAAAATTTGTCCCTATAAGATTTGACTCATCTTATTCAATTACGATTCTTCCTGTATTGTTTACAGATGCTGGAGATGTTTGAGAAAGACGATACGGACATGCAGACCGCCAGCTCAGACTCAGTGCCCATGACTCAGTATGAAACTTTGAGGAAGGAGTTTGAAGCTCTTCAGGAGCGTTTCTCTCAAGCCCAGGCTTCACTGGAAGCCTACAGCATTTCTGACGAGCAGTGAGCTGACTTTATTTATACACCACAAGCATCTCAGTGCAGCTTCTACACTTCACTTAGCCATGAATTGTCTATTTTTAGATCAGCACAATACTATCTCTTTCAAAATCCCAGTATGGTTGTCTTTAAAAGTTCTTTATTCATAAAAGAAGCCATATATTTACTTCTATGTAGATTTATTGCACCATGGTTTTCTTTTTATCCTAAAACACTTGTGCGAGGTTGTTAAAGCAACAGTTTATATTAAAATTATACTCTTTGTTGTAATAATAAATTACAACAAAAATTTGATTATTTACAAGTAAAAAATATTTCATGGCTAGAAACTGACTTTTGATCTTGTTTTCCGAGAAGTTGCATGTGTTGATGTCACTTTGTTGTCGTGTCATGCAGAAGCAAAGGCAGCTCTCAGAATGGAGGCGGAGATCCAGAAAGCACAGGAGCTCTAGAAGAAAAGCTGCGTGGTTTAGAAGAGCAGCTGGCCTCCTCCCAGTCTGAGCTGGAGGAGCTAAAAGAGCAGATGCGTCTAGGGGTGCTTTCTGTGGAGTGCGCTGAAGGAAACATTAGTGCAGCAGCTGCTGAGGGTGCGGAAGAAGAAGGTGCGAGCCAGGAGGCGCAGCAGCTGAGAGCCAGGGTGACGGAATTGGAGGAGAAGCTCGCAGAGAGACAGGGCGAGGCAGAGAGTCAGAGCAGCCGGGACAATGACACAATCAAACAGCTGACAGAGAAAGTGAAGGAACTCCAGGCTGCTCAGATAGAGTCTGTGCTCAAGGAAGAAGGAGAAAACGAAAGAGGAGAGGCAGAGAGTGTGAAGTCCCTCCGTGACAGAGTTGTCGAACTAGAGGCAGCCCTGGCAGAGAGCCGGACTTCAGGGAAAGAGGGAGCAGCGGCAGGAGATGGGGACCGGGTCCGGCGTCTTCAGGAGCGCTTGGCTGAACTGGAGGGAGAGCTGAGGAAGTGCGTGCCCCGTTCAGAGCTAGACGAGGTTCAGGTGACCCTTGGACTCCAGTGCGAACAACTTGCCAGGGAGAGGGCAGACGTGGCTCGACGGCTCAATGATGCCCTCCTGGAGCTGGAGAGACTCAGAACTCCTCAACGTGGAAATGAAGAGGAAGAAGAGGAGGAGGAGGAGGGCCATTCAGAGAGCTCAGAGCCCTCCGTCATATCAGGTTGGCTTACTTTTCTGGATTGGACACATTTGTATTTATTGACAATTTAGCTTCCTTTGTCTTCCAACTGTGTCTGGTCAGATCGATCCAGGCAAACTTTGGAAGCAATGAAGGAGGAACTGGAGGTGGCGAGGCAGGAAGCAGCCCAGGCTCTGGACTGCCTCTGTGCCGAGCGGGAGGGCCGTGCGCAGGACGCCTTGCAGCTGAAAGACACTGTGCCACTTTCAAAGCATAAAGAGGTACTGTCTGCTGTGTCGGAGCAGCTTGCTCAAACTCTGCAGGAGCTCCAAGAGGAGAAAACATTAAGAGCTCAAGCTGAGGAGCAGGTAGCTAAACTCCAGACAGAGCTGCAGGGCAAACAAGACTCCATTCCCAAAGAGGAGCATGAGAAGGTCAAGGTCAGTGCAGAGAAGAAAGAAATAATAAAAAAAAGTAATGCAAGTAAATCCTACAATTTTTCCTCTTTTTGCTTCAGTTTGTTTATAATATTCAAATCTCCCCTGGACAGATTTTTAGAGTATATGAGATCTAACTTGTGCTTCCTTGTTTGAAAGGAAGAACTCCAGCATGCCCTGCAGGCCAATGAGAGCAGTGCAGCAGCGGCGCAGGAGGCTCTCAGTGAGAAAGAGACAGAGCTGAGAGAGCTGAAGTCCCAGAAGGCTGCAGAACAGGGTCTGATCTCCAAGGAAGACCACGAGGCGCTGCGCCTCTCTCTACAGGCGGAGATCAATGCCATCACAGCACGGTTCAACGACCTCACCAGGAAACACGAGAAGACCTGCACGGAGGTTTGTTCAGCATGTTACCGGGTCTGTTGTCAGTCCTCTTCAGTGGCCTCTAAAGCCAAAGTCGATGTTATTGTTTCTGCGACATACTGAGCCATGCTTCCTTTGGGGCCTCTGTCTACCCTTTACATTATTCATCTAATGCTTTTCCTCTTCATTGCCTATCATTGTCGCAGTGATTCCTCTTTGTGCTCATTGATGTTTTAAAAGTAGTGTTGAATTAGCACTATGTAGTTTTTGCTACATGTTGGGCTCTGGTGTTCTGATATAAATACTTGTCCTTTAATCTGGTCTGAAACATGTCAGTCTGGCTATTTTGTGAAGATCTTTAAAAGTTTGTTTGACAAAATTATTCAATCGACCTCACCCTGAAGACCAAAAAATACTACAGGGATGAAACTGGGAAAAAGGTTACGCTATGGTTAGGTTCTAAAAAAAACATTCAACGCTTTGATCACACTATGGAACATTGTTCAACTCATCACCTGAAAATGTAAAAATGATTGCACAACATCAAACATGCCAAACAATGGTCATCTACTTAAACAGTTAGTTAGAGAAGTGGCAAAGATGTTCAAGGTTGGTAAACTTGAAGAGGATTATCAACTCAACTCTGGTGGACAGTCTCTCAGCAGGACATCTATTAGACATTCACTCTACAAATCTGAACTTCTTCCAGAAGTTACCACTTTTTGAGTGGTGGTAAGAAGAAGCCATTTCTAATAAAAGGTCAGAAGATGCCCCATAAAAAGTTTATCTCAAGACATATAGTGAGACTTGCAGGTAATTCTACAGAGTTAGACTGAAGGGGTTTTAATAGGTCTACATATGGATATGCATTAATGTACATGCAGTCATGCTACAAATTAAAATTTTTGTACAAATAAAACTCTATATCCTTAACATTCCATTTAACATTTAACTACCTTGTGTTGGTCTTTCAACATAAACTGTCAGGATAATATGCATTAAAGTTTGTGGTTGTATTGTGACATAATGTAACCAAAATCTAAGTTGTACACTGATATCTTTGGCTAGTGAAGGTGAAAGAATCCTACAACTGTAATCAGAAAATCCAGTCTGCACAAGTGTTTAGACTGGTGACTGTTGCAATCATTTTTATTTCGTATAACATTTGTTGTCAATCTGGTCTAGGTATTCCAGGTGCAGAGGGAGGCGCTATTTCACAAAAGTGAAAGGCAGGCGGCAGAATCCCAGATGGTGACAGTGCAGAAGCAGCTCTCTGAGCTTCAATCTCAGTCCAGCCACATCCAGGTACTCCACAAAGACATCCAAGAGTCCCAGGGTCTAGTCAAAGAGAAGGACCGTAAGGTAACAGAGTACAGCTCCGGTTTTAACAACAACAAGCGTCGTTGAGGTTTTGAGATGGCAAACTTCATCCTGTCTTGTCTGACGTTTGGTTAGATAACAGAGCTTTCCAAAGAAGTCTTCCGGCTCAAAGAGGCCTTGGGAGCTCTCTCTCCTCCTCTCGGAAGCCCATCCCCTCCCTTTTCCTCTTCCACACAACATGGCAATCCAGGCCAGCAGGTGGCACTGCAGAACAGGATTGGCATACTCACCCAACAGCTGCAGGTAAGCAAAATGTGACAGAAGTGCTTTAATGTGAAAAATAGGAATACCATAAATATTTGTTGTATCAGTTTTTGGGATGTATTGATGAATCTAAATATTTTTGCACAGATTAATCCAATGTATACGCATAATAACAACAATCAATGTTTTGTTTCAGCAGAAGTTTGTGCAGGACAGTCTGTTGTTTCTAAGCATACAGCAATGCCAAATGTATTCAGTCTCCACCCACTATGATCACATTCGGGTGCTTCTATCAGGTCACAGATGTAAAAAAAAATGTAGACAGCTAATTCACTTGCAGAGGAAGGCAGTGGCCAGAATAATACCTGGCTGAAACCGCACCATAAACCTGGGTGTGGTAGTTGTCAGGAAAACTGCATTTATCTCACTGCATTGTGTCAGGTGTAAAGTTAGGTGCAGAGAGAATTGTGGTGTGGGAATGATTTTAGGAGTTGAACTCAATCCCTTAGTTCAGATTGAATTACCTCTTGTTGCATTTTGGGTAGTTTCATGCTCATAACTTTGTCAGAACAGTTTGGGGAGGATGCCAAACATGTTTTGACATGAAAGTACACCAGTTCATAAAGCAACAACAATAACAACACGGATAAGCCAGTAGGGTGTAGAAGAACAGATTCTATCCTGACTGAACACCTATACAATGAATGCTTTTCGTCCAACATCAGTCTGACTTCACTTCTGGAAGAACCGCGAGAAAGCCCTTTTAAACAACGAGTAAAACCTTGACAAAGAAGCTGCAAAGGGTGGGACCAATATCATAATAAATCCTACAGATTAAGAATTTTATTTCATTGAAGCTCCTATGTTTTAAGGCAGGTCAGTGATTACCTTTGACAGAATCGTACATGTCTAATTTAGGTGAGAAATATTGTTCCTCAATACACACTTCATGCTTCTGCTGACAATGTTTTCACGCATAGGAGTTTGCTGGAGTGCAAAGCTAATCCTGAAAAGACTTATTGATAAATTAACTCATATTTTATTGCTGTTCGAGTTAATCATACTCAAACATAGCAAAAAAATAATAAATAAAATAAACTGTTCTCTTTGCTTATAACCTTAGCACTTTGTTTTGAAAGTAGGAATATTTTAATTGCTCTCAGGTGAGATCACGCAGGCTGACGGGGAAATGTTGCAGACAATAGGCTTTCTCTTTCACTGCAAAAGCCCCTGTAGGGCTTTTGACTTTAAACCCAGACTTGTTGGGTCAGCAAAATAAAATGCCTGGGTAGTAAGACTGTGGGCTGTGATTTTACATGCACAAATTGCTATATAGGTTGTGAGGGGTGTGGCAGACACAATAGCACAGATGATACAACAACAACCTGGATCAAGACATTGAGTTTAGTCAAGTACTCCAATACACATAATTAAAAAATAGACCCAACTTAATATTTGGGTTGGTTCAGATCTGAATATCTCTAATCAGTACATTGAGTATCAGATACTCCTGCTCTTAACTCTGAAGGGATCTTTTTTCCAGGACTGGGAGAGAAAGCACAAACAGGTGGTGGCTGTGTACCGCTCACATTTACTAGCAGCTGTACAGGTCAGTTAAGAATGCATGTATATGCACAAAGTAAATGTAAAACTGTCTCGTTGTTAAGTGTATGTTACATGTGGTTAGTTGAATATGTGTAGTTTGTTTTATCTGGTTCATTCATGCAATGCTTTCATATTTGGTTTGATTCCTGAGCTAATCAAATTATGTTTGTACTGCAAAAAAAGAGAGAACAAAATAGATTATGAGCAACTTGGCTTGTTAAATTACAGTTTGGCCAGATAAATATATGTACTCAAAAAAATGTTATGCACGTCTCTAGATGAAATCAGCTTAATCTGTTGATTAACCTTATACTGTTTATACGTGAAGGTAGGAGAGAACCTCTTGGACTTCTTTAAAAATTACCTGAGCTGACCTTGTTGGTAGTTTTAACTAAGAACTATTGGTATGCCTCGGTTGACCAGTGTCTGAAAGAGTTCAGTCAAGTTCCCAAAGTGGAAGAAATTCAGAAATGTATTAGTTTAATTTTGCTGCAATCAGACCAGAGATTTACAGCATAATCTTTCCCCGGTAACGGGCTTTGGCACTTTACTCAACAGGGTCGGATGGATGAAGAGGTACAATGTCTGCTGCTTCAGATCCTGAGGATGTCACAGCAGGGACACTGAAGTCTCTGCAACTGGCACCACACATGTAAAGCTCCATCACTCTAATCTATAGGACCAAGATAAGGGAGACCTAAGTTAGAATGCCAAACACAGCCAAAATGTGGTCCGACATCGCTGCATGTGTATATTATGAACCTCATACAACAACCCTAATTCTTGCCTGATTAGTAATATTCAAGAGAATTGAATGGGGAGTGCCTCTGTTTTGTTTTTTTTTATTTGTAAGAATCTAATGATAGGAGATATGTAGATACAGAGTGGGTATTTTGATGATAGAATCAAGCACTGATTGTGTGACAAGTCTACTGATTTTACATGAAGTTGTTATAATAAAAAGGAAAACAATTGCTCTCTCGTGTAATTATTTTTCACATTTTAGTCAAAAACCTTAGAGGTAGAGGTCCACCTTTCAGCTGGGTGGCTATGGTGTTCAACTGGCCTTGTCAAAGTTTATACCTTAATCTAATTGAAGGATAGTGGTATAACTTGCAAATTGCTGCCCATAGATGATCAACAACCAATTTGGCAAAGGAAAATTCCCTTATCTGCTTTTGTTAAGATGGTACAAAGATATCTCAAAAGACATCCAGCTGTAGAATTAGCAAAATATCTTCTCCTAAGTACTAACTCAAAGGTGTACAATGATGTACATAAATGGTTTACTCACTATTTAGCTTCAGTTTTGAAAACTATCTTTCCTTCCATTTAACAAATATTCAGCACTTTTTGTTAATTCAAAATGAAGCTTTTAGACAAAACCATCTATTTTAGTTGATCTAAAACTAGAATAAAACAAACTAATCCTTTAACTCAGTAGCATAATTTCTCACTAAAATTGAGAAAAACACAGCCTAATTTAAGTACATTAAAGTAAATGGTTTTCACAGTCAGTGGTGTGGAACCAGTTAATCTCCTTAGTAATAATATTTTGTAAAAGAGCATTTGGTCTCCATAGGTCAAGACACAATAAAGAGCAATATTTGACCATTCCCCTCTAGGTAATATTTTTATTGATGCTAGCAGGTGGGGACAAAGGTCTGTCAATGAAGAAAGTTAAGGAGTCACGATTAACAACACACTATTTTATCTGTACCCTTTCATAATTTATTTTATTGACTAAACATAATAATGAAGAAGGGGAATTTTTTTTTTTTTTTGAGAAATTCCTGAGAACGTAAAGGGGAGAAAAAAGCATTAACAAATATTCACATTCTGATCTCATCAAACGATTTATCTAATTTACCTGTCCTTGGTATACAGAAGGAAAAAAAAAAATAAAATCCAAAAATACTACAGTGACACAGATGTAATGAGCCACTTCCTGGTGTGCCCTGAAGAAACAACACAAACCTGTTTAGCTTAAATACAAAGATGTGGACATGGTCATTAAAGTACCGAATTTTCCTGAGCCGGGACAAACGAAGGGATTTCACAACCTTATCGCTATTTTACGTCCAATCACTGCAGAGAAAAGCAATCGGTGAAAGGAAAGGAAATCTTTTCTGAGGATCTCACAAAAGAGATTAATAATAAAAACAGCTGAAAGGCTGTGATTATCTAGCAGAAACGGGAGCAGCTTACATCACTGTTTACAAATATAACAGCTTAATTATCCCGAACTTTGTTTATCTTTTCATTGGCATGAGAAGAAAATGTAGTCTTTTTGCAATGCGTGCAGAACTGCACATCATGTACACTGAGACAAAGGCCTGCCAGTGTAGTTATTAAGGCACTGGGAAAAATACATGCAGGTACCTCTCAACAAATAATGGAATTAAAACTTTAATTTAGTTATTCAATTCAAAAAGTAAGACTCCTGAGTCTAACCTTTCTCTGAGGTTCAGGTAAGGACAGTTGTCTGCCCAAATAAGTTAAGTGTTACCACAGCCATTAAAGCAGGTGTTGGTACTTTTGGCAGTGTACGCAGTTGCCAAATTCTCCAGAAAAATGAAATCAGCATCTCTTTACAGCTTGTAAGTAGAGGTAAGACTGAGTTGCGCTAAAATTCCTTGAGAGACAGGCGGCTGTGTTGATTTTGAACTTGAAAAAACACAGTGGACCAACACCAGCTGACCATAGCTTCTTTAGCAGTGACCTGTTGTGACTTACTCTCCTGCTGGTCACGTCAGTGTTCTCACCTATCCTATCATTGTAGAGAGAACAACATGGTCGTAATATAACATTTCTTGGTTGTAATTAATTATTTTTTTAAAAAATTGCAATATTTAGATTTGTTTCATGGAAGCAAATTTTTGGGACTCAATAAGATTAACATAAATGAATGCTTAGGAGATGCCACTGTGTGTGATGATGTATCTATAGAATATATGAATTTCACTCTTAGTTGTATTAAAGACTTAAATTATGTCTGATATTCCAATTCACTGAGATGTACCTGCACAGTCAGTTAGAAATGAAGACATTAGCTTTGATTCAGGATAGAGGATCCATTGTAGACTAAAGTCTTCTCGGTCACAGGCTTGTGTAAGTTCATTGTACTGCGATCAACTCCTTACCAACAGCAAACAAGACCACATACATTAATTGATGAAAATGTAGAAAAGCTTCATGTTTTGCTGATACTGTGGCAAAATATAAAGTACATAAGCGTGTGCAGCTCGTACATTGAACACCGTATCAGTGTTTCTCTTTTGTGCCTTCTCAGATACTGGAGACCGATGTAGAAATAGTAAGTCTTTGCATCCCGAAGGGAGAGACGGCCTTCTGTTGCGTCTCAGACACACAAACCTACAGTCATTTTCTGCATATTTGAAGAAATTTGCTTCTCAATCTGAAGACTGACATGTTTTGAGTTGATATCTGTGACAGATAATCGGTTTCAGTTTTTCCTCTGGTCATGTTCATTGTTGGCAGAAAGAATGGCCGGTAACAATGTGGCCGTGGATTACTGGAAGCACTTGTTAGATTTTTATGTTTATGATGTGGCATTCTGGATTCTGGTTCCTGACAGCCAGAAGAAAGAAGGAGCTTGACTTGATTCTGCACTTTCATGGGAAGTATGTTCAAGGCAAAAAAGTATAAGTGTTCTTTCAGGATGAAAAAAGTCATCTTTTCGGTTCTTGGGCCAAATGTTTCCCAGAGTCCAGACAAATTCAGCTGTGAAAAAGGATAGAGAGAAACATATTATGATTACCTACTGAAGAATAACATATTGTGTGAATCAAATATATTTCCATTTAATAGAACAAAACTACAACTAATATATGTTACTATGGTGACACCTCTATAGTCCTATAGTGGCTGCAGTGTCTTAAAAGCTTTTATACCAACAACATTTAATGTGGGAAAAGAATACCTGGTTGTCAGTTGCTTTTTTTTTTTTTTAATTAAAATCAGAAAAAACCAAATGCAAAAGATTTGAGACTGAAGCAGAGGTTAATTTTCCAAGCCCAGCAGGATAAGGAACCTAAAAAATAAACTAGAACTACAATGAAAATATTTAGACCAAAGCATATTTATTAAAATGGCACAGTCAATGTCCACACCTCAGTATCACTTGGAATCTGTGGCAAAACTGGAAATTTCTAGATCACAGATACGCTCCATTGAAATTGACTGAGCCTGAGCTCCATCAGCAAATAAAAGGCAAATAATACAGAGAAAAGTTAAAAAAAAAAAAAAAACATCCATTATTTTCTTAAACTTAAAAATCATAGGTGAATTTGTGTGGCTCCATTATACAAAACTTCTATCAAAGTTTGTGGTTGTCAAAAATCTCCAGTGGTAATAACTTCTTTCTTAGCACACTGAAATGATTACATTTTTAATTTATCTGATTCTATGCTTTTTTTATTTTTTTACCACATGGAAAACAACAATTGCTCTGATTGGTGAAACATTTAGCGTCAGCTGCAAGCAACTTTTAATATTTGCATGTAAAACCATCCAAATAATAATCTCTACTTTGAAAATTAACACACGCTGTAGCTTACCATCTCGCAACAACCCGGGTGGTTCACTGTTTCCTCCGGACAGCTTGTTTAAGATGAAGCTCACTTTCCGCTGCAACAATTGGCAGCTCGTTCTTCAAGTGGTACGTTATGAGATGGCTTATACTCTCAAACAACATGTCTTTAGTTCGGACCTGCATGGGAATAAACAAGTTTTACATTATGCAAACAAAAGTTTAGTGTTAAAAAGGCAAACAAATTGTTTTATTTAAGTCTGGTGTAAATTGAAACAGACTTACTACGCCTTCCGGGTCCACTAGCAGCAGGTGTTTGGGCAGGCCACAGTGCATGCCTGTTAGCACGTACTGCCCAGGGTTGGTGGTGCTTTCACGGACCAGGAAGTCCCCATCTCGAACCAGGAGTTTCTCTGCGTCTCTCCGGCTCATGCGACTGTGGTACCACGTTTCCCTGCGCAGCTGCTCCTCGTTTGGGGCCACAGGGGCTCTGCGTCTCGGCGGGCTGGGCCACTGATCCTCTATGTTTCGAACACCCCCACCTCCAACCTGAGAACCAGAACCCACTAATACACCGGAGCCAGCAGCTCCTCCACATGCCTCATGGAGCTTTAGGGCATCCTCGAAGGGCCCTGCAGAAGCACAAGAAGTTTAGTTATTCAGTTTAGCTGTTCTGCTTCCGTGTTTCCGCTTCCTTGGGTATGTCTAGGCTAAATCTCAAGACTCACTCATATCAAAGAGGTCCTTTTTGGGACTATCATGTGGTCGAGCCCCTTTATGTCCATCTGCTCCATGTGTAAAAGACTCAAGGTTTTCCAAACTTTGTGTATTTACATACTGGTGCTCTTCATAGTCCTTGCTGCCTGGTTGCTGACCATCAGCACACAAGTAACCATCTAATGCAAGAAATGAGACAAAATCCAATTAAAATAACACTTTAAGAATGTTTTATAGCCTCTTGTTATTGTGACTACAGTTTCAAAATTTGACTCTCCAACAGAGTTGATTAATGTGTACCAAAGTTGTTTTTTCATACAAGAATCACACAGACCTATTTTTTTAAATAACTGGCCTAGAAATCAAGGAAGGCTAATTTCATCAAATATCCAAAAATGTAACAGTTATAGTAAACTGTTATCATAAATGATATACAGCACAGTGCAAAAGGATTAACCTCTTTGCATGTTTCATTGTTGAATTACATGCAAAAGGATCAAACTAATCAAAAACTAAATACTAATACAAAAGAGTGTAAGAAAAAAACTAAGAAATTGAATACAAATAAATAAGTTCACCATGGAACAATAAACAACATTTGCCAAACTCAAAGTATAAAGTGAGAACCTAAAAATACAAATACTGATTATGACAGAAATAAGACGTTTTTGAAAACAACAGTGAACCTCCACAGCAACAAAAGATCACGTTGTCTAGCTAGTTATTACAAACACTTTATGGAGGTTGTTGTTGTCACTAAGTCATTAGGTGTAAGGGGACAAATAATTTTTCACATCGGGCCAATTTTGATTGGATGGCATTTTTCTCTTGATACAATTATTATTGAACATTTCTTTTAGCACCTACTCAAGCTTTTATTTGTTTTTAAAAAATTGCTTCATGATCTTAAGCACGTAAGTGTGAGGGGGGGAAGCAAAATAGAAGAATTTTATCAAGGGGGAAAAGTACGTTTTTCTTAACCAGCAATAGCTGCTTTCGGCCACAAGGTGTCTCACCTGAGCCACAGGTCGTCTCAGTGTCCCAATGAAGCTCATAACAGAGTTGACCGAGTGGATAAGATCCCTGCTCTCTCCTGGCCTGAGAGCCCATCTGTCAACACAACAACACATTTTAAACACACAGCTATCTCTTCTCCCTTCAATGCAGTTCTGAAACACACAATTTAAATATTTCCTTCAGTACGTCTGTATACAGTGAACAGGCAGCATAATGTGGCATACAGTTTCTTTTTGTGCAATCATGTCTATAATAGTTATGGTGCAGGCACATCAAGATGAATTATAGTGCATATATTGGGAGCTTGTGTGGCATAATTCTGTTTTAATGTGGGGAAGCAGCAGACAACCAGCTTGAGGGATGCTAAGTCAACCATGGCATTTTGGTAATAAACTTTAATTATATAGCAGATTATGAAGGTCAGCTGTACTTTATATAACATCTTTGAAAATATTGGATTGCAAGACAGCCATTTCACTGCTGGCAGCTAAAGTGTTAAATTGCAATAAAAACTGTAAGAGTATGTCAAAATTTAGCTGAAAAATATCAATACTACATATAAGTTATCGTGTCAACTTTACAGGTGCATAAAGACAGAATTTCACCTGCACAGTTCTTAGCAAAGAGTCACAAATGCACATTAAGAATCCACAACCTGACAAGACACAGTTTTCACATTCATGATGCTCACCTGAGTTGCAGTCTTGCTCTGTGGCTGGGTGTGGATGTGACCCAGCAGGGCCCCAGTGGGCCTCAGCCTGGAGTCCACGACTCCCCCAACAGGAGGCTCCTTCCCAGGAATGCTGTTGTAGTAATCATGCTCCGATGCATCTTCGTCCTCGCCCCACACCGGCTCCTCTGTCCTGACAGGCCTATAGTCAAATGCACATTCTCTGAATTCATGGCTAAATGTCACGGTGAATAACCTAAGATTTTCTAAATGCTTTCCAGTTCAACTTATTGCCATAATTAATTAGAAAAGGAAATCTCAGTTTACAGTTGCGCATGTCCAAATGTGATCTACAAAACTCGGAAGGCTTGCTGCCGGTCACAGGAAGGTGGATGTTTATTTGAAACCAGAACAGAAGATAAAGCTAAGCTTGAGTTTCTGCTGTGTTTGCAAAAGCGTCATTCAATAATTGATGATTGGTAAAAATGTGACAATATCTAAGCATTCAAAGTTTCAAACAAACACAAGAACAAAAATATTCAAAGATCAACAGTAGATCAGGTTTTCTAATGTAGCCAATATGCTCTATACATGAGGTAGCACAAAGGCATAAAAAGCCTAATATTTAACACTCTTCTGTGTTTTTGTTGTTGTTATTTACTTATGACGTCATGTATGCTGCTGTTTCAGGACTGTGTTACCTCTCAACAGATGACATGGTTTTAGGAGGGCTGTGTAGATACTGTTTGAACTGCAGCTCAAAAGCCTGGCCAATGGTACTGATGACACTCTGGGCTAAGCCGTCCGAACACTCCAGGATGTGACATGCTGTAAAAAAATCCAAAGGGTTATGGACCCATACAGAAAAACAAGTACCCACGCACATCATCAGTATATGTAAAATGCAATGTGGATGATTTATATAATGATAAATACAAATTTAAAGGAGTATAAACACTTTGTGTGCAGAAAAATAAACCTTACCCCTTTGATTTACTGGATCTTTGGCTACATATGCAACATAATCTGGTGTGTCCTGCAGCAAAGAAAATGGAAAGTTCAATTAGACCAAACATAAATCAAAGGTTCTTAAGTAAACTAATTGATTTTTGGGCCATAAAATTAGAAACCAGTAAAATATAATTGATATGGATATGTTAAGATGAAAATGTCAGTTCCAAACAGCAGGCATGGAGAGTCTTGGGGTTGAAAATGCCACACTCACTGTGTCTCCTCCAGAGGCAAATGAGATGGACTGCATGGGATGGTGTGCAATCACCTGCAAGATACACATGTGTGAACATGAGTGGCATGAGACCATTTCATACAATCTAAAAACACGTACAGTCAAATATGCTTTTAAAAAATTAAGAACTTGATTGGAAATCGATGATTCAGTAAGACCAATAATCAATCAGTCAGTTAGTTAAATTGATTGATTTTTATTCTACTGTATACAAATTGATAAAGATATGAAATAACTGTAATAAAAAAGAAGAACATTATCGTAATGTTTAGCTTTCAGCTGCTTGAGTCAGAAAACTGTGCTCTGATGGTTCTGTTTTTGACGCTTCAGGAGAGTTTGCCTGACAACAGCAGTTGTCAGATAAAGACCAAGCAAGGAATTGGACCTCTGTTTCTGCAGCTGCTCATACAAATCTGGGACAAATGTTGGGAAAATCTTCAATGTCCCCTTCAGCTTCCCTTCAACTATCCACTATCTGCATACTCTACATTGCAGCTGAAGTACCACGCTGAGATGTAGTAAGTGAACACACTCTCAACAAAAGCTTTGTAGAATGTTGTGAGAATGCTGGCCAGGAGGGATATTTGTTTCACTTTCTCCAGAAAGTGCAGGGTTCCAGCGGTATTCTTGGATTCAGAAGGATTTAATGCAATACAGTCTTTCCACTGCATTCCTGTGGTTGCTAGGGGTGCATGGTCAGGCTGTAGAAATTGTAGACTCTTTTTCTCCATGTTACAAATGGACAAATTTGCATCAGCCCTCAAAGGTGTTTGTCTTCTTTCCTTTACACATACTCATTACTTCCAAGAACAAGATCATGCATTGATGCAGACTTGGGTGTTAATAGTGTGAAAAGTGATGATTTGCACAGCCTTGAGACACTCCAGTCCTCATTGTAATAAGAGTTTGTTTGACCCACTTTACTTGTTCAAACAGAACAAGTAAAGTTGATCTATTTGTCTCCAGAGAATGATTGTATTATACAGAGGTTTCTGGATGAGCCTTTTTGCTGTCCAGATGAGTGAAAGCTCTGTGCAGTTGGATTTTAAAGACCTTCACACTACCACTGATCTTGAAAGGCACCAACACTAAATAAGGAGAGCTGCCTAATTTAGTCTTTCAGGTTGTAGTAGTAGATAATTTCACCTGTCGTGTAGTTGGGACGAGAAGTCCAAGGCCATCTACAGAAATGTTGACAGCGATGTTCATGCCTGCAAATCGCAGGTTACTCTTTCCCATGACTGACTGTAGAGCTTTGTTTGGAGTCTAAATGAAAGGAAAATGAATGCAACCACGTACAGATGTTAGTTGAGTTAATTAAAGCCATACATGTTTTGGTGAAATAATACTTATTATAAGCATATGACACTGAAGTAAAGACTCACGGTAAAATATTACTACTGACCTTTTTCCTCCAAGCCCCCTTTCCACCAGGCACGGCCTCACAAAGTCTGTTGATGGCTTCCCTGATTAAGAAAATGTGGAGAGGATGCTGGTCACACGAATGAAAAAGACATTGGTCACTTGTCATAAACAAGCCTTCTGAAGTAAACTAAAATCCTTTATTGAATTACAAGAATCTGGGAAAATTAGGGCAAATTTTAGTCAGATGTGCTGTGTCCCAAATCTGTTACAATTCAGTGGTGAACAACTGTTTTCTATCTGGCCTGTTGTTCACAAACTGATCTATAAAATGTTATGTGAAAGCTGAGATTCTCTGCTAAGTTACAGAAAAAAATAATCCCAATGTGATGGAGGAAAAAAAGTACAATGCTTGTTGTGTTTACATGTGTTTTGCACAAAGCACTTCTCTCTCCAGGATTGCTCCAACTCTGCAGTGAAACAGCTGCAACTTGTGGGAATGGTGACCTAATGGCTACTGAAAGCCTTATTTCTCTGTGTGTCTCTGATGGTGGGGGTGAAGAATAATGTAGACTTGAGAGTGCAGCTCGCTATCTGTCCGCCATGGGACGGTAGAGACAGGAATCAACAGGCCCGGCTAGCCCTATCGAGTAGCTCATGAATATTTAAAAAGCAAGCGCCCTGGGCCTTGTCTCGGGTAAAGGTCTTCTCAGGGATTTTTGAAAAACACCACCACGTTCAAATGACTCATGCTGATGAATACAGAGGGAGGTGGAGGGAAAGGAGGAGAAGAGAGAGAAGTTGTTGTTATTGTCTGCAGTGCTTGTCTTTCCCTGTTAGTCCTGGTGTATACTAAATGCTTGTTTTTTTTTTTTTTTTTTTTTTTTTATTTTCATGAAGTGGTAGTTGTAGTCATCAAATTGGGAGAAACGAGAAAAAGGTCAACCCACTGGGTCTTGCAAACATATTAATACCAATTGAACTTTTTGAGATTTTGTCACATTATTAACTGCAAACTTTTTATTTTTATTTTTTTTTCCATGATAGAACAACACAAACGAGTGTTGATCTCATGGAAGAAAAAGTAGAAGAAAAAGAAAAGAATCTGAAATGTCTGTCATGAATTGACTGAACCACCTTCAAATTATACCAGCAGTTGTTTTGAAAACTGATCAACACCAAATTTTCATCTATAGACCTTTTTTAACTCTAGATTTCTTAGTATTTTTCTTGCTCAGTTAGATCGAAAGAACAAGATCAGTAACGATCAATTTTAAAGTCTTGCCACAAATTTTCAGTTGGATTTAAGTTTAGAGTTTTCCTGGGAAAATCTAACACGTAAATATAACTGTTCTATAACCTAACCTTAATATATCCCTGTCTGGTTTCTTCCTCTGTCTTCATGATGCTATTTGTCACTAATGTTGACAAAGAGGTAAAAAAAATAAATAAATAATTACCTGAATTTATCTGAACAACCAAATCAAATTTAAGAGGAGCAAAAAGAAAAATAAAATTATGTCCAAAACATAAGCAGCCAGAATAGCCCCAGCAGGGTTAATCCCTTTGTTTTTCTTTTGCTGTTTTGTTTTGCACACCCATAACCTCCTCCCTCTCAAGAACTCGCAGCCAAACACATTACCCAACAGGCTGCGTTCACAGAGACCACTGCAGCTTTCCACTGTCATTAGCAAACATCATCAATTATAGATCCCCTCCTCTATCACTCCATCTCTGCTGCATCCTCTTTTCCTCCTCTCCCCCTGCACTTAAGCTTTGGAAGCATGGTAGGCTCAGATTACTGATGATCGATTGTAGAGGAGAGATAGGAGGGTGAGAGGCGGAGGGGAGGAGAGACAGAGAGGAGGAGGGAAGAGGAGTGCGCTGCTTCTTTGGGGTTGAGGATGACAACAACGTCACATGTAGCGCAGGGAAACAAAAGGGACAAACAAAAAGAAACTAGCATGCCAAGAGTTTCAAGTCTGAACTGCAGGAATTGGAATCATCTTTGATGCATTTATGGAAAAAAAAAATGCTGATCCACCAATTACTAATCAAATTAGGTGATTTAATTAAGCATTTTGATCTAAACATTCATCTAGATATGGAAGCGCTTTAATATTACAGCCGTGGACATGTAAATAAACACTATGCTTATTGGATCAAATTCTCCTGACTCACCACAGGCAGTAAAGACGGCTGCTGACTTACCTTGTCACCTGAGTCCGTGTGTTGAAGTCCAGGGAGCGCATTGACTTCAGCACTTCAATGCAACCCATATACTACAGAGGAAAAGATCAAATCAGATGGAGCTCTGCGGTATGCATAAAAACATATTTTATTCTGATTCCGACCCTATTCTGCATTTAAAATACAAATGTTTTTTTGTTTTTTTTCTGATGCACCATGCTTTTTAGACTATTATATCTTCCATTTAAACGTGATAGTTCCCATTTACATTTTATGTTACATCCGCAGACTAAACATGAAAGCAACTGCCTAGCACAGTGTTGCAATAATGGCTGTCAAATCAGGGTGCTAATGGCACCTTGACTAGATTAGTATCACTCAGCTCCAGATTGCGTACAAACTGCAGCTTCTGAACCCTCTTGGGGGGGACGATTATGTGTGAGGGTGTTTGATCCTGCAGGCAGTTCATGTGAGAATGTCGTCTGCATCAATGTGAGAAAAAAAAAACTGTCATAGAATAAAATCCGGGATATTTCTGTCTGCTATAATTAATAGGGCAAAATCATCTCCAGGAACACTTCTCAATATCTGGTCGATTGTTCCTGCTACAGATGAATAATGGAATCAGTGTACTGAAGAGTCACAAAGTTTAGATCCAGAAAACGCTCATGTTTTGTCTTCTGTCCGGTTAGCTTAGTGTTGAGAAGTTTTTAACACTGTTAACACTTCTTATGAGAAGTGCTCTCAAAACTGATGCTTTTCAGTTTGTCAAGCAAATGGGATAAACGTTACAGAAGGCTCAATGACATTTTTAGTTTCACACATTGCCTTGAAAAGATTTTCACATGTTCTGAAGTTATAGACCCAAGCTTCAATATAGTGGAATTATTGTTATCCTTAAATTTATTGCATAGAGAGGAAAGAAAAGCATGGTTTTCAAATTTATTTAATGAATAAAAATCAGAAAAATGTGGCATACATTTGCATTCATACCCCTGCACTTCAATTAAATTGTCAAATAAGAGTTCAATTTGATCTCAGCACAAATTCAACTGTTCTGTTAGAGAACATTAATGAACAAACAGCATCATGAAGATCAGGGAAGACAGCAGGCAGGTCAGTAAACAAGTAGGAAGCTTTGGGTATTAAACAATAACTTAAGCTTCATAGATCTCACAAATCACACTACCCCATACATAAATAGAAAGACACAACTACAAACCAAAAGGTTGTCCACCTAGGCTGTAGGCTGTGCCAGGAAAGACTTGATCAGAGAAGCAGCCAAGAGGCATATAGTAACTCTGGAGGAGCTGCAGAGATCCAGAAACCAGAAGGGAGAATCTGTCAACAAGACAATGCTCCACAACTCTTCAACATTATTACTGATGCTGTTAGTAGTGCAAATTATAGTTTGCAACAAGGCATAAAGGAGATACAACAAGCATTTGTAAGAAGATTCTCTGGTCTTATGATATCATGATTGAACTTTTGACCAAATGCAAAGCGAGGAGAAAAACTTGCAAGTAAACATGGTGAAACATAGTGGTCAGTAAAAAGTACAATAGAGGGCAGTCACTGAAGTCCTCTAACCCTGTTAGAGACAGCAAAAGGTTTGGGACTGAGAAAAGGCCATAAACGCACAATCAGAGCAACAGTTTGGAAACCGTCCTTTTCATTTCACTGTGTTTTAAGATATAAAAATCCCAACAACATACACTAAAGTTTGTGCATGCGACACGACAAGATGCGGAAAACTTCAGAGGGTAGGAAAATTTTACAAGGCAGCGTATTTGGAGGAGAGTTCTTTGCAAGAAGCAACCACACAGCAGAGATTAAGAGACAGATAGAGGACCTCTGAGTCTAAATGAGCTTAATAAGCTTTCTAATCAGATTTAGGCTTGCGGGAAGTCTTCCATCAAGAAATTTGTCCCTTTTTTTTTCATTTCCATTTCATCTGCTGATGCAACATCTCCCCACACTCACAACCTCCACCCTTTCTCATCAACTGGATGTTGTCCTTCTAGGCTAAAGCTCTGACTTATACATCCCATGACCAGAGATACCGGGTTCTCAAGAAACATTCCTTACAAATTTAATAAATCTTCTCAAACTCTGTTGTAGATGCCTCTCTGAGATAAATTCTGGCAGCTGGGTTGTTTGTCATGTCAGGGAGTCCTAATTTTGTATCTGGAGGCAAGAATCACAATAGATGTTGCACAATGTTGGCTAAACGGACGAAAAACACCAAACAGATTCTTTTTAGAGCTCAGTCAGTGAATGCCATGCCTGCCTGGCATGGCAGGGAGTGGGAGTAAAATGTTTTTTGATTTTTTTTTTTTTTTGAAAACTTAACAAGTCACTTTAAAGAAGATCAATATGCATAAGAAGACTGTTAAAAAAAAACTTCAATGAAACAGAGCACAGAGAGCTTAATATGTGTAATAATAACACCCGCTGTGGCAGCTGCAGTGCTTGTTTTAATGGCTGCGGCAGGCAGTCCTCTGGCTAACAGAGATAGACGTACGGGAGACACAACACACGACATGTCTTTATGGACACCAGGAAGATATAAATACATGACTAAGAAATCCATATGTCTGCCATGAAGAGGACTGAAGGTCTGTGACTGACTGACTATATAAGCAAACTGAAACAGAGAGAGAGAGAGGGGTGCTCACTGGGATGATAACCAATTCACTGTCCCTCTGACACTAATACATGCAGCGAAACGCTCCTCCCTGCATGGATGTGCCACTGAATTGCTCATACAGGAGCACAGCAATTCTGTTATTTTCCAAACCGCCTCTTACAGGTCGTCTGTGACGACTGTTGCCACGCCTACAATGCTGGACTCTTAGAAACACATAGGGATCATTAACAGAGACATCGATCAGAGATAAGAAGAGCCCGCACGACAAAGCTCGGAAAGCAGAGCTCTGTGACGAGAAATCACCTTTATGAAACATTCCGACCTCTCCTGCTCCTGATCCAACTGCCTCATCCTCGTCACATGATGCAAATAACTGTGATTAAACGTAATTGAATATAGGAATGAATGGTGCTCGCATAATGTCATTAGAAATTGCACTCGGGCCCCCAGACTGCAGTAATCAAGAGCCGCGTCATTAAGTTTGAGGAGGAGGGGGAGGGAGCAGAGGTGAAGTGTCATCAAGGGGGACGCCATGGAGAGACGAATGATAAACAAGACGCAAAAGGATCCAGATAGCTTGGATTTATGAGATTTCACATCTAATAATTAGTTTATCTACCCTGTTTTTATTTATTATTTATATATTAAAAAAAACAAAGTTCTTTAATCTTCTAAGTTCCCCTTATCCTCCCCTAACTAAACAAACAACAGCATATCATATTCATAGTCATGATTATAAGAAGCAACAGATAAAACTGATGCATAAAATCAGTTGACTTGCTTCATAGATAAATGTAAACAGGCTCAAATCCACACAAAGAGAACCACTCCCACACTCAGAGCTCGCAATCAGGCAGATTACATGCTCCATAAACAGTTTTTGTTTTAAATACAGTGTGACACAAGCCATATTTATTTAAAAGTGTGGCTGAACAACAGTAGCCTCCACAGTCAGGAGACATAATTTTATGGTTTATTTTTTCTCTACCCCGAAACCGTAAGTGCAGCATGATACACACTCTTAACCAGCAGCACCAAGCCGTCTATCTGGATGAAATTATGTATTCCCTCGGCACTGCCACATGAGCTGCATAACAAACTGCCTGCTGTTGAGATGCTTTGGTTTGTTTTTTTCACATTCACATTTGGATGAATGTGGGTAAATAAAAAATTGCAGCCTTGATATTCTCTTCTTCCAATGGGAGTCTTTAATTATAGATGCCTCACTTATTTTGCATCAAAATGATCAAATTTTCTCTTAATAAGCAAGAGAAATACAAAAACAAAATCTGATTTTTCAAAGATATATATTAAATGCTTCATGACTGAAAACTCCAAACATTTCTAATCTTTACATAAATCAAAGGGCAATAGTTAGGGATATAAGTTTTGGCGCATAAATGGGAGCTCATTTATGCACCATGAATGAGCTCCCATATAATGGGATGTAATGGGAGCTATATCTGTCAAGTAAAAACATATGAGTGTGTCACTAGAGTTAACAGTGAACTAATTATCCTCCTTTTAAATGTACTTACCCTAACAATGTAAGAAGCTCCTTGTCCCACAATTTTCTTGTCTGGGTGCAGCCAACCCTGAGAGGGCTTGTGGATGAAGCTGCCCTTGGTGTGGAGCTCATCTCCCCCCTGCCACATGCACTCCACCCTTGTCCTGCGGTTCATTCCTGACCTGGAGCTGCTGGAGACACCAGGGCTCACCATGACCTCTGTTGTGACCCCAAATCCATGTCCTACTGGACCTCCAGAGGCTGCAGTTTGTGCTACGGCCCGCTGTCCTCGGATGGCCTGCAAGGAACAGGGGGTGACACAGACAGGGTCACAGGAGTTAAGTACGGCTGCAAGGCTGGCCACAGGGCCGCTGGCTGAGCTCGCCCCACTGGTCCTGTTTGATGGTGATGAAGATGAGGCCTGGGAAGAAGCTGTCTTGGTTGAGTCCTTGCTAGAGCTGGAGCTGGATGGGCTTCTGCTGAGCAAGGAGTTGGAGAACTTCCACTGAGGCATCTTGGGGATGAGCATGCAGAAGGTTGTGGTGGCCTCCTGCTCCCCATCCAGGCAGGGGGAGTCTGCCAGGGCTGCGGCCCCAACCGAGGAGGAGGAGGACCTGGCGCTGGGATCCAGAGGAGGCAAAGGAGGCAGGGGGAGACTCTGTGCGGAGGAGGAGACCCCCGGTGTGGCCACGACTTTGCTGCTCATGGCTAAGCTCTGCATCAGGTCGTCAGAGGAGGTTACAGACTCGTTGCGAAAGCGGTCATACTTTGGCTTAAGGAGCATGCCCGGAGGAGCCGCCTGAAGCAGGAGCTCAGAGAGGGGATAACTTTCAGAGGATGGAGGTGAGAAGGGAATGGGGAGTGGGGAAGGGGAGGGATGGAGTAATGAAAGAGGAGAGGAAAACAAAAGAAGAAAAATTCCCAGACCGCGTCCTATATCCTTGTCAAAGTCAGCTCAGCGCTGTGGGCACCTCCGCCTCTCAGATATTGTCCTGCTCTCATGCTGCTGCTGCTGCTGCTGCTCTCCGCCTCCTGCTCTGAGCGGGCCCGCTTCCTCTTGCCGCCTGAGGAGAGATTGCTTGTGCGCTTTCGACTGTCTCTCCTTCTTCGTGGATGATGTCATTGGCCTGTGAGTCCTGCCCTGCCCAGCTGCTCTCAGACAGTATTTGCTGAAACACACATGCTTTAACCGCCCTCCTCTGAGACACAAACACACATTCTGTAGATCACCTGCAGCTCTGTATGAAGCTACAATTCAGCAAATTACTCCATTTTGGGTTGTTCAAAAGCAAAATCCTAGAATGTAGCCAGAGCAATGCATTTCTAATTATTAATGGGTTCATGTTGCTGCTAATTAGATGACAGTAATAAAAGTCTAACAGTTCTGATACCGGCGTAAAAGAAGGTGGTAATCAATACTGCTGCTCAGTGTGTTAACCTGCAATCAATAAGATGTTTTTCTTTTCTTTTTTTTACATAAATCAATAAAACATAGACTGAATACTGAAACAGAGGACCAACAAATATGCAACAGAAAATATGATGGCACTTTAATAAAGTAAAAAGGAACCCATGAACTTATAGTAGAGACATGGGAACAAGACTAAACCAATTAGTCAAAGTGAATTTTGTATGAGTCAGCATGATCTCATTTCACCCAAGCTATATAGAAGCACCTAACAAAAGGAACAATGGAGTCACCATCTTAAAGGATGACCCATCTGACAACATCCAATCTTTTCCATTTGCTTGGATTGTCTTTCCCTCCACCCTCTCATCCACCTCTCAGGGGAGCAATCAGGCATCTCAGCGTGACCCTTTTAGCTCTTTACTTGCACCTTCCCCTGTGTGTTTCACTAATTCCCTGCCATTTCTACTCACTTTTCTACTCTCTCATTTTGAGTGGGGGTTTACTCAATTAACCATAACATTATGAATAGTCAAGGGATGGCCTAAGAACATCTGGGGCTCCCCTGGGTGTGTACTCATATGTTGGGATTGTTGGGATCTTCTAGCTTCCTTAAAATTGAATCAAATATTTTAAGCAGATATATAGTTTGGTTGTTTGAGGGAAATTTCTGCTTCTAATCCTGGTGGACTCTCTGCTGTCTCACTCAGGATGAAGCTGACAGAAGTTACTTCTGTTTTAAGGTTCTGCTCCAAATATGGTGGAGTTTGAGTGGTTGCCAAAATTGTGCAGCTGGTGATATGTGCAATATTAACATCTAATGTCAGAGCACATTTCACCAAGTTGATTACCTGTCAGCTGATATGCTGCATTTAATGCATTGTGCTATCCTTTTAAGAGGCTCCTGCTCTTTTTGCCACTCTGCCTTCAGCACTTTATCACAACAATGTTTTTTCATTAAGCCTTTAGCAATGTTCTTGAGAGCATTGCACCAAGATGCAGGTCATATGATGAGCTCTGCAGATATGCAGTTCCACCAGGTGTTTGCTAATTGCTGCTGCCACTAGTCTGGAGGAGCTCTGTGGGGAAAACACGGGGAGGGATGCAGTGCTTGGTGAGAGCAAGCATTAATGCACCCCAAATGGTTGCCAAGGAGATTAAAGGATTTCTCTAAATTACTTGAAAGAATAAAGCAACGCTACAGGTACGTTTTGATGAGGGAATAACTTTAGAGCTTGACGTAAAGCTCAAAAAAGTCAATTAATACACCACCTTTAAAAAAAAGTTTTTTACACGTAATATTTTATCTTAGTGTAATACTTAAATCACATCTAATTCATTCTTAACTTCAATTAGATTTCCTAAACTGAAAGAAAAATTTTACAACATAGTATTTCAACTATTACTGCATCATTTCTACTTCTTGAAATTTATCACATCTTAATAAAAATATTCTCTGAAGGAAACACGTAAACATTCAGAACAATACCAAACAAAAATATGTTGGCTGTACAAAGCCATGAAAAAGTATTTTTCCATGTATAAATTTCTATTACTCCTTAGGATTGCTTATCCTAAGGAGTATTGTGACTCCTTACACAACACTCCTGTGTGAGGAGTGTTGTGTACACTCCTTACACAGGAGGTCACAACAGTAACAGGTCACAACAGTAACAGGTACATAATTAATCCAGATATATAAAAATGAAAAAGCATTTCAGGAAAAATAATGTCCCTACCTATAACAAAACATGGTGGTGGCAGTGTGATGGTCTTGGAGTACGTCGCTTCTTTGGGCTACTTGCCAAATCAAAAGAATTATTAATTTGTAGAGCTGAAAATTCTTAGGGACAATTTTCAGCCTTGTCCCAATTTTGAGGTCTTTGTGACCTCAAAAGCACTCAGGTTATTTAGCAGAATAATGATTTGTAGCACATGAGCAAGTTTCTCTAATACACTTAAAACAACTCACTGTTTTGAACTGATCCAGTCACAGTCTTGATTTAAATCAAATTGAGAAGTTGTGTCATGACATTAAGCAGATTGTTTATGCTTGGAATGTCTTTCCTGTGGTTGAATTAAACCAATTCTTCTAAGAATTGTGGGGGGGGAAAAAATGCAAAAAATACAGACTGTGGGTGGCTGTCTTCAAAATACAGCTGTTGCCTTTCAAGGGCTGCAGAACCAATTATTAGATTTTTGGAGATATTTTCTGATTCATACAGGTTGTTGTCATTTTCTCTCAACAATGGAGTCATAATTTGAATACTATGTCATTTATTTTCTCAGGTTAACACTGTCTGGTATTAACATTTATCTATTGGCATATGAGACATAAAATTATTTAAATGAGCAAAATAAATCTGAAAGGGAACACATACTTTTCACAGCACTCTAATAGTGGGAAATAATTCAGAATATCAGGATTTTAAATATTTACCTCAGAATGAAAAAAGATCAAGATCTCCTAATTTCTGGCAACTTCTAGCTGAAAACATCTGAAACGACGTGTTCTTCAGCTCCCAAGTTCTGCAGAACAATGAATGAAAGTAAGAGCAACTTATTTTTGTAATGGACAACAGGTAAAATATAAAACCAGTGTGCCTTTCTGTAAATAACTACTTATTTTTTGTTTGCTGCTTAGTCATAAAGTTACTGATAAACCAGATGTGATCGATGTATGTTGACTGATCCAGCAACAGCGAGCATTTCTCAGTATGTTTTGTTCTCTCTTTCTAAGAAAAAACCCACACTAACACAGATAGTAAGAAAAATTTAAGTTTTTATTCAAACTAAATCCAATAATCAGATGTCATTACTATGCAAACAGGCCTTTTTGTACTTTCACATTTATACTGGATGCTAAATTTACCTCAGAACAATGTTTTTTTTGCAGTCATTGTTTTGACAAAAGAAAATTAAATGACACCAGACTTGCATAGAGCCTTTTAGCAACCTCAAAGATGTTTTACAAACAATTTAGTCTTTTCCTTTCACACACGCGCATACACACGCATACACGCACACCGAGGCAATACAATTCACACCTTTGCCCTTACCTAACCCCTAACCCAAAACCAGCATTTACCCTCTTTGGGACCAATAAATTTTATTGAACTTTTCAATAAGGAGCAGTGGGCCTCACAACCCCACAATCCAGACAGAACTAGGTCCCCACAAGGATATAAGGACCTAGTTCACACACACAATATAACTTTTGAATTTCACTCAACCTTTGGCTCGTCGTCCGGTTTTTTTATGTCTTCCAAGGTAGAAATTATACTTTCGTTTTGTACATCATTGCGAAAGGTGCGCGTACAGCATGATTGTCATTCTTGTTTACGATTTCATGGAGTATTTCCCCCCTAAGTCCTGTAACGCAGAGATAGAGAGACGCTAAAGAGCTCTCAAAGGTTTCTGCTAACTCAAATCCCACCACGAGCCAGTTTTCGAACTAAACATAAGTTTACGCAAAATATATACTGCTTTCCTATTCAAAAGAAGAGAAGAAATCATAAAAGCTCATAATTCTGGAAGAAAAATATCACGTATTTCAACTTATATCCTGGCTCTTTTGGTTTTAGGTTTGAGTGGCTCATCTTTCCACAGCTAGACGATCACTCTGAGCTGCCATCTGGCCAATCAAAAGGAAGCGGGTAACGGTCGGGATTTGAATTGTCGTTGGAAAACAGCGGCAGATGACAGCAGGTTGTTACGCAAGCCAGTTTATTCACTTGGAAACAGGATTATAACTGAGAGAAGATGTCCAAGAAACAAATTTTCTATTCTGACAAGTACAACGATGAGGAGTTCGAGTACAGGTACTGCACTGTTCAAGTTTTCTACGCTGGTTTTATATGCTAACGTTAACATATCATAAGATCACGATTTCTCAGTTCTCTAGCTTTGTGTCTCATCATATAACTTAAAATATACTGCCAGCTTATTTTTGGATCGCGACGTTTTTGTGCTCAGATGAGTTAAGTGACTATTACAAATATATCAGTATTAAATCACAGTTTTCCCGTAAAATCAAAACATCATCCGGCTAGCTGTTAACCATGCTAACAGGCTTTTGCTAACGTCGGTCTCATTAATATTTAAATACGTGGCAGGTTGTTTCAAATGTGATCATATTCACCTCCTTACAGGCATGTGGTGCTTCCGAAGCAGCTGTCTAAGCTGGTCCCCTCCTCCCACCTGATGACAGAAGAGGAGTGGAGAGGACTGGGGGTTCAGCAGAGCCAGGGATGGATCCACTACATGATCCACAAACCAGGTCAGTAACCAAGGATCCAATGGACAGGTTTCTGGATAATGTAAACTCTGCTCTGAATAACTTACTTGTTGCTTGAATATTGCTTATTGTTCTACATTTCCACAGTCGCATTTCTATACAAACATATAAACTGGAATTTTCTTTAAGAAATCTCTGAGAGGACCTGAGATTTTGTTATGAGAACTATAAAAGCGAGTTAAAATGTAACATTCAACCTATCATTTCACAGAGGCAGAGGGTATTCAGTGCTCTATTATGTGCTGATGTACTGGTTTGTCATTAGCAAAGATCAGAAATTTTATGGACAGAGGGGCACCAATGAGGCTTTTCTTGGATGCCTCTGTTTTCTGAATTTCTTTGAGCTCTGACCAGCTTGTTTTCATCATATCAGTTTTTTTTTCTTTAAGACAATATGCAAAGAAGGAATATATATATATCCTGTCAGAGTTTTTGCCATCACAATCTTCAATAACTCTTTGAAGAATATAAATTAATGAGTTACAACATTTAATTTCCCTTTGGGATTAATAAAATATTTTTAAATTTAATTTTGGTGCAGGCAGAGGCTTTTCAATCAGCAAGAAAGCCCATGATAATTACAAGATTATCTTGCATGTTGTTGGTAAATGTATATAGAGAAAATACATTTGGGTGTTCTGAGTTTGAAAGCATTTAACAAGTGGGGTTGGTGGGTGTCTTGTTTTTTCCCCAACATATAACCAGCTAATCATTGATAGAAACCCATAATGGGAAAATTGGCCCATATCAATCTCTGGCCAATTGATCATCTAAAAATAAAACTAGAAACTGGTGTCAGCCAAATTGGTGTATTTCTGCTTAATCCACTCTTACTTCTCAGTATAAAGTTAAACTTTATCTCGTTTTGGTGTGACATTTTAATGTTGCTGATGAATCCAACTTTAATCCAGGCCTCGAGGGCCGGTCTCCTGCAACCTTGAGATGTATCTCAACTTCAACACACCTGAGTCAAATAATGAGGTCATTAGCAGGACGCTGGAGAACTTGACTGCATTTATTTGGTGATTCAGCCATTGGATTCAAGTGTGTTGGACCAGCGATGCATCTAAGAGTTACAGGACACCTTGCCCACTCCTGTAAGCCAACAAATCAGTTGGCATCATTTTATACCCATCTGATTTAGACATTGAAACAAATTTGTGTCCTACACAAAAGATGTTGGAGTTAGTAGAGCAATTCCAAAACTGTTTAAACTCTAATACAGCACTATTTGTACTAGGTTTTACCAAGTAGTAAAGAGCACATCATGGTGGATGTCGATGAGCTAGCATTGTAATGTTAGGGTGAACAGAAGCACTCTGTTATTATTAAAATGACAGGAATCTAATTTTCCTGCTTTTACATGAATGTATTTTTAGAGAAAATGCCTTCATTTAATATTATTCAGTCTTTTCTTAAAAATTAAGGTTAGAATTTCAACTTACTACAATTAAATTATATTTTAACAATGTGCAGACATTTAACCTCTTTCAATCAATTTTTTAATGTTATTTGTGGTGGAATTCCACTTCCCACATTTTGCTCACTTTAAAAAGTGTAAAGAGTATTCATACAAACTCTTACTCAAAATTAAGGAAGAATCATACTTTGAGCTGTCAAGATGTGAAATGAAACAGGAATGTGTGAATTGCAAGTTGAAAGTTTAGGGCTGAAAATTAGATGCAACAAAAGTATGCTCTTTGATTCTCGTACCTGTGTATGTAACAAGAATCATTATGTTAAATGAAGGGATTTACCATAATTTACTGATTGGAAACATTTCTTATTTCCATCAGTTTAATTTACACCATATATCAGAATGAACTGCTCACTCCTGGACGTCTCATCATATTAGACATGACTTGGCTTTTATGTACCTGAGGACAAAATCACACTCTGATTTTCAGTGTTCTACACAGTCATGAAAAAGTGCAAAAATATTCAATAAATATATTGAATTTCCAGAACTAATAAATTATGAAAAAGTCTTTGACATGGTTACTTATTTCACATTAGAAGTCCTTTACCAGGAACTGAAAACTAACTCCAGTGTTTAGTTCATGATTTATACAGATCTAAAAATATAACTACAAGAATTTAATGTCCACATTGTTCTGAAAACTGAAATTGATTATTATTAATAATATAATATTTTAAAGAGTGTTTTTTCATTCTGAAATATATAGTGTTAAAAATCTTTTACCTAGTCTTTTATAGGTTCTGGGACACTTTTCCACTTGGCTGTGTTTTATTTTTTTTCTTGTTCACTGTTAAATCCCCTGCTTTGCATCACTCCCTGTGAGCAGAATGAGCCGTATTGCTAACCGTGTAAAAGCAAAACCACACAACTCTGTTCTTTTTTTTATCTTCTATATAATCTGATTTGTCTTGTCCTCTCTTGCTTTGAATGTGCAGAACCACACATACTCCTTTTCAGAAGGCCTCTTCCCAAGGAATGAATGGGAACAATCTTCAAGCTTAAAGCTCCTCTGCATCATTGAGCTGCACTTCTTTTCTACATATATATTTCTAAAAATGTTTTAAATGATTTTTTTTTTTTTTTTGTAGAAAGCTTTTCATTTTTCTTTCAGAATCCCTACATTTATTTTTTGCTTGTTGAGAGTCAAGCTGCTTTTGTTCACTGTGAATAAAAACCTTGTATATGCTACAGTATGAAGGGGAATGTTTACTTGTCTGTTATACTCCTTAAACATATTTTTTAATGTCTTTCCTTGTTCTACAAGATGCATTTGTGTACTGAGTGACGATAGGGTTTTTTTTTCCTGTTAAACTTTTGTTTATGTAAATTCGTTATATGTTCGAAATGTTGCAAACAATTATTACCTTGTTACTTAAAGAACAAAATAAAATGTTAATTACAATATGTTGTTCCGTTTTTTTTTAAATTTCAGACTTGTTTTTGACTCAGTCAGAAAACCCGACCACTAGTGGCGTGACAAATTCTGAGTGTCTAACGCCCATGGAGTATGCTGGCGCTCTGGTCTTGTGAGCGGTGACGCTCTCGGGGTTATACGTCCCTGGGCCGGGCTTTTCGGTCTTGTCTTTGGGTACGTCGTGACGTCCCAACATGGAGAACGCAGGCTGCCGCGGCCGATACACACTCGGGTCCGTGCTGTTGTATCGGCAGGGTCCGGGAGTCTTGGCTAAATCCTCAGATGGTCCTCCGGCGCTGAAAGTACCCGGCATAGTGTAACTTGCGCTGGCCCTCTTGTTTGGGATGTGAGAGCCCAGGAGCGGAGGCAGGCTGTACTTGTTGGGAGCGGGGACCGGGTCTACCGTGCGGTAGCGGGTGCGACGACCCATCGTGTAGGAGGGCGGTCTGCGCTGCAGGTTGCAGGGCGGAGCTTTCTCAGGACTGTACGTACCAGGTCCAGGTGTGCTGAATAGCTCTTCTACTGATCAGATTACAGGAAAATATAAATACAAAATAATACTGGTGGAGGGTAGTAGGTATGTCACACTAAACATATAAATTAATCGTGTGATAAAATAATTTTCATTTGCTGGATGTATTGTTTTTCTTTCTCTTTAACAAAAACTGGATAAAATGTATCAGTTGAAGATCTGCTCTTGCGTTATTGTGCCATTATCACTGTTATATTAAATTGGCTCAAAACAATAATATTGTTTATTACAATACATTCTGGGACAATTTATCGTCTAGCAAAGTTTGTTATCGTGACAGGCCTAGAGTGTGGTTCAGAGGCAACAAATGAAACTTAATTTCTGGAGCGATCCAAAGGAAATATAGATGAATAAAATGTATGAAGAGTTAACATCCATCCACAAAGAGTGAGCAAAACTTACTCTGTGCTTTCATTCTACTCAACATTGTATATGCAGGTGTGCCATCCTTTCCAAAGCGAGTGATTTTTGCATCAACTTGATACAGAGGCCCTGGACTGGAGTCGAGAGAAAGCACTGCAATAATAAAGCGAAAACCTTCAGAACCCGCTTGACGTGCTTAGGTTTAGAACTATGACGTTCTATCGCCCCCTCGGGGTACAGAGACATTACTGCACCACACAATGTAGTAAAATCTGGTGTGAAGGATAAATCCTGGGAAGATGAAAAGATTTCTTTGAGTTGGTATTTAAATATAAATACATGAAGAAGCATTTTGATATTAACTCAGATGTTTTCACTTTTTTTTCTTTTTCTTTTTTACCAATATTTGACCAGATCATTTTTGAACCCAGTGCAATCTGACTGACTGTAGCGTGACAGTGAGAAGAAAATAAAAGCATCTCCACAGCATTAAACCTTTTTTTTTCTTTTCTTTTCTTTTGGGTGAACATTTTTGAAAAACAAAATCGTTTTTCACATGTCTCAAAACATGTGAAAAACGCTTAGTGACATACTGCGTCTCTAGTCCTGATGCCACTCACGCTTATTACTGATCTTGCTGTGGAAAGAGTAGGCCGGGCTGCTTGGTTTTGTGAAGTCATGGCCGACAAACCCAATGGTGGGAGGCAATCCATAGCGTCCAGGTCCTGGTCCTGGAGACAGGTGTCTGATGAATTTGCTCATACACAACCTCACGTAATCTATATACTCTATTGCATTCACAACACAAATGTTTAAATACACAGCTACAAATGAAAACTACCAATAGTAATTTATTGTGTACTCTAGCTTTGTAAAAGCAGAGTTTCCATTAGGCCATCTTAAATCCCGACGAATTATTGTTAAGCAATCGATTCTGCTCCAGAAGATGTGCGCTGTGGAGCTGCAGCAATCATTTTTCTCAGAACAGAGTGAGTCCTGGCAGGTCGGCACACTGTGTATATTCCCTCTTTGCTCATGTCAGTTAAGTAACCAAAAGCGACTGCAAGATTTAATGCTAATGGTGTTTATATGCCCACACACTATAAAGCTAGATAAATCAATAACAGCATTGAGATTTATTATTTCAGTCAAGCACTCACCTTTCTCCTTCCCTGCAATTGCTGGGTATTTTTTCTCCATTGGGCCAAGGGTCCTTCAGGATTTAAAAACCGTAGCAGCACTACAAAGATATTCACGCAACATGTCAAACTGGATGGAGGTGGGAAACAAAACAGTCGGAAAAAAAAAAAAAAAAACGCAGGAAAAGCAAGTTATGCACCTCATTGAAGTCAGATTGTCATGCCAGCCAAAGGTGAAGCAGGGTGTGCACCAGATGAGCATCAGCGATTCATCTTTCTCTTTACTTTATCCCACCATGGAGAACTTTTCAGTAGCCATTCAGATCAATACTTAGTTTCCTCTGAAACAATCAGGAAACCTGACACCAGTAATGCATATCAAAATGACAACAAAGCGCTAGACTCCTCCCTATAGCTCAAATTGTAACTCTCTGCCAGCTTGCCTCTTTTGTATCGATAATTCGTCCAAAGCAGCTCAGACAGGTGAATAGCCTCCGTCCCAAAAGGGTCGGACATTTATAGGTGCACTGAGCTGGTACTTAGAAACAATGTCATCACTCTGATTCACTCTCATGTAATGCTAGCTGTCCCCCGCAAGGCATGGAACCAAGATCCCCGTCTCCCCCCTTCCTCTTTTCACTCTTTCTGCTCATTGGAGCGTGGACGTGAAACATCACTCTTCAGCCATCCATGCAGTTGCCACAGAGACTGCCTTAGGTAGCTTGCTGTAGTCAGGCCCCCCTGCAGCGGTGGCTTGTTGACGAGAAATGTTTTGATCAATCGTGAACGCTTAGATACAACAGATGCAGAAGCAGCAGAGTGTTTGTCTGGTGTATCGGACTTTCACTTTTGGAAGTTGAACCAGCAACCTCTGAGTTTATCTTCTTATAATCTGGTTACAGTGCCTTCGTTGCGGCTGAATATCAGCAGCACACTAGCTATTTATTTATTTTTTTTGATTGTATCTAGTCGTAGTGATTAGAGACACAGAGGTCTGACCTGCAATCTGCTGGAGGTCGAGGTAACAGAGGGGGCCGACGAGTGACAAGTGCAATCGCTAAACATTAAACTTTAACACGGTCTAGCTCCCTCTCAGCTGTTGCTTTGGTGATATGAAAACAAATATGATGTACATCCATATTTTTGAGGTACACACTTCCAGTTAGAACTTTATGGTCATCATTGTCTTGTAATTCATTTACAACAGCTTTTCACAATTTGAACCAAAAATATGAAGCTAGTGTAGAAACGAAAAGAAACAAATTTTATCAGTATTTTTCTACAGCAAAATGACACCAATTGAACAAGTTATTTATATAAATATCATTATTCAGAAGAAGCATATTTTTTGGTCATAAAAGTTTTACATTATACTTGGACTACACTGTAAAATTAAGTTTTATTCTGAAAATGCAAATGCAAAAATGTCTCTCTCAATTGTAAAGGTTACTGACACTTTTTCTACATACAACTAACCCATTATGACATTGTGGAATGTTTTTTCTTTTTTTCTTTTTGTTTTTTTTTTTCTTTTTGTTTTAGTTTTTTGCCAAATCATTAAAAATAAAATAAAAAAACCCTAAGAAATCACATTTAAACAATTCACAACCTTAGTTACGCAACTAAATAAAAACTGTTCCACATCCTTCAGATTATTCTACAACTTAAATGAAGTCCACCTGGTAAATGCAGTTGATTGGACTTGATTTGGAAAGGCACAAATCTGTCTATATAAGGTCCCACAGTGGTCAGACCTAATTCTAGTTGCTAAAACTCCAGTGTCATTGTACATAATCATGAAAGTTTAACATAAACTTTGAGTCGGTGCAAGTCAGGAAAGAACGCTACATCCCAAGAGAAGGCTGACATTTCTAGGTAATTGTCTCAAGAAATTAAAAGCAAGAAAGGTTTCGTATTCAGACAATTGTTGCCAATAGCAAAACCTTTGGAATGGACAAGGTGAGACTTTCAAGCCAAAGGACACGGTACAAATGTCAAGCATGGTGGCATCATACTCAGGGACTATTTTACGACCAGGGTTGAAATAATAAAGACAAACAAATATCTCGCTATTCTTCAACTCAGTCAAAACTGTTTTTGGAGGAAATAGAGCAAATTAACATTAACCTTCTGAACTTGCTCCGTTCTTGACTATGCTTTAAAGGCAATAACATGCAAAGACACCAACTAATTTAAATCCACTCTACCAGTTCTGATAAAACAAGTGGTCAAATATCCAACCAAATACCCCCAGAAGCTAAGGAAAAAAATTGCTGATGAAAGAAAACCCATCATAAATTCAAACCTGGAAACAAAAGCCTGGTTTGTGTATAAATTTTATTCTCTTTTGTTTCAAAAACAGTATTTGATATGAATTAGGATTACATTTGGTCAAATTTGGTACATTTACATCAATCAATTTCCTCAACATCCTTTAGTTGAACAACAACAAAATAGCTTATGATCTGTACAATCAGCTTTCCTGGCATGTAAGGTGAATGGTGAGAGATGGTGGTTGAGTAGTTTCAGAGATGAATGCAGAGTCCAAATGCAGCGGCATTTAAAAGTTCCAGTAACCTCAAAGTCTGTAGTATGACAAGACCTATACTGCCTCGCTTTCCCAGTTTATGTTTCCTGTCTCTTCAAAGCTGTGCAACAAATAAAAAAATGAAGAAGATAGCATCTTACAATGAAAAAGAACATCAGCTTATGTTTCTGTAAAGCATATGGTTAGCATATGTGTTTCTCCAGCAGCATACCAGCGCAGTCATTTTAATCAGACCTTTCAGTTATTCGGTGTTAAAGCCAAAAAAGTGTTTAAATAAGCACATCAAGAACCACAGTGGGGGAAAAAAAAAAGTAGTCTGTGTGGGCAGGTAATGACTTTAAAATAGAAATGAGGAGTTCTAACTACAAATAAATACCACAGATAGAAAATATAATAAAACATATTGCTTAACATTGAGTGTAATTACAAACTAGTGATTATAAACGCAGCACACTGGATAAAGATTCTACACTGACTACTGATGAGTAAAAAGGTCTGGAGGATTCTAGTTTTAAATCATTCTCATTCACATCCTACCACGCACAAAAACAGACATACATGATAAAAGCATCCACTCTGACTCCATTCAACTAACAACATAAACTCAGTTCCCAGACCACACCAACTTTCTGTCCAAGCCAGTCTTGCATAGTCTCCATTTTCTTTCCATTCACAAGCATATTCACAAATATGGTACAATTTTAAGGTGGGCGTACGGCTTCGGTCTGTGTATTTCTGTGGACGACAAAGAAAAGAAGAGAAACGACTTTGTTGCAAGAGTACCTCAAAAATCATGCAGGTAGTTCCAGTCAGAACAACCAGAGGAATATCAAATTCAGAGACACACATACCATCGCTCAGGGGTGCTCTTTGTGTCCATTGTGGGTAGCTGGGTGTTTGCTTGTAGGGGCACTTTATGCTGCACACCTCCCCCACCTTCTGGTATGTCAAAATGGTCCCCTCCCTCTCCGTCAGCAAGGAAAGGATCAGAGTCATATTCGTAGGAGTAGTAGGACACCTCTGGCATGGAGCCCTGTTCCTCTTCACCTAGAGGGACAGACACACATTCAGTTAAATTAAAGCTGATGATAGACAAGTACGGTCAATGATTGATGACAATATCCACTATGTAAAGGAGAAATTAATTTGTTGAGCAATAAATTACCATCTTAGTAGCATTCTAGAGTAGCGTTTATGTCAAATCATCTCAACTGGGCACAGTTGAGATGCCCAGTAACCAAAATCCCCAGGCCCAGGTTACTGGCCATCATCTCTTTCACAGATCTTTCCGTGGAACGCAGCTCTAAAGTATTCATGGATGTTTTTTCTTCTCAATATATATGTAAAACATCTAAAATATTTGAAAGAGAATACACTTAGGAAAGTGAAATACAATGGTAAGTGACCTGGTATTGGCAAGGCAGTCGATTTAAGAGAACCATTCACTTTCCTTGGAGCTGATTGGTCGGACCCCCAAGACAGGAAAAAAGGAAGACTGCAGATATTAGCTTCTGTGGTAATACTAAGACAGTTTCCACTGTGTATATTAATGCATATCAAGGTATATTTGGTTTTTGAACTATTAAATAGGCATTATTAAACATTGTCTGAGGGGTGGTCTCACATGCAGGACGCTGCTGCCACAAATATTGAGGGATTATCAAGAGAAAGATAGAAAAGAGCGTCCTCTTCAAGAAAAACATGAAGGAAGGTCTGCAATTTTACATGAAGTGCAAAGACTAATGAGAGAATATTTTTATGTCAATCGTCTTTCTGGTTGTTTATCTGCAGAATCATTTCTCCAGAGACGGAGACTAATTTAAGACTGCTCTTTGTGCAAAGGGCAGGGAATTATGAGACAACCTTGATTATAAAAGTTAATATTTAGGACATTGTATACAAGGACTTCCTAAGATGGAGTACCACATGTTGACCAGGAGAGGGCCTCCTTCCGTAAATTGTTTGACAGAGCATGTGGCTAAGTCTATTTATCTTTAATGTTTTATGTGACTAGAGGTATTAGAGTTTCACTTTAAAATGGCTCAGATGGAACATTTTGCACGGAACCCCACATTTAAAGACTTGCACATGTAGGACACAAAACAAATGATAAAAGAAATACCACAGATCAAATGAAGCCTTCAAGTCTGTATTTGACTGTATGTTGACCGCTGCAGCAGGTTCATTAATAAGACAAGTCTGCACACGGAAAGTAATTCCAGAGCTTCAGCTTCCTTCGGTGTGTCTCATTTTCTTGGCCAAACTCTTCTTTACCTTTTGCTTTCTTGTTGCTCTCAGAAGACTGAAGTTTAATGGTTTACAGTGACAGTGATTTCACAATTTATATCATAATAAATCTAAAGTGCCACTCTGGCTGAATGTGTGTGTCAGTGTAGCTCAAGAGACTCCAAAAGACACGAGATATAATAATTAACATTTTGCACATTTGCGTTTGATTGCAAGCGACAGGCATATACCTGCATTTGTGCACTGCATTTTTGTGTCGAGCATTTCGCTTTTGTACTGAGGGAGATCTTTGACTGAGAGAAGCTTTGTGAGAAGCAGCTACTGGGTGTTAGCGGCTGAGAAACAAGTCAGAGCAGGTCACACGACATCAAACATGCATGCACAAATGCACACCTGGCGACCGCTAAGAAACTGTAGATAGGACTTAATGTTATGCGCCCCCAAAAATGAACATCCTTTCACCCTTCCCCACACACACACAACATTAAGGTGTTAGAACTTGACAGTAATGTGTTTTCATGCCGTCATTGCCAAAAGGTAACACAATTACATCCTACATCCACACAGTGAAACATCCTTCCAGTAATTCTTTGGTTGCTTATCAGGAGAAAAGGTAAGAGTCCTGACAGCAACAAGCAAGCTTGGTGTGTGAAACTTATCCTCCCATTTATCATACTGATTGTAGACGTGAGGTGGTGGCAGGGGAATGTGCCGCCACACACCTACAAATCAGTTTAACCCTAATCTCCTCACCCCATTTTCTTTGTGTCTGCTCCTTGTTCTTTTGTTTAGTCCCGCTTGCTTCTCTTTCGACTTTTTTATGTTTTGTCACGCAACAACCATAAACTTCATTTACTGGTATTTCACTTGACAGACCAACACAAAGTCGAGAATATTTGGCGAGTGGAAGAAAAATGATGTGTGATTTAAAAAATGAATGACTGAAATTCTTGTTCAATCTTCTTTGCAAGATACACCTATCACACTGACCGGAGAGCATCTGTGAAGAAATAAATGTCTTGCCACAGATTCTCAATAGGATTTAGGTCTGGATTTATCTGTACTATAATAACATGTGACTACATTTAATGGAAAATATTTTATTTTTCTTTGTGTGCATGGAAGGTAAGCCGCCTGGCCCAAATCCAAGTCTTTTGCAACTTCATACAAGTTTTGGTTAAGTTTTGTTTTGTGTTTTGCTTCACCCTTATTTCCTTTAACTCTAACCAGCTTCCCTATCTCTCCTGATAAAAAGTATCCTCGCAGCATGAGCTGCTTTCACCATTTTTTACTGTGTTCATGATGTGTTTAATGTTTAACTGAGGTTTTCTTTCAGTAGATTTCTTACATTATCATGAGTAAATATAAACACAAAGGTGTTTATGTATGCAGTAAACACCTTTGTGTTTTGCATGTTAAGAATATGTGGAAATATGTTGTAAATGTTAACAAAATGACATTAATCTGACATGACAAGCTGCCTCAGATTGATAAAGAAAGTTTGCACAAGCAGAATAATAGCCTCTTTTAGTAGACACAGCTGCTGATTCTTCCAGACGTGAATGTGAAGAATCAGGAGACAATTGTGGATGTGGTGTATGAGAAAGGCGTGGTATGGTTACCTGTGTGTACAGGCACTGAAGGTTGCTCAGTTTCTTGGTTCACCACTGGCTGGTTGTTTTCAATGGTCTTACCTTGACAAACACACACAGAGAACAGACTGTAGATCATTCACAAAAACGACGAATGCCGGTGTTGTCCACACTTAGGAGCACCTCACTGATAAACAGCGAGGTTTGCTTAGTCCTAACAAAGACTTTCGTCAAAATGTATCCCTCCAAAAATAGAAGGAGCCAAATCATGAACAGTTAAACAATAACAGCCTCCTTTCCTTTCCTCAAAATGAGGAAGCCGTGAAACAAATCTGCCCCTATTGAAGCATACACAAACAAACAAGGTCAGGGAGCGCGTCAGTCCTTTTGATCATTTACAGCATGAAACACTTGGCACAGGCTCAGGACTTTTCCCACCAAAGTTTTGTCTATGCCTTTTCCCCAATCTGCTCCGCAACATGAAGGCTCCTTTGTTGTTGGGCTGTGCGTCGGAAAGGAATGTGACGAGGATTTCTGAGGAAGGACAAAAGCACTCTGTCATTTGGAGAGAGCCCTGTAATATGACGGAGAGCGAGTGAGGGTTGGGGGAAGGTGGGTAGAAGATGGTTAGAAGTTTTTATTTTCCTCTGAGGACTCGTCCAGTAATCAGCTCGTCACCTGAACGGCTGTTTCCTGAGCTCAGATCAAGGCTCAGACACATCTACAGGTGGACGCACATATTGACAGAATAAAATTGAGTTGCAAAGCAAAGTGTGTACGCAGCAGTCTCACATGGACCAGATATGCACACGGACCAGTAAATAAAGTATTTCTGCACCTTGAATGTTTTCATATTTTGTCATACTACAACCATTAAAATCTAAAAACTGTGTGAATAAACATTGTTGAGCCAATATTTTATACAACCATCATTCTCTGTAATAACAGCTGTAAATCTTTTGAGGTAAATTGATTGCCGCTCTGCACATTTAATGATGTTTTTCTCTATTTTTGTTTTTTTACAAATAGCTCCATCACACCGGATGAACAGTGCTTCTTAGCATCAATTTCTTACTCACAGACTCTAATCAACTCTTTTATAAAAATGTATTTTATAGCTGCAGTCATCAATTCACCACTAGATTCAATACAGGATTTTTTTCTGTGCCATTAACAATAACATAAAATATATTTTTTAATTTTATCTGTGTGAATATTTAGGCTTGTTGTCTTGACAGAAGGTGGATACCTAACTCAACTCTTAAGGTCTTTTGCAGGATTTGTTAGGATTTTGTCTAATAACTTCCTGGATTTAGCTACAGAAATATTCAGTTTCACTATTACCAGCATCACTGTCTCTACTGAAGAAATTCATACCCACAGCATGATGCTGCCACCACCATTTTAATGCAGAAATGTGGGCTTAATGAAATGTATGTTTGACATAACAACAACCATGACAATCTTTAAGGACATCATGCTTAAAGGTCAAAGGCACCTTTGCTCTGACAATGAATCTTGCCAAAATGCATCTTTTTATTTATTGAATGTGACTGTATATTTATCTTTTTCTTCGCAGTATTTTGAGCACTTACTGGGTGAACACTGGGACATGGGGACCTGTTTGATGCGAGTCCCATTTCGACAAGAAGACACCTCCATCTGACACTGGTTCTGGTAGAGCTGCCCATCCGACCCACAAACAGGCTCCCCGTCGTAGCCACAGTCCCTGTAACATGTGCAGCGCTCAATCTGCTCCTGCTCCAGGCAGCCTAATACATTGTTGCACTGGTTTCCCTGTACAAAACCTGCAGAAATTGGTTAGAGGACAGAGGAACAACTAAGGTGTGTGAAAATCATTATGCATTTGTTGTGTTTCTCACCTATCCACTGATTTGTTGAACTCTCGACCTCATTGCAGGTAGGGCCATCACAAAGCTCCCGTGCAAGTGGGCTGCTCTCGCTAACGTTGTAAAACCTGGTGGCCTCAAAAGCTGCATGACAAGCACAACGGAACACCATATTTGCTACTTTGTAATGTTAAAAGTTAAAAAAGGAACCTTAGTCAACACAGGAAGAAGATCTTTTGGTTTTTAACACTTTACAGAACTGCACCAAAAAATTTTTTTTATACCTGGTTCATAGTAATCATAGATCTTGACCGGAACAGGTGCTGTCTTGCCCACAATGTATTCCCTGATAGCTTGGAAGGCCACACATGTCATACATTGACTGGGAATCTAAGACAAAAAGTAGCACATACATACACATGAGCACTGGTGCACAAAATACAGATCTGAAAGTTTGCACACCTCAGAATCATTCAATCCATGCCTTTATTTCTACATACCTCATCAAAGTAGAACAAGACTTTTCTGCCATTCAGCTCATATCTCTTCAACCCCACTCTTTTATCCATCATCAGCTGTAAAGAGAGACGGAAAACAATTATCTGTTAAAATTTGGGTCAATTTTGAAACCTCAATGGATCTTTTTTTTGTAAATCTACACAAATTATTTGTACACTGAAGTTAATTTGAGATGTAATTATCAGGATCACCTCAGGGAGGTAGGTTCATGTGTACAAAAAATTAAACTACAGACTTGATACAGCGAGTCAGAAAGTTAACACATTTATTTGCACCCATAAGAAAGATTTGAAAAACAAACTTAAACTTCCATTGCAGACAAATTTAATCTTAAAACAAACAAAAAAAAAGAGAAAAATACAGCTTTTATTTTGAGCACATCTATTTAATGTGATACCTTTTTCACCACCTCATGAAAAATGTTGTATATTTAGAAAGAAATCTTTTTAGCAAGCAGGCAAAATATAATTAAAAATAACTACTTACATTGCCTAATGTTTCAAATTCACAAAAGTACTGCTACAACTGATAAATATTTTTGCTTGATTTCCTAATCTTGCAAGTCGGAAATTGTCCAAGAGAGCTGTATAGGAACGTTTGCAAAGAAGTTGAAAAGCAGATATCTTCAGTTTTAAATCAAATTGTGATAAATGGAAATGTATAAAAATTAATCTTAATAGATATTAACAGCAATCAGCACCACAGCGAACTGGACAGCTCCACATCACCCCAGCCCAGTGCTACTACTCACATAGAAGAAAATATATTTTGTGTGAATAAATGTTATAGATTCATAACCAAAGCTTTACGTAGTTCCAATTGTCTACATGCCAATTTAGAGACTCTACTTGTTTTATCACCACTTGTCTGAGTCATGATCTTCAACTCAAGCTGCCCTCGTGGGAAACAGTAGAAAGGTGACTGCAATTGCTCTTCGCAGAAAATGACTGGCAAATATAAAGAGTAATGAGCACACTGTTGTGAATCTGTGTGAAAATAACAATAAAAAAATCCCATAAGTTTGTTCCCCCAGTCAGAGGTGGCAGTCTTGGGACAGTGGGGGGTTTATGAGGTGCTCACCTGGAGCTGGCGCCACAGAGACACTCGTATGTAGACACACTCTAGAAAAAAAGCATTGTTTGTTCACACAGCAACGCAAACCGGTTGTGAACTTCCGCAAATCAAACACTAAACTCCCAGCGTCCTTCTGGGCTGTTAATCACAGCTCATTATGTCAGGGTGACAGGAGCCCTAAGCAGTTACTGGACTAATCATTTATGTCCACAGCACCTATGAAACAAGATGAGGCCAAGCTGAAACCAGGGTTGCCACTGTAAACTTGAGGAATGTGAATGGCAGTCAGGCAGTCAGCAGTAAAACCCAAGGGAGGCCGGCAGGGGTTTAAACTCAGCTTGTTAGGCACCACAACTCAGGTCAGCCTCCAGTGACATACTGACAGCACGCTCAGTGTGTGTATGTGTGCATGTTTTACATTGCTCCAGGTAGCCACAGAGGTGTCTCTGTAGTAATGGAAGCCTGCAGACTGAGGCCCTATTACAGCCCAGTAATGAGGGACATGCTTCTGATGGGTGACTGGGGAGCTGACCTGGATTCAGCCCCAAAACCTACTTCATACTAGCTACCACCTTTCTAATTACACACATTCCCCAACATACCAATGCAACCAGTGTCTAATAATGCTTTAAGTTACTCATTCATCGCCTAAGAAAAACAGATTGTTTGTTAATGTGTTACTGCTTCCAGCTGGGTTGATTTTGGTTTTTCAGAGTAAAAGGACCAGATGATTTACAGCAGCTCTATGTGTGTGTAAGCTACACTGTATGTCTGTAAAGTGATGGTGTGAATTCATTGAAATGTTATTTTTATTTATTTTTTTTTAAATCTGCCTATTTTACACAGCCTTTGGAGGATTGACCATTTCTTTTCTCCTTGGCTTTTAAGTCCATGTCGGTAGAGAACTCATTTCATTAATAATTACGCTGACTTACTATCTCCAGCAGCATCTTAACATAATTCTTCTTGTTGTTCTGAGGTTGATAAGACAGTGGGACAAAAGTATGCAGTCTAAATAACTTGTATCATTGCTCTGTTACTCTGAGGAACAGCGACAGTGAGTGAAAGGTGTGCATGTGTAGCTGAGTGATTTCATACTCTTTCCAGGCTCTCGACATCAGCTCTGAAACCAGAAATCATGGGAACTTCTATGACTGCCATGTTGGATGAGCCTGAGTGGAGCCACCTAGACCAGAAGGTTAGAAAAATAATGAACAAAATTATTTTTTTCCCCCAATCAGCTCTGTGCACGGGAACACTGTGAGTGTCTACCTAGCACAAACTTCCAAAGATATGTGGAAGCTCAGTTTGTCCTGGTGGGCCGCCGGGTCGTCATCGTCGATGGGAGCCCGACGCTTCCAACTGAGCTCAGAGCGGTTGTCAGCTCGGCTTCGGGAACGTGATGCAGAGTGCTTGGGAGCAGAAGATGAGGAGGAGGGCTGTAGGCGTCGCTCCTGTAAAGGTTCTTTCAGATCCACATTGAGTTGGAAAGCTGGCTTTGCTACTGGGTCAGGCACGTTATAAGACACGTCGATCTACAGGCAGACCAAAATAAAAAAAGCAGAAAACACTTAAGATAAACCACATCTTTATAAACATATAATATATTTCACATGTCTGTCATCTCCCACTGTGGCTTGTGGCAAACAGGACATTTTATTGCCAATCTCCCCATCCTCCAAAAAAGTCAGATGCATGGAGTGCATGACTAACAATTGTCCTGCATTTCCACCTGAAAAATAAGGTTCTGCAGCTCTTCCAGAATTACCTTGGTCCTCTTAGGGTATGAGATATAAATACTTTTGAAAAGCATGGTTTAAAAATTCAAAAAAGCTCTAAATTCTGACAATCTGCTTACAAACATGTGCAGGTGGGGACTATTTGATTGTCCAGCTCTTGCATTTACTCATGGCCCAGGTATGGCTTGGCTAATGGGCAGCAATAGATGCATAAAAAATGGGTATTGAGTGAAAGTTGTTATAAAAAACTGAAGCAAAGGAAAGCTGTGAAAAAAATTATTGTATTCAGTTGCAGTTACATTTCCCTGAAAATGGTTGATAATACACTGCATTTCATTTCTGAATAATTGAGAATTACAAGGTAAAAATGCACTACTGACGACATAATACTTGAATCAGCCAGTAAAATTCCCTCTAACAAGCAACTCTGAGTTTGATTTTTTTATTTTTTTTATTAACTTGCTGCAGCAGCGTTTGACGCACCTCTTTTTGGCAGATCATTGTGAGCCATAGCACTAGAGCTTCAATTTAGGTAATTTTCCAAGACGGCAAACAGGCATTTACACAAGCTTGAGTGCGTCTAATACCTGCATGAGACAGCAGCCTTCACCTTTGGCGCTGACAAAAAGGCCTGTGGGGATACTGGGTATCTACAAGAAAGAAAGAAAAAAAAAAAAAAGCAGGAGAAACAAAGAGTCAGAGGGGCAGGGAGAGGTGACTGAGTCATTTATAAAGTGAATGAATGCTATAGGCTGCTGCACTAATGCTAGTGGCTCCCTGGCTACTTACCAGCAGCCCTAAATTGCCCCTAATTAAGTTGACACCCTTACTCACAGCAGAAAAAACATGCCTGGCAAAGGAACTGCTTGCATTCTCACCTGAAAGGCGATGTAGTCAGGGGAGATAAACCCATCACTGTCAAGTTTGTTTAATGTGTGAGTAAACATGTCAGTGAAGCACAGATCCTTAATCAAGAAACCAACAAGGTGCATTTGGAAAAATCCACCAGGCTTGATTTGTAAAAACAGAACACAGAGATTGCAGCTTGACTCTGCTAAATAGCTGCTCATTAATCACTAGATAGACGTGTATATAAATTGCAGCTTAACTGAATGAAATGCCCCATCCTTCTTGGTTATGACATCTGGAACTAATACATAAATTTGATAAAGCATGCCAAACTGGTGTTTCCATTACATTTGTGTGGAGAAGAGTGAGCAGCTTTGAAGCGGCAAAACAGGCAACTAAACGCGCAGCGCAGTTGTTCTTGCCCACATTCACCTTGGCCCTTTGAAGGAGTTTTTTGTTGTCCCGGTTAAGCTCAAAGGCCTCCTGGAAGTCAAGGTTGGTGGAGGCTAGAGAGATGGTGAGGTTGACCCCTCCTATGTATGAAAGGATGGCGTACTCCGACAAGGCATGCAGAGCCACACACGTGTCCTGAAGAGATCGGTTAGCACAACATACAATTAACAAACAGTCTTTGACCAGCACAGGTTATCAAAGCATTTTTTCTTTACATCAGGGAAAAAGAACTTAAAAACAAACAAAAAGGAGTTTGTTTTTTTTTTATATTAAACATCCCATTTATATATTGTCAACACTCGATTACAATATGGCTGGTCAGAGTTGATGCCTAAATGAATAACGCCAAATACAGATCAGTACAATTGGAGCTTAGAGTAAGACAAATGTTTACCTTCTAATAAGTACATCCTAACACCCTACAGCTGCATTTTATCTGGGTGTCATAGACCAGAAAATCTGCAGCCAGTCTTGAAACCTGAAGTTCAGACACAATCTGTCTGATCTTGAGATATTTTGCAAAAAAGAAAATATTCAAGAGACACACTTTTTCTATGTTCTGCAATCCAGTACATATATATATATATATATATATATATGTACTGTATACAGTACATATAATAATATATATATATATATATATATATGTACTGTATTGCAGTACATTAAAAAAAAAAAAAAAAAAAAAATATATATATATATATATATATATATATATATATATATATATATATATATGCCCAGTAGTTTAACACTTGCTACTGGTGCACCTGAATTACCCCACTGTGGGACAATAAGAGATGCTTCTATTCTAATATAAAAAAAATAATGAACAAGAAATATATTTTACAATGGTACCTGTGTGGAGGAGAAACCACCCAAAGCATTCCTTTGCTGGGAGAGCCATTTGACAACAGGCAGGGCAGAAGCAACATCACCCAGGGCGGTGTAGGTCAGAAGACCATAGGCTGTCATCTCCACCTCTGCTGACACAACTTGGAACAAACAACTACGTTTACAGACAATTCTCAGGGTTGTTTTATTTGCAGGAATTAAAACTAAAATTGGAACAGTCCAATTACGCCAGTCCCCCAGATATTTTTTTGCAAAAGGTACCTGACTGAGAGAGACCGTCACTGAAGCCCATGAAAGTATCTTCGTCTGTCACTGTGCTGCCAGTCAGACTCCAGTGCGTGAGCCCATCTATGACACCAAAGATAGTGAAATGAAGGGAAACAGTAAATAGACTACTTTGCACCAATTAATACAGATCTCTTAATTTAATGTTGCCTTAATAAGCACTAAACATCGTTTCTGACACTGAAATTGTACTTACTGATTGTTTAATCTGCACTAGCCTCAGGTCCCGTGAGGGAAATTGCATTTATAAGTTGAGATCTCTGTGGAGCTCTGTACATGTTTTTAATTATTCATCCTCACACTTGGTGAGAGTATTACTGCAGCTTGAATGCAGGCGTTTCGTTTCTTGTTTTGTTGTTTATTTTCTTTGTAAATATGTTTTTTTTCATGGTATGGAACTTGAACTGAATCACAGAGGTATCAGTACCTTGAGTGATGGCCATGTGGTTGAGGCGACGCAAAGCCAACGGAGCATAAGGGCTGCGGAGCAAAGACAGGGCGTATGCAGACAGAGCTGTGGTGTAAGGGTCATCAGCAGAATATGTGTTGCTTTCCAAGAAGTCCTTGGCTTTAGCCACTGCCACCTTCTCTTCCTGTACACAACAGTACGGTCAGAAACTCATAGAGTACTGATTAAAGTGATTAAAGTCTGATAATCACATTAACACATTAATTGTCACCACATAAAGGTTTACGTATTAGTCAATCATGAGGACACCGATGGCCTTAAGATAGTTAAGGGGTATTGAATAAATTTAATATACACATACATGTGCTCAAATAAAATGCAAAATTTGTCTGAAATTTTCAAAGTTAGATTAACAAAAGAGGGACCAACAAATCTGAAGTTCACAATTTATTCTCCATTTTGTGTTTGCTGGCACATTAAGAACCCTCTATCTCCTCAATCTAGATGCAAAAACCTTCGGTTTACTTTTGAACCGACCGTCCGCCATACAACGGTTCCTTCTGCCCAAATGGAGTTGTTATATAAACACTCATTATGTCCTTAGAAAGTTTAGTTTACTTTCTTCTCATCCGTTAGATTATAGTCCTCTAGAGTCATCTTGCTGTAATTGGCAGTGTGGCCTTTTAATTAATGGAAACTGGAAAGGAGGTCAAGGTATGGCTTTGAAGTTAAGAATACCTTTTCATTTTTTATCAACTCTAAAAGGGCAAATACTAAGAAGAATTCCTGTGGAGATAGACAGCAGCATGAAAGTGGAGAGACAGATGGATGGAAACGGGCCAAAGAGATGAAATACCAAATAAATTCAACTATTTAGAAAACCGGTAAGAAAAGACAAAAAGAGTTTCAAGAATTTGCATGCTGCTATACTGAGCTTTTGAGGACTGATTTTACAGAAGGGAAGTTTTCCAAAAAGCGCAAGATGGTTACATGTCTATTAAAGAGTGGATGAAAGAGTGAGAAAAGTATTAAAGAGTTGTGTTTTGTGAGGCTAAAACTGTTGCTGCATGTCAGCCTGAATGTTTTGAAGCAGGTACATTAAAAGTGCTGGGGCATAACAAATTTGAGTGGGCCGACTGCCAACACATCCATCTTCACAACTTTCGGGAATGCAGCGATACGTCCATACACGAACCAGCCCGGTGGGATGGGCCTCCTGAACTTGTTTAAGTGAGTCGGGAATAACTCTGGGTGTTTACTCTTATGATGACAAAAAACTCCCTTCGTAAACTCAACAAATCCCACATCAGGAAATTTTGTATTAACGTTGGTTTTTAGATTTGTTTATAATTGTCAAATATAACTCTATTTTTCCATCAGAAAACTCCCTCTGAGGACTGACTGTTAAATGAAAGAAACTTTTTTTTTAAACTTACCTCTGTTGTTATCCCCGTCTCCAACAGAGCTGCTACCACATAAGCAGTTAGAGATATCTTGCCATGGATCCCTCCCTACAAAAATCATCATAAGTTATTACCTTTTAAATGCCCTGCAAATCCTCCCCTTAATTATGGACCAAAAAGACGTTGTAAAGGTTATGTTAATAAGATCATTAAAAGCAACCTTACCATGTTATTCATACTCAATCTTTAACATCACTGGCACATTACAGCAGTGATGAATGGGGGGATGGACAGGTGGATGGATGGATAGTTGGGATAATGCAATATTGTTTCAAAAGGAACATTATTTCTTTTGAAACAATGTTTCTTGGCAATAACATTTATAACTGTTGGAAAGCCAGGTTATTTCTCTTTAAACAATGCCACATTTGTAAAGAAACTGCATTTGTTGAATAGCAAACTTGCCATTAAAAATTGCCAAAAAGCTTTTTTTTTTTTTTTGCAGTGGAGACTTGCTTGGAGCTTCTGTTGTTTGAAGTGATGAGAATCAGGCGCCTGACTAACAGTACCTGTGAGCACTGGTCAAATAGCGTCCGCTCTACTCTGAGAGAAATCCATGCCATTAGGGCAATTTGAGTCCTCCAGGATGACAACACCCGGGACAATCCACAAAACTTGGAGGAAATAAAATGTGCTGTTCATGCCAGAATGACCAACACACCGATGCTGGTGTGGTTGTGTTTGTGAGGATATCGTCACACAGCAGTGTGTGACGTCTATGGTATCCATGTAAAACAAATAAGTTGTTAAATTCTCAATCTGCCATGTACCCAATAAACAACACATCAGAATTAGCTGTTTGGATTGACAGATACATTTTTCATGGGCGGAATTCAATTTTCTTACATATGAGTCACCATTTGATGGAACTAGCAAACAAACCCAGATGGGGAGTACTGGAAAGAAACAGGGATTACCTGATTAAGTTAATTAAGTGTTAAATATGACAAAACAACGGCCAGCTTTCTTTGCTGTGTTACTAATTTAAATTGGCAGGTAGAAAAACAGCAAGCTGCTTTAAATTTACATCTATCCAAACATAGACCTACCTGCAGGTCTTTATTGAGGATGCGTCCCATAGCAGGAAAGGAACCATCTTCTCGCTGATGTTTGATAAGCCAGGACTTGGCAGCCTGGAGCTCTTCAGGGTCAATGAAGATAAATCCCCGAGACTGAGCAAAGGACTTCAGAACAAATGCTGTCAGCCTGGAGGACAGGTGAGTGGAGATGAAAGAGCAGGGAAGAGGAAGAAAAATTAAGATCCTTAATGAGCATTTACAGTACTTTCTAACAAACATATGTAAATACACATCACCCCTTACAGGACAACAACTGGATGTAAAAGTGTTTTTCAAAGAGCCATCCGCTTTCAATTTGTCATCAGAGGACAGGAATGTATAGATGATTTGATGAAATGGAAAGAAGAAGACAGGAATGAGGAGGGGAGCAGATGGGCAGTTTGATCAGTGCAACCGGATGCAACAGCTGTGCTCTTGAGAATGTGAAACTGCACACAAGCCAATCGAGCATGTTTCTGGTTGGGAGTAAAACATTCCCCAAAAGCATTCCTCAACTTATGAAAGCACAGATCCTCGGGATGAAGGTTTGTGAATCCGGACGGCCCAGGAGTGCAAATGAAGGTTCATGAGCTACGGTTACAGTGAAGAGTCTGCAGCGGAGAAGAGTCTGTGGAGCGATGGAGGACAGCCAGGTCAGTCCTGGGTTCATGGCTGAGCTCATAAATATACATAAACAATAGACCTCCTGGTAGTGAGTGGAAGCTGCTGTCTTTGGCCGATAACTGATGTGACAGCAAGTCTTCCATTACAGCAACCCTGACCATAGTTAGGTAACTATAGGTGAGGTAAGTTGTTTACGAAGCAAAGAAAGAAAAATGAGATGGAAAGGAAGGAAAACACAAACAGGTCACACTTTACTTTCCTAATGTGGCCCATAAGTGAGATCATAATCCAAGAAAATAGCAACAGGGGAAAAGGTAGGAAAAAAAAGAATGGTACGTACACTCATAAACCAAAAACATAAAATCTTTCCTGACTGGAAGCTGGATTATTCCTCCCCTGAGACAAAACTGATGCCGCAGTTCTGGCTTTAAATGTTCACCCTCAAGGAAAAGCTCTGGAGAGTGAAGTTCTTTGGGAAAGGAAGGAAACACAAGGGAAGCTGACTTCCGCCCCTCAACCTCCAAGCTAGAGAAGCCTCCAAGTAATTTTCTTCCTCTTTCCTGTTTTCTAACTTCCTACTTAAAAATCACTCCTCTCCAGCTCCACTCCCTGAGAGTGTATCTAAAAGAGGCTTCATGATAAATCCAACCCGGCTGCGGTTTTACTAGGAATGTTATGATTTGGACTTAAAAACTGTCCAGATTCTCTCTGGATGATTACTTTATGGAAAAACATTATCTATCAAAAAGAAAGAGGACTAAGTAGTAAAGTGTGTAGATCTGGTATTTAGCCACCTAGCCTTATAGGAATCTATTGACAAACACATATTGCCTGATGGCACCAGCTTGTAAAAATAAAGAAAAACCTTATTTAACAAAAAAAATTACTGTTTTTGAGACTTTACATAATTTATTGCAAAAGTGTGTTTCTTGAAAATCAAGTTTTAGATTGTACATAACTTTATGTGTGTGTGTTTTTTACTTGATAATGCTCTCTTGATTTCATCTACTTTGTGAAATGCAGCAGCCCTTCATGCAGAAAAATACCCACAAAACATGATGTGTTTTGTGGGTATTTTTGTGGGATGTGCAAATCTAATACGGCACAACTACGATGGAGTTCCCACACTCAGAAGCGTCCGTCTTTTTTTCCTCCAAACTCAGCAAAGATCATTAAGCAGTTATATTTCAGTTCCTTCCAAAAATGTACATGTTTGTGCCTTGAATGCATTTTGCAAACTCTAATCTGAGTTTCAATGTTGCTTTTGTAAGACAGTGGCTTCTTATTCTCTGAGTGAACTTTCAGCCAATGTGTGGATAATAGCACACTCCCAACAGCTTAAGTTTAGGTCTTTACAAGGACTTTTGCATTATTCTAAGACTAATACACAAAACGGGCCATCCTATTAAGTGCAATGGCTGACTATTTAACTGATACACATAATTGGTTAAATGTATCAATTAAATAGATACATGCCTCAGATTTGTATTTATTGAGAGTATTGTAGTACCTACAACATGTGTATGTTTTACAGTGTCCCTTAAGTATGGTAGATAATAATTGTATACATACATTAAATTACAGCAGCTGCTGAGAAGTTAGGCTTCTGAAGAGGACAGTGATAAGAGGATAGTAAGTATGCCTTGCTAATCATATTTGTTATGCCTAACAAATATACTATCTTCTCAATTTGAATAAATTAAAAATTCAATGGAACCGGAAGAATTCAGTCTGATTTAATGTCAGACAGTGAGAAAAATATATTAGCCTTTTTATACGTTGAACGTAAATATCTGATTCCAACTGCATAACAGCATTGCCAGTTTTGTTATATACCAAAATCATACTTAAATAAATCTTCACAAAATCTAAATATTCACATGAAAACAAATGTTTTTTTCCTCCAAGACATTAAAGGTGATCATACTTCATGAAAATCGTATTTTTTTCAGCTTTTGAACATAATCCAAGTAGATAAGAACGAATCTTTATCATTTAGATAAGCCAGATTAAGAGTCAATATTTGATAACATAAACTAAATTGTTGATACTGCTTTTGCATAAGGCAGGTAATCCATTTCTGGGATTTCAGACCGTAGAGACACAGAATATCTTGTCTCAGTTTATTTTTAGCCAAATAAAATGGAATAACTAAAAAAGTAAACATTAATGCATAAACTGGGGGAAATTAAAGGTTGACCCTTTGTTTTTGACAGTGAGCAATGCATTTCCGCATTTGGGAGTAGGAGGAGCAGCTTGATCTTTTCCATCTTTCCCATGATTTGTTTCACATTCTGCTATGCGAAATGCAAAATGGTAACAGTTTTAGCAAATATGTAATAAAACACATTTTTACAAAAGTTGAATGCTACAGATTTAAGTCTTAAAGTATGGCACAATTCATGAAAAAAACAAACAAACAAAAATAAACCAGTCAATCCTTCTGGTTAGCCTACAAAAATACTGAGCTCTTCCTTCTAAGCAAGAGTATTCCTAGTGCCAGTCATTTAGCTTTAGATTAATTCTGTGAACTTTTAACTGCCTTGGCATGGAAAATGGTAAATACTGCACCCTAATTCACTGCCAGCTGCTGTCATTTATTCAAAATTACTATATTCCACCAATTTCCCTTGAAAATGTTTTTTAAATGCTGGGAAATATTAACACAACATTACAGCAGGCAATTAAAGTACTGCTCCACTCATGAACTCTGGAACAACAACAAAAACCGGGCTTGTTTTGGAGGTTAATGTGTTGCTGATTGATTTATAAAGTGTCTGTTGCAGGTTTACTCATAGTTCACTATTTATTTAGTGCCCACAAACCACATTTGTTGCCCCAAGCACCGCAAGAAAACCCCAAACTACTGCTTGTCACATCCTCACATGCTCTCATTAAGAAGATTTAAATCCTACCACAACAGTTTAATATCACCAATTACACTAAGCATAATGAGTCATTAGATAGTATTCATAACTTTTACTTTACAAGGAATAAAAAAAGGTAAAGGCTCCAGACAACATATAACACTGACTCCAATCATGGCATTTAGAGTTTACAGGGTCAAAACTGCAGAGGTAAATTTTGATGAGAATAAATTTTACCTGCCTCAGGGAGCCAATCATAATGTTTGTTTTCAATCGCCTGTCGTTTATAGAACCTGCTGTTTTACAGTCTTAGCTCTATTAAACATCACAATACCCACCGGAGCTCATAAATCAACAGGAGGAATGAACATTAAGAATGAGACCTTAAATTACAAGCACAGGAACTCCGCACTGCAGGGATACATTTCTGTTTAAGAGCTAACTGGCTGTATGAAAAATAAAATGTACTTCATTCAAATAAATAAAATATTTTATTTAATAAATAAAATATTTCACATCGGGTATGAATAAAGTTAATGAGTAAAATTGTATGCTAAATTAAAATTTGCTATTTTTATTATTAATTTCTTGCATTATAAATTTTCCACTCTTTCCAAATGCCTTTATTCCAGGAAACTCTGAGAATAAGAGTTTCAGCAACTCTGCTGCTCTTAGACACGCCTTCTTTGTATAGATGTAAAACTCATTTACTACAGTTGCATTGGCTTACCACATACTGCCTGAGGAATCCCTTTCACCAAACGCACTGTACGAGCCATCCTGCCGTTTATAGGTCAGCTGTCTCTGGTAACCTGGATGACAACAGAGAACAGATTTGCTGTGAAGAGGACAAATATCTGGAATGATTAACTCTCTGCGTTTCCCATGCAAAATTTGTGAATACTCTTATTTTCATGAGTACAGTGACCAGTGCGTGGTATTGATAAAAGTGTTGTTCAAGCACCCGCTTTTGATATTAATGGAAGAAAATGTAAAAAGAGAGACAAAATAATGTTAGTAAGGCCGAGTGATGCAATTTGTGATCTACAATCCAAAATGTAAAAGTTTATGTGTTCATAAGTTGATTTATGGAAACATTGAGTACTTTTGCCACTCGTTTCAGAAAGTGAAACTCATAAAATATATAGATTCATTTCACACAGAGTGAAATATCTTAAGCCTTTATGTCTTGTTATTTTGATAGTAATAGCTTATAGAAACTTTAGTGTCTGAGAAAATTTGTGAAAACATTAAATAGTGGGAACTCATGGTGTCACACCCTAATTAGCTAATTAAGTCAAAATATTTGAAAATATTTTCTGAACCTCCAGATGTTTTCTCAGTCTGGGTCAGTGGGCTGCTGAGTTGATTGGGAAGGGAAGATATATAAATTGAGAGCAGCTGCACATGAAAGTGAAATTTGTATTTCCCAGCATCTAGAAAAAGAGTTCAGAATCCATGTTTCTATAAGTTAAATGTGAAGTTTTCACATTCTGAAAGTTCTAGGTGAAATGACATCCGCTGATCTTGGTCCAACATGTTTTCTGAACTTCACATTCAATACAACCATCTGCCATTATTTTTTTTAAAGCACTTCATGCTTTCATCTGCTGACGAGCCCTATGGATATCCTCATTTCATTTTCTGGCAGGAATTGGTGCCGACTCACACTGGCAAAGGTAGCAAAAGCTGGTTCAGTGACCATGGCGTTCCTGTTCTTGATTGGTCAGCAAACTGGCTTGACCTGAACCCCATACAGAATCAATGGGATATTGTCAAGAGGAAGATGAGCAACACCAGGCCCAACAATGCAGATGACCTGACAGTTTCACTTCCTTTTTGGGAGGATGGGCTGCTTTAGAGCTTTATGTTGGCCTGACCACTGATGCTGTGACCATGTGCCAGAATCTGTAACTGGGCCCAGTAACAGGGGCCCTAACTAATACTCCACACAGGTAGAAATACATATGAATGTAAGACAAAAACTTGGCCTCCAGTTTCATTACCTTGAAGCAGATAGTCCGTGGCTTCATTTTCAACCTCAGGACTCAGCTGCCCGGTCTTCTGAAGGTACTTCAGAACAAAAACATTGGGCGCAAAGTGAATCATGTTCTGCTCTCCACAGCCAAAGGGCAGCCTCAGCAGTTTATCCAAGTTGTTTAGAGTTGGTCCCATTACGTCTCCTGTTACAGGTGCACAGATGTACGCATAAAATTTTTTTAGTGTGTTACACTGAGAAAGTAAGTGTATTTTAGAGTTAATTAAATAGCGATTTTACGGTGTGACCACAGATAATTTCAGTACCTTACAGAAGTATTTACACCTCTTGAACTTTAACCACAACCACAAGCTTCCATGTTAATGTGACGAGTTCATATGACAGACTACCTCAAACTAGAGCACAACTCTAAAATTCTTTACAAATATAAAACTGTAAACTCTTGGGAGATTACTTTTAATTCTCTAGATAAAATTCTGTACAATCAGTTACCTTCAGAAGTCACTTATTTCGTAATCCAAGTCTTGAGGTTAATTTAATATCACTATAAAGCCAGATGTTAACCTCAAGACTTGTATCCATCTCAAGTGGAATAAAGTTCTTGCTATCACATGAAATCCTGACAGAATATTTTGAGAATATAAAAAGTTTAAGGTGTATGAATACTTCTGAAAGGCACTGTGTATGCCTCCAACCATAAACTACCATACCAATCATAAATGCAGTGGCTCTTTCCGATCCAGGCACCATGTTGTGTGGTACCCCAAGAGTGAAGGCCTCATTGTGGTCATCATCAGAGTCCTCCTTCCTCCAGATTTTAAACTCTCCTACAGAGCCCCACCCAGTTGAGAACCCAATGTGTTGCACCTAGTTGGACAAAAACATATACATATATTTCAAAATAATCTGTAAGCATGAAGTTCCAAAAATTTGTACATCATACCATGAAAAAGTCAAACCTGTCCTGGAAACTGGCCTGTCCACTGCAGGACGATAGATTCATTTGATGGATGCAAACCATGGCCCACCTAGACAGAACAAAATGTAGACAGAGGAAAGTAAAACATGTCTTGATAATGTTTTTATAGTTTGGGAAAATATCTAATCCTACACCCTGTCAATCAAAAAGTCTTAGTAATAAAATGAATCAACTTGAGAAATATCCTGATATACTCCATCTTTCTAAGATGCTGTTGATCCCAACAGAATATAATTAGACATTTAATAGCCTAACATACACCACATCCTTTCTGTCAATTTAATTCATCACTTGATTGAACCAAAGGATGTGCAAGGCAGAAGCACACAGTAACCGCATCACAAAGTGATTGAGTTTATTATACAGACATACTCACACACATACACACACACTCCTACCTGTACCAAGCCTCCTTGCCATCTGATCCAAAAACTACGGAACTCATCCCAGGACAGTATCCCTGGAGTGGACACACTGACCAGGGGCTCACCCATTTTGCCCAAGGAAATCCAGGAGCGAGTATTTTGCCTCCCTCCGAGTACAATCTCAAGCATCTCTGCACTGTCGTGAGGACTAGCAGAGAGGGCAATGTGGGCGTCGTTGTGGGTCTTCACAGCCACCTCAAACTGCGTCATCTTGGACGGCTTTTTGACATACTGATACTCATATTTATTAGGGGTGGAAATGTGGATTCTCTCTAAAAAGGATTATATGAAATGCACTTTTGTTGGGAAAGTTTTGGACATGATTGTTGCACAATAAATATTTCTATATTTCAATGAAATATTATTAGAAAAAAAAGACTTTTGGTGAACACATTTGGTTTTTGGAAAAACATTTTTTAGAAATTATAATTGAAACATATTCGCACTAACCATTGGGACAGAAGAAAACACTGTAGGTATAGTCTCTTGACAGCCCCTCTGGCTGCAAGCAGATTGTAAAGCATAGAAAAAAGAAAAACAAGCAGTTTGCCATTATAATGTGCTCGAACAGTACATAAACAGTTTTCAACAAATGACAATGAATGTCTACTCTTTTACCTCGACAAGGACAGTCCTGCGAACATAATCGATGCCAGTGGGGACTCTCCTTTCATCTGCATAATTACCACTCTTGCCTGACAGTATTCCATCAGAACAGCAACTTGGTGAACTGTAGGCAAAAGCTCGAGCTTTTAAGATAAAAAAAATATATATATATCATAATCATTCATAATTTCAAATTTGATACATTCTCTAGAAATATATCTGCTGCATCTTCCCTAGCAAGAAATATTTTCACGAAAGAGAGAGAAAGAACTATTTTTAACTGTTTTGCCAAAATGCTCTGAAGCTGACAAGTTCATTGATTGGTAATTTGACCATCAATTTTTACAGAAAATTAGCAGAATAACTTCAACTCCAGGTGAATATGAATAGGCAAATAAAAATAAAAAAAGAATAACCTAGCCCCCAAGCTAAGGAGAAAATAAAGAAACAAGTGATGCTATGGTAATGTGGCTTCTCTAAATCCATTTCACAGCAGCCCTATATGTTTTCAAAGAACAGTTGAAACTGGGCATCTGTTTTTGCCACAGTCCAGTATAAAGTTAGAGATCCACCAGTACATCAGAAAAACTGCTTGATTAATGAGACTTTTCATTTGAACTCCTTAAACCCAACCAGGGCATATCTCCCTATTTCAAATGGATAACAATGGAAACCACATCAATCCCTCTTACTGAGCAAATGCCATTTGAAGATTGTTTTGCTGGATGTGCTGCTGGTACTGCCAACGTCTCTTTTATTTGATCTCTCCACTGATGCCCAGTTGATTGAATGGTGATGTCAAAGAGTTTTCTTAGAATGTTCATTATCTTATCTTTTACAGGAAACAAGCTGCACTCCGTCCTAAAAATAAATAACATCCTTCTGTAAACCTCTTTCAGAAATCTGGTTTGTTTTTGTTGATTCTCAGACCAAGGCAGCATTTGGTCACATCTATTGTCTATAAAGGGCCATAATCATCTGCAGTTTTGTGATGAGGTAGGAGTGCTGGCAGAGGACAGTCTGGTAGAGGTCGGTTGTTCATAATGGTCTCCTTGGAAGGTCTGGTCCCCTCTGATTAAAGTATAAGGCAATTAGAGCCCTGTACACATGCACTAGGGCCAGCACTGATTCTACTCTTTGTAAGAACCCTTAAACAAGGGATGAGAGTGTCCACCAAGGTTTTTGCTTGGTCTATGTGCCAGTCTATGTCAGTTGGCATTTTCTTCCCAAACCAGCAAAGGTTCAGCCATTTGATTCAGGTGTGTTGGACACATCTAAAAGTTGTAGGACACCACCTTGAGTTCTGAATTTGCGAATCCCTCCAATATATTATAGTTGGAACTGTCTTCTTATCTGTATAATTACAAAGAACAGTTGTCAGTAATCTATGCAGACTATAGTACGAGGTATGAGGGTTCAAAGTGGTAAAAAAGATGAGAGCCGACAATCCATAAGCACCATTAAACAGCTGCTGAGAATGTTCTCTGAGGTTATTAGCATCAGCTAAACCATGAAGCTTCAACGCTACTTAAACCCTGTCTAAAAATATACATCTCACATAAAAACTGAATCTGAATCGCAAGGAAAAATAATATAACAATGGATTTAAGAGGTTAAAAAAAATAACAATAGATGAAACGGGCCATATCCCTAATTATCTGGGTGTCAAACATGTTTCTAGATGGACACCCAGTTCGCTTCATGCGGAGGACATTGGCAATATGGCACTGTGCCAAGTTGAGTCTCTTTGTGTGTGTGTAGCGAAAAGGAAACACAAGAGGCCAGGAAACTATGAGTGGGGCCATGGGGGGCCCCTTGACCGCTGGTGACCTGAAAACTCATCAACATGCCACTGAGTGTCACAGTGCAGCTCTGGTTACTCTCCCCTACTGCTGGTCAGCTTTGTTTTCACATGCGCTCAGGAGGGGACTGTTTGTAACTGGGGTGGGTGACCAGATCACACACAGCTCAGCCTCTTGGCCCACACTCCTTTCCCAAAGGACTGGCTTTTCTGTAAGGACTCACACTGAGAGGACCCAATGTCCTAGCATAAATTTTATCATGCCTGATAATGATCATTATGCTTAATGATATAGACTGATTTGCATAATCAAAAATCCGATTAGTTCTCTAACAGGCATAACTGTTTTGCTGCTCAGGCAAATTGGGACAAGAACTGTGAACCTAACTAGTGCAGGGAAGATGTTTCTTAATGAGACTTTATCAGTTAACTGCAGTTTAAATTATAGATAAAGTGATGGATTACCTGTGATGTTTGCAGGCCCCAGTTCAGTGAATGACAAAACAATGGATGTGGGAATAGCCTCTCCAGGAGCAATGCATTTCTTTCTGGTAAGATGATGCTTTCCAGGATGGCCAATAAACTTGATACCTTTTGGAATAGATACCTTTACATGTACCTAAGAGAGAAGAAGACAAATAAGAACCACTTGACCTCATATGACGGCAGAAAATGACATAATCTTTGTTCTATCGCTCTCATATTGCGTGTTTCCTCAAACTGCCAAAAGCAAAGAAGTTTTTTTTTTTTTTTTTTTTATAAAATTAACATTTCGTCAAGCATATTTCCATGCTGCTTGACTTAATGCCTCTCAGGCTTCATGAAGGATTAAAGTGTGGTCGTCATCCAGTTTTCACAGGGTGCGGTACTGCAAACAGGGTCTTTTAACAGTTCTTTATCTCCATGCCACGAGTCATAAATAACTGAGCAGCAAATATAAGAATCACATGTTTTAGGGGTGGACATCAAAGAAAGGGCGATTCTGGTTTGCATATTCACCAAACATGACATCAGGGCAGCACACGCAAAGACCATTTAACAGGCTCATCTGTACAAATCATGATGTCATGTAAATGGAATGCAGGATGGGTCCATTTAAGGCCAGAATAAAGTTTGGATAGCTCTTCAAAGTGAGTGCTACAAACTATTTTGGAGCTGAAAATCAACTCTTCACATTGCATTCCTCAGGAATTTCAAATACCTCTTCTCAAATACTTAACTAGTTTTGAATGGTGCAAACTGTAAGATTGAGAGAAACAGTTTGCAGAAATTGCTGAGATTACTGAAAAGCAAGGCTAGTGAAAAAAAAAACATCACTAGTCAATAGTCACTAATAATTTTTTTAAATGTAGGATAATTTGTGAATTAATAACAAACACCTCTGAATGTCCACCAACAAATTTCTGGGGTCCCTGGAATACAGAACAATAAAACTTTTTTTGAAATGTATAAATCAAACCCTTTCATAGTGATCCAATATGTGCAAATGGATACTAATTCACTCTAAAACTGCATATTGAAGCCGACGTATAAGGCCTCTCCATAATAATGAACATATTTTGCATTGCATTGTTTCCTTTAACTTAAAAGTGTGAGCTGAAGAAATAATTGACAAGGAGTACAAAGTGTCAGAAAATGCAGGATTTCTTTCTTTTAAATTTACATAAAGTGTTAATGTTGACCTATGTTAAATCATGATGGCCTGGCATAGGTGTTATGGTGTGTTCTGTTTGGAATACTCTTCGAGTTCAAAACAAGGATGACCTCTTAAGTCAGAATTCCAATAAGAAAATTTGCACCTCTTTGTTTTCACCTTGCTACAACAAAACATACAGGAGTGTTTGGAATTATTTCTGAATGACACAGGCAGTGTGTGTCAGTAAAATATCAACATCGGAAAAGTATTCAACCCCCTCTCAGCAATCCTTTTTTTTTTTTTTTTGTACCTCTGAACAAGTGGGAAGGTAGTTGTAGACTGTGAGAGGGACTTTGGTCTGCTCCCCTCTAATTAAACTGTAAGGCAGTGTGAAGTCAACAAAGAAGGGCTTGAAAGTCCGAAGCTCTGTCCTCTCTGCCAAACCCAGTCCCGTCTCCTCAGAGAGTCCAACAGCTTCTGTGACCCATGTGGTGATCGAATCTGGGACATCCAACTGCAGGAGAGTCTCCCCAGTTTCAGAGCTGTGAGTGACCCAATGAAACACAACTCAGAAACATGTTGAACAATGATAACATTTTGACATCATTTATTGATGTCATTTAACACAGGCAATGAAAAACCGCATTTGATTGATAACGGTAGATTTAATTGGACATTTTTATACTGCCAACACCTGTGTAAACACCAACATCTCAACTGATGTAACTACAGCAAACACTCCAAATTGGATGGCGGAGAGGGACGCTTGGATGTTGACTTAATCCGTTCCTCTGTATGGAATGGCTTGAGGTCATTCCTGGCAGCATGCATTTCATGTTGGTCTTGGCGAAGTCAAATGACATATTAAACTTCAAAAAGCTGCATCACACTCCTCCCTTTGATTAAAGTTGGCAAGAATTCACTGAAAAATACTTTTTAGGAAAATCTGAGCTTTGAAGTTTACAGGAAAGCAGAACGGAATGTGGTCCTCTCCAAAACCTTTGTAAATTTGTTGGACATTTTTTCATGATTTATTTTAGAGATTTTCTGTTATTTTACATAACATGAAAATGGGCTGCATGGAATTGGGGGATCAGGGGGGTGTAGTCAACTTCATAGGTTTCTCAAAAAGTAAATGAAACTAACTTCTCCGAAGGATGATATATGAACCTGTCCAAAATGAAGCAAATTTTATAAATCAGAACACTGACCAAGAAATAAGCACATTCACCAAAGTCAACCTTTAGTCTGAAATTTGTTCTGCCTACTTAAGGAGGCAAAATGCATTCACAAAAGAATTTCAGATGAAACAAAGCTTGAGCTCTTAGGCTACAATGCCAAGAAGTATGTAAAAAAAAGAGGAGTTTACTCTTTTTACAAAATTTAAACTTTAGCAACTAATTCTTGTCATTCTTTTTTAATCATTATAGATGCTTGCTGTATTATCAGCAAATAACTATCATGTATCTAATACATTTGGGAAACCTAAAAAAAAAAAAAAATTACATTGATGCCCATAATAACTGTAAATTTCAGACTTTAACTTTTTATTACCCTTTTTACAACATTGTGCAATGTACTTCTTTTTTAGAATAGAATAGAATGGCATTCTATTCTATTCTATTCTATAGAATGGCATTCTACTCTATTCTATTCTATTCTATTCTACAACTGTTTATTATCCCACAAACAGGAAATTCAGGTGCAACAGAAGCAACAGATATAAAGCTTCACACAAAAAGTTCTTATTGAAATCCGTGTATAAAAACAAGATCACCACCACCACCAACAACAACAATAATAATAATGTGCAGTTATTTCATTGTATATATAGTGACATTTTTTTAATCTATTCCCTTGATAATACAAAGTTGAGTACAAAAACAAATGCTTCAGAGAGACATGAAGAGCCAAAAGATTTATTTACCTGATGTTGAAGCAGTGCCACAACCAAGTTTCAGGGAAAAATGTGCGTCTCCGCTTCTCAGTCCTACAACACAACAACAAAGGGATTTGTAAAACGTCAGTGGAAAATATCATTTAAAAAGCAAATTATTTTCATTTGTTTTATAGTCCATCTTGATTGCTTCCTTTGGCTCATGGGGGCTCTGTCTTGTAAGGAGAATAACAAAGAGACGAGCAATAACCACATTGCAGTTGCATCTTTGTATCGCTGCATCAGCAGTTCTGGTGTGAAACATGGCAATTAAGAGTCTGGGAGAATATCTCTAGGAGAGGAGCAATTAGAAATTTCCAACGTGGAAAAAGTCAGATGTTCTAAGCACATCATTATCCTCGCTTCACTGTCTGGCCAGCATCAACCCCCGCCAGCTTACCACCCAAAGCATAGTGTCACTGATTTAATGACATGAATAAAAATAAATCTTTAATCTCTGACCAAAAGGTATTCTGGTACCAAGTTCACTTATAAATAACCAAGTCAAAAATAGCATATCGCTCACAGATCAGGCAGGCTGTGAATCTCTGCTGCTCCTACAGTAGTACAGTTGGCTACTTCTTTGAGTAATGCAACTCTTTCCACAGGAGTTACTTATGTGCACAACAATGTCTGTTACTTATGTAACCCAATGTTTTATTTACTTTGGGTCTCGTCTGACATCAGCATATTTTTTGTGTTTATTTCACAGAAACAAATATAGTGAATATTGCTTGTAAGTATAATAGAAGTAAGATGTTATGTGCACAGATTTCTAGTCAAAGCTAATTTTCAATGCATCTGTTATGTCCCTTACTTGGCTTTTGACAATCTGCAAACAGGAGTTTAGTATAACTTGCTTTTTTTCTTACAAATATTTCATTTAAAAAATGCATAAAAGTACAAAGCTAATAATGGATCTGTAAATGGATTTATCTATCAAACCCATAGATGTCTGTTACTCCTCCAGAGTTAAAATGGACTTCTTGGTTGTTTATGAATAATCCTTGGTAAGACGTGCTGAGTTTTAGTTTTTTCTATCTCAAACTCAGATATCAGTGGTATGACAATACATAACCAACAACAATCGTTAATCTCTTCAAACTACTTCAGTAGCCTGTTCTACCTCGTTGTGGGCCTTGTGTGAATGGCAGTCACTCCAATTGATGTGTGTGGCTGAAATGCAGGAATAGCCTCATCAGTGTACATCCCTCCGCTCTGCCGATGGTTTAAGCTCACCATATCTGTCATCACCACCAACCCTGTTTCCTGGAGAATAAACACATTTAAAGGAAATATTTTCTAGCTCGTTTCGCAACAATGTTATGGGCATTTAAACGATGTTTTCTCACTGTGAAAGCAAAGCGTGCATCTTTAGTGATGTCCCAGTGCCATGGGAACACAGACGATCGCCTCCGTCTCTTTGAGGACAGTCCAGGCCACCACATGTGTCCGTCGTCTTTGGGAACACCAAAAACGTCTGACACGTCGAAATCAGCCATCTCTTTAAACACCTGCACAGTGCAAACACATTCATATGCAGGAATGCAACTCGGAGTGTTAGGTTTCCGGTGGATCCTAAAAACACCTGCGTACACGTCACACTACAGAATAACTGAGTTTTAGAACAATTATAATGAGACAAACCTTATTGGTACTAAGCTGGAAGTCAGGCTTTAACAAATATAGACTCTTATCCACAGTGGCCACACAAACGCATGAACCCTTTTCACCCCGGACATGCAGCATCACTGAGTCTCCTGGCATGGACTCATTGGAGGAAAAAGAAACAGACACCTGGAAACCCAAACAACAAAGAACTTACAATTGATATATCCATATAATAAAATAAAAAGGCATTTCTTAATACAAAACCACATGTAAAGCCATTGTTTGTTTTGTATGTGATTGTTTTATGTCGACAAAACATTTAAGTTTTGTTTTTGCCTAAATATGTGCTGGAACTAGCATGTGACAGGATTTTAGGAAGAAAAGTTTTAGGAGGGAAGATTCAGTTAGAAGAAGCTGCCTTTTAAACAGGGAGGGCTGTGAAGGGTCAGCCATAAACTTTCACACTTCAACACTATTTTCCCACCCTCACAGTCACAAATTAGCCTCGTTAATCTCTTCGCTGCTGCCCTCCTTTCACCATCGAGAACCTGTCATCCTCTCATATTACAACTGTTCTTATCTGCCTGTGGCCTGCACGGTTGCTTTATCATCATACCCATTCAACCCCTCCTCCAGCATTCTCATGCACACACAGAGACACAAAAACATACAATCCACCCACCCACACACGTACGCACACGCATAGTGTTGTAAGGGCATACCAGAGAGCTGTAAATACTTCAGGGAGTTAACTCCACCTAATTCAGAAAGGAATTGAAGAGTGCTGTTACGCCAACACAGCTGTTTGTTTACTGACATTACACTGTGGTGTAATGGTTGATGATGCATGGATACTTTGGCTCAGTTCCAAAACGTATACAGTAAGTCCACCCTTTACAACTTTTGATAAATACTTCTTAAAGATTAAACTAATTAATCTTTAGCAGGCTGTTATGTGTCAAAACAAAGGAAATACTCTTTAAGAACATGATACAGTCCTTACACTGTGTCAAATTAATTTTAAAATCCAATAACACAATGAAACAAAATAAAGATTTACGAATAACAAACTACTACTGAGTTCTACTTTTTACTTCATAAATTCTTTCTGGTTCTATGGGATTTAAGTTAGTCAAACTTATCATCAGTGTGACCATCTCTACAAAAAACAAAAACAACCCAGCCAAGGCAAAAAGACTTGAGCAATGACTTTAAAGAGACAACTGTTGCTGCCTATCAGTGTGTGAAGATGCCATTTCCAGACAGTTTGAATGCCCCCATTTTACAGTATAAAAGATTATCCACAAGCGAACAGCATTTAAGACAGCTGCCAAGCTTGTAAAAAGTAGCCATCCAAACAAATTTGGCCCAAGGTAAAACTGTAATGCTCAGAAAAGCTGCAAAAATAAGTAAGACACACATCCCTAATTTTTCAGGCCTTAGTTACCTGGAAAAATATTTACATTTATTTCAACACAATTAGACATAGACGCAAGAAGAGAGACTTATTTTGGAAGGTGCTGAGAGAAGGTCTCTTGTCCCTAAAAAAGCCAAAGCAGAAAGACTTAGATTGGCAAAGTTTTATATAAATGGACCAAGGTACTTCTGAAAGAGATTCCTATCTTTAAATGCAAAATATAGAGATGTTAAGAAATAATTTACAGTAACTTGCTTGGAGAGAACCAAACACAAACCTTTCATGCTCATTGTCAAGATCAGTAGTAGAATGAGTGATGATAAAGGCTTGTTCTGAATTGACATTGGCACCCTGCACATCAAAATATTCAAGAACCAAATGTGAGTCCATCTACTTGACAGCTAAAGCTCTGTTCATTCAGCAAATTAATAAATATTATAAAGAAGAAAGGGATAACTTTTCTCTACAACCATACAAGAGACTAATAACGGGTTGTCAAAAAGAGCTTCTTCAACTTATTGCTGCTGTGGAATTTAATGGATGCACTGTGATTTCAAAACCTGATCTGTAGCAAACCAAGGTCATAATGTCTTAAATTGTAAAAACCAAGAATTGAGAGAGCACAGTATGTATGCTCTCCATACACCGACTGCAACTGTGCCCAAAAATACTTTAACTGAATAAATGATAATACTAAAATATAAACAATTATGTCAACAGACCTTGTTCTCAAGTTCAGGCTGAACAGAAATTTGCAGACTGTCTGTTACACCCTCGCCATTTTCTCTGACGTAGTACACCAATAGACGGCTGAAGGGCGCCATGATGTGACTAACAGGAAAACGAAGATAAGACACACAAGAGTCCATCTCAGCCTGGGACAAAGATCCTGCAACACCTGACAGAGTGAGAGAAAAGTGAGCTTATGTGACGATACAGTCTGATGCATTATTCGTTCATCTGTTTTCTGGTCATTAAATAAATTGGTCAAACGAAAATTGAGAACAAAATGAAAAAATCTACCAGAGGCAGAGGAAGGGAGCTGGGTGGTGTGGATGTTCTTATCAAAGGTCACAGTTGCCCTTTTTCCTCTGTGTGAGGCCGTCGTGTTGGCTGGCTCTTTGCCTGACAGGACGATGTTTCCCCTGGACGCCACCTCGTAGTGCAGCGTGAAGTTACAGGGACAGGTAGATTTTAGAGCCACTTCAGCCTCTTGGCCAACCTAGAATCACAGAAACATTTAAAGTTGAGTTAACCACTACATGACGTATCCTTGTACTTTTTTGGACACATCTTTTTATTGGTCCAAACCCAAGTAAGTCTGAACTTAGCACAAACTTCCAAAAGGACAAATAAAGCAAACCGTACTTTAAGGGGAGCGCTGGGACTCTGGATCTGGATGTGACACCTACTTGGAGAATACCAACTGCTAATGGACAGGTAATTAGGTAAGTATTGGTCTCCCACTGTCTTGCCGTCAATGGATGTCACTTTAGTCTGTGTGAAATAAAATGAACAAAATCAAAAATTTGAGAAGATGCATTTACATTTTTTTTCCCATTAGTCTTCTTATTTATAGGAAGCTACTGACCTCAAGCCAGACATATTGTGCAGCTATTGGAATAGAGGGGATTTCAAAGGTGGCTTCACCGTCCTTGGAGATTAGTTCGCTGGTGTAAATATTGTCCTTTGGTGTAAGCTCTGCCTTAACACGCACCCTTACGCCATCAGCTGGGCTCCCATCAGGATAGGTAACCTCAATCTATAGATACAGAGGGAACAAGAATGGGAAAAAAGCCAACAGAGTCCATCAATAATGTTATTTCATCTACAGTGTCAATACGTCCTTCTGTAGGATCTCACCTTCCCTTTGTAAGGCAGACCTGGCTTAAACTGTTTTCGTGTCTCCTTAGAGTACTTGATGTCAATGAGTTGTTTATGAACTGCTGTTGAATCATCAAATGTGGTTTGCCTGCTTCCGTCGATGCTGGTCACTGATGCCCAAATGCTAACTGTTCCCCTGAAGTGATCAGCCACATCCAGTGGCATCATGTCTTTCACACACAAACTGAAATTTGCAGAGCCTTTAATCTGAAAAAAAAAAAGTACCACAGACTGGTAAAGTTGAAGGATTGCAATTTTTCTTTGCCAAGGTGGACGTGACAAAAACAATGGTCCACTTGTGAAACAGACCTCAATTGTTAATTTTTTCAGGCTAAACAAAATATAAAAAAGTCTTAGACTACAGTTAAAATGATAGCAAATTTGAATTTTGTTTGTAAATATCTGTCAAATATTGACTGGTTAGATACCAGTGGACAAATAATTACAGAACTGACCTCCATAGTTTTAATTACAGGTTGACCTGTCTCATGGCGGTAATATCCAACTCCATTTACAGTCATATTCACTGTCAACTTTCCTGTTACTGGTTTTCCAAAGATGTATCTGTGTGAAAGTGACACATCAGAGCTTAACATAGAACATGTTATTATTAAAACACAGTCAAAGCAATACATCCTGAAAAGTTTATTTATTCTGGTAACTCAATTTACTAAGATAAATATACCGGTACTATACATTAAATACATACAGAAGGATGTTTCCAAGCCTTTATGGTAATTTTCCACCATGAATGAAAACATTATGTTTAAGAGAATATTACATCAAACCAATAAAAAACTCAGGGTAAACCAGAAATCTGGGCTTAGAAAAGTATATTTAATAAAAAGGTTCATTTTAAAAGATACTTTTAAGCTGACAAGCATTCCTCCTTGGAAAGCATATTATATTTTATTGGCTGTGACTGTAAAGCAGCTTGGAAAATTATTCATACCCCATAAATATTTTTCTCATTTTGTCAATGTAAAACTTTAAACTCCAATATATTTTATTGGGGTAGTATGTGATAAAGCAACATAAAGTAATAATAAATATTAGCAAGTAATAAAATTATTGTAAAGTGCAAAAAAGCAGCAATAAACATGCAGCTTGTGCTACAACGGTTTAGATCGGTGGTCTTTTACAGGTGGTCCGTGGTGCTTATATATTTGGGCAGTGTAAACAGACAGTGTAAATCCACAACTCAAAAACACAATGACAGAACGATTTAAATGTATTCTCCCATTAGCACAAGACTGATGTGCTTAACTTGACCTGCCAGGAGACTTTTGCCACGATAAAAGTTACCAACTTGAAACAAAAGACTACATGCAATAGATTATCTCCTCAATCTGCATGCTTGTTACTTATATGACTTGAAAAAAAGCAACAGAGTGGTTACTTAAAGTTGCATGGAATATAAAATAACTTTTCATTACATTTTGATGACTAAGGTCTTGATATCGATGTTACTAAATTGCACTGGGAAAAGGGTTTATTCTTTGTTTTTTTTTCCTAAACTGAAATAAATTTTTAATATTATTTTAGCATGTTTATATATTTTTTTAATGCCTGAGATGCTTGACTTATTTTGAATGTAACTCTACAATGGGGTGTTGCTAAACAGACTACAATCAAGGAACCTTTGACATAAAGGTAAAATATATTCAATATTTGTATTGGAGTATCCGTGGTATAGATTAAACCAAGGCCATGTGTTAAGGAACAACAGCAAAACAAAAGACCTGCAGTGGCAATTGTGGAAAAAGTTGGTTTAAAAATATATTAGCTATAGTAGGTAGGAAAAAATACAAATGCTTGCTACACTTTTCAGATATTATATATATAAATTTGGAAATCTTTTCAAAATTTTTCTTACAATTCTTAACTATGGACTCCCTTGTGTTGCTCGTAAAAAAATACAACTAAAATATCAATCTCAAAAAGTTCCAACTGTAATGAGTATTTTTGTAAGGAACTGTAAGACCAAAAAGATATGAATATACAAAACTACGACATATATATGTACAACCTATTATACATAAAACAAGCAGTGAGCAATGTCTTGTAAAGTATTCAAATCAAGCAATAATGTACTAACACCATGGTCCAATTGGGGAAGTCTTGTGAAAGTCATGAATACTTGGACAAGGAGCTGTGTAATGAAGCTAAATGTCAAGTTACCTACCTGGCTGTGACACTGGCTTGCTCGCACAAGCTGAGATCACGAATGTAAGGAGGTGGAACTATAACCAGCTCAAATTTGGGCATCACTATGAGAGAGGAAACAAAACAGGGTCCTTTTTGTCATTTTATATCATTTGCCTCATAGAACGTTGTAAAATACATATTTATATTGTCCTCGTAATACTGTCTGCTTGGAAGATATTAAGTAACTTAAAAAGCGCTGGGCTATAACACTAAAATCATGTACCTATTTGTAAAGCAGAAAGTGAAGCTTGTATGTATGGATGGATGCATGGGTGTTCTCACCATATTTCTGCACTTCAAATGACTTGTTGTAGGTTTGACCCTGCACTTCCACAAAGATGAACCACTCTCCAAACACAGGCTGGTCAGACAAAGGGAAACTCATATTCACAATCCCTATGATAAAAGTGGGGGGAAAAAAACATTAAACTACTACAGGTCTGGCTTCTCCTAATCAACGATTGATGTAATAGTCCCACATTGTATTCTGATGATTATAATGTTGCATTGATTTCTAATTGTTTATAAGCTAAAACTCTTCACATAGCTCATATAATGAATGACAGTCCTACAAAGTGATGATTGTGATATTGTGCAGGAATTGTGGCTTACCACAGCAGACAGATTTTAGGCTCTTCCACTGGATCATCCGAGATCCTCTTGGATCCTAAAAGAGTTCATTAAGATACTTGTGGATCTGCAGTCTGTTGTGCTGTGGTATTGTCACATAGAATCCTATTTAAACCAATTTAATCAAGATCAGGGTTGAGAGAAACTAAAATTCTAGATGGATTCTGTCTACTAGCAAAAACTCTTCTACACCTATTTCAGAATAAATACTTCACTTAAAAAGGCTCCATGTGCATGTTGCTAACTTTTGAGAAGAAAAAAGAGAGAATAGAATAGAAGAGAAGAGAAAAGAAGAAAAAAGAGGGCAAAAAGGTTCCTTTTATGTTGTTTATATTTGCCTTGTGTCAGAGAGCACCCTGTTATCTAGGTGAGCTGCCTTGACGTCTGCTCTTTAATCTTAAATCATGTTGGAAACTGAAAATTGCCACTGTCTCCTTCCTAGACACAGCTCTGCCAACTCTGGGTGGTCCGGTTGTTCACTCACCAAAATATATGCTTCCATCTGCAAGAAATGAAGAAAAAAAGCTTACACAACTTATAATGGTAAAAATACCAACAGCCATTACGAGAAAATATACTTCATCTTAGGTTTTTATCACATGTTGACATTCATTTATCCGTGGAAGTGAGTGCAGCTTTGTACATGCAGCACTTTTATAGCTGCAAACATAAATAAACTGCATGTCAGCACAGTAACAGTATATTTGAAGCCACTCCAAACATTCCACATGAAATGACTCTAACTTTGCCTCTGTAAATAGGTGACTGTTCACTTCACTGCACACAGGGCAAATTATGTTTCTCATCTTAACTCTGAAGGTGAAAAATGTCAAACTAGAAGACAAAAACATTTCTTTTCATATAAAATAAAACATCTAAAATTACAATGTCAATATTCTGAATTTCAATTCAGCAATGGAAGGCACTATGAATTCAAATGAATCCATTAGAGTTAGCAATATTGATCTCTTATTAAGCTTAATTATATAGTTACCTTTTCATTTATGGGCCTCATATCAGGTGCCACTGTGTAGACTTTAATAAGCACTGAAAGCAACAAACAAAATAGTAATTTATAAAAAGCAAAAAATAGCATATGAATGTGTAACATTTCACAGATTAACCACATATTAAATGCTAAACTATTTTATTAGAAATATTTTACAATGATATTTACCACGACTACTTAATTAAAAATCTCTGGATTTGTTTATTTGCTAATATCTACAATCTACAGTGCCAAACAAAAGTATTCCTAATCCTTTAACTTTTCTCCTTTTATCATGTTACACCCCCAAACTTTAATAAATTTTATTGTGAACGTATGCAACAAACAAACACAAGATTTTCTGCAATCATCACGATAAAAGAAAGTGAGAAATAAAATGTATGTTTCAAACTACTGAGACCTTCACAGAATAGCTGTATTTGTACTAAGACTGAACTGATCAAAGACAAAGTTCATTTACTAATTAGGCGACTCTGGAAGCAGTTGGTGCTGTTGGATTTAATTTGGAGTATCAGAGTAAAGGGGAACCTGTCCAGGGTGGACCCCACCTCTCGCCTGTTGAAAACTGGAGATAGGCACCAGCAGCCCTCCTGACCCCAATGGGATAAGGTTGCAAGAAAATGGATGGATGGATGGAGTGAAGGGGACTGAATTCAAATGTCCCTTAGAGTTTTCTGAGGTCTGTGGAAAACCATGATCTGTCATGTACAATTCAAATAAAATACAAACTTGTGGTCATAACATGACAAAATGTGAAGAAGTTAAAGGCGTACGAATAATTTTGCAACACGCTTCGAAGGTACCTTTATCTTCTACATTTCTGAGTGATTTAACTAATTCACTACCAGCGGCCCTAAAAGGGAACCTTTATGTTTGGGTTTGTAGATGGGTTTGTCAGTTTGGATGAAGACGGCTGAGCCCTTGCTCTCCACGGTGATGGTGGTGTAGTTGTGGAAAATGTAGCCTCTCTCTGTGAGCTGACGGTTTCCCCAGACCTTCAGAAGAGCCTGCCCTCTCAGCCCAGAAGGAACCTGGTGGTGGGAAGGCAAACATTCAGATAGATCAAGGCTAACTTAACAAAGAGAGAAAAAGTTAAATTAAACATATATATATATATATATATATATATATATATATATATATATATATATATATATATATACAAAGAAAACAGTAGAGCACTGAGGTATGTTTAAAGTCACAGTGAGATGGGAATAGGAATAAAATTGTGCAACTTAGATTGATTGATTTCTGCCTTCAGGAGTGGCGGAGCAATACATGCACGTCGACAGCTGTTGCATATTACATAGGGGCTGTTACCTTATTCTCAATGAATGAGCAGGCACAGATGTAGAACTACAAATAATGCACGTGTTGATTTGGATACTGCCTGAGGACAAGAGTTCAGCTGCTGCACACATTGCGGTACTCACCTTCAATTTGATGGTGCCTTTATCTGTAAAAGTAGCAGAAGAAGAGAGAATACCATGTGAAATGCTTTTGGAAAGTGTGCTGCCCACACATTTCAGTAAGTTATTGTCAAGGTATGAGAGCTACAAGCATATAGCTGAGTTTGCTTTGAGGAGGAGTTTTGCTTATTTTAACAGGAGATCCAGCTGCAACCCGTCTCCATGCAATTCTGAGCAGAACAGAGTGAGTAGCACCATCGATTAGCAGTGCTGTCAAACAAATCATGCTCTGTGTACAATGAAATCCTGGTCGGATAGACTAAATTGATGCAACCGTTGTGTGTCGTACAGGAACACACAAATGCTCCTCCTACCAGCAGATTTCCCCTTAAATCTTAGAAATTTTGTCCTCACCATAAACTGTACTGTGACTGTGGGCGACTGCTTGTCCTTTCACAGACAGCTGCACCTGGACGCGTGTTTCTGCTTTTGCATTGAAGATAGTGACGCTCACACTCTCCTCTACACCGGCTCGAAACACTGAGGGGGCAGCAACCAGGTATCCTCTGACAGAAAACCATGAGGTAGAATGAAGGAAGGAGAGAAGAAAACATAAGAATAAATAAGAGGACAAGAAATCAATAGACAAAAGAGGGAAAAGGAGTCATAATTTGAACAGATGACACAGATGTCGGAAATACAAAGATCCCGCACAGCTCAACACTGACCCATAAGTCTCTCAAGTCTAGAATTAAGCCTCTGATTCAAATAACCAACCCACATAGTTATGACGCATTACAGGTAACTTCACAAGAAATCTAACTTAAATAGGCACTTTGCAACATCTTGCAAATATCACAAGTCTTTATCCAATATAATGGGTGAAATAATTCTTCTTTTGCTTGAACAAAGGTTTTCCCAGAGCACTGTCAACAGAAAGCTCAGGGCATATTGATTTGGACTGCAGTGTGTTCCCACATTATTGGAAAAAAAAAAAACTGGAGGAAATTTGAGGACAGGCGAAGAAATAGCATGTTTAAAAAAATCACAAGATAAACTGTATCCTAAAGTAACGTAAGGCACACATTACAGCAGCGCATCCTGTTGCAGAATTTATGGTCTACCAAAAGGGTTAACATCACTGAAAATAGGCCAGATGCTGCAAGTTTTCCCCTCAAAGCTAGCTAAAATGTTGGTTTTTTGACAACCTGATGCTAGTAGCTGATGGGTCAGCTAAAGAAATGAATAAAGTGGTAATGACTGAACAATGTAGAAACCATGTGTCTCAGCCACTGTCACAGAAGGCAAGAATTTCAATAAAACAGGGAAAATAGTGTGTATGCTTGGTATGCAGTGGTCAGGATCTATCACACATATCTCAAGGAAGAACCAGTGCTAAACTAACAACAATCATGTGAGTCAATGCTCAGTAATGTTGGGAGCGAAGCTTTGCTCCTGTTGTCTCAATCAATTCAATTTGATTTATTCACAGCACAGTTCTCAACAAAAGTTAACTCAAAGAACTGTACTGAAAATACATGGTATGTAGAACGTATGTATGCCAAGAATGTATGCCAAGTCAATGGCATACATTCTAAATAGTTTCTGGTTATCAAAACCCTGGCATCAGACAATCAATTGTTGCTTAAATTTGTAAAAGAAGAAAAAATAAATACATTTATCCAAGTTCTAGAAGTTTGGGATCTGAAATGAGTTGCAGTTTTTGGGCTATGAGGCTGCATACTTGCAAAAGAGTCATGGTGTCCTTGGTGTCCCGAGTCCAAAAGAATCAATAACTGGCAGGTTAAGTGATCACAAAGCAATGGAAGAAGGTGGACTGGTCTGATGAGTCATGTTTTATTGTAGATCACATGAAAGGCTGGGTAGTTTTACCTTTCTATGAGAACATATGGCATCAGGATGTGGGAATAAGACAAGCCAACGAAGGCAGTGTAATACTTTGGGTATCCAAGGAAACCTTTTGTCTCACTATCCATGTGGATGTTATTTACATACCACCTACCTAAGTCCAGCTGCAGACCATGTAAATGGTATTCCATGATGGCAGTGGCATCTTGCAGTAAGGATAACCCACCTTGCCAGAAGGCAGAAATGTCAATCTTGTGCTTGAGTTTTAAAGGATGACTTGGCCTCTGAATTACCCAGATCTCTGTAGGATGGGCTCGTCAAATCATTTCAATACACAGAGGATCGCTCCAAACTTACAGGAATAAAATGATCTGTTGTCCACATTCTGCTGCCAGATACTATAGCACAAATTCAGGGGTCTAGTATAGTTCATACCTCATCAGGGCTGTTTTGACAGCAAAGGAGACTACTCTATCAGAGGTCATAATGCGATACCCCTCGCGTACACAACACACAATTTATTGAAGAATCTGGCATACTCTGGTAAAACAATGTGTGTTTGAAAATGTGCCACACTGAATCCATCCTTTTGTAACTGAAAACCTTCTCTGAAGATCTCACAAGTCAGACCTGAGTAAAACCTTGAGCACAAACCCAATTGCATGCATGAGAGTAAAATCAGGTGGTTGGCATTACAGCACTGCAGAATTAGGGCCAGAGGCAACCAAAGTTCCAGTGCAAGAGTCATGAGAAAATCCCTGGAAGATAAGACCTCAGGAGAAGGGGGATAATATGGGGAAATTGACTGTATGTGTTTAATCTAAGGAAAGTTTAACTCGCCCTGTGATGAGCCTGGATCAGGCGGTACTTATTCCGATCACATGGCTGCTGTTATCAAGTTCTTTTTGCCCAGCTGTTCTCCCTTGGAGTGATTAGTTATTGCTTACCATACAAGAGTGAGTATTTTAGGTGAGGTCTCAGAAAGGTGGTCACAAGGTTGCATGTGTTTGGGAGCTGGACCTGCAAGCTTTCTTCAGAGCTTGATACCATACAACCAAAGCTGCGTTTGACCTGTCATAACTCTTTACAACTCCTTATTAATAACACTCAAAGTCATCTTTAGTCCACTGGAGCAGCTGTCTGAGCGCATCACAGTGCCAGAGACTAAGAGGGTACTGACAAGCTCAGGAATCTATTTATAATTGTCATTCTCACAGCACATACTTTGAGTCAGGTTCTATCACAACAACATCAGCAGTGTAGGATCACAAACTATCATTCTGACTTCAGGTCAATACCACCAAATAGTGAATGAACACTGTGAAAAAAAAAACAAACAAAAAAAACAAACATAAGCGCTAAGAAGACAGTGCCATTAAAAAGTCCAAGACAAGTTTTTATGTAGCAATAAAATAAATAAATAAATAAATAAAAAATCTCACCGATTTATATTAATTGCCTGGTTTCGGAATATTTACGAGAACACAGCTCTGCGCTCATCTCAAAGACTCTCCAAACAACACGGGCGACTTACTGTCGTTCCTGCGCACAGCTTCTGCACACGCTGCAGATAAACAAGGTCCAGGAAAGACTCCAAGCTCTCCAAAACATCCGCTGCATTTTTTCTTCTTCGCTTTTTTTTTTTTTTTTTTTTTGGGCTTCAGCAAGCTGCCAAAACTTCTATATATCGGCTGTATCCTGGATGAAAGTTGGCCGCTTTATATCCGAATAAACACGGGAGCTCTTAACAGATTCCTCTCCGTCTACCGATCCATTCGGGTTGATTTGAAATGATAGGTGCGCAGAATTGTTGTGATCATCTCTCTTAAACAAATCTGGATCCAAGCATTTTTTTTTTTTTTTTTTTTTTTTTTTTTGGAGGGATCTTCCTCTTACAGCAGCTACACCACCAGTCCTCTCCCATGTGCCTTCACCCGCCCCGGTTCCGTTCTCTCATATTTCAGCATTAACATTTGTTAGTGTCCTCCCACTTCTGTCCGTTCGGAAATGTCTCAGGGAAAAAAGAAAATCAGGTTGCATGACCTTTTAAGCAAGCTCTCGCTGCTCATGTTGCTCCTTGTGATTTCGGATCGGTTTGTCTGGAAGCGATCTGCAGCGAGGCAGCGCTTCATTCAGATTTCTGCGTCCTCTGCTCACTCCTCTCTGCACAAGACAGCACGACTCTGATCAGGGCAATAAGATACTCGCACGATGTGTCCATTTCACTACAAGCAACAATTACCTGATATGTAAAAAAAAAAAAAAAAAAAAAAGTCCGGAGTGTGTATTAAAAGTACAAACTATCAAAAATAAATAAATAAAAAGTTTGCAACAACAGTCTCGTCTTACGTTTATTTTGGACACCGCTGCGTCTATTTCTGTGGCACGTTATACAGTGGCTCCAGCAAGAGGCGCTGTTTTCTTGTGCGCACATTTGCCTGTAAAAAAAAGTAAAATAGCCCTACGCCGCGTCAATCAATTAAAACAGAAGAAAACACATTTTAAAGCTTTTTGTGAGACGTCTGGCCCACACGAGGAAGCCATCCACACAACATTTTACCCTGTTTAAACCTTAGACAAGTAAGAGTCTAAAATAATTTAAACTCAACCATTCCACTGAAAGAAAAGAAAAGGAACACATAGAAGTTAGACTAATATGCTTCTGTCTGACCATCCAATTAAGATAACCCACAATACAGACTGCAAAATGCTAAAAGAAGGCTACAAGAATAGTACATCTACATCTGACTTTAGTTATTGTTGAGATAAAACTGAATCCGTAGAGAATCCAACTTTAACTTTCATAAAAGACTTGCAAACAGCAACTTTTGTCTTTCTAAAAAAAGACAAAGTGCTGAACAGTAATGACAAGTAAGACGTAAGAAAGCATAGAAATAAGATGACAAAGCTAAGTACATAATAATGAATCAAAAAAATCCAACTCAAGAAACATTAAAATGACACAGTTAAAATACCAATAAAAGTTAAGTAAAGTCAAGTCTCATGAAACAGAATCAGACAGAAGTGCCGGGGTTGAGGTTTCTGTGCTGCAGCAGTTTCTAACCAGCTCACAGTCAGACCCAGCATGAATTTCTGAAAGTGAAGGGAGGACCAAGCTTTTCTCAGACTGATGTTAGAGGCTGGTTGACTACGGCTACAAAAGAACCATCTCTGATCTTATTTCAGCTAAAGGGAATAACAATCAGGAACTAGAAAATGCCTTCTTGTTTATATATTGTGCAACTACTATTAAGTTTAGGTAATTAATCACTTAACAGAGATAAATACGATTATTATACATAAATGTGAAATTTTCTTAATAAAAGGACCTGAGTCTTTTTGAATATTCAAAAAGATCCTATCCCTAACCCCACACAAAAAAAAAGAGGCTGAAACTGTTTACATTTGAACTGGTTGTGGTATATGGTCTGAAACACCAATGCTATTCAGTAGAAACTGTTAGGTGATATAACATTTAAGAGCTGAAGAGAGCACAACAATATTCCTGGGCCAAACAATTCTACAGCCAAGAGGCAACCCCCTGCTGGCTGCAGCGGCACCACGAGCCCACAGGGAGACTACTCTGAAGTTGTTTTTACTGCAGGTTCAGCACTACTTGTGGTCAACATAAAACAACATTGAACCCTTAATGATCAGATGCATGCTTGTTCATGATAGGATTGCTCTCTCAGTCTTTGCAAATGTTCAATCAACACATATTTGATGTACAATATAGGGTGATTTGAAGAATTACTTTTCATATTAAGAGGTTACCAAAATACCCATTCATCCTTCAGTCATCTATAGTTGCTTGTCCTTTTTGGGTCGCGACAAGGCTGGTACCTATTTTCCACGGTCACTGGGAGAGAGGCGTGATGCACCCTTTGCAGGTCATCAGTCCATCATAGGGCAACACAAACTATGTGTATGGACAAACCATACACACACATACACATACTTGTATACTTGAGGACAGTTTAGTGAAACCAGTCAACGTAACAATCATGTTTTTGGACTGTGGGAGGAATCCAGAGTATCCAAAGAAAACCAATGTATTCGCAAATTATGGGGGTACAGGAAAAGGCAGGATGGGTGCTTATGAGTACTCATTAGATTTTATTTGACACATGGGAAGTTGAATTCTTTGAGGTATTTTGACACCATTGACATCACAGTTATGAACTTATCCTCCAGTTTCATTTGCCAACTATCAAAAGAAAAAGTCAAGCTACACAGATCCATGCAGATTTATTAAAGAAATAAAAATTGGAGATGCAAACCATCTCATTTATTGATCAAACATACACAACGACAAACAAATTAGTTTGTAGTCGCAGCTAGAACTTTAAATCAAGTGTTTGAGGGATCTAGGTAGCAGACCAAACGCAAGAAGAACCACCAGATCTTGGAAGTCAAATGATACTATGATCACAAGTTTGTACGAAGGGAATGTTTTGATAGAGGCTGCCACCAAGTGGTGACAGGATGTACATGCAAAGTTAACTCAGGTAAGTCAGGCAAACAAGTCAAAGCTCTGTTTGGTAACAAAAATATTTATTGAAATGGTTTCACAGTAAGCGGTTGGATGAAGACCGGTGCAAAGAAAAATCCCCCAACTGTTTTAAGAAATATCAAAAACAGCACGTAAAAAGCAACTGTTAGCCTTTGGAATTAAACATGGTGACCTTTTATTTCTCATTACATTATATTATATTATATGATGAAAGCTGTCAAAATAACAAACATTACCAGTATGAAAGGAGTCAAAATAACAAACATTACCAGTATGAAAGGAGTTCACATTCTGAGGTGATTCAGAGACCTGAGGTAATACCGCTGACTTATTGCACAGCAGGACATACAAAATTAATGATATTCAGTGAGAAAAAAAAAAGCAGCCATCTAGAAGACAACTTGTTTAATGCAGGTTAAACTCAGCTGTAAATTTTTATTGGAAACCTAAAGAGCTAAAGAGTTACAGGAATAAGGTATGACAAGCACCGATTAAGAGACATATCTGTATCAAGTACATCCGTGAATGATGCTCTTCACAGTGAGGCCTCTTTGTTTCTCAGATACTATGCTATGATACAGTTTACAATCTAGTTTCCCTTGTTCAGGTTCAGTAAAAGCACTTTTGGAAAACAACACCTGGTTGTGGTGATTTACTTCGATGCCGTACACCTGACAAAGTTCGGCTGTAAGGGATGGTTCCAAGGACAAGAGCTGAGCGAGTTTGTCAAGAGGAAAGCGGCAGTTGCGGCTGTTGTATCCATGGCTATATATGAGCAATAAGTGTCTGCGACATGTCACCAGGTGGCGGTGCAATGCACAGGCCTGCAAAAAGTCCAGCTTCTGCACTAGTCGGAGTAAATGTACATGGTTTCCCTCCAGAAATGCTTGATTAATTGCTAAAGCGAGTTTAAGAGAAGGAGTTTGGCGCAGGCGCTTTGGGAGCTCCAAAACATCCTGAGTGGCGGGACTTGAACCTACAGAGAAAGCATGAATTGAATCAGTTTAGGACAGATGTTCTGAGTAACACATGTCTTAAGTGCATGTTCCCCACTGACTACTTTTAACCACTTTTTTGATTATTTTTTACCAAATATCTTTGGCCGCATCACTTTCACAATGACGAGCACTAACACTTTGTCAGATCTGCACTTCCTCCAGTGAAGGGGCACTTACAAGTCAAATTTCGACCGCGGATTGGTCAGTCATTGACAAACCTACTGGATTGATTGACAGGTGGAGTCATTTAATTTCAAATCCTAAAATTTATCCAAAACAGCTAATCTGTAAATAGACATACTGTGTCAAAATGGCTGCGATTCAACCAACTAACATCTTTAAATAGTTTTACTTCAATGCTTTCCCAATTCTCTTAAAAACTTATATTAATTTCATGTGATCTCCTGGTTAAATAGAACTTAAATACAACATACATAAACATGAAAAACACCTAATAGGATATTTTCAAGACATTAACTGACCCAGGTTGTAGAGGAGGCCGAGAGTCTGAAACTCCTCTTGGTTTGGATATGGTCCAGTTCCAGTTTTGTAGCAGTCAAACAGCCAATTCAGATATTCTTGTAGGTGTGTATCATTGATGCGTGGATCGTAAATCCGCAGCGGCTCACCACAAAGACGGTAAGAAGCGTAGATGTGGAAACGCACTGTGAGCTCTAAAATGGCCACACAGTCTTTTCCAGACAACCTTTGGATGATCATGTCCTGTTTCACACTACGTAGTCGATCAAACACAAAGCTGTACACCTGCAAAGGAACAAGAAGTTCAATTCAAAAAAAATGCTTGCATACAACTTTTATCTGACAATGTTCTTGGCAGTGAATCACAATGTCATAGATTCTGCACTCAGTGCCTTGCCAAAATACTAATGTTTTTACATGTTGTTACAAGCCTACAAACACAAGCCTCCATGATTTTATATCATAGACTAACTCAGTTGTCCAAGTCCAGTCGACAGGTTTAATCCCACCCATCATCACAGCAGGATGCACAAGTCACTGTGAAATGGCGCACTTTAAGTTATGGGGAGTTTTAGCTGTCTTTTTCTCTGACCTGTCTGATGTGTTTCCTGGTCTCAATGATACTTTGTGTTTACCCATGTTCTCCAACAAACCTCAGAGGCCAACCAAGAAAAGCTGCGCCTATACTAACATTAAATTAAACACAGTTCATGTATATTGATTAATTCTGTGATTTGTGATGGTATTTGGTTGCACTTGATTTTATTTAGGTGTAATAAAGTAAACGGGGCCAAACATGAGTCCACATCTAACCTTTCTGATTTTCTCTTGTTAGAAATGTTTCAAATTATGTATAATCTTCTACTTCAGAAACGTGTGATGCTTATTTGCTGGTTATTTAGATAAAATTCCAATAAAACACATGAAAAGTTGTGGTTACAATGTGACACAAATAAAAATATTAAATAAAGGAGAATCCATACTTTTACAATGTAAACTGCACCCAAATCTTAATTAAGGTTTGATTTATTTTTACATGTCTTTATTAATCTATATGTAACTAAATTATGGCTAAATAAAATAGTCAGATTTTAACAGCAATAACTTAACACCTTTAGGACAGTAAAACAAGTTTTCTTAAAATAAATCAGTAATGTGGTAAATCTACTTGCCTCAGTCCATGGGTACAGACTAGTTGACCCTGCAATCTCATCAATAAGATAGTAGACAGTCTTCAGCAACACATCAGGCGGTCTCAGGTAAGAGGGCTTTGTCACATCTTTTCCTGCTGCTGGTCTGGAATACTCCTTGACAGCACGCAGAGGATCTCCCTTCGGCTTTCGAAAGCTCTCGGTACCAGGGACCACTTCGAAACAGTGGAGCCGGTTTTGAGACTCACGGTTCCATAGCTCTTCAGCAGGACACATGGTTTGGCAGGACGCTCTGGGAGCCATTTCTTTTATTTCTTTTTCCTGGTCTTCTGCGTCCACCTCATGCTTTTGGGTTTTGCTTTCATTTTGACATTGCTTTTTGTTCCTCGGATTCCTCCATCCACCTGATGGTGCCCTACTGTTCTGCAACCGAGAGCTGTTTAAGAAAATGTTGAATAAATTATTGAAGTAATTGCCCTTATTTAAAATACAAACAAAAAATATATTCACTTTGTTGCTCAAATAACATGTAGTCTAGACGATAGAAAAATAATTTGACTAGCCATTAGCTAAAATGCAACAGCAATTTTCAGGCCCTTAATTAGCGAAATGTAAATTTTTGTCATGAGCTATTTAGTTAGTAACATAAGAATAACAAGCTTATATTTGCTTATTGATAAGTTAAGTTTTTTGCTCAGGTGTAATCTGCCTTTTGAAAGACATTCTGCTTGAATTTGTAAAACTTTAGCTTTTAAAAAATGTGTACCCTGAATAAAATGATGGGTGGCTATTTTTTTTAGTTCCCAAGCAATAGCTATAGTTTAATTCAAACTTTATCAAGGACACAGACTCCTATGGCTTACATTTTCATAGATTATCCATTTGTAAAATCTGATCATAGCAGAACAGAGCAGTGGATTTACAATTATTTATCACTTCTTTCCATCAGCTGACTGACAGCACATAGAAACATGAGGGGGAGCAGAAGATCTATGCTCTATGTAAACTGAAAGAAACTTTACTTTTTAGCAGGAGGGGAAACTATCAAGAACTGTATACTTGGCATCCAACATTCTAAATCCAGCCACTTTTCATTTGAACCCAATTCTCAGTCTTGTAAAATACGTGAGTAGGCCGTTACCTGAGCAACACCGATTGTCTCCTGGAGTTAGCTTGCTAACGACCTCAGCCTGAAAATAACCCTCATGAAGAAAGACGCGGACATATTTTTAAGTTCATAGTAATTTAGTTACTCATTAAAACCTTGGCCCTAAATCTATTTTGAAGAATAATTACTTTTAAAGCGACAAATTCAGCTTTTGCACTTACATGCGCGTACCTCTCCTGCGGTTCATTGGCTCATCTAAACAGGAATATCGTCACTTACTTAAGCCGCCAATAAAAATGCGCTTGGATATAACGTCATATCCGGAACAGGGCACAATTTTGTTTACGGTACTTAAAGAGGCATTTTAAAATAAAAATTAAAATTAAAATAAAAATAAATAAACAGTCCATGAAATGATTATCGGCATTTTCTGGCACATGATGTTCAAAACCTTTGGCAAAATGTATGTGTATTATTGCATATATTATTATCAATGGACTATATTTTAGAAGATGTATTATTTGAGCAAAAACTAATTCATACAATTAACATATAACATTATTTTACGGGCAACATTTTATATCCACAAATGCAAGATTGTAGGAAGGAGTGCATCATCATTTGGAGAATATAATCCAACTCATGCTTTTCTGGATACGCCTATCCAGAATTCTGGATTCTGTTTTGAGATGATTTCGCCCATTATAGAAATCACCTTTTCACGAGAAACCGCCCGAAACTGAACAGAAAAGTATTTCTAAGCAAAAATAAAATTTCGTCCCCATGGTGACATAAGCACGGTTACAAGTAACAAGTAACACGAGACCATTCACACCATCACCTCCTGTCCAATTAATTTCCCCTTTTCCTTTTGATCCAGCCATTGTATCATAAAGGCAGATTAAGAATATCTTCATAATGTATGCATCGGCATTACATTTAATCGATTTCAATATTGTCCACTTGATGGCGCAGTAGAGCAAATTAAGTTCGGATCTTTGGCCCAGCAGTGGAGAAATTGGATGGAAAGACTATTTGATTGAAAAGCGTGAGCAAATTTGATTGCTGTATAAAGTCGAAAGGATAAGTTCAGTTTTTAATGTGTATTTTATTATTTACTAAACACAAGTAATCTGAAAACTGCATGACCAATTAATTACTGAACAAGACAAACTATAACACAATTACAGCAAAATCAGACTATACATTTAAGAAAAGACACAAAAGGAAGTTACACAAATTAATTGGGTAAATAATACAGGGACTGAGGTGTTATCCAAAGTGCATGAATTGCGTATCCCATTCTGTCTGGTGTTCTTCACTGTTTGGGGCAGAATAGCAGAAGGGTTCTTGAACTCCCAAGTTGCTCTTCCTCGACGGCTTGCTGAAGCTGGACTGATTGACGGCAGACCAACGACGACAGTTCCAAAAGCTCTGAGCACGTTCTGGAAAGAACAGGGACATCTGAGTATTTAAAGTTAAGACATCTTTACATTTACACCATGAAAACTGAAGAACATACCAAACAACTCTTGAGGAATTCAACATCTTCAGATGGAAGAACATGTCTGATTTCCATTTGTAAAATCTGACTCTAGCAGGTCAGAGCAGCAGCTTTACAATTATGTACCATTTTTTGCTAACTAATCTCTTAAAATCCTAATATATTTTTTTATGTTGGTACAGTATTTATACTCTGGGTATCAGAACTTTTGCAAGGGACTGAAGCATGTTATGCATGTACCTACCCTGAAAGCTGCTGACTGATATCCATTGATATTGTTTTAATTTCCCTGAGGCACTCTAAAGATGTGCTGTGGTCCAGATGGTCTCCCTGTGTGCAGTCCTGCAACAGAACCTCCGTTTCTTTCAGGTAAACTTCAGCTTGTTCTAAAAACAGCAATAAAAGGGACATAAGTAGTTTATACGAAACAATAGAGTTAAATCTTAATATCCAATTCCCTTATAAAGAAGAATTATTACTTTGTGTTTATTTGCAGACAATACAATCCATGTAGTGAGAATTATAACTTAATGTTATAACTTAAAGTTGAGAACTTTAAGTTATGACTAACTTAAAGTTTATAACTTCAAGTTAGTTATAAACATTGTAACAACCTAGAAATTCTTTTCCATCCCCATTTATGTAGAAATTCTTCACAGGCAACTCATGACGAGTTGAATCAACAGCTGAAGCAAAACACTTGTAGTCCTTTGCGAACTGGTTGGCTGCCTCGACCATGGGTGTCAGAGTATCAATCTGAAGGGAAAAAAAAAAAAAAGAAAAATTGTCCCATTGGTTAACATGCTATTGCTGAAACAAAAGCGCTCACTATTTGCAAATCAAATGCTTACAAAGATATGATGCATCAACAAAAAGCATATGTCTTCAGTAACTTACCCTATTGACACATAGCTCATCAATAAAAATCAATTTTGCACTGGCAAAAAATAGAGCTTAACTAACAACAATTAATTTACAATATTGGCACAAATAGTGAAATAAATCTGATCTAACAAAGTACGGTAATGCAAATAACTTCATGCTTTGAGCTCTGCATTAGTTTCTTTGCAGTTGGTGTTTACTATTACTATAGTGCAGCTTTAAGAAACAAAGCCTTTATTTTGCTGATGCTGTACCAGGCTTAAATCAGCCTGCAGTAAATGGACCATATGTGCAGAAATGAATCAGTTTCTTTGGTGATCATCAAGAGAAGCCAGTTCTCTCTCCATAATACAAATAATCTTCCTTAAAACTCTTAATTTTGTTTAGTAAGTATATAAATGACACCAGTCCTTTAAGAAGCAACTACAAACACACCCATTCGGCATTCCCAGGTTAATGATATTTTTTTTTTTTGAGGTCCAACCAGTCAATTCCTGTTTTTTCCCCCAAGAACTAAAAGATGAAAAAATGTATTGCATGTTCTAATATGTGCATTAGAACCCAAGAGATAAAAAATGAAAGAACTACAAGATTTCTTCAATTATGTATCACAATATAATAATAATACATATAATACATAGCAGGTCTTTGTCAAAGTTAATAAAAGAAAAATGTGTCAAGTATATGATCTTGATAGATGCGAGACCAACTCAAAAATGGGAAAATATTCAACAACTAGTTATTGGTGCATTGACCTGCAAGTCTAAGAGCTCATTCAGTTGTTTCTTCTTCTCCATTAGAAGATATTGGTGCTTTTTCTCCTTAACCTTCCTATGCAGTCTCTGTTCTTCTTCCATATTTTGAAGGAGCTTTGCCACTGCCTCAGCTTTGAACTTTGCAGTGTTACTCTCCATCTAGAAAACAAAATTTTCAAAAAATGTTTTTCCAATAGAAAACATGACTTACAATTTTGTTATGTTCACATTAAGGTAGGCTAACCGAATGCAACAGGTGCACAGAAATGTACAGCTTTATTCAGACAGTGTAAACAAGTCTTACCTTAGCTGTTAGGTAGGCTAGAAGAAATGTTTGCATTTCTACAATCTTCTTCTCACCCTCGAGAGTTCTTTCTGTCTCCTTTGCATTCTCAATCAGAGTTTTATCTTTGAAATATGGTCAAAAAATACCTTATTAATTCACAATTGAGTTCTGAAAGGAACTTATGGCATTGCAATTTTTTTTTCTATTTACCTTTTATGACTGAAATATCAAAATCTGGTCGAAAATAGTGACCATCCGAAAAAGTGGACTGCAGGACACTTTTACCAAGGAAGGATGTATCAGTTTTGCATGTCAGTTTTGCTTTAAGAAAGAGAAAACAATAAAACCAAAATTAATTTTAAGACAACTTATTTTGTATAAATTGTATTTTCTTCAACAAAACAGAAAATAAATCATGGACATGTAACTGTTATTCTTATATTTTAAGAACGTCATTCCACATGTCTTTATTCATCACCTTATTTGCCTCTATGAAGGTTTATTCTGTTGGGCTTACTGTGTACTGCTTAATGTGTAAATGATGTAATCTGGATTTACAGATTACATAATCTAAGCAACCCCATAAAGATAAACTTACATTCTGCCAGTGCTTGTGGGGTCATTGAGCGTCTTGTTGGAGCGCCCACCTTTGGTCTGGGTTTGGGTGAGGAAGGCCCAGCCGACTCATTGGTCAGTGAGTTGCTCTTTAAAGGTAGAATATGAAAAATCAATCGATAGCAGGAAGAAAGAAAAAGGAAAAAAACACCAAGACAGTCCAGTTTACAATGGGATACATCAAGGAAAAAGCAAATTCACTACTGTATTGTTCAAGAATATATCCGCTCTAATGTACATGCATAGCAACATATATTATATGTGATCTGCCATGTAAAAAAAACACCTTAACATGTTTTGATGTAACAAAGATAAATACAGACAAATTGCTTTACCTTTGATAGAGATGTCTTCTCAGCTGATTGTAAATATCGAGACTTGACAATAGTCCCACTTGCTACAAATCAACAAAGACAAAAAATGTATTATGAAGTTATTATTAAAGAAAGATTATGGTCCCTAAAGCAAAGGATGTACAATACACCGTTTTATTTAAAGTGCAACTAGATCATAAGAAGTACATTATATAATCACTTGTAATATTAAGAAGGTGAAACTTATTATTACTTGCTTATAAACCTGAAGTTAATTTATTAACATAATTAAAACTGGTATGGGTCTTGTGTGTCACTTTTCAAGTTCAGTTTGTATGTTCTTTTATGCCTACAATTTGAACATATATCTTTTGACAGTTTCTCAGCTGAACATGATATACATAAAAATGGCAAGTTTGAGATTTAAATGTTTTATGAAAATATTTAAAATAGCACAGCAATCAATGAAGGGGAACAGATATGTAAACCCTTGAAAATGGTTGGAACATAATAACTAGATCCACAGACAAAACATTGGGTGCATCAATAGGTATAAAAAGAGCATTCCCTGAAGAGGGAAAGCACTTCACATGTGTTAATGTAAACACATGTGAAGTGATGCTAAATCAGTGATGCTAAAGTAAAGACAAACTTCTATGCAAAGGATAATAACAAAGCCAGTATTTTCTCCATAATCCCTAATTCATAAGTCAACGTTAAAAGAGTGCTAACCCTGCAGAAGAAATCTCTGGATGCCAAGTAACAACCATGAAATATGCCTTAAGTTAAAGATAAGTAAAACCATCAACATCAACATCAAATTGAAAAGGTAGTATTCATTATCTAGTGGACACTAACTTAGCAAAGCTTGATTTTAAAAATTTCTAACACCATGACCTTGTAAATCAGCACTCAACTATCCTAATAAATGTATATTCATTAAGGCACAGGTTGAGAACTTTGCAAGCTTTAGACTGTTGGTAAAAAAAAAAAATAATAATAACATAGCTTGAGAAGTACTGGTCAAGTTTAAAATGGTAATATAAAATTGTTTTGAGGAATTTATCTCTAGGTTGTCAGTAAGTGAAATTAACAGCAAAAAAAGATACAATATTATTTCAATCCTAAATGGAAAAAAACAACAACACCAAAACAATATATTTGTTGAATTTAGTTTTGTTTACAAAAATGTGGACTCAGGTGTGTAAAATTAACAGTTTGTTTTTCCATACTCTACAGACGTGGACATGATGAAAGCAAATCTTTTTTTTCAAAAGCCTGTCTATGAACCCTCTCGATATATAGGCCTAAATGATGTTTCTGAATTCCCTACACTAATGCAGATTTGCTCAGAACATCTGATAACTTACATTAAGTCAATCATCTACAACAAACATAAGTGCATACTCACATTTACCAGTTTTCTTCCCATCTGCAGTGCTACTGGCTTTAACTCCACTATTGGCACATTTTGAACTGAAAATAACAAACAAAGCAAAAATCCCTTAACTTATCTTTAAAAGGGTAAACCCATGTCCTTTTTCCTGCTCGGCTTAAATATATTATGCTAAATGAAACGGCTGAGCAACGTACTTTTTTTCATTTTCTTAATTTTATTCACCCAAAAAGTCAGAAGCCAAACAATCGGTATAGTAGAGCATACTCACTGACGACGAAGAAAACAACTTTAACAAATACCTGTTTGCATCAGTGGCTGTATTTTTAAAACTATTTGGCGCTGAAGAAGTTCTTCTGGAAGCCATGTTTTGAAGAGAACCGCCCGTTCCTCTGCTTTATAGTCCGTAAGGAACACAAACACCCGACTTTCGTTCCGTGGGCAGGAACATTTGATGGTACGCCACAAATTACTACTAATGGGGTATCGGAGTTCACATGTCAACAAAAAATAGCACATCGAGAAATTAATTATGATAAAGCTATTAAAATCATAATAAAAACGTGTTCGGATGTTTCCAGTTATATTTTTAAAGTGTATTTCTTGTAAGGACAAGCATATTTCTTTATAGATCGGTTTCTTTACATTTCATGAATGTAATAGATTTTGCATTATTGAGCAGATTCCTAAATCTAATGTAGCATAATAGAGATATTTATCGAATACTCCCTCATCTGAACATTTTAATTCTGATCTTATTTGATTAAATAATTCACCACGTCTCAAGGAACCTAGGCCTATCAGCTGTGGAATGTTTTGCCCTGAAAACAACTCTTTTCAGGATGACAGTTGATTTATTAAGCACTAGATGGGGATGTACGGTACTGGAAGAAGTTAGACACAAAACAAACAGCATGTGATGCATACATAAATGAAATGTGTGGTGTGTGCATGTTAATACACACTTGATAATCTATTGGTTCCTGTTTTGTTGATTATTTTTCAAACTCAGTAAATAGGATCATTTTCTGCAACTACAATAAAATGAACAACATAAGTGCATATTCGTGGAGAGCATAAAGAGGGGCTGGAGCAGACAAAAGGGGAAACAATCAACCTCAGCCCATGTTGCATGTACCTGCAGGTGTTCTTCATCTTTTTCTGAGTTTAATGCCGACTTGTGTGCAAGAGTCTTAGAGCACATCATGGATGCTGATCCCACCTACCTAAGACCAGCCTGGACAATAGGTAGGACAACAGGGACAGCGTGGGTGTGGCACTGGACGGCAAACACAACTACCGCTCTACTTGGTCTTTACAAAAAAGAGAGGTAAACCACTGAGTGGATACCTGAATGTAAGACATGAATGTCGTAAGTATAAACCTCATGGAACCTCAAACTTAAGAACTGTATTTTCATGATGATTTTGTTTGTGATTTCTTTTTCTCTACAATAATTTGTAGACATATCTGCTTGCTTTCATTTGTTCATACTGGATGTCTTGCATTTTTTTGTGTGTTAGAGGCATTCATACCCTACATCATTAATCTATAGAAAGCCGGATCTTATCGCATCTCTCCCCCTCCTCACAGAGTAATAATGTCTTGAAATCAGCAAGTGTGTCGGCACACTAGCTATCCATCTCTCACCACCAGGCAATGCCAGAACCTGTATTGCAATGGACAGATGGACAGTAACTACTCTTAGTGGAGATGATATAAACAGAGCACAGTCTTTTTGGGTTAATTGGTAAAAAAAAAAAAAAAAAAAAAAAAAAACTAGCCGTTTTATAGATCAAGTGATTCTCATTTGCAATTTTCAGAAGTGAAATAACCAATCTCTGGTTGATGAGTTGAAATGAAAAAAGAGAAGTGCATGTTGAAAGACAGTGTTAGAAGAAGACATTTAGCACCTGAATGAAAGTCCTTGTCTCAGTCCGGAGCCCACCTCTCTGGTCTGTCTCTGTCCTGTGAAACTCTGACGTGTGTTAGATGATTTTTTTTTTTTTTTTTTTTTATATCAGTGTGACCTCATTGATTATCTTTTAAAACACAACAATACATCTAAGAATGGGGGGAAGAAAGTCAAAGGAAACGACAAAAGTATAAAAATATTTCAAAAAAGCTTTACACTCATTGAACACTATGCATCAGGAGTGCACAGCCCCTCTCCTGAAATGCCTGAGGAGTTTTAGATGTGTCCCTTCTCCAACACAGCTGATTCAACTCCTTCCTCAACATGTCAAAGTTCTGCAAAAGCCTGCTGATGAACCATCGTTTAATTCAGATGAGAAAAAAAAACAAAAACATACTGGATGCCAGTTCTTGAAGGCTGACTTTGTACACCACTGCCATACATGATTACCCCTCTCACAACCTCACACCCGCACACCCTTACATGTTCATGGACACAACGCTACTCTCTCTCCTTTTTAGGAAGCAGTTACTCATCATGCTTTCAGCCTGTCTGGTCCACGTAGCATACTGGGAATGCTTTAAATATACAAAGTCTCTTTCCAGGAAAGTCAGCAAGTAGTGAGTGTCCAGCTAAGATGTTCATACAATTACATTGCTGCTATCCATCCGTTCATCCATCCATCCGTCCATCAGGGGTATACCTATTTCTAGCAGTCATTGTGTGAAAGATGCTTTAATCTCCAACCACCAGTTCATAACCTTAAGCTTAAGTGGAATGGCGTTATGCTGCAGGATGATAGTCTGAAGCATGCTAGAAAGTTCCTCTCTGAAGGGCTCAGTAGTAATAATAAGAACAGAAAGTTTTGGGGTGGCCTTGTCAAAATCCAGATTTTAATCCGACTGAGATATTGTGGTAATGCATCTTGTTTCCTACTGAAAGGTGACTCTTACGGCTTACAGGTTCCGTCACATAGCTCGGAGCCAAGCTTTCCAAAAGGTGCCCATTGCTGCTCACTTCCTAATTGTGTAATTACAGCACTTATCTTAACAGGATTTGACAGGGTTGTAGTGTTTGCTTCTGTGGATCTTTTTTTTTTTCACTCAGCACTTAAAGCTACGGGATTTCCTGCATGTCTTGGAGGACAAATGCAAACTCATTTCAGTTAATCAGTGTTTACCATAAAAAGTTAAAATATATATGCAGCTACAGAGAAGAATACCCATGTCAAAAAGAATGTATTACTTGTCAACGTTAAGCACATTTAATTCTGCTAAAAAAAAATAAAAATAGAAAATAAAAACAAAAAACAGAACTGATTTGAAAATTTGAACAAATGTAGAGATAAGATAATTTTTGTGCCATATATGTGTTAATAGACTTATGAGAAGCTTCGCAAATAAAAATGAGCAGTGGATGAGCATGAATGAGTGTGTCAATATGTGTGTGTGAGAACCATGTAACGCTCCTTTAGCAGGGCAGTGTAGCGTGCAGTGCAGGAGCGAGCAGAGGCGGACCGGGCCAACGCAGCTCCAGCACCCTGGTAATCCCTGCGTTTTCAGGAGCCCTGGCCCGTACTTGATTAGCTTGAGCAAGAAAAAGGTTATGCGCGCTCTCATGTGTTTCTCTCACTCTCCCTGTGTCTCCCTTTCTTTCTCTATCTGTCTCACTCCATCATCCCCCCATCTTTCTCATGCTCCCCCCCAACCCCTTCTCTGCATCCCCTGGAGCCACATTGTGAATGAATGGACTCTAAGTGTTTGCTCAGCAACTTCATCTGTTCCTCTCACTCTCTGTACTTCTCTGGATTTTTTTGATTTGTTTATTTTTTTTAGAACTTGCTGAGTTGATGAAGAGACAGAAATAAACCTGGCATTAAATTGGAGTAGACACAGGGTTTTTTGCACTGCTGGCCACATTTATAGGAACCACTGGTAAAAATGTGTATAAGAATTGTCTCATTGCTGTAAAATAATCTCACAAGGATTTTTAAAAACCCGGTGTTTATTTTGAGTTCATTTATGCATAGCAGATTTTCACAAAAATCACTTTAAAAAACTTTCAAAACTTTAAAAATTATGTAGCTTTATGATTTTAAAGCTAAAGTTTAATTAGTGATACTTTTCTAACAAATTTATCTCAGATTATGATTTCTTGGTTAATGTCAAGTTGTCATAATGAAGACATTTTGAATGATGTCAACTTTGTATTGAAAGTGTCATGATTTACCGAATGACACTTTATGACAACTGTCATAAGTATTCATGAAGACTTACTCATGGTCATGACAGGTGTTATGTCATGTTTATGATGGTGTCATGACAGTCTTGTTCAAAACCTGTCAAATGAAGTGTTACCATGAATGTTAATCACAAATATCAAACATTGTAGCAATGAAAAAATGCAGCCTGGGAAGCTGATATACCTGGGTGCAATGTTATCTGATTTACTGGTGTTTGCAAACTGGCCAATCCAGGAGCACCGCTAATTTTCCTTGTCTGTGATTGGCTGTATCCCAATTGTAAGAGCAGAGACAAGGATGACGGTAGATGTTAGCCTCTGTGGTAGTGCTAATTCAATATCCATTATGTACATTAATATATATTAAAGTATATTTGGATTTTGAACCTAAAATTATCCCTTGTGCTTTAATAAGATTTCCAGGGTCTTTGGTAGCATCACAGATCCTCCACCACGCTTAACAGTGCGAATGACTCACTCTTCCAAATAGTCATCCTATGTTTTATGGCTGCTTGCTTGTGAATGTATAGCTCAACTCTGTGACCAAAGCAGATGATTCCAGTTATAGTCCATGCAGATTTCAGGTCAACCATGTTTGCAAGTATGATGATGGAACAGACTTAACATAATAAATACCTTACCACTTCCAAAACAATTCTCAATTTCAGAATTTTTGCTTCTGTTTTTAAATTTGATTGAAGAGCTCACTTTTGAGAAAGCAGCATGTGAAAGGACACACTGCAAGTTTGTGGTGACAACAACAAACATGAGTGGTTAAAAAGAATGTTATAGAGAATCAGAAGGAAGAAGTGTGAGGAAGCAAAAACACCATATGGTACAGAACATGACTTAAAGTCTGAAAGACTGAATATCTCTAAATTCTGGGGGCAAATCCGCACAGCTTGGGCCATAGGTGACATTTGCTTTTCATTCAAAATAATTTCATGGGCTCATCGTATTGTCAGCAAATAAGAAGATTTTACATAATTTTGTAATCTACAAATTACAATAAGAGATTCTCCAGACACTCATGTACATCTCCAGAAAGGTTTTGTAAAGACAAAACTCATTTTAAAAATTACAAATGTTACATTCAGCTTGATGTTTTCAGAAACTTAAAAAGTAATTTATTTTAGAAGCATTACTACGGCTTTTAAAAATACAAAGATGTAATTAAAGATTCTGGCAAATGGATTGTATTTTGTAGGGTTAGAAATGGTGTACTTTGTTATCAGAAGAACATTCTGATGCAAAATTTGTCAGTCTGCAATATGAAAAATAATGGAACCTTCACTTTCTGAATAGCTATGGCAGAGTGTTTGTTCCATTTATGGGACCGAGAAACAAATATTGTCCTGAAAGGTGTATGGAGTCAGTGCTGGGGTGGCGGGGTGGTTCAGGAGGGGATTAACAAGAGGCCGCAGACCCTGAGGCAGGGGTCCTCGTTTCCTGGCCTGAGCCCCTGTTTGTCCTGCCTGACCTGGCAGCTCTGGGGGCAGATCCCGCCTAGATACATCCCTGCTCCCACGCCTGTCTGAAGCTGTTAACCACTGGCTGTGAGTAGCTAGCTGGGCTTAGTTATGTCTGAGCTGCAGCGTGGTGAGAAGGGGAGGGGGTTCCAGTTATCTGTGGGACGGGGTTGCCAGCTTCTGCGTGTTGGTAGAGGATGGATTGTGGTGAAACAGACGTCTGCCAGAACTGTAGGAGGTGATGATTAATATCTTTGTCTAAGAGCAACTTTTATTCGCAGCAGGATTGTTCAAGAGGAACACTATTACTTTAAAACTTGTGGACAACTTTCTTTAAAATCAACTTTAGTGGAAGATAAGCCAACATAAGAATCAAATGAGGTACTATGTAAAGGAGAATCACACCCTTTAGACTTTTTGTAATTGTTTTTACATTTACATGAAGTACATTAAATAAAACAAAAAATTCAAAGTGTGCATTTTTTAAAATGATTTTTTAATTTAACAGAAATTTGACTTGATCTAATCCCTTCCATCAATCATCAAGCTCTATCTCTTTGTTTTGTGTCATCCTGTTGGAAGGTGAACCTCTCTCTTCAGTATCAAGTTTTTTTCTTGTAACTTCCAGGTTTTCTGATCTTTAACATCCTGTCAGTTCGTGTGAGTGGCTATATCTTGCAGTTTTGCTACACTCTTTCCTGTGATGCTGTGATGTCTTCCTCCTCAGAAAAATGCTGAATAACCTAAATCTGCTTTAAACATCTCCTTAACTCAACCCCTGGCCCTGTCTGCTGTGTTCCTTTGTCTTCGTGGTGCTGATGGTTCATTAATGTTCTCTAACAAAATTCTGGGGTCTTCTTAATTCTGACACACCGGTGGACTCTGTTTAAAATGTGGGTCAATCCTTGCTGCCCCAAATTTGATTAAGGGTGTATGAAATGACTGTGTTCTAAAAACAATGTGTTTGCAATTGGATAAACTGTGAAAAGGTTCAAGCGGTATGAATACTTTCCCCCCAACACATTGCATGTAGCATATTACCCATTCAGCATGTTGCTCGCTGTGTTTCAGATTGCTTTTTCACCACTTCCTCAGAAGATATCTCATGTGGCGTATAGATGTTGGAGATTTAAAGTTTAATCAAATTGCTACATTTAAACAAAGTATCTCAAATGCATCTGAGCAGCATCCGACCCACATAACATACAGGTGTTCGATATGCAAGTTTTTCTAAATTTTCTACATTGTTTTTTTTTTTTTTTTTTTTCTCCTGTGATCCAGATAGTTTAAAATGTTTCAAGATGTTTGATGCACCTCTATCTATGTGGTGTCTCAAGTGTACCCTCCAGAGTTTTTTACAGTCCTTGGTCATTATAATCGTCTCTTACTGAAATCTTCTTCATAAAATAGTTTGTTTAATTGTGACCCTACCTTGTTGTGCTCCGTCTTTGCATCCCAAGTTGCACATCTTACATTGCTGCTGAAAGCCAGGCAAACAGCTTGTAGTTCTTGGTTTGCCTAAATAATCATAAAGAAAGACCAGGGCTTTCGCAGTGCTTAAAGGGTGTTGTCTGACTTCCAACTGTGTGCACAACACTGTTTTTACTTCAAAATCCAAAAGACAACGTGTCTCCTCATCTCCCAACTGGGTTGTTTGATTATCGCTCTCCAGAAATGAAAATGAAATGTAGGGATATTTTTCTTTCCTTTCTCAAAAGCTTGGATAGCTCAATTGCTTGTTTTCAGGGGGTTGTTATTGTTTTTCAATTGCTGGATAGGCTGCAGATTTTGGAGTAGCCTGGTGCAGCTCTGTGAATGTTGTTTCTGCACTAAACATACAGACAGCAAGTCAGTGAAAGGCCAAAGAACAGCAAATTTACAGACACAGAAGAAGGCTCGCCAGTGATGTTTGTGTCTGCAACTAATTATTAATTTGTTCAATAAATCTCAAAATCGCACAGACCCTGTTTAAAACTGGTATTTTGTGATGTTAAAAAAGATTAAGAGAGGATAAATTATTTAAATAACAATTTCTATATTTATTTACCCTGCAAAATTCAAGTAAAAGACAACTGCGCCCAACTAAAAATAAACAGTTGATGTTTTTTCATATTATAGAAAAAAATATATATTTTAAAAAAATGCTAATTTCAGCAAACAATGCAGAAGTGTGCACATGTCTTTACCAATACTGTGCTGAAGTATTTTGGAGTTTGAGGTGACATCCAGAGAATAAGATATTTTTTAAAGAGACGGCAAAATATTGTCAAGTCAAAAATCTCGTACTACACACAAATGATACAAAAATAGTGATGAAACCTTCAAAATATGTGCTTTCATTTAAACCTTTCGCATGACAACCTAAAGGTGTCATTTATTGGCAACAATCGCCTCAGGGTTAACAGGTTTACTAGTTTCACTTTGAAAGGTGTCACTAAGCTTGCAGGATTCAAACCTAAATTATTGAAATTTTCTTATCCACAGATCTGGTGGTTGTTCTTTACATTCAATAAGCTGATCTGTTTTTATATAATTACAGTTAAATAAGCATATTATCCCTGTGGCTGGGAAAATAAAATAAATAACAGAGACTAAACTAAAATAAATTCTGATTAGAAAGTTTTGATTGGACTAAAATAAGTAGCTTAGTTTGTAGAATGTATCAAGCATCAACATTTAAAGACTTATACTTGATTACAATTTTATTAATGTTAATAGACCATATTCTATACTCTGCAAAATGTATTTTTACAGAGCTGTGCATTTCTTTTTTTTTATTTGAGGAGTTGGGAAACTGTCATTTTAATTCAGGAACATTAAATATTGAAGACCGGCTGCTGAAATCAGTAGAAATCTACTACTTAGAGAGATAAAGTCAGTTTTTGGTGGGTGGGTTGTGAGTCCTCTTTCATCAATCGTCACTGTGTGGACCCAGTGGCGTCACTCCTGCCCAGTCTTATAAAACTGTCAACGCCTTTCTCTCACCTGTACTGACACACACCATCCCAAACAGCAGAGTAAGGGCTCGCTTTGGTAACAGAAAGAAGACTGTCGTGTCTTAAAATACGCACCTCCTTGAGCCATCCAAGGGAATATTCCCCATCCGATCGTTTCGATACAAAGCGGGTTCTCCCGTTTCTTCTTTTTTTTTTATGACTCTGGCAAACTATTCTTACTTCTCTGGCATGTGCAACATGACCGCAGAGCCCTCGCCTGCAGAGGCAAGCCCCGATGTCATGTCTCCAAATGTGAGCTTGGACTCGCCGCTGCCTCCGCCGCCACTGATGCTGCAGGCCCGGCCTAAGGACAACATTCTGATCAAGTCTGAGCCCCAGGGGAGCAGCCCCAGCGCGGAGGACGGAGGCGCAGTGGGCCACACAGAGGAGCACCTACCCACAGGCAGCCGCCGCAGGAAAAGGCCAGTGCAGAGGGGGAAACCTCCCTACAGCTACATCGCTCTCATCGCCATGGCCATTGCCAACTCCCCCGAAAGGAAACTCACCCTGGGGGGCATTTATAAGTTCATCATGGAGCGGTTTCCCTTTTATAGGGAGAACTCCAAGAAATGGCAGAACTCAATCCGCCACAATCTGACCCTCAACGACTGCTTTGTGAAGATCCCCCGGGAGCCCGGCAGGCCGGGCAAAGGCAACTATTGGACTCTAGATCCAGCTGCAGAGGACATGTTTGATAACGGCAGCTTTTTAAGGAGAAGGAAAAGGTTCAAGCGCACCGATGTGAGTACCTATCCGGGCTACATGCAGAGCTCCAGCGCTTTTACACCGACCACCATGGGGAGGCCGTCCTACCCCAACACGCTGTACGCCGGGATCGGGTCCGGCTACGGTTCCCAGTTGACAGCCACATCTCCTCATCCCGCCATGATGCATCACTACCAGACCCCCTCGGGGGTCGGCCAGGGGCAGCCGCGCATGTTCAGCATCGACAACATTATTAGCCAGCAGACTGTGGTGCAGGGCGGCCCGGTCGGAGAGCTCAGCACCCAGGCGCTGGGTCTGAGCGGCACCATGACTCAGGGTCATGGAGCCCTGAGTGATCTGGGCTCCATGACCTCCAACTGCTCTGCAACCAGCACCGACCCGTCAGCGTGCTTCCAGACCCAGACTGTGAACCCAGCGGCGACCATGCTGGGCAGAAACAGCGGAAACCTGACCTCCAATCTGGCAACAGGGTACCCATACTCCGCTGCCTCTGCCTCTCCCCCGAACCTGCCCTCAATGAGCCAGGCCGGGTTCTCCCCCGGCGGCTCTCAGGTGTACTGTTCGAGTAACAGACTGTCCCTACCGGCTCTGCGCCACGGCTCCTGCGCAGAGCACACGGAGCAGCTCCTGGGCCTCCCTAATCCCATGAACTCCTACAACAACAGCTACATGAGACAGGGCAACTTTACCACTGGATTAGAGAGGTATATGTGAGATGATATGCTCTTAGTTGAAAGAACATTTGCAATGACCATGTGCGTAATAAATGCGAGTTTGTTCCCTTGTGGAAGAATTTGAAAAAAAAAAAATATTTAAAGAGGTACAAAGCCATCTATATCCGTTTGAAACATTCCATCTTTACATTAAAAAGTTATAGATTGCTTCACTTTCTTCATAATTCACGTTTCAGTTTGTTTGGTTAAATGTTTCCTTCTGTTTGTATGTGTACTAAGTTTGATGTAGCTCAAGATTTGAAGATAAAAAAAAAGTTATATTTGCTGGCAACCATGCCGCTGGAAATAAATAATTTCTTCTTGTTAAAGAATTAAATGTCTCCCTGGTTTGTTTGGGGTGTTTTTATTTTATTTTTATTTTTGCTGACATTTTCGTGGAATGTCAGTCAGGAACTTGCTAAAACAACCACAATCACAAAAACAAACAAAAACAATCACGTGCAAACGCATGCGCGGACTCTGAACAAGATTGTGAATGAATAATGATGATAATAAAATAATAATAATAAAAAAAAAGCTTACATCTGACCCGTTTTAACATGGTCTGTTAAATGTAGCTGAGACATAAAGTTTGAACAATATTTCAAAAAGAATTTTTAGCTGGTCAAATTTCACTCATCAACTAAGTGCATCCCTGAAAAACGACCTTTCTCGTTCGCAGCCCCACGCCCCCAATAATAATAATAAATAATAATAATAATAATAATAATAATAATAATAATAAAATCAGATAAAAGTTAGGAAAAAAATGCAGTACAACTGAAATAAACCCCAACATAATATACATAATAAAAGTTCATTGCAATATGCACGTCATAAATAACCACAATTTATGGTAATAATGTGGAAATAATGATGCAACCAGTCACAAGACATTGTTTATGTTTGATTCCACTTTTTTGTCTCTTAGTCCGAAAACAACAGCAACAACAACAGCAATAATAATAATAATAATAATAATAATAATAATAATAATAATAATAATAATTTCCTCCACAACTTTAGCAATTTACACATTTTAGCCTCGAGATGGCAGCAGCAATAAGATATTCATTGGGTCGTCTTACTTTTTTCTCAGGAAACTGTTGCTCCCTCACAGATATAGAGCACAGATATGTTGTCAAAACTCTGCCAATGAAAGTGTTGGCTTATTGTGCCTCCAGAGGTCAACATCCGGGAGGGACGCGGGGATGGAGGAGGCGGATGGGGTATTTTGGATGCTCGATCGTGATGCAGCAAGAGAAAATAAAAATGGAGTGTAAATAAGTGAATAAATTTAATTCACTAGTCGTGGCTTACCCATGTTTTAACATTTTGTCAGTTTATGTGTAGCCTACTGTTTTCTTATTTTGCAGTTGGACGCCGAATCCCCGATTCCTCAAATATATTATTTTGTTTTTATTCTTTGGCCAAAGTTTAGCTTGCATTTTATGAAGGGGTGCACTGTTATTTAGCATAACATATACGTTTCAGAAATTTGACTGGACAATTTTAACATCTTTCTTTTGGAATCCAAATCGTAAAAGACAGGGAAGCCAAGGTATCCAATTCATTTTATTTTATTTTATTTATTTATTTATTTTGCTTGGAGTTCACCACCAGGTGGCGCTTAAACACCACAAACTACAGCAAGCTCATTCGGAGCGCTGCTGGGTCACTTTATGAACATCCACACTTCTGAAAAATAGTAAAACCGAGACACTCGAATTCAGTTTCCAAATAGTTTAATCAAATACATGTAAGTAAATACTTGTTTTAATCCTTCCCTTCTTGAAGTTAAACTATACAACTATAGGGATATTTGACAAGTCAAGATATAAAATATCGAGGTTGTGGCAACTATTCCAATTACTGAAAGCAAAACACATCATTGGCAGTATCGATCTTTTGCAACAAAGAAATATGAAACAAAAACAAATAACGTATTTATATACATGGAAACATAAAATAGGAAAAGAAAAAAGTTGTAATAACTAACATTTCACGAAAAAAAAAACCCAACAAAACTGAACCCTTCAATGACTTTTAACAGTCAGACATGACAACAACACACAATGAAAAGGTCTCCGGTATCTCACATTTCAATTGAACTCGATTTATCGACTAAAATATTTTTCAGACAAAAAGACAACAAAGGAGATAAACAAGCGAATAATATCCAGAAACAACGAAAAGCAGAGGGCAGCTTACGTATAAAAACTCTTCTACATAGAACGCGTTAATCTTGTGCTGCCTGGTCTCCTATTAGTGCGAGCCTGAATGGAGGCATGACGGATAACGACCCAGTCTAACGAACGAGAGGAACCCGCAGATATTGTACTATCATCTGCTGACGTTTCATTCCTGATGAGGAAAAAAAAAAAAAAACTCGGAGCATGTTGCAGTGTCTATAATATCCCATTTGTCGTTTTTCAACTCGTGCAAACGGATGATTGCCTGTCTTGTCGAGAAGGAGACAGAAAAAAGCGACTTGGATATTTCACCTGTCGAGTAGCAGCAGGAGTCAATTCCTACGTGGCGGTGCACGTTTGTGTTTGAAATAATATCAATGATAAGAATTATTTGTATGTACTTATTTTTTTTAACTTTATCTTAGAAGGGAAAACTAATTTATGTTAATAACAAAGGCAAGACAATACAACAACAATTCACATGCATGTAATTATCTATATAGGAAGCGTTTTCAGTAAGTTATAAACATATTAGGAAAAAAAACATCTACTGACAGACAAGAAGTATTGACCGAGTGTGGAAAATATCGTTCTTATTTTTTAGGAAAATCTGCAAATAATAATAATAATAATAATAATAATAATAATAATAATAAATCTTTTTCTCTACAAAGAAATTTATAAATTTACGAATAGAATGAATCTATTCAAATTAGTTTGATTTGGTTGTAATTAACGCTATTAAAACAGATTAAATCAGCAACATCGAATATTTTCCAGTTTTCAGTACGATCTATATATTCCTGCAAGTCTTTAAGAAGTCAAGTTCAGGCAGATTTCGTTAGCACACATTATTTTAGCTGTAATTATTCCACTTAAGTTTTAGATTTTAAAAGTGACCCACAATGAGGAGACAGTAATTTTATGATTTTTTGGGTCGCGAGTTCAGTTTTTATTCTTTTTATTATTAATATTTGAACGGCAAAAAAAGAAAAAAAAGGGGGGGGGGAAGGAAAGAAACATTGATTAATGTAAAGTACAAATACAAATATTACTTTTTGGAAGAAAAAAAAAATCTGTCCAGTTCCTGGTAACTGTGACTCAAAGATCACGTGATCGGCGTGCTCCTATAAATACCATTTGAAAGCTAAGGAGGATAGTGTGACAGTCGGACTGGATACCTCTCCAAACCCGTGCGTAAAACCTCTTTTGGAAAGAGATTCGGATACCCAAAAGTAGTGTTTTGACTGGAAACCATCGCATCTGAAGAAGAAGAAGAAAAAGAAAACTCTGCCAGCTATCGGTGGAAGACATTGACTGTATCTTTGGCTGACTTTTTTTACTCGAGTGCATCAGAATTTTTTTTTTTAATGAAACCATACTCGGATGCAAAAGTAATCTCCAGATTCGCAGGTCAATAAGATTTCTGTGTATCTTACCTTTTGTAGCGATGTGTCCATTGAGTCGTTGGAGATAAAGTGTCCACAATAATACCTTTTTGTAAGGGGGGGAAAAGGGAGGGAGTGTGCGCGCTCTCGCACTTCAGCCTTACCAGAAAAAGGGAAGAAATCTGGGAGAGACGGAGGAAGAGAAGTTGCGTCTCCAAGGATGACTTTAGGGACGGATATGTCCGACAGCTCTGCATTGTCCGAAGATGTAGACATTGATGTGGTCGGAGGGGACATATCCGTCGGGAAAGACGGGAAATACATTCACCACGAGTTCAACTTGGACAATGACTCGGACGATAATTACTCCCAGAGCGCGGCGGAGAGAGGTTCCTCTCCGGGGCTCAGCAGCTCCGACTGCCCGTCTGAGCCCCTGGGATCCGGCGCGGAGTCCGGGACCTTGATTGGGGACAAACCCCGGAAAAGTGCACTTGTGAAACCCCCTTACTCGTACATCGCTCTGATCACAATGGCCATCCTGCAGAGTCCCAAGAAACGCCTCACGCTCAGCGAGATCTGCGAGTTCATCAGCAACAGATTCCCTTACTACCGGGAAAAATTCCCCGCGTGGCAGAACTCCATACGCCACAATCTTTCCCTAAACGACTGCTTTGTGAAAATCCCACGGGAGCCCGGTAACCCGGGAAAGGGCAACTACTGGACCCTGGACCCGGATTCCGCAGACATGTTCGACAACGGGAGCTTCTTGCGCAGGAGGAAGCGCTTCAAGAGACACCAAAGTAGCGAAATCCTCAGGGACTCCGGCGGCTTTCTGCCAGGGTTCGGATACGGGCCTTATGGATACAACTACGGACTCCAGCTGCAGAACTTTCACGCAGCCCACAACCCTTTCCACCCGCACCACACCAGCGGATCTTTCCCCTTCCCCAACGCCCCCTGCACCTTGCCGTCACCTGCATCCATATTCCCCGCGCCGCATCACTTGCCCTCCCTTCTCGGGACCGACCTGAGGAAGCCCTTTTACCCGCAGCTCAGCCCGTCCCTGCCGCCTCTCAAGACGGACTCCAGCTCCACGACGAGTCGGCCCTCCTTCTCCATTGACAACATCATAGGAGCGGCCAACTCCAGCGGATCTTCCTACAGCGCGCAGAGCAGCAGCCAGGCTCAGATCCTGGCCATGCTCACCCCGGCGCTGACCTCCGCTTCCAGCCACCTGAACGTCTCCCAGGAAGGCCTGTTCCAAGCAAGCCCGCAGAGTCAGACTTTTCCCACCAAGACCTCCAACTTGAACACTTGCCCTTTCTAAAAACTGAGAAAAATGAATAAGAAATAGTAATTGTGACGTCGTCCTATGTGAAGGTAGGATGAACATTTTTGCTGCAGAAAGAAAGTAAAAAGAAAGAAAGAGAGATGGAGAGGGCGTTTGTTTCGAGCTCTCTTGGTTTCCTAACAATGTGAGAGGAGACTTTATTTATGCGATGTAAATATATGTGCATAACACTGAGAGGCAGACAACTTATGAAAGATCATAAAACACAAACACAACGCAGGCCTGCAAGTCCGGTCTGCGGTCCTCATTCAAAAGGTGATGGGATTTAAAATAATAATAATAATAATAATAATAATAAAAACTGATATTTTAACATAATTTGAAGTTGTCACCAACGATCAGTGGGGCTTATTTCCAATTTTTCTTTATTATAAATATAACTGAGAATTTAATTATGATTTATATTGTGTTTATTGTAAGATAGTGGCACTGTTGTTGTTGATATCTAGAAGAAAGACGGCAATCTCAGGTTTTTACTTAGAAAGCACATGAAGACGAAACGGGGGGTTCCTGACTTTACAATCTCCCGTAGTCCCCCTTTTTACATGGTGAATTTGTGGCAATATCGTTTCCTGTTGTCAGTGGATACATCTAGGTTGCGTGATTGACTCTCTCAGCCTTTTTTTTTTTTTTTAATAATTGTTCGTTCCTCCCTATATTTACAGTTGAATCTGTGAAACATTTGTCTTGTGTTGCCAATAGCTGAACACCTAAATGTTCATAGGTCAGTTCTTTTTTTATTTTTTTTTTGTTGTAATGACAAGAATAATAAATGTTTGTGAGTTTAAGAAACAAAAAAAACCTCCTTTTTTGCTGTAGTTTTTCTGCTTCAAAATGACAAGAAATTGAAAAAAATCTTAAAGTGCAAAACGAGAGCTCGCAAACTCGTCTTAACCTTGTCTACTTTTCTTTATCGTTTATTTTTCTTCAAGTGAAAATTCTTCGACGAGGTTCCAAACTGTGGGGTTTATTCGAAATCACGTTCACGACCCCAGATCCTTTCGCATTATTTGCGCATGTTGTCAGGGATTTCCCAAATAAACTGCCGCTTCATGTTAGTGGGAGGAAATTATTAATGTGTTAACAGCAACATTGGCAGCTAAAGCTTGCACTAAATCGACGCCTGGGTATGAAAAAGACACATAATTCCCCCTTTATATGTTTCCGCATGTTGATGTGCGCAAAATTGGAGAGTATCACGCAACGGTGGGCAAGTATATTCCTCTTGTGTGGCTGTTACTCGTTTGTAAAAGGACCAGCGACTTACAAAGGCTCCCCCAAATGAATGAGGGAGGGTGGGGGGGGAAGACGTTATAGCGAGGCTCAGTACTCTGTAATTGAAAGTGAACAAGGATATCCCCACGGTCTTTGGGGGCTTTCGTTGCTAATTTGTAACAGCATTTTTCATCGGGGCTCTCTAATCCACAATAATGCAGCTTTCTCTCCCCACCCCACTCTTTTTTTTTTTTTTTTTTGCTCGTTTGTTGATGTTGTCAGCGTGGACCCCTGGCCCAGGGGACTGAATGTGCACACAGCGAGCGGTCCAGCCACACACGTATAGGCTCTGAAAAGCAATCTTCTCAAAAGGCCCTCGGTTTTGCTCCGCTTTCACGCCATCCGTGTTGTCACATAAGAAAGAAGCAGTGGGATTCGTCCTGCAACAGACAAACAGGCCCATTGGTCTTTTTCAAAACGGCTGGACCACATGTTTCCATACAGAGGGGAGGCGCGGAGACCCTCCCCATTATTTAGAGAAATCTATGCGCAAACGGCTGAATTAGTTTGCGGGTGTTTTGACAGATGATTACGGCGGATGAAGGGGTCTTTGAAACGAAAACCAACACATGACCACTTTCTTTATCCGGACCCGGGCCCTTTGTTTCTTTTCTACTTCTCGTGAGCTCGTTAGTGGAACTGAGTGAAACCGATGAAAGTCGAGAACGGATTTGAGGGAATCATTTTGATTAGCGCCTCTCCTGCCCATGCTCGGTTAATGGATGTTCTCCATGTACAATTTGCAAAGTAAATGGCCTTGAAAAAACATTAGCAAGACTATTGAAGTTTTTCCTCTGCATAGGGAGTCATTACGCACCGCATCAGACCATTAAGATCCGCGTCAAGCGCTTGTAAGGGTGGTTAAACATTTAAAGAAGGAAAAGGAGGCCAAAAAAAAAAAAAAATTTAAAATAAAATTGCAACACTGGCTGGAGCAGATGCACACACTACGGATCAGCCACCGAAAGGGTTCAAACCGTGGCACACATTTGAAACAGACAGTTTGACAATGAGTTCACTTGGTTTTCTGCTCAAATGCGCACAGACACGAGTCCAGAACGGAAACTCGCTGGTTACCCATCAGGCACACCCGGGCCACACTCATCCGCCCTTCTGATGTCCCACATACATGCGAGCGGGACATCATCTGTTGATAAACTCGTCATAAATATCGTGTTTTCCACGCAGTTGTCACTCGAGGACCACCCACACCAGCATCAGCACCAGAGTGCATCCTGATTTAGGTACCGCAGAGACATTACTCATTTTTTTCCCCTCTTTTAATAAAGAACTGAGTGATATGTGAAGTGACAGCCAAATGACTCAACAGTCACTATAAACACGTTTATAAATTTCAAGGCAATTCCCATCTTTTTTTCTAACTGCTTCCATATGCGCAAATTGGGCGCTACACCCGCGATTTGAGCCGCGGTAATTTATGTACAGACGTCAACGAGACTTAGCTTTTACGTCACTGTTTTACAAATTCAAATGATCCTTAAAAGAAAAATAATACCAAAAAATACCTATTATTATTATTATTATTATTATTATTATTATTATTATTATTATTATTATTATTATTATATATTATTAGTAGTAGTAGTAGTAGTAGTAGTATCATCATCAACAATGCATTCTTAAGACTACATTTAATCCGCAACATTAAGCCAATCTATGGTTGTTGATGTCGGTGCCCTGTGAGGTAATACGTGAGAGAATAACTTCACTTATCGATTGATTTTAATTTTCTTTTTGCAAAGTTGTTAAAATGCAAAGGGACGTAATTTAATTAATCAATATAATATAATATAATATAATATAATATAATATAATATAATATAATATAATATAATAAAATCGTTTTAAAATTTTAAGGAGCATTATGAAGATTCAACTGAGAACATAAGCTGAGCATTTTGACCTTTTTCGCATTAAATAAAATGATCAAACCTGAAAACAGGATGGCTTACCCAGAACAGACTTATTACTTGACAGTTAAAATGTTTCTTTCTTTTTCTTTTTTTTTCTTTTTTTTTTAAGAAAGAAAGTTATTCATCATTCTTTATTAATTTGAGTGTGTCTAAAGAACCCAGCGCACACACACTCTTACTTGTATACAAATTTTGTTGCTTTCCCAACACGTGGAGCAGTTTGACAAGCGGGTCAACCTAAAAATTGTGTAATGTTTTTTTGTGTGTGCGGGCACTATAAGCCACCACAGAACAATCTTGGCACGGTCCGTTCGACCTCCCGCCCGACTCTCCCCCCTTCCCCACCCACACCGGCCTGGAGGAGAGGCGAGCGGCGCGGCTTCGCATCTGCAGCGCCCCTATAAATCAGTGCAGCTCCCGGTCTCCCTTCTCAGCCCTGTGTTTTTCCAACGCGCAGAGGAATCCTCTGCTTAATTAATTTAGAATGTGTAAATAAAGCGAGGACAGTGACCTCTCCGTCATCTCTGGAAGCACAATATTAACTCTGGACCATCTCTGCCCTCTCTCTCTGGCTCCTATAGTGATGCAGACATTAAAGGAACACCTGCTGCAGAAGACAAGGAGCAGGGGCCGGCGCGTGTGCGGCTACATGCACACGCACAAGAAATGTTCATGCTTTATTGGGTCAGGCGGTATCAATGACAATATGTTAGTGGTCTGAGAGGACCACTGGAAAAATCAAAGTAGGTTATATATATATATATATATATATATATATATATATATATATATATATATATAATGCTGCTCAAAAAAATAAAGGGAACACTTAAACAACACAATATAACTCCAAGTAAATCAAACTTCTGTGAAATCAAACTGTCCATCTAGGATGTGTTATTTGAGTGTTCCCTTTATGTTTTTGAGCAGTGTATATATATATATATATAAACTTTTTCACACTTCTGCAATGGAAGCTGTCTGGACCTTGCATTGTACGTGTTTGGTATCAGTTGATGTTGCATATAAGTTTGCATTCACAAAGTTACCTTGAGAGGATTTTAAGACTAATAACATCAGCATTGGCGGGTAGAAAAATGAAAAAAAAAAAATTATGTTACATGTCCTTAAAAGCATAAATAATGGAACTAATGAACAATATGGAAGATAAAATGGTATAACATACAAATGAGTGTATCCAGTTAAAAAAGAGATTTTTTTGGAGTCCTGAAAAAAAATTAAAGAAAAAACAAATAAACAAACAAAAACGAATAAGTATGTGTCCACATAAGATAGCCGATTATCTCCGATCAATCTTTTGCCATAATAAGAACAAGACACAACACACACACAGACTAAAAACATGGGAAACAGTCTGACCAAATAGAAAGAGCAGGGTTTTTTTTTTCTTTTTTAGATTTTTGTAACAATTTTATCAGTAAAAACATAAAAAACCAATAACCAAATAAATAAATAAATAAATAAATAAAAAAAGCAAGAAAACTAAAATGCCCAAATATTCAACTGTTAACTAATAAAAAAATAAAATAAAAAAAAGAAAAAGCGAAAAAACCCTATCACTTCACGCAAAATAAGCACGATCAGTATGAAGCTAATTCTTAATTTAAATTTAAAAATACAGAAGAACTGAAGCAGACAAAAACAATGGGGGAAACTTGAGAACATTAGCATCAGAGCCATCACCCATGCGCCAATCCACGCAAGTGGGTAGATGTGTGTTAACCAGGAGGAACCACGCATCCCGGAACATTACACATTCACTCACTCTGCCATTATCTAATTAAACTAAGCCAGTTAAATTAGGAGCTGCTGGCTGTTCCGCATAACCATTTCCCCTCTCTAACCCTTTTCCCGTCTATCTCTCCTCCCTCCCTATTGGTCATCGGTCTGTCTTGTCGGGAGCCTCCATCTATTGGTGCTTACAGGGAAGTCTTCGCCGCAGCACTTTTCCTCTGTGCGGTTTTTGATAGAGGCGCGCAGCTGCTGCAGGCCGCTCTCACACCGCCATCGGCGCTATGATGCGGGCGCTTTTTTGCAGGCTTCTTCTGTTTGACCTTTGATGCCAGCAGGGAAGGGTCATGTGAGTTTGAAGGTAGCGCCAGCCGATTTACTCAATATGCTATTGCTTTAGGATTTGGAGGGTTTAATGCACTTTGGAAGCGTTTTATTTGGCTTCATCTAAGAGAAAGATGCGCTGGACAATATTTCGTTATCGGTTGGATTGAATCAGTTAACTGCTCTGTGTTGACAGATTGAAAAGCGAAGTCTTCTGTAATCATTTGGACTGACTACGTTATCTGACCAACTTGAAGGGGGTTATTATGATCGAAAATCAAATCAATAGCCGTACATTATTATGCATTAGAAATGAAATCAGATGTCAGTATTTACATTCACGCAGAAAACATCCGCTGATGTTGACAAGTTGGACAAACGTAACTTCTGCCGTGGAAAGTTCTCCTGCCTCCTCACTTAGGTGAAAATGAAGCTTTGTTTAAGTTGACATCCAATCGTCTTCGGCGTGAAAGTGTGCTTTCTAAAAGTGGGGAAGCCTCGCGATAAAGTTGAAGTTTACTATCCAGGGGTGAAATGCGATCACGCCGAGGTCGCGGGGCCAAACTTTTTAAGACTAATGTTTATTTAGAGAAGTGAGCGCTGTCTATAGGACTCCCCGTTCTCCCAGAATGCAGCAGTAATGTCTTTACCAGGCCAGGCTGGACCACCGGCAAGACGGCGAATGCAGCTCTGCAGAGGTCTGCAGCCTCTCGTGGCCCTTTTCACACAGAGATAGGCAGTTCAAGTACATATGCCACTATGCTAACATTTATGGCCGACATATTAACATTTGGTGGTTAAGCTATAAATTGGAACATATTTTCTTGCACTACAAAATGGCTACTATCTTCTTGTATTTAGTCTGAATTATTGCAATTTCAGAACAAAAAAACAAAATCACATCCCATCCGGCAACGCAGAAAGAAAATAGCTCCATAATGAGGTGTAAAAACTGACATATTTTACAATGCGTTTCCAACTACTTGGAGAGCAGAAGCGTGTTTTCTTACAGATTGTAAAATTGAATTAGATATGCTTTGGAATCTGACCTCTTGCCAGACCCACATGTGTTTCCCCCCTCATGTTTTAGTGGTCCGTGGGTATTTTTTTGTTTTCTCAGCTGGAACTGCCATTAGACAATGTGTCCATGCTGTCCATTCCTATCTTTACCATCTCTCCTGGCTGAGCTCTCCACAAAGAACCACTTGCAGTACAACTCTCCCCTTCCAGTCCCCTCCAGGTTCCTCCAAACACCTAGACTCTCCAGTCCTCTGACACAGCGGCTCCTCTGCAGCCACCAGCGATGATGGAAGAAGAAGGAAGCTGAAGAAATTATGAGGATTGGATTTGCACAAGCAGAATGCCAAGAGAAAAACCACCATTTGAGGAATCTTATCATGAGATTATTATATAAGTAGGCTATCTAATTTATTTAAATATAAGTGTATTAATATAGTAGCAATATGGTAAACATGTTATTTGATGTATACAGAGGCTGGTTTATTTTTGTAAAGAAAACAAAAAGAAGAAAAATACAGATGGAATTATGTGATTTGTTGTATGAAGGACAACAAGAGAGTACAGAAAACAAAACAAAAAAATCTGTCATAATTCTGTTCTTGGTAGTATTTTCTTGTATTGCTTTCAATGATTTCAGAAAGCCCATGATGTAAATCTCAGATCATTGTTGTGTTATATTTTGCACGAATCTTATTATAATAGGATGTAGTTCCAGAGTGATTATTAAAAACCTAAAGGCGCTGGGGATTATTGGGTTCAAGACAACAAAGCAATATAAGGAGATATGTATAATTGTTGTTTTGCGAAAAACTAAGAATTTCAATTTTTTGTGCTGTCAAATAATCCAGACCAAGTGTTGAAATATGTGTAATACGCATTAAAACCTCAGTTCAAGTTTGAGCTGATATTTTAGATTTTGATGGTCATTTGGATGGAAAGCACATTCTTCAAAAAAATAGATAAAATTCCCTGCATTTTATTTTATTTATTTATTTTATTTCCTTTATTTAGCCAAGTAAACCCCGTTGAGATCTGGATCTCATTTTTCAAGAAAATTTTATTTTATTTTAGGTTTTTTTCTGTCTTGCAGTTTGGGATAGTATATGGTGGGTTTGGCTTAGTGTGAGGCCAATTTTTTCAACCCCAAATAAAGATATACCTCAATTGAATTTACTGACTAAATAGTGTGATTGATGGAAACTAATTAAGGCTACAAGGCCAAACAAAATTATAAGGTAAGAAAGAAGGCTGTTGGAGCAAGATAACAATAATAACAATAGTGTTAAAATAAAGCAAATAAACAGTAACAACAAAAAGGAAAAGTAGAACATAGTGTGAAAAAGGTGAACAGAAAAAAACATTTCATGACAGAATGAATTAAGTCAGCTTAATTACGTCACCCCTTTATTTTAGTGTTAATTGGAATATCAAATCAGAAACAAATTTCATAATGATTAACCAGTGAACATGTACAGTAATAATTCTTATGATTTTATTTTCATTGTACTGCTGATTTCATTGTCACCATTGTGATCAGTTTCATTTTTTATCACAATGGTGTTTATAATCACCATTGTTTTTTCTGTGATGGATTCTCTTGTGATTTTAATCTAATTCAAAAATATGGTGCAGGTTTTTAGTCTATGTTGAGTTTATCATTTCAGTATGACCAGATATGGCTGCAGATTTGTTAATAAAACACAACGTGTCCTTAGTCAGTCGAGATATACAACTTCAACTTTCAATGTTGCAAAAATCACGAGGTCTATGCCCCCGCCGATATTTCCCCTTCTGCCATCCACAACTCAGACATCCCGGGCAAAGAGCCCAGTAAATCATATCAAAAAGTACTTGACTAATGACTAATGAACACCAATTAATATATAACTTTTTGACTTGTGTTGAGAAAAAATAATTCTGTGTTTTCCTTTTGTCTCTTTTAGGTAGTTGCTAAGCTAAAGCTACAGGAAACCACATGTTAGGAAATGCAAATGGGAGCTGGAGTAAGCAATGACACACTGGGTAAAGCCCTCTTTTCGGGCGTAGCTCAGAGAGACAAAGGGAATGGGAAACCCTTGTGAGATACCGTTTGACTGTTAGCTCTTAAAGGTAGCATGTCAGAGCGGACCAGCTGTATTTTGGTTTAATAAATGGAATTCATGAATTCAACTCACTGACTCTTCTGTAACCTCATACATCACAAACTTAGCGTGGAGAACGGATAATTCTCCTCACTTGAAACTATCTTATTCATTCAAAGACTTAGTTCAGAACTGTCATAATCACATTTATATAGCTTCAATAAAGCTACTTTTTCTTTTACTATGGAAGAAATTGAGTAGCTTTACAGATGAATGAATGGCCATTTTTGTGGGAACTAGTGGCAATGCAATCCCACACAATAAAGGTCCATATGATTCTTCTGTGGAAGTGGACAGGAGCAACAACAATATAAACAACAGTCACTTCACTGAAGAGGGCAGCTTTTACACTGTAGGTTGCATTAGGGCACTGAGAAAGAGGTTCAGACAGATTATGGATGCTTTTTTCCTCTGAATGTGTACATTTCAGTTTATTGTCTCTGTGTTAAAAATGTACAATTGTATTTGGGATCTTTGAGTACTCATAAATCTGAAAAATGCAAAAATAAATAAATAAATTAATTAATAAATAAATAAATAAATAAAATCAGCCATGTAAATATTAATAGCTGCGGTTTTGGAGGTTTGAAAAAAAAATTCATTTTAATTTTGACATTCTCAGCTTTTAGCAGGTAATTGTAAACATGCACATACAGAGAGAGAGACAAAACAATATGAGCCTCTTCTCAAGTAGGCAATATAATGTTCCTGTCACAAACCATGTTGAGTCAAAGACAAAGCACGATCCACTAGAGTCGAATTGAATCCGATAACTAAATCAAGATGTTTCTTTTTTTTAGCTTTTAAATGCTTTACACATGCTCACATAAAAAAAAAAAAAAAAAAAAAAAAAAAAAAAATCTTAAAACGGTATTTTATTTCACTTATAAAATGTGTGTGTTCTCCTTGCTTTCTGACAGGTATGCAGAAATTTAATTGAAAGTGATATATTGCATAAAGGGTGTTTTATATGTGAGTGCATCTGTGTGTGAAAGCGTGTCTGCGTGCGTGTGTATGCGTGTGATTGCTGGAGAGTTCACAGAAAGCACAGGTTCAAAGGCAGGCCAAATGAAAAGGCCAAAAGATGATAAGGCCACTCTGAGGGCCCCTTTCTCAGAGGAGAAATGTCACACATAAAGAAGAGTGGAGAAACAACAGCCTGCACAGCGAGAGGCTGATGCAGAGGTTGAGTAGCTTGAGATTGCACTCTAAGTAGAGGTAAAGGGACATCTGATCACATGTGTGTGTAAATACGTGTGTGCATGCGTGTGCATTTGGATGGGGGAGGTTAATGATGTTCATGACTAGTAGAGTCATTTTGCAGGGCGAGAGGCGCGGCTGGATGATGGATTGGAAGCTGAAGGGGAGAGCAGATGGGTAAGTAGAGAAAGTGAGGTTAAGTGGCAGTTGGATGTTGCCGATCTAAGTAGATCAAGAGTAGAGGACTGCGTGTGTGCGCGTGTGTGTGTGTATGTGTCTGAGGGAGAGCGATAAAATACAAAGTTTGCCAGACTGACAAACACAACTAATTTTCAAAAACTGCACACATTTTTACACTCTGTGCTGGGGCAGATCTAAAACTTTAGGTTCATCTGAACCTTCTTCTTCTGACAAAATAGATGAATGCATTGTTGGTGCTGAATGACACATAATGACTAAAGTGTAGATGCAAAGAAGGCTTGCAGTGCTTGAATTTTACTCCTGTATAAACCATTAGTAATTACTTACTACTTTACTGAAGGATTTTCAGTTTGACATAAAATCATTATTTTGAAAAGTACTTTTTTTTGCTTTCTTTCTGCTTGTAAACTGGAAAGTAAAAGAAAATCAAACCAGGAAAGCATTTTGCTTTCAGCTCTCAAGTTTTTATGCCACTGATAACTTTAAAACAATGTACAATAGTAAAAACAGTTGACATTACACACTTTGAACTCTTTTATTGCTATAATATAAAAAATTTAAAATTTCTTTATCAACCTCTTGAAATGTTTCCTGGTTTAATTTAAATTTAGAATCCCTATATATATGCATATATATAAAATGTCATGTAGACATTTAAAACCAGATATTAACATGCACTGTATTCTTCAATAATTGAAAGAATAATAATAATTAACAATGATTCGAGGAAGGTGTTTTGCTGTCTTCAAGTTTAAAGGTTTACATACATTTCTTTAATATTGGGTGGAATTTTGCATGAGGCTCATTTGTGCCCATGTTTGAGAAACGTGGCTCGTGATGCCTTCTATTTTGTGAAGTGCAGCAGTCCTTCCTGCAGGGAAAACACCCACTGAAAGTGATTTTACCAAAATAAAGATCGTTGCGTCTGAGTGCATCTACGACCTGTAATTTGTATATTTACTGTAAATTTGTTTTCGAGTATGGCCTCTTCCTGGCTCACAGACCTTTCTCCAAAACATACAATGAAATGTCTTTTGAACACAGACTAAATGAGGGAAAACATCACCAGGCTTATTATTCCTGTTCTCTGGACACACAATGCATTCCTCTGTATGTTGGTGTCAATCTGATCCTGTCCAAAAGGTAAATCTGAGCAGTTAGCATAAAGAGGTCTCAAAGGTAGGAGGCTGGCCCACACAACCAGGCGCCATAAAAGTTTAAGGAGGAGGAGGGAAGTGAAGTGAAGTGTTTGTCTTTGCTCATGGCCGACTGACTGGCTGGCTGGGACAGACTGCCCGGGTGGCACACTTGTCACAGCCCTGTCAGTGCCCTGTCACAGACCATTGTGGCAGTTTGGGATTGATGAGGAGCAGCAACAGGAAGACTGAGGGCTGCTGGGAAACAGGAAGAGGAAGAACAACAGATGAGAAGCGGAACCCGTGGAGGAAGAGTACTTAAGTTACATTATGAAGCAAAATCAGAGAGTGAAAGTGAAGACAGGAGCATCTCATAATGTGGCCAAGAGACGCAAAGTGACGGAAGGCGCTATTTACAGACAGGATTAGAAATTGTTTTGATCTCTCGCAATTAAGCTCTTTGCTGTCATTCATCATCTTGCTGAACCCTTACTGAAAATGAAACAAAACAAAACAAAAAAAAGAGCGAAATGAAACAAAGCTTATTGTATTATTCACCAATATTTTATTGAAACAATAAAATCAACTCTCATAATCACACATGTGTAATTAAATTCAGAAAATAGCATGTAAAATTGATTTATAACTGTTTCAAGGGATTATGGCAAATCTAACTAAAGATATTATAATTGCATAGTCAAAAGATTGTACTTTGTTCAGAAACCAGATATTTACACTGAATAAAACACACAGACACATTTTTACTCACGCTGTGAAATTAAATCAGACCAAACTTCTCTTGGTATAGGTTAGCTATTTTCTAAAAGCCAGAAAATGCATTCGTCACAATGCCATTTATCTTATGGAGTGCACAAGTTCCTCCTGCATAACAACCCCACAGCAGCATGTGACCACACCAATACTTCACAATTCAGGTAGGACACTACAAACATTCCTGTGTTTCCTTCAAGTGTAAATTCATGGTTATTTGTTCAGTGTTTGAGCTTTCAGAATTCAGCTTATGCTGAATGGAAACATAAGCTGTGTTTCCATTGAGCATATAACTGCACAAACTGGAATCATTTGGAAAAAAAAACATGTTTTTCAATAAAACTGCAATAAAAACACTTTTTTCGCATTACGAGTCATGTTTCATGCGAATAAGTTTGTTCACATATCACACAAACAAACTTATTCATGTGTGATATTTATTGCGTTTCTCATCCAATGGAAACACTGCAATTGTGTTGCTTTGATATTAACCAAATATTGACAAAGTTTTGCGCACATTTGTAATGGAAATACAACTACACTCACAAAAACAATTTAGAGAGAATAATTTATCCAATGATCATGTTTTTTGGGCTACAGGAGGAAGTTGGAATACACAGTGAGAATCCACGCATGCACAGGGGGAGAATATAAACTTTATGTAGAGCCTCATATTGCACCAGAGTAAAGCGCAAAGGATAACTGTCCACTTTTTTGTTTCACCTCTTGACTTCTTTCCCTTCAGTTCTCTATTTGAATTCTGCATGTTGTCCTTGACTCAGTCAGTTTCTAACTTCATTAAAAACTCCACATCACATTCTTACTTTAAAACTTTTATTTATTTATTTTTTTGGAAAACTACTACTTCTTTCTTTCTGCAGCATTCTTCATTTTTCTTGCTCCAGGTTGCTTTGCACTGGGTGTGTTGCTTCTGGTTTTCAATCTCTGGATGTTCCCCATTTTTTTCTCCTTCCCCTGAACCATCCACCTCAGAGGGAATGGCTCTCTGGAGCTGAGTAGGGTCATGCCTGGGTGAGGAATATCACTTCACACCCATCTCCTTACTTAAACACATTTTCTTAATTCTCCCTGCTTTCTCACTCTCTTTCTTCAGCTGTTTTTTTTTCTTTCCTCCTACTGGTTCAACTTTCTTCTCTCTCTACAAACTTTCCTTTTCTCCCTTTCCTCTCTGACTGTTTCATTCATTTTCCATTCAGTAGATTGTCTGAGGAAGCATAGGAATGTAAATTCTGATATCACATTTAAAATGTTTATTAGTAAATATTTTGACCAAAATGGTTTTGGTTTTGTCTAGTTCTCATTTGACTTTCGTCATTTCTCAAGATCTTCATCAAGGGTAATGAAAGCAACGAGGGACATGTTTACATTTATCATTTGAAACAATTTTATTTGGATTTGCATTCTTGATAAGGTTTTAAAACCCAAAATTCTAAACACAGAGGTGAATTGTATGAAATACACAAAGCATTCTGGAAGTAGTTGGAAACGTTCAATCTGAAAATCTACAGATTATATTTTACAGTTTCACAAATTGGGGCTGCACAGTTGGTAGGTCTCTTGTCTTGCAGCAAGAGGGTCCTTAGTTCGATTCCCAAACCTTTTCTGCGTGGAGCTAACGTATTCTCTTCGGGTGCGCTTGCATCCTCCCACAGTAAGGTTAATTTAGTCTCTCTAAATTTTCCGTAGGTGTGGGTGTGCGCGTGCATGTTTGTTTGTCCTGTCTGTCTCTGTGTTGCTCTGCCATGGACTGGTGATCTGTCCCGGGTGTACCCCGCCTCTCTCCAGGCACCAGCACCCCTCATCACCATGCTCCATAAGATATGGATGGATGGATGGATGGATGGAATTTTACAAATTGCAATTGTCAACCATTAAACAGGAACAGATCTGTAAATGTACATATCAGATATCAATATTTATTCCGCAAATACCGTAGTGCAGCTAAAAATGTCAACATCCAGAATCAAAATGTTTCTTATGCCTCCGGGGATTTAAACTGAACATGAGTGTTGAACTGTTTAACTAACATCCCTTAAAAGCACATCAGAAACAGTAAGTACAAACTTTCCATTCATTTTCTTTACAAAAAGTAACCACGAAGCTGTAAACACCTTTAGAATCTGATAACGTTTGCAATCAGATTTTATGTATTAGGTATATTTGTGGCTCACTGCTATTGTTACTGCTATTTCCCCATATTTTAAACAAAGTCCTCATCTTTTGCATGTACTTGTGTATGTGTGGTGTGTAGGATGTTGCATTTCCACTGAGAAGTATGCAAACGCTTCTTTTCTTTTGTGTTGTTCTCTTGGTGAAAATGTCTGAAATAAAAAAAACATATTATCATCACCATCATCATCATCATCATCAAAAAGTGGTTCATTCAAATGATCAAATACACCTTAAAATTATGCTGTGCTCCTAGGAGAACAAAGACTGTTGGCAATACAAGAAAATCAATCAAACAAATCAACATTGAAGCAGATCAAGAATAATCAGTTGTAAATCTACATTTAAAATGAAAATGTAACTGCGTGCGTTTAAAACCAATCAAGATTTCATCATACATGGAAGCGCATCACTTATGCGAACTGAGGAACCCCAGTGCAATTGAGAGAGCAGGAGGGTGTGAGAGTTCTTATGAAAGATGGATAATTAGAAGATGGAGCTGCTGAGGAGCTGCTGTGTGTACACAGATGCAAACAAAACAAGAACCAGGAAGAAAAAAAAAAAGATGAGCAGAAGATCCAAAAGGGGAGCAAAAGAACCAGGGTTATGTGTGTTTTTCAGGGGGCAACTTAAGGGATTGTCTTCCCCCTTGGCCCCTCCCTGGCCCCAGTCAGAAATCTCCAGGGGTCCCCGGGTTCCTGAGGAAAAACATCTCGGCCCCCATCACCCCTGAACCCGGTGCTGGGCTGTTTACCTTGGCCTGGCTGCCTGACAGCTTTACTGATGTTACATACAGGCACACAGGGACCCTGAGTCAAAGAGGGAGCAGGAGCTAAAGGAGAGAGCAGGAAGAAGGAGGAGGAGAGCAGGACAGATGAGGAATAGAGGAGTAAGAAGGATAGATGTCGAGTGATGAGGACAGTGGGTGTAGGATGGGAAGGGGGGAGGAAGTAAAGGCATGGGGATGAGGCGAACAGGAAAGGAGGAGAGGGAGCGGGAGCTGCGAGGGAGCGAGAGTGTTGGCTTACTCTGATCTTAATCACCAACATCAGATCCATTTGGGGAGATCTCCAGAGAAGAGAGCCGTTCAGAGGGCAGCTGAGTGCACACTGAGTACACAGGCGGGAAGAAATATCGTCTCCAAAAAGTGAGCACTAAAAACACAGGCATTAATTTTCATCTCCCCTCTAAGTCAATCACAGTGTATATAAGGCAATATTTTGTTTTGAGGGCAATTGCTCAGAGAAATATGTGAGATTTAAAAAGCAAATGTGGAATGGAGACACAATATTTTGACAGGAGGTAACATTACTCATTACACTGTGCTTCAGAAACCTGTAGACATTTTCCATACAGTTCATGGGGAGAGAAGCAAGGGCCCTCACTGTGCAAATGTTGACTCAAGAGTTTTATATCTATTTTAAATAAGTAAACATGATGAACTGCTTTTAATTTATATTCGTCCTTTCGGGCAAATGTATGTATTGAGTCAAACGTAAAAATATTAATTTGGGAGAAAACTTGTAAAAAGGCCCAATTTTGTGCAGTCTGAACTCACAAAAATCATTGAAACAACATTGTTTGGATGTTGATTTGAGTTTCTATTCATTCCTCATCTCCTTCTGACAAAAACTTCCTCTATTGCCTGGCAGTTTGTCTACTTGTAGGCGTCTGTTTGTCCATTTCAGAGCCACAGCGTGCAGGGTTGGGCTGGACCGCAGGGGTTTCTGCGATGGGGTAGGAGGCCTGTGTTTTGTAGCTCGGAGCTCCAAGTCTTGTTTGTCTGTCCCAAGCAGCTGGACAAGCTGTAATAATACAAACAGGCCTTTGAACAGGCTGCTGTGTTGTGTCGACCTGGCTTTGGTTACATCCCACACACTTGTTCTCTCACAAACACATGCAAACTCATGACTGGCAAACTGACCGGGGACATAAATTCATGTCAAAAGCATGTGGTTCGGTGCTCATATAAACTGAAGCTGGTGTGCAGACAAGACAGATGCCTTGGAAAACCATTCACCCGTTGGCCATGCTTCTTTGCAAAATGAGTCAAGTTCATTCAGATTGGATGGAAAACACATCTAGTAACACATCTAGGACAGAAAACAAATCCTGTCCTTTCAGCTACAGGATTTCAAGTCCTGTAGCTGAAATTAGCTGCAGACACTTACTGGGTCAATCGAGTGCATAACATGTTTTGATCTGAACCATTCCGCTGGAGATCTGGCTGTATGTTTCGGGTCATTGCCCTGTTTGAAGCTTAACCTGTTTTCATCTCTCAAGTACTTTGGCAGCCTCTAGTAGGGTATTTTATACCATGATCCTGTATTTTATCCATCAACTCTAACCATATTCTCTTTCCCTGCTGAAGTGAAGTATCCTCATCGCATGATGGGGATGGTGTGTTCAAGGAGATGTCCAATGTTAGCATCCCTCAAAATAGCCTTCCTAAATGTTTGTCTCATCTGACCAGAGGACCTTATAGCAAACTGCAAACAGGACCTGTTATGTGTTTTCTTTGAACAAATAATAAAGACCAGATTTTGGGGTGCCTTACCTCACTTGAACTATTGCTCTTTGCAGCTCCTCAATGTTTTGGTTCCCCTGGCTGCTTTTCTGATTAATACTGTCTCTTCCAACCCTGAAAATTTAGGTAGTTGGCCATACATTGGAAGATTTCCAGTTAGAAGATTTTTCACGTGATGAAGAGAAGAGTTGACCACAAGAAGTTCAAAGCTTGGTATATTGTTTTATAATCTAACATGTAAACTGACATGTCCGCTGTGTCTATTGCCAAACAAACATTTTTTCTTTGTTGGGTCCATACAGAGGCACCTAATTTACTCAGTTAGCTCATAATGCACTTGGTTGCACTTTTTTCATAGCAACAAAGTAAAAGGGGATTAACATATACGCAACACACTTTTGAAATCTTTTTGGTAGGGAAATGAATGACTGAACAAAATGTCATTTTTCTTGGACTTTATCTGTTGTTTTTTTTTCTTGCTGAATCCTAATAGAAAACACTGACGTTTTTGACAACGTAAAACTTTCAGGTGTATGAATATCTTTGCAAGGGACAGCACATGAACGCAAACCACCATTTGTTGCCAAACACAACTTACGAAAACTCCTGCTGATCCTTTCCTGTTGAGTGTGATTGATCATCTTCAGGCCGACCATCACTCTGCCTGACAGCCTGTTTGTCTGTCTCCTTCTGCATGTTTGTGTGTTTGTGTGGACGGGCTGGCGGCTTGCTTGTTGTTTGTTCATGGCTCATCATTTGTCACAATAAATCATTAGGGAGGGACAAACACACACAGAGAAAACGTTCCCTTTGGAGTTGTGTGGATTGCTCCTCTAGTCTTCCTCAGACCCATTTAGGCTTACACAAACACTCCAGCCCCATTGCCCCGTCACCCTTAAAACACTGGAAGCAGCAGATCCCTCAGAGAGAGTGAGAAAAAGGGGACAGGGTTAAGGTCCATCCCAGTCTGCTGCATTGACGGATGACTTCCTCTGCCATTATGCAATGGAGTTCAGAGGTTTGCTGACTGGGCCAGTGGCCTCTGTGCTCACACCAGGATATGAGAGGACAGGGAATTGGGCTGCAGGTTGCCCCGGTCAACACTCTGGGGAACTACATCCCAACTGGTACAGGTTAGAGGGAGAAAGTTGCTGAAGTTGTCTGAGCAGCGGTCCAGCAAAAACATGAACTGAATGCTGAGCATAGCAGTGGTTGTGAAAGGAAAAGCCACTATGGTATTTTTGCATTTCATGTGCAATACCAGCTGGGTTCTATTGTAGGCAATACACTGCACATAACAATAAACATATATCATAAACTGGGACTGTGAATGCCAAAGAATATACTTAAGTTTATTTAGAATGTACACCTGTCAAATGCATTTTGTTTTGATACACCACAGTGTTTTGAAGAAATGTACAGTTTAGCTCTTTTTTTATTATGGCTTATTAATTTCTCATTTTCCTGCAAATATTGGTTGAGCTTCAGAGATCGACCAATCTCTGAAGATTGGTTGATCTTCATTACACTGTAATGTAATGAAGACTTAAGATTTTAAGACTTCCTTCAGAGGAAGTCTTAAGGAATTCCCCAGAATTTTAAAGTTAGTATAAAACTTAGTACACTCTTATTTTTTAGGCTGAAGGTCACTTTGTTGTGTTTGACTTCATTTGCCAGGCCTACGCCTGATTACTGCTGGACTTGTAGAATCAAGAAATTACTTGACTGTGACCTGCCAGGTGACATGAAGTAGTAAAAGATCTCAAAAATCAACACATCAGTACTTGATCTACATTGCAAGAAGAGGTCAGAGACCAAATCTATGATGTTAATTGGTTTTGAAGAATTTACAAAGCCAATTTTTAAAAAATGCAACGCCATTTTGGACACCTTTGGTTTCTGGTTAACCACAGTGATAAAAAAATAGACAAAACAGAACCCAGAACAACATGAAATAACTCTAGGAGTCATTTGCCTAAGTCAAGCTTGGTTTTCAAGTTTCAATAATAAGAAAGAGACTGGGGAGAAAGGTCATCCATGGGAGAGTTCCTATGCCAAAACCACTGCTGACCACAATGGCATAAAATTGTTTCTCACGTCTACCAAAACATGTCCTGATGATCCCCAAGAGTTTTGAGAAAATATTTTGTGGACTCATGGGAAATAATTGGAACGTTCCCAGAAAGTGTGTGTCTAATCAAGTCAGGCTTGTTAAACTCAGATTTATTTAGCAATTCTGATTGATTTCAAGTAAAGGTTTTATTGTTAATATCCACATGGAATATGCATGTAAATACTTCCTTTTCATGTTTCATATTAAATTAGGAGAGAAAATGTTGCAGTTTCCCTCCTGAACAGATTAAATGGGTGAAATCAGACAAAAGCAATGGCAAAACCTCAAAAATGTTTTTTTTTTTTTGTTTTTTTTTTGCCATTTTCTCCTTATACCCTATTAGCCTTTGCTTCGGACCTCAGGATACTGGGTTGAATTTGAAAACTGTTCTCCAATGGTTTCATCATTTTACTTCCTTTTCTTGTCTTACACTTCCCTCTAGGCAAAATAGATCTCAGAGATCGAACAAAATCTAAATTTAAGGATTTGGGAAAGAAACAACCAGTGTTTTTTCATGCTGTTCGTTTGTCTCCCTTTGTTTGTACTTCTTCCTTCCTATGTTACATTTATATTTAGTGGAGCTTATGTGTTGATTCATGCGCGGCAGGCCTTTTTATGAGTGTACATACTGTAAAGAGGCACTTTCTTCGCATGAACTGCGCCTTATGGCTTGTTCAATGTTGTTTTTGCGCTCTCTCTCCCAGCCCCCTTCAGCACTTTTTGTTTTTCCATGGCATGCTGAGATTTGTTTTTTTGTTTGGTTTTCAACTCCTTCACCACAGACTTCATCATTTAATGACCGGGGACAGTATTTGTAGTGGGAAGGTAAAGGTCAGAACTGTGTTTTGAATATGCATGCTTGACTGGTCAGTCAGCCGTGGTGATATACAGACAGTCTGAGAAGTCAGCCTAACAAAGGCAAGGTTTTAAGTTCACCCAAAGAATCTGATTTATTTCAGTTGTTTCATCTGAATAGCTTAGTCAACAGAGAGTAAATCCAAAAGAACTAAATGTTGTTCCTTGCAGTAAAATTTTCATGTCCAACTAGAATAAAAAGAGCAAAACCTTTACGTTTTAAAGTGATTTGCGCATGCTATGAGAAATAAGTATTCTTTAATAGATTTTAACTTTAGAGCTTCAAAATTAGCTAAAGTGTAATATGAATCTTAAACAAACTTCCATATTTGCACACAGTTGTGTTCAGATGTTCACATACACTCAGCAGTTATGGTATCCTACATAGGTTGAAGCCGTCTTATGACTTCAACTATCATGGGAAGTGAACCACAGTATCAAGCTACAATCACCATGTTTGCTCCCTCAATTAAAATTAAGTTTTAATTGAGGGAGCATTTTCTCTAATCCAGACAGGTTCAGAGATATTTTCAGACTTAATTCTTTGATAAATGTCTATTGACAAGCTGTAGCTCAACCCCAGGTTTGGTAATCGAGATCTGACTAGATGTTTGACAAATTTTCCAGACAGAAATGGAAAATTTCTGTCTGGAAATTCAATTCATTTAAATTGAATTGTGGTAGACCTCACTTTCGGCTACAATAGCATGTTTGATTGTTGGTAAAGTATTCACAGGTTTAAAAATCTTGCCATGACTCCTCCGTTTTGGCTAAATAGTTGAATGTTGGTCTTGTGTGACCAAATAACTTCCCCAGGCCCCTTAAAACAAGATACTAGGTTTGTCCATTCTAACATATTTCCTTTAATTTAAGACAAGCAGTTTGAGTCTTCTGTTATATGCAGGGTCGGGTCTTCTTTGCGATGTGAACAACTTGGAATCTGCAGATGTTTAGAAATGGCTCCAAAAGACTTTCCCAACTTGTGTAAACACACAATTCCCACTCTTAGATCTTTACCAAGCTCAGTGGACTTTTCTATTGTTCAGCATATTGGTATATCCAAAGAGATCTGTTAAACAAACCAAGACAATAATGACCATAGGTAAGGTTTTGACCACAATTGCAAGTGTAGCGTCTATGCAACAAAATGTCAAAGTGACAAAACCAAATGTCCCACAATTTAAAATGGATTTCATAAATATTATTGAAAGTTATCCAAATTCCAAACCATAGACCATAAAAAAGACTGTTATTTTGACAAATCTGCATGTAGAGAATATGATGTGGTACCTACAACAATTTCAATGTTATTTTCATGAAAGAAAAGGTTTAATGCACGACTGACCTACATGACATATTTGACAAGTCTCGTACTTCCGTGAAATGGCTTTTGTCTGCATAAGCAGCAGAACTGCAAAATATTTGGAACTCATAAAAAATAAAATAAAATAAAATAAAATAAATAAATAACAGCCATAACTAAATTCAATCAGATTTAATTTTGTGAGTTTTCTGAGAAACTCTCAGTTTTACTCAGAAACCACCTGATCTGACAATAAATATAGCTTGTTTGAATCCAATTTTCATGTACTCAGGTTTGGTTTTCTCTTTATTCAGACCTGCCATGAGTCATTGAGGTGACAACCTCAGTTGGTAGTTGCATCTTGAGACTTGAAATAAATTTTAAGTCTCTCTCACATACACACACATGCACACAGCTTCGCTTGGCCCCAACCAGTCTTGCAGTTCACCCCTGCTGTTTGTTTAGTGTTTGTCAAGTTTATGGTTGCCACGTCAAATGCGTAGTAATAACATATGTTTTTCTCATCAGACCACAGAGAATCCACCTCAAAGAACGGTGCAAAGATGAAGAGGTGATTACTTTAGAAATGGTCTAAAACAAAAAAGAGAAAATAAAAGCTTGGATGAGTTCAAATATACATTGGAAATAAAATTAAATGATTGAATGGTAAAATGCTTGGTGCAGCTTGGTGGATAAAGAGGACAAAAGAGCAACAGGGCATGTGGAGGTATGCAACCCACTACAAGTGAGCAAAAATAAAATAGTCTACAAAGCTTTGATGACTTGCGTTGGCGAGATCAAATGCGTAGGTCAAGAGGTGGGGAGCTATAGTGATGAGGCTTTAGAGGGGCTATCGGGAGCAACACATCTGCAAAAGCCATTAAGGACTGTGTATGTATGCGGCGTGACACTGTGTTTTCTCTGCCGGGGCCTGGCTTGGGCCTGCGCGGCAAAACTGGGATCGGGTTTCGTCAGCATGCAGTGGGGGGCCGTCTCCAGTTGACGCGTGATGATTTAGTCAGGTGTGAGCGTGCACTTTCCAATTTGGAGGGAAATAAATTAGAAGTGATTTTTTACGAGACCTCTGTCCCAGGCTGTCTGAAAGCCCCTCTCTCCCTCCTGTTGTGCACTGTCAGCCCAACTGATGTGTTTATAAAGAGTGCTGCAGTGGCCCATAAACACACTCTGACACACACTCTCTCTCACACACACACACGAAAGAGAGAGAGAGAGAGAAGCATGCGCAAGCATCCTGACTTGACTAAACAATGGCATGCATGAAAAACACACATATGTTGAACACCCCCAGAAACCCACGCTTTCTGACCGGGTCCACTAGGAGTTCAGAGCAGGGGGAATAATGTTTTATATATTTCCTGTACATGGCTACAAATCCTGTAAAAACAGTAAATAATTGATTTGTTGATCTGGCAGCTTCATTCAATAATTAAATAAAAAAGAGAAAAGGATAGAAACGCCGACCGAAACAGATGAAGAAATGATGGGAGGATAGCAGTATTTTAATGTGAAACCTGAGCAGGTTTAGAAAAGCACTAGTTAAACACACACAGTACTAACCTTCAGAGTTTGAAAGTGCTAAGTTATTGGAATCAAAATCGAAAGCTAATTTCAGTGTTTCCACTGTTAATAAGTGATGCTACTTTTGAATATTTTAATCTTTCCACAACAAATTTAGTTTTATCCGGTTAAAAAATCTTAGCTCACATAGTTGTCATGATTTTTATTTTAAAATGAAATAATTTTGTGAAGTATTATATCATATCTAAATAAAATGTAATACAGCAGATGTCTGTAATATGGACTATTTTATAGCTGTTAACTTAAAGTATTGCATTTTTATTAAACTTAAGTAAGGACAAACAACTCAAAACTGTGGCAACAGCAGTTATCAAATATTATCAGACCCCAGTATTCTTTGAACTCAACATTAACTACAACATCAAAAATTAATATAAATGCTATGGAAATTAAATAAGGAACAAAATAAAATAGTTTAATTCAATAACTGGTTGAATACTGTTGTATTCTAACAAACACTTTAACCCCAGTAATTGAATATTGAATAAATATTGGCAATGGGCTGAAAAATGTCAAACTCAGCATGTGATATTGCCCATTTTTATTTACTACTGTATAACTGGTTAACTTAAACAGGTTGTGGTGAAATGCAGAAGATAAAGAATAATCAAGTACTGACCCTAAATAAACTTTGGTCTTGGCTTGAAATCACCCAATGTACTAACTGTCATCATAACCTTGATTAAAAATGAAGGCTCTCTGGGTGAGACTTACATGCTCCAGCTCCACAAGGGACCAGAGGCAGGAAGCCCTTTGACCTCTGTTTGGTTCCCCTGCCTCTACTTCCACATGTGGCTCTGCCTGCTTTCACTAAATAATTGTTGGGCTTCTCTTGTCTCCCTGACTCCCTTCATGCACGTCCATGTCAGTCTCTCTGCCTGTCTGTTTTTACAGACTGCCCAATCTGAACGTCTGTCAGGTTGCCATGCCGCAAAGGAGCTGGCCTCCAGAGGTTAAATTAACACACTCTGCCTACGATTTCTGGTTCCATTGAAAAGACGGCAAATTCAATAACAAAGTATAGTAGATATTCAAACAGTTCATTATTAGATGCAAACTAAGGATTTCACAAAAATAAGGGTTAGGAACAGTTAGAAAATTAAGAATTGTTTGTGACTGCTAAGCTCTTTTACACAGAGCAGCTGCTTAGTGCATCACCTAAACACTGGTGCCATCTGCAAATCCATAAAAGTTGTGCAAAACAGGAATTTTGCTTTTGAATCAAAAGCCAAACAAATGCACATTTGTTCCAGCTGTGCACTTTCCTGGCAAAGAGCATGGAAAGAGTCCCCCCCCACCCCCACACCCCCAAGGGTATTCACACTCCTTGTCACGTTAGAACCACAAAATTAAGTATTGTTGTTTTGAGTTTTTATTTGATAGCCCAACACAAAGTGGCACATACTGTGAGCTGAAAGAAAAATAACATTTGGATTTAGGTCTAAATTAGGTCTAAATACAATTCATTGCAGACTCCTACTTTCAAATAAAACCCACCCCTGTGTAGTTTGAGCATAATATAAAAAATAGCCCCAGGCAGCACATTAATGAACATACAGCACTATTAAGACCACAAAACACAGCAGACAAGATGTTCAAAGCAACATTAGGTTATAAAACATTATCTAGAATTTAGAACATCTCAGAGGGTTCTGTTTATCATCTGGAAGAGAATGGCGCTGTCTGCTCACCTAAACTGGAAGGCGGGACAAGAAAAGTGTTGATCAGAGCAATAATCAATAAAGGTAACTCTGGAGAAGGTAATTTATTAGGTGAGAGAATGTGTGAACAGAATACTATTGGTCCTACACACTACAAATGTGACCTCCACTGAAGCTGGACAAAGTTGGTGGGGGACTGATGGAGTTAAATAGACTGAAGATGTGAGACGGGTTGGAGGTTTACCTTTCAGCAGGACAGCAACACTAAACATGCAGACAAAGTTACAATGGAATGGTTTATTTTAGGGTGGCTCAATCAAAGTCCAGACCTAAATACCAGAGAGGATGTGTCAAGACCAGCAGAACCTGAGCCTGAGCTGTTTTGGCACAAAGCATAGGGCAAAATGTCAGTCTAAAGCTGTGCAAAACCGGTCTATTGCCTCATGGGGGCTGAAATTTCAGATGTAAAAAATATTGAATACACTTAAGACTTTCCATCTACTTTATTATTTAAATATAGATCTTCAATAACTGTGGTAATCCAGAAGTGTTGTAAAAGGTTAACAAACCTAACAGATTTGTTAACAGTGAAAAAAAATTAAAAGCATTTTCATTTTTGTGAAAAAAAAAATATAATATGATATTGAATTCGGGGTTTGAATGAATAGTTTTTTTCTATTTGAAGGTCAGACACACTAATAAACAGAAGTCACTTAACAGTGAAGGAAAGTGAAAAACTCAGTGTCGCTATAAGTGTTATTTTGACAGTCCTTTCAGTTTGGAAAGCATTACAATTACAGTATCCAGATAAATATTGAACTAATTAAGATCCTATTTATTGCAACAATATGTCATAGGAAAATGTGATGTTAAAAAAGAAAAGCAGAGATTTCAATTACATGTCGAAAGGTCTTGCAACATACATATTTTCAAATTGCAAGATTACTTCACTGGTTCAGTGAAAATATATGAACTGTCTCATTGAATGATTTGAATAGGCCAGTGTTAAGATTCAAATGCTTCTATGTAAGCTAATTAAAAATATATAATAATAATAATAATAATAATTAATAAAACAAAAAAAATGGCTGGTTTCAAAAGTGCTTCAGATGAACTGGTCACTCTATCTAATGAGACCAGAGCATCAGTAAAGCAGTACTGCGCAGGTCAGATGTTTATTTTCAATAAAATCCTCTTTATTATCTCAGATATTTACAAGGGAACTTTGGACAGGATGTTAGAACATGGTAAAAGTTGCTCCTGTGAATTTGCCTAACACACTCCTACGCAAAGTAGATGAACAAGGGCGATTGGGAACCTTTAACTGAGGGGGGTCAAAGTCTCCTTCCTTTACGAGTTGTTACAACATGAATGAGAGCACTGAGTGAGGGAGGGAGGTGGGGAAAGGAGGAACTAGGTAGGTATGAAGGGAGAGGAAGTGAAGGGTGTAGTTTTTCTCAGCCACACCGCCTCAGAGCGAGGTAAGAGGTGTGACCCGGGGGCACCACTGGCTGGGTGGTCAGTGAGATTGCAAACCTGTGTTAATGTGTGTGTTAATGCCCGTGTATGTGTGTGTGCAAGAAAGTCAAAAAATAAAAAGGGGTTCTGTCTGCACGGTGCCCAACCATGGGGATAATGGAAAAGCCTCTCATATTTCGCAGGAGCCTTTTGATCTGTCCCTCTCATTTTTTTTAAACACACTTTTCTTTCCTCAGATTACTGCTTCTATTCTTGTGTCATTGTTTTTCCACACACAGCTTACACATGCACATTCTCTGAGGTTTCTCTCTTTATGGCCTGCAGAATGAGGTGTAGACCAAAATGACTGCCCTAATCGAGAAGCTGCACGAGTCCTAAAACAACAGACTGCATTTAGCAAATGTAATTCATTCCACTTGACCATAAAATATCCACAGCCTTAATAAAAACAGTCTTCAAGCCATGAAAGCCCAAGTGTTTCACTTCATATAAATTCTTACTAAGAAAAACAGATCAAGGAGAGCGAATTTCACGGAAGGGACATGTGATAAAAGAGTTGTGCATACATCTATTTAAGCTATTTTTTCAAGTAAACACAAAAACGTTTTGTGGGAAATGAGGTATGAACTGAGCAGTTGTAATTCAAAACATTCCCACCACAAAAAATGTTCCAAAATGACACCCACATACGCCCGGCAGAACATGATGAAAAATTGTTGCATGTATGTTTTGTCTGCATAAAAAAAATATGCTCTCTGTGTTTTTCTGTTGGTATCTATAGCATGCTGTTGAATAATTTCTGGAACAACAAGAAACAAAACATACAGATCCACATTCAACAATATGAAACAATATATTTCATATGTTTGTTTTTTTTTCACCTGTTTATCTATTAGACATACCTGCTTATTCTTGCAAGGTCACAGGTGTATCTCCATCAGTCAGTGAGCAGGAGGCTGGGGACACCTTGCACAGGATAAAACAAAAGCCAAACCACGACAAAAACAATTATTTTTGGTCTAGTTTCTCCTAGAGCACTTGAAATAATACAAAAGTACCTTGCAAGTAACTTTGCAACAAGACATTAGAGCTTGTTTCAAGTAAATAATATTGATCAAAAAGTAGTAGTTCTACTGGCAGATTATTTAACTCATAACATGGAAAAAATATTTTGTATAACTGAAATAATCTGCCAGTGGACCTAGCTCTAATGCGCAGAGGCAAGCTATTTTACACATTAGGTGGCGAGCTTGCGTCTCACATTTCCAGTATCAATTCTCTATGCAGTTGTAAACTTTATCATTTTTATCCCCACATCAATTTTAGCCCCATCTGCACACAGAACTCACTTATAAACTTAACAACTTCAGTAAGTTCCAGAGTGCTTCTCCAAAAAGAAAATATATTTGGGAACCAGAGCACTGAAAGTGCAGAGATAAAATTGCAGCAGTCCATTAAACAAACAATTTGACTGCACAATAACGAAGTGCCGATGTATTACTGTAAGGGAAGTTCAATGCATGTTTGTTTAATCCACACAAAAACAAGTTCAAAGATTTCTGTACTTAAAATACACAACTGGCTGCTGGCTGCAGTCTCATGTTCACCGCATGCACTGCTGAGTGGTTTCAATCTTCTTGTTTAGTTCTCGGCATGAAACTGAATAAATGCAATTTACCAAAAATATCAAACCAGTCATGCAAACCAACCCGTGTCTGCTGCACACTGACTCACTTTTTAAAATTTGTTTGTTTCTCCGTTCAGACAGTCGTTTTCCTTGTCTGACTGTAGATCCAGCTGGCTGTCAGTCACATTAAAGCCTTTTGACGTCAGTGAGACCCACGGCCGGAGCTGCAGTGTGGGAAGCTTGAAGCCACATTCAAGAACAGCGAGCTGTCATCAGACACTCCTAAACCTAAATACAAGCAGCCACAGAACTTACTCCATCTCTTCCTGGGACTGCACTGCTATCGGCCCACCACAACAACATTAAACAAGAACACGTGTTCTTGTTACTTCAGCACTCTCAGAAATACATGTTTTTATACATATATATTTTTCTGTATTCTGTAAGCTTACACCCCATTCGTGAGTATAGGATCCTTTTGTTTTGCAAGTGGCTGCTTCAGTCAATTGCCCCATAAGCAGTAAGTTAAGCCCCACATGTCAGATGTAAGACATCGTCAGATCATTAGGCTTTGATCTCGATGGCTCATGTGTGACAAACTTTGCTTGGAATCAAGAAAATCAAAACCTGGAGGGGAGTGAGGAGGAGGATCAGCGAGATCAAGCGATGTGGGGCGAGAACATTCATCACAGACGGCCCGGACCATGACAGAATTGGTCCTGCATGCTGTTTTGGACCAAGTGCCGGTGTCATGTTCGTGGAGTGCCCGTGTTGTAATGCTGGAGCGGTTTTGGCACAAGCGGTGACGCGAGCTCCTGTTCTAAGGGTGAACCCTTCTTCTTGTGCTTGGAGAGTGTTGACAACGCTGAAGCTGGAAACCCAACCCGGCCTACACGCTGAACACTCACTCTGAATGTTCATCACCACGAACACTCCCCTGCCTCCCAAAGAACCTCTTCTATGCCCGTCTATCTTTTATTCAGCCAATCTCGTTTTGATGTATTCTATTTTTATTTTGTTCTGGTTTGTGTTCGAGGCAGTGTTTTTGATTGTCCTCAAGATGGTCCATGCTTAATTTAGTAATCTAACAGATGAAGAAATGGCCATTTGACCTTTGTTCTTATTTACTAAATATTAATCTGAAAAACAAGCTGCTTTTGGTGGTAAAAATAAGCTAAGTGGAAGGAAATAAACTCTTTTTTTAATATTTAAAGAAACCAATTTACCTAGAAAGGGTTTGTCATGGAAGAGTTTAGGTCAATTGTACTTTTGTAGTATAAATATAGATGAAGATATAAAATAACCCTTATATTTAAAAATGTAATGTTATCTTACAGGGATAAAAAACATCTTTAATCCATTTTTTCTTTAATTTATTTGCAATCACAATAAGTATAATGAGTTGGTCTCTCTCTGAATCTTTCTCTCTTATCTTTTTCTCCCACCATTTAAACTGCAGTTTGGCAAAGTGTATGTCACAGCAAATCAACTAATGACCTCTTGTATCCTTTTTTATTACTGCTTTCTGGAAAAAAAAAAAAAAAAAACAATTAACAAAATATGCGCAGACCTAGTTACCTTGCTTTACTCAGCAGTTTGTGCTCTCATTAAATTTCACAAAAGCTGTAAAACCCTTGAATGAGTGAATCATAAAATCTCAAGTATCATAATGTTTGTGCTTGGAGGAGTGTGCTTGCAACTGGGGAAAAAAAGAAATCCATGCATCCATATTGTCTGCATTTCTGCTTCCTTGACATCTCTGAATATTATAATTACCTATATGACAGAAATATAGGAAACAGAAACAAACAGAAAGCTTTGATAATTTTCCCATTTGAGACACAATTAATATCACTTAGCGGGAATGAATGCAGGTGGCCAAAAGGACACCAAAGTCAGACTGAACCAGAGATGAGATTGTGACATTAAAAAGAAAGTGCCGCCCATCCAGCTGTAGAGGGAGCTGTTCAGTTCATCCCCCCAACATGTGACTCCTACACACAGTTAGATGGTAACATCTGAAGGTTCTGATGCCTGAAGGTAAGAAAAGTGATGAGGAATTGTGCTTTGTGGCATTGTAAAGAGTTGATAAGGCAGAGGCAGGTTTGGCATCCTTCTCTGCAGTAGCGACAGTTTGCATTTATATCAGCATCAAAATCTGATAAGGTGTGAAATACAACATGTCATATCACAGCTAGGTGTATTTGCTTTTCTCTGCATGTGCACTGAACCCTTCATGACTTTGTTTTGCAAGTCAGGAGATAATTGTCCTAAGGCAATGCAACAGGCATACACAGAGCAATAACAGTAATTTTAAACACAGGTAGCCAAACAGAATTTAGGGTTAAGACTTCGGCCTCAAGTTAATATTTAATCAGAGACTACTCAGAACTCCCGTTTCATAAATGGAAACACTCCATTGCAACACACACAAGAAAACTTTAAAGCACAATGTCATCCTGTGCCAATTTCTAAAATCATATAAATCTAGTCCGAAGAGTACAAAATATCATAAAAGCCCCCACACTATGTTTATTTATTTTTTTAAAAAGTAATTTAAAAAGCGGAGTTATTTGATAGTCAACATAGGGACCAACTGTTTGCCAGTCTAAGGCATTCATCTCAAAAGAATGACCTTTCCAGATCGCTCCCACCCTGTTCAGAAAGGGTTAAAAATGAATCAAACACAGCATATCAACTCAAAAAACTTGTGCCAAATGACAAGTATGAAAGTGGTTGGGTAGTGCTTTGGACTTGCTTTGTAGCTACTGGGCATTTTGCAGTCATTGAGTGGATTTTATACTCCTCTGTTCAGCAAAGTATTTCATAATGAAATGTGTTGGGCTTCCAGAAAGACTGAATCATGCACAGGGAACAAAGACTCTGGTATAAAAGCCTCTAAACCCACAACGCACTGCATTAAACCACTTCCAGTTAAAGGAGGAAGATAAGAAATTTAAATATGAGACATCATGTTAGTAAAAGCTATTTGTTGAAGGAGGTAGATCTCTTTTGCATCTTGTAGTCTGTAAGGCTACATTGAGGACACAAGTGCGTGACCCACACCCCAACCCTATTTCCATTGTTGCCCAAGGTGCTGAACCTTTCCCCTCTAATTCCCTTCACTGAGAGATCACTACTTTTAATATTTGACATGTTAAGCCCCTCCCAAATAATTACCTACTGTGTTAACCTACTCTGAGAGGATAACACTTAACCAGCTCTCCACCACAGGGTGCTGAGCTCCCTGATTTCCACTTGCTATACCCAGTAGTCTGTACAAGGTCGCAGGGGGTCTGGTGCCTATCACCAGGAGGAAGGGGAATACAACTCGGACAGATCGCCAATCCTTCTTAGGGCAACATAGAGATGCACAGAATGCACATACATTTGGTGACACCAATTAACCTAACAGTCATGGTTTTGGACCATTGGAGACAGCTGGAGTACCCAGAGGAAATCCTAAGAAAAAAAACCCAAAACAAACAGATAACGCTAAATATTATTTAGAACATGCCAAGTTATTAATGTTATGGGTGACACAACCAGTCTTCTACAATTTTTGCTCCTCATTATCTTTGTGCTTACCAATTTGCAGATTCTCAAGCACCTTTCTCCTCGTGAATTCCTGTAATTCACGAGGAGAATTGTCCTCTCACACAGAGACAAGCCCTTGTACAGTTAGAAAACAAGAACAACAATTTAAGGTGGAAGTAGGTTAGCATGGGGGAAGAACAGTTTTACTATGCAGACTAAATAAAACACGAGGACTTTGTGGTCCATGGTACGGTTGGAAAGACACATATTTTTTTACGAGCAAGAGAGGTCTGGGGACAGACTGTATAAAACACGTTAATGAGAGAATGGTTGAAGGATTAGACATTTTAATCCTGGTTTGGGGGGGGTCTTGATTAAGATGAGTTCACGCAGGAGAAAAGTCAGTTTAGACTAGGGTGATTAAAACCTACTTATAAGAGCGTGCACACTTTCAGATGTACAACTGAAAGTGCAAATGCACTTTCAACATGCTAATGTAACTACACTGATAGTCCCATATTTTCTTGGCAGACATGATGCCACACTACACTTGTTTAAGTGGACACTAAACGTTTAATGATTAGCTTCGAACAAAACACCTTCAGTTCCTTTATACACAACAAACATCAGTCAGGTTGTAATTGCATTGCTGTGTTTCTTGGTAGCTCTTTAACATTTTAATATGCATTCATGTTTGGAATGAGGAATTTTGTTTGTAAAATGTTTTTTTAAAGCGATCAGTTTTTTTTTCTTTTTTCTCTCAAAGACAAATTTTATTGCACGAATGAAGAATTTTGACCAGGAAGGGAAATGCTTTCTCTAAAACTAAAGTAATTAAAGTTGGAGGATTTTGAGTATGAAAATACCAAAATATACATTCCTTACTTTTATACAACTGCCATTGGTTTAGCCACTGAGTGGCTTAGCCACTGAGTGGCATGACCAGGTTAAAACAATTCGTCATGTACAGATAATTTAGATACTTGATGGTTCGGCTCTTAAACAGCTTACTTTTTTTTTTTTATGAGGTTGGTCTCTTGCGCTACATGATTCCTGTTTCTGTTAGAAATGGCATTTCTAACAACAGCAACATCTTTGCTAATGGAGATATGTCAGTTTCCAGACCAAAACTGAGTTTGTATTGGAGACATAAAAGGATGGATTGATGGGGAGGTGACTGAGTGGGAAGAGTACTCTGCAGGATTGTGAGATGTGCCAGGATTGTGAAACATTAGCACATTCACAAAGACTTTAATAAAAATCTCTTTTAGCTCTGGCTCTATGCTTAGGATCATTCTCTTGATGGGAGTGCTGTAGTCTAGCTTCTAACAGGATTACGTCCAGAACTGCCCTACATTTTAACTTCATTCTTCTATCAATGAACTCTTAGCAGCTTACCTGTCCCTGTTGAGAAAAATGCTCCACCATGTTTTATGAGGGTCATGCTGTGTTCAGAATATGATCTGCATTGTTCGATTCCTTTCACACTTGGTGTTTTGCACCTAATTTAGCCAGAGCACCTTCTACCATCTCTGTTCTGTGCCTCCGTGGCTTGTAGCAAATTGCAAGTGGAACTTCTTATAAATGTATTTTATCAATGAATTTCTTCTGTCCATTCATTCACAAAAGTCAAATTTATGGAGTGCTGTTCTGTCGACAGATTCTTTCACCTGAGCTATGGATCATTGTAGCTCCTCCCGAGTTATCATGGGCCCAGTTTATATGGCTGACCAAGTTTTCAGCAGGGATGAATAATGAATAATGTTCTGGTTGATGCTCCATAATCTATTCATTGCTTGTTCTCCTTGATACAGTTTGTTAGCTAATGCTCTTGAACAAAACTATGTGGTCTTCACAGAACAGCCGGAATTTTACGAAAAGGAAATTAAAGACAGTTAGTTGGTAATTGGTTGCACAGAATTTTACTTTGAGGTATAAGAGTTTAGGTATTTGAATACAAATACAGGTAACATTTTTACTTTGAAACAAATATGAAAATTATACATCATTTTACCTTCACTGTACTATCAAGAACCACTTCATGTTACTCCTGCTCTTTAAATCCCAATAAAACATATTATATTTGGCTATATCCAGAATGCAAGATTCTTGGAATATTTTTGCAAGGAATTGTTTGCAAAGAAATTGACGATGTACATATCTTTTATATCGCTGCCCCATTCGAGCAAGAAAAACGGGCATCAGAAACTCACAGATGGTCATGGCACTAACAAATTCTCTCAACCATTAAATTAAACTGGTCCATCCACGCTAAAATACATGGAGCTAAATTAATTAAAGAGATACACAAACGGAGACATGTGTGTCTGACATTTCTATAAAAGACTGAACTGTGTGTCACAGTTTCTCTTTGCACGTGCACGTGCGCCTCACTTCAGAGTGTGTAGTTTGTGTCATTTAAACACATGCCTGTTTGTAAATGTCCCTCTCTCCTCTCCCAGCTGCAGCTCTCATGCCGTGGCCTCCTCCTGGTAGCCATTATGAGCGAGTGTATGTGTATGTGTGTATGTCTGGGTGGTCCAGTCCTGTCTCCCTTCTTCTAATACTTTTCTGCCCTGGCGGTGCCCGAGGGCAGAAAAGTTTGGGGGGGTTGTGGAGGTGAGGTAAGGTGGCGGGTGTTACAAGGGGGTGTGAGGAGCTCTGTTGAGAAGCGCAGACGACAGGCTAATAAAGCTTCATAGGGTCTAGATCCATCGCTCTCAGCACTTCCTCCTCGCTGCCCTCTGTGCTCCCATCCTGCCCCCTTGGTCTGCCCCCAACTCCCCAATGAACACATGTGGTTCAGCCGTAATGGGACCCAGCTGGACTCCCACCTTCTCCGCTCTGACGGAATCCAGCTCACGCGGTCCAGTCTCAGTTCACATCGCTCTGGGTTGTTTGTGTTTTGCCCTGTTTCTTTCTTCTTTTTTTTTGAAGTTAAGAAACGAGAATGGGTTATGAAGAAGTAGTACACCATCACTGATGCGTCCCTGCTTTTGAGTCATTCAAACATCAATCTTCCCATGACCATTCTAAAACGCTTCTGGTGGTAAACATTTGTTCCCCAGGCCTTCCATGCTCCATCGCAGGCCTCAGTATGTACAGTAATGAAGGCGAAGGCAACTAAACGTTCTAGAGTTTTTTTTTTATGGGGCAGAGCAAATAAACACATTGGAGAATTCAACACAGCAACTTGCAACACTTTCTCACAGTGTTTTTGGGGACAACCGCTGCCAAGTTCCCTAAGCTGTAAGACAACTATGCACTAAGTGTCTGACATGATAGGAAATGAATGCGCATGAATTTGCACACTCATAACATGGTCAGTGTTTTGTTTCTGCACGTGTGACTCAAGTGCTATACAAAGAGATTGATGACAGAAGTTCGCAGCATGCATTTCCTAATCCCTGAGTCTGTCAACAATGTATCCACAGTTAGCTTTGAGTTGAGATTGTATAGATTTACTTCACTGTGTAGTGCATTTGATTTTTTAAGTGTATTTTGTCATGAGGCAATCACAATCGTCCATCTTGTGCTTTGGTCTTGAAACATTTCTCCCCTGCAGAAGAGAGTCATGATGTTGGTGATTGTGTGCTCCTCGTCAATAAATTCACCCTTCATACAAAACCCCACATCGTAAAGTTCAAATCACAAAAATCCAGCAGTAGATTTAATCACTAATATTTGAACTGGTCCCTTTTCTTCACCCAATTTCACAATCACTTAGCAACCAGGACTTTGCTAAATCAAGTCGAATACTCTTTCACGACAACTCCTTCTACCATTTGATCTCTGTCTTGAGGCGCTGAAAGCATCATCCACCAGGCACTCCCGAACAAGTCAGATCCCAGGAATGAATCTCGTAACTGGCTTCATATTTCTACTACTGTGTCATTTGTGCCAGAAGCAAACCGAAACATCCTGCAGGCCTTATCCAGTGCTTTCAAATCTCATCAAGGTCACATATAGCACTGAACTTTTTCATTGCTTTTCCTCAATCTAAAGGAAAAAGAGCTGCACACTTCATTACGTCATCTCGTTCCCCTTGACAAATCCTCATCCTTTTTGTTTTTCATCTCTTTGGATTCACAAAAGAAACTGATTGATGGCCACAGTATATTTACTTGGAAGGTCTGGATTTTCATTTTGCTCTTGGTGTTCTGGTTTTCATTTTGATGCTAACAGACAATGATCTAAACAAGTTCAGTTTTTGAAGTAACATATCAGTCAAGAACTTGGGTCGAGAAGGCCCATAATTCTCACTGCTCAGCCACCATTGGTCTCTTCAATTTGAAGCTGCCATGATGTATCAACTCGCTCTTTTTCCTCTCATTGTTCTGAAAACCACTATTCCATCTCAATTACAGCTGACCAGAAGAGGTGATCCCAATAAAGTCCAAATAAAAAAAGAAAAACATTAAAAGTTGTGGTGGCATGTCACAATAAGTTTAGTTTTGCAAACCACCACATTATCAAAGGAGTGAATGATAACTATGCAGCCTAAATAATGTTTTGTCTGTGAGGAGAGTAAATGTGATATATCTTGAAAAACAACTAGTCTTAGCTGCAGAAAAATAAATTATATATCTCAATTTCTCAGAGCAGTGAATCCACTCTCCACGGTCACAAGTTATTCTCTGACCAAAACTGCAACTGATGTTGAGACTGATGAGAGGCTGAGCTCCTGCTGTGTGGTCCCACAGATGGTGTCGTGGTGGTTCCTCTCTGTGTCAGAGATGAGAAGGTTGGGTGCGGCAACATGGCGCTTGTGCTCTTGAATTAATTATCTCAGACCGCGTCTGTTCCTGTGATCAGAGCCGGCACGGTCTGGATAACAGGACAGCAAAGTCTTCTCCATGGTGTGTAGTGACCACACAGTGGCGTTTTGTATTATAACGTGTTAGTTACTCGTAATTGACTGGTTTAAAATACTGTATTTTGTGTAAACGCATAAGTCTGAGAAGCAGCTTACAAATAGCACATCACATAATTCTTTAAATAACCCATTTTCGTAAGAACACAAACTTTTGAAAGTCATGAAATGTGTTTTTTTCTTTTTGTAAAATTATGATATGCTTTCAAAAGCGTTTATCATAAAATGTTAAGTAATTTTAATAATAGTGTTAATGTTGCATCTCTGAATATAAATGCTTAATCTTTTGATTTAAAATTTATTGTAATTTGAAATGCAGTTTTGTGATAGAATTTAAAAAAAAAATATTCAGCAATTTTCACATTATGAAAATTGAAGTAAATGTTTTTATTTCCTGTCTTATGAGACTTACTGTTATTTTTGCACATACTTGTGACACTTTGTGTTATTGTGTTATTTTGAATATTCTGAGTTATTTTTCTTCAACTGCTCACGGTAACATAAATGTTATGCTACAATTATATGTAAATGATGTTATTTTTATCTGCTGAATCTGTGTTATTTCAGCTTACTTACTACACATTTAAAATTTCCTTGCAAGAATTTAACTTCACACACATAACATTCCTTGCAACCAGGGATTGCACTGAATCGGCTATAATGTGTGCGATACCTAATCCAGCTAAATATATTTTTAATAAATACAGTCATTAATAACTCTACTGAATTTATGTAAGCTCCAATTTATTTTATAGTTAATTGTTCCACCTAGATTCTACAGAGGCCTAAACTGGAACACTTCCATGTCTTGTTTTCTAACTCATTCCTTTAAAATCAAAACATACACAAATATGTGTGTTTCTGACTGTCCACCAGAAATATCAGGAGGAAAACCCATGGAAGCACAAGGAAAATGGACAGAAAGGCTTTTTCAGAATTAAAGCAGCGATCTTCAAGCTGGTAATAACAGCTATTGCGTACTCAACATCTAATGGGTAAAGATAAGAGCCTGAAACTAAATCAGTCTTTACTAGTAGCAGTAACACCACCTTATACTGCTAACTTCATTAAATTGAGAAAATTTATTCAGTGATGAAAAGAATCAGAGAGGAATAATTGATTTTTCCACAGAATAACCACTGCAAAAATTAACACATTTCCTAAAAATGAAATGCAACTGAAACATTTTTAAATGAATGCTAAACCTTTTAAGTTGTTCACAGTGGAGATAATGTTTTATTTGTAATTCACAACTGTATTTATCTGAGCTATGTGACCTAAAATAAATCTCACTTAACCACTCTTAAAAATGGAGAAGAAAAGATAAAGTGCCATTCAAGCGAATGTCCGTTGATCTTCAAAAGTCTGAAAGTGAGTACAAAAAAAAAACATCTTCAATGAGAGGAGTAGATGATAAACTGTCAGCTACTTTTTTATTCTACTGTAATTAACTGTGACAAATAATGTTGGCTCCAAGTTCATTTTATGATTACACATTGTAAAAAAGTTTTTAACCCTTCATGTCAAGCACTTTGAATTTGCTGTTGGTGAAATGAGTTTTCAGCACTTATAATGTACCAAACTTACCAAAACTGAATAAAATTCATAGGATGAATATTTTTGCATTCTCATTTGTATTTAATACTGTCTAGGAATGATGGCTTTTATGATTCATAGCGGTTTGGTAAAGTGATGCAGATCTTAAGCATCGGTGCATGCTGATGGGCCAACCTGGCGCCCCTTTAGTCAACCTGTCCAATGGTCATTTCAGGGGGATTGAAACCATGACTCTTGCTCTTTAGATTCATACATCCACATATCCTGGAGCAGACGAGGCCCCAGAGTGTTTACGTGCGGAGGACGCCCAGGCTAAACAGGAAGGGACACAAGACCCTCACCTGGGATTTAGAACAAAGTCCCACATCCATGGTCCCTCACTATGGAGATCAGGTTTGCTAATAGTCACCTAAATGAATGTCAATAAGCTAAAACACCTGTAAGTTACCACATTTAAATTTGCCGTCACACCTGCAGAACAGTTTGTATCTGCAGTAGGCAGCGATCTGAACAGCATGGCTGACACATGAGCTTGTGAGCTGTTCAGACAGAAAAACAAATTCTCTCAAAAGCGAGAGAGGAGCGGGGAAGGCAGTGAGTTTGAAGCCAGGGAGCTGCAGAGTAGAGAAATGATCCAGCCTGTATCAGAAACTTGATGTTACCGAACAGTAACGTGTGTGGTGGTGAAAACCCAGTACCAAGATTTGACTTTTTGCATACACGCCACAATCCCACACCTTCTCTGATGATGTCAGATTAGCATTAAGCATAAGTTTAGACTTGTGTTTAAATCTGGAATTGTTTTCTAGGGGGCTGTGAAGGAAATGTAAACAGCGGAAGGTAGTGGCTGAGGGAGAGTGGAGGAGACGTTCCGTGCGTGGGTCTGTGTGTTTGTATCGCAGGGATAATGACATCAGCGGCTGGGCAGAGAGGAGGTGAAGGGGCTCTGGTCAGTGTGAAAGTGGAGTCTGTTAACCAGACGTCTTCCGACTGCACGCCACACTCACAACGGAGCACTCAGCCTCTGGCAGAGATCTGGAGGACTAACCAACGGTGCTCTGCCAAAAGCTGTCAACCCTGTGGCAGCTTAAATGTTTCAGTGCAGAAGTCTGGAAGGAGAAAAGCAACAGTCACAGCAAAACGTTGGCATTTGATTTCAACATCGAAAGATTTCCTCTTCAAATGTATTGCTCTACATATCTTAAATGGTGCATGCCTTTTTTTTTATGCTATGTTAAGTCAAAAGACATTTAAAATGTATCCAATCAAACGTTTGTTTTTTTAGCTAATTAAAACAGGCTTTTTGTTCAAATGACTCATCATTCAAAAAGTCTCTAAAGAAAAAAAAAATATGATTGAAATAAAGACCTGAATTTTTCTAACCTTCAGTGGGTTAAAATCTGGAGCAGCAGTCTGAACCTGGCTGTGCTCCACGCTTGTCTGACTGCTGCCAATTCTTGCAGTGAAATAGTGTGCAGGAATGACCACCTGCTTACTTTCCTTCAGATTCTATATTTATTTATACCAGACACTACCGAGATGAGTGCTCCTTTTACACAGCTATCAGATTTTGGGAGCATAACCTTCATTCAAATTGAGGTGCGGGCAGCGCGTCAATCATGTTCCTCCACACACGTTTTATTTCTAGAAGTTCGGCTTCAGAGCGTGCCTCCTCCTTATGTAACGTTTGCTTTTGGGTGGCTGAATTGGTAGAAACATAGAGCAGAACAATAGTCCAGATTGTTCTGCACATAGAGCACAACAATCTGGACATGGAGCCCAGAAAGTAAAATGGCTGAGCAAGAGTGAACAAACAGTTCATCAATAATCAATCACGTTTATTAGCTCTGCGTTTTTAAGTGTAGTTTTTCTCAAAACCACTTTCAGATAATCCAGGAGTGTAAAAGTCAGTTTTATTTTGGGTCATCGTTATCATTACTGTCCTCAAAGGGACGGTTGTGTTATAATGTACTGGAAAAAAAATATAAATCAATTAACAAATTGTTAAAATGTTAGTAAAGAGTTGTCTTTGCATTCAATAACTGCTTCTTAAAATAAAATAATACTGAACATATTTTCACATTGATGTCTTTTGGCAGTATACCAATAAAAACTGTTTTGATTTGCTATCTTGAAGGTTCGATTCGTGTGTTATTCTAGAGTCTAGAAGTCCACATAAAAACTTATGGACCAGATTTTGGCTCCCGGTCTTTGAGTTTCACACATGTGATATAAACTGATAATTAGCTTAGCATCTTTACTTAGCGTAGATACAGATTAGTTGATCGTCCAACTGGTGATAAAACCCAAATATACTTCACCGATCTTAAAATAACACAGGTCTTTAAAGGACCTTCAAAACTTCTGCATGTTTACATTTAATGGTTGGTTACAAATAAGCCATTGATTAAAGTAATGTAATTATTTTTCATTTTATACCACTTTGCTTTGATATCATACATGAAACTTGTGACTGGAAATGCTTTAGATGTTTTGCTCTCACTGTGTCATTTGCTTTGAAAATAATAATAATTGTGTTTTGTTTAAATATTTTGCGTAAATGGTTCATGAACTATATTTTGCACAAAGGTCAATGATGTTTGTGAGATTGGCATTTAAGGAGGAAGTCCACTTTTAGCCTATTTGCCATCTTCAAGAACTAACCTACAAGTAGTACTAATAAATGTAGTATTACTACTCAATAATATGCTACCTGTTATTTACCACAGGTAGCATATTGACCTTTTCAGCCAAGTAATACACTATGATTCTATGTGCGTCACCCAGAAAACAGTAAAAATGTCAAGAAGTGCGGCTGTAGTGGTGAGGCAAACGCAATAGGACCCAGGTAGAAAGTGAGAGATGAAGGTTTAATGATGATGATAATTCACAAATAGTCCAACAACGAGGCAGCACGGCTGAGCGGAAAGCCAGGGCTCAACACCGGTAGCAACTGGAGAAAACGAATGGTCAACGGCATAGAACAGACACATGTGACTAGGACCCAACGAGGAACAAAGAACACAGGTGGGGTTAAATACACGGAGGGTAATCACGGAAACGAGACACACCTGGGAATAATCAAGGGGAGACAGGACAACACAGAGACTCAGAGACGCAGAAACTCAAAATGAACACACAGAAAACACAGAACATGACAAGAAATGACATAAGAAAAAATAAATAATCCAGCAATTAACGTACATTATAGTTAAACCATAGTATTGTTAAACCATTGTTTAACCACGGGTCAAACCAAAATAAAATAAATTGGAGTTCATTTAAGATTTACTTTAGTCTTAGTCTCGCTTTTGGGCTTTCGCTGCTCCAGGTAAGATACAGTATTAGTCTGCTTACATCCTCCTAAGACTCTCACGTTAAAAAAAAAAAAAAAAAACCCTGAACAATCCCCTTAAAAAAAAATCAACAGTTGAGATTGGAAAAGGAAAGATAATTGGTGAAACTTCGCACAGACTAAGGCTCATTGGTTCTCTTTCTATTCTATCAGAAGAGGTGGTCCTTGCTTTTTCTGCAGTCCGTCTTTGATCACTCTCACTCTTCTCTCCCCGCAATTCATTCTCCAGGGATGGACAAAGACTGTCCCTCCAACAAACGTAGCCGCTGCCTTTCAGGGGCAAGCGTCAGACTGTTGAGAGGTGAAGACAACGGGGGAGGATCAGGGCGGCAGAGGAGACGAGAGGGAAGGAGATGTGGGGAGAAGAAAGAACAGAGGTGAAGAGAGGAGAGGAGCATGCGTTTTCACCCTCTCCGGAGGTCTCGGGCAGCCCCCTGCTCTCTGTACCCTACCTCCAGAAGGCCTCATTCAGAGACTCACCTAATGAACACTCCTGCCCTCATTCAGCCCCACAATGGAGTCCTCCACAGCCATTGAGCCAGCACACAAAGGAGAACATCGCCCCAATTAAACCCCATAGACAATGAGCAAGGGTAGGTGAAGCGGTGGAGGTGTGTGTGTAATATGTGCACGTATGAGGGGTCGAGCTGGGGGGTCAGCAGGGTAATGAACAGGCCCAAAGTAGCAGATCTCATTGGAGGTCTGATGAAGTGCTGTAGTCTCTGATGTTCTATTTGGATCAGTAAGAAGCAATTAGGTGCCCACTGGCAGAACATCCCAAACCTTTGTCCGCTGCGGTCTCAGCTCGCATGTGTTTGTGGGAGTGTGTTCTAAAGAAGAAATAGGAAGGGCAATGACAGAGTGCAAGCCACTTGAGTAAAATAGGGAACTTTGCGGGACCACTTTCTTTTAATGTAGGATGAAACGGGAAGAGAGAGTCTGTGAGTCGACCGATACGTAGATGGAAATGTTTCAGAGAAAAAGACAACGGAATGGAGAATGGAACATTTCTCAAAAGTACAGAAGATATAAAAAGATAATAAAAACTTGTAGAACCAATTAACATTCAGAACCACAATAGTGCTTTACGGTCATATTTCCTTCTTATTACTGGACAGAAGTTAAGCTAATGTGCAGCACTTTCTTGGGACTGGTTTTAGAAAGGTGCAGGAACAAAAATGTGAAAAAGGGAAGGCAGATGGTGATATATCCAGCTATGTTTATTTACTTGCGACAGACTGGCGACCCATCCAGGGTGTACCCCGCCTCTCGCCCGGAACGTAGATGGAGATAGGCACCAGCAACTCCCGACCCCACTAGGGACAAGGGTGAACAGAAAATGGATGAATGGAGGATGGATGTTTATTTACTGACAAAAGAAATTTGGCTAAATTGACTTTTGATTTTTTCTGGAAATCAAAAGTATTTCAGAGCAAAATATATGCCCAGATTTGGACCCTCTTGTTCAAGCTTAGGTCTGTTTGCTGAATGAAGGAAGACGTACAGAAAGACCTTTTTTGCAGTGATTCAGTGGAGTAAAGAAACTAGTTGACTATCTATACCACATCCGTCAATGATGAAGGAAGAGAGGAAGATGAGCAACTGGAACATGTCTATTCTTCAGATTGAGTGTGTTGAGATGCACCGTATCTCATAAAAGTAAGGCAAAAAAATCTACAAGCAAGCCATAAGGCATGGCTGAGTCGATAAACCGATAAATCTCCAATACACAATACATTCACTAGCAAATTACAGTGTTCGTGAATAAATGAAAACAAAAAACAAAAAAACAAAACTGGTTAAATTAATACTATTTAGAAAAGGAATAAGAGTACAAAGAGGAAGATATAGGAGAAGGCAGAGAATCAATCAGACATCTGTTCTTTTTGGTTTCTTTGTCTTTAATTTGAATCTTTGATTTGCAGATCTCTCTGAGTGGAGTTAGTGTGATCTTTTAATCTTTGTATGTTATATATTCATTATATGTGCTTGACATGGATGCCTTTTTGCTGTTGCCTTCGGTAGTAGAGCCTTGATTTATCCTGATGTCCTGCTTTGTTCTTAGTCACAACTTCAGCTTTCTAAAACAGGACAGCTTTGAAATTTATTCTCACCCAGTGCCTTTAGGACTACTTCAAAGACCTGGTACAGTACCAAACATAATTCCCTTAATGTTTCTTGCGTAGAGCAGTCCTCAGGCTTCCATAATCTTGTATATCTAATTATTGACACTGATGCTCCAAGTACAAGGTCTTTAGAGACGTGACATTTGACAGCAACACGGGCAGGCAGAAAAGCCAACAAAGGCCAGAACAAAGGCAGGAGCCGGGCCATGATAATGCAGCTCGGGGCAAATCCCTCTCATGAATATGGCAGCTTTGGAGGTGATAATGGAATCGTTGTTTATCTGTGAGACACGTGCATATACTGGATCTTTTTTTGAGTACTTACTTTTGAGGACAAATAATTTGACTCCAGGTGTGTATTTTGTCTTTCATTTATAGCGGCTACTTTCAAAGCACTTTCATGTTAAAGCATTCCTATGTCTCTATCTGCATGTCTTGCATCCCAGTGGGGTTGAAAAGTCAATCAACAAGTCTTTCAGGGAAGCAGGTTGCAAATTCTGCCAAGCAATCGATACCTCATACCCGTGGGAGCCATGCTTAGTCAGAGGGGACAATGCAAAGCTGCTTAATCCCTTGCACTACTTTGACAGCTGCCTGAAGGGGACAATCTTTTATTGCGTTTGTGCAACCTCTTAGATATCCCTTGACTAAAAGTCGCTGATTGCAGTATAATGGGCTCAACTCAAGGGGAACAACAAATGACAGCAAAAAGCGTCCGTTTTTGGGGTGAATCAACACATTTAACACGATATCGACAATAGTTGAACATTATTTAGCTTTCCTCACTCGTGAGCTCAAAATTTCACAGATCACATGGTATCAGGAGGCTGAGCGACTGTCGCCTCGTCACACACGTTCCACAGGAAATAGAGAGCGAGCGAAGCCGCTCCCTGTCAAGCCCCATAACACTTGCCAGATGACTTTATGTCCATACTTTACTTTTTCAACAATGTAATTCAAATGTTTGGGCTTATGACTTTATACTTTAAGGTACATGTACAATTGTGCACAAGGAACATTTTTAATCTTTATTTGTGTGCATAAAAAATTGATGTGAAACTTCTTTATAGTTTGAATTGGTTGGTATTCGAAAACTAACAATCCCACAAAGAATATTTTGAAGAAAACACAAATGTTTTAATATCTCCTCCTTGATTCTTTACTTGTATAATTTGACAGTTATTTTTCTCTGACTTCATCATTTGACCACAAACTTTGTCTGTTTTTTTCCTCAGTTTCTGACACCCATCAGACACCAGTTTAAGTTTCTTTCCAAAATGTCCAAGGCTTACGATATTGTTTTATAACCCATGATTTAAACTAATCTACATCTTTGTTTCTGTGCTGCTCACTGTAATATTTTGTCTTTACAATGCTGTTTGTTTGCTATTTTCTATTAAAAAAAATAGAGAGATTTTTATTTAAAATCAATCTTTGGTTGTTTTAATATAAAAATGCAAGCGACATGATTACATTAAAGTCACTGTAAAAAAATAGCTCTGTTTGTCATTAGCTTCCCTTTAAGTTGCTAAGGAGCAACAGCTTCACTCTCTAGCCAGGCAGGTTTTGAAGGAGCAAGCTTTATTTTATTCTGCCTCCAATTTACCCTCTCAGTGACCTCCCACCCCTGCCCTGTTGGCGCAGCGTTCCTTTTTTTATTGCTGAAAGCCATATTGTTTTCAAATGAGAAAGGACATAAATACTTGCAAATATTCAAGAGTCTTACTTGAGTGCAACTGAGAGTTGTAATAAATCAAAGCCTAAGAAGAGGAGTTTCACCACTATGTCCATGTGTCTCTGTGAGTTCTGTCTTTTGTGTTTGAAATTGTGTTTTTCTTTGAGTGACATAAGTTGTTCTCTAGCTCCTTAAATCTCCTAATCTCTGTCGTCTTTCTCACCAGAGAAACCTCCTCCTTTCTTCTTCTTTGGTTCCTGTGCCTCCCAGGGCTTCCTACAGCCATCAAGACGAAGGACTGCTCAGGGACCTTGACGATTGTGGTGAGGGTAAAGGTTTAGAGGAACAGGGCGAGTATCATGTTCTCCTTCTCTCTCCTACTACAGATTAATGGGGGCTCAGTACTTCTCTAAATATTTGCCTTTCCCCCTGTACTGTGGGAGATTGATGGCTTTTGATGTGGGGGGGGAGGTTGATGGAGAGTGGCGGTACAGAGGCTCAGGGTGTTGGGATGGAGGACTGGATAATTGGGATTGAGAAACTTCACAGAAATTAGAGCTGAGAAACTGATTCTCCTGAGGAGAGGTACTGCAATGTGGCTGACATTTTAAGGTAAGTTTCTGCTATGAATGTTTCAAAACTGGAATATTCAAATTATTTTTAGGGTATAATCACAAAAACTTTGATCTAATAATTTACTACTGATAATAAGAGAGTAGTTACCTACAGTAATATTCGGTATGTTTAAATTTTTCAAGAGTATTGCAAAAAAATTCTATTAAATGTCCATCCACCCATCCATCCATCATCCATCCATCCATCATCCAAAAAAAAAAATCTTTCCAAAGAGTCCAGAGGGCCTGTTCTTTTTCTGTGTTCTCTCTGGTAAACCTTTGTTTGGCCTATTTGTTTATCTCAAAGACCAAAGGTTTTTTTCTTTTCTTTTTTTCTTTCTGCACCTCCAATGAAAGTTGCACTTGGAAAGTTCCTTCATGGTTGTCTGGACAAGTACTCAGGTTTGGTGCTATCCTGTTTGATTCCTCTTACACACTTTTTGAACTAACCATAACATATCATTTAAATTTTCCACTGAAAATTATTTTAATATCTTTCTTGAGAAACGTGTGATACATCACAAGTTAATGGGGTTGTTTTAACTGAAGAAGAATGAATGTCGTGTGGCCAATTTTACACAGTCCCAAAAGTGTAAGGAAATATATAATTTTTATGTTGTTGCTGAATATAGGTTTTTTTATGCAAATTTTCATACCGGCACATTTGTATCTAATAGGCAATAAAGTCATTATTGAGAAGCCGCGTGATGCGTAGACTAACATAACGTAGCCTACTAATGCGAGATAAATTAGGACCGTTATGTTTACAAAGCAAAATGCTAACTACTAAAACAAAAACAAACTGTTAGAAACAATTTATAAAATGTCTATAACAGGAGACAAAGCAGAACTTCTTCCAATTAATGGCTATTTAACACTGCCATTCGTCATCATTGTCATTAGTAATTATTACTGTAAATCAAATATGAGATCCTAAGCAGCTAAATATAAACAACAGTCTCGTGAATTATGAATTAATAGTAAGGCTACATACCTATTTGGTTGCTTTTCTACTAACCAAATAGGCATCAACTGGACAAAGTATAGCAATGCAACAGCAAAGAATTGTTATGATATATGATAGAAATTATTCATAGAATTAAAATTGAGATTAACTACAACTTCTGAGAACTGATAACAAAATGCCTGCTGTTAATATTTACATATCAAAATACTCTGATCATCATCATCATAATTTTTTTTGTTTTTACATACAGAAACAGAAATACAACTTAATCTACATGCCCCACTTTTACCGAATAAAACCTTAGAGACAAACTGTCTGACTCCTGGGTTTATAACATACAAAATCATTTTAGTGATTGTGTTCGGGTTTTGTTTACAGCTGCTAAATAAGAGCAGGTGTGGATGGAATAGAAATGCTTGGGAACTGGAAGGGAGTCAAAAAGGGGAAAAGGTGAACTGACCTGGAGCCATTTTGACTTTATTCTCCACTTAAAGTTAGAGTCCAACAGTTTATCTGCAACAAAGCCCTCAGACATGGCAAGCATAAAAGGTCCCAGTACACTTACTACTTCTCGCTCAGCTACACTATTTTTTCACGTTAACAGCTCTGTGTCAAGGGGCAAGTACCGGAGACCTACCTCTGAACTTTCTCTGTAATGTTGCTCTTTCTCCTTCAAACGTACACATGTGCACGAACACGCACACCCACCCACACACATGGGCAGACCTGGCAACAACCTTTTCGACACATTTACTCACAGAAGTGAGTTCATTAAAACATACAGATACTGAACCCATTTACGATAAACCTTCAAATCCAGCACACGTAGATGTTTTTTTGAAAGACTTATGCTCTGTTCACCTCTCTGGTTCCTATTTGCCCTCCTCTTTCCAAGGCTTCCATTGCTCCAAAGCAGTGCTGCGTTAGTGACACGGAGGGGAACGGGGAGGAATAGAAAGGTCATTCGGATGACTAATGGCAGAATTCACAGGAAACTCCAGGAACATTCCTCCTCAAATTATGCTATTAGCTGCTTTAGGGAGCAGAGAGCATGAATAAGCGAGAGAGTGATGGCGGGAGGGGAAAAAAACAGCCATGAATAATATCTGTGTGGGTAGGTGGGAGGAGGAGATGGTGGGTCTTAAAACAACAGAAAAAGAAAGAGAAAGGGACTTGTAGCCATTTGGCCTCCTGTTGCGTATTGGAATGCGGTGCCCTGGCATTTACACGTTTGCGTGATTTATTGGCACTTGCGTCCCCCCTTCTGTTTCTGTCAATGCAGGCCTCAGAGCCAGGAAAAAGCCCTAAGCCCAAGGAGACAGCGGGCCTGGGCTTTTCTCCCTCCCCCTTGCACCTGTTCTCCTGGCAGGGTAAATGATAGCCTGTAATTATGTGTGAAAGGGGTTCTGCTGGATAGCTGGTGTGATAGTGTCAATCCGCTAATGTTTTATATTGGACTCTGTATGATCCCATGAGTGTCAGAGGGACAGCTCTCAATGAAGAGGGATGTACATGTGTTTGGCCTCTGCTGTTGCTGCTGTGTGTGTGATTGTGTATTGATGTGCTGGACGGTGCTGACTGGGTTTGGTTTTTTTAATGTAACTTTGTAGAGCTAAAGGGTTATTTCAGTTCAGGGAAACTGAATTTTGTGAAATCTTTTTTGAAAAGTCGTAGTTTTGGAGGAAGACCCACACCTGGCTTTCTTTTTCACCAGCGCTATGAATCTTTTTTGAAAGCCGACAGTTTTAGGAGCTGCACTGAGCCACTCCTCTCCACTCCACTGCTCCATTCAGCAAGGTGGGCCTCTTTTGAAAACCTCTCTTACAGGTTTGAGCTACCATGAGAGCATACAGTTTGGACATAATGATTTATTATTGTAGCACAACTTCATCCAGGCCACAAAGACCTGAAAACTTTTTCATATAAATGGAATAATTCTGTAAAAGCAGCTTTTAAATGGAAATTTTGCCATAAAAATGTGCACATTTGTCACATTTATTAAAGATATTAATTTGACAGAAAAATGACAAAATATCTAAGAGGGGATTTACACATTTTCAACACTATGCCACTTAAGGGGAGATTTCCAAATAAGAAAAAAAAATGATCACAAAATAGCTCATTTGGAAAGGTGAACTAAACTACAAATTAAAGGAAGTGAAAATATCTGTGCCTGTTTGACTGGAGTGTACTCAGTGCCTTATCACAAAGAAAAAAAAAGAAGGTGTTGGAGAGAGGAGTCTAGAAAAGTATCACATATTATATGTGGTACTTTTATATGGATTAAGCATATAAAAGAAGACAGACGCTTTGAGCTAAAGAAAAATGGTGTCCACACACTTAGAATAACAACTCAAGGCACTCAGCATTTTGCAACAAATAATGAGTGAATTAGATGACTAAACCATGAAATTTGTGAAAACATAAGCAAGCATTCTTGTGCTTCATTCACAAGAATGGTAGCATTTTTGTTAGGTCCTCTAATCGGCTTTCTGTAGAATTGTTGCCTGCTTGACTGGATAAATGATCTATAGCATTTTAGGATTGTTACATTGGAAATTTTTACATTTTCTTCAAGTATGCTTTTGAGAGCGACTTGCAAATGCCAGCAGTTAATCTCCACTCAGTAATTAAATATGGATTACTTACAAGACAGCATTAAAATTTATGTTTGCTGTTGCATTTCCCATATCTCCGCTATTGGAAAATAAGATGTAGCTTAGCAGTTGGACAGAAAGGAAAGGAAAGTATATGTTAGGTCCTCTTTGGTGGTTATGGTGAGGGGGGAAAAAAAACGGTCTTTCACTCATCCATGAGACAGGCTAGGAGAGAGGAAAATTTTTTTGTTGTTGTTGTTTTGCCAGGAAATGTGTCCAGTATTGCATATATACAGTAGGGGTGTGCGTATGCGCCTGCGTGTGTGTGTGTGTGTGTGTGGGCGTGTAGGCGTGTGTGTAAGGGTGTGTGTCTTGACAGCAGTTAGTGTGCGCGGGAAACCACAAAAAGCAAACATTTATCTCCATAAAATGAGGGACTGGTGTGCTCCACCTGCCTGATACAGAGAAAATCATAAAGCACAGCAGTCAGACAAAAACACCAAAGATTTCTAAAGCCACCACTAACTTTGTGGGCCATCTAACTGCGTGTGTGTGTGTATGTGTGTTTAGGATAGGGAGGAAAAAGACAGAGCAAGAGAGGGAGAGAGATTGTAGTGTGACACTGTGTGACTCACGGAGAGGCTGCAGGTGATTGGTCAGGAAGTGGTCATGTTATTATCTCTAATTGAGGGGTAATTGTGGAGCCTAGTTTACCGTACTGTATGTGTTAGTGTGTGTGTGTGTGTGTGTGTGTCTTTCTATGTGTCTGTGTTTGTGTTTAGGTGTATGCAGAGTGGAAAATTACATCTAGAGTTTAGGCTTGCTGTGATTAAAAACAAAACAGAGTAAACAGTGGGGTTTGGTGGGCAGTGGTGGGAATGGTGGAATGGTGTGTGTCCTGTCTGCTTGATGGTGTGCTGCTGTTCTCGACCTTTAGGCTGGGGTGAAAACAGACTACATACAATTCACTCAAGTTGCCAAATGTACTCTGTGTTCTTATGATAATTAAAATGAAATATAGTATAGATTGCTCGTCCAACGACAGATAAGCTTTTGAAAAACATCATAAAATAGGTTTATCACGGAGACCTCCCAGAACACTTGTGGAGCAGTTTAATGCATGAGGTAAAATCAGTTAAATTACACAGAGAAAAAGATCTCAGGAAGTCATGGAAACAAAAGAGTTTCCATGACTTCCCGAATAGTTACGGGAAAAAACAAAGTGCACTCTTGGTGCTTCCTGTGGATTTAGGAAGGAATGGCAGCAGGTAGTGAATGAAAAATAAAAAATAAAAAAAATATCAACTGATGATACGCAAGGCTGATCAGTTCTATAAAAGTCTACCATTAACCAGTGGAAAACTTTTAAAACAGCTGCCAGCTTTCTGAGCAGGACTCAAAGACACCCAGGAGCTTTTATCTCTCTTCACAGATCTCAGTCAGCAAGTTAAATGTTACATTAGAAACATAAGAATAAAACTGCCATCATCTATATTTCTAAATTTGCATCTGAATAAACCGCATATTTTAGAATCCAATGAATAATGAGCTGTACAGCTTTCAGATTGTTGCTTCATTCTTGTTTATGAAATAAAAGTTTAGAATCTGATGTATCATTTTTTTCAAACTTTCGTATTTAAGATGTTTTGATAGATAACGTGTGCGGAATAAAAAAGAGTTCATTTTCCCAGAATGTTTATTTTATTTTATTCAACAAAGATTTGTAGGAAACACTGAGTGATGATTTATTCCTTAGTTAGCATTCTAATTAAGTAATTTTGTTGAATTTGCAGTCTGATGCACACTTATTTGTATCTGTTTGCTTGTGCCTGATTTTCTTTACTGATACTGTGAGGTGAATAACTGCAAATAATTACTGAGAACCAACACAACTAATAATTTAGATCAAAATTACAAAGTCAGGGCACCACCTGGTTATCAAAAAAATAATATCCAAATAGCTCAATCTCAGTTATTGTCTATAAATACCTGTCATCCTTCCATCAATCACATCAAGGAATGTGATTGACAAAAAATGCTGAAAACACCTGAGTGTTTATTTTAATATTTGGTGGTAAAGAAAGAAATACATATGTAGTTTTGTTTTGCGATTTTCTTTCACCTTAAAAACACTTTACAGTTCATTTTCACATAGCAACACCAGAATATGTATTCTATATGTAAAATATAGGATGAAATAGCTCAGTGATATTTTGGACCTTTGCACTATTTCACCTATTGTGCGAGGATGTCAGAAGTGAGTAACGGGAGTACTGAAGGGAGTCAGCCTTGTTTTCCCTAAATTGTTTTTGCCAATATAGCCATGGCTTCTACTTGTTAAAGTTAAGTTCATTTGTTTGTAAAAAATAGCAGACATAGTTGGAGCTCATAGACAATTGTATTTACAAAAGTTGGAAATGGTTAATTTAGAAACTGACCTGTATTTCAACATTCAATCTTTATTTCCTACGTTCCTCCTGCCTCTTTTCTCCAGCATTAAAATATAACTTCTAATCCCATCTGCCCTTTTTTTTATCCAAAACAGAAGGTGCTGGGTCTGACAGAAAGAGAGATGGGACAAAATGAGAGGCTTGTTAACCTTGTTGTTTGGTATCATTATGTCAAATCTCCCAAGAGGAGCTTCTTAAAATCGTGGGATGCAGGGTGCTTCTAAAAGTGATGTACTTTAACTCCACTGGGGGAGCCCTATCCTATCTGCCTACCTTTCCTATTTGTTAACTGCAATTTTTTGTGTCAAGTCAATTGTCTTGCTTTTTTTCTGCGCTTCACATGGACAGTGTCCTACATTGCATTACAAATGTTTGCTTTTTGTCACGCAAAGAAGCAGTGGAGTACTCCCAGACTGCATACAGATCCGTAAAGTTCATTGTGTTAAATTTCTACCAATGTTACACCACAACATAATTTGATACTCATTCCTATAAAATGTGCATTTTTTTCTAGTTTGATCACTTGCCACACACTATTTTATTAACTTGTGACTTTGAGAGATGTTTTATCTCAAAATACCTATTTTTCACAATGAGGAAATGACCTTTTGGGAACTGACACTTCTGCAAGTTTGTTGCAATGCCATTAGGCATCTATAAAATATGCACACTAATTGTAAAGTCCTCAGCATAAACAGCCATTGACGGACCCCTCTCCCTCATTCACTCCCTGTTTCCATTCCTACAAAAATAGTCGACGGCGGTGTCATTGTAGTGCGACTGGTGGTGTGACCTCAGTGCTGATGGGCTGCCCGCGGGATGGGTTAGGGGTACTCCAAGGGTAATGGGGTAAGACAGGCTTTTGTCAAGTGATCTGATGCCACTTGGCACCACTCAGCTCCTCATACTGTCTGCATCCTGAGGTTCGGGGTTTTTCTGGGTCAAAAGATGGTCCTTTTCAAACCAATTTGGGTTTTGACTGCATAAAGATGTTATAATGTTTCCTCAGGTAAAACAGCCAATAATTAATCTGTGGTACAACAAGCCATCACAACACAGAAAAATTCTGAAAAATCCAACCTTCATTTTGAGTGCATTTATTAAGTGGAGAGTCTCATGTTGAACCAAAGTTCAATGTATTATTATTGGTAATTTGAAAAATTATTGATATCAAAATGACTGCATTAAATATAAATGCATTATGTTAATTTCTACACTGTCAATTTGATCAGAGATTTTCTCGGAACTTATATGTAGTAATCTATAAATTTGCTTTTCAAAGGAATCAAAATATGTCTTTTCCTAACCAAGAGAAACATGACAGGAATCATTTCTTGCAGCTTCTTGCCTCTAAGCTGAAGTGTGCATGGCTTTACCATTACAGGTTAAGAGAATGGTGAGGAAGGTACAGTAAAATCTCCAAAGCTCACTCTTAGAAAACTGCAGCAAAAATTGGCATCTTAGGATCACATAGTTTCCATAACAACCCTTAGACATCATCTTGTCCAAATGGCTATTTAGGATGAAAAACATGTACATCGAAATAGAAATATGTGGAGTTTGCTCAAATTTACCAGGATATCTATTGTCTGCTTTGGTCAGACGACACTAAGACTGAGCTTTTTTTTGTCACACGCAGGTGAGTCAGGTATGAAAAAAGGGAATCATATGTGTGAAAAGCACCTCGTTCCTACTTGTAATAGTAGAAAATCTGTATGTTGGGCTAGATCTCCAAAAGAATTTTCAAACGCACTTTAACAAGATGCGTCACTCAAAGCACTTTGACACAAGCACTTTGAAAATTGTTGCAAATTTCCAGGTTTCTTGTAGAAACTTATTCGCTTTATGTTTTGTGCATCTTTTTTGCGCAAAGTCATGTGAATTAGTAAAAATATATGTAGGATTTTAAAACAAAAAAGAAGAGCACAGACACAGCAGTCCACCATAAAAAGTTCTGAGGAACCATGTTCTCCATTACGCGGCATATTGTAAATGTATGAGCCATGAGGTAAAATTGACAGAAACTTTTCTTTGGACTGTAATGTGATTTGGAGCTGTTGAGTTGTTAGATTTTTTTTTTTGTGCTGTGGAAGTCAGTGTTGTGAACAGTGTGTTGTTGAGCTATCCAGCCAGAGGACCTCTCTCGACTGGCAATTAAACCTACCAGCTCGGTCCACTTGTGGCTATCTCCCAGGTTCCTCTAGCTCTCTGGACCAGCTAACACACTTGCAGGGAAAACATTAGCATAAGTAAACCCTCTACTGACAATTCTCACCATCCCTTTTTCCTCTTTCTTACCCTGTTTTGCATTCTGTTTTTTATCTGTTTTTTTTTTCCATCTCATCCCCTCTCCCTACACTGTAGGGAAAACATCACGGCCATGATGGAGAGAGGGAGGATAACAATGAAGCAGCAGCAAATCCCACTTATTGTTAGTGCTGGACCCAGTGGATGGGGAGAGGGCTAATATAATTGTCCAAGCCCTCGTCATTGTTGATATACGCTCTTCAGAAGGTGAGGTGATTTAGCTAAAAGCTATCTGTAGGCCAAGTAATTAGACACACCATTCAGAGCCACATTAGCTCCTGTCATTGTGTCCCTTACACCTTGTGTGAAAACAAACACACAACAATCATTCACACTCACACACACTCTCACAAACCAGCCTCAAGCTCAGACATTACCAGACCACTCTGGGTGTTATTCAAACCATTAGCAGGGAGCAGAATGTTCTGGGATAGGAACAAGTGCGTATAAATTTCTGTGTTCAAAAAGGGAACTTCACACATTTGCTGTGTTTACCCTCACATATCATCACCATCAGGCTGTTTCTGGTGGCTGACACTGGCATCCCAAGATCGAGTTGAGGTTCTGCGACACACTTGACTCCCCTAAAGCATCCCTTATTCCCCATCTCCCACTCTGACATTATGCACTCCCATTAAATCAATTAATCCAATCCAACACTCACCTGAAAACAGACGGGGCAGAGCAGAGCAAGGCATCGTGCCCCCCTGTCGTTCAGCGTGTACTTCAGTGGCATTCTAACCTAAAACCCATGGAAATTGGAGTGAACTGTGTTAGATTGTTTCCCCATACTCACTCTAGGATAATGCTTTCTGTAGAGGCTCGTTTACGTTTTCGACCCTGAGATGAATAACAATATGTCCAGTCTGATTTCTGTTTTTTTTCTTATGACTGTAAAGATCAAGGGTGTCAAACTCGAGTCCTCAAGGGCCAGTGTCCTGCAACTTTTAGATGTGCCTCTGCTGCACCACACCTGAATCGAATAATTAGGTCATTAGCAAGGCTCTGGAGAACTTATCTATGCAAGAAGGAGGTAATTAAGCTATTCCAGTGTTTTGTACCTGTGGCACATCTATAAACTGCAAGATATCGGCCCTTGAGGACTGTCGTTTGACACTTGTGGTATAGATGAACCCTGTTGGTAGTTTGTAGCAAAACGATCATGAATGCCTAGAAATAAAAAAAACTTTGAAGACAACTATTGTTTTATTTGAAAAATGTCTGTGTGCCCAACTATTTTGACACATACAGTAATTTGCACATATTACAGCAATTTTTCTTTTTTTTTTTTTTTTATTCCCCATGTTTGGGTAGGAAGCTTACACAAAAACCATTGTTGACTCATAAATGTATCTGAGAGGTTGGGCTAATGTGTATAATAACAAAAATGCTCCATGTGTACAGCAAGTTGGCTGTGCTTCATATGAAAACAAATGACTGTCCATAAATGTACCAACCTTGAAGATTTTCACCAGAGACATACAAATTTGTCTGTCTCTGGTGTCAGGAGACTGTAAAACTGTGAAAATCGCTTTATAATTCACCCATATGAACAAATAGTAGCATTACTAGTTAGCTCTGCTCTGCAAGCACCGGGAGAAGTTTGTTTTAATGTAATCTAAGTGGAAAGCGTTTAGCCCCCCTCTGTCCCCCTCTAAAATGATTCCCTTTTCCCTTATTTTCCACCATGCCCTCCTCCCTCTCCCCTCTGCTCTGCTCTGCTCCCTCTTTATGGGGACACCGGATTCCCTGACAGTTTGTTTTAAATTTGACCGTGCAGATGTTTCTCTGGGTGACTGACTTTTATAGCTTAGAAAAGATTATATCAGCTTTTCCTAAGATTTTGTTACTGTATTTAGAGAAAAAAAAGTATGGAGAGTGAAAAGGAGGGGAAGAAGGGCTTCTGGGGAGGAGGGGATGAACGGAGTGGCAAAGGGAGGGCAACAACTCTAAATCCTGGGTCTCCATGGTCCTGTCGCAGCACCGGCTGAACAGGGATCTGCTGGGGAGCAAGGAGGATGGGGGGGAATGAACAAATAGTATAATAGTGGGCGATGGGGAATGCATGGAAGACATGAAAATTCACAGCAGCCAGGTTTGCTTAACTGCATTAGACACAGATTCTTTGAATTATAAACAACAATACAACCGTCAAAGTTAAGGATATTGGTTTTTGATAGGCAGCTGGGGTTAAAGCCCACACAGGTCTCCAAAGGGATGTTTTAGCGAGTATCTTTTTCTATTTTTACTGGCACAACACCTTTTCTGATTTTTTTTACAATAAAAATGCAAAATTAACTTGATTAGATACCCATATATCAGATCATAAGAGCTACAGGATAAAAGCAAATGACCTGAAATGATTTTCTTTTCCAAAACTGAAAAAGTAATTAACAACAAAGCAGCAAAATGAAAAATATACATTTCAAATCCAGAATTATTACTGAATTATTACTGAAAAAGTGAACATCCCAAGTTGCCTTAGGGATGATGGGAATAGCAGCATAGCATTCTATGGGGACTGGTTCAAAGACGTGAGTTTCGGGGTCATTTATCTGCTTTAGAAAACATTATGTTGGATGAGCAACATTTGATTCTGATGTGGATTTTTCAGCAACTGTGAATTTTTCCCTAAGGAATGAAACACAGCTGCAAGAGCTTCAACTATATACTTTGATAATCCACAAGCCTGGTGAAGTGGAGACCGGGGCTGAAACACATGGTGCTGAGAAGAATTACCATCTTCAGAACTTAATCTAATTTTTAAGTTAAAACAAAACTTAAACACTTCTGTTTAGTGAGACTTGTTAAGTCAAGAAGACAGGCGATTTGAAAAAGAAGTAATAGACATAAGGAAAACAATTTTGTACTAAAAGTCCTAATCCATACATTAGAAGAGCTTTGCTTTTCACATAGAAGTCAAGACTAATCAATTAGGCCATTCATCCTAATTCTTTAAAAAGGCAAAATGCATGAGTGGCAACTGGTAATGTTTCCTTACAAAAATATGCAAAATGACAACTTGAAAGATTAAAGATATGGAGGGGAGCCATTTAGGCTGGCTTCAACTGTAGCTCTGAGGGATTTTAATGAGAGAAGAGGAGAAGGGTGATGTGGGGATTCTCTTCACAGGTTCGGTCTGTTTGTTTAAGAGAAAGCTCAGATTACGTTAATTAAACCGTGGCTTTGTGCTCCACTGTAAGGGTGTAATGCATACGTTATCAGACTGCATGGCAGAGACATTCTTGTACCGCCTGTCTGCTAGCTGACTGGTGTGTTGGCTGACTCCCCGTCGCCCCAGTCGACTGATCTGATGGCCCCAGTGGATTACTGGGAGATCAAAAAGCGTGACGCGAAATTTGCTCAGACAAAAACAAAATTCATATCCAAACTTAACGAATGAGTAGCACAGGATAAGTAACAGGAAATAACACTTCTCCAATGACATTTCTGCAGCACTGACTAGGGTAAATTACGGACGAAGTTAATTGTTCATCAGTTCCAGTTGTGGTTCTGGTTCTTGTAGCAGCATCAAAACAGCTCTTAAAATTAGAGCTATACTTACTTGCTGTATGAGAGGAAATCGGGCTTGGTGTTTGTAATTTTCTAGCTGTGGTTGCCCACCAAAGTAGAAGAAAAACATAGGAAATGCTAAGAGATGTGACAATCATTGCTTAGGCTTTTGAGGTCTTACTGTAACCTTGAATGACCTACTGTTTGCTGTTCATAAACATTACTCTAAAACCAAACATGGAGTCAGTAAGAGATTACTGTAACAGGCTGGTAGTTATCTTTCAGCAAGAAACCGTGTGTGGCTTTCATTTTGTTTCAGTTTTTATTTGTTACAATTCTACTTAACCAAGATAAATTAAATTAGTGTCACAGTCAGGTATAGTTAATAGAAAAGAAATCCATAATATTTCATGTAAAAAATGCCTTACAATCAACATAACTCTCTAAATTGAAGATTTTCCTACTAAACACATTTGAATTTTGAGTATTAAACCTAAATCGTTCATGTAAAACATATTTTATTTTGTCATTCACAAGGGCTTAAAAATGTTTAAACCTCTGTCAAAGTATTTTCACAAGACAACTCACCTTGAAACTAATTATTTTTTTAAGTTGTCAAGTAAGTGCCTCTCATTTCATACTTTTGCTCCTAGTCTCCTGTGAAATGATCTTCATTTACTATAACATTGTATATGTTAAACATTAAAACATTTCAATAATCTTTTATTTTCCCTTTGCAGTCTATCACTATGTTCTTTTTTCACAGCTTGTGTGTTTCTTTTAGAGAAATGTTTTGAAGTTACTTCACTGTGCACTACTCATCCAAAATGTAAGACATGGGTTAAAACTGTCTGTGTGAAAGAAAAGTGAACAGCAGCACTCATAGTAAATTATCAACCTGTCTGAAATAGCTTTTTGATAGGTACAACAAGTATAAGAGGCTAACTGCTGCACTGAGGACAGACAATAAAACACCTTTTAGTTTTTATTTCAAATATATTTACAAATAATTAAATGGCAAACTAAATCATTTTTCTCAGAAATTACTTGTTAATCAAACAACTAAACAAAAATACATCCCTATTATTTTTAATGTGTCAGTCACATTAACAAATATCACCAGGGGAAAGAAATCCGAATTGCAAATTCATATTTCTTTCTGATTTGTAAAACTGATTTTCCCTTCAGGAGGGTTTGGAGATGTGAAGAAACTTGGAGATTTAGAGATCCAACACCAACATCTCCCACCACCCTAAACTATTCCTTCTTGTTGATGTTTAACAAAAAACAGTTTTGGAAATTTTATCCATAAGTACATATTAACAACCCTGCGTGGACAAACTCATCAAAAAACTAATCCCAGGAGTCAAAAACTGTCAAAATTGATAGAAACTCTTATATAACATGTTTATGAGTTGTCATGAAGAAAATAAGTTAATGAACACAAATTAGTAAAGTTTTTTTTACGGTAGTTTCACAGTCCCATCTGATATTGTGTTAGTCACAGATAGATATATTTTATCAAATTTTAGAGCCAATGAAATTCCTGAAGTGCTAAAAGTAAGAAAAATGAATGAAACACATACAGTGTGCCCGTTTTTTTATTATCAGTATTAATAGTAGTCATAAAGTTCTCTGAAAACACTGTTTATACACCCATAAAATGTGTTCTTTTGCTCAGGGAGTATGACACTTAAGACTGCAGTCTTTTGCAGAATTTTGGCTTAAATGAAATGAGAAGCTCACGGTTTAGAAACGAGGATGCATCGCAGTTCATAATAATGACAGAGAGTCAGAAACCAGTTCACTGAGGCAGCTGTCGGTGTTGTGTGTGAGCACAAAGTCAAAAAAGAAACTGTGAGGCTTTTTAGGGTATCATAACGTGTTTGTGTGAAAACTAAGCGTAGGTTTAAAGGATTGTGACAGACTTTGCCTTGGATGTTTGGACATTAACTATATATTAGTGTATAAACACCATCAGGTAAAACACAGACCAAATATGAGTAGAAAACAGAGATTTTCAGCTAATCCCACTGAACTCTTTCACAGTGAAGAAAAATACAATTCTGGTGCATGAAATAGAGCAGAATTTTTTATTAACTTTTCCCAAATTTATTTGTGTTTTTGAAAAAACGTTACCGTTCTTCATTCTGGTAAATTATAAATACACTGGGCCCACCACATAATCCTTCTATGCCTCTTGGTAAGATGTTGATCTGCAAGATGCAAGTCACTAAAAATATATTTTAATTTATAACCAAGATAGATGTTTTTTATCCCAATGCAGCTCTATTATTACCAGAGTACATCCTCTAGGTTTAATGTTGCTCTTGTGCATATTTCTTGACTAAAAAAATTGCAAGTTAATGTAACAGTTTTAGATTACAAGCCTAAGGAAAATTGAAGAGCTAGAAAATATATATATATATTTACTTTGATAAAACAAGCTGAGGTTGCAAATGTAAAAGGAAATTAAGATATTGCAGTTGTTCATTATAGAAAACAATGAATAAAAATGTATTTGCAATTTTATTTATTTTCAAAAACTTGGTCTCTAGTCTGAGTCACCAAGGTTATAAAAAGTATTATTCAGGAGTTAGTTGTACCACCACCTCTTAACGTCACCCTGACTTTGGCTCCTTGTGAAGGAAGCAAAGAGTGATAGTTTGAAGTAATGTACATGTAGAACTCAACATGATTGTCTTGAAACAGATGAAAGGGCATATCTGCCTTGAACTTTAAGTGGCTTCTATCTTCTTATCATCTCCTGTTCTGCTCGCCCCTCCAAGCTACTCAGAGACAGGAAAGATGGCAGGGGAGACAAAGAGCCTGCACCTCCACCATCTCCCCTTCCCTTTGTAGCGCTCTCTCCATCGCTGTTAGTCACACATGATTATGCCCTGTCAAAGGCCGACCAAGTGTTGCTATTTGCCTGTAATAGCATCACAATCAGTGTCAATCTGTCCAGGGTTCAAATGCTGTTCACACTGTGTGTCCTTTGACTCTGCATTTTACATATGGTTAGCATACTTATATTTGGCCTGTTTGATCTCTTATGAAGATCCACAGTGCACTGAATACATATACACAGTTATTAACAATGTGCATTCCTCCATCTAAATCTCCACCTTAAGCAGAGTTGTCACTGTTGTCACTCTCAGAGATACACAATCAACGGCTTGCACTTGCCGAATCTGTTGTTTTGGTGACCAGCACGCAGGATGAAAATAAGACGGAGGTTGAGAATAAAAGGACTGACGGTTGAGAACGAAATAGAAACAAAGTGGGAGCTTCAAAGCGGCAATGAATCAGTGTTCATTTGCCTCAAGTGTTTCTGTCTCACCTTTAATCTATGGAAATGTATGGAACACAGGAAGTATAATTGTAAGGTGGACTTTGACCACAGAAATCTTTCAAGTGCTTGTTCCAGGAGGCCGTGCAGTAATCACTGTGGGTTCACTCCACTGATGATGGGGAGGGAATTAATTTACCCTGGAGAAAAACAAATTAAGGCTCTACTCAGCCCAGCGCTCTGTCACACAATAGCATATATAAATATTTAATCTTGGGCGATCCAGGTTAGCAAAGGTTTAGTACATCTCCATTTACACAAGGGCCAGCTCTTCAAGCTGTGGCCTTCGTTTCCCTCCAAGCTCTCCTCCTGATGAGTGCCTACTGCCCTCTCCTTCACCTCCCCGTCTTCCTCCTTTCGCTTTCCTCACTACCTCTCCATCTCCAACCAATATCTTCCTTGCTCGTTTGCTCCTATTGCCCTCTCCTTTGCATGAACTCTTCACGTCTATTGTCAAGTCCTTGACTCCATCCCATTCAGTTGTCAAATGCAAAAAATCAAAAATATTCACCAAAAGACAGAACTTGTTAGGCCCCAGCACCCTAAGCCCATCTGACTCTGATGTATCACTTGCTGCCCCACAGACAGTGTAGAGTGTACCGTGAAAAACAGCATTCAGCTGACACAGTTGAAAACGCCACAAAGATTTATAGACTTGTGCATAAATCAAGTTCGGGGCTGCACTGTATTATAAGAACAACTTTCTTTCCTATTTAAAACTGGAGCTCTGATCCCGTTAAATGTTTTGAATTGCAATAAATTTACTCAGGCAAAAATGTGGGCTTTGTTATTTTAGCATCCTGTTTCACATTGCCTTCCAGCTGAGCAATAAAAAATAAGAGTGTGTCATATTATATTATAGGAAATAGAATAATACTGTAAAACAGCCTCAGACTGAATTGGACCTCACTTTGCTTTTGCTCCTTGTAAAAGAATACTTTTGGTTATGGTTCTCCTGAAAGCTCCTAGCACAGCTGTAGTGGTACAGTGTTGATTAAATTAAATTAAAAGTAATAATGGCTGTGTTTGTCTTAAAATTAAACTGAGTTCTGTTTATAGTGGTTGATGTTGGTCTTTTAGTCTAATTTATTGTGTTTGTTTCTAATGAATAAACATTTGGACTGAAAAGAGTCTTAATACTCATCACTGCATTCTCCATCCATCCATCCATCCATCCATCCATCCATCCATCCATCCATCCATCCATCCATCCATCCATGCATCCATCCATCCATCCGATCCATCCATCCATCCATCATCCATCCATCCATCATCCATCCATCCATCATGCATCCATCCATCCATCCATCCATCCATCCATCCATCCATCCATCCATCCATCCATCCATGCATCCATCCATCCATCCATCCATCCATCCATCCATCCACCCATCCTGCTTTGCAATGTAAATATTTATGATTAAATATTGTAATTAAATATAACTATTCAGCTTCAGCTTCCTTCAACTCAACTCAGTTCAAAATGATTAAATTAAATGAATGTTATTTTAATGCAACTAATTATTGCATTCATTTGAGTTCAGTTAAATTCAGTTAAACTAAACTGATTTCATTTCAGCCAATTCAAGCCAGTCCAGTGCTGTTTAGTTTGATTTAGTTTAGGTTTAGCTACATTTTGTTAATTTAATTTCAGTATATTCACTCTGTTATTTTCATTTAGACCAGTTAATTTAACGTTCCAAACAGCAACTTATTGAAACAACAAATCCAGTGAATGTCCAATTAAATCCAGATAATCCCAATTATAGAAACAAAATATAACATTTCTTGAAATGCTGGAAATCCAGTTTCAAACTGATTATTTTGTCCCTTTTACTCACTTTTTTTTTTTTTTTTGTAAATAGGATTGCAGCTAATGACCCAGATTGATCTGAAGCTTGCATTTTAAGGCAAAATTAACGGTCTATTAAGATGTAGTCTGGATACTTTTGGTCTTCTCTAGTCAGACTTCAAGTGAATTATTCTGGACAGAATATATATATATATATATATATATATATACTCAATGCTTTTTCTGCATGAGTGTCATATTAGAATGAGATAAATGTGAAAAGCACAATTCATAGACTGGTCAAACTTTCGCTGTACAATATTTTATCTTTACCTGAAATGCAATACATGTAAGAAAACGGCATTTTAAAGCTTTTTGCCATGCTAAATGAATACCTGAATATATTTTATTCCATAACTTCTCCTGGGGACGTCTTATCGTTCGGACATCCCACACTGTTTGCTTTCAAAATAAAAGCCTTCATCATGAAAGAAACATTTTATAATTTTTGTGTGCATTTTGCTTCCAGTGAAGGGATACTAGAAGATCATACCTCTGATTACACAGCTTTTTTTGTGTGTCTAAATCACAATGCGTAGGTATGTTGCGAGTTCCTAAGATGTAGGAGTACCATGAGCCCCCCTAAACAAGCCTCAGCACTGGGAGACTATTCAAGTAACTAGACAAGTAAATCTGCACACCTTAATTCAAACTACTTCAAGAGGACTGTATTGGTTGTTCCCAGTAAAATACAGCCCCCATACATACATGCTTAAGCTATTTTCCGACCTTTATACGAGAGTGACTTATCCCTCCGCCATGATGTTGTTGTTTTTGTGAGTAAAATTGGGCAATTAAAGCCGCAGCAAGCCGATAATAGCTTCAGTGCGGAATGGGCGCGCGGGGGCACGCTGACACCCACTGTGAGAAACTGCACGCGCCCCAGTTACTTGTCCCCGCCTTGCCGTGACGAGGCTCGCGCTCTGATGAGAGGGGATGTAATGGATTTATAGCGCAGGAGGATTCCTGTGGGTCCGCAGCCGCTGTCGGCTTCGCCAACTAGTAACTTCTGTAATAAACTGGTGAGCCGCCTTCTTTGTAAACACGAGCCAAAGATAGGAAAGCGTGCATCTCCGCTGCTTTCCCACGGAGCGATACAGGTAGTTTACAGCGGCGCAGATGCTGCGCTCTGGAAATGGAGTTTAGTGAGAAAATCAGGGACGCTTTGAGAACTTTTTATGCTGCATGCATGTGTAAATGCATTGTAAATTAAAGTTGGTTGTTTTTAGAAAGCTTTATTGATGGTCCATCATAACACTTTCTTAAAAAAATAAAATTATTTTAAAACTAATAAGTCCGTTACTTAACGAGAAAAATCATAATGCATCTTTAAAGCATAAAAAATAAAAAAATTAAAAAAAATTGTGACATGGTCAACAAAATGTAACAAATTATTAGTTTGTTTATCAGCTCCATGTTGAAAAGAAGTGTGTGCTAAGTGCAGATACAACTATTTTGCATGTATATCTTCACTAAATTTGGTCTGTTAGGTTTGTTACCCACCAGCCACAACAGAAAATATTTAAATACAGATTTGATTGATACTGACAATATCTGTAACCTGTTGTTACAGATATTTGCCTGTAATAACAGGTTGAACACAAGCAGCAGAACAATGTAAACTACTGGCATTCAACTCAAACTGTTTTAATGTGGCTACGACGTAGGCTGAAAGTGTCTCATGACTTTCCCCTTTGCTGAAAACTAGTATTCCCTATAACAATAGCATACTAAAAATAAATCCATTTGATTCATATACAGCACAGAATGTGTAATATACGAGTATACATTTGAGCCATATTGATTAATTGCACATTTAAAACAAACCTGAACTCTTAGTCAGTGGGTGTAGGTGGGGGGTTATGCCAGTTAACAGGCATAAATTCATCCTTATTAATAAATATATTTCTGAAAAATCAAAGTTTGCAAACAGGATTTTCCAAAGTAGTCTTAATTAATGTTATTGACCAGTTTATAGTTCTAATATGTGCAAAAGGTATGCCATGCAAATGTGATCCATATAAATAAACCTGTGTTGGGAATAATTACGAGAGTGATCATCAAAAGAAGACACAAGCTTTTATTAGATGTTTTAATGTATTTTTTCAGTTTGTGCACATCTTCCTTCACTCATGAGATCATCTTGTGAGGCTAGTTATTCTGCCAATAAAGCTTTAATTTTAGGTGGTTAATTTATGATTTCTGTTGTCTGCTCCTCTTTGATCCAACCTTTTAAGCTGACCCTCTAACCAGCTGTCACTTAGTCTCGCTGTGCCGTATGCTTAAGTGGTCAATAGGTCCATCGTCAGCCAATTTATTGTTAATATGTCCATTGATCACACTTCCCATGGGAATGGACAATGCTTAAGCCGATTTTAACTAAGTTGCCAAGTAGCATTACATGACGTAAATACCGTAAAATATTCATTTCATGAATCTCAATTAGATGCTTAGTGTCTTTAAAGCTAAGTTACTGATTCTATGAAGTGAATATTACATTTTCCGGGGTGAACTTTAATGACATTTTGTGTTAATGTCAAGCAAATAGAATTTGTTTTTTAGAGATCCACTTTTATTCTTGATGGATTACAAACATATCAAGTCTAATCCAAATATCCCGTCTTTAAAATCTCATTTGATTGCCATGTATCACGTCAAAATGCAAACAGTGCTTAAAACTCCATGAGCGCTTATTGAGTTAACAAGTTAACTTCTCCTTTCCATCCCAGCTCGTTGCTCACTGGCAAGAGCAGCATTCCAGAACAAAAGAAACATTTAGTGTCTCCTTGTTTATTCCTGTGCTCGCTCTGTATTTATTCACTTCTGTCACTCATCTTTTTTTTTTCTCCTCCCTCTCCCCTGCGGCTTTCTCTCACACACAGTCGTGGTGATGGTGCTGCAGTAGAGGGAGCGAGATCTTGGTGACCATCTGAAACCAATTATGGCGGCTCTGCAGCCACCCAGAAACTCTGTGACGGATGGGGATCTTTGTATTTATAGCTGGGGTAATTGGCAACATTCAGACATGCAGACACACACTTGCACACACAAACACAAAACACAAGGAAGTACAAAGCAAAAGACAGTTTTAAATGTACACACAGTTAGGGTAGGTACGCATTGTGTTTACACTCTGGAATAGACATTATGCACACACACACGAACAGGCCTCACAGGCAGCAGGAGTGGTGCAAAGTCCCTCTGCGCATGCATGTCTTTCCCGCAGTCAAAGTGACGTACCCTGTTTATGAATCGAAGATCCTTGTCATGAGAAGACAAATATGGCTCAAGGTTGGTCAGAGAAGCCTGTTTGTGTTTTCCACGGTCTAATCAGAGCCGATGTTTACTGCCCATCCAGCAGTCGGGACAGAGGTTGTGCATCTCGGCTATCTGTCTCGGCCTGTCAGCGCGTCAAACCTGCATGTGAAAACATATACAAAACACATCTGCCTCTTGTTAGGTGCCATAAATGGCTGCCATGTGGTCTGCTGATAAATAGGCCAGTCTATTTATTGGAGCTCAACAAATTGGCTACAAACACTGACAAGGACTAGAAGAACCATAAATATTGCTACGCGATGAAATCTTTAAATGTGCTGCAGGTACTTTACAAGGATCCCACTCTTGCCTTTTTTATGTAGGAGGAGGTATTTCTTTTCACTGCTTTCTTCTTTCGCACACCGCCTTGTTAAATAGGTGTGGGTGTGGGTGGGGGACAATGGCACTCTCACCCCGAGCAGGTCTTAGGGTAAGTAGAAGGCTGGGCTGCTGCTAAAGCCATGCAGATCTGCCACTTGAGAACAAGAAGAGCCCCGCTATGGCGAACTCTCTGAGAGACGTAACCAAAAATTCCTGAATGAATCGGCAACAGACAAGCCCTAAACCCCGTGTAATTACATATTTGGAGTTTATCAGGGTTTATGCGAAAATGCACAAGCTTCCCTTCCCTGGTGGTCCTTAAACACATCCATATGTCCAGAATGTTTCCATTTCTGCTCCTCCTCCCTCTGCTGTCTCCCTTTCTCTTTCTCTTTACCCCCTCCTCCTTTATCTTCCTCATCTAATTTTTCCTGTTCGTGAAGAATAGCTGTGCTGTACGGATGGATGATGTGACCCATTGGAGTGGTGTTTTCTTATTGTTAAGTTGTTGTTGACTCTCCAGACTGTGAGTCTGGAGAGACTGTTTACAGTCAAACTGGATGACAGATCCAGTTTGGCGATTTGCAGCACGCTGAGGCCGTCACCAGCGAGCCAGAGCTCAGGGTGGAAAGTGTGAAGCTGCGCTGGTCCACATCGCACAGGCTGGAGAACGCACACACGCACGCACACGCACACACACACACACACATGCACGCAAATGTGTGGAGGGGTTATATCGTGTGTGGGCCACTCTTTTTTTTTCATCTCCATTCCTTCCCGTCTAAACCTCTCTCACTCCTTTTCTCTCAGCTTCTCCCTGCTTGAGAAAACTGATCTGTTTTAAAACACGTGCTAAATATTACCATATTTACATTTTCCTGTTTCAAAAAGGCAGCAAAGTGGGAGTGTGTGTTGTGGATTTGCTTTTGCTTTTTTCCCTTTTCTTTTCCTTTTTTTCCTCACTGGAAGAGTCTGAGTCTGGGGGTCAGACTTTGTTTGAAACTTTAAACCTTTTTCATGCTTATTTGTTTTATGATTCTGCAGGGCACTGTGTTTACACTCAGAGTGCAACATCTGGATTAGATAATTTGTTGGGAATTAACCAAACTCATATGCTTATCAACCTCATCTGATTACATCTGTTTGATGTTTGGTGCTTTTCTTTTCCAGGACTTATTGTGTTTTTTTTTTGCAGCACACTTCTTGCTTTCTTGTTATTTTTTTCAACTGATTAAGTCAACGTTGTTGTTACATCTCTCCAGGTAGAGCTGTCTCGAGATTAAATGATTTCTTATTCTTAATTAGTTCATAGTGGTACAGTTTAAGCTTCTACTTATGGCAAATAAATGTGTAATATAATTATGCTAAGAGACACTATCTGATAATAAACTCTACAGCCTGTTAGTGTTTGCACACAGCAACAAATAAAAAAAATCAATGTCCAAATGTTAAAGATTATTTCCAAATTCAAGGTGTCTTGTAAACAAAAGCCAGCAGCAATGGGTAAGGGAGGGGAAGTGCTTTCTGACTGTTTGTGACCAAACCCTTTTAAAACCTGTAAGTGCCTCATTTCCCAACACCAGCCCATACCTGATGTGCAGACTATTTCAAGTGATTAAATCAGGTAAAAATAAATAAATAAATAACTAAATACATACATACATACATACATACATACATACATACATACATACATACATACATACATACATACATACATACATACATACATACATACATACGTACATACGTACATACGTACATACATACGTACATACATAAATAAAAAGCTCAAAAGAACATTTATATTTCAATGTAGAAATGTAGACAAGGATTCAACTCCTTTTGAAATCTGAGTAAAAAAGATTGGTTTCTATTTTTTGATCTTTTTAAACATTTGTCTGCTCCTTCTACATTTTCCCATCTGTGTATTTTATTAGCGGTAGCCACCAGCAAATATTATTCCCTCCTCCAGACAGTTAGTAAGATAAATGTCCCAAATAAACCACCATCCATAGAAGTTATATATCTTAGCTATGTGCAAATTATTTTTGTTTTGTCTAGCTAAAGGTGAACCGGTTTGAAATTAAAGAAAGGATTTTGACCTCTATGTTTGTACTGATCATCAGTAAGCATGAGACTTATTTTATATTTATATTTAAGCTAGTGTGTTGTGCCTCCAAGACTCTACGGTTATTATTCACGTAGGAATTTACATTTTGTTGTGTATTAAGTTTGTATGTCAATGAACATGCCAAAGGAGACGGAGCAACTTTACATCTACTCATCCAAACATCCAAGTTATAGCAACGATCTAAATCAGAAGTCCCTAAGCAGTCAGAGATGCACGATGGAACATTTACTTCCTGCTCCTTTTAGTGCTACTTACTTTATCTGACTAAATCGTGTCATCCCCCCTTCCGAGCCTTTATCATGCTTTATCTCTGTTCTGCAATCCATTACAAAGCTCCCTGTGGGTCCCCTGGGTGATCTGCCCTGCTCGCCTCTAATCTGGCTGAGCTGCTGTGATTCCATCACTCCCGTCGAGCCACACAGAAAGATTAGTCGGCCTCTACGTCCAACAGATGTGTCCGGCGCTTGATTTGTGTGTGTTTTATTGACTCTGGCCATCTGTTAATACAGTTGCTGGTTTCTCCTCTTGTGTTTGTTGATGCACACAGGCAGGGGAGCTCGGTTCCAACAGAAACATTTAGCGAAGGAGAGATTAGAGGAAAAAGAATGAAGGACAGAGGGAGAGTGGAGTTGGAGTAATATTTCACTTAAAGGGCCGCAGGTTTAACTGTGAGCCCGTGACTTACGTCTTGCAGAACAGAAGCTTTCGCCCTCGTTTTCGGTGGAGTCGGCATATTGACTCGCGGTGTCACACGAGCGGTGCTAGTTGATGGATCAGTCTCAGATGTTGAGCGCTTTCACAAAAACAGTAAGAGCTTGAATTCCTTTACTAGGAGGAAAGTGAAAGATGGCTTTAGATAACTAGAATTCCTCTCGGTACCATTCCTCAGATTCTCTCTCAACTCAAAGGGCTGCAAGCTGCAGTTGCTGTCAGCATTCCGTGGATTTTCCAAGTGTCTGTATTTATAGAAATATATGTGCATTTCTTTGCATTGCAGGAATACCATCCTTTACAAAGCAAAAACAATGTGCAACAGTTGGAGGTTGTTGTGTTAGGCCTTTGTGTTGTGATCTTGTGAACGTTCCACTCCACTCCTTGTCTTCATCCTTTCTGTGTCCTTCCTCCTTGCTTCACTCCCATGGTGTCTTTTTCCCTCTCCTCCTGTCTCACATAACACTTGCATGAATGCCTCGAAAGCCACCGAGCTTATGAAAACTTTTGTCTCTCATCAATTATCCCCCTGTCTCTATAAACTGCAGAGAATGTGAGACAGATTACACCTCCAAGTCGAACCTGCTCGTTCAACTTGAACTGCACCATTTAGTTCCCACCATTGACAATATTTACCACTCATATGTTGCATTTTTTTTCCCCCCTTCATTCCTCCAAAGCAGCCCCACTCTTAATATTTCAGTATTTGTGAATAAGGATCTGAGAGCTATTTGGCCGTTTGGCTTCCTTGGTCTGTGTAGCTACAGTGAATGCCACTGTATTCTCTACGCGTTGTCACGATGAGGTGATTTCTTGATGGAGACATCACTCGGCCAGCTAAAAAGCCCAGAACTCTGTGTGAACCTGCTGAAAGGGAGGTGGCAACCGGCCCAAGTAAACAGAGGGAGGGGGGAACCAGGGACGCAGTCTGTAGAAGGGGGGGGGAAAAAATCAGTAACTGGTCCTGTGAGAAGTGTCTTGAGCCAACACTGACTTACACTCAGTATTATTCAAGCTTTTTCTAGGTTTTAATGCATGTGACTGTAGTTTTCTTTTTTTAACATATATACATTATTATTATTTAACTATTTTAATAGAGTTGGATGGAGTTTGTGGAGTACGACTTTCACTGTGCAGTTTTTTGAGAACAAAATGATTGCTATTTATTTATTTTTTTTATAATATCAGGTAAGAACAAGATGGGCTGTTATATTTAACAACAAAGGACTAAGTCTTGTTTTTTCAATCAACAGTATACATTTTATTTGAAAAAAATATGGTTCGGTTCGGTTCCAGTTCATTGAAACTGAGCGGATTGCATTGAGTCATTAACCCATTCAATCCTCCTGGAATAGCATGTAGCAAAAACACTATTGTGTTTTCTAATATTTTTTTTCCTTTTTTTATTTTAACTGGCTCATGGTACTCCATTTATATAGTATGTCTGTGTCATTCATAACTATTGGATTAAATAAACCGTCTAATTAGTTATTATTGACATATGTGTATTTCTGAAGTTTTCAACTCCAGTCCTTGAATATCTGCTTCAACACACGTGAGTCAAATATTCAGGTCATTAGCAGGACGCTGGTGAAGTTTACTGAACACTGAAGAGGTAATTTAGCCATTTGATTCAGGTGTGTTGGACCAGGGAGACATTGCTGGCCCCTGGCCCCTGAGGCCTGTCAAAGACCCCTGGTCTATTTTTATGGTTTTCTAAACTTGCTAGATGGCTATACTATATGTGTAATGCTGTTGTTTCCATGTTTGTTGGCTCTTGCATATGTACATGCATAGTAATCATTAGGTTTGCTTATAATTCTAACATTTTCTGTCCTTTTATGTTTCTTCAGCTTCAGTGTTATGGCTGTAAAGGTTAACTAAATAGTCCTGCTGATGTTGGATGAAGAGATAGACACACCTTCTCTTACACATAACAGATATTCATGTTGTTCTATTGTTATTGTGCAATGTTCTTGTACAACTTGTAAAATTCTTTAAAAACGTTCAAAATGTTAGAAATAAAATTATTTGAACGTTAAAGTTATTATTGTGTGGACACATAACATGATATGTATTACAAATGGCAATCCTTAACCAAAATGACAAAATTGTCAGAAATGCTTTATCTCTGAAAGATAAAAAGTGTACATAAAGTTAACTGCAACAAAACAAAAACAGAGGGAGTACACATATTTAAGGTCTGTAATGTTTCCACCAATTGTCAAGGAAATAATTAAACACAGTAGGACTTAGCCAAGAGTACTCGTTGTTTGAAAAGCAAAACAAAGGATGCTGAACTAAACTGTTAAATATTGAACCATGAGCATTTTCCCTGGTAAAGAAAGAAAAATGAAATTTAAGTTAATTGCGGCAGAATATCCATTGGTGGCTTCCTCAAAGAAAGAGAAACAGCTAAACACAAAAGCTAAGCCGGGAGCAGTGGGGGACGAAAATCAAAGAGAGTCGATGACCTGAAGTTAATGGTGAAAATACCTACATCAAGAAAAGAAACACAGCAAAACACAAGTTGTGGATCAAGCTATGGCTTGCAAATGACAGAAGCAGAACAAAAAAAAACTAAAAAAAAATCACAACATTGATTATTGTGAAGCTTCAATGCCCAATGCATTAGAATCTGTTTTGTAGTGAACATAAGGAATATAGAGCTTCAACAGGAGACGTGTTGCTAAGGATTTGTAACCTTTATTCAGTCCTCGAGATATTTTTTTGACCATTTGTTGTTTTATTTCAGCAACTCTCTGTGTCTTTTGCATCTTTAACCATGCTGTCTACACTAACAATATGGGACATGGGAAATATGTCACCAGATGCCTGCAATTGAACAAAGAAATATGGAAATAACAATATTGCTATGTCCAAGTAAAGCAACAGAGAGGTTATGGAGGCACTCCATAACAGAGAGGTTATGGACCCGTTCTGGAATGGGTAAAACAATCATTATGGGGGAATTAAGTCAAGCTGATTTGGGATGTTGTTGTAGCATCTGGAACATTCAGGTGTTAAAAAAAGAAAAAATGCATTTATTTAAAAGATGGTGAGGTCTGGAAACTGACAGACCTTTTAAAGTATAATAAAGTAGCCAAACAACTAAAATTGCAATTTTATGCCATATTTGGCTCAAGACTTTAAGCATTCTGCTGAAAGCAGAGAACAATGGTTGGAAAAATCTGTTTTGATCCCCTAAACGTTTAAACTGTGATGTCATTGCACTTTAAATACACTGAAGTCATCCTGTCTCACCACAGTGGCCAGTTGACTTATTTGTTACTATTTTTGATGTAATAGAAAAACACCACCTTATCCATGTCCTAACCCAGTGCTACCTAACCACATTCAGGAAGCAGATAATGCTTTAATGGGTAATTATTTAGCTAACTGACCCCACAGTCTTAGGGGAATTGGGATAACAGGGTGATGTAGGGGAACGGGGCACAGGTGAGAGTGGAGAGGATAGGCCTACGGTCTTTCCTGTGTCACATGACCGGTGGAGGTTTCCCATCAACCCCTTTGAACTCAGACGAAAAACACTGGAAACACTTTCATCGTGCCGATGTGTCATCACAGCACAGTCCTATGTATATGTATGGGTCTGTCTGAAAATATACAAAGACCAATTTGCCTGGGACAGTCCAACCTCAGGATAATGAATCGCATGTGATGTGCATCCGATACGCAGCCTGAGTCATCACCAGATGTTTCGACAGGATTACTTCCAGTTCTGGAGTGGGGCGGTTGATTTTCAAAGTGAAACCCTCAGCGCATTTCGTCAAACGACAGAAGGAGTCAACAAACTTGCATGAGGAGCAAAACAAGGGCATTTAGAAGGTTTCCACACCGGAGTGCTCTTAGTGCCTCTTAGAAGTAGACCAAAGTGTTTGTCATGTGTGTAATTGGGAGCACACATGCCAAATGAGAGAAGAGCTGAGGTCAAGCACAGAAGAGGAAGTACCTTATGTACTAAGCCATCGGATAAAAGCTTACAGGTGGAACCAAACACAGTCCTGCACATGCAAGCTGTGGAGGTTGTTTTTCCTAGCATCTGCCACTGCATCATGTGTTTGCACATGCAGAGGGTTGATAATATCCTGGACAGTGTTGCGCATCTGCTTTTTGCTCTCCCAAAACATAGTGTGAAGTTGTGAAACCTGGTGCAAACGTAGGCAGGATGACATACACAGGATCAAAATATACATGCAATATCTGGAGTTTACAGCTTGATCTGCACTGAGTTTAGGGTGTCATCTGCTTTCACCTTGGAGATTAATTGTATTTTGAAGGAGGTTGGGGGGGGCTGGAACTCTGGGAGGCCTGAAGTGTGTGTGAACCTGTGTGTGGGTTCCAGCATTTGCCTCTGTATGTTTCTGGCTGTGTGCATCAGAGAGGGAAGCCCAGCAGGCAGTGTTGTTGTAGGTGAGGGTGAGGAGCCCCCTGATGGGCAGCTGTGGCAGAGAGGCCAGCTTTGATCACAGGCCCCAAAGGAGGAGGAGGAGGTTATAAGAGAGAGGCAGGAGGGGAAGCAAGAGCTGCAGAACCAGGATGACTGTGTGCTTAAATTGGTTGGACCGTTTCAAACAAGACAAGGCGCCTGCTCTGCTAATGCACTCATCTGGCATTTACAGGTGCATATAAAATAAATAAATAAATAAAATATATTGTCAAAAATGCATGCATTTTGGCAATTAACTTCAAAATGTTACAGATGTATGTTATATATATATATAGATAGATAGATAGATAGATAGATAGATAGATAGATAGATAGATAGATAGATAGATAGATAGATAGATAGATAGATAGATAGATAGATAGATAGATAGATAGATAGATAGATAGATAGATAGATAGATAGATAGATAGATAGATAGATAGATGCATTACATAGGAATCAATTTATTGTATTTTTTTCATATGTTATGGTTCAGACCCATGAAACTCTGCTTCTAGCAAAATTAGAATATTACTGAATAAAAAAAAAAGTTTGCAGAAATGTTATATTTCGTAATCATGTGGAAACTTGCTGAGTTGGCAGCTGTCCTGGGAGAGAATCATATGCAACATATGGAGGGTAGCCTTTCTATTTCTATTTTTACATATCCCTTGGAGATTGTTGAATGACATGTGCTCCATAATAAAATTAGACTTCCCTTGACTGTAGCTAAAGTTTTGAAAAAAGCAGAGCCAAATTTTGTTCCCAAGCTTATCAATGGAAAGTTAATTGAAAGGAAAAAGAAGTGTGATCAAAAAAAGTGCACAGTGATTACTTTGTCACTTTTATAGTAGGGTAACACATTTGTAATATTTCTCTTTCAATGTTGGTGAACTGAAATAAACACTTCAGATATACCACCTTGAAGTAAATCGAGTTTCGCTTGTAGACTAAATTTCCCAACTAATTTCAAATGCGAATTCATCTAAACTTCCTAAGCTAATGACAGAAACAAAGTAAGTCCTGCGAGGTGTGGTGCAAACAACTGGATAATGAATACATCCAGTAAGCTCCTGGCAAGGAATTGATTGTCACCAGATAGAGTTACCAGCGATTCTGTGGGAATCACAGAAGGAGACGACCTAACCAAGGGCATGTGTGCAGGGAGCGGTGCGGCCAGAAAATGTATTCAAACCGAATTCATGTGTTACCCAAGGTGGCTGTATTTAATTGGGGCCCTTTGTATTTCTTAACGAGGCGCTCTTGCTGCAATCTCCAGATTCCCCATCATCTCTCGGCCTTGTGCATTTATATCTGGTGCTTTTGTTTGCAATCTTTCACTGTTTGGATATTTTGCATAACATTTTCCTTCTAAAAATTCTCTGAGAACCGAATGAGGTTTTATAACCACTCATGGAATGAGTGGTTATAAAATCGGATCCTTTTTTTTTTATCGCGGGACATTGTCTACATAGGGGCTCCTATTAAAAATAAAAAAATAAAAAATAAAAAAAACTGTAGCACTCAAGGGCCAAAGAAAAATTATACTTCAAAATGAAATAAACGTATAAAAGTTGTCTTTGAACCGCGGGGCCCTGCAGTCTTGAAGAGTCGCCTGCCTTCTCTGCCAAGCACAACTGCAAACATCCCCCCGATGTTCGCTTCTATTGGCCTTGACGCACTCCGAGAGAAAATTCAATTTGACAAAATAAATTAATACCAGCGCCCCACTGCAGCGGACGTGCAGCTGCAGTGTCATGTAGCTGGTTCTGCTGGGATGTAAGGCACTTGTAAAATATGTCAACGTTGCAGCGCTTTTCACTCTCCTTTGTATGGGGGGCGGGGAGGGTCTGGATTACTTTTAATAGAAAAGCTTTTGTTATTATTATTATTCTTATTATTATTATTATTATTATTATTATTATTATTACTGAAGTTATATCAAAGCTCCCAATAGCATGACAATAACAATCTTTATTTATGAAGTTGTTTCATTTTTAAATTTTTTATGAATGTGTAAAAGTAGTTATAACAATAATAATAGTTATTATTATTATTATTATTATTATTATTATTATTATTATATGTTTTAAATTATTATTATTAAAAGCACTGTTATATGTTTTTTGTGTAAAAACAAATAAATAGCTACACTGATGAATGAATAAATATTTCCCTCCAGGTAATGCAATTCATTGGATGCGATGCAGCAGCTTCTTCAAAGTCAGCGTGTGGAAATGGTGAACATGTGTTTCCGCTTTAACTCTATTATGCAGCTTTCATCCCGTGGTCCAGAGATGAAGAATTATTTTCTTAACCCCTTCGTTCACCTGTATAATGTCGTTCCTATGTATTATTGACATTAAGGAAGAAAAAGGATGTACTGGAACAATAAGCCAGGATAGAAGGAGAACAAGAAGGATTACGGCCTCTGACATAAATTAGACATGGATATTAGACGTTGTCAGGCCCAGTTGTTAGAGAAATAGATAGATGAGTGGCTTATCAGTCTGGACTATTTGTGTTCGGCACAGCAAAGCACACAATTAAAATCATTATGTTTTTATTTTATTTTATTTATTTTTTAATCAATTCAATTTATTTTCACGACGAAAATCAGCCCTTGCACTATTTCGGAGACACATTTTGCAAATGTCAATTCAATGGAACAGAAATCCCATGCGTTTTAATTATGGCCGTGTTGATCTCCGTAAATGCGGAGAAAGAGTGACGCTTGTTGGGCCACAAGCGCGGAGCACCGCTTCTCTGCATGCAATGAGGACAGAGGGCGGGGGGAGACAGGGGGAGTCTCACTATGTGTTTGGTGTGGTTTGCGAGGAGTACCGATCCCATATGCGCTGCTTGTCCTGCGTGATGCATGTGCGCCTTGTGGGGGTAAACTAAAAAAGAAAAACAACGATTAGACGCGAGTGTGTGTGTCCAAACAAACGAATCAAAGGCCCGTTGTGTTAGTGGGAAGATGACGGTGGGGGGAGTTGTTCTCTCTGGGTTGACCCCTTGTTTGAGTCCTGCAGAGCGGGGCCAACACACACAGATGGACTGCAGTCTCTGTTTCTCAAGCTTTCATTATCTCAGAATTAGTTTTCAGTTCATTTCATATGAATTCTATCTATCTATCTATCTATCTATCTATCTATCTATCTATCTATCTATCTATCTATCTATCTATCTATCTATCTATCTATCTATCTATCTATCTATCTATCTATCTATCTATCTATCTATCTATCTATCTATCTATCTATCTATCTATCTATCTATCTATCTATCTATCTATCTATCTATAAAAATATAATAAAAACATCCTTCTGTCTCAGACCAACAACAAACACCCAGGCAGACAAAAATACTGTGTTTCTGGGTTTTCCTGCTGACACACAGAGGATGTGGTTGTGCTCCATCAAACATAATAACAGGACTGACCAACTGTCACACTTGGGACATCTTATCCAAAAACAATATGACGCACCATGATTTACTCAAGCTCCTGGCCAAGTTTAAAAAAAAAAAAAGTGAATTTGTTGCACAATGATAATATAAACAGCAGTATGAGAAACAGTCAAAAATAACTGGATTTATACAACTGTCTTTACAAAAGTATTAAATTATACTCTGCTGGATTTGTGGCGTTTATTTTTTTAATTTTTTTTTTTTTTTTTTTTCGTTCAGCCCAGATATAAAAAACGTTAGCGAAGACAGAGTTGCTGATTTGAAGTTATTTTAAAGCGACAAACACACGTTGTCATCCCACAAACTTGCCCTTATTTTTTCGTCATGTCGTGTGAAATCTTCGCACAGCTTGTGTGGGCCTGCGGTGGTGGAAACCTCATGTCTTTAAAGCGCTGCAAACTATCCGAGCCTCAACCGCTACTCTCAGTCTCTCCCAACCTCCCAAGCAGACATGCACAGAAGTCGTAGCTCTGCTCCAGAAGTAGATATGGAGGTTGAATGGACCGGTGGGGGCCCCAACAAAGCGATAGAGCACTGGGGGCCCCGGCTGAGCAAAGGGGGCTATGTTTGCAAAAGTCTCCGGTCGGTGGAGGATATGAGGTGGTGGACAGGGTGGGGAGTGGAGACAAGGGTGAGGGAGGGGGGTCTCCCTCCGCATTAGGCAGTAATAGGTTCGGGATGACCTAAACGATTTGTTGACTGGGACAATAAATCTGTTGTGTGTTTCTTGGCATGCTGAGGGGAGGATTACAAGTTGTCGCACAAAGGAATGCAAATTGCAAGCCAAACTCTCCAAGAGGCCTGTGGAGTAGCCAGCTATTTAGAGCATTTGTGCTGGATCTCTGCTTCTCTCGCTCACTATTTTATGTTTCTCCATTAGCCCTAATAACCGTGAAGGGCCTGAGAGTAGCCACTGTATTCATCTCAAATCAATGGCTTTCCCCGCACCAGGCCCTATATGGACCCCTGCATTTGCATTCTATCCTGTGAGATGACCAGCAGGACAATTGGCGTTAAGTCTCTTTCAGGTGGCCAAATGGAAAATCTTGAATCCTAAATGACATTTTTCTCTCAGCCCAGCCGCTTGAATCCACTTCAGGCGATTAATTTTTTGCACATACTTTGCCACTGGTTGAACCCTAAAATGTGTTTAAAAAAAAAAAAAAGACTATATATACGCCTTTTTACATTTCTGATTTGCCTTGATATTTATAAATGATCATATGAATTCCAAACTGTATTACCATGGTGTATTATAAAGGTTGAAAGTTGAAAAACTCCCGTGTAATGTTTGATGGAGTTCAACCTAACCTTTGTTTTTTTTTTATTTATAGCCTGAAACATGTTTTGGATTTGTCCTTGTGTTGCAGATGCTGGTGCATTTTGGTCCATTGCACAAGAATTGTTGCAGGAATCCATGTACATGTACTCCCATTTACACCTCCTCCTAGTGCCTGCAGAATGAAATGCAAGAGAAGCAGTCTTTCCATCCTTCTATTCATCCTTTATCCTCACAGGGTCGAGGATGCTGTCAAGTCTTTCTAGCAGTTAATGTGCAGAATAAAAGCAGAGCTAACTAAAAACACAGCTTCATAATTACGAATGGAGACAGTTGTGATGCTCCGCTTGTAAAAGCGGAGCAATCGTTGTCGGTCTCAGACAACGATTCTGAGTATCACACTCTCAGACATGACACATATAAAAAAAGCATTAAGCTACATTTACACAACATGTTTTGATGATAATTCATTTACTGAAAATCCAATTATTTTACATGCTTATTCATACTGTTTAGTAAATATGACTGCAATCAGACTTCAGTGTGCCGAGTTATGACCCTTCACCTTCATGCACAGAAGAGGAGTGTACGTCACAAAGCATTGCACAGTTTACAGAAACACTAATAGATGCCGTTGTCTGTGGATTGATTTTAAATATGTTGAGCAATGGGAGCCGGCAGTATTGTCACAAGATCATAAGATGAAGGAAGCTAAAAGAATAAAAAGAAAGTTGAGTATTGGCACTGCTTTCTTCAGCCATTGCTACTGCTGGTGAGAAATTATGACGCAATGGTATAAAATGCAGCACAATCATTCTGACAGCGGACTCTACTGGGTACGCATCCAATTTGAAACTACATATGTGTGACACAAATAGAATTTTTGGGGGGTAAAATGAAATTCAGCATAGGGTCTGAAAAAACTTTGGGCCAGCTATGTTTGCTTGACAGTGTGAATCAGGCTAGGTTGTGCATCAAAGTTTACAAATTTGCTACATAGAAATAATAACACGGTTAAGGTTTGGGGTGAACTTCAGAGATCCTTTTATGATGTGGCCCACTTTACCCTGAACATTTATGTTTCATATTCTCTATTCTTGTTGTTAGTCCTAAGTTAGTATGAAAGTAACTAAATTAGAAGCCTGTATGTTCGTAAGTGCCATTTGATGTAATTATGCTATAACATGAATGAAACTATCTGTTTTCTGTTGTTGCTCCTAATCTATGGAACAATTTACCTTTCCAGATTAGATCTGCTAACAACCTGGAACATTTTAAATCGCTTCTTAAAACTCAAATATTATTCTTTGGCTTTTAATTGAAGCAATGTTTGATACTCTGTTTTATCAACTTGTGTTGTTGTTCCTGTGCAGCACTTTGGTGCAGTTTTATACCTGTTTTTAAAGTGCTATATAAATAAATTTGACATTGACATTGACATAAAGACAAATGTCCAGTTCCATTTCAAACACACTGCTACAGTCTGGACTGCTCTGCTTTCAGATAAATAGTTATGTGCATTTCTAAGTTGAAATAAATCCCTTGCTGTCTGGATGTCTCTTTGCTCTTAGGAAACAACAACGCTCCTCTCAGCTTATTTACAATGCATTGTTAGCATGTATTCACACACCCATGATCCACCCATGTGCTCGAAATGACTGTTTTTGGAAGCCCCTTGTCTCCTCTGCTTCTGTAAACTGCACAGCAAAGATAGCTTAATTAAAGAACAACATTATCTTAAGGGGCAGCTGTGCATCTCAGAATGAGGAGTGTCCTATTTTAACTGCTGTGTCAGGCAAGATAGATAGCATGCAGTTGCAAACACTGGCCCAGGCTTGGTCAATGTTTTTAATAGTGTGGTTCTAAAACATTTTGTCACATGAGAGAGTTACAGTTATGGTTTATAGCTGCTGGATTTCAAAGATGTGCTATAATCTTGTACCCTGTAATATTTTTTTCAGTATATGTGAAAACATGCATGTTGCCACTGAGCATTATTTTTAACTGCTGTTCAGTAAGTATGTGAGTTCATAATTTGTGATGCTCAAATAGAAAAGAAAAAAAAAGTCAAATATAGTTTCTGGAGCCCAGAACATGATAAATACTGAGTAGAGAATTAAAATATTAGCCATTTCCATTCCAGCCTTTAAAAAATATAAAGATGATTTCTTAGTAATTCTTTTCTTTCTTTTGAGCAGTTTGTCCTTACTCATTCAAGGAAAAACTGGGCTACGTGAGCACAATGACATCCAGTCTCTAAAATTTTAAGCATAATATTTTACCCAAACCAAAATCTTTCCAATCCTATTGCATTTCTTTGCATATACTTTATTTTAAAATATCATGAATCCCCAGTTTTGTTTTGCACAAATTCCACTGATGTATCACTAGAACAAAGCAAAACAAAACAAAAAAACTTACATTTGTAAACCTGATTTCTGTAACAGTTCCAATACTCCTTGGACTCTGCCTGTTTTATTGGAGGTCTGAAGCTGCTGCTTAGCTTGCTTGTGCCTTGGGCCAGCCTTGCCACTGTAATTCAAAAAGTGACTTGAGCACTAAAGCACACTTTCAGTGCAAAGAAAGCCACATTTAAATAGGACGGATGTTATGAGGTAAATAATCAGCCTTTACCCCAAACAGACTGTGCTGAAGCTTCTCGCTAAACATTTTCATGTATGAAAAAAATCCACAAAATGGAAGCAGGTGGGTTGTCAGTGGAAGAAAACTGAGCTGATTGCCCCCTCTTTTAAGCATTATGTCAAGCTCCCAACACTGAGCTTTTTCATCTGTGGTTATTATGTGTGTTCCTTTATCTAACCTATTTCTAATGGGCACAGGTTTCTAAATGCTGATGAGTTGGCCAGGTGAAGTCTGATCAGCCCCATGATATTAGAGGCCAGCGTGGAGAGGGCGGGCTGTTTAAACAATTTTTATTTTTGTTAATCAACACGATCATAACCCCTGCAGAACAAAGGCGCAAATATCCATTTCCAAGGAAAAGGGTGAGTGCCCTCTCCATGCACCCCCCTCGCCCTCCTCACCCCTCTGTCTTCTGTATTTGTTACCCTGGCAACCCCATGGGCAGAATGCAGATCAGGCAGACCAACGAAGCAGCGGCCCCTTGTCTCCCTTCACAATTCACCCCGATGATGACTCACACTTTTGTTCTTTGAGAGGGCAGGTGGGAGTTACAATACGTCTCAAATTATTGTCCACCCAAGACTTCCTTCCCTCTGTGACCTCCCCCACCTCTCTTTTCCCTTCCTTTAACTTCACCTTCATTTATTTATTTATTTGTTTTATTTGATCCAATTTGTCTGTTTCACTTTCCTTCCTTTCACCCACTGATGACAGCAAATCCCACAAAAGCTCCCCCTTTCAGCAGATGTGGCAGTGGTTTGCGAGAGGTCAGTGTTATCTAAACAGACCCATTGGGCTATTTGTTATAGCACCCTCCATCAGGCAGGAAGCCCTGAGGAATCAGCCCATCACTTCAATCAGCCACAACAGCACACAATGAATTTATAATAGCCGGATCCAAGCGAAGAATGGAATCAGATGAGAACTGCGAACGAGAGGGAGAAGAAAGGTTGGGGTGTTTAGGATAGAGCAGAAGAGGGTGAAGCGAAGAGCCGGAGGACGATTGAGTTTCAGTCTGTGTCAATGACCACTGTTGTGGGGGAGTGTGTTGTTTGTTTGTGGTCTGAAACAAACAAGAGATTGTTGAGGAGAGAGGAGATGAACTGTGTCCTTGTTTGACAGTAAACTGTACTGTATACATGTGTGTGAAGTTTCATGTTTGCATGTCTTTTTTTTTTTTGCGTAGGTTGTATGTGCACTAAATCTATCAAGCAGCTGCTCACATGTACTTTCTGTATTCACCCCCCGTAAACATTTTCACATTTTGCCGCACAAAACATCTGTGTCTTTTTCCTGAACCGTATGTGAAAAAACAACAAAAGGTAGACCTTAATTGTAAAGTGGAAGGCAAATGATTTATGCTTTCCAAGCTTCGACACAAGTAAAATTATTTTCAGCTGCCCCTTTACTCTCATACCTGTAAAAAGATCCATCATCTGAAAATGAGAAGAGCATGGCATAATTCAACATACAGGGTCATGTGAAGTGCCATGTGCAGTGGAAAGCGAACGGCGCCCCAGAGTGCAAATATCATCTTCATGTTGAAACATGAGAAGTTTAGCATCACGCTAAGCCAGTGGTGCCCAAAGTCGTCCTGGTAGTAACAACCTTTTCAGCATGTCAATGTTCTTCTTAGGCCTTCTGATGAGCCAACATTTGATGCAGGTGCGTCAAACCAGGGAGAGAACTAAAACATGCAGGATGCTGGCCCTCGAGGACCGACTTTGTCACCTCTGGGATAAGTTAAGCTAAGCTACCAGAGTTAATAAGACGATGGATGGAGCTAAATACTGACAAAATCTTTTAAAGGATCCAGAAACTATAGACTTTTGAAATTGTTCCTTGAGCAGAAAAACTACAATGGAGTGGTTGGGATCAAAGCACATTTAGACTGTCCTAATCAAAGTCCAAGTCTAAAGTCAATCTAAAATTTGAATTGTTAAAAATTCTCCATCCAAATCAAATGAGCCCCAGTTAGTTCTCAAAGAGGAGTAGCCAAAAACATCTGGGTCTAGAGGCTCAAAGCTGGTAGATACATATATTAAAAGACTATAATTTCAACAAAGGTTAGTTCTATAAAAGGTTTAGATCAGGATTGTACAAAACTGCTGGACACAAAGTTCAGATTTCTATTTTCAACGTAAAACTATGTATAATTTGTTTTCCCACTTTTTTTCCACATTATGAAATCCCACTGGATACAATGAAGTTTGCAGGTGTAAGGTGAAAACTTTGGAAAAGTTCATGGGTTGTGAGTGCTTCTGTAGGGGGATGTTTGTGGATCTTTAGGTTTGTCCACTTAAGTGTATTTAATGGCCTGTTTGCTAAGAGGATCAGTAATCTTATCGTCATTCAGAGGGTAAGTACATGTGACGGTAGATATATATACAAACTCTTGATGCGTATCTTGTTAGATTGTTAGGTAATGACTTTCAGGCTGATAGGGACGGTCGCTTCAGTTTTCGTGTCTCGTATGTCGGACATGTTGATGGTTCAAAAGTTGCTCATGCTCTAGTTTCAACTGGGATTCACTGGGACTAACTTCCCTCCTCTGTTCTCCACTCCCAGCACACAGCCTCTGACCTTTGACCACATTAACCAGTGCAATCAGACTCATCTCTCTGTCTTGCCTTATCACCGGGAATCAAACATTAAAAGAGGGAGGGTGCCAGAGTAGCTCATAAAGTTGTAGAAATATAGGCACAGAAGGAGGGGGAAGGAGGTTTAGATAAAGACAGAAAATAAGTCACGACTGGGATAACTTTAGACAAATGCTGGTAAGTGAAAACAAGTCTGTATGTAAAGGAAAAGGAAAGCTGAGCGAAAAAACAGATTGAGCGACCAATTATGTCACAGTGTGCATTGTTACTCGCCGTCTCCCCAAGTTTGGTGATTAAAACCTTGTGGGCGGAGCTCAGCTGTTAGCAAACACGCTGTTTTACGAGTACCATTCTGCAATTACCTGTTACCTTGACTAGCAGGGTTTTAAGACCGGGCTGGCCTTGGAGTTACCTGGATACATCTGGAGGGGAGCGATAAAACGAGCAGCGGGTGTTAGAAAAGCGATGGGAGTGAGTGCCTATCTCTGTGGCCGCAGTCTGCACCCGAAAGTCCATCTGTCTGACTGGCGCCCATGACACACACCCTGTCTGTGTGTCTGTCTGCCTTTATGTCTGCACATCTGTCTGTTTCATTGTGCACAGATTCATAAACTAAACCTTAATCCATGTCCTCTGCACACACACACACACCCGCACACGCACACGCACTCACGGGCACAAATGGGACTTCAGAATTTCAGGTGGTTTGCAGACAGTGATGGGTAGGAAAATATTTGATGTCCCCAACCTCCCCATTTAACATTCTCAACCTGTGGTCTGACCTTAAAGACTGAGCATGCATGCACACAGTGCGTGACCCTGTGCGTGTGTGCGTGTGTCTGTTCGCATAGCTTTTAGCTCCCAGTTAGCCCGTGAGCCCTTTTTCAAACACACACAAAGACACAGCCACCTATTAGGAGGACTTATCAAGGCCCATTTGACCTCCACCTTCTCCCTGACCTCCAGCTCCATCCCTTGGGAGAGCCATGGTCAGTGGGGCAAAAGTGTGTGAGTGCGTGTATGTGGGACAGACGGGCTGCTACACTGTCTGACCGTGAGCAAACACTGATGGTCAAACACACTTCCTCCACTCCTTGCATTTTCACTTCCACTGCCGTCTCCCTACTTGATGTGATTTACCTCACAGCCATGTTCTAATTTTTTCCTCAATTACAGAAAGAAAAAAAAAAAAAAGTTTTGCACTAGAGTTATGTAATGCATCTCACTGTAGGCTTGTAAAATGCTCAATTTTGTCTAATTATATTTTGTTTTTTTTGCTCAAAACTGCAGAAAAAATGTCTGACTGTATTTTGCCTACACTCAACATATAGAAACAGTTTAATTTATTTTTTTTCTGTAGTGTAACATGAGTGAAAACTGAAAACACAGCCATTGGGGAGGTGATGCATTCATTATTTCTATCTCTGTTTTGCCTGTACATACATGGACGCATTAGCTTTCACCACTGGTGAATATGGTAAAAAAAAAAATAAATAAATAAATTAATTAATTAATTAATCTTTGACCTACATGACATGATGTCATATTGAAAAACTAGAAATTTTAACATTTTGAGAAAAGAAAGGAAATCTTATATACAAAAAATCACTGCCAACCCAAAATTATTTGGTTTTCTATAACTTTTTACAATACAGAGAGACATTTGACCATTCCTGCTTACAGAATTTCTCTAGTTCAACCAGATTTCTGGGTCTTGTCTTCAATTTTCCCACCAGAGTCTCACCACCTAAATGATGAGGTCCATTTAGGCCAGCAGGTGTTGTAGCTATGAAAAATACTTACAGCTCTAAAATGAGTCCACTGCATCATGCATTGTTCTCAGTGCGCACACAAAATGAGGAATTTCCTAGACGACTCGTGTTTATGCTTTTGATGGTATGACAAGAAAGATGTTTTTCGGTTCGCATGTAGGTGTTGTCTCCAGGTGCTATGGTGACTGGGTGATGCAAAGATGCCACTCTTTGCTATGCTTCTTTAACAGCAGAGTTTTATTTTTAGTTTCCTTAAGTTCTCGGTCATTGTCTATGGTGGCATAAATAAATATAGATCCTTGTTCAGGCTGTGTAATGTTTATACCCCATTACCACAACATTACCGATGACATTCAGATCAGCTCTAAAAGTAAAAATAAATTTTTCTTTAAATCAATAATTGTGCCACCAATTAATTTAATTAAAAAAAGGAAACTTTTTCAACCAACGTAACTTTCTCCCTTTCAAAAACATAAAAAATTTCCAATAAGCGATTTTGTTGTTGATTTTTGTTGTCCTCAATAAAATGCAATATCTTTTAAAAACTGATTTCCAACACATTGCTAATTTGCTCGTCTGATGTGTCAGTGTTTTTCTTGCAGACATACCAAAGTTGAATTCTCCATGTTAATTGGTAATTTAATGTCCCAATTTACAGCCTCTAAGTGGCTGATTAAGCTTTGATCCTTCTTCTTAAGGGTTTTGAAATTTAAGTGTATGATAGAAGTGCACTGCATAAATATCTAGCACTTAAATTCTGAACTGACTGAACTCTTTTCGCGCTCTCCACCCTCCACCCCCTGCCCTCAAATACAGCCACCTGGTGTTGGAGCCTGTTTTTAGACCTGCTGAGTTTAGGACTCTAGACTGGATGAATTTCTAATTAGAAAAAACATGTCAGTTTCTGCCTCCTGTCAAGTTACAGCAGCACAGTTAGTGCTCTCTCCCTCTCTTTTTTCCACATCTGTCACTTTTGGGTCTTCAAACATTTTCTGGCAAAAGTGGGAACAATTGGGTTCTTAATCACAGGTCTTTACCCTTATGCTTTTTTTCTAGGATCAACTGACACACAATGCTTTGTAGGAGGTAAACAACAAGAATATGTTTATGAAAAGAAGAATTAATCTCAGTAGGTATCTTTGGATAAAGTCATATTTGTTTTATGCCCTTTCCCCCAACTGTGTCTAGGAGGGCTTTCATGTGGCTGTAATTACCATATTTCATTAGCGTGTGGAGTGTCACCGCTGGAGCATCAAAGCGGTTGGCTCTCCATATATATGTGCGGAAACCGCTGCCAGGGAAGTACACAACTATCTGTTTTTCTCTCCCCCCAGAATAAATTCGCCCTCGCCTGTTTTTGAGTGCACTCTCTCCCTCAAGCTGCTGTCGATATCAAAGAGAACCCATTCCGCATGTGAAGTGCCCCTTGTGCAGAATAATAAAGCAGTGCATCATGGCAAAAAACTGTGAAACACAACACTCTCGCCATCATCCTTCAATGCACAACCCAAGGACACACATGTGTACATATGAACACACAAGCGCACATGGTATTCCTTTCCCCTTTGTGGCGTCTTTACACTCCTTGGTACACATTCACACTGTCTGGCCTGCCACTTAAAAACATACTATCCCGTCTTGCCGGGTGTTCTATACAGAACTCCACTGTATGGCTGTTTACCTTTTTCATGAACAGCAGGTCTACTGCCAACAAAAGGTTATTTTATTTGTTAAGATATGAAAATTTGAGTAAACTGCAAAGCGTGTTTTTATTTAAAATTACTATTCTCAATTCTTTTTTGATTATATATATATTGATTATATATATATGTGTGTGTGTGTGTGTGTGTGTGTGTGTGTGTGTGTATGCATATATATATTACAAAACATATTTTTTTTAACTTTAAAATCTAGATAAAGAAAGTTCAATCAGAATAACAATAAACTAGTCTAAGTGTAGCTAATAACATAAAATAGTGTATCTTTCTATAAACCCTTGAAATAAAATCCAGAATAATATGGTCTGTTTTTTTTCTTTTGCAACTTGCACCTGACCTGTGTTTTGGCAGTACAAGGCCATTGGGCTCAATTTAGCAGCTTAAGCCACAAAGCCTTCAACAAGATTTGGACAATGGGTGAAAATAATATCTCACCCAACACAAACAAACAGAGATGAGCTGTGAGTTTGCAGAACCCTCCAAAAAGCCCTGCTTTACACGCTATCAGGGGGATTATCTAAAAAGGAGAACAGCTATCCGCTCCGGGGCTAAACACACTTTTTGTTGTCCCTTTGCTTTATGGCTTCCCTCTCAGCGAGACAGACAATCAAAGCCCTCCTTGGGACGCAGGACACGCGTACCTCACTGCGAGGTTTACGGATACATTGTTTAATTAATAAACGCTGCCTTATTTATTCATTGTCCAGCAATAACCACGATGAAATTCTTTATGATACTTTGATAGACATGATTTACTGTGAGAAAACAGAGCTAACTGGAATTGTCACTTTTTGTGGGTAATGTGATAGCAAAGTCCACCGGAGAATATTCCCGTCATCAGTGTGCATGCTGCAGCTTAACAGTCAAAGCAACACACTCTTGAAATGCTCTTAACAGCTGCAGCTACCTGAAATCAATGTTCTCCTTGGCTCTAGTGACACTTTATCAGGTATTGATCCTGTTTTAAGCTATGCCACTTGTTCCATCTGCTACTCTGCATTTTCTGTCATTGTGTCCTTTACGCTGCATGGATTCAGGACGGTTACACCACCCTGGATATTTTTTTAAACATAGTTTTTTTTGTCCTCCACTGAAAATAAAATAACAATATTAACAATAAAATGTCTACCTGTACAGAACTGTTTTACTGTTCTGTAAAACAGTGGAAGCTTAAGATTTGTTGTTTACTTACACATTCCTCTAAGGACTTCACTTTTTTTCTTCTTAGATTTATCTGTGTACATGTGTACTGGATAGCCAGTGTAAAAACACAAAATGAGTTTTCTAAAAATCTTAAATGTTAACAGTAGTTTTAGAAATGCTTTAGACTTTTCCCCCAAGAATTTTTACATGGACTAGAGATGCAAATGTAGCACACAGATTTTTAAAATAGCTCTATTGCGGACAGCCCTTCAGACTGTCTAGGGCATCTAAAACAGCAAGCTCCTCTCAAGAGTGCTAGAATTACAACAGAATGAAGATTAAAAAATTTATATATATATATATATATATATATATATATACATATATATATATATATTATGTATATATATATATAGGCCTATATACATATATGTGTATATATATACATATATATATATATATATATATATATATATATATATAATATATATATATATATATATACGGCTCAAAAAATAAAGGGAACACTCAAATAACACAATATAACTCCAAGTAAATCAAACTTCTGTGAAATCAAACTGTCCATCTAGGATGTGTTATTTGAGTGTTCCCTTTATTTTATATATATATATATATATATATATATATATATATATATATATATATATATAAATCTAACTCTGATTCCTAATTGTTTTAGCAAAGGTGATCTTTAACAACTTCCTGGTCTCCTTTGAGTGAAACTGAAGCTTGATCCTTGGTAGGTTTCCAAAGTCCCACAAAGCCTTAACCTGGGAGACTCTCCCCCGTCCCCCTTTCCAGGGAAGTAGATACGGAGAAGGAGGTGTTTTGGTGGGTGGGTGTCTTTAGACTCAGCCGTGTCTGAGGTGTTCGGAAAAAAACCAAGGATCTGCCACATTATATGCTCCAACATGACTGGCAAATCCACCACGGTTAAACAAACTTAACCTTCATTTGTGAAACGGTGCAAATCAAAGGGCAAAAAACGACTTGTGCAAGTAATTACCACTGGGGGAGAGCAACAGGGTGAAGGAAGGATGGAGAAGAGGCAGAAGGGGAGGGAGGGGGAGCTGGATGATGTATAGGTGATGTGAGTGTGGTTGGTTGTAAGGGACAGCTAGGTGCTAACAGGTTGAATGCAAGGAAATGGGAATCATTTAAGGTGAGGGGCATTTTTAATGAGTTTGCTCAGAAATTGATTTTCCACTGTAATCTTTTATTTATATGCGGCCGGCGTTGTGTCCCTGGTGAAGGGAGGGTCAGCCCTCAGAGCACCCTGTCAAGGCACCCCACCCTCAAACAACACCCCAAAGCCCAGGGAAAATGGTATTCTAACTAAGGCAAATATTGCCCTGTCTTGGCTTAAGGGGCTGTTTGCTCTAAATGAAAAAAAAAAAAAAAAGTTGTCTGTTCCTTTTTTTTCAAATTAATAGAATACCTTTTAAGACAAAAAAAAAAAAAAAAAAAAACCTCTGCAGAAACAGTAATATTAACTACATTTCAGGCATCTCATATTGGGATCTTTATATTATTGCCAGATATTAACATTTTAACTTTATCATTATAAAATTAAATAAAAGTTAATTCTTAGCATATCTTAATTTATTTTGCTGCATTATAGATTATTAAAGAACTTCTGAAATTACTTACATAAAAATGCTTTTGTAATTGAACAAAGATCAATTAGTTGTTCATAAATCTAATTAATACATAAGTTAAATAAAATTTATTTTGTAGCACAATTTTACAGCAAATGTTTTCTTGAGACATTTTCCAAAAATTCAGTTAAACAGTACTAGTAAGTTAATTACTTACAAATTTATCCTAGTTAACAAACAATGCAGTCAAGTCCATTTAATGATAATGATATTTTTTGCAAACTGATCTATTTAAGTTGCACTTTTCATTTTAATATAATGTATTCAGTTTCTTGTTGACAACAATTTGTTATGTCAAAATAAACAAATGCTTGTTGCAAACAAAAAAATTCAGAAATAATACAATCTTAACAGTATTCTTGACTAATGACTATTAAAGACAGGGATCAATTCTGCCACAAGTCTGCAAAGACAAGCTGCTATGGATAATAGGCGGATGGATATTGACATTATTAAAAGTTGCAAAGGTACCCTGACATTAAAATATGTTTGGATAGGTTTTAGATTATACATTATATTTTATATTTTTGGACTATTATTCCTTGTAAATTCTTCTAAAGTTGTTCTTGTACAGTTCTACTTTTGTTTAAAAGTAAATATATTTCTAATACCATTTTTTTTGTAGGATGGCTTAATGATCTTTTAGGGTTTATAGATTAATATTGCTCTAAAATCAGTTGTACATCATTCGAGTACAGGGACAATAAAAAAGGAATTGCCAAACGCAAAGTCCAATTTAAATGTCCCTACCTATCGTGAGGTCTGTAAACTGAAACTGTCATCCGCGCTGCTTGCTTCTGCGCCACGTAGATCGAGACTCTAGTGTCATCTAGTGGCAGTAATAATAACTACAGCTTGTGTAGTAGTGGAGGTTTTTCCAGTATGAAAGAGACAGATTTGGTGATGTATGTATTAAAGGGATCTAGGATTGGTTGAACCTGTTGGCCAAAATATGTTGTACCTTTTCTAATAATTAAAAATTTGCTGTCTATCATACGCCAAAACTCGTAATTACTTCAAAAATGTACATCTTTTGTTATATTTTTCACCCGTGGTGGTCGCCATTTTTTCACCCAATGGGTTGATAATGGTCCATTCTGTACTGGAATCTAGAGAGAGTAAACACAGGAAGACTAACTTTTCCTGAGTTGTTGTTTATCATATTGCATTTGACTGGTGTAATTTTAGATAACGCCACTCTGTGTCTTTATAGTCTGTACTTAAAAAAGAAAGAAAGAAAAAAAAAACAATTCCATGGTAACAAATGGATATCTTTCAGTCAACTTACATTTTGTCAGCATATCTCTTTGCATTACTGATATTAATTGTTATTTTTTTTATCATCCCACAATTACTAAAACTGAATTTAGTTTGAAGTACAAATCTGAGAAGACTTTGTAGTTTCACTGCTTGTCTTCAATTTAACCAGCAGAGGGCGGATTGAGACTACCTGTTGCACAAGTTTCCCTTTGCACTTCACTAAAATTGTATATACTTAAAAATTAAAAATAAACCACTGGAGATTGAGAATTTTGTCCTTGTTGCTCTATTTGAAGATTCAGAAATCTACAAAAAAAAAAAAAAAAAAAAAAAAAAAATCAAATAAGAGACTTTTTTGCTTTGGCTTCATGAGGGAAGTAGTTATTAGTGTATTATTTTATTTTTTTTAATCCACTTCCACAATTTGTATATCAACTAAAAACAACAACTCACAGTGTACTTCATTAGTTTTTTATTTATTTATCAAATTACAAGAAAATATACTCTGTTTTCCAGAATTAATAAATACAATACAAATTTTCTTTATGAACAAATGCACAATTTACAAAGTGACAACTCATGCACAGCACCCTGTGCAATGAAGCCATTTATCACAGAATCATAACCGTCATTAATATGTTCAAATCTCAATGTTAAAGTAAATCTTTTCTACACAATATTAAAATTACATTAGGTCAAGACTCCAATTTTTTTGGAATAATCCACTGTTATGTGTTTGTTATTCTAATAGTTCGACAGGCTTGTCTATCCACGGCCCGTTGTTGTGCCTTTGTTACGAGCCTCTTCCTCACAATTTGATAGTGAGCCATTAAACACTTCCAACATGCCCTCCATGATGTCTCTGTACTGAGGAGGCTGACGGCAGGAGTGTTCCCTCTGAAGATCTGCTCTCCTGCTGGCTGAAGCTTCTCTCCATCTCGTGTCTGCGCGTGCTGATGATGGCCACTCTTGTTTGTCTTTATCACATACATTCCTCTGCTCTGGTACGGATGTAGTAGCGTCTTAAGTGTCTGACTGTGAGATATCTCTGTCTTGTGGTCAGGAGGTGAGCAGCATGTGTGACAAAAACCAGGCTAAAATACAAGACAAGGTGAGGGAAGTGTGAGCCAGCTGGGCTGAGCTGATGCTGTGCAGTGTGGGCGAAGGAGAGTCAGCGTGTCGCTCTATGGAAAAGATTTCCAACTGTCTGTGCTGTTCTTGATGGGTCAGCGGAGGCTCCACTGTTATATACCCGTTGATTATCCTCACATTAGGTGGTGGTGTGCTGGAGGAGGGATAAAAAAACAGCTAATTAAAACGTGTTTTTTTTTTTTTTTGTCAAACCATTCAGAGTTGTCTCAGTTTGAAAAATTATTAGGATGTTTTTACTACTCCCTCTGCAGCTGTCTATACGTTAATAAGACCAGGAACAGTTCCATATTGAATTTCTACCAGAGCTAATCTTGTAGCTCCGGTAACATTAAACAAGATCTTATCTTCATTCCATGATTATTTACATGGAAGTTTATGTTTATTTGCAAAATGAATCATCAATAACTCAATGTAAAATGCACTTAAGAAGTTTATATTAAGCTCATTGACCAGAGTACCTGATAGACCCTGACTCCCTAGTGAACCATCTACTACAGGTAAGACATTGACAGCTCACAACAAAATCTCCCCAAAAAAGATCTAAACTTTTTAGACCTGTATCTAATTTCTTTAAAATTGACCATATTTTATGTTACAGTAGTAAGTGGCTATTGCAATGTGTATTTTAAATATGAATCTTCTTCATGGATCACAGTTATTTGTAGATTAGTCGGTCACTTAGACTTAGAAGTATTTATTTGGCCTTTGACAATAATTTGAAAGAACCCAGATTTTAAATTACCCTTTAGAAAGAATATCGGAGTTAACTGTGACTAGAACCTGCCTGGTAAATTCAGTTCAGTTCAGTTTATTTTTATAATGCCATTTCACAACAAACGTCGTTTCGAGGTACTTCACAAGAAAGTAAATTCAATTAATAGCACAAGTATTCTAATTGATCCTAGTTATCAAACAGTGCATTAAGCTCAGTTTATTATTCAAATTTGTCTAAAATAAATAAGGAAATTCTGCTAAAAATTATTTCTGTGACATTCCTTCTTTCACATGTACAATTTTGAAAAACAAAATTAAAAAAGAAAATAAATAACTGGTCGCAGAGTAAAGCCAGAAAACTGTATCATTTGTCCATTAGTTATTTCTAGGCTTAACTATCATTATCCAAAAATCCTATCTGGTTTTTGTTCTCCAGTCCAACTCCTATTGAACCTTTCAGGAGTGGCTGTTCTTCATTGTTCCCACATGCTTGCTGAGAATGAAGCATCACTTTAAAACCAACTTTGAAAGTAATCTGTTGGCTTCCTCAACAAAGAACTCTTTACTAATTGGCATTTTATAATCAGTCAAGTAAAACTGTGTTGTTTTATAACTGATTTGGACTGTGAATAACTGCATCCGAATCTGGTTGGATTGGGTGAATTCCATTAATTTAAACATCATTTTGACCGAACTGGGTATAAATTAAACCCGTTTCTCTTGTAAACTGTCTCGCAAATTATGCCGACATCTGTTGTGAATTGGTGCTGTGCAAGTAAGCCGAATTTAAATTAATTCAATAAAGTCTCAAACATAAGCTGATTGGTAAAGTCTGCTTTGACTTTGATCACAGTAAATGTCTCACCTATCCCCAAAGCGAACCCACAGGTCACTGAACAGTCTGGGCCTTCCATGGCTGCGGTGGGCTTTGTGGGGCCGCTTGTGCCGTCCAAACTCCTCCAGCTGATTCAGGCTGTCGGGGAGAAGCATGTGAGGCAGCTCCTCCCCTTGCAGCCCAGGCACATCATCTGGGTCTTCCATCTCCTCCTCCAGACCGGTTGGCCAGCTGGTGGGAGTCACTGTACTGGTGTCTAAGGGCTCTTCAACAGACCTTGCTGCAGGCAGTTCTGGATCTCGTTTACTCCTGGAACAGAAAAAGAGAAAGAGAGGAAAATAAAACAAGGCATGCATGGAGACAATTATTAAAACATTTGATTGTATAAACCCCAACATAATCAGAGGTTTCACTAAAACAATTTAGCTCCACAGCTAATAGGAAATGGGAGTGATTTTTCTGTGTAAAGTGCTATGCTTTCCTACAAGTTTTAACCTGCAGCGAGTGAATGTTATTTCTTAGTGGTTTCTGACCACTCAGTCACTTTCCTCATCAAATACCCCAATTTGAATCAAGGACATGGACACCACAAGGAAAGCCTCACTCTATTAATGATACCCAGAGTGGCTTAAATACAAAGGAGCCAACATTACAGAAAAGTTCAACATTTGTGGTTGCCATATTTTGTCTACCAAGACTAACAATTTGACCAAAAAAGACCACCCAGAATCTTCCCTGAAAAAAATCAACGTAGTGTTCTTTCTTACATCCATTACTCCTACATTCTCTTCTTATGTTCATTTCTATTAGTATCCAAGACATTATAGTTTAAAGTCAATGAGCAATTAGTTGAATTCAAAAATACATCTTTGGTCTCAAAGGGAAGTTAAATAAATGAAAATTAATTAAGAAGTCTTCCTTACAGTGAAGATGTTAAAAACTGATATTGGTAAATAAATGTCTGTCAATTTAGACATACTTTCTATGAAAGGTGCTTGCAGGTGTCTGCAGGAGGCAAATTTTTGGAGCTTTCTTCTCTTGTAATGTTTCTCACTGCTGAATTTTGAAGTGCTTTACAGTAATGAAGATGAATCCACACAAAACAGCACAGTTAGCTTTAGATTATTAAAATAAATGAGCCCAATTTGTGATTTTATCTGGAGGTGAAAGAACAAGGTGGATATCAGTATCACATTTGGAGAACGCAAATGGAACCTTTTCACTTATCAATGAAATCAATAAATTCTTAGCCATGCAAGTGAGATGAATTTCTATCTTAGTGGCTCGGTCAGCAGTGTGATATCTCCAGCCCTGCTGTTGAGTTACTGTGGAGCAAAACCCAGTTTCAAATGGTTCTGTCTGTCATACGGTAGCATTGCTGCTCTTTAAGTTATTCCTTGACACAATCCAGGTATCAGGGTCACAACTTTCGTGAACACCTGTCATGCATCTTGAAGTACACATGCATATTGTATCATCTGACATCAGTAAGGTGCAAATGTATCTTTGCATGCATGTGTGGGTTTTGTAACCACAGCAAGTTAACTCACTTGTTAACTTTAACAACATGAACCACCAATGAATAAAGCCTTCAATTGGACAGAGAGGGGTAGGAGGGTTAGTTTTGATGCTTTAATTTGCAAAGATTAATTCTCTAAATTGATGAACGCTATTGCTTTTACGACAGCAACATGATTGTTTCTTTTGTACCTTGCTTTTATTTCTGTCTTACTCCGATTTAAGTTGCTTTTGATATCATTTTATGGGCAGATGGATTAAGGCCCACGGTAATAGGGAAGCTGCAGAATGCCAAGAACTGGAGGTAGACAAACTCAAACACTGGTTGGCAGAAGGTTTTTGTAAAGACACTCAGCCTAGCCAACTCCAATTTTCTGTGAGGTTCTTGCATGTAGTGAACATCTGAGAGCTTAAGTGTGTGCAGTGCTGCGCCTCCTTGGCAGTGTACCTCATTCTACTCACTCCTGCAAGCACGTGTGTGGGCATGTGCTCATGTGTTGTGGTGAGAACAAGCAGAACAACTGTTGGCAGCTTTCTTTGGCAGCATTAGAGCAGAGGTTGGTGAAGAAGAGATGCACTAAAGTGATGGAGGTGATGATGTTTAAAAGTATTCCAACATAGCTGAGTTGAATTTGTTACTTATCTCAGTTTGGGTTGTATTTGTCCACAAAGAGCTGCTATAAATCTACAGAGTCTAAATAACTCAGCTGTCGAGAATTAAATAACTAAAACCAGGCTGCAATGCATTGAAAAAAAACCCCAAAAAACAAAACCTTTTGACCTTTTTCCTATTTCGTCAACTTGGAGCAACAAACAATCTGAAAATCTGGGGAGCATATGTTTTTAGCCCACTGGAATAAATACTTTTGTAGCGTTGCTTTTCTCTGATATAACAGCTGCAAGTCTTTTGGGATATATCACCTTTACACATCTAGAGACTGAACTTTATGACCAGTTTTCTTAACATGATTTCTTAAGCACAGCCTGACTGTGTCTGCCGTTCATACGCAGGAATAGATTTAGACCAATATCAGTCTGTTGTAACCCTAGCTTGAATGATCAGGGGTATGGTCCCATAGGCCCCACTTCCTTTTCCCTGCTAAAGAATTCCCACAGCAAGATTCGGCCACCACCATGTTTTACTCTGGGGAAGGTGCATTCAAGCTGATTTACCGTATCAACCCACAACACATAGCATTTTGTAGTCAAAAGTAGTACTAGTAAAGATACAATTTTGGTATCTTCTAACCAGAGTACCTTCTTTTCTATAGCTCCTCCAGAGTTGCCATGATCTTTTGAAAGCTTATCTGATTTAAGCCATCCTTATCTAGTTTATTGGTTGAGATAGATGGGTATGTCTTGTTAGGTTTGCACTTATGTCACACGCTTCATTTTTGGACGATGGATCTAGCAGTGCTTTGTGGGATGTTCAGAGCTCTGGATGTGTGTATATAGCTTAAACCCTCTTTAAAGTTCTACACAATGTTATGTCTGACATGTCTGAGTGTGTTCCTTGGTCATTCTAATGCTGATTTTTCATTAATGTTCTCCAAAATACGTTTGCAATCTTCAAAAAACAGTTCTAATTTGCTGACTAAGTTAACAAATTGAGTGGCATCTGAAGGTAATTGGTTGCACTGGATTTTATTTCAGAGCATTTATGAGTGTAGGGGACTTAACACAAACACATGCTATATTTAACATTTTTTAAAACAATTTTTGAACAACTTCTTTTATTTTCCTTCCACTTTAGAATTATGGTCTTCTTTGTGTTGGTCTGTCACCTACAATCCAAATAAAAATATCCAAATAAATCTTATTGACTGTTGTAACATAATATCTGCAGAGGTTTTGGTTTTTGATAGATGGTCTGTATTATGGTGAAGTGTAGGATTTGTTTACCACACAGTTATTTGCCCTTTTACCTTACTTACTCTGTAACTTGTTCATGATGGTCAGCGAGAAGGTGAACAATTTCATAACCGTCTAGCTTGAGTATATCCAGGACACTGTGGTTCCCAAGGAAATGACCTAAAAGTGGAAAAAAGCAGAAAAGTAATGGGGAAATTTACTTTATAAACAACTTGTAACAATGTTCTCGTTTTATCTTAATGACTGAATATTGCTTGATGGAAATTAAAAAAGGCTCATAACACATTCCTGCATGAAACAATCGACACATTTTCAGAATTGATCATGCATTTTCCACATGTTTCTTTCTTTACCAATAACAATAAAATTCTGCACTCTCCATGAGTCCTTGTACCTCAGCCACTAAGCAGATATGCCTGGTGTTGGTATTAAGGGAAGATAGACTCCATTCAACTATCAATGCACAATATGTTATTAATTTGCAGTTTGTACATATAACACATGAAATGCTGTATTATCAAATGTTGCAAGTGAACCTTTGCAATAGCAAAAATCATTGACTGATGTAGCGATGAATGTTGAACTAAATATAATGCATGTCTAAAAGGTGCCTTCCTACTATGTGAACCATTGCGTGTTATATGTAGTTCTGCCCAAACAATTTTAGCTGAAAGTCAACAATCTCAAAATCATGCTCTGCACCTTTTTACACAGAGGGCTTTTTTTTCTTTATAACATCCTGTTCATCTTCCATACGCTATAAGATTTAAAGAAGCTGCAAACTAGTTTAAAAAAAAGAACTCTTCAATTGAACTAAGATTATCTGCTCATTACCACAGAGAGCAAGCATTCTCTGATTAAACAAGAGATTGGTCATGTCAATATAGCTATCGAGTCAAATTTAAGGAAGAGCCTTTAGGTGGGACAAAAAGCGCTCATGTCACTCCTGCTTTAAAATTTACACTGGTTAGAGGATAATTGTCTTTCAAATAATTCTTACAAGGTGACTAAATCTGCACGGATTTTAGGCAAAAAATATTTCTTTCACAAACAATTTTAGATTTCATTAGTGAGAAAAAGCAGAGAAGCTTTCAAATGCAGAGAATGTTCAATTGCAGTCATGCCTTACATCTGCTAGGCTTACTTGTTGTTTGGTAATGACCCCACATTGTTGACACTCAACCTCTCGCCTCTCCTCCAATCATCCATCACTTTCAGTCACCTTGTCTGTGATTCCCTCAGTCTAACATCAAACATGCAGGCCTCAGACACACACTGATGAAAGCTTTTTTTTTTTATTTCTGCCGTCGGCCGATAATCCTGCATGTCACTCAACTCAGCAATAAGCCGTTCTTTAGCCTGACATCACCTTTGCAAGCACACATACTCTATGAGAGGAATTCATATTTGTGCTCACACAAAGGAATTCGCTCTCTCACTCTCACACACCTCAGCTCTCTCCAGCAGCTTATTAACAACATGCTGACAATAATCAAGCCTCTTATTTGCTTTCTGTCAGGGCCCTCTGCTCCCACTCAGCTCTCCACCTCCTGTCAATTTTATCATTATAATGTTCCCAATCATTCCTGAAAGTCAATGAGAGAAACATGCAGCGTTACACTTTCTTGGCAGGCAAGTTCAAAGGCAGTCCAAGGCAAGGCCACGGAGTCAGAGGAGGCTGCTAACAGCAGTGTCGGCAAGATCAGACGGGATTACACAGAGGACCGAGTGTGAGGTTTTGTCTAGGTGAAAGTGATTCTGTCTATTTATGTATAAATGTGTATGAAAGTGGCTTCTTTATCTGCTGGGCAATATAAACCAAGGGTAAAATTAGGTAATTTTCTCAGTTATTGCCACGTTTTCTTTATGACACCCATACTGAAAAAGTTAAAGCAATAAACTTTATTAAAAACAGTTGCACTGTTAATGGCAAACATTTGACAGCAGCGAAAGGTTGTTTTCATTCGTAGCACTGGACCAACATAGCAAAAGAAGTAGAGCTGGAAACTGCTTCTCGATGAGTATAATTGGTATTATATCACCTATAGCAGCAATACCAATCAGGTATCACTTGCATCTCACTGAGATTTCCACTGTAGATAATGACACTGCATCACCAACTTCAGCATTTCCTCACAAGGTCTTTGGGTTTTGTTCAGGGATTGATTTGCACATTTATATGTTCATCTGTGGGACACAGAACTCGCTTTTGTTTCTGAGCGGTACGATTGTTGGACCAGCTGCACAATTCTCTTCCTGATGTCTTGGCTGATTTCTTTTGACCTTCCCATCTTGTCAAAAAAAAGAAACCAACCTGTCCCTGGTATGGTCTTAAAATAAAACCATAGGTGTTCACCAATTAACTCAAATGTGTTACTTAACCTATCCAGATTGTAGAGGAACACCAAAAGGTTTGACCCAAGTGATAGAATTTAAATAATATATATTTCTGATACTTACCAAATATATGTAAACTTCTAAATTTGAAGAAAGCTACAAAAAAAGCCCTTAAAAAATGTTATTCCTAAATTCTCCAATATTTTGCAAACAGAAATAATTTTAGTAATTCTAACCAACCTAAAACAGGAGAAGTTTGGCCTGATTTGATTTTGGACAATGATACATACTGAGATGTATCAACATTTGATGCAGAAATTTTCTTTACCAGAAAGTTATTTCTCTGTTACCCCAGAAGCTACACAAAGAAATCTGTGAATTTGAGAAACTTCCTATCATCATATTCTTCTTTTTTATTCAAAAGACCACTTGTCTTACTCACTGAGGCAACTTTAACCTATATAAACCATTTCACAGGTTAAAAGCAAGTCTGAAAGTTTGACATGAAGACAATTTACCATTAAAACAGAGTATGAAATAAGTATTCTGTTTACAGATATTAGAAAAGTGAACCTTCACAATTTTGTGTTGTATTCAGACTACTCAAATTCAGTTAAAAACAAACTTAAACAATATGGAACAATTTCTAACATTAGGAAAAGGCCACTATTATAAAGGACTGAAAAAGATTCAGCTTTTGGTCAGTAAAGGTTCAGCTCACCTACATAACAGCATTTTTATTAAAAGCTGTTAATGAAAAATAACCGTTGTCCACTTTCAGACTGTCCACATTGTACATGTGATGGTTTGTTATGTTCAGGATCATTAACATGCACCCCGTCCTTGAAAAACCTACTGTACTCATAAACAAAATTGGTAAACAATAACAAATCTCTGGTCTGGGTCTCGACTCAAAACAAAACACAATCAAGCCGTCCTGGTCAGGGTGAAAAAAAAAAACCACATCTAAAAAATTATGTTTGAACTAACATTTGAGGGATTGCATGGTTCTCCTTGATTTGATGCAATTTGTCAAAGCAAACAGCTGTGTCCGAGTTTCCTACAGATCTGGTATTTTGGAGAAAAAAAAAATACACACCAGCTTTTCATCTTGCAACAGTGGCAAAAGTATTTGTGTCACGTAGGTTTCCTCCCCATATGTGAAGGAGTTAGAAATAAAAGCTCTTGAATGTGCATAGGCGGACGAGCTTGTGTGTTTGCTAGTGAAGTGTCCAGACGGTAAATTGCGGTGCTTTAGAAGCAGAGAGTAGACCCAACAAACAATTTCACTTGTCAAGATGTAATAAGAAGTCAGCTGATCCCTAATGGCACCTCTGCCCCATTTGGCATTCCCGAACTGGCTGTAAAGATTAAATAATAAAAAATAAACTGCTTGTTCCTGTAAAATCTACTCCTACAGTTACAGATCCACAGTTTTAATCTTTCACTGAGACAATTTGATTAAAACCCAACAAAACGTATTTTGTTTCTCTGAAATTGTGTTGGTCTATGTTTGGTTTTGGCCACACTGCTGTAATACCTCTTAAAAAAAAAAAAAAAAACAACTGGTAATTTAATCTATAAGAAGTATTATTTTTAATTGGTGATTTATTTGTTTTTTGTGGGTCATGGTTGGGATTGGCATATAAAACAACATCTTGGGAGGCAGAATCTTGTTCTGTTAAATGGTTAAAAGGGCATAATATAAAACTTCAGTTTTAAGTTTAGTTTTATGAAATGAGGGCAGTCATTAAACTGAATAGCCCTTGCTGGTATAATTGGGCAGTCTAAATATTATCCAACAGAACCAAATAAAAGGTGTGTTTGTATTTTGTTATGCTGAATCCCCAAAAACTGAATTACCCAAACTAAACCAAAGGCCACCAGCATGACAAGAAGCAGCAGGAGATGCCTGTCTAATTTCCTGTCAGAAACAGACCTGTTGGTTTTGCCTTAAATCTAAACCTGCCAGGGGTTTGGATAATTTGACCTGGAAATCTAAGAAGAATGCCGAACAGGCTAAAAATACATCAACATTTGTTTTCAAGAAGCTCATACATACTATATATATAGTTAAGATCACGTTGTCTGGGATTTGTCTCCTGTAGATGCCAAAACATGAAAAGATTATGCTTGTATCCAAAGAAAGTTTAAAGTGTGTGAGTGCCAGTTGGTGTTAATTTTCATAATTTACTACTTGCTTTATTACTTACTTTATATTAGTAAAGCAGACACCAAGACACCACAACATAATGCATCTTGTCAGAATGAAAACACTGAAACTATGTAGCGGTTTAAAGTATTAGAAATGATAAAGTCAGATCAAGTTCCTTACCATTTATTTTAAGTCTTATTTTATTTATATATATATATATATATATATATATATATATATATTCCAGAATAATCCATTTATTCTATTCTAGTTTGCCTTTATTTCCACAGGGGACAGTAATTCTGTAAATACTGTTTCATAACAGTGTTTCACAATGTAAATTTGATTGTGATTTTTGGATATGGTACATGGTGCAGAGCTCTCTCGTGTGCTGAGGGTCTGTTTTTCCAACAGTTTTAATAGTTTGTACATGATGTTTCTCTGCAAATGGCAGGTTTGTAGGTTCATGCCGTATGAACTGCTGGACCAGAGATCGTTTATTGTATCCTCATCAGCATCATCATGGTGGTTAATCTTTCCAGTAAGCTGCGGCTCTGCATAAGGCAAATTGCGGCAACAAACCTCTTACAACCTCTTTCACATATCACTCAACCTCTGATTTTTCCTGCCAATTTGCTGTCATCACTATTTCAGCAGATATACTTCATGTTTGCTTAAAAAATATTTGGTCATAATGCGCAATTATGTCTTTTTGCATTGCATGCCACTTAAACCAAGGTTTTTCTTATCTGCCGCTCCAGGGAACAGAGTTAATGACCCAGCAACTCATCAGTTTAAAAACCTTTCCATCTTGCTCCGATCTTACATTGGTGGTCTAGCACACTTCATCTGTGTGCTGTGACTGGAAGTATTTTTTGACCGAGGCCAGTGTCATTATGTCTGGTGTTCCAGACATATTTCTCTGAAAAACTACTTGCTGTTGTCAATCCAGTAATTGCACGGTGTTCATACCAGTTAAGCTTTTTCACATTTTGCCACAACCACAAACTTTGATTTATTTTATTGTGATTTTCTGTGATACACCAACATGAAGCCGCACATCATTTTCAAGTAGAAGTACTAGAATCCGGGATTTTCAACCGCTTGTTTTGTTAATTTAAGTCTGAAAAGTATTGCCTGCATTTGTATTCAACTCTGACACCCCTTCAGAAAAAAAATGTTCAACTGCTGAAATTGAACTCATGAATTGTCTTTGGAGGTCCTCTAATTATAAGATAAACTTTGTGTGTAAAAGTCTGTGGAATTTAATCCTACTATAACTCCAGCTGTTTTGTGAAGGCCTAAAAGATTTCTAAGTGTATGTAAAAAAAAAAAAAACAGGACTCAAGAAGTCCAAGGAGACAGGTTGTTGATGAAGTTATAGAAAGGTTTAAAATAGGATCACGTTACAGAAGAATATTCCAAAATTTTGAGCATCCCACTGTGCAAAGTTCAACAGGCATCAGAAAGTGAAAACGATATGGTAAAACTGCAAACCTGTCGAAACATATCTGTCTATTTAAAGTACTAATCAGGTGTTGGGAGCAATATGCTGAGTAAGACTTTCTTCAGTTGGTACAGCAAAGCTGCACAATGCATTAAAATGTCCAGTATTGTAATACTTTTTTTCAGTTTCTATTCAAGTTGTTGGTAAATATTTCACAACACTCCACTGAAGATTGTCATTTTAATTCCCATGTATGCTTGTCTTTAGTTACATTTTTTACACTGTAACTCCAAGCGAGTCAATAGCCCGTTTACAAGCAGCAGCTCTTCAGTGAAACCATAACATTTTTGTAGTGATTAGATCACGTGTTTACACATCTCCAGTGATTGTTGTTTCTGACACCAACACTTTTTGAAGTCAGGTCTCAGAGTGAAACTTTTTGGACTAATGACACGGAAGCACATGCATGTTTTGGAGGTTGTTGCCCCATATAGTCGCCTGACATGACACCTGAGGATTCAAGGAGTCTCTGCAGTCTTGTCTAAATGTGGAACTTTTCCCAATAAACATCCGAAAATACCGGCAGTTTCCAGACAGCGGTCTTGCGTAAACATAGCCTCAATCTCCATGCTTATCTGTTCTTCAGTCAGTTCATCGCTCTTGCGAACATTTCCTTTTGAAATGTACAGGTGGAACTACAAAGCAACAGTGGAGAGAATAGAAGAAAGAGCAAACGAAAAAAAGAAAAATAATTAGTCATCTGAGGTTCATCCAAGTGTGAAGAAAACCGGACGAGAACGATGTGTATTTTGTTGTTTTTCACAAAGCAAATGTGTTTGCAATTAGACCATGTAAACACTGTAGCAACTGATATGTCGGGTTGGTTTAGAAAATCCCACAAGGCTTGCACACAGACCACCTCGCATGAAAATTGCATAAACAAATAGCAGAATAAGACAGAAAGACAGGGTATAGGCTCGCAGAATTATTACTACAGTTATATGGGATGAAAAAGAAAAGAAACAAAACTGTAAACAGTACAGACATAGTCCGGTCATAAACTAAGAGAAAAATGCAATAGTGGGAACCATCCACCACACTAAAAATACATGTTTGGTTCTGTTACTATATCATGGTTCAAACAAAAGCAAGCTCTTTTCTTAAAGGAAGACAAAATTGAGAACAGAAAAAGGAGACAAGTCCAGTGAACTGAGGGAAAAACGTTTCTATAGATTTGCACCTCTTTAGAGTTATTTGAAAATGTGTCTCATCTATGTCCAGACAGAGATGATGAGGGGAAAATTCCTCTAATTTCTAAGTGTTTCCCAATGTGTATGTAGGTGTTAAAGAGGTAGTAAAATAAATACATCAAATGTATTGGACCACCATGAATCACCAGAGGAGTATCAAAGCCTTTGCGAATGTAATTTACAAGTCTCTGAAGTCGAACAGGCACTGTAGCCAGTTGAGGCACTTTTCACTGCCTTCAGTGACATTTCAGCCACTTTGGTCATTTTTTTATTTTATTTTTTATTTTCTTATGTTTGTTTTATCGAGTACATCAGCGCAATGTAGTGACTTTTTTTTCCCATGTTTGATTATATTTATACACTTCTCCATAGTGGCTATGGCCGAGAGTGGTTTTAAGCCAACTGCATGTTTGGAGGTTTGGTTTCTAACCCTTCCTTTTGTTTTTGGTGAAGACGTAGAATATAATAGAGAACCAGTATATAAATAGCAAAAGTGTAGTGTGAGGATGTGTGGGAAGTCAAAACAGGACAGTAAGGGAATATGACATTTCCTGAAAAAGACATTAGATAAGCTTCTAAAATCACAAATTTAGCTTATTAAATCAAATTGAAATCCATTTGTTTTCCACTGGTTTCATTTCATTTTCTACCATGGAAGCATGATAAATTAATTACACTGTGCATTTAATGGGATGACATTATGCTATTTCATTGCATAAAATGTGAATTTCAGATTTCAGTGAAGTATAAAGAATACTGGTCAAACTAAGTGAAAAACGTCAACATTTTAAGGTGTTATATATATATATATATAAAACTGTACATCTTTGAAGACATATGGTAAACAGTTTTGTCCCACACTGCGTCTCTCACTTTGTTTACCTTTGTAAATCTGTAACCTTTTATTAGAAACACTGAGAAATTTAATATTTCAGAGATTATGGTTTAGGCAGCAGCATACTTGTACTATAATCACAGGGTTGATGGTTTCTGCTCCAGCACTGGCTTCTGTAGATGGTATAACAGCTTGTATGCACAGCAACATTTTGGATCAGTTGTGATTATAATCTAATGTTAGAATACTTCTAATTTATTTATATATATAAAATATCCATAGGGGAAAGCACTTTGTCAGACAGCATAAAAACAAAATGATCTTACATGGTACCCAATATTAATGTCAGTGTAGAATAATATGAATCATTACAATTAATATCTAAAGCTTGCTCCAAAAATACTTATTCTAATGCATGCCTTTTTTGTTTGCAAAAGACTTGATCTTGGTTATGAAACAGTAAATGTGCTAACCTTGCTATTAGAAGCAGTCAATAATTCGTACACCTGCTTGTGTTGTATGAGAAAGTTTCTTTATGACTAACCATGTGTAGTACCCCCACATTTTCCTTTGCAGAACCCATGAGTAATGCAACAAAGATTTTAATAAGCCCAGCACCCCTGTGCCTTGCAGTGAACTTCCATGTATAGTTTAACAGCACTGGGCTCCTTCTATAAATCACACATGAGCTTTTCTATTAACAGAGCAGAGCTGCAGAAACAACTGCCCCCATAGTTCTGATGTCTTTCACATCAAGTGTGAGTCTAAAGAACTATAATCCACATTTCAGGATCATGCTGGATTTCTTTAAGAGCATAAATGGGTATTTGCCAAACAGCCCCATTCACCATCGGTCTTCTGCCACCCATTCCTCATCTCAGTAATGACTTCATTTCCTTTCTATGCGGCAAGGCGTAAGTCTATCTCATTGCACCGCGGTGAGGGTTTATGAATGACAAGCATTGATGGAGCATACATGTGCATGTTCTGGTTGAAGACAGATCAGGAGAGCTGCAAGGATCACGTCCTGGGGCATAAAACAGTGACGTGGTGGTCTTGACAGTGGTCTCTGTAAAAACAAAACCTGGTGGAACGGCTCAGTCGCTCATTGTTGGGGACTTGGGAATCCACTACGTTTAAATATTTAGACTGAACTTGCTGCTTCCATCTGGAACGTACGTAAAAAAAAAAAAAAAGTTAAAAAGTGGAACTCCACATATTGAAATAAAAATGTGACATCTTTATTTTGCAGGTGAAAATAAATGAAGATGACTTCAGGTTTTCAAATAAGCGCACAATTTGATAGTATTTGTTATATGTAGTATGAATATCCTTCACATTTCTAAGTAATTTTTCAAACAGGACCAAAACATACATTTGTGTTCAGAGCTCTTGAAGGAGGCGGAGCTATGCGTTACATCTTTGTGGTCAAACACCACAATCCTCAGTGCTCTGTTTTGCAGATCCCGATCAGGATTACCAGGTAGAAGCAGTTTTTGTTTTTAAAATTGTACGTAATTTTGGAGAACTGAAACGTGATATAATAACTCTGATTTTCAGCGCTGTGTCATAACTCCATTTAATAGGTGGAAAGTCATAGTGTTTACATTTTTCCTTTATAATTGTGCATAATTTCAATCACAATTGTGATCAAGAAATTCTATGAATAAAAAACACAAATATTTTAGACTTTTTCTTTATTTGGCCTTTAAGTTAGTCTAAATATAGCATTTAATAGGAAATAAATAATGAAAGAACATGTGACATCTGCCCTCTTTTTTATTTTTTCCTTTTTCACTTATTACTGCCTTTTTCCACTGTTATAATTTTAATTAGAAATCAAATGCAGGCCTCAATTGCACAAACATATTTCTGTTTACAAGTGTTCAGGAGCGTGGCTGTGAATTTAACCAAATATAAGTATGTGTGTTTTTTTTTGTTGTTTTTTTTCCTTTCAAGTTGTATCGGCCCTGGCTAAAACCAATGTATCACATTAGCTGTTTCTCACAGCCTGCAGACCACCTGGTTTTTATTCCTGCCCTTTAATCAGGATCTGATTTACACCTGGGACAACAGGTGGATGCAGTTAAGGAACAGGTCCCTGTTGCAGCAGATGTAATTTCTGCTGAGAGCATGTAGATCATTTTAAATACTAGAAAAGAGCCGGAAGCGACCCCTGCGTGTTTAATGTTGCATCAAATTTTCTGGGCAATAACATGTACTTTCACTTCCAAATGAAGCGTGAAATCTTCGAACAACCTAATGAGCTGTACTGATTTAATTACAGAGACAAGTCTAATCAGTGCAGCAAATAGTTACCAAAATAAAATGCACAAGATCTGAGCTCAAATGTAGCAGATACTGCAACTTACATTTGAGCTCAGCTCTGCAGGGTTGAAGTGAACACCAGAGGAATCTGTCTATCACTAAGAAGACTTGGGAATTGCCACTAAATTGTATTTTGGGTCGTCAGAGTAAAAGGCAAAAATTACAAATAAATCCCAAGTTTTAGATTTTATTTGCAAATTTGGAACCAGATACAATTTCCAAAATCTTTCCAACCTGTAACTTAGTCAGAAACAAATTGTGTAAAACAATTCTGCCTGAATTTCAGAAACTATAATTGCAGTTTTTAGTGATTTCTGTGATAATAGAAATAACTATTTCTAATATAATTAATAGAAATGATTAATTTCTAATTAATTTAAACAAAAAATATTCTTCATGAAAAACATTCTTACACTTTAGCATCAAGCTGCAGTATGTAACTTTTATAAACAACATGCTTTTTTTTTTTTTAATATCTGTTAAAACTATCACTATGTTGTGACGGTATAAGATGAGACAATCTGTGTATAGATCAAACTCCTCGCTAACTACCTGCAGAAATACCCAGTCAGAAAAACAATCATAGCCAGGTGGAGGGCGTTATCGCTGTCAATCACTCGCGTATATGCGCTGCATTCACCTGCTTTCTGCTAGATTCCAGGTAGTTCTCCATGCCAGATTCTGTCATGAATGCTAATGGCCATCAGTGATGGCAGATAAATGGTTTTCCTGTAATGGTCAGCTGAGTTTCTCCATTAACACAATGAGTACAGTGCAGTCATTCTGACAAAATTCTTTAAAACACGTTGGTGTTTAGAGAAACACTAAATCTCCCGACAGCCCAGGAGATACTGATATTGCACTCACAAATCACAACACTTTATTGTCTTAAACATTGCATAGTAGCAATTCAAGGCTTCCTTTAAGTTTCTGATATGGAGTTATTTAACATGCAGATCTAGTTTCTTGGAAACCAAAGCACACAACACATCCAGATGTCCCTCATAAGGAAGACAAACGTAGAAGACTCGTCATGCATGTTTCTGCCAGAATTTGTAATATCACAGCTTATTCCCAAAAGCCATTTGCGTTTTTCACGTAAAAAGCTTTGGAAAGTCTTTTTTAAAGTTTGCTATTTCCACCAATCTTTTCCAGCACTCTACTTCAAAGAGAGCAGAAGATGTTGATAGAAAACATGCGTGTCACACCTTCACCACATGTCCAAATAAATTTGTTCGAAAGATTCACATTCCAGACACATCGCTTCAGAAATTAATTCACTGGGCTTTAAGCCGCAGCTCAACTTTATACTGGAGCCGGACAGACGATTACCCCCTTAGAAAACAATATTGAACAATAAACTCTAGAAGCACTGCACAAAAATAAAAACACTTGTTTTTGATCCCATTTTTGATGTCCTGAGCAGATCTGTAATATTTTCTACATAAACAAAATAAAAATTTCTCTCAAATATTGTTCACAGATCTCTCTAATCTGTGATTTGCTCCACCTGTGATGTGGTATGTCACAGGTCACTATCACAGATTTAGACAAACGTGTTAACAATATTTGGGAGAAATTCTTATTTTGTGTATTTAGAAAATGTTTTAAATCTCTGCTCACAAAAAATGGGAACAAAAATGTTGTGTTTATATTTGTTCAGTGTATGTGTTGAGACCAAACTGTAATAAGAAAATCACTACAATAATTGGCACTGACTGACCACTAGCTATGTGAAAGTGAAGAGACTACATGAAGTCAGACAGAGGTGGACAAAATACAGGGCTGGTTGAATCTTTAGTGACGAAAACGACACAGATGTGAAGGATTAAGAAAGCAGACATAAGACAGACACTGATAGACAAGCAGAAAGCCGAGTTTTGCAGCAGACAGTCTGAAGTGAAGGCTGAGACACAACGGCAGACAAACAGATTCGGAAAAGGGCTGAAAAGGCAGATATGGTCTGAAAGGGGAAGAGTCACAGAGTGACACGCTCTGCAGGCAGGCTCTCTCCCCAACTCATCACCTCGACACCACAATGCCACAAAGGAACCTAAAACACATGGATCCATTCTGTCTGTACAATTTACTATAATTAGCTGAAAAAAAACAAAGAATAACTCTAAAATCCCAGACTTCCAAACAAAAAAAGCTACACTTTTGACAGTGGCTACTATTTTGGCGATAAATATCTGCGGATTATATGACTCTTTCTTTTTGTCTGGAACGTAGAGGGCCACTTGTGTGTGAGTGCACCGTCAGGAAATTCCAGGGGATGTTTTCAATAAGGATGGGCTGCAGCAGCCAAGGAAGTGGCAAATGAAAACCCGATGAAGAACATGGTGGAACATTGTTTGCCCTTGAAGTGCTCCACAATTTAGCACAGATAATTCACATGTGCGTTTGGGTAAGATTACAGATTTTCTTTTGTGACCCAATGAACTGAGAACACGCAGACATTGACAACTGAGGCTTATAACGAACAAAGAAAAGTGTTCATGGAGCTTTCATAAAAAGTTTGTAAGCGACCGATTTAACTGTTATTATGTGGTAATGCTGTGACAGTTTGTCAAGGAAGAAAGTGTGTTCAAGTGTTTGCAAAGTGTTTATTTGGCCTATTGAATGCTTGGTCATGCTTTAGTGGATTATACCCATTGGCCCCCATTACATGATCTTAAGAGTGAACAGTGGTGACCACAGTGCTGCACAGGATCAGATTCTTGGAGGAGACAAAGGCCAACAAACAGAAAAGGAACATGGAAAAGCTTAAATAAATGCCTGATTAAGATCAGCTTAGTAATACACAGTGATATTCTAACTACGGTTCATTTGAACATGTGGCTGTGTAAACCCATCATCCACACAAAACATTGCAGGAAGTTGGACTCTTACCTGTGAGTTAAGTTACTGTTTGATAAAACTTGATATTGCCTGCTTGTTTAGTATGTTCACATTTGATTGCGGATTTTACTTTTAGCTCATCCAAGTGACCACAGGTAGCGGGTTCTGTGTAATAGTTTTCTCATCCTAACAAGCATCTTCCTCTTTCTAGACCTAGAGAGAAGCAGGCTACCAGTATTCTAGACAGTGCGACATGCACATTTGAGGAGTTATTTATTTATTTATTTTTTTTATTTTTTTTTACAACCAGCACTACACTACCACTTGTTTGTCTGCATAATTTATCCTCAAATGTATTTTCCTAATCATGTGACATATTACATTTGAGTTAAGTTTAACTATGGAATATTGTCAATTTGTGGATAATCACATTTGTAAAATGTCACTTAAAGTCGTCGACAAAAGCCCAAGTAGTTCATAAAATTTTAGCCCAAGAGAGACTGCTGGTATGTTACTATCAAATAACTGGCCAAATGTGGCTTAGTAACAGGAATAGTCCTTTTGCAATCTGAATATTGGGGTTTTAGTTCCAGATTCCTGCTCCCACTGATCTGCATATTGGTGTGTGAATGAGTGGAATTGGGTGACTTTTACTGTAGCGTAAAGTGCTTTGAGTGGTTCCTACATCAGTGGTGTCCAAAGTTAGTCTATAAAGGCCAGAATCCTGCATGTTTTAGTTTGATTCAACAAACCTGAATCAAATGATAGTTCATTAGCAAGCCTAGCAGAACTCTGGCATGCTAACAAGGTAGTTGGACCCGCTGAACCAGCTTTGCTGGAGCAGAGACATGTTTAAAACTGGCAGGACACTGGCCCAGAAGGACTGGATCGGGACACCAATGTCCTACATCATTGTCATGTTTGTTGCCAGTGTGTCTTGGCTTTTTCCTTTCCTCAAAAGCTGCATGTTACCCAGAGTTTTCCATTCTGCATTGCCTTTACTACTAGAAGATGTGCTGCCAGATCTTGCGTCAAGTAACTTCATTTTTTAAATGAACCAAAAGTGACTATTGACTTCCAAATTGTCCCTTTCCATTTACTGTTTGCTTTAATAATGACAGCTAAGTGAAACCAAAGCCCTTTCAACATTTCTTAGACACATTTGTATATTGTGAAAATGTGTCTAAGAATGTGATCGTTTTTATTCTGATTTACAGAATAAAAATTTGACTTGTAAGCTAATTTTACAAACAATTTATAAGTAAGAAGAAAGCTGTTTATCTAGATATGAAATGCAACAGCTTTGAATGAATTGGACATCATTAAAACAATGGACTCTAATTGTCTACTGTATGATAATTTGCTGCATATCCACTTTTAAGATAAAAGCTTTTAATGAGTCACCTGGTTGGAGCTAAAATACGATTCCACATTGCATGTTGTTTTCTATACATTCAGCAAAAAAAATGGGAACAAAGTGTGCTATTGTAATAAGCTGCAAGCAAAAAAAGTCTTCAACTCCAACTTACCTTTTTTTCTAATTATCTAGTTATTTGTAGAAAGAACACTGTTTCATCTGTTAAAATCAATTTTTGTAAATTTGTGGAAAAAAAACAGCCAAAGTTGAAAAAGGGGAAAAGAAAATCAGAGAAACTGTTTACCGAGACGCTGAAAAGGTGACAAGAAAGGCTGACAAAAAAAAAAAGATGATGTAAAACTTTAACAAGGTAAAATGAGTTCATTCAAAGCATCTTACACAAAAAATAAAATATAAAAAAATTATTTTATGTCTGGCTACAATTACTCACAAAACTCCAACTTCAACACATTCTCTAATAGCATGAAAACAGCACCCTTTGAACATGCATAGCAATGAGAGATGAAGCTCCTGTGTAAAGAATACAGAGCTATTTGAGTCAGAATAAAAAAAATGTATATATATTACTTAAGGGCTTTCTTTAGTGTCTTATGTTGAAAGTCATGTTTAAGTCCTCTTTTGTTTAAAGTAAATCTTAATAAAGTAAACTAATAAAGTAACGTTTTTTTGTCACACTTTTTTGTCTAAAAACACATGATATAACACCCTCATTGGTCAGAATGCCCACAGATTCATAAATTTGACTTAAAATATTTATTCCATCATCACAAGCAGAGCGCATAGCGCAGGCATACTTAGAATGTGTACTATAATCAGAACACAAAATTAGCTGCTGGATAGAGCAACAGCACTCCAGTCCAAAAACCACAAAATGCTTCGGGAGCGAAACAGCCCAAAGGAAAGAGGCAGAATTTCTGTATTAATCACTGTTGCTGTTAATAGCCTGAACTCAGTAACTGCTAATTTTTTTTTTCTTTGCAAAAGCAGGAGTTCCTTTCCTTTAATCTGGCTTATTAGAAAAATAGTGTTAAGCTTTGAGTTTATTTGCCATGAACTGATCTTTTATGTAAAGCGCAAACTCATATAAAGCAACTAAGCTCTATAAAAATCAAATCTTTGACTGTTTTTCCACTGAAGGACACTGATAAATTCTCTCATATAAATATATACTCATTTGATTTTGGGAGAATGAACTTGACTAGAAAACAATAACTATTGAATTCATGGCGTGTGTTAGAGTGAGCCAAAAGGCAGCAAAACTAAAACTGCACCGCACTCTGAACACCATCATGGTGATGGCAGGATCATGCTGTGAATTCTCAAATTGAAATTCACAATTACCAACTAAAATTATTGCAGTATTGTTTAAAATATTATATACTAGTTCTTGGTTACGCCCTATTTGCCATATTGTTCAGAAATATGGAGAAATTTAAATAAGTACATATTAGTTAAGCTACAAATATGCTATTACATAAGGAGATATTATGGACCAACTAATAAACCTTTTATTCAAAGTAATATATTAAAATTAAAATATATTGTACAAATAAAAATACTTGAAATAATGCATAAAGCATAGAACAAAAGTATTCCTTTGGGAATTCAGAATATATTTAAGTTAAGAAAGAGTAATGTAATTCATGAGGTTTGTTAATATTTGAATATACTAAAGATAAAAGTAAAGTACAATTTAAATGTGTTTCAGTTATTGGTGTGAAATTGTGAAATTAATTGAATGATGATCTCAAAGTATGTGACTTTTTTTGGTGGTCTTTAAAATTATGTAAATGTATATATGCATTACATAACCATGTTTATATATAATGTGAGTATGTATTTAAATATAAATGTGTGTATTATGTATGTCTATGGACAGTAGATGTCTTTCATTACTGTAGAATGATGAGTATTACCCCTGGCTTCCCGCCTGTTCCTTTTCTAATAAATTGTTTTTTTTAAGTACTATTTATTTTTGTTTAAGTTTTGCGTAATGTTGTAAATTTACCAAAATAAAGTTAGTCTGAATGTGAAATTCAAAAAATAATGCATTGATCCCAAGGGAATATTAAATGTTTTTGTAACACAACTTATGGAAAGTTCTTCAAAGGGTTGTTGTCTTCTGAATGGAGCCAAATACAGAATTAGATGATGTTTGTAGCGTTTTTATTTCTGTTATTAATGTTATGGAACACAAAGGTCAAATAACAACAAGAAATCCATGTATATTGTTTTTAGCTCTCAACCAAGAAAAAAATGTAGATTTCTCCAAAGTACAGGGAAGAGCAGAGAAGAGTTTTATCTGCTTGAATCACTTTATAGACGTTGTATATATCTTTATTAGTTATTGAAAAAGTTCCTCCATTCGAGCTGCTACAGCTTGGTAACTTTCAGAACTTTGACCTGAAATCTGTATTTCTAAAAGAACTGCTTTTCTTCAGTTCTCCATCTTCCAAAGTTAGTGGTTGAAAGCAGCCGCCAATACAAGGCCCATCAATATGGACGTAAAGCAGAAATGTACTGAAAAACTTGGACGTCTACACCAGGAAACACATCTATAATAAAAATATTATGTAATCCATATTATGACTATTTTAAAGTCAGCCATAAAGTTCCCTATAAAGCTTTGTTCTGAGGTAAACACACATTCCATCTGAAGTGATCTGAGATCCTACTATAGAGATTTAATTTTACATGATCACCATTATTCTTCGCTCACGTTTGCTCTGAAAATGCCTGTTATCCGTCTCCCTCGGCTCTATTTATTTTGAAGTCTGCATAACCCTATCCCTCCCAAAGCTTCACCTCTTTATATCCCTTTGTTACTTAGAACGTTCTCTGTTCTGAAATTATTAGAGGAAAGTCTTTTAAAACATAACAGCAACCATCGCCGCTGTAAGAACAAGGTCCAAAAATGTTGAAGGAAAGATGTAAGAAAAGCCAGATTCTAGGGAGTCTGGGTTGTCACATAATACAAACTGGCATCACTGGATGATAAAATTTCACTGCTGGCTATGGCCAGTGGGGAAGTGGGACCAGTAGGGACATTTACAAGACTATAAAGATGTGTGTCGGCGATCTGAACTGAGAAAAGAGACGTTAGCGAAAGGAAGTGATTTGTGATTAAAATGTGGGAGAGATTTCAGAGGATTTTTATCTGTTTTGATTTAAAACTGGAAACTTGTTGAAAACCGACTTGCTTTTTGTTGTTTTTAACAAGTTCCATTTTTCAAGAGTTATAAAAATGTGGTCATATGTGGAATTTAAACTCTGCTTTTATTTTGCAGTACTTGTCGCTTGGATTTCTGTAGGTGTGTAAAGGTTTTATGTGATAAATTATTTGCTTATATTTGAATATCTTTTTGTTACGTAATGTCGTAATTTTACATAAACTCATTAATAAACACTTCCTCAAATTACATTAATCTGATTTTTAATTTTTTTTTGTCTTTGTACCCATATTAACTCCACCTGTTTTAAATCAAAAACAAATTCCATGTTGTTACATGGATATTAGAGCAACTGTGTATATCATGAAATACACAGTCACATGTGAGCAGCGCTGTGTTATACACCTTTGAATGTACTGCTTTGTGTTAGCATGTCTGTAAGCACACGTGTGTGAGCTCACTCAGCAGGCTTGGTGTAATGTAATGGTTCCTATCACTTCACACCAGCTGTCGGTCTTGTCACATGTAGTGACTACAACCTGCAAGTGACCCAACACACACGTTCACCTCTAAAGCATGCGGTTGGATGCACTGTAGTTTTCCAGTGTGCTCAAAATGGAGTAGGGTGGAAAACTACTCAAAGTCTGCGGCTTTGCTGAGGAAGAAAACTTTCAACTGAAAACTGTTTTAAAAATTTTAAACATGGAATATGCAAAAGTCAAACTGGTAATGTGAAAATGTTGTCATTTACAAAATATTTGAAGACCCAAACAATGTAATCATTTTTAATGTTATTCAACCTAATAACAAACATACAAAAAAAGAAGCAAGGGAAACGACAAAAACCTAAAGGAACATGGTTAAGCCCAACATTATTTAGATTCATACTGAATTCATTAAAATATTCTTTTCTAAATGAAGATTAATGTGACAGTAAATGTGTGGAAGGGTCTGAATCTTAGGATGAATTCACACCAGCCATGTGGGGTCTGCTTTGATCAAACTCCAATTCATTTGTCTAGAAGGTCCGGTTCATTTGGGGAAGTGTGAATGCGCAATCAACTCTGATGCGGACCAAAAAAACCCCCGGCAAACTCTGGTCTTGGTTCGCTTGACGTAAACTCCTGCACGGTTTGTAAAATGCAAATGGATCAGAGACCACTCCAAAACTCGAAAGCTAACTATAGAACAGGGCATTCTGGCCAATATGTAATCCTCTGCTCTGCGGGTTAGCGGAGGTGTTGACATGGCAACGAGTCGGCATGTAGAGTAAAGCCAATAGCGCGAAGAAAAGCAGAATATAAATGGTTTAAAGTTGTTAACACCTTTGCTGTAGCAAAGAGAAAATAAAAATTATAGACACTGTAATTTTTAAACCCTTTAATAAACAACGACTAATTGACTTGTTTGTTTATAGAATATGGCGATATTCATAACAATCAACAAATAGAATCAAATATTGTCAAAGTATAGGGACCATGGCTTCTTAAATTTTAACAAACAACTTTTAATAACAATTAAGTAAAATTAAATTCTTGACCAGCATAAAAGAGAAATTTGCTTAGTTCTCTCTTGCAATTTCTAGACAAAAAACAAACAAACTATAAACTATAGATTCACATCCAGGGAAATTACATATTTTACATATCAAAACATCAGTAATGTTCTCAGCTTTAATTTAAGCCACATTTTATAGGAATCATGCATCAGAAAAAACGAGTTTAGTCTAAAATAAAAATGAAACTTTTATTTTAGACTTGTTTTTGGTTTACTTTGGGTTACATCTTTCTAGTTTCATTTTATATTTCCTATTTTGGTTCCTGGTTTGGTAGCTTGAGTTCATTCTAGTTTTTTTTTTTTTTTTTGTGTTACTTCTTTATATTTTGGTTCGATCTTGTTCCTGTTTTCTTTTAATTCAGTTCTTCTTGGTGTTTCTAGTTTTTATAGTTATTTTTGCCATGTTTGTTTGTTTCTTCAGTGTAGTTATTCTTTAGAGTTAGAATTATTTCACAATCCCCCTATACAATCCCCCTCCCCTCCTCCCTATGCCACTTCTGTCTCAATTGACAATTAACTGTTTCATAAATATGAATATGTGTGTTTCTTTATTTATTCACACGACGCACATTTATGTGGTATTACGTCCACCCATCCTCCTGTTACACCCAAAGTACAAGCCTTATGCATACTTGCAGTGTTTAGTTACGTCTGTGACGACACAAACTTAGCAGCTGGATCACGCAACAGTCCAAAAATCACAAAAGGAACGGGGAGCAACAAACCCAAAGGAAGGAACCAGGCATTCTGCGGTAATAATATGCTATGGCACACACTGTATGCACTCATGTGTTGGTACACCCATATCTACACAGCCCAGAGGGAGTACTACCCTTTAGCAAAATCGAAAACAGAGATGCACATTTGGACAGTAAGCAGGAACACCACCTGTTTGCGTGTACCTATTGATTCACATAAACACACACACTTTCCTAACCAACATTTGCAGGAATGCTAATTGAAACAAACAAGCTAATGGTTTCTTCATTTCTAAGGTGGGAGCTGGTTGTAAACAGGACTTTTGTGCAAGTGTGTGTCCATGTACTTTTGCATTTATGAACATGAGCTTTGCATGCCAAAGACCTGGGACCAATTGAACACTCTGCATTTCTCCAGTTTTACTTTAAATTACAAATAACAGGAAATTTGTTAAACACCACTAGACATCAACACTAACCGAAATTGTTCCAGACCACAGTAAACCGCCTCTCGATTCTTCACAATTACATGCAAACACACACTCTTAGCTGCAAAACAATTTGCTTGGAAAAACCTCACTGAATGCAAAAAGAGAGTCTGATAGGTCTTGGTGCAATTATGGCTTTGTGAGTTTGGCTGCAAGAGGAGCAAACCATAACCAGCAAATTAAAGAACAGCAGTTTTAATGTGGCCATTACTTGACAATTAACAATCGGCATTAATACAAACTCCAGATGTTGTATAAGGACATGCTATACCTGCTCCAAAAGCGAAAAAGAAAGTCTGGTTGGGATTCTTCTGCAGCAGTGCGGAGACGCGTTGAGCCATTCTCTCATTGCGTTTGTAGATGAGTTCCTGACGGAAGTAGTTGTCAATCTGCATGGCGGTCATACGGTCATGTGCTGGCAGAGAGCTGTTGATGAAGTGAGGCAGCTGAAATAGAGAAAGGGACTGTGAGAAAATAAGATGTTGAAAGACATTACATTAAAAATATATCTCAAACTCATATTACAAATCCCTGAGAGCATTTTCACACTTGAGGAATTTAGTCCGTTTAGTATGAACTCTGGTTTGTTTCCTCCCTTGATGAGGTTTCAATGTGTGGATGTAAATACAAAAAAATGAGGGTATTTCTCTGATTTTACCTGAAATAGTACAACAAAATGATGATTAAACTCTCTGTTTAATCTAGCTTAGAACACAGAATGTGTTTCCCATTTTTACATTTAGTACTTCTACTTTTGATAAACCAGCTAAATAGATTCAGCTGTCAGATATTCAGATATGCAGCTGTCTTCTAACTCTAACTCTATAAGAATAGGTGTGAAAACATGACGAGATTCTAATGGCTAAACTGAGTTTAACCATCTTCCTTCCATGACTGAGTTGGCCTTGCAGTTTCACAGATGACACTCATTAAACAACCACTTTCCCCCAATTACATCTGGATCTTGACTCTGATCCTAGTATGTTTTAGTGACTCAGAGGCGTTGTTTAAATGACTTAAGGCTCATAAATGGCCCGATAAATTTGTGATCTATTCACTAAGACTATTTCATTACAGTTGAAGAACTTGAAATTACAGCAACACAATACCTGTGTAGATGTAATAATTGCAAATTAAATAAGCAATTTGATATACTTCTTTGATTAGTAAAGTGTAGCAGGGGTCATGCAGTCTAATTCAGCAGCACAGAGTATTCAAATAATGAAAATAAATTAATCTAACCTAACCTGCCTTTTTCTAATGCGGAAACTAAATAATTTCTTCTTCTGCGTCGGGAGATGATTGAGGCTTTTGAGTTCATAATTCTCATAACTTTAATGTAGACTTAAAAAGAAGACATTTTTATCAACACATACTTAATTTTTTTCATAAAATCAATGGATATTCTTAATTACCTGATAATGGTAATTATCCATGAGGTAGTTCCATGGCTGAACTACCTCTGCAAGAGGATAATTAATAATTCACAGTCAAACACAATTTTTATTAACTTTTGTAGGAAAATATGGCAAAACTCACAATTTACTTATTTAATTCTCTTTTCATCTGATACTTATTCATTAGCATGTCTAGTCCAACAATTAAGAAATTCGTCTGATTTCATCAATCTTTCTAAAAGAAAAATAAATTCAGCAAAAGACACAACTGAAATTATTTAGCTGAATTAAACTTAAACTCTTCATTTAACATTTAATCACATAAAATCTCTGCTCCAACACAAAACAAATCACAGATGCTTCCAACACTGTAAGAGAGGAGCAGACAGTCTTACTGCATCCCTTCTGACCTGGGGCATTACATTACCCAATGACGTAGAACCGTTACTCTATGGCAATTTTTCTAGGCTGATTTTTATACACTAAAGAGCCTTGCCTTTAATTATTCATTTACAATTTTTCCAAATAAAAATGCTGTTATTAATAAAGCATACCCCCCTGGTGAGAATCTGTAAGTGTTAACTTGGCAGTTTGTCCTGCAGCATGGTACTAGAATCTTTATATTTGTGCTGCAAAAACAATTTGGTCAAATGCACAAATGTAACCTAAATCACTTTATATTGACGGGCAATAATTGTGCTTCCAGGCACCATATTCGCTGTCGCTTCTTAAGAGAAATCCATAAAGGTGCACGTTACCAGGAGTGAACAAGTGTAAAGAGTTCACATGAAAAAAACCACTCTACCGTCTTCTGTGCTGCTGTGGAAGAAATTAAATGATCGAGAGTTTGGCAACAGAATAGGTGTTTGTGTCCTGTGCTGAACAGATGTGTTTATCTGCGTTGTATTACAATGTGACAAGGAGACACACGCAGAACATCCGTTGCTTTACTGTCTACAAGTGAGTTATAGGTTGACGGGACCAAATAATGGCTGCAAATGGTGGCTAAATGTGTGTATATATTTCATAGTGAATCATTTGTAAATGTATGGAAGGGCTTATTATCACAAGGTATTTGAGAATCAAGTCAAAATTGGGGTCTCACACATTTCCCCTCTCTCTTTTGAGTTGTTGTTTTTTTCAGGCCTTTGTTTTACATAAGGGCCGGATGCTTTTTGTTCAATTGTAAAATATACAATTTATTTTTATTGATTTTTATGTTGATTTACAATTGAAATCCTTTTGCATGCCTTTGCAAAGTTCAGCAGTTCAGAGGTTCATTTAAAAAAAAATTTGAATAAAATTTTAAAAAATAGCTTAATACATTTTAATGTATAAGGAAGATAAAATCAATTGCACTTGCTTGTGTTTTATTGGGGGTGGTGAAACTGCTTCAGAGAAGGCCACAAACCCCAATGTTTAAAATATAATTAAATTTGGTCTGACATGAAATACGTCAAAAAGATGTACTAACTCAGCTGAATAAAGGGAGCTTTGTGGCTACAAATTATGTTTTCTTTCATGGTGCGATTGCAGCAGTGAATGCAGAAGGTTATCCAATGAAAAATCATTTACTGTCCAATGTTCCAACCCAGACAGGAAATGTAGGGTAACAGTGATTTATCCCCCGCCACCCTCTCTCTATTGGAATTATATCTCCCCTCTTTTTTTGTTTCCTGTCATACAGCAGTTTACTTCATTTCTAGGATCTTTTCTTTGGTTTTGTTCCTAATATTTTCTATTCAGTTCTCCTTTTCAAAACGTTTTCTGCTCTTTTCGTATTGAAGCAATAAAACTCACGAGAAGAGGGTGAACATTAAGGCAACTGTAAGATCAAGGTGACTGCAGGTATTAGCTGATCATAAAACACGTTGTTTTTCTGTGGTTTTCACGTCTTATCTGTCCTCTGTCAATGTAAAATGTCTGTTGACATCCAAGATTCGCTTTATTAAATTGTAGTGGGTCTTCTTCATGTTCTCCGCCATTAGAGTGATATTTGTGACGTCTCGGGGGTTTGTCCTGTAACCAGCTGGTTGCCTGTTTCAAGCATATCAACGTTTCATCCACTTGCCCTGCTGACGGTGGTCAGAGGGCTCAGTGGTGCCGAATGAATGGCAACCTGACTTCTATCCGTCTCCCCCAGGGCAGCTGAGGGGAGCTCCCCCAGGCCACCTTTAGTGACTGAATGGGTGAATTGCTGATTGTCGTGGAAAAAGCACTTTGATAAAGCACTTTATCAAATTGTTTCAGATTGTTTCTCATACTTTTTACTGCTTTTTTAAATCACGGGAATAGCTTGAAATGAGTTATAATACAAAACAAAATATTATAAGAAACCCGAATTGATGAATTTCCAGTTTGAATATCTTCAGGGCTGCAGAAAAACCTTCAGGACTAAACTTATTACGAGTTGAAAAGTGAAATTATCTTCTGCTTCCACTTGCAGCTGCTATGTTTTTCTAACAACTTATATGATAGTGATGAATGGATTTACAATTAAACATAATGGTCAGCACTGTGCTGCTAAACCTTGTCACCACAATAGTTCCCAGGGACTCCTAACTCCTGCTAAGCTCTGCCTCTCATGCAACCATGAAAGTCAAAATTAGAGCGAACGTTGCAATGCAGTTTTTGCTTTTTGAACGACATTTCTCATGTGGTCATTCTCCATTGTGGCAAATGACAGGCGCACTGGCTTTGTCACACTTTTAAAACCTTGGGTATTGTGCCAGCTTGCTATGTCTCCAAGTTATTGCTCTTAAAAAATGTCTCCTGTCTGCCTTCTAATCACTGTGAGAAGAAAATTATATGAATAGTCATCCATAAACTCACCTTCATTTTGTAGACTTTGCTAATGCTATTTTTTTTTTCTTGGGGGAGCATTTTATTGTGCATTGATGCCAGAGTTTGATGTTTCATTTGTAATGTCATCACACTTGGACAAATCTCAGCTGCTTTTATTCTATGATGGGATTTTTTTAATGTGTTTCTCAACTCCAGACACAAATGATTAGAATTTTTGAACGCTACCTACCCAAACACAATTGGAAATGAATTTTAAAAAATAGCGATATACTCCCTTTAATATTTCTGCCCTTCAACCTTTCTTTTGTCGCAATTTAATTTATTAGTAGATGTCCGATGTTGCAGTGCATTCAGTTGCTTAACAGTGGACTGCAGTTCAGCATCAGCGTCTCTCTTTTAAGTTGAAACTGAGTTTGGAGAGAGTATTATAGATGTCGGAGGCCTCTAGACCGATTGTATGCTTTAAAAATGGCATGGTAAGTCCAGAGGCCCAAACCTGTCGTAGATCACCGTGCTACAACAGCTCTCTGTAGTCGGGTATCTGATTGCTTAACCAAATGCTCAGGAATGTTGGTGTATTTTATTATGACACAAGGAGCAGGGGCAAACTGCTGCCATATACTAATGGATACAGCTGAAGCTAAGAGTGCAGGTGAAACTAAAGGCTAATATTCTCTTAATGGTCTCCTCGGTTGAAGAGATGGATGAGCATACCATGAGCAAGAGAGACGGGAATAATAAAAATATGTGTGTTCATTGTAATTTGGCATGAGAATAGAGGCATCGTGTGCACACCTTACGTGTCTCCATAGTGTAAATGATTAAGAGTCTGTATGTAAACTTTGAATTGAGGTTGCATGATGTGTGGCGTGGAACTTTAGGGTCAGCGAGGGACATTGACTATGAAGTCCTACAAGAAGGGCTTTTTGTATAACCAGCACGGCCCTACCACGTGGACGTTTAGCATTTATGTATGTACGTTATGAGCTGAATAGCCTTTTGACAACTCTAAGGAAATGGTGACGGTAGCTTTCAGCAAAGGAGCTGAGACAGTGTCAGTAAGAGGTGAGAAGATGAGTTTTTAGTTACATTCAGAGCTATTAAAGTGTCAGACTATCAAGTAACCTGAGGTTGAGTAGGATTAATGTGTGTCAGTTTGCAGATTTGTGGAACTGATGTGGAAGCCTAAATGTTTGAGGTGATGATTATGTAATGGCAGAGGGGCAGGGAAGAGATTTATGCCAACTTAAATTCAGAGTCTTGACAGATTTGTGTTTTGTAACACTGAGGCAGATGCTTTAAGGCTTAGGCTAAAAATAGCTGGTGCTCGTCATATAGAGAACGCTTAAAGTTCAGGTTAAGAACTCTTAATCTGATATCGACGGCTCAAAACATCACAAAGTTTAGTTTTGTAAGTCTGCCTGAGCTTCATCTGTAAACAGGAAAACATAATCATTTTGTTAAACTCTATTTTTAAGTAGATAAGTACGGACAATTTATAAAACCAAAATTCACATCCTTTGTTGAACCATTATAAAATAGTTGAATTCTTGAATTACTGACAAAACTATGCTCCGTAGGCAGACTGCAGGCCGAAGTCCATTATTTTATGCAGAGAAGGGGGTATGAAAATAACTATATGTGTTTTAAAACAGAAAAGAATGGAGCACAAAGTACAGAAACGATGTTTGAGTTTTGCATTAAATCAGTTTCCAAAGCTGAAGTACTCAAGAGCTGATTAACAGCGGCATGCAACATTTCAACAAAACTCTTTGCTGATGTTAAACTTGGTGGAAACACTGCCTCAGTGCATAAAACTAAATAAGCCTTGCCAAGCATCTGCAGAAAATTAAACTAATTTATAGGTTTACTGATGATGTATGTTATAATGACTTGTTCTTGGATTCTGGATGAGCTGTTATCAGGGCTGCAGTCCACTTCAGTCCTAGCATTAAAGTACTTTGCTATCTGACAGAATCCTTTGCCAGAACCTTTACACACTTAAAGGAAATGTTTTGTTGTAGAATGTTGTTGTTGGACAACTTACAGCTTTGTAAGTGGCAAAATGTGGAAGATAATATCTAGTTTAGTACGTATTGGAAAGATAAAGTTTCAGTTGTTCTGCAGAACAACTGAATTCAAGAACAAGCAGCGCACTGCTCTTTATCTTGATAAATTAGCTCCAGAGTGATGTAACAAACCTGTGAGGTGTCATGGTTGAAGATAATAGAGTTAAGATCCCCACAGTTGTAGTGCGTGATGAGATCTTCCGTGGTGTAGGATCCTTGCAGGCTGCCCGCTCGGACGCCCTCATGCTGCAACAGCGTCTGATTCAATGCAAACAAAACCTGCGGACAAAGCGATCAAAGTAAAGGAGTGTCACACTAAAAGGCAGTGTGTTTGAAATGACCAAAGAATTTTTTTCCACTGGCATAAACTGGTTGTTCTGTCAACAGAATGTGCCTGAACTGTGGGTTTTTAAATCACTATGGGCTATTTCTGCTGCTTTGATAACATTTTGTTAGGTCTTAAGTTGTGTCATATACTTTACATTGTGATATAGTATATAGTGGTTAATGACCTGTACAAAAGTTAAAAGATTGTTAATTGACCAAACCCTGCTTAAAACATCTTCAAAACATTAACCTCATCTCTGAGACTCCCACAACACAGCTGTAGCCTATTTATACTAAGATAAAATTACACCCGGGTCGTCTCTACTTACAGTTGAGGAGACTTCTGAAGGTAGTTGAATTAATTTCATTTTATAATGTTTTAAAGCTTTAAAAAAGTGTTAAGTGTAGAACTGACGAGGGTCATGGTTGCCTGTTCTTCATTGATTGAACTAGTTCAAAGTACGGTCAACGTCATTATTTGAAAATGTAAAATATTAATGTGCCCATATTTAAAAATAAATATCCTAGCTTGTTTTGAACAAGCTAGTTTACAAGCTGGACCTTGATGCAGCATGAAAATCCTTTCTAGATATTCCCCCAACTTCCATCCCATAGGATGCAAAGAGTTTGGCCTGACTGTATGGAGGTAGATATTTGGACATAAGCTGATTTTTCAAAAGTACATGTGATGTTTACATTTGTCTTCAAGTTTTTTTTCCAAGTGAGAAATTCAGTTAAGTGCTATATATCTTGCAATATATATTTTTTTCTTTCCACCTTTCTTTCTCCACTGCTGCATGGAAAACCTTAATGTTCCCAAATAGAAGAGTATATTGATAGCTGGGACAGCTCTCTGTTTTGTTTATGTGTTACTTTTACACATTTAGTCCTGTACATAAATGTTCTGCATGTGTGAATGTTGGTACAGGTGCAAAATCAGAACTAAATGGGCCTGAATACAAGCTGACATCACATCATTCAGACCTTTACTTGTAAAACCATTAAATGGGCAGCACTACATGTTTTGCCAGAACAGAGGACTATTTTATAGCAGTCAAGAAACTGTGATCTTCAGTTGTTATGTACAAGCATTGTACTGAGAAGCAGCTCTTATAATGAGCTCAGCAGATGTGTAATTCCACCAGATGTCTGCTAATTTCTGCTGGCTAGTTTGAAGGAGCTGAGTGAGGGAGATGCTGTTTTGTGAGGCGGAAGTTCAGAAGCTTGGATACATCTCCGAGGAGGAGCTAAGGTTCCATCCAGGCATTTTTCACAGCTGAATGGTTGCCACGTAAGATTAAAGGATTTCTGAAACATCCACGAAAGAATCAAAGCAACACTCCAGTTATGTTTTCGATGAGGTAGTTACCGTCTAACACAAAACGTGGATGTTGCTTAATGCTGCCTTTTTAATGATGGAGTGTAATTTTTCTTCCACTTCACCACTGTAAGCTATTGAAGGTTCTTGCAGGAAGAATATAATGGATATATAAAGAAGAAGGCGAAGAAAGAGAGAGACTTTCTAAATATAATCCCTCTTCGTGTTCTCCAGTACTAGCGTGCAATAAATTTACAGCAGCCATTAAAATCAGAAGTAAACCCTCTTTAGAAAGAATTTATAGTGTGCAGCCGCCACTCGGCCAAAAAAAACTCCACAGCTGTCTTTGACACCAGGGGTTAACCTCCTCACTCACACTCTCCACAGTCCCACGCCTCCCCTGACTGGCCAGGCAGCCAAGGCCAAGTTGTCAATCATCGTAAAGCTCTCTTACAGAAACCAGAGGTACGTCAGACAGAGATTTTCTTTTCTTTTTGTATTGAGCTTCAGCAGATACATATTTTGTTTCACATCTAAACCTGGCTGATCTGTGTCTATGATTTTAATTATCAAAGAAATCCTGATTTGGGAAAATATGACTGAGAGGACAGTGGTGTTAGTATTTTCGACTGATTTGAGGAACAGCTAAAGGCCGATGCAGCTGTCTAACTGATTGAGGTCAAATTCTGGGTTGCAATTCATAAAACTGTGTTTTCACTATCATATATGCCAATACTGTTCACATTATAGGTTTAAACTCTGCACAACCTTTCCACTGGAAAAACAAGAACCAAGTTCTAAGCTTAACCTTGTGAACCTCCTATCTCCCCATCTTTTTGTTTTATTAAACTTTTTTTTTTTCTGTTCCATAAAAACAGCTGCTGAATGACCGTCATTTATTCAGCTATTTTACTAATCCCTTCTGCCGTTCTATTATTTTTCCAATATCCTCCACATTTTTTCAAACCTTTTGAACTTTTACAAACTACATAACGTTGCAAGCACAAATGTTTGCATTTTTTATGTGATGGTTAAATGTAAAACAGTGGAAAAAAGTACAAAGAAAAGCACTGAATTTTCAGTTTTTCATAATAAAAATCTGAAATTTTTGATTGCATGCATATTCAACACACTTAAGTGTGATACCAATTTAAAAAAAATCCAGTGCAACTATTTTCCCCCCAGATGTCACACCCTCCTAAAAACATGGCAGCATCATGCTGTGGAGATGCTTGTCAACAGCAGGGAAAGGAAAAAAAAAAAATTTAATGAAATATGTTGGAGTTTCTGATTGCAACACAACAAAATACAAAAACGTTAAAGAGGAATGAATATTTCTGCAATATGCAGTATGTCACTCAGCATTGCTTCGCCAGAGGCAGGCAACCTCAGAAGGATTCTTTTTGTTGCTTTCCTTCACTCAGATCTTTGCATCAAACAGTTTTGGATTTAGGGTGACGCTATGCATCTATTTAGTTTCTATTTCCATCTGACTGGGTTTCATAACTTTTACTCCTGGTAATATGGTAATATTGCAGAAGGATGCCAAACCCAGAGATGCTAACACTCCAAGGTTTACTCTGAGGATCTACTGATGCTGCAGCGCTGGGTTACTACCTCTATGTCTTCAAGATTTTCCAAGGGAAACAGTGCATCAGACTCTGGGCAGACTCTTGGTCACGAGCTGACAAAGCAAATACTATAATAATTGCCAGGATTATTGTGGCCCTGACAGCTTCAGTTGTTTCTCTTACATGGTAAACTCTGCTGAGACACAACAGACATGACAGATAGTACACGGACGGACGGCTGTGTCGTCACGGGAGCTGTTATTTCAATATTGTCTGTCTCCTGGGAAAAGAACATCTATGCAGTGGTAGCCATGGTGACAAAGTTTGTGCCGGCCAGAATGAGGGAGCCCGTCAGTCGCCGAACGGGAGGCAAAGCAGAAAGAAGGTTTAAAAAGGAACATGCAAATATTACTCTGTGCTTGCCAGCATGCATCTGAACCTGTGAATGTGTGCTGACTGACAGTTTGGGTGCTTCCTTGCTAAGGTGACAAACTCTTTAGCCAACATGCCTCATCACAATAACAAAAATACACTTTTTGGATTTTAAATAGTTGCAACAAGATGTTTTCTTGCCTCGGATTTGTTATTTCTTTAAAAATTATTTTATCCATGCGTGAGAAACTCCAATTGTAAATAAATAAAAAAGTTTATAAGAACAAAGCTGGAAGGAGAAGGGCACCCGGATGGTCTTGGAAACTGCAATCAAAATGCAGCACTCCAAAAATTCATTAGTGAGAGCTGGAAAGAAAACAGAAAGAAGGGCTGGGCAGCAGGGGAGATGAATAAAATCCAGAAGCACAGGAGGAATGTCATGTATTAACATGAGTGTGTATCACAGGAATTGACTGCAAAGTACATTGAATCCTGGCTGTTACCTCAAATTATGTTGAATGTTGAATGTTTTTAGTTGTGTGCAATATATGAGCTGATGAGGTGCAGGAATCAATAGATTTCTGCTTCTGTAAATTAGTCCTGTATGTGTGCCTTTGAACAAGTGAGAGAGTGAATAATAATAAAAAGTTGTGACTATAGTAAATAATTTATGATGGGCTTCAAAGCCTTTCACTAATCCAAAACAACAAAAGTGAATCCCGTGCACAACAAAAACCACTCAGATCTTTGCATCAAACACATATTAGGTCCTAATATGTCTTTGTTCAAAGACATATTAGGACAGGCATCCTAGATGTCTCCTTGGTCCCACTCATGCATTTAACATTCTTGAACAGTGTTTTTGAAGAGTTGTTTTTCTAATCTGACTAGAGCAGCACCTTCCACATGTTTGCTGTGTCACCCATATGGCGTGTGGCAAACTGCAAACAGAACTTTGTATAACTTTCTTCCAACAAAACCTTTCTTGCTGCAGCTTCTCCATAAAGGTCTCACTTTTGCTGGGTTGAAGTAGTAGCTATCCTGTCAACAGATTCTGCCGCCTAAGCTGTGAAGCCACCATAGGTCTCTTGGCTGCTTCTCTAATTAATGCTATGTTTGCTGGTCTTTCAGTTTATGTGTCAAATCATGACTGACTGGATTTGGTTTTGTTTTCCATTTTCAAGTGGTGGATTGTACAGGCACTCAAGAAGATGTTAAAGGCCTAGGACATTGCTTTATAATCTAACTCTACTTTAAATTTCTCCATAATTTCATTTCTCATCACTCCTTTGTGTTCCTTGTTTATATTAATCTCTTTGTTCCCTAATGTTGTCTAAGATCTTTACATAATGGGTATATTAATAATCAGATTAGATTCTAGAAATGTCATACTTATTTCGGGATAACAGAGTGAAGAAGCTGACTACAAATGTATGGCATTTTACAGTGATTTCTTACAAAAAGGACAATAATTGAAAAACATACACTGTTTTCAATCGCTTCCTCAATTCTGATAATGAGAATAAATATTTTAGCAATAAGGTATTACAGAAATTTGAAATATGAAACAGTAAGATAAATAATGTCTTACTTTCTGTGCTCTAAAGAAAGAACACTCAATGTAACTCTGCAGCAATAGTGTTTTAGTGTCTTCTCGCAATCTTTTTTGTTTTCACAGAATCCTATGATATCTTTAAATTTAAAAAATGGTTGAAATTTTGCTCGCGCTCTCTCTGCAGCTCTTTGCTTTGGCCATTTAATCAGCCTTCAATAAAGAAAACAGTCTCATGGTGCTTCTTTCTCCTCAAACACTCGTTTCCCCGAGAGCCACTTGTGTTTCACTGTCTGAGAAAGAGAAGAGCTGGACCTTTGACCTAAAACACACACTACTGAGCTCCTCTGGGTCTAACCGGCCTTCAGCTATACAGACTACAAGAAGGCACTGGGTTCACAACACCCAGGGGTGACTAAAGGGAAGGAGGTAGGGAGTTGAAATAACATCCTGGGCAACACAAGAATAGAAGAAGTGTGATATCTCATCTCTGTTCCCCACAGAGGAGCCCCAAAGGAGGTAGTTACCAGGAGAGAGTGTGTGTTTGAGGTTGTGCTTTCCAATATCTAGCCACAGGTCAGGGCCGTAAATTAACTCATGAGAAAATATTTTTTCATCTCTTTTTTCTTTTTTATTTTTACTGTCTACACAAAATAGTTGTGATGAATACTGTTGTGGCTTGCTGCGGTCTGACCTTCCACTTCATAAGCTCTTAAAGGCACCTTGAATATATTATGACACGATGGCGTCAACTTCAAAACTATCTGGTTTATTGCATGCAATATCTTTTCTGTCATCTTCTACAGTTATATTAAGAAGCCACCCAAGAACTCAATGTTATTTGTTTTGATTTTGAAGAAACTGGGAAACATGATCGGATTTAAAGGCAGAAGTCAGCCTGAAGTGTTCCTCTGGTGTCAAAGCAATTCCAAAATAGTTTTACAGATTTTTTTTATTCTTTCTGTAGTTATTTAGATTTTTTTAAAGGTAAGCCACCTTTTCAGTTCATCACATCTGCATATCTGTTTTCTTCCAAATTTCTATCCTTGTTACTTTTCAGTACGCTCCAACACACATGCATACACTATCAAAAACACACATGCAACCACACGCCCACACACGCACACACACACGTGCAAATAGTTACAAACGCCGCAGTCTTCTTAGGGCAATACCTGCATACAAACCACATAATGCAGAAATTACAACACTAATGTTTGGAAGGCCATTTCTGTTTTCCTCTGCTTCATTTTCTTCTTCTCCGGCTTCCTTTCTCTTTTTATCCCTCACTCGCTAAGTCCTTCGCCGTGCCTGGTCTACCTCTGTCTCAGTCCAGGAAATCCAGGGATTACCAGAGGGACAATCCAAGTGGCAGAGGCCTGCTGCTCCCAGCTTCTCCAGAGCCCCCTCCCCACCTCTTTCATCCATCCTGCCGAATTTCCTCTGAGGCAGGGGTGTACAGTATCTCTTTATAATAGAAGCCATTAGTCTCTTTTCTAATTGTTTCTGTTTTTGATTAACTGTACCCGTATCCTGTCTTTGCTTACCCTTTTCCTTGTGCGTAGATTTTTCTAAATGCATCCCTAAATACACTTGAGAAACGTCACCAGAACATCCTATCTTCCCTCTTAACGAGGGTCTCAAGGAACTCTGAGGTGGGGGTCTCCACCGTATCCACTTGTCCACAAATAAACCTCCATGTTTGACTTGGCAGAACTGCTGCTGCTGCGTCAGTCATCCTCGCTTTCCTGCGCCTCCAGAATGCATGAGAAAATACTAAAGAATCACTTAAACCAGAGTGAAAAATCAAGCAGTCGACTCTGGTCATGAATGCCCACCAGAAAGTAGTGCAAGATGGAAAGCAATCATTGTTGTCACGGAGGAACTAGGTAATAGCACAAACTGTCACACAACTTCAGGTGGAGCATTTTATTTCCCTGTTATACACATTTATGTCACTTAGTGATATGTTCATGAAGAACATGTATTCATGTGAAATATTTGGGCACCACATAAAATATTAACATATTAAGAAATATTCTCATTTTCTCATTACTGATCTTTTTTGTCATTGATCAACAACAAATGTTTATAAAAACTGACATTGTTTATAATTTCCACAATAAACAAAATACTTTTATAAAATTCGAAATTTTTGACTGAAATACTTTGGTGAAATGCTCTTCGTAGCCAACTCAGAGTTTCTGGTGTCATTGTAGGAAAGTTTGCACCGCTCTTCACTTCAGTTGTGAAGTAATTATGTCTCGAAAATTACTCCACAAGTTCTGGTCTTTATCTACATCACAGGTGTCAAACTCCAGTCCTCAAGGGCTGGTGTCCTGCAGTTTTTAGATGTGCCACAGGTACAAAAAACGCTGGAATTAAATATCTTAATTACCTCCTTCTTGTGTAGATAAGTTCTCCAGAGCTTTGCTAATGACCTAATTATTCTATTCAGGTGTGGTGCAGCAGAGGCACATCTAAATGTTGCAGGACAGCGGCCCTTGAGGACTGGAGTTTGAGATCCCTGATCTACATTCTCTCTGACAAAGTTCAGTCTGGGTTTTTATGTCATTTTTTACTATCCACACCTCCTATCGAAGTATAATTTATTTCAAAGATCCAAAAACAATAATAAAAAGACATACTGGACCTCATAGAGTGCTTCTTTTTTTCCACATGACTCTAGAGTTACATCTCTTCTTTTCTTTTAAAGGAAAATCTAATTTAATGTCCTGCACAAGCAGACCTTGCATCAGGTTATGCTAACCTTATCTTTCCCATAACTCGTGGGCCATCTCTGGCATCATGGCTTCCAGTAATCCCAACACATTTCTCATCTGCATTCTTTCCAAAAGAAAAGCTCTTATTGAAATCCCTTGGATTTATCTGGCTTTCCATTATTATGTGTGATGCTATGCAAACCAGATGAGTAGAGCCATGTCCACAACACGAGAAAGGAATAGTTTTGCATGTTTAAAACATACCTTCTCGAGCCCTAAACACTCTGTCTTATCTCTTTTAGTCTGCTTCGATTGGACTCACATATTTATTCAAAACAATTCCTAAGGAATGATTTGTCTGTTGCAAAGGCCACATTTGAAGGCTGGCTGAAACACAAGAACAGCACATAATCTGTTCGGTAATTTTCTAGCAAAAGGCTAGAAGGTTTGAGTTCTTTTCATGGGAGGAATCGGTGCAGACATCTCCAAAGGTGTGAGTAACAGAAACATCTAATCATCCCATTCATTCCACATCATTCTGCTACAATGCTGCTTTCTTTTTGTTGTTACTGCTAACCTTTTTTTAAGCATTTCATTAAATTATTTTCTTCCCCGACAGATTTTGATAGAGCAACACAATATATTGAATCATAATCACCAGTGATTAGGTAAATTCTGAAGGTATTTAGAGTTTATCAAATGGCTATCATAGTAGAACAAACTAATTAGATTGCACACCGTGCCTTTCTGATTTTGAAATTTGAAAACTGTGTATTATTTCTTTTCATTTCACAGATGTACAATGATTTTAGATTGTCGGTAACATCATACCCTAATCAGATACAATGGAGAATGTGGTTGTAATGTAAAATAAGGTCACATTGGGTCCGGATGCCTTTGCCGAGCACTGAAGAGACTTTTAAAAAATAAATAAATAAAAAATCTTTCTGGCAACTTAACATTTTAAATAAAATATCATTCAGTCAGTGTCAGTAACATCTGTGTCTCAACCTGTTTTTATGCAAACGTACACATCCCAGCCTTAGAAAAACTGAAATAAATTTAGCATCTTTGTAAATTTCATTTCCAATTTTGTCCTGGGTCATGGTTTAACGCTGCAAATTATAGACATGAAAGCACAAATTCTACCACTTTGTGCAAATGTGAACTTCTGTTGGAAGTTAGCAAACAGCAATCAGTAAAGACAGACTTGGAGATGAGATGAAATATCCTCAGAAGAAAAAAGAAAGAACTAAAGGGACAGAACTGGAAGGTTAATCTATTGAATATCCACAAGACAAAAATAAATAAGAAACAAAAGACTAGATGTTTACAGTTAACCCAGAGTTGTAAGAGACAAGGGTGAAACTTTTTTCTCTCTGACCTCCTCATCCTCCTGGTCAAAAACAGATCTGCAGCACAGATGGTCCAGTCCATTCCTAAACTCCTTCAACCCTCTTTGACTTCACAAACACACTCTTCATTCTAAACTGTCCACATCCCCTCCAAGCATTCATGTTACTTCATCAACCTTTAATTTTTTTTTTTTTTTTTTTACACTCAAATATCTGCTGTGTTCTTTTTATGTCTCTGGGTTATATGTTAACTGTGAGAAATTCAAAGTTTTGCCTTCCTCTCCCTTCCTCTCAATCCAATCTCTCCAAAAGCGTTCCACATTTTGTTTCATCTCGTGGCAGATCCCCTTCCACCGTCACTGATCTCTGTTTATTTAGCTTTCAAATCCTTCCTCCTTCCTGTGCTTCACGTCATACACACTGCCACAGTCCAAAATGTGCATGTAATGCTTGTGTGTATATGTTCATGCACGACGATACCCTGTTTGCATTTCTACATGCATCTGTCTACACCACAAAATTTGTCTAAATTGCATAGTGCTCTGATTGTCTAATAGACTTGAGTGGCATAAGGCACAGTACTTGGACCAAGCTTCCTTTCTTCTCCTCCTTTCCTTCAGTCTGGCCCGTGTTGCGCTCGGAGCTGAAGCTGACAGGGTAATCCCACACAAGCACACCATTTCACGGCAAATCAGCAGGAGAAATGTTCGATTTCACGCAAGCGTATTCAGCCGGCAGGAAAACAGAGAGTCAGAGAGAAAGCCTGTAACGCGAAACTCTCAGGCACAAAAGAGGCACAAACTCCTAACAGTGAGTACGTATGGGTGGGTGTGTGTGCGTGTGGGTGTGTGTGTGTGGGTGTGTGTGTGGGAGTGTTCATTTATGGTCTTTTAAGGTCTGAAATCATACCGGCATGAAGGATCATGTTCCTTGAATATTTCAAAGCTCTATCATGAAATGTTACTCATCTTTAACATTAGCACGGGGAGAAGTGAAGAGGGTTCACAAACACACTGCTCACAACCGTTCCTATTATGCTGCCAGTCAATGTCTGCCAGGACTTCAAATTGTTAGACCACCAAGGAGGGCTCTGATGTGTTTAACACACAAAGTCTTGGAAACCGAATTGACTGCATCCTTTCAATTGCTCTACATGTATCATTCTGTCTGACGATACGCGATGTGTTTGATATCTTTTTTATTGCATGAAACTGAAAAAAAAACAACTTAATGGAATAAATTCCTGCTTCTGCCATACAGAGACAAATACGGACTAGCTTGAGCTGTTCTTTATGTTATATGTAGTGCAGGTTCAGCAAAGTGAAGTCTGAATTCAGAGATCACTGTTCTAAATATAATTAGAGTATATACATATATATATATATATATGCATGATATATATATGCATATATATATATATGTGTGTGTGTGTGTGTGTGTGTGTGGGTGGGTGGGGGGGTGCGTGCATGCGTGTGTGTGTATTCAGTTTAAAATTGAGCTGAAATTATTTAAATTGAATAAATAAGTGAACTAAATGAAAATGTGCATAATTGAGTTGAACTGAATTGCACTGAAGTCAATTAAACTGAAAAGAATTGAAAAACCTCAGCTGAGCTAAGTGAAATTAAGATCAAATTCATCATATGTTGAATTAAATTATATCCACGAGCCACATCCAACTGAACCTACTTAACTGCCTTCATTCAGTTCATATCAGAATTGAACTGAATTGAACTGAATCTGAATTAGGAAAAGGACATGTTGTTGGCTTGACTTTATAATATCTGTCTTATGATCATAAAACTGACCTACAGCACATGTGCTCAGAAGCAGGGATTCTAAATGAAATATTCTTGTCATTATTACCATGACCAGTTGTTAATGAAAATGAAATCAAATCATCAAGCCTGTGCTGAAGTATGGACTTGTGAAGAATTATTCATGTTTATGAGCCACCCATGAATGTGTCTGACTGCATCATCAAAGCAACTAATCAAAGCTGGAGGGAAGAAAACTGAAAAAAAAAAAAAACATCCTTTGGTTCAAGGGTTCAAGCACGTTTGAGTTTTACAGACAGAGAAATAAAGAGAGAGGGAAAAAAATATCTGCGTCTGTTGAAAAGGGAGAACAGAGCAGAAGACAAAGAGGTCAACAGGGACTGGGCAAAGCAGACAAGAAGGAGACAAAACGAAAATCTCACAGAAGCCCCAAGATAGCAGGAGTGAAAGGGAAATGAGAGCAAAGATAGGATAAGGAGGTAACCTCTTCATGTTACCAGTGGTTTGGGAGTTAGTGTCTGTTCAACATTAGATTTAGAGGATACAGCGATGTCGCCCCTAGATTAGCTGCCCTTCCTCTAGCATGCCTTGATGAAGAGCGGCGCTGGCTATCACATCAGAGACCGGTCATTTAACTGCCCTCATAAGACTCTCATTATTTCATAAATCTGCACTTTAGGCAGTCAGCTCTGTTGACTTGAGCCCCGGCCAGGGCTTAGAGAATGTTTTTATAGTCTTTTTAATTTATTTACAGCCTTGAATTATGTGTGTGTGTACAGCTGTGTGTGTGTGTGTGTAGCTGCTAGAGCAAGGACCAGAAAAAAAAAATCAAAGAGTATAAAAGTGAGAGATAATGATGGAATGACAACACCAATCTATCTAGCCACTTAATCTTTAGGGGGTTACAGGGTGATGGTAACTATAATGAGTAGTCAATGGGTGAGAAGCGCGACACACCATGGACAGAGACACATGGGAAGAAAAAAAAAAAAAAACCATTCCCACTCAGTGGCATTTTAGAATCTGTATTTGATTAAAAATGCACGTCATCAACTGTGGGAGGATGCCGTTTAATACCTGAAGAAAACCCATGCATGCATGTCAACATGTAATAGCACTAACAACTGTACCTGTCATCATAAATCAGTTTTAAGTAAACAACTATTTAGCTTCCCTGTATCAGTACTTTGTCAAACCACATTTTACTGCAAGATTTTGGGGTTTTCCCCCATTGCACCCAGAGACTGGAATTTTTGCCCAGTCCACATTATAATTAAGCTAAATTAGCACTATGTGCCTGGAAAATACATAATATACATAATAACATTACTTTAAAAGAGGCTTAAAACATGTGTACAGTCTGGTTGTTTTAGAGTTCAGATGGGAGGACAGAAGCAGGGTTTTGTTCATTTCACTTACCTCTGTAAAAAGGTTTTAGCATCTTCAATAAGAATGAATTGAAGATGCCAAATAGGTGAAAATAAAGTAAAACGGACTGCACACCCACTTCGCTTGCGTTCGTGCACCACAAAGAACTGTAAAGTGATAATTCTCACACAGTGCCACCACATCTGGTGTGCACATGAAATTACCCTTTGATGAAAATGCGACACATATTTTATTCTATTTATCCCAGTCACATTCCTGGCTTCTTCTTTATCCCTGCATTATATTTGTTATCAGTGAACTCCCCACAACGGAAAACATGCTGTCTGCTGACGTACTGTCTACCAAACTCCAAAGTCTACATCTCCATGACCTCAAATGTAAACATATGTTGTAGACTATAAACGTATGTTTATAGTCTCTGCTCGGCTCAAAACACATTTCTGTGGAGTGGCAATTATTATTTTTCCTCAGTTTTGCGAGTATCCTTACTTAAACAAAAATTACTCTCTTTTTTTTGCCCTCACATGAATGTCATTCATCATCCTTTTAACCACCCAGCACTCACAGCCTCTAAGGAAAAGTGCTTGGTATGAAGAAAGACAGTATTATTAAGTCTATAATTGCTATGTCTAATAGTCTTAGCACCCATACCCTCTATTAGGAAAAATAGAGAGGTTTGAACCACAGCTCAGCATAATCTGGTGACGGAGAGGATCAGCCTATATAAGAGACCTATAATCCAGTGTTGAAGATTGTGTATGTGGATAAAATAAGTGTGAGCTTTACACATATCTGAATATGCCTGACTAACTTTTTCCCCTGCTCTCTTCTTGTGTGCACGTAAAACTGTGAGCTCATGTTCTTGCTGAGTGTTTGTGGTCAACATGACCAACAGATCACAGGATTGTGGTTTTAAGTGGGCCACAAATCATCAAAGAGGCCACACCGGTGGGGAGGAATGCCAAAGCAGAAAGGAGGAGAACAAGATAAACAAGATTACAACCTCTGCAGTTTGTCAAGAAGACAAAGAATAAAACCTGTGGAGCAAAAAATAAATCTCAGTGTGGAAGTGAAGCAAATTAAAACAATATGTGAGGTTTTACCATTTCACATGGAAACTTTCCTCAAATATATGTGCCATTTGATGCTTGTCTTAACTCTTAAGCAACAGTATCTACTAATTTGAGAAAACATAGCTTCCTAATGAGCCCTTGCAGTGCTTTCACCATGTCCTTCATGATTTATTTGACACATTTCTAAAATTGGACTCACAGAAGCAGCTAACAAGGATGCAGTACTCTCAATTAAAAGGCAAGCTCTGTTTTTCTACCCAAATGCAAAAACCAGCTGTCATTAATAAATGTCTGCCATATCACAACTGTTTAGCTGCTGTTCCTTGTTACAGGCAAGGAACAACAGCAGTTCTGTCAACTGCCTTTACCCTTCACCAAAGATTGGGGTTTAGTGCTTGACAAAGATCGGAAGATATGTTTCTGTAATAATCTTAGAAAATAAAGGTATTGATGAAATCTCCAAAGTAACACCTTTATTAGTCTTATAAACCATGTAGCTCATTTTACTGAAGGTGTTTATTGGAGGATTTTTAACTCCCCAGACGTCTGGGTTGACACCAGTCAGTGACTAATAGTTTACATATATTTTAACTGTTTCCTTTTTATTGCTTATTAGTCTGGTTGGACGTAGGTCCCCATTAAGAATACATTTAAACAAAGGTCTAAGTGTAGCAAATATAGTAAAAGAAAACCATCCAATGGCATCTCCAGAAAACAGAAGTTGTGCATATTGTTATGCATCTTTGTCTTGCACTTTCACCTACTGAGGTTTTTATGACACCATGTCATATTTTATCACTGATTTTTATTGAGGTTTGCTGAAACAAGCTGTTTTAGGGTTTCACTGGAGCAAAGTTGTTTCCATTTTTTCCTCAAATCATGAAGGTGCTGGCTTCAAAACCTTGCTGAGGGAGTTTATTTTTATGTGGAATTGGAGGTGATCAGTGTGTATGAGTGGATTTTTTCAGGGTACTCTGGCTTCCTTACACGGTCTAAAAGCATTAATGGAAAGGTTAATCGGCCACTCTAAATTGTTTTTGTCTGTCTTGAATGACAACTACCGATAGCTACCAGCACCCCACAATCCTGCGATGTTTCAGCAAGCATAGGAAATAGAAAAATATTTGTTTATACTTTTTTTCTGAGCTGTCTGTTAGCAGTGAATATTCAGCGGCAGATGTGTGAACCAGCTCTTTTTAGGTCATGCATAAAATAACGTGTATTTCTTCATTCAATGATCGTAAGAGTTGTTATATTGTAGTTGGATTGCACCCATGTCTCTTAAGAAGTGTTCAATAATGCGGCTAACTTTGGAGATACCGATCTACAGAGATCAGTAGGTGACCCTAATTGGTTAATTTTAAACCAGATTCTTGTGCAACCCTTCAGAGACAGGAAAAGACGTGCAAGTTGCTACTGAGGCAAGTAGTCTCAAACAAAGGAAATTCTGAGCATGCATAAAACATGTACGATAGAAAAAGTCACTGCAAAGGTCATGAGACTTATGCATTTTATAGAAAGGTTGAATGACATACAACAAAGTTCCTCTTTTTCATTCATTTGAGCTTCCACAGAGTACACGTTTTGACTGTTGTTTAACAGCTCTTTCAGCATAAGATACAAAATAAATTGTAATAAGTAACTGCAATCATGTTGTTTTCGTTTACAAGCACATCCGATCTGACCTTTCACCTACAAGTACTGCTCTGGAATGAGTCCTTTCAAAATGCCTGTTATGGACCTTTAAAATTTGTTATTAAAATCTCTAATTTTAAAAGCACAACCCTGAATTACTTTGCTCAGAATGTCTTGTCTCTGTTATACATTATTTTAATTATCTAATTTATACATTTTGAAAGTTTTTTTTTATTTTTGATTAAGAATTGGTATCATTTAAAATTAATGAGTTGAATTTTTTTTTTTCTCTTTCTTTCCTTTTTTTTGTTTTTAAATCTGAACTTCAGTTCTCTGATTGGTTGATCAGAACCTCACCACAAATCATTTCTCAGAAGTTCCAGCTCCCAGTAGCCTATGCTGTGTTAAAAGTGTTGTTTATAGTAGTTACAAAGGAATATATTTCTGCGTCAATAAGTAAAAAGAGATCTTTAATCAGTGGATTTCTCTCTAACTCAAAATCTAAAATGATTAGAGAGTTGCTACAACAAAGAGGCAAGGTAAAAGTAGGCTGTACAGTAGGCCTAAAATTGTGATTTAATGATACTTCTATTGTCTTGTATTGGAGTAAACTACTGTTGGCTATAGTACATTGTAAAGCCTTTAAAGTCCACCACATATTTGGAAATGATCTCTGGAAAGCACAGCCTATCTGCATATCAGCACAAATATGTACAGCTACAACAGCACTTGTAATTTTAAAACATAAACAAAGAATCACTGCTTTCTGTTTAAATACAGCTTTGAAAGTCACACTAACTCTTCAAAATTGACAATCGTCAGAAATTTGATAGAAAAAATGTCTTTATTTTGCTAATTTTAAGGAACTCAGAACAACATGCTTTCCCTCTTAGAAAAGGAGAGGTGGTATAACAGCTCAGACCCAGAGAAATCTTTCTTTTAAATGTCTGTATAGAGAACAAAACCTAAACACACAGAAACACCAACTTTCTCCATGCACGCTAATTTTAATGATGTCTTCCGATCAATGACAAACACTTCTGGTCAACTCTCAACTTAAATTTGAGCCAAAAAGGCACAAACATTTTCTCACTGCTTCTCATGCCGTAGGTTTAATAGGCCAAGTGTTACCAGAGAGGAAACAAATTCCTTTTCAACGTCCTGTTAATTTTCCAAGCTCTTTATCTCATTATTTTCTTGAGATACCATTTTCTTTGCTTTTTTACCCACAAAATATGAAATGCATTCATCACATTCACTTCAATTTATAAATTAACGATAGCCTTGAGTGAACTGGGAAGCATTTGTTTTCTAGGCCACAAAGCCTTCCATATGTCTCTCACCTCCCTTCCTTATGCGCCAAAACCTCTATTTATTAACATTGAAATATTGCTAGATTGCTGTTGGTTTAGTACTGGCTTTGACAGTAATTAAGTGCCAAAGTTGAAACTCGGGTGACAACGTGCCAACAAAAATAAGAAGGTGTCACACCAACATGATGTTATTGACCTCACTAAAACAATATCTGTCAAAGTCAGTGAGTGGAGCTGAGCCACAAGAAGCAATACCACAGAATACGAATGAGTGAGTGTCCTGAAGTGTTTATCTATTCTTCTGCATGCGTCAATGCATGCCAGCGACCCAGTAGTTATGGTGTGGTTACGGGTGAGTAGCCGTGGTTTCGATGGCTCCGCACATTCACAAACACACATTCAAGGGGATGTGCTGATGGATGTTCAAAACAGTTATGGGTTTACACACTAAGAATGAAAAATGAATGAATGTACACTTTGTGTTCCACAAATAAATACCATGTTACCCACAGTCATTGTTGTGAACTATTATGAAAAAAATAAAAATACACCAAACTAAACATGCATCGGTAAACATACACACAAACACATGCTAAACAGGACCGATTTTTGAAGAGGACTTGCTTGCTAATGGAGATGTGATCATGGGAAGTTCTGCATCAGCGTCACTGATTGCATTTTCACCAAAAGCCTCACAGGAAGAGGCTTAGCAATAAACTATAAATATGGAGATGAGTATTTTTGATGGCTCATAATATTACTAATCAAAATCCATGGCTGCAAAAAGAAATGGTCTTTGAAATAAAATGAATGGCTCTAAAGTTCTGCTACTATCCTTCAGCAAACCTTAAACTGTGTGAAAGTAAGACATCTATCATCTGCTTTACCTCAAAATACCAACACCCATACAGTACCACAGACAACAAAGCTCTTGTACTGATTTTGCATAAACAACACAATTTGTTCACTAATCACCATCATACAGTACATCCCCTACCTTGTGTGTCCACACACAACAACAGTGTCATCATAACAAACCCCACTCACAACCAGGTAAACCAAAACCCACAGTATGTAAAATACATTTTATCTTGCTTAGTATTTAAAAAGAACAACACTATCACAATATACAAAACATGACCACAAAGCCACATTAAATAACACATCAGTCATCACAACAAAAAAGGAAACACATTTTCTGTATGTTATTGAAGTTAGGCAAAAGCAGCTTGTAACACACAACCAAACCATCAGCTAATGTGGATCCTAAGATGTCTTGTTTACAAATTGTCTGGTGTCCTTGCCATAGAAGACCACCAAGTCAGAGGAACTTTATTGATTTATTTTTTCCTTATAACCTGCTTTAACAACGCTAAACGTATTTCTGAATTTCTAACCACACCAAAGGTGCAAGTTGACTTTACTTGTGCTCAAGTGATTTTTTTCAGTTGTGCTTCCTTTTCTTTAGTTTAAAGTTCTGCTGGAGACCACACTTGTTTCTAAAGCAAAGGCTTGCACTGTTTAAGACACTCTGTTGATCAATATATGCTTTTCTGAGCAATTATAGGGTAAACTGTAATGTTTGCTTCCTGTTAAAGTGACCCCAGTAATCTTTCTTTATAGAAATCTAAGAGTTCACAATTAATGTACAAATTGTTTTTAAAGGAAGATTTTGGTTCAATGAAGAATGCAGCCTGATAATTCAGAGTCAGAATACATGTTTTTGTTTGTTTGTTTGTTTGTTTTTTTAAAATACATTATTGAAGTGTCAAATGACATGTGAAATAAATGTTTCCATGGAGCCTATAAGCAAAATATTACAGAACCATGTTTAATATGGGTACTACATCATTTACCTGTTATGTCTAAGCTCAGTTTTAGATTTTGTCATGATAGGCTACTCAAAGAGACACATCTTTTGGGATTTTTCTTTTTACATGCTTGATAGTAAAAAGTATGTTTTTATTTGATAGCATGTAGTTTACATGATTGATAGTTTACCCCTAATATGTAGTGGTCAAATACTATCACAAAGAACTCCTACTGCCCCACAGTCACAGTCAAGCACTGTGCCTAAGACTCAGTACATATAATACACCTCTTCCTATATGAGACATGAAGACAGAAAGACAATTGATTCAACTTGAGTTGAATAAGCAAGTTCTTCAAAACTGGTGCAAGTGTTGCATTAACTTGAAAATCCTTGTTTTACCTTCATTGATAATTCTGTCCCTGCAGTGCCCTGTCAAACATGTTGTGTCTCAAGCCTCATCTCATCTACCTTCTCTCTAATCTCCGAACCCCTCAGCATCTCCACCATACTCCCTGCTTCTAAAACTGGGTGCTAATAAATCTTATTTAACTCACCAACAGTAAATTAAGCAATACTAGACCATCCAAATACTTGCAGCAGATCCCGACTGCCCTTATTTAACTTTACTGGCTTTCAGATAAGTTTCACATCAGCTTGAAAATTCTCCTTCTCACTTATAAATCTCTCCATACTCTTGGTTCACAGTAATTCCACTACCTCTTTCACAGTTATATTTTGTTGCAGAACCCTGTAATACTGTGTTGTTAAAGTGGAATAATACATGTGAGTAATCACTACAATCACTACTACAAGGATCATGTTTAACCAAATATTTTTAATGTACTATTTTACAGAGAAAGTTGTACCACAACTATTGAAATACTTAATGTTACATAATCTAAGCATACATTTATCTGTACAATGTTTGTGAGCAAATGCAAAAGTTTAAACTAGCAGCAGTTTGGACGAAAGAAGCGAAAAGATGCAATATTTGTGTATCTGGGTTGTTGCTGTACTGAGAGCATGATGGTTTTTGTCAGTTGACACCCCTGCTGGATATTCCCCTTGCCGTTGCCAAGCTGGTGAACAAGGTGTCATGTGTCTGAGTGTATATCTTCATCTGTACCGTGCGAGTCAGGAATCGGTGTCTATAACAACGCAATGACACACAGACTCACACAAACACACACGGATAAATAGAGCCCGAAGATGGGTGATACAGACACATGTTTATCATTGAGGGGATTGGGATTGGTTGGATTCCTTTCATCTGAAAATGGCTGTCTAGTCCCTGGTTTCCATCTTGATCCCTTGGCTGCCTTTATCTCCCTCTTGCTGGTTGCTGTCTCTATATTTCTCTAAGGCACACTGTCTCTTATTCACATTTTCATCTCTTCTGTCTTTAACCATGACCTCCTGGCCTTCATCTGACTCTACGCCTGTTTTATTCCACCTCATGTCTTTCATTCAGACTCCCTTTGACGATCCTAAGCACCCATCTGCTTTCCATCTGAGCTGAGATTGACGAGTGGAGAAAGCTGGTGGTTAGGGCCTTGACGCAGTTAAGTAAGGTAGGGGGAGCTAAGAGGGACATATACCTTACATTTCCAATCAAGCTCCTAAATATTATTATTGGTGACTGATTGATGTGCATGGAGCATGTGTGATTGTGTGTGTAGTTTAATCAGCAGCATGTGTTTATGCCGGCACATTCCTAGCATGCACGCAAGAGAAAACAATAAGAGTTATTAAGCCTTATCAAGGATGTTTGCATTCTCATAATAAATGTGGAGAAATATTTGGCACACTCTTAAAAAAAAACCTCCCACCCATACACACACACACCCACCCACACCCACACACACACACACACGCACCCCTGCATGCAACAATGTTCAGTGTGATGAGCTGTCAGTCCCTGTTAGGCTTGGCATTCCTGTTAGCAGGCGGTTTAGATCCCCTTTCAGAGAAGTTGAACCTCAGACCTTTTTCCCTCAGCACTTCCAGAGTGTCAAGAGCTTGTGGAAGCAGGAATGGAGCAAACACAGAGGAAACAGGACAGACAGGAAGTGAGAGCCAAGGAGCTCTCATGATACCAGAAAGTTTATATTTAATCATTTGTTAAAATAGTTTCAATGCCGTGTGAATTCCTACATTTCACAAGGCGCAACCCTTAAAAGTTGAAGCTCTGTGTTCATCTCCAATAACTGGGTCTTTGTGTAAACCACAAGATCACTCTTGTGTGTACCAAAAGCCAGCTGTGGTAGAAAGAAATCAAGCTTAGGAAAGCAAATTTACCTTATGAATAATGTTACCTTAGATTCGATTACATTCTTTCCAAGTGAGGCCCTGGACAATCCACGGCTGATTAAAAGGAATTTATTTGTGTTTCTATGAGAGATGAAGTGAAATGGAGATTTTTTTTTTTTTTTTTCACAAGACCCAGATCAGCACAACCGCTTGGGTGGGCAATAGTGCCCAACCCAAGCCAGATATCTTTCGAAATGATTTAATCCCCATACCCTGATGTGCTATTGACTCCAGCAAAACCAAAATAAGCACTGCATGTGTGAGAATATAGCAACAGTGACAGAAATATCCACTCTTCCACAAACATTCCCAATTATAATTTTTTTTAGAAACCAAATTCCTCCCATCCAGTGTGCTATCATATCCGTAATACAAAAACACCACAGGTCAAAAGTCCTTGAACACCAGAGATGTAGCAATCAATGAGCTCTTGAAAACTACAAGATTTTGTAAAAAATTTAGAATATTTTTTTTTCTTTTTTCCACAAATACAATAAAGGTTTTACACAAGGTCAAAGGTCATTGGTGTGTGTACTCCACACAATTGTATGCATGCAAATTACAATGGATTGATACCTTAGTTTGACTTTAGACTTGATAGGCCTTCCTTATCTATTTTAAAATTGAGTATCTATAAAAATATATTTATGTCCTTTCGAAAAGGTTCTGTATCACAACATGGCATCATTTCAAGAAATTTATTTTATACAAAATAAAGAACACAAAATATTTTTGATAACTATGGGTGAGGTTTACATGGTAATGTAATACATTAAGACCCCTATGATGATTAAAAACATTGGATACTGTGTACCCTCGCCTGGACGCGGGTCACCGGGGCCCCACCCTGGAGCCAGGCCTGGAGGTGGGGCACGTTGGCAAGCGCCTATTTTGCCCATTGAGCCCGGCCGGGCTCAGCCCGAAGAGGAGACATGGGTCCCCTCTCCCATGGGCCCACCATCCGTGAGAGGGGCCAAAGGGGTCGGGTGCATTGTGATATGGGTGGTAGCCGAGGGAGGGGGTCCTGGCGGTCCGATCCTCGGTTGCAGAAGCTGGCTCTTGGGACATGGAATGTCACCTCTCTGGTGGGGAAGGAGCCGGAGTTAGTGCGTGAGGTTGAGAGGTTCCAGCTAGAAATAGTCGGTCTCACCTCCACGCATGGCTCCGGTTGTGGAACCAGTCTCCTTGAGAGGGGCTGGACATACTTCCACTCTGGAGTTGCCCATGGTGAGAGGCGCCGGGCAGGAGTGGGCATACTTGTTGCTCCCCATCTCGGCGCCTGTACGTTGGGGTTTACCTCGGTGAATGAGAGGGTAGCCTCTCTCCGCCTAGTTCGATGGTGGGGAGACGGGTTCTGACTGTTGTTTGTGCTTACAGGCTGAATAACAGTTCGGATTACCCACCCTTCTTGGAGTCCTTAGAGGGGGTACTGGAGAGTGCCCCACCTGGGGACTCCCTCGTTCTGCTGGGGGACTTCAACACTCATGTGGGCAATGACAGTGAGACCTGGAGGGGCATGGTTGGGAGGAACGCTCCCCCCAATCTGAACTCGAGTGGTGTTCTGTTGTTGGACTTCTGTGCTTGTCACGGATTGTCCATAACGAACACCATGTTCAGGCATAAGGGTGTCCATATGTGCACTTGGCACCAGGACACCCTAGGCCGCAGTTCGATGATCGACTTTGTCATCGTTTCATCGGATCTGCGGCCATATGTCTTGGACACTCGGGTGAAGAGAAGTGCGGAGTTATCCACTGACCACTACCTGGTGGTGAGTTGGCTCCGGTGGTGGGGGAGGATGCCGGTCAGACCTGGCAGGCCCAAACGTGTTGTGAGGGTCTGCTGGGAACGTCTGGCGGAATCCCCTATAAGACGGAGTTTTAACTCCCATCTCCGGCAGAACTTTGAACATGTTCCGGGGGAGGTGGGGGACGTTGAGTCTGAATGGACCATGTTCCGTGCCTCCATTGTTGAGGCGGCTTATCGGAGCTGTGGTCGCAAGGTTGTCGGTGCCTGTCGTGGGGGCAACCCTCGAACCCGTTGGTGGACACCTTTGGTGAGGGATGCTGTCAGGCTGAAGAAGGAGTCCTATCGGGCCTTTTTGGCCTGTGGGACTCCGGAAGCAGCTGATGGGTACCGGCAGGTGAAGCGGCATGCTGCTCGGGTGGTTGCTGAGGCAAAAACTCGGGCGTGGGAGGAGTTCGGAGAGGCCATGGAGAAAGACTTCCGTACGTCTTCGAGGCGATTCTGGTCCACTATCCGGCGTCTCAGGAGGGGGAAGCAGTGCAGCACCAACACTGTTTACAGTGGGGATGGTGTGCTGCTGACCTCGACTCGGGATGTTGTGAGTAGGTGGGCGGAGTACTTCGAAGACCTCCTCAATCCCACTGACATGCCTTCCATTGAGTAAGCTGAGCCTGGGGACTCTGGGGACTCTGGGACTCTGGGGACTCTCCAATCTCTGGGGACGAGGTCGCCGAGGTGGTTAAAAAACTCCTCGGTGGCAGGGCCCCGGGGGTGGATGAGATTCGCCCGGAGTTTCTTAAGGCTCTGGATGTTGTAGGGTTGTGTTGGTTGACGCGACTCTGCAGTATCGCATGGACATCGGGGGAAGTTCCCCTGGATTGGCAGACTGGGGTGGTGATTCCCCTGTGTAAAAAGGGGGACCGGAGGGTGTGCTCCAATTATAGAGGGATCACACTCTTAAGCCTCCCTGGCAAGGTCTATTCAGGGGTCCTGGAGAGGAGGGTCAGTCGGATAGTCGAACCTCGGATTTTGGAAGAGCAGTGTGGTTTTCGTCCTGGTCACAGAACACTGGACCAGCTCTACACCCTCAGCAGGGTCCTGGAGGGTGCATGGGAGTTCACCCAACCGGTCTACATGTGTTTTGTGGACTTGGAGAAGGCATTCGACCGTGTCCCTCGGAGTGCCCTGTGGGGGGTTCTCTGGGAGTATGGGGTACCGGGCCCTTTGATACAGGCTGTCAGGTCCCTGTATGACCGGTGTCGGAGTCTGGTCCGCATTGCCGGCAATAAGTCGGGCTCGTTCCCGGTGAGAGTTGGACTCCGCCAGGACTGCCCTTTGTCACCAATTCTGTTCATTACTTTTATGGACAGAATTTCTAGGCGCAGCCAAGGTGTTGAGGGATCCGTTTTGGTGGTCTCAGGATCGCATCTCTGCTTTTTGCGGATGATGTGGTCCTGTTGGCTTCATCGGGACGTGATCTGCAGCTCTCGCTGGAGCGGTTCGCAGCCGAGGGTGAAGCGGGCGGGATGAGGATCAGTGCCTCCAAGTCCAAGACCATGGTCTTGAGCCGGAAAAGGGTAGAGTGCCTTCTCCAGGTCGAGGAGGGTGTCCTGCCTCAAGTGGATGAGTTCAAGTGTCTTGGGATCTTGTTCACGAATGAGGGAATAAGGGAGCGGGAGATCGACAGGCGGATTGGCGCAGTGTCTGCCGTGAAGCGGGCACTGTACCGGTTCGTCATGGTGAAGAGAGAGCTGAGCCAAGCAGCGAAGCTCTCGATTTACCGGTCGATCTACGTTCCTACCCTCATCTATGGTCATGAGCTTTGGGTCATGACCGAAAGAACGAGGTCTCGGATACAAGCGGCCGAAATGGGTTTCCTCCGTAGGGTGGCTGGGCTCTCCCTTAGAGATAGGGTGAGAAACTCAGTCATTCGGGAGGGACTCAGAGTAGAACCGCTGCTCCTCCACATCGAGAGGAGCCAGTTGAGGTGGCTCGGGCATCTGGTCAGGATGCCTCCTGGACGCCTCCCTGGTGAGGTGTTTCGGGCACGTCCCACCGGGAGGAGGCCCCGGGGTAGACCCAGAACACGCTGGAGGGACTACGTCTCTCAGCTGGCCTGGGAACGCCTTGGGATTCCCCTGGAGGAGCTGGAAGAAGTGGCCGGGGAGAGGGAGGTCTGGGCCTCCCTTCTTAAGCTGCTACCCCAGCGACCCGACCCCGGATAAGCGGAAGAAGATGGATGGATGGATGGATGTAATACATTAAAATCAGGGTACTTTTCTGGTTTCAGCAAATTTTATGAGTATTGTAACTAAAAATTGTTTGATAAGTGAAGCAATGCAGTAACAAAAACACTGCCAGAAAACTGCTTAAACAGCTACATAAGTACCTATGTAGCTGAGTATCAGCCACTCAACCTACAGGTCTTATTAGTTGACCTTTTCATGCAATTATCATTCAACAACCAATTATTTTCAAGCCTACCTCAACACATAACTTACATAGTTTAAAATGTAAAACATACAGTATTAGGTTGTCATAATTATTGTATCTTGAACTACAACAGCAACTGTGCAGTGTTTTGTGCAATAGACTTATTCTGATTTGATATCTCTATATATCATTACAAACTAAATTGTAATTCTCATAATTTAATTTATCACTTGCATGTGTAGAAGAGCCTTAGTTCCCACAGGGTTTGGGGGTGAATTTAAGTTAAAGTCCCTTGTGTTGTGTCGGGTAACAAGTATGCAACAGGAAAGATGTCATTACAAAATTCCACGTTATGATCAATTCCTTGGAGTGGTGTAGTCTAACCAAAATTTCATGATATGTAAGAAGCCATTTCCTTGCCAAGCACTTAGAATGGCTCATATCATCTTACAACGTGACAGCTTTAGTAAATTCCAAATAATTCTACCTACTGGGCGCAATTCATGCAGAAAGTAAAAGCTTCAGGAATTTTTGTGTAAAAGGTCTTTGAAAGATAAACACAGAAGTAAAATAAAGTAAAATAAATAGAAAGAGTCGTCTGTATATGAAAAAACTACAGGCATCCTTGCTTTATTGTCTTATGATTTATCAGTTTTTCTATCTGCTTTTTTAACCCTTCCTGGGTCCTCCAGTCATTTAGGCACCCTGTCTCCACTGGGTTTCCAGACACCTATAAGAGTCTTACCTTTTATTTTATTTTATTTTTTATTTTTTTTAACAAACAGCAAATGTTGGACTGTTGAACAATCCAGGCCCAGACCAGTGTGAGGAAGAAATCTTTCCTGTGCTGTGAAAACTTGTGAAATTCATTTTGAGTGTGTGTTCATTACTCCATTATTGAGCACTTAGTGTCTGTGCATGCATTTTAGAAGAAAGCCACTGGTCTCCCAGAAATACTTTCTTTCTTTGCAGTGATTTCAAGTAAGAAACCCATCCCAGTTTCATGTAACCTACAAGTCGTCATAGTTTTGATAACAGTATATTTATAGTCTGAGCTGTTGTTTTGTATTAATTTTCATACATTTTGAATCTAGCCTATTTTGTCTGATGTTTCTTAGGGGTTTCATCCGTTTTCTGATAATGTTTTCCTAGATTTTCTTACATTTAGTTTTTATTGCATAGAAATGTTATTTTTGTTTTTTGTATTCAGTTAACACGACAATTTGTGATTCAAACCCAGTAAATTTTTGTTGAACATATTTTGTATGATTCTGCTCCTTTTATGCTGAACTGAAAACATTCAGAAGATTTACATTTACTAGATAGTGCAGTGAATCAAAATGCTGGTGGGATTGGTCACACAGTTTGCTGCAGTTTAATAGGGTTAGTTGTGACATTGTTTAATTGACATCTCTAGCTGCTTACAATTTGATCCATACTTATTTTTCCAGAATCTAACCTTGACTTTTTATTTAGTAAATGAAGAAAATTGTGTTTGAAAACTTGAGCAACGCTTTCTCTTTTATGCTTTGATTTGTTGTAGGAAAAAGTGTCATAGATGGCCAAGAACTGATCAAACAGGAGTTACGTTCACAGCAAGATAAAAACAGCAAATGTCTCTTCTAACCACTACCGTAATGCTGTTCAAATTTGTTAGAACTGCTGTTGATATTGGATCTTGCATTTTACTTTTGTTGGATGAAGTTTCCTACCAGCAATTGATTGGAAATTAAGATAGTGTATAATCAGTAGCCAGCTGGACAGTCATGTATGGGTAGAAGAACAATAAAGGTAATTGCTGCTGTGATTTCAGCATAACAAATTTAATTTTTGTCAGTCTTGAACAAAATAACAAGCTTGAGCAAAAACCCACAGAGACAGCCAAGATAAATGAGGCTGAAGTCAAAGAAAGATCACAATGTTAAATATACAATCAATGATAGCAATAAACCCAAACAGTATTTAAGTCATGCAGCCATGTAGAGCCAGCAGTGTGGTCAGCTGAAACCTCTTGTCCAAACATTGTTGCTACTTTGCTACTCTCCCCCTCTTCCCATCTTTTCAGTTCCTCACCATATCACTTTATCCATGCGAGCATCCCACAAAACACCCTGGGTGTTAGCAGGCATTAAAAAGCAATTCACACTACAACTGAAGTGCTTCAACTGGCTCGACACCATGGCTCTGTAAAGAGGTTTTAAGGGGTCCTAAACCCGTCCTCTCGCGTCTCCTAATTCTCTTCCTATTAGTCTGCCAACCAGCTTTCTCTCTGCATTTCTGCAGAGAGAAGACTTTTTATAAAACTCTAGCCTTCTGGACACATATTCACTTTTAATGAATTAAGTTATATTGACTAAAATCTGAGAACTACTTATCATATGTGGTGCACCTTCGGTCAGTGTGTTTAAACTACATTAAATAATTCCTTTGTATTTCTTGTTTTGCCCCAGAAAACAACATGTTTGATATGCAAATGAATGCATTTCAAATGCTACCAAAGATACACCCAGGTAAAACCAGTGGAACCAAACTCTCATCAGTAACTGGAACCTATTTAACAGGGGAGGAAAAGAAAAACTCAAATTTTAAGTGATAGATCTTTTGAATATTGAACTCCAAGTTGTCTGTTATATTGTCTACAACACAATTTCACATTTGTTTGTTATTTTGGTTGCTTTGTGCGTATCATCCAGTGGTGACTTAGTTGTACTTTCTTTTTTAGATGGGGTGAAAAAAATGGGGTGAAATGAAAGATGTGCCAGTATAAAGGTTGCAAATACTTATGAGTGAAAGGAGATCTTTGGCAGAATCTAAGGAATAATAGACAACAAACAACAAAAGAGTAGAGTAGATTTTATCATGTGCTTCATGTAAAAATAGCTTTATTCAATGCTTTTTATGAACTTTCATTATGTCTTTTAGGAAATACAAGACATAATATATATACTGCTCAAAAAAATAAAGGGAACACTTAAACAACACAATATAACTCCAAGTAAATCAAACTTCTGTGAAATCAAACTGTCCATCTAGGATGTGTTATTTGAGTGTTCCCTTTATTTTTTTGAGCAGTGTATATATATATATATATATATATATATATATATATATATATATATATATATATATATATATATATATGCTATATATATATATATATATATATATCTACTATATATATATATATCTCTACGGTATGCATACACACACACAGCAGAAAGCAGGTGGGTTTGGCTCAGAGTTGAAGCATCAGAAAGCAATAACTGAATTTGCTTACACACCTACTTTCCTCAGCCAAGTCAAATATAAGTGTGAATGGGCCCATATAGTGTGTCCATGACATTTCTTTATAGCTGTTATTTTCTTTACTGGTCTCTAATTGTCTGTCTCCAGAGTTAAGTTCCAGGAATGCTCACTTTGTGGAAGTGTTTTTCACCCCACCCCCCGGAACTAATCGTACCTGGGAATATTTCAGATCTTAGGCTGAAAAAAACAGTGTCTATGGCCACTATTTTCACAATGTAGCTGATGGGCTCAATTTTTAATCAGGGTATAAATGTAAATAATATTTTCATTAAATCTTTTGTTCTTGGAAAGAAAGTTGTCATATATGGGTTTTAAAGGAAAACCTGCAATTGGAGCTGGGCAGAGGTTTATTATTTACTGATAATAAAATTAACAGTAAACTTTTAAATTATCCATGAGCATTTTATAATTATTTATTGCAATAAATCATCAAATTACTTAACCAACAGAAAGTAGGTTGGGACAAAATCAAAGTCCATGAGTATAAATCAGTGGTAGCAACTAGTGGGAAAAGAGCTTGACCCAGAACTCTTTAGGTCTTTGTTGCATCCACAGCTCTTTACATTTGTTCAGAATGTTGTTTTTGTGGTGTAACTTTGGTTTTGAGGTCCATGTCAAAACCCTAACTTAACATCATATGCTATAAGCAGACGAGTAAAGTTTGGAGCAAGTTTATGCAAGAGTGTTTGCATTGGACATACAGTGCATATTTAATGGTGCATAAACAGACCTCTACTGCTCTACCACATTCCTCAAGTGCCCAGGACAGAAAATTTGTCAATGACAAAGTCAACTGTCCCACCTGTTCACTATTAATACAGGCTTTACTCCATCAAACAATTTCCCACACTATCCCCACATCTGTGAATCACACAACACACACATTCACCTCAGGCTGACATGTTTCCTTGCTAATCTGTTTGCACAACTCTGGTGTGACCACAGGCCAATTACACATGGTCACATGAAGCACACCCACAAGACAGAATGAAAAAGAAAAATGAGTAAAGAGCCACCCACTGAGAGCCCCCCTCTTTCACAATTTCTTCCCCTTTTCACCCTGGTTTTCCTTTCCCTGAACCTATTTCCACCTCCCATGATGCCTCTGCTCCTGGCTCCTTCACGTATCCCACACAGTTTGCGGGTGTAATTGCAGCTGCTCATCTTTTAGGGTGTCCCTTAACTGTAGCACCCCTACGTTCTCCTGAGAACTTCGGCACTGCTATGACTCACGTAGTAAATTCTTTTTCTTTTTTTTTTTTTTTTTTTTTACATTCTATACACTCTGCCATGTGGTTAATATTATATTTAAACAGTTCCAGTGGATGCCAAGAGAATGTATGCCTTGGGAAAAGTGGAGGAATTGTGCTAGAAAAATTGCTCTGGTGAATGGCAGGTTAAATTGAGCATGATTAGAGAGGGGGGAAAAAATCAGCACAAGAAAAGAAGGGGAAACCTTTGCAGCAGCCTCTCATTTTTTTGTTGTCATTCTTTATTTCAGCACACAGAAAACTGTTGAGAAAGGAGAATGAAAGTCTTCTGGTAAAATTGTTGATTTGGCTCACCAGTTTCACCAAATTAAGCTACCATATTTTCTGGACTTATTTTCATAGTTTGTTTGGTGAAACTTTTTTCTGTTTCTGATGCATTTTTTTTTGACTGATGTGCTAAATGTTAGTTCATACTGATGGACGTGAGCCAAGGAGTTATCAAGAACCACCTCTCTTTCACCACGGATTTACACTGCATGCATCCCCGCTACACAGCCCACTTCACCAGTGGAGCAGAGTCGCAAATAGACCTCCAAGCCAAAGACAACGGTTTCCATGACTATGAAGCAGGCAACTGGACATAAAGTTTCATCAGATTACATCGTCAACAGTGATGAAGTCCAATTTATGAATTAATTCAACTGATAATCCATTGTGACATATGTGTATTGGTCATGACACATTTTTTGAGATGTACAATCTGGAATTACTAATTGTCTGGAAAATAAACTTTTTTTTTTTTTTTTTTTGTTTTCATCTGGTTCCACTTCTCTTGCTTGTTCTCCATGTTCGTTGGTCTTGCTTTCAAAATTTTCTTACTTTCTAAACACTGTCAGTAGATGGAAATTATAGCACACACAGGGAGTTTCAGGCAGCAGAAAATATGTTACTTTCACTATTGTCATGGTGCTCTATACCCACTTTAAGAAATATTTGGCTATAATCCTCCACTGAGGTGTTCACTAAGCCTCTTATCTCGTTAAAGCCAAATAGGTAATGACTTATTGACTTAGGTCTGTTTTATTAGAAAGGACTAAAATGTCATGTTCAACTGCAAAGCAGGGAGGGGTTGAACGTACTGGGCCTCAGCCAAAGGAGTGGGGTCACCCAGAGGGCAACTGCAAAACCATCTCCCCAACACGCAAACTAAGTTCTTCAAACTCTAATTTGGAAGGCGAAACAGAGTCCTCTAATCCATAGAAAGGAAACACCATCTTAAAAGAAGTACATGGATTAGGAATTAAGTGTTTATAGGGAAAATTTAGACAACATGACAAGGATTATAGTTATAAAAGTTCCAAACTACTTGATTGGGATTCATTTATTTTAAGTTTTAGTTCTTTTACATTTCTGCATGTTTGCTACAATCATCCCAAACGTCATACTTGTGTTATGTGTTATGGTTGACAACCTGGCTACACTTTATGAAAACTGTTTTAACTCAGAACAAGATGGTCAGGGAGGATGAATGTCAGGATGAAGGCTGGTATTTTTCACATGAAGTTCAGTTTAACTCATAAAGTTCTGTGTTTACACTTTCTTTCATTTCTGATGTAATCTATTCATGCAAAAATGCTGTTTGTACTAATATGATAACATCAGATGTTTTGTTAATCGTACTGGAGCCTTTATTCAGCTTCCCTGCCTGACTTTTCCCCCAGTCGACCTACCTGCGCCTTGGCTGCCTGCCTGTCTGATTGTGGGTCACTTTTCTCATTAATCTATTGACCCACTGACCCTCAACACTTCGGCTTCAGTTAAGAAGCTTTCTTTAAAGGAGAGGTGTGCAAAGGGAGTCACTAAACCTGCTTATAATGCAGATAACACAAGAAGACTTATGTGTTCTGCAGTAAAATTTATGAGCAGAATCTTGTTTGAAGTCCTCTTTTTTTACTCCTTTGTGGGGAAAAGTCAAAAGAACTGTTTATAAGCTCAAGAGCATTGGAGAAAATATCAAAACTTTGAACCTGTGACCTCAACCATTCCAATGTACGCAATTACAAGACGTTTGGTGAATGTATAATCCAGTGTGGCATGTCTAGAAACTCAAGTGTTTTCCAATTCATCTGTGCAAAATAGCTTAAGCTCAGTCAAAATGAAAGCAGTAATTCAAAGTTAGGTCTGCATCTGAAAACTATTCAAGTCTTTAATTTTTTCCACATTGTGGAAAATAAAACGATGTATTACTCTTTATTCCAAATTGGATTAAATTAATTTGTGTGCAGATTTTTAATTTCCTCAAAGTTCTTCATAAAAATATTTTGGTAATTTTTGCAACTGTATTAAAAACTTAAAAATCTGTCCCAATCTGTGGTCAAGACTACTGTTAAGCACCGCTTAAGAGAAGTGAAGTGAGAGAGCAAAGGAGGGAAAAATACTAATTTTGGGAGTTGAGAACTACTCCCCATGCTCGCTTCCTGTAGCACCTCTGCGGTTCCCAGCAAAGCAGAGCGGAGAAGGGATCCAAACAGAAGAAACATGCAGCGGAGCAGTGTAAATTATGTATTAACTATACATAATTTACAAAATACAAAGCATTTTGCATTTAGACAGCTACAGTTGTGCTCTCATCTGACCAAAGCACCATCACTTGCAAGTTCCTATATGTTCTTTGCCAAATCAAAAATTACTTTCTTTCAAGTAGCTTTAATATTTTTTATTTAATTTTGTTTTACTAATTCACTAAATTCGGGAGGCCATTTGTTGCACTGTGTTTTATTTAGATAAAAGATTGAATACAAATCCAAGCTGTATTTTATTAAACTTATTTGAATAGTTAAAAAAAATAAAACTTTCTTTATCCTTCACAAATATGCTCTGCTTTGTATTGGTCTGTCATATAAAATCCCAATAAACTCCACTGAAGTTTGTAGTTGCAGTACGACATAAGAACAGAAACGAGTTTGACCTTATAGTTTCATTTTAGTCTATGTCTCACCACCATTTTTGTGGTGGGGCGTAGACAGGGAAGAGGTACAGGAGCAGAGTGTGAGGAAAGACAAAGTGCTCCGCTGGGTTGTATGTAATGAGGAATGGGCCGAGGGGGGCTGAAGAGAAGCACAGGTCATATTAAAAGCAGGTTCAGCGAGAGGTTTTAGCTAATGCTATTTAATCCTAAAGAAGCCTGGAGCTCACGACGCACAACATACATACGGTTTCCTATTTTGGATTGTTGGACTGCGGTGTATGTGTAGCTAAAATCACGGACAGACCAGGAAACTAAGTTAATCGCGGATCAAGCATACAACATGGAAAGTTGAATACCATGGTGTGCTGACGATCCTGTTTCTATGCTTACTTACTCAGACTCAAATTGATCCCTGTATAGTTAAATGTCAACTGAAGCTCTATTGTTTGTTCGCAAGAGTGCATAGTGTTTCCAACAATCAACTTAATGTTCCTTTCAAAACAAGCAGAAATAAACATTGCAAAATTGATGACTAACTGATTTTCAGGCTGTTTTTAATAGTTATAAATCCCTTTTAACTTGCCCGTGAAATATCTTTTTGCAACAGGGAACAGAGGAAGTGCTAAAACTGGCAATTATATTGACTTACGCAGTCAACAAAGAGGGAGTTCAGGGTGGGTTCATGGCTCCACCAAACATTGGACTTTAACATTTACAAACAGTTGCTTCCTGTTTTCGATGAACACAGTGTAACCCTAACAAAACACAAAGTAATTATGATAATTACTTGATTCTTAAACCTAAATCTAATGAAACTTTAAGCTGTGCCTCAAGCGTTTCTGTTACATAGACTACGAAAAACTTTACTCAAGTAAGAGTCCCACAACTTCGACATATTTTTCTCAACGAAAAGTAAAAAGAACCCAAAAATTTTCTGGAACAATTTGTTTAACTCCATGTGATTCTTTTGATAGTCTTATATTCAAAAGTTCATGTAGTTTTCTTATGCGTTGTGTCTGGATAGGCAACTTTTCTGCGATGTCACCATCTTGTTTTGTTTATTTATTATTTTATTCATAAGAAGGATTTACTGATCACCTGGCAATGAAATTTAGATGGTCTCTAAATCCCCCGAGACGACCAAGCAATTATTGGCAGACTTAAGTAGTCAACAAGTGATAGCTGAGTTTTCACTTTCACTTTCTCAATCCCACAAACTCACAGGCGAATAAATCATTTGCATGGCATAGGGTGAGATTGGGATAGGGTCTTATTGGGTCATTGCAGTGATGTGTGACTCACAGTTGTGTCATTTCTGCAGCAGTGAGGTACATGCAGGATGTACGCAACGTGGGGAAGCTGTGGCATTCATGAGATGGACTTTTTCCATGTCCTAAAAATCTGTGACAGGCTGGGAATGAAATTGTGAATGCTATAGTGTACAGTTTGAAGCAAGGTGATTCAAGAGTGTTATTTTTCTATGGAATGATGCAACACCTTTACAAAATGCAATAGTGCAGGATACTACATGTAGCTGGCAGAGCATCAAATTTTATAGTAGATTTGAACAGATAAAGACAACTCATTTTCTGCTTGATCGGCCCTGAATAAAGAAGTCAGATTTTCAAAAATCACATTTTTTTCCTTTAAATCAGTTAATGTACCACAAATTAGAATAATATGACATGCAAAGGATGCTTTAAATGGCACCTGTCTTTAAGCTGTCATTGTGAATAAATAATATATATTTTTCCTACATTATAGGAAGAAAAATGAAACACCAGGGTGTTGTTGGCATGTATGTGATGGTAGAGCTACGAAGTTGGATGATTGAGTGAAAAGGGACTGGGTCAAAATTTGTGAATTTTCTTGAGATTTGTGAGCCTTATTAGAAGCTCATCTAATAAAGGTGAAGAAATGCTACATCAATAGAATGTGTTATTTATCTATTTAGCAGATATCACTCAGAAATCAAAAAGGCTACTATAACAAACAAAAACAAAATGTTGCATTGAGTCTGCTCTGTTTCCTGAACTTTTTTTGGAGAGAGGACATGTAATATCCTTGGTTCTCTACACTCCCCGCCTCAAACAAAAGATGATCCTTGGTTAAACAAAGGTTATAAAACAACAATGTCCCAAAAGACAACATTCCAGAGGGGCCACGTGGGTCTCTGAGGAAATCAGTCAGTCACATTCTTGTCTGTGATCAATCAGCCTCTGGCCCCAGCCAAACCCAGGTCAAACCAACCCATCTTTAAAACTACCTGCCCTTGGCACAAAAAATGACCTGCTGCTCTTTATAATGTCTAGCCGTCTCTTTTTTTTTTTGAGCAAATACTGTATCTGAAAAAAAAAAATTAACATAAACAAGACCACCTGCCAACAACAAAACAATTCAACCACCCGTTATTGCTATTTCCTCCTTTTCCTTAAGGTTGACACCATAAGTACATAGAAACTAACTACTGTGTAGGTGTGCTTGGCAGCCTGTTTCTCATTTGAAGGGAAGAAGTGTGTATAAAGACGATGAGAGATGTGAGGTTGTTACAATTTAAGCAGTAAGGAACATTTGTTTTCTCTGTGGGCGAAGAAAAGTGGAATGAAAGAGTACTTTAGTCTGCCATGCTTAACTCCCAGTCTCAGCAACACTCAGCTTACACTGGGGAGAAGAAATGTCAGAACATAACCAATAAATTAATCAAAGTCCAAGTCCAAATTATATCTGCAACCCATGTTAAATAATCCAAAACAATTAAGTTTTTAACATTGATGAAATATGTACAAGACATAAAACTAACACAACAATAGAAATAGACATAAAGCGTGTCACAGAGGAGAAAATAAAAACTAACGTGGAATAAACACACTGTGCTGAAGTGCCACTTGAACACAGGCTGCTAAAAGAGATTTAAAAATATACAGTGAAAGTGGAAGTCTAATATTTTAACTGGTGCCAAAGTTTAGGACCTGAAAAACACCATGTCTCTGGACAGATGTGTTTATGTGTGAGTGTTCCAGTTAAAAGAAGCAGGAAAAAGCAGTCATATCAAACTAGAGCAGGGCTCTTCCATTCTAGTCCTCAAGCCTCATGGCCTACAACTTCTAGATGTGTTCCTGGTCCAACAGACTTTATCCAAATGGTTAAATTACCTTCTTAGTCACAGTTACCTTCTCTAGAGTCCTGTTAATGATCTGATGATTTGAAGTTGTGGCAGGACACTGGCCCTAAAGGGCAGGAGCTGAATACCCCTCAGCCAGAGGCTCATAAAGGTGGTCTTAATGCTCCTGCATACTTGGGTGTACTTCACTCCACAACCGTTGCACGTACTTGAGGCGCATTCAATGCAGACTCGAAGCAAACGTTAATATAAAGGTAATTTGCACGCTCGCCGCAAGATAACTGCTCAGCGAGAAACGATGCTGAAAAGGTTGAGTCAGGAAAACCAGTAGAAGGGATGTATATCAGCAAGACTGCCACTTTGTGTTTCACATACAGTTGTGCAGTGGCTTCACTGGCAGAGAAGAAACACAGCTCGGCGTCCAACTAGATCATCAAACCTGCGAGTATTCATTGGGATCGAGGGAAATTAAGAAATTTGTCAGGAGAAATGTATGCAATTGGCAATACACACAGATCACCAGAGTATGTTGAAGCCTTCACTGAACCTAGCATAAAATGCTTTGCAGTGTCGGAGACAAGTCCCGATAAAAACTTGTATTATATTCTTTAGATCTCACCTCAAAGGAATTGGCATAAATTTTACTATCCATAATAAATGAAAGGGTTTTTTCAGTAAAACATGGTTTATTTGTTTTTATTAGCAATGATTTATCATGATGGACCCACAGGGAACATGTAGCTTACATGTCGAGCTATCACCTGTTGATTCTGAGACGTCAGCTACATTTGTCATGCCATTGAATTGTGGCTGTCCACATGGGATTTAAAAAGACTATGTTTTCAAACAGATAGCGAAATAGTTTTGTTAAAAAGCCATGGCTTGATAAAAAGAATATATATATATATATATATATATATATATATATATATATATATATATATATAGTCATTTAACATTACATCCATTATAATTAAATTTAAATGATTTATTTCTCAATATTTTGGTGTAAAACTAAAACATATTTTTAGATTAGAAGGGCTTATCAATGGTGGTAAGTATCTAATCAATATCATATATTTTATATCTTTATTTGACAGAATTTAGTAAATTAAATGCCACCCAAAATCTTTCCTTTCCAGTGTACTGAAAATATGGTGGAGTCATTACTTTAGATTTCAGGTAGTCTGAGTGAAAGGGCGACATGGCCTCAGTTGGAGTCAGGGAATGGAGACAGGACTGAAAGTTTATAGGGACGCACATGTTTTACAGGCGTCTTGGTTTGACTGAGTATGATTTTGAAAAACAGTTTGATGCAATTTCTTTGAAGGAAAAAAGAGAAAAACTTCTGGATATGCAATTAACTTTTAGCATTAACACTTGCCAGTCATTCCGCCTATGTTTGTTAAACTGGAAGAGTGCGAATATGTTTTTTCCATACAGGAAAAACATTTGCTGATTAACTTCTACCGAGGCTTTGTGTGGCCACTTTGTAATTTTCAATAGGCTCCTGCCTGGTGACTTTTCCAGACATGTGTTCAAGAAATGCATTACTTTTCTCCCAAAATATGAATCAAGCTGAAGATTTGTTGATGTTTGTTTTCTCTACTGTGTACAGTGTCAATGTAACATGCTCCATCTCTCCTACAGAGTTCTGTCCAGGATATAATTCGCTAAATGCTTCTGGATGGCAGAGAGCTATTTGGTCATTAAGAAGTCTATTAAGTCATTACAGTAACAGTGGGACTGCCGTCTGCCTGCCGAAGGGACCAAATGATCAGCCTGATAGGGTTTACCTAGCAGTTTTCCACTTATTTGTGCACATAATTATAGGTTAGTTGACCTAATGGCCCGTGACTCAGATGTCACGCTTAAAGAGGCATCAGACGTCACCAACACACTTTAAAAGTAATACCCCCACTCTCTCCTTCCCTTTCTCACTTTTTTCCACTTGCTGTGGGCATGCTATTGTCTGTTTAAACGAGCAGTAAGTGAGCAATGACACAGCCAGACCCTTGGGTCATGTCAGACAGAAAGAAGAAAGAATCAAAAGGGAGGCACAAGGTTAGAGCAAACTAGAGCAGAGTTCAGACACAGAATTGTCTTTTCCATTAGTCAGATCATGGTCCGCACATGTCTTTAAACCTAGACATACGCACCCCATCACTGTATGTAAATATTTGGATTTTGGCATGGTTGCATGGTATTCAAAATCCTCCCTTAAATATCTTGTTTTGAATAAGTACTATCTAAGGCAAATATTTAGCATGATTTATGACATGTGAGGATCCTTGACTGTTATTTGAAACAGTGCTTGCTCAGTCAGTGCAGACATTTACTGCTCTGAACTATGAATATTGAGCTCCTTTTTTCTGTCACTCAGAAAAAAGTATCTTCAAGATCAGTGGTTGTAAACCCACTGAGTGTCATTAGGTTTTTTTTTTTTTTTTCCATTATACAGTATGCCTCCATAAAAATAAAGTTTAAATGTTAACATATTAGACTTAATACTACCCTGATAACATCCACAGTTCTAAAACTATGCCATATCTTGAGATCTACAGGGTCGGGAGGATAATATGACCAAGCACATATCTGAAGTCTGAGTCTGAAGTCGTAGCAATAAACAAGTCTGAAGAATCCACCAAGTTCCAAGGTTGATTGTTTTTATTTTTAAAGGGTGGTGGCTTTTTCACCTGACTTTGATACCTGACTTTTGAAGATATGGAAAGGAGCTGTCTTGTATTGATCAAGGTTCGATACAAGCTTGCACACACACGATGTTTTTGTATTATTTATGAATTTTATATAATCTACTCAGTTTTCTGTAAGTGGTGTCTACCAGCAAAAAAATATTAAAATTTGCTAATGGGTCTTAATCTGTCATCTTTTATAAAACCCAATTAACCCAAATGTGGATCATAATAAACTGAAATGTTTATTAGCATTATATAATTTTTTTTTAAATAATACTATTTTTTTTAATAAAATGAATTTAAATCCCATTTTATGATTATATGTATTTGTTGAAAAGAGTTCATTACACACTAAAACAAATTGATATGCGAAGTTAGAGTATATGTAATAACTGGATACTTGCAAATAAGAAATGAAAGTAGGATGGACTAAGGGTACTACAAATCTAAGAAATTACAAAGTCTCTGTGTTGTTGTTTTTACTTCTCCTGCTTGTTTTATAAATTGTGGGTTTCTCTGACAGCTGTGTGTTTGGCGCCACCCTTTGACTTGGAGATTTATTGTTGCTGTTTGCTAACATAATAGGCACAGTTAGCAAATCTGTGCCAAATGGTGGAGAGTGTTGGTGCCTCGACCGTAGGAGGCAAAAACAGATGTTTGTTTATTCATATTTCAAGTTTGATGGTGGAATAAAAAGCAGGATTATAGATTTACTTTTACAGGATCAAATGTATAATATAGTAAGTAATGTTTACAAACACCAGTTGTGACATTTCCCATACAGCTAATATTGAGGTCCTTCAAAATGTCATTACTAGAGTGTTTCATTAGCTATAAAACTCCTTATCCAACACAGATGTTATTCCGAATCTTCAATCTGAAAAGGGTATTAGGACCCTAAAATGTTCACTAAATTAAAACTATTACAAGCAATATTGGGAAAATACCATTCATTTTTCTTACTGGCTAGCTAGTATGACCTGGTTGAAAATAATCCACATTCTACATCTGATTGGCTAATCAAGCTCTCACAATGATTTCCATCACCAGAAGCTGCTGGCTTTCAAGGCGGCTAAGAGACTCAGAAAGAAAGAGAAATTGTATCACAAACCCATAAAGAAGAAGCCTAGCCAACATAGAGCCAAGGCATGATCATTGTCTTGAGATTTGATTGAAATAAATGTTTTTGATTGTGTCATACGCATTGTTACTTTTATCAAATTTTATCCTTCCGCCGCACCACCAACGAGAGAATTATTTTTTTCCACCTAGCTCAGTTCTATGCAGCGATACCTATACAATCATCCGACAGCCTGCGCCTATAAACTAGTTGGATCTGCGGTTGCACCGCCATCTAAGATGGGAAACAGGATGGTAAGAATTAATCTTTCAGACACAGTTTGGATAAATTATGTTATGCATAGGTTATGAAAGTTCTTGACAGTGACTGTTTATGTTTTTAAGATAGTTTGACATAGCTTCTTACAACCACAGGAATAAACACTTAAATGAGCATTTCCACTTCACAGCAGACTTCAATCAAGTGTTTTTTCTTGTCAGAGTCCTCTCAAGGAAGAAAAATAGCACTATTAATACACACACACATGCACACACACAATGCTTTCAACTATAAGCCTGTGACCACATGCAACAAGTAATTTCAGCTTTTCTGTCAATTTTTTTTCTTCTATCACTAACAGGTGCTTTACTGTAATTTAAAACACATTTTTAAAGCTTTATATGTTGTTCCACTAGCCACTAAATGTCACCTGTTTCTGAAAACTATTCTTGTAACTACTGATTGTAAATTCCTGCATGAACAAATGACCAATAGGGTTGCATTTGGTTGGTGGAGAATCCCACTTCAGCAGAAGGATACTGCAGTAGTCACACTGACTGAAATAAGCATTGTAAACCTCGCAGCCCTTAAAAAAAGGATGAGACCAAGAGGAAACCAGATTCTGTCACCTCACAATCTCAAAACCTTTCACCCTATTTGATACTAAGTCATGAAGTGACAAGTGACATCTCTCTCTCTCTGTGTGATTCCACTGGTACCCATAAAAAGCAGTAGATAGAAACTCAACTTGGTCAGAGACCGAGGTGGGCAGTGGTGTTGCCGTCCAGCTCAGCAGTACCTAGAAAAGACCCCAGCAGACTGCCAGTCTCCTTACTGCTTCATTGCTCATGACTCCACCACCTCCTACCATGACCTCTGACCCTTGCCCAGGAGAAAGGCGCCACCAATATGATGTAATTTCTCCTCAACATGGGCCACTGGTCTCAGCTGAAATGTGACCCTGGGAAAATAAATATATGTGTTTGCTTGGTGAAATAGAACAAAACTTAAATTAGAGAAATTCCTAGCTTCCATGTTCAAGGGGCTAAGTGACATACATAGTGACATAAATAATCAATTTCAGTTTGGTAATGTGCATCACAGTTACATACCGCTATTGCTATTTTGTGACAGCTGATATTATTAAGAAATTTGATCAAAGAGAAGCATTTTTTTATTTGAAACCATTTTTAGATATTTGATGGATGCGTTTACTTGATAAATACTGATGGCACTTTAATGACCTAGCCCTGTGGGAAAAAAGGAAGCCTTTAAAGGGATACCGATGTGCAGCGTGCACTCTTTGAACTGACTAAACTTTCTCCAGCCTTTTCCAATCTGCACTCAAAGCATTCGCTACTCGCTGTCCTGCCCACCTGTCAAGTTGCATCAGCCCTCAAAGAGCCAGAGAAGAACCATGCACCATGACTTGCCTTTATTTCCACTGCCTCTAAACTGTTTCTCACAGTCATATTCACACCTCTCTGAGATCTAAAGAGACCACAGAGTCTCAGACAGGCAGCGCTCATGTTAGACCGCCGTAGTTTATTATCAAAAGAACACTCTGGTGTGTCTAGCGTTTTTATATGCCCCAGGATATAGATGACTTTCCATCCATGTATCCATCTATCTGCTCGTCCATTTGTCCATCTGCCCGTCTATCCATCTCCCTGCCACAAATCCAATGTAACCTTTTCTTTCTATACTTTAAGAACAGACTGAGTGAGTTTGGCAACCTTGGAAAATGGAGTCTGGAAAAGATTGGAATTTTTGCATGAAAATGTGTTGAAATCACATGTATCTTCAGGACCAAGTTCTGTTGAAGAAGCCTCTGGCAAGACACTTTAACTTTCTGCAAAAGCTTCTCTTTAAATATCAGAAGCTATAACTATCTGAAAAAGAACAAAAAATACTGTGAGGTTTGGAATCTTTACAAATTCAAATTGCCCTTTCCTTAGTGATTCAGATTCGTGTTAGCAGGAAAATGACGCACCCCAGACTCAGCCTCACCGCTGTTTCAACACACCAACTATCCCAGCATAATATGTGTGTGTGTGTCTTTGACCGTCTTTCTGGTGCTTCACTGTTCTTTAGTTCACACCCACACAGTTTTCCCTTTTGACTCGAGGTCTAGCCATTCTCCTGACCTCATCATTGTTACAGTCAAGCGTAAAAAGATCCAATCAACCATGATCTTCAGATTAAACCTCACATTATTGTAATTGAGAATAATGGCTGCCATATCAGTTTCACTCCAGCTCTGAATTGTACTTAGACATATGTGAAAAAGAAGGACCCGAGTCTCAGTAGTTCAGCGCACACAGGTTGGGTTGATTTCACATTAGCCCTTTTTTTTTTAACTGATTCTCCCACCACAGCTGTTTATCTCTGTAGATGCTCCACAGCTCTTGCTTCACTTATCAATGCTGTCCTTGGACAGTCTGTCAGCTTAATAGGTAAGAAGTTCTGTCAATCTCCTTCCCTTCCATTTTATGGATTAAACAGTGCTCTGTGAGAACTTCAATGCTTGAGACATTGTTTTAGAACATAACTCTGCTTTTTGTTATAAAGCAGAGTTTTATAAGATAAAAAACTCTGCTTTTTTATAAAATAAAAAAGCAGAATTATAAAAAGGGGAGAACAACTTTCTCCCCAACCTCTGCTGTGATCTTTAGTTTTAATGGAACTGCCTGTTTCCTAATGTCCTCCAACCAAGCTCTGAGGCCTTCACTGAATAGTTGTAAACATACTGAGAATGAATTACACACAGGTGGACTATTTTCACTCATTAGATGACTTCTGAAAGCATATGGTAGGGCTATAAAAGTAAAGAGAAGCGAATAAGAATTAAAATTTTAATTTTCTATGCTTAAATATTATTGGAAGCCAACTGTCCTGTCTCTCCCAGTTCATGATTTTGCAGCACTCTGTCCTTACCAATAAATCCAGTTACACTGTCATTAGTGGTTTTGATAAATATCAAAAGATTTCAGCATTTTTGAAATACACTGTGTGTTCATCTGTGCAGGGCACGCTTTGCAAAAAAGTTGTATAGCGATGCAGGTCCACTTTAAATGCAAGCTTCAACTACACACATAGGATGAGAATACTGTGGCACACATTAGGGAAACACCATGTCTGCGGCACAAAACAGATCACTGGCAAGCCCACCCAAAGCTGGAAGCCTTTACCCTCGTCATTACCAAAAAACGGTGCTCCTTGCAGCTGCTTATTTCTAGGGGCAGCAAAGCTCTCAGGCATGTGCAGTGCACACAGTGCCGTTTTGACAGTATAGTTAGAAAGTACTGATGAAAGCGGAGAGGCTCAAAACGCTCTGCCGCTCAAATTAGCTGTGAACCAATCTGTGCCGTCATGGCCCCCTGCAGATTCTGTTGCAGCTCACCATAAATGTTCCTATGTGAAGCCTCTGCATGGCTACAGCAAGCCTCTACACAGGGTAGAGGAAAGCATCTTTTTCTTGCTGCTTTGACTCACTGCTGGGTTTTTCATTACATCAAATACATCTCATGATTGTATGCCAGAACAAACTACATTCATGTTTTCTTTATCCTTATACAAAAATTCTCATGTTTTACTCATCAGTTAATTAGCTTCTCACTAATATTTTAGTCTCCAGTAACGGTCCTAGTCAAACAATTTGGCAGAGACGGAGCCGCTCTATGCTGATGGAAGGGAGAGCTCCATGCTCTCTTTACCTTCGCTAATCTGGTCTCATGTACACCACTCACACTGATACCCGTTCTGCAGATTCAGCTGCTGAGCATGTTTGTCTAGTGAGATGGAGCGGCATCCATAACCATAAAGCTGTCTTCATACAGACACATTTTTAGCGCTTCCTTCTCCTCATATTGTCCTCTCCCTCTTTTTTTGCTCGCTCTTTTAGAATCCGTCCATATACACTAAACTTTTATAGTAGACTATAAAGCCCAACCTCCTCCTCCTTCAGAGCTACTTTACTGCAGCCAGAGTTATGACCGACACACAAAGTAAGATTCTGCTCAAGTTCTCCAGATGTCCCAGCTGTCTCGACTCAAACACAAAACAACAGGATAGAGACGAAAGAGTTTCCCTTTCTCCTTACCTGAGAGAAGTTTAGCCCATTAAGGGGGTGACACTGCTCCTCAACCCGCTCCACTGCCCCCGTCTTCTTCCTCATTCGTTCTGCCTCTTGAGCCAAGAACAAGTCCAACACCGGAGTCCCTCTGGACCGGACGTCCCACTCTGTCAACGAGTTTACCATCAGCATCACCCACACGGGCCTCTTCCTCTCCCAGTTCCCTGCGATGGCGTTGAACAGATAGTCGGCGTACAGGCCACGACCTTTCTGGTCTGCCGTCATCCAATAAGGCATCATGTGTTTGACGTAGTCCAGGTGGCGTTTGAGGCGACGGTACAGGTCTCGAGGCAAAAGGGTCTGCAGGTTTTCTCCGTGGGGGAGCAGCTGGCAACTAGTGAGCTTGGAGATGGTCAAAGGATCTGTGAGGTCCAGCTCAAAGAACACGTTACTGCTGCTTCGGAAGGCTTGCTTGGAGCTGTTGGGGATGAAGTCCCAGACTCGGGTGTAGGGAACATGGATGGTACCAAACAAGTAAGAGGGTGGCAGAGGAGGTATGCGGTTTATTCTCCACAGGAAAGAATTCAGCTCGCTTTGCTGTGGAAAAGGGAGAGGAAAACCAAAAGTATCACTTTAGAGCAGTTAAGCTTACATTAGAACTAGAGCTGAAGAAAATTTCCTCTGAGCTTAAAAAGGAACTAAAATAAAAACGGGTTTTTGTTCAGTAACAGAATTGAGAATTTGAAGGAGTTTATAGCGAGGCCTCCGGGGTTGTAAACAGACCCTCGTGTATTGTTGAGGTACATACTTCTGTTGCCAAAGCCTCTTTTCACCATGTGTAGCATTTTCAAGGCAACAGTGCAAATATAATGCAGCGTTGAAGCTTATAAAAACAAAAAGCCGAAAGAAACCTGCTCTCCATTCTGACCTCACTGTGATTCTTTTGTTTGTGATGTTTTTGTGCTCGCCACAAGACAGGAGATGCGATGCTGACAGTCCTAAACACAGCATTGTGTTTTTCTGTGGTTTTCATAACAGGAAGCATTTGTCTGTTATGCTTATATTCATAAAAAACAATGTCACAAAGGAAATTAAATAATCATAGTCATTTTAAATAAACATCAGACCGTGTTGCATTTGAAATATGTTTCTTGTTAAGAGCTCAGCGAATGTGCCGTGCATGTGCTATAGCTTTGATGTTGGCATTATTCGAATATGAAAAAAGAATTTGCTTCTCCAAACAATATGAAGCTGCTGGCCACCGACGCACAGTGTAATCAGGCGACTGAGGGGATGAAACCCATTACAGTAGAATAAAGTTATTCTTAGAAAATGTTTACCGCTACAATTAAATCAAGATTTCCCTCATCTGCACTGAAGCCATCTTGCATACTGCCAAGTTTGCCTTTAAAATTTCAAATAGCAGCCAAAATGAGCAAAGACTTCTTGCGGGATGTTCTCTTTAATTAATTGCAATGAGCATCCAGTATTTTTCCTGGCAGTCTGCTGCAAGGGCAAACTAAACAGAGCTGCTATAGTCTGGATGATTTCATTACAGTGGTTTGAAGTCTTTGCAGATAAGCTGGGGTACTTAAGAAGAGTAGATTTTGAGTTTTATTTCGTTTTTAATATTTTCCTGTCAGGGTTGGATTTGTAAATTCTCCCTTCATCGTATTTCTGAGAATTGGAGATAGAGTGCCAGCCCAAGTAGTTTGTGAACCGAAGCAGAAATCAATTTGGGGCCAAGTTCCATTTAAGTCCACCATCCACCACAACACTACTGACCTCCCATTATATTGTCCTGTATATTGTTCAGCGAAATCAGTGGCTTTCATCGAATTACATCTTAGGGGTATTAGGGCAAAGCATACTGAATTTAGATTTTCAGATATTTATTTGTGGGAGAGAAGAAAAAGCATCTTTTCTTGGTTCCCTGATTCCTGGCACACTGGTAACACCGATGCACACACTCCACCCCAGTAGATGGTCATAATACATCTAAAGCATGTCTGCCAACCGAACGGATTATGCATTGAGTACTTCAAGACTACAGTTTTACTTTAATGCAAAACATGTTGTGTGAGCGCTGACACCAGGGCTAACTTTAGCTACAACAGGCAGCAACAAAACAGGTGACGGGATTCAGAGCCAAAATAAGTAAGTCTACATCTGACAAAACTGTTTGTGCATATGTATAGTCACAATTGATTCAGTCATGACTGAAATTTTATTCTCAGTGATTGCTGATGGTAATGCATATTCATAAAGGTGACATTTGAAGTGAAATTAATTTAGAAAATGTTGATTAATTTGGAGTAATTACTTGCAAAACCTCTAATTAACTGAACAAAAAATGTGCAGTGCAGTGCCTTACACAGACTGATGTTCTTAAGCTTCAATGTCAATTATTTAAGATGGCAAACAATGCCTAATCTCTCATAAGATTGGACTACTGCAAATGACCAATGAAAAACATTTTTAACGTAGTAATTTGGGTTTAATAAAGTGCATGTTTATTACCTGCTTAATGGTTGCTATTTTCAAAAGATATTTTAATATGACAAATGACCCTCATCGAATGCATATTCTTTATGATATATCCTTTACTGAATATGACTGTATATTTCCAAGTTCGATATAGCATTCATATCCAATCTTGCTCCTGTTCCCTCTTGGTCTTTTCACAAATAGTTGGCCTGTGCATACAATGTTTTATTGACTCAGACACAAGCAGCATCAATTATTAAATAATCTTTAAACACAAGTTTATGTACGTTTGTCAACATGTCCAGTATGTTGCATTTTCCCCCCCCTGGTCCCGACACAAATAGAGCGGTGGAAAATATTGGAAAACATCAGCAATTGAAAAACAAGCATGTATCCAAATATAAGAAGGGATGGATGCAGTCATTTAGTTCAGTCCTCCATGTGAAGTAAATGTGTTGTAGAACATATTTGAAAAAATGTAACACTGCCAGACAAAAAATGTAATGTAGTCTTTAACTGTGGTAAAAATGATAAATATTGTCAACATAAAGAACAGGCAGACCTTTTCGATGAAATACAAAAAAGGGGGCATTTTGTAACTTTTTTTTTGTTTAAAAGAAAAGTTCAGTGAACAGTTTAGTTTTAAAAGAGCATAATTTCCTGATTCTCATTATTTATGTTGGCTTTAAAGGGTTAAGATGACTTTTAGACAAGGAAAGTGTGGTCGTGCTTGACTTATAATCGACAAGAGGAGAGATCCCCTCTGCTGAGGCAGTGCTGACTTTTTCTGGAGAGCCTTGACGCGCGGTGCTCCTTTTTTATGAGGGCAATTACTCCTAATGCAAAACAGAGACCACTGTACTGACGCATACAAATCACACGAAGCGCAGGGGCACGAAGTCTTTACATTGAACTCTAAAAACAAAACCATTTTTTTTTTAGACATAATGATATAACGACATAATGATAATAACCTTGCTGCGAATACTTGGAGAGCGATTTTCAAGTGTCATACACCTGTTTCTTAGGTGATGCATTTTTTTTTCCTGTCAGCAGCAGCAAAAAAAAAAAAAAAAACGTGTGGGATGTATGATTAGTGTTCCTCTGCTCACATAGGAAAATCTTTGATTTGCCCTGTAATAACCTTTATTTGTTTAATAACCCGCACACTGTGTTGAAACATGACCACTTCTGAAAGGTCAATGAAACTTTTCCAAATGAAGTTAAGTCAACCGTGGGTGTTCTCCACTTTGTCACATAAACAGCCGTAAAGTTGGCAGGCGCGTGGTTTCCTTTGGCAAACCAGCTCATTGGGAAGGCCGAGATCTATACAATCCTATAAAGAATCTCTTTATATTTTACATGTGTACAATAAATAATAATAATAATAATAATAATAATAGTGGTTATTAATATTATTGTTATTAAGAAGAAGAATGTATTGATTATAAATTATATATTTGGTTCAAAGCTGTAAATACAATAGATTTCTGAATAATTATTTTCTTGTGCCGTTCAGTTTTACATCTATTATTCGCAGTTAATTCCAGTTTTTTTTTTTCCTACATTCTCCAAACTGTTATAGTATGAATACAAACATAAAACAGAACAATTGTCTGCTATTTTGCTCGCAGGGCTGCAAAACACACAGGTCTGTGCATTTTACCACGGACTTGTTTTCTCAGAAGCCAATTATGTAATGGGTCTAATAAAAGGACGCTTCTGCGCAATAATGTTCCCCAATAAAACTCACCGACTTCGGTGGGTCGCACTGCCTCGGTCTGCCCGAACGCCCTGCGCCCCAGGGTGCCACAGTTTGCAGCAGACCGCCCAGGAGGAACCAGCAGAACATCGGCGAGTAGAACATCTTCTCCGAGGTGACAGGCCACTTGCAGCGCAGAACTTTTTCTCTTTTTTTTTTTACTCTCTCTGTCAGTCTGCGTCCTCTCCTCTTACTCTCTGTGCTTTGAATTAAGAGTCAAAAGAAGCGCAACCGGTGGCCTCTGGGCTCACATGTGCAGCTCGGCTGGAGCACCATCCCGCCTCTTCACGCCACTCCGCCTCTGAGTTTGTTTTGTTTCTGTCTGCAGTTTTTCTCGTGTCTCTCCGCACGGTGCGCTCCGGGGGCACGAGCTGAAAAAGTCTTGGGGAAAAGTTTGAGCTGCGTGAGTTTGGACTGGGGCGAGAAAGAGAGAGAGAGAGAGAAAAAAAAGGGAAGAGAGAGAGGTGGAACGACATGAGTACACCCCTCACCCCTCCACAACATTAAACACAAAGTATGCATACACCACCACAACCCCTTCAGAGAGGAGAGAGCAGCAGGTCCAGAGCAGAGAAAGACATGCGTGCGTGAGAAAAGACCCTAAAGATAGACGCAGAGACGCTGCGAGGTTTAAATCGCCTTCTGTTCTTGAATTTACTTCAATATCATGTCTATCACAGCCGGCTAGTAATCGGTATTAACGAGTCCCTCCAAATAATCACTTAAAAATATACAAATCTTCTGGAGTTGGTGATTGCAGCCGGTTGGTGCAACCGAATGGTGCAGCTGTTTGCCTCAGGACTCAGGATAACTTAACACATAACCTGTTCACACTAAATTTGCGCACAAACAGACATATTTTAAAAAATCAGTAGTTTGAACGTTTTGATAACAGACCGATAACCTAGAGCTAATTTTGTAGTTTCTGCTGCCTGAAATTGTCTTCTTTTTAGAGGGCAGTGTGAGGAGAGTTCTTGTTAGCACATCAAACTTGACCACGTTTAAGTAAAATGATAGGGAAAAAATTCAAAATGTGAATAACATATGCCCCTACTTCAATATCACAGTATTGGTATACCAAGGGTTAAAATAGCCCCCCAAATCTCACTGCCACCTGTTGCTGCACACTGCTTATCAGCTTGCTAAAAATAACTGCATGTCCTTGCTTACAAGAAAGATCATTTTGACTGAAAACATTTAGAGTTGAGTAGAACCTGGACAGTCGTGTTGTGGTGGAAGGGGGGACACCAGCTGTCAGTACATTGTTACAAAACTGCAGTTGACAAGTTACAGCAGCATGACTGTAAATCACTGGGTTGCAGGCTGGCTGCCTCAACAGATAGGCAGTTAATATCAGCTTAATGTGCTTTTTAAAATAAATTAATGCTATAGGCAGCACTTCTTACTGAATCAATCATATTTTTAGCATCCATGAGAATAAATGTTGCTTTTTTTTTGTTTGTTTGTTTTAACTAAAAGCACTGTTGGCATTACATTTTGGCTTTTTTTTTTTTTACTAGCGGTGGACCTCAATTAAAATTTTTAATAAAGTTAATTGATTAATTATAATTGATAGCATTTTAATCTAAAGCCATGCATTGACTAAATCAGCAACATTCTGGATTCAAATACTTTGCTGCTAAATTGTTGAATAAATACACATGTGAGCTCAACAACAAAAACATGTATTGTTTTTAGTGTTATTTCGGTCATTCAACTATCAGATTGGCGCAAAGCGTTATTACACATTCTGCTTTCAAACCCTGATTATTCATGTAATTTTTGTGAAAAAATAAATTTTTAGAAATGTGGAGTTTGGACGCTGACATTAGTGTTTGGGTCACGTATGGTAGCTGCAACATATTTTGCATTGAGATGGTATGTTAAGCTTGAATAGCTTCAGTGATTGGCCGTCTCCTTTTTGTACAACTTGCACACAACATTAGCATTTTCCAGTGTCCAATCAGATCAAACTGACTTCCACTGCCCTACATGGTTAAACGGGTGTAAACAATGGATGGATGGATAGACAGATGGATGAATGGTTAATACAGTGGTTATGGGCCCATGGCTTCTATTTCCTGTCTGAATGCGAGAACCTGCAGGGCACCTGAGAAGTTTGTTTGTTTTGCGTTATTTTCAGCACCTTCATTTCAAAGTTGTAAATACACAATATTTCAAATGCGACAGCGTGCATCCTCCTTGAATTCTTGCTCGACAAAACCCTTGTGTGGGGGTCTTGTTGGGGCAAAGAGCCTTGAGCCCTACGCGCATGATTAATGAACACAAATAAATAAGTACGATTGAAGAGAACAGTGAGAATTGTTTCATTTATGTTACCTGCAGTCTTCTTTTAAAGATTCATTAGTCATGATGTGGAGCAGGCGGATCTGGAATAGCAGCCAGTGTTGAGAGAACGTAACCCCCCCCCCTTCCTGCCGGGCCACGATGTCAACGCTCCACTACTCAGCTGTGACCTCAGTTATTGTTCAAGTGGCAGACTGTGTGACAGAGTCAAGTAGTGGAAATTTATCATGGGGACCCCCTCAAACAAGTGGCACCAGGCCACCCCCCAGCCAAGCTGGTGGTAGAAAGACCCCAGACAAGCGTTTCTTTGTCCTCGGCCGTGTTCTCCCCGTCCTCTCCACTCCTCATCCGCCACTCAGCATTCACTTTTGCTGTGGGGCTGTTCTGCTCACAGCTGACCGTCCTTCTGTACCTTTATTGTGTTTTCTATTTCACGAGTGCCGAGTAACTTTGTTCTATTTGTATTTTAAGCACGTTTCATATTGCAAAAAATGTAATTTGGATAGCTTCTTCTGGCTCCCATTCATCAATCTCTGAGACTCAAGGAAGTAGACAAGTCTTCTTTTTCCTTTCCATAACGTTTCCTCAAATGATTTCACGTGCTTGCTGCAGATAAAAAGCAGTAGGACAATAAAAGCATGATGATGTAACCTAATTACTATAAACTTACTATGCTGTTTTCCCCATTTTGTGGCTTTTGCTCCAACAGGTGTGGGATTTCATTTAGCTGCTTCAACTGTTCTAACTCAGCCACCTGCAGACTCCGGTGCCTTACTTTAACCACACCTTGCAGAGGGCTTTCTCTTTGAAGGAGCTTTTCGCATTCTTGGCCTGTTAGAAGAGGGCTTATGAGCGCCCCGGCTGCGGGAGATTCCTGGACCGGGGCCAGTGCTTACTGCATGGTGTGCATATATAGCCGGGGACGAAAGAAGACTTTAGAGTTAATGTTCTGTAAGCAGATTGCAGAAATGCCCTCATCTACAGAGGGCAGGTTTGGGGAAGGCCTTGGAGAAACAGAAAGCCTCCCCTGGATACTCGTAAAGGTATTTTTTGAAATACTGAACAATGCATGTCTGTAGTTGAACCCTGTTAATATGCTTTCCAGCACTTTCTCTGGCTATTACATTCTGCGTGAGCTGATAAAGAGGAAAGCACACAGTGAGGGAGGAGAATGAGACTTTGTTAACGTCTGCTTGTCCTTGAGGCTGTCTGATGATGTGCAGAAATCTCTAGCATTGCTCTGCATTCTCTCAACGTTATGTATTGTTATAGAAACACAAAATAAAAATAATACACTTGTATATCTTGAAGAATTCCGTGAAATTTGATCGACAATAAGGACGTAAGCAAATTGTTTATTATGTGCACAGGGACCCCTAGTGGCGTAAAAAAAAAAGAAACTTCTGACTTTCATTCCGTCTCGATCTTTTTCATTTACAAAAGTACTCAGGGTGCTTCAACCTTTCTTCCATTTTGTGACTTTGTGTGTTTTATTGGAACTTTGAAACAATTGAACAACAAAGTTGTGAATATTTCTAAACAGGAAAAAATTATACAACTGTGCCATGAATGTGACACATGCTTGCTTACTCTGATGCCTCTAATAAATTCTGGAGCAGCCAACTGTGTCCCAGAGTCAGTTAGGCTACTTTCACACTGCAGCTTGAATTAATGCAACCTGTATCTGATCTCTTCATGGGAGTCTGAACAACAGAGACCATTATTTTAGAATGCGATCCAGGCAACTTAGCGATAGCCTACGTGTACCCTATTATTGCACCCTCGACTGCGCGTGTGGGACACTTTCATGTCGCTTGCAGTTCACACAGGAGATCACATACAAGTGGTCATTCACATTTTGAACTGTGAAAGACCATGCCAAAAAATTCGATTTCACCAAAAATTGGATTTGGGTCACTTCAGGGTGCAGTGTGAACGTAGCCTTAATTAATAGAGTACAGCTCAGGTGGGAGAATATGAAATCAACACAGCAATTATTTCTACAGTCCACAAATCTGAATTACTATGACACGTCACGCTGAGCACCTCATCCCTGCTGTGAAACATGGTGGTGGCAGCATCATGCTGTGGAGATGCTTTTCTTCAGCACTGACTGGGAATTTGGTCAGAGTTGATGGGTATTTGGATGCAGCTAAATACAGGGGGATTAAAAAAAAAACATGTTAGAGGTTACAACGGAGTTCAGGCAAATGGAATAGTTTGGATCAAAGCACATTCATGTTTGAAAATGGCCCAGTCAAAGTCCCAACCTTAATCCCATTGAAAATTTGTGGCATGATCCCAAAGTTATTGTTCACAGATGTTCTGCATCTATCCTCAATGAACTCGGGCTGTTTTACAAGGAAAACTAGGCAATATCTTTTGTGTGCTGACCTGCACACAAAATGGATATACTCCCACATGACATGCAGCTGCAGTTCCAACAAAAGGCATTTCAAGAAAGTATTTTCCTTGGAGGCCTGAAAACAAATGTATGCCATACTTTATCTGGAAAATACTTTGAAAACTTCCACTAATTCCCATTTCATGACTACTTTTTTTTTTAGTCTATGTTTATGGTTACTTTGTGACAATGTTAAAAGCTCAAGGGGTGTGAATACTTTTGCCAGGTGTTATACACAGTTAGACACACACAAATGCACATGCATGCACGCAGACAAGCACAGTCTATCCTACCTCCACCCATCTCTTGCTCAGGCTCCAATATCCTCTTTCGTGCTTTGAAGATGTCAAGGAATAATATTGACTGAGTCTCTAGTGAAATGTTATTGTGGTCTCCCTTTTCTGGATTTCATGGTAAAATAGGAAGGGGTAGGAGGTGAAGGACAATGATATTCGTTACAAAATATGACAGAACTCCAAAAGGGTTCAAAGTTGGGACGACACATAACTGAGGAGGAAGTGAAATGACTCAACGTCTGCGTTTTCTTTTGTTTGTTTTGTTGTCACTTAGAGACTTTGCAGAGTCTCTGTTTAGGTGTTTCCCGCCAGCTATCAGACTGATATCTGCCACGGCATGTCAACACATGCAAATGATGGCTATCTGTCTTCATCTTTCTGAATGAGCAAAAGCAGCAGGAGGAAGATGAGAGGAGGAGATAAAATGGCAAGGGTCACAGCCAGGGTTGTTTTTTTTTTGTTGTTTTGTTGTTTTTTTAAAGTATCTGATCCAGTAAAACCGAGGCAAAAAAATGTGGTTGATTCCATAAATTTTTAGAGTCCATTTTTTGCATTAATAAACTTAAAACTTATATTACTCATACTATATGAGACACACTACCCTGCTAATCCAGAGCTGCATAAGACCAGATGTTGTTTTGTGTATTTGAACATGATGCCCAAAGATATGACGAAGTTTCAAATAGATGTTGAGGCGAGTAAAGTAAGTGGACAGAACTTACTGCTCAAAGCAAATATTTGCATAAAGTTCAAAACCTATCAACACCTTTCATTTGTCTCTGACTTTAAACTTTTCATGTTCTGTGTTTGTTAGGATTACCCTAATTATTTCTAAAAGTCAGAATTTTTTTTAGGTTGTTTTTTTGTTTACTTTTACTGGACTAAGATCAAATCTTTGCCTCCAAAATTACTGGCTTTTCTGTCTCCAAGCCACTAACTTCATGCTTTGGTTCATCATCTACATGTAGAAGTTCAATTTGTGCATATGCATTCATTTTGTAGCTAATGTCTTTATGTTGTTTCAATATTTGCACACAAAGTTCTTTCCTCATGAGGCCCTCTGTTTTGCTCACCCATCTCTGCCAACACAACACGATGTTGCCATTTTTATACTTCACTGTCGGGATGGTTTGAAATTCTTTGAATTGGAAGTTTCCACCCTTTTCCTCCAAATGTAACAAGGGAAAATGCTTCAACTTTCGCCAGCACTGGAAAGTCGCAAATACTAAGGACTTGTGCGTAAAAACATTTCTAATATGCAAACGTCTTTTATGTTGCTTTTGGATTAATGACTTCTTATTTCCCTAAGTGAGGTGTATTTTGAATCATGTCTTAATTGTAATTATTTGAAGGGTAAGTATATAAAAGGTTATTTATTATGCAGAAGACTAGCAGATGATTACTCTACTCTTCCCACTCAAAGTTCATGGAAACAAAAAAGCAATATTTAAAGAATTTCCAAACAGTTGAACACAAGGGACCTTTATTAGAAAGATGAAAGTGTGTTATAGAGAATCTGTTTCATTTATATAGAAATCTCTGGTGACCCAATACCCTACCGAGACTCTGATAAGTCTTTTTTTAAAAATCATGCATTGAGGAATTTCTATTTTAAGATAAATGAAGCCTGCTTGGTAATTGGAATCAATTCTGTTCTTTTTGATTTTGGTAAAATGACTCTTTGGACCATAATGTTTCTTTTCATACACAGATACCAACTTCCTTCAGAAAAAGCCATACCTCATCCGCATGTTTGTTTTGTGGAGCCATTGATGCTCTCACATCAAAGGCTTAGCTGCCAAAGTCACCCTGTGATGCATTATACTCTCTCCCACTGATCACTGCCATTGTGAGTAATTGCATTATCCAAATCTGCAGGCCCCCTGCTATCTTCTTTTTTCTCTCAACCCCATTTACCTCGTGAAAGCCGAAGCAGGCAAAGTAGAGGAGTGAAAAGGCTCCTCCAGCTGTTAGGCACATCCACCTTTTAGCTATTTGAATGGTAAAAGAAAAGGATGCAGAGAAATAATAATGTTTCCCCTCCTGTCATTTCAGCTGCCATAATGGTGTTTCTGTAAATCCCAGGGCTGCAAAATAGTTTTCGCCGGTGTAATAATATTATGGATGTGGAATATCACTAATGTTTGTCTCTGTGATACTGCTGTTTGTCATTGTCAATGTCCTGTTTGTAGTTTATTCAGTCAGAGGCTCCTGCAGCCAGACAAGGCCTTTTTGCATTTGCAGGAGACTATTAACAGCATGTGTTATGATATCATGAAATCAAAGCCTCGGGTCTTTAGTGATGTGCAGGAACCAGACATGAATTCCAGCCTCGGGGATCAGATGAGCTCTTCTGTAAGATGAAGAAAAAAAGAAAAAGGATTTGGACTCAGTCTCCTTTTGAAGGAGGTTGTATGCTCTAATGAGGTTCTTTGAAGATTAGCTTATTGTTCCAGGTACTTTAATGTCATATATATAGTAAATGCATGGCTTCAAAGTTTGCCTTGGTTAAAAGATACTCTCCTTAAGGTGCGTCAGAGAATGTGAAGTGGATGTTTTAGCCACTGTTGGTCTGTGGTTGCTCTTTCTAGCCTCTGGGAGTTTACACGGTCTAAAGAAAGCTAAGCCCATCCTCTGAAAGTTTCAGCTTCTGGCTCAGCGTTTAGACTGATCGGATTTTAACCGCTTAGTCTGCGTTCATGTGGAGTTTGCTTAGTGCCCTGTGGTACTCAGTTTCTGGTCATACAGCATTCCCGGCGGTGTCGTTAGACAAAAAATCATTTCAGAGAGGAGTCTTAGACATAGTGTGTCTTCTTGAGCCAGGTGTTTAAATACCAAACCATGTGAAGTTGTTTGCTTGGTCAAACACGTGTGTCCAAGATGCTGATAGACTTGCACAGAAAATAAGTTTTTCTTTTAGTAAAAATAAATGCTAAGCACACCACAAAAGCTAGTACCAGCGGGCCTCTGGCATGGACCGGAGGGAGACTCTCACAATCTGATAACCTCAAGTAAAAATGCAACTGTTTAATTTGTAATTTCCAAAAGAATAAATGACTAAAAAATTGTGTAATAGAATTGTATTTAAAGCAGAACAGTAGCAATTTTCCCGATCACTGCAAAAGGTTGAATGGCATATTGACTATTACATTCATGTCAACTGTAGGACATTTATAACTATTTGGATTTTTGAAAGAGAGGTTTATAAATGTATACAATGTGTATTGTGAAGACTGTTGATGTGAAGGGTCAGGAATGGTCTGGATTTTTGTTCTTACTTAATTTTTGTACTTTAATTATTTTAAGCTGCCTATTACAACACCAAGGATGTTCAATACTTTCAACTTTTTGGGTTGAGTTTTTCTCTTCTTTGTTCTTGTCTTTGTGACTCAACTAGATTCTAATATTTGTGTTTTTTTGGGGGGGCGGGGGGTTCAGTGTTTCATTGTTAAATCTTCCTGTTTCCCCATTTTATTTCACTTGGGTTCATTCCAGAGTTTATTAGTCGGTTTCCCTGCTTGGGTTCTCCTCCAGCTGTACTGTCTTTCCCTGATTAGACACACCTGGCTTTCATGTCAATTATTCACCTTCTCTGTAGTAAAAAGCCTGTGAGTTTCCAAACCAGATTTTTCTGTTCTGCATCATCTGTTTCCTCCATGCTCGATTCCCCGTTCTCCTCTACTTTTGCTGTTTATTCCTGCGTTCTCTCGTAGCAGTCTAACAAACAGTAACAGTAATCCTTATGAGGAGGGTGTACGGTGTTTTTACAACTAAATTGTAAGAAAAGAAAAAGAAAAAGGGCATCAGCCTTGTTTTAGTCAGCTGATGGGCAGTGGACAGCAACAAGTGCATTTCTCCATTTCTCATGAAGTGATGCGGTGTCGGTGTGGTGGTGAGGCAGACGCTTAGAGACCCAGGTAGAGAAGAATGATGATGTGTTTAAAGATGAAAAAAGTCCAACAATATCAAAAAACGCAGGCAGCACTGCTGAGCGGACACCAGAGCTCAACGCAGGTAGCAACTGGTCAAAAGAATGGATAGATACAACAAACGACAAGGACCCGACGAGGAACAAAGGGCACAGGTGGGATTAAATACACAAGGGGTAATCAAGGAGACGAGACACACCTGGGAGTAATCAAGGGGGAAGACAGTACAACAGGAAGAGTACAGAGGACACAGAACTCAAAATAAACACATGGAAAACTCAAATCCTGATAGCATTATGCTAAGTGTCACACAGCTAGAGAAAATTACACTGGTCCTTTTTCTGGCATCTAAATAAAGGATGTAAAACTGAGAAAAGTTTATTTTAACCGTTAGCATTTTTAAACCTTGATATGGTTATCACCCAGCCTAGTCTCCAGTTGCAATAAATAAGCATGTAACTCATGAGCAAATTCACTATCAGCCCTGGTTTCTTGTAGCTTGGAAGGGATAGTGGTTAAAGAGTATGTAATATGTAACATGTAATAATGTAATATGACAATTCATGCTGTCTTTGTCTTCTGCTCTCCTGTGAGTCTTTGTCTCTCTCCCTCCCCATATTTTCAGAGTTGTGTTTATTTTCATGACAAAGGCGGGGTTCTGTAACACTTGGCTGCTCTGCTCACTCAAACCCCTGGAGACAAGGTCGTGTCTCAGGATGTGTATTCATCAGAATCCTTGAGGCAAATGTGAGGAGGTGGGAGAGTAAGAACAAAAATAATGCAAAAAAACCCCCAAAAAAAGCAAAATAGTAAAGGTTTTAAAGAAAACCTTTTAAGGTGAGGAGACACAGAAGTGCAATGGAGAGAGACAAGTCACATGAACACACAGATGCGCATAAATATTAAAAAAGGTACACACACATAGACCTACACACACAAGACGCCTTTTCTCCTCTATGGGCATGGTTCCTTCAGCAGCTCCTCACCAACACTTGAAGCTGTTCTGGGGGTTGACAGGGAGCAGTTGGACTGTCGACAGGCCGAGAGTCTGCAGAGAAGCAGCCTGCACCGTCATGTGAAACACACTCGCACACAGACGCTGACATAAACAGAGATCCGTACAGACAGCACAGTTGAAACATGTCAAGCAAGATGGCTCCTCTGACAAAATACATACAAACACACGAGGTATGTAAGGTGAATACATTAAACAGCAGCGTTTGTTTGACTGAGCTGGAAGACATACAAACATCATACACAAAGAGCTGAAACACATGAAAACAGTATGACTCCTGTGTCTGAATATAGAAACACACAGAGACTGATTTATAAACAGAGCTCTGGGGAAAGGTCCAGGAAAGTGATTCGTTTCTTCTTCTTGCGCTGATCCTCAACATGTGTCACAGTTTACGCTCTAATCTACAGTATAAAAAAATCAAACAAAGAAAATACACGAACTTCATCTGTTCTTTCACTTCCAGGTTTGTCTATAGTCTTTCCTGGAGTTCTGTTTGGGATTCTTCTGCTGGGCTCCGGTGTGTGTCCCTAAATCCACTTAGATTTCAGTGAGTGAGACAGATGATTAATAAATCTAATCCAAAATTCATTCTCAAAATAATCATCTTATTTATTGTATTTTTACTGCGTCAAGCAAAGATTAGTCTGACTCTTTTAGCAATGCAGTCTAGGAGTGTGGCTTAAGTGCTATGCATCAATAACACAGCGATGACAGCTCCCAGTCTCCAACCAGCCTCACGTAAGATAAATTACAGCCTGAATCTGACTAAGCTTTGACACTCGCAACCCAGCAGCACAGCCAATAAAACACTTGGAGCACTATAATCTGTTTCAGTGAGACTCACACATACGATATTACATGCAAACCGTTATTTGTGAATGTCGTAGGAAATATATTTTCATAGAAACTTATTTTCAGCTTGGTGAAAAGCTACAAATAAGTCAGTGAATCTAACTCTAATTTAGAACTTACAAAATTACTGAAGAGTTGTACTTGTTTCCTTGACTTCATAGCATAAAGACAAACTCTTTTTCAAACACTGATTACATTTTTGAAAATTAGTGAACAAACTTCTTACAGAATTTGCAATGATAAAAATGGATACACAGTGAAATCAGCTGTCTTTATTTTCCAACTTAAAGTTTGGTTATTAAACCAAGAACTGCTCTAAAATACCCATTCAATTCAATTTTATCCCCAGTACACTAGTGCTTATCTGAAATGTGCTATAGAGACATACAAAGACAAACTGCTTTTAGAAATTAAGACATCTGGATTGGCCTTTCTACCCAGAATACACAGTGGGATCTTTTGCTAAATGAAACAGACATATTACCATTATTTAATGTCATGCTAAGCAATGGAGATGTACTGTTTGCGCTTATGGAATATTCACTCTGCATGTTGAATGCATGGTGTGGCTAAGGTCACACAACAGTGTTGGGGTTATCTTCTGATTAATTCAGACAATAATTATTTGGCCAATAGGGAACAGTCATAGACTGTATGTAGAACATTGAATTTTTCTCCCAAGATGGTCAGATGATAAGGCATCACTGAAAAATAAATGAACTTAGTTAATTATCATTCAGGATAGGTGAATGGGAATGAACAATGTGAATTTTAAACCCAATACACACGCACACACTTTGCGACAGGACTTCAAGACACAATGTACCTTATTTCTTCAGCCTTAGTGTTTTTCATCTATTCTGACATATTTGGTCAGAAAAACAAGGTTTAATTTTACCAAACCTCGATTTTCTTGTTGGAAAACTGAAAAAAATGAGTTTATGTGGTTTACGGAGCAAAATGCTAGTGGGAACTTGAAAAAAGAAAAAAAAAAGTCACTAAAATCGCAAGAAAAAATTGGAAACAGAAAGAAAAAAAATAGGATGTAATATATTTGAAAATAAATACAAATCATCTAGCTTGAGGAAAGATCCATAGTTCTTAGTAAAACTGATCTTCTACTATTACAATTTCTCCAGACTTTTTCAAACTAGGAACAGTTATTCTGACAAAAAAAAATATATTAAAAAAAGAAAGTAAACGGCTATAAAACTGTGTTGGCAGATCACAGTGGCAACTTGGCCAGCCAGAGGCTTGCCTGTATAGACCACAGAGGGTTAACACTTACAGTGCATCGCTCTACGGGGAATTCTGAATGCTGCAGCCAAACTGAGACAGTCAGTTGATTTATGAGCCAGAGCTGGGTTAAGCACAGTCTGGTGGGCTGAGGCACGCACCATGATTGAAAGTCACATCCAAGCCAATGTGCTGGCCTCTCACTCTGCACGCTGTGCACACACCCAGAGATGACTGAGCTTTGTTTTGACATCAGAGGTTCACAAATGAAGTTGACAGGTTAACTTTTGAGAAGAAATTTGAGCGCACAAAATACAGGAGTCTACTGTTTTTGTGAAGTGGCATTTGGATTTTGTTGCTTGTAATTCTCTCCCATGCTCTTTCCGTTTATTGCTCCTTTGATCATAAAAGTGTGTCCTTTCACATGTAGAAAATCCCAGCAATTCAAAAGTTTGAAGCTTTTCACAGTGTAACGATTCAGAGAGACGGGGATATTCGGGCTACACATAACCTTATTGCATGACTTTCTTGATAACTCCTGTCAAATCAGACTTTTCTGGTGCTTGTACTGTGAAATCTTTGAAGCCAAACAGGATTATGTCTAAGGGAATTTATTAACTTGTTAGATGTACTTTGACTTGCTGAAGTATTTGAAGAATGTGCCTCAAACTTTTTTTCACTTTTTGCCACATTACAACAAACCACAATGGATTTTAATGGGATTTTTGTGACTAGTACAAAGTAGTGGATTAATGATGAAATAAAAGGAAAATGACCAGTGGTTGTCAACATGTTTCTTACACATTGAGACTAACACTCTTCTCCTTTTTCTTTTGTGAAATGACTCAATCTCAGTTACATTGGAGCCAGACCATCCATTTGTAGCAGTGGAGCTGAACTCCTGTCTTCAAGTGCTATTAGAACATAACTTTTAGATGCATCTCTTCTCCATCACACCTGGATCAAACGGCTAAATTCCCTCATCAGCATGTCGTTCAGCTCTGCTTTGTCTGGTAATGAACCATTCGTTTGTCTCTGTGTGTTGGAGAAAAGATTAGTACAAATGTTGCAAAAATGTGGCTCCTTTGGACTAGAATCAGACACCCATTTTTTAAAAATAAAATGGTAACACTTTATTTGATGGGTTGTGAATAAGACTGTCATGACACTGTCATAACCATGACATAACACTTGTCATGAACATGAGTAAGTCTTTATGAATATTTATGACTGTTGTCATGAAGTGTCATTCGGTAAATCATGACACTTTTATACTTTTATACAAAGTTGACATTATTCAAAATGTCTTTGTTATGACAACTTGACATTAACCAAGAAATCATGATCTGACATAAATTTGTTATAAAAGTATTACTAATTAAACTTTAGCTTTAATAACATAAAGCTACGTAATTTTTAAAGTTCCTCCAGAAGTACATCCTGTTTGGTCCCTTCTTGTAGACGGTGCTAAATCTCCAGTCCAGTCAGTTGTCCAGGTGAACAGTAGGGTATTTATATTCCTCCACTTCTTCTCTCATGACGGTAATAGGATTTGACCAAACTTCGTTTCTTTTTCCTTTTTACTCTGTGTTCATGTCCTGCTATAGACATTTTGTTAGATTTAGTGCACTGGATTCTGTTTCAGGGTAAAATGGGGTTCATATAGATTCAAACTACGCCACATTGTTCACAATTTAAAAAAAAAAAAAAACAGCCTTACTTTCAGAACCAAAAAAGGAACATTATGTATAAATAGGTGTGTATGCATAAAAATTATCATTATTATGACATTCACCAATATTTATCTTTATCTGACGTTGGCTTTGTTTTTTCTCCTCAGTTCAGCCCTATGAAAATGCTAATAGCCCCACATAATGCTCGTAATTTCCTACTTTTCTTCCCTGAAGTCATTATTTTCTTCCCGTTGCCATTTGCAGATTGTTCAGGGATATGCACAAAACATCTTTCCTTTTGCCTCCGCTTTGGTCTTTCACATCTTCTGTATGTTGTAACATCAAACGTTACACATAAAAGCCTCTCCATGGTGCCCGGGAAGAGTTTCTCTCTTGAAATGTGTTTCTCATTTCATGCCATTATCATATCACTGGACATGTCCACATGCAACTTTTGTTTTGAAGGCCATGGACTGGGAGAGTAAATGAGCCACAGAGTCTGCAATTTAAGCTCTAATCCCATCCTAAGCCCTGGTGGAGACTTGACTGTTGAGTGGAGCATTTCTAAAACCCAGACTTCATTCAGGGAAGGGGATTGAAGAAGATTTTGATAAAAAGTACTGAATAATCCCAATGTTTCTGTTTGTCTTGGTTTGTTGGGTACCACATGATTGTTGAGACAAGAAAAAAAAACAAAGGGATTATAGATTTACAGATTTAAATCAAATGGCTAGTATTGCTTTAGGAGGGATAGGGTTAGGGTAGCTAACCTTACAGTAGCTTATAGCAAAGGTAAGGTGATATTGCAACATTTCCTCAACAAAGACAGTACATCTTTAGCTAAATAGCAGGGTCATAATTATGTAAAATAAAACCAAATTGATGTAACTGTATAAAATACACTTTTATACAGTTACATAAATAGTGTAATTTGTTTTGTAATTATACAATGCTACTCATATGATATTGTAAATGCAGGTTTGTATTGTTGCACTTAGTTGACATTTTTGTAAAATGATGCCCATAAAAAAACATATTTTTTTATTATGGATCAGCTTTTTCATTGTTTTGTTTGTTTGTTTGTTTTTGTTTGTTTTTTTTTTGTTTTTTTCAATTTAATGTCTGTTTCCTTTGCTCCAGTTAATATTTACTGTAACACTGGCTCTGATTTTCTGATCTTTTTAAAGTCCAGTACCTCTCACTTCATAGAGAGAAACTAACACGAGATACATTTTACAGGAAACAAAAAAGTACTGCTGGATGCTATTGAAGAGAGATTCAGAGAAGTTCTTCAGACTTTTAAAAAAGATGCTTTTTATGCATTCATATATAGTGTAACTGATGGAGGGATGCTTGATCTTTGTGAGGTTATTGTCTCCTAGTCCTGCAGTTTATTTTAGTCCAAGCAACTCAGTCCACTTAAACTGAACCATATAATAAAAGAATCCATATTTTCAATCACAAATTTTCACACCATAAGAGACATACATTTTATATAGCAGTATGTCCTCCAATGGGACTTTTTGAAAAGGGTCTTGCTGTATCTGTGAATAAATGAACTGAGATGACAGTAAGAACGAATAGGTCATCTTTATGATGAAAGTAGAGCATTGGTTTTGAATTACTGCACACTAAGTCATTTTTATTCAAAGGAGTAACTTCAGCTCCTCCATCACATGGCTCTGGGCGAGCCTTGCTCTCAAGCAAAAGGGCTTATGATTGCATTTTAATGACATAAGTGGGAACAAGGTGTCACTCGAACTCAAATGGCTGGAGTGTGCTCCTAATGTATTCTTCTGAATCCCCTCAGACAAATTGAAATAAATGCTCTGCACCAAGGAGAAATGGAAAATGGAGACCTGCTAATGAAATTACTTCAAAATGCTGTTGGAATTGCCAAGGGAGACATTTGTGTACAGTATGTACGAGTGTGTTATGTTGTGCCACCTATTATAGGGAGATTACAGGCCTCAGGTGTGTTATTGATTTGACCTTTGATTTTACAGCATTATAAAAAATAATATATGCTAAAAAAATGTCTGCTTTGCAGAGGTCATAGATGAAACAGTATCTTCCTTCCGATGCCAGGAATTAAGCAATGCTTAGGAAAGCACAATTGTCATCTCATTAGGCCTAGACAGCCCTAACAAAACTTGTGTCAATCACATTAACTACATTTGTGCTAGTTTGTGCAGCAAAAACATTTGCGTGTGCTACTTTGCTTAAAGGTTAAAAAGTCAACCAGCTCCTCCACATAAAGATGGTAATAAAAAGGTTTTCAAAAACTCTAACAAATTTGGCGTTAAGCAACTCTACTACATGTGTGCAGCAAAACATTTTGTTTGTGATGCTTTTGATTTGAATATATTGATGATGGAGGTGGGGGGTCGACTTCACTTAGGTATACCTGCATGTCACAGTCTTGTTGAAAATGGAGGTTTGTGATGAGGAGCACGGCTTCTTCTGAGGATTATCTTCAGCCTAATCAATTAGGTAAAAGTTTGACCCAATATTTGATCAGATCTACTGATCTGTGACCCAACAGAATTTGTCAAACTGCTTAGTTCATTAAGGAAATGAGTGAATTGTTGACCCAGGTCCCGAGTCATGACTCTTGGATCAATATTTGGTCAAACTACCCCAACTTATGACCTAGGAAAATAACACAGCATTTTTACTGGGTAGTTGTTTCAAACAAACCTTAAATTACAAATGCTGTGGATTTGGATCTTGTAATACATAGCATATTCTAATACAAAAGTGATTTTAGGATTTTAAATAAATCAATGCTGCCGTTTCTCAAAGAATGCCCCATGGCCCAAATCCAGCCCGATTTTAAACCTTATTTAAACTTTTCAGTGAGCCACCAACCTGTCATTTTATCTAGTATTTATGGGTAGGGCAATAATTTATGAAAAACAATAAAAACTTTATCCCAGAGCATTAGACACTCCTGGTTTTACTCACTGCACTGTAAACTCACACATGGACGCAATGAAGAGGCATAATGAAACCGTCCATCTTTTTGACACCAAAGGCAAGCCCACTGTCTTATAAATCCTCCACTGTCCAAGACTTTTTGGTCATCATAAACACTGGCCATTTTGCCGTGTGCTGTCTTTTCATGGCAAAATAACCGTGAAAAGGCAGTAGGACTCTATTCCTACTGTTGAGGAATAGAGTCCTTGGCAGGCAATGTCAAAGAGATGAGACAGAGATGTGTAGCAATGAAACAAGAGCAGAAGTGTTCCCCAGAAGCTGACTCATTTTTAAATGATAAAACCAGAGAACCCAAATTCACTTCGTTAAGTGGGCACACAGGAAAAGCAGCAATGCTCACACAGATATGCCTTGTGTCAACCACTCAGAAAACCATATTTTCTTGAGAACTCAAAAACAGAAACAGACACCAAACTCATAAAAAGACTAAATAAGCCTTGATGTGTGTTTTCTGTCTGTGTGCAGTTGACCTTGGTGACCAAATCCAAAGGTACTCTGCATATATCCGAATTGATTTCTGTGAGCAAATAAGCCACTTCATTAGTCTTTATGAGTAGATAAGCTCAAGCTATTAGTAGTCATGTTTCGTCAGCATTATGCATGTCTCTTTACACAATAATGTGGTGCGAATCCAAAATGGCATGAATAGAAAATCCCTAAATAGGATTTACAAGACTGCTGGCTTTTCGTGTGTGGCATTTATATGTCTGCTGGTATGAGAGAGAGGCTGAGATAGCACGGAGAACTCTGTGTTCAGCCAAAAACAACAAGAAGTTCCTTTTGCACAGAGCAGCCAGTCATGAATCAGGTGTGATACCTGCTCCCAGTATCAGCAGTATGCCAAAACAAACACCCACAAAGTACAGTTGTTTTCCGGCTCAGCTTTTCACTGTGTAAACGTAATTACCAAGGTGTCAAAGTCTTTATTTTCTTCTTAACAGTGGAAAATACATTCATTTAATCTTCAACACCAAAATCCTTCGAGTCCCAGCGGGTCATTGTAGCTACATTTTAATCTGCTTGAGGGACCACCATGTAGTGTGGACTTCTGTTGATTTGACTTTTCCTTTTATTGATTCTTTTGTGATTTTTTTAATTTATTTATTTATTTATTTATTTTTAGTCTCAGCAATTGGTTACCTTATGCCACAGCATTGTAGAAAATGTAGTTCTTAAAAATGTGCTCATGTACACACCCACTTGTTACTGTTTTGGGAATACCTTACCAGTGACCCTCTACAATCGGAGTTGCCAGAATTGTTTTTGGATCAGAATCAACAAGGTGTTGGAAATGTAAATGAATTGAGTTGCTGCCTTATGATGCCTGATTCACTATGTGTGCTGTGACAAGCAAGTCAAGAGAAATTCCTAATGAAGTGGCCATTGAGTTTAGAAACAGTTCAGACCAGATCTTTACATCTTTGCACAGTATAAAAACACACATAGCTTTTTTTTTTAATCACCATCAAATCAAATCTGATTAAATGTCATTGTTTTGAATTGATTAGGATTATAAAGGTTAGATTTTGTTATTAAGTTTCCTAATATTCAGGAGTTTACATACATGTCCTCAGTATTTGGTAAAATTGCCTTTTAAGGACTACACAATAGTGCAGTAACCCATTAGCTGGTATTGGCAATGGATGGGTGAATTATGCATTGAGGGACAATATTGTCAAACTATTGTTTGACAATATTGTCAAACAAAAAAACAAGTGATTTTTGACACAATCACTTGTGTCAAAAATTAACTGAATAAATTACACTCATTATGTGAGAATGATTAATAGTCTTTGAAGATGTTTTATTTGATGTTTGCCCCTGGTGTTGTTTTAGAGACTTTAAGACTTTTGCATTGTATTTGGTACTGAATATGTAACATCAGCAATAATGAGGATATTTAGGGAGAATTAATTCTTTGAGGTAATACTTGGGAGAAAAAGTTTGAAAACCACTGAGGTACAGCATACATCCTTGTGTTACACTGTAGCTAAAGTGGCAGTTTTCTTTCATTAGTTCATATGGCATACAGAAACACTCAGTAATGATGCTGCAGTAATCTGATCCATCTATATTTTACTGTGCCTACCGGAGCTGAGTTCACTGAGTTGTCTTCGTTCGGCGTTTCCACAGATGTGTGTTATGCGTCTTCAAGTAAATGTAGTGATTAATGAATAAAAGTACCTTGTGACAGCTTCAGAGCTGATGTGAACTTATAGTTTAGGGTAGGGCCTAGCCGGGTATGACCCACAGTGGGGCCATAATGGGCTGGATAGGGCGCCCCGCCGTCCCCATCAGGGGTGGCCCAGCGGACACAGACGTTTTACAGGAGAGGAGGTAAGTGTTTGGTTACAGTCTCAAACAAAAAGAATCCTCCTAAAACCCTGCTCCTAATCCCTTCTTCTCCCCCTGTTTTCCTGAGCCCCAACACCTATTATGTTCCAGTTTAACCCCTCACTCCGTTCGTTCCTTCTCCAATCAAGCTCAAACCTCCATCTTACTTTCCAAACTGTACAATTTTGACTCAGGTTCATTGTTGTAAATGTCACTTGACTTTACACTTACTCCTGCAAAAGCATTTTATGTTTTCTCATTTTTACTTTGTGCCAGTGGATCTTTTTCCTCCTTATTTCATATTTTTTTCTCATTATTTTTTAGTAGAGATGTGTGTTTAAATGTATTTGGATTTTTTTATGTGTTTTTCTTTCCACAGTTTTTTTCTTTTCTTTTTTTTTATGTACATCAACTTAAAATAATGTTCAGATTCATCAGGAAATCTCCCAGACAGAAAACTAGTGGAAGAATAGAGATAAAGCAATATAGCACTTTGTCGTTGTGTTAAACAATGAGATCAGCTCCAAGCTGGCATAGCTACTCACGTTGAAAAACATGTTTTCTCCTTTGTTTCATACAGTATCTAAATCATTTAATCGCAAAGTGAAAACATGAGTTCATTTGAAACAGAGGCATTAGTCTGTTAGCTCATGAAACACTTACAATCTCGAATGTTTAGGTCAGCCTAAATGTGATACATCCATACTTCTTCCATGATGCACGGTGCACGGTCTGGAGCAGCCTTACAAGGCGGGACCTGACAGCGATGACAGCATGATTAATGCTCAACGTCGTTCCCATTCAAACACTGACTTAACACACGCACACACACACACACCCACACCCCTACACACACACACGCACACGCCCCCACGCCTGCACAGCTCACGTGGCGTGCTTGAGAAAAACTTAAATAAACTGCTCAGTGGGAAAACCATACAGCTCTCATTGCTTCCAATAGCAGAATGAAATATATCATAATGTGACTAAAGATTAAACTTAGATTTGGTTTATTTTTACCCACATTTGGTTTATTTTTACAAAAGCTTATTTTACTTATATTAATATGTTTTCAGAATGTACTTATACTTTTTTCCTACTTAATTTAGGGAGCCATTTCTGTTTTGGAATTTTACTTTTAGCTCATTATTGCAATAATAATTGTGGAATAGACGTGCTCAGCAGTCAGCTGTGGTTCCTCACAACATATTGCTCGTATTATTAAAGTGATTGAAATGGACTGTATGCATTTGAATCAGAATGTGACTATATGACTATATAACTAATTTATTTAAACCAAATTTAAATTAACTTGAATCCCATATTGTTAGAAATGAACTGAATCTGTTTTGAAATGACAGTTGTTAGGAATTGGTAATGTATACATAAACTGAATATGGTATTTTTGCAAAAATGATCAAAATTATTGCCAAGTGTACAACAGCCAGCACTAAGTAGCAAAAATTATATATTTTTATTGTTTTATTGAAAATTATTGACCAATAGCTAGATCAGTTAGTATTGAAAAGAAAGAGCTAGATGCGAGTTAGTTGAAAACAAGCAGCTTTCTCCAAGGAGCACTAACTGAAAAATAAAAAATAGACAAAATAAAAATGAGAAATAAAAAAAGAGATACTGACATAACCTTTAGAAATTAGGCAATGTTTGGTTGTTGTATTTTTTTAAATATTTTATTTAAAGACTGCCCACATGTAAATTATATGATAGTATGGAGTGATCAGAAAAAAGAATATCGGTGTCTGCTATTTCCTGTTAAACAGCGATTTCATGGCCAGCTTGGGGAAATGGGAAATACACAGAAATAATGACAATTTGGAATTTTCTGCTTTTTTGTTGTTGTTTGGTAGCTTCCTGATAACAGTGAATGTTTTTCATTCAATTACATGTAAAACACAATATTCCATTTGTATTTAAATTCTGCAAAAATTGCAAAGTCTTTCTGTTATTTGTGGAGTAATCCAACAAATACCTCATATTCATGTGCAATTTCCACAATTAGCCTACAGGAAACGAAATATAACTCATCCGATGACAAGACGAGCTTAAATCTGCCAGCAACCGCTGAGGCATTAAAACACTTTTGTGGTTCATTCATCCTTCAACAGTTTATGAGGGGATGCAGGGATGTGAAGGAGCTCCTTCTAAAAACTACCTTTGTTAACCTCACCACATTCATTAATCTTCGAGAGGCAGTCATAAAGGAGCCTGTGTGGAGGATGAAGAGGATGTCTGAATCCAGTGGCTGCCAGGGGCCAAGTGGTCAGTTTGAGACAGAGGAATCACAGGTTGGCATGATGAGTCCATGCCGCTCTCTGCCAAGACAAGCTATCGGGCCACATAGACAAATCTCCTGACAAGTTCTCTCAAACTATGAGAAAGTAAATCCTGACTGCCAAGTCTAACGGCGAACTGAGGACAGTTTATGGAATCCATTAATTTGGTGCTTTTGTGTTTATCATGGTTCATTTGGAATTTGATTTGTGATTGTGATGTATGAAGTCTCCTCAAAAGTAAAACCAAGCATCAACAGCACACCTTGTACAGCCATCCAAAGTTCACACATGGTAATGTTTTCTTCATAGGAAATGTTTTTGATTGAGTTATAAAAAGGATGTCAGTTATAATTACTTACTGATAGTTGTACATGATTTCTCAATGAGGCTGTGCACAACCTGTCCCTTTGTATGATGAATGCTTATTCATTATATGGTGCTTTGATGAATTGTTTATACACCTTGGACTTTTTAAACTTTCTGTCATGTTGGGCCACAAATCCATGTATTGTAGTGGGATTTTATGTGATTAAGCAACACAAAGTGAAACACAATTGGGATGTGCAAGGAGGTTGACATGAAGTTGATTACAAATAAAAACAAGAGAAGACCAGCATGCATTTCTTTTAAATAAACCAGTCCACGACTGATAATTGTCCGTCCATCACTGGCTATGCGCTCTTATTCTTTGCAGGGTCAAAGGGATTGAGGGCCTTAGTACTTGTCTCCACGGATCATGGAGTAACCCTGGACATCAGAGATCAACAAAAAGATGCAGAGGACAAATATCCATACACATTTAATACTGACAGACAATTTGCAGAGATTGGTTTACCTAACAGTCATGAATCTGGACTAGGATTAATTCTGCAGAGTACCTGGAGAAACCCAATGCATGCGAGACGAAAACATGGAAACTCCATGTGCCAAGGCCCCCAGCCATATTTAAGACCTTCTTGGTGTGAGGTAATAGTGCTACAAGCTGTGGTAATGTACAGCCCTCTTGCACTGATCCGCTGAACACCTCTTCCAGAGTTATGATGAGTCTCTTGTTGATTCTTTTGTTAAGGCTCTCCTTGCCAAATTAAGCAGATTGTCATATCTTAGTGGATTCACAGTTGTGCCATAAGTGTTCAAAGTTTAAGATCTCATTTTTATAACCTGACCATTCTTTAAAATTCTCCCCAACGTAATCTCTGATTCTCCACGTTGTCCCTCCACTCATTAACTCACACTTTTACAGAGCAGTAGTATTTTTATTAAGATCAAAACATACATGTGTTCCCTGTTTGCTTGGCATATGTGTTCTACATTTTATTTAGTGGTATCAGGATAAGGAGCATGGGATCTTATTACCTCATTCAGTAAACAGAGATACGGCCTTGGAATGCAATATTATTAATAATAGAGAATTCAGCTCACTGATGTGGAGAAAATAGCCATCCTCTTCCAACATTAGATGTTATGTTTTCATCTTTGAGTGACTTGCTGTAAATGTCTCATAGAAAGAGCTTGTTGAAGCAAGCTGAACAGTAGGGCTTTCCATTCTGCTCCTTGAAGATCCCGTGGCTGAGTTGCCGCAGACAAAAGGCGCAAACAAAGTGCTCAGGATGAAACTTGCGATCGAGAGCTGAAACGCAGCGGCCGGTGATGGGCTTCCCACAACCGCCGCACAAGGTGCCCTGCCTGGAGTGAAAGTGGATGGAACAGAGGGGCCGACCGTCCAGTTCCATGAAACAGCCATCGCTAAAAGGCTTCAGACAGTCCTGAATTTAAAAACAGAAGTAGAGGATAGTGAAGGATTAGGGTAAGCAAAAAGGATGCTCTGTGTCAAAATGAGACTGAATACAGCCTGATTAAAAAACAGCAAAAATATTTGCAACATTGGCTCAACTCTTCTAGACTGCAGTTACAGTTTTGGCAATGTAATCTATGATTACTTTCTAAAATTTGCCTTCAAGACTGCGTGGTAGCAAACGAGATGACTGCGAAATCAGCAACGAGGGGAAAAAATATCAATGATGCGTATCGAAAACATTGACCATTTTAAACAAATTGTGGCGAATGAAAAAGGTTATGGTTCTCATCCATGTTCAAACTTGAGAAAGTAAACAAAAGTTTTCAGTTGAACTTATGACCACTTCATTCGCTGTACACAGTGGTTTGGACGGGGTTCCACATGAAACAATGCTGGCCGATTGTTCAATTCATAAATAGACATTTAGTCATCTTCTTCAATCAAGACATAGACGTAAAACCCAATAAATACATAAATAAATAAAGGATTAATCACGTAATAATAATAATAATAATAATAATAATAATAATAATACATTATATACTAAATTATATTCATATATAAAAGTTATAATATTATTATTTATTGTTTTGTTTTTTGGGGGGGGTTTTGCATTATTTAATGTGGAAGAAGTTATTGGATATTATAATTTTCCACAGGGAAGGAAGTGCGTAAGCTACTTTTTTTAGACAAGTCAGTACTTCTGTTATTCAAAAAGATCTCTGATGGTATTTGACTGGCCTCATGGACCTTGGATGTGATCGCTGAAAAGCTCAGTAATTTGGTCTGCACAGTTTTTAGATGCATTACGAAACGCACAAAACTTTAATAATTGATACAGTGCGCAAATTTGTGTAGTTGCACTTTCATGTAGCTAAAGCTATTTTAAAATTTTATATATCAGGCTGCTGAGAGGTACTTGCATTATTCATCATCATTGTACATATTCATATGGACAGAATAGGGATGACTGACTGGATAAAAGAAAATACCCATCTTGCAGTGGGATTAACACTGAGAACATATTGTTACCAGCTTTGTCTTGCAAAGGAACCTGTTGAGAGCCAACCTTTTTAGAGAAGGTTAGCTCTAATAAGGTGTTTGTTTGTCTGGGCACACCCCCAAATTATTCTGGAAGTATGAAGTAAATATCCTATTGAGTTGTTTCCCCCTTTTTGTTTAAGAACCCTGTAATCTTTGATAATTAATTATTGAATGGTAAACAGATATTGTTTGGGAGTTGGTGGTGCAGAGGTTGCATAAATGTATATGCCCTGAAGCTCAAACTTCATTGAAGACCCTAACTCCACTGTTCAGTCTATTTGGGTAAATGCCTAACATAAATTACAGTGAATGTGATTGATCACTAATAAAGTCCAGCTGTCCCAGCAAAATTTGCTGATTTGCAACTTGTAGTTAAAGCCATAGCCTGTAGAGACGGAACAAAGGCTCTGGAAGATCACATTGTACGAATGTTAAGGAGCTGCACGAATTTCTGCCAAGTACTGGTTTTGTTTTTAAATGTGCAAATAAAATCTGTTCTCAACACAGGAGAGGAGCTGTTAAACATAAAGCTTTCATCTGAAGTGAGCATCTAGATTTAAGGTTTTTTTTTTTTTTTTTACTTTTTAGTTGCAACAAATCCAAAATGTAAAACACAAAGACAAAGGTGAACTCTGGTGATGGCAGCATCATAGTCTGGCGTTACTTTTCTTCAAGCGGAACTGTTTTTTTTTTTTGTTTGTTTGTTTTTTAAAAACAGTTTGAGCCAAAGTGTTAACCTTTTGGCTCAAACTCTTAATGTTTGTGGCAAATGTAAGTCAATATTAATCCGGAGCATTCAGTTGCTGGCTAGAATGATGTCATTTTTCTTCATCACTGTATTTCCAATCATATCTAGAAGTCCACAAAAATCATGACTTCATGGAATTAAAGTTAAGCATGTTATTGCAAAGCCAAAGTCAAAAACAAAGTTTGGCAGAAACTTTGAGGGCTATGAATAAGACACGTTCAATTAGCCTGACAGGGTTGGACAACTATTGCCAGTTTGCTCACTCTGTTCTGTAAAAGGTTACCCCACCTATCAAACTATTAACTTTAAGACGTGGAATGCAGATGAACTTCTACTAAAGCAGAAAGAGTGCTGAAAGGTATTCAACAAAGTTATAGTTTAAGAGTGCACACTTATTTAACTATGTTATTGCTTCTTTTATAATTTTTTTTCTTTTAACAGATGTTTATTTTTTAGTTGAATTGTACTGCACAAATATCATTGTATCACACTGTATATATTCACTTTTATTGGGACTATATTCATGGGCTTAAATTGTTGAATGTCCTAGATTGAAAAAAAAATAATTAAAAATCACTTGAAGAACAAAAAAACCAAAAAGGTGCCAATTTTTACCTCTGATAAGTTTTCAGAACTCTGTGCAATTAACCTCTTCAAATGCAGCTGACCGAGTAAAAAGAGAAGTGCAGCAGACGGAACCGTATTTGACCGACTGCTCTACACAGCGGTGGCTTTGAAGAGGATATAAAAGATACCCACACAGAGAGAATATGGTTTCCTTGATTTATCTGCAACATTTCCACCGCAACATTTTCATCATGCATATGGTTTCCATCAGCCCTGTGGTCAAACTGATGCAAACAAAGCAAGTGTGTGGGTATCTGTCTCATTTATTCTCAAGGTTGTGTGTGAGCCGAAGCTGTGTGTGTGGTCTGTGTTGGAGGCTCACTGCGCAGATGAAGCACTCTGGATGCCAGGTGCCATTGGCTGCAGTCAGGTAGTTCTCTCTGACGGACTCCCCACAGCCTGAGCATTTGGGAGCAAAAAGGTGGTAGAAGTCCTTGCAGCAGTATGGTTTTCCGTCCTTCTCCAGGAAGCCTTGGACAGATATGGGATACGCTGAAACGTGTGCTAAATATTATTTTTATGCTGAGGCAAATAAATTATCAAACATCTCACCGTCTGGCCCAAACAAATCTCCGCAGTGTGTGCAGAAGAAGTGCTCCGGGTGCCAAGTTTGGTCCAGAGCTGTCAAGATGTTCTGGTGGAAAAAAAAAAAAAAAAAGACCAAAAATATTACATCTCTATTTTACTTTATTTGGGGATTATTGAAGTTTGTCTCATCTCGTGTAGCTAAATGTGAACAAACACAAAAAAAAAAGTGGACCGTGAGCCACATGAAGGGAATCACCAGGGATGCTGCATTAGTTTCTGATTAATGTCTTTGGTCTGTAGCATGAGGTAATCCCAGTCTGCAAAACCACCAGTATGGGTTTCCCTCTTATTTATTAGCATAACATGTGGTCTTGGCCAAGAAAAAAAAATAACAACATTCAACATGTCATCATGCAATCATCAAAATTTTACTGTGCGGATTAATGGATGTAAAATTTTGACTGGACAATTTAAGACATGGAAACAAAAAGAGAAGCTGAGATTAAGTTTGTTATTTAAGATGCTTTACATGAAGTGTAAGCCTGCATAGTTGGAGTTTCTTATTGAAATACCTGCAATATCGGCCCCTTGCAGTAGGCGCAGCGTGGAGAAAAGAGCTGATGGTAGTCTTTGTCACAATACGGCCGTCCCTCTCTCTCAAAGAAGCCTGTTGTGCTCAGCTCCATCTTACACACCATGCACACAAAGTGCTCTGGGTGCCACACCTCACCCAGTGCTGTGATCATCTAAACAACAAAAGTCAAATGAAGTGAAAACACTGCTTTGAGTATATTTAAATTTTAAGGTTCACCTTTTACCTTTCCAACAATGCATTTGTTGCATGCAGCACAGTGGCCTTTGGCAGTGGTGCGCACACCGATCTTCTCCAGATCCGAGCTGAGCCCTCCAAGCAGGTCATCTATAGAATCTGTTTTCTGCGTCTGGATCGAGGGTTTTGGGCTGGAACTTGCTGGGCCGCTGCTGCTGCTACTGCTGTCCTTCTGCCCTGATCTCCCATCCTCAATTTTTTTCTTGGTAGACTGCTTTTGTGTCAGTGGTGGAGGGGCTGATGGAGGTAAGTGGTTCTAAATAAAGATACATGGATGTCAAAATGTCAGGTTTAGTCTTTACATGTGCTAAAGAGATTTAAGTGCTTCAGTGATCATATACAGAAATATTCTTTCAGATTGTGCAATGGTGATGTTAGTGCAATACTGCCCTCTAGTGTTAAACCTTATTATTTTATTTCATTTTTTTTAGACGTTGCTCCATTGGTGCAATATTTGGGTGCAACAAATGTATTAATATGGCAGTTTTTAAATGCCTATGAAATATTGTTTTAAAGCTGTGTGACAATTTTAATAACCTATAACGAATTTAAAACAATTCACTTTGTTTTAAGGCTTGTTGATACCAATCAAGCCTTCGGAAACTCAATAAGGATTCTTAATTTGTTTCTGTTGTGAAGCAGACATAAGCACTTCACATGAAGGCACTGTAAGGAAATTCACAGAAATTTTAACATTCCACTATTATAAGGGAGATTAAAACATATGGAGCAGCTGCAGACCTGTCTAATCATCATGGTTTACCAGACACAGTTACAAGAGGGACATAATTTCTTCGGTTTACAAATCAAGGCGACACAGTCAATGGATTTTAATTGGACTTTCTCGAAAAATATCTTCTCAAGAATCAATTTTCTTTCATCCACTTTTCTACAAAGTATTTTTATGCAAATGGGTTAGATATTTTCTGATTCCAACTGTGCATCATTTATTTATTGAGTAATTTTTACCAAGAAATCACTTCTAAGAGACATAACCATTTCCTGACACATCCAGGTCAACAGCTTTATACTGACCCCTTCTGCTAAACCCATCAGGTCTTGCAAGATAGACTCCAGTTCTAGAGTTGGTGAGTCTGGAGGCAGAGCTGCAACAGGCGCGGGTAGGTCACTGTGTTAAAAACAAAAGTAAAAGTAATAATAAATAAGTACATGATAACACTTTGTGATAATAAAAAGCATTTAGAGACCATATTTACTGTTCTATTTTTGCCCATGTCTTACGTGCTTAGCTAAATAATATTGGGAATAGATTGTGTCAAAGCATTTTGGCTTTTAAATGTATTTTATGATGGTTAAGAGCAATTTAAAATATATTTAGTAAAATCCGAAAAATCCAGAACAGCATAATCTAACTCATAAACAAATAAGCTATGAACATGTGTGAAAGGTAGATTGAAACAAGAAGAAACCTAAACCTTTAAGATTTTTGGTTTCAACTATGTTTATAAAATATCATAGTGCTGTCTGTGCTGTGTGCTTTTGTACTAGTTAGAACCGCATAAAGATCAGATCATTTATGTTAAGCTAATTTACAAAGGGTGTGCTTTCTCTTTTTCCTGAACATTTGTTGCTCCAAAACATTGCATGCATGTACCAAATTAATGAAGTGCTTTTTCATTGAATGTTACACTGTGATCTAACAGAAAAGATCATAGGATTTTTTTTTCTCTTTTTTTTCTGATTCAGAAGACATTTGGCCTTGTTGGGTCATGATGTTACATGTTTGCATGACATCGCAGAGTTTTAACTGGTGGAGACTAGAAAAACATGTTCTCATCATGGTCTGTGGGCTTTTAGTGGTTTCTGTTTACAATTAGCTGATCTTTTATAAATGTCTTGTTTTTTGGTTGTTATATGTCTTTTTTTTATAACTGTTTTAATTAGCTTTGATCCATTTATTTTGTTTGTGTCCTCTTCTTTTTTTCTCTTATCCTTCTCCTGATCACTGTCTTGTGACTACCACTTAAGCTTATTTCCAATTACTTCCTTCTGTGTGTTCACTCAACTGCTTTGTTGTTTTGTTGCCAAGAAGTTGTTTAACTCATTTCACACATTAGGGCGTATGTCCTTGTGTGTCATCATTTGTATTTATAGGGGCTATACAAATGTGTGAGCATTGAATGTCTTAAAATTACCTTACGCAAAGAAAAACACTTATAAAGTTGATGTAAAGAAGATGGATAATATGCAATTTAATTTAAAAAAGGCATGCTTATAAAGCAGGCCCAAAAAACTTGGATGATTCTGTGGCCCAAGTCATGGCAAAATAGCAACGTTTTCTAAAATAACATATCAGTTTCCTAAAGAGTGGATAAGAATCGAGTCAAGCTTATATGCATGGGACAAGCAGGTTGTGAACCACTGACACAGAATAGAGTTTGTGTCAAGTCTGACAGGTGGTAGGAACTACCACACACCCCACACTTCCTGTGCTAATTACGTGTTGTTTCATGCATTCCAACAATATTTGTTTTGCAAGGCAAATATGGCAAACTATATGCCTCAGCTATGAATATATTTGCTGTCTTGTAGCAAGTTAACGTTTTACTGGTGATGAAATAGCGGAACATTCAAATACTGTTTAATTGTACACTAAAACACAGGACAAGCAGCAGACAGGCATTTATACATTACCTGTAGACATCAGAGCTGGCTGAGTTTTTCTCTGTCTTTTTGTCTGTGGCAAGAATGGCAGGTGGAGCCTGCGTGGACAATGAAGCTACACTGACATTTTGTTTACATAAATATTTGAGCTTGTTTTAGTCCATTTAAAATGATAAACATATTTCTTTCTCTTTTGTTCACCTGTCCACCAGTTGCAGTGGTGGTTTCCTGGAGACTGTTTGAACCTGTAGGACTCAAAGCCAGCTCCTCCAACAGCAAATCTGCAGACAAAAGCAAATCGTGAAGCTTCATAGCAACTTATGGGTTGTGGTGTAACAGATTCATCTTGAGTAGTGGTAATGTTACAGCTGAGGACATTATTCTGCTTGTTAACCAGCAAAACATTAATTTTTTGCAGGGTAGTGAATTTCCTGTGAGGATAAAGGTGCAAACAAACTGAGGTTGTTTTACACAAGCTGACTTCCTGAGGAAATGAGAACATGCTACGTTGCAGAAGTGAAACTTGTCTTAATGTCACAAGAATGTGGTGACAAATACTGAGACAATTTTATGCCATATTTTTTGTTACACGTTATTAAAAGGGAAACATGGAGATAAACAATTAAGCATACTTAATATACATTGTACTGGCTTAGAATGAAAGGGTCGAAATTCTGGTTGCTAAAAAGAAAACCCGGTGTCAAGTTTGAAGCAAGGAACACGTTGTAGATGCTGCGATTACTTTGAAACTGCTCATTTACATTTGCATGTTAATAGATCGGCATTTCTTAAGCACAGTCAGCAGAATATGTATGTTGTAAAACCAAATAACTAAAAACCAGTTGGTTAGTAAAACAAATAATAATAATTTTAAAAAAAACACACAATTACAATTTCTCGTGGTATACCCAAAATGACTTTGTTTGTAGTAATTACTGAACAGCAGAGATGTGTTTATATAGTTGATTTGGTCAGTAATCTCAATTATGTATTACAGCTTCATATATATATATGCAGTTTTCATGTTATCATCAGCAGAGAAATAAAGTCACCTTACCGAGTTCATCCATGTTGTTTCCTGTTCTCAACACTTGGGTGTGTGTGCTTTTTTTTTCTTTACTGCTTGGTTTGTCACTGGGGTAACAAGCTTTGTTTTTCATCAGATCTACACCACTACTTCCTGCAAGAAAGTTTTTTTGTTTTTTTTTCCTTACCATAATAAGATCAGCTGCGTGATATCGCAGTTCAAGGATCAAACCATCTAGTTTCATTGTGATCTTGCAACATTTTCTCACATTTTTACTCAGGTTTTGAAATGTGCTTGAAATAAATTGTGCATGCTACTTGTTAGTGTAAATGGTAAATGATGAAAACAATGTGTTTATAGTACCAGAACAATTTTGACAATTGCAGTGGTTTTGATAAGATATTTATACATACATTGAGATATGTACGTTTTACTTGCTGAAGTGTATCATTGTAAAGATGAAAGTAGGTTATAAATTGACGTTAAGGCATCTCAGTGGAGGTATTTCAACAACTCATAAAACATACATATTTATTTATTGCGGACACATTTAGTTAATATTTTGAAATGAAAACATGACTTGAATGTTCACAGAAATGCTTTGAGGCAACAAAAGCAAAAATGTGATCTTTATATTTGTCTAAAAATGACACAATCGGGCTGTTCTGAATGTTCCCTTTCTTAACACTTCAGAACAAGTGATTGTAAACTGAACTAAAAGTGATTCTGAAAGTCATCAAGGTCGCTGAATTATGACTTAAACCTAACATGTAGGTAGGCAGCATTCATAAGCTTAATTTTTTTTTTTTTTTTTTGTAAAACTCAGCTAAAGTTGCTAAGAACAAAAGTTACTACAATATAAATGGCTGCATTCCAAAGTGACGCATAGACATGGTTGCAGTGGTATCAAATTTTTTGATTTGACAAAATTAAAACACTGCACATCAACAGTGTAGTAATTAAAACAATACCACAACGCTGCATGTGGCAACCAACAATATAATAATTGCCAGTAATGCAATAACTTGCAGACAATATGATCAAGTTTTTCTTATCCTTTCCTGTAATACCAATAAGGAAGTAAGTAAGTCACTTAAAAAAAAAAAAAAAAAAGTATTTAAGATTTAATAACTCTTAAATAATTGCTTATATTATAATACCTGGTAATTTGAGGTAATTTAGTATGGCTGCAAAACCCAATTGAAAAATATATTGTATATATCTATTTTTAAACATAATGTGTAGATATAAGAATTCATAATTCTATAGATTGATAAATAATCTATAATTAATTTCAAGGAAGTGTCATTTTCAAATAAGTGTTCCTTTATGCTTTGCCAGTTACCAGTCAATAGTTTAATAAGTTACTATTGGCAAAGTTGAATTGCATGACTGGCTAAAAAGATAATACATTCAATGCGGACAAAATATTAAGTTACTTTCAAAATATTGTGGTTGCCACAGTGTACAATACATGGATCACAATATGTCTCAAAGCCAAAAAGAAAATTACTTCTTACAGGACATGTCCAAAAATGCCAAAAAGAAAATAAATTAAGTAATAGATAAATGAGAAGTATTGATCAGATGTCCAAATCACCTCAGTAGACTCCAGTAAGAGGTGAGGTGGAAGTGGCTCCATCTGAATCCTTAGCTGGAAAGGGGAACTACTCTTTACCTTATTATTGAGGCGAACATAGTAAAATGATATATGATACTAATTTTGTCTGCTTATATCCATCACATACATCCAAACACAGTGAAAACTCATCTTACACAGTTTTTTATTATTATTCCTAAGATCCCTCGATAACTGACCAAAACAGGGGCCACAACCAATATGTTTTCAACACATTGTTGTCTGCTACGTGAACATTATATTTTTAAAATGACTAACAGAGCCAGAATCATTTATAAACCTCTGCTACCGCTCCACCATGATGTTGTCAGGTACGCCTCTCTGACTTGCATGTAGTTCTCATCATTTGAAAGCACAAAACCGACATGCAGGTCCTTCTAGTGAGCCTCTCTTATCCGTAAACATTTTCGACCTAAATGTTCAGGCAAACCACATTTTTTTCACCGAGACCAAATGAAGCGTCAAATCTATTTTTTTGAAAATGCGTTTCACTTTTCTCGTGTCCAGTTCTCTATGTTCATCTTCAACACCTTGTGGGAGTCACCTGCCTCATCTCGCACCACTTTGGTCGCAACCACTTAGTAAAACATGAGGTGTATCAGTTGCGAACATGTTAAACAGTTGAAGCTAATTCAATTATAAATTTTCCGATTATAATGCTTGAATGTTTTCAAGTAGTGTGCTTGACACTTTCCGTGCATTATTTAAATCAATTTAACCCTGTCCTATCACTGATAGTTTTCATCTTCATATCCCACCCCCTGTTTGATGGTTTAGTCGTTCCCGGAAGAACCAGTGTTTACAGCAGCGCAGTAATAGTTGAAAGGTTTAGAGTTGAAAGATAAACAGGAGTTATGTATCTTTTTTAAGCGTTCTAATATATTGTTAATGCATTTATCTAAATTAGCAGTAACCTGTGATTTTAAAAAAAAAATGACGGTTTGGACGGGAAAGAGCGGCCGACACGCTGGCTAGCGTTGCTGGGTTAGCCAGCGAGGCGAGAGTTGGGTTAGCCAGCTGCTAGCTGAGCACCGAGCTGCTGCTGCTGGTCCATCCAGTCCAGGATCTCAGGTATGTCCGCCTCACCCTCAAACAGGTGCCCACGTGTACGTGTGTAAGAGACAAGCAGTCCCACCGGTTCGTTTCCCCGTGTTCGGCAGGAAGACAAGCGGCCATGGGTGCAGAGAGCAGCGCGGCGCGGGGTTGCACTCTGCTGGAGGAGCCGCTGCTGGCCCTTCCCTCCGGACCCACCATGCACTCGGCGGTTCTCCAGGATGGGAAGCCCGCTTCTGTGTTTGTTCACAAGCGGGACAATGAAGACAAAGTCAACAAAGCTGCTAAGGTGAGCTCGCATAAAAGGTCTTTCTCTGGAGCTGTGGAATATTTGCACTTGCTGGATTTTTTTTATTACTCCTGATTTCTATAAGTTGCCATTGATTAGTGTGCAACACAATTTCGTTCAGTGTGGCGTTGTAGATTGTGCCTCCTCAATCAATTAAAAAAATATCAGCTACAGACATGTTTTTATTTAATGTAAAAGTGTCTCACAGATTAAGCAATCTTTTGTGAAACTGCCTTACACACAAGATTAAAATAAGTCTTCAGTTTTGATAACTTTCCATGACAGCAATTTGCGTCCAGGTGGTAACAGAGGATAATCGCAAAACTCATTTGTACATTGTTTTATCCCTGCTACTGCATGACCTGCTGGCATTTCTTAAGTGACCATTGTTTGAACAAGGTTGTTATCACTTTCATTTTGATTACGGTGGAAGAGCAGAATGGTTACTTACATAGGAGCTTGCCTCAAATCCTTCTTTATTTATCTACCAAGATTACATGTAATGAAACAAGTGGTATTTTTAATTCTTAATATTTAAAGAGCATGTCAGGTTAGAAAGGTTGGATCCAAATCAATAATTGGCTCACTAGTGGACAGCAATTCATAGCCAAGAAATGACACAAAGAGTCGGGGGGGAGGGGCATTTCTTGTAGAGATTCAACTGAAGCTGGTATGTCCAACTTAAGGTTCTTAAGACTCAGTGCCCTGCATGTACAGGTGTGATTAATAATAATATAATAGAGCGCCATGTTTTACGGCAGAAGTGATATCGAAGTGGCTCAGGGATAAAAATATTGAAATTTGTCCTTGAAAAAGAAACTCTCAAAGTTTCTGCAAATTTACCTTCCCGTTCACTGTTTCTTCTAGAGGTTCACATGACTCTGCAACTCCAAAGCAAAGATATACTGACTTCTCTCTAATGAAAGGTGTTTAAAAACATAATGCCCTCTTAATGAAATAGGCTTTGGTTTGACTGCTTTGAAGAGCTTGTGAACATCTGATGTTTTAAGTTGCATTCATAAAATATTAAGCATTTGAAATGCACAAAACAAATGCAGCAGAATCAATTTAAGTGCACAACTAATTAACCCACTTTTCACGACCTGCAGCATCTAAAGACGCTGAGGCACCCGTGTCTGCTGCGCTTCCTGTCCTGCTCGGTGCAGGACGGCGGCATCCATCTCGTAACGGAACACGTCCAGCCACTGGAGCTGCTGTTGGACAGCCTATCCCCGGAGGAAATCTGCGCTGGCATCTACGACGTCCTGCAGGCACTCATTTTTCTACACGAGAGGGTAGAAGATTCATTTGTTTCTGTTGCTAGCAACCTGGGTGGACATTTTCTGTTTGCCTCTCTTGTGTTAAAACCTGGATGCTTCTCGTTCTTCAGGGTAAATCGAGCCACAACAACGTCTGTGTTTCCTCTGTGTTCGTCAGTGAAGACGGCCACTGGAAGCTGGGAGGGATGGAGACTGTGTGCAAGTTTTCTGAAGCAACTCCAGAGGTAGAAGATGGAGTCATGGCAAATTCATTGTTAACAAATTTTCTTTGGGTGGATTTTCACATGCATGTTAAAAGAGCAAAGACGTTTTGGAAACTCAGTTTTCAACGGATCAGTTAATTTGACTGATTTCTGTGTCAGTTTCTAGATAGCATTCAGAGTGCTAGAGAGGCCTCCTGTGTTCCTCCTGAAGAGCAGGTCAGTGGGTTTGACTTTATTACAAAAATGTGAAAAAAATTCTCCTTCCTACAGTTTCATTAAAAAAAAGACATTGTTAACAGGTGGAAGGCTTTAAAATCCTTCCAGACAGCCATGCTCACGCTCGGGACTGTTACTCCTTTGGTACAATGGTAGAGACTCTGCTCCCTCTGCTGAATGACTATGGTGAGTGGAGATGACTTGATAAAAATCTGGTTGCAAATGGTTAAATTTCACTTAAATTACTTACTCTGCTCTTCTTTTCTGTATTCTTTCTAGTGTCACAAGAGCTCTCTGACAGTCTGACAAAAACCCTGCAGGCAGGCCTGCTGAACTTTGACCCCATGGCTCGACCTCCAGTCAGCACCTTGCTCAATCACAGTTTCTTCAGGTTTTTGTGCATTTCTTTCACTTGCATTTGCAGCATTTTAAACTGATAAAACTTTGATTTTAAACACGTTTTTTTTTTTTTTTTTTCCTGTGAATAGGAACGACTTTCTGGAAGTGATGAATTTTCTGAAGACCCTCACGCTGAAGACCGAAGAAGAAAAAAATGAATTTTTTAAGTAATTTGTTTTGTTTAAATCTCATATTAGGTGTACTTATAATTTGCAATGCATTGCAAATGTATTGATATCCTGTAAGATATTGTACATTTGTCATGTTATAGCCACATACTGTAAGCTGCAAGAGTAAAAGGGGTAAAAGACTTTCAACTTTCATCCATCACATACAATCCAATAAAATGCATTAATATTCTTGCCATGGGACAAATGTTTAAACCGTTTTAGGAGTCTGAATAGTTTGAAAAGGGATTGTAAATTTTAACGACGTCTGAATTTTTATCTTTTGTACATTTTTTTTTTTTAAATATATTTCAGGTTTCTCCTTGACCGTGTCCAGAACCTTCCTGAAGAGCTGATTGCCTCACGCCTTGTCCCCAAACTTCTCCACTCCCTTGTTTTTGCAGAACCCATGGCTGTCAAGAGCTTCCTCCCTCATCTGTTAAGACCAAAAAAGGGTAATATGGCATTTTATTAAGAGTATGTCAAGTAACTTGGAAAAAGAGATGTTTAAACAAGTAAAACTATGACTAAAAACTCATAATTTCACCTTTGTGGACAGATTCCAATCAAGGTGACGGGAGTGAGGATTGTCTGCTCTCTGTGTCCCTTCATCGGAAACATGTGATTCCTCAGCTGCTTAAACTCTATAAAATAAATGAAGAGCACATTCGGATTGTACTCTTGACTCACATCCACATCTATGCCGAATTCTTCTCCCACGATGAACTAAAAAATCAGGTTCTACCTCAGGTAAAAGCTCATTTCTGTGTTCTTACTGAACACACACAGGTGTCAAGGTGTTTTGGATTTGTTTCAGTTTAGTGCAGTGCAAGCAGCTAGACCAGAAAATTATTTGTTTTAGTTGTAGTCTTGGTCCTGTTGGTTGGGGCATAAGTTATGCCACATATTAACCAAATTTGACAATACATGTCCTATTTTTTTTATTACCATTTATTTATAAATGTTACTTCTGTTATTGTGATTGCAGTACTTTTGGCATGTAAACCCCACTGCCATCACTTACTAACTCCTGGTTGTGAAATTGGCTTTTTTTTTTTTTTTTTTTTTTACTGGCTACAGGTTTTGTTGGGCATGAGAGACACCAATGACTCTCTGGTTGCCATGACGCTGCAAAGTCTTGCTGTGTTGGTGCCTTTGCTGGGAGCTCACGTGGTTGTAGGTGGAGACAGAAGCAAGGTTTTTAAACGCACAACACCGAGTTTTACCAGGTCTGCAGAGGTCACACCTGAAAGTAAGGAACTCCTTATTGAGATAAAAGCTGATGCACCTATTGTTGGACTTCATATTTAGTATTTAAAAGGATTATCCAGATTCATTTAATTCATTTTAAAATTTGTAAACAAGTGTAAAATAATGTTTGCTTACTAGCATATAGAGGATAGAAGCAGGTTTTACTGACAGCACACACTAATGATATTTTACTTGTCTTTAGCTTCTCCTGTCCACATAGTTGGAAGCTCAAACTCTCAGATGATTCAACCCTCCAAAATCCTGAATATGCTCCCCAAACCATCAGAGACCAAAGGCTCAGTCCTCAGCCTCGTGGGAAACTTGACAGGCACACAAGAGAAGCCGAGGGTGATTCCGCCATCATCTGGTAAGATCTTTATGTTGTTCAAGTTGTGTGTCGACTTTATTTAAGCTAAAATTCAATGTGGTCTCTTTGTTGTGTTTTCCAGATAACAGACGAAAAATGCCTTTAACCTTAAACGGCTTTCATCAGGATAATAGACAGGAAGTGCTCCTTGGTTCGGAGCACACTCATAGGCGAGAGGGCCCTGTGGAGGAGTGGCCTGACTGGAGTGAAAACGATGTCGGCGAAAGTAGAAATGCACAGTCTGTCCACATCCACATTGAGGCATCAGAGGGAGCTGATGCTATTAGCAGCAGACTCCCAAATGAAAATGCAGAGGAGGAGCCTTGGGATGACTTTGAGGACCCTGAACTGACATTGGATCTCTCCCCTTCAACAGATTCACTAATTCTAACACCTTCCAGAGGGAGCACCACTACATCCGCTGATCAGATTCCTCAACCGGTGACACTGAAATCCTCTAAACCCCTAAAGCTGACCTCGGCGCTGTATCGGTCGATGCAGGGCAAGGACACTTCCTCATGGGACGCTGACTGGAGTCAAAAGGATTTCCAGAAACCACTAAGCCCGTCAGCCCCAGTGCCCAAATCAACAGTGCCAATGAAGAGCGACAGGACAGGAGGTCTGGGGGATGAGTTCACTATTAAGGTGAAAAAGAAGGTAGAGCAAGACCCAGAACTGGATTTGTTTGCAGACATGGTGCCGGACATCAAGTTATCTTCAACCGCTCTGCTGCCTCTAGAGGAGAGAAGTGTGCATGTCGCAGGAACGTCAGCAATCTTTTCAGATAAAACTCTTGAGACAGGCTCATCCATTGATACAGTAACACTCACTGCCAAGTTTGCAGCAGCTAACCAGTCAGAGGTGGGTTTTTTAATTGTTATTGAATCCATTTATGGTAGATGAAACATTAGAGACTTATTATTTTAAAGTTGTATTTGGAAAAACCAATTCAGTTAATGATCAAATGTGTGTGGGTAACTACATTAATTATATTTGGCTGTCACAACTAATTAACTTGCACAATTGAAAGTCTTCATTCTGCTTGACAATTTATGCCCAAAGAATGATGGTTTTATGTCTGAAACAGGTTTCTGTGACTTTCAAATGTACCTTTTTAATAAAGATTTTTCACTTGTTCCTGTTTTGACCCATTTTTAAGGCTGAAGCAGATGGCTGGGGAGATGGAGATGACCTCAACTGGGAGGATGAGAATGCCTGGTGATGACGACTGACACAAAACTCAATCTGGAGCAAAACTCTCAACCACTGGAAACCTTTAATCCATGCACCACATCTGGAGTCCCACTATCCCACAAAGCTGGAAGAATCTTCTCATAAAATGATGCAGTCTGATCAAGGAGGGCCTAAATCTATTATCATTGTTTATTATGGAAATGTGGTGATACATGGGCTGCCCGATGGTGGTAGACTTGGACAGAAGAAGCCATTTGTAATTGTTTGCCAGTTGACATTAGTCACCTCAATAATGGTTAAAGATTCTAACTAGAGGTAAATGTCATAGCTTTCTTTTGCTCTTTTTTTTTATGTGCCAAATCAACTGTTAGCATTAAGCTCAAGATAATTTTTTAGCAGGACAAAGGTTGATTTCTTAAAGGCTTGCACTTTGAATGAATGTGAAATAGAAAAACTATTTATTTGAGCTTTTTGGTTGGTGGTGAAATAAACATTTTGCTGCAAAAAATGTTTTTCTGTCTTTACATTATGTAACAGAACAAATAAGAAAACATGGCTGATGGGATCAATTGCTAACGCTCAGTATTTAAATAGATTTAATAAACGGCATAAAACACAGCAAAATAAAACTTGGCACAGATCCGATTCACTGAACAATAAGTCTTGAGGGGTCTTAAAATTAGAAAAGTGTTAGGTTGTGTGTCTGACTGAAGTGATTTCTCTTATGAGGGTCATCAGTTGCTGAAGCTTGGCTTTCAGCCACGTTGGAGATGGTGCCGTCGTGTTGGCTTTACTCTCTACAAGAGCATGAAGGGCTTTTAAAGAGTTCTGAGCCGTTTGGATGTGGCGGTCGTACTCCTCTACACTCGTCTCCTGTCGAGCTCTCTTTGGGCTTGGCTAAGAGGGAGGAAATTACAGGGAAAGTAAAGTTAACTCAATGTTATTTATTTCCCTCTCATGCTTAAAGCAAAAATAATGGAAGCAATCTAGGTAAATGTAAGCCAATTACAGATTAAGAGATTTTGTTGAAGTATGGAGTAATGAAATAAACAGAGCAGTAAAATTTAGCTTTTGGTTACCTTTTTATACAAGCATGAAAATACCAGTCCAACATTTTCTTCTTTTACCATGCCTGTTTTTATGTGACAGCAGGGTCATAAGTCTTAAAAGATTATCAGATTTCCCATCACAGGACTTAGATTTTATTTAGTTAAGAACAGCAATACCTGTAATTGATTCTGTATATTGTACCTCTGGCTAAGTAATTAGGGTGTTATTACACTGTGGCAAAACTTTAAGGCTCCATATGTGGGACAGGAAACTGCTCTGTTGGAAGGAATTTATTGCTGGCACACTAAAATATATTACCATAAAACAAGCCACATTGGACTCACCACACTGTAAATAATGATTAATGCAAGAACAAGTCCTAAGGACAAAAAGAGAAGGAAGAAAAAAGCTTATGGTGGGACTTTATCCTCATGTAGGAACTATAACACTTCATGTCAAGTCCAAGTTCCATGGCTCCTATGGCAGTTAACATGACAGGAAGAACGTGATGACTTATCCTAAAATTAATGAGGAATTCTTTAATTTTCCCTGCATCACTTAAGATGGTTGATACCTTTACACCAGTCCCCATCGCTATGAGTTAGACCCCACTACTGCCGTCATTTTCAAATTTCATCATATGAAAGGCTGGATATTCAGGTGAGCAGTTATGAGACCATTGTGAGAATAGAAGTGGATTCAGGACACAGGCCTGAGCTGAGATTGATTTCTGGGGATTCTGACAGTTCATGCACCTCATAGTCGTGAGAAGGTATTAATTCAAGCAGCAGTAGGGAGTCTATGCAGGTATTAAAAGCAGGGCGAAAGTCCAGGAGGAGTGGTGGATAACCTTACGCTATCCATTACTAGCTCCTTCAGGAGAGTGTATATTTAATCTGGCTTGAAAAACACATGTTCTAATAGTTGACTAAAACATATTAATTGGTATGTTTGTAGCATAGGCTACTTCATAAAAGGAAAAAGGTTTGGGAAAAAATGCAGAAAAAAAATTATCTCAAATCACAACTAAAGAAAATCCAACACAAGTTGTCAAAGTTAAATTTAACTTGCTTAAGTTACTAAGCAAGGCAGGAATAAATTGTCAATTTATGTTAAATCAGTCCTTAGTAAACAGTTTTTAATTTAAAAGCAGGTTGCCTCAGTCTGTCACCAATTACAAATCTACTAACCTCAGAGTCTGTGATGGCTTCAGTTTCAGCAGCCTGTTTATCAGAGCCACTTTCTTTGCTCTCCAGTTTCTTATTGTGTTGCTCAATCACCGCTTTCTCCAGTTTCAGCCTCGTTAAGCGTAACTCCACATCTTCCAGTCGATTCAGGTCTACAAAAAATAAATTAAATACATACAATATCCATAACAGCCTGTTTTGATAAATCAGATTTAATATCCATACATTCTCACTGAATGTTTATCACCAACCTTGCTTAGGTAATTGATCACTTTGGTCTTTGTTTCTTCCACACACAAACTCTGGGAAATGACCTCGTCATGGTTTGTATTCTTGAGCATCACAGGCAGATAATATGTTAAAGTCAGGTTGAAGCACCTACAGTCATGGCCAAAAGTTGTATGAATGACAGATTTTGTTCTTCGGGAAACTTTTGTTCTTGTGTCTTTGTTTCACCAAATTGTTTTCAAGGTGTAGTGGTCTAGATTAAACAGTTCATGACTTTTAATGTTAGGAGAAACAATCACTCAAACTTTTATTGCTTTCATACCAGCCACTTAGTTATCACGTTTGCCCTGAGACATGATGGTGCATCATTCATCAACACATTGCTCCAGGAGGAAGCTTTGACTCTTTCTTTATACACGGCAGTTTTTGGACAAAACTGAATGAGCCAATTCATCTGAAAGAGAGAATGCACTTAGGATTTTTCACTGTCAATGTGACACAAAGTGTCCAGAAAATCCTTTTTCCAGATGTCCTTAACAGTCTAAATATGTAGTCAACAAGTAAAACAACTCCAATCTTGTTGCTTCATGCAGCAGTCAGTCTCCCCTTGTTGTTTTTCTTGCAAAGAAACAGCTTCATTGCTCCTCTTTGTAAAACAAAGAGGAGCCCTTTGTTCACACCAAGTTCTCTTGTTCACACCTAGGGAACTCTAGGTGTGAACATCTAGAGTTCAGATGTTCACACCTCACAAAGGATCCAGAAACATTGCACGCCATGCCATCTAAAGTTCTGTAGTGATGATCCTGGCACTTAGAGGGGTCTCTTAAGTGCCTTGAAGCTTTGATCAGAGCAGCTGAATCTTGCCTTGAAGGGTTTATTTGGTTGCAATCTGTTTTGAAGCTACATCCTTCCCTGTGAAGCACATCTGATGCAAACCAATGACGTCAGCTGCTCTTCCCTTGCCTCAGAGGTAATTGTAATTATGTTATCAGGTCACTTTGTGGCAGGACTGAAACACTCTGCAACTGTTTGGGTTTTTTTTATAACTTTGCAGTTAACTGTCTTTCATCTTCTCACTTTACAGAGCAACATACAATTAATGCAAGTTGCCGAAGAAGTTTCCAAAAAAAACAAGATTTCTGTCAATCTCCAAGCAGTTGGCCACAACTGATTATTTGAAAAAATGTACAATAGTGAAGTTTATGTGGTACCCCTGCAAAGTAAGAAAAGGCCTCTAGGGTGTGCTGATGTAGCAGCCAAGACTTGTCAGCTAGAAGGACTCCAAACAGACCGCTCAATCTAGGAAGAATCTCGCCCTGTGGGACCAAAATATGTTACAAATACAGTTTTCACGTATCTAACATGGTGTTGTGTGGTTAGATAACACAAGAACTGGACGAACAGGTTTGCTTAAATCATTGTAAATAAGGATATGAGGTAAACAAGTCTACTACTGTACTTTTCAGTAGGCCCACACACAAGTTTTTTTTTTTTACTTTTTTAATTGGACTGAAATTAAAATATAAATAATGTAATATTTTAATTAAACATTTAAAAAGTTAAAATTTTTTAATAAAGTTTGTGAAATAAATAAAAATTTTGAAGACATTATAATTTATTAAGATGTATATGTACTTTTTTACCTGACAGTCTTCAGGAAAAATGATCTTTCCCAGGGAGGAGAGAAACCCCAGAGCAGCCAGCAGTAAATAATCTGGACATTTCTGAGAAACTACAGCTTCCAGACACAACAGACCCTAAAATAACAATGAGCTGTCAGCACAAATATCATCCACTTTTAAACCCTTTAATGTGTAAAAAAAACATTACCTGAGAAATGGTTTCAGGTTTGATGTTCTTTACAATAACAGTTGTTGCTGACAAGAGCAGTTTCAAAGTATCCTGGAGCACAAGGTGGGCCTTCAACTGTTTTAAAACAAGTTACACAGAAATAATAATTCAAATTTTTTTCACTAATTTAGTGTGTGTACATTTGTGTGTTTTTGTCACCTGACTGGGATTCATTCGTGACCACAACTGTGTAATCATCCTCATTACAGAAAATGAACACTGTTCCTCAGGAGAAGGATGCCCTCGAAGCAGACAGAGGAGCGACCCCAGCGCGGCGTTCTGGCACCAACACAGACATTGTATGAAGGAATCATTGATTTCTAATATCACAGTTTTCCACCCTGCTCCACTGTATTGTTTTCTAGCCTAAAGGTCATTCAGGGTAGAAAATAACACGGAATGACAGCTGCTAGGAAACAATCCAGTTGTCAAAATGTGAGGAAAACAGTCTACTAGTAATTGTTTTAAATAAAGTTTGACACTAAATGTGATATATTCATATTGTAAGTAGATAATTGTGAATCTGTCTTCAACTCATTTAAAACAGAACAGATGTCTGAATAATTTCCATGGAGAGCACTAAAGTAAACAATCAGAGAAGATACCAAATGTTTGACTAAGTCAGCCGTCTTTAATCTCGGAAACATGCGTATCTAACTCTTGAGCCCAACCATTGCTTCCGTATCAGTTTTGGTGCAGAAGCAAAAATGTTTTGAAACATTGGTGAACCTCAAATATTCAAGACTGTCCTCACCACTTTGTCCACTTGTCCCAGTTTGTATCCTCCGTCCTCCCACTCCATTAGAACCCTTTGCATCAGGGCAATGATTTCTGTCTCCACACGAAGACGGACGTCCTGAGAAAGAGCTCTGAGGAGGATGTGATGCCACACGGGAAGATTTTCCACCTTTGATGGCGAAAACTCTGCCACCAACTCCAACTGGAAAAAGAACTCTTTAAGATCATTGGTTCTAATAATGAACAGGGTGGGTTGAGGCTTTGAAGAAGAATCCAGAACATGAGATTGGCCCTTTATTTACTGGCATTTTTGTTAGTAGGACCTTTTCTTTTCCCTTTGTTAAAAGTGTAAAAAAAAATCTGTCAACTGGAAAATTAAAAAGTAATACATTTTAAAACTAACAGGCTGCACCAATTGAGGTTTCTGGTCAATCGCTGACCTTTAAAAAGCCTCACCTTCCGATTGCAATTTTGATTTCTACAACTTCTGTGAGGAAATGGAAATTTTCAAAGATCCACTTATAATGTCAGAGGTTTTTTCTGTATAAAAATGTTAACTATGTGTCAGATTTGTGTTCTCATGATGACTGTTCAATTGTCTCATTTTCTTTAGTTAACAAGTCAATAGATCAGTGATTATTCTATCCAAAGAATAGATCTATTCTATGAATTTATTTTACTTTAGAAATCATGACAATGATCCGGGGGAACTGATTCAAAACAATACAAAACGTAAAAATATTTTTCACAGACTATTATTATCACCTATAATCACTGTGTTATTTCTTATGCAATTCGTACACACCTGCTCATTCTTAGAAAAGCTGAACCAAATGTCATATTTTCCATACTTTTAACAATGTAGAAACCCTGGTTGTTTTAAATTTTAAAAACTCTTTGAAAGTTTGTTTACCTATGAAGTTACATTATTGTTGGCAAAGTAAGCTGGAGGTAAATACGTTTCCCATTTGTGACAGAAACCAGATTCAAAAGTGAACTCATTCACTGTCCTGAGATATTAGCTGCTTTGGCAACAAACAGCAAAGCATCAATCCTCAAAATGATTGATTGTTCAATAACTTTCTAGTTTTGCAAACTACTTAAAATTTATCTTCCTCTTTGTACATAGCCAAAGGGCTGGCCTGACCAATAAGTTAAAATTCCACAGCCCCGCCTTAGGGTTCTTTCTGATAACCTAAACATTTTGCATTTCTGATCTTAATGACTCTTACCTGGTGGCTTGGGGTCATGAGGAAAACCATACGTCTCAGTAGCAATCCCAGGTGTAACAACTGGTAGCACTCAGAATTGCATGCTTTCACCTAGAGCATGAAAAAAAACAAAACAACAGACAGGAGGTGATGGAGAGTTAGGAGAGTGAAAGCTCACATCCAGCAAAGTGAAAGCTCACATCCAGCAAAGACAGTAGAATTACCCTTTAATTGACACTGAACTAAACCTCCAACTCACCAAATTCAGGTGTTCTACTAATTTTCATACAAAAATATGTTTATGAAATCCAGTGTCGTGGCATGCATTCTGCTCTTAAAAACATCTGTGAAGTCACTGTCTGGAGACAGTATCTACAGACCTCCTAACATCAGGAAATTCAAGTGACCTCAATTTAAATTCCACAGAACAGCTCATGGAATGGATCACCAAGTCCATGCAGCTGCAGCTGATAGGACAAACAACCTTGTCCTATCAAGGTTGCAGGCAAACCTTGATATCCGGTTTGTGATAAGTTTAAGGCAAACCGGAACTGGACTACAGTAGATAACTTTAGAGGGTCATATCATGCTGCTCTACTTAATGAGCGTGGTTTAGATGGTTGTCAGGGACATGGTACTCCTCTTATTCAGGTTCTTCTTATCCCCTTTGTCCCTGTGATAGGAACTCCTAATGTTAACAACTTGGGAACAACCATTTCCTGATTAAACAAGACAGCACATCTGTCATAGATGAGGGAATTGTGTTTGGGAGAACTCGAACAGCTGCACAGATGGGTTTGAGTGGAAACTGTGCTGGAGGCCTGGTCCTCCAGGATATATATAACCTCACAAATGTGCAGTAGAAGAATACTTAGATAAAGAAACTTGTCAACTTGTGGAAAGTATTCCCAGAAAAGCTGGAGCTGTTAAAAGCTGCACCAGGTATTAATTACAGTATATGTTACCTCTGGGATGTTATTAAAGATCGTGTGTGGGTACAGGCAAGCGTTTCAATACTTATGTAAACACAGTACATGTCTTCTGGTTTTACCCACCAGCTGAGCAATAAGCAGGACATGATGTAGGCAAAGTTCTGCTGTTCCGTATCTGAAAGAATAAGTTGAATTAAACAGTCACTAATGTTAAGCAAGTTAAACAAACAAAAGGTGAGGGATATGCATTTACTTCTTTGCAAATTAAGCTGAAAAATGTAACTTTTGCAAAGTCCTGGAAATGTATTAATGCAGGCTCTTGTGACTCTCCTGGGATGAGTAGGTGCTATAACAATTAGTATAAGGTACTATCTTTGTATCTTTCATCACTTTGAGTTCACAATTCAAGCTAGCAAAACAAAGTTTCTGAAATAATATTCTGTTGGTAAATGAGTCAAATATAAACTATTTACAATCTCCAAATAGTTTAACTACTCATTACTTAATTGTAATGAATAGAAAAAGCAGAGACCTCATTTTAAATGCAATTTTCAAAACTTTTAACTAAAATAAAAGGCATATTCATTGCACTAACCGTGCTGTAAAGCACCACACATCTACTGCCAACAAAGCTGTTGGCATATCAGCCTGCAGCACAGCATCCATCAAACAACGTTCCTAAGGAAGGGAAACAGAAGAACAAAGGAAATCAGATCAGCGAGAACCAAAAACCACAAAGCACCACGGGGAGGCAATTAAAAAAAAGATATTTAGCAGACGTATCCGAATGAAAGTGAAAGAATAGCTAGTCTTGAATGAGGGGAACACCGACATGAAAACAAAGGCAGTTTTCTCCTTGCCAAACTAAATATTTGGTTGGAAACTAACTTCAAATCAAGACCATTTCAGAACCAGAATCCTTACAAATAGAGTGTGTGCAAGTCAAAATTTAAGCTTAAATGTACTTTCTTCCAGCAGTAAAATACTTATTTTGTGTTTCTCCCTTATATTATTAAATACTTTTCAAAAGAATAAAACTTGTCATAATTAAAAAAATAATAATCTCAGAATATTTTTGCACCTTTTTTTAGATGAAATAAATGATAATTTGGTTCCACTTTTTGTTTGACATGTAATTAACAGGACATTCAAACTGATTACAAAATTGTACAATGTAAAAAGTAAGGATTGGACCATCCTAAATCCTACATAGAATATGGGTATTTTGATTAAGTCAAAATACCCAAAAAATGGGTCGGATCTGGAGGTTCTAGGCCACACAGTCATTTGCTGATTCTGAATTCATGATGGCTGTAGCTAATATGAGAAGGGAGTTTAATGTTCAAGCTTCATTGACATTCTAATGTTAGTTTTTCCAGTCTGGTCTGGGTTGTGGTACATTTGTGCTATAAATGTTTTAATTATATTCATAATTGTTAACTTGGTGTGTAAGTGGTTCAGTATGCAGGCCTTACTAGAACAGGAAAGTAGACTGGAGGGAGCACAGCCACACTGGCACAGAGCTGCACACAGATGTGTTGGTGCAGAGTGACTTCGACCTGGGCTTGACCTTTCAGCATCACTCCCGGCAACCGAACTGGTACTTTACGCTCAGTGTAGCATTGTCGGAAGCTAATAAAGATAGCTTGGTAGAGAGGAAGCCTAGAAAGGGAGAAAGAACAAAAGAAAATATTTTGATACTCTGCCAACATAAACCTACTTTACTTTAACCTGATAATAAATCATCTGATTTATACCAGAGCAAACAAGCTCACTGTGCTGACAAAGACATTTTTCTCAGTTTGAAACATTAAACATACATATAATACAATCTTTTAAATCGTAATAAAATAATAGAATGACTGCTAACATACATTACAGTAGACTTTAAAGCAATATGGCAAAACTGAAATAAAAATACAAATTATCAGAGACCCTTAGAGTATTAAAAAAAAAAAGAATCTCTGAAGAAACCCCGATCACCTCGGTGTGTCTTCAGGAAACTGACTTCCAGAGTACCAAAGCTCCATCACTTCTTCTGGTTGGCTGAGCAGCTGACCCAAAATATTCACCAGAATGAGAAAATGTGGAAGCTCATGCTCAGAGTTCAACCCTGCAGGCATGAAGTTGTGAGAATGTTAATATCTTTTTGTTTTGAGTTCATAACAAATACAGACCCCAAACAATAAGCATTCTATCCTGGACAAAAAAAAATTACTGTTTCCATCTCAGCAACAAAGTTTTATTGAAAAAGTAGCTCTTAACTGACGTCTGCTGTTTCGGCTTTGGAACAACTTAGTTGCAGTTTCTTCATGACTTGACCACTGTTGCAGCTTTTTACCTTCTAAAATGTTATTTTTATCTGGAAAATGAAATGGCCTACATAAGGAAGGTCAGTTATTTTTTTATCTGCTGCTGTGAGTCCATTTATAGCTAAAGGTAAGGAAACAGAGGAACTGGCTATTAATTTTAGTAGAAAAAAAGATCATGTCTTACCATTAATGAGAATAATTCAATAGATTAAAAAAAAGTTGATTCCCAAATATTTAGCTACTGTAAGAAAACATGGACGCCTTACAAAGGGAATTTAATGGACACTTTTTACAACGTAAACTCACACACGTCTGGCTGCAGCACAACTTCAGCAAAGGGCCTCAGAGGCAACAGCTGAAGCAGGAAAGCATCCATAGGAACCAGCACTGATACACTTAGCTCCCCAGCCAGCGCTGTGGGCAGCGACGGAGCACACAAACTTGGAGGAAACTTACTGAAAGACACCGAGCTCATCATAATCAGAAGTATGTCAGGAATCACAGAATCAATGTTTAAAAGTCAAATTATAGCAGTTTGATAGCAGTCTTGTCCATTTTGAAGCAAATATGTGTACCTGAATATCTGGAGGTAGAGTTGGTGAAAGCAGCTGGATTTTTTTGTCAGAAAATATTTAAATTCCTGTTAAGAGAAGAAGATTGAAAGAAAAGTTGGTAATACCTAAAATCAAGACAGCAACACATTACAAAATGTTACAAAAACGGTTTCAGTACCTTTATGTAATGAACCAAAGTGTTAACAAAGAATCTGCACATCTTTGCAGTTTTCTGGAAAAGCTTGTATTCCGGACTTTGAACAGTCTCCTGCAACAGGTCCAAAGTACATTAATAAGCCAGAGGTTTGTGATACTTTAAAATATCTCATTAGATCTTTCTATCCTGTAAACCTGCCAGCTTTATCTGTTCAGCCATCTCCATACAGCTCTGTAAGGAAGCCAACAAGTTGTCAGACAAGCTGTTGACGATGTCGCCATGGTGCAGCTGTTCCTCCACCAACGACTGGTACTTCAGGCTCTGTCTGAACAAAATAATTTCAAATATTTGAAATTACGAGGACATATGTTTAAATCTGGATTAAGTATTTCCTGCAAAAATATCTATATTGCTTAAATATTTTCACATTTTGTCACAATACAACCACAAACAACACAACTGTATTGGGATTTTAGTTGATAGACCAGTACAAAGTGGAAGATACATTTGAAGTCAAGTGAAAATGGTAAATGGTTTTCAAATGATTTAATAATTAAACATCTAAAATGTGTGGTGGGAATTTGTTAATAGAAAACGCCACAAATCTAACCCATAACAGAGCAACAAGGAGAAGCCAGTGAAATGCTGCAGAGTTAAACCTGGATCAGCTGCTAACCTTCTGGTTGAACAACAACCCTAAACATACAGCCAGTGATTCAATGTGACAGTTTCGATCAAAGCATATTCATGTAATAAAATGGCCCAACCAGAGATCTGACCAAAATTCAATCGACAATCTGTGGCAAGACTTGAAAACTGAGCTCCTGTTTTGCAAAGAAGATATCAACCTCCCGAGAAGACTTGGAGTTGTAAATACTTTCAAAACCAGGTATTCCTTTCCTTCCACTTTACAAATATACACTACTTTGCGTTGGTATATCACAACCAATCCCAATAAAAAGACGTTTCTGTAATGGGACACAATATAAAGAAAAAAAAGCTCAAGATAGATCAACAAAACATGCTTACAGAATAAGAGAACAAAAAAGGACTTACTTAATGAGGAACTTCCACGTGTTAGCATGCAGTGCAATGTCAAGGTTAGAGATAATGGTGCAGATATCGAGAAGGCTGTGAATCACTGCAAAACATCGAAATGCTTAGTGAGCTTCAAACTGCATAAAAAATATTCTGATAAAATAAAGTCAACAATTTCACAGTGACCAGTGTTGCAATGAAAGACAGAAGGGTGTACATTTCCATACATACACGTAAACACACCTGTAACAATGTCAGAAACCTCCTCATCTGAGGCGCTACTGTCCAGAGAGATCCTATCCAAGACTTCCAGCAGACTCTTCTGCAGGGAATATGCCTCCTTGAAGAGTCTTTGCAGCAGATCGGCCACCAGAGACAGACGGCCACAATAAACCATCTCACTATCCTGTGGACAGGAACACAGAAAGCATGGTGTTGAACTCATTTTTATACTTAATGATTACATTAGTTGTTTGAAGAAAACAAAAACAGTTACCAAGAAGTAATAAAAATATGCACTAAACGTGTAATAAAGGTAAACATAGCACATTTACATACCTTTCAAGTCACAGAAATTGAGTCAGAGGGTATATGTTTGTTAAAAAACTAGATTGTCTCACTCAAGCTCAGAGTATAAAAGTTTTAGCTTCCCTACTTTTATCTCCTTCCCAACATTAACTCCAGGAAGGGAGTTAATGTTGGAATGTTGGAATGGAAGCTCAATCTCTGCTGCTGTTGGTTTTGGCTTAATTACTTGCACATTATCAAGAGAAGGCGTTCCTTAATTATTTCCCAGAAGATAGAAAATAGACATTGTTTCCTTCTTTCTTCATGGGATCTAAAATAAAAAACAAACCTTGCAGTGCTGAAATGTTTCTCTCAGTACTTTAAGAATGCAAGTCGGTAGCGAACGGATAGCATCCAAACAAAGACCTTCTTCAAATGAGCCAACATGGCGCACACAAGTGGAAAGTGCATCAATTAATTGCACCATTGCCTGAAAGAGACAAAATCTTAGTCAAGCATGAGCTAGAGGAAAAGTTAGTAATAAGAGATGCAACAAATAATTGGCCAGAGATTAGAATTCAATACAATTTTTGCCATGATCTGAACATACATTCTGTAAATGCATTAAAACTAAGAACTTCTGCCAATTTTGAACATTATTTGCATGATGTACTTTAACAGATTTTTCTGTGAATAATTGAAAAAATATATATAAAAATTCATCCAGATTAGAGATTTAATCTTTGACGTTTAATTTGACATAATCTCATAATCTCTTCATCAAAATTAGTTAGAATCTGTGGGCCAGATCCGGAAGGTCAGGAAGATTTTTAATGAGGATGTAATACTCTTTCTAATCTCACTTTGTATGTTTACCTGTAGAATGTTCCTTAGCAAAGCACACAGTTCAGTGTTTTGACTTGAAAGCTCGCCGACTTGATTCAGAATTTCTTTCATCATGTTGTCGAACATTGCTACTGCCTGCACACATTTGTGTAAGACAAAAGGAGACAAATTGTTACACTTTTTCAGAAGACTTGCTAATAAATTGGTAAATAAGACGTCAACAAGTACCCACAACACAGTCTAATACAGCAAGGAAATAATATGGAATACTTTTTTCCCCTAGGGGAAGAATTACAGACATATCGTTTAAACACGGCAGCTGAAGGGTATCAAATAATACTCATTTATTCTTAAATTAGAAGTTGTGGGTGGCAGCTGTAATTCCCCATGTTCACAGGCCAGCATGGCTTTAAAAATCCCAAGAGAGCTCACTTCTAATTTTGCATAAAAAAACATTTCTGAAATAAATGCAATACCAATATTTTAATGTAAAGTAGTGGGAGTTGATTCAACAATTAAATGTGAAACCTAAAATGGTAATATAGCATATGTACTATTCAATAACATTAATTTTACAAAATGTAGTGGCATGTCTGCTTATACTCCACATAACATTTCGACAATTGGTTCTGAAATGAAAATCCAAAACGTAAACTCATTTTCCATTCACCTTTGGTAGGATCTTGGAAAAACACTCCTCTTCCAGCTCTGACAAACCAATGTGTGGCAAGAACATCTCTGTAATTATCTTCAGTATACCTGTGTGATTTTTATTTTTTTTTTACGTTAGAGATGGTTCACGGGAGGATTGCTAAAAAAATAAATACACAGAAATGTTTAATAATTAATAAAGAGAATAATTACTCACGTAGATGATCATTCCAGGTAGCTGCCTCATAATGCAAAGAGTAGAAACAGTCAAGAAAAAGCTTTGTTGCACTCTTGTTTTTATACTACAATTCTACTATGTGCCAAAAGTGTCACCATTCTATTAAAAAATATTAAATATATACTTACATATGTAATAATGTTGGAAATGCACAGATTGAAAAAAAATTACTACAGTTAAAAATAGTAAAAATGTTGAAATTATCAAAAGCCATAGCATTAGTCTGCAGAAAAAGCTGAAGATTTTCATGATGTCAATCACTTGTAAAATACATAAACAATTAAATGTGGAAATCACTATTTTATGAATTCATGTGTTGAAAGGATATCTTATAATTTCATTGTGTGGTGTTGTAGTGTATTGTGAATTTATTTTACAGGCCAACATTACTCAATTGGTGAGACAAGCACTGTCACAGACAAGGTAAATGGTCTGTAGTTCAGCTGTTAACAAATGTTAGGGTGCATTTGACATGCATGACTGTGGCACAGAATATATGAATTTGTTAATTAAATACTGAAAGAGTTAATAACTTAAAATGAATTTAGGTTTATGTGTGACTTACAAATTGTGTATTTAATAAATTACACATCTATATAAAATGTGGCATTTTCTTTAATTAAATTTATCATGTGCATTGGAATTTTTCTGATACGTTGAATGTTCAGGAGTTACGGTAAAGGGAGAGGTACACAAGCTGAATCCTGACACCAAAAATGTTACACAACATTCCTATTTGGATAAGTCTGTGAGTCATTAAATGCGGTGTGGGAGGATATTGTAAGTTTAGGCAGGACAGACTTGAGCTCCTGGCGACAGGTTTCCTGACTCCACTGCACCACCTCATCCAGCAAAGATGTGTTGGTCTGGGACATGATTAAAGAAAATCCCCCGGTGTTGGTCAACGCTGGCAGAAAGAAGGACGGGGATTTTAGGGACCTCTCTGAGGGATGGAGTCACTGAAAACGATTCACATTCATATTCACCAGTATATCCTCTTCTGAGGGACAGGGTGTTGTTGACATCAAGTTATTTAAAGCTATGAATAGCGAGAAAGAACCAGAGAAAACCGTAGCTTCGCAATGCAAGCACAGCTCAATGTTACAATCAACGTTAGCTTGTTGTAGGTAAACTAGTTACTCGTGAACTTTTACCGAACACGGGACTGAATCTTTTAGTCCGGACAAAGATTAAGCTCAAGTTTCTTTACCTGTGTTTCTCCTGACGTCACACGTATTCTTTCTTTCCTGTCCAAAAAGTCCTAAACTTTTTTTTTTGGAATTGTCAAAGTAAAAAGTATTGACGGTTTATTTTCGACAAGCATAACATTGCGCGCGCCTGCGCTTAAATCGGATATGACGTCAGGACTACGCGATCATCGCATATTGTGTTGATTGGTTGGAATCAAATGGTGAACCAATGACAAAACTAAACGCGTTTAAATCGATGACAAAAGCAACATTGGGTATACAAAAATTTTTTATTATTATTTTTACTGTGATGAAAAACATGTTTAGTTTCACTCACTGTGGTTCTTGAGGTGGATTATTAATGTAAGGGTGCCTTACATTACTGAATATAGCAAATTGACATATGGATATTTTTCTGTATTAAATAGCCTTATTTTTATTTGTCCTATCTAATATATACATTTTTCGATACACGCTGTAGTCCCTGGTCAAGAAAAAAGAAAAACGCTTGAAATATAAAAAAATAAATAGAATAGAATAAATAGGATAGTTGACGTCACACATCAGGCTTACTGTATTTATGTTAAGAAGAGGAAAAATAAAGTTGGTGGTTAACATCAATCTAGCATCTTCTGACTCACAGTTACAGACGGCAAGAAGGGGTGAGCTAGTTGTGATTGTACAGTGTGATTTAACATAAGTTTACATCAATAATCATACATCTTTAATATAAATAGCAACGAGTAAATATTTTCAAAAAAGAAAAAATAATACACATACATATTTCATATTCAAAGGCTTTAATAAGCAACTACAATGTTACATTGCATCAAATATTAAAACATAACAAGAAAAAATCAAGTTCAGCAGCTTCTGTCCCTATAAATTAAACAAAATTTCACTAATAAACCTGAACACAGCAATTAACAATTAACAACAGTTAACAGCTGTAAAATCAAAATCTAATTAATTAAACAGAGTTAAAATGCACATTAATTGTTAAAAACATATACAAAACTGGACAAAATTGCACATGGAAGCTGTATATAATTAAATATATGTTAAAATGTCATACTTGTAAAGAAAACACAACGTTGATCATAATACTTACCACAGACGCAGATGGCAACAGAAAAATGGGATTAACTTACTTGTTACTTGTTGCTGTGATAACATTCAACTGCCAAGAGCAACACCAAACTTAACATAAAATAACACACAATGTAAATCAGGAGAAAATAACTTTTGACTAAACAAAATTAATGTGAAGAATGAATTAACGTATTTGACAAACTTCACATCAATAATATGGTTAAAATAAGATTTAAAACAAAGTAAAATAAAATCTTACATTGGATCATTATCCTTCTCAAAACTAACTATTTCTATGTATAAATTAATAAAACCAGCAAAAAGCACTCAGAAAAATATTTTATGGTTTATCAACCACTGAATTCACTTCCATCTAATTATTTGATGAAACACAAACATCAAGTTGTGTGAGATCATGGACAAACTCACAATTCAGTGATGGACATATTAAGTAGCAGTGAGCTCTTCAACAGATGAGACAAAAGAATAATCATTACATTTCACATTTGTAAATTATAGCTAACTCATTCCAAATAATATGCTTTCCCCACATGTTGTTTTATTCCTGACCAAACACAGAATGCTTTCTTTACAGTTAAGCCAGGAACACAGCACATCTGTTTGTTACATAGTGCGATGGAAATAACTGATAACATAAATTTACGATGTTTAGGCAGATACACTTGTGTGCTATTTTCTAATTGTGTGCAGCCTTTTCAAGTAGCTTCCACTCATTCCAAGTGAGTTTCTTTATCAAAACTTCCTTCCATAAATCTTAAGCTGTATTTGTAGAATATTTCTAATGGTACTGTAAAAAAAAAAAATTACCAAGTAAGAATATCTAGGTCTAGGTTAATGAATGTTAACATAACTTGCAGAACAAATTAGCAAAGTTTTTTACTTTTAAGTTGGGAATTTTCTCTCTGACCTAACTGACCTTATGAACTGATGCCAGTAAGTTATTGTACTGCAGATAAGCTCTAAAGCAGGGAAGTAAACTATGGTGTTTATTTATGTGGCTTCTCTTTTCGCAGCCAGAGCTGCAAGCGACAGGAAGTGGCTAACCTCTTGTTAGTCACATCCTAATGTAAGTATCTTTCCAAAAACATTGCGTTTCCTTCCACTTGGATGTCTGGGACAGCATGACAGTTTCTACCATAACAAAATCAGCTAAAATTTCTGTTCAGACATAGTGCAAGCTGAGGTTGCCCACAAATATACCTAGTATATACATTACAACATCACATGCAAGAAGAATGTGATGCCTGAAGCATACAGCCTAAGATGAAAAAAAAAATATCCAGGGAAATAACATTGCTAAAATGTAGTTGAAATCAGATGTCTACATAAACCAAATAAAAAGAAAATCAAACGGTTAGTTAGAAAAGCCAATATTATTTCTATTTGATAAATGCCAGAAAATTGAGCTTCTTCGGTGACAGACTGCTGCATCTTTAGTGCATAAAGTAGCTTTAATAAGAGGTTCTTCCTCATAGCAGCTGTTAGACTCTAAAACCAGCACTACTCCACAGTACTTACCTCCATGCTTGTATTTGCAGATTTCCATTTTATGTCTGTCGTTTCTTATGCACAAATGTACATATATTTGAACATTTAGTTTTAGAAGATCCTACTCATTTGCACAATTCTCTGAATCTGAAGATGCTATTTTTAATGCTGTGACTGTGACTATATATGTATTCTGTCAGCTTGACACAAATGAAAATATGTGTCTAGCTGTACACATATTTTCATTTTTATTGAATAATTTTTATTGAATCAGATTTGCTATATTGTTCTTACAAGAAAAGTTAAACATAAAAATATTAATGAGAGAATAACACAATGAAGAAAAAAAAACACTTTTAATGGAGAAATGCGCTCTGCCAGACAACACGACACTTCTTTTTCATCGTTTCCCACTTAATGTAGAGTAATGTTAGAAAGTTTGTTAAAAATATATTGTTCAGTCTGTCTTTACGGTATTCAATGCATTTTCCAAGAAAGGGATGTGTCTAAGGAGCTCAGGAATGCTGCCTCCCACTCTGACCCTCCAGTTTGCAGATAATGTTAAGGTTATCGCTTGGCAGGAAACCATGTTGGGATTTGAATGGAAACAGGAAAGAAAGATCCATTTTCTTTTTTCTTTTTAGGTCACCGGGTGACTGAATGAACATGGCCAAAAATCAGTGTTCACCTTGCACCTCGTGATGAGGGTCAAGTACAACAGAAAAGAGATCTGGCAATGTGAGCAGAGAAGCTAAATCTGTTCTTGTCTGCCACATCTTATTTTCAATGTAACTAATTTCAGATTGGGGAAAACCCTGAGCAAATGAATGAGGATGCCTGCTTGGCATAGCACAAATTCTGTATGGTACGCCTTTGAAGCTGTTCTGTTCAGATCCAGACATTGTTTAAATGAAAATTTGATCAAACCTCTCAACCTCACAAAAAAAATCTTCCCTTTGACTTCTTACAAAATAAAAACAAAAAAATATATGCTTCTACATTTATCACAGAGAAATGACATATTCAAGACATATGTCTTCTAGGGACCACATAAAAACATTCTAGGTATATTTGCCTTGACTAAAGAATATGTCATATTCATATTCTGACTTTAATCTCTTTTGGTTTGGCTGACTAGTACGGATTGCTGCAATATTACAAGAACAAATTTGAATCAGAGTGCTCAAACTTTTTGTAGTAGTTTTGCTCATTTTCTTTTCCTTGACTCTCAAATTATTCCTAATTATGTATTCTTACAGCTCTTGTGTAGAATGCCTCTGACACAGATTCCCAGAACTTTAACTGGGCCATTTTATACCCAAATGCAACTTCAATTTATCAGAGCTAAATAGAAGTTGTGCTCCTACTATATATATATATATATATATATATATATATATATATATATATATATATATATATATATATATTATATATATATCCCTTCTCACCCACCGCAGGTGGTTCTTATCCTCTGAGCTCGGGTCCTCTACCAGAGGCCTGGGAGCTTGAGGGTTCTGCGCAGTATCTTTGCTGTGCCTAGAACTGCACATTTCTGGACTAAGATGTCTGATGTTGTTCCTGGGATCTGTTGTAGCCACTGCTCCAGTTTGGGGGTGACTGCCCCGAGGGCCCCGATGACCACAGGCACCACTGTGGTCTTCACCTTCCAGGCCCTCTCCAGTTCCTCCCTGAGGCCCTGGTATTTCTTCAGTTTCTCGTGCTCCTTTTTCCTGATGTTGCAGTCACTCGGTATTGCTACATCCACCACAAAGGCTTTCCTCTGTTGTTTATCCACTACGACAATGTCCGGTTGGTTCGACCTTACCATTTTGTCTGTCTGGATCTGGAAGTCCCACAGGATCTTAGCTCGGCCATTCTCCACCACCTTTGGGGGTGTTTCCCACTTTGATCTCGGGGCTTCCAGTCCATATTCTGCACAGATGTTTCTGTACACTATGCCTGCCACTTGGTTATGTCGTTCCATGTACTCTTTCCCTGCCAGTATCTTGCACCCTGTTGTTATGTGCTGGACTGTCTCAGGGGCCTCCTTGCACAACCTACACCTTGGGTCTTGTCTGGTGTGGTAGATCTGGGCCTCTATTGCTCTGGTGTTTATGGCCTGTTCCTGGGCGGCCAGGATGAGGGCCTCTGTGCTGTCCTTGAGTCCAGCTTTTTCCAGCCATTGGTAGGACTTTCTGATATCAGCCACTTCAGTTATTTGCCGGTGGTACATCCCATGTAGGGGTTTGTCCTCCCATGATGGTACCTCCAGCACCTCAACTTCTGTTCCCCATTGTCTGAGACATTCACTGAGCAGATTGTCTGTTGAGGCTTTGTCCCTGATGTATCTATGGATCTTGGATGTTTCGTCCTGGACAGTGGTTCTCACACTCACTAGTCCTCTGCCTCCTTCCTTGCGGCTCATGTACAGTCTCAGGGTGCTGGATTTGGGGTGGAACCCTCCATGCATTGTTAGTAATTTTCGTGTCTTAACATCTGTGGCCTGTATCTCCTCCTTTGGCCAGCTAATTATTCCTGTAGGGTATCTGATTACTGGCAAGGCCTAGCTGTTTATTGCCTGGATCTTGTTCTTGCCATTGAGCTGGCTTCTCAGGACTTGCCTTATTCATTGGAGGTATTTGGCTGTGGCTGTTTTCCTTGTGACCTCATCGAGGTTGCCATTTGCTTGTGATATTCCCAGGTACTTATAACTGTCCTCTATGTCTGCTATTGTTCCTTCTGGGAGTGAGACCCCTTCCGTGCGAATGACCTTCCCTCTCTTTGTGATCATCCGACCACACTTCTCTAGTCCGAATGACATCCCAATGTCTGTGCTGTAGATCCTGGTGGTGTGGATCAGTGAGTCGATGTCTCGCTCACTCTTGGCGTACAGCTTGATGTCATCCATGTAGAGGAGGTGACTGATGTTGGGTCCATTCTTTAGTCGGTATCCGTAGCCAGTCTTGTTGATGATTTGGCTGAGGGGGTTCAGGCCTATGCAGAACAGCAGCGGGGATATATATATATATATATATATATACTGCTCAAAAAAATAACACATCCTAGATGGACAGTTTGATTTCACAGAAGTTTGATTTACTTGGAGTTATATTGTGTTGTTTGAGTGTTCCTTTATTTTTTTGAGCAGTGTATATATATATATATATAGATATAGATAGATATATATATAACTTTGTAACTTAGTGTTTTTATTAAAGCACCTTGAACCTCCTTGTTGCTAAAATGTGCTAGAAATAAACTTGATTGAATTGTTTTTAAAACATGACCCTGATTTACATTTTTACAAATTTAAATTCCTGATTTGTTTGTTCACTAATGTCCCCTCACAAACCCCTGTGGCCTTAAATTGTGTATTAGGATATTTATATTGATTAAATAATTGACTTGGTAAAACTGTAATAACTGTAATAACAGCAAACAGAAACTAAAACGATTTACTCTAAATTCATTATTTTCTGTAAAAAAGGTCTTGTAATGAAAGTGCGATGCCAAAATGGAAAGGGAAAATAAAATTCTTATCCATCTGTGGCTTTCAAAAACAATATATATCCCCCAGCTTAACAGGAAGCGTCCGTGATTCCAGCTTGCTCACACCTTCCTGTACGGACTTTACGCTGGGCAAACAAACTCCACTTTTCATGAAGTGATGCCAACAGAAAGGTAAAATAGGGAAAATAGTCTATTTTAAGATCCTTGATTAGCCTTTAGAAAAAAAAATAGAAATTGAAACCTACAAAGCATTTTATACAAGATTTCACTGAGACCAAAGAGTTTAATGCTGTATTAAAATTATACAACAGACAAGAGGGTTAAAGTATTATTCTGTGGTTTGGTGTCACAAAAACAGGCAGGCATTTGGAAATGGGAACAAGGCTCCTATTTTTTGTCATCGGACCAAGTGACCTCATAGTCACCGAAGACAGTTTTCAGCTTCTCAACAGACACAGAGTGGTCCGCTTTCCCAAAAGCCTGGAAAAAAGAAGCAAAGAAAGCACTTCTTTGACAACAGATTTCAAGAAGAAAACAAATTTTTATAGCTTTTTAAATTTTAATTCAGACTCACTGTGGATTCTCCAAACACCCTGATCTTCTTGTCCTTGTTGTTGTGCTCGATCTTCCCTCCTCCAAGGCATTTACACTCCATCCCTAAGGCCTCCAGAGCTGGACTGACCTTCTCAAATATGTGATCTGCATAGATTACATTAAAAAAAAGAGTTTTAAATTACTTAAGTCACGTAACCAACACGTTAAAGCTATCTATTTTATTTGTAAAGCTCCTAAAAAGCCATGGTCTGCATTATTCATTCTCCAAAGCATGCTACAATTTGTGCAGCTGAACTTTTGGCGGACAGTCGGGTTTGATGGGCACAAACTCAACACTTCAAGCAGATCTGACACACTTGACGCCCCTCTTGCAGCAAACCTGCAACTTATGAACTTACTGTGGTACTCCGCACTTTTAGTGCCTCGTACTACGTCTTTCTGTGCATCGCCATCTTTTACTTTAACTCTCAGCAGTATGTATTTAAAAGTCCCCTCAGATCAATCTCAACATCGGGGATTTTAGCCAGAGCTTCTGCCATTGTGCCTACAGATCGACACATGCAACCAGTGAGCCTCCGACTGATCAGAGAACTGCCAAGCACGCTGAGCATGATACGTTCACGCGATTGGTTCCTTTTGCGTCAGGACTTCTATTTCCGGTCTTAAAGTGACAGGGCATCTGCAGTTTGGCACCACATCCTTGCAATGCGTCGAGTGTGCACGCCGGTGACCTCGCGTGGCGAACACATGAAACGTTTTGCTTTGTACCCAGACCTCATCATTGCGTTTTGAACTTTGCACTGCACACTTAAAATACACTTAAATATTTTATTTGTGTCTTATTTAAGAGGCCAACACAAAGTAGTTAGTGATTGTGAATTGCCAGGAAATTGATACATTTCTTTTTTTTTTCTTTTTTACACTTTCTACTGAGAAATATCTGAAGGGTTGTTCCTTTGTATCCCCTGTAAGAAACATATTTTTGCTTAAAATAAATTTGCAAGTTATTTATGGTGTGTCTCTATCAGCTTTGCATATGTAGAGATGTAGAGACTGAGATTTTTGCCAATTATTTCCTCCCAAAATAGCAGAAGAGCAGTTAGATTGGACAGAGACCTTTTCCAGCGATATCATCTTTGAAGTCTGGTCACAGATTTAAGTCTGGGCTTTGACTGGGCCATTGCTACATATTTATGCTTCTGATCAAAACCAATTCCATTGCAGATCTGGCTGTCTGTTCCTTGTCTTTTCGGGAGGCTTTTTGTTTACTAATATCCTTCAACAAACCTCTGAGACCATAAATTATGGTAACGTACAATTTTTCCACAAGCATTTTAGTTGAACAAGTTGTACACAAATATGCATGTTTGTTTTGATTTTTACTGGTTGGCTTCTATTAACAGCAATATATACAACATCTTTAATCAGATTTTTCAAACCATGCTCAAAATGAACCTGTGAGCTCTCACCTTATGGTGGTTTAGGTTGAAGAAAACTGATATCACTAAATCTGATGGCAACAGTTTTCAACAAGAGATTGTTTTGCTCTCTGCCCATGTTTGTTTTGAATTGCTGTTTCCTATCAGATACAGTTTTGGTCTTTAATGAGCATAAAATGGTTTGAAGAGCATTTCAGCAAACAGCAACATTGATGTTTACCATTGCTGATAACATTTTTTGGATGCACTTGCAGCAGAGGGACTGGTTCGAGGCAAGAAAAGAGAAGTCACATACCCCTTGTGAAGTGGAATGCAATATTTTCTGTAGGAAACTTGTCATGTAATCTTGCCTGTATTACATTTTAAAACTCATATATGTGTTTCATTGTCCCTGCATACGTAAACAGTGTTTCCACTGTGACAAACGTAATGTAGTAGAAAAGTTATGTACTTTGTCTTCAAAGTGTAATTATATGAAAGAGTGGATAACTCTTACACTTTAAAGAGAAAGTAGTAAAAGTTGTGAGGACTCCGCTGATATACCCACATGCGAAATTGAGTTTGGGTCTGAACTTTGAGGCACCCAAACTCAAATTTCAGCCAATTCACACGAGTATGCTGCGATCTAAAGCATTCCATTAGAACTGTGGTCATATGTCTAGGCTGAAGTTGAACCTCAACCCAAATCTCAAGTGTTTTAGAGCCGTCTTTCTATAAACTGTGATCAGCTTGCCTGTCTCTGAGGAAGAAAGGCATATTCACAACATAATGTTGCCACCACAATGCCCTACCGTTAATGTGTTTTGCTCACAATGAAGTACAACACTCATGATGTGCATAAAAGCTTCTTTCAACAATGTTTATTTTTGTCACTCAATTATAAAGGCCAGATTTGATGAATGTACAAAAATAGTTTTCAAGACTCTGCAGAATATTTATTTGTAAAAATGTAAAAACTACATGTCATTTTGTTTTCTGTTTGAACTACTGTATGTCAGTCTTAAAGTTTTTGGATGCTGTTAGCATCAACAAAGCACTTTTCTAACATTTTTGTCAGAAATATTCTCGTAAAAGAAGAGATGCCTTATAACTAAATAGAATGGCAAGAGTTTTCTATGTCAGATTGTTTTGCTTTGCTGCTGTATTTCTTTTGATTTGTCGTTCCTGACAAAACCTCTTTGCGCTTTGTTGTCCGTAAGACAGCCATAGATTTATATCAAAGCTCATAGTTTTAGGTCCCTGTTTGGTTTATTGCCCTGGATGATCTTGCCAAGGATGACTCTATCTTGTAGCTTTGGGACTGGAATCAAAGGAGACAAAGGATTGAGAGGAAGCCATGAATTCATGTTTAACTTGGATGCAAAGTAAGCCATTGTCAACATTTTTGCATTCACTTTTGGTAACTTCGTGTCATGCAATTTGGTCTGTCTTGTTTTTGAGCGTCTGTAAAGTTGTTTTATTGTCTCTGCACAAGTTAAATGTTTTCAGTGTTGCAGTTGTAATTTGGTCACAAATCTAAATTTAAAATATCAGGTCTAGTCCAAATCATAGCCACACATTGAAGCAGTAATTAGCACTTTTGCCTTGCAGTCAGAAAATCCTGGGTTCCAAAGTAGGGAAGAACAAAGAATAGAACTTATCTAGGAACTTAATCTAGGGTGACTCCTGCTCTCTTCCTGTTGCTGGAGATAGGTATCAGATCATCTGCCCTGCAATAATTAACCAGGTACAAAAAATTGGATGGTTGGCCTCCTCCAAATTAAATCTGTTTTAAGTGTTTTAAGCAAAGCTGAACCCTCATTTCTCACACCGCTGTGTGAGTTAATCAAAGAGTTGATATTGTTTTTCTGGGGAAGAGGAAGAGGTTGCAAGGTGTCAAGGAGCAGTGGCTGCTGTCCGGCGCCTCGAGCCAAAAAGGAAGGAAATGAACTGTCAGCAATAGAAAAAGTCAGCCTGCAGGCGCCTCTGCTCCTGCGTTAAACCGCAGCTTTCCCATTCCCAAGGGGAGTTATCAAAGAGTGTCCATTCTTTTTGCTTCTCCTCTTTGCATGATGGCATCCTCATTCTGGAAATTCTGATTCAGTTTTGAATTATGAAACATAAGTTAATGTTTACACATTGTTTGTTGGGAAAACCTTTTACTGAGCCAGTGGCATAAAGGTGAAGGGCCAAGAAGTTTAGGTTGACGTCTGTTCAGTTCACATTGTTTAAACAGCTGGACACCATCTAATCAATTTATTTGGCTATTTTTGCTGTTTACATTGAACACACATGTACTTAGAAGACTTTAAAACTTAAAGATCTCATTTATCTAATTTATAGTTCAAAATTATGTAATATTTTAGTTGCTTTTTTGTAAACTTTCAGAATCAGACAGCTTTATAGTCATACTCTTTTAAGAAATACACTTTCTTAAAAGAAAATTAGGCTTGACAACTGAATCATCCAAAATGATATAAACAGGGGCCTATACTAATCAAATGTGAATTTCACCTGCTTAAATAAAGAGCAGAAGAGGTGAAATACACCTTTGAAATATACAGAAAGGAAAAGAAGCGCACCCTGAGTTTAAAACATCAACAAAAAACTAGTGAAATGTTCTTGTAAGGAGCTCAACAAGTAATTAAACTTAATTTGTATACTTCTTACAAGATGAAGCCTAGTTACTCTTAAATCTTTGCCTAGAAAATTGTATATTCAAAATTCTTAGGAAGTAGATACTATTATTTCTGAAAGCTTCTCCCAGAACAGAACGTGGACAAGAAATGTTTCCTGTCAAATTTAATCAGAGTTCCACTTTGAAAAATAACAAGAATATCTGAGTTCTTGGAAAGGAAACACAAAAGAATAAAGATAATTTAAACGACATAGTACTGTTTTTGCAGATGAGGGTGTATTGGGTAGCTAGCTTCATTTATCATCCAGCCCTGTCATCAGTAACAATGAAATGTTGGATGAAATTTCCCTTGAAGCTGATCCTTCCAAGTTATTACTCCTAGCATGCACGTTCTTCATTTTAGAGGTCAAATTTTGATGCGGTTCCTCTTAGTTCAACAGTTGGACTTATCAGGTGGGTCAGTCAGGAGACTTATCTGGGACCTGATGATCAAACATCAATTACGGAGCTGAATACTTTTTATGTCTCATTCATATTAAAGCTGACTTCCTACCTAATACAAGTTGTGCTGGTGGGCACACATATGTCGACTGATTAGACCTCTTTGGCACACTTTATATACAGATAGATACTATCTCCTAAGAGAGATATTATCTCTCACATCGCACACACAGTGATCCACCCACACTGTTGAATGACAGCCACTCTTCTTTGAACTATTAAAACACAGTCAGACAGTTCACTGAGGTGCAAAGGCAAGCCTCTCCATTCTTTGCTTTGCTTTGCTTCGTTTTGCTTTCACACGACCTCTGTAAGGAGGTCGTTCATACGCCCTCCCTACAGAATACTGCAATAGAGAACTAGATAAAGAAAACTGCAATAACTTGGTCACTCCTGGTCAATAAACTCAGCATCCACAACAGTGACACGCAAAATGTGATCCATCAGCAGTTTTCTGATGTCAGGATATTTAATTGGTATGATGGCTCATACCAAAATATGAGCCATCAGAGATTTTATGTTAGCCGCAAACTCAAAGAGCTTTTTGTGGGCACCCTCTGATTCTCCTTATCCTGTACAAAAGCATTTCCCTGAATATTTGGATTTGTTGTTCCAACTGCTTTTACAAAATCTGTTGATTCTTGGTCCCATCATTCATGCACGCATTACTTCCATAGAATTCAGGCTCTTAAGTGGTTCCATGCCCAATTTAGGAACTGACTAAAGTACACATTTTTACTTTAATAACTCACATTTCACATGCACTGAGTCGCCACTTGGTGAAAACAGATAACCAAAGCTCCCTTGAACATGACATTGCGCCAAAAATGTGTTGTGTAACATTTGTAGAAATAAATCTATCTTTAGTTTCTACTCTGGTATTTTAGTCAGAACACATCCCTAAAATATGTGCATTGCTGATTAAACAAATTCGAGGTTTGAGGTCTTAAATCATTCATTCTCTAAGAAAGCAAAGAAGAGTGTACATTGGCTTGTTTATTTTAATATATGCTGTGTGGTTCTGGTTATTGCAATCCATTTCTTGTGGTTAGAAAACATTGGTAATAACACGAGACTGACAGAGTGATTTTTTTTATTTAAACAAAGTTTAGATAAACAAAGAATTAATCAAACAATGTATAAACAAATGAACAAATAAGTAAATTGCTGATTCATGTGTATTTTTATGAATAAATCATACTCAAAATCAATCTGAGCAATAATTATAAACATAAAGGTCAATTTCATGCTGTCAGAATAATACAAAACATAATATTTTAATAGAATTACATAAAATGATCATTCTACTTTATATCATATTTAAATATAAATAAATCATAAAGTATATAAGTATATAGTTTGTACAAACAAAACCTACATAAAAATTCCACTTAAGAATTAACATTTTCTCTTTGAAAGTTAAAAAGGGAAAGTTTATAGACATCAAGAAGTGAAAGGAAATGATATGTGAGGGTCGGGGAAATTCCATGGAAATGCTTCACTGGAATGAAGGCTTCCTGGAAACCGGATCAGAGCAAAGTATAAAAACAGGCTCCTCAGCAAATGAAGCTCAGAATCGTTTCAGGAGAATCACAAGACTGTTGAAGCTCTTCAGCCATCAACTCTAAAACTGTGAGTTCACTGGATTACTTTTTATTTTTTTGCTATGATCAAGTTGCTAATGGAAAACTTGGCATTGCTTTGTCTTAATGCACAATTTTTGTTTGCTTTGACAGAAATTCATCTTTGGATTTCACAAAAGTGGATATATGATGTCTGCCTCGTTGAAGCTGTTTGTCTTTTTTTGCTCAAGTATGTAAAAATTTAATGAATTAATAAAAGTTACTTTTTAGCTTTTATGAATACATATTGATGACCCTTTGTGATCCCACAGTGTAACAGGTGTCTTTTTTCTCTCTCCAAAGTGCTGTGCATGTGGACTGGTGTAGAGTGCTGGTCTTACTTCTACTCAAATGTCACAATGGACTGGGAATCAGCCAGAACATGGTGCAAGACATATTATACAGACATGGTTGCAATCCAGAATCGAGAGGAGATCGAGCACCTGAAAAGAGCGCTACCAAAGAAAGCCGGTTACTACTGGATTGGGATCCGCAAGGTTAATGATGTCTGGACCTGGGTTGGGACCAACAAATCACTCACAGCAGAAGCAACCAACTGGGCTGATGGTGAACCAAATAATGGCAAAAATGGGGTGATCTCAGGCCAAGCTGAAGATTGTGTTGAGATGTACATTAAAAGGGAAAAGGATGAAGGGAAATGGAATGACGAGCGGTGCTCAAAGAAAAAGGCCGCTTTGTGTTACACAGGTGAGGACTTTATTATTTTTTTCTAATTTTGTTCATGTTGTCATGAAGGTATCCTTAAAGATTAAAATTCTGAGGACTTATCAATTATGTGATATTTTTTTGGCAGCTGCTTGTGAAAGCGACTCATGCATCCATGGTGAATGTGTGGAGACCATCAACAGCCACATGTGTAAATGCTCTTCAGGTTTTTATGGAGACAAGTGTGAGCAAGGTGAGAAACTGTACTGTATTGTTTCTAGTTGTGGTAGAGATTTTGTGATGCTTGCAGCATTAAAACATCTGAATGCATTGTGTCCGTTTTGCAGTTGTGCAGTGCAACAAAGATCAAGTGATCAGTCCTGAAAAGGGAAGCGTAACTTGCAGTCACAAGTACAAGAACTTCTCCTATGAATCTTTGTGCCAGTATTCATGTGAAGAAGGATATCAGCTAAGTATGTCAGAACCTCAGAAATGCCAAGAAACAGGGACATGGTCAAAACAATCCCCGACATGTGAACGTAAGTTGAATTGAAACACAAAGATGAAATCACTCACCATCTACAACAGCAACAGCTTCTAAAGAATCTGTTTTGTGTCCTGTCACCTGCAGTGATTCAATGCCAGGAACTCTCTGCTCCCGAAAGAGGATTTATGAAGTGCTCTGACCCCCTGAGAAATTTCAGCTACAGCTCCAGCTGCACATTTACCTGTATGGAAGGATACGAGCTGGATGATTCCTCCTCCATCACTCTGCAATGTGAATCATCTGGAAAATGGAATGCATCAAAGCCATCATGTGTTGGTACGGCCACTGATTGTTCACAATTTAACAGCTCTTAAATGCAGATTAAATGTCATCTGTGATGATAAAGTTAACATTTATGTCTTCCAGACATAATGAAAATCTTAGCATTTTTCTGTTCTCTGTTATCTAGCTGTTCAGTGTCCGGCCCTCCAGAATCCAGACAATGGTTTCATTACCTGTGAAGATGATACAAACATGAGGTTTAGCTATGGAAAAAGGTGCAACTTCAGCTGTACCCCTGGCTACCACCTGGTTGGACCAGAGATGATCACCTGTACATCAGAGGCTGTGTGGAGTGAGAAGATGCCCATTTGTGAAGGTGAGCGAACAGCTCTGGTGTTTTTTACAGAATGAAAAATAGAAATCTAACATTTCTTATCATGGTTCTCTTAGCTATAATTTTATTTTATAAGAAAAGAATTGGGGTTTATTAATAAGGCCTTGTTTCGCAGCTGTTCAATGCCTCGCCCTCAAGGATCCAGAAAACGGCTCTCTGAAATGTGTTGATGGACATGGCTATGAAAAGAACTGCAGCTTTAGCTGTGAACCAGGATTCGAACTGCAGGGTGTGCACACCATTCAATGTTCTGAGGATGGACAGTGGAGCAATGACATTCCTACCTGCAAAGGTATGTGTCACTCATATCTTTCTTTGGCAAGGTTTTTAATAGTCTTTTTTTGGTGACATCTTAAGGCTTTCCTTAAATTAAAACTATTACTTTGTGTTGTAGCCGTCCAGTGTCCTGCTCTGCAGGATCTAGAAAACGGTGCCCTGAGCTGTGAAGATGACACGGAGATGAGGTTCAGCTACAGAAAGACATGTAGCTTTCGCTGTGACCCAGGCTTCAAACTGCAGGGGGCGCACTCCATTCAGTGTTCTGAAGATAAAAAGTGGACTCATGCCATGCCTTCCTGCACAGGTATGATTGACTCATGTCTTCTGGCAGTGTTTGTTCTGTGTTCTTATTTTTCACATACTTTTCAATCTATGTTTTTTTTTTCTACTTTGGGACATTTTATAGCTCTTCTAAAGATAAAAACTGTTCTCTGTGTTGCAGCTGTCCAGTGTCCAGCCCTGCAGGAACTAGAAAATGGTGCCCTGAGCTGTGAAGATGATATGGAGATGAGGTTCAGCTACAAAAAGAGCTGCAGCTTCAAATGTGTCCCTGGCCATCGTCTGGTGGGACCGAGTGAGGTCACATGCACAGCAGAAGCAGAATGGAGTGAGAAGATGCCTCACTGTGAAGGTGAGAACCGTCTTAGAATATGCACATCTTGTTCTTCATAATTCAGTTACCAGCTATGTATCAAAGTTGACTTCACTAAATGTACATTTTACACTCTCCTGTGACAGCCATCACCTGCCAGAATCCAGATGGAGCAGCTCACATGACTGTAGAATGCAGTAAACCTTCAACCGACTTGGACCCCAGCTCCACTTGCAGCTTTAGCTGTGAAGCAGGCTTTGAGCTGCGTGGAGCAAACACCACTACATGCAGTCAAGATGGACAGTGGAGTGAGGCCCTACCAACCTGCAAAGGTGTGAAAAAAATAAATTAATTAAATAATGGCCTCCGTGTAGATGTTATTGCAAGCAGATTTATTGCCACAATTGTAAGATTTCTTTTTTAAGATAATTTTTCCTCATCCCTCAGCTATCAGGTGCCGTTTTCTTGATGCTCCAGAAAACGGTCATATTAATTGCTCAGACAGCCAGCCAGTCTTCAACTCTCAGTGCTCCTTCGCATGCGATCAGGATTACACGTTAGACGGACATGAGATCCTGACCTGTGATCGCCGTGGCAGCTGGACTGGAAAGAACCCCACTTGTCAAGGTAGAGAAAAAGGAAAATAAAACATTACTCAAATAAAAGAAGAATTTATGGTTCAAAATTTGGTCAGACTGTTCACATTTCATAATGTCTCCACAGTGAGTTCAGCTCCTGCCACTGTTATTGCCACTGGTGTGGCAGCAGGAGCCACTGCTTTGGCATCCGGTGTGTCTCTGACCATGTGGATTTTGAGAAAAATGAAACAAAGGGCGTCCAAGTTTGAGCTTAACAGGTAAATTTTGCATTCATATCTATTTTTTTTTTTACCAAGTTAAATATAAAATTTGAAGAATCACAGAACTCACCTTGTTTTCTTCTTAATTTTTTTCCTTACAGCACCTCTGACTCGGAGGAACCGCTTCAGGTCTACAAAAGCAGCGCTGATAGTCTCATCTAAGCCACATATTCCCCAAATAACAGACAGAAAGTATGATTTAACCAGAAAAGAAGGATGTAACGTGTGAATTTTCTCCCAATGGGAGTTCTATATTGAACATATTGTTCTATAGCACTATCAGTATGCTGGACATGTATTTTACTTTGGCCTTACTGTGAATGTTTTATAAGATTGTGGGTGTACTGTGAATTATTTGGCAAATTAATATCAGTATTTATATAGTGCTATTTATGGGATTTGTATTTCTGAATGTTAAGTATAAAACTGATTTAATGCAAATAACTCCTTAGCTGTAGCTGTAGTTTATCTGCATCTGTGAATGTATGGGCGAGTTTTCTATATGCAAATAATCTTAATAAACATGGTTAAATACAGCAAAATGTCAAACTGTACTCATTATTGTGCTCACATCATCATGTCTTATTTAACAGATCTGTTTTGTTTCCATATTAAGTTCAGAGGTCCCGCTACCAATGCAAAGGTTCTACTTGTATGTTGGTTCAGTCATCTTATCTGCCTACAATGGTTCCCACACAGTGATCGATGTCCTCCTGACTCTACCCTGACCCCGGGGTCAACAGGAGTAGATGAACAATTCTGATAGGTTTCCCAGGGAGGAAACTGCACTGCTGAAGTTGTTTGTTTCACATTTTGTTGGTAGAAAATGAGCCATCAGCGTTTTTTTTTGCTTTTGAGAAGTCGCTGTTTTGTTTGTCAGCACTTTTAGGGGGACAGCGAAGAAGTAAAAGTTCAAGACAAATACTATTACTTCTTGATATAACATCTTAATTTCTTTGCCGATCAGAGTTAAATGTCTTATAACTGTTGGTTCAACCTCCATAATATTTAGCCCTTTCCACACCTTTTAGCAGCAGTTTCTTACTCCTTTTGGACATGTATTAATTGCTTCCATTCAATTATTTTGTTCTACAGCATTGTCATTTACTCATGTCATGCCAGTCAACATGAACACATTAAGAAATGCTGAATAGTCATTACTTGTAAAACTAATAGTCCTAATTTCATTGCTTGAGTCATTGTAAACAAAAATGTTGAACTTGTTAAACTCTATCAAGCTAATTTTAGCATTTCTACATTATTCTTTCCCAAAATGTCTCCCAACTTGAACAGTTTATCTTAGAAGAATCTCTGCTGTCACTGATGATAATCTACACAGTTGTGCACGGACTGTTTTATGATTGTACATTAGTTTGTACTTTGCTCTTGCACAATGCTGTAAACAAGTTAGAATAGATAGTTAAACAGCTAATTCCTGTAAGCAAGTGTCCATGTCAATTGAAGTGTCAGCATCGCCAAAATGAAAAGTCCTGATACTATTATTATAAACACAACAAAGAAATTAGGTAAACTTTTTTATATAGCACACTACATGTGAGTGCTTCAAGAATATTAACATAGAAAAACACACAGGATAAAACAAAATAAAAGATAAAACGGCATGCATGTGACATGGAATTGTACAAAACATATTGAATGGGATAACCATACAGTTATGTTTTGCATTTTTACTGCATATCATGCTCTGCTTTTTGAAAAAACAACAATTGATAATAACACACAAGATCATTTTGAAATAATCTTCTAAAAGAAGTAAATGATAAAATATAACTATATGAAAAATTGATGTTGTTCTGTAATGGACATCTTCCCAGATTCCTAAAAAGTAAAAAAGGCTAACGTTAATCAACCAGGTGATTGATGCTAGATTTTGCAACTTTGTCCAGAGGGAAACTACGGGTGACAGTTTTTCTATATTTTGATGAACATAGAAAGCAATTGTTTATTCTCATAAAGAAACAAACCATAAAACTATTAGCACTGAAAAGAAACAAAAGAAAAATCTGCCCCTTGAGTGACTTTTATCAGAAATGAGTGGAATTCCCCCAAAACATTAATTCTAGTCAAGCTACACCAATAAATCATTCAGTGCCACCAATACAAACATCCAGCTATTCTATGATAATGTTGGGCAAGTATAAAACTCCTTCACTGACCAAAAGCTGTGCCAATCTAATATTCAGCTTATGAACCTCATGCGTATGAGGTTCTCTGTTTGACATAATTGAGAAAACAAATGTTGGGAATTAAGCGTTTTTGCAGTTTTTGATTATTTATTACATCAGCAGTTCTAGGTAAGTAGCATATTATATATTTGCAGATTATTAACTATTGGTAACTATTCATTTCATTTTTTTAAATAGGTAAAGCTGCTCATTGAAGATGATGTGGCTTCTTTTTGTCATTCTTGGTGGGTTTTGATTTTAATACATTGACTAGCTAAATAAACATTAGCTGTTGCTGTATGGAAATTAATTCTGTTTCCTAATTTATTTTCAGGTTGGTCTTTTGCAGAGGCAACATGGGGCTGGACATACCACTACTCAAACAACACAATGAGCTGGTCCGAGGCTAGAAAATGGTGCCAGGAACATTTCACAGACATTGTGGTTATCCAGAGTCAGACAGAGAATGACTACATCGTTTCCATATTGCCAAACAGAACCAAGAGTCCATATTACTGGATTGGACTCATAAAAGAACACATAAATGAAACCTGGAAGTGGGTTGGTAACAACAGCACGTGGGTCGGTGAACATTCATGGGCAGAAAATGAGCCAAACAACAATCACATCACCGAGTTTTGTGTTGAGATCTATGTCAATAGTGGACAGAACCGAGGGAAGTGGAACGATGAGAAGTGTGCTAAAGCCAAATTGCCAGTTTGCTATAAAGGTAAGTGAAACGGATTGTTTTGAGAAAGCAAGTCTGTTAAAAGTCAAATAAAAAGATGCAACTTGGCTTCAGAAGTAACAAAGAATATTTGTCCTTAACAGCTCAGTGTAATGATTCGTCATGTATGAATGGAAGCTGCTGGGAGACTATAAACAGCACAGCCTGCCTGTGTATTGACGGCTATGAGGGAGACAAGTGCCAAACAGGTGATGATAAAGATGTTTCTAAACAACTGAAATACCTGAGATCCACAGTGCATAGCCTGGGCAGGACCATCTAACTTCAGGGAAAATTGTGCCAAAATAGCAACTTTGTTAAAAATACTTCCTACAAGGTCATGTTCAATTGATCAAATATCAGGAAGAGCAAAAAGACAGACTTAAGTAGACCACTTTCTAAATTGTTCACACATTTGACCTACTTGTTATCTCTTTCCACATAAGGTCATCTACATTGTTCTTGCACTCATCCTGCTCTTCTTTATAGCATTAAGCAGAACACCTGTTTCCTTTGTTTCCTGAGCCCCAATTAATTATCAAAATCTGCACACATCAGCACTCCTGTCCTTTTTAAGACACATAATATTTGGAAAAAGTATTTGTTCTTATATAACAAGTTTTGTCTATTTGAACTGCCCTTGCCTCCCAACAGTTGTGGATTGCCCCCCCCTGTCTCGACCTGAAAACGGAGACCTAAAATGCTCACAAGGACAGTGGAAATTCAATACGACCTGTAGCTTTAAATGCGATCCAGGATTCACCATAAACGGCTCATATATGGTGACCTGCAAGGCCAACAGGACCTGGAGTGATCTACAGCCAGTTTGTTCTGGTGAATACATAGTTTTAACCTCAAATGCAGAATTAGTAAATCAAAGAATGTGGTGTATTGTTGACCTCTATACTGAATTTCTCTTCAATAACTTCCTTTGCGTGTACTAATATGTTTTTGTGTTTTTCAGAAAATATGTTTTGCACAGACTTTAATTCTAAGATATGACATCATTGCATATGTTTTCAATCTGTTTGCACACTCAGCTGTGCAATGCCCCCGTCTGTCTCAGCCTTTGAATGGCAACTACAGTTGCTCCAATGAAGGTCAGATGTTTAACTCAACCTGCCACTTCAAATGCCATCTGGGTTTCTTCATGATTGGCTCATCAGCTGTGACCTGTGCGGCTAATGGCCACTGGACTGGACCAAGGCCTGTTTGTACAAGTAATTACATGCAAGTGCTAAGATTCTGTCCTAAAAAAAAGTGGACTTTGTGGCAGAAGACAAGAAATCTGTGCTGCTTTTCCACAGGCTATAAACAGGCGCTGCTGGCTGTTGCTGGGTGTGGCGCCTTGTGTTCATTCTTTTGCATCTGTTTCTGCTGCATAAGGCACAGAAAAAGTCAGTATTTCTCCATTGGGCTTTAAAGAAATATGAGATACTGTGAACACTTGCTACACAACTGATGTCTGTGTCTGTTTATTTCTTACAGAGAAGAAACGTGCTCAAGACAGGTCAGTGTTGAAGTGAGGAAGTTGTTCGAAGCGTCGCAGCGTTTTCCAGATTCCATACGAGCTTTAATCAATGCAATTTTGTCTTTTTTTATTGACAGTCTTGTCCTTCATAGGGAGCCTGAAGATGCAACAAGTCCACCCAGTGATGTAAATGGAGGAACAAGTGGAAACTCACTCACACCCTAACAAAATATGCAGATAATTATTATGGAATACAGATTTTTATATTTATCATGGATAACTCTTCTGTTACCTGACCAATTTATTTACTATCTGTCTGTTTTCAAGTACTCTATAATAAAATAAAGGTTGCATATCACATGTCTTATAGACAAAAAAAAAATTGTATAAAATGTCTTAAAATACCCAACTTAAATAACAATTGAATAATAAAGTTGTATTCCTTTTTTAAATCTTTTTTTTTTTTAAATAAATGTAAGTATATGGACTCATTTATTTTATTTATATGACTTGTATGTCTTGGTGTTTGTACCGATGCACACATTCCTGTATCTTGGTAGGGAGCTCAACTTAAGAGAATCCAGTGCAGTTTGCTCCTTATGAGCAAATGAGAACTTATGAACTCTTTTGGCCTAAATTAAGAAGAGCCCCTCCTCCAAACAGTGCTTTTGCTCCCAGAGATAAAAAGGTCAAACGATGGTTTATTTGTGGACTGTGCATCCTCTGGATGGGCTACAAAGGTTCAAGTTTTAAATCTTTCTTATGTTAAGAATATTTCCTGTTTTATTTACGTAATGCTGCTGCCCAATAATTTCCCAGATCTGGGACCAGTTTAGTACATCTTTATCTTATACTGAAAAATAAATAACACAACCTTAAACAGAATCCTGAAATAAACAGAAATTTGATGTAGTAAAACAGCACTATACTTGACAGTTTGTTGCTGTGTTGATGATTTGTCTGAACTATGAATCCGCTTTGGAAAGAAGTTTCTTCACCACTGAGCAGAGCTGACAAATTTAAAGTCACTATCAAACATCACACCAAGGTTGACTCGCAAATAAATAAATAAAAGAGTCTGTGGCACACTGTCATATGCATGCAGGAGATAACATTGTCAAATTGCAGTGAGATTACCATAGCTGATAACTGATAGCTGAGCAATCTTTATGGAACGCCGGCAATGAAGAAAGCCAAAATTGAAGGGAAGTCATAAAAAATCCCTTTCTAATTCTTGCCACAAGACAGAAAGAGGTTCACTTTCCATCTGGCCCATAACCCTAGAGAAGAAACGTGCGCTGGTATAACCCTATGCTGAACATTCTTGTTCTGTGAAAAAACAGCTGAAAAATACATTGTAGCTGCATACAGCAATGATACACATGCTCAGATCAACTTAATTAATGTGTTATATTGGCCCAGTTAAAATCTTACTCTAATGTAATGCCTATAGAAAACTAAATGTGAGCATGCATGCACTGTAAATGTACTTAGACTCAGTTAATAGTCTGAGTGGACTATTAAGTGAATACAAAGTAGTATTCACTTTTTTATATTTTGAGTGCAAAGACTTTTTCATTCATAGGATCATGGCCCTAAGAGGAAACCAAAAAGGTACATCAGAAAAAAAAATCATATAATGTCACTCATTCAAGCAAAACATCAAGACAACAATCAGAAATGAATCCACAGACAGTCTTTCTGTTGAACTTGAACTCCTGCAGAGATGTATTCAAACTATGTCGTCGTTGCTGTGTGACGTCGTTACCATTCATACAGCAGTTTATTAACACTACGTGTTAACGAACACGTAGTGTTTATTAACTGAGTCTAAGTACATTTACAGTGAAGCAATATTGAAGAAACGTTTTTCTCTTCCTCGTTAAAAAAACAGTTTTTTTGCATCTCTTTTGCAAACACATGCAATCTCTTGCCAGATCTTCAGCACGGTTCCCAGCGCTGTTTCCACCCCTTTGGGTCCAGTCATTTTCATTGTTCCTGCCATTGCCATTGTGAACATGGTTTTGGATTAGTCAGCGGACCCTGACCTCTACTCCTTTCCAGTGGTTGTTAGAGCCACTTTGTTCCTCTGTGCTTGGGAAACTGAAAGTGGAATGCCGACAAAGTTTATGTTTGAGATACAAAAGTAATTTCTTTATCTCTCCCTCTCACTTGAGTAGCATAAAAAGCAGGTTTACGTGTTTTTAAAGATTAAGAACCTATTGAACAGAACTGGAAAGAATGCAAGGCATCTTGTGACCTTGCATAAGATTCCTTGTGCAAGGTCACTTGAAGGCATCTTGTGACCTTGCATGACCAAGTACATAAACTGTCCAGAACTAAAAAAGTGCTTTGTACTTCAATGTTTTTCTTTCTTTAATCTGGCCCTAACGGAACTTACCAAGGGACTTTTCTTTGCTTTGGTTTTGTGCTTGTTGTACATGATGTACCATGCTGAAACACTCATGGTAAAGCCACTTCCTGTCCAGACTGTGCAACAGGTCAGATCTAAGTCACACCTGTCATCAGTTTCCTTCACACTCATTTAGGCCCACATTGCATAACCAAGCCTGTGCTTTAACAGTTGTGGATAACTTATGTTTATTTTGCTATAGAATATGAAACTGTGATTATTAATCCCCTGTTTACACAACTTGTTTTATGGTGAGTTGAAACAAACGTGTTTCATAAGGATATTGGAACATAGCATTTGGTTTCAAGTCATTTGTATCCTTGTCCCATTACCTTGAAAGATGCCCCAACAAGATTTTTCCTACAACAGGAAACAAAAAATTTGGACTATGTTGTGTTTCTCCCACATCCTTCCTATCAGTGTGCACCTACACCGGCAGGAAGGTTGGAGCTACCTATGCTTGAATAGGTCAAACATTCCCTTTTTAAAAACAAAAGTAACTTATTGAGTGCAAAAGCAAAGTAATACTTAATATTTGATATTCTTGAATAGTCCTCAATACACTGTATCCAATTATAGTCAATTGTAAAAGTACCCACTCCCTCCATTGTACATAACCTCTAACTTGTGCATAATTGTGAAGATGAATGAAAAGTTTTCTTTTTTTTCTTTTCCCAATAAAATAAAATCTGAATAGTGTGAGATGCCTTTGTATTTAGCTGCTCTAAATGTTTCTACCAGCCTCAACATTTTGAGGTTGCCCAGCCAATGTCCCAGTTTAAACTCTTACAGACCCATTGGACGAAGCGAAAGATTAGTGTGATGACAAGAAACTCCAACCTTGAAGAAATAAAGCAGCAATAAAACAAGTTGAGATGATTGTTGTAATACCAACAGAGTATTTTTCATTGATAGTTTAGAAGGATATGAATTGTTTAAAAAGGAGATGCTGTAAGAAAGTACAAAGAACAGAATGCATATTTTTCATAAGGCTGTTGTGCAACCTTTATTTAAGCTTTGAAAATGTTCACATTTTTCACATATTACATTTCTTTTCAAAAATGTATAGATTACAGCATTTTCTTCCTATCCCATTACAAGATAAAACTGTCATTTTGTAAAATAATTTACAGTTTCCAATCAATATTAAGTTTCCATTTATGAAATATAAAATATACACACACAAAAAAAGATGCTTTTTAAAATCAGGGTTATATTTTGGGAATTGTCTGTCATTTCCGATTAGAAAGAAGCATCATGTTTGAATATAAATAATATAAAATCCTAACTTGCCAGAGGTATGAATAATTACGGGGTTTGTTGAACAAATATGATTAAATAAGTCAAGTAAAGTAGAGTAGTGCATCAAAAACTATCTTTATTATTGGTATCAAAATAGAAATTTAGACAAGCTATGCATTTCTGTTCAATATTCTTCTCCTTCATCTTCCTCTCCCATGCTATCGGCTCCAACCTCTTCATAGTCCTTCTCCAGAGCTGCCAAATCCTCCCTGGCCTCAGAGAATTCACCCTCTTCCATCCCTTCCCCTACATACCAGTGAACAAAGGCCCTCTTGGTGTACATCAGGTCAAACTTGTGGTTAAGTCGAGCCCAGGCTTCTGCAATAGCTGTGGTGTTGCTCAGCATGCACACTGCCCTCTGGAGCTTGGCTAGGTCTCCCCCAGGAACCACAGTGGGTGGCTGGTAATTGATGCCTACCTTGAAACCAGTTGGACACCAGTCTACAAACTGGATAGACCGTTTTGTTTTGATTGCAGCTATGGCAGCATTAACATCTTTGGGCACCACTTCGCCACGGTACAGAAGGCAGCAAGCCATGTACTTGCCCATGCGGGGGTCGCATTTGACCATCTGATTGGCAGGCTCAAAGCAGGAGTTAGTGATCTCAGCCACTGTTAGCTGCTCATGGTATGCCTTCTCGGCTGAGATCACAGGGGCGTATGTGGCCATAGGGAAGTGGATGCGAGGATATGGCACCAAGTTGGTCTGGAACTCTGTCAGATCCACATTCAGGGCACCATCGAAACGAAGAGAAGCAGTAACAGAGGACACGATCTGGCTGATGATCCTATTCAGGTTGTTGTAGGCGGGACGCTCAATGCCAAGATTTCTCTGGCAGATGTCGTAGATTGCTTCGTTGTCCACCATGAATGCACAGTCGGAGTGCTCCAAGGTGGTGTGTGTGGTCAAGACAGAGTTGTAAGGCTCCACCACAGCAGTGGACACCTGAGGAGCTGGGTAGATTGAAAACTCAAGTTTGGACTTCTTGCCGTAGTCCACAGAAAGACGCTCCATTAGCAGGGAGGTAAAACCAGAGCCGGTTCCTCCACCAAAGCTATGGAAAACCAGGAAGCCCTGAAGGCCGGTGCACTGGTCAGACTGGGGACCAAAGGAAAGCACATGTGAAGTAGAGTTACATCTTATTTAATCTGAAAACTAAACGGGACTCCAGAAATAGTCACCAGTCTGCGGATCCTGTCCAGAACCTGGTCGATGATCTCTTTTCCAATGGTGTAGTGTCCACGGGCATAGTTGTTGGCTGCATCTTCCTTACCAGTGATCATCTGTTCAGGATGAAACAGCTGGCGATATGTTCCACTGCGCACTTCATCTAAAGACAAGACACTCAGATTAAGAGAATTTTTCCCCTCCATTTCTTAACATGTTGAGTGATCTTTCTTACCAATGACAGACGGCTCGAGGTCAACAAAAACTGCTCTGGGGACATGCTTCCCAGTTCCAGTCTCACTGAAGAATGTATTGAAAGAGTCATCTCCTCCTCCAACAGTTTTGTCACTGGGCATCTGTCCATCCGGCTGTATCCCGTGTTCCAAACAGTAGAGCTCCCAGCAGGAATTACCAATCTGGACACCAGCCTGCCCTATGTGTACAGAGATGCACTCACGCTGTGGTGCAAGGGGAGAAAAAAAAATTAATCATCTCAATGTTATGATCAAGAAATGTTAAAATATATGAAGCAAGCAATGGAAAATGCTGGTCTATCCCATTTTCCTCTTTCAATTACATTTCAAGGCCACAAATCACATGGCTTTGGCTGCCCTTTACCGACCAGAGCAACAAGATAAGGGCTCTTTTGTTAATAGACACCAGCATCGGATGACTACAGTCATTTGACTAGTCAAACTAGAACACTGGAAATGAAAACAGAAATAATTTTCCTGCTAAGAAGTCAGAAAACAGATGCCTTTGTGTGAACAAAATCCAATTTGAATAAAGTTCAGTAGCCAAACAGGAAGTAAATATCCCTGATTAAAGACGCAGATGAAAGCAGTTTCTTTAAAATACAAGAAGGCCTATGAAGCTTAATAAGCAAGTTTTGTGGGAGTAAAAAACAAATAAAAACACTCAAGCAGTTTCAGTTTCTATGAGGCTCATGCAGCTCCTTACATATTGTACTCCAAGAAGGGAATGCTTCCTGCATTTGAAAAGCCAAATATACTTAACATGTGCATGTGCTAGTTTTGTTAAATTAGATTAACAATTTGTAACAAAATTATGATGAATAGCAACATAGTTCATTTTTTATGCTCACCATAATTCCTGAAGTTGAGAGTTTGAGGTGTTGGAAGAAGAAAAAGCTTCAAAGTTTTCTCTCAATGACAGGTAAGAGTCTTCAGAAAGAAGAAAGTGATGAATGCAGGTTGGAAGCTCTATTTATATTCATTTGCCCATAGAAGTTCACACTTTAATCTGATAGGTTAGGTGTCAATAGACACTTTCTTATTGGTTTAAAATGAAACAAGTATTTGACTTGCTGAAACACCCCCAGCTTCTGGTGAATGTAGTAATTATTGACAGAGGAGGATTTTCAACGAACTCAAGCTAACTCATTTGATTATTGCTATTATAAGTAAGATAAGCAAATTTTGGTTCTGAATATTTATGTTAGTGTTGCTTTTTAGAAAATAAAATAGTGAAATTTATTTATTTATTTATTATTATTATTATTATTATTATGGTATTATTATGGTATTATTATTATTATTATTATTATTATTATTATTATTATTATAATAATATTATTAATTAATATAATAATAATAATAATAAATAATATTATTATTTAACAATTTATTTAATAAATTTATTTATTTATTATTTATTTAACTTTTTTAAAACAATATTGTTATTATTATTATTATTATTATTATTATTATTAATATATAATAATAATAATAATAATTAATAATAAATAATATATTTTAAATATTATTATTATTATTATATATTAATAATAATAATAATAATAATAACAATTTTAAAAATTGTTTGTCAAAAGCAACAAATTCTCAAGACATTTGAGATTGTCACTCTGAGATTCTGCTTCAGTAAAAAAAAAAAAAAAGAAAAAGATTTATTTTAACATTTTTTGTAAACAATCAGATCAAATCAAATAAACAGTGGTCCAAACAAAATAGTTTGGGAAGGAAGTAAGCTATGCATTCATCTATTTTTCCTGATCCATTTGCATGATGCTGTTGATAACCCAGTAGTGGATACAATACAACTAGTTCACAGTTATGGTGCACAGACAACTGGTAATAAAACTTTCAAATCTGTGAACACTCTCCATACATATTTCTGGGAGGAAAAAAAAAATACAATTCTGAATTTTAGGGGAAAAAACATGGTATTAGTAATCATCTGAAGTTATTTTTTATTCCTGGAGATCACCTCAAGACTGGCACTTGATATCCCTGAAGTTAGGTCTCAACCCTCAAATACTCTAACCAGTGTTTGGGAAAAGTTTTCTACTAAGCTCAACTCACCAATATGGAAACCACCACAAAATACATTGAATTGAGTTAAAGATTAGTTTGGAGGTACTGGAATCATTCTTTGGTAAATCATTAAATTGTAATTTAATTTAAAAATGTCAGTTTGGACAATTAATGAACTTGAAAAAATATTTTCCAGATGTAAAGTAGTGAAAGTTTCCAACTAAAACTTTACAGGAAGATAAAATGCTCTTGTGTTTTTTTTAGGAAAGTTTTTATGTACAAGCTGGGTGTCCTCTGTTATCCACTAGGGGGTGATGCATACCTCTACATACCTCTTACTGTGGCAAATCTGAAGTGTTGAAGTGTTAACAAAACAATACAAATAAAATCTATTTAATAATTAAATAACCTTAAAGCCCAACTGCTTGCATTTGGATTTATTTAGTTGCATCAGAGTGAAAGGGGTAAAATGTATGTTTCAGATTTATATTTGTTTAAAAATCATGTAATTTCATTTTCCCGTCACAACTAAGCACTACTTTGGTTTGTCAAATAAACACTTTGTAGTCTGTGGTTGTAATTCAACATAATGTCAGTGATTGTGAATGTTTCTGCAAGGTCCAATTTAATCACTTGATCCTAAAAAAGTCTATTAGTTAGAGACAATTTAATCTCACTTGAGCAAATTCACATAATTGTTTCATGTGGTATTTAAATATTCAAATGTAGAACTGGACAAATATGTACTGTCTTGACAGCTCCCTGGGTTTTTTGGTGAAATACTGCAGCAGTTTAACAACTACTGAGATAGCAGTTCCTTTACTATCTAACGAGACAGTAAAAAGAGCTGACTATATTTGGCTGCCACATTTTGCCTGATTTTATTTGTTAAAAAAAAAAAGAAAGGAAAAGAAAAAAGTGCAATAATTTGCAGAAATATGTATTTTCCTAGAACATAACAATTATGTGCTTTTGGGTCATTTGTAGAAAATGCACTTAATCTTGAGGTTGTAATGTGTCACCACGTTTAACATTCAGAGGGCCCAATCGAGCAGTCAGGCAGCACTGCCACTTTACACTTTACACATGCTTTAGAGCGCCCTCTTCTGTTACAACAATTTTATGCCGTCAGGTCACTGGTTTATTTGGTAGCACCTACAAGAAATGAGGAAACAAATTGTCTAATCACGCTAAACCACAACTGGATAATAACAATAGCAGCACCTTAAACAACAATAACCCAAATTACAGTGTTTTTTAAAAATATTTTTTAGATAATGAGTGTCTTTTGTGCCAGTGAGTAGAAACTCTGTTTTATCATTGGTAAGTTTAAGGTACCTTAATGCAAACCGGGATTTTATTTCAGCACTAAATTTCTGACCCAAATCATTTGGGTTAGAAATGTACAAAGGCAATGTAGATACTTAAAAACTTTTTTTTTTAAATCTACTTTATATTTTAAAAAAAACTCTCTTGTTATTCTGGTACTTAGCTAACCAGGAAGAAAACTTCACAATCCTTATTGGCCACAGTAAGAAACAAGGGTTAAGTGTCTATTTGTAGGTCAACTATTAACTATCTTAGCTGAAGTGGGTCACAGTGACAGCATTTGCATTGTGTTTACTTTCAAATCAGATTCTGCAATTTATGATCTGCACAGATTTGTTTTGTTGTACTAGAAAAACCTCTCATTGGCTGGGAAAAGCCTTTGTAATGTCTTCAGGAAAGCGTGTGTATCTGTCTTGATGCTACAACAGCATGAAGCCAATTATACCAGTTAAAAGACAGAGGGTTTGTGGCCTGTGGCTGGCACAATGGGTGCAATTAATAACCAACCGCTGACAGGAAACTGTTTGGCTACCATCATGGTAATAATGAGGTTATTGCTACCTGCTGTGACTCTATGATCATATTTTATTTATTTATTTTTTAAATCCCTCCCCTGCTGCTAGTAGCATTTAATGCATGTCTGTTCAAATTCTCACAAACGCCGTTTTCTCTTATTCTTTTTAAACGCAGACACCAGTTAACTCTTCATAATGTGCCTTTAAAGCAAACGGCGTTGCTCCTCCTTGCACATGAGCTTGGATTCATGCAAATGCCAGCAGATACTTGAAGTAGATATATACACAAAGGGACTCACACGAAGATATTCTCTGCTACACACTTCTTTAGCTCTCTGCTTGGCAGCAGATCACCCCGCTGACAGACACTTAGATTGTTCCTGACCAATGACTTGCGCTCTCTGCTCTGCGAGGTCTGATTTCATAGTGGGAAATGTGAGACAAGTCCAGGAGAGGGTTCACGGCAGGGGCAAGGAGGCAATCCGTACAGTTGGGCTTCGTATCTTCACGTCACGCTGGGCATTCTCTCCTGACACAGCTTTCAGCCCCTCCGTTGTCTGGTGCCTCGTCTATTCTGAGGGTTTTCTCAGCCTCCCATCCAAAGGATTGGAAGCATTCCAGCCGGGCACAGTGCCTGGGTGGTCCCACCACCCCACCCTCTACCCTCATCCACTGGAAGAAGGAGAAGGCAGAAGAATGCAAGAAGCACAATGCGACCGTTGATGAAGACGGCATGGATGCCATGCTTACCTGCCGCTGACCCATACAGCTGTGAAGGCTCCGCAATTTACAATCTACAGATCCACGCAACGGCCAGGTGAAGAAGAACCACTGGCCCATCATTTAGATGGAACTGATGGATGATGAGGATGAACTCCTCCGCACGTCACCCAAAGAATCTTCTCACAAACAAATCCAGCATATCTTGGATGTATTTTTATTATTTTTAATGAACACTATACACACACACATTGTGATAATAAATACAAATACACTCCGAGGTTATTTATGTACATGAAAAGAAGGGGTTTCTGTAACCATAAAAAGTGAGGGGAACAGCACCATGAGTGAAGGGTTTATACGCTTTCTAGACATTGTGCTGCAAATGGGTAATGGAAAGCATTAAAATAAGAAATGTGACAGTGTTTACCAAGAATTGAATATGTTAAATTACATGGCATCACAGTGTACCCATCTCCACTTCTGAAATTTTACATTTGTTGACCTAACTAGTCTGGGGAGATAAAAGTGTGTTTCCAGAGTAGATTGCAGCTTCTCCCTGAGCCCGAACTCCACCCTCAGGAGGTGAAGTATGAGTCCTGCATGGAGTAGAGGCAGTCAATGGGAGTGAGTGGTGATGATCCAGCCAGAGAGAGGCAGTCATTGTCAACAACATGGCACAGAGATTCCCTGTCTATTTCCCCATACAAGCCTTGAAAACCTGCAAAAATCCAAATTATCATTAGGTTAGTGCATGTAGACTCTTCAGATTTGACCTTTCACTTACAAGAGCTGACTGTCACACAAATGACTTTGCCAGGCTTCTTATGCAAAGCAAACGTCTTACCCAGGATGATTTAAAAAGACATGTTCGCATTGATACATGTTGAAATTCATGTTTCTCATTCATGATTGGTCGTAACTTTGTAGTTAATGTTGGAGACCGAATAGCGGACATGTTTGACACAGCTGAATGTGAAAATGTCAGTGGGAAGAAGATTGTGGACAAGTTATGGAATTGAAAAGTCTTACTGATATATTTTAAAACAGTGATAAACACAATATTCTTTATGGTGTCCAAATTAACCAGAATGTAATTTCACCCAATCAGCCAAGTTTTATTTTCGATATTTTACATTTTTTTTATGCTACATTGTTCCTCCAGATTGGATAGAATGTATTAGAATATAAATCTTGTAAGATGGCTCCATGTTAAAGAGGGAAGGTAATAATATTTTTACTGCATTTTTAATATTTATTTATAAACAATTTACTAGTTAATATGAAGTTAATTTAATCTAAAAACAGATTAGAATGGTAAAATCTAAAGAAAATGACATCAGTTTCCAGTAAATCTTCACTTTTCCACTTGATGTGGCATTAGGTTGAGATGATTAAAGGACTTTATGTAATTTTTTTATAGCAAGAAAGTTGACGGTCCTTTGTCTTTGAAGACACAATTATTTATCTCAGTTAATTCTTTCATCTGAATGTCTGAAGTCCAGTGTTTTACCGCAGAGTTAAAGAATCACAAAGGAGTGGCCAGATGAAATTGGCTGTGACTACATACATACGGAGAAAATTTTAATTCACTGTTGTTACTGTTTGGATAAAATGTGACTCCTGCTCAGACACAACCAGAATAAAAGCAATGAACTAGTGATAATAAACTGTGCCATATTTATCAAACTTCTAACACATGATTCCAATTCCACATATCAGTTTTGTTAGTGCCCAAAGTGAATTAAAGTTTTCAAAAAGTACTTTTTTTAATTTTTGAAAAATTAAAAAAAAATTTTTTACATTTTGAAAAAAATACACTCAATTTCCACAAATGTAACTATAAACTTGAGATTAATACAAGTACCCTGTCTATGTGAGAAATTGTCTGCTCTTAGGGTATCCTTGCTGATGCGGAAGCCATAAGCAGTGGCTTATGTTGCTTGTGCATTGTCCTGGGTCAGCACTAACTCTCTAACTTTTTTGGAAAACAGACATGTTGCAAAAATAATCCTGTCTTTTTTTAACAGGGAGGCAATATACATTCTGAGATAAAAAAAAAAGAGAGATATAAGGGTAAACAAATAAAATGAAATGAAAAAACAAAAGGTAACTTGATTCCAAATTCCAGGTTTATCACTGATGTGTGAAATTTTAACCAACTTAAATTTTAACATTTATAAAATGGTTTAAATGCACTCTCACTTTTCTTTGTCAAATTACAAAATGCTTTTTATGAAATAAAACAGGGTTTAATTTGCAGAGTTCTCTTACCGTAAGGGTGCATGTGATCCCCTGGCATCTGGGGTGGAGTCAGGCCCTGTCTGAAGGGGTCCGTGTCCCAGTCCTGCTGCTCCAGAGTTGTGAGCCCCATCTGCTGCTGCTGCTGCTGCTGCTGAACATGGGCAAAAGATGGCCCCATGCACTTTGTCCCTGAACCTAAACTACCACATGAGGGCACTAAAGAGCACAGAAAACGTTATGAAAATTGTTTCGTAAAGTTGGTTAAGATTCTTCTTTAACATTGATGTGAATTTGTTACAAGTGTTTTGTTTTTTTTTTAAATCTATGATTCAGTTGTTTTTACTCAGACTCTTAATCTAAACTGTGAGTAATTAAAGTCACAAATGATAAGTTGTACAGTATTATGTCTGAATTCACCTGTTGAGAGTTCACACTGCTCCTGAGTGTGTTGCTGCTCCTGCTGTTGTTGTCTTCTGGCCAATTTCTTCATCTAAACAACAAACATCGATTAAATAAAATAGCAAAAAAAAAAAACAATATGTTTTGCTCTAAGCCACGTGACTCAGTCACAAAATATTAACAGTGAAGTCAAGAACATCTGTCATTGAGTGAGAGAAACCACACATGAGTCCACTTTGTGAGGAAATATTAGCTCTAATCTCCAGTGATCTCCCTGCAAGATGTCATCAGCTTCCTGTATAAGGAGATAACTCGGCTGATTTCCACTGGCTCACAAAGTCAGTGCAGAAAGACCGCTTTTATTAAATGTGCATGTGAGATTGTGTATGAGTGTGCATAGTGTGTGTGTGTGTGTTTGTGCACTTACTTTAGCTCTCTGGTTCTGGAACCAGACCTGCACAACCCGGACACTTAGGCCCGTTTCTGCTGCCAAGGTCTCCCTTACCTTGGATTAAGATTCAGGCGGGAAGCAGAAAAAGAAATAAAGCAAGGTTAGAATAGTACCAAACAAAAGGAAAGATAATTGTGCATTTGAAGGTTAAAAAGTCTGTTTGCTCTCACAAAGGTCAAATCATAATGACGCTACATTTGAAATGCTCTTGGATTTATTTTATATAAATCTGCTTTGTGTCTTTACAACTTCCTTCAACTTCCTAATATGACACACACACACAAAAAGAAAAACAAACACTGTGTCATCTGTAGGATATTAGATGAGCTGTGATGAAGTCTTTTGTCCGTACTCTGCATAAAATCAAAGGACAAGGACGTTACCTTTCGGCAAGGTTTTGATGAGACCTCAAAGGAAGCCTTGAAGGTGCGTCTTTGTTGGGTGGTCAGAATAGTGCGAGGTCTTTTGGGACGTTTGGTTTCTGGATTATCGGCACCGCCTCGCCTCTGTGTAATCCGCCCCAATTCCTCCTCTTCTTCATCGTCACTTTTACCTGCTGGGCCAACATAATAGGGAGAGATTAGACCAGGGAAACATTTTACCAAGCAAAACATAGAGACCCATTTTCTGTTCACCCTTATCCCTAGTGGGGTCGGGAGTGTATTTTAATCCAAATGTAAAAACATCTGCTTGTTCAAAAAATAAAAGACAAACTTAGGGAAATCAAAAAAAAAAGTTTTAAAGCAGCATAAAACTAGTGGAGGTTATACAACAATATGTTAACGTTAGAACAACCAGCAGTGGTGCATTCTAGAAATCTGACCATTATGGAAGGTTGCCAAGAAGAAAGTAATTGCATAGGGAAAAAAATTATAGGAGGAGCTGTCTGCTGTTTACCACCAGCCATAAAAGAGACCCTGCAAATATGTAGGAGCATGGGCTCTGTTAGAAGAGCTTTTCCTCTAAATGCAAAGTATATAGGAAAAAAAAACAAAAACATTTTATGTGGGAAAAACTGAAACTGGTCATCACTCTGAACAAACAAAACTCATAGTGACATAGCATCATGCTGTAGGGTGCTTCTCTTCAAATTTGGGTGTCAGATCTGTTTTAAGTGAGCTCAAAACAGGTAATAGTACCAAAAACCAGCTGTTTGTCTAGTCACACTCAGCAAAAGTAGGTAACTGCGGTGCAAAACTGACTTTTGTGATTTTGGACAACAGAATTTAGTTAACATTAACTAATCAATCATGTCTGAACAAGTTCTGATTCACATCAGATTAAATATGAATTTCCTGATTTAATAGTAGTTGCACATTTTTATTTAGTGTACTTTGCATGAAAACTTAGTATGATTATTTTGAAATCACATCATCTGCAACAGAAAATACATATATATTCAATCGGTCATCATATGCATTCCGCATATACACATACATTTTTTCAGTACATTTCTTTTGAGAAGTTTTTGATAGGAAATGAGTCAGGTATCGCTCTCAAGACAGTGGGAAACAAAATAATATGTTTCTGTTTTTATTTACATTATATGAAAAATGGGATTCTGTTAAATAATTTTTATACTTCTCAATAATCAATAGAAATATTATATCAGCTATTTATAATAAAAAACGTATTCATTATAGTAACAGAAACAATACTAATGGTCTAACACATTTTAATCATTAAATGACGATTTATTTCTCATCTTAAAATGTTAATGCATAATTAATTCAAGCAAGCATCTCCTAAATGTAAACAATAGAGTTATTTATGCATATACAATTCATACATAAAACATTTCCAATACTTATACATGTAGACCTAAATAAATTATCTCATAGTCTGCTTTTCAAAAAGGCTGCCAGGTCAGCTGCTGCCTGCTTCAGTGAGCTACACAATATGAGCAAACAACCCCAAAGTTAGAGTAAAGTAGTAAAGAGCACATATATCAAAGCAGTATCAAAGCATTCAGACTGTATACCGGTATCTGAAGACGCTGGACTCGCCAGACACTGATGGTAGTCCTCTCTGGCACACAGAAGCTGTCCCTCCCGGAGGACACAGCGGTCTCCAGTCTGCAGGCGGCAGGAACAAACTTTGCAGGTGAAGCAGCGCAGGTGGAAAGCAGCGGCTCCTGCTCGCATCACAAGCTCTGCAGGGGAGATGGCCTCCGCACAGCCCCCACAACGCACTGCAAACAGACTGAAGAAAAGAAAGTGCAAGTAGGCATAAATACACACTCAGTAGCTGTTAGAATAATGCATTTGTTTGCTGTAGGTTCTTAAGGACTTTGTACGCCACAGTAAACTGGGACTTCATGAGAAAAAAATACACTTTCTTGACCTGGAGAATGTTGCTGAGTCTAGCTGTCACTCAAAACCGCAACCAGCGCCTGACTTCTCCCCTTTCCTCCTCCTTCCCCTCCTACCCCAAACCGTTTAGACACATACCCTCAGTGTGTCGGGTGTGTATCTTAGCGCCTGGCAACCAGAACTGGTGGGCTCAGCCTCGAGAGACTGTTGCCGTGGCTCCGACTGCTGTGTCCGAGGCCGTGCTCCTGGGGGCTGGAGAGAAAAGGCTCTCGGCAGGCCATGGCTCCAGGCTGAGGGGGGGAATCAGGTCTCCTGGTGGGAGAGACTGAGCCGCTGGTCCCAAGAATTATCCGTGGAATTATCTTTAAGTCTGCTTAACCAGAGTCGGACAAAGGCAGAGCCGGCCCCCGAGCAGCGGGACCATTGTCCTCTGGTTGGCACGGCCACATTTTGGGTCTGTCACGCAGGATGATGCGTCATCATCCTGGAGCTGGCGTTTGTTTCCAGACCTGACTGGGTCACCAGACCAGCCAGTGAGGAGGCATGAGAAAGTGACAGCTTTGCCCCCTTTTTTTTTTTGTTTTCATCTAAAATACTGCACTTGCCCAACAAGGAGAGTGAACTGGGTGTTATACCTTTTTTCATACATAAAATAAAGAATGCAAACATTCTTTATTTTGGTTTCTTTAGTTGTAATTTTCTGAAAATAAATCAAAATGCAGGGCAAAAACAATCCCCAGCACGATGCTGCTACAGTGAGGCTGGTGTTCTTTGGTTTTTGAACCCATTCGGTACCAAAACATGCTCATCTCATGGACACAGAGGCATTTCTTTCCTGAACGCTGTGGCTGGACAGTCCTGTATTTTTTGTTTCTGCATACAATTGATTGAACAGATGAAAGCAGTGACTTCAGGTATCTGGGAATTGTACTTTCTTTTAATTTTTTCACGATGCCACAAGGACCTGCTGTTTCTGAGATGTTGCTCTAAAATACATTTGATATTCTGTCTAACCCTTAGATTGGGAATTTGTTTAAGCAAATGGTAATGTCAGTGTTTGTAAAAAACAATTTATTTGAAAAAGGTTGCATGATTTTTGCATTTTAGCAGGTACAAGTAATTTTATATATACACTATATAATGGGATTAAAGATTTAAAAAAAGTGAGAGATGAAAAGGTTGTGTGTCTTTTTGTGCAGTCCAGCTTTTTTGTGTAGGATTTTTGTGAATTTATTTGTTGCTGTTGTTGTTCACAGCAGACGATAATATGTCGTGCTTTTCCCCCATGACATATCTTTCCATGGAGACAAATAGATTAAACTGAACACAACCTCCTAAAAAGACATTACATTTTATAAATAATTTTGGCAAAGTTTATTTTCATAGGTTCTCTTATTTTTCTTTCAATATCCAGATAAACGTATTTTTATGTAATATTGAACACATTTATAATTTACATTTTTCTTAATATTCACAAACCAACTTAGACTAAAAATAAAGACAAAGCAACTCAAGATAAAGGATCCCCGTCAAGTTGTCTGGAGCTCCTACATCCTAAAGGCAAACATTGCTGATACCTCTTAATGTCACTCTGGAAACGGTGAATCCCAGCCCCAGAAACTCACCAGTCGCCCTACTTGACCCGTCAGACATGTATGTCCCTCAGCGTTGATGGTGTGGGCTTTAATATAGCCGAAATACCATCTGTGGTATGTGCATTCCTGTGGTGACATGAGGTGAGTCACCCAAATATATCAAAGGAAGTGTGGCTGAGGAAATACCCGGAGTGTCTGCGTGTTTCTGGGATACACTGAGCCGATCTCTCCCTGTGATGCTAATGATAGATGTCAGCTGAGAGCAAACTGCGGGCATTAATGTTTTGGAGATCATTTCTTGTTTCGAGAATCGTCGATCCATTACAGGCCTAGTCCAGCTTGCCCTATTAGCCCTGGTTCTTTTAAGAGTCAGTAATGCAAAGGCAAGAGTATCTCAAATACTTAGGCAGCAGCTCAAGATGTTTAATATTTCAGAGTTTCCGCTGACATGATTGGCCCAGCGACTCGGCCGGGAGAGCGGGAACACTCAGTCACGCTGGATTAAGACCAATTAGTGACATGGTGGTTATAGAGAAATAAGTCAGCAGAATATTATTCTCCTCCAAACCAATATGGGGCACATTTAAGGTGAACACACTGTGTAAGAAAAAAAAAAACAAAAAAAACAACTAAACTCTACACTCACTCACTGTTTGCGCCATGACCTCAGAGCTGACCTTTGGCAGTGGGGCAAACAGACTGAAGGTCTGCTGGACATGCACAGATCCTGTTTCTGGATCAGGTTAACCTGGATCCTCTGCTGAACACACACAGTAACATAGGACACATATCAGATATGCATCTTCGGGTCAAGTGCACCACCCGTCACGTCGCAGATCTGTAGACCAATCTGCTGTCCACTCCACATGCTCACTGAGCCATTTAGGTAATCTATATACTGACAGTCCAACCAAACTAAACCCCCTGTTGTCTAACAGGAATTCTATTTTAATAAATAATACGACAGCTTGTTGCATGTAGTGTACCATATCATTGACGCTGGTCAGGAGAACAAATGTAGCACTAATTTCATTAAGTTAATCTTCTGGTTCTTAAATGTAACCATCAGAAGAAAAGCGATCAAAAGTTCACATGTTCTTCACAGATTTAATGAGTGATCATAAGGAGCAACATTTTGCTGGTTGGATGTGGCATGTGCAAGTGTAGATAAATGCAATGTTATGGCTATATTCTTGCTATACGCCCACTCTTTGACGTATTTTATTTTTTTTTAGCGTGTATGCAATTATATTGTTCACACTATTTTTCTCGAGCAAGTACTACATGTTAAAAACCTTCAAAAATGTGTTGATATTCCCACTGTGTTTCAGCCTGGATCTATCAGTTCTCAAAACCAGAACAAAACCCAATAAAAACATTTAAGTTTAAAATAAGTAAGTCACAAATTGAAAAAAAATTGTATGAGGAAATTTTCAAACCATAAACTTCTGGGTAATTTTTGCAATTTAGAGTGTATCCAAACTTTCAAGTTAGTAATGGAAAAAAAAATACGTTAACTAAAGACACTATGTGTTTATGCATTTATTTAAATTACATTTAGCATTCCACTTCATATGACTCAGTTCATTAGTATTTTTTTCTAAAAGCAATAATACTGTTTCATTTTGCTTAGCAATAAATGTTTACGTTCAGTTTAGTTTACTCTTTAATTGCTTTAAAAGTTTGAATGGTTTTTACAGTATTTTAAACTCAAGTTGATACTTTATAAAGTAAATCTTCCAACACATTTGCTCTACATTATACTGGTTTATGATTTTTTTTTTTCTGTACAGTATGAAGAATTTCGGCCCTAATACAGATCCTGGTGAGACTCTAAATGCAATGTTGTCAATAATATTCCAACATGTTTAATTCTGAATCAGTACAGGAATATGTCAAGTTATTTCTGATGATCATTTTTCAAAATTACATCACTGCTATTTATTTAATTTGAACAACACAATTTGTGGTGTTAAAGGTACAGCCAAACACAAATGAAACTCTACGTTCTTTTCACTACACTTTATGATTTAAAACTATATTTAGTTATTTGAGTGATACTGTCAAAAGAATACAAACTGTAATATCCAAATGCTATCCCTAACTAAAAAAAAAAAGAAAAAAAAAACTGAAAAAAAATATTCAAAAAAGCAACAATTTAATCCTATAATTATTAAAAGAGGTGTATGCATATATGACTACTATAATTACAGGAATATTAACTGCTCATCATTAATTTATTATTCATTACTATTTAATTTAAAACATTTTATTTATCTCTTCCAAGTGAGATAAACATATTCATCTGCTGGCTTTATGTTTATTTACATTTAGCTTAAGCTTTCTATATTATGTTCACCTGCCTGTAATTTGGCTAATATCTGTAATCAAAAAGAGACAAACAATAAAAAAGTTTTTTTGTTTTTTCCTTTTTTTTTTTTCAGACTGAACAAGAACTTCAACTGCAGAAAACATTGTCTTATAACTCCGTTAAGACTCCTAACACACTCTGGCTGCTCCCACAAGCACAGAAGAAAACATGCCGGATCCAGACAGAAGATCCAGCATGTGGTTAGAGACAAATGTTGTCTCAGTATGGAAAAATCACACTTGCACCATATCTAAAAAAGGGGCACCGTTTGTCTGGTGAGCTGATTCTGGCACACATTTTAAAACACTCAACGAGGACAAAAGCGGTGCCCATGTGTGTCACCCAGACAGGAGGCTGGGGGTGTGCTGAGGGTCGGGGGGGAGGGAGTTTCAGAGGTGGAGCCTTGGCACCAGGCCTCCTGCTAATTGATCAGCTCAGATATCTCACGGTTGACTGGACTTCGTCCCATTGCTCAACACAGGGGCTGCTGCAGGGAGAGATTTCCAGATGCTGCTGCGCATATCGCCAGGGCTCCTGGAGTGCACCGTCCCCTAAAATAAGTTCACACCATCCTCACCGTCTCTCTGTAAGGGATGCACCAGACCTTCTGACATATGGCTCTGCTCTACTAATTACCTCTTTGCACTGCTCTTTGGTTCTGAACTGTTATATCCACTCACCACATGGAACTATTTGGATTTTCAACCAGAATTACACCTAAAATATAGATTATATTATAGTAGTGTTAAACCTACAGAAAGTTGCTCTTTTTTAACATATACATTTCATTGTAATAGCATATATTTGTCTGGACTACTTTTGTTGGAAGAACCTCTGATAAACTAGAGCAAAATAATATGGGCTAATACCTTTTCTGTGTATTTCCTCTTGTTTAGGTGAGAGCAGCTTGAAGGAAGACTGTGACGACAAGTAAATGGGAGAGAGTACGATCATTTTTTCTAGGGAGGTGTGAGAGGTGGGGAGGGGACCATATGCTGTCCCCTGCTTGCAGTTGCCACGCCAATGGCCCCCAACATCTTAACACATTTTGACAATGTGTCAGCTGAGCTATACCCCTGGTTGTGCATAAAGGTGCGATGGTGTTATTGTGCATGTGCTGTCTGTGATCGTGATGTACAATAAACAATAGTTTCCTTACATCCCTTCCATCCACCCACCCATCCACCCACTCTGCAGTCACCTTGTTCTCTCAGCTCGCCAGGCCAACTTTCTTTAAAGTCATAATGCAAAGTTAAAACCTTTGCAAACTCCACCACAGAGATTTGATTACTCTGCAAAAATAAAAACTATTTCATTGAGTCTTTAGCCTCTGTTTCTTACTGTTACACAAGCAAACACACACCAACACATGCATTCTTCATCAAGGTCAAGATGTGGACAAGGATTCTTTTGTGAAAGTCTGACTAATGTTGGGATAGTGAGTACGTAAATGGGCACCAAAAGAAAACATTTCACTTGCAAACTTACTGTAACTCATGGGTATCCTATTTTGCAATAAAATATTACACACGGTTTCCTGCCAAGTATTCAAACCCTTTGAGGTTGCTAGGAAGGGGACACAGTACCTGTGTAAAACATGGTGCTGTGCTTAAATCAGATCAAGACAGGACTTTTTTAACCAGCATTCTACATCCCCAGTCATCAATTGTGGTGGCAGCATCATGCCCTGGGGATGTTTTTTCTTCGACAACAGGAGGGAAATGTCCCAGAAGTGGAGATGGAGGGACAAAAACAGTGCAAACCTTGAGGTGGAGTTTGACATACCAGAACAGCGAAGTTTAACATAAAGTAAGAGCTACAATGGCCTCATTTTAGTCAAAGTATAATAGAATGGCTCAATTCTACGGTCTAAGTTTGGACCTAAATCTTCGAAAAGGCTTAGAGACTAGTGTTTAAAGAAATTCAAACGGCAGCAGGTGAGTTGGTTTGCAAAGAACAACGACAGAAAAATACCCAGACAACTTTTGTGATGATCTATGAAATAAAATTACAATCAAAAATATTTTTTGAAACAAAAACAGGAGGAAGTCCGGGGAGTTGAGAATACCTTTGACACTGTTTTCTGCATTGTGAAAACACTGATGAATTTTTATCTACACCCAATATTATTTTGAAAGCTAATGTGGAAAGTGAAATTTATTTAAACTGAGTAAAAGTAATTATCCTTGTATAATGACTGATAGTAGGTTATTCATTTTATTGGAACCAGAATGGAAAGAGTGAAAAACACTAGACGATTGAAGATAATGTCAGAATGAGGTTTTGGTTATAGCATGGATATTTGGTAAAGTTGGAGATTGTGACTGTTTTTTATTTTTTCTACATTCAAAGAGTTTAACTAAGAAAATATCATAAAGTTATTGCACTCACTGAGCATAGTCCCGCCTGCAGAAAAGTTTGCGATCCCGAAGAAAGCAGGAATTCCTGAGCGGGTCCCCGCACGCCGCGCACCGCACGCACCCCTCGTGCCAGAGGCCATCACTGACTCTCAGGAGAAACCTGTCTCTGATCGGCCGGTGGCATCCGGCGCACACTGCTGCCTTTTGATCCATGCCTGCAGGGTTCAGAGGGGGAGATCCTTTGATGAGCGGCTTTTCAACAGAATCTGAGAAAAAGGAAGAGAAAAAAAATAACTCAAATTGACGCACCAATCATCACTTGGATAAAATGTTTGAATTCAATTGGCAGAATTGCGTTTATTTTATTTCATACTTGTCTGCTAATTTTAATACTTATCATAAAGGCCTTAAAAAGAAATATTTTTTTGAAATATAAAGATAAAATAAAGAAATATCCACACAACCGTTCTCTACGCCAATAATATAATGTGGTAGAAACTTTATTTATTTTACTTTATTTCTTTAATATGACAGACATAAAGCACTTTCAATAAACTTTTTGCCACTAATGCTCTGAGGCAGAACTTACATCAATATTATAATGACACACATTACCTGTGATATGCGAATTTCTCTTAAAGGAAAAAATAAAAAAATAAAAAAAATAAATACTTTGGTTCACAAAGTCTCAGGTCTAGTCAGAGCATCTCCGGCGCTCAGGATCCCTCCGCTGCGGCTTGCCTGCTGAGAGCAGAGCCGCGCATCAAAAGTTTCTCCTTGGGGCTTCCACTCAGAGACCTCTGCAAGCGTCCACTCCCATCCAGTAAAAAGCCTGCGCTTCTCTATCAATTAGCCTATTATCGGAGAACAGGAAAGAAAGAAACAGAGAGCTGTAGATTCTTCCTCCATGTGCAGGTGCAATTTACCTCTTTCCAAGTCTCCCCCTCCTCCTTCGGCCGCTTTCTCTCCCCCTGCAGGTCACTACTTTCTCCACTCAGAATTCCTCTGAGGCAGCAGCACTCTCTTTTTTGTTGCTCATTGGATAGATAGATAGATAGATAGATAGATAGATAGATAGATAGATAGATAGATAGATAGATAGATAGATAGATAGATAGATAGATAGATAGATAGATAGATAGATAGATAGATAGATAGATAGATAGATAGATAGATAGATAGATAGATAGATAGATAGTCAAAATATCAAAACGTATGAATTATCATAAACGTTAAATGAAAATTTTGATTAACTAGTTTGTTTATTAGGCTACCCTGTTATTCTTATTTTTAGTAATGCAACATTTTGTCATTAGAGTTTGTCAATAAAAGAAACTATTATTTTCATGTTTAGTTGTGCTTTTATAAGCTGAAATCATGAGCGATGATATTAAATTAAGGGGGAAACCAGTGTTGAAAATAACAATGAATGAAATGCAAGATGTTAAAGGTGCAAAAACGCAAAATAGCTCCTGGACGGAATATTACTTGATTTTGTTTTGGTCTCTCTGCCTCTGAAGATGGCACATCCACAAGTTGCAGTGCAGCTATATATATTTTCTGTTTTAGGAAAGGACAGTCAATGAATAGCGACAATGTTAAAATGATATGGTAGAAATCATAATATGGGACTCCAGCCACATCTGAACTGGGCAGTAAACTGTTTTTATGCATCTATATTGCAATCAAAGTATAAACTTTTTCAAAGAAAGCTTAAGAGTAAAAAGCTCCCTTTAGATCTCCCTCTGTCTTTAACTATCCATTTTTAAACTTTTGCATGTTTAAAAATGATCATTTCTAATAATCCCTCAACAGCGAGACACTCGTTCCGTTAATTCTTGTTTGTGTTATACCAACATGTAAAAGTTTGGTGAAGTTATTATAAAAACTGTCTAGTTGTTTTAAAATTTGGGGTCATATTTTTGGATGAATGAAGACATTTCTTCCAAGTTATCACATCTTTCTGTGTCATTCTGTGCTGGCTTGGACATTTTGGAGGACTTATTAACCTTCTGAAAGGTCCTCTGTCTTTGATATTTTAAATAGTTTATAATGTCCTGCAGTCTAAATAAATTCTCCAGAACCTTTGAAAGAGAAAGAGACCCTCACCACTGGTCAGCTGACCAAAACAAAAGGGCAATAAAGCTCCCTCCATCGGTAGGTGTGTGGCAGATAACGGGAGATCTGAGGTTCATGCTTCATTGCAAACTAACACGAAGCGTTTTGATTGTTTTGACGAGACTGGACTCAATCAGCTGAGAAAATGTTCCTATAGGCCATTGGAGGGGACTGAACGAGTTATGCATGATTAAATGCAGCCATTGGAGTAAGAGTGAATTGTGTTGCACTTTTTGGAACTCTTGATAAGCATCATAATCTTCTAATATTTTATGTAAAAAATCGTGGGTATTGCTTATATCAATTTATTTAAATTTGCCGTTCAAAATTACTGAAAGACAGAGTGCCAACAAATACTGTAACACTCTGTCTCTAACTGTCCTTTGAAGTCCTCCAGCTGAACCACAAAGCTAGAAAAAGATCCACACGCAGGTCCCAAATACTGAGGCACTTTATTGGCGCCCTCTCGTGGACGAAACCTGGAAACGTAACGGTGTGACTAGATTCAGTTTTTCACTTTTCATTCAAGAATCTGGGGGGGAAAAAAACTACAGAATAAACAACACATTTTAATCACATTTTAAATAACTTTATTCTGTAAGAAGCTTTAAACGTGTTCTTTTATGAAATGGTTTTATTTTGTTGTTTGTTTTTTTTTCTCTCTCTCTTAGAATAAAATTATTCCTCTGTAATTTGCATTGGGATGCTTTCAAAACAAATACAACAAATCATCTATTTACAAAATCTGTTACCAAATCTATCAGAATTTGTGTGCATATAGGATACTCATCCAAACAACTGGAAAATATCACTGTTATTTTAATCACATTGCTTTACTTGGTAGAAAACAGTTTAACAGTTTCAATCAAGTCTCTTATTTTTTCTGTCCATCTTCACATCGCTCACAAGGTGGGGGTATTTACAGGGAAGGGGAGGGGAGGACTGGTGTCATGTGATCTGATGCGGAGCCTCCAGCATCTCCATCAGGAAAGTGTCAATGGGCGTGTCCCCGATTAGTTTAAAGAAGAACAGATGCTCCAAACACTTGAGTCCGATGGAGCGCAGAGCTGGCAGACGCAGGAGCAATTTGGCGAACCTGCAAATGATAAAAAAATAAAAAATAAAAATAAAAAAGTCTAGTTAAAAAAATTATCTTAGGACGTCACCTGGGGAGTAATGAGGAAAAAATCCTTACTTTAAAGTTAAATGCATTCATAATATCACATAAAACCATCAACTGGAAAGTGGGTATGTCGTCCTCCTGATGGCTTCTATTTAATTGGCTGAAACATTTAATGTCTTCTGATTATAATATGCACAGTGCAATAACTGCAACCCTCCAACTATGGTGAGAGTGTAACATTTCCCACCTGCCAGGCTGGTCGGGGTACTTCTGTTTTGTATATGACTCCAATGAAGCGTAGACTTTTTCTCTTAGCGCCTCCACCTCTGACGGGTTTGACAAACCTTTTGCATCTAAAACACACAATCCAACAAATGCATATGTCCAGTGCAATACTGAAAAGGTGAAAAATGCCACTGTTTTCGGGTCTGGCCCACACTGACCTGGGTTGAATAGAACGATGGCTCGCAGGCAGCCCAGCTCTGTCTTATCCATCTGCATGTCTTTCATTTTGGATACCAATTCTGTGAGGACTCTGCAGTCAAAGATTTTTATGTTATCAGGACAAAAATGCCTTTTAAAACAAGTGTTACATAAAAGCACACAACATAAATTTTAACTGAATAGTCTTAGGCTATTCTTGTGAGAGTCTGGAGTTTCCATCTTCGATATAAACATTTTAAGCCACCCTCCACAGGGTTTTGAAAGATTTTAAATCTCCATATATTTCCAGACTGAAACTTCAAATGATTTTCTCAAGTCTTCAGAACATTTTGGACTTTTGAGCTCAAAATAATTTACCCTTATTTCTGAAGTACTTTCTGAGGGTCTCTTACCTGTCGAAGATGGATCCCACTCCTGCACTGTGGGCGCTATTTCTGTGCACGTGTAGACCTGTAGCCAACAGGATGCCGTCTTTAACTGTGACTGAGCGATGCGAGAAAGAGGCGATGAGCAGCTCATTCCAGCCTGGAAAAAATAAATAATAAATAAAGACATATCGACCATATTATGTATTACATTTTAGAAAGATTGGTTGCTTTTGTCTTATTTCTTTTCTGTGACTCCCTTTACTCATGGCACATGTGCAAGCTCTCCCACCAGCAGGGGTCAGTGTAGCTGATGCTGCAAACTGCACTAGAGGGACTTGGCAAATATTCCAGTTATATTTAGTCTCACTGCTCTATAAAACCAAGTGGCAAAAAAGTGTCGAGTGTGTATGTGTGCGTGTCTTTTTAAAATGTTTTTACTGGTTTCACGTGTTTGTTTTTCTGTGCAGCTGAGGCTGAATAAGCGCGCGTACCTGCTCGAAGCAGGATGACCTGGTCGTCCAGAGGGAGCTCGGAGAAGTGCGGGATCCTTTTGGCCCACTCCACCAAGGTGAAGAGCTGCTTGTCTGCAGCCTGACAGATATTAGTGACGGGGTCGTTGGTCTGGATAGAAACGTGGAGGAAGGAAGCCCACACAATGTAGTTAGTACCTGAGCTTGCAAGCTCCTGCACTGTGACTCATAAAGTCACAGTGACCACAATCAGTGAGCAGGTGCGGTTATGTTTTAGTTATGTTTAGCTACTTTGTAAACCAGAAGTTTCCTTTCATGACTCGAGACTCTTGAAATAGTCTTTAATTTGAAAAGAAACTTTCCACAATAATTTTTAATAAAACAGCGCCTTGTAAAAGTATCCACATGTTTTTTTGTTTGTTTGTTTTTTCCAACTATGACCTGCAACAGTTTATGTGATGGTTAAACACAATTAGAACCTATTTAGAAAATGGAAGCAAAAGGAAAAGTAGTTTAAAACATGTACACAAGGCAGACGGGTCAAGGAAAAAGTTGTGGAGAAGTTTTAAACAGGGTTGGGTTATAATCCCATATCCCAAGCTTTTGAAACCAGATTCACCTTCCAGCAGGGAAACAGTCATCGATATGCAGCTAGAGCTGTAAAGAGTGTCTTTATTCAGTGTGCCAGAGTTTGAGTTATTTTGCAAAGACTAGTCGACATAATTTTTCTCTAAGTGTGCAAAATGGGAAGTGATATCCTCCAAAGTATCAATGAATTTGACTTTTTTTTTTTTTCCGTAAGATATTTGAATCGGACTTCGGAGTAAAGATTGTAACATCCGCAAGTCTAAATTGGATTTAGACTCACAAGCTGCTTAACCTGGCTAACCTTTGATTAACACATCAAGCAATCCTTTATCAGTGTTTATAGATTCCCTTCTAAACTCATTTAAACTTGGACTGGTCGGGTTCTTTATGTTTAGCTTCATAATCTGTAATATATGTCGCTTCCTCCCCAGCTTATTGATCCCATTATATGGAGACAGCACATATTATGGAAATAGGAGCTTTGCATTAATTAGTCTCATAACAAAAGGCAACTATCTGTGTGACTTAGCTCCTTACTGAGTTTCCGGGGCTGCCATCGCTGTACGTCTCCGTTTTGGGCTCCACAGCCAGCTCGGCATCCAGGATCTTTTCCACCGGCATGTCGTCGTTGAAACTGCTGGTGGATTCCACCTCGTTCTCGCCACGCTCCTTCCCGCGCTGCCTCTCTTCCTGCACGGCTGCACACACACCCACACCCAAACATGGACACACACAAAACATCCATTTAAGTTCAAGCTTTTTAATACAGATATGTGAGCTTATGAAAAAGTGTGTTGAATGCCTGAAGGTACTTTGAATCAGGCAAACTGGCCTCATTCAACACAGGATATAGGCCATACGTCATATTAAAGTTAGAAAATGATGTACTATAGGCTCATTTGAAAAACTCCTGTTTTAACAGGACCCTTTTAAAAGGCTCTGTAGATGGACCTCCAACAATTAAAATTGTGAAGAATGGACTTGTCTTAGTTAAAACCTTGATAACTTAAAGTAAGAGATCATATCAAATCAATATAGAGCCACTAAAAACCCACTTAATCTACTTTATGTTGTTTCTAATAACATATATTATTTTCCTCATTGTTACAAAACTGAAGATCAGTTGGTTTACTTAAGATAAAAAAATAAAAAAAAACTTCAAATCAATAATCAGATATCATCCACACCTGCTGTTTGAACCTGTTGATGTGTTCAAACAGAAAATAAGACTCACAAATGATCAGAACTACAAAACCAAAACCTGTTCAGTGTGAATTAAAAAGATTTCACAGGCTCACCTTCTCTCTTCATGCCCATTGCCAGGCACTTCTGATAGCGGCAGTACTGGCAGCGGTTCCGCTGGCGCTTGTCTATCAGGCACTCTTTGTTGTCTCGACACGTGTAGGTGAGATCTTTACGGACAGTGCGCTTGAAGAAGCCTTTGCAGCCTTCACAACTGTACACACCATAGTGCTTTCCTGTGTGACATAAATCCAACCCGTCAAACCTGCTCTGAACCACAAAATATGTAACTCTTTTTTGGGAAAACATCTCAAGGTCTAGATAATTAGAGTGGGAGAAAAACAGAAGAAAACTTGAGAGGATTCCTGGCAATGCTTGGTCCACCCTCAAATGTTACCTGAAGAGCGATCACCACAGATAGCACATATGTGCTTTGACATCCCCCCCGGGCTTGTACATTGGTAGTTGATGTTTCCCAGAGACTGCAGGCCCGGTGGAGGCTTGATGTCCTCCGAACTGCTAACACTGTTCATTGAGTTCATCTGAGGATGGCAGGAAGACAGAGGATAAAATAAAGAGTTGAGGCTAGAGCTGAGCAAAACAGAGCACAGGAGGAAGTACAGAGGAAGCGAAAGGAGTTCAGCAGTCTCATGACAGTATCTCCCTTCCCCTTTCTGTTTTTTTTTCTGCCTTCTGCGAGATCACTTTTTTTTTTTCCTCTCCCCACCCACACACTTTATTGTGAAAGTGTCTCAGCAAATGATCACATGCTTGGTCAGAGGGAGGGGCTGAATCCGCTTTCTGAGACTTGTCATACAAGTTTTTTTTTTTTTGAGCGTGTGTACTTGAAGGAGGCGTAGGAGAGGGGAATACACATAGGTGCTGCAGTACTCAAAAACAACAGCAGAGGGCACTCAGACAGAATTTCCTTTTTAAAGCTATTTCTGCCTGACAGATTTCTTGGCTACACTTGTTGGTTTCAGATTATCAAACAAATGCTTGATAAAATCAATAAACTAACCCGTATAAATACACAATGCAGATTGCAAATGATAAGCTAAAATATTAAGGGACATAAGACACCACATAACATATTTCCTTTTAAATACAACAACTGGTTCAGGTGTTTACAGTAACTGCCAACAAGTCTTCTGTGGATTTTCGGGCAATTCTTCTTTGTGGAACAGGGTTTTTTTTCCCTGCCACATTAGAGGGATTTCAAGAACAAAAAGCCTGTTTAAGGTCCATGTCACAACATGCACCAGAATTAAATATAGACTTTGACTAGGTCATTTCAAGTCCTTCTTTTTGAGCTAGATCATTTTCTGCTGAGTAGCCTAAGTGTGCGTATCGTTAAGATCAAACAGTCTCCTTCAGGGTTTTCTGTTAGCTACCTGAATTCATAGTTTTCATTTCATTCAGAAATGCATTTCTGCGCCAAATATCTCAGATGTCCAAAATGTTTTACTTTTGTTTGCTAGCGTATAGATTTTTTTTAAGCCTCATGTTGGTGATTTTTACCCTGAAACTCTGCAATGGAAGTAATTTTTGCCTCATCACTTTCTTATTGTTGAGTCATGCACACAGACCATAGATGAGGCGGTTGAGGCCTGCAGTGCTGCAGATGTTGACATTGCTTCTTTTGTGATAAATCATCAAGGCATTATGCAAAACTATTAAAGCAAAACCAAAGCCATTTGTGGGTGCCTTAATGCCAGCTATTACAATGTAACCCGTTTTTACCCAAAACTCTGCCTTGGAGCTGCAGGCCAGAGCCGAGCTGCAGCTCCAGTGAGCGCCACTTTCTTTTGAGCTGTTTTAGATCTATACAGCATTTTTTTACAACAAATTAAGGTAAAATAGTCACTTGATTGATGGCAGTATATGTTTTAAAAAATACAGAATTTCCAGGCGTCTTTCATCATTTAAATCTTTGTATGATTAGTTATCTGTGATAGTAATGTGTTTTGTGAAAAGCAAACATAATTAGCTGCAAGCAGCCTCGAAGGCTCAGCCAAGGCCGCTTCGGCTATTGGCCAGCAGTTTGGCGCCGCGGCAATCCATCGAGATCTGTACAAAGTCCAGCACCATCGCTCAGAACGCGAGTGTGCGCAGTTCCGCACTTTGCCAGCGTACGCATTGATGCGTTCAGCAGCACCCATGACGACGTCAAAAAATCTGTACATCGGTGATTTGCAAGAGATATAACTGATGATTAATGGGCGCAGTGGATCAAATTACATTTCAAAAGTGTTGGGCTCTTTAGAGGTGTACAAGGTCATCAATAGCTAGTTGGCGCCAGTCGGATAATCATGTATGATTAAAAGACAATCGTTGAATTGGCGAGGGACTGATATTCGCCATTTGCCACACCCACATGGTTCAGCAGCAGCCAACAATGACAGAGTTCATAATCTTATCATTTTAAATCACTTTGCATAGAATGAAATCCATATAAATAACAGAGTAAAAGTGTTCTAGTTTTCCCTATGCACAGTACTCAGATGTCTGACCTACACTCTATTAAATAGTTCAGAATGAGAAATAAGTCTCTTAATTGGCAACAGTGTGTTTTTTAAATACAGTGTGTAACTGAACACAATAGCAAGACTAAAATAACTACAAGTGAGATCTAAATGCAGTGTAAGTTAAAGCTTGTAATAAAATGAGGAAGGAAAATGATAAAGTTGAAGATTTACCAGTTTAATAAACCAGTAAATAATCAGTAATAAACCAAGCGCAATGCACATTAAGAAAGCACAGTTAACGTTCAGCACATTAGAACAATAGCACAGGCTGTATCCAACCCATTAATTAGGTATTAATCACAGCAAGTGCTACAAGTAAATATTACAACCCCAACTGCTACAACTCCCGTCTAACACTGTGGTTCCAAAAACGAGGCAAAACGTTCAGGAAATGTTAGCAGCTCCAACTGGTAGCAAAAAAAAAAAAAATAATAATCCACAGCGGTACAGATTCAACCTAGTTCATTAACGGCCGCCGGCCGACTGCTAGTACAAAGCATGCGCAACTCCAGTCCAGTTCAGTTTATCACAACTGATGAACTGAACTGAATTATTTTTAATAGGATAGCGCGCCTCGTGTAATAGCATGAATTATCACTTTTTTTATCAGTTGGTCACAAGGCATGTCGTTTATTTGCGGGAGTGTTTGGTTCAGAAGTTTACAGTCCCTATTTGAACATCAGAGCGCTAGCGGTACATAACAGCTGGCCGGAATCAGCGTTCAAAAATCGGATCAACCTTGAGCTAAACGCCTCTTATACCGCAGAGCGTGGATATCTAATATCCAACTTGCAAACAACTTCACTGCGGTCGGTAACACAACGTAAACACCGGCAGAAAGTTTGTTTTGGTCTGTGGCCTCAAAAGACTGCACCGAGCGACGTAAACATCACATGCAGTTACGACAGCTCGAAAGCTATATGTTCAATACGGAGCCGAGACAACAGCAAACAACCTGACATTTAGGCTAGCTTAAGCTAACCTGTATATTTACTCTCTTGTTGATATACTGATATTTCTAACCTTCTGTCTTTAAACCACTCTGAAAAGCTTTTCTTCGTCTCTTTTTTTCTCTTCCGTTATCAGTTTTGTGCCCCGGAGTTAGCTCTTTAGCTCCCTCTTGTCGAGTTGCACTAATACAATTCAGCTATGGTAAAATAAAAAAACGCCTCAGTGCGTTCTCGAAGGGACGCTGGCCAAGCTAGCTGTATGAGGGGAGAGCGGCTCATACAGCTGCTAGTACAACTTGTAAACAACTTCACTGCGGTCGGTAACGCAACGTAAACAGCGGCATAAAGTTTGTTCACTGCACAGAGCTACGTAAACGTCACATGCAGTTACGTCAGCTCGACAGCTCGATATGTTCAATACGGAGCGGAGACAACAGCATTTAGGCTAGCTTAAGCTAACCTGAATATTTACTCTCTTGTTGATATACTGATATTTCTTACCTTCTGTCTTTAAACCACTCTGAAAAGCTTTTCTTCGTCTCTTTATTCGTCCCCCGGAGTTTTTTTTCTGCTTCGAATCTTTCGCTCCCTCTTGTCGAGTTGCCCAAACGCCTCAGTGCGTTCTCGAAGGGACGCTGGCCAAGCTAGCTGTATGAGTGGAGAGCGGCTCATGCAGCTGCTGCATCCAACTTGTAAACAACTTCACTGCGGTCGGTAACGCAACGTAAACAGCGGCATAAAGTTTGTTTTGGTCTGTGGCCTCAAAAGACGGCACCCAGCGACGTAAACGTCACATGCAGTTAAGTCAGCTCGAAAGCTCGATATTTTCAATACGGAGCGGAGACGGTGCGTTCTCGAAGGCGTTTGTGGAGTCATACTGACACCCAATGGCCGACCATACTGGTGTAATTATTTGATCTTTAGCTCTCGTCATTCAAAATTAGCCACTGGGTGTCATATAACTCCACAAATGACAAATTACTGAAATAGTTTTTAAACTGACTGTTGAGACTTTGTTATTTTTAACTGAAATTAATCAGTATTTTCCTCTAACAATTTTTAGAAAAAAAAAAAAACATATAAAAATTATTTTAAAAATTATTATGTTAACAAGGCCTGGAAAAAGCAGTATTCTGTATTTGCACTTGTTGAAGAGAAAATGACATCTTTGATCTAAAATAGCCGACTTCCTCTTGGGTTTAGACCATCTCTCCATGAGGCTTTTTTGTACGTCCTGACAATATACACATGTGCACCAAGTTTGGTAATTCTAGGTTAAAGCATGGCTTGGGACTGATCAATGGCGTTACAGGTCACTTCGCCACGCCCACCTGCTCTGTCGAATCTGGTCGGTGTTGGAATCCAGAACACATCAACTTGTCTTCTGTCTCTGGGCACAGTTTCATGTTGATGAGGTCAAAGGGGTCAGATAGCGACCGTTCAGAGTAAAATATGAATGGGGTCAAAATCGGAACTTCAATCCAAAATGGCTGACTTCCTGTGGGGTTTAGGTCATGGCTCCAAGAGACTTTTTTGTACGTCCTGACAAGATACACATGTGTACCAAGTTTCGTAATTGTAGGTTAAAGCATTGCTTGGGGCTAATCGTTTAAAGTGTTCTAGGGGGCACTATAGAGAAATTAGGCCACGCCCACCAAATGTTGTGATGGATTCCTATCGGGGACTGGATGAGGATCCATCCTAGTGAGTTTGAAACAGCTCAGCCTGAAACTGAGGAATTGAGAGCCAAATGTATGGCAAAGGCGTTACAGGTCACTTCGCTACGCTGCCACGCCCACCTGCTCTATTGAATTTGGTCAGGGTTGGAATCCACAACACTCCAACATGTCTTCTTTCTCTGGACACAGTTTTATGTTGATGAGGTCAAAGGGGTCAGATAGCGACCGTTCACAGTAAAATATGACACTTCCTGTTCACAGTAACTTTGGTGCCTCTGTGAGTTTTGGTGTAGCAGATATAACAGTTTCATGTTTCATGGCGAGTAGGTGAACTTTGACCCCCGGTAACGCCCCTTCAGCATGCTCAAAAACTCACTGTTTTGATAACTTTAGATGGGACATGCCTTATGAACAGACTGACCAAGTTTCAAGCAGATGAATTGAAATCCCTAGGAGGAGTTCGATCAAATGCGAAGGCTGTAAACGGCAAAAATGGGGTCAAAATCGGAACTTCAATCCAAAATGGCTGACTTCCTGTGGGGTTTAGACCATGGCTCCAAGAGACTTTTTTGTATGTCCTGACATAATACACATGTGTACCAAGTTTCACAATTCTATCTTAAAGCATGGCTTGGGGCTGATGATTTAAAATCTTCTAGGGGGCGCTATAGAGAAATGAGGCCACGCCCACCAAATTTTGATATGGATTCCTTTCGGGTAGTGGATAAAGATCCATCCTAGTGAGTTTGGAGCAGCTTGGGCCAGAACTGCGGAATTCAGAGCCAACGGCGTTACAGGTCATTTCGCCACGCTGCCACGCCCACCTGCTCTATTGAATTTGGTCGGGGTTGGAATCCACAACACTCCAACATGTCTTCTTTCTCTGGACACAGTTTTATGTTGATGAGGTCAAAGGGGTCAGATAGCGACCGTTCACAGTAAAATATGACACTTCCTGTTCTCAGGGGGCGTGGCCTAAGTGATGTCATCATTCGACCACTGGGTATTGTAGGACACCCGATGATGATCAATCACAGTAACTTTGGTGCCTCTGTGAGTTTCTGTGTAGGAGATATGACAGTTTCTTTTTTTATGGCGAGTAGGTGAACTTTGACCCCTGGTGACCCACCTTCAGCATACTCAAAAACTCACCGTTTTGATAACTTTAGATGGGACATGCCTTATGAACAGACTGACCGAGTTTGAAGCCGATCAATCGAAATCCCTAGGAGGAGTGTACCAAATTTCATGTCTCTACGATGAAGTAATGGAATAGCAAAGGGTCCTTTGAAAATTGCTAGTTGGCGCCGTTGAGCCATTTTCTTTGCGATCTTTGAAACGACCATAAAATACGTAAATTTTAAACAGACTTAAGGCCTCCGCCAAGTTTGGTGAGTTTTTGAATATGATAAAGCCCCCAAAAAGCCAATTCATTTGGAGGGAGAATCGGAATAATAATAATAATAAGAAGAAACAGTACAGAAACAATAGGCCTTCGCAGCGCTTTGCTGCTCGGGCCTAATAATAATAATAATAATAATAATAATAATAATAACAATTATTATTATTATTAAATCTGTCTTTCTCTGCTAAACAAATGCATGTGTGGCCACTTGGCTAAAACAATGTGATGGGGCAGATACTTTTGTCGCAGCACTGTCAGTGACAAGTCTGGCTCCAGGCTCTCACATCATGCCGTGCAATAACATACTTAAACTTCAACAAGGTTAACAAGGACATCAATCCACAAGAAATGGAAGTTTTTACGTAATCACTTTCAAGACAGTGGAAGCTTTTGACTCCTGCATATTTTCAGCCTCTTATAGAACTCCTGGCCTTTGACCTTGGGCCGTTGGCAACAACCCTGCAGAATGCACATTTGTCTCCCATACTCACGTTCGTTAACTTGCAAACATCTGCAAAACAACCGGAGACAGGCATGCCTCTGACCTATATATTTAGCTGAGAATGACATATGGATAATCCCTCCCAAAGTCACCTCTATCTCTTCCTATCACTTATTTACAACATGCACTCTGCAGATCTCCGATGGCCGACTGGGCCTGGGCATTTCAGACCTCTAAAGGTTACCAGAGGTTTTCCTTCATGTTAGTTCTCCCTTATGTTCTCAGAGAGCGCTCGTTGTCCATGCATCTGTCACCCTCTCTCAGTGCGGGTGGCCCGGAGGCGGATAGTCATACTTAAATGAAACATCAGCTCTTCCATACTCGCTCATCGGTGAGTCAGTGGTAAACAGCGATTCTTCTTTAGCATGCAATGGTGTTGTCACAAATAATTAATATCACAACGACTAAAAAAAGTAAACCTTTTCAGCGGTGTTGTTCAGACAGGATGCTGCTTTTAAAAAAACAGTAAACCACTGTAGATAAGGACTACAAGCTCTTAGTATGGATTATTGATTATTGTGTTGAATATATTCTTTGTTCAACACAAGAGCACATTGCTTCATTTAGGCTGGGTTTATATGGGCTTTAAAGGGGGTTTAAAGTAGTGTTAGGAGCTAGGGCTAGGGTTAGGGTCCACTATGATCTGCAAATTGCGATTAGTATTATGAAAAACAGAGGGGATCAGCGAGATGAGGAGTCTGAAACATGCAGCTCCAGTATTGGTTCTTCAGGTTTTAATGGTTACTGAGCCCTGAGCTAAATAACTGGTAGCTTAAAATAAAAAGAACATTCATGTCAATTGACTCTGACCCAAAACACTGTTGATATAAATAGATAAATTAATCTTTGACAGTGTTTGCCTAGAAAGAGCAAACGATTGATGAGTTAATTTAGAAAATCATTGACCTGAATTGTTAATGAAATCAGTTGCACTCTTAAATACAAATAAACATGGAACCAACACATCCTTAAAAATTAAAGCCAGTAAAGGATTTTAAGTGCCAGTAACTAGTATGTTTGGTAAAAAGTGTCCATCTCAGCAGTGACCCATCTATAGAGAAGAAATGGTTCATGAAAATTTTTAACATCTTTTATGAGCAATCTTAAAACCAGAATAGAGATGTGGTTATCTGAGGTTATGCACTTCCACACCAAAAACACACTTAGCTTTTGCCCGTGCCTTTGCAAACAAAATGCATAAAGTGACCTGACAGCATGATTTTTGCTGCCCTTTTGCTTTTGGCAAACAGAGAAAAAGAAACTGTGCCATCAAACACCCACATCTACCAAGACCGTCGCTGTAGGCTGGATCCATACCACGACTGAAGTAATTTATAACGTTAATTGCTGCTCACTGCAGCATGGGCCTCAGTTCAGCCACTCCCATGTGATCATGTGTATGCACAGCTGATTCCTTAGGGGGCTGTACTTCATTCATTTCATCAAGTTCACATAAAACAGACACTTCCATTTGCTGTTAAGTGACCCACTGTGCCATACAGTTACAATGCCTTGCAAAAGTATTTGCACACCTTTAAGTTTTTCAAAAGGTTTTGATGTCCCAAACCACTAATTGCCATATATTTCAACGGGGATGTGACCGACCAACACAAAGTTGTACAAACAATAAAGAGGAAAGAAAATTATGGCTTTAACAAAAAGGATTCAGAAAAGTACATCCATTTGTATTCAGCCTGCTTTAACTTCCTTCGAGACTGAATCTGTGTTTCATAATCTCTGTACAAATGCAGACGTCCAGTGACGCCTTTGGAGTTCTCTCCTTCACAAATAAATTACAAGAAAGTCATAGTCAAGTTTGCATGTACAGAGGATACAGAAAACGTGGAAAAAAATACGTTCTGGTCAGATGAGTCCAAACTGAATATTTTGGCCTGCATAAAAAGGCTTCCGAAGGCAGAAAACTAACACTAAACAATCCTCAACATGAAACACGGTGAAAGTAGCATCATGCTGTTGTGATGCTGTTAGTCACAGCAGGTCAGAGTTGATGGAGCAGAATCCTATAAGAAAGGCAGCAGGGAGCCGCAAAAGTATTAAAAACTGGGGCAAAGGTTCACCTTTCAGCAGGTCAATGACTCTAAACTTACAGCCAGATTTAAATTATGTGTAGGAGCCATATATACATTTTTGGAACTCAATACAAAATGTTATTTTGTGTTTACGTGAGTTTAATTTGTTACTCTTCTATTTGAAAAAGACAAGCATCTGTAATTGTACTGTGCTTAAGCTTATTACGTGTGTCTTTTGATTGGTTATTGACTAATTAGTTTAGAAAAGATTTTGACCGTCATTTTCTATTTGTTTTGAATCTGTTTGTTATTTTTATTTCCTTTAAAGCTCAGTAAAGACTTAAAATTGACCGTCGGATTCAAGACCTCTTTTTTTTTTTTTTAGAAGAAATGTATCGTGTATGAAAGAGCTTTAAGGGGATAGACTAGTGAGAGCATGCAACACTTTCATCATCTTTTAGAGTAAAACATATGTGCTACTGGAATGGCGTATTTGAAGTTGAGACCAAATGTCTGACCTGATATCTTCTAATATAAAAATATGTATGAAGTGTAATGCTGGGTGTCAGGTTTTTCTCTGCAGGTATAGAGGGACTACCCCTCTGCATCACAGCAGTACTTCACAACTCATAGATGACCTTTAGGGCAAGAAGTTTAAAGGTCACCAGAAAGGTTAAGGAGAAAGAGGAGAGCCTGAGAGAGCGAGTGGATAGAGCCATATATCAGCCTCTGATCTGCTGTAAGATAGTCCACAAATGAAAGACACATGATCAAGAGTTAAGCACGTTAAGTTCTCTAAGTACTTTGTTTTCAGACTCAAAATGTAAAACAGAAAGGGTAACTTTAAACAGCTTAAAGGGCAGAAAAACAAAACAGATATCAGAACCTTTCAAAAATATATATGCTACTTCTTGAAAAAGAAGTAGCATATATATTGGCTTCTTGAAAAATTCCAGTCTCTTGCTTGCACCCATGCATTTCTCACCTGTGGACTGCTGATTGGTCCAAAGTTCATGTTGGGAGTAGACTGGAGGGGTACGGAGGGCGATCCCAGAGACGACGTGATGACAGGATAAGGCGATGCCAGGCCGTTCATCGGTGAGCCCAGGGTGGACATGGGGGACGGTAGGGGCCTGGAGGTGCTGATGACTGAGGGATGTCCCACCATGCCAGCCATGGAAGGGGGATGCGCGTGGCCTGCACTCATTGGCCCTGCCGAGTCTGGATAAAACAGAAGTATAGTGAGTGACTGAGCAACCTACTTAACTCTACAAACTTTGAACTCATGAATTACTTATTGAACCGGATGCACTGTGTTAATCATAACTGAATCAGACTCCAGTTTCCTTCCAAATGATGAATCAAAGTCTAATATTTACACATAGTTTATAACCCATTAAGGTTTCTGCCGACTCATGAGGAAAATATCTCTCTTCTGAGCTCCTAAACGATCCACCAGCTTATCGGTCATCTGGTTGAACAGTTGGCTTTCTGCAGGTTTATGATAGTCTTTAAAAGAAAAGATTTAACAGACTTACAACCAAAACAATAAGCTGACAGATACTAAAAACACTGATCCCAGTTGTGAAAACAGTACCTTGTTGCCATGGTTACAGATCAAAACAACTGTCAGAAGTTAAAAAAAAAAAATAGCATCCAAAACCAGAAGGAATATGTCGAGAAGGTCAACACCTCCACCAAAAAAGAATTATAAACAAAAGTCTACAAAGAAAATAAATTCAAATTAACATACCAAAGCTACTCCAACTTGCTGCCTCCATGAGCAGCACAATTACAGAACAAACACTCCAGTCCTCAAGAGCAGGGGTCCTACAACTTTCAATGTGTTCCAGGGTTAACACACTTGAATCAAAGGACTGAATTACCTCCTTATGCACTCAAGAGTCCCAATAATGACCTAATTATGTGATTCTGGCATGTTGACACAAAGACACATCTGAAAGTTGTGGGACGCCGGCCCTCAAGTAGTGTGACACCTGTACCTTAGAACAAACATTAACCTACAGACAGACTTTCAAAAAAAATCTTAAAGTGATTACATTAATACAGGGATTAACGATACCAGCAAAAATATGTTTTCATAATTGTATTACTGAAAATTGCTCTGACAATTTCTTTATTATTACACAATGTCTTTTCTAAACTAAGCCTGTTCAGTTGGATGATATTTATAATTGAGATGAAACTTTAGATATGTTATCCTACTAAAAAATGTTTCCATGCTGTCTCCTGCCATTGTTATGTTGCCATGGCGATGGGGACGTACATACTGGGGCTCCAAATCAGTATGTCTTTTGACATAAGAGTACTTTTTGAACATGAAGAAAGACAATAAACCTTAAAAAATAAGGTTTATTTTGCTAAATATTAGTATAATCTTTAGTCAATCAGCAGGCTATCATGTGAATTAACTCATGTCATTTTAACATTCTGGGTCCAGATATGTGACGTTTTCTCTGGGTCACAATTTGACACCTAAATATTATTACTGGGAACCCTGACAAAAACGTCCACACCAAAGTTTTAAAATACAATTACTGTAATTTTATTAACATTAACATTTCAAATGTTAATGTGAAAACATTTATTCTGTAAGGATTTTTTTTAAACAACACTCTTCCCTATTATCAAATTACCAAAGAATACTGTGTAATAACCACAATAATAAAAAAAATTTAACTTTCTAAAAAAAAAAAAAAAAACCCTTCACATTAAATGTCTTAATTAAATATTTCACACTCAAAAAACCCTTTTACAATAACGTGGCTTACGTTAGTGTAATGAGCATAAATGCTGACAGCATTGTGGTTTGGATCTGCTGACACAATTTAATTAAGAATGGCTGTCAGGTTTGTTCATACCTAATATGTATAATTCCCACACACTTACGCAGCTATTTTCAAGTTTATCTGTAAATAAATGTAACACTATGTAATAAAGGATTAATTCATTTTTGGGCTGTTTACACATCTTTATCAGATGTGCCGATAAATGTGCAGGGTGCCACATGTCCATTTGACTCAGGTATTCTTAACAACTTCTGTGATTAGCTGGAAAAGCTAAATGTTCTAGCTCAAGACAGATGATTAACACACCTATTCTTTCATGATAAAGCTGCAGATTCAGTGATTGACTACAAAGATCCTCAAATTAACTGTGATTGTATGGGGAAGAAAAGATTAAAGCCAGCTGAGATCATGTTAACGAAAGAAGCCGTTTCTGTGTGTTCGTGTGTTTCTGTGCTATCAATGTTCGCTGTGCATGGCTATACTGTTTGAAGCCCACCTGATTTCGGTCACAGGGCGCTGACTTTGCCTTGCATCCATTGATGTAAACTGACAGGCTGGCATTTACATAGATGACCTACTTAGAAAAGCTGTCAGTCAGCTGGTTAACAGGGCATACAGTGTAATTTCATGCATGTGTCGTAGCTGAGAGCCACACAACTTTCACCAAATAACAACTTACATGTAAAATATGTACGACTGTGTACCACACACAAAACTACACACAGGCCACAGGCTATTCCAATGCAGCAACAACTATCTAGGCTGATGTTGTTGACTCAGAGAAAAAAAAAAGAATAAAACCGAGTTGCCTTAAGCAAAAATGACATGTCTATTGTAAGCATGTAAACATTTGGATCAGACTGCATAAGCTGCTGCCTTTGTGTCAGTGCCTTCTCCCACCAGACACACTGACACACACACACTCAGTGTGATAATGGGCGCAGTGCCAAAGGTCGTATTTAAATGTCACATTCTCGTGTGTTAGGATGTGGGAGTGTGATAGCAAAAAAGCACAATCAACAGCATCTTGAACTTGAATTCTGCGACAATCTTTGTTTTGTTCTGCAGCACTGTTACAAGTAGGCATGCTGAGTCAAGATACAACAAATGTTCTAATAGTGAGGCAGGATCTTATCTGACATGGTAAGATAAGTAAATAATTCCAAAGAGCAATTATTTACTTGCTCCTTGCAAGAAAACTCCTACTCTTTAAATCTCCATCTACTGTGTTTTCATTTATCAAAGATGTTGCTTATTGAATGCATTATCCAATATGCATTATTGTCAGGCATTTTCTTCTTTTGGTTTCTAGAACCTTGAGTCTTTGTTCAGTTTGCTCTCATCTGCATTCTCCTTGCCACAGCTGTACCATATTTCCCTGGATTAGTTTATCTGGCTCTCTTTACTACTCTGCTTCAGTGCACAAGTTGCTGATTTTTCATTGTTCAGCACTTGAGCCTTCTGTTTATATGCCTGCAATTTTTGTCCTTTCTCCAGGTCCCGATCAAAACCTGTAAGTTTCTTTTTTTATGATAAACGTTTGAAATGCCCCATTTGAGAAACAGCCTGTGCCATAATTCATATTAACTAAACTTGACAGTTAAACGGTTTCTGACCTTGACTTGAGTCATTGGCAGTTACTTACTTGTATAAATTTTATGTAGTTGGAAAGCTATTAGTCTTTTTTCCAACTTTGTGTGCTGTTTTATTTGATCTGGAGGGAATGCAAGCACAAAAACAAACTCCAAGAAGTTTTTGTTGCCCAGAGGCAGCTGTTGTTCCAGACACTCAACTCTAAATGACTTTAATTTGTCCAATCCTGACAAAAAACCCCTTAGAAACTGTTCCTTTTTCAAAATGACAATTTTTTATTTTTTTAGTGTTTTGTTTCCCAATGTTGTGACTTCAGTTTCTTAGCATTTTGAAAGCCACCGATGAAACAAATTGCTTGTTATTTTGCAAACATTTTGAAATCATGTCCTAATACTTAACCTCTGGCAGCAATACAGGCCCCATCCGTTTTTTCCCCACTTTATTTTTCAGACAATAACATCGTTTTAAAGGAAACGGAAAGTCCTAGTAATGTGAGGAGTGTCATAATGTTTGCCTGCTGCCTCCCTGGCTGGATGTAGCATATTTTTTTGTACAGACACTTAATGAACACAGCTGGCCATTCAGTCCCTCTCTGTTTGCCGAGCTACAGGTATTGCACAACTTCCTGTTTAGGACTGAGACTATGGCCTCCACCCCATTTTTACTTGTTCACTTTCTCTAACCCTACAATCAATGATAAAAATGCAGAAGGGCCTCCTCCTCCAACCCCAGAAAAAGACTGGATGACAAAGAGTTCTAGGAAATATGTTGAGCCTTAAAGTAAAATTTTACAGAAAAATATCATACTACCTAGATTTCAATTTAACAATAGTGGGAGTGTTCCCTCACTTTGGAGTGCATGTGGAGCCAGTCAACAAGATTACATAATAGGTGACCACTGTACAGCATGTACTGTGTCTGATTCTGTGCACTGACCTCTCTCTTTATGTGCATGGCAGATTCCCCTCGGGTTCACAAACATCTTGTCTGGTAAGCAGACAATACGACAAAAGGGCAGCAGTCACAACAAACATTTGGAAAACATAGCATAGCAATTATATGCTATCAGTCTCTGATAATGTGCAAATGACCTTGGATTTCAGATAGATAGATAGATAGATAGATAGATAGATAGATAGATAGATAGATAGATAGATAGATAGATAGATAGATAGATAGATAGATAGATAGATAGATAGATAGATAGATAGATAGATAGATAGATAGATAGATAGATAGATAGATAGATAGGTAGGTAGGTAGGTAGAGATTTGTGTGTGTGTGAGATATAATCTCAGCTAAAAATATTGCTGTAGTCACCCAACAGGAAATTTTGAACAGGGTTGTCTGTCTCAGTTTCAGTTGTTTTAACTATTGCTCAGACTAAATATGGCAAGAAAACATTTTCCGGTCTTCACATTGACTTGTGATTCTCTAAATGACTAAATGACATATATTTTGGTGTTTCCTGTTTTGAAAAGTGTCTAAAAAAAGGTGTTTGTGTAACATAATTTTTATACCCTAGAGAAACAGAAGAGAAGGAGAGCACCTGTGATTTAGCAAAAACAAACAAACAAAAAAAACAAACTGTTTTCTTATTATTGTACATTTCTTTTTACTGAATTAATGCTTGATCAACTTTCTTCGTCACATATAAGGAAATGCAACTCAAAAACTGCAGTGACAGTTTTCAGAGAAGATGACTTTGTGAAAGAGATCCTGGGAACTCTTAGACTTTTCTCATATGGTTACATTTATTATTAGGAACACGAGCTGTCACTAATAAAAATATATAGCTCATAATATTCCAATAACAGTCTCGTGCCTCTTAAATGAACCTAAAAATGCAGAGCTGTTAAAATCTTGGATACCTCACTACAATCAAGTTTGCATGGTGAAATAATTCCAGGCATAAACTTTTTTGAGAAAAAACTAAAATAAAAGTGACATACTGTGATTCTATTAATTCACTGCAGAGTGCCACCCATCATTCCTACTGCTAACCCAGGCACAATGGCTCCTTTTGTCATATTCATCAGTTAGTCTGAGTGATGTGTGAAGGTCACTTAAACAGATTTTCTAAGTGGTTAATGTAATGTTTACAAAAAGGAAGGTGTCCACAAATGAAAAGAGGAAACAACCCTGCTTTAGGTCAAGCATTTTAAAGACTTTCACCGGTAAACTGAGTTTAAGCTCTAGGTTCAAAAACAGATACAGTTGTACACAATAGACTCTTACTGTACCATGTAAAAAATGTAAATGCATGACTTTTAAAACTTAAAAGAACACGTCTAAAAAGTATACATAGAAATATAGCAGCATTTTTAAAGTAAATCCACTGAAAGCATCTTACAGTAGTATTTCTTTATGACTATTTGAGATGGAGTTTTCCTCTTCATTTTACCCAGAAACTTGTTTGGAAATATTTCAAGTCACAAAAGAAATGAAGAGTGATTGTTTGGAGACTGGCAGAGTGCCACCCATCATTCCTACTAATTTAAAAGACTTATTAAAACTACAAATGGCTGATTAGATGTGGCTGGTTTATTATCAGTATGTTTCCTTGACAGAGAGCCAGTAAATATGTGTGTGAAATGTGTGAAATAGTTGTATTTTTATCTCAAAGTTATCACACCAAGAGGCCTTAGCCTATTAACTATTTTTTCAGCTGATTCCTAACTCTGACGAACCACACTTAGACATATTTATAAGTGTCCACTTACTGTGCAGATGGTTTTCAGACACTGAGCAATGAGATACTTGTCAAAACACATCAGCGAGAACTTGCTTCTGTTTGCTCCTGCTGTACATTCCAGCACAAGATCCACACTTCAAACACATAAACCATGGTTCCTAACTCAAACCTTCCAGCAGTCATGAGCTACACACCCAGGGGAACCAAAACACCTGGGTGACCAGCTGGCAGGATGCCCGAAAGGGGATGACTGGAGAGGTGAGCATGCTTCAAAAGGTGAAGGTGTGTATGTACTACAGTGTGTGAGGAAGAAGGGCCAACAAGGCCATCCAATGAAGCATAAATGTCCCCACTGCCACTCAAAAGGCCTGAAATAACCTGCATTGTGACTCTTCTGTGAGCACAGATGTATATCATCACCATGAAATTTGAATGTTAAATCTAAATTGATTTAAATCTTGTCAGAGGATAGTAGTCAAGCAATTTTAGATGTAAAATGTGTAATTTTATGAAAACTTGACAGAAAATTGTAAGCATTTTGCACAGATTAAGAAATAGTTGCTCTGTACTGCACAAAATAACACACATGAACCTCTTTATAACAAGTTTCAGAAAATTAAAAAGGCATCCAATGAAAAACAGCATAAGACAAAATCAAGCTAGTTTCCTGTCTTTCTTTGTGTACAAATCTGCCCTGCTCCAGCATCTATCTGAGAGCAAACAGACAGACAGAGAAGAGAAGGGCACCTTTGACCGCTGGCGTCGCCAGTCAAAGGTCACTTGTTGCCAAACTCCTAAACCAAGTTCACGAGAGTTCTCTACCTGCAGCATTCTCGTCACACAGATCGTTCCCAGAAGCGACTGTAGCAGAGGAGCACGCAACTCACAAACAAAATCAGCAACCAATAATGACAGTTGGATCTGACGACAAGATGTGTGACTTTTACGATAAGTCACAGTGGCTCTGAGCAGCAAATACAACAAACACAGGCTAGTTTTTTCTACTAGTCAATTACAAGTTTAAGACTGTTAATCAATTTAACAGAGAATGCTGCAGACTTATAATAACCTTCTGTAAACTTTAGCATAAACAATATCAGATAATTTTGTTTCCTGTTAGAAAATTACTTTGACACCAATCATTAACTCAATAATGTTGGATAATGGCCACCAGGTCTTACACCAATCTGATAATCAGCAGGTTTAGACACACATCATAGACCATAAACCCTTTAACTCCCACTCTGCTAATTACTGGGTTGAAACTGGCTGGAGTGATCCACTGTGCGGTAACTCAATAAGGCCATAGCCCCCAAACTAATAATATCTCCTGTCTATAGAGTTGGGAGGGAGGTTGGGGGCGAGGACCAGCAAATCTATGTCTGAACAGCAACACAAGTCCTAAAGTCTGAGAGATTAGCCCTAACAAAGACAAATAATCCTCAGCATGTGTATTAGTTTGTTTAATAAATATCTTACAAGTATCTGCATTTAGTGACTGTGTGTGTCTGTGAGTGTCTGAAAAACCGGGGTCTGTAGTTGACAGTGCTGCAGCCAAAAGAACAGAGAACTTCCTAAAGTAATCAAACGGATAGCCTGCGGAGCTCATTACATGGAGCGGGCTTGTAATTAAGAAATAACCTCCCTGAGAATCCATCCGCATTGTGCTCACATGCACAGCCTGTGTGCGCATAGATTACAACTTTGTAAAATCCTCTGCATCCACCAACACAACTATACCACGCTTCAACCATTCATTTTATTTTTCTGCCTAAACGGGGTTGATGTTTGATCAATTGTGTCACTAAATCCTCTTATCCCGTAGTAAGTATCTGCAGCTCAGCAGGCCAGCTGTCAAGAAGGTGGGAGGCCCTGGGAGGAGGGAAGGGGGGGCCAGGAGTGGAAGAGAGCCAAAGAGGAAGGGAAGCAATGGTTGGTGAGATGGACGGATGTAGAGTGTGATGGAAGGATGGGGGAGGGATCTGTCCCACTTCCCGTCCACACCACACCACAAACTTCAAATCTCTTTGGTGGGAATGTGAAATTACCAACTGATTAGAGCCTTTGTATATTATTATGCACAGATGTGTTATTAGGAGTAATGAAGTATCAGAAAGAAAAACAAATGCAGATTCACTGACCAGTCTTTTTTGACTGATATTTGTTTTTGTAAGTGTACAGTTTATTTTTTCTATGTTTTAAATTTTTAGTATACAGTCTCTTATTCTTTGTTTGTGTTTTTAAAAAACATTTGTTAATCTACTCTATTTTTCTTTGACGTCTGACCTGATTTAGATGGATCTTTATTGACTACAAAACATGCAAAACAAACTAAACTTGAGATGCAGATTCTTTGACACAGGAAGTAATGTTGAATCTATCTAAACATTATTGAAATACAAGATTATTACTACATATGAATCAAAGCAAATTCCCTTAACCATTATCAGATTTTTCCAAACTTAAACAAGGACAATAAATACATGCTTTTGGTTGACAGGCCAAAAGTTATGCAAATCTTAAAGCTACTGTTTCCTATCTTCCCATGCTGGTGTACTGAAAAACACATCTGATATGGGTCTCCGAAAAGTGTTTTGTGGAAGTTGAGTCCTGTCACATCTTTGAAATATGCATGTCACTTGTTATTCCCTCCTATCCCTAATAATAATGCATGCTTATTGGGATCCGGGCTAAGGAAAGAAAAGTCATCTGATGATGCGCCTGATTGGCTCATCTCAAAAAGGCGAAAATGAGTTATTAACCTAGTTGGTTTTATTTAAAGAAGATAAGTACCAATATGCTAGCAATGGAAATTACAGTTAGAAAAGTAATGTACAACATGTTTCTGACTGTTTTGTGTTTTTCAAGACAGGACATATTTCCAAACTACCAAGTATCTCAAATCAGAGCATAAATTAAGAAAACAATGTATATGCCTTTCAGTCAACTGATAGGCTATGCACAGCACAGATTAACCTGGAAAGGGCCGTGCCGAGTTAATCTATGCTACAAGCAACTAAAGGAAACAAAAATATCTTGCTATGTTTTTGCAACATTAACCAGCCCAAATCTGACTGATAGAGGGGAGAAAATTATGACGTTTTCTGTTGTTGCATACAACAGTAAAATGTCTAATTTTGCCTTAAGGACACCTGTGTCAGTGACAGGTTTCTTTTCTAAAGGGATGAAGCTCTGTTTGCTTCCTACCATGCAGAGAACATACAGAAAAGCGATTTGTTTTTTTCAATAAAGTCCGACGGCTGTGAAAACACAAGAAATTGAGATGGTGAACTTTTCTGACCCCACAATGTGCCCTCTGGTGACCTCAAACAAATATTCTGATACGCTTACACCATAACCCAAACTTTTACACCGAGTTTCAGCAACATTTAAGATTTGACATACATATAAATATTTCATTGCATCTATATGAAGCAAATTTCATATTGTGCTTTTTTTCTACACGTTTTGCGTCAGCACACGCACTAAAACCTTCCAGAGGGAGACACATTACACAGAAGCAGAAGCGGCATATCGATTGCGAGGCCAGGGCTGAGACAAGGACAAGATAAAGATTGTTTTGTAAATGATAAAAAAGTTTGAAGCTTAAACAAAAAGAGCTAACAGAGAACAGGCTGACCAAGCAGTCCAGAAAAGCAAACAAACAGCCGCACTAAAAGGCTCAATGCAAATCAAAGCATCCGCCCTCGTGGCTCTGCCTGATGAGGTAACTCCAATTAATTCCTGGAAGTAGTTGTCCCCTGTTACACAGGAGGACCATGAAAAGGTGAACACAAGCTCACGCTGTGACCCAGCGCGTTTGAATAAGGGCAGCCTGACTGCTGGACATCCCAAGCAGCTGCGATAGAAGAAAGATCATGGCTGCACTGAATAATTGGAGAAAGAAGTAAACATGCATAAAGAGGCTCCGATGGAACACCCAGCGAAATGCAGTGAGACGACTCACAAAGCTTATTTAAATCCACTCTGCTGAGCCTTCAAATCTGGCCTGGAAAATACAATATTTGCCTCGATTACAGTGAAAAACCCAGTGAGAAGCAGGTTTAAACCACAGACCCAATAGACAAGCGTTAATCAATGATGCAAAGAAGTTTACGTTAAGTCTCATTTTGTCAAAACCTAGACAGTAAAACATGCACTAATTACTTTGTAAAGTACAATGAAAAATAAGCTTAAATTGAAGTACAATTTAACAATAAGACTGAGAGGTACAACCAACACAATCTCTGTGATACTGCTCTGAGGCACAGCTGTGCTTTAAGATAAACGCAGAAGTCAGACATACTTATGGTTTTAGAGAATATAATCCCTGCAGTCATCAGCTTAAATAGTGACAAACAGAAGCATAGAAAACTACAGATTTAGTTGTGCTTCGTTTGGACATATGAAATACTGCAAGCAAGTAAAAAAATAAAAATAAAAATCATGACACACAAACATCAATAATAAAAAAATGGCTAGATGAATGAATGAATGAATGAATGAATGAATGAATTCTCTTTTCTCATACTAATTACCCCCATCTGAAAGTCGAACTGACATGGTGTGTAGGGCAACGCAGACATAAACCTTTCCAGATTCAATTTCTACTGGATAAATAAACAAAACATAAAAAAATATGAATCTAACTGTAAAGTATTGTTATTGTAAAAAATGAAAATACTGCAGAATATATTTCAGTGTCTAACAGGTACGGTGTGCATTTATGCCAAACATAATCCTCAACTTTCAGGATGATGTGGATTTAAAGCGCTGTCAAATGTCCAGATGTGCTCTCAGCAGAGATGAGACCAGAACAATCTGCCCTCCCGCAGTCAACAACGACACACTTTGCGCTTAAGACTCCGTTGAACACCCTTGTGTTTACACTTAGCTGAAGTGATGCGCCTCTCAAAGGACACTTGAGAGTACAATAGCTCTCTGCTATCTGCTCTACTCACAGATATAATCACACATACTCATAAACAGTGTAGTGCGTCTCAGTGAGTTGACGGGACTTGGGCACATCCCGCCCCAATCTCAGGAAATATGAGCAGCAATGCTCATGCACCGATAGAGGGATCTAGGGTGACGGACAACAGAGGCAAACCATGATGGAAAGGGTCTAATAGGAAGGGACAAGTGTTGAGAGTTAAACAGATAGTGAAGGACAAGGCAAAGAGAGCTGGAAGCGTCCTTTAAGGTTGAGTGACATCCCTGCTGAACACATGTGAGACCTCAAGTGAGTCACAAGCTCTCAATTCTAGCAGGAAACAGCAAAGCCTTGTAGCTGTCACAACCGGTTAAAATATTAAATGGTTTAAAAAGCACAAACGTGGGTTTAGGTACATTAACACTACAAAAAAATTATGTTGCAACAATGGAAATTATCCTTACTGACAAATAGCAGATATAAAGTGAGCCATTAAAAAAAAAAATCTGCAGTTAGACATGATAATGCAACTTAAATTAAAATGAAAGGGCTTACTTCAAGATGTACAAACACAAAACAACAAGAAAAAAAAATCCAGTTACTGCTACTCACAGTGACCGCAACCCCTTTCCCTCCTAGGGCTGCCTCCGGTTGCAGGTAAAGAGGCAGGGTGCCACATGCCTAAAACAAACAAACAAACAAAAAAAAAAACCAAATTGTGCTTCAGCGGATCCCAAATCACACACTTTCTAGGAGAGAACAGAAAGTAAAGGCTCCATGTGGAGAAGGAGGAGCCATTTTCAAGTTGGTACTGCCAGGGGGGTGCGGCACCGCATAGCAAAAAGGAGGCGGAGTCCACCGGCGCCAGTTATAGGATTACCCAGATTATCCTTCCACGGAGATCAATCCCACAGGAACAGTTTGCTGGCCGACTGCTGCACAAATCAGCTCCTCCACCACCCACTCAACTCATGTCTGTCTCTCAGTGCATGGTTCTGTAGCTGTGCTGAGACACCTGTTGCAGTTGCATGACTTGGGTGTCAAGCGTATGGGGAGGCAAGGGTCAAACTTAAAAGAGTCCAGAACAACGAGAAGACTCTGATTACTACCTCGTAAAAAGGAACAAGCCTGGAGACCACGTAAAGACATTACAGAGAAACTCGATAGCTATCAGAGGGGTCTTTTTTATATATAATTCAAGGACATTTCTGCAATATATCTTGTTTTATGGGCAGACTGAGCATAAATGGGCTGGGAAAGTGAAAACATGGGAGCAAATATTCAAGAATTCTCTCTTTTATCTTCCTCCAAGCATCTGAAATCTCCCGTTGACTCAAAAAAAATAAACATAACAGCAAGAGCGCTGAATGGTATTACTTATGGCATGGTGAGTTCTGCTTGAGTGTTGTGTTGGTTTGTTTGTGTGTTTAACAAGTGTTATGACATTCCAGGATGTTAGGAATTGTCTTTTAGCCAAAGCTGTGGGACGGACAAGAAAACGTAGCGCAAAACAAGAACCTTAATGCAAACATGGGCCAAAAATACACCTTTAAAGTCAATGGGGAACAATACCTGGCAAGTCCTTAGGGAGCCTATACAAACGTTGTAGCTAGTAGTATGCAATATCGTCCTTATTGAAGAATCAATTCAACAGTCTTGTTTTAATAACACAAACAACACAGAAATCAGTCATTCGTTCACTATTCCAGGAGGAGTTTTCATTTATCTTGGAATGAGAGCACGTCATGTGATTGACAAAATTGACCCAAGCCAACAAATGCGAAACTGGCAGAGATTTTAATTTATCCAAACCACCTATCAAATGTTCGTTTTATGAACTCAACTGTGGTCCTGTAATCTTGAGAAACTTTCCCCGATATGTGTGCATCTCTTTCACTCTGCGTGACTCAACAGTTTTCTTGTGTGAGACACCTGTAGGACACTGGATCGACTGACCACACATATCACTTGAATGAGAGACGCCGGTAACCTTATCCTCCTGCTGACAGTAGTTGGGCAGGAAAGTTGTTTGGCAGCCAGGCAAATGAAAAAGAGAGAACGCCAAAGAAGAAACGCTTTTAGACATTACGCAAAAAAAAAAAGAAAAAGAATTGCCCAGAAAGAAATTACGATAATCTTTTTATTCTTTAAAGCATGCTGTGTTATGATAGTGTGTCATGGCCCACATTAAGCATGTCAAATCAACTCCTGAGAACCCTAATTAGAAATCAGAGATGTAACACAGATTATAAAGACAGGAGGAGGATAATTGGCATTACTAAATTTAGGTAACACTCCTTATTCTTAAATCTGAGTTAGAAATATTATAATCAGCACACTCTACAACCTCAGGAGGAAAGCATTAAATTATATTTTTGTCCTTTCATAAGATGTGAATTTTTCAGAACATGAAGTCATAATTGTGTAACATGTAGAGTTTAACTATTTTATTTGTTGCTTAATCTACTTGGTTAGGATTAAGAAAAGACGGTTTGTTAAGAAAAAAAAAAAAAAAGGGGTTTTCTAAATGAAAAGGCGTGTGGGTAACCGTAATAAGCAGAACAGCCAAAATGTACAATATTCACCCCAATATCTGGAAACTACTGTTAACTTAACAAGTGTTATATTTCACTAGTTGCTCATGTTATTAGCAGTCATGGTAATAACTCCTGCTTTTCTGTTTTCAGTAATAGAGAATAAAAGAATAATATAGATCACATTTAAATGTTTGTGTAATGAAACTGTGCCATTTTTCCTAAAGTCATCAGACCGTGAGAGTCTCATGCCGGCTCATGCTTGTTGGAAGTACGGGGGAGAACATTAAATCAAGATATTGTACATGAAAGTGGCGGTGAGACTGAGAGGGACCTTGCCTCATTCTCCCAAACAATATAACCATCCTGTTTCTTCTGCAACACCTCAAAAAATTAAACATCAGCACACAGTAAACATGACAAAAGCCACCGAGCTTCTTAGTGTGTTTCCGCTGAAGTATTTTCTGAAATCAGTTTTGGAGCCAGAGTGTGGATGTTTCTATGAGGCTTTTTCAGGAAGACTATAAATAAACAAAACTACATTGATATCACATTATATTACGTAGGCTAAAACAGAGAGGTTCAAGCTCAACTTTTCTGTTTTTGCACTTTTTCACATTATTGTCATAATTTTTTTGTTTTGTTTGTCTACCTTTCTAAACTTTCAGCCTACTCAAGCATGCTACAACTCAGAGTGAAACTACTCATTCAGAGTTAGCTTTTTCTTTTTTTTTTTTTTAACCAACCTTAATTCCAAGACTCTCTTAGTTTTTCAGAAAACTGACTTTCTGCGCTTGGGTATCTTTGCTAAAGTGTCTAAAATACATTTGCAGACGCTTTAGCAGCTGGGGCTATGAATCAGCACCTGCAACCATTTAAAAACATTAATCAAGCTACTGCGCAGCTGCTCAGTGATTAAAAACTCACTCCCCACAAGATCAGAGAGATGTAAAACAATCTCCATCCATGCACTGATCTGTTTGTTGTTACAATAATTAGCAAAGAAATAGTCTAATACCTCTCATGACAAAATACTCCGGCAGCCCATGGGTCTTTCCAGGTTCTCAGCTTGATTAAAGCTGGAATTAAATCATGGCTATGACCTTCTTCACTAATGACTAATTACTGGCAATTAGCCCAGAAAATGGCCTCCTTACGCCCCATATTTTTTTCCCTTATTCCCAACTCACAATCTGCACGTACGCGCACAAAAAGACATCTGAATCTTTACACTGACATACAAATGCACACGCCCAGTGAAAAGCACAACAAAAAAAGACCCATTTTATATGTTGTCCGCAACTCCACGTGTTGACGCTGAAGAATTGCAGGTCTCAAGCTATCGTGTGCCTGAGCAAACACTTGTGGAGAGCCACACCTACCTTACCTGTGTGGTTTATTCACTCTGCGGGATTTGTGCACGACTAAGCATTGAAGCTCCCATACGACAACCCACATTCTTCGGGTCATGTGATCCCATCACTTTTTCTTTTTTTTTTCTCAGTGAAATATGTGCATATGATGCATGAGCAGAAATTTATTGGGTATATGCTTTTTGTTTTGTTTTTTTTGTTTTTTTGAGTACATGAAGAGGTGAATCAGCGACCCTTGGCAAGTGTTGAGACCTCACATCAACTCTGATGACTTGTTCCTTCACCACCCCTACTCCCACAACCTTCATTTCCCTGTTGTTTTGCTCCACTCTCCAATCCTGTTCTTCTTTCTGCTGTGACTTCCCCGATCTGTGAGCTAAATAAGTTCTCACCGTCAAAAATCAGCAAGAAGGTTCTCGTTAACTTGTCTAGAATCACTTCCGCTGACGAAAAATAAAAATTGCTGAAACGCAGAGAGGGGGAGCGGAGGAAACGCTGATTCTATAACTGCAAAGCCCAGGGCAGGCCTGTGTGAAAACCTGCTGAAACATAACATGTCTGAGAAAAACTGAGGAGGAGGAAGATCACAAAAACAATCCCCACATAATCACCGTCTTGTTTCTTGACTCCACACGCCTTCGGCTTCATGCTTGTAACAGATTACAAAGGCTGACCATTACAGCGTCGAAAAATGAGCACAATTTATGGCTCCATTATGCATTTGAGTGTGTGGGCTGTCGATGCAAAAATATGTAATAAATCATAGTTCTGAGCCAAAACAGAGACAAAAAAGGGCTTGAAATATTCCCTCAGCTGTTTTTGTTTGTTTATTTGTTTTTTTATGAGTACTGTGCTCCATAGCATAGTGTTTAAAATATAAGTCCACTTTTATTATTTTATTTTGAAGAAATTTTCAACCCATAAATAACCCCAGTTTGGGATTATTGTGGAATTGGGGAACTTTTCAATTCAAATTCTTTGGGAAAAGCTGCATTTAAAGCTCCAAAATGTCAAATCTTGACCAATGTCCCTTTGGGTAAAGGATCATAACTGGGAAAACAGAAATTTATTGAACCTATATCTGAAGTAGAGCAGCTGAACACAGTTGAAGTGCATGACTCTTGGGACGGCCCTACTGCCTAATCAGAAACTTACAACAACGTATAAGTGAAGCCCCTGAGGGGGGCCCGCTCTGTTCCTTCTGTACCATGGGTTTCCTTCTCTCCATGCTTTCCCATCCACATGTCTCTGTCATTCCCCAAGGACCTGCCGTCATTACAGAAACAATTTTCAGCCTCACTAAGTAGTCCTGAGATAACAGGACACAGCGGTAGTTACAGTTGCTTTAAAAAAAAGTATGTAACCTCAGAACTTTTTCGCATTTTGCAATGTTGCAACCACAAATTTCAATGTATCTTAAGGGATTTTAAACAATGCAAAGCGGTGCATAATTGTGAGGCGAACATTTTTTTTTTTTAATGTAAAAATCTAACAAATGTGGCATTCTAATGTTACTTTGATGTCCCCAAATAAACCCAGTATCATCAGAAGTCACCTAATCAGGTGGACTCCAATCAGTAATTGGAGCCGAGAAGCAGCGAAGAGGTCCATAAGAACACGGTAGCAGCTAAAAAGATCCACAGCTCAGAAGAGATAATCTGCCAATAGGGAAACCCGTAGTCAAGCACTCCACAAATCAGGTCTTTGTGGAAGAGTGGCAAGAATAAAGTGGTTGTTGATGTAAATTTACAAGAAGTCCACCAGATTGCCACAAGCCATGTATTATCAACATCAACATGGAGCTCTGGTAGAATGAGGTGAAAACTTTTCAACCTACGGTCAGAATGCTAACCCTGCAGGTCACATCATTTCCATGGAGAAGCATAGTGATGGTACCACAGGGACGTTTAAATGGAAGAATAAAAACAGGTAACAGATATATGTTTTTGTTTTTGTTTTTTTGCAAATGCAAAGCTAGTGGAGACATGCCCTCCCAAAGACTTCCCCACTGTCATTAAAAGGTTATAACAAGTCGTGAATACATTTCCTTTCACAATAATAGACTACTTAATCTGTCTTCTTGATCAAACCTAAATAAAATGCAGTTTGTAGTTGTAACCTAACAAAATCCAAACTCTTCATCTTCAAATGCAACTTCTATTTATTTAACTCCTGCTTTACTATCATCTTTTTCTTGTTGCTGTTTTTCCACTGCTGCACTGCAATCTGTGTCGTTCCGGATGAAAACATCACATGATAACTGATGCGTGTGGCGACTCAGTCAGATTCAATGATTGTTTATTCAAGATCGGAGTTTAACAGTAAAAGACAATCATCTTGTTTAGGAAGAGCTCAGCAAAGTAGGCCATAACTAACTCCACATGTTGCAAACTGATCCCCTAAGCGGTCACTGAGGGGTAACGGGAGAAAGCCATCAGCTGGTTCAAGGGCAAAGTCAGAAAGGGTGACCCGAGAGCTGCTTTTGCTGTACGAAAAATCACATCGCAATGTTTTCCGGAGAGGCTCCCACAGCCCACGGCGCTGACCAGGGCGCGTCCAGCACGCACGCTCCTCTCCGCTGCCTCAAAGGGACTCCCAAGTTTGTTTATCTGCAGAAAGCCGACATTCCTCCGCGCAGTTGCACGCAGCCCTCTTCGGACCCAAACGACCGTCCCAGACTAATAAATTGTGTTTCTGTCTCAAACAGTTTAGCAAGAGACGCGCGACAAGCGCCATAAATTACATAAGCGCAATTAAAGTGCCAACCTCTGACCTTGCCAGACCGGGGCGCAGGCAGGATCACCTGACTTTATGCAATGGCAACAACTCTGGATTCGGCGTTGCAACTATACTATTCAACAGCTTCGTCTAACAGTCGCAGGCGGGACTCGGCGATTAAAGTCCGCGAACAGTTTCGCTGGTCGGACCGACGGAGGAGACGCCATGAAGCGATTCCCTCGAGTCAAAACAAAACGCGAGCAACAAGCAGAGTCGAGGGGAACACAGACCGCCGCCGAAAGCGCAAGCCTTTACTTACTGAGGTGTAAATATGGATCATTGCTGTCCATAGTGAGCGAGTTGCTGCGTCGGTTTCCTACAGTGGTTGCCGCTCCGCATCCCAGTGCATTCCTCTCTCTCTCTCTCTCTCTGTTTCTCTCTCTCTCCCAGCCCGACTGAACTCTGCAAGGCGGCTCAGCTCAGCGCGGGGGCCCAGCCAGGGAGGGGGGCGCGGCAGAACAGGGCTTCTCCCAATGACAGCAGTGGTCGATATGGAGCTCCAGCGCGAGTCCTGATGAAATATTTCTTCATCTCTGACAATGTGTTGCAATACTTTTTTTTTTTTTTTTTTTACAACTAAATGCTCGTTTCGATAGGCTGTCTCTGTAGGTGCATTAATAATGCAGGAAACCCCATTTTAAAGCAACAGCTGTGATTTAGACACAGGACAAACAACGCCGTGGCGACAGTTTTACAACGATGTCGCCGATTAATGCATTGATTAGCCTGCTTTAGCTAAGTATAGGCAAGGCTGTTGCTGTCTGAACCTTAGACTTTCCTAATATGAACTCATCGGTGCGCAATGCAACTCTATTCCAAATAAATTTCACACCGAGCAACGTATAATTGACCGCGCAATTATATTTGTCAATGCAAACCATAGTTTTTAATCTCCTGCAGTCTTTCCCTAAGAGGGGATTCCTCCCGTGTTTACCTAATTGTTAATGTGAGTCCTGGTCTGGATACCCCCCGCAGCCCCCCACCCCTTCCTCGCACACCCCTGCTCAGAGTGCGGGGTCATGCAGGGGTGAAGCTCCTGGTACCTCAGAAGGTTATTCAGGAGTCAAGCCGCACTGAGGTATTCACAGTCTTGAACCGCGGAGCGGCCAGACGCTCCGTCAACGCCCCGGCCCCGCTGACCACTCAGCGGACCCCCTTTATCGGCCAGCCCCGCTAATGGGGCGAGCACCCCCGGCTCCACCGCCGTCCTTGTAACAGCGACCCATAAAGGCGCACAGGAGGATGCTAACCAAGATGAATAGCGTTTTTTTCCCCTCTCGCCTCATTCTACACTAATCAGAGCTTTTCATTTGTTATGGCATCGCGCCAGCCCCTCCACCGCAGCCTCCATTAGGGCCAGATAACGTATAAATTCATTAAAGTCAAAGAGGGGGGCATTAAAATGGTCATTTGTCAGATCTCCCTTTGTGTGTCCCTAATGGTGGCACATGGTTCAAGGCATTGAGATGATTTTGGTTGCTTTCTTTAAACTGCTGTGCATAAGGAGAGGGACGTGGGAAGGAGTAAAGACTCTCACATTTCTCTTGAAAACGTTACGGTTTCATATAGGCTTCTTTATTGTTTTATTGCTTAATTTTTGCCCATTTTTAGGACTTGAGTACGACTTGTTTGTTAAACATTTTATTTATTTCCGTTTGTATATTTAAATAAGAAGTGTCTTTTTTGAATGACCACAGTTAATGTTTTATTTTGCTTATCAATCCATCCATCAACTTCAGATTGCCCCCACTCCTTTACACAAATACAAACTCACAGTGAGTGAAGCAACCCTGTTCACTAATCCCTTTGTATTCACAGGCCCATTCCCACCAAACAATGTCCTAAAGACTAATCTTAAACTGAGTTCAGCAAACCCATAGGCCACCTGTTTAGAAGTCACAGTGCAGACAAAAAAGGCCAGCAAAAAAAAGTTAAAAAAAAAACAAAAACAAAACACACACACACATAAAAATCTTTGCAACAAACCATCACTATCAGTCACCATTTTACAAAAATAAATAAATAAAAAATCATCTTAGGACACAAGTTTTACCATGCATTCAATAAAACACCAATACAAAATATGAAGGTGCTCCATCCCAGTTTGACCATTCCCCCCCATCTTTTTGGCTGTTACTTGCAGGCGTTGTCATGGGAGATGACTCTCTCCATCTGCCTCCTCTTGTCAGTAGCCTGTCTCCATCAAGCTTTATCAGAGGGAGCTCCGCCACCCCCCGCTTTCCTGGACTCTCTTCAGCCACCCCCACCTTCCACTCCTCCCTGTCTCTCTCTCTCATACATAAGCCCGAGATGATAAGTGTTTGGACTCTTTGTGCGGGCCGAGGATAAGACAATGCCACACATCACTACAGAACATCATCCATCTCACAGGCCATCAATCTGGCACACAAAAGATGAAATGTGGCTCAAGCTCCCTTTTAGCCAAGTGGTTTGTCTTTGCTTAAAAGTAGCTTTGTCTTTCATCTCTTTTTCTCCTTTTCACAGCTAGGTTTGTGTTAAGCCAAAAAATTCCTTTTGGTTTTGAACACATGTCGGAAAACTAAGCAATACCAGCCAGTTTGGTCTCCAAACACGAGCGCAAATGTCAAAGATACTGAGTCATTCCACAAAAGTAGTCTTTGTCCTTTCGCGAAGGAAATGCTTGATTAAAAATAATAAATGCAAGTTGCATGAAGCCTTTCTCCTCTTTTCAAAAATTAAAGGCTGTTTGTTACTGGATTGAAAACATCAAGACTTTGTTTCTCCTCTTCTGCTCATAATTGGCTTTACATTGTTCCAAGACCAGCATGGTGCTTTTGTTTTGCATTGTGCACAGCCCGTTAAAGCTGTGAGACATTAATGTAATCTATGAATGTATAAGCAGCAAAACAGTTTGAAGCAGACAACCGGCCACAGAAACATATCTGAAGGTGGTTTAGATTGACTCCAATGAAAAAAGAGTCAGACAAACAGGAGTTTCTGCAGTCTTTGATTTAATACTATAGGACGTTTATTTTAAAACTCAGAAAAAAAGTACATGATAAAACATAAATCAATTTGTAAATGTGGATGGATTCATATTTAGTATTTGGATTTTCTGCATTGTGCACAGTACTTGTTTCTTGTCCTACCTGTATAAAGTACTTTGCAAAACCAATTTTTCACATTTTATCACGTTCCAGCTTCAAACCTCTTGAGGTTTTGTGAAAAAAATCAAAATAAATAGAACACACAACATAGTGGATGGCTGTGAAGTTGTTGAAGGAACACAATGAAGTAAATTCTAAACAGAGTCAATAATTATGTAATTTCATCTCATAATAGAAGTATATGTTTTGCAAAGGACTCAGAAGCTTGCTAAAAGACAGTAATAAAAACAGCATTATGATGACCAAGACAAATAACAGACAGATTAGTGATTAAGTTGCAAAGAAGCAAAGATGAGTTATAAAACAGACAGTGTGGTTCAATCCATCATCAAAATTGCAAAGAAAACGGCACAACAGCAAACCTACTCTTGTATGTTATCCAGCTAAACTGAGAGTCTGTTCAAGGAGAGCATAAAGCAGAAAAATACAGAGGTCCATGGTAACTCTGGAGGAGTTGCAGACATCCTCCACTCAGGTGGAAGATAACCATTAATCATTCACTCCACAAACCTAGCCTCCATAGACCAAAAAAAAATCCCCCGTTGTTTAAAGAATGTCTTAATATGTTCTGCTTGTTACTTGTTACGAGGGGTGTGGGGACAGAGCAAACATGTGAATGAAACTGCTCTGGAACAAAATTAAACTCTTTGGACTTCATGCAAAATTCTGTGTTTGGCATGTTGTGTCATCCCGATGCTTTTCTTCAACAGCGACAGAATAGCTGGTCAAACCTGATCATTAAAATGGATTGCATTAAATACAAGCCAATCCAAGAAAACCTTGTAGAGGTTTCTACTGGAAGCTTGACATGTAGACATTTCTAGCAGGAAAAGAGAACATATTTATTTGCTAGAGTTGCACAGTGAAAATCGGGACCTAATTCGATTGAGAAAACGAGACTTGAATATTGCTGTTCACAGATCCTCAGCATCTAATCTAACTTGAGCTAATTTGCAAAGAAGAATAGATAAAATTCCTAGATGTGTAAAGCTGGGAAAGCTCATACCTAAAAGACTTGTGGCTATAATTACAGCCAAATCTGATTATTCAACATGTTGAATCAGTGGTTGCAATGTGAAGAAAAATGAAAAAGCTCACAAATCTCACAGTTTGGTTTATTTCATATGGACTGCTTCAACCTCTAAATAGTCAGTTTTGACTACATCATCATCTCACTCAGTAAAAAGAAAAATAATAACTGTCAAACTGTGTATTAAAAAACACAATTAAAAGTAGTGCTTTTACAGTTCTTCAATTTTAATTATGATTTTATTGTAAGACCTTTAGACTGAATTGTTACTAAATGCAAAAGCCTCTTCATTTATGTGTTTCAAATGGGGGGGGGGGGGGGGGGAAAGGATGCACGCTCAAAGCCGATTCTGTAACAACGTGACCAAAAAGCCTTAATCCATTTTCCTCAGATGTTCCATTAACCGTTGAGCCATACTATAAGGTTAACCTGTTAATCTGCTCTCTATAGCTCTGGGTTAGAAGCTTTAAACAATCAATATGATGAGCCTCGGCTGGTGCAGACCAAAGGCAACATCCATTAAAACTCTGCTCCAATCATACATTGTGATTACCAGACATCACACAGTAAACATGTGGTCTGTATTATTAGATGGCTTGGATATTGTCAGAACATTTAAGCATTATTCATATTAATCTGAGAACTGGTCACCACCATATATTAATTATATAGGTTTACTAGATTGAAAAACAGATGACTCGGTTTTAGGTTAGACTGCAGGTTGATTGCAGACCCCTGCCAGATGGTTGACCTTCACGTTAGTCGTCACCTTGCCGTAATAAGTTAAGACAGACTAGGGGCTTGTTCTTTTTAAAAGGAGCTGAACCGGACCACCTCAGGTTAATCTCTCTATAGCCTGAAATGCCCATGAGGGATTAGGTCCAGTGTACACCTGCTGCTGATTTTTTAACACACCATGTCTCTAATGTCTCTGCTCTGTTAGGATCATCTAAGCTTTCAAAATCAGTGAGTAAAAGAATATATAAGATATGTAAATTAATCATTTTTATTATTACTAAAACATATTTAGCCATAACAGAAATTGGATTTGTTTCTCAACATTGTGTTGTTCTTTTATTTACGTTTTATGTCTTAAAAACACTTCTAACTCATTCGATATGTTGGAGTATTGCAGAAAGGCCTGTTCAAAATGTTTCCGATTAAAACCCAGATGCCTGGACTCATTGTCGTGACACTAAAGTAGAATTCACACCAGGAGTGAGACGTCAGCAGCAGTTTAGCCCTGTAGAAGGATCTATCCAATCCTTCTGACACGGCCCAGAATGGTGACAACCCTTTAGGTGGTTTAACATCAGTTCACACTCAAGCTGGAAATTTGACCTGACTTTAACATTTATTTGCACTTTGATTTGCACAACTCTGACACTCTTACATGATTGACATGCGAGTGTGGCCCTTATCAGTCATCAGTGTGTGAGCGACCCAAGGCCTTTGCAGTGCCCGAATGCTCATATTAGTCAGAAGAGTTAACTCTTGACCACACAAATACTCCAGTTAGATTTAAACACTGCCTTTTCAGAAGGAAGGCAGTATAGACTGGGATTTATTTATGCAGAAAATAAAACAACTCAATTTTACAATGTAGAAAGACAAATCTACATTTAAAATGCAATGCTTTTCTAAACTTTTAGTTGAATTAAAAGGATGGCCAGCATATTTATTACTTTAATCAATTTTATGCCACAATTGGCTGTTTATAGTTGTTCTTATTACTGAAAAATATATGAGCTGGGTCAATATGTTTATGCCACTGGTTGGGCTATCTAAAATCAAACAAACTGCAGTAAAAAAAAACACCGTCTTCATGAAGAGTTGGATATTGTTTTTGCAATCTGAATTTAAAGGTCACTAAAATTAAGCTATTAGTGTTGGTATTGTTCTTTGTTGTAACAGCCCTCTTGGCAGAAAATTTTGCGGTTGGAAAGCCTGATTGTTTTCCTCTTAAACAGTGCCAAATTTGTAAGGAAAATGCATTTGTGGTTTGAATAGTAGAGTTGAGAATGTATATCCTCCTGAGACCCAGAGAAAAAAAAGTTTTTGAATTTCTTTTTTTTTTACACTACATGACTCTTTGGAGTTAAAAAACATCACTACAATTGAAAAAATTTCAAAACATGTTTTTATTTATTTTTTAGAGTATGTCCTTTGGAGAGGACATCGGGACTCTCTTGTGGCAAATATGAACACATTTCGAGGCATACATTTACCTCTGAACTCTGACAATCTTTAGTGCTGTAAATTTCAAATGGCTACATCATTTAAGCCAGTGGTTCAGATTTCCAGGCACCTCATTCAACTTATCAAAAGCAAGCCGATTAGTGTAGTTTAATGAGGTGTGTTAGTTCTGTTTTGGTTTGTGGTAGTCCATAAAGCAGTTCTTCTTCTTTGAGATGCAGAGGTACATGTTGCATTTGATGCACTTTATGTAGGTTTTTCCAGTGCACCCTTCTGCTCTGCACCTGGAAGTATTAGGATTGTCCATCATCTGTGGCAAATGGACAGCTCCATACTTTCTCACTTCCTTATCTGGCTGGGGCCTCCTTCTCTTCTGTGATGGAACGTACTCCTCATCATTCGACGCATCAGATTCAATTGGATTGGGTTGGCCTGACTGCCCCTGGGCAATCAGTTCCTCACCTAAGAGCAGTTTGAAGTCATGGTATTGGAGAGTTTTCTTCATAGGTTGTGCCAAAGCTTGGCTGTCTTCCTTATACTGTAACCAGGAGTTGGTGATGGCCAGATCGAAGAAGTGTAGGATTGTGCGTACAGTCCACTTCCTTGTGCGGTTAGCCATTCTATAAAAGCTAAGCATTCTATCACACATATCAACCCCACCCATGTTGGTGTTGTACTCTGCCACCACTGCAGGTCTGGACACTTGAACATGCCTTTTGTCTTTCAGTGACCATCTGGTCCGGGTATCCTGGGGCTCTATTCCATGCACTGTTGATGCCATGAGTACAGGTTTATTGTCAACCCATTTTGTCACAGCCAGTTCAGGATGCTTCCTTGTCACCATTACGGAGGAGCCTCTTCCTTGTTTCAAAACTCTTTATCAGATGTAATGTTACAATCCTTTGGGAGTCTATTTTTCATCAGTGTTCCACTTGCAGGCAGACCCATTTCTAGCAATTTATCCAGTAGTTTTATTGAGGTGAAGTACCTAGACAGACAGACACAAACACAAAAAAGTTAAATAAGTGTCATTTGTTTACAGAGAATCATCATCAACAGCACCACAGTTGACATTTTCATCATACCTGTCAAAGTACAGGTGAGTTCCCCTGGGAATGGACTCAGTCAACCGAAGAACTGCATTTGCTCCTATTCCAAGTCCTGTGTCTCTGCCGACGAAGGTGTTTTTTCCTTGGTAGACTTCAAAATCCAATACAATTCCAGTTGGAGTAGCGAGAACAAACACCTTCAATCCGGTTGGATTTGGCTTGCCAGGAACGAATTGACGGACTGGACATCGACCAGTAAAGGGAATCATTTGTTCATCAATGGAAACATTTCCTGGCTGGGTAGGTTTAGGCAGCCTTGTTGCACCTTCTTCAGAAGTGGACTGACTCTCCAAAGCATATTTAGCTTCCTCTCTTCTTCAGTTACATCAAGATCATTAGTGATTTTCAGAGAACATCTGATCTTGAAAAAGCGATCCCTTGTCATGGACTCGGCAACTATTGGCACTCTTGTTTTTTTGGCCCATACATTTTGATTTTTGGGTAACCAAGGCATGCCATGTACACCGAGACTCCAAACAAGGTCTTAATCTCCTCAGGTGTTGTATTCAGACTTGAGCCTGACACCTGAATCTGTCTCTGGTTTGTGCAAAAGGACATGTCCTCAAAAACTTTGTTGTCAATGTACTGCTCAAAGTATTTTGATGGTGGCCAGTCTACACGGTTTGGGGCAGTACAGACAACCTCTCCGAGTTTTCCAGCACAGGCAGGAATCTTAAGAGACAGACAAATACGTTAATAATTATGTCCTCTAAAAGTGATAGCTCATCCAAAAATACTCTTATCTGTCTATGCTTATCTACTCTTGTCTCAGAAGCCTACGTGTTAGTTTTGGTCCAAAGTGGGCGACGGGCCCTTGCATCCTCAACTTCACTCTCCTCTTCCTCACTTGATGCCTCATCCTCTGAACTCCCGACCTCAAAATCACCATCAATCTGTCCCTCTTGGTCCTCCTCATCTGACAAATCTATGTCTGAGTCTCCATCAGTAATCCTGTTTAGGATTTTCTCTGCCTCAGTCAGTGAGCTGACTTCTATTAAAACAGGTTAAAAAAAAAAGCAATCCTGATGTCCTCTATGGAGGACACACATAAACAGGTTATGCTTTATGCCAACAAATAATTAAACTGCTCTGAAAATTCACCTACTATTCCTTAGATGTTCATTTACTAGAAGCAATCTGAATATTAAACTCACAAAGCTCATAATTAGAAAATAATATACTTACCTTTCTTCTTTCGATAAAATGTGCTCACAGGGATGGCAGCCATTTTGAAGAATCAGGAAGAAAATTTTAGAAAAGCCCCACCCCCACACATGTCATATCATTGGAGAGCCCAGGATGTCCTCTCTAAGGACCAACAGGATTTAACACAGTGGCATGTATGGTTTCAGAGTTATGAACAAAAAACCTATGTACTCCACAGAGGACAAAAATGTATTGCTGGGTCTCAGGAGGATATTACGCTCCTCAAAAACTAGCCAAGCTTGTTTTTCTACTGGCTCTTTTTTATGTTTCTGGTATGCCAGGAGCTGTCAAACAAATGTCAAACAAATACATGACTACATGTGCACTAGAACCTGGATATGTGGTTATACGTTCAGCTAACAGTGCGGATTTAATTTCACTTAATTGATTATAAATTATTTACTAGAGGCTAATGTTCGCTCTCACCACACAAAATTAAATAACACATTACAGGCATTTAAATGACATTGGATGCATATTTTAATGTAATATTAATTTAATTTATACATGCAAATGATATGGAATAATTTATTTATTTGTGGGATAATAGCCATTTTGGACCTTCTAAAAACTACTATCCCAGGTGGGGGTACGCGCAATTCCTCTTTACTAATACTATAACACACCCTGGTGGCTAATGTAGGCAGCGCAGGCCGCACAACGGAGTCGTACGCGACACACTGATCCTTCAACGGCTTCCGTAGGACCTATGGTAAAGACAGACGTGTATTTAACTTGACAGTGATGTGAGTCTGCGCTCGATCTCAGTTGGTTTCCGTTTGAGCGATAAGTCACTAATGAATTCAAAGGGAAATGTCATCCGACTTAAAGTTAAACTTCGGAAATTGTCAACAATACCCAGTGATGGATAGCGAAACGGGCATGTTCCCTATCGATCAGGGAGGAGAGTGGGGTAAGACATCTGATTCTTTCCAGAAACACCCACACAAGGAAGCGGGTCGTAGACACTGTTTAGTGATTTAAAACAGTAAAACATGTATATATATATATATATCACCTATGATGATTTGTTGTTTTAGAATAACCTCTACGTAAGTTTGGGGTTGATGTCGTGACGTTTGTTGGTGTGGTTTCCAACTTTCGGCTAGCCAGTTAGCATTAGCGTGCTATAGATGCTGAGATGACGTAACATTGTAGGTTTTTATGTAAAAGACGGAGAAGACGCGAAATAAAACAACTCGTTTTTTAGAGTGAAATAAACCGATTAACTGCTATAAGCACCCCTAAATCAGCTTAGCTACTGTGATTTTGTCTTCTTCAAGTTTTTTCTGTCAATGTTTATATACGTTTTCATATACATATATAATTGCAAACATTTCCATGTACAACATACAATATTTACAATTAGCCACTAAAATTCAACAAGTTCCTCTAACTTTAAGTATTCAAGGCTTATTTTAGGTCCAGATCACGAGTTTTGACATTTGATAGTATGTTTGCTTTCACTTTGATTAAATAAATGGGTAGATTGACACTTGAAGTCACCAGGAGAGGGACGCCAAGTCAAGATTTATGTGTAGTTTAAAAGATAAATGTATTACTTTAATATGTTTGACATCCAGGTAAGGTGAATCTTTAGATCAATCATTCAGACCTGTCAGGTGCTGATGTAAATCTTGTGAGGCACCGCTTAGATGAAGCTTTTTATATTTCCTCAATACAACATTGCAAGAATTAAAAAAATATATATTTTCATACTGTATTTCCCACTTTCATGAGCTGCTTACGCATGAGTAGGCTACTTGTACAGGTCGTAGAAACTGAATCAGAGTTTAATCACAAGGATAAATGAATCTTTATAGAGATACACTTTAACTATAGTACCAGAGTTGAAGAAGACACATTCGTGCCACAGATTACTGGTAGCCCTGAGAGTTGTGAAAAGTGAGAACTTTTAGGATCTAGTAGCAAATCATTGTTGCATAACGTGCAAACACATTATGCAATAACATCAACAACATTATTAGAATGTCATGGTATAAGCTATTATTGTTTATTTGTGAAAATTATGTCAAATTTAACACAGTTAACATGGTGCCTTTTATGTGTTGACTACCTCATTAACTTCTCGTCTATGAAACTTGCTGTGGTTCTGATTGTGATCTGTCAGGCAGATTCTGTGTTAATCTTTGAATTGTCAAACTAAGGAAGTAAAAGTTTCTGCTGTCTCTATTATGTTGTTTTATCAGTATCTCTGGCTCATAAACATGAATGTATAGATTAGAGAGAAGTGCACATTAAGAGAACTTATTGAATATTAATCTTCTGTACAATGCCATGGTCAAACATATGATGGCCTTCATAGAACATGTGCTGCATTTCGTAATCTTTAAACTGATCTAATCACGTAAAACATCACCATATTTCTTTCAATGCAATTTCTGACTTATTTTCCAGATTGATTTGACATTGTGTAAAAGTTTTGTTACTGTGAAAACTAATAATCTGCTTATGGAAGCCATGTCAAAATCATCACTCTTTCTTCCAACATCAATCGATTATATTACTATTATTACTGAACTGATCTGACCCATATCTCTGTATCCTTATCGTTACATAGACCTTAGCCTGTTCGATGAGCTGGATGACCTGGGGGATGCAGATGAACTGCTCGAGGCCCTCGAAAGCGGTGCCTATGTGAGTATCTTCAGAGTTGATCTAGTGATGACGGTGTATCACTTTCAGTCAAGTAAGCGCAGGTTTTATGACATGGGAGCAACAATTTAGACTTAGAAATGGTTGCAGTTTACGTTTGATTGAAAGATATTTCTTCATGACGTTAAGTTGTTTTGTAAAAAAGATGTTGTTTTGGGTTCTCAGGCAAATGAAGGTCATCTGGATTTTGATATCGACATTCCTCCTTGGAATGAACTGGACACAAGCAGCACCTGCACAGGTATGGCGACGGAAGTAATATTTTTTGTTTGTGTTTAGCTTCCATTAATGCAACATTTATTATCAGACATATAATTAGAAGTCATGTTTGTGAATTTGATTTTTTTTATGATGAAAAAAAAAGATTTAGGGGTATTTATTAGCTATATATTGAATTCCACATTATTTGGTTTGGTGTTTTACTTTGTTTTGGATGCTAGTTTTGTTTTGATTTTATTGTTCTCATGGCATAGCATGGTATGCAATGTAAAAATAGGAAACAATTGGTATGTTTCAATATGTCCATGGCTGCCCAGTATTGTGGCCAGTCTTCTATTTCTGTTCTTGGCAATTCTCTAACCTTTTAATTTTGATCCCAACTTTGCTTTGAGAGCTTTAATATAAGCAGATATAGGAACAACATTCAAAATATTTCTCTAGTGTTTTTGCAGTCTTGGTTATTATTTATATTTACAACTTTTTGCATGTTATCAAAATTTTGTGCAGCCATGAGAGACGTTGCAGTTTGAGGTGAGTTTTTGGGACTGTGCTGCATTATTTTCCATGTTAATGACTTGATTGTTTGTGTCCGTGTCTTTGTGCATCCAGATGGTGAGGTGAGTGTGGACTCTCTGTCTCCTTCCCACACGCTGAGCTCCGTCCCCTCTCCTGCTTCAGTGGAAGCTTTGTCTCCATCGTCCTTACACGTAAGAATCTGTCCTCAAAGCTTTGCCCTTCCCCAGCTTTCTGCATTTGAATTTGGATTTCCAATGCAAATTTTTTTTACAATTGCTTTGGTTGCGAGCATTTCCATACCGAACCATCTCTGAATCCACTTTGGACCAAAGAATTATTTTGTTTTCCTTCAGATGTGGATTGAATATTGATGGGTGGAATAATAGTTAAGAAACTTATTAATACAATCTGTAAACACCTTGTCAGATTAATAACGAACTGTCTGTATGAGCTGTGGGCCAACCACTCATTAAAAAAAGGTGCCAACAACTTCAGACACATTAGCATAATTTAGCGGGCAGATGTTATCACAGTGTGTCAAAACAAGGGTAAGGGTTACAGTTTTTTTTTTTTTTTTTGCCCAACAGTCGGTACACACTTGTCTGCTAATTATCCTGACAATTCAAGGACGCACATGTCAGCTGGGAGAATTTGAAAAGCCACTCATATTTTATTAATGCGCTGCAAGTTTGAGATGCATTAGTTAGAACTGACTTTATGCTTTGTATCATATCCAAAAAGTCAAGCATGTTTAGCTGTAGAAGAAAATTACTATTGTCGGTGCTGCTTTCAGTTTGTTTGTAGAAGTCTGTTCAGGTCTTGTACTTAAAAATAACTGTTGACAAAATGTTGCAGAGATCTTACATTGTATCTATTTCTCCATGCAGGATGAGGCTCTGTCCCCTCAGTCACAGCCTTCCCCAGTTTCAGTTTCGTCCGAGTCCAGTGATTTTTCTGAAGTCTCTCTGCCACCCAAGAAGGTTGCAAAGAGGAGCACTCAATGGACAAGAGGTAGTGAATGTTTAAGGCTTGCACGCACAATGTCATTCCAAGTGCTTAACAGGAGAATGGGGAAGCAGATTAAATCAAAACAATAAATACATTAAAAGAATAATAGAAAAATAAACTCTGACCAATTAATTGTTTTCATGTACAGGCTGGTAGACGCTGTACTGTCACAGAAATAGCAAGCTGTTTTATTGGACTAATTTAAGAGATATAATGCTACATAATCAAAAAATGTGAGCTATATGGATATAGAACAAAAGTGCCACCTCAAGCAACTCCACAAGTAATGTTTGCTAAGATTTATAATTATCAGGTGGTACAAAGAACACGTAATAACAAATTTATTGTTTGCCTGGTGTTGACCAGCCAAGCAGCAGGGAGCTCCAGGAATACCAAAACAGAAAGATTTAACATGTTAGGCAGCTTCTAGTGCTCACATTTTTCATTTAGCAATTATTTCACCATCATCTAGGGTTGTTATTATTGTCATAAAAAAAATTATGTTAGAAGTGTGAGAGCTACCCCCACCCCCAGATATTTTAACTGTAAATGCAAATTTCCTGGCTTGGGCAAAATAAAGTTCTTTTTTTTTTTCCTTTTGTATCTTGTCCCTCCCAACCCTTGCAATTCAAATACACCCATGCCACAGCTAAACCTGCTCAGCATGCAAAGAGGCCAATTCAGATGGGCTCACAGATCTCCATCCAGCCCAGACCGTTGATGGCAGCAGCTCCTTTGCAGCCCAAGACGATAATCATCCAGCCCCTGCAGACCACTGTGCTACCTGTTGTCAAACCGGCTCCAATCAGCATCCAACCAGCACCCCCACCAGGTCAGTTCTCACACTGCATAAAAGATTATTTTGTTGTGCTCTGTATTCCAATACGACACCTGACCACCAAGAGGTCAGGTCTCGTATATTGTATTTTAGAGATATTAATATATTTATTGTTCGCCTTTGCCAATTAATTCTGTTCGATGAAAAAAAAAAAATGCTGTTTTTGATGGAGCCAGCAGATGGCACTGTGATCTCAGTTTTTTTCTCATCAGTGAACCTTACCTACTTCATTGGAAAACAGTGAATAAATATGACTTTTAGGTCTTGAACACCCAAAATGTGTAAGTATGACATACATTTTATTTGTATACTCAGGCAACATGAACATTGAAGTAAAATCATAAACGTACCAACATGTCTACCAATGTCCTAAATATGCGAATATCCGCTGATGTGGGTGGTTTTCATTAAAGTCATCAAGGATTTTTTTTATTTTTTTTTTATGTCTTTTGCTGGCCTTGATTTGGAGTTTTACATAAGCACCATGAAAGCCAGAATAAATACTTATCTCACCTCATGGAGCCCAAGAGGGTGGGATGGCTGACCTTTGCTAAAGTGGATTTGAACTTCTGGCGTGTTTGCCTGGTGTTGACCAATATCTTGAAAAGTTTAGGACAAGACATCCTGACCTAGATCGAGTCACAAGATGGGAATCCAAGCTGTTTGTTTGAAAATCTGGTTTGTGTTTTTTTTACCTGGGGAGTGCCATTTCATTAAAAAAGTAATGAACTCTTTTGAGTGTGATCCACGGACAGTCTGTCTATTTCCACACAAACATATGTACTCATTGCTTTCTTTTTATTCCATCCTTGTAAATACTTCTCACATATGGTGAACTTTTGTTCTGCTGGCAAATTAGAGATTTGTTTACAAATCTAGTAAATGCTTTCACCTGATGAACACTGACAGAATTAAACAGTAAGACTGCTGGGTTTGTTTGGGTGAGAGTTGCTTTCATAATCTCGTAGTCATAAGTATAGGGCTCACTGAGTAATAGAACCAGATATTATTGTGTTTTTGGTCCTTTTTTTCCCCCCTATATTGGCCCATGTTTGTGTGAGTTCAAATACATAACTCACGAGCCTCTCAGTTTGGAATGTGGACGTATAAAGGCACGGGTCACCGTGCCAAACATCTTCACCACCTGTACTTTAAACACACAGAGCCCAGTTGAAGGCAAAGGGGTAGGACACACAGGCCGATGGGATTTTGTGAGACTTGGGCTGTGTCAGATGTAGGTTAAAACTCTTAAAGCAGCAACTTGATTCAACTTCTTTCATAAAAAAGGACATTTGCAAGTTTGAACTTTTTCAGTTCTTTGAATTTCTAAATTATACAATAAAAGTTTCACAGCAATGAGAACAAAAACAAAAAAACAATGTATATTCTCTTACCTTTTTTTGTTTGTTTTTTTTGGCCTCCTTAGCTAGATTATGTTTTTTTGTTTTGTTTTCTCCTTACTCAAACTCTCAACAAAGTATAAAAAAAAATTAATTGGCGCCTCAGTTTCTAAACTATTGATATCAGATCATCTGGTTCTTTCATGTCAGGAACTCAAAGTGTTGGGCAGCTAGACATGTTTAAAATACATCACTGCCTGTTTTTATGTTCACTTCTTGCAAGACTGTATTTGAGATTATTGACATAATTCTGTTAATCTGATAAATCTTAGTTTTTCCCAGAGCTGAAATGTTTGACAAGTATGTTCTTGGTGAAGAGACTGTATTGGCTGCTTCTGCTTCCTGCTGCATGATGAGCAGCAGAATCACTGGCCATTAATTCTTTGCCAAACAAAGCAAAAAGTTACTTTATAACGCAGAGCAACTCAGTCTGTAAGTTTAGTTCACACAGCATTAAGTGGAGTTGCATTAAATAGCAGTAATACTATTGGCTATTATCAGTCATATTAATAGAAAAATTAATCAGACTGTCTTTATTTATTTTGAGTTTAACTTTAATAAAATTGGGCTTGGACTTGCTATCTGCAAATACTGAATATTAAATGACTTAAATTTCTCAAAACTAACATCAACAAAAAAAATATCCGTCTCCCTGTTGTGTAATATTTTGCTACAGTCTAACCAAGAGAAAATAAATTGAGTCAAAGACATTGTTCTTTCTCACTGTTGAATTTATGGCAAGAAAAAGAACAAGTTTGGAAACAATTTTAAACTTTAGAAACAGTAAAGTGGGGGGGGGGGGTCGTAGTTTATTTTTAGCAAAAGTAGATATGTGTAAAACTAGTTAACTTCTTTCAGCTGTTTATTACTCTTCATGTTAGCATAGATGAGTGTTGGTCTATTTCTTCGGTACAGAAATATTGAAAAGGTCGTTTTAATAACAAATCAGAATAGCATACGCCACGTAGTAACTTTGCCTAAAATTGCTCTGGAACCACCCGTGCTACATAATTTATTTGAAAAATGTCCAGTAGACAGGATAAAGGCAATGTAAAGATGAGGTCTTGTTTTGCTTACTTGCTGCTTTAAGTGTAACTACTCACAAAGTTCACACTGTGTAATCTGTTTCTGACAATGCTGTACAGCAATGACAGAGCAAAGCTTTGGTGTTTACAAGCAGTGACTGAAGTCTGTGGCATACTTTTAATCTTAACAACAATGTTAAAGATACACTACTTATTATAAAAGATATCCAAAGTGAAGCTCCCCGTGAAGACAAAGCGTCCTCTTCTGCTTAGTTATGCGGTTTGTATAACTGTGATCTAATTACTGTTCGTGAAACTCGAGGTCATACGCACCTATTCGTGTAATCACAGTGTGTTGGTTGTACTGTAAACATATGATTACAGTAAAGCTTGTAATTTAAAAGACGTGCATGCTCTGTGTCTTTCATTCAGGCCATCCTATCGTGCTGTCCCAGGCGAGCCAGCTTCTCCACATCCAGACACCACAGGCCGTCTCTGCTAATGTGGTTGCTGTGCCAACACTCAACCAGGACAAGCATGTTCCGGTAGCTGCTCCCCCGCTGGTTTCTGTCACGCTTCGAACCCCTTCCTCAGATGACGACGTAAGTCAATTAACGTTGAGACGTCAGCACACAGAGAAGGAAACGGAGCATATACTCTTGTTTTAAGAGCTTCTGGAGACTAATACTTAACACATAATTAACACTATCATGGTTTTCATTGAGTGAAAACAGTTAAAATCCTGAACCGTTTTGTGGAAGTCAACAAAATTAGTGCTGCTCCAGCTTCATTCGAATATTGGAAAAAAGTAATAATATCAGCTTTATTTGAGAATATTGTGCACACAAACGTTATGATCTCTCATTATAGACATTTAAAATATCAATGTATAAGAAGGCAAAATATTTTTTTGTCTTCCTTGTAAATATATATTCTACCGTACATTGTTTTTACAAATGAGATGAAAGACATGGTAGATTTAGTCCAATAAGCATGGTATCAATCAGGCACTCTGACTGTTGAGTAAACATAGAAGAATGCCTTTCAAAGACAGATATTTACTTCACCAGAAGATAACTGGAAGAAAATGGATGGATGGATATTTAGTTGATGATATTTTTAAGCTTCCTCTCAACTTCCAGCATTTCATAACACAAAACCACAGGGTGCCGTTGGTGGACTGCCCTCTAATTGTTCTACTCTTTATAACATTATAACAAACTCAAATACAGATAGATATTTATTAATTTATTTTTATTTTGTTGAGTTAATATCTTTTAGTGCTGTCAAACTTCAGAAAATACTTATAGATGCTGCTTAAAAGAAATTGAGAATTTAGAAACATCAGGTGCATGCAGAGTCCGACTGCTTAACAGAGATGTTATTGGCTAGACAAGAATGGTAACACATTACATCTCAGTTTGTGTATTTAAGATGCACACATGGCTCCATTTTAAATCTGTTTTTGTGGATTGGTGCATCTGTCTCGTTTTCTCCCTCTGTCAGATAGCAGCTATGCAAGCAAGTTTAAAGGTTGTCGTTCAAAGCTGTTTTCTTACCATTAGTCTGCCAGTTAATTATTTCATTGAATATATAATGCCTTCAGCTGTTGTCTATGTATGGGCATGCAAAGGCACGTGCATATGCACTTTCCTGCAGCTGCACGGAATTATAGCTCGCACGAAAATGCTCACTTACTATGTAATGTATGACATTTTGATTGTCAAGCTCACACTCTGACTGGATGGATCAAGTCCAATCCAAACTTGGTCTTTGGGACCCTTTTTCTTGTATTTGCTTTAATTTCACAAATCATTGACTTTTAAGTTGTGTTTAAAATGTGAAAATAAAATGCTGATGGAAAGGCACTTATATATATATATAAGTATATGTGTACATATATATATATATATATATATAAATTCCCTTCTCACCCACTGCGGGTGGTTCTTATCCTCTGAGCTCGGGTCCTCTACCAGAGGCCTGGGAGCTTGAGGGTTCTGAGCAGTATCTTTGCTGTGCCTAGAACTGCACATTTCTGGACTAAGATGTCTGATGTTGTTCCTGGGATCTGTTGTAGCCACTGCTCCAGTTTGGGGGTGACTGCCCCGAGGGCCCCGATGACCACAGGCACCACTGTGGTCTTCACCTTCCAGGCCCTCTCCAGTTCCTCCCTGAGGCCCTGGTATTTATCCAGTTTCTCGTGCTCCTTTTTCCTGATGTTGCAGTCACTCGGTATTGCTACATCCACCACAACAGCTTTCCTCTGTTGTTTATCCACTACGACAATGTCCGGTTGGTTCGACCTTACCATTTTGTCTGTCTGGATCTGGATGTCCCACAGGATCTTAGCTCGGCCATTCTCCACCACCTTTGGGGGTGTTTCCCACTTTGATCTCGGGGCTTCCAGTCCATATTCTGCACAGATGTTTCTGTACACTATGCCTGCCACTTGGTTATGTCGTTCCATGTACTCTTTCCCTGCCAGTATCTTGCACCCTGTTGTTATGTGCTGGACTGTCTCAGGGGCCTCCTTGCACAACCTACACCTTGGGTCTTGTCTGGTGTGGTAGATCTGGGTCTCTATTGCTCTGGTGTTTATGGCCTGTTCCTGGACGGCCAGGATGAGGGCCTCTGTGCTGTCCTTGAGTCCAGCTTTTTCCAGCCATTGGTAGGACTTTCTGATATCAGCCACTTCAGTTATTTGCCGGTGGTACATCCCATGTAGGGGTTTGTCCTCCCATGATGGTACCTCCAGCACCTCAACTTCTGTTCCCCATTGTCTGAGACATTCACTGAGTAGATTGTCTGCTGAGGCTTTGTCCCTGATGTATCTATGGATCTTGGATGTTTCGTCCTGGACAATGGTTCTCACACTCACTAGTCCTCTGCCTCCTTCCTTGCGGCTCGTGTACAGTCTCAGGGTGCTGGATTTGGGGTGGAACCCTCCAAGCATTGTTAGTAATTTTGTGTCTTAACATCTGTGGCCTGTATCTCCTCCTTTGGCCAGCTAATTATTCCTGCAGGGTTTCTGATTACTGGCAAGGCCTAGCTGTTTATTGCCTGGATCTTGTTCTTGCCATTGAGCTGGCTTCTCAGGACTTGCCTTACTCGTTGGCAAAAAAAAAAAACAATTTATAAAATTCTCTAGAGAACTATTGCTACTGCAATAAAAGATTAATTTATTTTATGGGTCTTTAAATATTTTTACCAGGGGCGTTAAAAGTTTGGAGGGTGTTGTTTATCATTTATGGAGAAAATGACATTGTCATTAGCCTTTTATGAAAAAGTAATGTTCCACGGATGAGTTACCTATTTTTTCTGCTTTGTTTATTATGTTGCCAATAAGTGTAGCTGAAGTGGAGTGAAAGATTCAGAGAAGATGTCTCCCACACAGATTCACTTAACCCCACTCAGCTGAGATTTTTAGGGATTTGATAATGCTACGTTTCAGCAGCAGGGACTTTTGCAGATAGTCTACATGTGAAAAAAAATGTTGGTGTGTTCAGTTTGTGATGCATCTTTGCGGTTGTTTGTTTTACATTTTTATGAACCCTTCAGATTCTTCCTTAAGACTTGTTGGTTGGGTTTTTCTACTTTTTCATCTTGGTTATTTGTTTCTGTTGTGCAGACCTGAAGTTTAATGACAAATGTCACTTTTATTGTGTTCTTAGAGCTTTTTGTTTTTTCCTCACAGCATTGTATCTTTATTTATTTTTTTTATTCTTTGGTCTGTTTTGTTTATACCATGGAAAAAACAAAACAGGAAAAGAAAAAAGCTGTAAATTAAATAAGACCTATTAATTCAGGCAGTCTATCACTTTACTGGTTAAAACCCAAAAAAGCAAAAATATGTATCCAAATTTCTCTTTATTATCGTTGTCTAAAGCTGACTTGTGGGCCTGATGCATGTGAAAGGGAATACCTTCAGTTATGACCTAATGCTTCAGTATTTTTGTTTTATTAGTCTGGGCAATTTATCTTGAGCCTAACAATGCTAGAACTTGTCCAGTTATTGTGGGTATAATTAAGCGTGGAGACACACTTTTCCTGCCAAATCTAGAGGATGATGTGAAGGAATTTCAGACTCTAGTGGCCAAAACAAATACCAAATTGTGAAGGTAAGGTCAGTAACATCTGCAATAGGGGGTTTCAAAGAGAGGGTCTCAGTTCCTTAATTGTGAGGGAAGGAGGGATGCTGGGTACACTTGTTAATTCCCAAAGGAAAGTTGTGGAAGCTCATAAAATAAGATGTTAGATTTAAAAGGTTTGTTGAATGTTTAACAAAACAAGTCAAGTCCCATAAAATCTGTCAAAAGATTTCAGCTGGTGGCAGTTTAAGCAAATGCGGTGATGTCAGTGAATGTGGAGTCAGAGCCTGAGGAGGCGATTCACGCTGTGTGAGAGTGTATGCACTACTTGCGTCCTCAGCAGCTGTGCTCACACGCTTCAGCTTGGCTTGCTGTAGAGATTGTAAAATAACTCCTAAAGATGACATGCGTGAGCCAGGTGCTGCTGCAAGTTATGTCTTCAGCTAGCCCATGGATGTCACTGCTCCCGTTTAGTTTAGTTTTTTTTTTTTCCATTACTGTATTTTGGCCTGGGTGTGCAAACGGCTGCTAAAGATTACACGCTTCAGGCAGGTGCTATGCAGAACGGAGCCCTTTGTGACAGCTGTAAACAGCTATCAGGGGATTGGATCAGTGTAATGTAATAGGCTGCTATACAACAAAGGATTACAATGTGTGTGTGTTCTACACCAATGGAAAAAAGTCCAGATGGAAACTCATGGATGCAAGAAATCCTCCAATCTTTTGAAATGAAGATGACTTGAATTATGTTGAACAATTGGGAACTGCTAAAGAGGCAGTATTATATGTTTTCCAGGGACAGTGCCATTTTCTAGCACAGTCAAGTAACTATGTTAACTTCAGTTGTTATAAAAATGCTATATATCAAATATTATTTAAGAGAAGTTTTACCTTTTAATGTAACGGCTTAAAATTGTACCTTCATCTCTTTAAAAACTCCTGCTCTCTCTGAAACTCTGCCTTCAGGAAGTCATCCCAACAGCGCTCCTCTATTAATGTTTTAGCAACATTTTTACACCAAGAAGCAGCTTGTATAAGGAGCTCACCAAATGCACAGTTGCATCAGGTGTTTGTTAATTTCTGCTGGCTAGTCTTAAGGAACTGAGTAAGGGCATTGGGGGGCAGAAATGCTCTGTGAGACTGAAACTTGGAAGCTGCAGCTCCGAGGAGGAACAAGGTCCACCCAGGCTTTGTGCACAGCTGAATGGTTGCTATGACAGATTAGAGGATTTCTCATGCATGAAAGAATTACAGCAACATTCCAGGTATGATTCAGATGAGGAAATAACATTATAGCAAGCTGTACATTTTCCATAATACTGCCCCTAGAAGGAAGCTTATTCTTTATATCCCGCTTCATAGTTTGAACTTTATTTTTTCACTTTCTATCAGTTTAAAAACAGATTTGTAGTACATATAACTGTCCATATAACAAGAAAATTGTATGATTACCAAAAATATATCAAGTTGCTTACATTATTTAAATTACAACATAGTAGGTTCAAAACAATCATATGATCGGAATTGAGGATTAAGTGAAAGTAGAAACATGGTAAACGTTAAACTAAAGTAATATTCAATGGAAAATAAATGGTGAGAAATGCACATTAACAGCAAAATCTTCAAACTTGTCACTTGTTTTAATGAATTGAAATTTCTTTTGATTTGGTTTCTGGTGTAAAGCTGGAAAGGCACCAAGCAGAGATTCTGTTGCTGACTCCAGATCTCTAAGTTTTTGTTTAGTTTTTTGTTGGAAGCCATGACCTGCTTAAATTTGATTTTAGGCAATTGTGTCTTCGCTTTAATTTAAAGCAAAATGACTTTTACTACTCTGGAAATATTCAGTTTGTAATAACAAACTTAATAATGTCGTATTTTGTCCTTAGTTTCCTGTATTAGTGATGAGCATGGTGAAAGCACATAGCACAGTTTGCGTTGCTGTGCACTCTAAAGGTTGAAACTCAACAACTTTACTGTAAAATGCTCAGCTAGTTGAAGCAGTCTGTTGAAAGCTTCTTACAGCTTTAATCTTTTTTCTTTTATTTTTTAAACCTGCCTGTGAACTTCGAGATGGCCAACCTTGAATCTCTTTCCTGCATTGACAACTTGGACATATAATTGTTTTATTATTATTATTATTATTATTATTATTATTATTATTATTTGTGAGATCTATCGAGACTGGGTAAAAAATATTTGATTTCCAGTTTCCAACACAGGCACCGGTCACTGCCTGTCAAATGTAAAATCTTCCGATCCCGGTCACAAGCAGAATGACCAATCTCGATGCAGCTCATTTCCCTTCTCAATGAGCCTTGAAATCTTGAAAAAAGGAAACTCCTAAAAACTTAATGGGAGTTAGGCATGCTGGGAACTGACTCCCATTGTTTTACCCTCGACAACTCTTCCTTTTCTGTCTTCACCTGCATTCATCTGTTGTTGAAGTTGAAGTTGAATGGACATTCGGCCCCCAGAGAGGAAAATGACTTCTGGCATTTCTCGCATAAACACACACAGACCTCCTCAGTATACTCTCTAAAGTTGGCCACTGTATCTTAGCACGTTTCTAAGCTATTCTTGTTGACCTTTCTCACCGTCACAAAAACCAACCTCGAACCCGCATTGGTGTTAACCTCTTCACAATTCCAAGGTTCTTTATTAAAACATGCCTCGTTCTGTCCCAAATTCTCCACCTCGTTCTCATTGTCAAGTCAATATAAAACTTCCCTCCCGCTCCACAGTTGTCCCTGGTAACCGCTTGTAGCATTCCCAGGCTGGGGGTGATGGCACGGCTCCCAGTTCTGGGCTAAGAGACAGAGGGGTTTCTCAGGAGACAGAACACAAATACAGAAATACAAATAACTTAATCGCCATTGGAGCTAGAAGGCCTGTGTTCATGGAGGCTGACCCTGAGTAAAATGATTGCTTTGGAAAAATAAAAACTGCTGCACATAGGTGGCAGGGGTCTGCATGGACAGGTACTGCATTCCCTATGAGCTCATTGCAATTTATGCACTATTTAGGTTTGGATGCAGTGACTAGATTTCACTTCTCTTCTCATTGAGGTGAAGGAGAAAGATTTGCGAGGTATGGTTTACGACTGAATTATTCATTAATTCGTTTTTATGCATTATGTATTTTACGTTTGTTCCGACCAACTCAGTCTAAATGCAGAAGTTAAGCCCGGACATGTCTCAACTCCATCCTGACATTTAGGACACATAAAAATTTAGGATGTTTATGTGTCTTGGATGTAAACCCAGTCCTCGCAGAATCACACACTCCATAAACACATCCTTTCTGACATTTGAAACAGTCATAGCAAATGACCTCTTGACCTCTGAGATTCTGTTATAAATATATTTATGCCAAAGTACAGATGAGTGCATAGTGGGGCTCTCTCTGGGACAGTTAAGACTGGGATTTGTTTTAGAGGGTTCCATGACACAAACACATCTTGAATTTGAGTGTTTATTATTGTATCACTGTGATAAATGGAAGTGAAAACAGATGTGACACGGTTGAGTCCATTTACATCTTTTGGATCTGCTTTTCATCCAGTAGGTTCTTTGCTAAAAATCATTTTTTTCTTACTTTGTGCTTTGTACATGTCTTGTAATATTCTGTTTTTCTTTTCTTTTTCTGAACTTTTATTTTCCACCCATTTCATGAGAGGGGATTCAAGTGTACATTATAGCTCCTATTTGATATGAAAAAAGTCATAAACACTGACACTAAACTGATGTACTTACCTACTTACCTTAGTATAATGTTTTTTGGCATGTCAAAATGAACAGATTTTAATTTTTTGTCTAAATGACAAAATATTGTCCATGATTGTGCAGGGCCAGGTTTGCTTCGAGCCCACAGGTCATGGAAGACGTGGAAGAACACGCTCTGATCAGATTAGAAAAAAAATAAAATTTTTAGCCTACATGCAGAACACCATGTGGAGGGAAACTAATAAATTATGCTGATTGACCTAACCTTCTGTGAATCATGGTAATGGCAGTATCATGCTGCTTTTTCCGGCAGGAAATCTGTAAATGTATTAAAATGACCCAGTAAAAGTCCCTAAACTGACGTTTACTGGTATTTTCTATCAAATCTGAGATTAAGCTACATGAAGAGACATACCCCCAAAACCTGAGTGAATATTATGCCACGCTTTTCTTTCTTTTTTTACAAGAGTGATAAAACTGTTTCCTTCCAAAGCACTAATGTGCATTGTTGCATCACATGACATGCATTGAGGATTCTGGCTGTACCATGTCAACATGTAAAAATATCCACCAGTAATGAAACAATCGTGGGTCACTGTACGTCTTAGATTAAAATGGGCAGAACATAAACACAACCTCTAAACTTGTGTTCCTGTTTTTGTCGCGCTCTCCCATCAGTCCCGGCTGTCTCAGAAGCAGCAACGCATGATAAAGAACAGGGAGTCGGCATCGCTCTCTCGCAAGAAGAAGAAAGAGTATCTGCTCTCACTGGAAGCTCGTCTGCAAGTAGCGCTGTCTGAAAACGAGGTGCTCAAGAGTGAGAACGGCAATTTGAAGAAGCAGCTGGAAGGCCTGCTGAGTCAGGTGAGAAATATTTTGAATCGGGCCTGAGAAGACAACGAGTCGGGACAAAATAGTGTAGTAACATAAAAGTAATGTTTTCGCAGAACTCAGTTCTTAAAGCAACAGCACCCAAGAGAAGAGCGGTGTGCCTCATGGCAGTTCTGGTGTTCCTGGTGCTAAATGTGGGACCAACAAGGTGAGAGTCGCTCTGTTGGCATCTGTGCTCTACGGTGATTTGATTTGGTGGCTGAAGTTTTGTTTGAAACTAAAGGAGAGCTGAAGATGTCAGATACTGTTGCTGAACAGCTCCAAAAACCACCGCGAATTGTAACCCTGTAAATGTCTTTGATTAACGGAGAAAGCCAAACGGGAAGCCCCGTGACTCAAGATTCTTCCTCATGTTGGAGGTTTAACAGAACAAGCCAGCTGAAAATGGTATAAAACAATGAAGTATTTTATTGCTTTTTGTCTGCACAGGAAACCAAATGTTTATGGATTTCTTCAAAAATAAACTTGTTAGGTTAGCACTGACGTTGACTTTATCTCAATAATTCTTCACTGTAACAATGACTGGCATTTAGTCCAGTTGAAGGTGCAAGTCTGGTCTCATTCTTGTTTCATGTGCTATAATTGGGAAGGAAATTATTGGTAGCATGCCCGTGCCCTTTTCCTTTGTTGTTCACACAGTTTAAACAAAATCTCATCTAATGCGTAATGACGGTTCAAAACTGGTTTGCTATTACAAAAGTCAGAGGAAGACAGAGCCCAAACATCTAAAACATGTTTTATGTTGCAATTTTTCTTGTGTTGTTTGTAATAACACTTGACAAATTATGATTTGAACTAAAAGCCTAACTGAGATTTAAAAAATAAAAAAAGCTTTGTTATTGCCAGTAGACGGAGAAATTGTGTAATTCCACAAACTAAAACTCAGCCTCCATCTCCAACAAAAACATCAGATTCTGTTTTCATTTTACAAAAATGTTTTCTTTTGGGAATAGCTTTTTCCACAAAGATGTAAGCATGACTTGTTTGGAGAGATGATATGCTCTGCCTACTTTCTGAGCTGGAAAAATGCTCTTTTGGTTGTATTCTAGTTCTAGTTCTCTGTACAGAATAAGTTTTCCTTTTCTCATCTTAGCTGAACTTTTTATACATTTGATATATTTTATCTGGATTTTATCCCATAGACCAACACTAAGTGGGGCATATAAAATTAAAGACATGTTTTTTTTTTTTTTTTTTTTTTTTTTTTTTTCAAATAAAGTGTAGAAGATGTTTGTATTTGCTTCTTTTATTCTGATCAATTAAATCTCGGCGACTGTCTTCAGCGATCACCTAATTTGTGTGCCTGTTTTTTTTTTACAAGAGCGCCAAAAAGAAAAACGTTTTTTTTTATTATTATTTTAAAGGAAGCCATAAAAAGTCACATTTTGCAGTTTTCCCTAAACCATAAACAGAACATAGCAAATGTGGAAGAAAGTGACCCCTTTTGACCCTCTTTACTTGTGTAGAAAATGCTGCTTGTGGCAGAGAAAACTAATACTCCCCACCACAGTGAACAAACCAAAACAACTCTGAGAGCTGGCAGCATCATTTGCAAAGGTTTTCTATTAATACTGCCCTGAATTTAACTTCTTTCACATTCCCATTGAGCCAAGTGTTGACTCGATGGAGCTAAAATATCCTGCCCAGCACACTTTTTCATTTATTTTAATGAAATGTTTTACATTTATGAACCCTTTTCATTCTACTTCCAATTATGATTTAAACTGTGTTGGTTTATGACATCATCTCACAATGTAATACTTTGAAGTTTATGGTTTTAATGTCACTCTGTGTCTGAGAGTTTAAATGGTGTAACCATAAGCCCTAACTTGTACTTCCAAGCTGATTTTTTTTATATCTGCAGTTCTCTTCAAAATAATTTATTTTAAAATGAACCCCCGTATCATTTTTTTCTTCTCTTTATCAAAGATTCTTATTTATCCTTTACTATGATAAGCAAGGGGCAGTTGAAGATTTTTCACATCTTCCTGACTGTCTGTGTCATTGTCAGTTTGTTTCAGAGGGGCTCCTTCTCCAACCTCGACGTTGCTCCCATGCATCACAGTGGCAGACACCTCCTAGATTTCTCCGAATCCGACGTGGTGGCGGGTCCCGAGCTCACCAGCACACCCTCAGAGACGCCAGACAGGTGGGAATGGAACTAAACCAGCATAGCTCACGTGTTTGTGCTTTCCCAGTGTGTTAGTAAGCCAGGATGCACCTGTGCTTGGATTCTGCCTCACCCTGTTCAGCTCATTTTTTCCACCTGTAAACATACAGGGAACTGATTAACAACTTGTGTCAGCCTTTATGTTGGCTACAGACCTACGGCAAAACAGCTGGTGCTTGTACTTTGAGTAACAAGGTGGAAAAGTGCACTGACGTTTAGCTCTGTATTGTTGATAACAGTATATTTTCACAGCAGTCTATATATTTGTCTTTCGACTTTAAATTACCTCTATGAGCAGTCACATTTTGGAAATTGCATCAATAACATTCCTTTATTGGCAAACTACCAGAACCTGTGTGTTTTGCAAGGTGGCCGTCTAATGTCTGGACAGCATTACCAGCCTGCGTTGCATGCTTGCTCCCTTGTCACATGTTAATTTAAACCATTCACCAGTGGAATCGGGTTTTTCTGCAGCATTTTACTGGCTCAGGCAGGAAGGAAGACATTAGCCTTTGCTCAAGGGGTGATGGCACCAAACGCAGCGGAGCAACGAATGACACCGTGGGGGCCGCAACATTAATTAAGGTCCTACTGAACTGAAAGGTGTGCTTGTGTGTGGCTGGAGGCTTACTTGAGGCCCTGGATTAAAAACAATATATGTAATTAGGTCTTAATGATCTGACATATTATCTGCTGAAGCTGTTTCCAAAGCATTTAGAGGCAAAAAAAAAAAAAAGCTCACATTAGGAAAGCCCAGGAGAAAGATTAAGTTAGTTGCATGTTTTCCAACCCTCCATTTAGGTTGTTTCTGAATGTGGACAGTCACCATCAGCATTTCAACTGTCTGAATCATTCAGGCGGTTGAATGATTCAGACCCAGAGAGGAATCGCAGTTGTGATGAAATCTAGAGTAGAATAACAAATGGAAAATGATGTAAAAATCTGTGCTGCTAATCACCAGTTTATGTAAACCCTGCGTCTCTTGGACCGTCGTCTTCATCCGACATCGACATCTTGGGTGCGGCCTGTTGATCCCTCACTTTTTTCTGTCTCTGGTGGTCATTCATTCAACAGTCTGTCTGCCAATCTGTAATTATTTTTTTTTTCCATTCATTAGTGTGTTTTCAGTTAAACATATATATATATACGTGTGTATGTGTATATGTATTTTTTTATCTGATGGCATCTCTTTTGATGTTGTTGCAGATCGGAGGATAAGGCACTAATGGTCGTGAAAAGACCCGACTTTCTCAGACCTCCTCCCCCCTGCCAGCCTTCTGTCAACAGGACCAAGTGCATTGAGTAAGTACTGAAATATTGTTTTGACATTTAGGTTTTCCACTTTTTTTTTTTCATAAAGTCACACAATCAATCAATTCTCACTGATCTAACTTAACAGGTTGGCTCATGAATTGAGGGGCTGGGTCCACCGTCATGAAGTACAGCAGACCAAAACCAGACGCATGAGTAACACCAACCATAAACCCATCAAAGACATACTGGTAATCCACAACAGAAATACAGACTTTGCTGATTGCTCTGAGAAAGCCACTTGATACATGATGCTCAGAATTTGTATTGGAAATGCCACCTCCTCTGTAAACCAGGTTGTGATCTGCAATGTTAGGTATTTCTGCAATTTAGATCTACCCTTTCACCACCTTTTCACCTCCACCCACATCTTCCCCTTTTTCCGCCTCTCATTTTCGACCAGGATTTAATCCGGCAGCCCTGAGAAAGTAAACATAACACTTCAAGGGGAGCTTTGGGATTAGAGCCCCCCTGCTCTCTTTTCCAACATTTTTCCTCAGAGAGGCAGTAATGAAGTGACTCTGAGACTTACGTGATCATTACAGTTGATTGGTTGTGTTAAGGACGTGTGTCATCCTGTCCCAAGTTTTAAACTACCTATTTTAAGGCTAAAGGTTTATGTGATGGACAGCATTGCTGCAGTTTCTTTCTTCTCTTTCGAACTGTTTCTTGATGTGTTTATATAAATATTGGAACTAATTCTGTTCATTTTCTCAGCAGAAAACGGATAAAAAGGAAGATGAAATTGTCCAAATTGTCACTGTCCCGTATGGAGAAAACACAGAGGAAAAGTGAGTCTTTTCTTTTCAGAGATGTTTGTTGTTGTCCTTTAGGCTTATTTTTCTTTTTTTGTGATGCAGCTTTAGATGATAGATTGACATTTTACATCCAGGGAACCCAGAAGTTACCTGTAACAAACTTTTACTGTTTGTTACAATGGACACTGAGGTTTTAAGGCAAGCAGACCTTATAAATAGAAGTCAAATGCTAAACAGTTCAAATAGTTACTATCAGGCTCATCCCCTTATGAGTAGAATGCATGGTTTATCTGTTGAGCAAATATTAGTTTATGTTCCCTATTTTTATTTTATTTTTATTTTGTTATTTAATCATTTGTTTAATCATTATTTAATCATAATGTTGTCTCTATAACCTTTTAACAGAAATTCAGGCAATGAGCTGCAGGTTTACTACGCACGTCAGCACGTCTACAGTGACTTCTTTGATGAGCTCAATCGCCGCCCAGACACTTTCTACGTGGTGTCTTTTCGGAGGGTGAGTTAAATCCTCATCATTCAGATGGAAGTAAATTACTCCTGGCTCACAAGGAGGATTAAATCCACAATTTTTATCTCAACTGGTGCCCATCTCCAGCGGCCATTGGGCGAGAGGCGGGGTTCTCGCCAGTCTCAGATGAATCCTTATCATCATTTGTCAATATCATCTCTTAATAGTAATGTGCATTTTGTTATTATGGGAACTCTCTCCTGGTATGGCCAACAAATACAAAGTTTCTAACAGGGTTTTTATGAAGAGATAAAGTTCATTACGGTTTTGCAAAATGAGATGGGGTGTTCTTCCATTCTGGCTTAATTGAGCAAATTTCAAGATTATGTTCTTTTGAAAAGTAAAAGTAAATCATTGAGAGGAAAACACATCTTTTATTGGATATATGTAGTATTTCACCTCTAATTTGGCACAGTGAAAAGCAGCCGTGGACCACTAAAGTCTCTTTAAGGTGGTAAAACCAATTTGCATCAGATTAAACACAATGTTGACGATCTACAATATGAAACAAAGCCTAGAAGTTTTTTTTTGTTTTTTTTTTGGTTTAACGTGTAAAACTACAATATTCTAATAAATAGTGAAAATTTCCTATTACTGTATGATCATATTGACATTTTTCAGTCCAAACCCAAATCTAAGTTAAGTTTCTTTGCTTTCTCAATTTGTTTTTGTCTCTGTTTCAATGATATGGACATTGCAATATTGAACAATATCTCTAGAAGGTTTTCCTTGTGCAGCACAAATTCCTGGGTTTTATTCTAAGAATTAAACTGTGATATTTGGAAAAAGGATAACATTAAAAAAAAATAATAATACATTTAAAAAATGTAAATAAAACACTGTGTGTTCTGAAGCCCTGCCAGAAGCACTGAAAACAGCGGTCCAGATCAAGATCTCATTCCTCAATATGAGAGTTTGTGTCTTACAGTGTTTCAGTAACTCTTCTTACTCCATTTATTTGCCTGTATTTTGTTTCCTGAGTCCCAGTGTGTGTATCCATATAAATATATGGGCCCTTGTTTTCTTCTGAACTCTGTGATGTTATTACAGAACTGCCAAAGCTCTGGATTAAATTTAAAATTTGTTTAGATTAGTCCATCCACTACCATGCAGACATGTGTTCCCCAAGGTGAAAACATCATGTTGCTCATTATCGCTCGTTCAAGGCCTCTCCAAAAGTTGAGGTCCCGCAGTTCATCACGTTGTACCAGGGTTGAGTAAACAAATAGCCAAGTTCGGGTCAAGTTTGTTGCAGCACCTGCATCTCTGATTCAATGGAAAGTAAAACTCTGAAGAAGGAAGGAAAATATGACACTTGTGCGCTGTCATTTTCCAGCTTTGCAGAACGTTTTGCATTGTGTTACCGTCAAGGCCTTTATGTACGTGCTCTAGGATGAGATCGTAGTTACTGCTAACCATTATTGTATGTTGTGTCAAGAAGGTTCAAGGAAACTCCAACTGCAGTCTTAAGATCAACAGCTCGCACGTAATTTGAGCAAATTCGGCGTCTTGCCATTGCACTGATGAGGAGCAGTGATGTGACTGACGTTTTCCGGCTTGCTCCCGCCCTCCAGTTTCAGACGCTGTGTCACACTTTTGAGTTCATCTGCTTGTCTTGGCTGAAGCTCATCCTTTGTCTTGCACTGCTGCATGCATCTGAGACGCTGAATCTGTCTCAGACGATCTTTCAGGAAAAGATTGTTAAAAACGATTTTGCTCAAATTAATGTGTTTTGATTAAGCCGACTTTTCTAAACATCTGTCATCACATTTATTTTCCTTCTCCGTTTTTTTTTTTTTTTTTTAAGTTTCACAAAGACCAAATTTTATAAGCAGTGTGTGATGAACTTGAGCTGTTGACAAATCAGTTGCTTTCTCAGTTTCGAAAATGGGCAAGTGTGGCTAGAAAATGCAGTGAAATCCAGCTAATCGAATAGTTTCTTGGCAAAGAGCATCTAAATGCAGGTTTGCTGAAATGTTATAGGCTATAAAATAAGTTATTCTGGCAGTTTTTTTGCTATGGCAGAGATAGACACGTTGATATTGTGATCAGACATTGTGGACAGGCTCAAATATAAACTCTCTTGGCAAGTTGCAGAAGAACCCCATGCTTCCTTTAAGCTGTTGACAAGCTTGTGGCTTCGTTTATTTACCAGACTAACCGACTTGAAGTCTAGTCCAAGGGTTTTCAGCTGTTACAGAGATTTAATGTTGAGCTTTCTATTTCGGGTTTTGATGTGTTTTTGGGATATTTCTCTTGATAGTCCTCTGTGTCTGTTATTCCATCCACTTTGCGCAAGTAATGCCCTCAGCACAAGTAATGTCCTCTTCAGAAATCACTTGTCTAGGTGGGTGAATTTCAGTCATTTCTCTGTCCAATCTGATGCGGAACTTGCTTCTCTACACACAGTGACAATAGTGGCCTCTGGGTTGCTTTTCAATATCCCAATCAATTTTCTTTACAAGGTTGAATTTCTGTGTCAGATACTTAACACCTGGACACAGTCAGGCGTCCTAAAAAGAAATATTCTTGCAAACGCACATCAAATGGATTTTTGAATGAATAAAGCAGAATATTAAGGGCTCTGCTCCAACCTTTTTGTAAATTCATGGACTTTAAAAATCCCACTTGAACTTGGAAGTTAACCAATTTAAATAAGTTCCACCGTAATTAGCTGTATTTTTAGGAGCTCCTCTTTAAAAGTTTCATGTTCATGCAAGCAGTGAGGTGCACTTAGCTGGCTTGGTGGACCGGGTTTCTTCCTGCGACTGATTCCAAAACTGCATACTTCTGATGCTTTGAAATTCATCCGATAACTGCAATAGAACCACAGCATTGATTTAGATTGTAACAACCTGTTGACAAACTCATGCAGCTGACATTTATTTATCTCCATGTGAGTTGCTTTTTCCACTCGATGACGTTCTCCTCATTGTTTTCAGGATCATCTTTTACTTCCTGCCACTAACCACAACAAAGGAAGTCGACCCAAGATGTCTGTTGTTTTGCCAGCCATGAACATTAATGGTAAGTGCTGCAGCACACGCACCACACTCAGAGCTTTGTTGCTCAGGACTTGTTCAAGCATAAAAAGGGAAGCTGGAAGCAGATTCAGAAAGTAGAGTGTCTTACTGGTGGTCTGCAACATATTTCATTAAATAAACTCTACTTAAAGGGGGAAAGTTATTTTTTAAATCAGTTTGTCTTTACAGTTATGCGTTTTCTCCTTATGCACTACTTTGTTTTTATTAAAGTAGAATATGGTTCTTTCTATTTAGTTCTTTCTGTGGTTCTTTGTATTTAGGGTACAGTTACTGTGTTGCAAAGTTGTGCTAATTCCAAATTAGAACTTTTTTTTTTTTTTACAAGTTCAGGAACTCATTCCTGCAATCAGAAAACTCTCACCTCTTTGAAGACATTTAGTGACCTAGTTGAACTATTATTAGAAGCTGAAAGCTTATGGAAGAAAAAAAAAAAGTGATTCTTCATTTTGGATATACAGATTAGCGAAGCTGCTGTCCTGAGGAATGTAATCGGTTGTAACACAGCTTGTCTTAGTGGGAGGTGATGAGCGTTTGCTTGGTTGCATTTGGGGAGGTAGGCTCTGGGGTGTTTTTACCAGCCCATTTGAGAAGCTCTCATCCATTTATTTGACTGCCTGCTATACATGAGTTACCCCTGAACATTTGATGTGCAAAAGCCTTTGACTTTCCCTTGCTTTTGTTGCAGAATTGTTGTCTTATGAATAATTACAGTGGCCATTTGGTTCTTATTTCTATGACCTCATGTAAGTTTTTCACCAAGGCCCTCAGATCTACTGGGCTGTTAGCACTGTTTTCCAGAGTTAGGTCATGAAGGATGGAAAGAGAGAATCATGAACAAATGTTTGTTAAATTTTACAAAATCTGTACACAGTGAACTCCAGTGTACTCTTTTTATGATTGTACTGGATGTTAATAAAATGGCTCTATTGGTTTCGACCCCTTATTGGTAATTTTTATCACATCTATAAAGTCATCAGGTTCTGCTGTTGTCTTCACCATCTGTGGCAACACACCAGCAGCAGTTTTGTTTAGAGATTATGAGTCGTGCCTGAGTTGGTTAGTCAGTAGGAAAAACGCAGCCATCGAGAATATTTTGGCAAAGATTGATGAAAGTAAACATTTGTTCTGGGTTTGTTTTGTTGCAGTGGAAAGTGCTGGTAGGATGAACCATTGAAATGCCAGTTGGAGACAAATCCAGCAAATCTTTTTCAGCTAGCAGCCAAACAAAGGTGGCATTCATAGCGAAATATCAGTCCTTTCAATTTGCACGAATTGTTGTCGATGTTGTAGAGTGTCTAATCTAATAAGCAAATAAGACAGCATTATATATTTTTATTAGGGATCTGACCTGAAGTCTTTGACTCAACATCAAAAAGTGCAATAAAAAACAAGCCAGCATAGGATAGCAAAATAAAGCCTGATTGGGATTTTGTGCAGCACACATGCCGTCTCCCTTTGCTTATAACCCCCATGTGTCACCCAGATGACAGCTGCTTCCCTTTCCCTTTTGATTTATGCTGACTTTATTTGCGACTAGAAAGTGCAATTCCACATACTTATAGGGCCAACATCCTTGGAAAAAAGAAAGGCACAGCTCTGTTAAAGAACTCCTCACTGTAAGATAATGCTTTCCAGCTCCCTGATGGTGTGCTACTTTTGGGAATGCCATACTCCTAAAGTCACTTAATGGTTCTCATCTGGAAGGAGGTGGATGGACTGTTTTAATTTCAAGTGATTGTCTGGTCTGTCTTGGTCAAAAACTGAATGCTGCAGATAGAGGTTTTGATCTTAGGGCTTGTGTGTTCTGCTTCACTGCCCGATTCGGTTCAGTAGTTCTGTTAAAAGTACCGCTTTGATCTGGCTCACCTTATAAGGACAGAATGGTGTGTTTATTTGACAATCGGAGTCTGAAAGTAGCTCAATCAAGTGGAAACGACATGTTTGGACGGAGAAGAATGTTTTTAGGATGACGACATGTACAGGTGGGGTGGTGCACTTCAGATTGCTTTATAGGATTCTCACTGTACATTGTGACGGACACAATAGAATTGAAATATATTTCATTGTCCCATAGTTTGGAAATTCAGGTGTCCTATTCACACAAAGGCAAAAATTAAAACAAATTTGTAAATTAAGGAAATGATAATGCAGTTATTAAAAATGGCACATCTGGATTTAAAGTAATAAGTAAATAATTGCTCAAATGTCATTTGAAACTTAGAGAAACTGCAAATAACAACAGACTAACAAAGACTTAAAGAGTCTGTTGCCAGCAGTGATGGTTATAAAGACCACCAACTCATTGCAGGAAGGATCTGCCATAATGCTGCTTTGTGCACCCAGGATGCAGCCCTCTGTCACCAGGAGAAAGACATCATACATCAGTGATTTTTATCTCATTAGCCATACGGGGAAAAAAATAAAAACTCTCAAAACTTAGTGCAAAATTCAGGGCCAGTGAGTTTTATGAAACGAGAGAAAACTTTTTCTGTAAAGATTCACTCAGTTATTTTGTCTCTTCAGATGTACAATATATATTTTAAGGTCAATATATTTTGCTGTATGTTAAGTACATGAAAAAAAATCCCTCTTTCTTATTTGGCTGGTCCTTTATTTCATGTTGCACACCAGTTGTGGTTTTGTTAATGATAAACATTAGAACTTGTTATCCAGTGGTTGCGTTGATGCTGCTTTCATTCATCATGCACTGTACTTTTTTCTTTTCCTTTTTTTGTGCAGACAAGTAAAATGATAATGAGGATTATCTGCACTCGGATACAATTATATTTGCAGACAACATGCTTCCTTATGTAAAGGAGGGAAGAAAAGCTTCCTTCATGAATGGATCCTCTCAGTTTGTTCCAATTTGGCATTTGACATCCTGCTGAGGGACTCACTCAAGTTTCCTCATGCATTAATGCATTGTTGTAGGACATTAGAGCCTTATCAGCATTCAGCAGCTGGAACGTTTCCAGATGGCTCAAGTGAAATAGGGGGTAATAAGGCCACAAGCAGTTGGTCGGTGAATCTGGCAGCCTCTTCAAAGCTATTTGAAGTGAATCTTGTGGCTCTATGCTGATGTGTTTCGTCTTTCTTCTCACAGGCTTCTTAAGAAGTTAAAGATCAAATTCTTTGATAATCTATTAAAGGATGGATAGAAAAAAAATGAGTTGGACAAATAATCTGAATCTAGAATTTTACTGCATTATGTTTGTGGTGCATTTAATTACATTACACCATCACAAAGCTTGAAGTTTACAAAGTCCAATACCATTAGCTGTATTTTCCAAATGTTATACTAAGTTCCAGTGTAGTAAATAAAGATGATCCACCTGCAAGCAATTGGGCACATGATCAGGAAAAGCTACAGCTGTAAAACTGTTTAGAGTTCCTAAATTTAGAAGGGGCATTTTTCACTTCTTAATCATCTGTGTGTGTGGATATGCGTGCGGGTGTGTGTGTGCGGGTGTCCGAAAAACCACAAATTTGACAATTTATACTATGAGGGAATATATATGGGCCACTTTTTATATTGGAATAATGATTGAAAAGTAACTTTTTTGTGCTCTATTTACTTCTGTTAATTCAGATAGTCGTTGCTTATAGCTAATGAAAATCTAAAATTGCAGTTTTTTGGAAAGTTGAAATGTCACACGAGACCAAACCAACTAAATTAAGGACCAGTCCACCTGTTTACCTTGACAATTTATGGATGGATCTACATTCCTACCCTCATTTGTGGTCATGATCACAGCTAGAGCTCTGCACACACGCACCACACACTGCGCATGAGGCGCCCAGTGGCCAGAGTGGCACCAGAACAATCAGGCTCAGTCATCTTTATGACAACGTACTTAACTGAAATATGAGAGGCATGTTAGTAGGTATAAGACATGCATAACAATTTGCTCTAAAAGAAGATGCAAAGGCAGCCAAGGCCAAATATTAAGCACACAAGCTGTGGAGTACGTGGACAAACATTTCAGAAATTTGACATCTTAATATGTAAAATCTATTTTTTTTTTAAATGTACTTCAGTATAATAAAAAAAAGAAATATGTTTTCATTTAATTTGGCTGCAAGCAATGAGCATCAGAATAAACAAAATAAAGAAAAATAAGTGCTTGAATTGGAGCAGTTTGTGTAATGGGTTTATATATTTCACATTTTGAAATAAATGAACTGATATGAATGAATGTCTGCATGGTATTCTGAGATATTGAGATTTGCCGGCATCTGTTGGGATTTCCATAGTTCACTCCAAACAGAGCTGCTTTTGTCTGGTGAATGTAGTGTTTCAAAAACAAATGATTTTCTTTGATGTCTCTCCAAACACTGGGGCTCGTCCGAAGCGTCCAAATTTGACTGCAGGTGCACAAGATCAAGTTTTGCCAGCAGAAAAAATCATACCGAGATAGATCAAAACTCGCCTGCCCAAGACTTATTCGCCCATGAAATCCTGCAGCTGCAGCAGAAACCATCATATGGTCTAGTTTGATGAGATCTGCCGGTCTTATTGCATCGCAGAAAATCCAGCTTTTGGAGAAGGAGAAGCTCATGTCTTGTGCAGGTGTCTGAAAAACAGCCTGCAGCTTTTATACCATTCCTTTCACCCAGGCATTTTAAAGACACCACTGCTCCGTTTCTGGGTCATATAAATGCACTAAAACTGAGAACAGTGTACTCCAGATAAGGAGCTTTTTCTCCTCCAGCTGATGATCAAAGCTTCAAGTTCTCAAGCTGTTGATGTAAAGGCCACATCAAACCACTGCGGCATTTTCCAATGGGTCTTCAAGCATATTGATGCTTCCTTTTTCTTGCTCAGAATTTCACAAGAGTTCTCACTTGAAAGGCTCGGTTGCCCGACGTCGAGTAAGGTTTGAAAGTGGGGGGCGCCGCAAACCGCCAGTGTTGAGTCGCAGATCTGATTCCAAGTCTGAATTTATCAAAGGAAACGTAAAGAATTGCCTATATGTAGGTTGAAATGACTGTGAGAACATAAAGTATTTATGTAGGATAACAATCCAATACACAGTCTGTGGTTGGAAGCTTTATTCAAACACAATAGTCTCACTCATGAACATAAATTACTTTCAGTGTTTGAGTCTCTGCCCAGGTTTCCTCAGCTTCGCTGAACACAGCTACAGGGATCCTGAGTCATCGTTGGCGTTCTCTTCCTGCGCTCCCTTTTCTTGTTCTGTCTTCTACAATTTGCATGCCCCGCTGTTGTTTCGTGAGGTTTTGTTTATTACAGCGATGGCGAAATCCGGTGTCTGACTCACCTCTGGGCTCCATCTGTAGCTCTGCTTGTTGCTTCCCCTGCTGTCTCAGTCAGCAATCCTTACAACATCACTTACTATCACCTCTGGGAAAGCTTTGGAATATGCTTTTAGGACAGATTAGACTCTAATTGTAGTCTTATGCAGAAAAGTTAGAAACACAACAACCTTAAGTGATGTTTTTGAATAAGTCTCCATCTAAGCAGGCTAAAGCTATCACTTGGTGCTGCTCTAATTACTCTTCTCCTATAACATTCACAAGGTTGGAACAACAAGAGATGGAAAACTTTGACCCATCTTCTTGCTCTGTTCTTTGTAGTGCATCCTGCAGCTTTTCTACAAGAGATGGGTGAACATGAGTGGTTCTCTGTTGATTTGGACAGGATTAATTTTGAATAATTCATGTTTTTTGGGGGGCGGGGGGTTGTAACATACAAAGGACCTGGCCGGAACATTTGTATCTCTGTGTTTCTGGTGTGCTGCTTCTCATGACCCAATGGGGGTTAATATTGGCTTCAAAAAAGCTTCTGATGGGATGCTAGAAAAGGCTGTTGTTGTACCAAAAAGAGTTAGGCTGTCACCAAAGCTATTCAAGCCTAAAATACCATCTTGGTGCAAAACACGCTGAAGGTAGCACAGACGTCCCCAGTGCTAAAATCTACAGTCTGTGTTTTTTAAATTGCATAAATGATCAGGAGTCTCTGAAACACTGGACAAGTGAATGGGAATAATAGCACTTTACACCAATCTGATGGTTTAATAACCTAAATAATGGATAAAGAGGAATACATATTTTTGTTGTTGAGCTCATATTCCTGTTTATTCAATAGTTTTATAGTAAAAAGATGTTTTATCAATAAATATAAATAGTTCATTTGCTGATGAGCTCACAGGCATCCTGTTCTTTTCCCGCTGATACAGAGAGCATTATTAAAGACAAAGAGTTTGAGGTGATGATGCAGATCGACTGTGAAGTTACCGACACCAGGATCCTCCACATCAGGTCCTCCAGCATCCCACCGCTGCTGCGGGTCAACCAGACGGACACGTTTTACCAACACTCGCCGACCGACAGCAAGCCTGCGCCTCCGGTTGGAGTGCTGATGGGCTCATCGTAACGTCATCCTGACCTCCAGTCGTCTTCGTAACTCCTCAGCGATCGGGAAAACGCAAGATAACACCTCGCTTTATGATTATTTCAGTAGGGAAGGACAAACTATGTGTGGTCCCACAGATTTTATATTTGTGGTTGAAATGAAGGGAAGGCATTTTTCAGGATTGCAACACATTAGAATTGATCAAAAGCTCCGAGTAGAGGCTGCCTCCTTGGGTGGCAACGCCGACTCCCCCCTCCAGCCCCACACCTCCATATCAGGGTAATTGTTAGTCTGCAGGGAGCCGAGCATTGAACTCTGAGTCACCCCATCATCGTCACACAAGTATTTCTATTCCTAAAAGCTCTGTAACATTTTTCTCTTTTGTTTTTGACACAGTGATATTTAAAGACATAAAAAAAAAACCTATTTAATGTTGGTGTTTAGAGGCACAACAGGTTCAGTTTTTATCTAACAGGATGTGCTGTTAAATTTTAATATTTTTTATTTGTAAAATATTAAGATATAGCTATTGCATTCACAACAGAAAAATGTTCAGTAAACTCAGGAAGTTGAATTATTATTTTATTTTTATTTTTTTAATTTTTTTTTTTGCATTTTAATCTACCTGGCTTTAATTTGTATATTTCAAGTGCTCCATTTGCAGCCATGAATAATTGTAATTCTTTTTTTTTTGTTGTTGTTGTTTTTTGTTGTTGTTTTTGTCTTTGCACTGTCTCATGGTCATGAACAGATACCAGTATTGTACATATTTATGTCTAAATATTATGTAACAGTACACATTCTTGGTTCCATGCTTCTTGCTCAGTTTTGTGTTTGTGTCAAAATTATTATTTTGTGTCCCCTTTTTTTTCCTCTCCTATGTGTTGCTGGTTTTTTCCAAACTGATTTGTCCTTAATGATTTATTTTATTTAAGATTAACAGAGATCTAGAGAAACCACACATAATTTTATTTTTTGTCAGTTTATTTAAAACCTAATTGAAAAAGGAGAAAAGAACACTTTTAAAGACTTTGTTTTTATTTTTACTTGTGTTAAAATTAAACCTGCTGGATCTTTTTTTTTTTTTTTTTTGTATAGTTGTATCCACCTACATAGCATGGATGCACTGTACATACAGAACAGAACAACATTCATTTTTGGCTTTAAATACCTTCCCTTTCTGGGCAGGTGGTTGTTCTCCTGATGATACCTTCTGTTGCTTTGACATGAAGTGATGAGAATGTAAATTGTCCTTTGTTTTCCAGGACCGGGTTTTGTATGGTGATATAAAATAAGAATATATCTGTCCAAAAGTGTGTTTCTATTAGCAACTGATGGTTGCTTTTGATTAAAAAATGATCATAAAAGAGCATAAATTTTTCTGTCATGTCTTAGAAATAAGACTGTATCTTATTTTTAAGATACAGTCTCTTAAACATTTTGATTCACCATTCAAAAATGTGAAATTATACATGTCCGAGGTTTTGTCTTTGTATGTGTTTCAAATAAAATAAACACTGGATTTTCTTTAAATATACTTATGTGTATCTCTTGGCTTGTTTTCAAAAATCCCTCCACTGCTTTACTTTAAAATGTTAAGTACATTCCTGCTTAAACATTCCTGTTCGCTTCTCCCAGAATAACTATTTACATGCCAAGCCAGTATGCCCTAAATTACTGGCTTAGGTGTTCATTTCTGCATTCCTTAACTATTTCCTGCCATTATGCCTTTATTCTGTGCTCCAGGTAAGTAACATTTCAAAGCTGCAATTAAAGCGCCCTTTATTCTCTTACTGCAGCAGAACAAAGGCTAATTCTTCTTTGGCAATTATGGGGGATTTATTACAGAGAGCGGATGTGTTTTGGCATACATTTTTGGTGCAAAGGAGAAAACTGAAACATTTTTTTTTTCTGTTCAAAGAGAACTCTTTTTTTTTTGTTAAGCCACGTTTTTCTAGATTGCTGTAAACGGTACCTTACAAAGTTACTTCTTGAGTTTCTAGCCTATTGCCATGTAGCAACAATGGGATTGATTGTAATTTCTTTGATATGTTGCTGATTAAACTTTACCTTTAATAACATAAAGCTACATAATTTTAAAGTTTAATCAGTAATACTTTAACAAATTTTTGTCAGATCATGATTTCTTGGTTAATGTCAAGTTGTCATAAAGACATTTAGAATAATGTCAACTTTGTATAAAAGTGTCATTATTTACTGAATGACACTTTATGACAACAGTCATGAATATTCACGAAGACTCATGTTCATGACAAGTGTTACGTTTATAACGGTGTCATGACAGTCTTATTCACAACCCGTCAAATAAATTGTTACCCTTTTACACTTAATTGCAAAACACTGTGGGGTAAATACTAACACATTATGCTGAATGTATTGTAGGATTTTGTTTCCTTCAGCAGTCTAAGATGCTTCCCATCTAATCTTAGATGGCTTGTGGCTTTACAAATGTGTAAAGCCATAAGCCAAAAGATTTTCAGCTGTTACTGCAGCTGAGGTGGTTCTGTAAAACAATGACTCATGGAAGTTGAATACACCATTCAGACCGCTATTAGTAAAAACTTAAAAAGTGACATCCATGTCTTATGTTCCTTCTATTTCGTAACCGTGCGCTTCATGGGGGTTTCCACCTGAGGAACCGTGGAAAACGTTCAAGAGGCATCGACCTTTTAACAAAAGGAATAATGCAATGAATCATGATACAATGATTGAAGGCGAACTTATTTTATTTTTATAAAATGTAAACTTTAATATGAACAATGTAAACACTAAGTATATATGTACATTTGGCTCAGTTCTGAAGCCAGTGTGAACTGATCTACAGTCCATTCAGAAATGAAGAATCAAAGGACTGTTAATGATCTACATAAGCAAACTTAATGTTGTATGTGACCTGGTGCCTATTGTCCCACGCATACAAAACGCCTTCCTTCGGGTTATAGTCGATCTGTGTGGTGTACGTGTAGTTGTTGATGAAGGGCATTCTGGGAGTCATCTGAGTGTTTGTGTGCGTGTCGAAGGCATACTCCAGGTTGGCGTCCCTTTTGTTGTAGCTGTCCACAGCATACAAGACACCACACACAACAAAGCAATTCCCAAACTTGTTCCTCCTAAGCCCGGTCCTCCAGGTGGTCTCGCGCTGCGTGCTGAGGTCTGTGGGGTTCAGCCGACTCAGGATGACCACTTCCTGTAAGAAGCCCTCGTCATCCAGCGCGGGGTAGATGATCCACAGGCCGCTCTCATCCACGGCAAAGTCGATGTATGAGTGGCTGCGCCATTCCCATGGCGATGAAGACTCCTCAAACACGGCATCGTGCAACATAGTCCAGGCAGCCACGTAGCGAAGTCGCAGGTCGTACTTGATGATGTCCCTGGAGAAGGCGCGATTGTAGTAGAAGGCCCCGCCATAGACCACATGGCCTGTGCCGATCCAGTGGTAGGGGAGCTTGTAGGAGTTGGTGAAACGGCCTAGGATGATGGTTTTATTGAAAAAGACAGTGGACATAAAAAGTCAACCCACTCATGTTAGATTATCAGGGTTTTATAGTATGAAATAATGAAACCAAGGTCAGTAATTTCAGAACTTTGTCCTGCTTTAATGTTGCCTATAATCTTTAAAAGTCGATGTTCAATCAGATGTACATTATGATGGTTTTGCTCCAGCACTGCCTGCTATTTGAAAGTGTTGATAATTATCACCAGCAGTTCCAGCTGAAGGAAACCAGTAATAAAGCATGATGCTGCCACCACCGTGCTTCCCTTGTGTGTGCATGGTGTTTGTTACGTCCACTGACTTCTCGGGGTCCTCACAATAGAGGACTGCCTTTGCTCTTTTGTTTGTTTGCAGGCCACTGTCACATCTGGAAGCACTTCCTCCTCATCAGTGTTGTTTCCTCCGGGGCATTTCTGTGGCGTGGTGGACTCTGTCTGAACTGAGTACTCAGTGTTGTGTCATTTCTGCTTGGGTCTTATTGTCATTTGAACTTTTGTGTGCTAGAAATATTGTTTAGATGGACAGTTTGGTAGGAGTTCTCCACCATTTTCTTTTAACTAATTTCTTCCCCGTTTTGTGGCCAGCTTAGGAAATGTAGTTTTTATTTCTGTTCAGAAAAGAGTGATTTTGTTTTCAAGATAGAAGGAGTGCACTTTTCTGTATTGTTTTGGCCTCGGAAAGTTTGAAGTTTTCACTTCCTTTGTGTTTGTAAATCTCAGGGCCAGCGGAAAATAAATAATTGAGGTTTGGACTTCTTTTAGTTGTTGGCGTCACATTTAACTTGCAATTTGTGTTACACTCTGTGCCCAACTGGGCTCACTTAAAAGGATAGCAACAGTGTTGTTTTGGTAATGTGCAGTGTCGATATTGCACCAAACAAGCCTTTGCGAATTAAAACCAAATAAGTTAAACTTGGACTTAATATGGCTCATTTTCCGATTTTTGCTAAATTTAACTGGGTTAATATGTTTTTCTTCAAGAGAAAAGGATTCTGTATCAACACGTCATTGACCACAGTGTGAAGAATAGAGGAGCTCGTTTTACTACACTGTCAATTCTTGCTAAAAATTAGCATTGATCATTTAATGTTGCTCTGGACCTGGTGTCAAAATGTCTTGGCAGGACGTCCAGTTCTTCGACAAGTGCCTTCAAGTCTTTGAAAAAACTGGAAATAACCTTTTCAAGTCTCTGTGGGGAACATTTGAGTCACACTCCTTTAGTTAATTGTTTTATTTCAGTGACATTGGATTGTTTTGGAGATTCACTGGCCAGTTTAAGGTCACTCTGTCATAAGTCAGTATGCTCTTTGACAAGGTCACTCCAAAGTCCTATTCATCTTTAGAGGGCTTGCTGGTGTGCTTCGGGCGTACTCCAAATACACTTGAGCTTAAGGTCCCACAGGAAAATCTGGACATTCAGCTTCAGCATTTTCTGGTAGTCAAAATCTGAATTACATCAACTGCAATACGTTGTCTTGGTTCTACAGCAGCACAAGACCATCACACCACCACCACTGTTTTTAAATGTATGAGGTTATTTTTTTATATCAGCTTTAATAGAACACACATCTACAAAACAGTTCTAAATGTCTGACCTCAGTACACATAGTACTTTCCCAAAAATCAAGATGATTTTTGACAAATGCGAGATAGGCTTTTGTCTTCTTGGTGTAAAAATGTATTTTTTTCCCCCTCTAATCTCTCCTCTTGAAGTCATTTTTCCCCAGCTCTTCTTAGTTCTAAATTGTGACATTTAAATAAGCCAAGTTGTGCCTACAGTGATTTGGATGTTGTTCTGGATTTTTTGCAAGCTCCCTTTATGAGTCTTTAATTAGTTCTTGGAGTCATTTTGGAAGGCCAGTTATTCCTGCGAAGGTGCACAACTGTTCCGTGTTTTTGTGGATAATAGCTCTTACAGGTGGAGTCCCAAAGATTTTGTTACTCATTTGTTCTATTGTTAGATTAGGGCACGATGTACAATTTTTTTTTTCCAGGTTAACCAGAGACACAGATTGGGAGGTGGAACGTCATTTAGTGTGAGTTTTAATGTGGGGATTCTTTCTGAGTACAGCCATGTTGCTGATTATAAACGGATGTGCACAGTAATGCAATCATGGTATTTTATTAATTTCTTACTCTTCCTACTCAGCCCTTTTATTTTGTGTTTCAATCAAGTTGTAAAGGGCTATCTGTCAAATTAAACGTAGTAAAGGCTATAAATAGATTGATTGTGGTCTCATTTTCTACACCACAAAACATAGCATTTTAACTGGGGTGTACTGACTTTTTATAACCACTGAGTGACACCCATTGAAGGAAAACAAGAGACTATCGTTATTGCCAAACCGGTGGCTCTTACCTTGTTTGAAAACCTCCAGATTGTGGAACTCCAGCAGATTATTCCCATAATGGAAGTTTGTCACATAGATTTTGTCATCATTGGACTTGGGATCCTTCATCCAAGCTCCCTCAGGTCTGCCATAGTTGTTGTGAGTAACTGGCTCACCGATACTTGCCAAAGTGTCTTTACACTCCCCTGTGAAAAGCACCCAGAGAGAGGGTAATCGGCCAGTTAATACTCAACCGAGATCATGCCAAGGAGTCTGAAAATAATTAGGGGCTTTTGGTTTTAACAACATGAATTAGACAAAGGTTCCCGTAAGCAAATAGAGCTTAGCCGAGTTTTGGAATTTATTGAAAGAAATTTCCATGTGTTTTTCTCCAAATGAGAAACATTAGGATGAGTTAGTTAGTGCTCCTCACGTGGATAAATATAAATTCACAGCACATTTTGTTTTGCTGGCTAACTCATAGTAAACACTGGCGTTTTTACTGTTCGGGCACATTGATAAAAGTACAAGATCATTATCATTTACCACCTTTGCTTGAAGATGACTCCTTCTGGCTTTTCATTGGTTCCTGTGCCTCCAAGTCATCTGCCATCAAGTCGTCTTCTTCCCAATTAGATTTGTATTTCCTTTTGATCAGGGCAGCCTGTTCTGAAGTAGTGGTGACTTTGGGGAAGGTGGGTACAACTGTGATGGTGGATGGAGCATTGTCACCAGGAGTATAGGACTCTGAGGACTGAGGGGAAGGAGTTTTCACATACAGGGTTGAAGCATCAGTCTGGGTTGAGGTGGAATGTAATGCAGGATGAACAGGAGGTGAAGATGGAGGGGTATTAGATGTGGCATATAGAGGGACTGTTGTTTGAGTCTCTGCTGTAGCATTCAGATCAGAAGTCGTCTTTCTTTGATCTTTGAACTCAAAGTTGGTGGTTTCCATCTCTGTGATGGGATAATATCCTTTGGTTAAAGGTTGCCCCATGTCCTTAATGTCTTCCCTGAGAGAGGGTTGGGTTGTGATCACTATAGTTTGATTGGTTGTTTCTGCAGGAATGATAGTTGAAGGAGCTCCTGTGGCTACTGTACCAGGAAGTGTCCAAGGCGTGGTGCTCCAATCCGTTTGAGATTCTGTGGCCTTGATCGGTAAAGGTTGTGTTGCACCGGTTGCTCCAGGTGTAACACTTCTCACTGTAGTTGCCTCTCCAGACACATCCAAAGACTTGCTCCCTCTGTCACTGATAATTTCATTATGTTTCTCTGAGATGGGCTTCACTTCCTTTAGTTTTACAGGTGGGCTCATTTTCTTGGCATTGTGCGCAGGATCCATCGTCTTCGGCTGGAATGACCTCAGCCAAGTTCGGGTCCTGGGCCGAGGCGCTCGATGAAGAAGGAGATTCTCTTCGATGAAGAAGTTGACCGGGCCTTCTCCGCTGAACTCGTGATATTCAAATACTAAAGACAGGAAAATTTTCCATTAAAGAAAGCACATTCATCAAAATTATTTGTCTCAATTGTGCAACATAAACTCTCTAAAGCAGTGGACTTAAACTGCTGTCCTCAAGATCCTTTCCTTCGACTTTTAGATGTGTCCCTTCTACTACAAACTAAATTAAAATGTGAAACTGCTTCACCATCATGCAAGCAAGCTCTACAAAGCTCTGCTAATGAACTAATATAGTAGCTATATCTGGCTATATTGGCTAGTATAAATACAGTATACGACATAAGTGTTCTGTGAAGGCCTCAGAGGTTAGAACATTTAACCAAAAAGGTCTGAGATAAAGTTGGTAACAGAAATAAGTTTAAAAGCAGGGTAACACTTTAAAACATCATCCCCAGCCAAAAGCATCTCACAGACCTGCAGCATCTCAGAATGGAAAAAGTATGGTAAAACAGCAAAACCACTGAGACGTGATGGTGCACATAAACTGGCTGGGCAAGAAGACCATAAATCAAAGGAGGAGTCAAAAATCCCACGGTAACCAAGGAGGAGGTGCACAAAGCCACAGCTCAAGTCAGAGAATCACCATAAACTGTGAATTTAAAAAAAAAAGCCCCATTAAAATTAAATCTGTTGTTGAAGAAAAACCATATGGAGTCTCATTAGCAGTTTGATCCAAGCTATGTTAGGTATTGAAAAACATAGCATAAGATGGTCTGATAACGTCAAACCAAAATGACCTTTTTGGTTTACGTGTGTAGTGAAAACTAAACTGCACATCACCCGGAAAAAACATTACTGTCAAGGTGAAACACGATGGTGGCAGCATCATGCTGCATGCTGTTGCTGTCGAGATGGTACTAAATGTCCCAGAACGAAACCTGTTAGATGCTGCAAAAAACTTATGACCAAAATCAAATTTGTGAACATGTGATACTAGCAAATAAAATTCACCAGTGCCACAAAATCTAAAAAAACTAAAAAAAAAAAACTAAAAATGAGATTCCACAAAATACTAACTCATCCAACTTCACAATTATTCAATACTTTTTGTTGCCGTATCACATAAAATCTACCTCTAACACATGACAAGTTAATAGGGCATGACGATTTTATTAAGGTACTGCATGTTCTTCTTGCCCTCTTTTTAAACTGCATTAACCCATCAATGTGCAAACTTTTGCCAGTGATTTAATCAACCTGTGTCCAGTTAAAGGTAATTGATATTTAAAGTTAAAACGCACAGTTCTCCCCGGGCTCTCCGTCATCCGCCACCATGTGGTCTGGCTCCATAGGATCAGGCTCCATAGGATCGGGCTCAGATTTATAAAACGTCATCCCCCTGATGATCATTTCATTTGACCCTGGCTTCGATGCCTGAGAATCCTCCATGGCATTGAGGGATTTCACCTGCGTGGTCTGACTAGAGCTGTCCGGCTGCAGGGTGGGTGGATTTTCCCCAGAAAACTTCCCTTCAGGTTTTTCCTGTTGATAATAGAGAAACACTACAAAAAGTGATGCTAATACATATATTTGCTGGTGGGCGGTGCCAATGATGAATGGTTTTAGAGGTAATCTGACTCATAAACATGAGTCATAATCAATAAGGAGGTCTGTGCTGCAGCTAGAGTCTGCTTTAAATTTAGTTTACAGGAATGTAGTTGTTCACTTAAAAAAAAAAACAATTATTTAGAACATGATGTCTAATTTCCATTTCATTTCTCATCAATCCACATAATCAAAAAAACATGTGGACACCAGGATGTGCAGATGGTTTTATATGAAAGCTAAAAACTGGAAGGGATCAGCTCCCACAGAGAAAGCTGCTGATCAGGGATCTGCTTTTCTTCACACGTCTCATCAAATATTTAATTGATCTCAGTGACCGTTTTGCACATTTGTTTTGCCTAACAGTGATTTCATGAAGAAATCATTGCTCTAAGCACATAATTTAATTGTCTTATGGGTTTGAAAGCTTGCTACATTTGAAGTACTTGGGTTTTTAATGCGAAGTTCACAGTTACAAAGAAAACAGATGCAGTTTTTTAATGGATAGTGTAAAAGGTTTTAAAATGCTCCAGTGCTTCAGTTTGTATGTGCAAATGCAGCTTTTACAACTGAACCACCATATGCTGCAGCTTTACTACGTTAAAAGATTTCGAACCACTGATAAACATCTGTTTGTAAATTTCATGAGTAGTTTTAGCTGTTTCTTGCACATTTAAGTCACCATTTTATAATTAAAACATTTGACTTGATCAAGTAAGCAAAAAAATGTTGCCTAAAAATAAGAGCAAGTTTCATAAGAATACTTTTCTTTAGTTCTTAAAGTAAATTAAAATGATCCTGGATGAATGAAAGTATGTGGTTTCAGTTCCTGCTGTAGGGTGTTACACATTAATGGAGAAGAGGAGTGAAAACATAATTTTGTTTCTAGTTCTGATCATGAAATACAGAAGGAGGGAAAGTTATGAGAAAAAAAGTCTGTGGATTGGCTGTCTGAGGGTAAGCAGTATCGAACACAATTGTTGATAATGTTTCCCAGAAATTATATGTAATTACTCTAATTATATGCAAATGAACTACTAGTGCTTTAGTCATTACAATGACACCACAGTTATTATGTTGATCCTTATCAATGTGTCAAACTTTGCCTCTCACCTCTGAGTACCGATAAGCTGCTGCCTCACCAACATCGTCGGCTCTCCTTCTGTCCTGATGCGGCTGAGGAAGAGGAGTAGGTGGCCTTTCAGTTACTTTCATTTTCAAAAGAGGACTCTCCTGAGGCTGCACTTTGCCAACAGTGTGGTTCAGAGACACTGCCTGGAAGATAAGCACCAGAACATATTTGTAGGTTTTAGAGCATATAATTTAGATTTAAGAACAAGATGTTAATTAATCAAAGCCGAAGAGAATTTGGATCAAACTGCTTTCCGACTTGCATCTTTGCCGGGTGTTTCACTGTGCACTTTTCTGCCTATGGTGCAGAAGGTAAGATTACTTTTTGTTTCGACCCTGAGCAGCAAAAGTTCTGTACTTAAACTACTAATATGAATCCAAAACCCCAATCAGTCTTGAAACATCACCAAGCTATTCTTTGACAAATGTAGCTGTTAAGTTTTTTTAACTTAACGTAACAGCAAAGCTTTGTTACTTTTGGAGTAATTGTGGTTGACCAACCTGTCAAGGTTCACCACTGTCCCAGATTTTCTCTGTTTATAGATATTGAGTCACTGTGATTCACTGACAACGCAAACCCTTAGAAAGGAATTTATAACTTTTTCAAGATGGACAGTAACCTAGAGCTTTCTTCGTCACTTGTTTGTTGTTGGGTTTTATTTTTAATTTTCAATGTTTACTAAATCCTTCAACAATTAAACAGACAGTGAAAACAATGTTGACAATATTAATGCTGTAAAGCATACAACATTAAGTATCTTTGCAGAGAAGGCCTTTAGTTTTTAACATTTGTCTCTAAAAGTTTGTCACTTGTTTTTGAATTTCTTCAAATTGGGGCATAATGTGTTGTCTTTTGAGATCTTTTAAATCAAACTTGTTATCTGAAAAATTTGATCTAAGTGATTAATTCATTCTGGTAAAAAAGAAAATGTGATTAAAAAGGTAATCCATGATCAAAACATGGGCTTAGTTGGTTTGATTTCATTTATTTAAATAAGTGAAATCAATCTATAAAAACCGCTCTTTGCATTTACTCAGCTTACCTTTGTGATATCTTAGTTTGATATTAGAATTAGCTTGATAATCAATAAGAGCATCTGAACAAAGAAGGATAACAAACACATCTGCAAGTCCTCATGATTGCATTCATTCTCAAAACAGAAAACAGAGAAATTCTGATTAAAAATCACCTGCTAAATCAAAAACGTAAAAATAGCGACACAAAGCAGAAAATGTTTTAACTCTTTATTGCAGGCATTTCATCCACTGTACAACTATTTTTTTTTTATCAGAAATGTGATGGTTGATTGTAACTGTGCCCTTCCATACAGTCACTGAGAAGTGCCCAAATAACATTTAATTTCTGATATTTTTTAGGACTTAAAACAGATCCAGCGCGTAGCAACATGCATTAGCAGCTGGATTCCTTTCTTCAGACTTGCCGTGCAAACCCTGCTTTTGTTTTTGCTGCACCTGTTGGGGCAGGGATGATTTATGATCAACTGTATATTTAGTGTGATAACTTGAGCACAGTCTCAGCTGCTCCTCCTCTATTTTAGCTGGAAAAACTTGTCATCACTGTAGTGAAGCATTAGTGTGAACGCTCAAAAGAGGCTGTTGTTTAGATTTTGCTTTATTCTTTCTAATCTGGACCCTGTCGGAAGCGAAACATCCAATGCATACCATTTTGTGTAATTTTTATTGGCATTTTCATCTTTGAACTGAATTTAATAGAAAAAAAAAACTGAATTAGAGGTTTTTATTTTTGCTTGATGAAAGTAGCAACACATTTGTTAGTCAATTTCTACATGACAAAAATGAAGGGCACCTCTATCATGGCATGAATTATTATAAATCTAAAACTTGCAAAAGCTACCTTTGCAGCCTTCAGTTGGTGATTTGCTTATTTCCACTTGCATTTTATTTCGGCACCGCTTTACCTGCACCTTCTCGATGTGTTCCACGCGTTGCAGGAGCTTGTTTGTCAGAGAGTGCAGCTTCAGTAGATCCATCCCATAGAAGGAACCCTCCAGCAGCTCAAGGATGGTGGACAGCTGCAATGATCAAGGGAACTCCGTCAAAACAGTGTCGCCATTCACAAAACAGTATGTTGCCACTCTTAAGCGACATGACGTCATTCGCCCCTTTGTGAATGTTATCCATTCTTTGAGGTCGAGGACTCTCAGGAAATGAATAGGTAACATAAAGATCTGCAGCAAGGTGTTTTGCAGTGCCTCTCAACAGTAACAGCACGCTATGAGCTCAGATTACGTGAAATTATCTTCAACCAAGCATTACGGGACGAAATAAATCAAAATCAGCATTTGGTTCTGTTACTGCATCAGAACCCCTTCTAGGATATGATCACAAAACAGTATGTTGCCACTGTTAGGAATTTTTTTCACACTTTTTGCAAACGAAACTCCGAAAAGTGTGGCATGCATTTGTCTTCACCTCCTTTACTTGTAACTAAATCCAGTGCAACCAATGCACAAAGAAAGCAAGTTTAATACCGGAAGAAAACCTGGGAGGGGTTGCTAAAAGACTTGAAGTCTTGAGGTTCACCTTCCAACGGAATGATCCTAAGCAAGTATGACAATGGAATGACTGTGATTATTAAAGAATAGGTAGGTGTCTAAATGGCCCAGTCAAAGTCCATTTCTACATTTAATTGAGAAGCAGTGGCAAGACCTGAGGCAAAGCTCGAGGCATTTTGACGGGAAGAATGGGCAACATTTTCAGTCTTTGGGGCTGTGCTTGGACAAGGTGAGATCCTGAACCTTGACATTGTCTTTTCCAGCCTCCCTGAGCTTTTTCAGCCTGAACTCTGCATCGCAGGGGTTGACCGCCGACGGAGGCGCGATGCAGGCGCACTTGCACTCCGGTCCAGATGTGATTGTCTCCACGGTGTAGGAGTCCTGAGCGGTGGCGCTTCCCTCTTCGATTCGCCGACAGGCGCTCCTGCTCAGGGGTCTGACAACACATTTACACCGACAGTCAGCGCCTTCCGAGAGAGCTTTCACTTTGTCATAATCACCCAGCAGCTATAAAGAGAAGAGGATGGATACATTTTTTTTCTTTTTTTTTTCCACCGCGATCAATTTCAAATTTTTCATAAAAGAGTGAAAAAAAAGCAAAACAAAATAATAATGCACCTACCTTAGATATTATGTCCTCTTGACCTTCAATTTCTTCTTGCAGCTCGTCCTCTGCACTGCTCTGAAGCAGAGACGGGTCAGAGACTTTTGGAGCTGTACTTCTGCACTTTGGCGCAGCAGAACTCCGAGAGGAAAAAGCGCAGCACACTGCGACAAAAACGCATAACCTATACATGCTGTGAGCGTCCCAGAACTCCAAAGAGAGATATTGCAGAAGCAGGTGTACAAAGAAGCCACAGCATGAAACTCAAATCGAAGTAGAAAAAAACTATACCAAGAATGAAAAAAATAAAATAAATAAATAAAATCAGTTATATTGATGAAATATTCTGAGAATCGACATCAACATCCAGTCCATCAGTCATCCAGATTAAGATTATTCCCCCTGCTAGGTCATCGTTTACAGTCAGAATGAATGAAAGTTATGAGGCTGAAATAAAGGTGCACTCCTGACAGAGAGAGAAGCCCCGGCATCTGCAGCTGCAGGAGAGCTGACAGGAGGCGGTGTTACACCAGACTGTGATCTGATCTTTCTTTTCTTTTTTTTTTTTTTTTATGGAAAAATAGCTTCACTGGAGTCAAACGTTTTCTGCAACCAAAATCTACAATATTCAAAACATGCCTTAGGTTGACTTTGCAAAACAGAATAAATAAATGTTCAGACTCGTTTCAAACTGTTTTGCAGCACTAATATGTGTAACCGCTTCAAGCTGGGTTGTTGCTGCCCCCTACAGGGCTTCCACGTGCATTTCCAGACGCCTTAATAGTTTCACTGGTAATGGCATAGTTCTCAGACTTTGGTACAAGTGCTACTGACGGCAGTCAGAACAGATTCTGATATCCATTATTTGCAAGTAATTGTGACGCAGAGCTCTAGACTCCAACTCCAAAGAACATATAAGTCGAATAATCAGCAACCAGGCTAATGACTTGATGACTGGATTTTGTATTTTTCAATTCTGTGTACAGTGAAGGAATTCCACTGCATTGTAAATGTGAAATGATGAAACATGTACAAATCATCAGAAAAGCAGTAGCTTTTCTCAACTGAAGTAATATCTAAGCTTCAGCTAGTTCAGGGCAGCCATATTGCATTTTGAGGTCAAACTTTCCCACTTGGAATTCTGACTATAGCGCACAACTTGAAACTTAGGAAATGTTCACACATAAGAAAATCATGTACAGACCCAATCAATAAATTAGACTACAAATAAAAATACTCTACTTTTTTTTGTGTTGTTTACAGCTAAGCTAATGAAAACATGACATTTAAGATTAGAATATTTCACCAGAATAATATTTAAGAAACAAAAATAAGGGAAGAACACATCACTATGAATTTTTGGCTGGATATTTCATGTTCCAGACTTTATGGAACATGGAAAAACAAATATATAAATCTAAAACAGAAGAATAAACAGATACAACAATACATGGGTAGGCATGCATTGATGGATGGTAAATGGGTGTTTGGACAGAAGGTGAATGACAGACGAATCAATGATAGTGGGATAGGGAATGCTTTATGAAAATACTCATCTTTTTGCATATTCCTCCTATATTCATTTTCTAAAGAAATTGCTTAAATAAAATCCCAATTCCAGACTATATAGGGTTCATAAAATTATTCACATCAGAGACAATAAAACAGGCCTTTTAAATTAAAATAAGTGTTTATTTATATTTTAAGGCACATTTAACTCATAGCCTTTTCTATTCGAAACATGGTTGACACAAAGAAAATCAGAGGCCTACGTTAAGGCACACGGTGCCAATCAGAGTCACTGCAGAAACTAAAATTATAAACCTTATGTTGTGATGCCAGCTCTATTATGTGAAAGTTGTGTGAATATGATTTATTTTACATTGTGTTTAAAATGCAGCAGTTAAAAATCCTGCCGCTCCAACATCCAAATAACATTTCTCATCCCACTAATGAATTCAACAAAAGATTAAAAGAATAAAGTGCATAAGCCTTTTTGTCAAAGACTTCATAATGAATTATGAAGAATTATGAAGATGTCCCACTTTCGAATGAGACCTAATATATCGATGCAACTGAATTTTGATAAAATTAATATTAGAAATATTTCGGTGTTTAAGACCACAGCGCAGAGCACCAGAATGAATATCCCAGTAAGATGTGTTACAGCTGTGCTACTCCAGTGCTCAGATCTAAAACTCAGAACAGAGTCGAGTCCTCTAGCATCCTTCATGCTCGATTCTGTCCTCTGCCGCCACCGGCAGGATGAGGTGAGAAATGCGGCTCCACAGTCCACCGTACTTGTTAAGATCCATCCTGTCGAAAGATACCGGGTGACCGTGAGACAGAAACTTCTTCTGCAAGTAGTCGTCCACCATCTCCTCCACGATGCTCAAGCGCATCTCGGCCGGGATCTCCTCTTCGTCACCCAGCAGCACTGTGAAGATCAGAAAAGTCTTCTTATAAGCAGCGTTCTCGTGATCGCAGTAGCGGTAGAAGATGAGCGTGGAGCCCGGAGGCAGCTCTTCCAGGCGGTGAATCACTGCTACAGGCTTGTCTCCCTCGAAAGCTCCTTGCAGCTTTCTGTCAATGTCCAGTTTGACCTGGTCGCTGTCTTGGCCGGCTTTGCCCGCTCCCTCAATGTGGAGGACGGAAGCGTTGCGGGCGGTGGAGAAGGCGGAGGCCACACCCTGAGCCAGGCAGCGCATGGTCTTCTCGGCTCTGACGCCTGATGTCAGGATGAGGCTCACGGGCTCCGCGGGTTGGCTCGTCTGGAGGTGCCTCTTCAGGTGGATTTCACTCCTGCTCCAAAGCTCGGCGCGCTGATTGGGAAACTTCGCTTTTACTTTTTTCATCTGCTTGAGGAAGACATCTACCTGTTGCCAATCAGTCTTCTGAGGTTGAGATTCAGATTGGAGGTAATGCTGTGCCACGATGGCAACAAGTGCCACTATAGCCACTCCTACCAATAGTTTTATGCCTCCTGTCAAGAGAGGTTGAGATGTGTCTTACAAGGGATTTTATGCAATTACCCATCAACATCTTTATAATGTTTGTCTAATAATAACAATAAACAAAATCACTAATGGGTTACGCTACAAGGTTAGTGCTCCAAGTACACTTGGAGATAACAGTCGCGCAATTACCTCCAAGGATTCCAGTTTCTGCTGCACGTTCAGTTTTTGTAGCTGTTGGACCAATGAGTTCAATATTTTCTGTTTTGCTAATCTTTTTCTTCTGTTTTTCTATTTCTTCATTTGGACATTCCTTTTGAGACACTGCCGAGGTTCTTAACAAATCTGAGAAGATTAAAAAACAGAGTTTGGCTTTATAAATGAAGTGGAAGTTCTCCAATTCCACTGTATTCTTGATTTTTGATGGACTTTTAGACATTTTTGTTGTTCACTGGTTGTTGCAAAGTTAATTTTTTGTTTTTTGTTTTTTTTTAAGCAAAAGTGACTATTTTAAGAAGCACAGACAACAAAAACTATAAATGAGGCTTGTAGTCAACTCTTTTAGATAGTAAACATAAAATACAGAAAGAAATAAGAGCCTGCAGTACCACTTGGACTAAAAATGTTCATCAGGTTTTGATTGTTGGTCGGGCTTGTTATCGTTAGTCTGAAAATAATACCCTTTGGGTAAATCTACAAGTGCAATACTAAACAAAAGTAGTGCCATCTGCACTCAAATAATCATATTTTTAAATTGTTAGGTCAAATAATCTATTTTGTTTCTGTCTCTAAAGCCAGTTAGAGACAGAAAGTCAGATCCTCAAACAGTGGATATATTTCAAAAATAGAGAATACAAGTGAAAAAAAGGAGTTGAAATCATACTTTGTTTGGAACATTCGTCAGGTGTTGTGTCGACCGGTTTCTCATTTTCTGATGGATCTCCTTTGGAATAACCTTGGTGTTTGTCATCGGTTTGGCAACCGATGTTCTTGTCCATTTCTGGAGGGTGATCGACTTCTTCTGACTTTACTGAATCAATGAAAGAACAAACCTTCATATTAAATTTTTGACTTAGTGTAGGCTTTCTAAAACCAGAAGTGAAGATAACTGAATTTAAGATGTTGTATTATTGTCGATAAAATGAAGCACAACATATTTATTATTAAAGTTTACGGAGAAACACAGAAAATGCACAGAAAACCATTTTCTGTGCATTTTCTGAAAATGCAGAAAATATCGCACTGAGAAATAACAACCTGTCGTAATACTCCGATGATCACCGGTTATTTTCTCACTATTTGATGAGTTGTCTTGACTTTCATCATTAGCTTGTTGGCCAGATTTCTTGTCCACAGCTGGAAATCTATTGCTTTCATCTGAATCCGGACCTGCAAAATAAAACAAAAATGAACATGAACATTATATGTGCTCAACACATGTTAAATTTGTCAAAAAAAATATAACTTTTTTTAGAGATCTAGATGTGGTGAGAATGACTTGATCTTTATTTCCTTACCCCTTTGAACTGATGCTACGTCATCAATAGAGCTCTCTGTAGTCTCCTTCTCTGTAGGTGTTCCTGTATTATTGTCTATAAAATGAAGCACAATGTTTTTATTAGTAGAGTTTATGGAGAAACACAGAAAATACACAGAAAACCACACAGAAAATATCGTACTGAGAAATAACAACCTGTAGTAATACTCCGATGATCACCAGTTAATTTCTCACTATTTGATGAGTTATCTTGACTTTCATCATTAACTTGTTGGCCAGAGTTCTTGTCCACAGCTAGAAATCTATTGCCTTCATCTGAATCCGCACCTGCAAAACAAAACAAAAATGAATATGAACATTATATGTGCTCAACACGTTAAACTTGTCAAAAAAAAAAAAAAACTTTTTTTAGAGATCTAGATGTGGTGAGAATGACTTGATCTTCATTTCCTTACCTCTTTGAACTGATGCTACGACATCAATAGAGCTCTCTGTAGTCTCCTTCTCTGTAGGTGTTCCTGTATTATTGTATATAAAATGAAGCGCAATGTTTTTATTAGTAGAGTTTATGGAGAAACACAGATAATACACAAAAAACTATACAAAAAATATCGCACTGAGAAATAACAACCTGTAGTAATACTCAGACTCTGATGATCACCAGTTAATTTCTCACTATTCGATGAGTTATCTTGAGTTTCATCCATGGTTTTTTGACCAGAGTTCTTGTCCATAGTCTGTAAGCTATTATCTGATTCCACATCAGCAAAACAAAACAAAAATGAACGTGAACATTATATATGCTCAACACATGTTAAATTTGTCAAAAAATATAAATTTTTTACAAATCTAGAAGTGATGAGAAACATTTTATCTTAATTTCCTTACTGCCTTGTACTGATTCTACTTCATCAGAAGAGCGCTCTGTAGCCTCACCTGTAGGTGTAGCTGTATTATTGTGAATAAGATGAAGCACAACGTTAGTAGTTGTTGTTTTTTTTTTTAGCAACTGAAGGTAAGTTATTTGATTATGCAATAAAATGACACTATGTTCCCAGTAAACACATAATACTGCTCCTTTAAAAACTAGATCAGAGATCTGAACAAACATATTCCAATAAAGCACAGCTGACAACATTTTATAAATATACTAAACCAATAAAAGTAATACCTGACAGTTCAGCAAAGGGATCTGCAGAGCCTTCTGGCTGTTGATAGCCTTGTGGTGATTCCATGTTTTTGGGTCGCTGCGGGATTTGAGAACTGGTAAACCACAAGAATATGTCATCATTTGATTTGCACTGCTGAGACACGTGGAAAAGTGTCATGTGATGTACAGCTTGTCATCATATGGTTAAAGTTCAAATGACGCTGTAAAGAATCACACCTGTCAATGAATCGCATGCAATAAGGATGTTTTTCCCACTAATCTGTGAAATACTCCAAAAAAAGACATTTAATAGTAAACAAAAAGCCAAAATAAACAACCTTTGCTCAACTTCCCCGTACACCATAATACATGACAGCTAACTCAATGCAAAGCTAATAGCTGCTAGCACACTGCAAATAAAACTGGAATCACTCGCTTTTATCCTCTGGTTTGAACAAGGCATTCTCGAAATAAATTAGATATATACTGTAGGTACGAGCTGCCTGCTAAAAGACGAGTATATCAGAAACATGACGCGTCTCAGATCAGGTGGCGAGGGCTAAGAAGCTTGCTAGTGTTAGCAAAGCTAACTGATTTAGTCAATGACTACAAAGCTTTCCTATATTAGTAGAGCCTCTGAGCTATTAAAAACGAATAAGCGTAACTGATATACTATCCAAGATTACCAATTCATAGAAAAGCCTCCACCGCTGACATCTCCGTGGATTAGATGCAGTCCTTAACCTTTGGGTTGGAGTTTTACTTTCAACTGTTTACTCCCAGAGCGGAACGTCCAGCAAGGCCCTTGTTTCTAGAGCGGAAGACCGTTACAGTGATACAACTCAACGAGTCCGGACCTGAAACGTTTCCCCAGCAACAAAACGGGGAAGTTTACGCACAGACTGGCTGCTATCTGTTTCATGTCAGGATGTTTCACTTTTTTGTTTAATTTTTGCTGATTTGAAGCGACATCCCATCGATTTGAGAACAAGAATGGATTCAAAGGCGGCTAAAAATAAGGCTCTGGGCCAATTAAGACGGTCGTTAAGGCAGACGGGGAAAGGTGAGCAAACTGACAGTGATGCTCATTAGCTAGCTTAGCTTCGTAGCTCTACTGTAATTGAAAGTCAAAGTTGGCATTAATGATTTTACTAATGTTTTATTATTTAATTCAAATAAATCAAAATTATACCCAGAATCTGAGGTTAAATTAAGAGTTATGAGCGACTTTTAAATTTCATTTTCGGTTTTATTTTCGCGCAATAAACAACTGTCTGTTAACCACGACGAGGTGAAATGGAAACTGTATTTCATCCGCAGTTATCCCTATTAATAGACAAAACAGAGGGGCATATGTGAGGAAGGGAAATTAGTAACAAATTATTGTGGTAACTATCATCATCCTTAATACGTTTTTTTTAAAATATCTATGCTATTGTTATTATTATTGAACTAATAACTCTTAGAAATCAAGTTTATGCAGTTGTTTATTTGAAAATAGATTTTTTTACTCATTATACTTATTTTTCTGTCACTGTAAAATGCTGTTACCAATGATGATAATAATAATAATAATAACAACAATAATAATAATAATAATCATTCTTTAAATAAGAATGACAAATGATAACTGTAATGCTTTTTAGTGCATTTTCATTTTATGAATTATTGTAACAAATTTGTACAAAATACTGTAAAACTACATATAACCAATAGCATTATTATTATTATTATTATTATTATTATTATTATTATTATTACTCACTTATGACCAATACGTGATCTTTATTAAGAAATCTAATAAAGTACTTCAGCAGTAATTTCTTAAAAGAAATGTGTCGTATTTCTGTTCTATATAATAACAGTTTTTGGTCTCCTGTATTTAAAATTAGAACTTATTTTTATGTATTATTTATTTATTTATGTATTATTTTACATTTTACATTTTACAACAGTATTTATAATATTATATTGTTACATGTACAATATAACTGGAGCTTTAATGCAATGCAATATTGTGTTATCAGCATTTCATGTGTAGTTTTCAACAAGGGGACAAAAATCTGTGTTTGTATTATTATTATTATTATTATTATTAATTTTATTTTTTAAAATTATTTTTTAAAGTGACATTCACATTTTCAATAGAAACACTGAAGTTTGCCCAAATATTTAAAGTATGTAATTAATTCCACTGGAAGAAGTAGCATACAATTACCTTGTGCATGTATTTGATTCCCACAGCTGGTTTATGGGAGCAAATACTAACAAATGACTCACAATGAGAAAAAGACATTAGATCCAGTCTGATCAACACCTTACAACATGTTAAAAAGAGTTTAGGGAGCATTAACTCTCTAAGAATTATTGCATACATTGTTCTTTCTTATGACTGGGATTTTTGTCAAGGATTATTTGCTCTATCACTCCTGAAAAAAATAAATAATGATTTGAAAAGTGTGATAAGACTAGAAAATGGGACCTCTGGATAGTAAAGATACAAATCAGGTCACCCTCTTAAGTTTTGTTGTAGACCTTTTTCTACCTGTTAAACATTAAGAGGTGCCATGTGGCAGTGTAATTGTTTTTCTTTTCCTCTACAGTACTCGGCGTTGAGCCAACTCCAAGGGGTCCTCTGAAAAGGACCAGAAAGACATCAGAACCTCAGTCATCGCCAGCAGCTAAAGGTGCAAAAAATGTGGAGAACGGCTTGGATGATGAAGGTGGGATGCTCTCATTTTTAATTTATTTCCTCAGATAAAGTAACTAGAACCACCTTTAATTATGGTGCTCAGATGTGGCTTGAATTGTTATGGAACAGAGTCTCCTACCAAGAAGCACCGGTTGGACACTGGAGAGGGACATGGTGACAATCTTAGCGATGACGACATGGAGGTCCAGGAATCAGTCAAAGACACGGAGAACGGCGAGGACCTGGAAATGGATGCGGTTGAAGAGCCATTAAAAGAAATCAGTCAACAAAAAACATATAAAGGTAAGGGTTGCATTTAATAAAAAACTAAAATGTTAATAGTTGTTGGAAGGACAAAAGAGGAAAATGAACCCTGTGAGGTAATTAAGATTATGATTATTAATTTATTTTGTTATTATTTCTATTATTATATGGATTTCCCAGTTTTTACAGCTGTTATAAATCAGAACTGAGCATAATTTATGTCTTGTGTTTCTATAGACAATTTTAATGGATTTTACTGTTTTTTTTTTCTGTATAAAACAGACCGCTATGAATTTGTGAGCCTTTCCCCTCGTGTCGTCCTTCATAAATCCAAACCCCCCTTTCTCTAAATGAAGATTTGCAAGGAATGAAGACTGAAAAAGGTTTGAATATTTTGAGTTCAAGACAGCCATATGAAACGGTTTGGTTATTTTATTTCTGTGTTTGCAGGTAAAGTATTACATTTGGGGAGGAAAAACAAATTTATGGTCCTAAACTGATTTTGATTATTTTCATTTAAAGCTCAAGTAAAAGCACCTTCATTGCCCAACAAGCCTCATTCACACTTCAAACCAGCAGAGAGCAGGCCTGCCGTGCCCATCTCTAGCATGGATGAGTATAAGAAAAAAATGGAGGCCAAAGCCGGGAACGCAGGTACTCAGTGTTTTCTATGGGAAAGTTTTATGTTCACAAAGCTGCACTGAGCAAAATTGAAATTTATTTATCTTTCTTTTTACGTCAAAAACGAAGCCACGTCGTCTCTGGTTGTACCCAGACCTAACCGAGTCTTCCAAAGTGTGCACTCAACTTCGGAGAAAATGCACCTAACCAAACTACGTGTAAACAACATTCCTGATCAGAAAAAGGCAGATCATCTGACAAAACAAGGTATGTTTGTTTAAACAAAGAAGAAAATCTGATGACATTGCCAGGTTTTTCCACACTGACACTTTTACTTTTTTTTAAGGTGAAAAAAAGAAAATGGCTGGGACTCAGATAAGCTCTGGAAATTCTTGTAGAGGTGGTAAAAATATTTATTAACATTATTATACTTATTACTCTGTGCAATGCCATTTTAATAGCAATTAAAAATACTTGATCCCAAGTGGAAATAAATGCTCGTCTATCGTTGCAGGGTTTTTTTGGTACTCATGGCGTTTGGTTTTGTTGGTGCTGCTCAGCTCAGCCACCCTGCTGGCTTACCGGATCCTCCCTGTGCTGCAGAGTAAAGCAGGAGGAGGAGGGCGACGACCCCGAGAAGCGATACCAGAAAAGTTTTCTGATAGCTTGTCGCACCTCCAGTCTCAATACCCAAGTCAGCGAGAAGAGCTGTGGAAGAGAACCCAGATTCACCTGGAGAAGCACCTTAAAACCGCTGAGCCAACCGAGCCAGTGAGTCTGATCTTGGTAGCAGGTCTCAAGGCAGAGAGGACTCTGCTGTGCTTGGCTCAGGGCCTGGCCTCCACCTACTCATCCGCCCTCAACGGCTCTGCCCTCCTCATCGACGGGACGAGTAAAGCCAGCCAGGACAGCGACAGGGTAAAGTTGGACGTCGACAACCAGCTCCAAGCGGCTTTCGAGGGAGACAAACCAGCGGCGGTTATCCACCGCTTTGAGGAGCTGCCTCCAGGCTCCACCCTCATTTTTTACCGTTACTGTGATCACGAGACCGCCGCCTACAAGCAGGCATTCCTGTTGTTCACCGCGCTGCTGCCGCAAGACGAGGTCAGCAGCGAGCTGAGCCTGAAGGAGGTGGAGGAGCTGGTGCAGAGCCACGTGGAGGCAAAGCTGGTGGACTCCGCAGGCAAAGCCTCCTTCAATGAAATGGACATTGACAAGTTCGGCGGGCTGTGGAGCCGCATCTCCCATGTGATTCTGCCTGTGGTGTCGGAGGCGAAGCAGGAAGAATGCCAATGAGTTATTTTTTTGTTTTATTTTTTTTAAGGATGCGGTGATATGGGTACATTGACCAGATATACCACAGAAATGTGTCTTTTTAGACATGTTTTACACACAGATTTCCTTTAAAATGTTTGAAGGACGCATTGACAGCTCTAGCAGAGATGAAAACCTACTGAAGTTGCAGTTTTTTGTGTTGTCAGGATTTTTTTCCCTCTTTTAAAGATCAGATCTAACAACATCATTTAACTTGACATATACAGGATGTTTTCCCACTCAATTTTGCTGTAGACAACAACAACTTCTGCTTTTGTTTTGTCTCTTTTTCTGAAAAGGGACAAAAACCTTTTCTTCAGCAAGACACAGAATTCATCTGTAAAGCTAACAAATGTTGCCGTTTCTGTGGATCTTTTTTTCTTTGATTTCAAATTTCAGAGATGATCTGACGAGGAATTTGAGGAACTTTGACTGATGTGCACTGAACGTGTTTGTTTGCTTTAAGCGTTCTTTTCCAGAATACTGGATTTTACTAAAACAAGCATTTTTTGTGTGATGTTTCATCTTAAGATGTATTTTGTTGATGTGCTTCTAAGATTTGCTTATTTTTTAATAGCTGTATATATATACTGTATGCTGGATATGAAAAGGATCAAAATGCCAGGAATCCTGTTCAAATGAGGTAGATTTAAAAAAAAAAAAAAACCTATGGCTTTATGTGAGTTTTTTTTTTTTTTTTTTGCAAGAATATTTTTGATTGAATATGTCAAACACAAAATGTGCCTTAAACACACAAGAACTATTGAATAACCCCAATATTCATCATCTGTCTCATACCATAGCAGGATGGCATCACAACTATGGTGTTTTCTCAGAAGTGTGTCCAAATAGTACTTAATTGATATATAATATAGGTTTTAATTCTTGTCTTTCAATTCTGTTGTATTATCTGTCTGAGATCATTTTTTTTCTGTGTTTTGCTCATATGAATGTTTGAATATTTTCAATAAAGATTATTTTGATATTCAGTAAGTTGTCTAAAGCTTTAATTGGTATCAAATAGTTTATTTCAACAATTCAGTTAAAAAAAAAGAGAAAGTGGTGTATAAATTCAAAACCATGTCCTGTCACAAAGCGCTTCACAAGAAAGGTAATCCAACAGAATACACAATAATGTACAGCATAGAAAACAAACCACATTACAATCAGAATCGCATATTATAAAAATTAAACATTAACTCAAATCTCTGTGGGAAGACAGGAAGTCAACAGTGTGGTTGTGACGCATTGAAAGGTCGAGCTCGAGTTCTGAAGCAGGTTTTGGCAACACAAAAAGTTTATGATTTGTTTACCTCAATCTGCAGGAAGAGGTAAGTATGTAGCTTTTATTCAACCAGGTATGTCCCACTGAGATTAAAAAATTATTTTTAAAAAGAGACCTGGCCAAGTCTGGCAAAAACATATCGACAATTACAAATCCTAACTTCATGTACACCTTTTTCTTTCAATTTAACTTTTCTATTCATATTATTGGATGCAGCACTGTGTGAACAGGAAGCTTCTTTAACAATGACCCTTTAAGGAGGATGTCAGTACCTGAATGTAAGACTGTAGGCAGTCATCTTTTTCATGACACCTTTGGTAATAACCAAAAGATTTCAGAACCAAAGACATTTCTTCATCGGACTGATATCTCCTGCCAAACTGAATTTAGGTTTAAATATTAACATTAGCTTTACTTTTTGAATTCAGGCAGTGAAATAAATAGAGATCTAATTTGAGATGTAACTATGATGCAAAAAAACATGTTGCTGTCAAATAAAGGCCTTCTCTGCTGATGGTTGCCTTTTTAAAACCACAAGAGGCACTTTTTAAAATTTTCTTTGCAGTGAAGAAAATAGGGAAAAACTTGAGTTATGAAACCAGGAAGTAAAGGCTTAATGACAGAGAAGCAAATTAATCATTTACAACATATCTCAGGCACATACACACACACGCACGCGCACACACCCCCACACACATACGTCTGCATGGCTATCTTTGTGGGGACTTTCCATTGACTTCCATTCATTTCTACAATCTAAACGTAACCCATATCATAGCCCTATTTCTAATCAAAACTCAATTCACACCTTAATCTTAAATCTAACCCCTGACCCAAAAACAGCGCCTCCCCTTGTGGGGACCAGGCTTCGGTCTTCACAAGGAGCAGTGGGTCCCCACAACGTAGTATGAGTCCTGAAAATGGTCCCCATGAGGTTTTACAAACAAACGGACACACACACACCTCCCCCCCCTCCCCTCGCACCACACACACACACTTTTATTAACTGAGATTACAAGACAGAAGCACTGGGTCTTTTGACTGACATGTTGCATTCGCACTGGGTCTTTTGACTGACATGTTGCATTCTGCAGGATTTGTGAGAAATTAGGAAATTGAAGAAAGTTTACAATATGTCTCCTCCGGTTAGTTGTTGTTAACTGAGTGAGTCATTGGACAATGCTGCTTTCTTATAAAATAAGTACAACATCATGAATATTGTATTTTTAAATATATAAAAAACAGAACATACATTTGACTATTGGCAGATTTGAAGAAAGCACTAAAAGAGTGCAAAGTTTCAACAACAGGCTGACCTATTTAGTGAGAAGTCAATAAAGCTGTTTTACGACATTCTCTTCAGTTTACTCAAACCTTTGCTACTTCTGGCTGTAACAACCTTTCAACTTTTTCCAATATCTTAAAGATATATGTGATTTAGTGAACTATTTCTTGCATGCAGCTACTCAAACTCGGCATCGTCACAGCCTTTAAGATATTCCACTGGTGATTGAAAACATCTCTTTGGATGACCGGCTGAGCTTACCAGAAGAATATACATATTTATAAAATTATACCGGAACCAAAGTAAATGTTTTACCATTGATACATGTTGAACTTATGATAAGAGCTGGCATAATGGCAAAAAAAATGCAGACTATTTTGTGGAAATAGTATCCAGTTTGAACAATGGAGCTTTCTGCATTTCAGTTAAGGCTATAACATATAAATAACAACTTTTATTAATCTTTGAAATTATTAACAGCTTTAAAAGAAGGGAAAAGGGAGCATATGTTCATGTTTTTGATTAAACATATGCTATATTGTATATTGTTTCCAATATTCTTCATAGCCCACATTTATTTGCACACCCAGTGAAGATGTGAAAAAAGTAGTAAAGGTCGACTTTTACATATCTAAGTATTTAACTTGGAGTTTTTTACATGTATGGATTTTTTGTGAGAAAAAAAAAATCCCAATTGTAATTTGCTTTTGCAAGTTGAACAGAGAGTATGCACATTAAACAGTAATTTAATTCTATTAGTCTCTCTTTAAAATGGGAAAGATATAAGCGTGCCATTTAAGTAAGACAGATAATGTTGATCTTTAGAAGTGAGAAGATCAACATTGTCTGTCTTGCAGAAGTGATCACATGCTAATCACATGTTGAAGTGTCCAAATAAGACTGTGCAGGGAGTCAAGTTTGTCCAGCGACCACTTACAGTAAACAACAAAGCAAAGGAAATAATATTAAAAAACATTTTCTTAGTTTTTTTCACTTCTTTACCAGGTGTGTAAATAAGTCTCACTGGTACTTTTCAGTATATCAACTCCTCTGCATCAGAAATAGTCAACAAAGATTAGTACCGACAGAGATATGCTCAAAATCACCATGGTAACAGAGCAGAGTACAACAATCACTCCTTTTGGTGAGAGACGTTCCTGAAACCCAGAAACAAATATAAAAACATTTTAGTATTGTAAAGTAAAACATCTGTAAGGATTCAAGCATTCAAAGCAGAGCAAACTTATTTGTATCACATTCACTGTTTTACCTTCTTTCCTTTATGATGCTGATTGTATTTGGTCTTATCGTTGACAGAAACTGTAATGAAAGTTGTTTATTTTCATCTGAATCCACAACATCTAGCAGTATGTTATTAACACTTTTTGAGAGAAAGACAAATTACTCACCTCTTTTGTTCTGCAGTAATGTTCTCTTCTTGGTGCAGAGCACCATATTCCAAACTATTGTCAGGGCTGTGTGAACAGTTAGAAGCCAAAACACTCTCGTAGTTTCTCCCCATTCCTCAAACAAGGTGTTGAGGCCGACATAGAGAAAAACATCTGTGTGTGAAAATTTGAAAATATACAACAGAGTGTTGGGCCGTATATAATACAGGTTGGCAGTGCTTTACATTTTATTTTAGCTTTTATAATGTTTAATCTTTTGTATTAAAAAAAACCCCAAAAAACGCTTGGACATTAGAAATGTTCTTTGGATCGACTAAAATGACACAGAAATGTGAAATTTGTTGGCGGACTTCTACATGACAGAGTTCGCCATTTCTAATAGCGATGTGATCACATCCATCCTTCCCTTCTAACGAATAAATTTGATAAATGTATGGAAAAAGATATACTTCTTTAAAAGTCAATTATGCAGGTTTAGGTAGTGTGAAGTAAGAAAAAAAATCAACCCTCAAACTACGATATGTATCAAAAATAATTACACTTATGGCACCCTTCATAAATATCATCAGTGAAAAGTTGTATACAAGTCTTAAGATTATTGGGATTTTCTCTTGTGCTTCCCATTGTGAAATTAGCAATAAATGAAACTGGCTTGTGTCAACTTAAATTCATATCCAGCAAAGTAGTAAGTGATAACTTGTCAAAAGTTTCTTGACAAATTAAGTTGCACTCATTTTAAGGTTATCGTTATATCCTACTAGTGATTTTATTCCAAAAAGTGTAATTTGTAATATATATCCCAACCAAATAATTTCACATCATACTTTACAGCCAGATTAGCTCCTGCAATAGCATGAACATATTTTAAAGTGTTTCATGCTGCTTTACCACAGGTGCAAATGATTTGAAGATTGCTGTAATTCATTCATGGCCAATGATTAACCAACTATGTGAGAGTAATATATTTTTGCACCAGCAATTGATAAATGTCCAACTGAAATACAATATATATATATTTTTTTTTTTCTAAAAGTAAAGTAAACACAAAAGACTTTTGGGTGATATGCGACTACTTACTTATTAAAACTTGGTGGAAGACAAAATACATCCAAAGAGCACAGTCAATGAGTTCTTTTCTTAAAAAAAGAAATTAAACGAAAGATGATTAGCTTTAGAACACCAGCTAATGTTTAGTACAACATTAGCTGGTGAATGTTCAAGATAAAGTCAAAGTGAAAATACTTTGTGCAGGAGGAAGGCTTTAACTCACAGCTCATGGCTTGGTCCCAAAGGCAGCATAGCAATGATCCACTGTATGGAACTAATCGCCAGCACGACACTTGCAAGGCCAATAATAATATCCTAAAATATGAAAGTTCGCACAAACAAAAAGAAGCTGTTTATGATCAAGAAATGTCCTTACATGTCGCAGTGCTGCATCAATGATTAGTACTTACTCCGGAGTTGTATATCAAAGACAAAATGAGTGTTGCCAAGGAAAACAAAACAGAAAGTGAACTGCCGGCAATCCTGAACTTCTACAAACACAGAAATAAACACATTTTAAATATCTAAATAATAGTATAAATAACCTGATTAATGCATATTTTTGACATCAATGTGTGAAAAATCTTGAATGGATTTGGAGATTTGATTAAATCAATATCCTGTATTGCACAAGAACATTTCCGATTCGGTCTTTCCAAGACTATACTGCTCTCTTCCATAATGTGAAAAATATATAGGAACCTTCCACCAATCCAAAGATATATAATGTTTTAATGACCTTGATGCGCTATTATGATCAAACACTGTTTGTTTAAATACCCTTCATTACATGTCATGGTGTTTTATATCTTACTCGGAAATTTATAAAAATTTTTGAAATAATTCTTGGTAATTTCCTTTTTCCAACTCTTTTGTTCTATCTTTAAATAATAGTCCATGTGTGAAATTGAAATCCACTTTTTTCTGCCTTAGTAGATTACATGTGTAAAACTTTGACAAGGAAATCAGCTTTAATCAAAAATATTTTCAGTTTGTTTTGCATCCATCCTCCTTTGTCTCTGACTCAAAATATGTGTGGAAAGGGGGAAAAAAATGACTGTTTACTTGTTTTCAGATCTGGGAAACCTCTCAAATTTCCTTTACAATTTATGATCAGCTCGTGATGTGTTTGCAGAGAGAGGACAAAAAGAAACAAGAAGAAATTTAAAACCTGACTGATAACCTTGTTAAGATTCAGTTGTATAATCCTTTTTAACACCATAGACTTTTTCTTAGTTTGGTCCTAATTTTGTGCGAAATTCCTGCAAATGTCCAAAGTTTTGACATGTTAAACATCAATCAGTGAAACTTTTTTTCCTCCTTCATATCTAATTTAGTTGAGAAGTGATCCAAATTTGGGACAGAAAACACACTTCTTTTGTTTGTCTTTTTGTCCTCTACTTGTTGACTTTTTAAAAATTATTTTTAAAATAACAAGCTACACAAAAACGGTAGTGACTAGGTTCACAGAAAACAACTGAGTGAAATTATCAGACAATGTCCAAATAGAGATGCAAATGAACAAATAAAACTAACAAAAGCAACATATAAACATGTAGGTCAAGATTACATAAAACCCCAAATGCTTGGAAGCAAAACACCTGTAAAGTAACAGTAATGGATGAAAACATATTTCTAACGGAGGCAGACTTTTTTTCTTCTGAAATTTATGCAAATCACAATTATAATAATAAAATTTTGGTGGCAGTTTTCCCCATTTCAACTCCTGATTTAGAGCAACTACTATTACAAAAGCTATCTATTTAAAACATTCCAAACATTAACATTTATTAAATCCAGAAGCAGTAAGAACTTACACCAAAATTCCATCAATTCATGTCTTACCTTACATAAGTCATGATAAAACGATGATGTGAGATGTAAGTCATGACAGAACGATGTTGTGAGATGGACAGCCATAATTATGATAGGTATTTGCTGATGAGACACAGGGAAGGAGCACTTTACTTTAGTACGATTTGTTTGGTGTCTTCAAAAGAACATCACAGCATAAATAAATGGTTTATCATGGTTTCATCTATAATTTCCTATAGATCACTCACCATGCTCATCTCCACGAGAGGACTTGCCACGCAGATCAGTAGAATATTTACTGTCTAGAGTAAAAAGAAAAAGGTTAACAAGAATACTCTCATTCTGGCAATACTGCAAAACTCTGATTTACCTTATTTGTTGTGTTGTGTGTAGCTGGGATTGTACTACTAATCACAACAGTACAGCTCTGTACTGTTGTGATTATGTCATTTGTTGTAGGTATTTGGGTTGTAGTTGTTGCTTCAGTGGTTGTTGCTGTTGTAGTTGTTGTCTCTGGTTCTGGAGTGCTTGTGGGTCTGAGTACTGTTACATTCACACGTTCCCAGTACTTTGAGTATGACTCAAGGAAAGTAGCTCTGTAGGATGCAACATGAGTTAATAACAAACTTTTGATGTTGATACTGTAAATTGTACAATTATATACATCATATTCAGGTATAAAAGTTACCTGAATATGATGTCTTGCTCTTCTCCGTCTGTGGTCCAGTTTACTTTGACTAAACTTTTGGCCAGATTGAGTGTATTACTCACAGCTGAGTCCTGACAAGAGCAAAAAAACACAAAAGAGAAAACATCATCTGAAACTCTTTCCCTGATTTAGAGCAACTACTATTACAAGTAGTATTAGTAGTTGTCACACGACAGAATATGTGAACGATGGATGAGGTTATTAGGTGAGATCACTATAAACTAGCTGAGCTTACCTGTGAATTGCCACATTTCAGGAGCATCGACTGCTCAGCGTCAAGCATGATAAATTTCCCAAGTGGGGGACCGTCACCATTTAAGCTCAGGTTACGAGCTTCCAGCATGAATCCCGTAAATGTGAAACCATTCTTGCTCTCGAGGGAAACTGTGAATTAAGATTTAACATGAAGTAACTCTAAAGAAAGACGGTGAATATGTGGTTTCACAATGCCTTGCAAAAGTATTAATAGTCCATAAAATTGTGCACATTTTGTCAAATAGAATTTACAACCCGCCATTAGTATTACTGAGAATTTATATCATAGATCAGTCTAAAGTAGATCACGCACTATTGTGTTGTGGAAGAATAGCTGTTGTTCTCAAGAAGCAACTGGAAATCTGAAAAGTGCAATGTGCATTTATGTATCTACTATCTATTGCCTTCTCTTTAAAACTTTAAATGCAGTCCAGTGCAACCAACTAATTTCTGAAGGGACAATTTAGAGTCCACACAATAGCCTAGTAATGTCATTATACATCAAACTGTTTTGAGATGTATGTTTGGACAAATCAGCAGGTAGATGTGCAAAATGGGTAGAGCCACATCTTCCAAGAACCCTTAAAATTATTGTGCTCAATATAATTGCACACCACAATTATATGCATTTTATTTATAGAAAAGCAAATAAATAAAACAGTTCTTCCACTTCACAAGTCTGTACCACCTGGTTTTGGCTAAGGTGATCAGTTCAAATCCCAATTAAATGCCTTGAAGTTTGTGGTTGGAAATTCATGTAAGGTGAAGGCAAAAAGTTCAATATTTTTAAAATGCAGTATGAGTGAGTTAAGTCAAGTTTATTAGCAAAGCACATTTCAGCAGTTCAAAGTGCTTTACATGATAAAACAATATGATAGCAAGCCTGCCATATGTTTATATCTAAAGCAAAAGTTTCATAAACATGGCAGCAGAATACAGGAAGCCATTTTGTTTACCTGTGATTGGGTCTCCAACGTTACTGCTGAGCTGGTAACTAACCATGAAGGGGGGTTCAGATGTCTGAGGAAGACTCTCTGACCCATCATTACCATGATGAGGTCTCATTGACTCACACACCTCTGGGAAGTAGCCATCTGAATACCCATGCAGCTTGGAGATGAAGGCAAGGCCAATAAAAATCCAAGACCAGATCTATAAAGTTGTTAAAATATAACACACTTCTAATTCAGATTGCCCAAATAACATTGATTCACAGAGAAGTGTAATCAATTACTTTTCAGTTTATCCTGATGTTTATGGATACAAATCCATGTTTTAGATTTTAAAGGAGGCAAACATTTAATAAGTATGTTATCAATAAAATAACATTATAATCATCTTAATAAGATAATAACAATCTTAATATCTAAAATATTTATATAAATTTTTAAACTTCAATGAGATAAAAAAAAAAGGCATACCATTTTTAACAAAAGTTGAAGAAACTTAAAGAATGTCTTAGGAAAAAAAAACAAATCCTTCTTCCGTGGCAGTCGAGTCCTTCTTGACTGCCACGTCCTTCTTGACTGTGTGTGTGCTGTGCAACAAACACACTGATTAAGGAAGTCTAAAGGAACCACTGAACCCGCCCTGAGCAACAGGAACATAATTTAAATAACATATTTACTTACTGTATCTAATGATAAGCTAAGTCAGTTTGAGATATAAAATTGACAAGAAATAAGTTTTGTTCCTCATTAGGTTTGATCAAATAGGGAAATTATTTTCTCGTATGGGTACAAAGTCCGTTTCACTTTGGTGTGAGTGCCAAATAAACAACTTAGGAATGTATCTTTGTTGTCAGTCTAAATTTAAAAGACAAAAACCAGCAAATAAAAGTTTGGGTATTGATTCGCTATTATCGTGTTTTAAAGATGCTTGATGTAAAAGAAAAGCAAATAAAACATGAATCATAATCTTTTGTGTTAAGTATCTTCACAACAAACCACCTCTACAGATTTCCTCTTCCATTGAAATCCTGGTAAATACATAAACCACTCAAATGATTTGACAGGTAATATTAACTGCGAACATTGTCATAGTTTATTGCTATGAAGACATGAACAGTTAAAGGGAAATTCTTGGATGCAGTGCTTTTATCCACCAGAAGATGGCACCCAGTCCACAAAAACGCTGCTGCAAATTTAATAAGTAATTTTTTTAGAACGCTATCACCAAATAGCCTATTCAGTTCCACCCATCCATCCATTTTCTAACACCATTTTCCCAAGTGGGGTTGGGAGGAGTGCTGGTGTCTATCTCCAGCAAACGTTCAGGCAAGAGGCAGGGTTCTCCCTGGACAGGTCGCCAGTCTGTCGCAGGGCAACACAGAGACAGACTGGACAAACAACCATGCACACATACACACTCACACCTAGGGAGAATTTGGAGAGGGCAATTAACCTGACAGTCATGTTTTTGGATAGTGGGAGGAAGCCGGAGTACCTGGAGAGAACCATCCTTGGAGGATGAAGTTCCTCTTTACGTCTGACTTCCAAGTTTATATAAGTAAACATTTATAAAGAAATGCAAATTGAACCCAGTCCTATCAAATTGAATGCAATTTGGTTCATTTTACATGTTTTCACTTTACCTGTTAAAAATAAAAAATCATTCTTTAATCTTAGTCTGTGAATATTTTTGGTTTTAACTGTATTTGTGTTAAATAGTTACAGTATTTGAAGAATTTTGGGGTCTTAGATATGACAATCTATGACATGTTGTTTAAATGTTTTGAAATTATATTTGTATGCATAGCACATAATATGACCAACAGAGTCAAGTAAGTAGACATGTGAAAATGAAGTAGAGTATTTTAAATGTTTTGAGCTAAGCATAGTTACTTATTTGGAAATACTGCTGTGGTATCACTGTATGTCCTGGCTGCAGTTTATGAAACTGTGGTTACTGGTGGGCTTAGTATTCATTAGCATTTTATATTCTGCATATATTAGTTGGTAAAGCAACTTTTTAGCTATATAGACAGACTCATTCTGTCATTTCCATATTAACATGTTCAAATTGATATCCTTTGCAGAATCTGAATTGGTGTTTGAGCTCAGCATTTTGTCACATGCTGTTGAGCATGTTTGGATATTAATCTCTCAAGAGACATCACATGTGTGCATTCTGGTTTTCCATTTGCTCAATGTTTAGCATAAATTTGTTCTTGGCTTGTATTCTGTTATGTCTACTGTCACATTGCATGATGTTATACTAACATATACAGTATAAACTGAACCAGCCCCTGCATTTTAAAATGTAATATAATTCAGATATAAAAGTGTGTCATTTTAAAAAATAACAACTTGCAAACCTCACACTTATATTTGTTTCACTGTAATTTTATAATACATGGAAACATATAATGTACTTTTGGTTAAATGACAACAAGCATATATTAACAAACCCAACTTGCAGTTAGCTCTTTCAAAATTATTTCCCAGTGTGTTTAGCGGCATGTTTTTGTATCCTGTGTGGCACAGTCAGAGAGATGGACGGGTGTTACATTGACCTGCCTCTTGTGTGTTATTAAGGCAAATGTTCATTTCAATAAGATTCTCAATTTACATGTCCTATTCACACTAAATGTCTTTTATCAGAATTCATTGTCAGATCATAAGTTTTCTTCATGCAATTTGAAACACGATTTTAAATTATTCTAAGGTAAAAGAAGTAGTCATTTTAAACTAAATAATGTGAGTGAAAATAATACAGAAGTGTGTGCTCTTGGTGAGGGCAGTTTTTTCTTGCACATTGTGAAATATTTATATGGTTTAAATTAAGCAATAAGCTAAACCTCACAATTCAAGATTAATGAGCTAATATTTGTATTTATTCATACCTGTTGTTTGAGAGATCTTTGAATCTCCCTTGGCAACCATTCGGCTGTGTAAAATGTCTGGGGGGACAAAGCACCACCTTGGAGGATGAAGCTCCTCTTTACATCTGAATTCCAAGTTTCTGAGGTCCTTCAGACCAGCCAGTAGCAAAAAAAAAAACACCTAATTTGGAACTCTGCACTTCTGCTGAGCTCATTATTGCAAGCTACTTTTCAGTGCAGCACTGGTAAAAACATTGTTAAAGTAAAGAGCACTGTTGTGATGACTTTCTGAAGGCAGAGTGACAGAGCAAGAGTTTCTTAAAGAGACAGAGGCTGTATTTGAAGACATTAAATTACAAAGTCCAATTTAATACATGTACACATAAACAGCACTTTTATTACAACTGAAGGGAACACGACATGGTTATTTAATTGTGCTATAAAATGGCACGATTTGGCTGGAAAACACATAACACTGCACCATTAATAAAAATAAAGAAAAAAAACATATTAAGCTTATGTCTATAATCAATAAAGAACTCAAAACAGCTTGACCCCTAATGCAACCTGAAAATTTTAGGGTTAATTTCCACATATAACGTAACATGTTAGAGATAACATACAAAATATAGGAAAAAGCCTGATGCATCATTGGTCACATTTGACAGAGCAACATATCATTATTCAATTATTTTTTCTTAAGGACTAACTTTCCATTTAGCAGTCATATCCAGCACCAGAGCGTACGACTGTACGAAGGAAGGCCCCTGAGTGTTTTGTGGAAGAACTTTACCAAACATTTTTGTAATTATTTATTTGTTTATTTATTTATTTTGCACATGCTTTTTTTATGTGTTCAGTGCTCGTAGTTCTTCCATCCTGAATTTATTTGAATGAATATATTGATGTAACTTGAGTGCTTCATATGTATGGATTACTTGGGCTGGTACCAACATCTGGACTGAAATTTATGTCGATTAAATTATTAAAAATATATTTGCTTAATGAAAAGATAATTTGTTCAATATTGTTGGAACAATGTTGAACAATTATTGTATATTTTAACCAGTGTATATTTCATTTTGCATTCTAAACATTTGCTGCTGATCTTCTTTCCCTTTTGACTGATTTAACTTTTATATATATATATATATATATGCAAAGCACATGTTTAAAAAAATCTAGAAACACATTCAAAACAAAAAATATGTGTCATGACATCCATTTAAATGTGCATACAAATATAACAGAATAAAGTAACACTGTTAAATTAAAAGCAGCCAAATCAAATTACTTGTAAAAATTAACAGGATTGAGTATATTGATGAAAGGACAGAAAAAAATATAACATACAATATATATTGTATGCACATTACAATATATATACCCTTCACAACCGCCATAACCTCCAATTATGGAGGTTGTGAAGGGTTTTGCACTCTAATCTCTTCTTCATGAACTGGATTTTGTCTCCTTCAGATTTTAAGCAGTAATGACATCAAGTTGCTTCTGAATTTTTCATTAATAATTGCATAAACCAAAGGCTTCAAGCAGCAGCTGGAGAAAGCAAGGTGCTGACTCACATGAAATGCAAGCTCTAAGTTCACTTTTGACAGCTGACCCAAATTATGTGCAAAAACACTCAAAATATTTATGACAATGTAAGGTATCCATCCGACAAAAAACACAGCAGCAGTACAGAAAACTGAGATAACTGCCTTCTTCACTGGGTTGGAGCTTGTTCTTTTGATCCTCATGAGCATGTGAATAAAGAAGAAGGCAATCACTGCAAATGCAGTAAAGAAAAGAAAATTCTGCAAGGCAATTTTCAATTGAATATTGCAGGATTCACTGTTCTGTGTACCAATTGGGTAGGTGTGGAGTCTTGCTGGTGCAATACTGATCATCCATACAGAGAGAGACAGAAAAACCAAAGAACTTTTGTTGAACAGATTGACATCAGTCAAATAAGTGTAGATGCCGGACATGATGGTGAGAAAGAAGATGTTGTTGTAAAACCCAATGAAAAGAACAAAAGTCAGAAACTTGAAGACAATATCTGGAAACACCAATCCCCAGACATGGTTGGTGACCCAGAAGGGGAGACCAATGGTGAAGACAAGGTCAGAGATGGCCAAGTTTAAGATGAAGATGTTGGTCAGAGATTTCAGATTTTCATACAAGGCCAAGATCACAAGGACGAGGATATTTCCTATCAGACTCAGAGTGACGACGATAGAAAAGAGCACTAGCGAGACATTGGCTCCAAACTTGACCTCACTCTTTTCACAGACATTACTACCACAGTCGTAGTTGAAGTTTAGAGAGGAATCCATAGTTGGTGAACTGGAACCTGCAACAGAATATTTAACTCTGTATTTATTAGTTTTGCACAACCCCCTTTCAGCAACGTCATGGCATCAATGAAAACCAACTAATTTACTAAGTTTAGAAAGAGAGATTTGACACAAATCTTTCACAGATCTCATTGTCATAGTAACAATGACAATGTTATCCCTGAATAAAGCTAGAAAAGTTCTTTGTTGCTGTTTAAGTTATTGTTTGTTTGTTTTTTTAAGAGAAAAAGAGTTCTTGTATTTACATTTAGAGCCAAATCAAAACTCCTGTTTTATAGCCACTGCCTTTTGATAAGTTCAAAAACAACTTACCTTCCTTCTTATGGGACTGGTACTGATATGACACTCTGACTTTACACTTTCTGTTTATCACAGCAGTTTTTTCTGGTGTGGTTATTTTTTTAGATCGTGTGAGTAAACTCTCCTATCATATGGGTTTAATTAGCTCTTTACGAAATCAGGAAACCTCTATTTCCTGTTTTAATTAGTTATGCCGAACACCCTCTTTTCTCTTTGTGAAGTTTCATTAGTTTGACAGAACTGATTTTCACTAGGCATCCATGTTTCTACCAATTCATCTTGTAAAACAACACTGATAAACCTTGCTGTTTTGGACATTTTTAAATGTTTTTATCTTGATCATACTAATTTATTTAAATCTAACCTTCAACTTACTATTTACTGCTCTATTAACAGGATCAACTCTAAAACGTGTTTCCATTAATATTCAAACGTGTGGATGCAATGCTTTGCGCCAGCAGAGGATGGCATTGTTGAAACATAAAAGAGATGTGCAGGTTTTTTTCTGTTTGCAGCATATAGAGAGAATCTTTGCTCTAAGTTATAAAATCACACATATAATTACTTTACATGAAAAATGTAAAATAATTAAACCTTTTTAATATCATATAAAAGAAGAACTTTTATTACATTGAAAAATTCACATGACTTTACAAATATAAATTACAGTGTAAAATGAAGTCAAATACAAAACAATTAAACTGCTGCACAGCAACTCATACAGAAATGAATTTACTTTTCAAATAATTTGGAAGACAAGGATCATTTACAGACTGTAAAATATAAAACCACAGTTTTTACCAGTCTTCGGAAGAACTTACTATAAAGGCTGAGTACAATATTGATTGAAATTTAATACTAAGAGCATCATTATTACCTTTAAACTAGTCTGAATTTTTCAGTCAATTAGTGATGTCCTTTAGATGCCGGCCGAAAGTCACAGCAGCTGTCTGTCAAAATATTTTAGAGCATACCTCACTTTCCTCTGCTCACAGGCTTTATGGAGATGATTTTTCCATTAAGAATCGGATGTTGACCACATTGACTGAAGAACCAATGTCTGCTTTAAAGATACTGTGCGTGATTGACCAGCAAACTGTTCTAAGCTTAACTCCAAAGGGAATTAATGAAATATTGTCAGAAGGAAGATAACAGGAAGCAGACCAAATCATGCAAACAAACTGATTTCTCTCAAAGCAACCTGGGCTTTTTTGCACACCTCTGCAGTACTATAGATTGATTGCCTCCAGGTCAACCCTTTAAGTCCACATTGAGTCCGCCTTGAGAATGCACAGAATCAAGTGCCTTACTCTTAACAGAAGGATCAGTCTGTCAGGACTTCCTGAGCCACTTTTTCTTCCCTGTCTGCTTTTGCATCTTGGAGATTGATCTACACGAGACAAGATTCTGCATTCTGACTTCCTGATTGTCAACTGGACTCAGACAGCTGACCACTCAGTGCAGCAGTGATTTTAAACGGTTTCTGAATTTCCCACCAGCAAATGCATAGAAGACAAGCAGCAGTGAGAGAACACAAGTTTTAAAAAAATCATCCTTTACCTTGATTTAAGCTGCTACATTTGACATTTTTATTTTAAAATGAGAAACAGTGGGGCAAGCTCAGCATTTTTACAAGCCTGCAGATATTAAGTGCTTGGTTGAGTAATGCAATACATACATATTTGTTATCAGTTCCTGTTTTCTCTCTTTTTACATAATAGACTGTTGTGTAAAGAATTTGATTGATTTAAGACAACACTTCACATCTATTTAAGACCTTCAGTATATCAAATAAAGCAATGAGACCCCCATATTGTCTTCACTCCAACACCTGCATTAGTCATGAAAAACTTCAGATAGTTGAATAGTTTGTTTCAAAAGGTCGAATATGGAGCACTTTCTCTTAACATTACAGACCATATATCTTAAAAACAATGTACTTATCTTTAAATCATAAACATGGAATCATAAAAAAAATCAAACCTAATATTCAAGGATGAATATATTTGCATCTAGTACATTGAGCCACGTGATACAAGATTCTGCATTCTCATTTTCTGATCATCAACTGGACCCCGCCGGCTGAACATTCGATGCAGCAGTGACTTTAAATGATTTCTGAACTTCACACCAACAAATGCATAGAAGACAGGGTTCAAGCAGCAATGAGAGAAAGCAACCAGTCGAGAAATGTAAAAGGCATAGTCAAGCTGGATACTCATATCACAATTATAAAATGGCTGAACTTTACTATGATGTAAAACTCTCAAAAAGATCACCATGTTGTAAGGCACCCAGCCTATGAAAAAGACGGCCACGATGCAAAAAACTAATTTTACTGCTCTGTTCTTCGTGCGGGACTTTGTTCTGGTGATCCTCTTTAAAATCTGAATGTAACAGAAACCAATCACTGTAAATGCACACAAGAAGAAAACATTCTGCTGGGACATACCAATGACTTTCCATTGCATGTCTTTATATTCACAGCCCAAGGAGTGTGTACCATTGTGATGGACTGAGACGAGAGCAGTTTGTAGCAGGGATGGCATGGCTGCGCCAATGCTGATCATCCACGTGAGGACAGACAGAAAAAACCCAGTCCAAAGTTTTAGAGAACTCATGTCAGAGAGCGGGTGGACCACAACCAAATACCTATAGATGGTCATGATGGTAAGAAAGAGGACGCTACTGTAAAACCCAGTGAAAAAGACAAAATGCACAATCTTGCAGGTAGTCTCTGAAAACACCCATCCCCAGACGTCGTAGATGGCCCAGAAGGGGAGGCCAATTGTGAAGACAAGGTCAGAGATGGCAAGGTTGGCAATGAAGATGTTGGTCAGAGATTTCATGTTTTCATACAAAGCCAAGATGACAAGGACAAGGATATTTCCTATCAGACTCAGAGTAATGACGATAGAAAAGAAAATTGGAATGGCAAAGGATCCAAATATAACCACTTCACTTTTGTCACAGACTTCATCATCATAGTCCTGGTCGTAATCAAAAGTAGCGTTAAAAATGTATTCCATAGCTGGTTTGGTCAAACCTGCAAAATAAATTTAATATTGAATTTAGTATTGTAATAAAATCTCTTTTAACACTGTATTTACTTTGGAGAGCAGAATAACTTACCTTGTTCCTCAAGAGATGTTGGATGTAATACTGAATGTTCGGAAGCAGCTAATAAATAGTAATTTTTCAGTTCCTCCTTCTGTTTCAGGTGATGTGGCTTGGTATGAGGTACGGCCTCCTGACCAAAGTTGAAAGTTAGTCCAAATGCGCTCCAATTGAGCGCATTTGATGACTGAAAATGCATGCATCACTTTAAAACAGGAATAAACAAATTCATTTTTTTTTTTTGTTTTGTTTTGTTTTGCTTGATCAAGTTCAATCTTAAACATTTGACACAGAGCTTTTTTTCACCCTATCATTGTTTCAGTGTGTGGTACATACATTTTAAATACTACATTGCTACGTTGACTGATATAAAAATCCCCAACAAAATGAGTAGTTATGCATGATTTAGTTTCTGGTAATGTTAATTTCAATTAATGTTTTGGCTCATTTTTGGCCTTCAAATTTCAACAACAGAAGATGATATTTTAAATATATCAACAGAGTTAAAATAGATCATTTAGGAGATAATGAAATTAAATAACATGATGAGATGTTTTGATTTCCCTTCAAATAAATCTATAGATAAGTTTGACCCCTTTCTTCACTAAAACAAAAGAGAAGTGATGTGATCAACGATGCGTCATTGATCACATGACCGCAGTGTTTACAGTGATAAGGCAACCAACCATTTCCTTTACACGTTCCGCCCATATCCCCTAGGTGATTGGTCAGACGGCTTCAGGGCTCTTCTCATTGGTCAGTTAGTGTTGTCAATCACATGACTCTTAACATGTTTGCCTGTCCAGAGTTCATCGTTATGTGCTTAACTCACATCTAAAAGAAGTATGTATTGTTTTAAGAACTGTTCTGTTTTTATTTGTTTATAAACCGTTTAGAAAGATGTCAATTTGTCCAAACAGTAACTTTGTATTGATGTCATAGTTATTAGTGCGGGCTTTTCGATTTATTTGGCGTTGTGTGTTTAAAACCTTTGTGTAAGTACTCTTGGAGAGCTGTAAAAGTTACTTTATATGCGTTTTCCCCCTCTTTTATTTCCGAGTAACCCTTTCAGAGCTGTAAAACCATTACTGCTTGTGTTACTTTTTAACTTAATTCGCGTTACCTTAAGTTAGCTTTTGGAGAACAATTGTGTTGAACGTTTGAGTTGTGCTAGCTTTCTATGTAAAACAACACTTTAAATACACAGCACATTATTTGTGCCAGCTATAAGGACATGTGTCCGTATTTTGTTTTATTTGTTAGAAATATGTTTTTTGATGAATTTTCTGTCATGATAGTGTTTACTCTGCTTCGGTGTTATCATTTTTCTCAGAGGAGTGTTCAAACACCCCGGGGAGGAGAGGTAGGACAAGCTAAGACTGAGGTTAATGGGTCAAATCATGTTACATGTCCCATGTTCTGGCTTTATTGAATTTAAAGAAATGTAAACACAATGCCTCAATTTCACTGGCGTGGACACGTGTTTTGTTGTTTCTGTTGCCCTCATGATGATATTCTACTTCTTGTAAAAATTTGAGAAATTAATCTGTAAAAATGGGTGAGAATGTCAAAAAGTTGGAGTATTTCTTTTAGTTTCAGACATAAGTTTGAACTGCCTGCAGTCCACTGCTGTCAGTGTACCACATTGGTTATGGTTTCATAATCAGGAGAACTGCAAAAGGTGGTACAGATGGATGAGTAAAATTTTAGTTTTTTTGCATAATGTGTAGGTGGCCAGGTGTGTATGTCGCTAACAGGAGGACTAGATAATACCAGAATCCATGAAGGAAAGAGGACAGTTCGATGTCTGACCTGTTGAGGCCCCATATTGCACCTTTCAGGACTTAAAAAATTTGATATTCATAACACTTTGCAAGGTACTACAACAAACTGTGAGGCTGGTGATCATAATTTTATGTCCTGGCAGTGTGGATTATGCATTCTGATGTTTTTCCAAATGATCACTTTTGGAATGGGGAAATTGCAGTGACTAACATTTCAATTATTTGAACTACTTAACATAAAGTCATGCAGCTAAACCCTCTGTTATTCGGTATGACTTTTTACATAATTACTAGTCCAAAAATAGCTTTCTTCCTTGACCTGGATTATGTTCTAATCATCTGACCATGAATTATGGTTTAGCTAACTTATGTCCATGCAAGAGCACTGTGGAAGCAATTGTGACAATCTTTTGTTCCATACTTGTGATTCTCTGACTCAGCAGACTGGATATGACTTGGTGACTCGCTCAGAGTGATAAGAGGGGCCATGGCGGTCGGAGAGAGCCAGCTTCAGAGGATTATCCGAGATCTACATGGTACGTCACCTTTATGTTTGTGTGCGTGTGTGTGTTGTCTAACATTTCTTGTGTTTCCAACAACTACTACACTGTGAGGACCCGATGCTCCTTATGGAGCCCGAAGTCCAGGCCCTATAAAAAGTTTTGGGGTTACGGATTAGGTTTAGGACTAAGGTGTAGGGATGTAATGGTTAAGGCTGGTTTAGTTTCTGGGTTAGGCTATAGAAATAAATGGAAGTCAATGCTAAGTCCTTGTAAAGATAGAAAGATGTAATGTGTGTGTGTTCTCATTTATGGGCTGCATGTTGTTGTCGACTAAAACGAGAACGAAGAAGAATTAGTGGGGTGACCTTTCTGTAATGTGCTACAGCTATAAACCCACTCACATGCTTTGAAATTTAGGAAAGCGTCAATCCGAGTCCTTATTTGTATAGTTAGCCTATTCTGGAAGCTTCTATCAGCATGGAGCAGGAGAGTGTGTGCCAAGGATGCACTCACCTCAAGTTTCTTTACTATTTTTGAGGTAGATACAAAGTTTATCAAGTGTACAATTTTGTATGTAAACCATTTTTTTTTCTTCTGATATATCTGCATGTGAACTTCAGATGCTGTTGCAGAGCTTGCAAGGGAATACAAAGAAAGTGGGGAGCCAATCACAGATGACAGCATCAATCTGCATAAATTCTCCTACAAATTGGAGTATCTGCTACAGGTGGGATTTTGCATTCATCGGTACATCGGTTAATCAATGGAAATTGCATAATCTATTTAAAAAAGTAGATAACTATTAAAAGTACATAAAGGAATGTTTGACATATTTTTCACAGTGCTAAGATAAATGTCAGGATTTTCTTGTCTATTTGTGAAAAAGTAGAATTTGAGCCTCTTTTTCACATTGCTTTTTCAGTTTGACCAAAAAGAGAAAACAACTTTTCTGGGCACCAAGAAGGACTACTGGGATTACTTCAATGACTGCTTGGCTAAGATCAAAGGAGCTAATGATGGCATCCGTTTTGTCAAATCCATTTCAGAGGTGCATCTGTTGTTTATAATTCTGACATTATTTTAGTTCATTAAATATATGAGACCATTACATAGCCATATGTTTAAGATTTATTTTCATGTGGCTTTAATTTGTTGCTCTTTTATGTTTTGCAAAGAAATGTTGTTATTTTAATTTAAGTGATGGTTATGTATAAAATTATTCCCATTTCCTTCTGTAGCTGAGGACATCTCTGGGAAAGGGACGAGCATTTATCCGCTACTCCCTCGTTCATCAGCGATTGGCTGACACCCTGCAGCAGTGCTTGATGAATCAGAGAGTCACCAGGTAGAACAGCCACTCAAATTTCAGGGTTTTTTTACATATAGTGATGTAACCGTGCACACATCAATATTCAGTATTTTATGATTTTTACTTATAATGAGACTAAATTCTGTAAACCACATTTTGCTCCCCCCTGCTTCAGTTACAGGAGTAAATCCAGACTTCAGAGTTATCTCAAACTTAGTTTACTGTACATTAAAATATAAGGCGACAGTTCTTTTTTCTATTTATGGTTAATTTCTGTACAATCTGCCTCAATCCAGGTCTTCACAATGAACTTAAATGTGGCTAATCATCTCAAGTGGAGATATTGAGACTACAGATACAACATTAGTTTTCTGTCGTTAAGCTGGATCATCCATCCAGGAGATCATCAATATTTTTTGATATAACTCTGAAATATTGTTTCTCAATTTTTTCACTCTTCCTCATTATTCAGTCCTTAAATCTCTCCACAGTGACTGGTACTATGCAAGGAGCCCCTTCTTGAAGCATCACCTTAGTTCTGACATAATTAATCATCTGTATGAGCTCACCGAGGTCCAGTTTGATGTGGCTTCCAGAGGTCATGACCTCGATGCTTCTTGGCCAACGTTTGCAAGGTATTAAAGCAGACAAAACATGAAATCACAATACGAATCACACAACATGCCTTAAAACCACTGCATTTAGTTTTTTTGTGGTGCCGTTTACCAGCACTTGCCATTAGCAAAGTTTGAGAGAGAAATTTCAGTTGTAACATTTTAATCAAAATACTTATTGTCTTTTAATTAAAGCTGATCTCATGAAGACAAACTAGAAACAACCACAAAACATCAGTAGTAATATTTTACTGTAATAGACTTCCTTATTTTCCAAACAACAGGAGGACAGTGGGAAGTGCAAATTCACCTGGCCACATGTGGAAACCACCAAGTCGTAGTTCCAGTATTAATAGTCTGGCCAGTTCCTATTCTCTGGTAATTAACATTTGCAACTAATAATAATCTCATATGAAATCTATTTAAATATATTAATTACTGCCTCTCTTATTTTCTCCATTTCAACCATGTAGCAAGCACCTGAGTGTGCCTCCAGCCCAGACTATGGGCACAATTTGCTGAATGATCTGAATGATTCAGTGCCTGCCTGCATGGAAGATAGCAACACAGTTGAAAACCTTCGCCTGGAGCTGGATCAGTCAGAACTAAAGCAGAGAGATCTCCTTGATAAGGTTCAGCAGCTTAGCGAGGAGTCTGGCGAGTTGAAAGGAGTGATGGAAGAGCTTCAAAGGCAGCTTGACGTGTCGCTTGCTGCTCAAGAAGGACACCAGGGCTTGCAGGAAGAACTCAGAGTCCTGCAGGGGCGAGACGTTGCCCTAATCAGACAGGTGGAAGCACTCAGCATTGAGGAAAAAGCTAAGGAAACTCAGCTTGTCTTGCTTCAGGAAAAGCTGGCAGCTGCTGAGCAAAAGAACATGGAGCTTATGGTTAAGTTGGATGGGTTTCTAGATGAGAAAGGCCAGCAGGCTGCCAGTCATTTTGATTCAGCGCTTAAGATTCATGAGTTGTTGGACAAATTGAAAGAGGCAGAGAAAGTGAAGATGGAGGCAGAAGCTAAGATGGTGGAAAACAGGAGACAGGTAGAAAGACTGGAGGAAGAGGTACGAGTTAATGAGATGAAGTCCAAGGAGACTGAAACAAAACTTGAGGCGTTGGTTACATCTTTGTCTGAGGAGAAGGCCAAGTTGAATGCAAAAGTGGAGGAACAGTTCAGTACTCTGGAAAAGCTCCAAGGGGACCTGGCACTGAGAGAAAAGGAGGCAAACGATCTACAAAGACAGCTGCAGGACGTCCAACAATCTCTAGAGGAGAAAGAGCGGGAGTTAGAGGAGGTGAAGAGGGGGGCGAAGCAAGAAATCGAAGAGATGCAGAAGAATGTTGACGACTTGAAAGAGTCTCTTGAGGGAGAAGTGGCTGAAATTACTGTGCAGCTTACAAACCGAGAAGCAGAATTAATCTCCAGCAGTGAGACACTACAGAAGCTTGAAGCCAAGAACCAAATACTGACCACAGAAAGGGATGAACTGACAACTAGTCTCGATCAGCACAAGGCTAAGATCAGTGAACAGGCTGCTAAGATGGAAGACTACCAGAAGCAGTGTGCCAGTTTACAGGAATTAAAAGGGAAGCTGCAGGCCACAGTAAGTAGAAACGAGGAGCAGCAAAATGAGATGACAGAGGTCAGAGAAGCACTCCAAGCTGAACTAGCAGCTCTAAGAGCCTCAGAGAAACAGCTCAGAGGCCAGGTGGACGATGCCAAGATGACAGTGGATGAAAAAGAGAAAGTGCTACGTGAGGAGAACCGCAGTCTTGATGAGAGTCTGCAGCGAGCCACCATGGCTGCGAAACAATCAGAGATGACTTCAAAGCGGCTGGAGCAGGAGAACCAGACTCTGAGAGAGGAGATGGATGATTTGAAAGCAACTCTTAGTCGCATAGAGATGGACGTGAAGAACGGCCGCATTCAGATCGAAGAACACAAAAAAAACCTGGAGGCTTCAAACACCAAATTAGTCAGTCTGCAAGAACAGCTCAGCGTGAAAGAAGAGCAGCTGGAGAATAAAGAGAAAGAAGTTGTTAAGTTGATGTCAACATTACAGGAGTTGGAGGCTAAGGAGAAGGAGAATGAGACGGCCAAAGCCAATGCACAAGCAACTTGTGCCAAACAGGCTGAACTAATTGAAAGGGTAACATCCGAGAAACAGGCAATAGAGTCGTTACAGCTAGAGAGGAGCTCAGTCCAAGCAAAGGAGAACCAGGAAGTTATTGCCAAGCTAACTGTAGTTGAAGGCCAGTTGGAGGTTAGCATGAAGGAGGTCTCTAGACTCCAGGCAGAGATCATAGACCTGAAGGTGCAAGTGCAGAGATCTGAGGAGGAAAAGCTGAAATCCCATGCACAGCTGGAGGTTACAGAGGGCCAACGAGATGAGCTGAGGTCTCTTACTCAGCAGCTTAAATCCCAAGTAGAAGCACTCAACCAGAAGCACATAGCTGAACTCCTGGAGTGTAAAAAGAAAGAGGAGGCTCTGGTTCAACATCGCGATCGAGAAGCAGCTGCCCATGCCGAACTAGCCATTTCTTCCTCTGCCGTCCGAGAAGAGCTGGCGGCTCTCAAAGCAGAAAACAACAAGCTGGCTTTAGAGAACACAGAGATCCGTGAAGGTTTACACAGAGCAAACACTGAGATGGCAGAGCTGGGAATGTCCATCTGTAAGCTGAATGCGGAAAGGGAAGAAGCCAGCGAACACTTGGCAGGAGACGCTGCTAAGATCGAAGAGTTGGAGAAGGAGGTGGAGCGGATCGAGGAGTGCATGAACGACCTGCGGCAGGAGAACAACACTTTACGAGAGGAGCTGGCGCAGAAGGAATCCCTTCCTAGGGCCATTACAGAGCTCAAGGAAGAGCTGGACAAAGCCAAGAACCAAGTGCACAGTATAAGGGAATGCTGCCAAGAGGAGATGGCTGCTGTGAAGTTTCAAATGAGCTCTGAGACCATGAGTCATCAGGCTCAATTAAAGGTGAGGTTAACCTGTTAAATCATGTCCCACATCAGAGGTAATCTGTTACTGGCTGGGTTCAGGGACAGAAATAAACTTTGTATAGATTTGATAATAGCAAGAATTTGTTCTAGTCAAAAACCTAAGCACCGCTACCCAGTTAGTTTAAAGGAGAATGTTCATTACAGTGAAACTGGGTATCTACAGATCAGTGAATCCTCTGAATAATAAATCAAGTAGAAATCATACACGCACTAAATAGAGATTTTACATTGATACTTTGTATGTTTTGAGTACACATGCCTTCTTTATTCTAACAGCATGTACTTATAAAGACCAATATGTCAGAAACAACTTTAAATGATTTTTACAGACATCTTACTTTGACTAGACCCAGGGGTTCGCAACACTGAGCCATTTTTGCAACAAATTTTGTGTAAAGTCAAAAATGTAACCATCGCTACCTTAAAACTTAAACCTGCAGAATGTTACTTTTTTTTTTTTTAAAAAGTTTGTTTTACATATTTGTTAAAATTGTCACTTTGTTGTGACTGTAAGACATTTGTCAGATAATCTTTGAAATTAGCTTATTTTTACAATATCCATGATAGGAAAATTTAGATATCTAAAGAACAACAATTTTTTAGCTTTTAAAATAAAAAAGAAATCACTAAATGTTTACATAAAGGGAATTAATTAATTTTCTTCAATGAAACATTACATTTTTGCCCATCACTGGCTTTCGTCTTGCTACTCTTCCTCTTTTCTTATCCAATCTATGGATGCTTGTGGCTCCTGCAGAGTTAACATTGGTTTCTTCTTTACCTAATTTTTCCCTGCCTGCTCTGTCATTTCAGTCATGTCTCAGTAGATTTAGAGTTGTAACAAACCTTTTTCTGTTTTTGCATGCAGGATTAAATACTTGTCTAAGATTCCATGTTAACTTTGGATAAAAGACACCATGTTGATTCTTTTTTATTTAGAGCAATTTCTGGATCATTCGGTTCTCCTGTGCTTTGTGTTTAGTTCTAATTATCTTTGGATTCTAAGCATGGTAAATAGTTTTTAATTAGTGGAAATGTTTTTAATTGTTAATAGCCTTTTCCCAGTTATAGCCTTAGGAGAAAGTAAGATTAATTATTTAATCCTCTTTTCTGGTAAATTCACAGCAGTAGTTAGCTTAGATGAGTGAAATTACCTCTCTTCATCTTTGCCTTTGTGTTGCATCTTCTTTGAAGAAGAAATTAAGTTGGACAAAATGCTCCACGGAGGCTTTGGGAGATCATTATAAAATAAGTAAATGCATAAATAAATTTATTGACAGAAAGTTTCACTTAGTTAATAAATGTCAGTTCTGTTAAGCCAGGTAGGAAGGCGTAATGCATATAAGTCAACAGAAACAAACGTAAAATGCTTTTCATTTGACTTTTGGAGGATTGCTGTCTCATAGTATTAAACTTTTAGATTTCAAGTCTTTCTCATCTTTTTTTATTGCAGGCTGTGACTGAAAATCTGGAGAAGGTTTCAGCACAGCTGGAGGAGGAACAGAAGAACGTATCCAGCTTGGAGGCAGAAGTGTCTGAACTCAAGGTTTCCATCTTTTTAGAAGTGAAAATAAATCTAAAATATGTTTTTTTGTGGTTACTTTGTGAATGCTTTTTATGTCTCATACCATCAGTGGTTGCTTTAGTAGACAGACACACATATGGCATATAATATCTAACAACTCTGATTATTTACTGGCTGCTCTACAGGAACAGTATATGATTATAGGCAAGTTCGCGGAATGTTAGTGTGTTTCTTTTTAAAATTTTTCCACAGGTAATGAGACGTCTTGATTATGTAAGCATTTTATCTTCCTTTGATTGCAGAATGTTGGATGGATGCAAGATTTCTGTAGCCCTAATCAAGTGATTGGCTCAGTGAGATGATAATTCATAATGTTCGTCTAAGGTTTACCAGGCTTATAGACTTATGTTATAGAGTTGAACTTTTAAAGAATGCTTATCTAAGCTTACAGTGATGTTAACGTTCTTATGCCTTCTCTAGGAAAACGCTAAAAACTTTTCTGCTTTATTCATGTAAACACAAAACCCTTACTTAGATTAAGCTACATGTCTCATCATTGTTTTATGTGTATTTTGCATAACATGTACGAAAGGCTGCGAATGAGAAATACTTGCAGCTAATTGGTGAGAAAGATGCTTACATCACGCAGGCGGAGGCCACCATCCGTGAGAATGACGGTGAAATTCAGCAACTCAGCAGCTCTACGGCCAGGTGCGGCTGTTTTCCCCCCTCAATGGGTGTAAATATATGCTTTCATAGTAAAATTATAACTAACTTTCTTGTTTCTCCAGCATTGAAGAGGCACATTTGTCTCTGCAAACTCTGTGTGAGGAACTGAAGCAGAAACTTGAAGCAACAGAGGCTGAGAAACAAAGTCAGTATCTGACAATGTCGGCAGAAATTGAAGACCTCAACAGCACAAAGATCAACTTGGAAGAGAGGCTCATTGAGCTAATTAAGTAAGACTTTTCACTTTAACCGTTGTGGAAATAATTGCCATCTTTGAATTTATCTTTTTCTGTTGCCTGGTTACACCGTTTGTCCAAAGACCATTTAGAGCAAGGCAGAACTCCAGTTCTTGACAGTCACTGTCCTGCAGCTCTTTCTGCATCGTGGCACAATACTAGAGCAAAGATTTCTCTTTTATCTCTCTATGCAAGTTGACAAGATGAGATTAAGTCCTGTTTCATTATATTATAATTTACCCTCATTTATATTTTTTAAAAAATGGGACACAATACGTATTAATGAACTCTGGCATGCGAATACAAGAGATTGTCGCCAAATTGCTAATTTCCGTCTCTAGTCCCATTGGCAAGTTAATGTTAAAACACATAAAACAAGAATTAAAGACAGCAAAATAGCACTACAATAACCTCCATAATATCGATACATGTTTATTTACATATGAACAATGTTGATATTTTTGGCTTTCCAAGAGCCAATTTTTAAGATGATTATTATATTGCCCAGGTGAGATATAGCTATAGGTGAGTTTAGTTGATGAGTAGCTACTTTCTGGTTACCATTTCTTGACTTTTCAAAACACACATCTGCTCTCTTTATTTCCCTGTTCTCATGTCTTGGCCATATTGAAGAGAATAATTTTACCAACTTTATTATTTCTGCTAATAAAATATGCAGGTGGCATGTCTGCTGTTTGCTTGAGTCATAATAGATTAGATCAGTGGTCTATAATGTTACTCAGGACTCATTTGCTCTACTTATCAAAAGGGTATTCAAATACTTTCCCTAGCTAGAAAAAATAGGACACATATTAGGTGGAAAAACTCCAGACTACCCAGACAGCAATGAACCATCAGATTTATTGCTGTTCATTTGTAAGCTGAATGTTGTTTATCTCCAAGGATGAGCTGGCTCTGAGAAGCAGAAAGTGTTGTAATGTTTTACTTATTGTGATTCAGTAAGAAAGACACTGAGAGCTGAAGCACAGAGAAAAACAACAAGTTTTTTCTTTATTGAATCAAACAGTAAATCCTAAATAACATTAGCATATGCAGACATTATTCAGCCATTTCTCCTTTTTATTCACCTCTTGAACTCTTGAAAATAAGTTTTCGTTTACAGTAAGGTCAACATTATTGAGCAAAGTGGAAAGTAATCTGTTGGCACTACATTTAATTAACATGTTCTACTAAATCCACCTTTCCAAGCTTTTAAAGCTCTTGTTCTTTGCTTGTTTTCATATTATTGGTCTCTGAAAATGCATTTTGTCTGGGTTTTTTTTTTGTGAATTACTTCAGGGACAAAGATGCTCTGTGGCAGAAGTCTGACGCTCTGGAGTTTGAGCAAAAACTACGAGCCGAGGAGCGCTGGTGGTTGGTTGATAAGGAGGCCAAACACTGCCTTGGCTGCAATGACCAGTTCACCTGGTGGGTGCGCAGACATCACTGCAGGTGGGTTACAGATGAGCATCAGAGGTACTTTGCTGCTGAGTTCAACTTTACACTGGACACAGTCCTTTTTTACAGGAGAAAAATTCTGGTCTTTGCTCCTTTTTTTCTAGAGTTTGTGGCCGCATCTTCTGCTACAACTGCAGCAACAACTTTGTCTTGACGAAACACAGTGGGAAGAAGGAGCGTTGCTGCAGCGACTGCTACGTGCAGCACAATGCGGTGGTGGAGAAGTTTGAGTCAGAGATGAGTTCTTCAGATGTGCTGGCGACCACCGCAAGAGCTAGACCTCAGCCTCTGCCTGGGCCTGCTCCCTACAAGTCGCCTTCCAGCGCAACGGGTGAGAGACGCGTTTCAAAGAGAAACACTTCACAAATATACAATGTTTAAATGGTTTTGTATTTTGGTCCCTGGTAACTGTCAGCTGGAAAGTTTTGGCAGAAGTGAAAGGGCTGACTGATAGAGGAACAAGGATGGAAACTCAACTTAGTACATAAAAAAGGAAGGAAGTGACATTTGGATAAATGCTTTTACTTTCTACCATTCAATTTACAAAACCCAAACACTGTAATTTAACATTGCAATAACGTTTGTGATTGTATCTAATGTTCAAAAACAGGAAACATTATTTCAAATGTGTTCATTCAATATCTTCTGTGTAGTATTGCTGATTATAGGCAGAGTAGTTATTCATACAGGTGTGAGGGAAACAAACTCCAAAACAACTGAAACACTGGGATGTAAATATGACAATATATGCATGAAAATTTGCACAGATTCTGATGTTTTTGCCTATTTTAATCTATTTTTAAAACACATAACTGACGACAGAAAAAATATGTATTTTTGACATGTACATATAATTTTGTTTTTTACTTCTGGCTGGTTATATGTTATGTTTTACAGGTTCACAAATCTTTACTTTTACATAAATGGGGAATTTTAGGACTAAAGCTTTTATACAGAAGGATATACTTAAATATTATATATTTATTTTTACACCTAGATATTTGTCAAATTTTCACCAGAGAATGGCTGAATAAATGTCAACAAAGAAAAGAAATAGTTCAGTTAGGATTGAGAAGATTTCCAAATTTCCAAAAATAATAAGTGCAAAAGTGACACATAAACCATTGCTGCAAGCTGATAAATGGCTCTGTTTGAAATGTTAATGATAGCATATGTATTTGTGTCTTTGCAGAAATTTGATCTTCTGTCCAAACTTTTGGGACATTGTTGACAAACTGTAAACTGAATTATATGTTAATAAATTCAGTTTTAATGTTCTATTTACATATGGTGACGACTTTTTTTAAAAATCAGTCTGTGCTCGGCTTATGCCTCATGGATGTCAAATTTATGACTTCTCCCCAGTTTTGGACAGCAGTATCAAATCTGATGATGGAGGCTATCACATCATCACAGAAGAGGAGGTGAACGGCATCTACGACAGTGACAACAACTCTCAGACCACAGGAGGTTCGCTGGAGGGAGAGCAAGACCGCCAGCAACCAGGAGCTCGTGAAATGTGAGCGTAGCATCATTTCTATCAGTGATTAACAAGTAAATCTAGGGCTGCTAAATAAATAGATTACCATATATGATGCAATAAATACATGATCAATATTAGTAGATAGTATGTCCGATATAATATTCAAGAATTTCACTGAAACCCAATGCAGAACTGCACTGCATTATGGGGATGTAGGCAGAGGAAAGGCTTTAGCTGCTCAACCTCTCACAGACAGATAAGCAAGGCTGATGGCATCAATTAACTCACTCACTTTTTGGTAACCTAGCAACTACCTGTTGAGGAACTTGCGGTTACCTAGCAACAATTTGTTTCAGATTTCGCCACCATTTCTCATAACTTCTTAAATATGAAAAACAACAGTGTGGGCTGAAATGAGGGCAACAGCTAATGAGGAAATTGTGGATAAAAGGGGAAATGTCACGTCACCAGTTTGGCAGTATTTCAGATATTTAAAGCAAAAAGCAAATCAATATCGACTAATATGAAATGTTTGTATTGCGATGCACTTTTCAGCCATATTGCCCAGCTCTTGGTGAAGCTGCCAGATGGTTTGGCAACTATTGTTGCCCCTAATGCAGCTGCATTGAGGCCAGTGGTGTGTAAGGGTCTTTCAGGTGCCTGTACCCCACTGAGGGATCATCAAGAGTTTTCAGATAAAAATGCTGTATTGTTTTTTTGCTGCCTGCCTTTTAGAAGCATCCTATCTGTAGCACCGTCCAAGATAAAGAGCAGTGTCTGTTCAAAAACATGTAATTCAATTGCATGCATCATAATTATTAACTTTAATAATTATTAACTTTAATTAATGGAGAGTTTGACATTCAGACAAGAAAGCAAATTGATTAAACCGTGGTGGTTGATAGATGCATGTGACAAAGCAACTTCTCCTGAGAATTTAACCAGACAGATGCAAGCATATTTCAAAAGAGAGTAGCGAATGAAAAACGGGAGGAACATAGCTTAAAATTATGTTGAGAAAGCTCTAATGGTTCAGGTTGGTCGTTTGTTTCAGCCTCGGTACTAATGGCTACTCTTTCAGTACATAACCTTCTCTCTTCAGGTAAGCCGTGCACTTCTATCCGTTTGCTTTAGGGTTTTATAATGCTGCTTAACAGATTTGGTCACATACAGCCTGTGGTCTTTTGGTATGCTTTCTTAAATTGTGTTATTAAACATCTGACAAGCACAACATGTAGTTGTTCCAATTTCAGCTGCAGAGCTTCTCCTCTTTTCACTGGATTGCTTCAAGAATTTCACTGAAACCCAATGCAGAACTGCACTGCATTCTGGGGATGTTGGCAGAGGAAAGGCTTTAGCTGCTCAACCTCTCACAGACAGATACACATCTTACACATAAAACACATCTTTATGTGTTTATAGCTTAACTGCGGATTTTTAGAGCTGCAATTTAATTACTGTTTGAAGTATATTTTGTTTGTTTTTTTCTTTTACCGGGGAGCAGCTTTTTAATCTTTAAGCCTCTATGCAGAAGTAAGCTGAAACAAGGTGTGTGATGGTAGAAAGATTTGTTGTGGCTGTGTTAAGAGATTAGTTTTGCCTCAGACACCAAGAAGAAAAGCGATTCTTGGGCATCAGAGAAATTTGCAATCATGTATTGTCAAGTGGAACAAATGCATCAATTTATATAATGGGATAAAAGTTCATATAAAAATTGTGATTTATTGTCACGAGAATAAACACAAATTGATGAGTGTTTGAAAATCCCAAAACTGAAAATCTAGCTGAAATTGAGGATTTTGGTGTTTGTTCTTTTTTTGAACAAGATTTTAAACTTGCTAAAAAAAAAAATGTTAGGCAAATCATTTTCTTACAAGCTGTAAGGAAAATTATTCTATGGGCTAATCTAAATATGACAGAAAATTAATAGAGGGTGACGTTACCAAAATCAGCACCACTTTTGTGATCCGTCAACCTTTTCATCACCACACAGCTACTAAAGAAGGCATAGAGCCCGCCTTTAGTCACATTTCAACTCTTACAATATGAGTCTTTGTTGGTGTGAGGTTTTGGCAGAAATCTGTCGGCCTGGGTGGTGGGTTAGTATCGCCACGAATTATTGTGCAGCTCCAGAACTGTTTCTTCTGGCACTGACGTTGAATGTCTGGATGGCCTCAGTTATTGATCAAAATGGAACCGGATTGCTAATACAAAGGGGAATGCACATTAAAGAAACTTATTATTACTAAGCATGCATCCATGACTTGTAGAGAAAACTGTAGGGATTTTACAGAAAGATTAAAAAAACAGAGAAATGTATCATGGGAACAAATAGTATCTGTAACGCAGTCAAACTTTTGATGAAACTGCCCGTTTAACTCTTTTCCTGCTCCTGTGAAAAACCTTTCAGTGTGGAGCCGACTGACCTCCTCAGCATACAAATTCACTTCCAGGTTAGAAGTCCATTTAGAGCAAGACATTTACCTCCAGCGTTACAGGCAGGACATAAAGAGGTCTGGTCAATTTCACTAGATACATGAAATTGATATTGCATAGAGTAGACACATGATCATTTTATTTGAAAACTTCAATTAGCTGCCAAAAGTCAAAACAATTATTTTAGAGCTTCTAGAAGTAAGAAAAAATGTCTGGTAACAGTCGTTGCCAGTGGGATTAACCGGGTTAAGATCTCAGGCTGCTTCCTGCATGGATAAGTTTGCTTTGACTTGATTTATGATCGTATGAGGCCATTTAAAGAAAAAGGTGTGAAACATTGGCATAAAATCTCAGACAGCTGGCTCGAGTTAATGTGACCTAACCAGCAGAATTACACTTTGCAAAATGATACATCATCGAGCCAGGTCTCGGTTGGCTATCTGCCACTTTTGGGCCCGGTGCTGACCCAGTATGCCACCAGACAGGGCTGAGTGGTGCAGATAAAACACGGCACAGTTGGTTGATTTTTCAATCTGTTTGTTTGCTACTTCCTGGTCTGGGTCAGATGAAGCCCACAGAGAGATGCTGCAGCATTAATCATCTCCAAGAAGGTGGCTTTTAATTAGTGTTATCAACAATGCATCCTCTGTTTTATCAGGCTCAATCAAAACAAGCAGACTGTTCTCCATCATTTGCTCTCCTGTTGTAAGCAAGACGTCAGCCAGCTTGTTTGAGTATGAGAAGCCTCTGGAGAACATTAGGGATCTCGAGTTTTTTTTTTTTATATGCTTTCTTCTTTCTGCGCCTGCTGTCTTACATTGCAATTTGGAATCTTCTCTCTTTAAGATTAAGCACACAAATCTGAATTCGTTATATTTTCATTTATCCACAGGGGATTAAAAATATATATGCCGGATAAGATACACACACCCACTGTTATTTTGTTATTTTAAATAACACTGTTATTTTTTTTAATGTTCACTTGGCAGAAAGAGACCAATTTTGGTGGGGGTGTGTATATATTGATATATTTTAGGCATTTTGTACAACTTTGACCCTGTCCGAATTAAAGAAAAACCACAATAATTCCTGTTGTGCACCAAGTTTCAAGTTTTGAAAAATCATAGCTTTGCTCGGCCTTTTTGTCATTCAATTTAAAAAAAAAATGGAATACTTTTCTGGCCTTTGAAAAGTATCGCCTATTGTTAGGCAAAAAACAAAAACAAAAAATATGGTTAGTTTATGTACATTTTTGAAAAGCAAAAATAAATAGAACATACCTGTCTACAAGAGTGAAAATAACTACGCCTAAAGTTATGTCTGTTATCTTTATGTTTAAATAAAACCTAATTGGTCCAAAATATGCAAAAATGTTCCAGCTGCTGATTAAGATGCACAGACACTTATCTGTGGATTTATTCATTGTGCAGTTTAAATTCATAGTCATGATGCTTATCCCTAAGTTATTTATTTAAAACAGGCCGCTGATGGCAGCAGTGACTCCTGGTTGGAGGATGTAATGTTGCTCTATTTCTGTCCTGTCTTGGCAGTGGCCCCAGAGAGGTGGCCCCTGACGACAACAGCGTCCCCACTGTCCAGGACTCAGAGATTAACCTCCTCAGATCAGGAGACGTCACGTGTGTATTAACGTTTGACATATTTCACACTTGCACTTGAGTCATCGTGAAGTAACAATTTGTTGATTGGTCTTAAAATATGAACTCTTGCAGACTCGCTGTCCCTCTCAGCACCGAGGATATTTCCCAGTTTGGTGACGGCTCCAGGGAGCTCTTCATCAAGTCCAGCTGCTACAGTACCATTGACATAACCGTGGCAGATTGTGAGATAACCATCGGCTGGATGTTCTCCTCTGAGCCCAAGAGTATCTCTTTAGGCGTGGTTTACCGGGAGTCCAGTGACAGTGAAGTGGAGCAGGCAAAGGTAGACGTGCATAATGTGCTGCTGCTTTGTCTTAGTGGTTGGTGGATTTGAGGAACCGCCTGTTTTACTCTGGCATGGGCCATTGAAAAGTGCAGCACAGACGTCTGAGCTGCGTTGACGTCTCTTGGCGTCATTCATAGCAATCTTCTTCCAGCACTGAAAGAGCAATTGCCAAAAGCAGAGATGTTACATCATCTTTTAAGTGAATAAAACTACTCTCTTCTATTGTTGGGAAGATTGAAAGGCAGTAAACTCACACAGGATCTTTGAAAAATGGAAGTTATTTACAGAAACTCCTGACTGAAAATGAGAGCACCTCCCACACAGACCACAGTAATTTTGCTTTCAGAGGCGTACAGACTGAGGTAAAGAGAGTCAGACTGATGTGGACAATATGCATAAAAATTTCAGATGTTTTAGAAAGTTTGTGATATTATTTCTCACTTTACCAAAGCCCCTAGCATCTCACTTGTTGGTAATGTTTTCTGTGGTGCAACTTTATGATTTTCAGTAACTACATTTGTTACAAAATTTTCAAGACTTAGTTATTGTTGTCATGTTTTGGAGGAACATGTTTGGGAAAAGTATTTACCCACAACTGAGATTTGTGATTGGGCGATGTTTCTGTTCCGCTCTCAGGTTCTGATTCCTCTGACTCGCTGCAATTCCCATAAAGAGACAATTCAGGGACAAGTGAAAGCGAGGCATCCTGGCCTCTACACACTCATCTTTGACAACTCCTTCTCCAGGTATGAAGCTGGTATCAACCCAAAAATATTTCTTATTATGTAACTGGAACAAAACAAACGGTGATATTTAATTTTTTTTTTTTTTTTTTGCCCTGATTGAGACGTAGCTCATGTGATATTTCCACCTGTCCCTCTTTTCACTGTTCGACTCTTAACATTTAATCCACAACTTACTGTCCATTTCTTGATGGACTGATTGTGAACCGTCTGTACTTGCTGTTGACCTCTTACATCGTGTAGTGTGACAGAGGTTACTGTCATATTGTGACAGAAGTCACACTACAGCCTGTGACCTCAGCTTGTCACAGGCTGAGGTCACATCTGATACGACCAAAAAATTTATCGTACTGGGTGAAGTTAACATTAACAAACTCCATAATTATGTATGTGATGGTTAAACAGAAATGGTGTTTGTTTTTTGTTTCTTTTGTTTTTTTCTGACCTCACACCAAGCTGTCATGTAGATGAGATGCCTCATTTTTCATACCACAGCAGCTAATTATCTTTTAAACAACAACCACTTTTTTTTCCATCAGGTTTATCTCCAAGAAAGTTTTTTACCATCTGACCATGGAGAAGCCCGTAATCTATGATGGAAGTGATGGACCCTGAAGCTTTGTGACTCTCGCAGAGGTGAACCTGCCGCTTCTGTGGAAACTGAAGGGAAACTGACAAGATATCAATGCAGTGACTTTGTTTTATTTTCTTTTTACATTATAAACCAAGTATCTTCATAAATTTTTATTCTTGAATTATTTGTTATTTTTTTTGTTGTTTTAAGGGCCTAATGAGTCTTCAAAAAAAAAAAAAACGCTAAATAACTTTAAAAAAATATCTATGCAAGGTTTTGGATGTTTTTCTTCATTTTATTCACCAAGTAAAACATAAACTCTAGTTTGTTTAGGTATTGCTGTATTTTGTTACAGTTATTTGTCTTTTATCCCATATTTTTAACACTAGTGGCGCAAAAGTACATCTTAAAAAATGCACAGAAAAATATTAACACATCAATTTCTATAAGGTGGACATTTTTATTGATCAATGAACCTTTTGTAATCAAATTGCACAAACCAGCACAAGTTCATACAGTGATTTGATGTTGAAACAGTTTGTCTGGATGTTACATTTGCACTACGTCAGGGTGGGATCGGGGGCTGGTGAGGGTTTGGAAAAAGCACAGTTTTTTTTGCTTCACAACAAACCACAGAGCTTGCACTCTTTTTATGATTATTATACATTTGTTCTCCAGTATCCCGTTTTTAGGGCCTCATAAACTTCAGATTTTATGAAGTTTATGAGATCATTAAAGTAACTTTCCTGTGACTGTAAGCTAAAAAGTTCCTATACCTTCAAAGTGCCTCTTAATAATCACTGCCATGGCTATGTGTTTTTAATTTTTATGTTTAAACATGACTCAAGTTTTCAAGCTGTTTCTGTCTGTCAAATTACTTTTTGCTTTTCATTTAAAATTTCTCTGTTATTTCTGTTATTTAAGACTCGTTTTTTTTTTCTTTTCGTCTTCAGACTTTGAGTGATGCAAAATTATTTTAATCTGTCCAAGCAGACCGTTAAGGAAGACAATCACTTTTTTTTTTTGCACAACCCCACTGTACCTAACGAACCAGGTTTGCAAACAGCTGCTTCAATCACAGGGATTTTTGTTTTTGTTTATTTTTAAGGGTTGTGAACTGATGTAAAATCCTATGCAAAGCCTCATCTACCTAAAAAATCTTTTTTTTTTTTTTCCAGATTTTAGGATTTTGATTTTCTTTATCAATAACTTGCAGATATAAATTTTCTAATTTTCCTTTGTAAGTCTATTTTCAAAGCAATACAATTTTGTTTAAATCATTTCAACAGCCATGTGCGAGAAGCAAATAACTGTTAAAAAAAATAAAATGTGTGATTATTGTCATTGTGTCTGTGATTAAATAATTGAAATGTGCTATATTCTATGTTTTGATTATTGTGATTTGTCTAATAGTCTGATATACACCAAAAAGCTTTTTTATAGAGATTCATTTGCCACATAGTTTTCTAGATAAATATACAGTGCCTCGCAAAAGTATTCATATCTCTTTATTTTCTCTTTGTTTCAATAAACTTGATTACTAAGATTTTATTTAGATTTTACCTCTAAATAAAATCCTGTGGCCTTTCGAAGTGATCTAATTAGTCCAAGCAAAGCAATCCCAATCTCGAAGACCCCTGGTTTATGTCAAAGGATATTCATGTGCAAGAATGGCCCAAAGTCCAGACCTTAGTCAAGTGGTTTAGCACAGTTACTACCAGCGTGTTTGTTGATCCAGGGAGAGAACTGACCCATGTAGGACAGCTGGAGGACTGAGTTTGGACAGTGCTGCCTTAGTCCTACTGACAATCTGTGAAAACATTGCTTGTACTGTTCTGCCAACTTCAATGTGCTTATAATACACTCTGGAAGTACAAAGATGGTAGAGACATATACCAAAATATCTTCAGCTGTAACTGCATCGAAATGTGGTTCAAAGTGCTGAATACAAGCTCAATACAAGCTTTTCTTCCACTTAATAGTTTATGTAAATTTATTAGCCTATCATGTGGAACCCCATTAAATGCATTAAGCTTCAGGTCGCAGCGGGAACATTATTGCAATGTATTGTAGTTTGGCGACACAACGTGGACTGTTAAATCAAAGTCTCCAGCCATCTCAGGGTGTCTGACTTCAAAATAAAAGCATTCATTGCGGATTCTGGTGTCTGTAGACTTCATTTAATACCGTTTGCAAATCACTCGAGTAGGGCTGCGTGCAGTTTGTAGGTGTTAGGGTGCGAAAGGAGCTCTTCATCTTCACCACATCCCGCACTTTGTGTCAAAGGCTTTTATTGTGAAAGTGAGTGAACTGTCACCTGGAGAGAGCGCGGCGCGGCTGAGCATCCCGTCCAGCTGGAGCGAGTCTCGGGAAAGCGCTGCGTTTGGACTGTTACAGAAGGAGCAGACAACATGTTCCGTCCCGAAACCACAGGGATTTTTCTTCCTCTGTGTCTTACTCGAGTGGTGAGTCAGTTCAATCTTATTGCATGTGTCAACACAAAGAGAAAAAGTACTCGTGGAAACTTCACGTTTCTTTCAAGGGGGAGGAATCTCTTCCATATGTGATAAACTATATTGTCTTCTGCGTTTTATCGTCTCAATTTAGACACACTTGGACCCTCCTGCACGCGCGAGCGTTTCTATGGCGGCAGCTTTGTCTCATACAGTTCTTGGAATAATTTATTGCACGCATGTTATGACATATAAATCAGTGAGCAGTCATGTCAAAGATGATTTTAAACTTAAATGATAATTCAAGCATTATCATTGCTTGAACGATAATGCGCATTAAATCAACACTTGTCGTAATTAATTCATTTGCATTATATGAAATAGGACTTATTAATGAAAAGTTTCAGACATAATGAAGTCAGTGCAGAATCCTATTTTGTGGTTGAAGGTGACTTGAGGAAATGTCTTCTTAGTAACAGAAATCTTTTAATGGGCTATCAGGTTGTTTCTTTGAGCACGTGACTTATGTTTTATGGTAAATTAAATAAGATGCAGACATGCACAAAATGTCGGTTCATATTTCGTCACTTCATGTTTCAAATGAACCATGAAAGTCTCACTCTGTTTGGAAATATTGTAGGGAGTTGTCTTTATTTATGCTGATTGCCATACTGTATGCAAGAAACCCGTTTGAGGAGATTTTTGCCTTATTTTTCATGTGTGTGTTTGGGTGGAAGTGTACTCGGGTTTCGAGAGAGATGGGACAGGATGCGTACGTGAGTTTTGAAAGCCGTGACCTTCAGTGTTGTTGTCCAGCAGATGCTACATCTGGTTCCTGCCTGATGTAAAGAACTGCTCAGTAACAAAGCTCTGCAGAACCTGGTTGCACATTTAAAACATGTGTTGGTCCAAACCTTTGATCCATTGTTTTCTTTTTTTTTCTTCTAAACAAATTGGTTCAATGTTGGTGTGCTCTCTGTTGCTGGAGCTACACCGTTCCTTTCACACACAGCATAACCAGATGACTGCTCATACTGAGCAAGTTTCTACTTGTAAAGTGAGCTCTTCCTCTCCACTGTTGCCTCGCTCTTGCTCAGGCTGGCTATTGTTAATCGATTTGACCTGAAAGGAATTTGGACTGAATTTGGTTCTACATGGACTTGAACCAAACTGGTTTGTGTTGCAAAATGATTCAAGATGACATTTGTTTTGAACTGATTGCTCAATGAATGAACTCTACTGAGCTGAATATTCAGGAAGGGCCTCCTAATGCATGGGACCTACAGCAGGATCTTGCAACTGTTGATATGACATGGTCCAAGTCTAAATCCTGAATTTGTTTCAAGGAGAGGCTGCTGTGGCAGGAAACCCATCAGATATCTGACTGCTGACTGCAAGAATTGAAGTTATCTCAACCGAAAGAGGCGAGACTTGCTATCACGGTATAGGATGTCCTAAGTTTTCCTCTACAAAAAAAGCCATATTTTTATTGTAGTATTTTGCTAAATGAATCAAACAAAGGTTGATTTCAGTTCAACTGCAAGTAATTTGCTTTTGTAAGAGTTGAATGCATTTAAACAAATATTGGTTAAATGCCATTTTGTAAAATGTTAACAAAATGTGAAGTATTCATTTCACCTTTTTTGAGGGCCCCTGCAAAATTAAACTCAACTTCTTTCCTCTCACAGGAACATTTATTCATTAGAAAACGTCATCTTGTTCATACTAAACTGTAATTTTTCACAAACTGAGACTTTCAGACCACAGCTCTTATATAAATTCATGAATCAGGAAAAAAAAAACCACATTTAATCTCTTCTTTTAAATCTGTGTTGCTCTCGGTGCAAATAAACAACCGTTATAATCTCCTCACTTATTTGCTACAAGCTTCTAAAGAATTATTTTGCAATAAAAACAAACCAATGGCTGTTCTACTTGCTGTGTCAATTTGCCCGTCAGCTTGCCCTATCCGTTCAGCTGTGCAAAAAGCACAGCATGCAGGGGGCAGACTTGGCCAGATGTCTCACACAGACAGTTTATCATGTCACATTCACATGCATACACAACAGCTTTGTGGGCACTATTATTCCAGCGCCACCTCGCTAATATCCTGGCTGAATAGAAATGTGAAAAGCGGGAAAACTGGTTGGTGTGATGATCTGCTTGGCACAGAGATAATGGGAGCGGGGCGCACACTCATCACCACGCGCCCCTCCGTTCTCTTTTGCCGCTCAGAGAGGATTGCAGTGACCAGAAACGCTTGTTTCCAAAGAAGGTGAAGTGACACTAAACAAAAGCAAAACCATCTCTCTCCTTCTCATACATAGTTGTTCAAATGCGATTAAAATGTTGCACCTGGGAGAAAAAAAAGAAAAAATAATCTGTTTTCATCTGCAGGAGGGGCGGAAAAACTTTAAGACATCCATCTTCTTATCAGCTTAATCCGAGTCATTCCGCAAGGAGAATACATAACCACAGATGGCAGAGAAGATCCTTTTTTGTGAGTGACTCAGACAAAAAAAAAACCGTTACGGATGAACTTTTGACAGAAGACGTGGAATAACTTTTAAGTACAGTAGGTTACAAAAATAATGATTTAGGTGTGTTCTCCTCTGAGATGCTGTTTTGAGCTTATCCAACTCCTGGCAACAAAGTTAATAAACTTATTTGCACCATAGGTCAAAATATTCCCCCATGTTCTCATAATCTGAACTTCAGAGGCTGACCTTGTTTGTTCACTCCTCTAATTGAAAGAACATGTTTTTATATTTTTGTGTGCCAGAGCGTAATAGTGTACCTGATTCGCTGTTGGAAACAGAGAGTAGCATCTGCAAAGCGGGCCCGGTGCTTTTTAGGTAGTTATAGTGGATAATGGGTTTCACCTCGCTAGGAATATATATATATATTTTTTTTATCACTGACCTGGCAGAGTAAAGGGGTCTTTGGCCTTGCATTTAGTTTCAGTGCTCACATTATAGAGCTTTATGTTACATAGACCTCCTAATCTTTCCTTCTTCCAACCTCTGTTTCTGTCCTTCAAATGCAGCGCAGTGTCTCCCTTCATCACATCACTCTGCTGAAATAGGGGAGAACAACGCGTGCCCTTGGAGCTTTGTAGCGATCCAGTCTTGACTCACTTTATTCCTCAACCCCCCCCAATATTGAGCATTGGTCTCTTATCTCCGGATCCATTGTTGCACAAGATGTCGTCACAGTGTCCCTTCGTGCGAAAACAACACTTATCTGACCTGTAGGGTATCCATCTGTCTGCTTCCTTACTTCCAAGTAGTCTGGATTGCATTTTGATTGCAGATATTTATGACGGTGAGAGGGAATGAAGTTGCCCTAAGGTGGAAAACAAACTGAAATCAGATAAAATACATCAGAAATATGGAAAAATAAAACACACACAACAGTGGCCTGAAGATCCCCAGAATAAACCAGAAACTTGAGTGCATTCCGGTAAACAACCCAAAAAAGGAAAACTGCCTTTTAGTTAAATATGTTTTCAACACGGGACATTTCACTGTGTTTATGTTTTTTTAATGTGTTGTGTTCTGAACCGTCACACGTTTGTTTTTTGTTGAGTCTTCTGTTTTGCGGTTGTTTTTGTGACCAAAGGGAGAAAACAGCAGCACAGTCAGTCATACCGAGATGAATGCCAGAGGGTGTGTAGAAGGAAAATTTATTTGAATGCACTGTGGAAACACTGGCCTAAATTTATAATCTCCAGGTTATGAGTTTCATCTTCAATTGTGTGTAAAAACAAACACCTTTTTAAAAAAAAGATTGTTTTTTGCATATCCTAGATCAAATATGCAGATATGAACCACATTTATACACCATCAGGTGGACAATATGAATCATATTTGGTGGTCTAAAGGGTCTTGATAGATGTTAAATAACTGTCTGATTTTCAAAATATTAAAATTAATGTCAGTGTATTACTTTTTTTTTTATTTAATTTTATGTTATTTTATGTTTTACCTAAATAATCCACAAAATAGTCACAGAAGTCTTTCAATTGTTTAACTCTTTAGGTGAAAACGTATTAAAGTTTTTACTGTCTCACGGATACCTTCGGGTCACTTCTAGTGTAACAGTTCTTCCACATTTTGCACATTTTAATTGTTGCTCTGGCTGTGAGATGGACATATTTATAAAGGTATTTATTGTACTGCAGCTATAATCTCATCACACATCAGCGTCAGTTTTTATTGAGGCGTAACTTAAACAACTGCTTATGCAAGGATCATTAAATAAAAACACCAGACGACATATGATTATTATTTCCATCAGCAAAGTTGTACATACATTTTGTTATGGTTACAGGTTTAAAAGTTGTATTTAACAAAACAGGAAGCACCAGGTCTGACCTTCATATTTGCATAACTAACTAACTAAATTTAGCAACAGACTATTACAATTCTCATTCTTCTCATTTTCTCAGTAAATACAATTTATGCAAATGAAGTGTTGATCTGGTCTTTTTTTTTTGTCCCCATTGCAACTTTATTTGGATAAACAATAACTATGGATTGCTTCTGCATGTGTGCATTGATTGAGAGAGCATTTAACAACTTCTTTAAAAAGAACTGACTCCTTTGAAAATATTTTGAAATGCGAAGACTTTACAAAAAAACAACAGATGGTTCTTTTAAAAAAATTAAATCTAGTGGCTATGGAGAAGATGACTTATTTTCTGCCTTAGCAAGCAGCTCACAGCGATGGCTGTCGGAGCCATCACCGATGACAAATCAGCCTGAAGAGTGACAAACAATCCATGGGGTGAAGAGTCGGAGCTGAAGTGAGTTTGTAAATGTCAGCATAATCTGACACTGATAGAAATTATACATGTTGAATGCTCTGATGCTCCATTAAAAAAAAACCAAAACATGTTTACAAAACAGAAATTGTGAATACCGCACATTATACAGCATGTCTCTGAATTGGTTTACACAGTTTCTGCAGGAAGCAGAATAAACTTAAGTTATCCTCTGCCTGCCTTTGAACTGGAAGAGCAGAAACAGCAGGGTAAATTGCACAACCACATCTCTCATTATATTGTTTGTGCGACATTAGGAAGAAATAGAGTTGGCAAGGTTTCCCACATTTTCATTTATCAGTGGTGAGGGCAGGCGTGGTGCTGAAGAGGAGATGGTTGCATGTTTGTTTCCAATTTGAGGGAATGAGGAAAACATTTCTCTGCCAGCAGGGGTTTGTGCAGTCCCAACAAGCTTCCTAAAAGGTCTTAGTTCCTGTTGCTGTTTCTGACATGAAAAGGTGTCGGTAATCTTGCACAAATGCAGGCCCTGGTTTGTCTCTGGTGCACGTGTGGATGTGTCTCTGTGAGCGATATTGACGTGAAAAGTTGTTTGCCAGGATGTTATGTTCACATTTTGCCGCATCACAACTTCAGTGTGTTTCGCTAGGACTTTATTCAACCAAAACAAACTGTAAAGATTGTTGTAAAGATTTTGCTACAAATAGAAATATGGAAAAAGCATTTGCATTCAACCCCATTCATTCTGTGTCAAAGACAAACATGTTTAAAACCTGCTTGTGGGTTGTTATTTTCAAAGGTGCTGTCAATCTCAGAAATTAGTCATCAGGACATATATTCCAATTTACTGAATTAGTGTGTATAAATGTCCCAGTCAAAGTCCATACCGAAATCCAATTAAGACACATCGGTAAAGTGAATCTTTACCGATGTAAAGATGCAAGCATGACTGAGCTTGAAGCATTTGAAAAATGAGATTCTCGCTCTCTCATTTGTGTAACTAGCTACACAAAGTAGTAGAAAAATACCCTAATGGAGCTTCTTCAGCAGTAATTGTGGCAAAAGGTGATTCAACAAAAAAGTGCATGAGTAGGGCTGAATGCAAATGCTCAACACGCTGCATCTCTATCCACTTCACTCTTACTGTACATGCTACTTTGTGTTGGTCCTTCACATAAGGAATAAAAGGCTCAGGTTTGTTGTCCAAAAATGACAAAAAACAAAAGAAGTTTGACGGCTGTAACCACTTAAACCTCATGTCAGTTGAGGTTTTGATTAATCTGGGATCAGTAGCATTTGATTATTACATATCACTTCATCAATAATGATATGTTTATGGGCCATCATGCTGTGTTGTTAACTTGTGACGTTTCATTACTGCATCACGTCAGTCAAGTGTGGTGCAACATTTCTATAATCAGTTCAAATTTCAACAGTTTTTTTTTTTTTTTACATTGTCAAGCCTCTTTCAGTTCAAAAGCCTTGATGTTTCTTCGCATGTGATGCAATTAAATAACTTTGTCCAGGTGCCAATGGTATCGTTCCCCACACAGAGCGACTCTTATCTTTCCATTAGAAATAGTTGCAGCACCCGTCAGGTCACCCCATGGAACAGCGGCGCTTAGAAAGATGATGACTAGGGAATAATCTCTTTGACGTCCTCCAGCAATGTGGCGTCTGATGCATTGTTTCGTCAAGAGTTTGTCAGAAACACACCATGCAGACGCATCTTGTTTTCCCCTCGGGGGTTTTTAACTAAGATGGAAATGACCCGAAACAAGGACGCCGTCAAATCAACATGCACATCCGAAAAGGAGCTGGCTCCACTGGTGCTCTGTCTGGTGTCCCGCAACCATTTACTGGATGCGAATCTCTTTCAAACTAAAGGGGGTGGAAAGGCAGCCTCAAAATTACACACAGCGTGGAAACGACAAAATGCAAAACGTTCCCTCCTCATAAAGCAACTTTGGCAACAGACAGGCACATGATCTTCATGTCACAGTTTTCCTAATTACATACTGTCATGGCTATATGAACTACTCTGCTGTACATGAAAACTCGTAGCTTTATAGGTTTGACTTTACTCCTTGCATTTAATCTTTATTGCTATTGAAAAAAACACTAACACCTCGGAGTTAAAAATGTATGCTTACAGATATCTGCTTTTATTTCTCTTTAGAAAAGGATGCCCAGATAATTAAACCATCCAAACAGATTTAGGTCCCCATAACACCAGGCAACCACAAACACTTATATACTGCCGTCAGTCCTGCCGACTACATTTTATGCTTTATGATGTCTCTGAAGGGAAGGAAAAAATAAAAATAAAAACATAAGACAAAGACCCACCACTCTGGAGAATTTTCATCAGTCGCCCCAGTTTTGCAATATTCTGTCGTAGTGAACAAAACAAGACCCGGCTCTCTGCTCTGACCTTTAGATTGAGACCACTTAAGTTCACTGGCAGCATGAATAGTAAAAAAAAAAAGGAAAAGACGGAGGAGTCCTGATTTTACCCATTGTGGTTCAGCTACTACAGCACTATTACACTCATCAGCAGGCGTCTTAGTTTGCACGACTTTCCTTTTTAGGCTATTTTTGCCTCTTTTTTTATAATCTAAACATTTAAAATTTGACGAAAAAACAAAAGCTGTGTAAATCTTTAAGGGGGGCAGTACTTCAACACTGTGTTGAATGGTGTTATTTCCAGATAAATCTTTCTGGGAACGTTTACGAAATCTACCTTCTACGAAGACTTCAGACTCTTTTGTCCAATCTCATTAACTTAATATTTCACAAGAGAGATAATGCATTTTTAATTTGGGGTCAAAGTAATATTGGAGCAGGAGACAAATTGTTCACGCCATCCTCTTCACATCTCAACACGTTGACTAGATCCATAAATGTTTTATATACAGTCTGTGCTAACAAGGGCAGACAGCACATTGACCATTACTGAAAATATCCATTTTTAACTTCTACAATGGATGTCCTTTCAAGGTCAAAATCCTACATCTCCTTATATAAAACATTAAATCTCGTTTTACTTTGAATCTTTGAATTTCTGTGCCCATAATAACCATGTCTGCATATTATAATTCTGTTCAATGTCACTCTACAGAAGTGTTATTAACTTCTTCTAATTGGCAGAGCAGTTGAATGCAAATTTAGTTATTGTTTTTTAATTTTGTTGTTGTTTGTCGTTTGAAAATGTAAAGAATCTGAAGGACCTCTGAGCAACATTAGAAGGATTTTGCACAGTGTTGCTGAAAGCAAAGATTATCATCTGTGTCCTTAGGGACAACCTCTTTAAACAAATCACTCTAATTCCCCCCTTCTGGGCGCGATGGTGAAAGATTATTGTGCTTAATGTCACTGACGGAAATAGGTGAGTTTTACCAAAAGGGTAGTGTTTCAGAGGGAGACCAAAATGAGTCACTGCCCTTTCAGAGACCCTTTTTTTAATTTATTTTTAAACACATGGAAGGTTTTTGGATCGCTTCATGAGGCAAAGTAATGCCACCTGCTTATATATAGAAAATATCCACCTATTGATGTCTAAGCTTATTTTTTATTCATCAGTGGAAAAGAAAGTGATTTAACTGCATTTAAGCCACAAGAAATACTCATTAGAACCAAACAAAAAATTGTTTTGAGGACATTGTTAGGACACCATAACGCCACAAAGCTCGCCATGAGCCAGAAGATGGTTCATGACTTCAGAGCAGTTCTTCTTGGATGCTTTCTGACAGCGATCCTTCCTTTTCTTTATTCTCAACCCATTCTTAGTGGATTTACTGGTACGTTTTGGTTCACTCTCATGTTTCAGGGTCCAGTTCTGCCCTCGTTTTACTTTTTATAGATCCTCTCACATCTTTTTCTTTTTTCTTTTTTTTTACCTTATGATAGGCATGATGAATTCCATGAACTGGTCGGGTTCAGCTGCAGCAAAACATCCCCAAACTGTCACACTTCTGCCTCTGTGCTTCACAGTTTTTATGAGGGTCCAGTATTTGATTAAAACCAGACATGGTTTTAATCCAGTATTTGATTAAAACCAGACATGCCATCTGTTCTTATGGCCAGAAAATAAGAAATGTTTTATAAACAGTCTTGTTTGTTGTATCTTTTGTTGGACTCATCGGTCCAACAAAAGGTATTCCAAAAGTCCTGGTCTCTATCTGTGTCTTAAACTGCAACGCATGGCCACATCGTTGAATGTCCTCTGGTGTAGACTCTAGGACAAGAGACGGAGACTGACTGTTTTGAAATCTTTTTGAGATCTATTGAAATCCTTGTGAACTTCTACTCTCTTTTTCTGATGACTTCAGCTGTTAGGATCTCACCAAGAGGATTACTCTCACTTCTCCAGTGAGAGGCTCACCAAGCTAAACATCTGAGATTTAAGCAGGACAAATCTCTTCATCGGCTGAGCAGCAATATTTTCATGTCATTCACCTGATGTGACAGGCGGTTTTTGCCATACAGTGGAAATAAATATGTGGGGGGGGCCGAGGAGGGTGTCTTAATTTGTTCCTCACCAGAAATAGCGTTTTGGAATTACCTTCCATAAAAACACACTTGCGATCAATTACTTGAGTCTTTCAGCATTGATCCGAATATGTTAGAAAAACACGAGCTTTCAGAATTATTTCTCCACATCTCTGTACCTCTGCATATGTTGAATATCCTCCCTTGCTTTCCTGCCTCCAGGCTTTGTCGCTTCTACACCCGGAGTGTGAATTCTACTTTCAGCTGGAGAAAGAGGAGCGCCTCTGCCTACAGTACATCGCTGAGCAGGAAAACAGAAGCATGGAAGGTGTGTTTTTCACTTTTTAAAACAAGCAGTCCGTAGAAGCAACTCATGAATCGAAAAGTGGCTGCGAGTGATATGAAATATACAGCAGGTGGTCACTGTTCGCATTAAATTGCAGAAAATGCCTCACAGAGAGCCATGAGCTGTCTAGGAAGATTGTTTATGGTCTGGAGCGAAAACAGACTCAGTGATCTATCACTGAGATGCATCTGTAGAATGAAACATTAGGCATGGTTTCATAAAGACTAAAGGTAAATAAAGGAAAGGCCTACTGAGTGGTTTTTGTTTTTTAATTTTAATTTTGGAGATGGTTTAAACAACGCTGTTTGGAATAATTGTTCACACCATTTGCATACTTTTTTTTCCCCGTGACTACATAATCACATAAGGTCTATTTTGACTGAAATGGCAACATATTTTTAACTTCCTGTCCTGAAATCTCCTTTGGAAAGGTTGCAGACCATTATGGGATGAAGTTGTCTGCTGGCCTCAAGCTGTCACTGGTGAAACTGTGCAAAGAGGTTGTCCTGCAGTCTTTTCTCTGTTCAGAAACAACACAGGTAGGTGACTTGGCTGGTTAAAATATAATACATTAAGTGATTAAGTCAAAATGTAGCACACTAAAAAAAACTATAAAGTTTTTAGTTATTTAAACTAAAGCAGCCTCGTCAGATTGTCAAGGGCGGTAATTAAACTTTATAATGAATAATGACTGCACATAAAACTTGGTTGTTGCAAAATGAGCGAATAACGGGTTAGTGTTGCAAATAACGTCATATATATGTTATGGACTTAATTTTAAAGGACAAACTAAAAAGGTTTGTTCTGTAGTGTATCAAGTGGAGGTAATTTTAGTAATCTGAGCATTTGAGCTTGATTTAAGTTAAGACACATTTTAAATAGAGCATTTAACTAATATGTTGACTGCATGTCTGTGATTGTTTTACAATTATTTACAGTCCTGAGGAAGTCTGTGTGAAATGCAAATAAACTAACCTAAACTTTCAATAGAAGAACAAAAGAAAACATCTGAGTTCACAGAAGATGTATTCTCAAAAGTCAATTTAAAGATGAGATCCAACAATGATAGAATGTGTCAAAGTCATACATTGAAGTAGAAAAAAACAAGCCCTGTAGCTCAATCAAGAGCCTTATAGATCAAACTCAGGAAGTCCTTGAGAGGGGCATCGCAGGTTTGATTATTAGAAATACGGACAACGTCTGTGGAGCAGCAGAAAAGCAATCGAGGGAACATAAATCGGAAATGAAACAAGGACAGCAACTAGAAAACAACAGTAAATCCATTACCAACAAAATCTCGCTATGAAATCACAAAACAGAAAATGCTTGGTGGCAAAAATATTCACACCCAGAAACCTAAGTGTGCTTAATTGGGATTCTGTGTGAGAGATCGAGGTAAGCTAGCGCAACATTGTGATGTAAAAGAAAAATTAAATATGGTTTTACATTTTATTTTACAAATAAAAATCTCATCGATATGGGATGTGAGTGTGTTCAACGCCTGTGCCAATGCAATAAACAATTTTTACTGCAATTAAAGCTGCAATGAATCTACTAGCTTTAAATATATGGAGACATTTTTTGAACATTCTTTTTTGCAAAACAGCTGAAGCTCAGTCAGATTGGGTTGTTAATCTCACTGTAATAGGCTTAAAAAACCCAAACAACCAAAAAGATGTATAGTTCAAGTACATGGAGTTTTTTTTTTTTTTTGCATCAAATCAGATCTGTATTGGGGTGAACCTAATTGAATTGAAATTTCAGAACCTGCCCAGAAAATGAACAAAGATGCCAACTTATATTGCGTTCTACTGACCTCTGAAGTCAGCAATTCATCTGGAAATAACATCAAACCTAATTTAACCACATTCCAGCTAAAAATAGGAAAATCAGTGCGATTATCTAATTGTTGTACCTTATAACCGTCCTAGTTATTGTTAGAGATACAATGTACAATCAGTCTGCCTCAGATGGTATGAAACGAATCCCTAAGGCCACATGTTCACAGAGAGAAGTTGTACATATATTTTATGCGATCTAAATCATGTCACTTACCTCTGACTGTACGTTCAGTGACGTTGTCGCTGCAGCTTCAAATGGGTCTTCTCCTTAGATTACCCCATGTGTAGCTTCACATATTTTAAACTCTGTCCAGCTTTAATGTCATGGCTGAAGAAAAGAATGCTTTTCTTCAGCCGGTTTCACAGAATGAAACTGCGGCCACCATTCTGTCAGCTTTCCTCCAAATGTGGTGTTTTGCTCTTGGGCTGAAAAGTTTACTTTGAGTCTCATCTGATCAGGCGAACCTTTTACATATTTGCTGAGTCCCCTACAGGGCTTATAGCAAACTTTAAACAGGACATTTTATAGCTTTCTCTCAACAAACAAACTGTTTCTCCTAGGAGAAATCCAGATTTGTGGATCTTCTGTCAACAAATCTTGGCTGCTTTTGTTATCAATTTCCTATGTGTAGTCCACCAGCTTAGGAGCATGGCTTAAGTTTGGTAGATTTGCAGCTGTGCTGTGCTCTTTCCATTCTCAGATACTGCTCAGATCTTGGAATATCGTTTTGTTGCCAACCTTGTTTTCTCACAGCTTTATCTCCAATCTATCTGATGTTTTCCTTGGTCTTCATGATGCTATTTATTAAGTAAAATGGGCTAAAACGTTTACTTCTGAAGCCATCACAGAACAGCAAAATGTATACTGAGATTAAACCAAAGCACAGTTTATTAACTACCTTACTTTTATAGGCGATTGGTTGCACTGGAATCTCTTTAGGGCCGTCAAAGATAAGTGAGCTAAATTCTCCAGTTCTCACAAAAATACTACAAAATTTCTCAAACGTTATGCACCAACTTGTAAATGTTTGTTTTATTTTATCTCCATTTTAGGTTATTTTAAAATCTGAAAACCATTCATCATTTTGTTTTCACGTCACATTAAGTGACTCTGTCTAAGAAATATGACTGTTTAGAGACTTAAGGAGTCTGTGATGGACCGATCATTTTTCTTAAAAATTAGAAAGAGGCTCAAATATGCTCCAGAAGAGGATAGCATTCTAAGTCAATACAGTTGACTTCTTGTTCACCTAGTGTCTGTCTGTAGGGTCGGTGAGCCGAAACTGCACGAGCCACGGCTGGTCAAAACCTTTTCCAGCGTACCACATAGCCTGCACTGTGGATGATGACATTCCCGAGGTAAGGCTCATAGAAACACAACAGCTTAACAGGTCAAACAGAGAAACACAGGACTCCAAAGATTAGGGGGGCAGAGATCGACGAGAATATTGGAAACAGCTGGAGACAAAAGCAGGAGAAACTGAGAGCTGTCTGAAAAAGGGGAGGAAACACATAAAAAGCACAAGGACAAAGCGATGGGCAAATCCATGGTAGATTCAACACACCAAACAGGCAATGAAAAGAGGGATTCTCCATATGTCAGGAGCTGCATTTTTCTCATTTTAATTTGAAGCTTTTTGACATAATGGTGAACAGGCTTCTTGGAAGAGAAAAGACCTATTTTGCTGTAAGACCAAAAATATGTTTGATGGACAGAGTCATCAGTCACTCAGCAGGAAATATCTGAAATTATCTAATTTCCATGAAAAGAAGAGAATGGTACTTAATCACAATGTTGCTTTTGGACGACACCAGCAGTGAGATGGTGCACCTTTTGTTTTGATGTAAAAAGCCTAGTAAATGTTGTAAAAGCTGCATTGATAGGATCTCCCCTGCATTTGTTTTGCACCCATCTCTTCAGTACAGTTAAGTCTTAACTTTACCAGTAATTTAGACTCATTTAGGGACATTACTCTACTTATTTATTTTGAGGTCCGACAGCTTTGATATTTCAATATAATGTCCTTTCACACAAATCCGTCTCTCTTGCTCCGCTTTTAGATGGAGCAGTCGTATTTTGTCACTGTGAAGCTGATATACACCATCGGCTACAGCATCTCTCTGGGAGTGCTGGCTGTGGCTGTCTTCATTCTGCTGATGTTCAGGTACGAACGTGAAGTTAGAAACTGTTCTGGGTTATACGTCACATAGTAAATCTTAATCAATGAGCCACACGACTCTAGAAATACTGTTCACAACTCTTTATAAACACTGGAAAAAAATAAAAAATGAAGAGACCACTGCACTGAACCCCATTGAGAACCTCTTGGTTACTCTACTAAATATTGATTTCTGAACTCTTCCTGAATTAAAACATTAGCATTTTTGTTGCTAAATGAATGTGAACTTGTTTTCTTTGCATTATTTAAGGTCTGAAAGCTCTGCATCTTTTTTTGTCATTTTGACCGTTTCTCATCTTCTGCAAATAAATACAACATTTTTGTTTGGATTATCGGAGACATGTTGTCAATAATTCACAGGATAAAAAAAACAATGTTAATTTTTCTCAAACATACACCTATGAAAAGTAAAACGAGAGAAACTGAACATTCTAAGTGACCTCTTAATTTTTTCCAGAGCTGTATGTCTTTTCACAACTGTTCAGATAGCTTTCACTTTTCACCGTGTTTTATTTTTTTTTAAAAAGCATATCAGAAATTTAGTCTGGAGTTGTAAAACAAATTTGTGAACACCTGAAAGACTATTGAATCGCAATAGTGGCAGTGCAAACAGAACTAAAGCCGATTTGTGTAGGTGTCCTCATTACAAAAACGGGAGGACGTAACATTTACCTGAAGAGAATTCTATGATTTAATAGCAAAGTTATAAAACCGAATAGCTTATTTGGTTTAATAAGCTATTAAACCGAATAAGGTTTAATAGAAAAACTAAACTCTCTAAAGCTTGTGGGAGTAAACACACCACAATGCTCCTATTTAATAAATGTTCACTTCCCTGTTATTGAAAACATGAATTCTGCTTGTGGGAGGTTTATTTAAGTACTTTTATACACAAATCTGATACAATCATCTATTCTCTCCTAATCAGCTCTTTTATTTGACGGATTTTGTTGGTGGTAGTGCACACAAAACTCCGACCCTAATGATCTATCGATTAGCCTTCAAACATGTTTCTCAGACTGATTTCACAATAATCTATTCTGAAAAGACAAAAAAATTTAAATTTCAAGTAAATATGTGAAAGAAATGCTCAATGAAATATTTGAATTAAATTAATAGGAACCAAAGAGATATACATCTTAAAATTCTTAATTGTGTAAAATTGCAGTTGGTGTGACTATTTGTCTTTTGATTGATTCATTTATTTATTTAATTCTTACCTTTTAATGTCTGTTTGAAATAAATAAATAAAATATTTAAAACTATAAAAACATTATCAGTTCGGCAGAAAAATTTTAAAGAAATGTTATTTTTCGTAATTGTTGTGCAGTATAGCCTTCGGCGCATTACATTTGTTTGCATGCTTTTCAACAGGAGGCTGAGATGTGCCAGGAACTTCATTCACATCCAGCTCTTCCTCTCTTTTATCCTGAAATCCGTGGCCGTCTTCATAAAGGATGCTAATTTGTTTCCAAGTTATGACACCAATCACTGCACCTTGTCCACGGTAAGATAAACTCTCCCAACAGGAGAGTTTGGGATTGAATTTGCCGTCTAATTATTCACTCTGTTCTGTTTTTTTCTGTCCAGTTTGCCTGCAAGGCTTCTGTGGTTTTCTGCCACTACTGTATGATGACTAATTTCTTTTGGCTCCTGGTAGAGGCGCTCTACCTCAATTCCCTGCTGCTCTCATCTTTATACCACAGCCGCCGCTGCCTTTGGGGCCTCAGTGTTCTGGGATGGGGTGAGAAGCTCAATGTAGCAAAAAATACTGAAATGTGTTTGTCTCTTTAAGCGACAAGCAACAGATGTCAAGTTTATGACTTAAACATGTTTGTATTCTTTGGAGCCAAGTAAACGGTTTTATTTTAGCAATTTAATGAAGCAACTTGTTTAGCAATTACTTGGAGCCAGTAGTGAAGTTAAATGACTGTCATAACTTTCAAGCTATTATTGTATTTGCCAATCTGTCATGTGTGATTTCTCTTTGAGGTCTCTGACCGAAGCAGCTTCTAGTTTTGTGAGTAGATTGTGCGTAGATATGCAAGACATTTTTCAGCATACGTGATACCAAACAGTCATTATGAGTTTATAGGAAAAAATGAATCCATAAAGCATTTTTTTAAAAATCCTAATCTGCTCTTTGTAATTGCAACACAGCTCAGAGACGATATAAAGGAAAATTCAGTTTCATATACTAATAACAGTGTAATTATGATTTTGCCTTCTCAGTGTGTCTTGATTAGATCTCATTGACATTAAATTTGGTTTCCTGCCTCTCTACAGGTGTGCCTGTTGTCTTTATACTACTGTGGATTGGATCCAGGGTTTACTTTGAGGACACAGAGTTTGTATAAAACCTCATGACTTTTGAAATTCACTTATATTGTTCATCTATGTCATTTGGTCAAAGCAATTAAGAATAATGAATCACAGTACAACAAGTAGCCTCATTAAGTTAGAAAATTAGTTTACGTGTGAGGTGGAAGTTTAATTTAGGTGATAAATTATTTTTCGCTATTAGATGTACTTTATTATTTGTGCTTGGTTTAACTGTGCTTTTGTTTCTTTTGTTCAGTTTACATTAAACAACTCCAAATGTTTAAAATATCTTCATCTACAGATGTTGGGACAACACCAAGGACTCTCCTTACTGGTGGATCATTCAGGGACCAATTGTTGTCTCTATAGCGGTAAATGCTCCCATTGAAAAAACCCTGGGCTTTTATTGATATGGAATCATACAGATTGTGTGCAGTTATGGTTTTTGGCATGAGCAAATATGGCTCACTACCTGGCCACCACCACTACCATCCAAGAGAGTTTTCTGTTGCTTATTTTAAAGTCCAGTCAGTGTTATTTATACATTAAAACACTACATACTCTTTCTTCCTACCAACCTGCAATGATTTACACAGTAAGAAGTTATGTGTTATTGTTTTGTTTTTTGTTTTTTTCAGAATGGGCTTCATTGGTGGAGTGGAGTATGTATTTGATTTTTTCCAGTATTATAGGGAATGTGAATAAGTGGAGAAGGAAGAGTCTATCCGGACTTCAGTCATGCAAAAACCATTACTGATTGTTAAATAATTTTTTTAACCATTATTTTAGAGACATTTCAGAGGAATGAACTTGTAAAAAAAAAAAAGAGTTTGTGCTGTTTGAGTGGAATATAAAAATCTCTACCAACACCAGTCTAAGTCAATTTTACAGTCTGATGATTGTCACTTTGCCTTGACATTTAGTAATCATGTTGGTATGAACATTTTTTTTTTACCATTTCAAGCCTGTGAGAACAGACATCAATTTGTTTTTTGTTTTTTTGGGGTTTTTTTATCAACAGGTCAATTTTATGCTTTTCGTGAACATCATCAGAATCCTCATTCAGAAGCTAAATCCTCGGCTGATCCAGTTCAATAACTCCTCTCAATACAGGTAATTCTCAGTAAAGTCTGAGCAGTGATGCACTTTCTCAGCTCTCAAATGCTGATTGTATGTAAATCCTTAATCCAAAGAACACTGAAGTCTGCTGGAAATATTTTCAAAGAAAATGGAGTGCTTGTTTGCAACCTTGAAGTCTGAGGACTGTTTTTATTCAATTTAGATTCATTTCCCCCTCCCCCTCCCCAGACAAAGTGTAGATTTTTCAGAGTCTGGGCTCTGTGACTTATTTGTGGTAAACTCCTGCACTTTCTCAGAGTGATGATTGACACTTCTTTGAATACTTTTTAGCTCTCGGATGTTGAAAGATGCAGTTTGGGCAAAAGCTGTTGATACACTCGTAGTGTGTCCTGAATAATTCATTTGACCTACATGCTGAGCATCAATCTACTCAGTCTGGCCACGTCTACCTTTCCTCTTACCAAGAGCCTTATCAGAATTTCTAATTGAAATCACTAATAGACTGAGTGCGCCCGGCACATCAAGTATGCTGGACCTCATAAAAGACATATCAAGGTAAGTTAGAAGATGGTTGATTTAATTATCAGCTAAGGTGTATTTATACATACATACAAACACACATCTTCACATACAGAGTAATCCTCCCAAATGATATCCGATCTTACTTTTTACCCACTTGCATCAACAGCATTCAGATGAAAAAGGCTCTATCTCCGACAGGATGTTTCATCTCTGGTATCTGGATTTTATTTCCCTCTGTGCAACAGGCGCCTGGCCAAGTCCACCCTCCTCCTCATCCCTCTGTTTGGAACCCATTACATGTTCTCCAGCTTTCTGCCTGACTACTTAAACAACCTGCGCTTCTATATCGAGCTCTGCCTGGGATCTTTTCAGGTGCAAACGTGAACTTATCACACAAACCTGATTCGTTTACAAGAAAAGACTTAACCCAACTTGCTTCTGTTTCGTATGTGTGCACAAACCATTTTACGTTCATGCTGTATATTGGTTTATTTCTCCTTTCAGCTTCAAATGTTTTGGTATATTATTTAAACCCCAACTGGGAAAATTTCAAATCAGACATCTATTTAATTCGTAGCTGTATATTTTCAAAATATACTTTGTGCAATATTTCTATTGATTGCAGGTTAATTATCAATTTCCCAGACAATACATTTGGTCAGACATTTATTTGAATAGCCCTTTGCAGTAACCACCAGGTCAACCAAAGAGCTGTATAATTGCAAATAAATAAAATAAAACATGTAAAAGTAAAAAAAAAAAAAAAAAAACTTAAAAATTTTACACTACTGAATATTAAAAGCCATGTTAATTCTAAATTTCCTGAGTCTTGACTTGAAGAGGCCTAGGACAGAAATCAGGTGTAGATACTTTATTAACTTTGTCACTTGTTGCACAATATGATGTTATAGTCAGCCACAAGCCCAACACAGAAAATTGCTTTTATATACTTTTGAGTATGTTCAGATTCAGATGAGAAAACACTTTGACTGCTTGGAAGCCAACCAAACAGAACTTGAAGGTGATTTAAAACTTTTGCACCCATCTGCACTCTCATGAACCTTAAGCATACAAGTCCTCCATCTCTGCTTTAAACTGTATGCATACAGTAATGCATACATGTTAAAGTGAACAAAGACGGGTTCAAGACTTGCTGTTGCACAAAAGTCACCCAGAATCCAGTGAATGTGACAATTAATAATACAAATCGTCTCTTTTACAGGGTCTTCTTGTTGCTGTCCTCTATTGCTTTCTCAATCAGGAGGTCAGTACAAACCACACACTCAAGTATTAGCCGTAACACATTCAGAATGACTCCCAGGTGATTTATGGATCTCTGATGCATAAGGAATGTGTTTAACAATATTGAAGACCTGTGAGAGGTGCAGAGGGGGGAAACTGCCAGCACTTAAAAGTACCAAAACAATTTGCCACTTCTTTCCACCTTGTTGCATAAGTGAAGGCCCCAATGTGGTTTCAGTAATTATCATGATTAATGCAAGGCTGATCTCCCATCAATCCCTGAGCATCACCTGTCTGTCTGTCTTTATCTGTCCTTGTGCACTAACTTAATGTCTATTTCAGTTCCCAAAAGAGCATTGCAGGTAATAGTTAAGACTGAATTTTGACATGTGTTATTTCTTTTATTTTTGACATTGTCTTGCAGATAAAGAAATACTGGGGCTTAAACTTAAGTTTTGCTTTAGAAAACATCAAAAAAAAATTTTTTTTTTTGTTTTTACTACAGTTCCCATTTTCTAGTATGTAGACTTGTAGGTCATGATAGTTAAATTATTTTCATGCCCAGAATCTATACATATGTTAAAGAAAAAAAAACAAAGTGGAAGAAAAAAGCAGAACAAGCAAAGAGTATCAGAAATAGGTGCAGAACAATAATTTCATAAGGAGCCCCAAATGTGGGCATCAGTGCATAACAAAATGGCCACACAAACAGAAAACAGGTATTGCAAGGACACAAAGCTCATAAGTGTGTATTCTAAAGTGCAGATAGGTGCATCGATTTATTGAGTGAAATAGTAAAAGTCTGGAGAAATATTGTCTTTGAGGTAGTAGTTTGATACGAAAGAGGATTAGAGCTGAAAAAAAGCAGCAGCAGTGCGAAATTACATAAAATTACTATTTTGAAATCTATTTGATGTTTGAAATCTGTTTTAAAAAATGACCATTTCTGGTCTCCCAAAATACCGGATCTGTGTGGATGTAAAGACTAAACATAAAAACTTTGCGAATACACCTAAACTTGTCTCTGTCAAACCGGGCCTTAATTAGCAGGACTCCGTTGAGGAGGACTCAGGTGTGTCAGGTGCCTGAGGACTACAGGACATCAGACCTCAAGAATTGGAGTTTGACACTCCTAAACTGGAAAAATAAAATGCATACAACACTGTGCTAGGAGGAAAACAGAACATAACGGAAAGCTTATGTGAGAAAAGTAAGAGTGGATCACCATCTCTGTGAATTTCTCAAAATGAATGGGTGCAATCACACATTCCTTTGACAAATTCTCCATTTGGTGACTTTTGTCAAGAAAACATTTTTCCAATTGCATAAATTGGCATTGCAGTCTTTGCAAAAATAAAATAAAATATGCAATGCCAATGCATAAATTGGCATTGCATATTTTATTTATTTTTTTTTATTTATTTAAACACGAGTCTCCAAATGCCAAGGGAAAGATGGATTGCGATTTGTTTTGTATTTTCAAGATTTCACGTGTACTTCTCCAAAATCTGGGGACAGTTGCCCTTTAAATGTTCAATGAGTAGATCCATAACTTTGTTCTGCCCATTCCATTATTGGCTATTAACATTGAAATTTTTTTGCTTTGACATTTTACTATTTCTTACTCATCAATGGTTTATACCATACTTATCTACAGAAACTAAATAGGCTTGATATTATAAAATGTTAAACAATGTTTTCTTGGTTCTGATATATAATTAGCTTTTTCATGACAGAGAGGTGTCTTATTGTCTTTTTCTTACGTATGTTCTCCCTTGCACTTAATCTTGTGTTGTAGGTGCAGAAAGAGATCCACATGCAGTGGCTGAGGTGGCAAGAAAGGAGCTACGGTGTGGTGTCACCCGCGGCAAAGGGGAGCCAGATGGACACTCCCTTCTGATGTCTCTCTGTGTGATAGCCGAATGTTCAAACAGGACTGTTTCTGTGCATATTGTATCTGTCTAATAAGCTGTAGTGCACGCATAGTGATTGTTTTTGATTCCTCAGTGTGCTCTCTAAGTTTGTCCAAACCGCGCGACAGACTGTTGTACTGACTGCCAGATTCTCTCTGTTGTTCAGCCAAAACAGAGAGAATCTGAAATCAACTAAGATTTCAACACATGCTAACAACTCACACAACAGTGGCGGATAGTTCTTGCGTACATCTCCCTAACCGCACACTAATCCCATGAAAAGAGCAGCTTTCTGCCTTCGAGGCATCCCTCATCAAATTAATGACTCAATAATTTCAGCAAGCTGAAAGATCGGCCTAACAATTACAGAGCCTTCATTTGGGAAAAAAAAAAAAAAAAACGCTCATAGGGGGGTTTATTTTAATCAAGAAAACAATGTTTCCTAATTTATGTTTTAATGTAAACATGATGTTGACTCTGGCCTATTCAAATCAGTGTCAGCTTTTGATTTTGGTGAGAGAGCATTGCATGTGCATTGAAAATGTACCTATATTTGAACATTTTACATTGTGTTTACTCTTATGCTCCTTGCTTGCTGTGAATCACACTGAGTCCACGAAGAGTGAGGCACAAGTTACCTCAAGACTTCGACTTCTTCTGCTTTCTTCAGCTGGATTGGGTTTTCCCAGGGTGCTATTCATACCAGAATCGCCATCGATAGAGGTTTTTGTTCGTATTTTATTTGAACTTGTATCCTAATTCCCATCTCTATTTGGTTTTTACTTTAAGGTGTAGTAATGCTTTCTTACTCTGTTTTATTTATCTATTTATTTATTTGTTTGTTTGTTTATCTGTTTATTTATTTATATTCAGTTTCTACTATTAACTCACTTTCAGCATTGTGTTTGTTGTAAAAAAAATATGTGAAAGTGGATTTTAATGGTATGATACAATAAATAAGCCTGACATTGTTCTATTTTATTTTTCAATCAAAGCACTTGTACAAAATTTTCCTGCATAAAGGCCAGATATTGACCCTACAGGTCTGCACTTTTCGTGATCTTTGTGTCACAGTGAAGATCAGTGTCATGTAAGAGCATTGTCTTGCCTTAAGCCGAATGTAAAATGTGTCATAGTCTCTGCCAGCTGTTATTGAGTCTCCGTAATGGATATTGATGTTGCTGCCTTGTCTTGTCATCACTCTGTGGTATTTCCTGTGAGTTCAAGCATAGACGTTTGTCCTCTGTAGCCTCTTTTAGGAAGGACGATAAATTTCACCTGGCAGCTGGGAATGTTGAAACGCTGAAAATTAATGTCTCACTGTTGCTAACTGTGATTTAAGCTACAAGTGACTTTTAGCACAGAAGCGGATTTCTTAACGTTCTCATTCAGAAAATTAGTGTGAAACAGTGTTTGGAATTGTTTTGTTTGCGTCACATGAATAAACATAATAAATCAGCTTTTCAAAACCATTGGCATGCTTTGTGTGTTTTTGAGGAGTCCTGAAGTTAGATTAATTCAGAAGATAAGTTATCACTGGCATGGATCTGATTAAATTGAAACTTTTCATTTTGCTATTTCTTTGTATCTTCTTTTATCAGTGTGGGAGAAAACGTACATGGTTTATTTGTGTTTTTTAAAACGATAACCGTGTACAAGTTATGCCCATTTATGTTTGGACGGATGTAACACTGGAGAGACGCCACACTCCTTTAGAAGTCATCACCAAACTTAACATATAGCTCAGGCTGGATATTTGACCATTTCATTTCAGAAATGAAACAGATTGTGTTCAATACATCTATAGACCTGGCTGTCAAATTTTTCCCTCAGAATAATGCCACCACCTCCGTGTTAAACAGCTGGTTTAGTGCCTTAGATTTAAAAGATTCACTCGTCTGTTCTTGTCACTGCAGGCCTAGGCCTGAATTAACATGAGTTTCATCCCCATGATGAATCCATGTCAACTCCTAACCCGAAAATACAAATGAGCAGATCGTCATAGCACGATGTGGAATTAATTTATATGTTGAATATAATGATGTACAATTAAGTACAGATCAAACAATGCATCCAAGTGGCATGGGATAAGTCAATAAAAAAAAAAACAGTAAAGTAAAGCTCAAGGAATAACAAAATGCGAGAGGTTTGGAACACAGGCAGAAACTGATCAGACAAAGTGAGAACGAGAAAGTCCAACTACTTCTTGACAGCAGGAAATTGAAATATAAGGAAGAAATGAACAAACAGAGATACTTCATGACCAGAAGTGCAAAATTGAAGATGGGGAAACACGGGAGCAGGAAATGCTCCTCAGCTATTCAACTTTTAGTTAGAATTTCTCTGGAAAAGTGGCTGTCTTTTAGCAAACCGCTACTTATATTTCTGACCATAACTTTTGTCCATTTTACAAGATGTTCCAAACACAAAAAGACTTAATCCTACGTTTTCAGCAAGCCTTTAGAGCTCCTTGATCTGTGTAGGGGAGAGTGAATGCCTCACATGCAAATGGGGAAAAAAACTCGTTAAAAGAATTTTGACAGAAATAAAAGAAAAAAACCCAAACATTTTTAAGCTCTTTAGGACACAAATTATTGAGAAAGTTTATGTAAATATAGGCATTTTTTGCTACCAGGTACTACAGACGGGTGAATATTTGACCAGATGTAAAATCTGGTAAAATAATTCCTCAGCTGTGACAGGCAGCATCGAGATAGATAGATAGATAGATAGATAGATAGATAGATAGATAGATAGATAGATAGATAGATAGATAGATAGATAGATAGATAGATAGATAGATAGATAGATAGATAGATAGATAGATAGATAGATAGATAGATAGATAGAGTGAGTGAGTGAGTGAGTGAGTTAGTTAATGTCTTTCAATATGTTGTCCGACTGAACGTAATGTCCTGACTTGAATCTCTGACCAATGGTCGTTTCCAGTGGTTTCCAGTTCCAGCTATTTCCACTTAAATGATATTAAAACACATTATTGTATCATACTTTGAGAGACTGCTGTCATATTTATTAACATAAATCTGCCTAGGGAACAAAACTGTGCGCTCACTGCCTCTTGTTTCTGGCTCGTTGGTTGTGGTGTTTGGGGATTAGTGGAATGGGAAGTGCGGAGCTCCGAGACAGGATGTGGAGTCACTGCTGGATTGCTTCGCCTCCCCCCCACACCCACCTTTTATGATTCTGACATAGAGAGAGAAGCCTGGCGTGCAGCTGCAGGATCCCCCATCTGAAGAGATCGAAGCAGGCTGCGGATCGCGCATTTTTCGGCGTCTTTAGTTTGGGGAAACAAATAATCCGGGTAAAACGGTGAGTTGGTTGAAGAGCTCTGCCTCGCATCGCATCACCTCTCCACAGATCCACGTTTATTCCCAGTTAGGATGACATGTTTGTGCTGGTTTGTGGCGTAACTTTTTACAGACCGTAAAACGTGACGCACAGTTTCAACTCAAAATATAAATTGAAGAGAATTTTTTTTTTTATTTGACTCCAGAGTCATTTAGAAGCTATTTGTTAATTGTATATGTGTCCACATTAAATGTTACTGTAATTATGTTGGTTTTGCTGGGAAAGATGCAAACTTCAAATCAAAACTTTCAGAATTTTGATCTTAAAATGTCAACAGTGACATGATATAATCAATGCTTTGTATTTAAAAACTTGTCACCAGGGAACTGAGAACCCAATATCCATTGTGAAAATAACCAACTAAAGGTGGCCAAAGCATTGCAATCCATCTATCAAAACTGGATAGATTGAAATTGAATGTAATTAGAAGTGAGACACAGTTTCAGACTTATTTCTCTACTTCCAGAACAGACACCGTGTTACAGCAACGCCGCTTTCTCTAACTTTTATTAGTTGTTTTAACACATTTGTAATTTTTGTCCTTTCCTTTGACTAGTTTCTAAAGTGCTTTGTTCAAGTTCTGATATTTCTGAATACATAAGCTTACATTGACAAATTGTCTCATCAAGCAACCTCTAACTGTCTCAACTGTGAGGCTGACAATTCAGTTACACATGAAGATTTGATTTAAATTGTCCATATTATGGTAAATGTTATTTGTTTGTGTAACTTTTTAGGAAGGTTTTTCAGTTTAGCAGAGATTACTGTGCTACAATGGAAACCACGGGTGGGAAAAAAAGAGAAGATCCTGTATCAGACAGTAATTATTTTAAAGTGGCTGCAGCTTAAGCATATGTGGTACTAATAGGTTTCCTATGCTTTGTGCAGCCTCAGAAGGAGAGGTGGGGGGTAATGACAGGCTGCTTGAATCCCCCACATCATGCCTTTCGTGCCTAAACATGCACAAACCACACTGTGTTTCTCTGTTGTCTGACTTACTGGAAACAGTCATTTGCAGCGCTATAAACGATCTGATTTCCTGATGTAGTTGCAGGCGATGACCCACCTCTGGACCCTTGTGTCAGCGTTGCTGCTGCTGCTTTTGCTCGTGACTGGAGTTCTGAGCAACCATGAAGAAAATGACAATGAAGTCCTCAAACAACTTGAGGCCAAACTCAACAGGAGCCAGGCCAGTCAATGGTTTATCTTCTGTTTGTGGAGCTTTTTTGTTTCGTTTGCTTGATCTATAAAAAGTGAAGGGATGGGAGGCAGCATTATGTAAAATTGGCTTTTTTGAGCTTTATATCATAATCCCTAGTCAAAAACATACTTGTACTGTTGCCTTGATTTTTATTTATTTTTTGTTGTTTTTGTTGTTTATGTTTGAGGAATCCATGATTCTCCAATGGCAGCTATTTGGGGGTGCCTAAACGCTTGCTCATACAAGAACCTCCTATTTCTATATAGCTCCTCCTCAGAGCTGAAGTCTCCAAGCTCAAAGAGCATTCCTCCTCTATGCCTTCCTCACTCAGCTCCTCCAGACTAGCAGCGGCAGCAATTAGCAATTTATCTGTATTTGTTTTTTTTATCTTTATTTCACTTTTTTTGTCCTTGTTTTCAACTTTTCAATCATCTTGGTCAACAGTTCGTCTTGGTATATGTAATAGAAAGAAGACTTGCACACTGAAATGGATCTCTTTTAGGCTTAATGCTATGAATAAACCTTGCACGTTTTTGCATTTTTGTGTTTCAGAGTCCAGAAATTGAGAATGCAATCAGAAATATCACAGAAGTGATGGAGAGTCGTACAGCAACCACATGTAGGTTTTCTACGTGTGTTCTGTGGATTGTGCTGCTGTTCTTTTTTTGTTTTTGTAGTACAATCGAAAATACATTTAAAACCTTGAGCTTTTTCTAATTTAGTTACTGTACAACAGCAACCCTCAATATGTTTTGTCATAAAAAAAAAGAGAAATATGACATTCTTATATATTTAATGCTTTTTGCCACTGTGTTTTGATGAAATCATACAGGAATAAGATTCTTTGGGTAAATATGGACAAAGCTGATAGAGAGCTTTGGTACATCTAGAGATTTAAAATGTTCCCAAGTCTTTTTTTGCAAAACAAATCACTGTGATTCAGATTGGATGGAGGAACATCAGTTTTTAAGTTCCTCCACACATTTGATTGACTGCAGGTCTGGACTTCGACTAGGCTATTATAACACTGGAACTTCTAACACTGGAGCTTTGATCTAAACTATTTCATTGTAGCTCTGGCTATGTGTTTAGCGTTGTTCTCCTGGTAGAAGGTGAAGCTTCGTTCCAGGCTCAAGTCTTTCGCAGTCTCTAATAGGTTTTCATCCAGGATTGGTCAACATTAAGTTAACCATTAAATATGAATTAAATTCAATTGGGCTACATTTCATTAAGATATAAGTGTAAAAGGTTGCCGTGTACAAATACACACCCCTTTCTCAGCGTTTTTGAAAAAGATTGACTGGTTTTTGCTGCCGTGTCACAGTTGTGTACTACTTGCTTCTGATCTGTCAGATAAAATCCCGATAAGATACATTGAAGATTGCAGTTGCAAAATGACAAACTGTGGAAAAACTTCAAGGTTTATAAATGCTTTTATAAGTCAACATGTTGCTTTCTTTCTACACAACCAGCTCCAACGATTATGATGTCTCGGCCGAGCCCCACTCTTGCTCGGTGTCCAGGAAACCAGGTGACGCAGGGGGGCAGCACTGGTTGTGGGTGTCCATCCGGAACAGTGCAGAGCGGGGACAACTGTACTTGCCCTATAGGATTCGCTCTGGACGGAGCAGCCGAGTGTAAAGGTGAGACTTACAAGCATGGAGCAATGATTTAAGATGATGTTTGTGGTTCTGGAAGCCGAGGGAAATCACCGTGGATGTTGTGAAATTGTCCTCAAGTTTAGAATGGTTGGCAGTTTTGTACATAAAATGGAGGAATTTTTCAAGACTGCTTTCCATAAAATGAGGATCCCTTCCTGAAACAGATGAATACAACACATTTTAGAAAATCAACAACTTATAATCTGCTACAAGAAAAAGAAAAACGACACATCCTGAAAAAGTGGAGCTATTTGAAGGAAGTAGCAGAATCAATCTTCCACCTGACTCTGTTAGACTCTTTTTTTTTTTTTTAATAAATGTTTGCTCTTAGCTCTTCCACATCATGTCACATTTGATCTTGTATCTTCCCCTCATCTGTCTCCATTCACCAGATGTTAATGAGTGTGAAGAAGTAGGACCCGGGCCATGTGGTCCCCATGCCAGCTGCACTAATACCCCTGGCTCATACTCATGTTCCTGTCTCCGTGGCTACCTGATGGGTTCTAGAGGGTGCCAGGGTTTGTCTGCCTCCATAAATGTGTGTGTGTGTTGGCGTGTGTGGCAGAGAGAAAGATATGTATATTTTAATAAGGATAGAGCTTGCGTGTTATGGTTATAAAGAATATCTCCTTTGGATTTTTTACAGACATTGATGAATGTGCTCTGGCTGCAGTCACAGGCTTGCAGGCCTGTCAGGAAGGGGCTGAATGCACAAACACCGCTGGTTCCTTCACCTGCTCATGCCCAGTGGGATATGTAAGGGCTTTGAATGGACAAGGCTGTGTAGGTAAAGTGCATTTTGGGGTGTGATATGAACACTGCCTTCGTAATAAAAAGACGTAAAAGATTCCCGCATAGAGTGGCCTTGAATGACTGAATAATCATGAATAACCCTAACGTGGACAGCTGTTGATTTTCGTCTTGTGTAGATGTAGATGAGTGCAGCTTTGAGGAGCTGTGTCGGCGTGAACTGGGAAACACATGTGTGAACACTCCCGGCAGCTTTCTGTGCCAATGCCAGCGGGGCTTTAGAACAGAGGCCCCTGCCTGTGTTGGTAAGTCTTTTATTAAGTATCACTGGAACAGACTCATATTTAGAACTGAGTCGATGCTTTGGGCACCCAGGTATAATTCTCCTGAAAGTGAGGGGTTTTTAGCTTCAAGCTGCTGCTGTGCTGCCAACCTGCTGTTTAGTACTTTGTTATTACCTGCTTTTACCACTTTTATCCAGCCTATAATGAAAGTAAAAAATGTTTACATATGGTTGTTTTCTGCATATAGTTTTTTTTTTTTTTTTTTAACAAATTATAAAATCAGACAAAGATAGACTGAGTAGACTCAAAAAGTGTCTTAAATGATTTCATGTATTGATAAAAAAATATATATATCCAAAGCAACCTGACTCACATGCTATAACTTGTGATTATTTCATGGTGCTTGCTATCTGAACACCTCTAGCATAGAGGAAGTTGGTATTTTTCATAGATTTTTAATCCAATCCTGTTGGATGTCTTGCAAAAGAGCGTCAATCGCATAGAGAGCATCACCAGCTGCAGGATCCTTTTCTTTCAGACTTCAAAACGTAGTGGCTGCACAGAGTCCATGGGAGGTTATGATTGTTTTTAATTTGTGTCTCAACATATGAATAGGTGTTTATGAAAACGTTCTGCCTTCAATTTCTACCCACTTCCTCTGATTTACTGAAAAAGGGCATTAAAGTTAAAATGACTTTCAAATGAAGTTTGTGCAGTTTTGCCTAAAGCAGCAAAATGAACATAATTATACAAAGGAAGAATAAATACAGAAATTTTCATACAAACAAGAATAACAAGAATAATAGACCATCTTGGACAATGTTGTCATAGTGAAGCTGTTTTCCAGTGACAGATTTACAACCACTTATGCCTAATCAGAGTCCTGATTGAGGTAAAGTGGGTTTCAACACAATTTGTAATGTGACTTATTTGTTTAAATAATGCATTTTTTAACGTGGCTGTAAAATATTCGAGAGGAAATCTCATCAGCTGTGAATAAAAAAACCCCAAAAAACTATTGTATGTCACTTTGCTCCTGTCCCAGATGTGGATGAGTGTGTAGAGAGTCCCGAGTTGTGCGAAGGTCAGGGTGTGTGTGAGAACACGCTCGGGAGCTACAAGTGTATTTGTCGACCCGGTTACCAGGGAAACGGCACACACTGCGAAGGTAAGCAATTAGTGCTGACGTCTCTCTGTGGAAAACTCTGCTTCCCGACGACGGGGTCAGCTTCCTTGTGTGCGCGGGTTTTAATGCCTGCTGTTATGCCTTCCATTAAAATTATCCCGGGCGGCAGAATGGCTATGGAACAGCAATGAACTGAGTTTTAGATACTGCTTTGCAAAAAAAATAAAAAATAATAATAATTTTAAAAAAACTCCTCCCAGATGAGAACGAGTGTGCATCAGGCATTCACAGGTGTGACACCAATGCTCAATGTGGCAACATCATCGGTTCGTACTTCTGCCAGTGTTACCAGGGCTTTAATGGAGACGGGCATGCTTGCTTTGGTGGGTAAGAGTTATTTATGTGCATGCTTTACCACAAACATGACTGAAAATTTGCTGACTGTGGTTGAGCATGGAAGTCCTTCAAGTTTCTCCTTATTTGCAGATGTTGATGAGTGCCTTCTTAACAATGGGTACTGTGAACACAACTGCACCAATGAATTGGGGACGTACATCTGTCAGTGTGCTGCGGGCTACCAGCTGGACCAGGGTGGACATAACTGCACAGGTAATTATTTTGTAAGAAAAATGTTGATCGGAGAAAAAAAAAAAAAAAAACACAAATAAATTAATTTTCTTTTCCTGAGCAGCAAATAAAGATTTAAAAAAAAAAAAAGCACTGCCACGGCCACACTAACTCCAACAATTATGACCACAATTTTGTCACGTAAAACTGTGGTCAAAAAAAGAAAGGCGGCAATCATCCACATAAAAAAATCTGCTGACACCTCAGTGTGTTTGAAAGTTGTCGAAGTCTAACTTATGTGTTTTTTCAGACTAAATTATTTGGATAGACTAAATTAGACTAATATTATTTTGAAGATGTCCAAAGATTTCAGAAGATAACTGGTGAGTGGAGATTTTCTTATTTCCTGCAGAATCTAGTTTTTCTGCAGTTCTATTTCTGGCATGTGCAGGAGGAACAAGTGGAAATTTGGTTTTCATTTTTTTTTATGGCCATACACTATTACAGTACTGTGCTACTGGCGTCACATAGTTTAACAGTAAGGCTGTCAGCCCACATAAAGGGATATCAATCCCCAACTCGACCATTGTGTGTTTGATTTAGAGCCTTGAGACCTTTACCTCTTCCAGTCTGCTCTCTCTGTTCATTTCCTGTCTGTTAACTGTCAGAAAAGGCCACTAGTACCAAAAATCTTGAAAAAGCAAATTGCTATTCTAATAACATTTTGTTAGAATACATACATTAATAATATCTTTCCCTTTCTTGGTCAAGCTGAAACTCTGGGCATCAAGTACGTTTTTTTCACATGTTTTTGTACTTTTACAAATGATCTTTTATGTTGATGTTTTTAACACAAGTGAAGATCCTAAAGGGAGAACAAACCACCTTCAAAAAGTGGATTGGAATCACAAGGTTTTTTTTTTTCTGTTCAGATGACAGTTTAACTACTTTCTGTTAAAAGTTGCGAAGGAACAGCCAACGCTTACCTCAAGTCTGTACTCAAAGAAATAATCGGTATAGATGAATGATTAACAATGAATTACCAGTCCTCTTGTGTTGCCAAGCCTGACGCATAAGATTCACTGCAACAACTGATCTTCAAAATCACATCGCCTTTGTGACCTTTTTCATTCATGCAGCAGAGACTGTTGAATAATTCAAATTAACTTGCAATGTTGTTTTCTGCTATGCGACTTCCAAATCTTGACACCCCATACTTCCCATACTTGGTGTCTTCAGCCTGTAAGTAAATTAATAGCCAGTGAATAATGTCTTGTTAAGTGCAGTGATGCGTCTCTTTCCATCAAACAAGAACGATAAGGAGGTAAACGCTGAATATTAACAGTAAAACTTCAAATTCATATTCTGCTCCTTGTTTATAAAAACTGAGGAAGAACAAGTAATTGTGGCAGCCTCTTTCAGCAGCCAGTAATGTGTTGGTAAAGACAAAAGCTTACTTGAATTTGGCAAATAAAACTGAAATACCCACAAATTCTGCCGTCCTCCAGCAACACTGCTAGTTGATTGGATACAGTTTGCCTCTCCAGCAAGAATTAAACTGTGATTTCACCCAAATTACATGTCAGCATAAGGCAGCAAAGACATCAAGCCTCCGCTGACCTTTGCATCAATCTTAAATGACACTGAAAAACACCACTCACTTCATCCAAACTTGTAAAATCTCAAACATCTGTTGTTTAATTAAAGTCTAAATGAGCTCTTGGATGTTGCGTTATGTTTGTGGTGAAGGAGTTATCTAAATGTCTCTGATCCTCTCAGATGTGGACGAGTGTTCAGCTCCAAATGGGACCTGTGAGCACATTTGCGTCAACACTATAGGCTCTTTCCGGTGTTCCTGTAAACCGGGCTACCAGCTGCACATTGACGGCCGCACCTGTGTAGGTCAGTAACCCGCAGACACTCATTCACTTAATGCAGCAGTTTGCACACTCGTTTTCAGTCATTTAAAGCAGCTCAGTTTCAGCAATTTACCAGCATTCATAACAAGGGGAGGGGTGACTGCTATGAATATGTAATCTGTTTTTTTATGTTTTTATGTGTTTGCCAGACAGGATGTTTGCATGCCTGGATATCAGTGAGAGTCCTGGGGACACATTTTAAAAGATTAGTAGATAAAGACGAACTAAACCAGCATTCTGATGCACAGAAGCGACACTTGGATGCCTAAAAGTTAACGTTGACAATTTCCCTCTCTGTTTGCACGCAGACATCGATGAATGCAAACTGCAGAATGGCGGATGCTCTCACGCCTGTACCAACTCTCCTGGGGGATTCACCTGCCACTGCCCGCGTCCTCTGCTGTTGGATACTGACAACCTCACTTGCACTAGTGGGTTCCCTAACTTGTGACTAACATTAGTTGTTAATGTGTGAAATGACCTGCCAGGTTGTCTGCTGGTGTTAAGGAGGACGTACGTAAATCAAATTTATCATCATCCTCCTTGACTTAAAGTGTATGTTATATAATTTTCGAAATTTTTTCTTCTCAATTGTGTTAAAATATATGAGGAAAGAGAGACCCAACAGACCGGCACCCCTGTCAAAGATTGAAAAGCACTCTTAGGACTTTTCTATAAAAGAACTGTTTTGCCACTTCACCTCAACATTGGAGACATACATATATTTATACTATGAAGCTTTTGTGGATTGAAGTGCAAGAGCCAATTAAAAGATAAGGTGGTAAACACCTACAACCAGATGTCCCAGTATCGCCACATTTATTTATTAATGCTGGTTTAAACAACGTGCATGCCCATCTTTTGAGAGCTGAAAGTAGAATTTAAGAAAATATTTACAAGAGAATTTATTAATACCACATGCCAATAATAAAATGCAGAAATATCAATTTTAAGGGCAGCATAGAGGATTTTTGAGGAAACAGAAAATTCCTGGACCCTATATACATGATAGTGAGCTACAGTATCTCCTATAGAATTGAGATAGAATATGCCTACAGAGAAAACTGATTCAGGACTATCCACAAAACCTCTTTCCATCCCTCATGCTTCCTTTGTCTTTGAAAAGTAAATATCTCTGGACTTGTGTGTAAAACCACTTTGTAATGCTCCTTTAGTGAACTAGGCTTAACCTGATATCTTGTTTTAAATACATTTTTCTGTGGGCCATAAGGCACTAGGGTATTTAAAGCTCCTGTTCTTCTTGACATGAATAGATGCTACCTCTTGTCTGCTAAGAAATGGAGGTTGCGACCACGTATGTTCCCTGAGAGCTCAGGGCAACGTCCAGTGTAGCTGTCGCGCAGGTTGGAAGCTGGGAGATGACCTCAAGAGCTGCGTTGGTGAGACTTCATCTTCACTCTTCAACTTTGCTCCTGTAAAGGTTTTAGGATATTCTATTAAAACATATTTATGCAAAAAACTCTGTAAGTTGATTTGTTTTTTATCATGCCACTACAATCCTGAATTTCCTCAAATTTCACCATCTGTTGAAAGCTTCCTCCAAATGCAATCTCTTTTAAACATTTATTGCTGCTGTTGGCTTTCAGCTGAAAACATAATAAAAGTTGGACGGGTTTCACAGACCGGTATCAAACGCTCGTCCTTTTCACGCTTGCCAGTAGGACGGTTCTCTCTAAATCAAATTACATCATCCGGCAGGAGGGAAGTGCTCAAAATTAATGTCATCAAATCTTTACAAGTTCTGCTGTTGCCAAGTTTTATACACTGTTTCCATCCAAATTTGTTTTGTCACTTTATCTCAAAAGTGTTTCCCAGAATTCGATTTGCAGGCTTTTAAACTGTCTCCCCATCTGTCCCTCCCAACGAGACGCGAACGAGTGCGGAGACTTTACCAACGGAGGCTGTGAGCAGCTCTGCGTGAACCACCCCGGGGGGTTTAACTGCACCTGCAAGGAGGGGTACGAGGTCCGAGCTGATGACCTCACCAGGTGTCGACGTGAGTCAAACACCCTCACACTGATGAGAATAAATCTCATTAATTTGTTTGGTGATAGCACCTCTTTTACACCCAACCTGAGATAATGCTCGTCTTATCTGCTCCAGCTGTGTGTGACCCACCATGTCAGAACTACGGAGTGTGTGTGGGGCCAAACAGCTGTGACTGTCCTCCAGGCTACCCTGGGGTGGGCTGCTCAGGTACAAACCTTAGCGTCAATGATTATACATAGAGGGATGCCGGTCATTTTGCCTCTTCGCTATTTCATGATTTTGCAGCTTTGGTTGTTTTGTACCCAGATTTATACAAAACAAGCTGCCATTTCATACCTGCCTTGACAATTTGTGAGCTAAAAGACTTTTCAATATCTGTAAGAAAATGTGATTCCTTGATTCAAATTAATAATATGTACTTTAAATTGCTTCAAGTTATTTTGGTTTAATTAGAGTTCATAAATCTGTTACATTTTAAAAGTCAACTTGCCTGAAAAGGGACAAGAGCAACAATCAATAAAATTTCTTTATTCAGTCAGATTAGGAGGGATTTTGATCCTATTTATGATTATTTAACTGGGAAATTTATCAATACAATTATCAAAAGCAATAATCTGATATTCACTGGTTTAAACACAGGTAGACTCAAAATTATTTATGCTCCCTGGCACATTTAGGTTTGATGTGATCCTTTAAATTGACCAAGATGTTTCTGCTGACTTTGTTGAACGTTCACAAACTTTCTGGTTAAATTTATCTGGAAAAGACACTTACGTCAGCAAAACAGCCACATGCTGCTAAAAATAAGTTTTTATAACCCATGGTAAGATACAGTTCATCCCAAAACTATTCCTACCCCTGGCATATTAAGGTCTAAAGTAATCATCTAACCCAAAACTGTGACAGTATAAATTAAGGGCGTGATAAATCCTTGTTGGTTGTTTGTTTCAGCCATTTGCTCTCCGCCCTGTGCCCATGGAGGAACCTGCATGCGCTGGAACATGTGTTTGTGTCCTTCTGGGTGGACGGGAGAAGGCTGTCACACAGGTACTATGTCTTATTTCATAAGTAGGAGCATGAATCAGCTTGTGAGAGTCAACCGATCTCTGTAACTTGGTGTAGTGGATAACGCATGCTTGGAAACGAGTCATTTTGATTTGCATTGTTCCAGTTTTGTATACTATATCTGTGACTGTTCAGGTTTAACATTCTTTCATCTCTCCACGCTCAGCTGTGTGTGAGCTGCCGTGTGCAAACGGCGGCCGCTGTGTCGGCCCTGATACCTGCCAGTGTTCGTCTGATTACACGGGCCCCCAGTGCCTGTTGCGTAAGTGAAATCACAACAGAACATCTGAGTGACATTCTGTTTTACTACTTTAACGACTATAAAAATTGTTCATAACATAAAGTAAATCATGAAAACAGTTCCTTTAAAGACGGCAGACTGAACCAGATGCAAGCAGTATTGTCTTTCTAAAAGGTTTCTTTGTGTGTTTCGCAGCATTGTGCACTCCAGCCTGTCAGAACGGGGGAAGATGTGTGGATGTTAACAAATGCACGTGTGCTGCTGGATGGCAAGGAGCTCGATGTCAGATTGGTAAAACAATGAAAATGTTAAATCTCTATTAAGTTCATTGTAGCTTGTGTATCTGCTTTAATTTGGTAAGCTCTTAAAATCAACAATATCATTGCAAATGCTAAACCAAGTATTCTATGCACACACACACGCCAGTATGCAAAAGAAGGAAATAGAATAATTATTTTTTTTAGGATTTAGAGTCCGTATCATAATGATGTAGCACCAAAGCCTTTCCTGTAATTAGTTAAATTAATTAAAAGTTAATTAAACTTGCTGCTGATTTATAATAGGGATTCAGACTATAATCAAGCAAGAGAACTGTTGCATTTCTTCTTTAAAAAAAATAATTAAAAAAATTAAATAAATAAAGCCAGAATACAGTTCCTCATCCCCGAGGCCGTGTTACCTCAAAGAAAACACACATCGGTTTACGGGCCACTTGGAATTGCTCCGCTATTTGTTCAATGTCTTTTTCTGGTCACTGAGTCTCACTGACAGGTGCAGAGATGAGCCGTGTTGAAGTGAATTAGTCCAGACGTCTGTAGTCCTTTGTTCTCTTCAGAGCCCATCCAGTGTCAAAAGCCTTGCAGGAACGGAGGAGTGTGTGTGGGCCTTAACCGATGCCGCTGTGCCAAAGGATTCACCGGCAGTCTCTGTGAAACAGGTTTGCCAGTAACTTTCAAATCCATATGTAGGGGTGGCCAAAGTTATGAGGAGAATATTAAATCAACTGTAACTAATGCGTTCCTTGGATCTATTTCATTTTTAAACTTTCACAGTTTTAATTTAACAATGAATTAGAAATCCTTCTAATTTCCTCTTTATGCTACAGCCATATTGAAATAGGATCGCATTTGCTTGACCAGTGGTCTGTAACCTGCAGTGGCTCTTTGGTTCACTTAATGTGTTGAAAAATGAAATGTTGCACTGTCTTGTTTGTTTCGTTCATTTACTCTTTCCCCACCATGAAAAGAAGACACTGGTCCAACCCTATTAAATCTGGACTAGAATGTAGGTGGATACAAGGGAAGAACAGATGTTTTCTCTTAGTAACACTGTGGAATGTCTCTGTAGCTGTAACAACACGATGTGTCCCACCTTGTCAACATGGAGCCACCTGCAGCCCGCACAACACCTGTACCTGTCCAGAAGGCACCGCAGGCCTGCGTTGTGAGAGACTGTAAGTGTAAAAATGAACATAATCGAACATGCATAGAAAATCTAACATCAGCTTTCCTTCAAGTTCCTGTTTTTCTGACTGATCAGCATCAAGTACTCAGATTTGATAATGACATATGAGTTTCATTGTGAATAAAATATCGACTAACTAGTTGGTTTTTACCAGGATTCAAATGAGTGTGGTGATGATTCATTTTAGTGTGGTGGTCATTTAGACTGTTATATTTTGATTAGTTTGTGTTGTTATGTCGTACACGGCAACGCTTTAATTTTTCAATTCCTTGTGCTCGAGTGTAATACTTTAAGTATTTTTATGTGTTTACATCCTTACTTATGTTGCAGTCTTTGCTCTCTCTTATAAAAGAGAGAGTTTTTTTTCCATAGCTCCTTTGAAGTTATTTATGTTAGTTAGCTTTGTATTTTTGTGTTTCACAGATTTGTGCATTACTTTAGTTTGTTCCAGTTACATTTCCTTGGTTTTCTCAGTGTTTATTTCTCCTCAGATGCAGCAAATTTCTGACTTCTCCAACCTGATCCTAGTCTCAGCTAACATCCTCCAGCCTATATAAATAATTCAGCTCTTGTTTGTTTCCTGAGTTTTCAACTAGGAAAACTGGTTTTTCATTACCTGTTCAGGACTCTAGTTTTTTGTTTTTGATCAAATTGTTTATTTCCCCTGCATGTCTTGCTTTCAGTTCTTCAACACAACAAAGTAACACAGTGAAATTATCATTTGACACCTTTTTTATGCTTTCACAGTTTCACATTTAAACAAATATAGATTATATATATATTTGTTTATATATAAGGCACAAAATCAGCAGTTATTTTTCTAATCGAAAAACAAATAATTGATTGTTACAGAAACAATAATGTAATATGTGTTGTTTTTTTTTTTTTTACCATATCAAGTCAAAGATCAAAAGTCTGAGAAGTTAGAAGGGATTTTCAAGTAAATACATATATGTTTTGCACAAAACATTATAGATTGTTGCTGTACTAGATAATAAGTTCTAAAATTGTGAGTTTTGCCTTCTCCACGTAGTCCTGCTTAATGACAAAGATTTGGTCACTTTCTGAAGTGGGGATGAATGATTGCTCTGCTGCTTACAGTAGATACTCTAATAAATAATCTGTGCGTTGTAGGACATGTCCTGTGGTCACCACGGTGGTCAGCACAGCTCGTGCTGTGAGGAAAGCTGCCAGGGAGAGCTACGTTGACCGCTGTGGACCCCTAGGAGTTCAGCTTTGTACTAAATACAGGTCAGTTCCCACTCAGGTGTGGTTTATGTTATTCTGGAACTAAGATGATTTTACAGAAATAAGTATGTTCGGTAAGTCTTTTGAGAGTTCTTTTTTTTAGTACAAAGCAAATCTGTGTGTGTGAGTTGAAAGAAAACACTTTTAAACAATATTAGATTCAATTCAGAATGAAAGCATCCACAGCACTGTTGCTTTTTTCTGACCTGTGATTGTGCTTGCAGGATGAACCAGGCTCGTGTTTACCTGCAGGCCTACAGGGTTGGCTACAAAATCCAGTGTCCTGTGAAGAAGAACACATGAGCTGTGCAGGAGATGCATAACACCTGCAGCAAAAACATATGTTAGGGGGGGGGGGGGGGGGCGAAAACAACACATGGACTGAATTCAGACAATCTCAGAACTGGGAACAACTGCAGGAGCCGCTCAGGCTTTTAGCTTCACTGTTGAAATAAAAGAGCTGTGTCTGAGGGAAATGCTGCTCTTTTCATGTCATTATGGTTGATTAAGAGACATATCTGTAAATCTACATAAAAAAAAAACAATCATGACTTTCTTAAAAATTTAAATGGGATATCAATTCATCATTTTTATTGATTTGCTTTTAAATGGCAGTAAATCTGTAAATGTTTTTAGTAAATTGGAACTGTCAGTATGCAGGTAGAAATCAATTGTCAGCTTTGAATAAAATCACCCAAGCTCACTTATACTTTATATTCAGTCGCAGATTTTATAATAGACATATAAAGGATTTGCTCTTAGGTGTTAGTGGTTACTTAGCAACTGTGGGAAGGTTGTTTTTTTTTTTCTTTCTTTTTTTTCACACTTCAACTCAAAAATTCATTCATAACTCATGAGCAACTCAAAGAATTTACGCAAGCTTTTGTGTGGTGTCAATCCAGGCCTCTTTTTCAGGCTGTGAGGGTCCAATCTCCCATGAATGTAACAGGCTCTCCTGTCTCCCACCAAGAAGCTGCCACACAGAGTGTCGCTTGATTGCACAGGATGTGGGGAAAACTGGCACTCAGCTGGTGGGAGGAATTATTGGCAAATGAGACGGCGTCAGCTCTTTATGCGTATAGTTTTAAAAAACTGCAAAGCAGAGCATTGCATCTTTTTTATTATGTGACTTTTATATCATGTCGCTTTGTTGCCAGAGTTATTACTGCAGCTCTAGTCCATTGCATTCTCCTCTTCGCGGACATGAAAAAGGTGAAGTGCTGCATCAAGGATGTAAGAAAAGAAGAAATACTTCACCTGGCCAGGTTTTCCCCAAGGTCCAGACACTTTTCTGACACGGAGCAATGATGGTCACCTTGAGTTATCATCATTAAGGCGATAGAGCAATCAGCAGCTAATCTGAATCGGCGCATGCTGACCCCCAGACAGTTTTCACAGTAAGTCAGAGTGCAGATTGAAAGAAATACATGTATTAATTGTAGAGGTTACAAAGCACATCAGAGCAATGCTTGAAAGCTGCAGTGATATAGTTATGTGCCTTCCAATTACCAAAAAACATTCAAATGATACCTACGATATTTGGGGAAATACTCTGCAGACTGTTCACCTGAGACAGATTGAACTTTTAGCAGTTGTGCAACCCATTTAATCTGCCATGAGACAATGTTTGAAATGTAAACAAAGATTATCATTTCAACAGTCAAATGAAATGATAGTGTGAAAGTCTGAGGCTGCTTTGATAATTAACTTGGTCTACTTAATAGGCTATGAAGCAAGAAAGCGATTCAAAGCACATCACCAGTTCCTGATCTGAACAGATTCCAAAAGAAGAAAAAAAAAAAAGAGGGTTTTGGAGTGGCCTAGCCAAAGGCCACTCTAAACACTGAGATAAACTAATTCTACAATGAAGAGTGGACTACAGTGATGTAAAAGTCTGATTATAATAAGTTGTTGCCTGGTGGCTGTTGCCATCAGGCTGGGTTCACAACCAGCTATTAAGCTTTTAGGAAGCATAGAGCCAGGTTCATTAGGGCAGCCTTTTCCCCTTAATCAGTAAAATTGTGATTTACAGCCCTGCATAAACTGACTATGAAATCATCTATGTTTAAAACATGCCTCTTTTAGAAAAAGCCCCATTCAAGATTGCCTTCATTGTCGCACCTTTTAAACCTATGTATTATTTATTGTCATGTGAAACCCCAGAGTGACTTAAGATAGTCAGAGATCTTAGGTGCTGAACACTGAGAATCCATTATGTGGTGTGTATCTCCACTTTCACTTTATATTAATAGAATAGAAGGGTAAAATGCATATTGTGGGTACTTAAGATGCAGTTTAATAGTATTTAAAGAATACTGGAGTTGCTGCCAGGTCCGTTGCAGCTCTGCTCATAGGCCTGTTTTTCTCTTCAAGGGCTGGGAAAAGAATACAAACACATTCAGACTTCTTGCTTTTAAGTTTGTTGCACATCTGCATAAGCATCTATAAATAGTGCTAGTTAATAATGAGATGATGGCAGGAAACTGTAGCTCATAAACAGGACTTAAGAAATCAGTTTCTTACTTGCTTTTCATAGAAGAGCAGGAAAGCGTTTCGCTCCCGCCACATGCAGACCTCTTCTCCTGTTGTCGGGCTGACATGCTCATCATCATACATCAGCCAGGAGTCGTCTGCGATGTTCATATTCTGCCTCCTGTGAATGCCGTCACAGACGTAATGGCCTGAAAGAAAAGGGCAAACTTTTCAGCCTCGGGAGAAAACCCTGTATGGCAGAAGAACAAAGCCTCAGATAAACACTTACCGCTGTCTGCTCTGGACCCTATGTGGCTGACGATGCTCACCAATAAATAATAAGTCGCTGTCTACAAAACATTAAAGTGCTTAAATGCACTTCAAGGATATGCGTCGATTCATAATTTCTGCCACCTTGTTCCTTAATGTGCGTCCGCATTTCAAATTTCCTTACATGTTTTGTGGCTATGAATTCTTCTCTCACCACAAGTTCTTTCGTCAGAGTGATGGGCTTTTTTATCTTCTTCACTGCATTTGACCTGGAGAATTTAAAGCGCTTCAGGTGCAGGATCAGCACGCTGAGGGGAAGAAGAAATAGATTAGAGATGATTAGATCTCAAACTGGAATGGAAAAGAAAAAGAAGTGCTCCTCCTGGAACAACTGGTAGGCACTGATTACAGCGTGGTTGTGTAACCCACTTTGGAAGAGTGAGGAATGAGCTCTTCAGCGTTGAGTCCGTCACTCCACAATGGCACATGTGTTCTAAATGGCCCTCCTACACAAGAAAATAGAAATGTACTTAAGTCACTCAAAAATTAGCCAATATTTTGACATATAAAATGCAATATGTGCACGTGCCCTGAGGTACTCCTGTAGACACTGGTACACTGATCCCCGTGGGACCAGATTCAGACTGAGGCTGACAAAGTCTTCCACTGTCTGAGACCGATCACCGCATCTGAAACAGACAAATGGACTTAAAAAACAACCGTAGTTATTTTTACATCCTTCAGACGCTACAAGACAGCAGTGCAACTGGAGTGCGTTCATACCCCAAGCAGGTTCTGGTGCTCATCATCTGCAGTGCAATGTGTTCAGCGACAGGGCATTTGTAGGTCATGCCCAAGTCTGACGCTCTCAGATGCATTTCTTGTGACAGGGACCTCATCATGTCCAGAACACAGATGAGGAACTCGGAGGCATCCTACTCGGAAAGCCAAAGAAATGGTTCAAACCATGTCTTCTGAACCAAAGCTTGAAAAGATTGACACTCTGCCGGCTATTATGAATCAGTATTACACTAACTTTCTGTCCGTCATCATCAAAACTTGAATTAAACTCAGCGACGGTCTTTTTAAAGAAGGACAAAACCGCTTTTTTCTCCTCTGTTATGTTGGAGAAGCAGGAGATTTCAGCATCCAGAATTGCTCTGGTGAGAATAGATGTAAAGAGTTTTTATTATTATTATTGATTTAAAATAAATACACTATCCCTTACCCCTCTGAACAGCTTATTGTCCAAGCAGTTTCAATCCGACTTATAACAGTGTCTTTGTATTCATCCCCCTTGAAATTCTTCACAGTTCTGTTGCTTTATACAGCAGCCTTCTATGAGTTTTAGTGGAAAGTACTGAATAATTGTAAAGCAGAAGGAAAATCAAACATTGTTTTAAAAGTTTTCTCAAATAAAAATTTGAAAAAGTGTGCCATGCAATTATATTGAGCACCATGGCTTAGTACATTGTGGAACAATTTTGGTATAATTAGAGCTGCAGTTCTTTTGGGGTATTTCTCCATCAGCTTGACACATCTCAAGTCTTATATCTTCTTTGTCCATTCTTTTGTGCAACATAGCTCAGACTTAGTTAGTTGTTTATTTCCATCAATGAGCGAAATCCTTGTCCATTCTTAAGAAAAACATCCCCATAACAGGATGCTGCCACCACCATGTTTGTCTCTGGGGTTATTTCAGATGATGTGCTGCATTACATTTCACCACACAGTGTGTTGCTGGTTAAAACGTTTCATTTGGATCATTTCTGACCTGCATTTTTCCACAAGGTTGTTGTCTCACGTACATGGCTTGGGACAAACTTTTAAAGGGGCCCTCTAAGGCTGCCTGTCTCCAATTCTTGGAAGCCTTCAAAATAGAGTTGAATTTAGAAAGATTTACACACTGGTGGATTATTACTAATTAGGTGACCTTTAAAGGCAGCAAGTTGCTGTGGATTTCATTTAGTGTTAACAGAATAAAGAGGGTGCGAACAGTGTATATATTTCCCTCAAATTCCCAATTATGTACATGTGTTGGCTCAGCACACACACACAAAAAAACAACAAACATACAATGCACTGAACGTGGTATTTGTAACGTGACAAATTGTCAGAAATTTTAAGGGGTATGAATATTATTGGAAGTGTACGTACATAAATCTGCATAGTTCTTGACATTTTAGACATTTGTAATCTGTTAGTGTCTGTGATTTTCTGGACCTGAACAGGTTGGCTTTGGGGTGAGAGCTCCACACAGGTAGCTGGTTGTGGAGCTCTTCAACGAAGCATCTCAGGGTGAGAAGGCTTTGTAGGATAGCGTTAATGTAGCAAGTCAGTCCCAAGTTGGGTAACCTTAAAACACAAAACAAGCAGAATAAGGCCACAGAGTTCATTTCCAGCATGTACAATGGTAGTTTTAGATGAGAGCTCTTTACAAACTTTCATCACATTTTCTGATTCTTGTGCTTATGCCTACCCAAAGCAGTCTAAATCCTCATCTGGTACAATATTGCTGATCTTTAAATATAAATTCACGCTGTCGTTGCTATAGGATTCAGTGGTAAGAATGTTGAACTCAGGTGAGACTTTTGGGTGAATTTCATTAACCTCAGTAACTGAGACATCTGTGTCGGATTTAGGGGAAGGCCGAGGACGTCTCACTTCTATGCTCTCAATTGAAGAGAATCTCTTTGTTGATAGAGAAACACAATAAAATAGTTATACGCAGTCAAAACTGAACAAACTGTAATGTTTTCTGTGTTAGTCACTCCATCTTAAATAAGTGCGATTAACAATTGGCTTTGCTAAATATACTCTAATATAAAACCAATGTTACTCAATAAAACCAGGTGGCACATTCACCTTTATGTCATTCCCGCTTTCTTTTGATACTCTAGAAGGAGCTCTCCTAAAGTCACGTTTTGGTGGTTTCCTGACTTCGTCTCTTCACATTAAAAAAAAAAAAAAATCAAATTAAATATTAGACTATTAGAATTAGAATGTTAGAAAAAAGGTTATATATTACATTTATATATAATATATATCATAAGTTATATATAACATATATCATATTATATAAGTTTATATAATACATAGTGTGATATTCTATATACAGTATATATAATATATATTATATATATATATATATATATATAATATATATATATATATATATTATATATATATATATAAATATATATATATAATATATATATTAAATTTAATATATATTATATATATATATATATATATATATATATATATATATATATATATATATATATATAATTGCAAATGAAGTATTTATGTTAAACTAGACATCACTGGTGTTCTGGTTTTGCAGTGTGGATGTATCTTTCTGTGTAATTTGCAGGAGAACCATCCAGATCCTCATCTTCGCTACTTTCCCGTTCCTTAGTGGATTTTGTTCTGATGAAGAAAATATGCAAAAAAAAACTGAGTATGTCCAGAGACCAAGATGCAAAGTTATCAGTTCAATCTGAGGATGATTGAAAATAACTCAATCAATTGAGCATTTTTTTTTCCAAGTTTCCTTTGAATTAATTGAAACTGGAGGAAATAACATAAAGAGATTCATACGTTGTTTTGGTGAAGACTGATTGGACTGAATTTGTAGTCTCGTCCTCATGATAAGTGGATACAGGACTATCAGAAGAAGGAGAAACCCAGTACCCAAAACTATCTTCTGCATAGCTGAAGCTAGTAACAAAAGGAAACATGATTGAGCATACACTGCTATAGCACTAGTAGAACTGCAAATGATTAAAAATTAAACTTGATTGAAGTTGTATTTTACCTCTTTTCTGTCACTGATTCTGGAGAAGTTGTAAACTGGACATCTTGCTTGAAATGGGTCCTTTTTTTCTTTTTCTTCAGAACACACACACACATGAACTTTGTCAGATAGTGCTGAATCTCATAACGTACAACCACTTTTGTGGGATGCATACTTATTTAACAAATCTGCTCTGTAAACATACCGTCTTATGAGGAACACAGAGCCACCAGGAGGTTTTAGGAAGTGGTGCATTTGTCTGCAAGCTGATATTAGCAATTAAAGGTTAAATAGGTAAATATATTGGTCTCCTAAGAACAATGGACAGTGAATTTTATATTTTAATTATAAAATTGAACAAACCAAGATGGTCATAAAATGCAAAAAGTATTTTTTTTTTTATTTACAACAAAATTAAATAACATGAAAAATCATCAGATAATAAGTAAGGGTTGTAATAATACATTAACTACTACCTGTTCTGCAGAGAAGAGATTTTATCTCGACATACATCCGTTTGATGTTTTTTCTGTTTAAAAGTTACAAAAACAGGTTTGTAACTGGGATAATCTTATCTTTTCAGAAAAAAGTTGCAACAAGTACAACTCAATTAAGATCAAATCAAATGTAAATCACAGGGATATAAGTCAAATCAGCAGATAACGAACACCTGGAATCAGGTCTATACCTTCCGTCGTTTAAAGGGGATGCAAAACATCTTCGCACTCTGTGCTGTTGAGCCACATAGCTAATAACTCATGGTCAATCCAAGCAAGTACTTCTCTACTATGCGATGTCGAAAGAGAGATTGCAAATATCTGTTTGGACATTCATGGACTGCAGAATATTCATCACAGTGACATCATGTGGAATCTCTCCAGGCTGTAATGTCCTGCCAACGCAGTTCAAAAATAAACACATATTGTCAACAGTTCCTCCTCATTTAGTCATTTAGTGGTCTTGCTTGCTTTTGTAATCAATATTTTATTAATCTGACCAAATCTATGGTGCATTTCCACTTTCATTAATGGGCATAAACCGGACAAACATAGAACTGGTCTAATTTGGGCTTCATTCGAATGACCAACAGTGCTGAATTTGTGTTATTCCATACTTGGGTGGTTGGGATTTATAAGCTCTTCATGTAGGTGAAAATTGGTTTATTTGACAGTAATTGTCTAAATAGATTACCAAGGATAATTTCAGCTGTTGCAGATTTTTTTTTTTGTAAAAAGGGCTAAAGTATGCTTTTCAATACATGCTTCCAGGTATGGAAAATGATATAGGTGGCAAGTACTCGCTCTTTCAGGGCTAACATAATACATATGAGCACATATTAAAAACATCCGGCTCTTACTGATGTAGCAGGATTAGTCTACATCAGTTCAGGAATTTCAATAAAAGCAATCTTGAAGCTGCTTCCCTTACCAGGGTCAGTAACCCTGGTAACATATGCAGTTTTTAAACTGCTGGGTCTAAAACACACCATTTTAGGTCATTTTGATAATTCAGAGCTGGGCCAAATCCATATGTATTCATCCGTTGGCGATATTAACACAACAGGACAGAACCAGCATGCTGAGCTAGGCTCATTGTTTCTGCATGAAAAGTTAAAGGCAAAAAAAAAAAGAAAAAAAAGAAGAGGGACTGAAAAGAATGAGCTTGCTCGGGATTTATAAATGGATAGAATGTGAAATTATTTCAATGGACTATAAAGCACTTAAGGAATTTTGGCTTAAATACATTTCAGAGGGACAGGTCAGATATAAAAAATGTTGATCACTGAGATTATCAGATATCTGCTCATGCAGTGTTTGCTGATGGTGAATGGAAAGATTCCCTCCATTTGTTTCTGTCATGTACCATTTATTACGTGTTTATATTTCCACATAATGTTACTTTAAATGGCATTTAAGTTTGATTTTTTTTAAATCAAAATTTCCAAAGTATTGTGTGTTTCTAATGAGTCTTATTGCCTGTTTTTCTTTTAAAGCATGAATTACCCTTAACAAAGCTTAAAACATAAACAAAAGTCAAATTAAATACAATAAATTTGAATTAAATGAAATGGAGAACAGATATTGATGCAGTAAAGTAGTGGATTCACTTCAAAGTAAAGCAAATACTTTTTTAATATATTTTGGGAGGAGAACAGTAGAGCTTCAAATCACAACAAGCAAGCAATTTAAAACTGCAAAACCAAAAGAAGCAAAATATTCTTTCCTATTATATAATATATAATAGGAATAATTAATGAATGTTGATTACTTTCAATTTGTTGCAATGAAGCAGCTATGCAAATCTTTTCTGTACTGCCATGTTCCTATTAATTTCTCCGAAAAATACTGACAGGATTCTCCTTCACTTTGGATCTTCTCTCTCTGAAACATACATTTTCATTTTTTTTTTTTTTTTGGTTTTCTACCTATACAATCATAAAACATCTGTTTTTATTATTTTTAATGAAATGTTGTTTGTGGCCTCTGAAAGCCTAGGTGTAGTTATTGGTTCGTTTTACATTTTCTCTCAATTCTGGAGGAATTTGTATTCACACATTGAAAGATTGGAAATGTTGTCGCGATTTTCAGTATGTGAATCATTACTCCTGTTTGTTGACTGATGAACAACCAATCATTGACAAATGGCTTGATCGCTCTTCAAAAAGCTACCTGAAACTGTTTTTTCTAGGTATTTTTTCTGTAAGACAGAAACAAAATCTGCAATTATGTATAAGTGTTCACAATTGTAAAAAAAAAACCACAGTATGCATTTAAACAGCAGAAATTGGTTATTCTCCATCTGACTCGTGTAGAGATGTTTGTGGGGAGAAAGGCATGGCAGGTATGTTTTTTTTGCTCCTGCGTTTCCTTACAATAATGAAAACATTGCTCTTAGCGTGGTGTTATGCAGATTTCATATGGTTTTGGTGCCAGAGTGAGTCCTGCACGGTAATCCATCACAGCCTTTACTCCAGCCGGCATTGAGAAAGTGAAATGCTGCATGAAGGACGTGAAAAAGAGGAAAAGTTCCATCCTGGCCAGGTTTTCTCCCAGACACAGACGCTTTCCTGAGACAGAAAAATTAGAGAGGCAGTACAGGTGTCAGTAAACAATCTTCTTATTAATAACAAACCCAAATCACCATATGGAACATTTATGTCCTTCTCAGTTTCGAGCAATATAAATTATGAAATATACTTAGGCAAACTTAGTGCATAATGAAAAGTACAATCATCAAATGATCTTTGCAGTTGCTTGAGTAGCAATTAAGTATCTCAACAAATGGTTGGGCAAACATGTTTTGACAACTTTGCAGTTGTGCTGTAATTTTTCCATTTTTAGGGGATGCGTGAATAGTTTTCTATGAATTGTTGAGAGTTTAGGATAAAATCTAACCCATTTTACAATAATATACCCCGTTTCTCAATCTGTCATATAGGAATTCCAATAAAAAACATTGAGGTTTGTGGTTGTAATGTAAAACAAGATAATAAGGTATGAAACACAACGTATGGCTGTTTAGATTCCTTACCAGCAGAGAAAGGGATGAAAGCTGTTTTTTTTGCAAACTTGCCCTCCTCGTTCAGGAAGTGTGCCGGGTTAAAGGTGAAAGGCGTTTTCCATTCTTTCCTATCAAACAGCACTGAAGCTAGATTTGGGATTACCAGCACTTCCTGGTTAATATGAAATAAAGGTGTTTAACAACAACAAAAAGGTTGTAACATAAAATTTCACAACAGTCTTTTGGGGAGTCACCTTTGGGATGGTGTAACCTCCTAGCTGGACTTCCTTGCTGGTAGAGTGTGGCAAGGCAAGAGGGACTATGTTGCCCATCCTAAGGATCTCGTGGATTACGGCATCTATGTAGGGAAGGTTGGCACGATCCTCCATAGACGGCTGTCTGGACTGTCCAATTACCCTGTCTATCTCTGCTTGTACCTTTTCTGTGCAAATAAAATTCACACTCAGGTTGTCGGATGTAACTTAGAAACTCAGGGACTTTGAGTGTTTGTGTGTTACTAATGGAGCATTTTTTGGATGAGTTTGTACACCTTGGATTTCAGGGTACTTAGCCATGTAGAGAAATGCCCATCGCAGGGTGGTGGATGTGGTTTCAGATCCAGCCACAAATAGATCCAGGACACACATGATCAAATTTTCTTCATCAAATGTGTTGTCATTCTGCCCTTTATTCTGTGGACATATGTGAAAAAAAAAAAAAAACAAGAGTAAAGTCTCCTCCCAGATCAAACTTGTATAGCAATTTTAATTTTAAAAATGTACAAGTGAGCTGCTTGAACTCTGGAACATAATTAAATTACAGGTTACAGTCTGGCAAAGCTCAAAGTGCTGGTGATAAGTTTAAAACTAGCATTGATTACTACAACAAACGTATTTATCAGTCACAGTTTCAATCTCCTGCAGATAGCAGTCAATGTAATCTTTGCTGTTTGAAGGATCCCAGTTCTTCTTGTGCTGGTTCAGCTCTTCTCGTATGAACTTCTTCACGTCGTCCCAGATCTGTTTGATGGTCTGATGCGGACCTGGCAACAATCTCATCAGCATAGGAAAGGAATTGTAGAGCTGAACAGAAGAATAGATTAAAAGGACAGACTGAGCTAATTAATATCAGGATTAATAGGAAGTAGTAGACTTTATAGCTGACTGTTGCTGACCATCATGAAACTGTTACTACACTGCCTTCTAGTGTTCATCCCTTGCATAACAGGATTCATTATTTACAGCTGTGGGCACACTTGCAGCATGTGCACTTGCAAATACGTAGTAGTAACATACTACCACTTGTATAATTACTACTATTAACCGGTACTCAGTCTTGGTAGCATTTCATCAACAGCTTTAAAACACAGTACCTGTGCCCAAATAGAAGGTTCAATCTGGAGTGCCTTGTCGAACAGCAGCAACAGTTTCATGAACTTCTCATCCCTGTACTCAAAGCGATGACCAAAGATCAGTTGGCAGATGATGTTGGAGACGGCATTGTTGATGATGAGATGTGGATTCACAGGCTTTCCTTCAGAATTTAGCAGAAAAATGTCAAGTAAATTGAGCAGCTGACCCTTGTGAAACTTGTCTCTGAATGCTAAATGGGTACCTTTATAGCCTCGGATCTCTTCTGCACAATGTGTGAATTCATCCACGATGACAGGCTCAAGAGACTTCTTCCCGAACCCGAAGTATTTGAGGGTTGAAAGAGCAAAGCGTCTCTGCTGTTTCCAGATGTTTCCACTACTGAATATAACACCTGATGACAAAGAAAAAGGTAATAATAAAACTACTACTAATAATAATAATATTATATTATTATTATTAATATTTGTGAAATTTTGATGAATGCTTTGTATTTATTTAATCCAATTTTACAACACATAATGTACATATGTGTTTTGGTGAGTATTAAGAATTGAAATTATGCGCATTCATGCTTAAGTTTAAGAATCCTTGTCCTACCTAATCCGCCTGCTATTTCATCCTGCAGAGCAAGTTCTGGGCGGTCCACCATGCTGTCTCCATTTACTACCAAACCCTCCTTCATAGCATCAAGTCCATTTAACACCACTGCCCATTTCTGACCAAATCTTAAACTGTATACATCTCCATAAGTCCTTGCCAGCTGGGTAAGAGGGAAAGAAACAAATAAAACGTAACTCGTTAAACTAGCTCTATTTGGTTATAGTCTAAGATTATTCCATACCTCAATCAGCTTCTCATGGGGCCTGCTTTGGTCCCATGTAAATATGTTTCCCACAATTGGTAGAGCTCTGGGTCCTGGAGGGAAGCCAAGTGGCCGAAGGTTTTTAACATAATCCACAATGATGATGAAAACCACTGCAAACAGCAGCAGACTTTTTAAATCCCAATCGACAAAGAAACCAAATATGGAAAAAAACAAATTCATTCTGCCAACAAGGACGGTCAGTAAGGTCTCCAAGGAAAAAAGATTATATTGTGTGAGGAAGTAAATATACAGACCGATATTTACAGACTGAAGTATTGAAATATCAGACTGAAATATCAGTCTGTAAAGGCACAGACTGATATTTGTTGTCTCTGGGGAAATAAATTACTTATTACACTGGACTCTGATCTCTACATGCTGTGTGTAAAAATTAAGGTGTCAAACTGTAGTAATTGATTAACTTTAATCTATGTATTGACTTAGAAAAAAAATTATTTTTTTATTATTGTGGGTCAAAAATGCAGAGTTCATGGTGGGAGTGGATTAGGATTTTTGCTGTGAAGTCAAATTTCCAGCTTTAAAGTTCACGTGTCTAAGAAGGTTTACTCAACATTTCTCCAGTGAGTTGTTTTCAGGTCTATGCATGTCATGATGAAAAGGCAGAAGACCCCGTACCCCAGCTTGTGTGCAATTCAGCAGCGGTGTCTTGCAAGGTGATGCAAGGTGCTCAGAGTTTGACAAGAAGCGTTCGAAGTTTTGTAAGTGTAGCGGTGACAAACAATCAACCAAGCTTTTGCGATTGAGTCCGCAACATTTTAATTTAATAACTGTTACAAAGTAACAAAGTAACTCCGTTAGCGTTCTCGCTACACAGCCGTTAGAAAAAAGAAAAAGACACAGCACACCCGTTCTAACCGTCGTCACCTAGCAACGGCGGAGGGATATGAACCCCTCTCCGCAACCTTGTCAAACTGCGACACAACTCGGAAATACCACACACAATACAACCCAAAACAGTATTAATAAACACCAAAACAGCATTAATTTACTACAACTATTCCATCAAAATGGCTTGTGCGCCACACTCTCCCCCTCATAAAAAAAATGTCCTCTGACATTTAAACAAGCATTTGACGACACCTATTGACCCTTTTACTGGAAGTAATGTTATAAGTAAGCTACTTTAGATGACATTCATATTACTTTCATAGTGTCCACTACTAACAGAGGATATTGTCACTTTAGATTTCAAATGTCCACTTACGAGTACTTCTAGATCTGTTCAGATCGTCTCTCTCGTGTAACAGAACCTTAATTTCAGCCACAGTTCTTCTGTTCTGATACCAGTCTTTTGTCTTGAAAGCACAGTCAATACATTGTCTTTGGAAAGTTCATACATAGTCTTTTTTCTTCTCAATGTAGTTCTTGAACCTATATACATTGTGTCCTTAACTCTGTCCTTCAACACCTGGACTATCCAGGGTCGCCAAAGTTCTTTACCGGTTGGAATCATACTTATAGGTAGTTCTTTAATGCCTACTTCCACCGTGGTTGGCTCACCCAAAGCACCGTAGGTCAGCATCCTCGGACGGCGGCGCTCTCTTTTTGGGTAGCTCGATGTAGGTGGTGAGACAGCTGGATCCTCTTCTTCCTCAGAAGCTGTTTCTGCAGATAGCTCCGGAAGAACCTGGTGCAGCTCCATGTCTAGGCATCCATCTTCTTCCTCTGGTATGTCGTCCATCCATGTAGCCTGAGGTTCCTTCACTTTCGGTGCGTTGTCTTGGTCATGTAGGTCTGGTGTAAATGGTTCAGCATCTGGGTTTAAGCTGACAGCTCGGTGACCACTGTGCTGAGCAGGAGGAAACCGGTACACTAGCTCCATTTCCTCATCCCTCTCACTGTCTGAAGTTTCTTCTCGTTGACAATGATGACATGGAGATGTATTTGACTTAGTCTTTTTAGTCCTTTTTGAGGCTATTGCTGAGTTGTCGATTGGAAGACTGTCACAGGGAAGCAGGAGGTTCCTATGCAGCACATGACTTTTGCCACCTCCTTCTGGTACTACTTCATACACTGGGCTGATATCACTTCTTCTCTTTGTGACGATGTGCACGCTATCCTCCCAAAAGGATCGGAGCTTACCAGGACCTCCTCTCTCTGATAAGTTGCGTACAAGCACACACCCCCCAGGCTGCAGGTCAGCTCCATAAACTCTTTTGTCATATCCTTTTTTTCCTCTGTTTGATTCACGGCTGGCAGTTTTGGTTGCGATCTCGTAGGCCTGCTGCATCCTGCTTTGCCAATCTTTGACATACTCAGCATAGCTTTGCTGTGTTTCATTCGGCTGTATGTTAAAACAGGAGATCTATCGGCAGACGTGGAGATCGTCCATAGAGCAGATAGTACGGAGCAAAGCCTGTGGTGTCACTGCGGGTGCAGTTATATGCATGCACCATCTTACCTAACAACTTTTTCCAGTCAGCCTTTTGCGCACTTGTGAGCGTATGGAGCATAGACAGCAGGGTTCTGTTAAATCGCTCCACCTGTCCATTACCTTGTGGGTGGTAGCAGGTAGTGTGGGACCCTCGCACGTGACAACACCTCTGCAGTTGAGCCATCAACTGGTTTTCAAATTCCTTCCCCATGTCGTGGAGGATTTTCTCTGGGAAGCCGAAGTGAAGGGCAAAGTCATCAAATAGTTTTTCCACCACTGTTTTTGCGGATTTGTTTTTTGTGGGGTAGGCCTGTGCAAAGCGAGTGTAGTGGTCCATTATAACCAGAATATACTCGTAACCTTGCTTACAGGCCTCTAGATGCAGAAAATCAACTGAAACCAGTTCGAATGGACGTGTTGTCACAATGGGCATCAGGGGCGCTCTGGCTGCTCTCTGTGGTCGTTTTGACTTTAGACACTCACACTCTTGGGTCACAAAATGTTGTGTCCTGCTGCATTCTAACCCAGTAAAACCTGTCTTGAATCAGATTCAGAGTCCTTTCGACCCCCAGATGACCCATCTCTTTGTGTAATTCTTGAAACACTAACAGATTGTGTTCTTTTGGCAAAACTAGCTGAGACTCATTTCTTGCTTTTCTGTATAAGATCCCATCATCGCTGATATACAGTTTTGGCCACTGCCTCAAGAGCACCCGGACATCTGCAGGCTCAGTTTTCACCGCTCCTCTGGGGGGGAATTGATCTTGGCTTTTATAATACATGACTCGCCTGATGAGAGGGTCGTTCTTTTGACTTTCTCTGATCTGTTCTGGTGTTAGTGGGGCAGGCAATGAAGGTGAATATGCATCACTTACTAAGTCCAGTGTGTTGATGTGAGCTGTGGTTAACCAGAAAGATGGGGCATCTTGAAGCACTGTCACTCCCTGAATTGAAGCACTAATCACATCCTGAGTCACCTCCTCTGTACATTGCTGCAACAAGTCATTCATGTCCAATGGCATGCGAGAGAGACCATCTGCGTCTGTATTGTGTTTGCCTGGTCGATATTTAATGGTGAAATTGAAATCTGCAAGTTGGGCCACCCACCTGTGACCTGTGGCGTTTAACTTGGCTGTGGTGAGAATGTAAGTCAGGGGGTTATTATCTGTATATACAGTGAAGTGAGGTGCATGATACAGATAATCACTAAATCTTTCACATATAGCCCACTTAAGTGCTAAGAATTCCAATTTTCCTGAATGCATGTGATAATTTTTCTCAGGTGGGGTCAGTGTTCTCGATCCGTACCCAATGACAACCATTTTGTTATTCTGTCTTTGATACAGAACCGCTCCCAATCCTTCCTGGGAAGCATCAACATGCAGAATAAATGGTTGGGTGAGATCTGGATACCCAAGGATGGGAGGCTCAAAGAGTTTGTCAGTAAGTGTGTTTATTGTCTCTTGATGGTTCTGTGTCCAGTGAATGGGAGTGTTTGATGGGAGGTTGCCTTTATTTCTTGCAGTGTTGATGTTCCGTCTGTCCTTATGCTTTCCTGATGGTGAATGTGCGGGTTGATTTTCAGGTGAACTGACCAGAAGCTGGTAGAGGGGCTTAGCTATTCTGGAGAAGTTTGGTATGTATGTTCGATAATAGGAGAGAAATCCCAGCATTTTTCTCAGATCTCCTACAGTTGTGGGGGTTCTCTCCTTCAAAGCTTGAACTGGTGCTTCTTCTGCTGGATCCATCGTGTAGCCCTCACCAGAGACAAGACGCCCCAGAAATCTCACTTTTCTTTTGAACACCTCGCACTTCTTTGGGCTGAGCTTCACTCCATGCTTCTGGTATCTTTGCAACACAGTTCTCATGTGGTTGAGATGATCCTCAAAACTTGGGCTGTGAACTAAATTGTCATCCAGATAGGGCTGGCATATCACATCCCTTAAACCAATCAGGCATTCCTCCATGCTTCTTTGAAACTCTGCTGGGGCAGCACTCAAACCGAAGGGGATTCTGATCCACTGGTACAGACCCCATGGTGTTATGAAAGCAGTTAAGGGCTGACTTTTCTCATCCAGAAACCCCTGATGGTACGCCTTCCCCTGATCTAATACAGAGAATCAGGAGCTGCCAGTTAGAGAATCCAGCATGTCTTGGATTTGGGGAATGGGGTGGCGGTCAGGGACAGATTTTCTGTTTAATTCCCGGTAGTCACAGCACAACCTCAGAGCCCCATCTTTCTTTCTCACACACACTACTGGTGATGCATATGGAGAACGTGACTGAGTTATCCAGCCTCTATTCAGCAGATCTTGAAGGTATTCTTTTACTACCTGATGTAATGGCTTGGGAACTGACATATATATTTTCTTCACAGGAGTGGTGTCATGCAGACTGATATGAAGTTTCAAAGAGGGAATTAAACCTATGTCATCTTCATCATAGGCGAAAGCATGACACTCTTCTCTCAGTATCTGTCTCACAGTCTGTCTTTGGCTTTCCGTTAAGTGGCTGAGGTCAACTGAAGGATCCCACTGTGTTGGCTTCTGTTTTTCTGCTTCACTGTTGGTAACCAGGAACTGTGCTGCAGCTGGCTTTGTTCTGGGTGAAGTGTCTTCTTTTTGTTGCTCACCATCAGTGATGTTCAACTGTTGTGCATTTACAGTATAAGCTGTCTTTACTGGTTCTAGGTGACCCAGGGCTGCACACTGATGTAGAGTGACATCAGTGATGTAGAGTAGAGTGATGTAGGAGGACTCGGTGCTGCCAGAAGGTGCTGCCAGGAACAAAAAGAAAAGAAAAAGAAGGAACAAAAAGAAGGTCCTCTCCTCTAAACTGAGCTTCAGTATTAACTTTAACCCGGATGACTGTGATTTGTCCAGCTGCTAATTTGATGTGAGTTCTCCCTGTGTGCACAAGACCCACATCAACCTGACTATCTGATGTCTGAATTAGTTTGACCATTGTCTGTGCAGTTTGGACAGTTACAGCAAAGGCCCCACAGACATTTTGGATGACTTCAGGTTTCCTGTGTTTAGGTGTGTTATCTCCTAGCACTTCCTCTATAACATTGTAACCAATTATTGGCTGTTGTGCCACACTGGAGTCACTTGACACAAGTACTGGTACCAATAAGGGTTCTGCCGAGAGTGAGTCTTTACCCAGTCTAAATTCCACTTCCACCCAGCCCAGAAAAGAAATTTGTGTCTGATTTGCTGCAAGCCCAATAAGTGTATCCACCTCCAGTAGTTCATTCAGAGGTCTAACTCGCTGGTGTGGTAAGTGTAATCGTCTCCATTCTTCATTAATGAGACATGCCTGGGCACCAGTGTCCCATAATGCTTCTACTGGAGTGGCATCCAGCCGACAATGAACAAGGCATCTCTTACCTATGAGGTTCAGACGTTTCTGTCTGCTCCGTGAATTCATGTAGTGAGCTGTTGGGGTAGATGAAAGTTCAGTATGGGAGCCTGTTTTGTTTGTGGTGGGACTGAGTGTTTTGTGTGGGGCTACTGAGGGTCCCGGCCCAGTAGCCCTGTTTAGTTTCCCTGCTGTCCCCTGTTCTGACGGCAGCCTCTGGCGAGGTGTCCTCCTTGGCCACACTTAAAACAGTGAGTACACATCTCCCCTGACTGTGCTTCTCAACAGGCTGGGCATCCTCTGGGTCGGCTGTAGCTGCGTGTAGTGGCTCTCTCTGTCTGATGTTTCTTAGTAACCTCCACTGTTTCCAACACCAGTTTCTTTAGTTCTAACATTTCAGCTTTTAGTCCTTCGATGAGGTTAGTTGTTCCTGCTTACTGTTCTGTGTTCAGACTTTTCTTGGCCCCTCTCAGCACATCTTTGGTTATTACTGCGTCCCCTACCTCACCTCTGGTTACAGCTTCTTCCATGAAAAGAGGTTGAAACTCATTTATGCATCCTTCAGCTCTGAGTTCATTTATTTTTGGGAACCTACTCACTGTGCCTTTTCTCAGTTTTCTCTGTCTTTCTTGCTCCAAGTTTGCAGCTTCACTCACCCGCTCAATCAGGACCTCATCTGATACTGCTGGATTAGTCAGGTAAGGCTTTAGTTGGAATTTTACTGCATCGTTTAGCAGTCCTGTGTCTATGGAACGCAGAAATTTCCTTTTTATCAGTTCTGGGCTGAATTGTTCGCTTCCGTCCTCTTCTTTTGATTTCCAGAGCATCTTTTCTTTCAGTTCGATAGCTCTAAATAGGAAGTTATGTGCAGATTCTTTTGGGTCTTGTGAAATGTTCATCAGCTGATGAAGGAGGTCAGAGGAAGAGTCAACTTTAAAATTATAATTAAAATTAAAGGATAATTTTCAAAGTGGACATTGTCAGTCCTCTTTTAATTTTCAGCATGTCTCTCAGGTGGAGCTCTGGGCTTACGGCCCGTATGACTGCTTCCAGGATCTCAGTCTCTGAATATCCTTTCCTCTGCCCAGATTCAATTTGGTTTATCAGGCTCGTATAGGACAGTTTATCCCTCTGACCAGCTTCTCCAATCTGCCCACAAATCCGAAACTCCCGCCTGAGGGTCACTTCTGGTATTTGAGGTGATGGAGCACAGTGTGGCTCAGCCTCCTCCATATGCACAGTCATGCTCAGTTTTTTTCTCTAAAACCCCAATTTCCTCCTCAATCCGCTGTCGGGCTTTGTTTTGTTTCTCCTGTAATTCCTTGTACTTGCTTTTTAGTAAGCTTAATTCACCTTCGTCAGATTGTGTCTGTTCTGGTGTTCTGGCATCTTCCAGCGTCCAAGGTTCCATGAAGGTAATTAAATTCTGGAGAAATTGTTGAAACGATTCCGGTTCTTCCTCATTCCCGATGTCGTCCAGTTTTGTCTCTGCTAGTCTGATGAGGAAACGCCGAGTCTGGCCCGTAAACCCTCCTGAAGGTTCATCACTCTTGAGGTGTTAACAAACTAAAATCAGCCCTGACTTCTCTAACATCAGCAGCGTTCTGCTCACTTCGTCCCGAAGCTGCTAATTCGGTAATTCCTCCTCCGTCTTCGGTTCGTCTCGTTTGGATTAGTTACTTTTCGTTGAAACTCCTCCTGGCTCTGGCTCGCCAAAAATGTAGCGGTGACAAACAATAAACCAAGCTTTTGCGATTGAGTCCGCAACATTTTAATTTAATAATTGTTACAAAGTAACTCCGTTAGCGTTCTCGCTACACAGCCGTTAGAAAAAAGAAAAAGACACAGCACACCCGTTCCAACCGTCGTCACCTAGCAACGGCGGAGGGATATGAACCCCTCTCCGCAACCTCGTCAAACTGCGACACAACTCGGAAATACCACACAAAAATAAAACCCAAAACAGTATTAATAAACACCAAAACAGCATTAATTTACTACAACTATTCCATCAAAATGGCTTGTGCGCCACATAAGCGTTATAAATGCAATGAATTATGAATAAGCAAACCACTTTGTCTATGAATTTTCTTAATATTTACTAGATTGTTATAAAAACAACACTTAGTTTAACACTTTTGGTAGACTGAAACATATTATAAAGAAGACTTTTGGTCCAATTTATTGAAAGATTGTCGATATATCAAACAACTTTTTTGTCACTGCAAGGATTTTGCAGTGACAAAATCATAATCTTTGCTACTGTAGTACCACTTTGTAACGCACGATGGCAGCAGTAAGCTTGCTTTTTTTCTTTTTTTTAATCGAAGGATAATTTTAAAAGTTAACTGTCTGTAAATAATGCGTATATCCCTGTGAATTCATTTAGTTGATGTTCAACTGACTGCTGACTGATTTCACTGAATAATAATAATAAATAAGTACACAACCAAGAAGCACTTACAGTTTATTTTGAACATACCGGAACCGGAAACGTAGCGCTTGTTTTCAACAACAGCCGGCTAGCTGGTTTGACCTGAGGTGTCCTCCCAGATCCGTGATTTGACTGGCAGTCAAGAATAAAACATTCAAATATGGTTTTCGGTTCAAAGACAGTCGTGAAAGGAGAACCCGAAGATGTTAGTAATAATTTCTTATTAAGAACGTTAAAATACGTGACATTTTGTACAAGTGGAGCTATCCACAGTCAAGATAGCTTGCTTCAATGCTAATATCAACGTTAACCGATTTTAACGTTGATGTTTGCGCCCTTAATATTAAGTTCGGGCAAAAACTTACTAGACTAATACTAGTATAAACTAGACGTCTTTTAATAATATATTTATTATAGACAGAGGTTCACAGATCTGGACAAAAATGTTAGGTGATTATTGGAAGTGAATGATGCTATTGATTTGGTTCTGTCTGTTTCAGGAGGAAGAGGAGGACATGGTGGTGAGTCAGCAGCAGCAGCAGCATTTATCTTTGAGTTGTTTCTATTTAAGTGCTACTTTGGATTTTCAGACCTTTTTAAATTGATTTATTTAACGTGTGGGAAGGCAAAACAAACACACAGAGATATGCAAAGCTTATCTGCTTTATTGTTTATATTGTCGCTGCCTTCGTGCACAGAGAGACCGCCATATATTCCACCAGAAATAGCTTTGTCACAGGCATTTATTACGTTTAATCACATGGTTTTTCTGATAGCCATAACTAAACTATTTTTATATATAAATTGACTAACTAGTTACCCCGATAATTCATTACGCCTCATTTGTTAATTTATTTTAGATGGATTTTTTTACGAAACCTGTAACCCTAACCCTACCCTAAGAGTAATGGCAAACACTGCTTAATAATTACGGTATTGAAAAAGGCGCGAGGTCGGGAGCCAATTTATTTGATACCGACTTCCTTGTGGTATCAAGGGAAGAAGTAAATGCTAACATCTATACAATTATGAAATGCTCCAGATTTATATACGCTCTGGTTACAGGACCCTCTTGAAACCTTGCGTCAGAAGTGTGAGGAGACAAAGCACTGCGCCCATACCCGGGAACGTTTGGAGCTTTGCGAGACCAGAGTTGGCTCTCGGTCTCAGACACAGGAGGATTGTACTGAGGAATTGTTTGACTTCCTCCATGCTCGGGACCATTGCGTAAGTACATTAGGCCGTTTGACCTAGCAAGATGATTAAATAAACAAAATGAATACATTGGCTTAATACTTCAGTTGGAATTTTACTATGACTAATGTCAATCTGCCTTACTGGTAAATACATTCTTGTAATGGATGTTTTATTTCCTTCAAATCGTTTAAGAAAGTCATGTGTCCCTTTGTTTGTTTGTTGCTCGGGCTGAATTTTCTGCCTCCTCTCTTTATAGGTGTCTCACAAACTGTTCCATTCTGTCAAATGAAGTCCGTCTTGGCTGGACCACTCACTGACAGCATTCTTGAAAAATCGTATTACCAGGACGATGGGGTTGTAAACTCGTCCTTATATTGCTGCATGTTGTAACTTTAAAATGTATGATATCTTACGTGTTAAATGTTCAGCCGTTTATTGTGATTCAGTATGTCAATAAAGTGACTTAGAAACACAAATTATGCATGTGTACTCTTACGTTTTTGCCATTGTTATGCATGTTAACATAATTTGTGTGTATGACCTTATGTATGCATCATCTCAAAATTTCTTCATTATGCAACCAACAGGGAGATTAGCAGGTTGCTCTTGACTTTTGAGTAAAGGTCAATGTGATTAGCAATTTCTATACAATAATGAACTTATCAAAAGTTCTCCTTAAAAGGTGAACTTTTAAGGAGTTCACCTTAAAGGTTCAGGTTTAAAATGTTTTCACCTGAAGTGAAACAAGAAGTATTATGTTCCTTAAAGTTCCACTTTAGGGAACTTAAACAAAAAGAGGGGTTTAGTGTGTGTCTAATATAAAACAACAGAATTATTGACCATAGGATGCAAAACAAATGACCAAATGTTAAAAATAAAGCAGTCATACAAAAGGAACACATTCAAAACAAAAGGCTTGGAAATAAAAAGAAACCACAACTCTTCTCTAGCAAGGATCAAAAGTTCAAAATCCTGTAACCAAATGGATATTTTTCTATTTGAAAGTTTTGATACAGTCAGTAATAAAATATATTTTGATAGAGTCAAGATTGAGTGACTCAGAATTCACCCATGTTCCTGTTTTAAATTGCAATAAAGCAAAAGGATCACATGTAAAAAAAAAATAAAAGGAAAAAAAATGTATATCCTTGTCAATAATAAGTGCAAAAGCCTTTTTTAGCATTACAAGAATTAAACCCTTATAATTGCTGACCAACTTCTTCCATGTATCTGTTGGTATTTTTAATGATTCAGCTTTTGGTTTCATGTCTCTTGATTATGGAAGGGCTCCTTACCATCACCCTCATGTTGAACTACCTGCACAGGCGATCAGCTTCAGGGCTGTGCTGGACTCTAAAACGTTTAATACTACTCCCACATATTAATAAAACTACAAATACTATTACTTTAAATTTATTCTACTAGGGATATTTTTGAATCTAACTGTAAAGGTGTCAATTTATGAAGTCCACAAATAATTGCCACTTTAAATTTGAATTCATTATATACCTAAAACCATTTATATTTATTTTAGTATTCAGTGAAATACTAAATTGTGAAAAAAATATATTATTGTTTGTCAAATCCAAACATGTGATTGGTTAACCTGCTCTTATTAGCTGACATTTATTGTGAAAAGCTTACCTATCACAATAATCTGTTTGGGAAAATACTTAAGATTTTTAAATTGCATTACTATTTTTTCTGAATTTATTCATAACGTTAATAGTCTTCCATGTAAATATATTTTTCCGACTCCTCTATTTTTATTTAATTTAATTGTGCCTCCAGCTCCCAACTTTCACAATCCGTTCTTGAATGCAATAGTTGCGCCCCCTGCTGGAAAGAGCTAAACCCTTTATAAATACATGCCGTGTTGAAATTGGGGAGCTGGAGAAAATCTTTCAGGGTTTCCGTTAGTCAGAAACCAGGAAGTTCCTGGAGGATTTATGATAATAATGAGCTAACCACGCCCCTTTAGCACGTGAACCAAAAGGTCAAGTTGTCCTCTCGGTTTGCTAGCCTCGGTTAGCCTGACCCTGCACCCGAAAGGGAGAGAATGGAAAGTCTGAGAGACTTGGTAAAGGGAGTGAAGCTGGAGAGCCAGACAACGGGTCTGTTGACCTCTGCTGCCTGCGGGGTGGGTGCCCTGCTGATGGTGGTGCAGACCATTCGCGGGCACCGGGCAGCGAAGGACAAGATCCAAAGAGCCAGGACCAGAAGGACCGAGAGCCTGCAGCAGGCTGAGCAGGAGGTGCTCCGGTACAAAGAGTTGGTAAGAGGTCGGGCTCGGAACGTGTGAAATATGTGGAAGCACATTTAATTTATTTATCATTTCCTTCTAATTCACATATATTAATATTTTTTAACTGCCACTTGTTGTCAGGCACTTGGACATGTGGAGGTGTCTTACAGCGGGAAATCACAAATCTGTCAATATCAGAAATAGTGAGTCCAGGAGACGCTGAAACAATGACACTGCTCTGATAAAAGTACTTTCGACGGAGCCCCCAAGGGGACATGGGGAATTTTTATTTTGCGTTCCCTCGCAAAAGGTTTTGCGTTCCCTCGCAGTACTGTAATGATCAGTTATGCGGCATAATTGAATTATTATAGCAATTATAAGGGTTTAATTCTTGTAATGCTAAAAAAAGGTGGCTGCTGTACTTTCTGCTTTAACATGAGGTTATGCGAGGTTTTTCCATGAATGTTAATATCTCTTTGAGAAATATCAGAAGTTTTATATCTTTTTATTTAGGATAGAAAGGCACCAAGAACCTATGATATAAACAGAAATGTTTCGTAAGTAAGAAAGAAATAAAAATACATCCTAATTTGGACTATTTCTGAGTTATTATGATATGTAATAAATCATCTGACAGTTTTGATTGTGTCTCTGTTGTGTTCATAGTCTGAATGGTTTATAGGGCAGTTTTCATCTTAACCTTAACAGACATAAACATGCAGTGAATAAATTGATTTTCAATCAGTTTTTTTGCACCAAAGACTTAATATAATAAACACGTTTTATTATTATAAAACACGTCAAACTAATAGTGGTCGAGGGCCACAGTGGGTTAACTTGGGGAATCTCATCTGTCCGTGTATCAATCAACTCCAAAACATTTCTTTGTTCTGTCACAGTTATCGATTTATTCCATTTTGATTATCATGCTCCAAACTTTGCAAGGACTGACCACTGCGCTCACCGCTTCCTCACACACACAAAGCCAGCAGGCCAGTAACCTTCAATTCATACTTGATGACAGCCACCCCCACAACGACAGACCCACCACCCAAATGTCAAAGCCGTGTGCTCCTGTCATATCAATAATTACTTATTTCATTCATATGGCTCTTACAGAGCCTCAGTGAAAATGTGTTTATTATTATTAAGTCTTTGGTGCAAAACACTGATTGAAAATCTTTTTTTCTTTTTTTTTTACTGCATGTTTAAGATGGAACGGCACTGAAAGCAGTTCTTTAAACTATTCAGACTACGAACACAACAGAGACACAATCAAAACTGTCAGATGACTAATAACCCCGTGATAAATTTTTCTGATTCAATTTGACCAGCAACACCCAGACTGAATTACTGCCCGACTTGTGGCATCATATCACTTAGGTGGATCCTGCCTGATAAAATCAAGTTAGTTAAAATACATATATATTCAAGACCACATCTTTCTTAAGACTATTCCCATGTATGAATAGGGATAGTCAAAGGGTTAGAAATCCATAATAAAATAAAAATATGGGGATTTTTAGTGGGTGAGTGAGTGAGTAAAAGTTCCAGTGAACAATATGTAACCAACTTCATGTGCCCAGTGATTTGCATGTCTTTCTCATCATCGCTGAATGACATCCAGCGATGTCATTCGCTGGATGTCTTTTAGAGTTACATTTTTTTTAAAGTTCACAGGAAATTAGAAAATTTCATTTGATAATTATGTGTTATTAAAAGATAGGAAGATCAATACCTGAACAGCATCTAAAAGTCTTTAAAAATGGAGACATTTTAGAAAGACTTGAATAAATAACCAATGCTTAGCCTGGTGGGGGCACAAGCAAAGTATGGTGGCCCACCAGGCTTATAATACACTGGGGGAATCCCTGAACTTTAATACCAACTTAAAAATATGTGTTTGACTTTTCTCAACTCTCAGCAAATATAATCAGTTCATTTGTGCTGCTTCTCTTCTAGCATCCATCCTGTGACTCTGCTGCCATATTGTCATTGTCGTTGTCTGAGTTGACAAAGCAGCTGCGGGAAGGTTCGCTGTGCCCGGAGGACGTGTTTTACTCCTACATGCAAAAGGTCCGGTCTCCATTATGACATTTTCACCACCCCAGACGCTTTAATAAAACCCCCTCTTGCAATGTGACCATTATATTTTCAGTATCTGAATGCAGGTTTAATTCAAATAACAGCTTATTTCCAAACAGACTCTGGCTGTGCACAAGGAGCTGAACTGCTGCACAGAAATTTTGCTGGAGAGTTTCGACCAGCTGAGAACAATTGGCCCCAACAAGGATGGCCTGCTGTACGGTGTTCCTATCAGCATCAAAGACAATGTTTCATATAAGGTAGACAGCTGGCAGAATTTCACTGTGGTGATCTTTCTTCATTCAAGATGAGATTTATTGCCTTGACGTGCCACTATCTGACTCTGCCCTTTGTTCTTTCTACTTATTATCTCCTTACTACCAAGAACTGTGACTGCACCTGCGGCATGATCGTAAATCTGAACCAGCCAGCCACGAAGGATAGTGTGATTGTGGAAGTACTGAAGAAACAAGGAGCCATTCCTTTCACAAAAACCAACCTGCCACAAGCACTATTAAAGTAACTTAAAACTGTAGCACTGTTGTGACACACACATTGCACATAAATGACAAAATATATCTTATGTCCTTAGAATTTATAGTTGAATCAGATATATGACACAATCCATGAAAAGCACCTAACCTTTATTTTCCTCACTGTACGACATTAAATTGGACTAAACTTTTATTGTTTTACGTTCTTTATAATTATTTTCTAGATGTTAGATTTTTTAAAATGTCTTTAAGATGTCCTTTTTTAGGGTTGTCTTTTGACCTGTATGACTTAGATCATACATTTTGGGTATTCTTCCAGAAGCTTCTCACAATATTTTGCTGCACTTTTGCTCCATCCCTCCTGACAGAACGGGTATAAAATTTATTTATAACCTTGCTCACACACCTTTTAATTCTGCCAACAAATTATCTCTTGAGCTAAGATTGGATTTTTATGTTGGCACTACAAAACATTGACTTTAATGCACTTAAGTCACTTTCTAGCTAATTTGGTGCTATTATTAGGGACACTGTCCTTATTGACAACATATTTATGTCCAAATTCTAATTTTCTGGCTGTTGTCTTGATATGTGGTTCAATATTTCTACATAATATTCTTTCCTTATGGTAGCATTTATTTTATGAAGTACACCAGTCCCTCCGTCATTCTTTCCTTTGTATTGCTTTCAAATGCATCTACTAGTGAAGCCCTAATAAATTATACTTCTTTGAGCTACCTTTAAAAAACCAAAAGATAATTATCTGAGATTCCCAGAATTGTTTAAAAATGTGTTTTATTCTTAATTTGGAAAAAGAAAATGTTTGTGTGTCTATTTTTACACATTGTATAAAAAAATCTGGCTTCATATGTGTCTGTTTTTGCCTTTCGTTTGCAGTTATGATTGCAGTAACCCCATCTTTGGGCAGACGATCAACCCTCACAATTCCCAGAAGACCTCTGGAGGTTCCTCTGGTGGGGAGGGGGCGCTGATTGGTGGAGGGGGCTCCATTCTTGGCATTGGCAGTGACATAGGGGGGAGTATCCGCATACCTGCCGCTTTCTGCGGCATCTGTGGCTTTAAACCCACAGCGGGCCGACTCAGGTGTGTACACTTCAGTGAGTTTTATGGCTCCCTTTAACACAGTCACTTCACCCTTATTCTGTGTCACCGTTAGCTCACGGGGCATTGTTCCCATTTACCGAGGTCAAAAGTGCGGTAAGTGTTGATAGTCAATGACATATTATCGTTTTCTTGTTGAACATTTTCTAAACATTGCTGCGCCTCCTGTTGACTTAGTGCTTTCATCTCCTGGTCCCATGGCACGGGACGTGGACAGTTTAGCTCTGTGCATGCAGGCTCTACTCTGTGACCACATGTTTTCTTTGGACCCAACTGTTCCACCTTTACCCTTTAATCTTCAGGTGTGTCCTTTGCTGTTGTTTTTTTTTTTTCATCTAAAAAAAAAAAAACCCATTAACCTGGGATTTGACAAATGCAAATAATTTTGGTAATCCTAACTGACCTTAAACAGGACATTTATTATGTCTGATTTAAAGTTGGGCAATGAGGAGACAAATTGGTTATGTATTCTTATGCAGAATATATAATTATCTGCTTTAAAAAATTACCCAATTTACATTTAAAAATGTACATTTTAAAGGGTTAGTCTGTGTCAGCATATGTGGTGCTGTTTTATTCACCTCAACAACAATCATGTTGCAATATGGAGTTCTTTTCATGCCAGCTGTATCGTTTTGCATCATTGACCGATTTGGTGGGTCAGATCATTGTGAGTCCTCTGGGCAAATGTTTAATTAAGCGTAAAACCTGTAACATATAGGAGCACATAATCTTTTATGCTGTTGAACAACTGACAGTCTGATCCAAAATCCAAATAAATGGAAATTGCTTTTCTGCAGACATACCAGAGTTCCAAGCCTCTCAGAATTGGTTACCTTGAACACGATGGGTACTCGCAGCCTCCTCCGAGCATGATTCGCGGCCTCCGAGAGGTCAAAGCTCTGTTGGAACACGCTGGGCACACAGTAGGGCCACAACACGCACATACACACACACACGGACACACATCTTTGCAGATACTACTGTGAAGACCACAACTTTGTAAAATATCCAGTATTTCTGATGCGATCATCTTTGCTGTTAGGTGGTGCCTTATGAACCTCTGAGGGTGAATCAAGCTATCTCTGAACTCATCACCAAGGGCCTGTTTGCAGATGGAGCTGCCACCATGCTACAAAAACTGTAAGTTGTGTTTTATTATTATGTTTAAGGTATTGACTAAACCGATAATGTTTCCTGTTTGTGGAAAGTAAATCTGTGTATAAATGTCTTAAATCCAGCAAAAACACTGAAAGTAATATTTTGCAAGCTTTGGCTAAAACATAATTAATGACTCATCCAATTTAGAGAAAGCATGTTCGGAACATAGCTAATGCAAAAATTGGTTAAAGATGTTCCCAGAATAAAAGTTGATGTTTTGCTATATCTACATGTTTAAACTAAACAGATTTCTTTTTATAAGAAAATACTTTTTTTTTTTTTTTTTATCTTTTTGGAAAGTACAAAAACATCAACCACCTGTTAGTGTGATTCAGAGACTGGCAAAAATGTTGCAATATATACAGTTTGCATAGAGTTTAGCTTGCTGTAAGTAGCCATCTCATGAAATGCAAGTAATAAAAATACAAAACCTTAATATATGTTGTGGTTTAGTGCAGCTGCAAAGAGAAAGGAAATAATCTCCAGGATGCCCAGTCTCTAAATTTGTCAATCTAGATGTAAAGTTGGTGATGAACATTTTTTCCAGCACGATTGAGGTCAATGTCAAAAGCAGTGAAATTTGGTGTCCATTGCCTAGAAACTCCAAGATCTAAATCCCAATAGCTACTAGTTGTCAGTTCTCAAAAAAGGTCTAAAAACTTTAATGTGTCAGCATTAGTCAAGAATGAGATGAGATCCAAATGGAGCGAACTGCAGAAGTTATTAAATTTGTAAAGGTAAATGTTGACACTTTGCATGTTGTAAATGACCTCTAAAAGTCATGAATTGTTTACTGTTGAATTTCAGAAAACCACAAAACATTTTGCAACATTGATTCAGGAGAGAAAAAAATGTAGTCGGGAAAAATTTTGTCTTTCCTGCTGGAAATAAGTTAACTAAAACCTATTTCAGTTTTAGTTAATAAGTAATCTCTTTATATGGCAGGCTCTTACTAAATCAGTGATTGATTGCAAAAAGCAGCATTAAAGTTATTGATTAACCCAGTGTTTTTTAAACTTTATTCAGACTGAGGACCACTTAACCCAGTTTAACAAACACTCATAGACCACCTAATTTGAAAATTTCCCACAATAACACATTATAATATATTCAATTTGAAGAAAAATATTTGTCTCTTAGTGTCTTAGTTAATAAGAAGTGATGCTGTTTTATAAATATTTCTGGCCACAACAAAATTATGAACAAGTCAGGGCGTTTTGAGTTATTTATACATTTTTAAAGTGTGGATTCTAAGCTTTCCAGTGAAAGAAAACTAGATTTGAGTTGCTTTGATAGAAACAAAAATAGTCTTCTGCACCATTAAATGTAAAAATGATTGACCTACTTCTCTCAATTGTAGTTAAATCATTTTTAATTAAATAAAGAAAGCAATAGCTGAATATGTTCTGAAGGTGGTGCAGTATTTCCAGTGAATCACTGCGGTCATCCTGCTTCTGTTTCAGGAAGGGAGGGCCTCTGGATCCCTGCCTCAAACCTCAGGTTATTGTATACTCCATCCCTAAGTGGTTGAAGAAAATCCTTGCATTCCTGCTGAAGCCCTTTGTGAGTTCTGCCTCACTGTTTCAGAAATAAGAACGTAATACAGATACAGATTAATTCTCATTTCATGTTATTCTCACAGTCTCCTCGCATCCCTCTCGCTTTCAGCGCCCTCTGTGGAGTCAGGTGTGATGGTGTCCTTCAAATTAGCTGCTTTAGATTTAATAGTTGTCTGTCAAATTGTTTGATGAACCAAAATACTTCCATGTCCTTCCCCACCTTGATGTTTTCAGTTCCGCCCCAGAGGTTTGGAAACAGCATGCTGGCGTTGAGGACTACATTTCTGAGACCATAGCACACTGGAGGAAATACAACATAGATGTGCTGCTCTGCCCCATGATTGGACCGGCCTTCAACTTCTTATACTGCGGCCAACTCACATGTACGATTGTATGAGAAACGCCTACTAAAGCATCTGGAGATAGAAGAATAATGAATGATTTGATGAAAGAGGCTTTCTCCACACATTTAAGAGTTTTTCCATTCACATATGGATGGTCTCTTGATGTGACAATATAACGAATCTGTTTAAACCTGCGGCTCTGTCCCCTTATAAATTTCACCATCCTTTGCTCTTTTCACAGAAAACAGTGCAGCTCTGTGCATCATTTTTATTAATTAAAAACACAGGTCCCCCAAATTCTGTTTTTCTTTATTGAAATCTCTATATTGAAAAAGCATTTTTTAAATAATTTTTTTTGTCACAATGTACCGGTACTTAGTGAAAATACCTCAGATTTGCAGAAATAGTCCTAAATCTTTTTTTTCAAATTCTGCAGTTTTCTTGGTCTGCTCTCCTTTCAGGTCTCTCCAGCTTAACAATAATATACAATCTCCTCAATTTTCCGGCCGGTGCTGTCCCCGTATCCACGGTGACGGCTCAAGATGAGGAGGATCTTAAGCATTTCAAGGGCCTTTATCAGGACACCTGGGACAAGCTGCATAAACTGGTGAGATGGTTTTGTGTAGGCCATAAAAACCTGTCAAATGCAACAAAATACAATATAGTAGTTATTCTTCAAAGCTTTCTGGAACCACTAGTTTTTTTAAAGAATATTTTACTGGACAAAAGCACCTCAAGAATTATAGAGAAATTAACTAATTATCCAAAGATAATGCATTTTTCCAAGCTAGTGCTGTTTATCTATTTTTTTATGTCTCTCTTTTGAAGATTTAGTCACTTTGGTTGTTTTACATCTGCAGTTTGTTGGCCCGACTCTGTCCTCACTGATAGTTTACAGAAGCTTCCACGATAATCTCTTAGCGAATCTCGCTTATGGCAGTAACACATTTGTCCAGCAGGTGGGAGCAGAGACCACATGAGCAGTTTGCTTGGCGTCACATTGGACCTTTGTGTTTTAGGCTGTGAGCGGCGCCGAGGGTCTGCCCGTGGCTGTGCAGTGCGTGGCCCTGCCATGGCAGGATGAGCTCTGTCTGCGTTTCATGAAGGAGGTGGAACAGCTTGTCAAACACAAGAAAAACTGAAACAGCGCGCGGATGTTCTGGATTATGACGTCGTAATCGCACTACAATGTTTGATAAAGATTCTGGTTTTTACATGTGATTTGTAAAGCAAAATCTGTTGAGCATGTTAAGGAAGTTTAAACAAATAAATCTATAATTAAAGTGATTAATGTTTGCTTTAGAGTAGCTCAATAGTTTGTTGAATGGCATAGTCATTCTCTGTTAGAGTAATGAATGAACTGACGCTTTTTTGTTTTTGGAACTATAAAAATCTACTCAATCTACTAATAAATCATGTGCATTTCCTGTGCACCACTGTTAAACACATAGCTAATTTTGACCAATTTTTCTCAAATTTAATGTTTTTTTTTCATAATTTTTTTCCATGGATATTTATGTGCATAAATTTGCTGATTATTATAAACATAACAGGGACTTTAGATTCACAATGTAGTGTTAATTAGACTTGAAAAATTATGTTTTCGTTTTGTTTTTCCATCTCAAAGTGTGTTTGATGACTCACACTTAGGCATAACCAAAAGATAATTGAAAATGTACACCTATGTCTGAATAAACACAGCAAATAACATGTAAAATATTGTAAAAATTAGTCCAGATTTGAAAAGAATAAATATTTGTAATTTAAATATTTCAAGTAATTACATAAAAGAGAATAAAGTTGATTTTTTTTTTTACTATCTTACAGTAAAGCTTGCTGCTGAGTGTTATAGTCATTTAAAATGAAGGTATGCATTTTCAAGACACCTGTGTGCTTTCAAAGACACGAAACCTCTTTCTTTTTCCTCTCCACGCCTTCATCACTGAGCAGCACACGGGTGAAGATCGTTTTTATTCATATTCAGGATGGTTTTTGCATTGATGCCATAGCAGGCAACGGAAAAGAGATAAAGGAGACTAATGACACATGGCGCCTCCATCTCCAAGGCCAGTGCGCCGTGTCCTCATATAGTGATTACCCTGTGCTATTGTAAATATGTGTTTCTGTTGGGTTTACATAAATTTACATATGTGTGAAAACACTCCTGGAATGGGAAACCATTAGAGTCGATGTCAGCATTTTCCATTACGGTCCCTCTTTCTTTTCTTTTTTCCTTTTTTTTTTCAGCCATCTACCCCAAATGGAAATGGACCCGTCGTGCACATAGTGGAGGACGGAGGGCACATTAGGTGAGGAGGAGAGCAGGAATTGAGAGGTTGTTCTTAGTATTATCTGCAGCACATAGAGAGAAAGTGTGCCTCTCGCTGTGCCACTCAGTCAGGGTGCATTAAGCCTTAAGAGGCAGTGAAGAGACTCAGGTCTTCAGAGGGAACTTGACATTGTTCATAAATCCCTCTGGATCTGAAACAGAATTAATGGCACACACATATATATGCACTATCTCGACTTGTCCCATTTTATACGTCGGCAATTTAATCATTGTATTTTATTGGAGTAAACAGTATGGTTATTTATGTAGCGCAGTACAAAAAAATACCACACATGAACAAAGGGTATTTGTCCAGAAGATCATTTGTTATTTTATCACTGTGAGCTTTTAAAAAATGTCACAACACAAACTATATTTGGAAACTAACTTTTGTTCATGTTTAAGGATAGCCAATGAAAATGCTTACCTTTATGTCATTGTAGTATAATTTCAGTCTCAATGGATTAATTGAACTGATTAAATATTGTTTATATCCTGTAAGTGAGCACTACACCTCTCCTCGAGGTTGCATAATAACCAGAGGTAGTTGTACTATAAGTTAAGAATTTGATACATTTTTAAAAAAGAATATGAATGTTAAAAACACAACTTGTAAATAAATAATTGGGTAGTAATTAAATAAATGTTGTGTTTCAGTGCCAATGAGACTCATTTGTGAGATTACAAGAATAACCTTTAAGCGGGTAGTAAACATACTTTTCAATATCTGTAAGTTTAAAATAATCTTTAACAGAAAAAGAAGTTGTTAAAGAATGTATAAAAACATCTACACAATGTGTTTCCCTTAGCAAAATTACTTAATGACAAATAAACCTTCCAGGAACATTTTAACTAACTGACTATGACAATAGACAGAAATACTTCTGTCATATCAGCACCATTCACACTATTGATGGTAAAGACTGTTAGTTTTCTGCTACTCCGATATTTTTTCCATGCAGGCCACGGCATTTGATTTTGGTCTCATGTGACTAGAACACCTTATTCCACATGTTTGCCATCTTCTTTGCTTTGTGCGAACATGTTCTTATGTTTCTGTTTAAAACTTAGAGGTGTCTTGACATTTTATCTCACTTAAGCTGTGGATCTCTGCAGCTCCTCCAGTGTTACCGTGGATCTTAGGACTACTTGATTGATTAATGCTCTCTTAGCCTGCCCTGTCAGTTTACTAAAGTAAGATTTTACATTGCATGGCACAAGTGTATACGCTTTAAATGTTCAAATGATGGCTTGAACTGTGCTCGAAGATGTTCACGGATGTGAGAAATTGTTTTACAACCTTGCCCTGCTTTAAACTTCTCACAACCATTTTCACCACACTGACCTGTGTGCTGTGTTCACAATGCTGGTTGATCTCTATTTTTTGCCATTTTTTAACACTTGTATTTCCTGTCAAAAGGTTGTTTAAAAAAAAAAAAATTCCCAAATCCCTCCTGTATTTTAAAGATACCTTTTTGGCATAAAAAAAAACCCCTTCAGTTTCTAGAGAATACTAGCTAAATCAGTCCTACTATACACAAAGTTCAAAAGGATAAGAGAAGTCATTACAGATCTGAGTAGGTTTCTACTTCATAGATCAATTATGTAATTTCTGGAATGACAGGTGTTATTTTCCCAATATTAGTTATTGGGAAAAACCTGTAAGCCATGACTGATCAGGGTTTATTGGCATTATAACCCCCTGTACATTTGTGCCAGTTTTATCTGCTTTTCATTCCTGCCATCCTGATTTCTTTGCTTTCTCATTTGATGCTGGGAGGCTTTTCTGAAACAACCTGCTCTTTCACAGAGGAATGAAAGTGCTGCCTGAACTGCTGAACACTTGTGCTGAGAGTAAATGATCCTGGTCCTCTGTAAAGTAATGACAACACTAGAAATTCCTTGCAGGTGCTAATGTGGGTGTTTGCCATTTTATTGAAGGTGGCAAAAACCATTTTGGTTTGCAACTCAAAAAGTACTTGATAGGCAACAGAGGGCAAATGCTTTCATTTAGCGTCAGTTTCTATTTCTGTATTAGAAATGTTGTCACTGTCCAGGCTTCTTGTACTTAGGAGGTTACAAGCAAGAAGTGCCAGGTCACTTGTTCAGCTTTTCCCATCGCCGTTCCTCCGGTAGTTTTTTTTCCACAAAATAAACTGTACATACAGCTCCATGATTAACATTAAAGATTGACGGCATTTTTATATGGTTTCCATGGTGTTGGCAGCGTTGTTGCCTGACAGCAAGAAGATCTTGGGTTTGAATTCTGGCCTGGGGTCTTTCTGCATGGAGCTGACATGTTTTTGCTGTTCATGCGTTGGTTCTCTGGTCACTCTGTCTTCCACCTGCAGGCCAAAATCATGACTGTTATGATAACTGGTCGCTCTAAACTGTCCTGCATGTCAGCAAGTAGCTCAATGCTGGCATTGCGTCAATTCATCATTTTCTGGAAGGTGGGGTTAAAAAAATAACAAAAAGTAACAAAATTTTTCCACTAGCTCTCTCACTCACTTGTTACTTGAAATTAGGCCACAGGCTCAGATTGGATCCAATTGTTCTACGCGTTTCTCTTAATTCATTACTCAGTTCACTGTTACTGACATAACTGGTTTTTAAGTTTAATATAATAACAAACAGACTAAAAAAGTACATCAACTTGGAAAAAAAAAAAAAAAACACACCTGGAAAATGTATTTATACAGGATATGAGTATTCCAGAGCAAAGTTTCCAGTTTAACAAGTTTTGCCTAAAAAGTTCCAAAAGAAAAAGTGACAAGAGTTTGGAAAGTTAGCTTTCTGGCCAAGCTGAACCTGTTGTAATCAAACAGCAGAAGCATCCAGCGGTCCCAGGAGGACAAAGTGTTCTTTCATGTAACGTCTCATTGATAAGAGCAGCAAACACCTCATTTACAGCAACCTTAGGCTATAAGATCAGGTACTTTAAAAGCTATCCCGACACATTCAGACCTTGCCTGTGTGCAAGCAAACAAAACACCTTTATATCAACACAACTAAACTAGGATGATTCTGTCTTAATGTCCCATTTCAGGGACCGAGGAGCCCAATAGTCTTTATGACTCTGTGGAATTGCAGCTGGTGATGTTAGACACAGCGGGGGTGCTTCCTGCCTTGCAGATGATCAGAGACAAGTTCGCCCTGCAACCAGAGCCACTTACAGGCGACATCAAGAAGCTGCGAGATTGGCAGCTTTTTCGTCTTTGGTCCATTTCGTCAGCCATTACTACCAGCAGAGGCAATGTGCTGTGGAGGAGCAGACAGGGGAGGGGAAGGCAGATTAACAGAGAGCTGATACAGGTGTACAGGCGGTATCAAACAGCAGCCCTGTCAATACAGCAGGCTCTAGATTTCTTCAGATGGGGCTGGGCTCCTTGAAGTGTAGCCACTGATTTAACTATGACAGGATTAACTGGAGCTCCGTATGATTTCCTCAGATTCTGTGACTCAACAATTCAGTGATCCACGCTCTATCGGCTTTGAAGGCCCCTATCCCAAGTTTCAAAGGCTTACCTTCGGACAAGGTGCATTCTTTTCTCCCTTGTGGTTCCGCTTTCCAGCTTTTCTGCTGCATTCAGTTGTTCGCCAACCTCTGCGTTTCACACCGACTGCGGCGTCCTCCCTTCTCTGCACATCTGCTAGGTTTGGGGTTTCCTTTCTTCCCTCCAGCTCCTTGCTTGGCCCTAGGCCCTTATAGCCAAATTGGTTTACATTGCAGAGATAAATGCTCTGCAAATGCGCTTAAACACGTACAGTAAAAAATGCAGACAGTGCGTGTCAGGATTATCACCCTAGTTGGAGGGGGGGAGAAAGGAGAGCGTCTCTGGCACAAAGCTGGGGAGCCGAAGTGGAGCCTGCAGATACAGTCCATCTCATCCACTTCTCAGGAGGAAAAAAAGAGGAGGATTTAGCATTTGCATGCCAGTCTGTAATTCCTGGCATTATATAACTTGTCGACAACAATCAAACTCCTGTGGCATTGTGGAAGTATTGTTTCACAGGGGTGAGCAATGTGTGGAGTTGCACTTTGCAGGGCTGGTGTTGCTCTGGCCAAGATACGTGGCGGAGACCACCAGGTCTGTCAATAGCAGCTCCTAACCAAAACAGAATCAAATTAAGTTGAAAAACATTGATTTTGATTTTTACCACTATTAGTTATAAGGCAAAACGTTGCTGCCTCGAGAAGGGGCGGTTAAAATCTTTGCACAGATCAGGTTTTGTTGATTCACCATGCAACGTGCGATGACACACAGACAATCCCTTTGTTGAAATGTGTGTGTACTGTCAACAGTAGTTAAAGTGTGCAGGAGGAGGCATTGCTTCCAAACTTTGTGCTGTGGTGCATTTCCATTTTTCAGAGTCTTCATTCTGACCCTTTAGGAGTATATTTCTGGAATTTAAAAATGCAAACCGCGTCTGATAACATGCATCATGCAGTTGAAGCATGCACCTTATATAAAATTTATTGACAAACAGGATTGTTGCAAAAAAAAAAAATCATAATGTATAATATAAAGTATATTGTTTGGTATGAAGTACATTAAAAAAATGGCAGGATTACATAATAATTAAAACTTATTTGTAATTTGATAGGAAACTAAGATTTAGGTGAGATAAGGAAGATAAGAAACTAAATTACATTTTATTAGAGAGTATTTTGACTTCTACAATTCCACACAACCACTCACAGGGTATTTTAATGAGCTACAATGTGATAGCCAAACACAAAGTAGTGCATAATGTGTAAAGAGATTGAAAAATGTTTTTTATAAAACTTTAATACTTCTAAAGTTTGACGTGCTTTCCCAGTCATTCATTCAACAACTACTTCTCCTTTATTCTTTGCAAACTAGTTCAAAAGAAAGTTAGATTGCATCGTTAGTCTGTGTTTTAAAGTCTTGCCAAAATTTATCAGTCGATTAAGACTGTACTTTTACTTGGCCATGCTAAAACCTGAACATGTTTTCTCTGAACCATTCCACTGCCTCTGCCTGAATGTTTAGGTTCATTGCCCAACAACAATGAATAATGCTCCAGCCTAAACAGTTATCTTCCAAGCCTGACCCAAAGCATATCCCCATAGCATGATTATGCCACCTCCATGTTCAATGGTAGGGATGGTGAGTAAGGGCTTTCTTTTTGCCTGTATTCCTTAAATTTGCAGTATTAAGGTCAGGGTGAATTCAGTTGAGAATCTGAGGCAGGACTTAAGAACTGATGTTCAGTCTTTCCACTGAAGCCGACAGAACCTGGGCAACTTTTCTAAAAAATAATGTGCAAAAATAATTCACTCTCAACGTGCAAAGCTGGTATTCTGAACATCGAAGCTAATGTTTTTAACATGGGCCTCTCACTACTGATTGCAACCAACCCTCAGTTAAAAATCAAATCGAAAATAAGCATCAGAAAAGCATGCCTTTGTTGTAGAAGAACGTGTTTTGATGATAAACTATGACATAACAGGAAACATGCAGTAGAAAACGAACTTCCAATAGTATTTTAGCTCCCCCTTCCCTTCAAACAAAGGAATAAAGTCATTGACTTTTTTGACTTGATCATTAATATTTAGAAAATTTAGACCTCAAAAATCCAACCTATAGCTATCAGTGAAAATAAAGGAGTTAGACGAGACTACAAGTGTGTACGAAACCTTCTCACAAATCTGTACAGACAGCCAGAGCTTATCCAGAGTGGATTCAGAAGAAACAGCTTTCTTCCTTCCCACCTGCTGCTGCTGTCGTCCCCGTTTGGCTGTCTCTGTCCGCCGGCTTTAGTGTAAAAATAATAATAAAAAAAAAAACTCCACATGCTCCTCTTTTTAGATTTGGATGTTTAACTTCCAAAAAAAAAAAAAAAAGACTAGTCACCCCCCTTACCCCACCTCCAGAAGGCCCCCCGTCTTTTTCTTCTTGTTCCCTTCGACCAACCCCTCTCTGCGTATCGGCACAGTCCCCTCTTAGACCTCCCCACACAAAGCTGCACAGAAATCATAGCACACCATTCAATCATTGTTTTTTCCCCTCTCTCACCCCTTTTTTATGGTCCCACTAAAGGTTTTAACCGGGCAGAGAAGGAGGGCTGTCACTGAGGAAACCTTAGCCCATTGATGAAGTGACAGGAGCTGCCAGAATATGATCCTAATCCTGTTTCCAGCATTCTTTTAGCCTGCTGGCATCGCAATTCCTCCACACATTCTCTGAGCTGTCAACTAGGAAAATCCCTCTAATAGTGCATTGCCCAGATACACATCAAAGAGCTCCTGGAAACCTTCAGCAGCTTAGCTGCCATAGACACACTCACACACCATTCCCGTTACCTCACAGCCACATGAGTCTCAAAGGCATGCAGATAAAACCACATAATCGCGACAAACTGACCACACATTTAAGCAGCATGTTTCAGAAAACCCAACCGGGTTATGGATGAGCATTGTCTGTCAGTGCACTTTAACATAAAGTTTTGTGCTCTACTTTTGAACTTATATCATCTTCTCTATTTGACAAGCGTTTTTATGGATACGAAGCGAGATGGAGAGGAAACGAAAACAGGTGTCTGAACTTTGCTGACTCCAGAAACCCTTTCAGTCCTATTTTATCTCATTCTATTCTTACTTAATCCATCGATATCCCAACCAAAGGTAATCTTCTTATGGCAAGGCATTCTGTTTCGGTGCAGCCAAACCTCGGCTGACAGGGTGGGGGAGGACGGCAGGGCGGCGTGTGAGGAGTGGGCGGGTGGATTGGAGACTCTTTAGAGCCTGACACTTTGCTTCAGTCATTTCATGTAGGATTAGTTCTTCTGCTCTGGGTGAACAAGTGGCAGCTTCTCCCCTATGTGGTGTGTAAACCGTACTGCTGAGGATGGTAGACCCCCTGTGTCCAAATTATTTATGGATCATCAAGGTGTCTTCAGTGGAACGTCTGTACCTGAATTAGATTTGCACCACAAAAGGTCTGGAATCACAACTGTTTAGTGTCATTTTGGAAGACTTGCGAAGTACATGTTGATTCTGTTGAGTCTCATAAAAGATTTTAATAATTTTGGTCTCATTTTTGAGGGTAATCTAAAACACCTAATGTTCTATAGCTTTGAAAAAAAATTTCTGGATTTTGTGGCTGATTTTTAATCTAATTTAATCTAAAGCCAATACAGATTTAAGCTAATTCTATTTTTTTTATGTAAAAGTTTGTTTTATAAGAAAAACATTCTAATTATTTATTTGTAACATTCCTGCTATGAATGGTGATGGAATATTTTTGCTCTGAACAGAGCAATATCACAGTTTGTCTGCCAACTAAAGTTACGCCATTTTAAAATGAAGTTCATTATGCAATTGACATTTAAAAATTGGCCTTAGCATCTTGCAATAACAATTAGTATGATTAGCTTAAAGCGGTGGGTAATATTTTTTTTAAGCGAGGTTATGTGAAGTCGTCTATAGATTTTTACTTTTAGTAGAAATACGTCATATTAATGTCTGCTAACACAGCTACTTGTTTGAACATTTTAATTTGACTTACTTTAAACTGCAAAAGTCAACTAAAAGAGTCAACACGTGTGGTTCAAGAACTTATTACAACTTTTTCAAAAAGCCGACTTCTTCTGTCTACAAGTAAGGGGCATATTATCAATAATTAACCTCACAGAACCTCATTTACAAAATATTCAAACTAACCTTGTAATGAACTGTACAAAATTGACTCCCTGAGCATTGCCTGTAGGGAACGTAAGGCCTTACCTAAACAGTGAGAGATGCAACAGTCTGCAAGCTTTTCCAAGTCCTTTCTTTCATATACCAAAAGTCTTGCTCTCTCTTGCTTCCTTCCAGCCTTAATTAATTAGAAACCTGCCTCAAAATATTGTAGAAAACACAATATGTGTTTTGCATCTCTGTTTGTTCTTTTATTCTTTTAAGCCAATGATACAGAAAATTGTTAACGTCTTTACTTAGGAAAAACATCCACCCTAAATGTTGGATGTCTTGCAGCACAACTCAGTGACACTTAGGATTGGATTTTTGAGTTTCCAACCAGCCAGGCTGGAAGCAGCTAATTTCAGTCCCCTGCTGATTTTTCCATCCATCCATCCATCGTCTGTACCTACTCGTTCCTGATGAGCGTTGCAGGGTGCCTGCTGATGCCTAATTCCAGAGGTCAGGTTAGTCCATCACAGATCAACAGAAAGTACAGGACAAATCGTCAAGCACTTACTAGTCAATTGAACTAATGTTCCTGCTTTGGACTTTGGCGAAAAAGTGTCCAGAGACGACCCACAAACTCATTGCAGAAACATGCTGGCTGAGATTTAAATCAGAAACGTCTTGCTGCAAGAGAACAGTGGAACCGTCTCAGTGTTGGTACTTCTCTGTGATAGCTTCTTCTTGTAGCCTACATGGTAATTTTTTTTTAACAAACAGGGTAAAACGAGTCAGAAGTAATCTAAGACGTTTTTTTTTTTTTGTGTTCAAAGAAAATGCTTGTGTTGTTTACTTTTTCTCTTTCTAAAGATGCCTCAAATAATTTTTTTTAAAAGACCTGACTGAGTTAGAAAACTAAAATGCATCCAAACACAAAGTTCCAAGCAACGACACAGAGAACACTTCATTTACAATTTATTCTCTTGTATTGAACAGATAAATTACTCATATTTTAACCAACTGACAAGTACATGTCTTTCATCTACAGTGATATATAATACAGAGATGTACCATTTGCTTCTTTCTGCTGAAGCCACTGGCAAGCACAAAAAGGTTGGCTACTTTTCCCCTGTATTTTATTTATGTGGTTGCTCGAGGTTATAATTGGGAAAGAATTTTATTTTTGTTTTCTCCAAAACCCTTTGCGTGAAAGTTGATTTGGGGTTGCTTTGAAACCAGTCAGATGGAGGTAAGCATCGGGGGTTATTTACAGCACTCCATTTAGACCAACTTGAGAAGAATGCCTTCGCACAAGAAGGTCTCAGAGAATGGCTCAACCTTTATTTTGTGGTGTCAGGTCTTTTTGTGTTCCCTTCATAGCTGTGTTGGGTGGCTATACAAGCCAAGCTTAAGAGGATATCATGCATGCACATGTTACGTTCAAGGGATCTTGTAGAGTTGCAAGATATTTTGGAATCTCAGATGAACACTGGGAGGATTATTTGTCCTCTTCAGCATGATCTACCGTCAAGACGGGATGGTTATGGTTGCTATCTCATAACTCCATCCGGCGATGTATTCCTCTTGTCTTTACGGTGAATGACTATGATGATGATAATGAGGCAATAGGAAATTGTGTGTTGACAATCCATGTTGAGGTAGGTCCTCCAAAGTGTTTACTTTAGCTCAGCTTGTTTATTTTGCGAAGGCTTTCTTTTCTCCTGTTAACCACTGAACTCTGGTTTTCACAACGCAAATTAAACATCAGCCGTTCATGTGACTTTTACTTGAAAATTAGTATGGACATTAGACATTTGATCAGCAAAACATCTCGTGATCATATTGGAGGTAACATTGATACGTTCTTGGGCTTCTGCAGAAAATCTTCTTTGATGTACGAAATTACTTTGAGAGGTCAAAAGAAAAGTTGGATTGTTGGCCTGAAATGCAGCCAGGTTCTTCAATTAGGAAGCGTGTCCAGTCCCAGCGACGCTGCGTGCTGCTTGGCCCTTAGCCGGAGGTTCTCGATGCTTGTCGTCTTGCTGTTGAGGCTTCCCGGGAGGTTGCCTGGAGCCGCCTGCAGCAACGGGCTGTTCCACACCTGTTGGGCTTGTGATAGGGTCTGGTAGTAGGACTGGCAGGGCAGTGAGCCCAGTGGGGAAGGCATGTTGACGTTCATGCCCAGGTAGGGAAGGGAGGACGGTGCGCTCATGTCAAAGGATGGGTAGTGCACCAGATTGTTTGTGGCTGCCATGTGCTGCCGAAACTGCTCCTGCAGTCGAAAGAGGCTGAGGGGAGAAGAGGCGTAGGAGTTACTCTGAACCAGCCCGCTGGTTACACTGCTGGAGGTTGGCAGGGCGGGGGAGCTCAATGGAGAGTCTGAAAGATATAAACAAAGTTTGCTGTTTAAATTATTGTTTAAATGAAAACCAATCAATCTCAAAAGTAATTGCATTCGTTTAATTGATGTTTGTACCTGATGTGGGACTGAGTCTCTTGCAGAACGGAGAGCTCCTTCCTGCCTGGACAGACCCGTCTCCTTGCACCTCTTCCCTGAGTTTCACCCTAGACTCCCTACTAATTTCCTCCTCCTCTCGCTCAGCATTATCTTCTGTTGCTGACTCGCTGTCTGATGGCTCTGGGGACGTGACGTTGACTTCCACGCTCATCTCTCCCGGCTGAGGCTGTGCTGCGGCCAGCCGCTCTGACTCTGAGTGACAGGATGAAGAGGACGAAGGAGGAGGAGGAGGACTGCGGACCTCAGGAGCCACGGTGGTGGTGGTGGTGTTAGGAGTATTTGTCAGGTCTGTTTTAGAGTCTTCTGGTGAGTCATCAGCAGCTCCTGATGCTTCCTTCTGCTTCTGTAGCTGCTCCTTTTGGAGACTGCGCTGCTTCTTGCGAAATTTGGCTCTGCGGTTCTTGAACCAAACCTGGCAGGTGGATGAATAAATTAGACTACCAAAACTAAATCCTATTTTTATGCCTTTACGTGGACGTCCTCTTTTTTTACCTGCACACGGGCCTCAGGCAGGTTGGTGCACATGGCCAGGCGCTCCCGCATCACCACATCAGGGTAATGGGTCTTCTGGAAAGTTTTTTCCAGAGCCTCCAGCTGTTGCGCGGTAAAGGCTGTGCGACTGCGCCTCTGCTTTCTGTGCTGGGAGCCATAGCGGGCCTCAAGGATAATGTCTTGAAATGTACAACCGTTGAGAAAGAAGAAACATGACCAGTTTAATTCAAGGGACTGATAAGTCAAGGGGGAAGGTGAGCTCCTGGTGTAGGTAAATATGTCTCTTAAACAAGCGAAGGCTGAAACAAAGTGAGAATTATAAAACGAGAAAATGTGCAACTGATTCTTACCTGCTAGTCTCTCTGCAAGGGTTAACGCATGCACTGAGGGCCTGTAGTCAGGTGCATGCTGCGCTTGCTGCGCCGCCTGTTGGTGAAGGTTGTACATGGCACTCAGGGAATTCATGGCGTGCAGAGAGTAGCCGTTCACCCCGTAGTGCTGCATGGCTGACGGCACTTCTGCAGAGGGGACAAGCTGCTGTTGGTCCTTTTTACTCAACAGATATTCAATTAAAACATTTTACTATTAAAATACACATACAGGAATTTCTTTCTTGTTTTTTTTTTTTGTTTGTTTGTTTGCTTGTAAAACACGGGGAACTGGATAAATTCAGTTGTCAACAAGTTAAATGGAGGCGCTTTTTAGTTTATGCCTGGTGAGACAGTAAATGAGGATGTTCTCTGGTGAGTTTAAATAGATCTAGGTTAAGAAGAAGAATATTCTTAATAAGGAAAGTTTTCAGGATGTACTCTATAAAATGCACGAAATATCGACAAGAAAAACAAACTAGTTACCAAAAGCTAAACATTTTTAATGACCTGAAATAACACATTTGTGTGGTTTAAGACGGAATGTTTCTTTAAAGAAAATTATTTGTGATTTTAGATCAAATTTAAAATAAATTGAGTAAAATTTGCGCTTAATTAAATAGCTTATTTGCACCTTAGTTTAAATAATAATAATAATAATAATAATAATAATAACAATATTAATAATAATAATAATTATTATTATTATTATACTTTCAATGTTCTAAAATAGTTTATTGGCCTATTCAAAATTTAATTAAATAGTAATAATAATAATAATAATAATAATAATAATAATAATAATAATAATAATAATAAAATATTTTCGTGTGTTTTAAACAAGTTCAGGTGACGGGGGGAGTTGAAAGGGAAGTGGAAAGATTTTAATTGAAAAATATATATTTTTGCTTTGTGAACTCACTGACTATCAGATCTGCAGTCTGCGATTGATATAAATTGCAATTTTAAAAATGTATATTATTTTCCGTCTTCGCTCCCGGATAGTCTTGACCAGACTGGGAAATTTATCACAATTTGTGGCGGGTCCCGGGTCAGTTCGAGACGCCTGCAGGCTGACGGGACAAAACCGTGACGGGTCGTCAGAGAATTGTGCACAGGATTCCCTATTGGGCTCCCCCCCCTTTTTTTTTAATGCGTCTGCAGATAGGTTTCAACTATACAAGGCTATTAATTTATCATCAGCCCTGACGCGTGAAAGGTGGTCCACATGCGTGCGCTTCGTGGGACTAATGTGATTTAAAAGAAATGTTGGACCAATGCAATACAACTTCTTGTATTTATTAACTTTTTTTTTTTTTTTATTCGATTCTATTCTATTTTATTTTATGCAATTGCTCTGGAGGGGAATTTAAAAACACACCTGCCTTGAATTATTTAATCTGTTCAATTTTCTTCCAATCCGCGTGTAAAATGTAACACAATGCTCTTCTTTCAGGACAATGTCACGAAGCCCCGGGCTCTGATTATAACCTAATTATGCTTATTGTCGTGGATTTATGAGTTATGCTGCATTTGGTAAAGAAGCGCCGCGGGGCCGGAGCTCAGCGTGCAGCATCATTATTTATTTCAAAAGGGTTGGGATGTAAAGGCTAAAATTATAGGAGTGGTGGGGGGGCGTTAACAAAAGCAAGGCAATAAATCAACCTAAAACCGTGCGAGATCATTGTAGAGTTGGGAGTAATTTACAGCTGTTAAAAGTTTTATTAACATCTGTAAACTGACGTCATTTTTTTTTTTTCTTCTTCTTCTTTTTTTGAGATTTATCTTTTTTCTGAAATAAAATTGCTTGATAAGAGTGACATTTTAAAGATGTAAACAATCCACTTTGTTTGAACAAATTCGCAAAGAAAAAAACCCAAAAAACATACCAACACAGCATCAACTCTGATTCAGCAAACGCCTTACCTCTTTTTTCTCCGCGCAACTTCTATAGGCTTCTCCGGCCGGAATAAATATTCGCGTTATCAAACTACTTTCTTCCCAAAGTTCGTCAGCCGCCCTCTCATCTTCTTCGCTCCCGCTTCTCCCTCGGGTTTGTTGCCTTGAGGATAGTCCGCCGCCGCGTGCGTTTCGCTCCGCCGTCCGTTCTTCTCTTCGTCGTGGCTGTGGGGAGGATGCAGAGCTGCCATCTGCCGGCTTTTAAAGCGCTCCGGGTGGGGTCGCCGGGGACTCACGGAAGCTCCGACTGGCGCGCCAATCACGTCGCTTTCCTCCTCGTTCCCCTTCCGAGGCGTGCGCCTCCCTGTCCGTGGACCCCCAGTTTAACATCACTACTTCTGAGCTGATTATACAAGACAGATAAATAGATAGAAAACATCAATCTCTGATTTTATTATTATTATTATTTTTTTTTTACAATTATCCTGCTGATTGATAAATGCAACTATTTTGGAGACGCAAACAACTTTGAAGGAGAATTCACAAATCAATCAAGACATGCATAGGTCTAAATAAATTAATGACTTGTCTGTCTTTATGATAGTTTTTGTCGAACTGATGTTTTCCAACTCGTCACCTTTTATCCTTTTTATCAAAATGTTATTTCTAACCATTAAATGGTAGCTCCCGCATTTGAATTTACAGTAAAAAAAGTTACATTAAACTACAGTGGAGCATTTTTAGGACATCTGACAACAATAAAAAGTTATAATGTAAAACAAAGCAATGCAATATAAAACTGCTGTAGATGCTCGCTTTAATTTGTTATATTTCTTAATTAGCTTGCACAGGTACAACTCTCTTTATTAGTCTTCTTTATATATATATATATATATATATATATATATATATATATATATATATATATATAATTGCCAATCAACAGAAATTATGTATTAAGTATTAGATTCGTTTTATGGTCATAAGTTAAAAACAAATCTTAAGTTTCGACATCAAGCAGTTCCACCTAATTTGGAGTTAGTGTAAAATCTAATGAGACGTTTGCGTTCAGTGGAAAAGATCCGTGACGCGCGGCGGTAATTAAATGATATGCAAATATTAGGCTTCAGGTTCGGCCTTTATGCGCTCTAGCGGTGCGCGCGGATCGGCCACTTTGGGGTTAATGCCGTGCTTTTTAATTTTCCCCTCGCAGCTTCCGCGCGGTTTTGTGGGAAAGCGGCTGAGATGGAGAGATGCAGCCCGGGGAGCCGCTGTGCCTCCAGCAGCTCCCCGGGCCCCGCGGGGATTTTGGGTTAGGATTGGGTAGACAAGACGCCATTTCACCCCTCTAAAAATGTCTTAAAATGACTGCTGGTAAGAGGATTAAAACAATAATACACCCCTCCACCCTCCCTTCTTCTTCGAGTTTTTTTTTTTTTTTTTTTTAGAAAAGATTCCTTCTTGCGAGGAAAAACCGTTTAGGCTGGAATTAAGGGCAGCGAAAGTAGCCTTTTAATGTAAAGCCTGCATTTTTTTTTTTTTTGCTGAATTTAGAGAAGGAAGCAGGTGCAGAGAGAAGAGAAGAGAGGCTGAGGTTAGACATTCAATCCCGATATCTCAGACTCCTGAAAGTGATGTGTGTGTGAAAGTAATTTATTGAGCTGCGACTCAGCTCAGTTGAAGTTCTGTGGTATTTTCTTCTTTTTTGTTGTTTGTTTTATCATCCCAATGGAAGAAACACACAGCCTAAAGATGGCTGCTTGCTGCAACAAGTGGTTAGCAATCCCAACATTTTGTTTTATTTTTAAAGTAATAACCTAAAAAATATATATAAAAATCAAAGTATTTATTTACACATATTTTCTCTCTCCATTTTCCTTTTTTTTTTTTTTTTTTTGTTTACTCTATGTTTTCTTCTCCCTTTTTGTTGTCTGCAGCTGCTTCGCATTTGGGCCTAAAGAGGGAAAAATTGGATTAACTTGTGAACTGATGGACATAAGAACTTAAACTGGAGGTAAATCTGAACAGTGTCTCTTTGTGGGAACCGTCTCCAAAGCAAAATAAAGCAGGAAGGAATTCCTCTCAGCTGCTCTTCCTTAAATCAGCTTTCCTACGCGACCTAATGCGGCCTAATGTCCAGCGTGGCTCAAGGCTTTCAATGGAGGAGTCAAGAGGCCCGGTTTAGAAGGATTTTATAGGCCAGCAGCAGCAGTCCGTCCTGACCAAGAAATAAGGAACAAATTAATATTATTCTAGTAAAAAAAAAAGTACAGAAGTGAACGGGATTAAGCGCTTAAAATCGCAGAAAAAATAATTCTGAATTATCTTCGATGACGCCAGGGTGAAGTGGTGTAGTGGTCAGGATTCGGCGCTCTCACCGCCGCGGCCTGGGTTCGATTCCCGGTCAGGGAAACTTTTCCTGCAGTCATGGCTCCTCTAATTATCTCTTCAGCTTGTGAAAGTTCTGCAGAAAACATCAGCTCTGTTGAGAAGAACGTGCATGAAACAAGTCTTTAGGGACTGACTTTGGACACAACCTTAAGCTTCATCCTGAACAACTTCAGCAAGTGTTTTCTACTGGCTCATATCAAATTCCTCTGTAGGCCAACTACCAAATGCACCATTCATATTGACACCTCTTGAAGTAATAGCCTAATATCTGACTATTGGTGGTGAAATGTAGCACAAGGCAAATTTTGATAAACCTTCTCCTTGCTATATAGATAGAAAAGCAACAATGAATGGACAAAATGTGTTTTTAATGGTATTATCTTGGATTATAATTTAAAATGAGCAAACTGTAAATACCTTTCAGTAAGAAAAAATGGTGGAGTGTGATATTTTACATTTAATCTCAGTAGAGTAAGCTGTTTACCTAAGTATTATTTAAGTATCTTTAAGTTTCCAGTGTGACCATTATTTCTATGCCACTAAAACATCTGATCCTGTTTTCTTAACCTCTAGGGTCTTTATTCAGTTCAATTATTTTTTTTTAATTGCAAAGGAAAATTTAATTGTTGTCAATCTACCTGTTGATGCTATCGAAATCTCACTATTACATAAATAAAAACTGTTTATCAAGTACCAACATTTTTATCTCCAATTCTTACTTTTTCCATCCAACTCAAAAACAAATAATACAATTTCTAGACATAACTTGATAGTTTTGTTGTTAATTATGATAATTACTCTGGCAGTGTTTTTATTTTAATTTTAGTTTTTTTTTGTCTTTTTTTGTTTGATACTTTCGATGCCTCCGGTCCTCAGTGCTGCTCATAACTCTCGGATTTTGGTGGATTTCAATGGGATGCTCATTGTTCTCCGCACTCTGGCTGCATTCAAAGCTTTATCTTGTTAAAGCCTCTGCTTAGATCTGAGTTAACGTCTTCAGTCATCCCGCTGCCTCCAAACTTCTATCCCTGCATCAGGACTTTGGCAGCATAAATCAACGCTCAGACGAGGAAGCTGCTGGGATTTATAAATCATCTGCCGTTTTAATCAGGTTTATAATGCGTGCTAGTTTGTAATTTTACCCCTCAAAAGGCTCAGAGTGAAACTCTCCAACTTCAGAAGAAAGTTGATGCATTCTGCCTTCTGAGCTCATTAACTTTTATCATTAACTTTCTTCTTTCGTTTTCCGCATATATTAGGTTTTATTCCAGCAGCTGTGGCCAGCTCATGCTCTCAGCCAAGGTTAGCTTGTGCTCATTTGGGTGAAATTAATCATTTTGATGCATGGTTCAGAATTGACTGCTTCAGTGGGACTTGTGTGACTGGAGTAACAAAGCAGCTTGCCACCAGCAGTCCTCTGGCTGTGTATTAGTGGGCCGTTCACCTTTGAGTCTGTCCTCACACGTGCTCGACGCCTGCTTTTAAATGAACAAGCCTTTTCGTTTATTCACAAACACTTAAAAGTGCATTCTGTCCAGCTCCCCTCCAGCTGCTCCTGATATAAATTACATGGTTTATATGCATAGCATAGTGTGGACATGGACTGGAATCTGTGTTACATAAGATCAAATGTTCAATGATCAAAGACAGCAAATGCTATCTGCTGTGATGGTGAGTCAGAACATAAACATGAATATGTTGTTGAACAACCATTGCAGCACTCAACTCGAACATCGTGATGTTTCAATTGTATTTATTTTGTTTCAGCACAGTGAACGATAAAAGCAGGGGGAAAATACCAACACATTCAGACAGCAAATGGCTACAATTGTTACATCATGCAGTAACTTTGCTATAAAGAGCCAATTCTACATAGTGATATTTCAGTCTTCAGGAGGATCGCTCTCTCCAGAATGATGTATCTTGACTTTGAAACAACTTTCCTTTGCATTGTCTCGAGAATCTTGAAATATTCAAAGTTGTCGAAAACATTCAAACTTCCTTCTCCTTAAGGTATTCTTTTTAAGTATAATTGTGTTTTTGTCTTTAATAATGTCTTTGACTTTATAAGTTTTTGACTGATCGATTGTGCTTCAATTTCAAGTTCTGTCTTTACGGAACATTTGTGAATTTTATCTGCCAAAGACGCTTCACGAACGCAATTCCTTTAAAGTTAGCAACCTGGAGCAATGAGTTGAGTTACTGTCCAGATGTGATGTAAGCCATGAGTTGTGCTCTCTTCGCTTGTGTGATTGAGCAGTCCCTGCTGCAACTCCTCTGAATGCTTTCTCCAGCAGACTTGATGTATCGGAGTTGGCAGGTTTGCTTCCTCCCTCTTTCTCAGAGCAGATCTTCGGTTGTGCCCCTCAGGCTGCGGCCCAGCACAAGGGTTTCTATTGTCAGGGCCTAATCCAGGGGCTACACAGCTTTAGCAACATGGTGGGATAAAAGCCCATCAAACCACTGCTTTATGGGGGCAAATCTATCCTAATCCCTTGCTTTATCTAAACAAAAGGGGAGAAACAAGGGGATAGAAACAAACTGTGCAGACATAGGGCAGGTCTGGGAGCTACGATCCAAAGAAGTAGTTTCACCGGAGAAGCTAACCATTTTTGACAGGCTTTCTCTAAATGGCTGACAAAAAAAAACCCTCCAAAAACAAAACAAAAAAAAAAATGAACACCAGGATTCCAGAAAATGGTATTTAGAGATTTTCTCTTTCCCTTTTAGAAAGTTAAGCTTTAAGATCCTCAAGGGATATGTTGAAATTAGTGAGATTAAATTCAAAAACATGTTGTCAAGAATTTTTTGTAGGGGTCACCTGTCAGTTGAGACACTCTAAAGAAATTGTTCTGGGTTTACATGGCTGATATAAACAGGCAATAACAACAACAGGCAAACTTATTATTTGGCACTTTCTCAGAAAAAAAAAGAGTATGGGAATTTCACACAAATGATGACCCTCAACTTGTATCTAAGGCATAAAGCCTTTACTTGTAATAAACCTCAAATCAATTAGACTCTACTTAATGTCTTGTGTGAAGACTCTTCAAAAGATACTGAATGACAGCAGCAAAGGACCAAGTCTCTTTAGGACACTCTGTAAAAGACAGTTTATCTCTGCCACCCTTTGTCTGAACAGACCACCCTTGATAATCAGGAGACCTTCAAATTCACATGCTCCCTGTATGTGTTGACGGAGTGCATGTGTGTGTGTGTGTGTGTCGGGGGGCAAATCCCATGACCCCATTTCATGTTTGCTGCCAGTTCCAATTTCTATCTTTGCGCTGCCGCAACTCGCTTCGAATCCCAAGAGTGGCGTCGGCAAATGACTCTGTGAGTTAGAGGCTCCATTTTCCACCGCAGCGCAGTTGCTCCACAAGAGGACCGTTTGCAGCCCGGCGGTCAGAAAGGCCAAGCAGAGATTGAGAGCGAGGCAGTTCTGGCTGTATGTACATAAACCACCACAGCTGGAGGGTCCTCTAAAGTGTACAGACTTGGTGACACACATAACTCACCGAATGACGGTAAATACACTGCCCTCATTCCCACACACATTCAACAAACCCCTGACTTTTTGAAATCTTATCTGAAAATCTTGGAGCAGAAATGCATTTGATTCACTTCCATCGTAATTGTTGTGTTTCCTTTTTGTCACTGTGTGCCCCCTGCTGGCCTGTGTTGCTGCCACACGGGTGGGGTAATTAAGAGATAATAGGCTGGGGATGTTCATAAGGGACTGAGTGATTAGTGATTCATTACATGAGCTTAGAATGAGGAATAAGAGAGGAGGGTGTGAACAGGGTGGCTGGGAATGCAGGAGCAGCCTGACAAATTGCCGGTGGATTTATCCTGGGTAATTAACTATCACCCTGGGAAAGGGCTGGGACTGGGAATATCAGTGACCTACTGTGGAGACCCATAGTCAACATGCAGGCCTCTTAAGCACTGTAAAAATACATGTAAATAAGTCTATTTCGCTTTCAGTGATTCAAATTCTAAATTTGAGAATTAATATAGATAAAAAATTATCACAAAGTCATATTAGAAAAAAAATCCATTACTGTAAGAAACTGGAAATGTCTCTGAAAGCTCAGCAAATGTCGTTACTCACTAGCTTTTGCTGAATGTCTTGAAGTAGTTGTTTTCTTTTATACTTCCTCTTCCTCTTGTATATGGAGGAATATTCGATTTTTCCAGAAATGCCCAATTCATTGACGTTTGTAGAGATTCCTTCATGCAAAAATGTCTCAAAAGCATTTCGATTGAGTTAGCAGCTAGATTTAGTCAATTTGTTAGTTGGACACAGTGAAACAATTCCAGTGTGTGTTGAACCCCAGTTCCTTTTGTTTCCTTTCTTGAAGCACTACAAAGTCCCTCTTCACGCTGACAGTGAAGACGTACAGAAATGGTCCACAGTTGGAAATTGAACAGAGAATTGCTGCGTTGGGAAAATATGGGCCCTCTTTTCTACTACTGATCTAAATTCAGCAATTTTAAAAAGCAGTAAAATAAAACACAATACTTCATCAGAATGCCATGGCTTACATTGGTACTTATATTGTGTCCTTTTTAATTCAGTCTCCTAGGACAACTTGGACACCATAGTCTTCTATTGTTTAGTTTTTTTTCCTCTGCCATGATATTTGCAAGGATAAAAAACTAATTAATCTTCTAAAGACTTAATCTTCCTTACTTTAATATATGTTTCTCACAAATATCTGACTTGATTCATGCAGCTACACACACACGAAAAAATAATAATACGCAGGCTATTGTTAGCATGTTTTCTATCTATTTTGATATGTATTGTGGACGAGTTGATTTACAACATATTTAACTTTGTATCCAATTTAGCATGTGTAGACAAAATTTATGAAAAGTAGTTTTTCTTCTTAAACTTAAATCTTTTGCAATGAACACTGTAAAATTGAACAACTAGTGTTTAAGCTATGCTCTGAGCATCTCATACACACTGGGCACATTGTGCAGAGCAGATCAGGATGCATGAACAGACAAGAAGCTATGATTTTGAAAATGAACCAGCATGTAGAGGATGCAGTGTGTATGTCCAGCATATAAAGATGCAGAAGATACACTCACAACAGGTATCAGGAGTTTCTTAGTCAGGGACTTTGAAACCGATCAATCATAATCGTCTCATCACCTGGATTTGGAAACAGGACATCGACTGCGATGTCATTTGCGGGAACAGCCAGACATGCAATCATGCAATGTGATTTGATATTGTAAGTCTGACCCACCAGGTTGTGCTGGAATGATTAGGAATAAATTGTGATGGAATGTAAGACTGACTCTTATCAGCTCTAGTGAACATTAACTTGATTCAATAGAACATTTGTGAATGAAATTTTAAAAAATACAGAACAGAGTTCAGTTCTGCATTAGCAATCCAAATTCCATGAAGGTAAAAAATAGAAGAGTTTGAATTGTGAAATGTGGTGCCATTACCTTTTAAAGAGTCTTTGCATGACTCAGACAAAGCGGTTTGACCCGCTATTCGACTGTCATGATCCTCTAAAGCAGGAACATCCATATTTCCATCTTTGTAGATCTTCCAAAGCCAGCCTCCCATCCAAGAATAATCCTCTCTGGTCCATATCAGCCCCACAAAGCAGTGCACGCTTACACAGAGAAGTTGATTTTCTCTGTCTCTGTTATCTGATTTGGAAGCACTTAGAAACAGCTCTGAGTCTTTTCCAGATTAAAAGGATGAGGGAGGAGAAAAAAAAATCTGCCGGTGTGATAACCACTTCCCCTATACTACCTCTAAACATCCAACATCTGTCTATTGTTGTTAAATCTGCTTTAAAGCATCTGTGGGTCATACGGATTCAAGCATTTAGTGAATTGAGGCTCATCCGTTGAGCTTAAGGCACTCTGGAGTGGGACTGTTCTCTTTTCAAGTGAGAAACTCGCAGAACTTCCTATTAGCGTTGTTATTGTCTTTTGTTTCTGTTATTTGATTAATGGACACAGAAAAGGTAAAGATGTAATGGACACATAGTGCATAATAATGTTTCGCGTACACTTTGTAATTTGGGTTTCCAAACAGCTGAACTTCAGTTTAATCCACCATAAACTCTCCACTCATCAACCCGCATTTTGATAAGAGCACATTAGACTTGTTAAGTCAAGCTCTTAGCCATAAGCTTTATTATACAGTGTTTTATGAAATGAACATAAGGGACGGTTTTATTGTTCTTTCATAATCTGGGTTTATGCCTTCTTCTGAAAAAGCCTTCTTAGAAAAGCTTTTGCTCTCTGTAGGGAGAGAGTTGTACCGGCATTGAATGGCCAAAGAGTCGCCAAACTGACATGATACAAAAAATATTAAAAAAAAGAAAAGTCAGAGGGAAAGTTAGGACACCATGCAGCACGATAACTAGTCTGAACCCCTTTGGTTGAAGCAACTTCAGAGAGATGCTTCTTGTGGCCATTTACCAGTATCTGAAATCAGAATGAGAAATGTTTTCCCCTCTCCTCACTCTCAACTGTGAGATGTTTAAAGTGCTTCTTGCGTGTTCAGACTGTTTCAAGTCAGCATACGGCATCTCAGTGACTTGATTAAGGACTTCATATGTTCCTTGTTGCCACATCACACCTTTCTGTATCCAATCTAGATGATGTGATTGAAAAATTCAACTGTAATTAACTGATTACTGGGGCCATATTTCTTTTCATTTTGTTTTGCATGTCTTATTGTGTTTTGTGTATTGAACAATCAAAGTAAAACCTAGAAAGACACTTGAAGCAAAAACTACGAGGCCATATCACACATTTAAGATTAGTTTGTATTAAAATATGTTTGTATTTCTTTTGCTGACATTTGGGCCACATTTCTTATCAATTGGTAACCAGTCTGCCATCCAGCAAACGAATAGAAGAAGACGAAGTTCTCAAGTCCCTAGAGGACAGCGTCACATTTAGCAAAACCATATTTTACTGGGTTACCTGCAGAGCAGCAAGGCTGTTCCCAGCCATTTGACTCTAATTACAGTCCGATGTAGGCCTCTACAGAGATAGAAAACCAGTGTGAAAAAATAGTGCTTAAGAAATTACTCTTTGAGGAGGCCTGAAGGCATGGGGCTTTCTGTTGGGAAAGCTGCACTTAACCTGGAGACCTAAACAGGCCCAAAGCATTAAAATGAAGAACTACTTGCAAATTTAGAGTGGAAAATGGATGTTGATGAGCAGGTTGGCTAAACACGGCATACTCTTTACTTGAATGGTAGGAAATATGAAAGATAGAGAATAAAGAACCTTATTGAGCTTTTACTTCTTTAAGAGATGTTCCATAATTTTTAAAGTGTGTTTCTATATATATATAAAAAAAATAGCTAACATCTTATTTACAGTCAGAAACTCTTGGCATTTTCACTTGTAACTAAACATAATTTAGTCTTGGAGGTGCATGGAGAGATTCCTGGTTTTTCTAGAAATCTTGGATTTGTGAGTTTTCTGACAATACACTTCTGATAAATAATGATCCATAGGTGTTTTCACCTTAAGTTTCATTTGTGTTTTAAACATTTCTTTATTTATTTTTTCTTCGATATATTACTTGTTAATTTTTCTTTTTTTCATTACTTGAAATAACAAATGTGTGCATTACATTTGGGTTCCACAGATTAGTTTTCTTTTCTTTTGACTGTTTACTTTAGTTTCAGGTTTCTTCCCTTTTTTTGTCTATTTGGTTTCCTCATGTCTTATCTTTGTCTACCTTCCTTCCTCCCATTCCCAGTTGTTTTCTATCTGCACCTCTTCTCTCTTCCAGCGCCCTCCCTCAGCTGCTTCAACTTCTCACTGATTAGCTCGTCTGGTTCCTCCGTCACCTCCACTTCTCCCTCTGAATTTAAGCACTCCGGTTTGCATTGTTCCACACTGACTCCTCCTGTTATCCTGTATGACTTTCCTCCATTGTTTTCCAGTTTCTATGCCTTTTCTCTCTTCATCATTTCATGTCCTGTGCTGACCAGTTGTAACCTCCTGTAAGTCATCATTTGATATTCTTTCATTGAAATCTTCTCTGCTGTCATCTTTGTGCTTGGGTCCTCCTAATGTGCCATTTTTTTTCAAGGTTCATAAATATTGTTTCAATTAACTGTTCTGACCCTTCTGAGATTGGAGTGCTGTTAAGACAACTAGTCATTATAACCTCTTGGGAGAAACAGTTTTGTTTTTTTATATATATTTCATAAAACCTTTACAAAAGTTAGCTAGTACAGGTAGGAGAGTAGCTTCTTATGTCTTTAAACAGAACGTCACTTCAAAAGTTCTTAACTATGTCTTCAGAAATTGAGTATCCATTCAGACCAATAGCAACCAGCTAATGGAGGCTGCAATCCCAATCTAACCACCAGTTGCCCTAATCCACTATTTTGCTCAGATGTGACCCACATTCAAGCTTTTACAATAACCTGAATGTTGTTTTTCATCCATCTTTTATGTTATTGAAGTGAAACTTGTCACAATTTTGCAGTATGCTGTGTCTGACACCATAGGTTTGAGCATGAGGGTCACTTCTGACTGGTCACACTGGAATGTTGGCGGTTTGATTAAAAATGTTGATGCAAAATGTCGGATCATAATCGAGCTTTAAGACGTGAAGCGTGAAAGCAGTATGAGAGAGAGAGAGCTGCAGTCCTCTCGTTAGATAATCCTTTCAGCACACATTAGCACCACGCAAGACACAAATTAATATTTAAGAGCTACAGATTTCTGTATGTGTTTATCTGGAACGGTGACATCAATTAGAAAAGCCAGAGTAGGACTGTGTTGGTTTGCTTGCTTGTGTATCTCGATTGTGTTGCCCCAAGGCCATGCCTTGCACACACAGAGGAGGCCTGCGGCAAAAAAAAAATCTGACTTCATATGAATATGAATGAGGAGAGCTCCACATTGGGGAGCGCTGGGGAATCTGATGACGATGCAGGAAAAGACCAGAGCATCTACGGGGATGTATGACTCCTCAGCCCTGCCACTGATATGATAAAGTGGCTGGATTTGAATAAACGAAAGTGGAGGTGGTGCGTGTGTGTTGCCATGGAGTGTGTACCTTCAGATGGGTATGAATAATGTATTTATGGCCAGCCCCCCCCTGTGGTAGTTCATACAATCCTGCTTGTGAGTGTTGCATTTAGCCTGCCCAGCTGGCCGGGCCACAGGGGACACATGCACATTATGTCACAGTCCCAGGAGAGGTGTGGCTCTATGTTCCCTTTTCATCATCAATCTGCAGGGCAAACTGTTTAACAACAACAATGAGGCAGTTAAGAGGCCCTTCAGCTCATGCCAGAAGTGGTGATAATTACCTAAACATGGAGATGTCAGGCTTCTCACTGCATCTGCCTCTTTGGATTGTGTGGCGAGTCAGCCATGACTGACTCTCTGACTGGGACCGGCAGTAATTGGTGAGCTTTATTTTTGAAAGAATTGCTCAGTTAAGCTGCTCCTTGACCATATGGGACATTTTGATTAGGCTTAATAAATGTCTCCAATTGTTTCCTGGTGCTTTCAGAATTTTTTTTTTTCTCCACTTGAATGAAAATGACTCTGAATTCCTACAGTTTACGGTGATCTCTGCAGTCACCCGTTTCTCCTAAAAGCAGCAACCACGAACCTCTTCTGTCTGAGGGCCACATAAAGATGTCAAATACTTGCCCTGCAGAATCTGTCCACACTTGTATGTTTACTGAATTTCCAACTTCCTAAAAACCTCGACTAAGGTTGTCGGCATTAATGTGCAACACTTTTCTATGGTAAGAGAACAAAACAATAGTTGTAATATCACCAGAAGATATAAAACTGATTAAAGTTGTAGTTATCCATCGTAACAAGTATTGGTTTTGCATTATTCACTTTATTTTCTTGCTTTACTCTGCAGCAGAGCTCTCCAACTCCACTGCTGTGGCTCACTGCGAAGGCAGACTTCAGGAATGTGTTTCCAAAGAGCTGCACAGCCTTGAAACAGGAACTAATCCATGATATTGATCAGTGTGTTTCATAGAGGCCCCTGTAATCCATCAAGCTAACAGTGTTGGATAGGCGTAATTTATATCGTCTGAAAGGTGTAATCAAAGATGAATGAACCCCAACATGATAGAAATGTTCGTCGGGTCATAGTTTCTACGACTGTGACTAATGGTGGAGGATGATGAACACTACATCTGCTCTGCAAAATGGCCAGAAATGAAGTCGAGGCTCACCAGGGCCTTGCAAAAGTATTCACACCTGTTCAACTTTTGAGGCTTTTACACAACAGCTCAAACTACTGCAAAATAAATAAGTCTGAAAATGGTGTGAATTTGTATTCATTCCATCTGAATAAACACACGCTGAACAACCTTGTGTTGAAATTACAGCTGATGCTCTCCTTGATACAGACCAGCTTTTTACATGAACAAATAATTTTTTTACCCATTTTTCTTCATAAAATTGCCATACATTTTCCATTGATTTTGTTTTCACGTTACAAACATGGACTAAAATTTTATTAATGCACACAAAACTACATGGGTGTGTAGCATTGTTATTTATTTTATTTGTTTTATGAAGATACATACTCTGGCTTTTTACTTTATGCAGATGATTTAATTTTTTTGTGACAGCAACTAAAACTATGTGGATGAAATGAGAACTAAAGGGATAAAATGGCTTGTTTGAAAAATGTACGTTTGGATAACTTGAACAGTTCTTTGAAATGAACATATCCTGCTGATTCAGTTCCCTTCAAACAGCCATACATCCCATCACTACCATCATGTTTACTGGGGCAGATGGTGATATTAGGCTGAGTTACTTTTCCACCACACATTGTTTCCTGCATGACCAAAAAAGTCAGATTTCGTCTCAAAGCTCTGTCCTTTTTCATGTTTGCTGTGTCTTTGTGGCTTTTTCGTAACCGGAAACAAGATTTATGATGATTTTCTTCCGACATAAGCTTGTGTGACCTAAAGGTTAGATTTGTGAATTGGAAGACCAGTCGCTATATCGTCAATAAATTCTCCCACCTGAGCTGGTGACCTCTTCAGCTCCTCCAGACTTACCATAGGCTTGCCCAAACAGTCAGTTTAGTTTACAGTAAGTAAGAAAGAGTCAGATAATATAAAACAAACCCTTGTTTATTGCAGATTTTCATATGTATTTTAAGACATTAGTTAGTAAACCCGATCCGTGTTTGTAAAATTTAAACATTAGTATTTCTGACCTTAGCCAAGGAAACATATTTTTTTATATATGACAACAGATCTAGAGTATTTATTTTTTATTTAGGGTATTAATTGAGTGTTGCTGTGAGGTAAAACTTTAATATCTTTAAATCCAGTGTACAAGTGAGGAATCTTATATATATGGGTAACCCAAAGGGTGAATGATGGGCGAAAGAAGCTTCATGAGTAACTGTAAAGAGGGAAAGAGGGTAGCAGTAAATATGTGTAAATATATATAAATGTTTCCGTTAAAAAAAAAAAAAAAAAAGCCACTTAAGAACTCCAACCCTTTAAATAAGGCCAAAAATAATCTGTTCCCTCTGTTACGGTAGATCCAGCAGGGATTTGCAGAAACATTCGGCAGTGACACAGATCTACATAATCATTTTAAGTTTCTACCCGCTCCCTCCAATGATTCTCCTGCTGTCACTTTAGATACCGCTAAAACTGATTTGGGCTCCCTAATCTCCCGGTATTTCTTAGACTTTAAAAATCTCTAATATCATAAGGAGATTATTTCATTTATAATTGATTGAGTGCATTTGCCGGAGTGCCACTTCAAAGTTGCTGAATTAAAGATGCATTTGAGAAGCCTGGCACGAGGCGTTGTGAGTTGCAGGGCGGGGTGTGAGGTTGTGCCGGGGATGAGGATGGCAGAAAGAGTGGGGGGGGGGGGGGGAATGGTGAGGCTTGTGTCTTCTCGGTGGCGCGAGCGGCAGCTGATCCAAAGAGATTTATTAAAATGAGCTTTTCCACAGTGCCTGGCTTTTGGAAAAGGCATGAGAGGACACTTTAGCCAGTGGAGCCCCAGCAGTAGTTGTTAGAATCAGACTCTTTCTTCACGTTCACCGCCGACAAATCTGGTCCATCCTCCAAGTTCTTCTAGAACACATTGAGACGAAGATTCCCAGGGGAAAATCTGCTCTACCTGTAAGAGATTTCCCCCAAATAACCTCCTTTCTTCTCATATGAAAGTCTGAATGCCCACTAGAAAAAAGAAAAAAAATCCCTATGTCTTAAGCTCCATCTTTGGATCTTCCAACACACTCAGCCATAAAGTCTTCACTGGACTGGGCTGTGATATGCAGCCCCCAATTCCTTTCGTGCTCCGTTTTTAAACCTTAGCCTGGGACTCTCCCCTCCTCATTGGCTATCCAATACTTGTTCTCCACCTTTCTGACCATTTTGAAGGTCTTCATTAACACTGAACTAGATATCGAGTCTTTCAAGCAAATCCCCTAGAGTCCTGGAGAACAGGAAGAAGATATGGTCCTATTGAAGGGCTCAGGTCCGTTTGGGGTGCTTAGTTCTGACTAAATGAATCTTGACAGTGAAGAGGATACTTTTTTCCTGCCCAGTATTTTGCCAACCAAATGTGCGCCCCCCCCTCTCCTCCTTCCTTCAACTCCGGCTGCTTTAGATGCTTGGACTCCCCCTCCTTTATACTTTTTCCAGCACTGCCAGCAGCAGCCATGGCTCAACCAGATCATAATCCTCTTAACGCCCTGCCTTATTAACCACTCATCTAAATGACATGAAAGCAACCGGCTGGAGAGGGGAGAGGTGGTTTAAAAAAAAAAAAAAAAAAAACTAAATTATTTCACTGGAATAAAATCCTAGCCCTTTCACCATACAGTGCTTTGTATTTCACATTTGATTATGTGACAAGTGTATCTAAGTCTGCTCGAGGCTCAAGAGAAATGTATTTCAGAGCCCATCAAGCACTAAAAATCTAAGCAGCTTCAACACGCAGACACACACACACACATGGACCACACACAGATAAATTGAATTCCAATTAAGACTGGAGCAAAGATGGCGAACAAATGGATGATCTATTTGGCTCACTTTTTCAATTGTAGAAACTGGGAAATGCTGATCCCACTCACCCCCAGAGAGCTCCCCCCATTAGAGTCCAACTCTGAATTAAGACCTCACTTTCCATTTGCCTCCATTTACCCTCACACCCTCCATCACCAGTGTTCCTGTACACCCTCCTGAACCCCTGTAATGCTCAATTTGTCCACTTGTAAATTAATTTTTGGTTCAACCATTTGACCCAGTTTTGACTCCAGAGGTAATGGAGGTTTTTTCCTCTGTGGGTTCCCAGCCACACACTCATTCAGCGCTAGCAGAGGGGAAATTGCTCAGGGAGGCTTTTATGCACAACACAGGACAGGTCTGAAGTCTGTTAATTAAGTAAGAATGACATGGATATATATACATGTATACGCTGTCATTGATGGCATTACCTTATCAGCTTCAGTACACATATTCACAAGCTCTTTTGTTTTCTTTTTTGGGGGGACTGATACACAATTTGCATTAAAAACTTTTTATATCTGTAACCTAGAAAGTCTCATCGCTATGTGTGTAAATGATTCAGCAGACAAACATGGCGCCTTCAGGCATCTGGAAATTTTGCCAAAAAGATTAACTATACTTGCGGCTGTCCAAAATAAATTTCCTGGTACTGTAGATTTATTAATTTATTTTGGATGTTTTATTTTTTTCAAAATATTTACAAGGAAGTCAGTTTAAGGTGTCTGCAGTTTGCTAACTTTTTTTTTTTCCAAGTGTGCTTACAAAGCCTCTGTGTGTTTCATGATTCACTCGTTCTCTAGGTTGTAAATTCCTCATACACATTCTGCTCTGCTAAGCCAGTGTGTGGACTGTATTATCACTGAGGTGTCAGAATCTCACACCACAATCAAAAATCGCTTCGCTTGGACCAGGTCTGGATACGGGTGCCATTTTCAAGTTAGTGTTTAGCCGTGCTGAATGTTCCCACTGTGTCAACAATGAGCTCTGACCTTTCAATCAATGAACATCATTTTTTCTTGGCTATTTTAAGGTTGGCCAGTCCTTGTCTTTATTTGAAAACTGAACTTTCTCAACTTGCATGTCCCGTAGAAATTTAGCCTAAATCAAAAATAGTGGAAGTCTGGTTTATGTCTTTTTGATTAAACCACAACTGTAGATCAGCTGATGCCTTTTTGTGGATGTCTTTTCACCTTTTACCATTGGTAGGGCTGTACTGTGATATGCCAGTGCTGTTGCAGCAAGAAGGTGCTGGGTTTGAATCCCATCCAGCCTTCATTCAGCATGAAGCTGGCATGTTTTCCCTGAGCATTTGTGGGTTTTCTACCTCTCACAGCCCATAAATATTCATGTTAGGTTAATTGGTCTTAATTGCCCTTAGGTATAAATGCTTGCATACATGAATGTTTCTTCTTTGTGTCTCTGTGATGAACAGGCTGCCTACCTCTCCAGGATGTACCCCGCCTCTCGCCCAGTGATAAGCAGGTGCAGACAAAGGGTGGATGAATGAGTTTTGACCTTTTTGGTCTCATGCCTCACTGTCACACTTCCTCGATTTTTTTCTAAATCCAATAAAAAAGCACAAAGCTTTGCTTGGTGAGAGGTGACATCTTTGATTATCATTTAGGAATTACACGAGCAAACAAATAAAGCATCGGTCACCAAAACGAAAACTATTCTTAAATTCTTTTCCGTTCTTCTCCTGCTGTAGCTTGCTCCCTTGACAGCATGAAATGCAACCCTGGTCTGTGTTTTGACCTGCTGAGATAAACTGCAGCTGAAATTTGCCTTCCCATTTACTCCCTCAAGTGAACATCACACTCCTGTTAAATTGACTAAAGTCACCATGTCCAGGGCTTTGTAAGGTCTGTTTGGTTTCCCCACATCTTGTTTTCTTGTGGCTCCTCAGCACTCTAAGTCCTTTTCAGGGAGTTTATGAGAGCTCGCCTTGTGGAAAGAAAGCTCTGGTTGTGTTTGCTTTGCGAATAGTCTTCTGACAGGGTGCTAAAGGAGCATGTCAGAGCACGGGTCCCAAAGTGTCTGAGCAAAGAGAGCCGCTACCTCTTGCCACTGAGGAATCCGTCCTTCTTCTATAATCTGTCACACCTCCTTCCAAATAAAATGGCCGAGAGATTTTCGCACAAGTCTGTCAGCGTTAATATTTATCCTTGCCCTTTGGACAAGAAAGGGGGAGAGAGTCAGGGAATGTGGTCACAAAGCAAGCAGAGATCGGTGCATCTTCTTCCTCTGCTCAAACTTACAAACAAAGATTGTCAAATGAAGCGCAAACATCTGCACAAGCATTAGACCATCACAGACCAATACAGGAAACGGGTTTTTGTTTCTGAAAATGAGTTTAGAAAGATGATTAGTACCGCTGGTGTCAGTAAATTTAAAGACGTTTGTGTGTCAGTAAAAGTTACTTTCCCAGCAATGATCGCAAATGGAGAGAAGTCAACTCAAGCAAGATGAAATAATTTACACAATTTCACTCAACTAAAGTGACAGATTTAAATTTCCTTTGGGATCAACAAAGTAGTTGTGAATTTCCCTAATTTGAAATAAAGAATATTTAATGCAGGTTACACACCTATCCTTTGTAGGTGCAGAGAGAAATCATCTGATAATTACCAATAATGTTTAGTTTAATCAGTAAAAAAAGACTTTGTTTTAGTTTTATATCATGTTATCATTTTATCATTTCCTCATCAAAAACATATCTGGGTGTTGCTTTGGTTCTTTCTTGCATTTTTGAGCAATCATTGAAATTCCCATGGCAGCCATTTGGGGAAGCATAAACGCTTGCTCTCACAAAGCTAACCTTAACTCTACTAACAACTGAAGGTAATATAGTTATATGATGGGGGTATAAAATGGCATTAGGTGGCTGGAAAGTGCAAAATGGTGCCTCCTACGACAATTTTCAGTGTGGATGATGTTACTGAGCGCAAACTCAAAATTTCAGAACCAGTGAGGTTTTTGGAATAAAAAAAAGTAATCTCCCTTATCTCAGAAAGAATTTTATCTTTGTTTTAAAATGGTATATAATAATGTTATTGTGACTTCTGAAGCACATCTTATTCTTTCCATATGTCACCACTTTCCTGTTTGAGGGCTCTTTGACTGTTACTGTTTTTGGTTTATTATTTTAATGCTTTTTTTAAATTTAGTAATATGTTGTAATGTTAGAGCTAAACATGCCAACATAAGCACTGTTTCTAAATTGTAGCTAGTCACTAAGTTGTCCTGTGACAAAACTGGAATGACGTCTTAAAACTTTAAACGGAGAGTGGAAACTTGCTAAACTATTGCGAAAAACACTTTAAAGACATTTTTGTCTTGACTGAAATTTGTGCGTGAATGAAATTCCATATTTCATTCTAATTTACGCTGGCAGGAAATTAACTTGGTTTTTAATTTGAATATTTTGAACTGTGTTCCAGAGCATAAAACCTTTTACTAAAATATTTTACAAAAAAAAAAAAAAAAGTTAGTGAATTCACCAGAAAAGTTCACATCTATTTACTGATGTTGATTTTTTTTTTTTAAAAAGATACATTTATGCTCAAACCATTTCTGTCTCAGCATTTTGTCTTTCAGCCTTAGCCTGTCACACATGCATGATGGTGAATGAATAGAGGGAGGCGTTGCACAAGCATACAGGAGGTGGAAGCCAGTGGAGCGGCGAGGAGGAAGCAGGAGGATTTAGTGTGGCCTGTCGAAGGGCTAATTCCTCTGCTGGTGTTGGAGCTCCTGAGCTCCGTTGTGGCTAAGATATTCAGATTTGGGCTGGGCTGCCATGTGGGTTCGGAGATACTCTGCAGCGGGCTCCACCCCGCTCTATTCATGGCTTGCGAGGAGCCTTGGGATGGTGTTTAAAAAGGAGATTAAGTTTCCTCCAGAGAGCAAAGCTCCTTAAGGGGGTATCTGTGTGCCTCACAGCCGCCTGGTCAGTGAAGGGTGTGCGAGGGGAGCCTCGCCGTGAACTCCTCTGAGACAGTGAAGGAAGGAAAGGGGGTGGGAGCTACTGAAGGAGGCCAGCCCGACTCACACCTCAGAAGAAGCTCCACCCTGACCCCGAATTTCAGCTCCAACATCTAATCAGATGTTCAGTTGTTGGAGATAAAAGAAAAGTATCCAATAGTAAACGGTGGCTTATTATTGTGGTTCGTTCACCGGAGTCACTCAGCAGTAAACAGCAATTTAACCTTGTGAGTATATTTCAGAGGATTTGGAAGCAAGCGCATGTAAAAGTGATACATGGCTAAATGATTTTTTTATTTTTTACAAATAAAATTTGGATGCAAGAAATGCGCTTCTATTTGGCTCCATGCATCAAAATGGCTGCAAGAATCAGCTCTAAACATCTAGGGAAAGACATTTGTGGCCATTTCTCTTTGCAAAACAAAACAAACTTAATCTCATTGGACAGAGTGACCAGACCATCAGTTTTCAAGTCTTGACAAAGAACCACGGTCTGATTTATCAAGCTACTGTTCTAGTACATTAAGTATGAAATGGACAAATTTATGACAATAAAGCTGATGTGGAAAACATTGCTGCAAAAAACCTTAAGAACTTATGGGCATCTGAAACCAGGAGGCACGGGCACTATTTCTGCTAAACGGATATAATTATTATTGACTAGTGAATAAAAGTGAGGGGAAAAAAATGCATTATTTATATATTTTGTAGTTTTGTCTGTGGGTTTGCAAAGTGGTCTCTGTCCAGAAGCCAACGCTGTGTGGGACCCTGTGATCTAGGCCTTTCCCTCGTAGCGTTGGTTGTATGTTGAAGGTTGTTGTCAGACCAGGAGCGGAACCTGCAGCACAGTCCAAACTGCTTAATAACCTTAAACTGGTTTTCTTTCAGGGTTCATCTGTCTTCCCATCAACTCTGACCAGATTCCATATCCAACACTATAAATCTTTGGTTTGTTTTCCAATCTCAGTAGTTGGATTCTGCGAACTGAAAAGTGAGCTTCCAAAGGTCGTTGTCTGCATGGGAGGAGTTGTTGAGTTGTTTTTCTTCCATTTCACAGTTATACACTACTTTATGCTGGTCTGTCAGGCACACAAGCTAAATGAAGCAATGAAAGTAGTAAATGCTTTCATCATGGATTTATGACATTTCCCACATATGTTTATATGACATAAAAATGTCTTAACATCTGCTTTACATTCAGTAGCTCCTCAGTGTCCAGTGAGAGGAGCTAATAGTCTAAGTGTGCCTGCATTTGAACTTCCAAACTACTTTGAATTATCTGAATCTAAAAGAAACAGTACAACAAAAACAAAAAGCAAACCCCTTACACATTCCTTTAGTTGATTAGCAGTACTGATGACAGAGTTGAATAAAAAGCAAAAAAAAAAATTACTAATGACTCCGTCAGCTCACCAGCACAGCTGAAAAAGCCTTATCTGCTCAGCTCAGCAGCGGTCTCTCCTGGGAAGCGAGGATCACTGTGCTCTGGGACTGTCAGGTCCTGCCAATAGCCATAATGGGCCCTAATTCCACATTAATGCAGTCTAAATGAAGTGTCACAGGAAGATTGATCTGTTGAGGGCGTGGGCTTGATGAAGGTTGTTCTAACGCGCGGGTGCCTCAGCGGACACCTGGTCTGCACTCGACAACGCCCCTCCCCAAGGGCCTCATCTAAAGCCTGCAGAGCAACCTGTCACGCTCTGTGCATAAACATGTGCAGGAGTGAACATTCAGGAAGTCTTAAATTTTAAATCTATATCCAGGCCTAAATGAGGCAGTAATTTTTCCTGATTCCCCCTGTAAATGCTTGCAAATGACGGGACGGAGCTGTGACGTGTCTAATGTTTTGGAGACTGTCTAATACCTTCTCACCTTCTTTTCAAGAAGGTACATTTTTCGTCATGTTCTGTTGTCTGACAGGTGCATAGGCCGGATAATGCTGCCAGTGGGAGAATTTGCAGGGAGCTTAAATACAACCAGTCCTCCTACTGTACATATCTAAAACCCCATTTTACTCCTTTCCATTAATAATTCTTGTCCATAGAAATGGATTTTTACTCACTGTCAAGCTTGAACTGCTACTTTTTCTCTATGCAGAGCATTAGGCTAATCGTGCAGTAATTCTCGTCTCCCTATGCTTGTCAAAATATATATATTTTCGGGGCAGCTACTTTGAAGAAATCCTTGTTTTAAACTTTTTTTTTCATTTTTATTGGAAGTTCAACACAGGAACCAAATAATTCAGTACCTTATTATTTTACACAAATGGATCATTATAGGTACATTAATTATTAATATGATTTTTCTACACTAGTAGAGACCAGTTCAGTTTAAGTAGAAAATTTAGGCTGCAATTAGGTTGTGAATCCAATGCCAAATATTTGATTGGGAAGTATATTGTAATAGATTATGCTTTTCCAGATTTTTTGTGTATTATTTTCCCTGATTTTCCAGAAATAAACTATATAGCATAAAGAAGATGTCTACATCATTTTTTAGTTCAGGATCCCAAATTACTCTTGGCTTTTTTTTTTTTTTTTTTTGCTCCATTTACTGTATTTTACTGTAATTGTTTCAGTTATTACATTTACATAAATCTCCATAAGCTGAGAAAACATGACAAAATCCAAACAGAAATGCAGGATACATTTGGGACACACCACAATAATACAACAAAACGCTAAATTCAAAAATAAAACAAAATACTTTTAAGAAACACAATGATGTTTATCTTAATTCTGTGGTGTTTCATTGTACTGCTTTCAGAATTCAAGCTCCTCTTTTCTTTTATCTTATATTTTCTTAACATTTTGTTGGCAGAGTTACAAGTTTTGTGTTTTGGTGTTTTTTCTCCAAACTTTGTTGACATTACTGTATTTTTTATTTTTTTATTTTTCAAAGAAAGTAATTGCAAACAAAACAGATTAAACAAGCACTCAAGTGTGAATATTTTTCCTTCAAAATTCATTTTACTTCAACTTTTCTTCGCATCCCACAGGCTGAAATATTTGCTTGACTAATGATCTGAAACAGTTTTTAAATGTGGCCTATAAACCCTTCAAGGTCTCATTTGATGTTTAAATCACATTCTTGCATTGCTTATGTTTAGTCATGAGGCTTACAGTGCCGGATACAGTTCTCTCCACAGTTAATTGGAACTTTAAAAATGACATTTCAAATGGTCATGGTTCGCAGAGGCGCGAGGTTGCGGGCGAGTGTGTGCCACACCACGTGAGGAAACGCACGCAGACTTTCTGGTAGCATCTTCGACATTAGAAGCAGCGTGGGCTGGGATGAGCTTCCCAGGTGACTGAGAAGTCTGCAGCAAGTGTGTCGCTGTCAGTTTGATTAACTCTAAAACCAGGGCTTTTTGGCACATGTGGTCAGGTTAATGAAACTCAGTGAGGAGGCACTCTTTCCTGGTACCCTCCCTGCCAGGAAGCTGTGGGTGACGGGATGAGGTTCAGTGGCTTGTCCCCTCTCTCCCTCCACAGGGCAAGCCTGCCTCCCACGGGACCGTCTGATACCATCTTTAGGTGCCAAAGCTGTTGTGATAAATAAGTCCTCAACACGTCTCTCTCCGTTTCATCACATCTTCACTTACGTAATTAATATCTCGTTAATTTGATCATCTGTTTGGTGTTATTTGGAGGTGGTAGGTGTTTGTAACATAATCATTTTCCAGGACAATTTTGCTAATAATTTTCTTCTCTCTTACAGCGAACAAAAGGGCAACTTGTAATCATCAGGATGTAAACACCAAAAGAGTTTAATTGTGTATTTTTACCAGAATTTTCACAAATGGAAGGTTTCTGGAAACCAGCTGAATAAATTTCCGTCTTTTTCCAAAGACAGAACATGGTGAAGAGACTCCAAGCAGTTAATATGTTACCTGCACAAAATAGTTTTATTCTGCAGCCTATCCTAGGACCAGATTAGTTGATCCTGAAGGCTCAGCCTAACAGCAGGTGTGAATCGAGCTTTAACTGTCTTGAAACAACACTGTCAATGTCAGTTAAATCATCATGATTTATCTTATGTTTAGTCAAGTCCGAAATGAACCAATAGCCAGGAATCAAGTCTAGAATGCATCGACTAATCTTTAATCAATAACAATGAACTAAAATGAACTAAAATAAACGATAAACTTAATTCACAGCCTCTCAAAAGCTTTGCAGACAGTAGTTTTAAATATCTAATCTTGACCTTTATGACCTATTTTATTCTAACAGAATTAAAGACATATTAAAATGGTACAATTTCGAACCACCAGGGAATCCACCTGCATGCACATTAGGATCTGCTCAAGATAAGGTGAACTCTCTGACTGGGCCGGAAATGTGTTGCATGTTTTGTTTTAAATCAGCCATCCCCATCAGGATCTGCGACCCATCTCTTTGACTTAGGGACACGACAACAGAGAACAGTCGTGCTTGTGTCCAGACACGGCGGTCACTTTAGTACATTGGAGCAGCAATAGTTTAATAGGTTATTCATTTGGCTTCGTGAACACACTTGAAAAAATATTCTGAAACCTCAAACTATTGCAGAACTTTACTGAAAGCTAGACAACTCGGTCTTGCTAAAACAACAAAAGTTTAGAGGAAATATGATAGCGAGCAAAACAGATTAAAACAATCTGTTTAATCTGAAACATGTTGCTGATGAATATTTCTCTGCATGTCTTTCAACACAACGTGGCCCCTCAGAATCTGAACCTTTTAGAGAAGAGAGACAGATCAGCCAATCACAAGCAGACATTTTGGGTAAATGAGAAAGAAATAACATATGAAAAAGTTTGGCCAACTTTCACAGCATCTGAGAAACAGAACCCATGCATATGAAGTTTTAACAAGCATCTTATTCACAAGAATGGTGTTTTTAAATAAACAAAACAGAAAAAAATAATTTGGTAAGTCAAGAAAATATTCATAATATTGATAAAAAAGCTTATTAATCTGAGAAAGCAATTTTCATGGGTAAAGTAAAGGGTTATTGGCCAACAGGAGCGTAAAGAGCCCCTAAAGATGAAAGGTCAAGGTCCAAAGATTGATTTATGTGGCACTCTCAATGTTTTTTTTTTTTTTTACACAGAACCAAAAAAATTAAATAGAGAATGTAAGTAGGAGGTAGCCGGTCACTCTGCTAGGAAAGGTTTTTTATGCTTTATTCTCAGTGTGTGTTTCACATAGGAACACCACCGGTGGTGCATCGCCTTCTACCTTCATTTTGCATGCAAATCGTAATTTCTGTGTTGGTAACCACAAAATGCAAACACAACAAGGATTTTAGGTTTCCCCATAAAGAGTTATGTTTTTGAGATTGTAGTTGTTTTAAAGTCTTTAGAAGGGGGCTGGGGTCCTTCTCAGACTCCAGCCTTCTCTAGATTTATACTAAGAGAAGACATCAAGATATTTGTCTACCTCAAGAAAGATATTAACTGCTCAAAACAATTCAACAGAATCTGGCTTCAAGAACCCTGAAATGTCCCTTTAAAAATATTTATCATTGCTTTCCTTTTCTTTGTTGTCAGAGATGTAGGGCAGACCAAAAATGAGCAACACAACCGGCAGACTTCCTGTCGCTTTAAGAGGGGGACCCATCTAATCTCCCGCTAACCACTCAGGCCCAGGTTTATACATTTTCTTGCAATCTTGATCGTTAAAGGCTTTTTGATTTTGAAAGTGTGAGTCTGCCAGTGAGAGACAAAGTATAAGACTGGCAAGAGGTACTATTGGGGGCGAGTGGAGGGGGAGAGGATGAAGGGGGACAGTTTGTTTGTGCTGTCCTTTAGAAAAAGAGCTTACGGGTTCAGCAGAAGAAACGCGGGGAGCTAATGTGAAGATTTAGGACTTTCTCAGAGGCTTGGCCTCGTCTAAGCTGTGTTTGCTTGAGCCGTTTGTGGGGTCCTGCTCACACTAAACCCAGATTAATATTCCCCCCATATCCAGCCGGCCCAGACACAGGCTCCCGGCCTCGCTGTCCTCCACCCCCCTCCTCTTCTTCCCTGCCTTTACTGGCCGTGATCGTCTCCTTTCCCTAATCCAACTCCGCTGCCTCTCATCTTGCTCTTTATCTTGTCTAAATAAGCACCTTTCTCATGGCTTCTTTCCATGAGGGGAGGGGGGACAGCAGGAGGAGCATAAATATGTTTTCCGTCCATCCCTCCTCATTGCTCACTGACCTCTGTGAGGTGTTATTATCAGAGTGACTGCTAAGCCCTGAGATTGCTTTAACACAGGTTCACCAAGGGGAGAGTAAGCTTGGATTTAATGGCTCTGTATTGGTTTACATGCCTAGAAATGAAAAGGGAAGCAGTGGTCCACTTATTTTTTAAAAATGTATTAAATTCAACTAAACTTTCGGTGTAAATATCAAGTTTGTCAGATTTTCTTTTCTCCTTTTGTCTTCAAATCACATTTTGTCTGATTTAAAATAAGCTCACTTATGTATTTTTCAGAAATGCCAGCATTCCAGGCAGAGGCAGCCAGCAATGTAGTCTGAAGATTTTTTAAATTACTGTAGAATACATTTTAACAACTTCTACACTTAAGTTGTATTTTTACACATTTAGAATTGAAGCACAAGCTGAGAAGTCTTGTCTTTATTTTCCCACTGCTGCCTGACTGAAGACTTTCTCTCAATATGATGATCGAAAGCATTCCTTTCTCTCTTCCTCTTCTCTTCCCTGCTTCTCCTCTTTTTCATGTCTTCTTTCTCCCATCTGGATCAAGATTGAGAAAAGAATAGCAAACGCATTTTGAGAGAAAAAAAAAAGGAGGATGAATCTGGCGTGCTAAACAGGCAGGCTAAACCCATTACCTAAGTGTTCTTTATCTCCCCTATGCTTTTGTTGCCTAATCAGCTTTGTATCTCTCCAAATCCTGGATTGAGATAACAAACAAATGGATGAGCTCAACATGGAGAAGTAAGAAAGCCTTTTTGCTGGCATCTTGCTCTCCTGAAGACTGGTGCTGCACTGTTGTCAGGTCAGTCAAAACTCAACTTGTGTTAAGGTTTTTTTTTTTTTGTATTTTTGGACTTAGCCAACCCCCAGTTCTCTTGAAAGGTTTGTCCTGTACCTCACACTACTGTGGTGCAGAAATGGACTCAGGATAGAGAGGGAAAGGGGGGGAGGGGGTAAAGCCTGGGCTCACAGATTTGCAATCTTCAGCCACATTTTCCCTTTGCTTCTTCTACATAAGAAAAGAAGGATTCCAGATTATCGCTGGCATTCAGAGACAGTAAGAGCTGATACTCTATGAATGCATGGAGGACTTTTCTGCCAGCATGGCTGTACAATACTCACAGTTTATACATGAAAATGATTTACGGGCCTTTAGGTATCTACTATATGTCATGTACAGACTCTGGCTACTTCAAGGCAAGGCAAGTTTATTTATATTGTTCCATTCCAAGTACGTCATAGGATATAAAAAGCAAGATTACAAAAACCTTTGAAGGGACAGTATTATGTATTCATCAGCCACATAGTGCCATTTTATATCACAGTCAAAAAAACTATTGACTTCATTTGTTATAAACATTGAGTATATTTCAAACATAACATAAAATTTGACTTCTTTATCTGATACCTTGAAATTGGGCCTCCGTCTCTTTAAGATGCTCCTGTTTTTTCCTACACTCCACCTTCATGTCATCATCACAATAAGGCTCCTCCATTCTACCGTTTACAGCCATTCTTATGAGCGTTGGACGGAGAAGTAGTTCGTATAACAGGATCAGCAAACTCGCAGTTCCATCAGGTGTTTGCTAATTGCTGCTGGTGCTAGTCTAGAGGAGCTGAATGGGGAAAGTGCTCTTTGAGGCAGAAACTTAGCTTGGAGACTGAAAGAAGGAGCTGCGTGGAAAAGGCAGAGCTTTGTGAAATGTGCTAATGGCAGAGAAGCAATTTACTGTTCATCTGTTGTCATCAGTGGCCATGCTAACTAACCTGAGTGTTTAGTTAGGCTTTGTTGTGTGCAACAAGCTGTAGCCTAGCAAAGAGCAAGGGTGAGGTTGTCAGCAGCATGGCTGTCAGGGAGGAGACAGAGGAGATAATATTTTTCCCATATTATCTATCTCATCTTATGTAGTCAGTGGCAGTTTTGACAAATATAAAATAGACACTGCAGCTTTAAGTACATTACAAACAACAAATATTAAAGTAATAATTCTGTATACCTAAAAGTATAGGTTTTTTGAAAGTCAGAGTTTAAAATTCTTAAAAAATGAAACATGGAGAAGAGTCTGGAACTACTAACATATTTTTTTTCCCCCATACTAATAGAAATTTAGAAAATGCCAGTAGCTAATGTATCTCTTAACACTGCACAGAAACCTGCATCACATTTTTTGTTTTTTGTGAGGCTTCAGAAGTTCTCTATGTGACACCGAAACTTATTTTTAAACGAAAAAAATGTGACAGAAACAATTCACACCAGCAAAAGTGATGATAAGAGCGGGCGCCGGCGACCTCGATGTGCATCTCACAGTTGAATTCCCTGAAGGTAGAGGGGCTCATCACCCCTTCTAGGTCTCCACATCAAACACACACACACACACACACACGTACACACACCTCTGCAACACAAAGACACACACACCAAACCACGCATACACAGGGTCTGGGAATGCTGAGGAAAATAGTCCTCATTTATTATTGCCACACTCCCTCGACTCGTCCCCTCGGTTCAGCGGGTGCGCTGCCAAAGCACGTCTTCCACCGACAATGTCACACAATTACCTCTTAACTGCTCAAACAAATAGAGCGACCCGGAGAGTGACATCAAATCAAAACTGTCACAGGTGATTGAGTCTAGTCATCAAGGCGGCCCGCCGTTACCTGTCAGGAGAGTGAGGGAATGAAGGGAAGACGGAGAGAAGAGGCAGGATGTGATAGCCCCGTTATAATAGACCCCTAATAATGTATAAACACCCCCTTTTCTTTTTTGCTCGACTCATATTAAAGTTGGGCACAGGGTGCACGGTGCCCTCCTTTTTCAGCCGCTCCACTCCCTCACGGGACTCAGGATGGAGAGAAATGGCTGTGGATGGAGTAATGATAGAGAAAATGATAGAGGGGAGATTGAAATTTCCATCCTCTCTGAACCATGCCAGCTCTGCTCCTGGAAAGACATTGGCTGCTAATGGGGTTAGATCACACGCATGAGAGTTTGAGGGCTGAGTGATGCTGATACTCCAGAAACAGATTCTGAAGGAAAAAAGAAAACAAAAGGCAAAGCGACCATTTAGGAAGGACAACTCTCTCAAGGTTTGGGCATCCGAACTGAGTGGGCTTTCCTCTTCACAGGAAATCACACATAGTCCCAGACTGCCACCGACGTTTGTTGTTGTGACAGGAAGGACGCAGAGAGGCAGGGTGGTGCATCTGAGGCAGAGAAAACCAAAATGAAGAGTCTCGGCATAAGGTTGAGCAAGAGCAGGCCAGAGGGACATTAGGAACATGATGATGTTGTCAGTGTCTGATGTAAATTGGAGAATGACACAGTCAACAGACATGGCTGGCTGCACGCTGGCTGGGGCTGTGACACTGACAAATGGAATATTTCAGAGGACTTAATCAGAGGAAATGGGGTTTGGTCTGCAGGTGACACAAGTCCCGCTTCAGCACTCACAAAAAGAAAACTGATTGCCTGTCTTGAAGCCTCGCCATCTCTCTATTTCTCTGTCTGTCTGTTTTTCTGCTGCCTTTCGGACCCTATGAGTGAGTTTGCCAGTGGCGTGAGGTATAATTAGATTCCAAAGTAGATAGCCTGTGAAAGCTCTGCCAGTGAAGTCAATAAAATGTCCAAAACACAGAAATGTAATGTATCTCTGAATCTGATTAGCTGTTTGAAAAGGACAAATAAGACATAATTTTGCACCTTTTTCAAAACTTGACATGTCTTTTTTGGGTGATCCAAACAAAACATGCTAAAGCTTTCTTTGTTACACTATGCTTTTAAAAATACATCATATTTTTTTGTTGATCAATACATTTTCAGGGTATTGATCAAGGAGCAGCTTGTACAAAGGAGCAGCATCCCCCCTCCCACCAATTTTCAAATAATACTTCTTTAGAAATCAACTCTTTTGTAAACTCTCTGTGAAACTCTGTTCCCTTTATTTTTATAGATTGAGGTAAAGAATGCATAACTGGTACCTTCAATGTATTTATTAATTTATTTTTAAGTTATCTGTCACAGATAGACAGACAAAGTGCTATCCCGGACGAGCCCCCAATTTGATGCATCCGGTTCAAACTGACACCAAGTAAAAGTAGGAAAGACATGAGTTTAAAGAAAGAGTAATGTAACTGTACTTTCTTAACTTACGTAAAGAAAACCAAATAGTATAATAAAATTTGAAAAATAATCAGTAGTGTTTCAATGCAGACATAAGTAACAGTCACAGTCATTGGTGTTAATTAATGAAGATGTGATTAGTCATGACAACCTATGTACTGTCAAAATATTGACAGGCTATGATACTTGACATCATAGCATATCTATTTAGACAACATAATGTTAACATGTTTACAATGACAAGTCATGTATTACATTTCAAAACAGTATTGAAAAAAATGCAGTGTTAACTGTCGTTTGCTAACAATAACCTTCTGTGTAAAACAATTTTACATTCTGGTTGATGGAGAAGGAAAGGAGCAAAGAGGAAATAAAAACTGGTGAGAAAATCAAACTAAAACAAGCTCAATTAGTGAATCACCTTTTGTAAATAACCTTTTTGTATCTCAAGAGGAAACAAATCTGAAAACTTCAGCAGGTGCAGTTGTGAATAAATATGTTCTGGGGTTTTGTTGACTCTCTGGATAATTTTGAACTTCGCTGTAATGAACTTAAACAAACGGCTCTCCATGATATTCTTAAACTGTGAACTTATGGCAGAGTAGGAAAGGTGTAGATATTTACCCATATTTTCCATTGAGGTTAAGCGCTTGCTGACTGCTATGTTTTTGTGTGGGCAGTTCAGGCTGCTGCACAGACACAGTACTGACAATATATATTTTCAGTAATGTGCTTTACATTTGGCTTCTATCTTCCTTTTTGCTTTAGACATAACCTAAATAGAGAGGCTTTGCCCTAACCATTTAAACGGCCAGTAGTTTGTGTTGTTGTTGTGCAAAAGTCTGATGAAGGCAGTGAGTTAGAGTTAGAGACAAGGGAAAAAAAAATCACAGTTTAATAAGTTCTGTCACTTTTAACTTTTCTCTCTGGACATTGTAGTGTTACGTAAAGCCAAAATAACAACAGAGCTGTGGTTTAATTAATGAAAGTACAGATTTTCCACCCTGGCAGATTATGAATACAGTTCTAATCTGTCAAATTAGCTAATCTTTGTGGATTTTGCTTCTGCACAGATGAAACATTACAATATGAGGATGAGAACAGCTTCTTTGAGAGTTTGACTAGATTAAAATACAGATAATTGAACATACAGAATTAAGCTGACAAAACTTATGTTTTGGGTACAACATCCAAACAACTGAGATCCATCTCCAAACTGTTGTGGTTCCTGCATGTAGCTCTGCATTGCCTGTAAAAGTTGTGTACTAATATCAAATTGGTGATTTTGTGCCTCAAGTCCAGTGGTCCCACATTAGGTATGAATCACAACAGGGGACCGCTGCCCTGTCACACAGGCTACAGATCAATGATAATTACCATCTTGACATGAGTACGCTTATTACTGAACAGGATCAGGGACAGGGTCCCGAGCTGTGGTGGCCGTAGGGGCCGATCGATAGTCCAGGAATAATGGCTCTCTGGGGCCCTAGATTGGACTTTGCCACTAAACAAGCCATTACAGCTGCACGCATGACAGCTTAGGTCTAGATATGCGTCCTAACTCTCCTTCTCCTGAAGGCTTCTCTCTCGGAGCCCGCCTCACTATGGCTCCCACATGCCTCAGTACTCAATCTTGTCATGGACTGTTATGGGCAGGCGAGACACATGCCTCTGGCTTTGAGACGTGTTAACCAGAAGTGAGTGATTAGGGGAAGCACGCTGCTACAACATAATATGCTCCTGTGCAACACACCGGAGAAAGGGGCCTCGCAATATGACCTGATGATTGCCACTGAGCATTGAGATCAAACACAGCCGCCGTACCTGTGTGGGTATAGATGCACAACCGGCACACAAACAAAACACACACACACACTCTCACAAGCAGACACATCAATGTGTATAGACGATGCTGATCCGTCTATGGCAGCCCTCATCATCTTTTCTCTTTGATTTTTTTTTCTCCTTTTACATTTCCCTCCTCCAGATCCCTTGTTTTTTTTTTTTCCTCTCTCCTTTTTTAATCCGGTCATACCTGTAATCGCGCTCTGCGACAGCAAACTTCAGAGAATCAATTAGTCCTCGCCTCATCCGGGAGCCAAGACGATTCCTCTCGACTTGAGCCGCAAACTCCTTCTATCAGGAGTCATTCTGCTTGCCTAACACCCAGACTCCTCTCTCCTGAGCCCGGATAGGTTTGACTCTAAGCCTCTAAAACGTTGACAACCCAAAGCGTCTTTTTCTCGGCAAGCCCTAACCGCCTGCCTCACCCTGGCCTCATCTCCTCTTTCTCACCATCACAGCTACTAAATAAAGACGGATTTGTTTTCACTCCATAGCAGGCTTGCGATAATGTTGCTCTGTTTCGCCGTTTCATCCACAATTAAATAAACAGTCCCATTTAAAAGACTTTTTAGTTAGATAAGAGTGAATGTGCATGATTCAGGCCTTCCTTTGTCTCAGAGAAGTTACCGACTGAAGAAGTGGCTTCATGGGCCTTTTTAAATCTCAAAAAGGAAACTGCAAACCTGAGAGTATCCCCCAAGTACAGCAGGCCCTTCAGTTGAGCGTGGAACAAACAGAACATTGAAGGGTCAGATTTAATACCCCGCCCCAGCCTTTTGTATTCAGATTAAAGACTAAGGAGGATTTGCAGCCGCCTGGAGTCTCTTGTTAAAAGATTGTGTTCTCCACTTAACCTGCAATTTACCTGTCACTTAGACCCGCTGCAGTGCTCATCCACACCTCTGGAAGTGAAAGGGGCTATTATTTTCCTGGCTTTAGTGTTTTCTCCCCCCCCTCTAACCATAAGTGAGACTTAATTTTAATTAAAGGGATAGTTCAGAATTTCTGAAGGGAAGATGTTAAATCATCGTAGGGAGTTAATACGATAATTTATTAACAATAAACAATAGATAAGCTATATCGTATCTATTGCAGATAAGATATAACTTATATATATATATATACTGCTCAAAAAAATAAAGGGAACACTTAAACAACACAATATAACTCCAAGTAAATCAAACTTCTGTGAAATCAAACTGTCCATCTAGGATGTGTTATTTGAGTGTTCCCTTTATTTTTTTGAGCAGTGTATATATATATAATATATAACTTATGTGCTATAGATACGATCACTAAGAGTGATTTTAACATTTAGATGTCATTATGACTTTAGTCCATTTAAAGTCTATTCCTTTGTGAGGTAGACTGGTCATAGTGGATGAAGATGGGCAGAGGTGATCCAGTGTAGCAAGAGATTCACTTACAGCCTGATAAATGAACCTTACCAGACAATGCAGAACTCCCCCCCCCCAAAAAAAAAACTATGTATTTTATTTTGTGAATAAAAACTTATTGACAAAAATTCAGAAGACGCCATTCTTAAACTTGACTCAAAATAAAAACGATTTACACAATTGACCACATTGCTACTGTGAACTGGTCCTTTCTACCCTGGAAATCCTCTAGTGAAGAATTAGGCATTAAGGTTTAAACTCTATCAGTAGCAAGAAGTAGTCTTAGTTTAGCTTAATGTTTAATGTTTAAACCATTAAAGCCATCCTGTTTCATCATTCTGGTTCTCTCGTGTATCATCACCCCTGCAGAGGAAGCCATAAATACAGGAAGTGAAGCTGCACTTCCTCCTTTTCCTCCTAGAATACAGGTAAGAGAAGTAATAAAGAGTATTTTTAATCAATAAACTAATATAAGACTTTATAATTTTTAATGGTTTAGATATAAGCCTGTAAATTCACTTGTCTGTAGTCTAGTTCATAAAGTCCATGAACTAGACTTTGTAAGTCATGAAAAAATATCAGAAAGTTGGAGTGAGACCTAAAACTTTCTACTTTTGTTTCTTTCTGATTAAGTAATATCAATGGGCAGAAAACACAATATATTTCCGAAATAAAAACTAGAGTCATGGTAGCTATGACAACATGCTTAAAAATCTGTACTTAACAACTGGGTGAAAATATCCAGTTATGTGTTGTGAAACATACAAACTGTGCACTGTGCTATGCACTCATCTATAGGTGGAGAGTTTTGAATTTATTTATTATTCATAAACGCATGTGACTGTGAGGCTCATTTAGTGAAAAGGCTCTTATTGAGCTATTGAACTATTACTTTTAGGGCAAATAAACAAAATTGAATCTGGACGTATCATTTTCGTAGCCGGTCTTTACACCCTTTTTTTGAAACATGCTCATTGGCAGACCTACTTGACTACTATAAATCCTTATTTGTTGGATTCTGGGAAGATAAAAAGGTAGCCCAAAAGGGGAGCAGACTCAAAAAAACCTGTCTGACTTAAAACAATTCAATTTTAATGCCTGTGCAGTTTGTGTAAGCACAATCCTGTGAACCTTTAAAAGACTCTCATGTTTGCGTCAGGTTGTTTTCTACAGAGAATTTGGGTTTACAACAAGACAAGGCGCATGAGGCTGCACACCACTGATGATCTTCGTGTGTGAGAACACAACATTTAAAGCATGTGAAGTCAGAATAACTGATAGAAGAGTAGGACAGCAAAAATTTACAAACAGTAAAATGGTAATACATTTTTTACAGACAAATATGCTTCACATATTTTGTTTTCAGTATTGTTTCGCTTATGAAGATCATAGATGAAGTCATTTTATTTTTGGAATGTAAAACTGAAATTACTTCAGACTTGAAGGACATTCATAGATGCTTTACAGTCAAATAAGTCATTCCCATTCACACACATATACTGGTAAGCTACTGGATTGTAGCTACAGCTGCTCTGGGGCAGTCTGACATAAGTGAGACTGCCATATCACGCCATTTGACCAACACCAACAGGCAAGGTGGGTGAAGTGTCTCGCCCAAGGACACAACGTCAGAGGCAGCTGTAGCAGGAATCAAACCAGTGACCCACTAATTGCAGGGCAAACTCCTACCAAGTAATCATTAACCTCTGTGTAAATGCCTTTCAGTGTGCATGTTACTATAGTTTAAAGACTCACTAATGTTAGAATGCAAATGTTCAACACAAATTCAACATTTTTGTTCGTAGTAAAATTAAGAATCCCAGAAATATATGCAGAAATTTCTGGCCGTGATAATCAAAAGACATTGGTTTTGCAAGGCACCGTATCCACCACAGGTTAAACATTTCCACCTTATCAGGTTTTTAGCAGATTCTCAGGTAGTTTGTTCAGTATACTTGAGGAAGAAAATGGAAAAGAGATTTCCACTTTGGCACACATATACTCAAACACACAAGAGTTTTCTTCTAATAGACCAGAAATTACTTGTGGACCAGTCGGACTGTTCTGATGGGGTTGAATTCAATGTGTATTCTCTGGAGCGCCATAAACAAGATGCCCGCAGGACATGGAGCCGAAGCACACTGTGGAAACCTTATGGCTTGATTTGTATTGCGAACTTTGCTCATCTGCTCTACTGAAAAAATCTTGCCAGAGAAACTGCCCCAGCCCTCCCCTACAACACAATTTATCGAGAAGTCAGGGGGAGTGAATGAAAACTGCCGCCTTCACTCTGACCCACCTCATCCATTTCATCCTCTCCTGTGAGTCGTCTCAACCTCCACTGGACGGCCATAACGTCACTCTAAATCTTCCTCCTTAACAGAACTTGAGGGGTCCATGGCAGCAATAAAGTGGCCCATTCGTTTTCAAAGCATGGGCAAAAGGAGTAATGGGAGTGATGTGGAGACATTATCAGTCACTCACTGGGTGCCAAAGCTTTATGAGTCACTCGTGCACCCATATGAAAGAAGAGAGAGAAGGAAAGCGTGCGGAGATGCCCACTAAACAGCCGTACTGCTCTTGATGGAGCTTTACTCAGTCTTTGATATGTCCCCTAATCTCCACTAAACTATCCCACTGGTTTTAACACCCTCACGCATTAGCCTATGTCTTAAAACTTAAGAGTTTATCGTTATGCACTAAATTTAGACGTCCTTACTTAAGACTCGACTTGGAGAGCGAATGCGGATGGCATGCAAAACTATAGACCTTTAAACATAACAAAAGACCAGAAAATTGTCATTGTTTTAGAGTTTGGTGAAATTGAGCCCTGAAGGATTTAAGGAGCAATCATCTGGAGGGAGGAGATATTCTGATTCTGCTTTTTGTCTGCTTGGAGAAACCGATTTTAAAAAAACAGCACGTCTTAGCACAGATTGAAATTGTTAAATGTGTTTATTGTTCGAAGATTTTACATAGTCTTTTTTCTCCTATTTTTTTCCCCTTATTTCGTTTTGCCCTCTGTCTCTGAGTTACCTTTGGGAGTATAGAAAAGTCCACCTGTCCACCCACACACATCAAGACCATTCCCAGTGGACTTCTGTGTTAAACTCCAAACTTAAAACCCATTACCAAGCTATCAGCGCGCTCATAATGCCGTCTAACAACCTAATTTCCCTAAGTGTCAGTCCAGGCAGCCATCTGAGGGCCTGTCAGCTCCTGTCCGAGGGTGCTGGCCGCTCCGGGGGAACACCACCTCCACCTCCACGCGTCCTCATCAGAAACAGGATAGAAAGCTCAATCTCTGAAAATATGTCAAGGAAAAAGTGACTGGGGACACAGGGGGTAAGAGACTTTGGAATGAGACTGCCGGCTATTTTATTCACCATATCCACTCTATTAGTCAGAGCGGCACAGTCAATCAGGGTCCCCCATTTTGATTCGACTGAAGTCAGAGGGGGAGAACTGGGACACGGGGAAATGGCTGATGGTCATGGCGTGGCTATTCCAGCTCAACCGAAATCAGTTTGAGGAGCTGGTGTGTGTGTAAAATGGATTATGAACGTATGGATCCAAAACATCCCTGCCTGTCCTTGTTAACTGCGGAGCAGAACGGTGATATGGCGGGGTGAGAAGGTTAAAGTTGACTGTGTGTGAGGGAGAGTTGCAGGTGTGCTGTCTACTCACTGTCTCCCCTCCAGGTGTCCTGGCGTACCGCTCCGTAAAACGATTTGGTAAATATGGAAAATGGCCCCTAGGCCACCAGGCAAGCCTGGCCCCCTCTTTAGGAGTGGATAATTGACTCCTTTTCCTCCTTGATAATTCATTGCTTGCATATGCCCGCTAATACATCAGCTGAAAACTGGCCCCGGCCCTCGTCTCCGCCACCCAGAGGAATGGGCGGGCGAGGGGAGTGAGCGGGAATGACAAATGGGAGCACTTCTAGATCCATGAATGAATTATGTCTTCTAAATACCTTGAGCAGAAGCAACTGTCAGGCGCCGTCTATACTAATCTGGGACGAAATATGACCGGCTCGGCATTAAAAAGGAGGGAGCGGGGCTGCTAGAGAATGAGCCGGGAAATGAACGAGCAATCAGGCCATTAAAACTTGCTGTCTGATTCAGTTCTGGTGGACATTTGCACATTTATCATGAAGTGGAAACATCCTTCCCCCTCTGTCATAGTAATACATCCCCTTCCATTTGAATATATTGGGATTATTCGAACAAGACAGAGATACCATTTGTTTTACAAGAGCAGAGTCAGCATTCGCATTAGTCATTAGGAATTAGATGGAGCAAGCTGCTGTTTGGAGGGACACTTTACCAAGTGATCAGCGGGATAAAGAAAAAATAATGGCACTTCATTTTGAGTTGAGGGACATCAAAATGCTTGTTGCTTCCAAGAAAAAAGAAAGACAACCATTTTTAGATTAGGGTTCAAAAGCTTCAAAGTGTGTAAAACTCAAAGGGTCTCTTAACTGGTGATGATTGTGCTACTACAGGAGGAGTAAAGAGAGTGTTAAGGACTCTGCAACCTTGCAATTGTTCTGTCTGGTTATCTGGGAATGTTGTGCCGCACCTCTGGGAAATGTATTTTTTGTTAGAGAAATCCAGGCTGTGATGCATCCCTCTAAAGCACGGCGTGATAGAAGGAGGATGCCCAAGGACGTCAAAAAGGTCCCCAAAGCGGAGCTATCGTTTCACCGGAGAAAGAAAGTGTTGTGATCAATTCATCCATCAATTTTCTAAACCCGCTTAATCCAGAGGTCAGAGTGTGAGAGGTGGAGTCCACCCTGAACTCCACCAAGGGGTAACATGTCAAAAAAGGACAAGATACGATGCAGAATCCAGGATTTGGTGGCGATAGATTCATGTTGCAAATACTCAAATATGAAGCAGTTTTGAAAATATAACAGCCAAGATTCACTTGGCTAGTGATATTGGACAAGCCTTGCCCTGACCAGTCATCACCTGCAGCGTTGCCAACTTAGCATCTCTGTAACTAGCGTTACCGAGTATTCAGATTGGAATCTCTGGAAATGGAAAGTATTTTAAACATCAGTGCAGTTTTTGAAGAAAAAAAAAAACAGATGAAGAATATAATATGGGATTTAGAGAGAAAAAAAGAGAGGCAGAGAGAGAGAGAGTTTCAGTAGAAAACAGGAAGGCTGAACAGAATACAGCTAAGTTGTTCTGAGTTGTTCTTTAGAGCTGTAAGGCTTTTTGTTTTGGAAAGTGGTGAATTTGTAGATTCTGGTAACCTAAAAGTGATATTAAGCAATTAGTGAAGCACAGTGGCTCCTCTTCCAAGCATCACACAATGTTACTGCAAATAGTTAATGACCAATACACCAGAAAGACTGGAGAAACACTTTAAATGCTGCCCTGACATCTGCTTATAAAGTAACTGTTGAACAAAAATTTGATTCGATTAAAATCATGTCAGCAAGTCAAAGCTTTAGAAGCACTAAACATTAACCAGAAAAGTCAGATCTGTACAACTCTATTGTAAGATAAAATTCAAACAAAGCTCTATTACTTTTTAATAATTTTTATTTTTACATTTTTCCCTTTTCTAATAAAACCGCTATTATCTAAGTACAGGCTGTTATAAAACTAGTTTACAAGACAACAGCAATTAAAACTTTCCCACAATGATTTGAATGTGGATGCAGAAGTCTCCATATTTCCCTCGCTGTAAATAAAATTATATTTCTTAAATTGACACTGAGCAACATGTATCATTTGCTCTGAGGAAAGAATAAAAACCTCTCATCAAGCCAAAAGTCCTGTGCACACAGACATGCGACAGAATAGGCAAATTAGCGTAAAGAGCTAAATTGATCTGGCTGCTGTGTGATTTTCATTTTTGGTTTTATGTGGTTGTTTCTACACTTTGATAGCAGATTTTAGTCAGGAGGGGATTCTTCCACGTCACAGAGTGGTCTGAAGTATAAGGTTTAAAACCCTTAAGGAGATTGTGAAACGGTATTTTTAAAAACGCCTATTGCAACTATTGCAACTATTAGCATCTGAACACCAGATTAAGCAATATTTATCTGTAAGAAGATTTAGAGTCCCTGATAAAGTTTAAAAGGTTGAGTTTACCAATATGTAGAAACAATTTCCAGCTTCTGAAAATTTGAAAAGTCAAAGAAATTAGGAAAGAAGATAACTTTTAAAAATGTAGATTTGTATTTTTCCAATCTAACATATAAAAATAGATTTAAAAAAACAACAACAACAACAGCAGCATTTCAGTTTTCCTGGACATGTTTAGTTTCAAATAGAATCACAAAAAAAATTAAATAGAATAAAGAATAAAGCAAAACCAACTTCTTACATCGTACTGAACGACGACACTGCCCTCTAGTGTCGCTACGCAGCATTGCCATCACAGGAACTTCACTTTCCAGTTTGAAAAATAAATATTTTCTAATCCTTAACGTATCTTTTGAAGATGAAGAATATAATTTAAGTTTAAGATCAGTTTTTCCTGATCTTAAACTTTGAAAATGTAAGCAGAATAAAATACATATGGTAAATACATAAGGTAAATTTAGTCCAAATGATACACATTACATCATTAGATGAGCCACTGAGGATATTTTCCCTTTGAATACATAACAGTTATCTAAAAGGAGTTTAGTTAACTAGTGCAAATGAAAATAGTTTATTTTCGCCTCTTGAAGCTGTTTCTCTCTTGAACAAAAGCTGTCGTAAATAAAAATAACGTCTGCAACAGACTCTTTGAATCGCCAGACTGTTGTTGCACTTGTTTAATTAAGTGTATTCAGCTCTGTGTCATTATCACCATCATCATTATTGCATCGTATTTATTCATTTCAATGAATAGGGTTGTGTTGCACAACAGACAGCAACATGAATTAGAACCATTTTATGTCTACATCATGTATCAAATAAACACCTTTCATTGGAGGTGAATACAGAGAAAATTTGTTTGAAAGGATTTTATCTGATTTACAAGAGACAGAAAATAACCTAAATATGCTTTTGTTGTAGGCTCTTTTTTTCAGTGCAAAATCACTTGTACAGAAGAATGTTTTTGATTATTTATAATGAATTATTTTTTTAGTCTCTCATGTAGATAAAAAAATCTCCAAAATAATATAAATAGTTCAAACAAAAAAAGAAAGAAGAAGAAATACTTTTCATCAAAGTCACTTTAAAAATTTTATTACAAATATGACTTTTATGGCTCATATTTATTGCTGGGGTAAAGTCGTTAATAATACTACGCAATAATTTGTGTATGATGGCTTATCTGAAAGTTATCTTATCACAATGAAACTAATATGACTCTGAAGAGCTTTCTGTATTTGCCCCAAATAAAGTTGTCATAACTTCCCCAAAAGTGAAAGGATCAGTCTGTAGTTTATAACTTAAATAAACATCCATCTATTGTCTATATCCACTCACCCTTACAGGGGGAGCTGGTTCCTTTCTCCATCAGTCCTCTGACCTGGGACAGCTCACCTTTCCATTGCAGGGCCTCAAGTGAACACAAACAAATAACCAATTTGAACATTTATCATGAAACAATTTATTGTAAAAATAGAATTCAGAAAAAGTTGATATGCTTATCTCGATTTATTCCAACAAAGTCATGACTGTTCACACCTGAGAATGTGAATGATTGTGGCTCACAGCTTCAGAAAACATGTTTGATGTCGTAGTCGATTAATTCGTGGGAAAAGTTGCTGACTGGACAGTTTTCCACCGGAGTCACTGACACCCTCACATCCTCCACAGGGGGTATCATTTAAAAAGAGCAAAAGAATGGCAAGTTGAGTGGAAGAAAAAACAGCGATAGCTTTTATTTCTCTCCGAAATAAAATTTGGGAGAGATTGGAGACTCGTAGACTTGTAAGGGTGAATATTTTGCCCTTTAAATAAAGGGGGTGAGGAGCAAGAACAGCTTCTCACTACAAGAAGCATAGAATCGATGGTCAATGGTGCCTCTTTGATAAAACACACAGGAGCAGAACCAACACACTGTGAGCACAGCAGGGCTTTTATCACCGTGTATGTCTTATGAAAATTATAATAGAAAAGCCTGGCATGTCAATAAATGGGTAATGACAACAGAGCAATCTGAGGTAGATGCAGAGACATAAAGTGAGGAGTGTTTCTTGGGCATGGTGCTGCTGTAATAATGTGACACAGAACGTGATGTGTGTTTAATCCAGAAGAGATACAGAAAACTATCTGGTCCTGCGCGCAGAGCAGCAACAGAGATAAGACTTAACGTGTTAGTGATGCACAAAGAGAGAAAACTGGACTGAGAGAACTAAAAGAGAGGGATTGAAGCCTACAGCAGATTCCTCCCAGCTTGTGTAAATTGTATAAAACATGTAAGCATTGTATATTTTTTTCCTTTTCCCTTTTCCCTCTGGATATTGAGTGCACCTTAGCGAGTGCAGCGAGCTGAAAGGAGGAAAAGAACCTTGAACAACCAAGCCTTGAATGCTGAAAAAAGTGCACCTTAGAGAAGTAGCTTTATGACTACTTCTCTAAGATGTAGTCATACAGAGGTTGTTTTTTTTTCCCAACCAGAAAGACTGATAATGAAAAAAATTTAGAGCCATTTAAGCACACACTTTTAGCTGCTGAGACTTTATATTTATAAGCGCCAGAGAATCTATGGAGTATTGTAAAGAGGAAGACGATAAAACACCAAAACCAGCAAAGCAGATGAGTTGAAGGCTGCTATTAAAGCAACCTCTACTCCTATTACGCTTTAGCAGAGTCAGAGGCCGATCATATATACTATACTGTACCTGGAGACACGTTTCAGTAGGCCTCACGTTTCTGTGTTGAACATCTACTTACTGGTCTTATTCCTGAACTGAGCTACTGAAATAAATTAACATTTCCTGATATTCAAATTTCCTGAGATTGCATCAAGAAGTTTGGTTTCAAAGTTAACTGGATAACTAAGCACTGCTAAGACCAATTCTGAACTGACTAAATCCCATTGTGCTGCCTTTCAGAGCAACATGACCTCATCTCCCGGGTTGTCAAGACATGTCATCCTCCTCATGCAAACACTGCGAGGCTTATTCCTGACTCCCAGGATTAAGAGATCCCTGGCTGTGGCCACTTACACACCTCGATTCACACACATACTCAAAAAAGACTCTAGTAACAGCAGGCAGCAGCTTTCGCTGTCCGAAGGGATCACAGAGTTTGGTCTCGTGTGTTTGGGGACAGCATGTGTATAATGATGAGTAAACATGGCGCCCTGGTTGTTGCCCGCAGCTGTAGGCCTGATGCCAAGTGATGGGCAATATGTTAAGAGGGAACTGTTTGCACTGTTGCTGCCGGTGTTTTTTTATCCTCACAACCTCCACACTTTTCTTACGTACCCTGATATGATTTTTTTTTTTTAAAATTTTATGGCTTTATGTTCGTAACGACCACAGACAACGGCAGAGATTGCAAGCTGACACAGAAGATGCCCTCTTTATTTACGTTTCACATGACATACAGAATGGAAACAAATGTTAGTTTTTTGGGGTTTTTTACACATTTTGAGTTGCTGCCGCCTTATGCAACAGGTGATGTGAACTGTGACAGAATCAAACTTTGAGTTGTTATATAATGTTTATGAGAAATTGTGTCCACGAGGCTTACAGAGCAACCTTTTTCTCAGTGGGGCTCAGCTGGACGCACGTTATCCTCCATCCTCACATTTAGAGCAGCAACAACAAACAGTAGTCAACCTATTGGGCACAAATAAGAAACCATCTGCATGTGCTAGGTTGTTTTTTTTTCTTTCACAAAAAAGAAAAACAAAGGGCAAGTTTCTCTTTCTGTTGGAGGAAGAACAGCGTCTATCCTGGAGAACAGCAATAAACACGTAACAATATCCTGTAACACAATTGGATTATCACAGGAGCTGCATGACATGTTGTAGCATGCAGCACGGCGGCCTTGAAGAGAAACACACAACGGCACAACCAGAAAAGATAAAATAAAAAAAAACCAAAACATAGAGCAGCAATTTAGGAAAACAAAAATAAGAAAAAAAAAAACCCACAGATGGACTGTAAAATTAGGCCGATTTCTGTTGATTTTCTCTTGTTGGTGATCAGAAAGCTAATGGCAAAAAAAATGTTTTTCACAGATTCAATAAATGCATTACAATTAATGACTCCCACTATTTTTAGTCAATAGATCGGAGAAAGGTTAGGAACAAATGCATCGATGCAAAAATCCTGCCACCCCTTCATATACAAAATTGTTACAAAGGAAGCAGAACAAATTGTTTCCAGAATCAGAATTGGTCAACATTTTGAAAGAAGAGCTCAAATATAGTGAGACAGGCCAGGAAGGACTCAGTTGGTGCATCTCTGATCTAATGTATCTTTAACAGTCTCTATTTCTAGTTTTCCTCGCATTAAAAAGACCTTTGAGGTCCATCAGATATACCCGGCCTGTGGTGGGATAAACAGTCGTCCAGTCAAGCAGAGCTGGTTCGTGCTATGTGGAGGAGGATGTCTTCTGATCAGACAGCAGCTGTGTGGAAGTGCTCTCCTTATTTTCAGAGGTCAGACTCGTTTCATCCCCGTCAGCATCCGTGTCACTCTTCTCAGAGCTCTGTGGCTCATTGGTCTCATTCTGACAGGCGGCCGGACCCGAGGCGTCACCCTGGTTCGACGTGGACTTGTGAGAGGAGCTGAGGGAGTTTGTGGGCTGAGCTGGATGGCCGTCGTGTCCTGCAGGGTGTGCTCGCTCATCTCCATCTCGAAGGCGACCGTCCCCATCCGCATCAGCCCCCACTTCTCCCCTCCCTGGGTCTTCCGAGCCATGTGGGACGAGGGTCTCCTGCTGACCACGCAGCAGGCCGTGAAGAAAGCCAGAGCCAACAGCAAGAGGAGGGGCCCGATGATGATGGGAGGGTTGGCCGCCAAGCTGAAGGTGCCGAAGGCGAAAGCTCCGACCAGGGTGATGTTGATGCCGGCCAGCATGATGCACAGGCCGCAGGCGCAGCACAGAGCCGGGGAGGGCAGGTTCTGGTACCGCAGGCTGCGCCGCTCGGGGATGTTGCTGGGAGCGGATGGTCTTGATTTCTCATCAGGTAACACCATGTCTTAACAGGAACAAACGAAGCACTTCATCACTGCACACAGAGTTTTGTGGAAGAAAGTTTTAGTTATTGGTACATTTCTCAACGTCTCAGTCGTCATGTTGGAGAAACTTTAAGCAAAAGTGTCTCCAAAGTAACATGACAGAGTGTCATGTATGATCAAATTGTCTTCAGTCAGAGGCTTCTGCAGAGTATCTGTGATACGGACCGTTACAGGAGGTTCTCCCTCCCCATAACCATCACAATCTACAACTATTTGAAGAAACATTTCATTTTATTTCAGGACGAATGAAGGATTTTTGATTTGAGGCACACAGATCTACACAGGTAAAACTGAAAGAATCACATAAACCATTAGTTACCTTTTATTGAACCCGTCGTCCTGCTGGGCGCCTGGCCGCGCTCCGTCTCTGCATCCTGTTGCACAGCAGCTGCGGGATGAATGTTGTCTCTCCCTCCAGCAGGTGAACAGCAGAGAGCAGCTGCTGCATTTCTCGCTTATCACCACTGGGAGCGCTAAAGAGTCCATTCAAACGAACTGTCAAATCATCCTCATCCAAATATCCTTTCCTCCGACAAGGAGAACTTTGACAAAATAGGAATCAGTTAGTTACTGATTTTTAAACCATTAAAAATAATTACTGAAAGGTTTTTATTTAAGGCTATTACAAAAGTAAAAGTCACTGAATAAAAACCAAAATACTTCTTCTCAGATGTTATATAAATCATAATGACAAACTATTTCAGAGGAAGCCTGTTTCTTTTTTTTTTTTTTTTTTTTTTCCACCAAGCAATTATTTTCTACATCCTTCCCACTCCCTTTGGCCTTCGGCTCATACAAAAGAGCCTTTGAAAATGAAAACTACTGACATCCCCTGAGTCAGAGCTAGTATATTAAGAGATAACCGTTACACAAGAGGTGATGTTTCAACATATTTTTATTGAGAACACAGCATCCCAGTGGAAATCTGCTCCATGCACAAGAACAGCTTTGCTCATCAGGTCCTCCATCAAAGCTCCGCGGGGCTCAGTAATTGCGTACCCATTACTGCATCTCATGTGATGCCATTACAACCAGGCATGAGGAGGGCGGGGGGGCTCTTTTTATGATTCATAAAAACAAGCGCGAGGGTTTTAACATGGCAAGTAATTGTTTCCTGATGTTGTCTCAGAGCAAATCTCTCTTAATTCCTGCTTGACAATGAAAGCTCTCAGTTGCTGAAGAGATGGGGTGACCATGGCAACAGCGCGAGGGGGGGTTCTGTTCGAGGGCGGCATGCACACTTAAAAGGGTTAAAAGAAGTTCAGGTGGATACTGCAGAACCGAACATGAACCGAAAACCAAATTAAGTCAAAATACTTTTAGATTCGTGAGACAAACATCAGCTTGCTTAATCCCTTTTTCTTCCATGTTCACATTACCAGATATCAAACTGAACAAAACACACTTACAAAAATAAATCCCTTCAATTACTTTAGGCTAATTTCTTACTATCAAATGTAACATGAAAATAAATCCCTTTGACTTTCACAACTATCTACAACTTAAAAGGCAAGAATCACAGCTCAAGTCAACAAAAAAAAAAAAACCCACTCCAAATATACTAAACAACTGAGATCAGAAAAAAAAATTTTAAAAAATAAATATTTATTGTGGTGTTTCTTTTTTGTTGTTGTTTTTAGAGCAAAACAAAACCTATCTGGAGGATTGAAATAAAAATAAAAAATAAAAATAATGCTCTGCATACATTATATTCTCCTGGTACCACAGAAGCCCATTCAGACAACTTCAAAGAAATTGAGTCATAGCCATGCATTTCAATGTTAAAATTATAGGTTGCAAATATATTACTGAAGATTTTTAATTAAAATTATGAAATTTGAAGTCACAATTCTCAGTTATGGTTCATAAAATAAGTTATAATTCCCATTAAAAACGTTATGAGGTAGATAACCATCCTTTTGACTTCGTACCTGGACTTATAATACACTTACTGTTTAAAAAAAAATTTTGCTGTTGCAAAACAAAGAAAAAATGGAATGAAAAACACAGTAAGATTGTTTGTCTCGAAAATATATGTTACCTATTATAAATGTATATTTAATTGGCTTGACTTTAAATAATATATTTAATAATTATTATAACCTCATAGTTATAACTTTAACGCTCATAAATGGTGACTACAAGTTTATTTTTTTTCAAGTGGCACAAATGGGCTTCTCTAGCATTCAGTCAAACTAAGTTCATTTTAAAGTACAGCAGTGCTACAGGTAGGTTATGTTGCAGTGAATAGATCCTTCATTCTAGCACCTGAATTTCACACTCATGCAATTACACAGAATGACATTAACTGGCAATATTAATAAAAGGTCTGGTTTTCTCCAAGAATCATCCACTTCTATCTTTCAAACACAAACATCCAATCACATCCACATATGGGCTTTAAGAAGCACAAATCATCCCTTTTCAGAAGCTTAGTAATAAAATTAACATACTGAAGAATTCACAGCTAAAAAAAAAGAGAAATAAAATCAGAAAAAAATAAATTATTTTTGCGCAAGGACAGTAAACAGCTGCACCTCTAAAACGCTGTTTTGGTTATGATACGTCCTTGAATTATCTGCTGGTAACAACATAGGTTTTGTTGTTGGCTTTTTGGTTGAGAATTACCAATAAATACATCTGTAAAGCTTAAGAAATACTTTTTTTAAAAGCGAAAAGAGTTTAAAACCTAGGCAGCTTAAAAAGTGTCGGATGTAAAGTTGGTCAACTCTGATGCCATGTGAGTGCTCCAATAAGACTCCCTGTGCATACAAAGAAACAAAACAAACCAAACAAGCAAAGAATAAAAAAAGAGCCAGGAGAATCTGATATCGGTTATTGAAGACAACCAGGAGGGAAGTAGTGTTGGCTCAGGCTGCGAGGTCATCGGAAACAGGGGAGAGGTCCCCGCTGCGCAGAGCGTTGGACTGGGCCCGTCTGCGGGCCAGCCGGGACTTGGAAGGAGGGGACAGCCTCATGGAGCAGACGATGGACGCCGAGTCCTCCTGCTGCTCGTCGTGCTGGGAGAGCTGCCGGTTAAAGGCGATGGCTTCTGCTGCAAACTGGGTCAGGTCCTTGGTGCTGCTGTTCCTAAAAGGACGAGATTCGTTTTTAACCGTCAACGCTGTCCGCACGACACACAACAAGCTAATTTCTTCAGATTGGTTGACCACCACCTCAACACTCTAAAAAAAAAAATAAAGTCCTTTTCAACTCAAAATCATTTACTTCTCCCTTCCGCTGCCTCAAATGTGTTTGTTTTGTTTCAAAGCATCGTAAAGACATAAAAACTCATAAAGCAAACCTCTGTAGGACACGAGGAGTTGGAAGACCTCTCTCTGGTGCATTCTGTATATATATATAAAAAAGGAATAAAACAGTTTACTTACAGGATCAAATCAAACAACACAAGTCCTAAACCTGAACATAAGTGAATAATACCGACCCCCTGTAACCAAGGATGCTGCAGGACCTGAGCAGCGCTGAGGCGCAGAGTGGAGTCCCGAACCAGCAGCTTCGATATGAGATCCTTGGCTCCGTCTGTGACGTGAGCCCAGTCCTTGTCTGGAAACTCGTACTTGCCCTCCTGGATGCTCTCAAACAGGTAACTCTGAGGAAAACAGTACGACATAATCTTTCTTCCTTCCAAAAATACATATGATCACATTTTAATAGACGTTTTAAAAGACATAAATAAATATGGTGGCTAACGTTGCATGTTCAGCTTCAGAAGTGACTGATGTACAAAAGGTATTTCTTGGTATAATTTTCTTAAACAGTGAAACCCTGGATCTTCATGGTGAGTAAGTCAAACTTTTTTTTTTTAAAACATATCGTTGTTTAAGATGGTGCTCCACAAGAGCAAAAAAAGAGAGCGCTGAACTCACTGAAGTCCAAAGGAAGACAGTTCAGAAACTTAAAATCTGCGTCTCCTTTATCCCAGACATGCATTTCTTTCTGGTGTAAAGATAATCATTTCAGTGTCGTCTTCATCCGACTTTGGTGGAGATGCATGCATTAGTAGGTTTGCTATTGTGTCAGTCTCTTTATTTTAGGTCTTTTTCCTTCCACTTCATAATTAATGACAGTGTTGGCCCATCCCATAAAGTCCTAATGAAATACAGAGGAATCTGTGGCTGCAATATGACAAAAGAGAAAATGCTCTAGGGTTGGAGAAACCTAGAGCATTAAGATGCTTTATGTTGGTGCGTTTGCATAAATAAACTTGAAATACTCCTTGTTGAACATTTACAGGAATTTAATTTAATGGCAGTATAATAGAATCAGCAGCATTTTGCTTATATGCACCACAAACTGCAAAACAACTGAAACACTGATGTGATGTGTATGATTTTTCATCAAAATGTCATGTTTTCTATGGTATTTTATTTAAAACTTTGTAATTTTGTGTTTTTATTACATAATGCACCTTAAACCACTTTGCTGCTAAAATGTGCTATACAGATCAAACTAATTTATTCATTAACACAAAGACCTGCTATTTGCCATTTCTCTGGAGTGTCACCTATTTGATACATGCAATGATTTATGTAAGCATTAATTTATTTTACTTGCATGGTGCTGGAACTGTAAAGTTCCATCAATGCATGTAATAATGTGTTTTTGCCAGACTTTATACAGAAACTAATTTGAGAGCATACCTGGCAAGCTCTGCATGCTTCCCCCCGGTCCCATCCGCAGTCAGTGCCACAATGGCCTGTGAAGGGGGGGCTTCCACTCAGCAGGATGTAGAGGATGACGCCGAGGCTCCACAGATCACAGCGCTTGTCGTAGAAGGAGGCCTCGTCGGTGAACGCCTCCACCACTTCTGGAGCCATGTACTCCGCGGAGCCGCACTAAGGGAGCCAGACGTCAGCGTGTTAAAAAGTCACATCCAAGTCGTAAATCGCAGTTTGGAGCGAAATGTTATGAGCCTGTACCGGCGTGGTGAGCTCTGGCGTCGTTATGGGAGTACAGGCACTGCTGAGCTTTACTCCACTTCCCAGATCAAAGTCGCAGATTTTTACTGGTGACACCTGAGAGAAAACAGAAAGGGGAAGGACATTTATTACAGCCATAACAAATATGTACAGGGATAACTGTCTCCCTTAAAGCTTAATAACGTCACTTACCCGGTCAGTGTATTCACACAGGATGTTTTCCAGCTTGAGGTCCCTATGAGCAATTCCTGAGAAGTAAAAACACACTCCAAAATAAATCTTTTTCATGTCAAGATTTGAACATATAAACTGTTCAGAAATAAATGTACCCTTTGTGTGGAGAAAGTCCAAAGCTTGCGCAATGTCCCGGACTACCTTGCTGGCCTCCAGTTCATTAAAGTGCTTTCGGTTCTGGATGTGTGTAAGAATGGACCCTGCGGGAAGAGACGAGGATTACAGGGCCTTGCAAAAGTTTTCAGGTATGGAGGAATTTTCTGCCATAATCTGAAAGCAGGAGTTCATATCTTTTGTTCTCAAAACTTTAATACTTTTGCTAACATTTTCACTTTGAAAGCAGGACTTGACGTCTTTCTTCTAAAAACTTGAAATGCTTGTTCTCAAAACTTCTCCTTGAAAGTTGAAAGTGTTGTACAGACTGAAAATGTGTGCTCATGTATTTTGGCAGAAAAATTCCTCCATATTCACGCTCCTTTTAATTTTTAGCGTTTTGAAAAGAAATTCACAATTTTCTAAACTTTTTTTATGCTAGTTCAACACATAAAATCCCAAGGAAATAAATTACATTTCATGGTAATAATTAGAAAAAGCACAAGAGTTATGAATACGTTTAGAAATACTGAGAAACCGATATAAAAAAAACATGTCAGATGTGTGCAGACGGCACCGTTGGCACTTCATACTTGCCTCCACGCAGCTTTTCAAACACCAAGTAAAAGTACGAGCTGTCTTCAAAGAACTGGATCAGCTCCAAGATGTTCCTGAACAGAGACATTCAGAGCTGTTTAGAATCAGTTGCATTTATGCTTGAGTGTGTTTTTAACAGAAATGATGAACAGATCGCATGAACTCACTTGTTTCCTTGACACTGATAGAGAGTCTCCACCTCTCGAAATACTCTGCTCCGGCTGTGCCCTGCGGCCTTTTCTACGATCTGCCCAAAACGACACGCAAGACGTTTTTAGTTGTTTATACAAAAACACGCGGTTGTGCTTATCTGACAAAAAAAAAAAAAAAGAATTACTCACTTTCACAGCAAACTCTTGTCCATTTTGCAGACTCACACATCCTTGAACTTTAGCATACGCCCCCTGACCAAGCACCTCATCTGTCAGTTTGTACAGATCTATGCGAGAGAAAGCAGGTCATTGACACGACTGTTGCTCATTGTCAAGCAATGAGGACGACACTGTCAAATAACTTCATTACCATTAAAGGTGCCTGTGAAGTTGTCTGTTGCTCTAGTCCGTTTCTTCTTTCTCCTTTTGGAAAAATCTGGGATGTCAACCGGCTGACTTTTCTCAATCTCTGGAGCAGAGCAGAAAAATTACACGTGTAGATTAAGAGTTAACATTTGCCGGGATGTGCTACCATTTAAATGAGCACGAGTACAGCTGCTACAACCATTACAAGTGGTGCATACCTGATGTACCCTGCGAGAGGGGCTCCGGTTCTTCCGTGATGTTCCCATTGTTCTGGATTCTGGCACAGGTTTGTCCTACTTGGCCCGCAGCCAGGGGGTTACCCTGTAACGCAGAGAAGCAGGCCGAACAGCCAGGGGAGGGAGAAAGGGGAAAAAGCGAGAGCAGCCAGGGAAATTAGGTGGTGGTCCAGCAGAAAAAGCAAGAAAACCAATGAATAATATGTTATTCATTGGATGTTTGATTTTGCTTGGCTTGGATGTTTGATTTTGCAAAATCTTGTTCCAACAATTTTCTTTATAAGAAATCTAAGTAAAGTTATAGTTGTATTTCTATCATTAGGAACCCATCTCAACCCTGGGTACAAATGCAAATCTTCACCCAACCTTTTAGAGTGAATGACTCATGAATTATGGTCGAGCTTCTGTTTTTATTCTATAAAAAAAAAAAAAATTTGGAAAGGGATAAGTAAAAATAAGCCAACAGACAGTCTAAAATCAAACGACTGGAAGTATGTCAAAGGTCAGGATCCACACAAAGTAAAACATTTAGATAAATGCATAACAAATTATAACTTTGACGGCCATCTAAATTAATGTTTTGATTGTTTATTCTATGTTGCACGACTTTGTGTTTGTATGTTTGTTATGATGTAAAGCACTTTGAATGCCCTGCTGCCGAACTGTGCTATACAAATAAAATTTGATTGATTGATTGAGTGATTAATCAGATAAGGCCAGGCAGAGTGAGAACTTCTACTCATTCTCACTCAACAGTCAGCTCAAAGTCCTGAAACGCATTTCAGGAAGTGAAACCAGGGAGATCTTAAGAAACAGGAGCAGACCAAACCTGGTGAGGATGCTTGATGGTTTGCAGCTCCGACATCCCGCTGTGCCTCACCATATCTGCCAACTAAAACATCACAAACGGAATTAGTGAGAAATTCAGTGGAAAAGGTTGCCAGTAATGTGTAATAACAAGTTACTGCGTGTAAAGAGAAGGGATCACATGTAAAGAATTTGAGCTATGACAGTAAATCACCCAAGTACAGAATTATGTAGCTTCTGCTGAAAGGCATGTCTGAATTTGTCAAATATTTTCAGTTTGGGTGCATTCAGTCAAAAACGGATCGGCAACAGATTGTAAAGTAAATATTTGCTTTACACTTATTGATTTTTGTTTTCTACGAAAGTAAACTTAAAGTCTTTTTTTAACAGAATGCGGCTGTTGCTAAGTCATCAACAACCTGATTCGACCAAAAGTATGGAATTAGCAGCTCTGTTCGTAAATAAAACATCCCTTGTTTTTTTTTTTTATTATTTCCCTCTAGCTACTTAGCCATCCGTGGCTAACTTTAGCTAACCAGCTAGGCTAACTTCTTCCATAGATTCATTCCTAGTTGCTTGACTGTTGACGATGAGGCTGTCGAATAGTCCCACAAATGCAGTTAGATAAACTATAATAATAATAAAAACACTCTGACCTGGACTCCAGAGCAGCCAAATCCTTCCTGTCAAAGCCTCCGCCGCCAGCTGATGTAAGCTCCCATTGCTAACTGAGATCAATCAGTCAGGCAGCCAATGACGCACAGGGCGGGAAAACACATCAACAGACTGTCGGCCCGCCCCTTTTCGGTTTCTCCGTGTTTCTATTCGTGGAGACGTGACGTTACGTGTCTATACGTGACTGGCTCCGCCTCAATCTACGTAGAAGGGATTTTTTGTACGTGACGAGAGACGTTTTTTTACGCCGCCTCGCCCCTTTCAGAGTAAGTCAGCACAAAGAGGTAGAATGTTTCAAACCGTGCCACTATCACAACCATTACTGTTTTATAATGTTGTGTATGACATTGAATAATGTCCAATTTGAATTTGGACTACGGAGGCCTAAAAGTATCACAGTTCGCCAAATAAAGAAAATGTCTAAAAGGTATTATTACCTCTATGTCTATTCAGCAGATTGTGAAATCAGTTAACAGGATTTTACAGGGGTCCCTCCCACTTTGGTTTCAGGGCTGTGGTGTCTCCCCTCAGGATGTAGACTTTGCTGTCTGGGATGTAGGAGACAAAGGAGACCATCCATATCCTCAACTTTCAAATTTTAACCCAAGACGAGGACAAAGTCCGATAAAGTGCACTTTATAAATGAATGTTCATGTGTTCTTATATGTAAATAGGATTTGTTGTTGTCTTTTGTTGTTTTTTATGTAAGCACAAAATATACAGAGTATACTTTTATATAAGTTGTTTCTAGTTAGATTACCTACTCAAACCACTTTGAGACCAATAATCTTGAAAAGTATGGTTATGGTGGGTTTTCTCTGTAGTTGCAAGTTGGATTTTCCAGGTTATTTATGCAGGTGATTAATACATTTCAAAAGGAATAATTATTTTGTTATTAAGGCCTCCATTACATGTACACTTGCTGATTTTGTTTTATTTTTAATTCCAATTTCCAGTAATTTAATGTTTATTTAGGGACAATACTGTCCATAAAAAAATAAATAAACAGAAACTGACCTGAAAAATGTTTCTTCATGCAAAAATGTTGTATTTTTAAAATAAATTTAAAGGAGGCAAAAATCTTAAAACATAAAAAGACCTAAATGTAAGTTTAGCAAAATCTTTATTTTGCTAAATAAAGATGCAAAATATTTATTTTGCATCTTGTGTACTTCACACGTGGTACTTGAACAAATAAATTCTTAACTTTTTTCTTTATTGACTTGTTTGATTACAATGGGTCAGTATGAGATTTACCATGAAGTTGAGCGTAAATTACATATTTTGCAAAAAGTAGGACACAAAAATTTACAAAGTGATTTCAATCAAACCACAAAAGCAACAATTTACACAACTGCTGACAAATGTTTAACCTTGTCTCTCTCCTAGACAAAGCAATTTGATGAGCTTCCACTGCAACAAACTGTGCTCTGGTTAGCTCTCTGCAAGACAAAATTACTTGCTACCACCATTAAGTATCTGCTTTTTATTTAATATAGGAAGTACTCCTAGATCAGCGCTTTTGTGTTTCTGTGTATGCTTTATATTTTAAAATCCGCAGTCTGTCACGAAAGATCACACTGAACCAGGTTCTGCTGGAAAGGCTAGTTTTCCGTTCCACTGTCGCTACATGCATGCCCACCACGAGGGATTGCTGCATAGTCAAAATTTGATGAATTGAGCTTGATTGCATTGTTTGATAACTAAGACCAATTTGGAACAAATGCACTTTTCTTCTTTTTTATTTTTAAAAAGAGTATTAGTTGTGAATTGCCACTATACACAAACAAAATCAAATCAACATAACATTTATATATATTTTTTGTTTATGACCCTTTACTTTTATTTTTTTGAGGGCTGCATCCAGGTATTAATCAAATGTAATCTTTTTTTGACAGATCTTGATATTTTCTAACTTAAGGGTTTTTGCTTGCGATTGGTGTGCAATATTTGATGCTGTGCTTTTACCATGCTTTTATTTTGCAGTAATCAAAAACACGCTCAGAGACATTTAATAAAAACATTTATAACCAAAAAAAGTTCATATGTCAAGTACAACACATAAAAAAACACAAACTTGAAGCAAAATCACATAAAATGCAAGGAAAAAAAGAAGTGGCGTTTCGCCAAAGGTGGATACAGAAGTATAAAGATATAGCACCACAAAACGTGTACTGTCTCTGAAGATACTGCGTCTCTTTGCAAGGGAAAGTGGAAGGCAAGTGAAATCCATGAAACAGTCTAACGTTTGGAATGTTTTACAGATGGTGTTCTCTCCAGGGGCTCAGATAACGTCATAGTGTAAACTCCTTCGTCCATGTGCTTCTCGTCAAGTACATATCTTCTCTGTCATTTCCCTCTGCAAAGCAAAACGAGGAACGAGTTAATGCAATAAATATTCAGTATTTCCAAAGAGATTCGTCGTAACAAACTGAAATTAGTTTCAAAATGAAACTGATATTTGGGTGTGAGAATTCCCGCTTTTGTTCCTCCAAGACCAATAATGAGGAAGTAAAAAAAAAAAAAAAAAAGTAATAATGCGAAAACAAAACTGAATTTTTTTTCACTGCGAATGCTAAAATAATTGTCTCATCTTCATTTTTATTTCTCCGCAGAAAGAGCTCCATAGCTCAGGCTTCATAATAAGAATAATTGAAACCTTTCGCTGGCACAGAGAACGCTGTTCTCCATCTGCTCTGATGTGATAGAGCTCTCTGCTGGAAAAATGCTACAAATTACAGATTCTTTTCTCATTACATGACTGCAAAGTCTTGGCGTGTTGTTTTAGGCCAACTGCTTCAAAGCAGTTAAAACCTCCGTTGGAAATGGAAAATTGAGGTCAAGAAACATTCATCCATTTGCCATCAATAACTGCATGGAAAATTGTCACGGAGAAAATCCAGCTGATGTGTCAAAGTGCTTTAAATTTTGTCACGCTGTAGCCCCCCGGCCCTTTTATTTTGTAAAGCAGCTCTAATGAAGTCTTGATTTTGACTGGGTCATGTTATCACAACCTTTTGACCCAGAATCAAGCTCCATTCGTCCTCCCACTAACTCCGACCAGATTTCTGGTCTCTCTTCTCTCTTTCTGGGGGGAAATATTCCTGCATCATAATGTTGCCACCACCATTTTCACACTTCTAATGGTTTGTGCAATGTTAGCTGCACTGAATCACATGTTTCAGTGCAGCTACATGTTGTTCCAAACAAAAATACAATTATGGATATCATGACCAGAGCACCTCCTTCCACATACTTGATGTATGAACTGAAAATAGTGTATAATTTCTCTTCTGTAACATAATTATGCAGTAGTTTCTGTTGGTCTAGCACTTAAAATCCCTCTAAAATTAACATAAATTTTCAAAAGACACTCAATAGGTACACATACTTTTACAAGTCATTGTTTGTCTTGTCTATGGTGAGTAGGGAATAGGTTTTCTGTTGTCTTTGTACCAACCTTGCAGACAGAAATGGTAAGTATCCTCTGCTTGATGGACAGTTAACAGAGTAGTGTGGATAAAAACTCACCAGAGGCTCCAGTTCAGAGTTATCAATGAGACTGAACTCTGAGATGAAGTAGTAGTAGTGTTTGTAGCAGGTGTTGATGTGGGCCTCAGCACCCATGCTGCAGATGCTGTCAAAGTGATGGATGTAAACATGCACAAACACCCTGAAGAGACGGCTCAGGATCTTCTTGCACACCTGCTGGAAGTTCTTGGGAAATGGTACACCTAAAGGAAAGAATCAGGAAATAAATAATTTGCGATTTTTATGTCGACATTGTGACATTGGGTTTTGACCAATTAGGGCTTTGACTACAAAAAAAAATGTCATCTGAAAACTGTTGTGTTTCATTCTTTTATATATGAAGTCAAGACAATAAAACAGTTTTGAGAGAAGTCAATTCACTGAGGTACGCATCTGTACTATATGATTGCACCCTATTATAAAAACAACAGCAGCTCAATCGGAAACATCCTAAACATCCTTAGAAATACTTTAAGTGCAATAACCCAAATGGTACATAAACGTTTTGCTAGTCGTACACAACAGTATAATTGTTGTGCATGTTAGCCTATAAATGTTTATAAATTCATTTAGGACAGTGATGGAAAAGCTATCAAATTGTGGTTTTTCTGGAGTCTTGCAGAGGATAGTTTTGATCTGAGCGCCAACTACTGAACTATCCCTCATTTATGCAGGCACTTCTCACCTCTCATTAAATCAATGATTATGCTTGCCATTAAAAAATATTGCCACTGTTATCTATTTTCTGCTAAATGCCAATATCACTTTCTAATTAACCTCATCTTGAACTGGATCCTCTGGTTGGAAAGCATAATGAGGTTGCATAGCAGGTTGTCACCCAAACACATCACTGCACAAAACGCCTGGTGCTCTCTCAGATGATGCACTCAGTAACCCCTTTTGTTTGTAAAGTTCTCACACACACCTACTCTGGTGGGGAAGATGTCCTCATTGTTGATTAGAGACTCTATCCAGTCCATCAGCAGGTTCATGTACTTGATGGCAGGCAGCTTGGTGGGCTTCTTGTAGTCCTCACCATCCTGCCATCTGTACTCGTACTTCAGGCCCCCGGACATGATGGGGCATGTGCGCTCACTGCAGTACTCGCTGACGGTGCCATAGATCAGGTTGATCCTGTTGAAGAAATCCACCACGTGAACCGCGATCCAGTCGTTGAGGTTCTCCCCCTCAGGCAGCTGTACCACCTTCCTCAGGTCCAGACCTGACTTGAGCGAGGCCTGGGCCTTCTTGTAGAGTTCGAAGCGCTGTGTGCCGGGCTCAAAGCGCTTCCTTGGCCTGAATGTTTTGGCTTTGCTGAACACTTGTCCGAGACACAGCGCCATTGGCTCAGCCACTTCCCCCGAGATAAGGGGAGATTAGGGTCTCCACAATGAAGAATAAGTTTGAGTTTGATAAAGCTGAGCTTCCTGAGTGAATCAGAGGGAACAGCCTGGTTCAGGTTACCACGGGTCTGTCTGTCATGTGAAGATTTCCAGCTGAAATCTTTCTGTAAAGAGCAACAACAGATGTGTTAGACATGTCTCTTTCCTGTCAATCTACTGGTTCAGTCACTGTCAGTCCAAAATTGTAAAGGAAACAGCACAAAATCCTACCAGTCGAACATGCAAATGGGTTTAATTTAGAATAAATTAAAAAAATGTTTCGCTTCATCAGCTGGGATCAAATCTTCCTAAATGTTCACAATGCATGAACGTTTTTAGGGATTTTATTTGATGGACCTTGACGTAGACACAGTAAGCCTGCATAGTTGTGATGTGAAAATCAAGCATGTTATTTTATTTTATTTTTTTCTTGCGGTTCAACCTCACTGAGTCAGTGTTAAAAAAAGAAAAACAATTTTTCTTCTCTGGCACAACCAAAACTAAACTTCTTCAGCAGTGACATGGAAGATGGTTGTAGTTGATGGGAAGATTAATTGACCTAATAAAGAATAAAACTGGAAGGAAAGCTGTTGGTGGCTGCAAAAGTGTGGTGTTCTCCTTCCAACAGAACATTATAAAATATAAAAATGGAGCTCAAATGAGCTGAGAATGAGCTTTGGCCCAGTCAAAGTCCAGAATTAAGTTCAATTTAAAATACATAAGGGGCTCTAATTATTCTGAGATACAGAAGGTTTGTAAAGAGAAAAGAGTAAAATTTATGTGTCTAGACAACAATCTGGTGAACAGCAGATGAAAAGGCACAGCATGATTGGATCTGCATGAATATGTGGTTTCAAACTGAGGTGAGTTTCACTAAAACCCCTCCAGCTTCAGCACACAACATGTATGCTGCTGAAGCAGTGGTGTTTTGTCAAATGTGTAGTTTACAACAATATAGTAAACACAGCATAAAAGCAGAGAGGAACAACTATTATTAAGGTCACACTTTTGGAGGAAGAGAAAAGAATGACTGACAAGCAGCAACATTTCATTTTATTTTCCATGTTGACGGAAAAGAGAAGAACGAAATACAGCAGTGGGACACACAGTTACTGCATCGGACCAGGACCGAGCAGGGAGAGTTTAGATTTTTAGTCCGACTGCATGTGCTTCTTCGGACAATTCCTCCTCTAGACTATCCATCGTGCTCTCTGGCTGGAAAAAGAACTTCTAGAAGTTAAGTAATTGGGGCTGTCTTTCACATTAACAAACACAAAATTCTGACCATCGTTCATCAGAGGGACGAAAAGTTCGTCGGGGGATCGTGACAAGAAGGGGCGGACAATATGAAGATGTGAACAAAATGATGCAAAATCACTCGATCATACAGAAACCTGAAGCAGTTGACTGAAGTAGACTAAACACAAAGGCAAGCCACACTCTTTAGATTTTTATTTGAGAACGTTTTTTTTTTTCTTTTTTTTGAAAACTCAGTTTTCTTTCCACTTCCCAGTGAAGCACTACATTTCCAGACCTTTTCTTGACCAAACTGTTACGATAATTTGAAAGTAAACCATGTAACAATAAACACACAAATAACCTCTGAGGATAAGTTGTGCCTTTATTAGCGCCTTTGAGGTCTGCGAGCAAAATGACCTTCTCGGTTGGCTTTAAAAATAGCAGCAATTTGTTGGAACAAGAGTCAGGCCACTCGAGTCAAGCCTAATTAAGAAAATAAATGCCACACAGTCACAGTTCATTAAATGTCCTCAGTGAACTGATCTCATTGGTGAGATGGAACATCATGATAGAGACCCCTAAATCTTTTGGTAAATAAAACTAAACAAGAAACAGCAAAGTGAAAAAAAAAAAAAAACTTTTTAGAAGAGATTAAAGTTTGTTCAGTAAGGCAAGAAAAATGTATTTGGGGTCATGAAGAGCTTGCTAAGTGAGTTGTTTTAATTATTCCATCGTGTTTACTTGAGAAGCTGCCCTTTAATTTTGAGCTATAAACGCACATGGAGTCACCACAAGTTTGACACGGTGAAGAGTAAGGTTGCAATACGACACTACGGTATATCCGCATTTGTGTCCCGAGTCCCATTTTTAACTGCAGATCTTACCATTTCCTGTTGCTTTTTCCCTTCCTGAAGCCACCATGCCTTCTAAAAAGCAGGAACTTCTATCATTTGACTCCACATTACAAACCAAGATGTGGAAACATTTGTACATTTGTGCACTAAATGGTTTTGTTTGAATAGGTCCTAACAATGACATTATAGTTTTAGATGAAAAGACAAAAAGAAACACAGGGACTAGTTCTCAGTAAAAAGCAGCATTCACACTGGGATTGCTCTCAGTTCACCAGAGTGGAAGAGTGAATACGTGGTCATGGGACAGCAGCTGATGTGCCAATAAAAGAAAAAAAAGGGGGAGGCACATTTCCAGAGTTTCGTTTGATAAGTATGGGAGACCTTTTTTCAGCCAAAAGCAAAACACACACTAAACTAGTTTCAAAACACATCAAGAACTGAGAACATGACAGTCAAAACGACAACAAAGTGACGTTAATTTTGTTCACTCTGCAAGTCCCAACAACCGCAGGCTAAAACAGGTCTAATCATGTTCCGGGAATAACAGACACTTCATGCATGCTTTTCTGATCTTAACAGTGTCTCTGACACGCCGGAGTAGCAGAAGTAGACTAATGAAAGAGAAAAACAACTCCTACAGAACAGATAGGATAACAAATAAAAGAAAAACAAAAGAAGAATGTGAGATTAAGTGAATGGATGAAACCTCAGCACTGTACCTCACTGAAATCCCTCGGCGGAGAGGCTGGGATGTGGTGGAAAGTTGCTCAGAGAGGATTATGCTCCTTGTGGAAGTCAGAGCCAGCTGTTCCCTCTCTGACTGCTCTCAATCCTGCCTCTCTGATGGTCAACCGGCAGTCCGAGTGGAGCTCTGACTTTGCTCGGCAGCACAGCCAACACAGAAAAGCATAAAGAAAAACTGTTTGGTTTTTCTTCCTGTGGATGATGTCACATCCTGACTTTGTCTGCTGGCCTCTGCTGTATACGAATGTATGTCCACATGTGGGTGTGTTTGTAGAGAACCTATAAATTTAAATAGAAGAAGCCTTCCCAAAGCATGACTCTGCCCTCTTTCTTTTCTTCTTTTTTTTCCTTTTGTCATTCAGTAAGACGAGTAGCCAGCCCACTTACTTCACCCAAGCTCAGCCCTCTGGTAAAAGTCCTAAGAAAACAACCCCTTCTCATGAACCACATGTTAGACAGAGGCAGAGATCCCAAAAGCATTTCTGGATGCCTGGGAGTCTGCTTGTCTTTTTTTTTTAAAGTCTCAATACCATACCATTAAAATTCCTTGCGTTGTAGAAATTCTTGAGCTAAATTTACAGTGCTCAGAAAAGGGGCACTGTATCACATGTTTATCACATATTAATGTGATAAAATTTGAATCGTGACTGGGCCACCCTTAGAAGGTAACTATTCTTTAGGTAGTTGACCTTCCCTTTTGTCTTGGAGTGAATGGGTGTCACTGAAGTATGGGTGTCTGTTTCTAGAGTGAAACCCAACCTGGCAAAAAAAAAAAGCTGAGTATGGACTCGTTGTTAACGGGTGCCCTCTTGTGTAGGAGGAATACGAGTGTAAACATACGTGTGGGCTATGAGATAAGTTAACATCTGGAGTTTGAGTGAGTTGTTTTTAAAAGGTATACATTATCTCAACAAGCCTGATTGGCTCAACTGGCTAAAGACAAAGTCAACAAGTTAGAGAGACAGAGAAACATTTCTTTGAGTCTGGTTCTGCTGGAGGTTTATTTATCTTAGAAGCACGTTTCTCCCTAAATAGCTTTGTAGAATTGTAATTATTTTATCCAAACTGGACACGCTGAATATTTCATGCTAATTTTAACTGCTACCTAAAGACTTATGTGAAGGCGGGTGTGTATTTTGCTTTGTTGCAAGGATTGTTATATATATATATTTTTTTATGGCCCTTTTGTGAGCCACTCTCCCACTCCCGTTAATTACTAATGAGATGTTGTTAAGCACTTTCATTAACTTTAAAGCGTGGGTTCAATTTATTTTAACGAGCTTGCTAGAGGTACCTAAGATTATGCCATCACTAATTTATTAAAAATTATCATGGCATTTTTCACACTGAATAAAGTTTGGATTTTTCCTAAATTATTGATGTGTAATGGTACCACTGCTGTTCTCTTTATTTCTATATGTGCTTTCATCTATATAGATAATTTGAACAAATTGGCCATCTCTGTATTTTTGCACCATTTCAAGCTGGGAATCCAGAGTACTGTCAGAATCAGTCATCTGCTGTAGTAACCATATATATTCACTAGATGTCACTAGATTTAATGTGATAGATCTGCACCATGAGCCATGAGAAAGTTAAAAATAGAGAATTGCAATTGATATGTTTAATATATTTGAGCTTTGGAAAGAAATAATTTGTTCACTTTTAGAAAAATTTCTCAAGATTAAGTTTCTAGATGACCTCACAATGTAGTAAGGGAGTCAAGACAGTACACTGTAACCACATTGAATAAAGGTCCAAAGCTGAAAATTTACAAAGAATTTAGATATTTTTGTAAATATCTAAATTTTTATACTGTAAAATCTGTTTTATTTAGTCAATTTTAGTTGAAATATTTAGGCCAAGGTTCTGAAACTTGGAGCTGTGCAACAAAAAGTGGCTCTTCATATCTTCCACAACGGATCTTCATAACTTTGGGTAAAAATGATCAAGGACAGGCAAATGTTTTTAAATAAAGCTATAAAAACTAATGAAAGTTTTTAATTTCTCATTTTTTTTTCCATGGAACAATGTCACTGAATTTCCACCACAGAATAAACCTTAAAGAAAAAAAAAAGATGTACTTCTTTTACTCAAAACCAACATGAATTAGTGAATTTTTTTTAATAAAAACAAATTTTTTATGGTAGATATTTACTAATAATTCTCAGTACTTCTAAGTCATCCTTTCTCAAAAGTTAATGTAACATTAGCAATTGAATTTGTTTTATTTAGCTGGACTGAGAGCAAAAATGTCTGTTTGGATTAAGTTTTCAGACCACTGGTTGAAGGGTGTAGATAATTTGTAGATTTAAAAAAATGACTGTTCACTTGAATTTTTTATTTAATTTGATCTCAAAGCCATAAACGTTTTTTTAAGCTTCATATCATATCATGTTACTCCCTCATCAAAAACATTGAGTGTTGCTTTGATTCGTTTTAGAAACACAGTGCTGACCCTGCTGACCTGTGTGTGAATGGACAGATGTGTCTTGTAGTGTAAACACACCAAATGATCAACAAGAAATATTTAAGTGAGCGAACATCACAATTTATTCCAAGAAATGGATGATTTCTAATGTGTTTGACTCATGTTAAGCTAAGTTAAAATATTTTTTAAGTGCCTTTAAAATCTGATTTTTCAGAAATTCTCAAAGTACTAACAGAAGAAAAAAATGGCATATAGAAACAGATACACGTGTAAATATAATATAAAGAACAGGCAGGGCCTGAATATACAACAAGGTTCCAGCTCAGCTGTGTGGATGAATCACAGAGATAAACATGAGTATTATTCCACCTTGCCCTATGCCCTAGTTTTCCTCTCAGTGTCATCTTTAAACAATGTGTCAGAGGAGGAAGGCCGACTAGCCGGGCCTTTTCATTTAATTATTGTGTTTGCCTGTCACTCAGCTCTTAGCTTTGTCATAGTTATTTGAAAACATGCTTGTCATTATTGTGTCAAACCTGTAGCAAAGCACCTTAATTGAGTGTAGCTTAACTTGCACAGCAACTTCTGTGTAAACACTTAGATAAATTACACATCAGCTTCTGTCGTCTGGGAAGTAAGAAGATTCTGTCATGTTAATAAACATTTCTCGTACATTTCCTCTACAAGACATTTGTGCTTTTTTGTGTGTGTTGAAATCTGTCCGATAACCTGATTATTAATTGTGTGCGAGAAAGGTGACCGTTGGAAACAAAGGAAAAATCATTTGACTGCTTTATAGCTGAATGACAAAGCGTCACAGGTTCACTGACCTGCTTCGGGTCATTAAATGGATTGTCGTGACAGCCAATCAGCCAATCACAGAATCTAAATATCTGCCCACTTACCTCATTTAAAACCTCAACAAACATAATGTCTCTATCTTAAGATATGAAGTTTGTTAGGGCTAGGGTTAAATGACTTAAATGACTTCACACCAAACATAAGGATTGGTTTACGGCCAGTTGTCACTGCCGTTGGGTGACACATATTCTGAAGCAAGTTTTTATCTTATCTTGGTATCGTAAGTGTTGAATGAAAACTCCACGACATAAAGATGTAACTCTTCTATTCCACAGTGAAGCTGCCTGTTGGAAGATAAACACTGCTCAATCAGTTCATCTTATCTCAGTGATAATTTACCCACTAAGTATTCTCTTTTCAGGTAAGATGTCGTCAAGGTACTTGAACTCCCCCCAACCATTTCAGTTTGAGTCCTATGTATTGAAGTTAATGTCAGTTTTATAGTGACTCGATTTTCGCATTTTCCTCTGCTATTTCCATCATTTTAAAATATTCTGAAATTAAAAGATTACCTTAAACTTATTTACGCCACTGGCATGAACAATGTTGAGCTTAAATGTATTTAACCTCCAGAAGATGACATTTATTTATTTGCGCTGTTATTATTAAGTGTCAAATTTCTGCATTCATGTAGGTTTAAAAATATAAATTTTAATTGTACCTAAAACTGCATCTTGCACACCAATGTTGAAGATCTTGGATGGTTGTTGAAGAGATTGGAACGTGTCCAGGAGGAAACCCTCGACCTTATCCAACTCTCAAGGAACTCTCTCCAACTAAGACTTCAGACCAAATAGGATTTCCAAGCAGGAATGGACATGGTTGTCAATGTCCAATTTTAAATTCATGTTTTATCTCAGCTCTATGGCTCCTATTAGAGGGTCGGCTACATAAGTAAAAATTATGTCAATGTTGTTGCATCTGATGCAGAGAAACTGGAACATGTACGGATTTAAATAACATGAATGACCACAAAAAACATATTTTAGCAAATATTGGAATGTCGCATCAAGACCTGCTATTTGCAGTAAGTCTTATTGTCCAGTTATTCTAGCTCTGTGTTCATGAGTATCAAAAATACAATGTAACTGTACTCTACTCAAATGAACAGTGGCCAAGGGGGCCACAATGTCTATGAACATCTTTTACAAGCATACATATTCCTTTACATATATTCTATGCATGCATTCTCTTTACAATTCTTATCCCTATTACTTACAACATCTGAACAACATTTACTTCTTTATTTATAAATTGTGAGCAAACAGTAACACATTACACTCCTACTTGTAGAGCCAATCCTCGCTGGCACAAATAAAGGCAACCAGACACACCAAATTGTTTTACGTCGGTCATAATTGGACAGGTAAACATATTAAACGTAAATATTTATATCAGTACTTTTGCTTTTACTTGCCAGAAATGTTTTTGTGGAATATTTCAGTCGATGTGTCGTGTCTGCCTCAGTATTTGGAGGATATAATTCAAAAATAAATTAAAAAAAAAAAGCAATCTTCTCCCCTCTCTGATCAATTTGGATTTCGACATTTGATAGTGTATCGCTATCAAATGATTCCGCCCATATTAAGCAACTGAGTCATCGGTACCGGGTGGCTCCACCTTCTTTCTGCTCCCTCGGAGGGTTGGGTCCAGAGATTTAAGCAAAAAAAGGGAAAGAGGAAGCTGAGCTAACTTAGCAGCGATACGCGTTTCCTCCGTCTACCAGCCAGATTTCAACAGACCTGGGCGGCGGTTTACTTTGGCAGCAGCAGTGAGTAGCTTTCTGATACAGTTTATTGAGAAAAAATGTTGGGACTTTTTTTTGCACCAGGAGTTGTTTTCACGCGGCTTGGTTTGAGGAGAGAGAGAGAAAGAGAAAAAAGGATGAGGTGTCTAAAACGCGGCTGTTTGTGTTAAAACCGCTTTACAGAATTTTTTTTCTTTTTTTAAAATGTTGGAAGCAGTTTAACAGTTGGTGATTAAAAAGTGTTATTTTTCTTTCCGTTTGTTTGAAGTGAAGGTGTTAAAAGTTACACCCGGAGTGGAGTCAGCGTATCCTGCTCAGGAAGGGAACTTGCGGTGTCTCTGCATTTGCATCTCAATCCGCTTGTTTAGTCAGGCTAATTGTTCAGGTTATTGTTGATGTCGCGTTTTGCAGCTGTGCAGCGAACAATGATCCCATTGACAGGCGCGGAAGGGCTGCTGTGTGTTTGAAGTATAAGTGACCTGGAAGGTGACGGTGATGAGGAGGAACAAGCTGCAGTTTGGATTGTGATGACGGTTCTTTCAGGCTGCTTCACCGTTATGAAGGACATTTTTAAGATATTTCTCTTATCTGATCTTCTACTGATCCTATTCATAAGCCAGGCAGTAAAATAGTTGTGTATGGTCATTCATAAATGTGACTCCAAACTATTTGGAAAAGTTTTGACTGAAAAAAAAAACATAATCAGCAGTTATTTATTTCTTTATTTTCCTAGTTCCCCAACAAATGCGTGTATTTTAGTAAACCGTACATATGAGTATATAGTTTTTTGTTGTGTTTTTTTGTTTGTTGTTGTTGTTGTTGTTATTAGGTGCTGTATAATGTGGACTGTCAGCACTGGTGTATGATTTCATAATTTTGTAGAAACCACCAAACAGCAGTTGCCTAAAAATACAGATTAGAGCACAGATAATGTCTTTTTCTTATGGCCACAAACAATCTCACGATGTACATTTAAAGCATGTGACTAACTGTGTCACAGAAAGTAATTTGATCCAATATCAAATAATGTTCTGTTATATTGTTGGTTAAAAAGATTCAATTTTATCAGTTACATATTTAGATTTGGTAAAACGTACGTTGTGCACTGGTTAAAAATTATAAAATGGGAACAAGGCGTGTTATTTACCTTCCAGCTGGTCATCATTGATCCCTTTTTGTTTATGTATGATTGTTGGCCGAGTTAAGTTATGGATTCTAACAAACTGTTAACAATGCAAACATAATCTGTAACCAGTGGTGGTGAGGAGGACATGGTCCCAAGGTCGACCAGCCCGTGTCTAAGCTCTGTGGGTAATGCAAACACAGTGCCAGTGCTGTTACTATTATCTCCGCTGTGTCACTTTTTCTTATCACTTCATCAGGCTCCAGTGTCAACATCCTGTCTGAAGGGTTTGAATCAAATGAGTAGAGCAGATGGAAAAGCAAGAGACAATGTATAGAGGCTCACCTTTTTAAATGCTTTTTCTTTTTCTTTCCTCCTTCTTCTTCGGAGCAATACTTGTCACTAGTTCTTTGTGGTTTTCAATTTTGTGGTTTACTAAGAGGTTTTCCTGTCTTAGTGTTTTTCTGTTAGGTGGTGTCAGTTTGACATGTAAAACCCTAAGAGGGTTGTTGTTGGTAAGTGATTTAGTTTACAGATGCACAGAAAGATTGCTTTAACATTTTGTGATCCTGCTTTGACGGAGCTGTCTTTGTTGTCCAGCTCCTGATGAGTGCCTTCATAGTGACAGCCCTTGGTAAATGTTAGTTCTTTACTTAAGGCCCAGCGTTGATTTGTTAATGTGGCCTGGTGTAGCTGTGTTAGAAAGTGGTGACTAAAATCTTGATCTGACTCCTTTTTGTTTTTATTGTTGCAAATATTTGAAATTCCTAAATTGTGTTACTTTAGACCAGCCTAAATCAATGAAGCTGAGTATTTATCTCAAACTGCAGTTAAAGATTGCCGGGTTAATTGATCAAAAGATAAAATCTTTGTGAGCATTTCAGGTGAGAGCTTGTGTATTGCAGTCACTGTCATTGGACTTTAAATGGCTAAGCGTTAATAGTTTGCAGGTCATCACTTGCAAAAACTCAACTGGAGGAAGAACTGACTAATGGGCAGCATTTTATTTGGGTTTATGACAGGCATTAGACTTTTTATTTAAATGATAGGAATAGTTTCCTCATTCCTTACTGAGTTTATATGAGCTAATCCTGTTGTTTGTTGATGGTACATCTGATAGTGTTGTCATAAAGTACAGTCCTCAACATTTTTTAAAGGTAGAAATACCAATCTTATCAACAACTGTATTACTTTAATATTGTTTATAACTGAATTTTCAGGAAAAAGAAAAGCAACCATTAAATTAATGACTTCAGTCCAGAATCAATGTCATTTGGAGGGTGTGACCTTTGGGTTGCATGTGTTTAGAATCCATGCAGTTTTTGGGATGGAGAGAATCTGGAACATTGGATCGTTTCCAATATTTTTTATCGGAAACAATCGTGTAATATTGATGAGCTTAAGGAAGGATGTCACAACAACAATATGACTTGCGATTAAATAATTCAGTATTTAAGTAAGCATGGCTAATGTCCTTCTGCTGTTTGCTTGCAGGAGTCATGTATGACATGTAGTTTTGTAATCACTTTACCACTTTACCAAGGCTTTACCTTTTCTGTAAAATCTTTTCTGTGCTGCATTAAGAAACAATGAGCATAAAATCACTTCATAACATCCACAAGCCACTTTTGTTTTCCATGTGCTTTTTTTCCCCCCCCACATTTGGGTGAGGTCAATTTGACTGAGGTGACTTTATTCCCAATGGGGAAAAGGGTCACACTCAGTCCAGTAGGTGGTGATAATTGTTGGTTTGTCATCGGTTTATAGTGATCATTCCCCATTTTCTTGCACAGTATTACCTTAAAACAACAATCAACCATCTGTGTTGTCTAAAAAATTTCCAACAACAAATGTTTGACCATAAAAGGACAATATTGAGCTGATGAGGGTCACTAAATCTGAGGAGGATAACTCGGTTTATTGGGTAAAGAAAGGAAGTGTAATCGGACTCTCATGATGTTTGGACTTTTTAATGATCTGCTTATTTAAATTTCACTTTCTACATAGCCATAAGGAAGTTTAAACAGGTTGTAAAAGTGCATTCCATCTCAGCATCTGCTTGAACAGCTGGCTCTTTCATTTTTGAAAAATTAGATCAAAGGTCAAATGACTAAAACTTGATGTTGGAAACTATGTGAACATGTCTTTTCTGGATATTTCTTTGTTGAAGAAAGCAGTGGTGTCCAAAGTAATTCCTCAGGAGGTTTAGTTTGTTTTGTTTTTGTCTTCTTTTTTTCCCCTGGTTCAACACACCTGGCTGACGATTCATTTGTGGGGAGTCTCTGACATGGCGAGGACGTAGTTGGATCATTTGAATCAGCTGCAGTTTAAATACAATGATGTATTTAAAACTGATAGGACACTAGTCCTTGAGGACTGGAGTGTGACACGTTGAATAAAGGATCAGTATCAGAGAGTAACTGTTTATTTGTAAGCAGTCATGTTCTCTCTGTAGTGTTATGATTCAGAATGAATTGACAGGCATACAGGGTTTCATTCCACACACGTTGAAGTGGAATGAAACTAGGTTGGTTTTCACACTGGTTTGGTCTTTAAACATTATACTAAGCTATTCGTCACCCATTAAACACTTTGAGATTTGCCTTACACGTGTCTGTCTCTCTCTCCTGGAATGCAGTCATACTGAAATGTCATCATGTTTCCTGTAAACTTATTCCCTTTGTCTTTCTTTGATTGTTAGGTTTGCATAAACTTGGACACGCATGAGAAACGTGTGAAATTGTCTGTGAAAAGTTACAGAAATCTAAATCCTTGGTGAGACTAGGTGAGAAAAAGGAAGGAAGGAGGGAGGGAGAAAATGAGGTTAATGCTGATCGGTAGGCCTTGTTTGGGATGATACTCCCTACCCTCCCAGCACTTACACACACTCAGATCCCAGCACAATGCAGAGACATTGGATGCTAGCATGTCAGTCCCACAACAAATTCGGCAGCATTCCTCAGCTTGGAGGAGGTGGTCTTTATAGACTGTGGCGGGGTCTGTTGATTAAGCTCTTCTATTTTCTTAATGTTTCTTTTTCTGTCAAGTGATGCATTGTGTTTTTGTTTTATTTTAGTGAGAGTTATATTTAACTTTAATCTCGTATGCATGCCTGGAAATAAACATGCGTGAACATAACCGCTTTCGCAAAACACTCTTATTTCATTATGTTAGACTACATGGTACATATTTAAATATACAGGAATTATTGGTGCTAGTTTTATAATCCTTCATTTTTTTTAAAATAATAAAATATATATATATGTATAGAAGTTAGAGCTGAGCTGCATCAGTCATTGATCAAAATAATTACAAAAAAATGCATTGATTTAATGCATCAAGTGTTTGCAAATAGTTTTAAAACTCTTGTGTACTGAATATCAAATAAAAGTTAGAAACATAAACTTAGCTTCAAAACTAAGCTTGTAAATGAAGTTCCACCCCTTCGTTTACATGGGGTGGAACTAGTCAGAATCAGCAGCTTGAAGAAATAAATAATGGAGATCTGATGGGCTTGTTATGGATTCTGTGTTTTTCCTCTATCTCTTTTATCCTCTCCTATCTGCTTGCATGCACACGCTGCAGCTTACATGACCATGTTTATGTGTGTTTGCCGCCAGTCATATGTAAACAGACTGAAATTGATTAGACTACCCTTTAGGGAGGGTGCAGATTGCAGAAAAGAATAAAAAGCTAAACTTGTGCTACAATCTTTGCCTCACTTGGTTACAGCCATGAGGTGTGCTACGTGTGTCCCCAGCGCTGGACGGTGAATGTCACTCTGTATGTGTTCCATTTGTACGACATGTATGGCTCGTAACATTTGATTATTTTTCGACATTAAAGCCTGCTTTTATATATAACCAAATCTCATTATTTCTCAAAGTAATTTACACTGATGGGTACTGAAACTGGTTAACGAACCTGGGTGGTGCACAGAGACAAAAATGAACAGTCTCCAAGAGGCTTTAAAAGTGATTCAGGAAACATCTGACCCCCTTGTTTGACCTCTGTTCCAGTCCAGGTAGACATGTAAAGGCAGATGACTCCTGGGATATGTTTCACATCTCATCTTAGTAGTCATCTTTTACTATAGGATTATGTTGGTGTTTATTTGCGGAGAAGCTACCAGGTCTGACCACTACATGAGTACAGATTTGTAAAATACTGGTAGTTGCTCTCCTGGTTCTTTCTGATATGTGGGAAGTTTGCACAGCTCGTCAATTAAAATTTTACTTTTTGGGATGGAAAATCTAAGTTTAGCTCCCAGCTTCATTGTTGGGTGTGTGGGTGAGATCATGAATGAAAAGGTCTGTGAATAACTTCCCTGTTTAAGAAAATATGTTGCAGAGCTTGCATAGAATGAGTGTTTTAGCTGCTGTGCATGCTTCATGATGACATAACTGCAGAACAAGTTAGGTTGAGATTAGATCCTACACATAGTGAAAGTGTTTGTGTCCCCATAGCTCCTAAGTGTCAGACTGGAGAACACAGAAGGGCTTAGTAACATAAGGCATGTTCCTAATAATTTTCACCTCAGTATGTCACCCCACATGATCTATTGCCATGCATTACTGCTTTTTGTTACGTAATAATGGGTGTTCTTTGAATTGTTTTTTCTTTTAATGAAACAGATTTGCATGCTGTCACCACACTGCACTCTGATGTGACTAATTGTGCGTGTTTCTATTCTGCATTGTCTTGAGAAAACTCTTTCCTATGAAACTGCTTAATTGCTGAGGTTGTTAAAATGCATTGAAAGGCCTAAGAATTCTGCAGATCAAGATAGCTAAACATAGAACACATAGCAAATCACGTGTGACACAAGCATGACTTAATGATGAAGCTGCTCAACAATGCAGTATTGCATTTCCTTAAACACTTAGGCAATTACCATTTCCAGTAAGCTTTATTTTTTTTATTAATAATGGTTTATATCGGACTCTTATGAATGGATTAGTTTCAAATACAGCTGGAACATTGAAATGCAAAACAGTAATTACAAAGTAGGTTTTAGTAAAGGTGTGAAATGGCCTCATTCTGCTTTTACATGTCATTATTTTGAACTGATTTTTAGATTAAACAGGATTAAATAGTCATATTTTAATACATCTGAATATATTTTTCCCCCAGTAACTCAGTTCGTTAAGCAGAACACAGTATTTAGATAAATTACACACATGCTTTTTGTCTGTTATGATTTTCTGCTTAGAGCTAATGACAATGCATTTAATTTGAATATTACATCATATAAGTTAAGAAAAAACACAGAAAAGTTACTCATCCTTGTGGATTCTTGATGGGAGCCTGTGGTCATCTCCTAGGTCAAAGTGACCATTTTGTGTGAAATGCTTCAGTTGGCTCTGTTTTCCTTAGGTGTGTTTTGTGGTATTCAGAGGGAAGGGTTTAAAGTTCGCTGGAGTGATTCTACCCCAACCCCTTCAGTAGGGTAGACGTCTTCAAGTCAAACCTGCTTGGTTGGAAACATTAACTATTTACAAGACACGCTCACGTGTATGATGTTTTCAGACATCTGAGTCGTGCTGCAAAGCTTCGGTCTTATGCAAAGTACAGTCTTTGGAGATGAGGTAAATGGTGCTGGATCGCATGGTAATCTTGCTTATTCTGACATAACTGCTTCACTTTCCATGATCTGAATTAGATAAAACTTGGCCGATTTAAAAAAAAATAAATAAAAAAAAAAAAACTTGGCACATGGATGACTTAGAGGTTTTTATCAAGTCACTATATTTCAGTGAGGTGATTTACAGTGTTGATTGCAATCAGTATTTGGCGGAAACGCACTTCAAATTCCAGATGAAGCTCTGAAGCATTGCATATTTAAAGGGCAAAATGGAAATTTAAAGCTGATAAGCCTGAGCTGGCAGTACAGAGTCAGATTAAGCTTTTATGAGAAAAGTGGGTGTTGGCAAGAGTTATTACAGACAATGGCAACACCTAATGATCCCACAATCCTGCTTGGGAGATTGTTGACCAACTCAAAGTTTACTGAAGTGCTTTCTTAAATCTAGAGTCATTTCAAACATCAAAGAGAAGGGATATTTTATATTATCTTCACCTAATCCTCTAAATTGGTCCAGATTTAGGATGAACCCCACTGTACTAGTAGGGGAAATCAGTTGGTCTGTCTTTTTATTATTTTTAGTAAGAGATGGACCCTTATGTATAGTCAACCTTCTGCTATTTATAAGACCTGGCTGCAGGGGCAACGGCTCTAACTTGTCTGGGAAATGGGGCTTTGAAGTATTTCCAAGGCAAACACAAGATACAATCTCCCTGAAACACTTCTCAGAAGAAGGGCTGAAACTAAACTAAAGTCAATTTGATTTACAGTTCTCTCTTTGGGGATTTTAGTTTTGAATTCTAAAGAATACATTTTTAGCCTTTGCCAATCAAAACTACAAGTCATAAACGCATAAACATGAGCAACAGCTTTTTTTTCTGGTTTTTGCAAATACCACACTATTGTTACTTTGATCCCAAAGTATTTCCAAATAGTTTTGGTTGATGTTCCTGCATGGCTTGCCGGGGTGTGGCACTGGCATTTGACTTAGTGGTTTCCTTTCAGAAAGCAAAACGTTCTTATGCAAGTCCTGCAGAAGAATTTTAAGTATTAACCTATGAGTCATGTCTGCTTTGCTGCAATTATTTTTGGTCGACATTATGTTTTCCATCCAACCCTGAGCAAACTTCAGCTTTATCGGCAGCTGGTTCAGATGCAGCGCTTTTCTCTCCTCCGAGAGTTCTAGATTGCAACCAATATGGTCGGGATTGTTGCACCTGGGGGAAAAAAATCAAATCATAGATTGTACTGTTGCAACCAGTTGGGAGTTAAAAAACAAAACAAATGAAAGTCTCTTTGAGGTTCAAAATAGACAGACATCAGGCCCATATCATGATCTAAACCAATCACACAGTAAAAGCACAATGAATGCATAAATAGAAAGTCAGTAGTGGCTGAGATGATGATATAGTCATGTAAAAGAAACACTTTCTTTCACCAAGTTAAACACCAAAAAATGGCTTGGTAACAATGAAATATTTAGTTTGAGATGTTCTTCAGATATTTAACACTTGAAAACATCTTCTGACTTGAGATTGAGATGTTTAAAATTCAGCTCATGGAAGCTCTAACACTTTTTCACCAATTCTGCTTCAAATAAATAACTGTTAGATTATTTACTGGTCAATGTTACCTTAATTTGACAGATTTAATATAAATTGTAAAACTGCGATGTTAAATAATGTGACCCAGTCAAAAGTTTGGGTGAAGCCCACCAGTGCAACCGGTGGAAAACGTTATTCCAGGTCCATACTCATCTTCTCTTGTTTATAGTACAAATGTAGTGTTTGTCACATTAGAGGCAAGGTGGTGCAGATGTTTTGGGCCATCTACTAAACCTGGGACACTTGGGTCATGACATTATCCCTCACCACAGCAACAGAAACTGAGGCTAGTTTTGCTTCATGGGTGTTGGCTATGTGGAGGGCCAGGAAAGGCACAACAATAGCCCCCTTCACGATAACAGAGTCTCCTCTGATTTCTTGCCGGCTCCATGTGAATAATATAATCGTCCCACCCGGAGGAGGGAGGGAGGGAGGGAAGAAAAGAGGGATAGTAGGAGTAAACTTGCCTGGCAACTCCAGAGTTGTGTGTTTCAGGGACAACAGGGTGTGACCGGGAGAGGGTTTAAAAGGGGACTGAACTTCTGCTCGTTAAGGTATGGCTGGTGGTCATGATTTTACTTTGAATTGTTTGTTAAAGTGGGTTTAAATAGGGGCTGCGTGTCCCCAGTTGTATCTCTTACGGGCGTACAGGACACTCACACATGGCGCTCGTACTCCCTCTTTCCCTCCGACTCTGCCTCCTTCCCTCCCTTTCCTTCTGAAGGCTGGTTATTCATCCACTATGTGAGTCAGGGAGGGTGTGACCTTGTGGAAGACTGCTGGTACCAGTCACTCTCAGTTTACTTTCTCACTTTCCTGCCCCTTCTTGGGCTTGTCTTTCTTTTCCCCCTCTGCTGCTTTCTCTTTCTTCCTTTCTTTTTTTTTTTTTTTCCGCCTGCTTGCTTGTCTACCTGCAGCTCAAGTCAGCTGAGAGGTTTTGCCAAACCGAAAAAGGAGAAAGACGCTTCTGCTTTGATGATTTAGGGGGGAGAAACAAGTCTGTTCTTGTAACGGTATGTATCGCAACTTTAATTTGAAGATCCAATAACTCGGGGAATGTATTCTGCTGATGCTTTGGGGCATTTCTGGGGAGGTAATGTCAATGAAAGAAAATGTGTTCTTGACTTTTTTTAAACAGTTTTTTTCCTTCCTTGTCCTTTACTGATCTTTGTTCATTATTAACTTCTAACTCGTGAGCTTCATTTTTTCCATCCCCATGATTTATTGACAGGGGCTTTCTGTCGGGGGAGGGAAGTTACCCCTGCTTTCCGTTTGGTCTCTCTTTCAGAGTCATACACCAACCATTTGCTGTTAAACTTTCTTCGTAATGAATGGGCGGTGGTGTTGGAAAGTTTAGAGTTTAGGGGTCGGTGGTGGTAGCAGCTGCAACTCATTTCACCCGAGACAGACAGAGAGAGAGAGAGAGAACAGAGGGCAATTTTCTAAGGTGCTTAAGTATTCACATGTCTACAGTTGTTTTGAATCACTGTGTCATGAGAATACCGGACGATTTTCTGACCTCTTTTCCCTCCCCACTTCCCACAGTCATGAGAAAATCCTTGTCCTCCTGTTGGATTATCTGAACCTCAGCTGATATAGTGGCACCACTAGAAGCAGAGTCCTGGACGGGTTTACTGCACAACCGTGAAGTTTTGTGCAGGCTTTTAATTAGTGGAGATAAGAGGCAGTGAGTAGCAGCTGGTTCTGGTGAAATGGTTGTTATGGTTTTACTGGCCTAATATGGAAGGGCTCTATCCTTGAATTCCTATCTTCATCTGGGTCTCAGAAAAGGGAAATTATCTTTTTCTGCTACTGGTTCATAAGATTACAAGATTATCTTGTCTGGTATGATTACTTTTCATGGTCAGTATTTGCATTTGACCATTAAAAAGTCAAATTTTTCCTATTTCTTCCTTAAACAAGAAACTTTTAAGCAACATAATGAAAAGTTCACTTCAAATTATATCAAATTTTGATATACAACATTTTATTTAACTACACTAGTCTGACACAACTTTTGTAAATGTTCAGATGTTGAGATTTGCCAGTGAACAATTCATCCTTACTTGACAGTAACACCATTGGCTGTATCTTTGGGTTTAAAACTATCCTGAACCCAGTTCACGATTGGCCATTGAAGTGGCCTTATCGTTGCTTTGGCTTGGCGGTGGCTAAGATGGAGTAAAATAATCTGACCAGTTTCTGATTTAACTGTAAAGCACTTTCTTTCCCAGAACAAGACACACTCAAGACATCAGACATGATACTTTTGCCAAACTGTGTGATGCCTCATCAAATATCTCAACAAATCAAAAGCAACCTCCGCTTTTTATGTAAGAGCTATCTGAAATGCCATGTTTCTAGACTGTTGCGCAACACTAGCACGTGCATAAAATGCTTGAGTCTGCAAACTGGCACTGGTTCATTCTTGTTTGTGTTTTTAAAAGGTCAATGGAAGGAAACTGGTTGCATGGCTGACAGAAATTTGTCTGGTATGCTTCTCAGTGTCATCTGAAATCTTGGCATGAAGTAACTTTGCTTGCTACAAAGTGTTCTAGTAGACACGTGGAAAAATTTGCACAAGCTTCAAAGAGAAGAAGAAATGTGCAATCTCTCCAGTTTCAATTTTTTATTTTTTGCTTTCAGAGTAAATGTTTGATTTAAAAAAATATGACTGGTGTTTGTAACTTTTCTGTAGGAATTGTAAAACTATTAATGAATTTCCAAAGACCAAAGCACATTTTCTGCATTGCAGTTTCCTCCCAAGTTTTTTTTTTTTTTTTTTTTTTTTTTTCTTTTCCCAGCCCTTATCCTTCCTCCTTGCAAGTGCTGTGGTATGTCAGCTCTGACCTTCATTCCAGAGGCTGAAATTATTAGCCTTTAATGATGTTGGCTAAAGGAGGGCTGTGGGCAGTGAAAACTCAGAGCATTGTAGATTGTACTTCAAACAATGGTACTCTCGGGGCAAGCCGCACCCTAGAAGTCCTCTACTTTGCAACATTGCTTTACAGCTTGAACTTGAGTTACTAAGCCTTTATAGAAATCAAATGCCTGAGCTTGAAGTCCAAAGTGTCATTCCTGGACAATATTTTTATTATATTTAGTTACTTGTTGTGTGCTTTGTCAAGAAGTAGGTCTTATTAAAGAAGTTGTCGTTATATTCAAGGTTGAGTTTAGAATTCAGTAAACTCTTTAACCAAATGGTTGCATAACTTACTTTTTTCTGTTCCAGTGGAATTTATTTGAAGAAAGCAGTCTGGATATTGTCTTTGAACCTTTGGGCTTGACTTCTGAACAATCGGTTCACTGTGGCTTGTGGGTCATGGCTCCGCCTCTCTTGTATCAGACCATATCTGATGAATAGTTTCAACCCGAGACAAAGAAAACACTCTAGATAGATATAAAATATTTTTTCTTGTATAAAAATTGTTCAGGAGATGAGACTGGAAGAATAAACTTTGGGCGAACAAGTTAAAATGTATCGATTGTAAAAACAATTCCAGAGGCATTTATGCTGCGTTTGGGTTTTCATGCACAAGGCTAACCATGACATGTTGTCTTTATTTTCCTCACAGCTAACTTGGTCTCAACAATTCAAAACAGCAAATATGCTTCGGCAACTTCAGGAGATGGGCTCGCATGCCTTGGATATCTACAATTACCTCTTGGCAGGAATCGGTAGGCAACTTACCCTTGAAGAACAGAAACAGTTTTTCCATTACTTGTTTCCTTAAAATGTTGCCTTTCGTTCTAGATCCACGGATAAAGGAGTACCCATTGATGCAGAGTCCTGTTCCCATGACAGCAATACTATTGGTCTACCTGTTTTTCGTACTGTACGTGGGACCTCGCATTATGGCCAACCGGAAGCCCTTCCAGCTGAAGGAGCCCATGATAGTCTACAATTTCTTGCTGGTGGCTCTATCAGTTTACATTGTGTATGAGGTAGGAATCTTAGACTTGCTCCAAGAATTTGACTCATCAGTACAATTGTAGTTCACCTCTGATGCATTTTGTGTGCATGTTCCTTTGGTTTAACATTGCTTCTACCTTATATTTCTTTTCTTTTTTTTTTTTTTTTTTTTTTTTTTTACAGTTTCTGATGTCTGGTTGGGCTACAACGTATACTTGGAGATGTGATGCAATTGATACCTCAAATAGTCCTCAAGCACTAAGAGTAAGTTCACCAAGTTCAACAACTACCTCTAAGAGGGGCATTGATTGCTTTGATTTGAATTTTATAAAAATAGACCTGCTGTGAATGTGACTTTTTTTTTTTTTTACTTTAGATGGTCAGTGTTGCATGGCTCTTCTGGTTTTCAAAGATAATTGAGCTGATGGACACAGTAAGTCTTATTCTCTATACCTTATTTTATTTATGTATTAGTCAGCTTAATAGTTTAATGGTAAATAATTGATGTTGATCTTTTTTAGATCTTCTTTGTGTTGAGGAAAAAACACGGCCAAATTACCTTCCTGCACATCTTTCACCACTCCTTCATGCCGTGGACCTGGTGGTGGGGAGTTGTCTTTGCTCCTGGTGAGTACATGTCAAGCTGATATGAAAATAACAAATAGAGGCAGAGGCCACCCATTTTGAGTACAATTTAGTTTTTTCACCCTGCATACCAGAGTGTTGTAAACAGACCAGAACGATTAGCTTGGCCTTGTAAAAAGCTTATCAGAAACCTTAACTCATCTGTTTTAGACGTGTCAGTACTTTGTAGCCGCAACAGCTCTGAGAGAACGATTAGGATAGAGTCCGTGTTGACCAGGGGGATGATTATTTTTGATTAAATTAGCCTAATGTTGTGTGTTTTCTCTTAAGGTGGAATGGGATCTTTCCATGCCATGGTGAACTCTTCCGTCCATGTCATCATGTATTTCTATTATGGCCTTTCTGCTGCTGGACCGCGCTTCCAGAAGTTTTTGTGGTGGAAGAAATACATGACTGCCATTCAGCTGGTAAGAAAACCCTGCATTCAGTTCTACAGTTTTATTTCCTACTGGAGTTCCTTTAGAGATTGCAACTAAAATACATTTTTGTGTTTTATTGTCAGTTTAATCTCCATTTTTCCTCCCTTCAACAGACCCAGTTTGTTCTGGTCTCTCTCCACGCCACTCAGTATTACTTTATGGACAGCTGTGACTACCAGTTCCCCACCATCATTCACCTGGTCTGGATGTACGGCACCTTCTTCTTCATCCTCTTCTCCAACTTCTGGATCCAGGCCTACGTGAAGGGTAAGCGGCTGCCGAAACAGGACATCAAGGAGCAGAAGAACGGTGCAGTGGCATACGCAAACGGCAAACACCAAGAGAACGGGAAGGTCCACGAAAATGGCAAATTGTATGAGAACAGCATCCACCAGCACGCAGCTGCCAACGGCTCCACTCACTGTGAGAACGGCCGCGCCCACAACGGCAAGATGAAGAAAGCTTAGAGACTTTGGAAGGACGTACCCAGGAAGTATGACCTAGTCAACTTGTTAAAATTACTATAGATTCCAAAGAATAATTTGACTGTTTTACAGTTTGTTTTTTTTGGGGTTTTTTTTTTTAAGTTTGTGTAAAACCTGGGAGATCAACGTGGTCGATGACTTCCACAGTTGGGGTTCCACACCTGGTTTGTCGGTTTTGTTGGGTTTTTGTTGCATTGTGGAACCATCTATTGGAACATGATGTATGAAGAGAAGATGTTTTGAATGTTATGTCTTCACTGATGTTGAAAGCAACTTCATAGTTCAGTGTCACACTGGTGAACTTTTAGCCCATTTGCTGACCTATGACCCCTCGCCCCTCTGTGGACAGAAGACTGTACAGTTTCTATTAAACTTGAAAAAACAAAACAGCAGTTTGTAAATAGTTTTACAGAAAGAAAAAAAAAAAGAATCTAATTATATTGGTGTGCTTTCTAAATTTTGTTACCATATGTATTTAAAATTTAATTGCCAATAAATTCAGTCCTAAATTATCTTTAACATGTTGGTATTTTGTTGCCGTTTGAATTTCTCGCTGAGTTTTCACTTAGCTGGGGTTTTGTATCGTGCAGCATTGCAACAATGAAGAAACTATTTGCACAGCTTGCATATGCCGCATGTCCCAACAATCTCAAGTATGTGGATTAAGTAGGAGGTAAACAAGTGACCCATTATGCCCCCTCCTCCCTTCTCCATTCATGGCACAAGAGAAGGCATGCTGCACACTGGACTTACTTCTGCCAGACTCAGCCATGCATTAGTTGCTGCAGGGTCATTCATGGATTTGTATTTGGATTATCTACCTATTGCTCTAAGAAACAACACATGATGGTATTATTTAACAACAATAATCAGTCATAAAAACAAAAAGACGTTAAGATGTTAAGGTTCTGGAGGTTGAACACTGTCGTCATGGTGCATTTGGTCATTAGTCGTTTTGCTTGCAAGCTTGGTAAATGTTAAACGGTCGTTTTAGCTCCATCTTCATGAGCCCCATTTAAAAGACCACAGAGATTTTTATTGGTGTCTGGAAACGCACAGCTGCTTTTCATTCACATTGTGCGTCTGCTTGAGTCCTGACCAACACTTTGAACTGCATCGTGTTTCTATGGAGGTATAAAAATAAACTTGTGCTACAGCTTTAGCTGGTGGCTGTATTAATCCACCTAATCGGCAGCAACTCGTCAGATTCCAAGTCTGCCAGGAATGAAGTAAGCGTCTGGAGTTTTGGACGAGCTGTCATTTGTGGAATGGTCCTGAAGAATGCACGTTTGTGTGGAAGTGTATACCTCAATGTGTAATGCTTACATTGTAAAAAGAAAACAATCTTGTTTTTAAAGTTCACACAATAATCACATTCAAACATTTTTCTAAGGACGTGATGGGCCATCATACTCTAAGTGTAAAAAGTAGTGCATGAAAAGTATGTTTTCCACATTGCTGACATCAAATAAAACTAAAATCTGCAGACTTGTGACAAATAGCTGAAATGGCTCACAAATCCTCCACTCTTCCAGAAGCTTTCTGAAAGTTTATTTTTTGTTTTTTAGAAATACCTTTCTGACCGTCACCTCTGGATATCTGAACTATTAAACTCTTCAATCTGGAAATACCTTTGATTTTTTTCAAAAGGCAAATGCTTACGTTTCACATAACATGTTCAAAAACACTAACTTTAGTTGTTTTTTTTATGTATATATGACTTTATATATACATAAAAGTATGTGTGTTCAATGAAGAATGTGTTCATTCCATCTAAAATTCACTTTTTTTGTATAAAGTTAGTGAGTTATCCAAAATGTAAGATATGAAAGGAGTTGCAAACAGTCAATGTTCCAGGTTTATTTTCAAGCAGACGTTACTCTTTGTGAATAGTTCATTAAAACCCAAGCAGTAAGAAAACATTCTTTAAGCATTCATTCAGTGTGTGTAAAATTGCTATGTATCTCCTACATTAAATTTCTTAGTCATTATTTTAAGGTCGTGGGGGTTAAATTCAGCTCCCACTTTGAAGGTCTTCTCCATAAGAAGACCTAGCATAGACATAAGGTCAAAGTCATAAGCAAATGAGTTCCAACTACAGTGCAGCAACTGCACTTTGTTCCGATGGTCCATCATGCAGGATTTTTTTGTAAAACTAGATGAAGCTAAGAGTCAGACCACTTCACTCCCGTGATGAATAGCTGAAATGGCTGCTGGCTCTGGATGTGATCCAGGTTGTGTCTTTTGGTGGAAATTTATGTTCACTGATGGAGAGCAAGATGGAGCTGTGGTCTGAGTTAGAAGATGAATTCTTAGGAGTGCAGGCGTGCTTTAGGTGATGTCCTCCAGGATGTAAAAGATGAGCTCCATCACTAACGGCTGTTCGCCTCTCTTGTGGCCCCTGCTGTGGATGACTGGGATCAACACGCTATCCAGGGCATTGAGGTACTGAGCTGGGAGAGGCTGCCCATTGCTCCCAGCCACAAATCCCACCTGGAATTGTAAAACAAGCTGCTGATTAATTTTAGTGCATTCACATAAAGGAGATTGTGCAAGAAACCTGGCGATTAGCAATATGTGAGTGAAAGGTTGCATGCTTTCCCCCTTCAACTCAACCCAAGGTGAAAATAAATGTAACTGAAGCATTTGTATTGACCTAAGATTATCAAAGTTAGTAGACACTTTTAATTATTAATCCATTACTTCTTGCTTCCCTAAATGTGGTGCAATAAAGAGGCTCATTGCTTTTAGCTGCTGGGCTTCTAACTGGTAGAGGGTCTATGTTTATCTAACCATCTCATAGAGTGAGCAGGATAGAGAAAATGTGGCACAAATATCTAAAAAAAAAAACTACAGCAGGGTTACATCTTGGTCACAATGATCATTTTAGGCCATCTATATGCCAAAAAAGGTAAATATGTGGCGATTATTCATATTATTCATATTTGCTACATGAGGGATTAGCAGACTCCTCCCTTGACACGCCTCCTTTTAAATACCACAGTAGATGGAAATGAGCCCTGCACGTGTGTTTCTCCTGGCTGCACAGTAAAGAAATCATGACGTCTCACAGGAAAAAAGAAAATTGGATGCAAGTTGAAGACTCAAAGACTAAGGCGTAAAAATGCAGGCTCAGCAACTTTTAATATTCCTTGTGCAAAATCAGACATGCCTTAATGATAACATTATGGGCACACGCTATTATTGAAAATGTGTGTCGAAGAAACACATTAAGACTGTGAGATTTTAAACTTTACCTATGTGTTCATTCAAAAGTGCTGTAAGCAGAGATATTCAAGGGTTTGAAGTAATGCCCTTAAATTGTAGGTTAGTCAACAGGAAGCCACTCTATCATTTACAAGAAATTATGCTGACAAGTTCATGTCTTCACGGCCGCCTTCCTAATTCATACGAAACCTGCTGTTATGTAATGCTGCCAGCTTGTTTCTTTTAAAAATTGCCAGGAGGGCTTTCTGAGAGTGCAAGACAAATTCTCTGAAATACAGTGTGTTAAGTAAAAAAACGTTCAACATGATATCCATCTAGAATGTATAGCCAAATCAACACAGAATTGGTTCATCAGACAGACAATCACAATTCGTTTATGGATATTTCAAACTCCAGCTGTCAATCCTAGAGAAAACCTGTGGGGTTTAGCAAAATAAAAGAGCACAAGACAGGATTCTGGCAAAAGAGGGCTGGTTGTGAAACGTTACTGAAGATTATGTTTACTATTACTAGTTAATGGCAGCAGGGACACAAACAGCAATTTGGAAATTTTCCTGATAAACATTCTTACATTGGTTTAGAAAATTAAACTTTAAGGGTTAGTTTATTATAATTATTTTTAATTGTGAGGTTATGTCACTGCAAAAAAAAAAATTGCATTTACTTGAGGGTTTTTTTTTTTTTAAACTTTTTTACTTTTCTTTACCAGGTATGCCAGCATGTTTGTCCACATCTGTATTAAGCTACTGATTTTATGTCAGAACATAAAAATCTTCTAAGGTTAACGGTGGGCAACAACACCGGAGGCATTTTCCATGGCACCACACTCATTAGTTTCTGACCTCATGAGAGTCAAAAGTGACCCGCAGCCCCAGTTTAGCCATGCCGTCCTCCTTCAGCAGCTTCAGGTGTGGACACAGGGCCAGGCAAAATGCCCGGGCGATGCGCTCCGTGAGTCGGCTCTGTTCGGCCGAGTCGGTCACTCCTCTCTTGGGATTGTGTCCTCTCACCAGGAAGAACACCTGGACAGCAGAGGGTTTTATGCATGCAAAAAAGACTTTATGATTCAGATGGAACACACACATGTCGTGTTTTAATGTGTACTTCTGTCCAGCGGATGATCTTCCCATTTTCTTTGTGTTCTGACTTTTGGAACATCTTTGTACTGCTGACGGACTCCATGGATTTCCCATCGATGGGGCTTATGACCCTGCAGAGCAAAACCATTTCTTAAGCCACAACATATAGGAACTATTTATCTGGACACTCAAGTCCAGGATTGTTGATACAAATAGTGAAACATCTTAATTAGTTTTTCAACTCTATTTTGACTTGTATTGTTCTGTTGGACTGAGCTCAGCTTCAAACAGGTGGAAACACCAACCCCCTATTCACAGTGCACTTCTCCTCCACCCACTGTAAACAAACAAGCTCCCGGCTCTCTGGTTGGTCGAGCCGCCCGCATGTGACGGTGTAGTCTTTCATCTCCCGGAGCGACCGGCGGATCTCCACCATGGTCTCCACGGTGACCTGCACCATAAGCCCATCTAAGGAGAAGGGGACAGCAATACAAGAAAAACACACAAACAGACACGAGTGGGGACACGCAGCCACACATGCATCAACAGGCGGCAACACACTCCTGACAGCCTGTTAAGTTGTCCACACACAAACACACACACAAAGAGTATCATACTCTGAATAACCCTAGTTTAGAGGTAAGATGTTGGATTAGAAATGTCCTGTGAGCAGGTCAAATGTTTTGTGCTTCCCTTCTTATATCACTGGATGTCGTACCCTCTACAATGCTGGACTTGGCCAGGCAACCTGCCGAGGCTTTCAGGGCACTGCTGAATATAAAAAAGCACGATCCAGTCACTAGAAAGATAAAAAGACAGAAACAAAGAAAAGAGTAAAAGTTTAAGTCATGCTACAATCGAACATTTTGTGCCCTCTGGTGTTGCAGATCTGAAACTGCAGCCACATTTCTTTAAAAGTAAAATATTGACTTTAAGTTTCTGTATTAAGGTATTTTAAAATGTGAATGTATCAAAAAAAAAAAAAAAAAAGAACCAATGTTACAGAGTGCATAACTTTAGTGCTACAACAATAAAAAAAAGAGAATAATCAATCATTCTGTTCCGATTTCAACAACACTTTCACAAAGTCCATACTGTCTTGATAATGTTACTTTGGTTTCTCAGTGATCTGTTACCTTTGCGAGGCTGGTTGTGGATGCTGATAGCTTGGGTTTGGTACTGGCCGTCGTCGGTTTGCACACAGATGAGGTGGGAATCTGCTGTCTCATTGAAAGATGCTCCTATTGCCAGCACATGTTCATTGGACTTGTTTATGGCCTTCATTAACTGAGAAAAGGGAACAGAAAAAGGCCACAATAACAATCAAGGCACAGATATGTATACATTTCCTTTTGAGGCTCACTCTTCATACCTCATTATACCCGCTTGTCGGTATGTTTATGAGAGTCTTCTGAGCCTCTAGATCCACAGTGAGCCCCGGTACTAATGGTAGGCTGTAGCGGTAATTCCTAAAGTCCTGAAAAACAGGAAGTATAAAGAAGTCAGTCTCTGCAATGGGAAGTTTGGCAAATGTTATGACACCAAACTTCCCCCTGATGCTGGTAAATACATTGCTGTAAGAAGAGAAAGCCGTTGCTATACTCACGACTAACAGTCTCATTATGGTGTGACCTATTTCCCCAAAGAGGGGCTTCCTGAACCGCACGCTGTACAGAGGACAGGGATAAACTGGACAAACAGAAATAAACGTGAATGACTCAGGGGGTAAACTTGACACATTACAGCTGGCAGATGTCACAGGTTGGCATTGCTCACATCTATACTCTGCCCCAAGTCTCAGCATGAGGCGCAGGGGAAAAGCTTTAGCCCACGGCACCTCTGCTCTGTGGACCAGCAGGCCAAAGAGGTAGGGCTGATTGGGCAGAGGTAGACCTTGAAGCGACTGAAGGGTGGAGCAAACGTACATGAACCCTGCATGATCCTCGCTGCCTAAGAATCGGCTGCCAAACAGGAAGAGCGACAGGTGCCTTACAACCTTCCCTGCAGAAACAAAGAACTGACGGTCAGCTGAGTCATCATGACAAGGCATGTACCTTGAGGGGAAAGCCACGTTCGCTATTCAGAATGACTGGCCTAATCGTCCTACCCGTCACAGTGTCCCTGTAAAGTTGGAGGAAGTGACTGAAAATGTCTTTGGGGAAACTTTTCTCCTCAGGCAGACACTGAAGGAGCACTACCACCTCCACCTGGCCCACAGCATGCATCCCCTTCGTCGTCACGCACCAGCACTTCCTGTTGACATCTGTCACACATTTAAGAGAACATCTTTAAGTTTTAGGATCATGGCTTCTAGGGCAGATGAGGAATTTCATATTTGCAAATTATTGGGAGGTTCAAAATGGAGAAAGAAAAAGGAAAACAAATACATACAGTTGACAAGTTTGACCATAGCAAGTAGGTTTGCATTGAGGACAAACACCAGTGGCTTTGGCCGGCCGCTTTCCAGCTCCTGAATGAGTAGAATCTCAGAGGGTTTCTCCTCCACAGTGTAATCTGAGTGGGGGGAAAAAAGTCACATGACTGTAATCTCATCCCCTACAAACCAATAACGCTAAATTCTTCCTAATTATTTTATTTCCCTGATCAATTCATTATCATTTTGAAGAATGATAATTTAATTAAATTTCTTAACAGAAAAAATAGATAGAAAGGGGCAGATGGATAAAATGTCCCTGCTACCCAAAGTATTTGCTAGTAGGACAAACTGATGCCAGCAGAAGGTAATTTGAAAATTAAGTTACAAGCACATCCTGTCAGATCCGCTTAAAAGTTTCACGACGTTCCGCAGCTGGTGACTTAACTTTTCTACTTTTTCTGTTCTTACTTTTTTTAATCCTCTCTTTGTTAGCAAGACGGACATCCAGCTGAACATTGAGCTCCACATTTTCATCTTCTGCTATTCTCCCTGCTTTGCATAGAGCTCGTATCTTATTTCCTCTGTTTGCTCTCACTGCAGGGCGTTGAAATAAAAGAAGCAGAGGCACAAGGAAAAAAAGAGCTGCTAAAACTTCACCTCCTTTGACTCCAGTAGAGGTGAGGATGGGCGGGAGGCCGTCTAAGGGGATGAGGTTGGCGGAGCTGCTCACTAAGGCTGTGGGGCCCCAGCCATGAGGACCACATGCCTCCTAAAGTCACATTAAAAAAGATGAGCAGTCTATGAAATATTTACACCATAAAAGAAACTACAGGTAGGTACAGTGCAAAGCAAAGGTACTTGTACCTTTGCATGGCAAAGCTTTTCGTCATGCAAAATTAGCTTTTTCAGATTTTCTATTTTTATAACAATAAACTTATGTTTTTCTTTTTTGTGTTACAGACCACACCAAGTAGTGTGTATTTGTGAAGAAGAAGGATAATGGTGAATGCTTTTATATATATTTTTATAATGGAAAATATAAAATATCATATGTGTTTGTATTGAGCCCCTTTTACTTTGATAGGCCTAAATAAAATACATAGCTAAGTAAAAAATAAAGTTGTCTGATCTAGTGTAAAAATACAGCTATTCTGTTGGAGAATATTGTTGAACAGCATTATGAAGCCTAAAGTCACTCTAGTTGAGATAAAACTGTCGAGAAGTTTAGAGAAAGGTTAGGTTATCAAAATAAACTGTTACGATTTCAACATTTTACAGAGCAGTGATCAAACTACTCAACAAAATGAAGAGCCTGGCACTAATCAGGAAAGAAGCAAATAGGCCATTGTTAGCTGTGGAGGAGCTGCAGAGAGCCACAGCTCAGGTGGGAGGAAGGTTTTAAAAAAGTAAAATCATTTCACAACTATATCATTTAAGTCGGAGTATGACATCAAATCCCAGTGAAATACGTTGACGTTTGTGTCCGCAACATTAGATTATTTTAGACTGTTGTGTGTCTGGGTATATATTTCATGTTTTAAACCTACATTAATTGTTGTCCTGTGTGGTTTTAAGGTTCTCCTGATCTGCGGTGAACCAGCAGGACTTCGAGCAGGCTCGCCCAACTCCCGCCTCATCAGGGGTGAGAAAGTAAGTCCTCTCACTGGTGTGGCTGGAGCAGACTCGGACTGCTGACCAGTGAGGATTTCATCTGCAAACCACACCCTCCTTTTCCCTCTCGGAGGAGTCCCTGTAGAAGACATAACACTTTGGTAGCGCATTTCCTACCAAACTAGGTAGGAAGCTGTATTTTACTTACTCTTGACGAGGGCTGAATGGCAGGATACGCAAACCCTTCCTTCCTTGCCATCCAGATGTGTTAGTCTAAACTTCATATTGGAGCAAGGGCGCAAAACACCTGCCAACATGCACACATTTGTTTCGCATGTCACTGTGTTTCACTTCATGCTTCATAATCGCTAGGAAATATTCGACTTTTGAGTAAATCAAACTGCCCTCACCTTGCCACAGGCACGGCAGTGGTGCCTCCTCTTGGTAAATGTAAACTTTGTCCCACACTTCATGCAGACCTGAGCTTCAGCATCAGGGACCCACACCGGAGCCACCTCCCCCAGGACGTCACCTTGATCCTCAGGCAGGACTCCAGAGGGGCTCATCTGGGAGTCATTATCAGGATCCGTTGGAGGATCAGCGTTCTTCCCTTTTGCTTCGTCCTCACCGGCTCTCTGGGTCTTGCCTCCACTTGTCTCGGCTCCTCCTTTAGATTTGACCTTCCTGAATTCCCGAGTCCTAGTGTTCGGGTTCTCGTGTGAAGAAGCGAAAGATGCTGCAGCTTCATCTAAGCTGGAAAAATGCTCTGCCTGCTCCAACCGGCTTTCCTCCCTTTCCTTCTCCTCAATCACAGATTCTTCTTTGGACGGGAGAACTTGAGACTGAACGCCTTCCTGATCCACCTGATCCTCCTCTTCCGGCCAGGCGGCCTCGGCGGGGCTCAAAACCAGGGTGCTAGAAGGGTCATCATCGCCCCACGTGGAGATGGTGGTCACAGTGCAGCTGCCTTCCTCCAGCTGGGACTGCGACGCTGCTTTGGTTGGACGCTCCAGTGGTTTTTGCCCACATTGCCTTCTGATTGTCGCATCCGAGGAGGCTTTGGAGGGAGAATGTGGTCGGAGTTGACTGGAGCTCAGTCCAGGCTTGGTCATGTCACCATCTTTGAGGACCAGTAGGCAAGGTCTGTTCAGCCACTGCTGCTTGGAGTCCTGAAGAGATGGGTTGTCTCCTTCATCTGTTCAGACAAAAGTGGGGACAGACATGTCTTTGTCTCTGTTTATACTGTTTATAAGTATGCATACTCTTTGAAGCTTTCCACGTTTTTATCACATTGCAACACCAATTTTAGTGTATTTTCTTTGTTGACCTATGTGATAGATCAACAAAATGTAGTGAAATATTGTGACATTCTGTTGCACAAAACATTGTTTAATTTTTTTCCAAATGAAAATCTGAATATCGTGTAGCAATCTCCACCAATAAAGTTGATTCTTTGTCACATAAGTTCAAGGGGTATGCTGAAATTCAGAAAAAGACAACAAAAGCAGCATAGTAATGTTCTCAAAGTGAAGTCCAACTTGGTCTTCAATCTATAGGGTCATTAGAAGCTGATATTTTGCAATGTTACTTTAATATTTTTGGATGATGTTCTTTCCATATGTTGTTATCTGAGAAAAATACTTAAACATACCTCCACCCCACTGCTTCACTGTTGGCTCAATTTGTTCAGGCTTGCGAGTTTTTTCTCAAATGCATGGATACAACTCAAAGTTACTTTCTTTGTTCCTCCACACATTTACAAAATAAGCCTGGCTTTTTTATGTCGATTTTGGACCAAAGGTCTCGTCTTCTCCAGGTAGCGTTCCATCCCAAGCCAGAGCAGGCCTTGTTTCACTGGAAGTAATGGCACTCTCTAACCTGATTCAGCCAGCATCTTCATCACTTACTTTTCTTTCGGTGAGGTTAGGACGCACACATTTTGCACTAAGAAACATCCAGCTCTTAGATACAAAACGTTTGCCGGTCCAAAACGACACGATAGCCGTATCCACATAATTGTTTGAACAAATGAACGAAGCATCTGGAAACTGTGGTTGAATGAGACTTGTGGAGTCACAATTCTTTTCTTGATATCTTGTCTGATTTGTTTTGGTTTTCCCACTGTCATACAAGTAAGTTATAGTGTCTGAGTTGATTTGGGAAAAAAGACTTAACTCAACCTACCAAAGTCATATCATCATCATCATAATCATCTAAGCTCTCCCAAATGTTTGAAGGCTGACATTGAAGTAAAAAATAAAAATAATAATAATAATAAAGAAAAAAAGGCTGTCCTTTTATGCCACGCATGTAAATATCTGGTTTCATCTGTACATGCAAACCAGTTATACAAGCTCCTCCTTCTCTCTACCTTGATTCATTAATTTTTTGCAACCCTCTGCAGGCGCAACCAATCACCGATTAGATATCTAATGGCTCGCTGAACTGCGAATATCGACGCATGAGAAGAAGTCGAGCAGACTGCAGCTCCGGTCAGCCCGTCGGATTAACGAAATGTTTGGCGAAATACTTGCCAGTAGGTTTCTGTTTTGACGTTGGCGCTCGTCCGTCTCAGCTAAAAGCGAATTAAATGACCAATCCTGCAGCTCAAACTGCATTGCAGGTTTAATGACAGAGAAGCGGGCTGGGTGGTGTCGCTCCTGCTGCAGACAGAGAAGCATCCGTGTAAAAAAAAAAAAAAAAAAATTGAAAGCGGCCGCAGCATTCCGCTCCTCGCGCGCTCTCTTTATCGGGACAGTGACGCATTCGGCACACACGTGCAAAAGAGCTTTCATCCTGCCACGCGGTAATCGAGACCCGGCCGGCCGGCGGCAATGCGACATCCTCTTGGTTACATCACATCCAGCCGGACAGGTCACAAACACGCATGTTGGAAACGATGCGGTCCAGGAGCTCGGCCAATGCTGTGTCAGCGTTTTTTTGTTGTTGTTGTTTTTTTTAGCATCATCATCATCCTGCAACGCAGCATCAGATAAACTGGATCAGCCTGCTTTAAATGTATGCGTGCGTGCACGCGGCCCCTTACCCTCCGTTACTTCTCCTAGAAGGCTTTCATTCTCATCATCCCGGGCAGAGAAGAACTTCAGCATCGTATCCTGTTACATCTGAGTGCAGGGAAAGCAGCCGTGGCTTGCCCAAAAGCAGAGAACGAGATGATTCCTCCTCCTGTCTTATAGCACCCCCCCCCCCCACACACACCCCACAACTCCCTCTCTCATAGAGATCTTTCACACACACACACACACACACGCACACACACACCCCACCTCCCCGGTGTCTCTCTGCAGCTCTTTGAAGAAATCCAAAAGGTGTGCAGAAACGTCCCTCCCCAGATTGCTGTCCACACAGCCCGCAGGACAGCGTGCGAGCCAAGATAGCAGCGCATAGATGCCAACCTTATGCACAATCTGTCAGGCTGTTTCAGCAAGTCAGCATAAGCACAAAACCTCTGAGGGGGGGAAAAAGATTAATAATAACGTTTCTGCATTCACTACACCATTATGTAAAAAACGGAAAAAAAAAATGTTTGTCACATTTATTTTGCCATAAACAAACAAAGCTGTTTTAAGACCTGTATAACCTGCAATCTTCACGGTGATTAACAATAAGGTGGTGAGATTTAAGCCAGGTTTTCCACACGCCAGCCTGACTCGGTGGGGACACTGTAAAGTAGAAAAGTCTCTGGGATTGTTGATGATATGTGAAATGCAGAGAGACGTTTCTGCTTCTTCTCGGTCCAGCCCAGTCCACGAGGTCATCGACATCCGCGCTAGTTCGCCTCGTCCTTTGAAGCTTCGTCGAAGTTCTCCACCAGATCTGCGACACGGGAGCAGACACGCTGTTATTTACGCGGCTTCCATGCTTTGCAGTGGCACTCATGCCGTTTCAACATGTTCGCATTTTTTCACAAACTTCCAAGTACTGTACTGATATTTCAAAGATACGGAGGAGGACACAAGGAGAAAAACAGGGAGAGGAGGTCAGAACGAAGGGAGGAAAGTGAGGAGGAAAACAAAAACGAGATCACTAAGGACGAAGTAAAAAAACAGATCAAGGAGCAGAGAAGAAATAAAGAGGAGACAATTTTTCAAAAATGTCAGAATGTTAATGTCAGATGTGTGCTTAATTTCCATCCTACTGACATTTTATATTGGTTCTAGAGGCACATCCTATTGTCTGTAATGTCGGTTTCGGGGGACTGGACAAGCTGAACATGAACAGAATCTGCCAGGAGTTTGTTGAATCTGGCGACACCTAAGGGAGTACATCTAGTTCTTTTATTTAGAGAAGTGGTGCTTATCTTCTGTGAGGCGGAAATGTTTTTAGTGTGGCTGACAGACACTGTAGTTTTTCACAGATGGACCGATAAGCTCACATACGGTAGATAAATTGTATGGATGGCTAAAACATTTCATTTATTTCTGAGCCTACAGCTACAATTTATCATTTAAAAGTGTAGGCGCTGTGCATTTATGAGTGGGTGCAAATAAATTCCGCTGGATGTAATGATAAAAGTGGACCTTCCACCTAGTGCAATTGTTGACATTGCTGGTTAAACACAGAAAAACCTGTGGACTAATACAGAAGAATGCTATAGCTCCTATTATTAATTTTTATATCATTATTCAAACACACTGAGGACTCAACCAAACAAGGTAAAGGAGCAGGAACGAGAGAGCGTGTGCTGGAGTTCCAACTAGTTTCAAGAGTTTTTCTGCGATCCAGCATGGTTTATGGTAAACTGACAGACATTATAGTCTTTATGGCCTTCTATTCTATGAAGATCAAATTTATGGAATTACAATTAGTTGTCTTTGCTAAAGATTCTTTCACTTAAGCTGCAGGCCTCTGCAGCTCCACCCAAGTTGCTACAGGTTTTAGGGTACTTCTGCAAGTAACGATCTCCTTGCCAGGCCTTTCAGCCGAGGTCGATGGACGTGTCCGAGTAGGTCTGGAGTTGTGCCGCTCTCTTTCCATTCTCAGACGATAGCTTGAACAGGTCTCAGTGAGGCAATCAAAGCTTTTGACATTGTTTTATAACCCCACTTGGCATCAGCTTTCTCCCTGAGCTGTCCGCTGTGATCCTCGGTCTTTATGACGCCGTTTGTTCTCCAATATTCTCTAACAAACCTCAGAGGTCACAACAGAACACTTGGATTTGTACTGAGATTAAATCACACAATGTTGGCACGGTACGCTGGAGTTACTCTATTAGATTTAGCGAGCGCGACAGAATCTTTGTTACTTACAGAGCCTCTAAACAACTGTGACATTGACAAAGAACATACCTGGAACCTCGTCATCCTCTTCCTCAATGTCTTCTGGTTTTGGAGGTTTGCCATCGAGAGCTGAGAGAGAAGAAAAATCCAAAACTTAAAACTAACATTTCTCTTGTGGTAAATCAAATACCAGGAAGGTTTGTTTCAATAACCTGTTGTTACTGAGTCTCTAAAGGTTTAAATAAAAGATGTAATGATTTCATGCTATTTAATAATATCTAACTGCCATTGATGCACACATTATATATATATGAAATAGGGGGGAAATTATAACTATACAAAAGAGAGAAAGGACTCAGGAACATGTGGATAATTCATCACGGACATTATTATTGCAGTATTCTGCAACAGTGCTGCATTTACACACTTTCATTTAATCGTACAGCTCACCATTTTGTGTACAAAACAGACTGGAGATCTTAGTTTCAGTAAAAATTTAATTATTATGAACCTGAGAACAAGCTTAATGACTGGATGCATATCAGTGGCGTCAAATATATGTACAAAAATAGTGATTCCAGTAAAAAAGATTAAGCTTGATGTCCTACACTCTTGATAATGAGGAAATAACTTCTTACTTTTCAGTAACTCATCTAGTAACTTGCTGAGGTGGACCACTTTTTCCAATAAACAGACAAGTTCATATGTTGATATTCAACTTAACAAAAAAGTTTGTCCAATTCATTAGCTGAAACTGGACAAAGATCCCCTAAACTGCTGCACTCAGCATCTTGTCTCTATTGAGACGGAGATTCTTTCAAAGGTTTTGGATAAAATTATCCCTCCCAGACTTAGACGATCAAGCAATCTAATCTGGTAACATATTTGTGCCACTTTATTCTTCTTCTCAGGATGACAAAATATACACAAGCCAACATTTTAGCTACAGATACAAATCTTTCGCTCGATCTGCACCCACCTTGCCGGGGGAAGTGTTCAGCCAGCTTCCGCAGGCTGCTGAGGCTGTCCCCTCCCAGCTGACTGAGGATGCTGGGAAGCATCTCTGTGAGCTGCTTGGTCTCAGCGTGGCCTGTGATGGCGAACGTGTTGGCGGACAGAGACGCCTGGACCTTCGGGTTGTTAAAGTGGATCACAGTCCCGTCGTCCTTGATCATGTTCACCTGGAGCGCAGGAAGAATGGATTAAGTCTAAACATGGTTGACGTGCTGCAAAGTAAAGGAAGCTGCCCGGGTTATTGTGAAACATAAAAGCTCTCGATTTCACATTTGTACCTCCTCGATTCCAGCTATGTTGTTGACAACTAACTTCTTCAGTGAACTCTGGAGCTTTTTGTCATCTGCTGTTGCGGTTCTGTGCACCACCTTCTTCTTCCTGCGCGCTGATCCCTGAAACAAAAACACAAAAAAAGAACTTCAATGATAAAGCCACTTGCAAAAGTGCATAGATCTGGAAGAGGTTGGGTAAACATATATATATATGAAGTTGTAACAGTTTTTGTTTTGCATGACAAAGCATTAATTTTAATTCATTAATCTGAGACTAAAACCTTTAATATTTCAATATGTTTAATCCGTTTGGTGCCTTGATTTAGACAAAAAACAATCTCAATTTCAGAGAGTGTAATGTGTGGAAAACAGTGTTGAAGCAAATGATTCAACACTGGTCAATCAATCATCTGAAAATGGAAAGAGTATGGTACAATCGCAAACCAACCAAGACACAGTTCTCCGCCTAAAATACTGATTGATGCATCACATTGATGCATCAGAGATGCAGCCAAGAGACCCTTGTTGACTCTAGGGGAGCTGGAGAGATTCATAGCTAACGTGTGAGAATCTGTTGTCGGAAACACCATAAGCTGTGTAATCTATCAGTTTGATTATTGTAGAACATTAAAAGAAGGAAGTCAAAGTGGAATGAAAGCCATAAGAAGTTGCACTGCAGTGTGAACAAATGGGCAAAGGGACTTGAAGTCAACAAGGTGGATATTCTGGAGTGGCCCAGTCAAAATCCACACCTTGATCCCCAAGAGAATTTGTGACTTGAAAGGGGGATGTTCACAACCTATCCCCACGACCTGACAGAGCTTCAACCGTTTAGCAAGAACAGAAATGCAGGATCCAGACTGAGAGCCCATCCACTTAGACTGTGATTGTAAACAAAGGTGCATCTATCGATTATTGACACGAATGGGGTGAATATTTTTTCATTATTTTCATTATTTTTTTTCATTATTTTTGTACGAATTACTTTTACATTAACATTCAAGAAAGGGGAGGGGTATATTTTATTCATTTTGTGTAAAAAAAAAAAAAAAAAAAGCTAAACTTTGTTTATTGTGGTTGATTTGTAAAAACAATAAAATAGTAAAGTATTCAAGGGAGTGAATACTTTTATAGGCACTGTATTTATGCATCTTGACAGTCTGAAGCATTCTTTCTTTCTTTTTTAGTCCTCGGTGATTTTTTTGTAACCTGTTTTTGAAATGATCACTGTTGCCAAAGACCAGTGTGAATTGCACAGCTCACCTTTCCCCCTATCCGCACCTGGGCTTGAAGCTTTGCCAGTTTCTCTTGATTCATGCTGTCACCTGCCAGGAAACAACACAATGACATTATCAGCGTTAAAAAAAAGAAAAAAAGATCTACCAATATGGTAGCTGCTTTTATTAGCTTCAACAATTGCTCTGCCTTTAAGGAACACCGTGTCGAAATAAAACAGATCCATCACACACGCTTTAAATCGGATCCAACTGATGCGATCAGATGTGAATTTGTCCAACAGCTGCACACATGAACCCATAACAAACAGCACAGCCGTCCTCTTCTCTGTCCAGGAAACAACAACCTCACAGTCCGCTCACGCAAACAAGCTGCAGTCTGAACCAACCTGCAGAAATCTCCCCAGATGTTTGCAGCAGAGAAGCACACAGTGGCGTCTTTCCGTTCTTCTTCGTTTCCGACCAGTAATAGAGACCTGAGATCGGGATTATGCTGACACCTACCGGACGTTTAGCTTATTACAAAAACAAAGCAACATGTTTTGATTCGCAGGACACCTGATTTTTACCCTGGAGTTCTGTTTTAATGACGCTGCATACTTCTAATTAGGCTAAATATGAATAAGAAATTAAATAGTATGCCTCTTACTGATGTTGCGTTTAACATTTTTGATCAACTTTGCAAATTTGTGTGGGAGAGCTTCAGTTCATACTTCATTTTTTTACTTTCTGATTCTACCTTGATGCATGTTTTAATGATGCACAATAATTGTCAGAGTTTTGCAAATAGTTATCTTATGAATGAGTTTGTCTCTCTACTCTAAGCTGGAAACAAGGTGAGGTGGACCGTGCTGTTCCTGGAGAAACCAGTTTCAGCTAGTTCAGAGAGACCCCTCTACTCCTTATCTTTAAGTTTGTGTTTTATGACTGACCCCCACCCCGCTTTCAGTAAAACCAGGCTGCTGCAGGGCGACAAGTTGGAGTTGTCCTGAGGCACCACTGAGACTCTGCCCCTATGCCAAGGCTGAAGTGATACCACTCTCTGGTTCTTTATGTGTACAGGTTAAAATACCCAACAAGAATAACTAGTTTACTTCTACCACTAGTTTTACCCTACCATTCATACTCAGTTTTTCATTTTGTCATATGACAGCCACAAATTTCACTGTATTTTTTTTTATGTCATATTTTTATATATTGAAACTTCACTAACAAGGACCACGCCACAAAGACACAAGTTTAAATATTTATTGATGGAGGGATGAGGGGAGGAGGTGATGAAAAGATGTAGGAATCAGGGATGAAGGGATGTAGAGTTAATGGTTTTCTTATTTTCCTGAGCCTGTGTAGGACCCCCCAGGACGGAACCTGTAGCAAAAGAAGCAACGTATAGTTATGAATGAAGAGGGATGAGATTAAATAGATAAAGGGTGAGGAAGGGTAGGGTTAACGAAAACCTAATAAACTGAGATGAGTGGGTGACCGAAGTAAAATAGCTCAGAATGATTAGAGGCGTGGTTTGGGCATGGCCCTGCTTCTGAACCTAATACATTAACTTCATTGCTGGAAAATGTGGCCTGTAGAGAGTTGCATTTTTCTCTGAGATTTTTAGAGTTCATGACTAACATTGTTTTTATTGATAGTCTCTTCCACCTGAGCTGCAGATCTGTGTATATCCTCCACAGACTCTTGGCTGCTTCTCCTTACTCAGCTTGTCAGTTTAAGTGGATAGCTTTGTTCTGGTATCCTTACAGATGTGCTATACACCTTTCATTGTAATGTAAGAAGAACAGAATTCAAATCTAACATAACATACACATAAATTGTATTCTATGTTATTGGGACTGTGTTTATCAACCTCTATTTACAATGTTTCCACTTGACATAACTGACTTTTACAGCTAGCATGTTAGAGTAGCACTAATGCAAACAATAGCTCAGAAAGTAATCAAGGTAATGAAACTCACACTCACATTATGACATAACATGTATTAGTTTAATGCTTGTAAGTCATTCAAAACATTTTACCCAAAAATCAGTCATTTCTTTTGTGAAAATACACTAGAGAAGTGGAGAGGGATTTGTTCTGTGGGGCTCTATTAGCTCAATGAGCAGCATTTATCCCAACATGCGAGAAACCACTCTAATTAGTTTGCATGATTTTATTTTATTTACGGCTTCAATAGCGGGAGCCATTTACAATGAAATCCGTAAAGGTCAAAACAAAAAGTCTTGGCCATCTTACGTCACTCAGCTCACTCACCAGGATTTTGAAATAACCTTTCTGCGTAATGGAATTAAGCGGAAATGTTCACATCCAAAATGTTTTAATCAAAAACAAGATTAAAAACAAGATCAATATTGATCAAATTACAACAGTGGTTGTTGTTGTCATGCAAGTACGGTCCAAAATCATTCATTCACATTTCACGGCAAAGTGGTACGATATTCTGGAGCTGCACTCAAAACAGAGACACAAAGCTTCACTAGAACAACAAATGGTGGAAATAATCCTCCCAAAATTTCTTCTAAGCACTAAAAATTTCAGACCGTTTTGTTCTGAGCCACTTGTGGAACAAAGATGATTCTCAATGAGATGTTAAAATGCAGCGTCATTCAGAGCAGAACTGCACTGCCGCTTGTGTAGTCAGCCAGTGACGTGTGAATTCTTCCACATCCTGGTCCTGTTTTCTCTTCAGATCAAACCTTTCTGGCCAAAGTTCAGGTGATGGATTGGACAGCAGTGTCTGGAAGGGGCTGTCTGCTGTAGCGGATGCAATAGGATTTGCCCGGCTCCCCCGAGCTGCCGAGCGTGCTGCGCTGCCAGCGGTGGATGGTGTGAAGCTTTGAACCCCAGCAGCTGTGAAACAACATGAAGATTTTCCTCAGGACGGCCTTCCTCAAAAGGATGTAGACCCAGGGGTCCAAGATCTGGTTCCATGTGGCCATCCGTACCGTTGTCAGCAGACTGAAACTGGACGGTTCATCTTTAGCTCTGGTGCTGAGAATTATCACATGGACCTGGAGCACAGAACAATCCAAAGTGAAACACTAGAGCTAAAGAAAATACCTTGAATTTGAGTTTGTTGGCCAGTTATTCCAATCCAAGATAGGAAGAATTGCTGAAAAAAAAAATCAACATTGTATGCAAAACTTACATTTTTCTTGTTTCATGCAAGACGTTGAAATCGATATTTTGTCAGTGACTAAGTTATCTGTCCAAAGACTAGCTTTGATTTGCGTTTTGGATCATGAAGTGGGTGAACACCCCAAGTGACTTCAGATGACAGTCTGAAAGGAGATTGACTCAAATGTTCAAGAACAGCCCAGGAACCTCCAGAAGTTAAAGACAATCACAAACTGAAAGATGCTTGAACTGCAGTGTCTCTGTGGAGCGACTTTATTGTCACCAACGACAACGAGCTCAAAACACTCATAATGGAATGAATGGAATGGGTAATGCAGCCTAACATTAAGCTTCTCAAACGCCCACGACCTTAACCACAATGAAGATTGGTGGACTACATTTAAAAGCAAGGTCCACTCCAGGGAACCAATCAATTTGAATGAGCGCTACTGTTTCTGATAGCAGCATTTCAATATGCAGACAGAAACTTGCTTAATGCTACAAATAGAGTGTAATTTCTTTTCAATTTGCTAAGGAATATATTAGTGGGAGGCAACATCTGCATATTTGAGCCTATAATTTTGATTCTCATCACATTAGAGAAAAGTTACAAAATTAAAATAAAATAAGCATACATACCATAATTCTGACAACAATGTAACCTTGTGAGTAAATAAAAAAAGATAATAAAGATTGGAAATGGCAAGCCCAGGATTATACTTTGACTGATTAAGGTTGTAATCTCACTCTCAGAACCTCAAGCACCAACAAATATGTAACCAATGAAGCTCTTTGTATTGGCTCCCACAAAATAGTGAAGTTCTTCCCACCAAATCTGCTAAATAACGACACACTGAGAGCAGGTGCTTACCAGTAATGGCCCCCAGCACACGCAGGACACCAGCATTATCGCCAGCAGCTGGCAGATCATCTCCAGGTGGTAGGACGTGCCTCTGCAACCGTGCTTGTGGCGCAGCCTGCCGTGCAGCAGGGCACCGCTCGCCAGCGTGTTGCACACAATGGAGAGCAGAAGAGCCAGCAGACCCAGAACGGAGAAGATCAGAGGCAGCAGCACATCCAGCCAGTCTCTGGGCTGCTCCATGTGGAAGAAGCACCAGCTCCTGGACCTCTGGACCTCATAGGGTCTCCTCAGCAGCACAGGCAGCAACGCCACCAGGGCGGCGAGCAGCCAGGTGAAACCAAGCAGCCTTTTCATGAGGTGCGAGGACAAGACTGCTGAGTGGAAGATGGGCTTGGTTACTCCGATGAAGCGCTCCACAGCCATTGCACTCGAGAGAAACAAGGGGCTCAGACCATAGAACACCATGCACACCCCGAAGATGTTGCAGACGATGCCATGCGGGTCAAAAGTGTCCCACTTCCTGTGAAAGCGGTAGACATGCAGCACCAGGGAACCATTGATGAGGTGACCCAGCAGGTCAGTGGTCACCAGGCTGCTGGCAAACAGCAGGAAGGACGCCTTGGACTTGATGCGGTGGCGACTGTAGGATTTGATCAGAATGAAGAGAGCGAAGCTGTTGGAGAAGATGCCCACCGTCATGGAGATGACGGACGCAGTGACAGACAGCTCCTTGTGGCAGCAGGTGGAGTTGGAACCTCTGACCTCTGACCCGTACTGGGTTTCGGAGCTCTCGTTGGACGACATGACAAACTGCAGTCTCTAAAAAATAAAAAAATAAAAAATAAAAAAATTGAAAAACAGATTTAATCTGCTTGAATCATAACTTTACAAGTATTTTGTGCTTTATGATTTTCTTGTATCCTCATGTTTATTAAAAAAAAAATCTGCGCTCAGCTTGAGCTGTAAAACTATTTTCAAATCAAAATAATATTGCAGAACATAGTCAAATAAATAATGTTCGCACCGGCTCATTAAAACTGGTAATTAAATCAAATTCAAGGTATAGATGTCGCTCTTGTTAAACGCCTGAAAATGTCAGAAGAAGAAGAAGAAGAAGGACTTCTTACCTCCAGTTTGGTTTGCTGTCTCCTGTGGTAAACAGCCTCCCCAACTCGCTGTCTTTTGAATCAGCAGAATTAAAGGCACATCTCCCCGTCTCTCGGTGAATGCCACTGAAAGTCGCTGTTCCGCCTTTGCTCGGCAGGTGGAAACCTTGGTGAGAGCGCAAAGACGAGGCGAGCCGCGCAGGACGCATCACCGACTTAAAAACGTTTGAAGTATCTTTTCTTGGGGCGTGAGGGGAGAGACAGAAAAATAACAGAAAAAAACCCAAAAACAAATGTCCTATTTTTTATTATTATTATTATTTATTTATTTTTTAAAAATTATTATTTTTTTTTTTGTCAGGCGAAAATCTGACCTAGCAGTGAAACAAAATTGTGTCCGCAGTTAAATTACGCGTTGTCTTTAATTCACTTGACAGCCATTTAACTCAATTGTCCTTCTCTTACTTCACAAGTCAGCAAAATGGATGTAAAGACCGAGGCGACACCCAGGGAGTAGTGAGGGACTGTGACTCTTCAGCCCACTCCCACCCAGGACTTATAGGCATGATGAATCCAAGAATTGAACGGAGCAAGGAAAAGTTGATAGTTATTTATTTTACAGTGTCAGACTATTGAGAACTTCAAAATCATTTACTTTTGATTCAAAATCTAAACATTTAGGTAAAAAATAAGTGAGATATACAATGTTTTAAAACTATGTGCACATTAAGTTTAGAGAGCTTTTTCTAAAGCATTAGTTCTCAGTTTGGCTCTAACTCAGTAAAGCGTTCATTCCAAGCTTTTAGATAAAGATTCAGCTTTTTTTGGGGTTACATTAGAAAATGGAAACAAGAAAATAAAGTAGAAGAATAAAATATAGCTCTGCATGTTTGACTTAGGAAAGTACGCAAGTGTTTCACTGCCAGAGATGGAAAATAAATACAGTAGCGTTGGAACTTTCTCACCGTAACCACATTTATATCTCATGAAAAACCAAAACATGATTTTGTTTAAATGAAAAAGATCACAGCAGCAAAATGGCAACAGCTTGTGGGATGTTTCCAGTCTACAGGAGCACAGTGAGATGATGGACAGTCAGATGTGGAAGTCTCTTTATGCTTTTTTTAAGAAGTCATAATTTGTCAGTGAAATGCATTTTCATATGCCGGTCAGACGAGAAATTTTCTAGGTTTAACAAGAAATAAAACTTGTCTCTTAAAAACAAGTTTTGTATCCCATTACATCAAGAAACTCTCTTTAATTAGATGCTGCTCAGTCCTTGGGGAATCATTTATGTAGAGTCATAATTTTACTAAAAATTTTCCAGATTTGCAAGGTGGAAACAAAAGAAACTCAGCAAATAAATAACTAAGTGTCCTCAAGGTGAAAGGTCAGGGCTTTTTTCATCAATCCAGACCCCAAAGTTCAGTGTTGCTACCTTGAAGATGCACTAAAAGGTAAAAATTGTGTGTACATCTTGCATTGAGTGAAAGTACAAAATGCAGAGAAACAATTGCCATTGACTGGTTTTGCTAAGAGTAATGATTCTTTTTACTGAGCCATAACACTTCAAATCAAATCAAATCAAATCAAATCAAATCAAATCAAATCAAATCAAATCAAATCAAATCAAATTGTATTTTTTATAGCACAATTCAGCAGCGAGGCATTTCAAAGTGCTTCACATCATAACAAACACAAAAACGCATAGTGAACATTGAATCAACAATCAAAACATTACATTAAGCCAAGTGCCATCATTAAATTCGTAATTGGTTTTCAGCCTTGGAACTGGAACATAATTTCCCATCTCCAGTTAAGTCTGCAAGATTTGCTATGTAGAAAATAAATTTTGAGCATATAACCAATTTTCTTGCCTCATTTTCTTCTGTCTTGATAATCACAGCCAACGTTGAAAAACAAAAAATCTTCCATGTCTGTCTCCATAATGAGCCGTTTTCTCCTCTCGACCTGGATTCACGCTTTCTGCTGAATCAGAAAGGTCATCGTGTCGATTAAGTCTGCTGACGTTGACAGCAACTGGAGCACCTTGTTGAAACTTTTCAAGCACTTTCTGAGAATTGTTCTCATGTTCAGTTCAATTTATTCATTCAACCTCCTGGCCAGAATCCAGGTAAAGTAGCGGGAATCACTTCAGCCAAAAATATAGCTCACTTTGTGGGTATCATTATCAAATTGCTCTGCTTCGTTGCCCAGTCAAAGTCTAGCACAAAGTCATCAACGCTGAAGACTTCCTGCTGCATTCACAGCAATAGGTGGATTCAAGGCTATCTACAAATTTTATTTGGTCAAATATATAAAATTACAATAAAGTAAAAAAAGGTTTGTGACTACATGGGACAAAATGAGGAAAAAGTTCAAAGGATGGGAATAATTTTACAAAGCCGTGCATGCACAATGCTCACATCTTATTTCTTGTAGTTTGTGTTTTGGTGTAAAGAAAATCCTATGTATCCTCTTATCTTAGAAGAGTTGCTTCTTCATAAATTCCAAATACATTCAACTAAGTTTAACTTTAAAAATACCTTTTGTTTGCCCTGCATGCACCATCACAAGCAAACATGCATGCACCATTTCCTGATGCATAAAAGCCTTCAGAACGCTTTAATTAGATTCAAAACAAAGACACTTGCTTTTATTAGTTCTTGCATCATTCATTAAGGGATGAAACACAAAGTGAACCTCAGAGGCATGCTGCAACAGACTGCGAGGGGAAATTCAAACATCATTCTATATATTTAGCTTTACTTTGAACAGATAAAAAAAGGCCTGCATGCAAGTCATGCCTCAATGCATGACTTGCATGCAGGCCTTTTTTTTATCTTTAAACAGATAAAAAAAAAAACAGATAGTGCATGACTTGCATGCCTCTGTTTGAGGCATTAGATTCTGCTTTTTTTCTTTTCTTCTTTTGGAAACAGTTTGTTGGAGCTCTGATGAAACTTTTGTTTATCAAATTGAAATGTTCATGGTTTTTATTTATTTATTTTTTACCTCATACACAGGAAAAACAATTTGGACTTATGTACAAAATGATGATGTTTAATTCTTACATGAAAAAAAAAATTACATACCCAAAATGAGCTACTTGCCTGAGGCTTCTTGAGATGTAATGTTTTCTCTAATACTTTCCTTGGGCTTTTAAATATCTATAGCAGTGTGTGAGAGTGTGTGTTTGATTAATGTCCTTGCTGGATACTTTGTATGACTTAACAGGTTATTAAACATCCAGCTTATCTTTCAGTTTTGTAGCACTTTGCCACCTCACGAGAAACAACAAATTTTGTTCATTTTTTTTTTGTTAAGCCTCCAAAGAAATGTGCTTTTCAGATATCAGCAGCTCAGAGGACTGCAAAACACAGTCTGACACCTGTCTGATGTACAAGTGGTATAATTTTACTAAATAAATAACAATGAGTTCATCAGCTACACAAAGCACCCGTCGAAAGAGGAAAGAACGAGAAAAGAAGATAAAGCAGCTTCCCTATTTCATTTCATTCAATTGTGATCTTTTTGCTCTGAAATTGAATCAGTGATGCCTGTTCTCTTAGACGTAACAGAACCTCTTGTCATCTTGAAGTGGTTATGAAACCTCTCCCTCCCGCTGAGCTCTCTTACTTAGTCTATGGATCACTAATTACGCAGCCGGGACAGTCCTAATGCAAACGTCTTTAGTGACATTACACCCTCCAGTGTTGTGTCAGACTCTGTCTCCAAGCGGCAGAGAAGCTGGTAACAATGTGAGGGGAGATAAGGAACGGGAGAAAGGGGGGGGCGAGACATTCTTTTGTTGCCTGCATCAAATGTGGCTGCTCTAATAGACTGACAGCCTCTGCAGGGCTTTAGACTGAGCCAGAAGAAAATTGGGCAAAATGGGAAAATAACCCATAATTCATGCTCTTCTCCCCCAGCAGCTAAGCTTCCTTCCCAGTATCTCTATAAAATCACTGAGACGCTCAAAAGGCAAGCTTCACAGACAAGAGATGGACCTTCTGTTCTTGTACGTTTTCTCTTCTCTTCTCTTGTTCCTCCGCCTCAACGTCTGCCCCGCTGAGCCAAACTGTTAATCGGGCAAAGTTGCAGCAGAGCACATCAACCCGTCTAATTTCTTGACTTGCTGTGCCACAAAGACAGGGGATTTCACTGAAAAGCAGCAAATCCAGGGCTGGGGAAAAATGCTCAGTTAGTTGAAAAAAAAGAAAAAACTTCAGTCAGACGACATCTGCTTCTAAATCTCAAAAATAATAATGATAAAATACAACAGAACCAGACAATACAGTTGATTTTAAAATATTTCATAATTTAGAAGTCTTATTGACTAAAATTAAGTGACACTCTGATCAATAAATAACAATTAACCATTCAGAAAGAGGATTCAGGATTTCAGACTTATGAGAAAAAAAAAAAAGTTTTCTTGCTAAAATCATAAAGCATCCCAGTCTGTTGCTACATTTACTTTTTGACCTTCGATGAGTCTTTCTCATGTTCCACATTGTCAATACCAGGCATCCATCCACCACTGTTTAATACCTTAATGGTCACGAGTGGCCATTCATTGGCTGAGAGGCACGGTGCACCCTGGAGTGGTTGCCAAGCCATTCATGGGCAACACAAAGACACACAGGACAAACTGTTATGTCCACACTCTCACCGAAGGGCAATTCAGGTGGCTAATTAAGTACACGCTGTAAGAAAAAAAAGCAGCTATCGGTTTCAGTCAGCTGGACTGATTTACTTAACCTGACCGTACATATTACTTAACTTAACTTGTGAAAATATGTTAGCAGAACTTCAATTTAAAAAGAGAGAGAGAGAAACTGGAACTAATCCATTCTCGCTACATAAGAAAATGACTTACAGCGGTGAGAACAAGCCTGCATCACAGCATGATACGCGCTTAAAAAAAGAAAAACAAAAAGAAAACCCAAAACGTTTCATATTATGTCTTTTAGAGCATTATTTGCATGCTGTGTTTGTATAATTGATTCATCAAAAAAAAATGTCTGAGTTGTAAATATTATCTGCTTTTCCTCTCCAGGCAGATGTTGCAGATTTGCAACAGCTAAATGGCAGATCTTTTCCTGCAACTACAACTTAATTTGAGCCTGAGAGGGTTAAGATTTTTTCTTAAAGTGATATGATTTTTTTTTCCTTTGGAAAACAAAGCAATTTGCAGAGCTGAGCTTCCCTAAAGTAGACTTGTGTTTGTTCTCCATGAAGCCAACAGACTGTGAAGCCGAACTCAAAGGAAGGCTGTAGGAGCCCTTTGGGTTTCAGAAGATGTGAGCGAACCACTCCCAGGTTTCTATAAGGGCGTTTCCATTATGCACGAGGAGAACATTGTGACTGTCACCTTCCTGACCTCACCAGCGCTTTTTTGACACCAATGGGACTAACCCTAACCCATGGACATAAAATATGCTTTTGAAGTTATCCCGCTGTTCTTCTTGGGAATTGGAGCAGACCCAGGCTCAAGTTAGGATCCATACCCTAAATAAGATACGTTTGAAGTGAAGTGACCACATTATACAGTTGGTAGCACTGGTGCCTTTCAGAAAGAAGGTCCTGGGTTTGGTTCCTGGGGCCTTTCTGCATGGAGTTTGCATGCAGAAAGGCATGGGTACTCCGGCTTCCGCCCACAGTCTAAATTCTCTTAGCTGTGCGTGCATGATTGTTTATTATGTGTGTTGCAACTTTATGAAAATGTTAAATCAACTTAACAGTGCAAAAACAGTAACTTTAAAAAAAAAAAAAAAAAAAAAAAGAAAAAGTCCTAATTTGTCTTTTTGATTCTAATATAAATGATGAAGAAAGTTATATCAACTCATTTAAAGTTGTAGAAATAGCTTTGATCAAGAGTTTTGAACTTGACAGTTAAAACTGATGCAACTTAACCGAGTTAAAGCATCAAGGAAACGAGACTGAATCAAATTTAGTGAGCAAATCTTTTACAGTGCATGCATGTTTTGTACAGAGAGTGGGAGCAATTGACATATCATGAACAACAATGTCTTGCAGTATTCATTGTCTGCAGTAGTACTGTTACATAATTTAAGCTTTAAGACTAGAATATGACACTTAAACTCCTGTCCAGTTTCATCACTTGTGGTGGTAAAACAGACTGCAAAGATCATTAGTATCCACCAGGAGGCAGTGCAGGCTCAGTAAAGGCTTAATACTTGGTTTAATACACTTTTCAATGAATTCTGGCTCTAAAAATAGTGCATAATGTAAAGGTAGGCAAAATTTGGTGATAAAATGTGAATCTCAATGAACTCATCCATGAACAGTTATCTCAGAACTATCACAGCTCTGCAGGATGGTGGCATTTTGCAGGCTAGCTGATAAGGCTGAGCTATAACAAATAGAGCAGCTGTGTAACTGGGGAAAAGACAGGCTGCACTTATCGACAGCAGGTATGCGGATACGGTGGATGTGATACCCTCAGCAACAATATCAAAATGGATATTGCTGCTGAGGTTTTTTTTTTTTCTTCTCCTGGTTGCCACTTTCTTCACCGAACAATCACAGCAAAACACAGGTTAGACCACAACCATTAAGATGAAGGTAAGGTGGGGATGGTTGACTTTTCTAATGGTTTGTTTTCAGTCTATCTGATGGTAGCTGCCTATTCTCGTCTTCTTCTTCACATCTGTTTTTCTCAAAAGATTACCTCAACATTACAACATTTCTGACATGAAGTCATCCTGTAATTAAAGTATGCAGCTAGTTTATGGATTCCCCGTTTATTCAAACGAGTTCATTAATCGGAGAAGTTGTTTTATTCTTTACCGGAAGATTAGGTAAATATTCATCTTAGATTTGGGTAGAAACACTTTCATTATTCTCTAAATGTTTCTGAAATCAAGGGAAATAAAACAAAAAAAAATCCAACGGGGCATCGGCTTAAATTGACTCTGTTTTGTTGCAGGTTTACTTTTTATGCCTTTAAAACAGTATAAAGTTTCTACCATGAAGGGCCTTTGATTGATGTACGGGACTCAGTGCAAATCTAAGAATGAATCAGTGGACTTAGCATGGCACCCCGGCGCTGCATGGCATTTTCTCAGAGCACCTGAGAGCTTTCTAACATTAGGATTCCACCCGAGTCCAAGCAGTTGTGGTAAATGTGAATGAACAGGCGGCAGTCAGTGTGTTTATCCCCAACTCGCCGGTCTCCTCCTCTTCGTCTTCTTTTGCAGGGCTACACATCCTGAATGCTGCCAGACAGATTGTACCTGTCTGAGGAATTGTGGTCGGAGAACCACATACGACTCTTTACTCACAGCAAGCTCCCCTCTTCCCCACAGTCCTACACACCGAGACAAGATTATGGGTCTGGACTGAGGAGGCTGCTGGAGATGAGTTGATGTCATTTTGTCTTATCTCAGCAGCAGCCCCGTTTTTAACTAGAACAAACTCTCTGAGGACTTGTTCTGATATTTGGCTTTAATTACAGTTGTTTGGAATATGAGACACAATCTGCCAAGAAGAATCAATGGATACAAAACACGGGAACAAAAGACAGCAATTTTTATATTGATTGATAAATTGCACTGAAAAGGGGCTGTTGGTGTTATTGCTGATCTGCACGGACTTTGCAGAACTTGTACATGTGTGGGTTCTTTCTGGATACTCCAGCTTCCTCGCACACTACAATACTACGATTCTGTGGAGAAAAGCCATCGATCTTTTACAATGGTTATTAGTTTTGTCTCGAGTGTTTGTGAACCACCAGCAATAAAATCACTGTGTCCCTGATAGTGGAGTAATATTCAATCAAAGCCTCCTCACTTGATTGCTTGCTGGGGGAACAACAGGTTTGTCCTCCTGTCCCGTTTCTCACCGCTCAAGTTATTTTAAAAGAGTTTGTAAATACTTTATACTTAAGCGTAAAATTATTCAATCCACCTGTGAATGTATTTTTAAAGTAATTGTTAAATTTACCAATAGGTTTCCTCTAGTCGGATGCAACGTAAAAGATTTCCAACCTCAATCTGTAGAGTCTATAGAGGGAGCTAAAGATTAGGGTGATGGTTAGAAGGCCACCAAATGGAAATGAAGACTTTTATTCATTCTTCTTTTACACTTTTGTATTCTTTGACATAAATGTTTTATTTAAATGAAAATAGTTTCAAATATAAAGCCAGCAGAGGTGTGGATAATCTACTGAGACGTAGCATCACAGGGATGTCTGCGCTTTAGTTCTGACTGCTGAAACATAAAGCTGTGCTTTACTAAAAGACAACAGATACTCATGATTCCATTATGAAATTCATCCCTTTATAGTTACAGTACGCTGCTGTTGTGACCCCATTCTGTCATGCTGCTATAGTCAGCCAGCAGGTAAAAGCAGCTTCTTCTATCATTTAGTCATTTCCCGAGCCAGGTCAAGGCAGAAGTGAACTAAACCACAGCCTCGGGTCACCAGTCCATTACGGTGCCTACTGGAGCCATTGGCTTATCAAACAGTACTGTAAATAGTGCAGTGAACAAGTATCTTACCCTGTTCCTTTTAAGGAAAAACCATCTAAGACTGCCACAAGCAGCCTTGTGGCAGTCTTAGCAGCAACATCTGCTATAGCGTATTTCTGATAACTGTCTTTTTCTGTAAGTATGGTATTTTTTTTTCTGAAATATAATTTTACTCAAAACGTAATGCGACACACACCCTCAAAAAAGTTCCACTTTTGTTCCATCAGTGCATTGAATATTATCACAAAAAAAGCGGATATCTTTAAGATTTTTTTATTTTATTTTATTTTTTTAACAACGTTAGTCTGGCCTTTGTGGTCTTTTCGGTCAGTGGCAGTTTATATTTGTGGCCTCTCATCGGTGTCACATCTGCCCAAGATTTTTCTTATTGTTGCATCATGAAAACCAACTTTAGCAGAGGCAAGTGAACTCTGCTTTGCTGTAGATAGTGGAAATAAGTTGCTGAAAATATGAATGTAGGTCCATGACTGCTTCATCTTTTACTGTATAATACATCTTGCTGTGAAATGATCCCAAAGAACTGGAAATGGCTTTGTAGCCCTTTTTCAGGCCGATAACATGCCTATGAATTTTTGCATTCCTGTTTGGTTTATTCACAATGAGTCCTGATGTGTCACCTTTTGCCTCAGAAATTTGCAGCACTGTTTCAAAAATACATAAAAAAGAACTAAATGTATAATAGTTATTTGACATTTGATTTACTGAAGAAATAGTTACCTGATGCTCTGATAATTATGCCATTTTTAACACATTTCTCACACAATAACAGTTTGCAAATAAACCTGAAACAGTAACGAATCATTTTCAATTTATGATTGTAGGGAAATTATTTACATATGACAGGTATTTTATCCTAGAAGTTTTTGTTTTTTTCAATATATAAAAAGTCTAGTATTGTAGTGTGATCCTATTTGAATGTGGTGTCCAAAACCTAGACCAGTTCAACCTTGGGCCAGCCCTGGTTATTTCCTAGTGAGCTGAGAGGAAATATTCTCTCTGGAAACTGGAGACTCTCTCCTGCAGGGATCAGACAGATTCAGGATCCGGCTGGACTTGGGGCTCGTGAGTTGTTCACATGTGTGAAGACCGGGGTGGGCTTCCAGTCCGGCTGGTAAAAGTGGATGTTCAGAGTTTGAGCCCACTTTGAGAACACAGTCTTCTCTGTGATGAACCGGTGGTGGCTTCCTGTTCGACTTCTCTCGTGAAGGAGGTACATGGCACACTCGTCTGGCCCCGATGGCTCGTAGTAATGATACGGGACCGTGGGATGTAAAGAGGATCTTCGTGGGGGGAGAGAGGAAGAGAAGGACGAGTTAGACTTGAAAGTGAAAGCGCGAGGAAGGAATGTGAAAACAGTGCGGGGATAATTATGAGATGCTAGGGTGGAGAGGGGGAGTAGAAGACAGTCACAGCAGGGAATAAAAAAGGAGACAGGAACAAAGAGAAAACAGAGACATCAGAAGAATCTGAGCTCAAAGAGGCATTCATTATACGCTGTCATCTTCCCCTGATGCTCTCAGTCAGATCAAGCTTGGTGGAGGAGCTCGGTGTGACACATGGGCGTCGATGCAATCTGCCCTACATATTTCAATTCGTCTCTTGTGCCCTTGTAACTTAATGTGAGAGCTATAGTTGCAAACATTTCGTTGGCCCTTTATGTGACAAAGGCAAACTAAACTCTGCTTAAAACTGAAAATGGTAGTTAAAAGATGCTTTTTACATTAAAATCATGCTCCAGCATTCAGTCTATGTAAGTCAGAGGCATAATTAAAGATGCGTCGGATGAGATTTCCTGATACTTAAATGCAGACGCAGTTGTCAGGGAACTGAGCTGCAAAAGAAGAGGCACTTGAGCTTCATGTAATGTTTGGCCCATTTTTTTTCAAAGAGACTGTGACAAACTAAACCTGCTGAGAAACGCGCCTATCGTGAGGCTCAGTTATTCCCACCGTCCTGGGAAAGCAGTGCAGCGAGCCGCCAAAATAGTAGTCATTAAATTTTACGACGTTCAAAGCAGAGCGCAAAGTTTATGAAGCTGGAGAACGATTTCTTCGGTATGATTTATCTTTCTATAATTCACTTGCTATGTATTGAAATATGTCACAAGCAGAATTGTCAGCGAGTCCTGACTCATTGCCAGAGAAACATGCCAACAACACTACCCAGCACTTATAACAAGTCAGAACCTCTTTTTATTGTTGATATTTTTAGATTTTAGATTTTTTTTTAGATCTTTTTTTTTTTTTTTTTTTTTTTGCTTAAACCTTATAGGAGTAAGCTTGTTGTATGCAAAAGTATCTTGTCATATCGCTAACAATTAGCGAGATAACAAGCTAATTGAAAAGCTAAAACAAACTGCTAGGGAACCCAGCTTCTTGTTTAAATAAGATTTAGACACTGACCTACAGAAATCGGGGGGCACCATGCCAAACACGTTGATCCTGTCGCACAGCTCCAGGGCCATAGCCATGGTGAACCAGCCGGTGCTCAGCCAGGAGTTGGAGCTCTTTCTGGAATAAAGACAAGAGAGGATTGTCATGTCTCAGTGAACACAGACGCGCAGCGTGCCTGCTTTTACAAACAAAGCGCAGCTGTTCCTCAGATTTTCTCTGCACTGTGCAGAACAGACAAAGGACATGAAGAAATGTGACACATTTGCTCTGACTGACTGAATTCTCATTCTAATACACTGAGCTTCTCAATTTGGGGATTCATTGTTTACTGTACATGCAAATGAGTTCATATGAATAGCTGAGTTCACATCAGTCAAATGCCTTTATCTATTTATCCCACTTTTTATAATGTTCATATTCAGTCGGTGTTTTTCCACAGTACAACTGCCTGTAATCTATATACAAAAAGAAACCTGAGTATTATAAATCTTATTTTGTATTTTGTGAGCTGGTGTGTTCGCAAGTACTTCCCACAGTTTCCATAGCTTGCAAATGACAGCATCATCTTGTGAACATTTACCTATCAATGCCTGTTTCCTTCTTGAATAACTCATCAAATTTCAGCATCTTGGACCGGGAGATCGTGTACATTTTAAGTTTGGGCAGCAGGTGTTTCAACAGTCTGAGGTTGTTGTAAACATGGCCTCTACCGTCCCGTCTCATGCAGCTGCTTGGACCCCAGAAGATGAACACTGTGTCCTGGCTCCCGATGAGCAGTTCCTGTCTGCCCCGGAGCACCCTTTGCAGGCTGGAGTGAGCCACGACGCGGAGACTCGTGCGCCTTCCCACGTCCAGGTGATGCCCTGCGCAGGGAGCGTCGTTCATTCGAATGACGCAGTCCGAGTGATCGATTTCCTTGCCCCTATTGCTACCAGTCAGGTGGCCAGAGCTGGTCACCAAGGCGCACGTCCTGCAGTGCATCTTCAGAGGCTGCGAGGAATAAATCGAAACGAAATGAACAAAAGCAGGATAGCACTGACATTTAAAAAATTATTTTGGACTGTTCCCAAAATATTCACATCTGCAGAACTTTACAGATTCCTTAACTGTGCCTCTGAAGGTTTTTTTCAACTGTTTCTATATCAGCTTTGCCAAATAGTTTGAGCCTAGTCAGACTGGATTATAAGCATCTGTGAACAACAGTTTGACTAAGAAATGGTAACACAAAGCACATGCTTTAAACTATTCATTTTTAACTCTGGGTAGGGCTACACAATAGATTACTAACATGTAATCATTCCAGTAGCAGTATGCTAAATATTCATATCTCAAAGGACTGCTCGGAGAACAGTTAAGTTGGCCAATGTATTCCAAGTGCTACAAGGTTGCATTTCATGTAATATTTAGCTAGTAGGACAGTCTGAAGGCAGCAAATTCTCATATTGGACTTAAATGGCATTGTCCAAAATGTTAAAGGTCACATAGTGATGGACATACAGAGAATACCATGCATCCCCATATCTGGCTGTATGTTTGTGGAGGTTGTTCTGCTTTAAGGTGAATCTCTGCCCTCGTCTCAAGCTTAATTCAGCCTTCAAAATGTTTTCCTCCGGGATTGTCCAGTATTTAGCTTCCTTTTCAGTCTGACATCTTCCATGTTCCTGCTGCAAGAAAGTATCCCCACGAAATGATGCCATCACCATGTTTTAATATGAGGAGGATTTATTCAGGGAAGTGTAGTGTTAGTTTTTCCTGTTTTTCTTCTAGGTCACAAGGTATATTTTTAGTCTCGGTTGACTAGAGAAGTTTCTTGCTCATTTTTCCATTTGGTGTCTTATGTCTTAACATCACAGTTTCACTCTTCCCTACCTTCATATAACAACCCACACTGAATTCTCTCACACTGCGTTATCATCGCATATTCAAGTGGTCTTTCACCCAAAATGTCCTTCACACTGACAAAAATGTAGTTATTGGTGAGCATTATCAGCATTGTGGAGAAGAAGTGAAAAAGTTGTAACACAGGCTTCAACTCTGCTGAAGAGAGGCCGGATTTTTTTGTATCCAAACAAGGTCTTCTGAGTTGGAAAAAGAAGCGGTCGTATTGTGAATGATCCGACAGCAAACACCCAAAGACTCCCTGCATGAATTATTCCCAACCTTAATGGAGAGCTCCATCAGAATTCTGAACCGGGCGCTGAGCTTCACACTCCGCCAGTTCACCAGGTGCAGATAGATGAGGGAGCCTGCCTGTCTGCATGCACACAGGTAAGATTACAAGCAGTGCAGGCGCTGCCGCTCCTGTCGCTGTATCTACAATACCCAACTGCTATCCAGGTGACTCACGCACTGAATAATTTCGAGTGGTGTGAGTGTGTGTCATGCGTTTCCCGGTGAAAAGTTTAAGTGTGGTCGCAAAACACGAAGTGGCTAAAATCCAGCAATTTACCATGTATTCTGTAAAAAAAAAAAAAAAATCAAACAAAAAAAAACAAATACCCAACCGCAGTCAAGCTAGACTTCTTTTCCAACCCATCTCTCCACAGGAACTATCTCATCAGGATGTGTGCTGTTCTGTGTGAGCAGACCCAATTCCTGAATACCTGGTAGGTTGGAGCAAATTACACACCTCGCTGCACAAACCCGCCTCTCCTCTCTCCAGCTGGGAGAAGTCCTGTTCATGTTTGTTCTTTTCATTTCTACCAACAAAAGATAGAGACTCCTTTTCCCTAATCACTGTCCTCCCAAATAGGTTCTAAGCATTTGATTATTTTAATAACTGGGAAAACTGGGACAAACAAGCAAAAGCCAGTTGCAGGCTGTACTGCTTCAGTTTGAGTCAAAAGAGTCTGTTGGAAACTAAAAGTGTCCTTAAACCTGATTCTGCTCCTTCTTCCTGAGCCCCTGACAGCTTGATTATTCCACATCAAAGGAAAAAGACCTTTCAAAATCAAGTGAAAAACCTGGAGATGCAACCCACAGACTGTTCCATAAATAAACGTTGGCTGTTCAGCAGTGCAGTATTCGAAGTTAACTTGAACATAGCTAAAAATTTAAGAGGTGAATGCTTCTTAAATGTCCATGTGCTTAAAGCGTTTTCGGCAGTTATCGACGCTCGCATCATTGTGTTAAAACCTCCTAGTTGGAGGATAACTAGAGCTGTCCTCTAACTTTCTTATTTTTCCATTTCTTCTCTTAACCATATTGATCTCTATGGCCTTAATGTTACCAGCTTTGACCCTGCAAAGCTGTACTGTATGAATGATTATCTAAATGTTTTTCTTTTAATAAGGTTTTTCTTCTAGTATTGCTGAAAATAACTCTGACAACTTCTTTTTCATCTTACAATCCATTTTCCAAAAATCTACATTGGATTGAAGGTTCTCTATTGATGCATTTATCATAATCAGCTCATCCACAGTCAAGGCTACTTATGCAGCTCTGCTCAAAAATGAGGATGATTTTTTTTTTCAGGTGGAAGAAGTACAATTATTACCTCTGCAAGAGCTAGTCAGAGTGCAGATATTGCATTTTATCTAATGCTGGTTTTGAAAACATCTTCAAGTGCTGATATTCCTGCTTTCTGATTTTATGGATGGATGGATGGATGGATGAATGGATGGATGGATGAATGGATGGATGGATGGATGGATGGATGGATGGATGGATGGATGGATGGATGGATGGATGGATGGATGGATGGATGGATGGATGGATGGATGGATGGATGGATGGATGGATGGATGGATGGATTTTTGCAGAACAAAAGCACACTGTTTGTTTCGGGATTGTGCAATAATAGTGCAAATGTGAAACAGAAAAATGTTTTCCAGTTATGACATTACTTATTTTATAAATGTGTCAAAAAGTTGAGTAGTTTTGGCAGTTTAAATGAAAATGCATTACAAAACAAACTCTTTTAAAATCGTTATCTAAAAATTGCAACAATGTTGAATTGTCAAACAACCCAAAAAAAAGAGTACAGGTCTTTTATGATTTTTTTTTTCTTTTTGATCTTCAAAGACAAATTAGATATTTCTGACAATGGAATAACCTTTTCTGTAGGCCATAATCTATGCTTACTGGAACCTTACTTGCTAATAATTTTCACCCATTTGTTTTTGGTTACAAAGTAAATTCAGCCTCATCCCAAACCTCTTAAAGACACACTTTCACCCTCACTGCCCTCATCTTCTTCCTGAGTCTCGCTCTCATTCTCATTGCTCTCACTTTCTCTTGGCAAGTATTCACGCCGCTCGTCATCTTCATTTTTAATTAATTTTAATTTATCTTCACAATCCTCAGCTGGAACTATGATTTCCACCCTGTGCTACTTGATGGTGTGTAAAATGAGATGAATATGTCAAATTACAAGCTGTCAGTAATAAAGAACGATGGCTACAGAAATGAGTTATTTCCTGAGCTTAACTTTACTTCATCAAACAAACATCATATTTATCGTCATTAACTTTAAGTTATCGTCATAAAATTCCTGAACCTAACATCAAAACTAAACTATTAAGCTCTTGATATCAACACACTTTCAGTTTCTACCCCTCAACTTCCAAATGTAAAAGGTAATCTGGGCAAAAAAAGATCCTTTATTTTTTTTCTTTTTTGTTATGTCAAACTCAGTTAGAAATGGACAAGAGTGTTCAAAAGCTATTAAGACCTTACTGACAGATTGAAATGTTTTTAGAAGATAATGTTCATTATTTTCTTTAAACTTTCTCATCTGTTCAATGGGTTAATGTTGTAGTAAGTCCTATTATCAAGATAAATTAATAAGGAAGTAGATTCCAAGTTGTTTTTGAGTAAGACAGCTAATACCCGCTTTTAAGTGGATTTAAAATGTGAACATCATGGGAATAAATCAAAGAAGCAAGCTCAGTGCGAGGTTGGTAAATATTTATAAGTTCCTACTTTAAAAAAAAAAAAAGTTTTGTTTTATGAGCTATTTCTACATACTCAGAGATTGCTTTACAGAATAGATAGAAGAGGTTTTCTGATTTCATTCTGTACATTACAATAACACCAGCATAAATAATAAAGCCAAGGAAGAATAGACTCATCACAAAGCTTCACCTTCTTGCTCTAACACAAGATGTGTGATTACCAGAGTTTCTTAAGACCAGCGTAGATTGACTCTGATAACAGTAATTCACAGGTCGATACCTGTTTCCTACGATCACTAAAACATAGAAGGAAAGATGAGGAGTGGAAGAGAAGACTCTAACAAATGTGTGTTGGGGAGTTCAAACTCCAACGGGAGAGTAAGCACCCATTTGGAAGCTTCAGGATGCGTGTGCTTATCTCTACAGCTCCTATTACCGCAGCTTGTCAAAAAGAAGACAGTCGGGTGGAACATCCTTCAAAAACCTGCAGACACTGCACAAGGCAGGGAGAGATCCAGTGCACACTGTGTTGTTGGAGAGGAAAAAAGCATTAGATTCTGCTGCTAAGAAGTAAAACAGCAATATCCTACTAAATTTTAAATGATGTGATATAAAAATAATTCATCATCTTTTACAGTGTCGTGGTGGAAAGCTTTGCACCTAATGAACTTTTACGCATCTTGTCATGTTGAAACCACAAGCTCATATGGCATTTAAATTGGATTATATGTGGCTGGCCAACAAAGAGTTGTGCATAACTAATCAGGAAGCAGAAGTTCACCTTCCCATAGGATAATGACCGTAAACAGGGTCTTATTCTAAGCAGGATGGTCTACATCAATCACATGAAGTACACATTCTTTAAGTGCAAATATACAACATATGAAAATACTGTGCAGTTATCAAAAACTGATCATTTGTCTTTCTCTTTACAGTTATCCACTACTTCGTAAAGTCGAGAAATACATTGAAGTTAACTGTTGTAATGTGACAATGTGGAAAGAGGGTGTGGATACTTCTAGTCACGGCCTTTGCAAGCAACACACACTCATGAGTTGATTTAGAGCATAAAACTGGTCTAGACAGTGCACTAAACAAACCTCATTTTCAAGCATGCGGTATGAAATTTTAATACTGCTGGAGCATTTGCATGGATTTGTCTGCATTAGTGTTCTAGTGATATGGGAATGTGTGCATAAGAGTGTGTCTGTCCACTTGCGTCAAAGCCAAGAGTCCCTCAAGCAGCAGAAGCCCTCAGATGACACCGAGGGGAACCGCTCAGACGGATGCTCCCACTTTAGAGCATTGGCCTTTCTGCATTCCAGAAAGACTAATCAGAGTTCTTTCTGATTAGTCAGAGACAGCAGCAGCAACTAAAAACTATCATAAGATAGAAGGAGAAAGTCTTAAAATATCTGCAACACTCCAAACATCATTCTAAACGAAGCAACAGAGAACCGAGCAGCTGAAACAAAGCTCTACCCAAATCAGCGGCAACCTCACGATCTCGGCTCGTTGTTCATTAGGCAGTCGCAGCGTTAGCCGAACAAGTGCTCTCCTTCTAAATCCTCTCCGGCAGCAACACTCCAGGGTCTAACTGTATATCTTTCTCTCGGAGGGGGAGGCAGGATGTGTGAAGACTCGGTAACAATGCACTGGGTGTGAGTGATAGGTTTGTGCATTCACGAGGCAGACATGAAGAACACAGCAGACACGTAGCATATTTAAAAGGAATTTCACTGGAAATCCATCCAGTTTTTGTGCTTTTGTTACTAAATAATGTATGGTGCACACATTAATTATGAATTGTGAAGGGGAGTAAAGTACAGGATGAATTTAGGGCTGGCACTATCCCAGCAAATTCGACTTTTTACTATAGATCTTAAGATAGGGACTGGATCCTTAAAGAATGTTTTATGTCACGATGTTGTATTGAGAAACCTTTTTAGTAAAATAAATTCCACTGTTTTTATTTGAAAATGTTTTTTAATCAAGAACCTATGAAGTGACTTGCAAATGTATTCATTCCCTTTGAAATTGTTCATGCTATAACCACAAACCTCAGTGTTTTCATTTGGATTACACAACTTGTCTCTTATATGACCGTAAAAACATGTACTTTTGTATTCAGCCCCCTTTCCTCTGATTCACAGAAATAAAAACTAAATCCAATCTGCCTGAATATAAATGCACATCAAACTTCTCAAATAAATGTCTGGAAAATACTGTGACAACCATCATTCAGTGCAGTTTCAAAGTAGTAATTAATTAATCTGCACTCATGATTTTGGCTGTAATCAACACAGTATGAAAAGGTTTAAAGAGTATAAATACTTTTGCAGGATCATATCAAAATTTACTAGTGCAACAGAATTCGGTTTTACAGAAGTTTAATATTAGATATATTTGTCTACTTGGCAACCAATAGTTTATTTTTTGTTTGTTTTGCTTTTTAATAAAAATCTGTATCTTAGTATGTTAGTATAAGCCATTTGAATTGCTTTGTGCTACATGTGCTACAAAAATGAAGTTTCCTCGCCTTGAGGGATCCTGACTCAAACTTTAGTTTCTAATTTCTCATTCTCGCATTTTTAATTTAACAGCCATTATATGACTTTGACCTGATTTGGTTTTAGGTTACAGGTTAACTGAGGTGAGCATCCATACATAAATACTGAACACAAATGTGTACAATTAAAAGAGGAAAAGTAATTAGATATTTAAAATATGCAATAGTTTTCAAATTTGTTTCATAGCTACATTTTAATGCACCCATCAACATGGAAAGTTTAAATAAATGAATACTCAAAAATTAAATCAGATATTGATTACGGAAAACAAAACTTTCCAATTATGGCAGAGACAAACAGAGCTAATGTTTAAATGCAGATGATTTTTTTGCACATTTTCTGTGCAGCACCAATCAGATCCATCAGTTGGGTTGCAAATGTCTCTCATTTATCATTTTTAAGATATGAAATGAGTTGAGAAAACAAAACTTTAAAAAATGAAGGATCAACATTTTAAAAAATCTGTATCATTAGTGACTTAGAAGGAAGGCCTCTTGTTGGTTTCTGTCAGAGGTTACAAGAGTCAAAGTGTAGGAAAAGAGTGCAGGCATAGATGGAAGTACAGAAAGAGAGAGGTCGGTTAGTACAGGGTAGGTGTCAGTGTAGGAGAGGCTCTCTGAAGAGCTCAATCTCACGAAGACAAACAGGAAGTCACCGGTTCTGGTAGAGCTCCAGCCACCCGTCATGGCGTACGACCGTATTTTCTTGAAAGTGGCTACTTGGTTCCAATTCCATGCAAATAAGGAATAGATGTAATTTGTGGCACAACAAATTTGATTTTTTTCACTGTGACCCTCACTAAAATACAGGCACCCTGAACAAAAAGCAGTAATTCCAATATCAACACAATGCAACTGCCTTGTCTGCAGTGGCGGTCCTTGCATAAAAGGTGCCCTGGGTGACCGTCTCCATATGCGATGCAGAACCACAAATAGTAATACTCTCCACAATCCGCATGTGTGTAAGAACAGAGGATAACTTGCTTACGAAGCAACCTACGAATCATTACGCTTTTTAACTGGTGCTTGTAAAACAACACCAACACTGTTTGCCAAAATGTGGACACTCGGTCGTTTAAATTTTCATTATCGTAAGAGGTGGACATACGTGAAAAGAACATCTCAAGGTGTATGTGAATCAGGTACTGTTGTGTGAAATTAATCAGATTTCCACTCTGCAGGTGTGATTCATGTTTACCTTAAGGTCCATGATACTTGCAACCCCTTGCAGAGTGGAAACTTGCACACTCTGCTTTCTCTTTGTGGCTGGAGCATCCTCGTGGTGGGAGTGCAGTGATCTGGAGGCAGAAGAAGGCCATCTCCCACCAGAGCTGCTGTTGTACACAACAATAAATCCTGTAACCATGGTAACGATGATGATGCCACCAACCCCCTGACATTTGAGGGAAGAGCAAAGGAGGAGGGGGGGGGAGTAATAAATCAATAATCTTATGATATTAACAGGAAGATTAGAAGACATTGAAACTACAGAAATTGTAATTAGACAACCACACATTAAAAGCTGCAAAAAATACGTCAGCTGTGCCTCTCAGATGCGCTCACCATGCTCTTGGAACAGGAAGCATGTTTCAATTCTGGCTGTTCAGTTCTAATGTGCTACAGGCTAATTATGCCTTCACTCAAAAAAAAAAAAAAAAGTTCACAAGGATGAGCCCTTATAGGGTTATCCTTCATGAATATTATAAATATGTTGCTGGACAGTGCAATTAGGTAACAGTGGACAGAGAACAGTCTGTAACTCGAGTGGCACAGACGGACACTAAAGCTTCACGCAAAGCAAAAGAATCCTTCAAGACACTTTCCCTCCCCAGTCTAAATTACCGCTCTTATCTTCATCTTGATTCCCTCCCTCGTTGCTTCAGCGCACACAGCGAGTCTTCATCCTACCGGGGGACCGCCGGGCGTGAGGGACTCCTCGGCATGCGCAACGCCGGAGCGGTCGGCGGCATCACCGGGAAAGGCGCGCAGCAACAGAGAGCGACGCTCCAATACTCCGCCGCCCCAGCCTCCTTCTGCAAAGCGCTCCTCATGGTCCTAAGCGCATCACACTCCCAGGATGCTCCGGTTTCTGATTTGACACACGCACGAGTTTGCATTCATTACAGACGCATCTCTGCCCAAGGAGCTCCAGAAGCTCCAAGGCGAGTGTCTTCAGTGGTGTTTCCACGCAGCTGCATCAGGACTTTTCAATCACCTCAATGTGAAAGTATGCAGAAAACTGTAAGCATTGGTAAAGTACAACACACAGTCCATTTTTTTGTTGATCAATTGCACTGATTGAGTCGGTCGTGTATGGGAACATTTTTCGTCTAAAGTAAATAGCATAATAAATTAAATTCATGATAACACGCCCGCAAACCAGTACAAGTAAATACATAACAGAGCAGTAAAACATTTTTTTTAATCTAAAAAAATGAATAAAATAAAGTCTTAAAATATTTTCTGATTTTTTTTTTTTTTTTTTTGAGAGGGCTATAATCACACTTAAACATCTGTCTCATTTCTTAAACAGTGAGATGTAGACAGGTTTTTTCTTCTCTTTTGCCATGTTTGAGATCATGTCTGCATATTTTGACGCTGATCATTCCGAGATCTTTGGAGGAGAAGGGATGCTCTCTGGGAACAAAGTAAAAATGCTTCAAATGCTACAAACTTTGCTGTTGAAAAACATCTGATTTAAGGCACTCTCGAAGGAAATAGCATTATACACACAGGTCTGCTGCACTTGCTATTTGGATTAAACTTCTCACTTGGAACATTTTATGCAACCTAGGAAGATATTTAATGAGTCTCTGATGGTTGGTTCACATGCGTGGGGTCTGGGAAGCATAAACATGCAGCATCAACAGAAGAGAAAGTTATGTGAGCAGACCAAACCATGAATATTTGATTTCTGCAGCAGTTTTTTGAAGAAATGACAGTGCATCTCACACGCAACACAGATGCTCTTCTGAAAGCCCAGAGATAGATTCTGTCCTTCTGAATTTATTCCAATTACGCAGCTAAAGTAGGAAAAGACAATAAAATCTTAATGCCATTAAGAAAGGCATTAAGCTATAGGTGCATCCATTTTAGCTGGATGCACCTATAGCTCAGCCACTTAGTCTTTTGTAAGAAAAAGAAAAAAAAAAGATTACCTTTGATTCTGCCATGAAAACAGTCTACTGTAGACCTGATCTTGTGAGCCCAAGACAATTGCAATCAAATGGTGGCTTCACATCAGTGTTAATTTCAGTCTTGCACAACTTGATAACACTGGATTCCTCCTGTAGTTGGAGAGCAACTTAGCGTGTACGTTGAAGTGACTCACTGCACTCACATATGACTCATACTGAGCTGGCTTTATATGAAGAAATCTTCAAATAAATATGAGTACCAAATTCATTTTTTATGCTTCCTACCTCTCTCTATCATCCAACGGCAACATCATAAATGCAATCATCAGATGAAAACATCCAGAAACCTCTGGTCATTGTAAACTGGCAGGAATTGGTAGCTTTCAGTCAGTTGTTTTATAATTCAAGGATTCCCTGAGGTCTAAAATGCATCTTAAAGCACAGCTCCAGAGGGAACAAGCCCAGTAAACTACAAGGCAAATGGCTAAGAACAAAAGCTTTTTTTTAATTAACTCCAACCTCTTATCAACAGAGGCACCAGTCAGCAGCCTGCTTTTGCTGAGCCAAATACAACACACGAATATGGTAAGCTGTTAGGCTTGCGCATTGCATTTGGAACGAGAAAACCTTGTTGTTACCTACTACATTGTTCATGCAGGACATAAATCTGAACAAAACAAACAACAAAAATAATAATCAAGAAGCTAATACTACGTTGACCCTAATAGTATCAGCCTTGTGTTATATATGAATATATGTCTAAATTTGCAAACAGGCCAAATAAAGTTGAACTTGCCTAGATAAGTATAATGAGATTTAGAAGACAGGAAAATTCTCATTGTGAAGTTTTTTTGTAAAAAAAAAAAAAAAAAAGACAGGCAAAATTACGAGGACATGTCCTTTCATTTGATTAGATTGAAATTTTTGTCCATAATGACCACTGTTACATTTAAAAGGCCATTCAACCAAATATAAAGAAAATGAATGGGAAGCTCTATATTTAATGAAAGTTAGAGAAAATTTGTATATATTCAGGTGTGTAGTACAAAGGAATTATGAACATGTTTTTTTTTACATAGAGTATAAAAATATCTGATTTAAACTGGAGATTACCAGAATCCATCTGCTTTTGAATTTTGTTTATTTTCAGTTCTGTGACATTTTGGGTTGATTTAGCATGCTTGGTTTTTGTTTCTTGTTTCATTCTGGTCAGTTATTGTCTTTTCTTATACCTGTGTTTCTGTAACCAATAGACATGTTTATTTTTTCAAATTGATTTACAGACAGACATGGCTGGCAATTCCACTAGTCATGGATGCAATTTCCTATGACTTGCTGTATGTTAATTGCCTCTCAGATTTGCCAAGCATATCCAATTGACAAAGAAAAAAAAGACTTCCAATGAACCTGTTTCATTTATACAGTCGTTTAATTCCTTTCTGCAAAACAGAGCAGAGAAAATTGAATTTGAAGCTCCTATAACCTGATTTCGACAGAAAAGAAGCTTGTGTTCAGAATATTTTTGTTGGCAAACATGTCCACAGGTCCACAAATCTTCAATCTTGAAGGTTGAGCTCAGTAACACATCTGTAAGTGAAAAGTTTTGTTGCAAAATCTGGCATATAATACTGTACATTCCCAAATTCTCTATCACTTTTGTTTACTGATCTGTTTTTGCAGACTGGAGCACAAAAAATAATTTTACCCATAAAATGAAAAGGTCCAAGTGGCAGTGGTATCCTTCTTTTTATAGTATCAAAAAGAAGGTTAAAGGGATAAACCAGCTAAAAAAAAGTTCAAAAATAAAATAAATTACTTGAAAATCATCGGGGTCTCAATGCCAGCATTTCAAATTCTACTTAATGTTGCCTGTACCGTTCAGGGCATTTATCTTTTCATATTTTACTGCCTTTCATACATACCAGATTTCTGTATTCTTAACTTAAGGTAGTAGAAATTCATTCAGGTCTGGAAAAGTCACATCTTCAACAAGAAGAGTTTTCTCACATTTACTGCACTTAGCAAAAATATGACTGTGACTCCGTCTGTTTGCCATTGGCAGTGATTGTGCTACATCACCATCTGATTTGACTCTGGAACGCACATCCACTCTAAATGGCCATCCTTTGGCAACTTGCACTTTCATCACAGAGCTCTGTTCCCCTCACTGAGGGGGCATGGGGTGCGGCTCTTTGTTTTGAAATTAAACTTGTATGAGTATGAGATCAAAACTGCCTTTAGCCCACATTCTTTTACATCCCAACTAACAAGAGGTGCAGCGATGTAGACGCTCTGATCTATTCACTCTCAAATTCATTTACATCTGCGCTTTTGCCTACCTGTCCTGTATCTGGCACATCAACATTGGAGACAAAATACTAACATGCTGCCGTATTGGACAGGTGCCATAGTGAAAAGATTATGATCATCTGGTCGCATTGTCATGCCTGATTGGTGCTGATATTCTCTTATGTATGAAAACAATGCAAATACACAAACAAACCTGACACATTCTATAAATGATGTAACTTAGGACGACTGTGAGTGTTTGGATTCAGACTTCAGTCAGACTGTGTCACACAATATTTTTGTAGATTAATTTCTTCTTTTTTTTGACTTCATTAATACAAAATCTTTCACTATTGCCTGCATGGAAAGGGCAACATTTTTAAATAAACAGGCAATAAAGAGGTAGGTATGAAATCTATTTTGGGATTTGATCGGATTTGAGGGGGAGGCGAAGACAAAGAGACAAAGAAAACGATGCAATATCGCAGGGATCCCGACTGAGGTCAGTGTTTCTCTCTTTAGTTCACTCAGTTTCGGATAGTTGTCAGTACCTTACATATTGTAATATGACATTCAGTTGTTCCGAGAAAGACTCACAACATGTATTCAAAAGTCGGCTGTTAGTCGTATTTAACAAGCGAGCTCCTCGTCCATTTTGGAATATTACAGAGTCTCGTTCACAACAAAGAAGCACGGGAAGGTGGTGCGGCCCCTTTAACGCCGCTTTTGGAATAATTAATGACGTCGCGCTGTAAACAAGACTGACGCTCAGCTGCGTGGATGAAGCGTCCTCAGAGCATCCGACAGCCCGAGACCGCGCAGGCTGCCTTTGTTTATTTCACGACGGGACTGCTGTCCCTGTTTCTGCTGCGACGGGATAAAATAACTGACCCTCACCTCGACTCTCATATGCAGTCTCCAACACCAACACGGCGGTGGTGTGCTTGTTCTACTAACTGCCATGGCTAGAAACACGGACACCCCATCTCCTTATCCTTATCATGGTGAGTTGGTTCGTCTTTGTTGTGAACGCTGTGTTTTTTTTTTTTTTTTTTTGTACTGTGGAACGCTGTAACAGCGGGACGTAACAAGCTCCTTTTTTTTTCTTTACGCCTGAACTGCAATTGAATGTTACCTGTGCTTTTACGTGACGTTAGCCTATGTTATCAAATGCTAATTAAGAGATTGTAACGGCTGACATCCACTACGTAACGGCAGAATAACGTTTAAAACGCGGCTAGTTTCATTGAAGGGAGACTTGTCTGATTAAGTTAAGCGTTAAAACGCTTTTTTCGCTCCAGTTTTGCACATTTATCCCTTTGTTTTGGTGTAAACCGTCTAGGAAAAATTTACTTTTGCGAAATTACTGCTTATATTACTTTGGGGGAAATCAGTTGGCTGTGAACATCTGCAGTTGTGAGACTCATTGATTAATTGATTGCAAATAAGCGGAAAAAACATCGACTTTCAAATGCACTAGTTACGTTTGGTGCAGCGACCACACCGCTGTGCTTCCCCGCGTTAAACCAGGGCTGTTATTTACCTGATTGTCATGGTAGCTTGCCAAGGTTAAATATTTTCATCCAATTCAATTGTGTTGATTTATGTAAAGTGATTTAGGTGGTGCACAACAACCATAATATCAAAGCAGATTCGATTAATATTAATTCATAGAGAAATGTATTGCAGTCTTATAAATGCACTGAAATTCAATTATCTATTGTCCGATTTGATTATAGAACTAATATAATACAGTCTACTTTTGTGGGAAATGTAACTTCCGGTGTTTGTTAGTAACAGTTTCATCCAGGTAGTGAGTTTACAGCAATTTCACATTCCCCACACTGGTGACAGTGGAAAAGAACATCTCTTTTAGTAGGAAAAAAATTTCAGCAGGGTATGTTTGGGTAATCTAGCCCCAGTCATAAATAAAATATATTAATAAAACAAACAGGGATGTGCTTGTCCTGGGGTACTTTCTGTGGGAAAATGTTTTCTCTGTTAAGAGATAAATTGCCTTTAATTATATGCGCTCATTGAAGTACTGAGTGCACATAATTCAAGCCCACAATGGCAGCCTCAATTCTGGGCCACCAACGAGTTTTTATTTAATTAATCTATTGATAAATATTTTAATTTCATAATTTTGTTCCAGCTTTTTTTTCCATAAAAGCATACCATTTTTAGTTTGTTTTACATCTCAGTAATGTAAAAAATTAACAGATTGTACTTTACTGGATCATTTAAATGAATGAAGTGTGACCACTACGATTATGTATTCAGGGATAAAATAAAAGGCTTTTGATGGTGTTTTGTGTCCACCACAAAACAGAACCTTTTTAAAAATGATCTTCGTCCCATCCTGAAATCTTTTGTCAAAATGTTTTCTGCTTGAGCTATTTGTAGTCACATCAGCGATGTGTCCTCATGCTTCAGGTCCTAAATTGCCTTAAATTCAAGATTTTAATTGTTTCATGATCGCTGTGGAGTCTTGTGCTTCCTATGGAAACATATTGCATTAAGAAACATGTTGTTTTAGGCCGAGTATAAATACTTCACCTGTTTGCTTTCATGGAGTTCGCCCACATTTTGTAGTTGCAAACGTTGTGATGAAAAGGATACCATTTTTTTTTTTTTTTTTCCAGCGGTCACACTTCCATCCAGCTTATTCCCATTAGAAAGTTCAAAAGAACAATCCATTCTTTAGCCACTGATTTTTAGATGGTTCAATACATTACATCATCAATCATATATGGAATTGCGTCATGGAAGTTTTGAAAGGCTGACTCAAAATATCCCTTTTAAGTCAGAGGTGTGCATTTTAAAATCACTTATCTAGTTGAAAATATTGAACTATTGACATTCAGATTGTTTTTTATATATATATATATATATATATATATATATATATATATATATATATATATTATATATATATATATATATATATATATATATATATATTTACATTTGATTTAAAATAAAATGTAGACCTTTTAGATCTAAAATTTAATCTCCAAATGATGTTACTTGGCTTTTATCTTTTCATCTCATAGATCTCACAATGCTAAAAATATATTGTTTTTCTAAGGTTGATAAGTGGTGAGGTGGTGTTTCTCTGTTTCTCAGCACCTCAATACCATTGTACCCATTTACCTCCTGCATAATGTTCTAATATAATCTCAGTTTTGTTTTCACATCAGACCAGTAACATTAGTAGCCACGTGTCCTATTTGGATTATTTTAATTTCTTTCTTGTCTTAGCACTGCTATCTGTATTGATGGGCAAAAGCAGTACATTTTCTTTTTTTTTTACATATTCAAAAGGATTTATAATCTCTGTAAGTCTGCATTTGCGACTCTTAGCTCACCATGACAGATTTAGATATATTTAGGCCTTATGCAGATTTTCTCTCCATTAACCCACTTTCATAATTACCCAAGCAATGCAATATTTTATCTTTAGGCAGTAATATATTTCTAATGAAACAAAGCCAGAATAATGATTTTTTTTTTCCCCAATAGCTGGTTTTTATTAAGTCCCCCTAGTTATGCTTAGATGTGTCTCACGTACAGCAGTAGACAATACAATATCAGCACAGTCATTTAGAGCAGTAATTGCTAAATGATTATTTTCTTTCACATTGTTTTGGTTCATAATGTAATGCTTCTTAGATTTTTGCTGGAATTTTATAACGTTTTACTGTCTGTGATGACTGTTTGGGTGTGAAACGTTTGTGATAAACATGTCTTATCATGGTAGACATGTTTAAAGCGCAGAGTATAGTGTTCAGAATCAACCACAGAAGCTCATGCAGAATGAAACACCTGTGATTCAGAATCTGAATTTACTTCACTTAAGGAACGGAAACTAAGTTCATAGATATCCAATCCTTTGACACCACCGATCCTGCTGAATGTACACATCTTTATTAGTAACTAATTTTTATTTTTAAATCTATAATCCAACATATATTTGTACATTTTTCATAGCGGTTAAAATCAACATACTTCCCTGCTTAATTCTCAAAGAAACCAGAATGAGTACAGGGTCTTGCAGGAACAAGTATATGATCCGGAAAAGTTTAGGCTATCACAGAAACTGCAAATTTAACAGAGGCATTGTCAAATCGGCCTCTGACGGATCCCCAGATGGGGATAGCTTCTGTGTCTTCCTGGCACCCACCCCCCAAATCCTGACACAGTTCTCCCCTTAGAGCTCATGACTCCAGCAATCTGCCAGTCAAGACTGCAGCCTGTCAGCTGCAGTTGATCCTCTGTGTTCTCTCTAGACGAGCAGCTCACCATGGGCAATGTCAGACTCTGTCTCTCCTCTTTCACAAGTTCAGCCTCATTCTCTATAATCTACAATGGATTTGACATTGGAGAACATTATGTAAACTGTAGGTAAAGTAAGCCATTTTTAATTCTGTCACATTGGATAGTTTTGGGGCATGAAGGGCATATTATGTCATTGGATCTCAATTCAATTTAAATCTGTTTTTTTTATTTATTTATTTTTTATTTTATTTATTTATTTTTTAAATTCTGAGATATTCAGAGATGGTCTTGCTTGAGATCATTCCCCTACTGCATAGCTCAAGTGAACTTGTGTTCCAAGTACCTTTTGCATCAGTATTTTGTGCTCGACAGGTGAATGCATGGCTCCATCAATAAGTGGTATTGGTCCTGAAGCAGCACTGTGGTTCACAAGAGTTCCCAAACATAAGAATAGTTGGCTTTGTAACACTTTTCACAACGATAGATGTTAATGACTTGGTTTCTCATCACGTCTTTAGATCAAATAATATTCTGCTTGTTGAGCCTACTTCCGATTGTCTGTTTATGAATCAATAATAAATGAATAATAAATAATATGACATACTTTCAGTTTATTTTTATTAGACCTTTACTTATATAAGTTAAAATAGTGTTATAATTACTTTTGTTGCTTTTATAATAATGATGTGTACACAGACCTGAACAAATACATTGTTTAAACATTGTATCATGTTGCAATGTAGTTCCCTCATCAAAAACACATACCTGGAGAGTTGTTGTGTCAGAAAGAGAAGGAGCTTTTTAAAGAGACACAGGCTAATATCAATGGATTGAATGATGCAAGGTCAGATTTCTTTTATGTTAAGTTTGATATATACATTTTTATAACAACTGAAGGTAACATATCTACTTCACTATGCTATAAAATGGCATTATGTGCTTTGATGGTATATAACACTGCTTATGCATTGTCATCTGTAGTTTTAAAACAGTTTTATTTTAGGACCGGACAGTTTGTGTGTAGCCTTTTATCACCCAGCTGCATGTCAGGGAGGATCATGGCAGTGTTACTCAAAACTTCATAAAACCAGAGTAAATTCTGGTCACTCTGGCACTTTTCTAAAATCTCCTTAAAATAATTTAAATTGTAGAAATGGCAAGAGCAAAAGTTTTTGCTGATTCAAAAACCATTAAATAATACTTGGATGCTTGTAACGGCCCTGTCTTGCATTCTCCGAAGGCCTTAGAAGGGAATATGGAACAGAAGTTGTCTCAACTGCTTTAAGATTTAAGAAAGTACTAGGGATAAGATTTTTACTGGTGAAATAAAGGTTAATAATACTATTGAAAATAATACGGTACGGTAATTTGATTTTTAGGAATTCATTTCCCCTGCTTTCTTGAGATGAAAACTAGAACGTTCACTACAAAGAGTTAACTTTTTAATTGTGGTAAATGTGGGTTATTGCTGCGGAATGATTAGAAAAACCAAAAATAATTATTAGGAGGATGTCTTAGGGAAGAAAACCAAAAATATGAACAGTGTATCACAACTAAAGAAAGTTGCTGCTAGCCTGTTATTCATATTCAACCGTCATCCACTCCACATCCAGATTTAAATGTACCCCTGAGGGCAGTGTGTTATATAACGTTTCTAACTTTGTAGCGAGGGCCCTGTGTGCATATATTGTGCTGGTGGAAATGCTCAGCCAGTGAGAAAAGTAGGAAAGTAGCTCATAATCATTCTATGGCAGTTTTGTAAATGACAATGGAGATATGAGATCCATTCACCATGGAAGTGTTGAGTTGGGCACCCTGTTAATTAACAAATTTCCCGCATGGGTAGCTTCCCTAAACACTGCATTTTTATAGTCTTGACAGGGCCCTGAGAGCAATGGTGTGGTATCACTGCATTCTTAGTCTGCTACTATAAGTTGCAGTTTTAAAACATGGTGGCTTGATGGCCTAGTTTACAGGCAGAAATAAGTATTGTTCCCTCCCTTTAATGCCACCGTCTCCTGCAAAAATCTTTTTCAGATAAACTTTGCTGTGACAGTGATGAGCTAGTTTAGATGGTAGTTTGACAGTAATGTCATGTAGTGTGGATTGGCTGTGTCACCACCTGCTGGCACATACCAAACCCACGACAGGTAAATGGCATTCTCTAATCATCATCATCATGCCTGCATTTCAATGTAACACATAAGGATACGAGTAGTTTGGTATTTTCCCCTTTATTTCTGGCATATTTCAATGTAAATATCATTGTTGGTTTTAGTCGTAATAAATCCTGATTTGAGCCATATGAGCCTGTCGCTGATCTACTACAGAAGCAGTGGGCCTCACTTTACAAAAACTCAGCGCTATCACTTGCATGCCTGGAGGCTCCCACTGAAGTAACCAAGGTCACAAAGCCGCAGCCACAAAACTACTCTTTCTCAGCTCGGAGCAGAAGGCCTTGCTGTCAGCATTTGACACTGACGGTAATTCCACACTTGGGAGCTGAATCCCAGCCAAGATCCAACAGTCTTGTTATGTGAGGGAATGTCAGTTAACTCTGTATCATTACCACTCTCAGAAGACATGCACAGTAAAAAGTCATCATGCACCAACAGGAGTTAACTGAGGGGGTTCCTATGTCATGTGTGCCAAGAACACGTTCATCCACTTTACTGGATCCCAAAGGACTTAGCTAGGTAAAACTACACTGAGATTTGGATGTTGTTGTCTTGTCCTAAAACATAGACACTTTAATGATTGTTATGTCCTCTAGAGGGGGGAAATGCATAAAAAGACAGAAGGTCAGAAAGATATCTGGACATTTACAAGCAATAGACAAAGGAGAAAGAAAAGAAGGTCTTGTTGCTGGATTGTATGGTTTTGATTTTTCCTGTTTGTTTTCAATCTCATGTTGCAGCCATCTGGAGAATTTTTTTAATACTTTAATCAAATATGAATGAACATGACATTTATAGAATTCAGACTTATGTCCAATTGGAGTGAGAGGGGCTTTTGTGGTTTGAATCTACTGTTGTTCTAAGATTTTTTGATTATCTAGATGTAGATTAGTTTTTTATTTATTCATCTATTTATTTTGATGTAAGTTACTTTTTTTTTTTTTTTACAACATATCTTTTCATTAGAAAAAAGAATGAACCAATGAAGTTCAACTTTTGCATGCATTTTGTTTCATATAAGAATTACCTGTCCTATTTCGCAGCAAGATGAGAGTTTCTTTCCAACTAACTTGATTTGGACTGTCTTCCAAACAGACCTTGATAGCTGAGGATAAAACATCTGGTCCTATAAAGTTAATTTTCTTCCATTTCAGAGTTTACTTATACTTAATTTACAATGTTTTCACGACTACCTCCAAATATACCAAGTTAAAAAATACAAAAACAGCAGCAAAGAATTCTGGCCAGGGTGTAGTGCACGTAAAATTATCACAATTTTTCCTTTCAGCTAGACAGCTAATATTACAAATTAAGGAATTTCACCCGTATAAGTTTTATAATAATATCTAAAAGTTTGAACAACTGTTGTATGAACGTACAGTAAAAATAAAGTTATTTCCTTTTATTCTCATAGTACACAGTTTCTTGAAATATGTCTTCAAAGTTTCAGAAATTTATGTTTTATTTATGTATTTTAGAGCAACACTATAGAGTGCCTTGCCTGACTAGTCAATATATTTTTTAAGGATTTTAGATAGTAGAGACTAGTCTACTATCTAAGACTAGTCACAGTCAAAGAAGGCACCAAATAATCAAACAATATTTTTTAGGTACGTTTTTTTTTTCAGCCTCTGGTAATTTATTGTGAGGAATTTAGACAGACGAAATTAACTTGAATCCAGTTTTGTGCTTGAACATGAGTAACATGCTAACATATCTCTACTGAAGCAATAAAAGAAACTTGCAACCATTTTTAGTGTCCATTTGCTGCCCATCTCTTTCCCTGAAGGACTGACTTCTGTGTCTGAACAAATGGAAGGTAAATTCACTTGTCAAAAGTGCCTCAGCTGCATTGTAAGAGCACAATCACCGTAATATTCCCAAACCATCTTAATGGACAAGTAACCAGACAAAAGGCAGTTCTCAAATGTCCGCTGACGTCCTGCTGGGAGAGTGCTGAGCAAACCTTTTTGTTTCATCATGAACGCCATTCCTGCAGACAAGAATAGGGATGGCAGCATCAGAACATTTTACAATTAAAATGATAAGACTCTGGCAAATTGGGAACCTTATGAATGGAGAGGGTTTGGAAAAGTGTTTGCTTCTTTCAGATTTATTCTGTTTTTCCTTTCCTGATAGACTTTAAAGTTTCAGATCTTCGAGCAAATCAGACAGTAAACACAAATTAAGCATTAAATTGGTGATTTCATTTATTAAAGGAAAGGCTTTCTAAAGCAATCCAATATTACATCAGTAATTTGTTTGCTGCCCTAAACCAAATAACTTATTTTGCCACACTTGGCAGTCTTGACTCCTGTGGCCATAGGCAATAACTGTCAATAAGTATTTTATATCACCGTGGAGGAGTTGTCGCCCACTTCTCTTTACAAAATAGTTTTAATTTAGCCATACTAGAATGTTTTTGAGCAAGAACATTTAAGGCCACACATCTCAATCAGATCCAAATAAAGACTTTGACTTTACGCCTTCAAAACCTTCATTTTGTCTTTTAAGAATTTCAAAAAGGGACTGGTCAGCAGTAGATGCCATTTATGCCTCTCTTTGTTTCACTGGGCTTCTTTTTAACCTATTCCAAGCTGAAAAACGTTACAAATCACAAGATTGGCATAATAATATTTTTACATAAGCCCAGGTTGGTCTGGATAGCTGTTTTTCCATAATAAATAAAAATTGTGAAAAAAGGCAAAGACAGGAAGGAGGTGGGTGGGGAATACATTCCCTGTAGTTCTAAAACATGTTCAGTTCAACGATACTTCACATTCTCTTTATTGTGGAAATGTATCTAAACATAGAGAGTAGGAACAACAACAACAACAAAAAAAAAAAAAGTCCCTTTCAAATGACCCTTTTGACCCAGGCCTTGCAGAGCACCTGCGCTATTTGAGCTGTTTGCCTGACTACAGTATGAAAGAGGCCTGTGTTGAACGGTGGACCTTTAGGGGACACTGATGCCCATGTGCCCTAGAGGGCATCAGCATATATATATATATATATATATATATATATATATATATATATATATATATATATGTATATATATATATATATATATATATATATATATATATATATATATATAATATATATGCAACATAAAACAAGCTGGGAAAGGCTAGGTAGCTGGGAAGTGTGATGATTGTGGAAGCAGAACAAAGAAAGTGCAGAGCTTGTCAATGGATGGGGCGCTTTATGTTCATCTGTCTGAATGCCCCAAACAAAATAAATATTTTAAACATAGTCTGTCTCACTATCTTCTTTGAGAGAAGATGACTTGAAGTAGTAACCTTTCGATGTTTTAAAGGTAATGAGGATGTTACACAATATAACTGTATATAATTGCTTTTCCTTTCTACAGAGTATTATTCAATGAAGACGATACTAGGGAATGCTTAGCTAAAAAATAGTCTTGTGCTGATACTTCACTGTACACAACTTTATTATATAAAACCTTTTGTTTTGTCACCATGAATTCTGAGGCTTACATTCAGGAAAGGACACACTGCCATTGTCCAACTTAATGTCAATAGCGGAGACTAACTGTTAGTGCTGCTAACAGCGATACTAGCTGTCACAGCATTGCGTGCCTGCCAGGCTTTTTCCGAACAGTTTTGACTACAGACTCTTATTCTGCCTGACTACAACCAGCAGCTCACTTCCAGTCCACCCTGCAAAGGCAGACTGCAGTGCAGTCTAAACAGCCGTCATCTAATGCAGTGTCTGCTGGTGGCCCAGCAGCGTTGATGATTTTTACCACTCACGCTTAGCCCCTCCTTCGTGTTCATTTTTGGGTCAGAGAAAAGTACATCAGGCTTGTCGTAAGTAGTTAGGGTCATGAACAGGAATCATACCTAGGGCTAAATTTTGCTTTTAGTTGAATAAGCACACGATCTGTCCTCTGATTGTAACTGTATTAGAGTAATGAGGAGTGAAGTGACCCAAAATAGTTTGACTGAGTGTGAGTGAAATTTTCAAACATTCTGCTGCTCAAGATCCTACTTGTAATTTTTTATTTTTTTTTGCAGAGCCACTTGAGTTAAACAGTCTCTTATTCTGTGCTTTGCCCAGTTTGTTCTTTTGATGATTTCTTTGTATTGACTTATACCTTATATTGACTCATATCTCATACCGAATATTCTAAGTGTCTCCAAGCTGTTGAGTAGTCAGGACGCCACTGACATGACTGCATCCCCTGACATTTACTGTTCTGCACCACAATCTGTCCTCTCTCCACTGGCTCCCCTTGATCTGAGTATGATTCAGCTTCCACTCACCATATGGGCAGATTTTTGTCACAATAAAGTAAAGAAAGTAAGTCCTTTCTGGTGAAACTTTTACACCCAGTTGGGCTATAAAGTCTGTCTGTCCCTTTGATGAAACCCTCGTTTTGCATAGAGTATTCATATTGAAATGATGGGTGATCTCAGTGTTTTACTCCATCAGGGGAAGATAAATTACTTTTGCCATGATGTCACCACCTCATTCTTTTTTCCATACTTCTGTGACAAAAGTTCAGTGTTCCCCACACAGTCTGAGTGCCTTCAAGTGATGAAGTTGCTGAATTAATTAAAAAGGAGGTCATCTTGTATTTGACATGATGAGATAAGCGAGTATTCAGCAATGCGGACAAAGCTTTTGCACAGCATAACATTAACTAATGTCATTAATGGGTCATTATTAACACATTTAGAGTCACACTTGTGTAAGTTTAGTCGTAGTGGTGCACATGTTCTATACATTTCACTGTGATTCTCTGTCATGTCAAAAACATCCTTTGCATCCTGGCTTAGCTGTTGCTAAAATTGTGTTTCGGAAGGTGATGCTGGAGCACTGATACCCCAAGGCAGCATATATTTCTATGTCATTGAAACACAAAACAGGTGCACAATAGTTTGATGGGATATTTGATATGCAATGTGGCTACAGTAAATACACAATACCACCCTTTAGCAGGGTACATGTAAAATTTTTCTGACAAATTGAAACTCACTACATCAACTGTAGTGCTTTAATAAGGTGTTCTCAATAGCTTGTAACTTCTAATGCCTCTGTTAAGAAGTGCTACATTAAAGTGAGTCGAAGCAAAAAGAGAACATTGCAGCAAGTATATTTTTGGCCATGTGTTTTTCTTTTGTTGCTGACTCAGCAGCTGAAGGGCACCCCTTCAATTTAAAATACCTGCTGAGCAAAGTTTTCGCACACCTGCAACACCCTGTTTTACTGTTGACCAATGTATTTAAATTTTCTTCCATTCATTGTTACCGCTTTAGATGCAGTTAAAGGTTATAGAAAGTGTTTGAAAGGTCATAGCTAATGTTCACTGTATTGTAGCTGGTAGTTTTGTAGGTATAACTAACAATCAGGCTTTGCTGGTCTTAGGAAATTATTGATAAACGTTATTGATACACTCACAAGTCCTAATAAAAGCATTACATTGTCAGCAAAAAGTTCATTTATTTTAGCAGTTCATTTAAAAAAAAAAAAAAAACTATATATTATTTACAGATTCCAAGAAACAGAATTGTCTTTCTTTGCTGTATCAAAACAATCAAAGTTAACAGAAATAAATTATTTAAGTATGTCTCTGTGTGTAATAAATGTTTCAACTTTTGAGTTGAATTGCTGAAAAAAACCTTCCAGTAATAGCCATTCAACTGAGGTTGCTTCTATGTGTAAGGGAATTTTATTGCAGGTTCCTTTATTCATTTAGAATATAGGTGTTTTAGAAGTCTGAACCAACAACCGCGTTTTGCAGTTTAGCTTGTACATAAGATTAATGTGTTAGAACTGCACAGTGGCAGAGTCAGTAGTGCTGTTGCTTTCCAGCAAGAAGGTCTTGGATTCATGTCCTGGCCTCAGGTCTCTTTGAATGCAGTTTGTATGTTCTCCCTGTGCATAAGTAGCTTCTCTCCAGCTTCCTCCCAAAGTCTAAAAACATGACTGTCAGGTTAATTGAGCTCTCTAAATTTTTCTTATGTGTGTGTGTGGATGGTTGCTTGTCCTGTCTGTCTCTGTTTTACCCTTAAATGGGCTTGCTGCAGGTGTACACTGCGTCTCGCAGAATAACCGCTGGAGGCACCAGCCCCCCCTCCCAACACTGCAATGATAAAGGTGTTTGAATAATGGATAGATGGATGGAAGCCTGGAAAGATGGAAATTAATGACTTGGAGTTCAGGCCTCCGTTATTTATCATATTGACTAATATAATAAATATATATTATCGTATTCTATTTATTAATCCATGTTGCTGTTCTCTTACAGGTGAACCAATCAAGTTTGACCCAAACTTCAGAGGGCCTGTTCAGAACAGGTAGATACTAATCTTTACCTAAACTGATATTCAACATGTGCACATTGTATAAAATATTAATACTCACTGAATAGCATTTATATCAGAAACATGTATATCCGTTGCACTTTATTGCAAAATAAGAATGGTTTTTTTTATTTTGTTTTTATTATTATTGTAATTTAGACGATCTGACCCACCTGCATCTGATCCCTACTTGAGTATTGATTGTCCCTGTTGTGTAATCATTTTGGCGCATACTTCTGTCACAATGTGTATGGGATACATGGATTATTCTTCATGCTACAATAATGATAATGATGACTACTCTGGTCATACAACCACAGGGAATTATGGGCGTAAAGTCAGACTGACAACTGGAGTTTTACTAATGACACTCATTACACAGTTAGTAGTCAAAATCAATCAAAACAGACACAATGTTGTGTTGGGATGAAACTAGAACCAGTATTTCTGTGTGAAGTGTGAAGGTAGTTCTGTTATAGTGGCACCAATATCTGCTGAGGGCAGCAATACAGGACAGCATTAGGCCGGTCATGCTAACACAGGTTTTCTGTTGACAACCAGGATGTTAGATTGACCTTTGACCTTCTAAACACCTAAAACCTGTCAATTTCTGCATGTTGCATTTATATCAAGCATTGAGAAAGTATCTTAAATACTGCACATTTACAGCAATTTATTTGCAGGGCGATAAATTGCCCCATAAATTCTTATACTGTATTACATATATTGTTGTTTGAGACCCTTTTCAACTAATGTGGTGAGAATAGCATAATAATGCAAGTACGCCCTCTCAATATCAATAAACTAATTTCAAAATAACATTTGAAATTTCCAAAATAAATAAACCATAAACAAATGAATTATGAAGTCTGTGTAAATAAACTTCCCTTCAAAATATATTAATCACAATGACAAAAGGCAGGTATGTCACTTTTATAATTTTTATTTTTTATTTTTGTTTCAGCAGTCACCATGTGGTGTCAGTATGTTATTTGATAGAGTTGTCCCAACCAAAAACAACCAATCAGAGCAGTGCCACACAGACTGTGATTGATAGCACTGAAACCCGCCTTCTTGCTCTGATTGGTTGTTTTGAGATATCACAGAGGAGATTGTTTTTTTCCAGATCTCCCTCATCATACCATACTGTCACAACATATAGTGACAGTTTCAACAAATATGTAAAAAAATATATATATATTTTTAGAATTGTTATGTACTGCGGCTTTAAACTTCTTTTAATATTATTTGAATAAAGTACACTTTGCAATAATCTTTGAGGTTTTCATTCTCCACTTTTGTTTATGAGTTAGTCTTTTCTTTTTCTTACCTGACCAATTTTATCTTTTGACCAATCTTATCTTTTATCTTTATTGCCAGTTTGGCAGGTTGCTGTGCAGGCATTTTCCAGTCCTGTTGTTTCTCTGAATCCAACCCTCCGCATTACACATTACTGCGATGTGGCTGCTTGGAAGAGCAGAGCACACTTTGATGTTGTTCTAACCCACAGGCTTTTCTTAATGAGAGCAGGGAGAAGAGTAACTCAGCGGTTGTCTTTTTTTTTCGGCCAGACTGAATATGGTAACTTATGCAGTTACTGGGTCATTTATAGGTTAGATTTTGCAAATGTTTACCATTTTAAATGTGTAAAATCAAAACAATACAACAGTCTAAATGTAGATTTTTTTTTTTTTTTTACTTTATTTTTAAAGAGATTTTTATACATGACAAAACATTACACCAACACTAAAAGAAGGCAAGTAACAATAATAATAATAAAAAAATATATATATATATATATATATAAATAATAATAATAAATCACAACATGGACAATGAACAGCATTCAGAACAGAGATCACCAAGGGAGGGGGGCAGCAATACATTGCATAAAAAGAAACTGAAACAGACAGCTTTTGATGAATGGGTTACATGAAAAGTTACATGAAGAGACAAACAGGTGGGAATTTTTATCCAGAATTACCAAGTCCTGCTAAACCACACAGCACCAGGCCCCAATTACCACCTCAAAAAATAAATTAATGTTATTCAAGTTACTTTATAAATGTAGATTTTAAATATAAATCAAGTTGTCTTTTTTTTTCTTCATTCAGAGTGTTTTATTTGTTGGTACAGCTGCCCTGAACAGCTGCCACTCATGGATTTTTTAAGCATGTAAAATATCCCTTATTTGAGCAAGTCTCTCCTTTTTGTTTTGTCCAAATGATTTTGACAAAGCTGGGACAATCTGGCAGATTCCTGCCACGATGGCTCCCCACTATTCTGTTAAAAACCTGCCATCTGTGTCGCTATGGCTCCCACAGAAAACCAGCCCTTCACCCATGATGCACACTCCCAAAGTTTGCCACTTCACTCACAATGCTTCAAGTATTTAGTTTTTTTGTTTTTGTTTGTTTGTTTGTTCTTTTTTAGTTTTCAAGCAGAGTTCCTGCCAACAGGAAGTAGGAGAAAGGTTTTGTTGATCTCTGTGCAAGTGACATCTGAGCAGATCTAAAGTTTTGGGAGTGCAGCCATGTTGGAATCTACTTGAAATATAACAGAGCAAAGCAGAACTGTTTCACTCTCCTCTTTTTATCAGCTTTCCTCCAGCACTGACCTTTACTTGCTTCAAAGGTGACTTTGTTTTAACACTCTAGTGCTGTGCTTGCTTTTTTCCTTAAAAAATGCAGTCCTGTCTAAATGTGGAGATGAAACAGACAAGAAATTCATGGAAATCTTGATAAAAAGACAGGAAAGGCACTTTCACCTGAGGATGCTTGGCTGTTAGATATTCTCCCTGTAATTTAGCTCTGATGTTGAAGAGTGCTATCTTAGCTATTTACCACCGAGGATGGAAATGGATTTTAAAATTATGAGTGCTTTTCTCTCCATAGGAACCCAGACATTTATTTTTTGGAAAAAAAAAAAAAAAAGAAACAAGCCACACTTTGCTTTACTAGCTTCTTTTTTAGACCCAGCATCTTGAAACACTTTGGTGATAGAGTAGCATATCATAATTATGAACCTTATATTCTGTGTTTATGCCTGACATAAACATTCATAGCAATGACCAATTTTGACACCATTATTTTTATGCCTAAATAAAATGGTCTATATCACGAGATAAAAAAAGAATAAATAGTGTAACTGGATGCTATTTCAGAAGTCAAAATGTTGTAAAAATTCAAAAACAAATGTCATGTTGGAAAATAATATGCTTGACCATATTATAGTATTATATGCATATACACAGTTATATTATTATAAATGCCTGTGTGTACTTCAGCTTTTATTCTTCTCTACATGGCTGTCTCCACTGCTGTTATCGCTACTAATTCATTGTGAGGTGCAATAGAGTCTGAATGCAGCGATGTACTCCTCCTGCAGAAAAAATAGGGACAATTCATTGCCCAAAGAGAGACTCAAAGGAACTACTGTTGCATCTTTCAGCTGAGGCCTCCTATTGACCTTGGCTTTGAAAAGTGGAGGAGATGAGAGCCTCAAGTCAATTTCCCAAGCAGACGGCACCATGGGAAGGTTTTGAATTGTCCTTCGCTTGAATGGTGCCACTTGACACAGTGGGCTGGACTTTCCTTCATTTGCGGATGGGTGTATTCTGAATGGTTTTAAAATGAGCTAGCTGCACAGCCCCTTACTGTGCAGGAGGGAGGAGAAGGCAGCTCGTTATGCAGCAAGCCTACTTAGAGAGGGTGCATTTTTTTTTAATCTCTTTTTATTTTATATATATTTTATTTTTGGCAGACTGCTGTGAAGAGAGAGAAAATCTTCAAATATTTGTCTCTGTGCCGGTGGGACGGTTAACCCTTTGGGGAACTGGATTATCATCAGGAAGTTGGTCGAGAACTACAGCAGTTCTTTTGAAAATGCAGTATAGAGATAATCCTCCCTCGCTATGTGTACATCATATATTTGTAGAACTGTAATAAACCTACTACTGTGTAAGACAGTTATCAATAAATCCAGGAGCACGTAATTTGGTTTTCTTTTGCTCTTCAAAAATAACAGCAAATTGTCGGTTCACTGTAAAACTAAACTCCCTGTTTTGGGTTTTTATGTCCCTCTCTGTTATTTATGCTTGTGTTCTAATTTACAGGAAGTGCACTGATGTGGTTTGCTGCATTATCTTTCTCATTGTTATCCTGGGCTACATCGCCCTGGGTACTGTCGGTGAGTTTCCTGCATTGCTGGTGATTACATCACAAAAGCCCTGAATTAACAAGCATGTTAATAACCCAAATATCTGGTTGTTTGGAGTGTAGTAAATTTAAATAAAACATCTTCACTCAAAGAATGTGCTATGTTCTGGTCATGTCTTTACCTTGAAAGAAATATCACAAAATAATAGTGTGTTGTTTCAGACAAGTATTTAACTTTGTAATTATTTGTTTAAAAACAAGATTTTATTTCTTGAACAGTGTGATAAATTTTCTTTCTAATTTTTCAGACATACACTCTTCCTAATTTGTACCGTTTTACCTTTAATGAAAAGTGTTTTGATAAATGGTACTGTTATTATACTTCAAAATATGACCTGGACTAATCCAAACATTCGCCTCGTCATTGTGACAAGATTGCCCAAATGTTTGCATCATCTACCAATCAAGCATTTTTCTTGAATGTACAGACGTATTCAGTAAAATATAATTTAGAAGTTAATTTATTTCAGCAACTAAATTGGCGAAGAGAAATACATTATAAAGATAGATGTTTTAATGCCTTTATTTCTGCTAATTATGATACATTTCTGCCTGGAGCTAGGGAAAGCACATTTAAAATAAAATCATCACATTAGACCAATAAAATAACATACACAAAAATGTGCACTTAATGCACAGCTTAAAGGTTATTTTACAACATGTATTTTAATTCATCAAATGAGCCTCATCAGAACACACAACCTAATTTAGTGTTTACTTTGTCCATATATCTACCTACACATTTCAGTCAGAACTAAAAGACCTGGTTTATTTTTTGTTCTGCACTTTCTTGGAAAGAGACGTTGGTATTAGCAGCTTTTTGACAAACTTTAAGCTTGTGTGGTGCCTGGATGGTGTTTTTTGAACATCTATACCAGTTTTGCTTCACTTTGTCAGATGATTGACACTTGGTACAATTTGGTGCTCGAACTTCTTTGGCTTGAAACTTCATTAAACTGACCACAGCCCTACTAAAAATCATTGCACTGTATTTCAAAACTAAATGAACTCTAAACATTTTACTAAAAGCAGTGGTCAAATGTGCTGAATGATATCATAAGTCTCTATGATGGTTACAAAAAACATGAGGTTACTCCACAACTTGCAAGGAGACATTTCCACCAAACATATTGAGGGCAGACAGGGAGGAGATGTAGGGAAAATCCATAATAGAAACCATGTACCTAATATTTGCTTGTAAATCACTGAAGTTGTGTGTTCATATGTTCATTCCACTTTGGACAAGGTTTAAAAGTCTAATTGACAGTTTACATCACATGAGTCACATTCGAGGCCCAGGGTCCAAATTTGGCCCGCCCTAGCTTTTTTTTTTTTGGGTGACCCTCTAAAACTCCAAATTACAACAATAACTCTCTCCAGTTTTTCACAAATCTGCAAAATTCACACAAATAAAAAAATCATAAACGGATCCCCATATTTTTTAAATTTTACTCACAATTTTTCTCAAAATTGGCCAAAAACCATTGGGTTTAAGTGACTGCTGCCTCAACTTCATTTGATGTCAAGTGATAGTGTGTGACTGATACAGTGAATAATAAAAGTTACATTTAACATCACACATTAGTGCAAATATCGTATAAATTCCTTCCAAATATTTATTAATTAGCACCACAAAATCTCTGATTTTGATTGCAAAAAAGCAATCACAAAATCCTGGATGGACTGACCAGTTTCAAAATTATTTAATTTTAACACTTATTGAATGCTGGAATAGCTATTTATTGATATTTTAGAAAATGAATGGGTTTTATCAATACATTCTGGCACAACCCTTCTAAGAACACTCAGATTTTTTATATGACCCAAAATGAAAATAAGTTTGACACCCCTGGTTTAGATTGTATAATATAACAACAGTCCCTAACAGTCCTGTCAGCCACTGTGTAGGACTTTCTTTAATCTCTATTAACTGTCATGTAATTTGTTGCTTTCTATCTTCCGAAAAGACGGGTAGTGATCTTACCAGTGGCATTTGAAATGAAAAGCTGTTGTTTTTTTTTTTTTCCCCAGCCTGGTTTCACGGAGACCCCAGGAAGATCATCTCTCCAACTGACAGCCAGGGTCAGTTTTGTGGCCAGACGGACACCTCGAATTCGTGAGTTACAATACATTTGCCTTCAAAAACTGACATTACAGTGAAATAATTATGATGTCCATGTTGTCTGTCAGCTTTTCATTGTTATCTTTACACTCTAAATAGGCTTTGTCTACAGCACAGTACACAAGAGATGATTTGTGATTAATCCTGACAAATCTTAAGACACAGAGCACAGCATGTGTTTGTTTTTCTGTGTGTATGTGTGCCTAAAGACCTGCTTATAATTTGTCGCTCTGCAATAGACTTTTAGATCTCTCTAATCTAAATCCCCTCTTTGTCTGTGTCTTCTTTGTTGGCAGAAATAAAAACATATTATTCTACTTCAATATGCTGAAATGTGCCAGTCCTGCAGTTTTAATTAACCTCCAGTGCCCTACAACTCAGGTACGAGGCTGTCTGGTAGAGCATTGAACAAAACAGAGCATTTTTCTCAATCTCTCCTTCAAAACTGGTGACGTTTATCCTCAAGAGATGTGTTTTCTCCCTCAGCTCTGTGTCTCCAAGTGCCCTGACAGATTTGCAACGCTATCGGAAGTTTCAGTTAACAACAGCTGGGAATATTACAGGCAATTCTGCAAGCCTGGCTTTGTGTTTGGAAGTAAGGTAGGAAATGGTGACCGATGTTTGCTATATTCCTCCCACAAACTGATTTATAGTTGAAACCAAACAATTTATTTTCCACCTAACGTCTGTTTCTGTAGGCTTTTTCAGCATCTACATTAATATTTTTTAATATGATTTAGGTTGTTAATGTTCCAAGTCTGCAGTTACGTACTAAACAACTTATGTACATAGCTTTGATAGACAAGCAGAAAAGAATCAGCCTTTACTCATGTTCACCTCAGCTGTGTTCTCTCGACTGACAGCAGCTCAGTGCTAATGACGTTAGCATGACGCTGTGTAAGGTGTTGTGTGGGAGCAAAAGACACCACACTCATACTGTTTGGAACTGAATCATCATTCTCCTTCCCAAATCATTTCAAGTGTGAATATTGTTCAATTGTGTCAGAACTGAACTTCAGGTTTCACTCAGGATAAATTATGATGGTAAAACCTGTTGGTCTTTTTAGTGTTTCATTGGTGGTGTTGAAAGTTTCAGTACAGCAATTAAAATAGATTTTGTTTAACAATGAGCCCTTGCAAATCATAGTAGCAATTGTTGTACTTAAATCTCTGTTTTAAACAACCGATCGGTCGATGACTGTTCCGTATTTTGAGATGTGTAAAACACTGTCTCGTCTGTTACTCTTTCAGTCAGTTGCAGAGGTCATTCGAGATGAAGACTGCCCTCTAATGCTTGTGCCAAGCAAACCAAGTAAGTGAAAAAATGAGTACTCGTCTGGTGTCCCAGCCACATTGCCAACAAAAAAATTGGAGTTTGTCTGAATCACTTCACAACAGACTTTTTTGAAAACTACTGACAATACACGGCAAGACTAGCCAATAGACTTCAACCGAAAGAAAGTTTTGTTTATACTATTTATTGCAAATATGCGAATTAGACATGATTACCTCTCAAAAGCTGCTTGCTGTGTCCTTGACGGCCTGACTCAGGGTCTAAGATGTACGGTTGTACAATTGTATGTCTTTTTGCAGCCATTTTCATGTCAGCACAGAGTTGTTGGCTTGGTCATCACCATGCTATTTGCATAACAGCGGTGTGCTCTAAAACAACTCATTCTCAAAGGAGCTCAAAATAGGCAGAACCAAGCGGGTGAAATCTCATCTGAGAATAATTTTCTGCAAAACATGTAACATTTTGCTTTCTTTTATGTTGTTCTATTGTCTTCGGGGATAATTTTGTTATTTCCTACTAAAAAATAAACTTTTTGATTGAATGAAAGTAATTTGAAAACAAATTCTTCCAGAAATATGACAGGTTTTGGCCATAACAGCAAATATAAATGTTTAATGTTTCCTTTCCAAATTTTCTTCAGTACTACAGCGGTGCTTTCCTGAGTTCAAATCAAAGGAGGGATTATTAACTGTTGCAAATCAGACCACCTTCAAAGATCGTCACAACAACACGTGGACTGTCAACGATCTCAGAGATGCTGCTATGTAAGATCTGCTTCCTGCCAGCCTGAATCTTTGCCTTTGTCTTTCAGAAAACTAGATTAGAGTTTAGGGTTAAATTTCATTTTATTCATAAAATTTGCTAAATGTTATGTTGTTTTATAGGTTTGATTCTGCAACTCAAAATAATTGACTTACCCCTCTGTGTTTGTGAACACACTCTGATTACTCTCTGTCACACTCTGCTTGGTCATTAAGTTAAAAATAAAAATTCTTATTTTTTCTGAAGTACTTTTTTGTTATTTTTATACCCAGGGCTATACTTTTTAAATAATGGGAAAGGGTGTAGTGCCCCCTGCTGGTCATTCTTTGCAACTCTTCAACATTTAAAAATCTATGTACTATGTGTTTACTTTTGATGTTATTATATAACATGGGATTTTAATTCTAAAAGTTACTTTATTATTCACTGAAATGTAAGTAAGTGATATCACAAACATCTGAAACCAGGTATGCACAGTACATACACTATAAAAATTACATAACTTTTTTAATTATTTAAAAATAACTTCTTTTTTTTTCTTTTTTTTTTTCAAAATAAAAAGTTTTCATACATTTTACCAGTATTTAGTTCTTCTTCTTGACTATGGCTGTATCTTTCTGTGATGTACTTGTGAATAGTTATTTTAACTGGCCTTTCAATTGTTTTGTTGGCCTTTTCCAAGGCAAGGTAGATTAAAGTCAAGGTAGTCTGAATGTATGTAAACTTCTCTTAATAAAAAAACAATCTCTAAACCTTTCTACATAGTAAGTTATATACAACAAACACTAGTAAACTAGTAATGTATGGGTTGCAAACCTGGTGTTCAAATGTGTTTATTGTCTCCTCTTTCTCTCTCTCATACATTGTTACTTTACAACAGGGGAATAGCCAGTCTGCTGAATGCCAAAGAAATTGGCGTGAAGATCTTAGAGGATTATGCAAATTCCTGGGTATGGATATTAATGTAAGTACAGTAGTATGTTTCATGTGACAGTTTCATGCAAATTCTTTAAATAAAAGTTTGTACTGTTCACTTGTCAAATATTTGGACATATTCTGCTATACACAGTGACCTATCTATATACAGTGCTTTTTCTCATGCCATCCTGTCTTTGTGTTGCCACAGAGGCCTGGGAATGACCATGGTGTTCAGTCTGAGCTTCATCCTTCTGATGCGCTACATTGCTTGTGTGATACTGTGGCTCATGATTTGTGGTATCATCATTGCAGCTGGCTATGGTGAGTGTGCACAACTCAAATGCATCTTAAAAGTTTTATTTCGAGTTCTGCTCTTATGATAAATGGTCTTACGATGGCTTCATTTTTTGTTTTTGTTTTTTTTTTTTGTAATTTTCAGGTGGCTGGCGGTGTTACAAAGAGTACGTTCTTCTGTTAGAAAAACCAGATACAAATGTCGCCATCTCTGATATTGGCTTCCAGACAGATCTCAGCATTTACCTTGAGATGAGTCAGACATGGCTCGTTTTGAGTACGTTACAAACAACTCCCATACTTGGCGGCACACGCGTTAGTACCGAAGGTGGTAATGAAGACCAGATGAAAGTGTCTCTTTTGTTTGTGTTTTAGTGATCCTGCTTATTTTGATTGTGGTTGTCATCGTTCTTATGCTGATTTTTCTGAGAAAGAATCTAAGCATCGCTTTTGCACTAATGAAGGAAGGAAGCAGGTGAGTGTGACTATAAGCTTTGACCAGTAAACTGTATATGTCCACCTTGTTTCATACAATGTTTGATCTTGTTTCTAGGGCCATCTTTTACATCATATGTACTCTCTTCTACCCGATCGTCACCTTTTTTCTTCTGGCCATCTGTATAGCATACTCTGCTGTCACAGCAGTGTATCCTTTATTTTGCATGTTATATATACATGTGAAATTAATTAACTTCTCAAATATATTTAAACTTTTTCAGATGCCCCTGTTATTTTGTTTTGTGTGGTAGTTTTAATTTATTTGAGAGTTATTGGGTTTGCTGCCTTATCTGGTGTTCCCTCAGCTTCTTGGCCTCTTCAGGTAACCCCATCTACAAGGTGACTTCCCCTGATGATAAGTGCATTCATAGAAACCTCACGTGCAGTCCAAAGGTTCGGCCCACACACTCACACACATCAGAGTAGCAGTGTGAGAAATGAATTGCTTGTGTCAATAGGTTTTACTATATCTTTCTACTTTGCAATAGTTCTTATTTAAAAGGATTCCTATGCAACTTGGTCAGACAATGTTTAGTAAATACATGATTGCTGCAGATGCATAGTGATGCTATTCAAAAATCATGTTCTGAGCATCTCACTAAATACCAAATTCTCATCTGTTTCTATGTTTTAGACCTTCAATCAGACCGACATAGCCAAAGAGTGCCCTGGAGCACAGTGCATGTTTGCATTCTATGGCGGAGAGACTGTATACCACAACTACATCATCCTCCTCCATATTTGTAACCTGTTTGTGTTCCTCTGGCTGGTCAACTTTGTCCTGGCCTTGGGAAAGTGCACTCTGGCAGGGGCATTCGCCTCCTACTACTGGGCCAAGAGGAAGCCGAAAGACATCCCCACCTGCCCTGTTTACGCTTCGTTCAGCAGAGCCATGCGGTAGGTTTCAGACGCACTTTAAAGTAAGCTAATAACATTGTGTATAAATCTATATTTATATGCTTGTGTACTGGGGTAAAGAGTTGCAAATGTAAAATAAAAATCTCAAAAGTGGGAAAAGATTATTGGTTTAGGATTTCTGCTGCTTACAAAACAGTAGTACTTTACTGTCAGTAAAACAGAATGAGATGAATCGTCTCATGAAAAACTGCTTGGTTTTGATAATTTCTGTTCCAGTGTTAAAATTAATCACAGCTAAATGTTTTGTGTTTTCTGCACAGTTACCACACGGGTTCTCTAGCCTTTGGTTCTCTACTCCTTGCTATGGTGCAGATGATCCGAATTGTTCTTGAGAACCTTCATCTCAAATTGAAACGCAAGTTTGAACTCTTTAACAAACTGGCATTCTTACTCTGAATAAAACAAACAGCTATTTCAAATAAAGTGATGATGTTGGCTTCCCAGGTTCTCAAAGTTGTATGAGTCGGTTCCTGCTTCACTGCCTCAAGTGCTGCTTCTGGTGCCTGGAAAGATTCATCAAGTTTCTTAACACAAATGCATACATTATGGTAGGTCATTTCCATGAGTACTGTTTGTTAATTTGTCTGCTGGGGTTATAGCTGTTGTTTGGCCATGCTTGCACCCTTGTGCCTAACTAACTACATACTTTGTCACCAACAGATAGCAATATACGGGCACAACTTTTGCAAATCTTCCAGGGACGCTTTTGATCTCTTGATGAGGAATATTTTGCGGTGTGTACCTGTGTTAACTTTCTATTTGTTCCAGCTCTCTAAAAGCCATTTTACTCATCAACAAATACAGCGGCTTGCAAAACTATTTTTCGCACCGCACTTTTCAGTTTTTTTATTTGTAAAAAATGTTTTGGATCGTGTATAATTTTCTCTCTACGTCACAATTGTATACCGCTTCGTGTTGGTCTTACACATAATATTCATTTCCAATAGAATATATTTATTTTTGTGGTTGTAATGTGACAAAATGTGGAAAATTCAAGGCGTCTGAATATTTTTGGAAGCCACTGTAAGTGTCACAGTTCCTTTTAAGTTGATCTTTTTTTCTTTTCTGGCAACTAAGTTAAAAAAAACAAACGTATTGGAAACTATATTGATTTAACAATAATGTAAAGTGCGCAACTTTTGCAGTTATTTTAATCCTCACTCATGTAATAGTGTTTAGAATAACAAATCTGTTTTGAAAAGTTCTCTCCATCGCTTTGATATCTTTGTTCTTACTTTTCTTCTGAAGGGTGGTTGTCTTAGATAACCTCATCGCCTTTCTGCTGTTCATAGGAAAACTGGTCATTTCAGGAGGAATTGGTGAGTTTTCCTTTCATTTGACTTCTGTAAATAGTAGCAAGTGAAAATCTGCTTCAAATTCCTGTTCTATCTTTGTTCTTTTAAAGACATTGTTTCATATTAAGTGTAATTTTATTTCGTTCACTTTGATACTTTTAATCAAACATAAATCGCATTTATTTTGGCCCAAATTAAGTACCTCTGCATAGAACACATTGCAAAACGTATCTGTGCATCTTGAATTTTTTAGTTCATATTGTCCAAAAGCAAACTTCGGCATAATTGTCAGCTGGATTTTATGTGATAAACCAGCACAAAATAGTTCACAACTTTAAATGGAAAGAAAATGTCTCTTGCGTTCTCTTTTTTTTTTTTTTTTTTTTTCATACAGATAAAAATCAGAAAGGTTTGGCATGAATTTTATTTAGTTGCTTATATCCCTAAATGAATTGTATTGTATTTGGATATTGATTTTGCTTGACAAAGGTTCTCCCTTGTTCTGGTGCACCTTTTCTTGTCACATTTCTTCTTTCTACTCAATTTTCTGAAAATATGCTTGGAATCAGAACTCTGTGAACAAACTTTCTTCAGCAATGAGCTTTTTGGGGATTACCCTCCATGTGAAGGGTGTTGATAATTTTCCTCAGCAAATACAAGTAAGCCAGCCAGAGTTGAAGGAAAGAAAACCTGACAGAAAAAAGACTTAATGAAGACTGAGGCAGAAGTTCACAGCTAAATTCAACTGGGAACCTGTAGTAAAACTTGAAAGTTGTTGTTCGCAGAGGCTTTCCTTCTTATCTGACTGAGTTGCAAAGAAGAGGGGAGAAAATGTTGGATTCTGGACATACTAATCAATTAGTATTATTTTACCTGTATATTTTTAACGCATTCTGTAGACTTTATCATTTAGAAATAAAATATGACGTACACTTGGACAAATTCACATGTTTGTTTTTTCAGGGGTCCTTGCATTTCTCTTCTTCTCCAAAAGAATACCAATGGTTCAAGATATGGTACCTCAATTAAACTTCAATTGGGTCCCCCTTCTGGTAAGAAGTTAAAATGTCATTGTAATGCAAATGAATGCAGTTTAACGCCCACTGATAAAGCTATTGGCTTAGAATCAAGCATTTTTCTAAATTTAACCTGGCAAAAGGAACTATTTGCATGAATATTAGCTGAACTTAAAAATAACCCATTACATTTCATTCAGCATGTGCATGTGTAATGAATTAGAGAATGACTGAATGTAGTTTGAAGTGCTTTGCGGTCCTTTGGACTTGATAAAACCCTAACCAAGTACAGGTCATTTCATTAGCATCACGGTGCGCTGCTGAACGTCGTTTTCTTAAGGTAGACAGATATTGTACCCCAACAAAAGTGTCTGCAGGGTAGTGTTAATGTGTTGCTGTGATAACCCAGCTGCTGTAAGGTTCTGACAGCACATCAACCTAAAACATCCATAACTTCTTTATTTGTTGTTTAGATATTATCTAATTGTAGAATTGACTCTGTTTGGAGAGAATAGCCTTGCTCCTTCTGTTTGTGTTCACATACTAAGCAGCTTGTTGAAGAGTTAGGCTAAGGCTAGAATATTTAATCTCTGTTTAATTAGTTAGCAAATTTGGCTTGTAATGTATTATACAGAAAACAATACATTATTTGTAGCAACGTTGTTCTTTATGTCAGTTATAAGGAACCTGGAATCTCATGAACGTCACATGCTTCAGAAAAACAAGTCGCCATGATGACGGTGCTGCTGCCAGCAGGCGCAGTCTAAGCCCGGTGAGGCTAGCATAAGCTCGGTGTAAAAAGCTGGCGCAGTCAGAGAGGTCAACTCTTGGTTTGACACATTTACAAGCTGTCAGCTGTGATTTTTCAGAGTTACAGCTGAAAAAAAAAAAAAACTGTAATTCAAACATTGGGTAACATCAAGTGGTGGACACACAGGAAGTCGAAGCAACCAATACAGTCCCTCTTAGAAAATCTTTGTAAAGTATTTAAAAAGTCTTTTATAATATAAACAAATTATGTAATCAAAATATTGTTCATAACCTATGCAAGCTGTGAACACATTTTAATTGTGATTTAAATCATTGGCTGCACAATACATGATAGTGTGTCTGATATAACAACAACGGGCAAGGAGAGCTGAATTTAGTTAGGAACTCACCAGTTATGGCCCCATTCTGACCAAATCTGACCCAATCCATTGTTTGTTGCATAAAAACAAAATGATATGCAGACTAAACATCTTTTGATTTTTTTTCCAGACGCTGATAATTGGGTCGTTCATGATCACAAGTGGCTTTTTTAATGTTTATGCCATGTGTGTGGATACGCTGTTCCTATGCTTTTGTAAGTATGCAGTGTTTTTATAAACTTCAGGCGTATCAGCTGTAGATTACGTGTGGGGATGCGGGAGATCTATAAAGCTACCTCTAAATGACTAAAAGGCATTCCTAGTTATTCACTGTTTCACCTTTGCCTATTCTTCTTTTATTTACTTTCTCCACTAAGCCTTTTCTTTCTTTCTCCTTCTATCTCTCTTGCACCGCTCACCTGCCTCTGCTGTTTTCCCTCTGTGCTGCAATACGGTCTCAGGTGAGGACCTGGAGAGGAATGATGGTTCTTCTTCCAGGCCCTACTACGTATCTCCAGGCCTGCACAAGATCCTCCGCAAAGGAGAGGAGCGTGCTAAATTGAGTGCTTCCTCCTGAGCGATGTGCAGGCTTTTCTTTCCTGAACTTTCGATTCTGACTCACTTCTCCATATCTGCTTTGTGTGTGGAGGTTCTGCAAGTTCTCGAGGGCTAAACATCTACACTGGATGCAGGGATGATCTGAACATGAAAGGACATGTAAACAGTTCAGGTCCCAAAGCACAGTGAACCGAAAAAAAACCAAAAAAAACACTTGGCTTCACTTCCTCTCATGAGCCAGTTCAGATACTTGCCTTTTTGTCTTCTATGCTTTTCTTCATGTTTCTCTGTATTTTCTGCTGACCTCTGCCTTACTTTGAGGATGCACATCAATATACAGGATGGATGCACAAGCGGAGACACGTTGTTTTTTTTTTTTTTTGGGGGGGGGTCTTTTTAAAAGAAACAAAACAAACATGGGGACCTTAAATTGTACAGATGTCACTGATGGACCATGATGTAAAGCATCACCCTGAACAGTGTTGGACTTCTGGGGCACTTTCTTATCGCACTTTGGTCTTTTGGTGTGAAATCATAATCTGCTTGATTCACCAACCGTAAAGGAATCGTGTATTTAATTTACTACCTGCAGCATGATTATTTTGCTGTTGTTTCCCACATTGTTTACTAGGTGATTTTCATCCTTGATGATTGTAAACACAAATCCAAATATGATTTGAACACTACACCCAGCTAAACTCTTCTTTTCAGTTCACCACACAAACATTTCATTTCATTTATTACCCCCCTTGTATGTACTGTAACACAAAGACTTTGTGGGAGGTTAAGACTTTAACATAAATTTTATGGTTATTGCTTAAAATCTGGACAGAGCCTGAGTATCTTCAGGACATGTGATTGCAGCCGCTAGTTTATGTGCCTAGTTGTCAAACAAAGGAATAAAAAAAATGTTCCTCCTTCTGTAATGTTAGACTTAACACCAGGAGTTTTTGGGATAAAGTTTATAAAAGGATTTCAAAGCCATTTTTGGTAGTCTTTTTATTTGTATTATTATTATTGGATTATTGGATGTTCAGATGTTGTGCTGTTTTAATATTCAGTATAATACACACGTCTGTCTGGAGGTTAATCTGTGTTTCGGTTTTGTACAGGACTTCTTTTTTTTTTTTTAACTTAATGAAACAGACGAAAATGTGATCATTTCTTTTTGAATAAACATAAATGGATGACGTATCACCACGTAGAGGTTTTTAATTTTTAAAGTGTTACATTATCACAAATGTTTTTAATATTGTCTCGCTGTAGTGTGTGATCTGGAGGTGAACAACGGCTCGCCAAGCAAGCCCTACCACATGACCCCAAACCTGATGAAGATCTTCCAGAAAAGAATGATTGTAGAAATAATGGAAAGACCGTCGACACCATTGCGCGTAGTTACAAGAAGAAGAAGATGAGGCGGTAAACTGTCAAATGTCAGTTTAACTGGCATGAGCTTCTCTTAAAAAAAAAAAAATAATGATTTGATTCAGACTCTGCAAGTTTACACCAAGTCTAAACCTATTAAATAGATAAGCTGTCCTTGGCCGTCTGCTATCAAATTATTATTACTAATCGTATTGGTTGCAGTTGCAGTCAAGTTTCACTGAAGGTTTCTTGTGAAACAACAAATTTCTTTATTGGGACTGCAGTAACCTCAGCTTTTGTTGCACTTTAAGCTCCTGTAGTTTCCAGTTTTTGCCATGTGAGGGAGCCAGTAATCTTTACATGCCATATTCTGTATTTACTACTGATGAACGATAAATGCACTGCTGACCTTATAGCTCAAAATATGTCATAATATTCTCCTAAGAATGTGTGAGGTAAAGTTTTTATGAATGGCATTGTTTACATTTTTGACGATTGTTTTAAATTGTCCTATTTTATTGCTTTTTTCCTGGTGCTGATATATAGGTATGCAAATGTGTGAACTGGAGAAAAATATATTAAAGTTAATGAATGTTAACTATTATGGGCTATAGAAGACACTAGAAATGATTAAAGATTGCACAAAGGCTTATTTTTTACGAGGAGACATGGCTTTTCTTAGCCAGCTGACATCCTTACCAAACTGATGCCACTTTGAAAATCAGCTGAATGCTGTAAGGCACTTGCAGTACAACCAACCCTTTTTTATTGCGACTGCAGTAAAGTATATCTAAAACTGTGAATATTTTACACAACTTTTCAAAGTCTGATACTAGTCTTTCACTGCATCCTAAAAGGAGCTGCTGACTTACTCTTGTAGTTCTGAGCCCAGTTCAAAGCAGTTTCCTGCCATCTGTGTGCTAGATGTAGTCGGAAGTTCATTTGTTTAACTGTGTTTGATTGTAAAACCCAGTAAGAGGCATCTTTTTTATGTCTTTACCCTTTGAGACGAATTCTAGAAAAGAGAATAAGATGTAAAGTTTTATGTCCGTTATTTTTTGGAAAAACTTTGAATAAATGAGCATCTTAGCTGTCTTCTGAGTCTCAAAACACTCCACTCTGCTTAATTTCTTTCTTATCGAGGGTGGACTGATGAGTCTGTTATTTAAATGATTTTAATCTCTGACTCTTTAAAGTCAACTCACGTTTGTGAGTCGTTGCCCTGAGTGTGTGTCACACATGAGAGCCTGCCCTCCTGGTACCTCAGAGTGACAGCGCTGCCAGACTTTACACACCCACGGCACCCGTTTGAGCTGAACACGCCGGGACATGAAGGCGTTCCGTAAAAGCTCAACAACGGCTCTTGTGGATGAGGAACAGGACAAACGAAGCATGTAGCGTCTCAGTGGGGCATGGCGCACATGTGACATGTTGTCATTTTCGGTGTTGCGCTGAATAGCGGCTACACCCCCAGTTGAATCATACATCTCTCTTTGTTGTTGTGATTGTAGCTGGCACTTAGTCTCTCATTCCCACTGGGGGGGGGAAATACTTCAGATCTGATAAGTGTTGTAAAACTTTGTTTTTATATGCCCTCCTCTCCCTCCCACGTCTGAAAATAGGATTCTTTTGGTCAACCACAGTCTGCAAGTAGACACAAGTAAATCCTCCCTGCTGGCAAAATTGGACTCCGTTTTCTTTCAGAATCTCTTCAAAAGTAAAAATTGTGAAGATGCAGAGCTCCGAGGTGTCTGATGTGAAAAGAGTTCAAATGTATGTAATGTGCAGAGTTGAAATTCTAGAATTGCATGTGAAAATGTTCTTGTAGGACTCGTAAGCTAATATGTTTTGTAAAACAATAAAATGTTGTGCTGTGCAGAGACGTCAACACAATTTGTAGGTTTTCAATCATTTCCTTGAGCTTTGTGAAATTAGTTCTTTATTCTTGAAACAGAAACTTCACATACAATAAATTAAATTGCAACATTTATACAAAAACAAATTCAGGTTCACCTTCATACGGAGTTTAGAGCCTTTTGGCTTTCACATGGAGTAGCACAGTCAGACATTGTCACCAACAACATAAACAAATATACTGCCATGTGTCACAGCTCTATGAGGTACACTGAAAACTTTGCATTTCCACATTATACAGTACACAGAGGACTGTAAGTCATGGTCTTCAACAGTGTTTTTTTTTTTTGTTTTGTTTTTTTTAATACAGACATGGAAGGATGAATTTCTTGAAGTTTAAATGAAATGATGTGATGAACATCAAATCAGATTTACCTTGAGCATCAAAATACTGCAGCTGGTTATGGAGAAGAAACGCTGGTGAGGTCTGAAGCTGTGTGTGTGTGTGAGAGCAGCTAGGCGTGAGACACAGGCAAGGAGGTCATGGCGTGGGCAGGCAGCAGTGGCTGAAACATGGAGGGAGGAGAGTGTACTGCAAACAGAAAACGGAGTCTGAGTTATTACTACTGTTACCTCATTGCAGTGCAGGTTTGTGAAATAATAATAATAATAATAAAAACACAATTATGATATTTCAAACCTGTTTTAATCTAAAGTTTTTTTAGGCAAGAGCATTCTTATAACTACAATAATACAGCATCAACAGTTTGTTTAATTTGCCTGAGTGATTTAATTCAAAAAGGGAAAAACTTCTTCAGTTTCATTACACTCAGTGAAATTGCTCGTTCTTATTGTTTTGATAATTATGGCACACAGCTGATGAAAAACTCAGGTTTCCATATCAGATTAGTAAAATGTTTGGTCATGGCAAACACAGTCATGGTGACAACTCCTGACATGCCAGCTGTCAGTTGCACTATCATATGTGTGGCAACCCACAAGGGTAATTTCTGCAAAAGCTAGTTGCTAACAGGGCTGTATCCAAGCATAATATTGGAAAGATGAGTGGAGAAAAAAAAACAAAAAACATATGCACAACAGGGATGACTACAACCTCAAAAGAATTGTGGAGCAGAGCCCACAAAAGTTAAAGAACAAAATCCTAACAGACGAAAGAGGAAGTAGTGTTGCTCAGAGACCTTGAATCCACTTTTAGATACAATGAAAGTTTGACATTTAATTTAGATCCCAATGTTTGGAGGAACAGAGAGGATCCACAGAATCAAAGTCACATTTGAGTCAATTTGACGTTTCCATAATCAGTTATGAGCCGAGTCACCTTCAGGTAGCCTCACCGTGCTTTATTAAGGTAAAATGTCTTGGAAGATTTAGACGATTTTATGTCTCCGTCTGCTGACAAGCTTTAATAGATCCCGATTTCCTTTTTCTGCAGGACTTAGATCTTGCCCACACTGCTAAATTAGTGATGCATGGTATGACTATGCTCTACTGGCCAGGAAACCGGCTTGATCTGAGGTCCAGAGAGAACCTATGGAGTATTGTCAGGAGGAAAATCGGAGACAGACGAGCAGAGTGCCTCTATTAAAGCAACCGGGCCGTCCTGAGCACAGACCCATCGTCTCCATGTCGCCAAGGACTGATGCAGTAATTCATGGGGAAGTACTGAGTGTACAGACTGCTCAGTTGGCCAGCTGTAAAATTAAACCTTATGTTATTTGAGAAATAAAATGTCTTAATAGTAACTGTGAGCCATGATTATCAAAATTAACATTGACACCTAATATGATGTTTGTTTATTTATTTATTTATTTTAGATGTGTCTCCCTTTCCACCAGGTTTAGCATTTTTATTTACCTAAGATTAAGCTTGCATTTTTCCTTTTTATAAGCGTTCTTGTTTTCTGAGTTTTCACAACCAGAAATAAAACAGAGGTGCACATTTTATTAGAAATAGAATAGTATAATGTCAAATTTTGTTTCTGTAAAACTAGAATTCAACTCATCAATCATTATTATTATTATTAGTAGTAGTAGTAGCAGTAGCAGTAATAGCACTAGCGATACTAACACTAGCGATACTAACAATTGATTTTATTTTTTGTTAGGATAGCCCTATTATTTAACTATTGAGTGCCATTAATGAGAGATACTTAAAATATTTATCAGTAATAAATACAAAAATCGCCCTTGACCATAATCATAAAAGACAAAACCACATATAAAGGGCACAAGTAAAATAAAATCAGCTTTTGGTGAAATGTTTAAAGTGCTGTTATTGTTTTTCTTGTTTTTTTTTTTTTTTTGTTTTTTTTTTTTTTTGGGGGGGGGGGGCAGGGGGGGTTTGTTTTTTTTTTTAAAAAGTCTTGTTCTCACTGTCAATGAAGGAGTGTAGCGCTGAGAGCATTGAGCCTTCTGGGCCGCCGTAGGCTGTGTACTGCAGCTCTTCAGGGGTCGGGGTGGGCTGGGACAGGCGGCCGGTCTGCAGGGAGGCCATGGGAGTGCTCGAGGTGTGATTGGGGCTCACGTGCTTTTTGTGGCGAGCTCGGCAGTTCTGGAACCAGACCTGCAATACAAATCACATTGATAATAAAAATAATAACTGCATTATAACCGGAAATAGAGCAACTATCTATAAATGACAAAGAACAACATCTCACTGTAGGAACCAGCAGACAAGCTCACAAAAACAGAACAATAATTTTGATTTAAAAAATTACTAAAATGTCTATGTAGAAAGGAAAAGCTGCTGTTGCACTCTAAAAAGATTTAACACAAACAAATATGACTGAGATATATGCCTGACCTAAACAGCAGGAGAGATTTAAATCATCTTAATCAGCAAACAGCTGGAGAACATATAGTTTTCAGCCAGAGAGTAAAAAGTAACACTAACCAAGCAGCCATGCAAATATAAATCCACTCGGCACACAACGCGCCGTCGCCAAGCTCAAAACCAACCAATATCTCGTGATCACGAATGACGTGTTTTGTCTTTGTGCACCAACCTGTATGACTCTCCGACTGAGGCCAGTCTGTTCTGCCAGCTTCTGCAGAGTTTGAGCATCGGGGTTGTTGTCCTGAGCAAACTGAGCCTGCATCACCTGCATGTCAACAAGCAAAGGAAAGTAACTTCTTGTGTGGCCCCACAGAGCTGTGCTGCTGTGTTCGACAGAAGCCCCTTCAGCTGACTCCACTTGTCTTAAGTGCATTGCAAACAGGAGGAAATTGATAAAGGAATTATTGCTAGGCTTATATTAGGTGAGAATTAGATGCTTTATGTAATTTGTGGTAACTTGCTGCATTACATAAATGTTTGGAACTCTTGGTTCATTCATAATAATTGGAAATGTCCAGAATGAAAGCCGGCTAACGGTACTAGGAGTTTTGTTAGTTTACCGTTTGCTTGAAGTTTACTGTTGTTTTAATAACCGATACTGAAAACAATTATTAATACCTGTCTTTGATATTAACAGTCATCCTCTTTTAACTTTTATATGGGATCTAATGGTTTTTTTTTACTGCACTGACTGGGTCAATACCAGTTTTAAGTTCTCTTTTAAGTCCGACCTGCTGACAATTCATTTTTATTTCTGATAACTATATAGGGCCAAAACGTTATTAGACGTGAACGTTTTGAATTTAACAGAAAAAGAAGAAATTACTAAGGCATAAGCATCAAAGCACATGTCCCACCTGAAATATATAGGGATTTTGAATTTTTATGTGAAATTCAAAAAAGGGGCATCAAAATTAAAAGCAGGGTCTGTAGGAGGTTAGGTTTTGGTTTTATTGCATTTAAGGAATAGGAAAAAAAAAAAAAAATCTTAGATTTGATTTGCCAATTAAAGGAATAATTCCATATTCTGATCTCTTGACCAACATTTCGGTGCCTCTCTAACGTGAACATTTGTCAGTCAGAAGCTTTGACTCACAAAATATAAAACAATCAATTAAATAAAAATAAAAGGGCTCTGATGCAGGCCTCCCACTTTAGCCATAGTTGTAAGAAGAGGCAAACCTCTGATTATTTACTTTATTGTTTTTAATTAGGCTGAAGATATCAATTTGTTTATTTTTCTCAACAAAATAAAAGAGCAAACCTAAAATGTTGCTGTTGTAGCAACAGGGTGGGGAGGGGAGAGCTACTTAAATATTATCTGAACGAATCATTTGAATGAATTTGGTCAGAAAATAAAATACTGAATCGAAAAGAAATATATATATATATATATATATATAATTTTTTATTTATTTATTTAATTATTTTTTTATTATTATTATTAAGCTATTTATTATTATTTGCTGTAATCTTACAAACCTGCAGCTGGTCGGCTGTGAAGCTGGTTCGGGCTCTCTTGGACGGTTTGGGCTGATTAATTTCTTGTTCCGTTGGCACGGCTCCCTCCATATTAACACTGCTTCCTGCAGCAGAAGGCTCTCATCAGGACCATCCAAATAAGACTCTCTGTCATCCAATTACATCAAACAACTTTTTTCTTCTTCTTCTTTTTTTTTTTTTTAATAGCGTCGCGCTCCGCTGCGGCCCGCTCACCTTTCTCCACGGCCCTCTTGAGGTTGTCCAGCATGCAGTCGTAATGGACCCTGCAGAGCACTTTGCCCTCCACCAGGGCGAACTCCTCCCCGGTGGAGAGCTGCCTCTTGCAGGAGAAGCAGGCGAAGCAGGCCAGGTGGTAGACGTTACCCTTGGCCCTGCGGACCCAGTCCGTGGAGTGGATGTTCCTGCCGCAGCACGCGCACCATGTGCCGTATCGTCTGCAGAAGAAGAGCAAATAATGCCACAATTTTTTATTTTTATTTTATTTTATTTTTTTTTTGGGGGGGGGGGGGGGGGGGGGCAGATTTTTGACTTTATTTTTTATTTTTATTTTTTATTTTTTGTATTATTTCTGCAAAAGATATGCTAATAAGAGTCGAATGCATCCTTACTGGACATTCATTTATTTATTTACTTATTTATTTTTATTCTAATTGTTTTAAGTATGAACACATTTGTTGAGATTTTAGATTTATTAAAAATGCACACAAATCAAAAATATTTCGGCATTATTATTATTATTATACAAAGGCAAGTTGAGGTGCAAATTCTCTATGTAACATGCAATACAGGTCGAATTGTTGTCAATGTTTTGTGTGTGTGTGTGTGTGTGTGTGTGTGCAGTAATTAGGATTTTACCCAACTGCAGAATTAAATCTACAACAGTGAAAAGGCGAGCGCGCATACCTGAAGTAATCCAGTTTGCAGAAAACCTCCTTCTCCTTGATGTAGCAGCTCGCGTGGCTGCCAAGCGAGGTCTGGCACACGCTGCAGGAGAGACAGCGCACATGCCAGCACAAGTCGTTAACCTAAAGCAAAGATGCTATGAGTTAGGAAGGAGACGCGCTGTCTGAATTTGTAGATAAACGCCGCCGCAAAACAGCAGAAACAGTGAAAGAAATGCAACGTGAAACCTCGCAGAAGAGTGTCTTTGTTTGTTTGTCTCCTTTACCTTCAGTAAATACTTGTCCACTATCTGCTCGTTGCAGTTGGCGCACACGCTTCTGCCCAGCAGAGGCGCGGAGGCCATCGCCGGCGGAGATGAAGTGTCTTCATCCAAAACTTCCACCGGCGCGCCCTGAGGGAGACCGTCACAAAACACCAGGTTAGGAAACGACGCACAGGAACGCACCGGCTCCTGAAAACTTTTTACATTTATTTCAGATTTTTATGTCTCGTCTTTCTTTTGCTCGAGGCTGCAACCAAAACTCCCAACTCCAAGCGTGCGCATGGTTCACCACCCACGTCTCCAGCCCTACCATCATGTCCCTCGCGTCCTCGGCGCGCTTGTCCGGCAGCTCTCCGTCTCCCTTGCAGTCCTCACACATGACGAGAAGCTGCGCGACAAGGAGGAGGATGTCGGCGTGTGGAGCCTTAAATGCCCCCCCGCACCTTCCCATAAATATCATGCCTTTCACCTTTCACCATGACAACGCGCGCAGCGATTATAGACGACCACAGTGACATTTAGGAGAGGAAGATTGCCATTACTTACAAAAAAAAAAAAAACAACAACAGAAAAACACTTGAGCCCGGCACTTATGTTCTTGAGTTTCAGAATTTGTGATTCCTCAATAATAATAATAATAATAATAATAATAATAATGAAAAGAGAGAAAGGTTAAGCCAACCAACAGACCCGTTTCACGCGTCAATCAGGAAACCAGTGCGAAGTCTGGCAGAAAAAAAAGAACAAAAAAAAAGGGAGGACTGATTTTTTTAATAACAGCAATTAAAAGGAGCTCAAGTTCGCCACAAACGTTCCACTCGGAGCAACCAAAAGGTGAAGAGGTCTCATTAACTACTTGAGTTTTAATTGCGGAATTCGAGGGGAGGGAGGGTAATTTTCTTTGACATTTCTTCAAATTGTGAAAATACCGAGCCGTCAGTGTGGAAGGCCGGCCGGGCTCTCACAATGACACGCCGGAGCGCACTCTCCGGATTAATTGGGCCAGGGAGCAATTTCCACCAATGTTTATTCCGCGACGCCCGACCGGATCGGACCGCAGCGGCGCAGAGGGGAGAGAAGTGCGGCCCGCGCTCACCTCGCCGTCGGACAGCAGAGATCCGCCCTCGCTGTCGTTCACGGCGCAGCATTCCACTTTGACTTCACTTTTCCAGCGCATGTCTGCGTCCAGCACGGGAAAATGAAAAAAAAACAAAAATAATAAAAATAATAAAAAAATAATAATAATAATAATAATAAGTCCCGCTTCCCAAAGTTAGGAGCGTTCTCTTCTTTATTTATTTCTCTATTTCTCTTTTCTTTTCCTCTATTTGCGTCTTTCTTTCTTTGTTCCTTCCTCTCCTTCCTCTCCTTTCTTCCCCTTTGTTTCTTTCTTTCCTTCTTCCCTTCTTTCTCTCTCCTGCTGGTCTCCTGTGTGTTTCGGTCTGTCACTCAGTCTGCTCCGAGCAGTTCGTGGAGGGCGGATCATAATTCATATTTGCTCCTGGCCGCGCCTCCATTTCGGAAATAAGCTCCTTGTGTGGTTTTTTTTTTTTTTTTTTTGTTGTTGTTGTTTCCATATGGAAGGAGCAAAAACTCCTAATAATAATAATATGAGTCTCCTGGACCAGGTTTTCATCAACTCTGACTAAAGCCCCAGTTTCTGCTGAAAGAAAGCATGCACACAGCATGATGCTGCCACCACCATGTTTGGTGGTGCGGATGGTGTTTTCTATCTTTGTTTTCCACCGCCCAATACCTTTTGCGTGCAGATCAAAATATTAATGTTTATCCTCCCCTGAGCAGATCCTCTTCTTCCACTTTCACCAGTGGTAGGTGTGTCAAAAGATCCCCCCAGCTGAGCTGTGACTCTTTACAGCTCCTCCAGAGTTACCATGAGCCTCTTGGCTTGGCTGCATCCCTGACTTATCATGTCTTGAGCGATTGTGTTATTCTTTTTTCCACTTTCAGATAAATTGAACGTGGCTTAGAATGTATCCTCAATGGCCTCCAGCATGTATCTGCTGTATTCTTTGGCATTCCTTATATTAGTTTCTCTTATTGTTCTCTAAAACCACTGACAGCGGCACTGGATTTTATTTCGGAGATCAAAATAGAGGGGACCAAATGTAAAGCAACAGCATGTTTTATTTCCCCTCATGTTTAATCATAGAAAGTTGTGAGATTTTTTTAGTGAAATATCATTCGTGGATCTAACACAGCGAAGGTTTGAGGTCCTTTTGGAGGGCACTGAACACTTACGCAATAACATTCCTGGACATTGAATGTCAAGAAGCTGTAAGATTCTGAGGTGCTTTTATATTTATTTCAAAGACGGTTACAGTGAGTTATATATTGCTGTGATCACAGGCTAATAGCCACAGTGAGTCGTATGGAAAACATATAATTATCAAATGACTGGTATATTCATGTACATTGAGTTACTCACAGCAGTTCATTTGTTTCAACGACATGCTTTCAACGAGGCCTTTATTTCTTCTGATGTACTAAAGTCATCCAAGTACTGTGAAACGTTCAAAGGACTGAGTTTTTTCATGTTTTTTTTAGGTCTACATCAAAGACACCACATTATACAGCATCATTAAAGATTGTTTTGCAGTATTATGGCTCTCACTTAGAATCATCATGAGTGACCGACACTTATTGGACTGATGAATATTAAGAGGTCTTTTTGGATATTGAATCATTATTGTTTTGGGTGTAAAAAATGTTTTTGATTCAATTTCTTGCGACGGCTACAACATCAAAGTTGTAGATTACAGACAAGTTTGGTTGAAGAGACACAAAGACAACGTTGCCTCCCATTTGCTTAACGTCAACTTGGGGTTTAAATGTGAAAAGGGCCAAATCTTAAACGCCAACATCCGCGTTAAGACTAATTTTATGTATGCAGCGTCACCTTTGCTGTAGCGGCTTTTTGCAGGCTTCTTTCTAAGTATTTAGCTCAATTTGTCTTTCGATTTTGTTTGATCACACAAAATGCACTGGAGTTTGTGGCTGTAAAATCCAGTGATATGAAATAAAGGTCATACTGGAATCAGTCATTTTGCCAAAACACTGTATTTAATACTCCTGATCCCTCTTGAAATCTTTATGTATGTGGAACAGTGGCTGTACCTCCACATGGTATATATATATTTTTTATGTATTTCTGTTCTTAAGAACATCGACTGCATTGTTAACAAGTAAACCACATTTGCCCTTTCTGTGTATTTGCCAGAACGTATGAAAACTACGGAGACCTCCATGGTTTTTTTCCTACTTACAGAAAGTTTCTGTTTACATCATAGATTGGTGGTACCTTTCTATCCTAAAGAAAAAGATATAAAATGTCAGATATTTCACAAAGAGATATTAACATTCATGGAACAACCTTACATAACCTTATATTAAAGCAGAAAGTATGGCGGCCACCGTAAGAAAGGCTCACAGTATTCAATTATGCCGCAAAACTGATCAGTAGATTAGTGGGATGGAACGCAAAAGAAAAAAAAATAGTTCCCATGTCCCCTGGAAGGCTCCATAGAAAACATAAAACAACAAAAGAAAGCAAAAAATAAAATATAAAAAAAATCTCTTAACGAGAGCTTACTTTAAGCGATCTGCAACCACTTATTATCGCCCCAGTCAGTAATCAGTGGTTAAACCCCGATCACCATCATTAAACACCAAACACCCTGCGGTCATAATTAGCTCGGTCCCTCTGAGTATTTAGATGTTAGATGGTTTGAGAGATGGAGGAACTTCTTCGTCCCTGTTGGTGGTGAAATACATAAGGTGAAAGTGTGCAACAAAAGCGTTCTGAAGCGGGGCGGTGGGGAGGGTTGTTTGCAATTTTGCCGTTTAGTTCAAAATAGTTGGATCACCTGCTTTGGGGTTGTATGCAAATCACATGAATGTTCATTCAGGATCCATCCGGAGACAGAAGACAGCGTATTGTTTTCAATCGGAGCTGATTTACAGAAATCAAAAAGATGATTTTGATTTCTCGTTTAGGTTTTCATTCTCTTATTCACCTATTTAACTCTTTTCATACCCGTCGTCTGATTATCACCTCCCCTTCATTTTCCCTACAGCCACTACTCACAGTCAGGCAGCAGTGAGGTTTTTGGGGGGGTTGTTCTACCTCTGTCCACAGCTGCTTTGTTGTGGCTGGATAACAGTCGGACCTGCAGCAGCTTGAGCCCAGATCGTATCGCACCATCTCACCGGGATAAAGGAGTTAGCGTGCCTCCATCCGAATGTGTCCTGTTCCACCCAGTGGAGATGAATACTCTCCATCTGATAACATTGCTCAAGCGCAGCTCACTGCAGAACAACCTCCATCCATGGAGTCGTCCACACCGGAGCAAGCTCTGGCCACTGTGGGACAAAACAATCAAAAACCCAAGCAGCAGCTCACAGCTCTCGACTCTGGGGGATGAAAGTTGTGTTGAGGGCTTATCTCGGGCACAGGTCAAAGTCTTTCTCACTTCAATTCGCTGCGAGCTGATAACGAGTGTAGATGTTGGAAGAGATGGGAATCGCACTGTGTAACAGTTCAGTGTTTTGAATTTTTGGAGTCCTGCTTGGCCAACTCCTCAGACGGGTTGCGTGATGGGGATCAGACAAAAACAACAACAGGAGAACAAACTCGTTTTGCCGCTTTACATCTGACATTGAGAGAACGTGGCACATACAGTTTATGGTCTATTAGAGCGCCGTTGTTACAAGCCACTGATTGTAGACATCAAAGATAACATCAATATATTCAGTTAAACTGTTATTTTGTCATGGAGGATTCATGAGTTCAATTCCTGCTTCATAATTCAGCTAATTATATGTACCGAAATGTGGTATTATCCAAGCTTCTTCAGGTTTTTGCGGTTGGTGATTGGTGGCTGTGGACAAGAAAGATCTCCTGTAGCAGTCAGTATTGCAGCAAATCTGAAGATGCCTCTGACTGAAAACAGAGGCGTTTTCAGTAATACTGCCCGTCCTGTAATCAGGATACTCAAAACTATTCATGCCACTGACAGATTTAGGTTTAAGGCTATCTTAATTTGACCAACCAATTTTATCTGAAAGGAATTAGTGCCAATGTCTCGGAGTGGTCCAGTTGTATGATACTCATAGTGAATCTGTGGCTTTCCAGCCACAGTGATTTGGAGCTCATCACCAAAGAGTAGCTTCAGGATAGCAATGGAGTCAGGCAAAGAGCTGGTTAGCAATTGCTTCAAAATATTGATTGCTTTGACACAAAAAAAATAAAGATATAAAGACAGGAAAAAGACTGACAGCTTATTCTTCTGCATTTTGCAATTGTAAGTTGTAAATATTTTCAGAATCAAACTTTTTGGTCGAATAAAATAAAAATAAAAATAAAAAAACCATGCCAGGGTAAAAATTATTTTTGGGCTTTGCTGTACATTTTAAAAAAAACCCACCTATGTCAAATTATTTGCAGTTTCACCACCATCCATTTGCAACAAAGGTCGGAAAAATCTCTGAAATTGCAAGAGACCATTTCAAATCACTTGAACTCCTGTTTGTGAAGGAAGAAACAAAAAGACCAACTTTTTAACCATTTAAAAATAAAGAGCAGTAACTGTTTCTATTGTCACTCGTATGCCATTTTTGCAGACACCAACTTTTGTCCTTGTTTATTATGGAGTCTAGATTTTCGGAAAGTTTAGATTTCTTTTACCAAAAATTTATTTTTGATGTTCCAGCCAATTATTCTTTCTCCAGCAGTAGTGTATGTTCATGACAAATATAAAAAGCCCCCCAAAAAAGAGAAAAAGATTTTAAAATTACATAATGCATTACACCAAATAGATAATCAATTTACACAGGAAAAGTTTTATCTAACTTTAATTTTAAAATGTATTGTTAATTCCTGCAATCTTTGCAATTCTTTAAAATATCAAGAAGTGTTTTATTGTAACCTATTTGATATGGACATTCTTCTTACATTTATGATCCAGCTGTGAAGAATGTGAACTAATTATATATAATATCGATTTATTATATTTAAGCACATAGGAGCAATAACAATTTTATGTTATGACTAATTTATTGTATCCACTTAGTTTTTTTTAATGGAAAAGGCAAAACAAAAAAAAATGTCTCAGCCTTCCCAGATCTTACCAAACGTAACCCTAAATCATCAGGAGGTATGAAGACTTTTGGACTTATTTGCATCCCCTACAGGCTTTTTGTCACGTTTACACTCTGCAAACTTTGAACTGTTCTCTGTTTTTGTTTCTCGTCTAACTTTCTGATTTAATATTTTTTCATTGGATCAAAGATGTGTCATAATGTAAGACTTAATTATAGTGTTTGTTTTATATTTCGACCTAGCGGCGGTGAGCCACGCATGCAGGTTTTGACTGATTTATGGTATTGTCTCATAAAAACTCAGCATTATTAAATGAAAGAATGTGGGGGAGATTTTAGTTCAGCAAAGTGAAAAAAAACAAACTCTGCCGCTTCCACGTGGACCTTTGCTTTCTTAGGGGGCTGCACCCACTCATTTTTTTTCATTGAAATCAGACAGATTTGAGGTGTTTTACAATTGACCCAACGAGTTTAGCGTGACCTTTTCTCCTTGCTGTAAATGGGCACTCATTGAATCTAAAGGGAGGAGGTGGGAAGCTGGATGAGGAGGTGGGGGGGGGGGTTCGGCGAGGGCAGGGGAGCGGGTAGCGCTGGGTGGAGGGACGGGGCGGGAGGGGGGATTCAGGGGGGAGTGAGGCTTGGGAGGAAATCACAGCAGTGAAAATGGCAGTGCGGTGAAAGAGGGGCCTGATTGCATTGGGACAGCATGCGAGACAGAGCAGCATGCTCAGCCCAATCAGAGCGGCATAAGGAAAAAGTGCTCTTATCAACGAGTAATGGCCCACTTGACAATCACACAGGCACAAAACTGCTCTATTTAACGCTGATTGCAAAAACTGCCACCCCCCCTCCCCGTCTCCCCAATCTGAGAACTACAGGACCCCCCACCCCCTCCCCCCCCCGCCCCTTGATATCACCCCACCACCTCCCACCCCACAGCCGAAACCTTTTCCTGAATGGAATTTATAATCACCCCTCCTCCATTTCCACGCTAATTGTTATTTTAAGACTTGCATTGCGTGCGTGCGTGTGTGTGTGTGCGTGTGTGTGTCAGGTATTTAGTGCTGGTGAAAATATCTGCCTTGATTGCTATTTACTGTCAGGAATGAAGGTGCATCCATCTCGACTCCAGCAGCTCCACAAGAGTCTGCGTCTCGCCTACCTGGCAGGTCTCCAGTAGGACGGGGTGTGAGGGGTCTGCAGCGGTGCACATCTGGACACACAGAGCCTGTGCTTCAGTATCACTCTGTGCTTTTCAATATTGTCCAAAAAAAAACCCAATTTAGACCTTTAACAAGCACTCCTAAGCAGTTGGTAATCATTGACATATTGTTTAAAAAAGAAATCAACCTGCAGCCAGTCTGCTTTTTTTAAATCACAAATGCCACAGAAACATTTGTACCAAGTAGATAATTATTAATTTCTAAATTCATGCTGATTTATTGTCTTAGAAAGGAGCAACACTTTTAAAATTGATTTTATGTGTAAGTTTCAGTACAGTCAGAGTTTAGTTAGTTATCCTGATTCATGTTTAAATTCCTGTGTTGAGAAACAACTTTTGGTTGTATTCCTTATGGTGCAACCTTTATGTCCTTTCTTCTTTCAGCCACACATTTTACACGAAATGTCATTCTTACTAAAAGGGACTAACTTATTTTGGAGCTGACCTTAAATAATGTAGCAGCATTTACAGCGCATGCAAATCTTTATTTCTGTACCATATTCATATTTATTTAATTATTTTAGGAAGTCATTTCGGTGGGTGTGCGTCTCTAATTCTGCAAGTATTGTTTTGATTTTAACTTTTACTTTTCAAACGTGTCCTGTGTGGCACTCAGAATCATTGTCTGAGTGTTGAGGCGAGGCCCAACTTTTGATTTTATAAGTGGAGCATTACAGCTTTCGTCATGACGCTCCACTTGATACTTTATAAGAAACTGCTTTGGGTTTACGTCAAATGTGATGGACACAGAGACAGAGCAGACAGGAAAAGGTTGGGAAAATGTTTAAAAGGAAAGAAGGAGAAAAGAGTTGAATAGATATAGAATCAGAGAGAGAATGCAAGTCAGACCTTTGAAGTCTGCCTCTCGATCTGCAGAAAGAGAAAAAACAAAGCAGAGAAACAACAACTGTGCGTAATGCTAATAATTATAGCAGCATGGAAAGTACACAAAACGACATATTACAAGATGTACTGAGTGGCAACTGCAGCCCAACTGAGAGTGTATCTGACAAACACTTGAATCTGAGACGTCAATGATTTCAACACAAAATACGTTTTTGCCACACTGAAAATAATCATGTTAATTTATTTCACTGGCATTTTTAGGCTAAGTATACATTTGGGGCTAAAAGTGTTAATTACGCTGGCAGATTTGAATTTCAAATTATTTTAATTTAACTAAGACATATGTTTTTGATTGAAAAAAACAAAAGTATCTCTAAATAGATAGGATAATATCTAAGGTGTATCACTTTGAAACATAAATAATGTATGTTTCTGTTTACAATTCCAAATGTCATGTTGGAAAATATTCATATTTGTCACTATAATCAGTGGAATGGGTGGCATTATTTGTCATCATAGAAATCACACACTTCCTTTCAGTTGTTCTCCATTTGTTGATTTTTGTGCTATGTTGGCAGTGGATTTCAGATCAATTTCTGAAATGATCTAACTTTTTGACTGTATGAAATTAAATAAAGTAAGTCTATTAAAATCTATGTCCACAAAGATGGTAAGGAAAAAAGACGGTTTTTTTTATTTTTTTATTTTTTACGTCTCCACAAGAGGGCAACAGAGGATCTGTAGTCGCGACTCTTCTTGTCCAGCCAGGTTTGTATGCGTCGCAAAATAAATGCTGCTCTGATGCTACTGTGTGGACCAGTGCCAGCATATTTCCCATCTTAGGTAACGGTAAGTCACTGCAAAGGGAGGTAGAAGTGCACTTAAATGCAACAATGCAGAAATCCTTTGTCATTCTTGTTTTCACATTGAAGGGAGCTCTAAGTCAAATTTATCAAACAAACTCAGACATACAAAACAAAATGCAGCAGCCATTTCATTTATCAGCAGCCAATAAGAAATACATCTTATTAGGGATGCCATAGTTTCAATAAAGTAACTATAAAATCCTTCCAGTTCTGTATTCATTAACCTTCCATTTAAGCTCTAATAATCCTGTTTGGTATTAAAACAGACAAAATCTGTCACGTTTAAGGCCAATTAGGAGAAGCAAAACATAATTTCTATGTGCACATGTGCACATATGTGCACAACACTACAGCAATAACAAAGTTTGAAGATTTTGTTTGACTCGTACCAAAGCAGTTTTGAAACAAAAACTGCACTGACATGACCTGAAAGGCCACGCAGAGAGGAAGAGGTCAGTGGTCCAGAAGCAACATAAAAGGTCAGGGTTATTTTTGGCCAACATGTACAAATATAGAGACCAGTAATCAGTTTTGTAGGCCTACGTGTTCGATTCAGTTACACCAGTTCTGTCCACTCAAAGCCACCAGTTTATTACATTGTGTGAAGAAACTTGACTGTTTAGCCCAAGTACTACATCTTCAAATTTACCCAATACTAACGAGATCTGTAAACTTCAGAATATTTAAAAAGTTAAAAATAAATAAATAAATAAAGAAAGAAAGAAATCTAATTTTGGTGTTTTTTACAGACAGACCTAAAGCAGATCTACTTTACTGCTTTAGTGAGAATGAAAAAAAAATGCTACATGGTTCTTATGCATCTAAACGCATAATATCCTTATTGTACAAGTGATGAAGCATCGAGCTATTATTGTGCATTTTTATTGCTTTAAGGGCTATTTAATCTCAGTCCATTTTTATCTTCAGTAACATATCTAAGGTATAAAACTAATTTTCATGATAAAATAACACAAATCATTTATTTATTAATGTTTTACTATTTTAAACATTATGAACCCTTTACCTCAGCATTGTTTTATTTTTGTGTCTCTTTAAAAATTAAAAGTCATGACACTAGAAGACCAGCTATGCTGCTCTTAAACACAAACTAGTGTTATTGAGTTTATCTGTCAGTCGGACGCCGAAACTGGAAACCAGTCTGGTCACGTGATCTCCCATGGCAACCGGCGAGTGTGGTTAGTTGCTCGGTGGCGAGCGGTGCAGCTCCGGTGGTGCTCCGTATCCTTTGCTCATAAATCTGCCGCTGCTCTTGCTAACTCACACCGCTCTGGCCTGACGCCGTTCCTGGACTTCTTCTGGCGGGAGGCAGAGCAACATATCTCAACCTTTAAACTTTTGATACTGCGGGACTTTATTCTTTTTTTAAAAAAGAGAGAGACTACGAGCCGAAAACCATGAGACAGTCCGCCCCAGGGTAGGAGCGGTTTAATTTTTCATATCCAGCACTTTAGGGAGTCTCGAGCGTGAGATTAAACTGTCGCGCGACCACCTTTAACTTGATTAGTTGCTCTGCGGCCTTTTGTTTCTATTTCTGCTTTACTAAGTAGAAACAGAAAAAACATTAACTTTATTTTGCTGTGAAGGCTGTGAAAGTATCAACGGTTTAGTTAACTTTCAGAAAATGAATTTGGCGAAAGTACACGAACAATAATATTAATATTAATAATAATAAATTAACTGTCTTATAAGTTAATACATTTTTTGATAGTTAAAAGTTCTAAATATAGTTTTTGTTTCAAACTTTGTTTCTTCAAAGTTGTATTCTTTCAACAGCGTAAAGGATAATTTGCAGACTTAAAAAAAATTTTTGCTCAATATTTTTGTCTTCAAACAAGAAGTAATTGCAGTTTTCACTCTGTGCAGTGATATAAGGATTATGGTAAATTTATTCCCATATGTTCCTAATTGAGACAGTAGTTAAAAGCACATACGTAGAAAAATAAATAGGATGTTTTTAATGAAATTTCCAATTTTACACTTCATAGTACAGTTATCAGTTCCTATGTAATGAAGCTCTGATTTATACTATTTTTTTTAAGTGAATCATTATCTAGGAGCTTTTATCTAGTGAGTTATGTCTTTCTGTTTTCCTATTGTGTAAAAATGACTGGATAAATAGGTCCAATTTTCTTAGTTTTCAAAATGGGAAAGACAAAGGAACATGTCAAAGTAAGCAGATGTGCACCGAGTCCAGAAATGTGTACAAGAAAATAGCCACTGACATATCAACAGTCAGTGTAATTATTTACGAGCTTAAAACAGTTGAAGTTCTGTTAAATAGTTCCATAACACGTCTCCATAACAACCCTGTGGTGGAAAGCTTGCCAAAAAAAATGCTTTTTTTGCCCTTCCTACTATCACAAATAAAATGTTGGTAGTATGGGAGTTTGCTGAAATTGTACTTTTTTTAACTTGATCAATGGGCAATTTCCAAGTCTCCTGTTAAGTATGGCCAGGTTTATGTGGTTTCCTGGGCCTGTTTTCTTTTCAAATGGCCAGTGCATTTTATCATGGATTTCAGCATATTATCTGCTTTTACCAGTTTTAATAAAGTTCTGTTGTGGGGAAAGGCACAAACACTCCGATGTGTGGTAGGTTACTCAGGCTGCTGTTGTAACTAAAACAATTTGAAGAACTATTTTAATTTGCAGGCTTTGGGTGTATTACTCAATGAAATCACACTGACCAACTGGCATTAGTACAGATTGCAATTTATGCTGGAATCGACACTTAGACAGATTGAAATAGATCCTCTTTCCAAAACAAAACTTTTATTGTTGGCAGGGCAGCTCGTGCCTTTTATAAAGCGGATATTTAAAAAGACCAATTAACCAGACAGTCATGTTTTTTGCCTGAAGGAGAACCCACGCATACACGCTCCATGCAGAAAGACACGAATCAGGAATTGTCCCTACAACCTTCTGACTATAAAATTACATTGACTATATCACATTATTGTGTCTGTGAAAAACAATATTTAAAAGGACTTTGGCTGATTTCACAGTAAAGTAGCTTTAACGTTCTCATCAAATCTAACCAAACACAATTTAGTTCAGTCCAGTTCACTAAGGTATTTACGTAATTCAGCTTCTTTTTAAGACCATGTTGCCTTGAGGCCATATGTCCACTAATGTGAAACCTACCAAGTCAAGTGTGTGACTGGAATTACGCTGAACAAGTCCTGACAAGCAAAAACTTGTCAGAAAATAACAATTCCTTCAATATTAACACATATGCGCTGTCTAAATTTAATATTTGCGTTTTTCTAAAGTCTGAGTGGGTACTCATAGCCTGGGTTTCAGGCAGAAAGCTGTACCCAGCGGCGAACGGTACGAAAGCCAGGTGCACAAAGAGCAGGCTGCCAAGGTCAAGTGTACCAAGTCCTTCAATTTATGTGTGTAATCAAACACCTGTAAGCGACCCTACGGTTGTAAGATCCTGCTGTGTTGTACACAAATGCTGGTGGAAATCAAATCTTCTCTGGAAGGGAAGAAAAAGAGGTGCCATCTTTTCTTCCTCCTTTCAGATTTGCCGCCCTGTGGAAGGGCTGATTTCTTGTTAATGAGGACAAGAGGACAGCAGCCAGTAAACAAACACAGAGCGGTGCACAAGTAAAGCATTTGATTAGCTGTAATCAAGACGAGGTTTAATGTCTGAGGCTTCCTCGTTAAGTCTGACTGTGCTCAGACTCTCGTTGGGTTTGGTTTTTGTCTCTGCAGGTTTATGCCATCCTACAACAGCCTCACTGACAAACATCTTGCGGATTACTTCAGCAACAGTCGAATCAGAAAACACCTGCTGAGAGCAGGACTGGTACGTCACTGTGCATTTTTAGGCATGCGCTAAGTTGAAGGGCTCGTATTGTCTGTCTGAGTGCACTGTTGTGATCAGATCACCAGGAGTGGGCGAATTATTCCAGAAAAGGAGTATAGAAATAAACTGATCCAGACAGCCAACCAGAACCATGTCCGAGAGTGCCTGGCCCAAGCCATTTTCCAAAAAGTGCTGGAGAGAGAGGTGAGAAAAATGGGAGGAAAACAGGAAAAAAATAATCATCTCATTTTTTGTAAATCTTTTCATTCAGTAAGCAATGCTAATTGTTCTTGCTGCTCGGTCACACAGCACTACCACCAAATCGAGGTCAAAAGGAAACAGGTGGAGTTTGAAAGGAAGCGACGAGTGCAAAAGCATAAGGTACGTCATTTACATTTAAACAGCTGTCCTCTTTTTCCATATTTGACTCTTTTCAAATATAAATGTCTTGAGAGTCTCAAAAGCATCCGTCCATTTTAGAAATATAAAGTGAAATACTTTAGAAGAAACCATTTTGGTTTGCACTTTTTACATGCAGTAATAAATGTTCTTGTTTGGAAGGTGGAGTGCTGTAAAAAGTATGAGGAAGAGATGATCCGTGCCCTGACTCCATGCCCCCCTGCGACATCCAAGTCCATCTGGACACAGCTCTCAGGTCCACTGAGGAAACACTTTGAACTCACCTCTGAGTTGGTGAGTTAAAACATGCTGGTGCACCTGCACAGAATCCTCAGTAAGAGGATGTTCGACATGTTGCAGACATTAGACTTTTCTTATATTTTACAATAGTTGCTAAATCATACAAAGTCTAATAATGTGAAATGCTTTTACAAATCAAGATATATTTATGTAAACTTCAGTCCGTTTTATGATAAATCGATGAAACCCATTTAGGTTTCTTTTGGTAGATGAAATTGTTTGCTTACCTCTGAATCCTTCAGAAAGAATTTATTTTATCTTACAAAAAAGAAAGTAATAATAAATCTGTTTTTCTAAATGTGCACAAAACAACATCCACTACACCGGCTTTATTGATGAGTGATTGTTGATTTCTTTTAGAAATAGTCTGTCCTATTTTCATGTTAGTTTCACATGCTTAAATACAGTTTTAAACATTTCAGGGATTTTAATTTCACTTGCAATACCATAAACACAAACAATTTTTTCTTTAAAAAAAAACATCATGGTGAGGATGACCTGCTAGCATCAGTTGTTTAAAATAACTTAATCAGATATTTATATAATTGTGATGCAAAGTAGTAGCACTTTTATTTAGCAATAAAAAAAACCTGTATCAGTCTAGACAGCAGACAAATGAACAGGATAATCGGCTGAGCTGTAGATCTTTAACATTTTAATCACTTCTTCTTTCTTCCAGAATTTCTGTCAAACATAAAAAAGGATTTCCTTTTTGCTGATAGCTGACATGTTAAAGTCAACACTGATACTTAAGTCTGGATATCAGCATTTGTTTGCTCTGTTTGCAGACTTGTGTTCTGTGTGAAGCTGAGGATTAGCTGTGTGCTGTCTTTTAAAACCTTAAAAGTCACGAGGCCTGATGCCAGAACAAACAGCAGCAGTAATCCTGTCGTTGATCTGTGCGCTTATCGTATGAAAACCCCCTCTTCTCAAGTCTGCAAACATCTCACGGCTCAGCAGGTCGAGCCATGTCTGAAGTGCAGCAGAGCTGATATCAATGGGAAAATGAAAAGATGCAGAACTAAACAGTAGTATGACTACATCATTCCCGCCACCTTCATTTACTGTTAATTTGTATGGATCCCATTTCAGAAACTAGATTGAATTATCAGATCAAAACTAAACAATACATTTGAGAATCAAATTTGTACAGTGTCTTGCAAAAAGTATTCATACCCAAGGGAACTTTTCACATTCTGTCATCTTACAACTACAAAAAAAACCACATCTATGGTATAATGTCATTTAGGGTGATTTTATGTAATAGATCAAGTGGAAGGAAAATCTGACATGGTTTTCAAAAGTTTTAACTAATTAAATCCTGATTTTGAGCTACATCTGAATTCACTGTCCAAACATTAACCAATCTAAACAAATCCAGGGGTAAGGAATTGCCGTCAGAAGCCACAGAGTTAGTAAAAAGTGTGTCCACCTGTATTTAATTTGTTCTCAGTATAAGTCCAACTGTTCCGTGAAGAGCTTTGAGGTTTGCTAGAGAACATAAGTGAATTTTAGTGAAGACTAAGAAACACAGCAGACAGGCTAGGGATACAACTGTAAAGACATTTGAAACCATGTGAGGTTAGAAAACAACATCCCATACTGCAGATGAAAACTAGCCATTGTGGCCAGCTCTGGGATATTTTGTATGTACATAGTTCCCTTTGAAATAAATAAATAACAACAACTTTAAACATCTCATAGAAGATTTTCAATCCAATATGAGAAAACAAAGTATGGCACCACTGCAAAGCTATTAAGATATGGCCCTCCACATTAACTGATAAGACCACGAGAAAAGCATTAATCAGAGAAGAATCCAGCTGACACCAAAAGCATAGCACTAATGCATAGGAAAATATTTCTATTTTAAAAAAAATGAAAACTTTGTCTCATTAAGCTCCCAACTATGTTCAATTTTGTGTTGGTTTGTCACAAAAATAAATCCTCTAAAAGGCTTTGAATATTTTGGCTGTACCGTGACGAAATGCCAAAACAAATTCAATGGGTATGAATGCTTTTGTGTTAGATAGTTCAAGTATTCAGTGACTGTGCAATAACTCTGATGTAAACTCTGTGGCTGAATTAGCCGCGCTTGTCTCGACCAAGCACGGCTCCTGGAAAGAGGCCGGTGCGCCTAAAGCCCATGCACAGGACAAGCTACACAGCTTTACCCAGACACATCTCACCTTACAGAAAAAGTTCGTCCTATCTGGAGAGCCAGCCGTTCAACTGCGTTGTGAGTGTCTAATCTACATTTAAACCAGCCAGTTGTTATCAGCACCTACTGAGACTTCCATGACTTCTTACTCAGACGAGCTTCAAGTCCCGCAGACGTTTTACCCCAAAAGACAACTACCCTGGCCTCGACCGCTTCTGTCTCCCAGTCACCAAGAACTTTATAATACCAGCGCCTCCAGAGATACCCCCAACAGTCACCCCCAGCAGCACCATCAGAAGCCGCAGACTGCGCCCCTGCACTTCTTCCATTGAAGTTGAGGTCAGTGTTTTCTGCTGAGTTAACTGCTGAGTTAACTTAAATCCTAAATCATTAGTCCATCCAATCAACAATATGCATTTCATACCAGCCTATATTGTCACATATTTTTTTACTTGTTAGATATGGTCATTGATTTCTTGACCATTAGTTTATGGTTTGTGGTTCAGGAATGCATGACTCCAACATGATTTGGTGAATTGATCAAAATATCATTGAGCTCAGGATAAGAATGAAAAGAGAAAATAAACTTTACTTAATGTTTGGTATTTCTACACATTATTTCTTGCCTTATTGTCATAAAGTTGTGCCAAACCATCCATTTTGATAAAATGACATCAGCCGACCATCTTTTATTCTCTTCAGGAACCCCCTTGGCTAAAGGCCTCAGTTAACCAGACCCGAGTGCGTGTGACCATGGTGTACTTTGGCAAACTGGTTCATCTCTCTGACCACCCATGCGTGAAAAGGGATGAAATCAAAGTGCTGCAGCAGCACTGTGGAGGAGAAAACTTGTGTGTGTACAAGGGAAAACTCTGCGAGGGAGGTTAGTGTTTGCAGAGCGAGACAAAATATACTAATATATCACACCTACTTTATGATTCTCTTCTTTTCTCTTTGATTTTTCCTCCCCTTAGATGTTTTCCAGTTTCTTTCAAGGCGCCACAGAGGTTATCCCTTCAGCTTGACCTTCTATCAGAACGGGTTGCTAGTGGAGCGGCTAAGCTCCTGCTGTGAATATAAACACAGGAAAGGTTCCCGAATCGGAGGAAGGCATGGATTCTTTGGCTTCTCTAGCGTGGAGGGAGCATCTCCTTGTTACAAGTGAGAGTTTTAGATTTGACATGTGCACTGCAGCTGAAAAAAAGAAAGAGATTGTTAAATCAAAGATTCCATGTCAGTAATTCCCACTACATCCTTTAGACTAGATAATCATGGGCACTAGAGGTTATCATGGATAACAAGGGGCAAGTGGGAAGGTGGAAGCAGGACACAGGTCGGTATTTAACTGTTACCAAATGCCTTTGTTTTTTGGGGGATTGTTTTTTAGGTGCATCGTAGCAATGAGCACGGACAGACAACCCATTCCTCCTCCAAAGAAAGTCAAAGGAAATCTGTCACGAAAACAATCAGTCACTAGACTTAAAGATGAACCTGGGAAGGAATCAACTGTAAGTGAGGAGGAAGCTGCGTCAACCCAGCAGCTTTGTAAGAGCAGTCAAATACCAGAAATGGACACAACAGTCAGAAAACAGTCAGTCACTAGCCTTAAAGACGAAAATGAGAGGGAGGCAGACACAACTGAGGAAGGAGCTGTCTCAAAACAGGAACACGAGAGCTATCAATCACCTGAAATGGACACAACAGTCATAGAAAAGTCAGCATCTGTGGAGAGCAACATCATAGATGGTATAACACCTAAAACAATTGAGTAAAAACTAAACAATGGCTGGCTCCTCATTGAAAGATACATGTGGTTTATTTTTCTCATCCTCAGATTATGAAGAAGACTTTGAAGCAGATAATGAAAGTTCTATGGAAGAAACAACACCACGAGAAATTAAATCCCAGGACAAAGAGACAGAGGCCTGTGAGGTTCAGGAAGAGGAGGACTATGGCGGTAAGGGGAACCTCCTCGCTTGACATTATAAATCCATATGAGCTTTTAACTTTGTCGCATTTGCGGCACCAAGACAAACTCAATATTTTACTTGATAAACCAGCTGAAAGTCCATAGTCTTTGTGTGAATGTAAAATGATTCATGGTTCTCAACATTTTGCTCAAAGAAAAATGCTACAAGACAACTCAATAGTTTATTGAATCCTCTGTTGCTGATGTTGTGTTAGAGTTGATGTGTCAGATTTCACCACATCAATTATATTTCATGGTGTCCACAAAAAACACATCTGATTTGGTCTCATCCGAGCAGAACATTGTCTTCCACCTGTTTCTTGTGTCCCTTGCACTGCAAACATAACTTCTTATACCTTTTTGTAGAGTGAGTGACTAATACAGAATCAACAGACTCTTCCACCTTAACTGTGAATCTCTGCATCTCCTCCAGAGTTACCACGGCTACTCCTCTCACTGAATCTCCCTTTTTGATGATGTTCAGTAGTGTTCGCTAACGAACATCTGAGGGCGAACAACTAGAGTTATGCTGAGATTAAATGACACGAAGGTTGATTTTTATTTACAAAATAAATACTTTGTGTTGGTCTATCACATAAAGCCCCACTAAATCCCATGGAATTAGCTTTAAGTAAAAATAAAAAACAACAAAAAATAAGAGGTATTACAACATGTATAGAGCACTGCTTTCATATTAAATTAGAAAGCACTTTTATTGGCTGTTTTTATGTGTTGAGAGAAAATCATCACCACATTTTGGTATTCATGTTTACATTTGGGGTTTGAAACAGAAATTAAAACCCTCCTTTTTTTTTTTTTGCTCAGAAGAGAAGAGGTATCGTTCAGTCTCCGTCATATCAGGTAGATATAAGGAGGAGACGAGTGTTGAAACCACAATTCCCTCGGAAGATGAGGAGAAAGACGATAATATTAAAGAGGACAACCAAGCAGAAGCTGCTGCTCCTGTAAGTAAAAAAGTCGAATGGACGAACGAAGAAACCGCTCCCGGCATAGTCAAGTCCGCTTCGGTCAATAACTCAGAGTTACTGGACAGCGCCGTGGACAGCAGAGTGATTGAAATTGACAGCACCGTGGGCAATGATAATGAACTGAGCCGTGACCCCTCAGAAGACAAATATGTAGAGGATTCTGAATGTGAGATCAAAACTGAGGATGAATTAGAGAGGGGTGAGTGCAACGAACAAGATGGAACTGAATATATTTGAACTAAATAAAAAGATTAGCTTCATCTTGTGTGCTGTTTTTTATTGTTACATCATCATTCTTGTTAGTGTTTTAGATTAAAAACTGTTTTATTTTGTTTATTTTCTTAAATCAGCAGTACTTAGGGAACATCATCTATTGAGTACATAAAAAGAACATTCCTCAAAGCTCAGGAAACAAAAAGAAGAGCTCTTATAAGAGGTGAAATTGCAATCAGAAAGGAGGAAGGAAGCAGTCACTTAGAGGAAAAATGCATACATTTGCATATGGCATAATCTTTCAGTATGCTTAAAATATGCAGCTGTGAAGAGCTGCTTTATATTCATGCGGTGCGTACCTAAACAAATCAAGCAGCTTTTTAGTCTCTGTAAATATTTCACACATGCGTTTTGCAAAAATAGGATGTATAAGTAAATAAAGTTGTCTACACTGTTCTTGTATGGCAAGCCTTTTGAACACTGTAAGACAAACTTAAGAGACTTTCTTTTTAGCATAATTTCAAGTTGCCTTAAAATTTAAAAACAGAATGTGTTGTGTTTTGATTTACTTGTGCATTTGTGTCTGCATGTGCAAGTTCCAACATTTTCTGCATGCTGTGCAGGTTTCTTGCGTTTGCAAAAAGTGATTAAATAATTGTTTTCATAGTTGGGTGTGCTTTTCTTGAGTTCTACTCTGTATGTGTTCAAGCATTAATATATTCTGATTAGTCACATGCACCTTGTCTCCTTGCCCTTCCTAAGCCAAATCTGTGCAGGAGAAGCTGGCAGAAGCCATCCTGAAAGAGTCTCAGAGTAGCTCTGAGCCTGAATTGAGCGACACTAGTACCGAGGAAGAGGAGGTGTCTGTGGACAAAGCCCCTGACAAAGAAAACAAAGGTAGCAAACCTTTAACTCTTTTAATAAACTGTCCTGAGAAAAAGTTTGATTTGTTTCTGCAAGTGAAAAGGGGAAGCTGAATTTTGTACCTATTTGGATTAAATTTAACTGGATGTGAATTGGACCAACTTGTTTTGAACAGTATCTGAAAATGGCAATTGATGTAATTCGGTGTTATACATTGTGCATTTCAAAGGTAATCACAACCATTGATCTTTTTCATGTCTGTTAGCCACAAACTTTATTGTATTTTATTTGGAATTTATGTAAACCAATCAATACCAGGTAGGGCATACCTGAGAAGTGGAAGAAAAAGAAAATGTGATTTTCAGAATCTGGTAATTACCTGCTGTTGATGTTAATTCAGTATTTGGAAGCGTAACCAACTCAGATTGAATGGCTTTGTTCAATTCCTCCCCTGCCGCTGCTAAAACTTCAGGCAGATTACAAGTCTAACACAGCACAGAACATGAACAGAAAATCAACTTCTCCTTTTGTTTGCTGATTGGCCCATTGAAAAACATCTGTCACATAAAATACAAATACAGCACATTAAAGTCCGTGGGATTAAAATGCCAAAATGCAAAACTGGAGGTATAAATATTTTTGCCAGTCATTTTAAATAAACTCAATTAGATTGCATTTTATCGAATGTCATAAGTAGCTTTTTTTGTTTTCAGAACATCTGAAGACTCTGGTAGAAGAGACGAATTGTGAAGAAAATGTTACCAATGAAGTCGTAGAGGAACAAAAAGTGTTTGCAGAGGAAGAGGAGGACAATGTATCGGACCATGGTGACAACACTCAAGAAGAGAGAGTCTGTGAGGTTGGGGAGGATGGAAAGTCCACAGAGGATGAAGCCAGAACACATAAATCAGATGAACCAGGTGAAGCCCACCTCCCTGTAGACGGAGAGGTGGCACAAGACAACAAGATAGAGGTTCTCTTTGAAAGAAGTGAATTGGCTAATGTAGAGGCTTCCCATAATGATGAAGAAAAAGTGGGAAAAGGTTCAGCAAAACCTGACAGTCAGCATGATGAGTCAGGGCAAAGGGCAAAAAGCAGAGAAGAAGATGAGTCATCAGTATTAGAGCCAAGTGAGGAGGTCGATGAGCCAGCAGTGCCAGATATTTCTGAGGCGGAGACTACAAGCAAGATGATGGAGACAAAAGCAGAATCTTCAGAGGAACAAGAGGCCCTCAGCTGTGAAGAGGCACCTGAAACCGGCACAGACAAGATGCAGGCAGACAGCGAGGAAGCTCAAGTCACAGCGGAGAATTCAAGCAGATCACCAGAGGAGTGTGGGGACTCCACAGCTGAGAAAACAGTAGACATGCATGTGGAAGTTGTGGAAACCCAGAGCATTAATGATGAAATTCACATAGAAACAAAACAGCAATTGTCAAGAACTGAAGAAGGAGAGGATGACAGTCGAGAGGAAAACTGTGGGGTAAGAGACAAATCTGTGGAAGAACATGAAACAGCAGAGAGGCAAAGCCTTACACATTTAGTGGAGATAACAGAAGCTGAAAATAAAGCAGAAGAAATTAATGATGAAAGGAAGGTTGATGAAAGTAATGAGCAAACTAAAATCCCACCAGAGGGGCCCACATGTGAAGAAATTCAAGATGAGGAGAATAAAGATGAAATTAGAGAGACTGAGAAAGATGCTAAAGAAGAAGAAGATGAGGGTAAAATCACCTGGGACGAACCTGAAGCAAAGACAGATGATAAAGTTCAAGCTAGCGAAGAAGGGAGTGAGACAAAAAAGGTTTTACAAGAAAAAGATGATGAAGCAGGAATGTCAGAAAATGGTGAGAAGGAAAACATTGAAGGGAATAAAACCAATGAAGAATATGAAGATATAACCAAGAACAGTGTAGCAGAGGAAAGAGAAACATCTGAGATCACAGAAGTACCTGAGAAATGTCAGGATGCTGACTTGGATTCAGACGAAATAAAAAAAAGTTCTGAAAAAATCACTGAGTCAGAGAAAGTCAGTGAAAGTAAAGCAGCAGAAGGGACTGAAATGCATCAGCCAACTCTGGCTTTTTCAGAAGCCGAGACTGGTGAAAGAGAAGCAGAGAAGGAAAGTAAAAGAGGAGAAATAGATGCTGAAAAGTGGGAGAGTTCTTTTGCAGCTGAGCATGAACCTCAAGAGGATGTGGAAAATCCTGTAACATTTGATGAGAAAAGACAAACAGAAGAGCCAGATGAAGAAATTGAGAGTACAGAGGTAAAAGAAGTAGTCATGGAGTCTGGAGACAATGCCGAAAAACAAGAGGACAGCTTGACTGATCAGACCCCAGAGGCTGGTGTACCGGAAAGCGATGCCAAGGAAGCGGATGGCAGCATGGTGAAGCATGATGAAGCTGCTAGCAGGGTTTCAGAGCCAGAGACATTTGGAGCAGAAATACAAGAAGAGATATATGTCAATCAGGAAGTAGATGAAGTTGGAAATGAGAACAAGGTGTACAATTTGATCTAAACAACGCTGAGAGCGATATCGGTGAGGTGTCTCCTTTAAGAGAAGTCTCTTCTGCTGCTGATGTGGAGGAAACAGCTAAGCAAAAAGATGAAGGGACATCTAGGTCTGTAACTGACAAACCACTAGAAACTGGAGAGAATGGAGAGGACACAGAGGAGGTAAGCAAGACATCAGAGGAAGGAGCAAGTGTGCTGCTCAAACCTCTAGCTCCAAACACAGAGGGAGAATATGTTGTTGGTGAAGGAACCCCAGAGGCTTTATCAAGAGCTGACAATACAGATATGGTCACAAACTGGATACAAATGCACCAAACATCAAAGTTTTTCGAGACATTTGTTGAGCCTTTAGAAGATCTGAGGAATGGGGTCCCAGATGTACAGGCATCCACCCCAAGTGGTGAAGAAAAAGAATCTGCTGAGCTACTAAAACCAGAGAACCCAACAAATATGGGAGGGATCTCAAAAGATGGAGACATAGAGGACTCAGGAAATGAAACTCAAACTAAAGCTATTGAAGGTGGACTACAAGGCAGTGAGGAGGCTGGTAAGAAAAGCCCTGAAACAAATAAAGAGACTGACCAACATGATAGTCTGGGATCACAAGGAGATGACAAAGAAAGTCAAGAGGGAAACACACCTTTTACAACTGAAGTGGAAACTTTCTCAAGTTCTCTCAAAGCCGAAAGTGATTTTGAGAATCAAAGTAGTGGAAATGCGAAAAGTGGTCCAGGCCTGATTGTGAAACAAACAGCCACAAATCCTTCATTCAAACCAGAACAATCAAACTCCCTGAACGGACAGGGCAGCACAGACGATGCATTGAGCAGCAGAGACGGGCATCAAACTACGCAAATAAAGAAACTCACACCTCACTCAGCTGATGGAAGCAGGGAACACTCCCACGATGAAGATGTCCAAACTAAAATGTTAGAGCGACGCTTCAGTGGAGAGACAAGAGACATGCAAATCATCGAAGACATCAGACACACCCTGAGCAAAGAGCGGCTGAGCACTTTCTCATTGTTTGGACACACCTCTTATCCTTTACTGACCACTTCAGGGTCTGATGGTGGACAGTAACGATAATGTGGTATTTTTAATCGCTAATTTGAGAAAATCTTGTCTAACTTAAGATCCATCGATAATAAAGTACAGCAATCGCTAATTTGAGAAAATTTTGTATAACTTAAGATCTATAGATAATCAAGTACAGCAATCGAGAGCAAATACGACATAGGTTTGGGTTTGACAGAATTCCTCAAGAGTCTCTTACTGCCTCGTGTATTTTAGAATACGTTCTTAGACAGCCGTCGCACCTGAACAACCAGAAAGAACAAGCTGTACCTTGTGTTTCAACTGCTGGTCGCAATGTTTACAGTAGACCCACCTCTTCCTACTGTTAGTCACATTGTGGCGGTATCAAGTACAGCTGCTATCATCTATTACCTGTAAACGGATCCACCTCCACTCCTGCTTACGGATGATTGAATAATTCATAGCTGTCAGACTCCCGCATCTTTAGCCGACCTCTGATGCACTTTACATTTCCAACCAAGTGGCTATGAGCAGGACGGCTTTCATCAGGGCTCTGTAATTTAAACTGGTAATGGCCATTTCAGTCAACACTCTGACATGATTACCTAGTGACACTATCAGCAACAGGAGACCGATAATGATGATTAGCTTGGTGGTGATGAAGTGAAATGTCAAACAGATCCTTGCTGCTAACACTTAATTGTATTTTTTTAGACAGAGTTTATATTTTTATTGTCTCATGTTTAGGTGTAGGTGTGTGCAGCTTCAGCTTTTTATGTGGTATCTATCCCTGATGTACAGCTTGTGTGAATAGGCCAACATGGAAATAAATTTAACGAGAATTGAAAGTGGCTGCTACTTTTTTATTGACAAAAGCAAATTGTTCACAATATTCCAGCATTTGTTCTAAATCATATGCAAAGACGTAAAACTAAACTGCGCACATATATAAAAGAGAAACAAACATCAAATATTGAATAAATTTGCAATAATCAGCAAAAATTTCATCTTCTGCACGCCTCTGCAACATTATCTATAGTGATTTCACGAAGTACAGTAAATGATCAACAGCTCAGCTATTGTCTTCAAAGCTGCCGCTGCTGCTGAAGGATGAGCGGAACCTCATGGTGCTCATGGGATCAGAAACATACCCTGAGAAACACAAGAAGAAAACGACTGTCAGGCTGTTGTGAGCTTCTTAACTAATGGGCTACTGTTATTTCACACTGGTACATAAAAAGTGCATGCATTTTTCTTTTTTAAAGCAGAACCAATAAATCAGAAATATATAATTAATTGAAATACATCACTGAATACACATATAATAATTCACAGCTATAGACAAATGCTTGTCTATAGGTTAAAGGGCAAGTGTCATTTATGGGAGGTAAAAACCTTGAAAGAATAAATACAGCTATATCACAATAGGCCTTTCTGTCATTTTTCAAAGCAGTAACGTTAAAGACATTATAAAGCAGACTTTTTGGACACAAAATGACTAGAGCCACATTTGTTTAAAATAGAAACACCATTACCACATGTTGATGATGATAAAGCATGCCATGTCTAACTGCACAGTGCATCCAAATGAACCACATGTAACCCTTGCTTCAAGTGGGGTTGAAGGTTCAAATGGCATGTAGTAAAACTATCTACAGTCAAAATTAGAGATTTTATTTTCTAATGTGAAAACTTCTCAAAAGCTATGTTACTGTACCTGCCTAAGAAATAAAAGGATGATTATATTATTGCGGTATAGAAAAGTGAGACTTTTCGCTGCTCCTATTCACCTCTCCAGAATAGCCTCTAGAAACTTTCCTATCACTACTTTCATTGAGGACCCTACGGTTAGACATCGTGTTGCAAATTGATACCAAAGTTCAATATTATTTACATGCCATTGTTCCTTTCTTGAAAATTTTAGCTGCTGGCTCATACTCACTTTCTTTTTACTTTTTTGCACTTTTTATCTTTTTTTATTGACAACAAGGAAAATCATTTAATTATTGTAAGCACTAAAACCCAAAATCAACCGAGAAGCAAAAGTTTAAAATAAAAAAAAAAAAAAAACTATATCTGTTCGTTATACTTTTGGTCCTATGTGCAGCCTATTTATTCAAGGAAATACCTATAGATTGCATTTCATGTGTTGCGCAAACCAACCATTTCGATCAATGGGAGAGAACTGCATGTTTCTCCTGATTTCCTCCAGTGAAAGTCCACCAGAAGCTCTGCGGCGCTCACTGAAAATGACAAAATGACTATCCTCAGCTCTTTGTCTGTCAATCAGCTGCAAAACAATACACGTCCTGAAATAAAGACCGAGTAAAGAGGACAGATGAGATGGGGGGGAAAGATGAGACATACAGCATGTACTGCTTTCCCTTTCTGGGAGAACACAATATACAATCCTCATGAAAGCTTGAAAAGATTTGACCATACAATGAATCAGCATAATTTATTTATTTATTTATTTTTTGTCATTTATCAGTTTTGTTATTTCAAAATCTAAAATATATTAAACATACAAAAAGATCAAACTGACTGTGGTTGGAATTTGCACTGCTTTTGTGTACAAGTCAGTAACATGACAAATAATCTCACCTTTGTTTACTGAGTTAATTACCGTTACCAGTTTCCCCTTTTTTTTGTGCATAGTTTTAAAACTGGGCATTCATTAAAAACCTGATCCAATACTAAATGCCACACATATTTTCCTTTGCTTGTTGGTTTCATTTGTTTCCTCTTTGGTTACGAAGTAACTCCATTGTTCACTGCTGCATTACACAACTGAGCTAGTCACTGGGACAATACTTTTACAACTGTTTAAATAGAATGAGTTGGGTTTTTTTTTTTCCCCACAAACCAGAAGTGTTCTAGATATTTTCTCCCTAGGGAATTTATTGTTTGTACATTTTTAAGCCAAAAGGATTCGCTTTGAAAGTCTCCTGCAGAAACTCCACCGTAAAATCTTTGGGAGTCTTTTGCTGATTTGCATAATGGATGTCTTTTATATTTTTTTAGAGATACTGAGAAAATATATTCTGAGGGACCCTTGTGTTGCAAACCCCTTAATCTTTGGCTGTCTAAGGAGGTCCTTGATCTGTTCTACCTCTGAGTCCAGAAGGCGTAGGCGCGGGTGTTGAGAGCGTACTCCAGCTCGAAACGAGAGCGCAGGGCGGCCACGTGACTTCGACCGGGTCCTCCTCGGCTCAGCAGACAGTCAGAGGAGGAAGAGGGCGAAAGGGAGCCGCTGCTGTTGCTGGAGGCCGGAGACATCAACTGTGACACCCCACAGAAGATTGCATTGCTTTAGTGCATCTCTAAATCGTACAAGCCCTTCTTTATAAAGCTATGTTATAGTGATATTATAACATGAGACCAGGGTAAAATATTTCAGTGTTTTAACCTGTGACATATGTCCTGTAAATTTTTATGCAAAAAACAAATCAGTCTGCTTGGTAAATGTTCGAGAGAAAAAAAGCATGTGTGCTGACCCTTAAAAAGAGTAATTTATTCAGTTTTAGCATTCAGTTCTGTTGTGTACACAGCTGCATCTGATTATTGTGAATCTGATTAACCTGAGGTTGCTCTGGCTGGATTTCCCTGCAATTTCCTCTCAGCAAATTTATCCCCGGGATAAAATTTGCTTTGACTATTCATAAGCATAAAATCTATACTTTTTGTTGTTACACACCTCAATGTTGCTCAGACATTCTTCCAAGTTGGAAACCACTTCAGAGAATTCAGGCCTGTCCTGAAATAAGAGAGAAACAAACTGTTTTTTTTTTTTTCTCTTAGAGCATCAATCTTACCCCAAAGCAAAGGCACAGGTGTGTGTGTGTGTGTGTTTGTCTTCCTGTTTTTATTATTATATAAGTCCACCCACATATGAAGCAAAGGTGAACTTTGGCTCTGATGCTTTAGATCTCCTGTCTCGGTGTAAAAGAACAAACACTGCCCCCTGGGACCTGCCAGGGTTCTGCGCCCTGCGTGGTCGCCACAGTCTGTATGCGGTTCAGCAAATAAAACTAAGGAAAATAAAGCTAAACGCTGCAACCATATTTATACAATCATATTTGACATGTACAATTGCATTTTTAAGAGCAATTTTTTTTCAATTTAAGTAAACTTCAATTCACTTGGGCTGTGACACGGCTATCTCAAAGGCAGGTAAACAGGTGATTTATTGGGCGACCTTAATTGGCACACAGGAAGAATATCTGTCACAAAGGGAAATACGGCGGCAGCACCTCTCAGCCATGAAATAATGTGTCTTAATGAGGCAAAGTGGAAACCTGTCCCAGATAATTATGAGCATCACAGCACAGTGGGAGGACCCTGCCGGTCCCATTCGTTCCCTGATGTAAACACCGGGGTAATGGCGTATCATCTGGGGACAAGAGTCTATCATTCGTTAAGTGCTGCATGTGCATAAAGGACCAGCTGACTCTGCATTGTTTTACACAGTAACTTTACCACAGCTAAAGAGATGAATGAAATTATTGTATTTCACTGTTTAACATAACAAAGTGTACATGCTGTTTGGTGCAAAACATAGGAGATGGAAAGTTGTTTTTTTTGTACAAGATTAGGGGGAGAAAAAGGAGATGCCCCTTCTTAATTTTGATAATTAAGAGATAAACTCGGTGGAAACTGAAATCAAAGTAAGTACTTCTGGGCAGGAGGTCCAGCCTCTCATGAGAAGAGCAGAGATGGGCTTGGGGATCGAGTAGCCAATAGGAGGCCGGATGTGATGGTAAGCCATGTCTGCAGCAGCAGCAGCTGAGGGTAAGAGGAATATTTGAGACATTTGAGTGTGAAATCAAACAATTTTTGCTGACAACTATTACAATGCATTTCTGCTGTAAATCTTTCAATGAGGCAAGAATCCAGCTGAATTTCTTTCACATTTCTGCTTTCTATTACTTTGAACATGAGAAGTTATAAGCAATGAACTTGGTAATAAAACATGTAAGTTACCAACTTCATGTCATAATAAATTAAATGTACCAGTTGTGCAGGAACTTTTAATCATCAAATTGTTTTTAGACAGCTAAGCATCGATGTAAATGCAGCCCTTTTTACATTCACATTTGTACAAATCAATTAGTCTTCTACTCTCACATTGGTAATAAGGGCTGAAGAAAACACAGAGAGGAATCTTTGATTGCTCTTCTTTGTATAATTTCTCTAGATCATCCAGGGTTCCAGGTTCTGGTTGATGTGTTGATGACTTTTAATCGTTGCTAGGAAAGACTTTGTGACCCACATCTCAGAAATAAATTCTTCACTCGGTGGCTGTGCTGCAGCTCTCCCACATTGAGCTCTGGAGAATTTTTATCATTTCCCATATTATACTGCTCCCTGAGCTGTAGCAAGATAATTATGAAAATCTGTGTCACGTTATATTCATACCTCAAGGAAACTGGTTCCCAGATGATTTGATGCACTTTGCCTGAGTTACATTTATTTCACTTATTTGTTAGCGTGTGAAAGAATATGGATATGGTAATTTTATAAAATAAGTATTATAACCTATAATGGCATTTTTATCACACATCTTTAACAGGGCTTTCAGTGATAGTGGAGGGCATCGTATGCACTTTTTAAAAATACAAACTACCCTTTTTTTAATCAGAGTTTAGTTTTAGAAATGTATTTCCTAAAGTTATGACATTGCTTGGATGGAAAATTACCCGGTTTCAAGTGTGCAAAAGGGATTTCTCCAGTGAGCAGCTCCCACAGACAGAGGGCGTAGCTGAACATGTCTGCCTTCACCGAGTAGCGGGTGCACTGGGTGAACACTTCAGGAGCCATCCATCGCAGGTTCTGCACACCCAGAGGACAGCAGGTAGAACGATTCTTTAATCTCGGTTTGCAGAGTAGAGAAGAATATGAATGATGCGTTTTAAAACATCGAGTCAGGTCAAACGCATACGTCCGCACGGGTGAAATATGGGTCAATTACTGTGATAAACACAGAGTCCTAGTGAGGGCAAGTAGTTGGAGACAACAGGCGGCTCCCCAGAGACGCAACACACTTAGCGTCAAACTGCAGGCAAAGCACTATGTAGCACTGAGTCAGCACATCCAGACAAATTCTGCATGATGGCACTTTTCTTTTTTAGCTGCTGGGTAATTGATGGCAGATGCCAGCAGAATTTCTGGCTTGGGCTTCCACAAAAAAACAGCACAGAGTTTTATTTCAGCTTAATGTGGCTAGTTTTGTAGGATAGCTATCTGGCTGGAGAGGGAGGAGAATTGGGATGAAAGGAGCAAATACCACTGACCCCTGGCTGCTTGGTCAGGTTGTCTTCATCGACCGATTGTAAAAATCTTGATTCTGTCAAGGAAGAGATAGACGTTCAGAGGCAAAACAAAGATCAATACCTCTGTTGTTCACACAAATATTTTATGATGTCTGTCATAAATAAGTAGCTCTTTTTGTTATTTTTCTCATAATACAAACGTATTCTTGGAAAGAGATTCATGCTACATGTTATGCAGTGTAAAAATATGTTTTCTTTCATCATTCATTAGACAAAGAAGAAGTTAAAATAGACAAGACGACTGTCTATAGTTAGATGAAGTATCAGATGCTGCTGATCAGGTGCACTAATTAACCGATCAAGAGGATGTTCTCTGATGTTTTATTTGGTCATTCATCCACCTTTCTGACATTCACTGGCATATAAAGTTGTCATTTCAAGATGTCCTAACTAAAAGATCTAAAATATCCATCCTGGATCAATTCATCTTTCTTTTAAATTCAAACAGAAGACAATCTGACCTCCAAAATCAGCCACCACTGCATGTCCATCCTCGTAGAGCAGGATATTGTGACTGAAAGGAAGACATGCCATTTGTAACATCGGTAGTTACTTTAGGACCAAAAATCTTCTCCCGCCTCACGTGTTGTTAGCGTGACACCAACCTGTTGAGGTCCCGGTGGATGATGGGCTGGGTGAGGTTGTGCAGGTACTCCATGCCCTTGGCCACATCGATGGCAATGATGAGCTTGGACTGCAGGTCGATGAGCCTGTCCATTGACACATCATTAAGGCAGCAACCACTTAGTGCCGGATCAATGCCCTCTGCCAATCACACGCAGCACTTTACACAGATCAATAGGACAGTCCATAAAGGCAGCACCTGGCCACACAGTTAGCGGAACACTTCATCTGGATCAATGATGATCCCGGCTGGGCGGCAGAGTTTGGTAGACTGATGCGAGCAAGACTGATAATGTGACGCGAACCTGTCACCTGCATTGTACAAACATGTGCTTATCCTACAAGACCAAATAATTACCGCCTGCACTTTGACCTCTTTTTACATCAAAATGATCGCCTGGTACCAGGGGTGGAAATTAGCTTCTCTCCCTCAAAGCCTTTACGGTAGTAATACCGTCTGTGACGTTACTGTGCGGTAATTATCGTATCGATTAGTTTGACACATTTTTCTGAATGGGCTTATGCGCTTTTTATCTTTAGTTGTCGTAACTTTTCTGACCCACCTCGTCTCGTATCAGAAAATGGCGTTATTTATAACCTTGGTGGGGAGGCGCGGGCCAAGGAGGACCAACCAATGGGCTGCTGCGGTCCATAAAAATTATATTTGATATATTTTTTTGTTAAATTGTGACAGCCTAGGTCCGTCCCATATACAGTATGTGCATCAGTCTGTAGTCCAGTCAGCCACTCCTGCCCTGGGCCTGGACAGAAGTTCAAATTGAATGCAGCTTTGTTTTTCTTTTTTTTTCCATTAGTTTTACTTTACTGTAAAGATCCACCATCCCTTCAGGTTGTAACTGTTTGTAGTTGTTTTACTGACCATGTTGACAAGGAATAATAATTAGTGATTTTGTTCAGTGCCAGAGGATAAATGTGCATGTCCTCACCTCTTCTGCTCATGCAGCAGGGAGAACAACGAGCCTCCAGAGACGTACTGGGTAACGATGGCGAACTGACTGGGGTCATCCAGGCACGCTCCCACAAACTGGATGATACAGGGGTGATTGAGGCGACAGAGGATGGAAACCTCTCTGCAGAACATGTCCACATCAGACTTTGAGCAGTACGTGTTGGCTCTGTACCTGTTAAAAAAACAACCGCGGAAAGAAGAAGAAATCAAACCACTCTTCACTTTTTGTTGGACACTAAATCCCTTCTCCTGTCTGAGCGGGACGAAAAATACCGTTTTATGGCGACAATTTTGTTTCTGCATTTGCCTCTGTAGACTCTCCCAAAGGAGCCTGCGAATGTAACGCATACGCTCATCAATAGCATTATCAGATTTTCAAGCACATTAGCTGACAGGAAAAACAAAGACGAATGGACCTACCCGATCCGATAATTTCATTAAACTCTAGCTCAGACAGCTGAAGGTGGAAATGAGATGGAAGGCTAGCCCGGAGCACCAGCACTTCAGCTTTTTCTGGAAGAACAATAATAATAATAATTACAAAAAGAATAATTAACTCTAGTCGGGAGAAAATGCTTTATTTAAATTATCTGTCGCAGTTACAGGCTACATAAAACCTGCCAATGATCTAGGATTTATTTAAACAAAAAATATTATACCAAATAATCTTAGAGTGGATCTTGTTCTTGTGGTTACAGCTCAGAAAGGCTGTTATCTGTCAATGTAGATATTAATAGATGTTAAAAGTTTAACCTTGGCGGAACTATTACAATTACTAATTTGACTATAGTTTTAAGCAGTGAACAACCAGAGGTACATCTCTAATGCAGTAAAATAGACAAAAGAGTCCTGCAGACGATAGTGAAGGGAGTCGGAAATGTTATAGGCTTATTCCAAACACCTGTTCATATATTTGCTGTTATTACACATGCTGCTTTAGTTAATTTTTGAAGTGCTTTCTTAAAAAAATATGTTTGTTTCTTTTTTACTTTTTTTAACTTGTCTCATAGAAACACAGTCTCATTTTGTTGTAAACCTACTTTTTAAGTGGGACTGACAACAGTTAATTTTACCTGGTATATTAATTCACAAGAAAGCCTGTCTCATGTGTGTGTGTGTGTGTGTGTGTGTGTGTTAGCATCTGAGCCCATTCCCTTGGCAACAGACATGGTGTGTGCAGCCCTCTGAGATGACAGGCTGATGTGCTTGGTTCCAGCTCACTACCTTTAGTCATGCTTTTGATTTTTCCAAGCGGAGATGGCACTGAAACATAGGAGCCGTCTGGAAGAAAAATGTACAAAATCAGGCATTTTTTGGGAGATTATTTAGGATTGACAATTAACAGGGTTCATTCTTACCCCCTCCTGGCTGGGAGTATTCATTACAAGGGGAATCGTCTGGACGTTTGTAGTGTTTAAGTAAGGTGACGATGGCATCGTGACCTGTGACAAGACAATCACTGGCTTTTAGTTGATCTTTACAGACATTTTGCAGAAATGGTCCAAGAAAGGTTTTCATATTGCCTTGAACTGATTCATATTTTTTCACTTTATGTTGATGTGCCTTATTGGGATTTTATGAGACAGACAAACCTAGTCAGGAAGGAACTAACACAAATGTGACATGTGGTATATATATATATATATATATATATATATATATATATATATATATTATTTATTTTTTTTTTTTTCTTTTTCTTTTTATTACAAATATGTGTCTGAAAAGTGTGGCGTGAAAATGTTTTTCAGTCCTCTGAATAAGTACTTTGTGGAATCAAAGTTTCACGTGTTCCCTGTGCTTATATACAGGTTGACTCTATTTAGCTGATTCATGCAATGCAACAGATTACACTGGATTTTATTCTGCAGCATCCAAACGGGATGAATACCAAATTCTTTCAGACATATTTGCTTGAAATTTTGAAAATATTTTCTGTCCATTCTACAATTATGCACAACTTTGCGTTTGTTTATCATTCATAAAATGAATGCATTCAAGAAAAAAAAAAAACATTTCTAAAAGCTTAAGCATCATTAATTCTTTTTAAAGCTTTTACAAACACACACCTTTTTCGTAAGCCCACATCAGGCAGGTCTGCTCGTCTTTCTCCCCGCTGGACCTGCTGGGATCACAGGCCACGAGGTTCATGTCGGCCCCGTTGTCCAGCAGAAACTGCACCAGGCGGATGTGGCCATGGAAACAGGCACTGTGAAGAGCTAAATATGTGGATGTGAGTTTGGGTTTTGTTGCTGAGCTAAAGAGAGTCACATCAGTTTTAACACCACAGAGCGATCACCTGTGTGGCCATCTCTGCCCTGATGATTGATGCTCATGGCGTTCTGGCCCAGCAGGAATTTGACCATCTCCAGGTCTTTGCCATAAGTACACGCACTGAGTTACAAAGCAGAAATTTATTACCGCCTCAAAGCTTGCTCAGCGGACGATACATGAACCAGCTCTGCTCGTCTGTACCTGTGAAGTGGCGTCTCACTGAATATGTTCTCCTTTAAGAAACTTTCCGTGCCAGAAAGTTGTATCATCTCCTTCACCGCACTAAATTTGCCATTGTAGCAAGCCCTGGTTAAACACATTCACACAAGGAAATCAAGTCGACAACAGCAAACTGTTGCGAGGCTCAGATCTGTGGAGCATTCGTTTACAGGTGTAGCGGCGTGTCCCCGTAGATGTTGACAGAATGAGGCTGAACTTCGCCGCTCCCTTCGAGAAGAAAATGAACGATCTCGTGGTGACCAAAACGGGCGCAGAAGTGGAGAGGGACGTGTTCTTCATTGTCTCGGGCATTTACTGGTTAACAGACAATAAGCAGTGGGAGAAGCTCAACAACCGTCCCTGCTTGAGCATGTTGTAAATGAGCCCCAAGTGGTTTGCTGAAGGATGAAATATGCTGGTCCAAACTGATTCTGCTGCACAGCACAGCTAAAAATAAATGACTCTGACTTGCCATGCTTAATTTGCAGACTAGTTTGGATTCTTTGGTCTCACCGTTGGCTTTGCTACCGTCTCCCACCAGCAGGTTTATGATGCCAAGAAAGCCTTTGGCTGCTGCCAGGTGCAGCGGCCGGTCCCCCACCTCCCCGCTGGCGTCCACATCTGCCCCAAACTTCAGCAGTAGCTTTGCAACCTGGAAAGAAAGCAGAGTCCATACAGGGGAATCTGGAGAGCAAAATATTTGTCTCAGTTCACGTTCTGCAAAGGAATGTGAGACAAAAACCTGCTCATGACCATAGTAGGAGGCAATATGTAGCGGAGTGAAAAACACAGCGTCCTGAACGTTGACAAAAGCTCCGTGCTGTAGGAGTATGTCAGCAGCCTACATGAGAACATAGCAATAAATCAAAATAAGTTCATTCATACTGATATAGGGCAAATTGAGTTTACCAAGTTCTTCTAATACCAAAACAAACCATGGACCTGAACGGGTTTAACTAAATGCATTTAGTTTAGTAACGTTTTCAGTAGATTGTGTGTTAGTAATTGATAAGGGAGGCTTTTCTAGGCTGCTACTACAAGGGATGCAATTACAATTCTAACTAACTTAACATTGTGGAAGCCCAAAGAAACTAACTCTATGTTCTCATAGAGATCTAAACATTACTGAACCCCAACTGGATTTAAAAACCACTGACACTGTTTTTACCTTTTCTACTCTCCCCTCTATTCTCTGAAAACCTAATGGCTCACTTTATTAGCAGTAAATGATGGGACTAGAAACAAATTCAACAACTCTTCCTGAGGTTTTTTGTTTTAAATAATATTTTAGAGAATATTGAAAAATTCAAGATGTACAAATACTTTGAAATTTCCTATCTCACTATTATGAAATACTGTAGCTGAGTCAATAAAATGAGATAGTGAAGTCATAATTATGAGATAGTATCTTAGTATGATGAGACACAAGTTAGTTTCCCCCCCACCCCCCATTAGAGTGGCTGAAAAGGGCTTCAATTGGGTTAGAGATATGCTGATACGAGTCTGTCTTTGTTCCAGCTTACGGCTGCAGAATTGTGTTATAGGCTTCAGAGAAAGCAACAAACTCTGGCAATTGCAGCACCCCAGTAATAATGAGCTAACAGAGAGGGATAGATGGAGGATAGTGACTCTTTGTCTCACCTCATGATGCCCAGCCAGTGTGGCAACATGCAGAGCAGTGAGGGCCCCGTATCCCACCTGCTGCACGTCTGACCCACCATGCAGGAGTTCAGTCACCAGCTCTGCGTTGTCCTGCAGCACACAAACACACAAAGACATCGCATATGTCTTGTGCTCCTAAGCTTATTGTCAAATATATCCACTTTGAAGCAGCTGCCACGTCTTTTTTTTTTTTTTTTTTAAGCACTTAAGCTCCACCATGTGGTAAGACTTTAAAAGGTTTTTTCAAATACAAAAAAATAAGAGCACAAGTTGCCTCACTTTGTAAGCAGCCAGGTGGAGTGCAGTGAAGCCATTCCTGGTGAGTCTGGAAGGACGCAGGCCTTTGAGGATCAGGGTACGCATGTGAGCTTTATTTCCTGGGTACACAGGGATAAAAACACGCATTAGTTAGTCCATGCTTAAAGTCAATAAAATCTCACAGAACGGGGTAAAGAAATTCAATCAACCCTACTCTGAGTTTTGTTTCTCCACCTGTCTTTAACTTTTGCTGCAGAAAACAGAACGGTCAACTGAACACAATAAGGTCAGTGGGCGCCACAGTAATCCCTCCATCCACTGTCACATTTTGCAGAGGCGTTATTAATAGACTCCAGTCGTCACGCATACCTCCACACACACAGCAGAGATGCAGCAGCGACAGCCCCTTCTCCGTTCGGTAGTTCACGTTCACCTTCTGGAAAGCCTCGTCGGAGCTGCGTCGCAGACAACCACAATCCCAAAATCACAACTCAACAGAGCAGGAAGTGAGACTGATGTCCAGCAGAGCTGCAGATTTTCGTCAGATTCAATTTTGCTTTGTGTGAAAGGATGGGAGTGTTGGTCACCTGAAAGCAAGGTGGAGGTCTGCCAGAGCACTTTCTGGAAGCTGGAAGTCGTCGTCCAGCTTCTCGATGATCACGGAGTACGACTCGCCCACTTTCTTCTTCCACTCATCTTCACACCACATTTGTCACAAACACGATAATCTTTTCACGTCACTTTCGTAACATACGCGAAGCAACGCGTAAACAACTTTTAATAAGAGATCATGCCAGCAACGGAGCACGCGTAAAGGATTCTGCGGCTCCTGTGTTTCTCCGATAAAGTGATGAGAGCTCAAAATTAAACACAGGCGAAGCAAGTCCTGTACATCCAAAGATTACATTTAAAACAGGCCTTACCTGTGCATGTCTGAGATGGTCTGGATTTGTAGTTTCCCATTGAACTGGTCTTTTCTTAAATGTGCCGTGTAGGTTTTTTCTTTCTTTTTTTTATTTATTATTTGTGAACTACAGTGAGAGAAGAACACAATCTCACACTGGCACAATTGCCCCGGTCCAGATAAAGACGGATCATAGCTGAGATCTAAAAATAAACACTTCTGACAGGAAGTCCTCACAACTGTGACAACCTATCTCTCTCTTCACTCCGTTTGTTTACGCACTGTATTTAACAAAGCATGATAAAACAGGGGAGAAGGACACAGGACAATATGTGTGACAGAGAAAAAAAAAGGATTTTATTCATTTTTATTATAGGTTTGAATTTCTAACAGCATTGTGACTTGCTTCTATTGTAATGCTCACAGAATAACATGGACTAACAGATGTTACTGCAGTGTAATGAAGCAACTAATTTTCTATGACAATTGTTTAAAAATGTATCACTTTCTGTGCCATTTGATAATCACAGCAATTTTGGCATTTCAAAAAGTTGGAAGAATTAACAGAACATTTCAAATAGGTTGGCAAATGTTGCAGCAGCACCAGATTGTGCAATAATAGTAATCTGTTATGACCATTAAAATTCATGATGGAAATATCCTCAACCAAATTTGTTTGTCACAATTCCTATTGTGAATTGTTCCAATTTAATGAATGTAAATCCAGACAAAAATATGAAGCAAAGCAAGATTCACTTAAAGTGGTTTTATGGAAATTGTTGTTTTAAAAGCAAACTACAAAATGTCAAAACATTCACTTTCACCAACAAAGTGAAACATTATAAATGAATTCAATATGTGTAACATATTTGTTTAAATGCTGAGTTTCCCCTGTTTGATGTCATGGTGTAGCCTCCTCTTGAGCTTCAGCATTTCCTCCAGGTTCTTGCACTGTAAACAGTCTTGCATCGACACCAGAGCTGTGTCTCTGGGAGGGGGGCTTGTGGAGCTGCTCAGGACGGCCTGCAGCATTCTGAGAGACACGGAGAAGGAGCTTTGCTGCTCAGAGCAAACAGGAAACAAGCAAGCGTTCCACAAACTACAGCTCGATGCGTCTCCTGAGAACTCGAGGCGTTCATTCTCCATCCCCCAGCAGGACAGGCACTTTGCAAGGTTAAGTCCAAAAAACTCTAGTTCCTCCAAATATGCAGGAGAAGCCACACTTTGCTTTAAGTTGTCCTTAATACCAAAAAAGACGGTAACAAACCTGATTTGTTTCTGGTGGGTGACGCATAACGTGTGCATGAAAGCCCCAGCTGGTACAGAGAGACCTGGACTGACCCAGCAGCTGCTGAGGATGGACCCCCCACCCACGGAGACCCCTGTTTCCAGTCTGGAGTACTCCACCACTGACCCAGCCTCCACAGAGCAACTGGGATCAAGGACACTGTACATGATGCAGCAACCAGAGAAGTTTTCATTGCCATTTACGCTGAAGACAGATGACAGGAGATCCAGCTCGCCCCTGAACGCCTCGTCCTCCGTCAGGTGGAAGAGGTACTCTGAGGTGGTCCCGATGTGATAAAACTTAGAGTTGTTGAGGAGAATTACATTGAGGGGCATCCCTTTAAGTAGATGGAAGATCTTTTGTCGGATTTCAACCAGACTACTCTCCTCTTTGGTGACGTTAGCTGTGTTTTTGGTGTACTCTATTGTGGCTTTTGGCCCCAGAGCTTGAAGAAAGTCCCCGTATGCATCGATCTCACAGTTCAACGGACCCAACTCATTCAGCAGGTTCAGAAGTGACTTGGCGGTCTTAAAGTCCATGTAATAGGTGCTGTCTGTGTAGACAAACTCACTGTCAGACATGGAAAACAGACCATTCTGATTCGTGCAAACAGCTCCACTATCCCGCATCTCATCGATGCTCGGTTTGTGCAGAAAACACAGACAGGAGGCATTCTCCATTTCTGAATACGAGGAACTTTCACGCGGATCCAACACAAACACGCCATGGGTGGTTCCCACAGACAGTGGGGAGGGATGGGCTAAAGCTGTGAAGCCTGGTTTATCAAAGCTGACTATCTCCTCCTCTGGTATGCTGTAGAGCTCAATGTCATCTGCACAGGTCACCAAGAAGCCGGGCTTCATTTGTGATGGGAAATCCACATACATGGCCAGTTTGAGCTCCAGCATCTGGTAGATGGGGTTCCCCAGTGGTAAAGGCATGAAGATCTTTCCCAGAGCGCTGGCACTGGGCATTCGCTGGCTGAAGCCACCTGAAGGTACATGTGTAAGTGACAAATGTTGGTGGGTTTTTTTTCTTTATTTTAATACAATTATATTTTTTAATTATTATTTTTTTCAACATAGAATATATTCAGTGTTTAATTTTGTAATTCCTAAACAGTTTAATCTTTCCCATAGGGTGGAAGTGAATACGTTTCCACCGTTATGGAGAAAGCTGACCGACAAAAAACCCCCAGAAAAGATTAACTCTGTTATAGGAACAGAAATTGTGCATACAGTGGAGATGTTTGCAAAAACAAGGTTTGAACTATCCACTATTAAAAAAAAACATGACTGTAAATAATTTGTACTGTACTGTTGTGTTTAAAATAAATTTCTTTCCTCATCTGTCACTGCAAGCTTTGGCAACTGTGCTACAGCCATCTACATCAAATATAGGTAAATGTTCATACATGATTGGTGTGCAGAACATGAATCTGGTTAAACACAGGCATTATCATTGCAATGACAAATGACAGCATATTTGATATACTGCACATCTCTAGTTCAGTCTTGTCTTTGTTAATTAGCTTTTTTATTATTAATAAAAATAACTTAAAAGGGGATCTAAGACTCCCCCAAACCACATTACTTGTATTTTTGTCCAACTCCAATAAATCTGATTCAACTGAATGCATAAAGGGGACCTTTCAAACAATTAAATCCTTTTCTAGGAGCACTTCTAAGAATTCTAAATGCATGTTTGTAATAATCCTGATAATATCTTAATGTATCTTTCAAAATTTCAGGACAAAAGAAATACTATTTTTCCCTACTTTTTTAAAAGAAATTCTTAAACCTATCATATCCTTCGAGAAAGTTGTACACACAAAATAAATCCCCACAACCAAACCAACACATTTTGCAAAAGTAGTTATATTTTAGTTAGGAAAAACATGGGTAACCTGCGTGGATCAGGATGATTCTCATGTTGCTCAGAGCTTTTCCATAGATGTCATTCAGCTGCTGAAGTGCATACAGAGTGGAGCCTCCATTTCCTGCAAAACAACGCTACTTTAAACATTGGCCTAAAGAGTGCAACCAAATAACGCTGAGGCGTTCACTGACCTATTTTGCACCCAGGGGGGTCTGAGAAGACCTGGTACTGAGCTCCGACGGGAAGCTCTTTCTTCTCAACCTTCTCCCTGATCTGCAGCTCGTAAGCTTCTTTCTGGCTCCCGTCCACAGCAGTCACGGCCACGACATCCCAAAACTCACCCGGTGAAACCTCTCGACCTTCAGAAAAGCCAACGTGTTACTTTTACTGAGCTCCGGTCGACGCAAGGTGAATGAAAAACGCAGCTCACCTCGCAGAGAGTTCAGTTTCCGGAGCTTTTCTCTTGTTGCGGTTTGTAGTTTCCTGCTGCAGGCCTGGCTCATGCTGGCGCTTCTACTGTAAATTAAACACAGTCAGGACAGAACCGAATATGTTGCTTTTAGTTTGAACTCACGGGACTTTAGTTTGTTTATGCCAGTCCTGTTTTTCCGGCTTTGGTCTCACGTGGTTAGTTGTGTTTACAGCGCATGCGCGCGGCCAGTTCGCCGCCAAAATAATACAAATTCTATCTGATGACGTTTAAACAGACAGTTTGCACTAATTGCACAGTTTCACGGAGCCTTAGATGTACATAAATTAACTGCAGTTATTCCCAGGTCTAACTAACAATAGAAAAGGAAAATAAATGTATAAATAAAATCTTTGTAATTGACAGTTTTATTTCCCGACTATTGCATTTTTTTTTTACCACATTTTCCTTCCAAACAACTAAATACTTGGGTACAGAACTCTGTCGTTTTCAAGTCTTTATAAATGCCATTGGCTGCTTTTTTTTCCTTGTGTACTGTCCACTACTTGTCCCTGATCATGACAGCAAGCATAAAAATGACCTGTCAGATGAGCAAACTGCCTAAAGATCTGACTTAAAGTAAACTTTTTAATACCTCATCTGTTTTATGTTGCCCCAAAGCCGGTTTATCTCATAAGCTTTAAAGATGTTTGATAGAGTCTGAGTGTTTCATAGGTCAAGATCAAGCAAAAATGTATTTTTCTTAAAATAAATGTAATAATAAAAAACAAATGAACAAAAAGAGGGGAAAAAAGACACTTGCTTTAATTTCTCTAGAAATTAAAGTATAAAAAATTATGGATGTCTCAAAATTTAAAAAGGAACAAGCTCTTTGGTAGAGAATTGCTTATTTCTTGTTTCTTCTGACATGAAAGGAAAAGGCAGAACCACAAAACTATATTTTTTTCGCATCAAATTACCAGTCACAGTACAAGTTTTCTGCCCTCAGCATTTGCTGCGATCCTGACCACTGCCTTTCGTTTTAATGTTGTTAGGCTGGTTTTCCTGGCTCCCGATTTACCGGCACAAAGTGGACTGCGTCCCTAATTCCAACAAATTAGCTCCCTCCAACAACAAACACAATGAGTGAATCCACTTTGCTCTGGGTGCAGCCTTGTAAACTGATTTGCACTTTTAGCTGTATTGATTAAGAATAAACATCATTTTAGCTTGGTGCACACTGTTTGAATGATACCAACGTTTCCAGCTAAAATTCCTTAATTGTTTGAAATAATAGTAGATAAGATAAAGATTGAAAAAAAAAACTAGATGATTTAAAATAACTTTTAGTTTTTTGACATGTATATGCTGTTTAATGTGATAAACTGGCTTCTGTCTTTAACTTTGTTCAGGATTAGTGTGTGAAAACAGAAATTAGTAATGGAAAAGAATGCATTTGTTTGCCTAATGCACCATTCTAAAGTTTAATTGAAAAATATATTTCTCTATTTCTGACCAAAAATAGGTAAATGGCCTGTATTTGAATAGCGCTTTATCTAGTCCAGAGGACTCCAGAGAAATTTACGCTACATTCAGACATTCATGCTGTAGCGTTTCTGAATAATGTACATCATGAGAAAACTTTGAGTTCAAGTATATGAAACCACAAGAAGCAGGTCTTCTGGGGGAAACTGAGGCCTTTTTTTGAGGAAAGTGTTAGTTGGAAAACATGAGTTCAAAATGCAATACAGAAGGATAATGATGTGATCCTGCAGGAGTGGTGTGCTGATTCTGGACAGATTTAGTTCCTGTAATCATTAAGAGGATTGGATTTTGCTGTGTTCACATTGTACTGAGAATTACACCCATTTTCTATGAAGGTGGACTTGCATTAAACAAAAACTAGTTCATATTCTCTCCTGGACCTGTGAAACTATATCAGAAGCTTTTATATAAAATGATTTAAGAACGTTAGGAATGCAAAGTTAAAGGGTGGTGTACGTGAAAAGTTTCAGAGAATGTATTTAACAGCTTTAAAAAGTTTATTGATTAAAGTAACTCAACACATTTTCTCCTCAAAGCTTATGTCTATACAATAAAATTAGTTCAAGTGAAATTCTACAAAACTATACATTGTTGTCTCAAATAAAAACAGTAATCATTAAGTAATTACACTTGACCTTATCTAAAAAAAATCTTTACAGTGTCACAGTGAAATAACCATCTGACACTGGACTGCTATGAAGTGATGGCTTACAAAATATAAATTATATATCTAGAAATCTGAATTGCACGTTTTTCAAAAAGTAATGCTAAAAAAAACTACAGAGGCATAAAATCATTTGTGCGCTTTTGCTTTGTACTTGTCTATGCAAAGTACAAGCTAGCAGTCCATCATAATCTCAGAATGTCTTATTTTATGACATATTATGTACTTGTCTATGCAAAGTACAAGCTAGCAGTCCATCATAATCTCAGAATGTCTTATTTTATGACATATTAAAGCCCAGCTGTGTTAAATCAGGATTAGAGCTGTGAAACAATGCTACTCTGTCTTGATAATGCCCCTTCTTTGCTTATGGAAGATAACTTTTAAATCAAAATGAAGAAGGTGGCAGAGCACCTAGGCTGTCTTTGTTGGCTTCCAGGAACTGACTGCAAACGGAAAACGTGCTGTAAAAACTGGAGGAGAGGCCAGCCACGTCTGTCGAGATGTAGGGGAGGACACCTGGTGTGGCCTGGTTGTAGTAGGTGAACTGAAACAAAAAAGGACGATCAATTTTGATACCTGCAGCAATGGGCTGTAAGCATTAGAGCTTGTGCCACAAACATTGGGCTAACCTTGGTGACTGAACTGGACTCCTCCCAGATTGTGAAGCCAGCACAGAGCACCTCTTCTCTGGAGAAATCCTCTGTCGGCGGGTGAGTGGGCAAAGTGACAGAACGCAGCGCGATCAGGTACGGGTCCCTGAGAGAGACAAAATGGAATTCTATGAAGGAGTTTTATATATAGCACAAAAAAGGTACAATTCTATGGAGGTATAAAAGAGCCAGAATTCAACAAAAAAGTTATTACTCAAATGAATCGACAAACTACTTTTTTTTGTCAGCATAACCTATCTAACCCAGAGACACGAACGGTACTTAGTCAAGAAGATTGTTCTGTGTTAGATCTCCTGTAAAGATCAATCGGCTCATGGGATCTGTCCAGTAACTTTGAATTATTTAAACATTTGGTGCACTGCAGCAAATAAACCATTTAAAAATGAAGTGGCAAAATGCTATCAAAATTATACTTAGCACTGTGTATTTTGCTTGAAATTTGACCTATTCGTATCAATATACACTGAAGAAAAATGTGAAATAGCAAAAAGAGCAATAACATTTTTTAGAAACTGAAATATGAGAAATGTGATCTAAAATGCTAAATAAGATAAGTCCATCATTTAATTCATTTTAACATTTATAATTCACAAGCAGCAATCTGGGGCAGTGTTTCTCAACCGTGGGCCAACTGTGCAGCATGTTTCAGGAGTGCCCCTGGTGCCACACATATGACTTAAAAGAAATGGGCGACTAAACAGGCTTCTGCAGCCGTCTATGGCATGATGAGGAGGTAATGCACTCATTGACTCAGGTGTACTGAAGCAGAGACACATCCAGAGGGTTTGTCACATGCTGATGTAGAATGTCCTTCCTTGTATTTTTCCCTGTCTCATAATATGGTAACATTTTGAATAAGTAACAAAGTAAGAAAGACAAAATTATTGTCAAAAATAAAGTGATCAAATAATTTTAGGGCAACATATTGAATATATTAAATTGTTATAGGTTTATTTACTCAAAAGAATTGGACAAAATTGTGGTATAAATGTCAGCCAGCCTCATGAAATCATTTTCAAGCTGGAAAAAGAGAACATGAAATGACATGTTATTTTGCAGCACCTGGAATCACATGGCTTCCTTCTAGATGCAAGCAAGATAAAGTCTTTCCCTTTGCCCCCTTTGCTGACAGAGGGAGTGACCACGCGATAAAGAGTGTCATCCTCATCTGCCTGGTTGATCACCTCACACTCCCTGTAGTTGAAACATTGACAATAAAAAAATGTAATTAGAAACATATTCAACTTTTTCAGTCAAATACGTTTGAGTATTTGACAGTAATGTCACAAGTGAGCATTCATCTGGAAGTTACTGTTTTCTTAATAAAAAGTCCTGGGCGAAAACCATAAATCTTCACTGCCGGTGGCTGAGATAAGACAGATACTGAGACAATCTTATCTTCATCTGCTGTATTTAAAGCACCATGTTTGAAATGTGTGTATGTTACTGACTCATAATGCCGGTCCCATTCTTTCCTCCTCCTCAGGTCCGACAACAGGTGGAACACCTGCTCTGCTGGGACGCTGACGTACATCTCCACCTTGACACAAAGCATGTGGTTTTCCTCCAATGTGTATAGTCTCACCTGTCAATATGTATAAACAGAAGTTGTTTAAGCTATCACCATGTACAGTGCCAGTGAGAAATTTACATACACTCCAGGCTTGCCAGTTTAGTTTTGAGCTTTTAGTGACCATTGACCTTTGACCATTCTTTTCCCAGGGTAAAAAGACTTCATAATACACTACTTTAGTGTATTTTTGGGGGGTCAGATTTATTCAAAGAAGAGATATGTATATTTTATAGCAACAAGCAATTTTGCATTTAAAACCTATAATTTATATGATCAACATTCTGTTGTGTCAGGACATTTCCTATTTCTAAATAATACAATGCAGAATGTAAGTTGACCTTATTTTTCTCTGAAGTTAAGACCCAGTTGTTTCGGGTATCCATGAGCTTCAGGGCTGATACGTTGTTGTAGCTCAGGTACATCTGAAAAACCAAACGGTTGAGTGAACTCCTGAGCTTAAGCGCCATATTTGGTGGGCTTTGATTGCTTCTCTAAGATACCTGGTTACTTGGATCCCAGGGCACAGACAGAGGCACTTGGGTTTGCTTGCAAGAGATGATATATTTTCTGGAAACATTAAGGCACAAATCAAAGACCAAATCTGACCAGTATACACTCTTATTTGGGTACATGTTTGGTTACTAAATTGAAGAAACACAGATTATGCTGGAAGCAGAGTGTTTAACAGCTGAACAATGAGCTTTATAGTCTTAGTAAACTCTCCATCAAAGTCTGCTCAGCTGTGATATGCAGCCAAGCCAAGTAATTTTCTTATGAAAAATACTGCAAACAAGGAGCTTTGTCACACCATATTTACGCAACAGCATGGGTGCATGCATATATGCACACATCAAGAGTTTAAGATTCAGTAAACTAAGATCTTCCTCAAACCAAATTCACACTATAGCAGAAGTCCTAATAATGACTACAGTCTCATTATACCAAACATCAACTGAGCACAAATGTAATAAGGTGTGTATTTATTTATGTTGCAATAATTAGTACACATACCAACTGAACTTCTTCACATTTTGCCACATATCAAACACAATTTGATACGGACATGAACGCTAAATAATCCTAGAAGAACACTCGCTTGAGGATGTAAAAGGACGGTGGCAGAGGTTCACCTAACACCAAGACAGCCGTATTTATGCAGTCAGAGCAACAACAGGTTGATCAAAGCATGTTCATGAGCTATAACTTAAATGGAATTAAGTTCCATTTAACATTAGATTTCAAAGACTTGAAATTTAATTTTCAAAGATGCTTTTCATTCAATCTAAATGAGCTATTTAGCAAAGAAAAATAGGCAAGCATTTTCAACCTCTAGATTTGGGAAGCTGGTAGATATACCTCAAAGACTTGGAGTTATAATTGCAGCAACACATTGTTTTGTACAGTTTTGAGTCAGAAGCTGAATACACATGATAATTACCCATTTAAGGTATCTATAAAAAAAAAAAAGCTTGAACACATTGCAACCTTTTCCTTCAATTTCATACATATACAGTGTGTTGGTCTATCCAGGTTATAATACTAGGATAGGCTGAAGTTTAAGGTTGTAACATGATAAAATGTGAACATTCGATTCACGGTTCTATAAATGTGACATACCTGTCAAGGCGAATCTTCTTTCTAGCAATAGCTTCTTTATAACGTCTTCTTCCATCCTTTAAAACACATAAAACCCAAATTTAATCCAGACAAACGAATGTTGATTACATTGCAGAGCAAGGTCTCCAAATGATATTAATAAACTTTGTTAACATACCACAGGCTCGGGTCGTAGGTGTGGCAGTGTGCGGGGCTTCCTGTCACTGTCCAGCACCTCAAAGGTCATAAAGGCACTATTGATATGGCGCAGAGGTTCTCCACCCTGATAGGCCTCTGCACAAACTCCCACCTCCATGCTACACAGCATCAGTAATACATTTTTTTTTTTTTTTCAGAGCTGCAAACACACTAAGCGTACATAAGTGCAGATTGAAATCAAAGGCACTACAAATGAACAGTGCTGACATCACTCAGTTGATTCAGGCATTGTTTACCGAAATCTGTCAGGTAATGTGGAGACGCACCTGTGTTTGAAGGCGTTGTTAACAATAGCTTTCAGCACCAGCCGGTCGCCAATGTGTGACGGCCCACGAAAATGGAACATGTCTATTGTCCTCAGGGTTGGGTGGGCGTTACATAATCGGCTGGATCAAAACAGAAAAAAGAGATGATATGGATGTGTATTTGTGCTACAGAGCACAGATACGTATCAAATACACATCCACTCGTGTATTTAAGGACATGGAGGTGTTAAGTACAATATTAAATTGAGAAAATGTAGCAGAGTAATGGCAGCATAGATCTGTCTAAGGGAGAGCCCTGCCACCCTACGGAGGAAACCCATTTCGGCCACTCGTATCCGAGATCTCACCTTTTTAAACTTAAATATATAAATATAAATACATATTTTTGACAAAACATATTCTACAGAGTATGTATGTACAAGAGTATAGACACCCCTTCAATTTGTTCTGTATCAAACCAAAACCCAAAACTTCAATGCATTTCTTTGGAATTATATGTGATAGAAAAATGAAAGAGTACTCCATTTTTGTAAGGTACAAATGAAATTATGCATGTTTTTTTTTTTTACTTTTTCTTTTTCAAATAAAAATGTAAAAGAGTGACGTGCTTTTGTATTTAAGAATCACATATTGTTGCAGTTACAGCTGTAGGCCCCTAGAGGGTATTTCTCTAGCAGCTTGGCATAGCTTGACTGCAAAATAATTCAGATTCAGAAAGAATGGATGGAAAGCATCTCTGAACATCACGTCTTGCCTCAGTTTTCCAATTCTGTTTTCTTATGTATTCATGTATTCATCCTAATGGAGTAATATATTTTGATCAAAACCACTCCATTGTAGATCTGATTGTATGTTTACAGCTATGCTCCTGTTGTAAGGTGTTCAGTATCAGACTAAAGCCTTCATCAGCCTCTAACAGGTTTCCTTCCAGATTTGTCTCCCTCTGATCAACGTCACTCATCCTCCTAAACATAATTCCCACAGCATGATGCTGCCAGGGGCAGTGTGTTCAAAAGGTTTAGTTTTGTGCTCATCTGTATCTGCTTCCATGGCCTTCAAGATAGAGGAATAAATTGTTTGCATTTTATTTCAGTATATCAGGACATAAAATGGCCTAAATAGTAATAACAGATTTGTATTTGTAAGCAAAAAATGCATTCCTCCCTTTTCCCACGAAATTCTATTTTCTGATGGCTTTTTGTATAAATTTAATAAAATGCATCAAATTTGGGGTTAAAATATAAAATAATGTAAAATATTTTGAATATTTTTGCAAGCCTCTCTAAAAGTGAAGCTCTTCAAAAGGAAAAAAAGCAAAAACTGCATACCTTGCTGCAATTGTAGCCACATTCTCCATCCAGGCCATGATCTGGCCTCCAAAAGTGCTGACTTGATGGTTGGCATGTGGTGGAAGCACCAGCTCCACGCTCTCCACTCGCGTCTTCTCAGATGGCACGGCGTCGTCATACTCCTGACATTCCCCTGATGAAAGACCCAAAAAGACCCAAAAAGAAAAGGTTGTAATCTCTCTGACCTTAGAGGACCGTGTGTTCTAAAAGCCTTGTGTCCTTACCCAGCTGAGCTGTGCTGCTGCTCAGCAGGTCTGTGATAATCTCAGCATGGATGAGTCGCATCCTCCGCCGCTCTGCTGCCAGGCTGTACTCCATCTGCTCCATTTGTGTGTAAGGAATCACCTGCTTGAGCTGTACCTGTGCACAGAAAACCAAAGCGGCCAGAAGAAGATAAGCGAGCTTCACCAAAAAGTGCTCGAGGTGGTTTCAGTCTCCGCTCCGTTACCTTTCCAGCTTCAGTTCGTCTGGAAACAAAAGTGGCAAAGGCATGGCAAACTTTCCACTGCCTGTCAGAGTAAAGATCTTCACAAGTCACCAGTATACCCACCTGAAATTCACACATTTACTACATTTTTATGTACGAATATGGCTGTTCAACTTCAGTATGACACCAGAGAGACATCCACCAACCTCCATGCTAGACGTGAAGGCTCTGTTGACTTTGGCAATAATACTGACAACTTGTCCAACTCTGAAAGAGACAAACATGGAGGCATCTTTACTATCAACATGATTATACTCAACACAGCATTTTCCCTTTCTACCCTCAAATATTATTTTTAGTCAACAGTAAGAAAACTAACTATAAATGTGGGACGTTTGTTGTCATTGCTAAATATTAAGAAGTACAGGATGAAGCATATTTGATTTCAGTTATTTTTTAAGAAAACAATTCAAAGGATAGATTGGTAAATAAATCCTAAACGAATGACACAAGTTGATCATTTTATGGTTGATAATACCTTACCCTATTGTGTGTTCGAAGTGGATGTCATCGACCGATGCAGTGACACAGGAGCAGCCTGCATGTCTCTCAGCTGGGAAAGAAGGGATTACACTAAATTGAGAATATTTTTTACGAGCTTTACTCACTCACTTAAATCTTTGAATACACCAGCAGCAGAACTTTTCAGTTTCACCGAGTTTTATTTTATTGTCTATCAAAACTCACTGATGTACGGAAGATAACAGACGGCTCGCTATTGCGCTTGGACAATATAATTGATTATCCGCGAAGGTTTGGGAAAAATAGGTACAACAAAACCTATAAATATATGAAAAAATATATATAATTCAATTTATGAAATGACTTCAGACTTGGTTAGCGCTTTTCAGGACCCTTGAAGACACTTTACAATGAAATCAGCCATTCCCGTTCACAAACACATTCACACACTGGTGGCAAGCTGGTGGCAAGCTGCCTTGGTGCAGTCTGACAGAAGTGAGGCTGCTATATTGTGCCATTGGCCCTTCTGGCCACCACCAGCAGGCGAGGAGGGTAAAGCGTCTTGCACCAATAAATTCTCATTTCTCACCTGACAAACAGGCTGTGGAGTCCATCCACTTCAGCAGCTGTCCCACACTCAGCTCCCCGCAATGATTGGCGTGACAGGGCAGCACGATTTGACTCATCTGCACCTCAGTGGGGTTTCTATAGACTTCCCCGGTCTCTTGGATGAGTTGGGGGTCCAGCATGATGCCTGCATCTTTCCCCTCTGATGTCATAACTCACAACTACACAAACGGGAAGAGACAAAATAAATAACAAACATATTTTTACATGTAACAACACATGTATCATTTTCTGCCAGATATTTCCAGTTGTAGTGTGATAAAATATTTTTAAAAAATTAAAAAGGGAGAAAAGTTAAAGGAGTTATATCTACATTATAAGCATAAGTTGAGTAAACAAGATAAAAGTGAGAAGTTAGCCAGTTTTAATGTGATCTCCAGCCACACATTCTTCAGTCAACTCTGGGCTTTTCATAATCTTCAGATAATCTGCAAATAACGTTTCACTAAATGCTCAACACTTCCAACCCTCCACTAAGCCTGACCCGAGCTTGCTCTGAATTTCTATGTAGTTACAACTGACCGCACCGAGGATGCAACTGTGCGCACAGAATTGCTTTTTATTGCAAGCTGGGGCACGTCCTGTTTAGTGTAGCAGACAAACTATTTCAAGACGTGCAGATAAATGGGGCATTCAGGGAAGGCATTTGCTTGGGCACTTCTAAACAGGGTCACACACACGGTCACCTGTTTCCACTGCGTGGGCAATTCCCACAGAAATAACATTCCCTACAGAGTTATAACGGCGCTTCTTGAACTACACACGCTCGTATTTCTAAGTTGACACTGAACATATGACTTATAATGAGGGGGGAAAAAAACACAGAAAAGAGCTTACTCGATGTTTTAAATGCAGATGAGGTCCGATGAGAGCCCGCGGAGGTGTTGTTAGAGCTCATCGAACCGAACCGTGGATCTTTTTCTGGTCGCACAATCCTCCCAAAACGGAGCCGCTGAGCACGCAAACAAGCCGCTTGAGTTTAATGAAGAAGTTTGCCCACTGGAGGGAGGGGAGAGGCAGGGACACCGCCCCCCTGCAGAGCTTACAGTGGGAACACTTTTTTTTTTTTTTTAAGGTGGAACTGGAGTCCAAACACCATGCTCTAATAGAGGTGATATTAACTAATTTAAAAGCATCAAAAGTGATATTTGTTTTTTAAGTATTCCTTTGGGACTTGACTTTAAATAACCAATTCACATGTAGCTCAAACTTTGAGACTATATTGGATTTGCAACTGTGATGCAATTTGCAAATGATCCCGCAATGGAAACAGCACAGACAAGAAATCTGCATTTTAAATGTGATGCTTGCTGGCAACATGTTGCAAAACAAGATGGGGTGGAGGCACGCTTCCCACTGGGTTGCATCAGCTTCCAGCACTGCTTGGAAGCCTTTTTTGGAGTTAAAGGGGAATTAAAGTCTTTACCTTTCTTGTTTCCTAAAAAAAAAAAAAGTTAAATACCTCATCTTCTTTTCAATTTCAGCAACAATAGATGATGGGGATGTTTGACACTGCTTGAGAATAGTGACTGGTTGTTGGCAATATGTTCCCTATTTCCCACTCTGGAATTGTCTTTCTAAATTTAGCCACACTTTGCCTAAAATGCCTGAATGACTGCAGATGTTGTGGCAAAACCCTTTGTTCAGCAATTATGATTCTCTCACTCCTGCATCTTAGATTATAATAGATGATATTCTTTCCTGTGATAACCTACCATATGTTCTCTTTGAAATAAAAGGATATGTAAAATTGTATTTATTTTTTTTTTGCACCTAGCAAAATGGTGGAATTCTCTTTGGATCTTACAAAATACAAAAAGAAAAGGAAAAACACATTCTTTCTTCTTTTTGCATAGCACACAGTAGAGTGTTTTCTTGTCTGTCTAATAATGCTTGTTAGGATTTTGTTTCACTGAGTCAACTTCAATTGGTTTGGAAGTTTTAACTAGAGACCCAAACATTGAAGCCGTTCGCTGTTTGTTTTCTGTTTGGTCTGTAAAGTTTAGACATCGCGAGCATAATCTAATATTCATTCATATTAGTCATGAATCAAGTAATTGTATCAAAGTATGTTGCTTCAAATTGGACTTTAAAACTGTGGAAATGTTTACCCAATCCCATTCCGACATTTTAAATTCATTTAATGAGATTTCTTTGGACTGTGTAGCTCATTGAGCAATATCGCTGCTTCGCTTTGTCTGTATGAAAATACTTTGGGTTACATTGAACAGTCGCTAAATATCAATAACATTATTACAAAGAGCAGCTATTCCCAAAGTTTGGATCACAACTATGTAAGGCGTCTTGAGGTCCACTTCAGGAATTAACCTATAAACTGGTGAAGAGAAAGGATGTACATATTAGAAATGTTGTGAGAAAAAAATATATGTAATCCAAAAACAACAAAAACAACAATTAGAAAACAATTAAAGGAAACATGTTGGGTAATTTATTTGATGTTGATGCTGCTGTGCTACCACTTTTTAACTAGCTGTAAAAACACAAGCATGCTTAACTAAGAGTCAGGGTCATGACCCTTTTACCTTTTCATTTTGTACGTCAGAAGCCGAAAGTTTGGGAACCGCAAGATAATAATACAAATGTTGTACTGTGTTGGGAAATGGATTCTAATCTTGTTTGTATCTGGGTCTGTTTTTTTTTTTTTTACTTAGCACATGTTTTTAACAATAACTTTTACATTGTGTGTAATCTCTACTTGATTAATCAAATAAAAGAAACAATGTCCTGCTTCATGGTTCACATATGTAATGACACTTGAAACCCAAACATCTCCTCTAATTAAAAATTAATAAAGCAGGCTAACGACAAACCAGAATAGCCAGTTTGTTGTTAATTATGGGGCAATTAACAAGGGAACGGTGAATCCGTTCCTTAAATCGAGCACTTTGAAACTGAAGCTATCGACGTCAGAACTATAAACAGGGAGCACAAAAAGGCGGGTCTTAAAGAGATCGCTGGGTTCTCATTGGTCGCCTGTCCTGCCGCTCGCGGTGGCCCCGCCTCTTCCCCCGGACCAGGCTCGGTTGAGTCGTTGGATCGAGGAGGAGTGCGGTTGGCGGCCGCGATGGTCTGACAGATGAAATAGCGAAAAAAATAAAGAGAAGGCGGGCGTCCTCCCACACAAAACAATGTTCCCCAAAGGCAAAGGCACCCCGGTGCCATCGGACAGCCAAGCGCGAGAAAAGTAAGCCGAGAAACGTTTATTTATTCCGCATTTTTCCGCTTGCTAAGTTGCTTTGTGTTGTTTGCTGGATATGGGCTAGCAAGAGGCGATTTCCTCCTACCGAGAGTGGAATTGAATGAACCGCCTTGTCTGCTCGCCATTCCTCCTCCGTAGCTGTGTCTCTCCTGCCTTTAGCTTTTTGCCGTTGTTCTCCCCACCGTAGACTCCAGGGGCGGTCTGGTTTGTGTTGAAAGCGAACTCTCTGAGACGTTTTCTCGGGGTTGTCCGAAACGAGAGCACGGAAAATGAGAAAACAATAACATCGCGGCGCTACAGTGCATTGTTTTCTCTGTTGCGCTCTCTGCCTGGATAGGCTCCGCTTTTATTACCCTCAGCCCCATCAGTTCCACTAATACCCAAGCTAATACACAGCATTCTCAGACTGCTTTTCATACTTTAAATGATACAGTTTATTTACTAGCTAGGCAACCTTAAATGCTGCAAACCTTCAACAGGCTTGGCTTGCTTTCCAGTCCCCATTTAATTTTTGGCTTGAGCTATTTGGCAGCCATTGTTCCCAGGGCCTGTAGTCGACTCAGCTCACCTCCTCTTCATTTTACAGGAAGAATTAATCTTACAGCAATGTGTTTATAAGACCAAGTCACACATTATTATCACTTTTTAATATATTTTTTTAATATTCTATTTTCCTACACAGGTTGGCTCTATATGTCTATGAATATTTGTTACACATAGGAGCACAGAAGTCTGCACAGACCTTTTTATCAGAGGTATGTGGAATTTGGGGTAAAAGTTCAAACCTGTTTTCAACACTTTATCAAAATGCTTTTTTTTTAAAAATAAAAAAAAAAAATCGGTCTTAACTGAAATCTGTTGATCGTTTGTAAAACCTGTCGTAGATCCGATGGGAGAAAAACATAACCCTTGGAGAGCCCCCTGGATTCCTACATTCCTGGTGGTGGTGAGTCTCATTTCGTCATACTGTAGCACAGTGTCCAAGGCTTGTTTGTGGTGTTTCAGTTGCTTCATGACCTCCCGCACCCCGTCATGCCCTCCTCTTGTCCACAGTGTTTTCTGGGACTTGTATTGTGCTGCACCGGAGAGGAGAGAGACATGTGACCACTCCAGCGAAGCAAAGGCCTTCCATGACTATGTGAGTAGCAATAACATGGAGCTCTTTTTTGAAGTTGTAGAGAATTTCCTTTTTTTTCTCCACCTCGAGGTTTATCAATCAATCAGCCAGATATTCTTTTCCTCCCTTGATCTCAAGATCAAGTACTGAAAAAATTAGTTTTTCCTCTGTTCAACAAATGCATCAAATCCACTCTTTGCCTATAAATAAGTCAACTAACTTAATTTTTTTTGATACAGGCTTTGTGAGCTTCAGAAAATCACAAAGGTTTTGACGTCTAAATTGGGAAAATCATTTTCTGTTGGATTGAAAGCAACTGTCTCCATTAATCAATCTGCAGCCATTTCTTTTCACCAACAAAAGTTAGAATCAGCAGGTCAGAGTCAACAAAAACTGGTTATGGTCATCTATATTGGTTCATCTCCTTTTTTGATTTAATTATAAAGTAATATTTGCAGCTCAAGTCTGAGTTTTTTTGTTTCATCATTTCATTTCGGAAAACGATCATCTCTCTCTTCCGATGTTCCTGTCCTAACAAAACATGAGTTCTTGAATGTACATAATACCTGGTCACTTGTGTGTAGTTCTGGTCTTTTTTTTTAGGAAAAATAAATAAATTCTGCATGCTGATGATTTTTTAATTAATTAATTTTTTTAAAAGTATGTTTTGTGTTTTCTTTTAGTAATTTCTTATCATTCTGCACAGTTGTGCTTCAAAACCTGAGCAAATTGGACCACTTTTTAAATCTGTCAGTGGGCAAACAACGAGCTTCATAGGTTTCTGGGAAAATGAAGCTGAAGTCAGCATTTCCTGAGTCAGACCTGTCGAGCGTTCCTCTAATCCCCGCCTTCGTTGTGGAAGGGGGAAAAAGGTTTAGACGCATTATTTGAATATTTCTGCACACAACTTCATTTTTGTTTTGATAATAATCTTCGGCTGCCTGTTAGTGTGTCAGCTCAAGTACATGTTGAAACATAGTGCATGCAGAGTCATAATTCTAATGGATCTGAAAGAGCAGTAGTTGGCAGATCTGTGTGCTCCCTTTATGAGACGTCACTCACAATTTGTGCCTCATTTGGTTATACATTGCTTCTCCTATTGCAATATTTTCATATTTGCATGATAAGGGTGTTTTGCTTGTTGATAATTATGCTATTTTGGAGATGGAACGGAGTGGGGGTTGCTTTCATTTGCTGCACCGTTTCCTGCTTTGAACCAACACTAAAAAAAAAAACATCAAAAAAAAAAAAAAAAGTCTTGTTCCGATTAAAGAATATGTGGACTGCTTCTTTGCGGCTTCTGTCCTTTCTCTCCATCTTGTATTCTCTTTTACTTTTTGGAAGGTTAAGCAATAATTGTACACTAAGTAAATTAAATAAGATCAGGATTTGTTAGGATGAGTGCTGAAAGAACATTTGAGGTGAAGAGTTTCCAGCAGAACTTAGGGTAACCCAGGACTGTGAGTGGTTCTGTGGTCAGCAGAGGGTTAAAACGGAGAGCCCTTGCAGATTGGATTGCTTGGTGAGTGGGTTATCATTTCCAGCCATTCAGGAGAAGTTATTTACTCTTGACAGTCAGCCATGTTTTTCTTCTTTACACTAAATGAGCACAATGCTTGTTTTCTTTCTCGTATTTTATGCTTTGACATTGACAAAAAAGTGTTAAACTTTAGAGATGCACCGGTCGCCCTTTTCTGACTGACGCCAACTTCTAATTGGTTTTATTTGTTTCACTCAGAAGAACTATAATATCTAAGAGAAAAAATCTCACAGGTTATTGTTGTTGGAGATGCTACTTTTGAATGCAGCAGCAAATGAAGGCGTTACAAAGGATATTTCTCTAAACTTGAGATTTTTGTTGTCCTTCTTTTAAAACTTAAAGAAGGGCTTTAAAGTATGAACTTTTGTTTGATGTCTTAACAGTATCAAAATTCTGAGTTCTCAGTTTTAATAAAGTAAGTGAACAAAAGGGCATGAACCATTTCTCTCTTTTACTGATCAGAGTCTTTTAAGGGGAAGCTGATTCTGATATCGGGTCAGATTAGTGCTCCTCTTCTAAATCTTGTGGCACTATGGGAAAGCCGTTAAGGTTATAGATAATTAATTTTTTGTAAAGTATCAACAATGTTTTAAATACACAGTGTAAATAGGACCTGTGTCCTCGACTGACCCAAATAAAAACACAAAATTTAACATGAATAAAGTCTTAATCCTGTACTCGACTCTGCAGATGCTGTTTTTATTTTGAAGGGAATTCTTTTTTTTGTTTCTGGTAGCTACATTATACTGTCATTCTGTTAAAAAGAGGGGGATTCTCCAAGACACATCAGTTTATACTGGGACAAAAAAGACAGATCAGGAAAGGAGGTGAAGTTTTTAATTACAAATGAAGCTGAAATATTTATGTGGAAAATCAGAAGTGGGATGTTCTGTTGGTGGAAAGCAGGCTTGTTTTCACAAAGTACAACTTTTTAGTGCAGATGTTTTTGTAAAGGATAAACATTTATGCTTAAGTCAATATAAATGTTTAGTTGTCGTGACGTTAGGTCACAGCTTGCTTCGTTGCACTGTTGCAAGAAAAATTACAGTTTATTTTTAGCAAACCTAAATTGGGGAAAATCACATCCAGCCAATAGTTTGGCCCTTTACAACAGCCACAGTTCCTTATTTGGCCCATTGGGGAGAATAATTGCTCACTCCTGGTGTAAGACCTTTAAACTGCTTTGACTGAGACAATTTTCCTCTCCTGGAAAACATTAGGCCAACGAAGCAGCGGTAAAACAGTGTGGAGCTCTGCGAGTTCCTCTCCAACATCTTGTGGCTGCCCTCTGCTCTGATGTTGTCTCTTTATGATTATTAGGGGTCAATCAAGTATGGGTCTCTGTGTGTGCGCGCGCTTGTGGACAGTAGTAGTCATTGGACCCTTGCCTTTGTCTCGGTGTGGGGGAGGTGAGTGCCTTTCTGTTAGCCAGCAGGGATCGTAAAGCCCCGGCATATTCACTCCGGGTCTGCCGAACGCTCCCCGAGGGCTCCGTCGCCATGGTGCAGCTGCTGATTGATGGCTGTCACCAAACTGAGGGCAGATTGGAAAAAGGAAAAGGGAGTGGCATTGTGGCATATGCCCAACATCCACCACAGCGGAGGAGCCGAGTGAATAAAAAAAAAAAAAAAAAAACTGGGGGGAGGAGAGAGATGAGAATCAGAGGAGAATGACTATAGAGGGAGAGAGAGCATCTAGTCGGGTTTTATGGTGTTGATTGATGGTTAAACATTTACAAGCTAAACATACGAGCTGGTTTCTTTTGAGCGCCGGTTCCAGTGGAAGAAGTGAGGCTTTTAAAAGGCGTGCAGGCTGTTGGGTGGTCTCTGCTGTGGCTGAAACACCTACATCATTTCTCCTTCGTCCACTTAAAATGTTAGACTTTTCTTCTTTCTGCTCATCTCTGTTTCCCCCATACAGCTTCTTGGTCATCCTCATACTCCTCTTTTTTTTTTCTTCTTCTTTTTCTTCCTCCAACATGCTCGATTGCCAACCCTAATCTCTTTGTTGTTGGAAAAGAATCACATCCACCATTGCTGCCCTTTTCTAACATCTTTCAGTGATCTAAGTATTTATTTGACTGAGACGCCTTGAGATCTTTGAAGTACTCACATGTACATGTGCTGAATCATGACTAAAGGGGGGAGGGTAGCCTCCTGGGTTGTTGCAAAGAAGGCCCCAGACAAGGGGGCTGCGCCTCAGGCCACGGTAAGACATCTGCCTCTTTCGGATTCCAGGAAGTCTGTAGAGACGAAGCTCATTTAAACAGCGAGCAGCATCAGTCAGTTTGGGACAGTCCACCCAGCACAGCTGTGGCGTTTACAAGCGTGTGATAAAGATCTAGCAAACAATGCCTGGATCTCACCATGCACATTGCTTTTTTTTATTTATTTATTTATTTTATTTAAGTTTTGTGACTGTTGTATGCTCTTCTGCAGCAAGATTTTTAAACATTTGGATTATGTAATCATTTGGTAGACATGTTAAAGTTTCATCTTTACAGAAATTTACTGCTTTAGCGAACAGGAAGGTTTCTGTCGCGATGGCCAGCATGGGGGATGAATCCGTATCTGATTTACAGCCAGAACTGTAAATCAGCCTTTGTCTATTGGAAAACAAACCAGCTCCAGTTTTGTTTGGCTAGAACATTCAACACACTCTTTCCAGAAGAAAAATGTATAAATAGTTTTGCAGGTTTTTGAGCTGTGCAATAAATTGAATTGCTCTAGGAAGTTAAAAATATATTTCACCCACTGGATGGGCCTTAATGCTCAAACCCGATTTATACATTAAGTGGCTGAGATATTAGAGTTCACAGACTAATGACAGACTCAGTGTAGCTGCCTCCTTTCTTTTAAGTTAAAGAAAGGAGGCAGAAAATGTTCATCTTCATCAATATTCTAATAGCTCAGAGCTGAGCTGTGTATGCATTTGCTTCTTATTGTGCAACCATTGTAATTATTGAAATTAACATAAGCAATATAACAATTAGTCAAAATTTACTTGTTACGTTGACTAAATCAGGAGGAGTATATCCGTTGTATTTAGGGAATGTCAGTATGTGGTCTAGATTTATTTCCACGGAGACATTCATTGTTTAGGGGCTTTGAATGAGGTTCTGTTTGCTCTGAGTCTTTTCACTCCTTTGCCAGTTGATCGCCCCCATTTTGTTTTCACACATTTCCATTCATCCCTTCCCTCTTCCATTTTGTCCCCATAAATAAACCACTTTGTACACATTCAGCTTAATGTACCAGTTTGTCTTGGTAGTTACTGGTGTTTTAGTTGCATTATTATGGAGATAACCTTAAAAAAATGCTCAAATTGAATATATAGTTATTGTGATTGTATGTTGTTTTCTGAAAACATTTACATTACAAAACAGTTACATCTATCAAAGATTTTGATCTATACTAATAGGCTTATGAATTATGAGAGGTTATGACTCCTTTATTAACAGTGGTTGATGTAAGCTAAGCAGAGTAATAAAAAAAGTCATTACACCAAGCTTCGTCAAAATCTGGTTGGGCAAAAATATGTGACGAAATAATTGACTCTATAGAAATGCTGCATTTTCCCCTACAATCCTATGACTCTTAATTCTTTGTTGTTTTTTTTTTTTTTTTAAAGTGTCTTGTATGAGATGCCTTTAGAAGACGATTATTATCTATTCACAGTACTGATCTTTAGATTCCAAGCGTCTTTCCCAGCTTTGCTTTAGCTTGTCTCCTTTTCTCACTTTCTGTCTTGGCAAAACGATTCAATTATTTTTAGTCGTGTCTTGTCACTGAAAAGCCACAGCGAGCTGGGAACGGTGGGGCGGGGGAGGTCTGCTGTGGCTGCACAGAGAAGCAGAGCACACACCCACTTAAACTTTGCAGAGCATTGGCAAACCTGTACAAGGCTTAGAGAGGAAGACCTCAAAATGTTATTCTGTCTTCACAAAAAAAACAATTTTGATGCATTTAGTTGCCTGTGTTGGGTGTCTTTGTGAACTAGTAAATGCTACCATCAGAATAGCAACAGCATGACAAAGATGCAGCTGAATTTCATGCTGCTAAAGACATTATTAGCGTCAGATTTTCACTACTTATGGCAAAAAATGATTATTATGTAATTTTTGTCTTAATCTCCCACAGTGCCGTTCTGTTGGTACACCTGTCAGGCCTTGCAGGTTAGATAACCACATTACTAGATGACTCTCTCCACGTCTGCTTAATGGGTGCAGTCCTAACGTCATCATTCGCTCTGACTGGTCTGAGCAGTTCTCGCCTTGTGAAACGGGTTGAGTTTTATATTTTATGCTAAAGCATTTTGTTCCATTCTCACCACGGAACAGTGTTTTCATTGTGTGGGTTCCTCCTGCGTGATGCAGACTTCGGCATCAGGTCCAAATGATATTTATTGATTACTCGATGTGAAGACAATCTGCTTTACGGGAAGTGTTTCAAAATGTGCTGGTTGGATAGTATGTCTGACAGAAACGGCAACGTTAAATCCTGACGTAATGGACACCAGGATGCTTTCATAGAAATATCATGTTCTGTTGGTGTCATGTTTGTAGGTCTGTGTGTTATAAGGTGAATGTTTTCCACAAAGATAAACAACAAACCTCATAATTAAATGTTTGCGGGCACTGATTGCAGTATAATAAATCAATGTGAACATGCTAAATAGTTCTGTTAAGTTTTGCTCTTTTGAATCCAGTTCAGGTTCAGAACATCATCTCAGCTATGTGTTTAAATATTTCCACATGAATCTGAAGTATGAAATGAAACAATGTCACTTGTTGTAGCTGCATACATTTTCAACACAGAATTGACTGAAGTTGCAGAGATGATAAAGAAAACACGTCTGGGTTTGCTAGAGATGGGATGATCATCCATCTCTAGCAAACCCAGATGAGATGATCATCCCATCTCTACAGGGTTTGTACAGCTGCTGATTTTAGAAGATGTATGTCACAGCAGAAATGGGGGAAATTGCTCCGACCTGAATTTTGTGGCAATTTTTGATTTCTAGTTTTTGTTAGTGTTTGATGTGTCAGTGCCTATTTCAGGCTATTACAGTTTCTCCCTGAAAATTGAGGGGTTATTATGAGTATGAGAACAGAGGCAATGTCACACAGTGTGAGTGATAAAGCAGACATGAAATAGGGTTTTTGATATTTTTAAAACGAAGACAAAATTGTCATGGAGTTAACATCTTATTAACTTTTTCAGCATTATGTCGATTTGCTTGGCTAAGAGCCTCTATTCCTTACAAAATGTCAATCCTGATGGCGGCTCTAGAGGATAAAATGGCAACTTTGTTGTATTCTGTTTAGTATGGTTTAACAATATGAACTTAGCTTTAGCACACTATTTTTGTAGAACTATTGCAATAACAATAAAGTGACAATAAGTATTAACTATTTTTTTCAGAAACAAACAACACATTATTTGTGTTTGTTTCTCACAAACAAATAGTGCTTTTGAAAAACATTCCCATTTGTAATGCGCTTCTTTAGGACCTCAGTCTCATAAAGAAGTGTGATTTGTATCTCTAAACTGCACAAGGTAACCATAGTTTCAAATTTATTGGTATTCATTGATGCTTTCATTGAATAAGCAATGGAGAAAATGGTGACACTATCAATGCCGACAATACAGACAGTTTTGTGGGGTTTTAAACCTCATTAATTGGATTTATTGTGACAAAGATAAATCAAAATTGTTATCATAGGAAATTTGTCATTATGAACAATATGATAAATGTCTTCCGCTCCTGTAAAGCCTTCCTGTTATCTGTTGAAAATGTTACTCTCTCTCATAGACAGATTGAACTGCATAGAGGTCTTGACATGTCATTGCAAATATATACTTTCAAATAGCATTTCAACATATTTGTGCTTGCAATAACTTCACATTAAAACCTCCAACTTATACTGGAAACATCTAACTTTGAGTCTTCTTCCCTCAAACAACCCAGAAGGAGTTGTTGTCACGGTTACTCGGTACAATTGGGTGCATTCACTAGTTGGAAAAGAGCAGATTTCTGTCACTAAATTTGCATCTCTTGTTTTTCATTAAAAGGAATCTTTAACTTGGGATCAGAATTCAGTAAAAAAAACAAAAAACAAAACAAAAAAAAAGCAGCGTGCCTGTCTCCCGTCTCTGAGGGAGCCAACATTTCCCTGTGGTCTCACTTCGCTCCTCACCGAGGTATTTCACAGGGGCCGCCTGAGCAGATATAATTAGGGAGGGTGCAGTCGATAAAAAGGAGAGTGTTGGCTATTGACCAGTGATGTCTGCAGGCCTGTGAGACGCTACAGCACAGTTCTGCCACCTTGGATGCTGATACACACGTTCTTGTTGTTTTCATTGCCTGTTCGCCTCCATCTACCCGCAACAATCTGGGGTAAGATCAGCTTCAGTCGCTGTTCCCTGGAAGCTGAACCCCACAGCTCAGAAGACATTAGCTCGTCTCGGATTGCTTCAGCTACAGGGAAGAAAAACTCAGTCAATTAGGAGCGTGTGACCGAAGCAAATGGCACATTAGTGAATTAGGGCTGCGGTTTGAGCAGGAAATAGGCCCAGCTTGCCCCTGCTGTGCAGCAGCACTTTGGAGCCTCTGACTCAGTGCATCCCTCTGATACTTATCTGATCGGGCTGGATCCCAATCAGCAGGACTCAGACCGCTATAAAGACTCCACCAATACCTTATTGAGGCTCTGAGACTGCAACATGTCAGTTGATTAAGCTCCTACAGGAAATACATGAGGGTTTTCACTCATGTGTTCATACGAGGCTCATGAAAGCAGCAGTTTGTGTAACCATGAGCTCACATTGCGTAGAACAATAAGCGGTTTCGTTTTTGATTCTTGTCAGAGTGCTGCAGCAGCGCCCAGCCCTGTGATGGGGGGAATGCCTCCAGGTGAGGGCATGCCAGGGGGACCCATGCCACCGAGCTTTTTCCAAGTAAGTCCATACCTACAGCTAAACACCCTTATACTGATTCAAACACATTTTTATTTACAGCAGAATTAAATGAGTAGATCTTCATCATGTCTCCGTCTTCCATGTTTTAATCCTGATATTTAATGTGCTGTACAACCTTTCTACACCGGCGCTTCTGAATGTGTTACATTTACTGTGCTTAGCTTGGCAGACTTTTTATAAACGTGGATGTTCTGTCAGCCCGAACCCCTCCTGTGTTGTAAACAGGCAGGCGTGGTCCAGCCATTTCCCTCTAATGGGGAAATCGAAAGGTGCAGCACCTAGTGTAAATCAATAACTCTATAGAATAAAGTCTTTACAGGCACCTGTGTGGAACTGGCTTGTTGGGGAAGCGATTCATCACTAATCCAATAGATTTCTCTCCTTTTTTTAAAAAATTAATTACAAGCGACAGCGATGCAGTGAATCATTCCACCCCCCCCACCCCCCTTGGTTAATATCAGAAGTCATTTTGACAACCATAAATGAGCACGCACACACTCCCACTAACATAGCAAAAAGCAAATGAGGCAGCTCAATTAGCCTCTCTCATTCTGTCAGATCAGCAACATTAGTGCCAAAGTGCCAGTGTTTAGTGTTGTTATAAAGCTAATTGCATACAGCTTAATTGATGCTGTTAATTCAGGGAAATTAGCACTGATAACATGCTGCATGCAGCAGGCTTCTTAATGCCTTGAGTGACAGGCGAAAGAGCCCACATCCTCTCCATCACTGTCTCTTTTCTCTCGTTCCGGGCTGTCATTTGCTTGTTCTCCTCTGCTTTGTACATGAAAATGAGCACCATGTCTTTGTACATTCTGGCACCACGCTTTGGTTCTGGCATTTCAGCTGTCCTCTGCCCTGTAGTAACCTTGCTTCTCTCGATGCTCCTTCTTGGATTCTCCTTTTTGCTTTTTTGACTCACCCCCCACTTCCCTGTCTCTTTTCTGTCTCCCCCCTCCCTGCCTCATTATTCTGCGTGATGCTGCAGGGTCCACCTGGTCCCCAGGGCTCTCCTCACCCTCAGCCTCCTCCTCCTAACAGTATGATGGGACCCCACAGTCAGGTAATGCTATCTTTCTTTCCTTCTGCATTTCTCTCTGTTCTTCCTTCTCTCTTGTTATAATGCCTGCAATCATGTGGGAACGCAGATTCTCGAAGGTGATGCTTCATGCTCCGACATTTGCTCAAGCTTCCGATGCGTTAGCAGCTTTTACAGTTCACAGTTCATCAAAGAAAATTAGAGCAATGTTACCTGAATTTCTTGTTTGGAATAAAGAAACCCTGTGTTTGTGTTGTAGTCCTTCATGTCGCCTCGTTTCGCTGGAGGCCCGAGAGGTCCCCCCATGAGGATGCCCAACCAGGTAGCGCACACACCTCTTTCCCGGCGGTGTGGATCTCTGATCTAAGGGTCTATCAACCTGGTTGGTTGATAGACTCAGTTCGCCTGGGGACCAAAATTTCAACATTTGTTACATTTTCATCTGGTACGGTTTGGGTTCATACTGCACTGTGTCAAACCAACATTGGCACATTAGACCAAAGAGTTTGGTTGCCTGTGGTGGCGCTACACCAAGAACTACTGAAGGAAATGACTTGAAAATCTCTGAAGAAGACATGAGCTTAACTTTCTTTTCACAAAATATAAATAAAAATTATGTAGCGTCAAATTTTAGTGGTTGGTTTTGTCTTAAGACCATGAACACTGGACTCTCGCATTTGTTTTGGTTGTATTTACCCAGAATGCCCTGCGATATAGTCTACTCTAAAAAAAATTTTAGCTTTTAGAGTGGCCTACATGCATCCACATATGCATTCGAACTGTGGTAGAGTTCACTTAAATCAAACTGAGACAAAGGTTATTTAAACAAAGTCGTATAGAGTTTGCTATTTTGGTCCACATTAGTTTGATTATATATTCACATATCCCCAAACGAACTGAACTTTCGAGGCGAACGAACAAGAGTTTGATTAAAGCAGACTAAACAGGGCTGGTGTGAACGTATCCTTCCTCATCTATTTCTGCATTCATGTGTTGCCTATCCCGTATTTAAACTCTGACCTCTGTACACATTTTGCTATAAATTTATAATGTGGTTTTTGTATTCATACTCTAGGAATAGATGAGAAAGGCAGATTTATTGTGAAAAGTTTGAAATGTCTTAGATTTTGACATAACAGATGGAAATCCTGGAAGTAGCTAGGATTTCTTGTTGCTTAAGATATTTTAACTTAAACCCCATTTACACCATATTTGTGTTTTGTTTCTCCCAGACCCCTGGCGGAGGACCTGGTCCTCATCCCATGTTGCCCAACATGGATCCTACACGACCACAAGGTACAGATTTGCACCACAACTACTATTCATATTTCTGTCTGGTTTACTAAAAGTCCCGTTTATTCCTCCAGGCCATCCTAATTTGGGGCCAATGCAGAGAATGAGTGGCCCTCGTGGCATGGGGCCTATGGGGCCTGGCCCTCAGGTAAGCTCTCAGTTTGTGCAGAATACATTGCTGCTTTCTTCATGATCATGACGTCCTTTTTGTCAGTTTCTGTGCAGACGCCAAGCCATAAGCGAATTCATTTTCTTGACATCAGTGGCCAGCTCTGTTACCACAGCAACCAAATTGCATCTAATGTTGTTTGAAATTAGATTTATTATTACACGTTTGGATTTCTCTGCAGAACTTCGGCGGTGGTATGAGGCCTCCACACAACGCCATGGGTCCTGGTATGCCAGGAGTGAACATGTGAGATCTTTGGTCCTTTGAAAGATTTTTGCACAATTTTCTGCATGTTAAAAAAAAAAAAAAAAAAACACAGATTTTTACCTTTTAGGGGCCAAGGGACAGGTCGACCATGGCCCAATCCTAACAATGCCAACACTGTGAGTATGACTGCACCACAAAACGCATGCATACAGTCAGAGAAATTATGTTTCGGATTGCTTTTTTTTTTTTTCCCTCCTCTCTTCTGGTCTGGGATGTAATTGTGGTATTATATGTCATAGTTTCCACAGACGGTTGGACAGCCAGCTGTAATGGCATTAGGATGATGGGATGATAAATGATGACAGCTCGAGGTGTAGAAAGGGTTTGCTCTCTCTCTCAGTCTGTAATGTTTCTGTCTTTGGTTTCAGATGCCTTACTCATCACCCTCTCCTGGCGCGTACGGGGTGAGGATGGACACTTCAGTCTGGCACATTTTACAGAAATGGTTTTATTTCTTGAATAAATACCTGTAATGTGTCTGCATTTGTTTTTCCAAAGGGGGCATCTGGTGGTGGGGGTCCTCCTGGAACTCCCATTATGCCCAGCCCTGCAGGTTGGTGCTTCTCATATGAAATGCCTGCTTTCAGACGTGTTCTCCTGCCACACGTTTTCATGTATGACGTCATTTTACCCCCTTAGACTCAAACAACTCTGGTGACAACTTGTATACTATGATCAACACTGGACCAGGCAACCGAAATAATGTAAGAAAATCCATCTTAATTTCATCCAATTAATGTGGTGGCTTTTATAATATGCATCTTTTTACAGATAACCATTTAAAAAGCCAGACTTGTGAATGAAATGGGAACATGCAGGAAAAAAAAAGAACATTTCCTATAAGAAGGATTTATGTTTTCTTGTGTTTTCGGGGTTGAAGTGTTTGAATAAAACTCCCTTCAGAACTGGTTCTAAAACCAGTTCTGAAGGGACACGTCATTGACTCTAAAGTGAATGTCTGTAATTGAGATGGATTGCAATACATTTGTCTTCACATATCACTGTATTTGCAAACAGATGTTTTAATGTCAGCAGGCTACTTTTAATTACTGTTTCAAACAATAATTAAAAGCAGTTCAGACCAGCTGATGCCTGATTGGCAATGGCCTGCAGGAATCGCACATGGAGAATTTATTTAAACAAGATACTAAAATAGTGTCTCTGTAAGGTTATGACAAAGTTATGTTCAGCTTTTTCTGAAAGCCTTTCACAGAATACAGTTTCTCTTAACTGTATGTTTTATTCCATTATTTACCAGCAGCTCCTTCATCCAGCAAAATGCATATTGAATAAGGAGTTTGCTAAAACTCACTGTTGTGAAGTAGTTCATCCTGTAGCAGGCCCGAATTAACTGCATGCCAAGAAATGTAAATATAACTTAGAAAATGGTATTGCAATTACTGAAAGCTGCCCAGTCAGATAAAAAAGCAGTATTATGTTAGAAAATGACTGAGAAAACTAAATTGCATAGATTGAAATATGTAGAAACACTAAAATATCTTCAGTGTTTTAACAGATTTTGAAATATTTTCAATAATAACTGTGAATAAACATAAAAAAACCCCCAGAGAAACACGGATTCAATATCCCTGCTGAATCAGTTTTAATTGTAAGTTTTAGTGGCTTTCTTTGAAATCAGAGTTGTTAAAAACGAAACACGGCTCAGGAGTTTTATTAGGACTTGAACTGGTAGCTGGCCTTCTGTTCAAGTTTTTCTATTACACTTTTTCTCTCCACTTAACTTTCTTTCAGTAGCACAAAGAAGAAAAAAAAACTCCAGTTCTGTTTTTGAGCTGCTCTGGTTTGGAGCTCTTTCTTCTTCTTGTGCTGGGCATTTGCATCTTTACTGCTCTACAACATTTAACTTCCCTGCTGCTCATCTAAATTTTAACTTTCCCCCCAAACTTTACAATGACTGTCGTTGGCTTTGGAGCATGTAGTTGAGTTGCATTAATACAACAGCCTCTGCTGTGGTGCTGGTGTAAGTGAATCATTATCACTTTTTTACCCCCTCAGTTCCCTATGGGCCCGGGCTCTGACGGGCCCCTGGGAGCCATGGCTGGGATGGAACCACACCACATGAATGGATCACTAGGTAACACTACAAGCTATTAAAGATCAACACACACACGTTTTAATGCTTTGACTTCCATAAATATCAAAACTCTGCACGTTTCTTTCTTTCTTGTGCAGGCTCTGGAGATATGGATGGAATGAACAAGGTAAATCATGTGGCCATACTCTTCTGTTTGTTTGTTTTTTTGTTTGTTTTCATTTTAGACCTTTATCTCTTTTAAAGTGGAATGATGTCCTGTACATTTAAGAAGAAAGAAAATCACAGTGTGATCTTCTTGCTTTCAGAATTCCCCAAACAATTTAAGTGGCATTAGCAATCCTCCTGGGACCCCGCGGGATGACGGAGAGCTGAGTGGAAACTTCCTCCACTCCTTCCAGAGTGAGAACGTGAGTGGCTTTTCTTTTTTTAGCCTTCTCACCAATGACCTTAGCAGTAAAGCCTCAGGGAACACGTTGACCTGAAAACCTGCGCCGTTGTTCATCCTTATCCTCTGCTTTGTTTCTTCCATAGTACTCTCCCACCATGACGATGAGTGTGTGACCCCCCTCTCCTTCCACCTCCGTCCCATCGCCCCCCCCATCCCCACCCAGCATTATTTGCCATCATTCCAAGGATCTGAACTCGCAACCGAAACATGGCCAAAACACATCAGCGCCAAAATCAGGGACAGGCGCCATTTTGGTTCCACACTAATGCCAGAATGCAAGCGACCACTGCTCCTTACTCAAAATGAAGGACAATTTTCTCCATCTATTACAGCCACATGTGACAGAAACCAGCTACTGAAATGCAAACATGACACGTTTTATGTTCCTTTTGCAGAAGCCCCCCTTTCCATGCCACCGAGTCCCATCAACCTTCCTCAGTGAACAGGAAAAAAAAAATAAAAAGGTTGACGTTTACCTCTTGTACATTTCAATGATCGCTTCGTGGTGCAAAATGTGCAGGAAATATCCGCTTTTGTCATTTAAACACTGGAGAGTGTGCATATGCATTGTGAGCTTGGAACGTCTTTGTCTTGTCCTTTTTATTTTATAATTTTTATATATATATATAGATATATATACATGTATATATCTATATATATATATCTATATATATATATTTTGCCATGCATACCGTCTCACTCTGTTGGGTGACATAGGATTCTGAATTTGCCTTTTCCCCATGTCCCCCAGCGGCCACCTTTAATAATAATGTACTATTCCCTTCTGAACCAATCCTTCTATTTAAAGAGATTTTAAGGGTAAAATGTGTGAGAGAAATGTGGCTTTTACTTTTTCTCATATCCTATTGATCCAGTTTGATCCTTTTCCGGCCTATTGTTGACAGCTAAACGGCTCCACTCTCTGAGCTGCTTCATTCAAACAGCCGGACTGCTGTGGCTGCTGTTTGCTGTCAGGGGAAGCCAGACTTTGGCATAGGAAGTGAGTGCATGAGTGCTGAGGGTTTGTGTACAACATACTACCTAGTGCTGCTCTTCTCTATGTGGACACCTGCTTTAAGATGTGGTGTGTATCTCCTTACCTGCCTGTGCTTAACACTCTGTGCTCCTCATCGTTGTAGCCTTCTGTGTTTTTTGTCTGTTTTTGGTTTTGTTACGATAAAATGGCCCATTTGTTTATATCACTGGTCGTCCCCATCGCCCCCATTCCTCCCCCCGCCCCCCTTTTAGCCCATCAACTTTTTTTTTTTTTTAATATTTTGATAAAAAAAAAACACTTTGACTACGTATATTGCCTCAGTTATTCAGTTAGTCAAAGCTTTCTAAACTGATTCTAGTAGGGGTCATTATAAAGTTAGCATCAGTCTTGTAAATGTGATGAGAAGTTTTTGTTTTATTTTGTTTAGTTGTTTTTTTTCCTGTGAACATTACACATTATACACATCTGTTCTATGTTGCCTTTATTTGCTGATATTTTTTTATTTCAAATTGAGGAAAGATTGCTTGTTAATATAATTTTACAATAACTTATTTCACTGTGTGAGTTTTTATTTGGGATGAATGTAGATAATGTGCTGCAGACATTTGGAGGTGCATCTTAAGACATCAGGAAACCATCGTAAACTCAGTTTGTTTCGGTGATTCATTTCAAAGGCTGATACTGATATAAATTCAAAATTATATGAAACTACAAGTGCAGAACAGACCAAATGTTCATTTCTAGTGATTTTTATGTTTTTGAAACTAGCAAAAACCCAAAATGAAGTTTCTCAGGAAATTTGAATGATTTATAACATGAATTTTGATATGTAATTTTAATAGCCTGCAGAATATTGTGGCAACTAGACGGTTGTCCTGCATTGGAGGTGTTGACCTGGCTGTAACCAAGATAGCACTGCATAATATCAGGATTATATGTTTCCCTCCCAGCATCATGAACCTGTGTCTCAGCTTCTTCTGAGAAGAAGCTGAGACACAGATGAGCCAATCAGATGAGCTGAAGGCTGAGATAAAACAACCTGGGCTTCCCGAACACCTCAGCAGAGCCAGAGGCTGATCTCATCCATGAAGCCATGAACAACTGATGAATAACTTCATGCAGAACATCTTTTCAAGTAGGACCACACTTTTCTATTTTAGATATATTTTTTAAAATTAGTCTTATGTGATAATTCTAAGTTTCTGAGAAACTGAATTTGGGGTTGCTTATTATGTAAAGGAATAGTTGAATTTCCCTTTAGATTGATTTACTTAAATTAACTTTGATGTCATTCTAATTTGAGCTGCGTCTGCTAGTGTGTAACGACAGCTTTAACAGTAAATATAAATCAATTATTGAGTTGTTGTAGCTCTTTTCTGAACCTTTAATCAACTCCCTCAGTGTCTGCTTTAAAGCCTGAGGCAGAAACCACCCTGTCAACTGGAGGAAATCCTGGACTGTGGAAGCCTTTGTGACGGAGGAAGTTCTTCCTCATCAGGTCTGGGCTCATCAAGAGTTCGGTGGGAGAAAGGCAGAGAGGTGGGCTCTGTTTTTGTATCCATCACAGGTTGGCCGCACGACATTACGTTTAGACCTACAGATTTATTGAACAGGGTTTTTAAAATCATGGAATGGGAAAAGATAACCATATAGATTAGTTCTATATGCTACAATGAAAGCTTGGTAAAAAAACTAATTTACATTCTTTACAGTGTTTTTCATCAATTCCACTGTATCTCAACAGTAAGATGAATCATTGGTGTATTCAAGCCTTTTAGTGGTCTCCACAGTGGGCAGCCACTCAAAAGCTGCTCTCTTCTATCAGTGTGGGTGCTGATGTCATACTTTAAAGTGACCCGTTTGACAGTCCCTACACTGCCACCTTCTGGGCAACGTGGGTAAAATCACAGACGTTCCCGAAAACCTGCATTCCTGGCAGCTACTCAGAATTGCTGAACACTCAGGAACATTTTGCCAGTCCTGTACTGCACAAGACTGGCAAAAATCAAAAAACAAACTAAAACTAATTACAAATAAAACTAATTAATTGTGTGGAAAATTGTAATTAATAAACTGTCAAGTTAAGCAAACATCATGTGTCACTGCCTGCATTTTACACTGTGACTAAATACCTAAACAGAAATAAATGTTACAAAACTACATCTTAGATTTAAAAAAAAATTAAAACAATGTTTGCAAATTAATTAATTAGAGTTTAACAGAATATATTTTTATTATTTAAACTTCAAGTGTAATACGTGATATAAAGAGTAGTGAAGATAGAGAGGCTATTGATAAGTACAGCAAAAATGAAATACAGTTGGAAAATGATCCACTACATGTGATGGTGATGCTAAGGATGCTAAAGGAGCTCTGCCAGGATTTGCCATTTTTGTTTTGAACGTCAAACAAAAGTAAAATAGCAGATAAAATTAACTTGTTTTTGCGAGGATGTCTTGTGCTTGTGTCCCTTGTTTGCACTGTAAGATTTTTATTGTAATTAATTTCATTGACTCTATTTCTTTTTGCTCAGTGTCATAGGCCATGTTTTTGTTGTTTGGGTAGAAATGTTCGCTTGGTTTAATAAGATGGTCTGAAGATTAAACCGGGAGCTGAATGAAGAAAGAATAAAGCCAATATGTTAGGAACAAGTTAATTTATTTCTCTTTTTTCAAAACGGCAAACAATATTAGTGAGTATCAAACGATGGTATCGTTTTTCACTATACATTAAATGTCTAAAAGGCATGTTGTTCACTTGGACATTTTAGTGAAACTGAAAGGTACATAAAAATAGGCTTTTTTGGGGGAGGGGTTAAACTTTATTTTGTAGAAATTAAGTAAACAATCCTGTGTGAGACCATCACAGTTCACATATATGATTCAGAAATGCAGTTTATAAAACTGGCTTTGAAAACAGACGCACATTTTATGTAACGTACAAACTCCCCCCCTTGGACTGAAGTAGAACCTGCATGTCATGCAAGGAAGAGAGGCTGCTGGTCTTCACATTTCAAGGTCCAAGTTTGTGTCCAAACAGGACAGCAGTTGGGAGGTTCTGACAGTATTCTGGTTCCTGTCCCGACCAAAGGAAGTCAGCCGGGCTGAGCCGCTGTGGACCGGCCTCCACAGGATGTGAGCTAGCTGGGCCACAGCCAAACACACTCAGACCAAACTTAGAGCTACACAGTTTTGCGCTGTCAAAGCTGTGAGGACATAAAAATATGTTGTTTTTTTTTCATCATAGCCATGTGGTAGACTTATAAACAAAATGTGGTCTTAATAATGTAGCGTTCTTGGCCTCACGGAATGAGCTGAGGCACGTAAAGCAACAATGTGACCTTTTATTTTGCTCAAACTATCATATTTTATAGCAAAACATATGGAAATGAACCAAAATACAACATTCTAATATTTTTATATTGTTAATAAAAGGTTGTTTTTCTGTGCTTCTGATTCCAGGCGAAACGGATATGCACTTTGATATGCTATAAAAAGCAAACACTTGTTGCATAACAGCAAAAGTGCTGAACGCAGGAATCAGCTGATAAGTCTGTTAAGCAATAACCAGCATAACAACCTGAATGTGGAGCTTCGCAACTCAAACTTGCACATCTGCATAGAATCAGATTGCTGATAAACACTCTGTTGCATTGTTATGGCCTCCAGACAGTCAGCACCTGGAGAGCCTTTCTGTGAAGCAATAATAAGTCCTCTGTGAATTTGCAGCAGTCTTTTTCTATTCCAGCAGGCTGGTGAGTCACAGTGACTCGCCTGGTACCAGGACCATCCAGCTAGTTTCTTCGAGTGGGCAATATTGTGGGAAACTAACACAAAAATCGAGGCGAGATTAAAGTATATAGCTTTAGTTGGTTTATTTCCCTGTTGATCTACAGTAATTTGCAAAAGTATGTATGGTAACCGAACTTTTCCAGATTGTCAGGAATTAGGAGAAGGAGTACGACACAAAAACAAATCTCCCAAGACATGGCCATCTACCTAAACTGACCGGTCAGGCCTGGGGAGCATAAGCCTTGGTAACTTCAGAGGAGCTGAGGAGATCTGTAGTTCAGTTGAGAGCATCTTTCGACATAATAGTCATAGCTACTGCTATCTAACAAAACTTCTTTCAGCACCTTTTAATTATTTCTATTTATTTTTCACCAGTGGACCTCTTGGGCAGGTTTTCCTCCAAAAAGAAGTTTTATCTCAAGGGACTTCCTGTTACAACAACGGTAAAAAAAAACAAGAAGAAAGTCATAGGAAGGCATACTGGAGTTTTTGGTTGACATGTCAACACAAACCTAACCTGAAGACATTATCCCCATGCTGAAACACGGCAGTGGCAGCATTGTGTTGTGCAGAAGCTTTGTTCAGGAGAAACAGAATCCAGTCCAATTGAAGCATGCCGCAGTTTAAAGGCTTCAGTTGTTAAAGGTTTCGAAAACCATGTATACCTTTCCTTCCAGTTCAGTTATCCACTACTTTTTTGTTGGTTGATAACAAAGTCCTTACAAAAGGACTTCAGCGTCACTAGCGAGAAGTCCTAGCGTCACTAGCGAGGCATGTTTGGATTTTCCCCGTGGAGCTCTGAAACCCAATCACAGATAAGCGAAAGACACTAGCGAGGCATGTTTGGATTTTCCCCGTGGAGCTCTGAAACCCAATCACAGATAAGCGAAAGACACGTGATGAGTGGATAAATCTTTACTTATATCTTTGATTTTTATAGAATATACTGGTGTGCTGACACTGACTGGAGAAACAGAAAACAAATGAGCAGTTTATGTTTTAAATTTAAGACACCAACTCCCTCCTACCAAACTTTATAAACAAATCCCAAGCTGACCGTTTCCGTGTTTCACCTCATCTGGTCACAGATCCCAGTGGTTTCATCTGCGGCCGTCACTAAGAAACACAGAGCTGAGGTTGAGCTAAGACCGTGTGTATGAAAGTGGCAGGGGAGCCTGGGGGTGACAACGGAGCAAAGGAATTATAATAGCTGCCGCTATTCAGTGGTAAATGCCATAGAGGCACAAGTTCACAGAGCGATAACAGTATTTTGATTCAGGGCCAATAAAGAGTTAAAAACACAGTCAGATAAGCAGATTCCAATCAGCTGCAGCCAAACAAAGCATTTTCCCCGAGACAAGTCTGGTGGAGCGATGCATTTCAACTTATTTCATCTTCTGCAGGATTGAACGCACCTCCAGAGGATTGTAGCCCCAAGGCCCCATTTTGCCCTGCAGAAAAAGAGAGAAAGTATTACGGCTGCGTCATAGCTAAAACCTTTAACTTTCACCGAAGGCAGAAGCAGATCAACAAGTCGTCACGAAGCATGTCTTTGGCAAGAGATCTTTCCGTTTTGATGTTATCAACAATATTACTGCATGCCAAGAATTCTTCTCGAGCGTGTGTTTTGTTTTCACTGGTCCTAATCACGCAATGCCATGTGATCAGAGCGAGGAGAGCCACACATCTACTTAACTCCAGCTTCGGTAGTGGCATGACAAAAGGAGGAGCTGCACAGAATGTTCTCGCCTTGCATGATATTTTGGATAAGCTCCAAATTTTCCTTGTGTCTTTTCAACACAAGGAGGTTGATATTCAATTCCTGGAAAACCCTCTAGCGCCTGAACTGACTTCTGTAACAACAACTATTTTAAAGATTAGAAATCACACTTGTTTGTATTTTTCTTGGTATTTCACTGCATCTTGGTGATAATTCACGTGAAAAATGACCACCCACTTTATTCATGTTTACTTTGTACAACTTTCAGTCACATATCGTGTGTGGTCATTGCACTTTAGTTTTATTTACATGCGCCAGCGTCCCAGCTGTTTAAGTGTCACACATGTCAGCTATTTCTGGTGCAAGAGGTGCAGAGCTCCCACCTTATAAAGGACTTTTCCAGCCTGCAGCACGTACAGCCTCTCAGGTTGGGCGGCATACTTGATGGCTGAGACGTTACTCATCTCATCCACCACCACGGGACACAGTGGGTCATTCTGAAGCAGGATCTGTGCTGCAGACAGCCTGTCCTCGAGGCTCCGGTGCTCAGTGATGTCATAGTTGTTGCCAAAGGACCACCCATCTGAGACACACACAGGTGATTTCATTTAAATCACAAAGAGTGCAGCAAGGCACAAATGAGGATCATAAATGCTTTTACAATATGTTCCAGGAGTTACAGCCTAATTTTGGTACTTTAATGTTTCTGATGTTAGCTAGGATATAAAATGGCGAAAGACGTAAAAAACGAGCAGGGATCTGTCAATCAAAGTTGCAACTGCAACCGCATACTGCAGTATTTTCAAAGTATTTAAAGTACAAAAGTAGCACTTTATAAAGGTGAATTCAAAGGCAAATAATGCACTTTTTTTTTCTTTCTTTGCGTTGCCTTGTTGCTAAAAATGTCATATATAAATAAAATTGCCTGTACCTTGCAAATTAAAATCTAAAAGTCATGTTGCACCTTTGCATTCAGTCCTACTCAGTCAAAACTTTGTGGAACAACCTTTCAGTGCAATTACAGCTCCAAGTCTTTAGGAGAATGTCTCCACCAGCTGAGCACACACAGAACTCCAAACATTTTGCCCATTTTTATAAGTGAAATAGCTTAATTCCATTCAGATTAGCAATTCTATTTTCACATAAGGGTGGGTTGGATGGCTGTTTTCCTCCAGTAAATATGAGAACCCTACAAGAACAAACACTCGTGACTTTTTTTTTTTTTTTTACTTGATGTATCAGAATTAAGTGGAGTGCATGGAAAACCCATTTTTTAATATTCTAATTGTCAATCATCATATCCCTGCAACTTATGCACTGCTTTGGCGTTGGTCTACTCCATAACATCCCATTGAAGCGCGTGGCTGGGGCGTGAGAATGAATAAACTGCGCATGTGTACAAGGTAAAGCCGAATGAATCACTGTACCCCTATAACTCAAGGTGCTTTCTTAAGATTCCACGCACCTGTTGAGTGGGCCTCAGCGACGTAGACCACCAGGAAGTCCGCCACGTCCCCGAAGTCCCTGACGAGCTGCTTGAACTCGTCGAGCTTGAACATAAACGGGGGTCAGGTGCAGCTTCCAAAACTCAACACCAGCGGTCTGCTGCCTGCGGATGGGAGGCAGCACAAATTACAGCCACTGGGAATAGAGGCGGTCGCGGACGCGTGCATGTCAGGGGCCAAAATACGCACCTTTGAGGTACCTGCAGATGCTGGTTGTCTCCCCGTCCATGCTGACCACAGGTGAGTCTGGAGCCTCTCCTCCAACGAAAGCCTCCTGTCCCAGTGAAAGCCACATCGTCTTCGAGGCAACCTTAACAAACGCGAGCGATCCATAAGTCAGGCCCCAATCCTCGTAGGTGAATTTGGGATTCTGGGTCATGGTGACCTTTTCTCCCATTTTCAGGATGAGCTTCCTGGCGAGGTTTGGCGAGAGAACTTTTAAAATGTTGAGGATGACGCTCAGAGCTACAATATAGCAGAACATGCACGACGCTGTTAAATAAACGAACAACTTTTGCAGGAACATCGTCCCTTCCTCCGGGAGTGAGATAAAACCCCGTTGTCGCTCGGCTCCCGTCCCGCACTAACAAACTCTGCCTGTTACCTCACGCTTGTATAACCGACGCCTTCACGGACTCCCTGCATGCTCGTATTTTCTAGTAGCAAAGAGAAAACAGTCGCGCCAAATCTAAGCCGTACAGAGAGTAGCTTTCTTCGCTGTAATAAAACTCATGTAAAATGTCTGAATTATGATTTATTGCGCTAAGAAGAAATGCCGAGCTGTATTTAGGTGGCATCTCATGAAGAGGACCGCTGCTTCCTCTTTTGCATTTTGCAAAAAACTGAACGACACGTTGAACTGGAAAATTTCTAAAAACTGGAAACCAAATTGGTTTAAAGTTGATATTAAAAGGCTAAAAAAAAAAAAAAAAACATTGAAAGATCTCCGCAAAGCCTAGTGTTTTCACTTGAGGTCAGCCCAAGAAAGTTAGGCTGACAGAAAGTTAGTTTTTTTTTTCTTATTTGAACTAAAATATAAGGATATTAAACGTGACTGGTATTTAAACAAACAAACAAACAAAATCTATGAAACTACATAAAAACAACAACAATAAAAAAAATTGCTTTAATGTTTGAGTATTCACGTCCTTGAGAGTATCTGAGTATTCTCAATTATCCATTTGAAAGTAACAATCCTAAAGTATGAAAGAAGATTAAAACTTACCATATAATTTTGAAGCATACAACAATAATTATCCATAGTATTATAAGAATGTGTGTTAAACAAGTCACTTTTAGGTGTTGCTGTCTGTATGCGAATATAACTTTATATAAATCTTCATTAAACATAGTTTAATAAATACATGCTTTCGTAAACCCCTTTTAGATACCAAAGAAACAAGATCAAACCTTTGAAATGGGCCGTCGTCCGGTGAATAATGCAATTTTATAGTAAAACGTCACTAAATGTACTCTGACAACCTTTTGGAGTGTGCACACATACATTATATAATCAAGTTGTGACTATATCTCAAGATGATGTACAATGTATTAATTATATGCACGGTAGCTGTAGAGCAGTTTCTCTAAATGCATTGAGGTGGTAAGAGCTCGACAATTACAACGTCTAGTCTCCCAGCTTCAGTTTTCCATTGTAGTACTTGACCATGCCAAAGCAATACAAGCCTTAATATGGGGTATTTTATTCATTCTAACAATAAAACCATCCATATACAAATGGCCAGTGTGTGACAAATCTCATCAGATGTTGTAGATGTTGCTAATGTACAAGATGTGCTGTGTTGCTCTAGGTGGAATCCGAAGCTTTTTCCATTCCCAACCTTGACTGAATGAGCTTTGATATTTTTTTCACTCTTTGCTACCGAAATCTTCAGTGCCTATAAGAACCAAATCTGTCCTACTTGCGATTAAGTACGATTTTACTTTCTGGACTGAATACATAATTTGCTGCTATTATAATGGACATGTCCAACCTGAACTAAACTAAACTGGAACTACTTACATGAACTTAACATTACAAAGACAATAACAAACAACATTTGGGAACAACAACAGAAATATGGTTTAATTTCTGCAGGTATCCTCTGCTGCACAGAGGATATCTGAGGGTTCTCATAGCCACACAAAAAGAAAGTAGATAAGGTCATCAGAACCATTCAGACTCAGAACTTCAGCTTTGAATCTTATGGCTGCTTTCTGAAGCTGTAATGCAGGCATTATTATTTTAATATCTAGGGCTAACATGAAGCTCTGGCAAGTTAGGTGTGTTAACACAAGAGAGATTGACATTTCCATCACTAATCTTAATAATAATAAAAAAATCTCACATTTATTTAGCCTGTTTAAAATAACATGTCAAATAATCTAAATTAATAACACTCATTCAAACTATACCTGAAGGCAGTACAAATGTAGTGAATGTGCTTTATTTAACATCTGATAACGCAGGTTAAGCTGCTCTCAGTGTGTTACACTGACACACGTTGCAGGTGATTTAACAACTTCGGCTTTTCAGTGTTTAGTATTCCTCTTAAACGCCACGAGATGGCGGCGCAGAGCCACATCTCCTCGTTGAAAAATGCAGACTCGAGACATTCATCGATCGCAAGATGAGACATAATAAAATAATTTCGATTGTCATTTTTCTGCAGTGAATATGTTTAACGAATACATTTTACAGGAAAGTAACCCAAATATATATATATATATATATATATATATATATATATATATATATATATATATAATACAATCTTCCTTCCTTAGGATCTTTTTGAATTGAACCAAACTAAGTTAAAAAAATGTATATATTAATTTTAAAGAACTGCTTGGGAAATGTATTTTTTCGGGTTTTTATTCTCCAAGCAGAAGATTTGGGCGGTAAGAAAAACATGGCTGAACTATCCGCTGCCAAAAAAAAAAAAAAAAAAAAAAGGGTAAAAATAAACTTGAAGTAGAAGAATAAAAAAGAGACAACATCAGCAGTTTGACTGCCCTCCAACAACGTAGCATGAAGTTATATGTAGATATGCGTTTTATCATAATTAGTACAGCTGCTACAGCTTCCTACCCAGATCTTATCCTCCCACAGAAACGCGCACCCAGTCCTTATTGGCGCTCCTGAATCCTGCAGACCAGCGCAGCGATCTGTCAATCTCACAGAGGCAGAGCGGCAGAATGGGGATGCTGAGTGACTGAAGACGATGCTTTGGATCAGGCTTTCTCTCCTGTTCAGTTTAACATGACATTTAAACTTACCCTGACCCTTATTAAACAACTGAATAAGGTATATTGCCAAATTTTATTTCTTTTTTTTCCTTTTCTTTTCTTTTTTTTTTATTTGACTCGGGTAAACCATTTTGACTGGTCGCGTTTGAGATTTTGGAACGATTGCTGTGATTTATTTATTTTTTTCTTGCCACGTCCGTAGGGAATGTGAAGAAGCGGCCAAGGGTTGCACGGGGGAAAGCCGACTAGATCGATGCACCGCTCCTCAGCGCAGGTAGGGATGGTGAGCCGCTGTCACACGCAGACCTTCCCGGACATCACCGGCTTGACACTCTCGGCGTTCGGCGGCAAGGCGGAGGAGATGTGCGCGCGGAAAGGCTTCGGATCGCAGATCTACAGGAGCCCCAGCGACTCTCACGGCATGAGCTCCGCTTGCCCGAAGCGACTCGTCGCTCAGTCCGAGGAAAGAGCGCATCTGACGGCCAAAAGTGCGCGCCTGTGCCTCTCTCTGCCGCCGCTCCCAGGTAGGCTCGTTTCAGCGCGAGCAAATGTTACAGGGATGCTGAAGTGGTCGTTTATGGCGACTGAAATCAATGCAGACGCGTTTAGGTTGCAATTGTATCATTTAACCACATTTGATTGTTGGATTTGGACTTACTGAAACGTTCTTATTATCGTTGCTGCTAAATTGCCCCATAAAGCATCCTGTGATGCAGATGTGTTTTTTTGCGGTTTCAGATTAGGCTTGATAATTAAACACAGAGCTCCCTGGGATTTATTTCCCTGTTCGTAAATATCACCAGAATCAAAGTATCCTCCCTGTCACATCTGAAGCCATGTGGAGCTATAGCCTGGGTGTGTTAACAAGGCACTACGACGTTCTCGGAAGTGGTAGATTTTTTTTTTCTACATAGAAAGCTTTGCATCTTGGAGTTGTGATGGGTAGTATTCCTAAAATAAACTCATGAAAATATTTAAAAATTCGCCTAAGGAGATTAAAATCTTTTAAAGAAGGATTGTGCAGATGAAATGAGCTCTATCTACGACTGAAACCTTTAAGTCTCTGTGGAAGCCTTCTCCTTGGGTTGATGTGAGAGGATTGGGGGTGGTGGTGGTAATTGCACTCCCTAAATTATGATTACCCTGAACAGAGTTTTATATTAGCAGCCCTCCTCCCCTCAGCAAGAAGAGGATCAACAGATTTGATTATTGTTTGTTCTCCTCCAAACACAAACCATATGTCTTCTGAATGCGCCTAGGCATTTATGAGTTCTCTCGAAGCGCAGTTGTGCCCTCAGCGTCCTGAAAAGCAGAATGAATTGCTTCATTGTCTTCTGAAAAAGGCCTTTGAACCAGCTTCTCGTAAATTGTGGGGATGTGTTTATGGATGATGCTGTGCGGATTAAAACTGAAGCAGATGAGTATATTTGTGCTGAGTCTGGGAAGTCTTAGTGTGATATTTAAAAAAAAGAAAGAAATCACCTTTCTCTTATTTTTCTTGTTTGAGAATCATAAAATCTCTCATTATTTTATTGTTACATAAATTTAAACGTGACCTTTTTAACTTTGTTCTCTGTACCGTCAAGTCTTTTTTTTTTTCCCCCGACTGATTTTATAGTTTCTTTCGGTGAGCGCTGACTATGAAAATGATCTCAGTACTCATCAGTCTTTTGTATCACGCCCCATTTCAGACTGATCGTATTACATACTCCCATTTGGGGACCGCACAGATTTTAAGCATCATTCTCCATCATTACTTTTAGATTTATAAGGGGAAAAGCGAAGGAATCTCTGAGCAAACCCAGACTCATGTTTACTTTTTTGAAGATAAGACAGTGGAGGAAGAACTTACCTCAGACTGGAGATTGCTGACCTCTTGATATGCACGATGTGATTGTGAAAAGTAAACTATAACCGACTGATGAAAGTGATTCAGATGTGAGTGATGGTGTTTCATGTAATCCTCAGAGATAAAGGCTACAAGATGGTCAGAAGTTTAGACAAATATTTTTTTAATGATGCCAAACTTTTGTCTCCACGTTTACAATGGTGTGTGAATGACTGTCAAAAGACTGCTTTGTGGTTGGCTTTAATTTTCAGGTGTCTTGTGATGTGGCGTTCATCCGTTCAAGCGATCCGAGGTATATATAAACACCATGGGAATGCGCAGTTGTCATGTTGTTAAGGGAGATTTTGATTTCCAAAGACGTAATCGTGTTTTACTCCAAAAGCCGCAAAAAAGCCAGACTACAGTATACAAGAGCAAACATGGAAACAACCTCCATATTTTTACTCCTGTGGTTAAAGAGAGCAAAAATGGGAAGTATTTTCCAATAATTGTTACACTTGGAAGAAAAAGGTGAAGCTTGTAAACCAGCTCAACTGTAAAGTATGCCACTGACAACCTCATTATTGTGTGGAGGCTTTGCTGCAGCAGCGACTGGTGCACTTCATCAAGCAGATGGCAACATGTGGAAACAACATTTGCAAATACTGAGGGGATCACAAAGTCCGTGTTTTGGACTAGACATCACAAAGTCCCGGTGTCAGCTCCTTAGAAAATTCCAAAAAGCTGCGTGTGTGAGCAAAGTTCCCTATGATCCGACTCAGTTAAACCAGTTCTGTCAGGAGGAATGGGTCAAAAGTCCAGCAAACTATAGGGATATGAGAAGCTTGAGGAAGGAAGCCCAAAACATTTGATCCAAGTCATGCAGTATTAAAAAGCAGAGCTACCAAATTCTGAGGAAATGAATGAACTTCAGAACAAAATAATTTCCAGCAATTCTGGCATGTAGGAAATGGAAATAATTTTGGTAATCCTGATGTAAAACAGGTAACATGTTAGTGACATAAAGTAATTATGAGTGTTTGTATACCGTGTATGTAAATATCTAGGTCCTACTGTACCTACAATTGTTCTTTTTGTCGAGTTAGTGAGTATTTGATATTCCACCTGAAACCTGAATATTAGGCTTGAATGAAACATGGATTCTATTATTTGACAGCCTAATAAATTTTCTCCTGGCACCAAGCGACGGTGCAGAGTCTTGGTGCATTTTTGAGGAAAATGTTTGAGCTACACACTCCCTCCCTCTCCACTATTGGCTCTTTTGTTGTTTATTTACATGCATCATTGTGTGATATATTTCTGGAGTCTACATGCTGCACCATTTAGTGCGAGAATCCAACTTCTAATTGGAGTTGTCCCAACTATCAAAAAGGACTTATTCCTTCATTTTACACTTGCACGTGTTTTTGTGGTGAAGTGGCATTGGCAAAAATATAAAGAATTCCTCAAAACTGACATAGTTTCCAGCAGGATTTGTCGATGTCAGGCTGCAGGGTGATAATCTGACTGTTATGAGAAACAACCGGCCATTACCGCTCCGCTTTGAGCCTTTGCACTGTCAAGTTTCTAATGACAGCTTTCCAGTAGCTTGCGAATAGCTTTTGGCTGCGAGTGTGAAAGCAGAATGCCATTAAAAGCCTGTAATTGTGTCAGCTATTCTAATCAGACAGTGCAGTCTTTTTTCTAAGCAGAAACCCCCCCCCAGTTTTTTGTGTAGTGGAAATAAAAAACATACAGTAATTGTTGTAGTTTCATTAGTCTTGACTTTTTCTAGAATTCAGACTTCATTGTGTTTAAAACGAGCAAACAAAATCAGCAATATATGACAGCTTTGTCTAATTGAAGATTTCTCCTAATGCCTTCTTCTGCTTTAAAGCATTCCTGTGTGTAAATATTTAGTTTCGTGTCTCATAAAAAGTTTATATACATGTATTTTCAGTAAATGTTTACTTTAGTTTGTTAACTGGGTCTTATTTTCCATATATTGCAATGGATTTGAGGCTTAAAGCTGTTTTCAGCTATTCTCAGAAAAGGTTTAGTTATGCAAGATGTTGCTGAAAGCATACATTTTGAGGGATCTGAAAATATGTATAGTTCTGTGTAGCAAGAATAGTTCGGGTTACAGCACAAAGAGCTGCTGTTACATCTAAAATTGGTGGGTCGATCATTGTATTTCTCTCCAGCTTTTGTTTGAGCACGAGCTTGTGTGGAGTAGAAAAGTCAGCAGAATACAGGCTAACTACTGAATCTGATATGTATGCTCAGCAATTTAACTATGGCAGCAAAAACCGGAGTAAAGTCTTTCTCAGAAATGTACAAGTCTCGGATTAAAAAAAGAAGAAGAAAATGTACGGAAAGTTAACTGTGCCAAAATAAACCATCAGAAGTTTCCTAATGGTAGTGGCGCAGCTACAGCATAAAAATTATTACTTAGGTTTGCTATGTTAAGAAAGCTCACGTTTAAGTTACTTTAATGTAATTCATGCCATAAATACAATGTGTAATGCTTTTGTGCAACTCAAATTTGCATTTTGTGTTTTCAGAGCATTGCTACATGTTGTCCTACCTATCCTATAAAAATCTTTATGTTGTTGACAAAGTGAATATATCTCTCAATAATCACAGCTGGTTATTTGGTGCCAAAAAGTGCATCATTATTACTGTTAAGGAAGATCAATGACAAAGATTTGCACTTTCATTATAGCTCTGGGTCGTTTTAGGTTTGTGCCTGTTATGTTACCTTGGTCCTTTATCTTCTATCCTGTGGACCCTGAGTGTCCTGAGCCCTCAGTTTTTCCTGTTTTGTAAGCTCAAATGCAGGTGCTAATATTTTCTGTTAAAATGTTATATGGCAATCAAAGCTAGCTTACTGTAGTTTTTAGAATAGTGTTATTTTGATAATATTGATGGATGGTATTCCTTATTTTTTCCACAATATGACTGTGAGTTTATAATGACCAGAAATGTCTTTTTTTTTTCTTTTCTTTGAGCAAAAGTAGCCCTTTGTCAAGCCGCTGACTGGAGTGTGCATCTTTAGGTGGGGTATGGGAGGAAAGTATTATTCTATCCTCCACACATAGAAATCAGGGATTTAATAGGTATTGCATTTAAGTTAATAGAAAATGTGAACTGTGGAGTCGTTAAAACTCTATTGACTGAAATATAGCGTATAGGTTCAAACGTACACACTCAAGAACCGTCCAGAACAGTCCCTCCAGAAGGCTCCATCCTGAATGATTTTTCGAGGACAAATGTCTAATTATTGTAATCTGTTCTTACCCTGGAAGATGCAGTGGAGGCTAAAGAGCAGGTGAAGAAAGTCAATCTGGTTTCTGAAAAAAAAAAACTAAACAGAAAACACTTTTGCTGAGTTGCTTTTCATTTTCCTTTTTAAGTAAACTATCTACTGCTACTATCTACTGCCATTACAAGACATTTAGCACCTACATGAAAGAGAATCTTCGAACTAAAACTGACAGCTACAAATCTGTTCTTTATGGTTTATCCTCTGAAGTCGTGTGAAAATTTCGAACATGGACGTGTCTGTTTTTCTCAAATTAGAACCATGATGGTAGCATTCTTTCCCCGAGTTTTCTCTCCCGTCACTACATTCCCAAGAGTTGAAGAGCCTCGGCCCACGGTTTTGCATGCTGCATGAGCTCAGCAGTGAATTATGGGCAAATGTGAGCCCCGCTGCCTGGGAAGGGCTCTTGCAGGGTGTAATGTTTGCAGCATGTTCCACTGATTCACAAAGCGCGTTGCCTGGTGATGACTGCAGCAGTATTCCTGTAAACTCATGTCAGCTTGAGTTACTATGGAGGAATGCTTGGTAATGGAATTGAAGTGATTCCTGAGTCACATTCACCAACGAGGGAGAGAAGGAGAACACCGATAGTCTGGCATCTGTTTTGGCTGAATCATCTCAATCAGACTCGGCCGGAGATGGACACGATGCGAATGGAAACATAAAATGTGTGTCAGAGGGACGGGAAGAGTGTTGCCTCAACCAACAGTAGTTGGACAAAGAGGGAGAGATTTATGGGCGGTTATAGCAGTTTGTTTGCTTGTTCAAACCCTGAAATAGACTCAAAGCTGTGGATTTTTAGCTTTCTGTTGTTTTCTGTCTCCAGTGTGAGGAAGGTCAGTTCTCCCCATTCTTTTGTGACCAGAGTGGGATGAATATGGCATCTTACGCTAACCAAAGGCATTCTGGCTCTGATCCTGCCAATAAATCCAAATAGTCACACAGCAGAAATATGATTTGGTTTGAGTTAGTGTCGAAATACCTCTCAAATACCAACAGAAATGTGCTCTGGGCCTCAGCTTAATCTTAAAAAAAAAAAAAAAAAAGTAACTAACTGCAGCGTTGGCTCAGATATGTCTTCATAAAAAAGTATTTTTAGCTTGCCTTCAGAAGCGCTCGCAGAAGTTTCACAAACGTTTTGCTGAAAAGAGGAATTGGCTGCCAGGTTGTTGTTTTTTTTCTTTTTTTTGAATCATTCTGCATTAATCATGGGAATGTTAACTCTTTGTTCAGAAATGGAAAGAGACTTCTCTGATTCTGACAAACATGCCTCAAAGCTGACTACATGTCTATAGACTGCGCATTACTCATGCATTTTCAGACAGCAGCGACTCCTCTCGCAGACCTCTCTCTGTGTGACTTAGCACACGGGTGGGTTTTTGATTTACATCTCGGCGGTGCCACTTGCTGTTCTTGGCCTGACGCTGCTGTGTTTCATCAAAGAAAAATCCGCTCCGCTCTGACTGCAGCAGTTAGGACGGCCGTCCGTCGAGGTGCTGACTCTGCCGGAGGAGTTGTTGGGTGGGGGCTGAAAGCCCTCACTGGAGGCCGTGAGAGCTGGCAGCTACACAGGCCTTTCAAAACTATTCATACTCTTTAAGATCTTTCCCATTTGGTCACGCGAGAAGCTTCAATGTATTTTTGGGGGGTCTAATGTGAAGGAAGATGTGGACGTAGAAGATTACGGTAGACAAAATCTAGCAACTGTGAATTGCCGGCCCCTCGTGTCACAAAATTATATAACAACCATTTACTTCAACTGGAACTAAAACTTTTCTAGCAGCTTTGTAGATTTAGAGGTTTAACTTTTCACAAATTCTTCCTTGCAACTTAGCATGAGCTCACGGACGAGCTTCTATGAACATCAGTTTTCAAGTGTTGCCGTGATTCTCGATTGGTTTGAAGTTCGGACATTGATTGGGCCTTTCTAAAACATTAACGTTTTTTAACCCGCACCATTCTGTTGTAGCTTTGGTCGTTGTGACGATTAGATGAACCTCTGGCCTCGTCTAAAGTTTTATGCAGCCTCGGTTTTTCCTAATGGAGATCATGATGCCGCCTGGTAAGTGCATCACATGGATTTGGATTTTCTCGTCACTTGTCCATAAAGACCACATTTGGAGTACACAACCAATAGCTGTCCTTTTGACAGATTCTCCCACCTGAGCTGTGGATCTCATAAAATCCTCTAAAGTTGCGTTGGCTGCTATTCTGATTCTTTGTGCCAGTTTAGATGGGATATTGGAATGTCACAATAAGTGGGGATGAACACAAATCTACATCTCAATTTTCAGATTTGAATTTGTCAAACATTTTTGGAAACCATAATCCTTCTTCCACTTCACAATATACTCTACTTCATGTCATTCATTACATAAAATCACAGTAAGTTGTGTTGAAGTTTCTGGTTGTTATGTGATCAAATGTTAAAAGGTTCAAGATGTATGAAGAATTTTGCAAAAAGGCATTATGGAAACTGGAACTGAAACATGGTGGGAAACTTTACTCACCTCCTCTAAGAAAGGTGGAAAATACAGAGATTATTTGATGCTAAAGTCTGAGCGCTGCTGAGAAAGCTCCCCTATCGGCATCATATTTACGAGCTTATACGATCGACAATCACAACAGATAAAAATGCTGTAAACACACCATCATTCAAGTCTGCTTCATTTTGAAACCCTCCAAATGCGGAGGCTGGACTTGTTTAAATTCCTCTTTTCTTTATGAGGCCAGTCATGTTGGAAAGCAATCAGCCAGCCAATCAAATATTGGCTTCGACTGAGATGCCAAAAACAAACAGGCAAACATGATGAAGCTGAGGCTCTTTTAATGCCTTCATTAGTGGAGAGGAGAGAGCAGCCAGAAAAGCTGGAGTTTTTATCCTCTCTTACTCTCTCAGTCTCTGCCAGGAAGCTGCCACGGGGCAGTGCCCAGCCAGCTCACTGCTTCATTGGCTGGTGCAGCCCAGGAGGACTATGAAAGACATTATAAAGTCTAACAGTGCAGTTTATATACTTTATTAGAGCTCGTTACTACAGAGTTCTGGTAGAACGAGTTATTTTGTCGTCACATGCACCGTTGTAACTTCCTGCTCTGATGAAAAAAGCGCTCTTTGCTCTCAGCTTACCTGTGAATCGCGAATCGCCAGTTTGCCGTCTTTCACTTCTTTACTGTGTTGATTTTGACTAAAATAATCACATGTGCATTAAGACTTGGCAGAGATTAGTTTTTGCTCATTACGGACCTCAGCGGCGAGCCAAGTTGCATCAGTCTATATTTGCTGACTTCCAAGATTGTTAGAGCAAACCTGTGGTGTTGATCACGTGGATAGGTCTTTAGTTAAAGAATATATATCTTTAAACTTGGACATGTTTTGCACCATTAAAGGAAAACATTTTGTAAAGAGTTAATAAAGATTGACAGGATGGCTATAGCTTTTATTACAACTTAGAGGCTCAGCGCCAGCTTTGTGATTCGCATTGCTTGTAGAGGTTTTCACGATATTTAAAGTAAAATCTTTTTGTTGAAGTCACATCAAAACAAGAAGAAAGTTTGTTTCTGAGGACCCTGCAGTTCTTTTTTTAACCATTGTGAGGAAATAAATTCTGAATGCAAGGTAATAGATTTTCCTTACATTGAGTTTGATAAAAATGTGTTAAAAGCTGGGTTTTTTTCCCTGATAATGTGTTCGTCCGTACATCATAATCAGAAAAAAATCTAAACAAAGTCTAACAGTACAGTTTATATATTTGTTTGTATTTTAATGACTTCACACTGAAATATTCTTTAGATAAATAATGGTTAATTTTATGTACTTTTTGGGAAAAGATTTTATTTTTTACAAATCTTTGCTTTTTAAAATATAATTTCCTTCTTGTTCTGGTAAGAATAAGACATGACTCAAAGACATCGTCCTCGACACAGCTTCTGTTTTTGCCACCAAGCTGGACAGGGTCCCTTTTTTGTTTGTTTATTTTGCCACGATCAGCAGTGAACAGGATGCCAGGTAAACAAGAAATCTGTTGAACTGCAGCAAAGAGTTGCATTTGGACATCAACAAGCCTCCAGATGCAACGATTTGAAGCTGTCCACGTGTCAACTGCACATTAACTGGAATCAGACTTTTGTCAGATGAGATTAAGATTATACTCTTGACAACATAGGTGTGTTTGCTATGATGAAAAGGGGGAATAAGTGGAAAACCATGCAATTTCAGATGGTGGAGGATCTGTGACGCTGTGGGCCTGTTTCTCTTCCAAAACGTTATTTGAGTGTAAAATATCGTGAATTCTTTGAAGTATCACATTTTCAAAACGTGTCGAACCATGCCAAAAAACTGACTGTTGGTCTGTGTTCAGCTGGAAAATGTTTCTAAACATTAGGGAAAATCACGACAGGAAAAGTTAGTCAGACAGAAAATCTTCCTTCCCTCCTAAGCCATCTGCGACCCCAGACCTAACGGGTGAGCTGAAGAGAGGAGAGCTCACTAAAGGACAAATTACGATCTATCGAGAATGGTGAAAGATCACTCTCTCTGTATGATCCATTAAGATATAGAAGACTAACAATTGTTCCATTAGCAAAGGGGGTCTGTACAAAGTATTGACAACAGGGGTACCAAAAACTTTGCCATTGGTGAATTTGTTAAAAACGCATATCCAGAATTGACAAAAGATGACTTACATTATGCCGAAACATCTTATTTTTGTCTGTTTTTTTTTTAGGATAAGTTGAATATGTGGGGTTGGTTTTATTTTTTTATTTAGTTTGCATTGTTTTCTTGTCAAAGTCACTCTGAAAAGTCTTTAAAGGATGTTCTGCTGTTTGAAGTGTAATTACTGAGGGTAAATGCAGGACTCCTTCCCTCCATTAGTAACTGGCCTCATGGGGGTTGCTCAGAAACTGTGTTAAATGGGACCATGTTGCACTGAGTAATAACCTCACTATGTACGTTTTATTAACATGCTTAACATTCCCCGGAAGACCAAGAAGTCAGCTTCTACAATACACCTCTTTAATATAAACATCATGTTGCGCACTTACCACACTTACCAGTCTGGTTGTGGGTTGTTTGAAAGGGGAGCTGATTAGTGTGTTTAGATTAGAGTGTTTTTCTGTCTGGGTGTTTGGGGCCAACATGGGCTTTTTGAACTCTGAGAATGAAAATTAATAAAGCCACTCTGTCGTTGGCTAATTGCAGCGTTGATGCTAAATAATAGTTTTGTGTTCGAGTTGCGTTTTGAAGGGTCCTGAGGTCAAGGTCTGTTGCAACTCTCATCGTCCACTTGTCTCAGGCTTTAAAAGAAAAAAAAAAAACCCACAAATACAAAATCTCAGCATTGATATATAATACAGAGCAGCTGATGTTTATAAATGAAAGATTTAGTCATTTGTAAAATATGTTTGAGTTTAATTATATTTCTAAAGTTTAAAAATAAAATCAGTGAACAGGTTTGGTGTGTTGCCAAATATTTTAAGATAAGAAAAAAAAAAATTAGAGATGCATTGATCAGGATTTACCTGATCGATATTGATTACTGGCTGGTTTGGGCATCTTATCTGGCTGTTTCCAATTCGCAATGAGTACCAGAGTGATAAATGTGCTGCAGGTTTTTTGACAGAGGCTGTAGTTTTGAGCTCAATAGAAATTTAAGAAACTACAAGATTCTCCTATGAAAGTGACCATAATCATTATCGGATTATTATGTATTGTATTTATTGATTGAAATGGTTGGAGCTCTTAGTTTGGATGCACTTAAAGAGGGGAAAACTTATTTCTTAATATTTAAGTTGTTGACCAGAGCTGATCAATGGAAAATTGGCCTATTTTGAGATTTAGTTGATTGATTCTTGCATCTACATAAAATGCTTTTTCAAAGCATTTTATGTTAACCCTACCCTAACATAAAATACTTTTTCAAAGCCTTTTATGTAGATGTCACCTCATATGTGTTGTAGCTGGCCTGATAAATACACCGTCTCACCTCACTATGGGGTTAAAAATTTATGTGAAAACCATAACCCCGTCACAAAGTGCTTCATTCACCTTGAAACTGATATACTGAGGTTTCCTGGATTCAGCACGCAGCTTCAGTTCCCTCCAAAATATCCTTTTTCATAGCAGGAAATGTCTCCTATATATATCACTTGGAGTTTTTTGATAAGATCTTTTTTTTAAATAAGAGTGCCCTGGCTTCTTTCCCAAAGTGTCCTCACTAAAGCTCAGTCACAGATTTACAGAGTGCAGACAGAGAAAACGAGAGCACGCTGTCTTCAGTCTGTTGTGTTGATCTAACTTTTGCCCTTAAAAAGTCCTATTGCAGCACAAGTTGGCTAATACCAATAAAAAGACTAATCAGGCTCCCTTAGCTTGCGGTGACGGTGATCTAATATGAATCTGAAAGTTGAAATGAATTAGGCGGCGTCGGAGCCCTGACAGCCAGGTGCTGAACACTTGGCCTGGTGCGTTAGAGCCTCAGCCAGTTGGAAAAGACTCTGCAGGATTTATCTGCACCCTTTTCCCTTGACAAATTATTTTATTGTTCCTACACAGTTGGTTTTGATTCAGCCTTTGGCTAATGATAGGCTGAGAGCATGTGTTCTGTTGTTGTTCCCCTATTAAACTCAGTCAGACTGGAAGTGTTCACACGTGATAGCATGCTGTCATGCAATAGAAGTCAGCTAAAATACAACATTCAAGCTGCTTTATATGTGCCACAGTGGCATGATCTCAATGTGCTTAACAGCTTCTGTAAATTCTCCCCTTATTGAACTCCAAACCACGCTTCTGAAATCTTTAATCGCATTCCTGATTGCGTCTCTCATAGTGTCGAGACAAGCGAAAGTGCTGCTTCAGATCTGCAGATGGAGGAGATGGCCCCAAAGATTGAACTGCGTCCGAGCGCTGCACTCTAGCTGACCCGAGCGCTCTACATCAGGACTGGGCCGCTAATCTTTTACAAATGTTGGAGTCTCCGTGACGGGGCTCTTGCTGAGACAGATTTAGTCAAAACAGCGGCGCTGCTCCTGAACGCAGCCTCGGCCTCCGGCCTAATTCAGACGCCTGATTAACTAACAGATACCTGCTGCTTGTTCTTTAGCATTACACAGCCCACTGCGCTCTGCTGTGCTACATGGACTTTGACAGCGCTTTCCATTCTGTGGAAGAGTGCTCAACCTGCCGCTTTGCAAGCTTTTCAGAACTGATCGGTGAAACGACACAGGATCTGTTATTTGAAAAAGAATAAGCACAGAGACACTAAACTGAATGTTAAAAGTATCGTAATTTGTTTTCTTCTCAAAGCATTCTTTTCAGGTGAAATTGTGATTTATTACAGTGTGAAAAGAAATCCCGCATTTCACCAAAAAACAATTCACTCTGACAACCATAGACCAGAAAGGCAGGGTTTTTACCGTCTGGCTTGAATTGTGAATAAAATGACAGGAGGTTGCATCATCTCTGTGTTTCATGCCAGCTAAGAGATCAAAGCACCACACGTTTTTCTCTACCAATTGTTCAAAGTATGAAGAATGATGGGCTATGCTATATATTTAGTGTTGCAGCAATCGGATAGCTGATTTTCCCTTGACCATTGATTAGCAGGTCAACTATTAAAAGGAAGTTTTCTCTTCATTGAAACAATTTAAACCAATAACTTCTATCCTTTTGAGTTTTTAAAGCATTAAGCAGTAGGATATGCAAAGACTGGGTTTAATTTAAAATGTGAGATAAAAGTTAGGCTTTTAAAAAATAAGCATGCTTAACTTTTGGTATCCTTTGGTATTGTTGCATGTAAAACTTTTACGTCTTTATACGCAATAGATATTCTGTCCCAGCAGGAGTTTCAGCGCTCTAATTCTATTCCCTCATCAAAAACATCCCTGAAATGTTGCTTTGTTTCTTTTATGTTTGAGGGATCCTTGAGTCTCAGCCAGTCTGGGTTTCCTAAACATTTGTTCTCTCAAAAAACTGCTTATTTTCACACAGCTCCGCCTCAGAGCTGCTGTCTCCAGGTGCACACAGGTACCCCTCCGCCACGCCTTCCCCACTTGGCTCCTCCAGATTAACAACAGCAGCAATTAGCAAACACCTGGTGGAAATATCAGTCATAAGATCTACCTCTCAGTCCAACACTCCTAACGACGACATAATGGCGTAGCATTGTTGTGATAACGTGAAGAAGAGTGTTGGAAAGAGTTAGAGCTTCATAAAGAGACAGAGGCCCAATTTTAAGGTGTTAAACTGAGAACTGAAATTTATTTTAGGTTATGTTTGATATATATGTCATTTTTATAAAAACTGAGGATAACATAGTTAGTTGACTGTGCTATAAAATGGCACTATATGCCTGGAAAATACACAATACTTGCCCTTTAAAAAAGTGCTGTGCCTGCTGGCCATGCTTCATACAGATTGATTGAAGCCGAAGGTACTCAATCGATATGACTCCTTGATAATTTGACCTTTACTGTATTCCATTGCAGTTCCAGTTAATCACGAAGAAGTTGTTCTTTAGCTTAATGATCTTTGCTCTGAATTAAATGACTCGTGCTTCAGCGACCCTCTTTCACTGATGACTGTCTGGAGGGCAAGAGGGTCAGGTGACACAGATAGACAGGGAGCTGCAGCGTTCATCGCTGTCTTTTTATGACTGTAAGCCTTACTGTATAGGTTTAAAAATGCTTTGGGAAATACACATTTGTAAGATAAACACTGCAGCTTGATAACTTCATATTACATTAGAACTTGCCTTAGCATAACAATCATTATTGTCAAATAACTCTTACCCTATTCCAACAAGCAAAAAAAAGTCTGAGCCGTAACCGTGAACAAAAAAGCTACTTTCATTTCAGCTGAAAAGCAGTTCAGCATAGTCCCCAAAACCGCACTTTAACAGGAGTCAACAGGCCTTGTTAGCCATGGCCTTGATAACTTCAACAGTAAATGTAATTGCATAGTTTACCACAGCGTCCACTTTTACAGCTCCAGTCCTGTCATATGACACAAAATTATGGCCAGTCGAGGCAGCTGTAAAGATGCCAGTCTTCTACAAGCCTCAAGTGCTTTGAGCCGTGAAGGAGTCCAGCGAGAGAGGCAAAGCTTCAATATATGTACACTGCAGCTTGCCAAAATACACTCATTTAACAGCACAAAAAGACTTGCACAGAGAGCCCACATGTTTATGTTAGGGATGATGTAAAATGGCTAGAATTCATACTTCGCATCACTTTTTTTCTCTTTCAAGATGGCTTCTCTCAACTTTTACAAGCAGGGAAACAAACATTTGCATTTCAAAGTTCTTCAAATAAAAATAAATGAAAAGCAAACTCTTTTATGGGTTTGGAGACAGTATTGGAAAACAGGTCAGGGGCAAAATGAAGACTTTTATGGTTCATAAAAGAGCTTCACAATGAGTGCCAGCTTATGTAAAAGGCTTGACACATGGTACAGGCCAGAGCCCTTCGAGATTCCCTCCATTCTCAGGTTCTCTGACCAAAAGCAACCAAACAACAACAACACACGATACAGGCCGAGCTCCAAATGCAGAAGGATTCCTTTAAGTCCACTTACATACCACAGACCAAATCCAAAAAACGACAAACCAAGCTTTTTTACTTTTCCATTTACATTTATCCCACAAGTTGATATTTCTACCTGAATGTTTTCATGTTTTTTCACATTAAAACTGAAACCTTCAATGCATTTAAATATATACTAACACATCATCACAAATTAGATAATATCAAAAAGTGAAAATAATGACATTTTATATTTTTCAATATAAAACATGGTTTTATATTGAAAACATGGTTTTCAATATAAAAATATTAAAAGTTTGTCATTTGAAGGAATAACTCCACACTAAGTTTATTGCAGCTTCTAAATGGATTTCATCCAGGATTGCCCAATATTTAGCACCATCTTTCTTCCCAAGAGCCCTGATCAGTTTCCCTGCCTTTGCTGAAGAGAAGCATCTCCACAGAATGATACTGCCACCGCCGTGTTTCACGTGGAATGATGTATTCAGGACTATTTGTAGGGGTTATAGGCAGTTCAGGCACTTTCCATAGCTTTCTTTTAACAATGATTCTCTTCTTGCTGCTCTTCAAAAAGGCACAAAACGTGCAAAGCCAACAGTTGTCCTGTTGACAGATTCTCTAAAGTGAGCCGTGGTTCTCTGGTGCTCATCTGGAGTTACTGTGGGCCTCTTGGCTTGTTCTCTGATTAATGCTCTCCTCATCCAACCTCAGTTTAGTGGGATGGCCATGTCTCCGTAGGTTTGCAGCAGTGTCACACTTTCTTATTTTTATTTTCAGAGGATTTATTGAACAATGTTCTGGGAGATGTGCAGAACTTGGTGTGTTTCATATAACCTAACACTGCTTTAAACGTCTCTACAGCTTTATTGTGATATGTCTCTTTGGTCTTCTTGATGCTGTTTATTCACTAATAAACCTATAAGGCTTTCACAGAACAATTGAATTCATACTATGATTATCCTTTGGTCAAGTACAGGCCTCAGAAAAACTTTGAGCTTCAAATATATTCAGAATAAAACAGTATAATTTAGTGCTCTTCTTTGGCCAATTAGAACATACTTTCTTCTACAAATATGCTCACAAATTTATGTCCAGAACGACAAGATTCTATTCATTTTGGCCAGAGGATCAGCCTAAATCTACAGGAAAGACCGTCTTTACAAGCATCCTAGAAATAGTCTCTAAGCTGAAGTCCCAGTATGGAGTCTCTCTCCGAATAAATCCAGGTTTGCTCAGTGAGGGTAAGATCAGCGATCCGAGCAGGCCATGCGATCCAAAGCAGGACTCGCTGTTCTTCTTTATAAAGTTAGTCTTTATGACTTTGGCTGTACTTTTAAGTTCAACATTGTTCCGTGAATTTGGGAACAATCAAATATTTCCCTGGTGATGATAACCTCTGGTCAAGAACTACAAATACAAACTAACATTTTTCACTTTGCTCAGTTTTCTTTGTCAGAACGTTGCATTTAGGAATCAAACGGACCTGAAATCAAATCTTTATCTAAACTCAGCCGAAATTGCTCTGCGTAGTCTTATCCTGACCGTTCTTGTGTAAAACTTTGACGTACTTAAATAATGTTAATACGATTTATACGCGAGGCTTGTCGTGATGTAGATTGAGTGATGCATACAAACTAAAAAAAGAAATTGAGCTTCCAGATCATTTAAGGGTATTTATGACACAAAGGATGTCTCTCTGTGGCTGTTTCAAGGCAGAGACCCATTCAGAGCAGAAATCCCAACAAAAGGATTCTTATTACAGCCGTTAAATAGGAGAAGAGAAAACAGTTGAGGGTTTGAGTGCCTGGGCATCTAAAATGCTTACGCTCTCAGAATATATTTGCTCATAAACTCTTTGATGGTGGCCCTGTCCGTTCCAACACACAGGGCTCCTGTCTGTGTAAATAGCTGTCTATTGACCTCCCACCACACGTGATTTAATATGTTTCCATAGGTGTCATTTGGTACCGGTTTGGGTTTTTTATGGGTCCTGCTGTGCCTCAGTCCCTGCGACTGCGAGGGCTCAGTTGTCTGGCCGTCACTTCTTAAGCGGTGACCAACAGAGAGCTCTTCCTGAGGTTGTGGATTTACTATGAAGTGAGCTGCAGCCCTGTCACTCCGCTCACAGCAGCATTATGGATCTCTGTTTGATGTTTTTGGTCTCATATAATCTCTGGTGGACTGTCCATCTCCAGTTACCCCGAGGGCACGGTTGTGTTTCTGTGTGTTCTCAGATTTGTGTGTGTTTGTGTGGTTTTGGGGGGGTGATCCTCACTACCCAAGCCATTGGTGAATGAGGACTCCCCACACTATAAAAGAATAGTATTGCTGACTTCCTTTGGTATGTGTGGTTTGAAACTCAACACAGGTTTGCTCAGTGGAAAACCTGGGGGCCCTTTCCTATTTGTTCTGTATATTTATGAAAATCACAGTTTTTTGGTTGGCCTTTGAGTCAAGAAAAGACAAAGTATTGTCATTTTAAAAATGTTTTTTTGTCCTTTTGTGGCAAAGTGCTGCATATTGCACATTTTATTGGCATTAACTTGACCTGCTTTGTTGTTACAGTCAAAGCAAAGCTTTAGTGTAAGCAAAATAATATTTATAATGTCAGTTGTTTAGATTTTTCACCCTAATTTACAATTGATAATCTTTAACTTTCTGGCTAGATTGGCTTAAAATTTAATTTAATTCAAATAATAATAATCAATTTTATTTATAATGCCCTAATAGCCTTTTATATCTCCAAATGAAATCTCTAAAGACACGTTGACACACTGATGATGGCAAGTTACTAGATTGTAGCTACAGCTGCCCTGGAGCAGCCTGACAGAAATGAGGCACCATCGCCGCTTCTGATTTTCACTCGATGGTAAATTTGTTACCCAGGAAATCAAACCGGTGATCCACTGATTGTAGGGCAAACTACTACACCCCAATGGTTTGTTCTTTACAGTTTCACAGCAAGGTTTTTTTTTTTTTTTTTTTTTTAAATTTGTGTTTGTATTTCATTGTAAATTGCTATTCAACTAGATAAAATTGCAGCAAAACAATTCCACATTCTTCTGATTTTACAGATAATCTGTGGGGAACCCCATGGCCCTGTTTTTGCACCATGTTTTTTTTTTTAAATACAGTTTTACATACTATCACTTGTAGCATGAAGCACTTGATAGGCTTCAGTTGGTAAAAATGCTACAACAAAACGAAGAGCTCAGGTCACTTCAGTTTTGATGTCAGTCCAGTGGTTACCTGGTAATCTTAAAATTCATTTAGTAAAAATGGAATTGATTGTAGATATTTTTGTGAAATTCTACATCGGAAATTATCGAAAGTCAGGGTCTTTGGGTATTTTACGTCTTAAATCATCAGAGTACCTCACCTGGGCGATCCAACTGAGGGTTCACAGTACCCGGCTTGTGTCCAAGTGCTAATCGTGCTAATCCAAACATCTCCCCTCTTGATTCAGAGTCACCTTGAGTATTTTTTTTTTTTTTTTTTAGCAGCCTCGGTAGTATTTCTAGTGGGTCTTTTTTTTCTCACAACCCTCAGATGCCAAGGAGCGTAAATACACGGTGCACAGATTGCCCTGAAAAACCCCTGCAACCCAACTCGGGTGGCTCGCAGCGGGCCCCCAAGCTGCTCTCCCTGCATGCATCCGCCAGCTCCAGGCATTTGGCCTTATTTTGTTTGTGGGCCTCTGCCATTTAATCTTGGAAATTAATTTTATCCTTCTGTTTAGGATAAAAATAAAAAAGGCTTTAAAACTTTATGGAGAAGCCATGTGGAGAAGCTAGAGTAATTTTCCTCCAATAACAACGTTCTCAGCTCTGGAAGAAATTTTACCATTGAGTGAAACTCTTTTACCATTGAGTGAAAATCTCTGACCAGTCTTTTGGTAAGAAATATGGATTCTTTCATTTGAATGAGACATGTGCAAGAGACAAAGCTACACATTTAGAAGCCAGTGACAGATAATACCTTAATAAATCCTAAAAATATCTCTAATTGTTTAAAGACTTTATTTTCCTCAGAGAGCTCACTTTTCAGTCTAAATTTAAACCCCAGCCGTCTCGACTGATATTTATTATGGATACTGCGGAGAGGCACTAACTCCAGCTTCAAACAGGAACTTCAAAAGGCAAAGCAATTACTATGCATACTCCGAACATATCCTTTTCACAAAGCCCTATTTCATTATTCCTCCTGCTCTAGAACAACAAGTTTGAAAGAAGTAGGAAGTGAAACTGGAGTCTTCTTCTGGTTCTCCAAACATCTGGTTTGGCCCTCGTTTTGAACAACGAGCATTCCCTCTGAGTGTAACAGGAGGATGTGCTTGCTGTGTGTAGGTAACGGAATAATCATTTTCAAATGTTTCCCCATCCAAATGTGATCTAATTACAAACACTTAAATTCAGCCTCTCAGTCGGACCACCGACCTTCAAGGGAGTTTGACTCCAGACGTTTTTCTAACTACTCATTTGATTCTCCCCCACTGCAGCCTCTAAGCCATTAAAATATATACAGTAACCGCTGCAAAGCGATCTCTTGTTTTACAGAAGTCGCATAAATTCCCCCTCTTGTCAAGCTATAATAGATGGTAGTAGGTGGTGCTGGGCGAGAAGAAGAGAGAGTGTCTGTCAGATGCGCCTTGATGTGTCTGCTCCATGGAGATGCTCTTGTGTTGTGTGGTTGCATTTGGCCAGTGTCATTTCCGAGGAATTTCCTGCCATCTGTGTTCAGTCGAATTCCCTTACAGATCTGGGTCTGATTGTAAATATTGGTTTCTGGCTGAAGAGATCTGTGAGTTTTGCACCACCAGCCCTCTGGACCACAATGAGAAGCTGCTGACAGGAGATGGGTAAACTGAATAGGCTGTGTTGCTTAAAGACTTGGAAAAACAAAATACTTATTCAGTAAATTGGCTGTTAAGGCCTTAACTGAGTTAACTATTCTTAGCACTGCATTATCAATATCAGAGCAATAACGAGCGCTGTTATTTATGGTTGATATTTTTGGTAAATATCAATATTGGAGAGCAAATATGTGCAATGATTTGCACTATTGATTTATGACTCATCTCCAAATTTATGGTATGCAAACAGTACAGTAAATCTTCTTAAGTTCTATTACGGTTTGGTTTTTGCTGTGTCACTCTTGCCACTCCTTTATCTTTATCCTTATTAGCCAATAAAGGCTAATGAACTGGAAAAACATTAGCATTTTAGTGTTAGCATCATGCAAGAGCCATTCTAATGTAATATTTATATCCCATTTAAATAAATATTTCATTGACTTTATTATCCACAAGAAAGTGTCTTGGGGTACAATACATTTTTGTAGCACGTTCTTGGCATTTCTCCTTAATGCAGTTAGCATGCTAACACTAATGTCCTCCACCAGTTCTTAAGATCCAGCTATTGCGGGCACAGTTTATTTATTAAAATGTTTTCAAAAATGTTACTAACAAAAAATTGCTTTTTCAAGCATGTACCATCTGTATTGTCAATGTAAAATCATTGCATGTGTTAAGTGATGTATTGTTTGACAATAATAATAATCAGAACAAATTTGTTCAATTTCCCAACTGAATTCAGTTGAAACAAAAAAAGCAAACATAAAAAGAGTAATTTAAACTTTTTAACACATATCGATTGTTTATGACATTTCAGGAAGATTTTAAAATAAGTTATGTCCAAGATTACTCCTTCAAATTGACAAAACCAAAAATATTATTTCCAGAAATGCTTTTTATGCATTTCTGGAAAATAAAAAAAACACTTTTCTCATCACTAGATTCTCTTTTTCCTCTAGTTCAATGCAGAGCGTATTTCTGTTTACTTTAGCGAAACTTCACTATGTTCAGATTCAGATTCTGACTGTGTCTGACCTGGAGTGTTAGTGTAGCCATCTTTGTTAGAGTCTATGCTTTTGTGACGTATTCCTTGTGCCCAGTTGTGATCCAGAGCACTAGGTTTAGAACTGCTCCACATTTTTCCTCATCAGTCTCATCTTAGTGCCAATGAGTCTCTTAGCTGCAGAAAACTCCAGTGTCCTGCATACAAGGTGGCTGCCTATTGTCAGCAGTCAGTGATTAAGATGAAAAAAAGACAAGAAAATGTGCCAACTTCGTTGTTGTTATTCAATCACTTCAGAATATAAGAAGAATGGCAAAAACACTTATTTTTCTGAGTCTCTGTTTTTCTGTCGGGATGACCCTGAATAATGTTTACCAGTATTATTTCAGAGGACCTGGCCGCTTTTTGGATGTAGCTCAAGCAGCCGCAAATGCTTCCATTTGAGGAAAAGAGGTTTTTGTACTAAATCCATGGGTTTATTTTTACAGCAGATTTATATACACTGGCTATTCTCATGAGACAAGTCAAGTAAACTTTAGCACATATACACACAAACCGATAGTCTCTAAATGTAATACTTAAATATAAACACATATTTTTTCCTTTTTTAAAATATATGTTTATTTTTTACTGTAGTTTGTAGAATTTAATAGGTTGTTGTTAAAGACATTTCTATTTTGACCAAAGCAGTTCCAAAACTCCAGACTCTTAACACATCAGATGCTCCATACATCTGATGCATAGATCCATACGTCTTGTGCAACTTTGAAGGCTCTCCTGATCCTATGCCAATGTCTCTGCTCTCTCTACTTGACCTAGGAGCTGTGTTTCGACTTTACAAACACGTCTGTCACCAAACTGGACATTTCTGTCACTCCTGTTCCTGTTGTTTTTAGTCTGGGGGTCCTTCAGGTCCACCGAGTCCGGCCAATGCTTTGTGCAGAGCGTGGCGTTTGCAGTCATGTGGCTTCTCTGTTAAATTAGAGGATGTGGTTTGTGCCACTTGTAAAACTTTGATTGTCTGTGATAAATCCTGGCCATGTACAAATTTGTGGGCACAGTGTATTTATTGCAGAAATTCTCTGCACAGAGTTGTTTCAGTTTGTGGGTTTAGAGCAGTTTGTTGACAGTGCTATTCTTATGATCTGAAGGTGTTTTAACATGAAAGGAGTTTTTGTTTAGAAAAATGAAAATTTAATATTTTTTTGGTTTCAATGTATTTATCACTATTGCCTCTTCTTCATGACCTCTCCACTTTATGTTTCTCACAACTTCAGCTGTTGGAAAATAAATAAGGAAAATTATCTTACACCGAGAATAATCTAGAGTGGTTCTCGGAAGTGTCACGTCGCTGTTAAAACTCCCAAGTTTTTTGGCATTGAAGAAAATGGGGTAACACTCTTTGATGCAGGAGTCCTGGGCTCGATTCCCAGCATGGCAAATTTGCTGCTTGTTTTTCCTTTCAATTATATGCCAAAAAAACTTTTAAAAAAAGTAAGAACATGATGAATCCTTTTTCAAAGCTTTTCTCACATACTGTAACACATTCAGGCTGCGCAGTTAAACAAGAAACTAACGAAGAAACAAATAAATCGGTTTTCACACAAAAATGTCAATAGTCCAGTTATATCAGTTTTTTCTCTCTTAAACCAATACATTGTTGAAGACAGGGGTTCATACAGGTTTCCGTATGTGGAAGGTGGCTGAAAGGAAGCCACATCTTGACTTGTTAATATCTCCCTTGCAAAAGTTCTCAGAAGACTGACTAATTCATACCAAAACTTTAATTTTGTTGATTTGGAAGTACGCTTGTACACACAGTGATGCTAAAATGTGAAACCCATCTTCATCCTCGGCATTCAAGGCAGACACCTGAAGGTTTCTGGTTAAAACTGACTGGTATTCAAAACTGTTAATAATTTTAGCACTTTGAAAAAAACAAACAAACCCAAGCTCTGTCTTAGCCTAATTAAAGTAACCCCACATAAACCAACAGAATGATGCTATCAACACCATGTTTCAAAGTGGCAGAATTAGTGTTAGTAGTTTCTGTGCCAATCATTTTGTTGCACAAAGCTGTGAGCACTCACTCACTCACTCACTCACTCACTCACTCACTCACTCACTCACTCACTCACTCACTCACTCACTCACTCACTCACTCACTCACTCACTCACTCACTCACTCACTCACTCACTCACTCACGCTTTCTCTTTCTTTGTTCTTTCTTCCTTTCATTCCCTCTTTCTTCCTTATTTTCCTTCCGTCGTTCTTTCTCCTGTCCTTTCTTCTTTATTTGCATGGGGACAAGTGTTGAGCATAAACAAAAACAGAACACTTAACATTTATAGCCTTAGTTAATTTGCAGTGTACATCCCCTGATGGGCCTTTAACAACATTCTTTCTTTCACACGGTTTTAGGAGAATTTACTTGGGACTAAGTTTTTCTTCTTTGCTTCTTCAACTTGTGGAGAATACAGGAGCCTATTGTTGCATGAAAAACACAAAATGTCCTTGTTGGAAGTTTCTGCTGCTTCATCTGTTTTGCTGTCAGGTTCTCTGCAGCCTTCTTAACCCATTTCCATGCTTGTCTTTTTAAAGATTTTTGGAGAACCTTCAAGTTGCACTGTCTCTAGTGTCCCATATTTTATTTAGTCATAAATGGCTGTTTTTATGGTGTGATGGTCTATAAAGAATATACTTTGTAACCTTTTTGTATTCTTCTCCTGACTGATAGCTTTGTATGATATACTTCAGATGTGTTGTAACTTCCAGAAAACAGAAATCCTACTAGGAAAGTAGAATGTTATTTCAAATTAGTCAGATTCAATATAATTGGTGGCAGGTGTGAACTCCATAAGACTGAAAGCAGTAAATGAATCAAAAGTTGCTTCAGCAAAATATTGGTTCAACAATGTGCAAATTTATGCAATCAGGTCGTTTCAACTTCCTTTTACATTTTCTTTTTGTTCTACTGTTGAATTGTAGACAATACATTATAAGTGGAAGTAGGTTTGAACTTTATAATGGCCTCATTTTTTTTTTTACATTACAAAAATCTTGCATTTTAACAAAGCTGTGTACAATTTCAAAGCCACTGTATGTGCACAATAAGCATTTTAGATACAAATTTTATTGAGGCGTTTTAAAGAAACGCGTTCTCTATTTCTTTACAGTATTTACAGTACAATCCTCTTATTGCACCTAAAGGTCTGCAGAAATATATCATTAAAACTTACCTTCAATTTCAATAGATTTTGAAACGCCAACACTGTCAAGGTGCCACCACCAGGTGGTGACAAGCACTAGTGTAAAGTTTTAATTATGTTAATCAGTAAAGTGATTGGTTTGCTGCTTTTTGCAACATTTTACTTTTTGTAACATTTTACAGCCTGAAAGATTCACTTTCAGGCTGTGCAGAAAAGAGGAAGATCTCCACCTCCACCCAGTGACACATTCTCTGCTGTGTCTGTGTTTGGCTGCCAGTATTCCCCTCTCTCTTAGCTCTGTAATAGGTGCTGGTCTCAGGATGTGGTGGGCTCTGAGTCTGGCACTGCAGTGGGCTGGGAGGGGTGGATCAGTGGAGTTGGTGGTGGATTGGTTTATTACTTCCAGCTATCTGTTTGTGTTCCTCACTTGTTTAATGTTGGACCCCTGTTTCCCACCAGGTGCTCCCATTCTGTAAAAGGCGGGAGAGATTATTTGCCAACCCCTGTGCTCATCAGTGTCTCTCCAAACTGGGGCTGCTGGGCGTGGACCAGTCATTTCCACATAGAGGACTGTTTGTATGTCTGTTCTCACTTTTTATTAAGTCATATTGCGTTTTAGCCAACAGTTTTTTCTGGTCTCGGAGGAATCTTCAATGTGAATTTTGGTGATACTTGTGTATATTGAGTCTGTATATTTGGCTGCAGAAATGTGGGTATTACAGAACCTTACAAAAGTATTCCCTTCCTAGAATTTTTTTTACATTTCATCACATTACAACTACAAACTTTAATGTGTCATGTTGGAATTTTATGAGATAGAACAACATAACATGGTGCATATTAGTAAGACGGACAGAAAAAGATTGCAGGTTTCCATTTTCTTTTTGAAAAAAATGAAAATCTGAAAAATGTGGATGCATTTATGTTTCCCCATTTAAATGCAATTCTTTCGGAGAATATCACTAGCAACTCTATATTTAGAGAGGGAATAGCAGAGTCTCACTCAGAGTGGATGAAAAGTGTCTGAGAGCAGCAATTTTGAAGGCTTGGCATCAGTTTTTAACTTGGATTAAGTCTGGACTTTTTATTGACTTTGACTAGGACAACAAAAGCATACTTTATTGGAAACTCTTCTGTTGTGGCTCTGGCAGTATTTTTAGGGTTCTCTCTCTACCCCAGTCTCAGTTTTTTTGCAGCTTCTTACTGGTTTTCTTCCAGGACTGCCCTGAGTAAATCAACTATGTTTCCTATTCCTACTGAAGATAAGCATACAGAATAATGCTGCCACCGCCATGTTTAATCATAAGGATCGAGGCAGTTAGGGATGTTATTTTTCCCTACAAAACAATGTGCATTTAGAGATTTATGACCAACATAACACATAATTACGGTGTCCCCTGGCCTAACCTCTCTTTTTAGCTGTACGATAAGTAGTGGAGGCTGAATACAAAAGCACACCGCACTTTCAAGTTTTTATTTGTTAATCATTTTGAAAACCATCAATTAAATTTCTTCTACTTCACAATATTGCAGAGACGTTTGTGGTTGTAATGTGACATATTGTGACATGAATACTTTTAAAGGTCACTGTAATATATGACCAAGCAGACCATGAGAAAATAAGGAGGAATTGACATGGAAGCTTCTGAGCAGAGAGATTCAGCCACAACAAATTAATTTAATCCTTATGAAAATTCTCATGTGTTCTCAGGCATATAACCCCGCTACAAAAACACTCATATCTTTGTGCTCCGGCAGTAATATTGTAGTTTTCTTCCCCCTGTCTTCTCGCTCTCTGCACCTGCTTTAGAAGGCACTTTCTCCCTAGACGTTGTTATTTTTCATTTACTCGTGCCCTCGGGTTTTAATCGTACATCCATTACTAAGCAAACAAATAAGTTCCGGGACTATGCCACAGACACAAATATAGACATGAGTTATGAGATTCAGAGAAGCCGGGGAAGGCTTTAGGAGCTAATGCAGAACATCTGCACTGGACAAGACGCACAAACCATGTCATCCCGAGACAAAGTCCTTGCAGCCACGCTCGTATCCATGTTGACCTGTCTCATGATGGGAGAAAAGGACTGTGGCAGATGTTGTTGTTGTTGGGAGCAGACAGGAATAAAATGATCTTTATTATCAGTTTTTAAGTGCTGAATGTTTTGATTTATGGAGCCAAAGTGGGGCCATTTGAAGTGTCACCCAGGATTTCCAGAGGCATCCGTCTTGCGGTTCTGGCAGCTCGTTGTACCTTGAGTTCAGATGTATGCATCACTTTGCCGACGTACCGACTAACAGCCCGCCAGACCCCCCGCCCCGACCCTCTGTACAGTGCTGCACACCTCCGATTGCTCCCCTTTCCTCCTCTTAAAGCATCCATCCATCTTCACATCTGCTTTTCATTGGGGCCTGCATGTCTCCAAAGACTTGAACGCATTAAGCGCTGGCACAAGTGCGGTCTCACTCTGGCACTTAACACAACGGTTAGGTGACTTAAAAGGGAGAGGCGAGAATTATAGAAAATGATGTGTCACCAAAATAAAAAATCGCTCCAGATTACCACCAATTACACTTAATAATGCTGTCCAGAGCATCTGTTGATCAGATGGTGGGCTGCTCTGTCGGTGGGGAAATAATTACTGCAGAAAGACTGAGAATAGGAAAGCCTCATTGAGGGAGACAGCAACATATAACAATAGGAGGATGCGGTTGGGGCTCTTCAGTATTGTATGGATTGGAATGCTTTGTATGGTAATGCAGTCATAACAAAATATCTCGGGGATAATAGCCATGCTGTTCCACGGGGGTTTAGTTCTCCTAGATTGGAGACACATGTCTGCTCTTTATTAGTCATTTATTAGTCAGTGAGGGAGACTTTTTAGCCAAGGCACAACACAGCCGAACTCGTTGTCGATTCTGATCATCAGCCCTCGAGGCAGCGGGAATAGGTGTACAATTACAGCTCAGCCTCCCTGGCAGTAATCTCCGATGTGAAATTGATGCAGTTATGCAAAGTGAGCCTTGAGATCTGTGTTACTGCGGTCAAAGTAACCCCAAACTTTTCTCTTAAAGTCCTGAGTTGGGCTCTCTCATTGTCACTATTTTCAGGTATGCATTCATTCATTGTTTCTGCATTTTGCCTCATTTCTCAGCGTCCTATGGTCATAGCAGCTGCATTAATCACCAGGACAAGGATTAAGAAGACATTTCTACTCACAGACCTGATGGATTGAGTTCCATAACGTTGTGAATTGTTCTCTCACCTGATGTTTTCTTTCTTTTTTACAAAAACATTCAAGCTTGATGAATGGATTGCATCAGATCAGGCTTGTCAGAGGTTGACTGGAACACCGCCTCTGCCAGACAAATAATCAAACACGTCCTCAAACAAATCTTCAAATAACCATGTTTATCCAATGATGTACATAAACTGATATGTTGCTTTATTCATGTGAATGTGCTGGTTTGATGCATTTCTTCCCATGTAGCATGCAGCTGAATCAGAAATGTGCATGTGCTGCGTAAAAAGACTCATGGCCTACGACACATGTTGTCTGTCTGACATTAAATCAAACTAAACTTTTCCAGGTTTTAAGTCAGTTAGGATTGTCAACCTTATATCAATTTCCAAAATGCCAGAAAAACAGACAATACTTAAAAACAGATTTTTTTCTGTATTACTTTCTTTGTCAGCAGTCGACAAATCCACCAAGATTTGGGAATCTTTCTCATCATTTTGGCATTTAGCAAATAAAAATAAGTCGAGTAATCCAAACTGACATGAAACATTTAGATTAACTTTTTTTTTTTTTTTTTTACAGAGTGTATAAATATCTGGTGTCAAGTATACGTGGAAACACAAAGCAGGTTTAATCTCAGGTCTCCTCCTGAACTCCTCTGCTTGCTGTCATCCTTTTCTGATGCTTGCAGAAGAGAACGTGGTGCTTTAATTATACAGGAGAGGAGCCAGAGTGAGAAATTGATACCATGTGATGACATTTATGGAGCGGAAGATACCACTTTAGAAGTAACAGGGTGTTAATAGCCATCATGTTAGGAACACTGTGTCTTGCCTGTTCTGAAATGAGCTACATTTCTTTTTAGGGCTGCATTTCACACAATAGAGTCCTTATTTGTGTGTGCGTTGTTAGCTGGCATTGCCAACATCAGTGGCTCTTTGTGTGGATGAGCCAGCACATCTGTATACAGTCTGTCTTTACCGAAAGACACACTTGCCCCCGGTGTTTCTGGCACTGTCCCGCATCTTCTTTTCACCATTCTTCTTTCTGCATCCCTGTTTTCCACGCCCTTAAGTATGTTTTTTCTAATTGAGCCTGAATGCTTGCAAATGTGTATGTTGTTGCACCATCCCACCGTGCTTGTTTTTAGATGTGCTTAGCAGTTTCTGGATGCTGCTAAATTCAGCTTCCATCAGCAGAATTACAATCATTTGAATCCAAAAAAAGAAGTTTTTTTCTGGTTCAGTTTTGACTAAGAAGCATGAAGCATGTCATCTAGCATGAAATTGGTGATTTGTATATGTTGGTGTTAGAAATGAAACCCATCAGAGTGTGGAGGCTGATTCCCAATTAGGTGTGGGCTAGAATAATCTGCAGTAAAAACACAACATTCTCGCAATTTTAATATAAAAATAAAGATCCCTTTATTAAAAAAAAAAAAGTTAGTCAACCAGCTTGTTTGTAACTGTTGTATAATTTGTGACTTGAAAACTTTCCAAACAGTTAAACTGGGTTGAACAACGCAGTATGCCATTTATTCACAGATTTATGACAGGAAATTGACTGAGAGAGAAGGAGTTTCTGGGCAGGTGTAATGAGAAATATCACCCCACGCTTTGCCAATGAAACTAGGGTTTTAAAGTTTTAATTTTTGAGTTTTTAATTCCCCATTCAAGCTATTCAAACTTAAAATCAGCTGATTCCAGTTAATTTATTTTGTGCAACCATGCTTTATAAAACTTTGTTAGATATAAAAAAGCACAACAAACCAGGTATCCTAACATCAAAACATTACTCACTGAAGTTTCTCAAAGGTATAATATGAATGGATGACTGAGGGAGATTTAAAAAAAAATTATTATTATTGAGGTTTTCCAATAGCATAATATGAAAAATATCCCAACCTACAGCCAAAAAGCAATCTGAAGTTTGATAAATTTAAAGTGGTCATGCTCGGCAGCCCACCCAGAAAGTGCAAACTAAAGAAAACAATCTTTTGATCTCCAAAAAAAGTCCCTCAATCGTTCATCTGGTTGAACACCCTTTACCTGTCAGTCCTGCTGCCTGTCTCACATTTCTTCTTGGCCTCTGATGCTCCCTCCACCTCCTGATCAAACCAAGCTCCAACACACAATGAATTGCTCAGCGCTGAATTACCACGGCACATTCAATATAAACTGAATTTTCTGTTTGGGTCCCATCCAAGCCACCATATGCCATTTCCTCCATCGGAGTGTGACTGATTTTGTTAATGTAGCAAAGCCTTAAATCACTGCAGCGCCGACTTTCAGCAAAAGGGAAGGAATCGAGACCTTTAACACTCATTTACCACTCTGACTTTAAAGCCCTAAACACTCAGAAAGTGTCTTTATGATGGATAATCTGAGTACATATAGTTTTGGCATTAAAATAAATGTTGGACCCTAAAGTAAAGACTGTCGTATTAAGTGGTGTAAAAAGGTTTTTACCTCAGGAGTGATAATCTTTCCAAAGCAGCTTGCAAAAATTTTTTTATATAAACCCATAAATGCTAACTAAATCCTTTTAATATTCTCATTGCCTCTCTACACAGTTGTTGTGATAAAGAGATAAATAAAAAGTAGGGCCGAGACTTTAAGTGAAAATGTTAACACAATTTATTTCCTTTTTTTTTTTTTTTTTTTTCATACCAAAGTCTTGAGCTGGCACCTTTGCCTTGTGTTTCCTGGTATGCCTTTAGATCTGACACACAAGAAGCATAAATGACAAAGCTGCTTGTCTTGGCCCACTGGGGTTTAACATTTGCTTGACAAGACAATCTGATGGGAGACTGGAAAAGACTGTCGTTGTGCAAAAGGAAGTTAGCCTATCATCAAAGCTACTCTAGTTTAAAACAGCATCTGTTGCAGAATCATAGATGCCCCCAAGCTAATGTGAGAAACAACACTCCATATTTCTAACAAAGTTTTTTTGTTTTTTTAATCAGAGAAATTACATGGATGATCAGGGATTCTTAAAAAAATTAAAAGTTGATTGGGTATATTAGAACTTTGCACCAATCTGATGATTTAATAACCGAGATAACAAATTAAAAACAATAAATGTCTTTTATGATGTGCTTGTGTGTCTCTTAATTAAAAATATATTAGCAAAAAGGGTTTATGAATAAAAAATGTTAGTTATTTTGCCAACATGTGGTTTTCGATTAAAATGCGACGAATTACAAACCCTGCAATTAACTTGATTACAGATTTTAATTGAGTCCCACCACTAATAAAAAGACAAGTTGAATTTCTCTGAATGTCGCTCAACTTGGCAAAATGTAATGTTTCAAGTGTTGATGACTTTTATGTGTTTTATTTGTTTTTGTGTTTTTATGATTCAAAGCATACTTTAAGTCGTAAAAACAATAATGCAGTTCAAAGCGAGCACTTTGAACTGCCTCATTGTGGAAATGTGCGACACAAATAGACTTGATTGAATGATTGAACTCTGGTCCTCATGGCCACAATCCTTATGTTTTAGTTGCGTCTATGTTCTCTCACATCTGACTCAAACGATTGCCTTATCTTCTGAATGCTAGCTAGTGCTTTTTATGACCGTTTATCAGCCAATAACGTATGTCTGGGTTATGGCAGAAAGGAAGCACGCAAAGGCATGAGGACCAGTGCTGGGAAACGTCGATCAAATGCACAAACTTATGCAGGAAAAGACAGCAGTGGTTTCATTCAAGGATGCAGATAATGTGGCGTGCTTCCTCACCAAGTCAGATTTTTTGAGCAGTTGACCTCTTGATAACAGAAGGTCAGTCTTCTTTCTTACACCGTCCTTAAAGTTTTACTCTACGTCTTGAAGGCTTTATGCAGAAATATCTAGAGGCAAAAAAAGGGAAACTTTTCCAAAAGCAATAGTGGCTACTGCACCCTTGATGGCATTGCTAACCTCAAAATGCTCTTTAAATTACTTCTATACTAAAAATAAATGGGAAAAAATAAAATTTTCAACAAGTGGCAAGCGTCATACCAGTTTTAGTCGCCCCTAGCGTATCTATTAGAAAGAGACTGGTCACCTCTTGATGTCTGTGACTTATATCTGAATGGATGAACCCAATCATCTTTCCTATTATCACCCTTTTATTCATAATTGCCTGTCAAATCTCTTTATATTGGTAATATTCTAAATTACTCATAGGATTGTTTCTCATTGCGTTGCTTTAATTGAATGTGGTATTAACCTCTTGGCATTCTTGTTTATTTCCAAATGGATTTATTCATATTTTTATTCCTTAAAAGAAACCTACTCTGACAAAAGCATCAAAGTTGTATTCTACAGCCAGAAATGCCCTACATATTGTGAAGCGGTGCTTTGGGTGAGGCCACTATAGTTTGTTTTGAGATAATGATAGCTTTCAGTTCAGGCCTCATTGACCACCTGGCAGTCAGATGAACCGCTTTTCATGTCGGCATTTTTATTTGGTTGCTTTTTTATTTACTTTATATGCAAGCGGTAAATGCGTAATTATGAAACGCAGCTGCTAATGTCAGTGATCTTCAACCTAATTCATGTACCCTCTGCCCTGCTTTATTGATTGTTCCTGACTATTAGAGAAGGAAGAAAAACTTGGCTTCTCATGGGCACGTCTTGAAACCTTTATACAGAAATAAACTTGTACATAAATGGCAAATATCGAGCCAAAAAGGGAATGGGGGAAGGAAAAAAAAATGAGAACACAGAGAATTTGCCAAGCAGAACAATTTTTATTGCTTAAAAACAGACGAGGGCTGAAAGTCCTCTGTTAACGGCTCTGAGTGAAACCAGCGGTGTTGCTGCAGTCCCCAGGCGATGGTGAACTGTTTGCATAGCTCGTGCCTCCTCTCTGCCTCTTTGTGTTTCTGCTTTGAACCATGACAAGACAAATGCCGAGCAGAATGTGGACAGAATAAGTGAAGGAAATGTTTGTAAAATTCTAGAGGAACATGACCACAGATGTTCTTATTTTTTCCTTTTTTGTTAATTTTTCTAGCCTTTTTCCTAAATTTAAAAACATTCCCTCCCTGTCTGTTTTTTTGTGTTATTTTTCCATGTTTCTTTTATTGTTTTTTCCATATTTTTCTTGTGTTGCAAAACATACAATTCTAGTTATTGACTCTTTTTTATATATATATTTGTGTCTTTGCTAAAGTAATCCACAAACTTGCATTTAAGCCATTATTGTTTCTTAACCCTCTTCTTAAATTATTCTCCAGTACTTTTTCCGCTGTTTTCTTTCACCTACATGGCGTTTGAGTTACTTTATCAATATAGGCTCATGCTGTGTGATAACATTGTGAATAATATTGTTAAGAGAAAATTAAATTTGTGAAATTGAGTTAAAAATTGAAGCGGGGAACGTGTGGCCTGTGTCTGCACGAGTGTGTGGGGATATCGCCTTACCGGTCACAAGCATTTCCAAACACACACACATGAACACACCTAACACACACTAAACCTTTTCATTCTCACACACTTTTTGTATCTCGTCTTATTCTTTCGATACTATAATCCAAAATCTTCCTTTAGGAATAATAAAACATGCAATGAAATTACTTTCAAAGTCAACAATGCCACATTCTCAAATCCCGCTTTTGTGTAATTGCTTTAATTCTTATCGCAGGCATGACTTAAATCTATTTTTCTTTAAAGCAAATAGTTCTATATTAAGATAATTTAACTACTGAATCCCTTTTTTTCACAAAATGTCTGAATTAATTTGTCTTAAATTTTACAAGAGCAAAGTAAATCTTACTCGTTAATCGGAATGAAAATTAACACATTGTTTTCAAAACTGTCTATAAGAAGACACCAAAGTAGTAAAGAGAGTATATCTGTGTGTAAGTTAATTTCTTGTTAAACCCAGATGTTTTGCATGGAACATTAATAACAACCTGCATAATGAAGACCAAGAAACACATCAGACAGGTCATGGATCAGGTTGCGAAAACGTTGCATTCTAACCTCTGAAGATCTCATAGTGCACTTTAGTCTATCAACTGAACAAATGGAAACCTACTGACTCATGGCCGTCCACCTAAACAGACAACAGTAAAGACAACATTAATCGAAGGAGGAGCCAAGAGGCTCACGGTAACTCAAGGCGCTTCACAGCTCCAATGAGGGAATCTGTTGACAGGAAATCTATTGAAGAATGTGCTCTCTTGGGATGCTGTGGTGGCGCAGGGGTTGAGTTCAACCCACATAAGAAGGCTTTAGTCACAGGTTCGATGCCTGGCCTGGTGACCTTTGCTGTATGCTATCTCTCTTTTCTTACTTTCCTGTTTTAACATTTTCAAATAAAGACCACTAGAGCAAAAAAAAAAAAAAAAAAAACTTTAAAGAAAATAATATGCTCTGGTCAGATGAGAACAAAACTGGTCTCTCTGGCCCATCTCCAAAACTCAATGTTTGGCAGAAGTCTTATAAGACTCGTCATTTTGAACATAATAGACCCACAGAAACATGGTAATGGCAGAGTGAATCAATCTCATCTTCTGTAGGAACAGCAAAGTTGTTTAGAACTGATACGAAGATGAATTGAGGGCAATGCTGGAGGAAAACCTGCAAGAGGCTGCAGAAAAATCTGAGTTGTTTGAGCAGAAACATCAACTGCAGACGTACAGCGAGAGCTACAATGGAATAGCTTAAGTTATGTTAAACAGTCCAGACCTAATTCCAATGAAAAGGTTATCACAAGATTTGAAAACTGATGTTTGTTGATGTTCTCCACCCAATCTGACTGAACTTAAGCTATTTTGTGAAGACAAATATTGGAGCTATTTTAGTCTCTAGATTCACAAAGAGCTGTTAGAGCACATCAAAGACCTGCAGGTATAATTGAAGCAAAATATGGTTTTGCAATGTTTTGTGTGTGTATACCACATTTGAAATCTATTAAGTTTTCTGATTTATAATCATTCTCTGCTTTGTGCTGCTCTCTTTTGTAAAATCTTAAAGACATAAACTGAAGTTTGAGGTTACAATGTGACATAGTGTAAAAAACTTGAAATGATATGAGCTATTTTGCAAGACATTGTACATAAATTGGTCAGCGTTTACAAATTGTGCCATAAATTATGTCACGCTTACTGGTAGGAGAATCTGCACAAACTACATTTATTTATCCAAAATGAAAATATTGCTGTTTGGAATAAAAATCCCTAAAGTACTCCAGTGATGGTAGTGATGAATTTATCTGGCATGATTGTTACTACTATACATGTTGCACTTTGCCAGAAAGCTCTCCATAGATCACTCAGGGTTACCGATGTGACAGCCAACATTTATTCCTCAAGAGGTCCTACACAGTATAATAAGATTTCAACACACCACTGAAGGCACGGATCCAAGTTCAAACTCATTGTTCTTCCAGGAAAACCTGCACATGACTGAGCAATATCTGCTTATATTGCACACATGAGCAATTTAAGCAGATTTTATTTATTTATTTTTTTTTTTATCATCATTTTGCAATGACACGGAATCGCTGGTTTGCTTTGCAGAAACAAAACTGTGATGTCAGCACATTTCAGGGATGAATAGTGTCCTTATCTAAATAGTGAACATACACTCTGATCAGGTCTGAAGCAGACTGCTTAGCTGTTTTGCTCTTGTTTGTCTTCTAGTTAATGGGGCCTACTGCTCAGAGAAGGATGGCAGCGCTGAGCTGAGCGATGCCGAGGGCACCCTAATGCGATGTGGGCAGAGCCTGCCACTGCCAGCGGGGGGCCACTCAGAAGGGCTCTACCCCCCGAGCCTCCACTGCAGCAGACCAGCATCCGACCTCCTTCTGCAGAATGGCCCGCACCATGAAAGCAGGTAAAACTGTCACAACTGCTTGCTTTTTTTTTTTCATTTAAAGTTTTGAATATGACTTAATTTGAACATAGTGTTTCTGATAAAATGCAGATAAATTATGTTGATGCAACAAGTGATCGTGCATACATTATTTACACAAATGCAATTAATCGCTATGCAAATCTTTAATATTTTGAAGTATATCAAAGCAGATTTCTTGATAGCAGCTTTAACATATTTGTTGCCACCAACATACTATTCTTTCATATTGTCTCTCAATATCATCTATAGAGCCAAACAGGTAAAGATGCTTCTAAGTAAAAAGAGCGGTGACCAATTCTTTTATTAAAGACACTGATGACATGGTCTCCCCTTGCAGTTCTCTCCAATCCTGACTACCGTTGGCTCTTTTCTTTCTTTTCCTTCCCTGGTAAACTCAGGGGAAGGGACAAAGACGATAGCTGCATGAGACAGACAGGAGAAAAGCGAGCTCTTCTCACATCACTCAGGGGCTTTGGACAAAATCCATAATGATCCAGCTGACAGGAATGATTATGTCGGAGATCACAGCAACGCATGGGGAAACATGACCCGGGTTATCCATTCAGGAGGGCAAAGATTCCCACCATAATACACAGTATTGTAAACGGCGACCCTTCATAGGGCGCAATTATGCCACCAAAACAGGTGACTCCTTATTTATCCCCAATGCTGGGTTGGGTTTAACCCCTTTGTGTCATCAAAGCCTGTCAGATGGACACACTAGCCAGTGGCCTCTCAGTCTCAGAAGCCACCCTTACCTCCCCCGTCTCACTCTTCTTTGTCTTAAATGCTCATTCATATCCTCTCACTACAAGAAGATCCTATTTCAGTTATTCATAAGACAACTCTGGATCATAGATAGGCTGTGCTCCATGATTTGTAACATAACTTTGCAGTTTTGTTTCATTTGTAGCTCCGCCATGGTGTACATAAGGTTTGTCTGAAACATTTTGAGAAGAATGAGTCAGTCTGTGTCTGTCAACGGAAATAAAACTAGTACAACTCATATTGCGTCTCCCTTACAGAAGCACCTCCACCTTCCAGAGAGCCCCGCCTGGTACCAGTATGGCTCTCTCCTCTGCCCCTTACCCGATTAAACAGGAGAACTCAATCGGACACAAGACCTCCGGCGTTCAAGGCCAGTCTCAGGCTGCATTTCAGGCCTGTAGGGCAGATCAAGCTTTGGACGCATCGAGAGACGATATAGCTGCGGCCCTGCATGCTAGCACTAACGGTAATGGCGTATGCACGGTCAGCTGTGCAGGTAGTACCGTGTCAGGAGATGCGGTGCAACCTTTTAATAATGGAGATGGCTCCTCCCCACTGGCTTTGTCCCCAACTGGCTCCCATCATTCAGCACGTCTGCTCAGCGCTAGCGATGTGAAGAGACGCTGCCTTTCCCTGGCCTCACAGTCTACTGCCGCTGCTGGCACCAGCAGCGTCGCCCCAACGGGTTCACCATCAGCCACTGGCACGACCTCCAACGAGATCAATATCACCGCACCCATCTGCTCCTCCTCCCAGATGTCGATGGTTGCCTGCGTCAACGGATTCCGCGCTAACCTCTCCCCCAGCAACGCTAGTAGCGCCGGCTTGTCTTCGTCGTCCTCCTCCTCTTCTTCTACATCCCCACCCTCTATCTGCTGCCAGCGGGAGGCCCCCCGGAGACCCCCACGTCACAGCAGCCCCCAGCAGTCATCACTACAGGAGAGCTGTCAACTGTCCTCACCCGCCGCCTGCCTCCTGTCCCTGTCCGCCTCCTCATCCTCTTCTTCGGCGTCATTAGTGGAGCCGGAGTCAGGCCTAGGGCAGAGCCTGGGGCTTTGCGAGGAGCAGGTCTCCATGCTGCGGGGGCTTGGGGCTGGAGGAACAGCCGAGGAAAGTGAAGAGAGAGGCTTGGATGGGTTGGGACTACTGATGAGTGGGGCCCTTATGTCTGGGACATTGAGCTCCAGTTCTGATGCCGGTTGCCTGTTGGATGGAGGTCAACGATGTGGGGCAGCTCTCAAGCAGGAACCTCTTGATGACTTCTCTCCAAGTGAAGATGAACTCTTCCAGCACCACTATCACCACCATCATCACCTAAGTGGTCGCACTGGGCACCACCGTCACACTCCCCACCCATCTCGATCTGCCATGCCTCCTCCCTATCACCTGCACCAATACCCGGGCCCCAGTCATGGGGGGCCACTGCAGCACCAGAGTCAGCAGACAACACAAGCCTCCTCTCTGGCATTAAAACAAACCTCCGGAGGCCCCCCTGCCACCCACACAACCTCGGAGCGCGAAGACGTCAGAGGAGGAGCGCAAACGGATAAGCAGGTGTGTCGCTGGATTGACTGCAGCGCTGCTTACGAGCAGCAGGAGGAGCTCGTTAGGCACATTGAGAAAGTCCACATTGACCAACGTAAAGGAGAGGACTTTACCTGTTTCTGGGCCGGCTGCATTCGCCGCTACAAGCCCTTCAATGCCCGGTACAAGCTGCTGATTCACATGAGGGTCCACTCGGGAGAGAAACCCAACAAGTGCATGGTGAGTCACCAAAAAAACCCCAAAAACAATCAATTACCATTCTGCAGAAATGGTGGTTTGACATTCAACCAATATGTTTAAAATAACTGAGTGTTCCCTCATTGTCACCTTTCAGATTTTCTTAAATCCTTTTTAATCCCTTTCAGATTTTTGGTTTTTGAGGCTGACATCCTCAGAACAATGTTTTCTTTAAAACAAAAACAACTGCATTTATAGAAAAATACTACAAAGCCCTCCGGGGACATGGGAATTTTTTTTCCTTTGCATTCCCTCGCAATAATCTACTGATCAGTTATGTGGAATAATTGAATACTGTAAGCATTTCTTACGGTGGCCGCCGTACTTTCTGCCTTAAAACCAGGTTATGTAAGGTTTTTCCATAAATGTTAATATCTCCTTGTGAAATATCTGAAGTTTTACATCTTTTTCTTTAGGTTGGAAAGGCACCAAAAACCTCTGATGTAAACAGAAACTTTCCGTAAGCAAGAAATAAATAAAAATACATCCAAACTATTTGGACTAGTTCTGAGTTATTATCGCAGGTAACAAGTCATCTGACAGTTTTGATTGTGTCTCTATTGTGTTCTGAATGATTTAAATGGCCATTTTCATGTTCATTTCCATCTCAACCTTAACAGATATGAACATGCAGTGAATAAATTTATTTTCAATCACGACTTAATAATAATAATAAACACCTTTTCACTGAGGCTCTGTAAGAGCCATATGAATGAAATAAGTAATTATTGATATGACAGGAGCACACGGCTTTGACATTTGGGTGGTGGGTCTGTCGTTGTGGGGGTGGCTGTCATCAAGTATGAATTGAAGGTTACTGGCCTGCTGGCTTTGTGTGTGTGAGGAAGCGGTGAGCGCAGTGGTCAGTCCTTGCAAAGTTTGGAGCATGATAATCAAAATGGAATAAATCGATAACTGTGACAGAACAAAGAAATGTTTTGGAGTTGATTGATACACGGACAGATGAGATTCCCCAAGTTAACCCACTGTGGCCCTCGACCACTATTAGTTTGACGTGTTTTATAATAATAAAACGTGTTTATTATTATTAAGTCTTTGGTGCAAAAAACTGATTGAGATGGAACTGAACAAGAAAACAGCCCTTTAAAACATTCAGACAACCAACACAACAGAGACACAATCAAAACTGTCTGATGACTTATACCTGTGATAATAACTCAGAACTAGTCCAAATAGCTTGGATGTATTTTTATTTCTTTCCTACTTATGGGAAGTTTCTGTTTATATCATAGGTTTGTGGTGCCTTTCTAACCTAAAGAAAAAGATAGAAAACTTTAGATATTTCACAAATTGATATTAACATTCATGGAAAAACCTCACATAACCTTATATTAAACCAGAAAGTACAGCAGCCACTGTAAGAAAGGCTTACAGTCGTCAATTACGCCGCATGAACTGATCAGTGCAGTATTGCAAGGGGACGCTAAACCTTTTGCGAGGGAACGCAAAAGTTTTGCGCGGGAACTCAAAAGAAAAAAAGAGTCTATTTCTTTATTGGTAGAGCTCCAGTTTCACACGTGCTCTTACAGATCAGCAGGAAACTGTCACTCCCTCCACATCCATTTACAAATAGAAAATTCCTTCCACCCTACGACAGATTTGGTCCAAACACACTATTAGTCCACAAGTTGTGCAGGGCTGAAGTCTTGTTTATTTTCACAAGTGCTTTGCTGTTTTTCTGAGAACAGATTCAGATTCTGAAAATCCAACACGAATGGGAAACATAACCAAACAATGCCCACTTCTGATCCGTTTAAATGAGAGCTTTAAATTTTTAGCTGTCTCACAAATATGAAGTGAAATGGCTTCCAAGCCACACACAAGTAGAAATGTAGTAATCTGGTTAAAGGGAGCCACAGAGAGATGGTCTGCAATATTTGCCCATCTTGCTTAATATGATGTTTTTCATTTTAAGCTCTTGTCAGGTTCAGTTAAGGTAGAAAACTCCTAAACATCCTAACCTGGTTAATAGAGAGTTCTTGTATGTTTATCAAGTAGTTTAAAATCTAGTATTAACTTTAAACTCTATTGAAAATTCACTGACCTGCCGCTTCCTTGGGTAAAATAGTTGGAAATTTTCAGGGCAATCGCCTCTATTGCAGAAGCAGTTTCTGCATTTCATTGGTGTTGGATGTTTGCAATTCCAGAAAACTGCTGTACAAAAATAAACGCATACAAGCTTCAAGGAACTGAAATAATATTGGTTAAAACAATGTGAGAATATTCCTTCAAAAGAATAAGAGAGACTGATGAATTCATACTGAAAAGAACTACAGTGAACCTCTGCCTCTCTTCAATTTAACATTCACAAGTTTATGGATTTATGTGGATTTTTCTGTGGAATCTAACTCCAAATTATTCACAAAAAATGTTACCTGTTTGCAGATCTTTTGGCAGAGCATATCTAGAATGCTTGAAAGAAAACGCAACTTTGGAAACTGACGTATCAGACAACACAATATCTTCTGTTGTCTGCAAAGCAGCCAAATTCAGGAGCTCCATTTATTTTCCATGGTGCTAATTGGCAGTATACCCCCAAGAGCAAATATAAGGAAGACCAAGGATGTTAGCTTCTGTGGTTGTGATAAGATAGTTTCCGCTGTGCACATTGATGCATATAAAGGTATATTTAGTAGTTTGAACTATTAAGCCAGGGTGTTTTATGTGGTTTTGGACAGGTCTCCAGTATTCACAAATTTCATCTTTTTGCAGGCGGTTAAGGTTCCTATCCCCTGCAGATACCTGGGGGTCCACTGAACTGAGTTGCTGCTAAAGCAATTTCAAAAATATCTTAGATCAGAACTTTGTGTTTTCCACACTCACTTCATTTTTGGAAGATAAATGACTATAGAATATGTTGCATGTTTTTGTGGGGTGGGAGCACCACGAAGCATTAGTGTTTAGGGTACCAGCAGCAACAGTCCAGTCTACTAACCTGGACTGTTGCTGCTGGCGCCTCGGCCTACATCAACTGCTCACCCATTTACGGAGCACTGCAGAGGATCTTACATTATGATTTATCTTTATTTACAGTCTGACTTCTTTGTGTAAAGTTCATGTATGCCATTATTTCTTGCATGGAAAAGATATACATGTTCGACTAAAATAGGGGTTTCAACTTCCTTAAACACCAAGAAAAATAAAATAAGCCCAATTAAATCTGTGCCACTAATCTTTGTCTGATTTGCAGTAGACTCAAAAAAAGTATATATATATATATATATATATATATATATATATATATATATATAAAACACAATATTAAGAAATATATGCATTTCTTAATATTGATACATTTAACCAGCTGGAAAATAGGTTTCTCGTATTCAGAATCTCTGATTACTATTTTTTCTAAATTACCTCTTAGGTAATTTGACTTTCCAACAAGTAGTTTTTCATGGCTTGCTTTTTTTTTGTTTTGGTTTATTTGACTTATTATTGTTGCAGATTTATCTTTTCCATCAGTGCTGTCAAATCACAAATGTGCAATGCGTGGAAATATTCTGCATACACACTCCAGGGTGTGACAGTTTTTTGGGGATGTTTTTCATATGTGAAGTTCAGAACAATTTGGCTCATTGTGGACAAACCTCTGAACTCTCAGACAAGAGACACTGAAAATTCTGCAACGCACCTTAACCTCTCGATCACCCTTATTGCAACAGCATAAATGCACAAACTGAGAAAGCTAAAATGGGCCCATTGTTTGCTTTGAGTTTCACAGTCTGAAGGATTGATGCTCGCACACTATGTTGGATTGCAATGCATCAAGGAGCAAAGAACATTTCAAAAGATAAACACAGAGGCTAAGAAACAAACAAAACATTTTTTACATTTGTTTGCAAAGTTCTGAATATTTTAAGTGGACTTCTCTTGAGAAGTTATAAGAAATTAATATTTTACCTATAGTAAGCAAGTCTCTCAGTCAAGACTATTTGATACCATTTGTAACATATAACTGTAATCTAAAGAAGGCCAAGCCAATGGAGATTGCTAGCATCTTCAAATAACTCCATTATGTTACTGATGATGTGAAAGGCATCTTTGTCAACATTCAAACTGTCTTCATGTTTGTTTTGAACAGTTATTCACAGATTATACTGTATAATAATTATTTACATGGGAATGGAGATGATAGACCACTAATGACCTTCCTGTGCAAAACACTTACTATAAAATATTTGCAATTAGACACATTATGATATTCCTCAAGATCATCTGGAAGGTTCCAACACAGAATGGGCTGAAATCGATCCAACAATGTTATTGATCTGCTTCAGGAGGTAAAGACAAACTCCTGATCTCTATGAGCCGTGAGAGGAAGATGAACCTGGTGCTCATCTAAGAAAAATGTTGATTAGTACATTTCAAATATAATGTACATCAACTGTATTTAAAGTGCTGGACATTTTAAGATTCCCTGCATGAGGTCCACAATAGAAGATTTATATAATGGGGGACTGTGGTTTCATGCTTATGTAATGCAGTTGTGTTTGAAATAAAAGGTGAAGTTATTATATTGGTTTATATAAACTGTTCTGCATGCAATAGTATTTAATCATTTTACAGTCATGTTCTGTTCTCAGTTCATGTTGCACACAGGAAGCTTAGCATTGGCGCACCGCCTCCACTGGTATTTCATGGTGAGGGATGTCCAAATTGTAGACTGCAGGTTCTGAAAATAACCTCATCCTGATTATGATTTTGAGATTGTAGTTGATTTAGGATGGTTGAATATGGGTTTAACCCGTATGAGACAGACTCCTGGACAAACTAACCTGCATAGATACAGAATGAAGATGCTATGAGAGTTAGCTGCTGTAAGTAAGATATTAACTGTTTGTGTCTTTCAACATAACCCCACTTCAGTAAGCTTAGACTAACACTTTCAGCAAATATTCTGCACACATGAAACCAAAAGCGTCTGTATATATTTGGGTCTTAGCTCAAAACTTTCCAAAATCCCTCATTTTTTGTCCGAGTTCCTGGACCTTTTGCCACTAGCCCTGATGCCTCTTATTTTTGTTGTGCTCATGCAATAGACTCAGGCATTTGAGTATTTGAGCTATTCGTGTAGAGGAAACAGTTGAGACATTCTGTTTTAGGACCCAGCTCTATAGAAAAAACAGGTCTAATCCTTTTATTATCTTTCCAGCGGCAGCTTCCAGCAGGCACTCATGAAGCAGGGCTCTGCTGACATCCAAACATAACACACCTCTCTCTCCTCTCGGCCTCGCTGCAAACAGTATATACTCTATCTCCCTTTTCTTCATCCAGCTGGACAGCATTTGCTTCACGCTGTGTCTTGGCAAGAAAAAGTCATTATCACAACATATGAGCCGTGCTTTGAACCCCGAGTGGGCCTGTCACACTCCGTACCTGGATAGTATTTTAAGGACTTACCCATTCAAAATTATACACCAGGTCCTTCCATGTGTAGATGCTCAATTTTGAGGGTCACGAAAACCTCTGATGACTTTTATGAAAGTTTGTTTGGTTCCCATTCCCGCACCAATTAAAGCTGGTCCTGGGTTGTTGTGCAGAGGCCAGCACCGAGGGACATGTGGCCAAAAAGGAAACAACATAATCTCTCAGCAATATCCTGTTGTGTTTCATACCTAATTCACTTGTTATTTTAGTTTATTACATTTTTTTTATGTGTCTGCATAAATATTAAAAATATATCCAGGAGGACGAACCCTGTCATGCTCTCGGACTTTGATATTACTCTGCTTTGTCAGAGGCCAGCCTGTAGGATTTGTTGTGTCTGAAGGCTGCGACCGTGAGCTGTAGAGTTCGGAAAATATCTAAAGCAGGGAGGATGAGAGTCTGCGCGAGGACTTGCATGGGAACATGACTTCAGGCAAAAGTGCTGCGCCATGCTCTTTATTTGGTTTGTCTTGCATCAAAAGAAAATACAGCTTGTCTTTACATTTGTGTTTTCTCTTTCAGGTGTAGTACAGAAATATGGTTGATGTCAAGTAACAGGACTGTTCTGTAATATATCACAGAGGAAGAACGACTTCAAAATTAATCCAAAACATTTTTTGTCAGAGATGACAGTTTCTCACTAACTCTCTGGATTCTCTACATTTTCTCTTCATCTCATTGCCCAAGTCTTTTGTAGGATCTACGGCTGGAAACTAAAATGGTCATGCAAGAAAACACACAATTTTCTGCTTATTTCCAAAGTCCAGCACTTTTAAAAAAATATTTAAAACATCCTGCTATTTTAGAGGTAATGATATGATTCTGCAAGTTTCACAAGAATAAGACAAACAGGCCCACAGGACCATAGGACCTCCTCCATACTTTGGAGGAATGGAGGAGTTGTCTGTAAGCGTCAATTTTTTTTTTATCCCTTACCAATTTCCCCTCTGTGCCTTTACTTCTGCTACTGAGAAAATACGCTTGTATCCACTTCCAGTCATTTGTCCTGACTCTAGACAGTTGTTTTGCATTCCTTTGAGGCATCAGAAGTTCAGGGTTATTGTAGTTCCAAAAATAAATCACCTTACGTGATCTTTGTTTCACAAATAGTCAAAGGTGTCATTAATTACAAAACGTGTTCTAAAGAGTATTACTTTAGTGTAGAATAACCCACTTTGCTCAATCTGAGTATTTTAAACTTTGAGCTAGGTGAAGACCAGATTCCTCAATAAAATAATGAAATAGTCCTTTAATTCAGCGTTTCCCAACCCTGGTCCTCAAGGCATGCTGCCCTGCATGTTTTAGGTATTTCCTTGCTTCAGTCCAGCTGATTTCAATTGATGACTGATTAACAGGCGTTTGTTGAACTGCAATCAGTTGAATCAGGCACATTAAAGCAGGGAAACCTCTGAAACATGTAGGACAGTGTGCCTTGAGGACCAGGGTTGGGAAACGCTGCTTTAATTTTCCACCAATTAGAAAACTAGGACTTAGACACCAGCTTCAGCATCCTTACCAATTCTTTGTTTACGGCCATATATTTTATAGGGCCCATTTCCTCTTGAATGTAGATGTGAAAAAGCAATAAAAAATCCTTCAGGGGACAATTGACAGATTCCCTTTCCAGTGTTTGTGTTGTTCTCTGACAGAATGCCATCCTGGGTTATTTTCTTAATAAATCTAGTCAGGTTCCAGTTTTCCAAATTGTTTTCTTGTGTGTAATTACACACAAGGTGCATTTATTTTAAGAAATTTAATGCACCTTTTTCTGGAGTTGAAAACATGTCTGGAGGGTTCTAATATTTGTTAAATAATGAGGCCTAGCCACGACCTGCAGCCTAATGAGCATTAGTACAAGAACATACTGTACATGTGTGTATACAAACACTAAACATGTGCTCTCTGACACACATACACATGCAGGCAAACGCACTTGCTGAGGGAAAGTTGGATGTTCAGCCGTCCTGGAAAAATAAGCATTAATCACTGAATTTCTGTTTTTGTTTTTTTTTTTTCCACTGATGTAAAAACTGCTAACATATATATTTAGATTCACTGGACTGGTTTTTGGAGGAGAGTGGTGAAATTTTCTTTGATGGCAGAGCCATAGCCAGCTGCCAGGTTGCAGCGTGTGTGTGGGTTTTCAGGGGTAAATGGACTCTTTTGTGAGCAATCAGCTCAGGTGCAGGAGATAAAACAGTGAGTTCCATTAGCTAATTAAAAGTGTGGTTCAGCACATGTGCAAACTTTTCCTCTGGACGCTGGCCTGAAACTAGAGCTGGGCTCTGGGTGAGGGTGCAGAGTGAAGCTGATATTAACAGGTTTGAGCCTCTGATTCTCTGCTTCGTCCTTCTTAACAAAAACAGTTGCACAAGGCCACATGCTGTGATGTACTAATCCTAAAGGGGGCTTGCGTGATATTTTTTTCCCCCCTAATATTATTCAGATTTTAAAATATGCTTTGGCAGTTGTGAAAACCAAATGCAAAATGTGTATTAGAAATGCCTGATATGGTTTCTACACTTTGCTGTTCGGCGTCGTGGGTATAAAGAGGTCTGTTTATGGCTCATTTACATTAATCGGAGACAATACCTAGGAAAGGCATTGATTCAGCATGCAAGAGGTAAAAAAAACAATTCATATTAAGTTGCCTGTAAAAGTTGCAGTGTTGGCTCAGATGCAAAGAGCTAATCAGGACCAAAAAAGGAACCTGGCAGGGATCAACTTTTAGCACTTAAGGCCTTCTGCTCCTCGTTAAATAAATTTCAACATAAGCTTTGTCAGTCATTTCCCTCGGGCAAATTAATTCATCAAGTTGGTACAGGACCTTATTTCTTCTTAATTTTAAACCTATAATCCCATTCTGTAGCTGTCCACTGTCTCCAGGACAGATCTGCTATGCATTCATCATGCTATTAGTAACTCAAAACTGTCCATATGTTACAGTTCATGTGATGAAACCGCTGGTGGAGTAACTCTGCCACGAAAACCCCGAATTAATGAATGTTGCTTATGTTCAGCTGAGCAGGCTGGGCCAATTTCCTGTCAGGTTCTGAAAGTTTTCCAGTCAGTCTTTTTGCAGAAATGTAATCAAGTATTAGAGCCCTGATGCCTTGATCTCTCACCTCCTCATTGTTAGTGTTATGTTTATAATTAAAACCTTGCTTGGATATAAAAGTGATTTCTTTTATATCAGTGACAGATGGAGACTTTGTCACTGCTACCACCTTTGGTTTGGGCACTGGTGTGAGCTGATAAATGGGTGTCGGAGCAAACTGAGTCATAAAAACATGCAGCGTGTGTTTGTGTTGAAACTACAAAGTGCAAACAAGGTGAAGGAACTAGATAGTTTTTGTCACTCACCTCTTGGGAGCTTCGATATAGGTGAACCGGTCCACCAGAAATTTTTTCCAGGAATTTTGCTGATGTAGCTTTCTTACAGAAGTAAGAAAGCTACATTCTGTACTTCTACTTCTGTAAGAAAGCTACTGACTATACAGAAATTAGTCATTTTCATTTCACAAATTATTGACTGTAAATGCGCAGGTTTACCCTTCAGTTTTCTTTAAATACCCTTTGTCTTGAATTACTGGTGTACAAGGATCAAAGACACAGAAAAATGTGTGATTTTGTAATAGCTTTCGTAAAGATTGCATTTCAACGAATAGTTTTAATTCTATCTTGTCTGTCAGTGTGTTATATAAAGGCATATAAGTGAGGGAAGAAAGTCTTTAGTAACATAAATGTCATGCTGCAGGATTAAAAGAGGACCAAAGTGCAGACTGCACAAAGACCAAAATGCTGTTGTAATGAAAAATTTAACAAATAACTTGTGATGACGAACCAGGTGTAATGGGGAACATGGAAAGTTGATGGAGTGCAACGGAAAAAGCTGTATATTGCAGAGGGAATGGAAATGACAAAGAACTGGAGGAGTTAACGACAGGTGATTACATGCAGCTGGGAAAGGAGCGAGTAGAGGCAAATGAGGAGATGATTAACAGCTGGGACAGGGAGCAGAATGGAAGGGTGAGGTGCAGAACGAAGAAAAGGAAGGAGAAAGGAAACCTAAACACAACAGAAACAAAGAGAAGAGAAAAACAAAATCCAGACCACAAGAAATGAGACCAACTGAACTAATACATGTAATGTACAGAAAGAACCACACATAAGTATGAACAAACAATAAAGAAATTGAAAGAGAAAATAACTGAAATAAAAAGTTTAAACAACCTGAAGATCACAACAATAGAAGGTTCTTGAGATATTTCTGAGTAGTTTTTGCCAACATGGAAAAAGACCTCAACATTGGTTTTGTTTTTATCAATCAAATTAGTTTTATGCAAAGACTGTTATATTTTATTGACTTTCATGATAAGTAAATAATTAACAGTTCTACTCCCTATCATCAAATATGGGCCAGAATTATAGAGATCATTATTGTTGAATGTTTACGCTTCGACTTAGGTAATCTCCATGTGGTTATTAAATTTTAATGGTCGTTCGTTAAACTTCACATTTCATTGTTTCAAGGCATGAGAAATGGAGCATTTTAAAAATGTTTTGCTGAAGTTGTATTAAAGCGTAGCTGCAGATGTTGAGCTGGAGCTACCTTGCTTCTAACCACATAAGCAGGTATCAAAGCATTCAGGATTTGCTACATGCGATACACTTTAATTGCATTTGTCTGGAATGCAGTATTTTGAGTTTGCCCATTTCCTCTGCATTTAATCACGCCCTGGTATTGGAAACCTGACGACCCAGAGCAGTGGCTCGATGCACATTACAAAACGCTTGTGTCATTTTTGTGTCCCATCCAAAGCCTTAATCAGTTTAACCTTTCTGGTGAGCCAGATCAGTTTACTAATACATAAGAGACTTGAAACCATAGGGTGGCTGTGTTGGTTCTCCCAGTTGATCAGGGGGCTAGGCAGGGTTAAAAAACACAGGTTCTTCAACAGAATGGGATATCTGAATGACAAAATGGATCCAAATCTTTTTGTACACCTTATTAAAAATCTTAAAAGGATTTATGAACAACGTTATGTGTTCAAAAATAAATATAGAGCCATAGCGGATGCTCAGGTTCTCCAGGTGAGCTGCTCAAAGAACCTACAAACATAGTCAGAAAGCTTTTAGTAAGCATGGCTAAAGCAATAAGTTTTAGCAATAAGCCTAACTTATGCCCAGTAGCATAAGTTAGGAAAAAAAGTTACACACAAGTCATAAGCATACACATACCCAAGTAAATGTACTCCTATAATGACACAAACGTCACCAAAATTACTCATAAGTTTAATATTGAGGTATTAGAGATCCAGTTCATACATCTCACACAAGTGAGGAAATGCCAAAGTTAATCTTATGTATCCAAAAACATTGGAATATCTGAATACAAATGTACCTTGCATTCACTTTGTCTCTGCAATTATTTGTGAGGATATTTCCATATTGAAAATAAGGGAAAATAAAATAAGCATGCACCCTGACTAAAACATTAACAATACAAAAAATGAGAGTTGATATCAGCATGTAATTAATCTTATAGTATAACAGTATAACTTGACAGTGATATAATGATAAGCAATAAGCACAAATAACTTCCGTTATGACTTGAGGAAACACCACGGGGTGGTGCTCATCCTGCATCACTGTACTCTACGTTGCAACAAATCATTTTGGCATTACTGACATCCCATACTAACTGTTTAGAAGTACGAGTAGACGTCACTATCTTTAAGCTTTCAATTAAAAATAAATCAGTTCATTGACAGCAAATCACCCAGCATTGTCATTGTATAGAGTTATCCAGACTGATGCAGCCTTATTTGAAACTATGACATCAAAGCCGGTCTGTGCCAGAAACTATAACGGTTGTGGAGCCATTTTTTTTTTTTTTTGTCTTGTCGTCCTGAGTCTGTTTCTATTAGAGTTCCCACATAAGCTGAAGATGTCCCACAGGAAGCACATGCTACACCTGATTAGGAGAGTCTTTAGCCATGTTTTTTCATGTTGTGAATGTCGTTAATGACTATCTCATCGTCCTGGCAATGCTCAGACGTCCCAACTTTTTTTTTTTTTTTTTTGTCTGTACTGCTAACGGTTGTTGTTTCCAAAGTTGGGATCTTCAGCATTGTCTTCAGAGTTTAAAAAAAAATAGTACTTATAAGTACATGAAAGCAACCTATTGTTAGTAGATGCTGCTTGCGTTTTCCATCATACCCCTATTCCATTGACTTCCTAACAATATTGGAAACTCGACTAACAATCAGAGTCAAAGTTCTCTTCAAATGTTATTTTCAAGATCTGAAAATAGAAAAATTTGACAGTTACAGTAGTAGACAGAATAAAAGAGAAAACTAAGTTTTGAGCCAACTTTTACATTACTCCAGTTATTTTTTTTAAGGCAACAGGGTTTATTGGGTCTCAGTTGTAGTGCTTTCTGTCATAGATCATATTTGTTAGCGGTGGGGGAAAATACACTTGTGACCAACTCATAATTACAGCCCTACTCTGTAGGATATTATTAGCCAAATACAGCTACAGATTTTCTTTCCTATGAGGCTGCTACTAACTCCCACATTACATGCTGTGTTTATGCTGAAAACAATCCCTTTGCAAATAGATTGAACGTTTACCAGCAGTTAGCTGGTTCTGTGCAAGTGTGGAATTTATCTGCGGCGCTTCCAAAGTTGTTGGTGTTGCAGAGGCCATTGCAGACATCTGAATGCAGAGCGAAGACTACCGTAAAACCTTCAACCAAACATGCACAGGCAAGCGACACCACTGGGACTACTTTAGAGTTTGGGTCACAGCATAATCCAAGGACAGCAGTATCCTTACACCCGGCCAGCTGCACACCACACCACAGCAGGCAAACCCAGAGCTGAGGTTAAAGTATGTGAGAACAGAGCCGCTACCGTACAAAATAAACACCGAGGGAAGTATGGGTAAATTACGTAGCGAAAGACGTGTTTACGTTTAGGGTGTCGGGTTTAAATTATGTACTGCTGTGTTTTGCGGTCGGTGTGCCGGATTTAATTTGAATGTTTGCAAGAAGACGTGAAGGCTGAAAGAAGAGGAGCCAGACGGCCAATCCAGCTCCTCTGATGTCATCACAGAAATTACATTTTTCTGCCCAGAATTCATCACAAGCCGTTACGCATGACGAGCGAGTGGGTATGCATCGGTGGAGGCCCGTGATGCACTTTTAATTTATGAACCGAGAGTTCGAATCAAACTTTCCATAAGGTGAGACTGAGATTTGTGTGTTTACAGTTTGGTGTGCAGCTCCTTGAGTGAGACCTAAGATAGATTTGAATGGAAGGATCAGTGATGAATTCCACGTATCGTGGTGTTATATAGCACATAATGTTTATCAAAGCGGTGAGATCACACTGAAATATTATCTAATTCACTGATTGATGATGAAAGAAAGCTTAGAAGAATTTAGAAAAATACAACTAAAACCATCATAGTGGGGCACACAAGGACACAGCACACAAAATGATCCAGTTTCTTATTACCTCCCTTTATGATTGTGTGACCCTAACAGAACTGGCACTGCAGAGATATTTAAGATGGGCTTTACCGCCGCCCCCATGGAGTTTTAACGTCCCAATGTTCTCCGTGTCTGTTTCTCTGCTTTCTGTTCACTTTCAAACATCTGTTTCACGTTCAATCTGTTCAGCTTTGGAATCCGTTTTACATCGATGTGAGAAGGTTTATGCAGTGTTTAGTACCAGATTGGCTTTGTTATCCAGGCAGGATTGCAGTAAAAGCAAAAGACTTGTAAGTCAAAGCATATCCTCTTATTCTTGCAAAAGCTCTACCAGCTTCCCACAGCAGCCATCTTTCCCACTGTCGTGAAGCGATTGTATGAGAAACAACACGAGGAAAATATCCTTATTGCTTGTATGATTTTCCAGAAATTAAGCCAATGTTGGAATGTAAGTCATACATGACTCAAAGTACAGTAGTGCTGGAAAATGAATTGTAAATATTCAGGGGAAAATGTTTTTATTTAAGCTTTCCAGCTGACAGATTATGTACGATCAGACTGAACAAGAATTGGACTTATATTACAGATAATATATTAGGTTTTATAGGAAATATCTCATATGTAAAATAAGATACTTTGCAGCATCTGTCTAACACTGTGTTAGCTAACATCACCTCATTAGAAAATATAATTCTTTACATTTTGTTTTGCATCCTCCAACACCTCATTGATAGAAATAAAGCATTTTGAGCGTGTCAGTCATAAGTTCTACACTGAATACTGTTGCGGTTACATGATCTGCTAATGCTTATTTATGGTGTGTTTGTTGATTGGGGGGAAAAAAAATAAATGGATTTTTGAGTTTTTGACTTTCCGGTCAACAGCTGGCAACCGATATTTTGTCTTCAGAAACTTTTCCACATAATTTTCAAATTTTTGAGGCTTTGTTACAAGCAATCTGTCACAAAGACAGTTTCTTCAAATCTAAGAAATGCAAAAATCTAATGCCACCAACAAGGGGATTCACAAAGAGAAAAAGGTTTGGTAATAATTTTCTCAAACATGATAAAAAAAAAAAAATTTAATTACTTTTGGGTCTTATGTCCAGCCTTTGCTGGATTTTTTTCTGCTTAATGAAGAAATTACTTTCAGATTCTGTTTATCTTCTATGAGATCATCTTGCCCAACAATTCTTCTTTGACCCTTTACTTGTCGAGTTTCTTAATCTTTTTAAGTTCTCCACAACACACTGTTGAGCTTAACAGAAAATGAGCAAAAAAACACAAGTCAAAACCCCCCAAAAAATCTTTTCTTTTGCAAGCTTAGTTTGGAGTTTGGAGAGACCACTTTAAAAGAATACACAGAAATCTGACTCCTTGGAAACAAAGTATGAAGGACTCAGTTGTGGTTTAAACTTTCCTGCAATTCTGTATATATTACTTTTCTTGTAGGTCAGAAGACACTGACTTGTAAATGGAGACTGAATTATTAAATAAGAACAGATATCTATGCACAGAAATGTGGTAATCTGATTTATTGAAATGTAAATGCATGGTGATGGGCCTGCTGAGGGCGCCTGAGCCGTGATTCGACTCGACACAGTAAACATTCGGCACAGTCTGATATGTTTCAACCAGCCATATCCACATAACTGGAAACTGGGCCCTGAAATCCGCAGAGAGCAGAAAAGAACACAACTTTGGCACACTGAGGACTGAACAAATCGAGAGGGCACCGCGGCATTGCAGTTGCACCACATTTTTTCGGCACAAGTCCTTGTGGTCTGGTCCCGGTCCAGAGTGGTTGCATAAATGCACTTTCTTCTCCTCCACTCTCCTTGAGTTCCTGAGCTGGTGTTGATCATAACGCCGTGTTGACCTATTGTTTAATTTTGCAGGCATGTTTTCTGTCTAAATGTCAGAGCTGTTGGCATCAAGGTATTTGGCTTGGCAACTCGCTGGGCTTCTGCAGTGTTTATTTGTTGTCACGTCAGAATTATAGATTTGCTGCAGCGGGCATTAAACCTAAACAGCTGTGTCAACTCCGAAACTGTTTAGAGAGCGAATAGTTTTATTTCCTTACCTACCAGATCTGGTTGATATGGGATCACTTTGGGTTTGTTACAAAAATGTTCAGTCAGTAGGCAAGATTTAAAAAAATAAATTAATAAAAAAAAATAATAATACATCCATTTTATCAGCTGAAATAACAAAAGCAGGCTGCAGGTAGGAGGGTGCGTATAAATGGAAGTAAAATGTGATTATGTGCAGCAATAGTTGTCTGGCCACTGAAAGAATTCATATTTTAAGTAAAGAAACTATAAACACGTTCCTGCAGCTAGAAAATGGCTACTGGTTGTCCTAGCAGATGCTGCGGTTTAGTGTTAGAGCATGAATAGTTTAAATCTTTCCAGTCCTGTAGCAATATCCACAGTATCCACAGATGCCAGTTTCCCCCGTTTATTGGCAAAAAATAAATGTACTTTCTAAGGAAAGGAACTGACGACGGTTCCAACAACAAATCAATTCAAACCGCACACTAATCAGGCAAATTTGATTACGCATTCTTTGGTAAAGCGGATTAGCAGAAGATAAAGTAGATCAATTAAGTGTGTTATTATTTTCTTTGCTGGCTGCGTGTGAATTCGCATCCATCATCCCAACAATGGCCCTAAAATGAAATGGAGACATGCGGCTCATTCTGCAGCAGAACAAGAGGAGTTTATAGGTTGAAGGGGGTGAAAAGGAGACGGCCGGAGAAAGCGACGGTGAAAATGGCGGCAGGTGTGAGTGAAAGGCGCTGAATAGACGTGAGCGCTGGTGTCAAAGAACGCAGCAGGATCCTGCATTGACTGCCAGTAACACCAGTCCAGACGCCGGCTTGGAACGCAGATCATGTTTAGGATTTTCATTGCGTAAGCTCTGGTGTTTCTTTTTTCGAGGCGGGTTTGGATTTCTTGAACGGGTTTATAATTTATGCCTTAATAGCTGCTTTTGGCTGGGGCCTTGGATCCTTTGTGTTGCGCTTTAATCAGTTCTTGTGAATGGTTAAAATAGCTGTGAACGCAAAATCCAGAGTCAAAGCATAATGGCTCTATTTGAAGATTTCCAACGTCAGAAAGATCATAGCCGGATTGAAAAATGCATCCCACAACTGAGTCGTCATTGTGTTGTTATGGAGGACGGGTGAAATGAGATTGCTTGTTTTTAAATGGCAAAATTTAGTTTCTGTAACATTCAATTTAGTGCAGAGATGTAACATGTTCCATGTGTGAAAGAAGCTCCATCATGCTAAAAGTTTAATTTATGGTTTTGGTTCACACAAATAGTTTCCACCTTCAGTTAGAAGCAGTAATTTAGACCTTCTCCACACTCTCCCGCATTTGCATCATTCATCCACATTGGCATTAAAAAACACATACACTGGTCCAGGAATTTTACTTTTTTGACTAATATTTTGAGCATGTCACTGTAACAAATTTACTGGATAATAAATTTTCCCAAAAGTTACTGCAATCACCAGTAATATTGTTGTTTTGAGACCCTGTTCAAGTTATATAATGATAATGACAAAATTATGTAAGAACAAATCCTTAAAGGTTAATAAACTTTAACTTACAGATATTTAACACTGAAACAAACTGGAAGACATTTTAAATATCCAAAATAAATCAACAAAACAACAGAAACAACAAACAAAATGAATCATGAAGTCTCTGTAAAAAAACAGTCTTTGATGCAAAAAGAGAAAGATTATAAATTATGCAAATGGGAATCATTGAGCTCGTTTTACTTTATCATGCAATTAACTTATTTATTACTTATTGTGACAAGCCTAGAAGAAACTTAATAAAAAATCTGGAGTAGCCATGGTGCACCTTTTTGTGGTGAAATCAGGGAGAGGGTATTATTTTATTTTTGATTTTCTTGCAAAAATCACTTTTGGCAAAAAGTTACTTAGGACGTTATTTTAGGACGGTGACGATTTGAGTTGGTGTTTCTAGAAACAATTATATAGCAGCATGTACTTTTGCTTTGTGCACTGTAAATGTCCCTCAACTGCTGAGTCGATTTAGTGTGTGTCAGAGTTCATAATTTAGATTTTTTAAGAGGAAGGAAAAAAAGAAATATTGTCAAGATATTTAAATAGAAGTAGAGTAGAAATAGAAAAATATAAATTTATAGAAATGACAAGTCTATGTATGTTAAAGCATCAACTCCACTTTTAGTTCACCCATCTGGTTTAGTTTAGTTTAGCCATCTGCAAAATATGCCGACTTTTTTCAAAAAGTAGCTGTAAAATGAAAACTCAAATCAAACTATGTCTGTGTGATCAGAGGGAGAGTTGGATGTTCTTTTAAAACAGCAAAATACTAAACTGTGTAATTGTGTTTTTTTTTTTTTTTTACTTGAGAATGTAACACTGCGTTCCTTTTCCCCATAATTTGGTGAACCTGTAAACCCCAGGTAGCCCATTTGAAAGAAAATTACATTTTAGCTCTCTAATTTGATGCAGGGCTGCACAGGTGTACGCTATTTTGGACAGGGGTTCTGGGCAGTCTGAATCATATAAGGTGAAGTGGTTCCATAAACCTTCAGCATGTTGTCACCACTTTGACAAGTCTTTGCTGCAGAAACGCAAGGCTAAGATCCATCACTGCACTTCCTGCTCAATCATCTACTAACAGCCTCTAGGAAGAACAAAACCGCTCAGCTGGGTCATTATGTGAGCCCCATTTAGTCATCATAGGACTGCTTCCTGTTGTGCCATCAACATAGTTTTTAATTTGACCAAAAAACTGTTCAGGCATGAGTGCAAAAAGGCCGTTAACAGCAATTTCTTTGGCCATTTAAATGACTACTTCCTCCTACCAATTTATCGGTTGAGTTCTCGCACTGTGTGCATCTGGACAACACTCCTTTCCTGTTTTCATCAACCTTTTTTTTTTTTTTTCTTTTTTTTGAGAGTTGTGATCATTCTTACTCCCAAATAACAAAGATGGGTAACAGAAGAAAATAGACTCCATAAGTGTGGAAAACAACTTTCTATAAAGCAATTCCTTCCTTTTCGATGTATCAAAATAATATGCCCAATAATATTTTTGTTTCTAATTCAAGGCGTATCCGCAGCAGACAGATGGCTGTTTCAAGGTTCTTGATGTGGAGTGGAAATCAAATGATATGTGTAAACTATGTAATGCGTATGTTTTACCTAAGCTGCTTTCAATATTACATCCTAACAAAGTGCATGAGAAACTTGTCTCTCTTTAGCTCGTCTCAGATCATATGGATATAATTTCATTCATTTACGTTTTTCTGCACTTTGCTGTGGTTGCCACAGGGCATTTGGAAGCGGGAAGATTAAACACACATGTTCTTCTCATCTGTGCTGCACCTCCTCCCCTCTGCACAGATCCTGAAAAGTGTTGGTGGTTTTCCTCTTGATAAACCAACTGTTTCCTCCAAACCTTTTCTTTTTTTTTAACTTAAACTGTTATACATCCTAAATTGAGCTGTGGCAGTTTATATACTGCTCAAAAAAAATAAAGGGAACACTTAAACAACACAATATAACTCCAAGTAAACTAAACTTCTGTGAAATCAAACTGTCCATCTAGGATGTGTTATTTGAGTGTTCCCTTTATTTTTTTGAGCAGTATATATTGTTGGCTGATGGAAAACATTTCTATTTCTATGTTGCTTTCCTGTAAAAAGTTTAGGATTTTTCTGATAAGCTTAGAGAATGTATTTCTTCTATCTCAGACCTTTAGAACAAGACACCCCTTCGAATAATTGAATGTAGTTGGTCAGATTACTTTGCCAGCTTTCAGACTGAGGATGACTATCACATTAAAACAGTAAAAAACTGCAGCCATTAGCTGTGTTTTTGCTGTATGTCATTATTGAACAACCCAAACTAATAATATCATTGCTGCAGTCTTTGACACTTTTTATTTGCTAACTGTTTTGCTAATTAATTAACAAGCTCTGATCAGCTACATAACACACTTTATCCATGAAAGCAGAGATCCAATAACAGTGGATGTTGTTGGTTTATTAAGATAAAAATTGTCAGAATTGCAAATTAAATGTTTTGTATCACCCAGTTATTACACAGTGCTGTCTACATGATATATATTGTGTTTTTTTTTTTTTTAAATCAAGTTTGATAACTTTCTTAATTTGTACTAAAAGTCAGAATTTCTGAGATCCAAGAAAAAAAAACAAAAGGCAAGTTATAATACAGATTTGGGCACTGGGAGGAGGCAGAGGAGCTTGATTTTTAACATTTTTTTCACAGATTGTCTCATATCATACGGTCATGACATAGAGACAGTTTATATATATATATATATATATATATATATATATATATATATATATATATATATAATAAAAGTCCCATACTGCAAATTTATAGATTGTTGTAAAAGTAGATTAGCACTCCAGTGAAAGCATCCTGCTGGCTTCTCTGTGTTAAAAACAGAGAGAGTTAAAACATAAACACTTTAAAACTTGAAAACTAAAGGCGCAGCTCGAACAAAAATGTCTCATAAAATGTCTCAAATGTCTCAAATGTCTGGTCAGATGACAGAACGGATAAACCCGTTCTGTCCGCCCGTCGAGAGTCTCATCACAGGCAGAACTCTGGCGCTTTTAAACGCAAGGAGAAACAAACAAAAACTAACGTTTCTGCAAACAAATGCTTCCAGAAAAAAATCATTTCACTATTCAAACATGACGGAACTTAATCTGCTGGGTGACAAAATGTCACAAAAATTATTGCAATATTAAAATAAATTCTCTTAATAAACTGAAACTTTATTCAGTTGGTTGTGAATTCTTTCCCAAATCCAAGTTCGGTCTTCCAGTGTCACAGAAATATATTCAAGTTGACAGGGACACCAAGTGAATACCTTAAATCTGTTGCAACCAGCAAATAAAAGGGAACACTTTTTAAACTTGAAATGAAAATTAAAAATGTATTCAATGATAGTAGCAACCACTTCATTGTGCAAATATTGCTTTTCAACAGATGAGCCTCTTTATATCTTCTGATCCTCTGCGTGTACATATGTCTTCTTGCGTCACTCATTTAGACTTTAAATCAGATTTTTGTTAAACATGTCAGTAGCTGTATTCCACCCAGCAGCCGTCCACAACGGCTGGTTTGTTCCTATCAGCCGCAGCTCCAGCAGGTTGCTAATGAGCCGCTGCCTGCAAGCCGAGTCCTACACTGCTGCCTTTTACTCCTGACACTGTTTGGTCTTTTCCCTGCCAGTCAAGAGTAATTTCCCATGAAGGCCTGAGGCGTGATGCACCACCTCTGCCCCGAACGCAGAGTCTATAATCTGTCTGTTGTGATCAGCCGCTTGTCCCGGGTTTTCAACTCTCACTCGTGCTCCCTTCAGCCACGTCGAGACCCCGCTGTCATCCCCAATGTTTACCGAGCCGCTGAGCGACCCACTCAGGTCTGAGGATGGTGTCAAATGGGGCTGAAAGCCCTCAAGAGTGCTGGTACCACTCCCCTCGTGTGGCTGCCTTCTGGTTTACCCTGGACGGAGGGTTTTCAGCAAGAAAAACTAAACATGTTTAAAGCAATTAATGTGATTAGCACAGTTTAAACTGTTTTTATAGGCAATATCAAAGGTAAAACCAGTCATTCGTCAAACACCAACTCTGTTTATACCACTTTCAACTGTGTGGTGCTTTCTATGCAGTTTAGATTTGAGTCAGCTTCTTATGAATGGTGCACCACCTTACTGACACAGTTTATGCTTCTTAATGTACACATGTTATCTTAAGAGGCTTTTATCATCATTATAGCTGTAACTTTGATTAGTGTAGTCGGGTGAAAAAAAAACAAAAAAACACATAACTGTCTCGACTGACGAAATGGGACCACATATGGTTCGGCCCGACGGAGACTCTTATTACGTGCTCTTTTCTTCTCTCATTACCTGCAGAAGTGGCATATTTCATTTTACCAGCACTGAAATACAGCAAATCTCCAAAATGAAGTTGACAGTCAGCACACTTTCTGAAAGAAGTAATTAAAACCGGCAGATTGGCTGCATTAAAATGGTTTACTTTAGTACAGATTTATTTTTCTGCTGAGTTTCTGGGTAACGTCTATTCCTGAAGATGCTGGTGCCTTATGAGGTTTATTGTTTTACTTGCCAGGAAAACTTCACGCTTGGATTGTCTCTCTATAAATTATACTCTCAGATCAATAATACGCTTTACACGAGTAACATGGTTTTCCTCCACGGACCTCTAACTAATTTATCCTCAAATTTGTTTCAGTGAAACAAATTTCCATGAATGTGGAATTTTGTTGCCTAAATATGAGCTTGGTTTGTTTTCCAAAACTTAATTCTCAGCCTCATAGTCTACCAGATATATTATACGATGCCTTGCAAAAATATTTATGAACCTTTTTTATCACTTTGTCACATTACAAGTAAAAACTTCTATGAGATCAGATCCTACACACATCTTCAAACTATTTTGCTTTACTGTGAAGGCTTGTCTTTTGAGCTCCACATTTTGGCTTTTATGTACTCATCGATAAGCACTTAGATTATGCATCTGACTTAGCTGCAGATGTGAATTGCACTCTGAGGACTTGTGTTCTTTTGCAGCAAAACGTCAAGCCCTGGCAACATTAATGTCCAACAGGACTTGGACAGGATTTAAAAATGTCAAGCTTATTTCTGTTTGGAAGCACTAACAAATCCTCATACTGTACTGTGTTTGGGTACATTAATGTTTGTTTGAATAAAATTAGCCTAAAAAAGCTTTTTGCATGCAGTTTTTTTCTTTTTTTTTTTTTGCCGGCAGGCGTGTGGAGGTAAAAGCATAATTTTGATCATCTTGAATGAAAGTTTTGTTTCCAGACTTATTAACTCAGAGATCATACAAACTCTTTGTGGAGCTGTGTGACACACTGCTTGGTTTGGGCAGATTAAGACTCTCACTGAGCCACATCGCTGCATTCAGAAACCCACAAATGAGCACTGTCACCTAAGATGGTTCCACCATGACAGGCTTGGGTTTCGTCTCTCTTAACTGGAGCCTTGGTGAATAGAAGGCCCAACCTGCGCTGCCGGAGTGAATGGAGGAGGCCGGGGATGAGTGTTGAGCTAAGAGAGAGCTGGAGTGCTGCTGCTCTGTCCTTAGCTGCAACCTGACCTGTTGTCAGTCGGCCTAACTAAAGATCAGGCGAGAACGGACGAAAAAGACGTGAGCTTTAGCGGCAAGATGTCAACTTTGCATTTACTGAGTTCAGCCTCACTAGGCATTTTTAATGTTGGCCCGTTCTTTGTGCTTTATTTTTGTCGTATGAAATAGAACATCTTTACAGTTACATTTATTTTATTTTTGTATTTATTCTGCACAGAATATCAAACCTCTGTTGTTTATATCTTTATAAAGTAGCTGATGTCCGCTACTTTATCTGTCAAGATATTTGATCAGATACTCATTACAGTCGGATATATACCTTTAAGAGAGCAATGGAGATTGCTCCCTTCATTTTCACATAATAATTGCCAGTATTTTCCAACAGACAAATTCATCTTTAGAGGGATAATGAGACCTATGCTGGTATTTACTCAGTAAATGGATTTACATATGTATATTTTTATAGTAATTAATAAGTGTCATTTTTTTCCATGTCAGTGATTATAACCTACAGCTGATGACACCAAAAGTTCACTTTCTTAGAAAATGCAAATTAAAAACGTTTTAATACAGAAATGTTATGTTTTTAGTCTCTCAGGTGAAGAGAGTGGAAGTTCACAGGGTGCTGTATCAAAGCACATTAATGGAAAGTTGAGTGAAAAGAAAGCCTGAGGTAGAAAAAGGTGCTCAAACAACAGATAATCAGATTTTTGAGAGGATTGTGCAGCAAATTCCATTCAAGTGTTTGCAGATTCACAATGTGTGGATAGCAGTTGAAGTCTGTGCTTAAAGAGCCAACATTAAGTTCATACATTTATTTTTTTGTGCGGGTTGTCCACAGCAGTGGACACATTTGTAAATCCCTGAACTCAAGAATAAAAACATGGAAGATTTATTTATTTTTTGTTCTTTTATAATTCGTGCATCAGAGGGTTCATTTATTAAAAGGCTCCTGTATGTTTCAAAAGCTATATCAAGTGGAATGTCCTGTATTATTTCCACCTAAAAACTGTATCACTCCCAACATGGCACTCCTCATAGAGAGTCTAGACAGCGAAAGCTACTTTCACCCTCCACAATTTGTTTTTGTTTGTTTCATTTTCCATTTTCTTTACAAGCCCAGAAGTGGATACATGAGAAGCCTCATGAATTATTCACACGTTAACAAATCTGTGGTGCTCATTGGGTGAGTGCTTGGGATCGAATGAGCCAAGCAGGGTCAGATATGAGCTTGTTTACAGTCACTGTCACTTGTCAGTCTAATGGACTATACACTGCAGAATACTTATCTCCCGCTATGCATTACGGCAACATAAACGACACCGTACTGTATGGCATGCTCCAGTTTCCCCTGCAATTAACATGACAGGCTGGGAGCACAGGTGCTCAGTCGTTTTCACAAAGAGTCTTGGATTGGCAGATGCTTTTAAAAGATGTGGAAAGAAGTGCTCACAGTTGCACCGCCAGTCTTTTTTAATGAGTCAGTACATCTTGTGGAACGAACACTATCCTTAATAGTAGCTCCAAAATAAATAAAAGGGAGGGATGACTTATTTCTGAATCACTCTGGCTTATACTTTGGTTTGTTTCCCCCGGTTTTCTCTTTGTAATCGGTTTCTCCTCCTCCCACAGTTTGAGGGCTGTAACAAAGCGTTTTCCCGTCTGGAGAACCTGAAGATCCACCTGAGGAGCCACACGGGCGAGAAGCCGTACCTCTGCCAGCACCCTGGCTGCCAGAAGGCATTCAGCAACTCCAGCGACCGAGCCAAGCACCAGCGCACTCACCTGGACACGGTCAGAAAATATTTCTAAATTGATGTTTGACCTGCTGAAAAATCACCTGGGTGGTCGGTTGACACAAACTGAAAAGTCGTGTGCAGTCGCCCAGATACAGGCTCCTTTTGTCTGTCTGTGAAACTAAAGACTGAATTAGGTCATATTAAAAAGTCAAAAAATTATTTGTGGTGTAAATAGCAATAAATATTCCTCGAGTATGTGTTTGCAGGATGATTAAACTTTAGTCATTTAATTTTACTACATTCAAAATCTACTGCCAAGCTTCTCTGCCTACTTCTACATTTTGACACAGTGTAATTTCTCATAAATCAATGAGACTGTGGGACATTTTTCACTCCCTACTTCAGTAGACACATGCTGCAGGTCCTTTAATAATCATCACCATTAGCACAGGCTGCGGCTCCCACTGAAGAGGACTTGGATTCAGGATGCAAGCTAAAACAGAGGTCTGCTTGTTTCTTCAGAACATACAGTATGGAAGTGGAATGGTTGAGTCATTCATCGCTGCCACCCATTAGGTGGCTGTACCGCCACCAACTTATAGCCCACTTGACTGGCATTTTCATGCCAGCATAGCCATGGAGTAAATGAGCTGCTTTGCGTCCACTATATTTCTGGTATATTGGTTTTTCCTCCCTATAAGATGCATGCCCCATTAGTTTCTTCTATATTTTACAAAATATCGCAGGATTTTATCACACTTTTGCAAAAGTATTTTTATTTAAAGAATAAATAAATAAAATGTTCTAACTGATGCACAATGTGCACTAATCCAGTGGAATAGGCTTTAGTTTAAGAGTCAGACTGGTGTTGAAATGCAACTTAGACTTGTCATCCAAGCAGTGCCATCCTTCCTCCTGTATGTAGACGATGACGAACTGCACATTAGACACAAAGTGACCAAACTAACAATCTGATCGTGAGCTATGGCTTTATATTAATGGTCACTTTGTTGTTTTTCCAACTGAATATTATGCTAAATTGATTTGGGTTGATGCACTTAAATACACTTAAAATATCACCCACAAAATTCAGCCATTTAAGGCATTCAGCATGTCAAGGTGGGCAGCTCTCCATCAGTGCAGACAGAGCTTCAGCATAGCTGAGCATGATGTTACTTTATTATTGGGGTGTTGCTACAATATTTAGCTAGCAATTAAGTACATTTCTTTAAAAAGTCCAAAAAACCTGGTTTATCTGGATATCCAACTATGCTGCAGCATCAGATGCACAAAATAGTGCAAATCATAGCTACTCCGTGAAATAAAATGAAATGCGAGGTAGTTAAACAATAGTGTGATGGGAATATGGAAGAATTAAAAACAACAGGGAATCATATTTGCTTTTGAAACCAAGTGCTTTTATGTTGTACAGAAACAGTCTTTTCGTTGTGGAGGGCGTCAGCTCACCCTTCATTTACATTTTAATGCTAAAATAAAGTGCAGGAAAGATTTTTATTAGTCATCCGTACATGTTTATTTTGCAAAGTTTTGCCGCTCCCACTTCTTTCCTATTAAATCATTCAGAACTCTGAAAGAAAAAGAAAAATTAATGCTGACTCGTGTTTTTTTTTAATTAGTTGTAGATTTTCTTCCACCACCCACATTTTCCCAATTGACCAAATGATACAGCTAACAGATGGACCCAGATGCTGATGACTTCACACTTAAAGTCATCACTGAGCATGCTGCAGCCAAAAACACGTCATTCTTATGCTATATTGACTCTTGCCTTACTCAAAATTTGTGCTGGATTATTTACTCTACTCGCGTTTCTGCACTCTAAATGAAGTGTAACTTGGCTTAGTAAACATCAAAGTGAAGGTGAATGAAACTGCTAGAGACAGAGCTAATTACAGTTTTCCCAGTTTGCCTTTAAAAAAGGAAAATTTAGTATAAATTCGACCCTAAAACGATTCACTAAAGCTGAAAGTGCTATTTTCGTGTCCGTATCTGGCACGTTTGAAAGAAGGTGCAAGCTGACATGCAAAAATGTCTGTGGCAAACAGGAAATACAACAGGAGACATTGCTAGTCAACAATTTAAAAACTATAAAACTATTAGCACATGCAAAATTATCATTTAAATAGAGTCCAAGGGCAATTAATTGCATGTTTTTTGTTGTTGTTGTTTGATTTGTTTTGGGGTTTCTTTGCTTATGCTGTTTAATGCTTATTTGGTATCTTTTACCTAAAACACCATAGCTTCAGCTTGACAAAACTCTCCATTGATCAACAAAATGTGTTATGGAAATGTTTCCAGAGCTTTCTCTTTTTTGCTAATTAAGTTAATTATTCACAGCAGATTGTGTTCTCACATACTCACTCAAGCTTTTACAGCTTTTAGTGTGTGTATGTTACTATTTTTGTAATATCATGTGTGTGAGCTAGGACAGTATATGTCAGAGTGACAGGGAAGAGAACAGGGGAAAATGTGCATACATATGACTGCAAGTGAAGTTTAAAGGAGGATTTTCTTGTGTTAAAATCTCCTCACCTGATGATCTTTTCTTTCCATTCTGTTTCTTCGCCTTCTTTTTTCTTCAACTTGTGTGTCTGTCTCAGCTAAAAGGTAGGACTCTACATTTTCTCTGACAAATTTCATTTTTACTATTTTAATGTATTTCTAGAATTTCAGTTCTTAATTTTCCCTTTAGCTTTCTTACCTTTTTACCTATATATTTGTGTTTTAAACAAAATATATCTAAATATATAAGACTTGGAAAAATATTGTGATGTTTAATGTTTTTTCTGTTCCTTTAGAAACCATATGCATGTCAGATCTCGGGCTGCACCAAGCGCTACACGGATCCCAGTTCTCTACGCAAACACGTCAAAATCCACTCAGCCAAAGAGCAGCAGGTGCATAAGAAGGTAAGAGACTTTCATTGTGGGTAAAGCAGGACAAGTATGTATATCCGTATATCACCCCAAAATTATTCCTCTGCCGATTTAGATTTAAAATTATATTAATTTAACCAAGAAGTTTTATTCTAGTAGGAAATTAGACAGACATCTCTCAAAAGATAACTGCATAGTTGGAAAGAAGTATACAATTTGTTCAAAGGGATTATTAGTTTTATTTACATTTTATTCAATGGCATGTCAAAAATGATTAAAAACATTTATTTTGACATCACAACAATGAAAACATTATTGTAATTGCTTACAACCATATTACATGTTTCACTGGTATTTCAGTGTTTTGTCTTGGTGATGAGCTCCTAGGGCTTAAGGTCAGAAGGCTTCCTGATGGTTATTTTTCAGACTTGGCTCACTACCTGGGCTTCTCCAAAACATTAATAATATTCCCATTCACTACAAAATGTGTTAGTAAAACTAAGAGATTTTTTTTAAAGCAGAGTCACAAATAATTTTGAACTAAACTAGGTAGCGTATTGCACTTTTGCAATATCTGATTCAACGTCTATTATTTGTAATCATGACACACTTAATTTTGTTGTGCAATCCTTTCAAGAAAATGTACAATAATTAATCAAATGTGACTTCTACAAATAGTGAAATGTTGTTGGTACAATGAGAGAGAAAGTTATCACATACTGACTTGATAGTTGATGTATATGGTATCTTTATTTTTACCAGAAACCTAAACATGCTTTGACAATGGTAAAGCTAATTACTGTAAAGATTTCCAACATTTTTGATGAGCCATTAAACAAAGCAGGCTGTACATAAAGCTCATTTGTAACACTAATAAAAATGATCTCATAGGTTAGGGTTAGGAATCGTGGCTTCATGATGCAGTCATCCGATCACCAGATGAGTGTTTCTTGTGGTTTGAAAGTCATCAAAGTTTATTCAAGCAAATTTCCTGTGAGTTGTCACATGCAGTTTAAATAAAGTGGAAATAGTCATTTCTTTATGGCCTCTTTGGTTTGAGAATGTCGCTGACGTGGTTGGGCTGCTGCAGGGTTAGTGGTAATCCTGTAAATCTGCTGGATCCTCCACATAGAAACTCTTACTCATTCCGGCTTTCTGGCTACCTGGACGACCAAAGCCCTTTGAACCAGCTGACTGAGTCAGAGTGGACGACTCGATCTAGGAAGCCTTTGGTGGTTTTGTGATGTTATGAGAACATAAAATTGTATTGGATTATCTGGATTATTTTAGGGGTATTCTGATCAGGTTTTTCATCTCTGATAGAAAACGTTAGGAATTTATCAAAGTGTCCTAATCTGTTGCTCAAAATTACTCAAATATCTCCATTTCTCTTGACAACCACAGACATTTTGTTCCAATCTGAGTTAACATATTAATGTTCATTTCATTTGTTTCTAAACATATCGAGAGGTACGCTAACATTAGCATACGTATGCTCAGTTTTAGAATTACTTGTTGATAATTTGGCTCTCAATGTACTCTAATTATGTCCAGACAACACTTCAGCTGCAGCCATCTCTCTTGCCTCCCTTTTATTTCCTCAAAAGCAGAAGTAAATTAAAGTCTGCGTTGGTGAATTTATTTATTTTTTTGCTATGGTTACAACTTTCATGGACGTTTTAGTGACTATAGAAGCTATAAAGTGTGGTTGCTGTACGAGAATGATTTATTATAGATTTAGTACTACAAAAACCCGATGGTGGTCTCTCTCCCTCTCTCTCTTTCTTTTTCTTTCTCTCTCTCTCTCTCCCACACTTAGTCACTTACAAGACCTTTGTGGACACTGCTCCAGAGGGAGGAGGTACAGCTCAGTGTCTGCCAATTTAATGGCCCTATGGTGATGTTTTGAGCTCAAAGGCTTTCCACAGAAGAGCATTCCGTGACATCATTTATAAAATGTATTCAAATTTGACCACGTATTGATCTTAGTTTTTCAAATTTTGATAGGACTTCTGTTTTATAGGAATATTAAATGACATATATATATATAGTCTTTGAATCAAATCAGACCTTGACATTATCCCTTCTTGTAGATATTTTGATTTTCAGTTGGACATTCATCCTTTAGAGCAGAAGTCCTCATATCCAGGCCTCAGGGTCTGGTGTCCTGCAACTCTAATGGTCCCACACACCTGAATTAAATGGCTGACTTACCTATGCAGTCAAGTTCTCATTATGTCCTCGAACCAAAAAGATGCAGGACACAGATCCTCAAGGCCTGGAGTTGAAGCCTCCTGCTTTAGAGTAAAAAGACCAGAAACACAGGAAAGATTCACAGAAAATTATAGATTCACAGAAAATTATAGTTCTGTGAATCTAATTTTCACAGTTAGATGCAGAAAGTCTTTAGTAAAATAGTAGAAACATCTCGCAAACAGACCAGTAGAGAAAAGTGCAAAACAAAGCTAAGTCTGGAAGGTTTGCTGCTACATAGACAGAGCGGTGTCTGAACATAAATAAAATCTGGATTTTGTCATTTTAACTATGCATTTCAAGTTGAAGAACAACTTCAATGATTTTTAAAAACTAGCTGTACAAATTTGCATCTATTGCACTTTTATCAACGTACAAAACCTCAAATATGTGCATATAACACAGATAATGTTTGAAAAATGTTTACAAAACAAGTGATAGAGAAACTATGTACCTCTGTTAGACATAAACTGGGGCCTGGCATAATTGTGTTTCGATATTTGGTAGTTCCTTGTTAGAATAGATCATTTAAATTAGTTTGTTTCCAGGCAAAGAAACAACCTTTGAACATAGTCAACAAACTTCCTGTGAGTTTAAGGTTGTGAGTGGTCATCCAGACGCTTAATGGAATAAAAAGGTTGGACATCCCCAGTGGGATCATTGCCCTTGTTTAACACACAAAGTTTCATCCACAAAACTTTAGTTTCAAGATGAAGTTGATGTTACCTCTAAATGCATGACAGTTGCTCAGCTACTTATTTAAGTAAAGCTCCTAAACTTTGGAGCAGGGCCTTATTTCTTAATTGTCCCACTGCACTGATATAAAAAGTGCTTCACTGTGGACAGTGGTGTCGCAACATCTTCCCGCTTAGCCTTGAGTCTTGGTGGTTTCTGGCCTGTTCTTAAACACCATCACCAATTTCCATCCAACTTTGGCTGAGAATTTGGGTCAGATATGTGAACTTTGGACAGAGTTGGATATTCCAACAAGACACACATGGATCCAAACTAGTCAAGGAAGGCTTTGTGAATGACCACCCCTATGAATGAATTGTTCTTAAAAGTCATGGTCATACCAGGAAACCAACTTAAGTGCAGTTCACAAATTCTGGTGAAATGTTGACACACTTGGTCCTGTTTAGATGGGCTTTTTCTACAGGTTAAGTCTTTGGAAATAATTTCCCGTTTCAGTAGATCAGATTGACCGCATTTCATCGCGTTCATGTTCAGAAAGTCCATTCTTTCCCTGCCTGGAAGTGGCTAAATAACAGAGAGAAAGAGCTCATTGTTGTGGCGAGGGTTGGATAGTGGCAGGCTGGATGGTGTGTTCCTCTGCTTTACGTCGTAAAAGGGGAAACACATGTGTGCTTGTAGCGTTCTTAATAAGCTGTAGTGCAGAATACCCCAGCGGCCCAGATGTTATGGACAAATGTCAAACAAACGCTCTTACTCCACTGTTGGAGTTGGCCCAGAAAAGCAAACTGTTGAGAGTGTCGCTGTGGAGAAAACAGAGCCTCAATTACGCGTGATGAATGCTTTGCAGGACACTCATAATAATCCCCAGGAGGACCCATGTGTACACATTTACTGACACAGAGAATGAAACCAAACATGGAGGATGCCAGCTGTAAAACTGTTAAGATAAACCATATTTAAAATGTTATGAAATCTCTTATGGGAACACCAGAAATCTAACAAAAAGCAGATATAAAATTACTGCCCACTTGGCTCTTTCTCGATGGTTTCTGTCGGATAAACAAATCATTTAGAGTAGATGTCTTAATGATGCAGATAAAGGATGCTTCCAACCACAAAATCAAAATGTGGAACTGATTTTTGTTGTGGAGCAGAAATTGGAGTTAACGATAGACAATGATGAGACTTGATGGTTTAAATTTTTTTATTTTTTATTTTTTAAGAAATTGCTTCAGAAACTTCATTATATCTGCCCATCTGAAAGCATTTGTTCCAGCATGTGTTGAAAACTGTTAGTTACATCGAAATTACAAAATATTTAGAGAAGAGCTTTCAAATAAAACAATACAGGTTAGGTTGAAGTTGTCACATATTTTTCATTCAACACAGCCTGTTGATACAGATAATACTAGTCAGCTGATGCACAGTTCTGAGTTTTCCAGAGCTTCCCAGGTGTACTCTCTCATAGCTGTTTTGTATGCAATGCAGCAGGAATACACATGGCTATAAGTAAACTCTGTTCCAGCAATGCTGTTCCACACATCTCGTACTGCAACAAGCTTTATTTCGACAAGTCTACAGTTTGGGAGTTGCCACTTAAATGCCACAAATACCACACTTCTACAAAAACGAGTGATGCTCTGGTGTCCCAGGAAATCGGAGAAGGGATGTTACTTAATTTCATGCTATGCTATGCAATCGGCAGCGATGAAGATTTATATATCACAGTTTGCCAAATGCTTGAAGTTTTCTGATTAGTTCAGTTAACAGTTGTTTGACCTCTTGGGGGCACCAGTAGCCTTTCCAACCGTCACCACGAACGTACTGTATTCTGTCCTCGCATTTAACGCCCTTCATCCAAGTAATCACACGATTAAAAATGGGTTTGCATCATAAACAGTAGACTTCATAAACAGTGTACAGGGCAGGGATGGATGTTTCATAAACCTCCTTCTATTATTCACACGTATACCCATGTAAAATGTGTTTTTAGATACAGTAAAATACAATGGCGAAATAAGACAAAAGCAGGATTAAAGCAGCTAATTTTGTGTTATATTGAGTACTGTGATAACATTTTCTGCTGTGATGTGTTTTCAGTAACCACAGTTAAGGTAAGCAATGAAAGACAACAAAAAAACCTCTGTGGTTAAAACCGAGATCAATTACACATAAATAGTCAAGGACATCAAGAATAAAGGAAATTGCCTTTCCTTTATCTTTTCAGTACAGACAACACAAATTTATTTTCTCAATCATTTATCAACATTAACATCATGATCTCATTCTGGAGAAACTAAAGAGATTTTTTTTTTTTAAAGAATGTGTAACCTTTCATTTGTGAATATGATACAATATCTATTGTTTTATAATCGTTCCCTGTTGTGTTCCTCAGTTGCGGCCCTGCCCACACCTGGAGCAAGATGTCCTTAGCGACTGTCTCTCCATGCAGCAGCTGCAGAGCTCCAGCTCCTCGCATCAGATCTTCAACGGCAAAGATGTTCGTTCCCCTGCACTCTGTCCAGACATCTTCACAGGTACACAGAGTAACACCTTGCCTATGAATGCATTAGCTCATGCTAAGGAAACAAATCCCTGATTATTTGTTGCTTTTAATGAAGCATTTTAAAATTATTAATTAAATGAATTTTGGCACATTTTTTCTTGTCTTGTTCTAGTTAGAAGATGTGTCGTCATTAGAGATGGTTAAACACGCTTTTTCTTTATTTTCCTGTCGTCAGAACTGAGAAAAAAAAAAAACGTTTATTTACAGAGGCTTTCCATGGAGGCTGACAAGAACAGAGATCAGGTCACTTTACCATGTCCCTGTCAATGTACTTTTACATGTTTCCTGCATTGTGATTGATCCCAACCAGTCAGATGTATGACAAGGAGCCCATTTCTGTGGCGAATGCCATAAATGTTGAAATGTGGTCCAAAATAAATCAGCATCTGAGAGGAAAACTGAGTTGCTCTGTGTTTGTACCACAGAGTACTCCATGTCTTTGTTTATAACTGCATTCAATCTTTCTTCTTCCTGATGTTTGACTAAAATCTGCATAGTTTAAACTGATTGTTCAAGGTTCTCCAAATTCCAACTTGACTAACTGGGCAGCAAAGGAACTAACATGCTGTTCTGTGTTTGCAGAGTTTGACTGACAATTGACAGCTTCTTCAGTTGCAATCATCCTCACTTTTTCTACAGCCACTGAATTTAGAAAGATTTTTTTAAGCGCCTGCTCTGCAGTGTTTAGTCCAGGACTACATACAATCCTTGTCAAAGACTAAAACTTGATCCGCCAACCGAATGTTTTATATTCTTGTCAACTTCTTACCATAAATGAAAACATTTTCATTTCTTCCAATCAAATCAAATATTTGTGGTCAGTTGACCTGCAACAGTGACACTGGGGCTTATGAAGACTAATGCTAGCAGCACATTTCAATGTATTTTATAGCACAACACAAATGGCTGTAAAATTGTACAATAAAAATGAAATAAAATACTCTTTAGAAATGTTTTATAAAGAAAAGTACAAAGGGTTTGGAATCAGCTGCTTGATTTGCAAAAATGCTTACAGTGCTTTCGATTACTTACACATTATTTCCGATCAACAGTTGAGCTTAAGTCTTAAAAAGAAAATGTTGCAGCCTCACATCCAGCTTGACTTGTGTTTCATGGAAGTCATGTTATCCTTGCTGCTTATCATGTAGTGCGAAAGACTGCAAACAGGAGGTTTATGTTGGCATGTAAGATCTTTAAATGTCCATTTTTCTGCTTGACGTATTTGGCTCCCTTTAAAAGCGAACATCTCTGTGGACTGAGTGAGCAAGAGAAATAAATGGATTGCAGCAATCTAGGAGACACAAAAGAGATGCCCCGCAGCTTCCGTTTATGGACACATCTGTCCCTGTTTTCTGCTTGTAGTTCGTCCAGGCTCCCTGTTGTTTTCGGTTATTGCTGCTGGATCTGCTCTGACATCAGTGAACGCTCAACTTTTCCCTGAATGTCAAACAGAGTCTTGGCTCTTAAACTGCTCCTTTCCGTCGTCTTTAGGTTGATGCTGCTTGTTCTCATGCTTTAACAGGTTTAAAGGCCTCCAAGGGGCTTCCTCGTAAGCAAGCACCAAATTAGGCACGACTTGGTGCAGCAAAGATGTTGCAGCCTTGTGGTTTGGATTCAGGATTCCAATTTACACGAGTTTCACTTTGTTTGATGGCTTATAGGAAGCATGAAAGAAATGGGGCAGGGCTGGCAGGTATCCAGTCATTAACATTTGCAGGGCAGAAAGTGAGTCATGGTTCCAGTAAGAGTTAAACGTGCTTTCCTGTTAGCTGATTATAAGTCTGCACCTATTTACATGTCTGCAGTGAGGCTTACGAGAAACCCCTCTGTGCTTTATAGGGGATGATTATGGTGTTCCCTGATATACCTGCATCGACTTATCAGAGCTGAGAAGAGAGGCTGACATATTCTGATTGTATAGCTGGAGGGACTTGCATCAGTATACAGCGTCCATGTATTTTATTGGGCTGACATGGTTGTGAAATGTGAGGAAAGGTATTCATGGATTTTTTTTTTATAAATCTGAAAAGTGTGGCATGCATATTTGCTAAGGCCCCTTTACTCTGATAACCTGAAATAAAATTCAGTGCAACATTGCCTTCAAAACTCATCTTTTTAGTCAATATTATTCACTTTTGAGTGATGCAGTCTCACTGTAAGGGCCTATTTTCTGTGAAAGTTTCTGAAGTTTGTCCACATAAACCAGGGCGTAAGGTGAAAGCCCACAATATGCATCAACCTGGTAACACCTGGGCAGTGGCACCATCATGCTGTGGAGATGCTGTTCTTTTGCAGGAACAGAGAAGCTGTTCATAGCTGATGAGCAGACGAAAAGAAATAAAAACAAGGAAGAAGGCTATATATATATATGTGTGCCTACAATGCATTCGAGTTATTTCCAAAAGATTTTGAAAAAAATAATCGTATTGTTTTCCTTTCTTTGCAGTTTTCCTCTGCTTTATATGAATTGACAAAAAAGATGTGAAGCCTAATTCTTAGTCTCACACGGTGGCATATTTTCAGTGCTCTATGAAATACTTGCATAGTAAATGGTTCTTTCCTAAACTAAAAATCAAAAAAAAAAAAAAGATAAAACTTTGGCAATTAGAGATATTATTTGTCAAATCTTTTGCCTGTGATTTAGCAAATGATGAGTCTAGAGGTAAAAACGTTTAAGGTTTGTGACTTATTATTAATGCATCATGTGTAGAATCAGATCAGTCTGTAAAAACCTAGAGCGTTTTTTTTTTTCGTCCCTCCATCTTCTCCTTTGCTCCAATTTCTGTTGCAGTTTAACTGTTCCAGACAGTTAGTGCTCACTTACTGACTGCCATGAAAGAAATCAGAGTAGATTTACAGTCAGAGGAGAGAAAGAGTTGATCAAGTTGATTCAATGCTAACTAGATTTGTTGTCAGGAATGGGAAGTTCTGGGCCGAATGGGCCTCTGGAGGAACACTTCTTCTAAGTTGATGAAATTGAACTGCTGGAAAATTATTGTTTTTGAAAGCTTAGAAGCAGCGGAGCAGATTTGTAGGAAGAATTGTCCGTGTAAATCTTAGACGTATGCACAAAGCGGTAAGAAATGAAAAGCAATTTTGGAGAAAATATGTTCAGGCACAAATGGCCAAAACCTGATGGTTCCAGCTTCTCTGTTTTATTCTTTAAACTCAACACCTTTGGGCTTAAAATTTCTAGCCAGAGCAAACAAGAAGATTTCAAGATGTCACCTTGGGATTTTGAAACTGGGCAAGAGTCGTTTACGGGAGAAAAATATCAAGAGAAATTTGATATTGACAGTTTAAAGCTTGTGGAATGATTTGCACTTAACAACACTTTTCCTCTCGAAATAGAAGAAAAGCTGGCACCATGCATCCTGAGTATGAAATAACGGTTCCCCCTGACATCACTCTGCCAAAAACTATAAATTAAATAACCTTAAAACAGAGCGTTTCTAAATGAAACATTTTGACATTTTCGTTTGGTAACTTTTACAAAGTTCTACTTTTCATGCTCACTGTTCGAACATATGTTCTAATTTAGCTGATTATTGAATAATAAGAAAAAGCAGAACCAGGCCAAGTCCCTGTGGCAGCACAAACAATGTACCTTAAATTACAAACAGCACAAACAAAGAACATTTTCTTCGACAAAGCACAGTGATTGGATGAAGGTTGTCAAAACAAAGCCCTGTTACCATGAAATGGCTTTTAATTTGCTCAAAGGAAAAGACTGTGCGCAGAACCCTTGAGTTTATCTGGCACGTTTACTGAATTAGCTTTGTTTGTCTTTCAGGCCTGTACGCTGGCTCCAGCAACCCCCATCAGAGCGCCTCAGTGGAGCTCCTCTCCCATGCCCCCAACCCTGCCTCCGTCACAGACCTGCCCTCCCGGCAGCACCGGCTGGATCGGGACCTCAGCAGCCCTCATCACCTGTCCCCTCTGGCATCCATGGATGGCGCAAGGGACGGGTGAGTCCTCGCCCCTCTCGTCCCGCTGGATGCGAAACAAACGGCTTGTCGATGTAGAAATGCGTCACACTCGCTCAATATGGGTCACTGTAAGGGATTAGAGAATTATAAATGTGTCATCGGGGTGGGAAGCACAAACATTAATCTGTTAAAACACTGAGCTTGTCCTGAATAACGAGGGGGAAAAAAATACAAAAAAACATAATCTCGTCAGAATCCTGTCATATGACCAAAACTTTCCATGTGCTAAAACTAGTCACACTGCAAAAAAAAAAAAAAGTCAAATTGAGTCAAACCTTCGAACATACATGCAGGCAGCATAAAAAAAGAGACCCACTTTGTCATAGTGTCCCAGATTGTATGAAGTCCAAATCATTTCATGTAGCAGCACAAACCTCATCTCCCACCAGCTAACTCAGTTCTATTCAACAGAAGTCAACAGTTCAATAGTGAAGCGACAACTAATAGTCCAACTCAGTTTGTTTTGCTTGATTTCAGTTCTATGTGAAATTAACTTTTTCTGAGTTATGTATAATGTCATGCTATTCCCTCCTCAAAGCTTACCTGAACTGTTGCCTTCATTCTTTCCTTGAATCTCCCATAGCAGCCATGGCTGAGTGGTTTCTCCCACACAGCTTCTTCTTGCCTCCCCTATTCAGCTCCTCCAGACTAGCAGTAGCAAGTAGCAAACACCTGGTGAAAAGCAAGGCTGCTGTACAGCTCACTCTACAAACAACTTCTGAGTCCAACGTTCCTAAAAATAGTTTAAAGTTATGCTTGAAATATACACATTTTTTAACAACTAAAGGTCACATAGTTACTTGGTTATGACATAACCAACTAATAGCATAACTTGGTCACAGCAAGTTATGCTAAGTTATAAGTTCTAATTTGCTTTAAAGTAGTAAAACCCTTCCTGTAATAACTTTTGCCTCTTGCACACAGTGTGACGTCGTCTCTGCTCCTATTATAAATACTTGATGGCTGCTTACAGCAGCAAGGATTAAAAACATTTTAATTTTAATGTTGTTATATCTCATCTGCACATAAACAATTACAAATTGAAAAAAATGGAACCAAAACTCAAACACAAGCAGTAGAACTCAATATATTTAAAAAATTGACTAGATTTCAAATTCGTAAAATGACCATTCACATGCATACCTCTGGTGCAGTTGTCCACTGTGTGCATTCAAATCCTTTTGGAATCCGAAGTTCAACAGGGGACGTGGAGCAGTCGCAAAGACATATTTTGCCCTGAACCCGCTCTGTAGTTTGTGTCCGCAATAGTTTATTACACAACAGCCTTGCATCATTTGTGAGACTATCTGCCTGCAAATAGCCTCACAAATACGTAGGATCAGCAACACTTTGTAAACTCCCTCCATTGCTACACTTTTCGCCCTCTGCTTCCTTTGTCTTTCACATATTACTCATCCTGAATCCAGGCCGAACCCTCTTGGATCACGTTGGGCCAAAGCCTCGTGGTCCTGCTGAGACAACCGCTTGGCTTTCGTCCTGGAAACAAAGTGCATAACCTCTAAGAACACCCCTCATGGGAAGAGGGGTAGCTCTGGTCACCACCAGGTCAGCGTTGACGCACGACCAGCTCTGTTTTGGGGCGGACGCAGTTTATTCTTGCATGAGAGTGAACTGTCAAGCACTGTGACGTATCATCTGGTTTTTCCTCAGCTGCATCTCTCTGGATAATCCTGCCAAATGGTGCATATTGTTCTGTTCTCCTGCAGGTATTCATCTCTATTTGGCCATAGTGCTGCTACTCATCAATCTCAGTTAAATGACATTAAATAAAACAATAACTTGCATTTTATTACGGTATCGCAAAAGGTGATGGGTCTTTGTCATAGCCTAAAATAGAAGCATATGGGTTTTGTTTCAAAAGGGTATTGAAACATTCCAATACATACAAGCCACTTTATTAGGTGCACCTGTTCAATTGCTCATAAACACAACTAAGCAATCAGCCAGTCACAAGGCTGTTGAGTTACTGACAAGATGACTGGCAGAAGTCCAAACTAAGCTTCAGAATATACATTATTTAATTAACTGTTAATGGTGTGCAGGCTGGTCTGGGTATTTCAAAAACTGTTGACCTTTGTGGATTTACACTCACAGATATAATGTCCTCTTAGATCAACAGAACTGCAAAAAACGAGAAAATACTCAGCTGTTGTGGAATTAAATGCTTTGTTCCTGTCAGAGGAGAATGGGTTGACTCGTTCAAAACGATAGAAAGGCAAATAACTACTCATTATAACAAAAGTATGTCAAATACTATCTCTCATTTCACAGCACACCCTAAAGCAGATAACACTAGGCATGTAAACAACATGAGAGCATGGATTCACTCGGTTTAGGCTGGTGGAAGTGGTATTATGGTGTATCAGATATTTTCTTAACACACTTGTGGGCCCCTTAGGACCAATTGAGTATTTTGAAATACCACAGCCTACCAGATTATTGCTGCTTCCCATGTCCTTATCTTCATTGTAACCACAGTGTATCCATCTTCTGATGGCTACTTCCAACAGGATTGTTAGAAAAGTCAGATCATCTCAAACTGGTTCCTTGAACATGACAAGTAGTGCACTGTCATTTAATGGCCTCATCCTTCCAGCTCTCAATCCAATAGAGCATATTTGGGATGTGGATGAACAGGAGATTCACAGCATGTATGTGCTGCTGATAAATCTGCAGCATCTTTGTGACGCCATCCTGTAAAAAAGGACTATAATCTCTGAGGAAACTTTTCCAAACCTTGTTGCATTTTTCCCACAACAAATTAGGGCGGTTCTGAAGACTCATTCCAGCAGTAGAAAAGTGTACCTGACAAAGTGAACAATAATTGTAAGTGTAATATTGTTATTCCAGCTTTGATTCAGACCATTTGTCCTGCTTTACATTACGCAGATAATACAAAAAACCTGCAGAAGTCCAACTATGATGCAAAAGGATGCTCCACCCTCCTTTCTTTTGTACCTGTTTTGCTCAGCATGTTTTCTATTAGAGATGTTGATTTCCCCAGAGAGCAGAGTAATGGAGGCCGGGTGTTGTCAGAGAGCTGAGCATGAGCTGCACAAAGAAACTAGAGAGAAAACCTTTTTTTAATTTTTTTTTTTTTTATTTTAAAAAATATTTGGAAACACTGTGTTTGGGTCGTAAAATATCTTGCAAAAGATATTGCTTCACAAATCCGTTGTTTCTTTAACTTAAGTGATCCACACTTTGAGTGTCTCAGGTTCGATCTTTTTCTTACGTGTATACTGTTTGCACTAACATGTGAGTAGTTGCACGTGGAAGGTGAGTTTACATGCAGTAGTCCAAGAAACGTGCAAGACCGCTTGCGATTGTGGGCTACAGCAGACCTCTTAGCATCCAGAACAACCATCTTGGTGAGGCAGGCGTGGCGTAAAACTTGGAACAGCCTGGAAGCATCTGGAAGGTGGTGTGTTATTTCAAGCTTTGAAAGTAGGAGGAGAATGCTGTCAAAATTACGTTGCGGTTTCTGCAGCTCTTTTCTCAACAGCATGCACAATTACCATTGCGAGGACAGTGAGAAGGACCTGAGTAAGAGGATACTGAGTTACACAGGAGGGGTGACATATTGGATTTGAGACTTTGGTCTTGTTGTTTTGGGTTTCTTGATGGGGAACATATGATCATGGTCATGTTTGTGTGGGAGAATCCCCTTTTATTCTTATGTTTAACCTAAATTCCCAAACAGGTAATCTAACTTGTTCACTTGGATCTCGGTGTCTGTTTTTTTATCGTGCACATATTTCAGATGTGCTGACAAGATTGCAGCAATTTCCACATTACCAGATTTAGTCAGATCTAGATATTTAACCCAGAACACACACACACGCTATGTCGTTCTTATCTCGTGATCACACAGCATGGACGGTGGGCGGGTTGAGGAGTCGAAAAGCGAGCGACCTGCACAAGACGTCTACTTGCATTTGTCAGAAGATGGAGCATTGATGTGCATATAAAGTCTCGGGTATTCGGCCTGCTGCCAAGGTCAATATCAGCCCCGGCACTTGTTTTTCCCAAAAGGTTCTGGAGGACATTAAACATTTTGAGAAAATTATCAAACTTAACCTGCCTCTTGTGTGGCAGCCTCTGACCGCCTGGTTAAATGTGTTTATTCTGGCTCAAATGACTCATTTAGGCAGTTTTACTTACTCAATACAAGAGTCATTTTTCTAAGGCTAATATTAAGATTATGCCAGTCAGAATGGATTTGGCAGTCGGCGTGGGCCAATCATTGGGCCAGCTGTTGAAGAGATCGGCGGTAAATGCTGTGCTTCACTGCTGCAGCCATATGTGGTTATATAATTGCAGGATGGAGAGGACGGGGGGAACTACCTTCACCTGCGTATTGATATTAGAGCCCCTCTGTAAATATTAGTCTGAGGCGGTTTGATACCTAGGCAGTGACTGACATGGGCTAATTGAATTAAAGTGGCAGCATAGAGCTACATTAAGTTCCTGTTCTGAAGGGAGTCCTTTATAAGACTTCACTGCCTGTTTTCCAGCCATTATCTTCACAAAGATCCTGAAAAGGAGATTCAGCATTACAAACCAAATGGAAAACATTTTTCGAGGTCACTAATGGCAGTATGTGGTCTGTCGCTCATTTTGTGGTGCGCAGTTAATGCCGGGTTTGTTCCTAGGATGGAGATGTAACCAGGTTTTTAAGTCATGTTTTCAAACCTGTAGAAATAAAAGACTAGAAAACAAAACACATTCAAATGTTTATAGCAGTTTTCAAGTAAACATGCTTTTTTAAGGTATAATGTACATTTGTGTTGTTCTACTTATTGTAAAGTAATACAAGAGCAAGCAAAGAAAATCATTATCCTGAAAACTCCTTTAAACAATCTTATGGGAGGAGAAATACAAAAGACATGGCAGCTATGACATGCTTATAAAGACACTATACACTGTAAAAAAATAAAATAAAATTCCAAAAGGGCACTTTTTTCCAGAGAAAAAAGTGCATGCAGTCTAGCACCACCTCGTGTCTATCGGTGCACTTCTCTGTTGGACACTGACAAACAGCTGGCACAAAGAATTCTTTTTATTCTTTTTCCATCCCCTATAAGAAATGACAAATTTGCTGGTTTGAAGAAATATTGTTGGAAAAAACAGCGGGAACAAACATCCATCAGTCATTTACAAAGCTGCAGCTGACGGAGCGGCTTTAACTAAATTCATCTGATATTATTAGCTTGTTATGCCTTAGTTACTGCAAAAGCAGAATGCTAATAGGTAAAATATTCAGCTCAATGAATTTCTGCTTAAGTCTATTTATATACATCAAAATACTAACACATTCCAGATTCAATTAACTATGCAGGAAGCTCACTCAAGAAAGACTCAGGCAGTTTACTGGCAGCTTTTTGAAATAGTGGAAATTATTAAAGATGGATACTTTCACACTCTTTCTCTGTAACGATATCCAGAACCCTGATGGAGCTCAGGACATTCTTCAGACCTGTAGGGTTGGCTTAGCTTTAGCTTAGCTTCAGGCAGAATCCCATTGTCTTCTCCAAGGCAGTGTTTTAATTCTCTAACCAGAAACAGAAATGTTCCTGACAATATGTGCCAAAGAAGCCTCTGTCATCCATCAGTGGGGCTTAAAGGCTGACTACAAAGAAGGACATGAGAGGGAGATTGATGTCTGATCCCAAGTCCCTAGAGGGACAGTTAGCTGCAGGTGAACGAAGACGAACGAGGAGCAGTGCAGAAGAGTTTATGAATCTTCAGGCCTTTTGCTTTCTCCTCTATCCAGCCATATAAAGAGTAACTTCCTTTTAATGAGACTCTTTGTGATGTTTATGAACAGCAGTTTAGATGTCTGCACCTGGATAACGAAACATAAGTGTTCTGGCCTTTTTTTTTTCTTATTTTGCTGAGAAAATCTAATGAACAAAGGTGTAGTAGGTGCTTAGAAGAATGTTTCGTTTGGTTTTAAAGTTTTAAAGTCTTCCCATTAAGATTTTTTGGCAGGATTTGTCCCCATTTGCACTCTTGAGCACACACTTAGCAGGCCATTGACAGGGTTTCTACACAGGCTTGAAAAGTGCGGAAAGTGAGGACTTTGGTTTAGTATTTTAAAGGTTTGGATACAGATACAGGAACACAGGATACAAAAGAAATGTTTGGATTTTCAATGTTTTTTGTTTTTTTTCCCCCATTCGGAATATGTTACATTTTTGAACATCTAAATAACATTTCCTCAAACCAGTGTGCTATTTTTTTTAAATAACAGAAAGAGAAAAGTTGTATCCATCAATCAATACATCGTTAATCAGCAGTTCACCCATCCATGTCAGTCCTATTGTTGTTTTTGCCGATTTTCTTTTTTTTTTTTTTTTTTGCCTGAAAACTGTAGAAGTTTGTATAATTCTTTATTTTTTATTTTCTTGATTAACATAAACAATGACTCACAGATTGAGAAATCTGGCAATTTGTGCCTGGGAAATTCTAAAACGTTGACCTAGAAAAAGCGTAGCAACCATGCGTAAGACGTTCCGCACTCTGGATTTTCTCTGCTTTTATGAAATATTGCTCATCAAATGCAGTATTTTCCATTTCATTCATCTGCCAACTCCAGATTGAACAAATCCTAAGGCCAGTAATCAAATTGCTTTGTCATCCCAAGAAGACCAGAGAAAAAAACAACGGTTATACAAGATGAGCGGTGAGAATGAATTTGAGGCGATAGATGAATGTGGCACATGAAAGATTTTCCTCATACCTGCAGTCTGAGATGATTTTAGGCCAACAAAACAAGCAAAATCAGGGCACTGAGCACCTGGCAGTGATTAGCTTGTGATTCACTTTAGCTGCACATAGAGGCAGCTTGTAAAAATATGAACAGTATAACTGTTTCCTGAGTTTGCGCTGACAGCAGCTCCCAGGGGAACGCTGCTCTCTACAGGAACACATGGCTGTACTCTGGGACTGTGCCAACACATGAATAAGTAAAGATTGCTAACGGCGAGCTTCTTCTGGGCTGCAGTCGGACAAGTTGCCACACAAGCATCCTCAGTTTTTGATGCACAAGAAGTCAAATGTAATGTTTCCTGATGTCCTTTTAACTTTTGGAAAGCAAATTGTTGAAGTTCTCCGCAACTGTGCTTTGTATGAAAAACATTTTGAGTCGCCAGTGCTGTAACCAGTGTTAGTTTCTGTCAAACAGAATTGCTAATATTTGTGGCAAAATTATATAAGTAGGAATTCTAAGGTTTGTTAGATTTTCTTTGATCATTTATGCAAACTGATATGTAAATATAATAGTTCCCACCATATTTTAACAAATATTGTATCCAAAAAATGTCAGACAGCAAATCTAAATATATTTTCTTATTCCTATTATTTGCTGAAAGCAAAATAAATTGGCTCATTTTCCAACTTTTGTAAAATTCACAAGTTTGTGCACATTTTCTCAGTAGACTTGCCTTTTAAACTGTAAAGCTTTGATCAAATGTTTTAGCCTTTAACAAGCTTCTCACAGTAAATAGCTTGAGTTTTGCCCCCATTCCTCCTGATAGAACTGAATCAGATTTGTTGGTTGATTTGCTCACATGAACCTTTTTAGTTACGCCTGAATATTCAGGACTTTAGGAGGTACACAGCAAAGCATTAATCTTGTTGCCTTTAAATCACTTTGTAACTAATATTTGGTAATTGTCAAGTTGGAAAACCCATTTGTGCCCAAGCTTTAACTTTCTGGCTATTGTCTCAAGACGTTGCTTAAATATGTCAGCCCAGTATTCTTTCTTTATGATGACATCTTATGAGGTGCTCAACTCCCTCTTGTCGTAAAACACTCATGCAACATGAAGCTGCCGTCTCCATTCTCCACAGTGGGGATTGTTTTCTTAGGATTAGATGCTTTCCATTTTTTTCCCCTCTGAATGTAAAGGTCATTACGGCCAAACAGCTCAATTTTAGTTTAATCATATAACAGGACACGTCTCCAGAAATAACATCTTTGTCCCAGTGTGCATTAGCAGCACTTGGACACTGGAATCTGGCTTTCTGTGATGCTTTTAGACAAATGGCTTCTTCTTTGCTGAGTGACCTGATAGTCCATGCCATTAAAGGATCTGTTTCACTGTGGATAATGTCAGTCTCTTAGCCATCTTCATGCAGCATTTCTGAGATGCTGCAGTAAAACATTTTTTTATAATAAAATCATTCTAATGAATTATTTTAATTTAACCACATTGACTTAAATTAAAGAATGAAAGTAGATTTCATTATTTAATAGAAATGATTTAGTGCACCATACTAACAATATAGTTCCTATATGTCAAATTAATACTTAGAATACCTACCTAATTATGTTGTGAAACTGAGATAAAAATTCAGTTAAAGAAAGTGTATTTGCACTTGTCCAGCTGGAAGCCTGATTGATATTTCATTAAATCTATAGATCTTAAAAAACTGACAACATAAAGGAGCAAAAGCATGACCTTAGAAAATAGCCACAACCTTTCCTAAAAATATTTTCAGATTTACAAGGATCTCCATTGATAGAAGGTAAATACGACGAGCCTCAAGCTAAATTTTCCGGCTGTTAAAAATAAATCCAGCATTGGCAGCAAAGATGTAAAGTTGCTTCTCCTGCAGCTTGACACTACCTTCTCCCTTCACCATCCTGCTCAAACCCCTGCCAGCTGGGTGGGACGGCCTTCGTGCACAGAGCAGTAGGTCATGCAGTGGGCTCCAGCCAGGCCAGCGAATGAACAGTCATCTGAGGGCTCAGACGCCTGGAGCAACGCTCTGTCATCACGTTCGTTCAGCGCTTACTGCAAACCATATGCCTCTGCAGCACTGCGGCACGTAGTAACACGGCAGCAGTTTATGTGTTGGCATTCCTGATATGCAGTCGTAAGTAGCTGCTGAATTTACTCGTTTTAAAGGCACGTCTGTTTCCTCCGAGTCTGGACTTGAGTTTATTTCATTAACTGGATGTCAACTGTTTAACATCAACTTATTTAATTGCTTGTTCTGAGCTGTAGGCAAACTTTGTTTTACATGACTGATGCTGCAGCATCCTCAAAGTATGCAAGGTTTTTTTGAGGCTTGTAGATACAAATTAGTACCTCTGAAAATCTGTCAATAAAGGTGTACTCTTTAGTTTTAGAAATATTTTTCATTTTACTTAATTTGTAAAATGAAAAATATTTTACAATGACTTGATGAATAAGATTTTATAGTTGATGCTTACACAGTTATCTTTACTTTTCAAACTACATTTAGAATGGATTTTAAAAGTTTAGTGTAAAATATGGAAAGATTATTTTCTCTTAAGTGATTCATTTTAAAATGTGAAACTCGTAATTTTTAATACATAAGTGTTAGATTATGGCCTCAACCATCATCAGGAAGACTTTATCAAAGGCAAAAAATGTCTGACAAAGAAGCTGGGTGTCTCAAAGTGCTGTAACCACAGATACAAAGGGAAAGTTACGTGGAAGAAAAAATGGCTGAAAAAGATTGACAAATAAGTGATAATAGCAGCCTTAAATGGATTTTGAAGCAAAGTGCATTCAAGAATTTGTGAAATTCGCAAGGACTGCAGCATTAGTAAATGTTTCAATTGGTCACCATATACAGAGATGTTTCCAGCATATGAGCTGAAACTGTCGCACTTCTTGTGTGAAGCCACTGTTGACCCCGACATGATGCCAGAAGCCTTAGAGCCATTTCATCTGCTGGTGTTGGTCCACCGTGTTTTATCAAGTCCAAAGAGGGCCCAGGCATCTACCAGGACACTTTAAAGCTCTCTATACTAAACTCTGCTGACAGATTTTATGAAGATGCTGATTTCATTTTCCAGCAGGACTTGGCACCTCTGTGCACAGCCAAAAGTACACAGACCTGGTTTTATGACCATTTTATCACTGTGCTGAATTGCCCAAAAAACTCACCAAACCAAAACACCATGGAGAAACGGAAATAAACAATGAAAATATGTCACTGTGTGTAATTAATATTTGCATTATTTTCACTTTTTTAAACAACATAACTGAAGTTTTTTTTTTTTTTTTTGCAATGCCTCTCGGAAAAAAAGAGCATTCCTCTTCCAGCACAGTCTGGGCTTTCTCCCTTTGACTTGGATTGTCTCCGGTAGATTTTTTTTTTTTTTTTTTTTACCAGGGGATAGTGTTGATTTTGTTTAATACGCTCTTGGAGACATGAATCTAGGAATCATAACTACTGCAGTCATAAATGTGTGTGTTCTCTTAAATGGTGTTGGTTGACCTAAGTATCATAATACTTGGTAGAAATAGGATTATGTGTGGGGAACCTAAATTACCACATGCCTGAACAGCTTGCTTCCCTGTGAGTGTATTTGGATCAGGAACTGTTCTGCTGCGTTTGTCAAATCATGTGGCGTACTCAGTCCAACACGTAGCTTCTGCTTTAGCTGAGATGTCATAAAGGCACAAAGCATTTTATTAGAGATTCCTGAGACTCTTAGGAATGATGCAGTTGCAGATCAGAGGACATCGGAGGTTTGATGTCCTCTGTGTTTCTTTTTTTGTCCCAGCAGGCTGTCAGGCCCCCTCCTGTCTCCTGGCATGAAGGCAACAGGAACTCCTCCTCCTCTTTCACAGGAGAAACAACATGCTCACCCTCACCACAAGCCCTACCCACATTACCACCATCAACAACCTGCCACTGACGGTAAAGCTAGCACAAAGATTATAAATTTGTTCCAGAAATTCTGTTGTCTTTTAATGCTATGCGTGCTATTACAGGGTTAGCAGGTAAGATAACTAAAATTGTGAACACAGCAGTAATTTTCAAATGCAAATCACATCATTAGATCCACATCAAAGGCCCTTATTGAGAGGAAGTTGTCTCTGTCAGGGTGCTGTTAAGGTAAAAAAATAAAATAAAATAAATAATAATAATACAGATTAGAGTTGGGAGAACCACATGCCGGAACCCTATTACCATCATTGGATTGGCCAACAAACTGCTGGCTCATGCATTCGGCCGTCTCAGCTGTCACTCTGGAGTCTTTTCCCCCAAATGTCCTAAACACTGTTTTCCTGTAAAGATCTCCACACGGCTGCCTCTGTAACCACGCTGCGGTCGGGGAGTTGCGTAAAAGTGCTCCAGGAAAGGCTTCTTTCCCATTATCAAGACTCCTGCGGTTGATTCCGAGTATGAGCTGAGGCTGCAGGGACAAATGCAACACAGTATAAGCTGGCAAAGTTAGCAAAGCACAAATATAGCATTGTCATAATGTGAGATCCACATTAGGTTTGAGCCGGTTGGGGCAAACTTTAGAACCAATCAGAGGTGCAGTTTATGCTGGCGGCAACTGACAAGTGTGGCTTCTATAATTTTCTCTCCTCTCCTCCACATCCCACCTTCATTTCTTAGAATACCAAGCCAGCTTTCAGAGCTGCTTCCATTTTGGAGACTCCTACAGGATGGAGCAGACGGTCAGCGGTGTCCACGTCCCAGGAGATGCTCACAACTACTCCTCCCATCAGCACAATGGCTTTCACATGCCCACCAACAACACTGGACCTACAGGTAAAAAAAAACATGTATTTTTTTTTTCCACTAATCTTTATACCACAAGTGAAAATGTGCTCTTAAAGCTTTATAATGTAAACATCTACACCAGGATTCGGCGGGACCCAGGAGCTGCAGGGGGGCTCAGGGTGCCAGTATTCCTCCAGCACCGACGACAGCATTTTCTTTCAGGTGGGCAGCTTCGACCGCAACTTGAGCCACATGTCGTCGGTCTACACGGAAACATAGATCCGAGCTATGAGTTGTTGTTGCGCTACGCTGCACAACAACTCACCATGCGCATCTTCATCTTCAGCCCTGGTTTCTTTCCCCAAAACTGAAAACAAAACCTCTTCTAAGGTCATTCTGACGTATCTGACAGTAACCAACTGAATTAAACAAACATTATAGCCTATAAAAATGATACCTAATGCACTGCCTTATTTAAAGGTATAAAAACATAACTTGCAATCAGGCATAGATGCCTACAAAAGCTTTACATACCCCTTTAACTTTTCCGCATTTTGTCAAATTTGTCAAAGACCAACACAAAGTAGTGCATAACTGTGAATGTTTTACAAATGACGATCTGACAAGGAAGTTTGTCTTCAACTCCCTTTATTCTCACACACTTAACAAAAATATTTCTCCCATATTGCACAAAGTCCAGATCTAAACATGTAGAAGACTTTGAGACCAAATTTAACTTTTCTGCTACAGACATTACTCTGTTGTAGCAGAAAACTAACACCGTACCGAGCACATCTCCAAATACAGCATCCTTACCGTGAAACATGGTTGTGGCAGTATGATGGTGTGCTTGTAATCTTAGCCATCATAGCCAGGAATATTTGTCAGAGTTGATGAGAAGATAGTGGGACCTAAATAGAGAACAAGAAAAACTGTGTTTGCAAAAGACTTGAAACTGGAGCAAAGGCTCCCCTTCCAGCAGGACAATGCTGAAAGGTTAGTTTTCTTTTGTAACTTACTTAACCCTTACTTACTTAATCCTTAACCGTCACCTCTAAGACATGCAATCCAATGGGATGGTGTCCTCATGACAGCTAAGCAAAAAAGTTCACGGGGTATTGATACTTTTGCAGGCAATGTAACGGTCATTCATCTCCACATAAATGATTAAAGCAAATCTAGGTTAATTTGTGAAATAAATCTTGCTGTAGAAACTTTTTTAAAGGCAGCTCAAGTCAAGTTTATTTGTATAGCACATTTCAGCAACAAGGAAATTCTTTGAATGATTTACATAATAAAAAACAAATGTAGAAAATTATGAAAAAACATCACAACTGACAAATTGTAATTTGAAAAGCCAGTTTAAGTGAAATATTGTTTGATAATTATTTAGATCGGGATATAGCTGAGGTTTGATTTCAGCCAGTTTATTGTTACCAGGCAGAAAACTTGACAATGTCTACCAAAGTAAAATGCACTTATTTCTTCTCCCGTGCCCCATCTCTAATTCGGCGGCATCAGCAAAATCGAAGTGAACAGATATGATGAATAGATTTGACAACTCAAGGCAGAAATTTTTAATCAATGTTTACATAGACAGTGTTTCATGTCATGTTCTGGAAATGTATTTGAGCAAAGTTCTCATCCTTTACTGAAACAAATTACAGCAGAACCCGACTGTCTTCAGTTCAAAGTGTGAATTTCAAATAACATGAGATGTGTTTTTCACCATTTGAACCACATTTTTCTCTTTAATCTACAGCTTCCATTATTTGTGGACTGAAGTGTAAAATATATCATTTTGCTGTGATGTTTTTATCAGTGACAAAAAAAAGTTGCATTTCTGTAAGTGTTAAATGTTTTCTTCCTGTGTCTGAATTTATTTTGGATGGAGGTTTCTGGCTCAATAGTCCTGTAATACTGCAGAGACAACCAGGCCTCCAATTATAATGATTATCATTATTAATAATATTATTATTATGTGTATAAAATGTACAGTTTGTTTACAACAACCATTTGAGTGTCATTTAAGAAAATAAAATCGCACAGATTGAAACAGTTCACACCGTTTATGAGTCTGTTCAGAAAAAAAAAAACCTCAAGACTTGTGAGCTGGTTGTGCCCTCTAGCGGACAGGATAGTACTGCAGCTGTCTTCTGGCGAATCAGGGTAATGACATGGCTTCCCGAAAAAAAATTTGTTTGATGTTGCCTCACTTCTGCTTCTTCTTGAGGAGGTATTGCCGATAGTAGAAGTTACAAAAGAGCATTATGAGGGTAAGAACATAAGTGAACACCACTATGTTCATAGAGTCTGGGAAGTTGCACTCTGTGATCAGGTTGTAGCCGGTGTGAAGGAAGAAGAGCAAGAACTGCAGCTGCAATGGCAAATGGGGATTCAGATCAGATTAAATGACACATTTTGTGATTGTACCTCTGAAAGAAGCAACAGCCAGAAAGTTCTGGAGCAACCAACCAGCTGCAGCATAGTGATGTATTTCTTCCACCAAAGGTGCTTCTGCATGTTAGGACCGAACGCAGACAGGCCGTAATAAGTGTACATGATGACGTGGACGAAGGTGTTGACAAGGCCAATGAAGAAAGCTGTGGGGTGTGGAAAACAAAAAAACCCCAACAAATGTGTAGGTGAGATTGAAAACCCCCCAAAGAGTAACCGTATAACATCAAATTAAATATCCAAGCCAACTTTACAACTTCAATAATTGTGAAGTTGGCTTCACAATTATTTCCAACTTTGTGTTGGTCAAACACGTGAATCCTATTAAAATACATTTGTTCAATATGAATTCAAACCTGACTTACATTGTCCTCCAGCCACATACTTCACTCCTGCCCACCAGTTCAAGATCATGCTGCCATGATGGTAAACATGAAGGAAGCTCAGCTGATTATTCTTCTTCCTCAAGATGAAGAAGAGCTGCTCCACAGCAACACAGGATGTAATATCAGTCACAACTGCATTCAAACTCATTAAAACAAATGGGATAAGGCAAAATGGGAAGAAACAAAGTACCGTGTCAAGGAGCTCTATGATCTTAGAAAAGAAAAACCACCAACACACACTGGCCATCTGCAAGACAAACCCCCCCCCCAAAAAAACTAAACTTGCTACTGATTCAGCGACAGTCACTGTGTCTTTCTAATGCTTTGCTGGACTAAAATATGAACCCTTACCCTCAAGGGCAGTGGCTTATTGCTGTAATCCACAGGCTGACAGAGCAGGCTGTAGTTTGAGAGCCACGATGTGACCAGGAACTGCAAACAGTCAAGAGATTAGAGATGGGAGATGAAGTGATTTAATATTTTTAAAACAGCTGTTTACTGATAATTTTTTTTGTCCTGTTTTAGTTTGTTTAAAAATAAGTGTCTGTGCATCCCTAACCACTGAAATTCACGGAAGTGTTTTTTTTAATTATTATTATTTAACACAGATTCTGCAATTAGCTTCAAGGAACTGGAGCCAGAACAGTTACAAAGAACATTTTTCCTCACCCTCTACAAGACTTATTGGCAAAAAAAAAAAAGTAGCAGCTGTTTGCAATCAACAAATCAGACAAGAACCATTTAAAATAGGCCAACACAATTATCACCAGTGTTTCCTTCATATTAAACACAAAATGCCACTTAATGCTCTCAGCAGCCTCAACATTTAAATACTTCATGACATGCTTAGTAATAGTTACCCACTGCTGGGTAAAGACCTCCAGCTCAGTAATAATCTTGGATTTATGAAACATCATTTTTTAAATCCCACTGAAAAGTTCAAGTTGATGATGGCTCCTCTAGGACTTTGTCTGAAGCTAAGTGCTGGCAGACTGTGAGATATGTTTGGACCACTGTCCCCTGTCTGAAGGTTTAATGATGCCAAAGCTTCATTAAACCTTCTTGTCCCAGAATTCCATGATGCTTTATTACATCCATCTTGTCCCCTGCATGCTACAGGAAGCAAAGCATCCCCAGGAAACCACTGAGCCACCACCATGCTTAACCACAGACAGTTTTGCTCTTAGTATGTGGTTCATTCATCTTCCTCCACTGACCCACTGGCCCAGAAAGTTCCGGTTTTAATTCAAATGACTCCAAATAGCAGAATCGCAAAACCTCTGGTTTACTTTTTTACTAGTGACAAGATTTATCATAAGTCCTGTTCTGGAAACTGAAACCTCACCGGCTGGGCACATACATAATCTGTTAACATTTGTGAAGAAATTAAAGCTAGATTGAAAATGAACCCTGTCTCGTTTTGCAAAAAAAAAAAAGATCATTTAATGTGTGTTCTAATTTTCTGAAATCATATCAAACACAGACTTCCAAGTGGAGGCAAAACTGAAGTAAGATAACTGGAAACATTTGAACAGAGTGATATTTTCATTACTGTCTTTGTCTTTAATAACTAGATTTGTCCTCTAATGGGAGATAAAATAACACACACCTCGTAGAACATGTATGCAGAGAAGCCAACCATGGCAAAGTTATAAACGATAAGAAATATTTTGAGCTCAAAAGGCTTCCGATTTTTCATCAGACGAGAACCGGCCCAGACCATACAGAGGTAACCCAGGACGATGAGAGTCACTGGAACGGGGGAGTACACCAGCAGCCAGGGGTCCGTCCTCTTGTCTGGAGGACGTAAAAGGCACATGTCAAGAACACCAAGGCACACAGATGAATCACAATCCACTTCAACAGCTTTCAACACAGTGAAGGAAGCAGTTTTACAGAAAACGGAAAACTGCTTCCTTTTTTAAGACTACATTTTAAAAACTGAAAAGCAACTGCTGCAAAAAAACAAAAATCAATTAACACAAATATACTATCTGCTCTGTGATGGACTGTCTCAGCTGTAACCAGCCTCTTGCCTGCTGTACATAGCCACCAAAAAAAAAACATCCAAACTTCCAAAAGGTTACTTAAACTTGCAACTAAATTATTCTGAAAATGTGTGGAGTCGCATGATGAGGGCTGTGGGTATGATAGATTTGGGAAACGTTTACAAGTCAATGTAGGCAAATATTTTCAAGTCAAAATGCATGATGTGCATTGACTCTTACCAAAGAACGCTGAATAAAGCAGCTGATTCAGATGATGCTTCATGAATGTTTTAATCTGAGGATGTGCACACTGCTAAAACTGGGCTTATGGACCTTTATATATATATATATATATATATATATATATATATTTTTTTTTTTTTTCTTCTCCATCTAACAAAGCTATTGTTTTTTCGATTGAATTATACAAGTGTAACATTATGTGCCACATATGACCCAGTGGCATCATAACCAATCTACTACTATAACAGTGGGAAAGGGACGTGTTCAAGCCACCATACTTCCAATAAGGTGCTATTGGCAACACATTCAAAAAATGCACTGATAAACAAGAGCGACTTTCGTCGGGCAAGTTAGTGGCTTCCTGTTTCTCACACTGCCATGAGGGAAAACTGATAACATATCAGTCATGGAGGCAAATCATGTGGCAAAGCCACAAAGCGTCCCTTGTGCAACTGGTTAATCTGGACAGCACAGCTGCAGCGCCCAAGTCTAACTCAGATATGTCATTTTTACTCATGTCCTCTGCTGCAAAACATGCAAACCCAAAAATAACTGGGTGGGAAAGTAGGGTGGAACTTTGGACAGATAGAAATCACTGTACCTCCGTTCTCCAGAATCCACTGGTGCGCAGAGAGGACACGGTTCCATGCTGAATCCATCTACAACATAGGAACGCGGGTTACTAAGGGTGAGGAATCCACGACACGTCTCGAATTTAAACAAACACTCACTTCGCAAACCGGGTTTTAATTATCGCCCCTTTGACGACAGCGCGCGACAACCTTTGGACGCTGCTCCAGGTTTTTGTGTAATCACCGGGAAAGATATTTTAAAAAACCAGCTACAGGGCAATTTTTAAAAAAAGAGCAGAATTTTTTTCAAGTGGGATATATGCACTGAAAGCCTATCTTAAAGTTTTATGAACGGAAAACTTTGGAGGTGTTCTCCAAAGGTTTCTTCCAATTTTACTTTGCGAGCGATGACACCATTTCCTGTGCGTTTCTTCCTGTCTGTAGTTGATTGAATTTTCTGCGCACTGGAGGGCGCTGTTTCCTTCAAACTAATGCGACAATATCTCAAAGTTAGGACACCACAGAAAGATTAATTTATTAGCTATTTTTAAACTACATTTAAAAAATGCTCATATTTCAGCATAACATCCATTACACATCTTTTTTAAGTGTTTATTTCAGTTCATTTTGGATCATTATGGTTTGCAGCTAGTGACCAGACTACAGTGTGACCCACCTCAGCATAAAACAATTTCAAGTTTGGGTTTTCATTAGCTGTAAAACAAGGGTCATCAAAATTACCAAATATAAGAAAGGGCTTAAAATCATTCTGAGTGCAAAGAGTATAATTACTGAGGTTTTCAATTAATTCGATGGCATCAGTTAACTAACTTTTGAACAATATTCCAATTTATTATTGCTATATTTAGCGGAAAGGTCACTAAAGAATTTTTAGTAAAAAAAAAAAAATTCTCTAGAAAAAAAAAGAAAAAATGACAATTGATGTTTATCAGACAACTTGCATTTTAATCTTCAAAACTTTTATTATAATTAGAGGAATGACATTATCTTTTACATAGCTAAAAAGTACTAACATGGTCTGTGTTAGTGTGTAAAAAAAGTAGAAATGTGTAATAAAAACATCTAAATTACATACATAAGTTCCTTTAGAAATATGCATTTAACAGATGATATAATAAAATCTTAAAAACCTGACATCCATCTGGGCTCTCATTTAATACTGTTAAATGATTAACAGTATTAAATGAGAAAGGAGATTCAGCATGAAAAAACATGCACATTTAAAGTCAACGCAGACAACTTTAGGAACTAACTACTTTCCTCTTTCACTGTCTTGAAGAAGGAACTAAGTGAGAGCTGTCTACCTCCACCATCAGCTGCAGTCAGTCTACTTTTTTTTGTTTTCTGTGACCTGTCATGTTTTAGTCCTTCAGGCTTCCGTCTTTTTCCATCCTAAAGGAGGCAAGCAGAGATAGTGTTCGATGGTTCACAAATATTGACTTTGATCTACAAATCTTTAATAGTATTTCAATTCAAACAAACCATGCTACAGTAAATCCATAAATGTTTGATAGTATGCACAGACAAGATCTTGAAAAAAAATTCTCACACTTTAAAATGCTTTTCTATTTTTGTTACATTACAACCAGAACCTTCAATGTAATATTACTTTGGGACTTTGTGTGATAAACTAACAATATAACTATTAAATGGGATAAAAATTATTGGTTTAAGGTCCAGACTTTAGAGTACTCTAAAAAATTTATTCAATTTTATTAAAACCTTTCTACTGTAGCTCTGGCTGTATGTTAATGGCTTTTTCTATTTTCAAAAGATTAATTAAACAGTACTCAAATTTTCAAAGCTTGGGACAGTTTAAAGACCCAACCCTACTTTAAACGTCTCTCTGACTTTATCTCGGAACAGTCTGCTGTCTTTATGATACCATGTGTCCACTAATGTTCCTGTAACAAACCTATAAGGCCTTTAAAGTACACATAGGATCACTTGTTTGCTAAATGAGTGTCTTCTGAATGTGCACATTTACTTGGTAAGTGATGATGTCCTTCTAATGCGTATTTTCCAACACCAAGCTGTATAAACCTGAATATTTATTGGATTTAAGCAAATTAGGTGATAGGTATTTATGTAATAAGTGAGGATGGAAACTAGGCAGCTTCTGTTCCTCTGGCTAAATAGAAGTTAAACTGAGCCTGAAATGTAAATTGACAACTTTCTGAAGCGCGACCACAAACCCCTTAAATGTTTTGTTGCAAATAGTCAATAAGGTTGAAAGAAACGCTTTGAAAAACAAACAAAATTTCCACAATTTTAAAAGTAAAAGAGTTTGGCAGAAATTAATGTGAAAATACAATTGGGTAACTAACCTTCGAGGTTTTTTCCTGTAAACCGTCTGCAGTATCAAAGAGCTTCACAATCTGCAAAAAAGGGTATATTATTACTCCCATGTGGTTTACACAGAATATAAACCAAAAACAACAATCACCAAACTATTCTTTTTATAAATAAATAAAATAAGCACAAGCTTCTAATATTTTGATCAAGCCTGCCAAAGTAGAAATGCCTGTTTTACTTCTGCTTCAGTTACAAGCAGTTGGAGCATATTTTCCATTGTTACGCTGAATATTTTATCGTGGCCATTATTATAATTGTGATTTTGGAAGAAGAACATTGCCACATTGTGATTGAAAACCAAAATATAAATAAATCAAAACTAAATCCACAACAGTCCTTCAGTGACTGGCCATGAATTCAGTCAAATCACAAACCTTCTTCAGCCCGGTGGACACAGCAGCTTCCTGTAGGCCAGGTCTGGTGAGCCATTGTTGCTTTTCATTTGGCATCTGTTTTGTAACATCCCTGTCCTTTAAGCACATGCTATAAACCACATAGGTCTGGTGAATGTGGGAGAAGATGTGCACCACCTGCAGGTGGACAGAGAGGAGTGGACAGCTGCACAAAAAGTTCCCGTTGAACAAAAATTAAACCTTGGTAGTAAAAATCAAGCTCACCTCTCCTACATACTGGAGAAGATGTTCATTCAAACAGCTCCTCAGTATTCTGTTGACTTCTTCACACAGCGCCCTCTTCTGTTTCACCTCATTGTCCTCCTTCAGCAGAAGACTTGGAAACTCCCATAAACCTGCTAGCAAACCTGCAAACACAAATGCCACTGCTTAATGTTGCATTCATCCACTAATCAGGGTGTTTAGTGGACCTGTGGACGACACAGGGCGCCAGATGTCACTCACTATATTCAACGGTGTGTTAATCAACGTCAAGATCGTGCAGCACCGACCTTTGTTTGGTCTTTGCACAAGCAGGTACTCCACACCACCTGCTTCTCCTGGCCTAGTCACCACGCACGTCAGTGTCCGTTCCACCCGAGGAGCTTTCTTGGCCGGCTTCCTTGGGAAGTTCTGAACACCCAGCTGATAGTCCCATGGCTCAGAGGGACACAAGGAACAAGTGCCACTGTTCACTGAGGAAGAGGGAGAAGAGTAAAGGGAAGTTTGGTTCATTATGATGATTAAATTTGTGTCCAAGAGGTCAGATGGATGGCAGAGGAGACTTACTACAGTCCTCAATATCAGGCATGTCCAACTTTCCTAAAAGCTTCTTAGCATGTTGCTCCTGTTTGACATGAACCTGCATAAACACATATTATATAAACAATTCATACTTTACAGAATTTCAGCCTGAGCCCATCTGAAACAGTGAGCCAACCTTGTGATATGAGCGGCAGTGAGACTGGACGGGACACTGGCTGCACAGCGGGCCTTTGGGGGTGCAGACTCGTGCTCCAAGCTCCATCATGGCCTGGTTGAAATCTCCAGGTCTCTCTGGATCCACCAGCAAATTGGCAAGACGCCTGAAGAAACCACGAGATGACACTGGGTTCTCTACATAAGTATTCTCTGATTATTTGATCTTTGAATTGAAATCTCACCAAAGAGCCTCCGTTACTGCAGGACTCGTGCTATCGGCCCCAATGGCCCTCAGGCGACACAGAACACGAATCACGTTTCCATCCACAGCGCCGGTTACCTGTGCGACACAGATCATACCAGGTATTTCTGGTAAATGATAAAGCTACTATCAAATATAACTTATTCTAGTGACAGTTCTATAATTTCTGTGGTGGTTTACACTTGAAGGTGGTAGTTTTCTATGTCAAACAAATATTGCTGAATATCAAGTCTAATTAATATCTTTAATTCTAAGATTAAAGATGGAATGGATGTTGGGTGCAAATGAACAGCACTGACTGCTGCATCACTGTTCAAATCAAATCAAAATGAAAGGACAAAGTTTGAATGGTTCTAAGACTTTACTTTTTTTTATTTATTGTAATTTTGACTGATACACTATTATTACAGGAACATTAACATTAACATATATGTTTTGGTTTACTCTAAAAAATAATCAAAGGAGTCCAGTGTCACAAAAGTAAAATATTTAGTTCTTCATATGACAGCCTCCTTATAAGCCTTTTTGTAAACATGTTTTTTTTTAAACACTGCTTCATTTTGAAATGTATTTGCTGCCCATATATATGGCACAAAACAATTAAAGTAGAAAGGCAGCCTTTAGGCTTATATTCTATGTCTTATGTGTGATCTTCTTTGGTAAACTGTTGAAATAAAAGGTCACGTATCAGTGTAGCTTTAATAGCATTGACCCACAGGAACTCATGAAGCTTGATGTGCAGGTACTCCTTCATCCTGACCAACCTGGCCCAGAGCAATAGATCCAATCGCGGACGCCGTGTAGCGTCCTACACCAGGCAACTGTTTCAGCAAGTCGTCCACAGTCTGAGGCATCTGTCCCTTCAGCTCCAAGACCACCTGAGGAAAAACAACAAGTAAAACAAAATAATCACAATGTGATTAAATTACTGAAAAAGGGTTCTGGGTACTTTTCCAAAGTTACTGGAAAACTAAATACATTAGGAGAAGCATTCAAATATCTGATTGTGGACTCACCTTCTGCGCTCCTTCATGCAGCCTTCTTCCACGTGAATAGTAACCGAGGCCTGCCCACATCTGGTTTACCTCCTGTGCCACAATAAAATGAATGTACCAAATGTAAAAATCACCAGCTCTGCATGCACCAGCTCTACTGATTAAAATGATTACCTCTATTGTAGCAGCTGCGAGATCCTGCACTGTGGGCCACCTCTGAAGCGCAAAATATACAGCATTTATATTAAACTTCCAAAAGTGTTACAGATTAGTTTAAAATACCCACCTTCATCCATCTGTTATAGTAGTCTTTCACTGTGGCAACTTGAGTCTGCTGCAGCATTATTTCTGAAACCCATACTGTAAAAACCCAAAGCAGAAAAAAATATATAGTTTGACAATTACAGTAATTAAAGACAGTGTAGTGCACTGGTTTTTAAATTTTCATATTTTCTTGAATGCATCCATTTTCATACCTGCGTATGTCCTAATGTTGATGTCTGATTCTGTCAAAGCCTACAACATGAAGACAGTTAGATAGGGCAACTTTGAGATTAAAGCTGCTTAACTGCATTTATAAATCTTAAAGAATAAAACAACATGATTCATGCAAAATGGAATCTGGACAAATAATTTTAAAATTGATGGTGTCATTATTTAGAGCAAGTTTGATTAAAAGCAACATGCTAATGAAAACATGTACTAAATGATCAATACACATAGTTTTATAACCCAGGCCCCCTCAAGCAGTCAAACAGTAATATAACGTGAATAAACTTAGTGAAAGTAATCAAGTAGCAAGATTAGCAAAATAAAAACACATATTGTGGAGCAGCTCTTTTTCATATGCAAAATATTGCACAGATAGCATACTTAAAATAAATAATACATTTTATCTTATGAATATTTGTTACTGAATAACAACAACCAAAATAAATGGCTTCTTTTTAGCTGCCATAAACACATACTGAACAATAGTTAAACATTATATTTAGATTATAAAATTTTCCAGTAAGAATTATTTACCAGAGTCCTCCACGGCAGCTCTCTCTTGTCTTTGTCATACCAGCGCAGGAGATGAGAGCGCAGAAACATAACTTCAGCAGGATCAGAAAAGGTGTGGTATGAACATGGTGGGGATGAGGTTTTGGTTCGTTCTGGTGGGATAGAGAAATCAAACAAACAAACAAAAAAGAAAATCATAACAATCAAACAACACATATTACCAGCAAATTCAATTTACCATCAAAATAGGTAGCTTCTCTGGAATGTATACAAATGGTCAATTATGACACTATGATATGAGTCCAGTGATGCAGTGAGTCCAGTGATATCTTGGTGATTTGAAGTTATTAAATTCAGGCAGCAATATTCACTGTCACCTTAAAAGTTCATAAGAGTCTGTAGCTAATCTTTAACACTGTAAAAAGGTCAGATTTGTAGACAACACGGGTCCCGCAAAGCCAAGATGTTAAGATGAGGAGGCAGTCTGGGCAAAACTTAAAGTTCAGGACGCTGTTTTTTGTTTTTTTTTTTTTTTTGTCTTTTATCCATTATTTACAAGACATGCCCGTACTATTGCAAGTGACACCAAACTCTGAAGGCTGAATACCAGTTTATGTGGATCTCATGTTGAATACCTGGTTTGTGTTGTTACTATTATTATCAAATCATCCGGGTACCTTCTTTCATTGGCGTTTTTGACTTCTTCCGGGTTTGGAGAGTTGTTTCCACCGTCTCCATTCGGCCTTTTTTGTCTTTAACTACCGCTGAACGTAGCCTGCTCATTATGAAACACCGCATACAGGAGCTGAACGCTATCCAAAGGAAAGGAGCAATGTTTTCACTTCATGAATGCGCTGGAGATCCCGCCACCTTCACAGAGTATCACCACGCTTGACCAATCAGCTATAAGCAGACTCCTCTCGAGGAGTGACGTCATATCCGAGCTGCTGGGCAATTATGTCTTATCATTGCTTTTGATGTGCTGTTATTTAAAGTCTTTTTACACTAAATAAAACTTTGTAAAATTTCAATTAATGTTGCATTAGAAGAAAAGCATAACTTTATGCAACTTAAAAAAAAAAAAAAAAAAAAAAACAACACAGAATTAATTAATAAATTGGAAAAATATTCAGATTTGTAAAGGTCTGTGTTTGTTCATCTCAAAATGTACCAATAGAAAGCTGCCCCTTAATGCCAGTTTTATTATTATTACTGTTACTGTATTATTTTGTATTCAAAACAATACAACAACAACAACAATAATAATAATATACTTATACATTATGAAAAGAGAAGGTTATGGCTCAAATATTTAAACAGAACTCAATTCAATATATAGTGAAATGAATTTTCAATCCAATTAGCAGGCAGTCTTGTTACAATCCAAAAGTGAAAAAGGAAGAAAACTAAATATTATACTATGAACAATAAATAGGAGGAAAAATTGACTAAAGAAATAAGTTTCTGACCTTTGAATGAGGTTATTACTCTAACTAATTACACTAACTTGCATTAGCCTCACATAAATTACAGACATTTTAGAAAAAGCCTCTTAAAGGACGCAAACGGGGGGCAGCCTCAGACTCCCTCATCATGTTCTTAAATCACTGGGAATAAATGAACAAGGTATTAAACGGAGAAGAAAGAACCCATGCAAAGACAGTAAATTAATCAGAAACTGAAAGAAACCAAAAGTATGTTAATCCATCTTGAAAGACTTTTGTACATGTTTATGGGCATTTATGTGGCTTTGTCTTTATTTTTATGTCAGAGAAAAACAATGGCCTCTACTGGAACTGATATTACTGCAAAACAAAATGAATCCTTTGTTTGTCCCATCCTGTTTACGGTATTTTGTGATATGTTTGAATGATTGCTACGTCTTCTATAAAAAGTGGCTATTCATATGCAGCAAAACAGTGTTGAAATCATTAGAAACCACATGGGGCTGTGTTTTGAAGCTAAGTAGGCCTACCTCCAAGGCTAGGCTGGATTTTATTTGAGAATCAGTATGTTTTCTGCTGCTCATGCAGAAGCTCTTGGGTCACTCCAAGATGGAGAAACTCTTCAGAACGTTCCTTTTCTTCTTCTGCCAGCAGCCTCCCATTCATCGCAGAGAACCAAATATGCAGATGTTCAATTATTTCAGAAAGCATTATACTGTGACTCTGGCCAGATAAAAAAGACATTTTCTGAGACATGTTTGAATTTTATAAATAATCTAATCTACATATTGTTCCTTGCAAGAATATTTTTCCCCTTGAACATTTTCCCACGATTTTCTATTTTGAAGTCACAAATTTCAATGGATTTTATTTGGACTGTTTTGATACACCAATACAAAGGAGTGTAGAATTGTGCAGTGGATACAATTCGTTTTGTTGTTTTTATTATTATTTTAGAAAGTGTGGCTTCCATATGGGGCTGCACAGTGGCGCAGTTGGTAGCACTGTTGCCTTGCAGCAAGAAGGTTCTGGGTTCAATTCCTGGTCCAGGGTCTTTCTGCACAGAGTTTGCACGTTCTCCCTGTGCATGGGTTCTCTCCGGGTTCTCCAGCTTCCTCCCACAGTCCAAAAACATGACTGTCAGGTTAATTGGTCTTTCCAAATTCTTCCTAGGTGTGAGTGTGTGTTTGCATGGTTGTTTGTCCTGTTTGTTTCTGTGTTGCCCTGCGACAGACTGGCGACCTGTCCAGGGTGTACCCCGCCTCTCACCTGGAACGTAGTTGGAGATCGGCACCAGCAACTCCTGACCCCATTAGGGACAAGGGTGAAAGAAAATGGATGGATGGATGGATGGATGGCTTCCATTTGTACTCAACCCTTCTGACTCAGTTCTTTGTCATCACATCTCTAACAGCTTTACAAATCTTTGAATGTGTAAAATTAATATGAGTGAAGAAACTGAAAGTTTTCGGTCATTCTTCTTCATGTAATAATGCAAGTGAATGCACTGTTTTCCAGATAATTCTTAGCTATTGTCTAAAAATGTTATTATACTGTAGCACAGCAAAACAAGATGCATATGACACTGAAAACATTATCCACATTGTGAAACATGCTGGTGGTAGCGTTATACTGTGAGGATACTTTTCTTCCATAAAACCACTTGTGAGGTTTTATGGAAAAATTGGACAGAGCAAGAAAACCTGTTAGGAAACAGGTTTTCCTAACATGTGCGGTACTGTTTTACCTCAACCCTAAACAGTAAACATACAGCCAGGGCAAATGTTGGTGTTGGATGCAGGGCAGAAAGGCAATGGAGGACAAGCATTTCACCAAAAGAAGTTTGCAGTTAAACAAGTTTTCTATTGCTTATGTGCATATTTACTAAACAGACATTGAATAACCCACCATTTTGAGCACACTCTAGCAACTCTACAAATGGTCTATTTGCCTGTACAGGTATATGAAATGTTATTTTCAGCTAGCATTTTGTCAAACTGTGACAAAAGTTCAAAGGCTTTCAAGGGGATGAAAACCACTTCAAGGCACTGTAACAACTGCCACAGCAGATTTCAGTCCGTGCTGCCAGTAGATGGGGGTGTAATAGGAAGTGGAGCCGGGGAGGACTCTGCGCTGGAGGTTTGCTGCCCTCCGCAGGCTGCTTCCCGGTAAATGTGCTTCTTTTTCGGAGATAAAGAAAGGAAAGCACCGTGTAAAGCTGTAACACGGGTGAGGCTTGTCACTGAACCCCGCAGAAATCATAATGTAGACAACACTGCCTTGTACTTGTGAGCACCGAGACGCCTCAGAGCGGCTTGGACGCACTTTCCTCGTCGGGAAAAAAAAAACAAACCACAAATAGTGTCCACTTCACGTGCGCGAGTCTCTTGGTTTTTCCGCAGGAAACGCAGATTTACCGCTAAATCCGTCGGGTTTTGTTCTTATCGCGCTTTAAAACGGTTGTTCAGCCATATGAGTTGCTGCTTAGTTGTTTGTTGTTTTTTTTTTAAAGCAACGATAACGAAGAGGTAAATAATGGCTCGGCTGCACGTCAGAGCAGTCCGTTCAGTTCACAAGAACCAGGGAGAGCGACAAGGACGGGGAGAGGGAGAAAGAAAGGGGAGGGGAACTGACATTAAAGCAACACAACAAGGAAACTACGCTGCAGAGCCACAGACGCCTTCATTTTATGTTTTTGAATAATAGCCGGAGCTAGTGAGGGAGGCGAAGTGTCTCGGACCCCCGGAGAGCTCCAGCTTCAAGTGTCCTGGGAGAAAGCGGCTTTTGGACCGAGCTGGATTTAAAGGCGCTCTCCGTCGCTTTCACAGGCATGGGTGAGAATAATGAAAGAGGGCTTTTAATTGTGATTCTGAGAGAAATTAACAGAAGGGGGGGGGGAAGAAGAAGCAGCGTACATACAGGCCTCTTCCTGCGGACAGAGCCTTGCCCTGTAATGGGAAGTGGAAACAATAAAAGCCAGCACAGTTTAGCTGTAATTAATAAAATGCCCATTTAGATCATCTGCAGATAAACAGCGACTCTTGGGGGTTGCCTTAAGTGTGCTATTTATGTAGCAGCATGCGGCAGTGCAGAGTGATGGAGGCTGCCATTACACTGAAGTCATACTCATTACAACAATGGATCATTCCTCATGATTTAACTTTGATATGTAAGAATTTCCTGCTATCAGCTTATGAATAACTTTTGAAAGTAATCCTGCTTCATAGCAAGCCACGATGCTTGCTTTTGCTTTTACATGTGACCTGAGCACGTTTTCTGGGTTGATCTGTTTCTGTCTGCATCCTCAGGATCAGAACCACCAGGTTCCCCGCAGGTGGTGGAGGATGGAGGCGAGGAGGATGAGGAGGAGCTGAGTGGAGGCGAGGAGGCAGAGTTTCGGTCCAGCTCCGGAAGGGGCTCCCTGCTGACGCGGAGGGGCATCACCCTGAGAGTGCTGCTGAAGGATGGGCTGGTGGAGCCTGGAGATGGCGTGTTGGCCATTCACTACTTGGTAATAACACCTCATCTCTTTAGAGTGAAGAATATAGGCATGGATGTAATCTCATCATCTCCCTTGTTCCCCAGGGAAAAAACTTTGTTGGGGATCTGCTGAACGACGGCAAGATCCGATGGGTGGAGACGGGTCAGATCTTCAACTCCCCCAGCGCCTGGGCGACACACTGTAAGCGTCTGGTGAACCCGGCCAAGAAGTCCGGCTGCGGCTGGGCGTCCGTGCGCTACCGGGGGCAGAAGCTGGCCCAGTACAAGACCACCTGGCTGCACAAGTATCAACCCAGCGCAGACATGGTAAGGAGAGACAAGGGTCCCTAAAACGCTCTAGCTGAAATCAAACATCTGAATCCACATTTGGGTCTAAGTGTTTCTGAACAGTTTTAGAGTTGATCGTTTCTGCTAACGCAACAATCTGCTGTAGAAGTGACATGACAAATGTGGACAAAGTTTTCAAAATAATAAGTTATAAATAAAAAATAAAAAAAATCAGCCAACTTATTCAGTTGGGGAGAAATTCTTAAAAGCAAGAATCATGTCTGTGTCGATAACCTATTCATCTGTTTTGCTATGCATTCCTAACGATTGCAGAGCATGGTGAGCGAGGAAGATGATGATGAGGATGAGGAGGAAGGGAAGACAGCCGTGCAGGCCGACGAGAAGAACAAGAACAACAAATCTGGTTTGCGTGGTCTCTTCTCTTCTCTTCTCTTCTCGTATCTTCTCCTATCTGATTAAAAGCTGTTAACATCTCCATTTTGTTGCAGACGTAATGGTTTCACGTCGCGCTGACAGGGAGAGGATTCCCATCAGATATTGCAGCTTAGGCACCAGGGATGCAGCCAGGTACTGCCTGCACTACAGTAGTATTTTTCATATATATTTATATATATATATATATATATATATATGTATATATATACTAGCCCTGTCTGGGTATATATATAAAATTGCGATGTGATGCACACTTTGCAACATCCACAGAGATCCACACACGCTTGTGGAGCTGTCGGCGTTCTCGGCCATCAACAGATTCCAGCCATTTAACGTAGCCGTCTCCAGTAATGTTTTGCTGCTAATGGTCAGTTTTCAGATACTTCTGAGCAGCATGTGGATTAGTTAGAAGCTAAGTGGCAAAGTCGGATATTTATTTGCATTTCTGCAGGATTTCCACTGTCACCTGACCACCAGTGAGGTGGTGGGGTACCTCGGAGGGCGATGGGACACAAACACACAATGTGAGCATGATGATACCCTGAAAAAAATAAACGGCAGAAGGTCAAACTTTGTATTCATCCCCATAAACAATGTCTCTGTTTTTTAGTGCTGACAGTCCTAAGGGCTTTCCCCTGTCGAACCAGGCTGGCAGACAGAGACTCCGCGTCAGCTGTTGAAGAGGAGGTGAGACATCAGCAAACATTACTTGTCGACATGCACTCTTATCAAACCACTGCACACATTGCTGAATGTTAACACAGCAACTGGTCTCCAAGTGGGATATTGGGCAAAAGCTGGGCTAATTAACAGAACAGAAAAATGCCAAACTCTTTTTGGAAAGTTTTTGGTATATATTCCTGCTCCAAAAAACGTTTTGGAGCAGGAATATATACAGTATCTTTGACGAGAAAAAAGTAACTTTTGCAGATTTGTTCTTTTTTAATAGTTACGTTTCCTCCTTTTATAAACTTGAAAGTGAGTTAAGAGGCAGTTGTTTTACCATGTGCTGTCAAGCTAATAAAAAGGAGGCTTGCCTTTGTTTTCAGATCTGTCAGAACCTGTTCATGCGTGGGTTGTCGCTGGTGGGCTGGTACCACAGTCACCCGCGAGGTCCCGCCCTGCCGTCCCTGCAGGACATTGACTCCCAGATGGATCACCAGCTGAGGCTGCAGGGCTCCAACAATGGCTTCCAGCCCTGTCTGGGCATCATCTGTGGTCAGTAACCACTTTAGCTGTGGTGTAGTTCAGTGGGAACATGTTTGGTTGTTGATCTGATTTAACAGTGACTGCAGAGCCCATCAAGCGTGTTCCCTGATCTAGGACAAAAATGTTATGGCATCAGCATGGAAATTAAAACTTGAAAATGAGTCCATTCACTCCTCCAAATTGGCTACAAAGTGGCAAAAGGACACGTGGATGATTTGGAGTTATCATGATAAGCCCCCGATCTCAGTCTTTTGTGAGCATGGCTGAAAAAATATGTGCCTCAGTCACAGTTTAAAAGGCATTTCTGCAAAATACTGAGCAAATACATCTAAATGTCTGAATCTGAGAGTAGTATAAATCTATCTCCTGATATTCAGTTATTTTGATCATTCTAACTGATCTAAAACAGGAAATGTTTAAGCGGCTCTAAAGTCAGACAGGCAGAGAGAAAAAGATGTTTCTTTTTATACAGTATATGCAAATATCTATTTTTAACGCTGCTGTGAGACTGGTTTCCTGTGTGGACTTGTGATTCATTTTGCAGCAAAAGAGTGAATGAAAGTGAGTTTATTCCTCTATAAACCTTCTTGTTTTAACTTGAGTTAAACTTAAAAATCTTAAGTTGAATTTCACCTTTTCCAGGGCCGTATTACCACGGAAACCAAGGCGTGGCATCCACAATAACGCCGTTCTGGGTCGTACCGCCACCTGAGGTCGGAAACTAACTTTCACTTCTCACCTTCTTGTTTTGTGGTTTGCCATGTGAGTCTTGGTATGTTCATTCAGAAAGATAAAGACATTTTTGCTCATGTTTTTCAAAATCGTTTTCCCTCCTGTTTGTAGCAAAGGCCTAATGACTACGGCATCCCTGTCGCTGTGGAAGTCACTTACGTACAGGACAACTTTCTCACCAGCGACGTTCTCAATGAGATGGTACTGTTGATGCCGACCAGTACATATAAAGCCAAAACTGTATGATTTAATTTTAGGTCCAGCAAGTCACAGTTAAGAGGATTCGTGATTATTTTTTATTTTTGTAATTTCCACAGATGCTTCTGGTTGATTACTACAGGACGGCGCCCGATCTGGTCCAGTTCCAACAGTACTGGTGTCCTGAGACAACCATGCTGGACAAGGTTAAGGTAATGCATATAGAAATCAAACAATTACCAGTAACTCTTTATCAAAGACTCAGTTTGATAATGAGTCTGTTTCTGCAGGGCTCTCTGAGTTGCCACGCCCCCAAAGACCAGGCCTACTCGCAGATCTTAGAGCATGTCTATAGTCAGCTGAGCACCACGCACTGAGGTCTGATCTGCACGTGTGACGTGATCGCCCTCTGTCTAGAGACGCTGCATTTCAAAACGCCGTCATTGACTTGACCGATTTGAAGTTAAATTCTGCTTGAAAAATACAAAGAAGGATGCCTTGGATGATCTCATGCTTGAGTGACCATTTTCATACAGCATTAAACACACTTCCTGGACTGGAAAGGGGTGCTAGATATGTGAACGTAGCTGCTGTTTGTGGTTGAGCTGCATTTTATAAGGATAGAAATAAAAATCAAACCAAACATGATCCAATAACAAAGATATATATATATATATATATATATATATATATATATATCTACATATATATATATATATTTAACTGGACACTATATGGACAGTAGAAGACCTTCGACTTGTCAAAAATGGACCTATGTACTGATCTGTGACTTTATCTGAACTTATGCTCAGATATTATGATATGGATGATTAGCACTGTTAAATGTCTTGTAATTACCTTTATAGACTCAGTGGGGATAGTAGTTGTGGGTACGCAGTGAATAGTAGTGTAAAACATACACCAACAATGTATGCAATGGTATCGGTGTCTGACCTAAACACTACTGTGCAATAGAGCCCTTTTATACTCCTGAACTCATATTTAAGGGTTGTGATGCGATTGCATCCTCTAGTTCAATAAAGCAGACGTGTTTGTGTGTTAGGTGCACTGTATCGTGAACGTCTTCTTATCAGGTTGTGTGGAACATGAGCACTCTTTGCTAAGGCAGATATTTGCTTCCTCTTGAACTGTACTGTATTTATTACTTACTGTTGACTATGTGGTTTACATGTATGCGGACAGAGCTATGCCTTAAGCCTGCTGATTGGTGACCCACTAAGGATTAAAATATATACACTGGAACCATTTAAACTTGACTTACTGTTTGTTTGTTCATTTCGTATATGTATTGTTACAACAATGTTCTCATACTTTGAAGTTTATTACGTTCAGTCACAGCCTAAAACTTCAATGCATCTGAAGAGAATTTTTATGGCACTGACTGACTTAAAGTAGAGCATAATTACAAAGTGGAAAAAAAATACATCATTTTCAGATTTTTCCAAACTAAATCCAGAAATGTTTTACATTTGTAATACTTTATACTATGATGTGCCTAATTAAAACCCAGTCCAATAATAAAGGAACAGAGCAGTACAAACCAAAATTGTGTTATGTAGTGGAAAGAGTACAGAACAACTGGAAACATTCACAGGCTGGGGTAGTAGAGAATTATGTAGAGAAACAGCTCAAATAACCATGGCAACTGCACAAAGAAATGGTTTAAATCAAAGTATGCTCATGAACCAAATTATATACCTAAATTCAGTAGGTGCAGACTGTCGCAACATGTTTGCAGATTGGATTATTTTGTAAAGAATGGCCAAAAATGTCTCTACATGTGTAAATCAGGCAGCAAAATACTCCAAATAACTTGAACCTGTAATTGCCATGCTTTTTTTTGTTTTTAATTACAGTACTTGAAAGTTCAACACAAAAATCCCAGTGCATATTTTGTTGCTCACTAAAATATAAAATCTGAAAGAAGATTAATATTTGCAGTTGGCGCATGACAAGATGATTCTGTTCTGTCTTACTATTAATGTCTGAATCCAAAATTAAATACTTGATATTTTCCTCTTGATTCAAACATATAAAAATTCAACATTTACTTTTTGTGTCTTTTATTTTCTGTAAGAAGTTGGTAAACAGGAAATAAGAAGGAAGCACATACAAATATTGTGATAAAAAAAAGTATTTCAGGTAAAATCTGTATGCGTAACAAAAAGTAAATTAAATCTAGGGTACATACAAGGTGTAATATAGGTCTACATGCAATGATTATTTGAAATGTTTTAAGGTCTCTTATATAAAAAATAACACTATAGAGATTCATTTATTGCAGTTTAAGGAGAATGTAAGACTGGTTAAACAATTACATAGCCCTTTAAGAAATTAAGCATGACTTAAAACAGAAAACAAAGATTTGAATATATTAAAAAGATAGAAAACAGTTTCCATGGATCTACTGATGAAATATTTGATCAGTCTGAACATGTCCAGGAAACTGCCTGTAGTGTCATCAGTGTGCAGAAACGTGCACACATGCACACATAAAAGTGCCAATGGGTAGAAACATAAGCAAGACAATTCATTACAACTTCTGAGTAAACGGGTAAGATTTGGTTGCTCTTAGTTCCCCTTTTGATCTCCAAAGGCACTATCACATGCATGTTGGACTCTTGACTAATATTATCATTACAGCACCTTTCATGTCCTTTAGCCTTGAACTACAAACAAACATTGAGACGTAGCATGGTCAGAGATGTAAACGTATTGGATGAGGACCACACACAGTGACGGAAGAGTCAGGCAGCTGAATAGAGATGAAAGGGATGAAATAAAACACAAAACACTGAAAATGATTAAAAAGCACAGAACTGACACTCACAATTAGAACTCCACAGACAACCTTTACAATTCAGAGATAGATCGTTTGGCAACCATTTGTGGCTTAAATTTATCCAAACGGACAACGGTTTAAAATCCTGCCAATTCCCTCGATGTTTTCCCTTTTAAATATTTCTCATTCTCGCACACCGAGCTGTGAATGTTGGGTAAGACTTCACCGGCGGATCTGGACGGTTCAGAACAAGAAGCCAGCCCTGTTTGAACAGTCAGCCAGAGACAATAACACATCTATCATGTCCAACATACAGAATAACAGGTTCAGACTATGATCAGTTTCACATTATCTGAGACATGAGGACAGACAGCAAAAGCAGGACAATTAGTGGTGAATATAAAAGACTAACTCGCTGCCAGCAGCGTCATCTATTCAGGCACTGTATTATGTTATGTGGTGCCAAGAACAGGGCTCAAAAAGGCCTTAAAAAGGGAGAAAAAAAAAAAGTTGAACATGCTTCAATACGAAGGTCAAAAACTACACAAATACATGCCTGTGTTATAGGATTATTGGCGGAACAACCATTTACACTAAAATAAATGTTTCTATTGCATTTTTACAGACTTTTTGGCTCTGCCTCCTTATTTAAACAAACTGACAAAAAGGTGCAACCTCTGCATTTACCTTTGGGTCTGTGTATAATGATAGAGAATGACTGTAACATGTCAATCTCTTCTGAAGCCCAAGGTGCAGTTACTTTGCATTTCTTTGCACGTGACGTTAACCAGTCAGATTCCTGAAAATGGTGAAGGCGTCCCAACGGAAACACTGAAAATAAAGGTAACTACTGTTAAATATGTTGGCTGCTGAACAGCTACTTGAAATAAACAAAACAAACAAAAAAAAAAAAGTAAGGCCAAAATTTTAAAACAGTCCAAATGTGATTATTTGCCAACAAGCTTCTTTTTGTAACACAGCTACTGCAACAATATTTATTCATCGGTAATATCAATTTAGTGGAGGTGAAAGTAATTCTCTGTCAGGCCAGAAGGTGGCGTCAAGGCTTGCACTGCAGTACTCTTATGGGATCACAAATATTTTCTGTTTTGCAATGATACTCTTCAGTCAAGTTCTCATGAGAGTCACTGTGAAGTTTGAGCTACAAAGATACTCTACTGTTAGGTTGATCACCCACCTGAGTCACAGAGACTGCAGTAACACAAAAACAAAAAGGATCTGTGAATCCACTTATGTTTATAAGGGAAATTAATATCATTTCTGTCACCTATTTATGATGTAAAATTTATTGCTCATCTATTTGTCAACAGTTAGTCCCCAGGAAATTCTTGTTTACTGTCAGATGCACGATAAAAATGTTTTGTCTCAGTCCTAGTCTGGCTGCTTTTTACTTTTCTGTGGAAAAGGTTGGCGTTCTGCTTTGATATCACATCCGGATCTTGCGTTTACAAAAAGTGCTCACTCCTGGTGATGGCGATGAAGCTCAAAGTGAAAATGAAACCCTTTGTAGACTGTCTCATGTCTTCACTTGTCTTCTTCACCACACTGTTCACACGTCTCAACTTCTCTTAGCGTTTTTGTTGTTTTAGTGTGGCAATGGAACGAGGACTTCCACGTAGTTGAGAGGGAAGAATCCCGACTGGCCATTTAGCATGCCCTCATACCAGTTTTCATCGATTTGATTGGTCAGGATGATGATGTCGCCTTCGTGGAAGCCCAGCTCTCCCTCATTCTCTGGCTCAAAGTCGTACAGGGCTTTACAGCTCGGCTGCTCTGGGGCTGGTAGGGACGGAAAAGAAGAAAAGATGAGAATTACAGAGAAAAACAACAGTCCCAAAGCAGATCCAGTTATGAAAGAATTGAGTCACACAGCACATCTTTAGCAGGATATTTAAACTTTTGATGTTAGTGAAACATTAACCCAGCTTTCAAACAAGTTAAGGAGATCTGCCAGGAAGGATCTCTGAGCATAAACATCCCTGAAAACCAGATTTCTGCCCCTGTTCTCTTTACTTTCTCTCTCTTGTCTCTGACCTCACGCAGTTCAGCAGCGGTTTACACACAGACAAACCGGGCTTTTTTTTGCAGCTGAACAATTTTCTCATTGTATCACGTTCACGAAGCATGCTGCCGGGCAGGCTAGAGACGGGGAGAGTTTGGTTGCTCACTCATTCACTCAATACAGTATCAGTTCACAGGGGCAGAAAAATAACATTTAATGCAAGAGAATACAGACAACTTTAGGGAGGTGTTAACACACATTTTCAATAACAAACATGGGGGACAGCATTATAGGTGTCTTAACTCAACAATTTAAAAAAAGAAAGAAAAATGGGATCAGCTTTGAAAACATTTGTAAATATTCGATCCTAAATGGGAAAAGTTAATATACAATTAGATCCTAAAAGCTACATATATAAATAAATTGTCATACGTAGAAATAGATGTGTATTTTGGCAAGATTAAATTTAAAGTTTTAACCAAGAGGTCGAGTTTTTCAACTGTCCGGCGTCAACGAACAAACAGCCTGTCTGCTGTAGAGCGAGAAGTCGGCTTGCTCAGCATGGCCTTCTTTGGAGTAGCTTTCTGACATGATGTCAACAGTAAGTTACAGAACATCACAGCAGAGCTAAAATTTAGCTCCAAATTTTGAGGGAGAAATTTAATACTGATGTAGCAGCAGATGGGTTTGCTCAGAGGAACAGGGGAAACAGAGCAAATCTCTTGCTGACATGGAAACAAAAACACAGTCAGATCCCTGCAATTCTCGTTTATTATGATTATTATTATTATAGCATGAGCAATATCACAATCTTGGTACAGCATTTGAGCTACAACATTTCAGGCACTGAAATGCTAATAATGCATTTTGCCACGAGGAAAATCTTTTATTGTCCACAGCTGATCTAGAGCTTGCTGACCAGCATGCAAAAGTTTAAAGAGTGGTAAAGAAATGATAACTAGCGTGGGGAGAAACATCTGCATTGCAATCAAAATTGTCATTGCAATTTTAAACAATAACATTATGCATTTATGTTTTCCTAAACTCGTGCAATCATAATTCCTTTCACCAATTTTGTGAAGTCCTCACTTACCCATTTTAGTCAATTCCAAAATTTCTTTAAAAATTACAACCCAGACTAGCTTTTTACCCCCTACATGAACAGTAAAATGAAACGAGTTTCTCAGAAACAGCTCAAAGACACAAATATGTCTCTTTTTAAACTACTGTAACTCTTTGTGCAACAAATAAACCAAACTACCAAAAATTACAGGATACAAAAAACTGAGTGATCATCACTGACTCAGTTTTATTCTTCTTTGCTCACAAGTGCAGCATTTTGGAAAACATCACTTCTACAAGCTGTATTCAAACTAAATAACAGAAGTATCCAAATTTTTATTTGGGAAGCGAAAAGCTCTGACGTAGTGTTACATGTTGGCTGGTTAATCCTTTCAATCATTAATTTTAACTACAGAGTAGCCTCATGCAGCCTTTCTGTCATAAATTACTATTTATAAGAGCCTTCTTTTTATATGCTTGGCTTCATGCAGCTTGGTGGGAGAGCAGTCTGTGTCACAGCTCTGATGTTATAAAAACAGAGGACAAATATTCAGATAGAAATGGTAATGCAGCATTAATATCTTACATGCAAAACTAAGCAGCGGCAAATGAGTAAGAAGAGATCTTTGGTAAATTTTAACAATTTTTCCCCCGAAATACCTTAAAATCACACAGCAATATTTTTAAAATTGAAAGCTAACATTAATAGAAAAAACAGTAGATACTTAAATTTATAGAATGTAATAAAAATCATACTTTGTTGAAATCTAGTTTGACATCCAAAGGATAGGATGAGAGATTAAAGCAAAACCACACAGTTGCTAAACAAACATAAAGAATACACACCACTGATAAGAAGCATCTATTTCCTGAAAATCAAATCAGAATCTCACTCATACACATACACGCACACACTCATGCGCCATTCCAAGGCTGCAACTTGGACACATAGTCGGTGACTCACACAATCCTAGCTTCCGAAAGGACAGTGTTGCAAAGAGAAAGGACCATTCTGCTGATGTCACAGGAAAGAGGAACAAGGTCAGTGGGAGAAAGGCCAGCCAGATAACAGGGTGGGACAGAGTCACCAACTGCTCACACTGACATTAGTCGACAGCTAAGTGATGTCACTTCAGCATCCAAAAAGTTAAACATTCATAAAAGCCTTCATCCGCTAGTCTTCATCAGACTAGCGGAGTAAAAGAAAAAAAGGCGGGAGGAATTTCTCTATTTTCTTTTGGCCTCATGGTACTCATTAGTTGCAGTTGTTGAGCAATCATGTTGGCAACATACAGAGCGTTGCTGTTAGATTTCAGGGAACTTTATTGAAGACACAATGCTCTGACACAATCATTTTTTTTACTTTATAGAAACAGCTGGATGCCTTGTTGTTGTTGGAACTTTGGGAAAGCCGATCTTATTACAGATCTAACCAGTCACGTTTCACAGAGGTTTTGAAATCTGAAGCGTGTAATGAATTTATTGATTTTGTAATCTGTGTCTTACCTGAGTTGCGGGAGGGAGGGGGTGCCATTGAAGATGTATAACCTCCGTTGGAGTGGTTGTTCTCTCCGAAGTCAAAGATAGGTTTGGGCTTAGGTGTATACTCTCGTCTTGGCCGAGACTGAGCTTCAGTCATCCTGTTTAAAAAGACATTGGAAACAATCCTTATAAATGAATTAGCTGAAATTCACTGTGCAGATTTGCAGCGTCTCAGAGCAGAGACGACAGTCACTTGAAGAAAAAGTGTCGTTTTGGCTTTGTGCATCTTTTTATTTGATTTCTGCACCAACCTCTCTCGCAGTTTATCGGAGAGCTCCTCCAGCACTTGGACGGCTTGTTTGTGATACTGAAGTTGAGACTCAACGAGAGATGAAAGCTGGCTCACCTGCTCTATCTGCACACACACAAACATGTCATAAAAGACATGCACACTCTTGTTGCAGAGTTTATGCAATAGCATATGTCATTTTAAGAGATAAACAGACCAAACATGAAAATAATACGTTCAAAGGCAACAGTATCTTCCCACATTCAGAACTAAATTAGATCCAGACAAATGTAAGCTAATGTTATCTTGCACATCTATTTTTATGTGGGTATTTTTTCTTAGCATAGTGAGAAGTGTTTATGTAACAAATGCTGCAAACCAGCATATTAATAGCCAAAACTAACTTGCAATGGCAGGCCTATGATTATTTCCATTCAGACGAGGGGCTGTGGATCTGGAGAGCAACTTTCAGCGAATGTTAGAATATCAATTATGTAGTACAAGGCGATGAAATCAAAAATTATGCATTTTTTGAATGTCATTCAAACTATTACGCTATTAATTGCAACAAAATATGTTCCAGTTTTTAAGAGCTTAGGATAACGTCATAGGAGGTCTGAAGATCAAAACTTAACTTTTAGCAAACAGAATTACTAATCCAGATGTTGTAAGACATTCCCACACCCTGACAGACAGAAAGCTGAAATTAAGAGTCCCAATCACAGCATTTTTAAAGAATCACCTGGAGTCTCTCTGACTAATCTAGTATCCTAATTTCTGTTATTGGTGTAACGTTTATGATTTTGTGGAAAACACACTCATAGGTGCATTTTGCATTGCCAACATTGTTATTAGCTGAAAAGTTTGCAGATTGAATTAAGAAGAAAAAAGACGATGAGCTAAACGCTGGCAGAAATAACATTTGAGGAAGTCAGATTTCTACAGCTATGAAAGAAACAAGAGACGCCATGGTGGATAAAATGAAGGAAGAAAGAGAAGTGCAGATTCAGCTTGTTTTGAAGACTTGGTGACTACAGAAATATAACTAAATCTCCCGAGAGCTACAGCTGTATGTTTGGACTGGTCCCTTGGATGGAAGGTTACCAGACTGCAGGACGTTCTGTTCAGAGCAATAAGCACAGAAAAATTGGGAGATAAAAGTGACATGATGATCTCTAATAACACAACTTTTCGATTGTGTATTTATTGCCTAGATTTACTTAATTTCAGTGAAAAATATATGAAAGTGTTATTTGAAATCTAATAGAAAGCCTCAATGTACCATACATCACAAGCTTGTCTAGGTAGATAGTGGTGCTGTATAGTCCTGTATATTCTTAGGTAGCTTAGTAATAAAAAAAAAAGGAAATCGGCCCCAAACCCACTGCAGAGTTAGTTATGTAGGACAAAAATCAGAACACTAATGTAGGGCATAAATTGTGGTGTGTTATTTGGCTGCACTTTAAAGCTACCAAATTTTCAAGCATATAAATAGTATTGATTTGGTGAAAATGAATGTTGTATAAAATTGAACAAAAGCCCAATCTTAAATGACTGATTTGGAGACTAAACAAAAGACATGATATATACAATTACATGAGTGGACTCCTTAAATTCAGCCATTTACAAGTCTTAAGTATCTGACTCTTCCAAGTGTTGTGACACTGCCTGATAGGTAAAATGATCACAGGTGAACCACTAAATATTATAGTTTGCCCATGTGTAGAGTGGGTGTGTTTGGTTGAGTTTTATAGATCTAATAAGCAGAGTTTATGCTTGCCCTGTGGGTGTGTTTGATAAAACACACCCACCCCTTTCTCACCATAAAGGAGAGAAAGAAAAATACAAACTTTCACAGAGTAGCAAATGATCTGATGACATAAATAAAGTTCAGGTTTCCATGAACCTGGTAAATGATCCACAGTAAATACCAAAGTACAATAAGTAAACAACATAATGATATAAACATTTCTGTGAGAAGCCAAAACTCTGCTACTTCAACAAGTATTTTATGTACTTCAACAGTAATTTGAGAAACTGGAGTAAAAGGATGACTAAAATGGATAAATAAAAAAGCTCAGAAAAAAAAACAACTAAACTTCTGGATGTGGTTACAAGCTCTGTTGTATTAAAAATAAAACCAGGCGGTTTAACTGTGAGAAGTGCTTACATCAGTCTCCAGCAGGTTGTACATGCTGGTCTCAGCCACTTCCTTTGACTCATGAAACTTCTCCAGGGCCTGTCGAACTTCCTCATCTGGAATCTTGCCCTGACGTTTCTTCTTGTAGTCGTAATCCAGCCGACGGCCTTCAAGCTTCTTCAGATGGTGCTGAACGGGGTTACAGTTACACCTTAGTTGCTTGTGGTTTTTGTCAGAAGAACTTTTTAAATGTAACATTTCATATCAAAAGCATATTTTTACCTGAATCTCTCTAAGGTCCTTGTCACACAGACTTTGTAATGGATCAATAAAGTTCTGTTTTACATCGATGTCTAGAGAGTCCTTCACTTCTGCTAACCGCTTCATGGCCTCTCCTACATCCACTAGAGCAGCGCCTGAATCACAAAGAGTCAAACATAATTTGTAATATTATATGACAAACATTCAGTTCAACCTTTAAGGTGTAAATAAATAAATAAATCTCCAATGCATGGACGTGCAATAGTTAGAATAGACAAAAAGAACCTGATATACATTGTGTGAATAGCTTCCATGCAACTCGTAAAGGAACATTTAATAACCAGATACATCTACTTGGTACACTATGGAAGTTAGAATGAAATACTGCTGAGGATTGACAACAAAAAACAAGGACATCTACACATCTCACCAAAGTTAGTGTCTTCTCCGAGTTCCCTTCCATACTTGGCCATGCACTCTCCTAGCAGGCCTTCAGCCTGAGGATAGCCTGGGTTCTTCACCTGACCACGGATCTTTGACATGGTGTTCAACATGGACAGTTTTGCCCGTGATGCTTTAGAGGTAAAATGAAGAGGAAATTACTTCAACAGAAGTGTTACACAAGCTTGTCTAGGTAGATAGACAAGCTTGATAGATCAATGGCAGCAGTTTTGTTTCGAACCTGGGTTGGGCTGAAGATACTCCGATGTTTTGGAGATCACCTCCGCTACTGCTTTACTGGTCACATCAACTTTCTGCAAAACATAGCAGACAAAACATCATGTTGCATCTGTAATTTGCCAAATTCGACAAGGAGATTAGGAAATAATCTTTACTTAGATGTATCCAAATGCTAGTTATACTACTAACAAGAGTAATGTTTGTGCTGATACATGACCTCCACAGTTATTTTTTCACAGTTGTTTTTTGTTTTCTTTTTTTCAGAGCACGCTGAATATCAGGGAAGAAGATCGCCAAATGTTTCTGAATTTTTTCCACTATTATGTCCTTAAACTGCTTGTTGTGTCTTGAAAACGCAACAGTTATGAGCAAAGGAGCACAGATTCCGTTATCAAGGTAGAAATTGTGTTTAATGCAAAAGTTCTGTTGGCCATTTTTTTTTTTTTTTTTACATTTTCAGTCCAGTTGAATTACATTTTATGGACTTTTCCATTTTGTCTAAAGCCTAAACTTCAAAAACCAAAAACATTTGCATTGAATGTCCTATTTTTCCCATTAAAAAGTATATCTGCTTGTGTACTGTGTAAAATCATTCAGTTCCACAACTTCGATGTATACTCTGTGACATATCTCATACCCGTTCCAGGTCTCTGAAGTCATCATCTAGTTTGGTTCCTTCTGCGCCACCAACTTTCTCACTAACCATCTACATGGGAGAGATAGGTGTACAGAAAGACAAAAAACAAAGTGCAAATTTAGTAACACCACATTTGCGGCTTTGATCTGAGGGGAAAAAAGGCAGAAGTGCATTTTGAATATCCAAATCGCGGCTTTGCAATATTTGGATCCGTGATGCACAGTTCAATGTGTGAAACCTTTTATCAGTGTAGCAAAACCCATGAAACAAAAATGACTTGTGTAAAAAAAAAAAAAAGAAAAAGGAGTCTCTAACTAGTTAACTTAAGATACTTTTATCTCTAACATGTAGCAGCTTAAAGACACTCTCTTATGATTCTCTTTAAATACATTATAAAACAACCTATTTTACATCATAAAACAACCTCAGTCTAAAACAGAAATAAAAGCTTTAGCTACAGACAACTGTGTCCAAATTTCCTCCGACGCATCACTCTTTTCTTTTAAATTTCAGATTTGTTCAGCAAAAATCAACCCCCAAATTCTCCATGTAGTTTGCATCACTTTCTGCAATAAATCTACATCACAATACATTTTAAAACAATGCAAAACACACAAATAGCAGCTTGCAACAGCTCTGTTTTACTCTTCTTACAACACCAATGTTAACTTTAAAATTTCCTCTCCTACAGGAAACAATTCAAGCTGTACAAATACTAAAGTCAAGCTGAGGCTGTGAACAGGAAATATAACTCTGAACAACACCAGTACTCAGCACAATGTGGTTTACATTTTCCATAGCACAAGAGTAAAAGTAAAACAGGCAAAAATAAAATGAAAAAATAAAAAAATAAAAAAACAAAAAACAAAACCTTACCTGTTGGTAAAAATATACACAAAGAAAAACTGTAAGTTCCATTTGGATTTCAATAGTGATTTCCTTGAAGTAAATGTTTTCAATAGGATCTACATTGCAGTATTTTAAGATGTGAGAAAACTCTGGTATAGAATGGTGTAATGTAAACATCTAGTTCATAGTTTAAGAGGTAATGTTCATTTTCTTAGGTTTAATCATCTCTTACAGAGAAAGAAACATTTGTCTTATTCATCTACTATGCAACTCACAGTTGTGAGCTCTGTGTGCTAACTGAACAAATTAAAACTTTCAGCTTTGGCCACATGGTATAACATAGTTATTTAAAATTTCTTCCACCTTAAATTTTAAAAATATTTTTCAAAACAAGAGTGCCCTATGCTGATATCTTCGATCTGCACCGCTGTTATGCATCTCTGCTGTGTGCGGGCACCACATGGCGGGCAGCACATGACGGGAGACCTGAAGGATTCAGTCAGATTGTGAAGCTGCAGGGGAAACTGAGTCAAATTATTACTCATATACAAACAAAAGCCATAAAATGCAGCACAAAAGTTCTATTGTTAGCGTTTTGGTATAAACAAACCAAAGAGCTGCAAAGAGAGATTAGTGTCTAACAAGAATCGTTTTTCATCTTCATAACTGTGTATTATCCAAATACTTCTTTCTCCCTTATCACAAAGCTTTGATCAAATGTTGTTTCTTTTTTCCATTGACAAAGCCTGTAAAGCTGATTTCTACAGAGAGAGCTGACACATCAGGAAAACCAAAACACCTTCAGTGGTTTAAAGCTCACAAACAACAAACTAAGGAAATAACTACAGCATACATGATGATATTCACGTTTAAATTACAATATGCAAAACGAGGAGTGTGGAGTGCAGAATATGAAAACAAGACAGGAGCGCAGGAGCAGTGGAATAAAATCAGACTTTTAAAGTCGATGCTAAAAAAGATAGAGCTCTGCAAACATAGCACCTGAGAAAACTAGATGTCAGGAGGAAATTACTCAGCTGACCACGTTAAAAAGCTCTGGTGTGTCCAGACACACAGCAGCATTTTCAGGTTGATAGAAAGCTGACGTCCATTCCTTCGGTGGGCTTCCTGCACTCTGGTGAAAACATCAGCCTTCTAAAATGTTTAAGTCAGGGCCATGCCGCTAGTGGAAAATAAGATGTAGTTATTGTGGTATTTTTTATGTGCTGTGAAACCAGGTCATTTTCAGCTCTCAGAAAAGTCTCCGGTTTCAGCCAGAGCTGTAACCATGGACGGCGCCATTGTTTTGGCCAATGTGTTGATAAGAGACTGAGGCTGTATCTGTCTCAACCTTATCTCTGTGGAGGACATTTACAGTCAGTCTTACTCCATAAGGAAATTTTCTCATCAGGAAATACACAACTTAAGTAGACCTTTCCATCTCCACTCATTGCTTTGGCAACAGCACATTTAAATTTCACATTTTAACACTCTTCTAGGAAGAAGGGTAAATTATTAATGATCTCTTCAGTTTGCAAAGACAAAAGGAACAACTCCAAACAGCTCGTCAATGCGGATTACAAATAAAATTGAAAAAGGTGCATACTTTCCAACATTATGCTTTTTTATACATTCTGAAAAAAAAAGAATAGAACAGATTCACTTAAATCCCATCCATTTTGCTGATGTGAATTTTAAATGCTCAGATAAAAGTTGAGTAATTTCAAGCGAAAACATTCTTTGCTTTTTCAGACTCAGAAAATCTGTAAGGCTCTCCGTCTGCATAAATCAGATTTCTTAAACTGATGAAAAATGTTTGATTCCCAGCCAGTTGTCATGAGGTTTCTTATTGACACCTATAAAGGTTTTCTATACTTGGTCTGATGTAGTTTAAAAGTGGGCAATATGGACTTGGAAGTTTTATGACAGTATTTGACAGTAACATTGTCGTACAAGTGACAATAAGAACTATTTATTATATCTTTTTTAGGTAACTGCATGACGATGTGTGCCAGAAATCATAGCTCCAAACACACAAATAATACTCCTGAAAAACATTTCCATTTGAAATGTGCTTCGTTATAACACTATAAAGAAGCTTGATTTGTGTCACCAAGCTGAACATGGTAATTATATTTTCAAACTTATTGAGCAAATGTTGGCAAAAAATAGAAAATTATCAATCCTGACAATAAGGACAGTTTTGGGGATTTCTAAATATTATAAATTGGAATTTATTGTGACAAAGGTAAATCAAAACTCTTATCATGATAACTAATTTATCACAATAAATCAAAACAATACAATAAACGGCCACTCCTAGTTGCGTTATAAACAAAAAATAATGTAATTTTTTGGAATGCCATTCAATTGCATCTCTAGCTTTTTGTTTAGGTGAACATCCACAAAGCCCTCATGTCATTTACTGCCTCTCACAGGTTTCCCTCCTCTAATCAGCTTCATCTATCTTACTGTTTCTGCAGAAGCACTCACTCAGTATAATGAAGTTTCACAGAGGGGGTGGTGTGCAGCGTAACGTGCTTTGTGGTATGAAGCATGTTGCCTGATGACCAAAAGGTTTAATCTCAGTCTCAGTCTCAAAGCAATTTCTGTCATTTTCCTTTATGTGGACTGTGGTGAACTCTAAAATGGACGTCTTCTTCTTCCTTAAATAAAGGCCAGATTTGTAGAGTGCACTTAATAATAGTTGTTGTCTATTTGAGAAAATGTCCCACCTCTACTGTCGATTTCTTCAGCTGAGTTATTATGATATTAAATTATACAATTGGATTACTTAATAATTAGACGGTTTCTGAACGCAATTAGTTACACTGGATTATATTTAGAAATATTATGGATTGAATCTTAAAGTACGCTACACTTCTAAAATTTTTGCTAAAAATTGCTAAATCAACAAAGTTCCAGATAACCAATTTCTACAGGCTGGGCTGATGTTGTTGCACAAAAATGCTAAAATGTTTTTTAGGACCTTTTAGTCATCCTGCGCTATTGTTCTATTTAAGACTTTCATGTTTTGGCACACAGAGAATGGATTTGTCACTAGCAAACTTTCCATAATGTCGTCAAGTTTAACATATCAGTGTCATATCTAAAGGTTGGAACACTGGGAAATTACTCATGCCAGGTAACAACAGATTTAAGAAACAAACTTAACAATGTAAAAAAAAAAACAACAAAGGCAGTTCAACTGATTTGTAGGATGTTAAAAAAATACAAGAAACATAATGGAAAGACCGCTTCAATATTCTCAACATTTGCATAATCTGCAAATCCTTATCATCATGGCTGCCCTGCATCTGTAGCATCACACTATAACCTGCACCTGTCAGGAATGATTAAAGACAATAAAAAGTATTCTGAGGGTTATGTTTCAAATATCATTCCTGCAAACCAACTTAATCCCAAATCAGATCTACACACCACCCACTAATCTAGACTAATCCTTCCAGATTGAACAGTGGTTTAGTATGATCGACATACAATACAAAGAATACAGAAATTGCAAAGTGTGTGCCACTCTTTTGTGACTCATCATGGTCACTCACATTTATACAAGAAAATTCAATGTAATGCAACAGAAATTACAGTTTTGCTCAGGTTAATGTTAGAATCATTAAATCTGAGAAACCAAAATGATTCACTGTTAAATCTTAAAGCCTGCCATACAAAAATACTCTAAGCTTTATGTATATCAACAATTTTATATTCTGTGACAAATTACTTCTTGTGTTTAACCAGCATTGCCCTGTCACTGATTTATTTATTAGAGTTGTCTACCATATATTATTTCACCTTTGAGAGACATTTCAGGTTTAATATTTATTGTTCAATAAAAAGGCAGAGACAGTGAAAGACGAAAAAAAATAAAACAACTTCTAAGCATATCCGTAATTTCCACAGCCAACTATCCTCCTGTGAATAAAATCTGAGCTATGTGGAGTGTTATTGCCTCGCACTAAGTTTTGGCAAGAAAAGCCGCTGCAATGCAGTGAAATAAAGAGAAAGCACACACTGTCCACCTTCCCTTCGCTGCATCCATCCTTTGGATCAATTCTCATGATCCTACTTTATCTCTTTTTCTGCTAATCATTGTCATGACAGCTGTCCTACACAACGGCCGCTAAATCACAATATTTCCCTTTACTACATGGATCTGGTTTTGTTCCTGACAGGAAGCTAGGGCAGAAACCAAATGTCTTTCCTGCTTAGATCAGCAGGGGTAGGGAGAAAAGACAAAAAAAAAAAAAATCTTTTTAAACAGTCTCCTCCCATGACTGGGAGAGATGCCCCAAATTAAAAACATTCACGTTAAAGCTGAGACAAGAAAACTAACGTAGAATTTTATGTGTAGGTTTTTTGTCAGACATACTAAATAGGATTGAAAATTGGATATTTGTGTTTTGAATAGGATGACACATTCGAGAAAATGTTTTACTACTTAAAAAGCAGTCATAAAGTCACATTTTCATGGATCAACCCTTAGAGTTAGGCTGCTTTTTTTTTTACGATGTTGTTTTCTCTTTTTACAACATGACTCTTCCTTGAGCAAACACATCCAAGATTCCCCACAGTTTGCTTACCTACAAGATCTAAATTGTTGTATTTTGTATAAAATATATGTAAATATATATTTACAGGGCAGACTCCACGTTTATAACGCGTTATTTACCAGTTACTTACGTCCAATTGACGTCTAAATGACTTTTATTAAATTTGCGGTAAAATAAAGAGAGCAAATGAAAAGTAATTTCAACATTTTCACCCATTAAAACAACAAGTTGTCAAAAACATCCACCGTTATATAAATGAAGCGGCGTTAGCTTCACTTTGTTTGTTAGCTCAGAATGCTACTTGCATTTTAGCTAGCTGCTAACGGTAACGGTTAGAAAAGTTTTTGCAAACCTGACTGGCTTTATAAAACTGCTTCTTCAAACCCGCCACAGACATGTTGAAACCCGACTGGCGTCTGCACTTCTACTGTTGGAGGTGTAAACAGGTCACAGTGTAGGAAAAAAAAGTTACAGTTTGTCAGAAAATGGGCCAGTGCGAAAAAAAAAAAAAAAAAGAAAACGAGCAAACGCTTTCGGGGGGAATCATAGGTCTGCCGATCCGTCACTCCGAGTCGGGACACGCCAACTGACCACGTCCACAGTGAGAGTGGGTGCTGCCACTGTCACACAGAGCGGGGCAGAAACGATATATATATTTTAAAAAATGAACAAAATTATAATTTAATAGTCTAAACTCGCAGTCTGCTTTTACATCGTCTCTAAATCTCTATCAAACACTAAAAATATTAATTTAAGTGTGTAAATGTCGGAGACGCAAAGTTGTCAATAAATGAAACCACATTGCCATCTGCTGGACACACGAGGAAGGACCAGTACGGAGGTTAGGAAACAGTAACATAAACACTAACACCAATAATAACAATAATAACAATAATAATAATAATAATAATAATAATAATAATAAAAGCTTTCACTAAATATAACAACTACTAATACTATTAATAATAATAATAACAATGCTATTGGTGGCTGTAATAATAGTCGTATCATGAGTTTTGTTCTCATTACCAATTTATTTATTAATTAGTTAATAGTTTACATATTTTAAACAGCCAGCGTGAGATGTAAATACTACATTTTGTTTTATTTAATCAAATAAATTTTAAAATACAAATATGTCGAGAAAAACATAACCTAGGAACCACAGGATCTGAATAATTCAGTTTTTTTTATTTTTCCAATATGCTCATAAATTATTCTTATCCTTCGTCTTATCATTATTATTGTCTCCTCAGTGGGACAGTTGGTTGCACTGATGTCTTGGTCCTGGGCCTAAGATCTTTTTGCATTAATCTTGCATGTTCTCTGTGTGGATTCTCTCTGGGTACTCTTGCTTCCTGACCCAACCTAAGGGCATGTCTGGTAGGTCAGTAGGTCTCTCTAAAAGGCCATTTGGCAAGTGTGTGTGTCTTATTGTACTTGATACATTGTAAGGACTATTTTCCTAACAAACGTAAGAATGCCACAAGTTTCCCACGCTTAAAGAACTAATTTGACCCTTCTAGTTTTAACTTCTATAGTTCTATCTGTTATCATATATTTCCAATATCTGGGAAAATGTTACTGACAGATTTTAACACTCTTATAGACAAACAAAACATAACCATTTCTCTTTTCTTCATCTGTCTTGTAAATTGCTATTTCCAGGCTGTCGATGTGAAGAAAACAAAATATTCTTTGCAGAAATATGTAATGCCTAAGGTAAAAGAAAAAGATAAAATAATTGCATATTTAGCACAGCAATAGAAGTTATAACAAGAAAAAGTAAGAAGAAACATAAGCAATGTTTGATTTCACTTGTAAAAAGACTTTTATTACATTCTTAAATCCACATACAGTATCACCATTGTGCAACAACACTTCACTGTGTTAAAACCTTTTAGGCTTCACAACCAATGACATAAATTATTTCATATTAAAATCTATCTTGATTTAACAACAGTAATAATCTTAAAATAAAGTCAGAAGATTATAAACAAGAGGATCATGACGAATGAAAAACCTTGAGAGAGACAGCTTTAAAAACTCTTTAAAAAAAATAGAATTACGTCTCTCTGAGAGAAAAAAGGACACTAACCGATGCAAAAATAACAACAGTACAACAATGGAGGATAAAAATCAAGAAACATAAGATCACAACAAAACCAACAGAATTCAGAGATTACAATTAATCTGTTATTGTTGTATTTTTTTTTATCTCCTATTTAATCTGTTTTCAACAACAACAAAAAAAATGTCTCGCAATAATGATATCAGACACGGGGTAAAATCTTTGATACTTCTGTAATCAAACATTCACAAGAACATGTACTGTACACAGTGATCAAGGTTTAAAGGTTTTTTTTTTTGTTGGTGCAAGGTGTCCGGCTAGCTCGACTAACTGCAGACGCTGTAGGACAGAGAGCCCAGCTATCTCCCTGAGTGAGTCTAAAGGGACATGAAAGTGCTGATCATAGGTCCCGCCCTCTGGACTATTTTAATCTTGCAAAATTGATATATACATATAGAATTCTTTATAAACAACACGTTTAACATTCTCAGGCCTGAAACACAAAGCAGTACACTTTGTTACAATCTGTAAATGCCATGTAACCGGATCGTCTGATCTGCAAAGATATCAGTTAAGTATTTGGTACATTATGCTATGAATACGAATATTCGTGGAGCAGTGAGGTTATTGTGCTGGAGTGCGAGAGAAAACATTGACTGTAATACGCGGCAACTGAGGCCCGACATACTGAGAACAATGGGAAGGACATTATTGCACAATCCCACAATGCCACAATCTTAAGTACCGAAACAAGGGAGACGTCTCCCTTCATGCTGCATGAAATAAAGAACGGTCAACAGCACTGTCCCAGCAGTGCTAAGCCAACTCGGCTTAAAGATTACTCTGAGATAGACAACATCCAACATCTGTCATGTGATTGTCTTAGGACTCCAAATATAGAGATTTAATTTAATTTCTCATGGCCTCTTTGGGCTGCTGGTACAACAAGATTTATTGTTTTACAGAAATCTAATACAGCCGTCGAGTTCAAATGAAAAGTTTTCATGATGCCTGCAGGCATCTCTAGAGATCTAACTCAAGATAGATCTGTGTATGTCCAAGGCTTCCTGGAACTAAAGGCATACAGTGCTCTGAAGTAAACAGAACAGCAGTCAAAGAGATGTCTTTAGCACAAAAAAGATAAAAGAGTTTTATTTTACTAGTTTTGAGGCTCTCTTTGAATGCATACTGTACGTATTAACTCAGGGGGGTAGCTGATGGCTCTGTCAACCCTGTGCTTTGCCATCTAGTGTTTGGAGAAGGTGAGGTAGTAAGGGAGCTGGGCGTAAGGAATACAAGTTTCAAATCTCTAATCAAAACATTTAATTGGCCCAAACCCTAAAGCAAAGAGGTCATAGGGAGCTTAAAGGACACTCCTATCCAACATCACCATCTCAAACTCTTTGTCCCTTCAGTTATAGTATATTATCTTTTCAGCTCATATATTTCTTCACAGCTTTTGACCATTTTGGTTGAGTCTCAGTTAGAGTTTTAGCCAGTAAAAAAAGAAGAATATTTGTGAAGAAAGGGCTGAGATGTGGCACGTCCAGACAACTCTCCACAGTGGTCAGGGCTCTGCTCAGCCAAAGTAGGAGGGTGGTTGTAGACTTTCTGTCTGGTTTAATATAGGTTTTACAGCTGGCAGTCACACTACTAACACATAAAATCTTGTGCCAGGTTGGTTTATTTGGATCCTAGCAAGAACTTGTAAGTACTAATTAACCACATTCTTTTTTCATTTCTGCTACAATCGTTCTTCTTCGAGAAACAGTGGACCAGACGACTGGAGCAGAACAAAATGACTGCCATCTGGTAAAAACTCTGCTCTTAATTTACACTTTTTAGATGTTTCTATATATAAATATACTTTATATATAAAAAGGTACATCTGAAAATACTTACACAATACCTCTGTAATTACCTCACTTTCTAAGTGGCATTTGGAAAAGGGGAAAAGGGATTTGGACTGAGGTCATTAATTACATAAAAAAGCAACAACTCACAGTTCACTGACATCATATGTAAAGTTGTGCTCGTACAAACAACTAATCAGATTTTAGCATAAGAGCTATCTTTTTGTGCTCTAGGTTAAATGTGTTTGTGGGATTGAAAATGACTTACAATAAAAAATAATATAAAAAAAAAAAACCCTTCCCGCTTCAGAGTTTGATCATGGTCCCTTTAAGCTTGTTCATGTCACAAAAACAGCAATGTGTGGGTGCTACTAAGTATACACAAAGAAGCAACAACTGTTTCTGCACTAAACTGAAGCAGGCATAATTACTGCTAATTTCCCATCGAGGGTGAGGATTTTACTATGGGTTCATACATTCTAGTATATTATAAACGGTTGCAGTAAGGAGGGAGGTACATTCAACAATCGCTTTCAGGGGCTGTGAAGGTAAAGTCTACGCCAGAAAGGAATTAAACTCAACAAGCAGTTAAAGGTGTCTTATAGAAAAATATTTTTGTGGAAAAAAACCCCCAACAATGTAGGCTACTGCTCAATGGTTTCTTCACTTCTTTACAAAGGAGGTAACGTGCACTGGCGACCCAGCAACTTCTCCCGTTTTGTTGAGTTAATAGGTTTGGCCTGAAAGGCGGTGAAAGCTACTCCACAAGGTTTGAACTTCAGAGGTGAGAGGAGTGTGCACTAAAGTGTAACGTGCAGGATTGTCATTGGGCTGGTTGGTTTTGCCGTATGACGGTCACCACATTTTCGTCTTCCTCTAAATACACCTCAGTGTCACTATGTTTAATCACACCATTTAGCTGAGAGGCTAAACTAGCCCTCGGTAGAGTCCGGGAAGGTAATTTCGCTCCCAAAAACTTCCCTGTACAAAGGAGGGAAGGCATATGCCGTCTCAGGGTGAACTAGACGGAAAAACTCCAGCTTATCTATGTGGAGGTTGCAAATGGACCTCATCATGGGAAGCTTAGACACCATCTAGGAGGGAAGTACAGGAACGAAATAAATGTTAGAAGAAAAAATAATAATACAAAAAATCATACACATACAAACATTGAGCAATATAGCAGAAAGTTTCTGTACCTTTGCTAGCTTCTCCTCTGATGTACCTTCTTTTTGTAGACAGCGCTGCAGACCCACATAAACTTTCTCCTGCAGTTTATGAATCTTCTGGACATCTGTCAGCCAAGGTCGGTCTGAAAAAGAAGAACTCATATTTGTTATTGTCTTGTTTGCAAAGACATATATTTTGCAAAAATATATAGAATCTATATTTAAATAAGCACTGTTAATGAGATAACCAATACTTAAGTAGAACTTAAAACTGTACTATTCTGTGTTTTATTTTACAAGGTGACCTTGAATTGAGTGCAGCTGGTGGCATTACACAAACCTCTAGTTGAGGTACAAAATGGAATAAGTTGAAATTTTTTGGAGGGCCAAACAATGGCTGCTTTAAGCAGGAAAGAGGTGCAACATTTACACTCAAAGCTAAGGGTTTGGTGATTGTTTAAATGTGTGTCTGCTTGAAGTTTCAGTTGGTATGGACACATAGGGCTGCCAGTCTTTGTGGGAGGAAATTGATCATGCTTTTCTCTCTTTAAACATAATATAAACTGGAGGCTTTTACCCTACCAATAAAAACAACCAGATTAGGCCAAACTGTTTCTGCACCGGGTTCTGTTGTTACTTTACTAACCCTGGTTTAGTCCAGTATGGGTTAGCATTTACAACAAAGGCGGGCTGAGAACTGAAGCTGCATCGACTTGCCTTTTGACTATATCAGCATTATAAGACAGTTGCAATTATTTCAGTGCAATTATTTGACAGCTGAGAAAAAACAGAATCAGCATATGCTGGTCAGAATTTAAAACACAAATACAGCCTTAAATGGCCAGTATTCTGAGACAAAGATCAAAGTCAGTTTTTTTTATGACAAATAAAGTAGGAAGCTGCGTAAATAAGAACAGCTTTACTGGAAACTCGCCCATATTTAAATATGATTTATATGAGCAAAGATAAGACACAATTACACTGATGTAGTCATGGTGGCAAAGGGCAAGTTACAAATGCAACATAGTGATATAACAGGTTCATTGGAACATGACGTTGTGACCTAAATTTTTTTATGAATGTTGTTTTATAAACTAATAAAGTAATGAATAGCAACTAGTTCCTAATGGGACTGTGAAATTAGCACTAAATACATAGTTGGGAAAATATGACCAGGAACCAATTCAGTTTTAAACTTTGTGAACACAGTTTATAATTAGTTGCTAAGAGTGAACAACAGTGTAAGGAATGTTAATTTATTTTCTTATAACTTACATTTAACAATTTTTAAAATGAAAATGTAAAACCGAAACTTGGATAGAGATATCCCACATGAAATACTATGTTTTCAGACTTATATTTGGTGCTGCAATGATAGTTTTTATGCTTAACTGCAATCATTTTTATTATTTAGCCAAGCCAATTGTAAAGCGTGGGTGTAAATAATAACACCTCTGTTGCAACGACATCAACAACCAAATACTTCCCTATTTAAGGAAGTAATTTGAAAGTCTGGGGCTTGATTTACATGATAAATGATGCCTAACTCCGTTGCATGCACAGACTAAAGTATGTTCTTGTGCACAAAAAATACATAAAAAGCATGCATTTCCTGATATTATGAGTTTAAATATCTTTCTTCTCTATGAAAAGCTAAATGGCTAAACAAATGTAACACAATAAACACACACAACAAAGTTCTCTCGTCACTGCAGCTTTAAGAATGCTTGCATGATAAAGAACTGACACCATCTACATCAATCAGATACGGACCTCAGAAGAAAACAACAAGGAATGATGAGTTCAACTGCACCATAATTATCCGGGATTTTGTAGGCCAGTTTATGCATTAGTTGAATCAGTGTATAACAATGCTGGTAAACCTAATGTTGCATAAAATACACTACACACCTACAGCCAGTAATTCTGACTGCATGAATCAACTAGCCAGTTACTAGTTACACTGGTTTAGCATTTGCAGGGAAGTTTTAAAATAAGGTGCAGCAATCTAACCTGGCGACAGAAGGACCGCAGCACTGAACAGAGCCATCTCGTCCTCTGACATCTGTATACGACTCATAGTTTTTGCTAAGTCAAACACAGCATTCACAAGGTCATCACAGCCTAAAGAGGGAAGAGAAGCAAAACAATGTTTGACTATAATTGTTGTGACAGTTAAAAAGATTTTTTTTAAAATGACCTCAAATCACCTGCCCATCCTTTCATAATATTTATGTGATAGAAAGTCAGGGAAAGAGGAAGAAAGCCATTGCGCTGACTCACCAAGAGCTTTAAAAAGCTGAGCACTTGCAAACTTTCCATCAAAAAGCAGTGTATTATTGATGGGGTTGTAGGCTCGGCACATACGGATCAGAAGGACGTCCATGCACCCTGTTGAAAGAAAGATACAGAAAAAAAACCACTTCTGAGATCTCAAAAATTACACTGACTTTGAATGCATTGTTTTTAAAATGTTGATTTTTTGTTTTCCAGGCATGATCATAGAAACTAAAACCCTTTTCATGATAACAACCTGATAAACATTACGGCAGGTCTAACAGATGCTATATCAAGCAAAAGCTGGGTGAGGAAATGTGTCCAGGGCATTTCTAGGGCTTAGAAAAAGCTCCCTCAACGCTTGGAGTCAGGGCTTCATGTCTCATTAAAATTCACCAGGGGATTGGTCCTCAAAACATTCAGAAGCTCACATAACATGTTTTTTTTTTTTTTAATCTACAAGGTCACTTGAAGGTTAAGAGCTACAGTGCAGTTAAAGATAATAAGACAAACAATAATGCAAAAATAACTTTAAGAGGATGCAATTGTTTAGTACAAGACTTTACCAGGCTCTGGATCCTATGCAGAGCTTTCACTTTAGTTTTGTTCTGTGTTTAGTGATAGTAATTTATTATATAACACTATCATTAAAGTAATGGTTTGTTAACGGTTTGTAATTTTTAAAGTGAGTTTCTTTTAAAAGGTTTTAAGCAGTTCACTCTCAGTTGATAAAAATTTTGGTTTCCTAATTGATTCTAAATCTAGACTGTTCAAGTCATCAATCTGACCTCCATGTTCAAACTGAGAGCACCATTATGCAATCTGCACTCTAAATGTAATACTAAAATATTGGCATCTGAACTTTACCATGTAGCCAAACCAAAATCACACTTCTTAAATCACACTTTCGTGTGATTTAAGACACACCAAAGTATGTCTTAAATAATTTCATTTTGATTTAAATTCACATACTTATATTGCTGAGTAGTTCTCAATGTTTTCTGGGAGTGACATTTTGTAGTAGTACAAGTTTCTATTTGTTTATTCACACCTTAATTTCCTTTTTTCAGTGATAAAAAGATTTCCTGCTGCTTTGGGCAAGTTTTACAGTAACATCCAATTGTGAAATGCACTTACAGTGAAACGTAAATTGGTTTTTGGGCCTGAGTTTCAAAGCAAAGCTGGCTTAAAGACAAGTTCGTAGGTGGCAACTTATTTAAAAACCTCTTGTCAGTCCACATTCCAGTTTCTTCTTGAGGCATGTCACACTTAATTGATGTTTAACAATAGATTTTTATATAAAGCAATAAAAGAAGGTGTCAAAGTATACAATAAAGTAAATCTTATGTTTCAAAGAGTAAGGTTCAAAACATAAAGACAGACTTCACTGTGCAATTTATGTGCTCAAATTGTTAACAGTGTAATTAAGTGTGGGTAAGTTACTGAAATCCAAGCATAAAAATTATAGATTTAAAATCACTAAAATATTTTCCTATGATGTTTTTCTAGCTTCTAGTCCTTTTAAAGAAATACTACAGTAAGTGCTGGTGTGACCGACGTTTTTCTCTGGCTGTAAGGAGCGTAAAGTAATGAAGTGCTGCAACTTCCCTATTTATTGCTGCTTCCTGCCAGTCAGCTGGTTGAAATTCAACTATGCAACTTTCCTCATGGAAAAAGAAAGACAAATTCAGCCATTGGAAGTAGGTTTGGTCAGAACAAACACAAGCTATTGTGGTGAGAAAGTTAAAGGATCTCTCCTCAGGAACATTTCTATTAAGAAATTTGGAACATTTTTTTCCTGGAACTCTTATTTATCCTGACTGTATTTTAGTGATTGTTTCCACTGTGAAGGCCAAACAGGGCCAGACGCTGAGCGGTTAATGGCTCCCACTGCAGCAGCGTTGTTCAAGGACTTGCTCAGCAAAATGAAAACAGTTTAAATTTCCAACAATAAAATTAGAATCAATGAATTTGTCACAGCAACTACATACTATAAATTATGTAGAGTCTGCTAATGTATTTGGTGTAAATGTAAGAAACTTCTGTCTTGTATCACTTTAACCAAGAGGTGAAGGGAGACAACTCTGAAACCCGGCTTTCAAGGAAGAAACCTATGAACTTCTCATATAATTAATATTTTGAAACTAGTGTTACTGGAAAGTCGCAGGAACTTTGTAACATCACCACCAGTAAAATATAGCCCAAGTGATGTGTCACAAAGAAACACAATCCATAATTATAAGCAGCAGTCCCTCCAAAATAGTTGTGGTTATTTTTATTTGTGCCAAAGAACATAAATAGTATTAAAATATCTATATGAATGAAGGACTTACCCACTGTTTCTCTACTGGCAACTGTAACCATACTTCAGTCATTTTAAACACATTACCTTTAAAGTTGCAAAGCGTTTTAAAGTGACATAATTTAAAAATCACTTTGCTTCCAGCTATAAAACTCCATCCAACAGGGTGGATAAATGAAAATGTACTACCTACAAAAGGTTCCCATGGACAATGTTACTTTCAGAAGCAAGCTTTTACAAAGGTGGTGCTATTTTTAAATGCAACCGGTGTACCAAGAGAGGCATGTTTGGCAAGCAGTCAAATGGGCCAACAACTTATCTATTACTTCAGCTTGGTATTCCTGTGTTATTATATGTCAAACCAAAATCTGAAATATGCTACCACATATTGCAGTTTATGTATTATATTCAAAATAACAATAAATAAATAAACATTAAATAATTATAGAATAATAATAAACATGATTATTTTAGGAAGTAGTAGGACAAAAATCTTATCCATTTTAAATAAAAGAAGTCTGATCATATTACAGCTGGATAATACGGCTGAAAAACGCATCACAATATAAGGGTTTCATATCAGTTATATCCACCAACGCAAAGTTTTTATAACTTTGAATAAAGAGGTAATTTTTCTGCAGTTATGAAACACAGTTGCAAAATCTGAAACTGTAGCTGTTACTCAACAAGTTGTTGCTAGGTAACCAAAGAGTGAGAGAGTTAGTTGGTGCCACCCACTTTGCTTAGGTCACCATGAGAAGTTGAGGAATGAAAACCTTTCCTCTTCTTACATCTCCCTGAATGTGAGAGTGAATATTATATATATTCAATATCTAATATTCTATCACATCTATTTTCAAAGCCTGGGAATCTCATTACCAGCCCTTGCCTAGTTACGCATAATTACTGAAGAAGTTGTGATGAAAACAAAGCTGGATGTTCTTTGGAGAACTAGAAACTATGCAGCTTCTAAAGCATGTGCAGCTGTTAATCTGTATAGAGGTCCACCTCTCTTAGTCTAGAGTGTCAACAACTATTGTTGTCACAACTAAAACACAGGGTGTGATTTTAGCCTGGAGGAATGTTAACTCACATCATGCACTGACCTGCTTTAAGTAGAATAATCTGATCATTTTGACAGAGGTCCATGAAGCCAGAGATGCGCTTGGCAAACTCCACCACATACTGAATTGCGTTGGTGATGTGAACCGTGCACTGTTGCCACATCACTTCAGCTGACTGAAAAAGGGGAAAAAAGAGGCATGCAGAGTGTTTTTTTTTAGGACAGCAGCTCTTGAAGAACAGGTTGTGTTTCATTGTTTTCTTTTGAATCTAGCTTATGTTCAATTAACTAGCCTGAACAAAAGCATAACTAATTATACTTGGTATTTCACTGTGTGTCACTTACAAAACTAAAATGATTTCAGGAGACATGTGATATGATTTGAATTATATCAAATCATAAAAGTGAGTAAAAACGTTCTGTTTTTAACAATAACATTTCTGTTTATTGTTAAAAACAAAAAGAACCTCAAGTTAAGGACAACCAATGACTTAGATCTGACAATCATGTCTTCTCAATAGAAGACATCTATTTATTTTATGTTTTGGTTCTCCAAACTTCATTCTTTTATTCCATGCAGTGCAATACAGGTTCTATTTTAATCTGTTTGTAGACAATGATCAACAACAGTGAGTCTCACACTTACTTTGGTCTGGTATGAACGAGTCTCTTCTGGATTATAGATGTTCCATGCCATCCTCTTCAGCTCCTCTGTGTTGTACTGGCTTGTCTCAACATGGGACTTCACTACACTCTGGATTATATGCTCTGGATGGAAGAAAATAGCATTTATTTATTCATCCGCACAGATTTCTTTGAGATTTGTAACATTTTCAATACAAAACAACAGTTGCTCTGTTACTAAGAGTTGATATAGTTAGGAAAGAAGAAAGTGGGCATATATCGCACCTAATGTTGTCATTGCAATACTTACCAATATTATCGCCACTGCAAGATTTTCTAATATATAGTCTTACTTTTAAGGATGTATACACAGTTAAGCAGCACAAATGGGGTTACAACTGACCTATTTCCAGCAGGGAGCAGCCCTCTGGCAGAGGGTTGAGGATGGCATGAGAGAAGAGTCCAGAATCATGCAACAGCTGGTACTCATGTTTGATGCTGTGGTTGCTGTCAACAAAGTCCAAGCTGGTCTGCTCTGGAGAGCTCTGAGAGGACGAGCTGCTCCCTGCGCTTCCTCCCAGCATTTCCAGGCTGCAGTAATCTCCACCTGCATCCTCTGGGGTGAGGGGCAGGTCAAAAAGCAGGCCCTCCGGCAAGGTTGTGATGTCGTCCAGGTCACTGAGCGTGGCGCTGGAGCCTCTTCTGTAGGTGCGGCTGTGCTCTGCTAGGTCTCCACTCTCCTCGCGGGAGCCGACTCCAGTGCACTCCTGTGACTGCTGGTGCTTCTGGACCTCTGCGTATAGGCTGTCACGCTGCTTTTTAGACATGCGACCAAATTTCACTGCTGCAGCCGAAAAGCACAGAGATAAAACTTCTTAACTCAAACAGTAGTCCATAAAAGGACAGCATGCAGTCAAAGTGGTAAATAAAAAACAAACAAAGTGGGGCCAGTGGAAACTTTGAGTTAATTAAATATAAATTGAGGGAATGAACTCACCGTCACGGCTCATGCCAAGAGCAAGACACTTCTGCAGCCTACAGTGCTGACAACGGTTACGGTTGGTCCGGTCAATCAGGCAGTTCCTTTGTCTTGAGCAGGAGTACATAGCATTGTTTTGCTGGCTGCGTCGAAAGAAACCCTGCAAAATAACAATGGCAAAAACAAAATAAGGTACCAAATAAATGTTGCAATGACTAAGTAGAGGTTTTGTTTTTTTCTTCTGTTCTATACAGAAATATTCCTAATGAAATTTCTTATAAGCTCACCTTGCAGCCTTCACAGGTGATAACACCATAGTGGATGCCTGATGATTTATCCCCACAGATTTTACAGGGAATGACTTCTATTTGAGCTGAAGAGAAATAAAAAAAACACAGGTTATTGTGTAAAAAAATTAGATTTTTTTTAAAGAAAACTTTCCCAAGGCTCATATTTGTTGGACTTTTTCTACTTTTTAAAATTCCTGAAAATGTTGAACACAAATACTTACATTCATTAAAAAAGTTAAATATTAAATCTATTTAAAAATCAAATGAATGAATAATTATTTGTTTTCATGCTGCAACTAAAGTCTCTTGAAAGTGTTCTTTGCAGAACATGTCACTAAATAAATAGACGAGGTTTACACTGAAACACTGAGTTGTAGATGAGTATGACATTTTCTTTTAAGGGCTGCCTTCAGTATTTGTCAATAGGTCCATTCAGCCATATTAAATGAAGTTGGCAGATTACACCGAATCAATATTTGCTTTGGACAGCCATGTTGATTTTTAATTCAAACAAGTTCTCCACCACCTTGCATTAACTGCAATTGGAACAACCTGAATCTTCCCAGAAACAAAAATATGATCCATTTCAGGTCAAGTGTTATCTATCATTTGCAATAGTGTTTGACATGTACCTCCTAATAATGAAACAGAACTGACACTGTGCTGAAGGATCATAAAGAAACCAGAGGAGTGTTATGAACACACATGACAAATAAGTATACATTATACATGTTGTGTTCATTACGGGAGCCTGATCCTTCTTACTCAAGAACAGCCTGTTCTTTTCATTATGTTGTTTATCTCAGTAGCTGGGCCTCCTCAACCCCAGAATAGCAGGTCAATTGCATTAGCTGAAGCCTGGGGTTATAAAGTTTCACATCGCACTCTCTCCCTCCTTTGCACGCTGCCTCTCCTCCTTCAGGACAAGCTAACATGTTTGCAGGTTAACAAAGAGTGACGCCAAGTGGAGTCCTTTTGAGTTTATGATGCTAAAATTAGTTGCTCTCAGGATCTTGAAATCTTAATAAATACAAAGGTTGCACCAATTTTAGGCCAGGCTATATGTAGGGAAATTATAAATACTTTAATGTTTAGTTTATTAAATTAAATAAAGATAGACAACCAATTGGTCAATTGGTCAATTCTCTGCTCTTCCTGTTATCTTCTCCTTGGAGATATGACCACACAACAAAAACATTTCTACATCTAAACAAATTTTAATTAGATTTCTTAGTCTTTTAATCAGACAACTTGGTCAAGTCCTTACATTTTTTTAAAGCCTTCATTTTATTTTGTCGTGAACATTAGTTTCACATAAAGCTACCCACCGAGAATTAGATGCAGTTTTATTGGCAATTTCAGTCATAGACCTAGTTTTGCTCTGAACGTAATTGTCCAAAAACAAAGCCCTCATTTAGCCCTTCATTTATGTAACCCGGAATTAACTGATAACACGTGGGACACAAAACTCCAAACTATTAATAGTGCCGCTCCAATAAAATCTCCAATGGTTCCAAAATCCCACACAGAGGAAACAAGGTATTATTGTTATGTTTGTAACTGTGCCTTTTGGATGTATATGGACTTTTATATATATACACATACATACACAGACATGCACACGCCTACACACCCATTAGCTGAATCAAATACAAAGAACCAAAAGATAGTGTCATTTCCGAGCCATGTGAACTGGTTTTTCATTGGTTATCATTTTTATTGATAGTTTTGTGGGGTTGCTTTAAATTTTTAACTCAAAAAGCAATTGGCTGCAGGGTGGATGCCTGGACCTTTGATTGCTACCATGTTTTGCAAGATCGCATACATGCAGAAGTGCAGTGTGTGCCAAACCAACACTAAAACCCTTTGCTGGGTCACACAGCGTATTAGGTAACCCGCTAAATCACAAAATAGGATTTAACTGGTCTTCACAGCTCTTCAGAAAATTGCTTTTTCTACGAATGCCCTTTTATAAAATACAACTACCCAATCACATGAGTCACTCTGTGTGGGGAAAGATGTGCGTCATCGATAGAGGGAGAGCAGAAGATGTCAGCGACTGACATTGTTCTGAAAACTCTGACTTCGGGGACTTTAATTTGTTCACATTTCATTTCTAACATAACTGTCTTTCTTTTGAAGAGCCGGTTCCAGCTTGAAGAATCTTCATTTGTTAGAAGTCCTTACAAATGAAATGCAACTGAGCGATATAAATAAATAAAGGGCCATGGAAAAAAAATCCCTTTCTCCATTGCTCCCTTTTGTCCCTCCTCCTCCCTCAGAGGCTCTCCCCCACCCAACCTCTTCAGTCTGTTATATAACTCCCATCTGGTGCATTCCGTGAACACACTCATTCAAAGGCGGTTGTCCCGGCAACAGTGCCACAACCCTCCCTCATCTTGCCGCGCTCCAATTGGCTGGCGAGCGAGAGCTTTGTTCCTGAGACTCGCAGCCTCACCTGCCAGTCAGCTGAGTGGCACAGTCAGGACCAGAGAGCAGGAATTGCTCCACTGACACACTTTCCACTGAGCAAAGAAGGGGGCAGGTTTGTGAGAAGAAACACAATCTGGCTTCTTGCAGCTTTTAAGGTGGAACCAAATCTGACTCACCCTTTAAAGAAGGAGAGAATAGATGCTTTTATTGTTTGCAAAAAGAGCAGTACAAGGTTTACTCAAAGAAATGTAATAGGCTACCAGTAGTGAGGAGGAGGAGATTTTTTTACAAGCGCAGCAAAATCTGGACATAGTTGCATGGCCATTACTACAGTAAGCTACTGACAGGAGGACAGATATAGCTCATAGGTGTTCATCTTGTTGCAGCACGTCAAGTATTTCTGTGAAACCTCAGCTGTGTTTGAGCTCTACCGTCAGTCTATTTCTACTCCACTGAAATATGAGCCCAGAAATTTCTTTAGCAGTTCTGCTCTACTGGCTAATAAAGGTTGCACAATATAGCTATGCCCTTAATTACTCACTGTTTGGTGTAAATACATTAGGTTTGCAAAGCATTTGTTGCGTTTACTGATATCTAAACCAGTGACGTGTGTGACATTTAATGTGATATGGGGGTTGCAATTCAGCTTGGACCTGAACAAGAGCTCCTTTATCCACAGAAAAGCTTATCTGGAAAACCTTGTTAATCTTTTGTTACAAGAAAAAAAAAAAAAAAAAAAAAAAAAAAAACACAATTTATTTTTGTTTACTCCTTTAAAGCCTGACACAAGACATAACAGAAGTGGGGAACTTTTAAAAGCATTTGATCGACCTTTTAAATGGAACAAAAAACTGAAACCTTATCACAATTGATACTTTAGGTGTTTTTGGTATTATGTAAAAAGAAGGAGGAAAACATGCCGTAAAGGAATCAAACTCCTACGGATGCATAGGGGGACCTCATAACCTCCATAATATTTGATGTAAAAAACTTCATACATAATACAAATACAAATAATGTTTTGTTGTAGAAGACTGGTTTAAAAACTTAAATATAAAAAATATATGCCATTTCTTTTCACTATATGAGAAGAAAAATGCAATGCATTCTTCACTATAATCTGTTCTTCTTAGAAGGCATGTGACACCAACTTGGATGTACATCTTCCACAAGGTTTTAAAGGACAATCACAAGGTTTATGATTGAAGGGGTTTTCAGAAAACCACCTCCAACAAAGTTAATAGAAATTGAGGACATGTGTATCAATAAACATGCATTTTGCAACACAACTGTTGTATGAATTAAGTGAATAGCTGTAGACCATATACAGTACAACATAATAAGAGAAATCGCTGAACCAAGGCCATGTTTCTGCCTGAAAGTCATTCAATGTGTCAGCATTTATCATACTTTGTTCTGTGAAACCTCAGCTTATGAGACTTTGGCCTCTCATTGCAGGTAATCAAACTGGGTTCAATGTCCTCTTTACCAAGTATTTTAAAGATATCTGAGATAGTCTGTATTTAATATAAGTTTGTGAGAACTTTTGGAACCTTTATGGAAGTACTATTATATATGAACTACTAACACTGAAACTGGTAGTAGAGCAGGATTAAAAAAAAAAAACAAAAAAAAAACGGTATTCACACCTGAGATATGAGTGTGTCCACACTTCTTTTTTTTTCTCTGCAAGAGCAGGTTCTCCTTTGTTACTGGTTCTCTTTACATTTCAGTGTACAGTGAGTTTTCTCTTGTTCTCCTATCCAGAGAGAACAGGTATCACAATATGTCCTCATACTAACCGCAGGGCCTTTAAAAATGTACAACAGGTGTAGGGGTTTCATTGGCAGACACAACACAAGTGGAATGAAAGGCTTTCGATAGGACTCCTGCACTATTCTGCTTTCATGCATAATTTGAATATTTGTCTGTGGAATGCTTCATTTTGCAGAAAATGTGTTTGTGGTTAAAAAAAAAGTGCATCAATGCAAAGCTGTTTTTATTCATCTTTTATGTATCTTACTTGTTGATTTCAATAAATTTCTCTCACACAATAAAAACCTACTTTCTTGATTTGTTTCTTTAACAATATATTGTCCATGCTGGATGATACAGCTCGCCCTGCCAAGAACTCAAGCCACATACACTTTTATCCTGCGCCACTGTCAGCAGAAAATAGAGCACTTTCATTCGACTATTTGGTATAGTTCAAACCAAATGAGCTTCTGCAACATCAAAACAAAACCAGACTGGGAAATCCAGTTCACAGTATGTATTTTTTTTGCATTCTGCAATAAACCACAGAAGCACATACCAGTGTGTACAACTGCACCAATCACTGTCACCTTGAATTAAAATCTCTGTGTTTATTTGGGTATCATTGTCTTTATGTACACTTTGAGAAAAAGATACATAATATCAGTTATAACACCACAATAAGACATCAAGAGCCTAAGCAAATACCAGATAATGGATTGATACCTCGAAAGATTTGCCCGCATTCTTGAGTGAAGAGTCTAAGCTTCACATAGGGGTAGCTGAATCTAAGTATGCAGTTGTCAGCGAGAAAGGGCACCTTGACATATACTGTAACTTGTTGTGATCTTCCCCAAGGCTGTTTTCTCAATAGATAGTGGCCGTGAGGCTTAGTTCAGCACTGTGATGTCCTTGGAGAGCAGAGAGAAAACTCTCTTCTTGAAACCTAACACACTAACTGTGGCTTACTGTGCTACTTTAAGGATGAACTGTTGTTTGGCTTAGTCTGTTTGACTCTACTGGCCCACACTTACTTAACCTCTTTATGCAAGAGTTTACATAAATAATTCCTTAATAAACTAGTATACTTTCAACTCACGTTAGGTAACTATTTTCTCCAAACAATATTTTGTTGGGGTTTTTTTTCTTTTGAAAAGAAATGTGATATTTTATTTGACAAAATCCATTGCTATGGTTGTAATCTTAGCTGGCAGAGGAAGCTCAACTGAGCCCTGCTGTGCTTCATATGTGGGCTTGCTGTGCCCATATCCTGCTTGTCCCAGCGGTGCATGATGGCCTATAACATCACGGTAAAACTAAACTAACTTGTAGATTTTGAGCAAAACAAAAATTATTTTTTATCTAAACATGCACCGATCAGGCTTTTGTGGGATAGTACTGGCCTTCTTTTTTCTAAGAACTAAACCGCAAAAAGGAAAAATGTGAAGCAGATTATTTGAGAGAGGTAGTAGTTTTTCATTTGCAGAATGAGAAGGAATTAAAAGATTACTATTATTCATGTCATAAAGCATGTTAATTAAACTTGGTTTTTAATAGTCTACTTCATCATATTTCAGGATGAGTCCTTAATTTTGATGCATTTAATTAATATGAATCTCTAGTTTAATTGACATTTCTGTGCTCACTACAAATATACCTTTTCTTACATAACATATTTTTTAATTAAAATATTTTTAAAAATTTGAATTAGTTTTTCGGCACATGCTTGTAAGATTAGAATTTATGCTTTCATATATACTTTTACCTATTGATGACAAACACTTGCAAACACACGCACACACAAACACAAAGACTTGCTGTAATCTTCAATGACATAACTAGGTCAATGAAGCACCTCCTCTCCCTCTCCAGTGAAACTGCTGATTCTGACAACAAAAACACTCTGTCTGATGAGCACATTATTTTAGTTACACCACATAAATAAAACCAGCATCTATGAACTTTTATGGACATAACACAACATTTGCATTAAACGAACCAAGGTAAACTTGCTGAACGAACCGAAAAACTCATGTCTGAACCACAAATAACTAATCTGGCTTTGAAAACTCTTAATTTAAAATTAGAATTATTAGGCATACAAAAACGTCTCTGGAAATGGACTCCTTAGCCTATTTAACTTGAACAATCCCTGCCAGTAGATATTAATGTGCCTTGACAGCCCATGAATCACTCTGCTCACCGCCTCCCTTTCCTCAGTCTTACATAACTGGAGTTAATGGCTTACTTGTAGAAAAAAAGTAGCAGGAGCAACGCTCTAACATTTATATATTTTTATTGCCACGAGCTCAAATGAAACATTACGGAACACAACAATTTGTGACAGAATAACTACCAACATCGTAAAGCTATAATTTATAAATATTCGATAAACTGTGCACTTTTGAGAATTTTATATTTCTCAAAGAGGAGAAGTTGTTTAGCAAACTCTGTAAAATGACAGTGATAATTTACTATAGGTTGTGTTAGTTTCTGCTCGATCTCACAGCCAGCTCGCAATCCACGCGCTTCGGGCTCAAAAGTAGCGCCTTCGCCGCAAAGCTGAAAAGTTGCTTTGTAAACAAACCTGGCGTGCCAGGTTTTCTGCCTAAACTGAAGCGATTCATAGCAAAAAATATATAAATAAAATAAAATGTCACCCACTCACCTCTCATTTCTTCGGTGAAGTTTAATCAACTCTCCAGGGCATGTAACTCCAAGTGGAAAAGAAGCAAGAAAGCACAGAGAACGACGGGCATTTATTCACTTAAGCAGGATAAGCTGAAAACTGCCACAATACCAAATCTTTTTTTTTTTTTTTATCCTCTCTTAACTGACTCTGGTAATTATTAGCGTATAAATCAACGACGCCTGTTTGTTATATACTACTTTCCCTCTGCAGCTGAGGTAAAACGAGATGTGTTAAACGAGCGGTGGCGGCTCTTCTTCTACTTCTTCTTCTTCCAGCTCTCTCCTGCTCCGCTGCTCGCACTAACCCAGTTTCAGCGCGTGGACTACACATGATCCTCATCCCGCGGTCCGCCCGCCTCGTGCCCCGTGAGTTGACGCGCGCGCCTCCCCTACGTGCTTTAAGGAGGCTCTCGCGTGCGTGGGAAAGTGTGGCAGTGTGTCAGTTCAGAGAGACAGGCAGCCAGCGTGGGAATTTAAGTGCAATAATAAGCGCCTATTTGTTTCCGGGTGGATCGTTTACATGTTGCACACAGCCAGGTTTTAATACTGTTACTTAATAAAAAAATAACTTCTTCATGGAGGCCTCCATGGGTGCTGCATTCGTTGACAGAGACAAAAAATGTCAGCTATTTGTTTTGATTTAAATTGCTTTTTTATTTTATTTTATTGACTGTGTGTGTTCTGAGACAATTATTTTTCTAGAATTTCATTTAACGTACAGAATTTAAACAATGTGAGGAAGGAGAAAATATATTTTTTACTTCACTTCATCTTTTGAGCTCTTTTCAGACCAACTATGTTCAGTCCCCACCTAATTGAGTTCTGTTTAATTCAATTAAAATTCAATCAAAAAGACTTTATTGATCTCAAAGAGAAATTAAATAATTCAGCTCAACTTAGACTTTATCTGCAATGTAAATAAAGTCAGTTAATTTATTAGTTATATTAAATTCAGATTATTCTTACTCAACACTCTCAAATGTAGTTCTATTCAGTACTTAAAAGGAGAGCAACACAACAAGAGCAATGCACAAATATAGGATACTGAAAAAGTAAAAACTATCTAAATATCTTTAAAAATATTTAAATCCATTTACGATCAAATATAAATTTTTTTAAGTTAAGTCCAATCTATGATTAAACACAGTACAGTCAAATTAAAATTTAATCAGCCCTACGGTTTCACTTTAAAGCAGTGCAATTCTGTTTAATAAAACTCTAAGCAAATCAAAAAGGTCAGATTCCACAAAGCAGTCATTTTAAAGGTCACTTGCTGAGATGAAAGTTTCCTACATAAATGCACCAGCGGACTGTGGTAAATGTTCACTTTGATTATATCCTCATCCCAGACATCCACAGTGCTACGGGCGAGTTTAAAGTGGAAAAACTCCCATTTTAGAAGCAAGAAACCCTCCAACAGCCATTTTGAACCAGCTGAATGGTTGTTGCATAAAATGACAGAACTTCATTTTACCGTCGTTAATGAATAACTTAAGTTATTATAAAGGTTACATGAAGATTCAGACTGTGTCCTCAGGTTCCCTTTCACTTGGAGCAGAGTTGACAGAAGCTGTGTTTATTTCACAGGATAAGCTAATTTTAGCAGATAAATTGATTTAGAGGTTCATTTACAGTAATATTTATGTTTGCTATACCTTAGTATATAGAAACCAGATCCGGAATGTAATTGCCTGTGTTCACAGCTTATCTAGCCTTCAATTTCAAGTACAGCTCAAAAGGCGTGATTCCACTCATTCCCTTTGATGTGTGGGTGTGTTGACACGTATGAAAGACAATAGTGAAACCCTGCTGGGATAGAGCCGCCTTTTGAAAGCAAAGCCTATCGATAAGAGTTCTGATGAAAATAATTGATTTGCAACCGTGGGCAAGCTGATAAGTGTATCATGTAACTTAGGCACAGTTATGAAATGGGGAGAGAGATTATGGTAAGTAGGTTAGTAGAGCAACACAGAGCTTCACACCCCTCCCTCTCTTGTATTTCTCTTTCGGCATGCGTAGTTTCTCCTCAGGTCTTTTTCCACTGTGGACACTGTTGTGTCCTCATGAATACCAGTTTAATTCAATGTTTAGGCATATCGTATGTGCGCTTTATGTTTAAACTGGCATAAATTGTTTTGGACCGCTTTAATGTTGGTATCCATGCATGACCTTGTTTTTGTCATTTTCAATACGCTCAGCTTCTCCTACTTTCACAGTCCCTCAAAACAATAAAATAAATAATGAAAAAAAAAATCATAATACACAAAAAGCAAAGAGTGAAGCTTTAGTATATTTGGTTTTCTTAAAGTAAAATATATATAATATCAGTAAACTGAGATGTGTTTTGCATGCTGCTGCATGTAAACTTCCTCTTCCTGATATTTAGATGCTCACTCAAACCTGATTGTTTCCATTCTGCTGAATCTCTGTGGTTATATTATGTCTTGCAGTGCATCCCCACTGTCACCGCAAAGTGGCCGCACATCCATCCGGTGTTTGTCAGCGTCACTGACCTCCTGACCCTCAATCTTATGTAACCATGGCAATGCCCAAATTAGAACCCGGGGCATGGAAAGAAGCGGGTGCTTAGAACCTCACATTGAGGCATGTAACTCTGAACCGGCTTTCCAGATTAAGACAGATAAACGAGCGCGTGAGAGGAAGCGTGCGCGTGCACATGCGTGTGTTTGCGTGTTTATGTGTGTGTTCTAAGCTTGCATGAAATTAAAAAACAACAAAAAACAATCCACAAACATCCTTATACTGAAACACTGGGTTTTGGTCATGAGCTTCTCACACTCTAATATGATTTCTGCACCTTCAGAATGAATGCAATAACAACTTTGTGGCCCAAACTGGCCCCTTCCCTGTAGAGCATAGAGCTGAGCACACTGAGAGGATTATTTTAGGATCCAGGCTCTGCTTTGATAATCCTCTCCTCTCTCCTCTCCCTCATCCTGCTAAACCTGCTCCCTTCTCCTCTTTCAAATGCCCTCTAATCTCTCTCATTTGGACTCTGTGTGGCTGTAATCTGGTTTGTACCCATCTTTTACCTGATGAACAAAGTTTAAATCAATAGGTCAGTGAGGGTACCTCTATGATTTCCTCCCGTTATAAGTCATTTTAATCTTTAAAGTTTCCAGAACAAGGTGACGGAATATTCTGCTCGCTACTGATTGGGGGCTTGAAGGCCAAGACTAGTGGTAAGAACTTCAGACCATGAATGATAAATCAATGAATACCAAAGCATCTCTGGAAGCAAAAGTATGCAGTTTAGACGTTTTTTTTAACGCAAAAAAGATTAATTAGAAAGACAAAAGAATATGGCCATGAGCAGAAGAAGTAAATCAAGGCATTCACGAAGAGGTGATAATGTGTAAGAGATTAGTTGTTGACGCCTGAGTGATTAAGGACTACAAGGGCAGAATAAAATATCTCAAGTTCCTTCTGAGAAATGTCTTAAATTTGTTTTCTTTGTAAACATTTGGCAGTCCTGTACAATATTGTCACCTGCAAGACTGGAGTGTAACACAGCATACTCAAAGTCCAAAGTTTTAGTACCACTAAAACTTTGGACTTTGGACAGGAAGACAGTTATATCATAGAGGCATGTGCAAGACACCAGTATGACATTGAGAGTGTTAAAAATACTGCAATAAACTGCACTAAATACAAAGTTCTTTCTGCATTCTTGTGCATTTCTTTCTATGAATTGTAAATTATATGAAAATACAGCTTGATATCAATTTTCAAAACTGGAAATTTAAGACCATCCATAAAGAATACTTAAGAAAGTATTCATAAATGTCCTTCTAGAAAAACTTCATTAACATACTTTTAAAGATTTAGAATCATTTTCAAATTACATTTACTGTTTTAAATTCTAAAGTAAAATGCTAATATAACATTGATATATTGACTCATTATGGACATTATTCCAAATAAGTGCTGTCTCAATAGTTGATCAAAACTGAACTTAAAAGAGGTTTATTTGAGTGTTTCATTTTTTTTTTTTTTTTTTGGCTTCTTATTTTTCATATCTGTTTTAGGAAACAAACATGCACAACCAAGAGAAACCGTTATTGTCCTGCATGTTTAAAATGACCAAAACACCTGAAGTAGGCGACTTACTTCCTCAGCTTATCAGGAAGATCTGCAGAAGTTTACATTATTTATTTTAGCTTTTATATCACAGTGTTTTTCTGTTAATTAATTATGGATTTTTTTTTTGCTTCTTTTTCTTACTTACGGAAAATCACTTGCCTAATAACAACAAATCGCAAAATCTTATAAAATCAAATATCACTATTAAAAATTACTTCGACAAAGATGTGGGCAAGTTTAGATGAGTAGTTTTTTCCTTGCAGAAATTACCTGATGTGTGAAGATCAGCTCATCTCTTTCGTAATAAGTGGACATAATTTTTATACTCCAGGTCAAACTTGTTGACCTGGAGTATGCAGTTAGAATGCAGTTAGTAAGCAGGCTATGAGATGGAAGAATCCAGTGAAGAGCCGCAAAAAACCAGAAGCTCAAAGATGTAGGAATGGAAAATGAATTAATAGGTGGCAGGGAGAAATCAGGGAAACTGAGGGAGGGAAACTAATTAACACAGAGATAGTTGTACTAAATCTGAAAGAGTCTTAAAACTGAAAGGGGACACCTAACAAAAATCTTAGAAAATTAAATCAAATATTACATAAGGATTCTGCTTCGTTTGAGTGATATAAGCTAAAGGTATTTAAAAGCTATTGCTTTGTGATTCCTTTTCTTTATGCTCATCATCCAATAAGCATGAGTGTTGTTTTACTTGTAGCAAGTTGAACTAGATGGGCAGGATGATCTAAACAAAGAGACACACTGCCATGCCCTTCAGCTTTTTATTGACTCTGTATTTTTCCTCCCGGTGCAGCTGTTGATACCAGAGATGGCTGAAAATATCACCGCTGGTCGAACATTAGTTTCACATCCTGTCATCAGGAGTCAGGCTGTTTGTTTAGTCTTGACATGGAATATTTTTACAATAGGTATCCAATTAAAGCTGACCTTTAACATGGTGTTTCTGGCTGTTGTCCTTCCGCACACACTGTTTGCTTCCCATCGATATTGCTCCACTTCCAGATAAAATGACATTCAGGATAGGAAGCACAAACTGTAGGGTTTTTTTTTTTTTTTTTTTTTCTGAGTTGTGAGAGATTTGGCTGAAGAGTGGAGAAACACAGATTTGTTCCAAAAACCCAATTTATAATAGAGAAAGGCAGACTGGTATTTTGTCCACATGTGGAACAATAACAAAATATTAGCTGCCCAGAAACACTCACCATGTCTTTTCTGCATAATATTCCTCATTCAGTGCTTGTGGTGCAAAACTCATGTAAGAGCACAAACAATCAGAGCGGTGAGCTCAAAGAATGATGTTATTCTTTAACCATAATGTAACTCAAAGCGTGTCTCACTCTTCAATTTACCATTTATTTTCTGTGTTGCTTTTCACACCTTCCACTTCATTGAAAGCAAGTACTGAGCTTCTTCACACTTATACAACTCAAGCATATGTGAAAAGACACCCTACCTTGTTAAGGTGCAAAATGAACAACCAAGAAAGATGTGGCTTCGTCTAATTAATTGTGTGCAGTATCTATGATACAGAACTTTGTAATTTTCTTCATTATGTTTTGTTTTCATCTTAATCGATGTTGCTTAATGTATTTTTTTCACACTTAGTCAAAACAGATTTGACTGGAATTCAAGAAAAAAAAAAGAAAATAAGAACAAGTGAATTGTAAACTGAATGACATTTTGCAATGTCAGTCTGTAAAATCTAGGAAAAAGAAATTATATAATCTTATTATAGTGAAGGTTAAATACATTCAACTTTAGGCCTGTCACAATAATAAATAAATCAATTAATTGCATAATAACTTAAAACAAGCTCAAAAGAAAATCAACCACTGGTTTGATTTATTGTTTTTCTCTTTCTGCTAAAAACTGGACGATAAAGTCTTCAGTTTGGTGATTACTTGAAAATGGCCTCAAAACAGCATTATTGTTTATCTCAATACCTTCTGGAAAAATTTACTGTCCAGAAAAAATTGCTTTTGTGACAGGCCAATTCATCGTAAAATTCACTATCCAAGGTCTTCTGTTGATATTATTCATTTAAATTGTACTTTTTTAAAAAACTTTTTTTAAAACTTTGTTTAAATTGATATTATGTATCCTAATGTCTCTGAAATAAAGGCCCATATACTGGACTCTGTCTTCTCTGTCTTCCTCCCTCCTCTCCAAATTTTCTTTAGGTGTGACTGTGTGCATATTTGGTTGTTTTAGCCCCTGTGTTAGACTGGCAACCAGTCCAGGATGTACTCCACTAGGTATCCTCTATATATTTAAAATTTTGTCTTAAAGTTTGACTGTGTGGATTGAAAAAAAGCTCTATGTTAGGTGCAAACTTGTTCCTTTATTTGACAAAAATATTGTTGTTCAATATTGAATAATCATCCCCCCATGGAAGTTACTACAGTATGTATTATTGATCATGTTTATTATGAGGGAATAAACAGCCATTCACTCATAATAAACTCTTTTAATAAAGTATTTCTCCTTTGTTTCAGGAGAAAGGCTGAAACAAAAGAGAAACAGAGTTAAAGGCAGACCTGTTACATGCATACAAAGAAAGCCAAGTGGATATCCCAGTGATCTGAAGATGATACTGAAAGGAGATCTGCTGTTTCTACCATTTGCTTCCATGACAACAGCCTTGCAGGCCCCCTACCCCCTTGGCCTGTCTGTAATGAATCATCTGCCCCGGTGGTGTGGTAACACTCACACTAACACGCTTATATATGCAAAGACTCACACATATATGTAACATCCATTATTGGCATGACACCACACACTATACACAACTGTGCCATATGGCTTTTCCTGTTGATGAGATGTCCAGGAAAAAGAAGAGAAACGACAAACAGATTTGGTTTTTTATTAGGTCAAGAGGATTGTTTTCCTATGTTTAATGAATCTTAAAAAAAAAAAAAAAGAAAATTGGATGGATTTTACATAATTTAGATTCTAACACACCTCTGCCCATTAATAGCCAACTCTGATTGCAGGCTTTGAGTCACGCCAATCACAACACCTCAATCAAACGTGTACAGGCTGTGTTTTATGTGTTATGATATATCCTTGGATACTAGACAAGCAAGCATGTGTGTTTCTGTGAACACTACATGTGATTCACTTTTCCCTGCTCGACAGCTGCTCAGGAGAAAGGAGAAACCAGACAGATAGACTGGTTAAATCAGGTTTTCGATTAGGTTTCCAATGCCAAAACAAAGTCACTTTCTGCTGATTGATACTGATTGAGTATGTTTACTTTGGAATAAACACATTATCCATATTTTAACCCAATCTACTCAAATTTGTAGCCACAGGTTACCTTAAATGTGCAGATTTATGCAATAAAAGACATAATTTCTTATGTTACTTCTGTATTTCCAAAGCTTTTGGGTTTAAATAGCTTTAATATCTAAATGTATAAACAGGTTAAGAAATTTCACCAATCATTATGTTGATTAAAGCAATTCAGAAACCTGTAATCAAGCTAAAAGGTGTGCTTTTAAATTAGATTTTTTATCACCTTCAAACAGTAGGAGTGTATTCAATTGCTCTCCAAATGCAGATTTGTTTCTTTTTACAGAGTTGCATAAGTACTAAAAGTCACTGTTCATTTCAATGTTAGTCTGATCAAGCATTGTATCATTCCAACAACACTAATATTCTTGCAAAGTAATGCTTTACTTAAAAAAAAAACAAAAAAAAAAAACAATCCAATTATTACATTTAAGGGGAAAGTGGATTTTCCAACTTTGTTGACTTAGCTTATAAGTTAAATGATCAAACTTGCATGACTGTTGGTGTTTATTTTTCTGTTAAATTTTGACCTTTTTTGTTCTTTGAAGGTTTTCTAGTGAAGCAAAGCAAACAAACATTTGGGCGCCATGTGATAAGATAAGCCGTAATGCACTGTGATATGTTGGGCTGCACAGTGGCGCAGTTGGTAGCACTGTTGCCTCGCAGCAAGACAATTCTTGCTGCGAGGCCCGATTCCCGGCCCGGGGTCTTTCTGCACGGAGTTTGCATGTTCTCCCTGTGCATGTGTGGGTTCTCTCCGGGTTCTCCAGCTTCCTCCCACAGTCCAAAAACATTACTGTCAGGTTAATTGGTCTTTCCAAATTCTCCCTAGGTGTGAGTGTGTGTGTGCATGGTTGTTTGTCCTGTTTGTTTCTGTGGAGATAGCCACCAGCAACTCCCGACCCCATTAGGGACAAGCGTGAAAGAAAATGGATGGATGGATGGATATAGAATATAGTTCATCGTACTGCTTTGTGAGGTAAAGCATCAATAGCTGAAGAATGTCAGGATTTGCTTCTGTTTCAGAAAAGTGCAATGGTTTTCTTCAGACACTTTGAGTCTTAAAATGGACACAAGTCTAAAATTTTGATATTATTGTAATATTATAATATAAGCAAGTAAAAAAAAGAAAAAAAAACATTTTTAGTCACATAATAAACCAAATGCTTAAAAGTGTCCACTCTTTACTATATATATAGAAAATAATTGCAGTACTGTGTTTTGCAGCACAGGAGGCTGTGCTTTTTTTCCAATGCAATCCACAAAATGACTTTTAATTTTAGATTACCTTATTTATTTTGCTGGACAATTATTATCTTTCACATCCAGGATGCCAGAGAAGCATCCCTCCACTCTCAGTATCGACCTTTAGCCATCATGCTGTGAGTGAACTTGCAGGTGTAAGTAATCTTCTTCTGTTTAGAATGAATGATCTATTTCCATTTAGTGCTATCCTCTGCATCCTCTGCACTCAGCACCAATACCGCTTTTTCTCCACTTCTTAACCTGCCACCTCTTAAGCAGGTTAAGAGGTGGCAGAGGTGAGATATGCATTTTTTTTTTTAACAAATTGCTTTTTGCTGCAACCAGTCATCTAAATTTAATAAAGAAAGGAACAAATTAGCTAAAAAAAATTAAATAATAAAAAGAAAGAAACTAAGTAGCAGATACAAACTTTTCAGAGTTAACTTCTCCCCAAATCCATTCATGGCTTTATTACATATTTTTGGTAACAGTTAAAACACTGAAAATTAAATTAAATCAGTATGTTAAAAAGAAGCCAACCTAAAGTAGCTTGATGAAGAATTGTTTATCTGTCAGGTTTTGAATCTTGTTTTAAGGTCAAAAGTTGTCTCTCTGTGTCCTACATTTCCAGTACTTTGTATACTTACAAAATGAATTAAGACAATAGCTTCTGCACAGGCGACCATCCTGCTGAGGATTTTCTTATCCCTGATTAATCAGCATGATATGCAGTGGATTTTCTAACCTACTTATAAAAGCATGACCTGTACATGAACATGGACTGACAAGCAAGACCTTCATGTGCAAGCTGAGCAACAACAAAAGCCAGACAGGATCTCATCACATCCCAACTGCTGCGGGTGTTGAGACCTGTAAGTGTTTTTCTTGTCTTCCTGTATTTTGTCTTTCTTTTCCAATTGCATCAATTAAAGTTTAAAAACTTGTGAGAAAGCATGCTTAAAACAGTACAATAATTTACAAAGTAGATGATTGTCTTTGGAGGATTATGAGTCGTTTTTTTGGGGGTTTTTTTTACAGTTACCTCACCACAGATTCTAAATTGATTGGTTAGGTTTTTACTTTGTGTAAACAAAGCCCTTGATATACCCAGAGGTTCTGAGTCAGCTGCAGCTATCGAGTGCCTTGCAGATGCCTTGCAGATGCCTTGCAGATGTTTCTATACCCCTTGACCCGTTCTTGGGGTCAAGGGGTCATGGGATAGGCAATGTTCTTAAGCAAGAACATTGCCTATCTTCAGCAAGATAGGCAATGTCTCCCCTTGCAACACTGCAAGAATAAGTGTGTTTAGATACACACATATTGGTTGTATTTATGAGAGGTCAGGGAAGCAATCACTGGATTTACATTTAGCTTGACCTGTAGCAATACATTGTAGACGTAATTACAACTACCAGTCTTTTGGAGGATATCTTTACCAGATGTGGAAGTTTAGAGAAATCGTTGTTCATTCTTCTTTGGAAAATAGCTCAAGCTCAGTGAGACTGGGTGAAAAATGTTGGTGAACAGTAATTTCCAAGTCTTGCCACAGATTCTTAAACTGAATTTATATACAGAGACTGAGTAGTTTTAAACAGGAATATGTTTCATTCTGGGGTATTATTGTTTTTCTAGGATATAAAACTTCTTCCCAGTTTATAGGTCTAAAGTATTCCATCATTAATCTATGGCAAGTTCAAATGTGTGCACTTACACATTTCCTGTGTAAATTAGAAATTTATGCAGAACACTGTCATAACATTTTATGAGCTAAAATGAGCTAAAAAGCTAAAGCTAGCCAAAATACTAATGATAGCCTCTAGGTTAGGACTGACATCTTGACCTACAGAAATATACTCCATGTACTATGAAAAAAACCATGCAAAAGCTAAAATGAGCTAAAAAGCTAAAAAGAAGCTAAAATAATAATAGCACATATGCTAGTGCTAGCCTGTTGGTCTACAATACTCCATGCAGTGTGAAAACATCCAGAAATGTAATAAGCAGAAGCACTGAAAAAGTGAAACAGTCTATAATCTTCTTTCAAAGCAAATTTTTCTGCTTGTCATTTGTTGAAGAATATAAACAGTAAGAAAAACATTTTTTTTAGCTCGTCGAGCGCAAAGCAGCTTATATATTGATGTCATCTCATCTAAAACATATTATAGATTGTGCTAATGGTTGTGGGTCACTGCCATGTTTTATAATAGTGAGTTGTTCTATCTTGTGTGATAACAGCAATGTATAAGATGTTAGCTAAACAGCTAATGTTAGATGAAATGCTGTCATGCATTTGAAGTCTGACCCAATTACAACCAAAATGCCCAAAAATAAAGATTTCTGTCTTTAACGCAGGTGTTGTTTTTACTTACCAGCTTAATAAAACCCTAACCTGAGTGGCTATGAACATTTGTTTTAAAGTACTTACCAGACCTTAAGCAGCAAAAAAGCAAATGCTTCTCTGTTGTACTAGGAATAGCAGCTGAATGAGACTGTAAAACACAGATTCCTAAAGAAGAGCAATTGACAGAAGTAGCCGCTTTGTATTTTCTGTCTTGTGGGTCTGATGACTTCTTACTTGATGTCACAACCACAATGTAAATTGTGGTTGATTTCTTCAGCAGTTTGGAAGGCAAGCTTCAGAAAAGTCAGGAGAGCTACAGGTTTGTGTTGGTCTGTTAGGAAGGAAAAAGGAAGGTATAAAATAAGGAAGTAAAGTAGGCTTGTTTTTCCACTCAAATTGTGCTAGTTGAGGGCTGCAGACTATAATAGTCCGTCTCCTCAACTGTGATTGTCAATTCCCTCTAAGTTCACAGAGAGTGGTTTAAACGTCAGGATGTTGCCACAGAATGTCATTCTTGTAATGACTTCAACATTTCCACTCTTTTTCAGGTCTTACAGTTGTCTGGAAATTATTCAAGTAGATTCACATAGGCGATCTGATTGTGCTTGCAGCCTCATTTAACCTAGCCTTAATTTGTAATATAAATGCTGTTCAGCTGAGAAACAAACAACTTTAAAAATGGCAGTGTGAAATATTAGATGATTAATAACCTCTGATAAAAACACTCTAAGTAAACAAAACCTTGTCAGTCTTAGTTGTTTTAGCAGAATCATCTAATATGAGGAAAGTAGTTGATCTTCTAGTCGGCAGATTAATTTCTAGAAAGTGACAGAAAAAATACAATGGTCAGTGCTGTTGATCAAAATGTCACTCTGCTGCAAAGAAACACATTTCTGCAGACTGTCGAGTTGTAACCGAACTGATAAAGCAAGCAGCCTTTGCCAAGTGTAAGCTTCATAACTTAATTTCTTTTGAAAGTACAGATAGTGCTAGGTTTCCACTCATATAAACGTTTACCATTTGAATTGTTTTAAATAGCTTAAAAAAGTCTTTAACAGGGAGTTCATCTGATTAGTCTTCCACAGCTCTGAGATTATTACCGCAGTTTTTCTACTGTGAAAGCCTTTGTATTAAAGGTAAGGGAAATGTTACTGATAGTGATAGGCAGGTGAAGCTAAAAAAAAAGATTAGAAGCTCGAAGCCTCAGTCTAATTAGGAACAGTGACATCTGGCGGTCAACTAAAGCCACAGCAACCTTTCAATGGGAAGTAATGGTGAGAAAAGTAATCTACTAATATTCTGTTGACTTATATTAATTCATGGGAACATCGTTACACATTAAGTATTTTTAAAAAATAGACAGAAAAGGTTAGATCCAAACATCGGAAATATTATATAAAAGGAACAAAACATTAGTTGACATCAACACCACATTCCAGCTTGTGAAGATAATGAAATACTCCAATACTCCAAAATTGTCTTTGAGAGGTTTTTTTTTTAATGAAATGTAGCTTGTCTCATTCCAAGTTGCAGAAAAAAAAATTTATATGTAATAATAGTCAATTGTTAAGCAATTTTACCAAATATTTCAACGCTGACAACCAAAGAACTACAGAAAAGATTACATAAATAAACAAATGTGAAAGGGGGTCACAAAGGAAGCAGCATTAATCACTGAGACGAGTCATCTTCAGCTCTTTAATTATTTTTTATAGCTCTATATGTGTTATCATTTTTTATTATTATTTGAGACTACATAACCAGGCATATTATCATGGTAAGTATCATGTTAAAAGGTAAAGAAAAAATTATAAAAAAGTAAAAGAAGAGATGGCGAGAAAGACAGCCAAAAAAGTGTTACACACCCACATTTCCCTTTATTAAAGCATTTGTACTCATATTCATCCTTAAGGCTACAACATTCTCTAAAAATAAAATTTTACACGCACCCAATTTACCAACGGTGTGAATGGTTATATTTTTGGACGTTCCTTTAAGTAAGAGTGAGCGCTTCCTGATTTGTGTGATTACAGGGAGGATTCACAGAGTTTAGGGTTTGTTGCCACGCAACTGCTCCTCTACTGCTTAATAAATAATGGCAGGCTTCCATCTTTAGAGAGCGCAATGAAAACACTCTCTTTATCTCTCTGATGTTGGAGAAGAAAGATTACCAACCAAATATTTATCTGCTGCACATTGTACAGTTAAATACATCATATAATCAGCTCTATAGACTGTTGATTTTATTATTGTCTGCTCATTACTGCAGTAAATATATTCTAGAACATCCAAAGGATTTTTAATTTGATTTCTGGACATCCTCATGTTTTTCTTCAATAAGGATATAATTTACATGTTGCTTTCTTATTAATATTTCATGAAATATTTCATTTGAAGAATGCTATGACACTTAGAGTTGCACTTTTTGCTCCATCATGGTTTTATTTACTTTAAGCATGTCTGCTGCTATTGGACTGCCTATCTGAGGAGCACAGCACCCCTTGTAAATTGTTAATTTCACTAATCAGTATTAACTGGGTCTCTCACTTGGTGTGTAGAATTTCTCATTACATAACAAAGTATCCGTAAGCAATCCCCAATTAGTGTGACCTGATGCAGACCATGCTAGAGGTTGTTAATAATTGATCAGACTGCATTCCCAGGAAAGTGGATCTGACCCAGATCAGGATTTTTCTTTCAGTTTGATTTTTATTGTTTAAAGTTGTTGGTTCAACCAATTGATTTTCCTCTTGCAGTATTTGTGTCCAAGATCCGAATAAAGATGCTTTGAAGTACTCGTGACATTTAATCAACATGGATTGAAAATCACATTCATTTTGTGAAAATGTGGCAAAGAAGGTTAACCTCAGAAATGAGGATGCAAACAGAAAACAAAGATGCTGCTTGTTTTCTGTTCTGTTTGTTTGTCTCTGTGTCGGGTCCACATCTTGTGACCGTAGCTTGTGATCAGTTGTACATTATAGTTGGTGAGAAAGAAAGGAGGAAAGACACTGGTGTTTGAAATACATTTTTTAAATATTGTAATACTTATGTTTGTTGCATGTATTAAACCACAGAGTGTACCCTGTTTATTTAGTTGGTGTTCTATTTGTTGAAATAAGAATGACCATCATCATAATATCCACAAAACTCCCTAAAGCCTTCGTAAAGAAGATTGTTGGAGTTTTTAGGTCAGATAATTTAAAATGTTTCAAAATAATTTAAAATTGGGCTGTTCAGTAAATCTTCTGCAAATAGGAATTTGCTAAACACTGATTATTCAAGCAAGTCCAGCCTGAAAGCAGACTGCAAGATTCTAGAAGTCTTCAAAAAAAAAAAAACACATTAAAATATCTTTAAGGGACAGAAAGAAGGGACTTTCTACTGTTTATATAAAAGTGCATAATTTGCTATCAGAAATAGACTGCAAACATTTAACTTTCATGGGAGGTGTGCAAGGAGGAAACTAAAACACAAATACTGGACACATCATCCTGAAGGTGACAAACGGAGGAGTTGGTATCATGCATGCTGTGGGAGTGCTTTTCTTTAGCAGGGACAGGGAATGTGTACGGGAATGGAACAATGGATGGGATTAATTACAGTCCAACACTGGAAGGAAGCATGTTTAAACATGGAAAGGACATGCACTGGTGCGGAGGTTTTCCCTCTTGCAACAACCCTAAAAACACAGCCACAGGTATGACGAAATCTATCAAAGTATATTTACGTCTTATAATTGTCATGTCAAAATCTTTTGTCAAATATAATTGACAATCTGTTAAAAAACTTTTTTTAAAAAAGATATTCTCTGTGACTTTATATGCACTTCAACCAAACTTGAACTATTTTGTAAAGAATGTGACATTTAGTCTGTAGATATATTAAAATCGTACATCTGAGAATATATGAGTTTCTTGCAGCTTTTCAAGGTAATAAAAGTCAAAGCTTCACATTGATTGCTAACAGTCAAAAGACTCAAACACTTAAAGCCAAGTGCAACGCATAAAAACTCAAGTACTCACAACTCCTCAGCTGCTCATATGTTGGTAGGGAAACCTTTATTTCACATGCACAATGTGGATCAGGTTCAAGGGCAGACATCTTGAAAAAGAAGCTTCAGAAACAGAGTGAGTGCTGTGTTTATGTAAACTGATATGCAAGAACACAGAGACTGAGAGATAAAGCAAAATGGAGGTGCTTGAATTACACAGATGTTCTCACTAACAGCTGTGTGCATTTTCAGTTAGAAATTTGACTTATAAAGAGCTGTTGTCCTTTCACTAGTTCTTAAGAACAAATTAACCGTGATGAAATTACAATTTGACAAGGAAGCAATTGTCCATGTGCTGCACAGCGGTGCAGTTGGTAGAACTGTTGCCTTGCAATAAGAAGGTCCTGGGTTGGATTCCTGGCCCAGGGTCTTTCTGCATAGAGTTTTGCATTTTCTACCTGTGCAGGCGGGGGTTCTCTCTGGGTACTCCAGCTTCCTCCCACAGTCAAAAAAACTCCCAAAAAAACATGACTGTCAGATTAGTTGGTCTCTCTAAATTCTCCCTAAGTGTGGGTTTGTGTGTACATGGTTGTTTGTCCTGTATGTCTCTGTGTTGCCCTGTGACAGACTGGCGATCTGTCCAGGGTGTAATGTGTCACCCTAAGCGTTTGCTGGAGATAGGCACCGGTACCCCTTCATACCCCACTGGGAACAAGGCGGTTAGAAAATGGATGGATGGTAACTGTCCATAATCACAAAAACAACTGGTAGATGTCCAGCTCCCCTTCTTGAAACCTAAACTTAAGGTTTGCACAGTTTCTACCTGTTCCTGCACCAAATTTACATACTGTGTATCAACTGTTTGCTGAAGACTGACCTGCACAATTACTGAAGATTTGCACATAGATCTCATTGGCCCAGGATCTCCTGACATTTCCTAACTTTTCCTAATGTGCCTGTCATCCAGCTGTTCTCCAATAGTTTCTGTAGCGAAGTGCCTCCAGAGGGGATTTTAGCTAAGCCTGTCCTGGCTAATTCCTGGAGGGATTCTGTTCTTGTCAACAAGATCATTTCCTGTTAAGCCCTGCAAGTCGCTTTGCTTTCTGATTGTTATCATCGCGGCCTCACCTGTCAGCCTGGTCACATAGCTGTGCCTATAGTGCCATGTAGGTTTGGAATTTTTTTCTTCATTAATAATAAACACCTTCATTTAAAAACAGCATTTTGTCCTTACTTGTGTTGTATTTGATTAATATTTAGACAACTGTGACAATAAAAAGGAAATCAAGAAAGAGGAATACATTTTTCTAAACACTGTGCTTTTCATTATTCACAGAAATCTGTATTAAAAATGTTGTTTTGATAACGTTCTTATCTTAAATGTGTTTTCATTAGCTGCTTATGGAAGATACTCCCATCTGAAAGAAATGGAGGCTTTAAAACAGTCTGCGTATAATTTATATAATGTATCAAATTTTGTGGATAGTTATTGAAGTAAAATAATTTCCAGTAACATTTAAATGGACTGAATACGTCTAAACCCATATGGAGATATGGGTTAATAAAATAACTTTAACCATGTTCAGCCTTTATTTTATTAGCATCATCTCTCATTGCAGTCAGCTGAGTGGATGTGTTTCCATCCTCCTCACCGTCCTCCACACTATGTGCTGGGAAGATAAACTGGACTGCTTTGTCTTTTACAGTTTTTTTAATAGTTGAAATGGTTGCTCTGACTTTAAAAAAAATTCTGAGTTGTATTTTTTCTTATTTTTCCTATGTTGAACAGTGGCCAAGAGATGGGTCTTTGTGTCATGTGATATTTTTATTGCTATGAATCAGAAAATCACTGATTGTTAATTTAAATTTCCAAGTCAATTTGGCTGTATTTTTTTATTTTATTTATTTTTTTTTTGGAAAAAAGACATTAATAAGAAACCTTTCTGCTACATATATTTCATCATATTTTTAAAGGGGTTCAACAAACTCCTAAATTTGTGCACATTCTGAATGAATGTGGTTGGATTTGAGATTGTGCTTTTTGAATGAACATTTATTCATTTGGAGACTTTTTGCACATCTTTGTAGTAGTCTAGTACTAGTCATTTCACAATTACTAGATACTCCTGCAGTATTTAGTAAATGTGAAAGGCAAGGTAAAAGAGGGAACACATATGCTTCTGTCTTTATTTTCTTAAAAATTAAGTGGTAATTGCCGAACCTTACCATTCAGTGTATCATCTCTTAATGTGCCGCAATTAAAAATAATTCATGCAACTACAAACTTTAGTGTTTTTATTGAGATTTTGAAATGTGGCGTTTATTTATTTTTTTTTACAAATAAGTCATTTACATTCAGCCTCCTGAGTCACTCTTTGCAAAATCTGACTTTGCTAACTGGCACTCATTGCACATTGATTTGGGAACATCTGTCAGCAGCAGGTTTCTAGTCTTGCCCCACATTTTCAAATGGATTTAGATGTAGACCATCAACTCTGATGAGTTTAGTGTACCTGCCAAAGAAGAGCATCACCTTACCATAATGCTGCCGACACCATGTTTCACCCCAGGGATGATGTGTTGACTATGATGTGCAGTACTGGTTTCTTTGCCATGCATATAATGTTTGGTTTCGGTATTATCTAACCAGAGCACATGTTTGCTGTGCGCTCTGCATGGCTAATGGTAAACTTTAATTGGGATTTCTCATATATGTTTTTATTTTAACAATGGGCCCATCTAGCTCATCTGGCATGTCTCGGAAGGTTTTCAGCGGTGCCATCTTCTTTTAATTTTTGGATTATAGCTTGAACAGTTCTTTGTGACATGTTCAAAGCTTGGACTAATATTTCAAAACCTAACCTGGCTGTAAAATTCTCTATGACTTTATCCCTGACCTGTCTGCTGTGTGCCTTTGTCTTCATTGTGCTATGTTTTAAATGATAATCCTTAAAGGACAGCTGTATTTATACTGAGATTACCAAATACAAAACAGGTATTATTTTCTGATCAAGTTAAAAAAAATTTTTTTTTTTAAACTAATGAATACTAATGCAATTTTGTGGTAAAATTAAAATAAAAGAAGCTTTTTGTCTTCAAGTTTTCTTGAGAAAGGTAATATTTTTTTGGAAACTGCCTTACCTACACAAAACATCAATACGTAACTTTCAACACAAAGTGGGAACAACAAAACAGAAACACCCTGGATTCATTCAGTCTAATGACAGTCTCAACATGCGGCCCAAAGCACACCTGCAATAGACTGACCTCTGGACCTGGTTTCTAGACATTGGTCGCCTCTCCGATTTGCTCTCAAAGCCCATAAACACCTTTATGTTTGGGAGTGAACAAATAAAGGAGAGAGCTTGCCAGAAAATAGGTGAAGATTGAAGCTGCATTGAAGGGGACACAAAAAGCAAAAACACAGTCGCCACAGAATGAACAGCATTTTGTCCTTCTGTTCCAATAAACTGCGACATCTACAAATTGGCCAGTCTTTCTTTATCCTCGTCACACAGGCAATTTACAGCCACATAACAAAGAAAACTCTGATATTTAATCTTTCTTCACATATGTTGCCCTACATACGTTGTTGGAAAAAGGCCGCAAATGAATGAAGAGATTATACAAACTAATGGGACTCCTGTTGGACATAAAAATTGTGATTGCTGTCATTTTTCCTTTTAGCAGAAGCAACAACAAGAGTATTAAAAACCCAATTATAGACAATGCAAGCAGATTTGTTTTGATCAAATACAGTTTTTTCACCACAAACACCTTTCAAAGATTATTGTAGGTTTGTAATAGTTATGTTCTTTTTTTCCTCTTTTGTTTCTGCTGACACATCTGAAATAATATTAAGACGACTGCAGGAAACTGGTAAAATGGTGCACAATGTTCTTAGTGTGAAATTAGAAAACTGATGCTCCAAAGTCTTGTTATGACAGAAGCTGCTAAAGTTTTCTTCAACTGACTGGTTTGTGAAAACAATTATCGTTTTACCACTAAATGTAATTTGCAGCACAGAGTGCTGTTAGAAATTAAAACTACATAATTAAAAAAAGCATCTGAAAATCTCTCTCTGAGGTCGCAAACAGATGAAAATTACATACAGAAGAAATTCAATTTCTCACTTTCTGATCATGAATCAGACTGACGTTTTCCTCGTCACACAGGAACGAGTGTTTCCTGTGTGCCAGTAATTCTAACTGACCTGTTTTAGGTCAGTTAGAATTACTGGCCTTCTTATTTTTTTTAAAACTTACTAATATCCACTTTCTTCTTTGAATTGAGAAGTTATGCATAAATCTTTTCAGTATTTGACTGAATTGCCTTTCCAACTGTGATTTGTGTCGAATATTTTGGGTACCTTTCTATAAGCTTCTCACAATAGTGCTGTGCAACAATAGGTTTTGTTTGTCTATGGCAAACGATTAGCTGGTAACTATCAACAAAATTTAGATTAAAATTTTATGGTCAAGACACCGTGTGAGTATCAGCAATTAAAACGGCTCTCAGTCTCTGTCAATTATTATTTTATGAATACCTGCCTGGTGAGATATGACATTACAGAAAAAAATATGGAGTGAATTCACACGCTGACCTTCTCAAACTGGAAGCTCTGCACACATACGGATGAACACAACTTCTTTACAAAATATCAGGATTTAGGAACGAAATACTTCAGTTAACAGTTAAAATACTTTTCAATTAAAAAAAAATGTCTTACAAAATGTAGTCTGGTTTTTTATGCTGACTTAAGAGAAATGGGTTCTTCCTTGCAGAGTGGCCTTTCGGCCTACGTTGGTACAGGATTCATTCCACAGTGAATAATGACTCTGACATCTTCAACTACATTTCTGTTGTCATATTTTACCCAATTGGGATTCATCTCCAGAATGAATTAAACTGGTGGAGGTCCAAGGTTCTCATCCAGATGTTTGCCTGATTTCTTTGGATTTTCACATGATGTCACCCAGGGAAGCAGCCTGTTTGAGGTGTTCCCCTCATTCATTGGTGTGCTCCCATTTAAGCAAATTTTTCAATAAGAAGCTTATAAATTTATGAAATCTTTACTAAAATGTTTAAAAGAATTCTAATTAACTTTTTATTTTGAAAACTGTAATTTAAAAATGAATTCTTGCTCATTGTTTGCGGTATTAAATAAACTCAAAGAAAGGAAAAGTCTGACTGATTTAACACAAATGCTGGAAAAAATGTTTTATTTTCTTTTACCAGTCCTCATGTTGGCAATCTAAAAGTTATAATTTATCTAGATTTGTACAGCATGGAAGTTGCACCCCTCCCAACAAGCAAACGGCACACTAAAGCCTAAGAAACTTAAGAAATAGGTCACAGACAAAGTTTTAAAGAAGTACAGCCTCTGTTGGTACAGATGTGCGGTCCACCATTAAATCCAATTTGAGGAAAGTGCACAGCAAAAAAACCCGTCAAGAAAGGGCAGACCTTGGAAACTTTCCAAAAGGAAAATAAGAGGGGTGAAAAAGAAGGTTAAGATGACCTGAGAGGAGCTGCAAAAACTCTTCAGCAAAAATATTTTTGTACTTGAAGCCCTTAAGGTGTTGGTTCTACAAAAGTGTTCTAATAGAAAGAAAAAATATACAATTGGAGTGCATCAGAAGACGTCAAAGACAGAAACTTTGGTCACATTTAACCAATTAAAAAATAATGTTTTCCCTCTGTCATCATGCAGTACAAGTATTCACAGGGCTTCACTTTTACCCCATTTTGTTGCAACTTTATTCTAAATTGTAAAAAAATTGATTTCTGTGTAAAATTAGTCAATCTGTCAAAACCAATTAGTATGAGATCAGTGCTTTTTAATAGGCTTGTTTTGAGATTCTAAAACCAGTTGTTTTGCAGCATTGCGTTTGATGGTGAAGAAGCCCATAGTGCAGTTCTTGGATGGTTTAAATGAAACATTAAAATTCCTGATACTGTCCTTGTCAAAGTCCAGAGATGAGTCTGTCAGAAAATCAGTGGTGTGTGTTCAAGGATGATTGAAATCGCACAGCCTGGAAAAAAAATAAAATATTGCGGCTCTTCTACTTTCAGAAATACCCAAAGATGGTTTACAGAAAGACTTGTCAAAAATATTCTGTGTAGCTGGCCTCAAGACATTAATGATTATCCTGTGATGACAAACTGATACATTTGCCTGAGATCTTTTTTAGATGGCTAACATTAATTTACCGTCAGCTATGAATGTTGATTTATTCTAATATTGCCTATGTGACATGCAGTGATGGCATAGGAACTTTGAAAAAGTAACTTTAATCGTGTTACTGATTACTCCTTGAAAAAAGTAACTTTTTTAGTTACTTTCACCAGCTGCAAACAACAACGAACAATGTATTTCCACTTTTATGGTTGAACTGAAGGGGAGATTGCTTAAAATGGTTACAACAGTACAAAAAAAAAAAAAAAAAAAAGTCAGTAATTTGTGTGTGTTTTTTGTGTGTTTCTATTGCCTAAAAACCTCTAAGAGTGATTTTAAAGCCCGCACAATGCCCCCAGCCTCCAGGTTGTGCGTTACAGCCCTGTGATTGTTGTCAGAGTGCAGCGTTCAGAGCTCCTCCTGCAGCTCCACAACACGTCGTGTTAAGAAGAGATGTCATGTCATGAAGCGTCCCAGCCTATGACGTCCTGTCATGAGGCGTTGCCGCCTATTATGTCGTGTCAAAAAGTGATTCCGCCCACGACATCGTGTCAAGTACCGTCGCCACCCACGACGTTGTGTCATGAAGCGTTGCCACCTACGACATCATGTCAAAAAGCGAAGTCATTTCATGAAGCTTCGTGTCATGAAGCGTTACCGCCCAAGACGTTGTGTTAAGAAGCGATGTCGTGTCATGAAGTGTCCCAGCCGATGACGTTGTGTAAAATAGCGTCACCGCCCATGACTTTGTGTCAAGAAGCGGATTCGTGTCTTGAAGCATTGTGTCATGAAGCGTTGCCGCCTACTATAGCATAGTCAAGAAGCCATTCCGCCTACGGCGTCGTGTCAAGAATTGTCGCCGCCCATTACTTCGTGTCATGAAGCAATGTTGTGTTAAGAAGCTATGTCGTGTCATGAAGCGTTGCCGCCTACGACGTCGTGTCAAGAACCGTTGCCGCCCACGACGTCATTTCATGAAGTGTTGCCGCCTACTACGTCATGTTAAACGATTCCGCCCAAGACGTCATGTCATGAAGAGTTGTGTTAAGAAGCGATGTCGTGTCATGGAACGTTACCGCCTACTATGTCGTTTCAAGAAGCGACGTCGTGTCATGAAACGTTCCAGCCAATGACGTCATGTCAAGAAGCGACAATGTGTTAGGAAGTGACGTGTCAAGAAGCATCCTAGCCTATGACGTCGTGTAAAATAGCATCGCCGCCCATGACGTTGTGTCATGAAGCAATGTCGTGTTAAGAAGCGATGTCGTGTCATGGAACTTCGCCACCCACAACGTCGTGTCATGAAATGTTGCCGCTTACTATGTCATGTCAAGAATCGACGTCGTGTTAAGAAACTAAGTTGTGTCATGAAGCTTCCCCGCCTATGACGTGTTAAGAAGCGTCGCCGTCGATGGTGTCGTGTCAAGAAGCAAAGTCAGTTCCTGAAGCTTCGTGTCATGAAGCATTGCTGCCTACGACGTCGTGTGAAGAAGCGACGTTGCATTAGGAAGCGACGACATGTCATGAAGCATTGCCGCCCACGACGTCATGTCAAGAACCGTCGCCGCCCACAACGTCGTGTCAAGAAGCATATTTGTGTCATGAAGCGTATCGTGTTAAGAAGCCATTCCGCCCACGACGTCATGTGAAGAAGCGATGTCGTGTCATGAGGTGTTGTCGTTTCATGAAGCGTTGCCGCCTACTACGTCGTGTGAAGAAGCGATTACGCCTATGATGTCGTGTAAGAGGCGTGGCCCCGCCAGGACGTCGTGTCATGAAGCGTTGCCGCCTACTTCGTCGTGTCAGGAAGCGACGTCAGGTTAAGAAGCGACGACGTGTCATGAAGCGTCCTGTCGAGAACCATCGCCGCCCACGATGTCGTGTCAAGAAGCGGATTCGTGTCAAGAAGCAATTCCGCCCATGATGTGGTGTCACAAGGCGACGTCGCGTTAAAAAGAGACGACGTGTTATGAAGCGTTGCTGCCCACGACATCATGTCAAGTACCGTCGCCACCCACGACATCATGTCAAAAAGCGAAGTCATTTCATGAAGCATCGTGTCATGAAGCGATTCCACCCATGACGTCGTGTCAAGAAGCAATGTGTGTCATGAAGTGTCCCAGCCGATGACGTCGTGTAAAATAGCGTCACCGTCCATGACTTGGTCAAGAAGCGGATTCGTGTCACAAAGCATTGTGTCATGAAGCGTTGCCGCCTACGACGTCATATCACGTTAAGAAGCGACGACGTGTCATGAAGCGTCGTGTCAAGAATCATTGCCGCCCATGATGTCGTGTCAAGAAGCGGATTCGTGTCATGAAGCATTGTGTCATAAAGCGTTGTGTCATGAAGCATTGCCGCCTACTGTGTCGTTAAGAAGCCATTCCGCCCACGATGACGTGTCATCTAGCGATGTCGCGTTAAGAAGCAACGACGTGTTATGAAGCGTTGCCGCCCACGACGTCATGTCAAGAACCGTCGCTGCCCACAACGTCGTGTCAAGAAGCGAAGTCGTGTCATAAAGCGTAGTGTCAGGAAGCGTTGCCGCCTACTTCGTTGTGTCATGAAACTTCCCCGCCGATGACGTCGTGTTAAGAAGTGTCGCCTTCTATGATGTCGTGTCATGAAGCGATGCCACCTACGACATTGTGTCAAGAAGCAAAGTCATTTCCTGAAGCTTCGTGTCATGAAGCTTTGCCGCCTACGACGTCGTGTCAATAACCGTCGCCGTCCACGACGTCATGTCATGAAGCAATGTCATGTTAAGAAGCGATGTCGTGTCATGAAGCGTTGCCACCGACTGCGTCATCGTAAACGATTTCGCCCAAGACATCGTGTCGTGAAGAGTCGTGTCATGACGCGTTGCCACCTATTACGTCGTGTGAAAAAGCGATTACGCCCACGTCCTCGTGTTAAGAAGTGACGTAGTGTCATGGAACGTCGCCGCCCACAATGTTGTTTCATGAAACGTTCCAGACAACGACGTCATGTCAAGAAGCGACATCGTGTTAAGAAATGACGTGTCAAGATGTCATATGATGTCGTGTAAAATAGCGCTGCCGCTACTACGTCGTGCGAAGAAGCGATTACGCCCACGAAATCGCCTATGACCTCGTGTTAAGAAGCGACGACGGGTCATCAAGCGACGCCGCCTCCGACGTCGTTTCATGAAACGTCCCAGGCAATGACGTCATGTCAAGAAGCGATGTCGTGTCATGAGGTGTTGTCGTGTCATGAAGAGCAGTGTCATGTACCGTTGCTGCCTACTACGTCGTGTGAAGAAGCGATTACGCCTATGACGTCGTGTTAAGAAGCGTTGCCCCCCCAGGTCGTCGTGTCATGAAGCTTCCCTGCCTATGACGTTGTGTCAAGAAGCGATTCCGCCCACGACTTCATGTCAAGAACCGTCGTCGTGTCAAGAAGCAGAGTTGTGTCATGAAGTGTTGCGTCATGAAGCGTTGCCGCCTACTACGTTGTGTCAAGAAGCAATTCCGCCCACGACGTCGCATTAAGAAGCGTCGTCGTGTCATGAAACGTCGTATCATGAAACGTCGTATCATGAAGCCTATTCCGCCCATGACGTCGTGTCATGAAGCGTCGTGTCATGAAGCGTTGCCGCCTACTTCGTCGCGTCAAGAAGCAATCCCGCCCACGATGTTGTCAAGAAGCGACGACGTGTAATGAAGCGTTGCTGCCCACGACTTCGTGTCAAAAACCGTCGTCATGTCATGAAGCGTCGTGTCATGAAGCCTATTCCGCCCATGATGTCGTGTCAAGAACCGTCGCCGCCCACAACGTCGTGGTAAGAAGCGAAGTCGTGTCATGAAGCCTCGTGTCATAAAGCGATTCTGCCCACAACGTCGCGTCATGAAGCAATCCCGCCCACGATATTGTCAAGAAGCGACGACGTGTCATGAAGCGTTGCCGCCCACGACGTCGTGTCAAGAACCGTCGTCGTGTCAAGAAGCGGAGTTGTGTCATGAAGTGTTGTCATGAAGCTTTGCCGCCTACTACGTTGTGTCAAGTAGCCATTCCGCCCATGACGTCGTGTAAAAAAGCGTCGCCGCCCGTCGTGTCAAGAAGCGACGTTGTGTTGAGAAGTGACGTCGTATCATGAAATCATTGTGTCAAGAAGCAATTCCGCCCACGATGTCGTGTCAACAAGCGAAGTCGTGTCATGAACTGCACAAAGACGTGACATCTTATGGAGATACCAAGATGCCACTTAAAACATTACATTAGATGAAAGCCAACTAATTGTTTGGGAATAACTTTTCTGTCTGACCATCACAGATATACAACAATATGCAGTTTACTCAACTTTGCTTGAGTTTTATCTGCAACTGTGTGCTTTGATTGGAAGAAATAAACAGTATAAAAACTCCCTGTGGGTTTGACATAAAACAAAATATTAATATGCAGAAAAGCACCTGATGCGGACTGCTTGGTGAATGATCTTTGGCCCCAGAAATGGTGCGTGGCCTCATGAATTCTTTAGAGTAACAAGATAATGATCCAAAAGATGAAACAAAATTAACACATGAATGGTTCACCAGATGCTAAATCAAGGTTCCTCCACAGACACACAAGTCCTCTGATGTAAATTTCATAGAAAACCTGCGGTCTGAGATGAATAAAAGATTTATGCCCCGCTAAATAAATGCACTCATGTTAAAAAGCTTCTTCCATTTTATTGAATAAGCGTTTAATCTGTGTAATTTATTCATTTAACTTCAGCTTGATATCCCTTCAAAGGTATACTGAAATCAAGTTCTAACTTACTATAAAGCACTAGTAATAATTTCTAATTTAAGGTGTGAGAATAAAACTATAAATATTACTTTTAAATGTTAATTTTTAAGGTTCATAAACTCTTCAAGTTGTAACTTCAGAGCAATCGCTGTAACCGTCCTGATTCTAATTTCTGCTGGCGTCCTGGTGGCTATTTCAGAAGCTGCAGAAACCCATAAGCAAACAAACATCAAGGTCTCCTTGCTGTCTGTTTTGTTGATGTTTATTTCCCCTCCTACACAGTTTGCAGAGGCACAGCTGCAGAACTTGCTCTCTAGCCAATTAGACCCACATGTTTAGTCACTTACCCTGACGATTTTCTAATTACACCTACACAGTGACACACAAGTCACTACAAATAGGCCTCTACACCCTCTGAGGCTCACAGATGCAGATGCGAAGTGCCACTGCACAGGTTAATGCTCGCAATGTACAATTTGCTAAATTTTTGTTGAAATAAGTTGAATCAGACAGTAGAAAGGATGTGAGGTGAAGTGAACGAATGTCCTTCAGCTTTCTGCTGCCAGGAAGTGGGGCTTATCATTAAAACCTTTAGCTTGGACATCTTGAGATTTTCTTTGTATATTTGGAGTTGTGTTCAGGGCGACACAGCTGCAGTCATTTGAAATCATTAGGATACCATTTAAATATTCATTCATCCATCCATTGTCCATGTAGGGTTACTGTGTTGTGTTGCCAATCTAACACAAGCTCTATTGAACATTTTGTTCCATAACAGGAAATGTTCACATATAGATATTTAATCTAATTTAGTTTGGATCAAATCAAAAGAATGTTTTATTCAACATAAATGTGTTTTTCTACTGGGGAAAAAGCTAAAACACATTTTTTCAAAACAGTTAGTCTTACACTTATTGGCTGAAATAACTTCATTCTGATACTTTTTGTAACCACTGACTATAGTCTGTGACATTAGTTTGAGGAAAGTTTTCATCACTTTCATCTCTGAGACATTTGTGGGCCGTTGTGCCTTTTCCAGGTCGCCTCACACCGTTTCAAAAAGAAGTGAGCTTGATCCAGACCAGGGATTTCTACTCCTTATTTCTCTGGGTGGCTTTATTGCTGTGTTTAGGTTCATTATTATCTTGCAAGGTCCAGTAATAATTTAAGTCTTTTCTTGCAGAGGATCTCATGTTTTCCTCAACCACCTTCTGATATACCAGCACTGCTGCAGTAAAGATTGTCCAAATCTGACACTTCCATCTCCATACTTTTTTTTTTTTTCTGGAATGCTGTATTTGGTTTGAGAAAATCAGCTCATTTAGACTCATTTGTCTACATACTTCCATAAGTTCTGCTTTGGTTATTTTTATTTATCTATTTCTGACATTTTTCCTAATTAACAAAGGTTACCTCTTTGTACACCTCCAGGAAAAAAAAGTTTCAAGTCTCACTCTTTTCTCAAGCATTATCAGAGCCTCCTGTAGGTCACACAATAACACAAAGTTTTTTAAAAAATTAATTATTTTGAGACATTTTTAAATATGGTCCTTCCAGGCACATACATACTTAGATTTGAGGATAATTTTATCTGTGTTTCAGCCATTGACAGTTTTCTCCAAACAACTGCTTTATTTTTGTGTAGCTTGAGCTCCACTGTTGATGTCAGACTCAAGTTCTTAATTACTTTTCAGAGCGAAAATGCAGCACAGAAAGTCTTCTCTATCTCCTGACAGCCTTCTGCTCGCTGTGTGCCTGACTCATTCTAAGAAGTAAAACTTCACAAACATTCGGTTCTGCATCAGCTCAGCTTTACTTTTGAAGCAGCTTTGTTTACACCGGGACTTAAATAATCCTCACAACTACAAACAGCATGTTGGTAATACAGTGAATTTCATCCTGAGAATCAAAGAGTTTATTTGTTCACAGTATCTTATCATCAAAGCCAAGCATTTCTGTCAGTCACTGAGCCAACATAGAAACAGATTTTTCTGAACGCCTATTTTGTTAGCATGCGCTCTTCCCTATATGTCCACATGGGGGCGCCCGTCTTCCACTTAAACTAAACAGGCACCTGCCTCCCTGTACCCTCTGCTCGACTGCAGTCTCGCTTCATGTCTTATTATTTTACATTTCAGTTCTCTTGGTTTAATTTCATTCTATCCCTTTTCTTCTTGGTAAATCTTTTCATCTATGTCGGACAAGAGGAGTAAAACTGAAAAAGATGTTTCAAAACAAACTACCAAAAACGATGTGAGTTCAGCTGATTATTAAACTTGGAGAAGATAAAAGGTGCACAGTAAACCTCTTTAGTAGTCGACGCTAATACTGCATTCACTTAGTTTTTTTTGTGTGTGTTTTGAAAAATTGGCAGTGCTCAGGGCATGCGAGATACTCTTCCGTGCGCTACATATGTAGCAGATGTCAACTCATTAGAGTCACAAAGTCTCTGTTTGGTTTCAGGAAAGAATCTGTAGTTACCCCAGAGCGAATATGTGAAAACAGAGCTGCTCTGATGCAACCAATTGTTGCTCCAGGCCCTCATCAGTGTTGCATGTTTTTATGGCGTGTGTGCGTGTCTGAAATATTGTTTAATTCATGAGTACAGCACCAAGTCAGAATAAACAGAAAATCCTATTTTATTTCAGCTGACAATTGCATGTTGATGGCCACAAGTGAAGTCGTACAGTAAAATATCTAAGATGTGTTGTTTTTCCTTAAAATGGATAATAGCAGCACATTTCAAAAGTATTAATTTCCTTTCACCTGTTCACATCAAAATCACAAACTTCAACCGATCTTCACTTTTCAGCAGGACGACTAAAAACGGGGCAAAATGGAGCAAAGAGCCTGTTGATGTCATTGAGCAAAATGTGCACTTTGTGAGACAGTGAGGCTCACTTAATTGTCCATTACTTATTTCTCTGGTTTGTCTCTCTGTCCCATAAGCGTAATTTGTTGGTTCTCCGCCTTGAGATATGTGTAGCGGTTGCATTGCATTGTGGGATATGTACTGTATCATGAACCTTGCACTGGCTGGGCCATTAATCACAACTCTGTGAAATTATGGGATACTGCGGTATGGCTGATCTGCTTGAGGGCCTTGAGCTTGACTTGTCTAGTCTAGCACAATAAATCCCAATAAAAACAGGTCAGTTTGTGAATTATGCAAAAACTTTAAAGGGTTTAAATAATTATGTAAGGGCCTTTGCATGTTTTTCTCACAGTCGTGCACAGCGAGATATTTTACTGCTTCCGTTTTTCCTTCACAACCCTTTAAGGTGAACATATTAGTATTTCCGAGAATTCAGATGCTGGTTTGGAGAGTTAGAGGGATGGCCTTGGTTTGAGCTCAAGTGTGGAGACAGAGTCAAATCAACGAGAGTGCCCACTGGCACTGTTTCAGTCTATTTCATTAATCAGATTCATCATAATCTGAGTGAGTAGCTACAGGAGACAAATGAGAATTTCTGGATGTTTGGATGGACAGATGAACAGAGAGACAAATCAACGGTCAGCAAGACAGACATCTTTGGGACAAACAGACATGTTTTTTATATATATATTTACTTTGGCATGAACTGGGTGTAAACAAGTTGTAAATTATCCCAGAGGTGGCACATGCAGTCAGTCACTTCAATCCTGTCATTTGAACACTGCAGCACTGGAGGGCTTCACTCCCATAAAACACAAGCGAATGAGAAGCACTGACACATCCTCTCAGCCCTGCACCACTCAACAGATGTGAAACGGGCTGATAGGCTCCCTGGAGAGATGATGAGCTGGATTGGGAAAAGTAGAGGAGAGAAAAAGAGGTCAAGAAACAGATTTCACTGGGCAGCATGGGCTGAAAGGGAGATCCAACAATAAAGGCTCTTACTGGTTTTACTTTTTAAATTCATTAAAGGCAGTTTTAATGCTTGTTTCAGCTTGGACTGAAACAATATTGCTTAGCGTGTTTGATCAACAGCATTCTCCGTTTGAGAATGTGAATTGAACCAATAAATCAATCAAGTTTATTTGTACAGCACATTTCAGCAGCAAGGTAGTTCAAAGTGCTCTATGTCATAAAAACACAAAAATAAAAAGTGATTAAAGCAACATACAGTCACCAATTGAGAAATCTGTAACAAACATTACATTCTGTTGAGTGCCATCATCAATACACATAATATTTGTTGGTCAATGTTCAATTTATTACGGCTCAAAAGCAACTTTAAAAATGTAGGGTTTTAGTGTTGATTTAAAGAACTCAGTGTTTCAGCGGTTTTGCAGTTTTTTGTTTTTTTTTGCAGTCTTGGAAACTATAGGTAGCACAACACTATGCCGTGTTGGGGTTAGGGTTTAGGGTTAGGCTTACCCTAAAAATAACCTTTAAGATAAAAAGGTTATCTTAGCGGTTATTTAAGATAACCTTTTTGACATTCTAATCTGAAAATTAACTACATTTATTAAAATATCAGATGCTTCTGCAACTAGCAAATAGTATAAAGCAACCTCAACTTTTACTGCACCCCTGGCTAAAAAAAACATATAAAAAGCATTACGATTAATCTATTGTCATAGCAATATCATAAAAAAAAAAATCCCAACAATTTTTAATTTGAAAAAGAATATGTGTTGAGGACTCTTGTAAACAATTTTACAAGAGTGGAAATAAATATTAGGGGCTCTACATATATCCAGCTGTTGTTGGTTCACTTGAGTTTTTTTTACACCTTAAAAAACGTATATCCATTAGCCTTCATTAACAATCTTATTTGTAGCTTTTTGGCTCATGCCAGTTTTAACAACTTAAGATCATTGAAAGGTTATAAAGATGGTAGAAACAAGACTGAAATAAGGATAAGTCTAATGGCAGAAGTTAGCGTTTTACTCCAACAACTTTAGTGAGCTTTCAACTGATGGTATTAGGTTGCTGATTAGGGGCTGGATAAAATTTGAGCCATTTGTTCCCTCATGAATAAATGTCCCATGTGGCTCCATCATGATTGCTTGCTCATTAAAGCAGATAGTGTGAATTTTAGTGAACGAGTTATAAAACTGTTCTAATTAAGGAGCCTTGGTACTGAATATTTCATCAGTTCCCCCTGCCTTGGAATGCACCAGAGTAATTTTTTAATGTAAAAGTAGCTGTCGTGTAAATTTCCGTCTTTTCCTCTTAACGTTCGGGACATGATGAACTGTAGGTTAATATAAAGGTATACATATTTTATTGAACTTCTCTGTTTATACCACAGAGAAATGAATGAAAGGTATGTCTGAAAACCAGGCTGGAAAGGTAGATACCTATGAAAGGTCAACATTGATTATATTACAATAAATAATGCAACACCGACAGCAGCTGCGGCTCAGATGTTAAGAGTATCAGTCCAAAAATCAGGAAGCCGCTGCCCCCGATTCTCCAGCGATATACTTGTTGGAGATACATGACACTCATTAACCCTGATGCTTTTGCAGATTTGAAGTATGTCAGGAACAAATAGCAACTTTGCAAAGCTATGACACTGAACTTACCTAAATATTTTAACTTTTAGGTATTTTACCTATATAAATATATGCACATTTTTGAGAATAGTATTTACCCTCTTACAGATTTCTTCTGCTTTTTCTTTTTTACTACGAAATGTTTTGAAATAATTATTAATGAAAACAAAACCCTCAATCCAAACCTGATCATAAGTAAAAAAGTAATAGTATATTACAAAAATGCTTCAATCTGAATAAATGTGTGAACAATGAATAGCAATGTTAGTGCGAAAATGGTAAGAAGGTCATTTTTGAGGCTTTCTGGCTCCAGTAAACCACAGTGAGAGTCATTATCCACATATACAGAATACCTCAAAAGGTAGTGACGCTTGCCAGAAGTGTCTGGCCTTCCAAAATTACTCAAGAGTGCAGTCATGACTCATCCATGAGGATTGCTCTGGCACAAAGGAATTGCACTGCAGGGTGCATTGACCTCAGTTAAGGTTAGTATTTCTTATTTAAGAAGGCTAAATGCAATACGCTGCATTAGATAATACAGCGTACTATACAGCAATATTCAGATAAAAATATCTGACCATCACATCATGACCTGTGGTTCAATCATACTTTAGAACAATGATCTGAAGAACATCAAGTCCACCTCTGAAAAAACCCCAAATGAAGGCATTACAGTGTCCTATCTGAAGTCTCAACTTCAATACGATTAAAAGGCAAGGGCACAACTGGGTCATTCATGGTTGAAAACCTTCCAAACTGATTTCAAACAATTATGAAAAGAAGAATGTGTTAAAATTCCTCCTCTGTGATTTTGTAATCAGATATATTTTGCAGAATTAGCAGTTTTGTTCTGCGGTGCGCCTTTAAAAAAAAAAAAAAAGGCGTGTTGTGAAATCCGTTATCCTTACACTGCTGTAGAGGAACTCAATGTGCTACATTTTACTTTAGCCAAATACAAGAGGTAAATAAAAAGTCAAAGACACTGCAGTCGATCACAACTTAGACAAGCGTGTCTGAGTGGTTTATTAGAATAAGAAAATTAACACAGAGCAAAGTCTCCATGCGGAGTGACAGGCAGGACATTGTGGTGGACGGTGAACAACTGCTGGAGTGAGTACGGTTTTCGTGTGCCTGCGTGTGTGTGCTGTGCAGCTGTCAGAGGGCGCATGCATGTGTTTGGTGTTCTGTGTGACAAGAGACACGTTTGTTTGCGGACACGAGCGCACACACCTGCATGTACGGTACAAATTCACACATCGCTACTTCAGTACACACACACACACGGAGGCTGTGTTGTCATGCAGCTACTGCACTGGAATTACATGTAAGCATTTAGGTTATGTACACATAGCAGGGACATGTGTTGCCATTTGATGACAGCCATCTCAAAGCTCCCACTGCCCCCAAACACCCCGCCTTTGGGCTGACTAGAAGTGTGGGAGTTCAGCCTCTGGTCGGGGCGACAGGATGACGGGGATCCTTCACAGTAGCAGGAGACTCCATATTAGTCTTTATAAGTTAAATTACTTCCTCTCTTCTTGTAGTTCATCATTTAAACAGGACACAACACTTCGGTGCTCACAGTACTGCTTCATAATAATAATAATAAAAATAATAATAATAGTCATCAGGTTGAGCATCATTGTCATCACTGAAAAAAACTTCGGCACAGCAGAAAATTGAAACATCCCACAGAAGATTTAAATCAAATATCTACCACAGAAAAACCAGTAAAAAAAAAAAAGAAAAAGCAAACAAATCATCAGTGCCGACTAAACACATCTACAAGTTCACAAAAACGCAAATGTCAACTGGAATCTTGCTTTTGTGCTTATTCCTGTCGCACGCTGGCTTGGATGGGAGCAGTTTGATGACGTGCCTTTCTTGAATTTAGTCCCCGTCTCTGAACAACTTTTAGGACGTAGAGGAACATGCAGACGGGGGGCAAGGCGGCAGTTATCGGCTGGGGACTCACATTGCAGGGCCACATGGTGGGAAAAACCCCCAAACCCAACACACACAGCGGCACGGTGTGTTCAACGAGAGCAAAAACACAAGATGATAACAGCGTGTATGTGAAAAAGAGAAGCTTTTTCTTTTGCCTTGCAAAAGTATTCACACCAGTTGGGGATTTTCACGTGTTGCTATTTTTCAACCACAAGCCAGGAATTTTAAGTATTAGACAAATCCATTGGTGCATAACTGTGAACTAAAAAGAACATGACACATGGTTTAAAAAAAAAAAAAATCATATCTGAAAGTTTCAATGTGCATATGCAACCAGTTCCCTTTGTCCCCCTTATTCTAATTCTCCCACACTAATTCAAATAACTTTCAGAAGTTTTAATCTAAGTGAAAAATACAGACGTGCTGGAGTTTGTTTAAAAATGTTCAGAATAGTAAACAAGCATCATAATTTAGACCAAATCTGGCCCCAAGCTAAAGAGGAAAATCATTCACTGCCACAGGGGCAAAAAAGTCCAGAATTAAAATTTTTATTCAACAGCTTGGTGTGGAGAAAGACTAGCACATGTCAGGTCGAACATATAGTCACCAAACATAAATAAAGACACCACCATGTTTCACAGCGTCTTGCTGTGGAGATTCTTTTCTTCCTATTTTGGAAGAAAGAAACAGGGGAAAAAATGGCAAACACATTTATGTGGATTCGCAGAACTAGAGGAGTTGAAAGGGAAAAAAAAGGCTTACAGCTGTAGTTACAGTTGAAAATGTCAATTGCAAAGATTTTCAAAGGATATAACCTTCACAGTCCAGCCGCAATTACGCACTACTTTGTGATGGTCTGTTAAATAAATGCATTGAAGTTGGTGCATTATGACAAATTGTCCTAAGGGTATGAATACTTATGCAAACCACTGCAGATGGGCCAAGAAGAAAAAAAAACTCCCAACTTAATCAGTGACGCCAAAGAAAAGCAATTTCTCACACGAGAACCTGGATAAACATGTAAAAGAACAAGCTTAGCATTTAGGATTTGACATGAATTATAAGAGGGTGGGGGCGTTGCTAAAAAAAATTCTGTTTTTGAATCATTAAATTAACCTGCAGACCTTTTGATGGTGAAAAAAAGCACAATGAAAACCCCGGCTTTTACTTAGTGGAGATAATACGAATGGGTTCCCAGTCAAAGGGGCTTAAAAACACAAAGAGCAGCTGCTAGAAGAGAAGGAAGAGGAATGGGAATTACGTGAAGTATATAGATGAGGGAGGATGAGGGCTTTAATAAACAGACTTGCCTGTATGAGATTATACCTGAATACTTTGGCTGCCTTGTAATGTTGAACTAAAGTAATCAAATTGTGCAGTCGGTAAGATAACATCATGAAGTGCTCTACCTTTATTTGAACCTGCCTGTGTCAGGCTCCTGTTTCATCTCTGATTTAATTCAATTACATTCCCCAATTTGTCAAATGTGGTACTTGTGTGTGTCTGCGTGCGCGTGTGGCTGGTGGTCTGTAAAGGGTCAGAAAGCGCTGGTTGAACGAGTCGCTCCCCCTCAGAGACAACCTGTCTGCAGCAATCTTTCTCAGGGGGCACATCAAGCCATTAGAGGGGCTTGGCGTGTACTTTGCCTCATCAAACATGTTTAGTGAAACGCCAGAAGAGATGCGGAGTGAGGACACGGCTGGGTGGGCATGCCGGGCCCAGATAAAGAGGCCACATTTGAAAACGTGCATATAAAGACCCAGAAATGGGGACACGGGATCAGGATGAGAGGCTGAGGTTTGCAGAGTGGAGCGGTCCTCGACACTAATGACCCGTTTCAGGGTCGAATGTGTAAAGCATACACTGCGCTAATGTAGCGAGGGAGTAATGCATTAAGATCACATTCGCCTGCCTGACCTCCTACGCTTGGTATTGCTTTTATAAATCTTTTTAACTGGACTGCCTCGTGTATTTTTTTTTTTCTCCACACATTGTCACTGTATATCAAATGAATATCTCTCAGCTCATGCCAGAGTACATTTTGAGAAAAGGTTTGCATTTGGACAGGTTGAAGAACCACACTTCACATCCTACAGCTGGACTTCTTCCCAAGCAGACTGTTGTTGCTGTCTGTGTTCTGGATAAATGAATGTATATTTCTTTCAGCATTCTTTACCATACTTTCACACTGGCAGTACTGTTTCTGTAATCCATTTCCAAGCTGTATGCCTCACAGCAGTGCAATGCATGTTGTTGCCTCGCGAGGTCCAAACCTCTTCTGCAGCAGCATATTTTCTGTAAATTTTTCAAAGCGCTCACTGTAAGAAGCAGGTAAGCCTACCCTCTTACAAAACTTATTTAGCCAGTTTGACAATCTGCAAATTTCTTGGTCAGAGGGTTTTTATTTTGGTATAGTTTGAAATCGGTGATATTATTCCTGCCTTTTGCCAGACGTGTGTTTACTCCACTCATGACTTTCCTCACATAAAGCTGGTAAGTGCAATGGATAGACAGAGAGTTTAACATTAGGCACCAGTACGATGTCAGCAAACCCATTCCGTTCTTGAGAACTGATTATTTCAGACAGTATGAGAATCAGCCACACACATTTGTCATGTGATTTGATATACAGGGAGTCTGAAAATGGCTGCTTATACGTTTATGGAGTCCTGTATCGCTCTATGAAGTACAGTTTATGCTTAATTTATTGACAGAGATAAGGATAAACTCCCATGTATTTAGGACAACAGATTTATTTAAATAGAGAAAACAGACCAGCATAAAACAGCTGCAGGTTATTTAGAGCAGCAAGCATATACGAAATGTGTTTATCAGCGAGAAAGAGACTGATGCGTTTCTTGCTTCTGGTTGCTGTGGTTTACGTTTTAGTTGAAATATGAAGCGACAAGCGAAGTGTTGAAGGCAACCACCACCTTTTGGCCAGTACAGCAGATGGTTACTATGGAGACTGAAGAAAGGCTTTGAACAGACTGTTTGGGCAGCAAGATATTTGACGGGTGCTGCTCCCCATTCAGATGCTTATCGGTTCTAAAAGGAAAACAATGTCTTATCAATATCCTGAAGACAAAAGAAAAGCAGTTTTTGTTTTATTCAGTTTCTTAGTATATTTGAAATTATAAATGAATGACTTGTGATGCATGGGTTTATTCAGCCCGTTTGTGAAAAGTGAAAAGTAAACCAACCAGGCGAATCATAAAACATCTTTGAAAAGTTTTTTTTACTACCAAATGAGAAAATAATGGTAGAGCAATGTCTGTATATTTAGAAGAAATATTAAGTTTGATATGCATAAGATAACACATGGCAACTAAATGAGTTCCTAAAACATAAACAATGAGAGGAAACTCTTAAAAGGAAACAAAAGGTGTGATTTTCATAAAGGCCGAGGCTTTCTTTGCTCTTTGTGGACTGTGGGGGGTTCGTCATTTCACCCTTTCAAGAATGTTTATTTTTGTACATTTCGTCATTTGATGTCAAACTTTTTTAGTTTGACAACTAAAAGTTATTATCCAAAGGATTCTTCACACCAGCCATGCATCAGTATAAACCTGCTGCAGGATGTTTCACACAAGCAAAATGGCTACTAGCATAAATACGTGTGTAGTTATTGTTCTTTGATGAGCTAATGATGTCAGATCATTATTATGACAATCTGACATCATAATGTCTCATTTCATTGCATAAAATGACCTTCAAGAGGAATTAAAACTGCAACCAGTGGATAGTGTGATTTAAGATGTTCTGAAAATAAAACTGGAAAATAAAATTACATTATGTGAAATGTGAACATTCTGTCACATTTTATGTATTATTCATAAAAAAATACTTTACTGCTAACAAAAATAAACTGATATGCCAATGGTTAATTAAATGGGGGGGAAACTGGTTTGCTTACATGAATATAATAATTGAAAGAAGTTTAGACAAAATAAAAATATTAAAAGTACCAATTGGTGAGGAGACAGAGTGACACAAGGCTATCTCGGTCACCAGGTTTCTCACTAATAAAATGGTTTTGTCCCTCTGCAAGTTACACCATGCTGTTATTTTTCTACATTTTAATTCTACTATAGCTCAGCCTGGGGGTCCGGTGCTCTTTTGCTCAGTTCAGTGAACCATCATATTGCCAAACAGCAGTGGCTGAAAACATGATACATTTCCTAATTTACAGAAGAGTTTCAACATTTGGGTCAAATGTGCAGTAAATCAGAGGGAACAACTAGTCCTGTACTGTGTTTCCAGAAAATGCTCATAACCTTTGAGATTCTTCACATCATGTTAAGACAAATTCTTGTGGATTTCTTCTGGATTTTATGACAAACACAAAGTAATGTAAAACTGTGAAGTGGAAGGAAGACGATATATGGCTTTCACATGTGTTTGCATAAATAAGAGTGTTTATATTCAAACCCCTTCATTCTCATGTCACTAAATAAAATTCAGCTTAAGCATAGTCCACCTGTATGTAACTTGATTTTAGTTTGCAGTCTGTCATAAGCCAGGTAAAAGGACATGGCGGGCTTGGTGGAAAACTAATGCTGAATGTCAATCTGATAGGACAGTGAAGCTGGCTGAAGCTAATGAGACTAGCTCAGAGGTTCCATCGGGGAAAAAATCCCCTAAACCTATAGCAAGAGATCTAATGAAATGCATCGGGTTAGACTGGTCCAGTCAAAGTCCACTCCTAAATCCAAATGAGTAGCAAGATCTCTATCCAATCTGATTGGATTTGAGCAACTTTCTAAAGAAGAACAGGAACAAAATGTTCCGTGGAAAAACTTGTAGGGACACAAAGAACAACTGCAACAAAAGGCGCTTCTAACACTTGTATCAATTCAGGGGAATGAATCAAAATACATTTGTGGATTTTTATTTGCAAAACATTTTGAAAATGATGTAACATTTTTCTTCCACGTTACAGTAACACACTACTTGATATTGGTCTACAAAATGAAATCCCAAATAAATACATTACTCTTTGCTGTTGCAATGAAACTAAAGGGCATAAATAATTTTGCAAGGCAGTGTGCATTATTGAGTTTTTTTTTGTTTTTGTTTTTGTTTTTTATCTTAATGGCTTTGCCAGCCTCTAAGCTATGAATCATAAAACACATGTGGTCTTGTTATATTAACAATATCAATCATGTAAAGGAAAAGAGCCAACTTGTTGTTCTATCTCAGCAGGATTTTAGGTCCAATCTGATGCTTTTTGCCTACATTTTGCAACATCACACACTGCTCCCACACAAAGCAGTGACACTGTTAGTACCTATTTGTAAATGTAAGGCGGATGGAGTTGAAAACATAAGAAGGGTGGGGTGAGAGCGAAACTGATCAAAGCCGTTTCTTGCACTCAATATGAGCAACAGTGATGTAAACAAGCCCTATGAGACTTTCTCATACACAAGCTGACAGACACAAACGGAGCTAAATATCACCTTTTACTGAACCCTGACCCATATGGATTAAAGCTAAGCATATCTACATTTGAATCAAAAACGGATGAAAGCGGACAAAAAAAACATAAAACATGAAAAGATCAGACAACGGAGTGAAAGAGAAACTCCACACCCAAGTGCACGCACGACCATCTGTTTTCTTTATCCAGCTTTTGTTAGGAGTCACACTGAAAGGAAAGAAAAGGGACGAAGCCACCAGGGATGACCATTGTGATGGTTAGCTGTGTCCTGACACTGACCCATGCTGCAGCTTCAGGCCCAGGTCCTCCCTGCACTGCCGACTGAGTGATTTGCCGCGACCGGTGAGCCACAGGAGATGCCCAAACCTGACTGGATGGAGCAGAAGCTCTCCTCATTGCTATTCTGCTACGCTGTGGTGAGTCAGATCCCTGACTCTTAATTGTTATTTGTGGCCGGAGTTTCTTCCTGCGCCCGGGGCACAAAGAGGCTCAGTGTCGGCAGAAGAGACTGAATGGAGCTCCCAAGCGGCAGAGCCTCTCCGCCTCAGTCAGATCGCCAGACAGCTCACATTCCCCTTCTTCAAATGCACCACGGATCCCAGGGAGGCCTCGTTTTGGGTCGGGTCAGAGGGACCCAGGCATGTGGAGAGCCAGAAACTGTCCTTGTCTTTGTTGTAAAGACTAATTTTATAAAAAAAATACTTAAATTAGATAGTCCTTTTCTCGTCATTGTCATTCATTTAGCTAATTATTGCTTTCTCTTACTTCACCATGGCTCTGTACAGCCCTAACTAGCCATTGATCAGCCGCTTAAGCTTCTGATTGGTAATCACACTTAAAATTACACACAATAAAATCATTTCTGTATAAACAATATCACCAAATTCATTATATAGCCATACTTCACAGTTAAGACAGGACGCTGGTTGGGGTAGTTGTGGCCAAAGACACAGCCTTACATGATGTATGATTTCTGTCTTTTTCAAGGTCCTCTGGCAGAGCTACAACAGTTTTGTCTCATCTGAAATCCAAAGTAAAGCACATCGTTGTCTGCTGGATGCCATTGGCACAAGACAACAGAGACAAAAAAATTCACCAAAAGAAGATCCGATCATGACACAGGAATGAACAAAGTGGTCAAGGGGGGCCTGTCACATTTGCCCTTGCGAGAAATATTGTTTATTTTTTATTTTAGGTATAAATCCTTCAGTTGTCCTTTCAAGAAGGTTCCTGTTTCTTCTTGGCCCCACTCTTTACCTTCCTGTGAGACTTGTTGTGTCAGAGCTATGAACTGTGGGTGGCACGCCACAGGTTATGAACAGAGAAACTCAATGGTTTGAGAATTATCTCAACTTTCAACTCTTTTCTCTCTGCCTCTCTCTGCAGTTTGCTGAGTGACGTCAGAACATTGGATGACAGTGAGAGAGGACAGAAAGGATAAGGTCGGATCAGGACAGTCTGAGGGGTGGATATTTTCCAGTTTTCTGTTGGCAGGAATGTTTTTTTTTTTTTTTTTTTCCAGAGAGCTCGGCATCAACTCTCACTTGACTTCACCTCATTGGCCACTGGGGGCATGCTCTCCCATGTTCTTCCCCAGAAGGTGGCTGAATTCAGCCAGGTCTCCCAGACCTCGAGATCCATGCACGTCTGGCCTGATGAGGCCCTGGCGCTGGGCATAATAGGGCACACCGTTGTTGCTGTTGTAGTTGAGCACCTCGTGACTCCAACGAGGCTCTCCGTAGTCCACATGTGGGGTGGGAGCAGAGACCACCCTACGTCGATCTGGCGAATCCTGTGGTGTGGCAGGGTAGATGTACTCTCCTGCTGAGTTCCTCAGGTTGCCGGTGGGACGGCTGCCTCCATGCTCCCCTCTTTGGGTGGCAAGGATGAGGTAACGCTGGCGATCAGAGTGTGGGGGCAGCACCACCTCACCGGGGTCCTCTATCCGTACCAAACCCCCTCCTCCTCCACCTCCGTGCAGAAACTTGGAGCTCAGGTAGATGACAGCGTTGCTGGGACACGGGTTTCCCACAGAGGTGAGGAAGGTCTGGCTCTGGTCCCAGTCGGTGTCTGGGAGGCGCATGACTCGTTTCTGCTGCAGCGGGGTCTGCTCAGGAGTGGGCAGTAAACCTGGGTCAATCTCTCCTTTAGGCCAACCATTTGGCATCACGAACAGGTTATCTGGCTGTGAGCGCCGTCTCTCGCCTCCGCTCGTTCTGGTCACGCTCATCACTGAACCGCTGCGACCCTGCCCCAGCATGGTCTGCTCTTTATCATTTTTGCGACGGGCGCCGTTGGCTCCAGAACCGCGGGAGTTCCTATGGCGGTGGCTCATGATCCAGCAGACAGTGAGACCAGAGAGGATGGCTCCTGTGGAGAAGGCTGAAACGGCAGACACCACCAGCAGGTTTACAGACACCAGGCCATCCGGCTCCTCGATGAAACTCTCCTGAAACAGTATTCCTGCAGAGAAAGATGCAACAACACACAGACACACAGGGTCATCAGTCAACTAGTGGAACCATCTTAATGGCGTAAATATTTCCTGTATTAAACTTGTGGGAGTTAATGAACGGCCAAATAAAACAACTTACTTTCTCCCTTCTCTCTGTGGGTGGGAATGAGCATATGTTTTCCAGCCAAGGTAGCTCTGTTTAATTGCCTTCATTACATAAAGTGGATAGTGATTTTAATGGCTATAATAACTGTCTTCCTGATTGAGAATGGCTATCAACCGTAACATGTTTTGCAACATTAGCTTTACAGGGAGAAGCCAAGTCTGGCAGTAGTGGTGAGTAATAATCAAATGTTTTCATTTCATAAAATCTGCAATGTTTGCAGTAAACAACAGAGGTGAGGGCAACTACGTGCAAATTCATCTACAAAAATTCAGTAACAGAAAACTGCATCATCATTCTATGACTGAATTACATTTAAATTGAAAATCTGACAAATTACTTTGGCACCCAATAAAATATTTGAAAAAAACTTTGGAACAAAAGTAAACATACACTTATTGGCTCTTACACATAAGTCTAAAAGACTTATGCGTTATCTGCACACTAACAGCAAAAATATTAATATAAAATGACGTGTTAAAGGAAGAGCTGCGTAAGTAATGAATCATCAGATTATATTTTTCTTCTGTTTTTCTTTATTGTGGAGGCACAATAAAGAAATTATTCATGAGGCACAGAATACTCAGCATTACCACTTATTTGAGCAGCTGAGGCAATTTTCTCAAAATAGCAGCACATACAGTGCAAAGGGTATTAATTTCTAATGACAAATGATAAAAAATATTTAACTAAATCTTAAGGAAGAAGCTGATTAATGGGGGTGAACCAGGCCAAATTCTAATTTGGCCTGGTTCACCCGATGACGCACACATCAAAAACCTTTGTTGATGCATCATGGGATTTTTTTTTTTTTTTTGCACAAAGAAGAATTCAAAATATAAGGCAGTGCAAATGACATTGCAAAATAATTTCTAAGACGACACAATAGTGAAGGAGCTAATTTTATTTCAATGAACATTAACAGAAGAATTTTTTTTGCCAGCGAACTGAGTCAGAATGAAAGAATTTCAAAGTCCCAAAGGTGAAGTCCAGAAGTGGGAGAATAATAATATTAAGGGATGGGGTTTCATGTTTGAAAAATGTATCAAACCATTTGTAGATCATAACACAAATCATCACGGATATGCAAAAGTATTTCCTGACTAGATTATTGGAGATGAAGATGATGAAGAAAACTGATTCTCTCAGAAGAATATCAACACTATAGAAACAACAAATGTCTGCTTACAGCAATACTGCTGCATTAGGATCATTTACAAATGCTGCAATCTCTGTTTGAATTATTTGATATGCATAGACATCTGAGAAATGCCCATTATTAGAACATTTGTCATACAGTCACTGATGTTTTGTCTTTAGCATTTAGTTTTTTTTATTATAGGCTGGTGTTATCTATAGTAAATATGCAACCCTTTTTCTTTTAAATTATTGCACTGGAATAATAAATGTCTGCTTTACATGTCTTGAACATTTATCAGTGTGTTTATGGATGAAGGATATCACATGTGCAAATGAAAATATTCTATATCATCTTTACAAGTACATTTAATGAACTCCCTCTCTGTGAAAACGCTTATGAATTATTGAAGACAAGACTACAGTGAGACCACAGTACAGGCTGCCATGGATCAATTAGAAAAATGCCAGAAGAAAAGTTGTTTTTTGGCTCCACCAGCTCCTGGGACCAACAGCGGTGAATACAATGAAATTGTGCCAAGGGAAGCAGATTGGAGAAAAGCAGATGAGGAAAAGAGGAATGAGTTACAAAGAGAAAAAGAGAGAGAGAAAGACAGAGAGTTGCCTAAAGCAAACTTGAGCATTTGGGGGCTTAGACAAACAGTAGTAATAGTTGTTAAATTACAGCAGCAATAGTGGCAGAGGCAAAGTGTCTCCACAAGGACAGGAAAATAAATCCTTTTTCACAGAAAATTAATGGATATCATTAATAAGAATCGGAAACCACTTACTCACTAACCCTACGCAGAAAAAGCCAGGCAGAGAGAAGGAATGAAAGTATTCAAGAAAATAGTCATACTTTTTTTTAAAATAAACAAACATTTTTTTTTATGGTTTGATGAATTATTTTTTAATGGGGACTCAGGAAGTTGTTTGTGTAGAAGATCCTGCAGTGAGAGTTGGCCCGGTGGGTAATTAATGTGGCCTGTGGCTTTGTAATGTAAAGTGTTACTCTAGACACATCGGCATTAAGCTGAGGAATGGTAGATTAAACCCTGTGAAAAACCCTTAAACCGCTGCGCCGCACCAGAGGTGATGTTGTACATGTTAAGCTGTTAATATGCACAAGAAAGAAACTAAGAATTAATGCCGATTGTATATGTTCTTGTCTGGGCCCCGACCTGAGATTCTATAAGGAGCAATTACTGTGATGGGAAAAATACACAGTAGGTTTAACAACAGGGTGAAGGAGGAAGTCACAATCTACAGAAGCGAATTCAAGAAATGTAAATGCTTCTCCCCCAAGTAATTTAGTGTAATTACCATGGCAGCACAACAACATACAGTAACCCTGCTTAGGATTCAAACCACAGCTGCATCCTGAGGGATTAGAGAGTCATGAGTACCTCCAATAACAGAAACACCAAGTAAATAAATTAAAACTATTTGGATTTTGAATTAAACTGAAAGTTTTAATCCAACTTAATTTAGCTAAAAATCACAGACGCTTATAGAAAATAAAGTTCATGAATCATTGTCTACAAGACCGCGAGGCAATTCTGATTTCAGTCAAAAACATTCACTTGCTTCAGGGTTCTTGTGTAATGGGCGCGTATCAAAATAACAAAGCCTATACTAAAACTAAAAGAGTGTGAAGAAAAAGCAAAAATACTTCATTTGTAAGTAACAACTATCTTAGTTGACCAATGAAGATACTTTTCACATTTAATTACAAACTTTCAATTGAATTTTCATCAGTTGCTTCACTGTGACTCTTCCGGTTTTTCTTCTCCTGGCTAAACTTTTCACTCAAAAATGTTTAGCCAGGAGGAAGCAGGAAGCCAGTCGATTTAAAATGACTACCAGTTCTCTTAAGAAGACATGTACAAGCTTGTTTGTGGATTCGAGCATTTTGTTTCTCTGTAACTTGTTTGAAACATTTACCAAGATTTTACTGCAGCTGATTTCAAGCCTGTATGCATACATTTTATTGTGGGTAGAATACAGAAAACCCAGACTGATTTCAAAATGTGAACCTCGTTATTTTAAAAACACTGGATGCTCTATCAGTCTAAATAAACCTGGGTTCAAATTTATTAAGGAATTTATGTCTGTGTAAAAAAACAAAACAAACAAAAAAAAAACAAAACAAGAATCTGAAGGAACACATTTGTCTTACTCCTGTTTTCCATTACAGACTCACATTTTTAGGCAAAGCACATGATTAAGCATTCAAACTATTACTCCTTAAAACGGCATCAAATGGTTTGGACAACTTGATGTGTTGTCATCAAGTTGTGTCACTTCTGGTAAGAAATGAATGTGGATATTATCACTTTTCCTTCTGCTACAAAATGCTTGGAGCTTGTGTGGTAGAAGCACAGCTTCCAGCCTCCCTGTCATCGTGATTGCATCTGCTAAACAGTAACAAAAGAAAAAAAAAAAACATTTCAGTGAGATGGCGTTATTAAATATATCTTAATCTCTAGTCGTCAAACAAAACATTGGGCATCTTTTTAAAAAGATCTGCACCATTGTTAGCATTCCTCTCAAGAGGGCATGAAAACATCACATTTAATGACATTTAATGACACTTTCTGACAAGTACTTATTTTTAAAAAGGTCAACATTTTTAATTAGTGTCTCAAGGAAATTTAAATGGATTAACATTTTCTGTTTTTCTTTAGTCAATAATTTCACTGTTGAGCTTTTTATTCAGAACCTAAAAAGCATGACTGCCCACTAAAAGCCAAGATAACATAGACATTTCTTAAGCCTTTTATCCATTTTGTGTCACCAAAAATTGGACCTCAGAGTTCAGACAAAGGATCCTCAACGCTGTCGATGCAAATCAACATCCTCAACAAGTTTGCCTTTCCCATTGATCGAGACCTGCCGTAAATCAACAGGCCATGTTGGTGAATCAATATCCTTCCAGCACTAATTACTCCTTTATTACCAAACAGATAAGAGTGGATCCGCATGAAAGCGGGTTGTAGTTATTGCTAGTTAATGACATGATAGGAACATTTTAGTTCTTCACCTCAGAGGAATCCTAAACTATATTTCCAATCATATTTCATCAGAGGATTAAGGTGAATTTATGCAAAATTTGCTTTTAATTCACTCTTTTGTGGGATGCCATGACCCTCTCTTCCCTAATTTCTTTTCACATCATCTCTCCCTTAGTTCGGCACCACTTCTGAATATTAATTTTTAGAAGAAAAAAAATTAACTCCTCTAGAAGTTGGCCCAGTGTAATAGATTTAAAAATGTGTTTTAAGGTTATTATTAAATTTTCTCTGAGGATTCCTTTTCTGAGCTGCATGATTTACAGTAACTCAAAATGATGGTAACTTCTTCTTCCCATTATTGTTTTCAGATAATCTATGTTTTTTCAAAGTATTTGTTAGATTTAAGTTTAAATGATAAATGTTTTGTTAACTGAGTATTACTTTTCTCTTTAAGAATTTCATTAGCATTTTGGCATGCGCAAAGACTTTCAGAGAAGGGGCTTGCAAATGTATTCATACCCCTTGAATTGCAACGAAAGCAACACATCTTGAGTCTACCAGCTTTTCACATGTAGAGACTGAATTTACTGCTCAGGCTCAGTCAGATCGGAGGCAGAGTGATACTTCTAATTTTCAATTAAATTCAAGCCTGGATTTTTGCTGGACCACTCTAACGCATGAATATAATTTACACCGTGTTCTAAATTATTATGCAAATTGGACTTAAGTGTCATAAGAAAAAATTTTTTTGTGCTATTAAATTTATAGATAGTATTGTGTGTCACTATAATTAATTTCAGAGGGCTGGATTGATTAGTTTGTCTGGTGAACTCAAAGGAAATCTACTTAAGAAGGATGTTCCACATTATTAAACAGGCCACAGGTTTCAAGCAATATGTGAAAGAGAAAGGATCTCTGCTGACAAAAATCATCAGATATTGTAGTGCCGTATGATAAGGTATGAAAACATTAGATATTTAATGAAAACTGAAGCGTTATCGTACTGTGGAGAGATTTGTGGCTGATTCAGAACAAAGATGGGTTTGTACAGATAAAGGCATAATGAGGAAGGTTTCTGTTAGACAAATTCATCGGATTAAGAGAGCAGCTGTTAAAATGCCTGTACAAAGCAGCAAACAGTTATTTGAAACTGCTGGTGCCTCTGGAACCTCAAGGATCCTTTGGAGTTTCCTCAAGCAGAAGATCTGAGGGTGGGATGCAGTTCATATCAAAACAGCAGCTCTGGGAAGGTTCTCTGACATCTTGCAAAGAAATTCAAGCAGAAACTTTCCACAAACTCGCAAGTTCAATAAATGCAAGAATTGTGCAGGTGATATCAAAGAAGGGGTCCTATGTTAACGTGTAACTCATCTGTTAAGATGTTTTTGATTGAAATAGCTTTTGACTTTAGTACATGTGACCACTTAATGCTGCACATTCAAAGAATGACTGTTTGCAGTTCTTTATAATCCATAAAATGTTTAGAAAATCTGCTGTGCATAATAATTTGGAACAGTGCATTTTGAGTTTTTTTTAATTTTTGAAACAAATACTGTTCTCATTGGGAGCTTTGTTCAGTAAAATTTGATTTATACTGTAATAGTTCATGACTTGAAAATTATACTGACCATCATTTGCATTGACCATTTAAAAAAATATGAGAAAATATCACTTGCATAATAATTTGGAACACAGTGTAATATAAACCATTATGTTATATAGGCTTCATCACCGCAGCATGATACTACCACCGTCATGTTTCACAATAGGAATTGTTTTGCAATGGTGATGTGCAGAGTTTGGTGTCTGACAAATCTAACCTAGTGCTATAATTACAAATCTGACAAGAACACATATACCTCTGTGTTCTTTGCAGCTTTCACAAAAACATGTTGCTGTTTGCAAAAACTGAAAACGGTTTTCCAACAAATCTTTCTGCGACATTATACGCACAACAGTGCTTTGTGTGTTCAGAGTTTGGGATACTGTTTTGAAATCTCTTCTAACCGTTTTAATAACTTTCTTCCCAACTGATTTCCTGACTCACATCAGTGAGTCTTCGTGATAATCATTAATGTTCTTCAACTAAACTCAAGACATCACAGAACAGATGTATTTATACTGATATTAAATTACACGCAGGAAGATTTTATTTATTTTATAGTCGATTTTTCTAGGCAATTAGTTACACTTGGTTTTATTTAAAGGGTAGTACAGAAAATACTACTGTGATCACTAATGTATGAAACATTTCAGAATTTTTATTTGTTCAGCTGGAAAACATCACTTTATCATTCTTCTTCACATGTATGTACTGCTGTTTATTAGTCCTCCACATCAAGTCCCAATAAAATACATCAACGTTTTTGCAACGTGACAAATTGTGAAAATGTTCAAGGAGTATTAAAACTTCATATGTGTCTGTAGAAAAATATCATGGCTTCCAAATATTGTTAAACTTTAATTTAAAATTCCCCCTCAGTCTTTTCCCCCCAATATGATCACAAAGTCAGCTCTTAGTTGCTGGGCGTCATTGGCTAAATGCTCTGTTTTTTTCTAATAGCTCAGCAGCCATGCTGTTAAAATCTACAAGTTTGGCTCAAAAGTTGATTTTATTTAGTGAAGCTAAAGATTCTCTCCCCAAATCTGCATATGTAACACAAAAGAAACCCAGCTGCTGGTTAAAACAGATACAAGAGTGTCCAGTTTAACTCATTGACTAGAGCTTTGGCTACTTTCAAAACCAAAATGAAAAGGCCAAAAGCACAGACTGTTTCAGAGAGAGAAAATTAATGACCACAAATCTGCAATCTTTCACACACACTACATCTGGAAATGCTCTGCAGAGGTTATAGATGACATTTATCTCCACTGCGGTTCAGGGTTGCTGTGTGACACTTCTGATTAAGTTCTGCATACTGCAATAACAGTGCTGTCACATTCACACAGGGGGAACGGTTCTGACTAAAACGGAGACAGACTGGTTCAGCTTTTCCTCCTGCACGTGGACACACCATTATCCCAAACTTATGTTTTTTTTCTTGGATGAACAAAAGCTAAGGAAACATTTATAGCCAATGGCTAAAAGTTATGTGCAACATGCACAGATATTTGGCAGCATGTGTGTGTTGTTGTTGTGACACATTTCTGTGCTTGCCACCAGGGGTGACAATAAAAACAGCTGGCTGGGCACTCTGTCCTTCCGCAACTTCTTTCCCAATCCCGATCGCTTGTTAAAGCTTAATGGAAGCCAACAGTCTGTCCGTCAGGCTGACAAACACTGAGCTGTTTGTCTCGAGGTTTCTAGCTCCAATTACAACATAACGAGCAGAGGAGAGGAACAGGGAGGCTAGCCAAGGAGAGGAGAGAGATTTTTACAGTATGTGTGCTGAAAGGAATTGGGAGGACAAGTGAGAAAATGAGACAAAAGAGATGACACAAAAGACTTGAGAGTACAAGAGGAGGATTCAGCCAAAGAAAACAGCTTGGGCAAAAAAGAACAGATAGGAGATGATTAAAGTAGTGAATGGAGCGAGAAAGGCAACGTATGAGCAAAAAGGACTAAAAGCACAAGAGCTCTAAAAGCTCTAGCTAAAAACAATACCTAATGTCAATTTGCGTAAGTATAGTTTTACACCAGTCAACATTCAAAACACAAAGACTCTGTAGTTTAATACCTAGCTTAGTTTTTCCTTTTCTTGAAATACTTTTCTCTATGCATGTTGTTTCCACCTTCACCTCCTAAATCGTCTTGTTATTTCTCTCCTGATATCTCTCTTGTAGCCACCTACCCATTGATATCAAATATATGATGAAGGGAACAATTTCACATTGCTAAAACATGCACATATCAATCAGTGCATGATTTACACTGTTAAACTAACATAAGTATTTGTACAAATAACTTAAAACAGAAAAATGACTTCATTATACTTTTAACATGCCTCCATATTTCACATCTCAAAACATAAAAATTCCCCACAAAACTGATTTATTCTAGTATGTGTTGTGATTGTTAAATCACCGACTGGTTTTATTGTGTACTCCTCCCATAGCAAAAATAGCTTCAGGATTACAACATATAACCTAATAAATCTGTAATACCCACTATCCCTTAAATGTGTCACCTGCTTACCCAGCAGCTGGTGATATAAAGAAAAACCTTATGAAGAGGACTATATCTACTCAAAGGTTTTATTTCCAATATAGGAAGTCAATATTTTCTGAGCAGCCCTTAGTACGACACGGCTGCAGTGTGTATAACTCAAGTTGAAGTTGCGGGTGTGACCTTTTTTAAAAGCTCTTGTGAGGTTTTTCCCTCATTAAACCAGACTTAAGCAGCCCTGCACAAGGGTGTTCATGCGAAAACTGACAACATCACCCTTTACTGTGAATGCTTACTGAGTGGGAAGACTCAAAGTTTGCAATATGTAGAATTGGGAATGTGTCAATTAAAGAAACCACAGAGGTATGACAAGCTATTTAAAAGGAAAATGCATTTCTTAAGATATAAAGATCTAAATGCATGAATTACATTTAGACTGCGGAAGATTAAGAGAGAGCAACACTTGACGCAGACAGACTAGATGTTGTATATCAAAGTTTCTGTGTTTTATTACTTTGAGCTCTCATCCCCTGTCTGTTAAGTAAACTGATGGATTTAAGGTAAGGAAATCATTTTGTTTTTGCTTTAAATGACTATCACAGATGTGGTGTGTCATCATCTGAGCTCCCAATATAAATAATAACAATAATAAAATATTTTTTTTTGTTTTATAACCGCTTATACTTCTTGTACATATACATACATACAAACTCAATAAGCTCCCTAAAATCCATTTATTGTACATGGCTGAGGCCATGTGAAATCACCTGCTTGGCCACTGCTTTGGCTTTGATTACAGCTTGGGAGGGCAGGTGCTAACTAATTAATCCGAGAGCTATTTTGAAGCCACCTACGGTTCGATAGGTTTCTTAATCAAAAGCCAGACCTGGAAACTTTTATTCACTTTCACAGCTAGAATACATGTATTACAATCAGGGCACATCAAACTCGAACAAAGACTTCATAGCGTCCCAGCGGACCCGTCGATGGCATAAGCACACACTTCTAAGCTCGATAGGCTACGACTGTGTCATGGAGCAGCAAGTGATCTGAAGGGCTTTCATCTCCACAATCCACCATTTCCATGCATAATGTGTTTATGTACGGAGTGGAAGAGGGATGCACATGCCAGAGTGTGTGCACTCCTGTGTGAATATGTTTGCATTGATGCAGGAATATGTGTGTTAAGTAAATGTGCGCAGTGCTTCCACGGCTGAGTGACTTTGCTCATTATCCTCCTCTCCTTATTCTTTGCTTAAAGGCTGCCTCTTGTTTTTTTTGTATGTGTTTTTTTGGCCACATTTTTGTGCTTCCTACTTTGTCTCAACATGCCTTGTAAATATATTTTCATCTATTTTTATTTCTCTATCACAAAACACCAGCCGGTTTCTCTCATGCTATCTGTCAAACTAAGACTGATGTGTATTATTTAAGTACAGAAACAAACTAATAAAGAATGAAGCTGCTTTTAAAAATGAGCTCAGTTCCTTACTTGGATAAATCCCTGGTTGTACATAAACTGTGTTGACTCTCAGGATGACTGTAAAACCCTTCACGGCTCTTCGCCGACAGCGTTTTTAGAGCCGGGCTTTAAAAAGTTTCTGGTGAGTTCTGTAGTGGCCTATTTAGAAAAAAAAAATAAAATAAAATAAAAATAAGGTAAAGATAAAAATTAATACAGCCTTTTATCCTGAGGGCCTGTCAGACAAGCCTTGGCTGATCAATATGGTGAAACATTTATGCACAACAGCCATTCATGTGTTTACAATTAAAATTCTGTATGATCTGCACCAGCAAAACACAGTCTTGATAGATTCAGGTTTTCCTCAGGGTTTATTAGCAGGGGTGGATCAGGCTGAGAGTCAAGGTTTGCTATGATGACTACATAATCACATACCTGCATGACTCTCCTGTTGCCCTTACGTTCCTCTTCAGCATATTTCACTTCTTCCTGCTACTCTGAAGAGCTTCATTTTCAACTCGGCCTCATTTATGTTTCTTTTTCGTCTTTCGTCTGAATGGGGTAAGTGAGGTAACTACATATTTGCTTCAGGCCAGGCCGTGTGTTAAAATCATCGGGGAGAGGGAGCAGCCATGTAATCAAAAGGTAAAGGCTTTTTATTTTTCCCTTTAGAAGGCTTTTCATGACGGGTTTTCAGTGCCTGGCTTGCATTCAGGAATATGTGGATTCAATTATATCAGCAGACTTTTTTGGTTTGTTTTCCCAAATCTGGTCAATCTTTTAAAAGGGAGTCTTAACAAGTAGTTTCAGCTGAATCTTATCCAAGTAAAGCCACCAGATTATGGTGGGCAGTGTGGTGAAAGAAATTGTTTTATGTGCATATTTGCAAAAACTCTGATTGGGTTTTTTCAGTGGGAGGCAGTGTTGGTTTTTCTTTTGTACAGTGACTCTTAAAAGTGAACAAACTCTTTTTAGAATCACAGGTTTTGGCCCAGACAAATACAAATAATTTCATATGTCTTGCTACCTTTTTTTGTGTGAATCAAACTGAAATTGAACTCATTTGTTAGGGGAATATGTGTGAAAAATAAAGATATAATAACCTGCTTGCAAAAGTATGGACAGTCAGTCCACACTTTACAGAACCAACTACTGAATATTTTCTACATTTGTTCTTTTTGGGTACACCCCCAACATGAGTTATAATTAATCTGATTATCCAGATGAATAAGATGAATCATCTAAGAACAAGGGCATAAAAAATTATATTATACAAGAGACAGTGAAGATTTTTTTGTATTTTTAATTTATTTATGTTTTTAAAGAAAATTTAGAAAATGCTGCAAAACAATGACATTGGTGAAACTGAACTTTTCTCCCAAATGGATAAAAACAAGAGACCAATAGCAATGATGAAGGTGCTTCATAGGAATTTCTGCCAATTACTGACTTTGTTCAATAGGAGAGAAAGTCTGGAATTTTCTCTGTATTTTGAGATAAGGGGCTTTTCTTTCAAAGAAAACATCCAGGCTGGATAAAATACTTTAAAATTTTAAGTCGTACCGATAAAGGGAACAATATTCAAGCTATCCAGAAGGCAGCTGGTCTACAGTTGTCCTGTTTCATAAAGTTCTTCCTCAGTTTTGAACCTAAGTTGAAGTCATCACACTTACAAGCTGACGTCAGGACAGTCAAATCTAATCTACATTACAGCACAGTCAGTATTTATGTAATCAGGTTATTGCAGGTTTTTTTAAAGGTTTTTCTTTCATGATCAGTGATTATTTGTGGAAAAAGGTTTGAAGAGATTCAACACAGTCTCCTTTTTAAAAGCTATCAAATATAAAATGATGCAAGGATTACATCGTTGGCTGTGTAAACGTGAATGCATATGGTGTACCGCTACAATAAATATTTAAAAATATGTCTAAGGGAATGAATTAAAATGTAGGTCTGCATCAAATTAGTCTAACAATCTGCCCCCTAGGGTACATTTTTCCCCATTCTTGACTTAGGAACAAAGTTTCAACTTAATCTCTCTCACCTGCTAGAACCATATGTAAAGTCAGAATCATATAGCTTACAAAACCATACGTACAACAACAAAAAAAAACACACACACACACACGCCAACAGGAGGCATGCCATCTGGGTGGCTGACTGAACTGCTCTCACCTCCGTCACTGTTTGCCCGTCACCTTTGGTAATTTACAAATCACTTTTAATGAGATCTCTCCTCTGTGACCTGAGGCCAAGATACCTTTGAGTGGACATGCTATCAGGCTGCGCTACTTGAGCTCAATAATCGCTAAAGATCAGTGCACCTGTCTGGACCTGGGACAACACAGAGCTTCAGCTGATCAATACCGAGGTATACTGGTAAACTCCAGGGCTTTAAGGTGACAGGAAAGAGCTGATGGAAAGATGAACAGAGGAAAAAAAAAGATCAGGAGAAGTGACAGAGATGGACTGAAGAGGATGTGCCCCAGAGAAAAGAAGCGTGTACGCGTGAAAGCCAATGAGAGTGTGGAGGAAAGAGCGTGAGACTCGTGAGAATGAGCGAAAGCCTGAGAGTTAAGTGGAAGTGTGGAAAGGATGGCGGTGTTGTTGATATGTTGCAGAATAGAGGGAAGAGTTACTTAATGCAGAGTTATTCAAACTCATCTGGAGGTTTTTTGCTTTAGTGGTAGAAAAACATTACGGCAGTGACAGGAGTGAAAAAGAGTCCTAGAACCCTACATATCACATTAAAGGACTCTCTTAAGCTATTTCCCAGTGCCATCAAGACCTATCCTCTACCAACTGTGCAACATCTGTCACCCAGGGGGGCTCATAATCATAGATGGGTAAAAAGAAATCTGTGAAATGAAAATAGGATATATCACAGCTTCTGAGTGCTTAGGTTAGCATAAAATGGGTTTTGGGTAGCTGTTACTGTCTAAAATCATTTGCTCATTGACAGTATTTCTTGAGATGTTTTAAGATAAGTTCCTATACCTTTGTCCAACTTTTAAAGTTTACATACAGTAAGACTGCAATGCATTTAGATAATTTGGAAAATCCCAAGTGACGTTGGGATTGCTTTGTAAGGATGATCACAAATGTCCTGCAAGGGCCGGTTTTGGCACAATGCATTGATAAAACTAATTTTAAAAAAAGCTTTTGAAATATGAATAAATAGCCGTCTCTGTGTTTAATGAGTACTTCTTAGAATGAAATAATATTGAACATATTTTCACACTGATGTAATCTGGCAGTATGCTGACAAAAACCTCTTTGATGTGTGAAATAAAAATATTTAAGCACATATGTTATCTTGATCTAAAGTTCTTGTCTGCAGTTATAAGGCAAAGTTTGGCCATATTTGGGGTATTCTTGTTCCCCTGAAGTGCAGAATAAATTCAGCTTGATGGTTTGATCAGCCAACAGTATTTTGATTTACAGTCACTTATTGTAGGAGATGCAGCCATCACTTCAAATTGAAGACAATCCATAAAAAGAAATGACCTGTTGAAAAGGTTTGCATATTACAGCCATATTCAATAAATCAGAACATTACTGAAAAGTCAACTTATTTTGATAACGCAATTCACTAAGAGAAAACAGATTAACAATAGACTGATGTTTTCAGATTTGTATATTTCTGTTACTTGCAATGATTTTCTGCTTGAAAACACAAAATTTAAGATTTGAATATTACATCAGACCAACAAAAACATTTTTTATTCAAAATTGTGGGATTAATAAAAAGTATTTTTTAACAAAGGTTATTAATGTCAAAATGTGCTTTTAATCTCACAAGTGGGACTCACTGGATGCATATTCTTTTTTTTTTTATTATGACTGAATTAGCTGTTTTTTAAATTTGTGATTTGTCGACATTTTTGGTTGGCCACTGGAAAGGATGAACTCGGCTTACAGCTCAATGCTTTACTCGAGAGGTTCTGGTGTTGGAAGTAATTTATGGACCGATGCAGAGCTGGAAAAGCTTTGATAGTACAAACTGTTTAATTAAAGCCACATCAAATGAAACAGGTGGTTTAACAAAATGACACTTGAGATCATATGGGCAGAATATTGGCAGATTTGAACTATTTAAATGGATTTGGTTCAAATAAATATTAATAATGGGAAACCTACTTTATTTTGACGCAGTAATTTGAGCCCTATCAGTATAGAATCTATTAGCATCTGCTACAAACTAAGTATTTAAAGTAGGACTGTTGCAGGGTGACTACTGGGTTTTGGGGAATTAATGTGAAGCAGGGCTTGTCATTGATATCAAGCCATGCCCAGATTGCTCATCTCCTGTTGTGGCGTTGTTTTCTTTTGGGTTCTGGAATACACAGTCCTCAATTAATTGGACATTTTGAACCAACTTGGATGGAAAAGTCTAAAAAATGCAGTAGTGTATTAAACAGCAGCATATGGTGCTCCAAGTAGAGACCAGTTCTATCTATGCAGAACACTCAAAGAAAATCGAAACTTAGTGCAAGATGTTGCATATACTCAACAGGTCTCGAGTGTTTTTCTCTTCTCATAATCCTTGTAGTGGAGCAACATCAGAACAGATGACTCAATAAAAGCTCGGAAGGTAAACGAGGCTGAATCTGTGGTATGGACAGCTGCACAGAGACCCTTGAGCTCTCTCCAAGCAGAATATGGCAGGAGTTGGCAAGCATTGTGGAAAACATTGCACAACCTCCACACAACATGATGATAAAACCATGAAAGTTTCTTCAGCTGCAGATCTGTTGAGCTCTGCTGCAAAATAAAAACAGCCCAGATGGTCACTCCTGCCCACAGCTAAGGCCCCTAAAGACTTTTGAAAAAATATTCAAAGCGTTAGTTTATTTTATTTTAATTAAAGATTTATATTCTGTTAATTATGTGTGCACCAACAATATAACATTCCCCTAGGGAATTGATTTTTTTCTTTTTAATTCAGTACAAATAGGAAACATAATTACTGTGTTTTTGGTTCAGATAAAAAAAAACAACAAAAAAAAAAACAAACAAAAAAAAAACTATCTTTATCTACAGCATTGTAATCAGAGAAAATGTTTTTATTTCCTGATAACTGTCCTTAAGCTACTCTTGAAGGCATTTAATGATTACTTTTACAAATGAAATATTATGAAAGTAATGTGATATAACTGAAACTCTTTCTTCTGAAAAGTTACAAAGCTCTGAGGGGACATTGCAATAATTTCAGGATTTATTTCACAACCACAAAATGACATTTAAGATTTACATACCTGAACTAAGGGTCATGAGTTGCAACTGTAGGCCACTCTGAGCAGAGCCCAAAACACACAAACTCATTTCAACAAGTCCTTGAAAACACCCATCTATCAGCAAGGGGCTGCCGCTTGCTGAAGGGCAAGCCAGGCCTCTCGTGTTTTTCAAGGTTCTCTCAGTTGCATGCTGTGCAGAGAAAGATGTGAAGAGAAAGGAAGGACTCAGAAGAACAGACCAGATGAAAGAGTTGAAGCCTTCATGAATTCTTGCACCTCACCAAACTCTCCGAGAGCTCAAGACACTGCTCTTCTTTTCAGCTTTCTTTAAAAAAGAAGCCTCTACGCGAGAAACTGCACACACCACAAGGTTCAGAAATATATTCAAAGCGCAAAATTAGGCCGATTGCTATAATGTCTTTCAATTTCAGTGAGGGGGGAGATCAGGTTTGTCTCGTGAGACTTTCTGAAGCTCATTGGGATGGAAATGAAGGTCAGACTCTTGCAAATGTTTCCACACTTTGAATATTTTTACATTTTGTCACATTATTACCAACATCTTTCAATTTTCCTTGTTGGGATTTTGTGTGGCAGATCAACAAAGACTAATGCACATTTGTCAAGTAGGAAATAGTTTTTTTTTTTTTTTCTGCTAAAAATACAAATCTGAAGTGTGATGTGCATTTTGTATTTATCCCCCTAGAGGCAATACTTTTACCCTCTACCTAAAACTATCATTCCCTGCATTTACATTTGCAAGTCTTTTGGGGAATGTCTCTACCAGCTTTGCACAGCTAGAAGCTTTTTGCCCAATCCTTTTTCTTACAAAAAAAAGGTCAAGTTTGGGCAGGCAAGAAGGAGAGTATCTCTGAACATCTCTTTAAATTTTCAAATGAAAGATTCTGAATTGGAGTTAGATCAGGACTTTGAGTCATTCCAACACATAATTTAAACATCAGTGTAGATTTTTTTCATCATCCAGAACATGACAATACTAAGATCTTACATGCAAGACAACTTGACGACTTCTCTTCTCTTGTGATACGAGGCGAAGGCCGCCTCATATCACCATGGGAACGTTGTGTTCAGGGTGATGTGTAATATTACTGTTCTGCCATCAACAGTGTTTCCTGCATGTCAGCCAAACAATTTGATTTTGAGCTCATGTAACCACCTCGTCTTCTTCCATGTGTTTGCTACACCTTGAACATGGCTTGTAGAAAATTGTAAATGGGACAGTTTCATACGGCAATGAAGAAAGTTTCGCACTATGCGACTTCACATTTATGCAGTGTTTTGTGTCGGTCAATCACAAAATCCCTGATAAACTTTAATAAAGTCTGTGCAACATAAAAGAAAATGTGCACATTTCAAGACGTCTGAATGCATTTTCAAGGTACTGCAAGTGATCTTCTGTGGCCTTTCAACACAAACCATTCTCCTCCAGGTCCATCTATCTGTTTTGTTGTGTCTGAGTGAAGTTTAGGGAGTCAAGATCAAAAGAAGGTTACAGAGCACTATCTGTGTTTGAAGAAGGAGCGTTTGTAAAGAGGAGAACTCCTCTATACTGTTTCTTTTTCATTTCCTCTCCATCTCTGTTGGGTTTCAGGCTAAAAGGACAGCACATTTATCACCAGCAAACCTAAAACTCAGTGTTTTAACAAGCTGCCATGTAAATCCAAAGAACTGAGTAGGTTTTGTCGGTTCCCGCTCCTAAACCTCAGCATCAGCCTCTCTCCCCAGACCGCAGCAATTAGAGAGGAGTTAGATGAGCCTGCTGTCGTAAATTTGCCAACTAATTTTCTTTCCTATAGGAGGCCTCCCACATGCATTAAAAACCACACAGCAGAAAGCCAAAATGTGACCTGGCTCTGCGGTGATCGTCACCCGCTCTGACGTGACACCACGAGGAATCTCCAGTCTGCTTGCACCTCATTGATGTTTCAGTGGACCTCATTTACCGAGTAACTGCGTACCCGCTGCTCAACCAGTCAAAACACTGCCTTTCTTCAGGAAATATTTTTACAGCACCATAATTGCTTCCATCTGTAGCTACACTGCTGCTACACTAGCTGTGTCATTACAGCCCGGATGGTTCAAACCAAACGGGTGGCAAATGTGTGACTGAAAGGGTTTTAGTGGCAGGCTGAATTGTGATTTATGCTCAGTTTTTATTAGCTGAGAGGCAACAAAGATCTGAGGAAAGTGTTGCGATGCTCCTGCTGCTATAGGTTCACACTTCCTAAACACACATCAGCTCCTACTACCAATTAAAGACTGATTTAATACAACTGGATTAGCAAATTACAGTCCTGTAAAATGTACCCTCTTACAGATTTCTTTTTTTTTGTCTCACTTAGAAGTTTCACATCAATAAACAAAATGACTATAGCAGACAAAGACGGACTAAATGAATACTAACAACTGCATTTTAATAATTTATTAAGAGACTGTCCATCTTTGACTATGATTAACAGTAAATAACCACATATATTGGATAACTTAGTTCACTTTCATTAGTTCTTTAAATATAGCCTGTTGGGCAACATGAAATGAGGTAAGAGATCTCAAAAAGCAACACATCAGTCCATCAATCCTCAAAATTTTAAGAAGTCAATGAAACAAAGCCAGGGACATCCATCAATCTGGAAATGTTTACAAAGTCCTTTTTAAAAGCTGTGGGATTCGCGCAAACCAAAGTGAATAACATTAATCAGCAAGTTTTAGAGGAAGAACATTTCTACACTCAAAAGCAGCAGTGGTAGCGTTATATATTTTAGCTGTCTTGATTTTTCAGGATCTACACAACTTTGTCACCAATGGCACCATAATTCTACTCTCAACAAGAAAAACCCTGAATTTGTGACATTAAGCCCAAGGAAACTTGGGTAACGCAGCAGGATGATGACCCAAAACACACCTGGAAGCCCACGACTTGACAACAAATAAACATGCTGTGGTTTGACCTTAAACGGGCCATTAATCATCAAAAATTCTCCAATGGTTGATATTCTGTGCAAAAAAAAGTGGGGCGCAGTTACTCCACATTACTGCTAGTGACTCATTGTTGTAAATACTTTGTGGTAGTTGATAACACCAGTTGTGAGGTTTAGGAAGCAATAAATTTTTCATGCAGGACCTGGTTGATTTACGAAGACTTTTTGTTCACTCAGATTATTTTTGTTTGATAATAAAAGTTCATCAATGATGTGAAACATTTAAGTGTGGCAAAAAGGTAAAAAAAAAAAAGGCACTTATAAATTTTTAAGCACCGACCAAATCTGACAATTTCCTTCAACTACAAATAGCTAAACTACAAAACAGGGAACATGAAGCTCTTTGCCAATGTAGCATTGCAGGATCCCAATAAAAGATTTGCATGCACAAATCTATCCTTTATAATTATCACCACCTCAGAGTAAATCAAAAGAGTGAACCTGGCAGTGCGGCAGAGGAATCAGTCCATGTTTAGGCTGTAACTGATTGGCCTGTCAGCAAAGGTCGTGACATGCAAAAGCTGAAGGAAGCCAATCGACATGTCGCGATAACGTGCATCAAGTGGATCTGACATCCTATATGGTCTGTTGATGGTTGAACCAAAGCTAACTCACTACGATGTAAACAGTTTACGCCACCTGTCACATGCATGTTCACACCTGCTCATCTCTGGTGTGAACACATAAAAACACAGCTCGGAGGTTTCTGTCACCAAAGTCGAGACTCCTGAACCATCGGTGACACTAAATCCAGTGTGAATAAAAGGTGCCGTTTAGAAAGCCGGTGACACCGACATGTTATACTGGTACATACAAAACCGAAATGGCAATTTTCAGGATTTTTGCACCGGTTCTTTTTCTCTCGTTACACAAAAGCAAGGAGGTCGAGGTTGGGATATCAAGGTCTGCTCTATGCAGCACAACACAATCGCTTCGTAAAAAGAAAGTAATCATAGCAAAGTTAATAGCTCAGATTTGAGCTCATATGATGAAGATAAGTAGCATGAGGAAGATGGGATAAGTCGACTGAAAGACTGATTATCCATTAGATCAGAGATTCAAAAGACTGACACCCTGTTAATTCAAATCAAAGGCCCTGCTGCGGAGATGGGGTGGAAGAAATGAAGCTGGTGGAGGAAAACGACCAAAATCAAACAAGGTACTGACTCAGTTATTATTTATGTAGGTCAGCATCCTTTTTCTTTGGTCATTTATTTCATACATTTCAGTGTTGAAAAGGTCACCACTGCTGATCTTTTATTTACTCTGCTGTAAGATTGTTAAACTCACCAATTTAGTTGAGCTCTGTTTTCTAATTTTTGTAGGAAGCCACTATGAAATAACTCATGTCTGTCATCTCTAATTTATAGAGATGATATGTACAAAGTCTGATTTATTTTGCTGTCTTGCTTTTCTTTTGTTGGAGAAAATCACTATTGTTGTTTCAATTATGTATATCAAAGACAATTGTGTTCCACTTTCCCATGCAACACAATGTAATTCTAAATATGGTAGTCACATTTTGCTTTACAAAGTAATCCATTCAAAGACCCTTATGTTTAGAAAAAGAGTAATATGAATTTAATATTCTTCTTTGAAATGAATGAGAAGTGTGACCTGCTTTTTATTTAAGTTCGAAATATTAGCAGATTTTCTGACTCCACTTATGACAAAATATGTAATTTACTGAGCAAACAAATGGTGGATAGTATCAAGTGCCGCTGGGGACATTAATCTGAACTACCTTTCATCTACACATATAAAAATAAACTCTCCCACACATAATACTGAAAATCTAGAATCCAAACAAGCTGACCAAGTAATTTGTGCTACATTCAAAAGTGTTCAACACATGCACAGTGCATGCAGAGCCCAGACCTGATTATGGAAAAGGATTAATAGATTAAGAGATTAATATTTCATTGGAGGGAGAAAAACAATGTCAACAGGAGTAAATGAGAATCATAAGGTGTTTATTTCCTTCTGGGTGTAAAACAAAAAAGCCCATTGAAGGGGGGGAAAAAAAGAAGTACTAATTTTGAAATTAGTTTTAGTTTTCATATCCATTTTAACGGTGACCTGTTAAGCAAAAACATATTTTTTCATGTTTTTGAATTTCTATTTGAGTCTTTACTGCTGAAACTAAAACATGGTTTTCCATTTCTGCCTATATTACCTCATTCATAGACATGCGTGCATGTTGGTTTGGACCATAACAATACCAACCAAACATACTCCCAGTAGTTTAAGCGATGCAACAGCCAGAGAGTAACAGACTTGCAATACATTATGCACAAACACGCACATAATTGAATCCAGACATTTCGCCAAACCTCTCTCTTTCATCCGTACTGTAATTCCCACAACCTTTAGTCTCAACTAGATTTTATGCTTCTAAAGTATGCTTTGATCAGATTAGGTTTAGAGGAATGGCATGTCTTCTACATCCTAATATCTGGCTGTGTTGGAAAAGCGAGTTGCTTTAGCGTCCAGCAAATGCATTAGCATCGCTTGTAACCACAAGTCAATACTCAACTCCCTCAGTTTCCCCATTATGAAACTAATCCTTCTCTTTGCTCTTCTGATGCAGCAGAAAGACATTCCTTCAGTGATGCAGTCAAGAACAGTGCATTGATTTTGTTTTGTGAGATATTAAAGCTGAATGATGCAAACTTCACAATTTAAGAGACATAAAGAGAGGTGCAGCAAACATGGGAGATTAAGAGGAGATGAAGCAGGTGGCTTACACCGACTTGACAAAGTTAGAGCCTGGCAGTAGGCCATCTGAGGAGACCAGTGGCAGTGTTGTGACACAGGAGATGGCGGTGGCATTCGTTGCCCATTTGTCATTGTGCCCTGACTGAACGGTTCTGAAAACAGATGCTGCTCTCGCCTCCCTGCAGCTTTCTTTACTCTTAGAAGTTGGGAGGCAGGTTCCAAAAGCAAACTGTGAGCTTTTCTAAGCTGATCCAAGAGTACAAAAAGCTGTCTGGCCAACAACACAGACAACATGCTGAGGGAGAGTGTGGCATTTAACTGTGTTTTTATAGTGCTGTGACAAACTATTCCCATAGAATTCAGATGTTTTTCGTTAAGTTATCAGACTTAAATGGTCATAAAGATTTTAATAACAAAGATAAACTGAGTGGGGGAAAAAAAACATGTTTTAACCAACCTTGCTTTGTGTAAAAACGTAATGCACCAACACTTTTCACTGGCTGTGATCCCATGGGAGTATATATATAAATATATATACACACCACTTAAAATGATTTTACTTTTCATAGATATGTTTGAGTAAAATGAACATTGAGTAAAATGGAACTCAAAAGCATTAAAAATAGATTTGTAACCCTTAGTGGAGCTTATAGATGTCAATGACTTCTGTTTCTTATTATTTGGTTTCTTCAGATTGGGGTATGTTGTGCTGCTTTTGTTCCTCAGGTTGAATCAGATAGCTTATGTTCCCCTTTAAAAAATTATTATTTGAAAAGTACTCAATTTTTTTTTTGTCAAACTTAGACGAAAGAAGACATATTTCAGAAAGAAGATTCCGTTTTCATGGTACCATCAGTAATCTATGCATACACATGAAAACCGAGCAAAAAGTACAAACACACAAATGTGATAAGTGAAAATCTTTCATCCATCCCTTGACTTCCTCGTATTTTTTTTCTGTAACCTCGCTCTTTCTGTCCTCTCACCGCCTCGTTTCAATATTCATATGTCTTATCACCTTAGCCACTTTCAAACCTCAAAGTTTTCCTTCGTCCTATGATCTCTCAATCTCTTCCTCATCCCTTTTTGCTCTGCCCTTTACTCTTTGACTTGATTTACCCATTCTTCCCTCTCCACTCTTGCTCTTCTCAGCCCCATTCCTTTCCCCTTGCAGCATCACCCTTGAAATCTATTCGCCTGCCATCAGCTGGAGAGGAGATGAAAATCGATTCTCCTTCCAGCAACTGCTTCTCCCTGGTTAAAGGGAGAGGGGAGACAGTTAGCTGGGCTCTAAGTAAGGCCGTCCATCCATCTCCCTTTGTGGTCTGACGACAAGACTGCTCTGAAATCAGTGCAGCCCCGACTGAGACAGCAGAGAAATTAGTAAAAGGAAAGGCACAGGGAAGAGAAACAAGGCAAAACTACATTGTGCAGTAACAGACTTGCAATAAAAAAACATAAGTATGGGTTCCAAAACTTAAATATAACCCACCTAACCTCAAGGACTTCATTAAGAAAAACAAGAACTACTTGCCTAAAGAACCTCTGTGGTGACCATGCATCTGGCAATGAGTTTTATTTTAAAATTTAGCTTAAAACCTTACAGAAATCCTCAAAGATCAAAAGTCAGAATAAAATTTATGACTTGACTTAGTAGCTGGGGGTTATGCCTCTTTCCATATTTCAGAACGTATATGCAATATAAGCACGGTGGACCCCTAATTTTAGGAAACACAAGTCCCTGCAAATGGATAAAATCTGTGAATACATGACAACTACATTTAACTGTACGTTTTAAAATTCCAAATATACCTTGACATGCAGTAATTACACACAGTGGAGACTGTTTTGTCACTACCACAGCAGCTAACATCCATGGTCAGGTGGAGTCAATCAGCGCTGAAGAAAAAACAAAAATGACACTCCTGGAGTGGCTGCTTTGCAAATCCCTCCCCTTAGAATGTCAAGTAGCATTGTGTCAAGGTATTGCCACTTCCCGGGTTGCATTGTATTTAGAATATTTTAGATATACTCTTAAAGAACCCATGAATCGGCACATTTTCAAGGAATAATCTAGAGTTTTTCCACAGACAAAAATCTCTGCATGTTGAATTGAGAAGAAGCATAACTGTTTAAATTTAGCTTTATGATTTTCTTTCCCTCTTGAACTATTTTTTTGGGGGGTTATTTATTGGGGATAAAAATCTGAACTCTTGCAAAAAATGGCATCTAAGTAGTTGTGATATAGAAATATCCCAATCCAAACCCAGGTATTGAAATGGTATCCCAATCTGTCTTAATTCAACTCCTAAAAATTTAGTAGTTGAACTCTGTGGTTTCATGTTTTTTAAACCCAAAATGTGATGTGCACAGCATTGCTTTTAAGGTCACAATGATTTTTTTCTTTTTTGTGCACAGCTTTCAGATTTAGTCAGCAGATCATAAGATATTTAAGAAGTTCTCCAAATTTATCCAAGGGATTTGCATCCTTTACAAGGATAGTGAAATGGAGACACTTGACTGCTGTGATTGCCATTCTATCTCTGTGATGTGACTATGCTAACTGCTTTGGAAAAAGGAAACTCCAGTCATTAAATTTCACGGCACTCAAAGCGAAACACTAAGTTTATTAAGTACAGCTTTTTCAGAAAGGTTTCCCCACACCTTTAACATGTCCTGAAATTAGGAAATAAAGGAAGACGCCAGTTATCAATGAGTCATAATGGAGTGTGAACATGGAAGCTGGAGATTAGCATAAAAACATGGCCAGGGATGATGTCATCTTATCTTAAGGTGCCACCGTATGCGTCAACTGAAAGTTTTCTTCAAGAAAAAATTAGTTTTAGATGACGTGTAGTTGGAAACCATGTACACATGTTGACCTGTTTGCTATAAGCATATTGAGCCAAACATTTAGAAACCTTGATTCGGGCAAAATCTGCAACAGCCAAAGCAGCCATAGGAGACGAGTGAAGTGGGGCACAGTCACTAGATTATATAAAACTGATTAAATGTTTTGCCTTCGTCCAATTATTGGGTTTTTAATCATATTGACAACATTTATTTCTAGATATTTTATGTTACAAATACTGAGCTTTTTTTCTCCCAGAGGGAGAGAAAATTTAGTTTGAGAGACAGACACAGAGCGAGTCACAGAGAAAAATAAAAAATAAAAAATCTGAATGAGTTTGCTGAAATTTTCCAAAAGAGAGATAAACCAGCCAGATCACAACTCTGCTTTCATCTGGTGGGTCAAGATACAGACAGGAGAAATGAGCCAAATACAGGAGACATGAAATATTCAGCAGGAAATATTTCAAAGAGCTTGTGCTAATGTGGACAAAACCTGTGTGAAGGTGTTTACAGGTACAAAGATGCAGAGTATGTGTGTCCTGAATGCATGAAGAACAACCCCGTAATAAATAGGAGCTCAGAGACAGACCCGGAGAGAGAGAGCAGACAGTTTTCAAAGTCTCAGTGGTGTCAGTGACAGTCTGTCATAACAACCTTCTTGAAGCTGTGCCTCTGTCTTCCTCTGACTGAAGATTGTGTGTGCAGAAGGCTGTAAAGATCTCAGCCAAACAGAGAGCATTAACAAGAACATGAGCATCCAAGGCGAAGTGTCACATTTAAATTGATATTTGACATGAAAATGGGTCATAGCCCATGAGATTAAGGTTATTAGAATATCTCACAACAACTAAGCAAAAGTTGTTGTGAACAATAGTTTACACTGCTGTAGATTTTGTTCAGTTAAGGCATTTTTAATGGCTGCAAAATGAGCCTGAATATTCCTCAGAGAGGTCGAGTGAGCAGAAAAACTTGAGGTGTTCTTGCTAAAAGACCAGTAGAGAGCAGAGCTCTTCACCTGCTCGTGGGCGTCAAGAAGAGTTTATGTGTTTTAATCTGAAACTAAACAGAAAGAGATATGAGTGCCAATTCTTAGCAGCATGCCCACTTGCTTGCTCTGAGTCAATGATCTGGAAAATTACATCATTTGCACATTGTCTCACCTGCCGATCCACTGCAGACATTCTTTCTTGAGGGCTATATGAAAATGTTTGCAAGAAGGTCTGTTTGTTTCTGTATTTTGGGGGGGGTTTCCTTCACAGGACCAGTAAAAGCAGTGTGTTCAGAAAGGAAGAATTTTTACGATTACGTTTGGGATATCAGAACAAAGCTATAAACCCATTACTTTTGATCAGCAATAGAAATGGAAGACCAGGAACCTACAGGTGGAATTTTACAGCAGATATAAAATAATAAGGTCACATTCCTTTGTTTTGATCAGTTATATCTGCCTCCATTGTCGTAACATTAAGGTTTTCCTCACTTTTTCTCATTAGTCTGTTCTTCTAGATCAAGTAAAGATGAAAAGTGGTCCAGGTAGAATCAATTAACATTTAATTATATGGCAGGCTAATTAAATGATTTAAACTTTTTTAACTCTCATGACTTTTGGCCCATTTGCTAAGACACTACAAGACATTTAAAGAAAGATGTCTGTCCCATTTTGTTTTAGAACAAACTTTTAGGTTGAAAAGTGCACTGTAAAAGCATGTTACAAGAAGGAAACATGTTTTGTTTAATTCGGGGAATCTTCCTATGCTCGTCTGTCCCTAAACGATTACTCTTTTGAGGTTTTTTTCATGCTCCACTGCCAGACCTTACAAGTACACAAACACATTCAGTTTAAACTGTGCTCTATTTAGGACTGAACAGCTGCTGTGAATTAGATTCAAAGGATGAAGTTTAGCAACTTTCTACTAAGGTGAAAGAGTTGTCCTTTGTCGTGTTTCTTGGTCGTCTGTTGTGTGTGCATCGTCTCGCGGTTAGATTACATTTACGTCAACAAAGTTAAATCTGCCACTTCTTTTCTGAACTAATGCAACATTTGTATGCAAGTATGGAGACTATAATACCACAAGTGCTGATGATGCACTTTTTTTATAGAAATGTTCAAATTTAATTGAAATATGACTTTCTAAAAAATAGAGTAAATGCACCGAATTGGTTTTAGCAAAACTCCTCATCTCATGAAAAAAGTGATAAATGAAGATAAGTTGGTTCATGTCTGAGCAGTAAATGTATGTATGTTTGCTGTAGTTAAACCTGTGCTGGTTGAAAACAGAGCTACCCGTTGTGAAGAGTGTGCAATTGCATAGCGACACGCTACCGTAAAAACATGTAAGGTTTTTACTTTCACGTGTCAAATCAAGAATACTGACTGATCCCACCAATGATACTTGGGTGCAAACTGCAGCAGTTCTGAGTTTATATCTAACAAATTCACCCGTTTTTAAAATTAAATCATACGTTGCACTGTCACCATACTGTAAAATGTAGAGAATGCTTTTCTAACATAATTACTACATTTTGTTACAAATGCAAACTTCAGATGAAACTACAAAAGGAAAGAAAAAAAGAGGTTGTTCCGGTGTTAAATTTGTAGAGGACTCTGTATACAAATGGGTAAAGCGTATTTATGCTCATCTCCCAGTAATGGCTGTAGTGGTGAAAATACCATAACTCTTAGGAGTTTAATACGTTTTACATATATCAGTTTATCTGGAGGTTCATGTCTGTAGAAATTACTTTGTCACATTTTTATCTGGATTAAATACATTGCTAAAAGCACTGAAACATTTAATAAGACAATCTGTGTTATACACATGGTGAAGACCGTTTGGCAGCTCTTTAGAAGTAAAGCCAACATTTTTATCAATGTTCCTCGCTTGTTTCGTAAAATGGATACACGTGGGCTTAGTGAAGATAAATAACTAGTCAATTTTCACCACATGAAGACTGAGCGCCAGCCCTCGATTACAGGGTTCACCCCCCCCTCTGCAGTTCAGTGGTCAGCAGATCTGAAGTGAGAGCCCAGCATCAAACGGAGCACCCATCTAAAGCTGGATTAGACTTCTACGCGAGCACCCTCTCTGAAATATTTATCTCTCTTTTCTCCAGGAGCATGGCACACGAACTCAGGAAACTTTCACAAGAGATGGATTAATTTACATGCTTTGGAATTAGCACTAAGATCAAAGAGAGAGGATGTCAGGGGAGCATCCTAAAAAACCTCTGCGTATCTACAGCAGAGATTATGCTTTGCTTTAAATTAGCTTCTATTTTCATAATGATGCAAAGAAGGGAAAAAAGGCTGGCGTTTTATATAATTACAGACTCTACTTGTAAATGAAGTAGAGTCTGGCACAAAGCAGATACAAACAACAAAATAAAAGCAAAATAAAACAATTGCTCTTTACGCTAGCATTAGACAAACTGAGACCAGAAGGGTGCCATTTTAAATTTCGATGTTTGCTCTGCAGAGAAACGACACACTACAAGGCACTGAAGAGAACTGGAACTTGTTTTTTAAGTTATTTGTGTATTTTCACACCACATTAGCCAAGTTAAAATTTCCGGTAACACTTTGACGGGTTGTGAATAAGACCGTCATGACACTGTCATAAACACATGACATAACACCTGTCATGAACATGAGTAAGTTTTCATGAACATTTATGACTTTATGATTATTCTAAATGTCTTCATGACAACTTGTCATTAACCAACAACTCATGATCTGACATAAATTTGTTATGAAAGAATTACTGATTAAACTTTAAAATTATGTAGCTTTATGCTGTTAAAGCTAAAGTTTAATCAGTAACACGTTTACAACAAATTTATGTCATAATTTCTAGGATAATGTCAAGTTGTCAAAACAAAAACATTTTGAATAATGTCAACTTTGTATAAAAAGTGTCATGATTTACAGAATGACACTTTATGACAATAGCCATAAATATTCATAAAGACTTACTCATGTTTATGATGGTGTCATGATAGTCTTATTCACAACCCGTCAAAGAATTTCCTCCTGTTGTCTTTTTGTTTGAACTGAGAAAGCCATGCAAACATCTGGGAAATACAAGAAATGCCATTTACTTTCACATGTCAAGGTAAACCGACAAAGAATCAGTCCTCTTACCATCGCAGTCACCCAAGTGGGCCACATTTCCATGTTCAACATCTTGCTCGAATGGCAGTCTGCGGAGGATAAAAGGCACACTCATTAATCAGAGAGCACACAAGCACAGCAAGCCAGCCACTGAAACACAGAGCAGATCGTCCCTGATAGGGCTGCACTATCTCAACGTTACAGGTAAGGACTGTGGGAATCTTTACAAGCTTTACTTTTTTTCTGGTTCAATACAAGAAACTCGTTTTTATTTTGAGAAAGTGGATAAAAATTAATTAAGTCATAAAAACAACTAAAGAGGCCCTTGAGGTATCTAATGTCCCATAATAATTACCATTCCAATTTTAAAGATAACCATTCATGCCTGCAGCTGTGTCCATAATTAAGCTGGATGACAAATATTTCTAGGTCAGCATGCAAGTCTTCACATTGAGTTTTTGGCTCTAAATATAAACTCCTCGTCTTCAAGGATTAAGGAGTTTGTGTTGCTTGCAAATATCAATTCACTTTAAATGCACATATTCCAACATGTTGGTCTGCTATCCAAACAACAAATACTGTTTAGTCTGCTTCTGTCTGTCTACATGTAGGCCGATAGTGTTGCATTTTTATTCCTTTTACATTCTACCAGGCACAAAGACTCATTTTCCAATAATATTCAATGGTTGAAGTAGACATCTGATCATACTGTAGTGAATAGTTTGTCATTTGTGTACACATATATATACATATATGTATATATATATATATATATATATATTACTATATAAGAATGACATCAGCGAGAATTCTTAAAAACTGCGATTCATGAATTAAACTATCTGCATATCATTAGGTAAAGTAGGTATTTGCAAAATGTGACCTACTTCTTAGAAAAACCTTACTTGCCAACACAGCAGGTGTTTTTTTTTTCAGTTGGCCACAAGGTTTGAACACATCTCAGGAGGAATCCTGGCCTACTCCTCTTTGCATAAAGTTTCATGACAACTTCATAACTTGTCTTTTCAAGCCACTTCTTTGTTGCTCTAAAGCCAATCTGCAAGATTTTGGCTCAGTTAAGAAGATTCCTCCGCTAATAGGGTTGAAGTTATTCTGTGCCTTTAGAAGAAACTGCTCCAAATTGACTGAGGTAAAAATTACTGGGTCATATTCAGCATTTTTTAATTCTCCAAATAGAAGAACTATGGCAGGAAACACTCACGTGTACACTAATAAAACATGGCGGTTGCTCACGTTGCCGTTGCTATATCAGAAAGATTTTAATCCATGCAGCTCAGTGTGTTTCCAATTCTGACTGTGGTTCAAACTACCACCACATTATTAACACATTTCTCCTGGTTAACTTTGGGCCGATTCCTCGACTTTCTCCTGATCATCTTCACCCATGAGCCAAGATCTTGGATGAAGCTCGAAGGCAGAGAGTGACCGATGGTCATTTAATATTTCTACAGTCCCTGAATGAATGAACCTACAGCTGTTGCTGGACAACATTCCAGCCTTTTTCAGATACTTTTTCTTCCCGACATCCTTTGAAAGCTCTTTGTTATTTCTGAGGCTTGGACCGTCAGAATCTCACGACTTTGAGGACAGGTGTGTTTTATACACACATCCACTTGAGGTCATGTGTCTTTATTTGGCTGATAGAACCAATCTGTTGGCACCAGAACTTAGGTTGTGTTTCTGGTGATTAAATAGTTCTTTATCTCAGTGGCATGCAAATAATTTTTTAGCTCTTACATTACAATGTGTTTTTTTCTTTTTACAATTTTGGTTGTCATTCTCTCTCTTTCTGCATTGAAACCAAAATACTTGCTTATCAAGCTGGAGGTCAATATCCATGACTATTTAAGATTCATAGAAATCTAGAAGAACATTGTCAAATTATTCAAATGTTACTGAAAAAATCTTTTAGTTGGGGGATTTTTTTTTTTTCAATTATCTCACGATAAAATTGTAACTTATTGTATTTCTGCAGCTAATTTCCTATTTGGGCAACAGGGAGAGCAGAAAACTCAACACTATATAAGTTACAACGAAGCGAGGAAGTCCAGAGGAAATGAGAGCAGCTCGGCACAGGCCAGGTGCTCTCAAAGAAAAACACAACTGCTTTTGGTTACGGCTCGTATCAGGGGAACAGCTCCACGTTGCAACGCGCAGAGACAAACGAGACTGTGTACTTTAGTCTGAGCACAATGTACTTGCCTGCAGGCTTCATTTAGAGCAGAGCTCATTTAATGAAATTCATGTGAAAGAAAAAGTTATTGTTTAGTGATTTAAGTGGAACATATGTGAAAGTTCTGCTTTGGCAATTTTTCAAGAGCAAAATAAAACATACTGCATCCTGTAAAACTATATAATGCTCCTCGAGCTTTTCCCATTTGTTCAAATAAGAGTCACATGCTTCAGATTATTTAATGGGGATTTTATGTTACAACCTGTTATGTTATCAGAATATACAGGTTATGTTATAACCCTAAATATACAACCCTATACATAAATGGTGCAGAATTAGAAGGAAAATTTTACAAGGTTTTCTAACTTTTTACTGAACAAAATATTTAAAAAGAAAGTTTAGGCTGTACCTTTGCAGATGATAAAATCTTATATTATAACCTTCACCTGCTTTGAACATCTCTACAACTTCATGTGTGACCTTTAAAAACAATTACTTCAACAGGGTTTTAATTAGGGTTATTAAACTGAAAAGGATTGGTCACAGTTTTCCAATTTTTATTTTTAAACAGTTATCTTCCAATTTATATATATATATAAGCTGCTTTGTGCTGGTCTATCACATAAAACTAAATAAAATGTGTGGATTCTGAGACTGCATTGTGACAAAAAGGGGAAAGTTTAGTGTGCGATTACTTTTGCAAGGTACTGTACCTGAACTGTACCTGAACTGTTTGATCAGTAATCAATGTAAGCAAGCATAAAAATGCAGTATTATCATCGCTCACAAATAATACTGAAAAAAACATTGCAAACAAATGTCGAAACAGATTCCACTTTAGACTTCAGTCTAGAAAAGAAGCAGCTCGGCAGCAGTATCAGAATAACCTTTGAAATTGGTTTAAAATGCCATTCTGATTAGTTTTCTACAGATGCTCCTGGTTCCAACGCTTTAGCTGCAAAACAAAGTGTGCAACACACTGACATTTAAAAATCAAAAGTGACAGAAGTACTGAGCAGACAGGCTTTATAGGACCACATAGAGAAGAATCAGTGGAAAAGGGGCTTCGATTTGTCAGGTGAAGCTGAAAGGAAGAATATCAACAGAGCATCTCAAACAAAATAATGAGGTGAGTTGCAAACAACATTACACAGAGTCTGTACTAAGATTTAATCATAATCTGATTTGTCTGCAGTCTGAGTGGTGATTACAGTCACTTTCCTATTAACATTGACAAAGCATGATCGAAGGATATAGGGGGTTATGTTCAGATTCTTCCTAAGTGGTAGATGGGGTCGTCGATAACATTCTGTAATTGCATTAAATCTGAGCCCCGGGCAACAGACCATCAAGTTGGCTTTCATAAAGACCAAAAGCAGGAAGGAGCAGTGGACTTGATGCTGTCCAAAGCCTGAGAGGAGGTTCACTGTGGAGTTTAGCAGCAGGAACAATGTCTTGGCACGAGTTAATATAATTCATGGCAAGAGTGGATTCCCCCAAATCTTAAACATATGTCTTAATAACTTTTTATATTTCAGAATTTCTTTTTCCGTCGATGCATAATTGGTGGAAATCCTAATGAGCACATGGGGAAATAAGCCAAAGCCACGTTGGACTCTCCTATACAATCTAGATTATGACATTTCTTTCATGATGTCTGATTGTTGTTTTGTTTCTGGTTCCAGGGAAAGCAAATATATGACCCGCACACAACATCCAAAGAATGAGAGCAGATGAGACTACTAGAATTGGAAAACCTTGCTGTACAGTAACCATTTGGCCTTTTAATGCCTCTGAAATGCTTTGATAAATGAGTTTAAATATGCGGTGGACGCATGGAAGATATCATAAAGAATTATGTCTTGAGTTCAGCTGGCTGCCTCATACGCTGCTAGACTACATATAGACTGACAATGTTGCTTTTTTACATATTGTACATTCGTCCAGGTACACTACCTCATTATTCAAAGCCTTCAAAGTAAGATATAATAAAGACCAGATGATTTCCACGGTACATGCTGTTGAAAGTGTTGCAACATGGTGTCCAAAACTGAGGTGCTGATAACCTTTATTGCATTCCTACAAAAGACAAATAAGATATCAAGTAATTATTATAATTTCCGGACAGGACATCTGTATACTTTTACTTTGCACCAAATTTAAAAGTATAAATGTGCTGGGCAGGAGAACAGAGATGTTAAAAATTCAAGCTGAAAAGGATCATGAACGTCATGAAAGGTACACTTTCCTTCAACAAAAGTGGCACAGATGGAAACATAAAAAAAGCAAATAGGAAATTCCATTCAGACATTTACATGAGGTCCTCAACGACATGAATGTCCATTTATTTTCCCCTTTTAATAAGATTTTGTGACATTAGGGGCCTTTGATCATGGCAAAAAGGGGAGTAAGTATCCCAAGATGGAGAACAGCATACCAGATGACTTTACTGATTATCAGATTCTGCATATGGGATGCACACATTGCCATTATTCCACAAGTCACTACATGCCTAGAATAATATTTTTGCCCTTGACTGATACTTTTAAAAATCAATCGAGCACACCGCCTAATTTATAATTTCAACTCATAGGCTTAATGACATACATTTATCTGTCACTATTACAGTGTTTGGATGATCCTCTTTCATAAGTCCCACTGCATGACCCACTAACTAGCCAGGCTATAAGTCCAAGTTCTTGTACTTCACCTCACATAAAACATTCAGCATTTTGAAACTTGCACAGAATTGGTAGTTCCAGCGAGGCAGTGGTCCCAACCACATATCAAACCACTTTTGCAATGGATAAAGCTGGCTAACATAAAGTTTCTCCGAATACTCTGGTGCAACCCCATTGAAAATAAATGACCAATGCTTAAAAGCTGGAAAAAAAAAAAAAAAAAAAAAAGACTGACAAGTTTAAATTATACCAATTCTTCAAAGAATAATGTTAAATCTGGCCGGAATTGTAGAAAGACATTGCGGATTGATAGTTCAAATAAATCATTAGAAGCAAGCACATAGCCTAATATGACATTCATGTCAATGGTATGGTAATGGAAAACTTCTGACAGAACCTGTGTACCATATTACACAGCAAGGCAGGATGACTTGATGACTTTGTGTTTGTTATAATGTAAAGCGCTTTGAAATGCCTTGCTGCTGAAATGTGCTATACAAATAAAATTTGATTGATTGATTACCTACTTAGTTTCTTTGATTTTATGCTAAAATCAGGAAAGCACAATGATAAAAAAAAAATACAAATGAATTCATAAAGCTAATGGTTTTACCATTACTATTAAAAATACAAAGCTTCCTTGGTAGTTTTCCATATCACAATCTCTAGTCGCATGATACTGTCTGACGATGGCTACCTGAGAAAGGTTGCATTATTCCACAAAAAGGAAATTCTCAGAAACTCAATATGTATTCGATTGCAAAGTTGACCGCCCTTGGTAAATCTAATCAAGACAAACACAGAAGCCTTTAATAGTATAAGCAACCTACCCGAGGCGGTATTTAAGGCCTGTGTTGTCTGTTCAGCTGGCACTACACTTGTGTTTGAAAGCCTAACTCAATAAGTGGCTTGATTTATGAGAGATTTGATTTCAGTGGAGGGAAACGATCAAGACTGGAGGTGAGCCGTGTAGACAGACAAGTGCAGCAGGAACAACGACAGGTCTCACTCTAGTATACAAACCCGCCATCTCCGACACCTACGCAATGTTTTGTGACAGCTCAGTAGGTAAATACAGAAACAACATTTAGGATGAGCCATAAGTACACAAAAATAAGACTATGTCATGGATGAAACACAGGGAGAAAAAACAAAAATTACTTTAAAGACTAGAATCAAACGTAAAATTCCCAGTGTGGATAAATAATGCATGGAATATCTCTCAGGGTGCCAGTGCTGCTCTCAGAAGGCAGAAATAACCACGGGATGACTAATAATGAAATAAATCGACACAAAAACAAATCTTTAGAATCAAAGGGAAAGTAAAGAGAAAGTGGTAATAAACCATGTACAACTTCAAAAGAGGATAAAGAAACAGTGTCGCAGACACAGGAAATAGAAGTATTTGGAGTGTTTGCATGGATGTGTAGCCACAAAGGAAAAGCGTCCCACCTGGTTCCAGGTCTGAGAAAGGAGCAGGTGCTTCCTCTCGTCCAGCCGCAGTAAGGGTCCCTGGAGGCGATGCAGTTCCTGAAGGAAAAGCAGAGGAAAATTAATTACCTCAACCTCAAAGATTAAACTGGGTTCCCTTAAGGAGGCCTCAAAGTTAGTCTCTGATCTATTTGATTATGAGAGCAACTTAAAGGGATAGTCATCTCAAACATGAAGGCTCACAGTTCACCAATTAGTGTAGTTAGTACAACATTTTTACATTTGGGGGGTAAAATCATATTTATGCTTTTCTTCTCTGCAACAGAAAATTTAAGTGTCTTCTGTTTAAGGTTAGTTAAACATACAATCCTGTTTTATGTATTTGCCTACAAAAAGCACCAAACACAATCATTTCAATTTTGGTGAAAACATTTGTTTCAGGGTAACCAAAGCTATAAAGGACACTTATGTGTTTGAAATACTGATGAAGAACAATAAATAACTGCTTTTGCTACTGACAAAGGCTACATTAAGTTGAACATGGATTTATATTTGGCTTTGATTGGTTTTGGTTTAAATCTGAAACGTTTCCCAGCTGTCAATCAGGCTGTCATCCAGTGAAAATGAATGTAACCTGAGTCAGCAATACCTGGGTGCCTTTCAGCAATATCTGAATAGATTTCTTCACAAAGCAAAAAAAGGCTCTCGCAGCTCTCTATGTTGCACAAATGCAATAGAGATGCTGACTGCCACTAAATTCTCCATCTGCAGCCTGTAGAGGATAATTTAAGTTTACTGCAAAGGTTACGGTGTTTATTATGACAATAAACCAGAAGTAATATGCAATACGTTAATGACGTAAATAAAAAAAGTGCTTTTTTTTTTTGCTGGAGTTTTTAATGAAGAGTTATAAGTTTAAAATAACAAAACAGAGTGCACAATCATCTTCGCAAAATTGTTTCCACCTCCAAAGGAAATCTGGACATTTGCCATGAGTCAGTGCTTTTATTTTTACAGTAAATTCAGCTGGCTGAATAATCCTGTGTTTATGTTTGTCGCTTTCCTAATGATGGAGATGTTGATCTAAATACCTACGGATACTCAGGAGTTTGGTTTCCCCCCAGAAAAGTCCCCACAACCAGAACATCTGAGTTTGTCATTGTCCCTTTCCTGTCCTTTTGGCCTCCAGCACTGAATCTGGAAGTTTTGTCCCTTGTTAAAAGGGAACTGAATGACTCATAACTACTTGATTCAATTGACTAACATCCTTTAAACATTCCACTAAGTGGAAGTAAAATCAATTAAATCTAACTATGTTATTTTGTAATTTCATTGCATTATTTTTAGATTATTTATGAAAGGTTTAGTGTTGAGCATCCACAAACTCTGAAGACGTCAAGGCTTAAATCAAATCTGATCCATTATGCTTGATTGTATTTGAGCGTTTACATACAAATAATATTTTTCAAAGTTTAACATACAAACACAAAAAGTAAAAACATTACACCCTGCAGTACACAACACAATTTGATTGAGCTGGAGACCAACTAGATACTAACTGGCTTTAGATGAACTGGACCTTGTTGAGTTGAAGTTGGACCAAATCAGGTTCTCAATGACTGGATGTGCATTGAACCAGTTTCTCTTGTAAAGTGGCTTCAAATGACAAACATGGCTAGATTTTATTTTAGTATAAAGAAACAGAAAATAAATTATCGTAACCCCAGTTTAGGAAATGTTGTCAAAATGTGTCCATATTGCTTGGTGTACAATTTCACTGCAACATGTTAATAAATTACAAATAAAATCTTAGATGGCTGTTTAGTCTCCTGAACATTAAATGCCACAAGCAGCATTTAGTTGTGATGAGTAACAAAATCTTCCTGGTAACAGTATCCACTGTCCAATAAAATTGTTTGAAAAACTAATATTCTCTGTTGTAAAGTATTCCAGAATGGATTACAGGCCAGTCCCCAATTATAAAACATTTAAATCCTCTGATGCTAATCTATATTAACATTCTATGGACCTCAAATAGGTCGGTCTATAAAAATCTAAATTGCATGGTCAGTGCAGGCTGCAAATTCAACATCTTCTAAATACTGAAAAAAGTTTTAATTGAACAATTACAACTAACTTGAGGGGGAGCTACACATCACCATCATCTATGCTGACGAAATACTCAAAATTACGGCTCACGGGTTAAAAAAAAATAGAGCATGAACCACTGAAACGTGACTAAAAAAAATCCTGAACCTACTCATGCACAAAAAAAGAACCCTGATATCCAAATATAATAAGCACACACGCTAAACACACCTCAGGGAGCATACAAGTGATTTACAAATGTGGTCTGGATTACACGCCTGCATGACTCACCTGCTCCAGTGAACACATGTGCTGCTGGGGTGTGCACTGGTTTGTGTTAGTGTGGCGGAGGACCCCAGCGGGCCGCAGCCAAAGGTCTCGTGACGAGAGGAGTGTTTCCTGTGTTGCTCTGATTGCATGGGTGTAAGCAGGTGGAACGTCATTACATCGCATTTATGCATCTTGTGTATTAAGAGTGAGATTGACCATAACACAGGAAAGCTGTCCAAATGGCCTGTGGGTCAATATTTTTTATGTTTTCCTCTTGATTACACATCGTGTTTTGAGCATAGTGGTTAAAATAAAATAAAATAAAATAAAATAAAACTATTATTTAAAAAAAAAAAAAAGTCATAACAGTCATGCCACTAATAAATGAAAAGGTGAACTTCTCCATATTTTCCAAAAACACTTTTTTTCTTTCAGTTTATGATTTCCTTTGAATAATTAATGTTTCAACACATTATTGAGCTTTAAGGATGACTGTCAGAAGAAAGTTGGGCATGATCAGAGAAGCGTGCCAGTCGTTTTGCCTTTTTGTTGTTTTGATGTTTATTAAAATAGAAGCAAAGCATTGGAAGTTGCACTCTAACCAGCACATGCTGGCAGCGTAGCATAAAGTGCAGAAAGACGGCTTTAGTTTCAGTTGCAAACATCTTACAAATTTGTGCACAGCCAAAAAAAAAAAAAAGTGTTTGGACAATTTCACAGAAGGCTGTGATTTAGTAACTTGTGAAAGATTTAACTCATTTTCCATGACAGCTCTCTGATTGTGTATACATCGTAATGCCAATGCTGATTTGAAGCACAGCAGAGGAAGTTCGTCTGTGTCTGATAATTATTAGCAAATTCTGCTCAAACGCAGCTGTGACTAAGCTCAGGCTTTCTCAAGAAAACCCCTGTATTGAAGTCTTTTACTGCATAAATTTGACTGATTTATTCATGAACATTTTCACAAACAACAAAAACATAAGCTCATAAACAGATGTTATAACGATGCAAACTATAACTGCTCCAGTTTAATTGCGCACAGGAAGCAGGAAATTATAATCTTTTAACATCAAGTGATCAGAGGGAATGGAATCAGTTTCATCTTCCAAGTCATGCCTTTAGAGTTATGGCAAAACGTAGAACCACACTGAAGTCTAGAACGGGCAATATTTCTACAGAACTAAAAGCACCGCATGGAGTCATTTTGTCTCTGCGTCAGAGGTGCTTCGACAAACACGACATTTTAACTTTCGCTTAAAGTTAAGTGAAAGTTATGCCTATGTTATGTCATAACTTCTATGTTATGACATAGAAGTTATGACATAACATAGTTTCATAACTTCTATGTAAATAAGGAATTGACCAGCGTCGAAAGGGAATATCAAGTTAGTCTGCAGCTATATACAGAAATACAAGCAATTCATTGCATTTCCCCAAAATTCATTTAAACATGGTTGAATAAATTTTTGCCTTGTTTTGCTATGGTATTATGTGAAGAGAGATAATGAGTGATAGTGTCACGGCTCAAAGTTTTTGTTTCTCTGATTAAAACAGCTAACACCACACACCCCCAATTGCAAACCACAAAACTGAAGAGTTGTGATTTGGGATAAAATGCATTTTCAGACTAAAGCTGTGTGCTAATGGTTAGTAATCTTATGTTGTGATGGGTCACTTTAAAAAAAAAAAAAACTTTGGTTTTTAAATCCTCTTCTGTTCATTACTTCTGCTGAACTCTGTGAAATATGACTGTGGTTCGGCCACAGTCACCAAACTTATCACTCAATCAGTCCACACTAGTATTTGCCAGTAAATAACATATAAAGCCACACCTGCAACTTGACCTTCAATCATTTTTGTACCAAAATCTCAATATTATTGGGATAAAACAGGCCCAATGGGTCTTAAAAGTTTCAAAACTAAAAGCCTTTATTGGATATTTTACAACCCCACCACCTCAATCATTTAAACGGGACCCAATTCAGTTTCCAGAAATAATTAGGTATTATTCCTTTTATTAAGACCAGAGATTATTTCAAGCTGAGCTTCTCTCTTACTGCAGCACAGCTCAAGTCTGCTGCAGCTAACAAAGCTCTACCTTTCCTCCTCCTTAAAGACAAATGTTGGATGGTCCCTCCAAGGTCACCGACTTTCTTTTTCTACCCCACTGCCCATTTAAGGTATGGTTTGTGTTTTATGCTTCGCAAGCTTACTTCATGCATCGGGAATAGAGCTGGCAACGGGCCACCGGCACTCTGACCACACAGGAAGGGAAAGCGAGGAGCAGTGTGTGGCTCGCCCGGTCCAGAGTGAGAGACAGCAGCTGCCTGGCTTGCAGAGAGTCCTTAGCACACCTGCATCACAGAAATGGGCAGGGACACACGAAACAAAAAGAATTTGCATTAACCAATTTCAATTACTAGCTCGCGACCGCACATTATACCCCTGACCTTGATCTGAGCATAGCAACAGGGCAAAAATGTCTCTCTCGACTCATTGTGAAACACAAACAAGCCAAAAGTGCTCTATAAATAAAGAGCCGTAATAAAAGCGAGAGCGACAAGTGCCTGATGTAAAAATGCCAACCCAAATAGGCTGATTGTGGAACTTCAAGGGCTCGATTGGCCTTCAAAAACAGCGGCCAGGATCCAAATCACCTCTAATTGGCACTTAGAGTCACGAGAGCTGGCAACAACCTGCCTTCATGCAGCAGATTTACACCATATCATGCACATGTGCATCCATGCATTAGTTATATCGAGACGGTTTATGGTAATAAGATTGTGGATGGCCCACAGTCATTAAGAAGGATATATCATTCTGCTAAGGCCAAGCTGTGAGTCATTCTTCACAGCCAGAATCATGAAATGCAGGGAAATGAGGAGGGAGAGGAAAGGAGAGAAAAAGTAAGGAGGCCTTGAGCAAAGAACATTAAAGAAGTAAGATCAGTAAATAGCAGGAGATGCATGGTGCATTTGAGAAGATGTGACAGCAGACTTTAGGAAGGTTGCAGTATTCCTAAAACATGTTGTCTTTATAGAGGAAGCCAATGTGTTTGGGTCAAATAATTAAACTAAAATGGTTCTTCTATTTCAAGTCAATGTGTCATTTTGTGCTTTTTTTTTTATTTGTCATTGTGTCTTTAAACAATGACAGTAATGGATCTGTCCATTACTAAATGGGTAATGGATCTGTTTTGGAAAACAGCATCCCAAACGTTTTTGCTCTTTTTTGTGGTAAAATTGCAATTAATAATGGCAAGTGACATTTTGTGTAATCTGGGGCTTATCACACTTTTTTCTTTTCTTTTTTTTTTTTTTTTTTTTTAATAGATGCACAGAGAAATTGACTTATGATTGGAATGGGAAGATTTTCAGCTTGCTCAGCCTTCAACAATGACCAGTGGGTTGGAAACTCAGAAATCCCATCTTATTTCTTATCTGTGCTCTGATCAGTGGTTTGACAATTTAACGGTTTGTGAAATTGGCAAAGGAAAGACTGACCTGGAGCCGACTACAGCAGAATACTTGGGAGGCTCAATGTGTACCAGCAAAAGTTCTCTTTCTTAGCTTGTTAAACTTTCGACCTCCTAAATGCTGAAGTTTTGAAGATCTGGAAATCTTTTGGAAATCTTTTAAATAAAGCTGAGGATCTTCATTATTTTAGAAAAATACACAAAGACTGTTACTGTTTACAGTTTGTAATGCGAAACGTCTTAATCGTTAATAGAAAGTGAGAAAATATTTTTAGATGACTATCACTCCAAATCCTGTCTTTTTTTTTTTAAAAAAGCAAAAGATGATGATCATCCTGTCTTAAAAGGGGCATCTCTCTAGAAGTCAAGGGGGAAAAAAAACCCAAAACATTTTGACCAAATCTAACCAGCTAAAGTTAATATTAGCAGATCAAAGCTTGAAAACCAGATATCTCAACTCTCTCGTGAATCTCTAGGGGTCTTTTGTTTTTGTTTTTGATGTACAGGTTAGGGTGATGAAGGCCTGGAGGAAGACGCAGCTGTCGCCTGATTAGACTGACGCCTGCTGTGATAGCTGGACTGTCTGCGACCTCCCGGTGAGCTCACCATGCACACTAAATTATTCCTAACACACTGGCTCCAGGCCTCACCAGCTTATTTGTCAAACTGTCTCCCTCACATTTCTCTAGCAGTCATTGTCCCTCATTTTGTCAAATTTGTGACAGAAATCATAAGCATGGGTTAAACAAGATGAGAAAGGAGTCAAAGAAAAAAAAAAAGTCTGATTTTAGCCAGTCAGTTCAAGAAATATTCCCAATTACTAGAGCAGAAATTGTTTAGAAACATCTACTTTCTTTTTAAATGCCTCTAATTATCCTTAGTGAAAGATAATCACCATCCAAAACTGCCTGCATCTGTGTGACAATTATCCCCTCTCCCCACTGCTGTCATGTGGAAGCGCTGCATTTCAGTGAAGAACAAAACACAAAAAGGAGTGAAAAGGAAATGCAGCCAGTGTTCACTACGTAATGATCTAGATCAAGTGAAGTCTCAAAGCTGTGTGCCTTGTGCAAAATGCTAATTACAGAAGCACAAGAGGCCATGTTCAATCCAATCTTTTGTAAAGATGCAGATAAGAAATAGGATTCAATTCAGACTGAAGACTGAGGGTCTGCCTTCATGGCAATAACTTTGGTCAAGATCAAGGATGATTGGATTTTCATGTCTCTTTCATTATTTTCTAATGTTTGCCCATAACAGTTTGTCTCAACCTCATTAGAGGACAGTCAGATTCTGTGATAATGATTATTAGGCTCTAATTCAAGTCTCATCTAATTACCATAGTTCTCCTTCTTGTATGTTATTGGATTGTCTCAGACACTGCAAAGTGATTTATATCTTGGTGGGCACATTCAAATCAACACATTAGTAGTGCTCATATTCTATCTGAATTTTGAACTTTTTTTTAATCTGAGGAAATCAAACTGAGCACAATTTAGCAGTCATTAGGAGCGACTGACTAAAAACATACCTAATGTTTCTTTCTTTAAAGGAAGAATATTGTCTGATGATGGAGCAGTGCCATCAAGTTGATAAAAAAAAATACATGTAACTTATTGCCCAGCCCCTTACTGAATACATCATGTTCATTTTGGTAAACTACCTATAAAATCTTAAAATAGTTATTTACCAGTCACAACTGTGAACTGACGTTGAATTGCATCTAGATTGCAGGTTTTGCTGGAAGGGTTCCTGCTAATCCAAACCCTCACCCAGACAAAAAGTACGAAGCACAGAGATCTTCAGAAAGTGTACCATTTTTAACTTTTCTCACTGTTTACTGTATCTTCCAGACTGTGTTAATTAGATAATGTTGAGCATCAATTAAATCAAAAGCATCTTTGAAATAGGGCACCAACATTAAAATGTCTATAACTACTATTTTGAGGCCTTTTCTACCAAACCAGTTCTTTCTGTTTCTAATTTTAAAAGCTCTGGTTCCAAAAATCTGGTTGCTATACCAGCAACTTTTAGTGCCAGCATAACTTTGCTTCTGGACTAAAAGAAAAATGCTTTCACCAGGAGAAGAATACGACAGGCAAAACATTTTGAGCGCAATGTTTAAGACTTCCGAGTTCAGATTGGTTTTTGTCTGTCAAATTTCAAACATAAAACACCTTTGAGAAATGCATCAAAATTGCATTAGCACCAAAATAACACAAACCGACCGTCTCTTTTCTTCCCACAGTTCTTCATATTGTCAATGCTGAACTTTAAGTAGGTCAATGTCCTGTTTACAGCTGAGATTGCAGCTGATTATATTCCACTGAATCCATGGACTAACTCTGTATTCCAGTGCTGCAAGTGTGAATAAAGGACCAGCTGATTAAGATTGTGAAGCATTCACAGTCACCACTCATTGTTTAGAACTGAAATTTGAAATTAAGCTAGTGATTGTGGAAAAGGGTTCTCTTTCGCTGTAATATTGGGATAAATAAAAGGATTTGTTTTGTATAGCTGTGTCTATGTACCATGTTCCTTCATAGGATCAAACAATAACTTATTGAAATACTTACAATGACTTAATGACATGACTACAACTCGTCCCCCAGGTGGTGGAAAAGCACAACTATTTTCTTGCAGAGCCAGTTGAAAACTGGCACCAGCACTAGATAAGCACTGAAACCATTACTTTAGCTTTCTACCAGTTTGAAATGAAATTTGAGGTAAATTTTAGTGTAAAATTACATAACTAACATACATTAATAGATAAATAAATAAGTTTTGTCTGTTCAAAAGCCTTTTCCTTGATTTATGGGAATTAATTGGAAAATGCCCAAAGTAATGACCTTCAGCATATATATAAAAAAAATATCTTGCTGTGATATATTTTTGCTTTATAATACACAAATGAAATGGGTAAGCTATCTAAATCAGAGTATGTGAACAGTTTTCCTTTTTTTTTTTTTTTACCTATTTTACTTTCTCAAGTATTTTTTTAAATATCTCCATTCTTTAATTTTAATTTGTGATTCATTGAGAAATTTTGTGTAAATATAATCCACTTATTTTCAGCTTGACCCAAGCAGACTGGCTAGTTGGATTTTCAAAAATCTGATATTTTTGCAATCAGGTCGTCCTAACAATAAAACTCTGACGTGGGAAAATGACTCAAAAGCTCTTTCAAGCAAGAGTTCGGCTTTTCAAAAAGAAAGTTTGTGAAAACAAAATTCTATTTAAAAACAAATACAATTTTATATGAAAACTAATCAGAAACATAAGTTATTATTTGTTGTCTAAAATTGGTAGTGGCAGGTCAAAGTTTTCAAAAAATAAAAATTATCAAAATTGGGATTCGTAACCAATTTTATCCTGTGGTGCTTTTCTGTGGACTTACTTGTCAGGGTTAAATCCTTCCAGTTCCTCCAGAAAGATGTTGCTGCTGGTCACCGTGTTGTCTTGGTTTGGCATAATGAGAAACTTGAGGATGGTTCCTCTGCTGGACCCAAGGAAGAGGACGGTGCGGTTTCTGTACGGCCCGGCTTCTGTATCCACCACGATCTTATTCAGCTGGTACCTGAACCACAGGAGAGAGTCGGTGCTGCGTTAATGTCAGAGTGAAGAAACTCATTCAAGACCTTCCACTTATGAAAGCTAAAAAGTGTTGTCAAAGAACTCCTGGAGGCCACTGTATGATCCAAGTCCATTAAAACAGATTGGTTAGTGAAACGCACAGAGCCGCGCGAGGTGAAATCAAAATATATCATTTCTCTGGAGCAACTGGAGAATGAAGTTAAATCCACAGTAGAAACGTATTCAATTTGAATAATAAACTAATTAAACCAGACATTTGAGTCATTAATAATTTCAGCTAAGTGAATGAATTTAAAAAGAAACAATAGTAGAGCACAGTGAAGCTACGCACAGTCCTCAGCAGAAGCCGCATTGTTCAGTATTTTATAATATTCTCAATACACCTCTGTCTCCATAATACCCGGGGGGAGAGTGGACGCCATCTATAAGGTAATGAGTAGAGAATTACACAACAAGCATCCATTCATTTTTTTTATAGATAGCACTATAGCTCAGTGTTGTCCAAAGTCAGCCGTCAAGAGCTGCACTCCTGCAGATTTTAGATATTTCCCTGATTCAACACACCTGAATCAAATAGATACTTGATTACCAAGCCCCTGCAGAGATTGATGACATGCTGAGGAGGTAATTCAGGGATTTGAATCAGTCGTGATAGAGCAGGAAAATCTCTAAAAGAATGGGGGCTATTATCATGTGCACTAACAGCAATGATGCAGCTCATTCATGTCTCATTGTGCATTCATCTGTGTTTCCTTGACAACTAATTTGTAAAATACAATACAGAATGTTGATATACATAAAGTTTGAAAGTTTTTCAAATATGAATAAGTTCTACTGATTATTCTATATAAATGGGGTTTCAGCAAAAGTCATCCATTCATTTGTTTGTTCATCAACCCAAACATAATAGATCTTTCTTTCGCCACCCATGCACCATCCATTCAGCTGTCCATAACTCTATTAAAAATCTTAAAAAGTTTCAGTGGCAAAATTTGGGATGGCAGATAGGTGGAAAAATATGTCAGGATCTTTAAAGGTTTAATAATATTGTGATGCATATAAACATAGGAAGATCCAGAGATATGATTTGATAAAGAAAATGGCAGAGGAGACCCATAGATATGATCACTTAGTTCAGAATCAAACATCTGAGCAAAGTGGTTATATTACTCAAAAACTAATCAGACCCTGATTCAAAGACAAAGATAGACATTGAGGCAAATACGATTTGGCAGAAATTTGTTTGAGGTAAAGAAAAAAAAAAGGTGCAGAAAAAAACCCAAAACATAGAATATAAACATAAACATCTGAAAAATCATGTTATAATTGTCCAGAAAAAAAATGATAAAGCAGGAAACGAATCAGCGATTTCCATAAATTCCAGATTTCTGCATGCAACAGCTTGTGGATAGTTGACTTTAATTAGGATATATTAAAAACCAGGCAGTGTAATAATTTGTAATAACTATGTTCTTCATTTTATTGCATATCTAATGTAAAATTTGAAAATATACCAACCTACCACTTCATAACTTCATGTACAATTTCCATTTAATTATCTGTGAAATAGGAAAACGAAACATCGAAGCCAATTTTTCACAGAGGTCTCACCTGACCATGGTCCTCACAATCCAAGGTCTTTGTCCGAGTGATGGAACCGCTTCGTCCATCAGGGGATGTGTCTTGACGAAGTTCAGCATCTCATCGGGGAACGAGTTGGAGGAATTAAACTTGGATCCTTGAACGGCACAACCACCAGGTCTGGGGACAACAAGATGGAGCGCATCAAAAAGAGGGGAGCGAATTTATCTGACAACATCAAGTCACTCACGTCTCCGTAATGATATATTATTAAAAGGACAGTCTAGACTGTCTGAGTGACTCACTTTCACATAGAAATTCTGTAGTAGCAACGCTACTGGTGGAAAAACTCCCTTAAAAACTTTATGTACTCTTTAGTTTCCAACATTCTTCAATATGTTTTTCCATTTTGTTTTTTTTTGTTTGTTTTTTTTTACTAAAACCTAAAACAAGTGTCTGCAAAAATCAGAGGACACTTAAGTCATGTAATGAATGCCTGTGAAAATGCCACAAATGCAAAAGTATCCACACCCTTTGTACTTCTTCACATTTTGTTTTTGTACACCCACAAACTTCAACATATTTAATTTGGTGACCAACACAAAGTAGGAACAAATTGTGAAGTGGAAAAAAAACAAACATGCCGTAATCAATCCCATGTACGCCTTGTGTCACTTAAGTGGAAAGGCAGCCATAATTCCTGGTTTCCTGATGCCTGAGCAGTGCTCTGTAAAATGTTCAAAGCTGAGAATAGTGTTTTCTAACGCAACGCTGCTTTCATCTTCACCACAGATTCCTTCCCAAATAGTCTGCTGCTTTTCTTGGTCTTCACCGGGTTGTTTGATCGTTAATGTTCTCAAAAATCCTTCTCAGAACATCTGCACTTGTACTAAGATTAAATTTCACAAAGGGCAGACAGATTAAATGGATTAAATACCAATTCACACAGCACTAGTTAGTGTTTTAATTTTAGCCACATTTCTTTTTTCTTCATTGTGGTGGAGTACTTTGTGTTGGTCTACTCAATAAAAACCCATTTATATACACTGAACTTTGTTTCTTTAACACACAGGTCTCAAAGTCCAGTCCTCAAAGACCAGTGTCCGACAAATCTTAAATGTTTTTCTGTTCCAACACACCAGAATGAAATAATTAGGTCATTGGCAGGACTTAGGAAAAGGTGACTGCTTGCTGCTGAGGATGTAATTTAGCCATTTGATTCAGGTGTGTTGGACCAGGAACAGATCTCAAAGTTGCAGGACACCAGCCCTTGATTGCAGGAGTCTGACCGCCTTCCCCTTTTCCGAAATGACAAAATGTAAAAATTCACTCTAGGTGGGAACACTTTTGCAAAGCTCTGTAAAAAAAAGACACTTTTTGCGGTAGCATCATGTTTCAGAACAGCATTGTCATTCTCCCAGCTTGTTGATAACAATCTGAAAGCACAGGTGCATGCATTGAGCACTGCCATCTGGCTTCACCTTGGCTTTGGGATGAGTTCATCTGGAACAGGCGTCCAAATAGACTCCGGAGATTTCTGCTCCTTAAACCTTCCATCAAACACAGCAGCCAGCTGCTCCATGTCAAAAGCGCATACAGCCGAACCAGGTATGCTGCAGAGAAGGAGACGGGATGGTGAGACAGAGGCAGATGAAGCATTTGAGCTGACACAAAATGACTGTCAGCACCGTGTCAAGCCGTCTCTACTCTCCAACAAGGTAGCAGAGAGAAAAAAAATAACATAAAAAAGGAAAGAAAGGATTAAACCCACACTAAAAAAAAAAAAACCGACGATAAAAATAAACTCAGATGTACACACTGTAAAAGAATTCAGAGCCCAACTAAGATGCTTTTTATTTTTTGGGAGCTTGCAGCGGAGCATAAAGGAAATTATGACTGATACACAGTGAGAATAAAGAAAGGAGAGACACTATCAGCTCTGGGCCATCGTATATAGATATTCAGCAGATAGAAAAGCTATATTAGGCCCTGGCGGAAATTCCTGGAATATAAAGCAACAATAGGAAATGAGTCACTCAAAATTCAGTTCCCCACAAGAAGGAGGAGGGAAGGATTCTCGTAAAGGAAATGAACCCACAAAAACATTCCAGTAAAAAGCCCGGTGTACCTCAGAGGCTGTTTAACCGCTCGTGAACCCGGCCACTCAGAGAAGTGTCCGGTGCACCCCCCGTGCAAATAAACACAAAGAGACATTTACAACAAACTCAGAGGCGTCCAAACAGTCAGGCTGTCTCTGCTGAGCCTGACGCTACATTTGTGCGTTTTAGGCACACTGAGAAAAGAGGGGAGAGCTGTCAGGACGAGATAAGAGATGAGTTTAAGGAAACAAAGAAAACACCATGCTTGCTGCTCCACTCTGTTCTGAAAGTGTCCTCATCAATGAGTAACTACGTACATGGAGAGAAATCTTCAAACTACTTTAGAAATATCCACAGAGACTGAACCACTTGTTATACGCTGCTGTATGAATTTCAGCTGTTTGTTCCTTTTTTCTGACTTTTACTTTAAAATAAATGTCCAGCTGTTGATTTTTAGTCCCTCTTGGGTTATGTTCTGAGCTGATTTCCAGGAGTATGTGGAGGAGCTGCGTTTGTGGGCTGGATTTTCTGGCTGCAGCTGGGAACCGTGCTCTCACGATGTGCTATTTGATCGGGTCAAGCTGTCACCCCTCCGTATTTATCATTTTCAGACATTTACAAGCAGGAATATGACTCAAGCCTGGCCAGAGCAGCAAAGCAGCAGTCATACAGTGATGGGAACACCGAACCACCAGGCAATAGAAATATCTATCCTGACTTGTGACCAATATCAATAGAAATCATGTCCGATCCAGAACTGCACAGCACTCTGGGGTTGTAGAGCATCAACTAACTCACTTACTCTTTGGATACCTAGCAAGCCCTGTGGAGTACTTTGGGTTGCTAGGTAACTTGCTAGGTAACTGCTCAACCTGAAGCTTGAGCAGTTTCAGGTTTCACTACCGTCCCTCATAACGGCTTAAAAACAAAAAGGAACGACGCGGAGTGAAAGAAGAAAACGAGGAAATTGTGGCTAAAAAAGGAAATGTCATGTAACAAATTTGACAGTATTTTGAATATTTAACGCACTGATATGAAACACTTAGATTGTGATACATCAGTCCAGCCCTAGTTCTTATAGATTTTTCTCTGATTTGCCTGTTTGTCACGATCAGGGGTGTCAATCTCCAGTCTTCAAGGGCCACTATCCTGCAGTTTTCACATGAGCCACAGGTACAAAACACTGGAATGAAATGGCTTAATTTCCTCCAGAGCCTTGATGACCTAATTATTTTATTCAGATGTGGTGCAGCAGAGGGACATCTAAAAGTTGCAGGGCACTGGCCCTCCAGGACTAGAGTTTGACAACTGTGTTTTAGATCATCAAATCAAATTTTAGTATCATAAAAAGGTAGCTTAGATCTGATTTAAAATAATAAAAAAAAGAAGCAAATGATCATCACACAGACAGTCCAACATGGTGGTGGCCGTTTGCTGGTCTGGAGTTTTTTGCTCCTTAAGATGTGGACTACTTATGGAACCTGGTGGAGAAATGAATTCTACTCTTTCACACAAAATCCTGAAAGATGATGTCTATTTGTGAACTTAAGTTGAAGCACACTTGGACAGTGATTCAAATCACTCCAGTAAATCCACCCGTAAATGCCAAAAAACAAAACTGACCGAGATGCTGTGGCATGACCTTAATCAGGATGGTTACTCTCAAAAGATCTACAATATGACTGTACTCTCAAAAAGTCTCCAATATGACTGAATTACAGCTCATGAAAAAAAAAAAAAAAAGAGCATGCTGAAATTACCATAGAGATGTAAAAATTACTTTTAGGAAAAACCTGAGTGCAGCTTTTTTCACCTAGTTATAAAGCACAGGAGCAAATTACTTTTTCACATTGAGTCAGGATGACTTGGATATCTTTTTTTTTTTTTTTCTGTGATAAATGAAACAATTATCTGAATACTAAATGTTTGTATTCACTCTGTTGTTGTTTTTTACTGATCTAAAAAAAAAAAAAACTTAGTGATTAGAAACATTTTAAGAGTGACAAAAAAAGAAGGGGGCAAATACTTTTTTACAATCCTTTAAATGTGTCTGATGCAGCTTCTCTCTGAGGACTGAAGGCACCAGATGTTATATGCAATATGTCTGCCAGCTCTGCCAGCTTTCTCTACCCTCACCAACCTCTCCACCCTCCCATCACTCTGCTTGCAGGCCACTGGCTTTGCCCTGTGCATGACTCTAAATCTAGTGAAAGAAAGCCAAAAGGCCTCGAGCTGTTTTCCGCTCACAACTGTCTTTTATTATTCTCATTTCCAAAGTAGTTTCTCGCACTTGTGCTACTCTGTCTCGCTTTAGATTCTTACTTCTACTTCCCTTCAGTTATTTCTTTTGTTAAATTTTTCCCCCCTCTGTGGTTCTTCATTGTTCTTTGTTTTTATTTTGAGATAAAGTTTTGCAGGCTGGATGCATATGCCGTCTGTTTGAATGAGCAGCCCTATTGTTTAAAAAACTCTCAGACAGCATGAAATTGCTCATGTTTTCAGTCACATGATGGCTTCCAGAGATAAGTGAGAAAAATAAGAAAAATAACAGTCATGAGATCTTTAATCTAATCCTTTAATTATAGGATGCAGCTAGTTATTTTCCGCATTCCTCAATGAAAGTAAAATAAAGATCTGCTGAATCAATTATCTCCAGAATGGACTCATATCCAAAACAGCTCAAATTGGTCAAGCACAGTAGGTCATACTGTATTTAATAATGTCCATTAAAACAAATAATTTTGCAACTCGTGAGTTCAAAACTACCAACTATCATCTGTTATTCAGCTAAACGTAGACACAGCCCAAGGTTGTGTTGGGGCCTAAGCAGAATTTCATTCATGGGTCCAATTCCTGCAAAAATCATCTTGACCTTTACAGATTCTGAAGAGTCAGAGTGCAACGTTTCATGTTTTGTTTATTAGCCACCACAATAATAAAAAAAAAAACTTCTGTAATTTGGTAAATGAGCTGTAAACAGTGAAAGAGTGCAAGAAATGTGAACTCACCTAACACACAAACTGAAAGAACACCTATATCTAAAATATGAGTCATAATTTAATATGTTTTCCTTGAATGTTTATCCCTGGTGCCTTGACCTGCTTTTAGGGCCCACAGACCTGAGGACCCAATGAAGAGTAAAAGCTGATGAGAAATATTTTAGTAAAAAAGCATGTTTCTCTAGTGAGACTGGTTTCCAGTCGGACACGTGGAGCGTCATTCTCCGGTACCAGTTTCTGTAACTCCAGCTTGTGACCTTATTATGTATTCCTTTGCCTAGTCTGTTTGTGGGCCCGGGGGGGTGCAGGAGGTTTATCCTGCACATCTGTGCAATCTCCCCAGTGTCACATTCTTCATGGCATCATAAACCTGTTCTCCTCCTCCTCCTCGTTGCTGCTGTGTTTTTTCCCAGAGGGACATCCGGCTGTCACGCAGAATTCTCCACATGGAAAGCCAGAGATGGCGTCCCGCTTTCGGGGTACACACGATTTCATTGACAATGCGAGGGAAATTTATACAGCTCTATTAAACCCAAAGAGCCCACGTCAGTCAATGTAAATGACATTTTCAACTGGCAGAACAAAAACCAGCTAATACTAACTGAAAACTTTTTTGTTTTTCTCCGTTGTTGCTGTCGTACTCAAAATCTCTCTGGTATATTTTGGAACAAAGAGGCCAAAAAACATTCAGCAAATGCAGCTGGTATGTGGTGGTAAAATAATCCCTGGAGAGTGAGGGCTCAGGAGGAGTTGAGCTCCCGCAGAATGCAGAACAATAAATCGTTGACTTCATTTTGTCACTCCCATACCACGGTGCGGCCTGGTGGATGTTGCAGTGGGCCAAGTGGTAGGAGTGAACAGCTATTACCTTCCTCCAAGGTCTTGCTTCATGCTGTTTCCACTACACTCTGCCAGCCAAGGCAATTTGTCTGGCAAGCACTTTGCCGGTGTGCCGCAGCAGGCCACGAGGGGCCTATGGGGAGTTTCTGCAGCTCACCTCACACGTTCTCTCCGATAATTCCTGCTCATTTTCCTCCAGCTTTATGTATCCATATCTTTTCTCTGAGAACCTCCATTTCTGCCCAGCCTGGCAGTTATTGAAAACAAGACCAAGGGCAGCTTACCCGAGCATGGGTTGTGTGTGTTCAGGTGGTCCTCCCATCCTTTGTGCAGAGAAGTAGAAGCTTTTATCAGGGAACTGTTTTAATTGTTTTTGAAAACGTGCTTATTTGTGTACGAGTCTGCATATGTGAGGTATCCATCTGACTCTGCAGGTAGCGGCCCACTCTCCCGCAGCGTGTTCTTCCAAACACGCAGATAAGATGCAGCTGATGAAACAGTTTTAGGTTTCAGGGAGTGAGAAGCACAAGTGTTGTCCATTACCGACTTCCCTGTCCTTAGACTTATCATACTTCTCATCTTCCTTTTTGATCACAGCGCCTCTCTTTTACCAGTCAACATTTTCTACTTTTATTTTTATATTAATTTCTCTACTGCAGAGATTAAGGTGAATAGAGGCACCGACAAAAAAAACTTCACATGAACTTCAAAGACTCAACACTTGATGGTCCACAAAATCCCCTTAAGTTTTAGAGTGCAGTCGTACCTGGCAAGGCAGTAGAGACTGATACACATGCCTCCAGTTAGAGTTCATGAAATGCTTGAGCTCCTCATGTTTACTTTTGTGATCCAAGTACAGAAAAGGCTTTTTCTCACATCATTCCCAAACACCAGCTGGCATGTTAAGAGTCATATGGTTGTTATGGTGATCCAAACATACCACTTTGCTCTGTGCTGCAAATCTCTTACACTGAGCTCTGGAAAAACTCAGTTTTTTTAACCTCATCCAGCTCAGTATCTAGTGGCAAACAATATTTTTACTGCAGGGAAACAAAAGGTTTCTAAATTTTTAGCAGGGACCACACTAGGTTTTGCATGACGGCATGTAAAGTGATTTGTGTAAATATACTAAAAAATGCGTGGCAAGGCGATTACTCTGTAATGAAAGAGCAAAGGGGTAGGGGGAAAGAAGTATTGAAAACATCAAAGAATAAACAGAAATTACTTCATCTGTGTGCATTAGTGTTGCTGTAATTAAAGCGTAGCTCTACATTTAGATCATAAATAGCTTATTGTGAGGTGTACATAAATAATATCGTCTCACATTCCCTTGTTTCCTCTGCTAAACAGTTCCTCTGATTTACTCCTTGTAAATCCTTGTATTTGAGCCTTTAAATTCCCCTCAGTCTCCATGTTGCTCTGCGTGGCTTAAATTCCCCTCGACCCCGAACCTCTACCACACCCACTTCCTATGACCTCTGCACCTTGACAACGCCACCGAGATTTTTCTGGAACTCTGTTGGGGTCTGTGGGAAGACTTGCTGTTTTTAGCTTCATAGATGAACAAACAAACAGCAGTGGTTCAATAAAATTTCAAGGTGCACCATGTGAATGTGGCTATACACAGGGGGGTCTGCCTTGGTCTCTGTTTGAAGGAGGCTAAAATGGGTTTTTATTCATGTGGATCCAGCTGTTCTTGAATATTGAAGCTGTTTTCCTTACCCATTTTCTGTGATTTCAGTCACTAGTTATATCCATCTCCAAGTAAGCAAAGCTCTGACAGAGTCTAGGTTAGACAACATGCTAAATTCAGATTCTTCAGATTTTTTTCCCTTTCATTAACCTGATATGCAACTTTCTTCAAGATGTTGGTAAAACACAAAGCTACGTAAAATAGGGAGCTGTTCCAATCCCCATAGTTAGATGTTTAAATAAAATGCTTTAACGCTGTTCTAAGTTTGATGCAAACAATGTCCACAAGAAATTAGCGGTTTTTGAAATCGTGTCCGTCAGACATTATTTGCATTACCGAAAATGTGACTATTCAAGCAGTGGAAATAACGCCTTTTTTCTCACCAGAAAGAAAAAGAATGACTAAAAGATGAAAATGAAATGTGTCAGACATGGCTCTTCTCAAGGGGTAACATGAAGAAAAGTTTTTGTCAGTGGAGCCCTGAACAAGTTTTCTTCCATTGCTCATTTCCATATCCATTAAAATGGAAACAGCGCCTCGTGTGCAACAAAACATAACTGCACATAGCAACTGACGCTGAGGTTGATATGGACAGAGATATATTCACTTTAAGCTAAATTCACAACACGGAGAGTCATATATTAATGGAAATGGTTTAAGTTTTATCAACCTGCATCATAAGGCAAAATATAAAAACAAATCTAAAATAAACAAACAGTATTTTTACTGAATCAGCAAGGATATGTTCCAAAAAGTTTGGAAGAATGCTGAGGTGTTAAAAAATGTGAACAAGATGAGACGCAGCACGTTGTCAAAGTAACTGTGAAATGGGTAAAAGCCTCACTCTTCCACTTATTAAAGTCAAAATTCTTATCTTTTATCTTTTCTGAAAAGCTAAATGGGGAAAAAAAACTGGGCGTACATCTATGAGAGGGGAGGATATATGTGTGTGTTGTACCTGTTTGCTGGTGTGGAGAACACGCCCAGGATGATGTCCCTGCCATGCATCCTGATGACGGGGCTGGTGGAGTGCAGCAAGTTGAAATAAAAGTGGGAATCTCCGGGAATGGAGCAGTTCAACCGGGCCTTGAGGAATGACGTCCACTGCTTCTCCAGGACGCGCTGCGAGCCACCCTGATCGCGTTTGCACACGCGAGCAACGCGCGACACCACCACCTGTGAAAGTCAGGCCAAAGCAGGGTGTGTGATTGGACTTCATAATATAGATAAAACCCTCGAAACCAGTGATAAGCTGGGGATGTTTGCATTTTATCTCCAAAAGGAGACATTCAAAAGCTCTTCGGCGCCGATGTGCTAAGTCGTTTGCATGCTATTTGCAATGCGATAACCCTGTTTTGACAGATCATTGTTTAATAATGCTAAAATCAGCATCAATTATTCATGAAAATGTCAGTGAATCCCAAAATTGGTTCTTTGAACACCCAATTCTGTCGCTGTTTGAGCATCCATTTACTCTGCTCTCTGTAAACACGTCAAAGCCAGAAACCTTCTGCAAACACTTCCCCCAGAATGTGAATTGCTCATTTATTAGATTTGGCACTTCACATGCTTTTTAAATACGCTTTAAAGACAGAAATTACTTTTTAATAAAGATGTGTTATCAGTACAGGAAATAGCATTAAGACTGTAACCATCACATCTTTGTCAGGGTAACAGAATCATGTTCTGTGTTTTGTTAGATCAGATACGCATGAAAAAAGTGAAAATAATAAAAGGTCATTGTGGCAGTGAGTAAAAGTGTTGATGCTCAAATGTAAACAATACTGCTGGTTCAGCTTCACCTTTCATGTTTGTATTCTGAACAATGCATTCATATATTCCACAGATGTCCTTTTAAAGTATGCGATGAAGAGACAGCTCCCTCCTCTGCATGAAAAATTCAGACACAAAAGAAGAAATACATTTTCATCTGATTTCCCTTCATACCTTTTCCAAGTAGTTGAACTCCATGGCTATTTCTCTGAAGAAGAAGTAGATGTGAGGTCCCCACTCCACAGCACTCACAAAATAGGGCTCTGTGTTGTTGTGGAGAAAGAATGCATAGATGGTTCATGAGAAATTACACATCCAAAAACGTCTCCGTTTGTGAATGCGGCATTAATTCCCACAACGCTGGAGTAACATGAGGGCAGGGGCACAGAGGCACCAGCCAGGCCTAATTTCATTACATGCTGAAAGGGGATTTCACAGCAAATAATAAGAGAATTATGTCTCACTGGCATTTCTGAGAAATGACTTTTATGCCGATTCTGGTAATAATTCAGCCAGGACTTTCTGCAACACGTGTTAACGGTAACGTCAAACTTGATGCGGCGGGATTTTGTATCCTGCAATCAGTCTGCTGAGTCAAACCTCAGCTGCTGACAAATCCATCAGGCTCCTGAGCAACGTGGACGCTCACTCAAACCTATCCAGCTCTGACCACAGCGGGAACAGAGGGCGTGGATTCTGAACACAGGATGCACTGCACAGCAGGGGAGCGACTCGCTTAAGAGCACAAACATACAAGCGCGTCTTGGCGAGCACGCGCATTCACACAAGCGTCTGTTGGTACCTCTGAACCACTTGGAGTCGTGCTTGATGGTGCGGAGAGCGGGGCTGTCCCCGAGGCTGCGATAAATCACCGCATCAATGGCCAGGAAGTCTGTCACCGTAGCTGTAAACAGATTCCCCTCTGAAACATACAAACACACACAGATACTGGTGAGCTGAACAGAATAAAAAAGCAACTATAAACAGAGAAATGCAAAAATTGACAGACTCCTGGTCACCCTGAAAATACTTCCGTCAGCTTTCGTTTTTATTTTTTTTATTTATTTTTTTATTCCTGCCGCATCTTGATCATTTGAGGTCTTTGGTTGTCTTGCTATTGTTCTCAGCAGAATATTTAATCTATTTTTGGACAATTTTGTGATTCAAGGACTGTCAGGCCTATAGTAGAATTCCCATTATGTACTTCTTGAGTTGGTTTTAATTTTATCTTGATGTGATATTTCCATGCATTTTTTTCCTAAGCTATATAATGTCTTCGCTTGTGATACATCCTCTCTGCCACTTCCTGCAACACCTTCAAGACTGATGAGTTGGAAAGGCTTGATTCTAGGGACGCTGTGCACATTTTCCAATTTCATTTTTATGCTGGAAGTATTAGGGACTGCTCAATCTGTGCAAAAATGCTGTGGCTTGTGTCAAAAACCTCTTTCGGTCAATTTGGTCAATACCACAATTTGGAGTCATCTCATTACTTCCTATTTTTAATTCATTACTGCAAACAAACCATTTTATGCCCATGTACCAAAAAATAGCTATTTTCTTTTGTTTTGGTCACATGTCTGTGTTTGTAATGTGACATTAGGACAAACAAGCACACCAAAATAACACACTTTGGATGATATTCATCGTGGATATAAGTGGATATTCATTGGTCACAGAGCCAAAATTCCTTTCATAAGGAAAGGTTTGTACAAGCTGAAACATCAGGTGGCTGACTGCTCTTTTCAGAAAATGGAAAAACATTACCAGAACTGCAACAGCACAAAATAGGGAAGGCGTCAAATTTAGAGAACTCGGGTGTTTTAGTCAGATCCAACTTCATCTATCGTGGGACTAATTTCATCAAAAGGAACCTCAGAGGTTTTTCTCTTTACACAATCTTTTCTTCAGATATGAATTCCTCACATTTCACTCTACAAGTGGTTCCCCTTTAAAAACCCTAAGCAGTTTCATACGGAGAAAACAAAAAAAGCCCCAACAAAACAGTGACTTTTAAAGAGCTTATCAGCATTTGGAGTTACAAATGGCGCAGATTTCAGTTTTAAGACACTAAATAAACAATAAATATCATTAAAAAAAATATCTTTTACAATAGGACACCAACACATTTCTTATCTCTTTAAATAGCTTAAATCACACAGACATATCACCTCAGGTGCACATGATAAACCAATCTGCTTATCATGATAAAGTGAGAGTGAACACCAGGGGGATCAAAAGAGCTGTTTTAGACTGTTTTAAGACTTTAGTGGCATCTGAGTCTGATCCACAACATAAAGAGCTCACAAATTAATTTAAAATCAGACATTTCGCTGTATGTATTAAAGTTTATAAGTGGAAAAGCAAGTTCACTATGAAAGCAGACTGAAAGATACAAGTCCCACTAACAGTATGGTAATAGGTTGCAAACAAGTCTTCATTATATTATTACAGGATCTCCATCCAAGGCTGTTATAAAAGTGCATAATTGTACAGTTAAAAAAACAAAGGCTCTTCAGATTTAACTTTTGCAGAAGAGAAAACTGTTGCTCTCAAAGAAAAACGTGAAGGTTAGAGTGAAGATTTCCAGAGAAAAAACAGACAAAAGACTAGAAGATCTGAAACAATGTTATTTGGACAGATTACTCTAAAAGTTGGGTTCATCTGTTAAATGCCTGCAGGATTCATGGTGTTTAAATGAACACTGAGGGGGAAATTCATCCATTTGTTTTAATGTATAATTACAACGAATTAATGTATAATGTATACATGTATGTATAATAGTCTAAACAAGACACATATCTTGTTTTACTTATTACATAGTCAGTATTTCAGAAATATGTAATTAGCAGCAGCAGTGATACAGTACTTAAATCAGATTCTAGATTTTTATATTTTTATCGAAATGCTTTAAGGTAGATGCTAAGATTTTTATACATAATATACATTCATACTGTAGAAACATTTAAGTAGAAATCTGCAATCAAGCTGACAAATGCTGAAAGCTGACGGCTTCATTTTTGAGTTACCACTGTTTGAATTTGAGAGCATCATCTACTTAACTATCTGCAGAGACAAACGATGGCGGCCTAAACTAATTCAGGCCATTATAATGATACACAATAAAGCAAAAATGTTTGTTATCGCAGACATGACAGCTGACAAGACTAAAATATTACTGCAATAAAAAAAAACAAAAAAACATGATGACTATTCCATAATGGCTCTCTGCAGTTTGTTTTCACAGACCTGATGATCACATTATCAGTGAAGTGAGGTAAACAGGAAAACTGCAGAGAAAAACTAATTGAAGCTGAACCAATACAGCATATTGAAGTGTCATGCATGAAGTTTCACAGAGGAACCAGGTTATTCCTTAGTTTTTCATCCCCGTCTGACAGTAAGAAACAGAGAAGAGGTGCATGGAGCCTGTAGGGAGTATCTTACCAGCAAACAAAGCAACGTTGGCGTGTTTGGGGTCATAGGGGCATCTCGCCATTCCATTGACTGGGTCTCCTATCATCTCCAGAGTGTCGCCCTTAAAAATCACGTACACAAACACAAACAGGCGGGAAAAAACAGGTTTCAATCATCACTCTCCAGACAATATAAATGCATCCATGGCAGCATCATGAAAACAAGCCACAAGAGAATGGCAATTAGACAGTGTTATGGAGAGTGCAAACTAATGACTCAGTGGTGGCAATTAGGCAACAAGAGAGTCACATTCTTGTACATAAATAAGAGACCAACACACACAAACAGGCACCCGCATGAAGTCTAGTTAATAATTCACACAAGTTTTCATCCCTTTATTATACTGTTCTGCATCTATATGGTGAAATCTCTGGTTCTGTGTCAATTACAGCACATGTATATTTAAAAGGTGGCCACAAGCACCTATTTCAGCCGTTTCTGGAGAAAAAAACCCCACAACTTTAAGTGCCTTCCATCCACCGTCGAGAGCAAAATCATTTATAAATGTCATTTCATTAAAACAGAGCTATAAATAAAAGAGCAGCTTGCATTGCTAACTAGTCCCCTGAGAAGCAGACAGCCTATCAGGCAGAGACAGGTGTTGTAGGGCGTCATTAGTGGCTGACAGATAATGGGCCAGGTTTGTTTCTATGTTCCAATGTTGCACCAAGTCTGAAATGCGAGAGAATGAAAATAACACTGATACAAAAAGAAAAACAATCTTTAATGGAAACACCCCCCCCCATCCCTCCAAATTTTCCGACACTGTTTTCTAGCTCCAACTACTACACTGCGTATATTCCCTCAAAATCTCTGCAGAATGATGCGAAATCAGCTGAACCCATTATTAATATTTATGTGTATTTTCTTCCCCCCTTCAGCGAGTCTTGGGTTGTTGCCGTAATTGAGTGAGACAGGGATCGCTTGGGAAAGTGGAACGAGCTGTGTGGAGGAGGATTCAGGTGAGCTGAAACTTGATGGGTGGAACCTTCAGATTCTGACAGTTGTTTTTATGCCACAAACTGTTGGCGTAAAGCTCTGAAAATGTGAGTTAATTAGCTGAATCAATGCATTCGACTTGTTGCCTTAAACATTGAGTCTTTATATGTTTATTTCTTCCTTGCAAAAGTGTTCATACCGCTGGAACGTTTTTGCATTTTGCTGCGTTACAACCACAAACCTTGACATGTTTTATTAGTGCTCTACATAGCAGGCAAACAAAATTAGTGCATAACTATGAAGAACAGAAAAACCAAAATCTAAAAAGTGTGACGTGGATATGAAATTACTTTACTCTCAAACCCTAAATAAAATGCAGTGCAACCACTTGCCTGCAAAAGGCATATAAATAATAAAGTATGCTTTTTTAATGTGTGTGCATTAAAATTGATGGTAAGCTAGAAAGAGAAACTCCAAATAAAATACACCAAAGTTTTTGGTTGTAATGTGACAAATTGTGAACAGATTCAACAGGCTGAATATTTTTGCAAGTCACTTCATTTGGAATTTGTTTTTCAAATTTCTTTTTTTTTTTTTACCACGAGTAAAATAATTAAAAAAAAAATCCAACCAAGTAAACAAGTCATGTCTCCAGCCTTCCTCTGAGGCCACTTTCTTCAACCTCTTCTTGTTCTCCCTGATTTTCTGCCTTTGACTCTTTAACGGCAGGCCTGAAAGTTTAACCACCAAGAAATAACAAGCTTTGTTCCCATGAAAAACAAGGAACTAAAACTGCCAGACGGAAAGGATAAATAGCTACTTGGGAGGAAGTCAACACCTCCTCAAGTGCCAAACAAACAACCCAAATCAAGCTCTAAGCTTTCACCTGAGTAGACGAACTAATTGCACTGCTGAAGCAACTCTCTCATTGCAAAACATAGATTGATTTATCAATTTATGTTAAAGCAATTCTGTGAATAACTGAGTTATTAGCTGGACCACAAAATGTCTGACGAAGTTACAGTAGAGCCGGCAGATGTGGTGCGGTTGCTTACAGTGTAGTTGGCGCAGAGCGGGTTGAAGGCGTTGGTGCCACACAAAAAGAGGCCCCCCTGTCTGCTGAGCAGCACCTTGATAAAGTTGCGGCATTCATCCTGTAGGAAGGAAAAAGACAGAAAAAGAAGGGACAGTTTAATCTGTAGCAGGAGTTAAGAAACAGAGCAAAATTGTGGTGCAGGGGAAAAAAACAAACAAACACAGAAACCGATTATCCAAAAAACAGTGTGAATTGAAGCTTTTTAGCTGCCTGATGTGAGGAATTATTACACCATTAACGCTGTCAATCATATCGATACACTCCAAAGAAAGCCTGCAGAGACTTTAAGTATCTACCTGCTACACACATGTGCACATAGACAGCTGTTTTTGATTGACAGACTATAATCTAAACCAGCCTCAGGATTTTCTTTAACGAGCAACAGACTTAAGGCTAATTTCAAGATGAGGAATCAAACTCTCCTCAAAGCCAGCTGGGTGACTCAATCAAGTTGTGTCGCAGTATCCTCATTCCATGTTTGTTCCTCAGAACGAGTCGTCGTGTTGTTTGTAAAGCGCCAGATAAAGAGCCGCTTTCCCCCACTGCAACAAGCAGCCATGAATGTAGGCACAATGAAAGTTAATCCCTTTTCATTCTGCTCCCTCAATAAATGTTAACACAGATAAACTCGTACTTAGGCACGCTGGTATGAAATTCAACGTGAATGATGTGTTGTACCTGTATTTGTGTAGTTCCTTCCACAAGTATTCGTACCCGTGGAACATGTTCGCATTTTGTGACGTTCCAATTACAAATATCAGAGCTTTTTATTAGGAATTCTTGTGATAAACTAAAAAGAAATAGTAGATTACTGTGAAGTGACAGGAAAAATGTCACCTGAAAGAGGTTTTCAAAAAAATAAAAATAAAAAATCTACAGAAAGAGTTCACATTTTTCCACAATTAATTCTTACAGCAGGTTTTCATAATCATTGTGTGTTTTGCTCCATTTGGCTTACATTGTTTTCACTTTTACATATCGAGCTTCCCTGTCCCTTTTGTAAAAAATGATCCACAAAGCACAATGCAGCCACCGACATCTGTTGCCTATTTTACCATGGGGATAGATGGTTCTGGGTAATTAAATTTAGCTTGAGTTTAAATTTAGTTTTATTGCTTCACAAATTAAATGCCATCTAGGGTCAATTTTTGGACTAAATTTTATTTAGCAGTGTTAATATGTGAATAAAAATTCACCCATCTAATACACAGATTAACCCGGTTCAAGTTCTCTGAATCGTCTTATGGAGGTGATTGGTTAAATAACAAATAATAATAATAATAAATAAGGCTTTTAAGAAAGTAAAAGCAAATGAAAAGATTTGCTTTTTATATAGAACACATTGAATTTGCAGATGCGGCATGGCAAAATGTGAAAACGTTAACAAGTACACAGACTTTTACAAAACTAATTATCTGAAGAAATCTTTTTAAAGCACTGGGAAGAAATTTCAGTTGAAACTTTAAGATAAATGGCAAACATTTGTGACAGCAGCTTGCATTTGCAAAGACGAGCAAGCCACCTGTAAGTGGGTGGTGATACATAGCACATCAATGGTAGTCAACAACCAGCAAATCCCCTTCCTCAAATGGCAAGTGTCCCAGCCAGCATGGCACCAGAAGTGACACACACACACGTACGCACACACGCACACACACAAATACACAAACACCAAATGGGGTCTACTTCAAGACCAACACCTGCACTGATGTCATCTGAAAGAGCAGTGGGGCTGAAGCAGAGGCTGCAGACGAGGTGATAGCTGATATGTCAAAGCAAAGTGTGAGTGTGTGTGTGTGAGACAGGGATCAGAGAGAAAGCAGTGATATGGGAGACGAGTGAATGTTATTCCAGATGCTCCACCCTTCACTTCTCCCTCCCCTCCGCTCCCTGCAGGGTTCTCGTTTTTCACCGGAAAAACAGACACAGGAAAGAAGGAAGTGTTTTCATCTTCGAGGATGCAGGGCTCTGGTGCTTGGGGTGTTTGGGGTGTGTCAAGTTCGAGCCGTTATTTCTAATGCCGCAGCAATATGTGACAAACTGAGTTGAGGCTGTGCCAGCTTATCTGAGTGCATGCAACTCACATACATGCGGCATGCGAGTCGTACAGTGCCTGTAACTCATCTGGCCATGTTTATCAGAGCACAGATGTAAGCTCACATTGGGGAACCATTTGCATGCTGTTTGTTGTTGGGTTGTCAGCTTGGTTTGATCGGCAATGACAAAGTCAGATGAAGCACTCCTAATAACAACCCAGTCCAACTGCCAACATCTCAGAGAGGGGCGTGAATACTAAGACCCAGACCACTGCACAAAATGTCTTCATTTGGTACTGATTGTACAAATAAAATGAGCGATTTCAAGATTGCAGGGTAAAAACAACACTTAGAGCCTTTGTAGCATCAACAATTGAACTCTGATTGCCATTCCCACTTTGGTACCATCATCAAAATGTATGCAGAGCTGCATACGTGCAGCATCCATTTATCCGAATTCAAATATCCCAGGAAGTGATTCCGCACTTCCAAGAGGGAGTCTTTATTCAAAGCCTAATTCTGCACACCGAATTAAAGCTTTATTATGCTCTCCACACAAAATCACAAACCAATTATAAAGGATCAAACAGTGAGTCACTGATTTAAATAATTACATATAAATCCAGAGGCTGTGTGTCCTGTTGTCTGCCTTTTCTCCCACTGCATTCCTCTCTTTTTTGCACATTCGCTTGTGCAAAATCCTGACAAAATGCCACGTCTACAAGCTGGCAAAGTTTCCTAAGACTCAAACTGCAAACCTTCTCCCATTCTCTGTGTAGTCATGTTGCCTGTGTCCTATAAGCTAACCTGCAGCAAAAAAGAGTAAACAAGAGCAGAAAACCATGTTGTTTCTATTTATATTAATAACTAAATCAGGTGCGGTCAATCTGGCTCGTCACAGTGACATTTCAAACGATTTCATGGAGAAATAATTTAAGCCTATATTTAATATAGATTACACTCAATTATAATTTTTGATCTATTGTTCTTGATTGTTTTTTTATTTATATATTCAATAAATTAAATTAATGTGTTCATTTGTAATGTAATTCAAAAACACTCCATCTCATTCAGTGTTGGGATGGCTTATCCTTAATACTGATACAAATTAGTTAACCTGCAATAATGATAAATTTGACTTCAGTTATCAAACCTCTTAGAGTACAGATTTAAAGTGTAAATACATAAACTGTAAATACAATAAAATAAATACAATTAAACGAGCAGTATGCAAATGTGTTAACCGCTTTTTTAATAAAAAAGGAAAAACAGAAGGTTGAGACGCTGGAAATTATTATTATTTTTCAAAACAAGGTAATTAACAACTCTAGTTGTTATCTGTTGTGTTCATCAGAGAGACAGTCTATGGGAAGCATGTTTCTTTTTTACAAATAGTGCTGATCTGAAGGTTGAGTTTTAAACAGATTGTGTCCAGAATGTGTGGTGTCTGCAGAAATATTAGTTGCCCTGTTCTGACCCTAAACCTGTTTGCAAATCCCCTGAACTACTTGTGTGATACTTTAGGAACCATTTTCACTGTCATTTTGATTAGATTTTCTATAACTACACCTTTTCCATTTTAAAATAGTAACCGCAACTATTGCATGATGTTTAGCAGTGCAGTTAAACTGCTTGAGGTGGTTATTGTAGTAGAATAACTTTTCTGATTAAGGGTAAGTTTTACTTTTTTGTTTCTCTGAGCCTCTGACGGTGTGCAGATATAGATTCGTGACCAATACATCACATATTCATCCAAATAAATACAACAAAATACTGTGATAAGTCCAAATTGCCCATCTATAGTGGCTTGTGGTACTTTTGTACCTTCATACAGAAGCACATTCCTCAGCATGAATACTGATGTAGCTGTTAATGTCAGAGAAGATGAGTGGAAAAGATGCATAAGCGAGGATATGTTTGGATATGCAAATCTGCAGTAATATAAGCCAGACTCTGAACAGGTAGCACATTTCAAATCATCTACTCGCTCTGGAGAAAGATAATAACCAGGCCACTTTTTTTTTTCTCTGCAGATGTTGAGTGAGCAAGTGAGGTTCCCAACAGAGCCACACATCCGCCATCTTTCTTTCACTCACACACAAAATAGTCTCATCCAAAAAGCATTTATGGGGATATAAATGCGGCTGACTCACACAAAACCCCGGGACTAACAACGAGCTCTCTGTTGCTACAACACATTGTCTCCAAACAACCTGCAGCAGAAAGACACCATTAAAAAACTGAGGGGGCTCCAACTTTAGCATCTGCTTCTCATCTATTGTCTGGAACTCAACCTATTGCTATTAGATGATAAACAGCTTTTCATTTGACCAAAGCCTGGACTTGAAGCTTGTCCTAATATTGAGAAGAAAGAAAATAAAAATAAAAAATCTTTATGTGTTTTACCAACAGCGGCAATCAGCATTCCTCTTTTGAGTAACAAAGTTACCACACTGTTTATAATAGTAAAACATTTGGCTTACATTGTTTTCACTCTTTAGGGAGTAACAACAACATATTTGCTGTGTGATGAAACATAATAAAATGTCCCAACGTTATCATTATGACCTCACACAGTAGGAGTCATTTGTGGGAGAACATTGGTGAGTCGTTTTTTTGGGGGGGGGGTTTTAGCAAGCAGCTTCTCTAAATCTCCAAAGTTTCCATTACATGCCTGGCTGGTCCCCTGATGTTCAAGGTGCGTGCTGTTCTCCCAAGAGCAGCTATGAGCCAGAACTCTCCCACACACATGAACTCATACTGTATACAGAGTAGACATACATACAAAGCCCTTTCTGAAAACCACTTCTCTGCTCATTAAGGACAGGTCTGTTTATTATTTTCAGGGAAAAAAAACAAAAAAAAAACAATCCCTGATGCACAATTCTGACTGAAAACAGAGCGACGCTCTGTGGCAGGAGCACAACGTGAGTCTATGTTTGTACGGGCGTGGGTGGGGGATAGATTAACAGCGGTACTAATTTAGCAGCAATGTGCTCTTCCAAGTGCTGTGGTCTTACTCAGCATGTTAAAGCCAATCTACATCCCTCTGAAACCCCTTTTTACTGTTTGACAGTAATTCTGACTAAACTGACCACAGGCCTTGAACAAACAATCAGTCGCACGAGGAGCGGCGGAGTAGGGGAGATGTGCTAAGTGAAAAGGAGGGAAAAGAGAAGGGATCTGAAGAGTTTTTCAGGTACGTCAGTCAGACCCTTAACGACCAAACTCCCTGTTGACAACAAACATCCATCCCAGACTAGTAAAAGAAGAATTTTGAAAAGTACTTGTATAAATAAAGACCAACTGTTAAAGCTTTAGAGCCATCAAAAACCTCAAAACAGACACACTGTTCTGGTATGTGGGTGTAACAATACATTACTGAAACATGTTGGTATGTTCCATTCGACGAGGGACTTAAGTGCACCGAAAGAATGCAGCTTTCTTCTAAACCTGCAGCACATTTAAACGCGAAACCAAAGTGCAAAACTCTTCTAAGACTCCTCAATATATTGCGGCTATATTGTCATCTCAATATTAGTGTCATAGTTTACTATGAGTGTCACAAAGCGCTCTATAAAGACATTTTTACTAAAATATTCATGAGTTCACATGTTGCATGACAATAGGAGTCTGGCAGCAGCGTCACATCATTAATCAGATTTTAAGCAGTTTTATGAGCAAGAATTATTAAACAAAACCTGATTTTTTAAAATAATTTGAAGGAAATACAGGCTAAGTATTTCATAGCTTGTAAGCTATTAAATGGAGTCATGTCCACAAATAAAACTTAAAACTCTTCTTGCAATGAAAAAGCCTCCTATTAACCTTCTCTGGCGGTGGCTCGGATTTCCCTGGACTTTGGAGCATCTATAATGGGCCATCACAGAGAATAAATCAGTATTCCAGGTCTCTCTTTGCCCTTGGCAAAGCTCGTTTAAACTTCTGTAATTGTGGTGTTATTGCAAGAAAGCACGCTGAGATTTTAGATCAAGATAAGCTGCCTTCGAGATGACATGCTTTCCAGGGATTTCAAAGCAATTTTTAAAAAAGACAGAGCAAAACAGTTTTCTGCACACATTACAAAGAGAAGGCAGTGAAATAAGAGGACATATATTGGAATGCCATTATCACCTGTATTTAATAGAGAAGGTTTCAGAATTGTGAACAGGAATAATAGCATCTACAAACTTTGATATTCCTCGGGGTTTATTTTCAGAGCTAATGAGGCAAAAACACCTGAGACATTAACACTGTCAACACTGCACCACAGACAAAATAATATTGTCTAAATTTTGTTTGGATTGAGCTTGTAACTTTGGAATGGACGTATTGCTGATAAAATGCGGCTGCTCAAGAAAAAACATGAAATGACTTGAGTTTACAGCATCTCTATTTTTTTTATAAGTTAAACTACAGTCAGTACAGAACTTATTTCGCAGTGGATAACAACTCAAAAGCTTACAATGCCATAGCATCATCATGTTGTAAGTGTTTTAATCATAACTGGGTAAAAACAGGAAAAAGATCCAGTGTATGGAAACATCTTAATTCAAATGTAAAGGGCTGCAGCTACTTCATTAATTGGGGAAAGATGTTGTGTAAATTGAACTGTTTGAGCTTCATGTTATAAAGTTACAGTCTCATCAAAAATGTACCTGGAATGTTGCTTTGATTGTTTCATGCATGTTTGATAAATCCTTGAATCTCCCATGACAACCTTTTGGAAGTCTGACTGCTTGGTCAGACAATGTGCTGCCTATTTCCCCAAAGCTCCTCCTCTGAGCTGCCGTCCCCCATCGATCCTCCACCTCACAGAGCACACGTCCCTCATGACTCCCTCACTCAGCTCCTCCAGACTAGCAACAGCAGCAATTAGCAAACACTTGGTGAAACTTCGAGTCTGCTGAGCTCATCATGCAAACTATTTCACAGTCCAGCGCTCCTGAGTTGCAAATGGCATTATAGAAGATAATTGTTCTAATGATATGTTGGAGGTGCAGTGTCGGAAAAAGAAGGCACTTCTTAAAGAGATAAAGGACAATTTCAAGGTGTCAAATTACAAAGTAACATTTCCTTTATGTCATGTTTAATATATGCACCATTTCCATAACAGCTGAAGGTAACATAGTTACTATATTGTACTATAAAATCACACTAGCTGCCTGAAAAACACACAACTGCCCCTTTGACATTTTGTGACTTGGCTGGTAGGGCATTCGTAAGATCCATCCTTCGCCTATACCCACTTTACTAAGGAGGACGTGGTGGGGTCTTTCACCAGTGGTTAGTGGGCAAGAGACGGGGTTGACCCTGGAGGTCACCGGTCACTCGCAGAGCAACTTGGAGACATACTAACAACCAAGCACCGACACACTGATATCTAAGAACAAAGTATGATGAATGAGAAACCAACTGGCCTAAATCTCATCTCTATGGACTGTGGGAGAAAGCCGGAGTACTTTGAGAGAACAACAAGGAGAACATGCAAACTCGAACCTTGAACCTTCTTGCAGCAAGGCAACATTTATTATTTAGCAGCCATCAAACAGCAAAGAAACTGATTTGTTTTTCCATGCTCAAACCAAGAAAATGTGCTTTGGTTGGGCAATTTAAAACCCAAGAGCTTGATCAAGGCAATATTGATTAAACAATCTTCCTAAGTGCTGGTTATAGCAATGCCCAACCACTCTTTAGAAGTGCATGACTGTGTTTGCATGCAAATGCCTGCAGTCATTGCTTGATGCTGGCATGGAGCCATTCTACTTTATTTCTTGCTTCTATAGGAGTGAAGAGAAAAAAATGAAACAAGGAGAATATATGACAGAAAGAGACAATCAAATGCCAATGACGCAAAAGAAGGCGACTAACAAGCAACAAACTGATCTGTAGGAAAGGTGAGTGAGGCCGGTGGTGGCAACAATCCATTGGTCAACAAAATGAGAGGAAAACAGCAAGAGACATAGGATATTGAATCTTAAGCCTAATTAAGGCAGAATACTGTGTCCTTCCTGATCAGCCAAGCAGAAATATTTAATTACAAAACCAATTCTGAGGTGGCAAGTGTATCACATCTGACACAACCTTCCTCCAAGCCGAACAGGATATTTTCAGAGGGCAAAGAGGAGGAGTGAAGACAAGGAAGGTAAAAATAAAACGACAGCCTTGATTCGGGGGGATTAGGAGAAAAAACGGGTTTAGGTTGGACAGAATGAGGAAGAGTATTAGAAAAACTAACTTTGAAGTATAAATGCCCAAATATATACATACTTGAACTTTGGTATTGTAGTTTATGATAACTGTAATAATACAGATGATGCATGCACTAAGTTAAATGAACATACTTATAAAAAAAGAATAAAGATTCCAGGAAATTTAAATACTTTCAAAAGTCCTAGGAGAGTATTTATCTAGGTATCCAGGTTCGCGGCCTGTAGTGTGGAAACCATTCTCATATGCTTTGTCATCTATCTGAATACACTGAGATTCACACTATGCAACAATCAGATATTTATTAGATACACCTGGGACCTTTAGCCTCAGGTGTAATGAACATACATGCTTTGCTGTAAACAAATGTAACTTTTATACATTAAGTTGTAAAACTGCACTATCACTATTTGTCTGCTCCACACTCTACTGTATGTTTAAGCCCTGATAATGCATATATTAGACTGCATTATCAGTCCAATAAGCGTTTTAAGTTAAGGAGCCTACGGAGGCACTTAAAGCAGGAACTCAGAAACAGAAGCAATAGGTGCTGCTGACTGTGCAAAGACTCCCCTGAGACAGTCCAGTACATAATAGCTGGGTATAAGAGGCTGGCAGGCAAAGTGAATATGGGGTGCCATTGCAGAAAGGCTGGAAGAGAGGATGAACATCTGTCCTTAGAATAGACTAAAAGTCTTCCTGTCCAATTGGGAGGTACCACCAAGGATGATTGGAAATTACAGGACAAAGGGTCCTGTGGGACTTCCAGCTCCAGAATGACAATCAAATGAAGGGGAACCAACCATAGACTGTGGGGGAGAACACCACCAAGACAATGATGCAGAAGGAAAAGACGCTGATTCCATGCAACATCAGAAATAAGAAACTCAAGCATGAAGTAGATCTACCCCCCAAACCACAAAACAAACAAATGTAAGTCGAGATATTGTCAATACATATGGAGTCCAAAATTATTCATATCCATGGCAGTAATCTTTGATTCTAGACTTTATATGACCAGAATATACCAAAAGTCCTGACTTGAATGTAATGGAGAATGCATAGAGGGAACCAAAGATTAGGGTGATGACACTGATCCCTTCCAGCCCCAAACATTAAAAGCTCATTACCAAAGGTAAATGATCAAAATATCAGCGAAAATATACAAAACCTGGCCCGAAATTATAATTTTGACTGTCATAATATTAATAAAATTTTTGATTGACTTTTAAGAACTATACACATTTTCAAAGGGCTATATTTAAAAATGTCAATAAAAAAAAGTTTAATTTTCACCATGTATTTGTTTTACATAATTATATTATCTTTTCATCATCTTTCCTGTCCCATTTTCAATCAGAGAAAATATCTGGTTGAAAATGATTTTGATGACTGTGAACATGTTTTGCATGAACCCATTCAGAATAAAAACAATAATGATTGTCATTACCATGTTTGGAGAAGTTTGCGAGCTAATAGACTGGTTTGAACATTAAACAAGTCTGGCATTAATTTTGCCAGAACATTATTCTGGCAACATTAAATTGTGTCTTGTCTGGGGCTGAACAGCTGCTGCAAGCTGAAAACTTTTTAAATAAACTTCAGCTACCTCATACAGAAAAAAAGTCACCAATTATATATTTTTAACAACAGTTTCTAGCTTAAATCCTTTGCTGTGTTTGTACCAATTTGTAGGATTCATGTTGGATTTGTGTAACGCCATGTAAACCGTGAAGTTTTATCTTATTGTTCAGAGCAGGCGTTATCTTTAATTTGAATAAGTATGTCTTTTCTTCTCAGTTGCTATTGTGTCTTAAACCTTGACATATTACATATCCACATATCAGACACTACATATTAGATTAAGGTATAAGGTATTTTTAAGTTGAAGTGGCTAACTGAATACACAATTAAATTCACAATTTTGTCAAAAAAATATGCAAGAGGTAAATTAAAATTTTGGTGGCAGTGGTGAATTTAGAACATAAATAAATTTTTATTCTGCACTCCAAAATTGGAACTAAATATTGTTAGTTTAAAAATTTCAGCAAAGTGACAACAGATCTTCATCTTTTTTGGAAGGAACAATGAATTTCATTGTTTATCATATTTTCTTCTTGTTGTGTTTTTAAAATGTGAATATTTCTGCACTATTTTATCAAACATAAGAAGTGTTTAAAAGAAAGAGTTCATGTGGAAAATAGCAAGAACCGTTGACCTTAAAGTGACTAAAGGTTTACATAAATCTATGCATTTCTATGGGCATCCATTGAAAAGCGCCTGAGCCCTTAGAGAGCTGACTGAAAGGACCTGGCAGTGTTCTTATCTTCCTCGCGTTGCTGTGTGACTCACGGCATTAGCAGGCAGCACAGTCATTAGGGGCAAGAAGACCTTTCATATCTCCGTCAGCCCCACAGCCCTCCTCAGGGTCGGCCAGCAGGGACTCACACTCTCCCCGCCTCTTCCCTCCTCTGAGCTTCAGCTTTTTGTCTCAGTCCCTCGATCCTCCATTGTGCCTCCGTTTGGCACTGTCTCACACAGATTTAATGTCAGGTGTTCTCTCGCTGTGTTAAATAAGTCATTTTTTTCTGTGCCTGAGGGGGAGACAGCCGCTGTGGCCCCCTTCAACCACATCCATCAACCCCTGCATGAAAACTACCCGCACACACATGAACTTAAAATGCGCTGTTTATGTGTGGCAGACGGCAGCGCGGAATATGAGTGCTGGACATATAAGAGGTATTCAGGCGTGGGCTGCCGGCCGCTATTGGGACATATCACCCCGTCTCTTCCTCGCCACACTGGTTTTCTGACACCCACGTACATTTAGTGAGGACACAAACCGCGGTGTTAACCCACGATGGAGGGACAAGTTTTAAGCAGAAAAAAATAATTTTATTATTTCCTTCCTGTGTGAGTGAGTGGCTCATAAAAAGCAGGACTTCCATAGATCAATTTATATTCGAAACTGTGTTTTCTAGTATGGATAATACATGCTGTGGTTTCAACATGCACTCTTCAAATGCATTATCCAAATTATTCAAACAAAAATAATGACAACTGACAAAATTTTTTTATTATTTTGTAGGTGCAAGATAACAATCAATAAATTGGAAGCTTTTCCCACTAAAGAAACAGCTTGCTGAGAGGCATGCCAAGTTAAACATAATGAAAAAAAATTAAATGCCTGACAGTATTTTCCAAAATTGCTGATATTTTAGCATTAATTCTTCATCCCTATTAGTTTTAATTTAGACAGACACCTTAGTTTAATAGAACTTATAATAAGCACTAGTTACTAATCTTTTCTACATTTGCAGAATTGCCTTTAGCATGAGGCATGTCATTAAATCAAGTAGAACAGATTTTTCTTTTCCCTCGTCACTTAGGAACGTAGCATCTTCTGGGGACATTGAATTTAATTACAGAAATCAAAACCTCAATTAGGCATAGACCAGTTTCCCATTCCAGGGTATTAAAAAGTTATAATTTTAAATAGGTTAAGAAATGTCCATCATGCTGTTCCTACAAGATAAAGACTTTTCAATGAGATGCCAGAGAAGGTGATCAGAGTGTGGTAATGCAGCAGAAAGTGGACCGACTCAAACAACACTACGCCGCTCACTTACTTATGATGAAACTAAACTAAAAAAGTTGACATCCATCACCCTGTTTAGCTAGTTAATCAGTAACTAGATGGCTGTACAGTTTATTAAAGAGCAGAACTACATAAAGGTGTAATATACTTCACAATAACCAGATTTTATACATATCACTATATTTAGCAGGTCTATATTCGACTCAAAACAAGAATAAAACCAGGGCGTAGATAACAATAAAATATTTTTTTATTATTATTTGAACAGCTATAGGATTATTTGCTTCTGTTTCGTTTTAAATACAAGCAGTCAAATCATTTTTGTTTAAAGATTTTTGTTTAAAAACAGTGGAGCCATGACATTTTTACTCATGGCTACTATAAAATGATAATCTCATATTTACTTATTTGCAAATATAAGGAAAATAATAAACTAGACCAATGCACACAGTGCTATATCAGATAGCTCATCATGAATCCAAGCAAAAGTGAGCTTAACTTTGACTAGACTCTCTGATTAGACTCATTGGTGGTTCGATTTGTGAACAGCTGACTGCAAAATCCCAGTGAGACCTTAAAATGTATAAATATAAGAGAAATGTATGAAGGAACTGTGTCTTACCTCATGTTTGCCCTTCATCCTGCAGATCCTGATGTCATTTTTGTTCGACTCCCATGTTCTTTTCTGTAAAGTAAAAGAGACCCAAATTATCTCAGTTCGTGAGCTGCACATGCATGTCTCTGCAGACAGAAAGCAATATCTCTACAGAGGTTGTAAATGCTACGCGTGTCTGTCCAGGAGACGTACTTTGCTGTAAAACATCTCATCCCCAGCACTGTTGTCCAACTCCACCCGGAAAAGATCGTCCCTGCACAGAGAGACAAAGAGAGAGAAGGTGACTGAGTGAGCTGAGTTTGTCGGCATTATCCACGGTTTCAAAGGCACAGGGCTACTTTAAGCAGACCATCAAACATTACTGTCTGTACGTGGAAAATGGATATTATTGCAGGCTCAGTATCTTCCATGTTTTTGGAGTAAATCCAAACCACACATTTAACACAAACTCACAGCATGAAGTCCCCCCCTGCGTATGCTACCGCTGTGTATCCTTTTTCAGCCACTGTACAAGTTTGTGTTGTGAAGTTTATGATTGCAATGTGACAAATTGTGAAAAGGTAAGGGTGGCATGTCTGAATCTAATGTGCATAAAAACTTAGAAGGAGAATATTTCTAAGTTGTGCAGAATTATGCATAACTGCGAAGCACAGAAATTAGCAACATTTATTTATTAAATAAATACATTTCTCAGACAGACCTTCAGATCAGAGCTTTGTGGTCTTCCACTTGTCTGCAACCATATGAGAAATGATACCAGACTAAGTTGCAAAGTCTCATATTCCATCTCTAAACTTTTCCCTCTGATCATTAGACTTGACTTGCTGCCTTGAATTTTCTGCTCAGCCTCCCAATTCAGGCTTATCAGTCATACTGAAAAGCCTGTAATTGAATTAATGAATGTTTTAATCAAGTGGTTAGACTGAGGCTTTCACACCCTCATGCTGCCCACACATAGCCCAAAATCCTAATATCGTGAATAAATTCACAAAACTCCAAACACTGCTTTACTGCACTTTTAATCCTTGGCTAATTGTGTGGCAACCTTGGATGTTCCTGTGGAAAATGCCAACCGAACAAGAGTTATGCTGGGCAGATAACAGCCATCGTTTGCATATTGATTAAGGCCGATGAATCTGTTGGGATGGATCTGAAGTGAGGGCTTCAGCTGAGCACAGGCCGCGCTCCGAATGGCCTTATCTGTAAATCTCCGATAGCCATGTTAGTGCTGTGGTATCGATCCCGTTTCTCATCTGTGCTGCATGTTTGCTCTTGCTTTCACCTTTCCTCTGACAGATGGAGAGGTTATCTCTGTGTACTACCTGTGTGAATCCTGTTAAAAACTGAGAGAGAACATCAAGTTGTGTGTGGATTTACACCGGATTTTATGAAATGAGAAAACTTTAGGAGTGAGTGTCTATTGAGACTGCAGGTGCCATCATTCTTCTGAATAATTTATCTTTATTCCCTGTTGCTCTGTTAGAAGATTAGCACCCTTAGTCGGCCTTGCAGATCTCAGGGGTAAAGAAGTGTTGGCTCATTTAACCCCCTGCTTAACAGGTCAAAGTCTCAAAATGGTGTGGAGACGAGAGTTGAGGCTAATCTCTCCAAGGCTGCATCAGCATTGCATCTGAATAAATACAGTGAATGAAGCTCAGTAAAACCGTGCAGCCGTTGTGGTTTGAAAATGTTTAAAAATATTAAGTTAAAGACTGAACCAAGAAACATGTTGTGATCCCTGAAGTAGTCAATGGAAGTGTGAGAAATCACATGTGTCAATCTACAAAAAATATTAGTATTCTTCTAAACTGCAAAGCATATTTGTTTTCATAGCAGAACCACCCTCAGACAGCTCTTCTTGTCTTTCCCATGCTGTCTGAACAAAACAAATGACCCACTAACTCTGGGTCTGGTTAAATAATAGAACTCAACTCCTCTTATCTTTATTAAATTATTTTTCCTTTAAGCTTATTTTTAAAATGCCAGGTCATTATTATGAAAATTAGTGGGGAATGAAAAGCAGGAAAAGCAAAGAAACGATAATCTGACCAATTAACTGTGATGCGAGTTTTTGCCTCTATAATTGCATTTGATAAAAAAAAAAAAACAACAACAAAAAACCAAACAATTTAAGTAAGAGTGGATGCTCTCATTACAGAGATCATAAAGGTATGTTTCTAAAAGAGCAAAAATTCACTACATTATGTGAGCAGGGATTCAAATGGCTCACCTAAGTTGTTTGGTAATTGAATCTCAGTTAGAAAGAGAGCATTTGTTTAAATGACATCTTAGAAATAAATTGTAGTAGAGAGTAATCTCCCTTTTCAGGAAGGTAATTCAGTGTTTCCTGGCCAAAAGGACTTTATAGAACATGCCCTGAAACTCCTTATCTTAGTCTTTAAGAAAATTAAACCAGTCCCAGCAAGATTAACTACAACATAGATACTGCAGGATAATTTCTTAAGGCCCTCTTGTTGAACTGTTCAGTATTTATGTATTTGGAGGCTATTCACCAGATGTTTAGTTAAGCCCAGGTAGGGAGCGCTTTCCCTCTTGGAACAGCCCCTGGCTCCTCTCATCCTCATTAGTTTGGTCTAAGATTTTACACCAAGTTTCATATTTCACTCTGTCAGACCTTGTTTTTGTATTCATAATATGCGTCTCCCCATTACCTGTCTCACATTATTAATGGCATCATCCCCTCCGACCTCGGTATTAGAAAGTCAACATTTGCTCCAGATAAACTGTCAGCGTTTCCTAAATTTTTACTTGACCACCTCATGAACCTTCTTCTTATAGCTCAGCCACACAGCAGCAGAGCTGAGGTCAAGACCTCTAAAGCCTCACATTTTTCTTTTTTGGATCTGCTGTCTTTAGTAGCTGCTGCACTGTGCAGTTCAGTGTGCGAGCTGCAGAAATACTTTCTAGTACACTGGAGAGAGGTCACTCTAATAAATAGAACAAGGATGGATTGAATCTGTGTTAGACTGACTTACAGTGTTGTGTTTGAAATTGAAGACAAAAATCATTCAATTTTAGGTCTTGAATTGCTTGTTAAACAGAATCTTCTATTCTGCGAGTCTATCAACAACAATAAATACTACTAATAAAAAATAAAGCACAATGCATACAGTACATTCACAGCAATACTAGAGAGGGTTGGGTCACCAAACACAAGTAAACAAAAACTGCAGTGCTTGTTTGAGGACAACCATACTCCAACCCTTCCTTGAGTATTATGACTTTTTTCAATTATCTTTACCTTCTTGATGATGAAGGAACTAAAAAAATAAGCATTGCTGATGTCAGAGTAGCTGTGTTTGCAGACTTTAAAGACTGTGTTATTGAAAAACTTTCATTTATATAATTTTATTTAAATAATCCTGAATTTCAGCGCTGATTGTGATGCCAAACCTGAGAGAACACATTTGTATACAAAACATCCATGTTGCTAAAATTCAACACTATAAAATGTGAGCGTCCTCACATCACCTGTGTGAGTCTGTCTTTCAAACACACTTCAGTCTGATTTAAAAGCCTGGTCCATCACCTCCATCAGACTGCCAGCTGGGACCTCCTGGCTTTCCAGCGTTTATACCAACCAAGTTCCATTGTCGCCGTGTGCCATGAAGCATTTGACCTGACTGTGACCAGAGCAGGACCCCTGTTGACATCTGAGGTCAACGTATGTGGGCTAATAACCGACCTCCAACCTGGAAGTGAGACAGCAGTTCAAGCAGACTCACACACAGTTAAAGTCGTTGCACAACTGGAACAGTAGTTGGCTTTGTCCTTTTATATTGTCAAATATAAACACTTTTAAAGCGGCTAATATTTGCACGGATTAGCCTTTCGGATCTGAGTGAGAGCTGGAGCCCACAGCATCCACAGCTTCTCATCTTTACAGCAATGAAACAGGGCTTAGCGCAGCAAGGTGCTTACTCCCACCTGGCAGCAGGCAAATGCATAGTTTAATTTCATTTAGGAAAGCTGGAAATAGAGCAGGGAGGGGCAGCTTCTCTCAGCAGGTGCTTGCAGCAGGGATTTAGCTCCGCTTGCAGTCTCAGGAGCAGCTATGCTAACAGTGACAGGACTCAGGGATGATTGGGGCGTCTTATCAGGCTGTGCACTCCGTGGGAGCTTTTGGCAGCTATACCCTGCCACTACAGATACTTATATATGCATTATACATTTGAACACTCTGTTGCCATTTTGGCATACACACACATTCACACATGTATCTGTTTCTTTCAAGCTTAAATGGAAAAAAACGAATAGGTCACGGTGTTCTCTCGCTTTCTTGGTATTTCCATACTTGTAGAATAAAAAAATGACTAAACAAACAAAAACGATGATGCTTTGCTGCTTAGGACCTGGATAACTTGCTGTTATTGGTGGAATCATGAATCCTTGAAGAAGAACGTCTTGTCATCAGTTTGTGACCTTAAGTTCGTGTGCACCCACAGGACTTGCACATGAATGCAGCAGAACAATGATTTGTAGCAAATCCTGCATAAATGGCTACAAAAAAGAAGAGTTGGATTAACCTAGTACCAGTCTGTACTTCAATCAGGCTGTGCCTTGGTGTGAGCTTTAACAGCCTCTTCATGACTAAACATCGACGAATATGGCTCAATTAAGTGACCAAAATGCAAAAAAAAGAACAAATCTGTAACTGGGTATTTAAAAAAAAAAAAAAAACTACTATACCTTTGCCCTCTTCCCTCATATTTATTGCTGCTGAGGCAGTAAAGTATTTTACCATCATGAGCTTGGTAGAAACATTGATATCCCATTACCTGCTTAGTAAAAAAATTTACTGCTGTAAATCACAGTGAACATTTTGCAACAGGGTTCATGGTTCTGGTTATATTTTAGCACAGAGCTTCAGACAGCAGTAGCTTTGGCTGCCTCAGACAGTTTTATTAGCAGTCTGTTTAAAAACATGCGTGTGTTAGCTTATGGACCGTCTCAGTGCAGACAGAATGGCTGCAACCATGTTACATAGTTTGATAAATTTACTACCACGTCCCAGGAGTGAGGTGGGACCAGCTGGGGGGCTGGGGACCGGGTCTTTCCTCAACCACAGAGTCTCCTTATTTTTGGAAAACACCAACTTCTTTTTCTTGATCAGGAAAAATGGATTGTGGTTTGAATTATACTACCATTTATCCATTCAAATTTAGTCCAGCTGATGCTTGTTGTCTCAGATGTTGAAGATGTACCGTTGGAGTTTAAACTACAATGAGCTGTTAGTCCCTTGCCTTCAGTCTTGACCACCTTGGCGGCGGTCTGCTCAGGATCAGCACATTCCGCAGACTTACACACATGTGGAGAACATCATTCCACTGAGACAAAACAAGAACATACTTGACCTGCCATTTGTTGGTCAAAGGAAAGGTGCACCCGGGCTGGCCCAGATTTTTTTGTAAACGAGGAGTGGCATTTGCGATTTGAGACACATGTCCTTTCGAAAAGGACCGCACCAATTATTCTGGATAGGCTGCGACAGATTATGAGACGTGTGAAAGGTTAGTTGGCTCCTAACACCTATTTTAACATTTAAAGGCTGAAAGGTTTCTATTACTGTGAGGATGTGAGAGGAGTCTGACGACAGCTGTGACTTTAAGAGCAGTGTCACCAAGGAACGGTTAGTGACCATTACCTTTCTTTATTGGGGATTAAATCAGTACAGTTTTACATATTGCTCAAATGCAGACCCTTAGCCTATCTGTCTATTCCTACTTACAGTCGTTCACATTGCCCGCTGCAATTTTTCAATGTTACGTAATATCCCCTTAACACCACTCTGCTTTTGCTCAACAACGCCTGAGTTTTCCTTTTAGTCTAACTTACTGTGTTCCTGCAGGAACACTGGTCACTGAGAATAACATACTTGGGGTGAGGAAAAGATGACAATTGGAGGTAAAATACAGCCCTTTAGAATCCTGCATGTTTGTCACACCTCGTCATTGCCTGACAAGGTGGGAGGACCGTAGGTCTCCTGGCTCAGCGGGGTTGAAACCTCATGCATATGGGCTTCCACAAGCTGTGCAACTGTAGAAAAATAATGGTTTTGCCTTCTCATTTCAGATTGACCAAGATACTGTGCAGAGGTGGGACTAAGAGTAAGATTTAAAAGTTCATAAAGCTTTCACATAAATGCTAACACTGTAGTTTGCTAAAGTGTTTGGGTAATCCAATAACATTTAATGACTGTGAGGAATAAAATACCAATAAATGAGGTATTGATACTTAACATACCTGTTGAGAAATTCAATCACTGCACAAAACTGTACATTTGAGCTACATCTTCTTAAACATCTACATGCCTTTGAACCTTTTCACATTTTTTTGTTGCTAAAACAACAAACTTTGACGTACGCTACTGGATTTTAATGTAGCGGGAGCAACACAGAGCAGCACAGAAGTGAGAAATTGATGGAAAATGATTAATGGTTTTTAACAAACAGTCTTAAAAGTGCAGACTGCGTTGCGTTTGAAATCCACTTTACCGATCTCCATAAATAAAATCCATTTCAATCAAGTGCTTTCAGAAAATAAGATAAATAAAATATACCTGATTAAGATAACTTAATCTTAGAGTAAATACAGCTGTTCTTTGAAGGGCTTAGAAGTTTATTTGCAGTAAGATGTCAGAGATATTTTAGTCTTGAACTGATGAAACATTTCAGAACACTTGCAGTCACACACTCAAGACAGTAGTGAAAACAGGAAAAGTAAGAAGAGAGAGAGAAAAAAAAGCAAAACTCAAAGAGTAAAGCCTTTTGAAAATAAACAACTCAGCAGCGCAGAATGTAATGCACATATTCTGCCACATAAAAAGCCATTGTGTACATCCGGACAAAGGATGCTTTCATATTTTGTCAGCAATAAGTTGGTCATAGACTCCACAAAACTGCCTTTACAGAAGAACTTTGTAAAGGCACCCTGTGCAGCCATGGAGACTCCTTCCATATGCATAAGTGTGGCAGGAAACTTAAACTGAACATAACCCTGCACACAAATGCCCATGGTGAAAGTTGGTGGTGGCAGAATCAAACTGTGGGAATACTTTTCTAGAGCATAGGAAGAGAATCTAGTCAAAGTTTATAAGAGAATAGATGGAGCAAAAAAGCAATTCCCCCAAAAAATCTTATAAAAGGTATTGGGACTGGGCAGAGGTTCTAGCATAATAATGACCCTAAAATGTCAAAAACATCATCAGAGCTTCAAAGGAATGGTTCAGATCAAGCTGCCACATTTTTCTGAATTTTAAAATGTAAAACTAATTTGACACTTTGTATAATCTTCATTTTACTTTCCAGTCAAGGGCCGCTTTGTGCTGTGCAATCACGTAATATCCCATTGGCATGAATAGAAATTTCGAAATGTAACATGGTGGAAATGCAACAAAGTTTAACATGAGTAGAAGGTTTACCAAGTCACTGTGTTGTATGTCAAAGGTCCCACAAATTTCACAAGTATAAACGTAAAATACAATTGATTATTGGACACACAGAACTGTGTGAGTGTGTGTGTTGGCATTTCTTGTACCTGGCACCGATGTAGAGTGTCCGGTTGACCTGGATGATCCTCTGGATGTGCAGAGGCTCTTGTCTGAGCCACGTTTGGTGCGGTCGACCCAGAAACACAGGGTATCTTCTTACCACTATTGGTCAACAACAGGGAGAAACACATAATTGATTTTAAAGTAACACTCAGTTTTGCCAATGAAAACTGAACAATAAAAGGCTTGGCTTGAAAGTTCAGCATTTATAAGAAATACTCATCATAAAATGGAACATTGTGTCTTTCCATTTACTGGCTTGGGCAGGTGATTCGTTTTAGAGGGAGGAATGGTTCATTTACTCCAAGATTCAGGTTTGTTTCCATGTTTTGTTGAATGGTGATTAAAAAAGGAATGTGCAAACATCAGCATCTTCTGCATTTTAGAGAACAATGTATTCTTTGTGTTGAGGGGAAAAGTTAGTTTGTAGTGAGATGAAGGAAGAAAAGATACAAAATGTGAGAGAATAAGGGAGCTATTTTTAAATAGGTTGGATTACGGTTAAGAATCTGTACAGCTATGTGCTTTGACCTTCACCTTAGATGCAGAGAGAAAGTTTGCATCTGACATCCTTTCATCATCTCGCTGCTCTACAATCATTACTTTTTTATATCCCCCTCTACACTCAGCTCATCTCTCTTGATCTTTTTAACCTTTCTACTTCATCCTTTTTCTAAAGGTGTTTACCAAAATTTTTCATTACAAAGGTGGGTATCACTTGCTGATACAAAATGTTTTCATTTCTATATTTATGTGCAAACTGTATGCCTACATATAACTTAATATGCACTGAACACCATTGTTGAGCAAAACAAACCCTTACAGTGCTTTTAAGACTGTAAGATCACCTAGATGTTATGAAAACAATTTACTGAATTTCAAACCTGAAAATGAATCTGAATTGAAAATGAAGAGAATTTAAGTCACTTTGACTTGACTGGTTGTTGGTGCCAGATGTTGTGGTCTGAATATTTCACAGATTGCTGATCTGCTGGGATTTTCACACACAAACATCTCTCTGTTTAGCAGAGATTGGAAGAAAGGGAGAACATAGCCAGATGTGAAAAGAGAATTGGAAGACTGGTTTGAGATTATAGAAAGGCAACAGTAGCTCAAGTGACCATTTGTTACATCTATGGATGGAGAACACCATTAAACACCTTCGACCTTGAAGCAGATGTGTTATGACATCAGGAGACAATAACGAGTGCTGCTTGTTTCAAGTAACAGGAAACTCTGGCTACATTTTGCACAAGATCACCAAAACTGGACAATAACAGATTGTAAAAAAGTTGCCTGATCTCGATTTCAGCTGCAACACTCAGCTGGAATGGCCGGAATTTGAATTTGTCAGACGCAGCATTAAACCATGAATCTATCTATTGTTCAGTAGCAATAGTTTGGGTGGTGTAATATAGTGGGGGATATTTTAGCACACTTTTGACTCCTCAGTACCAAGTACCTTTAAAACACAACAGCCTACCTCAGAATATTTGCAGACCACATTGTCAATTACCTGATGGCTGCTTCCAGCAGGAAAACGCACCAAGTCAAAATGGTCAGTTAATCTCCAACTGATTTATTGAACAGGACAATAAGTTCACAGAACTCAAATAGCCTCAAATAGTCATCAGATCTCATTGCAACACAGCACCTTAGCAATGTAGAGGACCAGGAGCTTCACACCATGGATGTGCAGTTAACGAATCTGCAGTGGCTTTGTTAACTGCATGCTAACAAAGATACACTAGCTAGCATGACAAAAAAGTAATAAATGCTAAAAAAAAAATAACTTAATTTTGGAACCAAAAGAGTGACCATTTAACAACCAGGATGTAGCATATGAGGCAGGATAACCATGAATGCATATATCATTCCTAACCCTGATAATGGTATATTTCCACTTGCAAAAGACAAACCCTTATATATTTCTAATAATTTCATTGCTTCATTAGGTCAAGATTAGGTCAACTTTGGGAAACATAAAAGATGTGTGAGACTGCAATGTCTCAATGCGCAACATGCTGCAACCTGTAACCACTACATGTAGCTTTAGTTCTTGATCAAAAAAGACTCCATGTAAAAGCGGGTGACTTTTTTGCTGAAAGTTACAAATGATGTATAATCTCACACATTACTTATATTACGTAATATGTTTCTGCGCAAAACCTTAAAAAATACATCATATCACGTGAAATTGAGAAGCAGCAGCACATGTGCTTCTGATTACACTCAAAAGGAAAAACAGTTTCTACAACATTTAACTAACCTCAGATTATGTCTTTGTTAGCAACTGCTATAGCATACATTTTTCTATCATTATCTTTCATTTTGTAGTGTTTTATGCAAGATATGGGACGACATGTACCATGGTTAAAAATAAGTTCAAGAACTGTAAAAAATAAACAAAAAGTAGATTTTGCTGTTTGGAAATATTTATGGAAGAAACGAACACAGACCTTCATTGTTGTGGCAGCTAACCGTCCTTATAAATGCAACACTGTCTGAGCAGAAAGCTTGCCCTTTTAATCACCTAATATCAAAATGTGTTATTCTGGTGTTACTACACAAAGATAGGTCGACTTAAGCAAAAGAGATTATCATTATAACTTTCATAACTAATGTATGTTATTTTAGCGGCATTGTTGCTTTTCTGTTTCAGACAAATTGCAATGTGGTCATGGTGTTTGACTCCAAATCTGTAAGTTAATAGTGTATTTTCTTTTTCTCTCTTTTATGGACAATATATGTTTCTCTTTGACCGTTTTATTCAGACTTATTTGAGCTGTTGATGAAAGCCGCCCACTATAATTCAGCTGATGCAGTGTGGAGCTCAGTAGCCTGACAATGTCTGCTCTGTATTGATGTTTGGGAAGGGTCTGGACTTGGTTGGGAAGCCATCAGTCACCATTATCGAACTATAATCAATCAAAGTCTGGTCAGAGCTGGGGACTGCCCCGCTGCTGTGGAGACGCAGAGTCTGAGCGCTGAAGGAGCTGCGTCTCCTGAGGATCTACGCATGTTGGCGAGGGGAAGCTATGAATCTGAGAACCCCTTCTTACACGCATGGTCTCAATACTGAACGTGGCCCCAAATCACCTGACCTGGACAGCAGTCAACACCCTTCGTGTGAGAGCCTCTGTGACCTGCATGACCTACACCACGACCGTTCTTCGTACCCCTACCCCCCTCTATTCATCACCATGCGTGTTTGGCTGCAGTCCAGAGCTTCCCACTTTGTGTCTTGTGAGAGAGTGCACACAAGGGAATAAGAGTCTACACGACAGAAAAGCCAGGAGGTCATTACCTTCAGTGGGGATGAAGTTTAGGGGTCCGGGTTCCTCTGGGAATGCCAGGCTGGCTGTTCGGAGGATCCAACACATCAGGAACAAGGAGTGAGTGATCCCTGCCGCCATCGCAACACAACTGCGGATTCTGGGAACAAATACGAAAATAAATTAAATAAATGAGTAAAACACAACACTGAGCTACTGCACAGTCAGGTTGGTTCTCCGTACTGACGCTTCTTTTTTTTTTTTGCACTCCCAAAGCTCCTCTATCTCCATGCTGAGATGTGCAGGGAGATAAGTGACCACTCCAACTCGGGGATCAAGACATCCTCTGTGGTGGAACTAGTCTCGTCAGCTCTGAATGCAGCCTGATCACAGTGGCATCAAACATCACACCAATATGACACATCTGAAACCTTTGAGTAAGACACATGAGAGCAGAGGAGTGGCTAAAGATCTCGGGTGAGAGAGGAGGTTGGGGGGAGATATGCCATTTACATGGATGAAACCAAATCTCCAAAGGAGCAGAGTGAGTGAAGCACTCCAGACGAAAGGCATTATCTAGGATATGAAAGCGACGGAGAAGGGGAGAGAAGAGGTGGTTTACTTAAATTAAATGCCTTCCAGCGACACAAATCACCCCTCTGCCAGAGTGGCTTAAACTGATGGTGTTTTTTTTTGTTTTTTTTATCAAGTAGCACTGAGGTACATATAGGTTCTGCGATGTAATTCATGTGGAAATACAAATGATGCCTAAATGAAGCTACCATCCACTATCAATCTAGAAAATAACTCCCCAGCTCTGCCTCTTTGGAGAAAAGCTTCTGGGATTGCTACTGACTTGAGCCACAAACCTCAAAGGATATAAAGTGGCTGACCACAGCCTCTACATCCTGATACTGCAATTTTGCTTCAAAAGCACATGTGTGACTCAAAGTGTTTCCAAAAGGCACTTTGTCAAGCTGTTACTGACTCATCTTTAAGTATGTGTCAGGTCTATCATCCACTGCTGGCATCAAATTGTGTTTTCACTTAAACTGCACACACAGTAATTTGAAAAATCCTGAAAATGAGCACTCCTCCTCTCATCGAGTAATAAGATTTAAAAGTCTCCATTCCAACCACTGGAAACGCAAAACATTTCTTACAGTCGTGGACAATTGCAACATCTCACAATTTGAATAGCCAAAGCTGAATTTCTTTATGCAAAACGCAGAGGCATTTCACTGTGGTCACAGATGTGCATTGTGTGAATCTATGCAAATAACTGAACAGTGGATAACTTGGAGAGTTGCTGAACCCACGGGGTGTAATCGCCTTATGAAAAGGTTTTCATTCAAAGGTAAAATCATGATGATTTACAAAATATTTAGACAATTCCAGATGAAATTTTGCCACTAACAATACATTCTGTTTCTCCTACTTCTATCCTAATCCTTAATTTGTCCTATTTTTCTCTAAAGCCAATTACTGAGGACATTACTAAGGTCCCACTAAATTTACTGGTCATTCATGGAAATAATTGTTCTCATCTTTTTTCTTTTTTCTTTTTTTTTTTTTGCTAAGAAAATTAAAAATTAGAATTTGTTAGGCCATACATCCAATCAAAATGTAGCCTAAATAGCTAGTACTTCCGCCACAGGCTGTAAAGAAATGTGGTGGGTTTTCTTTTTCCTTTTACACCATCTATTGTTTATTTGGGTGAAAAGTATACATTATTTTCTTCAAGATATAATCTCAGAACCATACAATAGTAATTTTACCAAGCAAAAAGATGAAAACGAAAAATCACATTCATGTTAATATTTTTGTTTGTTACATTAGATTTTAAGTTAAATTAATGCTGGCAGACCTCATGTTTGCATGCAGCACTGGATGGGAAAGTAGGCTGTCAAAAATGCAAAGTACTTTTCCAGAGATGTATTAAAAGTCTTTTATTTGGTCTATTCAGTTCTGGAAACACAAGTAGAACAAAAATGACTGAATAGAGAAAAAAATGCATTAGTGGTTATCAAATCTGTAGGTCACAATCAATGGACCTCAGCAGCTGTAGGATAGAAAGCCTGCAACAATGAAAGCATCTGCAAGGTCACTGAACAGTGCTAGCACATTCTTTCACATAACAAATATACAAGCAGCAGCTGCTTTATTTTTTCTGCCCTGCTGCAGAATTCCAGCTAGAGTCACAAAATCACGGCCATAAAAGAAAAAATAATTAAATCTTGCCTGGCTTTAAGATTTCCATTTGTAACAGAGGCAAAGGGATTTAGACCAAACATCATCCTATACTGGCTGCTTCAAGTAGGTTTTAGGTGGCAACAGACAATTTTTGTTGCTCCTAAAGCAATCTGTGCCGACTGTAAAATGATGCAGCTTTGTTTGTTGCTGTGCCTTCGGTTTGTCTTAATTCCCAGAAATGATCCCTATTAGTTACTGTTTATGGATGGTCAAAGAAAGATGTAATAAGGAAGCAGATGCTGGCTGGAAAAGTCAAATACTTTAAACAACAAGAGTTTCAAATATAAAACCTCTTTATAACCTTCTTTATTTTCCATTACTTTTTGCTTTTCGTTTGCCATTAGCTACATTCATTGTTTTTTTAAATGCAATTTTATGGCTAAATAATTTAATGTCTATAGTGAAGTGTAGGGTTAGAGCACAATCAAATTAAAGGTTTATGTTGAAAAATGTATTTATTTTGCAGTCTGACCAATTAAATGACAAGCAAATTGTGCTTTCGAAGTTACCTTAATGTTACAAACAGCTTGCATAGATAGATGCTTAGATGTATCTCCATGCATCTGGTTTGTCATATAAGCCATTAATAGCATCCATATTTGAAAAATGTTGTTCTGAGTAAACTTTTCTTAAACACAAAAAACCTCTAACACAATAATTTCCAGCTTATTAGTGAAGCATACAGAGTTGTCCTAGTCAATGGAAAAAAAGGCATTGCTGATACAAATATCTTCGTTCATCATAAATACAGTAGAAATAAAAAAATAAGTTTTTATTTCTACTAAATCAGTTCAAGAATACTTTGTACATGCATAATATCCCTTTTCGTGGACTAATATAATGGCGTGCAGTTTTAATGATTCACCGGTGACAGAATGAATAAAACTACTAAATAAAAAGCATAAGAAGAAGAAATATATGGGTTATGATGGATACAACATCAACTTTTTTTTTTTAACTCGCTTCTTTTAAAAACGCTTACTTTAACTGCAAGACTCAACCCTAGCAATGTTCCTTCTTTTATCCAAGTAAAGACTATAAAAGCTTCCTCCACTGCTGAAATGTGCTTTCCATCTGCGGTCATTTTTTAAGTTTCTTTTCTCACATGCTCTTAGTCTTCCCTGAAGGATACAAACAGTCATTGTGCAGCCCATCTCTTTAATGGAGTCACAGACATAACCTTATCAAGACACATAATCTTTATGGGACATTTCTCAAATTCCCTGGACTGACACCAGAATAAAAGTGGGAGGCATGCTAATTACTCAACACCCACAAGCAAAATTACAGGAGGTGAAGGTTAAAGAGTCACACTGAGAAGAAAGAAAGCCATTGGCTTGAAAGTGATAGATTTAGAGAGAGATAAGTGAGACTGAATAAGACACACACAAAGAGAAGATGAGGAGTGAGAGAGATAGTATATCCAATCAGAGAATCTTTTGTTTCACCTATTAAAAATGTATGACTAAATGTCAGGCAGTATGCATTCGATTAGTATAATTAGACACCCTGGGCTATAGTATTTCGCCAGACAGCAAAATAAGAAGATACACAAGTCATAAACCAAATGCAAGAGGGAGACATTTAGTGTGCATGTGTATGTGTAAAACTGTAATTATGACAAACGGCACCAGCCAAGTCTATTCAGAGGCATCTATGTGAGGCAAAAAGCTGTACTTCAGCATACTATTAACACTGGACAAGGCACATTGTGGCTCCAATTTAACATTTGACGTAAAACTCTTAATTGAACACCTGGGTGTCACAAACCTCTGTGTTCAAATTATAAATGTCAGCACGGTCTTTTGTTGTTGTTCATATGGAAGTTGGCACACAATATGAGCTTCAAGGACATGGAAAATATTAGCAGAAAAACGACGCTGTCGGAGGTAAATGGACAGTTGGAGCAACTGAGGAGGGATTTTGTTTTCAGGGCTTTAACATGCATAGTCAGGGAAGGCCTTCATTTGTAAGACTTGCCAGGTTGCCAAGTTACTGCTTGATGTTATTAAAATAAATCGCAAACAACTGTTTGCCGAGCATAACTTGAGCTGCAGCATAAAAATGAGAATCTTGAACCAGCAGGAACACAAGATGCCACAATATGGATGTGATCATCCCTATACCAAGGGGTATTTAATATTTAGCATTTGCCAAAACAATTCTTAATTCTACATCTGCAATATTTATTACAGATATTCACACACAACACACTGTAAGTCACCAATGCTTTGATCCTTTTTACCTTGCGGCTGCTCTTTGAAGCCTTTTCTGCTTCGAGTCTTCCACAAAGTGCCTCATTTTAGGAGCTCTTTCACTACCACCTTGATAAATACCAACTTATTTAGTTCACATTGTTTAGTATTACTATTTACTATTTCACTTAGAAAATGCAAGCAACACTTTCTGAAATGTTCCTGTTCCTGGAAACCGATGTTCTGCATGTTTTAAATTGTCCTTTGATTTAACGCAGTTGAACCAAATCAATCATAATTAGGAGACCAGTAAAGAACAAAACATAATTCAGTTATTTGTTGAACCATTTTAGGAGAGGGAAATACCTAAAACATGCAGGACAGGAGCTGACACACCTGCAACTACCAAGATCAGAGGTTTATTACTGTCAGCTACTTAAAAAAAATAAATAAATAAAAATCAATCAATCAAGAAGGCAGCGATCAGGACCCCAAACTAATATTTAGATTTGAAACAGGACATCCCCGCTCGACGGACAAAGACTGGTTATGTTTTTCAATTTAGTTCAGTACAAAATTGAAAATATTTTGGTGTTTAAGCCATTTGTGACCCCTGGTTGTTAGAGATCATTAAGTACCACTGAGTGAAATTCTTCATCATTCCTGCTGATTTACATTACAAATTAGCTGAAAAATCTATAATATCTACTCTATTAGGCAAAACCTCAATGAAGACACAGTCAAGTCAGGTTAAAGCACAAAGCTATATTGGAAGAATGGAAATGATTGGATTGAAGAATGTCTCCGGTGTTAAATTAGATGCTGTTTACAGACGGTGACCCTGTACTTCACAGGTCTAGGTGCTTTGCATGAAAAAAGAACACATCATCATCAAATGAAGACACTGATAAGCTCTGAAATGTTTTTGTTACTTATTACAGTTGCCATGGTGTCTCCTGCTTTCTCTTCTCTTTCAGTCTTTTTTTTTTTTTTTTTTAAATTTCAGCACCATCTCGTTATGCAGGGTTTGGCTCTGACTGTGCCTTAACCCTCAGTCTTGATGATGTATTTTTGTAACACCGCTGTGAGGGACTCGCAGGAGAAAGAGAAAAGAAAAAAAAAGAAAAAATGGACTAAAAAGGGGGTTTAAAGAAAGCCAAGATTATGCATGTCCTAGATATAGGAGCCTGGTAATGAAATCCAGTCAAATTAATGGGGGAAATGTAGGGTGGTGTAGGTTGGGGAATTTTTGATTAAAATATTTAACAGGATGGTTTCAACTATAATGCAAAGGTATCAGAATGCAATTGTGCATAATATAATCCTTTTTCACACTTGCCGCCTTGCTTCAGAAAGCTTGTGCAGAAGATATATGAATGTAAACATCCTCCATTTCCAATCAAATCCTTTTATCACTATTCTACAGTCCAAAGTGTCTTTTTTCCCTCTGCTCACAGGAAATAAAAGTCTGCCATTTCTTCTGTGGATTACATATCTATTACAACTGGCTTCATTAAGGTAACATATGCTCCATAAAAAGAAGAGCTCACAGGAACAAAAAAAAAAGGTGCACTGTTAAAGGAGACAATCCACGAATTGAACTCCAATTCTGCACTTAACCTCATAAATTAACTTGCTTGAGCTGCCAGTCTTTAAGGCTCAACATTAGTTCTGGGTTTGTCTGGCAGAAAATTGTGAAAGCCTTACCAGCTGCAGAAGTCTCATATTTCAGTGGAAAAGCTCAGAGGAAAAGGTTTTACATTTTACGTTTGGCACAAATGCTAGAAAGTCAGAGCGATGCGTCTCGTATTGAGTGGGTGAAGAGGCAGACATTTTACCAAAAACATAAACTGAGAGCAAACCAAAAGTGATATTCATTAAGAACAGAATTAAGAGAGCTCAAAAGCTGGATGATGAAATGAGAGCGTGTCACCACATATTAGCAATCCTACTTTGATAAGACAATAATTAAGTGAAGCTTTCCTGGGCTTACCACTTCTTGCACTTCCAAGCAGATAATTTGCGTAATTAGTGCAGGTTTCAAGTTTTTACAACTTCACTCATTCTTTGGTTTCTGTGAATTTTGCAAAGATCTGAGCGGAAGCATTCTCAAAGAGATCTACGCTCCAAGTCTCCCATTTTGTTTAATGCTTTAATGCAGTTTGTAATTTCGCTAGTAAAAATGGTTAATGCTGTATAAAAATCTTGGTTTTATTAGCAGTCAGAACCCAACGAGGGAAGAGAACTTGGTTGAAAAGTGGCAGCTTTTTCATGACTCCAACAGAGCGTAGTACAACGTAACAGCTTATTTTTTTTATTATTTTCCCCAAATGAAACTCATGCTGCTCCCTCAAGCAGAAACAACCGGATATTCTTCAGGAAGCTGAATACGTCGCCTACAAAGCTTATCAGACTACAAACATTCTCCACTGCGCACCAATATTTAGCATAGCACTTTAGTTAGGCTCCACACATCTTGGCTGATAACTTCTAACTTTAAATCACATGCACAAAATTGTTCACAATCCATGGACTCTGTATCAGACAGGCAAAGTCATGCACGTCTCCATTTTGAAGAGGTTTTTTGCTACATTGTAAAACCTTGTTATGATGTGTCCTTTTTCAGATTCTTTCCAGAATTTCTGCCCTGTACATTGACTGTACAGGGTAGAAATAACTTTCTGTTGATTTTGATGAAAAAAATTAGTTTCACTTTTATGTAAAGATTAGGCTCAAAAGCTTCATACTCGATATGAAAATAAACAAAACTAGACAAACCCTTGTCAGCCTAAAAAAAAGTTAAGTGAAAATGTATATTCACTTAACTTGAACATTTAACAGACCATCATGCTTCTATAATGAAGCGTGATGTTCATCACTACTTTTTTCTCAAGTTCATAATTTAACACTTTTATCTCACCCTGGGAGTAATGAAATTAGAGCGCACACAGGTTTTCCAGGATATAAAAACTGCATTGTATTGTTTTAACTGATCCTCCCGTCTATGTACTATATTATAGTCTATACCAATGCCAATAGTTACAATACGTTTAAAAAAAAAGCTTTAACCTCGGAGCTTCAAGTTTGCATCTTGGACAGTTCTGATCATCTGGGTGTAATCTGAGTATTGCTTGACAAATAATTTATTTCTTTATTGAACTGTAGTCATGTGATCCTCCATATAATCAGATTTGATAGCTTTTGTCATAGTGAGATCCATCACCTTGGAATTGCATTCATTTCTGTAACATGTATAATCAAAGAATATGTACAACAATCAGCGCAGCAGTTATGCTTCATTCATGAACAATCCGACTCTTAGAGCATAAGAAAATCAGAGGAGAATGTCAAGATTTTGACCTTTATCTGATGTCTATGACTCAATGCAATCTTCGAGGTTTCCTTAAACAGAAACTTTTTAAGCAACTTTGAATAATTATCTAAGCTGTTTGATAACTAGGATTAATCGAAAGGTATGAATAATTTAGTTGAAAACATGTTTTGTAAAGATATTGGCTCCACATAAATACACTTCACTGAAATTGAGTTGAGTTGATGTATTTGCTGCATCTGATTTGGTTCTGTGTTCAGTTGTTTGTCTAAAAGTTTGGTTTGAATGTTACATAATGTAATCAAATGCGATTATGGTTCATAAAAAAGAGAATTAAACCAGCAGGTACACTGCCTGACGAGGTGCGGATAGGACCCCTATCTTAACTTCAAGTCCAGCTCACCTTAAAACCCATGCTCTGTGGATAATTAAAAATATATTGAACTGAGGTCAAGACAGACAAGGCCTGTTACTGTTTAGTAACTTTTAGTACAACAACAAACAAAAACCCAATAAACTGCAGCTCCCAGCAGGCAGGGGAGTGGGAGACACTGATGACCTTCAGGCTTCCGAACATGAAACTGTGCAGGAACACGAGGAAGGATGTTATGTGAGCAGTTTTATGATTGTTCTACTTTCTCCATGTGGACTAAAAGACAGCTCATAGATTTCCAGCAGACTGGGCTAATCATCTTATTAGAGAGACGGGAGAGGCTGCTTTATGGACTGAGTAAAATCAATGACAGGTGAAAGCCCAATGCTCCTCGGATCTCCTTTATTCGGCAATGACACAAGAAACTGCAGGGAGACGATGACGAACGGGGATAAAAAGGTGTGAGAAATAAGCCTGGGAATAGGGATTTAGGACATAGATTAAAACAAACACCACCACAAAAGATCGCAGGGTGAGAAAAGTGGAGGAGGACACAACACAAGGAGAAATAAAGTGTAATCAAAGTGAAATATGAGAAGCCAGCTATCCAAACAGAAAGAAGGAGTCACAGCGGATGTACAGAGGGGAAAGCCAAAATATGTGTGGAATGAGAGAGACGGAAAGGCAAAGACTCAGAAGAGGAAGAGTTTGGAGCCAAGAGGACTCGTGTGCTGCCAGATTTATCTGCACCGGGAGCCAAGAGAAGACTAGCAGCAAGAACCTTCAAGCTCAGCTTATCCAACGTGCAGTCAGTTATTGTATATTTAAATAATTGCTGGGGTAAATCAAAAACTTCCTGCCAGAGGAAAGGTATCACAATCTTTATTCGCGGAAATAAATCTCAACGATATTGTTGATGTTATTGTCTTCCAGAATGATGTTGCCAATGAATCAACATTACAAATCTGTTCATTTTTGCATAGATTAAAACTTTAATACAAAGATTTGTAGATCACCCCCAAGTTTTTCAAGGTCAGTTTTTCAATCCAAGCGTTTTCAGTTTTACTTTAAAAAGACAGCATGTCTCTGCTTTGATTAATGGACAAAACTGGTAGAAATCTAATACCGCCTGACATCAGCTCTCCGTTCACTGAGGAGCATGAAGGAAGACAGCGAGGAGACCTTTGTTTTACTCTATTTTCAGACGTTAAGTGAACTGTTACTGGATCTTGTTGGCAATGCTTGCACTTAGAAAGGCCTCCGTGAAAATCTTACATGAGAAATAACACCATGGAGCAGGAAAAACTGGCAATCACGTTGACAGATGACTTAAATTACACTGTTATGACTGTTAAAGGAATGAGTGGTTTGAAATCTACTATATTTGACTTTTTTTTTTTTTTTACTCTCAGACAGGCTTTAATATCAAAACATTTGTTTTGTTCTTGAGACTGCATCCTGTAGAAGAGTGAGACGTCCAGGAAAAATGGTCCTAAAAAGCCCTATGCTGAACGAGTAGTCATCAAAGCTCTTATCTATAAGCATTTCATCACAGAACACATGTACACTATACATATGTATGTATACAGATGTCATATTCATGGTGACTGCACTATCCCTGTATGCAACATCAGCATATTTAGGCTGCAATAACTATCAATATAATTATTTAAGTACCATGTATTGAGTATTTCTATGCCTGTAATATATTTGGTGATGTCTGTTTAATGCAGCAAAAAATGTTTCAGGAAGGCAGTCAGAAGGGAATCATTCTTCTCCACTGTCACCAGATGCTTGGTCCGGATGAAGGACTGCTGCAACGGCAGCCACTTTATGCAACTGGCTCACCTTCCTTGGATAAATAACTCTTTACGAATTGGCATAAGATGATCAAATCAATTTGAGTGTAATATATTACAAAGAGGACAAGGTTGGCTTTTATCTAATTGGACATGAATCTCACAGTGTGACTTGGGTTTTATTGGTTTCATCGGAAAGATCTGGGTTGAATTTGAGCCAAATTTGACTCTGCATAACTAGATATGAATTGAACCTGTGCCATGTTTTGAATGGGTGAGACGTACTGCCACACTGACAAGGAATGAATACAAAAATCTGAAAAAACAATCTGCTCCAAAATAGCAACTGTTTAGGAGATTTAAAGCAATAGTTATTCCATGTGAATGTTCGGGCTTTTCTGTATTTAACCTGAGTAAATATTCTTTCTTGCATCAGTGGAATAAATTACTTAAAAAGCATATTTGTCTTCCACTGTAAACCAGTGCAAGCAAACCTTTCCTATGGGCATTGTGTCTTCGCTTAAGTTAAACCATAATCGTCTCCCTCCATCTCTCTCAGGGCCAAGTGTAAGAAAAAAAAAAAAAAAAAACGCATCTAGGAATTCCCTCCACCGCAAAGTTATTAACACACAATTTCATCCCTTTTGCCTGGCACTTGAGTGACCTGAGGTCTGTTTACTAGAAATTTACATCAGCATGAAATCCTGGAGCCTTAGTAACATCACACATATTTAAAGTGAGAGACAGCGTGTGAGGGGAGAGAGCAGGGAGGAGAGAGGGAGAAAGGGAGGACTGGATGGTAAATGAAGGATGAAGAGTGACCTTTTTTGCACAGAATGCTTATTTTCCCATGCATGGAGAAATAGCAAAGACGCATTTTGTGAGAAAGACGTTCGGCTTCGGTAACAAAACAGAAATTCATCTCTTTTCCCCATTTTGCTGTTATTAAATCCTGAGACTCTCTACCACATCATTACTTTCTGGCTCCTGCTGATAGGGTCTTTGTGTATATTATAAACACTAGACTTTGATTTCTGGGCTTTGTTCTTTGTCTCATCATCTTTGGGTACAGTTAAGTTTCAATCATGGTATGTCTCTGTTTGGAGTAGCGTGTCTTTATATTCAGTGTGCCTCAGTTTGTTCCTTCATTTTTATGTTGTGTTTGTGGGGTTTTTTTTGTTGTTGTTGTTTTTTCTTCTTCAATTTGTGTAGAGGTAACAGTGATGGGAGTCTTTATATCAAGGGTTTATGTCCCAAACTTCTACAATTTTAAGCACTTAAAATTATTGTGTTTGCACTGTACTGCAATTTTTTACAGAGACCCGAGTTGTTTAGTGCACAACTAATAGCTGTCTTGTGAACCAAGCGATACCTTTGAAATTAACTGTAAGAGTAGTGATTAAAGGATGGAGCTGGTATAAGATAACCTCTTTCTCTCACAGATGCAGATAAGGTCCCTTGAAGATGTGAAAAGAAGGTTGATACCAGAGTGCTAGATTAAAGAGTGCTAGTGTAACACTTGTGATAACTTATTGTTGATTGGATATATTTCAGTTTTGCCAAAGCTCTACATGAAATTGTGTCCCCGTTATTAACCTTCCCACTCCTCCAAATTGCAGCAGCAAGGACAAAAAGAGGAAGAAGGCTCTCGTCACAATCCGAAAGAGCCAGAACAAAGATTCAATAGTACTGCCTGACAATATGTGCATGTTAATTATGGGTCTGAGTTTCAGGAAGGCTCTTTGAAAAGCATACACCTTTTTATCGTCAGAGTTGTCTTGTTCCAGTCTAATGTTTTAATATTCCACATACCTTTCCTTATGAGGAATTCTGACGGTGTTGAACCGTTTCCATGCAGTCCTAAATTTAAATGAACTTTACTAGGAGGAATGCAAGACTGCAGGTATCCAGGTCAGTTGGATTTTAATGGCGAGTATTATTTATTTTCCAGGCACACAGTGGCATTTATAACACAGTTAAGTAACTATGTGCCATTAAGCTGTTTTGAAAATCCTACATGTACATGTATCTGACACCTTAAAATTAGTCTCCATTTCTTTAAAAACCTTCGGTTTCCGACATCCCACCTTCAGCACATCATCACAATAAGTCTCCAACGCTGATGCTGTATGAAATCGTTCTTAGGAGAGTTGTAGTTTATATAATAAGCCCTGCAGATGTTAGTGTGCTAACCATCTCCCTTATAAAGGTTTTTGATGCCTGATTGGGTCTGAATTAATATCCAAGAGGGAACAGGAAAATTATTTTACTCTATAAAAACTGTGGCCAAACTCAATGTGCAGCAAAAACTGGTCGTTTGACACAAAATACAAGACGAGCTTTAAGATGATGGGTATAATAAATCTTTTTCATCTCTGTGTCAGCGCTTTGCTCACACTTTTGATAAAACCGTATTGTGAGATGTGGTGGTTGAGCGCTGTTAGAGAACACGTCAATCTTGAAGTATTTATTCACTTTGACTGCAATAAAGTTATATTTGTGTCAAACACAGAAGATTTATGTATTCCTACATATTAATGTGATCAAACAGTTTTGTGTCCAGAATTTATTTAAATGTGCTTATCTGGGGCTACGCAGGAGAAACAATGAGCTCAGAGGATAAGAGTTCTGCAGCAGACAAGGAGTAGTTGTCTGCTCATTTGGTTGGTTATCTAGTATAAATACTGAAAACTTAAAATTACAATTATATCCAATTGTCCCTATGTAAAAGTAAAGCCCTTACAGAAAGACACATAAGAGAACAAATCTGTGAACTTGAGTTTGTTGCAACCGTCGTACATAAATAAATATAAGAAGTTCAACAACATCTCAGATTGTTTTACCCAATTCAAAAAATAGATCGGAAATTAAAAGGTAAGAAAAAAAACAGAGTAACATGTATGTGGATGACGTCATTTCCGATCATCGATACTTTAAAATCTAATACTGTGACTACTCAATTTTGAACCAAATTTTCTAACTGGGGAGTATTGGGTCAGACGTTGTCGGACAAAAGCAAAATGCATGACTTCACATGGTTTCCCTGGGAAGAACATCACTTTTGAAGAAATTCATATAACTGAGTATTTAAGTCAAAGAACATTTATGGATACATTTTATGCAGTATGTGCTGTTTTGCCAGGTCATTACAAAATTAGGGCTTGAAGTGCCTAACTTAAAAAAAATAAAAAAACATATTTAAAATCAAAACATAAACAAAGGCACCAATTAGCTATCTATGTCGGTCAATATTCTCAACTTGACTCGCCTACAGCAGATTATTATAATTTCTTACACCTTTCATGATGCAATGCATTTAAATCGCCTACCATTACTGTACGACTTGCTCGTCCATTCTCAGCACTGCGAAGATTATTTTTTAAAGCATCATTGCATCTTGCCAGCTACATGCTTCGTCATGATGCATTTACTTCCCTAAAGTAACTGGAGTATTTTGAGACTTGAGAACACGTCCGTCTTCTTTTGCTGTGTGCTAAATATCTTGACAGGGGAACTTGGGACTTAATGAGAGAATGCCTTTGATCATCAAAACAATTCTTGAAACGAGCAGAAACATCATGTTACATCGCAACAAGAGAGATAGTTGTGACCTTTGACTTCCCTCCAGTTTACAGCAGTCATTAGTGGGCAGAGATCAGGGCAGAGTCCATAAATCATACTCAAACCATCTCTGTAGGAGGAACCAAGTTACACTGCACTAAAAATGAAAAGAAAACACACTCCAAGACCGACAGGAGGCTAAAAGCGACTCCATTCATCACCGGCCAGAGGCTCCATAAAGTCCGTGAGGGGAAAACACACAGGGCGATAATCCTTAGCATGGTTATAAATAATATAGAAACCCTGCTAATGGCAATAAGAGGTTCTGGAGAATAACAGCAGCCCTCTTGATGTGATTATTCAGCTAGATGTTCCCTGAGGACATTATGCATTATCCTGAATAAATACTCAGAGGTAACTTAATAGGTCAATATGTTCCTGTCCAGAGACTGTTTGACCTTTTTGGTTGCGAATCAAGAGGAGAGGCAAATTTATTATAATAGCAACAAGTGGCCAGAGGAGGCATAGGGTGGCAGACAGAAACAGAACATTTTGTGGAGGAAGGAGGGCAATGTAAGATGAAAACAATCTGCAGACAGTGCCGGGATGAGTTGTGCTCATTAGTACAATGTGTTGGAGTTTTTGGTAATAGCTTTATGAAAAACAATTTTCTACATGCAGAATACTACAGAGATATAAACAAAGGATCCACATCTGACAAATGATGAGTGCAATGCTTTCTGACTGGGTTCTTGTGATTCCTTAAAGTTGTTTTTTTTTTCTTTGTAGAATAGCTGCTGGTTCTGTCTTTTTAATGAACCAGTGAGATGCAAACTGCAGACCGTAAAACTCTGTTGAATAGTCCGATTATGAGGTTAAATATAAATGTTGAAGCACAGAGGACCTGGAAGATGCTTTGTGTTGCCAATCCAGTGTTCTCATTTAAGAAGTCCTTGATTTGTAAGCAATTTCCAGGTACTCCAGCTCCTTAGCTTCAACACTGACTTTACAATTTCTCAGCTAATTTGTTGAGAAGTTGTGGATGCTCCTTTTTTGTATAAGTCAGCATCCTGTAGCAGTGTGATAATTACAGAAACAACCATCTTTCTTTGAAAAAGACAGTGCACAACAATTTTCTGTGTGTGTTAAACAGGTCTGGGCTTTGATAACATTGCAGACTGCAAATTAATCCCCGGTGCCATATTGCCAAATAATTGTGCAGGCTCTGTAACTTTAGATAATGCACTTCATGTGAAAGGAGAATAAAAAGTAATTTTGCTTAAGCTTAAAAGAAATTCAAGCTCAATAGAGAGAGATGTGTTTTGTGATCAACTAAACTGGTTCGGGCACCATTAGTGATGGAACCAGTTTTCTGTGTTTTCATCACAAGAACAATTTTGACTCCAAGACGTCAGAAAAACCACATAAACCCCACAGAAACGTTTATTATTTCTGATATATTCTGTTTAGAATGCTCTAGTCTGGCACAGTCTACTTACTTCAGGAAACCTTATTGAAACTCCCTCAAGTAAAAATTTCAAAGCATGCACAGAAACTTTCAGTTGCCCAGCGTTTCCAAATGTGAGCTTTTTAGATTCATTTTACCCATTTTAAACGGTATTATTTATAATTCTCTGAATTACTTCATGATACTAAATTAGCCTAACTGACTTTTTTCAATTTATTCTTTTGTTTTCCAGAGACTACTGAAGAACAATAGATTTGGATGAATGATTTGATAATGGGAGGGTAAGGTATTGTGAAAAATAATTTTCAACTGAATTTATAGTTGTTCCAATATTTTTCAAATCTCACATGCAACTATTTTAAATATTCAGGATTTTAATTATGACAATTTTTTTTTTTTTGCATAATAGAACCATTCTGCCAGCTGACATGACAACAAAGTTTAAACCTCTTATGTTGGCTTCTCTTTTAATCTGCTTCAGGACAAAAGAAAGCATAACAACTTTTTAGTTTCTTATAATAATAATACAAAGTTGGATTAGCAGTGGAACAACATAGGATCAGTCATGCATCTTCCTGCTGTTTGTTTGTGACCCATCACTGAATTTAAACCAATCAATAGGGTCACACAGAGCTGTAGCCACAGCCAATATTTTCAGCTGAATCCATTAAAGCCTTTTCCGACTCAGTTTTATACACGGTTAGTCTTCTGATATCAGAATCTGTTAGTAGAGGCTGCTGCTGGTTTGAGAGCAGCTAATTGAGAACGCTGGAGAACTTTACACTGCTTGTTTATTTTGATGCCTTAATGTTTGCTTTTGTTTCTTGTTTTGGGGGCTGCACAAGCACCTACCCTGTAGCCTGTCAACCACCATTACACCAGTTAAGGAAGGAAGAAACAATAACGAGGTGTTAAGTCATGTCAAACTTGTACTTAGAAATAACTTGAACTTAAAAGATCAGAGGAAACGAACTGAGAAAAAAAAAAGCTGCTTATTTTTCACAACTGATCGTAAATTACTATTTCTGATGAATAAGTTGAAAATTTAGTTTACAGTAATGATGGGACACGTTTTAATGTTTATCTGCAAGACCCATATGTATAGTTTATTTTAAAAATATTTCTGAGTAAAATCAAATGAGCGGCTCTGTATAGACATGTCTACTTTTTGTTTATGTTTTGTCAACTGTCTCTCTCCTAAAATCATCCACAAAATTTGAGGATAAAAATGCAAATGCAAAACATTTATTGTAAAGACGCAACGTTGTAGCAAGTAAGAGCTGCAAATGTAGCACCAGCCCTAGTTAAACACAGATACTCCATAAATAATATCTATCAGATATTATTTATCTTCTGCTTCTTTCCAGCTGCTCACTCTTGCACAGATCCAGACCCTTCTGTTTGCTTTCAAAACATTCTGCATAAACATGAAGAAATAATTCAGAGCCCTGTTGCTGCAGAAGACACACGCTTTTAAAACTGAAAACAATGACCCTCTAACTGTGTCCAGATTTGTTACATTCACAGTCCAAAATCTTTAACCAGAATCATGTTTTCACAAGCTTTGCTGTGAATGTCCTAATCATAAACAGTATCTAAGAGCAGTTTTCTCTGTCTTGACAGAGACAGTGAGGCATGGTGCTGTATCTTCGCAAAGCAGAAGGCTGACGGAGCAGATTGGTGCAGGTAAAAAGAAAAAATTAAATAGAAAAATGTACTTGCAAGTCACAAGCCCTTTGATTTCACACACACATCCTATCTGCCCTTCATCTGTGCGCACGCAGGCTCAAACTCAACACGTCATCGGCTTGGACGCCTCTCTTTTCTCCTTTCAGCATTCACATTCATTTCCCCTTCTTCTGTCTTCCATCACCGCAAATCAGCCACCTGCTCATCCGATTCATTTAGATCTATCCCACCTGTATCACTTTCAATTTCTAAACAAGCTTGTGCACTGCATTAGCTTCGGTTTCCGTTTTCTGCCTCATCCCTCTGCGCTGCTTTGATTGTCACATCTCATGCGGCTCGCAGACACACAGTGACATGCACACACCGCAGCACAAATCAGCAAACGTCTACAATTGACACTGTGCACACCAGATGGCAGTGAACAAAGGTGCGTTCGCGCATGTGTACGCAGCAATAGATCCGAAGTACAAACAAACTAACAGCTTTGAATACACAAACCTGCACACGCAGTCTCTCAGGGCGTTGCAGCAAAACACTCTGACCTGACTGTGTGCAAGTTCGATTCTCCTCACTGTGTCTGAGAAGCATGCTAATCAGTGAAGGAAGTCGGAAGCGCCGCCATTTATGAGTCCTTAATTCAGCTTCAGTCTCAATCTTCTGCTGCCAGTTTGAGCAAAAAGTCCGACTTCCTGGTTATATCTCACATTCTTACTCCTCCTGTTTTCACTGAGAGTTTTAGTTCTCTGAAAGATGGGCAAGGTAAAATAACTATTTCCCCAAACACACTAATATTTTTACCAATTCCTTTGATATGTATGAGCTTGCATCTTCTTCACCAGAAGGCAGTCCAGCATTTCAGGGTTGGCGTGAAGCTGGAGTAAACAGAGGACCGTAATTGAAGAGATCATCATAGAATCCAGTCTGATTTTATTCTCTTATGGTTTCAACATGAATATTTTTCTCCTTTTTTTTGTTTTATATCCATATCTGGATATAAAATATCTGCTTTGCAACAAAACTATTTGATTGACAGCCTTGACATGATTCTCTTTACCTTTGTGTTTCTAGGTTTTGGGATCCAGCCAATACGTACAAATAATATTTTGCCACATTTTACTGAAACGCCACAATATTTCTCAGCCTTGCCACGTTCTATCTAGTTTCAGACTTCCTCTGATAAACTAAGTATAAGTGAATTTTTATAAGCCCATTTAAAAAAAAAAAAAAAAAAAAAAGGAATCCCAGAATCAACATCACTGGCCAAGATTGTACACATAGAAAAAATGAATTTGACTTCTGTTCCTCTGTCTATTTACTAACATTTTAAATAAAAATATATAAATTTGGTGGGAAATGCAAAGCATTTTGTTTATAAATCTGTATCAGAACATTTGTAAGCTGTGTGTAAATATGTAAAGAGGATAAGTTTAGCTTGAAATCCAACTGAAGCTTTGTTTGAGGTTTTTTATTTGTTAGGAGGGAATTTTTCAGATAGAACCAATGTTCTCACATAGTACTTAATCAGAAAAAGTGTCTCCACCTTTTCAACCTATTTTTTTCAAACTAGTAAAATTTGTTTTTCTTTCTGGTTGCAAAAATCTGCTTTAAACCCAGCAAACCCTTGCAGACATGAACAAACAGCAAACTTTAAATAGATGATGCAGGGTGTTACCAGTAATCTTTTCCTTTAAATATGGATTTTATTGCAAATGTTTCAAACTTAATATTTTCTACAAAATTATTTCATGGTGAAGCAGGATGCATACTGTCTGCGGATGTCCTACAGCTTTGGTTGAGAAAACACTTGAAGTAAAAGAAACACTGTTTATTTTTTATCCTTTTTCCCCCCCCATCCTTCGGTCAGCGTCCCCCTGAACCCCCATTGCTCTTAAGACTTTGAGTTCTGCTCAAACCTATTCGGTCACGGTGTCTGGAAGGCGGTCAGCGGCTGTGGGATGCTGGATAACTTTCAGAGGCCGACTTTCAAAGGGGGGAGCTTTGAGAACTGCAAGGCTAAGAGGAAGAGGAAGGAAAAATGGCCAGAGGAGAGGCCGTTGTGCAGAGAGAGAGAGAGATATGAGGCTGTTCCTAAGGAGATTTCAGCCTGAGCACTCAGTTATAATTCATGTGGGGCAGGAAATGAGTGGTGTTGGTCGTCGCAGCACAGACACTGACAACAATGGTGAGACAAATGATGAGGCAGCAGAAGAGACAGAAGAGGGTAAATTAGAACAGAAGAAGAACATGCATTAGGGTTGAGGAGAAGACCGTGCCCATTCGGCTGTGCCACATGTTAAAAATGCTCTGACAAAAGAAGCCCTTCAGCTTTATTAGACAAAGGTGTGGTAGCCTAAATTAAAAGAGATGTTTCTTCCTTGACCTGAATGACTCAGACGGGTCGTCAATAAAGACGTGTCATGGTTGAAAGCCTCTTTTCTTCGTTTCACCCCATGTAACTTGGCCTCTATTCATGGCGCTGCACTTAAAAATAAATGCATTCACATGGCACACTTCATAGATAACATCTCAATGGGATTTTCCTTTGCTCAGTCACCCACTAACATCCACTCCTATTAGCATAAAACACCCCCAAGCTCCTCGTCGGCCCACCATCGGAGGGATGTTTTGCAATTTCATTCGCTACCTGGCATCTTCCACAGCAGATTAAGTCAATAAAAGCCATTTCCTTTTAAAGTCAATGGTCCCCGCTTCAGCTGTCAGGTTGAGCCAATAAAATCAGAGATGAAAAAATTGAGAGCAGAGAAAAACACTCGTGAGCTCTCACTTATCTGACACGGGGCCAGCAGAAGTAAAAGCATTTAAGCAAGTATGCGGGACATTTGCGGTATCGATCGTGAGGGCTGGAACACACAGCAGGCTCCAGGATAGGCTAAACACAGCGGAGCTGTTCTCACTGTTACCTGTCAGGAAGCCAGTGGAGAGGAATGAGGCAGCTCATCTGGGCTTTCCAAATCCCACAAAACAAAAACAAGAATCCAACACACAGCTCCATCAGCTCTGTCTGTTCTCCCCATTAAATAAAGCGAGGATACGGTACGTGGATCTCTCGTTCTTCGGCAGGTCGGGCCATGCAGACATGAGTGTTTTCTCTGTGTAACAGGGCTAAGTGACTCATTCATTGATTGGCGTTTCTTCTGGTTCTTGAGCAGTGGGTCAAAACAATGCAAAGCCAAGCAGACAGGAGAAGAACCCCCTGCTGCATCTGCTGACAGAGCCTGCCATTAAAAAGAAACAGAGTGACGTGGAGAACCACCAAGGCAAACTGAGGTTTTCCTCCAACCAACTATCCCTACCTTACAATGAGAAATACCGAAAGAGAAAAAGACTATTTGAATGACTGATTTAGCATGGATGTAATATATACTATAACCTCAGTCTCTTCTATTCACTGAATGTATTTTGCATTCCTTCTGAGTACTTTTAGCCATGTCTGATGGTTTCTAAAATGCAAAAGAAAAAGACAATATTGTGAAGAAAAAAATGTGACCCATGTGAGGAGATGTGACATTTTCACTTTTCCGGTTTTGTAAATTTCAACCTCAAAGTAATAATGAAATACAGAATTAAATTAGATTAACAATCATGCAATTATGTTATGTTTTGGTTTTACTTACCATTTTGTTTTTGCCCTGTGATGGACTGGACAGGAACCAGTCTAATATAAACCTAGCAGAATAAATTTCTGCCAAAAAAGCTTTTCTGTAAAACTTTAAAATGGAATTAAAAAATTAATTTCATACATTTACTAAAATAACTTGGAAATCATGATTGACTATAGGCATAATTTTACAATATCAAACGTAGATTAGGAACAACAGAATTACAGTAACTTCTTCAGATAACATTATTTTAAATGTCAAAATTAATATTTTCTATTTTTCGTAGCAAGAGTAGAAATAGTCATTGCTTTTCTGATTTAAGTTAAGGTAATTGTTACACACTTTGGGTTAAATCAAGGACATCATTCTGTGAAAGTGAAAGATCAAAATGAACAATTAGAGGAGAGCCATCGCCTCAAGGCCTCAAATGCAAAAATAAATTTGTCATTTAACTCATGGCTGAGTTGTTCCGACCTCTGAGATATTACAGTCAGTATTTGCTCAAGAAGCAAATCTTACTGTATTGCAGATTCCCTAATATTTAGTAATGTTCCTGACAGATTTTTAATGTGCATTTGAACAGAAATAAAACAAAATCTAAAATTAGATGGAGATAAAGAAAAAAAAAAAAAAATCAATGGTAAGATTTTCAAACATACTTCGAGAATTGCTTGGGGAACCTTCCAAAAGTCAAACCAGGCTGTGTAGATTTCTAAAGAATATTGAGCCAAAGCTCAATGAAGACTGGCCCACATAAAAAGTAGCAAACATGTGCTCCATTGTCAGGGCACATGGCAATTATAAGTGAAGCTATGGTCGGGGCCTGGATTGATCCAATAGCAACAACAACAACCTGCCTGTTATTGACAGATCTCTGGAGTTTCACTGATGCACACATGCCCAGAGGCCACTTTGCTGGGCTCCAGCTCCAACCCACCCCTCCATCTTTCGCTCCCACTGGCTCACTCTTTGTGTGAGCAGCAGCACTATTCAACAGTGCCTCAGCGGTGTCAGGCTTGGTGTTCCTATCAACAAAAGAAATCCACTCTCAGAGCCTGAAGACTGTTATTATTCAATTCTTCTCCTGGCATAATACTTTGATAAAGACTTTTTCTGCTTCTGGAAGCATGGGCTTGTCTCCTATTGCCTGAGTTTAATTCAGTGTGTATTTTGCATTCATATGATGTGCAAATAACATTTTTGTCAAAAACATTATTAAATATTGAAAATGTGCCAGATCCGGATCAACATCTGACAAACCTCTATTTACAGGCTCCAGCTCTTTTTAGATGCTTTCATAGAATAGGCTTACATCTTTTTTTTTTTGTCTGAAAATGCCCATTTAATCTGCTTTGGTTGGTCAAACTGGACAGAAAAACTGGTTATCCTAATTACTGCTTTGACATGTGACAAAGTAGAAGCAAATATGTACACAGGTAAATCAAAAAAGCCGAGACTCCAAATGAGGAGTTTAAGGCAAAGAGTGTTTAATTGGTAGATAATTACTTCGTTTGGTTTGAACTAACAACTTTGGAAAAAAGCTTGGGGAGGTTTCAAATGAATAAAGAATAAAATTAAAATGTTCAGTATTACTTATGATATTTTATTGCTTTGATCATAATTACTGTTGATAATGGTTCACTTAGCCATCAAGGCACATCTAAACATCCTTAGATTAGCGGCTGGCACTGCCGCAGAATAAAAGACTTTAAATAATTGCACTGACTGCCATTAAATTTAGGACCAAGATTCTGAACAGTGAAAAAACAAAACTGACATTTTCAAACCAGAATTAATTTGTACTCCATCTTATCCCATGACTCTCTGGTATGAAATCTCAATAATAGATTAATAATCGGACAAACATTGATCGTATTTTCTTCTGAGGGTTTAATTTGTGCAGTAATGTCTCCTATATGAAACATTTCTCAATTAATCAGCGACAATGTGAACTGATGTGCCTACTACTTTTGGTGCAGATGAACAACAGCATTCCCCACAGAGCTGCATTTGTCTCTAGATCATGATGGCAGATGATAATCTGTTGATTTGTCAAGTGTCTATTCAGAACAAAAGAAAACATGAAAGCATTTCAGTGTATATAATTTCTAGGGCTATCATAAGCTAATATATTATCACAATCCTTCACTGCTTTCATCAAAATAGATTTTTTTCATAACCACCAACAAGGTAATTCCCCATACCTACTGATTTAATCCATACTCTGTGGGATTATATGTTGAAATGCTTTCAACACATATATTTTCTTGAAGATAATCAGAGGAGAGGGCAAATCAAAACCATACAAATCAGCCACAAACTCCTCTGTTTCTGAGAGACTTTCTGTCGACTCCTGTTCTTACCAGGAGGCGACCGCAGAGAGTTTCAAGAGAGCAGATATAATTTTACATATTGTGGACAATCAAGCAGATTAAGAGGTTCAGATTCAACCTAAAACCACACTGAGTTGACTTCACAGCTGCTGCGTCTCCGTGGATTAAATGTCTGTTAAAATTATTCTGCCAAGGGAAAATTATGCCATTACTGGTATTACGTTATGTTTTATTTGTTGTGCTGTTTTCACATAAAATGGCAATTAATATATTTTTCAACTGTTACACAAATGAGTACTCTACCTTATTTATCCTGCAGAATATTTTCTTGTGAAAAGTTTCAAACAACTTGGCAAAATCTCCTCATTTTTGTGATTCATACCATGCTTAATGAAACCTTCATTTCAGCCTGGATTCAATTTCCATCTCTCCTTAGGCTTTCATATGATTTCTTTGCTGCACTTTAATGAAAAAAACAGTTTTTTCCCTTGACAGATGAATCTGAAATAACCTTTTGTGAGTCCGTTTAAAGGTGGACTTTCCACTGTGAACTTTTTTTTATGCAAGAACATTTCTCTTTATTACAGATGTATCAATAATTCAAACTTGTTATTATACTTCATTTTTCCTTTTAACAGGCCTTTTTACTCTTATACTCCATATAAAATCACAGCAGGAGGTTTAATTTCATAGGCAGGTGTGTGAAATATGTTGACTCTGCTTCCTCTTCACGTTTTCACTAAATTGAAACGTTAATTTTATTTATAAATGATGTTTTTAAACCGTCTTCTTATATGTCATAGGCTTATAACTGTAAACTAAACCAAAGGTGCCTCCTGAGCATGAAAATGATCTTGCAGCTACAAGAGTTTGTTTCGGTTATTTGAAGTAAAAAAGACTTGAACAATCCAGCAGTTTATCAAAACTGTTTTTTAGGACATTTTTTATTATTCTGATACCAAGTAAATCCATAACATGAACACATAGGATGAGCACTGCCTTCAAAAAGTATTTCTACCATTTGATCTTTTGTCAGATGACAACCACAAACTAATGCATTTTATTGAGGTTTTAGATCAAATATCAAGATAAAGAAGGTGACTGTAGTTGACTATAGGTCAACTTCTATAATTGACCTCTGGCACACAATACTATATTTACTCTTGATGTCACTACCAACTTTCAATGAAAGTTTTTTCTTTCCAAAAACACCCCAAACTTGGTCAGACTGGATGGAGAGCATCCATTTTCAAGTCCATCTAAGAATTTTTCATTGTAATTAAGCCAACTAAAGAATAAATGTGTTTTAAGCAGTCCCATTTCATGGTCACTGTATGTTTTTCTGCTGAAAGATAAGTTTCAACCCCAATTTGAAGTGTTTTGCAGTCTCAAGTGAGTGACTACTAAGCTAAAGCAAGATATTTTACATTTGAACTCATCAGTATCTTCATAAAAGAAGACTTGCGGTTTTAAAAGCATTTTAGTTTTAATTGATATGTGGCTAATTCAAAGTAAAATAATACTCGCCCCTGTTTTCCCAGGGTGCACTGGTTGTCTTGATTTGTTCCTGCACTTGTTTTTGTCTTTCTATGTAACTTTTTTTGGACAGATATCGTTTTCTAATTCCATCATTTTTTTTCATTTAATATCTGAGAAATTGGAAAATGTCTATGATTTGAGTTGTAGTTTGTTTATGGGTGATAATGGTGGGTATCAAAACCTGTCTAGTTAAATAGCTTTACCAGATGAACTTCTAAATTCACTTGATTGCAGTAAATTTTATTAACAGTATCAGAGTTAGTGGGGCAGAATTCATGTGTATATCGCATTAGTTGAATTATTATGTTTAAAACATGAATAATTATATCCTTTCCCCGTCCTCGTCACAATTTTCCATTACTTTGGGTTTGTTGATGCATAAATTCCCAATAAAATACACTGAGGTTCGTGACTTTACCCAAAAAACTTTTAAAGATGTTCAACAGGTCCTTTTGCAAGGCACTGTATCTTAGACAGCTTTCCGACAAAAGAAAAGCTACACTGAGACTGTTTACACTGAGGCTGTCATTCTAGTGTGTAGAAGCTATGTTAACTCAGGAGCTTTGTAGACACACATGGTCCGCGTGCATCCAATACGGTCATGGAAACATCCCAGGCATGCCAGGAAAGCTAAAAGTCTTTAAAAAAAAGAAGAAAGAAAAACTGGAAAGAGAACTGATATCTGCTTGATTCTGAGCACAGGGAAGGAACGTATGTGTAACAGGAAGTGAAGGCAACAAGGAGAGGGGAAATCTCAGAGTAAGAGGGCCTAAATTAATTTTAGAGTCAGAGTGAGATGACAAAGGCAGATATAGACGGAAATAGCGGGGCGGATTGGGACTGGCTGGAGACAAATGGAAAGATATCTGAAAAGCAGCCTCGCCAGCGGTGTTGTAATGTCGTGTTCTCCTGGTGAAACAGTTTGGCTCGTGATAAGATAAGCCGAGCCATTAAAACCTGAGCCTGCATTTCCACTCCTCCCAACTGGAGGCTCAATAACATTCCTGAAACATGTTTTAGAACAGATGTTTAAAAACTGCACACAGAGACAGAGAGAGATGCATCTGATTAAATGTTTCAGATGCTTTGAATGAAATTAAAAGACTATTACAAAGGGACAGGCATGGATCATCAATCTGGGCACACAAGATTCGGACAATTGGTTTTATGAGTCTGTGCATGTAACGTCTCGTCTGTTTCTATTCCTTTTCGTTAGCAAAGCTCTGGGCGAAGAGGAGAGGAGCTTCTGTTTCAGATTAAATGTTACAGCCTCTGTCCTCTGAGATGGCAGCTCAGAGCCAATCAGAATGAGTCATGCTGGGGGAAATCTGTAGCGGGAAGGAAAAAACTACTCCAAAGAAGCAACAGCAGGTTAAATCACCAAAGTTTCATGTATTTGGTTGGTCATTAAGCTCGGCATCCATAACATTGCTGATCTCTAACTCATTCCCCCCCTGACTATTTCCTCCTCTGTATGTCCTACATATTGGCTCCCTCTTTCTTTGACTCAGCCTTGCTGGAACTGTCAATGCCAAACGGGCACTATGGCAACAAGATACTCCTGCAGAGTTTCTGTGAACATGGGAATCAACATGTGTGCCAGTTTGACTGCATGCATGATTCTACATACTGTTCACTTCAAGCTATGAAAGAAGAGAAAACGACGATGCAGCTAGAAAACATTTTTGATGCAGTTTTGCTTTCAGATTTAATCCTTTCAACTTGTTTTGCTTTATGGGAATCATAATGACCCAAACATCATAATCGCCACCCTGCGGTCTTGCATTACCCAAAGAGAATTGAATCTTGATACAAACGTCCGGATCAGAAGATAATGGTAATCAATTCAATCTAAATAATCTGCATTGATCACTGAGATCTGAATCCATTGGAAACACAGAGCCCTGGGAACACAAAGGTTTGGAAACAATGGCAGAAGACATCTTGAGAATATGAAAAGTTAGAGAATTACAGCATTATCAGAATGCACTGAATGTAAAGAGAATATTTGCCTACACCAAATAACATTTAGCAAAATTCTATGAGCGCATAATTTTATATTTTAAATATTATAGATGCCAATTCTGCATGCCAATAACATGTTTGGCTCAGTGGATAGGCTTCCACTACTTGATGTATACACAAAGAGTAATATGGATATTTCAGCATCATGTTATAATTACACATCTTCCTTATACTTTTAAATGTACAGGAGTTCTTCTCATTGTTGTATCACAGTCTCTTCACATCCATCTTAACACTATCACATAAGATTACTAATATTCTCGATTTCTTCACTGAATGTCGTCTTATCAGTTACTTAGTCATTGGTCTAGCTGCAAACATAATCTTGTTGCACAATGTTCAACTTATTTCAATTTAGGAATCTGAACATGGTTAGAAGTGTTCACATCAAATAATGGTTTATTTGGGAGTGAAGATCTGTGGTAAGAGAAACTAAAAGCAGGTCCTGAAATATCCTTTCAAAAAGCGTCTGCAATGTAAGGCTTTTACTTTCTTTGTACTTATGTCTTCATCCATCCATTTCAGTCTTTATGTTCCTTTCTGTAACAACAGGAATAAACAACAACAACAACAACATCATCATCACAGATGTTGCCATTTCATTCCATTAGGAGATTTTTTATTTATTTTTATCATGGTGCCTTCAAAGTAACAGATTGGGCACAAATTCTAAGAGAACCTCTTTGGAGTTAGAACTTTATGTCTTTTAGTGTTTTCATACAACATGAGAAACATAAATTGCATTACATTTCCTGTCAACACATCCAAATACAGGAGGTAAAGAAATGTAAAAGAAGCCGAGAAATGAGCAAAAATGACTCTGGCCAGATTGCAAATACAGAATTATTACATATGGGTATAAATAGTCATCAACATTGCGGTGTTTATAATTAATTTTGAGTTTATTTTCTTTCAATGGTCAGCTCAGATAAGATGGATCACTAAGAAGAATATGCTCCCAGGATAAGCGGGAATGGTTTTTTCTATGTGCAATGAGCATCACTTTAAGTGGCTTCAATGGGGAATGAAAACACAGGCACATTCTGAAATCCTTATTAGAGTATAAAGAAGACAAAAACAAAAACTGAATTAGTTAAGCTCTTGTGTATTCAGCTTCAGCATCATCTGGCCAGAGCTTATGTCAGCCTCCGGCTGTGCTTCTCTGTGAAAACATCTAGTCATGAAGAATTAAAGCTTCCAATTTTACAAAACTTTCCTCAGAAAGAAGTGAAGAATCATCAAATATAATTTATCTCGGAGGAGGTGAAGGAAGGCGCTGAAAAAAATAAAAAATAAAAAATTTATTTTCTACAAACAAGGAATTCTCCAGATAATTATCAGAGAAGAAAACAAAAGGTTTTGAGCCTATGAAGTCCGTAAAACAAGTAGGCCACAGTCCATTACAGATCTAAAGTAAACCACAGTGTTAGCCTCTAACAAAGACTAGTTTGGCTTGTTAAGCTGAATTTCACACCTCAACTACCTTCTCAGGCAAGTTTCACTGACGGTGGCTTGAATAACAAGTAAAATGCTCTGTAATCTCGCAAGATGTTGCCAAAACCTTCCTGGGTGTGAAGGTGGGAGTCAGCCAAGGAAGATGACACATTTGGAGCCTATAAACACCATAACAACATGTGTTACCGAGTTAAGATACAATTGTTAGTTTTAGTTTCCTGCAGCACAAGGGTGAAGCTGCTATTCTGAGAGTAAAAGGGACCAGATGTTGGAATGCATTTTCTATTAGCTGCTCTTAATATAGGTAGACAGGAATCTTGTTATTCTGGAAGCACCAGATGCAGTTTATAGTGATGGAAGATGGGCGGAAAAATGAATCAGGATAATGAGATGGAGTGAGGAGGGTGCAGATTTTTATAAATAAACTCTACATGTCTCTTGGTGTTAATCAGATCAAAGATTTAAATTTGATCCAAGTGACACTGATGTGGGGGAAAGGAAGTGGATAAAAGTAAATAACTAAATAAAATATAATTAGGTTTCATGGCATTAAAGGCAGCTTCCCTGCTGATTTTGAAATTGCTACATATTAAATGAAGTGGGGGGGGTTGGTATATTATTGCAAAAGCCTGATGAAAACGCAGCTTCCTTTGAGTTGATATTAAGTGCATTAATGAATGCTTCTATAAGAGGAAAACAAACTAAGCGGAATTTGTTTATTGCAGTTTTAACTTATATGTTGAACGAAGGTGTTATTTGCAGGCTGGTCAGACCTCAACCTCACTGAGCAGATGATTTTGACACGTCTTTACAAGTTGACACCTTTAAATCTCAGTTACAACAGGAAGTTAAAGTAACTGAAGCGGAAATATTAAAGAACGCAGTTTTTGCTCTTACGTTATAAGGCAGGATGTTGGTGTAAAATCTTTGCAGATGTCTGCGTGCACTCATGACAAGTACTGCCCAGCAGGGTTTTAAAGCCAGTCATTGGAGGGGGAGGCTGGCTACAACGCCTCATGTCCACGTTGTAAGAGCATAATCAGACATGGCGTCAGTTAACAGCGCCAGCACATGCAGTCCATCTTTCACTGCACACTTGGCCCGAACTTCAAGGCTGCTGAAAGAGGGGAACATGTGTAGGACCGTGCGAGTAGGCCATATGCTCACCGACACGACAGCGGGAGGGGGGAGAGTGTGATTTTTTTTTTTTTTTTTTATGTGTGTCGGTGTAATCTCCTGATTGTGTGGGGTCGACTTGACGGCTGTGCCTGCTGGTGAACGAGCGACATGATCTGAAACAACAGGGATTGAAGCTCAGAAGCTAGGCCCGCTGTGCTGTCAAATCTGACCCCTTATGCTTCTTTGCTCCAGCGTTAATGAAGAACACCACCTTGAAAAAGGGTTGGAGCCTGAAATCTTTTCAAGGATACAGAAACTTTACTGACAGGTGAGATGTGTTAAAGACCAGAAGGCAGTGGGATCGGAAGAAAATGAACACTTTGACAAAGGCTTTTGGAGAGTATTGAATTATTGAATATTTTATTCAAAGACAGTTAAATGAAATGCAATAAAATAGACTCACAACAAACAACCAACAAATATTTCATAACTGAAGTAGTGTAGTTTAATATGTATCGTTTCCATACCGATGGAAATTTAGATGACAGAACACTTATTTCATTTTGTAGATTTAACCTTTGGATTAGGATATTTATGAATCCGTCAAGCCAGTGCAGGCTTGTGGGTGAGAGAGGTTTAGCACCGACGTGCAAAAGACCATAAAAAGGCTGGAGACTGCTGATTTATGCCACTTACATTGCCACTGCAACAGAAAATATTGTAAAGACACTCCAATAATGAGATTACTTAACTGCATGCTATATTTTGCAGACATGGTGGCTGCATTTAGGATGGTTCTCTCCACTCTGTTTTCCAATACTCAGAGTGGCTGAAACGGCAGGGAAGCTGGGATCATTTTATGATTACTTCAGCTAATAATTGTATGACTACCTGGGGCATTCATGGATTATGTATGCATCACTGAACTCTCCAAAATGTGCTGGCGTAGTAGCACATTGTAGATTTCACACCCTTCATTCCAATTTACATTTCCTACATAAAGCAATTGTATATCGTCAGAAAAGCACAATTATTTTGGGAAGCAGTTCAATAATTCCAAGTTTGAATTGTCACAATTAGGGCACAATGTTTTTGAAAACTTTTACAAAGTCCTGATTCTTTTGAAACATATCAGCTGACAGAATTCTCACCCACATAAATTGAAGTAAAAAAAAAATCTGAGTTGTGTTTTCATTAACCAGTATGATGTCTGAGATAAAAGTAAGAGGTGCGCTTATTTTCTGAGGTCTGAAATGAGAGTTACACGTAATGAAAATTGCATTGCGAAGATTGCCTGTGTGTGTAGGAGCTGAACTGCATCCTTAGACACAGCATTCACCAAGCTCCCACCTTGGAGGGAAAATGTGTCTATTTTTTTTTTTTTTTTTTTTTTTACATCAAGCATCAAAAGAGAAAAATGCAGAGTATCCATCGTTCACTCCCGAGTAGAACCCTGTCAAACGACATAAGGAGGAGCTGTGCTCTTCATGCAGAAACTCAGCGTTGTTCAGTTAACAGTTTTCAAAAAGCGAGCACCACTCACATTTATGGCCACATCTGGGAAAGGATATAATCAGTAAAAGGAACTCGACCCTATAATTTTATTAACTTTTGTAAGAAAAGTGTTAAATATTATATATTTAGTTTATGTTATGAACTATTATGCAGGTCTATATTTTTTCCACCATCAAATTGAAGTTCACAATGAAACCCGGGGATGGGACGGGAGGAGAAACCAGGAAACCAGAGCCAAAAAGAGAAAACTAGTCTATGAGGCCAGCTTCCCTTTGGCATCAGTCCAAGCGCTAGTTTGTGTGGGCAGGGCACCAACGGATGCAAGGCTTTTCCACTGTGCCCTAAATGCCACATGCAAAGTTCACACGCAGAGACGTCTCCAATTTCCAATCCATCCTGCCTCTTTTCAACGATGCCTATCAAACCCTAATGTGGTGGGAGTTTGTTGTGCATTGCACAGATTGACTCCCTTCCTTTTACTCATCCGTCTATCACTCTCTTTCAGTCCATCCATGCATGAATTTTGCTCGTCTGCTCTGCTCTAACAGGTCTCCATTGATCATCGCATTTTCTCTTCAACTTTAATCAAAAGGCTGGGAAATTCTGTTGTTTAATTGATGAGACTCAATGAGAGTCTCTCTCAGCGGTTCCCACAGAACCCGCTTAAATTTATAATTAATAAACCGCTGCTAATTATCCGAGCGCTGCTCCACACAAGGCACGTCCTATATACAGAGAGAATAAAAGAGAAGAAGGAGACTGAAGAGGGAAGGGAAATAGAGTAGGGAGGAAAAATGTCAGGAACAAGAGGCAGAGTGGGATTTGCAAAGTTTGTGGTGGAGAAGGATGAGAAGATGAGAGCTGTCACCTGTGGTTGCCTTCCATAATCCATCTCAATTTCATCATTTCTCTCATCTCCGCTGCATCACAAACTTCCTCCACCCGTTTTTATCTTCCTATCAAAAAGAAGACCGAGAACTTCTATTGGCTTTTAGAGAACAGAAAAAGAAAAAGAGTCATCTGCAAAGACAGGCCAAAGATAGAAAGAAGAAGAAAAAATGTTACTGAGAGGGAATAACGTATAAGAGGCACATATGTTTATTTATTTATCCTCACATGCATCTTTGCACCAAAAGTATCTTTAGAGTTTATTTTTGAAGTGCTGAAAAAACGTCTTGGAGTCTCCGGTTCAAGCAAGCAAGCTTCACACACAGGGATGGACCAGCAGTCTGTAATAATGCTCCATCTGGATGTGGATTGACCTGCCTGCTTCCCTGCAGCCGCCTGATGCAGATTGATAAATGGGTGGACTGGTGCTGGACAGGGAGTGAGAAGAGCCTGCAGGGGAGCAAAGCGGGTTGGCACATCATGAGCTCAGAACAGCCAAAGCTTCTCGTTGCAGCGAGAAGTGCAACTAAAGCGATGCAAAGAGAGGCATGAGTTTGACTCATGTGTGGGTCTTTGTTTTACTATATTTAAGGAGATTAATCAGGACTCCATTACAATAAGAGACTCTTGCACTTTTCTGAGGACCTAATTACTGGAGCCAGTGAGCTTGAAATGGCTTTCAAAGGTCAAAAACCTTTCTTCAGGTTTCTGGGGTCAAAAGCTGATCTCTGAACCCATCTTCCTGCAACATTTTTAAGATTAAAATCACCATTATAAATGTTTTATCCTTATGTGATTTCACCACATTTCACTGCAAACATTTGGCAAAATAATAATAATAAAAAAAAGTTCTGCCTCTGGGAAAAAAAACATTGACTTAAATATTTGACCATGTTAACCATAATCAAACTGTTATGGTTTCACAACAAGTCTGTCAAACCATTGTTTTGGTTTAAAGTTTTTTGTTTTTTAATGAGCTGTCAGTTTTCTCCACCAATAAACAGAATAACCCAACACTGTCCCTCACACTCAGGTTACTGGCAAAATGAGAACTTCTAGAAGTGTTTTGGTCACTTATTAAAAAAAAAAAAGGGAAAGTTAAATAAATAGTTTGGAAAAGTTACTCTTATATAGGAAAAGCTGTTTTAGAATCGCAACATTACCGACTTAAGAGCCAAATATTTGTTAAGCAGTTGACTGCAGGGTAGCAGCCGGAGAAGACAGCCTGACTAATTAAAAAACTAATAAGCTTGTTATCTTTGTAGAACAGAAAAGGCTATAATTCTGTATAACAGGCACTTGCAAACTACTACAACAATTATAGATAAGAACACAATTATAATATTCTAAATGTATTACTTTAGCCACAGTTGGAATCCTTCTAGCGTGTGCCTGAAAATAAAAAAAACTAGATACAACTTTGGTTTTAAAAGTTTGTTTCAATACAGTGAACCCATGGTATTTCTAATCAAGGTTATTATACCATGAGATTTTAGTATACATGAAACAAAGTTTAAATTTAAGAGGATTGTTAAAGGTACCAACAACTTTTACTTCATTTTTTCCCTGCTGAATAAATGTATTCATTTTAACGGGTACAACTATTGTTACTGTAATAAATTATACATTTAAGACTTTAATCCATGTTTGTTGTTCAGAATCACATGCCTGTTAATGATTTATCATCTTCGTGTCTTTTCATGCTTCAAACTAAGTACTGTTGCTATTCTTTTCTTTTTAAATTTAATCTCAGCCCTCTACAAGAAACTAAAAAAAAATGGTTAAAGCTATGCGAGTGTAGCGATTAAGCTCGAGGGTAGATTTGAACTTGGGTAGCAAAGGTTAAGATTGCTCCACACTGAGCAAGAGTCCCCACAAAGACGGGAATGTGTGTTTGAACAGATTCACAGACAGAAATCTATAACAAGCTTAAAGTCTTCAATGCTTAGAACATAAGCTCTTTAAATCAATACCATAAACAGTAAGAAATCCATGTAGTCACATTCACAGAATGAATAAACTGCAGCTGCTTCGTTGTATTAATTGGCCTCTCATGTCTGCTAAACCTACAGATGCAACTATTTATCTAATTTAAGGCAATTCTGATGGTGTACTTTGGCTGCCCACAAACAAATTAACAGATTTACTGGTTTCCTTTTGCCTATAAAACCCCATTCTATGATTCAAAATATAACTTCAGGTTTATTTTAACAAGCTGGAAATATTATGAACTTTTATAGTGGGATGCTTTGAGGATTAGCACACAGCTTTCGGTGCCAGCTAGTACCCCTCCTGTTCGCACCAGTTTCTGAGTTAAAATCTAACCTTTACACAGGCAAGAACCAGAACGGGATTTTATCTTTTAAGCAGCTGACCCAGCCTAAGTTTTTCTTTTTTAACAATCTGCTTAAATTGACCTGATGGATATGAATGTTTTTTTCATGATCAGTCAGCCTTGACTGCCCAGCACTCCCACTTTAAATTCTTATCCAGAGATTAAATTACAAAGTCTTGCAGACACACCTCCCATTTCCTCTACCATCTTGGCTCGGGTCCATCTCTGCCTCCAGCATGTTTCAGGCCTCTCTGTATCCCAAAATTCCCCCAGACCATCCATGTTGCTCTTTTTCATGCTGGAGATATTTTAGCTGCCCCAGCAATCCTGTCAGTCTTCAAAACAAAACATACTTAGCTAATCGTTTTTGGTTTTTTTTACAGTGCCTTGCAAAAGCATTCATATGTTATTAAATGCTTGGACTGTTATTGCAACCAGTAATTTAAATGTATTTTATTTAGCTTTTACTTGCTCCACTTCGCTTTTTATTACTCTACTGCAAAATGGAGTAAATATGGGACAATAAACTAAAAAGTCTGAAGTATGTTATTCATTCAACGTTGGACCCCTTTATTCCTATACCCCATAATAAAATCCAGCGCAATCAATTATACTACCGGCAAGAAGGAAGCCACCATTGAAAGACAGCCATTAAAAGTTTGATTTGCAGTTTTCCCAGCAAACATGTGGAACCGATGTTTTGGTCAGAGGAGACACCAAATACACTTTTTGAAATTAGTGTGGAAAGGCATGAGAGTCAGCAAACACCCCCTAAAATAAGAATCAAAATAATTGAATCAGAGTAGAAACTTTAAATTCAATCTGATTGAACTTAAGCTAATTTGAAAAGAAGGCTCGACAAGAAGTTTAGCCTCTAAATGTGAAAAAGAAATTTTGCACTACCTTGTGTTGATCAGTCACATAAAATCAAATGAAATCCATTATGGTTTGGGCTCACATAAGAATTTGTGAAAAGGCTTACAAGATATAACTAGTTTTGCAACTTTAAATGATAACCTGGAGTTCTTTCACTGAAATACGAGGCTAGAAGAAAGGAAGAGAAAGGAACTCTCTTCCATCAGTCTCCCCGACCCACTCATGTAGCCTTGCTCCTTCCTCTCAAATGACACTCTAATGGTTTAAATGGTACATTCCCCTTGAGATCTAGGGTGGACTGGGGCCAGGGTGAAGGGTCCAGCTGACAATTCGAGTCAACTAAAGGTCACTGGTCAGCCTTGCTCTGCAATTATGGAGCTTCTCTGAGCAGCAGTAAACAAAAATGCACTCACCAATACATAGTTGTGCAGCATCTTTTCAAATATATTCATATGTCACACATGAAGTTTTTTTTGTGCACAAATCAGAAAGAAGAAAAATTATTCATCAATGCAATCTGCAGCCACCAGACAGGGCAAGATAAAATGCTATGACAAGCGGTACTCCCACTGATTCTGTCACTGTTTTGCAGAGAAAAAAAAATGAAGCGGTGAATGTGTAGAAACCTTTTCTTTTAACTGTGCTGTGGAGAAACGTTCTCTCTCTGTGAAATTAAAAAGAGCCCAAGTGTGCCTTCTCTATCTGTTACATGGAAAATTTGTAATTTGAGCAAGCAAATTTTATTTCTCTGTGTCAGAGCCAATGTGTTACAGTTTGTTCAGAAGCTGTCTGTTCTTGGAGCAGGGTTCATACTTCTGCACCTTGTAATGACAGCAGTGAGGTCCTGTTCATGCTGCTCCTAAAAGCGCAAGAGACGTTTTGATACTTTGGTACATTTAACACCAATTTTACCATTTCATTGAAAAGAATACTACAAGTCAAACATGTGAGTACAAGATACGTGCCAATGTGGATTTTGCATTAGAAGATGCATGGAGAGTGTCAGTCTAGAACTTTAGTAAAACCCTGGGATGCCTGAAACAGGCATTTCATCCCAATCAAACTTGCAGAAACCTATTAATGTTATGAAAAAAAAAAGAAGCTACAGTGCCTTCAAAAATAACCTATTCACATTTTGCAACATTACAAAAGTTTTCATTGTGAGCTGGAAGAAAATTTGGAAAACAATCATTTTCAGCTAAGAAAAAATATCTAATTTGAAAAGTGCGACAAGCATTTGTATTCACTTCCCTTGGGTGTGATGCTCCAAAATAAAATCAGATATTAGTTGGTTACTTCTATACGCAATAAAATACTTGGTAGAATGAAGTTTGTTGTCCTATCATTGAAAATTTTTAAGGGGTGTTACAAAAGGGTTGCAACAAAATATATTTAAATTTTATGACAATGTGTCACTTGAAACGATCATAGAATCATTTTTATCTAAAGATGGCCTCTGATTGATACATATTGCTACTGTTTTTAACTCACCAACCAGTTAACACTGTATATATAACATGCTAGTGCTAGCTAGGCTAACATGTTTATTATTCATTTTGATAGGACTCATTAATTTGTCTACTAGTACATTTGAGTGCAGTTCCAGTTACTTCTTTGGATCTTGACGAAACCTTTTGGTTTGTCACGATTGTCATAAAGATAAAGGCTGTCAGCTTTGATTGGAGTTTGTCAGTCAAATGTTTCAGGTCATAAAAACAATTTACTTCCAGACTAACACAACCTGGTTAATTACTAAACACTGTTTTGAAATGATGGATTTTTTTATTAGGGAAAAATATATCCCAATCAAATTATTAAAACAGTGGGACTACAATTTCTTCTCTATGACAGAGAATCCTGAAGGAAAACCTCTCAATATCAGTTTGTCACCTTAAACTCAAACACACTTGGGTTATGCATGCAAGCTATTAGACTGGCATATAAAGTGCATGTTCAGTTTTATAGGGATTTAATAAAGAAGATTAAATTTTCTAAGTTGCTAGCTTGGAGCTAGATATTTATTTTTGCTGTTGCTTTAGACCTACAAAAAATTTGAATAACTACCCGTCGCTGCACTGACACATGTAGTGACAAAAGTTTCCATATATACAGGTTCTGCATTGTAAAGTTAAAGCAATGTCGTTTTTATATGGTGACACAGCATTTCTGCTCCACATAACAGCCCAAGGTTGAGTTGTCCTAAAGCTGGCTCCTGTTTGTCAGTCTCTCTCTCAGGGCACTGGGTCTTCCCACACAGACAGCCAGCAGATACAGATGGACTCCACTTGATACATGGCAGCAAATATTTGCTTTTGCTATGAGAGACGAGCTCTGTGAGTCAGAAAATAGAGAACGACAGGAAAAAAAATACACACACAAAGTTCCTTTGCGTCCCCTGTCACTTGCTGACAGCTTCTATGTCTGATTGTTTTATTTGCCACACCAAAATGAAAAATGTCTGCTCGGTTGTTTCTGCAACAGCCAGATTATCTTTGAACGTGTACAGATCACACTTTGAACACATTAGCAGACGACACACAGACGTGGCAATCTGCAAGGTCGCCTCGTGTTTAAGAAACACCAAAACACGCCGCCCCAAAGGTTGGAAACAGCTCTATGACTGTCTGCATCACCAAAAGCAAACATTGTGAACACATGATGTTGTGTTCGTACAGCAAACGGTTTCTGTAAAGACACCCCCACGCCCATCATTTTTCTGACCATGAGACATTTGCACACTCATTCAAAGACATGCACAGCTCTGAGTTCCAAGCACTGGTCTCAAATCGAGACTAAATATAGGCGGTGAGGTAGGACCGAGGGTAGTTGTCAGATGAGGTCCCATTAGGAGCCTCGGACTGTGGTGCTCTTGTGTTCTTCCATAATGACCAGCCGCTGCACCTGTCTTTCTGCACATGAGTACTCAGGTCAGACTAAATATAGGAGTGCTCCCCCTCTTTGCTTCTCTCTGTTGCCCCAACGCTGCACTACTCTGCACAGCAGCTCCCGTTCTCCCCCTCCCCTTTCTGCTAACGCTCCCGGTTGGAGCAAACTAGGTGCAGGACGCACCGCTGCCAACAGAGTCGCAGCGGCTCTCGTCTCATCCCCTTTTATAGAAACATCATGACATTACAGACGGGCAGGAATGACAAACAGGGACCAATTGGCATCGGGGAGGTGGCCATCAAACACTACCCAACTTGATTTTAGGACTGAAGTCTGTCTTTCATAAAACTATCTTTAGAGCACAACAAAGTCATGCTCGGTTAGTTTCCAAGCAAAACAAAATATTATAAAATATTTCAACTCTTTACTTTAGAATCTTTTAAAATTTTGGTCATGTTCAATCTGTTCTGACAAAATTTGCATTACCCCATTAGATATGGCAGCATGTTTGCTTTTCAAATTTTTCCATTGGAAGCCATATAATTGGAAAATAAAAATGCTTTTAAGACACTTTATATCTTGTCAGCTTTTGGAGAAATTCTTTGATTGTTTCAGCAAACGATCTCGTCTTCACAGAGCTTTATGAATAGGTTCTTTAAATCACAGTGACTAAAGGAGATCAATTATGAAAACAAGCAACAAAGCAGATAAATGCAAAATAATTTGACGTTTCATTCATGGCCATTTCTTCTTCCTTTGAGCAGAACTTTATGAGAACATTTTGTTCACTAAAAACAAAATGTTTCTTGTTTTTAAAGAGCCAAAAAACTTTGATAACTTATTTTGTGTATAGATTCATGACAAGCAGCCAAAGAGCTAATTTCATAAACGGCACAAATTATTATTATCCCATCACGACTACAATCTTCAAAATGTCTGCAACAGATATCCAAACTAATGCAAAATATTTTCCCTGCCAAGTACCGAAAATGCACTTTGGTGGGACACGCAAGGGTATATCCATCTTTACAAGCATTTAGCAAACACAAACGCACTTGCATAGTCCTCCACAAAATGACAGAAAATGCTGACTGGCCAGTTCTTACAGCCAAATAAAACCTGTTTGCTCCACATGGTTACATTTTGATGGTAAAAGTCTCGAGATTAAGTTTAGGTCAATACATTTCAGATGCATGTTGACAAAGCTCATATTATTTGTGCTTATGTAACTAGCCTCTCACATCAGCATTACATTTATTTCAACTGCTTGTCTAACTTTAGGACATGGTTTACTGCAACATAAAGTGCATCCTTATACCATAAACAGTCAGCACCTAAGCCAGCATTGGTGCTTCAATTACAAAAACCTCACTTAGATGGAAACAAATAGCTTTTGGCTTTCTCTAATAGACACTTTGATTACCTTTATGTTTGTAGTGATGGGCCATTAACTAAATACATTTGATTAAGTGTGCATATACCACATGCTAGTACCCAAATAGTTATTGCTGTACAATGTGTGTAAAGGGCTTAATACCGCAGGCCAGCTTTTGATTAATACGTCAGGGCGAAACAGTCCAATAAATGCATGTAACACTGACCTTAAGGTGTTACTGGCAGAACAAAGAATCACTTTTATTGTTCCAACACTACCAAGAGAGGAAGACATGTGCAAGCTCGAAGCTTCCAGCTACTTTACAGTCACCTGATTGACCTAAAGGTGATGCATTAAGCTGTGAAAAGGTGTTACACCTCTTCGAAAACAAATGTACGCATGCCAAAAAAAACCCACATACCCGACTGAGCGACAGCTTTATGTCTGGATCGGTTTTACAATGAAGCCTGAGTGCTTTGTGCCTACAGCACAAAGACACTCAAAAACTGATCCACTTAGATTGCCCTATTACTGTATTTATACCCTTTAAACATTATATATATGTTTAAATATATATATATATATATAAACATATATTAAATAAATATAAAATATACATATAAAATGTTGATGCATTTTATTGTAACAATGTGTTAGACCAAGACAAAACTCATGTTGCAATACTTTGTATAAGAAAAAATGAAACATGTTGACTTGATGAAAGTCCTTTCCTGTCAACTGCAGGATGGTTTCCTTCTTCCATACATCATCTCGTCAAATCTGACCAACTTCCCTATTCTTGTTGAAGATCGTGCCCGCAGCATTACACTGCCATGACCATGTTTCACCATTGCAACGTGAGTTTATGAAAATACACAAAGTTAGTTTTCTGCCACACACAGAGCAAATTTGTAGTTTGCCCATCAAATAAAAGAAAAAAAAAAGTTACGGGTTCTTGATATGCATTGATACTGTTGAAACTCAGTCTTTCATTGTGCTGCATCACCTAAATGCTTTATTCGCTCCCTATGAGTTTGTGATAAGCAATCAATCTCCCAGTTTCATGCTACGTCTGGTGTTTGCACTCCTCCTGAAAGTCTAATAAAGGCTCAAGGTAATGATTCCCTTTTGGAAACAGGGAAACAGCTCATTTGCTCCATGGGATTCTGTCCACAGTACGAGCAGCTGCATAAAGATTCAACAAGAGAACATTTTCTGAATGTATTTTTTTCCTCCAAATGTCAGAGTTTGTTTCAACTCCATTAAAGAAGGAACTATCCTTCAAAAAATATTAATTCCCTGGAGCAAAGTGGGAATATTACTGTCAGTCATATCATGTTTTCTTTCTCCTTTCCATTCTGCGGCTGACAAAATGCCCAATACTGCAGGCAGTAAAAACATCTGCAGTGCCTGCACCCTGGAGGAGAACGACTTTCTGTGGTAATAAAAGATGAGATGGAGTGATTAGAGAAATGCCAGTGAATTGCTGTGAGTCATTTCAGTTCACTCCTTTTCCTTACAAATGCCATTTATTGTGACTTTTGACTGTAGTGAACACATCCACTAGCCGAATCTTGGCAGAAACACTTATCTCTTTCTATTGAAAAAAAAAGGAAAAAAAAAGACTAAATGAAAAACTCCAATAATGTTTTTGTCAGATAGAAACATTACTGTCCTACATCTTCATTTCAATTCTCAGGTTACCAGTGATGCAGGCAGCGTGTAATCAGAAATGGGCCAAAACATTCTGCTGATAAAATTGACTACACCACAGCGCACTCTGTGGCCTCCTCTCCCCCGTCTCCGTTACCCTGGAAACTGTTGTCCATGTAGGAAGGAGCAATTCTATTACAGCGACGATACGACCAGCCAGCAGATAGAACCATAAAACGTGACTTAACGGTTAAGAAAGAACGAGGGGAAGCAAAGATGAAAACCGCAAGGGAAAGGAGCAAAAAAAAAAAAAAAAGAGCAAGAGTTGAACAAAGATTAAAAGAAGAAAGGGCATCAGAGGTGGTGAGAGATCAAAAGAGGTGAGAGGAAATATAAAGACAGTGTGCTGGAGATAGCGTCCAATCCTCTGACGTCCCCCGAGTCTCGCAAAAACGTAAGGAAGTTTTAACATTTACTTAAGAACAATACAGGGGAGAATCCTTATGTACACTTGGCACAGTTCACAATAATAACCGCTATCAGAGCACGTCTGATTACACATGGAAAGTGTGAGGAGACGGAGAATACAGAACGGGGCCAGAAGCAATAAGCTAGTTAAGCAAACTGTGTGATCTGGCCGCGTCTTTCACGCATCTATTCACATCCTGTCAAAAGCCCCGTCTGTCCCTCAACCACCACAGTTACCCTCGACTCATAATGGATCTATTGAGTCACTCCATTTGTCTTCTCCAACATGCCCAAAGCCAAATCCTCTCTCTTTCTTTCTTTTCTTTAGTTTTATTTTTTTATTTATTTATTTTTTTACACCCCCACACTGTCTCACACCATCTCCATCAAGGGTAAATTACCAGGCTCGTGGCGAGAGGCGGAGCCCGGTTGCTGTGTTGGTGGGTGTGTGGGGGTGTGTGCAGACAAGCCAGGGAAGGTCAGAGTGGACGGGGCCGGTAGGGAGACACAAGAGACGAATAAATGGCAGGGATCATATACTAATCAATGCTGAGCACACGGCCTCTTTTAGTGGCCTTACACTTAACCAAGTCTTGTCCCTTTCACACTCCCAGTCTTCGTGGAAATGGTATCAGCTTTCGCTTCTTTAGCCAACGGTGGGGGAAAGGTCCCTCTCTGATGTGGCATGGCCCCAGAGAAACTTGTTTGTGTGTGTGACCCCTCCATGCCTGGGAATCATTGCGTAGGAATATCGCATTACGAGGTGGCTTAGGCCTGGCTTACTTTGTTCTGGGATAAACTACCCTAGGCCATGGAGCAGCCACAGCCTATAGCTGTAATACCCGACACGGGTCACATTACGCTACCTAAATCCATTTTCAGTGCTTTTGTGTAATCAACTCCAAGTTGAACAATGAAAAGACAAGCGGGTCAGTCCTAAGGCTTTAAAATGTCTGGCCCTTAAAACTTGTTCGCGAATCTGGCCGTTAAAGATATTTCTTTCTTGGGGAAATGTGATTCCAACACGTCTTTTAAGAGTCAGGTCATAAACAGGGCTGAAAGAAAGACGGCTTTGAAATTACATCAAAGCTGGGCTCAGAAAACTGACAGCTACTATGTGTAAAAACTCAAACAAAGCTTCTTCATATTATGTAGAGCTGATGTACAGTCCTTATGTACGTGTGTCACTTTATTTTTCTGTTTACATGACATTCATTGTAAACTCTCTTTTTCCCCTATTAAGAGTTTTTCTTAAAAAAAAAAATCTTTAAGACATGTAAGCTATTGATTTTGTGATATAGACCATTGCACTTCACTCTGCAGTAGATGAGTTTGTGTTTTACAGATTTAAGGTAATTCAGATTAACATCAACATATCATAATGGATCTTCCTTCTCACCTGCTGCAATTTCCCACCAAGGCAATTCAGTAGCAAAATACTCCCAAGCAAAAAATAAAAAACCCTTACAGTAAAGCTCACAGAGAAACTTTCTGTGAAATGAATATCTACTTAAATATCTTAATAATTTGACAGTTTTAATCATTTCTTTATAGTTGTTTTTTTTTGGAGGGGGGGGGGGGGTTCCAAGTAGAATAGCAGACAGCAAATTTCAATAAAGTTCAAAAACAGGAATCGACTGCACTGGTTAGCATTTCTTGGGAATATTCTCCAATTCATGCAATGTCCGGATTATACATTCAAATATGCCTACTGATATTTGATTAATTTTCCTTACCAAAACACATCTTAATCCCATGTCTTTTTATAGCTGGTGACAAGATAAACTTGATCCATTGCATTGTAGTGTAATCATAAATTGCCTTTAAAGGTGGTAAATTTTAAATGCCTACTGTTTATCTTCACATAAACCAATTTGTTTCCTAATATTTTGTAACACCACTGTCATGTGGGTCGAGTTTGTCATTTAAGATTGTTATACATGTGCTTAGCAGAGAATATCCCTCTCGGACATCCAAATGCAAAGCGGAAAGAATTTTATTCCTGCAGAAGCTGCATTTTTGTCTTTAAAACCAAGAAGCTCTAAAAGCAAAGGAGAACCACAGAGAACTGATGCTGATGGATGTAAACAGACCACTGCATCAAACAATTGAAGTTTAATGTTTTAAATTTCCAAGCTGCAGCTATGAGAGGAGAGAGGGACACTTGGAAAAGCAGGACAGATTTATTGCACACCGCATTTGTTTTCCACCCAGGAAGGTTCACCCTTTTACAGAATTAAAGGAATTAATTTATTTTACAGTCACTGCTGTAAAGATGCTAATATCCGCGTGTCCCTTTTTCAATAACAACCCATTTACGGAAACGGATCACCGTGGATTTAGGAGCCTCTGTGGATAATCTCCCAGTTTAAGAAATGCATAAATTGTGATCGCTTTGAAAATGATTCAAAAGCAGAACAACATACTTCTGTCTTAGTTTTAACTTATTGCTTGGTGGTAATTTAAGACAGCTGTGAGGCAGTTTGAAGTGACAATGCTTTTTATTCATTTCCTCCTGCCATCCACACTCGATGAATGCTGGTTTTCTCTTGTAGTAAAATGGAAAAGATTCAATTAAAGTTGAATAAGGACGAAAATTTCCAATGAACCTCCCTACTACCCACACAAAACAATGCAAACTAGATGACAGAGAAAAGTATATAAAGGAACATTAAGAAAGAGTCGTTTAAGCAAAGGGACACAGAGGGGGGAAATAAAGTATAATCTGTCAGGAAGTGAATCCAGACCATCTGCTCACCTTTTTGCCTCTAGGTTTTTCATCGTTCCTCGTTACTGAAAGTGTGAGCTGTGACTAAGAAGTGAAGAAAGTTTAAGGAGACCATTTTACTGCTGCACTCTTAATAATGGATACCTGCTTCTTCACCCTCTTGCTGTCAGTTTGTATGATATATTTTTTTCAACTATCATAGTTAGTCTAACCTAAGTGGGACGAGCTGCTGCTTCTCACTAGCAGCTCATCCCACCTCAACTCAAGCAAAACTTTGCCGCTGGTTTCCCATATTAAATATCCAACCAGTCGCCTCACCTGTTGCTGCCCGTCTTCTGCCCCCCAAACCAGGTCATCTGTTCTGGCTGCTGCTTTCAGACCTCTTGGCGTTGCCACTGGGAAAAGTATTCATCTTGTGAAAATTGTGGGTTAAATTCCAGTTTCCTGCTGCCACATTGCAATGAACCCCTGGGGGGAAACAATGCACCTGACCACAAGTTGCCTACCAATCTGCATATTGATGTGTGCAATCCTGAGTAACTTTGGATAAGGCACAATAATTTCATTAGAAATTCAGTCCATTTTACCACCTAATTTTCTACAATCTTCATCTCTATCAGACGAGTGTGGTATTAATCTGACTCTTATGCAGATACTTCAAATCACTAAAGGCTGATCGAGAAAAGGATGTTAAATATTTTCAGATATTATGCTCACTGACCACAGTGCCCTCACTGCCGACAGTGAAATCTTCACATCAGTGCCTTGTCTTAAGTTGCAGTTTAAAATATCTTTACCTCAAGGTTCCTTATTTAAATAGAAAAATGAAAAATGTAAGCGATAATTGATTTTTTTAAGGTGGCTCTGAAATATCCCTCCATTTGCTGGAAGCCATTAGTAAACCATTAGACATTAGAAGCATTTGTATCACACACTCACCTTGGAGGTGAAATTACCTTGGAGGTCTATCTATAATGTCATTTTACTAATTCATGTCTGTTGACTTTATTTTATGTAGGCTAAATAAATTTGACAGCAAGATTAACTTTTGTAAAGATTTTAAACTAGAGAAAACATTTCATTTTTCTACACTTGTAGTGCAGGCTGATGTAAAAGTGTAAGTGAAAAAGGCCGGAAAACAAGCTAAAGTCAGTTTATTGCATTCACGCCATCACCTGATGCAAAACCGTAAGGATTAATGGAAAGTGAAAACTGTGTCATTTGTGAACCCTGAACTTGCCAAGAGACAAAACAAATTTTCCAATTCATCCAACTTAATATAACTAAAAGCAGACGGCATTGCACATTCAGGCACTGAGTAAACATGACCTTTAAAGGCTTTGCAATAATAAGTTCAGGGTTTTATATTGGGATTTTTGTGATAGACCAACACAAACTTGCCTATAATTGCGAAGTGGAATGAATGTTACATGTATTTCAAATGTCAAGATGGATCCGATCCCAACACTATTACCACCCTAAGAAAATGCAACCAGTTGCCTTCAGAAGGCACCAAATTAGTTACTAATTTCTGTCTCCACCAAATTCAAAATCAATAAAGGCAGGAAGTTCTTCTCAGAAGACCTCAGTGGTTGTAAAAGATCGCTAGAGAGCAAACTAGACATGTGGAGGAGAAATTTGAGGTTATAAAACATGATCTACCAGTCTGGCATGAATTCAAACCTAACAAGGTGAGAGTAGGTAAGGCGAGCATTGATCAAATAATCAGCCAAAAAGCCTCTGGTAACCCTGGAGGAGCTGCAGAAATTTATAGCTAAGGTGAGAAAATCTGTAGACAGGATAACTATTGGATGCTTTTCCTCAGTCATGTCATAAAAACTGATCAGAGTTGAAGGCAGAATTTCTTCTGATGCGTCTTAACAAATAATATTTTTGCAGAATTCCCTGCAATGTAAACCAATCATAGTACCACTCAATACAATAAAAACACAAGATGGTGTTTTATGTCAACAGAAATGTGAGCTCAAAAGTAATATGAAGTGAATAACTTGTTTCAAATCATTCCTGCTGCCATCGGAAAGTGTTCACTTCTCTGTTTAAGCTGCCCCTGCCATCTCAACCAACTCATTTTATCTTCACTTCAGTGTTTTCTCTGAACGTCCATCTCCAACCAGGAAAAAAAGGGAAGGCATGTTGGCTGTTTTATGGTGCAATCATGTCTTTGTCATCGCTAAAACAACCAAATGGGCTAGGCAGAGGTAGAAAAAAAGAACAAGGGCAAAATGTGAGAAAGAAAGGAAGACCTAAGGGTAAAGGACACCATCTCCTGTATCCTACTTCAGTCCTGACAACAGTAACCTGTTTTATGACTGTGAATGAATACAATATGAGTAGAACTGAACCTACGCATGTTAAAGCACTTAACAGCGTCGCTGCTGCCACTTTCCCCGAGTGACTGATCTCAGTCCTCTTTCACTAGTGTTTCTAAATGGTCCTGCCTGGTAATTAGTGTAAGAATCAATAATTAATTTCAAAGTCAGTATTAAGTGCTTTGTTACTGTAACTTTGGATAAGGCACAAAGACCTGATCACAACATCTGGAAGGATAAAAGCTGCATTGAAAAAAGACCAAAATGTTTGTTCTTCTTATACGATAGTCACTTTGTGGACGAGGAGACGGAGAATATTTTAATGACTAAAAAATGTTAAATGTGTTACCTGCTACTGTTCTGAACTTATTTCTGTAATGGCCTAAGGCTCTGCTTTTTAGAAAAGGGACAGTTTCTTTCCAGTTGTTCAGTGCTTCTTACTGACACGCGGACAAATGCAAAAATTGAGCTCATTATGAGTCGAGCCGCTGCTTACTTACAGCTGGTTGCACCAGCAAATGTAATAATTGGGCTCCAACAACCGACCAGGAATAAGGGATGAATTAAACACAAATCAATAGTTAAAACAGAGGTTAACAAGCAGCTGATTACTGTAAATACTCAGGTCAAAGGCTAGAGCTTTTCCATAAAGGTACATTTAGAAATTAATCCATTATGTGACTTTTAAATTCAAGTGAAAAACAACGCTTGACTTTGAAGAATATTTACAATATTCTATAAAAAGTTGCATTGTACAGCAGTTTGCATGCACCTTTACATATTTATACATATATTTTTTTAGAAAGAAATTATTTGGGATTGCAACCAGAGATGGAGTAATCAATTCACCAGACGTTGGAATCAAACATTTTTCCATAGAGTAGCTTTAACTGAGACAGGTTCTGGTTCTTCCTGTCAAAGGGAGGTTTTTTCTCTCCACTGTCACTCCATGCATGAGGAATTGGTGTAAAGTCAACACACAAGCGGTTTTCTGCTGTCACCATGTTCTCGTAGAGGAGGAGTGAATGCTGCAAGTCAATGACTCGATGCAATCTGCTGGGTTTGGAAACTTTATAAACCAATTTGAATAATTAACTGAGCTTAATGTACCGTTTGATAACCAGGATCAACTGGAATGCATGTGTGATTGAACTGAAAAGTGTTTTTTTTGTTTTGTTTTTTTTTTTGTAAAAGTGCCTTTAAATGCTGTGAAATGGCGGTATAAAAATAAATTGAATATAACTGGCTTTGATAATTGATTTTAAAAAAATGTTTTTCCCAATTCATTAAATGCATCAAAACAAAGAAGTCCTACCATTTCCCCTCCCCAAGAAATATATAAGCCACCAGAATTTACTTTAATATGTTAAAATGAGCATTCTGTTAATTCTTTCATCTTATGTTGAATTCAAATCCACCTGCCTGCAAGCAAGCATTTATAGTCAAAGTCTGCTTTAAAGCAAGCGGAGGGGTTGCATCATCCTTTCCACTGAATTTCTACCAGCAGCCAACACATTGCATCAAAACTTTACCATTTAATCCTGTGCATCCATACGCAACTAATGAAAAATTAAAGATGTAGGGTACATTACTGCTTGGCTCAGTTATGCAAAACTGTAGGAGACTTTGTTCCAGTCTGGAAAGAAGAAAACATGAGGGCAGAGAGGGATTGGCAGCCATCACTTTGGAGATCAAAGCCCTGTCTGCTTGTTCCGCCTGCAGCACTCCTCTCCTCTTCATTTGGGAAAGAGGGAACAGGACCGAGAGGGAGATGCTGGGGGAGGTCTGCATGGAGGAGCTGACATGGAAAAAAAAAAGGCTTCTTTTTCTTGCTCACTTTGCTCTTCTTACATCCACCCCCGATGCTGTCTCGCTCATTAAAAACAACCTTCCATCACACCCTCTCTACATGCAAGCAAACAAAGCACAAATTTGCCACACATTCACACAGGGCAGGGGCTTCAAGCAAATCATGGAGTTAATGAAGCAAAAGTCACTCTTAGCCCAGCAACCCAGAAGGAGTCCGTAATGTGACCTTGATCTGTGCAACTCATTCACTTTCTTCGCTTTATTCTCTGCTGCTCACGCACACAAACCCACACTGAGAGATAACGCACTTCCCCTTCTTAACCTGAAAGAGGGATTAAACAGTGAAGGGGGGAAAAAACATAGATATGCAGCATAATCTTTAGTGCTGAGCTCAGCTGACTGCAGCAGGTTCTTTGCTGAAAGTTTGTCTTAAAAAAAAAAAAAGTTTATCCTCAAAAGTTAACTATTTAAACCAGGTGGTGAGCATCTGCCTCCAAGACTCAGTACAGCTAAGAAGTTAATGTCTGTTTCTGAAGAATAAGCACTAAAACAGGACAGGATTGATTAGAGAAGCAACCAAGAGGTATTTCTGTGGAGGAGCTGTAGAGATCCAAAATTGTAAACTCCACAAGTCTGCCCTGTGGGGAAGTGAAGCGTGAAGGAAACCGTTGTTAGAAGAAAGGCACAGCAAATGTGTCCTAAACCTGACTATGTTTAAGTTATGGTCCAAAGATGAATTGGCAAAGAAATAATCTAGATATACAAAGTAGGTGGAAACAAATCCCAAAAGAATTTTCAATGTTATTGAAGTGAAAGGTGGGACTAAAAGTATTCACTCATGTGGGTGGAATACTTTTTGGGTCTGTCAAATCTCAGTAAAATACAGAGTTTGCAGCTCTAAAATGACAAAATATGAAAGAACCCAAAAAGTATGATTTTCTTCTTCGTTTTTTTTTCCCCAAAGCACTATAGCTGTGGTGTGTCTGGAAGTTTCTGACACATTAAGAGCTCAACTTTGTGAGACTTCAGTGAGATCCAGACACAAACGCAGAGGATTAGGAGCTGGTGAGAGGCCTCACTGACAGCTTCTGAAATAAAGCCAAAGTCAATGCGATGCTGCGTCATCTTAAGCTTTCCCCTCTCCTCCGCTGCCAGCCATCTGTCTCCCGTTTGACATAACATGAAGGAAATGGAGGATTTGCTGCGTAAACGTGACCTTTGACCTCTATATATTCAATATTCCTCCTGGAAGACAGTTGGGAAGCCCCTCCTTCCGCAATGTGCAGCTAATGCTAACTTACGTTTCAGTCACACCACCTCAAGCTGGAGCCGCAGCTACTGGAGATGGAGAGGGAGGAAGACTGCGGGCTCCCATGCCTTACAGCATGATAAACACCTAAATGCAATGCTGCTGATGGCTCTGAGACATACAGCAATCTTCCTGAGCCGGTTCCTTGGGGGATGACGAGAATCTCATAAGCAGGGACAGAAAGCGAAGGAAGAGGAGGAAAAAAAATTCAGTCCTAACCTCACTCAAAAAAAACAAAAAAAAACTCCTGCAACAGAGGAAGGCGAGGGAAAAAGCTGGGCCATCCTGTGGCTCAGTTATATTGCCTGCTCCCTGTTGTGCCCTAGGCAGTCAGAGACTGATTTAGTTTTCTTAATCAGAAACTACTCCGTCCATAGAGCATCCTGCAAACCCTGTGCAGACGAAGCAGGAGAGAAGGAGAGCGAGAGAAGAGGGACAAATGGGAGTCATATTTATTGCTGGACAGAGAAGCCAAATAAAACATGTGTTATAAAGCTTTGTTAAACAGCAGAGCCCCGTCCTTTGGCAGTTCTCTGAAGGTCCACTGGTATTTCTTTGGCACAAGTCTCCACACCTCTGATTCTTGTGGAGAAGCCAAACAACACAATCCCCCCCCCTCTTTTAAAAAGAAACCCAGAGAGCAGAATCTGATCGCCGCAGTACCAGGTTTGTGATCCCACTATATTGATACTGGCTGATAGTGTTACCACAAGTCATCAGAGCTATCCTGAACAAATAGCAGTAGAGCAAAGGCCTTCCCAAATGAATTTTTCTGGATTGTGTTGCCAGTGTATTTTATAATGCAATGAGACAAACTCAGGGTATAGTGACAAAAAAAAAAAAAAAAAAACGACACAAGTAAGAGCTGCTGTCATTAATCAACAGTTTACTGATGTTTTTAGTCTTTTTTACTGATCCATATGGTCAGGAACAACAGCTGAGAGCAACCCTGTCGTTGGAAAGCTTTTGTGACTGTAAAGCTCAGCTACAGGGTAATATTTACTTAGGTTTTCCTTAAACCTATTTTGAAAAAGTAAAGGATTTTCAATTCTTAGCATTAAGACTAAGCTTTGAACTAGAAAGCATTTTACATTGATTAAAGATGAATTAAAACATATCTTATGCTTTGTGAAACCTTAACTCAATAGAGCCACAATCCAAAACTTGGAATACATTGATTCTATTTTATCTTGAAAATGTAGGGGGCCTGATTGACCTTTGATGACCTCTGGAAATACTAATAACGTTTGACACCAATTTTATCCAATTTGAAGAGGGTGTGTGTGGGGGAGGTTTGGGATGACTTCACTCAGATCAATTTGGGTGCCATGTATTAAAACTCTTAAAAACACTTGAAAATAATACATTTAGCCAATTGAATGTATTTCATCTTGACACTTGATACTGTAAATTTCAGTGACAAAGTCCATAAATCAGGAAGAGCATTATGAAAATTGTCCATCAATCCTGCCTTTGTCAAGTTGGCTCAGATTCCGCTCAGGACAAGTTGTGAATCTCAGTTTTACAGAAATATTGCTACAATCTGTCCTTATTAACTCATAATTTCATCGCATGAGTCAGATGTTTAGGAAAACCTGTTGTACCATCAACGTACAAAGAAAAATCAAGTTGACTTTGACGGTTGTTCTTTGTCCCGAGTCCAGCATCAGTGCTTAAACAGCTGACTGCAATGAGGCAGAGCAGGAAGCGAGTGAGCACACTCGTTGCTGCTTGTTAGGCCAATTAGGAGGCTCCGGTTCTGCACCATTTCAGGAGGTGTGGTGATTTTTAATTTCAGGACGCCCGGTTACAGTCTAGCTACATTCAGTCCATCTGTTGTCTGTGTTGAGACTTCCTCATTTGCTGCCAGCTAAATGCGCTGCAAAATGCATCGGTTTCATAGAAATCTAATTAGTACAACTCAATCACGAGGAGTCTGAACAGAGATCAATTAAAAAGCCAGACTGTAAACACACACTGTAAGAAGTTTTTGATCATGACCAGATTTTCTTAGTGACAATGATTGCACTGTAAAAATCAACACAGCTTTACGTCTTCACCACACCGGAATTATCATATTTAAAAAGCACTAATGCATTGTCAAAATCATCACCGTCTGAATGTTTTCATTTCTTTCCACTGTAAATTGCACAGGGAGCTGTAGCGAAGCACCCTCCAACCAGTCGTTCTCATCTAACACCGAGAGGACAAGAAGCAAGCAGCAGATGTTATGCTTTGCAGTACGAGGGTCATGGAGTTAAATAAGATCACAACAGAGTCAAACGCCGTTCCTCTGCTTCTGACTCTTACATTCTAGCTTCAGCGCAGAGTGATAATACACTGAAGGTGCCCAGTGGTAAGCAGATAAGTGCCATCAAAAAAGAGGATTGGGTATGGCACCTTTTAAATGTGCATTTCAGAGCCACTCTCTGAAGCGAGTCAGACCCACAGAGACTGAGAAGAAGCATGAAGGCTCGGATCTGTGGATGTCAAGAGTATCTCATTATCAGGAGACACAGAGTACAGTGGGTGTCTTCAAAGAGGTGGGACCGGGCCTTGATCTGGCTACGCACCACTTGGCAGGCCAAGAAACTGTGCCTGTTCCAGAATAAAAACAAGCTTTTAGGCTGCAGCAATGCTGGGATGATATATTTTTCTGTTAAAAAAAAAAAAAAAATATATATATATATATATATATATATATATATACACACTGTCACATGTGAGCAAAAAGGAAACTTTCTGACCTACATGCTAAACATCAAGTCTATCAGAAAACAATCATCACCTGGTGGACACGAGTGAAACTTGGTGGTGCCCTCTTGATGCTGCAGTGATGTTTTTCTTTTCAGTTGGACTTAGCAAGGAGATAAATGAGAGCTAAATATTTTATGTAAACCTTTTAGAGGTTGAAAAAGATTTGTTTCTGCACTGAATGACCTTAAGCATACAGCTAAAGCGGAATTGATTTTATAAAGGGGTATCAAATTTGAGGTGGACAAATAAAATGAAAACCTTGTATTGTTTTCTTCCTACTGATTATTTTCTTTGTCTATCACATAAAATCTCAAAATGCAACACATTTTGTGATTCAAATGTGGAAAAATGTAAATAAACACTTTGGGTGTACAAATATCTTTTGATTGTGTTTTTCTGTCTGCTGGAGCCCTCAATGAAAACATCTCTGGCTGACATTTAAAATACAGGAGAAGAACTGATACGAAGCAGATCCAAATAAAAATACTTTACAACCAAACCAGACAAATCGCTCAGAAAACAAACTTTTATCAGAACTCCAGCACACCTGATCCAAACTGCATTTCTATTTGTGTTCTCACTTTGTCAATGACTAACGCCAAAGCCTCCCAACCTATAACCCAAGCAATGCTACTTTGCACCTGACAAGAGCTGCTTTAACGTTAGCGATAAACTCAGAGATGGATGACAGCTGGCACGCCTATGCCCTCACCCTTGTCGTATCATTACTTAATCCTCTCACTTGCAATTATCTCTAAGGGGAACAAAGGTGGCTGCCAGGCATCTATTACTGAAATGGCAGCTCAATGAACAACACAGCCTTCATTTCTATAGGGCCAATTTGCAAAAGAACTGCAACAAAGCCCAGCCTAATGAAGGAACATTTTTACATCGGCAACCACATACTATAGTCCCCTCAGCAGGAGCTCAACATCTCAGCATGGAGTGAGAGCAAAAAGAGAGAGGCAGGATTGTGGAAGAGAGGAGCATTGTGTTTTTGGACAATGCCCAGAGATTCCTTTTCAAATTAGAAAATTACCCAGAAACAAGAAAGTCAATTAAAACATCTTCAGCAGAGTTTTTCTTCCACGTTGATTTATTAGCAGGCTACTTATTCACTTTATCGTGAAGAGAATATAGCTCAAAAATGGTTATCTTAATTACCAACAAGAAGCAATTCCTAAAACAAAAACAAATCACTAAGAAACCAAACAACATTACATAACGTTTTAAGTAAACCACATTTGGTTTGTGGCCCAGAATAGATTGAATGAATCATGGTTCCCAATGTTGTTGCCTGGACACTCCTGGGAGGCAAAGAATTACACATACAAATCAACACTAGTATTGGGATTGGGAGTATAATAAGTCAACATTATAATAAAATATGCTCTACTGATCTGAACGTTGATCTTTGTGAGACACCAAACCAGTTATTGGTTTTTGTTATTTTTTTACAGAAAAGATGAAACACTTTTTTGGGTTTTAAAGAAGTTGACAAAATGAGATTTTAATACTTTAGGGAATTTATACAACATCTAATCAGTTTAAAATAACTGCATACAAACTAGACCCAGCAGATATATTGCAGTTTTCATTGTCGTCTCAACCTAAAGTGGTTCCAGACACAGAACTGTAAATGCTCTTTGTCATTTGAATGACTGAAGGTTTGATAAATGTTTAACTGGTTTTAAAAACTTATCAGAAAGAAAAAAAAACAGAAAACCATTCCATTCCCTGTTCGAACACAAATGTTTGGCGTTTCAGATTTCGAACTAAACATGATCAAATGCAGCCCATATTTACTAAAAGAAAAAACAAACAAACAAACAAACAAACAAATAAAAACCTAATATGTCCCTTTGGTGAAGTCAAAGACAGTAAGCTATGAATCAGATACCAATACTAGAGAACTTACCCAGCACTCACATATGCATATAATTTCTTAAATCTCTTACAAATTGTTTGTAGCTTTATTGTCTGTAAAAGTTATTTTTTTAAACCCAAAATGGTGCATTTTTCAATACTATAATGTGACTATTCTTGTTCAGTCCCCTGTGGTTTGGACTTTTTCAGTGCAACAAAGCAACTCAAGAACTACTTCCCATACGATTTCAAAATAAGAGCCTAAAAATACACTACTAACTGTAGCTAAAGATACAATCATCTTGGGGTTTATAGTAAAATTTTAGACTTTTTTCTTTGGACAAACCTGAATTATGACACAGAAAGTAGATACCTGACTTTACTTTAGCAAGAAATATAGAGGTATGTTAACGTCGACAGCACGAAAAGCAACATTTATTTGAAGAATTGAAGTGATTATAACTTTAGACACTTTGCATCTTAACATCTGAAGCCAACTTCTGCATCAGCAGCATTTTATGATTTGCAGAACAACATACAGATAATAAAACTTGGCATACTTATTTTAAACATCCACAATGTTGAAAAGAATAAAGTAAAAATAAAAAATGTAATCAAAAAAATGCAAAGAATGTTGACATAAAATTTGTAGGAAATCTGCAGGAACCCTGCATATTACACCATTTTATGAAAGTAAGTGCTTTGTGAAAGTACTTCACTTTTTGAGAAGTACTTTCACAGAAAGTAATTTCACTTACTTTTTAGTGAAAGTAAGTGAAAATGCCACTTTTTGTGAAAGTGATTTTTTTAGTAGAGCATGTCAAAGAGCTATTCAATAATTTTAACCTAATAATGTAAATGTCAACAGCTTATTCAGAATCCACAAGTTGGTTTTAGGAGATAAAACCAACAATGCTCTGATACAGAAGACAAAAAGGTTACGTTGGACTTCATCAGCACTTAAAATAATGTGAGCACCTTCAACAAAAATATAAGTCCTGCATCCCTGGAAAGAGCCATTTTGAAGGGACCAAGATGAGAGGAAAGCCAAATTGTCAGGTCACAAGGAGTGAAATGCAGAACTAGAACGGTAAAGGTAAGCTGAGTATGGGAAGAGAGGGTCATGGGATCTGTGTGCAGTCGCCATGTTGTGAGCTAGAGTCAGCAGTGATGGAGCACACAGCAGTCAGGCCATTATCTGTCTTTCAAAACCATGGGACGCAGTTTAGAAAATACTCAGCAAATATCTGCTGGGAAAAGGAGGAGGAAGCAGACCGTGCAACAGATAAATAACAGCAGGTGGACATCTTTTGGCAAAAATATTTGCTTGGCACAAGAAAGGAGAAGACATGAGTTTGAGAAAGTTACTATAAAAAAAAAAAAAAAAAAAAAGAACAGTAATTAAGAAAGAAATATGTTCGAACGCTTGAAACAGCATCTGTTCTTTTAGGACAGTGGAGTGATATCTTCTTTCCAGGGCGAAAATAAGACAAGCTCCCCAACAGTGGGAACAAACACGGAGGTAGAGAAGTAGTTAGGCTTTGTTTGTGGACGGTGTGAATGTTAATAATTCCCACCAAGAACCCAGCATGTTCTGTCTACCAGCACACCGATAAAATGTGTTTACCTGCACAGCTGCAGAGCAACTGGGCTTCTGTCTGGAAATTACTTCAGTGGGGAGAAATGCAGTGTCATTGGGAGGGCTTTAAAAAAAAACCAGCTCAGAGTAAGACAGATTTTTCATCGAACTGCTGCCATCATTTCTCTCTCATGATGAGATTCCCAGCTGTTATTTCTGGGAAGACGAGTAAACAGCCTGAAACTACCTGCTGCACCTTTTTTTTCTCCTCCTAAATGTTCCTCCCATGAGGAGGGAGAGAAGGAAGAGAGGGAGTTCACCTCAATCTGTTTATCAGCCTAGAGAATCAGTTTTAGTCTTTTTGGTTAATTAACTAAGTGGTGTCTCCTGGCCATATTTCTGCACTGTTCGTTGCCAAACTCCATCAAGCCACCCAACTGTCTCAGACACTCTAACCTCAGGCAGATCGCTCCTGGACTCAGGATGATAATTGCAAAAGCAACAGGGGGGGAGGAGGAGTGAGCATGCACACACTGAAACAATTATTACTTTCCCATTAGCTCCCGATTTCACCATTCCTCACACCTACCATTTCAACTGCTTTGTCACGATTCAGCTTAATATTCCTATTTAGTGCATTAAAATCCTCGGATTTTTCCACATATATCAATGTCTTTTGTTTCGATTTTATGTGACAAACCAACATTAACTAGTAGAAAATTGTGAAGTGGATGAAAAACGATACATGATTTTCAAACATTTTTCACAAATAAAAATCTGAAAATGTGGTACGTCAGCCCACATTCATGCTTGGTAGAGCCACGCTTTGCTCCAATTACAGCTGCAAGGCTTTTGTGATTTGTCTCTATCAGCTTTGCACATCTAGAGACAGAAATTGTTGTCCATTCTTCTTTGCAGAATAGCTCAAGCTTAGCCAAGTTGAACAATGAGTCTTCTGACAGATAATTAGATTGACGTCACGACTTTAATTAGTTCATTGCAACACATGAAATTGCTTTGACCTTAACCACTACATTGCAGCACTAGCAGTATATTTAAGGGGTGTTGCCCTAAATATACTGGGTGGAAAACCTGTCTCCAGTCACTGAGGTCTCCCTCTTATTTCAGCATTCTACTGAGCTCCATTCATCTTCACATCAAATGTGTTCAAGAGAATCTGAAGTGTTACTGTAATGTTATATGTAGCATTTTTTAGATGGGCCTTTTTTCCTCAACTGACCAGTCAACCTTCTTCCACAGCTTGAGCCAACCTGGAAACGGGACATCTTGTGGGTTTCTATCAACAATGATTTTTTTCATGCCCCTCTATAACTGGCAGGTTTATGGAGTGCCTTATTAATTGTTATTAACAGATTTCCTAACCTGAGCTCTCGATCACCGCAGCTCTTCTTGGCCTGTCAGTTAAGGCGAACAGCCATGTTTTGTACCATCCTCTTTCGAATCTAAGTTTATGGATACAACAGTGCTCTGTAAGAAACTCAATGCAAAGAACATTATTTTCAATGATAGCCTAGAAGGGTCAACAACATGTAAAAGCCACAACACAACAGCCACAATGGATTATGCTAAAACGTGAGTAATGATAAATTTTAGTCCAACCTCCAATGTGCCATTTGTTGTTGCTTTGTGGCTTTTGCATTTTGTTGACCCTTCTGGAACACCATAGTTTTCTCCATTAACCCCGCTTGAAACTTCTCTCCAACTTGTCCTTTCCACCATGTTATTTGTGGGAATTATGATGCTTGTTCACTAATGTTCTGAGCAACAATCAGCTGTTTCCGAAAGCCATCGACTGAACAATTTTTTATTCATCAGATTCACTGCTTGCCCCTAAATACACTTCAATGAATAAACAATGAGTGCAGTTTTACCTAAAAAAAACAAAAAAGATGTTAAACAAAAGGATAGGAACACTTTTGCAAGACTGTACATAAAACTTTGTGCCCTACCATTATCTTCTCTCCCCTCTTCCCTGTGGTAATGTTATGGCTTTCTACTTAAAGATTTACTATATCCTTGGCTCTCTCACTTGAGAGTGCAGAGAATCCTCTTCCAGACTCCAGCAATCTTTCTCATTTACTCCGTTTTATTCTCCTCTCCACTCCTTCAGACCCTTCCATTCCCTGTGCTGGGGATTTGGCAAGAGACAGGCAGACTTCCCTCAGACTAAACTCCTCAAGCGCTCCCTCTCTCTCTATGGTCATTTATTTCTTTGCTTTCTTGGCTGGTAGAGAGTTGCATTCTTCCAAAGGCTCTCATGGAGCAGTGGACGTTGTTCTGGAAGTGGCTCAGGCTCTTCCAGATACCCACAGACAAGTAAAAGGACAAATGCTGGCCAAGGGTAGCAGAGCATAAAAACACATGTCCACTCAAACTTATATACTGTATAAACAGAGTCAAACTTTGATTTTGCTGAAAGCGTAACCCTTCAGAGCTTGTTGCCAAGCTCCATTTGAAAAGGTATGTAGCTCCTTTAGCTGAAACAGTTGTCTTCCAGCTGAAATCACACAATGTTCTCAGAAGTGAAGACCTTTACTTCGCCTTCATTGGCACCACCTTCAATTGCCTCTTTTCTCACACAAGCTATGTTAATTTACGGTAACTAGATGTCTCGGCAACTCAACATCCAGGAAAATAGGTTGCAATTATGACATTCTCTCAGAAACCACAAAAACACGCAGCATTTAATTTCTTCTTAAGTCACATAATCTCAGAGAACTGAACTAAATTCTGGTGATTGTTCCTCTTATTTCTCAGGAATCTGGGAAATACAATACCTTGTGGGAGGAGAAAAATAAGTACTTTCCCTTATGGAGGTTCTTGCTACTGCAAAGGACATGAGCTAACTCTTAGCTCTTTCACACAAACCACATGGTCATATGCAAGAGTGAAAGGTAAGTCATGGTCTGTCCTGCCTTGCTCTGCAGTGTTTTTCCATCAAGGATCAACTTAGATGAATTATGACCCTTAAAAACACTGATTTCCATTACACATCCTGAGGTAATCCATCATATGGTAACCCTAGTGACATTTCAAGCTTTACTAGTGTTTTTTCCTTTCTATTTTAGATTGTTGTGTTATTGTACAAAGAAGAGCTACAGGGAAATTGTTTCAGATTCACACTGATAAAACTAAGGTGAAGCAATTTCCTTCCTCATGTGGAACGGGTACAGGTTTTACAGAATCGGAGGTGTGAAGTTGGGGTTGGTGTCTTGAGTGACATTTCCTTTGTAAACAGCAGGTTGTGTAATTACGGACGAGTCCATTGGGCCTTCACAACCTACACAACTTTTGAGGTTAGATTATTGTCGTAAATCTACATTTTCCATGTTTCTTCTCATACATCGTGTTTCCAAATGTTTCCAACATTCTATGACCGAGGCATATTGGGTTCTATCTTCTTTGCCAATAACGTGTGCTTCAAATAACCCCTTTTTGTTTATTGCATTTAGGCTTCTCCTGTACCATTTCACAATGTTAGAAAACAGAGAGGAATATTGGACAATTGCTCTTTGTACAGTTTCACTAGATAGAGAACTTTAACTTTATTGAGAACTAAGTACCTCTGCATTGACAGGGTTAGACTTTTCTTATCTGTTGTGTTGTACCATAAAAACTAAACTGCAATATTTGTATAGGAATGCAGTTTAATCGTATATGCCATTTTTTGGCCAAAATATGAGCATTTCCAAGTGTGCAGTTGGAAGAATCAAGAGAAATGTCTAGGTGCGACAATTCTTGATGGGAAAGTCGGACGTTTCTCACAAACTTCAACCTCAAAATCAAAAGCGGACTCCCTGTATTTATAACCTAGTGAAAATCAATGCTATTTATTTCTACTGTAGCAATGTTAGTGGGGCCTACCAGAGATAAAATGGCCCACAGCAACGTATATTTTTAATATCTTTTAACATCCTGATTCTTGTAATATATTACAAAATAAATATCATGTCCAGTGACGGACTGATCACCCTGAATTTCTCCCTAAAACTACTGGAGACCAGGCCTCCCTCCCACAGGTTAGTAAATAAGCAGGTTTAGACAAAGGATGGATGGAAGAATAAAAAAATAAATGAATAAATAAATAATGCAAGTCAGCTAAAATTATATGCACATGATAGATTTGGGGCCATGAAGTGGTCAAGCCTGATCTGATATTATCTGGGTCCCCATCACAAAAGGCAGCCGCCATTTAAAGTGGAAACCCCATTATTGGCCAGCTAAAGTGCCAGACTGAATTTCACACACTGACACACACCATTACATTATTTGATGGGGGTGGGGGGAGACCCCAGCCCATTTGCTCAGTTCTCCTGGAATAATAGATCTTTGAAGCCTGATGCTCTGGCCAGTCTTAGAACTCCTTTAGGGAGTGATTAAAGTAGTTACACTCATATTATGTGTTTATGTATGTTTAATGCCAGGCTTTGATTTAATGTGCCATTTAAGTTGAGAGGATGCTCAGGTCCAGAATGATTTCTAGATCGCTCCTTAGAGGCTGGTCTACAAACAGACATGTTTCTTAAAATAACAGGTTTTTTATGTTTTGTTACAGCTGTAATGAGACACTTAATGGCTGTAGTTGGGAAAGTGGGATCACTCTGGGGAGCAGTGTTTGTCTTCTCCTCTGAAGTCTCTGCAGTTGAAGCATGAGCAGAATAGCGTGCAATTATGAGGCTTATAGATTCAATCCAACTTTGTTTTCATACATTCAGGGAGACCACAGGGCCCTACAGTGCAAAGTACACATGCTTTTCTAAATTTTACCTCCACTACCAGACTCCTCTGATTAGTAAATACGAAAGAAAGCATATTTGAAGAACAACCTCCTATTGTCACAAGATATTCTCAACTTGGACTGAAAACACCACCATTCTACCATAAAATTGTGTTTTTATTTTTGCCACTTGTGCAAATATTTTCATGAATTGCATTAATTAAATACCAATGATCCATGACACTAATTTAGTTTCCATAGTAGGACTTTCTATGCTTTGTAATAGACAATATGCAAAGATTTCTCGTTTTTCTGGTATGCGAAGGTTAACCACGATAACATCCTTCAAGCCAACCGACTGGCAGAACATAGCAACAGATAGAGGAGGGGCATTGCTGTGTTTCTCCTTACAGCCAGAGAAAACTCAAGTCATTAAGGCAATTTCTACAGAATCTAATTGAAAAGACTGACAAGTATTTCTGTGTTTTAAAACTAACTTTTTGAAACCTTAGTATACCGTTTTTTTTGGTTCCTCTCTGATAACAGTCCAAACTACACAGAAGTTTGACTGTATAAACACAGATTTCAATAGTATTTTTACTTGTTTTGGGCATCCTTCCTCCATTTTCTGATACAACTGAGTCAAGGTTTGTAGGCCACAAAGCTCACACCCCTACACACACACTCCTTTTTGTTATCATGTTTGCCAAAGCTTTAACATCCTGGCTTTTGTCTTGAGATGTTTCAATATTACAGCATAATATTCTTTACTGATGATGCCATCAATTTTGTGAGATATACAAGTCCCTTCTGCAGCAAACAGCTACATAATGCTGTTACCCCTGTTCTTCACAATTGGCATGGTGCAGGCTTCCCCTATATAAAAAGATTGGGCTCCATATGGGAATTAACCACAAAGGTGCATATCAGCAGTCTCAGCTCAGAGACCAACAAAAACCAGACAAGTGGCAATGTGTCCGTTCATAAGACGAAGTTTGATGTTGTGATGCACTCAGGTTTGTATTTAGCCACGAGTATATCTTAATGACTTGCTAGCGGGTTTTCTTGCTTCTGTTTAAATGAGGTTATGCATAAGTGGCAGTTAAATAGCATGATAAATGTGACTGTTAACTAGTTCCTAGCAGATAGGTTTGTTGTTATTGTGTTGCCATTTCTGTTCTCTGTGTAGTAGAGGATAAACAGTGTGTGGTTGCCTTCATACCTGGATACTGTGTGATAAATCATGACTGATGTTAGGTTTACATAACCAGTCTTTCATAAACTGCCTTTACGTACAGAGCTGGTGTATCCTTTAAGTTGATGATGCAATTTAGTTTTTAATTAGTTTGTATTATTATGCTTTGTCAACAGAAACCACACACCAATACTGCATACCTGTTATGGCAAAACAAACCATGACATTCATGTCATGGAGTCTTTTGACGAAATTCTTTGTTAATGTGTGCATTTCCAAACAATGTTCTGACTTTTAGAAGTGTGGTTTAATCATTTCTACTTTGACGTTTTCTGTGAAATACAAAGAAGAAAGTGGATCTTTTTTTATTTTCCAGAGTAAACATTTCAGCTAAGCATGTTTAAAAATATCCCCTTGCAATAAATAAAGTTTATCTAACTTTTTTCAGCTGCATTAGATTTAAAAAAAATGCTAATTAAGAGCATGATCAAAGCCCTAAAATCCATTAAGTTTACATCAGCAAATTTTACTTTCATAAGCTCAAAAACAACATTACAGAAAAGTAGCAGCCTGCCAGGCTAGCACTTACACACACAAACACTGCCTCACACACACAAAAAATACCGCCTTAATAAGATGAAAATCCATTTCAGACAGAGGATGAGATGTCAGACGCCTCCTTGCAGCCGTCCAAATGATCTAAGACACAAATGACTCAACATGAGTAGACATTTTGATTTTTCACACTTGTGAGCCAGCAAACACTTTGGCTGACTGGCTCACGACTGTGGCCTCCTCTCTCCAAGTGTATAATCAGTCACATTAATGAGAGTTGTAATGCGAAGCACAAGAATTAGTACGGGTCCTGGGGGTTGAGTCTCAGGAGGGGTTTTGGAAGAGAAACAAGTCGCCTTGGCCATGAACTCGCAGAGCTTTGAAAAACAGCACCAAGCTGTCTTAATTGTGGCATTATTGACAAAATATCCCAATGCATGCACACTCTAAATAACAATAATTCACTGCTGAAAGTACTCTGGCAAAATCAATAGTGTACTCTTGTTAATAATACTGATGCAAGCTGAATGAACAGAGCCTTGGGACTCACCTACCCACAGACAGGCACTTAGTCGAAAGACAGCAAGTTTGCCAAACCAACACCGTTTTCTGTTCCTGTAAGGTAGGAGCTGGACTTGTGTTTATGGACACAAATTCAGGCTATTTTTATAACTGGTTTCCCATGAGAGTCCGCATCCCTTGGCACACAGATGAAAGAGAACTAGTTCGCCAAAATAAAGCGCCGGTTCACAGGGAATGTCCTGCTCTGAGATTAATCTCTCCATCCACCGACATTTCTAAACCTTTAGTCAAACTAAACATCAGCTCCTCATTTAACACAAGTTGTGTGTTGAGCTAATTGTCAAGACTGTGTGTACAGTCTTGACAAGTGATGGAGCACAATTATGTCTGGGCATGTTAAACATTCTCTCATTATTTCTTTCCATCTCTTCATTAGATTCTGCAAGGGCAGTGATATCTCATACCAGGGCATGGTGGGGTGTTGGCTTTACGGTTTATACATCTGTACTTCTTAGAGAGGAGTGAGATGACCATCATCAGTTCATTATTTTCCAAGCTCAAATTGTGAAAGTTTTAAGTCAACATTTGCTAGGGCTTGTTTGTGTTTTTTTTTGTTTTTTTTTTCATGGATGAGGGGAGTGACGACTGTAACTTGTGACTAATATGTTTGCATAGAGAACATGCTTTCTATGAATGGTCAGTGGTGCAATAGCCTGCATTTCGGTTGCGTTACGTCAAGTTTTCAGGACTCCAAAAAATTTTACTCTGCATTCATATACACATTCACACACTGATGGTGGTAACTAATATTGTAGCCATAGGTACCCTGAGGAAGACAGACAGAAGCAAAGCTGTCATACAGTCGGTGCCACCGGGCCTTCTGACCATCCCCAGTAGGAAAGACACCTGAAGTGAAGCTTAAATCATTTTGGCATACTTGTCAGCTACACTTGAGTGAAGTCTAAGATTCCTTGGTTGATTGGACATTTCGATCAAGAGAGGGTTGGATAAAGTTCTCAATGAGTTCAAACTTTTGCACCTAAGACTTGTTTTTAAGAACATTCACTTTAAATTGTAATTGTATCTTAAAAAAAAAAAAAGTCTAAAATAACTGAAAGCTCAAAATTAATATGACATCAGCATCAATGTAAGAACCACTGTATCAAGGACATAAGCTTTTTAGGTAACTTGCTTTTAAGGATGTTTTATTATATTGATATAACAGGGGGAAAAGGCATGTCACAATACTTTTTCTTCTTTTCATAATCATCCAGCTACAGCAAAACATTTTGAAGCTCTTTAGCACTTAGTAGGAACCCTGGAACCACTTCATATCAGATACACTTTGCTTGAATAAAGACTTCCTCGATGAATATACTCCACAACCCCCCACACCCACACAGACTCTCCACTAATTTTCCTATCTGTTCTGTAAGCCTTGTTCATTTGTAATTTTGCTCCTGAGTGCTAGCCTCAAGAGACAGAAACTAATTTTCAGGAGTGAAAGGGGATTATCAGATGCAAACCAAATCTCTCCACCTCCAGACAAAGATACCTGCATAGACTTTTCTGCTGGAACAAAACATCTCAGAATTTGCGTTAGCTTGTATGTATGGCAGCTCTCAAGGAGGAATCTCGTCAGCCGCTGCGCTTGCAGTTTCTCCTTATCAGGGCGAGAGAAGATAATTCGCAATAGCAAAAAAAAAAAAAAAAAAAATGCTGAGCTGGTGGCTCAGAAACCACAGGCGGAAGTGACAGCAGATAATATAATCATATTTAACTCATTATGTGGTCTGAATTTTGTGTGCAGTGTCAAACAAGTGAATAGAAAGTGATGTGGTCAGATGGAATCCTTGTGTATTTGTACCTCAACAAACATTGGAATATTTTTATCAGTAAACCAGTAAAGCCTCATCAACAAAGAAGAGCCACTACATAAAAGTATTCTACTCAGGGCGGCTCTTTCTTTTATGGTTTGGACTGATACCAACATGTCGTTAACAATCCCCCCTCATTCTCACTAGTCTCATTCTATTATTGCACGGTGTACTGTTATTTTACCTTACTTGCTCACAGCAGATAAAACTACTATTGAACACTTTGACATTCTTGCAAATAAAGTGGAGTGAAACGGAGAATGGAATTAAATGCCTGAAAAAGAGGAAGCGCAACAAAGCACAGAAACTGAACAGCTGAAATCTATCAGAAACTAATCAAGTGTATCTCATCACTGCAGGTTAACAGCACATTTAGCTGCAATAGACCTTAAAGGTTTTCTCAATGCCATTTTCAACATAGTGATGGCAATGTTTTCAAACTTTCAGATTTCTAGACTTCTCGATGCTAGCACAGAATCTATGCACGGTCACTGCACATGATTCCAAAAGTAAAAGAAAAAGTATATCAAATTTGATATGAGGTTTGATGCAAGCCATTTGAACAAATCAGTGAAGTACTGGGAAAATAGCTGAACTGACTTTGAACTCTTTGGATGTAAACGATTACCACTCACAAAACCCCGTACGGACACTGAAGTGTTAAGCTTTGTCACATTGTGCTTTTTTTTTTTTAATCCAATTAATTTTAACTTCATTTATTGACTCATTTGAGTTTGACTCTTAGGATGTGTGAATCATTTAGATTATAATTAACATGTGGTGTGAATTTCACATCAACAGCCCTATTAGAAATATGTTTACTGATAAAAATTTTGACATTTTCAGTACTTATTTTCCCTGCTGCATCCTCGCATACAAGCAGGGCCACATGCACACGGGCTGACACACAAACTCCCTTCTGCACAAGCCAAGGAAACCATAGAGACAGGCTCAGAAAACAAAGAAAAGGAGCGGAAGGAAGATGAAAAGTGTCTATGTTTGGAGCCAACTGGGTAAAGATAACAGTAAATTAGAAATTGGATTAAGATTAAAAAAAGAAAACAAATTAACAACATCCAATTTAGAGGCAGAAACATGTACATAAATAGAGAGATTCATAAAAAGCCTTAAAGAAAATTATTTCTGTCATGCATTCTCTGCTTTGGCATACTTAATCTTTGTTGGTCTATCTTGCTGCACCTGTCAAAATCGAATTTAATGATTGAACAAGCAGATATAGGAGCAGATAGGAGAAGCTGCCAAAGAAACTGACATAATTGGTCCAGATGTGTTGAAAACCTCATCTTATGAAAGGGGATCATATCTGAGCTAAGGAGCAAACAGCAGAGCCCCCAAAGCTTTACTTCCATTATATCCTGAGCCCAAAGCCGTCCTATTACAACCTAAGCCCAGCACAGTTTCAAAGCCACTTCATAGGGTCCGTTAATGGCACTGATGACAGTACAGAGGATTTCTGCGCCAAGTAGAATGGCACAAGTCAAAGCTGCAAAAAGGAGGCGTTGTACGGTAGACAAGTGGAGAAGCTAAAAAAAAATGTCATTTTTAACATTAAACTTGTGTGCTTTAAGTCATTCTGTCATGGATCACAGAGTTTGCCCTTCTCGTAGGTATGCACAATGAAAAACACACCGAGTTATTGATAAAATAAAATTAGAAAGAAAAAAACCCAACTTTCAGCTCTTGTTGGATGCATGCAGGGACGGGAGAGGGGCAGACATGAAAGGTTACTCTTTAAATGCATGTTTCACAATGCTTTGAATTATTCCGACTCCTGGTCTCTTGCTGTTACAGCAAACAGCAAGGCTTTCATGTTTTTCTCCGACATGCAAGAGGAAAAACTTACTAAGTCAAGTCATCTCTGTTGTTGCCTCACTCCTAATAGCTCATGGCGCATGAGACCACTCAAGTGCCAGGTTCAGACATTTTCTGTCTTGTTTATTCCTCCAGTTTAGACTCTGGTATACAATCTTCTCAGAGGTCTCACCGCTGCCACAGAACCACAACGCAAGGGCAAAGCGTGCCTGCTTTTGAAAGAACAGACAGAACAAGCAAATCTATTTATAAGAAGCAAGCGGGATAATTGTTGAAAAGGTTAGCACAGCCAGAGCAGGTAACAAGTGAGCCGCGTGTTGATGCACACAACAGGATGAGGAGGCGATGCTGTCGACAGGGAAAGTTACGGTCAGAGAGAGCGTCGTTTGAATCCGATGTCAGTAAGCTACAAAGGAAGAAGATACCAACCCTGTTTACGCTTCAACAAAGACTTCACAAACTATAACATAGCACAAATCCACAGACTATACAGAATAAAACGCAACAAAGAAGTAACAACTGGGCTTTTTTTTTTGTCATATTTTTGAACACAAACCATTTAAGGTAACGTCACACCAGACTAAGGTCATGCACAGACATGTAAACTGAGAGGTTTTCAAAATAGTTCCTCCAGTTTATTTATGTATACCCACACAGTTTCCCACACAAGCTGAGACGGACTCACACAGCCTGAAAAATAAACCACCAGGGCAGAAAGATCGAACTTTATTTTTTACAAATGTGAAACAGAAATACTGAGTGGCAAAGCAGGCCTGACAGACGTGTTCATTTTAGCACTTGGAAAATATTGCAACATTTTAAATATTTTTAAATCTTTTCTCATTAAACACTACAAACTGCAATGTATTTTATTGAGGGGTTGTTTTTTTTCTGGAAAGATCAACAAAAAGTTGTGTACAATTAATTGGGAGAAAACTTATAAAACATGACATGCATAAATACCTCGTCATCTCCATGGATATTGTGGAAAACTCTTTATGAGCATATTTCTATAAGCTTCTCAAACCTAAAAACATTTTAAATCCAATCAAGTTGGACAGATGGCCTGCTGTGTTCCTCGACCTTTAATGAAGATGTTTGTTCAATAATATTCTCTGACAAACCTCTAACGCCTTCACAGAACATCTTCATTTGCACTTTGATTACATGACAAACATGTGGATTCTTTTTAAAAACAGAGTTGGCCTGTTTTTATTTGGGGGTATCAGGCTGAAGGGGGGCTAATTATAAATGCAAAACACACTTTGGGTTTTTATTTGCTAATTATTTTGAAATGAACTTTCTTCTAGAATAATGTATTTTTCTGTTTAGTAAATCCTAAGAGAAAGCTATTTAATTGAAAGTCACTAAAGTCTAACACTTCGAAAACTAAACATAAAACAAATCACGCACAGAGCCATTTGTACAAGACTAAATATGCATCACAAAATGGTTGAGTCAAAAGCTCTAAAAGATCTGCAAGATAAAAGCCTTGGGAACTTTTGCTCATGACCACTTTAGAAGATTACAAGAAAGTCTGGCTCCTTTGAAGCAAAACAAACTGAAATGGGGGGTGGCTGAGAATTCAGCAGAGTACTGTAAATAAAGATTCCATCTGAGAGTGTGGAAGTGAATGTTTCCTTTACATTCCCATTGCAAGCCCTTCATTTACTCCAACACCATTTCCCTCCAGAGATATCATGCCCCACAGTGTCCCCTCGCGCCTGCCTTGCTCAGCTACCAGAGAAGCCAGTCAAGCTCGGAGAGCGATGCATCACTTGATGACATGGGCTGATAGATGTCTGACAGACTGCCAAACCCGTCGACGTGCTACATGAGTCAAGAACAAACACTCCTCCGACGTGTGTAGATGTGCTTTTGCACATGTATCCATCATCGCCATGTAGGAGGTGTGTGTATGTGGATGTGTTTTTAAAAGCTGGCATGGGTGAGAGAAACCATGCAAACTGTCCATCTCAGTTTATGGAGGAATGAAGGAGGCCAGGTCCAGACCCAAGGTTCTGATAATGAGGAAAGTAGGAATGGAAATTAAGTTCCCCTGACTCAGGAAAAATAAAAACAATCACAAATCAATGTGTTTACATGGTGCAGTTACAACATTTACATACATTACATACATTTCATTGAAAACTCATAATCCTTTTTTTACCCCTCACCATCTCATGTGAAAACAGACTGAGCTTCTTTTTTTAGGTCAATTAGTATTGTCAAAATCATTTTAATTGGCAAAATTTTTAAATAATGGAAATATATATTTTTTTTATTTTTATTTTTTTTTTTTTCAATTTTCTTCAAAGTCAGAAATTTCTGTACACTAAGATGCCTTAAAATGTATGTGAACTTCTGAATTTCAGGAAAGTATCTAAAATCCTTCCTTTATTCTGGTATCTAATGAATAGAGATGATTTTGGTAATCCTAACTGATCTAAAACAGAAAATGTTCAAACTAATTTAATGTCAGGCAGTGGGAGAAAGAAAAGATTATGCGCTTTTTATACATTGTGTGTAAACATCTGGTCTCCCTTCCTGTCTTTTCGCCTCCCCTTTCCCACAGAAATAAATTTGTAAATGAACAAGCCCTGTTGGAAGTAAGCGGTGACGCCAGGCCCGAGCTCTGAATGTCACAGTCACTCATTGCAGCCTCCCTCTAAGTGATGCAGACAGAGCCCCATTCTCATTACCCCACCAGTCAAGCCAGGGGGTGAAAAACATTTACATGCAAATACGAATGACCCACCGGCTACCGCGAGCGCACTGGCTGCCGTGTTGTCAAAGCACGCAATGACAGAAAATCCGCTTGCCAATCAACGGCTCCATTGTAAAAACCCAAATTATAGAAGAAAGTGGTATGTGTGTAGACTATCAATTTTTTTTTTTTTGTAACTTTTGATTGGTTTGTAACTTCTGTTAGTGCTCCCCATGTCCACTGACATTAGTTTGAAAGGATTCGGACTGTGACATTACCAACTACATTAACAGATGTGTGTCCTTTCTATAATTTCTACAAACCCACAGAGTTTACAGACCGTCTACCATCCTCACAGGACCCACTTGTCTCTGACAGCTGTGCCTACCACCCCATAATCAAACACTCTTTCAGTCTGAACTATTAGGAATCCATAGCTCATAACAAATATGGGTCTTCCGTCTCACCAATGCGGTTAATATCAGAGGACAGATTGCTGATGGACTGGCTGGGTCTCCAGGAGTTCTGGGCAAGAGCAGATTCCTCCTGCTCGCAAGATACTTGGATCAAAAACCACCCTGCTGTCATCAGACCTGTTGCCTCCAGATGGGTCCCGGGTCTGTCCGTGTGATTCGCACTCTCAGAGAGCATGCGGCGTCGTCCTCCTCCTCCTCTTCTTTCTCTAGTCCTTATTTCATCTCCCTCTTTTTTCCTGACCAGCAAAAAAGAGACATCAAACCTGACCTTCTCCTTCATCTTTTCAGCACTTCTTAAAGTCCGAGCCAACGTTCTTTTGTTCTTTAACCTTGACGCACGGCTTTTTAACTCTGTGTGAGGCTTTCATCTGAAATCATGCTCGTTGGCTCAGTTTCTTGGCTAAAATCCCCCCTGAGTGCGGCGTGCGCGGGGGCGTGTGAGTGCACGAGCTCACATGCTCGGTGCCAGGGAGATGAGCAGACGCACCGCGCAGCAAGGCCTCTTTGATGCGGCGCAGTAGAGACCCATGGCAGGGCCGTACATTAATTGCAGTTTCTGAGTCGTTAATTTGGGAGAGTATGTTCAAGGACCCACTTTCCCTCCACTTTTCAACAGCAACAGAGGCTGAACAAGCATCCCCCTCAAGACTCATCCACTTTTTTACCTCTTCTCATGGCCTTCTGTCTGCTAAGTGCCTCTCCGTCCATTCAATTCAGCTTAATCCACAAACATGTTTTCCCCTTTTGCTTCCCCTTCTTTCTCGACGACCGTTACTGAGCAAAGGGACAGTAGGTCACAGCTTCTGCACCGTTCTCCCTCCTTCGCCAAATGGCAAGCACTCCCTGCCAAAAAGCCAGAGTTTTCTCTTTTTTTCAGCTTGATTGATCCCCACAAGTTATTAAATGTACTGAGCTGATAATTAACTCAAATAACAAAATAAGTGGAATCGCAGCAGACATAAAGTATGGATTACACAAACTATGAGTAGAGATCATCAACAGAAGCTAAGCTACGGGTGGTAAACAATTCCGTCAAGAGCAAAAAAAATATGACAATGAGAGCATTCTCATTTTGTTTTCGCAGCATCTCTACGACCATAAAACCACAGGATAGAGCCGCTTTGGCTGAAAGTTCCCCTAAGAAATGAATCAGCTATAAAAACCGCAGCGGGATAACTGTAGTCTGCCCCGCAGGGCACGATCTCTCTAGATTCATGCTGTGCTGATGCGGGAAGTGATTCAGGATATGTGTGGCCAGCATCTTCTCAGTTATGTCTCCCCCGAGTAAGGTAATTAAACCTGCACACTTATTAGTTATGAGCTTGTCAAAAGTAGACAGGGGCCTAAAACATCTCAGGATATGCTGGGTCAGAAACAAGTGCTGCTGTTTTTATAACACCAGAGGAAAATAATGTAATTTCTTAAGCCACAAGAAGTTCAGAAGGAATATTTTGACAAGACAATTATTAGTTGTGCACTGAGCAAATCTGGGAGTCTTTTGTTTGGAAGTGTGGCTGAAGAAAATCTACTGTTAAAAGAAACCTTCAAGATGTGGAAGAATGTACAACTAGCAGTTTTAGCTTACTTGCAAAATGCTATGGGAACCAGAAAACGAACATAGCACAATACCTAAAACACAACATGCCAACTGTGAATCATGGTAATGGCACCATCATGCTGCTGGGATGATTTTCATTAGAAAAAACACAGGGAATTTAGTCACAGCTGACTGGAAAACGGATGAAGCTTAAAGAAATTATGATATATTGGAGGCCATACCAGAGTGAGGAAGAAAGAAATTTTGTTTGGAAAAATGTAAAAAAATAAATATAAACAAAAAAAAAAAAAACCAGAGGAAAGTGAGATAATTTCAGTGCAACCGCTGGCATCAAATATGAAGCTTAACGGTTTAGACTTGGAGTGGATTGTTACTGTGCAATTGTGCATGACAGCATATTATGCAAACTGCATTTAAATGTGCAGTTTGTATAAGCTTGTTGGTTATGTTGGGCCTTGTTGGAGTCCAATTTTGGTCAGAAAATGAGTCATTTGCCTCTGAGATGAGTCATTTGCCTTTGAGATTATAAACAGAGTTTTAGAATCTGTGAAAAAGAGAAACCGACCAAAAGAGAGAGTTGTGGGGGGAGAACCTATGTGAATTCAAGCAAACTGACCATGAAAGACATTCAACCCACACTCACAAATTGTTAATTTGTGTCCAAGGAAGTAAACATCGGTGCCCGTCTCCATCGTGTCTACCCGTCTTTTCATTCTGACCTGTAATGCCCATGGTACGCTGCCAAGCGTTCATACACATGGAAATGTCTCTTTCCCAATGCAGAGAACATCCCCTCTCCCACTCCCTCCCTCTGGGACTTTTGTTCAGATATAGGAAAGAGACACTTTTACATACACATGAGCAGAGAGGCAGAAGCCCTGCCTGTGGAAGTACACTAAGCCTACATGGAATGCCAGTTTTTCCCCAACCAGAGTCATCTTTATTCAACAGCCACTTGGCCTTTGGTGATAGCAGCTGCATTCTCTGTTCCTGTCATACTGCACCACCTCAGGCTTACACAACATGATGCCGCTCCAACTTTTCCAAGACAATATGTCACAGTTAAAGTGCATTGGCAAAAATACTGAAATCACAGCCTTCCTTAGGAAAACTGAGGAGAGACTAGCCTGTGGCTCCTGATGAGAGCAACTGTATATAAAAAAAAAAAAAAAAGAGAAAAAAAATTTAGTTTTCAAAGAAAAATGAAGGCGTGCTTATTACTGACTGCATCGAGCTTCTGTCTTTGAACTCTCATCTACTGCTTGGGCTTTGCGGTGGATGTGTAAGAAAAATGAAGACGAAAAGAGTGAAAGGAAGACGGTGCTGGAAAAAACATGTGATTAAAAGATAAAAGGGAAAGAGCAGAGGATGAGGGAGCAGCATTGTGTGATTAAATGGCAGAGGTGATCCCATTGGACCACAGCCATTATTGCATTTTAATAGACGACAGGGTTGATCCTTGACCCGTTTTGAGGCAGGGGTAGTGTTTAGTGCAAACGGCTCTCCTTGATACATCTCCAACCTGCAGGGCATCTGGGCATTAGACGTAACGTGAGCTGTGCGAGGCCTTGAAGGGCCACAAGCAAATAGCTTTATTCTTCTTCCACAGCATCTCAAGCAGCAGCCTTGGGCAAACAACAACAACCAAAGCATCTGTGTGTGTGAGTGTGTGTCAAAGAGGATTTCAAAATACGAGCAGCGCAATTTAATCTACGTCTTTAATTCATACATTTCAAAGTGTTTTCCTACTTTCCCAACAACCATCTTCCCCTCACCCAGCTGACCCCCTCCCCAAAAATCGACCTTCAATCATCAGTTCCTCCTTTTCACCTTCTCTTTCTTCCAGCTCCACATGCTAAGTGGGAACATTCTTACGGTCAATTTGTCCCATTCAGAGTCCCGGTGGGCAGAGTCCCTGCCCTGACAGCCCGCAGACAGAGACCACACTGCCTGAGAGGCCTTGACATCAAGGTCCAGAGCAATGAGGAGGAGAAAAAGGCGGGGGGGAGGGAGCGCAGGGCAGAGGAAAGAAAAGGGAGGGAGAAATTAGAGAGGAGAGGTGATGAGGGAAGTGCTGGAATGGAGACAGAATGTGTGAAGGAAAACAAGTTTTGGAGGAATGCTGCAGCAAATTAATGCAGAGGGAAAGAAAAGGAGGCAGGGGTCCCTGGTTTAATGCAGCCCGAGGGTTGTTTCAAAGCTGTCAATCAATCCCAGGTTTGATGCAGTAGGTGATGACAGCAATGCTTACATAGAAGAAAACCTAAATGCATGATTTATGGTTCTGCATTCATTTTATTTGCGTAGATCTAAGCTTTGTAGGAACTCTGTCAGCACAGTGGCTTGAATATAAACGCCATTCCTTAGTTTGAGACTGTGTCCAGGTCAACGGCTACAGAAGTTACCCCCAATCAGAAAGATGTCAACAGCAGTAGAGGTCACTGCAAAGAAAAACAACAAACCCTGGATTTAAAACGTAAGGCTAGTGAGGGACATTTTAAGAGTGCCTCTGCCAGCTTCTTGGCTCTGAACACCCAGACAGGCTTTCAATCAAAAAGCATCACCTTGTGTTTAAATACTACAGTGTCTGCCAATCAATACAGTGACATTAGCTATTTCATTAATTCAAATCAATGTGCTGCTCATTTATCTTGAAAATAATGTGATAATTTAAGGGAGACCATGCCTTTAACAGAAATGTGCCTGTTTAATTAGGGTGATTGACTAGCAATGGCAGCCAAATGCCAAGTTTAGAAACTGAAAACCTTCAAAAGTGCTTCTTAAGCGTGACAAGTGCGAGTCACCCTGCTGTTTTTAGTGGGAAGTGTTAAGTTTGGCAATAAAAATTTTTAATTATTGATGGAAATTTGGGATTTTTTTTTTTTTTAAATCTAAAGTGATAGTTACAGAACAATTAAATTGTTGCAATCTGAAAATAAATAAAATGAAAGTGACAGCAAATTTAACAAACCCAGTCTTGATTAAGTTGAACACTGAACTATACACCTTTGATACAAGCTGAAATGTTTTTACTGAATGTTTTTAATATCCCAACTTTAATGAATATGTCAAAAAATACACAAAGCGTTTAAAAGTTTTAAACAAATATATTAAAACGTCTGTTTTTATGCAATATGATTCATTTTTACAACAGAACGTCTGATTTTATTGTTTCATTTTGCTTTGATTAGTCCTATGTTTTTAGGTTGTTAATATGTTTTAGCTGAACTAATCATACAAAATTGGACTGTACAGTTTACTGACCCCTGGTATGCATGGAGGTAAAAAGACTGGGATGTCAGCAGAAAGCAAAAACAAGTTTGTTTCAAACAAAGGTCTCAAAATGTTACCGCCAAAGGTTTTGATTTCAACAAATATTTTCACATCAATCCTTAGAGACAGACAGTCGAATGGTGGTTATCCTGCATAACTTGCCTGTCCGAAATCTGTGGAACAACTCAGAGTTAAAAAGTCAAACCATTAATAACACTGGTGGAAATTACTGATATCAATCAGCTAGTGCAGAAGCTCGCTATAATGGGCCAAGACTGGTGAGGAGACACTGCTGACCAAGCAATCACAGTGATTTCTTAAAGGCGAGTACGCCTGCTGTTTGGGCTCCCTGGCTTCTGAGAGGTGGTGCTACCCTCTTAAGTGCTGTGTGATCTAAAGGAGTATACTGCTTCATTGTACTTTAATAATAAATACCTGACTTGGTAATTGCTCTCATATGAAAATACATTGAAAAATTGATGGGATAGGACTTTAGGCGCATCGTCATCTTATCAGCGCTAAACTACAGCACCACTTGTCCTACTGTGTGGGAACTGCCCCAGGCCCACAGGTGACGTTAACCCCCCGCTAACGCAATTCAGCAAAGACGAGGGATTAAGTGACTGTGTAAAGGCACCTGTTATTTCTGCACACAGGACACAACACTTGCTCCGAAGCAAGAGGCCCGGAGCGGCTGTTAGCGTCAGAAGCGAGGCTCAAACAGGGCACCCATTCAACCAAGGCTGGCAGTGCTGAATCACACTCACATCGGGCCCAGACAGACTGACTCACACATGTGCACACATACAGAGTCCGTACAATACAGGAAGGCAAACAGACACAACAAGATAGACACCGACCCTTATGTTTCTCTCTGATGGACACGGACAAACTCTCACCCTGCCGTTCTCTCCCGTGTCTTTGATCCCTACCCACACACACATCGACTTCTTCAAACTAATTGCCAATTCAGACTCCAGAGTCGAGACAGCGGGAATCTGTCAGGGGCCTTGTGTATGGGAAGCGATGTTGCAGATCTCCTTAAATGAGCTAACTTTATAATAAATCACTGGGCACTGCTAGCCAAGGATTAGGCAAGCTCCAGCGAGCAGTTTGTTAAGCTGCAGAGAGAAGAAGCACTGGCGATGGAGAGGGGCCCGCCAAAACTGACATCAGCTCCAGGACCTTGGAACAGTAAACCCTCCCATGCTGCCTGGTTTCTTGGGCACACATTTAGCCTTGTTATCTGAGTTCTCTGCTGACACAAAATCCCAGTGCTATTAGGCCTTTACATGGAATTATGGTGTTTGCTCCTGTAGGGGATTTTAGACTAAACGGTTATTGTCCAGAACATGAGCTCTACCCTCAGGTACCCAGTTTTTCAAAGTGCTCTCTCCTTATGTTTGCCCTAAATATTTTTTTTGCACCATCTTGCCTCCAACGGAGTCATTTCTCTTGGAAGGAGTAATGCTTCCTATAGTGAAGTTATTTATATATGGACCTGCACAACATTTATCCCCTCTCCTGTACATGCAGAAGAACAGCACATAAGAATAATCACTTCTTCTAGCAAATTTCCTCACCGATTTAAAGGTTATCACTGATTCAGTGTTACTGGATATCTTATAAAACTGCAAGAGAAGCATATCAAGAAAAGCAGCTTATGTTTTCAAAGTGAAACTAATGGGAGCCTTCAGCAGCTTTTAAGTTTGGATACCCTTCCTCTTCATCTTTTCTAAGGATAGACAGTGAACATACTTCAATCTAAACTTGGCCACTAAACAAATTATATTACTACACACAGATCATAGATCAAGTCATGTAGATTATTCCTCTTTTGTCTTTTAATTTGCTGCTTGTGATAGCACTTCTCGTATAATTGCTAGGAGACGTGGGACAAGCATATCAGTGAAAGACGGTTTTGTTTCTCTTTCAGTTATCTTGAGGAAGCTGCAAAGTATAGATGATTACACAAAAATATGGTCATTTGAGGTTTCATTTAATACTTATCCCATCTCCCAGTGAGCATTTCCTTATATCTAAACGTGGTTTGCAAATGCATTCATAGCCCCTATAAACTTTTTGACAATTTGTCATTTACAACCAGAGACTTCAAAGTGTTTAATAGGATTTTTATGTGATAAACCAACAAAAAAAACTGTGCATAACTGCAGAGGGTAAGGAAAATAACACATGGTTCTCAAAATTTATATATTTCTGCTAAAGAAAAGCTGGTCCAACAGCTTGACCTTGCCACCAACACGATCACTATGTAGATTGTGAGCTCAAAATGGTTTGTGATGTTGATTTCATGAATACAGACAGCTACCAAAATCTACTTATCACCTTACAAATGATTTTGTTTTCGTATTTCCATCACACTTAAATATTTCACAAGGTCAAGCAAACCTTGACCTTGTGTTTTCCTGCTCCACCAGGGGTCACCTCGATGTGTTATGGGTAATACCTATTGTTTGCTGCAACACAGAGCTTTGCTTGTAGGTTGCACTTTTAAATTTTTATCTCAATTGACAAAATGATCTTCTTTCACATGTCTATTGAGTCTTAGAACAGTGGCTATTTAATTTTTGCATGATTGTCATGCAAAAATGATCATCATGGCATAAAACCATATATTCATTCTCCTGTTAGCAGATCATTCCAACTTAGACTTGGATCTATGGAGCTCCTCCAGTTTCCACGAACCTTTTGGCCACTTCTTGTATGAATGTTCTCCTATGATGAATGCTGTCAGTCTGTGTGAGTGGCCAAAAGTATGAAGGTGTGTCATACTCTTTCCATTTTCTGATATCGGGTCAGACGGTGCGCTCTTTGAAATCAAAGATGGTTTAAACTAACCCCCTTTTTAAATTTCTTAACCTCATGCTTGACCTGTGCTGTGTGTTTATTTCGGGCTAACGGAGCAAAAGAGACAGAATACAAACTCATGCCACAGTTTTCTAATTCACATTTTTTTTTTTTTTACTTTTTTTTTTCATAACCATGCATCTTGTCCTTTTCACTTCACAATCAGGCACTACTTTATGTTGGTCATAAAAAAAAAAACTGAACTAAAACTAGGATGACCAAATGTGATCAACGTCACCCGTGTGAATGCTTTTTTCCAAGACACTGCACCGTCTATTAATTTAAAAAAAAAGACCAAGCCTGATCCCAGCACGTCATTGCCTGATGTGAGCAGCAGGGGGAAAATGATCCTATATGCAACCTCCAGCCGCCTCCCTGAGCTCCGGCTGCCAGAGCAGGCGACACCCCAGAGGAAAAGGAATTAAAGAGCCTCTTTTCCACCAAGGTTGATTGATACTGTTAGGAGTGACAGCAAGGTTAAAGGAGCTGCTGGTCTTCTATCCTCACACTGGACTGCCTCACTTTCTTTAGATGCCTCTCTCTGCCCCCCAGTAACTCTCCACTTCTCTCCTCTCACATAAACTGGGGCTCATTTTTAAGAAAAACCCCTTTCCCCCTGGGGGCTTTAGTTAGTTCTCTATCTCTCTTTTCCAGTCCACAAACCTCAGCACCGGACAAAAGGCAGCTTGAAAGGCAATTTGAATTTGAAACAGAGGGGGGACACAGGAAAAAATGTCTAAGTCCCAAATGGGAAAACTTGAGGCGACTTGGAGTCAGCTAGGGTAGGAGTAGGGCGTTAATCGTAAACTCTGTGCAGTGTTGAGACAAGATCCTGCACAGAGAGGAGAGGGACATGGCACAGCCTACAGGCGTAATTATAATAGGCATTAGAGATCCGGAAGGTTGGACTGTTAAACAGACGACAGATAAGAGAAAAAACCTCCAGTGCAATTCTGCAGCGCATAATTTAAAAATGAAATTCATGCTCCAGTGAAGTGCGAGCTTGTCAAATTACAACTGAGTTTATTGGTTTCAATTGACAGAGAACAACAACAACAAAAAATCCCCATCATGATCTATTTGATAAGTGGATGGAGATAGCGCTATAATCTAGTTTTCAGCGCGGCTGCAAGCTACGCAGTATGAAATTGGACGCGCAGATGCCACAGATTGCACCCGCTACTGGACTACGGGATGAGTTGGTTCAATTTAGATAACTAGATCCCCTCCGCTAATCAACGCATCTAAAACATTAAGGCGCAGAGACACAGAGCGAAAGCGGCGCACCGCCGGCACCAGCCTAGCGCAGCCCTTCACCGGACCCCTCGGATCACTTACCTCTGATTACCAGGAGAGAGAAAAAGCGCCACCGAGGCAACAACAGTACGACTCAATTGTCTCTGTCCCACTTGGTACCAAATATCCAAGCGCGATCTAGAGCCTTATCAGATCCCGTGTTGGGGCTTTAGAAAGTGTTCCTTCCTGTCGCACCTGTCTCTGGCGAAGAAAAAAAAAAAAAGAAGAAGAAACTGTTCGCGACATCCATAAGACAACTGCCTCAGCGGTTGGTGTATCCGTACCCTCTTTTACGGGTCTCAGCCTTCACATGTGCGCGCACACATGCACCACCTGTCCCTCCCGGTGCAGAGCAGCCCACAAAGAAGCGCCTATGTGGCGCAACAACACATGGTCAGTCTCTGCTGCAATATACTCCCCTCGAACCGAGATCTCAAAGTAGTCTGTAGGGTAGGTTTAAAAAAAAAAAAAAACAGCAAAAACGGAATAGGCCTAATTAAAAATAAAAAAGACAACACATCCGTTTGGAAATCACATCTGCCTCTTCATCCGTTGGGAGATCACGTCTCTGCTGTACCCAACAATAGTTGTTATATTTATTTCCTCCGCTGCGCACCGCCGCTGCTCTGTCTCTGCTGCGTGCTCTCCGCCGCTCAGCTCTCAGTGTTTGGGGGGGGGAACGCTGCGCTCTCTCCACTTTCGCGTACAGGCAGAAATCCCACTCATCGGCTGATTTTAAAAAAAAAGGGAAAAAAAAAAAAAAAAAAAAAAAAAAAACAGTTCCTGCTCCCTGAAGCTGCGCTCCGAAGCTTCGGTGAGGTGGGAGGACCGATGGGTTAGACACTGAGCACCAGCATCTACGGCGCTGCTGTCATCTCCGAGACGCCTGGAGACTGTTCGTGCCAAAACCTGAAGCAGAATTACGCACCGGCTGGAATGGAACTGATTAGGGGCTAATTAGGGTTAATTGGGAGTGTTGGCGTTGCCAAAAATGTCACCCACGTCAAAGTTAGGTTGAACACGTGTGGACTCGTTTGGGGGCCTGAAATACTTTAGGTTAATTTAAGCAAAAACTAAGACATAGCTTCAACAGGAAACTTGATGTGCCATTTGTTTTAGGCTCGTTACATTGAATTTCACATTTCAAATCTAAAAATTGAAGGGGAAATCAATGGTTTTCTTTTTTTATATATATATTAAAAATATGAATGAGTGTTACATTTTCATTCAACCTTTGTAATTATTGTAGCAGTAATTGGGTTTTTTTTTGTTTGTTTTTTCTTTTTGACAAGCCATACTTATATATATATATATATATATATCAGGAATTATATCATATTTGGACACCAAATCTTATGTCTTACCCCGGAATTTTTGATGAAGTTATGTTAGAACTTCTTCAACAGACTGGTGACCTGTCCGGGCTGTAACCCGCCTCTCGCCTGGAAAGCAGCTGGAGATAGGCACCAGCAACTCCCGACTAGGGGCAATGGTGAACAGAAAATGGATGGATGGATGGATGGATTTATGTTAGAACTTTGACTTGGTCATCTTAACAGACCACTGCTCTTTGATTTAACCACTTATGGAGTCCTGGTTGAATATTTAAGATGGTTGTTATTATCTTTTGCAGCATCCCAGTGCTTTTCTGCTGGTATTGCCCTGAATTTAGCATTGAACATCCCCATATCAACTCTAACCACCTTTCCTGTCCCCGCTGTAGAAAAGCATCCCCACAGCAAGACGTTGTTATCACCCACAATTCATTGTCAGGATGCTATGTCCCAGTTGATGTGAGGAATCAGTTTAGCATTCATTCATGTATTTAGCATGTTGGTCACGAGAGCATTTTTAGTCTTATCTGACCATACTGCATTCCTTTACATGTTCAATGTCTTCCATGTGGCTTACGGCAACACCTGATTACCAAAGTGTTTATCAATCATTAAATGTTTTTATTTCCAATCTTTAATTTACCAGGAACAGCAGAATCGAAGTATTTTGACACGTAATCTCCTTTTTCATTCTCTCCCATCGTTCCCCCGACTTTAACAAACTCAAATGTCATTCTGATCTGACGTCATAGAATTATTTATCTGCTGTTGATGAGCTTTCTTTAAAAAAATAAAAAATGGACCTAAAAACTAAAAATGATTAGTAAGGACTAGAACATAGGGATTTTGTTACATTTATGAGAAATGAAGAAGTGGATATTACAAAATTACAAACCTCAGTTAAAGAACACAATTGTGGGATCAAGATTGAACAATTCAGCCCATCTTTGACTGACCTATGTTTGTTCTTTACTTCGCTATGATTGTTTAAAGCACAATTTGACATTTCTGAAGCTTTTATTTTGTCTGCAAGAAAAAAAACACACAAAAAGAGCATTCTCTGTGTTTTCTTGGCATTTGGAGTGTGGAAAGAACCAAGTCAAATTTTGAAGTGGATGTGGTCAAATCCAGCAGGCTTCTGAAAAAAAAACAGAAGCAGCCTTGTAGTTGAGAAGAATGCAGCCACCTTTTTCAGGACTCCCTCATTCTCAAGTCCCAGCTCTCTCTTGTCTTTTTCTGGTTCATAAATTCTTTGCTTTCATGCCCTAACGCCTAAACCAACCCTAACCTCGACATCTAATTCCGACCCATTCCCAAAAGAGACCGGGGTGGAAATAGAAAACTCCTTCAGCATGAAACCGACAGATAATATATCACCCAGAAAAGAAATAAACTGCCACAACCAACACCTTTTTGACATATTTGACATACGACACCTGGGTAGCTGCCCAGATCAGCAATAGCCAGAAGTACCAGATAGAAAAAAAAGAGACATTTACCCATCAGTTTCAGTTTATGCTTGTGTAGTCAATTCAGAGTTGTTTGCATTTTACCCCTCACAAGAAATGTTAACCATTTTCTGCAACTTGATTAAATGGAGTGACAGAAGAAGGGGCTCACATCTGGTGCCATTCTTGCAGGAAATACTATAGCAGCTTCTGTCATGATGACTGATTAATGAAATCACTAGGTTGTATTTTAGTCAATGTTTGACAGAGCCAATGTATTCACTTAAATTTTACAGGCTCTTTCGGTAGAGATTTTAACTGAGGTTGGAATTTATCAAATATTGAACACGTATATATTTGATAACTATTAAAAAGGGGATTCAGTTTCCTGATGGACTGTGTCAAAATTCATAGTCTTTTGGTTATAAAAACAGTGGCACTAGAATTAAGTAAGATGTTTTATTTGTGACATATCTTGTGCTGATGTTGTGGGGAAAAAATAAAAATAAAAATCACAGGGCTGCTCCAAAGCACTTTCCCCAAAAATGATCTTTTATATCTGAAAGATCAGGTGGTCAAACAACAGGGAAATTTACCTCGGAGCGGTTCCCTAAGTCACAAAGTGGCTCCAGAATAGGCTGCACAGACAAAGTACAGAGGCAGTCTCCAATTTAATTTCACAAGAATTCAGTCAGTTTATCTTCATTTTTACCATGATGTAGCTTCATATTTGTAGCACACGCTTACAAACAAAATGTTTTAGTCAGAGATCCTGGAAGTCTGTCTAATATAAATGCTTTGAACTTGGGAAAAAAAGGTTGCAATTCTGCATTTGCCCATCTCTCTTAGCTAAAAGTATCAACAACAAATAACTTAGCTTTATCAGATCCAAAATATAATTGATATTGATATAATTGATATCGACACAATGTTTAAAAGACGAAATATATATATATATATATATATATATATATATATATATATATATATATATATATATGGTAATTCAAGTGGATAAGTCTAGTGCTTCATGTGCAAAAGCAGTCAAAAGCCCACTGGACCTTTCCATCAAATTGCAGAAGCCACTTTTAAGATTTGATGTATGAATAATTAATATCTGAAATAATGACTACGACTGGCTGAAGGCTCCTGTGCCTTGTGCTCCCTTCACAATCCCAACAAATCTGCTCCACTGCAGCCTGTCAGCCTTCAGACAAGCTGCAGATCAGCTGTGGTAAATCAGACAGCTCAGCCTCTGTGTGGGAGGACACTGCAAAAAGCAAACAAGAAAACCGCACCATATATCATCTAACTTAACATAATGACCTGCTCATTATATGCATGCATGAGTTTTTCCGTCATGCAGCAAGAAGCATGCTTCAAAAGTCTTGAATGTGAAGTTGATTGAATGTCCGTTCTTGTCTGACTTTCATATTTTTGGAGGACATTGTTTTGTTGTTTAGTATTTGGTTCCCCCTCCCCCCTTATCTTTATTTACACAGGCAAAATTCTGTTCCCAAGCAGCGTAATACTCATTAACATTATTCATCCAGCTTATCGCCAAATTCCACCTCTAACTTTGCCACTTCTACAATTACAACTTACAACAAAAACTGCATTATGGCAGAAAAAACATGCTGCGAACAGAGGACACCTCTTTTTGGCAGTGGCATCGTTATTCAGGCCCCGTAAAACTGTGGAATATTGATGAGCTCTTTCTCCTTCCTTAAATTCTGCTTTCACCTGAATGTCTCGTGTGTCTGCAAGAACTTAAACCAATGGGTTTTTTTTCTTTTCACAAGATGCTGCCAATGGAGCTTCTCAGGTCATAATAAGCATGACCAAACTGGTGCAACGCAAAAAAAAAGAAAAGACATTTCCATTTTTCTGGAGGGCTTTATAGAGTATATTCACAACGAAAAGACTCCTCAAAGAACTGATCATAGAGCCAATACACTTAGGGACATTTTATTCTATTTAAATGTTGAGTGCATTTTTTCCCCAAGATTGGTAGCTTGTCAAACCAATAGCTTTGTGTAGTTAGTAAGACAGTTTTAGGTTCAAATCCATCCCTTAACCTTTTTGAAGTTGTCCTTTTTATTGCATAACAAAAGATAACAAGTGTGACCAAATATATATACATACATAAAAAATAAAAATAAAAAAAATTCCCTTCTCACTCACTGCGGGTGGTTCTTATCCTCTGAGCTCGGGTCCTCTACCAGAGGCCTGGGAGCTTGAGGGTTCTGCGCAGTATCTTTGCTGTGCCTAGAACTGCACATTTCTGGACTGAGATGTCTGATGTTGTTCCTGGGATCTGTTGTAGCCACTGCTCCAGTTTGGGGGTGACTGCCCCGAGGGCCCCGATGACCACAGGCACCACTGTGGTCTTCACCTTCCAGGCCCTCTCCAGTTCCTCCCTGAGGCCCTGGTATTTCTCCAGTTTCTCGTGCTCCTTTTTCCTGATGTTGCAGTCACTCAGTATTGCTACATCCACCACAACAGCTTTCCTCTGTTGTTTATCCACTACGACAATGTCCGGTTGGTTCGACCTTACCATTTTGTCTGTCTGGATCTGGAAGTCCCACAGGATCTTAGCTCGGCCATTCTCCACCACCTTTGGGGGTGTTTCCCACTTTGATCTCGGGGCTTCCAGTCCATATTCTGCGCAGATGTTTCTGTACACTATGCCTGCCACTTGGTTATGTCGTTCCATGTACTCTTTCCCTGCCAGTATCTTGCACCCTGTTGTTATGTGCTGGACTGTCTCAGGGGCCTCCTTGCACAACCTACACCTTGGGTCTTGTCTGGTGTGGTAGATCTGGGCCTCTATTGCTCTGGTGTTTATGGCCTGTTCCTGGGCGGCCAGGATGAGGGCCTCTGTGCTGTCCTTGAGTCCAGCTTTTTCCAGCCATTGGTAGGACTTTCTGATATCAGCCACTTCAGTTATTTGCCGGTGGTACATCCCATGTAGGGGTTTGTCCTCCCATGATGGGAGCACAGCACCTCGACTTCTGTTCCCCATTGTCTGAGACATTCACTGAGTAGATTGTCTGCTGAGGCTTTGTCCCTGATGTATCTATGGATCTTGGATGTTTCGTCCTGGACAGTGGTTCTCACACTCACTAGTCCTCTGCCTCCTTCCTTGCGGCTCATGTACAGTCTCAAGGTGCTGGATTTGGGGTGGAACCCTCCATGCATTGTTAGTAATTTTTGTGTCTTAACATCTGTGGCTTGTATCTCCTCCTTTGGCCAGCTAATTATTCCTGCAGGGTATCTGATTACTGGCAAGGCCTAGCTGTTTATTGCCTGGATCTTGTTCTTGCCATTGAGCTGGCTTCTCAGGACTTGCCTTATTCGTTGGAGGTATTTGGCTGTGGCTGTTTTCCTTGTGACCTCATCGAGGTTGCCATTTGCTTGTGGTATTCCCAGGTACTTGTAACTGTCCTCTATGTCTGCTATTGTTCCTTCTGGGAGTGAGACCCCTTCCGTGCGAATGACCTTCCCTCTCTTTGTGATCATCCGACCACACTTCTCTAGTCCGAATGACATCCCAATGTCTGTGCTGTAGATCCTGGTGGTGTGGATCAGTGAGTCGATGTCTCGCTCACTGTTGGCGTACAGCTTGATGTCATCCATGTGACTGATGTTGGCTCCATTCTTTAGTCGATATCCGTATATATATATATATATATATATATATATTTTTTTTTTTTTTTTTTTTTTTTCAGGAAGGGAAAAAGTTAGCAAAAACTAATCCAAGTCTGATGGTTTTTGAAATCATGCATTTTAAAAACTAGGGCATTTACACTGGCAACCTACCTATGTCATGATAAAGAACAGGAAAAAAAACAAAATCAGTCAATTGGGTCAAACTAAATCAACCTGTCGTGTTAAATCAACCTCCAGCCCATTTTGGTCTCTGGCCAAATTGGTTTGTTTTTAACTTAACAGTTTTTAAAATACAAGATGTTTCCCATCTACACTCATGTAGATGTTGCATTTATATAAGCAAGAATTGCTGTCTTAAAGTTTGACCAGCCTCACTTTTTGTTCACAGATTTGGTCATTTCTCCTAACCAAAATCATGTTTCTAAAACATAAGTAATAAAGTGACTTCAGATTTGTGGAGGGGCTTTATTAAAGTTTCTTTCATCACATCACATTTCCTTTGAAACCACATTCCTCTGAAGTTTGTGGAGATTAAAAATATTGTCTAGAAGAAGAAGTGATAGTAGGATTTACACTTGGAACATGCTCAGAGATTAAATGTGAAGTGGATAGAATGAATTTGCATCAAATCAAAATTCTAAAAAAAAAAAAAAAAAAAAACAGCACTTAGATGGAATATCCCTGCTGTGCTACTAATAAATGCAAGAGGTGCAGAGGAACTTCAACAGTCATTCTTAATATTCATAAAAATACTTCTGAAAATGTACTCTTCTACTAGACTCAACCAGAGTTCTGCTCTTTTCTCAAAATCCCCAGATTAGAATTACTATTCTGTTTCTGCTACTTTGCATAAAAATTTTGAGCTACGTTCAACAAAAGAACTTTGCCGTTTCATCTCCTGTCAAAGTCTGTGTGCCGACAGTAAATAAATAAAGAAGTTCTCATTTTGTTCATGCTTTTTCTTTCATCCTGCTTGTGTGTTGTAGCAACCAGGCAGCGGACCTGATTATAATTAGGAAAAAAATAAGGAGAAAGGGCTGACACAAGAAAGTAAACAAAACAGAACAGAAGCCACAACCTTTGATGGTTTATGAACTTTGTAATCATTCAATAACATGGGGGAAGCGAAGCCGAAGAGCCTCATTGTGTATATGTGACTAGGGGTACAAGTGGAAATGTTGATGCGGGTTGAGATAAAGTCTTTAATCTTCTATATCAGAAGAAATGTGTATGTAAAATAAAGACAGTAACTCTCGAGTGTGAGCACTTTTGTCTCTCTACAGTAATCACATGGTTCACTAAGCTGCAAACAAGACACACAAAGAGAGTTAGAGATGGAGACAGGGTATTGAGCTCATGTGATCAGATGCCGGCTCAGCTCCCATTCTGACTCGTGAAATAATTTCATTTCGTGGAACCACATTTTAATATTTCAGACCAAGTCAAATTTCTTCGTTTGCCCAAGAAGGGTTGAGGTTAGTGAAACAGTTTCTAAACACCTCAGTTTGACCCATGTGAGTTGTAGCTATAGACATAAACTGGCTCTGGAGATGGGGCCTGAATTCATGGCAATTTGGAAAACAATGTTGCACAACTTGTATACTGTGAATATGTAATATGTGGTTAAATTACACACTAATGACTATATTTACTAATAATGTGATTCTAAAGAAAACTGGTTTCACTGGACTTTATTTATTGATATCAGGCCTAAAAGGGTTGAAACCAAAATTAGCCAACCTTTTCAGATCTTTGTCTGACTTTTTTCCTTCTGTTTCTCAATTTTGTACTGTTTCATGTTGAGTTATCCTTTCAATCTCCATTAAATACATTACAATTTATGCTCATAATATGAAAACATATTAAAAAGTTTTAAGCGATATAGATCCTTTTGCAAGGCATTTTAAATTTAAAATAAAAAGCAGTGAAACAAATTCAGTGCTGGATTTAAATTCTCTGTGTTCAAAGATCTGACCCCAAAAAAGGAAGACATGAAAACTGATGATGTGAATGTTATTGATGCATTATCCTTGTTTTCCTTCACATGTTCTGTCTCTTCTTTTGTAGTTAAATTTAGTTACTCGTTTCCTGTCAGCTTGTTTAAATCAAAAATAAACTGTCTGTGTGTGCACAAAGATTCCCAAATATAACATGAACCTAATCCAAATGGCAAATAGTAAACTTGTTATGTTTCTCCTGTTTAACAGCCTCCATTTATGAAAAAAAAAATACAGTTTTGTATCTACTTACCTCTTTTTAGCTCATTATTACACAGTCAATAGCCTAAGCTTTAACCCCTTTGTTGTTCCCGTGGTTCATATATGCAGAGTGGTTCCTCGCAAGTAAACAAATGCACTAGATTAATTTAGCCAATTTTCCAGACTGACCTCATGCAAGCTGGTAGCCACATCAGTAAAATTAGCTTCAGCTCTCTGTGTGTGAGCAGTTGCATATTAATACAGATCGCAAAGGCAGAGAGCTCATTGGTAAATGGCTCTTATTCTCAGCATGGCATGTAAACAGTGAAGCAATCAGGGTGTAGAAGTAATCTTTCAGTGAGAGCAAGAGAGTGCCTTTTCATTAATGATGGATGTTTGTGCTATATTTGAGACTTTGTGGAACTGGCAGTAATGTTACATTGCACAGGTTAATACATCTCATCCTATTTGCGTTGACTTAAACATACACATCTTGTTAGTTCATTTATAAGACGTTAATGGACTAACTTTTTATGGTCTACACATATACTTAATGATCCACACACAAAGAAAATACTTTATCACTTAGTTGTAACTATTTTTGCGAAGTATTGTCGTGATACTGATTTTGTTTTTTGTTTTCTACTTTGTTGCCACAGTGACATGTGACTGGACATACTTCTTTATGATTTTATGGTAGAGAACAAACTTCATGGTTCTTTAAACTACATTTACATTTTCATGTTGCGAAGCAGCAAAGCATTCCCGGACCATTGCACCACAACCTCCATGTTTAATAGTTGGTGTGATGTTCTATTTCTGAAATGCTATTTTGGTAGGACCCACACCCAATCAAATCCACTTTTGTTTAAGCAGTGCACAGAACATTTTCCTCATAGTCCAGGGCATTTTCAAGATGTTTTGGATTTTTCTGGGAAAATATGAAATGGCTCTTTGTGCTACTTTTATACACTGGTGATTTTTGCCTTGGAGCTGTTCCATGGATGTTGTTTTTATTAAGCTTCCTTGCTGTATAATCATGAATACTGAGCAAGGAAAGTGAGACCTGTAGTGCTCTATAGATATTGGTCTGTTGTAATTTCAATGTAATTTTGGTTCACCTGGGAAGGTCCCATACCTTCCCAGGTCCCACACCTGGGAAGGTGTGGGAAGGTACCACTGGGACCTTCCCACACCTGGGAAGGTACCACTGGTTTCATGTTTTCTTAATTTATGGATAAATGCTCTCACTGATATTGGTTGAAGTCCCAAAACTTTAGAAAATGCATTCTAATTCTTTCCAGACTGATTTTGTTTCTCATCTGTTCTTAAATTTTATTAGATTAGCAAATTAGATTATTTCTGGCCCATTTGATGCTGTTAGACAGTTCCTATTAATACTTTTTTATTAATTTTTTTTAATATGATGTCGATCTGGTAGTAATCAGGCCTTTGTGTGTCTCTGCTAAAATCGAATCAAAATGTTTTAATTGCAGTTTATTCATCAGGGAAAGTGTGTTGTAATTATATATTCATAAAGGGGCATGCAGCTTTGAGTTTTCTTCCTTAAAAGGAACCACAATTAGCTGTAACAATCGACTTTATTTGAGAAGTATTCATTTTAGATGTAAAAATAATACAGTGATAATACATTAGGCTGTTTAGTTTTTATAAAATAAATATTGTCACATGGAAGTCGCCATGTTGTTCACACTGCAATGCATTCTGGGTAAATGAGGTAAACTTGGTCCAATTGCGCTAACTGTCCAGCCAAAACATTGTTTAGCCTTTTCAATTTGAAATGGAGAGCGTTAAAATTAATGGGAATGTAAAACTAAAAAAGGAGGAATGAGGATGAGGAGAACCAAACAAGGGGAAAAGGAAAAAGTTGGCTGAAGAAGCCGGTGTTTGTGCTGCTGCTGCCACCTTCGACTTCTTAAATGAAACAATGAATGACACTTGCCTCTGGTCGGACTGTGTGATCCGGTAGCTCTGAGTCTGGTCAGGGAACAGCTGTTTACTGTTTCGCGGCAGGAGGAATAGTTCCGAGCGCTGCCTGCCCTCAATGCTTCTCCCAGGTCTTTCGCTCCCAAACTTTCGGCGGCGGTGTTTAGGCACTTGGTAGATAAAAACTGTGGTTAAGGCATTTGGTTTTAGCTTGCGACTACGTTTTAGTGTCTTTATCAGTTTTGCTTGTACAAATAACTCAAAGGATACACGTTCATGTTGAAGGGTTTGAGTGGTAGGGTGTCCCAATTCTCCACATCCGGCCTTCGCCCCGCCTCTTTTTGGTCCTGTTTCCTCCCTGGACCTCACTGCAGCAAACAGAAAGAGGCGGGGACTGACCACTGTCAGTCTCATGCCTTATTTGGAAATGGGACCATTGCACTTCGGAAGTGAAGGGAGCGCAATTTCTTATTCTATCCGCAGCCTCCCGTTTTTATTTTCTTTTGAAATCTGTGATATATCTTCATCTTTAGGAAGAAGTTTTACTCTCAGCACGTACCTCTGTATCCTTCTCTATTTTATTTACTTTGGCACAACTCACAATTTTTAACAAATTCTGTAGCTTTTGGTGTTCTTCTAAATCTGCTGGTTAGTCGGATCTTTTCGGGCTTGCTACTGGCGTGGTGGTGGTAACACAACTACCATAATTACATTACTAAACCAGTATACTACAAAGTCTTTCTTATTTACTATTAATTTCAGCATTACTGGGACCGTAAAAAATAAATTATCTTATAAAACACCATACTTGTTCAATTTCTCAAGGATGTGGAGCTAATTAAATGATATAAACAATACTTTTATATATTATAGATAATATCTATATTTCTCCATCAATTATAGGAGGAATAAAAGAAATAAGGAAACATGAAAAACAACATGATCAACTATAATAAAAATACCATTTGCAATGTATACGTAACAAATTTCATTGAGCAAAAGTCAATTAAAAACAAATGAATTAAGTACACAGAAGAATAACAACCCAGGTTGTTACAACCAGGGTTGTTAAACAGATACAAGCAAAAATTCACATTTTTGTTTTTATGGTGCCATGTATATTATTCTGAGACGTTTTGTTGGTAACGAGGTGTACTTACCTGTTTACGCCCTTCTGCTAAGTTCGCATCCAGTTCCTTCTCCATCCAGGCAGACTTCGGTCAAGTGTATTACCCACAATCCATTGCAACATGTGACGTTTTCAGTTAAAAGGCGGAATTATGGCTATGTTTGTTTTCTTTTGTTGTTGTTGTTTTGTTCTTGTCTTTATTGAAAATTCAAAGAAAATATTATGACAAAAAACACATCAATAATTTAAAAAAAGTTTGACGTGATAAACTGCAGAAAAAAAGAAAAAAGAATAGTTACAAACTATTCTAACTGCAAAGAAAGTAAATCTGAAAATGTTAAAAATGCAAAAGGAATTTCAATTTTAAATGAAGCTATTAACAACTGGTATAAAAAATAGGCTTTTGTGATGTTGCAACATTTAAGCACTTTCTTAAATAAAATTATTTCACTTTAAAAATGAAGGTGATTTTTAGAAAACGGCATTTGTGAATAAAAACTTAGAGGATTAAATTGTTAAGATAATTTAACTCTTCATCCTGTTCTAGCAAACCAAATTTTATTAAAACAAAACTAAAAAGTGGAATAGATTTGTTGTACAATATCCAGTTTTGAAAATCTTTTTTAAAAACATGAATGAAATTACAATTGAAAAACGGTGTATTGTCTCAAAATCTCAGTCACAAAATGCACAGGAATTGACAGCTGCCAGTCTAAAACAGGCAATGAATGAAACAAATCAGAGTTAATGGCAGAAAAAGAACATAATTACTAAGAAGAGATTTAGAGTATAGAATTTTACAAATTTAAAGAAATTAATTGACATTGGATAGATCCAATACACGAGAAGCAAATAAGGATATGTATTAGAATGAATAAATAGTTGATTTATGTACTTTAACTTACCCTTCCAGGTTAAAACAAGTAGCGAAGCATCATGCCTTGTATGATGACAAGTTTGTGTTTTTCTGTCAAAACTCATGCTAACTCAGCATTAAGGAACCATGCATTTTTCAATGGGAGAGACACATTTCCTCTCCACCTCCTTTGAGTCAACTGATTTGATGTCAGGGCCCGGGGGTGAACCAGGCTCTCTTAAATAAACAGTGGAGACCCAAAGAAACACTTTGACAGCTGTGGGTATTAAAGAAGCCACAGTGATTAAACACAGCACTAGAAAAATGGAGCCTGTTGGTCCTGGTGGGAGATGGTTCCCTTTTTGTTGATGTAGTTTTTTAGTTTGTATGTTACATATATGGGTTCTGCTGTTTTCTAGGTCCTCTGGCAATGCCTACAAATCTTTTAGATTATGTGTTTCAAGGTCTGCAAGAGGTTAGCCGCAAATCACCTTTTTTTAATATCCTTTAAGCTGAAGGCACAAAAGTCGTAAAAGGTCTGTAGCCAGTTAGGTTGTCCTCTCTAGATAATTTTAAAGATTAAAGACGGAAGGTGATTTAATGACTTTTATGAGCTTTCATTTCACTCTTCCACTTTTTAATGAACATACCGGACCTCCTTATGATGTTCAGGTTGCAGAGACAGAGCATATAGTTAATTATGTGCATTCTGTGCTTGAGGTTGAGAACATATTCAGTGCAGGGGAAACAAAGATTCAATTACATTCTCATATACAAAATCTCAGAATTAACAGGAAGATATCAATAATAAAAGAAGCATGACATGATATATGTCTGTAGTACGTCCGCGGTAATGATATACCTTAATAATCAAACAGCATCTTCAGTATCTGCTCTCATCATCCTTGGGGGGTCAAAGATGCAGTCTGCTTTTGAGAGTCTTCTCACCAAAGGACAAAGTAGGCAACTCAGTCAGAAATGTGATTTTTTTTTCCCTCCTGTCATCTCTTCAAAAATAGTACGGCAACAACCATGTGTGAGGAGGTATAGAAAAGAGAAAGGAAACCTTCAGAGTTACCTGGAAATGACGGTCTAACAGCATGTGAACAAGGTATTTGAAACTAAAGGGTTGTGTGTCTGCTAGCATGGCCCATTTGCACTGACACTCTGCAGGGAACTGCTCTATTCTCCAGGTTTTTACCTCAGAGTCAAGTTGTCATGTAAACTGCTGGCTTTGCTGGACTGTTTTGTGTTTTTGTGAGGGTCAACATTTTTGAAGAGTTGTTTGAAAATCAAGAAACATTCTGGATGCTAAATGGATAGATTTTTCAACTGTAGGATTTATGGACATTGCAGTCTCAAATTAAAAAAATTTTCTCAGTGAATGCATAGATGAGAAAATGTTTAAATATTTATTTTTAACACTTGACATGATACATTTAAATTTGTCATCATCGTAATGTATAGAGCTTGTCTAGTTTCAGGTCATTAGTGTATTAAGTACATGATAACTTCAAGCAACCTCTCAAATAAGCATGAAAGATTTTATTGCTTCAGGCATGCTGTCAGAAAAAAAAAAAACCCTATGCTCTTTCAGATATCTGTTCAAGAACTTAATGGCTTTTGTAGTAAAGGACTCATCTTTTCTGTTTCTAGAGGGCTTGTGGGAGAAAAGATCTCCTCCTTACTAATGTTAGAGAGTAGTCATGCAAATCGGAGGTTCCCACACATTGTCTTCTGTTCATGTCTCCACCTGATGGTAACACTGACAATATGACCAGAATATCTAAGAATGGGATAATGGCTTTCTACAAAGTATTGCTTAATCATCTGGGTCAAGTAAATCTGTTTTTCAAAACTGCTTTGTTTTGGGGGGTTTTTTAACAACTCTCTATGTGTAAGTACCTAAGACAACACATTTTCCACTTAAACTCTTAGGACCTTGTGTCTCATTATGATCTACTAAGGATTCTTTAATATCCAAGTCTGCTAACAAAACAAAATTGCCACAGCCTCTTCTAAGAGCAAAGCCTCCTCCTTTGGCAGAGAGAGATAACGTACAGGCCTCTTTTGGCTGCCAGCTTGATGAGAGACGCAAGTTCCAAAAGACAGGGAGACTGCTGTTTCTCCTTGGACAGTAGACATAGTGAGGGCATTTTTATATATCAACTAAACTGTTACCAAGTAATTCTTATCAGTAAGAAGTTTTAGTTAGTTAGTTAGTTAGTTAGTTAGTTAGTTAGTTAGTTAGTTAGTTAGTTAGTTAGTTAGTTAGTTAGTTAGTTAGTTAGTTAGTTAGTTAGTTAGTTAGTTAGTTAGTTACCTGTCCAGGGTGTACCCCGCCTCTCGTCCGAAACGTTGGCTGAAGGTAGGCACCTGCCCACCCCACTAGGGACAAGGATGTACAGGAAATGGATGGATGGATGGATGGTTAGTTGGTTAGCTAGTTAGGTGTCTATTTGTGGTACTGACAGACTGACTGACCTATTCATTGACAACCATAACAATGTAATTGGTCAATAATTATGCAGTAGTAAAATTTAACATAATTTTACTACTGCAAAGAAAGAAAAGTCAATCTTTTCTTATTTTTATATGGACATGCTTTCACATCTTGACCTTGTGATGCCTTGCTAACATGTTTTTGTGGAGAGTTGTAAGTGCAGAAGTCCATATCGTATTTCAACCCCCTGAGAATCTGCCACTGAGTTGTATGTTACCGATACCTCGTGTTGCAAGCCTCCAGGAAATTTGTTGCAGGATGTTGGAAATGAGATTCTGATCAACTGTGTAATGTCAATGAAACCAATGTTGGTCAGCTGTTATTGGATAACGTATTATGGTTTCAGGGCTAGTGACGATGGAGATCAGTAAGTGGAGCAGTGAGCACAAAAAATGTGGAGTCAATCAGAACCGTTTGATCTATTCCCAAAACACCTTAGACTCTGTAGATTAATAAAGCAAACATGAACTGGAACAAGTGGATTTCATTAGAGGATAATTGTTCTGCTTCTTTGATTGTGCCCAACTGCATTTCAAAAGTGCTTCTTAATGGTGATGGATTTCTTGTTGAAAGGGTTAAGGGTTAATCATCACTTCAAAGTTCTTCAAAGACCTAAAAACACATCTGGAATTTGAGGATCTTAAAAGGAAATACCTATATCTTATAGGTATTTTATACCTTTAAAAATCTTCACTTCAATTTACTGAGGCTTTTGAGAATCTATTTTCAACTAAAATCGAACATGGATAATTTTGGTTGGGCTGATCAATATAAACTAGCCTAAATGCTGTTCTACAGCTACAAAATACAATTTCTATTTATTCTGGCAAAGAACGCACAAGCCACCTTGTGAGGAAATCTATACAAATCAGATTTTTTTATGTTCTTGTCTCAATTCCTTGACAAATGTTATTGAATTTACAATCTAATGCTTTGTTCCTGAGTGGTAAGTCTTCGAAGGAAAGAAAAAGAGAGTGGACACAGAAGGGGACTGTTCATTATACTCTATGGGACTGGGGGTTTTCCTGTTATTCGCTAATCTTCAGTCACCAGTTCACCAGAACAATTCTGCTCACAATCAGCTGGTCCATTGAAGCAGACTTATCAGTAAAGCAGTAACAGCTGAAAACCTTAAGGCAAAAAGTTGGCAGAGGGAAGGAGTGTGGGAGCACTGGTATCTATCAAGTGAAGCTGAATTGCTTCGTCCGTCACATACGGAGACTTCAGACATTTATTGTCATCACGAACAAAAATGTAAAAATAAATGTCTCTTTTACTACTGTGACATTTAGAAAAGAACCTTTTTAACTGATGTCTGAGAGAAGAACAAAGCTTAGTCAAAGTTTAATCAAACAAAACTTTAGTTAGTTAAAATAATTTTCTTTGCTAACCACCTCAAAAATTACCTTTTTTTCTCTGAGGGGCCTTTTAGTTCTTGTTGGTTCAGTAGTCATTTCAATGTTAACAATGGTACTCTCTTACCATTTAATCCAGCATCTTCCCAAGGTCTAATAATTAATCATTTTGGTCATCCTAGCTGACCTAAAACAGGAAAGGATCCATCTTAAAATAGTTAGTCTCAGTGACTTGGATAAGTAACTTTAGGATGATTACTGGTTTGGAAATAACAATGCATTAGATGATTTTAAAAAAGAAAAATAAAAGGTCATATTGACATAATGTGTTACTAGCATCTAGACACCAGGCCAAAAATATATAAAAATATATGCACACAACGCAATAGAGATGTCGCATAAAAAGTGAGCACACAAGTCACATGCATCAGAATATATGACTTAAAAATTAGGTAAAATAGAAAATGTATGAGGAATAGCAAATGTCATACTTAGCCTTTAAGCCTTTCAAGGTAAGGTGTTTACACAAAAAAATCCAGAAAGATTCATATCCAAGCACAAGGATATTTAAATCATTCTATCTCTAAAGTTGAAAATATTTATTCCAATGCATGTGTAAATCTTCACAAGTCTGGAAATGGCTACAAAAATAGTTATCACCTAAATTTAGCCATGTATCAGTGAAAGCAATAACTTTAAACCATTTAAAAGTGCAACTGTGATAAACGAGGCTAAACAAGGACCCAAGTTTATCTTGCCATCATTCACTGTGAGGATTATGGTGTAAGAGGGAAATTTTTCTTTAAAGGTCATTGAAAGGGAACTGCAGCAAAAATGTTGCTTTTTGAGGAAGCTCAGGCTCAATGATTTTTTTACACCAGAAATGCAGACAAATTGTGAAGAGTCTTGTGTGTTAGAAACCTGAAGGAGACACACAAATTAGATTTAGACAGCCCTCCTCATGCTGTTCCCCTCATTCTGCCAAGTCTAGCCTCCTGGTCTGGTTTTATAACCTGGGAAATGAACCTGTAAAAACAAAGTCACAACAGCACTGTTTCAGTGAATGTTATCAGTTTTCTTTTTCCAGAAGTCTGGTAGGAGCATTTGGAAAAATTAAACTGAACAAATAATGAATACTATAATGAGTTGAAAGATTAGAAGAAAAAAAAAATCCCTCTGAATGAAAGGCATAAGCTGATAGTCTTCTTCTGTTGAAAATATTAAGTCCTCAGTCAGGGCAGTCACTGCAGCTTTTCAATGCTCTGTGAGTTAACGCCATCCCAGTGCATGTTGGAAATGGTTGTAATTAATGCAGTACTTGCTACAGCGTGTCCTCATTCGTTTTCCATACCCCCAGTTTTCAAGCATATATTTAAATATTTTATTTGTTGACATAAAATAAGCTCCCTGCTATGAAGTTGTGGTGCATCTGCAGAAAAAGAGATCCTACGAATGAAAATGAGATTTCATCTCCATTTGGGTGAGGCTGTTGAAATAAGATCACTCAATGTGTAAAGACTGCCCTCTATAGGCCTTATACAGCAACTGAACTCAGCATGGACTGGACATGCTCTCATGTCTGACTTTTCAAAGTGCTTCTATTCATTTGTCCTCTTTTTGCTGCCTTCAACCTTCATAGTCAAAGAGCTCCTCTGTGTTCTTGACCTAAACAGCAATGTTGCAGGTTGTTGAAGTCATTAAGGCCACATGTTGGCCATTTTATGACTCAGACATCATGTGAGAAGGAGCATGTCATAAATCAAGGCGCCAGTGGCGATAGAGATGACTGTTTTGTATTGTGTGCGGATTTTAGTGTTACATTTGGACAGCAATGATCTCCCAGCTTAACTCAGATGGCCTTTTTCACTCACAAAGATTACTGTTCGCAAAGTCAACTCCATTATCAGTTGGATGTCGTCTGACTGCGAGTCCTGACCTGAAAGACCCCTTCATATAAAGGTCTTTACATTTCCCACTCCACTGAGCTGTAAATATTGGTGTGTTATGTCCTAAGGGTAAATTAGTTTTTTTTTTCTTTTGTCTGACGGAGTTACTCAGTGTGATGTTTAGAGAGTTTATCCAGACACTTAGGCTTTGTGTTAAACTGGGATTTTGTTTGTCAGTCTTTGTTTTTTCTTCATTGAGCCAAAAAAGGTCAGCTTGGAGTATCCATAAGTGCTCTCATTTTCTTTACTTCAGATCATAATGGAAACAATCTCAACATAGGGCTGATGTTCCAGTGTCAAAGAGCAAGTATTGAGCTGTGATGCATTCAGTTAACAAAGAGCATAAGTATTCAAGTCACTGCTGCACACCACAGGTCAAGCAGAGCTCCTCCATGTTTAAGCGCTGGTATTGTGTGTATGCAACGTGTATACTATCAAAAGTACAAGAACTGCTAATATTATATCTCTGCCAGAGCTCGGACCACTACTTTATTTTGTAAGCCAAAAGTAGGTCTCTAGTCTTTTCCCTCAAATCTCGAGTCGAGTCCTAAGCATTAAATCAAACCCAAACTCTAATCTTCAAATTACAATAACAAGTTATTTGACCTGTTATGCAATATTGGTTGGAGTCTAGAAATTGCTTTTAAAAAAAACATTTTGTTATTTTATTTTAAAAGCAACAAAAAGACAAAAAAAACAAAAAGTTTTCTTCATTGTTTTTTAGCTGGTCGATGTTGTTTGCTACATCAGCCAGCATCAGGTCATGACTCTCAAAATGTCACAAAATCAGTGCTGATGTTGCTTTTCACAATAAATTTAATCTGAAACAAACCAAACGGTCAGTAAATTGAGAAATAGTGAGCAGCAAAAACAAAAAACAACTGGCTCTTTAAACAAAACAGAAATTGTGTTTGCATTAAACAACTACCTGACTTTACAATAATGCATGCCTTATCCGATCATTGAAATAAGAAATCGAGTTATTTATGTAAGTCAAATTCCAGAATTACATCTGGAATTAGCATCTCAAGTAGAATTACATCTACTTGAGATGCTACAACTTGATAGACTATCAGTTTACAACAACTGATCACATCTAATGTGGTGTTTTAGTGTAGTATTATACACTGAATCAGAAGTTACAGGAAGTACCATATATGAACTGTGTGTCATATCCGTGCTGTGATTTAATTGGCTTAAAGTTGCTAAAACATTGCAAGGCCCCGCCCCTTCCCAGCATGAACTAGTTGCTCAACACTTAAGTAGAAAGACTCTGAAAAGAGTTGATGTCCATTCATTGAACAACGTTGACGTCGCAGGTCGCTGCAAGGCAGCGAGGAACCGGTCCGTCAGTGAGGTGAGTGTTTTATTTCACTGCTTCGTTGGGTTTTTAAAGCTGCTTCAGAAACCTCAACATGACCAGCTGCTGCTAAGCTAGCTACACTAACGCCAACTTGTGTGGCAAACGGGGCGTTGCTGTCATTTTCAGTCCGCAAATATAATGCGGTTTGTTTGTCTTTTCAATTAATATTCACTAACGTATATTCAGCTGTGGGGTTATGACTAAAACAATGACTTCAACATGAGCAATGTTAGTCACGGCACCAATTCTACGTCCTTATCTGGGTTAAAGTTCATTAGCAACAAAGTGAAAGGCATGACAGTGAAACCCCAATAATAAGATAATCTAAGGTGCTTATTGTCAATATTATTAGTAATATTTAGAAATATTATGTTAATATTGTTTTAGGCAGGAATGTGGCAGTGTTTTTTTTTAAGCAAGCAAATTGTGTTTATTTTATCCAGAAATATCTTAGCCTCAAATACATACTTCATTTGTCTTATGGCAATCAAAAGCAATGCCATGGCTGTGGTAGAATATGGATTTCTACAGTGTAGCTTTTTGTTTTTGATAAAGAGGTACCAATCAGACTTTTATTGGCTAATAATGACGTCCAATTCTCTTTGATGTTTGACCTGCTAATTGCAATTGACTTCCTGAAAGTTATTGCACACAAAAACTCATTTGTGCAAACATGGTTTTAATTCTACAACTAAATGTAACCCACAATGTGCTACAGGTTCTTTGATGGGGATGGTAGTTTTGAAGAAACAGCAAATGACCCCAATGATTCCATTTAATTGGTTTCCAAACTTTTCTCAAATTTTAAAACAAATAGTGTTTTGAGTCCATGTCACCTGCCAGAGTTGAATGTTGTTTGGAATGGCATTAAACCTGACTAAAAATTTAATGACAATTGGATTTACAAATGGATGTTCTTGCTGATCAAGAACTAAGCTAAGTGTGGCTAATCTAAGTTAATGATGCATTTCTCTGTATTTGGCACAGAAGCTGTAGAATTATGTTCACTGAGGGTTATTGAATAGTACTGGCTGTAAAATATTTTATTATTAAAGTTTCTTTTGTTTTCCTTTACAGTGCCTATCACTCAGTTTTCTGTGACAAACATGTTGGATTTTTCAGGTTGGGGGAAAAAAAACTGGTTCTCCATTCTTTAAATCCCAACTTTTGGAAAAAATTATTTAATTAAGTGAAAATTTAGACTTAATTTCTAACAGATCAAACTGTGTATTACTAAGAACATATATTTTTCTATAAGTCTTTTTTTTTTTTTTTTACACAATACAGGAAAACCTGCTAACAGAGTTAGAGAATCATTAACTTGCAAACTCGGTCTGTGTCTTTTGGTTTATATCCATAAGACCTACTAAATCAAATATCCTAATTGAGCTCATAATCAGTACCAGTCCTAATATCAAAGGTCGTATTGAGTTGTGGATTGTTTGTGAGCTCTGTAAGGATTTTAAAAATTCACTGGATCGAGTGTTTGGCAGAATTCCTGTGAGTGTTTTATGGGAATCTGTTGTCAGTGGGCTGATTATTTATGAACAACTGACAACTTTTTTTTTTTTTTTTCCCTCCTGGACGTCTCTCATATCAAGAATATTTATCTCATATTTATCTTGTGCTTGACTTCAGCGTTGAAAGTCAGACTTTGGTTTATAATAAAGTCAGTGAAGATGTCACCAACTGACATTTGGAAGAAGGCCTGTTGCTCAACCAAGCTGTTGCAATAAATTGTAATCTTCCGTTGCTCTGAGCTCACGGAGGCTGTTGGAACGCTACAATTTTGTGAAAACATCAGAGGGAATATTTCATTTCCTTTGACATCTCAAATATGTGAAATGATTAAAGAGCATCTCTTTATTAAAATCAGCCAAAGCTTCTTGCAGCACAATTTGCCTTCTCCTTGAACAGTTCCTCTTGTCAGGTGGATGTAATGGGTCTACGAGAGCATTTTCTTCAGGCTGATTACATGTTGCAGCTGGTCAGCCCACTCTTTCTGCTCCCAGCTCAGCCTCAAACTCATGTCCTTCTGTGACTTATTTGTCAAAAACATCAGGCCAAGCCTGTCGAGCAGCTGCTAACTGTGTCCCAAGACAGGTGGAGTCCATTTATGTCTCTATGTGCCATCTGGTTGTGCAAAATCAGATGTGATCCACATGTTCTGGGCACCAGAGAGACATGAGGCTGTTGCAGGCAGAAGATGCTTTCCTCTTTCCTTCCTCCCCCCCCTTTTTTTTGCTGTGCCTAATGCTGGGCAGAGATGAGAAAAAAGGAAATTAATCAACAGAAGGAACTGCCTGCTGAGGTTGGTCATGCGATTAGGCAAATTCACTTTCTGGTCGTAGTTTGACAGAAATGCTAAACTGATTTAACACCTGACTGCCTGGTGGTGAGTCGTATCAAAATTCAACCAGAAACTGCTGGCTCTGAGTTACCTCACATGTTCAGATGCAGACAAATGCATTTGGTAGCACTGGTTAAGACGCATACATGCCTTTATAATAAATCATGTTGCTGTCATATTTTATGTCAGTAGAGTAACCTGATACAGAAGAAATAGGAACAAATCCTCAATGGAAGTGAATCAATGCATGCATTTAGTGCAGAAAAATGATAGAACTGGTTAAGATTAGCTGAAAAGCTCACTGTTGGAGAACTTCTGCAAAGAGAGGCTTTTCATTAAACTTCTAGAATAACCCTTGGATGTTTCCAAGTCATGGAAGATTTAAGAAGGAAAAACTTTTTTTTTCACAAACACCAAGATGAGGAGGTGACTAAATACTGCTGGGACTTTAATCCCTTAACTGTAGGTATCCCGTCCATGGGGCAAATCCATACTCTGAATACGCTGCCTTTTTCGCCGCCAGTTGTGGGGTTAACACACACCGGAACTGTGTGTGTGTGTGTGTGTGTGTGTGTGTGTGTGTGTGTGTGTGTGTGTGTGTGTGTGTGTGTGTGTGTGTGTGTGTGTGTGTGTGTGTGTGTGTGTGTGTGGGGGTGTGTGTGTGTGTGTGGTGTGTGTAAGAGAATGGGTGGCTGAAAGAAATCTTTCAAGGTCTTTAGAGCCTTTTAGGTGTTCTTTGTGTACAAAGACATTGTTCTTTATGCTTTTAAAATCAAATATGAAAATTTAAGTTGAGTCGGGCGAAAGTGGATTTGGGTCCAGATGAATCACCTTAACATCTGCACAGCCTTTTTAGTTTAGACTGAGCTGCATGGACTTTTAACCTGAAACTGTCAGCCATGCAGTGTCTGAGTCAGCGATTTTACTTATAAAATGCTGCCACTCCTATCATTCCTGAAGGCTCATTGACTTGTTTGTCTGGGCAAAATGTGAAAAGATGTGGCCTCAGGCTCGACAATGGTGGAAAATAGTGGTGGTATTTGATACGGGCGATTCTCGTGCTGTTGGTGAGCAGCATGAAAATTTTTTTAAAAATAGCTTGTTGCATCTAAAATGACTTCTCCTCTGCTTGCCTGCCTGTAGTGTCAATGGGAACATACCAATAATATTATTTGAAAAAATAGAGATATGCAAAGTCAATGAGAAAATAAAATTAAACATTTTTAAATATCACAGTTCTATGGAGGCTTGAACTGTTTGTAGTGGTAGCCCGGTTCTATTGTTTAAACCAGTTTCATCCTTGTTGCATCATAGCGTTGACTAATGGATTTAACATGGCTGAACTTTCTTTCTTCATGCATTTAAACCATCTGACAGGACAGCTTTTCCTGCTAGATAAAGTACATCAGCCACTTTAACAAAGACTTCCAGAGACAGAGCTGTGTTTCATCATGCACTCTGAGCAAAGTGAGGTGAATCTCAATTTCTAACTCTCTCTGTATTCTATGTCAGAGATTGAACCCAGCAGTCACAATGGCAGACAGCGGGAAAACTAATGAGGCTAGAGCTGCAGCAACTGAACCAGCTAATGGAGAGCAGCAGGTGAGGAGCACAGAAATCCACCGCCACACCTAGTACAAATTATAACTTATTTTACAGTTGTAACATCTCCAGGTTAAAAAAAACTCAGTGTAATAATGCAACCAAATGTAAATGAAAGCATAAGAAATCTGATTTGTGTCAGAAAAAGGTGTATTTTCCTTTTTTTTTTTTTCTCTCTAAGCAACGCTAAATGTTTTCTGGTTCCAGAATGTTGTTGCAAGAGTGAGCCACTTGCCCCTGGTCAGTTCAGCCTGTGAGGCTGTTTCCAATGCCTATAGCAGCACCAAAGACAACGTGCCCTTGCTGAAGGGGGTGATGGATGTTGCAGAGAGTGGGGTCCGGACTCTTGGAGCAGCTGCCAGCACGGGGTCCAAACCTGTTTTGGGCATGATCGAACCACAACGTAAGGTTTTCCTCTCTACAAACTGTGATGTAATGTGTATGCAATAAAAGTTCCGAAATGTTCTCTTAAATCTAACATTAAATTAAATGGGGACTATAGTTCAAATAGAAAAAAAGTGTGAAATGAGCTTGAGGTTGGCCTATTGCCTGAGAGTTTCAGGGTAATTTTTAAAAAGAATTTCTAGAATTGGCTAAAAACAAACTTTGCACATATTTCACCACACATTTTGTTGAAGCTCTTTGCTTCTGTTTTATTGTAAACAAAAATGTGTATCCGTTCACATTAGTTGAGTCATTATTTTTGTGCTGACTACAATAGTAGCTCTTATTTTTACATTTCAAGTAAGTTTCTATCCTGCATATTGTTTCAGTCGCCACAGTGAATGAGTATGCCTTGAAAGGACTCGATAAGATGGAAGAGAAGCTGCCAATTCTTCATCAACCAGCAGACAAGGTCAAAAAGAACTTGTATAAATATCTTCCATACTGCTCTTCTAAGTAGATAATTTATAAACCAGCATGTCATACCCTGAGAGGCTGGAGTGAAAACTGTGTACTGGCTCTTGAACTGCAGTTCAGTCAGATTTTGGTCTGAACTTTGACTGAACCGTTGAAACACCATGACTCCGTTTCTTTTCAGCCATCCTGTTTTGCTAATGTTCTTGAGGTCATTGTTTTGATGAGGATGTAGTCTCTGTCAAGCGTCATCTTATTGACAAGATAGTCTTGCATTATATTATAGATCGTGTGGCTGTAAAACATGACAAAACTACAGCAGCTCCAAAAAATAGCTGCTTTTTTTTTTTTTTTTTAAATAAGCTTTGTTTATCCAGTGTTTCATTAGTATTCTCTAATGGCCGCTAAACACCTTTGGACAAATCATTTACCCAAATATTCTTGAGTTTGTGTGTTTGAGCTTGTCATATTTGTTAAAGACTATTTTCATTTTTCTCTACAGGACATTTTCTTGAAGACACTCCTTTGGAATCTTTGTCAATTTGCTTTTGGGTCACTGTCTTATTAGATAATGAACCATCACTCTAATTTGAGATCCAGAGTTATTATGAATGGGTTTTCTTTTTATTTCGCTACTGTCATCTTGCTCTCTAGTCTGGCTGGGCTTTCTATGATTGTTTTAGTAAATATTTTTTAAAAATGGACTTTTATCATTCTGCGTCTTTAATTTGTTTATCTTGAATATATCTGAGCCCTAACTTAAAAAGCAGTGAATTTGTCTTTTTTTTTTTTTTTTTTTCAGATTTTTCTACTGGAGCTATATGCATTAAATTTTCATAATCTCTGACACATTGTCTCTTCATTATTCCCCCAGGTGGTGTCAGACACCGTAGGTATGGTGTACCAGTCAGTGACGGGGGCCAAAGACGCAGTGCTGGGCGCTGTGATGAGTGGCGTTGAGCTGACCCGGGCGGCGGTCAGTGGTAGTATCAACACCGTCATGGGCACCAGGATGGGCCAGATGGTCAGCAGTGGGATGGGTCTGGCCCTCAGCCGATCTGAGGACTGGGTTGATCAGAACCTGCCACTTACTGAGAGGGAGCTGGGTCAGTACCAATGTTAAATGAGGAAATAATTGTGTTTCTGTTCAAAAACAGAACCACTGATTCCACATGTCTGCCCCTGCAGAGAGGAGTGGTCTGACGGTTTGATAATGGCATCTTTGTGTGATAAATAGGAAGGTACACAGGACGGATGATGGGATTTTATTGGATTCAATTATGCTACGAGCTGATGTCATCAATGGTTAGGTGCTATTCATAGAGAGGAAGTCGGGGCATTGCTTTGAACTTGCCTTCTGTTCTTTTGGCTCACACAGTTCCTGTAATTTCCAGCACACAGTTTTGACACCTGCTACTGTGATGTCATACATTTGTGACAACTTGCAGTACTCCAGGTTAGAAATGATGCTCATGGAGACATCGAGTTATTGTGCGCTGTGAAAATACAGCCTGAAAATACATTCCTGTCCATCAACATGGACAGGAATGTCAATAATTTGAACATCTTAAGCATTTCTTATTGGGGAGGTGATGTAAAGTAACTATTCAACAAATAGTTACATTTTTTTACATACCTAAAAAAAAAAGTAAAATGTTTTAATTGAGATTTTTCTCTAATCCACCAAGGTTGAAATTAGATGTACTTTAAAACTCTTCAAATTAAACTAAACATGAGTGATGTGATGGGCAATGAATTGTATTTGTTATATTAAATAATTGCACCCTCAAACTATGGTGCAGAGTAGTAAAAGGTATTTGTGTTTGAAAAATTGAGAATAAAAAAAAAACTTGTGTGTGTATAGCAGACATAACGATATCCAGCTGCTGCCCCAAATATGAAGTGATTCTGAATATTGCGTGCAAGAAAAATGACACCAAAAAGGTCTTGTAATATTGCCTGCATTAAATTCTGACTGTGAGGGTATTAAATCTGAACTGTTCAATTTTTAACACTATTAAAACCTGAATTAACATTACTACCTTACATTTGTAACCATTAAATAAAGCATGTGACTAAAAGATTATGTTTCTCTTCCAGCTGCTGTGGCTGAGCCTGCCAACTCTGAGGTGTCGACCACATCAGCCAACCCCAGCTACTTTGTCCGTCTGGGTAAACTCTCTGCCAAGGTGCAGGAGCGAGCTCTGGAGCTATCCCTGGGGCGGGCACAAAAGGCCAGGGATGCCACCTATGCTGCGGTGGCTCATATTACCAGTACCCTGGACTTGGTGGAGAGCGCCCGTGCCAGTCTGGGGACAGCAGGCAACCAAATAGCAGGAGCTCCAGAACAGCTGCTGCAGCGCTGGACCGAGTGGAAGAAAAAACAGAAGGGGGAGGGACTGACCGAGTCAGAACCAGATGGGTCCAAAGATGAATCTGAGGTCAGAATTTCAACTATTTTGGAGTGTAACTCATTGTTTGGTTTTGTAATCTCTCATTCTGTATGTAAAATGTACATCCTCGGATACTTGCACTGACTTTATCTAAGACCTGGATTTTTATTTGAAAGTTTACAGGCTGATTTTAATTGACTGACTGAAATGTTTATTTGATCAGTTTTTTCCTACTTTACTGTGACTTGCATCTTATATTTATATTTGAATGGCTTTATTCAAACTTAATTTTAGATTTTCAATCTTTTATATTCAGATGTTTTATTATCAACTTGTTTGAAACCCCTTTGCTCACTCTGCCGCAGTAAAATCTGCAATAGAGCTGCATACTAAAATGTGTTATTTTCACTCTGACAGCAGCTGGAATCCCGTGCCCTTTCTATGGTACGAGGCCTGAGTGACCAACTGAGGGCATCGTGCTCAAGCGTGGTTTCCAGTGCTCAGGGTCTGCCAGGAACAATCCAGGAACAGTTGACCAGTGCGCAGGTTGCCGCCGAAGAACTGCAGTCATCGCTCAGAAACGCCAGCACTCTTACTCCTGTCCTGCTAGAGCGAACCCGCCATCATCTAAAACAAGTATGAAATTTTCCATGCAGTTTCAAGTACTGTTTTTGAATGAATCAGCATGGGAAGATATGTCTGACTTATTATTCAACTTTTTTTTTTTTCCTTACTTTGCATGAGTACAGGTCTTCTATCGCCACACACAGGCCTTTAGGGGTATTTGTTAGAATATCATCAAAAAGGACTTTAGTATTTCAGTTTAAAAACCAATCTAAATTTATTACACACAAGATGGTCTTTTCTGTTAATATTGGTGGTTATTACTTGTCAATGTTGGCTTCTAAGGAAATTTGAGTATTCCAATAAAAGATGTATATAGGACATTGTTTGACATTCCAGTCATATCATATATATTTAAATAGTTTTATGTAACCAACCCACCTTGTGCAGAGTTTCAGTGGCTGCTTTCTAGACAACTTACACATAACAGAACATTACATTATTGAAATCATAAAAAAAATAAATATTTTGTAATATTCAGATACTTTAAGTGTAATAAATATATGTTGATATAACTTTCACATTTGTTCTGAATTGCTCAAACTACATTTTTGCTGCCGTTCTAATTTGTTGAGCTGCACATTACACCCTAAAAGTGTCTGATAAGACTCAGCATGTCACAATTGGTCTTTCTTGTGAGAAAGATTAGCCTGTAATTCTAAATTAACTGCTGTTCCTTTTGTACCTTCCATAGGTTCAACATTCACTGGATGGCGTCATGGACTATTTGCTACACAACATGCCATACAACTGGCTGGTGGGACCTTTTCGTGCTCAGAAGACTGAGAGTGAACAAGGGGAAGTGCAAATGGAGCAGGCTAGCTCGAACAACTAGCGCTCAAAATTTTTCTTTTTTCTTTGTAACAAATACTTCCAGTGTTTTGAATTTTTATTTTTTTTTCCCAAAAGAATATCCTCTCTAAAATACTGCATAATGTTCATTTAATCACATCTTTATCTTGATGCTTTTAAATGAAACTTAAAATAAACTGACATTGCACTGATCACGCAGCATTTAATACAGTTGACATAAAAAGCCGGTTTTGCTTTTATGTTTTTACATTTGCACATTTCTTTTCTTTCTGTCAAGTAATAACCCATCCCTGTTAAGATGGGACATTTTTTTGACATTCCAGTCATTCCAACAACAGAACCAGGAACAAGATAGAAGAGGAGTTGAGAGCACATTTCACGAGTTTGTAACATTCACGATTGTTCCATGTAAATGAGCTGTCACTAAAAAATATTCAATAAATCTTGAACAGAAGACCGTCTCTGTGTTTCTCTTTAGTATTCTGATGTATTAGCTAATAGTGGAATTATTGGATAAGTGTTGTACATTGTGGTTTCAGCCTATCAAATCTTTGAAGATACTTCATAGAATGCAAACATACTGCATTGACTCAAAACAAACTACGGTATGCTGACCACTGGATAGTTTTTCAATCTTTACACCCCCTCGGAAACTGAAGACAATTTTCTCCAATTACCTTCACTGATAAGTGTTATTTTAAACTTAACCCCTTAAGTTTCCTTCACATTATAAATGCTATTACCCTTAACACTGAACAAAAGATGCTGTTGTATTTTAACTTTATTTCACCAAGGATATGAATTGTATTTATATCCTTGCATAAACCAAATAAAGACACACCTTTAATTCTCACTGTCTAAAGTGAAATAGACCAAACGTCTCTTGCTTTCAACCAGTTAGAATGAGCAAAATTTCTATTTGCTAAATTCCACAATGAGAGGATATCTTAGTGATCCATTTATAAAGTCTCCAAAATCCAAAGTTTACATAAATTTCCTCTGTATTATGTACAATTGTCCTTAAACTGTATGACCTTATTGGAAATATTTTCCCATTTGGAGGACCTGTTGAAGTTTAACTTTTCTTACTGATGTCTTTGGATGTTGCTTCAGTATGTCCACAAAATGTCCTTTCCTCATGGTACACCTGCAGCTATACAGCTCCACAGCTCTTGCTGAGTGGCCTTTCAGGCCATCATCCAGATCCTTGGCTTTCCCCCAATATACAATTTGCCCATTTTTGGACCAATACAGGTATTTCTCTAGGACATACAACCCTACAACTGTTTGAGTAGTGTGATGGATCCCCATCTTATCTGTACTTGTGTACTTTGGACAGAAGAATGAAGCACTTTCAAGCATATGGAAACTGTTCCTAAGGATGAACTAGACTTGTCCACAATTATCTTTCTGATGTCTTTGCTGACTTCTCTTGACTTTTTTTTTATTGTATCAAGAAAGAAAGAAATGTGTTCCAGTGAATGTGAATATATCAATTAACCTATCAGACATTTTCAAAGCCTTGACGTCATCATCTGGACTTTCCCTTCATTATTTAATGAGATAGTAATCATTCTGAAAATAAACCTTGCTTTTGAAGACATTAATAAATAAATTTCTGACATTCTCATACTATTGTGGCATTAGGCATATATATATATATATATATATATATATATATATATATATATATATATATATATTAGAAACTTTGTATTTATTACCTCAGATGGAGTAGCTTGTCTACAAATAAGCAATTTCCCCTGGGGGATTAATAAAGTATATTCTAGTATAATAGTGTTCTATTTAGCAAGCACATTTATATTAAACCTATATATTGCTTTCATGACATTTTTGTAAAGGTATTTCTGCTTATATTTTGTTACCATTTTGTTTGTTTGTTTTTTCTTTTAGTCTGTAAAATACGCAATTTGCACATTACCTTTATTTAATCAGATGTAATCAGTTGTTGAGTGGCCTACATACTGTTTTTTTTCTTCTTTTTTTTTTTTGTACTTGAGGAAAATATTTTGTTGTAGTTCTACTTTTTCTAAATCCATCCCTCGGTTGGTTTTCACAGCCCCTCCATCCACAATCTTGTGGTTTCTGTTGGTTCCTATGATCTGAATCGATGAGGATGACGTCATGGTCCCTGTTTCGAATGTCGGGAACGCGCCCTGGGTAGGAGGCCGCGCGTTCTGCTGGGGACACAACTTGTTCAAATCTAAAGCTCAAGGTCGTTGACAGCCCCCGGTACCTTGGATTTCAGGTACTGTTTTTACCCCAGAAAGACACAGGACTGTTTCGCTGCGTATTCCAGATTTGAAACTCGCTAGAAGAATGTCGGGAAGCGCACTCGTTGAGGTTGACTACGCTAGTAGCGCGGCTAACGTTAGCCAGCTAAAGCTAGAGTTTATTCGATTAAAAACAACCCGGATTTGATTGTTGTTTGTTACCAGGGATACATTAGTTTTTATCTGTGTGAGTTCCTTTGTAACGAAAGGTAAACGTGTAAGTTTTGTTCTTCTTTCCGCGTTGGTATGTAAGAGTCAGACAGATAAAACGGCCATCGCGGCTGTTTGCTAATGTTACTGTTTGCTTTGAGCTATGCCAGCACTGGACGGCTGTTGTTTTCTACCACAGCCTGTCAGTGGGAAGTTGCTTAGCTTAATTTAAAGCTGTCTTCCCGTCATGTTTGCTGAATATTCTGTTATGTAAGAGTTATAAGTATGTTTTTGAGTTGGTTTCGTAGTGGCCATGTCTTTCGATGTTGTTCCTTTTATGGCAACTTTTTTCCTGATCTACATCTTGCTTTGCGGCGGAAGAAAGTGTAATCCATCAACTAGCTGCTGTTTTCGCATACCGTCGCTCCCCCTTTAAACGGCAGCGATGAACGACTCTTTTGTAGCTTTTGTTTGTTGATCCTTTCTGGTTCTTTCCTGATAAATCCTCAGCTTAATAGGATAAGCACTTTTTCAGGCTTTGCCTCAGTATGTGAAAACGTAGCTCTATTTTACTTTTATCATATTTGTCACCTGTTCTGAAAATGTTACAGTTGTTGCTTTCTTTTTCTTTTATTTTTTTAAAATTGGTTTGGATTCAGATTTTGCTTTGTTGCTCTTTGATACTGTAGAGTGAACTGGACTTTGTCACTCAGTTATTGGTGTTCGCTGAACATATAAATCTGTCAGGCTAACTTTTATGAAATTTATCATTACAAAATAATATTGGACCACAACCATCTAAAAACCTTGAATTTGCTTCAGCTCTGTTCTCATGCCGCAATGCCAATCTCCAAGCTCTTTTAGCTGAGAAATGGAAAAACTCATGTGGTTAGATGGAAAATGCTGGACAATTTTGACTAACTGATTTTACCACATTTTCAGGAATATCCTCTCCCACCCCCCTTCCCCCTCTGTCAGAGCATGGCTCAGGAGACCAATCAGACGCAAGTGCCAATGCTTTGCACTATGGGATGTGGTTTCTATGGTAACCCTCGCACCAATGGCATGTGCTCTGTCTGCTACAAGGAACACCTGCAGAGACAACAGGGAGGGGGACGATCCAGCCCTCCCGGAGAGAAAGGTAGGACAGAAAACCTGCCAACAACTGGGTTCAGTCTGATATGGTTCGCTTTCAGGCTTCAGAGCTCCTGAATTTGCTAAAAGGGGTTGGAGAACAGCTGCCTACACTGTGGCACAAGAAAGCAACAGAGTGACATTGTCATGTGCTGTTTAACCTAAACTCAACTTACATCTGATCTTCTTTGTCCATGGCAGTGTGTTTTCTTTATCAAGACACTTGAAATAAGATTAAAAAAATAAATAAAAAAAACCTCTCTGTAAGTTCTGTGTTATCACACTTTTCTTTTCACACAGCTGCTACATCATCATCATCAGGATCACCAACAACAGCGAGTGTAACCGTGGAAGACACAACCTCGGAGCTTAGTACAGAAGCAGCAGGAACCCAAGCTGAGGAACAAACAACCAGGTATGCTGACAAACTCCTGGACCATTTCTCTGTCTTTTACATGTATAAAATCTGTCTCATTTATCGTGGCCCAATATCCATTCCTTTCATTACCAATACAAAATGGAGTGGCAAGCCTTTTTGTAGGCATAAAAATTGGTAAAACAATGTTAGCATGAAGACTGAGGAAAAAAAACTGTATATTTGAGTTGGTTATTGCTTAGAATATTCTACCTTTTTTTTAGTTCTGCTCTTTATAAAGTGACATGTGAGAGAGTATTAGGTCCTTTGTATATCTAATAAAAACATAATGTGACCATGGATGACTAAATTACTGCCAAAAACTTGACTTCTCGATCAATTTCAAATATTTACTCAAACGCTTGAATATTCTCTATCAAAAGTTGTAAATTTATAAGAAACAACAATAATTTTCCATTGGTTAAAGGCAAAAAATTTACAATGTTAAAACTAAGAAATTTGTAAGAAAAAAATTGCTTGAATTGATCAGAGGAAAACTCAGAAGTTTAATGGGGTTATAAAGTCAGACATTTGCAACAAAACATGACAAAAGTCCTGGGATTGCAGTGGGAAAAATTGAAGTTGTGCATCTGGATATTTTCCAGAGTGTAAGTGGGACATCTAAGCTCTTTTCCGGTATCAGAATATCTCTCGGGTGCAGAGTCGACACAGCCATGTTGCAGCTTTCCTGACTATCCGTATCCCGTTCGAGGCGCTCCTGGTGATTCTGCACCTGGGGCCTGTTGTTTGATACAACAGGAAAACCTGGATGTACTATTTACACTTTGTAAAATATTCAGATGTGTACCTCTATAATTTGCCACTTCAATCTTAGATGATGTCACAAATGTTTGAACTCGGTAAACCTCAGACATTTTTTAGGCCAATTTCTGACTTCATAATGTTAGAGGATATCTTAATTTTATTGCTGTAAATGTCTCTAGTCTTGGAAAATTGTCTCTCTTTTTTTCTCTCACAAATGTACTTCTTTGCACATTTTTTTTCAAAACGTGGTTACATCAGTTCTTCAGCCTTTCAGCCTTTTCAAAAGTTTTTAGTAGCAAGCTTACTTATGAAAATCAAATTTAAGCAGTATTTAGAATGGCTGAGTGACACATTTGGATGTTTTATTGTTCTTCTGTTGTCAACTTATAGCTTGCATGTATCTAAATAGTTACAGTGTCAGGAAAATATGTGTTCTCTTTGTTTGGTTGGTGTATTGGAGGGTGTCAAACTCAATTGCATGTCAGACCACATCAAAATCATACATGTCCTCAAAGGGACAGTTGTGACAGAATGCATAGATAAAATCACCAAGTTACAAATTGTTACAATACTATAGGTTTTTCTGCATTTGAGTTACACTTCTAATATTTGTTTTCTAATCACAATGCTGTAATATGTCCCCATGCAAAATATTTGATCAAACAACCATTATCTTGAAGTTCTATTTCTGTGGCTTTCTAATCTCTAAAGGGCTACAGAAATACTAGTGTGTCTCAGTAAGTTAGAATGTGTCGTAAAAGTGAACCATTTCTTACACATTTGCGTGTCAGGCCACTTTTGAACGAGGGACGTCGTCAGAGGCGTCTCACCTGGACTGAGGAGAACGCGAACTGGACTGTTGCGCAATGGTTCAGAGACCTGTTTCCAGATTGAAATAAATTGTACATTTTATTTTGAAATCGAGGTCCCAGGGTCTGGAGGACAAGTGGAGAGGCACCGACTCCATGTTGGTTAGAGATCCAGATTATATTTCATAACAATTAAAATGCCAAAAAAATAAATGCTTTAAATATCCCTATAAAATAACGGTTCCATTGTCTGAGACAACTGGAAAGAAATATTCCACTTTTGCCAATATTATTATTATTTTTTTTTAAAGATGTACTAGGATTTGCCCCACAGTCCTTGAGTTTGACACGTGATATATAACTTTACGATTGTCAGCCGCTCTTATCAGATTTCGTGCAATGAACTTTAACTGCAGCTTTACTCAGGTTTTATTCCATCATCATTTTTCTGTCTTATCTTTCTGTTCCCTTTAATAGATATTCTTTTTCCATAAATTGTTTTTGACAATTTGATCTGACTAATTTCAACCTATGCTCCTGTTTTGTGATGTTAGTCCCAGCTCTCCGAGCCCAGTAACTCAACAGATGACAGCTATGAGCATCTCCCCAGACTCAGGGGCCGTAGACTCCGATCGAGCAGTGGTTGAGGGAGCAGAGGAGGAGGAGGAAGAGGAGGAGGAGGGCACATCCAATAGCGCAGGTGAGCATCACATCAGGGGTTTCCAAAACAAGTCCTTATAGTAGTGTAAATGGGAAAAATGAGTCTCTTAATGTATGTACTGCTTTAGTATTCTAGTATTCAGTCTTTGGTTAAAATAAACATGTAGTTCTTAGCTTTCACTTTTTGTTTCAGACTATAGTGCTTTAATGCATATTCTTTGAAACTTGTTAGTAGTCATCATCTAACAAGTGTGGAGAAGAGTTAAATTCTTATGGTGTTTTGCTGTAACACTTAGTGATCTGTTTAAGCTCCTACCGTTTTAAGTTTTCAAAAAACAAATATCCACGTCTACAAAATGCCATATTGACTGGTGAAATTATTGCAGTATGTCATTGCTTTACCTACTAGATAAATGTTTTATGGTTATTCACCTCAAATATGATCCTGTTGCAAATGAGTAATATTCTAATGAAGGAATGGGAACTATTTCAATTTCATATTAGATTTTAGCTAATTTTTCACAACAAATCAGCTGTCCATGGTGCTTTTGGTAAAGATGTGTGAACTGTTTGATGATAAATTAGTCTTTCGTCACAGTAGCATTAAAATAAAAGCTAACCTTTTAAGTTGAGTACATTTATGTATTATTGGATATTTCCACTCTTTTAGTGGGAAGAGTAGTGAGAAAGTTTTGGGTTCAATTCCAGCTTCCTCTGTTGACCTTGTTGATGTTCTCTTGGGCACCTAAGCCCACGTTTTGGTGTTTGAATGTGTGAGTGTGTCTGGGGGAATGTGGTTATTCCCTCAACATGATTCAAGTGGTCCATATAACTAGCAAAGGGCATTTTATCTCCGATCAGAGCCCTCGCCATTCTTAACAGTGGAGATGATTTCCCACTGCATCATGCTTTGTTTAACAAACTGCTGTCTGCTTCACTTATCTTCCTCTCAGCGATTACCAGCAACCTTTTTAATTCAAAGAGCTATGTTTTCACTCACTGCTACAAAATGAGTATAGAGCCACAAAAAGTATAAATTTTATAAATATCTACTTAATTAATTGTATTTTGAAAGCTAAGGAGATTTCAACTAAAATATATTTTTATTTTTAGATGTTAAAAGGAATCGTCTCATCTTTACAAGGGGCAAAAATAAATAAATAATAATAATACATTTTGTTTAATAAAGCCAGCTAAGTGAACCCTTTCCATAACCTTGTGAAAGATGGGTAGCCCACTTAAAATTTAAAGCACATAGTTTGAAGCTAAGAAACATTAAATCACTTTTTAAAGCCTCATACAATCGATGGTCTGCTCTTGTAAATATTCAATACCGATATCTCAAGAAAACATAAAAAACTGAAAATAGCCAACCTTTCTAGTTGCCTTTATAATTACAAACCATCTTATTTGGTTTTACAAGAGCCACAGCGTAGAATCCAACGAGCCACAGGTTGCAGACCCGTAGTGCATGCTAACAGGATAAACTTGGATCCTCATCCAGCCTTGCTTTTAATCGCTCCAGTTAATTGAAACCTTAGAGAATAACAGGCTTGAATATGTGGCGATTTTTCTTTTAACCATTTCTTGACTTGTAACTTTGCTGCATAATTGTCTTTCTTAAATTGCATGGATTTCTTTTGAAAAATGACTAAGGGTCCTCCCTCATCGAAGCATATGCTGTTTTCCTTCTGACATCAGAACCTGTGGGTGATGATACACAAGCTTCTTCTGAAGGTGACCAAACCCCTGATAAGAACAAGAAAAAGAACCGCTGCTTTTCTTGCCGGAAGAAAGTGGGCCTTACTGGTAAGTAGGGAAAGCAGTTTCTACACTTTCGGGGTAATTATTAAGCTCTGCCGTGATGCTGGGCTCAATAGGTTTGCAACTTGTGGGCCGGAATTGCTACAAATCTTTACTTTAAACCCAACATTTAGTAGACCCCTCGACCTCTAACTACGTAGAAGATTGGAGACCAAATCTCCAATCTTCTACAATCTTATTGGATTATCTCTGTAACCATGTAGAAGTGGAGATCCAACTTGTGATCCAACTTGCACCAAAACATTTTAGATTTAGCATTATGAATTTAAAAGATTACTAAACTTGTATTGGATTATTTAAAAAAATTTAAGATTATAATCTGTCCTGTAGCAGCCTAGGTTTTGTTTAAAAAGCTGCAATATGTGACTTAAACAAAAATCTGTTTTTCTTTTGTTTTGTTTTTTACACATAATCTGTAAAAAGATTGAACTCCTCTGCCTCCTTCCTTGCATTGCTCCTGGTCAAAAAGAGCAAATCGGAGCAAGGAGGAGGGACATAGTGCTGTCAGTCCACTATGTGTAGGCGCTGCTCAGTGTAGTAATGGCAAAGAAATAACTTGCTGTTCCAGGAAAACTGTTTATCTGTCATATTGGCAGTCATGCTAACTATCCTGAGCAATAATGGCAGGCTTTGTTGTGGTGAACAGCACAGCAGGACAAGTGGGGTTTGTGAGCAGCACATACAGTGGGGTAATTCACAGCACTAAAACCCTCCTCCTGGCTCTGATTGGATGTTCGTATTGTACACGCTCCATATGTTGCTTTAGAAAATATCTAAGATGGTGTCACTCTTGAAGCACCCACAATATATTGATATTTCACAAAAAAAGATTAAACTAGGGCCAGTTGCAACATGTTCAAAACTTTAATCACAATAAAAGGAGGAAATACCTCCAACATCCTCACAGTTGACCACACAGCATGCAACCGATATTGTGCAAATGTGAAGTGTTTGATGCATTGCCTAGCAATGTATCAAAGCTTTGAGCTCAGAGTCCCCTGCTATAAATGTAGCAGGGGACACCTCCACATCCTGGATAATGTATTTATTTTAGCATCATACTGTATGAATAATCTTCATCTCACATTAACATTGACAGCCATGTTCGATAAATTCCAATATATTTTCTGATGAGGCTTGTTTGTTATATTAAAAACACAAAAGCTGTTGATGTGGAGGAAATTGCATTTGATGTTAAATATTTATTTGACAGGGGGATTCGTATTGTTCAAGCCAGTTTAAACTTTTTGGTGCTTTCTTTTGCTACTGTACAAATGACTGATTTTAGCAAGATATTCGAAAGGGTTATTTTCTCTCCTTGAAATGGCAAAACTTTGAATGTAGAATCCTATAATGTAATAATCAAATCAAATCAAGTTTTATTTGTATAGCACATTTCAGCAGCAAGGCATTTCAAAGTGCTTTACATCATAACAAACATAAAAACACAAAGTCATGTAACATAGAATAAACAATCAAAACATTAATTTAGACGGCCGTCAAATTTATAGCTTGTTATCCATTTATCTAAATGTTTTGCTTTGTGCGGATCCTGATCTTTGACATACTTCCAGTCGTTTGATTTTAGACTGTCTGTTGGCTAATTTTTACGTATCAACAAAGAATTTCCCATCAGTGTGAGGATTCTCCCTTATGGGGTTTCCTCATTAAAAGAGGGGCTCTAGAAACACCTCTCTTGTAGAATTTAGTTGAAACAACTGGGCCTCTAACCCTCTGGGACTTCAGTCGCTGTTTGACAAGGACTCCAACCTGGACTTTAGCTGAGAAATATCAGCTGGGCCTCTAACCCTTTGGGACTTTAGTCAAGTTGTTTTGACAAGGACTCCAACCTGGACTTTAGCTGAGAAATATCAGCTGGGCCTCTAACCCTTCAAAAGTGCTTAAAGTCTAGAATATACAGGGTTTTCAGTACGCGCAATGACCCTCAGTCACTCGCCACTTTTTAAAGAAGACATTAAGTCAAGTTCCATCATTAAATTTTTAATTGATTAAGTTTCAAATCCAACTCTAAACAGGTGGGTTTTTAGTTGCGATTTAAAGGAACTCAGTGTTTCAGCTGTTTTACAGTTTTCTGGAAGTTTGTTCCAAATTTTTGGTGCATAGATGCTGAATGCTGCTTCTCCTCATTTGGTTCTGGGGATGCAGACCAGAACCAGAAGACCTGAGGGGTCTGGAAGGTTGATAAAACAACAGCAGATCTTTAATGTATTGTGGTGCTAAACCGTTAAGTGATTTGTAAACTAACAACAGTATTCTAAAGTCTATTTTCTGAGCTACAGGGAGCCAGTGGAGGGACTTTAAAACTGGTGTTATGTGTTCTATCTTCCTGGTTTTAGTGAGAACGCGAGCAGCAGCGTTCTGGATCAGCTGCAGCTGTTTGATTGATTTGTTAGACAGGCCTGTGAAGACGCTGTTGCAGTAATCAATGCGACTAAAGATAAACGCAGGGATGAGTTTCTCTAGATCTGGCTGAGACATTAGTCCTCTAATCCTGGAGATGTTCTTCAGGTGATAGAAGGCCGACTTTGTAACTGTCTTTATGTGGCTCTGAAGGTTAAGGTCAGAGTCCATCAGTACTCCCAGGTTTTCTTCCTGATCGCTAGTTTTTAGTTGTAATAACTGAAGCTGTGCATTGACTCTAGATTGTTCCTCTTTAGGTCCAAAAATAATAACTTCAGTTTTGTTTATGTTCAGCTGGAGAAAGTTTTGACACATCCACACATTTATCTGTTCTAAACATTTATTCAGTGATTGGATGGGTTCAGAGTCACCTGGTGACATCGTAATGTAGAGCTGAGTATCATCTGCATAGTTATGGTAACTAATATTATTTTCTGTTATAACCTGAGCTAGTGGGAGCAAATAAATATTGAATAAGAGGGGTCCTAGGATTGAACCTTGGAGTACACCACATGTGACCTTTGACCTCTTTGATGAGAAGTTTCCAATTGAAACAAAGAAATCCCTATTCTTAATGTAAGATTCAAACCAGTTGAGGACTGAACCGGAGAGTCCGACCCAACTCTCCAGTCAATTCAATAATATGTCGTGGTCGACAGTGTTAAAAGCTGCACTGAGGTCCAACAGAACCAGCACTGTGGTTCTCCCACAGTCCATATTTATATGAATGTCATTGAATACTTTTACGAGGGCAGTCTCCGTGCTGTTTTACAGCACAAAAACCAGATTGGAAGGAGTCAAAGCAGTTGGTTATTGTTAGGAAGCTATTTAATTGTTTACACAGTTTTTCCAATAACTTGGATTGGAGATCTGCCTGTAATTCTGCAGTAGTGATTTGTCCAGTTTGTTCTTTTTTATCAGTGGTTTGATAACTGCTGTTGTCAAAGCCTGGGGGAAAACTCCTGATGTGAGTGATGAGTTTACTATTTGGATCAGATCATGTCTTTAATATACTTTATTGGCTTATTTCGGGCAATTGGCGTTACAAAAACTGCTCTCAGCGTGTAACCCTTTGGAATTCTAAATTCATACTGCATCACTCAGCATTTCTAAAACACTGGCAACAACTTCCAATGGATGATGAATGGATGTTGGAAACATCTGAACAAATTTGCTGCACTCCTTTCTCTTATCTGAAGTCTGTTTTCAGCCTGAATGAACAGTTGCAGGAAATAGTTTTTTTTTTAAATAGCTTCTTCCATTTTACTTACTTCAAATCTTAGCCCTTATCATTCACTTTGAGTTGTCTTCGACATACAACAACTTGTGCACTGAAAAGGGGATCCTTGAGCTGCCAATCAAGTGAAATTTCCTATTAATTGAAAAACATTTACTGTCTGATAGATCAATATGAAAGTACTTAAAAAAAATAAAAAAAACTGTAGTTGAACTTTTAACTACGGTTCAAAGTTAAGTGCAACAATCCACATAAAGCAGAGCTGTTTGGAAATGGCCTGTACTTGCATAGCGTTTTATTAAGTTCAGAGGACTCTAAAGCATCAGTTTGTGTGTACTTTTTATGCTAATATTTAATGTAACAGTTTTCTTCTTTTTCTTTTAAATCAGGTTTTGACTGTCGCTGTGGCAACCTGTTCTGTGCCATCCATCGCTACTCTGACAAACACGACTGTCCATACGATTACCGGAGTGCAGCTGCTGCACGCATACGCAAGGAGAACCCCATTGTGGTGGCTGAAAAAATTCAGAAGTTATGAGGACTAAGTGCAATAAAAGTCTCTAAGACTTTGTGAATTTGAACAATGGCAACTTGGATGAAAAACACCTGACATCGTGGCTTCATTTGTTCAAGGTAGTCGAAGGCGGGCATGGTGGGGCGACGTGGTCGCAGCAAAAGTTGAGACACGCCCCTTACTAGTATTTCCCTCCCTCTCTTTCTCTTGCTCTCTCTCTCTGCTAGTGACTGCAGCTAAATCTGAGTGTCAGTGTTTTGGGCTTGTATGAAAGTGTGTGCGCGTGTGTTTGCATAAATCTGCTCGAGAGTTTGGGAGAGAGTAGTAGGGGCTTGATGGACATTTGTTTTGCCATGGGGAGGGAAGGGATCTCATTTTAGGCCTTTTTGTTTCTCAACTTAGAGGGATCGTGTTAGTCATTTTTATTTGTACAATCCCTGTGGGTCATTGAAATAAAATGGGTATAAGCAGTTTGGGAATGTGCCACAGCCTGGATAATGAAACCATATTATTCAGAAGGTGTTAGTTCAAAAAGAGAAACAAAAAAAAAAAATCATGTGTCAGACCTTTTTAAGGGCTTTGGAATATTTTTTGTCTTAGACTTTAAAATTTCTGTAACCTTCATTTTGAAATTGCTTTTTTCCCCTGTTTAGCTCTCATTTGGATCACCACATGTTGAAGTCCAAAGGCTCAGCATTTTTTTCAAACATTTCTTTCTTTACGTTGACATGCATGGAAACTGGGTACATGAACAGCTATTGGTTGGGGAGGGAAAGTTCAGAGCTGACAGAAAACCTTGACTTAACCGAGTGATTGAATCCTGTTTTTTTGTTTTTTTTGTTTTTTTCCCTGTTTTAATGAGCGTATGACTTCAGAAGATCTATATTAATATATTCTAGTTAGCTTGAATTGTGTGATTGCATTCTATTTATTTTATATTGTTTGGTTGGTATGTGCTGGAGGATTGGCGGCATGTGTCAGCAGATTGTTAGGATTTGCACTTTGCAGTTTTATTTAATTAATTCCATCCTTACTCTATAACCATGAAAGTAAAATAAAACCTCCCATATGAATTGGAGTGCAGTGTCACTGCAATCTGTGCATTAAGATTGCCTTTTTTTTTGTTTGTTTTTTAAATAAAGCACAACAATGGATATTAACTGCAGAGCACAAAATATGTGCCAACCCTACTTGGTTTTGTTCAGCATTTTGGTCATTTGAAGTTCATATCTGAGCTATAGAGCAGGCTCAGAGGAAAAATAATGTATTGTTTTAGTGATGAGGTGTACTACGAGGTTTTCCTTGAAAACCTTTTTTTGTGTGTGTGTGCTTTTTTGTTTTTGGAGCCATAGTGAGGCTCCATGTTTCTCTAACCACCAGCAGACCACTGACACATGCTGAATGAAAACTGACCCGGGTCACAGTTAAGCTACACAAAAACATGTTCTGCTCAGCTACAGCAAAGATTGTCGCCATGCTGTGCTTTCTTTTTTTTCTTCTTTTCTTTTTCTTTTTTACATAGCAGACTGATTCAGACGAGTCCTTATGCAAAGATCGCTTCTATCTAGCTTGTTTTCAGGAAGATCTGACCTGATGCATGTGTGCAATTGGACATGAAGCGCAGCTTTGCAATTTGACTGCATAGTTGGAAATGTTGGAGCTGTAGTCTGAAAAGGCCACACTCCGCAGTAGCACAATGCATGGCTGAAACCTTTGGGGCTGAAGTTATCAGGACTCAACATTTTTTTTTTTTTTTTAATTTTATTCAAATGTAAATAACATATGGCTCCAATTCATATAGTATAATCTTTATGTAGATTATTGCCAGGTAACTAAGGTGATGGATTGAGGTGAAGAATAGTACTATGTGTATTAAAGTGCTTTTCATAATTATCCAAAAAGAAAAAAAGTGCCATTACTGGCACTGACAATTTTACCAATTTATTACCCCATTTAATGTCCAATTATAACATGTAAAATTTTGTTTTCTGTAAGCCACCCGCTACTTGTATCTTCACCAAGCCATGCATCTTCTATTTTTTACAATCATGTTTAAAAAAAAAAAAAAAAAAAAAAAAGCCTCCTTACGCATTTAACATCCCTTACTCTGTATTCCGATCCACGCTTTTATCCTGTTACTGATATTAAAAGTTTAAAAAGGCCCCTGTGACGTTCAGGTAGCAGTTGAGGTTTCACGTTTTCATTATTTAAGCTTTCCCCGTAAACGGCGCTTGATCTTGATCATTAAGTATTTATAGAAAAGCTGAAAGGAAACTGAAAGGTGTTTTTTATTTTGCTTTGTTTTTGTCCTGAAAAGAAGCCAATGCAGATTGTGATCGATGTCAAGCTTTTCTTCTGAGATGAGTTTCCTCTTTAACTCCTCGATTTGAATTTCTGTTGAAGTCTCTGTGTTGGTGATGGACATGTCTGGATGGCTGCTGGGGTGAGGACTTGGCATGCCAATACCGAGCCCATTTACCTGCGATAGGCTGAGCGTCTATAAACCCTGACTGTGATTAATTTCTCCTGCCGTTTTGCAGCTAGTGGAAAATTGGAATCCAGATGGGGGTGAATCTTGGGTGATGATGAGACAAATAACATTCTCGCTTTACAAAGACTCATAGCTGGTGAATTCTTAGTATACATACATATATATAAACATGATTCCCAGACTTTCAAATAATGTTTGATACAGAACATTTAGTTTTGCTTTACAGATGACTTGTTAAAAAGATTGTTTGGCTGCGTAAATCATGGGGGTCCCATGGTTTTTGCTTATCAATGACTGCTCATATCAGTAACCTGACCCTGTAAACAGGCTTTTTTCTAATAATTATGAGCAGTTTGAATGTAAACCACAATATTTCACACATGTTATGATGTCAATTTAACAGACTATTTGGATTTTATTTTGACTGTTTCAGGGAGAAAATGGATAGCCGGTTGTCATTTTTACACAAGTGTCAGTTGAACCACTAACATCGTTTAGACTGTGATTTGGCACCAGCAACTAGCATTAGCATTCCTACGTAATCTAGATTCCATCAGTACATTAGCCTCTCTCTTTTTTTTTTTTTTTTCTGTGTATTGATTATTTTCTGCTGTCTTCGATTCAATGTTAACATCACCATTCATAATTAAATGTCTTGATCATACAGGAGGTTTGATTGATAAATCTATATCTTTTGACTGGTTTAAGTTTTGTTTCACCACAGGAGTAAATGCAGATTAAGGTTATTTTGATCACCGTCATTAAAGATGAATTGTGAAGATTTCAGATTAAATTTTTGTTCAGAGATATAGTTCCTGTCCCTTCGCACTCCAGTCCCCCAGAGACACCACCAGATAACCTTTTTTTTTTTTTTCTTTTAAGAGTTAGGATTGTATGATGTGTAAGATTAAGTATAAAACAATAAAATCACAAAGTTTATTTTAAAGTATACTTGTCTTTTGTTTTCATTTTTAATGCACAAATATATTACTTTTTTATATATTTTCTTACATTACAACTACGAACATTGGATTTTATCAAGATTTTTGGTGGTACAGCAACACATAATTATATTTTGTTAAAATAAAAATGATCTGCTTCCTTTACTCCAGCACACCTAAGGAAGTTCCTGGCTACCAATTGACAGATTTCACAAGGAGAAAGGCATTGATTTTAAAAGAGGTCACTTTTGTGGTTTGCCTCAAGTCAGACTGGGGGAAGAGCATGCATGTGTAAGATGATCTAGTTAGATTGGATCTAACTAGAAGCACAAAGATGTAGGGATGCTTTTCTTCAGGAGGGGCAGCAAAACTGGATGGAATTAAATGCATTGCAGTGTTTGAAGAGAGCTTATTGGTGTCTGTAAAAAGGCAATAGAAGGGTTTAAGTTAAAGCATTCTTATATACATTAGGATGGCCTATTCAGTGTCCACAACTGAGTTTAATTGAGAATATGTGGAAAGTCTTGGAAATTGGTGTTCAAACACCTTCTGTCCTTCGTCTTAGCCAACTTTCAAAAATAAAAATGAACATGGCTGACACATCCCGAGATGTGCAGCTGTACAAAATATTGCTTTGGGAGAGGCAGAAACAAGACTCCCACATTTTCTCTTTCTATTTTTAACCAAATTTTGTAAATTATCCTTTATCCTCGTCTTTTGTACAAAGTTACACAAAGCAATAAAACTTTTTGCTGCAACTAACATAATGTGACTAATGGACGTGAATGCTTCTGGGAGGCACTCATGCACTAAATGTTATGTTGCAGATATAAACTGGCGCTCTTGTCTGCTTTTGTTCTTATTGTTTTGAGATTCAACAAAATGCCGTTAGCACAAAAGCTACCATTCAGCAGCACATAATGTGTTTTAATGTTCAGCAACACCAAGAGCCTGCCCAAAGGAAATGAGGCTGTCTTGTCTGTGACTACTGTTGTTTTGTAATATATTGTGAAAGTATAATTACATGAGCAATTGCACTCTGCTGAAGCTGTGCATTCTCTGATCGTAATGCAAACACACCAAAAACAGCTGTTGGCAGTGGCATCCTAAATCATACAAAAATGGGTCTGTGTAAAGTGGCCTACATAAATAAGTGGAGCACTATTGCAGGTGCTGTCTCTTACTGAAACATCAAGAAAAATAAAAAATCTGAATATGAACACAGATACTTCAATATGTGCTGCAGAAATCTAAATGTTATTGATAGAATGTGCACACTGTGACATCAATTTAGTTCCCTATTTTCAGCTATGATTGTCATTCATTTTTGCTCAAGATTCAAGCATCTGGAATGAGTCGTCACAGAAGCCTTGCAGGCCTAAAGAAATTAGATGTTTAACACAGCGCACACAACATTCTGCTGGCATAGAGGGCAACTGTGTGATAATAACCATGTCTGAGTCTTCTACTTCCAAACCTTTGTCACTGCTGCTCTTGTAGTTTTGTAGTTCTAATTGTAGTTTCACTGCTTTAGCGTGTGCAAAGCAGTTATGTTTTTCAATCTTCTCCCGTATAAAACTGCGTCCCATAGTTGTTTCTGATCTGAGACAAGATGGCTTCTATTTTGATAACTAAATGTGATTCAAACAAGTTAAATTTGCATCAAACATCTTAAAGCCTGTACAGAAACTAAATTATATTTTGTTCGGGCATATCTGTATGTGAGGAAAACAACTATTCATCAACTAAAACTGAATTTAAGCATTTCTTTGCGACGTGCTTGATTCTTTTTGCAGAAATTGCTTAGAGTTTACGTTTTTGACTTTGTAATTGCACTTCTTAAAAAAACAAATTTCACTTCTGTCATGTACTTTTAAACATAAATATATTTTTATTGAATTGAATTAATTAGATAAGTTGCTCCTAAAAGCTACTTCTTTAGAGTTCAAAAACTTTGAAAGCATCTGAACTAACTAGGTTTTAACATCAAGTGATTCTGGAGGTTAGCAATGATGTTTGGAATTATAAAAAACATTTTCTCTGTAACAGTTTAGTTTTTCTGTAAATGTTCAGGATATTAAGTGGGGATTGTAGAGCACATCTGTGAACAGCAATACCCTAAAATCCAATCTAGATTTTACAGCAAAACCAGTCCATAAAGATCACCACTTGAGTAATATGGGAATATTTATTAGCTGTCAAAAGTAAAACACAACCTGCAGCACTTTAAACCATTTAAAGGCCATGTAAAACTGATAAAAGCATTTCAGTAATCTAATCTTGGTGGAATCAGCAGCATGAATAAAGATTTGAACATGCTCTAATAACAGACCAAATCTAATCTTCCTAACTTAACAAATGAAAAAAAATGTTTATCTGGTTATTTTGTGATGGTTAAATGAAAGGTTGGATCAAAGATCACAAAGAATATTTAACCTATGGATACAGTAAATAGCACAGTGATCCATAAAAGAACGATAATACCTCTAAACCAAATATTTTCCACATCAAACATGTTTCTCTAAACATTACACAGTCATGTATATTGTAGAAAATGATACATAAGTTGCAATTCAATCTATATTTAGGCAATACAGGTTATCAGAATATAACATTCAAGCAAGCCTGTTTGCAAACAAAAAGTCTCACAAACAATAACCGTGTGTCTGTGTTTGTTGCATTTTTGGCAGAAAATGTACAAAACATTTCCACCAAATGTTTAGTGGAAATCATTTGGTGCAATTAATTAAGAAAATAATTAATCAGTTAATTATTTTGAATTAATTGAAGTTACTTGAGCCAGAAATTTTACTCAAGAGTAGTGATAATGCTCATTACTGCACTCAAATAAAATACAAATAAAGGTGCTTTTATTTGACTACTTTTATTACTCAAGTAAAAGAAAAATAAGGTGGAACAAAACTATTCCTAAAAGCACAAGTAAGTATAAGTTACTACCCAGTTCTGCTTGTAACATTACATTACTAGCTTGAACCAGTTATTGATATTTTTCTTTTAGTTAACAATTGGTTCTTGTGCGACTTCTCTCTATTTATAGCAAATATGCAAATAAACTGCCGTGGGTTTAGTCAAACCAAGTCCGGGAGCTTCCGTAACAAAAAAAAAAAAAAAAACGTTTCGCGTCATATCCGGTCAACTACGCTTCCGGATGCGGTGAAATAGCAAAGACGAAGGAAAACGCCGCTGTTAACCAGGATTAATTTAAAGGACGAGACGCTGTCGGTACAGTTAGCTGAGATACTAGCAAAGCTCACATGGGACCCATGTAGGAAGTCGAAGTCATTTCAGGCGGTTTGTTGCGGTAGTCTTCATGTGAGCTGTTTGGGTTTTTTACGGAGTGTTTATATCTCCGAGTTGCTAGCTTAAGCCTCGGTTAGCGGGTGCGCAGACAAACGGCTTCTCTGTGAGATGATAATCGGACTCGCTGCCGTTTAACCTGATATAGCACTCCCTCTTTTCCTTGTTCAGTGCAGCTGTCTGCGTGTTTGGTTGTTTTCTAGAAGCGTTTAGATTCTTTTTTTTTTTTGTAGCTGGTCAAAACACAGCCAATCGGTTTGTAATCAAGCAAACAAAAAAACGAGGATTTTGGCCCATCAAGCCCATGGATTTGATATTTAAAGAAGTAAATAGAGTCTAAAGGCAATTATAGAACTTTACAAAATGGCTGGACCCCGGACTTCAGTCTCTTCCAGGCAAAACCTGCCGGTAGTTTGTAAATAGCATTTCCCTGTCAGCTGTTTGGCTCCACGACTTTTTTCTTGTTCTGCTGGTAGAGGACCTAAACTACACCCTGTGTTGGAAACTGAAGAGGAAGATCTTTTATTTATTTATTTATTCTCTGTTTGTCTAAGGAAAGTTTATATTTCATACGCCGAGATCTTCAACTCAACAGGTACGTCAGCTTTTCTGCTCAGCATAATGGGGAATTAGAGCAGTTTTTCATGGTTGCCTGACGAATTAATTATTATTTCACTGACAATGACAGCAGACTGTGCAGTAGGTACTTACAATTTGAATATTGGAAATGAAGAAGACCATAAAAGAGCTCAATCATGTTTAAGGCCAGAAGTCTGTTTGCAAGAAGTGTCTGGCTAAAATAGATCATTTTAAACAAACAAAAGAGGCAAATTAAATAACATTTTAGAAAAGACAAAGGAATTATTGCTCTACAGTCTAAACCACTTGAAAAGGATCAGGTTTTTTTTAAGTAGGCTGTAATGAAATAAGGAATAAGTTAAGGCAAGAGATGTTCAAAAATTTTGCTTCCAAACTTTTTTCAGCCAGTTTTGCTACATATTTAAATATATGGCTATATATAAACACAATTTTTACAATGTTTAGTTGTAGATTTTGTCCAGAGCAGTTGTTTTTAATCAAGAATTCAATTGAGAGCAGTTTTTGTAACCATGTTTAACAAATGCTTGAAAGCAAAGATAAAAGGGTCAGGGTTTGAAATGATAACCTCCTTTAGCAACTTGTATCAATTATATTTTGGGCAATTTAGAGTTTTACCGTGACAGTAACAATTACTAAAGACACAAATATGCTGTACTCCATTTAGCCTACTTGTCCTTAAAAAAAAAAAAAAAACATGTCGTCACTGGCTAAATTTTATTTTAAAAAGCTTCTTAAGCCTTTTTGTGCTTCCTTTTTGATATTGCAAAATGTTAACTTTGACCAGTCTTTCCTCAGTAACTCTGTCCCCAACAAAGAGTGTTGCAATAAAGAGTAGAGCTTCTGTGTGGTGCATTCACTGACCAGAAAAAGATTAGAATTTATAGACAGATTGAAACTCTCACAGTTTGGTCATCGGTCAGGGCAGACCAAACTGAATATTGACCAGTTCCAGTCAACAACTCAAAAAACCTTTGCACAGTGCTGTGAATCCTATGTTATAGTAATGTTTGTACAAAACAAAATAATCTTCCTATTTAATCTGAAAAAAAAAAATACATATTTTTAGTAATCATAAAGCAAAACCCTTAATATCTAGAGCTCCTTTTATCATTTGTTTTTAGTTGCTGACATCGACTCATCTGCATAGCTGGCAAATGCTTAAATTGGCCACATATTCATCTTAATAGAAGTTTAAAACTACAATTCGCATTTTGTACCCAGATCTTCTAATATAGGACCATAGACTTGATCATATGTATTCTATTGTTGAGAAACTTGCCAGAGATGCAAAAATGTTCATTACTGCCACCTCCAGGCAAAGTGGCTCGTGTATGACATTGTCATAAGGCTCTTGTTGTGTTAGCATGGAGCTGATGTATATTCACTGGTACAGTGACCCTCTTGTCTTCCTGCACCACAGTGAAGGATGAATGGCCTCTCTTTCAAAGAGCTCTGCTGCCTGTTCTGCTGCCCACCATGTCCAAGCCGCATCGCGTCCAAGCTGGCCTTCTTGCCTCCGGAGCCCACATACGCCTTTCTTCCAGACCCTGAAGCGGACCCCCCCACAATGGGCGCATCCGGGACGTCGAGCCTGCGGTCAAGGAGTGGAGCTTCGGTTTCTGGAGGAGCCGGTGGCGTGGAGGGGAAGTGGAAGCTTCACCTGACAGACCGAGCAGAGTTTCAGTACAATCAGCGAGATCTCGACGAGATCGAAGTGTTCTTCACTCGTTCCAGCAGAGGAAACCGAGTCGGCTGCATGTACATCCGTGTTGCAGGGAATGCCAGGTGAGAAACTGGTAATGGTCTCGACTGTTTTTTGAGATTGTGATGTTCCAATTTGTGATTTCTTTTCTCTTTAATTTTAAAGTTAGTCTCCCTTCCTCAAATGCATCTAAATCATAGGATGTGACATGTACCAAATATGTAGGTAGCATGTATCTGTAGAACTTGATTTCTGTATTACCGTCCATAGCACAATAATACGGTATGCTTAGGGTGGATCTGCTGGCAAAGCACAACACCATCCATTTATGGTGGGATAGAAACGAGCGACAAGCATGCGACATGCCATTGTGTCACATATGTTTTAGTCTGACAACACAGGTGCTTAGGTTGAACCCCGCCAGCCCAACTAGAGGGAGAGAGAAACTTTCTCCTGAACATCCTGGACCTTAAAATAATTAAATGAAGTGTGTGGACCCGTCCTGCTCAGCGGAAACAAAGCTTAAATGTTGCTGGTGGCCGGTTCTTGAGCCCTGGAGTTCATGCTGTTGATCTTAATGTAGAGATGTATTAATCAGAGAGAATGATTCCCGATCTTTGTTTTTGTTAAGGTTAAGTATAAGATGTGACTTTTTATTTATCAAAAAAAGAAACTGAAATCTGAAAATATTTGATGCAGGTTATCGTCCTCCCCTTGTTCCTGTTAACTTAACTGACTTACAAATTTCCTCATTTTAGGTTTTTCTAATTGATCACTGTCAACTAACACTCATTTTCCCTAAAAGTCTAAACTTTCTTCCTTCTTTCTGAAATGTAAAGTTTTGGTTTCTCTTGTTTGTTTATTTTTTATGGTTGCAATCATAAATAAGCAGGGTTGCACACAGTGATATTTTATAGTAAGTCAGAGACACAGTCGTCACAGGTCTGTGTCGGTACATGGCTTTATGATGCTGGCTTAAACATTAAACAGTTTATGAGATGGGAACGTAATTTAGACTCATTGAGGGACCAACCCTGCTAATATATGCAGTTGCTGATTAACTTCTAAACTCATTTAAAGAATAAATCTTCAGAGATCACAGCCATCAAGCAGAAATACAGAAAAATATCAGTAAGGAGAACAACATGGTTTTATTTCATCATGGCAAAAACTAGAAAACCTGATCTCATTACAGCAATTTTTACTATATTTATTTACAACAAAAACCTTGTTGTTAGCAAAACAGTTCTCGGCTATTAGCTGAAATCTTATCGGTCAGAATCTGCACTGACATTTCTTATCATAACGCCATTTCAGGAACCTTCAGTACATCTACCAACATTTCCTTTAAATCTGTTTCTTCTCAGATTTACCGTCCTTTTCTCCCATGGCAACGCAGTCGACCTGGGCCAGATGAGCAGCTTCTACATCGGCCTCGGCAGCCGTATCGGCTGCAACATCTTCTCCTATGACTACTCAGGTTATGGAGTCAGCACAGGCAAACCCACCGAGAAGAACCTGTATGCGGACATAGACGCTGCCTGGCATGCCCTGCGTACGCGGTATGTTGATCAAGAATCGCCCCAGACTCACAGGACTGTATTTTACTATCCTTAGGGTCCATTGAAGCGCTAGAAATTTGTATAAATTAAAATTATTATTTTGTAAAAAAAAAAAAAGTAGGAAACATTTAAAAAAGAAATCAATTTGAGCATTTTTAAAATTATTTCCATACTTTTAGTGGAAGGAAAATTTAATATTGATTTTTTTCTGTTTTTTAATTGTTGATAAAATTAACCACTTTGTTTATTGTATCTTTTAAAAAAAAAGACTCAACAATCTACAGTTTCTAAACTATCTACTTAAATGTTAATAATAAAAAGTGCTTATAAAACTAAATCTGGAAATGTTTAAAATCCATGAAGTACATTTGTGCACAAAAATTCTTCTAAATTCAAGATTCACTTTACTGCCATTTAGCACCACCTCGATGCCGAACTATATTACATTGCACAAACTTGCATAAAAAATACAATAAAAATGCCAATATAGTTAAAAAAAAAAAAAAAGAGGCTTCTATAATAAATATATTTATTTAACTGAATATAAGAGACTTCTGGGGCTGGCCAACGCCAAGCTCTTCATCTCCTTGAGACGCTGGAGGTGAGTTGAAATGGGATTTACCTCCCAGAAACCCCCAAACATATCACAGCTGAGACTGAGGGATGGTGCAAACTTTCCTCAGACTGACACCAGAGGCCATAGGTTACAAGAAACCTTTCACTTAAGTTATGTCCTAACTAGGGGATATGGTGTCCTAACCCTTTCCCCAGTGAGAATCAAAATTTTTATTTTGCAAGTATAAAGTAAAGTATAATTTTTTTGTTCTCTGTTGTTAAAATGTAATTGAATCCCTTTTTTTCTGAAGATGATTTAAAAAAAAAATAAAGATTAGATATTGTTCTTTGAAAGACCTGGACCTTTTATATTGTCCTCAGTTTTCCACCTGACTGTAGGTACAATTTGTTCACATCGATGTGAGAAGATGGGGCTTAAATTGGCAAAAAGTTGTGCTTGGGAAAAACAAAGATTGGTGGAAACATTTGTGTTTTGATACACCGTGTATCTAGAGAGATTACATACTGCAGAACAAAGTTACAGTTTTGTCTTCAAAAGCTGCAACAGAACCTTTGGTAACATCAGTATTATTCAACTTCATGAAGGTCAATTAAATGCAGGGCATAAATGTTCAAACAAACAAACTTTCTGTACTGATACCAGATCTACCTGGAAAACTTTGGTGCCGGTGCCTCAAAATGCCTGTTCATCTGCAAAGCCACATAGGATTTTGTATCTTTCTGTTATTAGGACTAATGGATTTAGAAAAAAAGGCAAATTCAGTGTTTTGACAGATTTTTACTGAAATAAAAATTCAGTAAATTTTTATTTACTTTGTCCTGATTAATCCCTTTGTTAATCAGAACAAAGGGATTATTATTAAGTGGCTGTACTTTTTTGTTCTGCTCTCCATCTTGACACTTCTTTTACTAATTAGTCTTACTCTATTCATTTTATGTAGATATTGCATAATCCCAGAGAACATTATCCTGTACGGACAGAGCATCGGCACAGTTCCCACTGTGGACTTGGCTTCGCGGTACGAGTGTGCCGCCGTCATTCTTCACTCACCGTTAACGTCTGGGATGAGAGTTGCCTTTCCTGACACGAAGAAAACATACTGCTTTGATGTTTTCCCCAAGTAAGTCTTTCTCACCCTCTGCTCGATGCTACACGTCGCCTTCTAGGTATGCACCGAAATGAAAATCTGGGCCAGTATTGATATGCATTATTAATATTGCTACTATGGTTAATATTTATAAATGTGTATTTTATACCTACCTTTTTAACAGCACTAAAATAAACACCAGTTGCATCGCTGTCACATGACCAGACAAATACACATGAACAGCCTCTTTTCCCCTACTGAAATGCAAAAGGCAGCAAGATGGAAGTAAACATTGGTTGATAATATTGGACCAATACCGACCTTATTGCAGATATATTGTGCATTTCTATCTCTTAGCCCTTTATTGAGGGTGTCTAAAGTGTAGCCAGTGGCGCTTCCCCCAGAAATATTTTTGAATTAAAAGAACGAATAATTAATGTTTGCATCTGGAACTGGAATGCAGAGAACTGTTCTATAGTTAACTTGACATTTATTGTCGTTATACAGAAAATAAAAGTAAGTCAATATGATGCGGTGGAAGGGAGAGGAGAGCTATGATAATTCAGTGGAAGAGAAGTGCTGTCAAATAACAGCTTTCAGCTGTTTTCTTGTTATCTTTGTTACTTCAGGGGCTGAATATGGAGCGGGAGAATCCCAGTGATAATTCACACCTAAGTATTAGATTCTATAGGTGGGTGAGAAGTAATTTGTTCCAAGGAGAATCTGTCTTGTCTAAATGAGCTCTTGCATACAACAGATGACTGCGTTTGTAGCGAGAGGGCATAAAGGGCTTCATCACTTCGTCTAGCAGACGTTTATGTGCTATATTGTAGAATGAGTTACTGAAACACCTTCAACAGCAAGATGTTCCAGCAGGTCTTCACAGGTGATCTGCAACTATCCTCACAATCCTCTGCATACTTTCTTTTTTGGCCCAGCAGACCTGGATTTACCAGCTGCTCTGCCTGTGGTGTTGCATTTCCTGATTCCATTGCTTCCAGTGTGAAGTAACACTTTAAACCTCTGAGAGGCTTTTATAACCTTCCCCTGAACCATGAAACTAAACATTTATTTTCAGAGCTACTGAGAATTCCTTATAGGATCTCATGACGGCACTCTGCAGAGGAGTGGGGGTAGGTCCAAGTTGAATGAAGTTTAAGGGTTAACCAGCTAACGTGGTGTTGTATACGTAATCAGCATTGAACATTTGCATACATTCAAAGCAGCAAAATAGTCTAGTACGGACAGTATTTTTTCATTTTTTCTTACTTTATTTTTAGGTTTTTGTCGGCTCTAGTGGTCTTTGACAGTTATCAGACAGGAAAGCGGGTTGTGAGAGAGAGGAAATGCATGCGGCAGACTTCCATCTTAGTCCTTGATGTATATGAGCTGCACGCTTTTACCCCTGCAGTTTTCCATGTTTGATTGAATTTCATACAACTAACTGTTGCTTCACTAAAAGGTTTTTGTTTTATTTTTTTTTATTTTGGAAAACACCCCAGTTATCAGAAGTCACCAGGAAAGAAGCATGCTGAGGCGACTTCCCAAACACCTTAATACTGTCAGGCCAAACATTGTTGTGATGAAAGACAGAACCAGTAAAACCAGTCATGTGAACTTCAATTTACCTTTTTATTTACTTGATCTGATACATATTTGTGTTGCTGCAGCATGGGTCTTGTACATCAACATGTTGCTGGTTATCAAAGTGTGATTTTCAGTTGTATCTTAATGTCCCATTAAGCTTTAAAAGCTATATTACTGATTACTATATTTCTTATAGTAATTACTTGTGATTTTAACATTATCTGTGAGTGAACTGTCACTTTAAAACAAGGGATTTTTTTTAAACAATATTACTTGACATTAGTTGAAAATAAAAGCAAAATTAGTTCATATTTTAAGTTGTCTTTAGCATCTATTACCAGCTTTTATTTTACTATGCTTTTATTGGCATAGCGAACAGTACAAAAACAGTCTTTGTTTGCATGTCCTGTTAAAATGTTGATCCTTACCTCAAATCTGACATTTCTGAAAGCTCCCAAATCTGGCATGTTCCTTGATGGGGCAGGAAGCTGACGAGGATAAAACGAGATCTCTTCTGCTCAGCTTTCCTGTTTTCAGCTGAAAGTCTTGCTGTCACTTTAACCTTGAGTGCCATACAAATGTCTCAACATGTTTAACCTCAACACTAAAGAGTGTTTTCTATACTGTGACCTGCTAGCTCTTAGCACAAGAACATTCAGTGAATATTAACCATACTTCATGTCTAAACTTTCTGTCTTCCATTTTCAGCATTGAAAAAGTGTCGAAAATAACTTCTCCGGTTCTCATCATCCACGGGACGGAGGACGAGGTGATCGACTTTTCTCACGGCCTGGCCCTGTACGAGCGCTGTCCGAAGGCTGTGGAGCCCCTCTGGGTGGAGGGCGCTGGACACAATGACATTGAGTTGTACGTTCAGTATCTGGATCGCCTCCGGCGTTTCATTGGACAAGAATTGGCTGTTCAGCACGCCTGACCTTCATAGGAACATCATCATGTAATTTTATTCTTCCTCTGGCACTTAAAACGCTGCCTCCTTTTGTGGAAGACGGAAATAATGTCATCTTAATTGTCCATCATGGCCCGCTGGACTACAGTGTCCCACATTTCTACTGTAGACCCTCTACATAGACCACGGACCAATGCGGCACAAAGAGATCTTTATAATCACATATGTTTAAGTGTGGAAGACGACGTTTAGACGGTTTCACTTAGCAGAAACCTAAATAGTACTGATCATGTTTTAACAGGGCAGATAATGTATCTCTATTCTGTGCAATAACATGGACACAGTCCACAGAACAATGGCATTTGATGATGTTCAAAGATACCGCTAAGAAACTATGGAGATTTTCTAGTCTACTTATACCTTGTGTGCGTGTATGTGTGTGTGTGTGTCTCTATGTGTAAAACTTTAATCTGTTAACTAAAGTTGGCAGAATAATATTGAAGCATGGGAAACACTTTTATTCTAAAAGTCTTCATGCTAAAAATGGAGATTTTTTTTCCGTTTTTGTTTAACAGAAATTTTAAATAAGACTCCATATCGGATTTTAGATCAAGTAATTATGGGATTTTTGTTTAATCTCTTAACACACCTCTAGAATCAAGTGCAAACTTTTAATAAACATAGACTCGGATTAGGTTTGGTTTACTCTATAGTCTTTGTTTGTTGTGGCATTGGACTGCACTGCGTTGGAGGATGTTTCCTGTCTTATGTGTGAACTGTGGTCTGAATTTTTCGGGTGGGAAAGGGACATCTGTACGGATTTAAGCTTATACTCGAGTCTTTGATTTCATCTTCACTGTACTCAGTGTTTTCCTCAGGTAAACTTGTTTTTGACATTTGGAAGGGAGCGTTCCAAACTCATTCTGTTTATTTTAATGAGCTGAATATTTCTACAGGTGAGTTCATGTCCTCTATTTTTTTTTTTAAATTGTATACCAAGTAATAATTCAAACTTTGATCCGAAAACCAAGATATTCTTCGCAGCAAAGATTGGTGAAACTTTGGCCTCCATCTTTTCTTCTTAGCAACTCGAGTAGATCCCAGTTGGGGAGTGGGACTGGACAGAAGCAAGACATTCAGAATGTCTTTAAGTGAAACACTAAAGTTATTCCTATTTGTTTATCTTTTCTGTCACACCAGCTCACGTTTGCACGTTGTTCTGCGACAGGAAGGTTAGCGTAAACACTAAACAGGTCTGGATTACCTACTTCAAGCCTGTAAACATCTTTTTAATATTGATACTGCTGAGATGCATTTCTACCATCATACAGTGAATAAAACATCCTTTTTAAAGAATTATGTTGATTAAAAAAACAATAATTCCCACTGTAAATACAGAGGAATGCAAAATCTAAGTACAGTAATTTTTTTTTATTGTGAAGCACTACCTTTTTGCACAATTTCAAGCTAAGATGTTTTCAGGGGTTTCCCTCTTCAGTCTTTTTAATGATCTGTAAACTCTTAACATTTGTGCACAAGTGCTACATCTTTACAAATCCTGGTTTTCTTACAATCTGTATTCTTTTTCTTTGCAGATCTTTTCCATTTTTTTATATTACAAAACTTTTTTTTAATGTGGCTGATATTTTGAGCTTGGTTTGGGAAGAAAAAGTAATAATGCTGCCCCCATTTGGCTTTGTTTTTCTTTATTTTGTCCTTGGGCTGCAAACTACCAAAGTTTTAAATCATAATGAAACTCTCTGTGTTTAAAGCTAAGAATACACCATTGTTTACCCTTATGGGTTCTTCTTTTAGCTCTGAGAGATGCAATGCAGCAATTTTCAAGGTTCTTCATCAGTTCCTGAACCAAAATGTCACCCAGCGTTTCTGTTGCTGATGTTTTGTGTCTTTATATTCTTCAGGGCAAAAGGTTCAAAGTTGATTTTTTTTTTTTCTGTCTCTTATTTATGTAATCTTTTGTGTTTAAAGTTTGCATCCATGTGTGAGTTTGAATCTTTATTAAACCATGTGAGCTTATGAAACACCATGACACAGGAGCTTTATGTAAATGGCTTCTTTTCTTACAAACTGCAGATCTCATGTAAATGCTCCAATTCTTCATTGTACTGACAATTTTTTTTTTTTTTTTTAGGTTTAAAAGATTTAGTTTTTCTCCAAGAGTTGAAAAGAATGAATCAATAAAACATACCCAGAAAGTTAATAGCTGTTTTGTTCTCCTTTTCTCATCAAGACTGTGCGCTGGAGGGTGTCAGAAGAAACATTTCACTTTTTTTTCTATTTTTGTTTAAAGAAATGTTTTTGTTTTTTTTTGTTGGGGGGTTTTTTATGTGGCTTAGTCTTTCACTCGAGGCTTTTCTGGCATTCTTTGAATAAATACCTCCCAAGGTTTAATGAGGAAGATCCCAGAATGGCTTGAATGAAGAATTGGCTGATGAGTAAACAGGTCTTTATTTAGACTTGTCAGATGCGCTGTTTGATCACTTGTTGGCTTTTTAGCTGCTGTGTCGAACAAAGGAGAAGGCTCAGATGAGGTTTTGTTATTTAAACCAGAACAAGGACTCTGGTGCGTTCCAGCCTGCCCTCTGTCTGCTGTCACGTTGAGAGCTGTGGGAAACGGAGACGGATGGAGGGCTGGCTCCAGCCACTCCTCTTCTTCTGCTCAGACTAAGTGCAGCTGCAGTGGCATGTCCCCCGCGTACAAGGCACAGCGATTGAAGGCTGACCTGCTGCAGACGAAAGCAAATCTGCAACCCTTTGACACGGACGCGCCTTCTTGCTGAACGGTGCCGAGCCACAACAACGGAGGAGTCAGACGAAGCAGTCTTGACAGCTGCTGGTGGAAGGTTCTGCTTATTTGTGGCTGACAGAAGATGCAAGAAAGACAGATTATCATCCATGATCCATTGACCTGTGACAGAGACAATCAGCTCGCTGCCATTCACAGATCACAGCAGTTTTCTGTCTAAATGCTGGTTTTGCGTTCAGGGAGAAACTGATATGCATCGAATTAGCCTTTAAAGTGCAGAGGATTCCCTGAAGCCTTACCATATTTAAATCTAACTAGTAAATGTTTTAGTATGCATGCAAGGTTTTTCAATATCCTTCCTGCAATGGTGCCTGTTCACAGATTTATGCCGTACTCCCCTGATCTTGAGTTTGTTCCTGTTGGCTGTTTTCAGCTGTGGGTTGACGTTTCTGCTCAGATTCACTCGGTGAACATTCAAGGACAGACCAGCTTCTGCCAAATGCCAGTGATAAATATCCGCCCCGACCGACAAATCATATTTACGGTGTGTCAGCGATGCCGACGGCTGCTTGACTGATGCTAGTCCACGGCCTCATCTCAAGCATTCCTCTTCCTCTCCACCAGCACCACCTAATGTGCCACAATGGACTCCAGGAAGGGCTTTTTTTCCCAGATGTTGTGATCTATATCTCTCCAGATGAACATGTGCATACAGTTGGGTTCAACGTCACAAATCAGATCAGTCACTGTTTTTGGCAGAAATATAGAAAACAAATTGCTAATCGGAGAAATAAAAACTCAACAGTTGACAGATGCATGCTGCTCTCTGTAACCGAATCAATAATTTGGAGATATTTGGGTTAAATCATAACAGTGGAGTTCAAACAGTAAATCATTTCGTTCTATAAATAAACAGGTTTGAAACAAACAGGCGTCAAATGGGATGAAGGCAGAAAGTTTTGTACCTGCAGATGGGTCAGAACAACATACTTTGACTTAATAGTTGATTGGAGAGATTCAGAAGTCAAGAAAATGATCTGCTCAACTAAAATATACCTAATGCTTTGGAAAGGAAACCAAAACCAGAAAAAAAGTAGAAGGAAACAGGAAACCACCATTCAAAGAATGACCACGGTCACAAAAGTGATAATTAGTTGGTCTCCAGTTGTCTGTTAATGCTGTAACATTTGCTGCACTGTTAAATATATACAACAGGCTTTACAAAGCTGATCTGAGCAAACACAGATTCAGGAAAGAGGCCCTGACTGCTGCAGTCAAGTCAGCAGAAATGTCCTCCAATCCAATAAATATCCGTGGCTCATCCTGCAGAACGGCACATTGTTATTCCAAACAGGAACCAGAGCGCCGGGCATCACAAGACCATGGACATGCTGTGATGTGCTCGGAGAGATGTGCTCAAAAGATATGTATCTCAAAAATCAAACGTCAAACAGGCAAGTTTGATAATAATGACAATAATTTATTTATTCATGTAGAATAAGAATCTTTGGCAGTGGAGAACAGGAAATGAGGGTGGCTTTTAGGAAAACATCTCAAAGTGGAGTGTTGCATGAAAAAGCCTGGCACGGCGACACAAGTCCCAACTGTGCGCTGCTGGAGTGCAACCTGTCAGACTGGTCAGCGTCGTATTATGACCGCGACCCTGTAGGCGCTGGCCGATGCTGATCTGATTTAGTCTGAAGGGAAAACTGGCCTGGCCTGCAGATGGGAAGAGTTTTTAAGACACAGATGGATAATAAAATAAAGTGTCGTTCTGAATTAGTCAAAGTGAAATCTGGCACAGATGGTCTTTTATAACAATTTGAGTTCATTGACACTCGTGTTAATGAACACGACCTCTTGTTACCCCCACATTGGTGAATACAATTCTGAAGGGCACGAAATAATACAAAAACATTTTAAAAAATGAACAGAAACATGAACTCATTTAGTAAAGAGGGAGTAAAACCACTTACTGAACTGAACTGAGTGGTTCATTCATCCTTCAGATTCACATAACACTGACATCTGTCTACTGGCATCAGTCTGAGACATTTATCTGCTTTCTCTTTCAGTAGGATGCCAAATTCATTTTCAGTCCTCGCACATTTTATTCCTTCTTTCATGCGAAAAGATAAGTCTGCATCAGAAAGCAGCACTAATTGCACCTCTTCACCCTGAAGACAGGGCATGTAAGGCCTTTTCAGTATTTGCCAATGACTTGATAAAACCAAGTACAGGAACCAATCAGAATGCACCAACACAGCATTCGTCACACAGCTCACAATATGAGGGGAGAGCTGGGGCAGGGGAGGGTGAACGCATACACACAAACATATACACACATATATGTACACACATACACTGTGCACACTGTGCACAAGCCAGACGAGGGCTGTTCAACACGCCCAACTGGGGGAAAAAACTGACGTTAAATTTCTTTCAGTCAGCTAATACAGTTCAGAATACTGTTGAAGGTCCATTCAGTCATTATTAATAAAGTCAAACAGGACTGAACACCAGAAACTTGCTGTTTCATTTCCATTCAAAGAACATTAAAGCTTCATCTACACAGATAACTCATTTTCACAATACTGTTGGAGGTCGGGGAGTTCGGCTGCTCCACGCCTGTGCAAAAATCTGTCGGAGGCCACTTGGGGTCACTGTTGCACAGTTGCACATTAAGGCTGACAAGGTGATGATGGCACAATTTGTGATGAGACCCAAATGGGAAGAGTCTGAAAACACAGTCTCGCAGAGCTCACCGAGATGCATCTGGTCCATGTTAAATAACTCAGAGCTCTTAGTTTATTAATGAATTCTCCCACTGCCACGATCCAAAGTGGCTTGGATGAGCGAAGAGGTCGAGGGCCGGAGGGAGGGTTGAGAGCCAGAGGGAGGTCACAGTGTGACTTTGCTGAGTCTGACCGAGAGGCTGGAGCGATGCTGAGCGCGAGGAAGAGTGGAGCTGCAGCGGCTCCTCAGCTGCACGGGTCGACCGGCCGAGCCTCGAGCGCGCAGCAGGAAGTCGAAGTTGGCTGAGGTGTTCATGGCGTAAAAGACGTTGGCGTTGTCAGGAATCACCAGCTCTGAAAGACATTAAAGAGAAGACCAACAATATTAAGAAGCTGTCAGTGATGTATTTCTAAGTGAGATCAAGATCAAGTAATCGGCAGAGAATATAAAATGTCACTAAAGTTTAAATCTTTGTTTTTTTGTGTGGTTTGCCTTTACATTACACTTTTTGGCAGCCATGTTTTTACCTTTCTCCTCAGAGATGACCTGCACCAGCTCAAATCCCTCCTCTGGCTCCACCTCCAGGTTGTGCTTTGCCATGGCTCTATTTATCACAGCTGGGGTCTTGTCCTGACTGGTCAGCTATTTAACAACAACAAACATATCAGGTTACGCCTGCTTCATCGCAGATTGCCTCGAAAATGCCAAGCTCTTTTCTTTTGAAAACACAAAACTTGTGTTTTCGCTCACCAGGATGCTCTTGTACAGATTGCCGTTGCCGTGCTCCAGGCTGACTCTGATGATGCACGCGTCCTGGGCTTGGGTGTTGTACGCCGGGGTCTGACTCGGGGAGCAGGGCGACATGGGCGTGAGGGAGATGCAACGCCTGTGGGTGCCGGGACGCCCGGGCAGCGAGGGCGAGGCGGGAGTCATGGAGCCGCTGGCGGTCGATGAGTTGGTGTCCATGGAGTGGAGCGAGGTGCAGGACGATGACTCTGAGAGCTGAGGAGAGACAGACATGGTCATCATGTACCAATGTTATTTGAGGCAGCAGCTGAAGAGAGAACAAACTGAAACAAAGTGATACTTTTGCAAGTTTTAAAAAGTAAAAACAGTTGACTCATTAGAAAGTTGCATTCTTCTTGCATTTCTGTTTGTTTCCCTTCCTCCTTCCAGTAACCATAGAATCATGACATCCAGCTCAGCAATGTTTTGCACCAGCAAAACATTTTTACTTTAAAACTTTAAAACTTTTTACTTTAAATGTAAAACAATGTCAGATAACAGACTCATACATTCATGGAAATGATAAGAAATAACTCTATCTGAGGGGTGACGTGTGTTTTTTTTTTTTAGAATAATTATAATTTATTTTCTTTATAAACGTCTCTAAGAAACTTATTTGACTGCAAACTTTAACAGTCACTATATGATTTCCACTAATGTAATTTCTTTTAATACTCCACATGAAACATGTCTAATTATTCCAAGTTTTTGTTCCTTTGCACACTGACCTCAATAAATGTTTGCATAGCATGTTTACAATTTTGTCTCATTTTAAATAACATTTGTGCTGTTATTTGTAGTATATTATTGTTTGCAGTTTTTTCCCACTTCTTGCAAATAGTCTGTTTTTTATGGACAAAATAAACATTCACCTCTTGTTTTTTTTATTACAGCACTCCTTTGCATATTTCTCTTAATCTGAGTAAGCTTTTTTATAAACTGTGCAGTTTGATTCTCATGTTTTAAATTTACCCTCGCTGTACTGCATCTCATTCTTATCCTTCATGTTGTGTGAATATACACTCTTCTACTTACCTTTCATTTTCTCCTGGGTGGGACAGAAACGGCTTATTTTGTTCTATTCCTGACAACCAGCTTGGTCGTAACTCACCTTGTTTTGACTGGAGTCGGCATTGTGAGTCGGACTGGCGAGCCCCTCGTTGTCAGACGGACTGCTGGAGTCGTTGGACGACACACTGACCGAGTCCATGCTCTCTCCTGAGCTGCCAGTAGGAGGCGAGCGCGGCGTCTCTCTGACTGGTGAGCTGGCTGTGCTGCTGTCTGGCCCGAGAAACAATCTGCCCAGTGAGGGAATGGGAGCTATATGTTAGTAAAATAAAGTTATGCTTGGATGTGACTGTAACCCCCCTCGGATCTTTGGTCGTTCATCTGTTTTGCGAGCGAACTCACAGGCTGATTCTCTTCACCATGCTCTTTCGAGGTTTGGGTAAAGTCGGGCTGCTGTCGCCAAGCCCTTCGATCTCACAAGACAAGGCGTAGCTGTAAGACAGAGCAGTAAACCTTGAATATCATAAAACTTTAATAAGGCATGTGCGCTGCGAGGCAGAGAGGTGAGCAAAATCAACACAACAGATCAGTGAGGAGTGGAGAAACGGTAGGGAGAAAGAAGCTTATCGAGTGTTTTTGAGAATGAACAATAGATCCAACAGATGATCATTTGATTGTTGACACATTTAGGGGACGGGATAGAGTGAGAGAAAAGCAGCAGTACCTCTCCTCCTCACTGAGTTGAGGTTGGTTCTTAAACCAGCGGAGGAAGGCCGGGTCTGCAGTCAGGCAGTAGCTGTTACAGGCCGACTGGAGCAGCTTGATCTGGGCGATCACCTCAAACTCCTGCACAGACAGAAGGACAGAGGGACGGTCATCAAAGGCAGAAAAATGCCTCACATCAGAAAAGCCATTTGCAGCCTTCATGTCAGCCAATGAATAGGAGGATCCCTCACCCTGCGTCTCTTCTCAAAGTTAATCAGGCCCCCCTGTGGACACAAACACACAGAGAGCGTACGGTCAGAGCGTGGGGGCATCACATACAGGCGACCGCTCAGAATAACAGCATGTTGCGCCGATTGGGACGGCAGCAACACGGGCATCAACATCACTTCTGCAAGGTTCTGTTCACTCACAGCAAACAGACAAAACCTGCATTTTTTTTTATTTACCTCCACAATGTCTGGCAGGGCTGTGTCCAGCATGGTCAGATCAGTCAGAAACGTCCCCAAGTACGGTATTGTCCCTTGCATCGCGCCCTGTGGAGAAACGTTTTTTGGTCACTTTAACAGTAAATAAGATATTGCATTTGATCTTATAATATTGGTTACATGTATTTCTAATATTGAGATAAAAAAAAACCTCTCAAATTTGACAAACGTCAGTTAATTTGTAGAAAGTGAGCAGACAGGAAGCAATTTGTGGCTTCTGTAATGGCGCGTTAGTCTTCTTTCTTAGCTCTCTTCCTGATGCTGCTGGAAATTTTAGATTTTGCTGCTTGCTGCTTTAATTTACACTGAGCTGTTGACAGATGGCGAGGCAGGCCTGTAAATTACAGCCCCGACTTAATGTGCGTACAGCACACGGTGCATTGGATAAACAAAGCCAAGTATGTGGCTTCAGCATCCTGGAGAGGCAAGAATTCTCCTTTCACTACATTGCTCAGGAAGAATGTGTTGTTTGCATTTTTCTTTTTGTGTCAGCCGCTTTTGAAAAGGGAGAAAAAAAAATCCATCTGTCTGGTTGTTGTTTCTGAACTTCACCAGGGATTCTCTCACCATTTCCTTCTGCAGCTGCAGTCTCTTGTGGGTGCGCTTTTGGTGATCTTTGGCACAGCTCTCCAAACTGGCAAACTTTGAAGTACCTTCCTGTGAATGAACAGAAAAAAAGAAAAAGGTTTTCACCTGAAGTTTGACGCCAGTTAAATAGGATTTAGCATTTTGGAATTTAGCTGGGTCGGTGGGAGGCAATCTGGATCCGACTTACCCTCATGAGCAGCTCTCTGCTGGTCAGGTAGTTGTTGTGGTCAGAAAAAATGTCTGAGAGCTCCTCAAATGTCTGCATGCTGTCTCTGCATCAAAAACACAGGCTTATTTCAGCAAACCGGATCAGAAGCAGGTGCTAAACTACACGTGCAAACCTCCCCCCCCCCACCAAACAAACAGTAACTTGCTCCCAGGAAGTTCTGCCAAAAGTCCGATTTGTTTAGATTATTATGCACACTTGAGAGGCTGAATGCTTACTTGTGAACACAAGCCCATACTCTTTTCAATCTGTACAAAGGGTTGGACTGCAGTGCCGACACAATCGCTCTCAGGGACGAGAAGTTTTTGCGTATCCTGCACTCCTGCGCCGAGACACCAAACAAAAGGTCACAACATGGCTCACAACTTTTCGTTTGTATCTGGGATGCTTCTGGGACTTTTCCTGACCTGGGCGATGTCTATCCAGCGCTGGATGACCCTGGCCCTGACATGGGGTCTGAGCTGTCTGTGCTTCAGCACCGTGTTCACCACGCAGGCGGCGATGGCATTGAACTGGGTGATGGTGGCGCGGATGGTGGGAGCGCTGTGCTTACTGTCCTTCTTGTCCCTCTGGGACCAGATGGAGCCCAGGCAGTGGTGGGGGACGACCTTCTTAAACAACAGCTGGAAAGAAAAGATACAGAAACTGCTGCTGAGTATAGCTGGAGGTGCTGTGAGTCCGGCACAGAAGTAGCTGAATTTTCATAAAAGAGCAGCATAAGTTCAAGTGGCTTGAGTAATTTCTCAATAAATATGAACACAAATTAGCCAGTATATGTGGTACTAATGGATATTTGGTGTTCTAACAGTTCAACGTTGTGCAGATTAGATTATATGGGTATTTGAACAAGTTTCTAATGTTTCCCTTTGTCGTCCCTTTCTTTTTCTCAAAGTTTTATCCAATTACTTTTGCTTGTCAAAGTAAGGTATCAAAGAGTTGGTCGGAAAGTCTGTGAAAAGGGGCCAAAAATTGAAAGCCGAGCAAAATGTTTCACTTTATATAGATCTACATATCTACATACATCTACATATTTCTTATTTTCTAAAACATAAAAAAGTATTTTGTTACTTTTTAAGAAAATGTTTTCTTAAAATATCCGAGCAAGATACGTTTCTGTGAGGCTTTTTAATTCGCCCTTTTTGTCACACGTGATTCGTCAGAAGAAATTTTCCTCATCTGGTTTCATAAATGGTAACAAAACTTTTTCAGATCTGCTTAATAAAATGAGCTTCTCTGACTTGACTAGGGTACATCAATCAATTTTGTTTTTCAAAGTATTTGATTTTAAGTAAATGTATGAAATTCCAAAGTTTTCTTGTGGGCTCATTACATTAAAATATTTCTGAATTTTTCTGATGATGTTGTTCAGAAAACCTCCAGCGGCCTCCTGTAACGATGGCTGCAACTGGAGGGATATTTCAGAGGAAATGCACCGCAGAGATGTGCAATGTTTCCATTTCCTCTCCCTCCTCTTACCGCATCCATGTAGGTCAGCTGCTCGGCCACCAGGTCAGCCTCAAACGACAGGAAGTCCTCCTGGACCTCGATTTCCACCTCTTCTTCCTCCCCAAGGCAGAAGGAGCTGTTTCCCTGGAAACCAACTAAAAACAGACAAAAAAATAGATAAATTATTAGACTCCAAATAAATTAACAAAAAACAAAGAGGAAATTAAACATAATCATAAAAGAGAACCACTGATACCATCTGTTTCGTCCATGTTGGCCTGACCCTGCAGCTGCTCCAGCAGACCCTCGGCATGTCGGAGAGCCTCTGAACCTGGCAGAGCTTTGCGCAGGTACTCCATCAGCCTGTGGAGGCAGGGGTAGTCCGGAGGCTCCTGGAAGTCCTCTGGACACTGGTCTAACCAGGCACGCAGGACGGAAGCCAGGGCGCTGTCGGTGCACAGAGACGGACGTGTGTAATTAGTGACCGATGCCAACGGGAGCTCAACTGGAACTGACGGTGACGTATTAAAACTGAGTCTCACTTTCTAATGGCTTCACTGCTTTCAGTGCCTTCCTGATCATTTTCTTCCACACTCCCATACCTGCCAAAGAATTTAAAAAAACTCAATTTAAACTTGCAGTCTTCCTTTCACCATCATGTATATCATGTTCTTTTTTTTTTTAATGCAGATTAAAAAATTAAGAAAAAAAATGTATCCGGCCTACCTGTCCAGCAGCAGCTGCAGGACAGTCTGGGTGCTGGCGAAGGCTCTGTAAGTGGAGAGGAAGATGGAGGTGTAGGTGAGGTCGTTGTCTCCGAAAGCCGTTAGCAATGTCTCCACCAGGCGCTCCAGAGTCCCGGCGCGGATGCTGCGGATTTTGCAGGTTTCCAACTGGCTCACCGTGTGGCCGGGAGGCAGGCGATCACCCTCCGCCTAAACACAAACACACACCTTCAGACCGCTGCACCAGAACACACTCAAACACCTGCTACGCGTGTCCTGCTCTGGTCACTCAGATGGAACAAGTAAGTCCGAAAATTTTACTTTAGGTTGAATAATTTACAGCAGGAAAACTCCAACAGTCTGAATTTGTAACTTTCATGCCAATAGTTTTTGTGAACATTTTAGATTTCTAATTTTATCAGCTTATCTCCAAACCTGCTCATTTTTGTATCAGAGCTTATAGACTGAAAGTTTGAGGAGAATATCTCCTGAAGTTTTGAGTTGGAAAGTTGGAGATTTTTCACCATTTTTGGATACCAATGTGAAAAAGCCAAACCTGGGATATAAAAAGGAAAACAGCGAAGAAGGAAGTGACAGAAATTAATACACATATTAATAAAACATGCAATTATTTATCATAAGATAGATGATTAAAATTACAAAAATGCAACATTAAATAAATTATGCAAAAGAAATTGATGAAAAAAACCCCAAATCATGCTGAAGTAAATTCAAATGCAGATCTTTCCCCCACCCTTTTTTGAGTTCAAAGTTGAACCAAAGGACCTTTTGTACCAACCATTTATCCCTTTTTAGTCCCGGAGGACGTCTCGCACCGTCCAGAGTCACAAATGTAAATTTTAAATTTTTAATAGTTTTCTCATAGTCGACTGGAAGCAAAAGGACCAGCTGGAGGTAACTTCATCGAGTTATTTTGACTTCGATCAGAGGTCATGTCTCACGTTTCGGAAATAGACATGACTATTTCCGAGGGATCAAAACCATGAAAAATTTAATCAATAAAAAGTTCTAGCAATATAAGGAACCATTACCTTTATCTCTAATTCTGATTTTGACATTTTCATGATCATTTTTATGCTGTATATGAAGATGCCTACATACACAGGAAAACAAATTTGTATCTTGTGGTTCAAATGTGTACAAAATGGCAGCAAAACAATTTGAAATTGTCATGGAAAACAGCAAATGGATGAACAACCATCCCTTTATCTTTGGGATGGTTTATCCTTTATTTTTATCTTTGCACTTAATAAGTGCAAAGATAAAATTAAACACTTTCAAGGGCTTGCATGATCTCACAACAGGTTATTATAATACCACTGCTACATATTGTGCTAATATCTGGAGTATTTAATGAAATACTTTCATGTGTTTTTATTTATTAGCATGCTCTGTACAATGCCTCAGACATTAATGACACTGTCTAATTTAGTACTATAGGAAACAGTGAACATGTATTTTCTGGTTGCGAGCTTTACTCGTGACATATTTCTCTGTCGTGTTCAGAAAAACAAGAACACGTCGTGTTAATAAGACACAAGGTTATAAATTACAGTCTGAGATAAAAATCAATCCATCTCTGATAACCAAAGAATGAGGAGGAAATGGCAACGATAGCCGTGACCTATTTTTAATCCCAGTTTCTCCAGATGTGTCCGACTATTGTGTCCGAAGGGGAATCGAGTGAAAAACAGGCAAGGAGAGACTGTGGGAGGGCAGCACATAGGAGCACTGAGAGGAGAGAGACCTTGGTGAAGTTAGTGCGCTGCAACAGGAAACGCTCCAATCTGCTTTTAATCACAGTGAAGCCCCTCCTCCACCGGCCCTCCAGACACAGAGGAGGACAGCGGCAGAGCAAACTTCTCCCACCACTCCCCTCTGATAAAAGCCTAAACACGTAACAATATTTCTATCTATACGAGTTGAGTCACCTCTGGGTCACACAGAGACTTGAACATCACAAATCGCAGCGCATGAAAATAAACGAGATTTTGCCCATTTGAGGTCCTGTAAACTGAACTTGTTAAGAGCTGCTTTCTCCTTCGCTGACGATCAATAACTTCCAGGGAGCGTACTGATGGGTCAGCTGGAATTTTCTCCTGCTTTCCGTGGTTGGTAGCTGGCACTGATCAAAACATCCACTTTATTTTAATTAAGCTGTAGCACAGTCGGTGCCTCACGCTACTGTCAATACATCAATAGACCCTTATAACTGCAGGGCTTTTGTGTTACTGTGCAGCTTACTCAACAAGTTCCCCAACATGCCCCATACAAAACACAAAAAAACAAAAACACAAACGGGACAAAATACAAGACTGATTTATGTCAAACAGAAACTCTGTGAAAACGTCTAAAGCAAGCTAATGCCCTATAATTTGTCCCCTCTGTGCTGCATAATAATACAGCCCAGAGCGTCTTATTATGCAGGGCATAATAGCAGAGGAAAACAGTAATGCCTCATATTCTCTGGAAAAGCGTTTAATACTCTGTTTTTTCCTCCGTACCAGCATTTGGTAGAACGTGCTTCCCTGTGTGGAGAAACAAGCAGCTTTACCAGCAGCTGGAAAAGTCAGGAAATCACAAGCTCAAGCAAAACAGTCCAAGTGGAGTGAAACTGTTGCTTTTTTTTTTTTTTGCTTTTTTCTTTTAGCCAGCAGCTTAACTTAGGCTGTTGCCTAAATTAAGCTGGCTTAAAACATTAAAACAACAACAGTGGTGTCAAACGGCTGATTTAAACAAAAAGGGCCAGTCGAGGCGTTCTGGTTTTAAACTCAACAACAGATAGCTTCAACAAACCATCTGTATATAATCAAATTTATAGCAGTTTCAACATACCAAAAAAAAAACAAAAAAAAAATCTTGGGTTTTACATTTTTGCAGCAGAAAGCCGGGAAGGAAGAAAAGCATCAGGAGTTCATGTGTCTGCTTAGGTTTGCTTTGAGCCTGCGCTCACAACCGATTATATCAGGTCATATTTTTTTACGGTCTCGTCATAGCCTACTGTAAAGAAATGTGGTTATATGACTGCAGTATAGGTATTAGCAGAAGGTCACTCAGAGATGTCATGACTTGATAGGAGGTCGTAACCTGTCATGTTTCATAAGAATCGACTGGAAAAGCCGAGCCAAAATAAATGGAAAAAGGGTTTAACAGAAATATATATTACACAGATAAATTAAATTATACATAAGAGAGGGAATTTCATGCCTCCTTTACTTTCTTTTTTTTCGTACAGAGAAAGAGAAGCTGATATCTATTGGTTATGTACAAGGTTATGGCAAAGTAGGAAATGTGATTTTGAGACTCCAATAAAACATAAAGTTTCTTTTTGGTCAGGGGTCATAAGTGCTGATCTTATGTAAGAGTTAACTGGCACAAATTGGCATCGGAACTACATTAAAACAAAAGTATCTTCAGAAAATGACATACGAGATCTGAGCAATTTATGATATATGTACATTTTTGGATTTATCAAAATTACCAACAAAAAAAAAATTGATTCGGGTGCAAAATGAATGCAAGAGGGAACAAAATGGCCGCATAAACTGGTAAAAGCGCGACTCGACCCGACACTGGAAAAGCTTGACCAGGTGCAACCCTTCATGTCAGACTCACCCCCAGCCATCTTGCTCCCTTGTTGGCCGCCTGTTGAATCTGAACCCTCTTCAGTGTCACATTGTAGACGGCTCCTTCCTCAACTTCCTCCCCCCAGTCCTGCACCGAGCTCTGAAAAGAAGAGGAAAAATATTATTGAACCTCTTGCAGGAGAGGAGGGACCTCATGTTGAGGATTAAGAGATAAAACAGCTTCCAGTCAGCAGCAGCAGCAGCCTCACTTGCACAAATGTCAATGCGATGACTTTAAAAAAAACAACAACAAACAAACAAACAGGAATTGACTTTTTAGAGACTGGTGCAGAAAAAAGAAGCAGAAGCTTGAACACACACACACAAAAAAATCAACCACAGAATAAAGTGAAACGAAGTAGGGAGAGAGGAGTGCAGTAAAACATAAAGAAGGACCACACTCCCCCCAACCCCCACCAGTGCAGCAGCCTGCCAGGCCTCCCTCCCTTTTCCTTTACTCCCTCTTTTATTCCACATCCATCTCTTTCACCGCCTGTCTCTGGAGTTGAAATCTGGCTTGGATTGCTTTCTCAGAGCTCAGACAGGCAGAAGATAGCAGGCTAAGTGAGCAAACTCTCCAGAACAAACACCTAGATTCTCACTTTTCCTCTCTGCCGACGCAAATGCCTGTTTGGCGAAGCTCAAAGGAGCATGGTCGCAAATGTGCGCCGAAAGAAAAGAGTGCTAAGACTACAAAGATTTGTTCTGGTCTTGTCGCCAAAGAATGATATGTTTGTATCTGCATGTAAGTTACTTCCAAACACGAGAGTGCATAAGCAAACAGAGCGAGCAGAGCGTAGTCATAATGCAAAACTCCTGCTTGGAGAGAGATCTGCTGAGGCATCAGCACACGGAGACAAAAACAAAGGCAGGGCTGGCTACGAAGAAGAAGCACTGGCCAGATATAAACAATCAGCTCGCTGCACTTTCTGGAGAAATCCTTAAGAATACAAAGACAACACCAGCCAAGATCCTTCCCGCTCTCATTTACACAACTCCATGGCAAAGTCCACTTCTACTCCTCAAACAGAGGGCCAGTCGGTAAAGGGATCAAGGGTCAATGTTGCCATTAACAGGCTCAATAGTCGGTCTAGGAGGCCCATGACTGGGCTGTGTTTGGGTTTTAACAGAGACATGGGGATGTGAAAGTGAAAAAGCAGACACACACAGACACACAGACACACACACACACACACAAAGATAAGAGAAAAAGTACGAATGATTTGCAAACACACAGGTCAGAAATACGTCCCTGCCCTCGCGACTCCCCTGACCCGCTTCTGGCTGTCCGGCCGACTGGCGCAGAGACAGATAAATACATCAGTGGATGACTCATGCAGTCCACTCACTCCCAAAACAATAGCGGGAGGTCTTAGTGCTGCTGAGCTCACAGTCCTGCACACACACACACACACACATACACGCACACTGTCGTCTGTTTTTTCATGATGGAGGTGTGTTTTGGTGCGACATGTTTGAAGGCTCATTTTGAGGCAGCATTCCTGGAATTTTGAATGCAAATGGAAACCAAAACATTTCCATTTACACGTGAAGTTATTCGACAACAGCGACATTGTAGATAAAGTTCACAGAGGCTGCAAGTGATCCAACCCAACAGAGAGGTGAGCTCTTTTAGAGAAAGAAGAATACTGTCAAACCGTTATGACTTAACTCTCCTGGTGACTTCATTTAGTGTAATGGTGGGTTTGATTTGTCTTTGGATTTGGAGCTTGAATCTGAGCTCGATTTCAGCATTTTCTAGTTGAAAGTCAGGAAGCGAGTGGGATTGCTATTTGCTTCAGCATTGACTACCAATAGAAATAGAAATAAAAAATGGATATTTCTCTGTATTTTACATGCTCAAACATTAAAAGAACATGCTGATAAATAGATACGATGTAGCACTATGTGTGTTCGTGGTTTAATGAGACACTAAGTGCTAATAAATAGCTGCTACCTGCAGCATTTGCTACATTTTATATGCACAACAGCCATGTTGGATGCTGAACAAGCAGCTGCTACCCTGAAATTGTAATTCTGCCTTCAGGGGATGTTCTCGTTGTTCTCATAAATTCATTTTGAAAGCATAAAGATATCACATCATTAATCTAGATAAGCTGAACGCAGAAGTGGTGAAGATTGACTTCTGAAGAGAACTCAAAAAAAATCCCTCTATGCCAGCCCTTTGATGCAAACTTTTAAATCACTCTCAAGGCTGGCGGTTATTTACAAAGAAAGCAATTATTACTTAAACACCATTGCTGTTATTTGTGGCGCAGCACAAATAATCGTCCTGTATGCAACATGCACCAGAAACAAACCATAAGGGATGAGGTGTAAAATTCAATACGATACCATGTACTATAACCTCTATGAAATATATATATATACCACTTTATTTCATGTCAGAACGTTAGTCTGACCAAAAATGTTTTACTTTGATCATTTTCAGTTGTTTTTTCACACAAGAGCATCAGTGATGGTGCACAACCTCCAGCTAACATTAAGGCAAAGATTTGTAGGCTTCTAAGTAAATTCACTGCTAATGTAATAGTTTATATAAATATATATAAATACAAATGTTTTCACGGTTGTTTTGCGGCAGTAAAAGTCAAATTTGATCTTAGTCATTGTAGTTGTTAGCTGTCAGCTTCCAGGTTCAGCAAAACTCCATTTGCACTAAATGAACACACCAAGGGAGTTATAATGTAGATAAGATATTTTTTCTGTTTATAACTGAATCAGAGGACCTCACTTGAAAAATCCGGACATGTCATCGGATCTCCACACAGAATAAACACAAATGTTGCAGATAGGTACACATTAGCATCTCTTCTCTAAAACAGAGACCCGTCATTATCAAATGGTTTCGAGACAACACCCACAATAAAACAACAGTTGTGTTAAATCTGCGGCACATTTCCCCATGCATGTTATTTTTTCCAGGACGCAGCTGGGACCTGTGGAGAGGCTGTTTTTGGCCCCTGGGGGGCTGCGCCAATTGTTCCATGTCTCTGTCACACTGTGGATCCCCAAACAAAAGTTTTTATATCCATCATTATGCAGGCGTCAGCAGACGGGTCGAGGGTTTTCGGCTGAATCAGAGGTCGCTTTACCGAAGTCTGCGCCTCGTTTTTACGCAGCAGCGCTATGTGGGTTAAACTGGGTTTAAAGCACAATAAAAGCAAAAGTGTTCAGCTTCCCCCCTATATTCACTCTCTCCCTCCTCCTCCTCTTTCTTCTTCCCCCCGTTATCAACAGCTTTCCCGAGCATATGTGCCCTTTCTCCTCCTCCTCCTCCCCGAAACCACCAACTCTATAACCTAACCCATCTCCCCCTGCTTTCTAAACCGCACATAACACCACACAGACTGAAAAGCTAATGCAGCCTTTTTTTTTCTTTTTGTTTTGCTTGTTTGTCTTGTTTTGTTTGTTTTTTTTTGTTTGTTTTTTTACCATTTTAGTTTTCCAGGCAAACTTCATGGTTAGCGTTTCTTTCATGGTCCGGGGACAGCATCAGCGCTCCAGAATAATCCAATCAGGGGGTAAAAAGGAAAAAAAAAAAAAAAAAAAAAAAGAAGAAGAAAAAGTGTCCCTTTTTTCAAATAAAGATCCTTTAAAAGTGTTTTTATTCCTCCACACGTTTCTCTCTCTAAAGTCAGACTCCTGCTTCTCTGGTCTGTCAGCAAGCACTCCCTTCTTCCACTGAATGACCGACCTCCTCCTCCTGCTCTGCTCACAACAGTCCCGTTTGAGCTCCGCCTCCTTTTTTGTCTGAGTTTCATCAAAACTGACAACAATGTGCGCACTCGGAGTGGTGATTTGTGCTTTCCGCAGTTTCACTGTTAACATGAAACCTGCTTCTTTGCGAGTGAGAAGGAAATGCTCACGTCCGATCATTTGGATTTTCCTCGCTATCTATTTATTAAAAAAAAAAAGTGGGGGGAGGTCGGGCTGCTTATGGAGAACGAGGGAGAAAAAACACAATTTCAATCAGTAAATCTCATTGCTGTTGGATGCTGAGCCTGGATCATGGAACAAAAGTAGTTGAAAATCAATAATATACAAATAAAAGCAAAAAATAAAAAATCATGTATTGTAGTCAGACCTGATGATGCAGATAATGCTCAAGTTGTGATGGACCTCGAGGACCAAATTAAATCCTTTACTGTAATTATCTCTTCCTGTGCCTTTATTTATTAAAAGTCTCTCCATGCTGAAGCTGCACAGTAGAGTGCAGTAGTGCTTTTCATGAAAAGAGAGACACCCATATTACAAAAAACCTTTCTTGCTTTTGCAGCTAATTTAATATTAGACCATCTAGAGTTAAATGTAGTTGCAGATCTTGGTCAATAAGACATTATTCATGACGTTTTGCCTGTTGAAGTAACAGTTCCACCAACTAACTCTGCCACACCCTCAGTTTAAGTTGACGTTTCAAACACAAATGGTGCAAATAATAGTCATATAGATTATTATCTTCCACCCAGCAGCCGCCTTGTGTGTGAAACATCTGCAGCCCCTCGGCCCCTGCGTGGGACAATACAAGGAAAGCGGCGGATGCCGTCACTGGTACTGTGCATTGTCGATGGCAGCAGAGGAGAATGGGTTTAGTGTGTCAGAACGGGCAGTACTGTTCCACTGTGAATGTGTCTCCACACGTACTCAAACGGCCCACTTGTGTGAATAAACGGGAAGATGTGAATCAAGCTCTGCGCTTGTGAGGGGTCTTTTTGTATCGCAAACATGAAGCAAATGCGAGCAAGTAGACTCATAAACTTATTATGAGCCGTTACATGACAAAGGAAAATTCCTGGGAAAAAGAGAAACATTTTTTGTTCCTGTTGCCTTAAGTTTCAAACAATTCAACTTTATATTTTAAAGTATTGAACTACAGAGGCGTTTTTAATTCACTGTGTGTCTATATCACGTTTCCTGTGTGGCAAACAAGCTGACTCCCCACAGTGTAACCCAATCTATCTCAAGTTGACTGATTGATCTGAGGTTGTGAATGCTTGAATTACATTATGATGTATTGTCTATAATTTTGATATTAAGTTTATAAGACTGGAATACCCTTCCACCTTGACCTTTATTGCATCAGTACGCAACCAAAACGTCACGCTCAGCATCGGCGACTATGACGCACCATCACCCATCTTCGTACACACGAGGTGCCCAGCAGTACTCCCAAACAGCTTGACTCAAAGGTCACCGAGAGGCCAGGGAAGCCTGCTGTACATCTCCGTCAGTCGTTCTCCATGTGTGGTATCAACCAGCGTCAGTTTCTCTTCTCTCTGATTCCTTGTTTCACTGCAAATCTGGCCTGTGTCCAATTCCCAGGCCAAGTTGCCCCCGGTGTCCGCACGGGTCTGGGGAACTCTGGGAAGCCCAGAGGGGCAGTGGGAAGGTTGCGACCCCAGAAGACCTTCGGCCCAGTCCCAGGGGTTATGAGTGTTGGTCTCACAGCGGGACTAATGTCACATGTCCACAGAAAACAAGACATTGGACAAATGTGACAGCTGTGTGTGACGGATGACCGCATGGGTGTGTGCATCCTTCATCTTGGGAACAACACACAGGCTTTTCTCCTCAGGTTCATGATGCGCTATATAGGATTGTTGGCGTCAGATTTAAGGTCATTATTATTGCTTTTATCATTATTATGAGTTGCTATTGTTGAGTAAGGGATTGGTTCAGCTTCTCTGACATGTAGGACTTATGATGAATTAATATTTTACACGCAACGTACAGAAATCGTTTGCTTGCTGCTGCTCAAAACCAGGAGCACTTAAAAACAGGAGCTGGATTTACAGTTACTTAAAGTCAAAGCCAAACTAGCACACAATAACTACTTTTCTTATAGTAAATTTAAAACTATTTAAACTTTTGCTGTTTTCTCAACTGAACAACTATTGTCTGCTTCTGATCACCAGTGTAGTAGTTTCGGACTATAAGCTGTTCCAGACCACAGGAATATTTTGTGGGGAAGCAAGGGGATACCCGGGTGAAACAAGTTGTAAAGAGAAACAAAATGTTTGATACAGAGATAAAAACAAAACAAAACAAAAAAATCATTTCCAGGCTAACATAGTCAGCATTAAAATAGTTTGAATCAGAGTCTCTGACAACAAAAACGTTTTCTTCAAGTGACAGTTTGCTTTCACATTGCTGCAGATAAATGACTATAGATAAATACTACACCAAAAAAAATTCTTAATCAATCAATTATTTAAAGACTGGGGTTGCAATATGTGGTTGGTTAAACCCGAAGGAAAAGATTAGAATAATAAAAAAGATCAGCTTATGCATTTTGGTGTAATGGCAGATATGGCTACTATCCAGTGTCGCCACTAACAGCATAAAGGTTGAATGACTGAATGTAGTGTGAGACACTTTGGGGTCCTTTGCACTTGTTAGTACAAGCTATTTATAATTTATCAAAACCATTTACAATGTTGAAATGGGAACATAAAATAAAAAAAAATACATATAATTTCATTTGCATTTTATCAAAAATATTTATCCTAATAATAAATTGAAAATTCTTTAATCGTAGTACAGCAATCAAACCCGTCTTTGATGAGAAACATTTTGGGTGTTTCCACAGGTATTTAGATTATTTATATTTGATGATGAGCTTCAGGTCTTTGAGGTTTAAAGGTTGTGGGGTTCTCCAAAAATGTCATTATGACACAATCAGAATAAGAAGGTTGGTAAAACTGAAACTATAAAACAAGAAAACAACAGTCAAAAGGAGAACGTATAAGATTGAATTTATAGCTCTATAGTTTTTTTTTTCTTCATTCTTTTCCTTCAGCACTTTTTTTACAGTAAAAATGGGTGGACGGACAATTCAACATTATACAATATCTCTCTATAAATTTGCTTCAGTCTGCAGCTACTAAAAGCCAAACGGTTCAGTGAGGTTGGATGTTTAAACCCCAGCAATAATCCAGCATTGTAATTCAGACCATTTTCCTGTCCAGGTTTTCCTTTCTGTGGATGCCTAGTGATGTAATTCCACTCAGGAAAGTCCTTGACCAGAGCGGATCCTTTCTTAAAATTCCTCATCAAAGGAGTCCTGCCATTATCCGGCCTCGCAAGCGCTGTGCTCCACGGACAGCACCGTGAGCTACAATACCCACAGAAAGGGGACAAAAACAGGAGGAGCACTGCGAGCGCTGTTATTGCACCACAGTGGGGAAAAAAAACGCACATTCCAGGAAATCTCCCGCTTCCTGCCCTCAGCCTCCTGACTCCAGCGAGGCTGCTGTCCTCATACCTGACTGGCTGGGGAGCCTTTCTGCTGGCCTGAAGTGAGGTCATTAAAAACTGACCAGTGAGGGGGAAGCAAAGGAGACCCGAAAGAGATGCGGAGCAGGTAGCAGCAGCAAAAAGCCAGGGATGCTTGACAGCAAGATAAAGATAGCAACTGTGAGAATCCTGAGCTGCGTTTGTGGCATCTCTGTTTATATACGAGATAAGGGGGTCATGTATCAGATAAAGTGCAGCAACACTGTCGAGATTAGCTTGAAAGAACATTATCTCAAGTTTGGGAGCGAGAGACCGAGGAGTTCACAGCTCAAACAGAAACTGAGAAGAACCATGCTGACCGGAAGACAAGAGTGACGCAACTGGACAAGCTCTCCCTGCCTTGGAGAGAACAAATCATTCCTTAATTTTAAACAGGAAAGCGACACGGTAAGAGAGAATAGGAGTATCTGTCAGGGGAAATCTATTAAACCTCAAAACGAGGCACACTCCTGAAATAATCTCTGCTTTTAAGTCGTTTAAATTCTGTGTGTCTGCGTGTGTGCAGAGGAATATGCATGATGCTTTTGCTTTTGGTTGAATGTTTGCGTGTGGTTGATGACTTTGGGTTTCTGAAGCATGCCTCCCAGCAGAGGGCAGAGTTTAAGAGCCGACGTGTTTATCCAGAGTCAGCAGAGATTTTAGTGAGAGCAGTCCGGGAGGGAAGAGAAAAAGAGCACTGGAGTTATAACTCAGGGTCGCAGTGATATGTTTCAGCTTCATAGACCTTACAAATGAGACAATTAAAGCTGAAATTGGGCATTTAAGTGAAAGATAATCAGTGGTAGTGAGAGTGCATGAAGAAAATAAAACGCTGGAGATTAATAGTTGAGACTATCTGGATTTGAGTCCTCCTTCTGCTCCAGTCTCGGTTGAATGAACCTTTTGTCGAAGGAGTTGCATTAAAGCTCAGCCTGCCTCTCTATCCTCTGCTCTCTTATGTCACGTCTCTATTACTCCCCTTAGATCTTTTGTCTGGGCTGTTGTTGAGCTGTCTCTGGTTGGGTGACATCATTCCTTTCCAGTAAAGTCCAAAACTGCAGACAGCCCCGCCGCCCCCCACTTCCCAGTCCTCTCTTCTCCTCCCCTCCTCCTCCAAGCTCAACATGCAAGCTCTCGTAAAGGAAAAATGTTAACTCCAGGTGTTGCATTATATTCTTACAGCTGCCAAAAAAGATTGAGCTTAAATAAAACTGAAATAAAACATGTTTTTCAGACTCTGCGTGGGCTGAAAATCTAGGAGGATTCAAGGGTGATTCAGATGGTCATAAGTTTAGAGGTTTTGGCAATTTAGAGGAATTGCCAAAATAAATAAATAAATAAATAAATAAATAAAAACACTAAACGGTTCCAGAAAACCCTTCCCCCACATGTGCCCTCGAGCCTTGACCCCCCTTGAATCTAAGCCCTGCTAAGCCTGGAATGAATCGGCCTGAACTGGCTTGGATGTCTGTCTGTCTGACCCCGTCAGCTAATGAGAGCTGGACCATCTGTTGCCCAGCGAGTAGATGCAGACCCGAAGTTGTCACATTTGCAACAAAAAAAAAAGAAAAAACAATAATAGTACAAGGCGTCAATTGAACAAGCAGCAAGCCAGCGACGGCCGCTCAAACTCAAAACACCGGAAAACCACAGCAACACACAAATGTAGCAAGAGGAAACATGCTAAAACTTTTTTTTGTTTTTTTTCTTTAAACATTAAGCATCGTGGAGTTCTGGGGTTTTTCTTTAATGCTATGATGCAGTCTCACACGGTTTGTTTACTCAGCTCATGATCACTGTAGGAAATGAAACTGCAGCCAAGCACGGAGGCCGTAATGCAACAGAAAGAGGGCAGTAATTCAACTGAGGCGCAGAAACATGCTTCAACAACACAGCCGTTACCATAGCGTTGACCAAAATGTGACACACTGTAAAGTTTAACAGCATATAAAGCGAAATGAAACTAATGCATGGCTGGGTTTCCTGCGCTGTATTTTTCTGTTTACATCCTTTTTATGACGCAGGGACGCTTTTTTATTCATGGGCATCTGGTGACCTGGGCACTGACTGAATACTAACCAGTCACATTAAAAAGAGCACAGCACAAGTCCTGAGCAAAAAAAAAAAAAAAAAAAAAGAAAAAGAAAAACTTAGCAGTGGCAACTTGATCCCAGTCATGCGTCCTGGCTAAAGCTGCATGTGCTGCCTGAGCGGGAAAAGAGAGAATTAAGTGTGTGCATGTGTTTGGGAGGGGACACCTAACCATAAATACCCCCACCCCAACACACACACACATGCACCCAGATCCTTTTATGTAGCTATCAAGCCATGAAACACACACATACACTTAGTTGCATGTGGCCATCAAGGGCACTAGCACTACCATATGGTGCAATGAATTTCTGCCCCAGTTAAGCGAGTTGCTGTTCTGTTGCTACTCCGAAACAACACGGGGGTGACAGTGACAATGTCAGCAGCATTGACTTTTCACACCAATACCTGTTATATGAACTAATTAGGTCCAGGATCGTGACCTCTGCTGAGCTGCAGGCGCAGAGACAGCTTTACAAGCGGGAGGTCACTTAAGAGAATAAACAGCATCTCAAGTGTTCGACTGATTAAGAAGGTCATGCTTTGCCAATGGTGCAGTTTGAAACATGAGAAACAACAGAGATTTTCAGAAAAAATATGTTTTTTGCAAATTTTGTCAAACCTAATTGAAGTCCGCCGCAGCCAGCTACCTCCAGAAGTCACCAGAATAAAGAATAATAAACAGAATCCACCTGATGATTGTTTATTATGAGAATAAATCCACATGTTCTGCGAAAGCCTCGGAGGTTTACTAGAGAACATTAGTGACATCAGGATCATCATGAAGAGCAAACAGCAAAGAAAACTGAATGAGTGGAGATGTTTAATCCAGGGTTAGGTTGAAAATGAAAATCCTTACATTTCCAGTAAACACCCTTCAGTCCATCATGTCAAGATGGAGAGACTCCAGAGCTCTGCAACCTGCGGCTGCGGACCCACACGTGGCTCTTTGGACCGTCCTCAATTCTCCTAATAACTTTGGCCAAAACTGATATAGAATGAACCATTGTGTTTAAATATAGACATGCAGCTTTTCAGTATTTTATTGGAACTAATTTATGGAATTTCTTCAAGTGATTCACGCTGAAAGTGTTATATTGTGATGATATTAAAGTAAAATGATTTATCATTAATGTTTTTGAGATATTTTTCTTGTTAGTTTTTTTTTCTTCCCTTTTCTTTACATTTTTCTGTCACCAAAAAAGAAAAAAAAAAACCAAAAATGCCCAGATCAGAATATATCCATAAAATGGTGGCTCTATAAAAATGACAAATCCTCACTTATTACAAAGTGAAACAGGATGGTGGCAGCACTATGCTGTGGGGAAGCTTCACTTCCTGAGGTGCAGGCAAACAGGTCAAAGTTGAATCGTGGAATATGGATTGATGGATTCAGCACTAAAAATACAACCGATGGTTAATATTACGGCAAATGCAGCCGGTAAAACATATCTGTCAATATAACTTAGAATCTGATGCAAGACTTAAAACGTGATGTTTAAAGATGTTCATCTGACTGAGCTTAAAGCTTTTTACTAAGAGGACAAAACCAAATATGTTGATGATTTATTGTCGTGTCCGAAGCTGAATTACATTGTTCTCTAACTGGAAGTGGCAGAAACTTAAAAATAAAGTGGAAAAGACAAAAGACGTTTCTACAGGGCTAAAAAAAAAAAAATAATCAAATTTATAGTTTTGTGAAGTTTGCTCAGCAGTATGCGGAAAAGTTTAATGTGTATAAATAGTTTTGCCTAATGAGTTCACCAAAAGGAAGTTTCTGCCTAACTTTGACACGGTCCCAATTACTCTTCATTGTATTAGTGTCAAAACTGAGAAGCAACCAGGTCAAAGGTTATGAAAACCAGTAGCATCCGGATGAATGAACCCCATTTGGAGTGTCGAAATCGTTGAGAAGTCATCAAAACACATGGCAAGCAGAAAGAGCCAAAACATCAGAACTGGAAACATTGAGACGTCACAAAGCTTCGGCATGAAACGTGCTCTTCCCGGCGCAACACGACAGAAAAGGGGAAGAAGGAGCGCCAACTCAGCTTTCTTGTTTTCTTTCAATGGAAAACACAGACTCGTCAAAAATTCTCTGTCATTCCCCTTCTTCTCTTTTCTCCTCAATTTCTTTGCATAAAGTAACTTCTGTGTTTCCGCTAACAGGCCAGCTGAGGTTGTTGAACTGCCCTGCTGGGTGTTATGCACCAACAGGGCTGAGGGGGTAGAGGATATTCCCTCTGCTGGAGCTTTTATTGATGGACTTGTGGCTTAATTACATTGCCCTCTAAGTTGGTAGTAAAAAAAAAAAAAAAAAAAAACCTTCTGAGGCTTTAAAATGAGGTTAGAAGTGTGAGGCAAGACACACTGATGTGTCTAATGTCATTTGGTTAATTGCAATGCATCTGGTATCAGAAAACCCGTTGCTTTCATGTTTTCATGTTACTGAGTCAATGTATCCAGCAGCTTGTGTGAACCGACAATGGTTCTGATAATGACTGACACCTCAGCACTCTTTTCTATGTCTCTGACCTGAACTGTGGACTTAACAGTTTTCTCCAACAGCACGGCGTGGAGATTACAGAGAGGAAACTAGAGCAAGTCTCTGGCTCTGTCGCTCGCACAGTTTCATAACCTCCTGCAAGGAGGCAAAGGTAAGGGAGGAGGGCGGCAAACACCTGACACCTGTAAAGTCAAAGTGCTCTGCGTCAGCACCGGGCAGAGGGTAAACTCATAAACGTGTCTTTTTTAATCACAAAATGTGATCCATTTGGTGGAGAAGAAGAGCATTGGATTTTTTTTTTCAAACGGCGCTAATATATTAGCTCTGTTGGGTGCTAGCATAACTTTATGGAAAGAGCTTAGCTCTCTCAATAATCATGCTGTCAAAACGTCATTCCAGCTGAGGAGGCGATGATAAGTCGACCCAGTGAAAACAGTCACAGGCATGAGCCTCGCACAGCAGAGTTCATGCAAGTAATCTGAGCCTTCAGAGGGTGTCTGCCAGCTAACCTCTACTCTCATCACCCCCTGAAACAATTGGAGGAAACAGGGCCCTGCGATGGGGTTGCATTTTGGCCAGGATGTCAGACAGGCAGCGAGGAGGATGACCTACTGAACTTAAAAAACACTTAAATGCGCATCACAGCGAGAGTGCGAGCCTATCCACATTGAGGAAGGAGTGAAAGAACTACAGATTCAGCTCTGCCGTGTTTCAGGAGTGCAAAACCATCACACCGTTTTAAAGAGCTTCCCCTCCCATCAATATTTTAGCTGCAAAATGGAAAATACAAAATTTGGAGCTGTCAATACTGACAATCTGAGTTTGTCCCTGGCGGGGGGATATTTCCTGCCCATTTGTAGTTTTCTGATCAGCCTGCTGTGAGGAACATGTGGTTGTGTGACTCCAATAAACACTAGCTGCCAGTGGGAACTTCATCAGAGTTGTTTTTTAATTGATCAGACATCATGATCTGTCATATTTTATGAAAACTGGTCCAAATGGTTGTGAAAGCAAAATAAATTGGCATACTTTGCAAAACAATGTTTCCTGATAATGCTACACATTTTAATGAGATTTGAGCATTTTTATGACCACTTGTCTTCATAATTCGCAGGAATACTCAACAATACGAAAAACACAAACCCATACACCATAAATAATGTACGTAAGTATGAAAAAGGACAAAAAGGAGATAGGATAAAGCAAGTAGGAAAGATGGAATGGCAAAATGTGGATGCAAAATGGGGGTAAAATGTGGCAAACTATGATTTGATGATTTCTTTCTTTCTTTTTTTTAACACGTATCGATGAACCTTTTGTCAGAAAATCTCTCATTAGTTCTCAGAGTAACAAAAGTCACAAAAAAAGAATTCATTCTCTCTTTAAAGGTCAAGACTGAGTTTAATTTTAAAATTAAAATATTCTTATGTTTCAGCTTTTCTGTATAAGCTTAATGACACACAGTTTCTGGGGCTATTTGTGATGCCCAGTCTCAGAGACTCAGTTGGTGATAGTTTTAAGAACAACTACATTTGCTACAGCACATTTAAATTCACCAACAAATCCACCTTGTTCCTCATGACAGCAGTTCTTACTTTTTAAAAGTCTAAAATATTTTTTAGAATCACATTTTAAATCACATATTTAATCATAGGCTGCCTGATCCTTTGGCAGCATGTGAAGCAGGCAGGGTTCTTCTTTCAGACATGGAAAGGCTGTTTCTATGATAATTACATTGATGTTACAAAAATTTATTAATTAATCCAATCAAATGGATACTCATGAGAGAATAAGTAAAGACCAGTTTTCAGATTTCACCTTCTTCACTTAGAAAAAGTCTATGTGGAAAACAATGTGTTCATGCACACAATTATCGATAATTTGGTGCTTCTGCAGGTTAATTTCTGCTAAAGTCTTAAAAAAGGTATGTATGACAGCTCTGAAAGTAGCACTAGTAGCATTTATGTTAGCCTTGGCAACCGGTCAACATTTATCATGCTAAGAATAGAATTGGAGAAAAAGTGAAGTCAGTCAGCAAGACGCAATGCCCAAAACACACAAAACATGTAACATGTAGGCGACGGTTATGGTAAAAAATGAATCACTGATTTATGAGAATCCAGCTGTCCTTCGGTCTGTGCCACCAAAGATTGCTGTAGAGTGTGAATTATTGCGCTGTGACTTGTCAATTCAATGCATAAAATGTCATCAAGAAGGAGCCAAGAGATGGGCTGATACTCCCCACCTCGAGTCAGCTGCTTAGGGATTTTTATGCAGTTAATTATGATTTTTCTAGTGAATTAAATAAAATTTTAGTATAACTGAGCAAGATATGACTACTGATAGTTTTTTTTTTTTTCTTTCTAGGATATTTTTCCCATCACTGTCCTTCACTTTCTCAAAGTCACCAAGCTCTTCTCACCAAACAGACCTTGAAAAAGTTACAAACACAGCTGATATGGCTGACCCTCACTGCATATCTTTAAATGCTTTCAATTCCAAGCTTCTTTTTCAGATATTCATGCCCACGTTCTAGGAAATTTTCTATCTACATAAAAATAAACAAACACAAACAAAAGGCAAAACAACAGAAAGCATAAGATGCAACACCTCACGAATACCAAGCAACAACACAAGGCAGTCGGACAGCTGGTAAGGTCTGCCACATTGTTTAAGGAGACAGGAAGGATCTGTGCTTTCCAAGAAATGGAAACAAGATTTCAATAGACACAATCGTTCTTGGTTTATGTGGACAACAGGTGCGGTACTGACCCAGTGGTGAGGGCTGCTCTCCGGGGAGCGAGGCTGGTACCTCTGCAGAGTAACGCCTCCCTCCCCCTCCAGCAGTAAGGTGCTGTCCAGGTCGGGGCCGTGGTTCAGCTGGGCGCTGATGGGCAGAGACAGAAGGGTGGCCAGAGGGCAGTGGGAGATCATGGCGGCCACCTGCTTCAGCGGCAGGGATGACAGGGATGGCAAGGCATACTCCAGTCTTGACGACAGAGTGGAACGAAGCTTTTGGTCTTCTTCACTTGCTGGAAACCAGGATGGAGAAGATGCAAATCCTGAGGGACAAACAAGTTTCTCGCCAGACAAGTCAGTCCTGCTCTCAGTGTAGCTTTTGATGATTGGCAAGGGTTTCTCTAAATCTTTGTCATACTCTCTTCTGCTTTTCTTTCCCTTTCCTTCTTACTTCTCGCCACACATGGAGTTCAGTGTGGCAACAGCTCTACACCACGAGTGATTAAAGTCTATTGTCTCTCTTTCTGTTTTCACCTCCTGCATTCATCACAAGAGGGGGAGGAGTTACAGCTCGGTGGCCCTGCCTCCCCGCCTTAAAATAAAAAAAAAAAAAACAGACCAGGGACCAAGGAGAGTGTGAATGTGAAGAAAAAAGCAGAGAATGGCAGGAAAGCTGGGATAGAGGGAAGGATGTTAGTGGAGAGTTTCTAAGAATGAACAATGGTAACTACTTAAAAAAAGAGCTGACTCAGCTTATCGCTGATCAAACTTTGAGCCGCCAAGCAGAGTTTAGGTTTATGAAAGGATTTGGGATATGTTTACATATCCTCTTTGCAATCAAACCTGATTAAAATTTATAGCTGACTTTGCCTGTGCTGTGGTGGTGCAGAGGTTAAGCACAACCCACATATGGAGGCCTCAGTCCTCCACGTGGCTGTCGCAGGTTTGATTCCCAGCCTGACGACTTTTGCCGCATGTCTTCCCCTTCTCTCATTACCCACTTTCCTGTCGATAGAGCCAATAAAACCTATAAAAAAATTAGCTGATTTTATCTGACAGTTGATTAAAAGAAGGGGGCTGCACATTAAACGCTAATGTGTTTAGGTGTGATGCCTCCTCACAAAGTTATTAATTATTTAGAGTCTGATTAGCAGCACAGCTTTGTGGCAGCACAAAGGTCAAAAATGTGTAACGATCATGAACAGAGAGAGAAAAGCTCATGTGTGGAGTTACACGCTCCATATGTAGACCTTATGGGGACTAAAACCCGAACTTGTGTTCTTTGCTTTTTTTAAAAATTCTCTTCCATTCATTGATCTGAGCTGAAAACGTGCGCTTTTGCAATAAATAACTCGTTTGGCTTTACTGTTTTTTTACTGGCTGCTTATTTACCGCAAAAACAGGATGCAAGGTTTGATTTTATACTAACGCTTTCAACGGGAAGGAAGCAACTTTCATCATACCTTGTACAACATTAACTGGTGAGTCTTCTGTGTGTTCAAGTGTTTGCGTGTGGGAGAGACTCGGAGCTGTGCCTGGTCCCAGATAATCCTCTTTTCTGTGTTTTACACTTGGCTGGTTCTTATTACGGCACCGAAGTTGATTCCCCTCACACAAAAGAGACGCTGCCTCCAAAACAACATCCACAAGCTCCAGTTTGCTCTGTGTAAGACGTCTTGTATGGTCACACTCTTTCTGTTAAAGATTTTCCCTGCATTCATTTGCCGTGCGATTACTGAAAGGGGTTTGGTTAGACTAAGACTGTTGTCCTAAATACTTTAAATTATATAAACTGAGAATGGTTTCACCTCATTTCTTTTCGGATTTTTCGTGCCCAGCAGTTGTCACAAGTTTGACTAAAGACACTTCTTCTCAACTTAGTGAAGCCAAAAATCTATTTGTATTTCCCACATTCGCTGACAGACTTTATCTATTAAAAGAAACTGAGCAAACTAGTGAAAATGTGTAATTGCATATTAGTTAAATGTGTTAAACTACTGTTTATCTTCAGTAATAAAATGTTTATGTTCCTCCTGGATAAGAGTGTTTAAATGTGTGTCAGGAGGCCGGAGCAATTAATATAAGATGATTTATGAATGTAGAATAAATCAGAGGATTTATTCATAAATCACATTGAACATGAAGAGAATCCAGAGAAGAGTGTAAGACAACAGAAATCTAGAAGAAGGGGCTTGTGACTACTGAATTGAGGAAGAGGAGAGTAATTTCACTACTTGCTTAGGAAAATAATTTACTGACGGAGAAGAAATATTCAAGGAAACGCAGAGGTCTGGCAAACGAAATTATCAAAATGTACAGAAAGACGACAATAACATAAAACTAAAAACCAAATGACTAAGCTAAAGGCTCATCGAGTCATAACAATGATAATTAAGACATTTAGAAATTTTGTTGCAAAGTTTATCAATGCGCAGCCATATTTAACACATTAGGATATGCATCATGATGAGTCTAGTTTGTCGGATTTAAAAATATGTCTTGAAAAAGTTAATGTTCAACTTATTTCTATGACATATTAACAAAAACAACAGTAGCTGACTAAAGTGCTGTACACCAAAAGTAATAAAATAACATAAAAAACATAAAATGACAAGGCAGGAGGCATAACATGATAAAAACCTGCATAAAAAAACAACTTCTAAATATTTTTGTTTTACTGTGCTGCATGCAGAAAATCATCATAATTAACAAAAATAAAGTCTTTAAAACATCTGTTTGCAATTATTCAGTATAATTTATTCACTTAGTCAATTAAGGTATTGCAATAGATTATCTTTTCAATAGTTTTCTGATCTGTTGAATCACTGTGTTTCTTTTTTTTTTTTTTTCCAAGTAGTACGTCTAACAAAGAAATGTAAAAGTAATAAATCAAATCATCAGGGCATTTGATTCTATTCTTGTTGCTGTACTTGTGATCACATTTGACTTCAAACAATTGTTTTATTGCTATTAAGATTAACTGCTGACACATCTGCTGCGTGAGGCACCAGGTAGCCTCACTGGGACTTGAACGGAGTCCAGCTGTGACTCAACATTTGTGTGACTCAGTCCGGCAAAATTCCTCTGTGTACATGTTACTCATAAATTTAATGAGACTGAAGCGAAGCCATGTTTTTATTTAGCCGGGATTCGTGGTTTGAGATTGAGAATGAAAAAAAAAAAAAAAAAAAAAAAAAGACATATACAGCATTAAAATGCCTCTCTAATCAAACCGGATAAATCAGGCTCTGCTGAAGTAAGCGGAGGAAGTGAGTGAGTCTTTTTGCCATGAATCTGTGTGAGAGCTGGAAGTGAAAGAGAACATGACGAGCAGGAAGGATGAGTAAACATGCTGTCCTGTCAACTTGCTGCCTGACTTCCAGTGAAGCTCCCACTGACTTTTCTTCACAAGCAGCTTCCTCGGCATTGCAGAGTTTCATTTTCCAAAGTTTTAACTTTGTATTTGAGTTCAGATCACTGTTTAGTGATCTGAACTCAAATGGCAAATACTATTTACTAAAGCATTTACATTATGCACTGAAGTTCTTCAACACAAACATGAATTTTGTCATTTTCTCTCTCAAACTTAACAAATAATTGAGGTTATAAAGACAGTTGAAGAAACAATGAGGATTATTTTACAATATGTAACACATTCAAATATATTTTATTGGTATTTTATGTAAGAGACAAACACAAAGTTGGATGTAATTGTTTTTATTTTGTTTTTTTTTTTTTTTTTTGTTTTTTTACAAATAAAAAGTATTCAGACGTTTTGGTACTGATCAAATTCAGAGTAAAATGCGGTCTTCAGTGTTAGTAAAGAGAAACTGTGTGTAATTTAATCTCTGTTTGTTTTTTAAGGTCTGAGAGGTAAATTGGAAAATATTAGAGACTAAACAGCATCATAAAGACTGAATAGCTCAGGGATAAAGTTGTGGAAAAATTTAAAGGTGGATCAGAATTTTAAACCACACTGAAAGTGGGTTGAACAGAGCTCTAAAGATGGAAAAAGTTTTAGTGGAGATGCTGTTGTCCACTAAAACTTAAAGGAAGGGCAGATGATCGGTTGCTTTAGAGAAGGTGCAGAGATCCACAGTTTAAGTGACGGAAGTTGTTGAGATCTGTTAGTTTTATAATTAGTTAATGTAGCTTTCAGGGAAGGGTAAAAAGAAAGATTTAAATGAAATTTAATTTCTGTGTTGGATTTGCAGTTCACTACCTGACAGGTGGCAAACATGGAAGAAGGTATTTAGGTTAGAAAAGATCCATGTTGATTTCTTTGGGCAAATCCAGAACGGATCTGAAGACTGAAGAAAAAGTAAATCCATGCACTTAGCACCATTTTTCTTTAATTTTTTGTTTGTAAAAAATGTTTGAAACCTTTCATCCACTAAACTATTGTCAACTACTTATTGTGTTGTCATTTCTATTATGGCAATATAACAGAAGCTGATTGAAAAGACAAAAACCTGATGAAATTATTAAAGGAGTCTAGAGAATTAAAATCTAAGATTTTTCTTCACAGTTCATCAGGCAGTTCTATGAAGCAGCATTTTGAAAATCAAATCGCAAGCTCAGTGTGTTAAAGTTCAGTAAAATGGGAGAAGTATGTATTTAATCACTTTACACCACTGAAAGCACATGACAGTAGGTGAGACAATGTGGCAATACATAACTGTGTTAAGTCCAAGGTTATAAAAAGAAAACACTTTACGTAATGAAATGTGCTTCCCAAGCAGTATCGCCAACTCATTAATGCTCTCTGGTGGCCAACGCCAGAGCAACATGTTTATTCCTCTAAGCGACCAGCATTTATAACATTTTCGAGATTCACTTGAAACTGTTAAGATCTAATTATTGCTGCAGCGCCGTAATCTTTCCCTGCCTTATTGTGCTAAAGCGCAGACACTCATTCACTCAGTAGATGTCTGAGAAGATCCTGTTGACGCTGACGAGTTACTCATTATCAGCAGAAGGAAGAGGACACAGATAGAGAGAACAAACACTTTCTCCTGACCGCTGATTGAGAGAGAAGTGAAAACAAGGGGAAAGGTGGGAGCCGGAGGAACATGTTTCTTCCATGATTTCCTTCTCCTTTTGTTGCCTCAATTTTTTTTAAAACTTATGCATATCTGCATGGTTAGGTCATTCCAGGCCATGTTTGAAAGCATTCTTGAAAAGATGTCTAAAAGGCCTTGAAAGAAATGTTAATCTCTTTTTGCAGTAACATTGAGAAACGTAGAAAAACCCGAGTCTTAATTTATTCAGTGGGTAAAAAACATTTCCTTTTTTTTAACAACTATTGGTATGCCTGACAATTCTTGTAACATAATAGAATAATTTTCTCATTTTTCTTTTTGAGCTGATCAGAGTCTTTGGGGATAGTAAGTGATTAATTCACAGCTTTCTTTTTGTCTGGGCGACGATGTCATTTATAGTTTTGTTGCCCTGCAGCAAGAAGGTTCTGGGTTTGAATTCTGGCCTTTCTGCTTGGTATTCGCATGTTTTCTCTGTTCTGTGTGTCTCTGTGTTGCCCTGGGATGGACTGGTGACTTGTCCGGGGTGTACTCTGAATCTCTCCGATCACCACTGGAGAAAGGCACATCGAAGGATGTAAAATTACAGGAGGAAGGAACTAGACGAGCTGATCAGAGACAACAAGGGAGATTGCAAATACATGGACAAGGAAATAGTCAAAGCACAAACACAAATGAAAACCAAAATCCTAACAGCCAAAGAATGTAACATTTATGAAGCGTCTGTCCAGGAAAATAGCAACTTCACCTACTTTGACACATTTACTTAACACCTAAAGAGGAAAAACCTCAGTTTCTTTAAACGCTGAAATTAAATGTGCAATTTGAAGTCATTATTAAGTTCAGCAGCTTCAAGAGCAATGGTGAAGTTGGTTGTCAATTTTTTTTCTAAATCACATTATTACTGACTAAATGTCAATCTTTAAGCTTCCTGCCTGTCCAGAGGTCAAGACATCTACCTGTGATAAAACTGGGAGTAGCCCTTGACAAATACCAAGTTAACATACACTCTAATGTACGGTTATATGCATACTTATGGTAAGGTATCTTCGTTAGCCAAACAAAACATGGGAAAAAAAAGCAACTAAAACAATTTCACAAAATGAAAAAAATAAATGAAATCAATAAAGCACAGTGAAACAAACATAGTTTTGTTTAGATGTTAGTGGAACCAGTCAGATAAATGACTTTAAAGCAATAAACTAGTCAGTATTGCTCCACTACAACTTCTTATTCTAGTAAAACATATTGATCTTCAAACATTAATTCAGTGAACCTTGGACTAACAAGCTCAAGATCGTTTTATTACTTCAGTCTCAGTGTTCAAAATATGAAAAACAACCATCAAGACACTCAGTTTGTAACACACATTAATGTGGTCAGACGGCCGATTCTGTGATGAAATTATCACATCAAATTAAACCAAATTAAACTAACCTACCTTTTGTAAATCATTACAATATATAACATCCTCCAATACATATTACTTTCTTATACATATCAGAAACACAAAAGGGAAAAAATACTAAAATAAGAAAAGGTACAATAACAATACTTCATAACAATATGAAGTTATTTACACTAGGAAATATTTTCTTATTTAAAAACATAATTAAAGGCACACTCTTAAGTCCAGAATTGCATTATTCCACAATTTAATTCTGAACACAAAAAATAAAATGTCTGCTAACATAATTTTGCTCCAGATGTGTTTATCACTGATTATGGAGAAGTGTAGTCCAAAGCTGGTTTCTGAATGCATCACTGATGCCAAAGCTGACTCATCACTGACGGCTTAAGATGCACAATAGTAATATTTAACCTTTAACTGCAGTGAACCTTTGCAAACCTCCAGCAGAATTATTTTATGATCTCTCAAAGTAATATAAACTTTACTGCTGCCTGCTGGAACATAAAAACTTTAACTAATTAAAAATCTAATGCCAGATTCTTCTTCCCCTGGAAAACACCAGATGTCATTAACCAGCTTTGAAACAAGAACTGTAGAGATGCATGATTATGAATAAAAGTAAGGGTTAGGGTTTGTTTTACCAACTATTACATTAAATCCCAAACTATTGCTCAAATGAATTTTTTTTTTTTTTTTTGTCAAACTAAACATTTGAGATATGAGGGAGAGTTTCTACAGGTGAAGTCGTTAGTGAAGACATTAGCTACGGATGTAAAACTCAGGTATGCTAAATATTTACATACTTGTTACTCCTATATATTCTGTACACTCTGGTAATTTTTCCTATTTATAACCATAAAGCCTTAGAATTATTGATGCTTATCTGAAATCAGATCACAGAAGCATCAAATTGGAAGAATCGCATTGTACATAGTTACGGATGGAAGTAAATTAAACATAACTTAGAACTGATGTTTACCTAGTAAGTCTTATTAGTCAATGCTAAATAACATTTAGTAACATGTGTAAGACACTGAATGAAACCCACTTTGAAAATCTATAAGTTGAGTATCCCTTGTATGGCTTCATTTAATGTTTGACTGAAGTAGCAGAGGAATATTCATCTTTGGCCAGCAGATGGCAGCATAGGACAAAAAAGTTCACTTAAATCCAGCGTTGCAACCTACAAATAATTCTCAACAGCAACAAAAATTGACTTTATGACAACACAGCAGCACAAATAGAAGGATAGTTAATATATTTTGACTCAGTATTTTCAACACAGATTATTTGTCTAAACATAACTAAATGTTTTTTTTTTTGTTTTGCTTTTTTACCTCTTGTACCAACCCAGCTGAAAGCAATCACTAAATCTAATTAGGCATTCACTTTTCTCCCTTGTTCTGCACCAAGTATACACACCATTACAAAAGTGTTCACACCCCTGAACCTTTTTTGCATTTTAAAATAATTCAGCTGCAAATGTCAAAGTACTTTATTTTTTTCAACGCTTACAAACTGAACAAAACTTAAAATTGACATTTTAACCTAAATATTAATCTGAAATGTTTAACCTCAACCTTCTTGAATCACATTGACAAAAACAATTTGAACATGTTTATTACATAAATAGGTTCACTATCCAGCTGGAGGGTGAACTTTTGTCAAATTCTCAATTTCTTTCTGGACTTTTAAAAGAAAGAAATCCCCACCGCATGACGCTGCCACAACTATGCTCCACAGTGGGGCCAACACTGGCTATCACACAGAGCTGGTGGCAAACCGACTCATTGAAACGTCTGCAGAACTTTTTTGTTTCCAAAACTCTCTCATGTGTTCCTTGATCTTCAGCTGGGTGTTCAACAATGTTCTCCATAAAACATTGTTTTATGGAGAACATTTTAGGCCAGAACTTTTCTATTCACACTGAGATGTTGCACATTTGCTAATTAAGTGACTTCTGAAAGTAGCCGGTTAAACCATACCCATGTTTGGGTATCAGAGTAACTCGAACGCTTCTCAGGTTTTTATTTGTGAACAATTAAAAATGAAAGTCTCGAATTTCGTTTCTTGGTATAAAATCCCAGTAAGTCTTTGGTGTAGCAGCACAGAATGAGCAAATGCGTGTGAGAACTTTTGCAGAAAGCTGCAAATGTAGCCCATAATCCCCTCAGTTGTGGGTCTGTGCTCTCCTTCCATCTCGCACCATCTACAGTCGAATCCCACAGCGGACAGGAAGCATAAAGCTGGGAGACACATTTCACAGAACTGCTCTGACACCAGGAGGCAGCACACCACAAAGACGGATTGTTCTTTACACGACCCATGCTCAAACCCTTAAATTAACAGGGAGGCTCTAAGCTTTTATTGTGTTTTACCACCATCTGTGTAATCCCATTATCTTCATTATAGGAGATTCCCAGGAGGTCATGGGAACATTTAGACGAAAGTTATGCTTGTTCTAAACTCTTTAAACAATAATATACACAGAGTTAATGACTATTTTAGCCCAGCAGAGAAGAAAAAGTGATTTGTCTCAAGAGTTTTAATCTGGCAGACGGAGGATTTTTTTTTTTTTCTTTTTTACTGTCTCCAATCACTCTGCCACGTCTGTACAACAACATCAACCCGAAAGAGTGTAAAAAGACAGATAACATCTGCCTGTTTAGTCTGCGGAGGCAGATAAAGACGTGAAGAAGTTTTATTGCTCCAACTCTCCAGCGCAACCCAACAAAGAAGAGCCTGTGTTCAAGAGAATAATCTTTTTTAGAGAAAAACAAACTTGTATGTTTTAAGATCAACAGAACTGATTAAAACTTTGTTTGTTTCTATGGCAACAAAACAATGTCCTGAAATATTGACAAGCAGACCCAGCCTGCTATGAAAGATCCTCTTCCTCCTGCAACAAAACCTTTAGACCATGAAAAGCATCTGTTGCTGCCCTGCTGCTTGGCAAGAAACCGCTGCATATTTTTATTTAATTTTTTTTTTTTTTTCTGTTTGCATGACATCATCTGAAAAAATACTCTGGGGTACAAAACGTCAGCCTCCATCCTCCCACACACGCTCAGTTCTGTAAGAATTACAAATACGAACCAGCGAGCAAAACTACGTATAAATACAGTAGAGACGTTGATGCACAGCTTTGTGAGAAAAAAAATAAAATAAAGTTTTCGGTCAGCTGTAGGTTTCTTTTATTCCGCCGCTGTTTCTTGGACGCACATCTGTTCTGCTTAAATAAAAATAATAATCCTTTTGAAACATAAAAATGAATTCACAAAAGATTTCTTTCCTTTCTTTTCAGATCATGTAAATGTTGCTAGCCGACTTGCGTGTGTAAAGTCTTTCCGGCCAGAACTGGATCCACACGCACCGAGGAGACACATGGAGAATAAATAAAGCTCTTTGTAAAGGTCGTGCTGGCCCTCGTCCCGGAATCTGAGAGCCTCGTCCCTTCCCTAGATACGAGGCTCGTCTGATTTCTGCTGCAATCCACCTGTTTTTAATTGGCGTGAACGCCTGTACAGTATGTCAGCACCACTTTCTTTTTGGCGTATGCGGGACGTTCACCGAGTCTCTCGTCCGAATTCATCAGAGCTCGTCGCGCGAGGCTCGGGCAGCAGGAGGCGGCGAGTCTCCGGTGACGCTGTTCTGCGCCACGGGTCGGATGCGGCCCTGCTGGGCCGTCTTGCGGGCATGCTGCCGGTCCCAGTCTGTGGCGACGGCCTCGTCGTCCCAGATGGTGGAAGTCTCGGTGTCGCTGACGTAGCCCGGCTCGCCGGTGTAGTGGGTGGGATAGAGCAGCAGCGGCTCCACGGAGAAGGCCTTCAGGTCCCGTGGCTCGAAATGGGACATGTACTGAACACTGAGGAGGACAGGAGAAACAGATCCGATGGAGGACGATATTAGTTTATTATTAATGTGGTTTAAAGAGAAAAATACATGGTTTAATATTTATTCTCTCCAAAACTCTTTTAAGAGTGAGTAGGGATTTTCCTGACTTCAGTTTTTTTCAGATTTTCATTGTTGCAATAGTATTCATTCCCTCTTAAACTTTGTGTCAATTTCTTACATTACAAACAGAAACTTCAGTGCATTCTTGGAATATTACAGATTGCAACAAATCTGTAATGTTGTTATTATCGCTGTTTCAGGACAATCAGCCACAAGCCCAAGAAGGTCACTTCCTCAGTTTTGAAAAACTCTTGACTCATCAGGGCCGAAACATTCAGTTCACCCAGAATTTCACTTCCGTTCTTTTCAGAGGAATGGGGTCAGGAGTCACTCCGTTTATTGTTTTGCAGATTATACACAAACAACAAAGACATATTTTAAGTTTTTAAATATGCCCTTGCAAGCCAAGATAGTGTAAAAAACCAAATCTTGCCTCAGTAGAAAACATTTCAAATAGATCATACATGGATTCTAATTGAACAATATTGACAAACTTTATAATTCCCAGATGTTGGATTAAAAAAAATAAATCAAAATATAAGAATTTTTAGATTAGCAGGCCTACAATAAATGTTTTATATTGTTGTTTCTTGTTGCCGCTGAAGCGAAAGGAGAGCACTGAGAAGTGACACGTCACTATACCAACCCTGATCTCTGAGGAGCTCAGCTCTAATAACACACTCACAGTCGCACACGTCCTCCACGCAATCAAGCCTTTTGCACCAAAAGGCTTTTGATTCCTGTCACCTCTGAGTCTTTGCATTTACGAATGAAAAGTGATCTACATGAAAATATCAGCAATTAATAAACGACTAAACCGAAACGTATTTGTGACACATTCTCCTCATACTCTTTCGATCTTATAGTTTCATATTTTCTATACCTTCGGAAAATAAATAAACACTCTTTATTGAGTCATTTAAAAGTAATTTATAAGCACACACCGATAGACACACACTGAAACAGGCACCCGTGCACATGCGTGGTTCATCTCAAACCAGCCCCCACGCTCAGAGCTCTATCAATGGGAATCTTGTCCCTCTGCACCAGCCGGCAGGAAGAGCCACGCTGCTGCTCGACATTCCTCAAAGAGAGGGGGAGGAAAAGTGGGTGACACGGCGATGGCGAAGTTGTGCTTTCGACCAGAACGGAGAAGAACCCAGATTTAAAGATCTCGAGCGACATGGGGGGAAGTGTGGAGAAAGACAGAAGAGAGAGTTGGAGATGACTGAGGAGGAAGGAGGAGGAAGAAGGTAGAGGAAGAGGAACGCAGGGCACCAATGGAAAACCCTAATTCGAAGAGAGAAGAAAATGTTGGCATTGTTTGTCCTGCTTGAGGCACCGTAAGGCACGGCGAGCCCTCAGAACAATCTGTGCCCTGTGTGTATGAGGAGAGGAGAGCAGGAAAGCTGTGCTGGACAGAAAGGGAAAACTGGAGAAGCACAGATGTATAAAGAGCCACTAGCAGGAGCCGAACATGAAGGAGGCTGTGGTTTACCACAAACTAAAACGCTACACGTCGTCCACAGTGTAACACAGTGGCACACAGGCCAGGGACTCGGTTGTGTGTGTGTTTTTTTTTCTATGTATAGATAATTACTGTAATGATGTTCAATTAGTAGTTCTGCAATACTTTATTGCTTTTTGTAGCAACAAAGGGTCTGTTTCTGCTTTTGCTTCTTTTAGAGGCAGTGTGATTGATGCACGCTTCTGAAGTTTAAAGGTTTTTTTATTATCATTTTACACAATAACCACCTGATGGATTTCAGGTGCTAACAGATTATCAGACTGTTCGGTGTCTGAAATGTACAGAGTGTTCAGAAACTGCCAACTTCAGCATTGTGTTTTTTCTCTCTTACAACTCTAGATGAAAATTTTCATTTGTTTTTATCGATCTTTACATTCAGTCACATGAGTGCAAAACCTTCTCACCCTGTGAGCATTTTAACGTTTTGCGACATTTCTATATATTTTATTGGAGATTCACACGATATGCCGCTACAAAGAGGTGCACAACTGAAGTGGAAGGAAGATGATGAATGGTTTTTAAATGTTTACAAATAAAATAATTTGTAGAACCAATTTTCACTGCAATGAAGCTTTAGAATTTTGGGACACCAGCTTTGTACCTTGATAAGCTTACGTTCTTTTCCCAAACTCGTTTGTGTCAGACTGGACGGAAAGTGTCTGTGAATGTTGATTTTAAAGTTTTCTGGACTTTGATTAAGCCATTCTAACCAGACTTATAATGGTCTAACCATTGTAATTCTGGTTGTTGGTTCCAACTCCAGTAGCCTCTGCCAGGTTTTCATTCAGACATATTAAGCGTCATCCACTTTACTCAAGAAAATAATCCCCACAGCATAATGCTGCAACCAGAACTGTCATCTTTCATTGTGGTGATAATGCATTCATGTTGACATGTAGCGTCAACATGAAAGCGGTTAACTTGACTTAAATTTTTGAAAACTTTTAAAAACCATGGATCATTTTCTTTCAATTTCACAGTTATGTACTACCTTGCATCACTCTCTCACTTAAAAGTCTCAACTAAATATAAATATGCTGAAGTTTGTGGTTATCGAAGGACAAAAAGGTCAAATTGCATATATACCGTATTTTTCAGACTATAAGCCGCTACTTTTTCCCCACGCTTTGAACCATGTGGCTTATAGCCCGGTGCGGCTTTTCTGTGGATTTTTCTTCAACTGCCAGGGGGCTCTTTAGCAGGAAGTGAATCATTGGAAGTCAAAATTGGAAATGAAAGAAGAAAGTGCTAATTTGAATTTAGAACAAGCAAAAAAACTCATATGATGCAGCCTTTAAAATGAGGAGTATTGATCTTGCAGTACAGCAGGGAAATAGAGCCGCTGCGCGGCGTAAGCTTGGCGTGAACAAAACCGTGGTTCGGAGTTGGAGATGGATTAAGGACGTGGCACCTCTGCTGCATCCATAAGGTATGGAAAACCGAGAACAGCCGTACCAGAGGCTTATAGCCCGATGCGGCATATATATTTACGTTTCCAGTTGGTTTTTTTTAATTTGTAGGTGCGGTTTATAGTATGGTGCGCTATATAGTCCGGAAAATAGGGTACGCTTTTGCAAGGTGCTGTTTATGCTTTAATCTTAGACCAGAGAAGACCAATGTAAACACTGACTTGGGGTGTTTGTTGAACATGATGGGCAGAAATTCGTCGACAGGGAGCATCTTGGTGAAAGGTTGTACCGCCAACAGCTTTCGGGCCCCTTGTTGTGAAAGAGCGTAGGCCAGAGTCCAGTAGGAATAGTCGGCTTCCACCAGGTTGTCCACACCTTCCACTGAATGCTCCGGCTGCTGCACCTGCATTCGCTTTCTTCCCACGTAGCTGAAGGTAGAATAAAGAGGCCAGAGTATGTTGAGCTTTTAGAAAGATTAATCCACACAGAGGTGCTGATTTGTGCAGCCGGAGAAGTTCTTACATGAGGTCCCAGTCCAGCTGGGTTCTGTCTATGTCCTCCATGATGGCCTGAAGCCTTCGTTTAAACCTGGGTTCAAACCTCACATCGTCCTCCAGAACCAGAACCTTCTGCAGGCCACGATCAACCACCTAATGATCAGAGAACAAAAACAAGGTAATGAAAAATATTTTTACTCAGTTTTCTTCTTTTTCTTGGTGTTTATAAAGGGGCAATGTCAGTTTTCCCAAATTACCATCCCACAGCACATTTTGTACTATGTTTTAAACAGAAAATGTATGTTAAAAAAACTTCTAAAAATTCTGTTAGCACTTAATTTTGCACAATTCTTTCTTAAGGTAACAATGTAAATAGATAGAATATGTTAGAAATTTATTTTATTTTTATTTTTTTTGCTCAATTGTCACCAGTCCACTATCATGCTGCACACTTTTAGGAATTATTTTAACATTCTTCAGCACAAAATGTTAAGTAATTATACTTTTTTTTCACGTCTTCTTACCTTATAAGTTGATATGTATTGCATTTTAAGCAGAAGTAATCATAACTTCAGTAGTATGCTTATCAATTGGTGCAAAGAAACTTTGTCTTACAGTCTGACGCTAACCTGCATCTGCAGACATCTATTTGCCTCACAGATTGAAAATGATCTTTCTTTAGCACAAACCGTCACCATTTCACCACCATTCTTTACAGCTTATGTGAAAAGTTTGAATTTTATAAAACACTGCCAATAATTAAATTATTTATGAGAATTTCAGCACAGTTGCACATCATATGTATCGTCTAAAGGGGCTCAAATGTTGGTCCAAGCAAAGTGTTTAAATAAATCCAGACCCGGTTCACTCTGGACCTTTCCTTTAGATAAAAGCCGTATCATCCTGCCCTCACCTGTTTCCATATAGAGTGGTGACTCAGGAAGCAGCCAATCTCCCCTCTGGTGAGGACACGACCAGAATATGGATCCTTGTAGCCTGGCAACATCTCAATTCCCAGTGCCTGCAGCTGGGATGTATTCAGAGCTCTGAGAGAAAGGCAAGAAAAATAACATGGATGATAAGAAGAATAAAAATTTTAAAAAATCCAAATTATTAAAAATGACTTAATTGATCATCCTGAAAACACTGCAAACAGTTTGCAACCCAGATTGTCAGAGAAAAAAAGGGAGGCATGGGGATTAGGAGATTTCTAAGAATGGATTAAAGTCTGCAAAGAAGAGGGGGGAAAACTCAAACAGGAAGCAATGAATGCAAAGTTAGAGAGGAAGGATGGATTTAATGACAGGAAATATAGCGAGCTCAAGATTAAAGACGAAAGCAGCAGCTGAGACTTCAGTTTTTACAGATATTTCAGTCAGTAATAGAAGGTCCTTTAATTTCCTGATTCAGATTCATGTTGTGTTTGTGACCTACTTCCCGTCCACTGCATCAATCAGAGTGGGGCGAAGGCCCATGGCGCCCATTGTCTTCAACATCCTGGTTCTTCTGTCCAGACGGCGTTTCAAGTTAATCAGGAAAATCTAAACATTGAAAGAAAAAAAAAGAAGAAAGAATGAGACAGAAAAAAGGTTTTACATCCACCCAAAAAAACTAATTCCACAGTGAAAAATAAAATATTTGACAAATAAAAAGTAAGGACTGGCGATTAAATATCTAATTTAAATACAGACAAGCTTACATCATCGAAGTCCATTGGATCTGGTGGTAACGGCGGAGCGTAGATGTACTGAGACGGCTCCATGTCGTGTTCAACTGGGAGAAAAAACCAAGAAGGTCTGTGTTAGAAAATCCCCGAACTGGGTGGGGACAAGCAGGCAACAAAAGGGTGGAGAGGGGTCGACATGAACCGACACGGTGCAAGCACCAAAGGTTGTTGGGGTCAAGAGGAAGGAGAAACAACCCAGAGAGGTGACGAGGTCAATAAGTAATAAAATGTGAAGAGTTTTTAACTATGGAAACTCACTCAGAGCCTCTGAGATGGTGTGTATGAAACTCTCAGTTTCGTCGTCCACATTTTGTTGAGCTTTGAGCGGGACGGGCAGGAAGCCGTAGTGTTCCCTGTTGCACACGTACATCTGAACGCCTGAAACACACACAGACACACACAAATAAACGGGCTGCTGTAAGACAAACATTTCCGACAATCATGGAAATTAGGCAAGCGCTTCATCATTGTCCTGCCTCAACCGATAAATCGGCCCTCGTTTCTATCATTTGGGGAGGTCGCTGAGTGGACAATGCTTACATGTGAAGCTGATTTTATCAACCGATCTTATTGAGCAGTGTTTTTTTTCTCTTAGAGCAAATTTTCACTCACAAAATAAAGTATCCTTTCTTTATGATGTGCTTTTTTTTTCTTTTTTTTTTTATTCGAAACACTGTTGGAAAAAATATCTGCAACTAAAGCTTGGTCTGTTGGTACCGGGTTATTGACGTTGTGTTACCAATTAAAATAGTAAGGCACGGGATCAGGAACAGTTAGGACAAGAATGAGAGGAAAACTAGTTCACAACAGTAAAATGTCCCTTAATCCATATAAAGTACAATATAAAAGCTCATGCATAAAAGTATGAGCTCTCCGCATCCTCCATCATGGCATTTGGCCATTTCAAGTTCAGAGTTGATTTCTGGTGTTTTCAAATATTCCGGGAAGCTGTAAAAAGACCGACCATAATAACAAAAACAGCTGACATTAAAATATCCTTCAAATATACAATGTTATGCTGAGCCCTGAAGTTTGTGTTGAACAGAATCACAAACTTCAGCGATTTCTACTTAAGAGTAGACTTGGGTGCACCCATTCATTACATTTGGTTAAATACCAGCAAACATTTTCAAAGAAACAGTGACCCATAACCGGTTCTTATTGTTGAAAATAGACTAAAAACATTCATAGACCCACAAAAAAATATATATTTTAAATCGGCAAACATGCAAGATGGTTATTTTAGTCTGATCTATAATGTTTACTTTTCTACAAAAACTTATTTTGTTTCATTAATATATTACTTGCTTAGTAGATTTCTGTGCAGGTAGTCAAAAGAAGTTAAAAAGAAGACCTTTTGCAGCTCAAGAAAACTTTCAATTTCGCAATAACTTTGGAGTTCACTGGTTTATACTGTCATTCACATTGTGAGTTAGAATAAATTTCTTCCAAGTTTTGAAACGTATTTGTAAAATTGTACAACAGAAATATTGTTGTAAGATTTTGATTTGTTTGTATGTAATCCTCTAAGCCAAGTTTTCGACTGTCCAGTAGAAACAACACAAGTTTGTCTGTTATGAAGTTGTTTATGTCAAGGCAGATGGTGCTAAACAGCGACATGAACAAGGATGTAATTTAAGCAGTTATTTTCTACTGGAGAGATAAATGTTTAAAAAGCCACAGCGACACCAAATGATGCCAAAATGACTTATGAATGGAGTTCTGCAGCGTGCAAACTGCTTTTTGTGCTAGTCTCTGAAAAACTTAGAGACATTACAAAACTGCATTAAAAGGTGCATTCAGGGTGTAATATTCACTAAGTAGTATATAACACCTTCATATGATTTGTTTTTAAAAATGTCCAAAAACACTTTGGTGTTTTTTTAAGCTGAGTGAAGCTGGTTATTTTCAACACTCTGAATAATGACTAGAATCAACAGAATCAGCTCATAATTAATTTAATTAGAAATGTGCGCAAAATACAGAACAGAACATAAGACAATTAGCTTTTTTTATGTTTTTGCACTTGCACTCCTCCCCGCATCTCAAGAAATAATTCAAAATCCATTTAACTGAAGTTATTATATTATCTCTTGACCATAGAAACCAAAGCATCAAGGGTTTACTTTCACTTCACTTCTGAGAGAAAAACCGCCAGAAAAAGTGTGAGGTGGCCAAAGGGGAAGTAAGGTCAGAGGGGTCAAGACAACAGGTGGTCCACCTGGATGGTAAATCTTTATAGCAGGACAATAATGAGCTTAAAAGGTGTAAAAACGAGTGACTGAAGCACAGACTAATTGGACCTCCTTTTATCCTGTCGGTGCTGATATTCATTTATGAGTTGGAAGAAGTTCATGTTTCCATCTGCTAATGTTTACATGAATGCTTTCATGTGTTTATTTGGTTTTTCAGCACATATGGGAAAGCTTAATGGTCCTGTTTGGTGATTGTTCACTCGAAAGCCAAACTCACAAATTGTGCAGCCAGCAAAGCCGCACGTGCTCAGCAGAGCAGCACATTGCCGACTCATCTCAGCGACCAAACATCATTCGCACACACGTGCAGAAAATTAATAAAGCTCTTTCTGACTTTATTTTTTCTTTTTTTAGTGGACCCTGGCATAGCTAAAACACAACCTTTTGGGTTTCAATTAACTGCTAAGAAGATAAAACAGTCACTGATGGTCTGCATTTCATGAGGAATTTGCTTCCTTGCATGAAGTCTTGTGGCTTGGTGAGAGTTTCAAACCGACCTGCTTGACGTGCCGAGAAGGCAAACACCATGATATCATCAAAGGCCCAGCTGTAGTCCGGATGAGGTGGGTAGAATGCCAGATCTTGGCTGGATTCGCGGCGAAGGTCCAAAAGGAAGGTGCTGTGCACCATAGGAACAGGGAAACAGCCGAGCCTCTTCCACTCCCTGATTGGCTGGTAGTCCGGGGTTCGCTTGTAGTAACCCTGAGAGAGGATCCATAAAACAGTGTTCAGCTGGTAACTCTGAGAGAACGGACAAATGTGCTGACTTCTGTCTGAGCTTCACCTGTGGGGTGACGCCGCACCAGAAGTTGGAGTAGAGAGAGCGAGACTCCATCATGGGAGCGACCAGCGTCAGGTTCTCGGCCATCAGCAGGTCCAGCACTCGGGGGTTGGTCAACAGGTTGTCGCTGTCAGCAAACTGAAGGGCGGGGCGGGGGGGGGGGGGGTTGAGCAAATGAGTGATTTCATGCTAACAAGGTTTTTGCTTCTTGTTTAGTGATCAAATCAATGATGCAAACAGCAAAACGACTGAAGACCAAAACAGAATTACACATTCTGTTTAAGTCTACCAAGCAAAACTAAAGTATTCATGCCCCATAAACCTTTTCACATTTTCACAAGTTACAAGCACAACCTTCACAGGGTTTTAGAGGAATTTAATGTGATGGCTCAACACAAAGTAGAACAATATGTGAGATGGAAGGAAATGGATCCATGGTTTTAAAGATTTTGTTAGACTTGTTGCTGCTTTAGCGAAGCCTTTTCTGGCTTTGAGCTTGCAGAGACTGAACATTTAAGCATTTTTCTCTACAAATAAACTCAAAGTACATCAAATTGAATGGAGATCACCTATGATTCTCAGTTTATGACTGGATTTAGGTGTAGACTGTGACTAGACCATTCCAACTTAACACATATTTGCTTATTATTTATTAACAGTCAAATGCCTCATGCATGGATGCATATTCCTGTTGAAGGCGTTACCAGGATGTAGTCGGCCCATCGCTCCCGCGCAGCCTTCAGGGCCGCCTGCCGCAGCTTCATTAGATGGTTGAATCTGGACGGGGGCCAGTGCTTTGGACCCCACTCATCTGTGTAGGAGCTGATGCAAAAATGCAAAGTGTCAATCAGAGCAACTGGATTTTTGTGTTATATTAAGAAGGAAATTATAACATTTAAAGAGACTAACTGTTCGCACAGATTTTAGTGAGATTGAGCGCACCAAGTGTTTACCTGGTGGCTGGATGCCATCCAGTTTTTAACTTTGAACAACCTGATATTGGTATTCAATTGTTTCCCAGATCAAGGTTCTTACCGTAGCTAACTGACTAATTCTCAGACACAAAGTTATGGGTCAGAGGCTTTTCAAAGAGCAGCTGCAGCCTGTGCTCACTGTGCGTGGTGGCCAGGTAAATTTGGGTCCTCATTTGTTTTTGGGACAGTTTTTGTTTTAATTTGTATTTACCTTTTCAGTTTTGCTCTGACTGTAGATAAAAGCAGGTAAAGGTGAGGAGTTGTTTTAGGAATTGACAGGAATCCCATGTTAATTGGTGGCAATATGAGAATATTAATTTAATGGTGTTATTTAATAGCAAGTGGAAATATGCCATGCAGAAGGATAGAACAGAATCAATAATTGTCTGAAAAATCTTCAGTAGTACAGATTTTCTTTCTCTCTCAAACATTAAATCACATAAATGAATTTACTTCTAAATTAAACATTGTGGGAAAATAGAAATTTTCTCATGACAGTAAGTTTTTCCATTTATGCTATAAGACATAAAAGATCATTTCATTGCAGATTATTGTACATAAAGCAGGACATAATCTGCAGGTTTCTATTTACTGAGAAAAGACCCTTGAGGCTCATACTTCAACATAAGAAATCAAAGAAAAATACACATCTTTTTGCCAACAATATTTTTCAGCTTAAAATTGGAATCAGAGGGATGGACCTTTTCTTTTTTTTTAAATCTGATATTAAAAGTATATTTTGTGCATCTCAGTTTATGAACATACCTGGGCTCCTCCATCGGTCTCCACTCCACATAGTGATAAACGCGCTGCGCACTCTTCAGCCATTCTCTCAACATGGCAGTGGTGTTGTCTATGTTATGGTCTGTCGCTGCCCTGCAGACAGAAAACATGCACTCGTTAAAACACAATACACGTTAAAACAGAGTCTTAGAACAGAATCAGGCTTCAACAAGCAGCCTCACTGCTGCAAACCACATTTGCTAACCTCAGTAGCTGCAGGAGAATGGACCAGCTCTGAGGAGCCGCGGGGCAAAGGAGGCTTTTCTCTGGTGCTCTGGTTAGAAATAATGACACTGCGGGCTCTAATGCCCCCTTACAGAGTGACTGTTTATTTTCCAACCATTGATAAAGACAGTCATTGCAGAACTCCAACACAGTCTCAATAAAACACTAAATTTGCCGCGGCAGAACCAATGCATTACCACTTTGCAAAAAAGCTGCTCAGGCCAAAGCACCAACTTACACAGATGCACTTTATGTTGGAGGGGAAATGAAGTCAACATGGGAGCTTCTGCTGGTTTGACAGCACTGTGGTTTGTGACTCCGTTTCTTTTCAAAGATTTCCACTTTGGTTAACACTGTTGACTCAAAGAAGACACTAGGCCCACTGTATGAACGGGTGCGGGTGAGCGCGAAGGTGATACATTTATGCAAGACAGAAATTCAATTTATAAACAAGTCCATCTATTGCATTTTATCAGACTACGGTTTTTAGGAGTCACCAAAAAGAGCTTGACCGCAAGTTAAAATTAAAAAGTAATTTAAAGAAAACTGTCAACAGGATACTACACTGTAAAAAACAAAAACTCTGTACATTTACGGTAAAAAATCATGAAATGCCAACAGTTACTGACCGTAATATCCAAAACACGGTACAGTATATGTGTTGTTTTTATAGTAAGTTGCATAGAGAAGTTTGCCGTTCTGTACTGCTAAAGTCACGGTTGCCAAGGTTTTATGCCTCAGGCAGTATGACCGTATTTACTACGGCAAAACCACATTTGAATTTTTTATTTTACCATATTTTAGGAAATGCACTATTTCCTAAATTAATATATTTTAGGAGACACCATATATTTCCTAATATACCGTGTAAAGATGATAAAGTTCTGGCAACTGCAGCTGCCAGTACTTTACCGTAAATTAGAGCCGCTTTGTTTTTTTTTTTTTTGTTGTTTTTTTTTTTGAGTGTAGGAAAAATCCCGAGCTCAGCTGTGCAAACACAAACACATTTGGGTGTTTTTGGTCTTTTCCACTTCCAGCTGTAATATTCCTAGCTGTGCAGCTATTTTTAGGAGGGTCAGACAGACAGACAGGCAAATACACTGACACAACAAAACGCCAGCACCCTCTGCTCAGGTTTGCCACCTGTTTTCTGTGCGAGAACTATAGGATCTGTTATGAATGAATATTTGTAGGCAGATTCAGGTTTTAACTCTGACGTCTAACCCTTTAAGCAAATATTAGTGTTTTTATCATAAACAGCTATTTGCTCAACAACAGTGTGAGGACAGGGATGTCAGTAAATCCAAGTGGGAAGTTAGTTCCTCCAAGTAGTGGGTTATTTTCTGCGTCAGCTCAGGAAAACAGACCTTGCACCTGCAGCTAGAGAGGCAAGAGCTCAACAGATTCTAGGGGGAAAAGTTATTGTGTCATGTTTTTGCGGGCTAGACTCTTAATAAAAGCTGTTGTTAGGAGGTAAAATCTCCGATCACTTTGGGTGTTTTGCTGTCAGATGTTCTGAGAGGTGTGATCCCAAAGATATATCTTTGTATTCAATAAATGTTACCTCGCTGCTGACTTAATCCTTCACATGTGAATCTAAAGGGGATTTATTGTTCATAACAGATCAAATACCCTTTCACACACAAGAATATCATCACACAGAACATCTATTTTTCCAAATTGTTGCCCCAAATCTCAGATTTTCTTTTGCATGTGGTATTTCAGTCATATTCAGTGAAACAAATAAAAACGTAACAGGCCAAAATAAACATCTGCAGGCCATAAACCACAGGGTCAAGCGGTCTAATTCTATGTGTCTGGATATGTGCTTGCAAATATGTGGCAAAGAATGAAGATGATAATTTTTGCATCCTGGGAATGCTCTTTTACAGCAGTGTGACCTGTTATTTATGTGCTGCAGGACTGCTGGTTCACAGTTCTCAATAAGCATGTAAATCCAGAGTCAAACTGGGAGGATAATAGCACAGTGGCTGGAAGAAACTGCCTTTGATTACTGGCTATTTTTTTTTTTTTTTCAACCACAGAGCAGGTCCATTCTGAAACACCTGACTTTCTAATAATGAGAAGATTATTGCAAAGAAACTTTTCTTTTGCACGTTTCTCCAATATGCATCTGAAGTAACTGTGCTTTTGGAAACCCCAGGTGTGGATTATCAAACATTGTAACTTTTTTAAAGGCAAAGAAAACACAATGCATACTGTAGTACAACGCATGTATGTGCAGCAGGGTTTATTAAAACACCCTCTGTATCTCAGTTGTGACTCAGGCTTTGGAATCATCATTACATCATCACTTTCACAGGCTCTCTTTGGCAGGACTTGTTCTCCCTACATCCAGATGACATTAAAACCATGTGTCTGCTAAAATGGTTTACATCAATTAGCAAGGCAATTTTATTGATGCAATATTTGTTTTTTTAATTCATACCCACGACTCAAATCTAATTTAGTAATTTCTCCACTTCTCTGTGACATTTCAGACTTCTTTCATATATTCCTCCTATGAGCTGCTCTGGGAAACATGGCGTCTGTAGACTGCGTGATTTTCCATTACTGCCTTTACACCTTCGGCTGCTCTCTTATTTATGGATGTGTGAGTCTAAATGATGCTTGCAATTCATGCCCCTTGAAATTTCCATATTTTGTCACTTGACAGCCATAAATACCAAAGTATTTTATTGGATTTTTTCTAACACACCAAAACAAAGTAGTGCATAACTGTAAAGTGGGAGGAAACGATCCAAAGTTTGAAACTTTTTCGAAATAAAAGCTTTGAATGCTTTTGTAATTAGCAGAATAACGCTGTTCTTTCGGATCGTCCAGCATGTTGACTCAATCTAAATTCCTTTGAAAACATTTTGAGAAACATTGGGAGGAGGGATACCCCTCATCCTCACAACGTTAAGCTCCAACCAGCCAAGAGGAAAAATTGCATCAAGCATTTCTAAACAAATATTCAAGTAAACAACAAAAACATTGATGGTACTCAGGACAGAGTACTTTTGTTTACAATTTCTGCTTTCGGCAAATGTTCTCCACTTTTGAAAAACTAATCAAAAGACTGTTAGTTTTTCATATATTTTATTTCTGATGTTCTACTCACAACCTGGTGTACTACTTTATGTTAGTCTGTCACGTAAAATCTCAGTCACATTTGCTGAAGTTTGTATTTGCAATGAGACAAAATGTGAATGTTTTTCCAAGGACTCCTGTTTTCTCTCCAGGTCCTTCTTAAAGCAGTAGCCGACAAGTGCCCCCCCTCTTCCGCTTCTTCCCTCAGGCAACCAAAATCTCTGCAGCTGATTTCAAATCCACTTGGGGATTTTGTCCATCTGTCCATGGACAGGAAACCCAAAGTGGATGTGCAACCCTCCATGCAAAGCAGAGAAAAATTCACTGTTATGCAGTTGTGCAGAGGCGAGATCTGCAACAATCTGGCTTTCTTACTTAAAATCCCTTATTTCCTTCAGTCATACCTATGTCTGCCTCATGCTGTGTCCACACGTTGCTGTTTTTGAAGTTTACAGTAAGCAACAGCCTCATTATTCTGTCGCCTGCAGCTTTCGGGGTTAGGCTTCCTCTCTCCTCTGAATTTATGAGCGCCATCTGGACAACAGATGAGTGCAGGGCCCTTACCTACACACTCCACCGATCCCGCTCACGTCTCCTCAGAGATGTCCGTTTATACGTCCCTCATCGATTCAGCCTTCATGTAGACATGTAGGCAGTCGGCCTGTCATAATAACAAATTTTGCTGGACGATAAACCGACCCAAAAATGATTGCGATGAACAATAAAGGTGCCATTTTGAGACCATTATCGACTAATATAAAGATAATAATGGGAAAATAATACATGTACAACTACAATAAGTAAATTGTTCCAAAAATTATTGCGATAATTAACGATAATTGTCGTTTTGAGACCATTTTCAAGTAATATATTGATAAGGGCAGAGCGATACGAGTTCGGCCTGCCAAAGATTTATAAACTTTAATTTGGTACAGAACACTCAACACTGGAAGACATTCTAAATATCCCACATAATTACAACCTAAAACAATAAATGAAAAAGAAATATAAAACACTGAAGGAAAATCTTAAACACAATTGATTATGAAGTCTCTGAACAAAATTGCTCTTCAGAAATTATTAATCATCAGAATGGAAAACCTCAAGGTTGTTTATGTTTATCATGCGATTAATTGATTATTGCAACAAACTCAGCAGGTAGTCATCACTTTCGGAGCTTAGAAAAGATGCATTTTGCTAGAAGCCAAATCATTCCTTTTAAAAGCACTGTATGCATGACTCAGCCTTAATTTTCTAATTTATTTGTGAAGCCACAATAGTTCTGACAAAGCAGTGAGAGGTCCAGGATCTTCATGTAGGCTGCAGGATGGTGCTTGTTCCTGCAGCCTCTCAGATCCTCAGTCAGACTGAAATCTGAAGTGTTTGGACACCAGACCAATGCAATGGTATCTTTGCTCAAATGATTCCAAAGAATCTGACTTCTTGTTATTTTGTACAGTCATGGATGATGTTAATGTAGCGGTTCCATTAATTCTGATGCAACACGTAGCTGATTGCTAACCCTCCTTCAGCACTTTGCTTTAGTTACCTACGATAGAAACGCCTGTCAGATAAGCTGGGCTTAAAACACAGACTCTGGCCCCTGAAACTGGCCCTTTCAAGTAAAGGAACAGGTTGGCTGCTTTCAGCTTGCTGTTTACTCAATAAACTATCTAATATCATTGCCAATAATGAACCCCCCCGCCATCCCTTGCGTGCAATTAAGGAGTAAGAATGCTCCTTTCAGGCGGGAATGCCAATGGTTTTACCACATAATCACCCTTCGGGAGTCTAAGTACCTCTGTCTTTGTGGTTCAGCCTCTGAGCTGACATGGCTGTCAGGTTTCTGATGGCCCGAGAGGGCAAAGAGGACAGATTGGGGGTGTCAACTGAGAGGGACTGGAATGAGAAGAAAAGAAGGAGAGCCGAGGCGTTTGGCTAGACAGAAGCGCTCAGCTGAAATTCCTCACAGCTCTGAGGATCAACAGAAGCTTCAACGTTATGCAGAGTGGCACTGAAGTGCGACGCTCAGCATCGACGTTCAAAGGCAGACGAAAAAATATGATGCCTCTCAGATATTCAGTGGAGCAAACACATTTCGTAGCAGGAGGCCTGACACTTAACTTCAAGTAGAGATTGTTTTTTGTCGCCCTCTCTCCTTGCTTTGTTATTGTTCAGCAAGTATTTTCGATTGGTTGTATGCGATTAAACTGAAAACAGTGGGGACATTGGTGTTCCTCTGTGCATTGTGGGAAATGTAGTGAGGAATTTCTCATCTGCAGACATTTGCAGATTTTCAGTGTGGTGCAATAATGATGTACCTTTGCAAACTGTGCAGAGAGAAGTGGTGGCCTCAGCAAGGAGGATTCTGATCAAAACCACAGTATAATGAAATTTACAAGAGCTCCATGACTGTGGCAAAACTGTATGTTTAGATATTCATTTTAAATATTGCAATAACTGAATTGGTTTTATTTAACCCTCATTTTTGTCATGCTGTCTCTCCCACAATCAATCATGTTTATGATTTGCACCATAATCAAGCAGCTCTTGAACCAAGCATATTTAAAATAAATTATATTAAACTTATTTTATCCAATCTTATGCAGGAACGAGAATGCTAAGAATGTAGTGCATGTTTTGAAGTATTTTATCTAAAACTAGAAAATAAGAGCGCAGGTTGTAGAGAGAGGGTGAGGCAATAGGTAGAAAAAAAATCAAATTTCATCATAAGAATTTGAAAAAGATATTTAGTTAATAGATACTTAAGTATATTCCCCTCAGCACTTCTGTTTGTTGTTCTTTGTTCTTATCATTTTCTTTATCTGGTTCCATATGAAGGCCTCCCTCCTCTCCATGCACCATCACAGCTCCGGTGTTTGGTGACACTGCCAAGATCTGACAAAGATGCTGGAGTGCATGCCACAACTGAGCAAAACTAAAATAAAAACCTATTTACTCCTCAGAGAAGAGACAGAGAGCTTCAGTACGGCCCGGGTGTTTGGATAATCAGATCTCACTGCTTATTTTTGTTCACTTGATTGAAAAGACACGGCGTTCCTGAGGAAGCTATCTTGCTGCATGGCGATGAGGAAAAGGCTGGAAAGCTGCCAGGTTCGTCATCAGCTGCATCCTTAGCTTGCTGAGTGCATGGCTGAAGTGAAGACTGAAGTCGATCAATTTGGAGCTTTTGGGCCGCATAGTAATCCTCTCAGGTTACGGTTCATCACAATGTGTGGAATGTGTGGAAGAAAGAGAAATCTAAATCAATAAATCGCAAGTCATATTTAACACTTATTTTAAAGTGATTCATCCACAGTGCTGTGAGCTAGATATCTTGCCCTCCTTCACACACTTAACTCAGCACTGCGTTTTTTTTCATACACTATACATACTGAGGACTAACATTTCCTTGTTTAGGTTTGTTAGGATTGCCAATGTTACATGTATTTGTTACATGCCAGAATAATTTGCTTTTTTTATGGACCCAAAGACCTTGGATGATGATGTCACAATTTTGTGAGAGTCTGATAAGTCGATTCACAGAAGCAGCTAGTTGAACCGAAGCCCTTCCTGCAGATTTATTTTATTGCAACACCTCAAACACACAGCTTGCTTGTGTGCCTTCGTGGGAAAATCAAAAGAAAGGAGCCGGGAAATCTGATTGAGGATTCTGAACCTCCACCGACATCTCACCTCCTCTGAGCCCATCTCCACACTTTCTGAAAGTGTCATGTTCAGCTGTCACTCCCAGAAGAAAGATGCAATATTCTCTGATATCCACAGACGCTGACATCCACATCTTCCAAAACGAGCTGAAAAGCCACTCAGAAAAGAAAAAAAAAATCACATTCGAGTTTGCAGTAAAGTTGATAATTGAAGTGCCATCAATACAGTAGCCACTTCAAAAGAAATACTAACTACTCTGATTTTAATTTAGGTAGTGAGTTAACATTCGTAAACAAAAAGATGTTTTTACCTGTGTTGGTTAGATATTTAAATTTAAACAACACCTATTACCAAGTTCAGATTAAAGCAGTCATTTTAGATGCAAGTTGAACTGTTTAGCACTTTTGCTGCAATGCCAGGAAAACAAGTGTTTTTGGCCTTAAAAATTATAGATATGACCAGGTTGCCTGGCAGCAGGGTTGTGACCCTAAGGTTACCTCCTGGTTAAGGACTTTCCTCAAGGGCCAAACAGGGTCAAAGGTTAGGGTAGATGTCAACTCAGCAATAAAGGAAGCTGAAAACAAAATCTCCCTTTGACACTACATCAGTTTTTGCAATCTTTAGTTCAGTATATCAAATAAATGTTAGCAAAATATGTTATTATTTCATCCACTCATAAAGCAATAAGGCATTATTTTGTAAAATTTGAGACAAAATTACCCCCACCCTAATTTTGTCGGTTTTACAGCCATTTGCAACAAAACATTCTTCATCTGAGTCAGTGCACGGTGCTGTGGATCCCTCCCACAAAAAGAAACAAAGAGGCTAAAGACAGGAGCATCTCTCTCTGGATTGGGCCCATCACGAGCTTCGAGTCTTTGTAATGTCTTTAAAAGTTCTCTAAAAGCTGGATATGACAATAAAATGCAGCTCCCCAGAGAATACTGATTTAAAGGTCCAAGCTAATTGGATCCAGTTACTTCACACAGTTCTGCCTTATGTGGGACTAAATGGAAAGTAGGGAGTGCATCCAAATAACAGCAAAACACATGTAATTGAATCCACACTAGCACAGACATGCATGTGAAACACGCGCGATTGCACAGTCATAGGCACCGGGACAGAACCTTGTATGTAATTAAATAAATTGTTTACGCAATGCCCATGCATCTGGTTGAATGCATGCTGGCACAAACCAAGCGCTAATTGTTCACAAATGCAAGATCCTGCACAATCATTCAGATAATCCGTTGCATATAACTGGATCTCCCAAGTCCAATAAACTTCAAGGTTGGACACAATTTAACTCCTTCCCTGCACTTTGTAGTGTCTGTATGTTCTCTGTGTTCATGTCTGGGATAGAGGGAAGGGTTACCGGCAACCACGTCTTTTATTTAAAACGAAGACATTTCAGGGAGTAACAACAAATCAAACATCTACAAGCTGAAAGCAAACACACTCACCTTGTTGTCGCCTAAAATGCCTCCCTTTGAACAATATCTCATCTGCAAGTGGAGCGAGTATGCTATTGCTGAATTGAAACAAATACAGATACACTATTTACGTTGGAGATGTTTAAAAGCAATCTGTTGAATTTTATAGGAGTGTCTGGGTAAGAGTGGCTGAATACAAATGCATGCCACACATTTTAGATTTTTTTTTCACAAAAGTTTTGAACACTGAGTCTTTACTGTTTTCGTTCCACTTTGCTACTTTCTATTGGTTCATTTTCAGTAGAATTTCCTTCTCAACTGTGTGACTTTTAGTTCAATGTTGGGGGGATCTTTCCACAAGCTTTCCACAACAGTTGCTTGACAAAAGATTTTCTATGGATTGAAACTGACTTCGCTGTTCTTAAGCTACTTTGCAAATAATTTGGTGGTATGCAGCCATCGTCCATCCAAGGTATTCAATCTTTTAATTCCTGCCCAACATAGGCTGTCTCAACATGCCATCTATTTTGTAATGGCATTCACCCCCAAAAGTCATAGTTGAGATGATGTTCTGAGAACAGCAAGTTACCACAAAGATCTTTGCGATGAACTGCCTCCGAAAATTCAAGTCTTTGAGTGAAAAACTGTTCAAATCTTAATATCTAAGTTGTTTTTGGAGTGATAGCTTTTCCTCTGAGGGGTCTTCCATTTCTTGTCGATACTTATGGTCCTGTTTCGACGTGAATAATAAAACTCTCCTATCAGCTTTTGCCAGCATTTCCACAAGGTTTTGAGTGTTTTGTTCAAAGATGCAAAAAACACATTCATTCTGGGACACGGTGTGATGGTTGGACATGCCCATGCTGTGTATGCTTACATATTTGAACTGATGCATGATCAACCCTCAGGAATCTAGAGATTGTACCCAAGGAAGAACCTTCCTAATATCTTGGCTGATTTTGTTTTGATTTTCCATGATGTGTTTGAGGCGTTGCCTTCAAACCCAACCGGCAGGTGTCTGTCAATTTAACATAAATTATTCCTTTCAGTTTGGTCTTTGAGAGTGTAAAAAGACAAACCACATGTCAGCACTTTCAGCAAAGGTGTGGAAAAGCCTTTCAGTCCACCAGACCGATGTGCATTATGGGGATGCTTTGCAAACTGCTGATGTGACTAATTGCCTTCTACATGAAAACTTTCTTCCTGTCAAACCAAACATCAGTAAAGCTCCACAGAACACACAGCATAACTCATCCAGCCAGACAGACTTTAACTCAACATTAAAGTTCCATTTGTTGCGGTCCATTTTACCCACATTTCTCAGTGCGCTTGTCAAAATAGCTGGACGGCGTCATATCACGTGAGTTAAATGTCCTCAGGCTACGTTGTGTGAGAAATGGACTTTATCTGAGCTGTAGTGCACAGGGCACATCTGTCAGAGCTAAAGTATTTATGCAAATGTGGAAAATTCTTACCCTGTGCTGTTACGTCATATTCCAGACCTTTAAATAAATCATATTTCTGAGTTGAAAATACTCAGAAATTTCTGAATGTCCACTCAGAAATGTTCTGAGTGGACATTCACTCGCTATAGATCTGAGTTAATCAGATGTTTTATAGCCATGTAACATTTTAACCAATAAATTACAAGAACGTTCATTGACTTAAAGGCTGTTATAAATCAAACCATATAACACAAACCTCATTGTTTCTGAGCTCTGTGATGGTTGGTGGTTTTCTTAGTACAGATAACATTATGCCATAAAAGTGAGAATGCAGGTCCTGAGGGGAAAGGCAATTATGTAAGCCTTATTTCCACTTTAGGTCCAACTCTGACAAGTCCACAAATCATCTTAACCCCGAGCTCAGCACCTGGAAAAGCGTTCCACCCGGACATGAACAGAGCCGGCAGGCATTCGACAGCAGGCAGCCAGAAACGAATGTTATCGCCTTGTGGCTGAAAACATCAGGACGATGCATCAGCATCGACGGTTAATACTGAAAGCCAAAACACGAAGTTTGCAATTCACGGAGTCTCTCATGATTTCCCTCACAGCTGATTATAAGGAACACCATTCTGGTTATCTGCTTCTAATAAAAGAAATAATCAATAATCTATTAATGAAGCATTGATGATGTTATCTTGCTGGGTTATGTTTCAGTGCAGCTGTGCTGCCATGGATGCATTTCAGCAAGAAGCAAGAAACCTTTCATGGTTCAAGTGGAGGGCAGATTTAGCTGAGTTAGTTTGACAATGCAGATTATCCCAATTGCTATGCCTTCTGGGTAATTTCGAACACTGCTGACCGCTCTCTCTCTTTCTCTCTCCAGCAGCCCCCCTCCCTCTGCTAATACCTAGCATTCTTTCATTTACTAACAAGGACATGAGAGGTTTTCTCCTTCCTCTGCAGCTATTCGATAAGATCAGTGCCCATTTCGAGGGGGAAATTTCTAAATAAAGGAGGGCTGGTATTCAATGACAAACAATCTTCACAGAAAAGAGCAGCAGTCGCATAATGGATTAGGTCTAAACTGAATTTTGTCCCACTACCTTCACCTACAGGCTTTTTGTAAACATTTATGTTAGTTTCATTGTAAGCATAAAATGTCCAGATGAGCTTCATCAACTAAGCTACAGCTACAATAGTACTGAGGAAAGTATCTACTTATATTTCCTCTCCTATACGTTATTTTTTAGTAGGAAGGTTTTTAAAAACTTAACTTTGGACCTCATCTCAACATTTTATGATATGGATTTAGCAGTGAGTGACAAAGTTTTTCCACGACTAAGTGAAAACGTGTTACTTTATTAAATGAACACGTACAAATGTAAAGATTTGTTTTCCATTTAAAGTAAAGGTTTACAAGTTAAATCTTTCTGTCTCAGTTGTGGAGCGCCTCAGGGCTCTGTTATAGGAACCCAGGCTGGTTTTTAAGTCTTCAACTTTGATCAGATTTCACAAAATTACAATTAACTCCATTTACTTTTTTTCACTGATGATTTACAGATCAAACATATTCAAGCTATTATATTTGCTTTATGATCTAAAGACATCTCACTTCTAATAGGGATTAATTTATAACTTTCCTCAATGCCACCCATCTTCCAGTGTTAAGATTTATTCACCTGTCGGCACATAAAGACGAGACAGAAGTGAAGTGTGCTTCCCTAACTCCACCTGACATCTGCGCATAATCTTAATTGTGTGTTATCATACAAGCCCTTAAATAAAGACTGAAACATCACGAAGTTTCACCTCAGTCATGTCAACTGGGATCTGGTTGCTCAAAGAGCTTGTTTCCCTACTTGTGTGAATGTTTTATTTCCTATATTATTTTTCAGGGCATTTATTGGGTGGTTGGCTCGGGTCACAAGCTGCAATGATGATGAGCACACAGCAGCACAGAAAATGACTAAAACGTGTTATTTTCGGAACCACAAAAAGCCAATTAACTTTGTTCAAAGACAAACAATTGTAATGCCACTGAGTTAAAATGTACTTGACGTTTCGAAACGCCAGTCTTTCTGTTTCACATCAACAGAACCCAGTTCTAATGCAGTGTTTGAGCCTCAGTATTTAGTTCTTAGTTGACATTTATTGGCCTTCTGGCTAGCTTTGTATTGCACACTAAAAGCGCTTTCTTTAAACAAACCTCACAACCGCAGAGGCAAACAAATTATGGCACTTCTTCATTACATCGTTAGCGCAATAAGTGGGGTAGTAAAACAGCTACAGTGCTCCTTGTGGTGGCGGAGGATATCGCAAATTCACTAGAATCTGTCCAGAAGTATCAGTGAGTAAAGTTGGATTTGAATGTCCACTTGTTTGCATACATGCACTGCAGCACAGCAGAAAGTTTCAAAAGCAGCACTTTAAACAATCACCTCAGCGTTTACTTGAAAAGATGACACTGTTTTTAATATGCCCACTAATCATGCAAATAACTAATTCCGCAATTTTATTTTATTTTTTTAGTTTTTAATATTAGTGTTGCTGAAAATGTTGCTTTAATATTGTAGCTAATAGCTGCCATAGTTATTGGCTACTTAAGCAGTGACTCACATGCAGTCAGTATTTCGTTGAGGTGCGATTGAGCGAAAAGCCAAAGCCGTCATCTGTTTGTCATCTCATTAGACGTGGAAATAAATTATTGTAGTTTATTCTGAATAGGAGTAAGAAACACCAAGCCCCAAACAGCCAATAGAAATAATGACATTATTATTTGAACTTTTTTCCAGTAAACAGCAGCTGAATCATGTGTTTCACAGCTAAAAGACATCAAGGTTATAAGAAAGGACTGGAGATCACTGAACTGAAACTTATGTTGTCGTAGTGTATTCATCAGAGCTAGAAATGTTGACTCTCTTTAATTAGACCACACTACATTTGCGCATCAGAAGCTAAAAACTGATCAATGAGCTTCGGCCTATTCTGTATGTGCAAACCTCGACACTGCATTAAATCCCACAGAAAGCATTTGTCCTGTTTGCACTGACAGCAGAGCACAGAGACGCCCCTCATGACTAACTGGGCCCCTTTCTCTGTTGGTTAATATGATCACAAATCCGTGTAAGCTTCAGTGTCTTTCACACTTTGCTGCAAAGTGCCGGTTCTCTTTCTGTGAGGTGTTTTTCCCAGCATCTGAGTTCTCACGTGAAAACTGCGTGAATCTGATGAGGCTCGTTGGACCGGAAGCGAGTCTCGTGCAAACAGTGTCGTCCACAGAAGGGAGGGACACAAAACAACAACGCTCCACCAGCAGAAATGCAGCAAAGATATTCATATCACTTAGATCAGATCACCTTTTGATATGTGGAGCCGCAAGATTCAAAGTGGGTTTTTTTTTAATGAGATTCGATGGGATAATTTATGTGAAGAGAAAAAGCAATGCACGATTTTTCTACAAAGACCAGTCTGAAAAACAAAAAAACCAAATGTGATGTGCATATAAATTCAGCCCCAGTGAGTCAGTACTTTGCAGAAACCACAATTGGCCTGATTAATCAACTCCAATTGGGAAGCTAAAACATCCCACAGGATGATGCAGCCATCACAATGTCTCTCAGTGAGGATGGATTCCTCTCTATCTGTGATTTTTGCAGGACAAAATGTTTGATTTTAGTCTCATAGTGCACACCGACAGCACCTTTCTTCATCCCATCAGAGGACTTTTGGGATGCAACAACAGATGAAACCTGTTACTCGTCTTTTGCATTACACAACTACATGCACTGAGCTGCGTGTGTGTAGCTCAGTGCTACACACTGAGCACTGAGCTCAGTGCTCAGTGTGTAGCACTGAGCTCAGTGCTTATTAACACTTTAATAAGATTTGTGTAAAATCTTATTAACGTATAAAATACAGCACAGAAAAGGAACAACAGCACTTTTGCAATGCGTCGTTTATCAGCACACAGATGCAGAAGCACACCTCCTAAAACTTGTCCTTCATAAGATAATCATCTCATCTTTTGAAGTCTACACGGCTGAGGCTCAAATTCTCCGATTCCACAAACATTTTCTATTATCTGATTCATAATCCCGCATAGCCACCATCCAGTCTGTGCAGAGGCTCACATATATTTCACACATGACTTCCAAGAACTCTCTCTCTCACTCTCTCACACACACACACACACACACACCCACCTACACACACACACACACACTCCCCTCCTGCTGCTGTCAAAACAGCTCAATGTCTTCTTTCATCCCTACACCTGCTGGCGCCCTCTTTGTCTGCTTCATCTTCTCCTCAGCCAGTTTACGGGACCCTACCTGTGGTGAAGCCCCTCTTTCATACCTGCCAGTCCTGCTATTTTAAAGAGCCACTTGTTTCCGCACGTTTATGCTTAATCAGGCGGATGGGACCGTGATTAAGGGTTAAGTCTCACCCTAACACGCCACAAAGCTCTTTCATCTTCTTCCACACTGTGCAATTTGGGGGAAACGCAGCGAGAGGTCTGTCGGTAAAGTTTGCGAACCGCTATGTTTTGAGACCACCGTGCAGGTCACAACTGAATAGCACTATGATTTGTTGTTTCTTTTTATTTTTTTAATTACTAATGCAGGTAAAGTCCACATCAGCCCCCCTCCCCGCTCGCTCTCTCTCACCAGATCGCTATGCGCTCCTTCGGGTACTCCAGCCGCTCGATGCAGCCCAGGTAGTGCGGCAGGCTTTGCGCCGCGTTTCGGGCCAGGATCGCAATCATAACCTTCGGCGGCAGCACCGGCGACTCGGGCTCCACCTGCTCCTGCACCAGCGTCACCAGTTCGGACGCGGCGCCGGCCACCAGAGCGGCCAGCACGGCCCACAGCTCAGCGACACCCGCGGCTCCGACCGCCCGCATCTTCACTCCGGGATCCAGCAGTGAGTCGCGCCGGAGTCCGTCAGACTGAGAGAGGGAGAGGGAGAGGAGTGAGAGACCCGTGGAAAGGTGGGACAGAGAGGCGGGGTGGGCGAGGAGGTCTCTACCTCTGTTAATCCCTCCTACGGTCAGTGGCGGTTCTTGTTTGAATCCCACCCGGGGGAAAGCCCCCATATGCACAGTAAGGCCCACTGTTTTCACAATAGATCTGATTTTACTGTTGAGAGTGAAACATTTGGACATCACTCAATGTTGAGTCCACAGTTAAGGCCAGAAAATGTCCACGTCATGGAAAAAAATACATTTAAAAAGTCTGTCAATCAGTCAAGAAGTTTGTTTGTAGTAAAACGTATCTCGAAAGAAAACAATGCACGGGATGTTTTATTATTATTATTATTATTATTATTATTATTATTATTATTATCTATTTATTTATTTTTAATGTCATGTTGAAATTCAGTGAGCTTCATCAAAATCTTTCCATTTCAACAATTTTTTTTTTGTTGCTTGCTTTGTGACTTTTGTGACATGGTTGGTTGGCCTCCTTGCCATCACCCTAATGTTCAGTTCTGTTCAGTCAGAAGAAAGGAGACATGCTTTTTCTTTTAGTTAAATATCACTTTCAGTGTAAATCTGCCAGTAGTGTAAGTAATTTTGGGGCTCAAATATAAAAGGCTTTTATTATTTCTGCTAGAAAAACGTTATTTGTTGCCAAAGTTGCTCTTAGAGGAATTTATGAACCCCTTCTTTGTTCGTGGCTGTACTTAAGTCTCCCTTGAGATTTAAGAATTGATTGAGGCGACCCCTCGCATGAATGACCTGTGAATGCTTTGCTGTCATCATGATGAAGCAGTTAAGGTAGCATTCCTTTTCTTTTCCCTTCTCCAAACAATCGTCCCCCCCCCCGCCCAAATCTTCCAAACAGAGGGAACAACCTGGGGTTGTCCCGTCCAATCCAGAATCTCGATCTGTCTTTGTGTTTTTCTTGAAGATGTGGCTGCATTGTGCTGCTGCTTGTTGACACCAAGCCAGCCTTTAAAAGTCTCTCCTTCACTCCAGAAACAATCACATCTGCAACCACTCCTGAGCTCTGCTCAACAATATTTAGGCAACAGTCTTAGCAATTATCCAGTTTCAGATTCACCTTCAGAAATCAACTCTTCTTCCTCTTAAAAGTTTCTTCTCAGCTAATCATTGGCTCATGTAAATCAAGCTTTGTGCCAGGACTTAGACAAAGTGCAAATGAGGATTTTATGATAAAAGCAATTTGAATTAACTTGCAATTATTTGAATTTCATCTGACTGTTCTTTGTAGCATGCTAGATCCAAATTGGCACTATAAAAACTAAAGCCACAAACCTGGTGAAAAAAAACAACAACAAAAACAACTAGAACTTGGAAACTCCTCTTTCAATTGGCATGAGGCCCGTACAGGATGTTTTTCATGGACAGTGTCACAACATGTTGCTTTGTCATTTAGTGTTTTTATTGGTTTATTTTCCTGTTTTTTTCTGTAAAACGCATAATTTTCGTTAATTGTCCTTTTGCTCATCCGGAGTACTTCTTTCCATCTCCACACCCTGACTGTGTTGAGCATTTTGAATGTTGCATAAGTGGAGAGTATGAAATCATCACAATGACAGGCTGCTTCGCTATTGAACTGACTCGAGTTTTGATTCCTCACAGCAACACAAGATGGGCAGAAAAATTTCCAACCACAGCTTACTTCTTCAAGTTTGCTTCCAGGGATCTGGATTTCCATGTAAGCTTTCAAAGCTATGTCATACTGTCATAAGTGTTATGAATTTTTTCAATAATAAATAAAAATGATTAAATACTTAAAAAATAAAGTCTAACTAACATCACAACAAAACAGAAACATCCCAGACATTTCCCCCCAAAAAAGAAAAATAAGAAAAATATATATCTGAAATTCACTTTTCCACCTGTGGGTGGAGTCTTGTGTCCCCATATTTGGATCTCCTGCTCTAGAACTTGGCATCTACGCTCAACATATTACTATAATATTATAGTGTTCCCTCTTATAGGATTACTGCTGCCTTCCAGCGACCTCTTTTAATTATATGAGCCTAACAACGGGCTCAGACAGACGGGCAAAGCCAGCTTACTTTAGCTGCTGTCTTGACTTCATTGTGTTTATTTAAGTTAGGCGCTCTGCCACTCTGTAATGTTTTCCCTTCCCTGGGGTAATGACAGCATTCTGCCATGTCTTTGGATGCCCTTGGTGTGGGTAATCTCTCAGCTCCCCCTAGTGCCTCCCCTGAGATATTAGCTGTCTGATGCACAGAAACATCAAGGAAATGACCAAAACACGCCGTCCTAATCCTGCAGCACCTGCACCAAGAGCGTTCTAACACCTCTGAGCTTTAAGGTTTTTTTTTTTATTCCTCCACATAGTTGTCGTAAACACAGGACATCTGGCCGAGCAGTTGTGACTGGTGGAAGCTGTCCATGCTGTGACTTGCTCCAGTGGATGTTAACAGAGCAAACATCCACTCTCAGTTCTGGTCAAACAAAACCGAGAGTGTTTAGTTCTTCATTAACAAGTAAGTGCACCTTAATGAAACCCTCAAAACAAAATTTCCACCCCGTTTTTTTTCTTTTCTTTTCCAACTCATGTTAGTCATTTTATTTTGCGCTCTGTGTAAAAACAGCCTCACCCTCCTGGCCCAGCGTCAGCCCTCTGCAGCGAGGCTGGGTTTTCATTTTTCAGATGGTTCAAACTCCCTGTTCTGTCATAGCGGAACATCTGCTTTGTAATTTTGGTCGTGTTCTCGACACGTAGCCATTTGTCTTCCTAAGAGCTGATCTGCGGCTGACAGACACAGCAGAGCGTTCTTGTTTGTTTTAGTCATGTTTGGGATAAATGCATGTTTCAAGAGGTGCCAAGTTTTTTTGTTCGGTAAACTGTGGTTTCAGAGGAGGCCGGGCTTAAATCACGAAGTTCTTTTTCCGTTGTGGCTTCTAATAGTAGGGTAAATCCTTTATGAATAAGGTCAGTAAATACAAAAATGTGTCACTGGAAAAAACAAATGGAGAAATATGTATTCCAGTTTGTGTCTAAGAAGCTTAAAATTGTGGATATTTTAGATAAAAGTAAATTCCTTGAATAATTAACTTAAGCTTTTTGTTACATTCATGAGGCAGAGACAACCACATTTTCAGAGTATTTGATTAGGATTTTAGATGTAGCACTATTGAAAAGTAAAACATCATTCTGAGAAAAGACGATTACAAAATGTTTTTAGTTTTAACCCTAGCCCCCATTACTGTGATACACTAAAATAAAAATTCAGTGCAACTAATTACCTTCAGACAGCACCAGTTTGCAGAAAAAGCCAACAATATACAGTCAATAAACTGGTGTGCAAATACAGAGGAAGCGATAAGAAAAGACAAAGGAACCAGATGAAGTAATCAGAAAATATGTGGTATGAGGAAGAAGGAAATTAGAAAGATTGAAGAATCATTAGAGAGAGTTGAACTAAGACTCAGGAGACTAGAAACCACTGGGGAAAGACTAACAGAGTACGAAATCCAAATGCACCACAAACGCCACACCACTGAGAAACCACACACAAAGAAATGGGCTAATACGGCAACATCTTGCTAACAATAATGAACACAGAGAAATAAACTAGTTATGGGGAAACACAGACACAATAAAAGCCCAGACATGCAAGAACGACAACTCTGCAAGAGAGCGTTAACCAGGAAAGCTGCCAAAAGGTCCACTGGTAACTCTAGAGGGTCTGCAGAGATCCTCTGCTCATGTAGAAGTACTTAATAACCAAAATAGTTGTGCAGTTCACAAATTTAGCAAATATGGAAGTGTGTCAAGAAGGAAGCTACTGCTGGGAAGAAAGCCTTCAGGAGCTCTGGAGTTTGCCACAAGCCATGTAGGGAAGACAGTAAAGATTCTTCGGTCAGACGATGCTAAAATGTAACTTTTTGACATGAATGCAACAAAAAAGAAGCACAACAAAAAATTTTGCAACTGCAAGCCACACTAAATATCCTAACGTAGTTCCCCTTTATCAGACTCCACGCCTCCAGCATGCAATCGTTTCTCAATAACCGAGGAAACAAACTCTCTGTTCAGAGCGAAGTGTAGAGCAACGGGCTGGTTTTTGACAGGCTAATGCCACACTTTGCATTCATTTATTTATGAACGAAAAATGCAAGTCATAAATCATTTCCCTTTCACATCACAAGTATCCATCTCAGGTTGATGCCCACATAGGCTATTAATAGACAACACAGTCAGATCTCTGAGGGTGTCGTTGGACCAGCAGGTGGTGCTCTTGTGTTGTCCTTGTTGCCTCCCCTGATGTGCACACACACACACACACCCACACACACATGCACACACAAACACAGACAACAATTCTTCAGAAGAAGCAGGTTTCCCATGTGTTACGTAAGAAAGCTCCTGTTCCTGAGTCCTCTCAGAACTACAACTGCGACGCCGTACTTGACTCACGTAAACTTGGCAGGCTGCTGAGAAACAAAAGTGTACGAGAATCCATCACTCAGGCGGTCAGGCTTTTTACTGCCAGTGTTTTCAGTCCTGTTGGTCCCTCAGTGGACCGACGCATGGGATTCCAGCGCAGCTCAGCCCTCACGCCAGCATGATGACATTAGGTCACCATGCCTAATGTTGAGATGGTTGTATGGATACGTTCAACAATTAGCTTCCTGCCGTTTATGTAGGTCACTTGTTGTGGGTGAGCAATGTGACTCTAAATGTATGTAATCCCACTTTACACCCCCCCAACCCGTTCTCCTTTTAAGAGCTGCTCTGCAAATATAATCCAGAATATGGATCTGCTGCATAAATAGGAGGAGGAAGAAAGAGCAGAGTCTGCTGATGTGAGGGAATAATGTAAAAGGATGGGAGATAATATTTCACAGAACAAGCAAGGGGGAAAATGGAGCTGGTTGTGCGGCTAGGTGAGTTTAGAGCCAGTGTAGGTATTCCAAAGCGTGTATTAGGGAACTGTTGCGGAGAGCTGAGACACTGAGCAAAAGGCCTGCGGGGCATCCAAGCAGGAAGCCAGCCAGTACCTCTCACAGTTGACTCATAATGGCTACGTAGGCAAAGTCTGCCTGCACACACAAACACGCGCACACACATGGACGCACATTTGTCGTGCTCCTAATTTGGGAAAAATACCATTTCTATGGTTCCTATTTATTTTCAAGCACAATAAAAGAAGATTTTGACAGGCTTTACGTGGAGACGTTGAGTCAAAACTGCTTGAAAGAGCTGTGTTTTTCAAGGTGATGATGCATGTGGACAAAACTACTTATTCTAAATGTTTTCTGTCACTTTTGTAAGTAGAAAAAAAAAAATCAGATAAGAGCAAAAACAAAATTAAGTAAAAACAAACAAACAAAAAACAGCCAGCCAAGCTAAAGGCTGCTACTATTCAGTGATTGGTTTTTTTGCCAAAGGAAGCTCGCTTCTTCTAACCTGTTTCCTCTTTATATGAATTGACACACAGATCTTCTGGAGGCCACAGCTGATCTGTAGTCCAATGACATCACACAGTGTCTTCGCACCGCCTTGCTTTGCCTGGCGATCACATTGTTTTAATAGGAAAGATGTGGTATTCACTGAGATCCCTGTTTAGAGAGCTGGTTTAAAGTGTTTTTGTGATATTTTATCTGGCCTATCAAAGGGTTTCCATAACACTGTGTAACTGTGTGTTTAGACATAATAACCTGAAATTAGCTGTGAATTCAACGGTTTCATGTACTCCGCTCACAGGTACAGGAATGTACACAGATGATAGAAATGCGTTTGGAAAATTCAGTGGAGGAGAATTACAATTGTCGACTCCCTGTTGTGCTCTTTCAGCTGGAACAGAAAAGTGGTGTGGATGCTGTCCACTGACTACAGCTCCACTACGAATACCATCATTTCATAAATCCGAACACGAAGCTCCAACAATCTGACCAGGACTCAGCTGTAAAGTTTGACAAAGGTTGAATTATCATGATTAGATGGGTTGGAAAGGAGTGTGCACTGTCATCCCACAAGAAACTCAATATGAAACTGCATGAAATCAAATAAGAAGGTGATAAAACTTAGCTTGTCAAATGTGTTCCTACCTGTGCCGTTCAAAACACGGCAGTAACATTGATTTTTAGCCATTTTCACACAAATATTCATGAAACCTTAGCCCTAAAACACATAGGAGCCAAGAACATGTTGTTCCTCTTCAAATGCTCTCCGCTCACACACATACATTACGCTCACAAAGCAGGGAAGAGAGAGCTTTCTTTTCTTTTCTTTTTTTTTTATTGGTACTTGCGTCAGGGTGGAAAGAACATTTTCTTGCCCATATTCCTGTCTGAGGTTAACGGTCAACATCCGTCTCTTTCTCTCTCCTTCCCTGCCTCATTCCCACCCCTCCGAACACCTCCTCTTAATTTCTCGCTCCGGCCTCCTTTCAGCACTTTTATATTCCTCCGTGTGGGAGATCTTGACTGCCAGCGCCAGCCCACAAAGACCCCTTTCTCTTTTCTGATTCGCTCACTGGTTGTTGCTGATCATGACCCCAAGTGCCCCTGCCAGTGAGTCATGCGAGGTAAAGAAAGAGCTTGTGTGCATTGTGTGTCGCACAGAGGCAGCAGGGAGCAGCTATTACAGAAACACGCTTCGAGCTTTTTTAACTCGCTGAAAGCATTGTGGGATCCGATCCCACTGGGAGCGCGTTGGGCTAAACATCAGAGCAGATATCGATTCAGAACTTCAATATGTTTTGCAGTACTACATCATGTGGCTATTTATACACACACACACACAATATATATATATATATATATATATATATATATATATATATATATAATATATATAAAACCTCAGTTGACGACAGAACTATGAACAGAAATCAATTTTTCACTGTGAAAGCATTCAATCAATGAGACTGCATTTTCAACGCAGTTCCTACAATAAAAAGGGGAATTATTACTTCAGAAACCAAAGACATAGTTTGGAAATTGACAATATATATTTGTTTAGTTTACAATTAAATATTTTAACCAAACACGGCGCTTGGGGAAAAAAAAAATCAAATTCAATTCAATTCATTAACAATAGTTAATGCTGGGCGTCCTTACAGGAGTCAGAGTGAGAAATTTACCATCAATTTTTTCCTCATTAAAGCTGAATAGTAAAATGGGAGGCTGAACATTAAAATAGAAATCCTACCAGATAACTGGGAAGTCATTTGTATTGGTATGAAAAAATATCCCAAAACTATTCAAACGTTTGCTGGAGAAAATGTAGTACAGAAATCGGGTCTCATATGTTCACACTTTGACCAAACTCAAAAACAATAGAACACTAGATTAATGTTTTCGCTGCACGACATTATGAAGCCAAAAGTGGCAATGATCAGGCAAATACCTAAAATATTTGCAGGATCAGGAGGGGAATCCCAGCTGCGATTGTATCTTTGCAACATTGTTTTTAACTGGAAAATACACCATCAAATAGGTCATTTAACAGTAACCATTCAGTTGTTAGAAAAGGTGGCATAAATGTTAAGCATCATTATATCTTTGATTTGGCCTAAGGAAGCAAAACAACGTTCTTCAGAGAATGGTCACGTAATCGATGGAAAAAGACAAAAAAGGAGCTAAAATCAAAACATTTGTTTTCAGTACTTAAAAGATCATTTGGATTCCAATCGAGGTGCAACATTTTCTCTCCCTAGTGGGACATTTTATGGACACAAAGGTACAAAAAGGACTGCCTAATCCAGCCTTGATTTCAGCTGCAGTTCAGGTTTTTGCTGGTGGTGTAATGCTGTGGACTGGAGGATATTTATTTTTGGGCCTCTTGGCATGAACCGAGCAACATTTAAACACTACATATGACCACAGTTTTGCTGCTGACCACCTCTGGCTGTTTTACCCATCTGTACTCACTGGGATGCAGTGTCGATATTTCACCAGCAGGGGGTATTACACAGCCTTGCAGCTTTGAAGCACTCGTTTTCACGTCACGCGTCTGGAAAAGTGACTTCACTCTTTTTAGTTCGCTCTAGGTATAAAAAAAACATAAATAAAGACACCATTCAGAGCGCCTACATTTTTATCTTTAATAGAAAAAAACGTATTCAAAAATAATACAACAGGACGTATCCAGTAAAGATGGTTAAAAATAATAATAAAAATTAAAAAAAGAAAAAACAGATCTGTGTTTCAACAACAACCACAAATTCTCCCTTTAAGTTCCTCAAAATTGTTGTCGCTGCAATGTTCATGAAGAGGTGTGAAAGTCTGTGAATATTTACTGGATCAGAAATAAGCTCTATGGTATGGTACCTCTGATTTATGCACGATAATCTGCTGGTGAAACAAATACAATATTGTGAGGTGTGTGTGTGTGTGGTGGAGTGTGTGTGAGACAGCCATCTTCCACAATGAAATAAGGCAAATGAGTTTCTCTTTGTGTGTTTTTTTGTGTGAGAGAGAGGATTCGTATAAAGGAGGAGTGATTGTGCTGAGACACAGGCTAAATTTTGGAGCTTCATTTTGCCGACGATAATGACATACTATGATGGACGTTAAGAACAAAAACGGCTGGAAACAAACATTTAAAGAAGGATAAATTTAACTGAATAAGTGGCTGTGGCATAGAATGAAAACAAAAGTAAAAACAAAACAAAACAAAAAAACAGGTCCTTGACTTAAAAAGGAAGGAGGAGTTTAGGAGATTCTAAACTACCAGCTCCCTCCATACTCTCATATTAAAATATCCCATATTTCTCCCTCGTTCATCTCCCACCCTCACCCTTTCAGTCCATCTTGGACAAGGCGAGCCCGACTGAAGTTAGTCAGGCGATAAAGTTCAGCAAAGATCCACCACCATCCTCTTCTCCCTTGGGCTTTATTTTCTCTACTCCGTGTGTTTTTCAATCCTCAACACACCAACGACAACGCTAATCTTCGATGGATATCAACACCCAGGAGTCCCGACTGCGTGGGTTTATATATTTAGGGTCAGGCCACAGAGGAGGACACGGACAGATGAGGACGGACAGGTGAAGGAAATATCTGCTTGACCCGACAGGTCCGGCGACGATCTCTCCATCGTCTCTCCCTCAGCCTGAATGGATGAGGCACAGAGTGCTGCAGTCCGTGACGAAGCTCGTCTTTGTCCCATTCTCTTTTGTTTTGCACTTAAAGTATCACTGCCATATGCTCAGGAAACTGCACCCCCCCACACACACACACCAATAGTGTCCCATCACACTGTAAAACACTGATTAAACTTTCTCTTTCACTTTCAGGCACACATAAACACACGCAACCGGTTTCACACACACTCGACGAGGCTGTCCGTGGGGGGGAATAGGGAAGGGGGTCGAGTCCGTGGGGGCTGGTGTGCTATGTCCCGTCTTCCTCCTCCTCTGAACAGTAGTCTCGCCCCTAAAAACACAGCCAAGCAGATGAAATGGAGGGTGAATACCACAAGTTTAATGACTCTGAACGGTCTGCACCTGTTACTTCAGTCGCATTCAAATAAACATCTACCGCTGGAACAGGAGATGCTGAATGAGATAGTGAAGTGCTGACAGGTGGCTTGCTTTGCTGTTTGGTTTCTTTCATGAAGGTGAGGAGCTGACGGCTGCGCTGCTCTCTTCAAAGCGTCCCTAACAGCCTCGTCTCTCTTCCGAGCGGCGCTGGGTTGCAGCTCGGAGGCTGCGGCGTCATGAACAGCCTCTGAGCTGCGAGACGTTCACTGCACAATTTCTGTCCACAGATACTCTAACCAAGGGCGTAAATCTCATCTCATTATTGGGGGGGGGACCATAAACAGGGAAATTTTTTAAGAGCAATTTTGGGGGGCGTCGGCAAAGTTACAGTCAAATGTAATGTAAAATGTGGTTTAAATTTTTTGTTATAGTATTCAAGCTGCACCACTAAAAATGACAAAAAATTGCTAGTAAGTAGCAATGAATAACAAAAGTGTTTTTCTCAGTAAGCAACCTGTTGAGACCCATAGAAGTCAAACTAAGATTCAAATGTTTAGATATGAGTTTGGCATACAAATAACACCAAAGCATCTTCTGAATACCACTTACAATAATGAGAAAAATATCTCCACAGTATACTGCTGCCAACACAGTGTTTCGCAGTGGGGAGAGTTCAGGCTTGAATGTGGAGTTTTAATTCCCACATTCCCCAAACACACTGCATATAGGTGAAAAACTACATTGTGGTTTAATCTAACCAGAACACCCTTTTTAACGTGTTTGTTTTTGCTTTGTTTTTCACACTTCTTCCATAAAGGCCGGAGTTGTGAAATGTATGACCAATCGGTGTCCTGTCGGCAGATTAAATTACACATAAGTGACGTGTTGCTTTATTTAGAGGCATTGAAGTAAAGGATAATGGTTAGAAATGTGTTTGTAAAATGTTTTAAAAGCCACATAGCATTTCCTGCTTCATCATTAATATACACTCTTTGTGTTTGGCTCATAAAAAAGGATAAAGAATCAAAATATAAAATATGATTCATGGTTATATTTTAACATGTTAAAAGCTCAGAGGGTATAAATACTTTTGCATGCATACAGGTCCACTAGTCACTCATTGGAAAAACATTAAAACTTAGAATTAGATATGATCTTCCAAATAATTAACACAAATTATTATTGTCCAATATTACTTTATTTTACACCTTTCTATTTAAAAGGTACGCACAGCACAAAAGCTGATTTGGAAAAGCTGCAAAGGCTTATGGGATTTCAGGCCCGACTTGACAATTCAGATGTGATCTATGAGCTGAAAGTCAAAGATAAAAAGCAGCTGAGCAGGCTGCCTGCAGGTTTGCCCTGGTGCTTCTCAGCTAATGTTGCTACAGTCTCAAATAACAGGAACCAGCTAAAATGTGGTCTATTGTTGCCTGGTTGGCGCTTTTGTCTTCTGGTAAACATACCAGCTTGGACAATGATCTTACTGTGGTGACGTAGAGCAGAGTTTAAAGTATTAAGATTACCCAAGGCTGCATTTGTCTGTGCCGTGAGCCAGAGTTCCTACATTGTTTTATTTGATCTTGATTTGTTGGTGATAAGGTGTGTTGTTTTTGTATTCCTTCCAGATACATCTGACATTCAGCCAATCGTCGTATAACAATGAGTAGATTGTTGGACTGTCGACTGATGCTCACTTGTACTTGCCACAATAAATGACAAAATATCATCCTTGTGATCAAAGATAAACCTTACGGGGTTTTCACTCCTCTGATGTGCCAAGATGTTTATTTCCTTGTGCAGTAAATGATTTTATGATCATACAGTTCAGAGGTAATATAGTGACTGCCACATTTACTTTCACCCCTGCTCAAGAAATATGGTATGGTGATGTCATACCATACTTTGGTATGGTGATGCCTTGTGGCTGTTACTCTTTAAAATGCCCGAGGGAGTGTATAAGAGTGGACTGCATCATTAAACTCTTTGAAAATACCAGGACAATTAAATAAAAATCAGGAGGACTCCGCAAATAAACTAAAAGGGAGGTAATCATTGGATTGTGTTAGGAGGACAATGATCCAAAACACATGGTGGGAACGATGCTTCACCAGGTACATAATCAATCTTCTTCCATGTCCATCTCACTCCCAAGATCCAAAACTGAAATCCTATAAAAACAACCTTTTAGGTCTGGAGATCTGAAGAGAACAGCGCATATTATAAAAGATCTGGACTTAATTTCAGCTTCTGAGCCCTCAACGAACACTCATATAACATTTATGTCATCTCTACTTGTATTGCCCATTGGATGATTACCAAGTTGACTAAACGGGTGGTAAAAGCAGCACAAGCAGCATCAACAACCATTTTATTATATTTAACTAATTTGTAAAATCTGTTTTTTATCTTTTATAAAAGGAAAACAATTTTCTATAAAATATACAAATCTACTGTAACTCTTGCAATGCTTTTTACATATTTTTTATTGATAAATGTGGCTAGTTCTATATTTTCTATTAAAGCTGCACAATAAATTGAATCACAGTTGTCACCGCAAATATTTGTGTGTGTGAAAAAACTAAATTACAGTGTGTGTAGGTCAAAAAGTTTCAAACACCATTCATTCAGACGTTGCATTTAAATAATACATTAGCTTTAAAAAATGGCGTAGAAAACAGCATCAGTGTTTGGTCGCAGCGGTGGTCGGATTTTGCCAAGGTGTCTAGGTTTTATAAACTTATACAGAAACACAGATTGGAGAGAAGCATCTCATTTTGTGCAGACAAGTCTCACTTTGGGTGATGACTCATATTGCGTTAAAACTCCATCTTCGCTGAGAAAATAACTACTTAAGTAAGGACTTTAAACTTTGCAGAACTTTTTCATCATGCAAGAAAGTGAAGCAAAAAGAAAAAAGCCTCACTGCATAATAAGGTATGCTTCAAGCACTTTGTGTAGCTGAGGAGAACTGCTGAGTCGATCATTTAGTCTTTGTAGAGGAAAAGCTGCATTTGCACACAATAACTTTGTTTAAATGTTGAAATCAGATTTTTATATACACTGTTTTAAAAGCATAACATTTTACCTCACTGTCAAACTTAATGTCTCCTATTTTTGGGTCATTCAGGAAAACATATTATTACTATAGAATCACTGTTTTACTACCATCCAAATTCATAGCTTCCTTGTGTGGAATCATGGAAAAAAATTCAAGACATCTGGAAGAGAACTGTGGACGTCTCCAAGTTTGGTTCATCTGTGCTGTGGGGGCACTTTCCAGATAAAGTGTCCATGTTCATCTGCTCAAGCAATTAGTGTGAACGGCATGTGAATGTCCAGCCATCATACAGCTAATGAAAGGAGTTAGTTTTGGAGGGAAATGGGCATTTAGCAAATAAATTAAAACAATGCTAGTAATTCTGACCCAAAACATTTCTTCAGACAGTGAGGAAAAAAAGGTTGTGTCTCTGTTTAATGGTGTATGTAAACATCTGGTTTCAACTGTGGAGAAGAATGGGACCTTTGAGACGTGTGCACAACCTTTACCATTTGACAATGTGATACTCGTCTCTCAAGAAATTATGTGAATCTCTTTATATTTGGCATAAAATGGGAATCATAAAGATGATTCAAAGCAGGGAGTAAAAATAATAGAGATGAGTCATTACTTGTTTCACCATGTCCTTCAAGTCGCTGGCAAAAAGGAACAAGTGTTTATAAATTGCAGTGATTACCTTTCCTGCTGCTTCAGCTCAAACCAAGAATGACAATGTGGACTAATAAACGTCTTTGCTTCTTTATAATTTTGTCCCTTTTAATTTCGAGACCCAGCTGTGACTTTTTAAATGATGTTAAATGTAATTTCTGCTTCCATCAAACCAACCCCCTGGGCCACTAATGAAGACACACAATTCAAGATACACACACACACACACACACACAGGCCTCACCTTTTCAATTTTCTCATCCAGCATCCTGAAAAATTCCTGCTGGCTCTCTGACGTGTGAATGCTGAGGGAGACGGAGAAAGGGAGGGAGAGGAAATCGGAGGATGGAGATGAGGAGGAGGAGAAAGGAGGCAACAAATACGTCATGAGAATTTTCCGTTACACACCTCCCTAACCCGCCCCCCCACAGAGAACAAACACAGATGAACACTCTCTGCAGTGTGAGAAATGATCTGTTTAGGAGTCTACAAATGATTTTAAATAATAATTCAATAAAAAAAATATCAAAACGGTCCTTGAAAGGACAAAGAGTGCAACACGTAGCTGCCATTATTCACACGGAGCCTGAGGTGGACGGCCAAGCTGCTTTACAAAAGCCAGACGCTTCAGATTGTTTACTTACAGGAGTCGCACTATGAAGGAGGTGACAGTTTAGTAAAGGGTCAGCTCGGCCCAGTAATGAACCAATGAATGCGCTCAACTTTTGTCAACAACTTCAGCTACTCTTACGTCTCAAGATTGGCAAAAGATGTAAACTATTCCAAACATCTCAGCCTGAAATGTTCTCATAGAGGGAGAGAAATTTCCTTAAGCTAAAATATTGACAACATTAAAATAACGAAAACTATTTTATCTAATTCAATTAAAACATGACACTATTGTGACATTGTTGCATTTGACAAAATTTATGTTATCCCATACTTTCCCAAACTCCAAGGTACTAAAGTTAATCTTTATTTTTAATTTTATAGTATGCATTGCTACAGTCAGCAGTGGTTCAGATGGAAGAACTAAGGATAAGAATATGTGTACCAATGCTTGCATGCATGCATGTAGGTTAGCATACGTAGAGGTTCGCATTAATGTATGCATGGATGGACAGATAGATAATGGACAAAGATTAGAGGGTGAGTGGACAGATTCGACTTCAAAACAATGGAATACGACATGAAGTCTAAAGATGTACGCAGACATACCGAGTTATCTTTTCCACAACTATTTTTTGTAAAATCGTTCACTTAAAACACCCAATTATTTTCTAATATCATGAGAGAACTCTCCCTTTAACAGAGTTGTTTGAGTGCTGCTTACACTCCGCAGGCCCCTCAGAAGAATAATAAATAAAAACCTGGATGCTTAAGCCATCATATTGGCATCACACAGTAGGACAGCTTCTTCCTGTGATAATTTATGCTGTTTTTTCCTTTAATCCATCACTCACTATGATCGAATATGTAAACGTATCCAGTTTATTTAACAAAGTATCTCTGAAGCAGCTCTAAGGGCTGCTGCCATCCACTTACTTAGATTTGATGTTTGTTGCAGCCGCCTCTTTCTGCTGTTTGCCCCTGTACTCCACATTGCTCTTCTCCTGAGAACAAACACACACAGATGCCATTAGTTTTCATTATCAGCAGACAGAACAGGTTCCAAACACAACGACAGGTATCAGCAGAGTGGCCACGCTGCTGACAAATCAAAAACCTGAATGACTGGGCTGCGTCCTCACCAAGTTGCTGCAGGACATGGGTCACAGACATAATGTATGAGCATCTAATAAACCCGTTTCTCAGCGCTGATCAAGGTCAGCTGTAGTCAATGTTTCTGCAGCCGTGTTCAGGTCAGCGAGCGGGTTAGTGTTGACAGTCCAGACAGGTTTAGAAGATACAACTTTTGTCTTTTCTTTATTGTGACATTGTCTCTATTGCAACTTTCAAATTTTGCTGCTTACAGGTGATAGACCAACATCGGGCTGTCTATGTCTGTGTCATGCATTGATTAAAGGAAGAAAAAGTACAAGTAAAAATTTGAAATGTGTGCTGTGTGTATTTATCCCCCACAAGTCTTTATTTTGTAAAACCACCTTTTGCAGCAACTGCAGCTGCAGGAGAAATTTTCAAAACTTGCCGCAGATTCCTACTGGGAGTTAGGTCTGTACTTTAGCTAGGCTATTTGAACACATAAATATGAGTTGATAATAGACCCAGCACAACCTGAGCTGTGGATCTCTGCAGCTCCTCTCGGGCTGCTGAGATCCAAAAAACATTAGGAGTCTAATGTTCTTTGTCTGACCTTTTAATGTAGGTGCGCTATCATGTCTTGGTATTTTGCAGTTGTTTCACTCTCTTTTCATTTTGAGATGTTAGAACAGTGCTCCATGAGATATGTTAAACAACTTCCTTCCTTAGTCTTCTTAATGCTGTTTGTTTCCTTCTATAACAAACATTTGTTTTAAAATACATAGGCTAGAGAATCCATTCGATAAAATATGCTTCTGGAACAACAAATTGCACTTCAGTTAAAAACAAAAAAGAAAAGAAAGGGACTTTCGAAGCTTGCAAGAACGTGTTTCCGACTATTTTTGGAAAAGTTTGACTTTTGTAAATCAAATCAATGAATGAACCGAGCATTGTGTTGGAGCAGCATAATAGTGTTGAAGCTCGTCTTCTGCTTGTAACCTTGTGTTTTTATGAAACTGTGTTTCTGTACTGTGATCCTGCTGCTGTTTTACAATCGGGATTTATTATGCCGCTCGTTGTTTTAACAATCGCCAGGACGCCACTATGTCCACTTACAGGGAAAAAAAGAAACAACCTGCTCTTGTATTCTCTCACCATCATAATGTTCAGGCCTTCTGTGACCTGAGGAGGAAGTGGATTTATTCAGAGATAATGTGCCTCAGCTTTAAATTATTTACACCGTCAGGTAAGACACAGTGGCAGTAAAATCATTTATGAGGTTTTAGAGCAAAGTGACTTCATGAAACTCCCCTGATGTGTTTAAAATCTAAAGAAACCAACCATGCGCTCAGCCTACACATTCCACACACGCCAGACTGTTGTCTCCACCTGCTTGTGAGGAACCTTTCTGTTTGCCTCTGTGTATTTTATTTTGTGTGCTTGTGCAAAAAAAGTGTGTGTGTGCTGCACACAGACAGAGAAAGATGCCTTTGGACACAAACACAGGCCTGTTGGCTGGAGCTGATGAGCTGTCAGAGGAAGGTTTGAGTGTGTGCGGATGACAGGCTGTCAGTGGATCGGCTGCTGTGTTTTGTGTGTGTGTGTGTGTGTGTGTGTGTGTGTGTGCCCGTCTCTCACCAGGTTCTCCTGGTTGCGTGCGTTCACCCGGTTTTCATCCCCTCTCATGTACTTCACCTCTTCCACTCCCTTCATCTTGTATTCGTCTGAGAACAGAAGAGTTGGCATGATTAAAGGACGGGGAATTAACAATTACATGTATTTATAAGGGGTTACCCAGAGAAGAACGTCAAGCACATTCCTTTCATTCGCGTTTTGACAAATTTTGAGAGAAAAGACGGGAGAGGGGGAGGAAACTTCATTTTCTGCATCGTCACTGCATTACATTATCAAGACAGGTCATTATTTTATTGATCTTTAGCCACATGTGATCAATGGTAATGTGAGAACAGAACCTGATGCGACATTTCATAATATGCATGACAGTCGAGGCGGATGTACAGTTAGATGGGACATTGCTTTGCCATTTCAGCATTAGAAATATAGAAGCAGCAGGAGGAAATACCAGAGAGAGAGAGAAAAGGAGAGCGGGTGATGATAAGGAGGAAGATGGGGAGGATTAGAGACCAGATGAACAGCTTCTTGGCTTCATGGACAGCTTAGACAGTTAGGAGGAGCTCAGTAGAGACGAGAGCTTTAAGACTTCATTGAAGATGACACGGCTCCGGCAGCGCCGTCCGTCCCTCCTACCAACAGCGACTATTTAGGATAAGACTGATATTTTACATTGTTTTACTGACCATTTTGAAATTGAACTTGTGTTAAATTGTCAATGAATGCATAAACTAATGTCATTTGTACACACTGTAAATCCTAGTGCTTTCCCAGAAGGAAAGTAAAAATATAATTAAAAGACTAAATACACGGAAGTGGTGAAAATGGAGTATTACAAAAGGGCAAAAACTACAAAAATGGCTAAAACATAAGATAGGTGAAAAGACAATTGCCTTTACTGCAAAGCTTCAGTAAACAACGATGTTTTCAGTCCTGATTTAAAGGCCCATCTCAGATTTTAGTTTTTTTTTTAGAACATGACCCTTATTGCCTGAATGGCCACTCAGACAAGGAGAAGCCATTACTTCCATAGCAACAACAGCCAGATCACAGTTTGCAAATGCACATGGAAACAAAGTCCTTCATTTCTGAAGAGATGTCCTGTTGCCTGATGAAACTAGCATTGATGGGTTTTGCCATAATCACCATAATTACGTGTGAAGGAAATGGATAAAAGCCTGAGAACACCATCCAATTATGAAGCATGGAGGAGGCAGTATTATGTTTGCAGGTGTTTTGTTGAAGGAGGTACTGGTGCACATCAAGAAACTATGGCATCATTAGGTAAGACCATTATGTGGAAAGATCGAAGCAACATTGTGAGAGCGACAAAAGCGTAAGAGTTACAACAGAATCGATGTTTTGGTAGCCATCACAAAGGACATCAGCCTCCCTGGAAAATTTGTAGGAAGAACTACAATGGCATGGAAAACGGCCCAAAAAGCTAAGTGATTTATATCAGTTCAGTCCGGAGGAATGGGCCAAATATCCAGCAAAGTATTGAGGGACGTTCATAGAAGGATACCCAAAACCCATCCAAGTCGTACAGTTTAAACCTCTGGCTGAAAAAGTAAAACAGAAATATGCACATATATACATCTCAAAAATGTCTCTGTTATTTAACAATAAGAAATAGTTTTTGTAACCGAAACTGAACATAAACTGGGACAGTTTAGCAGCATTTTGCATGAATATTTATTCAGTTTATGTAAATATGTGGTTTCGCCTGATGAAAATATGCACCTTTAATAGAGTATTTTGAATAAACAAAAAATAAAACAAAAAAAAAAAAAAAAAAAAATTTGCCTGGCCTTTACATTTTAAATTTTGCATAGTGGTGCAGTTGGTAGAACTGTTGCCTTGCAGCAAGAAGGTCCTGAGTTTGATTCCCGGCCCGGGGTCTTTCTGTGGGAGTTTTGCATGTTCTCCCTGTGCATGCGTGGGTTCTCTCCGGGTACTCCGGCTTCCTCCCACAGTCTAAAAACATGACTGTTAGGTGTGAGTGTATGTGTGTGTGCATGGTTGTTTGTCGTGTCTGTCTCTGTGTTGCCCTGCAACAGACTGGCGATCTGTCCAGGGTTTACCCCAGCTCTCACCCGAAACTTTTGCTGGAGATAGGCACCAGCACAGGATGCAGCAGGATGGAAGGATGGATGGATGGATGGATACATTTTTAACCAATTCGGCATAAGAAATGGTACACATTACAGCAAATATGTAGAAGTTGGTAAATATTTAATTGTAATTCATAATTTAAAAAATAAATTTCATTCATAATAGAGCCAACCAACTCAAGAATGAGCTGCCCACCACCAGGACTGAGAATTATCAGCTGAATGCCTGCTTGTCTTTTAAGGTAACCGCTGATGGTGATAAAACACATAAAAAGCAGGAACACCTGATTTTATCTGTCCACACCTCGTACGTCTACTCTCACTATCAGCAGGGACTCTGTTCCTGTCTGTGTTTGTATCTGCGTGCCCCTTTGTACCCAGCTGAAGCTCTCCCTCCCCTCTGCTTACGCTCCTCCTGTACCTTGATCACCTGTGTGTCTTGCATTCGACCACAATCGCACGCTTTCCTGTGAGTCAACGCGTACGTCACTGCAGAGCCTAACGGTGGCCCGCGGTTTACTGACAAATCATCTGTTGAAGAACGTGGTGTTGGGAAGCGCCGCTACTCCTCTGCTGTTTATGCCAGGAATGTAAACGAGTTTCAGCAAAGCCGCTCCTGTCTGAACATGCCGCCGCTCACAAACGGCTCCTTAACGCAACGCAGGCTCACCGAGGCTGGATGTGCTCGGTAAACACATGGCACATCACAGCACTGCAGCAGGAAGCAGAATTAAGAGCCGCTTCCTCTGCTCTCCAGTATGGCACTACAACCGTATACACTGAAGTCAAGCTGTGCAAGCTGTCAATTAGGGTGGATACAGCAGGCAGGGAAATTAGCAGCTCCAGGCCACAGACGTGGATCTAAATGTACATTTTCACATAGCCTTTATGAGAAATGTCATTTTATGATGCTGGATTTGCCTGAATATTCTCTCCCTGTTCAAGTATCCTAGCTAAGCCTAACGTGATGAATATAGAAAGATCAAAGTGGCCCAGCTTACACCATCACTGACTTCAGTTTAGATAGGAGCAAAAAAAAAAAAAAAACAGGGTGAGTTGAATTTGCCTGTGTCTGTGTGTGTGTGTGTGTGTGTGTGTGTGTGTGTGTGTGCGTGTGCGTGTGTGTGTGGCCGTCCCTGTCAAGAGAAATGACACGGGTGTTTCGTCACGTCGTTGCCAGGGCTCGCTTTTGGGTGGGAAGGAAAGGAAAAGCCGTCAGAGAGGAGAGAGAGAAAGAGAGGGAGAGGGAGATGAAAGGACTATTTCGAGAAGCTGCGGTTTTGTGATGTGGACATCTTTCTCGTCTGTGATTAGAGAGCAGGGATCCGCGCTGACCTTAAGGACCCGCTGCGAGGGCACGACCGATGTGTCTGTGGGATTGCTTCATAGTCAGAATGCCTCCGAATCTGAATGTCGCTGCATCCGAGTGTCTGCGCGGCTCATTTAAATGGCCTTATTTGGCCATGTCTGCTCTCACAGCCCGGCCTGTCCTGTGGCTATGTCACTCTGTCCTTCCTGCCGAGCGTCCTCCCTCCCAACCCAACTGGCTGCAAGCCATCGGCGGCCTGGCATCAACATTTACACCTGAGCTTAAGTCAAAAATCACACACATCAAACGGTGACCAGCAATGAAACAAAGTCAGAGTGGGGTTTATTTGTGGCAGAGGTGAAATGACAAAAGTGGAAAGAGATGGTCTTATGCAAGACCAGATAAAAAAAACCTATTATTTATTTGTATTCATATAGAACAGCCAGCAGTATTGGACTGGCCTAGGGGTTTCTTTAATAAAACACAAAAAAACAACTCAAAATAAATTTAGTTAAATAAATGGACACATACCACTGAGTATACAAATATATATGACACATTAATACATATAATTTAAATTGATCATTTACATGCCCACGCATGCTTTTAATGTGATTCTGGTATAATATACTGACAAAAATTGGTAACAAAGTTTTACTTTGAATGTTATAAAATTTAATGAGTGTGTTTCAGCTGCTCTCCGTCTGACTCCATGCAACATAGAAAACGGCGTGAGCAGGTCATATGGCATGGTTGGTTACAATGCTGTAGCAGTCTCACTTTTTACTGCGTTTATGATTTTAAAAAGGACTTTGAAACATGTTCAACTGTTAGAGGAAACCCAGGATTAGGTAAAAATAATCTGCACAGCTGCCTTTAATATAGCTCAGTGAGTGATGCAAGTACAATCACAGAACCGGAAAATTTAAGCTAAAGAACCTCTAAAAAAATTGCTTAGATTTTACTTACTTTACAATAAGGTAGAATATGTAGTATGAATTGGGTTGCATAGATGATAAGTGGGAACTGAATATCCCGAATCAGAGAGACAGGAGCTCTTTCTAAGGAGTCGTCCTGCAGGAGAAGTGCTGTAGATAAACAGAGGGCATCGGCATCGGCATCGACTTGAGGCAGGGCTGTAATTTGACCCGATGCTTTCAAAAGCCAGGCAATCAAATGTGACTGCACAAGAGATCAAATTGCAATCCTTATCACAATATTAACATGCGAAATATCAAAATCACTAAAGACTGCATGGATCCGACATTTGGTGGCTTCAATTCTGGGCATTCAGGTTGTGTGCTTGAATTTTATAACCAGCCAGTTGGAGGGATGAACTCTCACTGCCCTTGATGCCAACACCTAATATAGATTTTAGTGGCCTGTGGAGACGCAACATTGCACTCACATGTTTTCCTGATATCATGCAACCAGACACGGCACAAATCATAATGGGACTTGCTCTTTTAAATGCTTGTCCTGTGAGAACATTTTCCAGATAATTTCGAAATACATAATGACGGCAAAGAATTTGGCCGAGGACGGAACGAAGAACAAAACTTGAGCTACTTCTGCTGTAATATGTTGAAGTGAGGGTTAGGGATTAACCCTGATCACTATTTGACACACTTTTTTAAAGACGCAACTAGTGCAAGCCTGGGGAAGAAAAAAACTATTTAGGAGTTATGCAGTTATACAGCTACTGTTATCTGTCTTTTATAAAAGACTAATAATGTATGTTGGACCTTCACCTTCTGCTGGACACATTTTATATCCATCATAAACTGTTTTTTGCTTAAGAATTAAGTGTATTCTAATATTAATGGTGCTGTATTGATTTTAGATAAATGTTTGGCATATTTACAAGGATTACACGGACTATGAATAAATGGTGGGTTATTGTGATAACATATAAGTTCAGGGGAGCATTTAATTACCGTTAGATGTTTGAGAAGAAGTGGTAATGTAATGTGTTATCGTTACGACAGACTTCCTCTTTAACTTACAAAGATACCTGTAAGGTGCAACACAAGTGATTCATAACAACATTCAACAGTGTGCATATAGTCAACATTTATTCAATATCTTATTAGTCATATCTATAGTCCAGAAGATAAACGTATTAAATGTGTGTAGTTTCTTTAACTGAGCAGTTTAGTTCCTGCCCAGTCAGACCTTGTGGCCTCCCATTTCCACTGAAAATGAGTGATGTGCCACTTTCACCTCCTTGTGATGGATTTGCATGCCAGGGCAGCAACTTTTGACCTTTTTAGGTCTTCTGCAAGTTTTTTTTTTTTTTCCATTTCTGTGAACTGCCCTGTAAAGAACTTGTTTTTAACAGGCCAGAAATGTGGATGTTTGCTGTAAGTTGAAGACATTATTTAGGTTTTATAATTCAGAACTGACACATAGGAGTTTCTAAAAATAAGATAGTGACGCATATGCATCTTGCTTCTACGGTGACTCAGAACTGACTTTAATATTTGTACTGGCTTGTGATTTTGTTTAGAAGTCAAAACAGAAAAGATACCTTCATTTTATTTAATGTGCTAGGAAAAAGGCATTTTCTTTACTCTTTTTGATGCAAAATATTCCACTTCAAGTTTAGATTTAGCGAACTGTTTGGGATTTTATACATAGTTTAAGAAGCGTCTGAATGGGAACCTTGTGAGAAAAATACAAGTTAAGAAATCAAAGTTGGGCAAAGTGGAAATCAACAGTTCAAGCCTCAAAGAAAGACTTGAGGCGCCTCCTCTAATCAGAATACATCAACTGTCAAAAAACTATAAACTAGACATTATATTGCACAATTAAAAAATATTTACATTTATGAGCATATTTAAAAAAAAATATAGAAATAAAATTTTAAGGACTGAGAAGTTATTGTCATTTTTGAGACGTTTCAAGCCTTTAAGACCAGAGTTGGAGACAACAATGAAGGGCAAGGGGTGAAATCATAGAGGTCTGTTGACAGTTTTCTCTGGATCTGATGCAGGGTTTAAATAACAGTGAAATGTGTATGCTGAATGTCTCTCTGAATGTTTGGGTGCTGCATCATGCAATCTAGCAAACACATGCTGCACATTATAGCATTATCTGCCCTCAGATCTCCTCTCCCTGTGATTATTCCCCAGATCAACAGCTTGATGCTGAGGAGGGAGAGTGTTGCTATTTTTCCTCGTCGTCCCTCGCTGTTTGTGTAATGGAGCTCTGCCTTTTTCCGGTTATTGTGTGGGAGCAGCTAAGAGGGCTGGGGGGGTGGGGAGGCGGGTGGTTTAAGGCTGGAGTCTGGATGGACAAGTCCAAATATCTGGGACGCACTCACACCGAAATTTGCTGGTGGGCGTTTCAGTGTGAGAAAGAAGAAGAGGGTAACTAAACACGCCGACGTACAGCACACACACTCACCGACACGCAGGCTACTGGGGGGTAAATTTATGAGTGTAAGCGAGACGGACTGTCTGACCAGGAACTACCAGTCTTTTCCACCTCAGTTATGAGAAGTGAAACGAACGCAGCGAGGAAGCTGGAGAAGGGTGGAGGGGTTGAAAATGACAAGAGGTAGATAAGAAGAAATAAGGGCGCTTAATAAACAAATTTTAAAAGAGCCTTAGATTGGAATCACACTACTCATCAAGTCACACATCCACTGTAGGCAAATACATGTGGACAAGTCCAAACAGTTGTCTGCCCCATCCACAGCTACTCCACATTCCACTTTAATCAAAAGACAGCAGAAAGGGGACGGGACAGGCCGGGAGGAAACGGGAGGAAGGGATGTGAAAGGACACAAGGTTTTGACCTAATGTTGCACAAGAGACGAGAGGAAAAGAGCAGCGCTGAAGAAAAGCGGGGAGATGAACGCAGGAAAAGTGGGAGGAGGGAGATGGGGGTCATGGAGACCCAAAATAGACAGAGTGGCAGAGAGAAAGAGGAAGAGTCGAACGAGGCCTGGAGCAGGGGGAAGGAAAGGAGGCGATCTGAAAGTGGCTGGGAAGTTTAGAGGAGAGAGAAAACGATGAGCATCAACACATGTCAGTCTCCTTTCCTCTTTCAAGGAAATTACTCTCCTCGGACAGCCTCCCTCTCATTCTCTGGCTCATTTTATTGCTCTAATAGAAAATCAAAAGAGAGAAGAATGTAGAAATCTCCGGGGTGAAAAGAGGAGAACGTGTCTGAGAGAGAGTCGAAGGATGGGAAAGGAGCTGAAAGTCAACGGGTGGTGGCTCGGAAGAGCGAAAAGGGGTCAAAGGAAAACCATGAGAGACGATGAAGATAGTTCATAGGGGTCTCCTATGGATCATCTGCCACAATTCATCCAACTGTGTCGCTCCTAATTCTTAATCTCTTCTAATCCTACGACAGCCATCATCTCTTTTTCATTCCAGTACCTTATTACATCACAGCTAGCTGCATGCAATTAAAGATAGAGCTGCCGCCGTTTGTATCCATCACTAATGAACCTCGGGCCGGTTTTTCTTTCCACCCATCACATAATTAAAGTGGGAGGTCTTTCCCTGGATCATTGATGGTTCAAACTCAAATCTCCACCAACAGCACTTGTAACTGTGTGGAAAAACAAAAACATTAAATGATTGAGAAACTCTAAAAAAGGTCAACCACTACTGACCTATTTTTAGAGAAACAAACACCCTTTGCCAGTTTCTACCCAAATTCAAGCCCTTCTGGTTTCCTTTTAAACAGCTTTTTAAACCATTACATAAAAGCACTCATCATAGTTAGGTCATCTGAGAATATAGAAATATTCAGATCTCAGGTGCACATTTAAATTTCTACATTAGATTTTATAAAACACCCAATTTCCATTGAGTGTCAGTCTACTTTCCTTCAGTATTAAAATCTAAGATTAATATGTGACGGACATGGAATCTTCCAAACTGAAGAGGAGCAAGAAGAATCGAGCAACATATTCCACAAGAAAATTTCAAACGTTTTTACAAAAAACACTCTGATTCCTGAATATTTGAAGGAAAATGGGGGCTTTGCTCCCCGTTTACTCTGAACTTGTCACTCTTAGACGCATGTATGACGAAAAAGCTCCTGAGCTGCTGTTTCCTAAAAACCTCTGTTGGCAAGAAAAGATTAAAAACATTACAACATGATGAGGTTCTGTCTTCAGAACTAAATTATATTAAAAGAAGAACTTATGCACAGAAGGGTGGAATTTGCAGCTTCTGGCCTGATCAGAAATGTGATATGTCTAAAATGTTTAATTTTTATGAAACATGTCTTAGTTTCAGTATGTCAAAATTGCATACATAGGTTCCTAACTTTTTACCCAGTCCCCCTCTAGAGTGGACTAAAAGTTATCTCTCCATCCAGTTTAGTGCTGAAATATTCATCTCCAGCGTCGCTCTTATCACCAACATTATCACCCTCTGGGTACTTCCTGTCTCCTACATGAGCAGTAAACACAGAAGACTCTAATAAAATTGTAGTTGTTGATGCTGATATTTTCCAAACCAGAGAACCCAGCTCTGCCCTGAGGACTCTGCCGGTTCAGAGCGAGGCCACGGGTCTGCGCTGAACTCAGCTGTGGAGTGAGACGGAGCGGCGGGCATCGTCTCGACAGCCGGGAGTCAAACTGACCAGAGTAGAGGTCTCCGTTGCTGTAGGCCTTCCCGCGTCCCTCCTCATCGTTGGGCACGGCCGACACCTGCTTGGCCGAGGTGCAGCCCATGACCTCACTGTCTGAAACTTCTCCTCATCGCACTCGCACCTAGACGGGGCAGAGAGCAGAGGTTTACAATCACACCACACACAACAAAATGCATGTCAATGTAGAACTGGGTGGAGAAAGCAGAAGTTTTCTACGTTTTAGAAAACTGTACACACTTAACCTTTATTACCTCTCTGTCTGTTAACAAACCTAACTAAACCAAAAGTATTTCTATTTGCTGCATGTCAAAATAAGAGAGAATTTGTGTTAATTTGATCAAATTCAGAAGATTACATAGTAAACTTGGAAAAAAAACAAATGGTGTAAGATTCTGATCATTCACATGATTTGAGTTAAGTGAGTCTGTGGATGTATTTTACACACCGCCTCCTTATGTCACTGGAATAATCAACGCAAACCAGCCATAATATCGAAAATAATAATTGCTGACGTCCATACGTCTCATTAAATTTTCCAGATGCTCAAAGATGCCACATTAGACTAGAATAAACAGGTAAGAATATCAATCATACAGTTGAGGAACGAGATCAATCCCAGAAGAAAATTAAACAGCTTTGTGAAGATACTGCCGATAAGACGGCAAGAAGTGTCATTATCCACAGTAAAGCAACCGTTTTCCTCGAAGCAGCATTCAGCTTTTATGCATCTCATATCTGGAATAAACTTCCAGAAAATTGCAAAAGAGCTCAAACACTGCGTTTCTTTAACTCGAGACCAATACCACACCTGTTTAGAGCTGCTTATGAACCGTAATAAATGGAATAGTGACCAGTACGTTTGACGTGCATTGCCTCGTTGCTGAATTGTGCCATACAAATAAGCTTGATTGATTTAGAAAACAACAATTATTTTTGTCATCATAACTGACTCAAAAGAGAAAAAGTTTAGTTTGTTTAATGTCAAATCACTGAGCATATCTACGGCCATTTTAACAAAAATATTAACATTTTATTTCAATCATCTTGAACATGTGGTGATAGCATCTTCCCACCCAGCAGGGGGGCTGACACAAAGCAGTGAGGATCGTTGTCAGTCAAATGCATCACAGACGGACTCCATGTCAGTCACTGAGACATGACGCCTTCATTGTCAGATCCCTTCTGATTGCTGCCAGTGAGAATCGATGTTGCTCAAAGGTAACTGAGACGAAGAGGAGGACGGCCTGACAAGGGTCAAGAAAAGGATGGACAATAGAGTGAGAAAGGAGGAGTGGGAACGAGTGGAGACCTTCAAACGCACCGTCTGCCCCTCCTTCCATCCTCGGAGCGTTTGAAGTTGGACAGGTTCAGTGTTTATTACTGTGTCCAGGCGGACCCGTCTTATCCAGCTACAAAGTACCAGGTGTATGCGGTGCGGAGAGATGCTGAACCGGCACTCTGAGACTAACTGAGCTTTAATTTGCTTTAGACGACTCAGTCGAACAGTGGGAGGATTTGCCTTCCTGGTGAATCAACGTTAATCTCTAGAGCCCGAACGGGAGCTCACGTTAATTTCCCGACAGGCCTCAACCGGCGAGACGGACCCGGAGCGAGGGAGCAGCAATCAGGCAGACACCGCTTGCACAGCTGGTTGTTGCACTGTCACCTCTCGCTGCAGCTCCGACTCAGCCTCACACCGATGCTACTGTCGCCATCAGGATGATCTGTCTACATTCGGAGGCACGTTGTCATAAATAATCTCATCCGGCGTAATCTGCCCACGCTGAATGAGCAACACAACCGAGGATCCTGCGCCAATCAAGACGAGGTGTGTGTGCAGAGTAACGAGCTGTCACTACGCCGATGAGATGTGGAAAGTATTCACACCCCTGCTTTCAAATTTTTGTTACCAAAACTTCCAACAAAAACAGGTTAAGAGTCCAACACAAAGGAGCATTGAATTATGAAGGGGGAGAAAAAAAATGTGGTTTTCAACATTTCTTTTTTTTTAAAACAAATGAAGATCTGAAAAGTGTGGCATGCACTTGTGTCCAGCCCCTTTTTGCTTGCATACATACAAATAAAAACCAGGGAAACCAACTGTGCTGGAAGATGGCAGTAGAGTATTTGAAAAAAAATAAATAAAAATGACCGCGATAATATAGAGAAATATTGCACATATTGACAGGGTCAAACCCACAATTTCCTCCCTATGGTAAATCAAAAATGGTCGGTCTTGTTTAGCGCTTTATCAAGTCCAGAGCACTTCACACTTAATTCAGTCATTTCCCTATTCACACGCATATGGTGGAAAGATACTCGATAGTAGTTTATGTCAGTTGTAGGGATAAACGGCAGCAAAAATCCACACAAGTAGCTAAATATACACCAATAAAATGTGGAATTGTAAATCATGTAACCTAAAATACACAGATATTGCATCCGAGCTGTCCTTTGCAACTGACATGCTGCACTATGATACAGTAAGATGCATTAGATGAGACTTACATTGAACTTTTTGGCCAATTTGAAAATTCAAAGCAAACCCTTCTCATCACCTGGAACATCATTCTCACTATGTTAGATGTTGCAAAAGACTGGGAACTGAGGCAGCAATTTACCGCAACAAACAGAATTAGATCATGGTAGATTTTCCAAGTAACGCACTAGACAGGTTGGACGTGAAGTTGTGGAAAATGTGGCTACGATATTTCAAGCTCAGAATTACAAGTTAAGCCCATCGTCATCTGCAAACCAACATATCTATCTACTTGAACAGCAAAGTAGCCAATCGGTCCATAGTTTATCAGGAGGACGGCCACAGATCCACTGTTCAGAAAAGGCAATCTGTTGATTGTTAGAAAACTAACATTAAAAAAACATCACTCTGAACACAGCATGCCTGCTGTTGAACATGGAGGTGGTAGTATTATGTGGTGAGGAACAAACCAACAGAGGAATATCAGAGGCAGCAACTTGTGAATGACTATACATACATACAACCGGAGCTACAATTTAATGGTTTAGATCATTCATGTGTTAAAACGGCCTAGTCAAAGTCCAGCTCAATTGAGAAGCTCCATTCAATTTGACTTAAGTAGAGCTATTCTGCAAACAAGAAGGGACAAAACTGTCCACCTCTGGATGTGGAATCTAATAGACCTGAAGCTGAATCTGCAGCAACGGTTACTACTAATACTACTGCTGCTACTGCTACTATATCGCATTAAAAACCCAACAAAGCACATATGCAAATGAATGAGTACCTTTTCGAGGCACTGTGTCAGCAAAGAGGAACTGAAGTAAATCTCATCTGAGCAGAAAAGTAGGAACTCCCTTCAGGAAAACCTCTGGAGGAGGTGTATTGAGAAATCTTTGCAGCCTTGCCAGATTTGAAGTTTCAAAGGGTCCTTGGTGTGTGGGCAGTATCTGTTTGAAGGGCTTTGATTTGTGTGTATTGAAGCACCAAATTGTGAATAGGAACAGGGTAAAAATAGACCCGGCAGACGAAGAACTGTTGTTGTGCGGGGATAATGTTAGGCTTTGTGAAGCCGCAAGCTGCTATTACTTGGAGTTGAGCAAGTAGACTGACTTTTACACAGCAGAATACACCTATAAATACATAGAGAGGCTTATAAAAAGGCAAAGGTTGCAGAGTGTCTTATAACACAATTTTTAATATCCAAAGAGCCAGAAAGTCTTCTCCACAGCCACTGTGACACCATACAGGCCGAAGAAAATACACATTTTTAAAAACAAAGAACGGACAGTTTCCTGATATTTTTTGCAGCAGGATGAGCCAAAGCCTCACCAGCATCAGAATATTCCAGTTCCCGATTTGTTAGCATCCTCCTACGCCATTTTTTTTTTTCACATGCACTTAAGCATCTAAACTACAGCTGGAATTGGTGTGAGTCGGTCCTTCACGGCTCCACGCACAGGTTCACTCTTCACTACGAGCGTGGCGTCGCTCGGTGTTGATTTAACCCACAGGACAGCTGCACCATAGAGCTCGCCTACCGTTGAAATCTAAAGTGTGTCAATGGGGCAGGCTTAGTCCAGCGAGCGCGCCAGCCGTCTCCCTTTCCCACACACACATAAACACACACTGAGCCGACATGATCTGATAAACAGGCTACATGTGACAGGGATAATAAAGATCCTAACTGCATGCAGCTCCAGATGCCTCGCATTCGTGCTTTCCAAAACAAAGCTGCATCTTTCTTCATCGGCAAACACCACGCATGTCAGGCTGCAGTTCTTGCGTTGCTTTTATGATAAAGCTCCATTTGCATATAAAATACAGCCTTGCCAGACCGTGACCTCGTCAGAAATGTCGAGCTTTGGAAACGCACGGCTCTGACTCATTCTAAAAGCATGCTAAGTTGCATGGCATCCTCAACACCAAGCAGTAACTCAAACACATAAAATGGAGATGAATTGGCAAACAGAAAAACTTGCCCACGCCTGCTAACTTTGGAACTTGGGACGTGACATGCTCTGAGTTCTGAAATGCCAACTTTACAAGGGAGTTTGTCAAAGGAGGAACTTGTAGATGAGTGGAGTGGGGGTGAGGGGGAACCTGATGAGGGAGATATACATGCTTGCATAAACATGCACTGTGCTCACAGGCAGAGAAGTGTGAAGGTTTCTCAAACACTAGATTGAGCCAGAGGCAGAGCGATCAGCCTCGGAGCCTGAAAAACTGGCTCGACAGAAGTGAAGGAGTGAAAGAGAGAGAGAGAGCGAGAGAGAGAGAGGAGTCACACATGGAGGTTTTGTTGGACCAGGACTTGTTTTTGCCTTTTTTTTTAACATTAGTGCCTCAGTGTGATGAGGAAGAGATTACTCTACCTGTGGAGGGAGACTCACCTCTGCAGGGCAGGCCTCCGTGTGACACAGCACTGATTAATTTGCAGCTTTATCAAGCCACTCTGTGTTTCTGCACTTCTCTATAATAAACTGAAGTCAACTGGGCGGAGGTGAGCTCTGCTGAAAACCAGAAGTTTCCACACCAACAGAGGTTTTAGCCAATTCACATGACATGTCATAAAAGAGTGACACCCCTGAATAGATGTTTATTTTCAGCTTGACTAACCTTTTTTAATATAGTTCTTAAAGAGAGACACATTTCTAAATCTTGTTCCTTCAAAAAAAAAAGTGCATTCTGCATTTCCAACATCATTTTCTGAAAAAGGTCCATATTAAAGCTATGTGGGGGTTTTATTTTTCTTCATTAACAAGTCAGTGAGGTTTTCACTCCTGAGTTGCCTTCACTTTGTGATCGTCCTCTTCACCTTTGCCCCTAAGCCGTTAAGATAAGTCTGTTTTGTTTGAATGCACCCGAGATAAAATTAAATGCAACTAAATGAAATCACAAGCATCTGCGGTTGCTATTCCATCATCATGATATGGAGGCAAACATGCCCCGGATCACATGAAGGGAACAACTCTTATATCTCGGTCTTGTTATGACCAGGCGCTAACGTGTGTCACAAGTGGACAGCTTAATGGTAATAAAATTTGTCCTGAGCGATTTACGAGCAAATAAACAGACCATCACCAGACCTGCTGATATTCCTGTAAAGTCAAATTCTGTTTCTGGAGTAATTTACACAACTCTTGATAAACTTAGATATGCAGCCTAAAACGGGTGACATGGGGAGAAGTGGAGCAGACCGGAATGATTTATGACTTCACAGAGCTGTGATCGTCCACTCTAGTAGAACTATGGGCTGAACTGGTGGAGTTCCTTTAAGCTGCACCTTCATTTTGGCCATAATAACAAGAGAATGCTTGAAGGAGTCAAAGTGAGCCTTTAAAACCCAAGAATGTTGTATCGCCTGTTATGCGTAGTGGTGGTAGCATCATGCTGTGGGCTCAGGTAGACCATTTGAAATGTATTCCAAACTCTGTGATACATTATATTAATAATCCCAAACATAAATGGAAGGTGGTTTTGGAACTGGTTAAGCAAGAGCCTTGAGGTTTTTTCAATGGCCAACTCAAAATAACAACAACACACACCCATTAGTGGTTCTGGCAACATGCTAAGGATAACATCATGAGAAAAAGTTGCTTTTGTTGCTTTTTTTGTATATATAAATTGATAAGAATTCAGGCAGCCAATTCATTAAAACCTGCTGTTGTTCAGCTCCAGTACTCGAGGTTCAGTGTCCTGCCAGTTTTAGATACGTCTCTGCTCCAACACAGGTCGATTCAAACGGTCCAAATTTCTTCGCAGCATATCAATGTTATGCACAGGCCTGGTAATGAATCATCTTTTATTCAGGTGTGCTGAACCAATGAAAGAACTAAAAAATACAGAATATCGGCCCTTGGATTAGTAATTATACAGAAAATGGGCAGAGAGACGAGGGAGAGAAAGACATGCTGCAAACGGCCCTAAAGCAGGGAATCGAACTCTAGGCGGCTGTATCACCGACCGATAACCTCCAAGCAGTGAGCTCGTTCTGCCTCTACACCCAATATTGCCGTTTTTAGAAAGCATTCATTTCTAGGGGGAAATTCAGAGAGAAAACCGTGTTTTTATGCAGTGTGGTAAATATCTGGTTTCAAATCTATGCATAAAAAAAAAAAAAAAAAAAAATGGCAGTAATAACCGTTTTTAAGTGTAGCAAAAATAACCAAACCCACACTGGGTTTTAATTTGGAAGCACAAAACCATCTGCAGTGCTCCCTGATGAAGTGATCACTAACACAGTGTAAACTTTGTGGCAACATCAAGCAGCAAGTTCTGTCACTGTGTCATCGTTTTGCAGCGGCAAGACCCCTGATGAAGAGCCGTGTCTGTTGCGCTGCACAATGTCGCCTGCGTCTCTGCGGCTTCGTTCCCCCCACCCCTCCGACAGAACAATTCTTCAGCGCAACTTCTAGTCCAATACATCATAATATTTACTTTAACCAGGCAGCAAACGCCTCACTCTAATCCCCTAGCAGTTTGGGCTCTCCATCAGTCTGACAAGCCACACCAACGCAAACATGCAGAACGGGCCGCTCTTAAATGGAATGCTGTTAACTTAACGAATGGCTGCAGATTTTCTTTACCTCTCAATTTTAAAGATCTTCCCTTCAATTTGTTACAACATTGGAGACATTAAAAAAAAAACGCTTAGCCGATTTGGGTTTTAATATCTTTTAAAATAAATCAAACCACACAATCCTGGAGCTGGCTTCCAACTCGGCCGTGAGGTGAGGGTGAGGATAATAAAGATAATTTCTCAAAATCCCTAACAGGAATTTCAAAGCTTTCTTCTAAAATCCACTTAGAGCACCTCGGGAGTCATTATGTGGTGAGTGCTATTGTGGGCAACTCTAAAACCAAAATGATCAGAGCTGGACGAAAGCGAAATTGTTGGGGCGTCATGTGGCTTGGTGGTAGCCTGAAAGTCTTCCCCTGGTCTTTCTGCCCTACTTCCTCTCCAGCTACTAATGAATAAAGGCAACTTATGCCAAAACAACAACAAAAAAACGATAGAAAAGCCAAGTTGTGATGTGGAATCTGAAAATTTAAATCAATGTAAAAAGAAAATGTTTTTTTTTTTTTTTTGCAAAAGTCACTGAGAGAAATAAAATTAAAACATGAAGAAATCCTAGACGATACAGCCGCAATAATAGCATGAAGAGGCATTTTCCTAATGTGCTCAGATTCATGTCTGATCTTTATGCGGACTGCTTTAATATATTTATTTACTAGTATGAGTGAGTCTGTTCATCGTGGGGTTTTTTCCAAGCGACAGCTGCGAGGCCGACAGAGTGGGCCCGCTCCGGCACAGCAGCCAACCACGCAAGGTCAACCTTGTTTACGTTTTCTTACCCAAATCCGTCTGAATTGCTAACAAACCGGCCCACGAGCTGCAAAAAAAAAAAAAAAAGAGAGAGAGGATCCCCACATTAATATTTATTAGTAATTACCAAGACTGAAGAAAATAAATATCAGCCTGAGCATAACCGGTGAGCAGCGCGCTGCAGGATTAATTGTTTCAAATCTGTTATGTTGGCTGATAAAAAATTATTAAAAAAACGAGCACACTGAAATGTTTCTCCGTTTCAGCCTTGTGCAGAGGAGTCTCTGCCGCACATCTCAAAATGGCTGGTGTCATGGCCACGATGCTACTCCGTCCAAATGCAAACCGGCTCTGCTCCTCTTACATCAACCAGGCCACCTTTAAGAGCCTGCTAACACTGAATAATTGGGTTGGTGCGGTTCATAATGGCGATGTGAGCAATCTGGTCATATTGATGCAACTCTAATTTTTTTCTAAATTGGGGAGACATTTGACACGTGATGGTCAGTCATGTGTGAGCCAAAACCATCACAATGACCCAAATTTCTATGTTGTACCTTTATCCAGCAGTAATGCAGCACATTTGTTTTTGTGGATTAATTTTGCATACATGTTGATTAAAGGCACAGGCACTAGCTTTGTCCAATTATTCTTGATTTTGAACATTCTTTGCATACATAGCCAGAAAAATATTGTATCACCGTTGCCTTGTAGCAAGAAGGTCTCGAGTTCAAATCCCAGTCTAGAGTCTTTCTGCATGGAATTGGCATCTTTTGCCCGTTTAATGTGTGGATTCTGTCTGGGTACTCCAACTTCCTTCAACGTTCAAAAACTAAACTGTTAACGGTTAATTCATCTACAGATTGGCCTAAATTGACCTGAGGTATACGAGTGTGCACGGTTGTTTGTCCTGTGTCTATGTTGTCAAATGATGGACTGACAATCTGACCGCTGGAAATAGGCACCATCCCTCATGAGAGTAAAACTGCTATATATTTTTTTGATTGTTTGATTAATGAGATGTCTCTGTCTTTCAGTGTGACACAAACAAACAGTCCATGTAAATCCGATTCACAACCCTTGGACTTATTCCATCCTGTCCCGTTGCAACCAGAAACTTGAATGTATTTCATTCAAATTGTATTTGATAGAGCAACGCAAAGTGGTGTGAAATGGAGGGAAAATCATATAGGGTTCTCAATTTTTATTCCCACATATAAACTCCAAGAAGTGTTTCATGTATTTGCATTCAGTAGAACCATATTTTTGCTGGACTTATAGCTCCCAGTCTTTTGTCCAGACAGGTCTTTGACAGCTTTGCAATGTTAGATAAATTTCTTTCTCCATTCTTCTTTGTAAATTAGCTCAACCTTATTTGACTGAGAGAATCTGTAAAAAGGTCAATTTTTCAACTCGCGACAGATATTCTCAATTGGATTAAGGTTTGGACTTTAACTTGGCCATTCTAACACAAGAACACACTTTGATCTAAAGCATTTTATTGTGACTCTCAATGACTGTTTTGGGTTGTTGTCCTGTTGGAGGGAAAAAATCTGCTCCATTCAGAACTTTTATTTTTTTCTCTATTCTATCTCATATCAACTCTGAACTCTGCTGAAGAAAACTAGTGGAGTTGATGTGTTCATGGTGAGAGGTATTTAACCCAGAAAGTTACATTTTGGTGCTAATCTGACCAGAGTACCTACTAATACGTCTGCTGGGATTCATCCCCTGTACTGCTTGGGATACTTTTTACCAATGATTTTCTTCTTGCCGCTTGACTTGTCCTTTCAACAGACTCTCCCACCTTCTCTGCTCTTTCAAAGACTCTCTGATTAATGCGCTCTTTTCCTGGCCTGTGAGTGTAGGTGGAACGTGGAATATTGTTTTATAATCCAACCCTGCTTTAAACTTCTCCACAACTTTCTCCACCATCTGTCTGCTGTGTTCCTTGGTCTTTATGATGCTGGTTGTTTCTTCAAATATCTGAACAGCCGCCACAGTTCGTAGTTTAATCATCATTATTATTCCGATGGTATTAAACCCGTAAACTCTCGGTGAAGGTTTAACACTCCTTATTTTATCATAATGTAGGCTCGCAGACATCCCTCTGGGTCCTTTTTATGCACAACAAAAAGAAGAAAAAAAAGATCCTCTTACTTTAGAGGAAGAAACTGAGAAGGATGACTCAAAAGAACCAAAATAAAAATGAACAAAAAAAAAGGTTAAACTAGTGCAGCACTCCATCTCCATCTCTTGTTCCAGCTGGGCTCTGAGCAGAAAAAGAGGACACAGACAGATGCTGCAAACAGACATGAGCGCACCCCGCGATAGGCTGCACCGCCGATCCCCGCTGACATAAAAGGCGAGGAGTCAGAAAACAGAACCGGCGCAAACACAGCCCACAACCACGCAACAGCCGCATGTCTCCTGCAGCGCGTGCAGACACGTGGAAAACCCAGAACACCACATCACAGAACACGGACGCATGGGACTGCACCCTTGGCGTTTGATGCAGCGACATTTGCAGGTTTGACCGTTACCGAGTCGGGGAGAGGACCCAGCAGTCTGGAGCTGCACTCAGCCAACGCGAAGGCAGAGGGATCAGGTTGTGCTGGCCTTTTGATTTCTGCACCGCAATGTAGACGACATCATCTCACCTGACAGCACAGTGGCTGCAAAGCAAACACAAGCCGCATGCAAGAGACAGACACGGAAACTCCCTCCCAACGCCCACGCAGGGACGAGAAGACATCCTGGTCGTCAAGGAAACCCTCCTTCAGTTGTTACGTGAAGACCACGACGGGGTCAAACGCTCATCTGAGCTGCTTTTCATCAGCTGAGGGTTAAGAGGGCATGGGGCAGATGATGGTGATGATTGAGAGGGTGAGAAAGGAGAGAGGAGGAGGAGGGATAGGAATAGCTCCTCCTCATGCCTCAGAGAAAGGGAGCAACAAAAAAGTAAAGTGAGGAGGAGTGAGACTTTTGGTGTTTTCTGTACAGTCACTAGATCAAAAAGCCATGTGAGCAATAAGCACGTACATAAAAAACACGCTGATCAGCAAAGACGTGACGGAAGGCAGATGAGAAATAAGCCACGAAGCAGGCTTAACAGATCTACGGATTACTGCTGACTGACATTCAACACATTTTAAGTGTCAACATTTCAGAGGTCCCAACACTCACGTTTTCAGTCTTTTTTTTAAGACAATTACGGGATGGCTACTGAGGATTTGTGGCAGATATTTCAGCAGTGGTCAAATGTTTGAATGTGGAATCAGCAAAAACCAACGACTGAAGGGAAATGGAGCGAAGGTCGGCTGGACAGACAGATGGACTCAAGTAAAACAAGGGGAGAGAAGGAGGAACAGATGAGTAGATACACAACATTTAGACACTGAGAAAATGAAAAAAATTTAAAAAAACCAACTAGAATTAAAAAGATTTTCCTCACTCTACTTTATATTCCCATCGTCATCCAGACCTGGAAGTGACCTGGAGCAAATTCCAAACTTTTCCAGACTGTGTAGGAAGCTTGTAACAAGTCCTGCACTGTCCCCAACCAAGAGCTGCGTAACAAATAATAAAAGGACATCAGTACTGTAACTCATTTTATGCTGGAGTCTTCAGTAACAAGTGACTGCAAGCAAGATTTAAAGGCAGATGGTTGGAAAACTTCTGGAGAAGAGTCTGTTTAAAATAGACATGATGCTAATGAGCCATAAATGAGCCTGTTTTATCAAGTCCGTTCTTGCTGTCACGTTGTTACTCATTCCCAGCAGCTCCTGACTGTCCTCCTTTTGAGCAGCCATATACACAAAACCAGCCCTAGGTGTAAGCAAACTTTACAAGCAATCTGAAATTGAAAGATATTAAAGAAAATGATTGATGGCTTTAAAATGAACAGTCATAAATTAAAGGTGACTCAAAAATTTGTCCTCAAATTCCAGAGGAGTTGAAACGTCGATCATTAAAGACAAAGATCATATCGCCGACTCCGACGTCGCTCTAACCGCACAGACAGACATAGATTTAAAGAGGAGCAGCAAAAGCAAATGATCTGGATTAGCAGTGCTTGTCAACCGAAGGAGTGATCCAGGACATGTTATTACCTTCCCTGGATATTGAGCCGTTAGCATGTCACTGTCACGACAGTCTGCGTGACTGTGAGGTTAACAATGCTAGCCCCACCAGGCTTAGCATGGGTAATTTATTTTAGTTAACATTTAAAAACATTACAGTTGGTGTTTAGGTATTAATGTTCCAGTCTTCCAGTAATGCGTAACGATCAAGTGATATTTTCAAATTTCCTGTCAACTACCAACATGTTTCACCTCAAAAACATGGCGGGTAGCTGGATGACTGCCTTCATGCCCCAAGCACTCAGCTTAGTAAGTTTGCTGGGGGAAACCTTGGTCAGAGGCTTCTTCAGATTTGTATCAACACTGATGCTACTGGAGGTCCTTTGTGCCCCGCAGCATCACCGTCCACAATGACTCTTTGAAGATTCTTGGGTAATGTTATCGATGATGCATTTTATTTCCCCTGGGGATAAAGTATTTTTGAAATAAAAGGAATTTCTGTTGCTTGTGTGTCTGAGCAGAGAAACGTGTTACATCATAACGGCTTGTCAGTGTATGGTAGCACTTTTGTAATCACAAAGAGAACTGTTGAACTAAGTCAGATGGTGACAAGATCTAAGTACGATACTTAAGCTTAAGAAACGTCACATTATAATGTGAACGGATAGGTTTTTTTGTCTTGCAGTGATGTGTAAGTTTTAAAAAAACACCCATCTACCTAGTTTATTGAGTGTGATCTGAGTAGAAAATTAACATTTCACCTTCTAATTAAGTTTAAAAGTATTGTGACGATTGGGATTCTGAATAATTTTCATTTAAAATGACAAATTTTTCTGTTGTTCTTTTAGCTTTTATGGGAACTGGCATAATTAGTACTTATGTATGCCAAAAGGAAATAGCAAGAAATGGTAAAAGTACAAATGAATATGTTTAAAAAGATGTTCACTTGTATTTTGTACAGCTACTGCAAAACATTTGGGAAGACAATTTTAAGAAATTTAGGCAACAAGGCAGAGTGTAATATCCAGATTTCACAATCAAAGCTCTTCAACTTTCATTTTGAACGTGAGAAAGCACACAGTCTGGCCAATATGCATCATCATGACTTTCAAATCCAAACAAGGCTCCATGCAGGACATCAGCGTCCCCCACATCAGCCAAAAGTCAGCGTTAGGCACACCCTGCACTATAATGGTCATTCCACTCTACACCAGAAGGAAAAAGAGAACCCCACTGGTCAGCAGTCAGACCGAAAGTTCATTCAAACACATTCAAGCTCGGTCAATGGGGTCAAACTCCAGCACAAACACAAAAGTTGAACCAAGTCAAAATTAATGTCAAAAATTGCCAAAAGTCACCTGTCCTTCATGATGTTTACAAATTGTGCTTCTTCATGCCATTGACCTAAATACACCTAAAACATAAATGTTTTTTCACTGTGATTTGGTAAGGGGGGAGTACATAACTGGTTCATACCTTTGAGTTGTTGTTGTAGAGTTGTGCTGGAGTGGCTGGTGAGTTTAAATTCCATACCCAACAGGAAATCTGCTTAGGGTTTCATACAACTTTGGAGCAGCTATGCATAAACAACAACAGAAATGACCAACAAAGACGTGCAGCAGCTCGATATAACGCGCCGAAGAGGCTAGGGGGGGAGCCGTAAGTCACGAGAGTGTCTGTGCAGGAGCAGCGGCATGCAGACCCGTGCAGCCCCGAGGCTCGAGCAGCTGGGTCCGGGCTGCCTCACAGGGAGACACTGGGCGCTTTGTTCCCCCCGCCCCCAGGGCAAGGCAGATCGGCGGGGGAGCGGGGTTCAACCCGAGTCTGTGTGCGGTTGGACTTCCTCAGTGTGTGAACGGCCTGCAGCCTCGCCGTGCACAGGTCTCTCCTCTGTCCGTCCTGAAACAGTCGGCCTCAGAGAGCAGCGGGACAGGGTGGCACAGCCAACCAGGATGAGTGGAAAATTTGAACTGCGCCGAGGCAAAGCTGTCCGAGGCAGACCCCCCACCCCCTGCCCCGCCACACAGACGGTCCAAAGCACGTCTCACTTTCGCTTCTTCTCCTGTCGTAATTAAAGCGTGAAAAATAACAACAAAAGCAGCGGTCGCGTTGTCTCGAGGAGCCCCACGGAAAACAAAATTCGAAGCTCCGTGCGCGAGGCGAAGGAGAGCGCCGGATAATCACGGCTCACTCGGGGCACAGCGAGAAATTACCCACAACGTGGCTCTGACTGGGGCACAAACTGCACCTTCGGGAGACCAGTGGAAAGTAACTCGCGTTTGTACTTACTCAGAGGAACCGGTGTGGCTCGGTCCACTGGAGGAACAGCCAGACAGCCGGGTCGCGCACGGTCTTTCCGGGGCTGCGTGCCGAGGTGAGAGCGGAGCTATGGAGACTGGGAAGCTGAGAGCTGAGAGGACTGAACGTAAACTGTGGCCTGCGTCATTTCACCAGGATGCCACTAATGCGCGGCGCGCAGCAATGCAGCCATCTTACCCCACCGACTCACCAATCACTGCTGGAGCCGGAGCTGTTCGGAGCTCCTGGAGTCGGCAGTGACTGGGCCGAGGGCTGGATCACATCTCTTTCAAATGCGAGGGACCCACGGCTCCATTTCCAGTCACGTTGGTCAAATTAAATAATTCAAATGGTGACAGGAGTTAACCGAATATTAAAGGAACTGTAATGCGGGTAGGGGTTTAGGGCTAACACATTTTTCATGAAGATTAGAAAACATAAGTAGAGCAAAACTTGCAACCTGATGAAAAAAATGAATATAATTGTCTCAATAGAGTATGGAGGGCCAAAAGTGCCACGACTCAGTGATTCATAAACTGTTAAAGCAGCAATATGTAACTTTTATTTATTTATTTTTTAAAATGTTTTTACACATTTATTAAAATTGACACTATGTCCTGACAGTATAATAATATGAGAAAGATAATAATAATGATAAAAAACAAAACAAAAAAACCTCTGCCTCCTCCTTGTGGTCTGACTGCTACCTGCAGAAATACACTGGTCAAAAACAACTAATCAGGGAGAGGATGAATTTCCTTGGCACTGTCAAGACCTCCCTACGACCTCCCCACAGGACATTCACCTTCAAGACTGACGTATTGCTGCTACTGTGCTAATGGAGGAGAAACAACCTAATATAACAGGAAAACTGTTTATCCAGCATCATCGGTGGCCATGCTTACTAGCCTGCGCTTCATGGCAGGCTTTGCTGTGCAGGAGCTAGCGCTTAGCAGAGAGCAGGGGGAGAGTGTGAGCAGTGAGTGGACAAATATGATTGATAATTTAATTAATAAAATATTTAGTTTAAAAAGCATCACAAAAACCTTTTCATGCCCCTCCAAAACACAAAATTAAATCGTGACTTTTTGGTAGTAAGATACATTTTCTTTGAGTTTATTGCATAATTAATGAACTATATATTTTTATTTCCGATTTTAACAAATTAACAATTCATGAAGGTAATAAATTGGCTCGGGACATAAAATGACTAATGACACAATAATTTTATTTTATTTTTCTAATAAAATAAACATTTTAATTGAATATTTTTTCAAGTTACCTAAAGTAACACAATAAAGTGGCAATTACATTATCATTTATTCATTGCACTTTATGTGCAACAAGAGTGTGTGAAATTATTAGAACTTTGATTAGATTTAGTTTTTGTTGTTGTTATAGATCTTACTGATTACATTTTTAATTCCTGACAGTTAATTAGCTGTTTTCATTCACAGTTTTGACTAATTAATACATTAATGATTTCCTTCAGTATTTACAATTGAACAGTGCTCCATACAAAATCCCTGTACCAGCCGATTGATTTTAATCGAATCAACGTTTCTGTTTTTAAAGAAACTAATGATTGATTTGTCTTTTTAAAAAATCTACATTGAGAGTAAAAGGCAGCTGGAGTTCACAAAATAGTCTTTAACAAAGTGCAATGGAAAAAAAACCCACCGCTCTGTTTATTCTGCTTCTGCATTTGAGTTGACGATGTCACCGAAACAGTCAAGCTGATCAGCTGGTATTTGCAAACAACTTTTGACAGTTTTTGACAGAAAAAGTCTGGTTACTGCCTATCAGCCTATCAATTCATACTCTTGTTAATCTGTAAGATATGAACTCACTTTCTGTTTCTGTTTATTTCAACAGTATTTTGATGTAAATCTATAGAAATTCACAGAAAGGTAAGATTACAGCAATATAAATATATTTTATTTAGGATTCATTTTTCCGTCTCAGCAGTCTTTCATAAGACATTAATGCTATGGTGCATACTGAGAATTTTCCAATTACACGTGTGTCATGTCGAGTGATTTGATGTGGGCGTCCACCCACTGTTTATAGAAACGTATGTCGGAAAGAAGCGATTTGAAAGCCTTCAGTCTTGACTCAAACATTCCCATTATATTGATGTGAAGATGTGCTCGCTATTATTTCTCAGATTTATGACAGCTCTTTCCACCTACTTGGTTTCACCCATGCCCTCTCCCTAATGTGTAATTATTCACAATTCAAAGGAATTTTCCAAAAAATCTCAAGCGCCAAACTGAGTAAAAGGTTTTACTGAAAAACACAATGAGCTCAAAAGATTAAGACAACTTAGTTTTCAATATTTATTGAATCTTATCCTTTCAACTCATTGATCTCTGCTTCTTCCAGAGTCCAGAATAAGAATCAGTTCTTCCAGCGCCCTCCAGTGGCGGCCTGTGGTTGCGCTTTAACGCCAAAAGCGGGTTTTGCTCCAATGTGGTCCAGAGAATGTTGTTTCTGTTTGGAGGTCAGTGACTGGGCACAAGCACTATATTATATATATATCTATATATATATATATAGATATATATAGGTATATATATCTATATATGTATATAGATCTATAAATATATATAGATAGATATATATAATTAATATCTCAAATGATAGGTTTTGTGATCTTTTGTCAGACATACAACCATAAAAATATATTTATCTTACCAATCTTCCCCCAAAATAGTTTTTTTTTATTCTAATGAAAGTCTGTGATCAGCCCCAAAATCAAAACATTAAATGTTAAATCACATGTAATCTGCGCTTTCAAATAGAATCAGTTGGTCAATGGATTTACTACTGAGAAGGAAGTTCAACTGAGTAAAAATGGTCAGAAATGCATAGACAGGAAAAACAAGAAAAGGAAGAAACAGATTGGAAAATACAGTACAGTTACATAGTTTCAAATGATCTGGTCCGAGTCATTAAGAAACAAAAGAACGCACAGACAGAAACTGTTTCAGAAAGGGAGGTAAGATCCATGGTCTCTTAACTCGTTATCTAACAAATGACTCCCACAGTTGCAGCAAGGGGCGCTGCCTTTGCAGGTAAAACCTTTCGCAGAGGGTAAAACATTTTAAGACAGCTTCCTCTGTGTGAATGTTCCATATCTTCTCCCTACACTGCGGTAAATCCACAGTTAAAGAGCAAATATGTATCTAATGACTGTCAGAGCTCATCCTTCTCCATCTGCTTGAAAGCCTCCAAGTCTTCCCGCCAATCAGCCAGCAGCTCATCCACTGACTGGCTGCTGGAGTCCGTGTCGCCTCGAGGTTCTTCCGTCTTCTCAGAGTCTCTCTCCTCTTTAGGCTGAGCCGTTTCCGCCTGTGGATCTATGGCTTTTTCCTCCGCTTCTTTTATGACTTCCACTGCAGGACTTACCTCCTCCTGAGCAGGAGTAACTTCCTCAGGAGCCGATTGATCCAACTCCTCTGTGCTCATTTGCGACTGGCTAACGGGTTCAAATGAAGTGGGAGTCGTTGCCTGGGTTTGACAGTCCTCCTCTTCTTCTTGCACATTCACACCTAGGGAGGAAGCACGGGTGTGAGATGAGGCATTTTGCATAAAGATGAGTACAAGTAACACATAATGTTTCTTTTTCTGCCAGTAATCCACACGCGCTTCCATTCCAGGTCAAAAATAGAACAGTTTTTATAAAGAGGCTGTCAACTCGAACAGCATGGTGCTGATCGTGAGTCATGTTTCCCGCAGGATATAGCCTTCCTCACATAGCTGTGTAGCCAAACTGAGAGCCAACTGATAAATGGAAAAAAAAAAAAAAAAAAAAACAGCCCTGTGAATTTTTAACTAAAGCTGGCAGGAGCGTTTGTACACCAAGTGTATTTTTAGAATCTGAGTTTAAGAAGCAGTTTTCACTTTTAAAAAAATAACACTCAGTACTACAGCAACAATTACAGCTTCAGACTATGGTCAGGGCGCAGACAGATACACGCAAGAATCGTTAACACTAGTTTCCAAATCCTACACCAATTTCATTTCACGTTTTTAATACACTCAAATATCCAGGCAAACCATTTGTTGAGGAAGTGAGGAAGAATGGACGGATGGATGGACAAAAGGATGGACAGATATATGGATGGATGCCCCTGTTTTCAGGTTATGATCACAACTGATCTGGGTTTGTTCAGCCAGTTTCATTTTAATTATAAACACCTGAAACTGAGATATGAGTTTATATGGATATATGGATGCAAACTTTCCAGTTTAACTTGAAGAGAAGAGGAACAGACAAAGAAAGTGGGAAAAGAAGAGATTACTTACTGCCCTCAATCAGGCTCCCAGGAAGAGGTTTACCTTTGAATATGGCTGCTGCTCATCAATAGGAGTGAAGGCAGCAAGTAAGGAACAGAAAACAAGTAGAAGGGGAAAAAAAGGTAAGGTTACAAGACACAGAGGAAAAAATAATCAGAAAAAGACTTGGATAACAGGTGATGAATCTGCTCCACCATGCCTCATTATAACCACAGGTGGTGGGTGCCTTTGAATAAATCCCTAAATCATTCATGTTTTGTTTTACACAGCAAAGCACATAATGAGACTTGGCTGATGGGGAGAGTGGAGCACAGTGATGTGAGCAGACTTGTAATGAGCGACATGTGAAGTTTGAGGCTCAAGGAAAGGAATAATGTCACACCTCTGTCTCTGGCTTTGTCGCTCAGTAACACCTCCACCTCTCTGTACTCCTTCAGTGCCTCCAGCAGGATGTTCCCCTCCTTATGAAACAGGAAGAGGAGGGGCAGTGTGATGTCGTCCGTGCTGCGGCCGTCTCCAGCCATCTGGAACAGAGGAGCCGTGTCGCTGCTGCTGCCCTCGTTGTCGTCTGAAAGCAAAAACATAAATTAGTGAAGCATAGCTTTATCAAAGTATATGCTTTTTTTTTTTTTTTTCTCCACTTATTATAGCACTCTTTTCTTAAAAAGGAAATATATAACCCTTATTGAAAATGTCATAAATATACAAGGAAGTTCAATAAAGCCCTGTTGCTCCCACAAAGCTCTGTTAAAACGCTAAGCCATCATGTCGGGTGCAGCGGCCTACCAGACTGGATGTCTTCAAACCTAATCCAGTTATTGCTCACTAATCTAGTCACAGAGTAGTCAGCATCTGTCTCGGGCAGCTTGCTGCCCACACTGACCGATGACTATGCCTCCGATGGCGCCGGCCTTCTGGATGTTCCGGGCCTTCTCTGCGAACATACACTGACCGCGCTGCAGCAAGGCGATGTGGCCCTGCACGTACTCGGCATTGGTGATCTCGCTGCAGCCACTGTACGGCTCGGCCACAGTCACGAAGCCTCGCACCTGCACGAAACACGAAAAGAGCTAAGATACAGACTGCAATGTGAAATAAATACTAATCCGTCTCCAAGTGTTACATATTTTGCAAAAGCAAAACCACAAACTTTATGTCATGTATGAGAATTTTATGATACGGAGTAATAACTGAGATGTTGTGTACAACATTGCATTTCCTTGAACTTGTATAATTTTCCTTTCACTTTAAAGTTAATGCACTAATTTGTGTTGGTCCTTATCTTAAAGTAAAAAAAAACATATCTAGCCATCTAGTTATCTATCCGTCCCTCTGTTTCTTTCTCTCTCCCTATGTATAAATATAAAAATACATATAATCATAATTGATTATTTTATAGACTATTCTGACAATTAATTGATTTATTGCATTTTAAAAATTGCCACATTCTGCAAAAAGAATTAAGTCTTTATATTCAGTAACTGTATCTAACTATATTAGATACAGTTAAACAAATAGTTAATTTTGTTTAAAAGAAAAAAACACTTTGTTGCTTAAAATATATAAATTGGTGGATGCTTAGTTGCTTTTGGTATAGAACATTGACTTCTGTGTGAAGGGATAGACTATGTAAGATTTATTTTTTATCAAACTACTCCTACTACAGTTTTGGTTTAATTACTGCTCAGAATGTTATTTCTTTTGTTTTTTTGTTTTTTTTTTCCAACTAAAGGGAAATAACACAAAAATAAACTAAAAACAGGGAAACATTTATTTACACCTTGGGCAGACAGAAAAACTTACCCCTGTGGAACTTTTGGAGAGGTCGGTCCCAAACTGCGCTGGTCCCGCAGTCAGCACCACTCTACCAAAGAACGGATGGGAGACGATCTGGATGGCTCTGGGAGGCAGCTGCTCTTTCTGCTGCTGGCTCGACAGCTCCATCATCTCCTGCATAAAGCGCACCCCGTCCTCTGCTGCTACTGCGCTCACAGCCTAAGTGTAGGTGCGACAGAGTGGGAGAGGAGACAGCCGTCATTAAAGGATTCAACCAGGAAGACACCAAAAATAACAGAAGTGTGATACAATGCTATCTGCCAGGAATAAACGGATAAACTGTATGCCAGTTTTAATGGGAATCAGCTATCTGTTGTGTCTTCTTGATGCAGTGTTAACCTGTGTAGCATGCTGGACCAGCTGCACCCTGCCATCTTTCAGGTGGATGAGACTGACTCCCATCCGTCGAAGCAGCTCCAGATGTTCAGGGTTGTTCGCCATAAAGTCCTGAGCCCTCAGAGGAGGACGGCCCATTCCAGGTTCCCTAAAAGGGAGTCGAGGATAATTAATAAAATGCATATTTACTTGTACATTACGAGGCCTGACACAACAACAAGCACTGCTGGACAATAAATTGTCCCAGAAATTGTTGCAAAAAACGATTGTATTGTCATTTTGAGACCATTTTCAACTAATATAATAATAATGGCTTATTAATGCAAGCACACCCACTTAAAGATAAAAACAAAGCATTAATTTCTAAAGAACATTTTACACTGGAACTAGAAGATCTTTTAAATATACAAAAACAACCAAAGCAACAAAAATTAAAGTGAATTATAAAGTCTCTGTAATCAAAATTGTATTTCAAAAAACAATCATTCAGCTTAGATGGGAAAAACAGGAAAAGGTGGCACATAGTGCAAACTAAAAACATTGTACTGGGTGCCTGATATTAGTCTATCCGAAAATGCCGGCTTTTCAACAATATTAAAGTGGGACATCTCTTAAACGACTGCTGTCCAATTTTCATTTTTAATTTATCATGCAATTAATTTATTTAATGCTTATTGTGACAGGCTTATATGGGAAACATTAATACAATTATGACAGAAGCAGAAAAAGAGTGATGCGGCTGATACAGTAACCCAATATGCGCAGGGCCAGGAGCCGGTTCAACCTGTACGTTTGCATACCTGTAAGGGGCAGGACGGGGACAGCTCTTGTCGACGGCACTGCGAATCGGTTCTCTCAGGCTGCGAGGAAAGGCAGGGTCAGGAAACAGGAGCCGGGTGTTGGGACACGTCCAGTCAAAGTTGGAGTCGTCCAGCTCCTCATCAGACTGAAATGTCGACAAAGGTTTTGCCATTACTGGTAGTGCCGCAATGCTTCCGTCAAAGTTTCTGTGATTTTACATATTCTTTAGGTTACCGTTTTGTTTGAGGGAATGGATGAGGCGTTGGGGGCTGTAGAGAGAGACAGAGGCAGTAAGTGAGCCTCAGTTGTGAAGACGTAGTCTTCCACATCAAAGGGAATGTCTTCTGCCTCAGCAAACAGCAGGAAGAGGTATTTAAACATCTCAGCAAGGAAAAACGAGTCCATTCTGAAAAGAAACGAATGGAGTGTGAAGCATAAAGCAGGATTCAGTTCCTTGAACTACAATTTGCTTGCAGCACAATAATCACAACTGGATATCATAAATACCCCTTGATAAGTGTTGTCATACATATAATAGTTATATCTAAATATTGTAACCACTTCTATTCAGTTTATTGTCATTGCAAAAAAAAAAGTGAATCTGTTTGGACTTACCGGTCTTCGTGGCTCCCAGTGCGCACATCCTTCATAGCAGCAAAACCGCAAGGAACCCGAGCAAAGCGGTTGAGGTTGTCCAGGATGGTGCGTCCTGCCTCCAGGTAGTAAGGGTCTCCTGTGGCCTGGTGGAAATGGGAGGAAACAAGTTGGAAAAAGTCAGTATATTAGCTGTGGAAGCTGTTCTAGTTGAGCACAGCCTTAGGAAATATGATTTCATATTGTGATTTACTCCACTTGATGTGGAGTAAATAACAAAAATGCTGCATGATAATGGATATTTCCCTTTAGTGCAAGGAAAGCGAAAACACAGCATTAAGGCAGTCGTTTGGTAAATCACCTTGTAAAGGAAGTAGGTGCTCTCGGCGAATTCAGGCCTCAGGGGATGCTGAGCCCAGTGCACCCTGAAGTCAGTAGTGAAGGCCTGAGGACGGACAGAGGAGGGTGCAGCGGTCAGCACATTAAAGAGAATGAGACCAATAGATGAAACTGCAACATACACTCAAAGTTGGATGGTCACGTTTTGATAGACCTGCAGTTCAGTCGTATTTTTTGCACTTTAGGATGATGAATTGAACAGATCTCTGTTAGATATTGAAAGCTTGGGATATTGCTTTATAACCTAACCTTGCTTTAAACTTCCCCACATGGTTATCACTGACCTGCGGTGATGGGAATAACAGCCTTAAACTGTAAGTTTCCTGTTTGTCATTCCATCTGTTTAGTGTCCATTTGTTGAATCATATATACAACTTCATGATAAACATTAAAATAGACATCCTAACATTCCATTAAGAGGGGTTTATTTACATCAACTTAGCATATAGAAGAATATATGCTCAGAGAAACATGGTAGTCGCAGCATCATACTGTGAGGACTCTTTTACAAACTGATTATTTTCACATTTGTCTTTTTAAAAATGTTGTGGGGATAATGAATCATTTATTTTCCCTTCACAAGTTTGTCCTTAAATCCTAAAATAAATACACAGAGATTTATGGGTTTTATATGATGAAATGTGACTGAAGATTAGTGTGTGCAAGACACTTTTCCTTGCCTGCTCACATTTCGAGCAGATAATCAGCAGAGGTTTATTTTAGAGTTGGGTTTCTGGCTTTCTAAATGGGCTTGTGCAATAAGAGCTGCTTTCCTGAACAGTTCAGCCTGCGCAGGCCACAAGTGATAATTTGATTCTTTCATTTGTGGCAGATATTTGAAACCAGCACACTGCACCTGACAGAGTGAAGCAGATTACCTCTGGGAGGAAGTTGTGTTTTTTGGTAACTTGGTACAACATCTCATGAGTCTCGATCGCAGGACGGATATCTCCCTTCAAAACCTGAAACACACGCAACGCATATCGATGAAACACCAACAGACCTAACAGACAACCTGATCTATTTGGCAGAATGGGTTCTAGTTGGACCTGGAGTCCAGGGAAGAAGGCCAGCAGAGAGTCCATCCAGGTGCGAGCAGGAAGCAGGGGTTTGTGGATGTGGACGTCCAGCAGCAGAGGGGGCTGGCTGATATACTTCATAATTGATGCATAGTGCTACATGGGAGGTGTGAAGGAGACATGGAATATAGAAGAGGACATTTTAGATGCATTTTGTATGAAGATGAACATTCGCAGAATAAAGAGCTTAACGCCCTTAAAATCGTGATGTTAAGCCTTCCTAGCTTCATTAAATATTTCATGCTAAGTAAGAACTAATCAATAAGAAAGGTATCATTCACTAAGAGCTTAATGCTGGAAAGCCATTATGGTTTGATTGGGCGTGACAAAAGCCTGTCTACAGGTTTACTTTGAGTGAAATTTTCCAAACACATTACTGAAAAATAATACAGAAGAGGGAAAACTCTCACATTAGACCACTAAAACTCTTTTAACATTGGATAAATGGATGTGTTCATAAACCTTCGCATCACTAATTATACAAAACAGATCGATAGATTATGTCTGGGACCTTAAAAGCATGGCGAGGAAAATTATTTAGGACCTGAGAGAGAAGCTTAAAAGCATGGCATTGCGTCAGTATGTGTGGGATGCTCTTATGACAAATGTTCTGAAGATAGAGGAGAAATCGATTTACTCAACGATGTGTGTGTGTGGGTGTGTGTGGGTGTGTGTGTGCCCTCACAATATTAAAACGCTGCAGAAACAGGTCATCTCCCAGGAGGATGTAGGCCTTTAGCAGGTATTCATAGTACGAGTCTATTCCAGCGCCGACTCCGCTGTCTGCAAGCGGCAAGAAAAAGGCAGCTTTCAAAGGGATTTTCAATGCAAGATACAAAAATCATGACAGAAGGTTGTCTCTTAGTGCTCTTCCGACCTATCGCTTTCTCAAAGCAACTCAAATCTTTAATCTGCTTTTTAATTTACCAGAAGCTAAACCTGTCCTCTATGACTAGTCTGCAAATCAGTCCCATCCCCACACTCTGTATCATCTCACCTCTTCTGACCCACTCTCCTGAGTGGATGTTGATGGTCGTTCCCACCAGGTTGCTGTTTCTCTGCCTCTTCTCCCACAGAAAGTCCAGCGCCCTCCGAGCATGGTCCTGTCAGCGCGTGAAGAATAATTTACTATAAATCCAAAATCTACAGTAGCTCTCTGCTGTGAATGAATTACCGAGTGACTCTGTGCTTGTTCAGCAGTTTACTGCCGCACCAAGGAAATTAATCAGTGTATGGCTGAAACAACACAATAGTCTGCCTAGCAAAAGTATGCATACCTTGAACTTTTCCACTATTTATGATACAATTAGGGATGCAACTAATAATTATTTTAGTAATTTATTATTCTGTCGATTATTCCAACCATTAATCAGATTTAAAAATTGGCACATTCAAATTAAATAAAATCCATTGCATTGGAACAGCAGCTGTACGTCGTGTGCTTTGCTTGCAACAAGTCATGTTGGTCAAAGTCAACAGACATTTTGGTGGCAGTTCAAAACAGACAGAAGATCAGGTACTGCTTGAGTGTTATTAGTAACACCTGCAGTATTTGTTTTTCCAACTGCACTACGTAAAATCAAATATTTGCTGTGAAAAATACATCTGCAATTAAGCAAACAACTGCACCCAAGACAGTCAGGAGTTCCAAGAGTTCTTTTTTTATTATTATTTCTGATCGGTGCTTGTGTGCTTTCATTAATTTGTTTCATACAAGTAACTGTTTTTTTCTGCCTTTTGGGGAGTTTTTACTCTGGATTATGTAAGGTGCAATATTCTTTGTTCATTCTTTGAGAGTTTGAGTGAAAGTAAAACTTAAAACCAAATCTAGGACTTGTGTTAATATGCGTTGCTACTTAATAAAGGTCATTTTGTTCACCGGCTGCCAATTTTCAGATTTACGAAGGCATATTTCCTAATTATTGTGTGTGATTAGGGTGGAAATAAGTAAAATCTGGGTAAAACTGTATTAAGTTTCAACAGGTAGCTTATTTCCGTCTTATTTCATAATCTCCTGTGAGCGTGATATCATAGAAGCTGCGTTACATAAAGGGTGCAGCTTTTCAGTGCTGCCTGTGCAAATATCTATTCCTCATGTCATAAACTTGTATATCCATTGCCATCAAAAAACAACATTACATAAGGTAATTTACTGTGTTCTATTAATTAGACCAGTTTCTTACTTAAATTAGCGTTTACTTATAAGTGGGTTTGTGGGGATTTTATGGGTTGGATATCATGCATAACATGTTCATGAATATTAATTTGTACCTCAAACACAGGGTTCCCAGTGAAGCGGCTTAAGGCAGCAAACTCCAGGATCATGGTGCCTGCGCACGCCGTGCAGGTGTCCGTTTCCGTACCGGTTCTTGTCTCTGGACCCCTGACGCCATGTTTCAAGTTTATCTTTTAATAAAAAAAAATAAAAAAAAAGAGAAAGAAGAAGAATTAAAAAAAGGTTTTTAAGACTCCACACAGAAGCAAGTCAACCATGAAAATGTGTTTAGCGTTCCAACAGCTGTGGTCTGTGAAGCAAAGTGAAAAGTCAAAATAAGTTTTGAATTGAGACAGATCTCCATGCAAATGTAGACAAAGTAGCATTTCAAAATGTTACTTTTGGAATGAATTACCAACTACTTCCAACACAGATGAGCATTTCTGCTTTATGGAGCCGTTATCTAATGATCACAAAAATTTTTTTTTTTATCTATTATAAAATGAAAACTGTAATGCTGTAATGAAAACTGCAACATTCTCCCCACATGAAACTGAATGACAGTGAATCTCACCCTGGGATAAGGCAGGCCGCTGCTGGTGTTAAAGGCTGGCAGTAGTCGCATTCCCAAGTCTTTGGCCATATGCAGGAGCTCGTCTTGGTACCACTGCATGTGCTGTCCTCCGTCCTTCAGCATGACAGCCATAGAATGACCACCAAGGAGACCCCTGTGAGACCACAGGTAAAAATCAGCACAATAGCAGCCGCTGCCTCTTCTGTTTTGTATTTGACATCCACTGTTTTAAATATTCAGTTTGAAATAAATAACGCAAGAGATTGTTTTCTTTCATTTTCATAGGCAGACCAATCGACTCTCACCCAAGGACTCGAATGTTGGTTTCAAAGACCGACACCACAATGTCATTGTCCAGCCGCACATCAGACAACACTCTCCTAACGGCGGCTTCAAACTCTGTCGTCTTGTTCAGGAGCTGCAGAAATAACCCAAAATCACCCTTAGTTACAGAACTAAAGATAGTATAAAGTTCAGTTTAAAAAATTCTGAGAAACTCGGAGGATCTGAAATCTGCTGAAATTGTAATTTATGATTGCTTTGATCGATTTTGTTACATGTAAAATTCCACGATTACTAAGAAGTGGTTTATTTAGAATATTATTTTCTTTTAACTAGACTTTTAGGATAAAACGTATTCATACTGGGTTTTGCCCACTTTTTATATTTATCTAAATTTTATATTTGGATAAATGTAATTTGCGGGATTTATTTATTTTTTTGTGTATTATTACTGCTCGATTACTCCGTTCTAATACGTTTTTTATTTAAATTTCACAGTAGGTATTCTTATGCAAAAGAATTCTGAAATACCCAAACAGTTTTCTAATTCATTTGCTAAATTTTTATCATGTAAGGCTGCCAAATATTAACAACAGAAAAAACAATACTCACCACCAAAGTATCCAAGGTGTCTATTAGCGTCAAAGAAAACCTGGCAGATAAATCAACATACATTTAAAAAAAGAAAGTTACCTTTAACCTTTAACAAGGAATGAACAGAGTGAAAATTGCTTAAAAAAATAAGAATTCCCGCCATACTGTTAGTTTAAGGGTTTTGCGAGCGTCAGCACTCAAGTGTTTATCCTTATTATCAAAGCATGACTAATTCATCTAGCGCTATTTTTTCCACAATAAAATAAAACAACAAAGTAATAGCTCATCTCTGTCACACTTATCATTGCAATCTAGCCAAAACACAAAAATAACACCAATAGAAGCTTTTCCTGAAATAAAACACATAAAACAGACATTAGAATCTTAGTTTCAGAACTGAATCTCGTGTGAAGTGGCAGAACCTGTCTTCATTTTCTGTGCTTCACAAAGACTTCCTCGTCATCTTATGTTTATCCAAACGTTTAAATGCAAATTAAAATCTTCTTTGTTACATTTAGGAAACCTCAAACTTTATTATGACTGTACATTTCCAAATAAGCAGCAAAGCTTTTCTTAATCAGTTAAACTATACCACGAATGTGTCATAAAATAGGAATGACAAGTGTATAAAGATTCCTGCAAACAAGCTAGACCCTGTGGGACCATATCGGCATCACTGTTTCCATTAAAACAATGAAGGCCAAGCAAGGCAGAATGCTACCTACTTCCCAAGCGCATCGTCCACATCTCCTCGACTGGGTTCAAGGCCACGAACTCTCCCTCTGCAAGTCAGAGGCATCAGTTCGTCTGCTGGGTATGCATGGTCCTAGAACAAACACAAGCATTCCTTGAACTCCATGCCACAAACTTCATACTTTATTGTTTTTGAAAGGTGGTAATAAAGTAGGACCAAAACGTACCATATAGTTCTGATATGCATGGTCAAACATCTCTACCACTTGGTTCCTTTGATGAAACCACAAACATTAGCAAAATTCTGCAGGATTAAACAGTTTTTTTTATTATTGTCATACAACAATCAGTGTTCCTGTAACTTACCTAAACTTTTGTTTCTCTTCCCGCGACATAGCCTCTCCATAAGACCACAATGCCCCGAAGAAGAGCATCACCAGGCACAAAACAGGCGGCATATTGTGATGTGTTGAGATGATCGCAGCAATGTGCACTCAGCTGCAGTTTATGTTAAATATTCAGTCATTACCGCTGTTCTAATCCAAATGGACACCATGGCACCATGTCTTCGTAAATGTTAGCTACCAACAACTAAGTGCAATCATGAAGTTGGGAGGAATGTTGTTTCTATAGAGTAATGAATAAGAGAAGCGGAGCGGTGCAAGCAGATTCAGGTCCTGTTTACCTTTCCGAGCTATTACCTGAACCCAGGCGACAAGAAAGAGACCGACTTTCATACACCGCATTCAAGCAAACCCGCTCAGTTAAATGAAGCTAAATACGACACTGACCATCATGGTTCAGCATACAAAGAAATAATCTAATCTCTTAGTAATTTAGGCCAACGATAAAAAAAAAAAAAAAAAACATAAATACGTATTGCCTTGTTTTTAGTATTTTTATAACCGTTAAGCTTCACTTATACCAAATAAGATTGATCAAATCAGTTAAAAACCATACCAAATAAAAACAGGGAGTCCTATTAGTACAAGTTCCCATTGTCAGCGAGTTAGCATTTAAAGAAACTAGTTAATTATTTCCTCCGCTTGACAGTATTTCGTCTTTCGTCAGCAGCCGAGCACTTGTCAGAGCTTAATTAGCTAGCTATGCTAATAACGAACCGTAGTAATGACAACAGCTTTATCTGGAATACTAAACATATTGAAAATAAGCGTCCACGTTGTGAAACTGTGAAGCTGCTCCGTGTCGTTTGGAATATAAAGTGAGTAAAGGCATCGAGTACAAGGATTCCGCTCAGAAACTAGCCGTCTTCCTAACCGGATACAACTCCGAAAGAAACGTCAACATCCGTTTTAGTATTTTCACCCCGGAGTTTAGTTTTTCAGGCGTAATTTTACTTTAGCCACATTCACAGTCCTGATCATAATTTCTAAATAAACTCACACGTTTTTAAACTGCAAAATTTTGTGTTTTTTTTTACTTTATATATTTGGGTTTACATGTAGGCAAACCGCTTAAGCGGAAGCTACGCCTGAAAGTCTGTACTCAGGGTTTTTAGTTTAGATTTTTCGTAACCTTCCGTCGTGTTCCCTTTCGGATCGGCTCGGAAACAAATGTTTCCCACCATACCAGCTCCTTCCAGACCCTTAAGTCTCCACCAGTATACACTTTTATATTTCTCTCACACACACGCATAGTATGAATCTAACTTTATTGATCTTACTTTATTTAAAGCTAGAGAAATATACTATTTATGAACACAAATGTAAAATGAGTTATGCAGGCATGTCTGAGCTATTTCTGGCATTTTTGTTCACAATGTTGGACTGCCAGTTCGCACTTTTAGGCTCAGAACCTAAAAATTTAAATAGCTCTGAGCAATACTTTGATTTGTAAAACAATTGCGTTGTTTACATAAATATAACCATGAATGGCGAAATATTCTGACGACAGTTTAAGGCATCGTGTGTGTTTCATGAATGGAAAACGTCGCCATATATATTTGGAGACTGTAGTGCACGTATCGAAAGATAAGATACTAAATTCTGATTTATATTTGGATAAATTTCGTGTGTACGTTTGCGTTTTTTCTTAGGTGTTATTTTTGAACTACGTATCCCATGATGCATTGCGGTGTCAGTTGACGCGCCCGATATACTCACATGACTAGCAAACCAACATATCCCTGGAGAATGAAAAATCCGGCTGAACAAATTATAAGCAGTAACTACCGTTCCAGAAAGTAGCATTTATCCAGAGGACTAATTGAGGAACACGAGCAAAGGTATGATGAGAGTTAAATATGTTTCAACAAACTGCAGAAACTGCATTCTTTGTTCATGCTTTTTTCCCCCTATATATCCTATACAGAATAAATCGAATCTTTGTTATATGATTTACAACATGTTTGTGCTAAACTTGTCCGTTCTTGTTATTCTGTCATGCACTAAGATGAAACTTCAGTTACTATACATAATCACTAAAATACTCAAAATCATAAACACGCTTGTGTTTTTATTTATTTTTTGTTTTATTATTTGATGTCAGTATTCTCTTCTGACATCATGATTGATAGATCAGACGTTTTTTCACTATCTTGTGCATGTTAAATTCCGCTTACTAAGACAGATATGTCGTATTCTAATAAAACCTAAATATTTTCAAAAAAATGCTTAGTTAACGTTTTTAGTGAGCGGACTCATGCTTTACTGTCTCATGTTTTTGCAGTCAGGACATTTTGAAAGGACATGACTCTACAGGAAGTATTTAGGCAAGGAAAATGGTGTGGAAATTTAACATTTATTACAGAGTGGAGGGGATAATTTAAAAAAAAAAATAGGAAAGCTTAGTGACTTCTTGAAGATGACTAAAGGAAGAAGAAGAATATATAATATATATATATATATATATATATATATATATATATATATATATATATATATATATATATATATATATATATATATATATATATATATGACAGTATACTCTCAAGTTGTTTTGGAAACTACCAGAAGGAAACAGGAAGAAGAACAAACACGTGGGATTTTCTTGTATTTGAAATGAGTAGATGCCTTAGTTTCTTTTTAGTACTAAAAATGCTAAGAAAAATAAGAGGAAGCTCAGACCTATGGCTTTCTTTTTAAACTCACAGTTTAGTTGTACTTCCTTTTACTTTTATGTTTATGTTTGTTAGGTTAGCTTGTTATCTTAACCATGTGTAGCAGTGTGATGTTATTACACTAGATTGTTAAATGAGAATATATTCCAATAGGAAATTATGAACAGCTTTATTTTGAAAGGACGACAGACCCATTGTAAAACAGCGGGTAACTTCATATCTCAAAAATTATTTTTCACTAAACATTTCATGTGTTGTAAATAAGAATGGGAATTGTTACTGCGGAACATATTTAGTTCATGGATTGTCGTTTTTAGTATTAGTTCGAAGTTTAAAAATATAAATTAGTGGATCATACCATTGTAGTCCGTGAAGGGTTTTCCCACACTCTCCGTCGCGCTCATTTTGTGCGGATTCCGTGGGAGAAGGTGTGAACTTTTGTTTTGTGGTTAATAAGTGCATTTTAAGTGTAATAATGGGAAGTTTTATCACTGTTGTTGTAATATAATGTGCATTGAATTGTTTAACTTTGGTTAAGTAAGGTTAGCAGTTAGCAGTTGCTTAGCTACTTTTATACATGAAGCATGGCTAATACAAAGTCTGTATGCATGTGCTGAAAATAGTATTGTTCATGGTCGAACAGGCGCTGTGGAGCACTGAAAAGAAAACCTGTTCTGATTGATATATATATATATATGACAGTATACTCTCAAGTTGTTTTGGAAACTACCAGAAGGAAACAGGAAGAAGAACAAACACGTGGGATTTTCTTGTATTTGAAATGAGTAGATGCCTTAGTTTTCTTTTTAGTACTAACAATGCTAAAAAAAAATAAGAGGAAGCTCAGACCTATGGCTTTCTTTTTAAACTCACAGTGTAGTTGTACTTCCTTTTACTTTTATGTTAATGTTTGTTAGGTTAGCTTGCTATCTTAACCACGTGTAGCAGTGTGATGTTATTACACTAGATTGTTAAGTGAGAATATATTCCAATAGGAAATTATGAACAGCTTTATTTTGAAAGGACGACAGACCCATTGTAAAACAGCGGGTAACTTCCTGTCTCAAAAATGATTTTTTTACTAAAATTTCATGTGTTGTAAATAAGAATGGGAATTGTTACTGCTACTGCGGAACATATTTAGTTCATGGATTGTCGTTTTTAGTATTAGTTCGAAGTTTAAAAATATAAATTAGTGGATCATACCATTGTAGTCCGTGAAGGGTTTTCCCACACTCTCCGTCGCGCTCATTTTGTGCGGATTCCGTGGGAGAAGGTGTGAACTTTTGTTTCGTGGTTAATAAGTGCATTTTAAGTGTAATAATGGGGAAGTTTTATCACTGTTGTTGTAATATAATGTGCATTGAATTGTTTAACTTTTGTTAAGTAAGGTTAGCAGTTAGCAGTTGCTTAGCTACTTTTATACATGAAGCATGGCTAATACAAAGTCTGTATGCATGTGCTGAAAATAGTATTGTTCATGGTCGAACAGGCGCTGTGGAGCACTGAAAAGAAACTGTTCTGATTGAAAAAAAAAAATATATATAGGTTATTGTTTTTTGGAAACTACCAGAAGGAAACAGGAAGAAGAACAAACACGTGGGATTTTCTTGTATTTGAAATGAGTAGATGCCTTAGTTTTCTTTTTAGTACTAACAATGCTAAAAAAAATAAGAGGGCTCAGACCTATGGCTTTCTTTTTAAACTCACAGTTTAGTTGTACTTCCTTTTACTTTTATGTTATGTTTGTTAGGTTAGCTTGTTATCTTAACCAGTGTAGCAGGTGATGTTATTACACTAGATTGTTAAATGGAATATATTCCAATAGGAAATTATGAACAGCTTTATTTTGAAAGGACGACAGACCCATTGTAAAACAGCGGGTAACTTCTTCTCAAAAATATTTTTCACTAAAATTTCATGTGTTGTAAATAAGAATGGGAATTGTTACTGCGGAACATATTTAGTTCATGGATTGTCGTTTTTAGTATTAGTTCGAAGTTTAAAAATATAAATTAGTGGATCATACCATTGTGTCCGTGAAGGGTTTTCCCACACTCTCCGTCGCGCTCATTTTGTGCGGATTCCGTGGGAGAAGGTTGAACTTTTGTTTGTGGTTAATAAGTGCATTTTAAGTGTAATAATGGGGAAGTTTTATCACTGTTGTTGTAAATAATGTGCATTGAATTGTTTAACTTTTTAAGTAAGGTTAGCAGTTAGCAGTTGCTTAGCTACTTTTATACATGAAGCATGGCTAATAAAAGTCTGTATGCATGTGCTGAAAATAGTATTGTTCATGGTCGAACAGGCGCTGTGGAGCACTGAAAAGAAAACCTGTTCTGATTGATAAATTTATTTTTTTGAACAGGGTATTCTAATTTTTTGGAAACTACCAGAAGGAAACGGAAAAGCCAGTGGGTTTTTTTAGAAATATAAGTTATTTTTTTTAGTATAAAATGTAAAAAAATGAGGAACTAGACCTTCTTTTTTTTAAACTCAATTTTTTATTTTTTCTTTTTTGGGTTTGTTATTACTTGTTTTTAACCACGTTGCATGGTGTTTTACATAATTGTTTGAGAAATTACCTGGAAAATTTGAACAGCTTTTTTTGAAAGGACGACAGACCCATTTAAAACGCGGGAATTTTTCAAAAATGTTTTTTACTAAACATTTCTGTGTTTAAATAAAAGGGTTGTTTACGCGGAACAATTTGTTCTGGTTTCTTTTTAGTATTGTTCGAAGTTTAAAAAATAAAATTAGTATATACCAATTTTATCCGGAAGGGTTTTCCCACATTCCCCGCTCTTTTGTGCGGATTCCGTGGGAGAAGGTGTGAACTTGTTTCTGGTTAATAATATTTTGTGTTAATGGGGAAGTTTTATCACTGTTGTTGTAAATAAGGCATTAATTGTTTAACTTTTGTTAAGAAGGTTACAGTTGCTTGCTTACTACTTTTAACTAAGTGGAATCAAAGTCTGTATCTTGCGAAAATAGTATTGTTTGGTGCAGGGTGTGGGTGAAAAGAAAATGTTCTGATTGTAAAATTTTTTAATGAGTTTTTTTCTTTTTTTTTTTTTTTTTTTTTTTTTTTTTTTTTTTTTTTTTTTTTTTTTTTTTTTTTTTTTTTTTTTTTTTTTTTTTTTTTTTTTTTTTTTTTTTTTTTTTTTTTTTTTTTGGGTTACGCGGAACAATTTGTTCTGGTTTCTTTTTAGTATTGTTCGAAGTTTAAAAAATAAATTAGTATATACCATTTTTTCCGGAAGGGTTTTCCCACATTCCCCGCTCTTTGTGCGGATTCCGTGGGAGAAGGTATGAACTTTTGTTTTTTGGTTAATAAGTGCATTTTAATGTAATAATGGGGTTTTTCCTGTTTTGAAATAAAGGCATTAATTGTTTAACTTTGGGTTAAGAAGGTTACAGTTGCGTTGCTTACTCTTTACATAAGTGGAATCAAAGTCTGTATCTTGCGAAAATAGTATTGTTCATGGTCGAACAGGCGCTGTGGAGCACTGAAAAGAAAACCTGTTCTGATTGATACTATTTTCTGCGCTTTGAATGCAGGTATGTGATGTTTCATTATTATTTTTGGGGTGGGATCATTTTATTTTTTCCTTACTAATGTATTGTTTACTGTTAATATGTCCATGTTGGGCTTTGTTAGGAAAATTATCTAAGTTCATTTTTCTTATGAGTTTATTTGAAAGGTTATGTTTTCATATTATTCTGTATGCTGTTTTATACTATTGACTCCTTTCTTTTGTTTTATACTCTTAACTGTTTTTCAGATGTTTTCTTGGGGGTTTAGAAATATTTTCACATGTGTGTGTTACCAACTGCTTTTGTCATTGGCTGCTTTGACCATCCATTGTCTGTGTTAGCAGCTACCTGTGAAACTGATCAGTCTCCTGTCCTGGTAAGGGCATGACGACAGACGATTCCAGAACGTCTCCTGGGAATGTTTATTGGTCAACTGTTTGTGTGACTGTGAAAAAGCCAATCTCTTTGTTGTTAACATAATAAAAGGCTGTTGGGGACTGAGAGCCGGCGGAGTTGATCCCAGACGGCGGTTCTCCGCGTCTGGCTCTCTCCCCTCTTCTGTAGAAGAGTAGTTTGTGTCTCTGGTTGATTCTTGCAGGTTGGGAAACGAAATAAACCCAACAGGCTTAGTTATTTATTATGGCAATCATTTTTATTTCATAATGGGAAGGTGTTCTTTTACACAAGTCACACGCTCTTTTTGTGCGGATTCCGTGGGAGAAGGCGCTGTGGAGCACTGAAAAGAAAACCTGTTCTGATTGATACTATTTTCTGCTGTTTGAATGCAGGTGCATTAAAATTGCCTTCATATCAGCTGTTGTCCGGCTGTTATTGCCCACAATCACAAGACACAACGCAGAATCAACTACGCTACACATGGCTCCTGGAGATGACAGAAAGGTGACAGGTCTGCTTGCTGCCACATTCACTCCTTTGACCACTCAAGGGTGAGGAACCTTCAGAAGCTCTGCTATCGTTGCAGACCATAGCAGCTCAGACTGATATTTGTGTGTGGGTATGTGTGTGTGTGTGTGAGGAAAGATGTGACATGATATGTGACCAACATTACATGGAGTTTGGTGTTTCTGCTTGATTATGTATTGCACCATATATGTAGGACTATATTTCTCCTATTTTCTCGAAACAGTGAGGTCAACTTATCAGTGATTGGACCTTATGTTGACTACTTGAGAGAAAAGCAAGGCATAAAGGGAATATTTGGTAAGTTTAAAAGTGGGATTCCTTCTGTTGACGTTTGTCCTGTTTCATGTTCCCACTTGAGTCAATATTAACGATAGTTAACTACTTGATTCATCTGATCGGTATGTCGACACTGTCATTCCTTTGCCAAAAGAGTTCAGTTTCTAGATGCATATCTAGCGTTAAGAGTGAAGTAACCCTCCTGCCCTTTTTTCTCCAAAGTTTATGATGGTCAATAAAGCAAAGGATTTGAATTTTAGTTTGCAACATGCATTTGCTGCTGCTATTGGAGCAATGGCTTTTTCCTTTGTCTGTCGGTACTGGAATCGCTTCACTGTGGAGAAACCCAATCTCTCGCCAACTTCAGCCAGCATTGAGGTCTTTTGATTTTATCCTAGGGTTGTGATAAAACATGTTTGCTTCCTGAGCTGTTGGCCAGATATTTGTGAGGTGTTGCACATAATTGTTTGAACGAATGAAGTTAGAGCCTTTAGACATCTGGAAATTGTTAGGATGAACCAGACTTGTGGAGGTAAACAGTTGTATTCCAGACATCCGAGGTGATTTATGTTTTATTTTCCCATGATATCAAACAATGAAGTAGTGTAATTAAGGCTTTACAACCAACAATTCACTGACCAAAAAAACCATTTAGATTAAAGTTTAGGTTATTGCACTACAGCGAGAAAGAAATACTTTGACGTGAACCATTATGTGTGAGTAAGACATGCCTCATGTTCCTTCCAGTCAATGGCACGACCGGAGAGAGCATGTCTCTCTCTGTTGCAGAGAGGAAGGACCTGGCAGAGGAGTGGTGTCTGAGAGCAAAGGGAAAGTGAGTGATCTTACACTTTGGTTGGCTATTTGTTTTCTCATTCATTTACGTTTAGCAGGTGCAAATATTAAAATCTGAAATGTTCCCTTAACAGAATGGATAACGTGATTATACATGTCGGATGCATGAGCCTCAAAGACTCCCAGGATCTGGTAAGTCGTCGACTAATTTACTGACTAATGTGAGATGAAATCAAATCACCACACACCAACAAGCCAAGTGTTGAGCTAAGCTTCCAACAGCAACTCCACAACCTGCTGCATAGTTATGTTGATATTCATACACACCAGTGTTATGCTAATGAAAGTGACGGTTATATTTCTGACTTTCTAATGGCTGAATATGTCTTTGTTGTAATTGCGTGTGTCTTAAGCCTTCTTTATGCTAGTTCATCAACTGTGTGCAGCAACAAGGTATAACAGTATAATTTCACTCTAGTTACCAGACTAAACTTATCTCTGTTTTCCACTGAAGGCTCGTCACGCAGCAAAGATTGGAGCTGATGGGATAGCGGTCATTTCTCCCTCCTTCTTTAAGCCCAGAACTGCAGGTGTGACATACACCATCCTTTTAATCTCTCATGCTGTATAGGACTTTAGCGTCTGTCTCCAGATCTAATTTATGTATCAATGCTGTTTGATTCACAATGCGGTCCAACCTTTTCTGTGTTGTTTTCTTGCTCATCCTGTTTCAGAAGCTTTGAGGAGATTTCTGCAGGAAGTTGCTTCAGCTGCTCCAACTCTGCCCTTCTACTATTACCAAATCCCATCATTGACGGGGGTGAATGGTCAGTGGTTTGATTTATGCTTTGCAGTAAAGTTATATAGAGCTGAATTGGTCTTTAAGGACATGCAAAGATCTACTGCTGTAAAGCTGACATCCTCCCCCCTGTTTTCTGCAGTTCCAGTGACAGATGTGATAGAAGACATTGAGAAGCTCATTCCCTCCTTCAGAGGAGTAAAGTTCAGTGGGAGCGACCTGTTGGACTTTGGTCAGTGTGTCAGTTACAGCCAGCCGCACTGGTCAGTCCTGTACGGTGTGGACGAGGTCAGCCTTCCCCATATATTCATCTTGTCTTGTGTTGCTGTTGCTTTTAGTGCCAGTATGAATTAATATGGACTTTAAAGGTGTTTAAATTGTTTGATCACATTGATTGATTTTTTGAAGGCACTGTGCACTGCTTTATTGTTCAATTCAACATATGCCTCACAGATCATCACTCTAAAACTAAATATCTTTTATATTATTTTACTGCAGCAATTGCTAGCTGGTCTGGCAATGGGAGCTAATGGAGCTGTTGGCAGGTTAGTAAAATTTCACTTTCATAATTCTTTGCTTCAGTTCAATTATTTTATTTTTTTCGATGCGAGGTTATGCATTTATCTTCCGGCAGCACATATAACTACATGGGATGCTACTTCAACCAGATGATTTCAGCTTTTGAGACTAAAGATCTAGTCAAAGCCCGAACCATTCAGGTAGCGCTGTCCCTCCTCACTTTGTCATAATAAACTCTCCTGTCATGTTTCTGACATATTTGTTTAAATTCTGGTCTGATTTCTACATTCAGTTCAAAGTCCAAGAACTCGTGAGTTACGCCATAAAACTTGGTAAGTGATAATCGCAATATTCACCTCTAAAATGCAGTCAGACTGAGGAATTTGCCAGCAAACTGCATGAAAAGCCGTTTTGGTGTGTGTGTGTGTCAACAGGCTTCGATACTGGAGTAAACAAGCAGCTGATGGCTGAGGTGTCGGGCTTGTATCTTGGACCGCCTCGGCTCCCTTTGATGCCATGCTCTCCTGATCTCGCCAAGCAGATCGTACAGAAATACCACAGTGTTTTTGCCTAGTGTCTGGCGTGTCTCAGCTTGTTCATTTTAAACGAGAGTTCATCTTTTACCTTGTTCCTGTTGATTATGCTCACAGTACTGCAACAATGAGGCCAGTTACTATTTTTCACACATGTCACTAGCCAGCTATTTGGTATCAGATGTGCACATTTAATTTTGGAAAAATGTAAAATGTTACAAATTTTGCAGGTAAATTAGTTTCTATTCTATTCTCTAATAATGGACCATTTCTAGAAAGTAGTGATTCTTTTAACTACTTAAATGAACGATCAAACTGACTTTCTGGGAAGTTTGGGGGGTTTTTTGTCTTTTTTTTTTATTAAAACGGGTTTAATTTCAGCCATATTTTCATCCATTAGAAACAGGTCAACATTTTTATTTTTTTGTTATAATGTAATATATTTACATTAAAAGAGTCGACTGACTTGAACCACGGTAGTGAGGGCAATGTGTGAAATATAATCATACTACTATGTAGAGCAACACTCCTGCCAAAAATCAAGGTGATCATAACATGCTGCTTTTTATTGTTAACGTGTTTGTGTTTATTGAGAAATAAAAGGGAAATTAACGGAGTGATCTGTGTTTTTAAAGCTTTAGAAAAATTCCTAATATTTTTTGTGATTCTTGTTCTTGCCTTTTTCTTTATTGCTTTGAATTCAAAAGCTCAGATTGTTGTTTTAAATCTTTGATGCAGTCTACAGAAGGTTCTGTCTTCCTTTTTTAATCTTATTTCTTTTTCTTTTAATGATCTGGACTAATTCCATCTGAGACAAATAAATCAATAAAGTAACAGCTTGAATCTCATTGATGAGACATACTTCTCTTTGTAAAAATTACAAGGGTGATGAGCATATTTTTGTTTATTTCTTGGACAATCTTCCATTTTTTTGTAGTTTGTTGTTGAGAGGAATCTGGTAACTTTTTAATATCATTTCTTTTTTTCTCGTGTTTTACAACCAGATATTGAGTGCTACTTTAACTCATTGGTCTGATCAGCTTCATTAAAGACATTCCAAATATTGTTTTTGATTTCATTAATTATTTTTGTCTGGCGACCTATTTTATTTTGTACTAACTTTTTACATTCGCAAGCTCAGAATGGGATTAACGGGAAGCGGAACTTTATTTGTGAGCGCGTTCATTTCCGCGTCGGCGGCATTTGACTGTGACGCTAAAAGGCTGCGGTGTTTCCGGCCAGCTCAGCGCGTCTCTCCTGTGGTGTCACTTTTACAGCCCCCGTCAGGCTAACGCTGCTGCCAACCAGCTGGGACTTTTCTCCGGGCCGTGGACTCACAGCGGGACACTTCGCAGAGATGTTGCTGCTGACGATGATCGCTCGGCTGGCGGACGGACTGCCGCTGGCCGCTTCAATGCAGGAGGACGAGCAGGTCCTTTTCTCAACATTTCTTCCCCTGCAGTTGATGTATCTGGGGATGTAATACAGTGACACGTTAGCTGACAAAGACCAGGTGTGACCATCATAGTCGTAGGGAGCAGATGTGAGGACCCTGAGTTATTCAGATCTTATCATAAGTAGCTAATGGGGCTAAACTTTGTTTGATCAGCTGAGTGACTATTTGAGGTAGGCCTGCCTACCAGGTAGCATATAACCCACAACAGTAAACAGCCTCTCTTAGTGTGAAATCTTCTGTGCTTCTGATCAGAGGTTTTAGCTTTTGTTGACTTTTTCACTGAAAGGATAAATGAAATGAAAGAGCGTCCATTAAAAGATCTGATAAATAAGCTGACTAGGAATGGTAGCACAGCACTGTAGATAAATATTTAATGTAACTAAAAAAATGAAATCTACCTTTACATAATTTGCAAAAACTGGCCACTCTAAATTATGGCACATTGCAAGAAATGTTGAAGAAATATGGATTCTACTGTAGACGGTTGTAGTACAAATGTTGTGTTTCGCAAGTTTTTTAAGTTTAGAGTTTTGTGGCAACAATTAAGATTATTTTAGATTATTGCATTTATTGTCAAAACCAATTTTCTGCGTTTCATTTCCAACGCTGACACAAAACGATTAACTTAATGACAGTAGAGTCGCTGAAATCAATACATAAATCTGTCGGTGTGATAAATCCAGCGCCTTCAATGGATTTTTCTGGGATTTTATGAAATGGACCAAGTCAAAGTGGAAGGAAAACACTTATGTTTTTAATAATAATCTGAAAAGTGTGGCATGTACTGAAGTTGTAACTTTTGTTACTGTCAGATGGCTCAGGCTTAATAGAGGACTGAGGGGCATGGGTGGAGTTTGCAGAACAACTGCCCTAAACATACATCAGATTTACGGTAAAATGGTTTAAATCAGGGGTTCTCCATCTTGATCCTCAGGACCCGATGCCCTGAATGTTTTACTTGTTTTCCCTGCTGCCGCACACCTGATTGAGAGTCGGAGTTAGACTTGATAATGGCCTTTCTCAGTCCAGCTTGACTAAATTTGAACTACTTTATAATGAAAAAACAAACATTTCGGCCTCTAAAAGTACAGTGCAAGTAGACACCTCAGCGACATAGAAGCAGATTCTGTCACCAAGGACAGACTGAAACTTTTATAGGGACTTTTAGAAAAGGTATCATGAATCTTGTGTTGCTTACTGGCTGACAGAACTACCACGAAATAATAAAATGTCAAATGTCAAAGCGTCCTCCAAGTACAACTTCCGTTTAGAAGTTGGTGCATTCTCCCATTAGTAGAAATAATTTTACAGGTTAAACAAATTGACTGATTGTTAATCTCAATGACATTAAACACCCGTTGCCAAGGAACCCTCACAATCTTAACTCCACTGAGGTGCTGTGCTCATTTCTCAAAAAGCAAGTGGAGAAAAAAAAAAAAAAAAAGAAGCTGATCAACTTGAAGCACTGACAAGACCAAGTGTGATTTCTCACCATCAGATGTAATTTGCTCCAGAGCATCATACGCAACAGCCCAGGTTGCAGAAGTTATAAAGAATGGTTATCTTTCTAAATTTCTACCCTTCACTTCAATTTAATGCAATTGTTAATAAATGTAAAACGTTTCTCCACAACGTAGAAATGTTTAGAAACTAAAGTTGTTAAAATTACAGACAGCACGGCTACATTTGTGTTCCTGGCAAAAGCATCAACCATGACTGTGCACACTGCATTCACATAGCTTTACCTATATGAGCCTCCAGAGGTCAGTATTGGTATGTTGACATTATCTTGCTTTTCTTATGAAAAGTTGTGCTGTGTCATTTTAGACGAAAGGGTCAGATGACGATTAAGAACTTTGAAAATATACTTCAAATCCGAGAACTGGCTAACAGCCTCTGTAACACAAGGAGCTTGTTTTACTTCATAAGAGTCTAACATGCTTTTCTTCACTTTCTTCTGTGCTTTCAAAAAGGGAAGCGAGAAGGTTTGTTGTGCCTCTGCTTTGTGCTTCATCATCTGTCTTTCTGTGATGCTGCAGTGGTAATGCTGTCATTTATCGTTATCCAACCCAGCCCAAAAGGCCTTGTACTCACTGTGAGAAATGGCATCGTCTTTCATTTAAATCCATTCTCAAGGCAAAAAAATGAGCAAATGTAGTACAAAAAAAAAAAGTATTTCTTCCAAGTAGTTAAGCTGCCATTATCCCTTCATAGAGACATTTGCTTGTGCAGTCACTCCGTGAAGGTGCTCATAAAATCAGCATCCAGGTGTTTTATGGTTAACATAATTGGCAAGTTGTTTGATAAGAGCTTCCTTTTTTTTTTTTTTTTCTATTTTTCTTCAGGTGGGTCGAGACCTTCAGCAGTATCAGACTCAGGCCAAGCAGCTTTTCAGGAAACTCAACGAACAGAGTCCCACACGCTGCACTTTAGAGGCTGGATCGATGGCGTTTCAGTGAGTGTGAAGATGTGTTTAGCGAACCGTGTTGACTGCCAAAATAATGTTTTTTTTAATAAATTGAGTTTTTAAAAAAAAACAAAACTGAAAGCTATCAAATGAAGCAAAACCATTGTTTTCAGAAGTCTATCTGGACAGTGAAGCTAAATCCGTACAGAGACCAAACTAATTTATAGCAGTTCAGAATATTACATCATTAAAATAAGTGAGTCTATTTTAAATCTATTTTTTAGATAAACAGTAAGAGGAAACCAAATTAAATGTTTATTTTAGCTTCCCTTTATATTCAAATTCCTTGAGGAATCCAAACCACTTCTTTTTGCTTAACTCCTTTTATTTCTTTTCTGTAAAGGAATAAAAAGCCCAATAAAAATAAACAAAATCAACACATCAAGTCTTAATAAAAGCTGAAAATCCTGATTTTTTTTTTTTTTTTGCAACTTTTTTTCACTGTTTATTTTTGGCTGCCTCCTTCGCTCCTGCCTGGATTGGTAGCTCCGTTAGGACTAGCCCCGTCCTCATCTTCAATATTTACACAAACAAAGAACAAGCTTCACTTACTCCACACTCGATAATTCGTTCTCCGTCTCCTTTGCCGGTTTGAGTTTTTACATGACCCACGTTTTGGTTCTCCCCGCAGCTATTTCATAGAGCAAGGAGTTTGCTACCTTGTGCTGTCGGAAGCCAGCTTTTCCAAGAAGCTGGCCTTTGCGTACCTTGAAGACCTGCAGGCAGAGTTTCATGAGCAGCACGGAAAGAAGGTCCCCACAGTATCCCGTCCGTACTCCTTCATCGAGTTTGGTAAGAAACAAAAGACTGACAGGATGACTGACAGCATGTAAGAACCTGCTTTGGAATATTTAAACATACTGATCATTTTTTTTAATATTAATATATTTGGTCAGACATTGACTCGTGCTCGTGAATGTCAATACAATTTTGAGCTGTAATTGATAAATTGACAATGTTTGTTGAAAATGTTAGTTTATTGTGATTTTTCGCTAATTCACAAAAGGTTGAAATTGAACATGAAAGACTTAAAATTGACATAACATTTTGAAATGTATTTTATAATCGCTAGTTGCAGCCCTAATTCTGAGGATCAAATGAGGACAAAAAAATGATCAGAGTTATGAGTCTGAGAATCATGATTAACCACACGGTAGGACTGCAGGAATCTGCTCATGAATGCCGTTTTCTCAGACACCTACATTCAAAAAACCAAGAAGTTGTACATCGACAGCCGAGCCAGAAGGAACCTGGGCAGCATCAACACGGAGCTGCAGGATGTGCAGAGGATCATGGTGGCTAACATCGAGGAGGTCCTGCAGAGAGGGGAGGCGCTCTCTGGTGAGTCAAGCGTTTGCTCTCGTGTTATTTAAAAAAAAAAAAAAAGTCTGCTTTTGCATTGCACTCATTGTCTTCTCCCTCGTCTTCCTCGCACAGCACTAGACTCAAAGGCCAGCAATTTGTCCAGCCTGTCGAAGAAATACAGGAGCGACGCCAAATACCTGAACACCCGCTCCACTTACGCCAAGCTGGCAGCAGGGGGCGTCTTTTTCATCATGCTCATCGTTTACATTCGCTTCTGGTGGCTCTGAGTGACGGAGGAGGAGGAGAAGTGGAAAGTGAGCCGTGCGCAGCCTGCGGACGTGAAAAAGAAGCTTCCGCTTTTGATGAACAACAGGATCCCTGCTTCTTAAGGAGACTTTACAGATATACTGTCCCACTGCTCTCTGTCCTCACCTTGTCCACCAGTGGGTGTCTGATCTGAAGCTAAATGATGTCTGAATGCTTTGTTTTATTATTATCATACAGTAATCCCCTTAAAGTTGCCCCACATTTCAGAGGAAATGAGTAAACGTGCAAGTCTCTGTATGTATGTGGGTTGCTTGTTTTTGAAGGTGATTTGTGGGTAAGTGATGAGAGAGAAAAAAAAAAGAAAATTTCCTGTGTTATAAGTTTCTAAAGCTCTTCTGTACCGTAAAGGAGTGTGTGGCTGAAGCTTCTGTATGTCTAATTATACAAAAGAAAGAAACTAATCACCTTCTTTTTCTTAGAAGCCTGATCACATTACTTTGGCAGTTCTGTTAATTTTCTATATGATTCTAGTAGGGATAGCTTTACGGATTATACTCCGAATTCATCAGAAAACCTAAATAGAGGTACATAATAGACACAACAAAGGAAAATGCAGAACTTCCTACTGTTAAGGCAAGTAAATAAAACTTTCTGTTTATTGTGTTTTTTCACTTTTTTTAGGGGATGCTAATGACACTAAGAATAATTAAGATAATCTGCAGCTACAACTTAATTTGGCTCAAATTCCAACTGTAATTTCAGCATTTTATTACAAAGTAAAAACACTTGCATGTGGATATTCGCTCATGAAGGTGCTTCTTATTGTGCGCAGCAGGCAACACTGGAGATGCACTGATCCATCCGCCACAGGAAGGAATCGGACCGGTTTTCCACCATGTGCAGACAGCAGATCAGAGCTTTTAAAAGATCTGTTCTTGGGAACTCTTGACAGGATGCACTTATTTACACCTCATAAATCAAGTATAGATGACTGTTTGACATTTATATTTGTAGGTTTGACCCTGAGAAAACTGCAAAAGCCTGATCGGTGCATCTCTTAACACGGCAACCTCTATTTTTTTTTTCTTTAATATGTTGAATTAGTCAACATATACACCAGACTCATATTTTTTTTTTTTACACCAATTCTGTCTCGAGTTTTCATTGTGTCATCTCTTGTCACATTAAGCTTTTATAGTCACCTTTTGAGAAGACTGCAGCGGAAGTATTCAAAATTTTTGGTTTACCATAAGTGAAATCACTTCCACCAGCGTCTGTGTTGTAAGTTCTTAAATTACTTAAAGCTGCAATCTATATAATCCATTTCTTAACGTTTTTGCACTTCCTTTTTATAGCTGAGATTAATAAATTGGAACTAAGCAGAAATGGAAAGTGCCGTTTGATTTAATGGCACCCCTGAACTGTACGCAGAATAAATGCCAAAATAATAAATGACCTAACTTTGTAGCGACTGAGGAGTTAATTAAATGTCTGACGTTATCATGTTTGATCAATTGACGTTTGCAAGTACGACTGGTGATACTTACATGACCGGTATTGAACTCTTGGAAGTTTTGGTAAATAAGAATCAAACTGTCTGCCAAGATAATGAGCCCGGCCAATCAAAAATGTTGAGTTGTTCAACCACATTAATCCGTGTTTCAGGTGGTAATCACTCTTGTAGAACTGAGTTTCACTTTAATTACAGATAAAAGTCTGTCGGGGTGTTTCTCGACTACACTTGCACGTCTGGAGTCTGTGAACGATCTGAGATCAGGTAGAAAACATCACTACATGCTACACTCTATACTGAAGGAAAGCTTTGAAACTCTGCATTAAGTCGCAACTTTTAGTTTCTCTTTTGGTGCAAAGACGGCTTTTACATAAAATCAAGAAAATTATGAATAATCCCCAGCGTCCTCTTCATGAGACTATGATAGAGAAACAGAATATCTTCAGGCAGAGGTTTGTTCAGATTCGTTGTGATACAAACTGCGACAATAACTTTAATTAAACGAGTTACACATTTTGGCATCAATTTTTGATTACAAAAATTTCCCTTTTTGGCATCAATAAAGTATTTTTTTAATCGAATTTGAACCAATGCCAAGGAAGGGCATGTCCACAGCATAATGCTGCCATTACCATGCAGACTGAGGCACGTTCAAGACGATCGGCAGTGTTGCTTTTCTCCATGCTTGTCGTGTTCGGGTTCAGTTTTGGTCTATGGATTCACAGTTTGCACTGAGCAAACTGACAAAAACCTAATCAGGTGTTTTTAATACCCGTGTGAGGTAAGTGAAGTAATTCTAACAATATTTTAGTCATTTAAGTGGAGAGGAGATTAATTGAACCCACAAAAGTGACTCAAAGTGGATTCATGCTGAACTATTTCTATCTCTTTACTCGCAGCAGGAAGGGACATCTTTTTCTGTTTTAGGAATAAAAATGATTTGCACAAAACGCGCTTCCTGTCTGTCACAGGGCCTCAACTCAAGCTGATCCTTATCATGATGACCGAACTGAAATGATCAGCGTTAAAAACTGCTACCGGTTGAAACAGACACATCTTTCTGAAACACAACCCATTTAATCTGTGAACCGATTCTTTTTCTTTCAATTATTTAAAGCAGAGGTTCTCAGAAATGGTTATTTTTTGAGCCACAAGCCAACCCCAACTTCAGTTGGTCTATGAATAAAAATGTTTCGAATACACCACTTAAAAACAGAGTCACAGTACTTCTATGTACTTCTTCAATGGAAATAGTGTCTCTATTGAAGAAAAATGCTGTACACTATATGTACTGCATATTTGCTGTATTTGTACTGCAAATACAACATATTTGCAAGTAAAGTAAATATGCTAAATATCTGTTGCAGCAAATAAATATTTGCTGGAGCAAATTTTAGAATATTTCTTACAGTAAATATGCTAAATATTTTTATTGTCAGTTATTTTAATTATTATTGATTTTAAGAGTTTATCATTAAATGTAGTTTTTAAGTGTGGCATCAAGACTGAGGGCTTCTAATAACATTTGGGTGCCGCTGAGTTTCAGTTCTACATCAAATTAACCAGTGGTCAGCAATCTTTCCTGGGGACGAACAATAGCAGGTCAATACATTGTCTTTTATTATGTTACCACAAATAAATTAAATGAGCCAAACAGCCATTTACAGTTTCCAAGCTGCAGATCCCTGATCTAACAAATGAAAACTGTAATTGAAGCTAACAGTGCAGAACCTTCATTTTTAATTCACTGTTAAAGTAAAGCTGTGAAAATAAAAATAAAAAATTGAATGTTTTAGATTGTCCAACTCATGTTACCACAAGACAATCCAACCTGTGTAAACTCAAAGTGCAGTTTAGATTTCAAATGATGATTTCGTTCATGAAGGGAAAAAGTTTTTAAAACTCTTCTGGCTCTTTGAAATAAAGTAATCACTCCTTGGCTTAACCTCCTTGTTAAATCTTTGGTTAACTGTAATTATCTCCTTTTTTTTTTAGCTCAATGTCGGTGGAATTACCCAGGTTTGGTTGCTGTCAGATCTCCAGAATAAAATAAACTCAATTAAATATTCTCAGCACACTAGGTGCTGTCACTGTTTATGAACCATTGTTCTAAAAATATGCAGAATGCTTCCAGGAAAATCCTTTGATATGGAGTGGGGGAAAATATAGGTAAAACAACAGAGTCAAGACTGGATCATGAAAATGAAACTTTGTGAGTCAGCGTATCCTCCCAAGTGCAGCATCTTAACGTTCAGTGTGCGTTATATTTTCCAATACCAGGTTTTGTTGGGCAAAAGGGTGTACGATGTCTCTCAATTATTTTACAGAGCAACGTCTCCTTACGATTTTGTCCTTGAGCAAACTAATGGTGTCAAGGCGCTCTGTTTTAACAGCCTGCTCATGTTACTTTTGTCCAGCAGGTAGAGTGCTTTGCTCACTGTTGCACAGAGGAAGCTGCAAACACAGGGCTCAAAATCGTCCTCCCTCCACAGCTGATGCCTTTAGCTTTACTTTAAACCGTATGTGAAACATTATTCAATTATAATAATTTTTATAAAGTATTATAAAGTGCAGTGGCAGTTTAGGATAAAACCCCGATGTTGCAAACAAGAGTTTCTGGCTCTCAGACTATAGCACTCTAAGTCTTCGACTTGAGATAGAACAGGAAATGTGAGAGAAAAAATGAGAAGCAGTAGAGGGTAGCGTGCCAAAAAGGCAAACCACAGGGCACAGGCTAACCTTTTCACCTTTCAAGGGAAGTTGAGTTTGTCACTGTTGTGATCACATTTATCTCTCTTTGTCATCATGCTCTATTAAAACAGGTCAGAGGCTGTTTTTGTAAAAGCCTGTTTTAATGGCACTGAAAGTTGTTCTTTTTTTTTTTTAATCCACGGTTCGCTCCTAAATGCGTCACAGTGAGCGACAGCGCTCACATTTTGCAGTTTCGTCCATCCTGTCTGTCTTCCTCTTACTTTCAGTGTCTGCTGCCCATTGCCCAACCTTTCTCTCAACTTCTAAGCCTGGATATCCCTCGTGTCTGAATGTAACCACATGAATCTTGCCAGTTCTGCAAAGAATAAGAAAGGACATAAGTGCACACAGAACCTTCAATTTTGTTGTCTGCGTTCAATCAATTCCTCATCATAACCAAGCAGAAATTGTGGTGGTAGAGGTAAAAAAAAAAAAAAGGAAAAAAAAGAAGCCCCCTACTGTTGTAAAAAAAAAAAAAAAAAAGTAAATAAAACCTTGTGGAATGTGTGTTAGTGTGTGTTAATTTCACTGTGATTAAAGAGGCGACAACATGCCTGGTGTTTCTCTCCCGTGCTTTCTTTCCTTCCTCTGCACGTTACCATGGCAGCAGCGAGTGTGTGACAGTCATGTGAAAACGAAGCTGATTGGATTAAAATACTTTCTGTGATCAGAGGTCAGGAATACGGCACATGTACTAAACACACAGAGCCGGATTCAAACACTCACCCACATATGTGTGACTTTTGACAGTAAAGGACCGAAATACCAAAGTCTGCACATTTTATCTGCGTTTTAAATCAAACTGGAGTACTCTATTGCCCACTCGTATTGACATGTCTTGATTAGATTTCCTGTCAAAAAAAAAAAAAAAAAAAAGAAAGAAACTGATGGAACCACAGCGTCACACACCCACACTTGACATTGTAGTTTTAAAGGAACAGTACCTTAAATTATTAATTCACCTCAACCTTCACCTCCAGCCGGTGCTGCATTTCAGACATGGCGACTACAGGTTTTAATTTGGTCTGCTGGCTTTTGGTTTCCACAGAGGCAAACATAAAACTTAATTATAAATCCCTTGATTATTTAAGTGCAAGAGTCCTAACTTTATCTCGCTGGCTGATGTGGAAACATGCAGTCGTGTCTGCTCCTAATGAGTTAATGGGCTGACTTTACTGTGACCCACAAGAAAATGGAGGGGAACAATGTTGTGCAACATTTACATTATTTGATCAGAGCTTTATTACTATGCTACCATGAAATGCTGTCAACCACATGCTAATGCTAGTATTGCAATTTGTGACAATTATATAATGTCTGACATACTTTTGTATTCAGCCCATGTTACTCTGGTACCCATAGATAAAACTTTGCTGTAATCAAAGTTATCCTTTGGGTTGTGACTCAGCCATCTTTGCACATCTAGAACCTGAAATCTCTTCTAGCTTTGGTTGTATGTTGTCCTGCTCGAAAGTGATGTACAGTTTCTGGTCCTCCTCATTTGTCAGCTCAAAAGGAAAGTCACTCCACAACATATAAGAGGCCTCACTGTACTTCACAGTTTACTAATGTGCCAGTTCCTGGGAATGTGATGGGTAGTGTAAGTTTTGCACTGCGAAGGGAGGGAAACCTCATTTGAGCTTATGAGTGGTTTAATAATTCAGGAATCAAAATGTAGTTTGAAACTTTCTTCCATCCATTATTCTCATTCTTTTTATAAAACAAGCTGCCTCGACGGTCAACACTGTTGCCTTGTTAGTGAGAAGTTCTCTGTTCCCAGTCCAGTTCCGTGTGAAGTTCCCACTGCATGCAAGGGTTTTCTCGAGGTGCTCCAGTTTTCTCCCACAGTCCAAACAGCGTTCACACTGTGAGCTGTGCGTCCATTTGACTTCTGACATGACCAGGGTGCACAACCTGTGACTGCTGGCGATAGGCACCAGCTCCCCTGTGACCCTGCACATGATCGAGGGGATATGTGTAAGATAGATGTCAGGATGGCTGGTTTCAATAATCTAATAAATATGCGAAAGCCTGCGGAATACTTGCAAATATGACAAATGTGTACTTTCCAGCAGAGCAACAACTCTAAACATGCAGCTAGAAATTACAATGGAGCAATTTAGGTCAGAGCATTTTTCTGTCTGGATTGCTCGCCATCGAATCTGACTGAGCACAAATTCTTCTGCAAACAAGAACAAGGAACTGTTTCACCCTCAAGATGTGCAGAACTAATCAGAACTTGCTGTACATGACGCACACTCACCAGTGAGTCCTCGCATCCACGTTCAGCAGACTCTGGAGTACCCGCCTTTCAATACCTATCGCTGCTGACAATGCGGGCGGTTCAAGTTAAGGCAAAAGTTTAAAAAATAACGATCTTACTTGTTTTAATTTGTTTGTAGTTGGTTAGTTTAGTGGTCCATTTTTCTGTTTAGCGGTCTTCCGCTGTAAAGAAGTGCTACCTTCAACACCGAGGATACTCTCGTTAGCGTTACAAGAGTAGAGAGGTCTGAAATTAAATGCCCAATTTTTCAGAATTTTTTTTAAAGCTTCATCTGAACAAAGGGTATGAATACATTTGCAAGGTGCTGTAAGTGAGAATCTACAATATCATTGTGCACAGATGCAGTGCGGTGGGAAAGCGAAACGTAACAGGGATCCATCATCTCATCCAGCTTCCCACCTCAACCCAGCTGCTTCCCTTTCTCTTCCCAATCGTCATCTCCTGTCAAACTCCTGCATCATCCAGTCAGAGCAAAGGGAAGCTGCAGAGACAGCAGCTGTATGGCAGAGATGAGGTGCCATAAAACACAGAAGGCCGAAAGAGGAAGTTGAGGGGGTCTGGTGCGTTATTGCCACACAAACACACACAGACACACACCGGTTCCTGGGAACTAGGAACTTCTCACGGGAGGTGAAGGTGCGGCGGGAGGGGGGGATTGGTGTGGACGCTTTTTCTTTTCTTTGTTTTCTTTGGCTTGAACCAAAGAAAACAAGTCTACAACATCATCTTAGATTACTTTCTTCTCTACTTCAAAAATAGCTGACTCGAGATCCTGCGAGTGTCAAGAAGGCATGTGAAATATTTGCACATGTTTACAAATATAGAATTAAGGTTAGAGGAGAGAAATCAGAGCTAATGTTAGGAGGTAAAAAGAAAAAAAAAAAAAACAGAGCCTTGTAAATCTCCGTCTCATTTGTCACATTCACAGCAATGTTAACACAGCACAATGAGTCACAGACCGGTCAGAAACACACCTCTGCGTTACAGAGGTGTGTTTTTTCCGATATACGACAGGATCCTGGTTAACATGGCTCTCAAAGGCTTTTTTTGCCATGTAAAACATGAGGCCATACAAAAGAACAGAACCTGACCAAAGTGCTGGACACTCAAGACATTTAAGAAGAAAACTGAAACAATGTGGGAAAGAAAACAAGGATACTATCTAATGTGAAGAGGCAGGTTATTCCACTGTAAGCACAGCAAATGGCAAAAGCCAGATCGCCTCTGTTCATTAATCTGCTCCTCAGATTAATGAGCGTCTTGCTTGACTGATCTTTACGACCTTTTTGGGAGTGTACAAAGTTTGAGAGTTTGACAGGTATGTGGGTGTGGATGCTCTTAGCGATGTAAAAAAACAACAATAAACTCTTAAACTAGATGATAAAATGAACTTTTGTGAAAAAGCCATTATATAAGGGCTGACAGGTGCTTAAGTTTTCCAGCAAGACGTGAAGCTGCTTCATTTTAAATGAGTTGAAAACAAAAACCAACAGAGACAGGAATACACCAAAATAAAGGATGTTGAAATAGTACATTAAGGAAGAAATTTGATTTTCAAAGTAAAAAAAAAAAAAAAAAAAGTCAATTGCATTTATCTGCTTGATGAAGGAAAGTGTATTGTAAAAGATAACACCATCAGTTTTATTTCAATTAAATTGAGAAAGCTGCGTGACGAGCATATCTTAATGACATATTCAGTGGAGATTCATGTGTGAACATAGAGAATCAAAAACATGAAAAATAATTATGTCACTTTAGAATCAAATCAAAAAAAGAGTATGTAAAATGAACCTTTGAGAACCCCACAGGGAAAAAAGGCCGTGGGAAATAATGAGAATTCAAGCAAAAAGACGACTGCATGTTTTTATACCTTTAATGTGAAATATACCCAGGACAATTTAGACAAAAAAAAGAAAAATACAAAGAATGAAAAAGCTTCAGTATCTGTATTGCAAAAGTGTGCACGACCTCAACACGGTACTTGTTGAAACACCTCTTCATCCATTCTCACCATTAAGGACGAGTCCATCAGGATCCCGCATCTTGACTTCATTACACTTGCAAACGCTACCAAACGAATACTCAACTAATTCATGATTTCCTACAACAATTTATCTTGACATTTGTTTAAATAAAGACAATGCCTATTCATAGCAGGGGCACACACCCACTCACCCAGGCATATGCATGCAATGTGAAGCTGTTGGCTGGGAGAAAGTAATGGCTCATGTGTGAATTCCAGCCATACCTGTCTTTTAGCAGCTTGTGAATTTATGATACAATTAGCCCTGGAAGATAAGTGCTGCACCCTCATTTTACACTCCATGACTTGTGGCGTGTGAGTTAAAAGTGCAAAAATGCAGACGGGCATGGTTATGTATCCCAGTGTGTTAACCTGGCCTATTGGGGTCCGGACCTGACCCCAATAGAGAAATCTTTATTTATATCCATCAACATTTTTGCAAAGTTTTTCATATTTTATATCAGAGTAACATGACTCCAAAGTATTCTTAGAGCTGGGCATGCACGTGATATTTAAAGTGTTTCCGTAGATGCACAGATGTTCACAAACATACTTCCATGCATTTGAGTGAACTGCGTAAACATAAAATGCACTTTCTCTTCTGTGTGCAGACATTTTAAATGTAAATTTGGTGGGGGAAAAAACAGTTTTTAGCATGTTTAGAAAAGAGGAAGAAAAGGCTGAAGGCTGCGGTTTTCTTGTAGTCTTTTGGTGAACTTGCCGGTTCACCTCCTGATCAGACCAATGTAAATGAGACAACAACCCTCAAAAGATTTTTCTGTATAAATAAAAGATTACATATAACGTCAGCGGCGTCATCTGCAACCTTTAGGAGTCTGCTGACCAAACGGGTCGACAAGAGAGATGCAGGAGAAGAGACTAATCTATGTGGATTAAACGTTTTGCTTCTGATGCACAGAATAAAACAACTGACAAGGAGGATTCGCTTTTGAAATAAACGCATTTTTATCTATTTTACAATTTATTAAAAAGGGAGGTGAAGATAACATATTTTTGTCAGTAGTCAAAGGAAAAATCTTGATTTTGATTTACAGAAAATAAACCTTTATTTAACCAGCTATTTTAATGTTTCCACTGGTATTTTGAGAATTTATCTTTGACTCTGAGCTTCAAGTCTCCACAGAACCTCCATCAGTAATATCATACCCAACACTACTGTACTTTCTTTAATAACTAATCTCAAACTGTGTTTTACTGAGTCTTTGTTCAGGGTGGAATTAGTCAGTCGAGGTCTCAGCAAATAGCTTTGAACTGGAAGTGACCACCTGCAGTCTAGAGTCCTTGAAATGAATCAGACACCAACTCAAGCACCACCACACACTGGCGGTGAACACCAGCAGTTTTTTCACACAACGAGGGGGTAGAAGTGGGTAAAACGGGGGTTTATGGTGACGCTGCCACTGCTTGTGAAATCATTTCTAGTGGTATTTAGCTTGGCTTGGCTCATAAATGTTTACTGCAACATTTTTTACAGTTTGTGGTCCAGGTTATGTAAGACGATATGGTCTTTTTTTTTTTTTTTACTAAGCTGACCTGAAGCCACAGAGCAGTTAATATCACCACCCTGTATTACATTAATCATTCAAGAGTTTGCGACTTCCTCACAGAGATTTCAGTTAGATGAGCACACAAAAATAACACAAACTCAAATACTGCTTCGCATAAGTATCAACACGTTGAACCTTTTCAAATTTCATCACATTGCGACCACAGATTTTGGTATTTTCTGTTATGGTTTGATGTGATAAACCAACACAAAGCAGAACACAGCAAACTGAACGAAAAATATGCTTTCAATTTTCTTTTACAAATAAAAATCTAAAAAAGGTGTGACATTCATTCAGCCTTGTTTTAAAAAATGTTTTAAATTTTACTACCCCAAAATAAAACCCACTACAATTAACCGCCTTCAAAAGTCAACTAAGAAGTAAACAAAGTTTCTTGGCGTTTTAAATAATCTCAGAGTAAATGCAGCTGCCCTCAGAGGTTTGCTGCAGAAAATTAGTGGGAAAACACAGCAGACAGGTCAGGATGAAAGTACTGGATTAGTTTAAGATGAGGTTGTTTATACTGGGGAGAAAAAACTGGCGAGGACGTCTGCACATAACCTGACCAAAGAAGGTGGTGGCTGCATCTTGCTGTAACAATCATTTTATTCCACTGGCTAAATACAGGACAGTCCAGGAATAAATCTCATATGTGGTTTGTAGACGACTTGAAACTGGAGAAAAGGCTCACAATCCAGCGGGACAACAGCACTAAACACACAGCCGCAGCTACAACGAGATGTCAGAATGTCCTCATAAAAGTCTAGGCCGAAATCCAATCGAGATTTGTTGGAAAGCACTGATGCTCATAGGCGTTTACTATCCAGTCTAACTGAGCTTGAGTTATTTTTGCAAATAAAAGTAGGTTAAATTTAATGCAACAATTCCTCTCTGTAATAATTTCCCACTTTGCCACTGCGCACTACTTTCTGTTGGCCTCCATAAAATCCAATTAACGTGTTCTGATGTTTGTGGTTGTAGCATGAGCAAATAAGAAAAAAACAGTTTAAGAGTTCGGAATACTTTCACATGGTCATGTGCTAAATCCCTACCAGGAAAAAAGGGATGCGTTGAATCATCAATATAATTTATATTCGTGCTGCAGGTTAATCTTTGCTTCTTATAATCTGCTCAGGATATTGTAAATGAGGTGCCTCCATTGGTCTGGAGCTCACCCATCCCCTGAAACGTGACCATGGCTGAGCAGAGTGTTTGAGCGACGCAGGGGTTCGTAACCGTGCCGGTGCTTCACCCCTCAACGTGGTGATGTGCTGGAGCTGTTTGTGACCGAGGGAGTTGGGAACTCATGTGCATTCATGAGTTGTGGTGGTGTTTTGCATGTGTGCATGTGGGTGGTGCAGGACCCAGACTGCACTGCTGGGGATGTTATTTTCCCACAGCGCGGTATAAATAGCCCGCTGGTGTGGGGTGATGGCGGGCATGCTGGGGCGCTCAAGGGAGGATCCCATCTACACACAACAGCACATTCCTGTCCACCTGGCCCTGCCACAGGTCAACTTACAGGATGTGTTCATATTCAGATACCCTTTCTCCTTCTGCTCCTCCTTCTCACCTGTTCAGTCACCCCTCCTCTCCTCAAGATATCCGCCATCGAGGGACGTCTCTGCCAGCGTCATGTCGTGCCGTGGCGGTCACTGACTCTCCACCTTTTGACCGTAGTGGAACGCTGTGACGAAGACATTCACTCATGGATGCTGTCTTAGCTTCTGACACAAGTATACTCATACAGTTCCCTCTTTCCAGCAGGAAACCATCAGACACTAAGTTAGTATATCAAGCTCTGGAACATACACTTCATTGCATGAGTATGATCTGAGATGTATGTTAACAGAGTCTACAAACAGAGTAAATCGCCTTCAAGCTAAATTGCGAGAGATGAATCTGAAAAATTTTTAGTTTTTTTTTTTTTTAGATTTATGACTTGGCTGCAATCTGTGTAATAAACATTGAAGCTGAAGCTCTTTAAAAACTTCCACAGGTATGTTTACCTTCATTGGAGATTATCCCATGCCTAGACGAGTGAATGATTACACCGACACTGAGTGGATTGGTGAGCTTTTTATTTTTCGCCTATGATAGCATTACTGTCCCCAGTGTTGACACTTGAGTCATAAAACTTGAAGTTCACACAGGAAAATTATTTAAGCCGATTAAATACGTGGAAACCTTTGAGTCTGATTTACATCACTCTCTAAATTAGAGGCGATGTGGCTTCTTGTCAACTAGATGCTTATATTGCCAGTGCAGAGAAATTTGACTCTAAACCTATCAGGACATCAACTTCAAATCTTACGCAAGTTTCTTACTTTAAACTGCTGCAGAATTTATATGTAAATGATATTTTTGCAAATAGGATGCTAGTGCAAAAAAAAAAGACATACTGACTGCTTTTTTTCTTTCACTTTTGCAGAGGCCTTAGCATATCACTAAAAAGGGAAGAGGTGATTATCAAATCTAAATATGCATTCTCTAGTTTCCTGTGTATGAGGCACATCATCAGAGTTCGTTTGAAACAGAAGTCTTGATGAATGCACATGAGTTATTAAAGACTTACTCTGGGCTGTCTGAGGTTCGCAGATCTCTACAAAGAGATCTACGAACATAAATGCAATTTATGTTGCGAACAGCAACATAAATTGCATTAACTCAAAAAGTGCAAAAAGAGCAAAATGGTGTCTTTGAAGCTAAAAGAAACCAGAACCTCTGTTCTGTTCTGCTGCTGATGCGTGCAAATCAGCTGCCAAAGCTAAGTAATGAAAAGTGTATCATTCCCTGCTGCTGCTAATTATAGAAAGGCATCGGATGCACACTTCACACTGACTCTGATGTCCAAAATGCAAAAGCAGATATTCTTCCTGAGCAGCAGGTATGGATGTGGTTTCCCATGGGTATGGGACTGTGGGAAGATGGCATGTTTATGGTTAGGGGGAGCACACATATCCTCCCCAGCGTAATCAGTCAATACTATCTGCCCTGCGAGAGCCGTGAGAGAGAATAAATCTACAGTCTGACAGCTGGAGTCACCCTGACTGATGAAGCTCCATATCAGTGTGAAGAGCCCCCCGACACTGATGAAGGCAGCTCTCTCACCAGCATGGCAGCTGCTGATGGCTGTGATCCAAGCCAAGTTTTATTACTGCTCCGCAGTACACCTGATATATAAAGGCTTAATACTCACGGGAGGTGATTTAAAATGAACCGCGTTAAAGCTGAAGTGGTGAGGTCACAGCTTTGGTTTTCTTTTCAAAGAAGGACTTCATACTGATGTATGCTTACAATGCCTTGTAAAAAGTATTCCCACCCTTCGAATTTTGTCACATTTTGTTGCTTCACAGCCAGAAACATAGGTCCTTTAATTCATATGAATCATCAACACCAAATAGTGCAAAACTGTGATGTCTTAGTTAATGAATACATTTCAAGAAACAAATATTTTCTTAATAAAAATCCAAAAAGTTTGGCATGTGTATGAGTCTGGTATGGATTCTGTGTCTGTCCTCTTTCTCTTTTATCTACTTACACACACACTGCTGCTGCTCACATAACCATATCACACAAGACTGGTGACAGTCACACATAAACAAAATGAAACTGATTACACTACCCTTTAGGGAGCGTACAGAGTGAGGAGAAGAATAAAAGCAGAACTCGTATTATAACAATCTTTGCTTCACTTGGTGTCAGCCCTCAGGTGAGCTGAGTGAGACCCGTCGCTGGACGGTGAATGTCACTCTGTATCTGTTCCATTTGTATGACTTGCAACATTAACTTTTCGGCATTAAAGGCTGTTTTATACTTAACCTAATGTCATTATTTCTCAAGGTAATAAAACTGAGGAGTTTTGCTCGGGTTCTGAAACTGGTAAACGGACCTGGGCAGAGCCAGAGGGGAACATGGATGAACTGCAACAAGTCAATATTTTATATTTCTGGGCAATTTTCAGCTGCTACTCCTTTTGGGCACAAAACTGCCAGGCGCAAAATTCTAGCACAAGAACATTGAGGCTCTGGCTGAAGGTGGAGGGTATTTGTCCTGCTGGAAGGTGGACCTTCACCCCAGTCTCAAGATTTTTGTGGCCACTAATGAGTTCACATCAAAAACATTTTTGCATGTAGGCCAAAAATAGTTCAAATTTGGCCTCATTTGACTACAATACCTTTTTACCACACATTTTCTGTACCTCCAAATGACTTGTGTCAAACTGAAAACAGCTTTGACTTCCATCTAACATTCGCTGTCTTCTTGCAACTTTTTCATAATCGGCAGATTTGTGGAGTGCAAAACTTGTTCTTTTTACAGATTATTCCACCTGATCCGAGGATCTCTTCATCTCCTCCAGAGTTACCTTCGCCACTTCTCTAAATAATGCTCTCTTTCCCGTGCCTGTCCGTTGAGGTGGATGATCATGTTATGGGATGTTTTATAGCCGCCTCATATTCTTTTCGTTACTGCTTCCAATATTGATTGCTTGAACATTATTTGCATGACTTTATTTTATTATTTTAAGTGCTGGCTGGTCACATAAAAAAACATCAACCACATTGAGGTTTGCGCTTGTGACATGACAAAATTTGAAAAGTTAAATGGATTGAAAGTCTTCTGTGAAAGTTTATACTTTTTTTGCACGTGAATCCAGAAAATGCGGTTTTGGTGAATTCAATATGACTTCTTAAAGAAATATAGCACTTTCTTAGCACCTTTTTTTCAAGTGTTTCTCACAGACTCTATGGTCTTTCATCAGTGCAATGGCAAGGAAGAACTAATCAGTATTTTCTGCCTATGCGGCAGAGCCGCGCCCTGCTCTCAACCCGTCTCTCCCAAACTACAGAAGCCCACATCTGGAGTGACATCACTAAGAAAACAGCCCTGCAGACAGAGTTATCCTCTGACCAGATGCATCTCACATTACTGCACACTCTAAGACTGAGACTGGAGCCACCAAAGGTTCATTCATGACCCTACAAACAATTCAGAGAGGATTGTTTTACAACAAATCAGTGAGCAGATAGTAGAATAGGGGGGGGGGAAAGCAAGCACAAGGCCAAAAGGCAGACCTTTTGAATATGAAGTGCGTCTAACCAAACATCTGAGCACCGCTGCTGTGCCAGCACCTGATAACAAACCACACATGAAGAGCAAAAGTCTGACACTGGCCAGAGCAACAAAAGCACTCTTGGTACGAACCCCCTGAGGAGATCAATTTGCTCTCCTCTGGTTCCAGGCTATTCAGCGGGGTTGAATAGAGGACAAAGGGCAGCTCGCAGCAGCAGGAGGTTCAGCAATGTTTTTCTAATGGGGTGTAAAGATAAACAAATGACCAGGAAGAGAGAGACATGAGGACATCCCAGACATTTTGGAGGAACCTGTGATTTACACCTGGATTATTCACCTTGATAAGGGATAACGAGTCTGAGATTACTGAGATCTGTTGTGGCTTGTAAAGTACAAGTGACAGTGAATACTATAATTATATTCAAATGCAGGATCACAGGGATAAAAAATCAAAAATTGTAAATTACTGGGGCTTTTTTTTTTTTTACATAAAGAAAAATAAAAAATATCATCACCTTCCTAAAATAATGGCCTAAGTAATTTTTTTATTGAAAAACATTTATTTGGCAAAAATATCATGCCCATTTAACTTCCAAAAGATGAAAAACTTTTGGCAAAAAATGGCTTAGACCATTATATTAGGACGGTGTACGTGTGATAAAGAAATTCGACAAGATATTAGGAAGAAAATTGTGGATCTCCAGAGGTTCGACTCACCCCTATAGGTGCAGTTTTTAGATTCCTGAAAATGCTATCTGCCCAAGTAAGTTTCTATCATAGAATCATAAAAAAAACCATCGGAATGTCACAATGTTCAGGAGGGAGAGGGGGTTTTCCTGGTCCAGCGATGAACAATCATCTCTGGTAAATATGTGAATCAACCCCAAATAGAGGGAAAAAGACATTGAGTAGATTTTGGCTGAAACTGGTAAAAGTCCCCATGCATAGTGAAACAACCCACGTCCAGACACTCAGAAAGGAAGAACATATGGCTCCAAAAACATACAAGGCCAGAGGTCTGCTTGGCCTTGACAGGGGGACAAAGGGTCTTCATTTTTTGAAGTGTTTGGCCATAATTAGAGTCATTACTATGACATTTGGAGGAAAAGGAGGACAGCTTGGAATATTGAGATTACCATCCCAAATGTGAAGTCCTGTGGTGTCAGCATCTTGTTGTGGGGGTGTTTTGCTTAAAAAGGAAGGAACATAATGGGTCATTATGTGGAAATATCAAAACAGCACCACAGCAACTCAAAGCCTACATGGGCACAAATGGTTCTTCCAAATGGACAATGACCTTAATTCTACCTCTGTTTTAGTTGCAGTGCAGATTGGTTTAAGATTGTTTTGGAATGGCCACCACAAAGCCATTCCTGTATTTCAGCTTGAGATTTCAGCTGTATAGCTGAAATAAATCTGGTGTAACTACCTGACATAGTTACACCAGATTTATTGGAAGGAATGGGACAAAATTTCAGCAGCACAGTTTATAAGGCAATTCAACCAAATACCAAGGAAATCTATTTATACCTCTGAGTTTATGAATAGATAACTTTGGTAACCAAAAGTTAACTTTTGGTAACTTTTGACCAAAAGTTAAAAGTTATTAACCAAAAGTGATCTTACCCATCGTTCTAGGATTTAGCAAATACCTTTGATTTCTGTAATGCTGAATTACTTACAGAAGAATATAATGTATTCTTATTTAATTTCACACAGTGAGAAAAAGTTATGTGTCTTTTTAAACTGCAAAAGCAAAAGCATTTTTCCAGTCTACAACACTGGAGCTAGTCATCAGCATTTGGAGAAAGTGTCATATGTTTCTGAGGTTATTAAACTGGACATGTTTACAAAATTTCAAAACTGATGAAAAGATATGAGCAAAATTGATCAAAAAGGCTGCCAACATGCCAATAGCAACAGAAACTGCAGAAGCTTATCACAAATATCACCTCAAGTGACAAAAGCTTTCATACAGTTCTGAGAGTAGCTGTATGTTTTATTTTTTCCAATACAATATAAAGGTACTGTGATATAAACTAAAACACATTGTTTTTAGTTTAAAACCAACAACCTACCCATGGTGAAACATGGAGGTGGCAGATGATCACCTTTCTTCAGAGGGTACTGGTTGTAGTTAAAATTATAAACAGATCCATATCAGTTTAGACCCACAGACTTCAGGTATTTGTGAGAAAGCTTAAGAGAATGTTTCCTTATATAAGTGAGACATAACATACGTCCAGTTTCGCGAACTTAATTAGACAGAAACTTTGTGCAGCAACCCAAAAAGGGCTGTGTAGCAAAGCCCGGGGATTGTTTCTTTCAAGTCACATATGAATGGATGCTGAAGCTGAATAACAAAGTCAGTTTAAAGATTTGCACTACTAATGCAGCTACTTTATTTTTTCTATTTTGCAGGTTTGTTTGTTTTGTAGTTATTTGTTATTTTTTAATATGTTTGGAAAGAGGGGCGGACAACGTTTTAAAATAAGGTATCTCTGTAATTTAACTCTGAGATATTGGACGTTTATGCTTATGAAACTCACTGTAAATTTGTTTTATCTGGTAAACCTACCCGAGTTCTACTGAAAAATTTACATTTTAATACCCTGAAAATGTTTTTAAGTTATTTTATTAGTGTGAGGACAGCCTTATTGACTCTAATAATGCAGTCTTCAACCATTGTTTGCATGTTACAGATGTTCTAGTCTGCTAACCCACCAATACTTTGTCTGTAAACTCCAGTTTTTTCAGCTCAGATTACCAGAAGCAGTGATTGACACCTCATTGTGGACATGAACCCTGACTGCGCGTTATGGTAATGATCATGGAAACTTAAGGCTACTTTAAGCATACATTTAAGGCGTAGGTGTTAAAAGAAACACCGAGGGAAAACGTGAATTTCACGGTGAGCACAGAAGAAAGAAAACTCATTGAACGGGTTAACTTTGAGTCATACCAGACTCCGCCAGAAGTAGAAAAATGAGAAAAAAAAATTCCTCCGCCACAACGACACTAAGAGCGACTGCTTCTATATTTTTACCTTTTACACACCCTATCCACGACAAAATGTCTCTTCTCCCGTGTAATTTTTTTAAAAATGCCGATGAATGCTGCCTTAAATACATGAACCCCGTTATTATAAAGACTAACCACATTTTTTAATCTAACGAACAGATCCCCTGGGTTTCAGCGGAAGGATATGATTTTTTCGGTGGTAGTGACTTCAGCGCTCTGGCAGCGTAGAGAGGTGCGAGACTTTTTCAGCGCTGCGGCTACGCAGATGAAGTTAACTTTTTTGACGGGGGTATTTTTTTCCACAGTTTTAGAGTAACAACCCGTAGAACACATGTAGACGAGTAATGGGATGTTTTAAGTAGCCGCTGAAGCTGATTTTGAACCACTTAAATTTCGCGTTAATCCTCCGCTGAGACCTTTTTTTTTTTTTTTTGAGAAGTAACCGTTGAAGGGGGACAGCTCAACTTTTGGGCTGGCTGCCCTATGTGGATTTTACAGAAAATATGGAACACATACCCGGTTTCTGCCTTGTCAAGACCCTCGTCTTGGTCTTCTACTTCACTCGGCTGACTCTTGGTGAGTTTTCTACTTGTTGAATTGTACAATTGTTTTGGCACGAGCTCACGGTTTTTGTGAAACACGTTTTGTTGCCTCGGCATCTGTGAGACGCGGGGCAGGCGTAGCATCACTTGCTTCGCTCACCGCCTCTGTGCTGCTGTCTGGCTTTATAGTTACGCGAAGAAGAAGCTGAGCTAAAGCTAAGAAAACCCTCTAACTTTAAGGGAAGTTCACGTTTCGGTGAATGTTGTCATTTTTGCCTAAATAGGCGCAAGCGTGGTTTTTTATTCACACCTTTTCTTTCTTTCTTTTTTTTTTTTTACCTCCTACTCATGCACTGTAGATTTGGGCGTGAAATGATTGCCTTCTTCCTAACATGCTTAAGGAATGTATCTTACATTCAAAAGAAATCTGAGCAGTTTAATTCTGATAATATGGTGATAACTTGCACCACTGTCCAGATGTTTTCAAGCAGAGCGAAAACCTCAAAATGGACACTTAACATTCATTGGGCTGCTGTGCTAAAGTAGCAGAGGTGTCAGTAATGATGCATCAGATACTGTTTGAGTTTTTATGTTTCATATGCTGCAAAAGCTCTGCCTTTTCTCTCTTGTCAAAGACAGTGAGCTGCCATTGTAAGGTTTTCAACCTGCTGGGTTAAATGTCAAGTGCACATCTTCACAGTGTGTGGGATAAAAGAGCAGGAAGGGTGAAACATAGAGATGCACTCTTGACCTGGTCAGATCTGACCGTCTGACTTCAGATTTTGACTGATTCAGATTGCTTTATTTTATAAACATGCATGCAAACAGTCAATTACACACAGCTTTATAGAGAATAGGTAATTTGTGAATGTAATGATCCCTTCACACAGGGACGTGGGGATCAGATTTTTACTTTTGAATACTGATGTCTGGTTTTCTATTGTCTGAGTTGTCGATTTCTGATTTTTACCAATTCAGGTTCCTTTTATTTTAAGTTTAGAAATTACAAGATTATCCCCATTCACCCGTCAAAGCATATATCCATGGCTCTGACCTATTATCAGATTTTCAGAAGTTTAAAAAAAACAACAAAATGTTGTTTGTTTATGAGTTATCGACCGTAAATAGGGAATGCATAATTTTGATGTATTCAATGAGTAATTAAAAAAATAATCCTAAAATGGCCTCCAAAGGAGGGCCATTTTAGGATTGGCCATTTAGGATTGGCCATTTGACTTGTGTTTTTGACACAAGTCAAAACAAAGTGCCCATACATTATTGTTGGCTATTACTAGATTTTATAAACAGAGCAGCCATATTGGATTCTGATATCGGGTTAGGTTAGAAACCTTTCACTTCCCAACTTCAAATTGTGTCTTGCATATAATTTATGTATTCTCATATCAATCAAGCTTTTCCCTTCTTCTGAAAGAAGGGAAAAGACTTTTCTTTTCCCTTCTTTAAAAAAATCCCCAAAATCAGATTATTTCTGATATTAATCCAGTTACAGCAAATCTGCGCAATATATCATCATAGCAACAACAGTGTGTGCACTGTTGCAGTTGTAAAGGATGCAGTGTTGTTCAGGCTATTATATTTCAGGTGACATGCATTAATTCTCTGTATGCAAAAAAGATATTTGGCCAGTTGAAACAACTCACTATGTATGGGTCAGCTTTCCCATATATTGGATGGGAAAAAAACTTCAACTCATGGAAAGTGGTGGAGAAATCATGATGATGATGATGATGATGATGATGATCGGAAAACAAAGAGAAAATTGAGGGAAATGTGAACTAATTGCAACTGATATTATTGCAATACTAAATGAAAATTGCATGTTTTCCTAAGATGCATGCCTCAGGCACATGCTGGGAAAGGACATATTTACAACTGGAATTAGCTGGTTCCATGAATAGAAACATTTATAACAGAATATCTTCAGTATCTATGAAATTCAACAATTTCATACGTTTGTAATTGGCTGTTTTATACCCAAGTCTTTTGACTTGTTCTTATCTAATGGGGGAAGGTTTGGTACCTCTTTTGCAATCATCGATTTAGAGTAATTTTCTAAAATCTGATCATAGTCTACTGTAAGGAAATGTGATTATGCCCCTCTGAATAAGTGTTGTCAATAAGATATAGATTACAGAGAGTTCTGTAATCTTGGTTTGATCAGAGCTCATAATCCTGAAGCATTATCAGGTCCATCCATGAGTCAGAACCACATTCAGAGTAAGGAGAGTTCAGTTTAAAGTCAGTTATAATTCAATTATACAACATAATTTCATTACAGTTAGATTGAATAATTTCATCTTCTTACTTTTTGTGAAGAACCTAATTACAGTGAAAAATGAACGTGGTTTAGTGCATGGTGACAGAAGGGTTTGTATGGGGCCAGAATGGTAACACATCAGTACACAGTGGGGCTACAACCTGACCAAGATCCTTTATGAACTGATCTATGGATAATAATAATAATGCAAATATTGGGCCTTCTTGTGTAATATTGACTTGTAGTGTGCTAATTTGCTATTTTTCTTATATTTGTGATTATGCCAGCTTTTATTTTCACAGAGTGTAGTGTTACATTCTGCTGTGGATGTGAGTTAAAATGTCGCGATGCAGTTTTCATGCAAATGTACCAAAGTGGTAAAATATATTTTACATCAAAGTTCTGTGAAACTATTTAGCTCACATTTGATTGATGTTTGTTGGTGTTTCTTTTTTTTTTTTTCTCGGCCATCCTGAGGTTTTTTTTTTGTTTTTTTTTTTCATGCACCATAAGTTACTTGTGAATGGTGATATCACACAAAGGACGAAAACACAATGTAGAAGTGCTGCAGGCTGTGCAAGGAGAAACACTGGAATGCTGTTGGTGTTTGACATTCCTCCCTTCTCTGTTGTTTCCCTCCCCTTCTTTCTCTTAAGCACACACACACACACTTACACTCGTTGCACCGGGATTTTCTTTTCTTTCTATTTTCTGTGTTTTTACCTGCTAATGATTGTTTGAGGCTCTGCACTGTTCCGTCCCATTTAAAACTATTGCAGCCTTTAGATTTTAACCCCTAATGGAACAGTGTTTTTTTTTTTTTGAGTGGAAACAGCAAAAAAGCATGTGAAGTGGCTCCTTAATTGTGATTAAAACATTCTCGTCAACTACTTTTTAGCAAACAATGGATGAATCCATTCAGTGTAAAAGCGATTCGATAAGTGTAAATTGGCATTCAACTTTTGCTGATACTGCAAAATTGGCGATTATTCAGCTTTGTTTATTAATTCAGACCCTGTGCTTTGCTATGTTGTAGAGTTAGAAATGTCTTGCATATCTGTGCAAGACATGGGCCTGTATGAGATTCTCACTGTCTTAAGTAAATACACCATGGTATCACCATAAAACCTTAAAACGAAAATGTCAACCTCGGTTTAATTGTCTTTATTTGAAACAAAAACCCCCCACAAGGTATTCAAACTGGGTCACATATACAATATGACAGTTTTCTACAATATTAATTTATTTTGGTGAATTTGATTTATTCAAATTCACCAAAATAAATTGAATAAATTTATTTGTGCCTAAACAAGTCTTAAGCACAAATGCCTAAGACTTGTTTAATTTATTACTGCCCATTTGAAAACTATTATACACGCTGTTGTGTTTTTAATAGAGTAACGAAAGTAGAACAAACTTTATTATCTGGTTAGTTAATCGGGTTGTGTTCTTCGGTAGCCAGCCTTAACATGCGTACATGACATTTGTATATTCAAAACTGCGGGATTTTAAACAGTTACTTTGTAGGAGTGATGCGTTGCACTCCTTTAATGTCCACACCACAACTGTCTGCGTTGTTTGAGACTGGAAATATTTTTAAACACTAAAGTCCGACATTCAGCAGGCTGACTTGCTGTGCCTAGCAACAGGTGGGATGCTGTGCTAATCAATGTTTAATAAATCTGGAGATAAACTTCAGTTACTTCAGCAATTTCTCTGACATCCCATTAAAAGCACTTGGGAAAATGAAGTTATAGCTTGATACATGCCTCAGCAGTGTACTTTAGCCTTTATGTGGTAAATAACAAACAACATGTCAATCTTTAGAAAGAGAAACTTCACAATATTAAATTATGGAAACATGTTATAATTTATCATTCTTCAGCTCAGATTTTCAGGTATTTAACTATTGGGTGAAATATTTGGGCCAACATGCCTCTGTGGGTTTCACATTTCTGGAATATTCACTGTTATTTAGGAATGTGACAGTTATTTATTTATTTATTTATTTTTTTTATAAAACAGTCACAATAACACACATATTGTCTTTCTGTTAGAATGGTCATATGTGGTTTGTAGAGATCAACCCGTAAAAGACTTGCTTTGTATTTGGGGTGTGGCACCAGCAAAGTAAAACATCTGCAGTAGGTTTGCAAGATAATATGAATGTTTTCTGGAACACACAGATAGTGACTTAGTGTACAGGCTATTAAAGAGTTGCTCCTTCAAACTTTTGTATTGTGGCTGCCAGGATGTATGCTTCTTTTCCCTCATAGGGGGATCATGTGAATGACTTCAGTTACAGAAATCCTGAAACAGTCCTTAAAGGCCATTGTTGTATTTATTGGAAGTAACACAGATTCATTTCATCCTCTTGTACATTCCAACCAAAGCTTCCCATGCTTTCCCTATGAATTCATCTGACATTTTTGAAGTTTATGCTGGAACAGCAACAGTTTGAATTGTCATGACTAAATTGTGAAGATCTCTTTTTCTCATTAGTGAAAACTGCTAACCCTCCATTGGCAAACTAAATTAAGATCATATGTAATCATGTGTAAATATTAGGTCATCTTTTGGTGTCGCAAACAATGCTGCTTAGATCTTTCTATGTGAACTGAAACCATGGTGTGAAGTTTTTATATCATACTGTTCATGCATTGTGTTGTTGCATATAAAAGCTTTCTAGTGCATCTTCGAGAGAACATATGCGTGGCATAGAAAAAAAGGAATCAATCTCAAAGCATTTAAGTTTGATAGCTGAGACTATTTGGAAAAGTCTAAGATTAATGCCGTCATTGCTTTCATAATTACACAAAACAAAGCGATTAAAGCTGAGTGCCTCAGAGCTTAGCGAGGCAGGAGACAAGCAGTTTGACTGACGAGTAGGTGCACAGCGTTCTCCTTCTTGAACAAGCGTTGGTGTCATTGTTGTGCCACACGACATAGTGCCACTGTTTGGGTGTGGGCATGTGGATGGCTACATATTTTAGCCTAGTGTGAACTGTCGACAAGCCACCATGCGTGTGTGTATCTGTTGGCACTGCTTGTGCAGACCGACTAAGGCCAGCAATTGTGCCATCAATGGTTTACTTCCATTTGACCCAAGCTGGAGCGTGGTGTGAAATGTGATTTATCTCCATCAAGCTTTGGCAAAGCTTGAAGACAAAGATTTTCATTGAACAGCCCACAAGACAGCATTATTTACTGACCTCCAGATTGGAGTATAACATTGTGGCTTTTTGTTGTAATAGAAAATATCATCTCTAACTTCTCTGAACTCTACACTGACATCAGGTTGGACTTAATTTGTTGCTTTTGCATTGTCAGTTTAATACCAGAAGGCAGAATAAAAAATTCTGCTATGTTGTTCTTCTATTAGTACTTTATTTATCAGTAGTTATACAAAAATCCGGAACTAACATGCATGTTGGATCTTCCTTCACATATTTAGAAAGCTTATTTGATTAAAAATTAGTTAATTTTATTAAAGGTGGTGAAATTTAGATCAGACTTACACATCAGATTGTAGTATGGAGGAGAAAGGGAAATCTTTAAGACAAAAAGCTTTCCCGCAGACAAGAAGCACAGAAAGAATGCTTTCTGATGTAGCTAATAGTTCTCATCACAAAAGTACAATTAAACATTAATTTTTATGATCTATTTCAATGTAAAGTGTTCAATACTGATAACTAAATAGATAGTAACAATTATGCCATGGATATTTTCTCATAGCCTGTAATCCTGGCTGTTTAGAAATATTTACTGAAATATTAATACATTTAGCTACGTGGGTGAGGAATGCAGTGACTGAGTAGCCCGAGTGTGTGAAAATTCATCAAAACATCCAGATAATCAGATCGCAGACTTCTATGTATCATCTTTAGCCACCGTGATTGAAACAGAGTAGAAATGATTAGATGTGATGCTTTGAAAGGAGGAGAGTTCTGAATATGAAAAAGGGTGGGGAAAGTCCCGAGGTTTGCCTTCTCTGGACTGCTCACCTTGTTTTTGTCTTTTTTTCCAATCACATTCTGACGCACGCTGACTGTAACATGTGCACAACAGTATGCTCTGGTCTCCTGGTGTTTCAAAAACAGCTCAGCCCAACGTTATATTCTGCTAAGACTCTCCCTAGTTTTCCAAGCGTTTAGCCGGGCCACGACTGACACTTTAGGTCTTTTTACTTTGAACTTAATGGCTTCCTTTTGTTCTTTGTTTCAACCACACTTTTAACTTTTAAAAACTACTGACCTGCTTTTATGTATTTTGATTGTTACTGGTGAATTATTACAGACTCTGTGACAAAAGACTGTGATATTCTTGAGCCCCTTTGTACTCTGAGTCTGCAGTACATTAGGGTTTAGAGTTCAGAAAAAAATTCTAGAGAATTAGCTTAAGACATCTCAGTTAATCACATAATTTATTTGTTTTTACTGACGTTCATCTATCTGTACAGTTAAGACACCACCCTGAATCTGAAGCAGACCTTGAAGCCTGTGTGAGGTTTAGGCTGAGATCGTCCGCTTGGACCCAGTGCTGTTTGTGTGGGCCAGCAAAGTTCCCTTCGGGGTAATACTGTTTAGTTAGAGGTTTCGCTCTCATACTCTCTCTCTACTTCATGCTGAGCTAAAAGTATTTTATTGCAAATTACCATGGCAACATTTTTTTTTTTACCTTGCTAGATAAAGAGGCTTGTGGAGCAATTCCAGGAAATGGGGTTACTTCCTCACTCAGCGCCAACAACTTCCTGCCCTCTCCTGTATGGATATTTGCCAGTCGTCAGCGACAGCCGCTTGTGCGCTGCCTTTTGACTCCAGTTTCATAATTACTTCCTCTTATCAATCTACAGCTTTTAGCTCAAAACCTCTTTTCTTCATTCTGCTACCTTCATGACTTTAATTTCTTTGTGGACTGAGCAAACCAGAGCTTGTTTGCTTTTTTTGTTTTTAACAGCAAAGCATGTTCATCCTACTGTTCTGCTGGAGACATTGTGGTGTCACATTGCTGTAAAACACCAAAAATGTGAAAGAACAAGAAGGAGCAAATGAAACAGCTGTTGCCTTGCGCTGCTGTTACACTAATGCATTTTTAATGTAGTCCTGAGTAGTCTGCGGAACAAACTACAGACTACTGGGAAGACTACAGTAACTGCTCAGCTGTGATTTGTCTGTGTTGAAAGTGCTGCACACAGTGTAGGGTATCTCTTTTCAATGTAAGCCAAGCTGCTTTGCTGAATTATCACAAGCATCTCCACTCTGTAAAAGAATTCATACCACAAACATTCGTCACATGTATTTCAGCGTATCTGTGATACACCAGCATGGCACCTTACAGATATATTGCACAGGTTGCGGCACGTTTTTAATACTTGCATAGCATAACCACATTGATTTCTTCTTCAAGAGCTACTGAAGTATGTAAAGACGTGCAATTGCCTATTTAACACACAGCGCTTGACATTCATTGTCAAGAATGACACAGCCTAGTTAATTAGTGTGAGTCTTACTTGAAATCATGAAAACAAAAACAAAATCTTTTAAACAAAAATGTGTTGCATCTTTGTCTTTTAGCTGATGGAAAAGGTGTTGTAATATTAAGGGCGAGGGTTTGACTATATTAGGTAAACATGGATTAACTACATTGTTGACACAGGACTTTGTCGTGCTAACTTCTTTTCCTGTATTTTATTTCACCCAAAACTTATAAAAATACAGCTCTGTTGATTTTTAGCTTTTGAAGGTTTTCAGAACATGTACAGGACTTTCTACATGTAGCCATTTTTGCATGGTTACCTTTTTACCTATATGAACAACTGCTTTCTGATGCAATTGCAACTCAGGCCTTGCAGAAAAGTTCTCCATCAGAAAACAGGGGCCATGCGGTTTGCTAAACCTCCCTCTGCTATTATCCGCATTATGGGAATAGTTGGTGGTAAATGAAGCATGACAATAATTTCAATGTCACTGAAATAAATTGATGATAGAAACAAGAGTGAACAATTTTCTTTATCTGCCATTTCTGGTTTATTCTAACTGTAAGCAAACCTGTTTCCAGTGTTATGATTTTGGGGTGATATGTGTGTAGTTTTCATTCCTGATTCCTAATATTAACCGCTTTCAGAATGCAGTTGTTGAAGTAATCAGATGATATACAGTGACTCTCGTGCATACATACCCCTTTTAAAATTCCTGGTTTTGAAACTCAACAAACTAAGGAAATAAATAATCTGTAAAGCTTTTCTACTGAAATTATTTTTAATTTATTTATTTTGCTCTTGGCTTTAATTCTAGTGAATTTGATAAGCCTGAAATAAAGTTCACATGTCCTAGTATCCAGTGTTTCCTTGCAGAGAGGTTGCAGAGCATCAAAATAGCCTGGTTGTACAAAGATACAAGATAAAAGGTGGGAGTCTTTAGTCATGATTCAATTGGACTGCACTGCAGAAAGCTACGATGTGATTTTAAACTGACTAGACGTATCGCGCACACACACACACAAAAGTAAGACATTTTCGTTGAAACACCAGCTCTGGAAAAAAAGTTTTTAGAGAAAATGACACCAAGGTGACAATATTGCTGTCATGTTTTCTGTCAGATGTAACTTCATGTGCTAGAAGACTCAAGAAGAAGTTGTATCTAGCTTTTCAGCATCACGTTGAGTCCAATCAAATATCCAAATCAACACAAAAATGAATTCACTGAAGAAATGCGAAGCTTTGAAGTTGCCTTGTTAGAGTCCAGAACTAAATCTGATAGGAAATCTTGGAGGTCATCTCAAGAGAGCTTCGGGCAAGAGTTCGCCTCACAATCTGATAGAAATGCAGAACTTTTGTAGACTCAAGTGGACAAATGTTATCAAGTTCAGATGTTCCATGCTGATAGACTTCAGCAAAATAAGACTGAATGCTGAATTTGAATCAAAATGTGTTGTAGGAAGTAATAGTTACATGGTGTACAAAGTTATTACACCAGGTTATTGCGCCTTTTCTTTTGTTTTTATATTTCAACCTGAAGGATCTGTTTCCTTTTCAAGAAATTGTGGAGGACTTATTGTTCTGCAAAGAAAAAGCAGTACCGTAAGTTATACAAGTTATAATCACAATCAAGATTTCTCCCAGAAAACTTGCTAAGCCCTGTAGTTGGGTGCCAGGGCAGTCATTCAACCAGCAGCCTGTCCTGGTTTTGAGTTAGAGAATGTTTAAAGTTGGCAGGAAATTTGAAAATATCACTTGATAATTATGTGTTATTAAAAGATTGGAAGAATAATACCTGAACTATAAAGTCTTAAAAAATGCAAACATTTTAAAAAGACTTAAATAAATAAGCAATGCTTAGCCTGGTGGGGCCACAAGTAAAGCCTGGTGGCTCACTAATCTTATAATACACCCTGCATGACATCATATTTCAAAGTTTAAATTTGAACAGGAATGTGTTACTTGAGTGAAAAGGAATCTTTACCCACACAATACGATTAGATTTTATGCTCTAAACAAAGCACACTTGTGGTGAGACAGATCAAAAACATTTTAATGCTACTGTTTGTGTTCATGTCCTTCCTACAGTCGTCAAAACATCTGATGGAGTTTAGCAGACCACCCTGACATTCTGTGTGTTCATAGATGTTATCATGTGGAGGTTATTGAAAACTGCAAACCGTAATCTGTTATTTGCAGTCTGATAAGATCCAGCTACTATCAGAAGGCTTCCTTCGAGGCTCTTCTGTCTCATCAAATTGTAAACACTAACATTCGCTTTTCACTGAGTTTGTTTTACATGTAAACCTTTCATGTTGATCATACTTATGCAGACCAAAAGCACACAAAGCTAAAAGGTGAGCTGGAAGTTAAACAGAAATAGAGGCTTTTATTGAAATGACAAGGATCCAATTCATGGCTGAAGTCAGTCAGGCAGGTAATGTCCACACAGGCTGGTTTTTGTTTTACTGTTGACTTGGTCGATCGGGCAAATTTAGGTTCTCACTCCTGGGAAATATTTCTATCTGTGCTCCATGGATAGTGAGGTGTGAGAATAGCCACGCAAAAAAGCCCTAATGCTGGTGTTCACATTCAGGACCACAATCTGAATGTGTGTGAACTTCCTGCTTGTTTTATTTTCCAGTAAGTTTGTTTTGGAAACATTTTCCAATCATTCAGTCAGAGTGTTTGTAACCCCTGAAGGATGAGGTCGTTGACCTTTTATGTGTCTGCTGATGTGGTATTATGCAGGATGTCCCAAATTTGGTAAGGCTATCGCATCTGTGGTTACAACAGGTAGAATCGGAAGCTTGTCAAACCTGCTGGGGTAACAAAGGCCTTTGGTATGAGCTTCTGTTCTTTGTTTATCTATGTTTAATTAAAATGGCTGAACTATGTTGAGTTAAAAGTAATAAGTAATAAAAGCTGTAAGGCCAGAGTGAATTTCATGTTGCAGAGCCAACCACTTATAGACATAAAAAGTATACATGTCTGAAATAAAGCTTTTTTCTTCATTTTGATTTTTTCTTTGCTAGTGAGATCCAGGTCTATTTTGGATCTTTTGCTGTGTGGCTTACTTAGGGTGTTTTTAACTTTCTGGCTAAAGCCAGAAAGCATCTGTGTAGTGCTGTGTAGTCAGCAACAACAACAACATGTGTTTGAAAAGCTAGTTTCAAATTCTACACGACTTAAAGAGGACTAATGTTAATTCAAAATCTATGAAGGTTTTACCGGAGGAATTTCTGTCTCGATGAGATTTTGTGTTGCTGTGGATCCATACATATTTCAAGTTGGTCATTTCAACAGCAATAACTTTGATAAAATAATATTCTGCATGACGACATCAGCATTTGACATTTCTCCAAGGACCAAATTGAAGAGCAGTCAGGTTTGTGGACGTGTGTTTATGCACATGGGTTTTAAAGTTAATTTGCATTGTTTTAATTAGCTTGTTTTTTTGGGTTTTTTTTTTTTTTGACTGACTATTTTGACTATTTTTTTTGACTGACTATTAGCTATTGTGGGTTTATTGTGTTACGCGATGCAGTTTTGAGGAGGATATATCAGTTAAATAGTCTGAGATTTGACCCCTGACTGAGTAGTTGCCACATGGTTGGATGCTGTGGCTGTAAAAAAAAAAAAAAAAAAGCAAGAAATGTTACCCCTCCTGTTGGTATGAATTGTTACCTCTTGAAAATGCTCACATTAGCCCTGTATTTCTGAAGCACATTTTTGGATGTTTTTTCAGAGAGAACTTTGAAAATCTCTCAATATAACGCATCCAAAGAAGCAACGTTTGTTCGGCTGTTATTCATGCTGATTGGTACTGGGCAGTTTCTCTTGTTCAGTACTGATTAAGTAATCAGCAGATTAAATGCAGAAAATCAGAATACAGTGAACCCTCGTTTCTCGCGGGGTTTGCTTTTCGAAAAAAACCTGTGATAGGCGAAATCTGTGAAGTAGTTACCTTTATTTTTGGCAACTACTATACAGCATAATTAAATACTCTACATTGAAACCAAAGAACAAAACCTGTTTTCAGGCCCAAGCATTTTTTTGAACAAATATAACACTTTCTTACAAATAACTACAGTAAAATAATTGTTTTAATCATCAATACGAGGTACAGTCGGACAAATTGTGACTCGCGTATTTTACTGTGCCTCTGACTGACGCTGCGGCCTGACTCCGCTCTCTCGTGTCTTTTTCTTTTGAACCCTGTGGTGTAGGTGTGTTTTTTTGAGAGAAGAACATAGTTATTGGTAGTTGTTGTCGCTCTTTTTTTCTTCTGGGCAAAAACATTTGCCAAAATTTGCCAAGCTGTTTTACGTACATTTAAATACCGTAGTGTCATTTGCACACAGGTAGAGAAGAAGTGCGGAGACTGGATAGCCAATCAGGACGCAGAATACAATGCACTGTGAAAAAGAACTACACAAAAACATCTGTGAAGCAGAGAGGCTGTGAAAGGTGAACCGCATTATAGTGAAGGTTCACTGTAGTTGCATTTAATATATCAAAACTCAGAACTCTCACCATGTTGAACCTGTAAAAACATCAAACATTGTGTATTTTGATGCAGTTCTGAGTTTATTGAGAGATAGAAAAAGGTTAGTGAAATGTTCTTAAATGGTGTTTAGTTTTCTCTTAGACTCAGAACTAATAACTTTGTTAAAGAACGTGAAGTACATGTATTTTATGTTTTATTGCTTATTGCCCTAACCCATATGAGCAGACCAGACCTAAAACTTACTATCATCCAGGAAAAACTTAACCGCTTCATCTTATTGCTGATGCATTTTCCATTTTGCTATTGAATTACCACATTCCTCAATGTCTGAGAACAGCAACATATCAGGACTTCTGTTCTTTTTAACATACATGATGATGAGTTAATAAATGGAACAAAACTTAATTTCTACTTACTCATTGAAACCATAATTTCACTCAATTCTTCAACAAAGTGGTTTATTTATGTTAGTGTAGTGCTAATAGTTGCTATTTATCAGAATTTGTGTTTAGTAGATTCATGTACTTGTCATGTCCTGCTGTAGAAAACATTAAAGTGAAATGAAATTCTACCTACTTTTGCCAGGATGAAGAAATTCTTGTTGCAGTATTTGCATGATCTGCTTCTGCAGTCCTAAAATAGCTAAGCATTTTCTGTGGTTTTCATTATGCAGCAGCCTACACTTTTTTTTTTTTACTCAAAAGACATCTAATAGTAGCAAAGGCTGAGTGTGTGTGTATGTGTGTGTGGATGCCTGTAGGATTATAAATTTCACAGGGGTTTGCGTATTGTATCTCCATGTCTAAATGGGTATGCCTTTTACCCATTGGCAAACTCATGCCACACTGTAAGGCATGAGTTTGCAGTTGCTCTCTTCCCTCAGCAGTTCAGAGATACTTCAAACACAACAATTAGCAATAAACTTCTGACACTTCATAAGTACACGAAGTAGTCCAAATATTGGTGTTTGTGTCATCACAGGGACTTCCTAAGATGAGTGACATTGAGATTAATCTAGGTGCAGGAAGTAACACAACTGCTGAGTGCACTTCCTGTAATGCAATGACTGTTTTGCGAAGACACGGTTTCTTCAAAATCAGCTGACCTGCCCCGTGTTTTGAAAAAAGCATCTTAATACATTAGAGGCTATTGAAGAAGAAAATATTATTTAACTACTGGTAATAACTCATGCCAATTTTCTTAATAAAATAAAAAAACATCCGTTAAGCGTTGCTTTCCAGCTGTAATAAATTAAAATGTGAAAACTCCACTTCTGCTTGGCATGTTGTCTTGGCCTGGTGCGCGTGAGGACCTCTTGAGCCATGTGTCTCTGGTGGCTTGAAGGCACAATGGCTGATGTGTCTGGCAATAAGTGTTTCATTGGAAGGGGAATAGTTGGCCTTTGTTGTCTTCTGGAGGATAATTTTTTTTCTCCCTGCCTAGCCATCCGGCTTGCTCGTGGCCATTGACTTGTTCCAGGATGGCTTTGCCAAGTTGGAAAAGAGAGTACAGAGTCTACTGCCTAATGTTACTGCTAAAATAAGCAAAGAGGGAAAATTTAGTGCAAGCTTTTGGGTTCTTACCATCTCCTTTGAAAGATTTCCAGGATTAATGGGCAAAGCTAAGTTTAATTTTAACAAAATTTTAACTTGCATGTTCCTCCTTGTAGAAACATTTTTTTTCACTTGGAGCTGTAGTATGTAACTTTTACATTTGTTACATATTTTTTAAAAACTGTCACTATTTTTTGATAGTATAATAGGAGGCACATAATCTGTGAAAAGATCAATTTCCTCCACCTCCTTCCTGAGCTTATTATTGATGTCTGAAGAAATGCTCCATTCCCAACCAAGAATAACCAATCAGAGTCAGGAGGAGGGTCTAAGCACCGTCAATCACCACGTGTACTCGCTGCTTAATGTGCTGATGACAGAGAAACACCTTAACATTAGGAAAACTGTTTATCCGCCTCCATCTGTGGTCTTGCTAATTAGCCTGATCATTCACGACTGGGGAGAAGCCACAGTGTAGCAGAGAGCAGAGGGGGAGGGAGAGAGAGGGATGAGCAGCACCACATGAGATTGGGATTGACCGGTTCTTATTGGTTGTTAGCACTTGGAATATTTGGAGAAGGCAGAGGAGTTTGATTTTTTCCCCCACAGATTATGTGTTTCATAGTGTCATGACATAGTAACAGTTTCAACAGATGTAAAAAAGTTATATTTATTTTTTTTATACAAATTGCATACTGAAGCTTTGAAGTGACAATATCTCACATTTAAATTGGTATTCATAAAATAATGTTACTTAACTGAGTAGGAAAGCAAAATTGTCATAATCTTAATGGTTGGTTTTCTAAATACGAGCTGTAGCATATATTCTAATTTCATTTCATTCATTCAGAGTAGACAACAATTAAGTCATTCTACCAACACAGATGCATTTCAATAAGAAAATCAATATTTTTGCCACTGTTATTTTTTGTTGCTTTGTGATACTGTGAGAATTATCAAATCTGACCTGCAAAACTTGCTAAAGCAGACATTTCCAAAGTTAGGAGGGGCCTGTTTAATTATTTACAAGATATCTTGTTCTGATTTCTGATCCGTTTTTGATATTTTGACCAAAACTTTAGCAGCAAATAAATTGTCTAACATGACTCACGTCTCTTGCAGGTCTGCAGTGTGTGGATGAAAAGGCGCCTTGTATTAACAACGCAACATGCCTGACCTTTAACAATGGCACAGAATACTGCAGGTAAGATCCACTGCCGAGATTCGCAACCAATCACAAGCTTTGCAGTTTCATTTCACCAGGTCACACTGTGATCTGAGATGTATTAAAATATGAGCACAGAGGTACACATGCGCTTATGTAATAGTTGGATAGGAAAGGCCAAGCCAAAAATATGGCTTCTTGGTCAACCACAGTCTCTTCAGGGGATCAAGAGGTTTTGTTTGATTGACAGACTGCTTTGTTTGATTAACTACTTTTCCATTAGTAAATAAAAAAACAATGAACATTTTTTATTTCATGCCTTTTTATCAGCATCATGTTTCAGGTTTGTTGGGAACTATCTTGTTGCAATTACATTTTATTTTAAGAAGCAACAGACATATTTCCTCTCTCCATGTTATTACTCGTAATGAGTCCAGAACAACACGCACACACACATTCAGTGTGAACAGAATGAAAGGAAACTGTCCAAATCCCAAGGAAATTGAAGTTATCAAAGAGTGCCAAGTCCATGTCAGTTAAAAGCTAAAAATAACATTTTTTTCTGCTACTGGAGTAATCAAACCATGTAGGAAAAGGACTGCAACGTAAAGAGTGCAACTACTACTTTTTGATGACTTATCCTAGTTTGTAATTAGGCCTGAGCTTTCTTTTTAATTCTGTTGCCACTCCCAAGCCCAATTCCCAACAAAAAACACACCATAGCTGGTTCATGAACCTGATCGTGTTTCATCAGATGTGATGAGAATGCTGAAACGTGTCTGTTCCCAGAGCTTTTGGAATGTAAGTACTTGGCTGCCGTTGTAGAAAGTGAAGATAAAACCAACAGCTCTTAATCACTATTAAACATTTTCTCTGTTTAACTGAAGGTCAAGTAAACATTTTTCCTGCAGGTGCAAAGTTACCTGATGTCAGTTTGCATGTGTGTGAGAATAAAGCTTTGTTGGAGTCAGTTAGGCTTTGTCATTTCTCTGATCAAGGCTTTGCATTGTTTAAGGCAAAAAATGAATTGGATTTTGAATTCAAGTCACAATAAATGCAATGTGTGAAAGGTGGTTGGTTTTGAAACCACCTTTGTTATATTTGTTATATGGTTGTTATATTTCAAAAGATATGAGATGGTTGTGGTGACCACTTAAAGGATGTACATAGAGTGAGAACTGTAATATTGGTAGAAATTTTTTCAGGAACCCAAAAAGACCTGACTTTAAATGTGGAACTGTGTGTGCAGTTAATACAAACATGAGCAGAGTTTTAGGGAACCAACGTTTTACATTATGGATATTATTTTCAGTATATAAATTAAAAAAATGAATATGCTAAGCAACATTTAGATCAGTTACAACTCAGCAACTGATGATGAGAAAGACAGTTAAAGACAATACGAATTAGGCCAAAAATTAACCGACACTGAAATTTATGACAATGACCATAAATGTCTCTTTTGGCTGTTTATCGGCAGACTATGTTCATGTCCCGTCAAAATGCTGTGCTACGTGTACCGTCGTTGTCGCCTTACTCCACTTTTTATGGTTTTAGTGACGCTAGCCTTGTATTGCCAATAGAAGATGGTAAACCCAGGTTAAAATGTTGGCTTGGTGAACATTTTGTCTTTTTTTTTTTTTTTTTTTACAACAAAGTGGTAAGTGGTGACATTATGTTGTTTACTGTGTGGGAAAGTATTTGGTGTAAATGGGGATTTCTTTAAAATATAGGGATGATTTAATTATGCACTTCCCCTATTTAAATAATGAATGATTACTCACCACAGAAATACTAGAAAAAAACTGTTTTGAATTGCCAAGATATTGGTAGAAGGGCTAGCAGCCCTGAGGTCATACATGAGTTTTTAGAAGAGTCAGCTGACAGAGAGCAGGCCTAGTGTTAGACTGATTCAGTTGCCGATTTATTTCCTATGTGTGCATAGTTGCCTCTGTTGAACCTCTTGGCTTCTATTTCTATAATGTTGTCATTCAATAGACACATTGTCCAAAAATCTGACTACAAATTTATTAAACTCTGCTGCGAGTTAAAACTCAAATAAACAGTCACTGTGGCCTTTGACATCAACCAGCTACATCACATGGATCCTTGTGGGGGTCAAACTGAGTAGCTGAATAATTAAATAAATCCTTATTAGGAAAAGCTGGAGCTATAAAGTGCATGCAATTATGCTATCTGTTTGAGAACAGAAAAGAACAGCAGGTTAGAAATTGATGTTTTGTGTTACCTTTTATAAAGAAAAAGCACAAAGAAATGAACACCGAGCTGCGGTATTTTTCTCTGGTTAATTTCAAGATTAGCTTTGAATTGTTTTCCATTTTGATGTATTCCCTCCATGGTTTTTATGCCGCCAAACCCTTAAAAACTTCTGCTGTTAAAGCTGCACTATTGAATCACATGTTTCACTCAGTGTTGGTGTTTTGATCAGACATGTTCACCTGTTGTGGCATATTAAGCTATTTGAGTTGTTGATGTCTGTTGGTTGCACATGTGATTTTGTTGATCTTATTTTATTATCTTAATCTCTACTATTGAGAGGTTGTATTGGACAGAAAGGAACAGAACAATTGAGGGAAACCAGTTTAGTTATTCATACTCTATTCAAATATAACCGTACACCTTCGACTGCCCACATTTTATAGGAATTTCACAAAGTGGGGCATAACTATAAAGTGGATAGAAAATGAATTTTTTTTTATTTTTATGAAGACAAATTTGAAGACTGGGAAGCACATGTATCTCTTTGTTTTGTTCACCATAATTTAAATCCAGTTTAACCAAATGTCTTCAGAAGTCAATTAGTCAATAAATAAACTCCCTATTTGTGTTTGATGGGTGTTGGATTTGTTTGGGAACATTACTACACAAAGAGTATAAAAAGTACTAAGGAAGACATTGGACTCTCTTACAGCAAGTTTTTAAGCAGAGTTAGGTTTAACTTTTTCTGAAGCTTTAAAAATCACACAAACGCCTTTCAATTCATCTTCTTATGATGGGAAAACATGGGAAAACCTCAAACTTGCCAAGGAGAGTTGTCTGACAGGCTAGGTGAGGAGTGGTTTATTCAATGAACCAGTTGAATCATCCATTACTAACTGTGCGAGCTGCATAGATCCACTGCTTAGTTGAGAGATTCTGTTGACAGGAAAAGTCTTAGTTGTGCAATCCCCAAATATGGCCTTTATGAAAGAAAACCATTCTTGAAAGAAAGCCAGAACAAAGTAATTTAAAATTTGCCACAAACAGAAAATGTGTGTAAAGAAGTGCAAATTGACATCATGCTTTTTAAAAAAATAGCTTGAAAACCAGATATTTCACAATTATGTACCATTTTGTGTTGCTGAGTCTGTGTTGCTCTATGCATAAAAAATAGCTATGAATATACCTGAATGTTGTGTGGAATATGATTATCTCATATGCCTGCCTGCCTGCTAAAGTGGAGGCAGAAGAAGCTGCTGCTCACAGTTCATGACTTCACTGACCTGCAGAAATATGGCACATTCTCTAAATTCTGCAAATCTAATTTTAGTCATGAAAATTTCATTTCTTTTTTCTTTAAACTTCTATTTAAATTAACTAAACATTTTCGCTTCCATAACAAGTTAATACAATATGTGTCTACAAAAAAGCAGCATAAACTATCACTATTTTCTCAAAGAGAATATCGTGGGATTTTTTTGCACCTCCATGTCTTCGTGGACTGAAATATTTTGTCAGATGAAGTGAATGTCCGTGGGAGATGTCAATTGGCTGCTTTTGCAGGGCAGGGTTCAGAGAAGCTGTCTAACCGGTGAAACTGCAAACCATCGGCTTTAGGTGTGTGAGGTGCAAGCTACGAGTCAATCCCTGTGAGGATCTGTCTGTGTTAGCCTGAATGGTAGGTATTTGTAACTTGCATCACAGTAAACAAGTTACCTGGTAACAGAACTAAAGTCATGGTGTTGTTTTCTGGCCTGTGATGATTTATGTTTTACTGAAGCATGAGGTTGAACACCATGTCGTCCAGATCCTCTGAACAAGACCTCTTTGTCTTGTAATCAGTTCAGAGCAAACTGATTACTTCTTCCTTCCTCTCTCACTTTGTGAAGCAGTTTTTCTTTGCAAAGTTTTTCTGCAGCATTTTTGAAGAGATTTACGGTTTTGTGTGGATCTGCTGCCTGTTTGATCTGACAGGTAGAATTAACCTGCAGGGCAGGCAGAGGAAGAGAAAGGGCCAAAACAAAAGAGGATGTCTCTTTTTAGGTAATTTGAGAAGGAATACCTCAGAGCACAACTCCTTACTAATGATGAGAGACTGTGGAGTGGGGGGGATGGGAGGTTCGGAAGAAGTGGAGAGAGGAGTGTAATTTCCCTTCTTGCTTTGCCTCCTTCATCAAACTGTCACTCATCCATCCATTTCCCAGTCCAGCCCACTGCTGAAGGGATTTAGATGCCTGTAGACAAGCCACCTGGTCTGTTAATCTTTTCATGACTATTTCCTAATTCTAGATGAGGTTTGGAGGTCATAAATCATTAGTCTTTGTTTTAATAATCATGACTTGATCTCTATTTAGAATCTCAAGGCTTTATGAGCTTTGTTCTGAACTTTCCCTTCCGCACTCATTTTTTCTATTAGTCACCTTATAGAATCACAGAAAACCTTTTTGATTTAAAAAGGCTCTCATAGACACGTGCGCACGCACACACATTCTAGACATCCACTGGTTTCAGCACAAGATTCTAACAAAGCTCCCCATACCCAGATGTGCGGGACTGTAAGCCAAAGCAGTGATTTCCCAATCTTACACTCCAAAGATTTATCTTCTTCCCACAGTTCAGCCAACAGCAGTGTAGTTGTGGTTCAGACCGGAACCACAGTGATAAGAGTTTTATTGTGAATGTGTGTTTGAACTCTTCTTTGCTGTTTTATCTGGATGTCTAGGCCAACCAGAGCTGAGTGCAGGCTCACATGCTGCCACTTTAAATAGCTAGCTCTCAGTCAGCGCATAAAATCAATATTTGGATGAGTGGGTTTTAGCTTTGCATGACTCATGGGTCGCGTGACACTTCATTAGTGCAGAACATCATTACACCAACCTTGTGTTGCTGTATTGTTTGCCCTTAGCTCCTTTTTCTTGCACAGTTCAGTGGACTGAAAGGTGTAAAGAAATTTGATTCCTCAGAAAGGGGAAGACTTTCAAAGCAGTGGGGAATGTAGCAACCAGACCATAACCCACATACGGTGGAGTGGCAAGTGTCCCCTGTCACACATGAATGTCACACTATGAGGTTAAATGTACGTCTGTTGCGTCTTAAGGTCACACACATTGTCCACACATGCATAGTGATGATGAGTCCTTATTTGACACATTATATTTAAAATAACTTGCATTAACCTAAAATGTCAACATTTCTCAGTCTTTTAGTTCAAAGGTAGTTTTCACAAGAAAGCAAAATGCTACCCCTACAGTCTCAGAACTGAAATTTTAAGGTAAAAAAAACTCAGAAGGGTTAGGAAGAATCCATAAAATGAATCCTTGATAAACTGAAGCAGATATGATACAATGACAGAACACTATTTGATACAATTTCACCATTAAGTTTAAAAGTCTTAAGACAGTACTCCCAACTGGAGTCACTCCCTTCTGAACTGAATGTGTCACCGTGGTCTCATGTCGAAGGGAGCTAAATAACAAGTAAATCCTTATTTTAAATTTGAGAAAACTATGTCTACTTGTACATTATTGAGTTTATTTTCAAGAGATTCTGAAAATTTATTTTAAATCCTAAATATGCTTCTGTGTGGCAACAACACAGTTTATCCACCCACACACCTTATTTGTCATAATTTGGCATTTATGACAAATTTGGTTAAACAAAAATTTTAATAGAACATTCAGTTTTTGTCATGAGATGAGTTTGTTGAGGGCCCAAAATGCACAGAGGAGCTAGGAGCACAGATCATTTTGAATGTTCTTTAATGGTAAAACTGAAAATTTACAGAAATCAAAGGGAAGGTAGGGAGCCAGAGCAGAACAAAAGCAGGGACCATTAACCAAAAGCCAGCATGGTAAAATGGGGAAGCAACAGGGATGTAATGGGATTAAATGGGAAGAGCCAGCAAGGAGTGTGAGCATGATAAGGGTTTAAATACTGAGGGTTAATGCTGGAACAAAAGGCCTGGTCCAATTAGCTAACGGGTTATAGGTGTGAAGGTAGAGAGCAAACAGAAGCTGAGTAAAGAGAGAGAGAGAAAGAAAGTGGCACAGACGGCGAGGGAGAGTACACAAATGTTTCTAAGAATAACAAGGAATGACTAGACACACATAATAAACTAGAATCACTCAGAAGAACTGAACAAAGGCAAAACCGAAACGAGACTGATCTAATCAAAGAAGGACTGAAGAACACATAATAATAATAAAACTAGAACCAAATAATCAAAACACCAAAACAACCCAGGAGCTCACATTTTTAAATTGTTAAAGTCATAAATAGTTTTCTTCAATGTATATCCTGAAAAAGCAGTACCAAAATACATTTTCAAGTTTAGTAAACAAAATGTAAAAACTGAGAGGTACTTATGAAATACATTGAACTTCATGTTTTTATTTTTCTGTTCAAGGAATCACAGGCAAACATTCAGCCAAACAGTATCTCAAAACGTCCTGCTTTTTTCAGTTTCTAACCTATCATAGGCTGTTATTATTCTGTGTTAGTTACAACAGTTTTTGTACCATACTTCCAAATTAGTCAGTGGTGTCTTATGCATAGTGTAGAGCTAGATGTGGAGCTTTTATATGTCGACCGGCCCATTGTTGGAAACCTGACTTTAAGCAACCACAGGAACAGCATAATGACAGAGCAGCATACAGAAACAGGCACTAGGAACATTCGCAGGCTGAACGGGACTTGTGCTGTGTACCATGGCAGCTTGGATGAGTCTTTATGGATGCATTTCTAAACATGGCCTGTGATTTTACCACTTGATGCTTGTGTGGACTCCACCCAGCGCGACACTCCTTTTTTCGGTCAACACTGATGGTTTTAGTCTGCCTGCCCGACTTCCTTCTTTTTTTGGTATGTCTCGGCGCTCTCTTTACTTTACTTTAGTTCCACCTCATTTTTCACCCTTTTGCCATCATTTGATTTGTGTAACTGGCAACTATCAAGGGTTGATAGTTGCCAACCCTCCTCCACTTTGTGTCACAATGAAAAGAAAATATTGGTAGATCATAATGTGGTGGTAATTCACCTCCAAATCATGAAAAAAAAAGACTCACAATTGAAGCTCAATGTATAAGTAAAATTACATTTTGTTTCTTGGTTTATTCAGTAGGCCCTGCTGTCTGAATTTAACCAGTCGGGGGCTTTTAGATGCAACTTTGAAGAAGTTTTCAAATTATTTTGTTGTTGGAAATTTTATTCTGTCTGCCCTGTTTTTAAGCAAAGATCAGGCCAGTTAAAATTCTAGGACGATACACTTAAGAAAAAAAGTATATCACTGATTTGTATGCATTTACTTATTTACTGGGCTTAACATTTATGTCTTGATTGAAGATGTCTTATGTCTTGATCTCTATGAACTCAACATGATTTTGCGCAAGTCCTTCAAAATGTTTTACATCACCAGTAACTTTTTAGCATAATGTGAGCATAGCTACAACTGTTGAGTCACCAATCACACATTTCATGTCCCACACTTTTGTGGATGTTGCTTGAGGTCTGTTGTGCCATTTCCATTTTTTTCCAGAATGGAATTTGTCTTTAAGTGAAGAATCTCATGTGATGCAAACTTTTTATTAATCAATAATTTTGAATCCAACACAAAATAAATGAATCACACAAATATCTCAATTTATACATCAAAGCAACTGCTTCCAGAGCTTTATCTTACTTTTCAAGAAGTGCTTGAAAATATGTACTGTTGGTCGATATGTTTATAGACCCAAATAATTAAAGGTTTTAGTTGTGGTGCATTTTATGAATTGGATAGAAAATCTGATTTCTCAGTGCTTGACTTGCTGATCAACAATCAAAGCCAATAAAGAGACTTAAAACCACTAAAATAATGAGCTTATTTCTCAAAAACAGCACTAAATACAGCTGTTTTTAATTCATTTATGGATCAAAAGGGTGAGACTGTTTGCTTTTGCTGAACTTAGTATTCTATTAAAAAAATACAAGTATTTGGTCTGCTGATCACCAGTCAGAGCTGGTTGAGGAAACACTGACTGGCTCTGATCATTGATTGATTGCCTCGTCTCTAACACTTGCTTTATTAGGTTTTTTTCTTAATGAAATTAAATATTGTAAAAAAATAAAAATAAAAAAAAAAAAAGCTAGATCCCCATGCATTCTTGCACAAACGTTCAGTGAATAGGCTATCTCTGCTCCAGCCAAGTAAGGGGATGATCCGGGGATTGAAATTTGAGCTGGTTTTTACTCCGTCTTGTTTCCCTAACACCAAGTCTTCACGATGGCCGCAGGGGCTGAACAAGTTATTAACCGTAGCTGAGAAAGGAAAAGTAGCAAGAGGAGGTTGTGGTGACATTACTGGAGCTGAGAATGCAGATGTAGGTGGGAAGATTTGGCAGCAACAAAAACATAATTAGGCTGAAGAAAATCTTAGGACAAAGGAGTGGGGAACAAAGAAATTTTGATATTAGATGGGTTTGTTCACTGCTCACTGAAAACCCCCCACTGCTTGCCAGGATAGGCAGAGGTCAGCATGAGGTAGAGGAGGGGAATGAAGAAAATGAAGGAGCACAGAAAAAGAGAGAAGGGTGCGCATGAGATGGGGGCGTTAATGTGAACCAGCTGTAGAAACCTGACACCCCAAGAACGGGTTTGAAAGGAGAGGTGGAGGACTGAGAAAGAGAGGGAAAGAGGGGCTGCAGGAAACGGCATGAGACGAGGGACGGAGAAAAGAAGAGGGGGGAAAAAGTCCTCATGAAGTACAACAAAGAAAGCCATAGATGAGTGAGGCATCAAAGTCTTTCTCTGGCAGGCTGTTTTATAAAAGTAAAGGTTTCTGACTAATGATTTGTGAGAAAATATTTGACTTTGTTGTGTGTTTAGAAATTTGTCAAAAGAATCACATTGGGGCCTGTGTTGTTTTTAAACCCAGAGTGTGTGACAGAGTATTTGGTTAGAGCTTCCTCTGTGAGACACCACTCCCTGACAATAATGTGAATCATGCACAGCCTTGTCTGTTTGCCTCGGGCTCTGGTGATACAGCCAGAGGCTAATAATGAGCTCTCTATCTGGCAACGAAACCTGAAGGACAGGGTATCGCTTCCTGACGCCACTGCGTTTAGCTCTGTCAACACTGGTTAGATAGCAGCGATTGAATTTTAATAGAACCTACCATGCATCTTTCCTGTCAGCACTTTTACATTTTCACAAAAATCCATGAACAAGCAACTAATTCTTGACAGGTGGGGCTGAGTTCAAAGAGACCTCCAGAACAGATGTTTTAGCAATTGAGCTCTGCTCCCTGAAAAAAAAAACTATTAAAGCACAATAAATCACTAGTAAATCTAGTGATTTAAAGCATATTTTATTTTATTAGGTCTGATGAGGTGGTATTGTCTCACTTTGAAGATTTTGGCCGTTTCCCACCTTTAAAAAAACAAAACCAAAAAAAAAAAATGTTTTAAGTGATGAAAGGTAAACCTTATATTAACCAGGACACGGGGCTCTTTGTGTGACAGTCTGCTAATGTGATATATGTTGCAGGGCAGAAGAGCGCGTCATTACTCTGGGACAGAGGGCAAAGAGGTGGTCCGAATAAAAACGAGCGAGCTTATTTCCCAGGACGGCCGTCTCGTTGTGATGAAGCTGTGTTTGTGTTTACAGTGGGGAGCCAGACTGGGGAGGAAAGTGTGTTTATGTGTCATCTTGAATACTTGTGTTATGGAGGAGTTGCGCTGCAGACCAGCTGATACAGATGGGGAAGATTGAGTGTGACCATGTCTAATTTGAAGTTTGTCCTGTTTTTGAAAATTTCACATCTTTAATTTATCATCTTGTCTGCCTGTGTGTGACTTCACAACACTATTTACCTTCCAAGGGAATTGTTTAGACTTTCAAATCATATTTCCACGAATACCGCTTATGATGTTCTTTGAATTATTATTTATAGGCCCCAAATTTTTGACACAAATCAAATATAACTTTCTAGGATTTTGTTTTATTTCTTAGCTTGTCAGCTAATGTAGAGTTTTTGACATATGGATATTTTATATGAATTTTAGCATTACTGTGAAATTTAAATAATACAAGTAAACAAAAAGGCTAGAACAGTCAGTAAACTCTAACAAAGTAATGAAATTTCTGATGAAGGATAAGTTTGGACACCAAAACTTTTATTCCGATGTAAAGTGGCTAAAATCACACACAGGCCTCTCACATTAGATTCACATGATTTGAACGTCGTTGCTGAATTTTGAATGACGTTTGCCCAGTAAACCTCAGACACACAGTTTGACGTGCTCATGACTGATGAAGTAAGAGTGACCTTGATGGTGAAATTGGAAGAGCTGTCTGAGGTGTTCATAAGGAAGACGGTAGCAGCTTATTTCAACATAGTTGAACCTGAACGACCAGTAAAGCTCAACCGATACAGCAGACTCTTACTGTTGTTGACATGAAAGTACATGTCTGTAGAATCTGAAAAACTCACATTTAACTTTTTCTTACAGAAAAAAACGTCTACAACTGAACCATTTAGTCACCAAGGCAGAGAACCTGTTCAGCATAAAATCTACCTTTAAAATCTACATTGTACTTGAGGTTTTCTGAAGAGATCGTAAGACCATCTATCAAAAAGCTAAAGAAAAAAAAGCTGGAGCAGATCTGAACCGTACAACATGACCTAATTTATACCAGTCAACCCATCAAGGACTGGCTGAAAAGTAAGAAGCTGAAAGGGTCCAGTCAAAGCCAAATGTGCCACCGGGCCTTGACCAATGTCAGAAATTCATAGATGGAATTGATTTCAGCCAAAGGGGGAAACGCTAGCTATCAGGGGGTTGAGGGTTTGTTGCCACCTTGTTTAATGGATGAAAATAATATTTAATGAGGTGTGATATTTTTCCATATGGTTGTGTTTTTCCTAACTTTTTAACTGTTTTATCCAGACACTTAGTGTTTTCTTCAGAAAAAATGATTTTTTATTACTATTATTTATTTTATTTTGTAGGTTTGTTTTGCAGCTGTGCCTAAGAACGTCTTTCTTAATCTGCCAGGAATGTATTTACAATCGCCTTATGAGTGAACGCACTCGCAGAAGTGCTTTCTAGTTTAACTGCTGATAACTGAGAGCTAATTAATTAAAAATGATCTGATTACTGTCTTTCTGGTTTATCTGTGCATCCATGCCTAAAGAGACTGAAACCCATCAAAATAACCATCTAGCTTTGTACTTTGTTTTAGGTCTGTTTATGTGTCTGTTTGTGCATTTCATCTGAAAACAAGCTCCTTTAGACCGGGACGGTAGTGTAAGATGTTTATTGTTGTGACGATTTTTCTGGTGACTCACACATGGTAATAGGCAGAAGCTTCTAGGATGTGATCGATCTGTGGGCCTTCGGTTTGACGTGATTCATGGCTCCCCTCCTTTCTCATGCGCTTACAACCTAATAGCTTCAAGCTGCTTTGGGGTGGAGCAGCAATTCCTAACTATAAGTTAAGTGTGAGATTGAATTTCGCACAATTCTCTTCTCCACTACCTCATTTAAACGATACACTGCTGTTTTCGGCTTCTCTTCATTATTATATATATATATATATATTATATATATTTTTTTTTTTACATTTTGTAAACCGGTTTATTTGTAAAATTATTTAAAATTCCATGTTAATGTGTCCTTGTGTACATGTGCGTGTTAGTTCCTGCGATGTGTATGTCTGCCCTCTATTGCATTACTTCAGCTCCTCAAGGGAGGAAAGTTTAGAGGCTTCAGAGAGAGGCAGCAAGTCGCGCTGTCGCCCACGGTCCCCAGACAGCATGTCTGCCATGTGCCGCTGCTGACACAAAGATGACAAATCTACACAGCAAACAGGAAACTACCTGACTACAGACATTTTTGTCACTTGCAGTGTATTATCTATGACCAAAAACACCTTGCATAGAGAAGTGATGAGTGAGAGTGGGGAGTGGGAGTAACTATGAAAAAACAGAGGAATAGAGAGTCACAAAGGGAACATTGTCTCAGATAAGATCCCTGGTGGACACATTGCGCAATATTATAAATGTCTCCAAGCTGCCCTGCATGTGGATGAATCACTTTACTGAAAAAGAGAAAAATCGAACCAAAAAGGATGATGAATGTGATTTTGTAAGCTGTAATGAATAAAAGGCAACGTTTTTTTTAGGTTGAGCCAAATACGTTGTGGTGAGAAACTTGCTATGAAGTGTTAATGCTGGGATTCATGCTGCGGTCCGATCACTTTTTGGAAATGTCTTCTTGCTGTTGTTTACAGTTTCTGCCAGGCACATACAACAACTTCCATATAACCTTACTCCACATCCTTCTGCTTTTCAACTTCTTGTCACCAATGACCTAGATTTAACCCCTTCACAGAACGCTGCCTCCCTAGTTTCTCTAAGAGGGGTTCTTGGGGCAACAAAACACTACCTGTTGCAATTTTTGGGTTAGCGTACCTATGCATGTCAGCTTCTTCAGGCATAGGGGTTTGAATTAACGTTGTGTAGCAAAATACAAACTACTAAACAAACATAAGAAGACAGCAAAGTCAGTTACCCCTTAAATATTTGAACTAACTGAACACCACTTTCTTTCTAACTCTCCTAGAGGGATGTGGTTCCCCACATACTGCTCTTTAGGCCACTTTATAGCAGCAGAGAGTAATTAGACACAAGTATTCACTGGTGCTCTTTGATGTGTGTTTTAGAACAGGATTTGTTTTGCAGATGATACTTGCAGCATTTGGCAGCAGTTGTCTGATGTGGTGTCCTACATCCACCTCACTGAAACTCACTCTTGTTTTGTCTGTTTGCGTCTCTTTAAAGCACACACACGATTGTCTGCTTCTTCAATTCATGCTTTCTTGTTGCATTGTCTGCACTGAGTGCTGGCTAGCTTTAATTCCTTTGTGATTTTGTCTGTTTGATCGATAATTTCTATGGTGTTTTTTTTTCTCTGTGTATACAGGTGTGCTCCAGGTTTTTTGGGAGAATACTGTCAGCACAAGGACCCTTGTCAACCAGGATACTGTCTGAATGGGGGGAACTGTTCTGTGTCCATGTCAGCTGGGGTTCCTGTTCCCGGTAGCGCCTCCTGCACCTGCCCTCTCGGCTACACCGGACAGCACTGCCAAACTCCCCAAAACTCCACGTGTTATCCAAACAACCCATGCGCCAACAAGGGGGTCTGTACCCTGCTGTCCCTTGTCAAGTACAAGTGTGAGTGCACTAGAGGATGGACAGGTGAGATGACGTTTAATCAGCTCTTTCATCACTTCCCAGAATTATTTGGTATAAAGAAAGGTAACCCAGCTGTCTATTTTTGTTTAGTTTTTGTTGCTTCTGAAGCTTTAATGCAGTTAATTCTGGAATAATGGTTTTTAACTTGCTGACAGTGGCATTGCTCCCTTCATAAGGATAACTTCCCTAAATTGTTTCAGCTGTGTTTTTTTGGCAGTGTCACAAGAAGAAGGGAGTTTATGAAGTGAAAAAGGGCTTTATTAGCAAAGATTCAGTTCAGGAAATTCCATCAAACATTTTGAAACTGCTCTGATTGCCTAATCTATTGCATTTTTCCCCTTTAATGTCACTCTGTTGAGTCATCGCTATGCTTAATATCTGGCTGAAAAAGTCTGACTGTCTTTTGCATTACACCCCATCAAAGCACACACTCTCGCAATCTGCCCATCTTCACCACTTTCATCAACCTATTACCTCAGTACAAAGTTACTGAGAAATCTAGAGCATACTAATGGGTACAAATTAGTCATGGGCCACTGGTGATTCTATGTTACCCTTTCGTAAAAGTACCACGACAGTACATGTAAAACTTTCACATCAAACAAAAGAATAATTACTCCCGCTACTGCTGTAACAAAATAACATATATTTACAGCTGTAATAATTAACTTAACAATAATATAGCAAATAAACATTTATTTATTCCTTAGAGTTCTCCAGCAGAATTGGAGAACTCAATATGGCAATATGGAATAAATTTGAGCCAATTTCTGTTATAATTTTCAAATAAACATGTTTGTTGTACAGAAAATGTAAACTTTTTGGTGTTCTGTTTATTATAGAGAAGTACAAGTCTAACAATGTGGCGTTGCCTTTTAATTAAAGGGCTATCTACTCAGGTAGCCAGCGCTTTTCCATCTATCTCTTTGAAATGAGTCAAATGGCAGGAGGGTTGTTGTGCAAAATCGACTTTTTGAGCTTTACATAATCTTATAATGTTATCCCCTCATTAAAAACATAACTAAAATGTTGTTTGACACATTTTAAAACAACTGAAGGTAACATAATTACGCGATTGTGCCGTAAAATGGCATTATGTGCCTAGAAAATACATAATACTGCCCCTCTAAGCCTGACAAACTGTTTGCAGGTTTGATGTCTAATTCCTCAACATCTGTAGATGTCACTTTTTCTAACGAGACCAAGGACAGCTAAAGCACCAACGTTAAGCGCTTTGTTCCCCCAATTCCCAGGTCCACGCTGTGAGCATGAGGACAGCTGTCTCTCCAGTCCCTGTGCCAATGGAGGAAGGTGCAGCTCTCTGCCTGGTGGCAGCTACACCTGTTCCTGTCTTGCCGGCTATCAAGGTCCGCGCTGCCTTAATGACACAAATGAATGTGCGGACACACCCTCTCCCTGCCAGAATGAAGGCGAGTGTGTCAACACCCCTGGCTCTTACAAGTGAGTTTACAGTGATCACGTGAAAAACGTCGCTACTTCCACATGTTTTTTCTTGAAGGAATAGCAGACAGATTATGCTGAGTTTGAAGGAGTTTATTGAATGAAATGAGCTGTGCTTTTGCTACAGGTGTGTCTGTAAGCCAGGCTTCACGGGCCTTCACTGTGAGAGTTCATACATCCCCTGCTCACCTTCGCCATGTCTAAACGGAGGCACCTGCCACCAGACCTCTGAAACCACCTACTCATGCCACTGCCTTCCAGGTAGGACCATTAAGTTTGTATCCTAATACACCTGCCACCACACTCTTATTGAGATGTAAACATTGGAAGAAAAAACTAAAAACTATTACACTATAGTTGGTATTTATGAAAAAATAAGTCATATTTGAATGTTTTAATAGTTACTCTGTGCTGTTTGCAGTGCAAACAGTTTGATCTTGATCTTTGTTGTATTAGCCACATAGCAGCCTGTTACAGTTAGCTTGTGGAAACAGCAAACACACTCCTGTACAGTTTATACTGCAACAGGACATACTTTATTCTAAAATCAATGTTCAAAACAGTTGTTTGTTTGTCTTCATGGACACACCATTGAATTGATGTGCGCCATGTCTTTACAAATGACTGTATTTCATTGATCCCAGGTTTTAATGGAACTAACTGTGAGAACAACATTGACGACTGTCCTGGCCATCAGTGTGCCAATGGAGGAACATGCATAGATGGAGTCAATACCTACAACTGTCAGTGTCCTCCAGAGTGGACTGGTAAGAAAATCTTAGGCTTATCAGTAGTTGGGATTAAATTAATCTCATTCCTAGATCTGGTCTGTGACTACACCTGTCCTTTTGGCCTCATGGCTTTAAATATTTATTTAAAACTATACATTTGTAGTAATTTAAAATATCTGTACAAAGATATTCTGAATGAAATGTGCCCTCTGTTGGTGAAAAAAGAATAAAATAAATATTTATATATCTGAATCTGTTTTCAAGTGCCTGTCATGAGTTTAAAACCAGCCTGCAGAAACACAATCAAAGGAATAAATACCTAAAAGAAAGTTGGACACTGTGGGAAAGTTCAATTATTATATATTTTCAATCTCTGTCCAAAGTGACTTCCTTCTGGAAGAGGGTTATGCTGTTTCACCAGAAATTGACCTACCTCAGTTATGATGAAAGCTGGTACCCAGAGTATTATTCTAACACGTCTTCTTCTGTGTTCATTTCCCATCCACAGGTCAGCATTGCACAGAGGATGTGGACGAGTGTCGGCTGCAGCCAAATACTTGCCAGAATGGCGGTACATGTAGCAACTTGATTGGTGGCTACGTCTGCGTGTGCGTCAACGGCTGGAGTGGCCCCGACTGCTCGGAGAACATCGATGACTGCGCCACAGCCGCATGCAGCCAGGGCTCCACTTGTATCGACCGTGTTGCATCTTTTATCTGTGTCTGTCCCCCAGGAAAGACAGGTGCGCTTATATTAAAAAAACAGTGAAAGAAATACTTTGATATGGATTTTCACTCTTCCTTTGAAAAGAGTATTGTGTCACTTCAACTTGATACTGATTTTTTTTTCTTGGAGATATTGTTCAAATAGTATTCCTGTCTACTTAGTGGAACCGATAAACAAAGTTGTTATTAATTTAGAAAACTGATGACACTGCTTTGAAATTAGGCATGGACCTGTAAAAAGTATCAAAAGTTTCTCTATATAATGTATAACATGAGCTACATTCTTTCATTTAAAACAGAAAATAATTTCCAAATTTGTCCTTCTGTAATCAAGTCATAAGCCTTGTTTCAGTCAGATGAGATGCAGATGCATCACTACAAAACCTTGTGTGATAAGCTTGATACTGGCGAGCAGCCCATGTCAAATAGAGAAATTACATAACGGAGTGTATACTTACGTCTTGGTGATCTTAACCGATGACTCATCTTTTGGAGTTTAACCTTAAAAATAATGCAGGATGTTCCTGTGCAAAAGCCCCATTAAAGGACAGGCAGGAGTTTCAGTAGTGGTTTCAAAAGTTTTGTTGTTTTTTTTCTTCACATGGGAATAGACAATTTTTACTAAATGTTTGTAACATGTTTTTGTCAGGTTTGCTCTGCCATAGAGACGATGCCTGCATCAGTAACCCCTGCAGAGAGGGCTCACATTGTGACACCAACCCCATCACTGGGATGTTTAACTGTAACTGTCCACCGGGATATATAGGCAATACCTGCAACAGGGACAGAGATGAATGCAGCATTGGTGAGACAGCGTCTGGAAATATTTTTCTGCTTAGCATTCTGCTCTTTGTTTTTTGTGGGGTTTTAATTGTTTTGGTTTTTTTCTTTCATTAACAGGTCCGAACCCATGTGAGCATGGCGGTCAGTGTGTGAACACTGACGGCTCCTTCACTTGTAACTGTGTCAAAGGTTACTCAGGGCCTCGGTGTGAACAAGATGTCAATGAATGTGCCTCCAACCCTTGCCTGAATGATGGCACATGTCTGGATCGCATTGGGGAATACACCTGTATCTGCATGCCCGGTAACTTCTTAAGAAGCTGAAAATTACCACAGATTCAAAAAGAACCCTTAAATGAGCTTTTTCAAGTAGTCAGACTTTGTGTTTGATTGTAAGTAATAAAGCAAGGCAACTTTATTTATGCTACACCTTTCATAGATAAAATCACAAGGTGGTTTATGGAGATTCCGATGTGGCCTTAAGACAGTAAGAACAACTGATGAAAACAAGAAGTAGAACATGTAGTTAAAATCTTTGTCTGATTAAAAGTGTCCTAAGCTGATTCGACAGACTTCAAAATATGTTTTGTGACTTTTAAAGCATTTTCATATTTTTGCTTAGAAATCATCCAGACAACATAAGTCTGCCAAGATAGTACTTTTACCTAGCTTATATTAGTAAATACAATGAAACCACTTTAATTTTGTTTGGAATAGTAAAGTGATACAAGTGGAGTCTTTAATTTAAAAAAGAAATAAGGAAAAAAATAAAAAATAAAAAAACAGTATTTTGTTTGTTTTTGTGCCTATGTTTGAGCCAGCTTGATGTAAATTCACTCACATAATTATTATTGTTTGCTTCCCCTAATGCCTACAGGATTTGAGGGGACTCATTGTGAGATTGACGTGAATGAGTGTTTGAGCTCTCCCTGTCTGAACCAGGGTAAATGTGTGGACCAGGTCAGCCGTTTCGTTTGCCAGTGCCCAGCAGGTCAGTTTGGCACAAACCTGTTTTCACTTATTTCTCTGACAGATCCAAGTCTTCTAGAATTTGCTTAGTATATTGCTTACTTCAGCTTGTTTTTCTATAAAATGTCCTTAGGTTTCAGCGGAGATATGTGCCAAATAGACATAGATGAGTGCTCCAGTACGCCTTGTTTAAATGGAGCCAAGTGTATCGATCGACCCAATGGATATGATTGTGAATGTGCAGAAGGTGAAGGCGGATACCACGTTTGACTTCAGTTGAAAAACTATTTTAATTCCTTGTGTCTTCACTTTAACAAGAACTTTTCTTCATAGGCTTCACTGGTCTGCTTTGTGAGGAGAACATCAATGACTGCGATCCACCGCCTTGTCATCATGGTGTGTGTAAGGATGGCATTGCCACCTATTCTTGTGAGTGCTACCCTGGCTACACAGGCTCCATCTGCAACATCCAGGTCCAGGAGTGCCTCAGCAACCCATGCCAAAATCGAGGGCGCTGCATTGACTTGGTTGATGCGTACCAGTGCAACTGTCCATCAGGAACCTCAGGTAAGTGATTGGCCCATTTGAAGAGTTACCGAATATCTTCTTTTTGTTAGAAAAAGCGATCTTTATTTATTCAGAATCAGCTTTATTCCCCAAGTTGGTGAATTCAAATGAGGAATTTGATTTTGACTTCCACTTTTTCCTCAGTGAAGTCATTTTAGGTGTGAGTATATGAAAAGTGATTTTGTGTACGTACAGTGTTTTACAAAAGAAGAAGACATGGTTGGATTAGTGTGAATATGCAAGGTATCTCCCTCTGCACTTTCACTGTTAATTGTTCATCAGAGAAACAGCCTGGAGGAAGAAACTGTCTCTGCTACATCTTTACAGACAGTGCTATGTAGTGCTGAACGGGGTCTGCAGAGTGTTTAGTTGTTCTTTTTGACCAGTAGATCCACCTCCTTCCTGTATGTATGCAGACTCATCACCATCCTGGATCACACCACTAACAGTGGAGTCATCTGGAAACTTTGGGAGTTTTACAGATTACACCACTGAGGTGTAGTCCTTTTTGAAGGGATAAAAGAAGAGTGGGGAGAGAGCACAGCCCTGAGGAACTGTGCTCTCGTCTTGATAGTGTGGGGGAAGATGCTTCCCAGCTTCACCTGCTGGTTTTCTGCCAGTCAGACTGGTGACTGGTGTTATTAGCTATGGGCTGCACAAAATATTTGGTTTTGTGTCAAAAATGTTTTTTTTGTTTGTTTGTTTTTTTTTAATTACATATATACTTTGAAAACCAAGAGAAATGCATATTCTGATTTATTAATGTTTAATACTTTAAGTATTGGTTAGTTTTTATGGCCCTAAATTCTTTATAGTTGGAATTTAAGTAAGGTTTGTAGTTAATATAGTATCATATTTTCTTTTTAAAATGAAGGTATTTTAAACATTATTTGCCCAAATCCACACCAAATTCTTGATTATCTTTACAGTAATAAAAGTTGTAATTAGATGACTGAGTCATCTTTGTTAGAAAAATGCTAGCAGAATTTAGTGGATTATTAATCCTTAAGCATAGAAAACATTGATGAAATTCCCGTTGCCTCAAAGTAAATAATATCTTTCTTTCCATTTGAAGCTCACATGCACAAATTCACTTCATGCATTATGTCTTGAAGGGTTTAATAGAGAACTTTGTCAAATGCTAACTTTGTGAAATTGTGTTCCCAATTTGTTGTTGGAGAACTCAAAACTTTGTAGTGCATTTTGGATGTTTAGAAATCTAAATGTCTGTTGCTTGAAACAAGTGCCACCAATGTAAAAGCTTTATGGATTATTGGGTTCAGTACCACCCTTAAAACTGGTACTGTTTTTACTAAGCCTAGTGTCAGGTCACCCTATTAGATTTTATGCTCCACTTCCTCTCTGCTGTGCCTTCCCCTTCTTTCTCTATCCCATTTCTCACTTCACCTTTAGTAAGCATTTTAATAATGTTAAGCACTTATGTTGTGCTTGCAACATTCCTATGTGCTACTTAGTCTGTCTCAGTTCTCCTTTTATAAGGGCTTGCTAAATGTGCTTTACTTTGAGTCCAACGCCCCCTACTGGGGGATAAAGTCTTTTTCCACAGTAAGATTTGTAGTGTTTTCTCTAATGCCAACCTTTATTTGAGTTGGTCATCAGCCAATCAGCATGAAGCTTTTGCAGTAACAGCAGTAATGTATTAGTTAAACGGTCCTCATCTTTGCATTTCTTTTCTCTTCAGGTGTGAACTGTGAGATCAATGAGAATGACTGTGCCAGCAACCCTTGTAAGCATGGAGAGTGCCAAGATGGCATCAATGAGTACAAATGTGTGTGTTCCCCTGGATACACAGGTGTGTGTTTGCTCTGTGCCTGAGTAAAATCACTAATAATAATCAATTTAGTTTTAGTCAGAGTATGCTATTGAACTTTTCAATATGGCTTTCACCTGAATAACTCTTCAACAGGAGATCAGTGTGATGTCAACATCAATGAGTGTAACTCAAACCCATGCATGAGTGGGGGAACCTGTGTGGACATAGTGAATGGGTTCCAGTGCCTGTGCCCACCCGGCACCTACGGCCCGCTGTGCCTTTCAGGAACTGATCACTGTGCTTCCCAGCCTTGTGTTCAAGGAGATTGCATCGAGCAGCAACACGGGTACTCAAAACCATTGATTCCTGGGCTTCATTGTCAATAGGAACATTGTTGTACACTAAATTAATATTTGCTTTCTGCTTGTTGTAAATGTTATAGTTGTGTTATATGCTGCCTTTACACATGATAAATTTGCCCTTTGGAAATTATGTCTGAAAGTAATGATTGACTGAAAGCAGAAATAAGAGAAAATTGCGTTTACTAAAATATAATAAGCTTTTTTTAAATATTAATTACAACAGCCTGAATATGTATTGGCTCTTCTCCTCACATTGAGATCAAGAGGGAGATTCAGGTTATTTTATCCAATTGCATCCAGTTGCCTTCTGAGATCTTCCTGTAATCTGGTCACTTTTTATAATTAGGGATTAAGTTGCTTATTTTATTCTTAGTTTACTGCCTGTTTTCTTAATTTGAGTTAATATTTACTGTAAAAACCAATGTCGACACTGATTTTCTGACATTTTATGAAGTTCTGTTCATCTTGTTAGGTGTTCTTGCAAACAAAAACACCTTGTAAAAGCATATTTATAAATTTCAAATGAATCTCATCATCATTTGTCATTAAATGAAAGACGTAAAATCAAACATTTAGGACATGCATGTCTTGACTGTGGACATGACGAAGGTAAAGAGACTTGAACAATGAGTCTGTCCCACCTTAAGGAACAGTCTGTTTACTACCATCAGCCCAATTTGTCTAGATGTTTTGATTGTACCTTTTCATGCTATTGATTCAAATAGCAATTTATTTCTTAAACTTTCAATATTTTCCACACTTTTGCATTTTTACATTAAACTGACTTTATATTCACACATGCTAATCAGACTAATAGCTAAGGAAACAGATAACTGATGCCTTTAACTGACTTCACAGTCTGATTTATTGGTTTTTCTCTCATCAAGGTACCGATGTGAGTGTAAGCCCGGTTGGGTCGGGCAACACTGTGAGCAGCAGAAGAACGATTGTCTGCTGAATCCATGCTTAAATGGGGCCATCTGCCAGGATCTGCTCAACGGCTACACCTGTCAATGCAAACCAGGATTCAGAGGTAGAGCTCTGAATAGATTAGGCAAATATTACTTCCCATGAAACCTGGGAATGATGTTCCCATTAACCAGTGTGTATTTCAGGATAGTCAATGAAGGCTTTATAAAGTAGTTGTTATATGAAAGCATTCTTCTAAAACGGTGACTACAAGGAGATGCAAAAACTGAGCAGAATTATTTCTTGCCTCATTAGGGGTCAACTGTGAGAAGAATATAGATGAGTGTGCATCAGGGCCATGTCTGAACCACGGCATTTGTAGAGATGGAATCAACAGTTACACGTGTCAGTGTAATCCTCCATTCACAGGTTAGAAATGTTACATTTACATCAGCATGTAAATCCTAGCTTTGTCAGAAGCAAATGAGGCAGCTTGAGCTTCTTTATTATTGTGTGAAAAGTGTGTGATTGTACATATTTTGTGCCACAACAGGAAAACACTGTGAGGTGGAGCAGGTTCCCTGTGCCTCCCATCCATGTGAGAGGGGAGGGGTTTGCCTCCCGTCTCAAGATTACACCTCTTATACCTGCCGATGTCGCCCTGGCTGGCAAGGTACCTGTCTGAGACAGACATGTGATGTGGTGCACAACTTAAATGCTGCTGGCTTTGCTAACGGAGTTAATTTATATAAATAGGAAAACGCTGCAATGAAGACGTGAACGAATGCATGAAGAATCCCTGCCTGAACGGTGGCCGCTGCATTAACACCCCAGGAAGCTACGTGTGTCAATGTCAACGTGGATACAGCGGACACAACTGCCAGATAAATGTAGATGACTGTTCACCAAGTGAGTTTCACTCAAGCTAATGTATTCCCCTCATGTACACAGTTACCTAAATAAAACTTGGACTGGTAATTTCTCTTTTTTTAATGTTGTGTGCATAAAACTGAAGCAAGAGCGTCATACATGTAGGATGAAAAATGTAATTTAAATTCTAAAGAGGACACAAGATTTAGGATTCCAAAAAATGTTGTAAACATTATTTACTTATATTTGTGTCACTTCAAACAGACTTTCAAAACTACTTAAATCTAAACAACACATTTCTATTAACTAACATATTTATGAATGTTTTAATCCCTTTAAAGTTGTTTTCTTTACTGTTCTGTAGTTGTTTTTTTAGGAAAAACAATACTATAAAAATCTATTAATTCATTTTCCCGAAGTATTTGCTTATTTTTAATTATTAGATCTGGAGATGGGTGAATGATTGATAATTATTTTTTTCTGATTATTTTTTTCTGCAGTGTTCGAGTGGGACAAAACTCCCATAAAATTAAGAATATTGTGTAAAAAATTATCTTTTAGGTCTATTTTAACCTAATATAGTCATATTTATATTTTATCTGTTCACTTAAAGAAAACAACAAACACAAAACAATGATCATGGATCAATGATTGGCAGCCGCATTGATTATGATACCTTTTATCCAGCAGTGACAGATTTAAAAAACACTCACCTGAGTCCCTATGGTCTGCAGTAAAATAAATTTTAGATATTGATCCATCCATCCATCCATCCATCCATCTTCTTTCACTTATCTGGGGTCGGGTCGCGGGGGTAGCAGCTTAAGAAGGGAGGCCCAGACCTCCCTCTCCCAGCCACTTCTTCCAGCTCCTCCAGGGGAATCCCAAGGCGTTCCCAGCCGGGAGCCTTAGTCTCTCCAGCGTGTCCTGGGTCTTCCCGGGGCCTTCTCCCGGTGGGACGTGCCCGAAACACCTCACCAGGGAGGCGTCCAGGAGGCATCCTGACCAGATGCCCGAGCCACCTCAACTGGCTCCTCTCGACGTGAAGGAGCAGCGGCTCTACTCTGAGTCCCTCCCGAATGACTGAGTTTCTCACCCTATCTCTAAGGGAGAGCCCAGCCACCCTACGGAGAAAACCCATTTCGGCCGCTTGTATCCAAGAGCTCGTTCTTTCGGTCATGACCCAAAGCTCATGACCATAGATGAGGGTAGGAACGTAGATCGACCGGTAAATCGAGAGCTTCGCTGTTTGGCTCAGCTCTCTCTTCACCTCAACGGACCGGTACAGCGCCCGCTTCTCGGCAGACGCTGCGCCAATCCGCCTGTCGATCTCCCGCTCCCTTATTCCCTCATTTGTGAACAAGATCCCGAGATACTTGAACTCCTCCACTTGAGGCAGGACCCCATCCCCGACCCAGAGAAGGCACTCTACCCTTTTCCGGCTCAAGACCATGGTCTCGGATTTGGAGGCACTGATTCTCATCCCGGCCTCTTCACACTCGGCTGCGAACCGCTCCAGCGAGAGCTGCAGATCACGTACCGATGAAGCCAACAGGACCACATCATCCGCAAAAAGCAGAGATGCGATCCTGAGGCCACCAAAACGGATCCCCTCAACACCTTGGCTGCGCCTAGAAATTCTGTCCATAAAAGTAATGAACAGAATCGGTGACAAAGGGCAGCCCTGGTGGAGTCCAACCCTCACCGGAAACAAGCCCGACTTATTGCCGGCAATGCGGACCAGACTCTGACACCGGTCATACATGGACCTGGCAGCCTGTATCAAAGGGCCCGGTACCCCGTACTCCCGGAGAACCCCCCACAGGGATCCCCGAGGGACACGGTCGAATGCCTTCTCCAAGTCCACAAAACACATGTGGACTGGTTGGGCGAACTCCCATGCACCCTCCAGGACCCTGCTGAGGGTGTAGAGCTGGTCTAGTGTTCCGTGACCAGGACGAAAACCACACAGCCTTTTAATATCTTTATGCAAGAGCAGCATGACAATATTGCTGGGGTTTCTGAAAGGATAATTGAAGGCTGAAGTGAATTCTAAATTGTATTTTAAATGATCATTTTTGTCATATATCACCTCTATTTCCCTGATTCTGCCCTGACTAGACCCCTGCCTGAATGGAGGCCAGTGTGTGGACAAAGTGGCGAGTTTCTCCTGTGATTGCCGTGCGGGTTTTGAAGGGGATCGCTGTGAGACAGATGTGAATGAATGCGCCAGCGAGCCCTGCAGGAATGGAGGCGTCTGCCATGACTACGTGAACAGCTTCGTGTGCAGGTGCCTCCCGGGCTTCAATGGAATCCAGTGTGAACACAACATTCTTGAATGCACAGAGAGGTGAGCCAGTTGATCAACTTTTTATCCATACAAAAGGAATGTTACAATAGAGAACTGTTCTGCTGTTAATCCTTCACAGACATCAAATTTACATTAAATTCATATTTAAGAAAACATTACTTTCCTGTTATTTTTCTCTCCAGCTCCTGCCTCAATAACGGAACTTGCATTGATGATATTAATACCTTTTCCTGCCGCTGCCGGCATGGTTTTTACGGAACGTTCTGTGAGTTTGAGCACAACGAATGTGATTCTCAGCCCTGTAAAAACGGAGGCACTTGCACAGACGGCCTGGGGACTTACCGCTGCACCTGTCCTGTGGGATACAGCGGACAGAACTGTCAGGTAAAGTGCTTTGTTTGAAAATGAGGTGCTGCAAAAACTTTAGCTTCAGTGCTGAGAATAAAAAATAAAAATAATTTAAAAAAAGAACTCTTTGTTGAGTTTAAGATATTACAGTGATGGCTAGGGTTGTACTTTAAGAAATGTTTGTTCAGTTTTTGTTTGGATGATGAATCAGCTGATATTTTTTTATAAAGGGATGATTAGTTTTTTCCAAAATATTCGATGTCTGTGGGTATTTTTTGTTTATTTTGTGCTGTCATCTTTACATTTAAAAGATTTTCTTTCTTTTTTTTTCTGCAGAACTATGTAAATTTGTGCAACCAGGTGAAATGTAAGAACGGTGGCACCTGCTCTCAGACTGCTACATCCTGGACCTGCCGCTGTCAGATGGGGTGGACAGGACTTTACTGTGATGTCCCCAACATGTCCTGTCAAGACTATGCTGCCAGGAGCGGTGAGGGGTTATTTCAGTTTCAAAACAATTGCCAATTTATGCCAGTGTTATGTATGAACTGTTTTATCTGCAAACTACCCGTTTTCTATGAAAATCTAAATCTGATGTTTCTGCTCAATATCATTGTTCTAAGTTACATTCTAAACATTTCGGTCCTTGTACACATTACTGCAGGTTTGGCAGTGGAACGTGTATGTAAGAATGCGGGTCACTGTGTTAACGTGGGGAACTCCCATCAGTGCAAGTGCCAGTCAGGATACACTGGCAGCTACTGTGAGGAGATGGTGGACGAGTGCCAGTCGAATCCCTGTAGAAATGGCGCTACATGCAAGGATTATCAGGGCACATACGAATGTGTAGTGAGTATATTCCTCTTTTTTTTTTTTTTTCTCTGCAAGTCTCTGAAAGTGGTTCTTGGGTGAAAATACATAAATAAATCTTGTTTCATTGTATCCAGTGTAAACCAGGCTTCCAAGGAGTGAACTGTGAGTATGACGTTGACGAATGTCACTCTAAGCCCTGCCTCAACGGAGGAAGATGTATCAACCTCATCAACCGCTTTACGTGCATCTGCCCACCAGGAACACACGGTAGGTCTAAACCCTGCTTGATTGTTTTGGGTCTGTTTGGATTATCTAAATTATTTATTTTTGCAAAATTCCAGAATAAGGAGCAGGGGAATTGTTCTTTTCTTTTAATCAGAAGGTTTCAGACATTTCTGAGGCTAAAAAAGATCTTTTCCAAACAGTTTAGTTTTAGTCTCATTAGAAAGTGAAGGTATTGTTCCTTGAGTGTTTTTGCAAGCTGTAATCAAAATTTAAAAGTTTTTCTAAAATTGTGAATTTGAAAAAATATAGTAAAAAAATAAATAAATATATACATATGCCACTCATTATCGTTTAGTAAATAGAAATTATTTTGGTAATCTTAATTGACCTACAAAATGAGGATTTTAGCCTGATTTAATGTCATACAGTGGAATAAAGAAACTTTGTTTCTACTAATACAGTGTATGGAAATATATGATTTCAGCTATATGTTTTTTTTGAAAGCCTTATGTCTGAATAGGTTACCTTACACCTAATATTGTTAGGACTTTTTTATCTTAAATGGTTTCATTGCATTTCTTCTGTTTGAATGTGATGAGAGAAACGTTCAACCACATCACCCTCTGCTGGTGTCTGCAGCGTTGATATTTCGGCTGTGCAGATGGCGTGAAGTTCGTGTAAAATTCTCTGAAAGATTTGCTTTAATTGGTGCATGTGTGAAGTAAGATCTTTTCGCTGTTCTGCAGGAGTCCAATGTGAGGTGAACGAGGATGACTGCGCCCCCAGCCCAGGCTCCTCTGAGCCACGCTGCAGAAACGGAGGACAGTGTGTTGACGGCGTGGGCCGTTACACCTGCTCCTGTCCTCCAGGGTTTGTGGGGGAACACTGCGAGGGCGACGTCAATGAATGCCAGTCTGGACCCTGCAGTGCTGCTGGCAGCCTCGACTGCATCGAGCTGGTCAATGACTATCAGTGTCTCTGTCGCCTAGGATACACAGGTGCGTGCATCTTACCTGCTCAAACCGGTGGTATACAAGTCTTAGAGCGATTTTCTGTTGTTGGTGTAAGAGCATCACGCAAGACCCTATTGATGTTTCTGCTTTTTGTTGCTGATTATTTCTTAACCTTCTCGTGGGTCTGTTTCTCCCCTCCTCGCTCTTTTAGGTCGCCATTGTGAATCCATGGTGGATCTGTGTGTGTCGAAGCCGTGCCGTAATGGCGGCGTTTGCACCATGAACATGAGCTCAGTACACGGCTACACCTGCACTTGTCCCCCTGTAAGTCATTCTTAATTTTGCTTCTATTTCCATCATCATGCGATATAAATATTATAAATTTTCAATGCTCATAAACTTAATTTATTAAATGTATTTAATGGCATGGAGCTATGTTTAATTTTCAAGATATCCAACATTCAAAATATGAACTGAATACAATACAAAGTCTTGTTTTAAGAAAGCAAAAAGGTTTTTTATTATTTCCTTAGTATTTCTGTATGAATTCTAAAAATTCTATATTAAAATCGGGTATATAACTAACTTAAGATCTTTACTGTGTTCAGCCCTAGCAACACTACTACTTCCTGTTTGTGTATCATGAGTTCAGGCTAACGGTGACAATGCTGTCAGCTGTTTTCTTTTCTTTTGCTGCTGTTTGTCATTCTCTCTCTTATTACTAACCACTTTGGTTTGTCTACCTTAACTTCTTGCTGCCTCTATATTTTCATGGTTGCTTCAGAGGGCTAAACCATGGCTCAGGTAAAGTAGAATCTCTTTTGTAGGACCAAATAGTGGCAGTCATAGTAAACTAATCTGCAAGCTTATTCGTTGCTTTCTGAGCCTGTGAAATATCAGTATAATAACTCAGAGGTAACACTGTGTTTCACAGGGCTTTTCTGGATTCAGCTGTGGTGAAATAGAGGATTTCAACTGTGCAAGACTGAGCTGCCAAAACGGCGGCCGCTGCATGAAGTCACCAGTAGGACAACTGTATTGCCAGTGCCAGCCGGGCTTCAGCGGGTCACACTGTGAGAAGGAGCAGATGTGCTCAGTGCCCTGCCAGAACGGAGGATTCTGTGTCAAAGACCCATCCAACCCGTTTCAGCACAGCTGCCGGTGTCCCGACAACTTCTTCGGACGATTCTGTGAGAACAAAGCAAGTGTGCGTGGGCCTCCGAGATGCCCTTATGAACAGTGTGAGGCACGACTAGGGGATAACGTGTGTGACGAGCAATGCAATAACCATGAATGCCAGTGGGATGGAGGCGATTGCTCGCTCAACTGGCCGCAGCCGTGGGCCAACTGCACAGCCAGTGTTCCCTGCTGGGATCTCTTTAAGAACGGACAGTGTGACAAGGAGTGTGACAACCCTGGTTGCCTCTTTGACAGCTTTGAATGCATGGAAGTCCACACAAGCCCGTGCAAGTATGTCACTCTATTCCTTGTTCTCTTGATGATCTATAAAAAGCACCAAAATTATTTAAAGCAATTAAATAATATATTCCATGTGTTTTTAAGATATGACATGTACTGCAAAGACCACTTTGGAAACGGTATCTGTGACCAGAGCTGCTACACAGAGGCCTGTGGATGGGATGGACTGGACTGCTCTAACAATGTACCGGCTGATTTGGCAGCCGGCACACTGGTTATTGTGGTCCGACTGCAGCCAGACGAGCTACTTAGAGACCTGAAGGGTTTCCTGCGCTCCCTGGGAGCCCTGCTCCACACCAACGTGCGGGTGAGGCTGAACGAGAACAAGAAGCCGATGGTGTTCCCTTACTTTGGAGAGCAGAGGCAGACTGACCAAAGCAGAAGCAAGCGGGAACTGACCAGAGAGATTATTGGGTAAGAGTGGTTATAATGGGAAATGCCTCTATCTGGGGTTTCTGCTCAGTCTGGCAATAACAGAAAAATACAGAGTTTATTTTCAGTACAAATGTATGGTTAAATTAGAAAAGAAAAAACAACTTTGGAGAAATATGTTTTTTTCCCCCAGAATTTCTTTTCTCTTTGTGTAAATGTTATCGTCTGTCCTTCCTTCTATTTTTCCTCCCGTCTTTGTATCCTTACTTATGTCCTCTTTCCACTATGCTTTTCCTTCCCATCCTTCTATATTTGCAATTGGTTGTCTAATTTGTTTCTTCCACCTATGTTTTTGTCTATGAGATCCTTCAATCTCATAGACTTTCCTCCTGACTCCCGCAACATTTCCTTCCTTCTATAATTTTCTTTTCCTTTGCCTCCTTAACTTCCTAACATACTTCCTTCTGTAGAGTTATCCACCATAAATGATTCACTTTATGTTTCTGAATGGATGTTAAGGAGAGCTGTGAAAAGTTCAGTCTGGAAAACTGTTGAACTTTTACATGACAGTGTGTGTAGGAACTTTGTAGTTCCCTAATCAATGGGTTAAAATAATCAGTTGATATTTTATTGCTAACTAGTTTGGTGTTTTGACCTTTGTTGATGCAGCTCTGTGGTGCACCTGGACATCGATAACCGTGAATGCTCCAAGAGCTCCACCTCCAATTGCTTCTCCAACACTTCTACAGCCGCCTCCTTTATTGCAGCGGCTCACATCAAGGCTGATCTGCCTTACCCACTGGTGTCTGTTAAGAGTAAGTAGAACTACCATCACACATGTGCAACATGATTGAATAGTTTCTCTTTTGATAAACAACACTTTCTCTGAAATGTGTTTTTGCTTCTCTATATCACATTTCCTGTTCTTTTATAGTAAAGTGTCTTCACTTCCTCATTTTATGAGAGGAGTAACATAACACCTTTAATCATATCTGATTATCCTGAACTGGATGATTAAAAATCACAACCATATCTACTTTCCTCTTAAAAACAGGTGCTCCAACAGATGACCCCATCCCAATATATCCGTACCTGATTGGAGTTGCTGCTTTCATCGTTCTGCTGATTCTGGTGCTGGGAATGCTGGCGGCCAAGAAGAAACATAAACATGGAGTTCTGTGGCTGCCCGACGGCTTCCTGGCCACTAAAAATGACAAAAGGAGAGAGCCTGTTGGACAGGACGACTTTGACATGAAGTGAGTCAATATTCACATCAACTACAAGTGAAACCCAACATTTTACACATTTTACTTATAATTCATTTCGGTAGCAGCATTGCTGATTTTTATAAAATATGTTTTCATCTTGTGTTAGAAATTTCAAGACCCATGATGGAAGCATGGCTGATGGAGGTCAGAGTCAGAGATGGCTCGATGATGAAACTCCATCCAAAAAGCCAAGAGTATGTGGATGATGACTCTTACGTAATAGTTCGTGGATGGTTAAGGTGTGGGTTTTGTTTCAAATTTTACATTTTTTTCCAGACTGAAGACAAACCTCTGCTTTCCATCCCAATGGATGGAGGTATCGACCGTAGAGAGTGGACCCTGCAGCATCGCAAAGCTGCAGACATCACTCTCACTCCTCCCCAGGCTGACTTAGATGCCGACTGTCTGGATGTTAATGTCAAAGGACCTGGTGAGACGGCGCTTTTTCTATCATTTTACAAGTTGATGTATGAGCAAGTGTATTTAGTTCTTAGTTTTCTCTTTCCTCACTCAGATGGCTTCACTCCTCTGATGGTGGCGTCCCTGCGTAACGGTGGAGGTCCGGACTGCAGCCTGCATGGAGAAGAGGAAGACGAGAGCGGAGGAGACGAACCGGGACCAAGTGTCATTTCAGATCTGATCGCTCAGGGCGCGAATCTGATGGCTCAGACTGACCGCACTGGCGAAACCGCTCTCCACCTGGCCGCCCGCTACGCCCGGGCCGACGCCGCCAAAAGACTGCTGGACGCCGGAGCGGATCCCAACGCTCATGACAACATGGGCAGAACCCCGCTTCACGCCGCCGTGGCAGCCGACGCACAAGGAGTCTTTCAGGTAAATCAGCTTCCCGATTTACCCTGAGGGACGGGAAGTCCTGACAAAGTCAAACACCTTTTTAGATTTTGCGATGTTACAACCACAAAATTCTGTTCATTTTAGTTGCTCTAATAGCTGGATTTAGAACTTCAGAATTGCTGAAACAGATGGACTCTTTTTACTAATTAGGTGAGATCTGAAGGAAATTTGTTTTACTGAATTTTAATTATATTCTCTAGATATAGTAGGGGACTCGAGACAAAAGCATGCACTGATCTTATCACAAAATATCCCAATAAAACACACCGCAGTGTTTGTCTGTAATGTGGAAAAGTATTTGCAAGTCAACACAAAAGTGAAGAATGACTTCACTGTAGTCATATTGTTCATATTTTGGCTGAATTTTTAAAAAGCAAAGAGTAGAGACAGTCATTAGGTCTGTCATGACAACAAATATTTTATTTATCGTAGAAATTATTGCAATAAATGATTATTTTGTTTTGAGACCATTTTCAAGTAATATATATAATAATACTGGTCTTCGCCCTCTAGAAGACCAGTAAACTTAAATTTTATAAGGAACACATAACACTGGAACTGGAATGTATCCAAAATAAAACACAGCCAAAAATAACAAATAAAATGGAAATTAAAACTAACAAAATAAAATTTTCCTTTTAATTTATCATGCTATTTATTAATTGCAGTGTTGTAGTGTATTTAATTGGGGTATCAGCTTTGTATAGTCCAAGACAAATTTCCCCAGGTTTGTTTTCTTCACGTATTGTTATGTTTGTTTTTCCAGATTCTGATCCGTAACCGCGCTACAGAACTGGACGCCAGGATGAACGACGGTACAACGCCGCTGATCCTGGCAGCACGGCTGGCTGTGGAGGGTATGGTAGAAGAGCTGATCCATTGCCACGCTGACATCAATGCTGTAGATGACCACGGTAAGACAACAAATGATAATGTTAGTATGCTTGCGCTAGGTGAGCAGGGCGGGCTACAACATTAGGTTTATCAACCAAAATGCGACCTCAGAGGGATTACGCCATTTTTAAGAGGCTCCCCCACATTTTGTTACTGCCGATGCAACAAGTGGCCAATTCTGAGTTGTACTTAAAATTTACCAGTTCTGAGTGCAACTGGATTGCAGCATTACTGCCATATTTAGGGAGAACAAGCTACCTGCAGCCACCCTGCTAGACAGAAAGTCTAAGCTAAAAAAATAAAAGCATGCTGCTGAAATCAGGAGTCAAGGACTTCACTACAGAAATCTCAGAAGAACCAGGAAAATATAAACATTTACACCCCTTTTTGAGTCATATAGTTCATATTTTGGCTGAATTTTTAAAAAGCAAAGAGTAGAAATGGAGATCTGATTGGAAATGTCATCTGAAAAAAATACATCTAACAATCTTTTTTTAATCTACATTTAGGGAAATCTGCTTTGCACTGGGCAGCTGCAGTTAACAATGTGGAGGCTACTCTTGTGCTTCTGAAGAATGGGGCCAACCGCGACATGCAAGACAATAAGGTACGTTGTTATTATTGTTATTATATATATATTTTGTGTGTGTTTTATGTCCAGTAAGTGGTTTAAAAGCAGCTTTTTCTGACAGATAAATATATCTCTCGTCATGTGATGCACTTGTTACTACACATTTGTTACTGTATAAATATTGAGGAGTATTTCTGTTGGCTCATCGCAGCTTGACATAAATTAACAGGCTGCATACGGTGTTTGTTTCAGGAGGAGACCCCCTTGTTCCTCGCAGCACGAGAAGGCAGCTTTGAGGCGGCTCAGGTTCTTCTCGATCACTACTCCAACCGTGACATCACCGATCACCTGGACCGGCTGCCCCGCGACACAGCTCAGGAGCGCATGCACCATGACATAGTCCGCCTGCTGGACCAGTACAACCTGGTTCACAGCCCACACAACGGTCCCAACCACATGGGTGGAGGTGGAAACTCTGTGATGTGTGGGGCGAACGGTGGAGGCTTCATCGGCATGCGGCCCGGACCCCAAGGCAAGAAGAGCAGAAGCAGAGGGGCTGGGGCAAAGGCCGGGGGAGTTGGCGGGGGGCCAAAAGAGCTTAAAGACTTAAAAGTAAAGAGAAGGAAGAAACCTGCTGGAGGAGAGGGTCCGGGTTTGGCTCCGGCAGGTGGAGGAGGCGGAGGAGGTGCAGGTGGAGGCAGCACTAATGGTGTAAAGGCAGCAGGAGGACTTCCTCCGGAGAGCTCGGTCACCATGTCGCCTGTCGACTCCCTGGAGTCGCCTCACTCCTACGCAGGCGACGTTTCTGCCGCAGGCTCCAACACCGCCAACTCTCCTCCCCTCCTGAGCAGTCCCACCTCCAGAGCAATGCTGCCCCCAGTCAGCCACATGCTGGGGCAGCAGCAGGGCTGGGGGGGAGTGGCCAAGCACGGCTACAACGGTCACATGTTCGGTCTCCTCCCGCACGGCATGAGAGGAGCGCATCCCGGCATGAGCCACGGCCAGGGCGCCATGATGACCCCCATGAACGTCACCATGATCAGGGAGCAGCTGCCCCCCATTGTCACCTTCCAGATGGTTCCCACAGGAACGGGCCAGGCCATGCTGAAGCAGCCCCAATCAGGGCAGGTGCAAGTCAGCCAGAGCCAGGGTCAGAACCAGAGTCTGTGTCACACCCAGCAGGTACCGGGACACGTCCACTGCAGCCAGGGGATGATCTACCCGGACCAAATGAACGTGGTGCAGGGCCCCTCCCACACCCTGCAGCATCCCCACAACATCAGCCACTCCAATGGGATGGAGGGCCAGTCTCGACCGCTGCCGCCCTACACGCCCATGCAAAGCCCGGTGGATAAATACCCTACCCCCCCCTCCCAGCACAGCCATGTCCCCGCTGGGTCAGAGGGCACCACCCCGGGCCGCTCCACCCACCCACAGAACGAGCACCCGTACCTCACCCCCTCCCCCGAATCCCCGGACCCCTGGTCCTCCTCCTCTCCACACTCTAACTCGGACTGGTCCGACGTCACCACCAGCCCCACCCCGCTGGGAAACTCCCACCACGCACTGCCATCGTCACGCCACACACACATTCCAGAGCAGGCGCAGATGCAGCCGCCGTCGCAGCAGATGCAGCCGCCTGCACAGCAACCTCAGCTCGGAAACATGCAGGTGTTCGCATGAAGGCACCAGAGGAGAGCAGAAACAGACTGACTCTTTGGTTCAACACATAAACACACACCCAGTGCCTTTCTCGTACACTCTCTGTCCTCTAAAGTCCTAGTCACCCACCTCCCCTTCTGTTTCCAACTAAGACAACAGTATATGGTTTGTATAGTGTAATTTGGTACTTTCAGCTACAATCACATTCTCTGGAACAGAAGCTTGGCTCTAAAAACTTTTCCATATATTTACATTCATCAGCCAAGACTTTTCCTCTTCATTTGGAACCAAATTTGCACAATAATAACCACTGCTACGCCATCCAGGTGCATCACAAACTGGTTTTGCGATTCCCGAGGGATCACGAAGAAAAACTGTCGACCAGAAGAAGTTCAGCTCTTCTTGCTTAAATAACAGAAAAATCAGACAGTTCATCAGAAATCCTCCACACTGACACTCTATTTCTATTCACAAAAAGTCTGTTAAATCTGTTCGCTAGATGCTACCTTTATGTGTTCTTCAGTGTTATAAACTTGCCGATACTAACTTCTGGTTGACACCGTTCACTCTAAATCTTTTAATTTAACGAGTCTCAATCAGCTGATGCTTTCATTAACTAAAAAAAACTGCTTGTTGGTTCCTGTTTTTTGTTGTTGTTTTTTTATTCCTGTTTATTGTGCCAATGCCTAGGTTTTTAGCTTTTGTTGTATTATAGTTTTACATTTTCTGTCTGTTCAAGTGCATCGAAGTTCTTTAAATGGGGATTTACAGTCAACAACAGGTGTTGAGATATTTATGTTTTGTCCGTTTCCACTCTTAAGAAGTATCGGAGAGATTCATTCTGTTGCTTGAAAGCCGTTTGTGTTGGTTTTGTCCGTCGTTGCCGTCTCCATTGTTATTATTCTGTAAGAAGAAATGTACATACACTTAAAGCAATTTCTGCTTGTTTTAGTTGAGGTAAATGTGGTGTTGTTGCCTTCTTAAAGTGCCTGTTTTTTTTTATATATAAATATCTGCACTTCCTGAATGATTTTGAATGTTACAAAGGTGTATGTTTTTACCGTTAAACTGCCTCTAAGCAGTTGTCTTCCAAAAATGTATAAGATTTGTTTATCTACAATCAATGTTTGTCATGATTCATAACCAAGTCTGACCATAAGCAGTAAAATATATTTTTGTTGTTGTTTTTTGTCCTCTGTCTCAAAGCAGATGATGAGTATTGTCTCTGCTCTGTATTCACAGACAATCATAAAATTGTTGATTATTTTCAAAAAGGAGTGGGAGGCCAAATTGTGTTTTGTTAAGCCAAAACTGCTCACTATGTACATATATTTGTTGCTTTTAAAAGTTTTGCATCTGCTCAACGATAAGAGACGGAGCGCTTACATCGTGCACCAGCTGAAATGTTGAATCACCGTCAGCGAGGTTGAGCTGATCAATATTCCTGACCTTCACCTCCGTTTCTCTACACCCAGTCTCTTTAGTTTCACAAACCCATGTACTGTACGATGAGATGTCAGTCTGTGTTTTTCATAGTCATAGTCATCTGGTACCTATTCAAGGCTGTCTGTTTTGTGTATATAAAATGTTTTTTCTATGTTTACCATTCTTTTTTATGCTAACCAAATAGCCTATATTATCCATGCAGTATGAAGTAGTTGTCACCATGTTTGTTAAAAGTAGAACCAACGTCGATTCAGGAGGTAATCTGTTCAGAAAAATAAATAAACCAAATGTGTTTACTTAAATAAAGCCCTGATCTTCATAGACTTCTGCATGTTTGCCCATTTTTCTCATCTAAGCTGGAATATTCTGACGCAGAATGAATACTTGAATATTTAACGTGAATACTTTAGCCTATCGTAAAAGTATTCACGTTGCCACTTTTATTGGGATTTTATGTGACGCACTAACACAAAGTAGTGCATAATTATAAAGTAGAAGGAGAAAAAAATACATAATTTGCTGTTGTTCCCTAAACGTGTGACGTCACTTAAATGGCTCACATCATCAAACATAATAAAATACTAAGACAGCTTCCAGACGATTAATTCATTTACTAAGGGGGAAAAAAAGCATCACTCATCTTACGCCTTATTTAATCGTGAATTGTGATTAAGCACCATTTTGAGACAGATTTTGTTTAATATCACTGGCTGCACTCAGACCTCATTACTGCCACGCCTGTAGAACCTGAAAGACTCGAATAATGTGGAACTTGTCTGAAAACATGAAGTAGGCTAAAAGGTCTCAAAAAGCACAAAACATGCTAACATAATGTGTTTTTGAATTGAATTTGAACCTGTTAAAAATATTCTTTATTAGAGTCAAAAAAGGTTATAATGTCAAATTAGGACTGATTAGGATTAAGGGACGGAGCGCTTACACCCTGCACCAGCTGAAACGTTGAATCACCGTCAGTGAGACGGTGGAGAAAAAATGACTGCAGGAGCGCATTAACGACTCATGCAGAAGGTTCATAAAAGAACCAAGAAAAAAAAAAGTAAAGCACAAAAGGTCGTCCCTCAGCTAAGGTCAGAGTTCATGTTTCAACAGTAGGAAAAAGACAGCGCAAAAATGGGAGAGTTCCAGGGTGAAAATCTGCTGGGCAAAAATAATATAAAGTCCTGTCACACATTTGCAAAAAAAAAAAAAAAAAAACATCTTGATGATCCCCAGTTATTTTGAGAAAATATTCTGTGCACTAGTGACACAAAAGTGAAACTTTTAGGAAAGTGTGCAACTTGTTACATCTAGAGTAAAAATAGATGTTCCTGATGTTTCAGGAAAAAAAAACATGATGGTGGTATTGTGATGTTCTGGTGCTGCTGCTATGCACCAGAACAGAACTGGTCCAGAACTGGTTCAGAACCTGGAAATGTTGCTGCAAACTGTGGAAACCATGAGTTCTGCTCACTGCCAGAAAATCCAGGAGGAGACATCTGGCCGTCCGTTCGTGACCTTAAGCGCAAACAAACTTGGGTAATGCAGCAGGACAGTAGTCCAAAGTTCACCAGTAAATTCACATTGAAATTTACGCTACAAAAAACTGAAACAAGGTTTCATAATGTCCATGTAGAACCTGGTTATGTTTGAAAACCTTTTCAATATGAAACAGTTTTCAAATTTACCTTAGATTGTTTCTGTCTCGTATAAAAAAAATTTCAGGTGGGAAAAAAAACAAACAAAAAATAAAAACAAGAAATGTGCACAGGGGAAATGGATAATGAGAGAAAGAATTAGTATGTAAATATGTATGTAAACTTCTGATTTCAACTGTACCTACTCTGCTCTGTAGCTCCTAAAACATCCAGTTCCCTTCATAAGTTGAATATTTTTGCTGAATTCCTCTCCGAGGAAATGTGTCATCATGAGAGTCTGCAAGAAGGTTTTGTTACCTTTTTCCCTGCAATAAAGATAGCGATTCAATAAATTTTGCGAGACTAAGAACATGCTTTTTGGCATTTTCATGGTAGAGAATGATTTCAAATGACAGAGAAGCGCTGAAGTTTGATGAAGCCGGGCCTTAAAAGAGCAGGAAACATTAAGTTACTAATTGGAGACTTGCTACGGATTTGGACAAGAAAAACCAGACACTCACATTTGCACCGGGACTCAAAGCTGGAAAGACTGCTTTGGAAAAATCCATGATCTGCGTAACGTTAAAAATGGTACATGGCCAGCACTTGCTTTATCCAGTCCAGAGTCCAAAAGTGCTTTACACTACATTCAGTCATTCACCAAAACACGCGTGCATTCACATGCTGATGGTGGTAGGGTACTGGATTGTAGCTGGCAACAAGACAGTTTATGTCTATGGGGTTCTACATAACAGACTTTGAGCAATGACACAACCGCATGAAGAAGTACAACTACCCTGCTTGATGCTACTCTGGCATGTAAACTCCTGGTCATGGCAGCTTGCTCTGTCAAATCCTTGAACACAGTTCAAGTTCAGATTGAAGCAGATTTTCGGGGGCGCCCATGATCCCAGACATTGTGACTCCGCGTCTGTAGAGTAAGAGACAGCGCTAGTGATACAGTAAATAAAGGAAGCAACACGCAACGAGTCTACGTGTAGCTTGTCCGATAAGGAAAGAGAAAAAGGTGGTTTGAGGTGAACTTCAACGGGTTTCCTTTTGCTGTGCAGCATAGCACTAAATTAATAATATCTATATTTATAGAATTATTTATATATCTATAGAATTTACCTGAAGAAGCTTTTAGCTATTTTTCCTACTTGTTAGCAATGTTTAGGACACTGAATGTAGAAAGTCAATGTAAGACAACATTCTAATGATACACCACATGTTACTGACAGCATGTAGGCTTACATTAGATATTTTGGCTAATTTTAGCTTACACACTCATTTTTAACATACTGAATGGTGCAAGTCAATGTTCGTGAACATGTCTGTAGCTCTCCACAGGCTATTGACTACCATTTAGCTAAGCTTAGCAATAATGCTAATTTTTAGCATCAGAACGCTTGGTCCAAACCGACGGGCACACTTTGGCAGGCCCCGGTTAAATTGCTTCAGGAATTTTCTAGTTTTAAACTGTGATTTCCTTTGTAACTTACAAATTTGCTTCTTAAACTTGAACAATTTTTGCTTCTTTTTGCCTTTGTAAATAATTAGCGCCTGTCTGTAATTCCACTGGGTGAAACTGAATTTTAATCATTTAGATTTTACAAACAAGTGTGTTGTTAGTATCTCCTAACCATCCCCAACTTTACGGATTATTCGTCCACACATTTAGACTCGAACCAGCAGGTGGCGCAGTGTGCAGCAGTCAGTCGTTAAGGGGAAAAAAAACACAAGGAAGAGACATGAACAAGGAAGTGCTCCCGGACCTTCGGAGGCATGAGATTCCTCCAGTGAAGCGCTTTCCTGCGGGTTGTGTGCGTCTCTTCTGAAGCGTGGTTGGACCGAAATGGCTGGGAGCTTCCCGACGGTCGGCGCGGAGAGCCGGGAGGAGACACACCGGACTTAAAGAGACGGACGGACGGGAGAGAGGAGCTGCTGTTTTGACAGCTGGGATTATCCTCCACTGTCCCTCGGTCTGCCTCAAAGAGACAATCCGAACCGAACTGAGGTAACAACTTCAAGCAGAGGAGTTCTCTTCATGCTGAGGGGAACCTGAGCGGCTGACGGTCAAGAAGAAAAGGTGAGCTCACCTGTCTGTTGCTCGCCTGGCTCTGGTTCCACGTCGTCCTCCTTCACGTCAGTCTGCCTCTCCGGGTTTTCCTCAGGCTCCCACCATGGCTTCAGCTCGGCTGAAGTACCTCTCCCTGGGCGTGCTGGTATTCCAAACCACCTCGCTGGTGCTCACAATGCGGTACTCCCGCACCCTCCAGGCCGAGGGCCCGCGGTACCTGGCGTCCTCCGCCGTGGTGGTGGCCGAGGTCATGAAGATCCTCGCCTGTGTGCTGCTCGTTTTCAAGGAGCACAGTGAGTGGACCTAGTGGGCTTCACCGGCATGGAAGTACTGGTCCTTCCAGGGCCGATCCCAGGATGTTTAGGGTCGTACAGTAGTCCTTGATTTGGGGACCACATCGACCTGGTGTTACTGGAACCTGTTCTGACATCAGTCAGTGTCAGGCAGGGCCAATGTTGCAGCCTTTTTGGGGCCCTAGATAGATGAAAAGATACTAGTTTGACAGATAGATTATCTCACAAGTACTTTTAAAAAAAAAATCAATATTAAGAAATTATTCACTTAAAGCAAGCTTGTATTTCCTGTAAGTTGGTTTTGTCTTGTTTCAAGTGTATTAAAATGTTTGCTCTAGAAATTAGACCAAAAATATTTGAGTTTTTGGACTGAATCCTTTTTGAACTGGTGGCATTTTGGTAACAACAATGTTTGGAAAATATGTATATTTGTGTTTGTTGAAGACTTGCAAATGCAAAATGATAGAGTATTATGACGCAACTTGAACATTTCTATTATACTGCCTGGATGTTAGAATTGCATGAATCATAACCTCCAACCAGCGCTGATACGGTCCCCGATTTGAAGTGAACTCAGTTTCCATCATAACACAGACGTGACAGATTGTCCCTATTTGTAAAGAAAACAGAATAAAATTCCATTAATTTCCTCACGCAGGCGTGCATGGCAGATGTTAACGTATAGCAACATGTGTGATTGAGGAGCTCATCTGTTTAATGGCTCTCCCTTCTCTGCTGCAGGTTATAGCATGCGAGCTCTGAACAGCATCCTGCGTCAGGAAATCCTCCATAAACCCGTGGAGACGCTGAAGCTGGCCATCCCCTCGGGGATCTACACGCTGCAGAACAACCTGCTGTACGTCGCCCTGTCCAACCTGGACGCCGCCACATATCAGGTACGCCCAGAGGACCATGGGAGTTATTGACGAGTCTGTGCTTTTAAATTAAAAAATTTCCTAATTTCTTTTTCTTTAACCTCAGGTGACGTACCAGCTGAAGATCCTGACCACGGCCCTGTTCTCTGTCTCCATGCTTGGCCGCAGGCTGGGGGTCTACCAGTGGCTCTCCTTGCTGATCCTGATGGCCGGAGTGGCTCTTGTGCAGGTGTGGTACATTGTTTGGTTTTAGTTTGTTCAAATTAACAGGAATAATATTGCTTCAATTTAAGATGTCAGAGATAAAGCTAGGCAGTAGCTTGTTGTGCTATCTTTACTAGTTTTGGAGCGATAGCTCTGAAATTTCAGAGCTGGAAGTATTATTGTGCCACTGGCCAAAAAAAAAAGTAACTAAATCAATTGCAGAAAGTAAATAAAAATATCCCTGGTCTTTGTGTTTTGCTTTGTCGTAACAATGCTAACAGGCGATACATATTATAGCTATTTATTTCATTTTAAAAGTGTCATATTCATAAGAAAAATGCATTTTTCTGGTACGAGCAGCAGATATGAGTAGATGATCCTTCCTCTTTGTCACTAAAATAACAGGGTTTTGTTGTTATTGGAGCCAGACACCCTTAAGCTATCAACGCAACCAAGATAGCTGGTTTGTGACAAATGCTGGGTGAAGCATTTGAAGAACAGGATGGTGTCCTACAGAATAACAAGGTGCTTCCAGGAAGTGGATGTGTCTCCCCGGCTTGTTAAACGAGAAATTTTGATTGCCAAAATGTCTTGTTGCTTGAAATTTCTACCCAAACCGATGATTAAGAAAACCCCAAAAACTCAAGAATTACTAGCAGAATCATGCATATCAGCCAACAAATACATTTCTTTTACAAATGTGGCTCCATTTAAAGAAAAATAAAGACTTTTGAGCAGTGTAACAATTTCCTGGACCCACTGTAGCAACAAAGTAATAACAACCAAACACATTTCAAGACTGTGACGCTTAAATCTACTGATATTTGATTAAAAATACAGGATAAATATTTTTTGTGTTACTGTTTACTGATAATATTCAGTTTTTAACATCCTTTATAAATCTCTAGACCTTAAAAGATAACTATTTTGGCTGTAATCTGTCTCATCTCCTCATTTCAAGGTTTTAACTCTGTTTGCGCTTGGCAGCAGATTCAGAGAAAGAAAACACTAAACGGCGCAAATGTTTTACTTTCATTTTCTCTCCGTTCGCCTAGTTTTTTAATGCAACTGTCTGAATATTACATTTAATCCTGCAAATAATATTTGTATCTAAAACAAAGCTTTTGGTCTATGAAACAAATTCCTTTTTATTTCATCTCTCTGCACCACCCCGGCTCATTCTTTCCCTTTTTAGTGCGTTGTCACCTATTTTCCAGCTTACGGCAGCACAAAGAGCACAAAGAACAATTTTCTCACAACTCAGCAAAACCGTGAAGATGCCAGCGTATGGATTTCAGACACCTAGTGTTATAAATCTACAGACCTGACTGCGAATATAAATGACTAGAGTTTGAGCCTTTTTTTCTTTTTTTTTAATATTGTGTTATATATTTGATGATATAGTTGATCCAAAAGCACAGCGTTATGACTCATTCAGGGTGGTTTAAGTCTTCTCTTCTCTCTTCATATTGGCAAGGTGTTACTAAAAGTCAACCAGTTAAATTTAATACATAATTATTTGCATTGGTGGATTTTTCCGTCTCTTTTTTTCACTTATCGTCAGAAAACAAGGTCATTCTCTACCATCTGCAAATCTGTCAGCTCAACTTGTCAGCTTGCAAAATTCAAATGAAAACAGAAGTTTATCCGAGATGAGCATAAGGGGTACTCAGGCTGACTCTGTTACTTAGAGAAGTTGGACTGCAAGCTGATGAACCAAGCAGTGAGTGAATCCGTCTGCTTCTGGTATTCAAAGTAGGAAACTTTAATAAAAGCTTTAGATTACATGTGGATACGTTTTTTGTGTGTTGTCTTGTTATGATGACCTTTTTTTTTCTACAAATTTCCATGGTGTAGTTTTCAATTATTGACAAACCCTGCAATAAATTAATAGCAGCCCAGTTTGGCATCATAACAAAGAATAAAACTCTTGCTCTTCACCCATCCATTTAAAAGGATTGAACATTTTTTTAAGCTAATGCTGAAGTGAACATCATGTCAGATGCAAAGCCACACATTTGACCCACTTTGACATGAGTTCTCAGTGTTCCTATTGGTAACTTATTAAACTGATGCGTAAAACCAAAGTGTTTTCTGTGTTTGCTCACAGTGGCCCTCTGAGTCTGCGGCGGCCCCAGAGAAGGAGGCCCGCTCTGCGGGCTCCCAGTTCGTCGGGGTCACGGCGGTCCTGGTGGCGTGCTGCTCCAGCGGCTTTGCCGGCGTCTACTTTGAGAAGATCCTGAAGGAGAGCAAACAGAGCGTGTGGGTCCGCAACATCCAGCTCGGTCAGTGGTCAACGGAGACGTTAGACTGGGGCGTTGCAGTGTGGCGTTGTGTGTGTGCTGGTGTTTCCAAAGTGAGAACAGAGGCAGCTGGGTTTTCTCTCCCTCCTGTGGATTTCTGTTAAGACAAATGTTCCTGTTTGGGTTTATTTTTACCTTGGAACATGTGAGGCATGTACTCGGTCTCCTGTGACTCCTCCTGCGAGCTCTAAGCTGTTTCACCTGCGTTAAACATTCGAGCACCGACTTTCTGTTTTAAGGCTGTTAAAGCCAACCTACTTATTTTGACTCAAGCTAAGCTAAACATAATTCAGTTCTCTCTAGGGGCAAATCTGGTTTACGATCTATAGGCTTAAGAGCATTATGCAGTCATCAACACTTAAGGTACACAGCCTCTGGGATATGCAACGATATAAAAATTGCAATTTTTATTGTTTTTAGTTTTTTTGGTTTTTTTTTTACACCATTCTCTTCTTTAAAATTAATATGAAAGCCTAAACTGCTAAGAGTCTTGAGACATTCCTTGAACCTTAAGGCAGTTTGAATTAGCTTCTTTCTACCAGGATGTGGCATTAGTCATTAGGCTAACCCAATTCTAGAGTTTAAAACTCCTGAGCTATAAATTACAGCACTGCTAAAACCGTGAAGGCCAAAAATTAAGTCTGAATAACATACGACATTAACTTTCTGTTTTTAGAGAAACTGCTTTATGATGTGTTATTTGAAAATTAAGTCTGCACAAACTCACTGCTGCTAGCTAGCTGCATTATTTGGACAAACATTGCAGCAGACCATTAGATAAACTGTCTTCTCAAACTGGATTCTTTATCCTGAGCTGGTGACCTACCAATCTGGGAAGCATCCAACACTAAGGGGCGCGATAACGTACAGAACTTTTCTTTGACAATTCCCCATGAACAGACTTGTTTTTCCTGATTTTCTGGTTTTCAGCATGATTTTTTTGTCTGAACCCGATGCAGTTTACCTTCTGTCTTAAACTCTACTTTTTAGGAATTTGTAATTTTCTTTGAACAATCTTAATTAAATTCTGCACACATCTTCTTCACAGTTCCCCTTAAAAACATCATTCTCCTAATCTGTGCATCTGTTTCCATACACTTCTGCAATATTTGTTGAAGCTGGTGTGCTGGGGATTATTACAACCATTGATAAATATGTTTTGATTTGCAGACATGTTAAACTGAATCTTGCACCAGACAAACCTGTTCATCTGAATATTTTAGGTCTTATTAAAGAGTTTCTAAAAAATTTTTTCTAAGAATTTTTGAAACCATTTAGGTAAGTTACATTATATTACTGTGAGAGTCCTCCTCAGTTGCTATTACAATTACTTTTAAATTTTATGTTTAGAAAAAAAATCCCACTACAAGTTGAACACTGGGGGCGCTAAAGATAAGACGCTAGCAGCTACAGTAAAGGGCCCAGAAGCAACCTATTGGAGCAGTTCTACCACATTCACACTTCCTGTGAAATGTGGATTGCTGTATTTATGCAGTTTTAGCAGCTGGTGTGTTTTGTTTTCTTCTGTTTGGGTTATCCCGTTTTATTTGTGTGTTTCTCCTTCCAGGAATGTTTGGCCTTGTGTTTGGCCTCTTTGGCATGCTGGCGTACGACGGGGAGCGGGTGAGAGAGTCTGGGATGTTTCAGGGATACAACACAATCACCTGGACGGTCGTAGCCCTGCAGGTAACCCCTCCTCCACTACCACGGGGTCTGATGTCATTTCCCTACCAGCCCATCCAGTTCTGCTGAAAGCGGCTCTTCGGGCCCCTCCAAGTCGTGCCTTTGTCCATCTGCGCCTGTGTGTTTGTTGTTTCTCCAGGCGCTGGGTGGTCTGGTCATAGCAGCGGTCATCAAGTATGCGGACAACATCCTAAAAGGTTTCGCCACGTCACTCTCCATCATCCTGTCCACTCTTATATCCTACTTCCTGCTACAGGACTTTGACCCCTCAAGGTAGAAGAACCTGTATTTTTTTCGTATATATGGATGTTTTTCTTATTGTTTCCGGAGCTCATCGTTTCATTTCCACAGTGTGTTCTTCCTCGGGGCAGTTTTGGTCATCATCGCCACTTTCCTGTACGGCTACGAAGGCAAGCCGCCCGCCAACCCCAGCAGGGCATAAGCTGACTCTATGGTGACTTCAGGAGGTCCAGTTGAAGCCTCAAGACGGCGGGGAGGAGAAAGGACAGGGGGGACAGAAAGAAGGAGGGAAGAAGGGGGGGGTCGTCTTCCTCACATATTGTGAGCAGAGGACAGAAATGAAAGCACAACACTGTGTTTGGTCTCACACCGAAAGTGCCTCACTTCTGAAGGAGAAACAATTTTGGGGGGTTGAGGGGAGGAGAGAAAACACAAGAGTGTGTTTTTCTGTCTTTACTGTGGCAGAGATGTCCTGGCTGCCACGTCTGCAGGAAAAGGACGGACTGATTGTGTTCATGAAGGACCAGTTTGACAACCAGTAACCGTTTACTGCCATACCAGTCACGCCCATGCAGTAAATGATTGCAGAGGAAAAGCGCACCTATATAGCCATAGCATTTTTTTTTGCTCCTTTTTGTCTATTTTAAGCAAACATTAGAACCTCATGTGAGATGCTAACAGATCGCTAAACTCATACTCTGGCTGAAAAGGGTCCAGTGTAGCTCAGGTGTTACACACCCTGCACACACACTTGAACTGTAGTGACCTGCACACTTTATGGCACCCCTAATGAAGATGGGGGAGGCTCAACTTAAATTAGGCTGTTATTGCTGAAGTATAAATTCACTGAGCATTTTTTTTTTTTATAAAATCTATCCTTTAATTTAAGCTGATTTATCCCACACTGCAACAGAAGCAGTGTTTTCCCGTTTCCCTGACATTTAAATGTGACTCTTCAAAATGGGAAATACTGAAAATCATGTTTGGTTAGTGAAGACAGATGTGCATTCATTGTCATTCGCTACTGAAATGCTACAGGAAAATAGCTTCCCAACAACAATAATTAAAAACTTGAAATAAACGATCTAAGTTTATTTTACCAGTATGCTTGGTGAAAAGGATGGGAAAGGAGGTAAAGAAAGCAAAGAAAAACATTTTTGAAGTAACAACAAGGAAAAGACATTTTCTGGTAATTTGGGAACTAGGTCAATATTTGTGGAAACACTTTCTTAACACTGTTGGTGTTGGGGGTCAAGACTCATTTTGTTAAAAAAAAATGGATTTGGTTTCGATTATTTCCGTCCTCCTGGGACTCTGTGAGTTAAAGTTGATCTGAGGGACATCATTTAATATTTTTGGAGTACTTAGTTTCCCATTCCCAGTGTGAAAAAACAATTGTAGCTTGTGGGAACCTTGGTAGATTGCTTCTCACACGGCAATGGTGGAAACTATATGTTCAAATCTAAACAGATATGGATCACCAGACAGATCCAACTCACTTCATAATGAACCAAACGGGAAAACCTGTTTGGTGAGCTGAGAAGAAGAAAACTTAAACTGTGGATGACCTGGAGAGATCGTACAGGTGCCAAAAGGGAAGATATGAGCAGCACAAGTGGCAACAGTGAGTTTAGTAAAAATAAAATAAAAAATATTATTTCTCAATATTCTAAATATTTCCTAGTGTGTAAGTTCGCCTAAACGAAAGGTTAGATTTCTCTCAGCTTTACCAGGGGTGCCAGTCAGTGTGAACGGTTCTACAAACACATTTTAGAGGATAAGTCTTAAGACACTGACAGTTTCATTGACTACAACTTGGGTTTTCTAAATGACTGCTTTCTTTCTTCAGATGCAGACAGTAAAATGTCTTCTTGTTATGAAACTCGGAGAGATTCTGTGACGGGATTGCTCCGCCGTTATCTCTGTCAGCTGGAGTCAAACGTTTGACTGTAATTTGGAAAAATGTTTGACTGATGAATGAACTGAGCAGCTTCTGTGACACCACTTAAAGTAAAAACTTTAAGGAAAAACTTAAAGTAAAAACTTACTTTAAGTAAGTAAAGTTGATTCATGAATCATGAATCATTTGGTTCATTTGGCTCCAAATGAACCAAATGATTTGGTTCATTTTGGAACTTGAAATGATCTTTCAATCAGTAATCAGTTTTTAGTTTAACTGCAGTAATTTGGCTTAGGTTTACATTGTTCCGTTTAGGCCAATGATGATGGTGAAGCCCTTTGTTTTATATTTTATTTTTTGCAGTATATTGTATTGACTCTGTGGCCAAACAATCAAACACAGAATCCTTTTAGGGAATTTATGATTTATTATGTCTGTTTGTTTTTGTTTTCTGAGCTACGTTGGGATAAAGCGGGTATAAATATTAAGTTTATCTTAATTATCTACATGTGAAGCTTTTCTGTAAGGACAGTGTGTAACTTATGAGTATGGGTTGTTGTGTGGCTCCTGTTTGAACCTTTCTGCTGTGCAACACAATAACAGGTATATTCAGACTGGAATGTATTAAAACAAAATATAAAGGTGACAATATGGAGAGTTGTTTTTTGTGTGTGTGGTTTGGTAAAATGGAAAGAAATTCAAGAACAAAAGCCTGATATTCTGAGTGGACATCACTGCACTGTAAAGAAAAATAATTAACCAATAATTCTCCTTACAAAGACTCCTTTACTTTTGAAACTCTCGTACACACAGACAGCAGATATGATCAGATATAAATATATTTCAATTTATTTTTCCTCATTAAAACATTACAGTCTTCACTATTTTCACACTAGAAAAGCCACAATTCGTTGAACAATAATGAATTCCTCTGTCACAAGTGCTGCTCTGTTGGGTTTTTGTTCCTGATTGTCAGCATGACTTCAGAAGTCTGAATCCTCAGATTTTTCACCGACCGTTCCTGGGTCGAGGTTAAGGTAGACGTATCCATTTTCCAAAACACCCGGCTGCCCGCCTCCCTGATAGTGAGGTGTGTGTTGGTCTGTGCATGAAGCCTCGTTCAGCTGGCGCCACGATGAAGAAGCAGCATGGGAGCGATTATGTGGGAACGTCGTCCATTCCTCCTCTGGCTGGGCTCCGCGCTCCTCCGTGATCTGTTCAGTTTTTTGTGTCGATGAGGCAGTATGGACTGATTGAACAACAGACGGACCGACCTGGCAAACCAGTGACTTTACAGCTGTGCTGCACTAGTTTCACTTTCAGCCTTCTTTTTTTTTTTTTAATAGCGGATTAGAAAAAGACATGACACCAGAAGAGGCACTATGACAATTTCTAATTCACTAGGACGTATTTTTTTAATTTATCTGTTTAGGTTTTGAGGAGCAATTTTGACCACTTTTAAATGGATTGTCATGAACGCTCAACCAGCCTTACAATGCCTTTCAAAAGTATTCCTACACTGTCATATTGCTCACATTTTGTGACTTGACTTCTATCATACACCAGTAAAATTTGAGTGTATCTTTGGTACCATAAATCCAAAAGAGGCGTGACATGCATTTGTATTCAGCCTCCTTTATTCTGATACCTTTAAATAAAATCCAGTGCGACCATCTGAGGTCATAGGATTAATAAAATGGGTGAAGTTTCATATAAATACACTCCCAATAACACATGTCAAGGTTTGTGGCTGTGTGTACAATCCTTGTGGTCAGGCTAGGCGTTTACCTTTCATGTGAACATTGATTATTGATTAGGGACAGCTGTGGAGTAAGGCATGCAGCTGCATATTGTTTAATAGATTATTTTGATTGCACATGATTTGTCAACATGGATTTCTAATCTCATTTCTCATCATCGTCACATGACAAAATGTTAAAAAAACAAAACAAAAACAAAACATCAACAGATTGAAATATTCTGCAAGGCATCGTGAAATGAGTTGACTTGAGTCAAGAGCAAATTTTCCAGTAATTTTCTCATTTTTGGTTTCTTTGAAGTATTCAGTGGTTACACTGAGATGGGGAGTGTGGTAAATATTAATATATTCCTATAACACTTGAGTACTTTTGCATTTTGACAGCAAAGGCTTGTGGGAAATCCTCAAAGACAAATTTGTGTAAAATGAGCATTTCCCTTTTTCAATCTCCATAGAAAGATTCAGAAAATCTTGGGACATTTCTACACAACAGGAGGGGGCGGGGGAAGTTACAAAACAAAATTAAAACTCTTCCAGCTGACAACACTGTACGTATCAAAAACACTGGTCTGTAAAAGAAATCTTTTTGCTCGCCACAGAGACACTTCCAAACTGACAAAAGTCTGTAGAGAGAATACAGCTGCTATAATTACAAAAACTAAAAAAAAACTAAAAACAAAACATATAACAGGTTGGAGGTAAAGTGTTTATGAACATGATTTTTGAAAAACGTTAAATCTTACTCAAATATCACAACAAAAACTCAAGTTGCTTACTCTGTGTCCTTCAGGTTTTAGAGAAACCCGGCTGTCCCTGACCACAGAATGAATCCACCACAGACATCAGGAGGTGAAATGTGTGAGTACACACGAGACATGCAACTTGCCAACCAGAGAAGCCACCAATAATACCGACTGATGCATGCATTTGTGTACTGGTGCAACCCTTACTGATAATACCGACCCCTGTTTCAAATGTTTTTAGCAAATATCTCTAGTACAGAAAAAAAAAAAACATCCATCTATCAAACTGATCCACCTGGACGTCAGAGCTGACACAACAAGATGGAACAAAAATACAAGAACATTGAACCACCGAGCAACAAAACCCCTTAATTCACACAAGAATCAGACACCTTTGACTTTTAACACCCCAGCTGCTGTTTCTGCCATGTTTTTAAATGCTTTGTGTTGTAAAAAGAAAAAAACACAAAAAACATACATCTGCCTCTTGTCTTGTATGTGTTTCAGCTTCAGCCTTTAAAATAATGTCTTTGTATGACTAAAGAAAAAGAAGAAATATTCCTAATCATTTCACATTGTGTTTCTATTTACTTTGCAGTCAGTAACCAATTGCGCGTAGAAATTGTTCATAAATTGGCTAAAAACAGAAAAATCTGTAGAAATCTTGTAGAAACTATCCAGACACTGTGGCTGTAACACTGTAAACTGAATCCATGACCCAAACCTTCATACTCTGCTAATTAGAGACAAGCTTCAAACCCAGGGAAGGGTAAAGGTCTGTTCTCTGCCTGGATGAGAGCCACACTGTTCCTAGGTCCAACAATCAGTTGGATCTTGCTATGCAAAAGCGGGAAGAGCAAATTTTCCCAGAGAGGCGGGAGAGACGTAATTCCTCAATAGTTGGAATGCACTGTCTGGTGCAAGTATTCGATTGTAGAGACAGATTTTTAAACCGTATTTTAAGACGGGATGCAAAGCTTAACAGCGACAGGCAAGGTAGAGAGGAAAAATGAAGAGTTAAGAGATCCCATACGCCACTCCCAACCCCAAACTCTACTAAACCCCATCTATGTCACGATACCACACAGCTCCCACTGGGAGCCAAAAGCAGCATAAAGCCCCTATAAGTAATACTGAAGGACCATAAATTTATGGAGGTGGAAAGAGGGACAGAGGGTTTGATGATGTGGCATGTAGTTGTGATTCAACATGGTGTTATACTACTGGTTTCCCTTTCTAACAAACAGTCAAATCATTTCGGGGTACGTTTGCCTCCTTACATCTTCATTCTCACCAAATCTAATCAGAGGGGCCTGAAAATCCCACCAAAGGATAAAATAAAATAAAAAAAAATCCGGCTTTACTGTCGATATCGGCAGGCATCTCTGGCTTTGCAAAGGCAGAACTGGAGCAACTGGGAAGCTTGGATGAAGTCACTGTTAGAAAAGGAGAATCTCTCTGTAGGCTTCATTCATGTGTCATTATGTCCGTGAGGAGGTGTACGTGTCGAGTCTGTATTTCCTGTGATCTGAAAGTTGAATCTAAAACTAACCTGAATGAGGCCTCTGGCGATTTTGAGGCAGTCTTGGTGTGACAGCAGCGAGCCCGAACGCAGCCGTTATAAAAACACATCTGCACAGACGAAAACACCTGAATACGTACATTCACATCATCCATCAGAAATGAAAACGATCAATTACTCCCCTCAATAGAGTTGTCTTTCCTTCACCTCCAAAACATTTCCTCTGGAGGATCTTTAAGGCTGTAGACCTTTTTTGTGTATATCTGCCCGTGTCAAGGCTCGATCACGTCCTCCTGAGCATGAGGAGCTACATTGAAGATTAATGATACATCCCAGCACTGACGGTGTTTTCTCAGAGTTAAGCAGCGCTCTGCTCGGGTGTGCTGGGTTAGAGTGCACCTCCGTACGCTCCGCAGTTCTGCAGCACCAGAGGCTGAAACCTTCTGGATGGTCAAAGGCAGCGGTGGGGAATTAAGGCAGAGTTTTAACACTGATTCAACAATTAAATACTTAACTCTGCTTCAGGTCTTTCGTCATCATTATTTTCAGTCGTATGTGGCTCTCTGTGATGTTGTAGTAAAAAGAAACAGTTACGGAGAGCCTCTCTTGGCTCTATTTAGGCGGTATGACAACAAGCGGAGGACCTCTCCTTGGCCTCCACATCAGAACTGGGCGTCGTTGGCGTTCGGCTTCCCCATAGCGTTTGGAGGGACTGGCTCCATGCGGCTTAGCACCCGCGGTTGTTCCTGGTACAGCCGGCCCACCAGCCGGGCTCTGGAGCCCAGAGGCTGGGCTGGATCCACGACTATGTCCACCCTCATCCGCCACTTGATGGTGTGTAGCAGGATCTTCTCCTTGGACGTGGTGTTCAGCGCCACCAGCCAGGTGGTGAAGCTCTGGTCCCTCTTGATGTTGGTCAGCAAGGGCGTGTTGGACTCGCTGACCGGCACGGCCCAGGTGACACTGGGGTAAAAGTTATCGTTCATGCTGACAGTGAAGCGGGACGGTTTGGAGGTGGGCCCCACTATGGTGACGGTCTCTGTTGTGTTTCCGTACCAGGGGTAGCTGATGCCATCGGAGTCGCTGATGGCCCTCACCAGACCTTCCCGCAGCTGAGGCAGCTCCCAGCTCGACCTGCAGGGCGACAGAAATGAAATCCCCTTCTGGGTAACCAAGCTTTGGTTTCACAAGCTCAAGAGTAAAAACAAGTAAAAAAAAAAAAAAAACAAGCAAAAAAAAAAACCTTCTGTCTGTCTGGGTAAAAAAAAAAAACCCCAATAAAAACAAAAACAGAGTACGCCCTGGATATCATCCAGAAATCTTAAAACCGCATGACTTCTCTTTAATGGAAATCAAGTTTAACCCAAGTTCAAACCTCTGTTGAACTTTTGTAAAAGATGGAGTGTAAAGTAGAAAGTCCCATTCAATGCTAAAAAATTTTGACATGCAGGCGCGGCGGTGGCGCAGGTGTAAAGTGGGCGACCCATACGGAGGACTTACATGGCCAACATGAGACATGGACAACACGGCAACATGGCAACATGGCCGTCATGGGTTTGAGCCCTGACCTGTTGACCTTTCCCGCATGTCTTCCCTCTCTCTTGTAGCCCACTTTCTGTCTGGCTGCTGTTAAGTAAAGGCCACTAGAGCTGCAGAAAACCTCAAAATAAAATAAAATAAAAGACATATATATTTGGAGGGCTCTGCTTGATCCACATTTGTTGTAAAACTGAAAAATTAATGGTTTACCAGTCAACAAACTGAAAACGTTAGCTTCATATATCATCATTCAGCAGCATTAGAACACAAAGAAATCTAGTTTTCTTCAAGCTTTATGTTTGAAGCTGAAAAAAAAAACTACTTTCCATGTCATTTTTGAAGGTGGGGAGTTAAAGTCGGAGTATTTAGCACCTACTGGTGGAGTTTTTTTTTTTGCAAACATAAAAGTCCGTATTAGACAATACTGTTCGTCATTGACTTCTTTCTGCCTGTCACTTTTTATTTCACAGACGGTTTTGTTCATTGGTCTTTGAGCACATCTCTGACTGTGTTACTTATTTGATGTCTGAGTGTTTTCCTGCAAGAATTTTAAAACCTTTTAAGGACTTTTTTTTTATCAAACTGGTTAAAGGTTATTTTCTCAGATGTCTGAGAGAACTTCAACATCTCAACCTATTTTCCACTCTTGATGCTTTATGGTGAAATTATTTTGAAATTCAGATGAAGAATCTTAAAGACAAGTGATGAATAAAGAAGTCAACAACGCTTTGTAATGTTGTTTTTGTTTTACAGGGTCAAGTTTGACACTGGAGTCAAAGTCACTTTTTCTGTAAACAGATGAAAATATAGAGGATGACTTAAAGACAAAGAGCTTTGCTCCTCATTTTATGCTACTTTGCTATTTACTATAATTTATCTGAAACACTATTTCGTTGATTTGATGTGACGACTTTGAACTCGCTCTGCAACTCAGTCAAACGTACTTTTTTGTTACTAAAACATGCAAACCATAAAATAGTAGCGCATATGTTTCTTGAAACACTGAATTAAATGTTTCCTCCTTAATTTTTTGTATATCATCTAATCCTAAACTCAATTAAAAAAAAACTGTAGACTTCTTTTGAAGGTGTAATTCTTTTATTTTGATTGTTTTGCACCTATTTTTATCCTGTATATTTTCTATAATTTTACATTTATCGTTAATATTCTCAGTCTTATTTGAAATCAATAGCAATGGTGCATGAGGGGGGGCATTTATGACCCCATTTACCCTTTAGACTTTCCAGACTGTGTGAAATGTATTTTCACTTTTAACAATTCTGTACATTATTATTATTATTACTATTATTGTTGTTGTTGTTGTCTGTTGATTTGATTAACACCGTTGTCTCTGTTGTTGGAAGTTTTTTAGTTAGTTAGTTAGTTAGTTTTACTTGGACCCCCTGGTAACAGAACAGCCTTAAAATCAATCCATCTTTTACAGCTGCATGCTAACCTGATACATTTTTTTTGTTTTGTTTTTGCCAGCGGTGCCAATAAAAATGGAAAGCACTGCAAAACCTTGACAATGCAAACCAAACTGCCGTCAGTGCATGATCGTCTCTTTGTTCTGCACGGTTTTGCTGCCCTCTCTTCCTCCACTGCTTGTCGAGCTCTTATGATTCCGAAGCCCCTTTTCCTCTCCCCAGTTTATGCAGTACACCCACCTTAGACCCGGACCCCGCAGGATTAAACACCCCCTCACATATGCCTTCGCTGATAACGCGTGTCTGAGCGTGTTTGTGGGGGACGGCGTGTCCCCGTGGGCACAGTTTGAGTGCCAGAGAGCGAGCAGCAAATGTTGTTTCATCTAATAGCAGCTTTTCTATTTACGTGCCAGAGTCACAGGAACAAAATCTGTCGGTGGGCGTCTGAATGAAGAAGGGCTGACAAGCACAGTGAACCTGCTGTGTGCACAAATGCTCCCAACTCCCAGAGCCATGCACCAGCATCAGCGTGCTGGCGCAGCATCGGCCCGGAAACTGCTCACTGTTTGCGCGATAAGCCACTCAGTCGGGGCGCGATGGAGACTCTGGTGACTTCGATGTCAACTTACATGCCGATGTCTCCGTAGGTGTTGTAAAACTCCATCTGAGTGCACGCCTGGATCCAACCCACCACCCAGGTCTCGTTGCGCGGAATGGGGGGCATGACAATCCGCGCCGCGGCTTTGAAGTAGGGCGTCTTGTATCGGAGCACGATGGGGGAGTTCTCCTCTATGACGGTCGGGCAGTGGTCTATGGTGGCGGACAGGTCATGCACCACGATGTTCTCCCGCTTGATTCGCGACTTGTTGCAGGCTATGCTCTGAATGCAGCCCATGACTGCGCAGGAGAAGGAGAACCTCACAGGCCCGGGGAACCTCGCAGCTGGCTGGGACTCGACCAGTATCAACACTACGAGGCCGTACATCAGACGAGACTGGGAGGCAGAGGTGCGTGTCACCACACTGAAGGTATACAGGTCAGAATAAGGATCGCGGGGACTTTCTGACCCCCTGGAGACTCCAAACCGAATCGAGCGCTTCTCTGCTTAGACAGTGTCAAAGGGAAACTTTCAGTTTCCTCGCACCCTTTCCTCGAGGATCTGACCCATCCTTCTGCAGCCCCTACCCGCAACCTTTGATCCTGCTCCTCCTGCCCGGAGTTGTCATGTCATAAGAGGCTCTGGGGAACCGGCGGACACCGGGGTGCCGGCTGGGAGACCCGGTGTTCGGGAGGCGGCAGCTGTGATAGCGGAAGCGGCGTCGTGCATGAGAAGATGAAGCGCCTGGACTGAACCCGAGGGACGGTTTTAGTAGAGTCCGTCATGCCTTTGGACTCGAAGCGGAGCAGACCGGGCGAAATAAAGGAAATCCGTGAAGCATCCGAACATCCGCGACGCCAGATCTCCTCTGAAGACGAGACGAATCCGCCGATCAGATTGAGAAATATCCTGGCTGGGACCACTTCCTATGGATGGATGGAACAGTATCGTGCAGAGTAAAAAAAAGAAGAAGAAACCCGGTGTCATAGTAACCGCGTTGAGCAGCATCCGAGGCATCCTCATCTGACGAAACTGCGGAGTGTCGCTGTTCACCCTGAGTGGTGCTGAACCCGCTCATGGACCAATGAACTGCAGGGGGAGACTCGGAGCGTAGGAGTCTACACTGTAGTGGATCAACGACCTGGTTCCTCCATGTTGGAATAATGCTTTCTAATCCCGCAATAATAAAAATACAAGCCCCCAGTGGATGGGATGAAGACTACACCGGTCTATAGGCGGTGCCCTATGTGGGCTCCAGCTTTCAACTTGGTTCTAATCTCATAAAGACACCTCTGGTTCATATAGTGCCAGTCTACTGTATTGCTGCAAAACATAATTTTATACAAACCAAACTGAAAGTGATGGACCACTGGTAGACAACTGCAAGGTACCACTAGAGTTTCGAATAAAAAGGCAGTTATAACAATAAATTAGAAAACGAAATCTTAAAACCATGTTCAACGTTCAACAGTGGCTGGTTTACATATGAGCTCAACTTTAGTGAATTAACAACCACTGTTATCACCCCCCATATAAATGAAGTTGTTTTAACATCAACTTTACTGGCTAGATTGTAGACTACGTTAGACTTTATTTGACTTTAGAGGTCTTCAAATTCAGACGGCGTCCTACAACTTTTAGGTAGTCTCTGGTCCTTCACACCTGAATTAAATGGCTCAATCGCCTCCTCGGTGTGCAGCCAAGTTAAACAGAGTCAAATAATGAGTTGACCTCATTATTTGAGTCAGATGTGTTGAAGCAGAGAGACGTCTAAAAGTTGCAGGATTTTACCCCTGAGCTACATTTAGCGGTTTTGGCCTAATTTTATTGAGAAAGAACGAAGGCAATAAATAAATAAACTACTACAAATAATAATAATAATAATAATAATAATAATAATAATAATAATAATAATAATAATAATAATAATAATAATAATAATAAATAAATAAATAAAAATGTCTGTGCTCTTACTTTGAAGGTTGATTGTTTACTCCGAACTGAATCGTCATTTCCGCTTTTCTCAGCATACACGCTGCTGAATCGCAACACTAAAAGAAAAACCCAGAAACGACCTGCGGTTGCCACATGTAGACATGCTGCTGTTATAAAACAGCTGGAGCTGGAGCTGGCTGGAGCTATTTCGCATTGATTAAGACAACATGGTGCGAGTCCGTTTCATTTTTCTATATATTTAAACATCTCAAAGCTAATGCTAAGCTAACCAAGCTAATAATAAAGGTAATGTGGTTTGAATAGCAAATATGTAAAGCAACGTAGCCTAGTTTTTGTTATTATATATATATAATATATATATATATATATATTATATATATGACGTCCATATTGGATAATTGAAAGCTGTTTATCCTTTTTGTACAAGCCTTTTTGTGTTTTATGTAACCTTTCTTTATTCATCAGGTTCCATCAGACTGTAAGGCCCTGATAAAAAGGTTTTATCAGCTTCAGTCTGAGCGGATAGAGACGTATCAACTCTTTGAAGAGTGAGTTTATACCTTCTTTTACTGTTTCAAGGCTTCACACTGTCGTACGCATACTATTTCTTTTTTCTGAAGGTGATACATAAACTTTAGTTAAATTTAAAGACGCTGAATTTTCGTGTAGTTTTCAAGTAAGCATGCTTTTTGTGTAAAATTTTCCACCCCTTGTTATGGAGGAACAGAAGTATAATTAGTTGCTGCTATTAGTTGGGTCATTCATTAAGGTATTGGAATCTCATTAAACGCACCTTCCTCTTGGAAATCGAAGTTAATGCAGCAATTAAATCACCGGAAACAGACATAACATTTAATGTAAACACTAAAGGAAAAAAAAAAACAAGATTAAAATAGTTTTATTGAAAAAGGTGAAAACACTATTAAAAATAGTGCACAGGAATACTTGAATTAAATCATTAATATAAAAAAAAAAAAACTATTAAATACCAATTCTAGTAATTGGGCCATGCCAACTGACTGATTTCCTGCCCACACACTTTGAGCAGCGTGTAATAAACAGAAAAGAGGTATAAATAACTCCAAAACAAAATATTAAGTTCTTTTCAATAGATAATTTAATGATTTACTAATTGGAATATTGGAAAATGTGGTTTTATTACAGTCAGATTACACATCTTTCTAATCTCTTTGTGGCATCAGATTGCGATTCTCCCATATGATGCTGTGTTGAATTTTGCGAGACACAGTTGTTTGTGATTTGCTGCTAGATTGCAAACCAATACCCTGTTTTGGAAATGGAGGGACAATTGAGGTACTGCTGTAAATGTGATGTAATAAATTAGATTTTCAGCATTTTATATATACTCTGATGTGTGATTTCTCCTTCTGCAGGAATCTTAACACAGTCAAGGACTGCAAGGAGGCTAATTTGGGTTTAGAAATCAGATTATGGGCAGCTTGGGGCTGAAATTATCTGATCTAGAAGGAGATTTTTTTAAATTATTTTTAATGTGGTACTAAAGTGTTACTTTGTTTATTAATCCTTGTTGTCCTAATTGTCAAGTCATTCAATAGTAAAATCCTATGTGAAAGTCCAGAGATTGACTGGAGATTTGGGGAAAATTATGTCAATTTTTCTATTTTCCTGACGTTTTATTTTAAATTAGTTCTGCATTTCTGTTTACTGTGATCACAGTCAATATAGCAAAAAAAATTAAGAATTATCTTGAGACTATTACACAGAATCACACAGAAATCTTAACCGTATGTCAGTATTAAACTTATTATTATTTTTTTTTGTGGCTGCTGTAACTGCTCAGAGGACACGAAGCCTACTTGAGGACTGGGCCGCATTACGACTTTGAGCACTATAAGCAGTTGGTCAACGAGATAACGCAGGCCTTCAGTGGCATTTCTAAGGAGGTTCTGGAGATCAAGGCGAGGCTTCATCGAGATTTTGACCGAGCTGACCTCTCCGAGCACATCGAAAAGCTGCAGAGCAAAGAGAAGCAGAAACTTGAACTGGTGGGTGAACGTCACTGTTAAACACAACGAGCAAAACATTCAGCCATCCATTGTCTATTCTCAAGTCTGTGCAAGGTCAAATGCTCTGAACAAGCCACCAGTTCATCACAGGACATAAGATATTCACTTTTTTTATGTTAGTTTTTATTTATTTCCTCCTTCTACTTCAGAAGTCAACATGCAAGTATTTCCTTTACGATTTAGTAGAATCGTCTTGTAAGTTGCGAAACTTTGGTAAAAATTTTTTGGACAAATTTCTCACAATATTTTGCTACAAATTTGTCCCATTTCTCCCAAAGTTACTGCTGTAAGTGAATCAGCGACAACAAAGCTGGTTTGTTCAATCTAAGGGGAAAAAGGGCTCTTTGATAGAACGTCATTGTTTAACCACCGGGAGGCAGACTTCTCAACCATCAAATTAGGTTTATCTGTATGAAACATAGCTCTCTGCTTTGCTTTCTATCAGACATTTTTCTAAGGTATTACGTTCCCAGCACTGCTGTCAGAAAATTATTTCAGAAGCTTTGAGAATAAGCAGGAACGCAAGTTTTCGTATTTGTTTTCACAGCATTTCTCAAACGGTTCTTTCCTCAACCTGCCTCACGTTCTGTCTTGTATTTTCCCTGCTTTCTGGAAGGGATGATTAGAGTTTTCTTTTTCTCGCATATATGTTTTATTCTTGTTAAATTCCTTTTATCCTTGACTTTTTACCTGCTGGTGCCTTTGAACAGACGGCCAAGCTGCAGCTGGCCAAGCAGCAGGCCCAGGATCAGCCGGAGGATGAAGGATGTCAAGAAAGAATTCAGGAGCTCAAGCACGAGTATGAGACACTTGATTAATACGTTGTTGACTTCTTTATTCACTTGTTTACTAATGTATGAAATAAATGCATTTGGTACAACTGATATGGTAGTTTATAAAGAATGTCTTTTTGTCTGCTGTTGGACAGGATCATAAAGAACAAAGAGGCTCTGAGTGAAATCATGCAGGACTTTAAATACGACTCAGAAGAGTGTGATTGACAGCCGACTCCCTGGACGTCTGCACCGGCAGCCCCCTCTCACATGACGAAACCTCAGTGCCGACGGGCCGACTTCGCACTGATGCAACTTCCATCTCAGCTCTTATTGATTGGCCTCAGGCTCCGCCCTGTTCACTGCTGCAGTCTGATCCCACCCAGGGGGGCTCTCCCAGGCCGCCTCTGTGGGTTTTTATGTGGAATCGTGTGTTTGTATTTGCTGCATTGCTCAACACATGGAATATTCATAATGTGATGAAATGTTTGTTGCAAACACCAAGATGAAATCATTTTTGGAGCTCGCCCAACTATTTCTTGCTTATGTGATTACTTTTATTTTTTAATTAATAGATGCGCTTGGACATAAGTTTGATTTTTTTTTTTTTTTTACTGGATGAACTACATAAGTAATAAAACTCGATACAAAACATAAAAACAAAAATATAATCTCTTTCAAGGTTAGAAACAATTATTGTTATTCCGACAATAAGACTTATGTTTTAAATTACTGATGCGTTACTTGAATATCTGAATATATGTTCTGAAATATTGAAGTGAACAGTGATCATTATTGTCCCTGTAGATATCAGACAGTTCCCACAAATAGCTGCAAGGGAAACAAAGTTTGATTGGGCATCCAAATGTTAACATCAAGGATAACCCAAGTAAAAAAATAAATAAAAGATCATAGCTTATTTTTATCTTCACACAGTGATGACTTATTAGGGAAAAAAAACAACCTGACCCTGTTTGAGAAAATAATTTATCTCTATTGGCAAATAATTTGTGACTTCCAGGATTTTCTAGGAGGAAAGTTGAGTCTCATTTAATTAGCCAGGTTGTTTTGATAGTTTCACCCTTATTTGAAAACTGCATGATGTTATTTTTGTCAGAAATTAAAATCTGTTTCATGATCTGACAAAATGTGAAGAAATCCATAAGGAGGCAAATAGTTTTTCACAGCACCGTATCAGATATAGTCATTACTATAGTGGTGTATCTTTTCTTCTTCTGTGTGGCATGTAGCCAGACAGAGCAAACAAACAGCTACTTAGTAAAACATGAATCCATTCAACAACTAAACATTTGGCCTAGAAAAAAACCTTACAGTTCAACTTTTCCTGATTTACATTTCAAGCAAACCCTTAAAATGTAAACATCTTTGACAATCTGTACTCTTGTGGATTCCCCCTTTAGGTTTGGGGAATAAAGTAGCTGCTTAGTTTGCCTATTCATTGGGCCGGCTCTGCTGTTTTACAGATCTTCTTAAAAGTCAGGCTCAAATCTTCAATTCCTGGACCTCTCACCAGACTGGAACCACGACGACCAGAGCAGCTCTGAGTACCCGGGCTATGAATTATTGTTTCGTGGAACCTGCAAAGAAAAAAAGTAGGTGGTTCATCCTGAAAAGAACATGAGAAAAATATGTTAAATATATAAAAAAAAAAAAAAAACTCCACTAATTACTCTGCTGGCCTCTTTTATCTCTTTCTCAGCTTTTCCTTCCTGCTAACTTTTCTCTGAGGTAATCAATGAGAATCTGTCACTCTTGGCAAACAGAGACATTACTCAGGAGACGGTTTGTGCCTTAGAAAGCAGAAAGAAAAAAAAAAACTGAGCCTTGCTGAGCGAACTGAGTTGTCAGGTGGACTGAAGGTTTCTCTGAGTTCATGGACTGAGGATGTGTGGCTGCAGGATCTGAACTCCTCACACAGGAACATTCCGAGCTATTTTTTGCAAAACGGAATCTGCACGCTGATGCAAAAAAACAAAAGGCGCACATGAGAATGGGCCATTAATTATGTGCAAATGTTTTTCCTTTGGTCTTTGTTGTGGTCATCAGCTGAGGATCACAAGTCTGCTCATTAAAATATGAAACATAATCAGGCGTCTTGACGAAGAGCACGTCCCTCTCTGCTCCCACTTCTGAGCCCATTAAAACTCAAAACCGCACATTTTTACCTGATCATAAAGCCCAGACTGAAACTCCACAGAGCCAGTTCAAAGGAAATCTTTCCTCTTTTTGCTTGTAAAAAACACTGAGCAGATGGCAAGTGGAAAAAAGAAAAAGGCAGGGTCAGAAATTCAGCTTGGCGTATATTGATAGAGTAATGGGGTGTTTGCGAAGGTCATTTCCCACAGAACAAAGGGGGGGGGAAAGAGTGTGTGTGTCGCTTACCGACCTGGTTGCGTGTTTTGTGGGTTTTCTGCAGCCACACCCTCCACTGATCGTACAGTTTGATCGACATGCTGCTGCAGCCCGAGGCGTGCTTGCGGACCCAGCCGAAGAACTGCTTGAGTTCCCGCCGCAGGGTGGAGTTCTGCTCACCGACCTTGGGGTCACAGGAGCCTCTTTGTAGCAGCCCTGGTGGGAGGGAGGAGGGGGAGGATGAGGAAGGGGGAAACCGTGGGAGAAAACGTCAGGAGCATCATGGTTAGAGTGTCTCGTAGGCAGCTTGAATATTCTCATTTATCCACGGTTTTAAAGCAAGCTTACATATATTTTTTTAAACAAAACAAAGGGTCTGGCTTGAATGCACATTCGAGTCGATATCGTTTTATAAAATCATCTTTTTTTTCTGTAATTATAGCCGGAAATATTTTGAGCGACATGTTTTCTATCAGCTGTGCATGTCTGTGTTTGTTGCTTGTTCTTCGTAAAATACCTCAAACTCAATAAGCATCTAAATTTTTAGATTTCACCACAACTGGGTAATTAGATTAAGGTCTGGACTTGGACTAGGCCATTTTCAGCCTATGTCAGGCTGTCGACCAGACAGGTTAATCCACCCCGTCCTGGTTTGCTCCGTTTATCATCCCCCCATCTTCCCGTAAACTCTGATCGGCTTCTCTGCTCCTGTTGAAGGAAAGCATCCCCTCAGCATGATGCTGTCACCACCATGTGGCAGAGTGGGGATGATGTGCAGCGTGCAAAAGAGAAAGAGAGGTTTGGAAAACATTCTAAACCACTGCAGCGTAAGAAAAATAATGAATTTATCTGTTTAGCCAAAAACTCTCAAGTGAAACATGGCAGTGGCAGCATCATGGTTTGGGGAGAGACGTATTGAGAGAAGCTGTTTTTAGCCTGATCTTCCAGCGTGGCAATGGCCCTCCACATACAGATTAAAATAATCCAATCAAAATCAAAGTTCTGATCAAATCCATTGTAGAAATTTGCTGATAATCTAACATGGAGTTTAATTTTCTTTAATGCAAAATTAAAAAAAGTCACAAACCCTGTGTCTGCATGCTGAGCCAACAGTCACATATGTCACCTGAGAGAACTTTGTTGATTAACATCAGCTTTTTTGATTTTTTTTTAATATAGTGTCATTAGCTTGAAGCAGCTTCAAGAATCTGCTTCAAGCTAAATGAATCTAATTAACAATTTATGAATTAATGATAAGTTCCTAATAGCAGAATTAAAATTAGAATAGAGGTTCAATCTTTTCTAAGTTATGCTCTTATACAGAGTTTACAATAACATTGACGCTTAAAACAGAAACACAAAGAGGTGCCATTCCATATTTGGGTTTCAGAAAGAGAATTTTGTCATCTTCCAAAATCAATCCTATATGGCAAACGACAGAGCTCGATAACGACTCTCCCCTTGCCCCCGGGGAAGTAAATACTACCATAACTTATGTAGCTCATTATCTGCTCCCAAACCTGCTTCCACTCAAACTTTATAGGCTCTGTGTGTGCCACAGACTGACAGCCAGCTCCGTAACTGGATCAATCTTTGAAGCGGACGAGAGAAATTCATCAGATGTCCCCCCGGCTCTCTGCAGTTCCCTCTAATCCTCTGAGAGAAGAGATCTCTATCTAGCCAGCAAGCCGACTGATGTTTGGTTTCCTGCGGGGTCACATGCGGTTCGGATCTTCCTGCGCAGGATGTTTAAGGGACATTGTTTCTCTGGCTTTAATTGCCAGCGAAAGGTTGATTATTAGAAAAGAACAAATGGTCCAAAATCGGAAAGATTTCAAACATTTGGACTCTTTGCAGTCCTGTCATTTGAGCATCAGAAGACGTTACCACAAAGTTCCCATAAATCTCAGTGAATGCGGTGTGACGAAGTCTGGAAAGTCCTCCTTACCTCCGCCGGGTGTGGAGGCTGCAGCCGGGTGGCTCCAGTCGCTCCAGATTCCAGGTTTCCTGGAGCCAAAGATCCCCACCGGGCTGCACCTCACCTGGACAAAGTAGACGGTCCCAGGCCTGAGGCCCGCCAGCCGGCATGACGTCAAGTTCCCAATGTTATCCACCGCCTGACGGAGGAAACAGCACCGTGATTAAAGAAATGAGAGGTCACAGAAATGCTTCTCACTGAAACAGTCTTTAAAAATGTACTTTCACTACAGGCGATGGTCAAATACTTAAACACCATCTGAAGGACAATGAGGATGAATCTAAAGTTCTGCCACGTTCATATTTCTATGCAGACAAACTCTGACTCTTAGCTAAATCTCGTCTGCTTTTTTTTTCTCTCGGTCAATCCTTTTCACTAACAGACCGTTTTATTGTAGAAACGCCGAGCATCCCCGTCTCCAAAAACATCAAAGACGCCTTTGAAGAAATTACATCTTCAAAAACCTTCACTTCTGCTGACTGCGATCAAAGCCCGGGTTCAAAAACGACGGGGTTTAATTAAAACGAAGACACGAGCGGGAAACTTCATCAAGCTGGCGCGAGGATCACCTTCCAGTCAGCGCCGTCCTCCATTCTGTAGCGGATCTGATATTTGGCCTGAAACAGGAAGTCCTTGAGCTCAGGCGGACTGGCCCAGCGGACCATCAGCTGGTCGTCGAGGCGGCCGATGCGACTCAGCCGCACGTTAGCAGGAGGGTCTGTTGTCACTGCAGGGCAAGAGAGTTGGGAGAGTTTCTACACGGCTCCCCTCACTGTGCACACTGACAGGACATGTGGGTGAAAACTGGACAGACGAAGGTAAAGCTTCTACTGGGCGCATTAGGAAAAACCGAGGAGGAACACCGTGCAATATCCATAATGTGTGTTTTTGTTTTTCAAATTCTTTACAAAAATGTACGTAGGCTGTCTGAGTTTAGCTGATGTTGAGCTTCAACAAACCAAGAAGCCTTAAAGACAGAATCCCATTAGCTACAGTTCCTCTCATGCCTTCTTCATAAATGAAGACACAAAGAAGAGCTAATAAGGGATTGTTTTATGTTTGACCAAGTTAAATAGTAAAAGGCAGCAGATCTTTGCTGTGTCATCCCAGGTCTAAAGTCATCTTAAACCCCAGATTCATGAAAATATGACAATCTCAAAGAGTTCATCTTGTCTTTCTGTGGCAGTCAGGTGGCTTGTGGACTTTGGCTCACTCAGCCGGCGTTTCCTGTGTGAGCATGGTGTTCCTCATTAAGACACAACGGGCTGCGATAAAATAATTCAGCCGCTTCCAAGGAGAGGAAACCAGAGGAAATACGAACAAGATAACAGGACAGGAGACGAAGCTGATTTATGAACCTATTAAATATTGGTTTGTAAACTTCTGCTCGACACATCCGCTGCTGCTCCCACTGCTGGTGGGTAACATTATTTATAAGGTATGTTTATTCTAATCAGAAGGACAAAGGAAATCCACACTTTGCTTTTCTGTTAGTTGCTGTAGCATAATGCAGCAGACGAATCCTCCAATTTTAACCCCAAGAAGCTTACAACCTCCAGGCTACTCTGCAGTTTGCAGAGAGGGTTTAATGCGGAGCAAAAGCTCCAGGTCTCAAATACGACTTAGAAGAATGTGGTGTTTGCAGAAGGTTAGGGGACTACACTATATTAGCGCTTAGTATTACGGCTGTAAACCTGAAACCTCAGAAGTCATTAACTGGGAGGCATCTGCTGAGCCGATACTTTTACAACAAAACTTCTGAGAGTGTCGCACCCCGGGAATTATTCTTCCTGCCTGACTGGAGTGTTGTTATTTATTGGCAGGAGATCTGAAGAGCTGAAGAGAAAATAACAAGGCAATAAATAAAGTGGTCAGACTCCTTTGTATTTCTTTTTCTTGGTTTCATTGCAGCCATTTGCTAAAGTCAAAAAAGTTCCTATTATTTCTCACGAATGTACACTGAGCGTCCCATCTTGAAGCGTAGAAATTTTTGCAAATTTATTAAAAAAGAACAACTGGAATATCATGGTCCCAAGTATTCAAACCCTTTGCAGTGGGACTCATATTTAACTAACTTTTTTTAAATTATGATTTTGGCAAATGGCTGCAGTAAAACAAAGAATCCAAATTTTAAAGAGGTCTGAATATTTTCCGTACCCAAAGATACACCAGCATGGAAAGTGTTTCCCCCTTTTAAAGATGAGATTACCAAGCTAATTTTAATACCAGATCATTTATGAAGGGGAGAAAAGAAAAGAATTAACTATGATGAACCACAAATGCTTAGTTTAATTTTCAATAGTCACACTCAGACAGACCTATCGAAATGAAGTCACTACAACCTGACTGATAGCATGAAGGAGTCTAAAAGAAAGGATTAGAAAACCGTCTTCCAGTGAACCACAGTGAGAGCCTTTATGTTGAAATAGAGAAAACAGAACAATAATTTATAAGAGATCAATTATTTTTCACATCACTGTACTTGGGCTGCTTCCTTCAACAACATTGTTGAAAGCTCCCCATATTTAATCACTTTATTATGTTCTTGTCATGTTCACCTGCTGTGTCTCTCCATGTACCAAACATTTTTCCATGACACGAAGGCCAAAGAGTTTCCTTACTGACCCACATCCAGGACGTCGAGCGAGCTGACGTCGGAGGCAGCTGAGCCCAGCTGATTGGTGGCCTCCACCCAGATCTCGTACGGTGTGAAGAGAGCGATTTTTGCTGAGATGCGACAAGCGTAACCCTTCTTCTCTGAGCTGTAATTTTCACACTCGTTTTCTCTCCCATGCCACCTGAAACACAAAAAAACCCTCACATCTTTTGCTCTGGAGATCACCATCTACCAACCCGTGACTCGTAAAGACTGATAAACTATACAAATCAGACGTTTTATCTGTTTAAGTGAGGAGCTGCCTCACCTCAGTTTGTACTTCAGGGTGTATTTGGTCGGGATGTGGGTCTCTCCTTGCCCACCGACGCCCCACCTGCAGCTCAAGTCCTTTGCGTTGTGGGACCAGCATGTTAAATTTACTGGCTTCTCTGGAGGCACTGGGATATAATTAAAGGAGCAGAATTAGGTTTAAGCAATCCAAAAAGAAGTAAAAAATTAAGTGTGCTCAAGCATGTCTGTAACTGCGTCCTTTTGACTTTTAAAAATGCAAGAGAAAAAGAATTGTTATTTCTGTTTTAATCACATCTCACACCGAGAGTGGTGCATAAAGCTGTCAGTGTGCTAAGCTGAAAACTAATTTCATTTAAAGCCAAACACAATGATGGACTTTTTAACAACGGAGTCCGGTCCTTGTAACTTCGAACTCATATTTAAAATAATTTCTGCCGATGTGTTCCGGATTTCTCGTTCCATCAAAGCTTTCCTTGAAATGCAGCATCGGTCGTGCTCCATAATCAGGAAGTTAGCAGAAGAAAACAAACGGCTTTCGAGAAGCAATTTCTTCAACTCAAATTTAAACCAAATGCAAGCAAGATTTGCCAGTTTTTCAGTGTTTCTGTTTTTTCTCTGGCAGTGCATGGTGGATTTGAGGAAATCATCTTGATCCAAATAAATATCTTATTTCTATTTAAATGCAAAAATTCAAAACAAGTAGGCCCAAGGATCGGAAACAGCTGCGACAAGTTATCAAGTTACAACTTGAACGGATGGATGTTTTAAAAATAATTCTCAAGCTAGCTCAGTAGTATTGGACAGATAGAAAATCAGATCACTGATTTTCAAGTCAACTATGACCACCTTCCCAGTCCCTGCCGAAAATAAAGTATCCCCACAGCATGATGCAGCCTCCACCATCATTCACAGTGAGAATGGTGTATGATCTTCATGGACTTCTTCTGCTTTGTTTTCTCTCAAACTTTTCTTCTGGCCTCTTGATGTGAAATAGACAATGAATATTTAACTAGATTGTATTTAGTCACAGAGAGATTTCAATTTTAAACCATGTCTTGGTTGCCTTCCACTTTATGATTACACAACATTCTGTGTTGGTCTGTTGCGTAAAATTCCGATAAAAGCGTCCCAAGTTTGCTTTTCATTGAAAGATCACAAAATGTGACCTTCAGGGAAGATCAAGTCTCTATACACACTTCCCACATGGAGACAAGAACCAGCGAGGATCCGTCCGTCTGCTCCGTGACACAGCAGGTTGTCCCCGGACTTCTGCCGGGAGCCGTTCAGGCTGAGGAGCGCGACGCTCAGGATGTCGGAGGACACGACGCTGTAGGCGCTGCTGGACAGGCGGACTCCGTTCAGAGTCCAATACAAGGAGCTGGCGTGGAGACCCAGCTCCGGGCTGAGCGTGCAGGAGGCCGTCAACCCAGAGCCAGTTCTCAGGACGGGATCCTGAGGAGAGATCACGGCAACATCTGGGTGAAGGAAGCACAGCACACAAGCTGTTAGGCCGAGCTAATTTTTAAAACACTTTCTGTGTGAGCAAGATTTGATTCTCAGTAAATTAGACAATACAAAATTGTTTCTTCTGTATATTTATGTCTGGATATTTAGCAATTTTTCTGTGTAAAAAGGAGTTCCTAGTATTGCATAAAACCTTGTAAAATACGTTGATGGACTTATGAGAAGATGTAAAACATTTTTCATTTATTATGAAAAAGATAAACATTTTATGTCAGCAGATGCTTCAGGAACTTTCAGTTTTGTTATCAGCACCTTCATATTTCTCTAAGGTTATAAACATTATGTTGGATCCCAATTCAGCTGCTTCTCAAAATAGGAAATAAATTATATTAATTTCACAAAAAGCTTTATAAATGAGAGAAATCATAAAGTAGCTTCTCACTTGGCCACAGTCAAGCATCTGGAAACATAGCAGCACTTTCAAAAGAAAAAACATTCGGAGTAACTACACACCAAACCTAAATACTACCTTTTTTTAAGCTATTCTTTAATGTTGATTAATTCTCAGTAAACCTTTCATTATTAATGATTAGTATACAGGATTACAGGCTTTTTGTCTGTAGTGTTTCTTTGGTTTCAGTGTTTTTAACTAGAGGGATCCTAAGGAGACATGGCCACGTTTTAAGAGTTCGTTCATTTTAGCAAAATGTTTTTTTCTTTAATTTTTAGAGCTCATAGTCACACCGCTCCACAACAAAGCAGGAGCTCAGATCTTATTTACATATTCAGCTCATAACAAAGAAGATTTATGGAGCCACAGCAGTTACTCAAAAAGATTCCTCAGATTTTTCAGAAAAAAGTGTTTAGCTTTCCCCCCCTCCCCCCCCAACACTAGAACCACCTGTAAATGATAAAGATTTCTTGCCTGATCGATGTCCATGAAAAACTTTTTGTTGAGTTTTAAAAAATGTATCTGGGTTTTATTTACCGGACTTCGGATTTGTTAATTTTTTCATGTGTCTCTGCACTTTTAAAATCTGGTCATAATAATAAAAATACTGACAATAATAACCCATCCAAGCGAAGAATAAGACATGCTCCACGTTGAGTACAAATATTGGAAAAGATTTCAATTTTGTCTGAAAAATGCAAATAGATCATTGCTCAGTCAAAAATAAAATTTTTCTTTCTTAAAATATTTCTCCATGCTTTAAAGTGTAAATAGAAGATTTTATTAGGATAAATTATACTGTTTTGTCGCGCTGTACAACTGTTTTGAATTTCATTTTGCTATAGATGAATTGTTAAAAAGTTATCCTTTGTAATTCATTAGTTTCCAGAAACCCCCCCCCCAACATAAAATTAAAATAAGACAGCTTGCTCCACTGGCCATGCAAAATAAAGTTGCACATTTAAAGTGCAGTCCACTCAGTGTTTGTTTACCTTTTCTAAGTGAAGTAGTGATAGCTATTAAATGTGAGCAGTGTGTGACAATGAACCAAATAAAAACAATAATGTGGTAGAAACAACATCAGAAATGTTTATCTTTTGAAGCGTGGTTCTGTCCGTCTGCGTGGATCCTAGTTTGGAGCAGCAAAAGATAAAAACCACTGATCCCTTACGTGTTGAGGAGAGCAGCACGTCTGGAGCGAGGAGCAGCAGAAACATGAAGAAAATCATAGTTTGGAAGATGCTTCCCTCTTGCTTTCCTGCGTCTGTCTCTTCGTCCCTCACTGGACGGATGAAGCGGAGGGAGGACTTGTGCAGCTTCCCAGTTTGAATTCTTGTGACAAAGAAAAATAACTGCTTGCAATCTGAGAAACACAAGTTGTACCTCGTCGGGTCTCCAGCTGCTGCAACACTTAGGTTGGGTTTCCTCCTCCGACTCAGATCTTTAGTGTTTCCAAGCCTGTTCCCTCCCAAATACTCACACAGACACACACACACGCATGCACGCACGCACGCACACATACACACACCTCCCCTGATGTTAAAACAAGTCCTTGGCATAGAGAATGACAACCAATTCAGGGAAATGAAACAAAACATATTTTCATTTTAGAAATATTCTTTCTAACATAAAAAGCAGTCAGGTAATTATAGGGTTAGAATAAACAGAAAGATTACCCTGCCACATTGGCTTGATGGAATTTCTTTATTCTGATTTTTGAATATTGGAAGATTTATCCTCACATTAACCTCTTGGTTCTGTCTCTTCCACAGATATTTTTTGGTATTAAGATCAGAACTCGATGCTCATTTTCTGTTTGGGTTCAGTTCACAGGTCATCATTCTGAAATTACAAAAAAAAAAAAAAAAACAACAAAAAAAAACAAAAAAGAAAACCTGCTAATTTAAATTTTGAAAAAGGAGAAGGTAGTAAAATAATAATTGTTGTGATTCATCTTTTTTTCTTATGAGAAAAAGAACCCACAACAGAAACAGCAATATTTCTGTTGCTTATACACAGAAATATATGTTTTATGCATCCTAAATCAGAATGTTCTACATTGGTATGGTAACACACAGTTTGATGTATTTTAAAGAAAAGTTGTTTTTTAGTCCAATTATTCAACAGCTCACACATTAACTCAAACATAAACCAATCTGAGAGGAACCTTTACTTTTATAGAACTTAAACAGGAACCTCTGACGCACCAATTTCTTGTGTTTATTGGTGGGAAACTTCTGAGAGAATCAAGGTATCCACGTATTTTGCCATTCATCATTTTTCTAATTCAGTATTTCCAAGTCTTGGTCATTATTTTGCTGTCCATGTCTTATGTGTTTTTTTCTGCTTCAAACACATCTGCTTTCAGTTGATGGGTCTCCAGCAACGTTATTTCAAATGTGCGTAGAGAAGAACAGAACACATAGTTGATGTTACCATCATACAATAACTTGCAATTAAGTATTGGCAAAACTCAATGTAATTTTCACAGGTGGCGGAGCGTTGTTGTAGTAACTAAAAAAGTTACTTTTAATGTAACTTAGTTACTGTACAAATCAAGTAATTAGTAATCTAAGTTACTTTTTCAAGGAGTAATCCTGATAGATAGATAGATAGATAGATAGATAGATAGATAGATAGATAGATAGATAGATAGATAGATAGATAGATAGATAGATAGATAGATAGATAGATAGATAGATAGATAGATTAGCTGTTTAACTGTTTTTTTTCAGCAGGATGAATAATTCCTGCCAACATCATCTTTGCTTACCATCTTCTAACAGTTTGTGCCAAAGTCATCAGAGGCACATTTCACACTGCAGTGAAGGCTGCGCTGCAGGTTCGGTTTAAGGAAGAACGGCGCGTGCGTGCGCGTGTACGTGCAAGAATGGTGATGATGCGCGTGACGCCACGAGCAGGAGCTGATCGGAAGAGCGGCAGACAGACAGACAGGACCCGAGCCGAGCCGAGGCAGCAGCAGCAGCAGCAGCAGTAGCACCATCCCAGGGCGCTCAGTGCGGGTTGAAGGCCGACTCTCCGCTCCTCTCTCCAGGCTCCCTCAGATGCTCCGGTTCGGCGGCAGCATGCGCGGCTGGTTCCCCGCCCTGCTCTCGGTTCTTCTCGCCGGGCTCGCCGCCGCGACGTCCTCGGATCTGTTTGACAACCAGCTGGGTGACATCAATTACTGCAAAAAGCAATGCCAGCTCACCATCAAAAACAAGAGCCCCGCTAAAGTAAGTCGCTCCCGTGCGCTTAGCTGCCTTTGAGGGGAAAATCCCGTGAGCTCTGGGTGAAAACGATCCTTATGATTCACGTTTCATCAGCGACATCAGCGTCTTTTGTAGCGAGCTGTTTTCGGTGGTTATAGTGTGAAGAGCGAGGAGCTGAGGCAAACGCATTTCTGCGCAGCCCGATCCAGGCTCGGACATTTCTCTGCATCTTCTTGGATGCGCTTTACGGCGCGCGCAATTAGGCCGAAAAGATGCGGCTCATCTTCGTCTGCGCCCTGGAGGCAAGTCCAAGATGTGGACTGCATCCAAGGCTCGTCCCGTGATTTAGCCCAACCAACACTGCACCATGATCACTGATCACAGATCAGGATCAGGGGATACCAGTTAGTGACAGACTGCGGTTCTGCGCACAGAAAGGAGGCCAAACTGGACCCGAGCGGGATGCGGGGATGAAGGACGTTTTCTTGTGGTTCCTTTGATTTAATGCGGCTAAATCCGCGCTCCCCTCCCTCTGCTTCTCTGCTGCCTCCAGGTGTGGTTCAGACATCCGGCAAGGCTGCGAGGAGCAAACCTGCAAAGCGGGCTTTATTTGCACGCTTGAGAACTGTGCGACGCGAAAGAGTAAGGATGTAGGCTTATAATGCCGATGAGGTCCGATAAACAAATCGGACTGCTTTTGTGTATAGTGTTTTGGGAAATACATTCCATCCAAATATTGTTTGCTGAAAAAACCCCGAACAGTTCTCATTTCGGCCTTCTCCGAATCATCAACAATCCCCCAGAAAAGATGCTGAAAAAGCTGCAGCAAATATTTCAGAGGATCTCTTTGTCTCTCCCGTGCTCGCAGTGGACGCTAGAGGGTGCTGTTTCTCCAAGTAGCGGAGAAAATTGAGACCCTTTCTCCCCGCGCTCCCCCCACCCACCATCACATTAAACTTTTCACAAGTCTAAAACAGCCAGCTCGCTCATTACCACACGTTTCCCCTGACAGTGTCTGGAAGTCTGTTATAAACTGTATATGACAGCCCATAATATGACGGGCGCACTGTGTCATTAACTGATGCCGTGCTCCATCCGTGTCTCAAACACAGTGAAGTGGACTTTCTCCCAGACTACCAGGGGATGTTTCTAATTTTGTTTCCCTCTCTGTCTGGCTGGTAGGACTCCATAATGAACGCCTGTCACCGCGGCTGCCGCCTCTACTCCATCTGCCAGTTTGTCAATGGGGACGCCGGCTTTAATACCAGCAAGGAGGAGTGTCAGGGAGGTGAGTCACTGAGGCAATCTTCACATGGGACTGTTTGTCTTTTTTGTCCCCAGATAGAATAATTTCACAGACATCACTTCACTGATGGAAACATAAGTGACCGATGCCGCACATTTGGGTCAACTTGGCGTTTTCCTTGTTGATATATCAAGAGGCTTCCCTGCTGCACCTTTTTCAACTGCCATACTGAAAATCAATCATGTGATTTGCCATCCACGCAGGTGTTCGGTTTCAGCGGAGAGTGAATTTTCTCCGCAGTAGCCAGCAGACGCAAATTCTCCCTTGTTATTGTGCAGCCCGTCCTTTATTCTGTCAATTTTTATTATTATATATTTTTTTCTTTACAATTGTCCTCCTCTTTTTCTGTGCAGCTTGCCAGGAGGCATACATCAAGCTGCTGGAGCAGGAGGCCTGCAGCACCGGCTGTGCCAGCCAACCCTCTGAACCTGAGATCATGAGGAGGAAGGTGAGGGAAGGCAGCTCTGTACACAACAAATTCACACTCCCATACCTATGTGCTGCTTTTCAAAACGAGCATGACTCACCAGTCACCGCTGAAAATTACCATCACAGACATGCTTGCATACACACTGAGGCTTTTCTGGTTTAACTGTTTGACCTGTTCTTGTCTCTTTGGCAGCTGAGGGCCATGACCTTGCGCCCGAAGCCCCCCTCTGTGATGGAGGCCGTGTCCAGCTGGTGCAATGACATCGTCAGCTCGGCCCAGAGCTTCATCTCCTCCACCTGGACCTTCTACCTGCAGGCCGACGACGGCAAGGTTGTGGTTTTCCAGGTAAGAGGCACAGACCAGATTTTAAAAATTCTTTTTAATTTTAAAGAAGAGAACTTTAATATGAAGTAATTACTTACGAGGAAGTTATTTGTTTTTATATTTTTATAAAGCCGTTTTTTGCAACTAAAAATGCTATTTTCTTCTACTTTTTCAAAACCAACAGAAGCTTATTCACTTATTTTCAATTCAGTAAACCGAAGCCACTTCACAAGGCAGACACATCCAATTCTTATTTGATTTCTTAGCAGAGCGGTTTGGTTTAAACTCGGCTCACATCAATCGAATTAATTCAAAACTACTGCAGTGAAATAGACAAGTGAAGGCACTATCATTGCGCTGTGAAATGATTTCACTCTCTCACAAACTCCTGATGTGCTTTTTCCTCACACTTTAATATTTCAAATGATCGAACACATTTGGAGAAAACATGGAACTGTGATGAATCTTCCCAGGAGTTGCTGGTTTGCCAAAATTCCTTTAAGAGTATGTGGACGAGTCAGTCAGGAGGTCTCAGTAAAACCCAGAACCACATCTGAAACTCTGCAGGCTTCACTTGTCTCATTTAACATCAGTGTTCAGGATTCAACAATAAGAAAGACAGCGCATGTAAATTACATCCATCGTGTTCAAAGGGGAATCAATGCAAACACAAAGGATGCTTCTCAAATTTACCAAAGCAAATGTTGATTCTCCAGAAAATTTCCCTAAATGACTAAAATGTTTGTGAATCTATTCTGCGGAGAGACGAGACAAAAGGGAACCTTTTGGAAAGTGTGTGTCATGTCACATCTGGCATAATAGTCCAACATTTTTCACACACAAAAAAGATCAAATTAATTGTTAAATATAGTGGAGGTAGTGTGATGGTCTCTTCATGCTTGTAGTGTGATGGTCTCTTCATGCTTCCTCAGTTTAGGGCCTGGTTGACCTACTGTACATAATTCTATTAGAATTAGAATTGGCCCTGTCAAAAATCAAACCTAAATCTGTAAGATTTGAAATGTAAAATTTACAGGAACTCTCCTTCTTATTTGACTCAACTGGAGCTATGTCGCAGGAGAAAAACATGTTTCAAAATTTCTGTCTCTTAGTGTGAAAAGTTGGAAGAAAAGACCCCAAACATTTCCAGCTTTATCTGCAGTGGAAGGTGGTTCTATAAAGTAGAAGTGATCTGAATATATATAAACTCCACTCTTTTCAGGTTCTTATTCTTCTCCCTTCCTTTCTCAATAACCCTTTTCTTCCACTTCGTGATTATGTTCTTCTTTGGGTTGGTCTATTTGTAGAAAATACATTGAAGTTTGTGGTTGTATTTTGCAAAAAAAATGTATCAGCCCCTTAGATTCTCTAGTTATTCTATGGATCAAAATGAACCATAACCATTAAAAAAAAAAAAAAAAAAATCATATGGTTGTAATTTGGGGTTTAAAGGAACTCAGCAGACCCCTGCAGATTATTTGATGCTGTACTCTGTTTCCTGTTAAGATTGGGAATTATACCCTCGACTCTATGCCTCTCTTAAGGTTGGGTGAGTGCCAGCAGCTGTCGCACCCCATTTAGCAGTCATGATGTACTGAATGTGCAGCGTGAGTGAGCATGCAGCTGGGCAGGGAAAGGTGGCTGAATTGTGACAGTGACAAGCTCATTTCTTATTCTCACACAACTTTAAATGTTTTAAACATCCTCTTACACGATGCCACGACACTCAGCTTTGTACCCTGATAGCCTCATTGGTGAAGTCACAACAAAATGGGACACAATGCAGAATTTAACAACCGGAGGACTGCTAAAAATAAAATGTGAATGTTTCAATTATATTATTAGAAGTAAATTCACACACTACAGAGAAACTTTTACCAAAAATCTTAAAGAAACAGCATGTATATTAGTTATAGCTTCACGTCCCTGAAACATTTTGAGCAGTTGTTCTTAAGCGACGAGGTAGGTGTATTTCATTTGAGATTGCGTCCAGATAAAACATTCTTCGTCTTGTTTAACTTTGAAAAGTAAGGTTCATGCAACTTTATTTATTTATTTATTTTTACAAAGATGCAATGTTGCTTTCTAGAGGAGTTTTAAGAATCTTAAACTAAAGTTAACACAATAAAACACCTATTTATTGAAGCTGTAAAAAAAGTTTAAACCACCAGGCTGCACAATCAAACCCTGCAGTTTAAAAAATCTGACCAGAAACCTGCATCTCTGGCAAGTGTTTTTTTTTTTTTTCTTTTTTACTGTTTGGATGCATGGATGACAGTTTTAGCTGCATAATTGAACGTTTCAGAGGGAAATGACGGTGTTTATGTACTCTAACCCTCACAGAAGAGCTTCTGTATGAAAAGAGTCCTCTTCATGTGGGAATTCAGAATTGCGTCTGAGGATTGGGCCGCTAACTTGGCTGTCGGGCAATGCATCCTTCTCAGTTTGCTTCTAGACTTGGTGATGGATGTTTGCATGCAGAACAACACTGTGAAGGGAAGCCTGCCTCAGCAGGGCTGTAGGGAACTTATCAGGCCTATGTTTAGCTTGCAGTTGATACGCTGCCAAAAATGTGACAGGTTCAGACTTTAAAAAGCCCCCCAAAAAAACAAAATAAAAAAACCTCTAAAAAAATCCAACACACTGAGGGATGGCAAAGGTGGGAAACACTCTCTGAAATACAAATCAAAGTATGAGAATATCCACAAACGGCTGACAATCTACAAGCAGCCGTTGCTCTGGTTGTATCTAACTTTGTTTTCAGAAATGCACATTTGAAATGAGATACCAGATGTTTGAAAAACAGCTATCCCCCTCACCCCCCTCTCTGTCATTAAATTAGACCACACTTTTTTTTTAGGATCGTTAACATGACCATGACCATAATTTTAGTTGTTTCTGTTTGCTAAATGCCAAAATAATGGTAAGCTTTGTAGGTTTCCATTTGGTAGCTTTGCCTTTTAACAGTATAACTTGGGTGGACTTTCTGGGTGTCCTTTTACAAGAGTTTTACTATAGTTTGCTGAAATTTTGGCCCATTCTTGATAAAACTTGTGCAACCGAGTCAGTTTTAAATTTATTGTCTAACTAGAAGACCCATTTGTATCCAACTAAAAGTTTTTTCTCATCATAAATCAATGTACTTTTATGAAGTAGCCAACACTTGTCCCTCCTGCAGCAAATAGGCCCATCTGGGGATGTGCTTAGCAAGTTAGCAAGGCTGTAAATGTTACAATGTTTGGTTTTTAGCACTTATCCCAATGCAAGTAAACAATAAGGAAAGGTAGAAGGAACACTCAAAAGATCCCCCAGAACCGCACAGCATTCTGGGGGATGTAGGCAAAGGAGAAGCTTTGACTGCTCAACCTCTGACAGGCAGCTAAGGGAGGTTGGTGGCATCAACAAACTCACTTGCTCTTTGGTTACCAAGCAACTACCTGTTGAGAAACTTAGGGTTACCTAGCAACATCCTTCTGAGTAACTTGTAGTATAAGGTTTTACGATCGAGGTTAAAGAAAAACAAAAAAAAACAGAGGAATGAAAACTGTGGATTCACCACCAGTTTGGCAGTATTTCACATATTTAAAACAAAATAAACCCCCTAATCAATAATTATCGATATCGACTGATATGAAAGACTTACATTGTGATACATTGCTTAGCCATATTGTCCAGCCCTAGTGTGTGTATATATGTACATATCTGATTTCAACTATATGAGTGGAAGACACTTAGCAATGTCTAAAATGTAGCCAAGAAATATTCATTTAAAAGCCATGAACCCTTCAGATAAGGTCTCCTATTCCAACTCTTTATAATACAGAGTACATTTATCTCTTCTTCTGATCATTTCAGTCTACAGCACACCAAAATCACCCATATACCTTTTCTTCTCATAGCGTTTTACACTTGTGCTACATCTGGTTTCAATGCGCTCGGTCAGAAAAACATGACTCATGAGAGCTTTCCTAAATTCAGTTGTAAAACTGCCTTTTCATTTTGGCATTTTGGGAGGTGAGCTAACCTTGCATTGCGATTCCAGGACGCTGCAGCACTTTGTTGTCTCAGACTAGTGGTTGGGTTTGGTTGGCGCAAACCAACATTCTGGTGCTCCTATAGGAGGTTCAGAGCCGGATGAAAACATAAATTATTACATGAACAGGAAAAAAAAAAAAACAGTTGGTAGAGTTCAAGCTGCAGCGGGAGATGATTTACCGTTAGGTGCACACATGTGTGTGTTGTTGCTGAGGCCAGCAACACTATTATTAAAAGTGACTGCAGCTGCTGCTGTAGGGAAAAGAGGGTCAGCAGAGGGAAAGCAAAATCCTCTTTTAATGAGTCCTCTGGGTGAACCAAAAAACACAACAGTGAAAACAGTGACGACAGGCAATCTGTGTGTTTAAGATGTTTTTTTTTTTTTTTAGAAGCTACCTCAGTATGAAGTTAAAACCCATTTAAGTGCGCGAAACGAAATGAAGGAACACAGAAAGCCTTAAATAAATAAAAACACTGTCCTTAATGAGCTTAGGGAAAATTATTAGTGCTCATAAAATTCTGATGTTAAATGGAAACTTTTAGTTTACCAGAAAATTGTTGTATTCAAAAAGTATGTGTGCCTTCCCTCTTCTGTATCGTCAACAATTTTTTTTGTGGGATTAAAAGGTAATCTGAGTTAATGCAAAAATCCATCTAGGGTTTTTTTCAAACCAACCTGGCCCTTTGTGAAAAAATAACTGTGATAAGTAATGTGCTGTTGTTTTCTCATGTTAATTTTAATTATTTTAGTTTAGACGCATTGACTTTCAACCACAACCAGCCTGTTTAAAGTTATGCCAGAGCAGGGAAAGTTAAATTTCTATTTTTTCCATTTGTAGACATATCTCACTTTGTTTTACTGAAGTCTAAAGGCTTAGAAAGTAGAAACATTGCTTTGGTTTCAAAACAATGCTCAGCTTTGTTTTGGAAGTAATTTTGGAAGAGTCATTTTAATAAGCAAAACACACAAAAACTTGTATGGAAAAGACATATTTTTTGCATCAGAAGCTAAAGCTGTCAACCCGATCTTGAGGGATGCCATAAAGGTTACAAATTATTACCTATATAAATCTTGAAGAACAAGGGGCTTAATATGGTTTGGTATGATCTTTGAAATTTGTTTTAAGTGGTTTATCAATCTTCTGTTTAGCATAATGGTACAGATCTGAAATCTACATATTAATGGAGAAATTTAGAAAGTTGTGCATGTAATTGGTGAAAGTTTTCTGTCTGTATTTCCACTCGTGGTTAAATATCTCTCTGCTCTTGTTTATTGTGACGTCAGAGCCAGCCAGAGATGGAGTACTCCATGCCTGAGCTGCAGGCTCCTCGATCCAGCGTGGCTGACAAACCCTGGCCTCAGGTCCACTCCCACACCCAGAGACCCCATGGTAGGAACATTTTCACAACACTTACAGTCATGTCACTTGGATCAACAATTTGGCTGTAACAATCCAGTCCATCGAGCTGTCCTGACCCTGATTGTCTCTTGCATGAAATCCCAACATACTGCGTTGAACGTCGTTGGTGTAATGTGGCAAAATGTGAAAGAGTTTAGTGAGTGTTGAGCATGTCAAACAAAGCGGAGCCTTTTTCTACTTGTCTGGCAGGCGTTAAGGGGCGAGGAGAAAAAGGAGCAGGCAAGTCAGCGATCAAAGGGAAGCACCCCATCCAGCATGCAGATGACGCTGCAGCTGACCACGACTTCCTAGGCTGCATGTCAAGGTCAGAAACCTTTGAGAGAGAAAAAAATATAGATTTTTGGTGACCTGATTCACACGATTAAAGGATTCACAACTTGTTTGTATCAAATCTTATTCATGTTAAATTTGAGATCAGATACTTTCCACCCATTCCTTGTTCTTTTCCCTCCTATTTGGTTGTAGCTTTTGATAATGTTTGTGGCATCAGTCCACAGTTTGAAATGCCTCCTGGTGGTAATATTTGACTGAAAAAATTAAAACATATGATTATAACTGGGAGTATTTCCATATCTGGACACCAATACTTGTACTTACTTGACTGCACTTGTTGGCTTGCAGTAAATGAGTGATAACGTTTAACAGAGAATGTTATGTATTTTTTACAGGTCCAGTTATGAATTTTTCTGTGGTTTTTTAAACATTTTTTTAGTGTCTCAGTGTCAGTCTCCCTCTTCCTTGTTCCAGACGCTCAGGTCTTCCGCGGTGGATTTTAGCCGCTTGTCTCTTCCTGTCCATCATGGTCATGTTGTGGCTGAGCTGCGCCAGCCTCGTCACCGCACCAGAGCAGCACATCAAGACGCAGGTACTTAATTCAGAAGAGTATCTCCATGTTCTGTCCCTGCTGTGTTCTCCTCCTCTGCCTGCAGTTTTAGTGAAGCAAACTAAAATCACATCAAAATCACCCTAAACACAGTTGAAAAACCCCAGACAATTTTTTTGGCCAGTGCAGTCATGTTCTCTTTGCTATTGTCTACTTTTCTTTTGCGTTTCTCAGCTGAGCATCAATGGAGATAAGGAGTTCATGGAGCATGTGCACAAGGTCAACCCTTTCCATCTGAGCTCCATGATCACCGTCAGTATGAAGCAGTCGGAGGAGACGCAGGAGGCAGGCCCACTTCCGGTCAAAGTTGATCTCAACAAAACCTGCATTTAGAGAGAAAGCTGCCGTTTCTTGTTACTTTTGGTAACCACGTGTAAAACATGTGGCCTGTCATCAACGCGCCACTCAGCAGAGTTTTTAAAATACGTTTAATAAAAAGCACGGCTCCATGTCCTGTTTACTCAGAATGATCAATAACATCTCGTGTCAGCAAGATGTTTTTTTTTTCTCTTTTCTTCAGTTTTTCATTGTACAGTCCACTTTTCTGCAAGTTCATCCTCAGATTATCATTAACGATCCGCTTCGGTCACCGCGGAGAGATGCAGCCTCGTCTCATATCCACACATGAGACGAGCAGAGACGATAGATTACAGCTGAGAGCTCCTCTGTCATTTCTAATGTTGGGTTTGGACAAACGCAGAGATTTGTGTTAGATTTAATTTATCTCACTTTCGCAGAGTTGGGATTAATTAAAATGACTCGAGAGATGAAAAGCTGAGGGAGCGAGGAAGATGAATGAAAGGTGAGCAAAGTACTTGACAGCACCGCAGGAAACAAACACAGTAACAAATACGCAGTTTATGATCTGTTTACATAATCAGCTTTATGAGCTCTTCAGAACTATCGCCTTTGCAAACGGCTCTGAAATTGAAAATCCTCTTCTTGACATCGTTCTCAGGTGAGTAATCCTTACCAGGGAGACAAAAACTAAATTAGCATCTTTCTGTAATCTAATTCCTGTGTGTGAGTGTTTGGATAAATCTGCAACAGCACTCATTCATCTGCGGAGAACAAATTCAAACGACAGCATCTGGGCGTGCTGACTGGAAACGCGAAAGGCTGAAGCTGTTATTTATTTTCTTCCCTATTTATCCTGAATCATCGACATAAGTAATCCGCTGAAGTGTTACTGAAGTGCCGTGGACATTTAATGCATCACACAAGTGTAAATGCTCTTTGTGTATGACCATTACAGCACAGACCTTACAGAGAAACACACGGGACAAGACGGCACCAGATACTGTATTAATATAGCTATGATTATTATGATTACTATGGCTCTTATATCACTTCAAGACTTTGTAGCTGTTACCTGTGCCATGTGCTTTCCAATAGCTGACTATTTTGTATGTCCTAGGAGCACATATTGAAGGGTGACCCCTGTAATAATGTGTAATGCAAAGCTTTGAACATAGACCTTTGTTATTGAACAGAATTGCACAGTCTTAGAGAAGATATTTTGTTTTTCCTCTCCGTGCTTTTGGTGTCCTGTAATGCTCTCTTTTAAACCCCGCTATGTATGACAATTAACCATGCATGCAAGTGATAAATCCTTTTTTTTTTGTTTGTTTGTTTTTTAGATGATAGTTTGTTCTAAGCACTCGCCATGCCAGTAACGACACTTCTCTATTGTGGACTTGTGATTTTTATTTTTATTTTCTGTTTTATGTATTCATATTTACAGTTAACCTAAAACGTATAATAATGACTTAAAGCTAGGACTCTTATTTTAAAAAAAGCTATCTGATCAGTATATGTGCAGCTTCGAGCTCAAAGTTACAGGATATGAATTTCAAACTGTATTTGTTTCTTTTTACTGTTCATTTCCAATGGAACGATACAACATGATGAAATAAAGTGTTTTCACTGTAACTCAATAAAATATGCAAGCGGAGGTTTTTGTTTTCATTAGTAAGAAGAATATTTAATAAATGGATGATTGACATTATAGATTCAGCGTCTGTGTTTTTCCTTTTTCAAAGTTTAAACTACTTCTTATCACTTGCAAAATGTTCCTTGCTTGCATAAATGTGAGAAACAAATGGTTCTGTGCAAAAGTTTTAACTCAGTCCTAATTTGGTGATACTTCCAGGAAGCCAGAGGTCCCTGTATTGTTATTTAAAAGTCATTGTAGGTTTTCTCTCATTTAAGCTCAGATAATTATCTTTCAATTATCTCTCAATTGAAAGAACCAAGAAAAAGTCCTGGGTTTTAAAAACACAGCTAGAGCAGATAGACAATGTCTAAATATAATGTCATGAAAAATGAAAAAGGCCCCTGCAAAGATCTAACTTGCTGCTTGAGATATGTCTGGAGTTGCTTTTAAATAAAGTAATGCATCACTTCTAAACCCATTCAAAGACCATGTAGTGCTACCCTCGCCTGCATGTTGGTGGGGAACATGGTATTAATTATCTTATTTAAGAGCATTTTGACATGTAGCAGGGGAGGAATCTGGAATCAAACTCGCAACTTTCAGATTCCTCTCTTGCAGTTGAGTCAGAGTCTCCTGGATTGTTGTGGTTCTCAAACTTTCTACAAGTTCAGCCTGAGTCACTGCAAGATTTTTGAGGTCATTTTGTCAATTTAATTTCCTTCAGTCTGTTTTAATTAAAATGTACAGTAGCATTTCACCTGTCTGTAGTTATTTTACTAGTCACTGTGAATTTCCTAGGAGTTTAATCTACAAAAATCAAAAATGTAATTAAATCATAGAAACAAAATGTATTTATGCCCAGGTAAAATCCTATAATGTAGTGTAATTTGCAATGGTTTGCAATACACTGTGCACAGACTTTTTAAAAATTTAAAATGACGTTATTTTAATTTACCTGTTGAAAAAGTTTCAAAACTCCAATCTCTTAAGATGCTTATTATGTATTAAAAGAAGATAATTAGTTGTTCAATACGATGTGCAAGCAGTACAACAGTGTAACTCTAAAACTTCAATTTAGCCTTTACCTTCACCTCAAACATTAAAATTAGCAACTTTTCAAAATTGAACAAAACTGCTTGACCTGAACAATATACTGATATGTGAGGATATATTGATTTGACAGTAACATTCATTTAAAGTAATAAAAGCTTTGTGCAAAAATAATAATAATAATAATAATAATAATAATAATAATAAACATTCAGCCAGAAATTGATTCAAATGGCGTAGTAAATAAAAAATCCACTTGGGGGCAGCAAAGTTCATGAAGTCTGACTAGTTCTTCGCCTTCCTGTTGTCTGTTTTTATCATATATAAGAAAATCTAAAGCAAAACTCTCCTGTTTGGGTTCAAAAAAAGTTCAAACCAGAGAAGAAACTGTGGAAAATTTTCCAATCAAATCATCAGAAAAAGAAGATTTGGAGTTCATGAAGGGTTTGTGAACTTGTTTGACAGACAGTTATGTAGTGTTTTGATATACATCTTCGCTAAGATGGTCGAGAGAGAAGTTTTCACAGCAAACATTATAGTTGAACATATTGTGAGTGAGAGAGCTGTTGCTACAACTAAAACTTAAATAAATGGTATCCATGCTGCATTCACTGGCCTCCATCTGGAAAGGACCCAAAGAGGAGGTGGGGAACTTGATTTTATTTTTTACGCTGCAGACAAACTGTAAATGTAGAGAATCCCAACCTGTTAAAAAGATTAACGAGAATATGAGGAGAAATAACAGAACAAAGACAAAAAAATTGTGTAATTCTTTGTCACGGCATCAAACACAGACCAGATACAATGAATTCCTAATCAAACAGCTCAAAACAAGGCCAGCACAACAGAGCTTCCAGCGCATGTGTCCAATTAGCATAACAGGCTGGTTGGCTGTGTGAAAGACACAAAGGCAAAAGGAAAATATCAAAACATGCCTTTTGCTGTGACACATAATCAAAGGGTGGAAGCCGCACCATGAGAGGGTGTTACATTACATTACCCCTTGATGTCACGACAGACATTCAGAAGTGGGCTTGGTGCAGAGACGTCAGCTGGTCACTGGGCATGATGTGTCATTGTATCATCATGCATACATGGAACAAGATGTTCATGTCACAATGGACTTTATGCAAAAACTGGGCAAATGAAAACATCCATCCAAGTCCACAAATATACAGTAAGCAGGAAAGTACAGAATATCTGCAAACTTACCTTTTGGTAACATGGAGGAGGACATGATGAAACTGATTATGTGTTGTAAAATATTTACCTGCTTCTTCAGCTCTGTTCCTTCAGACAGAGGAGTAGCAACAATATAAGAAAGTCTTGAGGTGTATTGGTACACAGTGGGAAGTGTGGTTGCATTTGAAGAAGGGGGTTGGGTACAACCTCATAATGTACCTCAAAGCAGAGGTGGAGCCTAGTCAAAGCCCGGTGCATCCCTTTGTTTTGGGTTCTACCATCATTTCCCGGAGGAACATGGACAGCATGTTGATGTTATGGAAGCCAAAATCAAATTTAATTTGAAAGTAATTCAGCATTTTCTAGATTTCCATTTGCACATTCAATCTTTATTTGACTCTTTTTTTCAGGGGGAATTTTTTTGTAGTTTAAGATTGTAGTTGGTGTTGATTGTAGACTGAAATATCATGACCTGATAAGTTATTTCTTACCATAAAATCATACATAATCTCAGCATTGATGTTTATCCTTTTCATAAGCCAACTTTTCTCATTGGGTGGTTGGCTGTAGGTGAATCGCCAGGTAATGTCAGGTAAATGTTCTTGCTCTGTGGGATTTTTGTTGACTAAGTGAAATAAGTTTTTTGGATGCACTTTAAACTTTTAAGCCTCATTGTTTCTTGTTTTTTTGCCTGTTTGTACCAGATGGTAAATGAAACATAGAGAGAAGAAACTGTTTAAGATTGGGTGCACTCTTCACACACTTATTGATCCCACAAGTTAAAATCTGTCAGATTCCAGGTGCATCTATGAGTAACAACAGGTAGTGGACCTTCGAATGGACATGTCAATAATTTTGCGCAGTGTTGAAAGAGTCAACATTTAGCGAACATCCAAATCAGTTACATCAAAACCACAATTAGTCATGAAAACAAACCATTTTGCTGTCACCTACAATTTTTTTATTTTGGGGTAGTTGCATCGACAATCAGTCCCACAGCACCACTGCCTGAAATAGCGTGGTTGGTCCTTTCAGTGGATTTTGGTTCTCCTCAAAAAATGTGTAGAAATCCTCTATAGGGAGGTGCATCATCCAACCTCATCAACAAGTTTTGGAAAAAAGAAAAATCCTACAGCAGGTTAACTTCTCAAACCCGTGCGAGTAAAAAGGTCAAATCTGCATTTTGAACTCCTCATTCAGAAGAGGATTGGAGCTCAAAATTGTCTGCTATACATTCAGACACTTTAGGTGGAGAGAAGACTATTACCTGCTGTAGCATCATTTTAGTAACTTGACCAGACTGGCCTTTGCTCTGTGCACTCTCAAAGGGTTTGCCTGCGATGGGATATCATACTTAATGAACTAGAGAGAGATCCAAAATAGAGCCTGATGTGGTTTGGTGAAATACATCCTTCTGAAGGGTTTATAAAAACTACAGGTTTGGGTTGTACCGTCTGTGCTGATGTGTTGACTCACTGAATGCAAATAGGCAGTGTTGTCCTACTCTTCCTCTGCCTCCTACAATCAGCCGCTCTCTGTTGACGGAGGAGAAGACAAACAGGGATTTTATGGCCGCTGCAGCCAGAAACTCGGACAACACGTGTCATGCAAGCTGACATTTATGACCGGATGAGAGTTACAACTGCAAATACACCCACTGAATGTGAATCACTAATCTACATAACCGGTTCATTTACCTTTCATTGCGATTATCTCAAAGTGGCTTTTGAAGCATTATTTTTAGAACTGCGATCCCTTTATGTTTTTTAACTCACATACGCCATACGAAGTTGAATTATTCTCCCTCATTGCATGCTCTCCTACACCTCAAATCCACACATCTGGTCATCTTCCCATGCCGCTCACTTAATCACCCTCAGGGGGCGCTATGGAACCATGTTAGAGCGCTGGTGGCCCCATTATTGCAATTTAATGGTTTATGTGAGTGAAGAGGCAATGTTCCTCTCTAGCTCTCCTCCCTCCCAGCCGCACAGAGTTGTGTGCTGCTCTTATCTGGCCAGACCTGCTGCAGGAGCCAACCTGCAGTGCATTAAACAAGTCACACACACACACACAGGTGAAAACGCACACACAAAACAGCAGCTGAGTGAGTATGTGTGTGTTTGGAAATGAGCAGAATAATGAAGAGAGTGTGAGATTGTTAAAAGAAAGGGGAGGGGGAGTTCATCAGGGGGACTGATTGGACATTGTAGTGTATATTTGTGTATAATTTATCAGAAATGTTACACTAAGAGAAAAATGATGAAAACGTAACGCAACGATGGGACCTGAAGATGAGGCGTACGTTGGTTGGTTTTAATTAAGATGTATACAAACTGGGTTCTGATATTCAAAATCAAATTCAGTTAACTTTATTTTCATTTCTTTTTATACTTATTAGCAGGCGGCAAAACGAGACGGCGCTCTCCTGAGATCTGCCACATGTCAATGCTAAAATCCTTGTGTGGCTAATCGAAAACCCATACAGATTCAAACACAAACACAACAACACGTAAGACAACAGCAAAGAAGAAAAGTGCAACATCCAAACACCAATTAACACCACTTCACCACCTGAAAGCTGTACTGCTTGTCTGATGGCAGCGTGCAGTTCAAAAAGTTGTTGCAGGTGGTCAGGAGAGTTGTTCGGTGTCCTGTTCCTGCTGTCGTTCTGAAACCGATCCTGGAAGAGGTACAGTGTAGCACCATATATGGAGTTACGATCATCATCGCAGAATTAAAGTGGGCAACAACCCAAAGGTTCAACTGACATTGATTCACTCTCTGCATGCAAATGTCCAGTCTCGCAGTCTTCCACTGCCCTTGATGCTCACACCTGATACAGAGCTTACTGCGGGGAAGAGGAGGCATTGAGACTACAGCCACCGGTATCAAGATTGACAAAATTACAGTTTCAAAACAGCTAATCACGCTTCCTGGACAGTTAAAAGTCATTTAATTGAGATCCATAAGAAAGAGACCAGAAGGCCTACCTGTTGCTGTGCTCTGCCAACAGCTGGCTGACCTGAGATCCATGTCCCATTTTTACAAGGAAGATGAGCATTTTCACGAAGACACAAGATACAACAGGAAGTAACATAATAAGATTCTGCATTATTATTTTTATTTTAAAAATAATAATGTACGGAAAAGGCTCCAGACAAATCTCAAACAATGGGTCGTTGATATTTTAAAGGATCAAGTCAATCAGTTGCACGCAACCTGAAAGGTTTGGCCTCCTTTAGTCATCAGTCTGATGTGTGTAATAATCAACAAATGTTGATTTTGTGAACATAGATAATGACAGACTGAGTGTTCAGTGAGATTGGACAGGCAGACTGGTGCCTGACCATTTACTGCTTTACAAGCAAGGGCTAATATTTTTAAATAAACTCTGAACTCAAGGGGAAACCAGCGCAATTCATATGGAAATAATTTTCTCATGTTACTTTAAGAGCAGAGTCTTCAGAATGTATCTTATTTAAAATAAAAATGACTAATTTCAGTGTGTGTTTATGGTCTACATTCTTGTCTAGGTCAACACATCTAAATCAAAACAGCAGCCAAATGCTATTGAAACATTATTTCAAATGTAATAATTAATAGAGTATATTATTTTAGCAGCATTACAAATAATTTCAGCTCTACTGTTTTAAATGAAAGCAACTAGATCATGTTGGACGTTATATTTATTTATTTATTTTATTTATAAATACCCTGAAGCCTTGGCATTTCTACATAAGATGATTGTTTTGTTAGACTCTCTTAGTACCTCATGCTGAATTGTGATGCTAAAAAATTGTTATTCAAATGACAATTTAATATCATCGATATCACAATATTAAGAAATAACTGCATGTTATTTCATGCAGTCCCTCAAGTGGGGACATTCCACTGGTCGTCACATCCCCTCCCTATTTTTTCCAGGGCCCACTGCAATGAATGCCTAACGTGTCTACGTTAAATTTCAGGAAAATACAGAACAATATAATTCTTTAATTTGTTTGATGAGTTCGCATGCCGTAATATTCCAAATAAATACTGAACCACCTAAATCTGAAGTCAGAAAGTCTGATTTAGTTCTTGCTTTGAAAAAAAAAAAAAAAGAAGAAGAAAGAAATATCAGAGTTTGCTAGTTATGGACCAGTCAATTCTGTCGTTCTTTGACTTATGGAAGGTGTGAGTGAGAAGCGCAAAAGTGACTCTGAATTTGGCATGGTGTAAAGTTTTGTTTACTTGTTGTAAGAGGATGAGACCATCTCCATCAACATCCCTCAATATGGGTGTGAAGTATTTTGTTTCCATCCATCCATCCATCCATCCATCCATCCATCCATCCATCCATCCATTCATCCTTCCATCCATCCATCCAATCATTCATCCATCCTTCCATCCATCCATCCATCCATCCTTCCATCCATGCATCCATCCATCCATCCATCCATCACCGGACTTTGTTGGAGTACCAACTTTATTTCACCACGATATTTGTCATGAAACCGCACAAAACAAAGAATCAATCAATTCGGCGCACTTCTATACGTCCCACCCCATCTTTCAGCCTTTCACAGCCGTAGCAGTCATGCAAGTGCACATGCGGACACAGACGTGTACGTACAGCACGGATGCTACCTGGACTATTAAACTGCGAGCAGCCCGACACTCCGCTCTCTCCAAACTAAGCGCGCAGGCATGAAGGTCGGTTTCAAGCTCCCCTCTCTGTGAATTGATTCTACTATGAGCCTCCACGAACCTCTGCTCCCCGAGCCGGGGGGACTCGACGAGACAGGACAGAGACCGGTTCTGGTCAGAAGCGCCTCTTGTTTCACCAGGCGTAAAAAAAGGAGGTTAACAGATTTTATTAATTACGCTTAGCGCGATAAAACAAGACAATTAGTCTGTCTGAGACGGATTTGCGTCAGTTTGTGTTGAGCTCCACCCCCGCGGCGCTGAATGGAACATTCCACAATTTATTCCAGGGAAAGACTGACAGTTTTTTGGGTCATGAAGCAGCTGTTGAAGTCAGCGGCCTGTCCCCCCTCCGCTGGAATAAGAAATTAGTTCATTTTAAAGTAAATAACTAAAGCCCGTGGCCGATAAGGAGGAATTATAGAATGACTCGGCCCCCAAAACATTTAAACCTATAAATACGACCCCCCCCCCCTCCTCCTCCTCACTCCTCACTATGCGGCTGCATCATATTATTAAACAGATTGGTGCCAGCGTAACAATTATTACTGACACAACACTGTGTGTACTAAGCAACTTATGGAAGAATTACGCTGTGCGTGGTTTGGATTGGATCCTGATGGTTAGTATATGTGAGCATTCTAAAGAAGGCCTAATGCAAATGAACATTTAATAATATGAAACACATTTTCAGTGTTGGAGTGAAATTTAAAGGCCCCTGGAGGTGACATAATGAGGAATTTCTATAAGTGTTATTTCCATGTTGGCAACATAGGTTCCTGATTATGCTGTTAATGACACAGCAATGATAAAATGGTGTCTAATATTACGCTACCTTGTTGGAATTTGATGCTTGGTGGGAACTCGAGTTTGTCCACAGTAGGCTTTGTATTACCGAGGCTATTTTTGTTCAGAACGGTGACATAAACATATAGAAGTATCATAAATGAGCGATAATTGCTAATTTTTTAACACAGCCTTACTTATGGTATAGTAAGTAAATTGTTACTGGAAACAATTTACATGTTTTTTGGTGAAACTCATACTCAGAATGGGACACGTAAAGCATTCATGGGCAAAATTAGTGTTACGAAGGTAATATGGTATAAGAAGAAAAGATATTGTAGAGGTTTAAGTGAATGCTATTTTACTACTTTGCTGGTTTACATTACTGGGTGGAACTGAATGGCTTGATTTGCCTACTTACTCCATCTCCTATGTAATTAATACTCAGCTTCTGTATTTATTCACCCAGTGCAAATGTGATGGAAGTTTTAATGTTTCCAGTATAACATTAACATTGGAAGAACTCTCTGATGTTTATTGGAGAGACTGTATCTTAAGATGGTCCACCAGGTCTTTGACCCGCCCACATCAGCTGTGAGCTTCAGCCTCTTGGTTTATTTAACTAAAAACTGACTTTACTGCAGATGTAAAGCTACAAAGGTACAACTGGACATTTGGAGTGAAGGAGAAAGATTACTCAATGTGCCTATCCAACTTTTACGTTTGAGACCTGTATAGATAAAAATGGGTTCAAAATGGGAATCTCCATGAATTACTTAATGGCCTCAAGATAATGTAGGTTTCATTCAGGACACTTCTGGGTAAAATGTGGGACCCATAAGGGTCCTAAATGTGTTATTGCAATTTAAACTAATATTCTTAGTACCCATTTAGTAAGGTCCTTTGCATGTACAATTTTATTCCCTCTTTATATTTATTAGTGACCTTACCTCAGTTTCCCTGCTCAGATAATTCTCCAGCTGCGCCATATTCTTCTGATTTAAACCTTTATTTTTTCTGTTTTTGTTTCCCCCGCCCCCACAACGCCTCTTTTTTTTATTTTTTATTTTTTATCAAAACCTTCTTTTTTGGAAGAAGGTTAACCTGAATTTGGGTACAAAAAAAAAAGACACAATCATAACAGATAATACCTGAGTCAGGTATAATCAGCTTTATATTTTTATGCAACAAAGCGGTGATGACAACCCAAAACCCGCTGTGACACGAGATCTTTCTATGAATGGGAGGAGTATTACTGAGAATAACTTAACAAAAGGTCAAGCTAAAACTTTTAAAGTATTTTGTAGATGGTAACACAGTCGTGTTACTCTAGTGTCTATTATTACTCATCCTGAAATTTTATTTAAGAATTTAGTACATTTTGCGAATTCCTGAGTATAAAGCAAATTCATGAAGACGTTTATTGTACACTTTGACTCTCTCAAGTTCTTTATGTTTTTGACTTTTTCACAGCAGACTTAAAACGAAAGCCATCTTCTCCTTGGACATGTTCCAAGTTTTAAAAGATTGTCCTCAAAGGTGATATAATTAGTAACACATAACTACATTCTGATTTTCTGGAGCCTGCATAAATTTTTATTATAAAATTAATGAAATTATCATGGAATCAATCAGGTGTGCCTCGTTAGTCTACAGTAGAATCACATGCAGCATTGATTCTTAGTGTTTGGGTCACCTGGAAACTCAAATTTTTAGGAGTCTTTTGTTAATGTGTTTCGACCGACTGGAATCTCTTGACAGTCCCAAAGCGAACCAATGCATTCCAGAGCGAGTACATGGAGTCTCACCAAGCGCCCTGAGACAGCACATGGCATGAAAAGCCATTGCTGCCTGTAGAGAATCACATCATGTCTGTCACACATTTAACTAAAAACTAACTTCACTGTAGGTGTAAAACTACAGAAGTAAAACTTGACATTTGGAGAGAAAGAGAAAGATTATCCGATAAAAATGGTTTCTTGGTGTTGTTGAGTACCTGACTTGGTCCACTGTGAGACAAAGCAACAGCCAAACTCGTCTGTAATCTGATTGGATTGTTAGATTTGCGATTGACATGGCATCGACCAATCAGCTAAACGGGAGAAAATCCTTTTCTTGAGCGCAGAGTTTTGTACGTATATTTTGTTTTGCACCAGTAAAAAAAAGTCACAAAAATGTCTAACCTATATCATTGGTTTTTTTAAAATACAATTTTCTCCCACACATAAATTCTTCGTGCCACTTGTTTGTTAAACACTGTAAAACATCATCTACAGAATGAGGATTTTAAGTTGTTTGCATCAGTGGCTCAGCCGAAGCCGTCCTCCAAGAAGGTGTCGCAGTTAAGCAAAGTGCCAGACAGGATAAAAAACAGAAAGAGCGTAAAGCCAAATGTTGAATTAACAAGAAAAAATGCTAAATTTGAGAGAAGAAGAATGTAGAAGAGCAGAAAAAGTGTTCGGTTTGTCCCCCGGTAGCCAAAGCTTGTAGAAGAATTACAACAGAGATAACTCAGGATAACTTAACCTGCTCTAACTCTAAGATGATTTGTGGTATAAGCAGAAGGGGTCAGTGTGTGCCTCACGGACTAAAACTGGGAGCCGATTCCACGGGACAGAACTTGATACCCTGAAATCAAAAATATGTTGCTCTGATATGACACATCTACAGTCTGCTTGCAGAGGTACCACAAGACTGAGTCACTGAACTTATGCACCTATAGATTTGCACCTATCATTACCTATGGGAAAAGTATTTTTTTCATAGGCTCTAAGCTGCTTTCTTAACTATCAATAACTGAACTGAACTGCAAAAATGAATTTATTTAAAGTAAAACAAGGAGAAGAAATAAAACATTTATGTTAGCATTTTTCAAGGTAATGTACTGTTTCATGCAAAAGTCTGCATTCATCCTTCATTATCGTATTTTCATTTCTATGTGGCCTTTCCACTTTTTTTGTAGTTCCTGTACTGAACATTTTCAAGCGAATGTTCTTTTTGTTGTTAAAGCCATCTGAGATTTGTTGATTGCCAACTTTGCAATGAGCCAAATTTAAAATGAGGTGTTTAGGTACTCTTGTATAGCCACAAAGCTAAAGAGAAACAATTTGCTCCAATGTATTCAGTTGAGTCTTTGAAAATGAAAAAAAATAAAAAAATAAACTTTTCCTTGTTTTTACATCCAAATCCGTTCACTTTCTCCACTTAGTACTCTAGACTCTGTTTAATATTCTCTTCATGACTTGAATTGTTTTATGTTGTTAAATGCCCATCTGGGGAAGTGCATCGCTAATTAGTTAAGGCTATAAATGTTAAAGTGTTCTATTTTTGTTTATACTTAACACTTGTCCCCGTGCAAATAAACAATAAAGTAGAAAGAAGACTTGTCCACCTAAGCCAGTGGTCTCACATTTATTCCTTCCTCCATCTCTTCTTCCAGTACCCCTCCCACCGCCCTTCCTGTCTGCCCAGAGTCACCAGTCATCCACCGGCATGCGTCCCTCCTCTGGTTATAATTGAGATCATATGCCGAAGCCGGCGCTGAAACCTAACACGGGACATCCACATCAAATAAAACCTGCTGTCAGCAGCGGGGCCCGGCTCCACCAAGTGAAACCATGCCTGAGTCCGCCTCACCAACACGCCATAAAATGTTAGCCCAGAGGACCAACAGACACACAGACAGATGGACCACACCTCTGTTAAAGACATTTAATTCTCTGTATGTAAGACTGAAGGTTCTGTCATGTTTGGGTTCAGGTGTTCTTCGGTGTCTGAGGGGGAAGTTGTCCGTCTCTTTCCACTACTTGCTCTGTCAGTCACACACCAAAAAGGGGATCCTGAATGCTCGATGTTAAGGGTTGTTCCAACTTTTAAAAATGTTTACTATACACACACTTTCAACAAATTGAATTATCTATTTTCTCTGAATAAACTGGGAAGCTAGTACTGTAAAAACTTTTGCAATATAGCAAAACGCAAACATGCCAGAATTTTGTATCTGTCTAATTCACAAAGTCTTTGCCTGAAGAAATATTTGTTGCTGCTAAGCTGATAGTGGCTCCTTGTGTATTGTGCCTGCATCTGGTGAATAATCCATTGTATCTTTTATTTATTTATTTTTATATTTATAAAAATTGCAGCCAGACAGATTAGTTGTTGTTTGACTTACAGGCTGACATATTACTAGTATTTTGCAATCATTGCTAATGTTTGATGCACAACAGGGACAAAACTTTGTTCCACTGCTGGCTTTAATAAAATATTGCTCTAATATCATGCGAGGTATAATTCATCTTCTTTCCTCTTATATTTCCATGATCTCTTGAGTGAATTGCCAAAAACTTAAAACGTTTTTGTTGGCACCTTAGAAAGCAAAAGTCATAATTTTTTAAATTTTAGTGGATCACATTCAGAGGCTAATAACTCAAGTGATTTAACTGTGCATATAAGACACGTCTTACCTGGCCAGGAGTCACGTTTAGGCCAAGGAAAACCCCAATTCTTCTCGTAGGAGAAAAACTGAAGAGCCTGCCTTTGTACGTTTCCTAAATGAAGACAAGATGCAGTGGTGTCAAACAAAGCACAAATGTTTCTTCTCTGTTCCAAAAATATCTAAATTACTTGCTGATCTACAACAGCCATCCGCACATAAATTTTTCAATAACATTTGCGACTGGTGTGTTTGTGTTGGATTTTTAAAGCAAAAACAACTGTGACTCGACGCTAAGAGTGCAAATTGCTTTCACCGGTTCCACTTGATTGGTGTGTTTGTGACATTCAGTGAGTGCCTTGCTTTGTCAACGAGTTGCTGAGACAGAGCAAATATTGTCCATACAGGTTGCACAGAAATTGAAGTAAGAGGATGCATCAGTGGATGAGGACAGAGTACACTACAGAATAAGTTTAGGAATTGGACGATAGAATCGAGATCAAATTTGTCCAAAAATGTGGTTTTGTTGGCATATTTTGCAACAAAATACACTTGAAATAAAGAATGAATCATTCGAATAATATTTTAGTTTTAATTCTTAGTTTGACTTTTCTTAGATGTTTTTCAAAAATAATTTCCTTTTGCTTTATCAACAGTAGGGGCACCTAAAACATACAAGTTGATTTATATTAAGTTCTGTCTCTTGTAATTTATCTCAGCCATTAATCTATCTTCTAAGTCAAACTTTTTTTTAAGAGGGGCGTCGGCATTTGGATTTTGAGGAAGGGTTGATAAGATAGATAGATGACTCTGTATTAAGGGCTTAGCATGGTCAAACCGAAGTCGAATTGTTGACTCACACACACTTACACACAGCACACGAGCTCCTGTGAAACCCCATCTCCCTGCAGCATACGTCATAGTGTTTTTTCATAAGTGGCTTACAGTAGCATAGTAAACAGTGATCATGGCAGAGAGGAATAACTGTTCACACGTCTGGAGGAGGAGGAGACGTTGACGGATGAGCTGCAACATCTCATTTTATTTTACATGTTGTTAAAAAAAGAGGCTGGAAGGTGTCAGTGGGACTCTCACCCTCTGCATCGGACCAGAACCGATCAGGAAGAGTTTAATGTTTTAGACCAACAGTTTGCATCGGACATTTGCTACTCAACACTGTCCTGGCTTCTGTGTTTTTGTGGATCTTCTCATACCCCCAGTCCGTCTCGAAAGATGGATGATCACACTGAACCACTTTGTGCTTGACTTAGCAGACTAAGTCATTCCTTCCCACCTTTACCACATGCTTGCTCAGTATAAGGGAGCAAGCATGTAAATAGACCTTTAGCCTATTTATTTAAAAGTCTTTTGGCAGAAAACTTTTCAAAAGTCGGTAAAAGAAGCTCCACTTGACTGTATTGTTTTGTAACCAGGATACTCTATGCAACTGAATTTGAATTTGGATAATTTAACTGTTTTTTTTTTTTTTACATGAAATTTAAGAAAAAAGTGTTTCGAGATGACAATTATGCTTTAAAAATAAACTCAAATGAATAAATGTCAGTGCTGCTGATGCAATTAATGCACTGTGACTTTCACAACTTTATAATACTGAAATCCAAAATGGCCTCGTGGTGGTGGTTCTGAGTGCTGTTGCCTTGCATCAAGAAGATCCAGTATGTGATTCTCCTTGAGCAACCATTGATTTTCTCTGTGTGCTTCGGTTTCGTCACAAAGTCCGAAAACGTGACCTCTTGGCTAATTGGTTACCCTGATTTGCCCTGTGTGAGTGTATGTACGTTTATTCTGAGCAGCCCACCTATTACCACCCACCCACTCATATTGCAGAGCACATGTAGGCAAAGAGGAGCAGGTATAAAGAATGGATGAACGATTCAAAGACCTACATTCTACTTCACAACATGTAATTGACCAGAACTGTTGCAAAAAGAAAAAAACACAACTTGTGCTCAGCTGGTTGAAAGAGATTTATCTAAACATGACTCAGACTTAATAAGATATTTTCAGAGATTCTTGGACTCTCAAAATCTTCAGAACATTAAAACACGCACATACACAGGTATGCTGTGTGGCCAGCCACCTGCTGTATATCGCAGATGCAGCAGCATCAACCGTTCCCCAACAGATACGATTGCGATTGAATTGCCCTTCAAGTCCACACGTCTGAGCGGAAAAAAAGATAGCGATCCAGAGAGCCGGAAGATAGATGGAGCGCTGGCAGTGATGGTACGGCCGCTGGAAGCCATGGTGTCCTGTTGTTCGTCAAGTAGTCTGGAGATCAGATGCTATCAGGGCAGGAGGTGTCTGCTTTGCACCGAGCGCCACACACTCAGTGAGTTTACGTAAGGGATAAACAGTGACCCTTGGGTTGTAATCCACTCGCAGGCCGAGCAGAAGCTGTGTGTGGATTACCAAAGACCAACTGCAGACTCTCCGCTTGTTTTACACCTCAAGAGGATCCTAATTGAGCCAAATCTCATTATTTATGGCTGGCAGTGGAGACAGTAGTACTCAGTGTTGCTGGTGTATCTTTAAGGAGATCAGTCAGGAGCTGGATCTGTTCCTGTAAGAGTGAGCATACACCAGTTCAGCTTGCATGCAAGTGGCTCTCCAGAGGAGAATTAGAAGGTGGGAGCGGAAGCATTTGCTGGCCATGAGAGGCTACGTCTTCACAGCATTGCAAGTGAGCAGTGAAGGCTGCAGGTATTGCGTAACAAGGACAAATGATCATCACTGTCCAAAACAAATTGAATATTTTCATAAAACAAATATTTTCGAGCTTTACTTTCTGTGGCTTTGTGGATCTTGTTAATGCAGATCCATGCAGAGAATTCACTGCAAGCAGCTTCCTCGACTGGCAATTTCCCCTCATTATTAAAACTCAAGAATTGTCGATTGAAAGATACGGCGATATTAAGTTTCATTGCTGACTGATATGAGAATTATGAATGGTGACAGAGGGCAAGAGCTGACCTCGTGTGGAGCCATGGTTCTCCACCGATGGACAAAAAGGAAAGACAACCTCTGAGAGGCGTCCACATAAATGTCACGCTTCTGGCCTGCTAATAATAATTTTTTAAAAGAACACGACTTACAATAAAGGCTTCGTCAGAGGAGTGAGGGAGTAAGAAATTAAAGAGAACCAGAAACCAAAAGAATCAGGAGAGGAAGAGGAGTGTGTTAATATATTTCACACAAAGAAACAAAGCATATCAGATGCAATGTGAGATTTTGCTGATTTTCCGATGGCTGTAGTCAGGCGACGTGAAGCTGAGCGAGGTGGAGAGCGCGAGAAACAGAGAGAAAAAGAAAGATGAAGGAGACAGACAGAGGTGGGGGGGATTTGGGAGTTAGAAACCTCTCAACCATATGCATTTCTGCATCTGCAATATCCATGCAAATGGTGGCATGCATGAGTGATAGGAAAGCAATGAGAGGAGCTACTTTTCAGTCGTGTTAGCCTGAATGATGCTGAGCTCCTGCCTGACTCGCACACAAAACCCACAGAGCTGCAGATGAGGGCACAAATGTAGCTCCTTAATTCAGTATTTTTCTCCATCAGTCTTTAGAAGTGGACAGAACAGCGTCTGCCAACAATTCTCCATCTTCATAAGCCATAAATTGTTTTCACAATATTAAAAAGGCAAAGCCAGATTTTGGGTTTTTTGGGGTGATTCAATCATGATTAGATTTTCATGTGAAGTAGCTGACTAGGAAAAGAAAGTAGAGGATTCAAAATAGGTTAACCATTAAAAAAAATAACAAGAGGACAAACTAAGAGCTCCCTAAAAGTTTTTTGGTTCAGGTCCTGGCAAGACTGAGTAAACAGCGCGCTGATGACCCAATGGATCTAGATGGTTCATACTTGACAAGCAACTCTTTGAACTTAAAACCTGTTTTAGTTGTAGACCATTAAAAGTATTCTTTAATCTATCCTTTTACAAACAGCGAGCCGGAGCGGTAATTCCAACGACTAAATATTTTTTAGGAGAAAAGTGGTTCAGTGAAACCAGTGAAGTGTTACTTAGAGGAATGTCTCCTTTTTATATAAATGTGGATTGAAAAAACTTCAAACTAGACTTTATTTATCTTTGCACTGGCTGGAGAAGCATCTATTGCCATCAAACAATATGCTCTCAGTGAATAAAACCTGTTTTTGGAACCAAAACGACAACTTAAATCTTTTCTGCATTAAACAGGAGGAAACTTTGACCCATCCAGGTATTGATATATGAACACACTAACTGTGGCTATAGTGGACTGTTTTTATTTAGTGACACATAAATCTATCATTGTATATCATCAGTATATAAATGGCTAGAGATTGCAGTACTCCCATGATCTGAGCTACAGAACCGTGTAGCTGTTGAGTAAACTTTTACCAATGTAGACTCAATGCTATGATTTACGTTCATTGATTAAACAAATGGAAATCAGATGGCTGAATTTTTACATTTAACAGAAAGAAGACTGCTCATAGTCTGGGACGCACCATTCCAACAAAGAATAATGCTAGTACTGACCCTTGGGAATGCTTTTCCTCTCCAAGGACGGTGAGTTGCTCATCAAGAGTTGCTAAACAGATGAACGAATGCAGGGCAAAGCTGCAAAACCTGCTGGAGGCTGTGAAAAACTTGAGACCGGGACAGAGGTTTATTTTCCACCAGGACATTGGCTCTAAACAGACAACAGAATAGTTTAAATGAAACGACATTCAGTGTTCGAATGGCCCAGTCAAGGTCTGCAGCTTAATACAGATAAGAATCAGTGCCAGGACTTAAAAATCACTGTCCAGACATTCTCTAATCAGCCAGACTAAGCTGGACCTATTTTGTAAAGAATTGGCAAGAATATTAGTCTGTAGTTGAATTTTATGTGTAAAGGAAATGAAGACACAACTCCAGGCGAGAAAAGATACAGTAGTTCCACCATGGACTGACCCAAAAAGGTTGTGAAATAGATGGTTTTTGTTAAAGAATTTGAAAATTTGGGTTGTAATGTGAAATATAAAAACTGTTAAAGGAATGGGAATACCTTTACAATCCCCTGTGTTACTCAGACTTGTCTCCGGTTGGAGAATCAGAAGCTGTTTGAGCTTATTATGAATCACACCATGCAGCTTCATTGCTTATTTCTGCCAAGCAGCTCCAGAACTGGAAATTTCATAAAGTTTAATCTGAATGACATTTTTTTTTTTTTTTTACACCTTTCCACTAACAGCAATTTGTCTTTAAATGTTCATTTAAATCTAAGTCTGCTATTATCTTGAAGAACTTGTTGGCCTGCCATCTGTAACCAATTTGAAGTACACTTTAGGCCAGTAGTGGAAAACAAGACACCATGGCTACGCCTGGCGTTCAGCTTCACCAGGCTGAAGTCAGTGCAAGACTCATGCAGTGAAATGCTGTTCACTTGAACTGTTTGAATTTATTTATTTAGTACTATGTACAGGAACATTAATCTCAAATGAGAGGAAATGCACGGCACCAGATTGAGCCTCTGGCAATATTTTATCCACGTTCTTTAAGACGGATAGTAGCTGTATTCAATATAAATGTAATAAATCCATAAAACTGAAAGATGACACAAAAACCTGCTCTGATTTAGTTTTTCATCTAACCCATGAACACAGCTACTTCAAATTTTGGCAATAAATGTAGAACATAAGGTAACTAATTCCTTTCAATAAACGTTGACAGTATTTTTTAAAATTTTTTACTATGAGTAAGTATGGAGATCATCACAATTTTTTTAATTAGCACAAGTTTTATTCCTTAATGAAAATGCAAGCCTACATTTTCTACAGTATCTCAGAAGTATCGACACGGAGGACCACAAAATTTGGTTAATCAGCTATTATTGACAGTTCCTTGGACTTGATTTAGGGGGAAAGGAGATCGGGTTTTTTCTGTTGTTGCTCCTACTTTATGGAACAATTTACCTTTCCAGATTAGGTCTGCCGGCAGCCTGGTTCATTTTAAAACGCATCTCAAAACTCGGTTTTATTCTTTAACATTTATTTGAAGTAGTGTTTTGACACTGTTTTTATCAATTTGTGTTATTATAGTTCTTGCACAGTTCTGGTGCAGTTTTACGCCCGTTTTTGAGGTGCTTTATAAATAAACTTGACATTCTTCTGAATGTTTCCAACAATGGATGGACCAAACTGTGTGTTAATTTGAAAACAAGTGTTAAATATGAATTCCCAATTTGCCAATCAAAACTCTGCATGTTTTCATAACAAATTTCTTTTGCATCGGTTTCACGACCCGTTTAGCTTCATCACATTCTGTTTTTCATGTTTCAGGTGGAAGATTTTTGGTAAGAGAACATAAAGAAATGACACCTTCCTTCTCAAGAACCGTACCACCTTTAGATAACTAAAATGAAATGCAAAAAAAAAAAAAAAAAAAAAAAATTGACTACGTGAAGATTTATGAATAGCATTTTCATGAAACTGTTGTATTTCATGTTAGTTTTAGAGCAGTAATCTAATGTTAAAATGAACCAAGCCACAAGTTTTACATTACTGTCATATGTTTCTATTGCTCAAACATGGGGAATATTAAACTCCTTTGGAAATCTGTGAACTGAAGGAAAGGAACTGTTAGGTCGTAACTCTACAGATGTCAAACTTAAAAAAAAAAAAAAAGGCAGAAGGATCCCTTTAACTCTATCATGAGCAATGAATAGACACAGAATCTAGCAATGACATCAAATAAGGTTTACTTCCCTATTTTTATTTGTTCTAATTGCTACTGTCAGTGTCATTCATGGAGTAACATTTCTGAGGAACTGCAGTATGTGAGTAAATTACTCTGTGGTGTCTGACAAGGAACTGAGTTTCTGAGGTGTCTTTATCACAGAAGGTAAAAAGTGCAGATGGGTAAAGAAGAAGAGGAGTATGTGTTAAAGGATTAATGTGTATTGTACTACTTATTTCATATAACATGCCTCTGCATGCTTACTCCTGGACAAAGTCAGGGTGCGTCACTGATTGATATTGTTTTTAGTGTCCTCCCTTTTTATTGCAGCTTACAGAAGAAGAATGCATAATTTCTTCTTTGTGTGCATGTGTGACTTTCGCAGTTCTTGCAAAGTATGTGTATTTGTGTAAAAGCTGTTGTGTGAGGAGCTGGCAGCAGCCTCCTCGCTCCTCTTTTCTCCTGCAGTAATCAGCAGGAGTGGAGGCCCAGGCTTCTCCACCTCTCCCTGCCTGTGGTTTCTTCACATACCGTCTCAGCCGAGCGGGTAGGAATGTTCATGTGTGTTGGTGCGTGCGCGCGTGCGTGTGCGCGTGTGCATAGGCAGTTCTGTGTGCTCTTGTGTGTCTTTGTTTGGTGGGTGCATGTGTGCTGAAACACACAGGCTGCACAGCAAACGTCAGGGCTTCGGTGTGTGTGTCAGACAGAGAGCGATCTGGTGCATTTGTGTGTAAGAACAAGGGGTGGGGGTTGAAGAGGCCCTGAAAGGGAGAAGACAGAAAACCTGATGGTAGTTAGTTGGCCTTTTCCCTGCAGTAAACAGAGCTTTGCACAGGAATTCAAAGAAGTTGTTTTTTTGTGAAGAGTCTGCACATTTTATTATGGTGAAAACATTTTAATCAAACTGTATAGAATTCAGCATCCCCTCCTTGGAGGGTTCATGATGTGTTTTTTTTTCGGTTCTAAACATCTAAACACACGAACAGCCAAAGTTAAGATGTGTACAACAGCCTAAAAAAGATCGTTTTTACAGAATCTTTTGATCACGCAGGACAGTTCAAGCAGAATGCTACTGAGGTTAACGATTCTGTTGTAGCCGTTCGGGCTCCATACAGCAAACTGAGCAGCGGCTTCAGGGATGAGCGCTTGAATCCATGATTCCATCATGATAATACACAGCGGTTCAATATCCTGTCGTTTGTTTTAAGTAACTCCAATTCGTCTTTTTTCATGGAGAATTGGTTAGGAAGATGCTTTGATTGCTAATTTTAACGGTTCTCGAGCTAGCCTTGCTAGCAAGACGGTTCTCCATCCTCTCTTCTGTTTACTATAACTATGCTGGCGGCACCTTTTCATTTCCAGCTCGTGAACCAACATGGAGAGCCCGGTGTTCTGGAAGTATCCTCCAGGATGTCGTGAAACTGCAGAAACCAGCTCATAATCTCCATGTGACACGTAATCCTGATGGTTTCAGGAAGCCTAGAGTCAGTGCCTCAGTCATTTCATTGTCAACAAACTTACTGTACAAGGCTGGTGGCTTCAAAGTTGTAGACCTGTGTCATGTCATGCGTGTCCTCTAGAAGAGCAGAAACCCTGAATTGATGTTTTTCTTGATGTTCCTGGAAAAAAAAAGGTGCAAATCCAAATGCATTAGTTACATTTGTTTTAAAAGAGATAAAGGTACAGATAGATGTGTGATTGTTTTCTACAATTGCTTGTTAACAGGATCCAATCAATCAAACAGAAATGTATTCAAATTAAATCTTGTTTTTACACCTTTTAGTATAAAATTATGTCACAGCAATAAAAGATCAATTCATTCTGACATCTTACCCAGGGGCTTCAGTTAATCTGTGTTTCATTTTCAGATAGAATCAACCTGTTTTGTCTTCATTAAGCAGACCTGGAGCAGTCACTCAAATCTGTGCTTTGGTGCAGTTGTGGAGTCAGTTTTGGTCGATCGAGAACAGAGGGAAGCATAACAACAGTTTACAGCTTTCCCCTCCGACTGTCTGTGGACATGCTGAGACTCTTAACCGTCTCCCAGAAACTGCTGCACGCACTCAGCCCCATTCGCACAACAACCTCTCTCCCTCTGCAATGCCATACACGTGATGGCCATGCAAACAAAACTCTTTTCCTTTTCTTTTCTCACACATGTGAAAACAGAAAAACCTGCCATCGAGTTTGTTAATGAACAACAGCTCTTCAGCAAGGGCTTATATGACACCGGCCTGGTATGATCACTCAGCTGATGTAATCACAACGTGATCAGAGGTTGGGATGACACACGAACAGAGAACATTTGGTCCCTCTCCAAAATGTGTCACTGTTACGATAACCTGCTTAACATGTTACGTTGACTTTGCAGTCATGGTAAAAACATATATTACATACCAGGAGCATTTTCTTTAATTCCCTTGTTGCATCTTCAGAAGCAACAGCAATGGTGGCAATCTGGATCATGGTGCGTTATGTTACTGTGAAAACAGAGCCGGAACCTGTGGCTTTTGGCCAAAGTGACGGATTAAGTGGCTTTTTTTGAAATCACCTAAAATAAAATAGATTTTATTGTGTGTTGACCTTGCGAAACCTGATATGATAAATCAATTAAAAAGGAAATTTAAAAGTGATGATAGCAATAAGTGAAATTCATACCAATGGCTTGCTAAAACAATAGGAATTCTTTGGAGATCCAAGGCACACTAAACCTGCAAAGGAAGTTTAATTGACCGTAGCGAGATTTTTGATTTGGATTATTTCTCTGAATGTAGGTGTTCGGCGACAAAATAGAACATAAAAATTGTCATGTATGCGTTGGTATTGATGAATACTGACCATACAAGACAATCCCATTTTTCAAGTTGTGCAGTGGATGAACCACAATGCATGAAATTGTAGCCATCTGTGTTTTAGTTTTGATACCACATGCTGTCAGAATATTGACTCTTATTGTCCAACCTGAATGGCTGCTAGTCAAAATAAAACATATTAGTTTATAGCTGTAGAGAGCTCCTTTAGATTTACAATGTTTAAGTCTTTAGTAATTGTCTATTTATTGATGTCTTGGAAAGGGTGGGTGAAAAACAAACCTAATATTAGGACTTGTAGTTTTTTTTTTTTTTTCTATAAAATTAAATCCTTGGCATAAGCCTGCAGTTATCATCTGCTTTGAAAGCGGTCTGAGCAAGAGCAGTGACAGCAAGTAAGCTTAAGTGATTAAGTGTGTATATTCATTTAATGAAATTGGTTTATTCAGTTTAATTTTACATGACCAAATTCATAAATGGTATTTTCTTAATGGGTTTTTATACTCAAAACGTACACGGCCATGTTACTTTGTTAAACCTGGTGGGTTATAGCAATCCAGTCTGATTTTTATTTATAAAGTAGATGCAAAATCAGCAGATGGTTGACCGAAGTGATGTACATTAAGAGAATAAATACAAATAGTCGGAAAATTATTTAAACTTTACTTTTTAAGTGCAGGCTGCAGTCACTTTGCTCCATTTGCTCCATCAGGAAGACCAACCCCAGAAGCTCTAATTTTACAAGATCTGAGTCAGTAAATGAATACAGTGAGCCACAGCATTCAACTCTGGTGAAATGCTCAGGCTGGATGCAGACCTGAAAAAGACGGTGAGGACACTGAACATTACTTAATCCTCTTTGATAGAGCTGCCCAGGCCTGTCAGTGTCCTTGAAATTAGTGTGCTCTTCACTGGAAAAGCTGGTTCTGCATATGTAGTCATGGATATTGCTGACACTGTGGACTATGTAAAATTGAAGTATTGCTGTCTTGCAGAACTTTGAAGTGAGTCTTGACACATACTGAATGAAATTTCGTTCCGGTATGATGGGAGAAGAGGGAACCCCTCAGGAACTGCATGTCCACCTCAAATGGATGAATCCTGAAACAACTGCGAAGGATGCGGCCTCAGCTTGGAGCAGTGTGTCAAGGTTCTGAATCAGGATCTTTAGACATTCGATAGCGCAACTCAAAGACCACCATAGCAGAACTGTCGGAAGTTTTCTCAGGGGCTCATCGACCGTCAAAAGACTTCAATCTCACTTTGTCTCGTTCCTACCTCCCATCCAGCAAGACATTTGGTGACACAAACTTTAAAGCTGTGCAGATCTGACAGCTAGAGTGACAAAAATAATGCCAGATCTGAAACAAGAAAGGAAGCCAATAAAGCATTTAATTTGTTTGCTCAAACAAGTCGTCCTGTCCATAAAAAGTACTTGGGTTCTGCTCTATAAACTTTAGTCAGTAAAGATGAAAAAAAAAAAATCTGGTTGTCAGCAATATGAGCTTTCAGTGGGGGTGCTTATTAAAGATAAACTGTGTGTGGCTTGGTTGGTTCCAAGAACTAACAAAACCATCTTGCTTGGGATGCCGTTTTTCATTGAGCTGTTTGCTGTGTTCACAGTGAAGAGGTTCCTTATTCTGCTGCTGAGGTAATGATTAAAGTTGAAGGCCAGTGTTCCTACAAACATAACCACATCCAGTTGTTCTGTAATTCAATACAATCCATGGCTTTCAGAGGGGAATTTGCCCAAAGATTTTTTTCGTAGCCTCTCCTGAGTTTAATGACACTTTCAATGATTAGCAGATATCAGTGATCCAGGCTTGTTGAATGACTTGGTCCTTCGCAGTCCTATATCTGTCCTAAATACAAAATGCTCCCATCAATGTTTTCCAATTGCTTTGAGCACATCCTAGGATACCATTCAGTCTAATTCCAGTTTGTATTTCAACTCCAGAGGGGAAAAAAATGGTCATAAACACGCCAGATTAGGTCAGCACTGGTTTCGTAACCATTCCATGACCTCTCTCGTTAGATTTTTCTTTCCCTTCTATTTTTCTTTCTTTCTCCTTCCTGCACCCCTCTCTGCTCTCTCTTCCCTTCCTACTGTTTCTCCTCTCCACTGTGTGCAGCTCAATCTGTCTTCTGTTTGGCTTTGCTCTCTCTTTCAATCTTCCCCAATCCACAGCTCTCTGTTTAGGTGCTCTATCTTTACCATCTTTCACCCAATTTATAAGGTCCCACTGCTGAAGCTCTAAACTTCACAAGTCCTGATTCATTGTAGTTTCCTTTTTTTCTTTTCCCGGCTCTTTTTTTTTTGTTCTTTCCTCCGCCTGCTCCCACTGAATTTATTTTCATTTTTCTACATTCAAGTCACCACCTTGCTGGTGGTTGATGTCTTCACGTGGCAGAAACTATGAGTGCACTGAGAGGTAAGGCTAACGATTGGCATCCTTATCATTAAGTTAAAAAGAAACGAGATATTCTCTGAACATTTTGCACATGATCTTTGAATTAGGAGATCATTACCCATCAAAACCATATCTATGCCACTACAACAAAGACGCCAATCAACTACAATATTACTAAAAGTCAAAATCATTATGAACATGAGTTTATTATGCACGAATTATTGTCTTCCTAAATGTATATGCACAGATTTTAACACTGATCAAAAAATGTTTCAGATTCAAATCAATTTGACTCTAAATTGTACCCTAAAGTTGTTTCCAAACAAATAAAAAAATAAATTCTGTTTCACTTAGAAAATTGATGTGTATGAAAGCAAACAAGCTACTTAAAAAAAAAAAATAGTTTCACAAATATAAATTGTTTCTGAGTGGCCTAGTCAAAAACAAATTTCAAGTTCCACTAATTAAATCAGTTCGTTCAGTTCCTGAAGCAGCAATGCAATATCAGAACATCACATTATCACCACCACATCAGACGCTATTTTTACGAAACGTTGTACGTTTTATTGCAGACATAAAGAGACAAACCCCTCAAAAGTACTTCTAACTATTGTTAAAAGTTATAACTAGTCATCAGAATATTTTTGACAATTGTGTTGTAGCAGATCGTTATGTTCTTTTGTGTCCACAGTGGTTTTTCTTCCCACAGATGCTTTTTCTCTTTCTTATTGGTAAATCATGACCACTGACCTTATCGGAAGGAAGAGTGGCCGTCGGATAAGGTCAAATGATGTTTTGGGTTCTTTTGTATCTCATTGAAAAGCCCTCTTGAAGTGATTTTGGAAGCATGGTCTTTTCTGGTAAGGTTTTGTTTTTAACTTTTCTCCCTTTGAGGATTAAGTCTCGTACTTTGTTTCACCGGCGTCCCAAAGCTTTGAAATTGACCTTATAACATTTTCCACAGATAGATGTCAGGGATCCTGTTTCTGGTCAGGTCCTGAATTTCTATCAGATGTTTTTTGTCCACTTCACATTGCCAGTCTGGTTCTATTTAAGTTATAATTCTACATGTCTGGCTTTAAATTGTGCCAATTGAAATTTAACTTTATTTATTTACAATTAAAAATTTTTTACCAAATAAATAAAATCATTTCAAAATTGTGTTTTTGAATCACAAAAATGTGATTTATGGTGTCAAACAATATATATACTTACATTATCTTGGAACCCGTCTTAGACCACCAAGTTCACCCATATTTCTGGGGATTGAAAATCAAATTAAACCTGATATTTACACCAGATTATGACGTCAAAAGCAAAAAATATTACACTCGATCATAAGTCTAAAAACTGAAAACTGAAAAATGCTTGTTTACATGTATCAAATGAAAAAAAAAAAGAAAGACGCAACACAACACTGTTTCAATGAGAAAATTGTGAAATTTCATAATCCCGACTCACAGACCTTGCTTGCATGCAGTTCATCTTTTGGGACAAATGTTTTTGCAGAAATATTGTGATTACATTTTGTAATGCACATCATAATGATTTAGTGGCAGTGAAATTCACTGATTGGTGCTTTTCAGAAATACATAATGCAACTCAGTTTAAAACAAACAGCGTGGCTGTTGGGCGTGTTTGTGGCTAAATATTCTGTAATCTCTAGCGGTAATTTAATTAGCCAGGAAAGAATGTGATTAATCAAATCAATTAGATTGCACGAGGAAACATAAATCATGCTGCCCCAGTCTCATTATCAACCTCAGGGTGGACATGTGAAGATAGTGTGTGTCTGCATGCAAACATGTGCATGTGTCTGTGTTGCAACGTGTCCAAGTGTGACGGTGAGAAAATGTGGCTTTACCCTTCAGCAGCAACCATTTTACTCTCTGTGTTTGTGAGTGTGCATGTGCTGCTAGTGTACACTAGAGAGTAGTTGGAGAGGAGAAAGAGGGGGATAAGCGTTTGCAGGCTGCAATTATGGGTAATTTTTCCAACAGCAGCAAAATTAAAGCCCCTCAAAACAAAACAAAGAGGGCAAATTTACTCCCTGGACTAGTATGTCACTGATGCTCTGGGAGAGGAAGGGAGCCCGCAGCTCCAGCCAACATGCGTCATGTATGAACTGATGTATGACTGTCATCATGTTGTGGAGCTGGTTTGGATCATGAACAAAGCTTCTTCATATGTTTCCTGCAGACAGAGAAGCAAAGGACTTGGTATTTGGTTGCTATGCTACCACAAAGTCTGACCACAAGCGTACAAATGTTCACATCCGCATCTCCTGGTTATTATTCATATCTGTGGTATATTACCAGACACTTCAGCAACATGTCGTGGACGTGCATATCTGAGTACAGTTTTCTTTTCTCAAACGCAAGTGGATTTCTCATTTATCCACTTCAGGACGTCAGGCATACAATTGTGCACTAGTCTTAATCTTTAGGAAGTGATATGAGATTCCAATAAAACAGGCTTATCAGGGTTTCCCCCAGAAAACTTGCTAAGCCCGTTGGTTGAGGCACTAGGGCAATCAATCATTCAGCAGTCCGCTGTGTTTTTGAGTTAAAAAATGTTTAAAGGTGACAGGAAATTTGAGAATATCAATTGATAATTATGTGTTATTGGAAGATAAAAGCTTGAATACTGACTATAAAGTATATAAAAAAATGCAAACATAAAAAAAAAAACTAAATAAATAAGCAATGCTTAGCCTGGTGGGGGCACAATTAAAGCCTGGTGGCCCGCCAGGCTTATAAAACACAGGGAAATCCTGGGCTATGAGTGTTTTATGTATTTTCTACCAACATTGAAAATTTGGAGTGTTTAAACATTTTCTGTCACAATACTGTCTAGAAGACGGTCACTTTATTTGGTTTAATGATTCAATTACTTGTGAGCCCAGATAGTAATTCAGATAATCACATCACAACAGATAAATGCATTTATGGAGCTGAGGTTAAGATGTTCAAGGTGGCACAAAAATCCTCACCTGCATGACAAAGAGGGAGATGTTGCAACTAAACATAGATTAGTCTGTTAGTGGAGAACAACAGCTTTGTTTTTCACTATCAACAAAAAATGAAGATAAAGTCTAATAATTTCATACAGGTTTTAAATATTGGATGAAAATTAACTTTTTTTTTTTTTTTTCAGCTGTCTGCATAACCAAAAACAATAGCATAGATAGATGCACGTTTTAAATAAATTTATTAACAAATAATAAATTTAGAACATCTTTAAATAAAGGTTTTTAGTGTGTCCTTCTAATAATTTTAGTTGCAGTTAAGTATATATAGTACCGTCTCACTGAAAAATGCCATGTTGTAAAGACTTTAGCTTTCATATATTTTTAGTTTTCATGTGATGAAATTAGCCTTCAACAGGATTTGACTCTTGCTCCAGAAAAAGCACGATCAGTTGCCAGTTATTTGCTGAAATGTATCCGCAGAAAAATTATAACATTTATTTTTCTATTTTTCTATATTGTTTAGCTTATTTAATAATAACCTTAAATTAGAAGCTCAAAATCTCTGAGCAAATTTATTAGCTGCCTCATTCTTCATGAAATAGAAATCTGAAGTGTTGAAATCTAGTTCTATGTGAAGATAAAAGTCAAGATCTCTTTGAAGCCCCCTACTGGCTTGGAGGCTCTAAGCAGTGGCTAAGCTTGGTTGGCTTGTACCCGCTCAGGTTTCAAATGCTTCAAAGGTTTTTACCTCCTGCACTTGTCGTTTTAAAGCATAAACACCTTTTCATCTCATCGGTGCTTGAGCTACTGCTCAGACCATTTCAAAGCAACTGTCTGTAAAGTGATTTTGTGTTTATTCAAAACACTCATGAAAAAACACAAATTACAGATCAGCTTTTTAAAAATTTTTTTTATATATCTGCAAACAGAGATACCAGCAACTTTTTCAATAGATACAAGGCAACCTTCAGTCACACAGTCAGAATCAGCCTCCGACCTTCTTCTCTTCCCATCTATGAAAACAGATGACATTAGGTTGGTGGAGGCTTTACTGTGACGCTGTCATTAAACTCCACCTTTCACCCTGCGGGGGCTCACACTGTGATTTACCTCTTTGGGAACGTACAGTAGGAGGATAATATCTCCATACACTGATAAATCTCCCTTTCTGCCTTTTCTCCTGTCGTCACATCTCTTTTCCTCTTGTCAGGCTGAACCCAGCTGATCTGTTCAATCACCCGAGAGCGCTGAGGCAGGACCCCGTAAAGGTGATTCACTCCATTTCAGCCCTTCATACAACGTTTCTCCCATCCCCTCTGTGTTTATAGCTCCCTCCGGTCAGCTGTTGTTAACCTAACACTGCCGCATCATATTAAAACAGAAGCCACTGAAATCTTCTTTTTTTTTTTTTTTCATGTAGTATGAAAAGTGAGGTTTATGGAATGCACCTAAACTCTCCAATCTATTTTCTTCGTAAAACACTTTTGTTGTGCAAGTGTCACTTAAACGAGCTTTTTCCGGTTCTGCTCTCCTAAACTTTTCTCTAGATTTTGTGACATTTTGACATATTTGACAGTTTGAACCGCCACAGACTGCTAACAGGCTCGCTGTGTCTGCTATCAGTGTCTTGTTTGCAGCCAGTGACTGGCATCATGCAGGCAGGCGCCCGTGCCTTCTAAACTTTTGTACACTTTTGTTACTGCTACAAGTACCATAAAGACTTTAGTCTCCAAGTAACACAACCTGATGTGCAGACGGACGCGTATCGTATTAGCTTTGTTTTTCAACATGACCAAACTGAGTTCTTGATTTGGACAAAAAGAAATAGTCTATGTCAGAAAAATATAGTAAACAATTACCCTCGATCCCTTTGGTTTCAAGCACTGACCTGTGAAGGCAGGGGAGTGACTGTTGTCTTATTGTATCACTGTCATGTCTCCTCATCTTCATTCAGTGTTGCCAGAGAATGCAGGACAACTGGGCAATTATTTCTGATGTATCTAGTTGGACAAATCTGGGCATCCTGAGCAGAGCTCCGGAGTCTAGTTGAGGTTTGTATCCTCATAATTGATACGCTCTGTTCTGCTGCCTCAGTTCAAGATTTTTCAGGATGTCCAGTTCGGTCTTGTCGTCTGTGCCACGTGACAGTTTTTTAGAAGCTTTTCTGTCATGTAAATTAGATCATGGTCATTAAAGGCGACGATGTGCCCAGACCTTTGTCCTAAAATGAGACACAACTGTTTATCCCACATTGGACATATCATATGGCAATCTAAAGCATAAAATGGTAAAGTGAATTAGTGAGTTATTTGCCAAATGTTTAGTCAGATGCCAGATCATTGGGCTATGTAAAGTTAGCACTGGCTAATATACACCTCTACAGATGTATTCAGGGAAAATGTAAGTAAAACGCATTGTGAAATGTTGAAGTAGCGTCCTCTCATTTTTTCAACTGCATTGTCGCACTTTTCACAATTTTCTAATATACTGGTATATTTTATTCTTTGAATTCAGAACTTCAACTGGGAATGTTGGCCCAATCAGTCTGGAGATCTCAAGTCTCTTGAAGAGTTTCTCTGCTCTGGGAACTTGTGATCAGGATGGACCACCTTTTCTGAAACAGCTTCCAGGAGTTGTGACCTGAAGGTAGTTTGTGTCGGTCATAGCAGCAACCAAGGCGTTCTTAAACATCAGTAGTAATGGAAGCCATCAAGCTGAAGACAGGAGCTTTTAGCATTCGGTCGACTTTTCCAACAAAAGAGCTGGAGCAACATTAACCAAAACAAACAAGGCTGCCACTTGTCTCCGATCATGTTTATGGTGCTTCCGAATGAGATCTCAAGGCATTTATGGAGTGGATGATGCCAGGGTGGAAACCACATCGTAGTAGCTTAATATAGATTAAAGAAAACTGAGGCATATCTTACTTTCAAACAAGCATTGGTTAAAATGTTGACCACTAAACCTTGAAATATTAAGTCTGGATTTTACAGAAAAACAAACAAACAGACAAAAAAACATCATCAGTCTCAATTCTCTTTTTTTGCACATCTTAAATGCATTCTCATCTTGCTTACAATATCATGAATCTACCCAAACAAAAAAAAATATTAAATCACAATACAATTTGTAAACAATTTTTTTCTGTGTTCGTATGCAGTCTGAAAAAGTAAAAAAAAAAAAAAAAAAAGGTCAAGTTTTCTAAACCGTAAGGACATTTTGGGATTGCCATTTTTCTAACATTTATTTCTTTTGAGCTGGAATCGTCATGCAACTTGACACAATCTGTTTTGCCCATGTTTTACATTCCAGTTTTTTATATTAAAGTTGTTTAAGGAGGCAGAAGTCCTCTTTTGATCAAGCCAAACCTTCACTAACTATAAGCTCAACCCTCCAGTAAGAACCGTTGTCTAATACTTTTGCAGGTAAAGTACTGACTGCTGGAAACAACGCCACACAATCATTGCGTATAAAATTACTTTTATGTACCTTTTATTTTTTTTTTACATATCATTTTACTGAGTTCTCCACATTTTATACAGTCTGTATATAAACAGAAATGTAGATAAGAACAAAGCAGAGCTTCTTAGCGATTCTACACTGGAACTGGAACATCAGTTTTTCAGAGGTACGCTCTCTTTTAATAATCTTTTCAGCCGTCCATCCATTCTCCTTCACATTCTCCCCTGACCTTACCAGGTTGCCATCCTGCTGTTCTCCTGCTTCACCCAACCCCCAGCGCAGAAAACTGATACTACTCGACTCGCACGGCGTGTCATATTCTTTGTGGATGCATGTAAAACTGCCTATTCAATTAATTCCCAAGCAGGCAGCTCCTTATGAAGCAAACCATACAGGAAGGCAGGCAGAAAGGAGCCGTTTCTCCATGTTGTGCCATGTTGCCTTGACCGCTACAATCTCTATTACTACAAGTCCTACAAATATATTAATGTACATGTGTCTCTTTGCTCTATTGGATTTTGTGATAAACCAACTCAAAGTAACATTGAAATGGAAAAAAATAATTATGCATGTTTTAAAAAAAAATCTTTTACAACTTAAAACTTTTTAAAAAAAATTTTAAATGTTGAGTTAATTTGTGTGAACAAGCAGCAGCATGAAAACCGAGGAGAACAACAGAAAAGCCAGGAAGGAAGTTGCAGACCAGATTTAAATCAGAATTATTTAGAAAATTTCACAAGTTTTGAACGTCTTGTAAAGATCCACTAGGGCTGCACAATATGTCATAAATCATTATAGCAATGTCAAGATATGAAACATTCGATCATTTAATACCTGTATTATGTTTTGTGATAATTGTTAAATGCAGTACAATAATTTTTAGAAGGTACAGAAGGTGAAAGGTCACACAGACATTAAGAAACTACGGTTAAGTTAAATAAATGCTAATAAAACGTTTTAATTATGTTTATTACCATTAATGTCATAAATATCACAATCATTTTAAACATTTATCAGTGAACTATCCTCACCATGAAACACAAGTATGGAAAGTAAAACTAGTCACAAGTAAAGGAAACACAAATTGGAGAACTATCTATGGACCTTTACTCAAAACCAGACCAGAACATACACGATAATTAAAATAATTACAAAAAAAAACAATTATTGTTTTTTAAAAAATAAGTGGCAAATATTCTGATGTTGTTGCTGAGATTATATTGAAAAATTCTATAAAACAGAAAACAAGTGACCCTTAAAAAAAAATCTTTCATCCAATTAATAAAGATTTTAAATCCCATTGCATCATTCTGCCACCACCATGGTTTACTTTGGTCAGGGTGTTTTTGTGGGGGGGGAGTTAAGCTTATACCTCACTCAGGGGGTTTTAATCTCTCCGTGCATCTGCAAACAATGAAAATCTTTTATGTCCTGTGTGTAAATCTCCAGAGTGAGTTAAGCTTTATTTTTCCTTTTTAACAAAACCTATAAAAATACCGAGCTTCATCATTAAGAAAAAGTCACTGGTGTACCACAAGCCCAAGCCACAAGCTTTTTCTTTTAATATCACCCATCAGATACTTATATGTGGATCAATGCAAAATGTGTCTCTGATTAAAGTAACTTCTTCCACATGCTTAGAGGTTCTAGAAAAAGATTATCTGTAATTCCCTCCATACCTGCTTTGTGAGTTTTGTTGATCTGCCTTTTGTGCCCAGACTTGTTTTGGTGCCATTTCCTCTCCAAGTTTTAAAAAAGGATTTGATGGAGCTGTTAAATGTGCTATTTAGCTTTTAATATTTATTACAACTCCCCCATAATTCATTGTGTTCTTTGTTTTTTGGCATCAGTTGTAATATAAGCAGTAAGTAGTCAATGTGAATATTTTAATGTCTGTTTTCTGGTTGCTATGTTTTCTTAATATATATAGGGGTTGTATTTAGAAACTGGGTTTTAAGGAAGCATGGAAATGTTTCTGCACTGTATGCTTCATTCTGTTTTTCTTTCCATTTTGCATATGATTTGGAGTATGTTATTTAACTCTATTAAATGATATATGTGCATTTGATTTAAAGCTGAAAGAAGTGAACGGGGAATCATATTTTACGAGCCGTCTAGTCCTTTGTATGTAGGAAAGGGCTTGTGTTGTAGATACGACAGTAGAATCGGTCCATTGTGGACTAATGTTTCCTAATGGAAGCTGATTTTTAACATCACATTAACACTGACCAGTACATGGATTTATTACTGTAACCTCGCCAATGGATGTATAACATTTTATCTCGAACCCTAATGTTTTTCCAAATGCAGCCCAGCTATGAATCTGCCAGCAAACAACAGTGTTATTTCATGTTTCTTTCACCATCAAAACACAGAATGCAATCTGAATATTTTAAAAACATGAAGCACTTTTGGCATAACAAGCAGTCCTCTGTAAGCCAGCATGTGTAATTTTCAAAAGTTTTTTTTTTTCATTTAATTTTAATTCACCTTTGTTTTATTTTTTGAAATAGTCTTTGGGCACACTAGATTTAAAACTCAACTCCACACATACCGTCCCAATAATGTCTAAAAACGATCCCTGGCAATTTGAGGAGAAATCACATACTTCTTCTTAGCGAACTGATGGAGCTTTATTAAACTGTCCAGTTTCAAGTCTAGCTCTTCAGCATATTCAGCACATTTTCTATGTTACATGTTTTCTATATTAGTAATGGCCACTAAAGATTTGTACAGTTTATTAACTTCAAAACCAGTGTGTTTGGGATCATTGTCCTGATCAAAGCTTGCTCAGGTCCGTTTGATGCACGACGCAAAATTATAACAAATAAACAATAAGATAATTTTGAGGAGCAAAATATCACAGAAAATTGATTTTGTCTATTCGGTTCAGAAAACAGTGACTTAGTTCCAGTGCTTCCATTTCATCTGGATGACTGGCTAGTTTCTGAATGAGAGGAGCAAATGAGAAATAAACACCTAATGACAGCAGGACTCAGCTTAGGTCTCCATGAAATGATAGTTAAAGTAATATACTTTCTGGGAGGTAGTACCAACCGGAAACAAAATGTAGATAAAATTCATTTTGTGTGATCACATGTTTATTAACGTTTTGAAGGCTTAAATCTAACCTGGCATGACTTCTGTTCATCTGGTATCAGATTTTTGACGAAGAAAAGTTGACATTCACATTCATTTGAGAAATACAAACAGTAGATGGCATAAAATATATATTTTTTTCAACAGAATGTTTTAAAACCACCAGTAATTTATTAACTTTAGCTTAACCTCAACCTGGTAGTAAATGGGAGCGTATGAGTTTGCACAGTTCACTTTTGGGAGTCTTCCACAATTATTTTCAATACAGCCAATGAAAATGTATAAATAAATACAAGTCATGAGAAATGACAACATACACTGGGTATTTTCTATTTGATTTTTGCGTGCCAACTTTGAGATGGGCCAAAATCACTTTTCCCTCCCAGTAATTACACAGCAAATCTTTAAGGCACAGTCTATCAATGACTGAAAAACAACAGTATGTTTTATTTCTGTACTCATCCGTTTGGTTTGTTTAAATAGAGAGTAATGGGAAAAAGAGTCAATCGTGGCAAAGGATTAAAACTATTATTTTATTTATTTATTTTGAAGTGTTCAAGTAGCTCCAGAAGCTCTTATCATCACAAGATTTGATGGACTGAAAATATGGGTTTTTTTGTTTTGTTTTGCTTTTAACTTGACAAAGGGCCTTTTATCAAACATTAAATATCTTTGAAAACATTTGTCTAGTTTTTATTAACCGGTGTGCATTAGAATAAATCTACATTATGTTCAAGTTCTTTAAAATTGACATTTTGTGTTCCACAGTCACACCTCCCTAAAATCATATTTAAAGCTCCAAATTATTATTATTCATTGTCATGAGTCTATGTAAATCTCTGGCCAGCAGAGTCTATTGTCTAGTAAACAAGGAATACTAACATAACAACCTTGAAATCTAAGAAACTGGGCTTGACTTTGTTACCCATGTGAAACGTGTCATTGTCAGGGAACGATTTCAAACCAATGTTCCCCCTGAGAATCGTTTCTACCTTTCTGGGTGGTTGTTTCTGGTTTTTTCATTTTGGCTGGCAGCTGAATGATTTTTTAAATCTTTTTTTTCACCAAAAGAAAAAGTTAGAACAGGTCAACTTGCAAAACACTTCAGACTGAATGATTCATTGGAGGCTCAAGTCTGGTTTGCACTATTTATATACTGGTTTTGCCGTTCTGTGAGTCATGCCTGCTTCTAGTTACAGTCTTTTTAAGAGGTCTTATGCCGGCAGTGACCAGTGTTCACTGTGGAGCTCGATCATCAGCCTGCAGCAGAAGCCGCAAGGTGCCATGACACACTATAATAGCAGATACTCAAGGGAGCTGAATCTGTTAAGTCTTGATTCTGCATCACTTTGGCAGAGGTTGTTTACAGAAGACAAGAATATGTGTGTTTGTGTGAGTGCATTTGTCAGCGTGCAAATATGTGTGTTCCTTTGAGTCACTCCTCTTTTTTTTTTTTTTTTTTTTCCCCGCTGAAATAAATATGCAGAGCACATCAACTGTTTGTGCTTAGGCAAAATAGATGGCAGTGCTGGTGAGCAAAACATCTATCATTTCTGCCTCTGATTAATAGTTGTCCTGGGGATGGCTTTTCTGCAGAGGGAGAGGGAGGAGAGGACGAGGCGGGGGAATAACTGTGGAGAAAAAAAAAAAAAAGACAAAAAAGCAGAAAACAGCAGTGGAGAAAGAGTGAAAGGGAGGTGATGTGGAGAGGATGCGTCCTGGTTACTGATCTGAAATGGTTAAACGGAGAGAACTCGGAGAGCTAAGAAATGTCTGCAGATGTCTCCTGTTGTGTTGCAATTGTGTGTTAAACCGTTTTCTTTTTCGAAGCAAAGCAAGACAAAGGGATCATGTCATGGTTGGGAAATCAAAATGGTGAATCAAAAACCACAGATAATTATGAGGCTTGATGATCTGGAAATTTTTGTTCACCAAAATCTTCAACGCTGTCTTAAAATATCAATGCCCTGCCAGTGAATTATTAAATTCCTTTTCCTGTGTTGTTCCATGACCAACGTTTACCCTGTGGATTTAAGCACAATTGCAAGACTATTGTTTGTCATGTAGTCGCTAAATTATAAACTGGACTCAACAGAACTAATTACATGCTCACTAACAAGTCCCTATAAAAAGTGTTCTTTGTCGTAAAACAGTTTTTATTGATGATTACATTTTAAGTCTTATTAGTTTAAAGTTTTTGTTTTCTTCTGTTTGTCTGAAACCAATTGGTTTCTTGAACATTAGCACAGAAAGATAATTGAATGATGAGATTTCTAACCGATGTAAATCTAAACAGAACAGATACCCAACTGTTCTCACCTAAAGCTGCTATAATCCTTTGATGGGGCCAACTTTGTGTTGGCACTTTATCGTCTCATCAGTGAAAATTAATGTCACGCATCAACTACAAGTAGTGGGGATGTTGACAGGCTCCTCTCTGTTATTATTTATTTGTGCATTGCTCACAAAAAACATTTAAAAGGGTTGAGCTTTGGACTCAGTGGTGATGGGTTTAAACTCCGCTTAGACCCGCATGTGTTCCTCTAATTTCCCACTTTTTGCAGTCTGTTAATGCCTCTTGAATTATGCGCTCGCCCCTCACGAAAGTCATGTGACCGCAGTTGTCCAATTGGAAGAAAAGTACAAGCTCCAATCAGGCGACCAGGGGAAGTATGTTGATACCAGTTTTTTTTTTTTTTTTTACAAACAATTTATTATTTCTTGCTCTAAAGTGACAAACTATGTAAAACCGCTAATCCCGACGATTAGCGGGATGTTTTCAACCGTCTAAGGATGAAATTATCTTGGAATTGGTGAGTGAATTATTTGTTTAGCATCGGCTGCTAATGCTTAGCTTTTAGCAGATCCAACGCCGTTTGTATTGCATTATGTGACAATTATGGATTATTTGTTGCTTTCTTCAATGTGCAAACATGGTACAAAAGTATTCCACTCTAAATAGTAATGCATTTATTTAGAATTGGGGATTCATTTTGGATTTATATGGCTTGATAAGGTACACATTGTCATGCTTCAATTCAAGTTAGGATTTGTTATTAACTTCATAAACCTTCCAAGTCCTGTTTGTCTGTGGCCAGGTTGGATGAACTCGGTTTAACTCTGAAGAACTTGGATTTCCTCAACCTTATCAACCAACCTGGAGGTTTGCGGACAGCAGCTAACTGCCCAGTGAGGAGTATGAAATCCCAGTCTAGAGCTGAACTTGTTCTCTGGTCTGGTAGGAGGCTGATACAGATTAGCATCCCATCTCATTAAACTAGCTTGGTCCATTAAAAAAAAAAACACAAAAAAAACAACTTTCAAAACACACTGGAGTCTCCAAACCACACTTCCTCATTCTTGAACTCATATATGTCTTAAACTCTATAAACTCACACTTGAGGAAAGTTATTTGTGTTAAAGATATGAATTGTTTGGCACAGTTGTTGATTAACTTTTTCTCTGACCAGGACTTGCATTGATTTTGATTGATGTTTCTTTCAATGGTTAATTAAGTTCACATAAGAACAATAGCAGCTGCAGCAAATTGTACACAATTTATGGTATTTGGTTTATTTTTTCTTAAATATTTTACAAATTTTTGTTTATTATAATACATGGTGCCATGTATTTCAGTCTCTTTCATGAATTACTGTTCTCCAACTCCAGTCGGTGAATCTAATCTTCTGTGTTTCAGCCTGTTTAACAGTGTAACAGTGTAAGGAAGCTAATTGGATTTTACAATTGTTTCAAAAGGAAAATGTGAAGATAAATTTAAAATTAAATCCTTGCTGTTTCTCTGAAGTTCCTGTCGTGATTGTTCTCTGTTCTGGTGTTTTGCTCCCCGTCTGACTCTTGTGTCACGCTCTTGTGAATGAGACTTTCCACACCCCGCTCATTTTCACACTCGTAGACACTCAAAGTGCACAAAAAAATTACTTAAGGGCTAAAAAAGTTGCTTTTGCATTACGCCATCAACAGAAGGCTGCCATTGTGCCATCTGCATTGTGGTCCATTTCCAAAACACATGACAGACAATTGCAACTTTTGCAAATATTGAATTGAACAGGATATTTAAGATAATAATAAATATAGAAATAATAATAATTATTAACAATAACGATACATTTTTTATCACTTTTTTATTTGTCAGAAAAAGTATGGATTGTTTACAGTTTGGAAAGCCACTGAATGAATCTACTTTGTCAGTAAGTCATTAAAATCTGACTCAGATGTTCTCATATGTTAGTAACATACAGCAAGCTGCTGCAGTTAAAGATAGATTCAGATGGACGGGCCTTAGAATATGTCACTTTTCAATAAAATTACATCCAACAGATATTTTCTGGAAAGTGATTACCTTGTACTTCAAAACTGATGAAAGGTTGTTTTGCATCCTTGGTTCATTTGATATGCAGGGATATGAATATGAAAATTAGCCCCGCCTCGCCCGTCTCCTGCTTGTCTGCAACCCTCCCCCACTGTTCCTCATCCTTTGTAAGCAGACATCATCCCAATCACTCACGATCCTGGTGTCACATATTACCTCTGGATAAAGTCAAAGAGTCAGGTTCAAGGGTCGTCCACAGTTGATTTTATTTATATGACATTCACAGATTCTTCCAGACAAATTGTGACCACATCTGAAAATACTGCAAGCTGAAACATGTGTAGATTATGAAAAAAATCCAGCATAAATACAAACATGCACTTCTTTAAAGTAATCTAGTGGTAATATGCAACTAATAAATGGTTCTGGTTTTTTTATCTGATGACTTTTATTTTTGATTTTATTTGCAAAGATGTCGCAAAAAGTTTCCACTGAAATGCAAAGAATGTCTCAAGCTTCATTTCTCAAGGGCAGAAGTCCAGCAGACTTTATACACGTGAAGCAGAGATGTATCTAGATGCTGCAGGACAGAAGCCTTCAAGGGTCAGAATTAGGTTGCTGTTATAAAATATTAATAACTTCAATTATTTATGTTCACTAAAATGGCGTAATTAAAATATGTATTTGTGCTTACTAGCTTAACATTATTTTGTGTCCAAACAGCATAAAGTACAAATTGGGGACTTAACACATAAACAGAGAATTTTATTTGGTTTTAAGCTTTTCATCAGATAAGACTGTTGAGCTACAACTATTTCCCTTAAACCAAGATGACAACACTTTGGCTGGGTTACTCCAAAGATCGCGTCCAGTTAGAAGAAACATATTAGTCAAAACAAAACATTGTTAAATCTAAATCCGAATGTATGCGTTCACATAAAGCACACCTCCAAACTGACATTTAATTCGACTTGAACGAGTTGTTTTTTCACACCTGATCCTGTTAAAAATACCAGTTGTATCCAAGAGGAGAACTTAAAACCAATTAGGTGCCACAAGATACAACATTTACACCTAGTTGAAACGTGTCTAACTCAGTGACAGCATCAATACAAATCTGCATTAAAATTACATTACAGCTGCCTTGAATTCCTTCATATTACTCGTGTTGCAATGCATTTACAGATATACTTTATCCAGCCTGATTTTACCATTCAAGTTGTTTCTTTTAATATATTCGTCATGTAAATTGCAAGCCAAAGGGTTGATTACACATTTATTTATGTCCACATGTATGTGTGAGAGCAGTATGCCATCTGCTCTGGAAAAAGACGGTTGAATGCAGACAAAGAAAACAGTGCTGCTAATGTAAAGTAGCCTTTGCCTGCTGCCTGACACCGGCCACTGTTCGTGTCCTGTGAGTGATTTTCCACGTGTCGATGTGAAAAATAATGATGCAAGATAATGAATATGTAGGTCACATCAACTGAGTTTCTGGAAAGCTTAGTCCTCCCCTCCATGCAGCATAAACACATCCACTAACACGCAGTTAGAAATAAAGCAACCCTGATGTCTTAAATCAGCCATTTTTAGTTACTGTAGCTAAATCCGAGGAGATAGACAGCGTGAGGAAAGGATGCTACAGTCCTAAAACAGACTACACGCCCACAGACTGTACTGTCTCCCCAGGAAACCAAAGAAAGCGCTAGTAAGCGTGTTGCAGAGCCTTCCTCTCAGTGAGGAGCCTGCAGTGGCATTCCCCATGGCATCCTGCAGTGTTGGCTCGTTTTGATGTTTCTCTTTTCTGTGGAGTTAACTGCTCTCATTCAAACTTTTGAGTTTTCTTTTTGTTTTTTTTTTACAGTCTTGTCTAAATCGGGTGTAAAGTTCACATATGGGAACAGGCTTCCTTGGGTTTATGCATCGGGATGTTAAGAGGAAAGAATAGAAACAAGAGATCCAAACAGTACTTCATTCATAAGTCTACCAACAGGAATGCCAGCTTGAAATTTTGCTTCTCTCTGTGCCTATTTTGGGAACCTAAAATATTTGGTATGTTTCACAGTAAAGCATCTCCTGATTTTTTCTTTTTTTTTTTGTCTCTCGCTCTCTCTTTTTAAATCTTCTTCCTCCCACAATTTTTTCCAGTTTGCCAGTGTGGGTGTACAGAATAAATGTTTACTTTCTATGTGGTATTATTCATATCAGCACCACCCCCACCTCTCCTCTGACAGAATCACAATCCAGCCTGCCCACCCTCCAACACGCTAGCCATCTTCCTTGCATGATGACGCGCACCTCCAGCTACCATGTTGGCTTCTGTCCTCCTGGTGACCCTGCCTCTATATGCAGGCTATCCAGAACGGGCAACAAGCTGGGATTTTGGTGGTGTCTTTTATAACAGACATATCCTGGACTAGTATTTACAATTTCATATTGCTGGAAGAGATTCAAAATCTATACTTTGATTTTGGCACACAAAATTTAGAACAGATCATGTTTACCTAGAAACCTGCCCTATATCGCTAAGTTTCATGTTATCAGCATCAATCCAACACTATGCAGACTGAACAGCGATATATGCATTAGTGCTACAAAATTAACATTTAAGATGTCACTGAAAATGTGATAAATATCACCGTAAGCTGATAATGACTCATAAATATGAAAACCCTCTTTTCATTCACCTTTGCAGACTGATTGCTTAGAAGTGCGTCAACTGATGGCTCCAATTGAACCATCATGGGTCAACTACCCATGATGGTTATGGGTACTTGACCCATAACCATATTGGATCCTTCCATTGCCTACATCAGTTCTGTTTGTCTTTGCTGTGTGCCTGTCGCATTTGATCAACGGTAAGTTGAAACCTGAATTTAAAAAAATCAAGATGCTGACTTCATGGCGAAAGTAACCAACCCACAGAAACAATGAACAACTGAATTGAACCCCCTCATCTCAATTTGCACAAATTAAATAATCAAAAGAAAAATACATACTTCAAAGGTCAAGTGATGCAAGTGTGGCTCAAATATTGCAGACAACGTCACCTATTCCTATACTAAGCTATGCAGATGGTCAGTCTGTGTTGATGGAAGTTCCCTCCCCTCAGCATTCTGAATGCATGGAGTGGCTCCAACTGAGGTTAGCGTGAAAATAAAATGCTGTAGGAAAGTATTTTTCTCCTCACAAACTTTCCCAAGAGCTTCCAGACTAACAAAGCCGCCCAAATGGAGCAACAATGACTCAAACGTGATCTCACAAAAGAAAGAACAACATCTAAAGCACTGCAGGTGTCTGCTAAGAGTTGTGGGAAAGTCCCTTACATTTTGAACTGGCTTTGGCTGACAAACAATGCAAGCAAATGTGCGATCATGAAAAGGCTGAGGAGGTTCACCTGTTGGTGTGATCCACAACAAAGACAGTTCACGGTGAACATATACACTTTTGTTTTGTTTTTGTTTTTTATTTGAAGAAAACCACTTGCAGCCAAACAAAAGATTTTGCCCGAAGGAAAATCCATATTCTTTGAGAAATAAACTAAATTGAAAATCTGACACTGAGCTGGCAGGTGAAGGAGGCACTGTTGTTTGGGGCAACCAGGAGAGAAGTTGCTTTCTAGGTGGATTTGGATTATGGAGGTCCAGGTGAGCTAAATATACTAAAAAAAAACAAAAAACACAATTTGTCTGTTCCCATACAATAAGTTAAGTTCAGTTGAGGCTATTGTTCATGATTCAGTTCAAGAAATAGATATTATTTTGTGCAATAGCACAAAAATGTCATCCATCAGTGAGCTCTAAGCCCCAAAGCCACTGCTGAGCAAAGAGAACACAAAAGCCTGGGTCACGTTTGCCAAAAAGCATCTTCCCAAGACTTTTGTGAAAATATTCTGTGGACCGACGAGATGAAAGTGAAACCTTTTGAAATGGGTGCGTTTTGTTTTGTTTGGATTTTGATTGTTTTTTTGTGATCGGCCTTAATTAGTAGTTGTTTTCTGTTTCTGCCATCCATGCCTTATTTTATATCAGTCCCCTCAATCTAATGTCTACTTTTGGTTACTTTAAACCTTAGTTAGCATGCTTTTTGTTTATTTATTTATTTACTCCTTTCCTTGCTCCTCACCTACAGTTTCTCTCTTTCTCTCTCCTCAATCTGAATGCCTGGTTGTCCTCACCCCTGCACTCTGTTCCAATCAGCTTTCTGTCCTGTGTGCAGTAATCAAGCTCCCCAGTATTTGTCCCCAGTGACATTCAGTCATTTCTTATTGGATCCTTCCATTGCCTACATCAGTTCTGTTTGTCTTTGCTGTGTGCCTGTCGCATGTTTTTCATGTAAGTACATTTGTCCTTGGTTTTCATTTGATCAAATGTTCAATCTCTGCACTGGAGTCCTTTGCAAATCAAACATGACAAATATAGCATTTCAGAAGAATAACATTGAAGGAGTAGTGTGACGTTCTTGGGCTGGTTCGCAGCTTCAGGACCTCTTTGACTTTCCATAAGTGGAAGAACCAAGAAATGTTTTCCACCAGAAAAGTTTGTAAAATGATTTCAACTATGAGTTTACTGAATGTGAAGTACATAATTCTGAGACACTGTGGCATGACCATAAACAGGTTGTTCATGCACAAAAAAATCTCCACTGTGGCTGAATTGACACAAACTTGTAAGGAAAAGTAGGACAAGATCCATCCATAGCGACATGGAAAAACCCTCATTGCCAAATGAATGATGGAAGTTGACTGGCACAACCTGATATCAGGATTAGAGGAAAATCTTTTTTTTTTTTTCGTTTGGCCAAGTTGGACATGATGGCTTTTTTCCCACTTAATTAATAATATTCTGATTTTAAAACTGTTTTACTGGGGTTATCTTGTCTTTGTTCGATATTAAAATTAGTTTAATGATCTCTATGGACTCAAGAGGAAACAAATACAAAACTGCACTTTCTGGATTAAGTGCGTTTGTCATTATTTGACCACTCATGCGTTAGAAGCTTAAACGTTCATCCCCACATGGTTAATTGGTTCATTTATTTGAAACAAATAAATAAAATGGGACTATAAAAACATCATGAAATTTACACCCTTCAGCTCAATATCTCACACAACATACACATCAAGTGAAATTACGTAGAAATCAAACTTTACAAATGGTTCAACATCTGATTTTCTCATATTTAAATGAGCTCAAAACATGTTTTTATCTTGCCAATATAGATGGCAAAATAGAAAGTGGTGTGACAAAATCAGTAGACTCATCGTGATTTTTGTAATTTAACAAAAATTAGCATTGTGTTGCTGCTCCTTTACTTAAAGGTTTGCGATGCGAAGTGGTGGGAAGGAATGATGTTCATAATAGCACTGGTTCTCTCTTGGAGGACATGAAGGAGCAGACAACCGTCAATCCCCGACTCCCTGGTGTGACAACCCCCATTACCCGTCTGCTAAACCCCCGTCCCCTCCCCCGCCTCCTACACACAGACACATGCAAACACATACATGTATGTTCACACACAAAGCGCCTTAGGGCAGTGGGAGGTCACGCTGCTCTGTGCTGGCTGCCAGTGGCGTGTGGGAGACATGCAGCAGAGACTAACAGTGATGCACGGTGCATGCACGAGCCACTGTGGGCACGCACGCCGCCGAGCGTGCTCCAGAGCATGTCTTTGAGTAGAGAATTAACAAATGTGACAGAGTGAAGGGCTGGGATGGGGGAGGGTGTGGGATCGCACAGAGTGCAGACAAGAGACAACAGCAGAAGAAGAGGAGGAGGAGAAAAGAGATTTGACACAGCCTTGTTTTCCAAGTAAAACAGAGTCATGTTTTTGGTGTGGTGGTTGAATTTACACTAATGATGCAACTTCCTGGCCCGCCTGCCAGCCAGTTGCAGGCGCTACGTGTTTCTCTGCCACTGCTGTTCTGGTCCTTATCTGATTGAAGCTGCACTTTGTCGTGCCCACCCAGTGTGGTTGAGGGAGATCAAGACACCACAAAGCCTGCAACACAAATAGTGTGCTTCCACTTTAACTTTTAACCCACTCTGGGCTGACTGTGCTCTGCTCTTTCTTCTCTGTAACGTCATCACAGCTTTTCTAAGAAAGAGAAAGCCAGTATTACGTTGGTGGGGATGCAGGGAGATGGATAGTGGAAGATGGAAAAGAGAGAACCAGCAGGCCAGAATGTAACCACATATTTTACTGTGGTTCTTTTGGGTTTGGCGCAGTTTCTAGTGGTTCTTATTCAAAACTACAGAGGAAACCACACTGGAAAAACAGTTCTTCCTTACTTATCACCCAGGACTAATGAGACAGTATGTGTGGTGACATTATAATGCCTTGTTGCATCATCAGGACATAGTATGGACACCAAAACTTAATTTATGGAAGCAATACATGCCATAAATCATAAGGTAAGGTCACGCTTACCAGTTATCCCGAAGCCTGCATCCAAGTTGTTCCTTGTGCTAGAATTCAAAGTCAGGAGTAGCAAGAAGTAAAATTTTCCCCTATTAACTGTAAAGTCACTTCAAGAAGACAATGCATCATTCATTGTCTATGATTTCATTTATATAAATTAACTCTCTGAATATCCTAACACTGTTTCTTGTAAAAGTTTTAATACCCCTGAACCTTCTCGCATTCTGTCACTTTGCAACCACAAACTTTAATGCACGTTATGCACTGCAGGCACACCAGCAGATGCATAAGTGTACAGCATAAGAAAATGCATGGTTTTCAATGTTGTCTTGTAAAAATGTAATGTAGATTTAAATCTGTCCTGTATGTATTAGTGACGAGACGAAAGCTGTGAGAAGTATTTTTGACAGTTTGTCACCGGCTATAAAGAGAATGCAGGAAATATGGAGCAGAACGTGTTCATGTCAGAGTTTTTATGTTTTTTTATCTGGCACAGTGGACCTGTGCTATTCAGAGCTCAGGGACCACACATGCTTGAGAACCCCTTTAAAAATAATAAGAAATGGTCTATTTGTTCAAATCAAGAAAAATGCCTTTGTATAGCACATTTCAGTAATAAGGCAGTTCAAAGTGCTCTACATGACAAAAACATGACACAAGTAACAAATAAAACAAGTTTCTCAAAATCTCATTGAGACATCATGTTATTAATCCTCTAAAAGAAGCATTGCTTTCGGCTTTCTATTTGCATTTAGAAATGCAGACAAAAAATATGAACAAATAATTTGAAGTTATATCTGACAGAAGAATCTGCTAATAGGTGAATCTGCAAATAATGAACCACAAATAAACTGGGGTCTCCAGTAAATGGTTTTGAACCACTTTGCATTAAAACTTCAGCCATGAAAAGATGCACACAGCTCAATGCTTGAGTATTCAGGAAGAAAATATGTTGGAGGCACAAAGATACCATAGAATAAAACATAATTTGCCTTTCAGTATATGAAATATTAAGATGACATCCAACCTATGCGATGAAATGTTTTACATCAAACACCTTTTGAAAATCTGTGACAAGTTTTGAAAACTGCTATTCACAGATACTCCATCCAATTTGACTGTGTGTGGAAAATTCACTCTTTGTCAGAAGATGGTTGAGACATACAATAGGCTAAAAAACTTGAAGTTTTAACTAAGTGTATTGCAAGTTGTCTTCTCAAAGTATTGACTCGAGGGGACCAAACACAAATGCATGCTACACTTTTTTCTTACTTGTAAAAAATGAGAAACGTGTAACATTTTCCCTCCCGTCACAACTCTGCACTATGTTCTGCTGGCCTATCACATAATAGTTGAATAAAATATTGGTTTGTGGCTGTATTGTAACAAAATGTGGGGGATTTTGAGGCAAGCTGTTATAGATTGCAGGGCTGAGAGTTCACTCCAAAACATAGCAGGAAGGGGCAACAACACAAACTGAGATTGCCTCTTGCTCAGGTGGTGTGTCTGCAGCTCACTCCACTACTTTGAAAATGGTAATTTTTTAAATTCTGCCTCCTCTGCCTTTTCCACCAGGGCATACTTTTCTGCCTCGCAAGCTCTATATGTCTGTCAGTACTTTCCATTGTTACTTTCTTTGTATTTTTGTCTTTGCCTTCCCCGCCTTTTCCACACCTGCTGAGTATGATGAGATCTCAGCTGTGGGCGATGTTTGTGTACACGTCTCTGTCCTCTCTGACTATGAGAAGGTGGACCCTAACGCAGGAATGAAATGCGAGTCCACTTGCAGGCAGGTGTATTCTCGTTGCACGCACCAAATCTTCGTACTTGGGATGAGCTGTGCAGCTTCCCACAGAACTCATGAGAACATTACATTCTCCGCTCAGCCACTCTCACTTCTTGTTCCTGTTCTATATGGGTAAAATAGACTTTAAATACAACTATGGTTTTATTTGGAGCTACTGTTAAGTCCTCGAGTGTATACTAAGACTTGTTAGGTTTTGGCACAACTGAAAGAAAATTTTAAAACTTACAAGTAAGAATTGGCGATCACTCTATGACATGCATAAAGCAGTTTCATTAACAGCAACCAAACAGAAGTGCCATCCCAGCATTTGCTTGAAAAACAATCATTTCTGGACAATGCAATCAGGCAAGGCCAGCAGATATATTGATGCAGTTGTTCTTTTCCCGCAGCCATCAGTTCAGCTCGGATTACTTCTGCTGCCAGCTCAGACAACAGTTTTGCCTCACAGGTCTCACTTTGAGTCTTGCAAACAGACAAATGCAGCGAAGGTGGAACCTGCTGATTGGTCCAAATTGTGCGAAATTGATGCAACATTTAGACTTTTTAAACACAAGTCTGTCTGAAAGTAAATAAGAAAAATAGTTTGAAGGTCGTATAAAAGTAGTTTTAAGCCAATTAGTATTTTTTTCTTATTGTTTAAGATTTTAATTCTACTGGTTGGGAACAAAATAAGGCAGTTTTATTTGTGCACTTTACAGGGAGGCTAAAAATGTGTAAGCAGCCTCTATAAAAACAGTTGGCTAAAACCCTAAGGCATTATGCAGAAGAACTGTTGTTGCTGATTAAGGTTTACATAGCAACAGGACCCACAGATACAGTGTGCACTCTAATGACATGAAGATTTACAAGTACAAATGAAATTGCAAGCATTACTTTAGTAAAGCATGTACAATATAAAGCCCATTGTAGCCATGTTGCCACAGATTTTTACTTAAAAAAAAGCAACAAAAAAAAAAAACTTCATGGCCTAAATGGGACTGCACAGTGGTGCAGTAGGTAGCACTGTTGCCACGAAGGTCCTGGGTTTGATTCCCAGCCCAGGGTCTTTCTGCATGGAGTTTGCATGTTCTCCCTATGCATGCGTGTGTTGTCTCCGGGTTCTCCGGCTTCATCCCGCAGTCCAAATACATGACTGTTAATTGATTAATTGATTTCTCTAAATTCTCCTTTAGTGTGGATGTGTACATGTATAGTTGTTTGTCCTGTGACAGACTGGCGACCTGTCCAGGGTGTGACATGTCTTCCCAATTAAGTTAAAGATGAGTATTTGCTGTTGGTATTTTATTTAGTCTTTACACTGAAATGCATCTGTTTGTTACTTCAACAAATATATAAACATACAAGACTGACTGATAAATAGGTAAATGCAACTACCGTATTTTACGGACGTTGCATTTACCTATTTAGTCGCAGTTTTTTTCATAGTTTGGCCTGGGGTGCGACTTACACTCCAGAGCGACTTATGTGTGAAATTATTCACACATTATTATATCATATCACATGTTATTTTCACACTAAACCGCCAGAGGGCGCTCTAGGCCTGTGCTGATAATGTGTGTGGTAGAAGCTACTTTCAGAGTTAGCCGAGTTGTTTACAAGCAACACCGAAGATGAAGATTTAGTGATTTGGAGTGACACCGATGGTTTGGAAAACTTGTTTATAGTTATCTGAATAACTCTCAGTATGTTAACATACCTGGCACGTTTTCAGTTCGCTGTTTGTCATGTGACGTTGGCATACCGTACAATAAGTCAGCCTGTTGTTGCCTCTATTCTATCTTTATTGCCTTTCAAGATGACACGTCTGTTCTTGGTGTTGGATTTTATCAAATAAATTTCCCTCAAAAATGCGACTTATATGTGTTTTTTCCTGCTTTATTATGCATTTTATGGCTGGTGAGACTTATAGTCCAGAGCGACTTATAGTCCGGAAAATACAGTAATCTTTGATGCACAATAGTATAGTTAACAGTGCTATGTATCAATGAGGGAAAATCCTTCCCTCATTGTAGAAGGCATCTGGATTATAATTTGAAGAAAATGTGAGAGCTACCATGACTCCTATGTTGTAAAAATAGTGAAACAGTGCAGGTGTGCATTGACGCATAATTATCTTCCAAAAATCTGCAGGAGGTTAATTGGTCTTTCCAAATTCTCCCTAGGTGTGAGTGTGTGTGCATGGTTGTTTGTCCTGTTTGTTTCTGTGTTGCCCTGCGACAGACTGGCGACCTGTCCAGGGTGACCCCGCCTCTCGCCCGGAACGTAGCTGGAGATCGGCACCAGCAACTCCCAACCCCATTAGGGACAAGGGTGAAAGAAAATGGAGGGATGGATGGAAATCTGCAGGATATTATTGGTTGTGTCGCAATCTTGTGTCACAAGGTAAAGGTGATGCTGGAAGGACTCAGATGGCCACATTAGACTTTTTTACCTGTGACCTTGACCACATCAAATCTCATTCCCATTCAGAATCTGAGGTCAATTCTTAAAAAACAGGCAAACAACCAGATGCCAATAAATTATGATAAATGACAAGAAATAGGGAGACCAAAATTGTATCCAACATCCATTAAGCAACATGGAAAGATAATATAATATAATAACAATATTTCTATTATCTAGAAAGGGTTTTGATAGATTAGAAGTTTGCTTAAGAAAAAGGCATTTGAAATTCATCAGGCGTCTTTTAATCCCTTGCTACTGTGGAACAGATAATTGCCTACAAAAATATGAAAATGCTAAAATTATAGGAGAAAAGTTTTGTCTGGTCAGGATTGTGCAACATATCTTTTCATTTTCCAGCTCTCTCTTAAGTCTTAAAGGTTGTCGTGCTTAGCCTGGCCCAACTGGGTCGTATTTCATCATCTTCCCAAGAAACCACAGCAGAGCAACCCCTTTCTTTTTAAATGAAGGACTGTTTTCTGCTTGCATTCCAGGTGAGGCCTCATCTTTCACATGTTAAAACTGCACATGATGGTGAGCTGCCTTAAGCTGCTTGTAAATCTGAAATAACAGCACATGCGACTTTAAATGAGACATCAGAAAATGTAGCACAGATGTTTTCTAGCAGTGAAGGCTTTTATGATGTCCAACACAGTGTGCCGAATCACGTGTTTAAAGTTTGCACTAACGTTGAACGTTTTAACAGGGATCACAGAGATACAATTGACGGATTTATTTTTCTCACGTGCTGCTGTAACCTGTATTTTTAAGCATGCGACACAGAAGCTATAATCCTTTCCTTTTTGTCTTTATATCTAATTATGGGAGAGTTCAAGGATCTGTCTTCGCTGCAGCCGAGCCCTGCTGAAGCTGCTGGGTGTAAGAGACATGAAGCTGTCTGAAAGGGGGGAGGGTATGAAGGGTGTTGGCCATTTGGGAATGGTACAGAGAAACTGGGTGACCAAGTGGTGTGATGCAAATCAAAACCGACAAACAGCCACAAAGGCAGCCAGACAACCAAAACAGCTGGTAGAAAGACATCCAAAACAGACACAGGTTCACATTTGTGAAAACAGATCACTTAAAATTGCAAATGTTTTGTAACAGCATTCATACTCCTTGAACTTTTTCACTTTTGGTCATGTCACAGCCTCTAAATCCAATGTATCTTATTGAGTTGGTATGTTGATTTTTGTGCAACATACCAACTCAGTGTAGTGCGTAATTGTGCGTTTGAATGTGAAGATCGTAGCATCCATTTGTATTCAGATCCCTCTGGGTCAATAAATGGCCTGCACTTGTCTAGCGCTTTATCAAGTCCAGAGAACCCCAAAGCGCTTTACACTTCATTCAGTCATTCACCCATTCATGCACACATTCACACGCTGTTGGTGGCAGGATGCTTTGTGGAAACACATTTTGTTGCAGTTACAGCTGCAAGTTTTGGGGGTATGCCTCTATTGGCTTTGCATAAAACATTTTAGACCAAATTGGTTGCATTCATCTGTGAATTATCTACATTTGTATATTTATAAAAGATCAAGTGTAATATAGACGTTCTTTCAATTTTTGGAAAGTCATCTCATCAATTTTCTCCCACTTTACAGTTTTGACCTGCTTTGTGTGAGAGCAACAGGTTATAGCTTCAAAACATTTCCCTGCTGCTGTCAAGGTCTATAGAGACCATCCTGGTGAGATGCCTGTTTTACTGCCATATTTGTTAAATATAAATTTAACTTCTCATCCTACAACTGCAGTGAAATTAGTTTTTTTTTTTTGTACTGATAAGATTTTAAAGCTGTGGTTGAAATTTCAAGAAGCTCAAAGGTAGCAAGGATGTAATCGTTATAGTTTCACTGTGATGTGTGTAATAGGTCTTTCTTCTAAATGAGACAATGAGTCTCAAAAAATTTTTCTGTTTAAATAAAGGATTACGCTGACAAAAAGTGAAATAAAACTGTCTTATGTTCTACTAACTGACAGCAAAAAAAGAATAATGTAAGTTTATTTTGTGCGCATATCTGTCATTGTGGCTCCTTTCACTCCTGCTTGCACCCAAATGTATATAAATCTCTCCACTCTGTTGAGCCACTCAATGACACAAAATAACAGTGAAAAAGTCTTCAGTGGAACCAGTTTGGCCTTCAAGAATCACTTTTTCCGTACTGCATGCAAAGTGTGTGTTTGTTTTACTTTTTTTTGTGCAAAATGCACGATTTAAAGAAGATAAAGAGAAGTGGATTGAAAGAAGAGGTTGAAAAGAAGTTTATGAAGCTACTTAAGGTCAAGGCTGACTCATGGAACTGCAGGGTGGAGGGTTCATTGCTGTTTTGAGTTTGGTTGTTTTTAGATTGTTTTTCTTATTTTACTGGCTCTAGATAACACTACCATACACACACACACACACACACACCCACACCCCTGACTCACGTGTGCGTGCAAACACACACACTTTTAGGCTCTGGGGACACCTCTTGAGGCAGGTGGAGAAAAAGACTTTCATTCGTTTGGCATTGAATTATTTAATCTGTGATCAATTAGAATTTGGCATCACAAGGGCAGAGCTCAGGGAATTCCTCAGTTGTTATGGACTGCGACTTAAAGTGCTTTTTCCATCCCATGCAGGCAGATGTGCAGGCAGAGGGAAACTCACAGGGGTGCCTGAACGCCCTGCCCTCTATGAGTCAAAGCTGTTGAAGCTGCTTCATCACATGAATCTGCAGACTCACGTGACCCAAGCATTTAACACACATTTAATGTTAAAGAAACATGGACTGTAGTGGTCGGCGCTTCAAAGTTTGCAATCATCTTACTTGCTCAAGATAAATAGCGAATATACTGTTTCTCTAAAAAAAAAAATGCTTTAAATCAATTGTATCAATAGGTAATATTTCATCTTTAGTACTACAAAGAGGTAAGATATAACTACATTTATGACTGCAGTCATTGTACACTTTGACCATAAGGATGATATATAATATATAGTGTCATATAATAATGTAATGTTATATTAATGTGACTATTGTTGTCCCTCCATCTTCTGTGTCTACTTAGGTCCATTGGGGGTGAGCGGTGTGTGTGTGTCTGACCTTAGCAGGAAATAGCAGAGAGGGACATAGTATAGGTCATTAGTCCATAACATGGCTAAAACAAGCGTTTTACACTCACAGAAGAGCAATTTAGAATCACAACTAAAACCAAAATCCTGAGCACTAAGGGGAAAAAAACACATGCAGCTGAGATCATGCAAACTTCAAGATGGAAGCCTGCAGAGACGAGATTTACATGAAAACAGGAGTGGATTATTTAACTTGATTTTGTTTTATTATTTATGTACCAATGTAAATATAATATGTAAGACATTTAAACTCAGAAAAACTTAAAAAAATTTTATTCAAAGTTTAAGACCACTACCATCATCTGAGCACTTCAGAAAGGCTGGGAGAAACGGGGCTCAGTGTGATAAAAATGGCGTCATGAGGGGCATCCACAGTTTTGCATGCCCCTCGTCTGTTATTGTAAACCTCCTTAAGACATTTTTATTCAGGGTTAGATCAGGACAACATGCAAGATGGTCCAAAGGAAGGAGATTTTCTCTTCTCAGAGAAGAAAAATGTCTCCTTTTTCTGACAGATGTAAATTGCAGCGTTTTCCTGTTGGAAGTCAAGCAGTATGCCTGATCTCCAAGCAGCCAGCTAGCCTCATGCATCTGGTAATCCAGCAGATGCATGCGTTAGCTATCATACTTATTTCATTGTTGAATTGAAAATAAAGACTTATAATAAACACATTCATTCAAAAAAAAAAAAACTGTCTAGCATTAATTATGCTCTTTTCAATGTAATTAGAGTTATAAAGGGAAACATTTTTGCAGCTAGATTATTGAAATCCACTAAACAGTAGCAATGTGTGTATGAGCCTCATCCTTTCTGTGAATATTCAAGATTTAAGATATTATGCCCCATAGGTGTTGAAAGGATATTGAAATAAATCTCGCTTTTTCCTGTTTAAATGTTCATGTTCAATAATTTTTTTATATGAATATATTTTCTAATATTAAAGGGGGGGAATATAATTCAGATATGTCTGTATATGATGCAGTAGGAAGAGGAGTCATTCAGGTCACGTCAGATCTCCGCAGGACTGTGAGGAGCTGTAGTTTTGGCAACGGTATTAATAAGCACATGTTCCTCTATGAAGTCACTACTTTTTCTTCACCTGTGGGCATCTCCTGCTGCCAGGCTACTTACAGCGGAACCACGACTGGCTCTATAATCAAAGTTACCCAATTTGGCTTTTGTTTGTCTTACAGCTGGAGCTTGATGTTGAACTGTCCTGGTTCCTCTCTGTGTTGGAGAATACTTACCTCCTTACAGTTGCTGTAGGATGGATGTTTGGTATATAAGGATATGCTAGTTCAAAGGATATGCCCTCTGTGCAGAGTAAATATGACCTGAATCAGGACGGTCATGTTCAGGTCTGCTTTATGAAACCACTTTTTATTAACTCGTTGCATATAGAGCAACATTAAGGAATGTAATTTGTCACATTTCCTGCAGTCTACCTCATGTACCGTTGAATGAAATTGAGATCAACGGCAACTACCACATGTTTATCTGCAAACAAAAACATGTGCTGCAGTAACTCTGGTATTTACATTTAAGCACGTTTTAATGCTAATGTAAATTCTTTATCATTTTTCCAAAGGCGTATTTTCACAAGCTCCTATGTTTATACTCACCCGTTAATGTACATAATGCGTCCGACATAGCTTCCGCATTCTTTCTCATCCAATGAGACGACGTGCCCCTCTTTCGTCCTCCGGCTGCAAAAACTTGGGCTTTAATTGTTTAATTTCTCCGTCGTTTCCCACAAATAACCTTACAGACCTAATGAAGGATTTCTTGGGGAATTTTCTTGCTTGTCATCTTTGCCTCAGTGTTTGCTAAAGGCAAAAATGACTCAAAAATGTCTGAATGCATTATTTTCCACTACCTTTGCCATCGTAACACTGTTTCTTTATTAGTGGTTTGCTCAAATTCCACATGGGGGCGGAGCCAGAGTCATGTCTATTGTAAAAGTAGAATTAAAATAATGCATGTTTTTAAAATTTATTTTTTTTACAAATAAATTTTTAACAGTTTGACATGTAGCCTATGTTTACTACTTGTTGCCTCCCTGAATCAAACACATCGCAGAAAAACTTTATTCTTCATTTTGAACAGGTCTTTTGGGTTATGTCTCTATGAGTTTTGCACATTTAAAGACCAATATCTTTATGGATTCTCATTTCCAAACTAGCTTGAGCTCAGTCAAATTTTTAAACGGGTTAATGCCTGGACTTCCAATGGACCATTTGAACACATTATTATGCTGTTATCTCTGTCACTCCATTATGGGAGGTGAACTTTTTACCAGTCTAAAGTATTTTGCAGGCTCTAACATGTTTTCTGTCTTGTATTTTACTTGATCCATCAACTCTTACCAGCTCCACCATATCTGCAGACAGAAAGCATCCCCATGGTAAGATACTATCACCAACATGTTTCACCCAAGGGCATGATGGATTCCAGGTGTGTTTTCTGTGATAGATTGTATTTTGGCTGCAAGGTTGAAAACTTTAGGCAACTCTCCTTATTTTCTCACCCTTACTCTGCTTTAAATTTATTCAACACTGATAACACTTTCCTGTCTAAGTATGTTCTTTGGTCTTTATTAGTTTGTTCATTTACACTGAGATTAACTTCATCCATTGGTTTCTTATGTTGTATGAAATGATATCATTTTCCTTACTGCCGAATTACTAGACACATATTAAAATGTCAGACCCGTCTTTCTATCAACTGTGCATCAATACGCTGCAATGCAATGTTGCTATGACGATGTGCGTATTTAACAGTGTTTGAAGACAGATAAAGTCAAGAGCTGGTTTTAGGAATAGCTTGAATGAATGTAAATAGTTATACTGAAAATAAACACAGATCACCTTCTGTTTCTGCTGTGGTGCAAATGATTTCAGTGTGACAACAATCAGCAGCCTCAATTCGCTTATTGGTTCTGCATTTATCACTTGAAGAGTTAGTTCTGTGACGCACGAGTGCTTAATCTAATCACCTGTTAATTATGGCTTTGGCAGTGCTTCTCTTATCACAGGTACATCTGATATATCAAGTAACAATATGAACGAGTAAGCAGAATAAATAAAAATTATTGTTCAAGAAGAAAAACCGAAGTATTTATGCAAAAATGACAGAAGTCAGAAACCAAAACGATAAGAGAAACATTTCAGATTTTTAGCCTATGCATCTGAAAGCTACCATTCATTCCTTTTGTATGATCTTGAATGCATGTTATCACTGCAATCATGTAGAAAAAAAAGATGAAGTATTAAGTCAAGACATATTTTTACTGTGTTCATTGAAACAACATATTTTCTCACATGTCACAGAATGATTGAACTGTAGAATATGTGAAAAATTAATTTGTACCTATTCCAAAATGTCCACAGTTCAGCGTGATTCATAATTTCCACTAAGGGAATTTACTCTTGGAACTGATCAATTCCATTCTACATTACTTTTCATATACTTGCTAACATATTATGTATATATCTTTTATGCATTATTGTCCTGTGGGGGGGAAATAAAGTCAGTCAAAATTTGAATTAGCAGGCCTCATCTCCAAGAAATAAAAAAAAAAAAAACTGAATTTCTCAGTCAGTGCATCTCTATAACAAGTCTGATCAGCGCATCTGTAGAACAGTTCCACGCCTGTGTTTCATACAATAGCTCTTTCATTTAGTATTGATCCTATAATGAAATACATTAACAATGCTGTCTTTCCCTGAATATCATTTATGTGGAGTACCTCAAGAGATATTACTTGGTGACTTTCCTTTTCCACACTCTTACCACCTCTTCCAGTTGTTACTGTCACGAAAATAAACAACAAAAAGTAACAATTAGACAAACCCTCAATCAGCAGGCCAGACATCCAAAAGAAAGAAATGGCAAGTTGTAATATGACCATGTAAACGCCACTTCACTTCAATATCAATTCTCGTCACTCACTACATATAGAACTCATTCAACACAAAGGCAAGAGCCTGCGAGAAAAGGCTACATTAGATAATATTTCCATCCCTGTGAATGAATCAAGGCCTGTCAAAGTGCTGGTATGTTTTTAAGAGACAAAAGAGGGAGGATAAACCAGCTACCCTGTCCCAAACAGAAGAGTAAAAGAACCCGGCAAACCTTTCCCCATCCACCCCTTCTTTTCTCCTCACGTTGATGAAACTCCACAAACAAAAAAAAAAGTGTGCGCGTTTCCCTTTAAGAAGCCCCCACCGTTTGCAGAGCGGAGGGAGGAGGAGCAGGTCAGGGGAACAGCGACTGAGAAGGAGAAAAAAAAATAAAAAATCCAACTGCTGACGGTTTCAAGTCCCCCCAGTAGAAACTGTGCCTGATTTGTGGCCAATGTTGGAGATGTAAAAAAAAAAAAAAAAAAAAGAAGAAGAAGGGAGGGAGAGGGAGAGAGAAGGAGGAGGGAAGAGGATGGGGAGGAGGGAGGAGGAGAGGGAGGAGGAGAAGAGAAGGAGGGGGGAGGAAAAACACTAAAGGGGTAGCTATGGAGATGGAGCGTTTTCCTGGCTGCTTTCTTTGACAGGTGTTGAGTGGGGCAAAAGTCTTAAAACAGAATTCAGCATGTACGCCAAAGGTAAAGGAGCTGTCGTCCCTTCCGATAGCCAAGCGAGAGAAAAGTAAGTGGATTGTGTTGCTTTATTGTCAGAGTTTTTACCTGCTTAAACGTGAGGGGGGCAGCGGAGGGGCGCACAACTTTCTAAACTAGGTAGTGTAATTTAAAGGAGTGCGCCGGAGTAAAGTGCGCTCCTCCTCAACTCATCCGACCACCTTGGAGGTGCGTCTCTTAAACTTTTTTCTTAAAAAAAAAACAAAAAACACACACACACACACACACACACTTCTCGTGAGTAATTATACGCCTGTCGTTTCCCAACAATGTGAGCGAACAGCTCTGTAAGTTGGTGCGGGATGTTGGACAAGATCACGGATTGTGTTTTTTTATTTACCCGGTAATTTATAACGCGCACTTGTGCGGCGGTAAAAGTTGAGGAGGCATCGTCGTCGGGGTGAAAAAAAAAGCATGTGTCCATGGTTGCGTGGACTGCTCGCATGTGTCTCCGTGAAACTTTCGGGGATGAAGCCGGTGGGTGCTTCGGATGGATCTGGTTCTTTTTCGCGGCTCGAAGCGCTCAGGCTGCGCGTTTTTGGTGCGTAAAACACGGGGCGCAGGCACTTCAGGCGGCAAGAGGAGGGAAGCTCTGTCCCGTTCAGCAACCACAATAGTGCTCAACTTTTAAAGTGAAAACTGCAGCTTTTATTGCAGAGAGAAGCTTTATTTCAAGCAGATATCATCCCAAAAAAAATGACATGTGCCATTTTAGATTTGATCTAATAAATTCGTTTTCTGGTTTGTTATGAGCAACTTTTAAATATCATAGTCCCGACAGAGTGATGGCTGTCCTTTTTCTGCTCAGCTTCAGTGGGGCAAAAATAATAATAATCATAATAAAAAGTTGTTGTTTTTTCATGTGAGCCTTCGGGGAGTTCTTTGTATCATCGCGGTGCTGTTCTGTCACCATTACGCACCAAACAGTACGAGTTTGTGGAACAGCGAGCTGGGGCTCCCCGTGGAGATTCAGTTGTAATCCCTAAAACAATGTCAAGTCCTTGGGAGGCTGTTGCTCGATCCCAGTCATACATTTGTAATGGAAACATAATTTCTTTTGAGACTCTCTTATATGTCTTGATGCACTGCCGTGTCACATTCAATTGATTAGGCTTTCTAGTGATGCGAGTCACTTATGCGCTTAGTGGAGGCTTCCTCGAGTACGACTTTGTGCACATCTGCTTGCACGGGGCGTCTGATTTCACCCTGAACTCCCACTATTTCGTAGAAAAATTGAGAGTTTGTGTATTTGTGTGTGCTGATATGGAGGAGTGAATCCTAAATGAAAACAGTCCCATGTGAGTTTATGAGCAGCAGCAGGCGGGCTGACCTTTGAACCAGCATATGATGCTTTAATATTGCATATGAAGCGCAAGCCTCTCAGTTTACACCGGTTTGTGGAGCCTGGGTTATTTACAGTATGGTGAAAAGCCATTTATAATTTAAATAATGTGTCTTTAGTCAGTTCTTAGTTGTGCTCGCTTGTTCAGGGGACTGTGGATTATGTTGCATGTGTCACTAGGAGTGAAATCAGCGCAGAGACAGCATGTATTTCAAATGATGGTGTAGGTGGAGGATTAATAATTTAACTCATAAAAAGTACAAGTCTTTTGAGAAAAGCTGCAAATGATGAATGAATCTAACTCGAGGTTGCTTAAATTACAAAAAAAACCCTCCCGTTTGTTTTTCCACCCTGCTGTTTCCTTGTATTTAAATATCTGTCACTTATTTGTAGCAATTTGCTTCTTCCATTAGACGTCACATTTTTAAACGTGTTCAGTGATACACAAAAACTTCACAACACTTGAACTTTTTTCCCCATTTTGTCACATTAATTACAAATGTAATTTGTAATTAATTCCATTCTTTGTGAAATGGAAAGAACATGATACACAGTTTTCAGCATTTCTTTTTTTAATAAATGAAAATCCAAAAGACATTTAATACATGTTCAGACCTGCCTCTTAATTAGTCTCAAGTCTGGACTTTGACTGGGCCATTATAAGAAATGAACACAATTTATCTAAACCATCAACAATGGAGCTCTGTCTGTTACTTCTGTTGTCCTCCTGGAAGGTGAATGAACTTCCTGTGCATCAGTTCTGAAACTGCTGAGTAGAAGCATAATCACAGCGTGATTTGGCCACCACCATTTTCCCTGTGGTCAGAAGTTTTTCTGGTTATTTTGCAGTATTAATGTTTTTCTGCCAACTTTACATGAAAGTTTCATTTTGTCGTGATCTTATCTGGTCACAGCACCTCCCACGTCTATGCCAAACCCTTCCATGACTGGTGGCACACTTCAAACAGAATCTCCTCTGACTTTCTCATAGCAATAGCTAGCTTCCTTCTTGCAACTTTCTGAGAAATGCCAGATTTATAGAGTGCATGACTAAAAACAGATTCTACCTGAGCTGTGGATTTCTGCAGCTCCTCCAGAGTTACCACAGGTTAGCAGTTCGATCACACTCTTCACATTTTTAGATTAGCTGAAGAATGCTTAGTAAATTTTAGAGCTTGGAATATTGTTTTACATCTAACTTCAGCTTTAAACTTTTCAACACCCTAATAAATGACATTCCTGGTCCTGAAACCTTCACAAAACAGCCACACATACAGAAGTTTAAATACACAAAAGTCCAATTTTTTACTGGTCGATGGCAGTTGATTGCATTGGATGTTATTCACAAGCGGCAGAGTAAAGGGGTTTAAATATGCCACCACATTTTAAATATTTTACCTCATGAAGGAGCTTCAGAACCCTTGTTCATTATCCCAGCAAAATACAATGAAGTTTGTGGTTTAAACGGGATGTAATGTGAGAAAGTGAATATTTTTGCAAAGCAGCGTATGTGGTGTGTGTATATCCATCACAGGCCAGCAGGTATCGTCCACACATCACAGAAAAGGCTCACCTCTCCTCTCACCTGTCTTGTCCCCCTAACTCGTCCCGCAGGGCTAACACATGTTCACTTGTAATCGTGGAGCTCACAACAGCGGCTTCAGTGAATTATCATATTCATATTTACATATTCATTCAACTCTTTACATATTGGCCTAATGAAAAGAAGGCTCTCCAGATGGATGCATATGGCACTAAGGCAAGAGTTTGGCATCAGAACTGCAGCTCTTGTTAGAATTTGTCATCAGGTCTTTCTAATTTAATAAAATGCATGAAAGATTTCATGACATTAAGTAAAATAAGAATGCAAAAGTAAGCTGGAAGTACAGTGCAGGTGCTGCACTTGCATGTTTATCTTGGTGTTGTTTTAACGAGGAGCAGGTGATGCAATGTTTCAGCTAGGAGCGCAAAACTTGTTGACACCAACATTTAGAAAATATTAGTGTAGAGAAATGTTTTGCTTGCACAGCTGGAGGAAGTCAGACCGCATGGGTGTGGACAGAACACATGAGTTACACTAGAGCATTAATGTTTCATAGAAAAACTTGTAGAATGAAATATTAATGGTTATGTCTATAAACATTTTGATAAAGTGCCTCCTTGCTTTGCTCTTGCAGTGCAAAATTTTGCATTTTTTTCATGCTTGTGTTGAAAACAACAAGACGGCCTCTTGACTTCTTTTTCAGATTTTTCTTTTCGCAAATGCGCAGCTGCTTTTCAGGAATTTAACTTTTCTCCTGAAATATTTCAACAGCTAGTTTCTTCAGTGTTTTCTTAGTGTTTTTTCAAGGTTTTACCCTATTTACCAGACAAAGACAGCGAATAACAGACAGTATGTTGTCACTGTCAGAGCTTTCTTTCTTTTTTTTCTTTTCTTCTTTTTTTTAGTAACCATGGCTCCCCTGGTAATAAAGTTTTATTTCAGGTGTCTCTTGTGAGGGCTGTTCAGTTGTTGGTATTTTGCATGTAGTCTGGTGTGTACATCCGCAAAGTGGTGAAATCTGAAATTAAAACACAAGGAAGAAAGGGTTCACACTGAACTTCTCAGTTGCATGCTGTGGATCTCTGGCGTAGTGTACAAAATGTTCTTAGATACAAGCTGAGTGTGTTCAGGATGCTGTGTTGCACAGTGTAGGATATATATATATGTAAAACCTGTAAAGCCTTAAAACTTAGACTTGATTTTGTTCAGCAACATAACACAGACCGGCATGCAGAAAATTAGGTGGATTCCTCCACACGACCAAGGAACCGCCATAGAACTGGGGTTCAGCCAGCTGGCCTCGCTTTCCTCAGGTCACAGGTTGCAGGAGTGTAGGGTGTAGGTGTGTGTTTATACCAGATCATTGTGTAAGGTTATTTTCATAAGAGCTTTCATGGAAACAGATTTATTGTGATAATAAAAGCAGAGGAAGAACCGATGCATGTTGTCATATAAAAAAAAAAAAAAACCCATTCAGATCAGAATTTGAAGATATTGTCTTTGTTTGATTCTATTCGAGTCAATTACTGAGAAATGAAACTTTTCTCTTCTTGTTTATTAAACACATAAAAACTAAGAATTACAGTCATTTTCAGGCTATAACTGTGTCAACCATAAGTGCAACGTTGATGCACTTTTTGGTTTTGTAAAAATCTGATCAAAGTTAATTGCATTCGTGTTGATGCACACATGAGCATAACCTTGTGATTCCTTCAGTTTCTGTTGGATGCAATGCCGTCTCTAAAAAAAAAATAAAGAACCCTCACAACATTTCTGTCTTTTTGTGTTTTCTAAACCTAAGAAAAATAAATAGGACTCAACAAGTCAGAACTCATAGAAAATCAATAATTTCTATTTGGCAGAAAAAGCCGTGCCGGTGGACTTTTGCTTAAAATTAATTTTGAAAGGAGTGAAAACTGGTGTCAAGCCAGAGGGACAGATGTGCAGGCAGCAAGAAGGTGTTGGGGTTGATTCCCAGCTGGGACCTTTCTGCTTTGAGCTTGCATGTTTTGTCCCAGGATATGTTGGTGTTTGCATGTCGGGTGGAACGGCTGCTGTAAGTTTCCCTGTGGTGTGTGTCAGTACTGCGTGTCTCTTTGCTGCTCCTTGAAAGACTCATAACTCCCCTACAAACTCCTGGGGAAAGACCCCACAATCCCCCATTTCCCCACAGAGGAAGAAGCAGATATAGAAATATATAAAAAGTCACGGATGAATGGGAGAACTTTACACAGCAGCTTTAAAATTAGTGGTCTTTTGGAAATCTCTTTCAGTTTGTTCTCGTAAATCCGGTGACCTAAATTAAAGGTTCCATTCACAAAAAATAAGTTTAAGCTTGATCAATCATCTCTTAAGAAGGGCCACAGTTAGCAGTCAGCGAGCAAAATAATTTCTTAATACTCTGTTTGTTTACAGTACTTTTTGGTGTGATTTCAAGTGATTCTATATTTGTTTGGGTGAAGAACTTCAAGTGCAAAGTTAATCAGTTTGTTTTGAACGCAAGTTTCTTTACATCCTCCGCTCCTCCTCTGGCTCCTCCCACCTATTTACATGCCATTTAGCAGGGGATCTTCAGCTCTGAATGCATGGTTTTGATTCTACACAGATGGCTCAGCCATCTGCATTTTAGTCTTTTAAAGGAAGCATAAAGAGCTGCACAGGAACACAGGCAGAAACAGTATTCAGAAAAAGTAAAGAAACCCTTGATTTACCCCCAGCGCCCTTTGGGGTGACGGCGCTCCCATTCAGATGTGTCAACAGTCAATTAATGCCGCCCGTTGTCAGCCGCTTTTGGTGCATCCGCACAAATTTGTTGCCCTTCGCACTCAAAATAAAGCAGGCAGTATAAATATTGAAGCTCTGTGCCTGAAGTTGTTAATCAGTTTGGCAACACTGCACACCGAGCAGAACAGTTTGTCTCTTATTAACATACAGAGGAAAGCATCTGTGCGAACAGCAATGAGGTGAGTGTCAGGTGATAATAGGAAACAGATGAATGTTTTGAATATTTGGACTAATTGCTTCGTGGTAGGTTATGTCATTGTTGCCCTCATTAACTACTCGCTGATGAAACTCATTAATGGCGAAACCTGCACCAGTAACATCCAAAATGCTCCTGATCCTAAATCTTGAGAAAAGCCTGAGATGTTTCTTTGTGGTAAAAGGAGATCATCAGAGCTCAACTGGGTACCGGTGAGATGATCATGTTGCCATGATGCGTTCGCATGAATGCAGACGCGTTTATGTGCATGTGTGAGAAATGTCTGGATTAACCCGTGGCTGAAGCCGTTTGTGTTTACATGCTCATTGACACTGATTTGTTTTGACAAAGGAACCGCCAGAACAAAGACAGGCAAACAGAAACGGCATGCGCGCTGGGAATAAGCGTCAGTGAAACATCTTTACAGCATCACAGAGGTCTGAAGCAGGCACCAGGTCTCTCACTCACCTCCATATGACTTCATTTAACTCTTTATTTCTCTTGCCCAGCAGAATATTTCTCTATGTGCCTAGAGAAATCTTGTTGACCTCGTAAACCATTCCACATTTTATTAAATTACACATACAGTTTAGTGTGTTTTATTGAGATTCTGTGTGACAGTCCAAAACACAGATGTTCATAATAATTGATAGGAAAATCACACCAAGGTCTCAAAATATTTTACAAATTACTAATAAAAATCTGGAAAGTGTGGCACTGAGCTCAGTACAGAGCTCAGTGCCACTGAGCTCCCTTCACTCTGACACCGATGGAGTCAATTTCTCTTTCTGTGTAGATTAACCTCAGTATAAATCCAGCTGTTAATTTAGTTTGCTGGAGAACATTGGTGAACATGAAGGAACACAGCAGAAACAGGTCACAGAAAACATAGTGGAGGATTTTAAAGCAAGGTTAGCTTATAAAACAATGCTCTGTGCTTTGAACAATTCACAAAGTTCTGTTCAAACCAATCATGACATAATCATTCATCTGTACAGACAAACAGGTCATTAAACAGGACAACTACTAACTCTAGAGTAGCTGCACAGCTCAGGTGTAGCAATCATGTCATTCACTTTACAGATCTGGCCATTATCACAGAATCCAAGAAGAAAATCATTGCTGAAAATAATTTGAGGGAGATTTGTAGTTTACCACAAATATGTGGAAGAAGGTGCTGTGGTTGGCTGTGACTAAAACCGAACTTCCTGCCAAACGTTCCAGAAAACTTGCACCGCATGTCAACCCATACCATCCCTACAGGGAGCCATGCTGTGGCGTCATCATGCTCGGGGGTTGCTTTTCTTCAACACTGCAAAAACACAAAATCTTACAAATTTATTTTTGGTTCTAGTTTCTACAGCAAATGTCTTAGCAAACTTGAAATAAGACAAAACTAACTTACAAGTAAATCTTTAGCAAGATATCAAAGCTTGTTTTAAGTAAACAATTTCTTAATATGGATGAAAAAGTACTTGGCAGATTATTTAACTTATAACAAAGCATTTTTCCCACGTTATAAGTTCATTTGTCTGCCAATAAAAAAAGTACGTTTTCATCCATATTAAGGAATTATTTACTTAAAGCAAGTTTCTATTTCTTGCTGAAAAGTTACTTTTGAATTAATTTGTCTTATTTTAAGTGTGATAAGACATTTACACTAGAAACTAGACCAAAAATACTTGTTGAGATTTTGTGTTTTGGCAGTGAAGGAAGCTGCTCAGAGTTAAAAACAGGGCAGCACTAGAAGGAAACGTGTCGGGAGGCTAATTTTGCGACTTCTGGAGGGAAATGGGGCTTAGGGTCAACAAATTAAAGGGGTTGAACACATTTACACATTACCTGCTATGTTTGTACTGGTTTGTCACATTTTGAAGTTTGGGTTTAAAATGCAACAAAATGTATATATATATATATCCATCCATTTTCTGTTCACCCTTATCCCTAGTTGGGTCAGGAGTTGCTGGTGCCAATCTCCAGCTCCGTTCTGGGCGAGAGGCGGGGTACACCCTGGACAGGTTGCCAGTCTGTCGCAGGGCAACACAGAAACAGACAGGACAAACAACCATGCACACACACACCTAGGGAGAATATGGAAAGACCAATTAACCTGACAATCATGTTTTTGGACCGTGGAAGGAAGCTGGAAAATCCACAGGGAGAACATGCAAACTGCAAAGCCGGGAATTGAACCCAGGACCTTCTTGCTGCAAGGCAACAGTGCTACCAACTGCACCACTGTGCAGTTGGTAGCACTGTTGTGTGTGTGTGTGTGTGTGTGTGTGTGTATATATGTATGTATATATATATATATATATATATATATATATATATATATATATAATCAATGATTGGTTGCGTGAGGCACTGTATATTTCTTTTTTCTTGTCTCAAAAACTGGATCAGCTTCTTCCTCCTTCATCACCTCTTTGCACTTTTTACCTCGTTCTGGCACTGTGATCACGGCTGAATTATTCAAATCAGGACATGAAAGTTAATTTTCTCACTGTCTGTGCTTTAGCTGGCTAAAGTCAGCTGGGATGCCTGCATCTCTGGGGGCAAGTGAAGGAAAGGGAAGGCTGCCTGGGACAGCCTGGGGCTAAATGTCAGGGTTTGCTCCTCAGGACGATGCAGGCGGAGAGATCTTCTTGATGAATAGATGTGAAACAAAGTGCTGTTCTGCTTGAATGAAAAGGAGGAGCTAAAAAAGAGAAAATCACAAAGGGGCTAGTAGACATTTTTTTCCCTGTCCTCTGGCTACAATCCTGCTCAATGAGTATGGAGTAAAAATAGATGCAAATGATCCTGCAGCTGAAAGAGCATGATAGACAGATGTTCAGTGAACCTACTATCATGGGCCGTGATGTTGAGTCAGTTACAGGTCAAACGAGCCTCCTCCCACTCAGTCTGATCTCCCGCTTCCCAGTGTATGATTAGCATCATAGCTTTCCTTTGCTGCATTTCATCAGTGAGACGTTGAAAGCCAGAGGAGAGGAAATGGGAGACACTGAGAAGGCCATGTGTGGTTTGTCTTGTAAGCATCTCATCTTTTATTCCTGAGTGACACTTGTAAGCAGTGGCGGGGTCACTAAAGAGGAATTTAGTTTTCTGGTGTCCAAAGAGGAGAAAAGAACCAGACGCCGATTCGGTTTCCCTTGTACACACACCTGTCGTACTGAGCATGCTTCTTTTAGAAAACTGCATCAACGGGCTGCATGGAAGGTCCTGTTCTGCAGAGTTACACTTACTGCTTCTGACAGAGTAACAAAAGGTGTCCCCTGAAGCCCTGGATTGAATGAGTGTTTTTAAATAATGCATCGCAGCCAGGGCAGGTGCCCATCGCTGGTGCGCAGCGCCCCTCAGATCACACCGGCCTCCGCCATGAAAATTTCATTGCCGCAGAACTCATGGGAATCTCTGTGCGATCCTGTGCGGTGCGAAAAAAATAGGGGGGATATATAGGAACTGACGCTTGCTGCTGGGTGTTTCACACCGCAAATAGGGGCTCAGTTTTACACATTACAGCAGTGGACTCCCCCTGCTTTCACTGTGACGTCACTGCCATGTGCACTGTTCAGCCTGACACAATGGAAACAAAATGTGTAAATGTAACAGGGAGAAAAAAAATGTCCTTAAATGGAAGGGGCTGTTTTCAGAAATATTAAGTCAATGTGCTGGAGCACTTCTTACATATGTTTTCTTTAACACTACTAAACAGAGAAAATGCATCAAGTCGTTTGACTGTTCTGCTTCCAGTGCATGCAAGCGGCAGCAGCGACCCTTACTGAATCCTGTTTCATAATGTAACGATATTAAAACAACTTAAGGTGAAATAACATGTCAACAATTCATTAGTAATGTGAGGTGCATGAAATCCATGCAGCGGTGTGCCTGGAAAAATTCAGAAGTAAATAAATAAACAACTTTAAATAAAAATACAAACTTTTGACAAAAAAAAAAAAAAAAAAAAGGATGCCATATATTAAAATAAATCTTAAAAACCTTTTAATGTCAACACCAGACCTCCAACAGACCTCTTGAAACAAAAACAATAAAAAAAAATAAAAAAAAAAGACTGCACATGTTTGACTTTCCAAGGAGGTGTGCCGGGATGAAACTGTTACTCTCTAAGCAAACATGAAGGCCAGACTAAGTTTAAATAAAGGCAAACTAAAGAGCTGACGTTCTGGGATAATGGTCTTTGGACATATTAGTCTAAGACATATACTTATTTAAACACTAGAAAAAAGAAGGGATATGTTTGACCTGAGCCAAGTAATATATTCCGTAAAATAAAACTTCGAAGGTGGAACCATCGTGTTTGGGGATGTTTTGCTGAAGCGGGGTGTGATCAGCTCACCAACAAAGAGTACATCATGAATCATATCATATATCACACGTTGCTTGAGGACATTATCACATTATTTGTATTAAAATAAAAGCCAAAACATAACTGGACCCTGCAACGCGACATAAATTGTATCCGTAACTCCTGGATTGAGTCAAAGACCAGATGTTGATTTCCTTGAAATGATGCGGATCGACTTGAAATGAGCTGAACATGGCAAGAAACCCCTGTTGGCCCCCGAGGCATGTAGAGGACTACAAGAAGTAGCTCAGTGAAGTTTTTTTCATTCTAGTTAGTGACAGGAACGGTGCCCTAACATTTTCTCAGTTTTGTTTAATGAGTAAAATAATTGCCCTTATTTTTTGTTGCATATGTGTAATTATTTCATTTCCCTTCCCAGAGACCTTTCTTTTAAATCAGCAATTTTTTTCCAGAAAGAACTAACTAAGAGGTGTCCCTAGTTTTTTTTTTTTTTTTTTTTTTACCCTATTATATATCACTAAATTAATGTGAAAAAGAAAGCAAGATGCAATTATGTTATACATTATGTGGAGGACTGGCAAAATAAACAATTGGCCCCGGTTTCCCTGATGCTGCTCCCTTCCGTCCTGGCATCTCTTAAGCTGAAGGGGAGCCCAGTCAGCACATATCCTTTGCCTTTGCTTCATGCTGCAAGAGAGTTAAAAGGGCAATAAAAAGGGCATGGTTACCAGCATAATTAAGCAATTTAATGGAGATTTTCATTTTAGTTTGTTTCTTTTCAGCTTGTTGTTTTCCTTCGTCTTCATCTAAAGATGTAGATAAGTGCAGCAATTTCTCTGTTCCACATTCGTGTCTCACCAAAAACTGAGAAAGGGGCTTCACATGGAACGTACATAAATGCTGCTTAAAAGCATGTGTTTTATTGTTATTTTTGATTTTAACCATCTGAGAATGAAATTAAAATCCTCTTTAACAGTCCTGAGTGGTGAGACGGTGATTAGCCAAATTAGTCATAAAGTCGATCAAATTGCACATTTTACTCTTAGTCTCTAGCATCCGGCATGTAGAAGTGAGTGAATCTTCATCAATGCAGACGGCATAGCATAGATTCAAAGATAATTTACAGTTATAGTTGCAGTGCTGCAGCACTGATAAAGTGATATTATCAACACATCCAAAACCACGTCACAGCAGCCTTGTTGATGTGGTGATCAAACCGTGTACCTCATTATTAAATTTTAATCATATGGGTCAACAGAACCTGATTATTTGTCTTTTTTTCTAGTTCATCCCTGGTTTAGTTCAGTCACATCTATCAGGAGGCTAGAAAAGTTGAACATGTTTGACCTTCTCTGCATGCGAAATAATAGTTTTAAGTCTAATTAATTATTTTTTTAGATTTGACAGCTTTAACCCATTTCTGATCCCTACTTATGAAATTATGTTTTTTGGGTTTTTTTTGGGAATAATACAATAAATACATGCTCTACTTATATTAAAACATAATTTTCATTTCAGATTTTTGGAGAAAGATTTAGCATTTAAAATAATACACTGTATCATTCCATAATAATAACAGTCATTACTGAAATCTGATTCATTTTCAATTAAATGTTATTTAGTTTGCATGTGCTAGTGTGCAATAGAAAAACAGATGCTTTATGTGGTTTTAAAACAGAGAAAAGTTTGTGATACTGCTTTCAGTCTGTTGTGAGCTTACGCTGGTATGGATCAGCTGCAACAAATTGTTTTCCTTTTAGCAGATGGATGTCGGTTCATGCCACTTAGTTGCATTCAATTCTGATTATCCAAAGCTTAAAAAATCTGGTTGCTCAACTGTTGGCCTAGTTCAATATTGATTCACTCAGCATCATCGACCCAAACAACATATCTCCTTGTCTGTGCTGGCCTGAATGCGTGTGATCCGTGTAAAAATAATTGTTCATTCAAGTCGAAAACATTGCAGCTCCGCTGAAATCTGGAAATTTGTGTCTGTACATATTGTAAAACTATTTAGTCGACTGATTGCTTCGGTGCAAGTACATCTTTTGTCCTTGATTGTTTGAGGAGAATGATGCGGTTTTGTTTGAGTCTGTAAAGTTCAGTTCATTGTAGGCGACAGCATTTGAGTTGCTTGGGATGATAGCCTTGAGATTTCTGAAGTCTGGGCCAGCTTTACTTGTCAAGATCCCTTCTGGTGACTGTGTGATGAGCACTAATAAGGCAAAGGTAGTGACAAGTAACAGGAATGAGTCAGCTGCTGAGAGAAAGTAACAATTTGTTCTCCTGGAAAAGGAGGGTTTGCATTTATATCTCAGCTTCATTACAAGTCCCTTCATAAACTCTCTGCCAATATCACATCAGCAAGAAAAACAAATGGAAAGAAAAGAAAAAGGTAACGACTGTAAATGTTTTGTGCTATACTTGAACAGAACAAGATTGAGTGTTTTCAATTACAGATTACAATTAAGGTTTTAAAAGTGACGCTAGGAATCATTCATTGTAGTTAGGATGCAACTAATAACAAAAAAACGCTGTGATAATATGACCTGTATTAAAAGACTCCAGAGTGAGGTAGTTCCTTCGTTAGCTAGTTTTGATGGGAGTGCCATTGGCCGCAGCCAGCAGCAGACGACAACCTTCCCCCAGCCTATTGGAGCCATCCAGGTGTTTGAGGGACTTATGTGAACCGGAATCAACCAGAATCTGTATCTCTGATCACGAATCTTCCATGAAAAGCAGCGTTTCTTTGTCACCAGTGGTCACGGTCACTACCGAGCATTGGTACCAAGTGAAATGACACTGAAAAGCCAAGTGTCATTTCACTTGGCTTAAAGCTACACGGTGTGAGGCAACGGCGTGTTTTGGAGTTGATTTGCTCTTTGGGTAGAGATATGTGCCACCTCCAGAGTCTCAAGACGTAGTTGGCTGCTCGGAGGTTTGTGCTGGAGATTCGGGAATCATTGCCCGAAGTCCAAAGGTCTTTGTAGCCTGGAGGTTACGGTTAGATTCTTCAACAGTAGTGAAGAGTCGGCCAGAAGAGTGTACTGGGAGCTGTCCAAGGACAGATAAAGAAACCCTGACTATTGTAAGCAAAATTTACAATTGTATGGGTGTCAGTTGAGCCCCCTGGTGGTCAGCCGCAATATTACATTTATTGTAAAAGGGAAAACAAATTGTTTTTCAGCATCCTTAACAGAAGTAGCAGTTTTGAATCCAATAGAAAATAAAACATTTTAAAGATTATCTAAGCTTTTGTCTATAATGTTTGCCTTTTTAAAATTTTGAACATTAAGTGGTGTTACAGAAAAAAAAATCTTTCCAACTTGCAGGTCTAAAGAAAAGTTACGATATTTTTCATCTCAGCACCAATTTTCACCATTACCCTGTGTGATTACACCTCACAGCAAGACAGATCTGAATTTCATTCAGAGGGCTGAAAGAGTATTGATGTGTGCAATTTGCATGTCTTTCCTTACTGTCAGAGTCCCAATGCTTTGATATTACTTAGTATAATAATAATATAAAAAAAAAAAACATAGCAAGGTTTGGTCAGCCAGCAAGTCTTTGGCTCCGTTCACACTATTTGTGATCACTTGTGAGCAGCTCAAAGAACACCTGGTTGACAGGATGAGTCTCTTTTCCCTCAACTCTGGAAACTTTTAATCAAATGTCAAAGACTTTGACATAAATGATTGTTTTTTTTCCATATATGAGACCACATGTCATAGGCTCTAATGAGGTGATGCTTGAGATAAAGCAGACAATCCTTTTACACAACAAAAATAACACCTTTTATACTAGTTACATTTGCAATGTAACTAGAAGACTATTCACTTGTTTGTTGAATTTCGTCTGCATTTTTCATTTCCCATCTTTCGATTTGCTGCCATGATTGTCATACAAGAGATTTATTACAAAGCTTGTTTCCATTATGCTACCCTGACTCTTTAACCTCAAGAACTTAATAATTAATAACCCTAAACCTTTGGTTCCCCCTGTGTTGTTTGTTGTCTATTGGAGTTTATCGACATCTGAAGTTTAAATCAAAAATCCTTAACACACAGGTTTTGAGTACTATGAAAAGTTTTTTTCTTTCTGTGGTAATTTCCCACCTGGTTCAATTGTTTATACAAATGGTAAAGGAGCAGAAACAAACATCTCCACTTCATCTACCAGGATCCTACTGGAAACAGGCTTTGTGATCGGTGGAAATTTGTGAATTTTGAGTATTTTTAATATCTTCTTTGTTTTTTGTCAACTCAACATCTGACATTTTCTTGTGTTGTAAGATCAGAGCAATATTACAACTCTAGTTTTTGTTTAATCAACTTTTGTGAAATGATGTTACCTGGTTAGTGTCAACCTTGAAATAATAAAAACATCATCACAGGAAAACAAAGACTGTGTTTTCCTGTGATGAGACGAACATAGCTAATGCACAATGTCCAAAAATAATTGTGTGACATGATAAGGATGTAGGTATTTCCCATTCTGATGTGATGTAGATCTGGGGGATGTCTGAGTATCATGTCAGAGCTCATTCCTTCTCTCCCTTGTCCCGTGTTCCTCAGAGTGTCTACACCGTTTTGTTTTCAGTGTCTCGGCCTCGACAGCAGACAGCCTAAAACCACAGGGATATGGCCAAGTGCCACCAAAGCTTTTTAGCTCTTCGCCGAAGAGCCTCACATCACACATTTACAACCTCGCCACAATGTATACGATCTTCGCACGGCAAAAGCCTTGTTTATCTCGGCTTCGTTTCACGTGAACAGTGAGGATTTGGTCCTGCTTTGGTTCAAAGGCTTCACTATTCTGTTTCGTTGCTTTCCAACAATGAAATAAGCATGAATCCTTCAATGATTTCTAAATTGTAGAATGACGTAAAAAAAAAAAAAAATTTCGAAACCAAAAAATGTGACGACCTGTTTTCCTCTCTTCTTTGTTTTCCAGGTTAGCTTTATACGTCTATGAGTATTTACTGCATGTTGGCGCACAGAAATCCGCACAGACCTTCCTGTCAGAGGTAAGATGTCCTAATGAAACTTCCTGTTTGAAAAGGATGAGTGTGATTCCCCTTCTATTGTACAACCACCAGTGGAATTTACATTGTAGGTCTTTCCGGGTTCAGCAATTATTCCATAACCTACAGCTGACCTTTCTTACAGCCAACAGTGGACTTTAGACAGTTTCTATGTCCAGAACAATACAAACATTGGTTGGTCTATTTAACATGATTAACCACCCCTCTGTATTAGGTTCAATTTGGAATCATAAACTGTGTAATCATATGTATTGTGAGGACATGTTTGTGTTCTGTTTTGATGCAGCCAAGTTAAACCTTGATTGTTTGAAGTCAATCCTAACAATTTGCTCAAAGTCTACTGGAGATATTAGCCTCTTATTATGCCTCCAGTCGGTAGAAGTTGTAAGGGCTCTAATGTGTTGCATCCTTTTCCTAATGGACATCCTTCCTGCTAATGGTTCCATGTTCGGGCTTTCTGCAGCTGAACACGTCTCTTGCACACAGGCTTTACTCAGCTCTGTGAAAGGCGCTCACTTCTAGTGAAAGAAAAGGCGGCAGGTCAACTTCTGGCCACTTTATTCCAGGACATATTTGTCTGTCACGTCATCATGTTAGCTTGGGTCAGAGCGACATGGACAGCGTTGTAACTATTTGGACTCAGGAATCTAGACTATGAGTACATTTTATAAACATGTTGTCAAACATGTTTTATCTCATGGTAAATTTATTGAATTTTAAAGAAAAGGACAAAATGCATTAAAAATATATAATTAACCAGCTCTTGTAGCTGTACAAAAATAGATCAAACTTGCATTGAAAGGCAGTAACACACTTCCATACTTATATGTGCTGGGTATAGTAGAAATTGTCAACAAGTTGAAATAGTGTCGTTTCAAAATACTTTTGCTCAAGTACAAGTAAGAAGTAGTTATTGATAAAAACAGTAACAAATTATTTGGTGAAATTACTTCTAGTAACTGGATATAATGTAATCAGATGGACTAAAACATATATAAAATGTGCTAATTCTTGTATTTTGAAATAAAATAAAAAAATATGACACATTTACAATTTAATGAGACACACTGTGTATTTACTTGCCATCCAAATAGCACAGCAAGGTGAGCAAAGAGAAAATAACATCAGAAAAAGGCCATCCATGTATGAAATGTCTCACTGTACTGTAAACTGTGCAGGTGTATGTCTGTGTTGGTACATGATTGGCTACAATGTGCTACTATTTAATGTGTTAAATGATCAGAGGTGGATATAGTTGAAATATGTTCGTAATTAAGACTCGTGATACTTAAAAAATGCTTAATACTTAAAAAAATAATTTCAAAAGCAAAAAGAAGGGTGCCGTAAGACAAATTTTATTCAAAGTTTACATTTACATTCAGGTAAATGTAACTCGTTACTTTCCATCTCAGATACTGAAACTGCACTATCACACTATTATTCAAATAATATCTGCTATACATATGGTGAATTTATAAGTATGAAGGACATACTTATCATTTAATCTACTGAATGGATAAAGTTGTGGTAACATTTATCATATCTGAAAAAAATAGCAAACTTAGATGGTTATTTATTAAAGAGCCTATAGTGAAATATAGGCTCTTTATATTTCACGAGGTTATGTTAACCTAGATAACATAATATAGGTCAAAATGGCACTAGATGTTATGTCCATGCATGATGTGTTTTATGGTAACTGTGACAAAAAAGAGGGAGATCCAGGACTAAACCTTGAGGTATTCCACAAGAGTCAACCAAACATCTGCAGTAAAAGTCCTTTTAAAGGGGGCTTATGATGCAAAACCGACTTTTTGAGCTTTACATCATGCTTTAATGTCATTCTGTCACCAGATAAGTACCCAGCGTGTTGCTTTGACTCACTCCTTGAGTCTCCTGTGGCAACCTAAATGCCTGCTCATACAATACGCTGCATATTTCCACAACGAAAGAGCAGGACTTTCTTAAAAAGACGGTAGCCCATTTTTGAGGCCTTACATTACAAAGTCAAATTTCTTTTAAGTAGTTTTTAATATATACATAACTTTTATAACAAATGAAGGCAACAGTTTCTTTACTGTACCTGAGAAATAAATGATTACTCACCACTTAAGATGATCAATAAGGCTTAAATCTGGTTGCAAAATCTTTTAGAGACGATCAGGCTTTTGGAACTCTGACATGCCAAGTTGGATTTTACTTCTTGGCATAGAAAAACTAAATTGTGTAAACTAAATTTTAACTTAGTACTTAAATGTAACAAATATACCATAAAAAATGGCTGCAATTTCTCTGATGGTGTCCTTTCTGAATCACTTTCTTTGAAGCGTAAATGGAGATAAAACAGCACTGTACGCATTTATGCATTGAAGCAAATGGCACAAATCTCTATCTGAGTTTAACTCGATTCAAAACATGTCTCTCAGAGTGTGCTTTTTGTTGATACATTTATTGATTGAAAGAATATAAAGAGTAATATAAAAACATCTTCATCCTGTATCTTCAAACTGTATGATGGCTTCACAAATCAGAAGTCACTATACAGTTTGAAGATTATATATATATATATATTTATATATATATATATATATATATAATATATATATATATATATATATAATATATTATATACTGCAGCAGATGTTGGTAAAAGTACTTGCACCAGGCTCTGCTTAAGTGTGCACTTTAATATGCACCCTGTTCAGTAAATAAGAATTTGAAGTGGAAACAATCAGATAAATTAACTCTTAATTACTGTCAATAATATCAATATGCTATTGTTCCACAGCAGTACTGCAAGAATATTGCATAAAATGTTGTGTTATTCTTTCATTTTCCTGCCCCCTCGAAAAAAAACTTTCAAAAGTTATAAAACGTTTCAAATGTTTTGAGATTTTTGATTTAAAGAATAAAAAATAAATTAACCAAACAGACAAAAATATCATATTTGACCTCAACAACATTGTGATGACCGCTGCCATTTCAAATTTGGAGGAAAAAAAAAGCTTATTTATATATATATATATATATATATATATATATATATATATATATATATATATATATATATATATATATATATATATATATATATATATATATATGTGGAAAAATACTAATCTGAGTATGATGGAGAGAGCAGCACTGTGAGATACAGCAGTTAGGCTGCAGAAAGCTTTGATAATTTCAGAGTCCTTACGGGTGAGTCTTCTCCCAGAGATTTAAGTTTTCTCGTCAGGCTGCTGGAAAGGGGTGAAATTCAGGGTCACAGGCAACCAGAGGCACACGAACACAGATCTGAATTAAAACTGCGTATTTACAGACAAATTCACATGCACACGTGGTATTCAAACTCAGCCTTTTGGATGGAGTTGTCTCAAATGCCGCTTTATCTGTGAGTGCACAGCATGAGGATTCACCAGTGTCCATTTATTGATACTATTAAGTGCTTTATAAAGTTTTTCCAGTGTATTACCAATTATTTGAAAAGGTCTGCAATGCAACTTACTACAAGAAAGTTTGGGCATTTTCTGACAAGTTTTTAACTAAATACCCTCATTACACTATTGCATTTATCCCTTTTGTTTTAGTAGGATAGGAAGACATTAGCTCATAGGGAAATACTACAAATGCATCACTTCACTATACATTTGACGTTGTTGCATAAACAAATCGATTCTCACCTAAACCAGAGTGTCATTATTTTAGACATTTTGAGAAACTGGGCCTCATTCAGATGGCGCATAAACTAAAAACTAAACATATGCACCACTGATACAGATTTAACACAAGCGTGACTCAAATATTCCAGAATTTATTCTATAGCAACGTGCGTTCATCTAATGCTATATACTCCAGATAGTTTACTGACATCATCAACTGAAAACTTAAAAGCATGAGAGTGTCAGCATGAACTCCTCTTTAGATGAATTTGGGTAATATTGACAACTTGGTGGACTTTATATAACATTCTAATTTTATTTTATACTATGAGACGTGATCAGACAGCAGAAGTAACATTCCCAATCCTGATACAGCTGAGAACTGAGAACCAATGATCTCCAGTAAACATGGACTTTTCGGAACAACAGCAACACATGTACTTGCCTGTCTGATTGATTTTCAGAGACCAGTAAAGAAACCATTACAATGTGGCACAGTGGTTAGAGTGGCCCGTCCTGAGTTTAACTGCTGCATGTCTTTACTCCTCTTCTCTCTGCCTGTCAGATTACTTTCAAGTAAAAAGGTCTTAAGTGCTGAAAAAAAAAAAAAAAACCCAGAACACCAGGTTTTTATTGTCCTTTTTTAAATAGGAAACACTTTATTTTGGCAATGATTTTTAATCTGATTTAAAAAACAGTCTAGTGAAGTGATTTATACTCTTGAATTTTTGGGACCATAAACAATCACTACTGTCTTATATGCATGAAGTTGGAGTTATATTATTGACACACTGACTCATTGACTGTAGTAGTCTTTGACCTTGTGGCGACAGATATATAAAGTTGGCATGCTTAGAGATGATCTAAGGTGTAGATGAATGGGCCACAATTGAGTTTTATTTATTTTTTTCCAAATTTACCAAGTGCAGTAACAACTACTGGTGCAACCTGATTCAAAAGGTGTGCACAGGTAGCAGGGTAATTAGCTCTACGAATCTTAGTAACAACTAAAACAATGTTTTTCTGCTAGTGTTTATATCTTGGATATCCATATCAATCATTGTAAATGCAGCCGGATGTGCAAGAATGGTTTAATGTTGTGATACGCAGATATTTTAATGCTGTGGTACTCATTTGAACTGGAAATCAATATTGTGCTTGAGATTGCTGCCGTCCATCACCAGAGACAGGATTGGTCTAGTTGATGCAGGCTGGTGGAGAGACATTGCTGACCAAGCCACCTGCTGCTTGTGCATCAAAATATGTAAAACTTATAACTGGCCTCTCAAGTGCAACTTCCCTTCCTGATATTTGAAGGAAGGTACTCATTCATCCAGACAAGGAAATCACAACTTTGTGTCATTATACAAACTCGTGTTGTATGAAGTGACAAGTGGAAGCCATCAAATTTGCCTGGCAAATCGCTATCGAAATGTTTGTATGGCATAATTTCATCAAGACTTTAAAGAAAAATTATATGGTGTAATACCCATGTGAGCAATCACAAATGTGTTTTTAATAGATTAGGGACTTTTATAGTTGCAGATAAACTTAAGGTCCCACACAGATACACCTGCTCATCTAATGAGCGCGCTATCAACCAGCCTCTCCGGCCTTAATTAGCCTCTGTTCCTCCTCTAGCGGGAAGCGCACGCACTCACTCACGTTTATAGTATCCACACAATGCGCCGCCGGTCCCCGAGAGGACTTCACCGCACTCTGCTCTCCTGCACAGTGCAGCACTCAGCTCTTTAGCAGCATTAAATCAACAGGCCCACAACAACGCGCCGCACATCACATCATTATAAGTGGCACTGGGGAAATCTGTAGGATAGACACTTTAATAGAAACCTGGGGCTTGTATCTGTTTTTTTTCTTCTTTTTTTTTTTTTGATACAGAGCACATATAGAAAAGAAAAATAGAGAAATCTCAGCCCTGTCATGCTGTCTTCACATGCTCTTAGACTGTATGTAGAGGCCCTGAATCTTTGCTGTTTATGTGTGTGGAGCCATGTCAGTGGTCGGGTGTGCAGCAGGCAGTTGGTCGGCTATCTCTCATTGGATCTTATCTCGGAGTCCAGATACAGGCAGGAGCTTGGCTGGTTTTCTGAGGGCAGCGGAGAGCACTGCTGCTTCAAGACAGTCACACTGTCTTACCCACGAACTCTTCTGCTCTGCGCTATAGATCACTCCCTGGCCGATTATTTCTCCCAGAGTGTCGCTCTGTCAGCCTAAAGTTGGGAGGAACGTTAAGCAAAATGGTTACATTATGAATAAAACATGCTGCAGTGTCTAATTTTTCATTCTTCTCCTTTGTCTCTTGCCGTGAATGTTCTTTCTCTTTCCCTGTTTCCCACAGATCCGATGGGAGAAGAATATCACACTTGGGGAACCACCAGGATTTTTACACTCATGGTGGTGGTATGTGTTCATTCATCCTCTCGCTTTTGTTTCTTTGCTCGGCCACACACACGATTCTTTTTTAAACATCTCATGTTTATACCAAAGAGGTAATCTTAAAGGTTTGAATGAAGGCAGTAATTGCAGGTACAGCAACTGCATCATCTCCTGGTCTCCTGACTGACAACTGAGCTCTGTTATTTGAAGGCTCTTTTCATGGTGCCTTTTCATGAAGTGTTCACAGCTCAGTTAATGTCAGAAATCACTGACACATCCTCCAATCATTGTGGTTGTTGTGAGTGAACCTCACTAACTCCCCAGTCCCTCCTGTGAATGTGGCACAGAGACCACATTTTACACTACTGCACCCTTGTAATGATTAAAGTTAACTGAATAGCTTTAGCTATAAATTCACATTACAACTACTACTAACACTAACTCTTAGCAAAACTCCAAAACAGGAAGTTTATCAGCCGTCTCCTGTGACTGTCTAAGGTTTAAGAAGACAGAGAAGAGACAGAAAAACAAAACACAGCCGGAAGACAGGAGTTATTTTTGTGTAACAGAAAAATAAATAAATACACAGAGCTAATGGAAATAATGGTTTGTCTAATAGTTCAGTCCAGAGAGAAATGAAACGCAGTGAAACACTGAAGAGGTGTTTCACTGCAGACAGAGACATCAAAAAGCCTACAGTGCAAAAACACAAAATCGTAGCAAGTATTCTGGTCCCGTTTCTCGTTCAAATATCTTAGAAGACCTGAAATAAAACAAAACAAACTTATGAGAAATGTTTAAGTAAGGTGTAATAACTCATTTTAAGTCAATCATTTTTTAATATTGATGAAAAAGCATTGATTCCACTGACAGATTATTTCACTTACAGCACGGAAAAATGCCTTGTTACAAGTGAAATAATTAGAACTTTTCATATATGAACTATTGACTTAGAAGAAGCTCTTATATCATAATGAAAAGTTACTTTTAGATTTGATTTGGATTAGCTTTGTCTTATTTCAAGTGTACTTAGATATTTGCACTGGAAACTAGACAAAACTAGACAAAACTACTTGTTTAAATTTGGTGTTTTTTGCAGTGTACACTGAGTTTATGGGAGCAGGAGCTCCATTTATTTAGGGAGCACAAAGGTAGGAAATGATTTGTCACTGGTCCTTTTGATAAAAACAAACAAGCAAAAGGTCAGCCTCTTGCTCTTCTATTGAAAGAAAATACAGACAAATATGACCCTCATAATTCAAAGATAATTCACCAATGGAGGCTAACTGAAGGAAACAGAGTGTGGAAAAGTGGTCAGCATTTTGTTGAGCAGTCTTAGCCTATAGCAAGGTACAAACAAAGACAGCCAAGAACTCCTTTAAGTTCATCAAAAGGAAAAGTTTCAAGCCTTAAAAAAAGGCATCTGCTTTCCGGACAGGAACTAGTGGGCGATTCCAAAGGAGAGGAGTTTGATCAGCCTCTTACTCTGCTGTTAGACACTCAAGGAAAAAATATTTGGCGAGTTTTTTTCTCTCATCAACAATAGAGTAATATTAAATTGGGTCTTGCATTGGCTTTCTTTTCTGCTGTCACTCAAATGAAGACTCTAATCTTCCGGCAACAACTCATGTCCCACGAGGTTTCGGTTCGACTTTCTTTTCATTCAAATTTAAAGTGGCATGATTCTAGCAATTAGTCCACACCATTGGTATAAAGACTTTTTACATGTGTGATTCCCAAACTCTGTAGTGCAGCTTTTTAGAAGTGCTATTTGTTACTTTCTTTCTTCCAAATGAGAATAGAGGACACATTATTAGAGAGCGGAAATGGTTAGGAATCATTCCTAAATGGTTAGGAATCATCTGATGATGTGAATAGCTGGTTTCTTAAAATATTCAGGACTAACACTTTATGGATCTCTAATTGATTTAAAGGTGTTTTCTTATCATTTAATTCACTCGTTATGTAGAACTACGCTCAAACTACTGTCACAAAATGTAAAAAATATTTTGCTTTTTGACTGTCAGCTTGATTTTTTTTTTTAATGAAAAAATTCCCAAAACCTCTGTGTCCCATCCTGTGTGTTTGCTCTAACTGCTGACCATAGTAGGGGGGGTTGCATGCGCGGGTTAGTCAGCCGAAGCCTGCTGTTGTTTGCAAAAGGTTTTCATGCACCTGTCCCTGTCATTGTGTATTGGCCTCATGGCTGGAAACCCTCTGCTCCCATCATCAGAACTTATAGACTTCAACCTGAAACTCTGTGTCATAAAACAAAGCCTCTGATGTGTGTTTATGTCTTTTCAGACTCTTCAAATAAGTCTGTCAAATCATTTAATGCTGCACAAATGGAGGAATGTGTTTTTCTGTCTGCCTGGAAGAGCTGTGTCAATGGACTCAGAGTCTGACACAAATGCTGGGAGAAAAAAAATGCACGAGACAAAAATGTTGTTGTGAATTATAGGTCTTTATAAAGCTTTGACAATAAAACAAATATGGCTGAATGCGTTGAATTTAGCCAATTCCAACAAAACATGACTGCGGCATTAACGTCTTAAACTTTTATTAGCACCTTATCTTAGCGACAACGCATTTCCATTAGTACAGCTGTAGATTTTCTGTGTCCTACATAGAAGGTGTAGATTCTTACATTAACTCTGATATGGAAAGTTCGAAATGGTCAATTTCAGTTCAACTTTCTCTGTTTCCTGCTGAATGTTTTGCTCTCGCTCACTCTCTTGCAGCCTGAATGAACTTCAGACATTATACAGCCCACATAAATATAAATGTTTGTTATACTTTTTGAAGCACAACTTCTCCTTCTTGATTTGAGAGTCATTGCAATTCGCCTTTTTTACCTCTTTAATTTATACTTTAGTGTATGTGTGTGCATGTTTTCTTGTGTTGCCCTGTGATGGAGCGCTGCCTTTTTTGGGAACTGGAAAAAGTGAAAATACTGTAGGTTGATGATATGAACCAGTGGTTGCCTTTACACCAGGATAGTTTATACTACCAGAATAAAACTGTTATTGTAAATGTATCTGTCAGATTGAAAGATAAGTTTTTGGCAGAGAGAGAAGAAAGCAGGCAGGACAGAAAAAGGAACAGGAACTGGAGCAGACAAAGAATCCGGCTGGCAGCGAGGCAGGCAGGTTGGATCCTTAGCCAGGCAGCACGAGAGCCGAGGAGAGGGGATAAGAGCTTTGACAGGGTCCGCTTTGTTTGTCATTCATGCTATCCCGCTCATCCCCAAAGCCCCCGGCCAACCCTGTGTAATAAACCCGGACATGCGGCTTCATTCATTCATCCTCTCCTGCCCCCGTGTGTGTTGTGATTGTGCAGCCTGTTGACACGGCTCATAATGGCCCTTAAAGAGCCTGGCTTCTCTCAATCTGACAGCCACCAGTCATACTGACGGAGTGACATTTGCAAACACACAGTGCAGCATTAGTTTGCTCTCTACTCTGCTGCAACCAGCAAGAGGGCGTCTGTGTGTGAAAGTGGAAAGCAGAAAGGAAAACCAAGCACTCTTGAGTGTGTGTTGCAACTGTACTGATGTATTTCATTGGTGTTGGGAGATGACACTGGCCTGGGAGTGGAGGGAGATGATTATCTGGACTGTGGAGGGCACTCTCCAGTGCAGTGTGACCTAGCTGAGGGGCGTCTGTCTGGGCCGCATAGCACGTGGACCAGACTCCATCCTGGCTGTGCGTGGAGTCTGGGGAGCGGAGAGGTCGGCTGCTTGAGGAGGACAGGAGGCGGAGCCCCCGTCTCCACCTTTGTGCCACCCAGTTCACCCCCCTCCAACCTCCAGCATCCCTCAAAACAAAAGCTCCAGATGGCAGAAAAGCCACCAACCTCCCTCATCCCTCACCCACCACTCCTCCTCCCTCAACCTTTGTCTGAAGGCCCGTCCCTTTGTTTGCGGAAGAGAGAGACCCCCGAACGGATTAACTCTTTGCATTCCAGCCTCTTTTGTGTTAAACAGCCAAACCTAAGACCCCGACCCCACCATCACCCCAGCCCCACCCCCACTGTCTCCTCTTCAGCTCCTTGGTGTGCGTTTTCTATTTTTTCTTTTCTGAATCACTGTTTCCTGTAGGACGGTAAAGGTGGGTGGGTATGGGGGAGCAGCGGGGGGGTCCAACAAGAAAGAAAAAAGTGGAGAGACCTTGGGAGAGGGGGTGCTGGTGGGGGTGCTGGTGGGGGTCACTCATCCACATCTGTTGTTATGGGTGGAGGGATAAAGAAAGGGCTCAGAGAAGGCTGCAGGTGTTGATTGTGTCATTAGCCGCCTCTCTATTGGCCGATGCTAGTTGTCTCCTTTTTTATCCCACAATCGATCGCTTTAACCAGTTTTCACTGGATGGCCTCTGAGTCTTCAGCACCCTTCCCCCTGACCCCCACCCTCGTAAACACTCACACCACCCTTTCACCATAAACCACAGGCCAACAACGTTATGTAGATATCTCACTTTGATGGCCTCTAGCAGGAATTCCTACTTCTTAGGATCAGAGACAGCAGAAAGCATTCTTTACTTCCAGAAGAATTTGACTCTATCACTTCCTCCTTATTCTTCTTAGTTTCATGTGTTTTTGTTGTCAAGACTCTTAATATGAGCAATTTTAATCATTGTAATTCCATCTTGGATCAGGACTGATTGGTCTGGCTTCACAACGGTCCAGTAATATCCTCTTAAGTCCAATTATCCAGAAAATATATTGATCTTTTTTTTTTCTCTTGCCAACCTAAAGGTACAAATAGTTTAATATTTTGTACAATTCTCTGAAAAGGAAATATTTGTTTCTTTCTAGAGTTTTGTTGGTACTTATTTTTCTCGGAAAAATATCAGACGGATAACCCGAATGATATAAAAATCAGTTTTTAAAGTATCATTTAAGTCATTAAAGGGGAAAAAATTTGCCAAACAAATATAGTCCCAAATTCCCCTCATTGTTAAATGTAATTAATTAGATCTATGGGTTTAGTTTCAGCAGCCACACCCAGCTGGGTCCAGTCTAACATGAAACCAACAAAGCATTTCTGAAAAATGTAACATTGTACATATACGGTCAAACATGGTTCTGGTAGTGTGTTGGTCCTTTCTGGCTTCAGGTCTGTTAATTATACTCTGTACTAGAAAATCCTTAATAAAATTTTGGCTATTGGCTTAAAGCTCTTCTCCAGACAGCGCAAATATAAACAACAACAACAAAAAAATTAAATAACAGATTCATCTTTGCTAAAATTGTAAAACACCAGATTTATATGAATTCATTTATGCCACATACACTTCCACAATTTATTTATTTGTTTTTTGTGATAGATGCTGTTTTACAAATTGAGTTAAACCCAATTCTTTGTGCAATAATTATATTGTGTTCTTGGACTACGTTGAATACTTGGACACTCAACAATGTTCTTAAAAGGACTGTCGAGGAGAGTGTTTTATTCACACATAAAATGTAAATTAACAATAAGAACACAGGTGGATAAAGAATTACAAAATAAGAGACATGAAATAAGAAATGATCTAATTGGCACACTATTGTAAAGATTTTTGACAGGTTTCAAAAACAGGTTTGGGAGATTAAAACTTCAATTTGAGCAAAATTTTTTGTCAAATTTTCCTAAAATCTTTACAGCTTCCTAACCTTGGGGTCAAAGTTCTGCAAACAAAGGCTCAGGGCGAATGTACAGGGAAGCTTGTCTTTGGGCGGTGTAGATTTCATCTTGATTAAATATTGATTTATGCTAAAATAATAAAAAGGAAGCTGACAATGTCATGTTCTGCACGTAACAAACTATATCTAAGCTCACTTTGGCTGATTTTACAGCAACTATCCTTTATTAGTGCTAATTCAATTAAATTATACCATAATTAGACTGAAGCATGACCTTCTCTGTCTGTTTTTATGAACTGCTTCCACAATGATTAGCTCTTTTGTAATATTTGTCTGAGAGCTGCACAAAACCACAAATCCACCAACGTTTGTTTGTTCATTTTGAGCCAGTGGTTCTCTTGCATGATGTAATTTGCAGATTTTATTACCCACAATGTAATGGTAGTTTCCCTTAGTTTCATGTTACAGTATTGTTATTGCTTCCACCTGCTTGATGAATGCATTTTATATACTGGCAGGAGAGTGTCTGCTGTTCAGGGCTGCAAGAAGAATTGGAGAGGTTGTGTTTCTCCACCTCCTCGCTTTGATTCTAACATTTCTGTCCCATTAAGAAGAGTCTGTTCTGATAAGATGAGCTCCGTTGGCTCTGTGTAATTTTATTTCACTGTTTCTTCCATTCATGCTCTGCCTGCCTCCTTATCTCCATCTGTCTCCACCTCCCTCTTAATGTCTGTTTCTCTTTCTGCTGACTGACCAGCTGACACGGACAGGATTATCATATGGACTCGTCTGTTCGGCTTTCCCTCTCCATCTTTGTTTGTTCTCCGAGTTATAATGGGGGAAAAATGCGTACTGTAACCGCTGGCTTTGACAGGCCGAAGTTAATTACAAATAATTATCGTGATGGCATTTCGTTTTGGTAATTGTCTTCTCCTGGATGCACGGACGCTAATCCCCTTCCTCCTCTGTCCTCGAAGCAAAGCGCACATGTGTGTGTTCACTCACGCAGTTATCTTCTACTCACTTTTCATCTAAATAAAGGAGCTGGATTCAAATCTCTCCTGTAGCACTTCAAAGTAAAGAGCAGTTAAACTTTGCAACCTCGGAGCAGAGATGTGTGCCTCAAACACCAGTTACTTCCCTTAAGACCATAAAGAGCTTCCCGTGATGAGATGATTAGATTGAGATGATTAGATAATTGGATAGAAATGTTGCTGTTACAAGGGTGTGTAGGAGTATCAGATTTCTTGTTGATTGCTTGTGCTAATTAACTGTGAATGTTGACTTCCCTGATAATTTCTACAGATTAGCGTCTCTTTAAAAGGATGTGACAACAACTTTGACACAGGTTTTCCCTCCAAATTGTGCTGCGATTGTCAGGTTTGTGCTGAAAGGCTTCAGCCTCTTCATGCAGCACGATGTGCCTCGGAAAAGCATCAAAAACCCCCTTGTCTTGAATTTTAATGGGAGTTTAGGTGATACGCCCACAAATACCAGATCCTAATTGTGAATTGGAAGGAAAGGGATTTGTAGTCTTTAGTATTTATTTATGAAAAATAGAAATCTGAAAAGTGTGGGACGTGGTTGAATTCAGCTGCTAGTCTTTAGGGGTTTCTTCCACCAGTTTTACATATGTAGAAACTGACAATTTCTTGATAAATCATCAGTTTTCAAGGTTTTTTTTAACACATTTTCTATCAGACTTATTAATTTTAATACTTGAATATTGTTTGATCAAAACCATTTAACCATGGTTGTATGATTAGTGTTGCTTTCCTGCCCGAATGTGATCCTGTAGGAAAATAACCGTATCTGTTAAAGCTACTAACAGAAATTATTCTTCGACAAGGAGCTCCTTCAAGCATTCTCACGCAATTACACAAATCCCTTAATAAATACATCTTTTTGCAGTCTTTGTTGCAGGTTTACTTCCAGAGTTGTTTACATCCCCTCCTATTTTCCCTCCAGTTCTGATCAGCTTTCCCGTCCGTGTTGAGTCAAAGCGTCTTCACAGCATGCCGCTGCCACACCTATTTCTCACTGTGACGTTGTTGTTTTACTATTCAATCTCCAGAAGCCGTTTTTTTTTTCTCCCCCATCTGGTTCTGATTAACATATGTACCGACAGAGCAGAACACTGAACTCCCCCTGATCGGTTCTGATCCAATGCAGTGGACGAACGCCCCTTCGACGCCTTCTGTCCCTTATTTCCAATAACACAGAAAATAAAATTAGATGTAACCCTTGTAATAGCGGTTCCTCTCCACCGTCGTTACTTTGGTTTGACCTTTTAGGTTTTTTCTATTGCAGATGTTTGGGCTGCATCTAACAGTTCTTGTTATCAGATTCTTCCAGCAGAGCTGTGGATTTCTGCACCTCCTTTAGAGTTACCACGGACCTTTTTGTGTTTCTTCCCTAGTCCGTTGGTTGAGGTGGATTGTCGTGTCTGAAATGCTTCACAGAGCAGCTGGGTTTATACTGAGAGTAAAGTACACACAGTTTGACTCTATTGACTAATTAGAGCACTTCTAAAGGCAATTGGTTGCACTGGATTATTTGTTAGGGTATCAGAGATCTGCAGTGATGCCGACGCTGCTCAGGTCAGCTGCAGTGAAGAAACAGCTTGAGGCAGTTCAACCTAAAAACAAAGATCTTGATTTACCAGTTCATCTACATTCCAAGTATTGTTAGATATTGATCATTGCTGAAAAACACTGATTCCGGATGGATGGATGGATGGATGGATGGATAAATGCATTTTCCAATTCTTAATTTGAAAAATTTCTTTTTAAAGGCCGTTCTATTTTGCTTCCACTATACAACTGTGTTACTTTGTTCTCATCTATAAAACAAAATGCTACTTAAATATACAAAGTATGTGGTTGCAGTGTGTCAAAAATAATGAAACGTTTAAGATGCATTAAAACTTTTGGACTCATCTTCACACCCTAAACTTCCTCCCACCTGCCTCACTTCCCATTCCAGCTCTGCAGAAAAATGTCAAGCTCAAAATAATATCAGAATAATGAAAGTCTCGGTTTGTACGTTTACTCCCATCCTAACAGTGATTCTTCCTCAGATTACGCTACAGAGACATGGCGTGTATGAGATTTCCCTGCGAGGCGCAGAGGCACGCAGGTCAGCTGTTCAAATTGCAATATATTATCGACTTCACAGGGCAGGAGGTGTTAAATCACCTTACCCCCCGCTGCGCCACCGACCCGGTGGTGTCTTCCCCGTAACAAACTCTAACCCGAGTCACATTTCATTTCCCAGAGAGCCGATTGGATTTGCGATGGTCGCGCCTCCTTGCCGCGGCTCGTCTCCGACGGCGCAGCAATCTCTTTAACGCCGACCGATAGATATGATAATGTACGCTGGCTTTATTGTGAAGTGACAGGAGAGCACACAATGCATGCTCTCTCTCTGTTCTTCAGAGCACCTTGTTGTCTAGAAAGTACTCCGATGCGCACTAAGCACCCAAGGGCAATGACTCTCTTCTAAAAGTTTAAATAATTTAATGACACATTTCAATTTGAGCTTTCTTTTTGGAGATGTTGGTATGATGTGCTACAAGGTTTAAATGCGATGTTTATTCATGTTTTTCATTTTAGGACACCTTTTGTTGCACCTTTATCTTGTTGAAGCCCTCAAATAGTAAAAAAAAAATACATCAAAACAAAGAAGGAAATTATCAATCAGCTTTGTTTTTGTAGAAAAATACGGCAGAATGCGACTGAGCCACTTTCTGACAATCATGGACAATTGATATTTTTTCTCTCTTGACAAATTTTATGGTGGCGTCCTTCCATCAACAAAAATAAGACAGCTAACAGCTTATTTGCACCTTTAAAAGACTGCAAAGATGTCCCCTCCTGAGATCTCCAAACGCATGGTCCATAAAATCAATACGGTGAGGAAGGAGATCTGCTTTATATGGACTGCCTTACCAAGTACTTAATTTCAGTGCAGTAATTAAGGGCCCATTTGGAGTGGGACCTTGTGGCCCCTGTTGCCCTGGAGGACTGGACCTGCTCCAGTTAAATTATATGAGGACGCTGATTGGACAGTAAGTAACATAATCAGAGCTGATTGGTCAGTAACCTGCAGGTCGGCAGGGCAGGCTGAGATGAGCATCTGGAGGTCCTTCATGCTAACAGCTCTTTGGAGATCACTCTAAGTTTCTGAAGTGGGAGGAAAGGGGGAACTCTAATGAGCTTTCTGAGATGTAAAACTCTTAGATTTAATAAGTAAAACTTTTAAAATATGAACTAAAATGAACCTGTAGCTTTGAGCATCAGACACTGTTAAACTGTGGAAGCAGGAGGGGAAAGACTCGGGGTTTAAGGTCTATGGTGTTCTGCTTTTCAGAAGTATTTCAGAGATTACATTGTATATATGATAGTACCTGAAGCACAGTTTGTTACTATTGATGTTATTACCACGGTTACCAACGATCAATACCGCTGTTATTGCCGTTATTAATTCTGTTATCATCATGACAAATATTAACAGTATTATTAGTACTATAAGAACTACGACTGTTGCTTCTGCTGACATTATTATTACTACTTTTAATTTAGTTACTATTACTACAAATATTGTAGCTGTTACTGTAGCTATTATTTCTGCTACTATTATTATTTCTACTCAAATTGCTTCTGTTAAAACTAGTACTGCAGTTTTGGCTATTGCTACTACTATCATCACTACTGATGATGCCTTATTACAATAATTGCTATTATGCCTGAAGCAGAGAGTTCCAACAAATGACATTAAATATGTTTAGTTACGCAGATCTTAGTTTAGTGGGAAATAATTTATCCAGACTTAAATTTTTCAGACTGTTAGGAGAGAGTTATTGCAAGTAAAAGTGCATAAGAATGACACTTTTTTTTTTTTTCTGATGTCACCAAATGCTTTGCACTTTGTTTGCGCACACAGTTCAATCAGCGCCTCCTTTTCTTGATCTGAGTTGAGTTATTGTTGGTGTATTTCATATTTACATGAGGCTAAAGGCAAATGCAGGTTATCTCTAAATCTTTATTAATTCATTTTCATCACGGAAAAGACCTTAAGGAAGCAAACGTTGCTTGGTTTAATTTTGATATGCGTTTCTATCTGAATTGTACAAAGTTCGACAAACTTAAGTCAAAAAAATAAATAAATAAATTTACATAAACATTTGGTCACTTGTTAACTTCATTCCTGCTTGTATCGCTTATGCAAATTTTTGCCGCCATCAAGGTTTGTTTTACCCTTTCCATGTGTTGTGCACAAACCTGTCTGCTCCAGATACATGAATTGTTAGCAGATGTTCTCACTGTTGTCGCTGTCTTGTCCCGTGTTCACAGTGTATTCTGGGATCTGTACTGCGCCGCCCCGGACCGGAGGGAGACATGCGAACATTCCAGCGAGGCCAAGGCTTTCCATGACTATGTGAGTGAACTCCACCAATACTGCTCCAGCATGGCACACACAGCGCCACGCACACACACATGCACACATACAGATCCAACATTTTCATACATGCACATGCGGAGCGTGACCGTAATTGTTGTCATAATGCTGCTGCGGCTCCCTGTTATCTGACAGTGTTTATGCGATGCAGCTTTAACGCTGGATGGGACAGACTGCGAGGCAGACGGCTAAAATATTCTGCTTTTAAAAATGCATGACCCAAGAACACCAGCTTCATATTTTATGGAAAAACCCTTGGAGTCCCATCTTTGAAATTCTGCTACTTCACATATCCTGCCACAATCATATATGACTCCTCCCCCCACCCCCTTTTGTTACATCGGCTTAACTTTGTCGCTTTGGCTGTTCTGACCCCTTTGGTCCCAGCCACTCTCTGCTTCCTGGGGTGAGAGGTCAGGATAATGCCCGGCTGCTTATTGGTCCACTCGTGGTTTCAGTAAAGTGGAAATGCACAAAGCAGCAGGCTGATCACAGAGTGGCACCAACACCCTCAGTCACAGTCACACACGTTGCAGGAGACGCTGCCAGGCGGCGCTTGTTATGGCTACCGGGGTCAGTCGATGGGAAAGGTCAAGGTCGGTGGCCCCTCCTGACCCTCTCATCTTTTGAAAAGTTGCACACATTTTTCCTGAAATGACTATTTTGATGTGTGTCTTTTGTCAATCTGCCAGAACCATGATAAACGTTTGCAGCGTGTTACCTGGTACATGTTTGATAAAGGATTACATAGGTGTGTGGATGCTGACTGAATGAGCTGCTGCTTCAGCTGTAAGATTACCATCCTGTGAGGGCAGGAGTTAAACCTGAAATGGATTAAAGGTGCTATTCTTACCACACGCTCTTCATTCAGGCTGTTTTAGATCGTAGCCATTCACCCATTCAGCTGAACTCTCTTGTGAGGTTTGACAGAAAAAAGTGCGAGCGCTTGTCGGCTGAACAGATTACATTTGCTGCGCATGAACTATTCATATCTATGTGGGCACTAGTTGAGTGTATGTGTTTGCCTCCGTGCTTGGCTGCGCGTGTACATGTGTTGGACCACCATAAGATTAATTACATGGTTAATTAAACCTAGTAGTTAATTAAATCTGACAACTGTGTCTAATTAATCTAAATGCCATATAATTTCCTACACCTTTCTCCAGAGGTAGGCCAGCTGGATTCCTGCGTGTCAGCTCTTTAATGGCTACAGTTTGACAGCGCTGGTCAATATATGGCTTAATGTGTAAGTCTGAGTTCTGCTGTTGTTCAGGGCCTTTGAATGTGCTGAAGTCCTTCACTGCATAAAATTAGCCAGCAGAGAAAGAGATGGAAAAATGTGTCAAATTAAAGTTTAGGGGGTTCCCTCACATCGGAGCTGATTTGTACCCTTTAAATGGAGAGTTCATTTCCTCAGAAAGCTCATCTGAACTCTGCTGTGAACTGAGCGAGCAAGCTTCAGCTGAAAATGCCGGAGCTTGGTTCAATTACGAGAGGAACGCTGATGTGGTTTGCTTATAGTCAGGAAACGAAAGGACTTTTGAGTGAACCAGAGAGGAAATGACATATAAAAAGTGATCTTAAAACATTTAAATCCTCGCAATACCTGGCTCTGCTTCTGAGGCAGCCCAGCTGGACAGCGTACTTTTTTGTTTTCTGCTGCCTTTTTTGTTCTTCTTTGCTGCATTTGTCTTTTACACACAGAGCCACATCACCTCTCTCGATGCTCGTACTGGGCAGCTAATTAACAATAGCGCCCCAAATTCCCAGCTGTTGTGACTGCTTGATGCAAAAGAGCTGTGTGAATGCACCTCAAATCAAATAAAGGTAGGACTGAACAGAAATAGTGACTAAGAGGTCCGATTGTACTGTTTTCTTTTTTTAAAGACTTGAAGTCTGGCTTGACTTTTAGCCTGGTTTAAACTTCAGGATGTCAGACTTATCAAATGTTCAACATGGAGGGCTATTTTAATCTGTCAAAACTGTTAAACCTCTGTTTATGTGCTCGATGGTGAAGTTGTTAACACTTTTGCTTCACAGTAGGAAAGTCCAGGGTTTCTATCCTGGCTGAAGGGTTTCTATGTGGAGTTTACACGTTTGTTTGGGTTTTCTCTGGGTTGCCCTGCTTCCTCCCACAACTCAAAACCAAGCATTTTAGTTTAACAGACTTGCATCTGACTCTGTGTAGTGCGCTAAAACCCTCACCCACTGACCACTAACAGACTGAAACCAGCTGAAACCTTGCAAGGACTGAATGGGTTCTGTGAATAAATAGACATCATAATTTCATTAACGGAGAAAAACATGTGATCAGAATGAGTTAAGCCGTTTTTTCTTTGGTTTTCAGCTGATTCTTGATGTTGAACTTAATCTGAAGTAAGATCCCTGAGGGTGTGGCAGCGTTCCTGCTGGTGGCTAAAAAGAGAAGGTGAAGGTGTGAGCAAGCTTTCATGCTTTTCGTAAGTGTGTGTCTGTGCGACAGAAAGAGACGGAGAGCGTGTCAGGGTCGCGGTGTGTGAATCCTCGGGGTAATGAGGGGTCTGTCGGTCTCTGATTAACTTCAGCTCCCTGGTCCCCGCAGACAGACAGCCTGATCGAGTCTCCATCACGGCCCCTTGCTGATAACGGATCCCTCGTTCCCCTGAGTCTGCCCGGATTACAGAGTGAAAAACAACACGGCTCCCAGGAGCTGGACATGCTTCGCTCTGCGTGCCGCTTGACAAGGATGGCGAAAGGAGAACGTGTGAAGGATAGACCAGGAATCATCTTTTAGAAGTAATCTGTTGTCTTCACTGGGATATCTGCCTGACATGACAATAAGAGCAATATAAGAAAAGCACTGTACATTGAAATTTAGATCCCCAGTTTCCCTAAAACTAATCTGGTTGCCTGGAAACATAAAGCGAGTGCAACAGTCTTAGTTAAAGATCTGGACTCTCACGTCTCAGTTTGGCTTGATTTGTAGCCACATCTCACGTCCTTCACCGACAGCAGTGGTGGAGCCTTGATCCCAGGCTCTTGAGTTTGGGGTAAGATACTGAAAAATAACGTGCTAATCCCCAGATCTGGGAGACTGGTCGGCAGCTAATCCAGGGGAGTGTGGTGGAATTGGATCTCTGGACGCGGTCCCAGAACTAGAGCCCTTTGCCTGTCTGGGTAGCCAGTGGGCTTCACCTTTAAATCGGGAATTTTCTCTTTATCACTTTACAGGTTGCATGTAAACACTCCCACATCCAGCAAGGCTTATATGCATAACACACACCCACACTCTTATGCAAATGAATACACACACTCAAACTGAGTGAGGTAGTGTATGATAAAGAGCCTGAAGTCTTGTAAAGTAATCTTTTCCTTCCTTAATTGTTGGATTTGTATTTCAGCCTTCCTCTTCACATTGCCTTTTAATCATGTTTATTTCCTAAAAGAGATTGGCACATCTTGCAGTCCTCTTACACTTTGGGAATTTGGACGATCCTCAAAAGAGTGCTTTGTTGAGGAAATGGGTTTGATTATAAGAGCATGTCTTTTGTAATGCAATATGAGTGATTAAAGCATCCGAGGTTTGTGATGAAGAAGGCAAACATGTTTACAGACGGACAGGAACTCACGCCTGCGCACGCACACTCGTGGAGCATTTGCGCTAAAAGAAGGAGCCTCTTGTTTTGGGCTCGGCCGGCGCGCGCGCGCACGCTCTCGCGGTCCGAGACAAACCGAGTCTTTCAGGGAACGTTACGCTCGGCCTCGCTGCAGACTTTTTTGCTTCGCCCCAGCTGGAGGTCGCGACCCCAAACATCTGCCGCTCTCGCAAGGCTGGGTTCACCGCCTGCGGAGAGTCACAGATTTAGTGCCACAAATGCGTCACTCACGTCACAGCACTTCACTGACTCCAGCGAGCTTCTGGTCGACTGATAAAGATGATGATAGCTGGCAGAAAAGTCAGGACGAAATCAAAAAAGCATTTTATGTGGTGAGGGAAGAGTTGTTTGTTTCACTTGATTTTTTTTCCCCATGTTTTTGTTCTGACAATCTAGTTTAAGAGAAAAAAATAGACAACAATTTACTTATAGTATTTTTCCAGTTATGGAAAACGGTCTTCATAGTTATTGAAAGGTGAAAATCTGATTATTGTTTTTCTTAAGTAAATTGCTTAGTGTGTTTCACAATGGTTCTATATTAGTTTTATGTGGGTTACTGGTTTATTGACCACATTACATCTTGAGTTTCAGATTTGATTTGCTTTCTGAAAGAAATATCTTGAAATGCACTGATGGTGCTGAGGTGTCTCTACTTTAGAGTTTTCTGGCATTCTTGTTTAACTGTAGATCTTTTTATGAATAATTTAGATGTTTACTTTGCTTTTTATATTATTTTAGTAGGGAATGCCAACTCAGGCATGGAGATACAATCTAGCCAGCAGTCAGAAGGCTTACATCCAGGCCAATGGTTAATTATAATATTATATGCTTTCTCTGACATGATAAATGTAAATTCAGACTCACTTTCTGAGAATCGAAACTTAAAAATAAACTTAGCATCATTCCAGCAGCTAAACTGAGTGTAAATAAATAATAATAATAAAAAAAAAAACAAACTAATGAAGTGACTCTGAATCCAGAATTAAAAGAAAATCTTGCTTATGTGTAAATACGTATTCCCCTAGCCTTATCAAGAGAACATGAGTAATGGATCTGAGACTAACCCCTGTTGCTGTGCAGTCAGTCTTTTTCTGTAAGTTTATATATCAAAATTGAAATTAAGCCAAATATAAATTTTGTGACTAAAACTAAAACTTAGAGTGAATAAATTCTGTTATTCTTTCACAGTTAAAATAACTTTTAAAGTTACAATTTGAACAAATGGCATTAGATCATGTAAATTTTATAAATATTTCTATGAATGCTGCCATACTCTGAAAGTGTGAAATTATCATAGTGTGAGAATCTCATACTGAAATGTGTTTGTCTTCATGGCTCTATGAGGACCGTACTGTATTAAATACTAAGTAAATTTACTTTTAAATGTTTACATTTACTGTAAATGTTTTTACTGAAACAAAAAGCGTCCAGAAAGTGATGACCTATGACAAGTGCAGCATTTTAAACAAAACCTGATCATTATTTTCTTTTTATTACAAATTATCCTCTTCAGGTATTTTAATCAGTTCCACTTTTAGTTTTGCATTGGAAGCAATAAAGGTTTTTAATTTTAGAAAACACTGGAAATATCAGAAAACCTTAAACTTCACAACACAACAGAAATACAAGCCAGGCTTTTTAACTAGAGGAGTGTTTGACATGTCGTCAAACTAGTTGGTGATACTTGTCCTTTTAGCGTTTCAGCTCCGGATCGATTAGTCCACATGAATAGATACGGAGGAAGAAGAGCGCTAAGCTGAGCTGCTCAGCTCGGAGTGGCAGTCTGCGAAGGATAGAGATGCTCTGCTGGCTGTTGCTGGGGGACTCTTTGAGAGGGTTAAACATTTGTTCGGCTCAACCACAGTAACAGGTGGCAGGAGGGGAGGAGCCGCACTCTGTAAACAACCGCTGATGGCCGAGCTTTTGTCTGGACGCCGTGTGCGGCGTTCTGTGTGTTTTCCATCACTGCCGCTTGCTGTGTTGCTGCACCAGGTGCTCACTTTCAGCTGGTCTCCTTTTCTTCCCCCCCCCCCCTTTATCAGTCTTTGCTCTTCTTTCAAAGGCACAATTTTGCTCATCCTACACCATCTTCCCCGCTTCAGTTTCTCTCAGGTCTTTTTCTCCATCCCTCCTCCAGACCTCTCCTGCTGCTCTTTCTCTCTTTTCTCCTCTGCTCCACGTTCTCTTTCTTGGAGGAGATTGATTGGCTAATCTGGCTGGATGCCAGCGGTGCCCGCTTCCTCGCTCGAGGGAAGGAGTGAAGCGGCATGACGACATGCAGGAATAATAATAACACCCATACTGCAGGAGGAGTGGGTATAGACAGAGGATGCAACCTGGACTCTGCTTGTTTTGATATCTTCTTCATGCAGATTCTCCTGGTTATTTTCAGATTAGGCCATAACATTGTGGGCTATTTTGTCCATCCTCCGACCATCCCCAGTGCCACCTCTCCTCCTCCATTCACTCCTGTTTTGTCTTTTAATATCAAACAGCACGTGGAGTGCAGGCAGCAGGCTGAGCGAGAGGATGCTGCCTTTGTGCGGCGTTGTTTACTGTTGTTACAGCCTAAATGAAAAAGGCCAGTCGGCTCCTGTGTCTGTGTGTATACCTTCCTCTATCTGAGGGAGGCAACAAAGCCTGAAAATGCTGCCCTCAAGCTGTGTCTGTGTGTGGAGGTCTAGAAGTGACAGAAGCACGAGATCAAATATTGTTTATGGTTGCCTCCCTCGCAGGTTCATTCTGTGCAGGCTTGCACTGAGCTGTGGTTTAGCATTTGATCTCAACTATGTAAGGACAAGCTGCTGGATCTGTGTTTGACAGAAACAGACATGGAGACGGACACATGAAGACAGATAAATGACACGTGGTGATACAGCGGAGACGCACACACACACAAAAAAGGGATTTGGAGATGTAACAACGCTCAGGTGGAAACAAGTGTCCGAAGACACCGGGAACTCCTTTTGAAATCTGTGTTTTTCCTACTTTATCTTGACTTTTGGTGTTAGCCTCCTGCATGCTGTCCTGCTAGTCAGACCAGCGTAAATGTCATCAACCCATATATTGTGGAGGCTGAGCTTATTTAATTTCCCTTACCCAGTTATCCGTTAATGCCCATGAACACTTTGAACGACTTTTTTCCACCATTGCTTTCTGTGCCAACTCATTTGACTACCATTTCTATCTACTTCAGTTTGCTAATTTCAGGAAATAAAATGCGCTTCAATTATTAAAAAAAAAGAAAAGGTTTACATTTATTACATCTTTGTCAACTGTGATTATACAACATTCTAACCTGCACAAATGCCAAAAAAGCGACTCTGCTTTTGAGGCTTTTTTTCTGCTTTTTTTCTGCTTTTACCCTTCAACGTTTACCCTCAAATTACGGAGAATTGCACAGTTTCACCGAGTAAATCTCTTTTTTCCACCTATGAAGCTCCACGTCTTTTCTCCTAGCTGAGTTTAAAAAAAAGGGCTTGCAGCTCTCTATTACTGCCATTCCTCATTAGATCTAAAGTTGTGATGATAGTTAGAGGGATTGTCAGTCAAATCCAAGGAAGCAGAAACTATCTTTAAACATACACTCCTGTAGGTTAACACCCACAGATAGATCAGAGGCCATTTCCCTATTTTATATCAGGTTCCTAAATTAAGACAGCTCAGCCTGGAGCTTATATATATATATATATATATATATATATATATATATATATATATATATATATATATAGTTCAGTTTACATATAACAACATAACAACAGGGTGCAAGATACTGGCAGGGAAAGAGTACATGGAACGACATAACCAAGTGGCAGGCATAGTGTATAGAAACATCTGTGCAGAATATGGACTGGAAGCCCCGAGATCAAAGTGGGAACACCCCCAAAGTGGTGGAGAATGGCCGAGCTAAGATCCTGTGGGACTTCCAGATCCAGACAACAAAAGGTAAGGTCGAACCAACCGGACATTGTCGTAGTGGATAAACAACAGAGGAAAGCCGTCGTGGTGGATGTAGCAATACTGAGTGACTGCAACATCAGGAAAAAGGAGCACGAGAAACTGGAGCAATACCAGGGCCTCAGGGAGGAACTGGAGAGGGCCTGGAAGGTGAAGACCACAGTGGTGCCTGTGGTCATCGGGGCCCTCGGGGCAGTCACCCCCAAACTGGAGCAGTGGCTACAACAGATCCCAGGAACAACATCAGACATCTCAGTCCAGAAATATGCAGTTCTAGGCACAGCAAAGATACTGCTCAGAACCCTCAAGCTCCCAGGCCTCTGGTAGAGGACCCGAGCTCAGAGGATAAGAACCACCCGCGGTGGGTGAGAAGGGAATTTATATATATATATCTATATATATATATATATATGCTCACAGGGTTTGTGTATTCAAGTCTATATAGATATATATTAGCAGAAGTTTGACTGCTGGATTTTAAGCAGGTCTGTAAGTGCTCTTTACACCATTTAACAGCCTGTATGAAGGTAGGACAAAGACAATAAAGATGTGATGTAGTACATCTACAACAACCATTTGCGTTTTTTCTCCAGTTTAGGTATTTTTGCTTTCCAAAGTCATTGCAGGGGATATTTGGCTTTTCAAATGTGCTTTGCTATGACTTGTTGAATACAAAAGAAAATTTGATAGTATTCACACATGTACAGTGGCATGAAACAAAAACTATTTCGATACTTTATGTTTGAAAACTAATACATTGCCATATTTCCACTTTTTAATTCAAAATGACACATGCAGGAATGGATTGTGGGTAATACACTTCACCTAAGTCCGCTTGGATGTGGACGTAGCCGAAGTTTGGATGGAAGGTGCAAAGGGGGCAAAAGACCACCAAAGAATTGGGGCAGGTTAGACTCTCATAGGCTTCAGCGGATTCGTGCGTATAAGGTCACAAAGGTGAAAGTGCAAGTATTGGGACAGGGTCACAGACTCTGCCAAATAACTGGCATAAAATGTCTTCATGATGTACATGAGTTCAAGTCCCTGTTCACCCTCGCAGGGAACTCGAGGAGTAAAAGTGTGGGGCTGACTTCAGTCCCCTTTGCTGCCTCAGTCCTTTAACAAAACAAACAGAGGCAGTAAGAGGGACCTAAGATGACAACTTGAATTGATTTGTGGAAGAAGCTTTGATTTAGACAGAATATTTGACCATAAACAAATGTGTAACAGGAAAAGAAGTGCTTTCATTTAAAGCAGTTCTCACTAACCAAAATGGCCAGATTCAAATTTTAAGCATCTTTAGCTGATTTAAGAAGTTTTATTCATCTTGTGTTGCCACCAAAAGCACACTGAGCGTGGTAGGAGGTTTCCATAGCTGTAATTTAGTCTAAAACAAGTTCCACTACTGACTAAATTAACTCTTCCAACCTCAGTGAAGCTGCGTAAATTAAGAAACCAGAGTAATGAAAGTACTCCTTGAGTTAAATAACTCTTCGGCACCCCGTCCTTTTCCTTTTTTTGGTCCACTTTTACTTTGCTCCTGCCCCTCTGTCAAACTCTGCTTGGCCTTCCTCCTCAGGCTTGGTCTGTCTTTGTAACAGTGGGCAGGCTTGTTGTTGGCAAACGCTGCTGCCTGGCACTGTGTGTCCCTGGCACTCAGCATGTGTCTGTGTGTGAGAGCGTCTTCTGTCTGCCACTGCTCTGCCAGTCCACCAGTCTCAAGTACCAGCTGGGCACCCAAACTCACGACCAAAATAAACTGGCTACCCTGAGCTTTTCAGTTCAAGTGCTGTGTAGGAGTGCATCTTCCAGCATCGGTGCATATGTACATGTTTCAATGTGTGTGTGCGTGTGTGCAGAAAGCTAGTTGGACCCTTTCCTTTAGTGTCATTGAACCAATCTGTGACACAAGCACAGGCTTTCCTCAGATGAACCAAGATGCTCTTGCTCTGTAAACTTTGTATTACAGTGGCGCCCTCCCTGCTTGGATTAAACTAAAACAATTACAAAGCCTTATTTGCTATTTAAATTCTGCTAAATGCAGACTTAATCCTCTGATTTTCTAAAGGCAGCTATGCTGAGAGGCAGGAAAATGTGTGAAAGAGATCCAGTTGAAGCCTCTGTTGGGGTTTCTGTTGCTAAAATAACACTTATAAGTTTCAGAGGAGGGATGGGGGTAATTATTTGGCTGTTGGATTATATTTGGAGGACAGTTTCTGTTAAAAGCTCGCCTTTTTTTTTTTTTTTTTTTTTTTGCAATGAAGGGATGAAGGCAGCAAATCAGCAGGGAAGATTTTGATTTTTTTTTTTTTTTCACCGTTTGTGCAGAAAAAGATCCCGACCCTAGAAACATTTACGTTAATGTCATTTCCATATGTGCACTTTTACATATTCACACATGTGTGCTTTAAGGTGCATGGGCCACCGTGAGCGTGTTTTACTGCCGCCCTGGGCATATTTACAGACAGCGACTTTAATGCAGCGTAATGATTATTTTTATTCCAGGTACTTTGGCAGTGCGCTCGCTATGAAAGAAATGACTCCCCATTGGTGCACTGATTACCTCTGCGACGGCCGCCACACCTGGCTCCTTTAGTTCTCCAAACTACTTACGATTATAACCTCAGCCCCCCACTTTCATCACCACGCCTGTTCCTTAGTCTTAGTACACTTAGCATCCATCTGTGGGCTGCACCTTCTTCTTTGCCTTCTACTGTCAAAACACTCATCACACTCTCAAGCAGTGCACGTTTTCTTTATGTATGCACACATACATCTATAGCTAAACATACTGTATAACTCCAAATTAAACATTTGCTATGTTAACTAAATATTTAGTTAAAGTAACCAGCTTAGTTCCAAAGTAAATTGGGCTTCCAACTGGAAGGTGTTGTAGAAAGGACAACACCTCCAAATTGCGCATATACCCGTAGAAGTAAGAAATGTTTGTCAGGTTGTGGCTGTTAAAAATAAATCCTAACATTATATTTAAGAATAAGGAGGGAGCAATGTAAGACAGAAATAAAAGAAGGAAGGAAAATCAATTTATGGGGGTTACGATATCATTTTACAGTCATCTCAGCATAACAACAACAACAAAACAACTTAAGAGCTTTGATCTGATCAGCAGTGTCCAACACATCCAAAATATTAAGTATTGGTATTAAGAAAATTAAGAGTTACGCATGATAAAGAGCTTAAGTAGACTGTACGTTGTCCAACTTAACGTTACAGTTTAAACCTGATTTCCCCTCCAATCTGAACCGCTGAAACGAGGCAGGACGGATCGATGCCTTCATGTTGTTTACAACAAATTCTGGCCCTACCATCTGAATGTTGCTGCTAAAACGGAGACTTGTCGGTTCAGGCAGTTTTTCTAATTTGTTACTGTTCAATTTCAGTGAGTCAGTGCAGATAGCCTCCCTCTCCTGTTCCAGGAGCGGCACCTGGTGTGGTTTTCTGCCGCTGTCCATCTGCTCACGGTTCAATGTGTCCAGCATTCAGTGATGGTATTCTGCTTGCCGTGGTTGTGATGGGTGGTTAGTTGAGCTTCTGACGCCTTTCCATCATCCTCTGATGTCAGCGAGGCATTTCCACTAACGCAGCTGCTACTCTATGACAGTTTTCTCTTGGACGATTCTCTGCAAACAAGTCAATGTCGGAGCTAAGATCTGCAGCTAAGATCTCAAAAGGCTTTCTCACGTCCAAAACATGGGTTTGTTTATTAGCTTTATTCAAACTAAATCATGAATTATTTCAAAACAGTCTAAATGTTTATTTTCATTCCTACATGGTAATCTTCAGGCTGCCGCCTCATTGCAGGAACTGCACCGTTTTGTTTACAGCATATTGGTTAAGATGAATGAGGCTTCCCTAAATATCAGTATATCATTGACTTTAGGAATGGAACGATATTACAATACTGTACGTAACTGCAGAGAAGGAACAGAGAAAAGAAAGTTAGGCAACAGAATAAAGCGGTAAAGGTCAGTTTCTAATTACTTTTTGTCTCTTCTGTGCTCAGATTACAATGGCACGTCAACACCTTTTTGTTTCCCATTTTCCTGTCTATGATTACAAGATCGAGTCATCCTCCTTTATTTAAGACTCTTGATCTCCCTCATTTGTCTTGTTCTAGCTTCAAGACTTTTTCTCTTTCTTGAACTTTCTCTCCTGTTCACTTGTAGAAGAACTGGAGCTGTTAAATAACATTGGCATTGAGCTGCTGCTATTTTGAGCTTTCTGTACTTGACTGAATTTGGGCTTTTAGATTTACTGTGACATATATTGAATGCTATTCTGTCATAGTTCCTCAATTTTAAAGTCTTCCTTATTACTCAATATTTATTGAGCAAATAAATATTGAGTTTTGAAGGCTCATTTCAGTCAATCCTTACGGTACATGAGCTAATGTTCCACTCATGACTGAAAACACATAAAACAAGAAACTTAAATATCTCAGCAGTCCTTCTTAGCCTTGACACAACATCTTTATCGGTGAGTTACTTGTAGAAATAACAATGGCAGCTTCCCTAACACTTTATGCATCACTTTAATAAATGGTTCGTAAAGCCCCCTTTAGGTTTTGTCTTGTCAAACTCATTATGGCTCAACACTGTGGAGATAAATTCTTGTTTAAAGATAATAATACCAGATCTGTTAGTGTTTTGGAACCTGGTCCATTTTTTAAAGCAACAAAGCCGATGGCCAGCCAAAACATTTTAAGCTGAGTACATAAGTCATGCAGCCTTAAATGGCCATCTCAGATTGTTCCCACAGTTTTAAAGCTGTTTGTGAAAAGCTGCTGATGGCCCAGACAGCGGGCAGATGCGGATGAGCCGGGTTTCATGGTAAAAGTTATATAACAATGGAAATGGGTTGTTGTTTTTGCCTGTTTGATGTGCACACACTAATTTTACAGTTCAAAGTCAGTGAAACGCCTCGATGAACTCATACAGCAACGTTACAACCAAAAAACCTCAAAGCATTTTATTGTAATTTTATGTGATGGATCGATCACAGTAGGTAAAACTTATCAGCATTTCCTTTTGTGGATATTAACTTTGCAAATCTGCTGATAGAAACAGAAAGCCCAAGCTCACTCAGATTGAATTAATAGAATTTGTGAATGTCATATTTTTTTTGTTGTTGTTTGGTTTTTTTTAACCTCTTGTTTTCAATTATATTTAAGTTTGGCTGCTGACCGGGCCACCCTAACACGTACATATGGTCCAAACTATTCCATTGTACCACTGGCCACGGGTTTAGAGTTTCCTGCTGGAATGTGAACCTTTGTTTCGATCCCAAGTCTTTGAAAGCCTCTAACAGGTTTTGTTCCTGTATTACTTTCAAGCATTGTGTGGATATTTTGCTTTCACATGCTTTTTATTTTTATCCATTCTGATTGGCTTCTCTGTTTTTGTTGAAGAAAAGTATCCATCATGACGATTGTGTGTTCCATTTTGCATCTGATCAGAGTAAACTGCCTTTCTTCCAAGAGTGTTTTTCCTGTTTCCTCTCTTCCACAAAGGTTAGATTTCTTTCAGTGCATCATTAATAAGTGTCCTGTAGTTGACAGGTTCTCTAACTTGAACTGTGGATCTCTGCAGCTCCTCCAGAATTGCCATTGACCTCCTGGCCGGTTCTCATAATTAATTGTCTCATTGCACAGCCTGTCAGTTTTGGAGTATTCTTATAATTTTTGGATGGAGGAATTGAGCAGAGCTCCAAAGCTTGGAATAATATTTAGTAATCTCAACCCTTCTTTAAACATCTGCACGTTCTATCCGTTAGCTGTGTTGCATGCTTCTTGGTCTTTATTACACTAATACAGGTTGTTCACTAATGTTGAAAATCTCTGATGTCCTCACTGAATATCACGATTTACGCTGAGATTAAATTAGACGCAGATAGACTATTAACTTAGACAGTCGATCTCACTGGATTTTATTTAGGGGTATTAGAGTAAAAGGAGAAGAATACAACCGCACTAAAGAACTTTGGGTCCAGATTTCCCACAGCTAAAACTGTTTGGAGATAATGATTTGCTCCTTAGAAAATTGATGAGTGTATCTTTGTGTGGATTTGGTGCGTTCTGCCGAATGAGCTGTGCACCCGCAGTTCGACAGCCTCAAGGTCAGCACATGGGCGTGCAGGCTGCCCTGCTGCCGTTTGGGGTTAATAACTCTGAGAGGACTGAAAAATCACAAAAATCCACCTCGTGTACTTAGCAACAACTGCACTGTGTGAACTTCCAACCTCGACTCGTCTGTCTGGATGTAAGCCCTCAGATCAGTTATTTATGTCTGTTATGATTAAGTTCAGTGGATAAATAGGGCAGCGCATCTGCCTCGTTGTTGACTGGATGTTTGAAGTTGCTGTAGCTTTGTTTTGTCTGTCCACGGCTGCACGGTGTGTATGCAAAATACAATTTTTAAGAAAGACAGGCGGTTTGTTAACACGCTACATGTGCCTGTCCCTTCATGTGTCTCGTCCAACTGAGCCTGATCACATCTTCAGTGTGAAAATTGACATTTGGAATAGAGATGGACTACAGCGGACTGTTCTGCACTCTGTTGCCTCCTGAAAAGGTCAGCTTGCTCTGAAGGATCGTGTGCTTCCAGCCGTCGCTCGGCGAGTTACAGAGAAACAGGAGGCTTCGGCTGCTTGCTTCGTGTTTTTCTTGTTACGCCGCTTTGTGTTGTTTTGGCTCATCACCCGGGGTGTCCGTTTCCCTGTGAGAAAGGCAGCCGCTGAACCCAACTGAGCCGCTCTCCTCTTTGCCGAACGGTTCTGCTGGATGCTGTAATCTCTTCAGTGCATGGCCAGATTACTGTCTGCTCCATATTGTCTGGTGGCGGGCCTCAGGATCGACGGGGGAGGGAGGCGCCGCTCTGATCTGCTGCTACATGAGGAAGATTACCTTTTTATTAATGTATCCATCTGGACATGAGCTGTGTTTGGTTGTTTGCCGCCTCCGTTTTCAGAAGGAACTGTAAAAATCTTATAAGATTTAACTCTGGGTAGATCCAAGCTAAGATAAGGCACATGTGTTATGTCCTAAGAGCGGTCAATCAGAGGACAGAGTCACGCAGTGGGGTACTGAGGTAATGCTCATGTTTTAGTGTGGAACTATTTTTCTAATTCAATAAATTGTTGTGTAATTTTATCGGAAGTTATTTTTGAGAATGGGGCGATTTACAATAAAGAAATTTCAGTATTCATTGGGGCCTGGCACCCCCACACACACGCACACACACACTCCCACCCACCCTTCCATGAGTCTTCCTCTCCGTCTCCTTCTGTCTCCTGTGCTCTCCATGCAGAAATGATTTCCATTCCTGCTGAATTAATGAGGTTCTGCTGAACTGAAAAAAGGCAAGGGAAATGTGTACTCACACACATGCATACACGCAAGCAAAGGCACATAAAGAGGGAAACGCTCTCTCGCTCACACACACGCAGGCTGCATGTAGACAGGCTTGTTTCAGTCTGCATTCACACTCACTGAAGCTTGGCCACTTTTTCTCTGTTTCAAAGCATGAACACTGTGTTGTTTTGTTTTAATGTAACTTTCTAGTAATGAGGATTGGAAGAAACTGGACCAAAATCTGAACTGAGTCTTATCACATCGTCACACTGCTGCATGTCTGCATTATGTATGACTTGTAGAGATGCACAGCTATAAGTACTTAACGCTGAAGCAGTTCCTTTGCAAACATTTGATAATGTGGGTATGTAATGTGATCTGTGGCAGGCTGCAAGAGATTTTTTGTGACATATTGAAAAAATCTACAAGAGATGCAAATCAAAGCACCACAGCTACTGAATTTACCCCAGTTTGACCCAAAAGTGGCAGCATTTACCTGGTAATGTTATTTTATCTCATGCTGTACTATGCAGACCCTCTGTGTGTCATGATAAAGACTCACTCACTGCGGCATGCTGAATGCTTGAAGTGACTCAGCCGGTTGGGTCGGTGGATTTCCGATTTCCTGATCAAATCAATCACTCGGGGCACTAATGGACTCATTGAGGCCTCAACGTCAGGCCCAGACAATTGATTGATTTGATATCTTTTTCTAGGTTTTTTTTAAAATTTATTTGTTTGTTTTGCTTTACATTATTATTTCTCGATATGATGATGTCCTGTTTTCCATTGACTTAATTTAGTGTCATCAAAATCAGGAGTGAGCTTCCTTTCATAAACTATGGCTCCAACTAAATTCTGAGTTGACTCAACCTTAATGGATTGACTATTTGAAGTGTTGTTAAAACTTTTCTGGTAGCATTTGAGTAAAGACAAAATATTTAAGTTGATATTAATTAATATGAATTAAATGGCAGTGAAACTAAGCTCTACTACCCGTTTTAGGTGAGAAATGGCCCAGAGTCACCCTAAAGCCACAACATTTTTCTTTTACTAAATGTTTGATCCTTTGTTTGCTTTATTCTGTATTTCCATAGAGGACCACATGCAGAGTGAAAGGGGTGTATTTTTTTTTCAGACAAATTATTTGATTTGCATTTTTATCGCAGCAACTATTTGTTTTAGTAACACCCATCATGTTTATGCACTGTGTTTTAAGCTAAGGTCAGGGTTTGCGAATGGTCTTCACGATTCCAATCTCTGACCTGTATTGATAAATGGAGGTCCAAACAGTGTTTATGGCTTCAGTACAAGTGTGCAGAACCAGTGCTAAGCAAGTAATTGGCCAAACTGGAACCTGTTTGGTGGAAAAGTCCCTTCTGAAGCTCAAATAAATCCACATGTGGCTTTTCAGAGTTGCACAACCATAAAGGCATACTCACTGACATAAATCAGCCACCAGGGCTGGCCCCAGCCGCCATGGAAACACTCCAATGTGTGTATTAAACATTACAGCACTTTGGGATTGTTGATGTTCTCTACTTTATGCTCTTGAATACACAGGACCCCATTCAGAGGCTGGGTGTCTCCCTCTCGTGAATCAATCTCCACTCGGTGATTCTCATTTTCATTGACTGAAAAGCTCTGTGTAAAGAGCCCAACAAGCGCTCGGCTCTGAAAACCGACGACGGCCGGCTCGAGTCGTCCTTGTTCATTATGAACACACAGTTGCAATAGGCACATGAAGGAGGGTGCAGTCAAAGGCATGTAATTGCGGTGCGTGCAGCTGTTATTCGCCAGCCTGCGCGCTTCTCCGAGGCTCCGTCAAGAATCATCTGAACAAAGACGAGCAGAAAGCGCTGGGAGAGTTTTGGTCAGATTCCTTCGCTTTGAGCTGATCTTTGCTTTATTGTAGAGTCGTCAGGTGTGCTGCAGACGCATAAACACAAAATCCGACTGTATACTGGGATATTTTTCCTCCGGTAATGGTCGTTTTTCCATCTTTTTTTTACTTTTCTTCTTCATTAAATGCACATGATCATACAAATTCATCTCAGAACTCTGCACGAGCAACTGTTCCTCTCCTCACTTGCTGCTATCTTGGTGTCTTTCTTCCCCATTTATCATCACACAAGCTAAAAAAAAACAAAAAAACGTTCCTATGTTTTCTTTTTTTGTGTTCCCTTTCCTTTATTTGGTCATTTCTTCGTCGCCCTCTTTCTGTTCTGATCCTAGGCAACCAGTCAGCAGTCAATAATCTGTTAAACAGCATTGATCTCCACCATTTAGTTTCCTGGCCGGCTACTTAGGTTGTAAAGCTGATCAATGACTTTGAATGGGAACCACCAAGATAGACGATTGACTGCTGGGACGCGCTCTGCAATCATATCATTTGTCTTCATTTGCTGTTCAATTATTTGTGGTAATGGCTGCTGTCAAAAAACGGCCGCATGCTGGTCCCACAATGGCACGCCGAGTCTGAGAGTGCCAGCATGCCACGCTCACCTTCCTCCTTTTGTCTCAGCCACGCTGGAGAGACAAGGCGGAAAATACATTATATAATAAACAGCATGAGGTTGAGCCGTATCACATGTCAGAAGCATTGGATCAGGTTCCTGTGTGTGTGTTAGAGGAGAGAGCACACACACACTGACCTCATAGAGTGTGACCTATGAGTGCATACAGATGGTGCCCATGGATGGATGTGTATATGAAGTCTGACCCAGACTGGATTTCCTCTTCCCCAGAGCCCCTTCCTGAATTCATCAATCACCTCTTGTAGGACGCAGCAGTGTGTGCTCGATGCATGTGGTGTGTGTGTACTGAAGCCGGGTGGGGGGTGTCTTTTTCCACTTTTTATAAGTTTTATCCAAGCGTCTTTTCCGAATAATAATTAAGTTGCTTGCTTTACAAGGTACATCGGGAGGCGTAGTGAGAGAAAGTTTTCGCTCTCTGTCACTCTTTTCCACTTTTTGTAAGTTTTATGAAGCATCTTATAGTTTTAGACTTAGCGGCTGAAACTTCGGCTAACGGACACAATGCTGGACGTTCACCAACAGCTAGCTGTTGTAGCTAAGTGGGAGGAGTGAAGCGCTGCATCGTTGGAGATCTGATTTCACATCTCCTGTGAGGGATAAACTGATTTTTCATGCTGATGTCTGTGTATGACAATTAGACAACTTCCCATCAGACTGATTTGCGTTAACCGGAGGAACAATTGTTTTGCAAAATATTCATCCCGAAATTGCTTTTGGTGTTTTGATATTGTCCATTTGCTTTTTTTTCCCCCTTTAATTAATATCAGTCACAGGATCCTATTTAGCAGGCATTATAAGATGTATTGTTTTCTGTATTTGTTATTTGTGTGCACCATATCAATGGTTAGGATGTAAACAAAGATTTGTGGGAAGAATGTGAATGATAGCACTAAGTATGTTGAGCGCATGCAAATCAGAGAATCATTGCATGTTACCAGACCTCCACAGAGAGAGCGATCTCGTTGCACTCCTACATAAATAAATGAATGATAAATTGCATAAATAAAGAAATAAACATAATTAATTATCAAATTATCTGCTGTTCTAACAACTTGCAGATGCTTTTTTCCCCCCCTCTTACTCTTTGAGTTGAGGTTTTATTCGAACATTAAAGAAGCCCCCCTGCTGATTTCCGTCTGCTTTCTGCTTTGGGGGGTTTTATGATGCTCCTTCAGTGGAGGAATCCCACTCTCGTTCTCATCCATCTACTGTGGCTCATCTGGCACCACTTCCCTCCAACCCTCCACCTTGCTACTGTAACTCTTTCCTAAAGTCTTTCTCCTTTCTTCTCCCTCCTCTACCTCCCTTGGCTTTATTAGGGGTAGGGGTGTCCCCCCCAGCCCCCTCTACTTGTTTGATGTAGCCTGCTCATATATCACAGCCTTCTTTTTTTCTTGCAGGATATCCTCCCTCTTCCTGCCTGTCCCCTCCTCCCCCATTTCTAGAGTGATTAACCGGGGGGTCAGTTTTTGGGGTGGGGGAACCTGTTAACTCTATTTCGTTTCTACACTTTAACACCCAGTGGACCATCTCCCCCTCACGCAGTCTGCAGTTTTCCAGCAATAAAATTAGACCTCAGTTTTGGTATTTGTCGTTTTATTTATTTATTTATTTTACAACTTGGTTGGCTTTGCTGATTAAATTTTGAATGAAAAAGCCAGACATAATGAAACTGGTTAAAAGCACGTTGAGGCCGTTGCGAGAAATAAGAATCACAGCTCGGTGTGTTTGTACTGATTATTTTAATTTCAGCTGGCTAAAGTGATCCAATGGTTGCTCCACTTTACACTTTTGTCCTGAAATTCAGCAAATTCACATGAAATTAAGTCTTAACTGGCAGCAGGCAACTCTCTGATTATTGAAACTGTCATATGCACAAATTGACTTGATTATCTTATTTGCATAAAGGTCGTAATTGTAGCTAAACTCGATTAAAAGGATGAGATGCTCATCAGTGAGGCGAATAACTCTTTCTGTCATTGCTTTAATTTTGCACTTGGCCCCCTGTAGCCAGAGCTGATGGTAAGAGATTATTATTGCTTTCATGTGAGAACAGTCATCCTTTTAAAGTTTACTTTTGTGAAAAGTTTCTTTGTTGGAGGTATTTCATTACACTGGTTTTTCTTTTCATGCAAGATGTGTGTCAGGGACACGTTACCTTTAATAACTGACCTGTATTGTATTTTTGACTGTTATTTTTTTTTACAAACAATTTAGATTTTATTTAAATATACCTTAAAAAAAAAAAGCAACCTTGCTCATATTAAAATGCGACTATCCTGTCAAAGATTTAAACATGATTCATTTGTCCTAAACTAAAAGGAGAAATAAAAGCAGATTCAGGATGATTATGGATGGAAGAAAGAAACATCTCAACAACTTTTTTAATGCTTAAAATTAAAGCTCTTAAGTTGTGTTATTAGCAATGATAGCTTTGTATCAGTGTATTTCTCTTAAATAAATGATCAGGTTTGTGTTAGTTCATCCTTATCAAGACCTAATTAAGTTAATACAGACTAAAACTTGATTTCTTCATGCTGCCCGTTCAATACCTAAACTTTGGAACCTAAGTTAAAGTTTCCACTATGAAATGGTTCTTGTTTTCAGTGGGAGAAAAACATTTTTTCTGTGTGAATTAATACCCAGAATTAATGATTTAGTCCAGGAGAATTTAGTTCCAGCAGTCGCTCTGGTTTAGGTGAGGTGTACCTTCTATGGGAATGAAAACAGAGGGAAGACAAAGTTAACTAGTAGTGGGAAGAAATGCTGGTACCTTCATAGATGAAGAACTTAAACTCCCAAACTGTATAAACCAGCAGTCGATACTGAATTTTGCTGAAGTCATGATTGATTATCCATCAAATTGCAAAGCCTTTCCATGAAACCAGTTGGCAGGAAGATGTTTGATGTTATTCTAACTTTGTGATAATAGCGCCCGCTGACGTTTGAGCTGTGACAGTTTAATCTATCCCATCATCGCTCTCCGTCGGTCCGACTCCAAACACAACGTTCTCCCCTCTAAATGGTCGACTATTGGGGAAGTCAGGGAGCAGCAGATTCAGGTCAAAACAAGGTAAATGATTCAAAACTGATGAGCCACGAGGGAAGTAAAACTTTAGCTTGGAAATTCACACAGACTAAATTTCATCATTGCAACAATACGAGGGCGTGCTTTGGCATTGCCTCCTGTTTATTCGCTGCGAACGTCGCCCCGCTGTCCTTCATAGCTCCCTCTTGTAATGCAGTTTATTTGACTCTCATTCGTCCTTATTATCTGTTCCTTTATGCGATTCATTATTCCCGTCGCCTCTTTTTATGTTCCTTCAATGCAGATTCCTCTTTCCACATTTTCCTGTTTCCCTCCTTTTCTTTCTTCTTGTTTTTCTCTTTAGCTACTTCTCCCAGTCCTGCCTCCCCCCCATTCATTCTCGTAGCCCTCCTTGTTTCTCTCCTTTTTTTCCTCTTACTTTTCTTTGTCTCCATCTTTCTGCCCTTTTTATTCCTCCACCCGGCCCTCCTCCTCTCCTCCTCTGCATCTCTGCATCCCTCCATCCCTCGCGCTCTTCAGCTCAGGACAAGGAGGTGAAAGCCAAGCGGATTACAGTGGCAGTTTAATCTGGCTGACCCACCAAGGGATTGCTCTCTACTTTGCAGGGAGGTTGCAGGGCTGGAGGGCAACTGGGCTGGGTTTGTGGGTGTACCGAGAGGAGGGGGGGGGGCACAGACAGGGGAACAGAACGGTATTGGGTGGGTGAAAGAGTGGTAGAAAAAGAGGAAAGGTGGAGCAGAGGGGAAGAGAAGGACTGGATGTGAAAAATTTGACTCATTTGTTTGCTGCTGTGCTGAAATGCTCTCCAGGACAGCACTGTCTGCATGCACACATGCACATGAACGCGCGAGCGTGTGTAGGTGTGTGTGTGTGGTGCTGCAGAGGTGGGGGGAAGGGCCCTGGTTGTTATTAAGAGATAGAATATTAATGCTACTTTGCCTCTAATTTCTTTCCATCTGTCGTCAAGTTGTCCTCTGCATGCTTGCGTGTGTGAGAGTGTGTGTGCCAGCTGAAAGATGCTCTTCAGATATTAGCAGACAATTAGCCTGTTCTGTGTTTCAAAGACAAAATACAAAAACGTCCTTGGTGTTTCTCTTTTTTTTTTTGTTCTAAAAGCATCAAAATCTTATTTTACTCCATCGTGTCAAAGTCATTCAGACACACACAGCTTTGATTTGCGTTTGGAGCTCAGGCTGAGGTCTCTGCACATTTATCAGTTTTCTGGATTCTGTCATTATTAGCTGTGGGTCATTTTCTTGCGTGCGTGTGTGTGTGATTTAGAAGCTATTTCTAATCTCCTTAAACTTGAACACGAAGCACTGGGATAAACAATATGGGTGCACATTAGGCATCTGGTTGTGGTTTAGGTTTTGGCTTGTGTGTTCTGTTCGTCTGGGTACAGGAGTTTAGGGTCATCAGTAGTCTTGAAATCTTTGCCTTAAGAAATAAGTTCTTTAAAATATATTAATCTGACAGCACTATTATATATTTTTTAGAGACATCTGCCCCCATTCATTTGATAGATCGGGTTATGTTTAGTTGGCACAAGTTAGTTTGTCTAAAGAACATATAAAATGAATCCCCTCATTTTAGTGACTTTAGATGTTGAAATTATTTTCCTGTTTATCTTGAATCTCTTCGGCAGCCTCCATATCAGTTTTAAATGTTTTAAAAACTGTTCAACAAGTGCCAGAGATGTATTCCATAGCCCAGTGGTGAGAGTTGCACTTTAGTCCATGTTTATAAAATAACTACATTCCTCTCAACTTTGAAGTAACTAAGTGTTAAAAGAAATGTTTGCAAAAATCTGCTGTTTGTTGGATTCAGAACATGATTTTAGAGCCACCGTTTTTGGTTCCCCTTCATTTTCTATTTTTTTTAAAACACGTTAGAAATATCACGCAGCTGATAAGCAGTTTTTAAGATAACTGCTTATCTTTGTTAAGTTGTTGGCATGTCCATGTCTTAGTCTTAGAAAAACTGAAAGATTAGAGCAGTTGACAATAATGTGTGTTTAGATAGAAAAAAATAAAAAGTCACCATTCAAAATTTTGTCTGATATCCAATCTTTGGCTTTTAAAACTTTGATCTGCCAAGACAGAGTTTAACCAGTTCAGATTTTTTTCCCCCAAGACCCCAGATACGGATATGATGCAAAGTTAAATTTCTTTTAAGTTGCTTTGGATATGTACACAACATTTTCATAATAACTGAAGGTAACATAGTCACTTAATTGTGCTATAAAATAGCACTATGTGCCTGGAAAATACATAATACCCCATCTTTAGCTTAAATATGAAGCTTGCATAAAGTAGCACAAAGTTGGTGACCTATCCACACTTTGTCCCTCAGCAAAAAACAAGATGTGTTCCTGCTCCATCTCACCTGAGTCACTGCATGCCGTTCAGCCATTTGATTTAGGTGTGTTTGACCACCTAAATCACCTAAACCTAAATCTGCATCTAAACAGTCTCAGGTCACCGGCCCTCAAGGCCTGGAGTTTGAGTCCCCTGCCGTAGAGGTTTGTTTTCTCTTCTAAATGTGAACGGGCTTTAAAACACTCACCGATCCAGTCAATGCATCCACTGCAACAAGCCATATGTTTCCTAACAGCTCCACTAATGCACTCCAGGCAGCTATTTTCAATTAATTTATGATGTTTGGACAGCTTGGAACAAAAAGTTTACTCTTTACTCCAACTGGAGCTAATTTTGTTGCCACACCTCACCGACCAAGAGATGGAGAGAGACACAGAGAGAGACGTAATGTTCCAGTCAAGGGTATCTGCTTTGATCAAGCAGGATGCTAGTTAAGCAGTTGTTGGAACACAAAGCGTTCACAGTTCAGACATTAAGTGTCTTAACCTGCACGTCAAGTGGCAGCAGACAAAACTCGCCAGCCTTGGCATATGGAAGCGGCTCTGACGACTCGGTGCCGTTTTAATGTCTTAAATGGCTTCTTGTACAGTGCTGCAAGCAGCACGGGGGTCTGAGGCAAGCTGCGTCTGCAGCTCTGTGCGCCTCGACAATGCCTTTCATGTCCCTCATATCAGCCTGCCTTTCATCAGTCCGTCCCCCGCTGGGCTGTTTCAGAGGAGGGGTCCAGTCGGCGAGCCGGATTAGCTTCCGACTGGTGCTTGTCCAGATTCTGATTCTAAAGGGGGCTTAAACCAAGCCTGCCTCAGAAAAAATAAATAAATAAATGAGAGGAAAGAGCAGGAGGGAACGAGGGGAAGAAAAGGGCTTCTGGGTCGGAGGGGGTGGAGAGAAATTGGTGACGCTCCTCTTCAGTTGTTTACCTTGCAATTAATGTGCTGGATTGTTTTGTGAAAGAGAAGAGAAAGTCAAGTGTGTGGATGCTTTGCCACCGCTGATGAAGATCAGGAATTTGTGGGATTTATTACATGCCGGCGACGGCTCAGAGAGCTGGTCAACGCCTTGAATGTTGACATAGGAGTTTACTGAGTATATATTGCAAAGGTCAAGATTAGGAGTGGGTGAGATCCCAAAATGACATTGTGCTATCTGATGGAAAGCTGTAATAATGACACCTACAAAAATACACTGATTACATGGACCATCTTACTGTCGTTAAATATGAATAACTGTTATTTTTTTCTAGGTGCTTGTATTCATGCTACAATTATAACATTTTTTTTTTTTTTTTTTTTAATTTTTTTGCTATATGGTGTTTTGCAAAAATCGTTGCTAGGTGCAAGGTAAACACTGATATATCCTTGGTGATCTTTGGAAATACAGAATTTAACCTTCCAGTTCAGGAGACTGCAAAATCCTCAATTTTTTACACATAGAATAAACAAAGAGCTACAATACAAAACAAACGTTCTCTGAAAAACAAACACGATTGAATAGTTACAATATCCTTGGCCAAACAATGCGAGTAATTTTCATAAACCGCTTGGATATTCTGCCATTGAAAGCTCACCTATCAATTGCTGCTGTGACTCTTTGTTGAATAATTCCTTTTTTTTTCTTACCTCTTATGCATGAGCTTTTGACTCCTTGTTGCATGTTTCCAAACATCTGGTTGTTCTCTGCGGGCTCAGGGTTACCTCGCTCCTTTGCTGTGCCACTTCAAACCCCTTCAGTCTTTACCTAAATCCATTTAATCCTCATTTAGACTAAGCAGTCTCTTGATTTCTGAACTTTTTTTGTCTTCTCCACAAATCTGACCTTGAAAAGAAGAGTGACTAGAATTAAGCTTCGCTTCTAAACAACAACAGGAAATTCATCAAGAAATCTCATGTGTGGTTTGCCGCACATCCAAGATGACGCTCTGGCTAAATGGGACTAAGATTGATCATTTCAGCTTACATCCGGAACACACCATCCCCATCTTGGAACACGGCGGTGGCATCATCATGCTGTGGAGATGCTTTACTTCAGCAGGAAACTGGAATGTAAATAGTTTTTTTAGTAAATCTTTGTCCAAAAAATACAGAACAACCTTGCTTTAACAGCTAAACTCGTTTCAATCTATATAGAAATTTCTATGCTCTCCCCATTTAGACATAGCAGCTCATCTACACGTTCACTTCTAGTTTTATATTCTCAGTTGTTCTCTGTTTTTCTGCTGGCTGCTCGCTCTCTGCAGTCAAACAACACAGTTGCTGTAAAGCCTGCACCACTAGAAAAGTAAAAAAGAAAAAAAAATCTTCAGGTAAGAAATATGTATATATACTCTTTAGAAATCTAGTAGGTCCGGGTCTGATCCACAGTGGGTCATTTGGTGATCTGGGCTCCACACTGTGAACACATGTTGAATGTGAGAGTGGCCCAGTGGTCACTGGTGAGACTGTCGCTGTGCCTCTCTGGCCGCCTGAGGACTTTATTTTAGGTCACACCAGGTGCAAGCGTTTTGGGCTGGTTATATGATCTTAAGCCAATGTGTGTGTTTGTCTGTGCAGGGATATGAAGAGCTGTGATTGTGTACCGGGTCAAGCTTGTGTGAGTGTGCCTGCTGGAGTCCAGGAAAGGTCAGAGATTGGGTGGAGGTGCCAGGAATAGGGTGTGAGATGCCTGGCTCTCTGCAAGGCCATGTGACACGCATATGAGCAAGCACACACTCACACACACACGCATATGAGTAAATACACTAAATACAAAGGTATTGAAAGACAAAGCCGAACAAAAGCTGGCTAAAGTGGAAGAAGTGTTTTAAATCTTCCCTGTCTCCATCTTCTCTGTCTGCTGCGTCTCTGACACACGTCTCTCCACAGCCCTGTTCTCTCCTCTCCTCCGGTCTCATGAAAACACCACGGCGTTCTCTGGATCTGGGATGCCTGAGGGACAGAGCACAGACAGGAGCCCCGTCACCATGACAACAGCTTCTCTGAGACACCATTGGCTGAAGGCTGTTGAGGGAGGGGGAGGAGAAATAGAGTGAGAGAAGTGGGAGTAAGTTAAGCAAGGGGTAGAAAGACAGAAGGGGGCATGGCTCTATGTGTGTGTGTGTGAGTGAGAGAGAGAGAAAGAGAGATGGTGTGTGTGTAGTAGAGAGGAGATAACGGAGGCAAACCACCCTATTTCTCCTCATGGGGTTGTGTTCGTGTGTGTGTGTGTGTTCAGGTTCTCGTGCTGGAGCAGAAGAAGGGGATGGGAGAGGACGGAGAGGGGAGGTGTGGGTAGTGGGGTGAGGAGAATCAAGGGGCCAGTGGGGGCGTTAAAGGGCGTGGAAGCATGTGTGTAAATGATCTTTTCTGGGTCGCATAATAAAAGCTGCTGGTCAAGGTTGTGTGTAAATGCATGCATACATGCGTCCATACATGCACAGCTGCGTACTTATGCGTTGCCACTCCAGCACTCTAACACCGTTGGGATTTTTGCATGTTTCTTTTGCGTGACACTGTTTGTTATCAATGACTTTTTCTGCAAAATGACACGTTGTATCGGAAGATTGTTTTAGTTTCTCCAGGCTAAAAAAATGTCTTGTAAAAACTGCAAAAAGTTGCAAAAAAGGAAATTGCTTCCTTATGTACCCTATAGGTATTGGTGGCATATGTTGACCGAATATTTATATTTAGGTTCTGGCGATCCAAATTGAAATCCAAATGTTTTTAGTTGTTGTTTTTAATCGATACCTGATTTTAGATGTCATCCAGTTTGAAGGTTTGATTTCTACCCCTCCCATGGAGGAAGCTGCTTTTGATGTGCTGATTCGTTGTGTGATTTTCTCCCTTGCTTCTGAATTAGCGTAGAATTGCTCATACTGTTGAAGAAGACAGACTTTCTCAGACCTGTCGGAGCCAAACGGTTGTTTCTAAAAGCACATGGTGGCATATCGTGTGACTTTTTAAACAATCTCAACTCCCGCGCAGCAAGAGCGAGCTTTTGTTTCCATGTCGAAGGCTCAGCTCGCTGCTTCTGCTTTGTTCAGCTGGTAGCAGAGAAGCAACAGCGAAGGAGCACATTCTCACAGGTTTTTTGTCTTGTTAGTAAGAAAATAGAGGCTGTGTTGCAGAAAATATAGCAAAGGTTTCATAAGATGTATTAGAAAATATTTCAATTATTTAAAACAGGAAAGACACTGTGCGGTCACCAGCAGCATTTGTGAAACATAACATTTCTGAGAGGCTTAGTGAATACTGGACAAGTCCTACTGCCAGCAACTTAGCTGTGGTGGCAGGTGGATGAAGGCGGGCTTTAGAGACAGTAAGAAATCTCCAACTAACCAGAATCCCTGCATAAAACTTTCTGTCTGTAGTTTCAGAACATCATCATCTTCATACATAAGTGAACTTAGTTTTTGTAACCAGAAAAAAAAAATGGTTCCAAGTGGCTAAATTAAACTTTCTTGTTAGTAAGGGAAAAGTGTAGGAGCCTTCTTTCAGCCAGCTGATTGGCAGGATGAAGCAACAGATGGGGAATTGGGCAGTGCTGCTTTAACCTATGATCCATAGATTTTATGCTCCAAAAACAAAAACAATAAACAAGCTGGTGCTTTTTCTGGTATTTGATGAAAATTATTTGTCGAAATTTAAACTTTTAAAACACCTGTCTTTGAATTCTAGTCAATCTTAAGTCCTTTAACTGCAAAAGCTGCCTTAAAATTGCTGTTAAAGTTAACCTTCAGGGACAGGTTAGCATAAGCATATTACTAATGCTTATGCTAAGCATATTAGTTCGTTTGACTAATATGTAGTCAAACGAAGAGGCAATCAGCTGGAGGTTGGCTCTCACCAGTAACTGACGAGTCTGAAATGTAAAGAAATCAATGAATTCTCAACCAGTAAACACACCAAAGCCAAGTTCTTCCAGTAAATGGTGCAACACTCAGTGTGGATGCTGTTACTGCAGGAAGAAGGACTAAAATTAGCTGTTCTTAGTGTGAGTTGAAGCTGAAGTAGCAAAGCGATGTAAAACACTGTTTTCCACAAAATGTATTCAAGATAACATTTACAACGAGCAGAATTTTTCCAATCTAGAATGAATATAAACTGAGAGGGTCCTATTTCAGATTTAAATGGGAAGAGTACATAGTAAATGTGAACCAAGGTAAATTAAGTTGTACAATTTTCAAGCCCTCTCTGAGTGCCCAAAAATGTTCTGGTGTAAAATCCACTGTTCAATGGTTCCTGCATGTAGTAGCGGTTAGCTTCACCGTTCTTTTGTGATAACCCTCTCAGGTTGCTTTGACCGCTGTCTGCTGCAGGTAAGAATCCATCTATTTCACTGAAAATCTCACTTACTCATATATGATTTCGGCTCATATCCAAAGTCTCTGCAGCAAAAACACATACCAGACCTTGAGCTTGGATGGAGGGGAGGAGGGGGTGAAGCAACAACCTCACATTAATGGGCAAAAATGGAAACATGAATATGAACTGCAGCTTGACTGGTGGGCGGAGGCGTACAACCGTGAGGCGGTAATTTGAGTTTACAGTATGAAACGTCTGCTTCCTCGCCTTGATTAGGGGACACACAACATCCTCTAATGTTTTTCCTCCTCGCCCGTGTGATTTGCTACCAAATGCGCTGGATCCACTGAATGCTCGGTTTCTCCAGTGTTTGCATTACTGTACCTGCAGAAGGGCTGTGAAAGGCACTGCACCAAATTTATGTGAAGCTTGGCAACTTGCCAGCTTGGGAGACAGCAAATGAAAAGTGTGTGATTCTTTTTTTTTTTTCTTTTTTTTTATTTTCCTTTTGTGTGTGCGTGGAGCAGAGTGAGAGGAGGAGGTTTGTGTGCGCGTATCCGTCTCTGTAGCTCGGTGTGGAGTGGGTCTTCCTGCCGTTCTGTGATCACTGGCATATTTAGACTAATCATGGAAGAAGGGGGAGCGTGCGTCTCCATGAATGTGATCTCGGGCGCTCCACGCCGCTCGCTCGCGTGTTTGTGCCCTTCATGTGTGTTTGCGATTGTGTTGCAACTCAACACAGGCTGCGGGTTGTTGGGAAGAGGAGGCATAAATGTCTCAGGCTGTGCTTGCACATGTGCTGGTGTAGGGGTTTTACACGCACACACGCACGCAAACATGCTGAGTGAGAGAGCAAGAAAGAGAAAGAAAGAGAGGTGTGCTGAGGAGGAGGAGGAAGAGAAGGAGAAAGGAGGTTGCTTCTAAATGAGAACCAGAGGTTGAGACTGGGTGATGGAGCAGAGGCTCAGATGGAAATGGGGGGATTGGTATGTGCGTGTGTGGGTGTGTGTGTGTGTGTCACTGTGCTGCTCCGGTCTGTGTGTGGAAGTGAGGGGTGGAAGGGAAACTCGGGTGGGTGGGGGAACAGGACTGAAACTATAAGCATGTTTCACCTCGGCCATTAATTCTGAACTGGAAGAACGCAGGCACCATCTTCCCCCTTATTGTAATCTTTACATTTTCTCCTCCCTGTTTCTCAGCCCTGCCTATTTATTTGCTCTGTTTCCCTCCTCCTTGTTTCTCTCCTCTCACTCGCTGTCTCCTTCAGCCTTTATCTCCGTGCTGTACTCTCTCCCCACCCTCTCTGTGCGTGCCACTGCTGGCTGAGTCTATGCTGGGGATATGTCTGTCAGTCCCTGTTTATTTATTGATGGCGATGCTGGTGAGAGCGTGCCTGCCCACATGCAAGCTTCTGTCTGGAGAAAAGTGAGGTGCTCTCCGGAAATCTTTACCTCCTCTTCCCCTTCCGCGACTCCTTCAGAGTCAATATTTGACAACCTCTGTCCTAACAACCTCCGCTAAATCCGACCCTGTCAAGTGTTCGCTCTTTGACCTCTCCGGGGGTCTCTGGCTTTTGTCATGAGGGGGAGATGAAAGGCCGGTGTCACTGCAGTGGAAGTTTAAATCATCCTTGAAAGTGCTCTTCTCTGACACGGCAGTCTCCCGACTAGGAGCCATTTACCGACTATCAGCCACATAGCCGTTTATCGGCGCACTTCTGGGGGAGCAAGAATGCAAATACGGAGCACTAATGTCAAATGTCATTGTGTGACAGACCCCCACTGAACTCTGGGAGACTGTCAGCTGGTGGTCCAGAGGTCAGCACCGAAACCATTTATTTCCTGCCGTGTCTCCCAGGGACATAAAGAGTGGGGACTGTGTGAAAGTGGGACGACTTGGAAAGGCGAGTGTTTAATGTTGCAGAGTGTCCCTGTGGTGAACAAGGAAGTACATTCATTCTTGGGTCCCTGTGCTTTTTCCCCTCTGGTGAAGTTAAAAGTTAAGTGTAGTTAAACCATACCTTAAAAACCGTATACTTTTCAATAAAACTATTTCAAAAATTTACCTTTTTAAAAGCCGTACTTTCTTTTAAGACCTGCTATAGTAGATAAAAACTCAGCTAAATATGTTTTACGTCGTCATAAAAATGCAAAGTAGAAGGAAGATGAAGTATAGTAGACCTCCTGGTATTTATGGGGTTTGGGAGCACAGTTGGCCGCAAATACTCAAGGCCCCTCTAGAAACGCCTAGAAGTGCCTGTTTTAATCATTCAAACACTAAATGTATACCTTAATATGCGTAATCAAAACTCTCACAGCACTGCCGCAGAAGTAAATGTCGTCAGTCTTCCTTAAATTCGCTGTTGGTGGTACAGCCAATCAAATCCAAAGAAAGTGAATGCAGCTCCTGGATCGGTTGCTGGGGAAACGGCATTGGTGTTTTAGCTTCCCCTGCTACCTTTTCTTTCAAACATTTTAGATCTGTTCTACCAAAAAAGCCATAAATATATTGATTTTATGAAATTAATTTGGAGTTCGACTGATTTCACGTTTCAAACCGAGTAGCTGTGATCCGAGGTAAAGAAAATGAGAGCCTGACAGCATGATGCTGCTGCCGCCATGCTGGACCAATGGAACAGCGGCCACAGGTTGGATTCCTCTTGCTGTTGTGGGCAGTTTGCTCAACTTCGTCTCAGCTGACCATAAACTTTTCAAAGTAAATATATGTTTTATTGTGTTGCTATCAAAGTAGCACGTGAACACAAAAGACATGCTGCACAAATGAAGCATCCTATTTTTACCTGATCAGTTTTCTTTACTTTTGCACTTAATCTTTCCCCTGATTCCTGCTCTACACTGCCTTTACTTTTCTCCTTGTTCATATTCTTCATTTCGCTTCTCACTGTTCCTTATATTTCTAGCCTTCTTTTTGTCTCATGCCCTTGTTCTTTCTTTTTTTTTTCTTCAATCTCTTCTTGTTTTCAACAACCCTCCAGGTCCTCAGAGTTTCAGCAAGCTCCACAGACCATCCATTGTCTTGGGAATGTGGTTTAGCTGTCTCCACTCACCTCCGCCGCCTGCTCCTGTCTGGCGGGAGACAATGTAAGGTGGTGTTCTGCTCCTGGGTCCTCAAGGCCACTGGGTTTAACCACTCTAACCTGTCTGACCTCGGGACCTGGGCCAGAACAGCTGATTGGTCTAAACTTGGCTTTGACCAGAGGCTAAAAAAACCCTAAAGACTATTTAAAAGCATTTGTGTTCACGCGCCAAAAAACTTAGTTAGAATGCCCCTGTTGAGACATGTTGCTGACTGCTCAGTCCTTTTCTGTAAGGATTTCTTAAATGTTGCGAGATGTATCTGCACGGGGGGCGAGTGAAGCCCTCATGGGAATTTCTATATTTATCAAAATATTGGAAGCCGATCTCATCGGCTGTGACTCATAGGGTGGAGGTGGTCTACATGGTGGTGCCTGTGGGATACAAAATGAAAATTGGTAGCGTGTGCCTTGTCTGTGCGTCTCAGAGAGAATGTGTGTGCATGTCTCACATACCTCCCCTCTCGCCCCCCACTCCCAATGTCTGGCACTCAGGAGGACTGCTCCTTTGGGAATGCCTTTCCTGCTTGGCCCTGAACACACAAACACACACACACACACACCCCCCACCCCCACACACACACACTCCTACATGTAGACGTACACACCCAGAAGCACGTATACTTTAAAATAGAAACGGGGTGAGTGGATCAGACCGGCTTGAGATGGTTTTGAATGTCTGGTTTGTTTCTCTTGGTTGCTAAACATAATCGCGAGACACACAAATTTAGCTCTGCAGATGGGTGTGAATTTGGGCCGAATGTCAAATGTTACCGTATAACACCAGCTGTGAGGCTCGACTTCGTCTCCCTCTTTACTCAACTCATTTTCCCCGAAGACCACATTATGCAGAACATTATATGGTAATTCTTTAACTGTCGCCAGCTAAAGACGTCTGGCTTTGAGGTCCGTGGCGTTCCTTCAGGCACTACAGTGTGTGTACAGCCTGCCTCTACCTCTCCCGTCTGCTCCCTATTTTTCGTTTTCATGGTATAAAAGCACCATCTTCTTCCTGTTCCTTTTTCATCCGGCACCTCCTCAGTTCGCCAGAAATATCCAGTTGTCTGAGCGCAACGCGAAAAGAAGAAGTGAGCTGAGGAAAGTGAAGAAATGCCAAAGAATAAGGAGGAGGTAGATGTTGCTAACGAGGTTGCCAGAGTGTCTTTTCATTTTTAATAGTCCCACAGGAGGTCTGGCTGAAAAAAATAAAAAGAAGTTATACACGAAATCTTAGTAAAAGTTTGAAGTGCAATAGATAGCAACAGTAGCAGTTTGAAGCGTCTAAAATCTTTGAAAATAAAGATTTGAAAAGCTTTACATTCAAGTAAAAATGCAATTGAAGTAAATAATTTCTTAATTGGCAAACTTTCTGAATAACTTCTTTGCTTTCATAGAACTCTTTCAAGGACAGAAGTTTTTGTTTTTGCTGTAAAATTACAGGACATACTGGAGATTGTTGGCGACACTGTGATGTAGAAAAAGTAGAAAAATATAGATTAGTCAATCAAATTTGTCTTACAATAATCATTAAAAAAAAAAAAGCTCAACCATTGATTCTTTCAACAGCACGTGTTTAGATGTGTCTCTTTACCAACTCGTGCCCCCAATAATTTTGCAAATCTGTGGTTTTGCACACCTAACCTTAACTTGTAAACTTATTGAGCTTATAAAAACCGGATAATTTCTGTTGTAATTCCAGGCTTGACGGTGGTCGTACTTTCTTTTGTTTTTTTTACCATGACTGCAAAATATCTTTGTGAACCCAGGGAAGTTTATCACAGCAGACACTAACCAGCTTCATAATGGTTAGATAATCAGGTTAAGACATGTGTTGAATCTTATCTATTTATCACAACATTTAAGTTTTGCTAATGATTTACACACGCACGTCCTCACGACTGTATATATATATAATGTTTCACAATCAAATGGATTGATGTGTAGCAGTGGGAATATGATCCAACAGCAAAGACAAAGCTCTCCTTCTTCAGTAATTAATACTTTATAGTTCATTTTCAAACAAAACGTTCAGTTTTTTTAGCGGATATTGACGAGAAAATTATGGAAATTATGTCATTATGGTCACATGGTTGTAAACGACAGCAACAGTCGCACAAGCTATTTTAAATTTTACATCTGCTCTAAAAATGTTTGCACCTAGAAGTAAATTTGCCATGTTTGCAATTAAGTGTTGCTGTTTTGCACATCTTCAGTATTCCCTCTGAATTTGCAGCTATTATATAAAACTGCACAAATCGGTTTTAAAGAGTTCGTAGAAACCAGCATTAAAATACCTTTCTCGTAACGCTAATGAATCTTTTAATCTTTCCAGTCAGCACCTGGAAACATAAAAAAAAAAAGAAAGTTTGAATTAAGATCCAATGTGTTTCGAGGTAAGTGCTTCTTTTATCGTTTCCACAGTGCTGTATCATCTTTATGTCGCCTCTTAAAACCTCTTTCCAAGATTATATTTGTTTGATTATTGCTGTTTATTTCCACAGTTTCTACAAAGTGCTTTTGATTTGAATGGATGGGGATTTACCCGTGAGAGACGCAGGAGTTGTTGAAACAAGCAAAATTAAATCATAATGTAATAAATCCTTAGTATCTGCATTCGAGTTGCGTGAATGGCTTTCAGAATGTGTGAACATGATTACGTCGAGTAAATATTTAGAGATATGTAAATGTCAGTTTTACGTACTAAATGTCAGTGTGCATTGCATTTTCAGCACAGCTGTTTCAGATTGTTTTCTGCTTGTTTGTTTCTGTACAATTTACATTTGGTCTAGACGCCTCTGTGTTTCACGTAGATTTTTTTCATATTTACATACATATGTACATTTCTGTGTTAGTTTTTTCTCTTGTCTTTCCTCTGAAATACATTCTGCGAAGCCCAGACAGAAGCTGTGAACCTGTTGTGAAATTTCTCGGTGTAGGTGGAGGAAGTTGAAAGTGTGAGTTGAGGTTTTGTGGCTGAAAACAAGGAGCATCTCGCCCGCTCTGTGTTTTCAGCTGCGTTTGTGGAGGCTGAGGCGTCTGAGCCTCCCTTTCTGACAGATTTCTCTTTATATTACTGCTGAACGTTGGTGTAAGAAAGGGCGGCCGATGAAAGCCAGTCCTGCTGGTGGATTCTGAGCAACCGACATAAAGCACCTGACAAGGCTGATGTTTTAAACTGCTGAGCATTTATTCGCATCCCAGTTACAAGGAAAGAAAACAAAGCAAAACAATGCGGAGAAAGGAGCCTGCATCACCATTCAAAGCTCTTGTAAGCGTCCAAAGGTGGCTGCGCTCGCTTTTAGGTCATCGCTTGCAAATTGGCCTTTTTCAGGGAATAATTGACACGAGTTGAGCATCTAGACAGACAATGCATGATTAAGTCTCCTTTTATTCTAAACAATCATGTCCCTTAAATTAAGTTTAGTTTCCAAGCATAGAGCTTTCTAATATCCTCTAATTAGCACCATTTATAATCGTCAGTGAGGCATATAACATTGTGCGTGTGTGTGTGGGGGTGTGTGTGCGTGTGTGTGTGTGTGTGTGTCCACGTCTTTCTTTTAATGTGCATGTGTCTGTGAGCTGCAGTGTGGAGACACCCTGTCGTCTGGTTCTTGTGTGGTTTTCCACCCCAACACCAACTGTCTAATGAAGAAGTGAAAGGCTATGGGTGGAAGGCGGACAGGGGATACATTTCAGTGTGTGTGTGCGTGTGTATTTGGTGTGTATGTGTAATTAAAGAGTATTGCCGGCAGGGGGGACCTGTGTTAGAAAGGGTCACTAAGAGAGCAGCAGGCCATCACCAAGCTTTGGTCATTAACTACCGTCACAGCCAATAAAGGCTGCTGGGTGTTGGGGTGTGTGTGTGTGTGTGTCTCTCTATGTGTGTTTTACATGTATGCGTGCATGTCAGGAGGTCAGGTATTAAATTAACTTTGCACCAGTAGGAGCCTTGCACAGTTTGTAAATGTTTGAGTTTCATCCGAGTGGTTGAACTGAGTTGGCGTCGAATTAAAGCTTCTCCTATTAGCGCGGTAAACATCAACCAAGGACAGCAGATAAGCGATAACCGCTCCATGAAACATGGCGGTGGCAACGTCATTTTTGCAGCCAGAGTTGATGGATGGATGAATAAAAGGTAATCCTCAAGGAAAAATGTGACAAAGTGTCAAAACACTTGGGACTGAGGTGAGGGTTCACCTTCCAGCAAAGGTTGTGTGTAACACAGAACTAAAAATGTTTTCAGAAACCAGTTCCTGAAATTTCTTAGTTTTGCTTTATAAATTGACTCATGACGGCAGAGCTCCGTCATACATCAATTTGATCAATTACTGCTAATGCAGTGATAAACATCAAGCAGTGGTTGGGAAAAAAATGATAATTCCAAACATAAAAGCTGCAATTATTGCTGTCGTCACTGAATCAACAGTGAAAGAAGTGGGTTTTTTTTTTTAGAAAACCTTGAAAAGTAATTTTTTTTAGCAATAACAACAAACGATACAGTAATGGACGATCTTGATCCAAACCCTAAACTAACAACCAAATTGGTGGTGAACAAAGAAGTTCTACATAACAGTTCTATGCTGTTTATGTCATCACTGTCGTGTAAATTATCTAGTGATTGAGGCAGCAGATTTTTAAATGGCTGCTCACATCATGCTGCCTGCTAACCACAAGTTTTCTAAGTGTGCAATTCCTATGTAGTTCAGAGTTGATGAATGAACACCAGTGGTACTAAGTCACATAATTCATCTGCAATTTCTTTATATTATGCTTTCAAAAAGCCTGACTTTCCTAAAATATATTTTTATTTGTGTTTCTTGATGCTTGGTTTGGCTTTTTGCTGTTTTGTCTCTTTCTTCAGTCAGCTGCCTGACCATTAACAAAGTTTTTTTTATTATTATTATTATCTTCTCAAGCCCCTTACCTCTGATGTTGGAGTCAGTGAGGTAATAAAAAACCTCCTGAGCTAAAAAAATGAGCAAGTATTTTGTTAACACATAACAGGCAATTTAGCAAAGAACAACTTCAAATTGCATCCTGAGGCACTTTGTAACTAGCTGACTTCCTGTCACAAAGACATTAATTGTTCTTACTTCTTTTGCTAAATCTTTGAAAAATACCAAAGATAACACAGCTTGACAGAGATAAAATAGTATTTTATTTTCAACAAGGCAATTCCTTCAAAGGTATCAGCTGGAAACTTACCTTCTCCCACTTTCTGCTTATTTTTTTCCCCAAACGTGACTTTTCGTCGCTTTTCATCTGCTGAGCAAAGTTCTTTTTAGAGCTGTATATGTTTTTTTTTAAGAAAGGAGTTTTCTGATCATTCTAATAATGTTTTGGTTTCAAATGTTTGTTGCTAATTTTCACCTGATTTCACTTGATTGCATCCTTTCTTCGTTTTCTCATCCACCTTCCTCAGAGTGGCAGAAGCTGAGCAGCAGATTTCACTTTACCTGTGTTTATTTGTTTCTCCCTTTTAGATGTCTGTTCTCCCATCTGTGTGCATGCATCCTTGCACAGACAGGCCATCTGCACACAGTTATCAGTTTTCTTTCTCTTCAGGAGCCTCACAGGTTGATTGGTTAGCCTCAGAGGTAGCAGTGGGAGTCATCGCGGGAGCTGTGGGGCAGAGAGGGGAAGTGCCAGGCGGTGTGTTACCAGCCACGGCACCTTCCCTCTGGGCTTCCACCTCGGAGCGCTGCTCTGGTAGCTGGGAGGCAGCTCCAGGCTCCTGGGTGTTGGGAGGAGATGCTTTAGAGACAGAGGCAGTGTGAGAACGTGGGAGACATGTATATTTACGTGTTTGTTTGCGTGTGTGTGTGACAGGGGCTGAAGGGCGGGAGGGGGGGAAACCTAAGCAGATTTGTTTACTAGTAATTAATTCACCTGATTGACATAACAGCTGCCGGAGCTATGGGAAGGCAGAGGCATATGTGCGGGTTTGCTTGCGTGCGGCATATACTGTACAGCGTGCACACTCAGCATGTGTGTGTTGAATTTTTTTCTGCAGACCTGTTACAGGTTTGTGAGTGAGGGAGGCAGAGAGAAACATGTGGCACACTGAGGGCATTTCCATGTCACAGCATCGGGAGTGGGGTTCCCGGCAGCGCCGCCCGGCAGCTCTCTGTCTTCCATCGATTAGGCCCGTCTGTCAGCTGGCAGCCCTGCTTACACACTCCTGCCTCTCCGCTAATCTTTATAGAGTTGACTTCACTGACAGACTTATTGGAGCACTTGAAGCTGAGGAAAGAGGAGGCGAAGTAGGGCTTTGACAGAGGGACAAATGAGGGAACTGAGAGCGGAGTTTGACAGCAGTGACAGTAAGGAGCAGCTTGAAAACTAATTCCTGGTTTGACTTACAGAAAACACTGCGAAGAAGCACTCTGCATAACAAAGTGCACACTACATATACATATTAAGCCTGCACATATGTGGTATTCAACTAAGCAGCTTTCACCACAGCCTATGTTCTTACATGTAAAGGGTCTGGCAAAATTGTTCGTACTCCTTTAACCCCTTTTACTGCCCATCCTAGGGGAACGTTACTCAGAGAAGAGTCCAATTAAGTTTGGACAAGGTGGAAGATCAACAGCTCAGTTGGGAAAATCTGTCACTGCTATTTTTGTGCTCTGTGCATATTTAGCCCTTGCACAGGAAAGCCATAAGAAGTAATGTTTACATCAAATCTAGCAGAGTGTGAACTATTTGAAAAGGTATCCCTCAAAACAATTAAAGCGGTAGTTGCAATTGTACATGTTGAAAACAAGTGCAAGGAACTTTCTCCAGTTTTTTTATTTCCAAAAAAAGAGAAGAAAACTATGTATTATTTTCCATCCACTTCACAATTCGCATCCTGTCAAACCTATTGAAATACACTGAAGTGTTTGTGTTAAAGGGGTATCAATAATTTTGTGAAGCACTGCATATCATTTTTTCTCAGAATCATCTTATCTTTGAAGCCTTTGCTTATTAAGAACAAATTCCGTTCACTAGCAATTTGTTATCTGTCACCCTTGTCAGCAGATTGTTTTTTTTTGTTGTTGTTGTTTTATGTGTTAACATGCCTGTGTGTTTGTATTGTGAGAGTTGGGGTGATCCTTCACAGTCTGGAAGAAACACAGATATATACACATATTCACAGCACCAGCGGGTCAGTATCAGTGTTGTTGTGGCCAGTAGGTAGCCGTGTGTTGGCCTGCTTGTCTGGAGCCAGATAACAGCAGATCCATTACCCCCTGGAAGCCGAGGTCTGATCACTACGCAGATATAGCTGCTCACTCACAGCCTGTGTGCTGCAGCCAGCCTCCTGCATGGAGCTAAAGAGGATCACAACCGGGGGCCACAGCAAAGCCGAACCCCCTTCTGTATGAGTCAATTATAAAATGCACATCACAGGGTAATGCAACACAGGAGGCGAAGTAACGAAACACAAAGTTAGCTTTTTTTTTTTTTTTTTTTTTGACTTAGTGGTAGGCATCCACTGATATGAAATTCTAACTGCATGACGACCTAAGTTAACAAATATTAAATTGGCATGGTTTTACTGTTATGTATTTACACAAAAGCTTAAAATAAAAAAATGCTGGTATTTTTTATGCTTCTTTGCATATATGTTTATCCTAATTTGCTGTTTTGGCTTCTATAGAGTTACACTAGAAACTGAAATTTGCTAGTTAGTTAGCTGGGCTGCAGTCAGATGCTGCACATGTGACGCATACCTTACAGACTAGTTTTAAAATAATGTCTTAATAAGAGAGATGGGTGGTACTCATACTGAAAATCTGTGGGGGGGGGTTGTCATCCATAAGTGTTTAAAACAGCTTAAATCGTCCTTTTTGTCTGAGAGAGACCAAGCACTTTCTCTGGAATCTTGTTGAAAGGACTTTGATGTAGGAATGATATGATGAAAAATTTCAGCAACTTCCTTACTTTAGTGGAAGATTAAAATACATTTTGTGAGGGGCAGAGGAGTCAACTTTCCTAAAAACAAAGCGGCAGGAGGAGTTCAGTTTAACTCTTTGGCCGACGTGTTTCTCCACATGTCTGAGTTCAGTCTCCATGGTAACCAGCCCGGTGAAAGGGGCTGCGGTAGTTTTCACTACCAGTCCTTTCTTCAGGGTTAAAGAATTTTAGCTGCTAGCACCGCTAACACATCCAGCCGGCTCTGGTGTACAGCTGTTCAGGCTGTGTATGGTCACAGATGAGATATGCATCTCATCTAAACAATAACTTAGAGAAGAAAATAACATTTTCTTTTTAAGCCACGCTCTTCTTACAGGTTGCTTCCTGGGGTTTGTCTTCAAACACACGTCTTACCTACAGTTAGCTGGTAATGTAGGTACATTTAACTACCTCCTCAGCATGCTGTTACGCCTCTATTTCAAGTTTTTCGTCGTCTTCCACAAATTTTCAAAGGTTACCCCTAAGTTCTGTTAAAGAAAAAAAATAAACTGGATTGGGCTACGAGTTATATTTAAACGTCTCCAAATGCTAGCACAGCTGTTCTCTATTGCTCTACTACTCCCATAAAAACAGAGACAATGTGAGGGGGTGGGGGTAAGGGGGCATGTAATCATTAAAATTAAGTTGCATTAGATGATAGAAGTCATTACCATGTCTGAGCCTGACAAGGTTTTTTCAGTGGTTTCTAGGGATAATGTTTATCCATACGGGCTATGGCGTCACATTCATCATGCTGCCCAGACAGTGGAATCATTGTGCTGATCTAACTTAAAATATTTATTTGAGTTAATGTTGAAGTTAGGACCTGACAACATCCCTCTGGTACCACTGTTAACATGATTCTGATGATGTACAGTGAGTGTTCTGCAGGAGACCGCCTCACCATCAGACAAAAATTATATAAGTTGTCTCAGTTCTTCCTCTTTGCCTCTGCGTAGGTATAGAAATAGGCTTTGGTACTGATGTGGGTGTTTATTTCTCCACAAATGTCCAGGAAACCAGGCTTTTGTAGTTCTTTGTGAATGACTGGTTGCTGTTAAATGGTAACCAAGAAGAATGATGGATTAGAAAATGGAAGCTGGGCAGAGAAAAAGTCTTGTGATATGATGCTGTTGTGAAATCACGTCTTGAAACGCGGCTATGATTATTAGCAGACGTGTTTGTGGAGGAGCCGGTGTGTGCAAGGAGGTAACGCCGTGCTGGTATTGTGTTGATGGTTTGTTTGTGTGCAGCGAGAGAGAAAAGAGGGAGATAGCTGTGGCAAACAGGGCAGCTATCAAAAGCCACAGGCAGCTTTAGACTCTGTGTCTTTTCTGTTCCTTTCTTTTTCTTCTTCTTCTTCTTCTCTCGCTCTCTCTCCGTCTTCTCTCATATTTTTTTCTCTTTTTCTTTCTCCTTCTCTCTAACTTCATCCCTCCCTCTCTCTGCTCCCTGGCCATGCTGATGATTGACGGCCTGAGGGTTTTAATGGGCGCTGGAGAGCAGGAGCTGAGGTCGGGGTTGTCATGGCAACTAGGAGAAGGGGCCTTTTGCTGCTGCTTCACCTGCAAACTGTCGAGCAACACACACACACTGGCCACACGTACCTCCATGCCAGCACCACCTCTTCCATTCACTCTTCCTCCTCTGCCTGAGATCTCTCTTTCTTTGCTCATTTTCATTTCATCCTACTTTTCTTTGTCTTTTCTCTTTGTTACTGGTAATGCTCTCAGAAACAACACAGCCGCTTAACTGTGTATACTCTACGTGTGTGTGCTTTTGAGTTAATATCCTGAATTTAATGCGTTGCTTTTCAATCTCCTGTAATGGCGGTTTGGGGTTTCTTTACTTCTTGGTTCTTAATTTGTCTTGTGCAAAATGGTGAAACTCCACATTTGAAGAAATAAGTGAAAAGCAAGTTAATTATGACTGAAAGTAAAATTGTCTCGTCTGCTACATGTTAGCATTTCTTATGGGACAACTCTGGGGAAAAATGGAGACCTATGCGTCGTTTAAATGTTGGGGAATCTGAATAGATCTTTTCAAAAATTCTTCTGGGGAAATGCATTCCCAATTTAAAACTCAGTAAGTTTGACCTAATAAATGTTTGTTTTAGATGTTTTTTGAGGTGTTTATATCTAAATATTTCTTTCATAATTACATTTAACTGGACAAATGATTGTAAAACACACAAACAAAAAAAATGCTGGTCATCGTCTGACAGGATTTTCTTTTTTTGTTTGTTTGTTTGTTTGGAGAGTTTCACTTTTTGCAGGATTCTCATGAGGTGGACATCTCGCTGTCCAAAAATATGCATTTGATTTGAAACTATGCATATGTCCATTCAAAGAGAACAACAGAATCTACAAGAACTTAAGCTGCTGTAGATTATTTTATCAATCAATTAATGCAAAATAACACAGCATCTCATATGGATCTTTGTTATTAGGAACAGTGATTTTGCATTTGACATTGTAATATTCACTATTTCATTCAAAAGACACGAAGAAATTTCAGAAATTGTTGTAGCTCCTCATATAAGATAATCAAACTTTCAGGGTTTTTTAAATTATAAATCTGCTTTTGAAAAAGCAGAGTCAACTCCTGTTCCCTTTCACTTTTTACTCTAGTAGGTACTCTTGACCTCTACCTCTTCATGTTTCTCCCTTGTTGAGTTCAGAAGGAGCTGAAGGAGTTAACACCTTGACCTGAGATTAATACAGTGGCATCTTTGTTGGGCTATTGAACACTCTGCAACCTCTTGTCACCTTTCCAGAGAAATCCCTTTTTTTCTACATCCTCTTGTTCCTCTGATACATTTCTGCTTTATAAAATTTTTTTTCCATGCTGACTTTAACATTTTATCCAGAGTCCCACAGAATCCCACCCCCTCACCAGGATTGTTTGTGTCTGGCCTCATGGCCTTGGGGCCCTCTTACTTAGCGCCTGTGCTGTGCAGGTCAACCAGGGCTCTCTGGGATTGTTGCAGTGGGAGTGTGTAGAAATCTCGCTGAGGGGCGTTGTTGCTGCTGCTGGAGGTGGTGGGGTTCTGTTTGCATTTTGTGGAAACAAATCCATGACTGATGAAATAGGAATGGTGACACCATTGTAAACATGATTCATGTGAGAGTTTTCCTCGCGTTAAAGGTTACGTTTTGGCAACTAAATCTTTGTGATCTGTGCTAGAGTAACAGACTCTGACTGACAGAAGCGTCTTTTGTGACCATCCATCTTTCCAAGCTTCTGAGAGCAACATCAAGGTCTTTCAGAAAATGTAAAGTTTGCATGGAGAGTAATGAAAACAATCAACATAGTTTGCCCTAAATTTGTCTCTCGGGGTAACTTTTTATTCCTTTCTGACCCCAATAAAACGTCAAGCCATGACAGGACTGAATACCAAAGGTCAGTTTTACCATCTCAAAAGGAAATCAGAGCATCTAGTGCCACGACTGTCTTTTTTTATCCCTGCTTAAAATAATTGGAATTGAGAGGGAAGATGAAGAAAATAGTGCCAGAAAGTGGTCTTGCATTGAGTATGATGACATATACTTTAATGCAGTCTAGTGGGACTTTAGGTGATAGAACAATGCAAAGTAGTTTTTAATTGGGAAAATGAATGAAACAGTGTATAGATTTGTAATTTTTGATTCATTTAAATAAGAAAAGTGTTGCGTTCAGCTGTATTTCCTACATCAAATGTTGTAGTCTTTTGGGGTAAATCTCTAACAGCTTCATCTAGAGAAACTTGGGACAAGTCCTCAGATTGGATTGAGTGAACCTATTTTTTCAAGTCTTACTTCCAATTCTTTGTTTGATTCAGAATTCGAATTTGATGTACTTTTATACTAGCATGTTTTGATCTGAAACATTTCATTGTAGCTCTGGTTGTAAGTTCGCCTTCTGCTGGAAGGTGAAGTCTTAAGTCTTTTGCAGCTGCAGTAGCTACAATGTCTTTCTTCTGGTTTCCTCTGATTTATGCTCTAAGTTACTCAGTTTTAAAAGACAGATTGAACGGTACTTGTCTTGCGGCCTTTATGATGTAATGTTTTCAGAGCACCAACTAATAATATTTCAGATCACTTGTCACCGGATTTGGAACTTTATTTGTTTTAGTGTGCCAGCACAGTTTGACTTTTTCTCACTTTCTGATAATTTAGGCAATTCCAAGAATATTTTAACACCTTCCTTCGGCCACTTTGTGTTGCTCTATTTAACACGAATAGTGAGAAGAAGAAAAAAAAGTATTTTCTTTTGTGTCTTTTCAGAGTGCGGCCGCTGCTCCCAGTCCAGTGATGGGTAACATGCCACCCAATGACGGCATGCCAGGAGGACCCATGCCCCCTGGCTTCTTTCAAGTAAGAATCTGTCCTGGGGTCTCACCTCTCTATCCACTGTTCAAAAATTGCTGTTCATCTAACATACACCCCAAAACACACCCTTCCCCCTCACTTAGCCTAAGTTGAGCCCATCCTTCTGTCCCCTCCTCCTTTTTTAGCCTCTTTAGCCACCCTAATCCCTGTCCAGATGTGTTCCCTTCTCTGTCCTGCATATGTCCCAGATGTTCTTTGGTTGTGGAGCTGCTAACCCCTGGTCTTTTCACTGAGTTTTATTTCTCTGTAGAGTTTGCATCAACACAGTTTCTATTTTCAGAATGAACTTGTAGTTATTTGTTTGGGAGGAGCAGATAAAGCTGTTACTACTCTTGTTTGTTTCACAAATTCTCCAAAATGACAGCCTTTCAGAAGCTGGTGAGGTCATTCCTCATCTGTGTTTTATTCCTTTTCTCATTTTCTCCTTTTCAATCATTAATTAAACTAGTAGCATGGTGTAAGATTTAATGTATTGCTTCAAATAATGTCCATGTTATTTAGAAAAAGGAGGTCAGTCACAGCAAAACTTGCACAGAAATTTATCTGAATGAAACCTTTGCAATAACAAGGTGACACACTTCTTCCACTCTCTTGCAAAAGCTTTTGATAAGTGGACTTAAACAAACCTTTGTCTACGCAAATTCAACCAGCTGTTGTTTAACAACTTGGAGGTGAACGAAAATCTGAAAAACCTGTCGTCTCAACAATAGTTCCTTTTTTGCATGCCGTAGCTAAAATACAAAGATGTGCGCCATGTAGAATTCTCCTTACTTTTTGTGGATGATGTAGTTAAGCATTAAGCTTCTTCCTTTACTAGTCCAGATTCACATAGCTGCCATGTGGTAATTAAATTTATCACAGTGAAATCCCTGAATTTTCACAAAAATGTCAGAAACCTTTGGATTTCATTTAGCTTTTTCAAACACATTAAAAGGTTCCCACACACATTTAAAACATTTGGTCTTATTGGACTTTTGAGATTTCTGATTTCTCATTTGCTTAAGCCTTGACACCCTAACGGTTTCTCTTTAAGAACGAGAATAAAAGAAGATAAAAGTATAGCATTCAAAGTGTGTTCTTCTAGCCTTCTGACCTGAGTGGTCATTACTTATTTATATTAAGTAAAGTGGAGGCATTTATGTAAGTCACTGTCAAAGACTTTAATATTTCAAAACAAAGACTGAAATATATGAAGTTTACATTTTAAACTGGCATAAGCATCTTATGTTAGCAAGTAATGCAGCTAACATGGCTGGCAGAGCCAAAACCACACACTCTGAGTGTATTCCTAGAAAATGTAGCTAAGGGTGAGATTTCCAAATGTCTGCCAAAGTTTCTGAATCCAATCTGGTCCATCACAAGCTTAACGGGATAAATATAGAGAAACCTGGCTAGACTCATTCAGCCTTCCCATTATCCATTGAAAGTCATGCTCTCTCTCACTTAAATAGAACAACAGTTTTTGACAATTTTCCTTTTTCCATGGCTGCTTGCATCTCTGTGCTTCATCGAGCTTCATTTTAAACAACTGGTAGCGAAACTGGCAAACTATGAGTCTTTTTTTTCCCCCTCTGTTACTGTGTCCAGCCAGAAGAGTGTTACTATCAGCAAGAGCTGATATCGCTGGTCACAAAGAGATTGGATATTTAAGTTTTCAGCTGCCCAGTCACCAGTCGATTTCTTGGTTATCTTTTTATGTGTTTGGCCGAAACGTGTTGCACAAATTTGCCTTTACTTGGTTTAATGTTTGTGAGACAATAGGAGCTTTTGTCTTTTTTCCTTTTTGTGGATTAGCAGCTCATTTTGCATTGTACAGCCTTGTGTGTATGTGTTCAAAATGTGCTGCACACACACATTTTGCACACACAAAATGTGCATGTGTGTGTGCGTGTGTGGTTGTGCTTGCGCGTGTGCTCGTGTGAATGTTAATGATGTATGAGTTGTGAGCAGGACATCGAGAAAGCTATCTGATGGTGTTGCGTGAGTGACATTGCTTTCCAAAAATAGACGCTGTGCGCATGGCAGACAGACAGACAGATAGACGGGCAGGGAGAGTGGGCAGAAGGGTACAAGGAGAAGAGAGAGGGAATGAAAGGATGAATGGATATATTTACCTCCCTTCCTAATCTCTCCCTCTATCTGCTTAGGTCGGTTATCATATTCTAGGGTGGGGGGGAAAAAAAACAAGAAATTGAAACGTAAATGGCAAAGATAAACTGGTCTTTGAAAACATCCATAAAGTGTGCAGTATATCAGTGTCTTGTTCACATTACATCATTTTCCTTGAGCATTACACCTTGCTCTGTGCTCCAACGGTCATTCCCTAGCGGACAAATGGCTGCGGACCAATCTGAAAGTGCAGCCTACTGAGTTTTCTGCAACACATTCATTCATTCAAATGAAGGGGGAAGCAGATTCTTCCCTCCCACATATTGTGGAGATTTTCCTCACACTCCCATCGCTCCTCCTCAGCCACTCTGCAGATACAGCCGCTTGACTGTCGATCTAGAATTGTGAATGGATTATATGCCGTAAACTGAATTTCCTGCTGCTTTAGTCATTTCTTAGCTGAACTCGGGGTCAGTTTTCCTCTCCTTCTCCTCCGTCTCTCTCTCTCTCTCTGTATGTCTGCCATCCTTCTCCATGACATTTCCACACTCCCTCTATTCCTCCTTGTCTTTGAAATTATTATTTTTTTCTCAAGCTGCCTCAGGGACGTGTGCAAACTCACCAGCATCTGTGGTTGTGCTGCTCATGTATGATCTGTCCATGTGTGTATGTTGCAAATATTTGTCGGACTGATGCGATAATTAGCATAGTGTGAGGCCAAAGAAAAGGAATAAGCATAAGTGGAGGTGAGATTGTTTACTTTAAAACTTATTGAAGTGGTTCATCGTTTCTGCCGTACAGAGTTTGTTATGACTGTATGCTGTAATTTTGACAATAAACTTAAAAGATGAAGTCACTGAGCTTGTGCAAAGCAAAAGATCTTTGAGGCAAATCGCATAGGTGATAGGAAATGGCCATAAAAGTCAAGTCAAGTTTATTTGCATAGCGCATTTCAGCAACTAGGTAGTTGAGGAAAAAAGTCTGGGCAAAATACAGAATGCCCTAACTTGAAACCCTGCATTTAATTTGCTACAATTATGTTTGACTTGATTTCAGTTCAAAAAGCCAATAATCTATGGCTCTTTGAAATCAGTTATGACAAATATTCATAACTCTGCTGTGCACATGCCCAGCTGATTTAGTCCACCTCATCTCATCAGACATATTTCTTCTGTTGTGGTTGCATGACCATGGCCGGTTAATTCCACTTGATTGACTCAGGAATGAGTTTCAACTCATTTGTAGATTTGAAATTTACTAAGTACAACTTCAGAAACCAAATTTGAACACCCTGTAGCTTGACTAATGAATATCAAAGAATAACACTATTATGTACAACTCCTTGTATTGTATATTATGCAGGGCTTAAGATGAAGTTAAAAGTAGTTTTGGTTTAGAAAGGAAAACAGAGGAATTAATAGCAAAGAATACATGCTGCATAAGTCGTGCATTACGACTGCCATCTCCAATTGTCAGTGTCCAGTCCTGAGGCATCATGGCCCTCAGGGGAAGACAAGAAAAACCACAAATGACACAAATGAAGGTTGATGGGTGACAACGTTAATGAAAGGCATCACAGCAAAAAGTAGCAGAGGGCACTCGGGTCTTAACTCTTAAAAAAATAAAAGCTAAGCTGTGCCTTCTACATATAGACTTCTGTGCAAAAGTCCTGAATTGTCTCTTTATTGTTTCTCCTTTCCTACTAAAGGAAAGTAGGAGGAACTTCGGGTTTGTTTCAATCTCTCATTTTCGCTGCAATATGAGTGAAATGTGTCTTTAAAGAGGCTGCTGTTAAAACCATCTTATATACAGTTGAAACCAAATATTTACATACACTGTATAAAAAAAACAGATTGCTTAATTTTCTCTGTCTGACATTAAATCAGACTAACTCTTCCCTGCTTTTGGTTAGTTGGGATTTCTGAAATCTTTCCCATTTGCTAATTGCCAGAATAATGGTAATTACTTTCCTCTAGTCAAAAGTTTCCATCTGAACTATTTGAAAGTCCAAACGATGAAGTCATGTCTTTGTAAGGTTCTGATTGGATGAGTCACAACTTTTGCATTAAGTAGAGACACACAAATGGATATGTTTTTCGGTGTGAAGTTGTTTGGAACATTAGGAAGAAAATTCTGGCACAATTAGGCACAAATGGGTCCAAATTAGTCACAAACTGGCTAAAAGTGAGTAAAATCAGTGTTTTAAAGTGGCCATCATAATGCTTTGTTCTCCGTTTTATAGAAAGTTCGTGGGCAGAGCTGAAAAAGTCTTGGTAGTAAAACAACCTTGAAACCTGACTCAGTTACACAAGTTGTGTCAGGAGGAATGAACCAAAGATCCAGCAAGCTATTATTGTGAGAAGCTTGATGAAGGAAACCCAAAACACTTGAAATGAGTCAAACTGTTCAAAAGGCAGTTCTAGGTAATAATCAGGCAAACTCATAAATTTGAGGGAAGTAATACAAAATCATTTATTGAGGCGTCTTCTCGTGTCTTTTGCCACATTTTGCATATTTTAGGAACTTGTGCTCTCATGAACGTGCATTTTGTAAAATGGCCCCTCATTTTTCAAAGAAGGTTAAACCTGAAGAATTACTGTTCAATACCCCTTAGAGGAGTCTGGCTGCTTCAAAGCAAGTTATAAGAAGTTAGGGTTCATTTATAACTTTTGCATTAAAAGTTGTGTTCCAGTTAAAGTTCCCTATTTTTCCTAAACATATTCAATGTGCAACATCCCAATGAGTTATCAAAATGATGTTTTAAATGCAGCCTGTAAATCTGTTGGAGCAGGGCGAAGCTATCAGCTATTTAAACCACAGCAGCTTCAGAATAGGACCCAAAACATTAAAGACAAATATTAAATCTCAGTATGAGTTTGAAGCCATTGTTGCAGCTTTGCTGGAAAACTCTTTGTTTAGAACCTGGATGTTTTCTGAACTTTAAACTTCAGTATATTGGAATATAACCAGCTCTTTTAAACTGAATTTAGATGCCTTTTTTGTACTTCGACTGAAGGAGCACTTGCAGTCAAATTTTAAAAAAAAGACAAATGAAGATAAGAATTCATTGGCATGTCTTCTCACTTCTGCCTGAAATAAAGGCAGCGAGAAGAGGTTCCATCTTTTACTCTTATCATCGGTGCTTATCCTTGAGAAGACAGCAACAAAAATGATATCTAATGATTCTCTGGATGACAGTCCTAAAAATAAAAATACCCCTGCTCCATCAGAAGTTTCCCTCGTTCGCTGTTTGTTGTCGCTTCTCCAGCAGTAGCTCAGAACTGCTGATAAGTCTCTGCAGTTAAACAGCGTTTTGACTGTAGCCTCTGTCTCCCACTGTGCATGTGTCATCGCTATCAGCACACTGTGTCCGACGCACTGGGGTTTATCAGTTTGGAGACAGGTGTAGGAAATCTCCCCAAGCGCACCCCGATGCACACCGCCACACGTTCCGGTGAAACTGTAGGTGCTCTGAGCGATCTGAAAGAAGATCACTGTTTTATTACAATTTTTAAGAACTAAGTGGGCCAAGCCAGATTAAGGGAAAGCAACATTTAGCTGTGTGTATTTATTGCCTGTTACTTTGTGCGCTTCCTTGGTCTAATTTTACATTAATTTCCCATTTTCAGTTACTAAAATAAATATCAAGTTTTTACCTTCTGTAAAAGGCTTTATTATGTTTATTCATAGATAAGCCCAACATTATTCTTACCCATGGCAGATTTAATTTTAAGGTAAGCCTGGGCCCAGCCAGCATCTGAAAGAGACTCTTTAAAGGAGCTAAAGATTTGGGTGATGGCATGGCGGCCTTCCAAGCTGAAAGACCCGTAGTTCATGACAAATCATCAAAGTACAATTAAAAACATGGAAAAAAATGGTCGGCAATGGTTGATTGTAGAAATGCCAGCAAAAATTTCCCTATTATACATAAATTTGTATCTAATCTTATAATATTTGTATTTTTTTTTTGTTTGTTTTTGTTTTTCATGCGAAATTATCGCCCAACAATCTCAGGCAGAAGATTTCATTTTGCTGTGCAACCTGAGTGCCCTCTATCGGACAAAAAATGAATAGCTGAATTAATCAAAAATTCATATCTGAAGGACGCCGGTTTGAGCTACTTCACGCATTTTGCAAGCCGGACTTGTAAATCTTCTTCAGTGTAGACAGAGCGTCTGCATACCAAAGCATAAAGTGAATCATTGGTCCTACATTTTTGTAGCACTTGCACTAATTCCATATCAATGGAATAACCAAAATAATCTAATAGCTGGAGACCAAATTAATAATTACTTGAGACCCCTTACTCTATCAGGGGGTCTCAAGTCCAGTCCTAAGAGGCTCAGATCTTGCAACTTTTAAATTAATATCTTGCTTCAATCCACTTGGGTAAAATATTTAGGTTATTAGCAGAACACTACAAAAGTTGATTGCTTGCTGAGGAATTGTATTGGATCAGGGTCTAAAAGTTGCAGAATATCAGCCCCTGAGGACTGGAGTCTGGGATACGTGGGCTACAATATCAAGAAAGGCAACATAGTTTACTAAATCTACATATTTTTGAAAGTCCAGAGAAATTTAAGAAAGATATGCTCGAGTGTGATGGGAGGATAAGGCTTTCTGTGATCTGTTTTAAAGTCAGGAAATTGAACTCGCGTAGCTGATTGTGGAAATATTAAACAGCCTTAAACACACAAATTAATGGCGTCTTAGGAGAAGTCTCAGCAAATGAACACGGAAAGGAGCTGCACATTCTCGCCATCTGCAGGTCCTACTCATCTGCAGCATGCACCCTGTCCAGATAGACTCCTCTGGACATGCACTGTGGAAATAAGGGTGTTCGTAATATTATTATTAATAATAAGATATTAGTAAAAGTGTAGCTGAGATAAAGGCAGAGATATTATTAAAAATCTAAGAGAGTGAAGACTTTCTCAGATTTACAAGATCTAAAATCAAATTAAGACTTGTGATCTTCAGTTTGTTGGTATTACATATGTCCAGATGTTCTTAAGAGACCAAGCTACCAGCGAAATGTCTTCCGTTTCTCTCTCTCTCCTGTTTGTCTAAAAATAAAGCTCATTAACCAAAAAAAATCTGTCCTAATGAGCTGTATTTCAATCCAGATTTTAAATATTCTGGCCCTTGAAAACATAAGCAGGTTTGTAAATGAAGCGGCTTCATCGAGAATTTGGCTACATTGAAATATCGTTTATGCAAGCACAGGAAATCAAAGTGATGCAAATTAGCTGGCAGAGACAAGATTGCTACCCCTACATCATGATGCAAGCATGCTTAATGACAAACGACGTCACCTATAAACGTTTACCTTCTTTGGAGATTTCTCTAATTATAAAGAAGTGATTGATGAACATCAAACAGTTCATGCTGGAGCTCTAACTTTAACTTTGATTTTTAAAAGAAATTAATAAAATGCAACAGTTTGTGAATGGTGAATTAACGCCATACACAACACTGGATATTTTCTTGCGTTTGGAGGTTGATAGTCCTACAAGAGTGAAATGCAAAAAATAGATGATCGTCTGGGTAGAATCTTGTTTTTACTGCAATAAAACCCATCTGGCTTGGCTGAATGCAGAGTTTTTGTGTGACAGCATTGCCACATTTATTTGATATTGAAAGCAAACACAACCTTCAACAGAATCATCTGCAAAAAACCTCTTGTTGTGTAAAGATTTAATTTTTTAAGAAATATATATATATATATATATATATATATATATATATATATATATATATAAGGGTAAATGTGAATTGTTTGGTTTTATCAGTGTTTGTTGTTGCTCCAGAATCAATGAATTAGTCAACTCCGGTGTGAATACAGCTTAACACCTCTGCACAGTAGTGCTTATATAAATCATTTGGTGTCATCCTAACATGTTTAAATGTCTGTCACTATTGCATGTCTCTCCTCGGGGACAAAACTCCCTCCTCCTATACCGGCGGGATGGCGTATTCCTGCCTATGGTATATTCCATGAGCAAAGCAGGAGAGCTAAAGCTACCACCACTGCTCTCTCTGGAATGTTAGCAAGGAATGACAATGAGAGTGCATTCAGTGTACGTGTGTGTAGGTGCGTGTGTGTGTGTGTGTGTGTGGTGCTGTTCCTCCTGGCTTTGTTTGTTGTGTTCAATGATGCAGGCTGCTTTGTGCTCTCTGTCTGCATGTGTGCGTGTGTTTCGGCGTGTGTGTGGGAGAGCTATAGTTTGATGGCAGCTACACACTGCCCTCTAGTGTTCGCTGCTTTAAACGAAAAGGACAAGAAGCTGGTGTTTCTCCATATCTCTCTCTCTCTCTCTCTCTCTCTGTTAGTGGTCCATCAGGGGCAGCGGTGTGGGTCTTCCTTAAGCCGAAATGAGTGGTGGGGAGGCGAGGGAGGCTTGTGTTGATGGGTTTGTGGTGCTGTGCCAAGCTGTTATCTCCTTAGCCGGGTAGAAAATGATTTTATTAATTGCTTCATTTAACGCTCCCCGTGTCCCCCCTCCTTCTTCCCCTCTTTCCTGCAAACACACACAAATAACATCACACAAGGGCTCACATGCTTACACACACGCACGCATGAGGGAAAAAACTACTTTTAAAAGTGGCCCCGCGTACACCTCTGTGATGGCTGAGATGTTCTTTCTCGGTGAGTCTCTGCGGGGACCTGCGGAGTGAACAGTGGGGCTGTAAAGGCCATATGCTGGCCCATTCAGATGTGATAGCAGAAAAACCTGGGGAGGCTCAGCCATTATGGCACATCATACACAGGTCTGTGCATGTTCGGATTTGTTCGCATCAGAGAAAACGTGTAGAATCGAAGTGAAAAAATAAATAAAGAAAGAAAACATTCAAAACTTTTAAAGATAATATTCAGGTTGTTGATGTCTTCCAGTAAAATATGTTTAAAGAAAGACATATCGTTACGTCATGCGGATTGATGACGTAACGAGAGGCGCAAGAATCAAGATGATCCGCTGGGATTTGTAAAGATTATCGTGAGCAAGTGATTCCAGACAAATTCCACTGAAGGATCTGAAGCATTTGAGTTGGCCAGCATTCAGTTTTATGTGTAGGATTTTTCAGTGGATACAATTGTGGACAATGACACTAATTTATATAGGTTTTTAGGCTTTTAGACTTGAAGAATATGTTTTATGTTAAACTTTTCAGTCATATTTTTTTGTTTCTGTGCTAATTTGCCAATAATAAAATAAGTAAAGAGACCAATTGGACGACACGTGGCTGAAATTCATACTAGTTTAATTCTAATTCTTTGTAAGAACTTTTCTGTTTCTGACTGCAACCCCCCAAAAACACAAATGGTTCTCAAGAGTTTTGATTAGTTACTTCTTGCCTCGTGTGATGTCACCAGAGGCACATTTGGTTGTAGGCTTGTTTTGAGAGGGTTGATCTGAAATCACGTGAACATTGACTTACAAAAATAAAACCAAAACGCATTGTTCAAGAGGTGATCAAATATGTCCAAAATAAGGTTTATTGATTTTACAGAAAAGCCTTGCTGGCAGCTTTAAATGTGGTGAGTTTAGGCTTAGGTCAAAGTTCATGGCTAGCAATGGGTCAAGCCGTTCTGTGCTTATGTTTAATGTCAAGGATGAGCAAAGCCACTGCGACATCCAACTAAGTGACTAAAACTCAGCTGTGCATGTGTGCTTGTGTGCAAAGGAGAACCAGACTGCCGCAGCTGGGTCAGTGCAGTCGACGGACCCCCGCGGGGGCATCTTGTTAGACACACACACACACATACAGCCTGGCTTGGCAACAACAATAACCTCTGAGGTCAGTCGGAGCCAGCGCTGCATTAGCCTCAGTGTGAACCTGCTGAGAGACAGAGTGAGCCAGTACAGCTGGTGTTAACCACCCAAAACACACACACACACACACACACACACACACACACACGCACGCAGAGCAGCAGAAAACACTGGCTCTGATACAAATGTCAGAACTGTGCCAACACATCCAGAATACGCTCTATGTACACCTAAGTAAACATTTCCAGAGCGTCAAATAAATAATTGACAAGCCGCACATTGTGTGACTTGTTAAGAAGTGGCTTTAGTGACGACTTGACTGCTTCTCAGATAAGCCTCTTTCACTGCGAGGAGATAAACAGAATTAATGCATAAAGAAGAGTGTTTTTTGAAGGATAGGAAGCACCTCTCTCAGCAGACGCGCATCAACTCTGTGGCGTCGCCTTGAGACAAGCATGGCGAGATGTTGCTTGTTTAAGGCTGTCAGTCAGTCAGCCGCGTTTAGTTTCCCACTGTAGCGTCAACCGCAGGTTCCTCCAGCCATGCCACTTTAGCTCTTACTCTGGGTGGGAGGTACTATGGGCGGGCTAGGAAAGTGAGCTAGTTATGCATAACTACGTCTCATGTCATACAAAAAAATTAAAGAAAATAAGCTTGTCTACATAAAATAGAAATAAGTATAATTTACTGAGAGATGCATTTGGGTTACATTGTCAGCAGTTCTGAAGTTATGCTAAAAAAATCAACAAGGATCTTGACTAATATATTTTAATCTATCTGTAAAAAGGCGAATCATTATCTGACTGCCAGAAATGATCTTTCACTACGAACACAACACACTGCCTCAGAGGGTGTAAGAAATCCTACATTAGGAGATTAACACTCCATCCATCTGTCAGTCCATCCATCCATCCATTCATATACTGATATATTCATAGCATAAAAAGGAGCAAAAACTGTATTAAGAAAAATTGACACTGGACTAAAAACAGGCAGGGTTTACCCCAGTGCATTACAAGCCTGGCGGGCCACCAGGTTTTTCTTGTGCAGTAAGCATTGCTTACTTTTTCAAGTCTCTTTTTAAAATGTTTGGATTTTTTTAAGACCTTGTAGATGCTATTCAGGTATTACTCTTCCAAACTTTCAATAACACATCATTATCAAGTGACATTTTCAAATTTCCTGTCAACTTTTAACACTTTTTAACTCAAAAACACGATGGGCCGCTGGATGAATGACTGCTCTGGCACCCAACCACTGGGCTCAGCAAGATTTCTGGGGGAAACCCTGACAGAATGTCCTCATTTGAAACCCCTGTATTTAATTTGCTGCAGTTGTGTTTGACTTGTCTTTAATGTAAAAAGCCATTATTCTGACTCATTTTCATAACTCTGCTAGGCCAGTTTGTTTAATTTTGTTTACTTAATATGAATAATAAAAATTAGTACTTTTCATTATTCTATTAGATGAACTCATTGCATAAAGCACACTCAGCATTGAGAAGAAAAACATCTTGATAGATATTCAGAAAGGAATAGTAAGGGTCCTTTTAACTCCTTATGATCAAACCTGTATGTTACCTTAAAGCAGAGGATAAAATGCACTCTGGTTCTGCATCACTTTATTCAGTAGTTGTTTTTTTTTTTTTTTTTTGTTATACTTTGTATAAAACATCCAGTCAGTCTACAAAGTGGGATCTGTTTTTTACAGTATTGTGCCTTCAGTGCAGTGTTGCAGAATGATTTGACCCATTTTCCTCTATTTCCTCCGTGATGTTTGATTTGGATTGAAATGTGTTTCTATATCAAATGAAGCAGACTCACCAAAATAGTCTTAGTTTGGCACCTGATTCTGTATTTGGACAAATATTAAACCTGCTTGGATCAAATGTTCATTAAGGTGAAATTGGCAGATTAACTCTGTGTTAGAAAAGGCATTGAAATATCCTTTAGCCACATTAATGCAACTGAACACTGATTACAGCATTGAAGAATTGATCTGACCTCATACTGGCTATTAATAATTCCTGTACATCAGAATTACTGTGGTCCTTTGTAAATGTCAGTGACAAATCTTATTATGCACACTCCCTGTTGGGCTAATAGGTTAGATATGATAGTTGTCTGGTAATTACAGGCTACATATGTAAATTGGACATGCAGTGACTGTGGGGCAGAAACAAAATCACAGCTATTGAGTGAATTTTACTGGACGAATCCCTCTCAAAATCACTGAATTAATATTTCTGTTAATAGATGCCATCTTAAAATGGGCTGAAACTTGGGATTATTATTTCTTTAGATAAGAAAATTAAGGAGAAGGAGAAAATACTCCTGCATCCTATTAGCATAGCTGACTGATAATAAGTTTCAGCACTCTGTTTATGTTTATGTGTTTAGTTTTTTGAGTGTGCTTTCTTAGTTTCTCATGTTAGAAACTAAGAAACTAAGAATAAAATGTAACAGAATAATATGTATTCTGTTACTGCATTTCATTTAGCTTCCTTGTTTTTCTTTCAGTCAATTTTACATCTGCTTCCAAACCTGTGTTTTAGTTTCTGATTCTCACACATGTTCTGCCTCCAGTTGCATTTCATTTACCTTGTTGGATCTGGGAATGATGTCACCTCAGTCTAAATTATTTCCCAGCTGCACCTCTGAAAAGCTGTGGGAACCATTCTGAGGCAGTATCATAATACACAGTATTATAATGCATGTGTTTGATGTAAGGAGATACAGATTGTTAACAGTTGAAAATAAGCTGTAGTTTATTTCTTCAGCTACCTTCACTTTGATTTGTATGGCAGCCACGTTGGCTATTAAAGTTGTAGTTTTTTGAAATTCTTTGTTTCTCAGCATTGTTTTAGTTGATTTTTTTTTTCTTGGAGCTTTATTCAAACATCCTGATCCTACTTTCCATAGTCTCTGTTTTCTACTATTCTTTTCTCAGATTGCTACAAGTTATGCTTCTTTTTGCAACTCACATAGAAAACACTTGTGCTTTACCACATTTATTAATTATTATAAGTTTTTATGTATATCTGGTCTTAATCTTTTCCTTTTATTTTTGACATGGAAAAAGCTAATATGCCTTCTGCCCATTCTAGGGTTCTGTATAAATGTTCTAGTTTTTATCAGCTTTAATTAGGTTTTAATCCAATCACAGGTGTACAAAACTATACAACAGACTCCACCATGATTCCAATTATTACATAAAAAAGAAGCCAAAATGAAAAAGTACAAATGTGACTATTTAAATCTACAAAATGCTTGGATCTAACCTACAACCGATGTTGTCTATAACCTACAACCGTTGTCTGTATCCAAAAACGTCAGGCAATGAAGCGCTGATTTATGAATTGGTGGAACAATTGTGGCTCAATCGTCTGGTCACTGCAGTTGGCCTGTTTTGCAGCGACATTTTGTCTTGATATAGTGGGACAAACACAGTATGAATAATGAGGGCTGCATTTGTCTCAGGGGAAATTCTGCTTCTGCACACGTTGTACTGAACAGCCGAAGGTCCTACAGCTTAATACAGCTTTTGTTGTTTTAAGATTTCTGTTGGTATCTTTGTGTAAATAATATCCCCCGTGTTGAATGTTTGTGTCCCTGCAAACATGTAGTCTTATTAAGTTTCAAAAGCCTCTAAATAGGAGTAAAAAAGACATCTCTCCTAACTTTCACTGTATTGGATTTCAGACAAATATATAACAGTGAAATGTTGTTCTATGAACTTGTTTTACGCTATTCAATGTAGTTCTCTCATGGTGAGAATCCAAATGTTTTTTAACAGTGAATCATCCTGAACACACCTGAAGTCCCTTGCAAAAGTATTCAGTGCAAAGGTGATCACACCTCCTGAGCTTTTTTACATGTTGTGACTTTAAAACCAAAAACTTCAATGTATTCTTTTTTTTTTAGATTTTAGGCGATAGACCAACCCAAAGTGGGGTACAATTGTAAAGGATACAATATTTATATTGTCATTATTTACACATAATTTGCCTGCATGTGCATTCACCTCATTTTACTCTAATCCCCCCAAATAAAATCCTGTGCAAGCACTTCAGAAGGTACCTACTTTGTGAAGACAGTCAATTTTGGGTATAATTTCAGTATCAATCCAGCTGTTCTGTGAGGACATTTGGGATTCGATAGAAAAAATTATTTATTTAACACCATAATGAAGACCAAGAAACACAGAAAAACATTTAGGAATAAAGTTGTTGAGAAGTTTAAAACGGCGTTAAGATATAAAACAAAACCCTAAGCATCTCACAGAGAAATCTGTTAGAGGATGTAAACAAAGGGTTGGATCGGATCAGAGTCAATATGCATTCCGACATGCATAGGAATGTCCTAGTAAAATTATAAAATGAAACTCTGGGACTGAAAATGTGCTGCTCATCAATGCTCGTCATCCATTCTCATTGAGCTTCAACTATTTAACGAAAAAGAAAAGAAAAATGTAGATGTGTAAAGCTGTCAGACACAAACACCAAAAGATGTACAGGTTCAAACAAAAGCTCTACAGAGGAACATGGAAGCGTCCCAATCCCAATAAAATCAATTAGTCTGTGGTTGTTACATGTCAAAGATGAAAAAGTCTAAGGAACATAAAGGCTTTTCTGAGCCACAGCATTAGCAGATTCCTCCACAAACTGAAAATTGCCTACATCTCTCCTGTCACAAATTATTTACATATTTATTCATCATCTTTTCCAGGGTCCTCCAGGATCTCAGCCTTCTCCTCACACACAGCCCCCACCACACAACCCCAGCAATCCCATGATGGGACCCCATGGACAGGTAAGACGACTTCCTTCCACTTTCATCTCGGTTGTGTCTGTGTACAGTCACTCATTCACTCAGTTATGGTAATACTAAAGAAGAAATGGTTCCCTGGTCCCTCGGTGTGCAGGCAGCCAGGGATAGGCAGCATCCAGGATGGCGGACTGGATGAATAATTTAGCTGTGTTGGCCTGGCTGTGAGGAGCGGAGGTGCATCTGGAGGGCCTCCTCTCTCTCTCAGCCCAGCACTCACCATCCCATAGTCCATCAATAGAGCATTAATATTGCAGCATGGCCTGACACTGTGCAGCTCTCCGTGTGCAAACTCACCACAGCGCAGGAGGAGGGAGGAAGAGGAAAAGAGGAAGTGACAGAGTAAAGAGTAAGAAAACAGTAGTAAGTCAGTCCACCGCCTCCAGCGTTGAGTGTAATTACATAAGCTGTCCTCTGCTTGCCCCAAACGCACACGCTGACACAGAAAACGCTGTTCCCCCTTAAACACAAATTTTGCTTATCTGCATTTCGTGATTGTGAACACATCTGTCTTCCAAATATCCATGTTTCCCCAGGTTGGGTTTTGTTTACAACTATTTCCCCTCATTTGACACTGAAAGATGGCCCCTCTGGATGTGGGTATTTGTAGATGCAGCATTGTACTCTCGTAGGTAATAGTGCTAATCGTCTGCCTGTAATTCTTTACATTATTCACTAGTTCAGTAGCACTGGTTCTGTACGTGTGTCCCTACCCGACTGCTCTTTTGCCCGCTCTGCTGAAACTTCCAGGTTTGTGGCTGACCACGCTCAGACTACGGTTTCAGAATCAGTGTATCTCTGTTCTCTGATTTACAGGAGATGGTAGCAAATTGTTTTATAAAGTTTAAATTAAATTCAGGATTTTATCTCCCTGAATTTGTACAATCTCCACTTTCCTGTGCATCTTCACTTTCTCTGCTGCACCTCCCTGCCTTCACATCGTTCAGTTTACGCTCTCTGATCTGTCCTCCTCTACCTTTATCCTGATGGCTTTTACCACCTGAGGTCTTACTTTCCAAGACACGACAGGATTTTCATTTTTAAGAATTGTAATAAAACAAAAACACATCACTGTCCAGCACAATAGCTCCCCCTGCTGACCACCAGAGAAATCACCTCCAGAGTGAGCAGCCTAAAACAGGCTTTCTAATTGTTTCTGACCCCTAAACACTCCCACTTGGGCTGTAATGAGCACCGATTTTGATCTGTTTTACATTAAATAATCTAGCAGATTTGCACATGAAAGAGAAAGTATAGTTTAGAGGGCTATTTGAAATAATTATTCATACTACAGTGATTGTATTTCTAGAATTAATGAAATGCTGATGTTTTACAATGACTTAAAAAGCCAAACATTTATTTCTGAATAAAAACCAGCAAAAGCAGAAGTTTGTCTTAATGCAGCAAGCCAAGAAGGGAGTAGTCAGTCCGTGACTGGCAGAGTCACTGGATTGTGCTGTTACATTATTTTGGTAAAATCTAAGGCTGGGTTTAAGGACAAAGCTGATAATGACTGTAGCACGCTGAGACATGTTATGGGTTGTGTTTGTCTTTTTAATAAATGATGTGGTTTTTCTCATATCTCATCAGTTTTATAGATAATGTGCCATGCATCACTTCTTTCAGCAATTGTCCGTATAACTCTGAGCTGCAGATTATAATATTGGTGTTTTCATTTTTATTACATTCAAATGTTTTTGACAACAAAACATTTGTGTTCCCCAGGAACCTTAAATATATATTATTTTTCTTCACTTAAATAAATTTAATTGCATATTTCATATTAACTAAAAGTAAAATATATTTATTCCTTTTCCTGAAAGATTTGATCAAAGAGTATTTACCTGATTAAATACATATTTTTTTTAACAAGTCAAATCTTATTCATTCATTAATTCATTTGGTTTAATAGCACATTAATGTCAAATTCAGTGTAATTCTTGTTTTATGTCTTCAGCTTCTGGGTTTAATTTTTTTATCCCAAACACAATGGTCAGGAAATCCTTCTTAGGATAACTGAAATCCTTTCAGTCATGAAATATGAGCAAGTTTAGTGGTCGTTCTAAAATAAAAATGTTAAGAGTTTTTCCTGTCCATCTTGCAGCCCTTCATGTCTCCACGGTACCCAGGAGGCCCCAGACCTTCACTCCGAATGCCAAACCAGCCTCCCGGGAGCATCCCGGGCTCTCAGCCCCTCCTTCCAAACAGTCTGGATCCCACTAGACCTCAAGGTACTGACTACATTAATGATGTCCCAGCATGCTCCACTGTTATTGATGGTACAGATGTCCCAAAAGCTTTAAAATAAATTAATCTTACATAGAAGTAGCATAATCTCACTTGGTTGCTCCATATCTCTGGCAGTAAGCTTCAGAGACTTTTTTTTTTTTTTTACCTGCTTTGCCAGCGTCTTCAGTGTGTGTGATGAGAAGAAAAACCTGGTTAATCGTCCAACTCAGTTTGTGACACTTCCCATTGTTTTTAAGTTTTGAAATGATTGCTCTGACTGCAGATTTAGGCAAGCTTACTTGTATGTTGTCCCCTGACTTCTGACACTCAAAATGTATCTGGTCTACTTGAAGGCATGTGCCTCTTGCCTTTCCTATTTTTAGGAGAAGATAGGGGAATTAAAAGTTCCTAGAAACTTTCATAAACTTATAAAATAAGGCATAAATTGCATTTTTGTATAGGATTTTTTTGGGGGAAACCAATCATTCTGCCTGCAGTGACTTTTGTAATAAAATATGTAAGTGCCATGTTGGCACCAATGAATGTATTCAAATGAAATAGTTAATTTCATTCCAATTTTTCAGTTGAAATTATGCAATTTCAAATAAAAGATAATTTTACCAGAACTGGAAATAAATGTGGTCTAAATTATTTTTCTTTTACTTTGGAGTCGCGTCTTTATTGTCGGAATATGAACATTTCATGTGGGTTTTTTGCTTCTAATCTGCACTCTTTCTCCAACACCCTCTGTTTGCCACAACAGGACATCCAAACATGGGAGGTCCGATGAGAATGAACCCCCCGCGAGGAATGGGAGGCATGGGCCCACAGGTAGTTTATAACACGCAGCATGAAAATTATTGTTGTGAAGGACCCACAAAACTGTTGCCAAAAGAAGTAATGCCATGGGATAGTATGCTCCAGTAAAGCCCATTCTCCATCCAGCTGCTCTGCAGTGTCATTTTTGTGCTTGAGCTGTTGTCAGTTTACAAGCCAGGCCAACATTTGGCGGCCGTTTACTGAGTGCTTCCATAAAAGCAGTGATCATTTTAAAGCAACGACCTATAAACAATGGGTGTATTTGGCTTGACCAGCCTCATAAGTTTGCCTGTAAATATGAGAAGAGCCCTGATGATTACTTTGGCTCTGACCAGATGTCTCACCCTGCTAACACCAGTTATATGGTGTAGATGTAGCTGCTGATTTCAGATGCTCTGGTATGAGCCAAAACTGGAGCCAAGATTAATACATGCCTTTATAACTTTGATTTCACTGAATTTGCTGTATTGTAATGCTCCAGATGTTTGTAAAATTCATCAGGAGATGAATTTTCTTTTGAATTCTGATTAGAAGAGATGCTTTTTGCTTTGTAACCTTGTACCTCACATTTTAAAACATCATCTCAGACAAAGACACCCACACTGTGCCCTTCAGCCCCTCTGTGTGCCACCCTGACTCTCCGACTTTGGCAGCGAGAATGGCAGCAGCTGGTGTGGCATCTGCTCGACAAGTGTAATCGTCTGCTGAACAAAACTCTTCCTTTGGTGGAGCAGATCTGTGGCCTGAACCCCTTACACACAAACACACACACACATACACACACACACCCAAGTATAACCATGCATTGGCAGCCAAACGTCCCCACCGGGCAGATATTCACAACATACATGCAAATATCGAGAGGGGAGTGCAGACACACTGAAACATACACACACACACACAGGATGTATTAGACTCTCGTTAAGAGGAGACATGATCCTCGCTGACCTTCATCGGGATTCAAAAACTTTCGATGGAGCAGGTGTGGGGCTCTGAGCTGACGGTGTGCTTGTGTCTTTGCACAGAACTACGGTGGAGGGATGAGGCCTCCTCCGAACTCCATGGGGCCGGGGATGCCAGGGATGAACATGTTAGTAGGCTGAAGAAAAAGCTTTTTGATATTTCATTTTTCGCAAAACAAAATGTTTAATAAAAATAAAAATCATACTTGAGTACTTTGTCAATGTAATCAGGAAAAAACATTTTAATTATTTTGGTTAGTAGATTTGGTTATTTATTGACTTTTAGGCCCAACATAATTCACACTCTGTCTGATTTAGATTTTAAATTATTTTGAGTTGGTTGGTTAAGTTGATTTCTGTTTACATTGTAATAGGAGTTTTATTATTATTTGTATTTTATTTAAAATGGCATATTGAAAATTAATCAAACTCTTCTCAAATCCCAGTAGAAAAATCTTTACAGCAATTAAACCATTTTTATAAAATGCTGACTCTGACTCTTTTCACTGATTTAAGTTTAGTAATCACCTCTAATTCTTTGCCATCACCTTAATCTTTGGTTACTTTCACAGATTCTCAAACTGGGTAGCTCTAAAACATTAACATTATGTACCCTAAGGTGGAACATGCTAGTGGAAAGAAATAATATGAACCTAAATCTACTGGTGGTATTAATAATTTTGCTGTATTAGTAATGTTTTTTTTAACAAGTTACATGGTGATTTAGACAGATGCAAATCCAACATCCAAGGATGGATGGATGGATGGATAAATCCAACAAACCCACACTGAGTTCCCATTTGGTAGGGGACAGGATAAAAATGTCCCAACAGCAAAGTGAACCATCCCAACAGACTCTGATTCAGGGTTATTCAGAAGTTTTGCTGAAATATTCAGATGATAAAAACAAGACTGAACCTGTTACGCTTAGTACCTCCATTAATCCTGAACAAAACAGCAATAAACACCCTGGTAGATGAACTTGCTTTATTTGCTGCCACTCTTTTAATTTCCTCTCTAACCTATGCAGTGCTCGATTTGATGACTGGAAAGCGGCTAATGTTTTTGAGGGTGTTTTTTGCAAACCAATTTGAGATCAAAACACAAGAAGTGCATAAGAGTATTTTCGTGGAGGGAAAAAGAATACTAGCTTCTGAAGAGGGAGATTTTTGTCCATGTATGTCCACAAAGATGACCCGAAAGGCTAATTAACATTTAAATATTTTAAATAATGTGAAAGTATAGTGTAATTATAAAGTGATGCCAGTACAAATGTTAAAATAGCAACTAAGGATTGTTTATTGATTGTATGAATAAGAGACAAAAACTTTGGATCTAGAATTGAGCCTTGAGGCATACCATACTTAATATAAAAATGAAAAAACATTTTTTTATTGATGTTGTTGACAAGATTGCTAAAGCTTAATCAAAATTGATTAAGCTTTGATTAAGCTTAATCAAAGCTTAATTGATTACATCGTTTGATGTCATCAATCAGTTGTTGGAGGCTGTTTTTGGAACCTAAACAGCTTCGAATAAAAGAAAGAGTAGAAGGAAATATTCATCACATTTTTCTTTAAAGTTTCTTCAAAAATAAGAAACAGGATTGCTGTAAGAATGTGAGGTGTTTTTGAAATCAAGCTGGTGAACAACTAAATAAACACTTTACAACTAGTCTAATTGGCAAAACTCTAAAGCCATTTATGTTAAGAGGGGAGGACAATGGAGACCTCCCCTCTTCTTGGATCAAATCTTAGCAGACATTTTTTTTAGCCTCTAAAAGTTGGGGTTTATAATACTCATATGCACGCCTTTTATATTCAGCTACCGATTATCAGAAATTATTGTGCTTGTTGATACTCGTTTGTTTCCTATTGTTAAGTATCACACCATGAAGCAATTTAAAATCATCTCTTGTGATCCGTGAATCACAACATTATTTCCGCTGGGTAATTTCTCCTCTCCTGCTGGTATTCTCAGGGGTCCTGGTGGAAGAGGTCCATGGCCCAATCCCAACAATAATTCGGTGAGTCACTCTCTCTCATGTCTTCTCCACCATGACTGGCTGTCTTTACAAGAACGAGCATCATTTTTTCTCTCTCTCTCTCATGTCTGTTCTCACCACAGATAGCTTATTCATCCTCATCTCCAGGAAACTATGTGGTAAGTGCCCCATTGCGGGCTCATGTGTGACCACGGGCCATAAATTACCTGTTACTCTGTGGTGACGGACTGGCAATTGGCACTTTTCCTTTCTCTCATCGCTTTTAGGGTCCCCCAGGTGGAGGTGGACCACCGGGAACTCCAATCATGCCCAGTCCTGGAGGTGAGTAGCTCACTTCTTCTTTTTTTTTTTTTATTTATCCAGACAGGATCCATCTAAACTTATTCTCAAACAGCTCCTTGTCTCTCTTTTGGAAATATTTAAGAAAAAAGAATACCTATCTACATGTTATTAAAATATATATAAATTTTACTTATTCTGCTCTCCTTTTTTCCTCTAAAAAAATGCAGAAATTCCAGCATTGTTTACAGTGTTTTATAATGAGTGTATTAAAGGAAACAAAGGCATGTTGGTCTAAAATCCACTGACTGATCCGTCCCAGCTTTAACCCATCAATAAAGTCTCAGAGGAGGATTGGCTGAGAAGAAAACACTGATACCCTGTAGCTGCTCCGTTCCCGTTGGCCTGTGGAGGCTTCTTTTTATGTCCTCCATTCATTATTTATATACATTCCTCTATTGTGATATGTTGCGGGGCAACCTTTTCACAGCAATGCTCGCACGCACACCGGGAGGGAAAACATATTTCCTCCGCAGTCACACAACCCTCCCTCAGTGAGGCACACCTCACATGTGCTCACCCTCCTTTTCCGACAGTCACGACAACACAAGTGGCGTTCAGAGCCAGGATTTCTCCACCACTTCATGCATCCTGGACCATATTCTCCTTTATTCTTTTTTGTGTCACTTTTTTTTGTTTGCATCTGCTATATGGTACCTGCAGTGTCACTGCAAGGTCAGCGTATCCCTGTGAAACATTTCAGCATACACAAAAAGGGTCACACAGCAGGCATATTTGATTTCCTCATAACACGCTGAAGAAACTGTGGTCCTGTTTCCCTTCTTTGTTTTCTCACGATATAGTTTGTTCACTAGTCTTCCCCAACCTCTTGACTTCTGAAGGCATATGTTGCACTGGGAGTAATATGTTGAGTTAACGCACAAAGATTTTGCAACTAGGCTGCTTTCATATCTTACGCTCACTAATGTTCTGCTTTCTTTCCACAGATTCCACAAATTCAAGCGAAAACATCTACACAATGATGAACCCCATTGGTCCAGGTGGAAACAGACCGAACGTGAGTGCTGTAAATGTTTATTCATTTTCAACTTCCTTTTTGTATGCGTTGCTTTACCATGTAAAAACACAAAAAAAGACCAATGCTTTTCTCAGCTATTGTTTTAACAAAAACTGTTTTTTCTCAGTTCCCAATGGGACCAGGTCCGGATGGACCAATGGGAGGAATGGGAGCAATGGAGCAGCATCATATGAACGGATCACTAGGTGAGACAGCTGTGTGCAGCAGATTCCTCTCCTGAGGACGTTCGAGATGAAACATGGCTGTTTCTTCTTTCTCAATCTTTTAGCGGTAGCAAGACGCCCTCTCATGGCAGATTCAGGAAGTGCATTTTTAACAGTATTTGTTTTTGTTGATCAAAGTTTAAACAGATTAGACTGGGGTGAGCAGGCCTATTGATTTTGTGGATGTGACGTGATCAGTGAAGCCAGTAGAGTTTATCTGTATCAACAACAAACAGCTTCATTTAAGTTCTGGATATTCTGTTAATGTTTTTGTTTCCTCGACCTCTGATCACAGGCTCTGGGGACATGGATGGGTTGCCAAAGGTCAGCCTATTTGACTTTGTGTGTAGCTGCTGATTTCTCTTTTCCCACAAGTATTTTTTTTTATTTATTGGTTCTTGTTGGTTTCTTCTGTTTGGGTTGCAGAATTCGCCTAACAATATGGCAGGCATGAACAATCCTCCCGGCACTCCACGGGATGATGGCGAGATGGCTGGCAACTTTTTAAACCCATTCCAAAGTGAAAGTGTGAGTAGCGTGTAGCATATCATACATCAACCCTGAACTAAAAGTCTTATTTCTGCTGTAACCTACTTCCATATTGTTGGTTTTTTAAAAGTCCATCTACACTACTGCTCTGCATGTCAACTCTTCATTACGGCCTGAAAAATGCTTCTTCTGCTCCTTCTAACCCTGCTTTAAACTTCTTTTAGCTTTTCCGTTAATCTATCCGGTGTGTTGCTTGGTCTTCATGATGATGTTTGTTCACTAATGATAGGTTCACAGAACAGCTGGGTTTATACTAAAGTTACATTGCACTTAGGTGTTCTTATTTACTGATTAAGCAGTTGGACAGAATTGAATTTTATTTGTGAGCATCAGAGTGAAAGGGACTGATGAATGCCACCCTATTGAGATTTTTAATTATAGGACTGTTTATTGTCCCTTAAACAAAATCTCAATAAAAGCTTGGGTTTGTACCATGAAAAATATGAAGACATTTAAGGAGGTGAATGCTTATTCAAAAGCTGATGTAAGCACAAACAGTCCTTGATTTCTTTACGTTACATATTTTGAAATGGACTATATTGGCAGGTGCCTGCATTTCCATTAGTTGGGGGCGAGGCAAAAGAAGGGGGCTCAGGGCAACTTTCATGCAAGAAATGCCACTGCTTGTTTTCTGTTCTAACTCAAGATATACATCCAGCTAACAGATATTGACTTATATTGTGGTTGTGTGAGGCTGGTCCATCAGTAAAAACTAAAATTCTGCATTCTTCTTTTTTTTCCTTGGGCTCATATCTTGTCTGCTTTCTACCACCTAAAATAAATAACAGATATTTATCTGCTGTGTACTGTGTTTGCTGCAAGCTGCTACTGAACATGGCATTTACCCTGTAGCGGTACTGCTTTCATCTCAAACTGGGTGACATAACAATATTAATCCAGCATTGGCTTATCTTGTCTCTCCCTTCTCTTTTCTCTCTCTGCAGTATTCACCCAACATGACGATGAGTGTGTGATTTTTTTTTTTAATCTTTCATTTTACCTCCATCTCCCTTTATCTGAATCCCTTCCTCCCCGACCACCATGGTGTGTCTTGCGTTGCCCTCTTCCTCCTCCTCTTCCTTTCTTCCCTTCCTCCTCATCTTCCTCTTCGTGGATGGCTTGTGGTGCCACACAGCCCCTGGGGATTCCCCTGGAAAGCAGGACTTCCCTTCGAGCCCCACATCCTACTGCCTGTAAAATGGGTGTGAGAGCATGAAAGGGTCTCCAAGCAGCAGGAAGGACCTTCTGCTCCACCAAGAGCCTGCCTCTCCTTCAGCAAGAACCTTCTCATGTAGGCCCCCCCAGGACTGCGCTCTTCATTTAGCTCTTTCCCACACGGATGCCGCCATCAGATCATGAACACGGAGGACTTTGCAGCTGTTGACTCACGTGGGACTTTTCAAAAACTCTCCTCTTGTGGCAGGCGTTTCAAAAGAATGAACTGATGATGCTATTTTAGGACAACTTTCATTTAATTAGGCCCGAGCAGCAAAGCGCTGCGAAGGCCTTTTGCTTTATTTGTTTTGTTTTTGTGGGTGATAATAATCTTATTTTAATAATTGCGATTATCCAACTAACCTAGGTATGAATTTTCCTTTCAAAGGGCACATTGTATCTCAGCAGCAGCATCAATGACGACAGAAGAAGCACACACCTGAGAAATGCACAATGACTTTCTGTTTACATGATTTGAGGCCGTTTGTTGTTTGTATTTTTGTCTCATTGCGTGGATTTCCATCAAACTGTGTTTCAAGGTACTGCTGACCTCCAAGCTAATCTTCATTGACAGAGAAACAGCTACTTAACCACATCAGCATCATATAATGGTGATGTCGTTAAAAGAAAATGTCTGCTTGTTCTGCTGTAGGTTGTCTGCAGATGCACAATGGATGATCAGCTGTTTGTCTTGTCTGAGACAAAAAAAACCCTCATTTATCTGTTTCACTTGCTGGAGAGTAGCTCAGTCGGGATACTCCGGCGGTTCTCATAGGAACTGCTCTCGGTAACTCAGTTTGTGAATCTTAGATTTCCCCTCATCTGTAAATAACAGGTTTGGCTTGTGTTGTTCTTGTGTTCTTGTTATTTACGAGTTGTCAGTGAATTGTCCAATTTGGTTACATTTTCTTTTTCTCTCTTCTGGACTTCCTGTGTGGTGACGTTTCCATCTGGGATTCACTCAAAGATCTGGACAGTGTCACATTTTTGGAACGGTGGATCACTTTAAACCTTGTGATACTCTCACAAAGCCTAACTTGCATTCAATGGTCAGATGTAAGATTCTCAGGGTGTGATGAAATCCTATGGTATCAAGATGTAAACAACTAAAAAAATCAAAGCAAAACTGTTTAAAATAATAATAATAATAATAATAATAATAATAATAATAATAATAAACATCAGTTATTTCCATTTAAGCTAAAATGCTATGGCATTCAAATATTGTTACTTTGATTTGTTCTTAGGCAAAAATATGGAATAAACTGGGTTTAATTCACAAAATATTATAGCTTTTACTTCTTTTTGCTCTTTATGTAGGTGCTGTAACCAATAATTTCATAACAGCTGATAATAGAATAGATTTGACCATTTTAAATGCAGTAAAGCTAATAATAAAATAACCTCAAATCTTGTTAAAGAAGACCAATAGGAATGTTGTTGTTTTTTATTTACCTTCATTCTGATAATCTGCCCACGCCAATCATAGAGTTGGATGATCCTTTTCAGACAACAGAGAGGACTGTCCAGTGAACCGGCTGCTTAGGCAAGTTTCTTAACTTTGTTGTGATGGACTTGTCTAGATAAGACGATGCACCGTGAATTTTCCAGAACATGCAGCCACAGTAGTTTAAGAAGAGAGCAATCATGGAAGACTGTAAAAAAGATCTGTCTTTTCCGTGAACTACTTTCATTTTTTTTAATGCATTTAGCTGAAACCTAATCATCACACGAAGCAAAACATGGCTACATATCAAACGATTTGAGTGTTTTCCTGTATGTTCTGTTCTCTGCCTTGTCACTGCTGCTGAAATCAAATTCGCTCTGCACCACTCACACCAACAAACAATAAGCAATCAACATTTGAAGCCTCTGTGGGTGATGGTGACACAGCTATCTGTTTCCTGATATCAGTGGAAACAGGGATATCTCCAGGATTTGGCAATCCCTGACCTGGGAATCAGTCTCTCCTTCCTTGAATTTAGTGAAACGCTTCCCTTCTTTCCTCTCCCTCCCATCCCAACCACCCTTTCTTTTTCTTTTTCGTTATTGTTTTTTCTTTTTCTTTTTGTAAATACTGTAAAATGCATTTTGATATCATTGACATGTTTTTGATATGTCAGTCACTACCAATGAATACAGCTGAAAGTAAATTATAAATAAAACTGTTCATGTTTTTTCATAGAGAAAAAGATGCGTTAACCTAACCATTTGGCTCACGTGGCTAAATTTATAAGATACTGTAAAGTGGCTGAATGTGTAAATGACGGCAACATGGTGAAGGCATCGAAAGAAAGGATAGGACAGAAAGAGGACAGGACAGAGAGACGCAAAAAGGGCAGAGGCATCCCAGCTCCGGCTCTTCACTCCTTTTTTCTCTGTATAATGTTACTGTTGGCTATGAAATAGAAAAAAAAAATCCTGTGACCAGATATTCCAAAGGGCATTTTTTTTCCAACAGAAATGTGACCTCGTGTTGCAGTTTTTGATATGAAGGATTTTATCAGTTCCAGAAAACTTTTAAACTAGAAAAAAAAAGAAAAAAGAAAGAAATCATGATTATATAGTAAGAGTACATCAAAATCAGAAACATGGGAGAAAAACTGTGTTGTTATCCACTCCTGTGATAGCATTGTATAGTGAAAAACTCTCTCACTGATCCTCTCTCAGTCCTCTGTGTATATTGATTGCTGGCCATCTCTGTACTTCTATTGTGATGTATAATACTGTACCATTAGGAAGATTTGCTGGTCGGATGGGCTGGTTGTTTTACTCTGGGAGGGTTTGGCTTGAACCATTCACGGTCCTCTCAGATGACTCGGCAGTATTCAATATGAAGCAGTCTGTCTCTTGGGTTTGCTTTGTATTTCATGGTAGGATAGTTGAGAATCTTGTCTTAGGGACTTAGGTGTCTTGTGTAGGTAATAAAGATGTTCTTTGTATGTTTCTTTATATTGTAAAGTTTCTTTAGACTGAAAGAAAAACAGATAATTTGCTTATAAAAAAGAAACAATGCATCAATAATAAATGTCATTTGATTTTTTTTCCCGTTTGTATTTTTTCTGTTACGTGTTCAACTTGAATTACTTTTGTAAGGATCAGAAAGTAAATAAATTGTTTAATTGACATAAAGTTTAGAAAAAGGTTATAATTTAATCATTTTAAAAGCTGTGGACTAGTCACAGCTTAAATGTTTAGACTGGAAATATTGTTTCCAGAAAATATTGCTACTTTTGTGGTTTGAATTTTTATTAAGCAATTAACATTAAGGGGAGTTTGCTATAAAGCGCGATCAGACGATATTCAATGCCAGAAAAGGGGCTACCACCAGAGGAGGAGGAAGTGTTTTACTAGTTCATCCTTCACAAGAACTAGTTCTAAATTTTGTACATCCATGTTAAAATGAATTCATGTTCACAGTTCACAGATTAAGTTATGAACAAAGTTCATGTCTACGGTAAGCTCTAGTTCTCATTCCTTCATCATATTACTTAAAAAAAGTTTTAAGTTGTGTCACAATATCTTTATCATGGCTGTTTGGTCCCTCTTGTTTTTAGAACTGCCTTAAATCATTACTGCAAATTCAAAAATATAGCTGATCCATTCATCAGGGATTTTGGTCCATTTCTACTGGACAGAATCCGTCTCCTCCTCTACCACATGCTAAAGATGCTCTGAAAGATTGAGATCTGATGATTGTGGAAACACTGGAGCACAGTGAATTTGTCATGTTCAAGAAATCAGCTTGGAGTTATTTGAAGTTTGTTAAATGATGTGCTATCCATTCAGAAGCCGCCATGAAAAGATGGGCACGCTGTTGTCTTAAAGGGTAAACATCATTGTTCACAAATTCTCCCTCTCTTTACTAATTGGTCCAGTCAAAATGTATTACTGCTTTCTTGCATGCTTTAAAGTACACATCTTTTCGACAGTCTTTAATTATTCAGCATTCTACACTTGATTGCTTTTAAATCAGCAAAAATAGTAAAACATTTAAACCACTGTCCTGACTGTGTGTGTGTGTGCAGTCAACTTTAACACTTACGAAGGAGGAGTTTCAGGTCAACCGGAAGAAGATTGCTGCTTTATTGAAGTCAGTATGATGTTGAGCACACACAAACGCCATCCCATCTGATTGTTGCCATGTTGACAAAGCGCAAGCGAACTTATCTGCCTTGAACTGAAGTGAGGGGGACACGACTCGGGACCAAAACAAGGTTATTTGGAGGTAAATGGTGGATTTATGTAAATTTAATTAATGACGCTTAGACTAGTCCTTAGTTTCTGAAATTATTAAAACAGCAGTACGTCGGTAAATAAGGCGAAAAAGGTCTTCTGACGTTCACTGACAGTTTGCTAGCACATATCGAGACTAACAGCTAACGCTACTGGATTTTGCTAATCTGTTAGCCTGCTAGCTGGTTGAGGGTTTGGCTGCAAGGTAACTTGTCAGAAACTTCTAGAAAGCTTGTTTATGTTTGTCAGTTAACCGGATAGGTGTGGTATGTTCTTCTGAGCCTTTTTGTACTTATTTGTTTACAATTTACAATGACTGTAGAATGTTTTATAAAATAGTTATGTAGCTATTTATGATTGATTGTGTCAAGCAGTGATTTGAAATTTCATCCCTTAAGATCGCAACCCACAGCTAAATATGTATCTCAAATGCCTATAATCGCATTGTTTTTTGTTCTGCTTGACAGAGTGATGCACTAGTGATTGGAAAAGTGGAGACTATGGATGCATCAGATGGCCATGAAAATGTTCTATCTGCCAAGAAGAGTGGAAAAACCTCGCTGCTGGACAGCGGGGAGGACTTTGAGGTTTTAGATGAAGAAGACATCGATGACGATCTTCCTCCTTTGGAAGATGCTGGGGGAGGGGATGGGAATGTAGCAGATAATACAGAAAAGAAAAATGCAGAGGAACAATCTGAGGCTTCAGCACAAATGGATGAATGGCTGGATGTGTTGGGTATGTGAGAACTGAAGGATGACAGGACACATTAGTTACATTTCTCTGGAGACTTTTACTCAGTCGTTAAAGGTAGTGGCACCATCAGCATGTGGATATGCCATGGAAGGTGCTTTATAGCCCACATAATAATAAGATATAATTTGGTTAAAGCTAATTGGAGATTTCACAGTTACTTGCTGTGAAAGTAGCAAGTAGCTACTCAAACGATAAACTCAAACGGTTGGCTTTTTTGTGCTGTTTTTGTATTTTGTATGAATGAGTTCTAATCTGCACAGTGTTCAACAAAACCAATTTTTAGCTTTTTGTTGCTCCATAATCACCAGAAAGCGATCTGTTTTGTTCTGACACAATGTCACTTGCGTTGTTTGCAGGAAATGACCAGCTTAAGAAGAAAGTCTTGGAGCCAGGGAAGGGGCGAGCTAGCCGACCACAAAAAGGACAAAATGTGGAAATTAATCTGAAAACACATTTGATGGATGGAACCCTTGTTGAGGAGCAAAATAATCTGTCGTTTACTCTGGGGGACGGCGATGTCATTCAAGTACAAAACATTTTTTGGTTTTGTTAATTTTTTTTAATAAGGCCAGCTTCATGTCAGAGTCGGTAGCACTGTTGTTATGCAGCAAGAAGGTCCTGGGTTTCAAACCTGTCCTGAGATCTTTCTACATTAAGTTTGCATGTTCTCCCTGTAAATGCTTGAATTCTCTCTGACTGGCTTCCTCTCACCGCCCAAAAACATGACTGTTCAGTTAGGTTAACTGGTTAACAGTTAACTGATAGGTTAACAATGCGTACTCACTCATACGCATTGTCCTTGCGTATGAGTGAGTGTATTTTATGGCTTGCCTTACTAGCCACCTGTACTACACTTTGCTTCGTACAGAGGGGTCTGGGTCCTCAGCTATTAAGAAACAATGGCTTCCTAGAGGCTTGGACTGTGTTGAAATTTAAAATTTTACCCAGTCACCGATGTTTGCCTGTGAGGCAGCTGTTAATTTTAAGTCAATATTTGGAAACATAACCAACACGGACTGAACTGCTTGTTCATTTCCTCCTCTGCCATTTATAAAACTACAAGCAGACTACAATTCTAAAACTGCGTAGAAAATTGACATAATCGTTTACGAGTTCTCCTTCTGTTTGCTGATTGGTCTGATCAAAAATTGACCGGAGACAGCTGAGTCAAGGGGAGAACGCCCAGACTTTGCTGCAAGTGAGAACTTTTTTCGAGCTGATTGCACAGGACGGCGATGGCCAGGCTATTGCATGTTTGACATTTATCAAAGTAATTGTGATAAAAGTTTATTTCATGGTAATTTCTCCTTACGTTTAGGCACTGGATCTGACTGTGCAGCTCATGGAAATGGGAGAGAAGGCGCTCATTCACACTGATGCGAAATACGCATATGGTGCCAGGGGAAGGTAGGAAAATATAGCTGTGAACCTGTGTTAAATCTTGAACAAGTCCTGTGTATTTTAACAGCTTTGAAAACAATTCACAGACAGGAAAGCTGGCTCCAGAGCAGGAAAATTTGCTGTTGATCCGTATGTGTGAGCACATCTGTCTACCGACTGAAAGCTTTTTACCGGAATATTTAGTATCCACTCTGCTTTACTGTAAATGACATTACTTTGCTGTGAACAGCTAATGCTTGTCATTTAGCTTCGTTGCTCTGGTAACTTAAATGAGGAATTTGTTAATATTTACAAATAGAGTTGCGGTTTCAGGCCAGTTGAACAAAAAGAAGACAAAGCCAAAATGAGATGCACTTTTCTATTTTCAAAAATGGTAAATTACCTTCTGTAAATGTGGTGTGTTGCAAAAGAAATGTAGAGCCTGCTTGAGGAATGCATAAGTGCCTGTTGGCCAGTCTTGTCACATGATAATTTTAGTTTTTGTTTTGCTTTCATGAGTTCAATTTGTCCTCAAATGTTACAGCCCCAGAAAAAGTTCTGTTGTTTATGAAAATGTCCTATTTATTTAATTTATTTAAGCAGGTGAGTTACTACACTAAGAATAAATTTACAATAGTGATGTGGCAGGGAGGAAAGGAGACTTTACTTTAACCCACCAACATTAACAACACATAAAACACATAAAATAGTAAGACAAAGGCATACAATGGAATTGACATTAAAGTTTTACCTGAAATGGGCAGCTTAAAGCCAGCATCTTCTTGTAGCTGTAATGTGGCAAGAATGCTATATATTTGCTAATTTAACATTGTGTAACTTAGAATATGTTAGAAATTTATAGTGAGCTTCTACACATACATTTAAATCAAGCTAATAGTGTACTTTTATAATAATATTTAACTTGAAGTTAATCACCCTGCCAGAAATTCCAACTTTTTGAAATGAACACAAGCCACTAAGAATATTTCCTCTTATTTGATGAAATTGTCTCAAGTTATCCAGGTATTTTTATTTGCTTCCCTTCACTTGACCGGTGTCTCATTTTCTTGCCAGCCTTGAACCTCAGGTACCTCCTAACGCACAGCTGTCCTTAGAAGTAGAACTTGTGAAAGCTACTGATGCACCAGACGTGGAGCTCATGCTGCCTTCAGACAGAATTGCACTGGCCATCCACAAGAGAGAGAGGGGCAATGTTCACTATCAGCGTGCAGACTATGCTTTTGCTGTCAACTCATACAGCATTGCCCTGCAGATTACAGAGTCAAACTCCAAAGGTGAGTGAAGCAGCAAGGAGTCGAAGGTCAGAGAAACATACTCTATTTTTTTACGTCATGTAAAATATGTTGCAATGCTGCTTGGTAAAAAAAGAAAATTGTAGTTAGAATTATTTAGTTTAATGTTGAAATTACATTGTCCTGAGGAAAACATCTGTTTCTCAGGACAAAGGTGTTTAGAACCCACCTTTGTCCTGAGGACATATTTTTGTCTGTGTGGGTTATTTCACACCTGAAAAAAATTTTGGCCATGTTATATGCTTTGGATTCAGCTTGAAATTCTTTAAATTTGTTTTTATTACATTTACTCTTTAAAATTTGATATTGTTCAATCAAATTGAACAATCTGAATCCTGTCCTCATATTTTATGCCTTTGACTTCTTTGAAGTTGAAAATGCATTTTGAAATTGATTGATAGAACAGCAAATTTTGTTTACTTCGTCTTGTTTAGTTTCCGGATTAATTTATATACATTTTAGGCTTAGGCATGAAACAATAACAAATTTAGACCTTTTTTTTATCAGAATGGAGGTTAAAAAAAATTGAGAACCTTGTCATGTTTTTGAGTAAGTGGGGTTTTTTTTTTCTTTTTTTTTTTTTTTTTTTTGTCTACATATGTTACTTTTTAGTAATTCTTTTGTTGTTGTTCTGCTCCAGTTGACATTAGTCCTGAGGAGGAGGAGGAATTGCTGGATGTCAAAGTCAAGTGTCTGAACAACATGGCTGCCTCTCAGTTGAAGTTGGACCACTATGATGCGGCTCTTAAATCTTGCGTTTCCGCTCTTGCGCACCAGCCAGACAACATAAAAGCCCTTTTCCGCATGGGCAAGGTATCGCTCTTCTTCTTTTACCTTCCAAGGTCTGCTGAACTCTGCCGCAGTCATGCATTGTTCGGTGTGTGTTTTCGATTAAGGTTCTGGCTTTGCAAGGCGAATACACGGAGGCCATTCAAACCTTACGGAAAGCGCTGAAGCTGGAACCAAGCAACAAGGTAAAGCCGTTTAGAAATAAAAGTCCTCCCTTTTGACCACTAGATGGTATCATTGGGTAAGACATGAATCAATTTACTGTGCAAGGTGAGGTGAACCGCTGATTCATCATTTCAAAGGATCTGTTTTCATGTTGCTGCTGTAAATAGGTTCAACCTGCACCCTGGCCGTATCTAAAGCCTATCCATGGGTTCTCTTCTGCTCATACAGCCAACTATATAAGGTTCTTTGGCTATATAAGGCCACTTAACAGAGTATTTTCAAGTGTGTGGGCTTCTTGGATCAGATGCAGCACCATAGTAGCTGATGCCCAGAACTCCCCACGTCAGTCCTACACCAATCTGTTGTACAGCACATGGTCTGTGCACCAGTTTCCTGCTTGCACATGTTGTGTAATGAAAGGTACCGTTTCATTTTGGACAGATGCACGTTGGCTAAATTGCCTCGTTTACAGGCGAGTGCACATTTTGGAAGTTAAATCATGTAATTTTGGGAAATTCAATGTGAAGATGTTGAGAAAGTTTACACTAAAAAGCCTAGATTTGTAGAGTTTCAGGGATGAAAAATTGGGAACTGAAAGGAAGTCTAGTCTTGTTTTAACAAGGCTGTCAAAATATTTGGGTCTACACAACTGGTCAAGGGTGGCACCCCATAAATCTAAGCTGGAAGGACTTTCTGTCTTTGTGTCATCAAAGAAAGCCTCTGACAGCAAGAGAATCCTTAATAAATATCTTTGTGCACGCTTTGCAAAAGTAAGATTTAACACATTAATCAGATGCTGGTCTGATTCATTTGTAATACCACAAAGTAAACATCTCTACTTTTTTCCCTTTTAATGACAGTCATTCAAATCAATAAGGTGCTTTTTAACTGGTGGACAAAGTGAAAAGACATTGCTAATGCTCCTCATACATCACTGTTTACATTTGTCACTCTGTCAGCTTGCCACACCCCTCGTCTTCAAGTTTGACTAGAGAAGATTTATTTGTCTGGTTTGTTTAATTTCTTAAAATGATACGCAAACTTGACATTTCCAGTTTCGACTGCCTTTGGCTGTCTCGGCACTGTGTTCAGACAAACAGGACATTTCATGTTTATTTATCCCACTTTGTCCTTTCCTTTGGGAACCGACCACTGTTCTGTCAGTTTTGTAATTCTACAATAACATGGACAACTTTCATTAGATTTATAACTAAACACTGTCCCTTCCTTCAATGTATAACTGGGAGCAAAAATGACTAAGCAAAAGCCAAATCTGTACAGACAGAGCGATGCCTTTCTCCCACAGGCCTGTACCGGAACAATTAATTCATAAGTTTAATTTGGTAATGGGTAAATATTTCTGTAAACTGAGCAGTGTTTTTCAGTCTTTGTGATGAAGTGCAATTACTGAGCATAAACATTTTCTGTCTGATAAAACTGATTTGCTTAGTCACTCAAGAGCTTTAAGAGCAAAGAAATGACTCACCAGAGCTTTTGCTGGAACAATAATTGAAGTCAGATCCTGGAATATTTGAGGACATGTGGGTTAAACCTCAGCCTAGTTATTGTAATGGAAGCCTGTTATTTCTTAGCAGAGTAGAGCTAACATTTTTCCAGTGTTTAGTCATATTAAATTGTTGTACTTATTATTTCTTTTATCAGTAATTTCAAACATGCATGGCCAATTGATGTTGTAAATGCAACATTTTTGTATGGTCCAAACCAGTCGTCTGGAAAAGTAAGGGCTTTGTCATGACATTAACAGGTTGTTGGTTGCACAGCTTTTGTTTTGATGAACTCTGTTGGGTTCCCACAGTCTTAAAATTCCAAACAGTATGGAAGTTGATTTAATAATGAAAAAAAATTCAATGTTTTATATCTACTTCATATATATTTGCATTTATAGAGAAGTACTACTCTATCTGGTGTGTTTTTATTCTAGAAAATAAACTACAACACCTGCCATCCCTTTTTTTCCCTGATGATATTTTTCAGGTTTTATATTTAACTCCTGCCTGCTGTAGAAATATCTAAAAATTCTATTTTTCATGCCACATAAATTGGCTGAGATCTTTGGAAATCTAACTGTGTAATTGTATAAAATTATGACTTGCTAAATATCTAGTTATCATCTGCAAAGTCTGAACTGTGTCCAGTGTCATCATTTTTTTTCTTGGGGCTTTTTTTCCCCTCTCTCTGTGCAGACAATTCATGCAGAGCTCTCCAAGCTGGTGAAGAAGCACTCGGAGCAGAGGGGAGCAGAGCAGGCCATGTACAAGAAGATGTTAGGAAATCCTTCAAAAAGCGGCACAACAAAATCCAGAGCCAAGTCTTCATGGGTAAGAAAGTCCTTAAAATGAAGCTGCGTTGTAAACCAGTTTTTTTTTTTTTGCACTAATCAATCATATTCTTTTCTCTGTATAAACTCTTAATTGATCAAATATAAAAAAAAATGTATTTGGATTTAGTTGTTTTTTTATTATTTACTTCTAAATAATCTGCTCAAGCAAATATTGGCATCTGTGAAAATAGTCAATCACTGATAAAGGGATGCTAATTTATGTTGACTCTTTTGGGCTTAGCTGTAGCATGTGTCTGTTGGACCATTTTTGTTGCCTCATGACTTCAACCTTCTCATGAGTCACTCCGTGCTTGTCTATCTACAGGGTCTCAGCTGGAAGTGGCTTTTTGGTGCGACTGCTGTGGCCATTGGTGGAGTAGCTCTATCTGTTGTCATAGCGGCCAGAAACTGAAGTGAACCAGAAGAGTCAAACGCAGTGGGGAGAGCCTAAACACTGAAGCACATCTGGCGGCACCTTCACTCTCTCGGTGAAAGAAGGTGGAAATGTCAGGTGGTGAATCTCACCTCTTCACTATCACACTCTTCTCTACTATGTTTGAGAACTGTATGTGAGAATTAATAATAATTACTTATGGGGAAATGTGTTTCCAGCCTTGTAGATGGATAGGTTTGTGCATCTAACCTTTGTTCCAGCTGTTTCTTGTTCTTGGTAGTCGGTGTGAGGAACTGCTTATTTGAAATAATAATAAAAAAAAAATGAGAACAGATCAAGACGGAAGATATTTTTACCACATAGAAAATAAAATGGCAGTTCTGCTGAATTATAGTTTAACAGCAGTAAATTGCGCTTGTAAAATATTTATTATCCAAGTGATGTGATTTCAGTTTATGGTACATTTTTTCCTCTCAAACTGCTCCCTATTATCTGAGGTCCATAAGATAGCAAGATAGTTGGTTGTGTGGTGGCCTGTTTACACTTTATACAGATTCTATATATAAATACATTAGCTGACCAAAGTAATCCAAACAGACTTTCAAAGCAGTCCAAAACTGACTACCTTATGTTGATCAGCTTTTATGCAGTTGATTTTTGATTAGGTAGTTTTCTGTTTCACTGTTCTCTGACATCAGAAAGTAAAAATAACCACCAAGCAACATATTTCAGTTAAATAAGACATAACAATCTGCAGTCTTATTGAAGTAACACTGACAGTGGCACAAAGTTGAAACAAAAAAAAAAGTTTTCGTCCTAGCTAGTTTATTAAAGGCATATATTGTTATGCGTGTAGCTGAAGGAAGATTTATTTAATTTCAATTTAATATTCTATTTTTCAATTATTATGACCAAATGTTCCTGACTGACCATTTTTTTGTAAGTTATTTACTGATGTTGTTCATTCCAAAACAGAAACGTGACTCTGCTACATGTGTGGTATTCTTAGAGTAGATGTCAGAACAACAGAGCCAACAGCTACATCATGCCAACAAAATAACTGTTTAGATGAGTTCCTGGCATTCTTTGCTTTTCTTAATTTTTGTATTGATTACAAATAAATACCTTATGAAAGTATTGTTTGTTTTGTTTAATTTTTGATTATTAGCTGTGCTTGACTGATGAAATGTTGTAATATGTCCAGCTGTGGTTAAATTGGTTAAATTTGTAATATCAGAGGAACTAAAAGTGCTACTGTTAATTACATAGAAGCTTCACTGGGACTTTCCTGTTCAGATACATTTGAGTCATGTTTTTCCTCTTCTACAGAAGAGAAGCCGAAATCACTGGCTGAACATTTCCCCTGAACTGATAAGTTTGGCTTTCCAAAGGCTTCTGGATCTGTTCACATTGTATGCATGTTTTCTTCTTTACTTTAGACAATGATGTGTCACTAGGATGACCTATCTTTCCTGCTTCCGACGGATTACTGCGGGGTGAAATTGGTGTCTGCACTGAGGAGGGAGTTTGACATCCATTTATAATAGCCTGTAACAAAGTCAGAAAATCAGTGATTTCAAACCAACAATCTTGATACTGTATAACATAATTCGACTAATCTCATCCTTAGATCTGGACAGAAAAAGTGTAGATTCTTTATTATTATTATTATTTAACTCAAGATTTTAGGAAAGTTTTTCTTAAAACAAATGGCAATGAAAAACGTTAAGTTACATCTAATTGGCTGTAAAATACAATGTCATTGTTACATTGTGTTAAAATTTCATGAATTGTAAAGTCGGCTAAGATGTATCACATTTCGATAAAGGATTTTGAAAAGACTGTAGCATAATAGTTGAAATCCTTCAAAGATGCTTTTACAGATTTGTATTTGTTCAAGAAATGTTTGGTAAAACAAAATTATTGAAGTTAGATGAGTGGTTCCCAAATTTTTCAGATTGCGATCCACAGAGTAACCCCAATCTATGGGGTGAACATACAAGCATTACTAGTCGATTTAAATCCAGATGACAATACCAAGGGCCAACAACCAAATTGTATTACTACTTGAGACTAGTTCACTTCCTTATGTATTGTTTTTTTTAAGAGTATCTAAGTTGAGTTTACAACCCCCAACTTCAGATGATTGTAGTAAATATACTGAGGTAAAACTGATGAACATAAGTACTTTAGCAATTTCAGATAAGTTAATGTGAAATTCTGGTTTGTTAAAGGCTGTAAATAATACTAAAGTTTTCTTAGTTGGAAAAAAATTGTTGATGACAAATTAATCAATCAGTTGTAGGTAAATTGGGTCAGAATCCACTCAAAAATTAATTTAAATAAATTTTGTTTCTTAGGAAACGTACATTATTTATTCTGTCACCGTTGTTACTTATAATCCAAACGTATGATTCTATGGGTTGACAAAGTGTTTTGCTTCATACTACATAATTATATCTCTATGTCCTTCCCATGTAGGTGACTTTACGCCATTTCTATTTTTAAAAGGCATTCGGTTTTGTGGCTGGTGTGCAGTAAAAAAAAAATATCAGCAAGATTTTAAAGTTTCGCCTCCAACTAAATCTTACCCCTATCACCCGATAACTCAATTTACTTGAGGTCACCAAACTTTTTCAGTTCTCACAATAATGTCGCAACAATGAGGGGGGAAAAGTATATATTTTGACAATTATCAAGAAGATATATATATATATATATATATATATATATATATATATATATATATATATATATATATATATATATATAAATTCCTTTAATTTAATTTAACAGACACGTTGTTGTTTAAAAGCGTACGGTTATAGTAAATGTAACTGCACTGGCTTCCTCGCAGATCAGTGACTTCATCAGTGACCAGCCACTGAATATTCAATGAAAAGCAATGGGACTTCTCGGTTTACGACAGAGTGTGGGAACGGTGGGTAAGATGGCGGCGCTGAAGGAGGAGCAGTGCTACGGACTGTCCTGTGGAAGAGTGAGCAACGGCAGTAATGTCACCGTCTTTCACGTTAAACTCACTGACAGCGCGCTGAGGGCGCTTGAAGGCTTTCAGAGCAGCAAGGTAATTTTGTTCTTTGTGGCAGCGTGCCTTTCTGGTTCGGGTCTGAACTCTTTTTCCTGTCGGCGGTGACAGACACAGAAGCAGGCAGGCAGGCAGGCAGAGGGAGGTCAGTCACCGCTCAGTCTGCCGCTGCCTTCACACTCACTGCAGCCTGGTTTATAAACTCTGTCTTGTTTTGAGTTGGAAATATTGTAGCGAGGCTTTTTTTTAATTTTTTATTTAACTTCACGCTGACCGTAGTCTCGCATTTGTCAAGCTCAACACAGAGTCTCAGTGGTTATTTCATTGGATTAAGGTGTTTGGTTTGGTTTGCGCAACAGTTTTAACTTAATTCGCCCCCAACATGAGTTGGGAATTAATCTGACAACAAGGGGAGAATCTGGGCTGTCATGTGCCGATGCTTCCAGAAACTTTGTTGAGCCTGCAAAGAAATGTTTGGCAGACATTTGCTAGCAGAACTAGCCTGCGACTGCCTGGCAGCAGTGAGCTTTAAATCGCCTGTTCTGAACTGACGCCTTCTTATAAAGTGGTGTCAGGGGAAAGTGTGAATTGGGTTGACTGTCAAATGACGACGCCGTGAATAATTACGAGAGAACAACCAACATTCATGCGAGAAGTGTATTTCGTTTCCCAACCCCCTCAGTTCCAGTAAATGCTGGCGTACTCATCACAGCCTAAAAATTGCGTCAAACTTAACATTTCTGATCTTATTTTGTTTTATGCATGCCAACGTTGGCTTTCAAATACTCCTCAGCCATTGCGCTACAGCTTCTTCTTTGCTCGCTGGACTTTCAGTGCCCAGAGCTTTAAATCTGTTTGTGGTCATCTAATGTTTCAGCTTCTATAAATATTTGACAGGGAAAACCTGACAGGGCAGGAGGAAAGGGCCTTATCTCCAGCTTCAGTGGCTGTCTACAGCCAGTCTGCAGCTGATAAACCAAAACAAATAAACTGGAACAGGTAAACTGGGTTTTAGTAAGAGGGATTCTCTCTCAATTGCATGACACAAGCATTTGTGTTCGCTAAGAAAGGGAAACTTTATTTTTCTTTGGAGATACAGAAAACCATTTTACATCTGAAACACAAACTTCTGCTTCAGTTTTCTGGTTTTAAAACACTTTTTTAAAAATGTAAAATCAGTGAAATTCTGTTTAGCTCTGGTTTGTTGCCTATAGAATACAATGGATGTTTTGAATATCGTTACTCATTCAAATGATCTGGACTTTGTAAGGCAGCAGTAAAACATTCAAGCTATGTAAAAACAGACCGTAAGGTTTCAGTAATATTTGGCTATAGTAACGCACATGGAAGCAGTTTGTGGAAACGATAAGGGAAATCCAGAATGGTCAGATTTCACTTGTAGAACAGCTTGTACCAGAGGGTGGCAACATCCACAATTCAAAGAGCCATTTTTTCCCCTTCTCAAACTAAATTACACATAACCCTTCAAACAAGCCTACTATTTATTGATTTGTTTTGCTTCTTATGGTTAAGATATCAACATTGTATGTCCATTTTTAGGTTTTAGAGCAGAGAAAATCCATTTATTCTAACAGCAAAACATATTTAAACATGGCGACAAAAGACAAACCTTGTACATTTAGACACAGTGTTCAGTTCTATATATTCTCGGAGAAAAGTTATAAAGAGCTACTGTGGAGGAACTTAAGAGCTGCATGTGGCTCCAGAGCTGCAGGTTGCAGACCCTAGCAATCATCGCTCTAGTCAACAGTGGCAGTCGGTGAAAAAAATAAATCTTGCTGTGCCAGTACATTTTTCGTTCATAGTTCATAATGATTCAAACTGCAGGTAGGAAAATAACTACAGCTCCACAACAATATAGCATTCTTCATACTTTAAAATAATATGAAAGGTCAGTTGAACTAAAGGAAAATAGTCTGGCAAAATATTCTGTATTTAAGTATTAAATCGGTGTCAACGGCTAACACTGGATCCGACTCAAAACTGTGAAAAATACCAAACCACTGTATGACCGCCTAGAAATTTAACTCTGAACAAACAGGCTAAATTCTGTTGAAATTGAACTTTTGAGTATCAATTAATGACAGCACACAGCAGTGCTGGATGAAATAATCATGCCTGCAAACATAAAATTAACCGAGAAATCAGTAGGACTTTCCCAGGCACCACTTGTGTGGTGCAGAAGAGAGTTAAGAGGAGTTTATTGGAGGGAAATTCACAGCTGACTAGTCAGTTGGCGGAAATTTTGTGTAAGTAACTCAGATTACATTTAAGCACACACTTCTAGGGAAAACTGGTGTTGCTAATACAATATTTTAATCATTTGTATATAGATAAATTATTATTATTTTTTTTTTAGATTTCATTTTTTTTCCCCTTCCACATTTGGAAGGGTGGCGCCCCCTATGGTCCAGTCGCCACTACTAGCCAACATCAGAGAGAAGAAGTAGGAAAAGAATGCCATTGCTGGGCAGTCAGAAAGAGGGAAGTTATTCATGTCAGAGTTTGGACTGCATGCAATTAAAATATTTACTATATCTATGCCACCCGTGATTGTGATGGCATGTCATCGGATATGTTGGTTCCTATTTGTGTTGTTGATTATTCCAGTTATTGGCGTATTCCTTCTCGCAGGCATTTATCACAGGTTGTCTTTAAGTCCTATGTCACTCGTATATTAGGTGCAAACTTGACTGGTTGTTATTGCTGATGTAATCACATATATTGGTTTGGCTGTAACCTTTGCGGGGCTTGTGTGTCAGTTTAAGCAGCTACACTTCGGTTTGTTGTCATCTGGCATGACTGTTGAAGATGCCGTTCATCAGTGCAGACAGCCAAGTTTGTCAGCCGTTTAACTTTGTGCGGCTGTCAGGAGAATATTACACCATAGATGAAAGGGACTGATAAACTGGAGAGACGGACTAACCTGTTTGCAATTTTCATCCTAAGCAGATAAGCAGTCTTGTAGCCATCGTGCAAGACTGCACGATGGCCAGGTTCATTATAGGTTAACCGTGTCTTTATGCTTTTCCCACTTATTACACTTAAAACGCTTACTCTGGTTTATTGGATAGAGTCTCCTGCATAATCAAATGGGTTCATGAAGGGCTTATTTTGTTAGGAGTGCTTTAAGCATTGGCATGGAAATAAGCACATGCAGGATCACCTGGAGAATGGAGGATTATGTTTGAGTCACTCTTTTCTTTTGGGTATAAGGAGTGTCTTTGGTAAAGGTTTAGGAGATCTCAGTTTGCATTCCAGATGAATGTAAATGACAATTATAGATGATGGGAAAATTCATGCAAATAAGTTATTATTTTAAAATATGGGTATACATAGATGAACTAGAATTTGCCTGTTTCATTAAAACAAATATGTGTAATTAAAGGTTATAAAGGAAAGTTTAAAATTTTTTTGAAGAATAACAAACTTATAGTATTGCATGACAAACCAACAGCATCATAGGATTTGCCTTTATGCTTAGCTGAATATCAATAACAACCAACTTAATCACCTTACTTAGACAGAGGCTACGTGCAATCTAAGTAAAATTAATCTTCTGTCTTCTTTGCAACACCCTAGGCTTCAACCTCAATTGTTTTCATTGTGACTCAGACACTTTTTTCCTAAAGTATTTACACGCCTTTAGCTTCATCATAACCCAAACGGTGGCTTGTACCTTGCTGCAGCAGCAGGTTGGACAAGGTAGAGAGTTAAACTCTTAATTGCATCACTGTGCTGTGACTAAATATATCGTGTAGACACTGACGGAACAAGACATTATTTTTTTTCTTTCAGATATTTTCAGCTTATGCCTATTTAAGCTAGATGCTAAATGCTGGCTCAGGTGCAGAGCTTATGCAGTTTGCTTATTGGCTTCAGAGCATTCCTCATGTTGTTTCTGGACGTTGCGCAACATCCACCCAGCAGCCATGGCACTGTCTGTGTAATGAGTGCTTCCTGTAAGAGACTTGACTATCAGCTGGGTTCCTCTCTCTGCACATTTGAGGACAAAGTTAACCGGAGCTCCTGCTGTGGGACTTGGAGCCCAACACTCACTCTTCCTTTTAATCATGTTTGTAATTTTTTTTTTTTTTCCTTTAACCGTGTGTGACGCAAGTGAGGAAATGAGTAATTCTGCTACCAGCGTCATCCAGAACGGTTTCTAGAGAGCGGATGAGTTTTTAATAACGCCTTGGAAAGCCGTTGTCGATTGTATTGAGAAACAAAGTGTGATTCAGCAGTGCTCAAGATGACTTGTTTTTTGCTATAGAGAAGCTAAATTTCAAATGGCATTTGCAAGGTTTTCAAAGCTAAATTATTTCCTAATTACTGACATTGTTGTGTTGCGGCCTGGAATATGTGATCTGGTTGACATGTTTCTGCTTCCTTTCATACAGATCGCACAAAATGTATTTCTGCCAAATTGTGTAGCAATTGAGTGTAGAAAATGTCAGACTGAAAACCACTGACCCCTATAGAAGTGTACACAAGCAAAAACAAGCAAACCTTCTCCCAGTGTTTAGGCAATATACATGTTTATTCAACACAAATAACTAGGTGTGAAGTAAGGCTTAGATTAATTTTGTCAAACTATCAATCATATTCGAAGCCAAACTTGTGGCAGACTCCTGACCTTAATATTGATATTTTAGACTGTTATTTGATGTCCTGAGTCTACTTTTGATGAATGTTTTGACTGAAGTTTTTAACAGTTTGATGCAACTATAACATAGTTAATGACAGGGTATTGCACAGTTTAAAAATAAAACCTTTACAAATAGATGCAATGAAAATTTGACTGTGCAATTAATCAAGTTTTGATTCATGAAAGTGAGAAGTAAAATGTAATTCTATGCTGAAATAAAGTTTGCTTCAAGACAAGCATGGTTCTTAAGCATAGAAAAAAATACAGTGTAAACAAGGATATAGTTCAGATTTGTTTGACAGCAGCTCTGTAGACTTTCTGTACTTCTGATAATTTTGCTGAATTTTTTCTTTAGCAATGAACTACAGCAGCAGGGAAGGTTGCACTGGATTGTTTAATTTCTTCACCGTTTAATAGCCGACTGAGCTGTTATCTGAAACATTTTTTTGCATTATGAAGTTCATCTCTATGAACACAATCAGTGGGCTGTTTGTGTTTTGAAGCTAACGTTTAAACAGATAGTGTGAACTTATGTGTTCCTGGAGGCTTACCATTTCATTGTTGCAGCTTCATTGACCTTTTCTAAGTTGCTCGCTAACATCAGTGTTGTAACATTAGCACAACTAGCCTATGGGATCTTTTTGCATTTCCTCTTTTCCTGTGTGTCTGAATACATTTTTGGTGTAAACATTTTGTGTTGAAACCTAAATCATCATCAGATTTTATTTTTATGCCAAAGCTATGGGCCTGGGCATCTATGCCCTGTCTCAACCCTCATGAGACTGGAGCGAAGTAATAGATCTGGATTTTGTTGCCCAACTTTGGTTGGTCTGCCAGCACCGAGGTTATTTAAGGAATGCTTATTCCTCCTTCTCAGCAGATCACGGGTCAGTGCTATTGACGGCTGTAATGACTAAAGTCAAATATGACTCACTAAATATCATGGTGTTCCTCTGTCCTGTGACAGTGTTACTACAAGTGACCATGTCAACCCAGTGTCACAGCAGACTGCCTGACCTGCTGAGTCGTTTAGCAATACGTGTTTCCAGAAACACGTATTTCCTTAGAGCAAGCAGCAGTATACAGCTAGTGAAGCAATTTGGAGCTTTTTATGTCTATAACCTTCAGCTGAAAAATGTTTTATTAGGTCTAAGAGACTACATAAAATAAAGTTAAACAGAATTTGGAAAAGGGGATTCTATCCTTGATTTTCTCTGCATTTCTAAATCTGTAGGAGAGTCCCTTTTAAGGAAAAAAAAACAAAAAAAACTTTAATACAGATGTAACATAGTTAAAATATATGTAATTTCATTAGTCAAGCTAATGAAAACAGTCATTAGCTTGACTGTTTTCAAGCTAATGACATACTTTATATAGATCCATAGAGAGCTTGTACTCTCTATGGACAGACTCTCTGTCCATAAATGTGTTTTCACTCACATTGTGTCAGAAAATGCATTACAATAAAATATGCAGTATTCTTATGAAGACATTCAGTAAGTGTAAATAATGCTTGCAATTCTGGATTGCTTATATTTTCAATGTTTTTTTTTTTTTTGTTTTTTTAGATGGATTTTGAGAATGTGGACAACTATATAAAAGCAGGTTGATGCACTGCAATATCCATTAACCTGAGTTATATCATTATTCTCAACTACACCTATGTTAAGAATTTCCTTTCAAATGAGGGTAAATATGATTTTATGAAATAAAGGCCCTACAGAAGTAAACCGAATGTCACAAATATTAAATAGTCTACATTAGTGTGTTTAATACTTGTTCTTGAATAACACTTGACTCACAATGCTAATGCACTCTGCAATTTCACATTTATTGTTAAATTCTACTATTTGTTCCAGCAAACCTCTCTGTTTCTGCAACAATGGAAGGAAATAATGTTTCTTTTAGAGGAACATCTGACTAGAGAACTCGCTTCTTGCTCCTAATGATATTTGCGTGTGAAAGAGTTTGTAGAAGCCATTGATTACTTTTGAATTTACGCATGCTGCTGCTTTTGTATTGCCTTGCGACAAAAACAGCAGCTTGGTGTTTGCCAGCCAGAGGTGTTTTCTTTTGTCCCAGTTGCACAGGTACATTCACCGTTTTTCTGAGGTTGTTGTTTATGATGCAAGTGGCTCTTGCCAAACAGGAATAGAAGCAGTGAGTCCGACAACCCCTTTGTTCTAAAAAGCACAAAAAACCGCTGAGTGCAACAAGAGAATGAATATTTAGGGGAAAATATTGCAGAACTTTTCAGAACCTGAAAATGACACGGTTAAGGTCAAATGTGTTCAGAATTGTATATCTCAATGTAAATCCTCAAGACTGCTCTTCTGCTGCCACCTGTTTAATGAAAGTGTATTTTCTTTGTTGCATAGAAAATGTGAGTGCAGTGTGATTGAAGCAGTAGTATTAAAGCCATTACAATTCATGCTGGTTACAGAACAGGTTGCACACCAGCCTAACTATTGCGTACCACGCCTCTCTTCCTATAAATCAGTGTTCTCAAGCTGCAGCCCTCGAGGGCTGGTGTCCTGCTACTTTTAAATGTGATCCTTGTCCTACACACTTGAATCAAATGGTCCAACTGCCTCACCAGCATGCAGTGAAGCTCTACAGAGCTCTGCTAATGAGCTAATATTGGAGACAGGTGTGCTGAAACAGACATTTAAAGTCAAAGGACTCTGACTCTTGAGAAATGCAGTTTGAGACCCCTGCTTTAAACGCTCACCAGACATTTTATTAGGTACAGCTAATATAGTAACAAAAGAGGACATTTATGCGTCTTCCAGGCACATGGTGCAGTTTTATAGAACAATCAAATAGCTAGGTTACCTTCAAATAATATGAGGTTGTATCAAAAACAACTTAAAGGTAAACTGACTTAGATTGATAACAATATGATGCTTTGAAATTGACTTCACTCTTTTGAAGATCCTCCTACCCTTTCCAATATTCTCGCTGCAGCACGTCATCACAACAATTCTTCTCCATTGATGATGTTCACAACCGTTCTTAAGCGCGTTGTAGATGTTTGCTAATTGCTAATTGGTAGGGCTGTGTGGCCGTGACACAGGGAGGTCGACTGGAGAATAAAGGTCCAAGTTCTGGGTGAATGGGTGGCGCGTTGTACGAACAGGCGTTAAGATGTCTTTGAATGTCTGCCATAGGAAAGTATCCAGAATACCATTTCAGAATGCACAACACTGGTAAATTATTACCAGTCAGATATTGTTTATGCACCACATCCTACCCAAGGAATTGATGCTGACCATTATCATCCCTTTTAAGACTGCAGTGTACTTATTGTCTGACTGTGGCTTCCAGCAGGATAATGCACCAGGTCATTAAGATCACATCCTCTCAAACTGCTTTTTTTAAACATGACAGGAAGGTCGCTGTACCTAAATGACCTAAGCTCTCACCAGATCTCAGTTCAACAGAGCATTTTTAAGGATGTGATGTAATCGGAGTTGAAAAACGTGGACAAATCTGCAGCAACTGCATGGGGCTCTCTTGCCAAAATCAGCCAGAATCCCTAAGAGAGCATTTTTAACACCTTGTTGAATCTATGCACCTTAAAAACGAGACATTTAAATGCAAAATGGGTGCCAAAATAACACAAACATGGTATTCCTAGTAAAGTAGCAAAAGAGTGTATGATGCTGTTTGTTTATATTAAGTTTTCTGGTCTATCCTGTTAAAATATATTTTTTTCTCCTTTCAATATATATATATTTTTTTTCAAAGCATCACCCTTTTCTTTAACTTCAGAACTGTAAAAATAATAAAAATCTGCTTTTTGTAAATTACCTTGTTTCTGTTTGTAAATGTCATTTTAGAAGCAGCTTGTGGGGTGTGTGTGTGTGTGTGTCAGTCACGCGCAACATAAACTGATCTTACTCTTACAGCGAACAAAGGGTGCATACATCTTAAAGTAATGCCTCCATTTGAAGCACAAGATCAAACGTACTGATGCATTCATCAGTAAAAGACATGAAAAGCTTCAAAGGATGTCTTCGTAGTGTTGAAGAGCCAGCTCCTGTAAAAGCACCAATAACTGGGTCCAATAAAGCCAACATCTGTTACTTGGGCTCATAATCTCAGCTGTGTTAAAGGGCCAGAGCAGAAAGATATCATCAGCAATGAAGAATGCTCACTAAACATATAGACATTGTCATTTCACACTAGTAGAATGCAGACTGCTCCTTCCTCTTCTTTAATCTTAGACAAGTTGAACATCTCAATGTGGCAGTGATGCTAAATAAATACCTGATAATTTAAGCTCGTATACCTGTTTAGACCTGGCCATTCCTGATGATGATGATCATGATTTTTGGCCATTTTTTTTTTTGTGTTTGTTTGTTGTTAGGGTCTTAAAGAGATGATTTAAGTCATTGTTTTTTCTCTACCATCGTTATAGAAAAAACATTGAGGTTCAAAATTGTCCTTTTTTTTTTTTCTTCATATAGTGCCAGCTCCTTTTCCGAAATAACGGAAATATGCAGTCAGAGAGAAAGTGTTGGTGAAAATGGGCAACACGTTTTAAGCAGGGCTAGTTTCAGAACGGGGAGCTTAGCAGCAAAGAGGAGCCTTGTCAAGCTGATCCCCTCTCTGTTGCTGGTTGGCCCTGACTGGGAGCATCCACAGCCCTGGTCGGTGATCAGGACCCCGTCTCTGTCACTAAGGTTAGCCCTGTGGAACATTCTGGGCTCAGGTCCCAGAGAATAGTGACATGTCAGCAGCCCATTGAAATGAACAGGCTGAGGGTAGCACTATGTTAGCAGTGTTACCGGAGCGATGGGAGAGGTGGGGAGCCTGTTGGGTGGGGGATTGCTAAAACCTGCAATGTTTAAAATTTCAGGAATAGTGAGGCGCTTTGTCAGTTTTGGTGCTCTGAGCGAGCACATTGCATGAGGAAATTAAACGGTCTCTTTCTGTAAAGCTTGTGAACTAGAGCATTTCTTCCTTTTTCCCCCTTTATTTTTGTTGTTTTTAGTTTGTCTGTGTGTCAGACAAAGTGGTTCTGTATATTTTATAATGTCCAGCATGTACCACACAGCTGCCAATTAAACCACAACTTAAGTCTTATGAGTTTCTGAAAATGTACTTGCACATAGTTACTAGTTTGACTTTATGCAGCCAATGACAAAACTTTTCCTTGAGATGCTTATTGTTGTGTCTTAGTGCATTTTTTCCTTCTTAATACTTTCTTAATTATTCCTGGCATTGAAATATGTTCTATGAAATCATTTTACTTTCAAGTTTTACTACTTTAAAGTAATATATTTATTCATGTGTTTTTGTTGCTTCAACCTCTAAAATATCAGGTGTTAAAGCAAATGAACGTGTTTTATAAAATATCATTTCATAAATAAGTAACTTAAATGTATTGTGAAATTTGGTGTGTCTTACAGCTTTAAGCAGAGAATTACTAATGTTGAAAACAAGTGGGATAACTGTCCAGATATTTGTCTGTTTTATCAGGGTGATGCAACAGAAAACGTTGGGCTTTTACTGTGAAGTTGAGTAATAACTGAACTAGATATTGCATTGTCTAGAGGGACCTTATGACCTTTATTGTTGGGAGAAAAGGTTTGTAGTTGTTTCTCAAAAGACGTTTTAGAAGCCCTATTTGGTATGGATTGTGGAAGCCCATTTCTGAGAAGATTTTTCCTCATAATTATGAGACTGTATCTCATATCACTTAGCTATGCCGTTGTCATGACTTAAATATTTTGTCCTCAAGATAAATTGTTTCATATCCGGCTAAATATTTTTGTTGCATTTAATATAAACAATTCGATAACTCCCTGGATGGATGAAACAAAGTCACATTTTAAACAATTATGTTCTTAATTCTAGACAGACTCAGGGTTTCCCCAAGTGTATTTATTATTAGTCACCAGGTTTTACATTTTTAACACAGAAACAGAGCGAACTGTTCTACCACTCATACCACTGGGCTTAGCAAGTTTCCTAGGGGAAACCCTACAGAATATCAGACTTTTATTGTCTGTGGTTGTTATCCCCATACAGACCAGATGGCTTGTGTGAAATGCAAGAAGGGATCATCTCTGTTTAAGAAAAAACATTAAAAAAAACTTTGCTCAGACATGTTTATTGGCATTATATTGTGGCTTTTATCTAGAGTGTGAGATCATAGAAAATTACATTATTGTTTGTCAAAGCGGGTATGAAATGTTCCTGTGACTGATACAAATTGACGCTGTCAGTACAAAACAATTCTAGAAGAATGATTCAATTTATTACCTTGATAAAGTCTGATATTGTACAACCAAAACTGCTAATGCACAAAATGGGGTCATGCTCCTTGTCCTCTCAGTCAGAGGTCCATTGTTTTTTTTTTCATTTGTTTTGATCTGTAACAAATGGCTGCATGTCTGTTTATGCTGCAAAATGTCTCGTCCCCAACTCTTTAGAAATATCTTCCTTTCTGGCTAAATGAACATCCAATAACCTCTGGCAGACCGAATGTCAAACCGTCAAATTGACTATTATCTTGAGATTGTCTCCTTGTAAATTTGTTTCCAGTACATCAGCTCTTTTTTTTTTTTTTTTTTTTTTTTTTTTAGTATGACTTACACTGAGGTTTCTCCAGGTCCCTCACAGGTTTTCAATTGTTTTGAATTTTGGACTTTGACTAGACCATTGAAAAATGTTGATTCTTTATCTGATGGGCTACTGCATGAGCCATTGCTGGCGTAGCTTTAGTTGTCACAGATGGCCTCACCTTTGACCAGAAATGAATTAGCTGCGTTCACACTGGAAGGTGCTGCTGTAGCTGTAGACGACTCTCTGAACCAGCTGTTCCAGCACTGGACCTGATAGTTGGCTTGAGGCGTTTTTGTTACGCGATTATGTGCCTTATGACCAATCTTCTCCACTTTTTGTATTTACCAAATAAATGTTGCAGAGGTTTCGCAGTTGTTTGAGTTTCAGCTTTGCAAACCAAACCATATTTAGGATCTTTATGTTGGTGAATTTTTTGAATTATAATGACAGATTTTAATGTAAGCTGATGAAATTTTGGTAAAATGCTAGCAATCAGGACTTTTTTTTTTCCTCCAGTGCCCAGGTGTGTTCATTTTGCTATTGAGTGACTGTTGAGGAGTTGATGTAATTTTGTGCAATAAATTTTGTTTATTGGATCATTGAATTGAAAATATGATTTTTGAGATGTGGCCCGAGTTGAACATATTTTACAAGTCAAAATAAAGCCCAGACTAATTTCTGTTTCTTTATTGCAGGTCCTGTCACAACAGCCATTGATCAGATTTAATGGAAACCAAGGGGTAAGCAAACAATCTTTCACTACCTCAGCACAGCCATTCATGCAGGTGTTACGGAGCATTGTTTCCTAATATAATATTGCTCTGGAGGCATTACAGTTAACCTGCTGAATTTGTTTTATATTTATTAGTGCCAAAATGCATGTTTGAGCCTTCAAGAGATGCAGCTTAGTTTAAGATTTTATCATTTTGATGCTGACACACACGGTGCTTCAAATTCATGTCCACCCACTCTCCAATGTTTCATTTCTTAGAAAGCAAAGCAACAGAAGCTCGCATTGTTTTCTTAAATTATTGCTTTACTGTTATTTGTTGTGTGTTATTGTTTGCATTTTACTCCTTTTTTTTTTAAAGCTGTTTCCTTTCCTTCGGTTTGCAGGCCGAGCCATGTTTATGGTCAATATAAAGAACTGCAACATTAAAATGTACTAATCTATAATTGCAGTACTACAATCTCAAACAGAAAGAGATTTTATCTTTAATTTGCATACTTTTGTTCAGTGAGAAAAAGAATCCCAGTATAATAAATGAGAATTTTTAAAATAATCACTGGTAATACAGACCCTTTGATTTCTTCTCCTCAGCTAAACTCACATGTTTCTGTTGGATTTAGGTCTGGGGACTGAGATTAAGGTTAACTTATCATTTGGTGAACCATTTCCATCTTGACTTAAAACATTATCCTGTGATGATCTTTATCTTAACCACTTTGACTTAGTGTATCCTGATATTTCAAATAGGTCATTATATTAATGCACTCTTATGAGTATGGTTCTCCCACACCTTAAAAAAACCACCCAACCCCCATATATTCAAATTAATAGGTCATTTCTATATTTTTCAGTTTTAGATTATTTGAGATGTTTTCCAGAGATGTTTTAAACTTTAATGGGGTTTCAAATCAATGTGGCCAGAAGTTTGAGTTTAACCAATCAATTCTCTTTTAATATATTTTTTTGTTTGTGTGACCATATATTTTTTGCAACTTATGTTCTTTTCCCTATGTTGTCTTTAGTCAGTGGATATATGGACTGAAGGACGGATCATCTTTGAGTTTTTTTTTTCCTTTTGGTCAGCATACCTGGCATACTCACGTTTCTGTCCATTATAGGAGTCATTGTAGGGCTCTGCGAAATTTGACCATGAAGCATCCGTCTCTGGAGAAATGCTAGGATTCTCTGGATTATCCTTTTTTTTTTTTTTTTTTTTTAAAGTTTTTGAGCAGTTTTATTTGCCTGTGTGGTACTTTCTATAGAGATACAGTCTATTATAACTCTCCAGGAAGAAATCTGAGTAGTTATGCAGAGTTTTCACGCAGTGAGAAAAATGATTGGCACGGAAGCAAAAAAATAATAATTGTACAGACTGAAAAGGGCAAATAATATTCATATAATTAAACCCTGGAGCAAGGGTTATGTTCACTCAACACACCTGCTTGCTTTGCTTCTTCTGCATTAAAAGCAGGTCAGTGAAAGCATAAAGTTGACTCGCCGACAAGTGATAATGGATGTATTAGACAGGGGGTTTTTATGTTAGTGTATTAATACATCTTTATTCCTGCAGCTGGTTGCTGCTAATGTGTCAAGAAAACTAACCATACAGTTGTGCAAGTATTTCTGTATTGGCTAGTAACGATATTCACAAAGAGACAAAACAAATGGTTAACGTGTGTGGGCGTGCTCAGTCTGACATGGGTCCTGGGTTTATTTGCTCTTCTGTTTTGCAAGTGTTCAGGTTAGTTTGACATGCTCTTGGCGGCACAGCTGGTGATTTCCTAGATCCAAACACTCTGCTTGCAATGAAGCCGCATCCGGAATATTGTAATTATAGGCTTCTTGTGGCTCTCATTCCAAGAACCTCAGAGACGTCCAACATGTCCATACATGATGATGTTGCATATATGGAAAGGTATCATTTTACTTTGCTACATTTTATCTCCTGCACTGATTGGCCCAACTCAGACTATTACTTGCAACTGATGATTTGACTTTACCTTGACGTATGTCATCAAGTGTGGTAATAGAAAATTGTTGAAGCTCAGGGAACATTTTCTGATTCATACACAAACGACTTGGTATGAGAATAATTGGGATGTTTGAGATCCATTCTGGATTTGTTGTTTTTAGACCTCTACATTCATCCTTACGTTGGAATATAAATTGGGATAGATGCAAAGAAATCCTGTGGAGAGGGAAAAAAAGGGTCTATGAGACAAGCTGAATATTTATGTTCAATGATGAGAAGAACCTAAACCTTTTGGGAATCACACACTTTCTGCTGATTTTTTTTAGGTGCATCCCACTTAATTTGAATGCCATCCAAAAGTAAATGTATTTCTGTAATTCAGTTAAACCCGAATGCTTATATATCTTCATTACACACAGCTTGGTATATTTTTATTTGCTAAAGAAGTTGAGTTGTTAGCGTGCCATTCCACATGCTTGCATTTGCTGAGTAGCTTTATAGAGATTTCATTTTACAGCTGGTGCAGTAAAATGAAATCAGATCAGCAAACTGATCAACCTCACTGCTGATCAGGGATTTTATCAAGAGGAAGCTGAGGGCCATCAGATGTCCTGAAGGCTGCTATTAAAGCAACTTGGACTTCTTTAACTCTTCAGCAGAGCCACAAGCTCATTGTCTCCATGCTGTGCTGCATGGATGCACTAATTCATGCAAAGAAGCCCTGACCAGTTATTAACTTCATAAACTGAATAGTACACGGACCAAACTTTCAGTAGACCCACATTCTTGCATTAAAATTTTTTGAAGTTTTTCTATAAGTGTAAGGTTTAATCAGAAATATCAAACACTTCTAAATCTCAATCTCTATGCAACAAAAGTATGTAATATATATATTTCTTTTCCTTTTTGAATTGAATTACTTGAATGAATGAACTTTTCTATGATGCTTTAATTTATTGCGAAGCTCTGTTACAGTGAAGGGTTCAGATTTCTGCGAAAGAGGAAAAAAATGTGAAATGCCAGTTGCGCTAGTCACTGTTAACCAGACCTGCAGAATGGGCCATTTACAATTTTGGAATCCTTTTTTGGGGAAACTATGCAAGCAATATGAAAGAGAAAATTACTAGGAAGGACATTGAATGAACCATCTGCCTACCAAAAGCTTGCTTTCACTATTCAGATTAATGGAGGGAAGCCTGCTTTCAGTTTTGAAGAGGGTGTTTGTTGGAGGGAAGCTGTTCCTTGCTAGCTGTTGGCCCTTTTCCACCAGTACAGACACTGTTTTGTAGGTGGGATTCATTATACATTTATTACAGTTCTGAACAGTGTAGCCTGTTGTCTTGAAAGGTAAATTGTATCCCTTAGTTATACCTTCATCGTCTTATTACTTCATGCTGAAATAGTGCTAACATTTTTTGTTACCTGATTTATTTTTTTAAATTCTTCTTTTAATCAGCCTGTATGTTCAGAAAATGTGAACAGAAAATTCAGCCTCACTTTACCTGTTTTGTTAAAGCCATGTTGTTTTTATTTTTTATTTTTTAATTCCCTTTACTTAACCAGGTAAACCCCATTGAGATCGAGATCTAATTTTCAAGATGTTGCAGAAAGTCCTTCGTTATTTGGCTTTTAGCATCCTCCTCTAGTGACATATAGTGCTGCCTTTCACATGCTAATACAGTGTTGCAGAACTTATTTATCATCTGCCTGCATTATTCATGCAGGCAGAAGATTTTATTGATGCCGCAGGCTTGCCCAGGAAAATATTTGTTGCTACTAGTTCAGAATGCCAGTAAGAAGTGAGAAAGTGGCTAAATTATACAACAGATGGTCTGGCTGTCACAAGATCCCACTTTTCATTCAGTCAGATTCATTCATCTGGTACAACTCTCTCTCTCTCTCTGAGCTCTGGTAAAGCTTTCACAAATTTCTTTGAGTGAAAAGATTTAAAAGATGGAATCCATATAAATCTTTCATAAAAGTAATGACTATGCAGTGAATGCTGTTTGTAAAATTAAAATTGTTTTGCATTAACATATGCATTAACATAACATTAACATAACATTAACACTTTAACAATTAGAAGAACAACAATCTATTAAAAAAACTCAAGAAGTATTTAATGAGCCTACTTATGACTTTAGTAAGTTATCACAGAAGATAAATACAAGACAAATAAAAAAAACAACATATAGTATTTAATCTTCTGTACAATACTTAGTATAGAGTATAAGAGGAATTTTGAAATAAATAACATTTGAAATATCAAAGCTGAATAAAATTTGTCTTATCAGATGTTCACTGACATTTCAACAGTTTTAAGAAAGGGGCTTGCAGTCTAATTTTAAAGGCTAAGGCAAATGAGGGAAAATTCATTGTTTTGGAACCATTTTTGATCAGTTGGCTGCCCAAGCCAGAACTGGCAGGCGGGAATGGAATAGAGGATGCCTTCTCTGAATCAGACACAGCTGTTTAATTTTTCAGAACTTGTGTTTTGGCTATTGGGTTCGGCTCTGTTAGTCAGGAGATCACTCAGAAACTGGAAAGCTCTTAGTTCTGGCTCAGTTAGTTGGACGCTTGGGTTGTTTCCCTACTTTAGATTTGAAACTGTTGAAGAAAATCACTGAGGAATCCTAACTCTATTGGAGGTATAGAGTAAAAACGGCTTCCAAGAACAGCTTTGCTGGAATTAAAATTACATTGTATGCTGAAAAAACTGTTTTTTTTTGCATCCACTTTTCACCATGTTGAACAGATTTTTTTTTTGTTTTTTTCTCACCGATTGACGGGCAAACCTTTGGTTGGTTGTGTTTGTCTGCTTTCAAGTCTCACCTGGAGCTGGGGTTTTGGAGGAAAAGAGTCATCCCAAGCTGCTGATGATAAGCCAATTGGAAGCAAGCTTTAAATATTGTGCAAATCACTGCTTGGTGGAAATGGTTTAATTTTTTTTCCTGTCCTCTAACTAGTGCAGGAGTTTTGGACTTCAATTTTCAGGGGCTTGTGTACCATAATGTTTAGATGTACTGAATAACCCCATCAGCAGGAGATGAGGACATAAAGAGTCCTGCTAATAACTGAATATTTGACTCGAATGTGTTTAAGCAGAGCCACATTTGAAAGCTGCTGGACAATAGCCCTTGAGGACCCTCGTTTTATATGTGAACAAAAATGTGAAAGTTTGCTTTCAGATTCTGCTAGATTAATAAAGTTAACCAATCAGGATCTTTTTTAAAAGCTTTTCTGAATTAGTAAAATTAGATCCTTCGGATACTGAGAGGCATCTAGATAGATTCTTTTTAGAACAACCCTTCAAAGTCATAGAAAACACAAATATTTTCCCTGACTCCCTTTACAAGACTTAAAAGCTTGTTGTGCTTAAATGTCCAACAAAGATATTTTAAATCACCCTAGAGGAAAGCAGTTACATACATGAGGTGAAAGGTCAGATTGTGTCTGTTCATGTTGACTACACTTTTACTCACTGATTCTTGGTCATTTTAGTCATGTTAGACATGTTGTCTTCCTGTTCACTCTTTTTAGAGTCATACATGTGATATCTGGTAATACATGTATCTCATAATTTGTACCAGATTGTGCAGTGCTTTCATAATAAGTTGTTAGACCAGATTCCTACGTCCAAAAACATGATCATTACAGCTTAATCTCTGCCTGAATGTGTTTTTGTGATTTTTCTTTCCCTTCCCCAGTCCTATGAAGCATGAGATGACCTTTTTAAACGCCACTTCAGTGGCTGCTCTTAAACATGTTTTTTGTCTTTGCTTTGTTTTTACCATTTCCACACTCTTGGGTCTGGGTTTGTCAGTAACAAAACCAGTTTACAGGTCTGAATGCTTTTAAAGGTCACACTGAAAGGCTGGCAATTTTTTACATAAAGTTGATGTGTAAATGATGCTTTTTTTAGTTATTTTTTCAGAAAGACGTTAATGAGTCATTGCCGTTATCTCCAGCTACATTATATCTTGGCAGGCTGCTGCTAAAGAGGGAGTTGAGTTCATTGTTACATTCTCACTAAATGTTTTTTATTCTTTTTGCCAATACACATCAGAAATCTAATTTAAGTTTACATATTACCGTAGTAGATATTATAATTGTTATCAAACTGCTAGAGCTTGTTTGTTGCAGCCTCTTTAGCCACAATTTGTGTCAGTTTACACAAATATCCCTATGCAGTTGAATCATATTTCATCGGTACCCACACGCATATACGAACAGACTTTGGTGGCCCAGTTACACAGCTCACCTACAGGAGAGGAACGCTGTCTCACTTTTAGGTTAAAAGGGGCTCTTCAGCTTGGGTTTTCAGTAAGAATCCCTCTCTTTTCTAGGCACTTCACTCTTATTTTGTATGCATGCTCAGAGTGGGTTCAGCTATAATGTTTGTTCAAGTGAAACCTGAGCCATTTGGTGCGGAGGAGCCTCTTCTCGCGGTGTCATCCTCTACAGTGTGTCAGTGAGCCAGCTTAGTCACACCCCTGTGCCCTGGTTTTCAGTCAGTTCCTCTGCCTCCTAATTGTATCTGGACTAACACAGTCAGCTCAGCCTCGCTCTTCATCTGTCTTTTCAAATAAGTGTTAAACATAGAGCAGATTGCACTTTTACCCTTTTTATCCTTCCTCTTGCAATGTTCTTGATGTTTTTGCTTGCAAATGTTTAATTTTCCAGGCTCTTTTTTTTCTAAAAAGAAAAAAAACAACAAAAAAAACCAATTATGTTTAAAGATTTGAAAACACCTTGGTCTGTATAACTAAATTATTTGCCTATCATGCTTTAAGTCACATACACCTAATTTTTGGAAATCTGTGTTCACTTTCCAAGCTTTCGGGCCTGATGACTAACTGACCTTAATCAAGATTTCTCCTAAATAGAACCAGTCTTACAACACAAAATAGGCCAAACGGACCTCAAAAAGCACATCATGTCCTAAACTAAAGGAATGCAGGAACAAATAAGAATCACAGCTATTGACAAGTTTAAAAAGCAATTCTTAAGATATTTGGACTCACCTTCCCAGAGCGATGGTCTTTATCTGCAAATGGAGATTATGCTGGACAGTGCTGAACTTTCCCAGGAGAGAATGGACAACTAAAGGACAAATAAATGCCTCAAAGTACCACAGATCTCATTTGCCAAATTTAAAGTTTGTGGCCATGATTCAACAATAGAAACTTACACAAAGTATCATACCGATGATCAAAAACAGCAGTGATGGAGTGTGATGTGATGTAATCAATAGAAAGTTGAGTTTTTGTCTCTTATCAGGAATATTCTCTGGGAGAATGCCCAGTAATCTGCTTCTAAACTTTCATATGGTCAGTAATCCAGAACCCTCCAGTAAGATCCACCTGTCTTTGATTGGCTTCGTTAAAGTTTCGACTTCAATCAACGTCCTGCAGAATGACCTTACAGGCCATTTTAAAATCCCCCAGTATTGCTGAATTAAAACAATCCCATAAAGATTGGAATGAAATCCCTCCACTCATTGCTTCTGCTTACAAAAATTTGATTTCATTTGTGACAGGAAGTTTTATTGTTTGAATGAAACTATTTTCCACATGGGGACAGGCGGGTTTTTGATCACTTTTTACCTGAATAAATTACATCACCAATTAATATTTGCTCTTTGTAATTTCTCTGCTTTTCTTGCTCTAAAATCGATATCAATGCTACAAAAATAATTTAATTATGAGATAAAACACAAACCGACAAAATCTGCATGAGAGAGAGAGAAAATAATCTTTCACAGCACTGGAGCTGTCAAGTCTCAAACCTTAGCAGGTTCCAAAACATAGTATCACCACCACTCTTCCAGCTGGATCTCAAATTTCACAGGAGTGCATTATCCTGCCACTGTAAAAATGTTCACGAAGGTTGTGTGTGTGTGTGTGACTGCAGCAGTGTTTAGGTGGGTGGTACGTGTTTGCCGGGGTCTGAAGTCTCTCAGCAGAACATTGCCCCCCAGCACTATTCTCCTTTTTATTATGCACTCCATGCATCTGAATAGTGTTCCTCACAACAAGAAGTGTAATTACAATCATAACAATGGCGTCCGCATTGATAAACGATAAGAATCTCCAAATTGAGGCCAAGCGTGTGCCAGCTACATCCTCTCCCAAAAATAGACTGGGTATGTTCTTCAGGCAATCAGAAGATCAACTACCGCTATGAGAGCTGGTTTTGTGTGTGTGTGTTTGTGTGTGCAAGGCCAAACATTGGTCTCTTGTGTCAACATGACAAAAAGCAATAACTTTAAAAGAGGGCATTAGTGTAATGAGTTACATGTCATTGTCTCCCCTTCTTACTTGCATGCATTGGCCTAATACCTTAACTGAGACTGGAAGCAAAGGATTATTTAATTTTAGATGGTAGTTTCACTGTAAAGAAGCACAGATTAAAGATGTTCAGAGAACAGCTCAAACAACTTGAGAACATGATTTTGTTTACCCTTTTGAATAAGAAGTAGATCAAATGGATAAGAGAACTGAAAAATAATTATTTGTATTTTGATTTTCAGGCTGTTTCTTTAAGTTGCTATTTTTAAATTGGTTTTACCTAAATGAATTAGGTAATAATACCATACTGCACCTATACAATTAGATAGTAGAGTCACACATTTACTGCACTTTTTTTTTTTTTAGTTTTACTTTCTACAGGACATTGTCATTTTTTTCTACATAGATGATGTCCCATAACAGAGAGCGCCACAAGCACAACAGTATTGCTGTATTTCATTCAGACTTCCTGTTATCTACTGAAGATCTCACTCTCTCATAGCCTGAGTGAGCTGCAGACATGTCAACTATGTTATTCCTCTGTCATCATTTTACAATCGGATTCCAAAAGTCTCCTTAGTAACAGCATCCAATCTGAAAAGTGTTGCCGCTTAACATACTTTGATTAGTAAGCTTTTCTTTTATTGGGTTTCTGCTTTATTGTCTTTCCCCAGAGATATCTGTCACGTTTGGAGTAAACTATCATCTCCTTTCCAAAACTTTTTATCTCAATCCACCTCTGCTTCTAAATGTGATACTGCAGACCATAAAATCTTCTGCGAGCTACCATGCTCTGTCTAGGTGAGCTGTGGTACATGCAGAGCTCTTTGCAACTCATCCTCTGCTCTCACATCGCTGAGATCTTCTTTGAACAGAGCAGAGCGGCCCGCATCTTGACCACATGTCACTTCTAGCACAGATAAAATCCACTGAGTCACATCCTGAGCTTCTTATACAGGTTAGGCTATTACCAGTGAACTGCTGACTGGTCATGCGGACCCGTGTTAGGAGTCCGAAAGTATCTAATTGGCTGCTGCTTCTGTGTGCTGTTGAACTGGATCAGTGTGATGCAGTGACAGTCCACGAATTCAGCTAGCCAGCCAACCTCGCACACAAACCTAGCCCTGAATGGAAGCTTAAAATGAGAGGCTTTAAGGTCACCCTTTTTTCCTCTGCCTCTGCTCCCTCTTCTACATGGCTTTGAAATGTCTTACCAGCATGCAGTGTCCAAATATCTACTGCTGCATTTCAAACTAGTTCTTCCACTTAGAAACCACCAATCATCTTGTTAGTTTTTGGGTTTTTTTTTAAGAACAGAGATGTGGAATTTGAAAACGATTATAGCATTTCTTCCCAAATGTAAAGAGATCAATGCTGGGAATTGTAATTGGCAGATTAGAGCCCAAAGTATACAAAAATTACTGGGGTTTTATGTCTATTGCATGAATGCATGCTAAATTTATAGCTACAGACACATGCAAGAATGTGATTGCGTCATAACCTTGAGTACACAGAGACATGTAATATGATCTAAATACTTTTATTAAGCATAAAAACAACAGTTATTATTGCTGCTGCAGTACATATTGAATAAATATTTTATATACAGCGTTCGACAGTGCAGCATAAATGTATATCAAAATACATTTTACATGGAGACTCATACAAAAGGGGGAAAATGAAAAGAAAAAAAGAGACAGGTGGGGCTGAAAGCGAAGAGATAAGAATAGAGGTAAGCAGAATAGAGATTGCAAGATAACACCCTAGAAGTCTGCTTCTCTACCTGCAGAAACAAACAGAAAAGAAACCTGAGAAACCAGGGCGATAAACATAGAAACAACAATCACTGAAAAGCACACAGTACTAATTATTACAAGCTTTATGTAATGGCAAAGAAGCTCAATATAGAGTGTATTTCTAAACACCTGAATGCAAAGACCTTTAGGGGAGTGTGTGAGAGCACTTTTGTATCTAATGTTTCTTCATACATGCTGGTTGTGAGGAGACCGGCTTACCGTAGGTAGCTTGCCCATGGTAGTTTTAAAATGTTGATACTTAAAAAAAAAAAGTAATCAGTGATGCACATTGATTTTTGGCAATCTATACTTTTTTTGGTGAATGGAAATATATTCATATGGTCAAATTTATCTTCTGATCAACAGAAAAGTGTGATTCTTCTTTCAGGCTTAATGCTAGTGTGCAGCAACAGGGAGGAGAGGGGTCAGAGTGCCTGCTGCAATAGAATACTTAAGACCTTGATAGCACTGATCCGGCCCTGTCTATATGATACACTGTGGCATTAGATGAGTTTTTTTTTTTTTTTCGCTCCTATTGCAAAACATTATTTATTTTTACAAAGATTATAAAGTCATAAGTACATCTTGCATAACTTCATTATGCAATTGAAAAATAAATATATATTTCTATGGCAATTGGACTCTAAATCAAGAAACTCGTCTTGCTTTTAAACGCGTCCATGTTTTTTGTTTGTTCTGTCTTTCACAGAAGATTTCAATTCCACGGTCAGAAACTTCCAGCGAGCTGCAAACATTTACTTTCGACCTGTCGAATGTGGGCAGAGATAACCCCCAGAGTAGCTTCGACTGCATCCAGCAGTACATCACCAGGTGAAAGCTAAAGCAGAATCACATCCCTTTTCCCCCTCTTTCAGTAAGAACTGAGTTCACACAAATTTTGAGCTGAATGAACAAACCTCTGTTAGATGCACTCGTGAACTACAGTAAGAAATGAATTTATAAGTTCAGGGGTTAAATGTGTGCTCACTTGCACACTTTTTTGGTAGCAGAGAAACTACACAAGAACTAATGAGTACAAAAATGGAGCTCATGATTAATCGAATAAATACACTTGGATTTTAGTGCCTTAAAAGACGGGCACAGAAACAGAAAGGGGAACAATGAGAATCTTGTCATTTTCAGATTTCTGACACCAATTATTCTGAAAGTATTTTTAGCATGTGGGTCAGGCAGAGTTCATTTAAGTCTCTCCCTAGATTCTAATCAGGCTTGAATTGCAGCCTGAAACCCAAATGACCGAGCTCAGCTTTTACAGACTGTGCCGGCACCATCTCATTTTCCGCCAAAGTGGAGGAGAATCAAAAAAACAGTCGGTAAGTCAGGAAAGAATCAGATTTCATGTGGCAATGAGCTGCACAGTGGGAAACCATGGCTGGTTGGAGGAAATTGGAAAAATAATTGTCGTTCCCACAGAAGGTCTATTCTTTAATGCAAAAACGTATGTGAGAATGGTTTGCCTTTATTTCAATTGGCTATCAAATCCATATGTTTTTTCTTTTTTCCTCTCATACTTGTGTTTCAACTTCTCTCCTCTTCCTGCCTGTATTTTTCTTAGCGTCTGCTCTTTGTTTTGGTAGTGAAGGGGGTATTCAGCTGGATTGTCTGGGCAGCATCCAGGACAAGATCACAGTGCGAGCCACCGACGACTCCTACCAGAAGGCCAGAGAAAGCATGGCCCAGGCTGAGGAGACGACTCGCAGTAGGAGCGCTATCGTCATCAAGCCAGGGGGGAGATATGTAGGTGAGGAAGGCTGGATATTGACTCAAACATACTGTTGCTCAGAATGCATAATGTGCTTTTAGCCTTGAGCTTCCCAAGACTGCAAGCTTATAAGTTTGACTTTAGTTCCTGAGAAGAGGAGTCAGACCCTCCACTTAGACACCGTAAACATGTCAGGAGTTAAATTACAGTCAGAATGGAAGAATATGCAAACATCCAGTGATGATGTAATGTTGCTCTTCTTGTGAACTGGTTCACCCTGGATTTGACAAGCTGTTTGGGTCAAATAGCAAATGATTTTTGAGGTTGTTCCATTTACCAGCTACTTTCTCTGTGTATTTCTACGGTGTAGTACTTTTTAGTAAAACATTCAACTGTTCAGCGACCCAAAAGGGAAAGCCATAAATGTTTTTTTAGTTGTGTTTGTATATAGAAAAATCATTTTCATGTGTGGCTGACATTCAAAGGTAAGAAAGTCCAGATCCGGAAACCGGCACCTGCGCTTTCAGATGTGGCCCCGTCACGGAGGACGTCTCGCCCCGTCCTCATCTCCAGCAGCACGCAGAAGAAAGCCACAACTCAGCACCGGACTCTCCGTGAGCGCCTCGTACACCTGCTGGCCCTGAAACCTTACAAAAAACCTGAACTGATTTTGAGGTTGCAGAAGGACGGCCTGTCACAGCTAGACAAAGAATCCCTGGACAGCCACCTGCAACAGGTTGGGGTTTCCATTTTCTCCACTCACTTTCATCTTCAGTGTCATTCCCCCAGATTAGTTGGTGAAGATTAGTGTTATTAGTGAAGATTAGTGCTATTAACATAGTGCTGTTTCTGTTCTTAGGTTGCCAATCTGAATGGGAAAGAAAATACCTTCACATTGAAGGATTTTATGTATAAGGAAGTCCAGAAGGACTGGCCAGGATACACGGAGGGAGACCAGCAGCTTCTCAAAAGAATTTTGTTCAGGTACGTCACCTTGTATTTTTTTTAGGATTGGATGTGGTAGACCATCACAAATAACTCATAATTATAAAGTACAAAGAAAAAGTTGTACAGTTTTCAATACTCCTTGCAGCTAAAAATCAGAAGACTGTGCTCTGCACTTGTTTTTTACTCTGATACCTTCAAAATTTGAAGGTATCGAACTGAAAAAACTGCTTGCACTGAAAAAATTTAGTGCAAGCAATTGCCTGTGCACACTCTGAATGAACTCGAGGTTTGTGTAAAGAATATTGATAAAATGCAAGTACATCTGGATTTTAGGTCTTTTTGACCTTATTTAGGTCAAAAAGACAAAAGCAGAAAAGTTGTTTTTGACATGTTTTGCCTATGAGGAAGAGAAACAGGAAAAGGCCGAAGGATATTGATAAGGCCTTATCCAAGCTTTGCTACAGAGGGATAGATACAAAGTTGAGTAACATTTTATAGGCCGTGTCACTTGACCCGGTTGACTGACCAAAGAATATAGGATACAAAATTACCAGAAACACAGAAACGGGGCAAGGCTGCAGGTGGGAAACTCATCCGTTTAAACCAGATGCTTGTTTATACTGTGGGGGAAAAAAAAACCTTTCCAGTTGCCTGTTGGAAAATAACACTCTAAAGTTAATGTTATGTAAATTTCTGCAGATTTTTATACCGTCTGTTGGGTTTTACACAAAGTAAGATCATTTTAAAAAGTCATACTGCAGCTTTAAGCTCCTTGAGATAAATTTTTTATTTTATTTTTTTACACATTTGTTCAAATTATCATTTTTAGCAGTAAAAATAATAATAACAACAATAATAATAACAACATAAGATATATAATCTGTGAAAGAATTGAGCTGCTCTGCCTTCTCCCAGTGTTTATTTTTCTTGGGTTTATCTTAAGTTTTGCTCATAAAACTTGCTGAAATGTAGTAAATAATAACGCAGATGTATTTCGAAGCAGTCAGCAAATGAAAGTTTGCAAAGGTAGCGGCTGCCCCCGAACTATCCACTCTAAATGGATTTCTTTTTCTTTAATTCCCAGTGCATCCAATGAGTTCGCAGACCTATTGTGTTTTGTAAGAGAGTGCAAATGTGCACATTCTCTTTGTTTGTGTCTCTCTCTTTCTTTGCACTTTGAGCTCAGTTTGTGAGTTCATCAGCTGACTAACAACCAGAGCCTCCCACCTAATTCTGCCTCCCCCGCCTTAGTTCCTCTAGAGTTTGGAGCTCATGCAGCAAGTCACGCAGGAGCAGCAGCAGAGCAACATGACTGGATGCATGATGCAACAGTGTTCCAGCACATGCTGATCTGTGTGTGAGGTGGCGTCTGTCCAAGGTCCAGCCAAATTGGTCTGCCTCTCGTCTCACTTCTAGTCCTTGCCTGCAGCACTGTCCATAAGCCAAATTTGCCCAACAACTGAGTTTGTCATCAGTTGTGACAACATTGTGCAGCTCTAAGCACCTTTTAATTTTGCAACCATAATGTCATCTCTATTCGTGCACACTTGATCCAGAGCAAGCTTTAATGTTTACTTCTTACCATTATAGTGCATGCTATACATGTATAAAAATCGATGCTTAGATTTTTGCTTTTATTTTTTTAAATCCTGAGACTTTATTTAATCTCTGTGAAAATGATCAGTTTATCTCTTGGATAGTTTTATATCAACACAGCTCCTTATTTGGCTGCTACTGCCTAACAGCTTGCTCTACTACAACACGAGGCTCGCTTCGTACCTGGAGCCGTGATGTTTCTGCTCGGCTAAATGAAGCCAAAAGTGCATATCCTCCAAAGCAGGTGTCGCAGTCATGCAAGCTCTGTGTGGGGGTGGAAAGGAATAAAAGCAGTTCAGGAACAAACACAACCAGTGCCTCAACTCCTTCAAACAACTACGTAGCGATTGCTTTCATAATCCCACTGGCCAAATGGCTTCCTTTCTCAAAGTGAGCTGCACCACCATATTCTCTAGCTCTCACTTTCTTTCTGTCACTGCAGAGTGTCGGGTCGCCGTCTCACTTTCTTCCATCAATCTGCTGTAGTTGTTAAGCTATAAAATAAACACTGAAATGTGTCTTGGGATTTAAAAAAAAGAGAATTATCCATTAAATACTTCTTAAAAAACACACTAAATGGGGTTAAACTAACGGAAATGTGTGGGTTTAATGACTGAAAATTAGCATAATCTGTTTGTGATGAAAATGCTGTTCTGTCAAGTACCTCCTCCTTCACAGTTGTCAGAGCTACCCACTCAGCTTCACACGGCAACTGTAACTTGTCTCCAAACTTCGCTTCCATGCAATTTACTTGTCATCACGGAGATGAAAGCTCAATAGTTTTTGTGTTGTTTCAGTGATGCATTTTTAAATTTAAAGGATTTAAATGTGTTGAATTTAGAACATGATGACAATTACTGGTTTTACTAGAAAACCTTGAATGTCCAAATGTGAAAATTTCCCATGCCTTAAGCGCTTCTCGCATTATGTTGCGAGGAATGTTTCAGAGGACAAATTCAGGCGGTGGCTCTAAATGAAGAGCTTTTAGAAGACACTGCTGATGTTTTATTGGTTAATGCTGATACACAGAGTTTAGCTTTGACTGATATTTTTCAAGCTACTTAATTGGACCTCCACCTGTTTTTGCTTGAATTCACACAGAAAACAGGCCCAAACCAGCTCTGCACCCATACCAGAGAGTCCTCCCAAAGAGCTGGGATCCAGTTCTCCATCTCAGGTGAGTCTCGCCTTCTTCCCTCGTTCACCTGGTGGTCACTTTTACACCTTCCAAGCATGTTGACTGAGACACTTTTACTGCAGCTTTATGCAACTGCATGTTAAATCTATGGCAGTTCAGCTTTTCATCACTTTAAGATATAGGAGACCATTTATTTCCCTTTTTATAAATTTATTCTGGTCTGAATTTTTGCGTTAACTATTTTTCTCTTGAGTGTATTTTTGTTTTACAGCTTAATTTGTAATGCATGTCTAACTGCTTCCATTTGACTTGCATTGCTTACAAACACATGGCCAGCAGGATTATTTACGTTTCCATTAGGCAGACAAACGAGAACCTGCTCTGTTTTATTAATAATTCCTTACCTCCAGGTTGTTTTCACCCCAGACACTTACTGTATGCCCCATTCTTTCCAGTCCCTCCCTTTGCAAACACAACACAGACACATACACGCACACACACACATATACATGTGTAAAAGACAGCAGTACTGAAGGCTTAGCTTGTAAGTTCTTTCTTACAAGAAGCCACAGAGCTTAGTGTAATGCTCAGGTTGATGTGGGTTAAATCAGGAAGTTCCACAATGCAGTTTTTCATACTCACTGGACAAATACAGTAGCTTTCAAAAGTGTTACTTCCCGTTAGCCTCATATTTCCACCCTTTAAGTCCCAAATATCCTGAACAAGTCAACAGAACAACAAAAGCATAAGTTACTGTTGAAGCATCTGTTTCCACTTAACCTCTGTTAAGAAAGAAATGTGGTTTCAAAAATGTTCACTCATGTGCATGAGTGAACATGTACATTATTATACCATTATACAATAATGGTATAATAATGTCCTTGCAGATGTAGAACCAATCATTAATTGGTTCTTGATCTGTCTTTCCAGCATTATGCTAAAATAACCCATTTTAAGGATTCTCAGCCATTTGGACATAGTAATCAGGGAAGTTAAAAATGAAGCTAACTGGACTTCTCTTTTTTTCTTGAAGACATTTCATCCAAAAGGCTTCTTCAGGTCTGAAACTTAGATTGGAAGCATCAGGTTTACAATGTGTAATCAGTAACAATCACACTGAAAGGGCAATATCAGCCATATTGATGTCACTAATGAGGTCAAGTGAAACCCTGGCCCTACCCTCTATTGTCTTCCCTTTTTAAGTATCTTTGACACTGCTGATCCTAACAAATCCCCAACAATGTCAACAACAATGTCTGCAGTTTTAGTCAAATGTCTCAAGGTATGAGTTTCTGTGAAACAAGTCAAGGCTACACTGTAGAAGTTAAGGAGGTTTGAATCTTAGACTGCTTCCTCTGTTCAAGGTTGGTTTTTCATGTTTCACACAGATGGCTTCTTTCACTCCCCTCAAACTATCTGTCTTCCTTGTCCAAAATGTGTACATTATTATCTTTGAAGGAGTGTTCTTTGTCCTTGAGATATAGATGAACCTCTGAATCTTGACCTGAGTTAGCTCATCTGTGTAGCTGCTGTTTTGCCTCTCCAGTGTAGCTGTCTGAACATTTCTCACTGCGCTGGAGTGCATTTACCAAACCACTGAGCTTGTGTTTAGGTGGTTTGTCCTTGGGGTGATTAGTCTCTCTCTCAGAGCTTTACTAGATGTAAAACGTACCAGAAAATTGTGTTTGGAAAACATCCTTCATTAGTGACAACGGCCTCATTTGTATCATTGATAAAAATAAGTCATCCTACTTTATACATGCATAGATAAAGATTAGAAGAAGCGTTTAAGAATCTTGTCATCTATTAAATATATGAATACATGTATGTTCCACTTGTTCTTTTTCTCCACTTCCCTCTTCCCTATTTAAGCTGTATAGCACTACTACTGCACAGAAATGCCCTGGTGCTTTTACATGTCAGTCATCTGGAAGGGGCAATTCATTGTCAGGCGAGGGCAGTAACCTCCACACCCCCTTTTTTACTACCCCTGTCTCTATTTCCCCATCAGGGTGATTACTCCTGATTAAAACTAAAGAGCCTGATACTTCCAACATTAGAGGATATAACGTCTTTAGGGTAATAAGAGAAGTCCAGCTCAAGTACTCATTTTAAGTGTTTTGGACACAAATGTTTTTGTGAATAAAAGCTTTTCTGTAATATAGTCTTGCATATATTTGCACCTTTCTTTAACGCCTGTCTTACTTTTCACCAGAAACGGCCGACTGTTGACTTCATCGACCCTCTTGCCAACAAAAAGCCGAGAATATCACGAGTTTCTAGCAAGGCTGCAACAGTCCAAATGAACGGCAAGCTCGGCTCTTCGTGCGGACGAGGAGACCCTGGTGGTGTGCTGTCCGGAGCGGCAGTGTCGACGTCCGAAAGCGGCATGACGACCGGCTCACAGCCGCTCCCGTTGCTGGACATCCCCCGTCCTTTTGAGGCTTTATCGGACGTCAGCAATGACTCCAGCAACAATGGGCGGGACGGCGACTCTCAGGAAACAACGCTGTCCGAGAGGCTCAGTCAGCCGCCATCGCTCTTGTCCGTGTCAACGGTGGCTTCCACGCCCAGCATAGGCACATCGTCCTCTGGGCACACTGTGCTGGAGGGCCCGCGGGACAATGGCCCTTCAGCAGTTAACAACAAATCCAGAAAGAAGTCAAAAAAGCATAAAGACAAGGAGAAAAGCAAGGACAAGGGGAAAGGGAGGGTGAAGGAGAAAAAGATCTGTCAGGAGCCTGCATCTGAACCCAAAACAGCATGTGAGATGGGCCTGAAAAACTTCAAGAACAGTATTGCATTTAAAAGCACAGGTAAGACCAGCACACTCACACATTGTGCATTTCTCAATAAAATACTACTTTGTGTATATGGGTATGTTAGTCATCCCACTGAGTAGCTGATGAATCATGTGACCTGAAAGTTTCTCAGTGTCTAAAGTGAGACCCCTGCTGTTCAACCTCATGTCCAAAATATTCTCTGATCAGTTCTTTATGGAAATATTCTCTTTTGAGTTTATATAAATGTTTAAATAAGATAAAAATAGAAGTTCAAGTGCTGATTTATGTCTATTTTGATGATTAAAGGTGATAAAAAGAACAGAAATGTTGCAGCCTACACAAATGAGAAACAGACTACTGACAGTCACTAGCTGTGTTCCCATTAAAGATGTGTGCAAAAATTTTAAATGTCAAAAAAACTTCACAGTTTTGCAAATACATTTAGTAAGAAATTTAAGATGACGTGAATAAGATTGGACATGGCTGTAAAACCACAAAGCTTTGCTTTTTTTCAAATTAGTTTTTAAGCCTCAAAAAGAGGCCTAAAGAAGCAAGCTGCTCAGATATTAATAGAAAATTGAGTGGAAGGAAAACATTGTCGAGAAAAGCGCACAGGCAACAGGAATTTCCACAGCTTTCAGAAAATTGCAAGACAAAACCAGTTGTGGAAGGAAAATGAACCTTGGCCTGTGACTGATGTCTGTGTTTCACAAGCCACCAAAGAGACACACAGGACACAGATTACAGCAGTCACATTCCTGGCGTTAAGCTTCTCCTGTACCAGAGACATCAGAAAGCATCCTTTCTGGTTCCAGTCTCAGTGGTTCATAGTATTCGCCATAGTCTTTGAAAATCAAGAATCCAGAGTCTGAATGAAGAGTCAAGAGGCAGAGAATCAAAGTTGCCTGAGTGTCCGTGTAAAGTTTTCAGTCTGCAATGATTTGGGTTGATCCTGTCATCTGTTGCTGTTATTTCACTGTGTTGAAATAAAGTACAGTTAGAGCAACATCCAGGAGATTTCCGAACACTTCCACCTTCATACAACTGATGAGTTTCATGGCATTATTGATTTCCCACTACGTGCTGTAATGATCATGGTGTCACTGTGTTTGATTGGCCGACAGACTGTCCTGATCTAAACTGTAGAAACTCTTAAAATATTCCACACACTCACCTTGTGAGTTTCCCCATTCGAAATGAATTAATGAAATAAACTCGCCTTTGAGCCATATTCTACTTTGTGATGCACTTGTGCACACAAACTATATCTGAGTGACGGACCTGATCTTTTTTAAATAAGGTTTTTATAGTTTGTACCTTGGTCTGTCACATTTTTAGAAACTCAAATTTTTGTGACCTTCTTTCAGATCTGAATGGGATGTGCAAAACTACCAGTATTCCGTCATCATCACCTGAAGTGGCAGATTATTTATTGTGAGTATTAAGTAAATTACTAAATGGGTTCTAAATATGAAATCTGTCTTTTCCCAGTCAGGAATCTTTCATTGTCCATAATCTCAATGAAAGTCATTTAACAGTAGAAAATTGCCATTATTGAATCCACCAGTCTGTTACATTATTGAAATAAATGCCAGATTTATGCTTGCATAGTCTGTAGATTCAAAGAGCAAAAGTTAAAATAACTCCACACTTACACCTGCAGTCTTTTTAAACATAAACTCTAGAAGCAGACTAGCATGTTTTACTTTTTGTTTAGATGCAACTTTGTGATGATATGGTTCATAATGCTGTTCTGTGTAGATATTTTGCAAACTAAACAAAAACTATTATTCCCGGGCTTTATAAACTTAGCACTTTGCTTCAAATGTTATTATCTTTAACTACTAGTGTTTCTGCTGCAGCCAATTGACTCTGGTTTACCGTGAAGTCATTGCAAAGTTTTGGATGGGGGTGGGGGAACTAGAGATAGATCAAGCCTTGCACAATAAAATGCAATGTTTTAAAAGTATATCTTAGGTACTGCACTCATAAAATCATATGAGTGCAGTACCTAAGATATACTAATATGATGGGTTTAATGAAAGACTATACTTCTAGATTTAAAATGCATGGGCTGGGCTCTAATTCAACACCTGGGGCCCAGATGGGAACAGCTCTAGCAAGAACAAACCTTTTTTTTTTTCCCTCACAATTTGAAGAGCAGCTTTGTTAGTAAAACAGTGAGGCAAAGGAGAGAAAGGAGGAAGGAAGGCAGGTGTTAGCCAGAGTGCTGAAAACATGTGATTATCTTTCTTCATTTTGGCAGCTGTGGTCAACAGAGATCTTCCCCATGCTGCAATTTAGACATAAGTCGAGCATAAATCAGCAGTCACAGACATGATTCATATATTTTGGGTTTTTGTACTTTTACAATTTATAAGGGAGATTTTGTATTGCAGCAGAGTTAAAAAAGAAAAAGAAAAAGAAAAAACACTTGTGTGAAGAAGAATCATTTGGTTGAGCTGTTGTAAAATTTATGTGCATAAAGTGACTGCAAGGTGCTTTCTGCAGCGATCACCGTTTCAACATAAACAAAAGCTTGCTGCCTTTCTGGCATTCGTGTGAAATAAATCCAGCACATCTTCTACTCTCTGGAAACAAACTACTATGTGTGATGTCTGAGAGGGATTTGTTGCTCATATTTTACTTTTTTTTGTATTTTTAATCGTAGAAAGTACACCGTGATCACCTCCCAAGAGCAGCGCCAAAGGTATAAAAACGATTTCAACGCAGAGTACAGCGAGTACCGGGGTCTGCATGCTCGAATAGAGGGGATCACCCGGCAGTTCACTGTGCTCGACAACGAGCTGAAACAGCTTCAACAAGGCACAGACAAGTACAAGGTACATACGAAACGAACACAAAGTAATGCTTAGAGGGAAGTCTGACAATAAGGCTAATAAAATGGTAAAGACGGGGTTCCTGCAAGCTTCAGAGATGTGTTTCATAATCATTCTTCACTTTAGGGGCCATTTATTCACTGCTGTTTCCACCCAAGTTTTTTCATTTGATGAATTTAACTGTCAAGACTTCTTTTTTGTCAGATCTTATTGTTCTGTGACAAAAAACAACTATAAACCCAAAATGAAGCAAACAATAAACCAGCAAATGGAATCAGCCAGTTTTCCTTTAACCACCTCTGACTGGTGACCAGCAAGTCACATGTTTCTCCCCATTTATTAGATGCATTTATTTTATTTATGGTAAAATTAATCTACCATAAGACCTACCATAGAGAAATTTATTTTCAACTGGATATATATATATGAATGCAGCCAAAATGTTAATAAGCATGACTTTATGTACGAGTCTGGTGCATCTAAAGAAATTGCTAATAAAAGTGCAGTCAGCCACAAAGTGAAAAAGATAGAGATAATTTATAGCTGTATTGCTCAAAACTGTCGGTGAAAAATGCTTTAAAGGCTCTAAAAATGTACTTTGGGGTGTTTTCATAACTTTATTATAAAGGATTGCAAAAATGAAACAATTATATATTCTGAACAATTTACAAGAGAACTGTGTGTAGATTAATACAACCTATCTCCTTTAGTTCAGTGAAAGTATTTCCTTGTTTTACTAGACAATAAGCAAAGGGAAGGAATGTGTCACATCCCAAAGTTGGACGTTGAAACCTACATGATTGTAAGCAAAGTGTGCATTGTGTATCTGCTTTGCATTTACACATCATGCAATAATAATTACTTACAAATTCAGCATTAGAATTTGAATTTTTCCATGCCAAATTTCTTACCTTTCACAGCTGCTGAATCCATATGTTTAGTGCATTGGGCTATCACCTCTGTGTGATACTGAAGGTGTAAGTCCTCTGGTTTTACGTTTAAAAATATTTTTCTATCTTCGTTTTCTATTCTGCAAGACTTAAAATAGACTTAACTAGGGCAGCCAGAGGATTCCTGACTGTCTTCAGGAACCAGTTTCAGACTTTTAAACAGTGGTAAAAAACGATAAATAGGGATGATCTTGTAATTCCTTCTGTTTAATTTGGTGCTTTTGCCCTCTGCGGTAGCAGCTGTTGTAGTCTTTCTTTCTCTTTTATAAATTTCTTTTTTTAGGAAGAATATTTGAATCAAAGTCACATTTAAGTAGACTTCTAGGGAAACATTTGTGCGAGAAAACCTTTCTTGATGCTCTTTTATCCATGATGGAGGAGTTTATGTCCATTCATCCTGTTTTCCTTCTTTGTTGATAAGTAAAAATTAGCCAATAGACAGTCTAAAATCAAACGACTGGAGGTATGTCAAAGATCAGGATCCGCACAAAGCAAAACATTTAGATAAATGGATAACAAATTATAAATTTGACGGCCATCTAAATTAATGTTTTGATTGTTTATTCTATGTTACAGGACTTTGTGTTTTTATGTTTGTTATGATGTAAAGCACTTTGAAACGCCTTGCTGCTGAAATGTGCTATACAAATAAAACTTGATTGATTGATTGATTTTCCAAACCAGGAAGAGATTAGTGCTCGTAACAGTTTAAAGTTATATGTTTAGGGAGTTCAACTCAAGCTGCTGTTGTTATTCACATCCTGTGCCTCTACGCAGAATCGTATGAACACATTCTAAAATCATTAGATATTGGATATTAAGTCATTAAAACTGGATAACTTTGAAGTAACAGGACTTGAGTCACATGCCAGAGCTGGAAAATTATTAATTTACGTAATCAAAGATTTTTTTTAAAGCTATAAACAAAGTAAATTTTTTATTTTTTTTTCCATTATTTGAACAGCCTTTATGAATCTTAGGAAATCTTAAATATAACCTTCAGAAACTTGCAGAAACCTTGTAAAGATTAAGGAAGTGCTGTTTCAATATTTCATATTTATTTATAATGCTCTTTATTTTTGTGTTTTCCCGACAGTCAATCCACAATCAGATACTTCAAGAGTATCATAAGATCAAAAAGGTAAAACATTTTTGCTGATTTTTATTTGAAGATAATGTGAGTCTGATCGCGCTGTGACTCTGTGCTTCTGTCTTCACAGACTAATCCAAATTATAGCCAAGAGAAGAACCGCTGTGAATATCTACACAACAAACTGGCTCATATAAAGAAACTTATCGCGGAGTACGATCATCAGCAACTTTAAACGTAGTCACTAGAGACCGTTTCCCTGTTATCCCTGGAAACCGGGCGGTTAAAGGGAAAACTCTGGATTCCTCTTCTACTAAAAAGAAACATCACGAAAGGACAAATCCCATGTGTTGGGGCAAGACGGGACACATGATCTCTTTTTCCTTAACCTTTCCCTGTTGTTTTTGTTTTTTTTCTTAAGGACGTTGTCCAGGTCTGAGCGTAGATAAAAGTGGATCCATAAATATTGCTCTTCAGCAGCCTTCCCTGCCTTTAATGCGCAACAGAGTCTTGAGAGTTCATTGTGAAATATTCCTACTTTCATGGGGGATTTTCCAAATTATCTTTCCTGCTTTTGAAACTGGATGAATTTGAACTCTGAGATGAAAACTGCAGATTGTGCACCAAAATTTGTTTTTGAATATTTAAGAAAAAAAAAAAGAAATGGTGACTAGCTCATGAGTTTTCTCCACATAATTGTATGCTCGCAAAGCTGAATCTTTTTAGTTTCCTATTTATTTTTTGTCATTTAACTTTGTTGGTGGGGGTGAAATTATTTTACACTCCTTTAAAAAGAAACAAAAACAAATCAGTGCTTAAAAAAAATGCTGTCTTTTATTTTGTCCTCAGATCATGATTGTCTGCCAGTATTTTACTATTCAGAAGCTGCCTTTCCCTTCTAATTGTCAATGTTGGCAATAGTATTCTTTCTCTTTGTAGAGATGCAGAAATTAGTATTTGAATCAAAAAACAAGAAATGCACAGAGTCGGACACTGGGTTTTGTGTTTGGCTTTTCTAAAAATCATAGAGATGTCTTAACAGAGGGGGGAAGAAGTTCTCATTCACCCTTGGAATGTAGATTTATTTTCTTAGAAGAGGTCTCTTCCCTGTCGTGTCGTTCTGCGGTGCTCCTTACAGCGGTGTTTCCTACGAGGCCACCTGTTGGCTCCTAATTGGTACTCTTTCAGGCTTTTGTAGCAACATACAATCTAAAGTTGTTGGAAAGAAGTCATTTTTCAGATCAGAGCTCATATCTTTTAAACCTATATGATCGTCGTTTGTTAAACCTTTACTGTATCTAAAAAAAGAGATGATATCCTTTTATTTTTTATTTTTTTGTCTGCTGTTTGACCCCCTTTCTAGTCCCATAAAGATGACTGTTAAGACGAAGCCATCGTTGTCCGTCGTCCCGATCCTTCACGTCGAAGGACCCCGAGTGTTTTTTATTTATTTATTTTTTTTGCCTTTTCAAAACGTGATGTCAACAATGATTAGTTCCTGAAAATGTCTCGCCCGAACCCACTAACGTCCTCGGAGAGGCCTTTCGAGAAGCAGCGGGGAGAGTCGACTTCAGCCGCTGAATTCATTTCTTGTATTGATCTTTTTATGTGAATATTACAAATCGGCACTTTCTCTCTCCTGATCTTGCTGTTACTGGAGTGGGAGGGGTTGTCCTAAAGACACTTTTTGTCTCTCAGAATGCATGCTAAATGAATGTTACAATGAGCAGTCTTTTAGCTTTACTTGGTTTAAAAAAAGAAGAAGAAAAAACTGCCCAAGAACATCAAAATCCAAGCAAAGGCATCGTCCGGCTGAATTGGCGCGTAATTGGTTGGCCGTGGCTCAGACCAGCATGTAAACCAAAGCGCTTATCAAGCAAAATGGCACAAAGCCCTTTCACCAAATGTTGGCAAAGAAGGATCTTACAGTATTTTTTTACTTCCTGTTTCATTTCTTCACTCTGTATAATTTATAACTCTGCACAACATGTCAAGAGGAAGTCAGAAAATGCTCACTCTGATTTTTTTTTTTGTTTTGTTTTTTCTGTTAACACTACATCAACTTTTATCAAAACGGTGTTGGATTGTGTGCCGCTGGATCCGGGTTTTGGATCAGAGACGTGAGCAGTCGGCACTTCACTTTAACCCAGAACCACAGCTGTTTAGCAAGGAATGCCTTTGTCCTCACTGTTGCTGTGTTTGGTTTGTAGTGCATCTCTGTTACGGCTCCAAATCCATTGTAGATGAGTTGATGGACGTGAGATGCTTTGAGCCAGTGGAGAGCAAACTTGTCAGTGAAAACATGCCAGCACAGTGCCACTGTTATGAGCTGATTGTGCCAAAATGACCTGTTGTATAGTTCTGTTTTTGATTATACACATGCTGCTGTGAAAGCAAGGAGGGCTTTGAAGATTAGTCATGAAATGTCACAGCTAAAATCCAAAGTATGCTTCTTCTACTTTTTTTTTTTCCTTTTGAGAACCATAAGGGACTGGGACTTAACGTGATTTTCGTTTCAATAAAACTCTTTAACACCCTCATGTGGGAAAATCAGAACCAGTTGTTGTATTTATTTTCACAGTTAGGCATTTAATTTAATTTCACAAAATTAAAGACCCCTAATTTTTTATGGATTTTGAAACTAAATATATTATGCCTTGCAAAAAGAATTAATTCCCCTTGAACTTTTTCCTCATCTTGTCATTTTTCAACTACAAATTACAATGTAAGTTGGGATTTTCTTTGATGCACAAAAGAACATACAACTGAAGGAAAAAACTCTATTTTTTCGTTTAAAAAAAAAAAAAAAAAAAGTTCAGTCAGAATAAAAGGAAATCTGTGATCATCTGTTTTCATGTCTTGCCATAGTTGTAACACATGAAAATGCTTTCGATTTAGGCCAGTGGTGCATCAACATTTTTTACCCTCAGGCCAAAATTGGGTTGAATAAGCTGAGGCCAAATTTTCTTTTAATCTTAAACATTTTTTTTTGTTGTGATTTTCTTTTTTTTTTCCCTGCTTAGAAATAATCACAATATTTTAGTCAATCAAAGTAGGAAAGAATAATTTATCTTTTCCTAAAAGAAAGGTGTTCAGTTTCCTTACTGTTTAGGTGGATTGATTTTCAATTTGTTTGCTCGATTACTGTCGGCATCAGAAACGAAACCCATGCTGTTTTCAGCAGAGGTTAATGAATGGCTGGGTCCAGGTCTGTGTGTTGCCCAAGCATTTTCCTTTTAAGATGTCAGTTTCTTTCTAAAAAACATCATCCTTAAACATGACGGCTTCATTTGCAGGAGGAACAAACGTTTACCGTTCGTTAGCTGTGCTTGGAGAGCCACATAAATATTTTGGGGATCGGATGATGGATTGAGCAGTTCTCAGATTTTCTCAAGTCAAACTCCTTCACAACTAAATATCCCTGACCTGCCAGGTGTGGTCAAGTCTTTTATTTTAGTCTTGCTCATTAATGGTTTCCTCTGGAGTTTATTTAGGGGTACCAGAATGATGAGGGTTTGCATGTAAATGCATGGCTCACTTCCAAAAACATTATTAGAACCATAAATTTCCTGTCATTCCAAAATCTAGTTCTGATTTGTGTCTGTATATAACTTAAATACTCAATTAATACATTGATATTTCTGGCTGCAACAACATGCGATGTATGCAGAGGAGGTACAACTTTTTTCTTTTTCCTTTTCTTGAGATTATGGTTTTTAGATTTTTTTTTTTTTTTAACCTCAAAGAAATCAATTTTTTCAAGCTCTGCTTTCAGAACTGCCTTGCTGATTAAAGTCACTGTGAGGAGAATGTTGTTACAGCTCATTTCCTGTAGATGGCAGCAGTTTCCCATTGTAACCTTGGTCGCATCACTTTTGTTCCTGCAAGTGTTGGATTACACATGAAACTTAAAAATACCTCCAGTCTCCTTCACTGCTGCATCTTGAGTGGAGTGGTAAAATGTAACAAATTGTTGACCTCAGCTCCCCACTGAGAGCTGACTGCATTGAAAAAGAGTTTTGTTTACCTCTCTGGTGTACACATATCTGATCATTATCTCACGGCCAGTAAATGTTTTTTTTTTTATATTATTTATTTATTAACAAAAACATTACCTGGCTGTTGGAAGCAAAAGATGCAATGCAGAGGGCAAGCCTCGCTGTAATCCGACACAGATCCCAGAAATCTTCACTTCAACTTGTGCTCCAATTGGCTCTCCCGTGCCTGAGCCCTGCTATGCTGGCTCCCATCCCAAAGTTGGCCTCCAAGCAGCTCGGGGAGCCGAAGGGGGCCCGGTCAGCGAGTTCACCATGGCAGGCTGCCTTTTCTTTCTCCCCAACATACAGCGCCATGTATACTGACATGTTTACACACACATCAGAGCTCCCCTCCCCTTCTGTGTTTCCGAGATTTTTTAAAGTTGTCAGACAGGATTTATTTTTGTCTGGATTTCTGTGCTGGTTCTGTTTGTGTAACTGAATTTATCTGAAAATTATTTAAAGTAACTGTACATTAGACTTTGGGTGTTTTGCTAGAGTTTAAAGGGAAGTAAACATTGATTTCTACACAGCCATTAAGTAATGATAAAAAAAAAAAAAAACATTTTCCTCTCTTTGTATTGCAAAGTGTCAAACAAGCAAGGACATTTCTATCTATTCACATATTTTAAAGCATTAGAAAAGGTCCATGCATATACATGTGACTGCAGTTAGAAGGGTAAAGCGTTGTCGTGAAATTTCTCAACTCTTAGACAGGGGCCAGGCCAAATAGTTCTCTACAAAAGGTCCTAATACAGCATGACAAATTGATTTTTTTTTTCTTACTTTTTTTTTTTTTTTTTTTTTACAAAAGAACCAGTGGCAGTGCTTCTCTCAGCATTTTAACACAAAGCGATGCATTGCATCAATGAGACCCCACACTGCCAGGTTTGACTGCTGGTAATTTTACTGGGATTGTATCACAATCTGCTTCAGTGATTTGTAGCGGAGCTTTGAGTGGAAGATCTAAACCTTGTGCCCACTCTGTATTCTCCTTACTTTTCCCCCTGGATATTACCTTTCTATTAATCTTGATCATTTGATGTGAGGCTTTCACTGTTGCGAGCCCCTGTTTGTCTGTGTGGATTATATTTGAGCGTATTTTTATGTTCATGATGTCACTTTCACATCTGATTTGGACTTATTTGTAACTCGAAACAATATGAGACTGATGATGCTAGTGTTTTGAAATGTTTGAGTAAATCACCCTTCATAGATACTCCGGTGTTTATATGATGGACTATAATCTGCGTTCACATCCCAGCTGCCCATGACTGAATCCCACTAAACAATATTGAATCTGATCTAGGATCACAACCTAACTTAGTCAGCTTCTTAAAAAAAAAAAAAAAATCTCCCTAATGTCTGTAATCCTTATTTATACGATTGCTGTAAAATCTATGGCCTTTAGCTGCAAAATCTACAACTGTGCATGAGAAGACGTGATTTTAGTGAGCATATTATTAAAACTAAACCCACCTCATTGTGGATGTTTTACAGCTGTGCAGATTACCTTTAATGTATTAATATAGCATCCAAATTGTAAACTGTGCACTGAGCACAGTTTATTCAATCGCACTAATTTGCTTCACAAATGCACGAGTCATCAATTTTGTGCAGATGCTGGAAGTGTTCATTATCAGTAGCAGCTGCACAAAGTTGTTAATGTTGATTTTCATCAACCTGCAAAACTGCCTGTGAGAAGAGCTGCACCTTATTTACTCTGTTAGTCGAAAAACACATTGCAGTTGTGTCAAGTAGAAAAACAGATTACCACTGACCTAATTTGAATTTTAACTTCTTTTTTTTGTCTAATTCATTTGTAAAATTAAAGGTTTTGTAGTGGATATCTGTTGTAATGGAAAATGATTGCGACACTGAAAATTGTCGAAGCTGACATCGGTATTTGTTTAGCAGAGTTTAACTTTTTTTTTTTTTTTGGAGGATAGTTCCCTCCTGTGACCTTTGATCATGCACATTGATCCCTTCTTCTTTGTTTGTATTTTCCAAAAGTCGTCTATGTATCCTCTACTGAATCCAATAAGGTTAAAGTGCTGACTATTGAATTTCTTCATGAATTTTTCTTCATTATGAAAAGTATAAAATAAGGGTGAGAGATCGCCTCTGTATTTATTTATTTATTTTACTGACTTTCTCATAACCTGATTAAACTTCACACAGACTGATAACGTCTATTGTATTTCTACATGTTTAAATAGGAATGTTTCAGCTTTGGGTTGATAAATATTTCTTTCTCTGGAACTTCCATGTATCTTTTTACGTACCTTAATCGTTCTGTGCTTCCCTTTTCCTGGTTAGCTTCTTCTGCAGGAGTTTTGGTGTCATCTGAGATCTCTGCCTGTTGCAACAGCTGAGTGTAGAACGTGATTAAAGGAAGATTCGGCCCATGGCAATTGGAGCTCACAAAATAAACATAAGCGAAAAATGTAGCAATAATTAGAGCCGCAGCATAAAGCCAAACATGCCACAATTAAATGAATCAAAATGTCCCCAAAGCATCAGCGGAGTGACATAGGGGCAGCCGGGAGATTCCAGGTAGATTCCAGGTAGATTTCAGAGATGCGCATTGCTCTTCATCCAGAGCTGGCCCAAGGTAATATGGGGTCTTAGACAGAAACTGAGGGGGCACAAGCAGGTCTTCTGACATACAGACAAAAAAATGTAAAAATTTAAATAAATAAATAAATCAATCAAAAAAGGCTCCAGGGGCATCAAGGATGAAAAGGATAAAAAGGGCAGGGGCTCAAACCCCATCCCCCCACCCCCCTCTGCACGTGCCTGATGGGTAGGATAATGAGTAAAGAAACTTTCACTAGGTGGAATTTGCAGCTGTTTGTTGCATGTTCTCAATTATCAGATTTTATTACTTTAAGTGAATGGAAATTACACATTGTGAAATATTTCAGCTTCACGCAAATAAACTATTCGGGTATTTTTGGAAAATAGTTGTGATGTCACGTCTCTCACGCAGTTCGGAAACAGTTGTAGGGCGCTCGTGCTCGTCGCTTTGGCTCACTCGCGCAGTCGTCACAGTCCTCCTCTCGTGCCAGTGGCCTCCTGCCATATTTATTCATGCCGGGCAAGATGGCGGCGGAACGGACGAGATGTTCCTGCCAGTGAGCACATAATAGGCGTTTTATAAATAATATTAAAACGAGCGGGATTCTTGCACACACTTGACTGCATCGCGTGTGTATTTTTCCCGTAGCGAGTGTGAGGGTCGTTTTTATTTTTCAAGTTTTCGCCGTTCCTCTCCCCCCCCTTACAAAATGTTCCCGTTGTGAGTCGCTCGCTTATCGAGCAGCTGGCTAACAGAGCAGTCAGGAGCTAGTTAGCTCTCTATCAGAGTGGAGAATGGGAGAAAAGCTGGAGCTCAAGCTCAAATCGCCGGTTGGAGCGGAACCCGCTGGTTATCCCTGGCCGTTACCAGTATACGTAAGTGATACCCTTCAGCACCAAGTTGGGGCAAATTTATGTTTAGTCTCATGATATTGTCTTTGTTAGCTGTGTTAGCCCTTGGCTAACCCTGGGTAACAGAAGAAGATGTATCTCGTCCGGGGGGACTTGGGTCACACTGGTCTGACAGTTGCAGGTTGTTTTTCTCCCGTTTGCCGTTAGGTTTTTTGAAAATCAAACATTTTACACTCTGTGCTGTAGGCGATGTAATTGTAATTTAGGGTGTAGTAACGAGGTTATTTGGGTGTAGTAACCGGTGACATTCAGTTGGACACTGTCAGATAAAAAATATTGTCTAAAATGATCGAGCCCAGGCTGTTATTTCAGTTCAAGTTCATTTAACTCTCATCTGGTTTTCCTCTTATGTGTTTTTACTCGTAGCATGAACGGATATAAGTATTTCTAACATTACTCTCTCTTTTCCATGCTGTTTGAATTGTAGAACCAGCATAGATCTATTTGTACTTAATGCATAGAAAAATTAAATGTTAGCCCCTGACTTCTGGTTTTGGTCAAAACAACTTCCTGCCTTGTCAGCGAAACACCAAACGAATGAATGTTGTTTTGATGAGTGTATGTGTATAGTCTCTGATATTGATCTATCTTATTTATGTCATTGCTGTTGTCATATTCTTGTAAAGCCGTTTAGTAGCATCGCTATGACTAAGAACTACTCATTTATTTTATATTGTAATCTCAGTGAACAATTGATGTCTTAACTAGCTCTTCTAATGCAGCTCTTGGTATACTAGACAAAAACAGTCTTTCATATCAGCTGGGCTTCCATGTAGGTGTCTGTATGTCAGGAGCTGGTGGCAGCTCACTCTTTCAACAGAAGCGGAAAAGAAGCTGGCAACAGTTGTGTTTTTAGTGGCTCAAGTTCAGATTTATAGTAAGTATGATGAGACAGCCAGTGCTGAGTTTCTCTGAATGCCTGGATAGGGTCTCTGTGTAGTTTATCTCTCTCCACCCACAGCGTTGTCTATCTAGTCAATCAAGTTATTTCAGTTTCGACAGTCAGTTCGTTTATTTCGTGATCAAAATATGCACTGAATGAGTTTTTTTTTTTTTTTTTCATTTGTCTTTTTTACTGAGTCATTAGCTTTTGCTGCCTCCGCTTTTGTCAACTTGCACAGTCCCGTGTTGTAAGCTTGAACTCAAAATCCAGGAATGTCAGGAATATAATGTCTTTTCCGATCTGCATGATAGCTGTTCACATGGAGACTAGTTGCCATGGATCAAATTAGAAACAGCTGATTTTTCTTTTTTTTTCATGGGATTCTTGAACATGGAGTTGATTCATACAGTGATCGCCTCATGTTTTTAGAGGAAAACACTCCCTCGCTCACTCTCTGCGCCCTCCTCACTTGTCCATGTGGTCAGATTTGTGCTATATCATTAGCAGGCTTGTTCCAATATTTGTTCTGTGATGTTTGTTCCACTCAAACTTACTTGTTAGGTTTTCTTTAATGAAATTAATTCCTGATAACTAAAGAGCCTCTTTAGTAAAAGCATGTTCCACACACACATAATTTAAGGCTAGTTATCTCACTCTCTCACAGACAACAAACACATTGCTGACTGGCTTTTAATGCGCTTGCTCCGATTGTTGGCGAATAAGGCGCATGGTTAGAACCAAGTCCAGATCTGTTTGTCCAGTTTAGCCCTTGTTTTTGTGTTCGCTCCATCTCACCATGTGTGCATTTGTAAATGCTTTCACATGAAGTCCACCTCCTCCGAAGTGTTGCAGCTCCTGTTCCATCTGGTTTTGGGTGGAGGCATTAAGAGGCCTCAAATGACATCTGAACGAGACACATCTAAAAGGTGTCTCAGTGCTGTTAAACACACACTACATTGTTCGCTGGCCACTCACCCTCACTGAAATATTTATGCAGCTTTTTATTTTCTGACATACTTTTAATTCTATTCAAAGTGTCAAACTAACCGTTCAAGGTCAGTTGACCTCCTCGTCATTGTAACCACATCGCTTATCTCTGAAGAGGTGCGAGAAGAGCTCTTTAGCTTAATTAATGCACATTTACGCTACTGTTTGGTTGTTTTGAGTTAGAGTAGTAGTTGGGTGTAAGCCTGCTTCAGTCATTTGTTCTTGTGAGCCGCTTAGTTACAAAGGGAAACAGTGTGTGGCATGAAGCCCCTGCACCCACTGTGTGCGTCACTCTGATTTGACAGGAGATTGACTGAAGAGTTTACTCTGTGTTGCATGCACAGGCGGAGTTGAACATGCATCAGTCAGCGCCACAGCTGGGAGGGAGATGGGAGGGTCTTCTGGTCTTTTTGTCTCTGGCTTGTCAGACAGTGTTTATTTTTAGCAGCAGCCCGCTGTTGGTGTTGCTGTGTGCTGTCTTCGTTTTAGCAGGTGACCTCCCCCTACTGCTTCTCTTTCTGCTGCACACAGTCATTTCCATGCCTTTGCATACCACTTACAGCTTCTGAACTCGAAGGTTTATATCTACTATACTATACAAAGCCATTTTTTCAAGAAAACCTATAGTTCATGCTGCTTTTTAGCTGCCTGGCTTGATGCTATAAGTGTAACTGTTGCATGCGGTACGATGCATATAGTATATCTGGTGTGCAGATGTCTTTAGTAGCTTTATAAAAGTTTGTGTGTGCATGCAGGTTTTATGTTTGGCAGACGTTTTGCGTAGTAGAGGCGGGCAGTATTGAGCGGGAAGCTGGGAACTCCGAGCTGTTAGCGCTTAGCCGTAGCTGCTGTGCCAGGCCGCAAAACTGTCCCGTTTCCCATCCTCTCTGTGGCTCTTCAGTTCCTCTAGTTTGTAGTTTTTATGAACGCGGCGTCTTTTTTCTTTAATCTGTTCTTGTATTCTGATGTTGTGCTCTCCGTCTTTTCTTGCTCTCCTTGGCAATGTTCTGGAACAGGAGACAGAAAGTGGGTCAGTGGGTCAGCGCAAGCGACGGGCTCAGCCTGACTGCACTCTGGATGAAACCCGAGCTCTGTTCCTCCTACAGAAAAGCTCAGATACTGCTAGTATTTCTAACTTTAGATTTGCTGGGTGCAACAAAAAAGAGTGCACATTTATTTTTGCCTCTTTTGGAACTGTTTTTTTTTTTTTTTAAGTGCATCTGAAAATTAGGTTGAAAGCTGGAGAACTTTGAGTGCATACACTCAAAGGGGCATCCACTTACTCAACTGTACTATGAGTAAACCCTTTTTAAGAGAGAGAAGTACACACAGTGTTAGAAGAAGAAACCAATTTTTGATTAAAGTTGCACTTTTAAGTTTAAGAGAGGCAACATGCTGTATGTAGAAAGTTGGATGAAGTAAAAAAAGATGGATTGGAGATCAGAAACATGACTGAAACTATGTCTGTCAAAGCCGTACTTGATTTTGGTAAAGGTTTAGAGTTGTGGATGAGTGATACTGCTTTAAAATTTTAAGTTTATATCTTCAAGTATTTATAGCAATGACAGGTGACAAAAAAAAAAAAAAACAGTCTGAAAAAGTCTTTTTGGCAATGGATCTAACGCTGTAGACTTTAGAGTCTGATAAGCACAAACACTGCTCTGATAATAAGATGAAGGACATCCTTTCACTGTAAAACCTGTGCAGGAGATGCTATCTGTTGCTTCCTTTCACTCTTCATCACATGAAATAGACTCTGTTACTAAGACTAAAGTCTCAGACCTGAAGTCCACGGTTTATAGGACACAGATCTAAGGTGCTTCTGAACTCTCTTATTTTTCTGACTCAACTCAAAAGTCTCAAACTTGAGTCATTGTCTCTCTTATGAGTTAAGTTGTCTCACTCCACCACCAAAGTGGCACAAATGTGATGATAAGCAACACTTTACAAAAAATTCAAATAAATCATATTTTGAATAAAAATGTATCACTTATTTGTGCTTGAATGGAAATCATCTGTTAAGCATAGTCGTCATCAGTTTGAGTTGATTGCTTGGTTTTATAACTCTGGATTGAAATAAACATCAAATTAAGTTGTTTTCTACTGAAATAAATTGTTTTGAAAGGCAATTTGAATATTATCTCTGCTTGTTAAAGCGCAACTGACCTAAACAATGCACAGATTGTGTTGCTGACTGACAAATCTAAACTTAATTGTTTATTAAACTGAAGCAATGAAATTTGTTTTTTAATCAGCGGATATAAAAAAGAGAAAAATTATGCACAGTGGGTCTCTTTTATATTTCCACTTCCATGTGTAAAAATATTTTTCATCAACAACTTTTACACAACTCTCAGTATCTTTCATTTACTCTCTTTCTTTTTTTTATATTTCACTGACCAGTTATGTTTCACTTCATAATAAAGCTTGTTTGAGTAATTCAAATCTTTTTAGTAATTGTTATCACATTTCCATATGTTTCAGGGTAATCGTGTACAGAAAAATCAGATCAGATTTAGTGTAAACACACACTAAGAGCTGCAAGTAGCTGCCAATACACTTGCAATTTCACATGATTTTTTATTATTCTTGTACAAATCAGTTATTATTAAAAACCTAAATAGACTAACAAAAGCATTGTACACTCATCATGAACTGCAAAACTGGTTGTGAATTTTAAAATTAGTTGCAATGTGGGACTGTGAAGACTTGCTAAGACTGTTTTCAGCTTTTAGAGCTCACTTTTGTGTTTTATTCCATATTCTTTGCACTCTGTTGATTTACAACCTGTCCGTTTCTATTTGCTATTTATTTTTGCTGTGAAAGAGAGTTTTTTTTTCTCTCTGTAGTATTTCTAAGGAGCTGTCTACATGTATGTACTGAATTCGCTCATTCAGTAGAAACGGAAAGCAAAGCTGGGAACAGTTTTGTGGTGTTTTTTAGTGGTGTAAGTGCACATTTATAGTAACTATGGTGAGACGCTCTGTGTTGACTGAAAGCGCTGTACTTCTCCGAATGCCTGAGTAGGGTCTCTTTGTAGTTCCTTTCTCTCCGCCCACACTGTAGTCTACCTCGTCAATCTAGTTCTTTCAGTTTCCTCAGTCAGTCCGTTTATGTCGTTATCAAAATATGCACCAAATGAGTTTTCTTGGGTTACTGAGTCACTTGCATTTTCCGCCTCCACGTTAACTGCATGCACGCTCTCGTGTCACATGGAGCCGAGAATGTCAGGAATTTAATATATTCCTGATCTGTTTTATATCGGGACTAGTTGTCTTGAGTTGAATTAGAAGCAGCTGATTCATGTGGAGTTCTGAAGCCATACGGTGCTCTCCTTCTGTTTTCAAAGGGAAACACTTCCTCTTTCCTCTCTCTCCCTCCTCACTTGTCCATATGGTCAGAACTGCAGGGAGGAAGATGTGCAACTGCTCCTGCTCTGCTGTATTCATAGAACAAAAAGGCTTGCACCAATGTAGGTATAAAGTATTTATTCCTATCAAATATCCTGGTGAGGTTTTCGTCTTGATTTTGTTGCAGCTAACTGCAGAACTGTCTCTTTAAAAACATGTTCCACCCACAGTAGTTTAGATTCGTTATCTCACCCACAGAGCATGAACACATTGCTGACTGTGTTTTGATATGCATGTTGCTTGCTCTGACTGTTGGAGAATAAGAGGTGGTTTTAGAACCAAGCCCATGTAAAAATGCCTTAATTAAACGATTGATCTGGTTCATCTGGTTTCATCCTGTTTTTTCCCCTATTCATCCACATCTGTGCGTCTAGATGCTTCCTTACAGTTGGCTTCTGGCCCATCTGGCTTTGGGTGGGGAACTAAAGGGCCTCATGCAACATCTAAAGAAAACACTGCTGTGCCAGTAAATATTAAAATTCTGTATTTAAATTAGGAATGCAAACAAATACAATTGATTGTTAAAAATTGGCTAATTGGATCAAAATTATTTCAGTTAGAGTAATAACTTCCATTTACCTTTCTTTAATGTTGTAGTGTGGCCACCATCCAGAAGAGGGTGCCGCTGGTCATTCTTAAGTGGAACAGTTAGAAGGGAAATAATTACGGTGGAGGCATCCCAGTGCAGGAAAGTGAAATGGTCCAAACAGAGTCAGGCGTGTGGTGGAAGATGCACTTCATGCAGCTCTGTTTCGAAATGTAAACACTTCTTAATTCTTGTCATCACCTTAATGGCACAAAATATTGCTAAAATATAATGTGTGTCTTTGTTTATATTTAGCATATTATAAAAAAAATTAGACCTTTATGTTAAAGCAAGACCCTCTTGATATGAGAGAAAATGTCAACTTATCAATCAATTGTTAGTCGATTGACATTATCGATCAGCTTTAGTCTCATTAATCAGTAACCAACATTTCTTATTTAAACTGTGAAGCCAACCTTTAGCTCAGTTATGTCAATGAGCATTGTGGTTCCAGGTTATATAAATTATCCAGTCACCTCCTTCAATAAAGACAGAAATGTAGAACGCAATAAATAAATAAATAAATGTAAGAGTAAATCGTCCCGTGTCGAATCAACTCTGTTCCATTTAAATACGAGATGTGTGTTAACACCTCTCTCCACTGCGTGAGACAATTCAGTGTGTGTGCTGAATAATGCTGTATAATATCCTGAATGCAGTCGTCTCTGCAACACCCATCTGTGCAATATTTCTATCCCAGAGTACTGCTTGGATGTGATATTTGGCAGGATTTCAGATGCTGCGGCGCATACCGATAATATATTTGGCCATCTGGATGAACTCAAGCTGCCTTTAATGCCCACATCTGATATATATTTTTAGTAGTAGGTGAGATGCCAAAACTCACAGGGTCTGGTGGGGACAATGTGTAGTAGTAAGGAAAGAAAAGAGATGCGAAGGTGTGGATTAATAGTTACAAGTGTCATATTCATAGTTCTGACTGATTCTGACTGAACAGAGAGGAAACTTTGCCTATCTGGTTCTGGTGATCTGGTGTTTCAGACAGATTTGGACTCTTTGAATAGCCAAAACAGTAACTTTCAATTATATCTTGTTATCTGCTAAATGAATTGCGAACGTGCCTTTCATTTTCTTTTCTTCCTCTTCTTTTTTTATTTTTTTGAAGGTTCTTACAGCTTTTGTTCTTCCTTTGACTCAACACCTCGCTGATATTGAGTCTGGAAAATGCTCAGCTTTGGTTTTCTGAGACATTGTTTATGCAGCTTTAAGTTTTGTTTTGCGTGGTCACGCAGCGTTTATAACTCAGAACCTTGATTTCGGCAAAACAAAACGTTCCTGAGAAATTAAATCTGGCCTCAGGAACTTTTTAGTTATGTCTGAGGTGGCTGTGTTTTCTGCTTCGAGTTTCTGTAATGAGAGGATGAATCAGACATAATAGATGTTGTGGGCATTTCACTCTAGTTGCAAAATACTATAATCAACATCCCATGTTTTGTATAATTAATACCCTTATTTTTGCTCGGACTGTTGTTTTCTTGAGCTTTTAATTATTTTCTGCTCATTTCGACGTTGGTAATTTGTGACCCAATTAAATTTAATATCTCAAATAGAGCGATGTGTCATGTTCGGGGTTTCATTATGCCTCGTCGCCTCTCTTTCAGGATAAACACCACGATGCTGCTCACGAAATCATCGAGACCATTCGGTGAGTGACATCACCAGCAGTCCCCCCACCCACTCACTGAACACTCCCACGCTCTCCTGATCAACTTGAGTGTCACGATCAATTTAGTGATAATCTTGTGCGTGGGTGTTTTTTTTTTTTTTTTTTTCTAGGTGGGTGTGTGAGGAAATCCCTGACCTCAAACTTGCAATGGAAAATTATGTTCTCATCGATTATGACACCAAGAGGTAAGTCTTGGGTTGCATCACTTTCAAAATTTACATTGATGTGAAATAAACTAAACCCTTGATATAAGCATTAAATAACAAACAGTCATGCTTACTACAGAGATGATAAACTGAGATAAACTTTGTAATCCCGCCGTCATATGATGACCATATGACGTCATCATATGGCGTCATATGGTCTTTCTTGTCTTTGCTGTCTTTCTTGCAGCTTTGAGAGCATGCAGAGACTTTGTGACAAGTACAACAGGGCCATTGACAGCATCCACCAGCTGGTGAGTCTACATGTGGGAACTTTCTCACTACCCTGTACGTGGAGTGAAAGTATTAGTCACGAGCAGGTGGGGAATATCGTGTCTGTGTGTTATTACTTCTTTCAGTCTCAGCTGTACCTGAGTGCTATTTGATAAATTCCCCCTCCCCCTGTTAATATTCGAGTTTCAAGACTTCAAACAAAATATCAAAGCAATGACTCTTTAGTGTTTCTTGTCACTTTGTCTTTAGTTTTGTTCATATAGTTTCAACACGTGCCGTATTTTTAGGCAGTGAAATGTTCTTCAATCTGTGGCAAGTTAATCGATTAAAAAATCTGGTTGTAGTGGAAGGGGACTACCCAGCCCATGAAGCTAAACAAGCGTCCTTCCAACGGGCTGCTGAGACATATCCTACAGCAGGTGTACAACCACTCAGTGACCGACCCTGAGAAGCTGAACAACTACGAACCCTTCTCCCCTGAGGTGTATGGAGAGACCTCATTCGACCTGGTGGCTCAGATCATCGATGAGATGGAAATGATGGAAGAAGACACATTTGTTGACCTTGGCAGTGGTTGGTCTAGTGCTTTACATAATGCTTCATTTAACGAGTCCACTGATTTTAAGCTTTTAGAACATTTGATTAAGCATTGATTTGTCTTTTTTACAGGAGTGGGGCAGGTGGTGCTGCAGGTTGCAGCAGCAACAAACTGTAAACACTACTATGGAGTAGAGAAAGCAGACATTCCAGCTAGCTATGCAGAGGTAACTGTGTAATTAGCACTCTGTTAGTATAACTTTTCAAATAGGGGGGAAAAAAAGACGGTGACTGTTTTGAATAAGTTAATTTAAGAAATTAAATTCAAAAAGTGAAACTTGTGTTATCAAGATTCATGACATATAAAGAAATATATTTCAAATGATTAGTCAATTTAATTTTCAAGATTATGTCTTGCAGCTAATGAAAACTCAAAATTCACTCAGATAATTTGAATATTGCAGCAAACTAATAAGAACTAGATTTTAACTACAGAACATCCAGACTCCTTTTGCATGAACTTCTGCCTCTGTGCTGCTGCGTGGTTTGGAATTACGAAATGTTCTGAAACTTCCAGGTAGACCGTTGCTCTAATTTTGGCCTTAAAAGAACTTAGTGGACCAACACCAGATAAAATAGCTCCCCATATTATCACTGACCGGAAATGTCACATTTTACCTCAAGCCATTTGTATTCCTTGAGGTACAAGCAATACAAGTCTTCCTCCAGACTCAGAGACTGTGATTTCCAAATAAAAAAAAGTCTAAATTTTCTTTCATCTGAAGAGGATTTGTGGTACTCAGAAGAACAGTCCACCTCAAACTCTGACTCCAGCACAGATCGACAAATTGTTTCAATATTCTCTGCTCTGAACCGGTTTTGTCAAGAGCCAGTGGAAGGTTTATGAAGACAAGCAGCTAATAAAAATTCTGTGAGTCATGTTTAAAAATATGTTTTGTCTAATTTAAGAGAAAAGAAAATACATTGCGCTTTAACAAGAAGAACAATTTGGATTAGTGTCAGAATAACACAATATCACCACCTCCTCTCTTCCTGCAGTTTATTTTGATGTTACCCATCATGGATTTTAAGTAGGTCAATGCGCCGCATACAGCTGCGCTCGCAGTCGATACTATTCCCTCAGTCTATAAAGGTCATTTCCAAATAGGTTCTTAAACTCTGTTTTTTTCTCATCAACAAGTGGCGCTAATAAGTCTTGCTAATAAACTGTTTGCATAATTCCTGTTTTCTGGTGCAGATGAGACATCAGCTGATTGGTGTTGTGAAGCTTTTACAAACACTATTGTTGTTTAAACTGTTAATAAATTAAAATAGTGATATTGGGGGAACTGTTTACAGCTGGTCTTTGAAAAATAGCGATTAAGTCTATTAAAAGACTCAGCCAGTCTTTACTGGCTGAGACTATTACAGTGACACATTGATGGGCCTCTGAGTCAGGACTTGGCAGTTTCTTTAGCAATGACCATGTTTGGTTTACCTCTTTTGTAGAAGGTCTTTTTCTTTTGACTGTGGCCAAAACAAAGTGTTTCTGGAGAGAGCCACCTCCTAATTGTTGTAATAGTTGTTCAGTGACTGGCATCTTTTTAATAACAATTTGACTGAATTTAGTTTACAGAATATTAATAAAAGAATCTTGTTTTCTGTTTGTAATCTATTATTTTTAATGACTTGGAGATTGTTTCTTTTCTCAGACCATGGATAAAGAGTTTAAAAAGTGGATGAGATGGTATGGGAAGAAGCATGGGGAGTACACAGTAAGTTCTGTGCTATTTGTTTTACTTCACGGATTTAGATTTTTTTTTTGTATTCAGGTTTTTTTATATTGTGTTTTTTCAGCTGGAGAGAGGCGATTTTCTGTCTGAAGAATGGAAAGAAAGGATAGCCACCACAAGGTATACATACAGGGTTGCTCACAGACACTTTTTATGTAGAATAAAAATATTAGTAATTCAGCAGAGGAGACTTCTTTTCACTTTACCAGGAAGTCTAACTCATTCATTTTTGAGTGTGGAAAAGTTAGGGTTAGTGTTCAGATTCTGGTCGTTATATTTATTTGTAATTTATGTAATTAAATCTCGTTAATTTTTGTTTACATACATGTGGACAAGCTGGAGTGATCATAATTTATATTTGAAACAGTTGTAGATTTTTGTAATAACATGCAAGCTTGTTGTTTTTCCTTCTTCTCCTCTTTTGTGATTATTTAGATCTCTTTCCCACTGTGACAAATAGCAGGATTTAACAGTGTCTATTAATCTGTGTATAAAATGATGTTGCATTATTATTTCTTAAATTTCTTCCATGAATGATTGATTTAACTTTTCTTTGTTTGGACCAAAATTCTAAAATATGTACTTCTCTGTCTGTTTTCCAGTATTATTTTTGTGAATAACTTTGCCTTTGGTCCAGAAGTAGATCACCAGCTGAAGGAGCGCTTTGCAAACATGAAGGAAGGTAAGTTCTCAATGAACCCTTTGCGGACAATGATGAGCCAGGGCTTCCAAAATCAACTTTTTTCAACATTTATTTTGTAAAAATCCGTGCTATTGTACTTAAAGTACCGACTGACAGCCCAGAAGAGATTACTTAGCTCAGAGCGGGACGGTACAGGCAGATGAAGACAGCCTGACTCCTCTACATCAACAGCCTCTACATTTGCGATCGAGTCATAAAAGTATCAGACCTGTCAGTTTTCAGAGACTGACAGGTCTGACAAAATCAAAGAGGTCTGTTTTTTAGTTTTTGTTCAATAAGCATCAGAGACTTTTGCTAAAAATGCTGGCGAACAAGAGAAAAGACAAAGTGAGAAATTCTGGTGGATCAGATCTCCAACGTTGTGATTCTTATGGTAAAAAAGGATTTTGACAGCAGATTAGAACGATTCGAGGGGTAAGTTTACTTATTTTACAACAAGCAGTGTTGAAGTCTGTGCTCCAGTGGGAGCTGTTGATTTAAAAAAAAAAAAGAAAATCCGTGCTGACTTCTTTCAATTGGGCAGAAGTTATTCAACAGATTTATTATGTATCAATAGACACTTTATTGACTCGATAACTATACATGAAGGTGAGAAATTAATTTTCTATGGTCACAGAAATGCATGGATGTAATATTGATAAATTATATAGATATTACATATCTATATGATATTGTTACTGTCATGTATAAATTATACTCATAGATGTTTTTATGTCCAAGCACAGCTGTATACTGGGAGAGCAACGCTCTAGAGAAAGGAGTGATAACGTTCCCCTCACCAAACAATATAGAAACCGTATATTTGATTTTGTGCTTATATTTTACTTAAATATACAAAATAGTTTGAATGTTCCACTGCTTTTACAACTCTGTGACTCAGTTGAATCTGTTTAGAGTACAAAAACAATTCATCCACTTAAATCCAGGCGTTTTTTACTAAAGAAATTTGCTCTACCCTTAAAACTAAGTTCTGTTTTTATAAAGCTGAACATGTGCTAAACAACCTTGAAGCAAAAATCTGGTCTCTTTATTCATAAACATTTTTGTTTATTTCTGCGAATCAACTCTATTGACCAATCTTTATATCCATCTGAAGTTCCATCTATAAATATCTAGTGATAAATAACGAGGATTCAAATTTGGCAGCAGAATTTACATTTACTAGCTAAATATTAGTCTTTTGTTTTTACAATTATTATTTCCTAAAGAGTTCAGTGTCAAGCAGTGGAATGTTTCTGTCCAGCATTCGCAATACGCAACATTATTTGTGTTCCTTATAGTTCAAAAAGGCAAAGGAATAACGACGTATGTTTAGTAAATGTTGGCTATGTAAATTAAAACAACGGATGGTGTTGGATAATTTTTTTAACCATATGTTATTTTACTAAACCCTTCTGTGTTTCAGCAATGTTGAAATGCTGTCTGAACTGTTTCCTGATGACTAATTTCTACTTTGTGTTTCCGACGCTGCATACAGGTTATTTATTTAATTAAATGCACATATTTATTATAGTTGCATTTTTTTTCTCCTTTCTTTTCAGGAGGCAAAATTGTGTCCTCCAAACCCTTTGCACCTTTAAATTTTCGAATCAACAGTCGAAACTTGAGCGGTAAGATTTCAGCATTTAACACTGAATTCATTGTTCTATTTCTGTTTTTGGTTACATGTGTTGCTTCTGTGTTGCAGATATTGGCACAATAATGCGCGTGGTGGAACTCTCTCCATTGAGGGGCTCGGTGTCGTGGACTGGAAAGCCGGTTTCCTACTACCTTCATACCATAGACCGCACTATAGTAAGCACCTAACGCTATCTCTTCCCTTTAATTGCAAGACAGAAAAATAGATATTGAACACTGAATGTTAGAGTAGTGCCTAATACATTAGAGCCAATGAATGGACTGAGTCTAACGCAGAGCCAACATAGGACTGTCACCGGTCCTGAGAATGAAAGCAGTTAAAGACCCAATGGTTTTCACAGATTATTGCTGATCAAAAAGCCGTCTGTGTGCCATTTCAGCAAATTGTTTAAGTCTAGTAGAGGGTGGAAAAAGCTGTTGTTAGTGGCATTTTATTTTTATTGGCTCATAAATCCCATTGTGACTGTGAATTGGCTTCAAATTGAGACAATTGTTACATTTTTTTAAAGGCTAATGGAAACACCAATGGACCACATTGTCCCTCCGACCCCCCATTCGGCAAAGAGAAAAACATTCTGTAAAGACGGTTCTCCCTGCGTTTTTCATGCCTCATTAGGTTATCCTGAGCTATTTCTGTAGCTATGCTGCCATAGGCTTAGGCTGCTGAAGGACAAACTAACCACTTTTCCTCACTTTGCTACTTTCGTCTTCTACTCTCTCACTTGCTTGCATTTTTTGCTGTTATTTCAACTGTCTAACTTGGTTTTTTTCTCTCAGTTTTTTTTTCTCTCAATAGAAGCTGCTCCGGCCTTCTGTTTGGCTGTGGTGCCTTCCTGGTGGAGAGCATCAGCTGAGATAATGCTCCCAACAACTAAACGTTCTTCTCCAATTAACTGTCTACTTTTCATCAACATAGACTGTACCCCTGGATCAGTGCTTCTGATTTTTGTGTTGTATCTGCTCTGTCCTCTCAAACCCCCAGTCAGCCATGGCAGATGGCCGCTCATACTGAGCCAGGTTCTGCTAGAGGTTTCTCCCTGTTAAAGGGGAGTGTTTCCTCTCCACTGTCGCTAAATGCATGCTCAGTATGAGGGATTGCTGTAAAGTCAACGACACAAAACAAGCGCTTGCCTACTGTCGCCATGCGCTCGTCCAAGAGGAGTGAATGCTGCAAGTCAATGACTCGATGCAATCTGCTTGGTTTCTTTAGACAGAAAACTTTTTTTAAATTAATTCAAATAATGACCTGAACTATTTGAGTTAGATCAATTAAAATGTATGGAGGATTGAACTGAAAGGACTGTTTTTGTAGAGTGCCTGGCGACAATGTGTTATGAATTGGCAATGTATAAATAAATTAAATTGAACCGAAAAGAAACACCAACATTACATGAAATGAATACATTTATAAGTAGTAACAATATATTTATCTAATATTTATATCTACCTTGTGTTTCAGCTTGAAAACTATTTTGCCAGTCTGAAGAATCCTAAACTCAGGGTGAGTTGCACCAGAATATTTGAGTTGTTTCTGTATTTGCGTAACTTTTTTTTTTTATTTTTTATTAAACGATTCATTGTTTTTACTTTCTGTTAGGAGGAGCAAGAGGCAGCTAGACGACGTCAACAAAAGGACACAAAGGACAGCAAAAGCAATAACACCACCCCCACAAAGCCTAAGGAGCAAAACAAGGTAAGACCAGTACCCATTTTTATTATGCCTGTCATACCTCTCTGTCAATCTACTGGACATGTCTGGGCTTGGTAGTTGCTAGAAAAATTTTAAACCCCTTTGGAATGAATAAGATCAGAGGCCACAAGCCAAGCCTTCTTGTCTAACATCAGTGTTTGACCTCAAGCATGAGAAAGATCCTGGAAAAATGGTCAAACATTTGCATTAATGGTTTAATCTACAAATTTGTGGAGTGTCTCTAAACACTTTATGTGTAAATCATGAAAGCGTATCGCAGAACTCATATAAATCATGGTCTGTGTCCAGCAGCAGCAGGACTCCGGTGGTGAGGAGGAGCGTCCTAGCCTGGTGACCGTGGTCAAGCCCCCTCCCAAACCCAGAAGAACTCGGCTGCTGGCCAAAGGTCGCAAGCTAAACAACAAGAAACGTGGTCGACCCAAGAAAGCCACCCCTGCGGCTGAGAAGAATAAGAAGAATCAGAGCGCATTAGATCTGCTGCATGCTAAGACCCTTTCTGCAGCACCACCTCAGGGTCAGTGGGCTCACACATCTTTTAACACACAATGCATATTGCCTTTGTAAAAAAAAAACTAACTAATGAAAGTTGTAATAACAATAAAATAATATTAGGCTCAATTGCAAATGTTCTTGTGTGTAGATGCATACCGGGCACCTCAGACTCCCTTCTACCAGCTACCTCCCAAGGTCCAGCACTATAATCCCAGTCAGCTGCTGATGAGCCCAACTCCTCCGGGTCTGCAACAACTACTTGGTAAGCTAATAATGACGCATACATTATGATTTGAAAAGGTTTATTCTGACCTTTTTTGATACTGGTCACTTTTATTCTCATGCTATTTTTTTTAGATGGTTTCTCTTAATATAGCTTTCTATAAAAGAATCCTTTGAGACAATAACAAATAACTGTCAAACGACAGTGAATTTTCTGAACCAAAATTGCAAAAATATAATGAATTTATTTATTTTTTTTCTGAACTCTCTGTTTTCCAGATAACATCAAAGTCCAGTACCTCCAATTTATGGCTCACATGAAGACTCCTCAGTATCGCTCCAATCTGCAGCAGCTTTTGGAGCAGGAGAAGGTAACTGGTCATGCTTGGAGCCATTCTGCATGTTTTCGTCACTGGCAACAAGAATCTCCCTCGACTCATTGACTTTGGTGTAAAGGTTGATATTCCATTTGACCTCAAGCTTGTTTCCATCTTCCACTCTTTTCCCAGGAAAAACACAGGGATTTGTCAGGTCAGGCAGAGCAGCTCCATTTGGTGTGTCAGTCTCACAAGGACAAGATTAAAGGACTCTTCCAAACCAAACTAGACGAGGTATGGGCATATTTGAACTCATAATATTTTGATGTCCACAGTAATAATGAATTTTTACTTCCTTTCCTGTACTTTCTAATTGCTAATGTTTCCAAAGCTGTATTAAATTGTTTTATCTATGACATGTCTTCAGCAATGCCTTTATCGCGCCTAAAAACAAAAGATCTCGGTTTTATTATTATTTTGTCAAGCTTCATTATTAAACAAATTACTTTCATTCATAGTAGGGATAAATGATTAATCATGATTAATCAATTATTGAATTTATACTCAGCTAATTTAGTAACACATTAATGGTTAAGTGGAGTATACAGATTTAAAAAAATAAAAAGCCATTTGCTGAATAATCCTTAATTGCAGCCCTAAGTTATAGTGAGAAAGACAATGGAGAATTCACATTTAAGGGCGTTTGGACTAATGGACTGAAACATTTTGATTCCTAGAATACCTAGAAGGACTACTCCTCTTTGCTCCATCTGTTTCAGGAACAATACTTGTGCTTAAAACTAATGCAGTATGAATTATATATTTTCTTAATCTGTTTGTGAACAGCTTGGAGTCAAAGCTCTGACTGTGGAGGATCTCATCCAGGCTCAGAAGGAGATATCAGCCCACAACCGTCAGCTAAAAGAGCAAACCAAGCAGCTTGAAAGAGAAATGGTTTTCTTGAGGGACCACAGTCTGCTTCTGGTGAGACCTCAGAGCCTGTTAACCTTGTTTTAACCTCCATTAAGTCACGGGTGCTGGCTCCCAATATATCAGAGGAAAACTCTGTTGTTACTTTCAGCTCAAGTCTCGATGTGAGGAGCTGAAGCTAGATTGGGGATCTTTGTGTTTGGAGAGTTTGTTGAAGGAGAAGCAGGCGCTGCGCAGACAGATTTCTGAGAAACAGAAGCACTGCTTGGAGTTGCAGGTAAACGCCACACCTCAATATTTGGACTTCATTTACAGCCGATAGAATGACTCCCCGTTCCTTCCCAAACCCTCCTGTCATTCTACGATTTTAGTCCAGAAAAATAACTTTTTAAGCTATGTGTTACGTTTGAACACAACCTAAACAAAGATGTCGAAAGTCAGACTTGGTTAGACTGACAGCTTTTCAGCCATATGTAGACCTCAGTCTACATGTAACAGTGTTATTGTTTTCATCTTTTACATTTCAACCTAATTTGCCTGTTTGGACAGAAAATCTCATTTATTCATTTACGCATTCATTTTTTATTTGATTGGGAAAAGCACATGTAGTTGTAAAGCAACCACTGCTCTGTGCACTGCTAAGATATTAAATAGACTACACATTAAAACCTGACATTAATGTACATTTCTTGGTAACTGCTTCGTAGATTTTCTAAAAACATTTAAATTTACAATGAATTTCAAATGAGCAGGTAAGTAAACATTTTAATGCACACTTTAAATAGCAATGGTTACTCATCCTCTATTTGTATTCAATGAAATGGTGATTGCAGGAGAATAAATATTATGAATGTTTAATATTCTTCAGATTCTGTTTTTGATTTTCACATTTCTGTGAAAACAAGTCACTACATGACTTTTCTTTTCTTGTTTTTTACCTAAGGTGTAATTCCTGAGTGTTTGGCTGTTGATGAATGCATGTTGTTCTTCCTAATGGTTCCCCCTGCTGCTTGTTTCCAGATTAGCATTGTTGAGCTGGAAAAGAGTCAAAGGCAACAGGAGCTGCTGCAGCTCAAATCCTACAGCCCTCGTGATAGCTCCCCCTACAGGAAGAGTCTGGAGTCACGAGGCTCCACCGACATGGACTCCTCTAGGTTCGGCCTGTCGTCGGCCCCAGCACTGAACGGCATCAGCCCGGAGCTTTCGGTCAACGGGACAGGCTCGCCGTGTTTCGACCGGGCTAATGCAAAAGCAGAGCTTTCTCGCTACCTTCCCATCTCTCCGGAACACGACGCAGTGGTCGCTGCCTCCGAGGCGCGACAGAGGCAGCAGAGCTCCTCCCAGCCTGATTACACTCGCTTCTCACCTGCCAAGATTGCCTTACGGAGGCACCTGAACCAAGACCCCACTGCTTCTGCTCACTTAAGAGGATCGGGCCTAATGATGCACAGGTGGGCTTCTCCTAAAAGCTTACTTGGAGTGAGAAAGATGTTGGCCACCTTCTGAATTTATCTCTATTTTTTTTAGGGAACTGGGAGGTGTTAACTCCCCTCATGGAACCAAACAAAACTGTCCTTCTCCCAATTCATCTGATTCTCAGTGTAATGTGAAAATCTCTGACAGGGTAAAAATTTAGTTTCTCTGTTTATTTAACTGATTTTTATTTGTGACTTTTCAGTTTTTAATTATTTCACTCTTTTTTATGTTATGTATCAGAATTATAGAATATCTTGAAATGGAGTAATATTCTACTATAGTGAAGTAGGAAACATTTAGTAATTTATTAAATCAATGCTATGTCTTCTAGATTAAGAATCAATATTCTAAAAATAATTTTATCTGCCACTACCCTGCAACTTTCAGATCCTTCCATTCTTCTCAAACACCTAAATCAAATGGCTGAATTGACGATGTAAACTGATTGTTGGAGCAGGAAATATTTGTCTTGTAAATGCTGCCATCTCCTGACTAAAAAATACTTTTACTTCAGTTGAGCACAACAGTGAAAATATATTGATAGTAATATTTCTCCAGTTTTTAAAGCTAGTTTTTACTAAATTTAAATTATTCTACCTACAAAAATATTACTTTTGGAATAAATGCTTTAGTGAATGAAACTAAAATGATCTTATTTGTTGTTGTCCAGGTTGGTAAGGAGAGGAGTCCGTCAGTTCAGGGTGACAGCATCACTAGCCTTCCCATCAGCATCCCTTTGAGTACTGTCCATCCCAGTAAACTTCCAGTCAGCATTCCGCTGGCCAGCGTGGTGCTGCCCAGTCGGGCTGAGAGACTTGTACGTTTTCTCAATTGCTACATTACAATATCTAGACATCTCTGCCCAACTTTTAGTATTAATAATTATTCACTTTCAAATAGTTAATACATGTGTCATGAACAAAAAAGTCCATGTTCAATTGCTACTGTTTATAGTTTGTTTAAATATTTGTTTCTGCCTTTTATCATTTCAGAGAAATACTCCCAGCCCTGTGTCTCAGTCAGGTCAGACTAATGGTAAGGATGATTCGATAAACAATCAGAATTTTTATTCCTAAATTATTGATAACTACAAGCTTTCTAAATGTTTCTTTGTAGCCCTCCTGACATTTAACTTATTAAAACTTGTACTTGTCCTTACTCCGATTCAATTTTTAGATAATTCGCTGATGTAAAAACTTGTAACATTAAGTCTTCTTCACTCTGTAGTAACATATACAAAGAAGAGTGCTGTCAGTGCTACCTGTTAGTTAGCTTGGAAAAATCTTAGATTTTTAGGTTTTTGAATAGTGGGTCAAGATCGCTGAGGTTGTAAAGTTCTCAAATCTGTTCTTCAACAGATTTTTACTGAATTATATGTGTATTTATCAACTTGAATCTGATGTGGCATATCTTATTTAAATTCAGAATATCTTTTAGGTATGTTCTTTGTCTGACTGTAGACTGTTCCATCTCTGCAGGATATTCATGTAGCTCAGGGCTAATGAATGGAGGTCCCCACCCTGAGGACCACAATGGTGCTTCTTTATCACCTCTTCCACACAGCAACAGTCCTTTGACAGGACCAATGGGTCGAGGTGGTCCCATCCAGAGCCCGTCGCTGAGCACCGGAGGGGTGCTCCACTATGCCGATGGACCCCCCAGGATTCTTCCCGAAGATGGAGCGGAGCGCCAAGGTGAGGCGTCCGACACGGATCTGCAAGACGACGACCCGGAGAGGAAGATTTTCTTGTCGTCTTCATCTCCATCTTTCTGTTTATCAGGCAACGGGATCTGTGTGGCTGGAGGATCACGCCTTCATCATCATGCTGGCTCGACCAAGCAGGGATACCACAGTAACCATGGGAACCACCACCACCAGTCTCCGAGCACGCAGCACGCACACACGCCAACACACACGTCATCCTCCCACAGCTTCGGCTCTCAGGAGGGGCGGAGGCGCGGGAGGAGAAAACGCGGCTCCACCGGGGCGGCGGCCAGCGGATCTCCGAAGAGACGCTCCTTCCCCGGGGTCAGCTCCAATAGCCACTCAACAGGATCCCCACTCAACATCAATTCCATGGTGAGTCACTAACGCACCTGGAAACATGACGTTGTAGTCCTCATGCTGTGGTTGTCAGTTTGAACTTTAAATGAAATTGTCTGAAGGAGCTTTTTTCACTGAATATTTTCTTGTTTACCTGACCAGGTGAACAACATCAACCAGCCTCTGGAAATCTCCGCCATTTCTTCTCCAGAACAATCAAGCCGCAGTCCCCACGGTCCCGACCTGGACCAGCCCCCCGTCTTGAAGAGAGAGCGCCCCCTGGAGCTCAATGGTACTGGTCGATACTCGACCGCTCCCAGCTCGGATGACGAGGACTCAGGATATCCTCCCGACAGCTCCAGTTCCCGGTAATGTAGCGCTTCGGCAATGACCACAAATGTTGCCTGAACTGTATCTGTTACAAGATGACTTCCTGGTCCTGGGTTTAGTTGCAGATTTTTTCTTTTTTCCATAATTTCTCCAGGTATTTTTTTGGCGTTTGCTTCTGCTGAGAAAATAATTGTTTTTAGAATGTTTTTTTTATTATTATTATTATTATTTAATATGATTCAGTTCTGGTTAAAGGGGACAAAAGGAAAATAAGTGAAAACATTTATATATTTTTGTTACTGAGCACTTTAAGACATCTCCTATATTGAAAACTGGTCACACTCATTGCTTAGATGTGATTTTTGACCCTTTTTCCCCCCACAAAAATTGCATTTAAAACCTAGAGGAAGTGGGAATCTTTCAATGCATTCTAATCTTCAGTTCTTATATTTCTAATTGTACATAAGCCAGATTACCAATTGGGTCATTCTAGCAGGTTCTTTCTCTGAAATCAATGTAGAGTTTTCTTGGCCTTGGTTTGGGACTATTGTGTTGCTCGGAAATCCAGACATGTTTCATCTTCAGATTCTTATCGAGAATATCTTGGTCGGTTCTCCATTCATCCTCCTTCACTTACAGGAAGTTTGCCAGTCCTGTGTGCTGCGACACAGCCACACTCTGTATGTTCCCATCTGCAGACTTCACTTCACTGATGTTTTAGGGGAGATGAGCAGAAGCAGCCTTTCTCCTAGCATGATGTGTTCACTGAAATCCAAACAGCTTTGGATTCGTCTGCCCAGACTGTGCTTTTCATTGTCAAACCTTTCAAACAAACTTCAGCGTGTTTTTGCTTCAGCAGTGAAATCAGTGACAGACCCAATATTACCAGAAAAAACATCTTAAAATTACATGAAAAAAGTCATTTAATGTTAAAAAAAAAAAAAAGGGGGCTTCTAGAATTATCTAACCTGAGCAGCTCGGTTTGAGCACTTTTGTTTGTGCAAAACACTGTCTATTTCAATTGTTTTAAAGTTTTGATACTAATAATAATTTGATGCTAATGTATGAAAAGATAAAGTTTATCCTTATCTGTAAAACCGATACCGTAGTTCATTCTCCTAATGTTACAAATTTGTTCTTGTAATACTATTAATTTATTCTCGTAACAAAAAATAAATAACCAGGCTCTCATATTCCATCAGAGTTCACCTGAACTCTAAGTCCAAATAAATTTAAGAAGCTTGTCGAACAAGATGGCTGGCCAAGGCATTCTCACATCACTGAACTTTAGAAACCCAAGGAGTGCATTGGTGGGGGGAAAAAAAATCCATATTTTCCAAAAATATGGAAATATTTTTGTCTAAAGCCTGTCATTAAAACTAAAGAATTCAGATTATTAAGTTTAATTCTCACCTTCTCATTTCATCATGCGAGTTGTACCACATGGCTCATGTTTGTTCTGTTTGTCCTTTCTCTTTTAGCATCGAAAGAAAAATAGCCACTATATCACTGGAGAGCAGAGATGGCCATGGGAGACTGGGTGACGGGGAACGAGGTAGGAAGAGAAAACCTCACGTTTTGGGAAATGTTTTGCTCATGTAGCCTTTAATTAGTTGTTAGGAAATCGACTGTCTTCTTTCCACCCAGGAAGGAAATCTGGTAGCAGCAGTGGTAACAGCACAGGCAGTGAGGCTTCCTCTTCATCCTTTTGTTCAAACAGCAAGTGGAAATCAACGTTTTCCCCCATATCAGACCCCAAGCAACCCAATTCAGACCTCAGGCAGGGGGGCTCCCCGTTCAGCACTGGGGGCTCGAGCCGAAGCACAGACTCTGACTCTGATTACAAGCAGCAGAATGGGAGGAAAGCAGGCGATGGGGATTCCTCCAGCTACATGACCCCCAACCCTTTCCTCAGTCAGGAGACGGGAACGTGGGCGGTAGCAAGCAATGGCATCCAGGGAGGGACTGCTTCGGACCAGCGGCAGGTCCTTCAGAAGCAGAAGGGCCCCCGCGACTGGGAGCTGAAGACCACCAGCAGCATGGCCAGTCAGAACCTCTTCATCGCCGCCGCTGCCGCCACCAGCGGAGGCGGCATTCTGAATGGGAAGGTTGGGGGCAGTCCTGTGGCGGTATCCTCAACCACTGGGTCAGTGATGGGGCAGTACCTGGGCTCCCAGTTCCCACTTGGAGGAGCCTCGGTCCTGCAGTCCTTGTTCGGGGCCCAGACGGGTGTCACTGTGAACGGGGCCTCCCGGCTCGTGAACGGACACGCTGCCCTCGGCGGCTTCTCCAGCGCAGGGCTGGCAGGGGGAGCAGCAGGAGGTGAGCATCACTGATTATTTAGCAGGTTATCATCAAATGTAGGAACAGTCAGAGTGAGGTCTTAGTTTTATGCATGAGAAAGGTGAGCGGAAACACAGCGTTGCTCTGTTTTTTGTTTTTTGTCTGAATGACAGACTTTCTGTGCTGCTTTGCTTCCTACATGAACTGGCTGCTTGAATGATGCAATTAGAAACACCCCGGGACAATGTTAGGAACGAATGAAGGAATTCTGTAACAAAAGTGAATAGAAAACTCAAAACAATTAACAAAAAAAGTTGAATGTTTTAATTCCTTGTCATTTTCCTGGGGTGTATATATTTGAGTTTGTATCAGAGTCAGTTTGCTAGAACCTGTTTCTTTGTAAATTAATTTAATCTCTTACAGGGCTGGGCATTTATCGTATCGTTTGTGATTTGTTGCAAAAAACTTCTTATGATAAGAATTTTGATTTATTAATTTCGAATAATGTTAATCAGTTATCACAAATTATCGCGATAAAATTCAAATTTCTTGGCCCACCCATTTTCTCTGAGTTTCTGCAGCTAGCAGTGGACTGACTCTGTTTTGCTTTTTTTGCCTGCTTGTCTCAGACTTGCCTGATGCTTGTGCTCAGCCCTTGCTTCTCTCTTTGTCCCCTCTCCTCGCTCTCTCCGCTGCTGTCATCTGCTCTGTCTTCTTCCGCTCTCTTGCCCGTTTCTGCTGTGTGATTTGCAGGTATTTTTCACCATGTGGTTCCCTCAGCGTCCTCCCATCAGTTTGGGGCGACGCTGTCCACCTCTGGAGGCCTCAGCTCTCTGCTTAGTCTCTCCTCCTCTTCCTCTGCCTCCACCCAAACCCAGCAGCACACCACCACTCCGCCTGCCCCCACGCGCCTCACTTCTGTGTCTTCATCCATCCCACTCTCGCCGTCCCAGGCCCAGCACAGCCGCACGCAGTCAGTGCTGCACAGCCCCTCCCCTCCCACTCTCTCGCTGCCCCCTCCACCGCCCCTTCACAGTGTCCCTTCCTCCTCTTCCTCCTCAGCCTCCACACACCCTGACGTCTCGTCATCTTCTAGATCAGACCCTCTCCACCCCTCGCGTCTGCCCCAGCCGTCTCTCCATCACCAGCGAATACACTTATCTCTCTCGCTTTCCATTACCACCTCCTCCACTGCTTCAACTTCTGTCTGCACCACTGTCGCTGCTTCCCCCTCCCTCCCCTCTTCGTCTCTGTCCACCTCATCCTCGTCTCGTCCATTCGCAGTGCACTACTCCCCCCGGCTGCCCCTACCCCCACCGCCGAGCGCCTCAGTCGGTGGGGGGAGCATGTGGAGGACTCAGGGCATGCATGGGCCCCACACTGCCGCCCAGGTCCCCGGCTCCCGGCCCAGATAGTGTTTGGGCCAAGGGGCAGTGGGGAGGAGGGGATGAAGAGGGGAAGAGCAGAGGGCGATCAGTGGGTGGATAGAGAAAGATAGGGAGAGAGAGAGACAGGATACCTGTTTTCCCTGTTTTTCTACCAGCTGTTGTTCAGAATGAACAAGGTAAGAAGAATAACAAATGTCTTGGGTGTTTTTATTTTTAATAATTTCAGAGTGTGTGTGTTGTTAAGGTATTCACACCCCTTGACCAGTCCATATTTTGTCAGGGTGCTGCAGCAATAATCTATGTATTTTAATAGGATTTTGTGTGAGACCTAAAAGTAGTGCATAACTTAAGTGCATGCTTCTCAAACTCTTTTGCACATAAGAACTGAAAAACATGGTATGCATTTTTGTTGTTTTGCTGCAACCTATCCAGTAAAAGAATTGATACACGGAGTAACAAACGTATCGCAATGCTGACAGCCAATGCCCTGAAATATTTGTCAAAGTTCTTAGCATTCGGCCTTGGCCTTCGTCTGGACCCCATCCCTGCTCTCATTTCTCTTGAGAATGTGTGATTCTTTAGAGAAAAAGTACAAATTATTCACTGGGATGTGTATTTCTAGATTCAACACATTCAACATTCAAAACTTTTTTAAAACGTTAAGCTTTGATTACTTGTCAATCTTATCAGCTTAAAAAAGTATAAAACTTTTGTAGCTTTTTTTTTTTTGTTTTTTGCTAAATTTGCAACACTGTTGCTTGAATTTAGTGTGCCTGTATAGGCCACTTCTTCTCAGCACTGCTGCCACCTATTGACTAGAGGCTCGCTTATGGAACAAGCACAAATACAGACACTTGTACTAAAACCTCCTGCCTTTTGTGCCACTTCCCACTACACGAGAATCGCTCAACCTACCCCATCCTTGGCCCGTCTTCTCATGTTCCTGTTTGTTTCCTTACATTCTCAAGCAGAACAGTTGGATTTATGCTTATTTTTTTTTTTTTTTATCTTTTATTTGTTTTACTGGTTTGGTGACTTTTGAAAGCAAATTGTTGCACTAGATGTCATTTGCATTGTACTTGAGTAGAAAATTGCTAATTTGTTCAAATGTTTGATAGCTTTCCACTTCAGATATTCACAACTTTCTGTTGTTTTATCACATAAAGTTGCGGTAAGCTCCATTAAATTGGTATTTGTACCATGACTAAATATGAGAAAGGCTCAAGGGGTGCAAAGATTCTCCCAAAGCACTGCCTGCTGCTTTGTTGTTGCTGTGTGAAATGTCCTGAGTGACCGACTGTGTCGTTTCTCTGTGTGCAACTGTTTCAGGTAATTGATGCGATCTACCTCAGCAACAATATAAACTATGCAAATGTCCAGGCGTGGACCAAGGCACACTCCTCATTTACTGGTGCTTCAAACTGTCTGCACTACCCAACCGCCTCCAAGACCGGCTTCTTACGGGGAAAATCTGGGACACGCACACACACACTCACACTAAGGACCACTGTGGTCACCTGGAGCAGAATCTGCAGTGAAGAGTCTTGTTTCCGTTTGATGAATGGAGATTTAAAATTTGAAAGTCAGCCATCAGAGCAAGAAATGACTGTATTAGTTTCATCTTAAAGGTGCTCAGATATAATTGTGGTAACAAGAAAGGAATAAAATCCTTTAGAAAAATGAAATCACAGCATGAAGCACACATCCTGTCAGCCTAATCAGGTGCCACCCTCCTTCCAAAGCTTCACTTCATGAGTGTGTGTGTGTGTCTGTGTGCGTGTGTGTGTGTGTGTTTGTACACTGAAACACACAACGCAGAGCCAGTTGACTGAACTGGGCTCAGATATCATGCAGCTTTGCCTCGCTGCATGCATGTTCTCTTATCCATTCTTCCCTATGAAGTTGAGCACGTGTTGCTTTTTTTTTTTTTTTTTTTAAAGAGTCTGAAGCAAGATGAGGATCATTTGGTTTAACTTCACACTGGATATTAGGATGCAAATGTTCCAGTCTTGGGTGGTTAATTTGACACCCTGATATGTTTTCTAAAAACCAAAAAAAAAGATCATTTTTAGTTCCTGATGCATTGATTATGAATTGAAATTCAGCTGGAGTCAAATTAAGACATTGGAATGAGGTGTGATAGACTGTATTTTCATCTAATATCAAGCACTTAGCATATCAGCAAAACTTACTTTGTGATGCTTATCACAGTTCAGACATTTCTTTTCTTAATAATTTAACTAATGAATGAAAAATATGGAAAACATCTATAGATGTTGCAACAATGTTCTGATTTTTAGTCCTAGGGGTTCACATTACTAGTCGAGTATGTTTCAATCTAAAAGGATGAAATTAAATTCACTAAGTCATGTGGCTCTCTGAGAAAGCAGCTGCTCTGTAGCAGCGGCTTGTTGTCTGAGTTTAGTTGGAAGTTTGTGAAAAAGCTTAAAAGCAGGTGTACAGAATTAGAGAATTCAACTAGTTTCTCTATTTATTAAGATTTCTGTTTCTAAGTCAGTTTAGTTAAGTCACACTACTACTTGGAATCATTTCTGCAGCCGGGTTTTTTTTGTTTTTTTTTAAACAGAACTTAAGCTAAATTTTGCCCTATTTATCTTTGCTGCGCTTGGTGAAAACAACCACGCACACATACACAGGCAGACATGCAAAACCCTCGCACACTGGCAAAAAAAAAAAAAAAAAAAAAAAAAAAATCTTTTTACAGTGACCACAAAGAACTACTGGACTCCCTTCACACATTTGTTTGCTTGTTAACTGTCTTTTTTTTTTATCGGTTTGTAAACAATGTTTGTACTGTGAATGTGATTCATTCTCCAACTGTATAGTTGTGAATAATTCAGAAGATTATTATTTATGCTGTCCGTCTCTCCTTTTTGCCTTGGTGTTTGTTCTTCACTCTGAATTGTGTTGACAAAGTAGAATGCAATAGTGTGTGTGCGTGCGTGCGTGTGTGTGTGTGTGTGTGTACTTGACTCACAGTCTGAAAACAATGGTGCTAAGTTTGGACTGTGCCTGATCTTATTTATTGTAAATAGAAATGAGAAAGAAAAAAAAACAACAATTTGAATACTTGGTGCTCTACACAGGGACATTCGTTAGGCCGAATATTTTGGCATTTCTTTTCTCATATTTAATATGCTATTGTCTCAGTTTTTAGCTTAGTGTACAGCAGTAGACGGCGCCTAATGATGATAAAGCTCTCCAGTAGCTGCCTCAGAGTCTGAGTAAATAGGTGTTGATGTTTCTCCTACAGAGGGTTTTCATATATAGTCAGACTGCTTTTTCTCTCAGAAGTGAGCTTCTTATCTCTCAGTGAATAAGACACACTGTTTTTTATATTTTTTGTTGTTGTAAGTCTCCATCAAAGTTTTATAAAGTATGTATCTATTTACATTACATCTATATAAGTAAATAAATATATATGTATATAGCTATATATATATATACATACATATATAGAGAGAGTAATGAGGGATGTTTGGTGCTCACATTCTGACCCTTATTTTCAGCCTGTTAAAACAGGAGGCTTGAAGCCAAGCTAAGCAAAGCATTACCACCTCGGGACCTTAAACATGGCAGCACAGCACCACCTGAATCCTCGTGATGTAAACAAGACAGGACTAGATACTCAAACTGTGTGTGTGTTCGTATTTAAGCGCTCACACACACACACACACCGGTGCTGTAGCTTGGACACGCTTCAAATCCAGCACTAGAACTGTTATCACTTTAATCAGGTGTTTTTAACTCTTTGTTTTCTTTGGTTTTGGACCCAGATTCTGCAGAAGAAAAAAAAAAAAAAAACAAGAAAGAAAGAAAATGGTGCTTCTGTTTCAATGCAACGTCACTTCAGTTTTTACTAACTCGATCTTTTACTGGTGCATAAAAACGCCACGTCGGCGTCTTCTCCCACACTTGTCCCTTGATCTCTTCCTGACGAGGCCGAACTTTGTCAAGTGACCGTGTTGTGTAACCGCGAACAGACATGCTGATGTAAAGTACTGTTGATGATCGAGAGCAGCAATGCTTCCTTTTAAACCTTATAGAGGAATTACACTTAAGCTCAGTTATGTGTGGGTGCTGTTTTTTTTTGTTTTTTTTTTCTTTCTCCCCACTCTTACTGGTGCATATCTAAGGGAAGAATATTGAAAGCTTTATAGTCAAAACCTCCTGTCCTGTGCACTCCCCATGTAAACCAATGTTCTCACATGTGAGTGTTTAAACGAACAGAAGTCAGTCATTTTCAGACGTAGTTAGAGACTAGTCCATTTGTTACCAGCACTGAGAGGTATTTTGTAATTATTGTTGATGCTGTTTGGATTATTATTTTTTTTTCTCTCTTCCTATTCTTGGTGTTTGATACAATTGCAGTTACATGTAATGCTTTCTATGGTGTATGCAGATTCCTGTCAGGTTTTATTACTACTATTCAGACGGACAGCACGGTGCTCTCCATCACTTAAAATAAAGAGTTGCAGCTTTTGATAGATCCTACCCTCCTCCTGTTTTATGGTTCCAACATGTTCAACCTGAGCTCACTTTGTTGCTTTTCGGATGGCCCAGTCCGACTCTTAGGGCTTTCCCTTGGAGGTGATTTGATGCATGTGCCACTAAGAAAAGTCTGTGCTACAAAAGGTTAAACGTGCGTAATACAGGTTTCAGTCAGTTTTGTAGTTACACGCGCAGTAATATTTGAAATTCAAGCTTTTTTTTTTTCTTTTGCAATACTCCTGGTACGTCTTTGGTAGATGAGTTTTTGCACTCAATGCTGTTTACTTCGAATCCTGCCAAAGGTCTTAACTCAGGAACCTTCCAACAGTTTTCTAGAAACAACTCTTTTTTTTTTTTTATAAAAGTGCATGGAGTCCAGAATCTAAGCTCAGGACAAATTAACTCTGTGAGCATGCTTTAAAGCAAAAAATAATAATAATAAATTGTCTGTGATGTCCTCAGACTGACTCCTACTGGTGCATGCGTCCACATTCCCAGGTGAAGTCGACCCCTTGTGAGTCGCTGTGACCTCCGAAAAGTTGTGAAATGTGCTTTTGACATCTTCCTCATCTCACAAATGCCTCTGTCTCGGGATGTGTCACCAAGAAGGAGGTTGGTCGTCCTCTCTGTCCAGGTCCCTTCACCTGTGTCGGGACGGGCAGCGTGGGACAGACGTAACCTCGCCGGTGCGGGTGGTGACTGATTGGTGAAGCCAGGGCAGGTTTGAGGTGCAATAATGGCAAACCTACTTTCCAAAAGGCCCTGGGTTTTTTCCTGAAACAATTGTTACTGTTTGATGTTGGTGCTTTTATCCTATGATGTACAAATAAAACAAATGGAATTAGTGGAGGGGTTTTTTTTCTTCTGCCTTTTATGTTTATTAATAAAAATGTTTCATATGATATTGACACATCTTGGTGTTCAGTGTATTTAATCCTGACTCGAATGTGTGTTTAATTGGGAGATGCATTGATTTTCAACAAAATGAATATCTGCCTGTATAAATACACAAGCAGGGTTTCTGAAGGATTCTAGGAATACCATTTGAAATCAAGACTTCAGATAAATTAAATTCACCTTCAGCAGGCGAAGTTAAATAAATTTTTTTTTTATGGTTTTGTACCCTGCTTCTACACCTTACAGCAAGGGTGTCCACAGAGGGCTGTTTGTGGCCCTCTTAATGATTTTATGTGGCCCCTTATCACAATGTCCTGCACTTTTTTTTTTTCTAATTTTACGGAAAAATTCTGTATTAAAAATAATGCTACAATGTGAGTGGTTCAACAAAAAAAAAAAAATTTAAAACATGTTTCTGCATTCATTTTACTTTTATAGTAAATATAACCACATACATCTGGCAACTTTAAGTGAAAAGGAGACTTGGCTGCTGCCATCCACTGATTAATACAGCAAGAGCTTTAGAAGAAAGGGATTTGCGTCATTTTCTTGTCGCTTATAATAAATCATTTTGTCTCCCTTAAAATAAAAACTCAAAATGCTTCATATGCTTGTCTTATTATAATGCAAGTGTACTAGAACCTTTTGTATGATTTGGATTTATTCATTTTCAGATCACTTTTTTTTTTTTTTACAACAATCTTAATATTTTGAACATGCAACCATGTTCAAGTCGTCATTTAGCGGATAACATAGAACAAGATACATTGACTTTATATTTTTAAATTTATAATAAATACATTTTCAGCTTCACAATTTTTGCCATGAGGGCAACTTTAACATGGACACTGTTGTGTTAGAGTAAACTTCATATTAATTTAATTTGGTGGTTTTTTGGCTTTGAGTGAATTTCTGGTTCCATGTGAAACCTTGTTAAAGGAACACTTTCTCATGAGTAAGTAGTGGATAATGCAACAAGAAAAGTTTTATTGTAGTTGTCTAACCATTTGTAAATTAGTTTCAGAAAATGGTTTATTTTATAAAACAGAACAAATGTCAAAAAGTGCAAATAAAAGATGTATCATCTGAATTACACAAAGGACTTTGGATAAAAAAATGAAGTTGTATTTAAGACTTTTAAGAATATCGACCCAAAAAAAAGCTTTGATTTTACGCACAAATTGCTGACTTAAGACTCCTTTCGCATTACTCCCAACTTTAATAAACTTTGTTGATTTGATTCAAATTAAGAGACCAAGAGAAAGCAGCGCATTGTTGTAAAGTGGAATGGAAATCATGCTTCCAAAATATGTTTCATAACTAAATTCCAAAAACAATGACATGCTTCCAGCCCCCCTTTTACGCTGATGGCCCATAGTCAGTCAGTAGTGTCTGCCTGCGTCTCATGAAGTCTCTTGGTCCAGGAACTCAGCTGGCGAATCAAGGTTAAAGTTATGGGGGAGTTTGAAGGAAGGTTAGATTATAGAACAATTTCCTCAGCTCTGAACACAGACAGACACTCTCCATCCAGTCCAACTGAGTTTGATTTATCTTCCAATAAGATTGGGCAAAGGTGTAAGTGACATGATCAAATTTCATGTTCATGGCACCAATTTAAAAAAGCACATCGCACCTTTCAGATTATTTGTAAGAACAGAAAAAAAAAATGCATTCAAAGCCGTTCGTCCTTGTTCTTCCATTTCACCACTGTGCTCTCTTATGAATAAATAACGTTGCCATTTTTCTGAGAAAGTGAAGCTTTCTCTCCTGCCTGGTGCGGACAGAGTAGCGATGTCCATGAATGGGTTGTGCCTTTATCTCTGGGATTCAGAGGCGCTTCATCAGCCCTGAGACCTTGACTGTCTGCAAAACAAGGCTGAATTGGTGAGAACCTGGAGGGAGTAACGTCTCTATAGGGAATCTGTTTCCCCTGTCTGCTACAATTTCAGATACTCCGTAGCCGGAACTATTTCACTGGATAACGTGGAAATAAAAACATTCCAGTATTTAGTTTTTTTATTATTATTTATTTATCTCCTTTTATTGTAATGTTTAATCAAATGATGCTAAAAAATTTTAAATTCGGTTCTGAAACTTCCAAAAGGAGAAATAAATTCCTTAATTGGTATCATTAAAAGTAGTAAGTGGAAACTTTTGATACACTACTATTATATTTGAATCCTGTGTTTGTTAGTTTGCAAATAATAGATTTGCAAACTTCCTTTAAACTCCAATTAAGCCATGCTGTGTTAAATATGCTGTGTTTCCTGGGAAATACTTTGTAGAATTGTAGATGTAATTTTTCCAACACTCGTAAGCTACATTGTGTACTACTTGGCAATGTTAGTTGAGAAAACGACACCTAATGTACACCATTCATCTGTGTTTGTTTCCACTTAAATCCTCCTTTTATGCTTGTTTTTGCTCTGACTTCTCAAAGTTAAAGATGTCAAACAAGCCGCCCCAACCTGCCTTCTGCCTTCCTGAGCGGTGAACATGTCAAGGACACATCAGCTGCCTTTTTTTTTTTTTTTCCTTTTTTAAACATTTCAGTGCCCCACTCCTCTTTTAGTGAGAAGGAAAAGGTGGGAGGATGTTACTCCCATCCGCCAGAGCTTGACCCAAACTAAATAGGCAGCTCAGAGACGTCTGACCGCACAGGTGTTCACGCCGGCAGTGAAACATGTTCTTGTTGATCCTGCTCTGGAGCCCTGCAGTAACAGGTCAGGCTGAGATGCGATGCGGCATATGCCCATATCTAGCTTGTTTGTTCTGCAGCTCTTCTGATTTGATCCCTACACATTCCAGCTTCCGCAGCACGTCGGGATGCCCCCTGCTTTGTGGACGACTTGGTGGCAGCTCTCCATGATGCCACGGGGGAAGACGGTGAACTTCTAGCCAGCAGCCCGGCTTCGTTTGGGATCTGCAGTGACTCCGACAGTTCATCCCGATCAGTCCTGTCAGAGCTCAGCGTAGGAATACGAAGGAACGACCGAAGAGGCCTGGAGGTTTTGGATCCGGCTGAAGGTATCGGCATCTACAATCTACAACCTTTTTTTTTGTTTTTTTAAAAGAGATGTTATTATTTTTGTCGTGCTTGCATGTTTTTTCTCCGCTAGTGCTCGTGTCAGACAAAGATGATCAGGAAAGCATCATGGTAACCTTTGACCTCCCGCAATCCCAATTATTGAAGCTGAAACCGGTGCTGGTCTTAGCTTTTCAAAGCCCCCCTGCAGATGGAGAGCTGAGCGTCACTTTCTCTAGTCAGTCTCTGCAGCCAAACACACAGGTACAGACAAGAAAAAACAAACAAAAAAACACTCTGTTGTAAAAATGTGGGACATTTTTTATGTGTTAAGAAAATGACCCATATCATGGCAAGTCCAAGAGTATTTGGGACCTCAAGCAGAATTTGATTTTGCACCCCTCTTCTAATTGATCACCAATAATTCTTCAGAATTGTCTAAGTTTGATTATCATGCCGTTAACTTAATGCATGGTTCGCTCGCAATTTAAAGTCATATAGTCTACATTGCAGAACGTAATTGACTTGACCATCAAGTTAATTACATCACATTATGTAGGAAAAAATACAGCATTGAGTAAATTTCAGAAATTGAATGTTTTTTGTTGTTGTTGTATTAGTCATAGAAGTTGTATGCAGTGTACAGTGTTTCAATGCAGACTATTAAAGTTGGCGCCTTTTCAATAATTTTTTCCTTCAAAGCACAAAAAAACTACCTTTTTTTGTTAGTTATTTTTAGTGAGCATCAGAAAACGTTTTGAGTGTCTATTAAATAATGGAATGCCTAATGAATTAATATATTCCTTGCTAGAATATTTGTCCATTTTGAAAAAGACAATAAGAATACATTTTATTAAGTTTGCTATCCATAAACATTGAAAGCATGTTTTTTGTTTTTAAAAAAAATTGGGTAATTCTGGAGTTGTTTTTTGGAACCCTAAGCAGCAGCAGCAGCTTAGTGTAAGATTCATCTTATTGTTTTTTGGATTTAATACCAATTTTTTTCCCCTCAGAAGTCACAGGTTTCACTGTGTTCTGACCACAAGGTTTTTTTCTAGTCTGCTTGCATTTCAGGGAGGACGTTGTACATCCTGCTAACAGGAAAATCATCTGAGGGAAATGTGGAACAGAAGTGGAATATGTCTGTTCAGGCAAAATCCCCTGGCACGAGTAAGACATAGCCTATTGTTTATTTCTGTTTTCAATGACTCGTGTGTCATCTCCGACCTCCTCATGTTTCCTGTCATGCAGGACAAAACCTGAAAGACGTCCTTATTGGTGGAAAATCAGGAAGCGACGTTCGCCTGACTCCGCTTCTGCTTTTCTCTGCAGAAATAGGAACCGATACGAGGCTGGTTTGGGTTTCATGTTCCTTCTTTCAAGTGATGTGGTGCTGGATTGAGTTCTCATTGTCATCTCTGTCTTAGACATGCAAACAGGTCGGGCTCGCCAGCGGCCTCGTCCCAGACAACTTCCCTCTCCTTCCTGTGTGAGCTGAGACGCTTCCTTGATGCCGGCCTGCCGCAGCAACACGTCAAGCCCCCTCTGCTGCGGCTCGAGTCCCTGCAGTCCCTTCCTCCCTTGGCTCTTGGCCTTTCCACCAGCGAGGCCATGCTGGCGGAGATCATCAACTCCTCTGCCCCGACTATCTTTTCCTTCAGCAGCTGGAGCTCCAGATTCCCAGTCCGTCCTGGAAAGCTGGCCCTCTCCCCTGCTCTGCTGGGGGAACTGGGGCAGAGACTGGAAACGAAGGAGGGGCAGATGAGGGAGTTGATAAGGCAGGGAATGGTGCCTCACAGAGCATCGGAGAAGCTGGAGAGGCTGATGCAGCTCAGTGCTTTTCAAAAGCAAGATTCATCAGCAGAAGGTGTGTGGAGGCAAAAGCATCAGCCTCTCGGTTCACATTGTTTAAGCCTGATATTAAATAAATAAATAAATAAATATCTTATTTTCCGTTTCAAACAGGAGAGAGCCAGTACTGTGCGTTCCTCCTCCTGAAGGCCCTGCAGACGGTGACCCGTGCGTACAACATACAGAGAAAACTGAGGGCCACCAGAGCAGGCCCTTCAACCAGGGGCCCCATCTGTGGGCTCGGGAGCCTCACTGTGTCCCTGGAAAAGCTCGTATTGGGTCCCCAGAGTGCCGACCTCAACAACTGCCGCGGCTCATGCGCGATTCCGCAAAACAACGGCAACAACCACGCCGTCCTCCTCACCTACCACATCGAGAGCGGCGACGTGACCGAACGGGGCCCCTGCTGCGTGCCGCTGGCCTACGACCCCCTGGAGGTGATAGACTGGAACGACGAGGGCAGCTTTCTCACGAGCAAGCCGAATATGGTGGCCAAGGAGTGCGGATGTCGCTAAAAGTGTTTCGGAATACCTGAACTATGTTCTTCAGACGGAAATAAATGTTGTGTTTTATTATTATTTTTGATGCATGCAGTATTTAAATAGTGCAGTAAATTCATATTATTTACATAGATTTCTTTAGCTTTTACTTTCAAGTAAATGTTTCACGATGCACGTCATATATATATTTTTTGTCTTAAAAAGCACAATCAAAGATAGTTAAATAGTAATTAAATGATAACACATTAAAAACACCATCTTCAAAGCCAGTGTGTTTTTTGTCATTTATTCTGGAGTCTGATGAGTCAGTTAAAGAAATGTGTAACTTTATATTTGTGTTTCACTCGTTAGCTTTCGGTTTCAGGATTGCTTTCTTCCCTATTGGCTTTTTTCTTCTTCGTATTGCTCCGACTTCTTCGGATCCCCACCAACTTGTGACAGTGTCCCATACGGAAAACTGAGGGCAGAAAATAGGAAACATTGATTCTAAGTGGCAAGGCAAAGATAGATAAAGCATGATGAATAATATAATACTCTGAAAAAAAAAAAAGATCTGTAGACAAGTGGTGGCCGGATGTGGGTCAATGATAATCACATCAAAACTACAAGCTTCAGCAAAATTACAGATTTTCTAAGCTGTTGTGTGACAGATGAGGGTGTGGCAGAGGCATTCAATCATGATTTAACACGAAGTTCCCATCTATTTTCCCATGTGAAATTATTTTTGTAAACATAAAAGCCTTTTACTTCATTTCAGGTATTGGCAGTCATGTTGTGAAAGTCTATCTTGAAATGAGTGTAACTTCCCAATTTTGCTCTTTAACACTTTTCAAGGAATGTCACCTTTCAAAATGCATTATGCCCATGTTTTTCCACATTTTATCAGGTAAGAAATACCAACTAATACAAAAATAGTGTTGTATTTTATATACAACAACCCAAAACAAGACAGTGCTTTATTTTAAACTGAAATGGAAATGATCTGACTACAGCTGCAAGTCTCTTGGGGAATGTAAAACAAAGTGAAATAAGATGCATTAAATTCCTTTCATTTCACAATTACACACTAATTAGTTGGTTTAGCACAAAAAATACCAACAAAATATACTGAAGTGTGGTTTTGTAACGTGATAGTCGGTTAAATGGCTTAAGGATTGCGAATATTTTAGTACTGTGAGTAATTTGCTGCTCAGGTGTTCACCATCAATAGGATGAAAATAATCCACTTTCAAGCTTTGTGTGAAATGTATCTCTAGAACCCCTAATCCTAAATATCTCTGTTTGGACAGAAAGAGTTACATAAAAAGGAACAGTGTTGGAGAGACAGAGCCTACCTGAGGTAGAGTGCCTGTTTGGAGACAGTCAACTAGATACCCGATACCCGTCTCCTCCACAAAATAATCCAGAGCTTCTAAAACACACAAATATAAAACACCCTCAACTCTGCTGAAACAAACTAGTTGAAGATTAGATAAGAGCTATCATTTGTTGTGTTTAAAATAAATAATACACCAATTTGCTACGGTAAATTCAGCCATAGCAGAATTTACTAAATATCTATGCTGTGGTTGAACCAATTATTGAAATAATAATAACAACAAAAAAAACAACAATATGGCAGCCTGAGATTGAACCATGTGTGTACATAAAATGAATAAAAGTGATGGCGAGCACTCACCGTGAACTTCATTTACTCCTGAGCTCACCAGAAGCACAACCAGCGCCACCACCAAACAGCGGTTCATCGTGAATCCCTTCCATGGATTTGGAACATCGCTCAAATTTTCAAGGGACAGAATCCGCTCATAAGACACTACGGAAAAACGGAAATACGTCAAAGAATTTGGAGTGATGTCCACACACCCCGACGGCTGTACATAGTGCACATTAGTATTACTTCTGATTGTTTTTTCTTTATTTGCTCCAGGCCGAACTTCTGAATTCTGAGAATTGGGATGAAACCTTGGTCCAAACTGAATCTGTTTTAAAAACAAATAATCAAACAAGTAAATTCTGATTTTCCTTTTGCAAACCATGCTTCAACAGCATAATTTAAAAGGGCTACATCAGGGCCTGCAAACACATGGAGCTATTAAAATTTGTTATACATTAGCCATGAGAAAGTACACATACCTGAGTTTCTCTTTACAAAGATGCAAGGGTCGGAAAAGTTATGATCCCTGTTTTGAGTCGAGTGGAGGGGAAGTGTCACACAAACCCTTCAACATGCCCCTGAGCTCCTTGACTGACAGCAACAGAAGAGAAGCAGGGGGTGGGGGGCGGCGAAACGAAGACAACATTGATGGTGCTCCCTAATACTTACCAGCAGTTGGAGAAGTGTGCTAGAAGTAGCAGTAGCATATCGAGCCTCACAAAGCTATTCATACCCTCTTGAACAATTTCACAATATGTTACAGCCCAAGACGTTAATAGCTATATTTATTGGGAGCGTTGTTTAATAGAGACATCAATTACACTTCTCAAGCCTCACCACAGAGGCTCAGTTGGTTTCAGGTCTTTGATCCATTTCAACACATGAATATTCAATGACAGCACTAGCTTTATGCTCAGGGTCATTGTTTTGCTGGAAAAGGAGCCTCTTCACCGGTCTCAAGTCTTTGACAGATTCTAACAGGTTTTCTTCCGAGTATTCTCTGTATCTAGTTTCATCCATCGTACCATCAGCTCTCCCAAGCTGCACTTTCCCATTTTACCTGCTCAATCACGAAGGCACAATATTTCAATACAACAACGTAGTGTGATTTTCAAAGAAAACGGATCAGGATATTGAAAGGACATTGTGCATTACCAAAAGAAAGGGACACAATGTGCCAAACTTTATAGGTCAATTTAATTCTACTTTCTTGGTCCACATATTATTATTATTATCATCATATTTCTATCTAAAAACTTCAAGCGGAGCTTTTAGTATTCTCAGCTTCAAGATTGGGATGTGGGACACGTTTCCTTCCAAAACACTTTCTGTTTAACCAGGTTTAATGCATGGGTGAAAACAGGCTCAGAAAATAACCTAACAGAGCTTTTACACAAACAAGAAGTCTCACTTTAAGTTGAACAGGAGGTATGTGTCTGAGTCTGGTGTATTTTTGGTCAAAACGTGTTTGTCCTTTAGTTACTTGCATTGAATTTTTCTTTAAATAATAATAGTTGCGCTTTATAATAATATTAATTACGTAAAAGTAGAAGTATATACAATAAAACTACTCATAAATGTATATTTTTCCAACATGTTTCTCAAAATATGGTTCAACACTATTAAAACTATATGTCATTTGCCATAAAAACAAATATATTTAGACAAAGCAAAACAAACTAAAAAGCACAAATATAGGAGTAATATATACAGTTTCACGGGATCATTTAAATGGTCTGATTGTCTCGTCCCGATACGTCACAGTGATCGGGACACTCCCCTGACTGATGAACCGCAGCGCGCAGCTCCGACTCTGGCATCAGCTGACGAGGAGCGGAGACGGAGCGAGCAGCCTGTGGCGGACGCTGGCCGGATGGTTAAATCCAACCTACAGACGATTTTGAATAGTCATTGTTTTGTAAGAGAAAAAGAAAGACCCGAGATGCCTGTTATTGAGCAGTCCAGTAATAAACCCGAAAGGTATGTCGGTGTCAGCTGTTTTAGAGGGGGGAAGCTAAATGCTAGGTTCTAAAAGCTGCGGCCTAAAGCAAGGTGTACTACTGTCTATTTACTGGAACGACTGGTACAAGTCATGTATGTTGTTCATAATAACACGATTTTATATGGTAGTTGACGCTCCTAAACAGTTGTCAGTATATTTTTTTATTTAACAAAAGTTTATAAATGATATATAAACATATAATTGATATACTTCATTGCAATTTTAAATATATACTGTACATTGGTAATCAGCAATTAGACAGACGTCACGTAACGTTGTTGACAGTCATTGCTCGTATTAGCCAGCTAATGCTAACCGAAGGGCTAATACGTGAAACGCAGCTGAAATTGTTAGCCCGATGCTAAGTGCTACATGCTAGCTGTTTGGAGCAAGATTAACTTTGAATTTATTTTTAATCGTCAAATGAAAAACGTTTAACGCTTAAATGATTGAATTGTAATGTAGTCACATCGCGGATACGGATAAAATTCTTCGTGTTGCGCCCACGCTTTGCTAACCTTTATTGGGTTATGTCATCGATGTTGTTTTTGTCGCTGCCATCATAAGAATGCGTTGTTCTCGGTAGTTGACACAAAAACACAACACTTGCGTTAAATTGTACAGTATGTCGTGGCGCTTTTGTATGAAAACACTTAGAAGACTATTATTTTATTTACTTTGTGAGTTTTATGCCAACCGACGTCGTGATGAGTCGTGTTTTACCTCATCTTTCTCACATGCTTACAAGAGCTTGGACGTTTTCCGAAAATCCCATTTAAGACAGATTTATTTATTTTGCAACTGGCCAACCAGGCGAAGGTACTCTGACTATTTTCAGCAACCCTTGTCTCCACCTGATTCTGATTTTGGCATCTCCAGTGATCAATATTCACTCGGCTTGTGGATTAGAGATGTCGGGGTTGATTAAAACGTTAACAGGGCGGATGAGCTCATTTGTGCCTTTGTCCGGATTCATGTTTTGTGTTTTATTAGTCCGTTTTTCCTGTTCTGTGTTGAGGCGTCGTTGCCCAGGTTCTGTTCTCACGGGATTTTATTCAGGCGATCTGTCCAGTTCTGACGTCTTTAAAAGCTCTCGAAGGAAATTTCCACTGCACTGCGAAAGGGGGTGGCATAAAGGACTCTGAGACAGCTAATGATACACAGTGTACATTTGCTCTTAGACGGTACAGTTACTATTGTTATCATAGCTTTAACCTTGACCAATTTTTCCACTGTATGTATTGATGGGTTATGCAACATTTTCATATGCCCAGTGTGCATTTTCAAAATGCTGTTAAAGTGTCCAGTGTTGGACATCAAATGAACATTGATTGTTTATGAAGGAAAAAGTCTCAAGTTTTATAATGACTATTTCTCAATCATGCCAACTTAATTGCCTTAAAGAATTGATTTTTTGCTATCAGTCTTTTGGCTGAGTCAGACTGGGGTTATGCAACCACTTGTGGTACATGCCAGAGCTTTTTTTTTTATTATTGAAATTAAGTAGTGCTTAGATACACAAGTGTGTCTGAAGGTTTGAGCTCACATTGAGTAATTAGGATTTTGTGGCTGATTTCTGTTCTCCGACTTTGACAGGCCAATTTTTGTTCCCATTTAAGAACTATAAATGACTACAGTGATCAATATTCACTCGGCTTGTGGATTATAGAACTAAATTTGGTTTAGTATTTCCCCTAATAAGTTTTATGATTTTCTAAATTCCATTTATTACAAAAGTATACACTAAAAAACACATGCTGTTTCATAGAAAGACAACCTAAATGTGTTTGGGTTGAATGTGTGTTTCTGTGCTTGAGTCCAGAGATGAGCGTTCCTTGAGTGGGTCACGTCAAACGTATGTGGACCCTTTTCCACAAGCAACACAGTTCAGTTCTGCTCTTCACAGTTTGGGCGGTTTTCCGTTCCAGTCAACAGCTCTAGTGGGTGGGGTGATCATGTAGATCATGTCGTTTGAGCAGTCCCACAGTCAGAAGAGCAGCGCGATGTGATCTGTGTGCAACACAACGCAAAAATAGTGAAAGTCAAAGCTAATTTTAATGTCTGCCATTGTCCTTAAAATGCCAAATCTCCTTCCTCAGCCGCTGTAGTGTGTTTACAAGCAGCAGGTCAGATTATTGTAAGGCAGTCACTGTTGAGATGCTATGATATTGACTATAGATCATGTCTTGCCCTCCATGTGAAAATCTCTAAAATAGGACTTTTAAAATTCAGCCCGATGTAAAAAATGTGACAAGTGCAACTAACAGTCTCTGATGGGTTTTCTCTCTAGAGAATGTAGATGCTTACTTTATCTTAATTCTTAGATTTTCTAAAGGTTGTAAACATTGTCCAAATCCAGCAAGTTCTCTAACAAACCGAGGTTGAAAGTTCAAATGAGTAAAAGGAGCACCATGACTTTTGTTCCGTCCCTAATTTCTATTATATGCAGAAATGTCAGAAAGAGTAGTTGCTTCTTTTTTTCTTTTTTTAAAGCTTTTTATCCCTGAATGTTATCTAAATTCATTTTTAAACACATCATTGTTATGGAAAATTGCTAACCTTAAATCTTTCCTCAATAACAGCATTCCACATGAGAGTTGTTATGTCTGGTGTGTTCACTGGTGGGGGGAAAAACGATTTTTAGTTTCTCAACGGCCAATCTGGTCAAGGCCAATTCAAGATGAAAATTTTATTTTGACTAACAGCTGTTTTTTTTTTTTTTTTTTTTCCCATCTCCACCTTAGATGGTTGCTCCTACTGGCCTCTTAATAACAAGGGCAAACGTTTTTGTCGAATGAGTTTTTCTTATTCTGACAGAAAAACATGGAAAGAAGCTGGAAAAGATACATTGGTCATGTAACATTAGTATTTGTTAATGATTACAACCTTGGTCTTAAATGTGCTAACACTACCATAGGAGAGTTTGATGGTTGGAATAATCTAATCTGACTGAGTTGAACTCTTATCTCAAAACCTTCAGTGTCTCAAATTATGTTTTACAAAATCTGATATTGCATTATAACATTGTCAGCCACGAGAATGAGTGTTTGCTGGTTTTAACACACCTACTCCAGATTTTGCACAGCTGTGACATTTGCGTTAGAGAGCGTCTTTGCGATGCTCCTAATGGATCTCGTTCCTAATAGAAACGGACTGATCGTCACGAACAGTGGAAAATAAATGTGGTAACACAAGCATTAGTGCTGAAAGCCAAGCTGAGTCAAAGAGCTGGGTGTTTCTTTTCGCTCCACTTTTCCATATGTTGAAAAGTGGAGCGACCTGTTTAGTCAAAGGAGAAAGTAGGCCAACGGTTAGACCTGCTGTACAGGACGTCATCCCTCGACAGTTTCAGGAATAAACTGAATGTACCACAGGAAAAATGGCAAAATGCAGCTTGGTTTGGTGGCGTTGGTATTTGCTTTTATAGTTTTCTAAGGATAGAGAAACAATAAAAAACAGTATGGAAATCTGTTTGTTTTCTGACTTTTTTTGTTTTCTACAAGAAATCTAGATTAAAAAAAATTAAGTAATTTAGTATAGGCTTTTGTCTTTCATCGTTGATTTGCCATAAAGTCATTTTTGACCTCAGCGGTTTGTTTTTAAGTGCCTGAGAAGCTCTAGATAAGGGAGCTTGTTTGCAACTTTTTAGACGGCTTTAAGTGTTGCTTTAAACCGGACATTTAGGTCCAAAAACTGCAGGCTTAAAGCCTTCAAATAATTAGCTTGCAATTTTAGATATGCAACAACACATTTACGTGTTAGACATTTTAAAATTCAGCCCAAATGTCTAAAAACAGTGAAATGGGCTTTTACAGCCTGATTTATGCAGATAAGTCCCCACTGCTGTATACTAGAGGATTAAACACTTATATTAAAAACATGTTAAGTGTGACAAAACCAACTTTGAATGCCCAAAGTGTGAAATTTTAAAATAAAATAAAATGTAGGAACCCTGACGTTATTCTTGTTGGATGAGCATAGCAGTAAGTTTCAATAGAAGAAAAAGGTCATTAAGGGCTAAAGGACTATATTCAGTTTTTAGCTAATATTTCACTGAAAGGTGACTCAACTGGGAACTCTTCTTTTTAATTAGTCACTACAGAAGTGGCAGTCTAACATAAACTAACTTCCTGTCTGGGATGTTAATGTGCTTTTTTCAAATTTCACGAGTCAACATGTAGAAATGTGTGTCTCTTTTAAAAAGAACAGTCGCTGATTGAACTCTGTCCGTCACGTGTTATCTGGTGTTTATTAACTTACGTTAAGCAAATGTTTTACAGTCATACGTCTCTCCGTTGTGCAATGAACACAAAACCTCCTGTCTGCATTGCAAGTTTGGTTTGTGAGCATCTGAAGACTTCACTTACGATGGCTCCGTCTTTGTGTGCATCTGTGTCACTCTCCAGTATCTCCAGTCCCAGGAGGTGCTCCCACTGTTGCAGTAACCCGTGTCCGGGGCCTCTGTGGTGCTCCTGATGCCCCTCACCCACCCCTGAAGATCCCAGGTGGGCGAGGGAATGACCAGCGGGATCGCAATCTTTCAGCTACGCTATTCTACTCTGTACGTGGAACAAGTTTTTTTTTTTTTTCTTTCTTTCTTTCAGGCAATATTTTTCTTTTGTGGCGTCTCATCTTTATTTCTCTCCTTAGGATGCTCATTTGTTGGTTCTTGAAGAGTCTCCCCCTGCAAACAGCAGAGTGCGTTTCTTGCTCTTTGAGCCCCGCCGCACTGAAGGCAAACATTGTGTCTGGAGGGCTGCGCTAAAGGGGGGAAACCTTTATGTGGAAATCCCTTCTGGAGCTTTGCCTGAAGGCAGCAAAGACAGGTCAGGAGGAGTAAATGCATCTTTTTCTGCATCTGTGCAGGAACTCGGGTTTTCTTCAACAAATTAAATAGAAGTGACGTTGATCTTTGCTGAAGCTGATTGCTGTTATTGTTTTAGTTTGTGACTAAAGTCAGGCCTTTACTGTTTGGTTTTTTGTTTGTACTGTACTAACATAAATATAAAATGGGTAATGTGCAAAGAAGTATTTCACCAAAATAGATTTGGATAATTATTAGTAAAATGTGCTGTTTTCAGTCATAAACCTGTATAAGGAGTATTGTGATTACCTCAGAGTTCTTAATCCTTTAATAATTTTTATTTTTTCCAACAGTTTTGCACTTTTGCTGGAATTTGCAGAAGAACAGCTACAGGCTGACCATGTTTTCATCTGCTTTCACAAGAACCGTGACGACAGAGGTGAGATGATATCTGTGTGGCTTTGTTTTAACAAATAACTATTGCTTCATAATAAACCACTTTGGCTGACAGCAAAGTTTATCACAGAAACACTTTGAAAAATAATGTACAGAAATACTAAAATATATTTGATCAGTTTAAACACATTTTGTTTGTGATATAAAACTTATTTTTCTGGTTTTCCTGTGTTTAAAATTAAATGTTTTCAGTTTATATAAAAAGTAAATGTTAAATTTAATGTTTCTTTTCAATAAATGTGGGATAATTCCACTAAGTCCAATTTAATGCTTCTCAAAAGTGAGAGCAAATTAGTTGCTGCTTGATGTAGGTTAGATTATAAAAAGTACAGGTAAAGAATTATTTTGTTAAAATGAATTTTAGTAACCAAATGTAGCTTTTGCTGTACAACAATTTTTTTTTTCTGTTTCTAAAACTGTTGAATTATTTTTATGTGTACTCTGTGTTGTGTTTAATGTACTTTTACTCTGAGAGAGCTTTATATGTTTCTAAGTGTTGACGCTGTATTGAGGTCATACTAACGAATGTCTCTTCCCTCGCTGTTTCTCCTCAGCATCCTTGCTGCGTACGTTCAGTTTCCTGGGCTTTGAGATTGTTAGACCGGGTCATCCTCTCGTCCCCTCCCGACCTGACGCTTTCTTCATGGCTTACAGCATCGAGCGAGACTCCTCCGATGACGAATAAAATAACGCTGAGCAGTTACAAATGTTTGTTCCTATTTCAATCAACACCGACATCAGTTCTGAAAATGAGTACATTCTAGTCATTAAGTGTGGTTGAGGTTGGTGGTTTTTCTTTTGCCTTTACCTACTGCGTGCTGTGTTTCAGTAAAAGTTGCACTAGAGTTAAGTTGTTAAGTAGAGCAGGAATGTAAAGCAGAAAGCCTGCATGATATCCGGGCATTACATCCTCACCACCGTTTAATAATGTTCTTGTCCATCCTACCCCTGATTCCTGAATATCTCCACAGTATATTTAAGATAAATTGAAATCGTACTCATGTAAGTAGATGTTTTGATAGTAATTATCAGTTGATTTATTTTTATTTTTTTCCTGTTAATTTTTTTTTAATGTGTGCATGGTTTTAGTTTGTTTTGATTCACTTGGTAGAGATCTGCATGTTGTAACGACTAAATAAAAGTGCTCACCTTAACATGTGGTCGGCTGAGTAATGTCGGTGAAAGCTTGACAAAGTCAAGGATTTTAGGTGATGCAGTGTGTGGGGTCAAATTTACAGATGGGGGAGTTTATCATGTGGATACTATTGTTTTGTAATGTGAAGCTTGAAGGAAGATATTTTTAAAAAAAATTAATTTGGGGTTAAATGTAGCATAATAAGCTGTACAGTGCTGATCGAAGGATTCTATGCACTCATGGGCATGAAGTCCATCATTTTGAGCTTTGAATGCTTCTCTTTACATTTTTTTTCAAATTGGCAAGGTTTGCATGCAGGTTTTTGTATATGTGTACTACACTAATAGTTTAGATATCCTTTAGCACACTGTAGAGAACGCCAACAGAAATACCCAACCTCCGGCTGGATATTTAACAATTCTTCACAACAGAAATGGTAGAGTTAATTCAAATCGATTGGTTTCCTGGTAGAGACCTGACTATCAAGCTATAAAATATTCACAGGCTTAATCCTAAGGTTGATTTGCCCAGAACCGAGTTTGACGTGTGTTTGGAGTTGATGAATTTCAAGGTAGTCTTCATATTTTTTCATGTCATGCTTGACAGCAGGTACATTGTGCTTCGATTTGAAAGCAAGGAGCAGTAATGTCCAAGCGTCTTATTAAGCTGAGGTGAATGTACCATTTGTCACAATGTCAAAATTTTCAGCCAGAATTATACTAGAAGCTTCATGGTTACAAAAAGTGTTTGCTTCTTTACATATTTTGAGGAGAGGTGTGCAATTTAGATGAAACATTAATTTAAATGTATTCATCATATACTTTGTTTTTTAGATCTGTATTACAATTTGACCCTGTGTGTTTAAGAAATATACAAAGTTCAAATGCATAATTTAAATAAAACAGAGTGTATGTAAACGTCTGGCCAGCGCTGTATAGTTAACCATTTCTATTTTAATTCACTGAAAAGGTTCTGCAGCTACATTCAGGGAGGTAAAGCAGTGTGTTCTTGCTTTGCATTGTAGCAGCATTTCTGTTGATTTATTGATAAGTGCAAATTAGATATTAAATACATGAGATCACTAACAGGCTTGCTCAGTTAAAGGATCTCATCTCTTTGATATTTATTTTAACAAGTTCAAAATTTTATCAGACCAGTTTACATCAATATGAACAGAGGAGCTAAAGCAAGGATGAACCTCTCTGAAAGTAGTTTGTCCTCTGCAGCCGATGGATTCTAAAAATATCCTGATAAACTCAGCTCAGGATGTTGGAAAGCTGCATAGCCGCACCCATTACTGTTTCAGAATCAGTAAATGGCAGATACTTCAGACACATGCAGTCCTCCCAGTCCACACCAGGCTGATCCTCAATCAGTCCCACCTCTGCCAGCTTCATCACCAGCAGGGCTCGCTTGACAGTCAGCCAGTTCTGCACAGCCGTGACCGAGGAGCCTCTGTGGTTGGATATGGAGACCCGGGGCCCCCACAGGAGCACCTGCAGCATGGCTATCATGTCCGTCATCTGGGGGCCGCTCTCGCTCTGAAGCAGAGAGGACAAATGAAGAAGCCCCGTTCGGCATACAGACACAGAGGGGTCTTTGTGGGTTTCATGTGGGCGCAGGCAGAACTGAATTAGGGCTCCAATTTGGCATTTAATGGAGGTCAGTGCCTGAGGGGTCAAAGCAGCAGACTGTGGTGTCACTAGCACACGAGGACATCCATATTTCTTCCATAACTCCTGCACCCAACCTATTTGACCGTCCTGTTCCAGCACATCCCCCCCTTTACGTCTCTGCCTGCCGGGCCAGACCAGAAGGATCTCTCTGGGTCTGAGCTCAGCTGCAGCAGCACTGTTGCTGTGCAGGTGGTGTGTGCCCATTAGGACCTGCAGCACCAGAACACACACCTGTCTGTTGTAATTCTGACAGTCGCTGGACTGCGCCAAGCAGCTGTCCTGAACAAAATCCTCCAGGGTGGCGTGTGGCAGATCACGTTCCACCCTCACACAGTGTCCTCTCTGAAGGAGAGAGTTAACTGTGCGAGACGTCGCCACGCTGGGACAACAAGGTGCTTTCTCATCGCTGCCTCCGTCTGGTGGATCAGGAGCCCTGCAGTCTGACTCTCCAGTGGTCGAAAGATCTTGCGTTGCGTTGGTTTTGCTTTCCTTATCAATGCTTGGTTGAAAATAAGCGATGACATCTTGCACATTCGCATGCAGGCTTTCTTTGTTACGAGTTGATGGCGTGTTCTTCGGCCCTTTGCATGCCTACACAACACATAACAGGACAATATGCACTCATTGCTTCAAAGTCTTTTGCAATTCTGTGATAAACGTGACACGAAAGAGGTCTGTATCTGCAGCTGGTGTAACTGTTGAAAGGAAGTTATGCTGGCACCACAATGAGTAGAACATTTGCAAATGTTGATAAAGATCAAGATTGGTTTTAACGCAATGTGCTTTGTATTTCAGACCTAATTTGCTATGAAAAATATAAAATCATAAAAGACCACATATGAAATAAGAGACCTGCAATATTACCCTCAAACCAAGCATCCTCCCGGGGAACTTTGGGCTCTGGAGGCTGTAGTAGGTCTTGTCTCCGATCTTCTTTGACTTGCTACCCTCACACAGCAGAAAATCCTGAGGCTCATATGAGTCGTAATCCCTTTCTTTCATCTTTAGGATGATGCGCTCCTCAACGCTCTCAGCCATGCTTCGAAGGAAGAGCAGCTGACGATGCTGGATCCTCCCTGAGACAACACGCTGGTCCTCAAAGCTCCCAAAGATGGAGGCTAGGTGTTCATCAGGGGTATCAAAGGACAGCTGGGACAGGGGCTGCAAGGGAGCGGGGCTTCTTCTGGCTGGTTTCAAGCCTTGAGTCTCCTCATGCGTAAAAGTATCAGGTATCGGTGCCATCATGTAGAGGGGGTTGTCAAAGTTATGAGGACGTCTTTGCTGAGGAGAGAGTGGAGAGAGGGAACAGTATGCAGGTGGATCGATGCCGGGAAGAGAGAGGGCGCGGGTCAGCTTCTTCTTTGGAACAGGAGGTGGTGTGCCATCGGAGAAGAATCTCATCTGGTGTTTGAACGGATCTGGGAAGTACAATGAGAAGGAACCTTAGGTTTGAACAAGAACCTAAGAGGAAACAAACTGGATTTAAGAGTCACAAATGCTCAAAATAGTTGTACAATCGCGGGGTGGGGGGACAGGTTGCAGTGACATTTTTCCAACTTCACTTTTTAATAGACAATCAGCGAGGAGTGAACTAGCAGATATTAATCTACAGTTCAGCTGCTGTCATTTATTTCTGTGCCTTTTTGCTCCTTTCTTTCTTCATGAGGTCAATACTTTTTCCCTATTTTCCTGCAGTGTTTCACATAATTCTGTGGACATCTATGGTTTGATATGTGTGAATAAATTGTTATTGACATTTGATGAAAATTTCCCATTCATCTGTTTTTTTGTTTGTTTCACTGAAAAGCCTACTCTAATCTTGACACACATCTGTGTCACGCCTCCCAACCTAAACAACAAGCTGCTACATAAATAGAAGTGTTTAAAGGACATTATGACCCCGGTGACTCCAGAATGTCTGTTTGCTGCAGTTCTCTATAAATCAACATGTTTCGTCATTATTTTTGCTCTGACAATGAAGTACTTTTTTCTTGTACTAGCTACCTGAGCTAATGTACTTTCTGTCTTTAACAAAAAGTTCTCTTGTCTTTCCCATCGTGAAGAATGAATGGGAAATAAGCCTCTGTGACATTTCATATTTGTACCTCAGTGGAGAATAACATGTGGATTAAAGTTTAAAAGACAGCTTATAACGTAAAGGAAACATGCTTGTAGTTACATTTATTAGTAATATTTTGTGTGGGTGCTACTATTAGAAACAAAAGGGATTATGTTAAACGCAATAGTTTCTTAGCTTTTGTCCACCCCTGAATAAATGTGACCAATGAAAAAGTTGTATTTTTAATAGCTCTTTTGGGTGATCACACTTTAATGAAAGAGTCATTTATTTTTGAGCTTTATGTTCACATTTTTCTGGAGTGCCATTAAACATGTAAGGCCCCCACCTATTTACTTAACATGGCCTTGTTTCAGAAGAGACTATTTCTATTTTAGGACTTAAAACACAGGACGTTCTGTGGTAAAATTGTAAAAAAAAAAAAAAAAAGAAAAAAGAAAAGACCACTGACTAATCTTTATTTATTTATTTTTTTTTTTTTAGTAGGTATTGTATTACCTCAATTTAAAAGCACACATGAGCACCAACATTTTCAGTTGGAACTTAGCACAGTATTTTTATAATGTGTATGTTTCACTTGGTATTTTAACTTATTTGGGGTTTTACTATTATGACAGCTGGATGACCTGCAAATTTCCTGAAAAGTTAGTTTACTCTGAAGCTCACTTGGAACTTACTGAAAGTATAAATGACACAGGGCTACTTCCTCTCTCTGTTTCTCACGAACTGAAAGACGAACTGAGGAAAGGAGTGAACTACTCCTCCCGTTGGTTCCCCTCATCAACACGGTCTCCAGTTCAGCGCAGAATTTAAATCTCACACAAAATAACGAGTTAAAAGCCGGAGGTATGCAGTCCTACCGTAGCGCTGGTGGATGGGACACTGGGCTGCATGACAGTCGGTGGGCTCCGAGAAGACATCGCTGTATGCAAAGCTGGGATGCTGAAACCCAGCGGGGCTGAAAACAGAGTCCGACTCCACACTGGAATGTCTGAAGGAATGAACAGAATAGTTCGCCCATAAAGCGTGCATCTGTGCAGAACCATCCTCTGCAGAAACCGTCTGATTTTGCAGAAGATTGTATTTTTTTTCTACAAGTAAGAACATGCACTGCAAAATACTTGAACATACAATGACAAATGATCAGTGAAAATATAACTGTTGTAAAATATAATTTTTTTCTTTTTCTTTTTTTTAAGACAATCTAATTAATGAGACTCTAAGTAGTTTTGCCTTACCTGTGTTGTTTGACAGGCAGTATTGGAGGCTGATCCTTCTCTCTGCTACCAGAAGCAGACGCCATCAGGAACTCAAGCTTTAACACCTTAATCTTTCCCCTTCACCTCAGCAGCATCTCCTTCCTCTGACTTCTAGCACACTAGAAGCTCAGGAGACCAACTCATTGTCTCTTTTAAAGACTTCCTGTCTGCCTCAGTCTCTGCTTCCTACTCCTTCATCCGAATGGTTGCGTATTTCAAAGCGACTTGTCTTTAAAAGGTGTTGCTCAGTGGATGTCTTACTGCGATCGGTTTCTGTCAGAGCTTGAGGTTGGCACCGGAAAAGTTGTCTCTGTACTGAGGGCAAAGCTGCTCACTGAGCTTAACCTCAACTCTGGCAGAAGGAGGAAGAGCAGTTACAACAGAGCGCCGTCACGTTGCGCTTGTTTCTGTTTGTTTCTCCCAGGTGCAGCTCACCGGTGTTCATCCTAAGGTCATGTAATGTTACAAAACTAGTTTTTACAGGTTTTTACATCAACTTAATATGCTTCTGTGACCTTTTTCAACAGATCAGGTATTAAACCAGGACTGCATGCAGTTTGTAGCACCTTGAATCCCAGCCTGAGGGCTTTGTGGTGCCTCTCTCCAGTAAGAGGTTATCACAGGGCATTATAGAGGCACTCAAAACAAATAGCACTGTACATTTTTAATTAGCCAGATTCCCCTGGTGCTCATTGGAAGAACATGCAAAGTCCAAGCAGATATAGCTAAGGCCAGTATTCAAGCCTGCGACTTCCTTGCTGGGAGGCACCAGTGGCACCACATCAGTAATCGGCGATCGCCCAGAAAACTGCAATCGGTGCACCCTTAACAGCCTCTAGTGAACAGAGCGAGATAAAAAGAATAAACAGCTGATTTTAGAGGCCACGTGAAGACATCCTGATAGATGGGATGACATCTGTATCCTGTCAGTGTCACGTAAAACATCTTTGCACCAGTTTTGCTATGTCACCCTCTCAAAACTGAGCAAAAGAGTTATTTGAGTTTACAGGCAAGCTATATTAACTTCTCAGGTTACAGCTGTTTTCCTGTCCCAGTATAACCGCCGATAAACATTGATTATTTTTGAAATATGAAATCAAGATATGAGCCATTTCTCCTTTTATTTATTTTTTTGGTTGAAAATGTTTTAATTCAGTTACTCTTTTCCTATTTGAGATAATAGAAATATAAAATATTTATATTTTATATTTATATAGGGTATGTAGAGAAACAAAACATGACATGTTTTTGTTTTCATTTTTTAGGAGGCTGCTTTTCTCTTCACCATCTCCACCCCACTTCATGACACTGACGTGTTGCCTGGTGACAGGCTAGCACCAGTATTGTGTGAGAATTTGCAATGACATGTAGCCTAAATGGTGATTTAATAGACCCAAACCTGCCGCTCTCTGAGAACAAGGTGTACAGAAGAGACAGCATGTTCTAATGTCACAACAGCTACATGATGGTTTTACATTTAAATGTAAGAGTCAGAAACGTAAATAGAATGGGTATTGTTCTATTACTTAGCCAGATATATTTTCTAAATACCTGAAATTGGTAAATAACTACCAGAAAATGCAATAATAGCTTATTAAAACTAGTTTTTCTTTTTTTTTTTGCATATCTGTCATCAGTTTCTAAGAGAAAACAAGACCAACATCTGCTTACACTCTTGCATTAGGAGTCACATTTAAAAACACAGTTGTAGTCTTTAAGACTAAAACAATATCAAATTGTTGGTATTTAAATGTCCCTTGTTAAAAAAAAAGGATAACATTTCCATGATTCATTTTCATCTGAATTTTCACTTCCATATGAGAGCAGAAACAAAGATGGAGAATCGCTCTCAGTCACCTGTTTTACTCAACAATTACACTGCATTGTTCTGACTGACCAGAATCCTGGAAGAGTTTGACCTCTTCCTGTTTCCACTGAACATACAACATACTAGTCGTGTTGTTTCTCTCCTCCCCCTTGGGATTAAAACATAATCAAATTCTAGCACTTGATGCTATATATATATATATATATATATATATGATTCAAAGTTAAAGTGGTTGTTTTTCTGCTTAAGTATTTGTACTGCATTTGTTTTTTCTTGCTTGTTTATAGAATCAAAGAAATTTTTTAAATTTCAGTTGCCTCCATCTACCTTATGTCATGCATGCCTTTATTGCACAGCAGTGTCTCTTTTTAATGGTCTTGTATAGTAGTTTACTTTGCCGCTGCAACAATGTGAAAAAGTGTAAAAAAAAAAGTCATATTTTCGTCCGTTGCACGGTGGATCCATAGTATTTGGCACATACTAAAAAAACTAAAGAAAGACTTGAAACGTTGCAATTTTGACAGAATTTTCAGTTTTTGGAAGGGAAATGTTTTACATATAAGATAATGTCAATAAACTCAAAAGTCCAAATAGAAAACTTGTGGTTGAAGCTCAAGGAGTGCTTCCAATCTCTAAGATTTGGGGTTCATCACCAAAAATAAAATGTTAATAATGAATAAATACATTTTCAGTTGCTATTTACATGAGCAAAAATACTTTTTTATTCATTTTTTTTAAGAAAATGTATTGAAACATGTTTTTTATTTTTACTTCTTTTATATTGTTTTTCTTGTTGTTTGAGCGATTCCTGACTCATTTCCTAGAAACAAATTTCCTGGTTGAACGAAAAACAAGTTTAGATTTCACTGCATCAGAGCTATGAATATTAATGGACTCAAAGCCGCCATTTTATTGTGGATTTATAGAGGCTCTGTTTTTGTTTTTGCTGCATACTGAATCTGTTTTCTGAATTTTCTCTACCTGATTACTGGGAGGCTCTCAAAAATTAAACATCCATTATTTTCCTCCCATTCATTCCTCACTGCCTACTCCTGCTTTTGTAAATGCTTTACAGGCTGAATTTCATTAAAGCCCAAACCCTCAATTACCTAGAAGCACTCAGGAGAAATCTTTTATGCCATGCAAATAAACAAACCACATAGTAGCGAGATTATAAATTTAAATTCATCTGCTTCCAATGTTGAAGGAGCAGCTCCATCGCTGTTTGCGTCACAGTGCCACATTTCAGTGTGAGGGTGGCAGATGGATGCATCAAGTGACCAACATTAGGACCCTCTTCAGCAAACCTCTTCAGCTGATAGAGGGGCAGGTCTGGTTTCTCTGAACACATCACCGAAGCATGACTGTGGAAACTCTTAACATGAATTATATGTTACAAACTGAAGCAGGTAGCCCGAAGATTGGCCATTTAAAATCAGGGCATCAAACTATAAATCCAGTCAGATTTATACAGTGATACAGAATGCTACTGTTTTGATTTCTTTCCTTTTAATGAAACATTATTTTACAGGTGCAGAAGAATTATGCAACACATATCATCAACGAATTTACAAAACAAGAACTGACTTGAATTTACAGGGAATTTTCTCTCATCCATCAGGGTCAAAATTAAATATACAAACTCAACTACACACATACATTCCCACCTGTATTTAGCCAAATGTCCCGTAGAAAAGCACAGAGAAACTGAAAGAGTTTGTTGCTGCTTGAAGCTTGTTGTTTTTGTAGCCATCAAGATGCTCTTGGCCTTTTTTGTGGAAGGATGTTGAACCACTATTCATGATTTCAAACATAGTCAACAAATTTTTCTTAGGTCAGAGGTTTGGGGAGAGCATTTTATAGTCAATGTTAACCTAATTTCCCCATTTCAAAACCAATTCAGATGAGTGTTTTTCGGTTGTTGTCCTTTCTGGAGCACTCACTTGTATTTATGTACAAATTCTTTGACCCAAACATTCATTCACCGTTGAAAGTAAATTGATAAATATGTTCAGAAAAAAAAAAACAAAACAGGAGAATATTTAGAAGTGTGAACATGATTTAAAGAACTCCATACTAACTCACAAGCATGGTGATGGATGTATCATGCTGAGGGCGTGTTTCAGTGCCAGTGGTACTGGTTCATTGCACGTTGATGAAGGATGATCACAATAGACGGTTCTCTCTTAATTAATCAAACTATTTCAAATTTGGACTCAGTTGACCAGAAATGTTTGTCAGACTTAATTATTCATGCAGTGTTTTACATTTTACAGCTACAGGAAACAACACATATTCTAATCAAATGCACACTTTAAACCAGCTTACACAGTTGACATAAATGACATCGAAAGTCAAACTTCTTTTGTTAGAGTGTTACATTAAATGTTTCTTTATGATGTGATAGAAGCGTCGTTTTAGCTTATCTGGTGGCTTCGGTATAGAGGAAGCAGAAGTTGAGGCGCAAGGGAAAGCGTGCGGCTCTCCTCTCAGCGAACTCTCTCCGCACCGGGAGTCAGGAAAGTCTTTGGACAGCTTCTTCTTGGCTCCTAACAGGTGGGAACAGTTCCCCTCGATGACCTCTGTGTTGGATCCTGAAGCACAAACGGCGCTAGAAGCCTTGCTGTCACTGTTTAGGCGGTGCAATCCAGCCTGACAGAGCAGTGCCTCCTCACTCGCCATCTGTGGGCTCTGGCTTAAAGTCACAAAGCCGTACGGTGTGGTGACCTTGGTGAGGTGGGGCAGGGACAGAGCGGCCTTACTTGTCGGGTCCAGGCAGTAAAGGGTGCTTTTGTTGGAGGGAGGAAATGGTACATCCCGCTGAAGGAACGATCTCCTCTTGGCTAACGGGTCTGAAAGACACCGCTCAGCTTTACGGCCTGACAGCAGCAAACTGGAGCAGGAGGAGGATGAAGATGAAGAGACGTTAGCCCCGCAGCTCCTTAATTCTCCCTCTGACTCTGCTTCATTGTCCTGTGCCTCCTTGTCCAGTGGTCGTAAACCAGTCTGCACTGACAGACTCGGTATGGTGAACTGTGGGATGCTATCAGGTGTCAGGATGTTGGCAAAGATGTTTTCGCGGCTTGTTTGTGAGTCTGTAGAGCATCCAAACGACTTTACGCTGCTGGTGGCCCACAGCAGGGCCCGGATCCCCGCACTGCTGCTGCTGTGCCTCCTGGTTGTGGAGAGATCACCCGAAGCTTTGCTCCCACTGCAGATGGCACCAAAACTGAATGTTCTTGTCACTGGTTGCTTATCCATTTTGTAAGAGTCTTCCACTACCAGTGCGCAGGTTTGATTGTAGTTTGACAAAAGGCGGGGCAACAGGAGGCTTTTATATTCATCTAGTTGCACCTGTTTTTTTTTTTTTTTTTTCCATCAAACTCATAAAAGGACATGTAGACGTGAGAGAAACTCCAGCCGGAAACCAATTAGAGAGCTGCACTTGTATGGAAGCACAGTTAAGGATTTGTCCCTCAAAGCTCTTCAGATGCAAAGTAGCAACAAGAGCAGGAACAGCATCTATCTGCCTCTTGAGGCCTGAGTCAGTAATCTGATATTAAACCACAACACTTTTCACTTGTTATAAACGTTTCAGGGTTAGTTTTCATTATCAATGAAGGATTACTCAAGTGGAGTTTAAAAAATGTTATTTCGATAGAAACCAAATAGTCCCATACAGAAGAATATATGGTTTTTTAAAAATATTGGTTCCAAGTGTAGAGGAATAAATTAATCTACTGTACTTTATGGGTGTTTTGCTAAAATATAAGGTGGCGTTTGGGTGGATATAGATGTAAATGAATGTAACTGTTGTTCATTCAATGTGAAACAAACCACGTGAACAGCAGGTGCAAAATCCTTGAAAAAATATTCTTCCCTAATCTATGTCTGCATCACTTCCTTTTTCATGTTTGTACACTGCAATACTAGATAAATGCTCCTAGTTGAGCAATACAGGGCTCTGCCGCTGTGATAATAGCAAGTTTATTATCTGAAATGTTGTTGTAGTTTTAAACCAGGTTTATATATATATATATATATATATATATATATATATATATATATATATATATATAAAATGCGGCCCACATTCCGCCCTTCTGATGTGCGTTAATTAGCCAGACGTGTCTATTGGTTTGTGCTGATTACGCCAGGTGCGTTTGTCTGCGCTCATTGGCCACATCCACGTAACAGAAAAATACATTTTTATGCCCCAAAACCTCTCGGTGAAGTTCGTGAGCCTCTCTCCCGCACTGCAGACTCGGCAGGTCCAGGGTTCGTCCCGCAGCACCATGTCTTGTGAAACCTCCGGGGACGCTGCGGCGCAGCCTGAGAACTCTGAGGTGAGGATGAACTCTCTGAAAGAAACGCCGCGGCCATGTGTCCGTGATCAGCCTCACCGTCTGTGTCTCCACCTGTAGGGCAAAGTGGTGAGGAGAGACTGTGTGTTTCGCTCTGTTGTGCGCAGCCTCCTCTGGCCTTTCAGCGTCGTTGTAAGTTTTCGTTTCGAAACCAACATGGTGTGGAACTTCCTCAGGCGTGGACTAACTCTATGCACGACTGCAGGTAAGGGCCTTCCGCGGAGTTGTGTGGGCGCCTCAGCAGAAAAGCCTTTCCTGTCCCGTGACTTCCAGCCCGACACGCCACAGCCTCACTGGCTATAAACGCCTCTCCCGGTTCACCCGGATGCTGCTGCGCATCCTGCCCTGCTGGGCGCAGGCCGCTATGGGCTACCCGGTGTCCCGCAGCATTGGGCGTTTGTTGTCCCCAGGTGAGTGGCCGAGGTTTTCACGTTAAAGCGTGGACGTCCGGCTCCAGTCCTGCCTGTTTTAATTGAGTTTCTGCTCAAACAGAAATTCAAATTGTCAGATTACCTCCTCAGCATGTCAAAATTTTGCATAGGCTTTAAAATTAATTTATTTTTAAATGGAAATAATAAAAATAATCTAATTGGACATAACCTATTTTAAATCCTATGCTGAAGTTGGAATTTAATACTTACCTCGACACTTTCTTGTTTATATATGGCCAAAGCTGCATGTTGAAGACCACTGGTCTAGAACCAATCTGTTTTTAGAGACTGCAGTTTTCATGCTTTTAAAAATTATTTAGCTCCTAAGTGTTCACATGAAATGCGAAGTTTATCAAGAAAAGAAATTAAATTCTTAAGTGCCAGAACTTTGGCTTGAACTGCTTTCTCAATTAGTGGCTCTATATATTTTCCTTACAATTTTAACTTCAATCCAGCATTAGCCAGCTGGGGATTGTGGCGCTATCTTGCACTGATGGGTCCACAAAGGCACTTGGACAGAGTCCACCCATTCATTACCTTTATGATATAAAGCTTGTTACAATTGGTAAAATTATTTTTTTCAGTTTGCATGTATGAAACGTGTATTATGAAATTTGTCTGAAATGGGCATCTTGCTGGAGAAGTCGCTTTAATCTCATGAAACAACTAATTTACTTGCACTTTTTCTAGAAGGCAAATGAGCTTTAAGTAGTTGCTTTACTCAACAAGTATATTTGTGAGTGGAGTTTCATCTACCTGTGATGAGATGCTACGGATTATTCTAGAGGGTTCTGCATGTTCTCTAAACAGAAGTCAGTGTATCTCCTACTAAACCATGTGGAAAAGGCAGCAAGAGAAAAATTGATGTGCTTGACAATGAGGAGAAGGAAGAGGAACCATTCTGGATGGCTGAGCTTTCTGGGAAACTTCCAGATGATGACTCAAATGATCCTGACTATGAGGTTTGTTTTATATTATATTTTTCATTAATTGACATGTCAGGCCAGTTGGTATTAGTGTGTTGCCTTCTGTCTACATTGCTGATCAAAGATGATTGCAGTCTGACTGTTGTAAAAACCTGAGCCCTTTGCTTAATGTGGGTTGAACACCAAAAAAGCCAGACATTAGTTGACTACCACAATTAGACACCTACACTAGCTGGTGTTCTTGACTAGCTGAAATCTAATTTCTCTAAATAACCTGACTATTCTAAAGTTATTCAGCTATTTGTTGATGTTGGATCTGTTTACCCTTAAGGGATTTGTCTTTTTCTCTCAGACCACCACAGAAGACACAGACAGTGAGGAATTCGCCTCAAAAAACGATACAGAAAGTGATTTTGAGATTTCAGAAAGGGGTGTCATTATTGAGGACGTGAACACGGTGAGATGTCTTGCAGCCTCATTGAGTGACATCGTTTAAGGAGTTTACTTTATCTGTGTTATTTGCAGGGTGTTGCTGTGCCCAGGCCTTCTGAGGGGTCTACAGTTATTTAATCTTTTCATATGCTGTGATTTTTTTGTGTTTTTTTTTGTATGTTTATATATATATTTGGTAATTCAATAAAACTTTATTTTGCTCTAACATTATGACTGCTTTACCACTAGATGGCAGTATTGTGTTTTCAAAGAGTCATGTTGAGGTACCATTACAAGTGTGGTGTGTTCTGTTAAACGCACTATATCCATATTTATCTGTAGCGTGAGGATCCAATCATGTTGTCCTTTTTGTCTAGAGTCCAACCTTTTCTTCTTCCTGCAGAGTAAACCCTCCTGTTCAACAGGAGGTGCAGCATGCTGTATTTATGGGAAAGGGAATGCCTCTTAAAGCTGTCAAAACCAAGCAACCCAGTTATCAGGACTTGCACTATGCATAGACTTATGATGAGATCCATTAAACTCTAAGCTGGATTTTAATCATACCTGAGGTAATGACATTCTAGTAGCTCATGGTGCTGCCCCAGCATTGTTTGCAGTACTTAAACATTTTAAGCTTTACTTTCTATAAACTTTAGTTGTAAGTGCTATAACATTTTTAGACATGCCCTTTTGTCTTTTAGCAAAACCCAGTCTTACTCCTGAGGTACAAGATGAGCCTCACTGATTGTGACTGGGTTCATCAAAGTTGCTTCCAGTGAGAAATTAGACTTCACAGAGTGGTTCAGATTTTGACAACTGGAATGCAAAGTTTTTGGATAAAATGGTCCACATCTACAGTACTTCACAGTGGACTGAAGTTGCTTTCTCAATCTTGTTTTTCATGGTAAACCAACCTGTTTGCTGCCAAAAGTTCTTGCCTGACTGAAACGGATCCAGTAGTATTTAGCAGACTTTGCATGATTACAAAAGGACTTTTTTTTTTTTTTTTTTTAAATCAAATTTCAAAACAGTTAGGTAGTTGCACTTAATGATTATGAGGATCCGGGGAGTTGATGTGGGGCCTTACTCAGGTCGGAGGCTAAAGCTGAACGTGTCGCTTTTCCAGGTTTGGAGAAAGTTGTCGACAGTTCCTATACTCTTAAAAATAACACTGGTATGGGGTTTAAAAACATTTAGATACTGCAATAAATATTTCAAAGTGATTATACACATCTTTACCAGGAATGCTAATTTATTTGACACCAAAGGTTGTGACTACAGCAATCTTATATGACAAGAGTTTGAGCTCTGCTAATGTGAAATATAACTGGAGAAGACTGAGCCTGTCTCGTAATGGTTCCAAAAGGGATTAGACTGTCTTCATTTGTAGCAGGAGCTACTGGGAGAGACTGAAAAAAAACAACAGTGCACATCCTCTGCAAACAGTTTCATTTAATTTGACTGCACAGCTGTTCTGCAGGGATTCACGTTAATTTGTCTTCAACGTGCATTTCTGAATGATGTATAATATGGCAAAAAATAAGCAGTAATTTGGTAAACATCAAGATCCAGCTGCTTTCAATTAATTCCTGGAAGCCTTTGTGTGCTTTAACCGTACTTTGTGGCTTCCTGTTTTCTATCCCCCTCTGAGATCTAGTTCACCTCCAGATGCTTGGGTGAAAAAGGCAGGCATACTAAGAGGACATTGGTATGAAATAAATGCCTGTGTGTAGAGCGGAGCAGCTGCATTGAGAGCAGGATACAGAGGAACTGATCTCTGGGGGTTCTCATGGCTGTCTGAACGTTTGAAGGGTAGCCTGCTCAGCACAGGCAGTGGTGAAGAGCATCAACCTCCATCTTCTGTGTTTGTAGTCAGCTGGAGACCCATCTTTTAAAGCTTGAAGCTTTGTTTTTCTCTTTGAAAAAAATGCATGCGAGGAACAACAATCGTTCTAAATGTGCTGCAGCAACAGAAAAATAAGACTGGCAGAGAATGAGACGGTGCACAGGGATTTGTAGAGATCAATTCAGATGCAGGGTGACATTTGCCGTTACTGTGCCATGCTAAAGTATTTCTACCAAAATGTTGTATTAACGTGAAGTGAAAGCAAAAGGACACATGGCTGAAAATATTTCTTTTTTTTTTAATTTGAGGAGTCCCCTGCTGTTTGCTCAGTCCTGCAGTTGCAGCTCCTGGTGTTTTAGGGAGGCTTTGCACAGCTTTTCCTCATTTTTGCATACCTGGCATTAGGTTCATGGTTGTTGTTCTGCTGAATGATTTATCCTTTTAAAGTTTTCCTGCAACATTTTCACAGGTTCTACTGATTTGTCTTTATTTACTTTATTTAATTCAATTTATTTTTGCCTGAACTCTGATCAGTTAACACCACAACATGATACTTGTAGTAGATCAAACATTAGCTTTTCTTTGTATCACCTTGTCAGATCACCTTCTTTCACATGTTTGTGGCAAACAAGGCTTCATTAAGCAATGCTTTTCTTCTCTTCTGAAGACCAGATTTGGGAAGTGCACGACTTATGTCATATTTTTTTTATTTTATTTTTATCCCCCCGATCTCTGCGGCTCCTGCAGAATTGCTGTGAATCTCTTGGCTGCTTCTTTGTTTTCTGCTCTCATCATCAAACCTGTCGGTAGTTTGTGAATGTGCCAGAATAACAAGAAACGCAACAGCTGTGTACAAACGAGCAGCTGCATCACTCACAGGTGGATTGTATTCCTAAATTAGGTGGCATCTGAAAGAAATTGGTTGCACTGAATGTCAAATTAGTGGATTTAAAAAAAAAAAAAAAATTTAACTGGAAAAATTGTCTTATTTCCCTTTCCTAATTATACAGTACTCTGTAGAGGTCTCGCATAAAATCCAATAAAGATAGCGGTTGCAACAGCCCAGTAAGCACAAAGCACTAGAAATACTTTTGCAAAGCATTGGATAAACAACAAATAGCACTTTCTTGTGATGCTACACGGTTATATTTTTGGACCTCTTACCTGATCTATGTGAGCAGCATGAGAGTTGATGGCGTGCAGATGGTTATAAAACCTTCCTGACACCAACAAACACACACCTAGAGGCACAGTGCTGCAGAGCCACAGCCAGGACTGTGTGACATCGGCGTATTGTCACCTCAAATGGATAGCGGCAGTTGCCGGCTGCTCCCCGGCCCACAGTGTGACCTGCAGGCTGCTCTATGTGCTGCATGACAATGCGACCCTGAAACGTCCGCCACGAACACGGCCCGAACTCACTGCCATACCTCTTACTTTCTAATCGGAGAACTCCCCAGCCCCTAAGCACAGTCATGCAGTGTGATTCACTTTACCTGCGGCCCTAATGACTGGCTGTCCCTGCGGATTTCAAGAGCATCCATCACCTTCAGAGAAGTAGAGCAGGAACGGAGGCCTTAAAAGTTAAGCAGACACAAGCAGCCCTCCGTTAGTCACACACTTTGATGCACTGGACAGTGATGGGTCTTGAAAAGTTTTCAGAACGGGAAAAAAAGTGCAGACTTTATGCGGATTATGATAATGTAAGTGACACAGGAAGTTGACTGTTACCAGGTGAACAGCTGTCACCTCAGGGTATTGTCCTTAATAATGTCAAGTTTTTGGAGAAAATCAAAATCAACCTTACTCACTGAAGATAAAACATGGCATTGATCTTGAAACCCTTAGTGCTGCTTTAAATCCCATCAAATATGACAGTCTGACTCAAAGTCCAAAAGGGATTTGAGAGACATCTCATCTTCTTGGACAACCCAAGAGTATTTAAAGTCCTTTTCTCATAAGCAGAGCTAGCAACTATTCAACCTCCACAGCTAGCAAACCGTGCAGCTGTCCGTCAGAAGTGTGCAAAAACACTTTCACATATTCCAGAGCAATGGACCGCAACTCCAGCCCATAAATGCCACTGTCCTGCAACTTTTGGATGGATCCCTGCTCCAACGGCTGAATTGCCTCCTAGGCATGTTGGCAAGTTTTAAAAAAAGCCTTCTCATTAACCATTCATTTGATGAAGACTCATTGTAGCAGGGACGCATCCAAAACTGCAGGATAGTGGCAGTCGAGGACTGGAGTTTGGAGTCTGAGCGCCGGTGCTGTGCGGAGGGAATCTTACTTTGATCTCTGTGACCTTTGGCTGCCCTTTATTGAATTTGTTCACACCAGCTGAAGGACTGCCAACACCTTCTGTGTTTGCAGGGCAGTCAACATCTACTGGACAACAATCTAGAATACCAAAAGGATTTTACTTTATTAACACAAAGCCCTGGAAGGAGAATTCCTACAACTTTTAAACATTTTGTCACATTTCCTCTTTTTATTCACTCCATAAATGTCGTCATATTTAAAAGGCAGCTGAATGTGCTTTTATTCAGACAATCACTGCACTTGAGCTTTAATGCCAGGTCTATTGTATTTGTTCTCTTTTTGATAAATTTTTCATGTCCATTTAGTAATTTTACTATTGTGTTTATAGTGAAATACTTCATCTGCAAAATGAAAGAAAATCATAAATGGTTTTTCGGAATGGAGATGATTTGCATTCAGCGTTTTTTTTTTTTTTTTTGCTCTGATAAGCCTAAATGAATGCAATGTAATAAGTTTACCAGCAATTTGTGAATAGATTCACTCATGATTGTAGCTGTTCTGTGATGAACTCTGAGGTTCATCACAGAACAAATTCATGAAGAGAAACACAGCAGTCAGGTCTGGAATAAAGCAACATCCTAAGTTTTGAAGATCTAACACAGAACAATAAAGTGCATAATTGAAAAATATAAGACCTAGAGTAGTACAAGTGTCGGAGGATATTTTGAATTTTTTCTTGGTGTATTTTATTTAATGACATCCTCATTTCTGCCATCTTAAGCAGAAATGAGGATGCCAAAATCTTACTGGTTTTACACAGAACTTAACTTAATCACTGTACCATTGTAAAATAAGTTTAATGAGGAATAAAATCTAAATAAAAGTATTAATCTAATTTACAAACTTGTCTACACAACTAAATTGCTTGCAAAATAAAACACTTCATACAGTACAGTTCTAAAGGTTACTTTACAGAGAAGAAAAAAAATGTAGAAAAATAGAAACCCTTTGTTGGGTTGAATCATTGATAGCGATGCAATCAATGACATCAACCTTTACAAACAGAAGTGCTCCCCATACACCTGTTCTGGAACGAAAACTCAAGTTCCCTGGTGTTTCAGTAATCTTTGCTTTATAAACATGTCTGGATGTAAAATGAAACATGATGCTACCACAAACAATCCCCGCACAGGATGTGAAGCAAAATCACAACAGCAATGTTTAAGCTAAATTACTATGAGTAAAATAAAGTGGAGTAAATAATGAATTTATTTAAGGGAGAAGTGATGAGTAGATGCAATGTAGACCGCTTTGTCGCAGCTAAATCCTTATTTAAAAGTGCCCGGATTCCTGCAGTTTAATAATACTTCAACTGAATTTTTTTTTTGTGTCTTTTTGCATAAAATACAAGAAAGATGACGGCTCTAATTTCAGCTTCCCTCGTTCCGTTAGCGATTTACTTCTGATTCAGTGAACACTCTTGGAAAAAGAAATCAATTTGCCTCAAGCCCACTGCAGCAAGAAATATGTAACAAACAATGTGATGTCGAATAAAAAAAATTTAAAAAAAAAGAGCCAAAGCAAGAAAAATATGCTCTGCTTTTTTTACCTTGACTCGGTGGGTAATAATACATTTGTTCATTTTAATACACTCTGCGTTCTTTCTGGCAGTATCGTTGCCCATCTCGCAACTCTTGAAGAAGCTTTTTCACTAAAGAGAGATGAATCAACTCGGATGACTCACGTTTACAGTCGGCGTCTTCTTCATGAATACTGAGCAGCTCCCTAAGCCTCTTTGCTCAAGAACATCTGCTAAACGTTGCAAATGTAATAGATTTGATGTCCGTATTATCACGGGGTCAGTCCTGTCGGCGGCTTTATTTTCATAAAGTTACATGTCACTTGCGTTTCCCCTCATGCATGTCATCATGCATTCCTACAGACGTTAAAACACCATGAAGTATTTCAGGCTGTTATAAAGGAATGTAACAGGTATTCAGTGAGACTAAGAAAGTCAACAGTTCCTCAGTCTGTGAGGAGAGCTCTTGAATAAATATGCTTTGGCACCTTCCTCTGTTGGTTATCTTCCTCTGCTGCAGAGGTTGTAGCCCTGCAAGCTCACTTTGCTTCTCAGTTTTTTTTTTTTTGTTTTTTTTTTTACCCTTCAGCAGCTTTTACAGCCCAAACAATCACATTCCTTTTACTCCAAAGGAAAATATCTCAGAGAAATTTCAGACATTCTGTTTTCTCTTGTGAATGTTAGAGGATGTGCTGCTATTGTTCAGTGCAGCTGATTCTGTTCCACATGTCTGCCAGTAAAGCTGCCCTGGAATCTCTATTCACTATCAACGCTGCAGCCAGTCAGCCGTAGCTGCGGCTTTTTCTGGTTTCAAGACACACGGGCTTGGGGATATGTGGGAGGGGGCGTATTTTATTTTTCTCATGTGATGATGAGAGGCAGCTGCTTCCTCTGATGCTGCACCCAGCTGCTCACACAGTGTGCACTCTTTCTCTGACTGTATGCTTAGACTATGAGTTCACCACCTAATTTATTTTCTGACAGCGAGCTTTGCTCTTCAGTTCGCGACAATAGCCGATCCCTTTGACGTTTTGGTCTTTTTTTTTTTTCTTTTTTTCTTTAGTTGTGGGTGGGCTTGTTGCTCACGGTATTTTCATTCATCTCCACGTTTGAAACTGAGAAAATATGCGAAAAAGCATGAAACGAAACTCGCAGAATGCAGCCGTGGACAGATTTTTAAAGTTGCAGAGGAATCATAATGTCTATAATGGAATGCAGTGACTACCTGAGAAGACAGTAGTAATAGGAAGGTCTCTAGACCAAAGGTGAGTTAATAAAGGGAATATCTGAATAATGATTTGATCAGATAAAATACACGAGTCAGAAGAGATGCTCTTTAACATACAGAAAGTAAGAGACCCAGCACTGCAATGGCAAAAACTGTAATGAAGTTGAAGAAATTCTTGGAGGCTTGAGTTTGACATGTTCTTCACAAGCGTTGTTACTCTCATCCATGTATTCATGTGATAGCACTCCCATTTCTCTGAACAGCATGTCCCCAGAATATTTTTCCTAAATGAGCCAAGCAGTGACAACCATTCGTTATTTAAACCATAGAAGCGGGGACTCTTAAAGTTGAACTTTTCTGTATATAATCAGTCTGTATTTTGTTCTTGAGGATTTAATTGTACTAAAGCAGAGTAACAGTAGAAACATTATTTCAGTGACATTGTCTTTGGCACAACTCAAACTCTGTAAGTCCATCCAAATAATATTTTTTTTCTACATGTTAATTGTCTCTGGAAAGTTATACTAAAGCTATACATTTGCTATCTGGAAGTGAAATTAAATTGCACATTGTTAAAAGATAAGAGAAGGCACCAAGTTTCTCTCTGATTCTCTAATGATGAATTAATGTGTGGGCTGAGAATAGAGGGCAGCTCAGGTCATCCGTGTAATGATTTAGTGCTTGCTCATCCTCTGTGACCAACTTTTAAATGTCACTTGATGGCATTCATAATTCAGCCATTATTCTGGACTAAGCTGGTTACAAGTATCAACCCTTCCCAGCCTAACTTTGCTGAAAACTGACAGAAAATTAGAAAATGATGCTGGCGGCAGTCCTGAAAATCTGAACAGAGCCAAAAGCACAGTGATTCCTAACTGAGATTTAATGATGTAAAAAGAGAGAAGAAAATAAGAAAGGAGTGTGTGAAAGTCAGTATTATAGCAATGCTTGTTTTTGATCTCTGTCAATCTCAGAAGCTGTCAAGGATGAATAGTTGCAAGCATTTTATTTCTTTCAAGCTGTTTGCAGTGTGAGGTATTCTCAGGGTCATTTCAGGAACATATATTTAACATAACATATATGTAACATATATATGCATCTACGCGAGGCGACGATCACTGAAGTTATAACTGAACACGAGACAAATTATGGAAAGGAGATTTAAGTGAATGTAGCATGGTTGTTGGTCTAAGTATCTATTTAGATTTTCATACACAATCATGAACGCAGTCTGATAAAAACAAACAATCCAGTGAGCAGCAGGTGTGTGGAGGAAAATGCCTTTTGATGTTAGAGGTTATAGTAGGACGGCTGCCTCATAAAAACATGCTCATATAGCCGCTCTTCGGAGCCGAGGCATGCAGAATGCCATCAAACAACAAAGCTGTTTGCGCAGAAAACCTCAACAGACGGTGCTCCTGTTAGGAAATAACTGGAAACTAAAGACGAAAGTCTAACTTAAAGAAAATACATATACATTTTATACAAATGCAATTTGTTCAAGCCTTACTTGTTTCTTCCAGTCTAAAGTGATGAATAAAGACCCACATGCAAAAAAGATATGCATATATTTACACATTTTTTTTCATCATTTTTATAATTAGTGTGTTTTTTTTGTTTTCAAATGATCAACCATCTCTTTGGGTATATATTTTTCTTTTATCGCACATCTTTAAGATTTCGAGAGAAATGTAAAATTTCCAACTTTGACGTTGAAAATTTTTCCTGCGTTTTTTTTGGAAAAAAAAAAATTTCAACATGATGTGCAATGTTGAAATTCAGCTCGACTGTGACATCCTGCTTCATGTGTAATAAATTCAAGGGCAGAGCTGCTCCTTTGATGTCATGTTTAGATTTTAATATTCTTCCCTCATTCTTAAGGCTACACTTCCTTCTTGTTTTTACTGTGAAAACAGACCAGGATGTTTCAAGATCTCATCAGCTACCGAGTCTCCCCTGTGCCCCACTTTCTAGTTTTCACTGTAGAAGATCTGTTGGAGCCCCCTGAATAATACGCTTCAACTACAAGCTCCCCAATTAACCCACTTTTTTTTGGTGCTGTTTTTGATGCAGTGAAAAAACTCTCCTGTTGCAGGAGGAGAGCATGTGGTGATGCTGACTGCAGAAGTAGGACAGACAAATGAAAAAATGGTGGATAAGATGAAAAGACTTTTTGTTGGTGGAAGCAGAACATCCAGCCTGAAGGATTAACATTTTCTTACTAATACAAAGCTCTAGAAACTATGTGAAGGTGAACCGCAAATTCATACCACTTCATTCACATTCATATTTCCCCCCCAAATAATAAAATTCAGAAAATGACGGCTTCCTCGTGTATTCATGACTATTTGTTTCTGAAATCTCTAAAAGAAATCCAGTGCAGCAAATGTGTATTTCTGTATTTTTGTAGTTATTCTAATTCTGATTCCATTTCTGGGCTGGATAATATTGATCTAAATAGTGCGTACTCCACAATTTCTAATGTTACTAATAAACTAAAATAATCCTTTTCTGGGTTAAATAGGGAGTACACCACACTTTCTAACAAAATATAACAAAGAGGAAAGGACACATTAGGGCAAATGGCAACATTCAGACAAAACGCGTTGCTCAGCCTCCCAGCAGACGTCCGACAAAGATGTTGTAGAGGAATGTCCTTGGGAATGCTCAGCTGGATGGGTAGCAGGAGGGGGTGAGGTGGGAAGGAGCGTTATGTTTACATATCTTCAAGGAGATTGGAAATATGCAGCCCTTCCAAGGCAATCTTCCCTAAAGTCTCTCCGATACATCTCAGTTCCCAATCATCCAAATTTGTTTGGTTGTTCCACTGAGCCGAAACCAGCAATTTCTCCAAGATCGACTCCATCCCTTTAGTGAGTTTTGAGTCCTCAGCTGGGCTGCAGGTCTCAGCAAGACTTGCATCCAACTTGCGTCTCTGTTCACTCCAACAGTCTGAGTGTTCGCTAGTTCGGCCAAGTCTGACACAAATTTGTCGATAAGCCAGGTATCTGCAAGCTCCAAACAGCAGAAATCCTGTTATCATGAATAAATCCTGGGTGAATCCCGCCGGGTGTCTCTCCACAGGACAAGAGGGCTCTCCTGTGCCCAGTCTTTTCGTCGAGAAAATGTTATCAATTGCATTGAGAGACCGGTTGACCAGAGCTGTAATTTGTAGATTTGGAGGATGTACAAAGAAAGGTTCCAAAAATATAGAAAAAGACAAAAAAAAAAAAAAAAAAACCAGAGCAAGCAGGGCAGGCATGGGCAGGGAGGGAGCAGAGGGAAAAAAGCGTCCGCCTTCACCTAGAGAAAGAGAAAAAAGACTGGAAGAAACTGGCAATGAAGCACAACAATGAACCAACATAAGGCTAGAGCCATTAGGGAATGGTTTCACTCAAAACACACTTATGTCTCACTTGTGTCTTAGGAAGGCCTAGTCAAAGTCTAAACGTACAATAAATTGTGAATTGCCTATAAAACTTGAAAATTGCATTACACAAGAACAACTGGCAAAATAAACAAACAAAAAAACTCTGTAAAGCTTTCAGAGACATAACCTTGCAGACTTGCTGTGGTGATTATAGCAAATAGTGAATGTACAAAGTAAAGACCCATGGGACGAGTGGAAATCACACTTGTAAGATTTATATTTGTGAAATATTTGAAAACGATTTTTCATTTTTACAAATATGCACTGCTTTGTTTTGGTTGAAATCAGGATGGAGTATGTTGCATTTTGTGGCTTTAATGTGACAAACTGATAAATGGTTTGATTAGTACTAATTCTTTTGCAACGCAGTTTATTTGATCTGCTTACATGTCTTAGATATTGGCGCCAAGTTGTGTGTGATTCAGCATCTGCTTGTGTCCTGTCGTTTGGCCACTGCTTTGCTTTGCCCTGAACTTTTTGAGGTAGATAAGATGAATGGCTGTGGCTGCAAAGCACAGTGTGACTACTGAGCATCCCATTTCTTACAAGAGCACATGGCTGGCACAAGAAGCAATGAAATTTGTCATCTTTTTTTGCTAGAATTTAAACAAGTTGGTATTTTACCTGCATTTACATTGTTGGCTGCAGTCTGACTGGACGTAGTTTTGTCTAGCAACTTCCTGCTGGTTGCGTCCCTCTATCAATTATTAATAAAAACACTGTGAAGAGTTTGCAATATTTTGTCCTCTGTCCTTTATTTTGCATACATATGAATACCCGGTAAACGTACATGTGCTGATATATGTTGAAGTGATTCAAGTCCCCCTTGTGGCCTTCAAGCTCTGGGTGGTGTCGATTATTTATGTAATTTGCGATGGAACGGGAAATTGTATCCGATAACATCGCTGTGATCCCAAGGTTGATGCAACCCAAAGCATCTGCAGACCGCAGAAAAATAGCAATTCATGACATGTCTGCAGTTTGTTTTTGCAACATATATCTCTGAGAGCCATCTGGAGACCGCAGCATTTAATAGGTTTTCATTTCGCCTCACCTTGGCTGTCTGGACACTAGTTCTGGGCAGTGTCGAGTTTATGCCTTCGGTCTTTTAAAAGGGTTTTTCTGATGCTTGATTGATCGCACTGTTATGAAGCATGAGGAGCAACAGCCTGATTGGGCTCTAATGGAGCTCTGATGGAGCTTTATCAAATGGTGCCAGGACTGCTGCTGCGTTTCCCAATTGAATTAAAACATTTTTTTTTGGACATAGGCGCAGCAGTGAGGCGAGGCACAGAAAAATGATACCACTGTGAGCTGACACTTGTTAAAGCTGAGTGTGGGCCCATAAAAGCCGGGCTTGCAGAGGGACAGGAACGGACGGAGAGCCGTGTCAGTGTGGCCTTTTGTTGCAGGGACATGATCTGACGACTGTGGACGTGCTGCTTCGCTTCAGTCTGCTCACATAATGTAAAGGAACCATGAAAAGACAACGGCCAGGGCCGGTGCGAGAATGACCGATTAACTGTCAGGCCAGAAACTCGCATCCCATACCTGGTGGCGCTGGGACGGTGGCTATTTGACAGGTTTAAAAATAAGCAGAACACGGGAACAATAGAGAGAACTTTATGCTCCTTGTCTGGGGTCTGTCTGAAATGTATTGAATGGGAAGAGGCCTAAAAAAATTAAACAAAAGGCCGGCTCCTGGTTGACTCATCAAACTTGGTTTGTTTCTGTAGCTTGCTGTCATGCACCTTTAGTGGTTACATCATTTTTTGATTTATACCAGTGGGCTTCCAGTTCATTTCCACTCCCACCAGCTGCCACACTGCAACTCTGTGCGGATTCTCCGTCTCTCTCCACCGTTTCTGACATTTGCAGGGGTTTTTATGTGAACTGTGTGCATCGCACAGCTCAGCTTAACTTAACCGGCCACCCGCTTTAATCGGCTCGCAGACCCTGAGAGCTAACGAGCTTACAGCAAAGCGGGGCAGCGGTCAGCAATGAATATCTGTCTGTCAAAAGTATTCTTCTACCTTGCTTATGATTACTAGTGCTTTGGCGACTCAGGGATATTTTAAAAGTGCTTCTCTTCACCACAGGGAAGAGAAGAAATAAAAACAAGTCATGTATCATCTTCCTTCACATCAGACATATTACTTTGTTTTAGAACATAGAAAAGCTTTGTGGTTCTAATCTGACTAAATGTGAAAAAGTTCAATGGGTGTAACTATTTTTGCCATGCACTGTATAGATCAGCCGATGCAGTACAACGTGCAAGGCCCAGAGGGGGAACTTGATATCACCTTCCTCTCAACGCAATCTTTAAAATACAATTTCTGAAACGTGCACTTACTGATAGCAGCTATTTTCCCACTTCAGCAAAAGCCCCGAGCATGGAAAAATGTCTGCTTTTGTCCACGTCTAATTGGTTTGTATTATATCCGCCATGCCTCATTCTCTTGTATCATCTGCAGTGATTTAGACCCCCTCATGTGTGAGCGGGTAAAACCGGCTGGAAACCCACAGCAAAAGAGAAACACAACCCTGGAGCTTTTTAATCCACCCACTATCCTCTGCACCACTTCAGTCTGCATATGATGTGGGAGGCAATTGTCTGAACACACTCATTCGATATGGAGAGCACACACACACCTAACATTTATGCTCACTAATCATTTAAAAAAGCTATCATGACTTTAATAAAGGGCTGTAAAAAATTAGTTTTGATGGCTAAAACCTCTCTGTCTGCAGCTAGGATGACTTTTAAATGCTTGGTATTAAACAGAAAATGGAAAGAACATAATTTGGCTTTCAGGAAGGCCTGAGGATGAAAATGCTAAGTTGGATGTATTCAAGGCAAATATTTATTTGGCTTTCTTGTGATGCTGCTTTACTGAGCAAGGATGACTAGATGCTAGACATATGTCAGAGGATTCTTCATAAGCTACTGTTGTCTGCAGTGTTGGGTCAGCTTCGTGCTGATTTCCAGTTTTAAATGTGTTAGGTATGACATTTTTTTAGTTAAATGAAGAAAGAAATGCAAAGAGAGATGGTGCAAGTTTCTTTTGAACTTTTATTTATTGGTTTGATTCCTATACTTAATGTTGTTTTCTTGCTTGTAATAGTTTATGAACTAGTGGGCATAGCTCATAAACAGAGTTTTGTTAAGATGCCTGCATATGTTATTTGCATTGATGTAATATTATCTTAAAGCTTTTTTTTTTTTCCAAAATTATTAATTTAAACCCTTCTTCTTCCAGGATACGATTATGAAACTGGGCGCTTAAAGTAAATGTAAAATATAAATTCAAAAGATAACTTGAATTGCAAGCAGTGATGAAAGGGTTCCAAGCCCTCTCCTGCAAGTTCGGCCCAGCCTGACCCACTTTCCTCCTGTGTTGTACCAGAACCCTTCGGCTCTTTCCCCTGCCATTTAGTAGGTCATTCGCCCAAATAAACATGGTCATCACTGAACAAGTGTGTGTGGGTTTATCTGAATTTCAAACTAAGAGTTTAACCCCTGCACATAATGGATCTTGTTTTAAATAACACTGAAAGTGGAAAGAGGGGATGTACTTCATTTCATATAATACTTGAGCCTTGATGACTTTTGGGTTGGGTGTAAACATCCTAAACAATTTTCTTTAATCTAAGGGTTATAGTTTGAGTCAGATGGCAGAAATTTGGACACAATTGGACATTCCAAGAGGAAAGACATCCCAAATGCACAACATAAAAACTGGAAACGGCAGGCTGAGCATCATGTCCAGGATAGCCCTGATCTAAACCTCTTGTAAATGAACAGATTATCCTGAATTTATGTACTATGCTGAACAGCTGTGCAGAATAAAAAAGCTTTTTAACTGAACTCTGCCATTTCTGCCAAGAAGAGTGGCCCGGCTATGCCAGAAACTTGATGGCTATAAATAGTTTGTGGTACAGGTCCAAATAACAAAGGGGCATTTCATCCAGTATCAGTGGTGATGCATTTATATGTACAATGCATGTAGACCACAATTTACTCATCTTGAAAAAGAAGAGTTTTAATGCTCCATTTTGAGCACAGAATGTGACATTCTGTGCTTATTTTTTTTACTAGTAAACATTCAAACCTGCTTTTCTATGGAAAGAGGAAAAAATGAAGTATAATCTTAAAAAGATTAATACTCCAGCAACTCACTAGCTTTCATAAAGCATTTGCAGCCGTACATGTAGAACTGTAGAGATTTTTTTTGGCTTATCTCCTGTCTGCTGCCATAAGGTAATTGAAGGTCTTTCACTGTAAAATTTATTTATTTATCCCCAACATTTTCTTTTTGTAGTAAAAGTCTAAATGAGCTGCAGCACTGCAGGGCTCAGCAATCCTGCCCTGTATGGCTCTTGGACACGTACTTCTTATTTACTCCTGACAGCTTCAAATTGAAACTGTGATCACATTTTCCCCACCGTTTCAGAGTCACGCTCGGGTTTTAGAGCCGGTCAGCTTCGCACTGCAGGGGGAAGAGAGTTTTTCTTCTCTTGTCTCTCTGTGCCCTTCCCTCCTGATATCTCTCCTTTTCTTTTTTCTTTTTTTTTTCTTCTTCTGGCTTAGTAGCAGATCCTCGGGGGAGCCATCAATAGCTGACCCTGACATTGTTTTATTTTCCGCTAGTCCTCTAGCCTCCCCTCCGTCTCTCGGTGGACTGGGCAGTCCATTAGTTAAGACTGAGGACCCGACAGACAGATGACTTGAGATTGGATTAGCAGAACAGAGGAGATAAGGGGTGGATTAATCACAGCGAGAGTGTTTCTCTCTGTGACAGCTATAGACAGTTCTGTCATTACTGTCTGATGGGACGGGAGCAAAGACCTATGTCTGCTGAGCAAATATCCGCTGTTTGTCTGAAAAATATCACACTCCTGCTGCTCAGATGCAGCCTCAGCCAAGGACAGCCTCCAGTGAGGAAGAGCATCACTGGCAAAATAATTCAAGAGAAGAGGCAACTGTAGTGCGAACATAAAGAATCTTCCACTAATTAAGCATATGGACTTGACTGTCAATATAAATACAAACAAACACACATCCTTGTACTTCAATACAAAACCGAGGACTTTGTTTTAACTACTTCATTTTAGTAGCCACGTTTCTGCTTAGCCCAGACGTTTCCCGTAACCCTAACCCGTATTAGTCTATTGACCAAAACTTAATTCATATATTTTTTCTAAGCTGGTAAATCACAGCAGAAGCGCAAAAAGAAGTGAGGATCAGGATTCAGGTTCTTACTGTAAAACTAAACATTAACATGTCCAATCCTGACCTTAACCTAAACTCAATTCACATCTCAGTCCTAAAGGTTTTCCTTAACCCAAAAACAGAACCTCTTTTCATGGGGTCTGTACTTTGGGGCCCTATAAAAAGCAGCCGGTCCTCACAACGTATCATTTGTTGGAAAAAACGGCACAATGACACACACACACATTAATACACTTTTTACTGCACTAACAACCAAATCCAAAAAATAGACTGAGCACAAAAATCAATGCCTCTCTCTTTCTTGTTTACTCACAGTTCGGTTCACAACAGATTGCCTCGGCGCAGTCCAACAGACACACAATCACCACCAAAATGTCACCTGTGGTCGTGTCCTTGTTCGTGAAGTGAAAACAGAACAGCCACCCCCTCTGAGCCTGGAGCCAGAGAGTGTCTCTGGCAGTCCTGCACTTAGCTGGCGTGCCTGGCCTCGTGCCCGGCTCGTCCAGAACCTGGATGGACTTTACATTGCCTGTTAGCGGCACAGATGTAAGCCAGCGGGTGTGTGAAGCAGATAAGAACCCAAGATCAGGTCCAAAGCTAATTTCCTGCATACACACTCGTAAGCTCGTCACCTTCTGCCTCTTGTTTGAACAAGACCCCTACCCACTTTTTAATTAGTGGGCTCACTACGAGCGACGGCAGAATACATGCAAGGAGATGATTATTGGATATTGATCTGTAGTCCAGTCAGAACTGTCCAGTTGTTTGAGTGGAAAACTCAAGCAACTGGAAAATAACAAACAAATCCTGTTTCATAAAGGTCTAAAAGTTGCTGCTCAATATTAGTAACTGCCTCTGTTCTGTGCCGTTGCACTCTCTGATTTCCTGCCTTGCTTCCTGTTAAAGCTGTTTGGTGTTTGAGGCCACAGGATGTGTGAGCAGACTGCCAAACCTCGAGAAAAATTATTAAATTTTACCCCCACCAGTTAATCAAGAGTCACATCTTTCTTAAAGCAAGGAAACAAGAATCTTACTGAGGAGAAAGGAGGTTTTTGATTTGTTTTTTTTGTTTTTTTTCTTTTTGTACCTGTAGAGCTGCGGCAGTCTCCGAGAGCCTTGTGTGTCAACAAGAGCACAAGGTTCAATCACCACAGAAACATATTTCCTAGATTTGCATTTAGAGGGAGTTAAGCATTTCAATTTCACTGAGAGAAAGCAGAAGTCAACACACCAGTCGTGGAGAAGCTGAACTCGCCCCGAACGTGAGAAATACCAAAATCCATAAGCAACACCTAATTTGTATTCAGAGCTTCTCCTCCTATCTCTAGCCCTTAATATTCAATTTCTGGAGGCGGTCAGTTCTGGACCACCCAACTCGAGTCCCTTTTAACTTAATGTCAAGCTTGTTGTTTTAATAAAGGCAGCAGCATGTATTGCCACAGGTAAGATACACATCGTTTTATGTATTATCTGCAAATGTGAGTGAGGAATAATTTAACCAGCTACTTTAAAGCTGAGAGTACTTATTTTACATTTTCTTGGTTATAAGCAAAAAAAGCATCCACTATAATTGACATAATGAATCAAAGTGTGTTTAAGTGATTTTCCCACTCCTTTGGTTTCCTAATGCCTCTATTTATATTTTTATGCTGAAGTTTTTGTTTATTTCCCTGGAGAACAAATGTGACATGACACAAGGATCTATTTTTTATTCAATAGTCCCTTGTCTGGAAAAGAACTCATGTTTATTTTGCCTCTATGAACTTTAAGCACGATGGCAAGGATGGTCAAAAAAAATATATATATATATACATCTCCAAAGCTCACTTTTATGGAGCTGTAGTAATGTCATCATATCAATAGCATTTGAAGAAATACTGCAGCCTTTTCTGCCCCACCATCACAGACTAAAACATGGAAGTCAGCAAAACTACAGGGTTTAACATGGAGCTCTGTGCTTTAGTTAGATGATGTTGAGATTGAGGTTTCTGGCAACAAACACTGTAAGCTGTACAAAAAAAAAAAAAAGGGTTTGACACGAAACAAAAGATGAATATTTTAAAAAGCTTCTTGCACTCACTGTAAAGTGTAGTTTAGGATCAGGGATGCTGTTGGACTGTTTCTCTTCAAAATGCTACAGAGCATCATGAACTCTACATCAAACTTAGTGTCTTCTTCCAGAAAACAAAGAATAGTTTAGAACCTAGTCATTTGGCAAGATGATGGTCTGAAAACATGGAAAAATGAACACAGAAATGATTCACCAGACCCAATCTTTGTCCAGTCCATCACAAGACAAACCTGTGGGTTGAGCTAAGAAGAAAAGGGCATAAGACAGAAGAGAAGAATCTGAAGGATGTAAAGATAATAAAACCACAAGCAAAGAGCCATCTCCATGTGTCTCCACATCTTTTTAAATATTGTGGGAGAAGACTGGTTACTCTTAACTTTGGCAAAAGTGACTTTGTCAAAATCAGGTGTACAATTTCATCTATTCACAGATTTTCCTGTGGAATGTAATTCCAAATAATTTGCGGAAAATGTTCTTGTTTGTGGATTTATTTAATGGAGCATATATAAAACATTCCTTATAAAGTGAATTTTTAGTTGGAAATAAACTAAGTGCAATGATTCTTGACATGCTTTTGGCTGGCATTTACAGCCAATCCTGTAGTGGCATTCATTATCCTTGCCGCTGATTGGCTGTACCCTCAAGGAAAACTTTAGATGCTGGTTTCTGCCAGTGCCAAGATGGTTGCCACAGTGCATATTAATCAATATTAAGGTATCTTTTGTGTCTGAATTATTAAAATATGCAATTATAATCATCTTGCCAAGAGTTTGCAAATATTAGCTATTTGCAGGCAGCTGTGGTTCCTAACACCTGTGATTACTTAGGATCCGCTCACTGCCACATTTTGAGAGTTCATAAGGCACCCAAAAGCAGACAGGGCATTGGCAGGTGCAAATAATAGTTATTGACTATTATTTCATATTTTGCCAATCCAACAATTGGCAAAATATGCAAAATAAAAAAAACAAAAAACAGAAGAACTTGATGCAAAGTGGAATAAAACTACCTGGTTCTGTTGCAGTGGAGGGAGACATAAATGACTGAGTAAAAGAGGAAAACAAATATATCAAAGACAAAGGAAAATCAAACTTAAAGCATGATTAAACACCAGGAAAATCAAAACTAAAGAATAAACTGCAAGTGGAACACCAGAGACGACAAACCGAAATCTATTTGAAATAATCCATCTTACTGTTCAGGTTACTCAGCCTGCTGTGTCCCTGCAGCTGCTCCACGTTGCATTCTCCTTCCTCTTTTGCTCACCTAATTTCTGCCAACCTCAGCTTCATTCAGGCACGGATATGTGACTGATTTTCACCTGCAGCTTCATTTGCTGCCTCAGCTTAAAGCTTTTATTTGATGGATGATCTCAGAGGTTGAGTCCTGGCCTTTAACTGCATGTTCTCTCATTTCATTCATGTGCTGTCACACTTGCTTCTTTTTTTGCTACTCTAACAAATTACCATCTTAGTGACTGTTGCCGTTTTGTCACTCCAAAGTGGGTTTTTTTTTGTTTTTTTTTCAGGAACCCTTTTCTCTCCTGCATCTGCACACACCGCTCAGGCAATTTGATATACGATTAAAGATTAATTTAACTTTATGACTGCAATATAAATAATTGTTGGGATTTAATTAGCTCACCTAGCAGGGGAATTTAGTCCCATGTAGTCCTGATTTAATCAATGAAGGCATATGCGGCTTTGGTTGGAGTTATACACTATAGGAGCAGTAGTCCTGCATTCACACACACACCTGTTATATTTTAGTTGTGCTCTAATCAATAATTCAACATTTCATTGAAGATGATTGTGGCTCTGCATCTGTCATGCTGGGCCCTTTAGTTGCTGTGTTTGCTGCACAGACTTTTGCACCCATTGCAGAAGGATATAATTTTTTTTTTTTCCATGTCTGCGTGTTTAATGAGAGATCTGTCATATCCGTCTCCTGCTTGCTCTCCCTTGGTGCTGAAACGTCTCATCAGTGCCTGACGTTGGCGTGAAGCTGTGAGGGTTATTCATGTGACGCAGTGATGTGTGCAGAGATATTCCACATCCCTCTCAGAAGGCACTGACCCTCGACACAAAAAAAGCCAGGGAGCGCGTGTCAAGTAGAGAGCCGCGCTTCACGTCACGGCAGGACTCGGGTTGACCCAGAAACACTCGGGGTGCAGAGTTTTGCTTCACTGTGTTTGTATTTATTGCTGTCGTAGAGATCGGACAACATCCGTGGAGATCTGGGGCCTCGTGCATTAAAAAAAAAAAAAAGTGAGTCGTTTTCACACTGAAAAATTTAGAAAAAAATAAAAAAATCGGATGAATAAAGCCGTGCGCACGCACGTGGTCGCACACTTTTCCTTTATGAATCCTAATTTGCAGGAAATAGAGCGCAGCTGCTCGTCCGCCCTGTCGCCACCCATAAATGCATATGCAAATTAGTATAAATACCCGGAAGTCTGCTTTGAACGTCCTTGTTCAAAGCAGTGTAAGTATTTATAATGATAATATATTTTATTTAAAAGGTGCTTTGAGGACACATAATGTCACCTCACAAAAATAAAAATACATTTTAAAGAAAAACAGATAAACAAAGAGATCCTGAAAATGCCTGTTTGAACAGTAGCGCCTTCAGCCGGTATTTAAAGACAGACAGTCCTTAGAGTGGGGAATGTGGGCGTTTATTCTAAATCAGGGGTGGGCAATCCTGGTCCTCGAGGGCCGGTGTCCTGCAACTCTTAGATGTCTCCCTGGTCCAACACACTTGAATCCAACAGTTGAATCACCTCATAAGTGCAGTCAGGTTCTCCAGAGTTCTGCTAATGACCTCATTGTTTGACTCAGGTGTCTTGAAATAGAGATACATCTAAAAGTTGCAGGAGACTGGCCCTCAAGGCCTGGAGTTGCCCACGCCTGTTCTAAATAGTAGAACGTTTTATGTCCATAAGGCGCATTCACAAAGCGGCTGGCTCGACTGAAAGATGACTGCAGCTGGACCGGTACCGGTACCGCACGGCTCTTTTGCTCAGAGCTCCAGGATGATCAGTCTGAATTTATCTAAGCGCTCATAAACCATCATCAACATTCCCCAGCAGATCAATATGATCAATTGCTCCCTCTGAATCCTTCCATTGGCGATGTTCTCCATCAGAGCCAAAGCGCTCCACAATTACGCGGCTCACCTTTACGCAGGTATATACGTGTGATTGCATACACACCTTGATCACCTTAAAAATAATTAAACCTGTCGATTGTTTTTAATCAGCAGGTTTGAGTTAATCTGCTGATCCAACCCTGTTTTCTTCTTTTAGTGAGAATGAATTGACGCCATAGATGCATTTCATGTGCTTCGGCGCACGGACCAATGCTTTACATCTTTATGAGACAAAAACTGAGGAAAAAGTACTATTTACATTCGAGTGAGGTTTTCACATACTTGTATTTTTATTTACTTTATTTTGTGTGCGCGTTAGCTTGTTGTCTGAGGATAAATGCGGATCAGTTTAATTGTTTACGTTTCAATAATAAAATGTGCGACCCACGCTTTATGCATGAGGCATAAAGCATTTCCAGAATGTTTTTCAGTGCCCTGACAAGGAGATGGATGACTAATCTCAAGAAGAAGAAGGTGTCATTTGTAATCATCAATATGCTAAATATGAACAAAGACCACACACCACACGCCTGAGCAACTTTGCAAATACAAATTCAGAGTAAAAATGCTTGAAAAAATATTTTCAGCATAAAATGGATGTTTTTTAAACCACCATCTTGTGGAAATATGTGTGCTTCTTAAAATTGTCATCAAAAATTGAATTTACTTCTCCCCTATTATAATCTCCCCCCCATTATGAATCACTGTCTTAAAAAGAAATGGTAAGGAAATGGTGAGAACCAGCCCCTGGTCCTACACTATTTACTTCAAACAGATGGTCAGGACTCTCAGCTATTGAGAAACAATTGATCTATGTAATGCAACACTTTGATGCCAAGAAGCTTACAGGAAGTTGCTTGAGCTGTAAACAACCATCTTCCACCGCGAAGGGGGAAGAACTAAGCCGAAGAAGGCAGCTACCAATTCAATATTTAGAAGTGTGACCAACACGGACTGAGCAGCTTTGTTCACTTCCTCCACTATAATTATAAAAACCAAAGGCAGACTACAATTCTTAAACAGTCCAGAAAATCTACATCATCATTCAAAACCTCTCCTGTTCGCTGTTCGGCTTGGTGAAAAATCTACTGGAGACAATCCGAGTCAATTGAAGAAAGCCCAGACTGTGCTGGAAGTGAGTTTCTTTGCACAGGAACGCAGGAAAATGTAATGCGGAGAGAAATTCTTGATGGCACCTCAATGAGCAGGGAGCCAGTTAAAGATTATTATACCCCACCACAAAATAAAATCTCAAATCTCAAGCACTTGTGCAAATTTGAAACAAGTTGTATGCTTCTTATCTTTAAGCTAATTCTATTTCTTTCTAATTTTAAGCAAATAAAAATGTACATTTAGTATCTAACTGTTCTTTGTGCAGCTATTTTTGAAAGTGTTTTGTGAATCCTTGGCTAACTTGTTTTCGACTATCTCCCTCCCATCAGTCAGTCGCTCATTAAAGCTCAGCTCTTCTGAAGGTCAAGGTCTACCACAGGGGGCTTTACGAGGAAGTTTCCCCGCCCAGACATCAGTAAAGGGAGCGGTCTTTCATTCTCTGAGAAAACTGTTAAGCCGCATACCTTTCAGCTTCTGGCCGCAGTGATATTTAACTTTTTTTTTTTTGTTATCATTTATTTTCCAGGCAGTGTGGCACAATGTGTGAAGTCTAAAGATACTCGAGGCCCATGGCTACTGCAGTCCCCAGTTCCTGTTTATGTAAACACTGTTACAAGAAAAGAAACTGTGTAGTCACGCACACATCCACACAGAGCCTAACAGTTGTCTCAGTGTTTACCCAGGGAAATATGCTCTCCTGCCCACAACTTGGAGGAATTTCTTTGTGTTTGTCTTTAGTCTCCAGAGTTCCCCGGAGGTGTCTACTCTCTTCTTCTTTGATGCTTCCTTCAGCATCCTCCTTGGGGCTGCTTATCCTTCTCTTTTGGCCTTTCCCATACTTACACACTTCTGTATCTGTCCCTTACCCCCATTGCTCCATCCTTTGCCAACTCCTCTCCTCAAAACTCCCTCTCCTTTCCTCTGAACTGCCCCTAATTCAGTCCTGTGTGTTCAGTATATCGCTTTGACTTTCTTCCTGCTGCAGCTGAGGCATGGTGAGTCACCTGCCGCTGTCCAAACCTACGGCTGTGGGTCCGCCCAGCCCACGCACACACTCTCAACACACACAGAAACAGTGTAGCTCTGCCATATTATTCACCCTACCTTGCCTTGCTATGTAAAACATTTCTATGTCATCCCATAGAAATGTGATGAGAAATGTGATGAGAAATTTGTGAACATTCTTCATCTGGACCACATGTACATTTTAGTTGGCATTAGAGGTTTTGGACTATCGTTCTTCAGAAATCCCCTTCTCTTTTCAGGTGCATCAAGGCTCTGTACTTGGACCCATACTATTCCCACTCTACATGATTCTCCCTGGCTTTGATTAAGGACACGTCTCTTTTTATGGTTGAAATTCCAATTAACTTTCAGTCAAAGCACAACAATTAAGTTACTGTAGAAACCAGTGATTGATTGATTGTTTTGCTGAAATCAACTCCTAGATTGCCACATATTTCCTTAATTTCAGCAAAAAATCAAACAGATCAATCATGTTTTTGCCACGTGTGTCCAGAATGATAACTTTGAATTATGGATAACCTGGTGATCATGTTCACTCTCTCTTTTGCTGACGGAGAAAGAGTGATTCAAACCTTGCTTTCACCTCTCAAGTTGCTCCAGAAGACTTTAGACTAGAAAGCGTGATCATATGTCACATCATACATCCCACCATTTCCTCTCTGTGTCTATCAGGATCAAGACTTTCCTGCTGAGCTAGAAAGCTATCATTGGTCAATCTCCAGCAACCAATGAGAGATCCCTCTCTGGCTACCAAATGTCTTTTTGGGTCACGTAGGTCAGGGATCACCTCCTCCTAGACGGTCTAAGCTTTTACACAGAGGTCACCGGGGCTTTGTGTAGGCCCTAGACTGTGGAAACATTACGGTTTAGAGTGTATTTACACTTGTTGTAAACAAGTGAAAGCACTTGTTTACAACTGCTTTCAAAAATCTTGTGCTGAGAAAAGGACGTGGAGATGTTAGGAGCTGGATGTGCAGCAAAAAGAAAAATACAGGCCTGCATGGTGAAACTCTAAAATTCAATAAAACCTTAACAGTTTCATGTGTTTTTCTGCTTATTTTGCATATTTGTTGCATTTTAGGCATGAGGAGTTATCTTAAAAATAAATAAAAATCTTATGTCCTTAACTAACAAGAATAGAAAATTATGTTAAAGGGCACTGTATCACGTGATCAGACACTAATCTTATTAAAAAGCTTCTTCATAAAAGCTTCAGGCTCATAAACAATTTGCAGATCCCAGGAGCATTGTTTTTGGAGTTTTATATTATTTCAGCTAATCTAATGTAATCGAGGTCTTCTGCGTAAGATTAAAAACACAAAGTGGTGTGCAAAGTCAGATTTTTGAGGGCCCTGAATGCCACAACTTTATGTGCCTTTAGGATGACTAAAGCAGGCAGCCAAGAGAGGCAGCAGCTGATGCTAATGCAGCTTTTTCACATTTCATCCAAGGCTCTTCAGTCTAATGGCGGCAACTGGTGTTTTGCTGACTACCTGCCCAATCCAATAGCAACTAGTGGCCAGATGGGCTCAGCATGACACTTTCTTTATCATACTGCCTGGCAGTGTGCATCTGGAGCGAAACACTTCGTCTCTCCCATTTCCTTTGTGATACAGTCACTCTTTACTGGAGCTGTTGGTGCTGTGCACCATAAATGTTGTGCTTCATTTTCAGCTTTCCTTCGTTTGGTATTACATTGAGACTGAAGTGGCGTCTGATCTGCGTTGGGTTTATTGAGACTTATTCATTTGCTGGCTGTTTTAATTCTCCCTTTCCATGTTCAAAGTTTGTTTCTAGCTCTTTTGCTCCTGCTTTTTACTCTCATCTCTTTGAATGTTTGTGTTCACATGCATCTTGTTTGTCTCTCTGTATCTCAGCCTTCTCCCTTGTCAGCTGCCAGTTTCTTGGATCGTGGTTGTTTGTTTCTACAGTCGAGTTTATCTAGCTTGTTACCCACCTGTTTGTGTGTGTGTTGGATTTTCATAGGGGGTGTTTTTGTTTGTTTGGATTTTTTTTGTATTCGAACCAGGTAGTGGGTAGAAGAAAAAACCCAACTGCTGAAATTTTAGGAAGACACAAAAAGAAAAGGTGAGAAGGAAAGTCGAAATTGAAATCAAATATGCTTCAATAAAGTATATCATCAAGAGGAGTTATTTCTATTTTTTCTTTCACCATTAATCATGGAATATCATGACAGAGTCCTTGATGGTTCAGCAGGCTGCAAATGAATGGTCCCTAAGAGACATTTGGATTTGGGGCCAAAAAATAAATAATAAAAACAAACCTTTACTGACTCAACGATTATTAAAGAGTGCAGGAGAGCTGTGGATGAAACTTTTACCGAAGAACAAAAATAAGATGTGTGAGAAAGGCTAACACAAATATCCTTGTTAGCTTAATTATTAACCTGTAGATGAATTGTAGGTTTAACTGTAGATGAGGCAGCTCATATATCTGACAATGCATTGCTATTTGAGTGGATATTGATGTTATTATTAGAGATATTTGAAGGAGTGTTATGGAAAAGGAGGGTCTCTTTTTATTTTTCAAAATGCAAGAACTTTATATAAAAAAAATCTTGTTTTCTGAAGCTGTCGGTAATAAAAGAGGATTAGACTGACAAAAAGAGCATTTGTTATATATCTGTCATGAAAGCAAAGGGGTTAATGTGAAATTCAGAAATAAACAGTAAAGATCTATTCACTTATCTTAAGTGTTTTCTAAACCACATAAACATTACCTCTTATGCCGCAATAAAATATAGCTAAAGATTCCAGTTTAAATCAAACCATTTCCATAAGTTAAAATAATGCATCAATGTCCAGATGATTTCAAAAATGCAGTCTGTAATAATACTTGAAAACTATTGTTTCAAGATGCTCTTCATCCAGTCTTGCTGATGTTTAGCAATTTTGCAAAGGGAAAAAAAAAAGAATAAAAAAGTCTGCAGATGTGAAGACTTGGTAAGTCTTGACTCAAGTTGGGCAGAAAATAAACGTTCATGTTTTTAATTGTAAAACAACGACAGAAAAACAATCCCACCCACTTAATCTATGTATTCTTTTCATTTTACAACTGTGCTCAATTTTGTGTTTGTTTATAACAACATAATCCCAGCTGAAAAACACAGAAATTTGTGATTATGATGTGATCAAATGCTGACAAGAGATATAACTATTTCAGCAAGTCACTGTACTTCAAATCTCAATTTCAGAGTTACATTTACTGCATGATGATGAACAACTGTTGTACATGTTTCTGTGGGAGTAACACAGTTTGGCCCTCAGGACCACGACTGAGGGTAAGCAGACCTTTCAGTTTGACAAATGAACGTAAAGTCTGTGGTCTGCTGTTCCTTCAGTGCCGGCAGGTATGGTGGCTCCATGTTTTATGTATAACAGATTTACGTCAGTGCGGCAGGAAGTATGAAAAATATTCAGGCTGGAAAGCTCCTGGAACTCAGAGGATTTGGCCTGACCACAGCTGATGAGGTGGTGATTATTAGTGTGCTGTGGTGATGGAAACAGATCCTCGACTTCACAACAAAGCCCCTCAACCTCCTGTGGAAATTGCAGTCATGAAGGTCAACACACTACAGCCCCGCTGCAGAACAGCGGCTCGGTTTTAAAAGTGCAGCCGCCAGCAGGAATGATGACACTCCTCTTTATTATTCACTTTACAGTAAAAAAAACGGAAACACTGTATCATGCAGAGAGACTGCAGCACGGATGAATCTGGCTCAGGAGATCCCTGTTGAGTCTGCTGAGGACCGCGGCTCAGACTGCAGATGGGATGAAACATGGCACAGCTTTCCCATTTTTAAGAGGATATGACACTGCTGCGCTGCCTCCATTCCACGCTCTTTGAAAAAGCTCATGGTGTGAAAAATCTGCGTGGCTGACTGGGGCAGCAATGCAAATCTACCTGACATGCTTGTCACCATCTGGGCCCATTAAAGAGTAAGTGTTTTAGTTAGGAATGAGATGGAATGTGCCTAGCATGATTAAAATCCTCAAAATATACCGTTTTTTTTTTTTTGTTCCTTCAGCATTGCTTATTTTATACAAAGATTTTTTTTTATTGGGATGTTTGCAAAATGCTCAACAGATTTTAAGATTAACTCCTTTTAAGCTCAGATGTTCAGAAACCTGGGTTGCACAATGTTGCATAAGGTTGCACAATGTTGCACAGTTGCCTGTAAAGCTTTGTGTCATCATGTTTTGTCTCTAGCTCTCCTGAGGTTTAAAAAAAACTTATCATGCACTAGCCATGGAATGGGATCCAGTTCCAACCTTAATGCTGTATTATATTTGCAGCCACCTGGCACACCACTCCCCTCTCCCTGCAGCCTCACTATGGAACAAGGACACAGCAGATGTTGTTTGGTTGCTGTAACAGGTTGGACGCTGGCTGCCGAGATCTTGGTTTCATCTAGTCCTCGGATACCGAAGCAGGGGATTTTTATAAGCCAGCCAGGAGAATGGAATAACATTTTGTCATCGGTCTACTCACCTGTAGGAATTTATGCTCTATGCACAAAACCTGATGATGGATGATGTAAAGCAGAATATTGAACCTGGGCTCTTACAGTAACTGAAATGTATTCTTACCGGGTTAGGGAGAAAGTATTAGTGTCTAAATGTTGAACGCTGGTTAATAGAACCCCACAAAAGAGTTGCAGCTAAAAATGCAGTGAGAAATATTTACTTTTAGGTGACTGAATGGAAATTTAGACAACTTTTTTTTTTCTTTTCATAGAAATAATGTAAAACTATGTTTCACTTTCCTTTCACTTCACAATTAAATTACTGTTTGTTTTTTTTTTGTCAAAGTTAGACTTTGTAAGAGTTTGAAAAGTTTTGCAAAGAACTGTAAAAGTACCAGTGCTGGTTGTTTGCCTACAGCCAGGTCAAACCGAATAAAATTATTCATTTCAGAAACACAAGTTAACTTGACTTGTTTGTTATAGGCTGTGGGAGGAAGCTGAAGTATCCAGAAAAATAAGGCACAGCAACCCGACACAAACACAAAGCGAGCACTGGACCTCCACACAGAAAGGTCTGCAGACCTCAGGCTAAAACATGCTCCATCTTGTTGTACTTTGAAAGCTCAATGTGTTTAACTAGCAGTTTTTCACCAATTACATGTTTGAAATCAAATTGTAAAGTAACGATACATGTCTGATCAGTTGTTTTTTTTTAGTCTCATTGAAGTTCACATGACGACTGATCACTGGTTTCCATTTCAGATTATCTCTACGAATAGCTGGAACATTTGTATCCCAGAAGTTCAATGTTCTCAAAGACTGATGCAATTCATGACTCTGAATACCTTTAGTCAAACTCAGAAATGTTTTTTTTTTTTTTATAACAGAACTACATGTCAAAAATATAATGTATCATATTTCTCATTATATGTTCTTTCCTATCTGAAATAAAATGTTAGTCAAGCTAAAGGAGTATTCAAAATGTAAATACATTAGGTTTAAAGAAAAAAAAAAGATGTTTAACTTTCAACATATTTGCATTGTTTAATTTTAATAATATCCTGGTTTATGATGTTTTTTATTTTAATATAAAATAAAAAATTCACCACTTTGAGGTAGAAACTGCAAAATGGGAACAGATGTGGTTTTGTTACACTCGGTTGCTTTTCCTGCAGCCTTGGAAAAATAATAAAATCCTATAATATTCTAAAAGGGTCACAAAAAGGAGATTTACTGCTCAGTGCACTGAATCATTTTAGGAAATGAAGAATTTTGGGTAAGTTTAAAGACCCCTTGATTTTACAAAGGGGTATCGGTCTGACCCCACTTGCGACATTTTTTCTTCAGATTTTTATTCATGAACTTCATTAAAAACCACGTCCAAATGAATCATTTTTCTTCCGCCTCACAGACATGAGCCACGTTTTGTTGACCTGTCATAAAATTCCACTAAAACATGTTGAGGTTTGTGGTTGTTCTGCAATAAAACATGAGAAAGTTCAAGAGACATGAATACTTTGGCAAGACAGTAGGCACTTTGCGCTTCCCGCTGTCCGCCGCAAACACTACATCCTGAAGGATTTTAGTATGCAGTTGAGATCTGTAGCTTATAAAGGAATACTTATGCACCCCTTCTGACAAAAGCTTGCTTATATTATGTTGTTAATACACAAATATTTATATTTCAGAAATGGCCACGTTACATTTAGTTGTACCAGTAAGCCTATGAGGCATCTATTAGAATGAGTGATATATTTCAAGCATTTATTTCAATTTATGAAAGTGATTCTGGTTTACAGTTAATTGAAACCCAAAATTCAGTTTATTGGAAAATAGCAATATTAAAATGAACTCTAAAAATGTATGTCCAAGTCCAACATTACATGCACTAAATGCTTGGGCATGCAAGCGAGTCAGTCAGTTACTAAACCTTTTATTTAAATAGCACCTTTGAAGACATAAAGACCATAAACTGCCTCAAAATCAACATTAACACAAGATATGTTACACAAGAGCAGATTTAAAATAAGTTTTAACTTACTGGAAGCTGATCTGAGTACACAGGAAAAAGACTTTCAGAGTTTTGCAGTCACTGAAGAAAAATCTCTGTTCCTTTTGCTTCAGTGTAGTATGGGAAAGTATCAGAGGGGCCAGATACCCCAGGAAACTATGAGTATGAATACCTCTGTCAGAACCACAAGCCTGCCTATGAAGACCATTTTTGGCTGAAGCATCAAAAAGTCAAGGTTCCACTTTAGCTTAAAGATTTTTTTTCAGGTGCAAAGATAAATTACTGCATCCATGCAACATGTCATGGAGGTGATCGGGGTGTGGTAGCTAGGTGGTTAAAGTAGCCCAGATTGCTAACATTGTCTTTTAGCTTGAATTCATTGCTGACGCTGATGTTTCCGATCTTCATTTTAGAGTTAAGAGGTGGATAGTAACTTGTTACATTCACTAAACGTTTTTATTACATGCATAGTTTGTTTTTTTCTGCACTGTACTTATTTTTGCTTCCATTTAAGTATAATTTTTCAGTAAATCTACATTTACTTGAGTACAACTTCTGACTACACTAGCAACCAATTGAACCAACTTGTACAGTTCATGTTGAAGTGATAGTTCTTGTTTGCAGACAGGTTCTGTTGTTATAATGTACATTTTGCTGTGTCATTAGAGGTTAACTGAATTCCATAAACGGTATAAAATGCACAATTTACTTTCATCTGTCCAAATCAGCTGAGTTCTCCATGATTGCTTAGTACACATAATACCCATGATGTAACATTGCTGTATCATATATCTATTTTTATTGACATTAAATGATAATCAACTTTTCTAAAAAAAAAAAAAATAAAAAAAAAAGTTAATTTTGTCATCATCTGGAATCCACAAAACTAACATAAATAAAAGCTTGAAATAGTAACACTAAATTTTACTAAATCCACCGAAGATTAACTTTTTAAACTGATGAAATAATTTACTGATACTGTTACATCTTGAAACTGAATTCTTCTATGACTCTCCATGTGTTTCTGTAAAGGTTATTTTGTCATTTTTGGGGGGAGTTAGAGACGCTACATCTTCTGCTGATGTTTGTTTTGATTCACTTGTTTTTATTTACTTGTTCCTCTCGGTCCCAGATGATCTATCCAATCTCTGCTATTTTCTCTTCCAGAACAGAACTCTTGAGTACATGCACCCACTGGAAAACTGAAGCTGTCTGGATTGTCTTTTAACATGTGCCACGCATTTCGCATTTATCCCACAGGAAGCGAATGCAGCATAAAGCATTTCGAGAATGAGATCCAGAGAAGAGAGAGAAAGAAGGAGAGAGAGAGCCAACAGCGCAGATGAGCCCCAATGAACAACAGCCGGCTCCTCTTTCAAACACAAAGCACCACGCTCCGTATCCCTCACACGCACACGCACGCAGCCCGAGAGCCTGAGCGACATCAGCCCTGTCCGCTTCTCCGCACCGCGAAGCCGTGAGAGGAGTTCCTGCTGCCCTCACAGGCAACAGAAGAGAGCCGCGGCTCTCTGTTTGAGACGGCAGACAATTAACCAGCGAAGCGGGGGAGGCGAGTGAATACGCTCCAGTCCTGCTACTGGCTCCTGCTGCTGCTGAAGGAGGAGGAGGGAGTGCAGGAGGAGGAGGAGAAAGAGGAAGAAGAGAAGGAGGAGGCTGTGGGCTTGGAGAGACTGGAGCAGCTCTGGTATCCTGCACAGGCAGCCTGAGCGGCCACAAGTGATCAGAGCATCTTCAGTCTTATAGATGAACAAGCAGAACGGTGCAGCTTCCAGTCCTGGGTGAGTCAACTTCCAATAAACACGCGCACACACACACACACACATCACTCTCATCTGTGTACTCCATGTGCTGTCAGTAACTGTCTGCATCCATCTTCACGAAAACAGACTGTACACACGTGGTGTGTGTGTTCGTCCTGCTTTTTTCCTCTGCCTTGCTGCTGATGAGCAGAAGATGCAACTTGTGATCACTGTGACACTATTTTATCCCTTCAGCTCCTTTCTGATGGTGCAGCATCTACCCCTCCACCCCCACTGATCGATTTGCTCCTCAACTCAGACGGACATCAGCTCTCATTATCTGTTCTTTTCTATTGTCACCGCCGAGGCAGTGTGTTTGTGCATCCGTGCACAACTCATCTCCATCGGTATGTGCGTGCCTGCGCGAGTCCTCTGGTGATCAGGTTTCAATTAGGGTTTAATGATGTAAACGGTGGGCAGGAAGGGCAAGGCGACCCGTGATCGGTGCTGCAGCCGTATCAGTGTGACCAGATGACACATCTAATCTCCAGCGCTCTCCGAGCCCATTTCCAGCTCGGCTCCCGCGTCTTTTATTGGTGTGTGTGCTTATAGTTTTGAGTGCAGCAACTACAAATCAGATGATTATTCCAAGGAGTGCAGTTGTCCTTCCCTCTAATGGCTTTGGAGTTCATCTCTCCCCCAGCTGTTCATTCAGACGTTATACAGAGAGAGAGAGAAGATAAAGGCATCAAACAACTCTAACCTGTGGCCCTCAACTCCATAAATCAGCAGCTGTCCCCTTGTTTTCTCACAATTCCAGCTTTTCAGGTGCTTTGATTTATTGATAGATGCGCTGACCTCCTCCAAGGTTTCTGCACTGCAATGTCACTGCATGCTTTCTCTATTAACATGGCCAGCATTCAATAAATAATGACATGAAGATCTGACACATTTCTCAAGAACCGACAAAACTGTCACAACTCACCGCACCCAACAAGCCCCCCTGCATTCTTGCGCACCATGACAAGAATTGCTCTATCACTTAGATGTTCAGACTTTTTTTTCTTGTATGCAGGTTTTGCAGGGAGTTCAGCCCTTCTTTCTGAATTCATGAATATGATGTCGGTCTCATTCCAGGGGCGTATGTGTTGGATTTTCTTGTAAGTAGCAGATTAGATGGCAACTGTTCCCTCACTGGCTCATTTTGTCCCATCGGACAACTGTGGGTGACATGAAATGACAGTTTAAAAGGCTTCTACCGCAAAAATACAGAACACCAAAACATCATAATGATAGTATACTGCTTTTTGACATCCAAGGAGTCACTTAGGACTTCCAAACTTCCCTTCAAATCCCCTCGCTCACCCTCTGGTTATATAGGTCAGTCTTTCCAACAGAACAAATGATGCTGTATCTCTCCACTCACATCCCAACAATACTCCTGTCTAAGACTTTTTAAATTTATGCAAGTAAACAAGTTTTTCATCAGTCATTTATACTGCAGTGACCTCATTCTTATTCATTGTTTTGAGGCTTAAAGAATTTTTCCCAGTCAGCTTTGTTGCATTTTCCCTTCAACATCCAGTTTTTATGTCTGTAATCTGACAAGGACAAAGTTATTGTCGCATGCTCGGAATTTAAAAAAATTGCAAGATATGAAAAACTCATTTTTGATAGCAGTTCCTGTCACATTTTGCGATAAAGATGCCAGACGGTGTGATTTGTTGCTGAAGAAGAATCGTGCCAGACAAGTCGGACAGAAAATTCAATCCAAAAATGAATGGACATCCAATTACAGGTGTTAATGCTCCTATTATAGGGCTCTGAAAAGATGGAGAGGAGGACGAGGAAGACTGTGAAAGTACACATGCCTGGGCTGCAGGAACAAGACTTCACTATGGCCCAGTTACCAGTAAAAGTTATGGTTTCAAAACTACTAAAATCTAGTCAAACCGATCCTATAGTTAGTCCTTTTTATGAGTTATTTCAGATGTATTGGACGTTGGATATCCTAGTACTGCTCTGATCCTCCCTCACCTTTTTGCTGCACACTGCCGGTCAGGTGGATTTTCTCATATTTTTGTAAAAGATTCATTTGGCAATTTGCAAATATGTCTAGTTGTGAAAAACACAAAGGTCTAAAAAGACAAGGAACCCCAAAAACTATAGATGAGTATCAAGCGTTTAATAAAAATGACTATTAGATTGTTATAAAATAGTATTTTAGAATTTTGAATTATTAGCACAAGGTAATTTATTTTAAGGTTGTTCTTTTGATTCTTTTATGACAAAACATAATATGACAAACAGCTTCGACAAAGAAAACTCTTTCTGCATTACCTATTTAATCCATGTACTATAAGGCATCACAAAGATGGATATTTGTGACTGTTTTTGTCCAGTTTGTATTACTGGCATGTGATGCTGCTAAAGTTATAATGTATACAAATAATATGGTCATAAACATACATGGTGTGGAAAAAGTAGTAGCCAAATTTTCACTCACAAAAGACAAAACTTATCTTTGGAATAATTTGTTATGTCTAATATTGCACACGGAGAACTTTATGTCTTTACACACTGTATTTTACAAGAAACAAAATGTTAAAGGTCATGGCCTTAATTGAAGATTTAAGTGCGACTAAATTGAATCTTGGGTTCAAAAAGCACATTAAGAAAATGACCAACACTCAAAATATCAGACACATCGGTATTCATGCCTACAATAATATTGTTTTAAATTTAATATTGCATGTTCTGATGATCAAGTCACATAACTCACAAAGCCTTATTTGATATGCAATCACAGTATCATCATAGCTACGTTCCTTACTAAAAATACTTTAGCTTTGATAATCCTTTTTGACATATTAAGCACTAAAAGTGATGTTGTTTTACTAAAATGATAAAAGAGCCACATAGGAAAAGTTTTCAGAGATTTTGTACCTCTTTTTTCATGCTTTTGTCTCACTGACTTGTTAAGTCTGTGACTTAATCTTTGGTTCTGCACATTTCACACATTCACAAATCCTTCCCAAGTTTCACTGCCATGGGATCGCTGCAGTTTTAAATCTGTAAGATAAAACAATATAAGATCATATTGTTGAATAAAAATCTTTTCAGTGTGCTTCTCTTGCTTACATAATAATAAGATATATTGAGGAGGAACTGAACTGACCCTGTGAATGACCAGGAAAACTGTAGGACTGTATGTCAGACTATTGGAAATTGAGTTACATCTTGGCTTAGCTTGACTGCAAAAACTTTCAGTATGACTTGGCAGACTCTGGAGTTGTGATCCACTGTTAGGCTGTGGATAAATATCTGCTGAAAAATGCCAGTTACAGTAGAGGAAAAAAATCAACTTTTGTTCTTCCTCAGATGGAGTAAGGTGAGGTGTTTAGATTAAATGTAAAAGATTAAGCTATAACTCATATTTGTAATCTCTAACTTTATCCTGTTTAGAAAACAAAACATATGTCTTTTCCAATTCTCAGTATTTCTGAGTCCGACCTTTTCCATATCTCTGGATATGTTTCCCATAGTGTTTGCCTCAGCTCATGCATTCCTATACCTTCTTGTCAAGAGCAGTTATGATCCGACATCAAAAAGGGGGAAAAAAAGGACTGAAGCGAAAGCAATTATGCAAAAGCTTTAATGGTACCCGAGGTGCCACTTAGCCTCCTTCTTTGACAGATTTATGCGTCAGTAATGAAATGTGCACCGACAGGTCTATGTGTCCCTTCAGAGTGCATTGTTGAATCGGGCCTGTTAGTTCTGTCCATTACGACGCCCACTCTTACCTTCCCATTTTGAGCCTTTCTGATGTGCATAAAGCTGTCATCTGTGCTCAGTAGTGACATTACCGCAGCTTAACACTGCCAATACCCAGACAACCTCATTGTTTTCAATTTCGCAGTATTTATGAAGGCAGTAAAGCAGAGATGCATCCTCTGTCAGCGAGACGGGAGCGCCGTCGCTCTCCAGGGAAGAATAGCGCAGAGGACGAGAAATGAGGGATACAGCAGAGGAGTAGTGCGGGAGGGCTTGAATACCTGCAGGCAGGCTGGCATGTCATCTGTCGCTGTTAAGAAGTCCAACTGGAACAATGGTGGCCCCGCGTGTGTGCTGGCTGTCCTCCCACTCGCTGACTGGTGTAATGCTATTATAGATGGGGCTGCAACCTAAATGCAGAGCTTAGAGAACATCTGGACCATACATGTTTTTTTTTTTTTTTTTTTGTTCCAAGGATGATTGCTTTATTTCACATTTGCTCTGACAAATGTGGTTGGCTGACCTTGGAGTCGCCAAGCACTTTTATCAGACCAATTACATATACCATATAAGCACTTTCTACTCCACTTCACATTGTCATGAAATTTATCTCATCATAGTGTGAGGCATTTCCACATTTTTTACACACACACACAAACTTTCATTTGTTTTCTTTTTAGGGATCTATGTAAAAGAAAAAAAAAAAAAAAACAACTAATTGAGTTGGAAGCTTTAAACATTTTCTACAAATAATCATTTAGAAACTGTGTGCTCTGTGTTTTGCATGTTGCTGCTAAGTCAATAAATATTTTGCTGCAGGTGCATTTTGAAGTTTTGCTTGGTATACTTCTATCAGCTTTGCACATTAAAAAAACTGAAGCTTTTGTTCTTCTTAGACAGCTTCAGTCAGGTTGGGTGAATAGTATCTGTGTATATTGTTTTCAAGATTTGTCACAGATTCTCGGTTGGAATAAGGTCTGAACTTTGTATGGACCATTTTAGCACACAGTTATGTTTTGTTTTGAAATATTTTTGTAGATTTTGCCGTGTGTTTGTGATCATTGTGCTGTGGGAAGACGTTTATCAGCATTTATTTAGCATTCTTTAACCAGTTTTTCTTTCAGTGCTGAGAAAATGTATCCTCACAGATACGAATGCTGCCAAGACAGTATTTCATTTTACTGATTACTGGTCAAAAACTACTTTTCAATTAGTACTTTGGATCAAATATTGAAAATGATTCGATGAGGTTACTCATTTTTGTCAAATGATAATTTTGATTTAAAAATTTTCTGCACTATAGTCTTTACAGCATACCTGTGTAAATGTTCTGATTTAGTCAATAACAATCAGCATTTTCATTACAAATGCCAGAGTTGCTTCACTTTTCTTCCTTAAGAGTGGAAACGTCATTGTCCCCGTGTGGCCAACTCTACCTTCACACTGGCTTTTAATTAGTGACCTTAGTGAGTAATGCTCAAAGCACATCTCTAAGTGGCATTTTGTCAGATTGGACCCCTGTGTTTGTGCCTAATTGAGGCCAGACTTAAGAATTTCCGTTCGAGTTTCTGTTAAGCTTCCTCTCCGGTGAAAAATAAGCTGAAGCTACAGATAAATTAATAAAGCAGAGTAGCAATAAAGTGCTGCATTCTGCAATTTCGCAGCACACTGCAGTGCTAGTTATTCGTGTGACGTTAATTGAGAGACAAGAAACTAGTTTTTATTCTAACGGCTGAAACAGAATTTGATCAAAGCAAAAACACAGAGCAGCATGGGACAGATGCAAGCAATGAAACCGACCACAGATGCTTGTGACCTAAATTTATATGAGCTTTCTGCTCTACACCAAAGTCTTAAATCATTTCTGTTTTGCTTTCATGAAGTCAAATTTTTTGTATTAATTTAAAATAATCTGAATCTATATTTCTCCAAGCTGTCTAATATGATATTTCAGAGCTTTTCTTTCATTTCATTTTGTTGCTTATTTTCAGACCAATTTCCACTTGGTTTTTCTAATAACTCTAATAAGCTGTGTATAAAAGTATCCTGAACTAATGGACAAGAACCAGGTAAAATAGTCAACTTGTCAAAGAACCAACTTTTAATTTGTAAGTACAAAATGCTGTTAGCGTGCTAGGGGCCACTCCATTAGTTTTCTAATCATAACTACTAAACGCATTTTTTGCAACCAGAAATATTCCCAAACTGACACATTTATTTTTCTTGTAAGCAAGCAAAACATGTAGAAGCCAACTTTCAGTCAGCTGACTGGCAGTGTGCGGCAACACGTTGGGGAGGGGCAGCTCTGGGTTTCTCTGTGCTCATTACAGCGATAAGAAAACTTTAGTCACTCCGTCTCACTTCCTGGCATCTCAGTTTAAACTGTAGAAATTTACGGATGGGATTGAAGCCATAACTTTTACAATCCTGGTAAGAAGTTGTGTAGCTTATGAACAAAAACCTGTCACAAAAACATAACTTTTTCACACACTAAAAGAACAATCTATGCAAAAATGCCAAAAATAACACAGCTTTCCAATTAAGTAGCTTTTTGCAGCAGCAAGGTGCTGCAAAGATGGTATACATCAAATCATCATCTGAATACGTCTCCACCTTCCCCTGTTAGGTCTTTGGTCTTTATTTTTTCTTTATACAGACTTTAGGTGATCTTCTTCAGATGCACTTTTTTGAAAACCAGACGCTTTTTTGTTTTGTTCTCTACTCTTGTAGTCACACATTGCACAGAAAGCTATTATGCTCAGTGACAATAACTGGACAGGACAGAAATCGATAGAATATGTTTAAAAAAAAAAAAAGTTTGAAAGAGCTTCCACGTAATCTGGAGACCACTTTAAAGGATTGCAAAGAATCCTGATTCCCCAGATTGAAATTGTAAAATAAATCATCTTGTCTTTTTTCAGGCTGTACCGCTCCTTTTCTTTTGCGCTCAACCTATTTATATTCCACCAGAATCACTCTGTAGAAATAGTTTGCAAAGCTCACCATTTCATTAACCTCTTAATTGAATAAAAGTTTGTGTGTTTAACCTTTGCACGCTCTAAAAGTGTCTGTCAACCTTTTAAAATGTCGACGAGCAAAACAAGCTCCTTTCACCATAACGGGTCTTTGTGTGACTGCCGGATTGGCTAAAGAGCAGCAGAGCTCAGGCACAGGAAGTGCTGGAGTGAGAAAACGGTTTTTATTTTTTATGTTGCTCTTTGGATGTTGCATATTTCATGTTTTTCAGGTCTCTGGATGAAAGGACGTGTGATGAGATAGTCGTAGTGTTACATAAGTTTTTAAAAAAAAGGGGAAGTAGAGCAAGCCGAGTGTAGGTGCAGGCGCACTCGAGGAGTTCAGAGATCAGCGTTTGCAGTTTGCTGGCTCTCAGCTTCCCAGGATATGGTGGCAAAATAACCTGTAAAACCTTTAGCTTTGCACCAGCTTGAATTACAGATGAAGCAGTGCTAAACAGCACAGCTTTTTGAGTGTAAGGTCGCGAAAAGGTTGTAAATTTAGCCTATGTTGATGCTTGAAACAGAGTGCCGGGTGCCTCAAAGATTGAGTTGGACCATGAGATAAAGAGCTGGGTATCTGGGAGTTTATACTCTTGTCAAGCTCTCCGCCTCATTTATTTTTATGTATACTTACTGCTGCTGGCAGCGTAAAGTATGGAAAATGGACAGCTATAAAACAATATCCTTCAATACAGATCAACCACCCTCAGACTCCTGAAGAAAAGGCAGCCTGGGGTTCCTGCCAAGGCGCAGTTCAGGATGGTAGCATTTGAGGCTAATGCTACCAGCCTACATTTCTATGTATAATAAGTGCATATCAGTAAAATAAATTTTAAAAAATTAGTTCAATTAGATTAACATGGTTGTTTAACACTACACATGATGTTCCACATCGCTGTAAGCCTTATGTGGCTTCTCCAAATTAAAAAGTACCCAGACCTCGCAGTGTAATTTGCCAAACTCACCTTCAAAACCAATAAAACCAATGTTGCTTTTTCACAATGTTTTGCTTCTTTGCATGTAAATTGGGATTTAACAGGGGGAAAGCAAATCTGTATGTCTACAACATACAGATTTACTCGTTTTGGGTTTCCTACGACTGGCAAATTTAAAGTACAACTATTAATGTTTTTACTCTCATTTACTCTTCAGTCGGATATTTAGGTATACTGTTCATCTGCAACAAACTTCCTAAGTTATATGTGAGAACAACAGACACATTTCCAGATAACATAGCAATGAAAAACATATGAAAGCATTTTATGCAAAGATTCCATTGTGAAGCACAAACTATTTACCCTCTCATGACCAGCTGAACGCAGGCTGCATCACTTTGCCTTAATTGCTAAGAATGATTGCCAATCATGCCAGCTGGGTCCGCTCAAACCAATTAGCTTTGCTACGGCTCCATGTGAAATGTGATCCCTGGTACATGTCCTTGTAGCGAATGCAGCACCTATTTCACTTCTGCACATGTCACAAATTAAGTCCTCTGCTTTGTTTATGCGCTTTATAGAGTATGTGATGTATGTATGTATGTGATATATGCAGCCGTGTCGCCTAATTGAGTCAACTACAGCAGAATATCAATGGAAAAAACAATGAAAATGATAATGTCAGGAAGGAATATGAAGAGATTTGTACCTGTTAAAGTTCTGTAAAGGATTACCGTCCTCATCTGCTCTTATTTCCATATTTCTTAGGAAATAGGCAGTAAGATTGGATGAAAATGCTTCAAAATTCAAATCTGTACTTAGTTCCTTGTCCAGTATATTGTTTAATGATGCAAACAAGTTAATCTGAAACTAAGCCTACAATAACAATTATTCTGGGAGCCCTGTACATTGAAATGTACAGGGCTACTGAAAATTCATGTTTTCTTTTAATATAATCCCGATATTATTTTAATTTTACGGTTGTGCATTAAGGGAATGCACATATGGCCATTATGATAAAAAGTCTTCATGTAACATTGTTACTACTAAGTTAGCAATTTAATTATTTTCTCAAGCTAGCTATTTTAACAGAAGAAAAATAAGACAAAGACATTTTCATTTTTTTTCAACTTTATAAATGAATATTTTTCAGATCATTTAAAGCGTTGTTCAGTTTCTCCAAATAATAATAATAAAAAAAATTGTCAAAAGTAGCCGACAGCTTTCAGAAAATATATGTAAATGCATCTTTTTTCCTTTGTCCCCCATTGATCCAGCATCGTTACTACACTGATGTTTTGCTATTAATCCTTGTAAGTCCCTCAGTGGAGAAAATGTGGAAAATAGCTTTATTCACACTTTCTTTGCTTTGAGAAGATCGAGTGACAGATTCCAGAGACAATATCTGTTCATTCTCACAGGCGTATCAGTCCCTTCATCTGCTATGAAGCACATTTTGCAGGAGCTGAGCCACAAAGTCGTGACTTACTTCACCGTGTCGAGCCAGCTGTGTCCCCACGCGCTGAATCGGGTTACACGCTCCTTTCATACAGCGCGCCCTGCACATCAGATAGCTTTGTAATCAGCTCTCTTCAATTATGCAACTATGAGCAAGATAAGATTAACACATGTGACAGTGTGTTACATGGGGTTTCATGCTGTAAGGCTGCTTCTAAGGACTGATCAGCAAAGCACAAGCTCACAACTTTCCATTCTCCCAAATCAAGAAATCTTAAGTCCTGTTTTTATCTAGTTTAATAATATTATCTTCTTTGCTGTCTTGAACCACCTGATGTTCTGTTTGTTGGGGTCACACACAATTAACACCGCCAGAAGATATTAAGCACACAATTAATTAATCACTCTTCAAACGGTTCCTGTCGCCAACATCATCTCTTCGACTCTCCTGAACTGTGAACCACTCAGCCGGCCATTTATTCCTGAGCTGACGAGGCATTTAGAACAAGTCTTGCTCTTCAATCTATGTCTCTTTTGGTTTTCTGAAGCTCCCTCTCCCGTTTCTTGGTATTATTTTTGGATGTTTTCTCGCTCTGTTTCTCCATGATTTTGTTGTTGTATGTTGGTTAGTGTTGAAATGATGTTGCCCATGTCCCTTGGTCTGCTCCCTCATTTGCTTCACTGATCCTGACTTGCTAATCTTGTTAGCTGCTTTATGTCCGTAATGATCTACCCTCTGTATAAACACACCTCACTTTCTTTTGCTCTCTGTCGAGTCTTTCTTGTTCTCCTTTTTGTAACTTAAGCTTTCCCCAACATTGTTTTTGACTTTCTGTCCTACTTCAAGTTTAGTTTTTTTTAAATTAAGTAGCAAACGTCCTCTGCTTGTCTCCAGATTTAAGATTAAAGCCCCGTTTCTCTTTGAGTTCCCGCATTAGTTCACAACCTTCAGTGCTCCTTTCAGCAGAGCTCTGTAGACACAGATCGTCCCGGTTAACACGATAAACTAAAGTACACTTTTATCTGTTTTTCAGTCACTGAACATGAATCGGGTAATCAGTTGATCTCATCACTTTCTCAGAGTGGAGATCAGTGGAGCAGGCAGATGAACTTGAGCTGCTCTTTCCTTTTATCTTGGGTTCAGTTGACTCGTCCATCTTGTCTTTTTATTCTTGTTTGGGTTTTATTTCTGACGTAGGTGATTAAACTGAAGAAAAGTTAGATCCTATTTTGGAATACTTTGTAGAAAAACGAGAATACCCATTTTTGTCTTAAATTGAAAACTCTGTTTTTAATAATCTGTAATTATTGTGTCACTAAGCAGAAAAGTTCTAATGAATATGTGAAAAACACATTTTTAAACACAAGTTATCTACTGCAGCTTTACAGGCTCTTTTATCCGCCTCAAGTCTACCATGAGCTGGTCGAGACTTTTTTGGGGCAAATTACATGTGAGGAAACTAATTCTGGACAGACTTCTAGAGTTTAAGAGGCACGACCGATGTAGTTTTAGCAACTACGTTGCTGTGGTGTAGTTCAACCTTCACGAGTTAAACAAACACAGTCTCACTGTGTTATGTGTAACACAGTGAGACTTGCACAATCAATGCATGGCTCTCTCATATAAAGTTTTCTGATTGCAGTGGCTTGGGATAATGAGAGGGCTGACACTATTGCACAGGTGTCAAACTCCAGTCCTCAAGGGCCGGTGTCCTGCGGTTTTTAGATGAGCCACAGGTACAAAACACTGGAATGAAATGGCTAAATTACCTCCTCCTTGTGTAGATAAGTTAATGACCTAATGGTTCTATTCAGATGTGGTGCAGCAGAGGCACATCTAAAAGTTGCAGGACAGTGGCCCTCGAGGACTGGAGTTTGAGACCCCTGCATTGGGAGTAAGAGAGACAATGCTGGTCAAAAGTGGCGCAGAAATTTCCACATTTACTTCAACAGCCCCAGAGGTTTAGTGGTTTGAATTACAGTGTTTGTCACATTCATGGGTTCCCTTTGATTATAATTTCTGAATCTATGTAACTATTAAAATTTGACTTAATTAGTATGAGAAGTTGCTGCTCTCTCAATCACCATTATCCATCTCAATAAGTGTCAAAGTATTTCTTCTCTCAATCGGTGCAGAATGTCTGAGTTATATGCGAAGCTGATGAAGAATTAATTTTGTTCTGGATGCTCTGAAGAAAATCAGCTCTAGAACTACTATTTCTTTCCCCCACTCCTGTCAATTGAGAATGCGTCAAAGCTTGCAGGAACAACTTCCCCCTGGTTCTGTTTCTGCCTGATTTGATCTGTTTAATCTGCAGCTGTATGTATCCATGGGTAACCATGACAGATGGGAGTGATGAGATTGCTCATAACAGACTTCTTCCTCCCTCTCCTTCCTTTTTTCCGTCACGTCCTGCCGGCTTGCTCTTTGGGAGCATACGGATTTGGTTTGCCTGTCAGAACTGTTTGATCAGAAGTACTCTTCGCTTTGAACTGACTCACAGGTGTAGCGACTTCCCTCCCTCTGCTGTTTGGACCAACGCTATGTAGAGGCTGCTCACAGAATAGCATGCAGCACTCAGTGTGCCGCGCTGGCTCCATTTTTACCCATGGAGGAGGATTGCTCGCTACTTCCGAGAAGTATGGGGGTTACATTTGTCAGAATAGATCACCTTTAGATGTGGGAGGCTATAAATATCGCCCCATGTCACTCTGCATACGCACTTGCGTACACAATCATTTAATCCTCCTTCTGCTACGTACTCTTAGTTTGACAGGTGCGCCTTCTTGTCTGTGCTGTTTGCTTCACTTTGAGGTGAAGAGGACGAGCCGCTTCTGGACATCAGGGGAAGGTTATGAATATATAATGAGAGCCAGAAGAGTCTCGGGGAGACAGCATCCATGAAGCTGCTTGTCACCACTGCGGGATGATTTTTTTCATCTTTTATTATTTCTTTTCTGCTGTCTTAGTAAAAAAAAAAAAAAAAAAACATTGATCAGACACTCTTGGATCAATCCGCCTGTATGACAGCACACTGTCAGCTCACCTCATCTCTTAAGACAACCCCGCCTGCTTCCCTTTCTCTCCGTCCCTTAGACTTTTAAATAAACACGCAGAGCAGCTCTCTTTCAAACAATGTGCTCGTCATGCTTTTGTTGCATTTGGGTTTTTGCTCTCGCCGTGCAACGCCTCATCAGAACCACTTTAAGGAGATTTCTCAGCTCTGTGAGCAACAAGGGGTGACATGCACATGTCAGAGTAAACACTGTGAAAAGAGCCTGTGAATAATTTGTATGTCAGATTCTGCGGTTCTGCATGCCTGGGTGAGGGTTCTTTCTTTTCTCTTTTTTTGTTTTACTTTTGGTGTGGTGCAGTCTTTCTCTATCCCGCATGCCGTTTCATCCCACTAAATCCAATGCTGAGTTTCTATGTGATGTCAGGACTTATTTATGTTTAACACACAGACATGGCCCAGTTACTTGGTTGCTGAAACCAGAGACTTAAAAAAGGCCTCTTAACGAGGCAGAAAGAAAACAACAACGCAGTGTTGTAATTTGCCTCGGGGAGTATTTTTGTGATGCCGTCGCTTGGTGATCCCCTTTATAGGAGCACTGATTGCTCATCTCCTCTGCTCTTTGGACATTTCTTCCTGTAGGCTGAGGCCTGTTTTTGTTTTTTTTTTGCTTCCCATACTCCCACCCTGAGGATTCGAGATGACTCCATCAACAACAAGGGAAACACGGATCACTCCCCTTCTTTTTGGTGGCTGTTCGTCCCCCTTTTCGGTTTCCTCCCTTAAGAGGCCTTCAGGGAGAGCAGCTGAGTCTCTCTCCTCCTCCTCCTCTCATGCTCACTCTGCTCCCGCTCCTCCTTCTTCCACCTTCCCTCTTTCTCTACCGCAGAACTATATTAACTGCTGTTGACAGCTTGAGTCATTTGCCACCTTTGCAGTCCTCTGTAAAACACTTTGAGCTTTATTTTCACTCAGTACAACCACAAAGTCCAGTGTAAATTATTGAGAAGTGGAACTTATTTATTCGGCACTTCACAAATCTAGACTTTTATAGAAGATAGCCAAGAAGAGTTATTTTTGAAGAACAAATATGAAGAGTTTTGTTTGAAAGGTGAAGAAGGTGTTTTGTTTCATCTACCCCAGGATAAAACAGGGTGCTGTCAATACCACGCTGTACCTCAAGGAACGTTGCTTCTTAAAATAGATTTGAATGGAACTAATTAAAGAGCATTCCTAAAAGTAAACTTATTAGATCCTGCAAAGCACTTGGGAATGGTGCAGAGATTTACCTTCCAGCACAACAACCACGGCAAACAGAGACAAAGATAAAATTGAAGTGTAGAATAGTTAATTTCAAGACATATCTTTGTGCTACTGTCCAAGTCCAGCCCTAAATCCAAATAAAAAATTGTGGAAAGAGTTAAAAATTGTTGTTCCCAGATGCTCTCCATTTCAGTTCATAGATTTGCAAAGCTAGTTGTGGCACACTGGCTGACTTGGAGCCAACAATGGCAAAAGTGTATATATTTATTTAATGTATTATAATGATCTTCTTTATACTTTGGCATGTCAGAAATTCACAATAAAATATGTACATCTTCAGTTTATAGGGGCATGAATACTTTTTCCAAGGCACTTTAATTTTCCCGCTGAAGCAAAGTTTTTACATTTCTCAGATTTTATTCAAGCGTTTGTTGTTTTGCTGTTAACATGCGTGTACTCTTTTAGACTCTCATATTAGTCAGGGTTGTTGCAGCTGCAGCAGCGCTCGATGATAGAAACCCTCTTTACGCCTGAGAGATAAAAGTGTTGCTATCAACCATCTCAGCCCATCCCAGATAACCCTCATGGTTACAGTCCATGTTCCTCTCTAGCGCCTCACTTTTGACAAATCTTTTTCTAAAGCTCTGCTTTCTTCACTGGCTCAGTTGAACAATCACTTGCCAGCTTCCCAAATTCATTTCACAGCTTTTGCTTTGTCTTCATCTATCTTTAACTGCTATTTGTAATTAAATTTTCCATTCTTGTGCTGAAAAAAGAATTTCCATTCTTGTTCTTGTCCCTTTTTATTTTTCTTCATTTTCTTGACTCCTCTGTATTTCATTAACATGGTCAGCACTTTCATCTTTCCCTCTCTTTCCCGCATCCTCTTGCTGTCTTCAAACGCTTGGTTTCTTGCCTTCTTCCAACACGAGGCTTGTTGTTGCATTAACGAATCCCTCGGAAGACGTGGCACAGATACGGATTCTTCTACTTTTCTCTGCTTCAGCTCAGAGCCATAAGCTGTATCTTGCGTCCCAGACAAAACATCCCGTTACTATGCAAGCAGCACAAATGGGGAATGAATAAGTTTGGGAATTGCCAAATGAAAGATTTTCTCCACAGATTTTGTGAAAACATTATTGCGAATGTGGTGTTTGAAGATTAATCAACAGTTAGTTGCTGGGAGACTCTTCCTGGGTGTCTGTGCTGTTGGAGCGGCCGCTCTACTGCCAGCGCTGTTGCATGAGATCCTATAATTGCCTCCAAAATCTTCCTGTAATTAACACTGTCGGATAATTACAGCAGACTCCCAAACCACGCTGCTCTCACATTGTTAGGCTCAGCATGCATTTGGCTAAATTAGACTTTGGTGAGTTATTAACAAATAAAGATATTTTAAGCTGATTTAACTTTAGTGTTGTTATTGCATTCGGCTGGTTTGGATATTTTTTTTTTTTTTTTTTTTATTTCAAAGAGCTGCTGTCATTGCATTCGCTGTGCTGTCTTGACTGCAGAGAGATTAAAGCCAAGTGGAGAAGAGACTGAAAGTGGACCGGGCAGTGGAGCATTTCCCAAAGGCATGTTCCAATGAGGCACATGCAGGATTAGAGGGTGGGACACTGAAGTAGGCCAGTCAAACAGGCTGAGCTGAAATATGGACAACAGACTGGAACGTTGACATAGCTGGATTGCCCAGTACATTTCATCACCATGTCATTATGCAGTAATCCGTGCCCAGCCACTATCCCGACTGGATTTGTGTCAGACAGGGATAATTACTAGTCAGGGACACTTGTGGATATTGCTATTTTCAATTTGACACACAAGGCTCTGATGTCAGGCGTGCCCTATTTTTCTTTTTTTTTTTGTCAGAGATTACGAGATTGTTTTTTTTTTTTTTTTTGCAACCTTGCTTTAGTTTTTGTCACACCTCAATGTCTGAGAAATAACGTTGAAACATGAAGCCTTTCCCTCATGTATGTGGAATGAAATGTTATTCCTGTGAAGGGAAATGCTCATCAAGCATCCTGGTCATAAACCACCTGAGCTGACTTTTTTCCATGAAGATGAGCATCAGGCTCCTTACTCTTGTCTTTAAGGTGTGCCACTCTCATTTAAGCTGCTTTTACCCTGGATCTTGTTCTTTCAGCCATGATCCAAATCTTCTTCGGATCTGAACACAAACTGACCAACGTGACAGACTTCAGCTTTATGGTAAATGAGGACCTAGTACATTTATTCACGTCATGTTCCACCCTGCCATTCCTTGTAAACAAGACACTTAGATACCAAAATTACTCTTTTTTCAGGCAAAGACTGACCTCTAACCTGGTTGGATCAATTCACTCTTTTTCCAGTCCAGAACCACAGACTCAGACTTAACTGACCTCTTTCCGGTCCTCCTTTCATTTGATGATCTACATGTGAATGAGATCAAATGAACGGTCCCAACACCGAATGGGGGTTTGAGGTCATCCCACCAATTTTACACGACTGATCTACAACAGGAAGTAGTCACAGGCTTGTAACTATTCAGGTGTGAACCACTCCAGTGAAGGTAGTGACCAGAATACTCTAAAATACTCATCCACCTAAATGTTTCCACACCAGACAGCCAGACAGTCACAATTTAAAATTCTATCTATTAATTAAGTTTTGTCATACATTTTTGTTTTATTTTTTCAAATATCATGATACAGTAAAACCATAAGGGTGGCTAAACCATGAGAATCTTGGCAACTGACATATGTTGCATCTACTGTTGAAATATATATAAAAAGCTGGGAGTAACATATTCCCATATGCAAGTTTTTTTGTTTTTTTTCTGAGAATCATTAGTCAGATACACATTCTGGGGAAGAAAACTGGAGAATTAACTTTTGTTTGGCACAAAGTGACAGAAAATAGATAGAATATAAAAATGGAAGAACTCATTCATAACTTCTCAAACTTCCTAACTTTACCGAGGTTTAATTGGCTGTTCTAGATAGGAAGATACAGTTTTTCTCCTCTTGCTGGTTTTACCATTTGATTATTCCAATGATTCCCCTCAATGTTTCTTGAAGCTTATAAATTAGTCTTTCAAAAACAGGACTTGTTTTGAATGCTATTTGCTGATTTTATTGGTGATGATGAGTCTCTCCTCCTGGTAACTAGTGGGACTTTGAACAGGAAGCAACACGGCAAAAAAACAACAACATATAGTCACTGATTTCTTCTCTCTTAGTGGAAACAATGCAGTTCAGAGTCACTCGTGGGAGGAGAAAATTGAGAATGAGGAAGAGGTCAAAACTTCCTTCCAGCTTTGGGTTGCAGGGCAAAAAGCTGGGGAAACAGCCTGCTTCATGTTTCACATTTCTGCTCCATAATGCCTTATTACACTTTAGTTATTTTAGTCTGATGACACAAAATGCAATTAGCCTTTCCAAAGATATGCTTCAAGGGTCTGACAAAGCAGCACATGTTGCAGTGAGTGCTTACAAGAACTCAGGATGTATTATACTGCATCTGCATGTTTACTGCAAGCTGGGTTTCTGTGATGGTCTTTTTTGTACAGAAATTGAGATTTTATTGGATTCAACATTTTAAGGCACAATTTCAATACTACTTTAATAATCCTCTGTGGATGTAAAAGGGATATCTGGTCAATGTTCCTTAGTATTGTCAACTTCTTGTTATGGAAAATGTCATTGCCAACTATGGAGAATTGGTGAATTATGAATGTAATTGTAATAGATGCTGAAGTAGAGAGGAATAATGTTGTGACCAAAAAACATCTGAAGCATTTTTAGAATAGCAAATTAACTTTCTTCTTTGATTCTTTGTTTGTGTGTGTGTATGTGTGTGTGTGTTGCATCACCATGCTGCCTTCCTCATACAGGTTTTGAACCTGAAAATGTGACCTAAACATTTTCATTGGATTTTGTTGGCTTAGTTTTCTTCTAGTTTCGCCCTTAATGTTAGCAAGCATGCAAGAAGTCACAATGACTGTTGTCTCCAAGTTGGGAAACAGTGTTTTCTTATTTTGCTCAGCTCAAACACAAGCAGAAACAACAGCCTTAGCTTAAAAAAACCCGACAGGTTGTTTATGTTTATGTTACATTTTATGCGTTAACTAACTGGTGTAATTTAAAGTAGTTTCAATGGTTTAAATATTAAATATCAGTAACTTTGCTAGTTTAGTTTGTATTAATTTAGAGTAACATAAACATAAAAGGTAAAATCAAGTAAGCAAACACTTCAAGGAGAGTCACAGACAACACTTGGTCGTCACTGCCAGGTTTAAGCGAAAAATGTCAGAAATTACAAAAAGAAACAGTGCAAATTGTTAAAAAGGAATATTGCACTTATTCACTAAAGGTTGTTCCTGTTTTAAAGATTTAAATTTGCTTCTTCACAGACTTGATTAATCATTTGCATTTCATGCCTGATGTCACATGATGTAACTGATTTCAGTCTGATACGCATTAAAATTAAATGTCTGTCTCACCAGTTAATGTCCCAGATATGCCAATTAATAGTAGCTACCAAAGAAGAGAACTCGTGTTGAAAAATATGTTGTTTGACACTTGTTGCTGTTGCTAAATCCCTATTTGGAAACCAAATTTTATTATTAAAATAAGTGGTGAAAGATGTAAAATCTTCAGATCCAGCTCTACTTCCTAAATATTATCAACCAATGACTAAAAGTAAAATAAGTGTGATATTACCATATTTTGAGTTTTTATGACATCTGACAAAGTCCTAGACCTTTTCTTTCCACCTACATGTCATTACAGGTCCTCATTGGCCATAAATAGGCAAAATCCTCCATGCACAAATTGTGTATTTTCTTTAATTGGGTATTCAACGTGTTGTAGTAAAATGTATGTTGTTTTCATTGTGAAGAAGTACTGGATTTAGCTTTCATAATAACAGGAACTAACACTCCACCAATGTTGTTCTACACTTTTGAGACTGTTGCACAGTCAGTTTGACTATTACAAAAGCTGCCACAAATTCTTGACTGACACTTCACTTACCTCAGCATGTGTGTAGCATGAAACAGAAACTAATGGCTTCTTCTAGTTTCTGATTAACGTGTATAATTATAATCTCACTTCTTGGGGGCACTTATAGTCAATTTAAATGTAATTCTCAGATAGTCAGTGAATCTTCTGGTTTAAAATCAACATTGTCACAGAAGTAACAAACCTGGTGTTCATGCAGTTGAACACATAATTCGTAGAGCTTAAGGGATCCAAAAGAATCATTTTAATTTACTCCCATTTGGACTCAAAAACATGTTTGTAAGGAAATAGAATGTCAGCAGCTAATCAGACAGAGGGGTGAGTATTTTTACAACAAAAACCACCATACATGTCCAACAGTTTTACTCTATTGTTTTGTTGAATGAAGTGATTCAACATATTAAAGGTATTTACATTTTTGAAGAGTTTTAACACTAATGCTCATATGATTTTATTAACTTTTTCATGTAATATTAGATGTGGTTGTGAGATTTGTTTTGCCATGTTTCTTCCAGTCTACGGTTTCCTCCCTGGCTCTCGGGTCAGTGTGATGTCCCAGCTTTAGGTGACCAGTTTTGCATGACCGGCCAAAGTCCTTGACAGCCACAGTCACCTCCCCAGTATACAGTAGGTGGTGTCAGTAGACAAGCTGTGCGTGCCTCTGCATTAGGGCATTTCATCGAGTGCTCAAGGTGACGCCGCACAGTCTGTCCTTTAAGTACCTGGTGAAGGTGTATAATTCTTTCCCCGTTTCTATAAAGTACATTTTACTTTAAAGAGTCACTTTTTTGTCTATTTTTGTCAAGCAACCCAGAATAACATAGGTTTGTCTATCTGTCAGTGTCAGTCATCTTGAATTGCTGTTACCGTCATCTAACAATGTCAGCTTCAAGCTGCTGAGGGGCTTCTGCAGAAAAAAAGGTCCAAAGTGTGAGCTGGCTTTTCTGCTCCAGTTACTGTGAGGCAGTGGGTTTAATTTTGGATACAGTGAATACATCAATTTCTTTTGCAGCTTGTTACAAATGTAGCTCTGGAATGACATGACATTTTATTGGAGTGCGGTAAAAACAGCTTTTCAAGCTGGATTCAAAGTTATGAAGTGACAAAGTGGATTTAACTCGTGTTTTCACTACAGGAAGGGATCAAGTGAGCCTTAAGAATATGAAAAAGGTCTCTCAAAGTTTGAGGAAACAAAATAAAGAGATTTGTAACACATCTTTGAACACCCGCCGAGCCTGACAAAGCTTCTTTTATATTAAACGCCCATAAAGCAACAGAAAGACTAGTTTAGTGTCTTTTGGGGAAACTTCATTTAGTGGTGAAGGAGACATTTTTTTAGGACTCACCAAAAACAAAATTATAATATTCTCTTAAAAATATGAGGTTTTAAAAAAAACAGTTTAATACACCAGTTGTTACTGGTGTATTACCACCTTTTTGATCTGACCTGATTTATGAGAACACCAAGCCAGTAAAATAAATAAACATTGTGAGAGGCAACAGAGTTTTAAATCTTATGTTCTTAAGGGAGATGTAATGGCTTTAAGAGAACAATTTAATTTTAGGTCCTGATGAGAAAGAGCTTCTTTGATTGTAGTGCAGAGTGGTACAATAGGTAAACCTAATTTTAAATGTAAACTGGCTTTGATTTCCTTTCATTTGGCTCTTCAGATCCTTTGTGGCTTTTATTAGATGCATTCAACTACACTTCTCACGTTTTAGTCCTGGCTCCATTTGGTTCAAATCCAAAGCCTACGAATTCAAAATTCTCAGAGCCAGAGATTGTTGTTTGCAACTCATTTGTGGAAAAATCAGGTCAGTCCCATCATCCATCTGTCTGTCCATCCATCAATTCATCCATCCATCTGTATGTCCATCTGTCCTTCATCTGTCCATTCCCCATATCTAATTGAAATTTGTATAATCTCTTTTCTTTGGTTGAAGCGATAGTATTTTTGGTGTAAGGTACAAACAAGAATCACCATCCTCAGACATTTGTACTCCAATATTTTACATGGTGCATACTGAATCTAGTCAAACTAAGTCTCACTAGTTTTTCAATATTGACCATTCAAATTGTAGCTTGCACAAATATATGACTTAATTTCTGTCAAGTGAACTTATAGAAGCAGTTCTTGCTGGGTTTTTTTGTTTTTTTCCCCCATTGGTCCTCGACCATGCCAAGATTAAATAAACCAACAAAAACACATTTTCCAACACATGGTACACTTTAAAAGTTATCTGACTGGGCTATTGGCAGTTCAAACTCGACTGACCATAGCTGAGCCAGATAATCCCCTTTCTTGGTGTCCAATAGTTCAATGTGAAACAATGTGAACTCTTCAGACTTAAAGCTGCCATGTCCATAAAAGTCTGTCCCAACTTATAACAAGCTCCATTCTCACTTCAGACCCTCAGTGGCGTTGCAGCTTATTCTGCCTGATTTCCTCTGTCCCTTTTTAAAGATGTCTCTTCTTGCCTTATTACACAGAGTGATGAATTATGAATAGATGTGAATTTACAGGCCCTGCAGGCCAGGCCTGAAGATTACTTTCAATTTGCACACTGCCTTGCTTGCTCCCGACATGCCGACTTGCACCGCTAGTCAGACCTCTTCCTCAAGGGACCTCCACGACGGTTTTAGATTACCACCTGAAACTCAAACCCTGACAGTCATGTAAAAAAGTTTAGGAAATGAGGTCTCTATGCGCATTCTGTCTGCAACATTAATTTAATCCCCTGCAAAACATAGCAGATTTCTTACTTTGTATCTTGAAAAAATGGGCAGCTGTGATGTATATGTGAGACCCGTCTTCTTGACTCATGCTAACTGTCTGTAATTGGACCACTTGATGAGCTTACAGCAGGCGGTGAAAGAGAAGTAGAAAAGGCAGGATCCTTAATAAAGACATGGAAAGCCTGTGGGCTTCAAGGAGGATTAGTCAGGGTCAAGCAAATTCTTGCTTCCACATGATCTACCAAATATAAAAGAAAATGAAGAAGAAATTGTGTTTCCTCTAAAAACAAAATGGATTTGATATTTTACAGTGCTGTGCAGATCTGTGTCTCTTCAACAACTGAAGTTTTTGCTGCAGGAATTAAATTCATGTGCCGTTTGCTGTTAGTGTGTCAGTATAGATGCCTGTAAACTAGAATCCAGTTTACAGGGTTCCAGTAAATCATTTGTGTTTGCCTGCCTTAGTGTGAAATGATCCGGAGTAAAGTTAGTGGCAATGATGCCTTGTCTTGCCTTATATGCTTCCTTTCTGTGTCTCCTCTATGGTGATGGCAGGCAATGTTAGAGTGACAAAAAAAGCCGAGCCTGTCGTTAAGGAAAAGAGCCAGGATTTGAAGTGATGCCTGGTGACAAGGAAAACAAGTCATTCAGAGAGGAAATACACAACCTTTGAGATACAGATCACACTCCCTCCCAGCAGTGGATATTTTTCTGTAATTATAAACAACTCTAGTTGTGAACTGAGGGAAGAATGTACTTAAAATTGAGAGCCACTGTGGACTTACGCTACTGACAGCTTCCCATTCAAGCAGAAAAAACAGGTCCTATATTGGATCAATGGAACGTTTTTGGAAACTTAACTTACTAAATAATGTATTTTTTTTGGTCAATTTTTTTCTGGAAGCAATGGATTGAGACTGCACAAATTACAGCAGTCTGCTTTATCTGAGTTAGTGATAAAGTGGGAAACAAGAAATTGAGTTTAGAGCTCTTTTTGTCCCAGCTTTCTGAAGATCATATATGATCATGGTGTACATTGAGTAATCAAAGCAAAGGAGAAATTAGTTCAAGTTAGGGATCACTGTTAATTTATTCTTCTAATTTGCAAGAACAACAGAACAACATGAGGAGGTAAAACTCAGACCAGGAGAGTCACAGGTTCCTGGGAAGTTTCAGATTATTTTATCCAACAAGCCTATAGGTTGAATTGCAAAGCGCTAGGAAAACATGTGATAAACTGTGATGTTGGTGATTAGATGAAGACTCTGTACAGATAGACTACAGTCTGCAGCTACTAAAAATAAATTATGAAAAACCATTATTTTCACCTCAACAACACATTAAAAAAATCTTACACCCGGCAACATCTGCTGTTTTTAGCAATTAAAAAACTAAGTTGTAGTCGAATCTATAGAATATATATTACTAGCAAGGAGATTTTGGCAGGGTGGCAGTTATTCAGACTTGTCATATTAACGGCAGCCCAAACGGTTCATAGAAATGTTGATTGTGCAGTTATGATAAGTTTGGAATATATTTTCTGTCTCAAGTCAGGCAGATAAAATGTAGTAAAAGTTGCAGGTCCAGAATGTATTATATTAGCATGCAGTGGCAAGCTTACTCTGTATAGCAGGTATTTGTCAGCATGTTTTTTTTTAGTTCTTTTTTAGTTCTTCTTTCGAAAAAGAGCAAAAAATCCTACAGGTTTTTTCAACTTGGAGTCTTAATGCTTTCTGGTGGGTTATGATGTTATTCCCAGATCAGGCCTTCCACTCTTAAGACAAATTAAACAAATCTTTATGCTTCAAAACACGATTTAAAAAGGAGTAATTTCACATTATGTCTTCAGAATGATTTATCACACTTCACTTACTACTTTGTGGAATTATTACTCAAATAAGCCATTATTTGTATATTTCTCTGTGAGCAATAAAGCCAGATAATGAATTGTCGGTGCACAAATTACAACCAGCCTGCTTCGTCTGAGCTCACTGATAAAATGGGAAACCAGTAATTGAGTTATTACTTAGATTGGTCCCTGCTTTCTATTAGACCAGCATAATAGGAACAGAAGAGTGTTGTACAGTGATATGTTGAGCAGGTGCCATGCATACTGAGTAAACAAAGCAGCAGAGATGGCCATCAGCCATTTGCTCTGAAGACAGAGCCATAGAGTAATGGATGGAAACATTTACTCAATTTTTCATTTGATCAGTATTCCCATAGACCTGGAGCTCATTCAGACTGGTTTACTACTTTCCCTGCATGAGGAAAACAAAGTCAAGGTTCCTAATTTGTTTTAATCAAACAGCTCTGGCTGATTTGAACAAGGACAAATGAAGCTTTTTTTTTTCTTTTGTTTCACTAAGCATGAACAGTTGCCCGCTCCCCCAGTGCCCCTAATTATGTCCTCAGTTTTCTTGTAGGATGTCACTTTCATCCCTGCTAAAGTTGTGTGTGCAGGCTGAAAGGGGGACTTGAGGTGGAAAACTGCTGGGTGAATGACAAACGCAGGGCATGGGGTCTCAGAGTGAGCGGCTGGACATTTACTGGGACAGCTGCCATTAGTGGGAAGTCAGTCTTCACGGTGAGTTGGCTGAAAACACCGACGGGTCACTGACAGTACTGGGTGGTGGTTCTTCTGTGACATCCATCTTGTTCCAGAGCTGCAGGGGGCCAGCCAGTTTCATTTTTTTCCTTTTTTTATTACCAAAAGGACATGGCTTCCAATTAAAGGAATGACTCTGGCTTTTTTTTTTTTTTTTTTGAGAAATTGAAAAGCGGCACTAAAAATGAAGGAAGAGTTTGACATGTTAGGAAATGTGCTTATTTTTCTTGCTTGCTGGGTAAGAAATTTTTTATGTCTGTCCAACAAATATGAGACCAGAGCCAGAGGGCCAATTAGCCCATTGCTGGACACGGATTGTAACTGTTCTTCTGCAACTTTTCAACCAGCATTTCTTCAACTAATTGCCTGGCGGGTTATGTCTTGATTGGCCATGTGGCTTTGTGCCAGGAGGGAAAGCAGTCATTTTCCCCTTTTTAAGCTAAAGTCCAACCAATTGTCTCCTAACGCTCTCCTAGAATTTGTACAAGCCTCATCAGGGTGGAGAAAATTAAACATTTTCCAGTCTTTCAGCAATAATTTCAAAGCAAAAAAATTCATTTTGTATTATCCTCACAAGATGAATTTGAAAACAAAAATTATACTTATAGTAAAAAAACCCAGCACCATCAGCGATTACTATCTGGAGTTTCAGTCATCATTCGTCCATTCAGCGTGAGCTTTCAACTCGCATGAAGCCATGAAATAAACAAGCAGAAGATAAATAAGTCCGCCACCCGTATAATCAGCCGAAACTAATGGAGCACGGTAATGAATCACTGTTACAGAACATTACTAATGAAAGTGTGCAAGGTTGTGTGTCGGAGCACTAACACTGTTGATTGTTCAATAAGCCTCAAAAGAGCGTGCGGACGTGTTTGTGGGAGGACGCCTCACCCTCCGTTACGGTGATGGCCTGTGGCCCCTCAGAGTGTGGCGTCAGACTCGATGTTCTTTGGAGCCGCAGATCTCTTTGTATTAACTCAAACTGACTGCGCTCGGAGGGCTCAGATTGCGTGGGAGTGTTTTTGTACGAAGCTTGTTTTTTTTAAAATTTATTTTACCTTTAGTTGTGAACATGCCTCAGTGCTAATATATAAAAACAAAAATCACCTCTCACCTTGTCAGAAAATTGAGCTTCAAAATGAACAACAGGCCCACCTGCTTGCCTGTACTTGAATGTATCTATTTGTGATACTGCACATCACAAATAGAATCTCCATAAATACAGCCGCTATAATGATCCTGATAAAGAAAGCCAGCCAATTATGTAAACTTTGACTATTTAATACGCAGATTTATACTCAGTCATTTTCAGACTACATTTTAAAAGAAAAAACATCCACTTTTACTTGGAAAAATGTATAATTTATCACTTCGTAAAAAGTTTTATGTACGTCTTCAAGTAAATGCAGCTTTTGGTGAAGAACTACTGCACATTAAATACTCTATCTAGTTAAATATCTAACAAAATTAAAACTGCAGTAGTACATTCAGGAGCACTTGTAGTAGTCATTTTCTTCATCAGTCTCACCTTTGAATTTTGCCACAATGTTACCTGTCTTTGTGTCTAGTTATAGATCAGACTGCTTTAAAATCAGTCAAACAAATGTTGCACATAATAAATCTAGATAAAAATTATTATTTAGCTGGACAAACCAATATCCTCATTCTGCATAAAATGTGTAAATGAGATCAGAAAATCCACAGATTCAATTTTATTCTTTTCCAAGAATTATTGTAGATGCTGTCCTGTAGTAGTCTGTGCTGCAGTGGAGCTGAAGAAGCCTCTGGCAGAAGACACTCTGTTGCTGTTTAACAGTCTGATGAAGAGGATTCCCTCAAAGTTTAAAAATGTGTGTTTTTATCCGCATTATTAGCGCTGCACCAGTATGTTGAGTTACATTTGTGGTCATAGAATCGTTGTGTCTAATATTGCCATTCCAAGGTCTGCCTAAATGCATTTTTTTTAGGATATATTTCAGTTTCCATGCATACTAATTCTGCTTGTCAATAATCATTTTGCATTGTCGGAAAGATTTTTACGAGGCCACTTTAATATTTATCAATTACATTTCTCATGTTATTTTGCAGACCTTTTTTTTATTTACATTTTTCTTTAGTAGCATGTACTTGTAGAAACTCTGTGCTGTATATAGAGAACGCCACATTATTTATTAATTTATTAATGAATATTGCAAACTTTTTGAACCCTTTGTCAGATCAATGCACATCAATAGTTTCCTCTTTGCCCACAGAACTGAATTCTCCAGATAGGCAAAATGTTAAATTTACTATAAATTAACAAAAATGACCACTTAGGTTCTACTAACACTATGTCTCCATCAGAAATACCAAGTAGTTTTTTTTTTTTCCTGAGTTGTTAAATCAATACAGGCTTTGAGTAATGCGCCGCTGTTCATTTTGATGTTGCACTGGTCTCTGTTTAAATCTTGGTATCGATCAGATGATATTTTATATAATGTCCAAGAATCCAAAACCTTACAAATGAGCCAAGTGTGACTGTTTATATTTTCACCAGGGAAATATGTGTGTGTAGCATTTTTATTGTATTTATCTGCAAAGAAGTCCTTTCCTGTTTTCCTGTGTATTTGTTACTGCTGATGTTTTCGAAAGGTCGTCCATTTATGAATTGTCTAAGTAACTGCTGTTTGTGTTTCTAGATGCTTTTTATCGTTTGTTTTGACGTGTAAATCTTTCTAAAAGAGTAGCCTTTTCCAATGTCAGACTAATGCCAAAAATTAGGCTGTAAATCTGCAGACGCTCCCCATGTGTCTTTGTAAATATATTGCACGAGACACGGGATATGCCTCAAAACCTCCACTTAATGTTGAAAAAACAACTCAGTATCTAATTAAAATTTTATCATTGGACATACATTTTAATTGTACCTCTGCAAACTGTTCGTAATTGTCAACATTAATATCCAGCTCCTAAATAATAAGCTGACTGAAAACCTTCATCAGTCGTAATAACAAGGAAAGAGATGGAGGTTGCAGTACAGTTGAGTATGATGTTGTGGATGGAATGCGTTGTTTTTGTTGCTCTCTCTGTTTTTTTGGCAATTACTGCGCCAGGTGAGGTCAGCCCAGCATGCCAGTGGGTCATGACCGTGTAGCAAAACGTCGTCAATTATTTAGCTTTTGTTCATTGAAGCCTCTCTCCCATGAGCCCTGAAACAGTTTTCTCTCATTAAAGATTCACAACACATGGCAAGGCACATTCTTAATCACCTCTAGGTGCCCTTTGGTTTCACTGTTTATGCTTTCCAAAGAACAAATCTGCAGTTCAGGAATCTCCCCTACTGCCTTTTTGTAACTAATTGTAATGAACATCCAAACCCAACTGCTGTTTTATATCAGTCATCATGAGTTATTCTGAAAGTTTCCGATATATCTGTTGGGAATCTAAGAAATGATTGGACTGTTTGCACGTAATGCAAGTCATCCAAAATTTAATGGGTTTTATGTGATAAATGAATGGGAAAAAGGGGCAAAGTTGTGATATAAAAGGAAACAAATGCATGTTTTTAAAAATGGCACAGATACAGCTGTGAGCCTCTTGGGTTACATTGATCAACGTTGTACATTAAGAGTTGCAAATTATTTCCTTATAGTTTTACCTCAATCACATTGAATGGAGAATTTCTGCAAACAGCAATGTTCAAATTTTGCCACAGATTCATTTCATTTAGATTTACGCCTGGCATATGCTAGCACATAAACATGGTTTGATCTGAGCCTCCCATTGCAGACCTGCTTTTATGTCCAGATTCATATCCTGCTGGAAGGCAAACCTTATCTCCAGTTTTGTATTTCCTTAATAGTGTTCAGGAGCAGAATTAATTTTGAAGACAGTATTCCAAAACGTCAAATTTTGTTCTTATCTGAAGATAACACCGTCTTCACTGTGTCTTCTGTGTTCACATTATGGCTTGAGGCTAACTAAGCAGGGTTTGTTGTACGTTTTTTTCAACAAGATACATTGTTGTGCTGCTTTTCTATAAGGCCAGATTAAAGGAACGCTCTACAACTTCTTCACAGATACCGTGGGTCGTTATTGTTCTTCTCTGATTAATGTTTTCCTTACTCACTTTAACATATGAGTTGAACAGTGCTTCAAGAAATGTTCAAACAACATTTTAACAGCTATCCTAACCAGCCACATATTCTAATATGAGTCTGAAAAGATGCATGCAGTATGCTAATTTTTTTTTTTTTTTTTTAAGATTCATTGTGTTCTGTGGGTGTTTCACAGAAAATCCCAGCAAGATAAAGTGAAGTTTGTGGTTGTGACATGATGAAATGTGTGGAAGTTGAAGGGGCATGATTGCATTTACAAGGCACTGTGCATACATTCCCTGATTTAAATACTAATTCCTGTTTGCCACCAAGCAACACATTTATTCACATCTGCATAAAACATAGATGGCTATCACCCACAGCTTCTCCTTCCTCACTCAGCGACTGGCTGTCCTTGCCGGTGGTGGGTGGCATGACCCTGCCAGAAACAGCGATCCATCACTACACTGCAAGGTGGAAGGGACATTAAAGGGAACAAGCATCCCAGTCACTTTTAGCCCAGGGCTCTTTCTCTCATACCATGTGATTTTGAGTGTTTGTAATGTTCCCTGTGTATGTGTGTGTTTGAGCCGCCTGGAGCTTCGAGGTTCCCCTGTGGACACTGACAATGGCTTCCCTCAGTGTAAATGACTAATGGTTTTTCTCACTGAGGGACGCTTCAGTGGAGCGCACGCATACACAACACACACACACACACACACACACACACACCACCCCCACACACACACACACACGCCCACACAGAGACATGGGAGCTCTAGCACAAACAGAATCTGGTTTATGTAAAGTGTAATGAGTGGGCAGGGTAGAAATGAGTGAGCGCAGCCATTTGAGGAGCCTCTTTGGATGTTGTACTTCAGCCTGTGTGATTTTTCTGGCAACACCTACACACACTACAACACACTAGCTGCTCATTTGTCAGTTGTTTCCAACACCTGCAGCATGATTGTCTCTCTGGTATATTCACTTCATGTTGTACTGTAGATCTAGACATGGATGGATCATGGATGGATTTATTTTGAACTGTTTTCACAATGGTTTCTTTCTGGTAATAGCCAACAAGCATTTGTGCTATTATTTGTCCCCAGTGTATTAATTTTTCTTTAACTTCACTGTATCTCTACATTTACCACCATAGTGCCTTAAATGCTGTGTTCATGGAGACTTATTTTAATAGAAACATTGTTTTTTTTTTTTGTTTGTTTTTTTACATCATTAATATCATATGTCTGATGAGCATCAGAATGACTGGACAGCAGCTATTTTAAATCCACATATTACACAGTGCTGAGATGCTGCCCACAAGCTAATTTTGCTCATGGACAGAATTAGCTCATGTGAAACAAGTGATGCAGGGGTTTTTGTAAGAGTAAAATAGCAGAACATGTGTTGGAGCCTCCTGCTGTGGCAGCCCACTCCACAGTCTAAATCTGGTTCTTCTAGTTAAATCTAACCTGCATTGAGCTTTTTTAGCCCCCCTGCTCCACCTCCTTCTCTTCCTAAGTATCTGTGGCGTTTGGATGGTAATTGGGCTGCAGTCAAAGAGCACAACAGTGGCGAATCACCTACTTAACCATCTGTGCTTAAGAGAGTGAAAAAGGACCCACGTTTGCCGTCGCCGCAGAGAGCGAGAGCGGCAGTCAAAATCAGGGTTGTTTACCACTTTACATGTTCAAACAAGTATTAAATTTTTAAAGACACCGTCATTATGTAGGATAAACATTGTAAATGAATTCAATCTGGAAACAGCAGATGAAGTTAAATAACAATCTAGTTGAATTATTTAAACAAGAAAACTGTGCAAAAATGAATGACATGGGATGGCACACATATCACATAGTCTATGCCAAATTTATAGGAAAAACAGGTTGAATCTAATAGTTAGCTACAAGTGGCACTCCTTTTGCACAAAATATTTGATCATTGTGTAGTTTTGTTCTTTATACAGTAAAACAAGTAAGCCAAGCTAAAATTAGCTAGTTAGTTAGTGAGTTGCTATTTCCCCAAATAGTCAGCTTCCAGTCAGCAGCCTCACACGTGTTGCTTGTAACTTACAAAATTTACAAAACAAAGCTGCTTTTACAACACTGATGAGTAGTGCTTTTTTATATTTTATTTCAGTTTTTATCTGTTTCTGTTTCATTGTGACCATCTGTGGAGCAGTGCACAGCAACAAGTTGTGTAGGGGTAATACTCTGTTCCTCTGTGGTCCATGAAAATCCAGCCATCTGTCTGTCCATCCATTATCTGTTCAGGATCAAGAGAGAGTTGGTGCCAATCTTCTGCAGTCATTGGGAAAGAGCTGTGGTCGACCCTGCACAGATCATCAACGATGTCGCAGGAGACAAACAATGATGCATTTAGATGATCAAAACAAGGTGCAGTTTAGTGAGAGTGGAGCATAGAGAACAAATCCAAGCAAACACAGGGACAAAATGCAAAGTCCATGAATAAAGTCCCTGGTCAGGATTCCAATCCAGAGCTTCTTGGTGCAAGGGAACTGTGCTAACAACCTTTGACATATAAACCATGTTGAACTGAAAACACCTTTTGGGCATGCCAATGGCTTTGTAAAGCTATAACATGTAGTTGGCATATGTTGGTGTCTTTTTTTAAAATAATTTTTATATACTGTGATAAAGATAAATAAAATATACATGTTGGGCATTTTAGACACTCCTGCAGACACATACAATACAATATGGTAGTCAGCGGAACAAAAGAATTTATAAAAAAGATAGTAGGTACCTGATCTGTTCTCATAAGTACAAAAATTGGCCCATAATTCTGCTTAAAATAAGACCTCACAAATTAAACATGAAACAACAATGAGCCATGTGTTTGCATCACTGGCTCCAATATGTTGTGCACTCATGTTGTTTGAAGGATCATGAAAGTAAAAGGCATCAACATTTTATTACAAAAGCTTTTTTAATGAAATTTTAACAGCATCACATTCCCAGTTGTTTTTGTCAGCTCCAGAACATAAACTGCCTCTGCTGATGCGATGCAATCAAGCAGATGTGTACTAAATATTGTAATGTGACTTTTAGGAGGCGGCGGTTTATTCGTGCTCATTAACATTTAGAAGAAGGCTAATATGCATTTGAGATATTCACTTGAATTTTAATAGCCTTTGCGACATTCATGTTTTTTAAATGTCAGGTATAAATGAAGTGTTTTCATGCTTTATTTTGGTAAATAAATATTTCAGCCATAGTCCAGAGTGGCTCAGTCAGACAGAGGAAACATGCCTATTGTAAGTATTTCAATGCTTCAGATAGAATTAGGTTTGTACAGCTTGACAAGAACCTGACAAGTGTAATCCACAGACTCAAGCATTGCAAGTAAGGGCAGGACAGGAGGACTTTACCTTTGATTTTCACTTGCAGTCTGTCTTTCACTTTGAATGCTCTGAAGTCAGATTGACTGCAACACGTGCAAAGAAACTCCAACACCGTGTCCTGCAAATAGGCAATCTCTAGCAAACCGTTTTCCACATTTAAAGCATTTACAAGTCACACATCACGCTCAACCTGTCGCACTTATCCATTGATTTTCAATTAGAACTATAAATGTATAAAGAACATTTGCTCTGAGGCTAAGTTGTTACGAAAAAAGATTCTGTTATCCATTGTCTAATTTTACTACTCTTCCTGAAGCCATTTTGTTTTATTAAAATAGTATTTTTCATTTTTCTTTTTTACACTTTAGAAAATAAGAACTTTATTTCATTATTTCACCATAAAAATAGTGTTGAATTAAAATGTAAATATCTAAAAATTAAACAAATTAAATTAAAAATCCTCCACAAATTTATTGGGATTCAATTTATGTTGCAGTTAAATCTGGTTTATTTTAAAATAGATTTTCTATAAAAGCAAAGAAGTTCTTAAGACATAAATATTAAATTTGAACCTAATGTATTTGGTGTTATATAAATAGTATTGTAATTGTGATCTTCTCAACTCACTCATCAATAATGATGTCAATGATTGTTTTTATTTTTTCTTTAAAAAAAGAAAGTTTTTGAGACTTTGTTTCTTTTGTCATCCACTTGCTTCTGATTCTTTTTGAATGCAGAGCTCTATGAAATAGATTAAAAGGAAGTGGAAGAAGTAAAACTGTTTCAAGATATTTGGACCTATACAGTTTCAATACATTGTCAGAAAGTCTGATTATTGAAACGCAAAGCGTAAAGAACTTAAAATCGTTAAAACATTTTCATTATTCAATATTTCAATTTTTGTTAAGAAAGAAATAGCAGCAATGGCAGAACATAAAGGAAATAAAAAAAAAATACAAGTGTCCAATCATCTTTCTGATTTTGAAGCATCTTCAGCACTGATCACTTCAGACACTAGAGGTGGGCAAATTGATCCTCATATCAATAATATCGATGACAAAGCTGGTATTGACATTGAAAGATGGTCACGTAAAAAGATCGATGCTCGAGCTCCTTTCTCTCTCCTGCACTCTCTGACTGCTGCACCTGGATTCATCAACGTCTGCTCTCCATCTGTAAGAGCAGCGCTGAGCTGTGCACCTCCATCCTCTATTGTCTGCCGTCGTTGCACCGTCATGTGGCTCAGTGGCGCCAGCCAAACAGGGGAGAACATATTCTTTCTTTATTTATACTTTCTCTATTTAATTTTTATTGCTTTTATTTTGTTTAAAGCCAGAAGTGCACTGGAGGGAAGAAATTCTTTACTCTTTGCATTATTGTATTGTATTGTTCAACTTGAAAAACAGAATAAGTTTGAAAATGTTTACTGTACTTGTTGTGGTGTGTTGTGGTTTGTCAGCCCTCTAAAGTATTTTGTTGTCACATACAATGTTTGACAAAATTACATCCTAGGTCTTTTGGATCCTTTGGATCTATTGAATATGAAAAAGGATCAGTATTGGTATCGGCGATACTGGCCCTGCATTTACTCCGTATCGAATAGATACCAAAACTTCCGGTATCGCCCACCTCTATCAGGCATTAAAGCTGTTCACAGAACATGGGCAAGATGACTAGCTGTTGCCTGGCAATCGAAAACAGGAAAAGCCAACTTTTCACTAGATTTCACTGAATGTGCATCTTGATTGCACTGATAATGCCTTCATGTTTGTTCTTTTTCCCTGCCAGTGACTGACAGTCACCATCTGTCTGATCGTGACGGTTTTGGCTTCATGCAGAAAGGAACAGGATGTTAATGTTGCCACAAAGCCTACCAGACAGAGATGCAGTGGCGGGCAGCAAATTAGATGCAGGAGTGAGAATTAAAGGAAAGGTCTTGAATACCTCCATTACCAGGCAACATAGGAGCCAGGCGCAAATGAACATCATCTCAGCAGAGGATGAGTGATGATCCTGACATTCAGGAGAGGTCAGCAGACCGACGCAGAAACCCTGCAGAGGGGCGCTGGACAGCTGCATCACAAATTGTTATGAAAAACAAAAGATTAAGAAGAAGTGTGTTTGAATCATGACAAAGACAGGATGGAAGGAAATGGAACATGTGGAAATGTGACAGTTTTAAACACCTATTTTTCTTCATCCATTGTCTGGCTTTTGTTTCAGAGCAGAAACCTTCTTGCTTGGCATGAAGGTTTTGGCAGTCACACATTGTGACATCTTGTTGGATGGGGTTTTGCACACATTAATCTCACGCCAAATAAATCATTTTTAGTGTTGTAGGTTTTACTTTATCAACTTTACCATCAATCAAAACACACGACAAAGTGATGTTTTGTTTTCCTTAGGAACTTCTGTGGTTTACATTAAGTCACAGGTTCCGTTTTAGTTTTTATTAGAATTCAGTATCTTACATCAGTACAGCTGAGATGAAAGCTGAATCCCTTTCCTCCAGTCGCATATCCCTGTCATTACCTGGAAGTTACAAACAGTAGCAGTTAAAATATTGAGCTGTGCATTGGGAACTAATGCTGAGAAGGTAATGCATTTACAACTGTCTACAACTGTCACAAGTGACACTTTCATGCAAACAAATGCAGGTTTGATCTTATCATGTAGGCCATGTGTTTCTGAGTGTGAAGGGACTTGCAAGTTCTCTTAGGTTTTTCATAATTGTATCACTTCAATGTGTTTTTGAGTTAGAATAGGCTATACGGGTGAATGCAGAAGATAGAAAGACATAATGTGTGTGTATGTATAATTCTTTAGCTGTCCTAATATCCTTGGCATATTTACTAAGCTTCAGAAGACCAATGGGTCTTTTGGGAACCTAAGCACAGTCCTAATACAGTGTTTGTTTAGGTGTTAATTAAGTTTTTGTTAAGGTTAGGTTTAGGAATTGACTAGGAGTTGGTAGGGTTAGGGAAAAGGTATGAGTTAGGCCTAAACATGGCTACTAATATGAATGGAAATCAGTACAAAGTCCTATAATAGATAGAAATGCAAACATTTGTGTGTGAGTTGCAAATATGTTGTAAAAGGTCAAAGATTTTTCGTACATTACACATGGATCTGTTTTCTTCCCACAGTGCACTTCTCATTTTAGAACAAATGAGTTCACACATTTTTAGCTTTTAATTTTTTTGACTCTATAAAAATAGTAAGCATCTATTAGCTGAAAATAGGATCCTTTGGTTTTGGTGAGTTCCAAGTTACAACATTATGAAAGACTTTATTTAATTCTTTTCAAAGCAGGAAGCATGTATCAAAATTTTACAGGCATTTTCACAACATCTATGGATTCTTAAAAAACACTGGTAAACATTTGTGCAAGATAAGAGAGAATTAAACGGATAGCATAAATAACAGTGCTTTTTTGCTTTTCTGTTTGTTGTTTTGCACCATCGCTGCCACACTTTGCTAGCACCATGTTGGACCCCATCTAAACTTCCTAATTCTTAATTTCAAAGATTCAACAAGTGAAAATTGCAGCTAAAATGGAGGTTCAGCTGCAACAGTTTTCCAGCTTGTCAAACTTTGGTGAGCCTGTGTGAACTCCAGCCTCAGTTTCGTTTTCTGATCTGTCAACGGTGACACCTGGTGAAGGTTTCTATTGTTGCCCTCAAGATTCAATGTGTGCAAGACGTTTTCATCCTCATAACTCACAGTCATGAATATTCTCTTATCTAACCACTCTCTTTACACCTCAGAGATGGTTGTGCCTGAAAATCCCAGCAGATCACCTGCGTCTGAAATGTTTAAACTTACTTCTATGACAGCAACATCCATCCCATATTTGAAGTCACTTAAATCTCCTTCATTTATTTTTTTGAGGCTCAGCTTGAACTTCAGATAGTCGTTTTTCCTTTGTGTAGTATGGAGTGAAAATATTCTCAAAATATCTGTGCGTGTGTAAAAGTATCTGTACGTGTGTAATACTGGACTTGTAAACCTTAAAAATAAAATAAACCTTCTCCTACACCTATGTTACGACTGACGTCTTTTAATTATGCAAATGAGTGCGCAGGTGCCTGTCTGGTTCCTGGAAGATGGCGGAGACGTCCTATTGGTGGCCTCCCGGAGGTGACGGATATAAAAACTGAAGACGTACACTTCCTGTCATCCATCCTCAGCTCATCTCAACCGACCACACTGTTTGTAAAATCATGTAAAGTCCTGGAGTTTGTAGGAGTGAGATGCCGTTTATGTTTTATTAGTTTTCTCTTGTTTTCTTAGTTAGGGAAGTAAGTTTTTTGTCATTTGGTTTCTTTATTTTCAAATAGTAAGTTGGTTAATATTTAGATAGTTTTCTTTTGTTTGTTGTTTTCGGCATTAGCTCACTCTGAAGTCAGATGCTCCTCTTGTTGTAACATCTCAGTCCAAAAAAATACATCTTTTTTAAAATAAATAACAGTATGAAATGTTTAACTATGTGTGTGTTGATCGCTTGAGATCTGAAGAGGATGGATCCTTTGTGTTATGACCTGGCCACCCCTAGACGGGTCGTAACAACCTACAATTGTTGAAAAAGTACGCACAAGTCACCTGGTACACACACACAAAACTGAATTTACACACAGATCCGGTTACGAGTGCACGAGTATTTTTGAGACTCATTTCACGCTTCGGGAGCTCCCAGATTTGTGTGTAGATGGTGTGTTTACATGCTAGTAGAAAGCTGGGTCATCTGAGTTTTAGTCTGAGTCTAGTGTTTTTATTTTCTAAACGTTTCTGACTGTGCTTGTGCTGAAGTCGCAAATACGTTAGTTCGATGGAAAACGGTACATCTCAGCACTTAAATACAAAGGGTTTTAGACGTTTCTAATGGGAGTTTCTAAGTAATGGGAAGTGGGAAAAGAAAAGAAAAACTTAAATCATTCTTTTGTGATGTATTACTTGGCCTTTTAATTTTCTGTGAATTAAGAACAAACGTGTCTGTGAGGCTTGTGTGAGACACTGTCAGACTCACCAGGCTGTTTGCCTATTATAATGTGCATCAGGGAGAAACTGCCCATGCTGTTAGCTGGCATTTCATGCTGAGTTTATGGGGAGATTACTACTTTGCTGTTGACATCCATCAGCAGACTGAGGCATTGGGTAGGAGAACCTCACTCATTTGTATGTCTAATAGGAAACCCATTGGTGGGCCATGCTTAGCAAGCTCGTCTTATGATAAGCCTTATGTTCTCAGAGTCTCATGCAGATGATGGGCTGAATTTAATTATTGTTTGTTGTGACCTTCTGCTGTGGTGAATGACTGTGTTGTGTTGTTCATGGACACTTTCCTCCTTGTGTTTCCAATTGGTAGGCCTATGGTTTTCTTCTGTACAGCAATAAATCCGCTGGTTTCCCTTTGTATATTGACAAATTGACAGAGTCCATTTGCTGTTTGAAAGCCAACAGTTGCCTTAGTTTTTCATGCAATATCTCATACAAGGCTTTATGAATTAAAGAGATCCATAAATTCCCTTCCTCAATACACAATTCAACAGCTAGAGGGAAACATAGAAAGATGCACCTTGTAATTCACAAGTATAACTAACTCGTAACTGAGACTAAACTCAGTCTAGAGCTATTAGTAGTTGTTTCTAGTTTAAAATCCTTGCAGTTTTCAACAGAGCACAGTTAACCATTGTAAAGCAAAATCACCTATAGACAAATCCTATGGGAATTATTGTACTCTATCTTTAATATAACCGCTGTCTCAGGTATTTTTGAGTTTAAAATACATAATTTATGCCTTATTCACAATGTTTGATTGCTTAATGGGAATTAAGTTAAATAAATTTGACCTCACCATCTTTATTTTTGTCTCTTCCTCTCCTTCTTTCCCCCTTTCCTACCTTTTTTTTTTTTTACATTTTTTTCCCTCTATCCTTTTGCTCAGGTGCCAGACCCAGTGATTGAAACTCACACCGGAGTTTAGAGGAAGAAGCAGAAAGGAGGGCCATGGGGGTTGGCCTGGGTGTTTGCTGGCTGCTGCCTTTCCTCTTCTTGCTGCTTATGATCACAGTGTCCTCCGCCCAAAGTCAAGGATGTCCCCAGCGTTGTGACTGCATCACAAAGCTGAAGACTGTGTCCTGTTTTGGTAAACGTCTGTCCTCCTTGCCGGAGGGAATCCCGCCCGACACCAAAGTTTTGGACCTAAGTGGGAATAAACTTCGCTGGATAGAACAGGATGATCTGCTTCCATATACACGCCTGGAGAAGCTGGAACTCAGTGATAACATAATCAGCGTCCTGGAGCCAAATGCGTTTTCAAGTCTTCAGAATTTGCAGTCACTTTCACTGAGGGGTAACCAGCTTAAACTGGTTCCCATGGGAGCTTTCTCACGCCTCTCCAACCTCACCTCCTTAGATTTGAGTGGAAATAAGATTGTAATTCTTTTGGACTTCACTTTCCAAGACCTAAAAAGTCTTAAAAACCTGGAGGTTGGTGACAATGATCTGGTTTACATTTCTAACAAGGCTTTTCTGGGATTAGTAGGACTCAAGGAGCTGACAATTGAGAGATGCAACCTGACGTCGGTGTCCAGCCAATCGTTATCCTATCTGCACAACCTGGTGACTCTGCGACTCAGGTATCTTAGCATCTCCTCCTTAGACGACCAGAACTTTCGCAAACTTGGAAACCTTAGAGGTCTGGAGATTGATCATTGGCCCTTTTTGGAATATATCTCCCCTCATAGCCTTCAAGGTCTTAATTTGTCTTGGCTGTCCATTACCCACACTAACATCACCTCTGTGCCCACCTCTGCCCTTCGTAGTTTGGCTCACCTCACTAGCCTCAACCTCTCTCATAATCCAATCACTGTGTTAGAGTCCTGGGGTCTGCGGGATCTCATCAGACTGAAGGAGCTGCATCTGGTGAACACTAACCTGGCAGTAGTTCAACCGTATGCACTAGGTGGTCTGAGGCAAATCCGCCTTCTTAATCTTTCAACCAACAGCTTAGTGACCTTGGAAGAGGGAGCCTTTCAGTCAGTCAACACTCTTGAGACGCTGCGCTTGGATAGAAACCCTCTTGCTTGTGACTGCCGCCTCCTCTGGATCCTTCAGCGGAGGAAGACCCTTAATTTTGATGGTGCCTCCCCTGTGTGTATGACCCCTGTTGAAGTCCAAGGTCGGGCTCTTAGTGCTTTCACCGACTCAGCTCTTTTTGACCACTTTACTTGCCAGAAACCTAAAATTCGCAACAGGAAACTGCAGCAAATTTCAGCCCGCGAAGGGCAAGTAGTGTCATTTATCTGCAGAGCAGAAGGTGAGCCAACGCCGGCGATATTCTGGATTTCTCCTCAGCGTCGACGCATAACCACAAAGAGCAGTGGGCGACTGACTGTGTTACCAGAGGGCACTCTAGAAATACGCTATGCCCAGGTAACTGATAGTGGAACCTACATCTGCATCGCGAGCAATGCTGGTGGAAATGACACCTACTTTGCTACACTAACAGTCAGTGGGCTACCGCTGGATGCAGCACTCATGGCCAACCGCACCTATTATGCCGGGGACCTTAACGACACAAATCTGAATGACACCAGGGTGTTCTTGAAGTTCACCCTTGACCTCAAGACCATTCTAATATCTACAGCTATGGGCTGTATCATGTTTCTGGGAGTGGTCTTGTTCTGCTTCATCCTGCTATTTGTGTGGAGTCGGGGTAGAGGACAGCACAAGAACAACTTCTCGGTTGAGTATTCTTTCAGAAAAGTGGACGGACCAGCAGCCAGCGGAGGACAGGGGGGAGCACGAAAGTTCAACATGAAAATGATTTGATTCTGCAGAACCACTGGTGTTTTTCACTGCTTCAGTTACAAACAAAGACACAAATTAACAGAACAAATTAAAACCCATCAAAACCAATAATCCACAGGACATTTTATTACGACGAGGTTTTGTTCAGAAACAAACTCGTGTATGCATGCAAAATGTGAAACTACAGTATGATGCTTTGATACATTTCTATTGCTCTTTGTTTTGTTCAGATAATTGTGTATATAAGTTTAATTCCAGGGAAGGAAGCCTCAAAACTTTGAACAGACTGTTAAAAGACAAGCAACATAAGCCCCCACCGTCCCAGACGTCTTTAACCTTTACGAAGGTCATGCCAACACACTTCTTTCCTGAAAGGAACCGTCATCCTCACCTTTGAAGGACCACATCTCTGCTCCATTTGAACTGACTCAAGCACTCCAACCTGATGAAAACATAATTAGACGGTGGTGCTCAGTAATTGCCAAGGACTTGCCAATATATATTTAGATAATTCCAGCTATTTGGTGCATATTTAGAGCTTAATACAATTAAAACGCCTTCGCTTATGCTGATTGTAGTTTTACTAATGAATTTTTGAAAATAGAATTTTTGAAAATAGAAAATAGACCAACTTAGTACCAGTCTCTACATCACTGCCAATTTGACCACAGAGCACCATGCACAGCAATGGCCACATTTATTGGCACCAGGGTTAATAGATTGTAAAATACCTAAAAATTAATTGATCTTTAGTTGCAGAAGCATAATCTCACACAGAAATCTTAGGAAAAATCCAATCTTTTTCTCGATTGTTTTTTTTTTTTTTTTTACATTGGGAATCAAAATGCCTTTAACCAAATTAATAAAATGTATACTTTTTTTAGGTTAGAAACTGTGTGTATGATCTACAAATTATTAATATATATTGTTCTCTTTTCCTATTGTGTAAATTTAACAAAGGAGGCCCATTTTTTTACTGACTGATACCCTGTATGGACAAGGACTCATGTTTATTTTACCATGAGGAGGAGCCTTAATTTAAATAAATAATTAGAGCTGTGCAGCAAAGCGGTATGTCTCACCAAGTCTCTATAACACACTGTAGATGATTGTTTGAGAGATATATTAGCAAAAATATTACCCTGCCATCACCAACACAAATTTGTAGAGTTTGTTGAACTCTACTGGGACTTTAACAGGAACCAAGGGCTTTGTTAAGATGAGCCTAAGATTGAGCTTTTTCATCACAAAAACACTACAGGCAGGTTAGCCATTGAATAGGCAATAAGTGGTGGAAAAGCACCTTACACCTACTAAGAGTGCATGGTTTCATGAACTCTTTGAAATACCATAACATTTGAAATAAAAATCTTTAACAAGACACTGATCCAAACCATGAGTCTGAGTCAACTCAGAAATGGCTTCCCATAAAATCTACTGTCTTCAGTGACTGCTCTGACCTTGTGAAATTTTATACATGGATTAGTGCTGCCCTTCTGGTAAAATATGAATACCTAGTAGTAGTAAATTACTAAAAGGAGGAGTACCATTTATAGTAGCACCAATGATTTTGTTAAAAACAATGATTTTCTTATACAAGACCTCCCCCTCCCCACTAATTTAGTGTTCTCAGATTATTATTTTTTTCACATTTTTCTGTGTGAGAATTAACTGCTGCAAGGAAAGATAATTTTAAGGTTATTTATTCTTTACCAGGGTTGCCAAGAAACATGTCAGCTACTGTAAAGCCTGTGCAGAAGAGAAAAGCTACTTCTACCTGTAACATCTGTTCACAGCGAACATCGGAGTCAACACATTTTTTTAAGGACCCAAGTGAACACGTGTACGAACACTGACAAATCATGAAGACACATTTTCTAGTTACATTTTTCATTATTATTTTTGCTAAATCTGTACAAGAGTTTTAGCCTCTTGGTCTAAAACAGAAAACTTTAAAAGCAAATGCATGTACAGACTTTGGTTCATACTGTAACAATTTGTATTTCTGAAACAAACAGCTGTCGATGTTCTTTGATCACCAAAATTGTACAGACAGAATATGATAAGATGTAATATATATTTTGTATTGCTGATACTGAAATTAATGTGGCTGTTTCTAGTACTGTGGAGTGATTAATCTGACTTTACTGCTCTACTTTTATTAAACTGCTAAAGTATCATTCGGTAAACAGTGAACTTCAGTGCAGCTGTGAACACAACTCTAACTGTATCATGTCCGTCATGTAAATGTGGCTGCTGGCTGTCTTCAATCATAAAGGACATTCACTGTGCAGCAGGTTTCAGTTCAGTTGCCTATTTTTGGCTTTGAGAGTGTCAAGGTGGGGAGTTTTCACTGAGCAGAGGGTGAAGAACCTCAATGGAGACATGCAGGGAAAATGCTAATGTATTAGAGACCTTGCACAGCGGTCATTAGAGACTGAGGTGAGAAAAAAACTTTAGATATATTTAGAAGGCAGCAATACTGTGGGACACTTTAACCTGCACACTGACTTATGTATGTCAGATGTACAAGGTATGGGAGAGAAGAAAATGCATGTGCGGAGAGTTAAGTATAGTACATGAAAATCTTAACTCAGGATTTAAAGTACAGTATTGTTCATCTCCACTCTTAAAATATCAAACAGGGCTCTGCTGCCCTCTGTTGACACCAAACATGTAATGTTTTTTCCTTCAGCAACCTGCGGACTTTACTCCATCTTCTCAAGAAAAAAAGAAAAAGGAAATTGGATGATGACTGACCAGAAAAAAAATAATGTTCACTGGCTCAAAAAAGCTTGCCTTTAACTTAATTTTGAAGTTTGAAACTGTTAATAATTGATCCCAGTATATGACAAAAGATTTCAAATATATTAGTGCAGTATCAGTAGATTTCTTGCCCTTCTAATAAATTCATCTAAAGCGTCTGGCAACAATGCAACATGTAATGCTGACATGATAAAGCACAATCTTTGAAGCATTAACTGTTTTCAAGTATGCCTGGTATTTTCCTGTCACAATTTTGTTTCTTTGTCTCTGAATATGAAGGGCATAAAGGTCACTGAGTTTACTGCGACACTTTCCATCCAAAGGTCCTGTACGAATCTTCTTGGGGTAGGTTGAATTTTTACAAATACCAGAACATTTAAAAAAAAAATCAGACAGACTACCACTCAGCTAAAAATGTGTCTTTACTTGGCACTTTTACAAGCCATAAGAGAGGAGCTTGGACTCTGGAGGAATGATGAAAGGTCACTCTCTCTGTGCTCCAGCCTCAAGAAACGTTAAACGAAAATGCCATATTATGTTAACTAAAACTGCTATTGTATAGTTTTCCCTCAATTAATAAATATACACAAATTAATGGGTGGACCTTCAAAAAATTAAATGCAAAAACAGATTTTACATCTTAAAAACTCTTTCAAAACTGTGAAAGAGAAATATTACTTTTAGCCATTCTTCAAAACTGTTTGAAGCAAACATGGAAATCAATTTATTAAACTACTGTGGGAGTTTAATATATTGTGTGTTGACAAATAATGCACAACTATATAAGTGAAAGCATCTCCAGACTGTGTGTCTTGGTTTTAACAATTTGTAATGACAAATTACGCAACAGTCAGTCAGCATTGATCATTGAAGTTGACTTGAAGGAATATAAAGTGTACAGGATGTTATATGTATTTTGTAGAGACAGAAAGTGCAAAAATAAATAAAACCTTGAAGCATATATAACTATTGATGCCATTAAACTGTTTGTTCATAACTAGCTCTCTAGATGCAAACTGTTACTTGTTATTATTACATGTTACATCTATAAGCTGCTTAAGCTAAATAGAAAATAAACCAGAAAAATTACATAAGGGTATAATTTTGTCAACAAAACTTTCAGTTCTGATTTCAAGATTTCTTTTGAGGTCTTATTTGAGTAGGAAGAAGACAAATATAACAGCTGTTAAAAATAGTTGATGTAAAAATGCATTTCTGGCAAAAACCTGAAAGGCCAACTTAAGAGTCGTTGTTGATTGGTTACCTCAGCTTGTATTATTGTATGACAGAAGAACCAGATTTGTGATCTTTGAGATCACAAATCTGGTGAGCTATTTACATACATCATGCACCTCGATGGGTAATAAAGTTGGGGCTCTTATGAAATGACCCACACTGGTTTGAAGGAACCAGATTAAATAATTTTCTAATACCAGAATTAGGTTCACATGTTTAAAGTAATTGTTGTTTTTTTCTTATCATACTTACTAGAGTCTATAGTATATATGCACACCTACAACTAATATTTGCTCAACTATCCCTAAAAAAAATTACATTTTCACCTCATGCTTTTTGTAGTCATCAACAAGGGTCTGGCAAAAGGTCTGGGTATTTCACCACTCCTAGCAGAATTGGTATTATGAATTTATATTGACTGATTTTGTGGAATAAATCAGAGACAAGGTCACACCTTTCCACAAGCCTGACATTAATTCATCTTTATCAGTGCTAGAATCCAACATGACATATAGGCATTGTAAAAAAAAAAATGCATCTGTCTAATTTCTAATTATCTGGTGTTGACTGAGATTAAATTGGAACATTTGGAGGAATCCTCATTCTTTACTTTTTTTTTTACCTTAAGGTACGTTACCAGGTACCATGAATAGACATATAGCATGATACTAAAAATCGAATGATTCAAATGAAGAATTTGACTCTTTCCACCAATTCTAATGGAAAACATAATGAGATATCCAGCCACACTTGTGCTAAGAACTTGAGATGCTATTCACCACTCAAGATTTAATTTTATGGACTGTCTTTCATGAAGACTTTATATAGGAGTGTCTATGCTTTATGGACTCTCTCACACTGAAGAGAGTCCACACAAGCATGTAAAACATTTTCTCATCCTCTCTCAACAAAATTCTGTTTTAATCTAAGAAATTGGACATGAGTTTGAGAAAAATCTTGTCAGACTCTTCACTCTCAGCTGGGAGGTTTTATGGGTTTCCTGCATGTACTGCCCAGTTTAGCTCAGTGTACTTTCAATGAGATCTACTGTAGATCTGAACTTTGACTTGTTTGAGGATATTTTATTTCATATTTTTCAGAAAGTTCTGCCTGGATTTACTAACATGTTTTGGTCAATTGTCATGTTGGTGGATTCAGTTCTGCTTTGTGTTTGTTTTTTTTCACAGATTGTCTCACATTTTTCTCAAGAAACGTCTCCACCCTGTGATACATGAAATCATGGTGGATTCTAGAACTATAATTTGGCCAAGAACTACTGCAGCAAAGCAGGACATTTGCACTCCACAGTCTCACAGCTGGTAGAAATTTTGTCCTGGAAGATTTTATTTGGTTGATGCCAAAATGGTCTCTGTTCTGATGTCCAAAAAATTGAATTTAAAACCTATTTGTCCAAAGAATATTATTCCAGGAGTCTCTCTTTGACAAAGTTTAGTTTGTCCTTTATGTTTTTCTTAGATAGCAAGGTTTCCTCCTAGCACACCTCCAGTGAAAGTTAAACTTGCGCTGTGTCTTCCAAACTTTTGTTTTCAGTGCTGTATTTTCTTTGAATGTCTATAAACCCCATACTTTTATCCTACAGACCTCACACATTCATATCAAGTCATTCTATTTAAGTACCACCAATTGACAACATGATATCTCAAAGCACTTTACAAATAAGTCATTTCAATCCATTCCTACATATGTTCCCTCTATTATCAATTTCCCATTGGGACGTGAATAAAGCCTCTGAATCTGTGCAGTCAAATTTGGTTGTTATCAAAATTTGTTTTTTAAAAAAGCTTTCTATCAAAATGAACTCCAGCAGACTGTTGCAACATTCACTCCTCGCATGTGGCGACAAAAGACAGTTGCTCGAATTGTGTCATTGACTTTACAGCAATCCCTCATACCAAGGATGCATGTCGCCTCAGCGGAGAAGGAAAACTCCCCTTTAACAGGAAGAAAACCTCCATGAGAACCTGGCTCGGTGTCAAAGGTCATCTGGCTCGACTGACTGAGGGTTTGAGAATACAAACAGAAGCACTGATCCTGGAGTATTTTCTATGTTAGAGAGAAACAAGAAGTTAATGGCAAGAATAGCCCTGCTAAAGAATGAGGAAGAGCAAACAGAGTTAGTTGCAACATAAGTTCAGCCAATAGCATTATGTAATGAAGAGACTGGGTTGAACGTTGAAAAACAGGTTCAAGTGTATCATCTGTAGACTAAGTTGTTACTATGAGCTGAGCTGCTGCTAAGTTGTTGGCAGCAGCAGCTCAGCTCATGCCCTCATTCACAAAAATGTCACAGCTAATAAGACCGCCAGACCAGGTGTGGCTTCTTCTACAAAGTTAAAAAAGGGAGACAACATGTAACGTTAAAAGTTGAAACAACCACATATATTGCAAAATTTGAGAGATAAGAAGAATGCACCACAGAAGTGGTCAGTTTCTTATCTGTCAGCATAACTATAGAGATAACTCCAGCTAACCAGTCTTTAGGCCATTCTTAAAAGTAGACCAGTGGTCTGGATCACTACCTAAAAATGGGAGCTGGATCTGCAGGAGAGGAGGAGACTGAGAGGTAAAGGATCTGCAAAATATACTAAATATTTTAATTATATGAATCATGTGGCTGGAAAAAAGAAAATAATTTATCCTTTCTGCCTATATTGCTAATTTCTCCGACCCTTGCCTATCAGCTATCATGACAAAATTGGCCTCTGCTGAATGAAGAATCTTTTTTACCTTTGCATGTGTAAAAACAGGAAACGGCCCAGACAAAAATCCTCATTTTAAATAGACGTGGATGCTAGTTCAGTCCAAATAAAGAAGCGTAACCTACTAAAAACACTTTGAGTTGAGCCTGAGATTACCCTTCCTCCTCAGGGCACACATACATAGTTCCACCTGAAAGGGGAAAAAATAAGTGTGTGACAGACTTGAAACGCCTGCACTGTGGGGGCCGGGCACTGACACTTTGGCCACTCTGTTGGTGTTTATTGCTCTGACACTCCCCACACTTATGTCCATAAATACGGCAAAGAATGACTCATTGAGTGATATGTCCTCACCTCAGAGAAGTGTGTGTAAAGGGCTTTTGCACCTTTGATGTCACAAATATCATCTGACTTTTTGATGCACGTCTTGTGAGTTTGTGTTACAGTAATGAAATGTTCGCATTAGTGTTTTGCACAGAGGAATAACGAAATTAAAAGGCTCTATTTCTATGTTTTACATATTGTGCATTACCTGCACATAAGTGGGAGCATTTGTTATCACAGTCAAGTTCTGTTGTAATGATTTACACCAGCAGATGCATCGGCAATGACTTTGACTTATCAATTGCTGCACTCATCACGAGAAAAGAAAAAAAAAAAAAGATCATCAGGTGACTCAGAAATGTAGAAATCCCTGTTGTGACACTTTTACAATTCACCTTTTTACAGACAGGGGCAATGCATGAGTTGAGTCTTCATTTATTTCCCAATAACAACAGTCATAGTTTAAAAGAAAAAAGTACATAAATGTGAATCAGTGCATAAAAATGTAAGCATCTAAACCCTCAAAATGCTGTTGTTTGTAGTACTAAAAGCAGCATGTGAACTATTTGACTGCATATTGAAAATGTTGTGTTTTCATGGGGAGGAAATCACGGTGCAATCTCGTTCAAGATGGAAAATGTTCATTCTGCTTTTATTTGATATCTTTCACCAGCAAATTGTATTTATTAAGTAACTTTGGTGCATATAAAACTCCCACCTACGTTTGTATGTGTTAACTGCAGAGGTGGGGGTCTTTGAAGAGGAATTAACGCGTTATGCACCAACATCTCAGTCTTCACAGCAATGGCAAGATGTGTCACCAGTAAGGCTGTCTTTACTGGCATTGTGTGAGATTACATCACTGATCAAATTAATCCACTGAATATGATCTATACAATAACCCCATCACACAACACCGCTAAGAGTGGCAAAATGTGCAGCAGCCTTATTCTTGAGTGCCTCTGTCATTTGGTTGTAAGAGGAAATGATGTCAGATTGCACTTTAACACAGAAATGCTGAACTTCTGCTTCACCAGAACTATTTTTGGTGCAATGCTGGGAACATTGATTGGGTGAAAAAGATGATATAACGTGGTGCGTGCACACGTAAATGAGTGTATGTTTATGTGTGTGCAGAGTTATTACACATATTGTGTTACCATGGTGTTGAAATGTGGTGGCCTAAATGGGATTGTTGTGGTTAGCAGTTGCTGAAGAAAAAAAAAAAAAAAAACATCTACAGAGAATGTGCGAGCTTCATTTTGTCTGCTCGCGTTTAGTCGGATTAAGTTCAGATATTTTATTTAGGCACACAAATTCAATTGAACTGTTGAATATTACACAACTTGCAAAATAATTATTATTATTTTAAGTATATCCTCATGCTTTAGTTTCAATTCTTGTTAACATTTTCAAGTCCTGCATTACATCAATTAAAACCTCATGGCACAATTACTCAGGTTTGCCTTGTTTCATTTTGACTCAAAGGTAGTGGTGTGAGTATGACTCAAGTCTCATGTAATTTTTCTCTTTTATTTGTCGCTTCTTCTGACAGGTGGTTTGGCTCCATTTTCTCTCCACCTCTAGTTAAAACTGTTAAAAGGGGAAATTGATCTTCATTCGTGCACACTGTCCTTTGAAAGTATTTACATTTAATGGCGTGGCAAAAAGAAATTATGACGTGGCAGAAAAATGACACTGTTTCTTTTTTTACAAATGAAAATCTGAAAGGTGTGGCATCCATCTGCATTCAGCTAATACTCTGATTAGCTGTAATTACTACAATTACAGCTGCAAGTCTAGCTGAAGCTCAATCATGTGCAAAGAGCATAGTGAATGTCAATTTTCAAGTCTTGATCAATCTACTGTTTTTATTTTAAAAATTATGAAACTCATTACCATCTGAATGCAAGAAAATAACAGAACTCTGTGCTGCATTCACATCAGCCCTGTTTTGTTCACTTTTATCAGACTAAAGTACGTTTGAATAGAAAGTGGTTTGCTTGGAGAGGTGTGAATGTGCAATCAAACTCTGGTCTGCCTAAAAACGTAGGTCTTGGTTTGGTTGGAGTAAATTCTGTTCTAATGCATTATGTGAATACCAAACGGATCGGAGTCCGCTCCAAAAGGACGTGAACTACAGCGCAAGGCATTCTGGGTAAAGACAACCAGCACAGCACAGTGTCAGGATCTATATTGTTACCATTATTTATTTGTTACCAATATTTATTGACCTTGACCCATGTCATTTCTTATAATTTCTATGTTTTTTTTTTTTTACTTGTTGTAATATTTTATACCTCTATCTTTTGTAAACTGTTTTAATCCTGGAAGTCAAAACAACAACAAAAACAGACACATGATTTGATATAAACTCTTGCATTGAAGCTCGTTGACCTGATCAAATCGTTTGTGGCCTCCAATGTATCCAAATGTATTTTGGGCTCTGTTAATGTATTTCATGCCTGCAGAACATTATGTTTAAGGTATTAGTTGACTATCACCGTACTTTGAATTAACTATTCTAACACACAAATATGGTTTGATGTAAATTAGCTCCCAAACCTTTACTGTCTCTAAATGGCCTATCTGAAGGATTATCCTGCTGTTAGCTCCATCTTCCCATGAAGTCCAGTTTCCATGACAGATGAAGAGAGGCTTCCCCACAGTTTGATGCTCTCACTACTATTTTATTCACCATGGAGATGCTCAATTCAGAGTATACAACTACAGATATCACTTAGTATGTAAACCAAGAGGTTCAGTTTTATGCTTCACTATCCGGAGCATCTTCTTTCACATCCTTGCAGTGTCCCCCCTGCATGGCTTGGGCCAAACTGAAAACAGTACTTAGTTCTGATTTTTCTGTCATCGACAACCTTCATCATGCAGCTCTTCCATCAAAGCCATTTTTGTGTAAATGGAAAGCAAAACGTGTGCTGTTGCACATTATAAAACCATCAAAACACATGAAACTCTAATCATGAGTTGTTTCCTGGACTATTCATTTTGTGCTGTGACTAATACAGTTGAAACCCGTTTCATCACTTGCTGTTATTAGAAATAGGGTGACTATAAAAGTAAGAGTCCACCTCTACCAGTTACAGTAAATGTAATGAAATTATTCAACGGTTGTTTGCAGATGGCAACATTTAAACACATTTTGGGGCAACATTATTTTATGTTGTGTGCATTTATTAAGTATTTGCTTTCAAATGCAGCAACCTCATTTTTGGCTGATCAAGAAGTTGTGGGGTATGGCTAAACTGAATTAATTATTATGGCTAAACTGAGTAATTATACTAGTTGAAAAGCAGAAGAAGGTTAAGTTAAATTGACTGTTTTGGAAGATATTGCTTGATTAAGAGTTAAGGAGCTTGTTATATTTCCAAGCATGCCAATAGAAAGTTGAGTGGAAGGCAGAAAATAGGTGCATAGGCAGGAGAGAAAATAACGCTCTGAAGAGGATTGTGAAACAAAATCCAAGAGTTTAGGGGAGAATCACAACTTCTGGACTGTAGATGCACTAAGTACTTTAATACCTCAGACATGAGGTTCTTGGGCTCTGTTAAGCCACTGCGTAAGCAGAGACAGCTTTAGAAGTGTCTTACCTGAGTGTTAATAATGGTAGTCTAACCTACCAAAGACCAAAACATTACAACAGCAGAAGGCGCAATGGCCCTCTCCATTAGCTGTCCTTTCTCTTGGCTGAATGCTTAAGTCGTCAGCAGCTCAGAAAGCAGCAGGTTGTTGGCTCTTACCCAGACACTGCTAATAGCAACATTGTTACTGACCAGGCAAGCAGTCCGTCCTGCTGGCTCAATTATAAATGAAGACTCAGAGCCAACTGGAGGACACGAGCCTACTTTAGGAAAATGCTTTGTAATGTAAATCTGTTTTAAAATGTGGTCATAAATTCAAGGCATCATTAGCTGTGACAGTTTTGATTGTTAAATATAATTTATAAGCCACTAAATTGTGGGATGTCTTTAAAATATTTAAATTAAAGACATCCCACGTGCTGTAAAAAAGTAAAAATGTCATCAAGCTGTTTATTTATATCTGCTTCTTAAAACTACAGTGGGTAACTTTTATAGAAACACAAACAATTTCTTAAAACTGTCACTTATGTTATAACATGAGAGACATAATCTGTGATAATCTGCGATAATCTGTGACACTGCAGGGAAGATGCAGTTTTTGTCAGCTGTAAATCATGTTAATCAAAAATAACAGAATAAACCTTTGATATGTATCACGAAACTACTTTATATATTAGTTGCACTTTATTAATAGACTCATTAAAATAAATTACATCAAATGACGTTTATTGAAATGAATAAATGTGTTCATAAAGAAAATCAGCAGAAGTTGGACCGTTAACAAATGACGAGTGCATGTATTTCATAGTTTTTGAACATCATTTATTTAAATCTTTACAGCACAAGATCATAAAAGTTTGCATTTTAATTCTTAGACATTCAAACACACTGTGGTAAAGGGGTTAAAAAAGAAGGCTAAATGTGCCCACACAAGAAAACCAAAGTTGTCAGTCGTCATATTTTATTGTTTACAACCAAGAACGCACCGCTGTCATCGGTTTTGATCAATCAGTAGACATGTTATATAAGCTAACGTTGAAGCTACGTGGATAAATTTGGCCATCTGATAGTTCCTTTAGATGGTTCACAGCTTATTTTATGCTGTGATGTGCAGTTATGTTATGTCTCGAACCACAACTATTTATAAAGGCATTTTTAAATTTAAAGCATGCACAGTCTGCAAAGCTGAAGTAGTTAAAATGCATGATAAGCATATCTTAGCATTTACACACTTTTTTGGGAGGCACCATGTAGTGTGAACTGGCTTTTTCTTGAATATTGTGAGTCAGAACATATTGGATCACACACTGCTGGATATGTTGAATGAGACGCTGCTGTACTGTTTGCTTTTAAATAATGTTGCGGTATCAGCTTAGAGAAATTGGGTCGTTTATTTTAGCAACATTTCAAATGACAGAAATTTAAAATAAACTAGGTGACAAGTAGGCGCAACAGAAGTGAAATACTCCCTTGGTTCTTGTCAGTCGGAGATGTATTGTCTTACTGGAGAACTTTTGTCTTTCCTTGTTTTGTAATGTGGTACTGATCGGTACTGAACCGCTGGTACTTGCTGCTCCTCCTCTTTGTCAGAAGTGGCTCTGGTGGGATGGGGCTTCGGGAGAGGAGCCCCAGGACCGGCAGAGTAGGGTGGCAGCAGATTTCGAGGAAGAACAAGAGGAGCTAGGACACCAGATCCACTTGTGCCAGATCCATTTAAGTAAGAATAGCCCCTCATTGTGTGAAGGGCATATGCAGGGATTAAAAATGGATAAGAAGACTGGTGATTAGGCACAGAGGAAGAGTCTCTGGTGCTCCAGTAGGGATTCCCCTGCAGGGATTGGTTATAGGTGCTGTGCTGGATGCTGCTGCGGGAATGGTGCTGCAGTTGGTTGCTTTGGCGACCTGTGTATGCTGTGGACTGAGCGAGGCCAAAATGTAGCTTGATGGCCATCAATTCAGTACTAAGCCTGGTGTTTTCTTCTTTCAGAGCCATGAAATGAGACTCCAGTGCATAGTCATTTAACTTCCTCTTTTCCCGTGACCGTTTGGCTGCCTCGTTGTTCTTGCGACGCTTCTCCCAGTAGAGGGCATCCTTCTTTTCCTCGGGTATGAACTCCCTTTTCCGACGAGGTCCTTTACGCACCAGATCACTTTCAACGTGGAACGCAGTGCTGTCTTCATCTCTTTGGAAAGGAAAGGAAAGGGACTCCATGCTAAGGTAAAAGAAACAAAGAAACGACCTACAATAAAAAAAATAAAATAAAATTTAATAATTACTTGCAGTGATGCACAGATTTGTCACAAAAAATCCTAGAGAACTACATGATAGAAATGTCAAAGTCAGTTTCTAGTCAGTTTGTGCTCTGGGTAAGCCCCTACATTTGCCCTCCTCCCACAAACCACACCCAATCCACTGACAAAGTCTTTACTACAGAAAACATTAACTTTACTTTTTAACTTATCAGACAAAATAGGAACTAAAAACAATCTAAAAACAATCTGAAAACAATCGAAGACGGTCTTTTCAAAAGCTAGATGGACACATGATGTGGCAAATAAAGATATATACCTCAAATGTGAAATATTAATATGGCTGAATATGACAATGCTTTTGTGGTAAATATCATGTTTTGTCCTCACTGGCTTCTAATACAGTGAGAGATGAATTTGTTGAGTTTCTTTTATGATATTTATTTTTGTTTTTCTTTAATCTGTATTATACTCTTTTTATTTTGTTTTAAGTTGGAGTTATTATTGTTTGTTGTTCTCAAACATATAAATATGGTATTACTTTCCCTGGCATTAATAACCGACAGGCATGTTTCAACACTGGCCACCCATGGCAGACAGAACTGTCTGACCAAACTGTGATAATATTGATCTCTATCAAAATCTGCTGGACGCTCTGATAATTCTCTGCTCAGTGAAACTCACATGTGTTCACACAATGGCAGCAAAGCCAAATTATTCAGTACTATATCATGCTGCCCCCATGAGACTATTAACATTTAAGAAACTATGCTTAGGAATAATTTTACAAAACATTCCTGATAAGTTTTGATAAAAAATTGATGAGATTATAAAATACATTTAGTGCCCTCTTACATTTTAACTTTGTGCACTTTAGTGCGAATGCTCATGCATTAGTGCGTGCAGCATATACTCTATATGCTGCAATCTATATGCTAATCTAATCTAATCTAATCTATATGCTGCACACATAGATTATACTTGACCAATAATCTATGTGCAACAAAATTATTGAGGGTGAGAATGACCTCATGGTGTTTAGGTACAGAATTATCCACCTGAAGTTGTAGTTGTCAAAATATCTTAAATTTAGAACTACAGCACGAAAAACTACAAATGCGATTATGTGAAAAAGCTCTTCAGTTTTGCTGAAATCAAGATTATGAATCAGATTTAAACTTCAGCATCTGCTGCAATATTTTTCCCACAGCGTGCTCAACATGAATGTCTATCTCTTACTGACCAGCCACACAAATAAACAATAGAAAACAAAAAGATCAGTCCATTTGAATGCTGCAGTTAGTGGTTCGCCACCATGTCCATATTAAAAACCACCACTGTGACTCGTAATGTTATAGCAGACATTGGTAAAGAAAAACAAAATCAGATTTTTATAGACAAAACCTTAATAGGTTCAGAAAATAAACTCACAATGAATTTAGAAGGTTTATCTTCTAATTCAATTGACTCCACAGAATCTCAATCTATAAAAACTTTCTTCAAAACTGTGCATGCTTATTCTTAAAGTAGAACAGCTCTTAACACCTACCACCACTACGGCGGTGCAGCTGCTGTGCCTGAGCTCTGTCACTCAAAATCAACCTCTTCTGCTACCCTGACCAATTGTCACCTCCTACCTGTCTAGACCACTTGAAAAAATGTGATAGGAAACAGAAGCTACTTCTTTCCTTACTTCTACTTTCCAAGTGTCAAATGTTTATCGTAATTTGGGCTGCATCACTAACGACCGACAGTAAAGTTGGAGTTATTCTAAAAAAAAAAGTGCGTTTTAGGATTGTTGAGCCCCAGACTTCAAACCTGAAACAAAACATTTGCGAGATGCCACCACGTGATGCAAAAGTTGCATCAGGTGGTGAAACAATTATAAAACATTATATGGGATTAACATATTGTAAGAGATGTTTATTGTTCTGCAACATCAACTGGTGAACAAATGGGGCCCGACAACAGAGGTTTTAGGAGTCCAGTATGAAGTCTTCGTTTGCTCAAATTTATGACTAATGGACACAAAGTAGGATTGCCAAACAAGATACATCCAATCCAGTTTCAGACAAAGTTTTCAGTAGCCACAAAGGTTTTGAGGAATCCAGAAAACTAAATATGAAATGGTGTGATTGCCTATGTTTGACCTGAACTGAGTTTGACCAGAGGAGAAGACCCAGTTAAGATAATACCTCAGATGAGCCTGCACATTTTTTTTATTCTTACTTGATCTTTCCTTGTATTTCCATGGTCTTTCCCAAAGCTTTGTAGCTTTCTGCTTATCAATGGGATTTTAAAGGTTTCAGATTGACCTTAAGAAGAAAACATTACCAATTTTTGGCAAATTCTTGGTCATTAACATAAATGTATGTGTGGCTTCGAGGGAAACCTTGTGAGATGAATAGATACGTTAAAACCACAGCGATCACTCCTCTGCGTGTGATCACAAACAAATTTCTCCATTTGACAGCGTTACAGATGTATCTTTTAGCCTATGTGTTTTTCTCACACCTTCCTACTTATAAAGTAATTTCAATCCAACATCATAGTCTCATTGTGTGCTTGCAGCTAAATGTGATACCTCGTGATGGAAGCTGCCACTCAGGACGTCACACATAAGTGCTCTCTTGGGAACAAATAGGGCAAAGTGCGACTACAAATGGAAAAGTAGCGTTTATTTTCAAACTACGTTTTCCTTAAAATTATTTTGGTTTAGCTTTCTTGGCGGTTTTGTTCACCTTCTTGTTGTGAATTTGTATGCAAGTGTAACGCAGTGGCAGATGCATCAAAGCTGGAGCCAGAGTTAAAAGAGGCCCAGTCATGCACCCTGTGTGTGGTGGTGAGAAAACACATTGGGTTAAAAATATTCAAACCCATGCTCAGCAACACTGCATACCCTGTGTGTGAGACACTGCACACCTGCATATACACTACTGTGGGGCACTGACTGTTGTATATTTAAAAAGCAGCAACAGGAAAAGCGAGAACAATAATCACTCAGGGAGACACAGATGAAGAGAATATAAAAAAAAAGGGTTCCTGAGTGAAATCTCTCTTGAGGTCGAGCCTGCTCAACACCCCTGCTGCACCTGTTTCTTATTGACTAATTATAGCCAGCCTGCTTTTTAGTAAGGAACTTTCAAACTTCTTCTTTTGGTGTGTATCCGTTTTCATGCAGTCTGCCATCTGTTGTTGTGTTGCTCCACGAAAGGCCAGTCATTGCTAAAATAACCTCACATTGAAAAGCATTAGTCCTTGTGTTTGAAACGACTCTTTGCCTAATTACTCCCTGTTTGTGTTTGCTTTAAACCGTCATTGGTAAAATGCAAGTGAATAAATCCCCATTTGTGGGAATTTATCCACGCAGCTCAACGTCAATCTTTTGTTTATGATGATCGCTGACAACGCCTAATAGCATTTATCCACAAATGTTACATCTGTGGATTATTTTCTTGGTTTGTAAAGTTTTCATATTTAAGATTTATTCAAGATTACAGCAAGTAAAAAGACATAAAGTTTAAGAAGCTAACAAGTAGAAAACAATCAAACATACCAAAAAGACATCAAATATAAATCAATACATAATGGGAAGAATGCAGCAATGTATACCATTGTTGACTGACAATTGTTACAAAAACATCAATGACATATGAAACGGGAATCAACCAGCCATCAGATATGAGTCCTCTATCTAGCTTGTCCTGCACTAAAAAGAAAAATTGCTGCAGGAACAAATGGAGTGCTTGTATATGTTGCTTTTCATGCAGAGAAGTTTGAGCCAGAGGCATGTAAAGGGTGAGAGCTGTCAGCAAGCTTGGCACTATGAGCGTAGTTCAACTCCTAAGATCTCATTACATACATGTATTACTCTGCTAAGTGCATTTTCTGACCTAATACTAAGATCTCCAAATTAACAGAGGAGAGAAAATGTTGCCACAGATTCAACATATAGTCTATAAAATAAGGTAAAAGGGGCCCAACAACGGAGCCTTGAGGAAACCTGTATGTAATCTTTGTTTTTCAGTTTCATTTTTCAGGCCTGTTTCTCAGTTTACACAAAATATTCCAACAAGCCAGTTCTTTTGTGTGTGTAAAGCGTAATCTCACTTATTTTACATTAAGGCTAATCTTCCATTAGAACAAACAGCTGTCTTTATAGTAACATTTTACATTTTTTACAGCTCTTAAACCAATCAGAGTTTGTTGTTGTTGTTGTTACAAGATGACTAATTCTTTTTAAAATCTATTCTACAAACTAATAATGTCAATATGCTAACTGGACCTTCTTAGTTTGTTTTCTGACTCCTAAAACACTGCAGCTTCCTTGGTATGAACCATGAAAAGTTTCAGTCATGCGCCTACACACTCAGAGTTCATAGTCAGACGCAAGTGACCTTACAGAAACCCACAATCACTATTAAATGATGATGAAATGATGACTTAGTCGCAAAACTAAATTCTGCTCAAAAATTGCAAGACACAAAAATTGGAAAAATTAAACTGAATGACTAATAGAAAGAATTAATTTAATAAAGTTTGCTTTATGTTGTAGCAACACGTACAGCTTGTGCAAAGCAAATCTGATGAAGAGTGTTGTGATTATGCCTATGGTGAAACACAGAGAGGGTACCATCATGCTGTGGGATAAATATTATGTAAAATTGGCAGGAAGGTTTGCTTATTAAAGTAGAAGCATCAAATATGGCAAACATAAAACTTTTGACTTTAATTATGAAGATTCAAGTCAACTCAGTTTATTAAGACTGGCTTAAAGTACAAGAAGAGTTTTGAATCTACATTTAAAGACATTTGGACATGAGGCCTATCACTGATCCACGGGGAATGCGCTCTGTTTCATTGGACCACAAAAGCCAGCTTCCCCTGATGGCAGCAAACGGGTAAAACGAACAACCTATGGATATGAGTAATCTACATAAAATAAATAGTTAATATATATCTCTTACTACAAACTGCTGTTTCTCTTAGTTTATGAAGAAAGTCTAAGTTTGATTTGGTCCTGTAGTTTCCGGTAACATGTGGATCAACTGTGTTGTTCTTCAGACGTGACCATCTTAAGTGCAGCAGGGACAATCCCAGAGTCAAGGGAACAATTAACAATCTCTAATGTCTCAGGTGCCAAGAAGTTACGTGTAACTTTTGAAAAACTTTATTTAAACATTCAGACATAGCATTCAGTTTTAAAGTTGTGAAGAAACTTGAAGTTGACTGTGCACAACCCTGATGGCGCAGTGCTCGCCCCTCCTTGGTCTTTCTTATTCCAGGCAGCTGTGGACAGCTATTTCCTGCTGGGTGGGTTTAAACATTCTTACAGTTACTGCTCTTCTAATCTTTATCTTCAGAAAGTATTTTAGGACAGGGACGGTGGGCACAACTTAAGGGAAACACTGAAATTCAAATCCTGTAGCGTCCAAACAACTATGAAAAGATTTTGTATGACCGTAGCTGTGGTCAAACAATGGAGCATGCTGAATTAAAACAATATGGAATTAAAACAATGTCCAAACATCAACCAGTCTATAATTAAATACAAAGCTATGCCACTCACATTGTACAGGGAAGAAGGGAATTAACACAAATATGAGTTTTTTGTTTTATTTTTTGCATTACTATTACCATTATTGGGAGCTTATTATTGTTCTCTTACTAACATTATTATCATCAATTTTTTTTCTCTGCTTTGCTAAACTTTATTTATTGGTGTATAACACAGATTAAGAAGAGTGTATAGGTGTACACTGGCATGGAGTAATATTTCTGATGCTGTATGTCTGGTTGTTATTTAAAATTGTCATTATTACTATTATCAGTAGATTTTCTTGTTTTTTATGACTTAGTGAACAAAATATAACATTTTGTTCATGTTATATTATTTACTTGTTGGCTCTTTAGCACAGTATATTGAACAGGCACATGAATATTGTTACATAGATTTAATTACAAATATTTCTAAATCTTGAGTTGGTAGGTAATATATTTCACTAAATTGAGATAAGGAGTAGTATTAAATAAGTGTTCATTTCTTCCTGGTCCTTTTCAAATGTAAAAATAGTGGTAAACAAATTATGTTATTCTCAGTTATGTACGCACACGTTTTCCCTGTCCCACTGATTCCTTGTTTTCTTGTTTTTAAAAACCTGTTTGAAATAAATAAATTAAATCGATTTAATTTAACAAATTAGCACAAATATCTACTCCACACACACACACAGACACACACACACCCACATGTCCATACTAAGGAATCCATACAAATAATCCAAAAGGCTAAAGGTCATACGAACACTTTCATATTTAACAAGTGTAACTTGTCTACTTCGATGCTATATGCAAACAACCAATCAAACAGTTACTATGCCATGTCTAGATATTCTTTATGTAGAGCGAAGCTACATGTAATCGAGCAGATTATCTATGAGACTTGCTTGATTATAGTGACATGACATGAAAAAGAAAGCTTGAGGTAATTTTTGGATTGTTTCAGAAAAGGCTTAACTGCAAGTTGTGAAGCTGGTACAAAGTTTGCTTTTGAATACATTCTGTATTTTTATCAGTAAATAAACACAAAAGCTTGTTTTTACTTTGACATGTATTTTTCATACACTAAGAAAAGCTAAATAAAATTCAAACGAATTCTGAAACATTATAAAATAAAGACCATTTAAGGGGTTGAACACAAAATATTTATGTTTACCAGGAAGACGGAGAGTAGGCTTAACATTTGCTAAATTCAGCATTACTGTCACAAAATAGATAGGAACTTAAGATCACACATGTAGATATCAGTAAAAGTACTTTATGAATCACTGACAAACTGTAGGAGTTGAGATTTCCCATTTGAAAACTTTTTTCTTTTAATCTACAATGCCGTCACATTGAGGCAAGCCTTTCTGTACGGTCTTACATAACGGATGTGCCACTCAAGCTCAAAAATATATTAACAGCATGTGAATGTTGCAGCTTCCTGCTTATTGCAATACTGTAAATACCATCTTGTCTAAGCCACTGATTTCACCTCTTTCTCTTCGTTTTTACTGCAATCCAGAGTTGAACGTTTAGACTTCATAAGGAAGTGGATTTGAAAACATTGCACAGACAGATCAGGAATCCGTACTTGTTTGTATTAAACAAGTACGGATTCCTGATCACCAAATTAAATTAGACACTCAAACAGTGTCACTTTTTTTTTTTTTTTAAATTGACTGCTCTACCTGCAGCAGCAAGTTAATTAATCAAGAAATAAATGCACTACCAACTACACTAATGCAGTAGTTAATATGCTATCAGTTATTTAACTCCTTAATGAAACATTTATTCACATGCTACTGTATAGTAAATTAAATTACTGCATTGAGATTGATTTTACTTTTTATCACAACATGAAACAATGTAAAGGGAATTTTGCAATCTGTTTTGTTCAAATTCAAATGACTGTCACTAAATGCATCATAAAGATCCACTCTGAACTCTTATAAAAATTTTGCTAAAAGTTATTCAATTCTTCTATGCACTTTTTGAGAAAGTAAAAAAAAACAGGTTAAATAATTCTGAATTAAAAACAAGCCTCTGTATTATTGTTTTATTTACTTAAATACAAACACGTCTCTTCTGCGTAATCTTTGTTTTTTAAGCACAGAGACACTTCCTTTCCTGAAAGCACTTGAATAATGAATAGTTACTTTTATGTAATACATCATCATAAGAAAATCCGTCTAATTTTGAAGATCCAATGTTATGAGTAACTTGACCCACTTAAAGCCACTTTTGACTGAATATGAAAAAAGAAATTTTCAACTTGCTGAGCTGACTTGGGTTTTCTCACCGTGTTTCAGTATAGTGAGATACAATCACCACAATTAATGTTCACAAATACATTAAAAAAACACCTGATTATTTAGTCACTAACACTTTAACCATTTCCTTCCCCAAATCTATGTCTTGCATGAGCAGAACAGTGGCCTTACCTTCAGACTCCAAACTCCAGCAAACCCAAGCTGCTGGTGAACCCGAAGCAAAGTCGTGATCTCGCTAAGCGTAAAAGTGTAAATTAGACCCCTAACTCTGCTGTGAGGCTGTACCAGGTGAAATCGCAACAGCTTGCTTCTCACCTCTTTCTCTCTGCCTTTGTGTTGTTTTCCTGTATTCAAGTCTGACTGTCCACCTCTGTTGTCAAATGAAAAGCGACTGACTCCCCCCTTGATCATAACCGTGTTGTGGTATCAGTGGCTTGCCAACACAGTGGGTCTTCCCTCTGCAACACTGCTGCTGATTTTCAGATACATGCCATGTATTGTAAGATAAAACTGCATGAGTTCAATATTACGTTTTTCTTCAGATAAGCACTTTGTCTCGTCGCTCTGTGAACTGCAGCTGCGTTCATGTTCATTTAGAAGCTCTGGCGGACGACTTCACACTTCAGATTCTGACCTGATTCGTCTTTCTTTTAAAATGAAAACCTATAGAGTTGTGTCAGATGCACCAGTATGGGGAACAAACCACAGGACTGACTTACTGAAGCACAATGGGGTGGAGAAAAAACACTTAAGCAACGCTTTTCACAGTGGTTTTAAATATCTTGTTAGCCTCAGATTCACAGAAAACACAGAAGTCGTAGGGAGTTATCAGCGAACATGTCAAAGATGACAGTACATGTTTGCAAGTCTGCTTCTGCTTTTGGCAGCACATTTTGCTTACTTTAGAGGCTCAGCTGTGGCAAGAGGACAACGCGCTGCTGGAGGTTTAACACTTTGAACATGCAGTGACCAGAGTCTTTGTATAGATAGTGTTGCAGGTTTCACATGAAATTCAACTTGCCAATAAGATAAACAATCATTTGACATGGAGACGGTTCATTGTTTTGGTTGTTTTAGATTTAAGATTGAGGATGAAATGAAACACGTAGATACGGAAGTAGAACAATCTGTAAAATTCACGTTTTCTCTCTCATGTAGACTGTGCACCGTGAAAATAATTAGGAAATAACTCAAACCAAAGAACAACCATGATAGTGACTCTAAGTGAGGTAATAGAGTAGCTAAAAAAATACATACTTTCATGAAACATATTTTTAAGTTTCAATTCTTTTGAAAATTATAGTTAGAGGATTGAAACTCCATGGCTTGCCCATAGATGATATGTGATAAAATTACATTTATGAGACAATATTTTTATAATTTCAAATGGAACAAGCTGCTTCAACAAATTTGGGAATTTGACTCAGATTATTCAAAGTAGTTTTACCTAGACTCATTTTGGTTTATAGATAAATTTATATTTAAACCAAAATGAGTCTAGAAATGTAAAAACAATGGCACTGAAAACTCAAGTGGCTTAATCATTAGCTATCCAGCGCTTCCATAAAAGTTATATTATCGCAGGAATAGTGACCATTTGACAATAGTCACTATTTGTGACTATTGTCAAATAATAGTTTGACAAATAGTTTTGTCACTATTTGTGTTCTAGCGCCCTCTGCTGGAACTGGCGTCTCTATTTCATACCAAAGTTGGATTCCGCAGAAAGTGATCCATGATTAATGTCAATGAATTGTTTTTGGACCTTCCTTTTCTTGTCATATTTAATGTAGAAACTAATGAAATGCTTTGATGTTGTGCAGCGTTTCCAGAAAATAGATCAATTTTCCCCAAAGAACAATGAAGAAGGGTGGTAGCAAAAAGTAATTTAAGTTCATTTTATTAAGTATACTTCAGTATAAGTATAGCAAGCATGAAGTGTACTAGAAAATCTACTAATTTAATAATTCTTCCCACTAAATTGAGACATTTTAAGTATATAAAAATGTATACTTTAGGTTTACTGCTATAAGATATTATTTTACACATACTGTTTACTGTAAACTTTTAATCTGCAGCACATATGACCTTAAGTTCTGCCAAACTGATGGATCATTTTAAGTATCAGTAATTTGTGGAAGAAATAACTGATAAGTTGCCAATAGTACAAATATAAACTTTAGTATTAAAGTACAAGGTAAGTCTTAGACTTCTTTTTGTGCTTTTCAGCAGCCAAGTATTCTTAAGTGAATAAAATCTAATTTATTAAAGCAAACTTCAAGTACACAACCTCATTCTTGGTATAAATTAAGCTTACTTGTAAATACACTTGAGTAAACTACTTTTTGCCAATAAGATAGTGATCCAAACACAACATCCAAACTTCATCAAGAAGGCAGAGAGTTTATTTCCCATTAGAGCTGATGTTCATATTAAAATTCAGCATGTTAAAATTGGGAAGAAATGACGTTACTTCATTTCGTTTTTGTTTTAATTCTGTTTTTGTTTTTTCATTGTTGTCACTAGTTACTGCAGTATCTCGGTTTTCGGTGGCTTCATTGCGTTTCCCTGCTTACATGAGGAAAGTTATTGCCCAGGGGTGGAAGGTTTTGTCGTTAAACTGTTGGGCTGAACGGTTGAGGGTTTGGTTTTCCAGTGAATCAAATCGTGCGGGGGAAACACGCAGTGGGGATAAAGGGGAACACCATCAAATATCCAGTTTCGCTGGCGCAATATAGAGAAGGTTTTTTTTGTTTTTTCTTTCCCTCACCACAGATAAAAGGGTAAATAAAATAAAATGAAATGTAAATAAATCAAATAACCCCTCTACAAGCAAATGACGCGATATATATATATTTTTAATCCAACCAAAAAAAAAGATCAGAATGTCTCGTATTTATTTTTAATAAATGTCATAAAGCGGTTGTGTAAAATCGATTAGCACCAGAACAGGAGCGCAACGGGAAACACAAATTCGTGAAATCTCAGAAAATCAGAGCTAATGTGTTTTATCTTAGAGAAACATGCACACACTAGATCTTTAAATGTCCACCAAGTACAGTGTCCCGTACAGGAATTTGTAAATCAGTTTGTTTGGTTTTTTTTTCTTCTTCTTTTTGTCCAGTAGAGCTGCAGGTGTCCACTCTTACTGTAGCATCCTGAGTGTTTCTCATTGCTCCGTGTTGAGTCGGCTCATGAACCCCTTCTGGAGGTGCTCCTCCACGCCGACGCTCTGGCCCTGTCTCCCGTGTATGTGGACGGGCCGGCCGGGGTAGACGCCGGGTCTCTGCAGGTATGAGGAGCGCCACATCGCCGGGTGGTTGAAATGGGGCACCACCCAGTTCTGGTGCGGATATGGGACGGTGGGGGCATGGTGGAGTGGGTCGAAAGGGGGTAGAAGCGATGCCAAGGCGGAGAGTGGCTGGGGAGGAGCATCGGTAGAAATGGAGACGTCGCTGCTGCTGGAGGAGACCTGTCGCTGGGCGTCCACGTCCCCCTCTGCTGGCCCGCAGACCCCCGCAGCTCCTCCGTGGGAGAAGACTCTGGCGCCTGGCAGAGGCACGGGGCCTTGTGTGACAAAGTAATGATGACTTAGTGGGTTAAAAACGGGACTAAAACAAGGAATCTTGCCCTCTAAGTGATGCACTACTGTTTCTTGTTGCCTCCGATCAGAAACAGCAGCTGAGCCGCTGCTACCATTGCGCCAGAGTCCCGCCTGTAGAAAAGCAGGAGTGTGCGGAGATAAAGACAGAGTGGAAGCCAGCACGGATGTAGAGGATGCTGCACAGGAAGGGACAGCTTTGCCTTGTTCCAAACTCAGGTTAGTGTGGTACTGCAGGCTGAGGACCTGAGCCCGCAGCTGGGCGTTCTCCTCACTCAGGGCCAGCAGCTGGCCCTCCATCAGCAGGTCATTGATCCTCCGCTTCTCCCGGGACCGCTTGGCCGCCTCGTTGTTCTTGCGCCTCTTATCCCAGTAGGTGGCATCTTTCTTATCGGCGGGGATCATCTCCCTCTTGCGGCGTCTGATGGGACTCAGGTGACTTCGACACGCTCGCAAACGCACCAGGCGTCGTGCCAGCAGCGAGGGCCGCGTCACGGGGACCAGGCCCGAGTCAGGACCAGACTCCAGGAATCGGCTGCTCTCCACCGAGGATGAGGAGGATGGCTGGCAGGAGTCAGCCGACTCAGACACTTTAGGGCTCTTCGTTGTTGACATGGTGCTAATGGAGTTGAAGGAAAATAGTTATTCCCATAGATTGTAAACAACTGCACTTTCTAATAGAGGAATAAATGGTTCATAGATTATAATAAGCATTTTCAAACAGTTCCTCCAGAATTACAATAAAACAAAACAAACAAACAAACAAAAAAACACGTAATATTTTTTATATATAAATATATATATATATATATATATATATATATATATATATATATATATATATATATATTTTTTTTAATTGTGTTTGCATCTGGCTGTTCTATAAGACCCTCACACTGTCCAGCTTGAGATATTTATTTTCAACTCGGACAGTGAACGCACCACAACGCCAATGAACCTGACCATTTTCTCCGATTTATTTTTCAACAAAAGACAATAAATATCTCTTTAAAGACAATACCTAAAACAACATAGTGGTCGTATTTAAACCTGCCAACAAAATCAGGCTTGGTTAACTGAATTAAGAGTCTATGAAACACACGCGAGTCTGATTATCTGACGATTTTCAGAGACACTGACCTGAACCAGAGGATGGCACCTGGAGGATGATTTGGACCGATCGAGTTTCAAGGAGTCTGCAATACTTTCGCGCACAAACACACACAGACACACACACGCACGCACAGACAGCGTCATGCACAGTAGTCCACTTTGATAAGAAACTTCACAGTTTTAAACAAGTTTACTGGTGCTGCGTGAAGGTTCCGGAGAGAGTTGCGCCTGTAACTCTTTAGACTCGAGCGCAGCTGCGAAACTCTCAGCTGCTGCCGCTGCTGCGCATTCAGCCTCCCTGCGCGAGGCCAGCCAATCACGTCGTGTCACCACGCTGCCTGTGTGCGCACTTTGCTGTGGGAGCCGATCAGGGAGGTTTACGGTTGTGCTGTGGCCACGATTAAAGCAGCAAGTGATGCTGAAATGAGTCTGGGTGGATCGTTGTCCTAGTTATTCTTGTAAAGTTGCTGGCTACCGATGTTTTTTTTTCTTTCTTTGTCTTTTTCTTCTTTTTTTCCATTTACTGGCTGTGCGTTAAAAAATTATGAAATAATGTGGTTAGTGCAAGTTATAGTTCACTTGAAGGAAATCTTTAATGTTCTCGTGCACTTTATTCTGCATCGTTGGTATACTGAAAAGTTTTATTTTTTTACATTTTATTTTAGATTGAATTCAGCGCCCAGCGCTAAAACAATATGCTGCATTTCTAGTTGTGGGTTACGTCATCGGCAGCAGGGGTGTAGATGTTGCGAACAAATAAAACAAATAAGTAACAAATAAAACTCATTTTTATTTTGGGCCATATCAAAAAATGTGAATGTTCTTAAAGGGCCGGTTGTGCCAGAATATATTAATAAAAACCAATCAGACAGTTAAAATATCAATAAATAGCGGTTCCTCCAGGATTTTGTGGGATTTTTTTTGCAATGAAACTCACATATTTTGTGGTGCCGATTTAGAAATATTTGTGAGGCTTTTTTATGATGTGATGTTAAATGTGACTTTTTATTAATGGCCGTATCAAATACAGACTATAACTTTAACATCAAGTAAGACTGAGGCAGCAGTCACTTAAACTCCATGTTTTTGACCAATTTTGAGAAAATTTGCAGTAAAGTTAGGAAAAATATGGAGATTTGCTGATTTTGTGTGGATTTTACAGATTTGTGAAAAACTGCAAGGACTTATTGATGTAATTTGGAGTCTAGATGGGCCACATAAAAAAGCTACAGCGGGCCAGATTTGGCCCCTGGGCCTTGTGTTTGACACATAAGATCTACGGCATGTAAGCATGCAGCCATTCTTAATATTGACCGTTGCAAAATTGTTGAGTTTGAACAGTTTGACACTATTCAACAACAACTTGTAAAGTTCTTCATTACATAGATCAACATAAAATAGAGCATATTTTATACAAGAACCAAAAGACATGCACTGTTTTTTTTTACTATTTTTCCTCAGAGAGTTTTTATAAAACAGTGACAAGGACAGATACTGTTGTGAAGATTAAAACAGGGTTATGTAATAAAACATAATCCCATACTTCGGACGGCGCGTGGATCACTGTTTAATATGTTTAATGAAAAGTAATGCCAAGAATGACTTGCAGTTATAAAGGCAGTGGAAAGTTATTCCAACATCTTCCCTCATAGTGGGCCAAATTTAAGTGCATGCCACAAGTTTCCCATTTTTGTTTAGACATTTTTGAAAACATACCATTCTTTTTTCTTAGACTTCACAGTTAGATTTTGCTTTGTGTTTTTTTTTTTTTTAGCTCCAAATCAAATGTATTTTATACTGTGGGTGTCAAATGGATGCTTTTCCATGTAACTTTCTATGGTTCCACGTCAATACGTAAAGCAGTTGTTAGTAAGCATCGTGTTTTCGGTAGTGTGGGAGTTTATCACTAAACTATATACACGCTGGTAGTGATAGTTAGCTTTCCAGCAGTGTGTTCCGGTTCTGTACTGTCTGCATTGCCTCAAGATGCCTGAGGTGATTCTGGGCCCAGTGTTTACAAGATACTGCCATCTTCTGGTACAGGATCCATAACGTCATCACTTGCATCCCTCGTAACTTCTCATCATTTCTTGTGTAAAATTCCGCTTTGCCAAAATAATAAGTTAAAGAACATAGTTGTTTTTCGTTGGGTTTTTTTTTTTACGTTTGAACAAATTTGACTGCTGTAAAACATATTTAAACTCAGGTCCTCCATCACCTCTGGTATAAAAACACCCTTTCCCCTCCAAGTGGCATAACTGCAGTAAACAATGCTACTGAAATTGAAAACCACAATGCATTGTCCCAGCACCGTCTTGTGTAGTTTACACTGAATCTTGTGGTGTTAAGAGCTCAGGGGCTGTCCAGATCATGGGGGGAGGATGTAAGAGGGGCAAGGGGGTTGGGGATGGTTGGCTGGGTTGTTGTATCAGGTGTTTATAGAAAACTCCAGCAGATTTTTCAGTCTGACTCACTGTAACCACACAGGCCACATACAGCCTGGTTTCAACAGTTTGATTTCTTTTCTCTTTTGCTCAGAAAAGATATCCCTCTTTTTTTTTTTTTTTTTAAAGACACAGGCCCACAGCAGGCTTGATGAATTTTACATGTGATGAGTTTGTTCCCTCATAGAAGTGGAAAATTACAGAACAAGAGCTGAGAGTGTGTGACGATATTACAGCAAGGCCAACACTGAGCGATGGAAATTTACCCTTGATCTGTATGTAATGCCAGGGTGAACACAGAAGAAAAATGTATAATTTAACAATTATTCAGGAGTACTTTGCTGTGTTACTCAGTACTGAGCTGAGCTATTTCAGGATGTTTAATTGACAATGTGGAAAAAAAGCTCAGAAACCTTTGTGGTGGTGGGTCTGCATGCAACACCCACATCCTGACTGCATGTTGCACTTGATTTCTTCATCTGGATTACTGATCATGAGCCATATATGTTTATATTTACATATATATTTATAGTCATACAGTCACTATATCACCAGTTATTTCCTACAGATTAATGTCAGCACATAGACACTCGTACATCAAAAGTATCTACACTAACTGAGGAATCTTTGGCAACATATATCCTGGTTTAATTAAAGTTACTTATTTTACATTGGTATGTTAAAGTTTGCAATTGCATGTACAACTACTAATATGGTAAAATTACTCCAGGATGGAGTAATTTGACGCAGTTAGAATTTCTGAGAGCCAATCAGTATCTAGAAAACTTGGAATAACAATGATTCTGTTCCTCAACGAAGAACTTCCCCAGCTCCTTTGAAGTTGACCTCTTTGAGTCTATTGTGATGTTTTGCTGAAGCAGTCCAGCATTCTACTCAGATTCAACATCTTGCTCACAGGTAGACCACATGTTTTTTTATTATTGCCTTTCACCATTCCTTCCGTTTTGACTAATTTCCTGCCATTAAAACCATTCAAACCGTTTGTGGTTCCCCTTTGGTCCTGCTACGCTGAAACGATGAAACCTGTTGATGTGCTGTTGTGGGTCCCTCAAAGTTCTGGGTAAACAAATGCCCAGAAACACAGAATGGGAGCTTAAAGGCATTCTCCTTCACAACAGCATGAGAACCTGGTCCGCATATGGCGAGACTTTTTCATGATTCTGCTGCTAACGATCCCTCCCCAAACTGAAGCACATTGGATTCACTGCTTCAGTATTTAAGCATTAATTATGAAGAAGGAAATACAAATCTAAAATCTATGACAACACCAAGTGTTCTCCGTCATAAAAATCTAATTCTCTGCATGCTGCTGACTTCACCGTCCACTGGATGTCAACGGATGTTGGGTTGAAACATCAAGCTTACGTTAAGTAAAGCAACTGCAACAGTAATTTGAAATATGAAAAATTAGGATACAATTAACCAATATTTGAAATGTGGAAGAAATATAGTTATTTTACATTATAGTCTGGGTGTGTGTTGAGCCATACATTCCTTTAGCTCTCAGGGTTCTTGGGATTCTCTAAAACAATCATTTGTAAGGAGACAATATCTACAACATATTTCTGAATATTATCGCTGTGCCGTTACCAACTGACCCTGATCTGGGTTTGGACTGCTTTCATCCTGCTGAGAGCGTAAAAATATTGGCTTTAGTTAGTTATTTATCTTCTACCATTAGTGTAGATGCCATTCCAGACATCCATTTCATGGCATTTTTTATTTATTTATACTCATGACTTTGATTGACCATTATGTGTGACACAAGGTTAAAAACAAGAAATGATTTTTAGCTTTGTCATGTTATGCCGACTGAATTGAGTTTTTCTTTTGAGCAAGAATGGTAGAATTATGTCACTCACAGCTCGACAGCTCGATCACGCTTGTTTGTAAGATCGTCTGACTTTCTTTTCAGTGGGTTTTTCTCTGGTAACTTGTCACAGTTGAGGCGATTCTTACATCATCAGTTAACCTAGATCTGTCCAAGAACAAGCAGCATGTTATCATACATAACATTTCAAGCAGTCAGTCCATTTATCTGTTCATTAACATTCAAATATTGGCACTCTGAACATGTTTTGACGATTTTTGTGTTTGTTTACAAGGATTGTTAAATTTTATCCTACTTTTGCCTGCCAGTCACTAAACAGCGCCTTCTGTACGCTCCAGGAAAACAATCGCTCTTAAAATGCTTTAAAGAAAAAATAAATAACAAATGAAAAAACATTTTTGTTTTATTATTATTATTATTATTTAAAAAAAAAAAAATCATGTTTTTATTTTGTTTTTGCTTGCATTGTTTCCCGCCATAAGTTTTGCACAGTCCAGTCAGACTCGGGATTTTGATATCAGCAGGTTCACCTAGGCCACAGCAGAAATGATTAGAACAAAAGATGCAGAAAAGAAATCTGGAATTGGTCAGTTTTTTTATTTTTATATGTGAAAGCAACATATGTTAGTGCCAGCAGGTAGGCAACCCTCTTCAGTGTGGATGTTACTAGAAGGAAAAGCCATCCTCAGGGGATTTTGAGGAAGACTCAAAAGCTTTTTTCACAAAATGTTTCCATTGAAAACCTGCAAAGGAGATGTTTCTGACTTCCTTCTTCACATTCACGATCTTCCCATTCACGAATCCCAAATGGAGAAAGCAATGTCCCACACAGCTGTGAGTTTTCAATAAAACTGGAGGAGGAAGGCTGTGGGAAAAAATGTTTATGCTGTTCTTGTTTCATCTGATGTTGTTGTTGTTATTAAAGAAAAATGTTCAAAACTCATTATAGATCAAAGCTGTGGAAAGACTGATGATCGGAAAAGTAATGATCTAAATCTATTGTTATCAAAATATCTTAGTTAATCCTATTCCTCTCATTTTCAGATAGATTCCACACTTAGTCATAAACCTACAGCAGAGCCTCGAAACTGATTTCTTAATTCTAACCTGTTGATGTTCACCCACAAATTTCATTTAAAAAAACTACTCTACCCACAGGTGACTCATCAGTGGCAGTTAGTCAGATCACCTTGTTCCTGTAAACTTTGATGTTATGTTACCCCCACTCCGCACACATAAAAACTCCCACCTTACCTATGATCTACTTTGTGCAAACGGCTCTCTGCTTTCATTTGTTTCATCTTAACCTACATGACATGAGTGCATTAGCCATGTCAATGCAGCTTTGGTCCGTGACCCCGTTGAAGAAGGTCATTTGAGTGATTGTTGAGGTTGACGGCTGCTGGAATGATTCTTTTTCCTTAACTTACAGCTGAGCAGCTAACCACTTTTTACAGGAAGCTTAGCCTCAGAGTACGTGGAGGATGTTGCTTCTTTGCTCACGACTGCAGTGAGAGTTTTGAATGGTGTCACATGAAAAGCTAACAGTAGCAATTTATGCGGACCCTGAGAAACTGAAGTGTTGTGTAGCTTCCCACAGGTATAGCTTTCTCACAGTCACCATATTGAAGAAATAGCGATTCTGAATGTGCACCCTGAAGATCTGAACTGTGCCACCTTGCACACAAACGTCAGCTGTGTTTGTGTTTGTCACAGATCTGAGCCGACTTGGCCCACTTTTGAGAAGTCACTACTAAGAACAGCGTTTACTGGCCAAATCATCTTTTCGTTTAGAAAAATGATTAAGATCTCCTGTTTTTGTGATGATTCGTAATATTTAGTCAAGCCATTTTCACACTTAGGAGGAAAACTGGAACAAATGAACACGTTGAGACGCTGTCAAAAATTTTCGCTAAAAATGACCTACTATGATTAAACAATGACAAAATAAATTTACTTGTGGATGACACGTTGGCTGATTTAATTCAAGAAGTATTTATGGTCTATTATGGTATATTAAGACAAGCATCTGTTACTGTGGAGGAAAATGTAGTCTCAAAGTCACATCATCTTTAACAGGCTATTTTAATTAGAAAAGGGAAGTTAAATTTTACATCTCCTCCTCTTGTTTCTCACTTTAAGCTACTGTGACAGCAGAACTGTGAATCATAACTATACAACTAAAACAGTTTGAATTGTGCCTGCATGTGTGAAATGACATCCTTACTAATTAGTCAGTTCTAAGAATTTGAAACGTGTTGATGTAAATAAGACGTGGCTTCAGCTTTTGCAAAACAAAGTTTCTGTTTACAGCGTTGACTGGTTTCAATTACCTCAGCAGGCGTTTCGTACCCTATAACAGTTTAAAAGCTATAAGTTATAAGTAGTTTTTAATTTAGCGCTTTACCTGTTATGCCATCTTACTGTACGATGGGTTCGCACTTAATGCTCCAGACTATTCCTACTTTCAATATGATAGAAGTGTTGCCCACTCCAGCTGCATGACCACAGTTCAGCTTTATTAAGCTGTCAATACATGCAACCAAGACCTTTTCAGGTTCAGACCAAGACAAAAGGCACTACCACCTGATACATATAAACTAAACATTTGATAATGATTACAAAAACTCTCTTAAAAGAGCAAAACAACCTAAAGAAACTCAGTGCAGTCAACTCATTAAATTTGCAGACAAAAGATGCCCATCTAGAGAATGTACTAAATCTCTTAACCCAAACATAGAGGGCCTTCCAAAGTGCTGGTCCCTCTTTAGCTTTCTCTCATGTTGCAACCTCCAACTTTAACAAATTTATAGGTATATTCTGAGCAACAAAAACAAAGTAATTTATGATCGTAAAGTGAAAGAAAAAAAATAATAAATGGGCGGCCATTTGCCTTTTATTAAGAAGTAGCTTTCATCTGGCCACGCTACCATGCAGGCTTGATTAGTCTGTTGCTGCAGAGATGGTTACCCTTCTGGAAACTTTTCTCCCACTACACAGGAAAGCTGGAGCTCTGACATATAAAATCCAATTTACTGAATTGTCTACATTTGGACTTAATTTCAGCTGTAGAAACATCTGATGGACGATAGGTGGAAATAGATCACTTTTGGACTTTGTGGCAAAGGCTGCAAATACTTTCATAAATGTGATTTCTAGATTGTCCACTTTGAATACATTTACAAAGCACTCAAAATAGTTTTTTCATCTTCGTAATGGTGGATTTGGGGGTAGAATTAATAATTAAATGCAATTTGGAAAATGGCTGTAGCACAAAATGTAGAAAGAGTGAATGTTCAGTAAAAGTGAATCAACAACATGAATACCAGATGATAAAACTAGAGAAGTAATTTAAGCAGGAACTCCACAAATCTGGCTCTTAAGAAACGCTAACGGAGTATTATTTGGCAGGACACAAACCTCAGGAAGAAGGTGAATTGATCAGTGGAAATAAATCTGACTTAAATGCAAGGTTGTAAGAGTGATGGAAAGCAACATTGCAAATCACCCTGAAAATGCCATCTGCTCTGTAAAGTGTTAGGGTGGCAGTGTGCCTTGGGATTGCTTTTTCCTCAGCACGTACAAATAAAATGGTCAGAGATGATAGGATTCTTGATTGAGCTTAAGGGAATGACAAAACATTTCAATAGAGCTTAGACTGAAATGAAGGTTCACCATCTGGCTGACCCACACCTGGATGTAGGGTGTCGATCTGAAGGCAGTACAAGGACCAGATTTAATCTGCAAGATTGTCAAGTTTTTCTTTTTGTTATTCCCTCACCTAAAACACCTCCCTAAAAAACATGAGTTGGCACATTCTGACCCACGTGAAACTCTCAGGAGGCAACAATGAAAGCTTAACAAGTTGGACACAATGTTTCAGAGTGACTCTAGGTCCGAGGTGTTTAACTCTGGCTGGTGTATCACTGTGAGGAAGTCGGGTGAGCAGTACCTGACAATTCTCTCTACTTTGGAGACAATTGTCGGAATAGAAATGAATTATTCGACTTTACTGTTCAGAGGTTAAGGAGGAAAGAGCCGAGTCCAGGAAGTGTCGATTGGTGTGGTGAGCTGAATCCTGGAGTCATGTGACCGAGGAAGGTTCTGGTGAAGGACCAGAGAGCAACAAGGTAAGAGTTTGACCTGCCACTTGCTGCTGGTCCTGAAGCAAAGTTGTCCAGAGTGTTATTGCATGAATAGATCTGAAGAGACGTCTCACATTCTGGGCAAAAGCAAGAAAAGATATCTTAGAGAGTACTTTGTTACTGTTCAGAAGTGAGACACTGCGTTAAGTTGATACTTAAATGCTCATTTTAGCAATTTAAGCTGTTCAAATTGTCAAACCAGCTTTTAATTTTCAGCTGATTGGGTTTGATGGATAGCAGGAGTATGTGGGAACCCAGTGCTGGGCTCCCACATACTCCTGCTTTAGGGAACCTGCAGGTCAGTGGAAAAAAAACCCACAAAGGCACAAAACAACACAGATCCCTGATAAATTAAAATTTGTTATATTGTGACAAAAAGGACAAAAATATAAAAGAAAAATCCATCGGTAAAATGGATATATTATATTTGCAAAGCAATTTATGTACCATAGGTGGTGCACTTGAACTTTCTTAAGATTATAAAAGAAACAACATTTGAATTTGAATAACAAACTCCATACTCTGCATATAACCAGTTCTTTGGTAAATGGTAAATATAGCCATGGTGGGAAGTATAGTCTGTGCTGGACCTTCTTCCAAATAGTGTGCAAAGAAAAACGGGTTCCTGGAACGTAGAACAGCGTTGTTAGAAGTATTGAGGTTGTGGGGGAAGTTTAACTGGAAACTCGCTATCGTCTCAATTGTCTTGAGCAGGTTCAGCTCCAGCCGTTCCTAACCACACCAATGGACCAGCAGATGCATTTACTGCCTGTGTGAAGATGTCATCATTCTGAATCACACTATTAGCTGTAGAATCATATGCAAATTTGAAGAGTTTCAGAGACTGTGTAGTCATTTGTTGTCATTTGAGGGTGTGTTTCCAGAATTATTAATGCCTTATGCCAGAAAATTTTAATTAATTCATGCTTTGTTTCTTAAACTATAATAAACAGTAATGTTTTACTGTGGTTGTTCAATGCTCAAGAATCAAATTAGAGCAAAATACGTCATTTTATGTATTTTAAAGGAAGATCTATCAATCAATCAATCAAATTTTATTTGTATAGCACATTTCAGCAGGAAGGCATATCAAAGTGCTTTACATCATAACAAACATAAAAACACAAAGTCATGTAACAGAATAAACAATCAAAACATTAATTTAGATGGCCGTCAGATTTATAACTTGTTATCCATTTATCTAAATGTTTTACTTGGTGCAGATCCTGATCTTTGACATACTTCCAGTCGTTTGATTTTAGACTGTCTATTGGCTAATTTTTACTTATCCCTTTCCCTGTCACGTCACGGAATTTAAGCGCCTGTATTCGCCGGACTCCACCGTCCGTTTTATCACGGGTATTAGCCGGGCCCCGCTGCCCACAACAGGACAAGGTCTCAAACCTTGCAGCACCAGGCTCCGTAAACCTTTACACAAAATTTTGCGTTAGGACTTCGCCGTCCTACACGGATTTTGTGCACTATTTTTACCTGTTAAAGTCTAGAATATACAGGGTTTTCAGTACGCGCAATGACCCTCAGTCACTCGCCACTTTTTAAAGAAGACATTAAGTCAAGTTCCATCATTAAATTTTTAATTGATTAAGTTTCAAATCCAACTCTAAACAGGTGGGATTTTAGTTGCGATTTAAAGGAACTCAGTGTTTCAGCTGTTTTACAGTTTTCTGGAAGTTTGTTCCAAATTTTTGGTGCATAGATGCTGAATGCTGCTTCTCCTCATTTGGTTCTGGTTCTGGGGATGCAGAGCAGACCAGAACCAGAAGACCTGAGGGGTCTGGAAGGTTGATACAACAACAGCAGATCTTTTATATATTGTGGTGCTAAACCGTTCAATGATTTGTAAACTAACAACAGTATTTTAAAGTCTATTCTTTAAAACTGGTGTTATGTGCTCTATCTTCCTGGTTTTAGTGAGAACGCGAGCAGCAGCGTTCTGGATCAGCTGCAGCTGTTTGATTGATTTGTTAGACAGGCCTGTGAAGACACTGTTGCAGTAATCAGTGCAACTAAAGATAAATGCATGGATGAGTTTCTCTAGATCTGGCTGAGACATTAATCCTGTAATCCTGAAGATGTACTTCAGGTGATAGAAGGCCGACTTTGTAACTGTCTTTATGTGGCTCTGAAGGTTAAGGTCAGCGTCCATCACTACTCCCAGGCACCAACCTGTGCACGGCTTGGATAGATTACAAGAAAGCCTATGACTCAATGCCACACACTTGGATCATTGAATGCTTAGAGATGTACAACATCAACAGGACCCTGAGAGCCTTCATTGCAAATTTGATGGGGCTGTGGAAAACCACCTTTGAAGCCAAACCACTTGCACAAGTGTCCATCAAATGTGGCATGTACCAAGGAGATGCTCTGTCCCCGCTGCTGTTCTGCATAGGCCTGAACCCCCTCAGCCAAATCATCAACAAGACTGGCTACGGATACCGACTAAAGAATGGAGCCAACATCAGTCACCTCCTCTACATGGATGACATCAAGCTGTACGCCAAGAGTGAGCGAGACATCGACTCACTGATCCACACCACCAGGATCTACAGCACAGACATTGGGATGTCATTCGGACTAGAGAAGTGTGGTCGGATGGTCACAAAGAGAGGGAAGGTCATTCGCACGGAAGGGGTCTCACTCCCAGAAGGAAAAATAGCAGACATAGAGGACAGTTACAAGTACCTGGGAATACCACAAGCAAATGGCAACCTCGATGAGGTCACAAGGAAAACAACCACAGCCAAATACCTCCAATGAATAAGGCAAGTCCTGAGAAGCCAGCTCAATGGCAAGAACAAGATCCAGGCAATAAACAGCTAGGCCTTGCCAGTAATCAGATACCCTGCAGGAATAATTAGCTGGCCAAAGGAGGAGATACAGGCCACAGATGTTAAGACACGAAAATTACTAACAATGCATGGAGGGTTCCACCCCAAATCCAGCACCTTGAGACTGTACATGAGCCGCAAGGAAGGAGGCAGAGGACTAGTGAGTGTGAGAACCACTGTCCAGGACGAAACATCCAAGATCCATAGATACATCAGGGACAAAGCCTCATCAGACAATGTGCTCAGTGAATGTCTCAGACAATGGGGAACAGAAGTTGAGGTGCTGGAGGTACCATCATGGGAGGACAAACCCCTACATGGGATGTACCACCGGCAAATAACTGAAGTGGCTGATATCAGAAAGTCCTACCAATGGCTGGAAAAAGCTGGACTCAAGGACAGCACAGAGGCCCTCATCCTGGCCGCCCAGGAACAGGCCATAAACACCAGAGCAATAGAGGCCCAGATCTACCACACCAGACAAGACCCAAGGTGTAGGTTGTGCAAGGAGGCCCCTGAGACAGTCCAGCACATAACAACAGGGTGCAAGATACTGGCAGGGAAAGAGTACATGGAACGACATAACCAAGTGGCAGGCATAGTGTACAGAAACATCTGCGCAGAATATGGACTGGAAGCCCCGAGATCAAAGTGGGAAACACCCCCAAAGGTGGTGGAGAATGGCCGAGCTAAGATCCTGTGGGACTTCCAGATCCAGACAGACAAAATGGTAAGGTCGAACCAACCGGACATTGTCGTAGTGGATAAACAACAGAGGAAAGCCGTCGTGGTGGATGTAGCAATACTGAGTGACTGCAACATCAGGAAAAAGGAGCACGAGAAACTGGAGCAATACCAGGGCCTCAGGGAGGAACTGGAGAGGGCCTGGAAGGTGAAGACCACAGTGGTGCCTGTGGTCATCGGGGCCCTCGGGGCAGTCACCCCCAAACTGGAGCAGTGGCTACAACAGATCCCAGGAACAACATCAGACATCTCAGTCCAGAAATGTGCAGTTCTAGGCACAGCAAAGATACTGCGCAGAACCCTCAAGCTCCCAGGCCTCTGGTAGAGGACCCGAGCTCAGAGGATAAGAACCACCCGCGGTGGGTGAGAAGGGAATTTTTTTTTTTTAAATATATATATATATATATATATATATATAAAGTCATTTTTAGCAGTCTCTGTTCTGTTATAATTGGATCTTCGATATGAAACACAACATTCATGTTTGGTTCATTATATTTTTGATGTTTTGACTTATTTTGCTTCACACACACCACTTAGCACTGATCTATTAAATAAAGTACCAAAGTACCGGCAAAATCCAATGAGGCTTATGGCTGTAAATTGGCAAAATATGAAAAAATGCAAGGTCCACGAGGGCTTTAGTAAAGGAATGCATACATTGTAGATTAATGACTGATGTCCTGCTTTGTATTGCCATGGATAAGCTATTGTAACCTATGCAGACAGCAGGTATTACTTTAAATAGGCACGTTTCTGGTAAGACTGCAAGATTTCAGTTTGTTGCAGCCCATGCCCTTGACATCCTGGAGAAAAAGAGTCCCCCTCCCAGTCCCACCTGCCACCACAGTTCTCTCTGTGTAATTTGCACCCTGTCCATTGGTTTTGGGGTTCGACTGCCATGTTGTGCAACGGTTAAACTGTGGGGGGAAAATGTTTGGCCTGTCGACTGTCATTTGTTTGCGTAGGCCTGAGAGCACCAGCACCACACCACTAGCACGTTACCCTAACCACTCTGCTGCACAACCCAACTGTAAAAATAGATAGGAAAAGATCGCCCTAGATATGCACGCGCATTCACGTGCAGACACATATAAGACGTAAGATGCGCACACGTTCAGGTGTTGGTGTGTGGCCTTTGTGGGGGGCAACCTCACTCAGGGAAAAGAAATGAGACAAAGAGATATGAAACCACAAATAGTACATTTAACTGTCATTTAGTGAGCATCAATCCAGCAAACTTCTTTTTTGTTCAGCTTTGCCACTGTTTACTTACTGACCTTCTTTGACCTCTCCTTCAATAGTGAAGCTGCAGTTATTGCTCACCTCCACCAGGTGGCATTAGATTCTTGAAGAAGTCAAAATGCTCATTTCCCCCACAGCATCTGACAGGCCTGCTTTGTTTTATAAAATAAATTCAGCTTGCTAAATGTGAAATATTGCATATTTGAAAGCTACAACAACACAAAAAATAGGTTAAAATGTTGTATTTTCCCAATTGTATTGTTTTTATGTAAAAATATAAAGTGACAAAGGGTGAAGAGAAGCCTTCCCCATTGAAACCATACTGTTTACAGTCTAGAAACTGGGCAATAAACTATAATTAACCCATTTTTATATTTAGATGTAATTTTTATAGTTTATACTAATTTTGATGAGAGCCTAGGAGAGAATTATTCTAATAAAAGCAAAGGTTGCTGTAAATCTATAAAAACAAATTATTACAGTAAGAGTTTGCCTGATCACAAAGCCTCACAGCTTTCACACACCTGTAAACCAATCCTCCCAGTGCTTGTACTGTACAAAAGCACCATTATCACAGTGCTGGAAAGACTCTCTAAGACTTTTTAGAGATTTAGGCCAGTTGATAATTATTCACTGTGCCTTTTAAAACTGTGATTCCTTCAAACATGAAAGTCATTTCCATTCGATTTTACATATCTCTTTCAGTAGGTGATAACTGTAACAGTTGAATTAAACTAAACAGCTCTCTGCAGGATTATAGACATGATGCTCCTCCTCCTTTAGTCTCCCTTTCCTCAGGTGAATTGAAAGTACATTGTGTAATCCTGAAGTGTGCACCTGGAAGGACATAACAAAGGTGCGGTGAACATGATGCTGAGAGAAGTGAATAGAAAATTATTTGTATAATGCAAATGGAGATTCAGGATTGCTATGAAAACAGTCGTGTTAATCTCTCTCCGTGGTCACTGGAGCGCAGTGAATCACAGTTCAGCTATGTCGTCGTGCTGCCAGAGAGTAACAGGGAGTTTAGCAAACAGTCCAGGTAAACTCTTTGACTCTTGTAAGTATTTTGATATCTGCCTTGTGAAATAATTAAGTTACAGAATAACAGATGTAAAAATTTATTTTGGTAGTAATTCTACATTTTTCATTTAAATAATTCACAAACTGTGCATTGACTAACCTATCTTTACTTTGCAGGTTAGGTTTTAATGCCTGAATCTGAGCTGCTCATGTCTCACTGCTTCTTTCACGATTTTCAAGGTAAGTTTGACCAAGAAGGCTCCTGCATTTCTCGGAAGTCCTGCACAAAGAGGACAAGCACAGGTTAGTCTATAGCTCCCCATAGTAACATTTTGTTTTTGTTTTTGCAGTTGTCATTTAGAGTGCTAAAGTGACTGCTGGCAGGGGAATCAGTAGCATCAATCTTCTTCTTAATATGCTGTAGTATAAGTAATAATATAGTTAAACACATGAATGAGGCACAAGACTACTGAAGCATCTCATCTCATTAATCAGTTTTCTACTTAACCAGACCACAGTAAAGGTCAGACTCTGCAGAGCAGGATGTCCAAAGAAGACATCAAATCTGGTACGTGTAGTTTAATGTTGAATCCTCACTTTTTGTTATTTTATTTTACACTAACCTTTAATTGTTTCCTACTTCTATTATATTTATTATAATATAATCAGGACAGAGTAAACTGAAGCATCGTGCATTTGCCATAAAACGTCAGTGTGAGTTTATCCAAAGTGGTTGAATTGTTTACTTATGAGGGATCATCTTTCTGCAGCATGTATTTGCACATCAGCCATTCCTTTATGAAAACAAAGTCTGCATTTCTTTGAGACCTTTATTGCTCGTGTGTTTTAAAAGTTTCTGAAAAAATATCTTCATGCAAATGATTATACAAAGCGATTTGCATGCATTATCCACATATAATACATGCTTATAAACATCAAGCTTTAAGGGGCTGTTTGGAAAAAGGTTTCTAAGCTGAAAAAACTCCATCCATCAGGCCTCACATGGGAGGTGAAGGCAAACAGCCGTCACTATCACAAACACAAACAGATGAAATCTTTCCTGTGCTTCACCTGGGGACGATACTCGGTAAGTCTCAGCTTCCACAAAGCCACTAGACATGTTGTCCCATGTCTTCTGAATCAAGTTTCTTGCTGTCTAACCCCATGTTGCTCTTCCTTATTGTTGCCAGGACAATGTGGTGCGCAGCCACAAGTACTCCCTCCTGACTTTCCTGCCTCTGACGCTGTTTGAGCAGTTCCAGCGAGCTGCTAATGTCTACTTCCTCCTCATGGTGGTGTTGCAGGTCAGAAGAAAGCCTGTGCTGTCCTCTCTCGCTCCATTTTGAGTCTAAATGAAGCATTCTGCCGTAGACTTGAATAGATGTTAATATCTATATATAAAAGTGTCTCAACACCTTCTAGCTTTCCACGTTTCATCATGTTACAATTACAAACTTTATAGTATTTTATTTTTACATTTTGTAAGATCACCATAAAATAGTTCATAACTGTGATGTGGAGGTGAAGTAATGCATGGATTTTAAATTGTTTAGTGAAAAATAATCTTACGGTCTATGAATCAACTCAAGCTCTCCAAACAATCAGTGTCTTTCTTTTTTTTACTTTATATAACGTTTTCCATGATGGTTATAAGATTCTGTATTGATGTCGCCTTCTTTTACATTCATCATCGGTCTTTGGGTTGTTTTGAAATTCAGAAACCAAATAATACACTTGCACTTAGAAGTAACTGATGTTTTTTCCCCCAAGAAATCAAAGCAAAATACATCGAGGTTAGAGTCAGTAAAATCACAAACGCTAAAGTGGGGTCAATGCTTTTGTAATTCTCTACATGCAGCATCTGTAATGTGTTTTGCCTAACAAAGAGTGTAAATATTTGCTTTTATTTTTACTTTTTCTGTTTTGTGTGTTCTAATAGTTACAACAGCATTGTATGTATGTTTGTTTTTGTTTTTAATTTTTTTAAATCTCTGCTCTACGGCTGTTTCCAGTGTGTCCCTGCCATCTCCTCCATACCTTGGTACATCACCATCATCCCGCTCTTGGTTGTGCTCTCTGTGAGAGGATTCAAAGATTTAGCCAGTGACATGGTGAGATGACCAATCTCATACAAGCTGATTGTTTCTGGTAAAAAACAAACAAACAAACAAAAAAACAACTGCTGGGGCTGAGAAAAACACATTACAGTAGTCATGACCAGCCTCATGCCTCTTGATACTCAAGCTTGTGTGTCCTCCTTTTCTCTCCTTCATTGTCCTCACTGACTCCTCTCCTCATTGACAAAAGCAGTCATCCTCATGGCATTAATTTTCTTTCCTATCATTAAAGCTTTTTCTTTTAAATGCAGGCGTGATGTTTTGCATGGAGAATTCTCTAGTTAAGTGCATCACTGAGTTACGGTCGTTAACAGCTCAGGGTGAAACGCTTGCTTGACCCCTCTTTATTGACTAATCATTTAGTGGAGGGTGTAAATCTCCCAGCTGGTGTCACTGTAGAGCCTCGTAATGGCATCTCTCCTTTCTCCTTCCTCCTGTTCAGCCTTTCATGGCCGCCCTCATTCCCTCTCACTTGCTCCTTGTCCATCACTCTGAACTCCTGTACTTGCCACCAGGGTCCGGCTCGGCTCTAATGCTCTTTTCTAATCTTTCCACCTGCCGGTGTCTGTGTCTCCACCACGGTGCAGGCGAGGCGACGCTGTGACTTGGAGATTAACTCCCGACCCTGTGACGTACTCATCTCCCAGAGGTGAGGACAAAGGCAGTGGGTTATTCTCGCAGGAGTCAGTGCAGCATCGCGGCTGAAATAGTCCACTAATGAATCTCTAATGAAGTGTAAATGAGTGAATCCCTAAATGGTTCTTTCATAAATCAAAGAGGAGCAAAAATGCAAAGCAACTTCCGAGAAAATCAGAGGGCCGTGGCAAACACGTTCTGCTGCAGGGAAGATTTAACCTTCACTCCCCTTAGGAAAAAAAAAAGAAAAAAAAATTCAAATAAATTTTTATTCTTTTAAGGGTGAATCTAAAATGTTCATTTTTGATGAGCAAATGATAATGAACAATAATTGTGACCAAAAGAGTAACTAGGAAGCTGCTCCAGAGTGAACGTTTTCAAGCACAACTGAAATACATTTTATATAAATTAATTGTTCAAAGCTCAATATATACATAGCATTCAAGACCTTGATTAGTGTGTGTAACAAGAAATGTATCTTTGCTGCAGGCTATGTCTGACACGATCACATTTTAAATGTTATGTCTTCTTTTGAGAGAATTTAGACAGTAAGACTAATTATGTGTTTAAGTTTGATCTAAAACTTTGGTTTAATGCAACATAAACAGAAACTTTATTTGTTGTTCATACATTTGCACCCTATGGGGTACAGTTACATCTATAATCAATCAAAAATAAAAAAAAATAATAATAAAAAAAATAAAATAATAATAATAATAAAATTCCTTTAAGCATTATAAACTTAATGTTCTTAGAATTCAAAGTAGAAGGTTTTGATGAGCTCAATAAATATGTATTTGGCTATTTCCTATTTTAATATGCAACATAGCTTTTTAATTACACAAAAGAATGTCTGCACATCCATCAAATTATACACATGTACGCAAAAGACAAATGTATATATATGTATATAAAATTAAACTTTTAAAATATATCATCTTATATATATATATATAGTTATATACAGACTGTATTTCTTTAAATTGTTCTTACAGTTTCATGACAGCACAGTGGAAAGATCTGTGTGTTGGAGATGTGTTGAGGATCCACAGAGACCAAATCATTCCTGTGAGTCAATTAATTAATAAAAAAACAACTGAAATATTATACCACCTTTATTCAAACTTTATTCAAAAAGCATTTCATTTGCTTTTGAAGACGGAATATAACATAAAGCATGCAAGTGTGGTCATTTTATGCAGCTGCATTGTAAGTTATGTGCAGAGTTTTCTGCTACCAAACCTCCTATTTGCTTTAAAAAATATGCACATTTCTGTCTTTCCTCCCAGGCTGATCTTCTTCTGCTTTCCAGTTCTGAGCCTCATAGCTTGTGTTATGTGGAGACTGCTGATATTGATGGGTAACAAAACGTAGAAAAACCAATAAATCTGTTTGCTGAATCTGCTGAGTGACTGTGAAAAATGTTCTTACTTTCTACATCAACTTTTCAAACCACATACTAAAATGTTTATAGTTGAATTATGTTTTTTCGAGTAAATGGAATAACAGCTTTTCACAGCAACACACGTTATACTTGGTACACACAAATCAAGACTACTTTGTCAAAAATGAAAATTATAACATAAATGTTTGCAGGTGAGAAACAAGCAAAATAATAATAGATAGACAGCACTTCCATTTGAAATTGTTTAAATAAATGTAGATTTTATTCTCGCTGAAAATTTGCTGCAGTTTTCACGAGTTTTGGAGATTTGTTTTTACTCATCTTACAAACCTCTTCACTTTCAGTGATGCAAAAGTCCAGCTTCCTCTATTTTAGCTCACAGATTTAAAAAAAAATAAATCCCCTATATTGTTTAAAAGACTGCATGATTTTATTTTTAAATAACTATATTTTCCTTCTTTCAGTGAGACCAACCTTAAATACCGGCAGGCGCTGGGTGCAACACATAATGAGCTGACCTCTCACCCTTCAGAGGAGGCCCTTGGAGCCTTTGATGGTAAATAAATGTCCTCTCTTCTGACTAAATGTCCAAGTTGTTGTCTTTCCAAAGAAGAGTGCAATTTAATCGGTGAACATTTAATTCTATAGGTGTTGTGCTCTGCGAGGAACCCAACAATCGCCTGTACACTTTCAGAGGTCAGCTCCAATGGCAAGGAGAGTGCTTCCTCCTGGAAAACGAACATATCCTCCTTCGGGGAACAGTCCTACGCAACACAGACTTTGCCTACGGCCTGGCGATATACACCGGTAGAGTTCGATATTAAGTCTAAAAGAACAGATACAGTGTTGGCAAAAGTGCGCATTCACTCACCTTGGAATAAATGTCATATTAAATGTGGGTCTTTAAAGACACACTTGAGCCTCTCTTTTCTTTCCAAGGTGAAGTGATGGTCACACAAACAACTTCAGTGATTTTTAAAAGCAGAGCTGGGTGCACCAATTTGACTTTGCTGCAATATGTAACTTTATCCAAAATATGTTTTGTTAAAACCGTCATGATGTCGTGACAGAATGATATGAGGCAGGTAATCTGTGAAAGGATCAAGCTCTCCCACTATTGCCTTCTGAAGAAATGCACTCCATCAAAAACAACCAACCAAAGCCAGGGGGAGTGTTTTAGTGCCGTCATTCAATGCTGTTTAAGATGTTAAGCAACTTAGACTTTCTAGGAAAACAGTTTATCTACCATTATCTGTAGCTGTGCTAACTACCCTTAGCATTTGTGCCAGGCTATATTGTAGTGAACCAGTAGTTTAGCAAAAAGCAAGGGAGAGGGGCTGAGCATGAGCATGACTGACAGCGTTAAGATCCTCCTCCTGGCTCTGATTGGTTATTTCAGTTAGTACTGGGAGCTCAGGTTGAAGGCAGATAAGCTAGATTTTTTTTTTTTTCTTTTCTTCTTTTACAGATTATCTGTGTCATACTTTAACAAAAGTGTAAAACACTTTTTTTTTAATAATCCTTACATGCTGCAGCTTTAAAGACCTAGCTTTATTACTATTGCTGCTGACATTTTTGGTATGAAACTTTTTACAGTCACAGGAAATTTGACAATTTCATGGAAAATAAACAGGGCGGGAAATTTATTTATGAAACAGACTTCAGCTGTACAAGTTTCTTTCAGACTAACTTGTACAGTGGTTTTACACTTCAATGAATAATTGTATTACATAGAACAAAGTGTGCTTCTAATTATGACACTAAATGCTGAACTCTTGCAGCTTTGCCTTTGAAATATGAAGTTCTAATGTCTAGGAGATTACACTCTTCCCCTGTCCTCTAAGTGATCATTGATCAGGTATTGCTTGGCCAGGCAGAGCTGCTGCTTGGCACCAATGCATTGCAGTTAAAGGGATCAGTCACATTTCTTTAGAAGATGGCCATTATACCAGCAAGCAAAAACTGCCTGTTGGTGTACCCTAAGCTCAGCCTGATCAGAAATCTAACGTCGTGTTATATTAGTTACAGCAAGTATTCTGGCCTTGAATACTTCGTATCAGTCTTTCAAATGAAATTCAGTGTCTTTAAACAGTTTAGTTGAGTCTGAGAGAACATCTCTGGAAAGCATAATGCTATACCTTATTGATCTGCGTGAGATAACTTCTCTCTTCACTCGACCTTCACATTGGGGTCACACATCCCCGGAGGACTAAGGGGATTCAGCATGTTGCTCAAGGGTACATCAGCAGAGTCTTGCTGGCGCGAGGTCTTGAACTCTAACCCTGTGACTGCAGAGTGGTCTTCTGAATCGTGCTGTAGAGGTAGCAGATTGTTGTAGCGGTTGTTGTTTTGTTATGGTTTATTATTATTTGTTTTGCTGTTGTTTTTTTGTTTTTTTTCCACACCAGGCGCAGACACAAAAATACTGAGAAACTGCGGGAAACTGAGAGTAAAAAGAACTCAACTGGAGGAAGTTTTCAATAAAGTGGTAATTGGGGTGAGTTCATGAAGGACAGGGGGAAGACAGGCAAGAAGCAACTTGTGGAGTTTGTCTAATTGTTGTTTGTCTTTGTGCTGGTTCGTTAGATTGTCCTGTCGGTTCTGCTGGCTGCTGTGCTCCTTGCCATCGGTGCAGGCGTGTCTTCATATCAGGCCGTGACCCAAACATCGTTCCTGTCTGCTCTGGTGATTGATGGCAACGCAGCTTACAACGGATTCCTCGTCTACTGGAGTTACATCATCCTTCTCAGCCCAGCCATGCCCATTGCGCTCTACATCACGTTAGTAACATTTGGATCGCTGGAATTTTTAGTAGAAAGCCACTTTTGTAAGCATCAGTGTATAGAGAAGAATAATGATACAATGCCAATACAGTCGAAATAAGAAAAGTGTAGTTTTTAATATATTTTCCTGGGGTAAACAAAGACTATTGAGGAAGAGAATTAGGGCCATTGGAAAGAAAAATCTGACTCCATTTTCAGAATTTTGACTTTCATCTCGAAACTTTAATATTTAAACTTGAATCTCCGGAGATCAAAAGTAAAAATTCTGAGAAGAGAGTCAGTCGCACTAAACATCGTAAAAAAGAAAAAAAAAAACTATAAGAGCTGTCGATGGTGTGAAAGGTTGCCTTCTCAATCTAGAAGATTTTCTTCATAAATTGCTAAAGCTTTTCTTCATGTACTTTGATAAATATTTGCTTTGAACTGAGATGCTTTTCCAGAGAGTTGCTTGACCAGAAAATTTGTCCCTGTGACTTACATGCTTCTATCTATTTTTCAGATTTCTTTGGCTTTAGAAGTCTTTGTTTATTAGAAACTTTATAGGCAAAAGAGCAGAGCGTAAGCAACACCAGGAACTACATCTTCTGCATGTCGTGTGCCTCCTCCGTCCCTGAGCCACAAGGCGCCAACATAAACAATTTCTAATGAGTTTATTTCCTCTATATGTGTGTCTTCAGGTTTGAGGTGATACACACAATTCACAGCAAGTTTATTGGCTGGGATTTGGAGATGTACTGGCAACAGACAGACAAACCTGCAGAAGCCAGGAATACCTCTCTGAGTGAGGAGCTCGGCCAAGTCAGTTACCTGCTGAGTGACAAAACTGGCACATTAACCCAGAATCGCCTGCTCCTCAGACAATGCTGCATTGCCGGAGAAATCTACGGTAAATATGATGAGCTTCCTGGTATAGGTTCACAAGCTGCTGTATTATGTGTCAAAAACAACATTTTTATTTTATGTTTTAGTTTATGGCTCTCAGCATTGTGACATGTCTGGATCAAAATGATGTTTCAAACACCTTCTTGTTAGACTGGTTTATACTTTTAAATGTACAAAGACAGATAGGTTTTAGGTTAGTAATCACCAAATGAAATAATAAAAAATAAATAAATAAAAAATTGAAGAGTTTCAGATTTTGTGTGAGGAAGTTTTAAAATGAGCCGTTTCCCCAGAGGCTTTAATGACCAACTTTGGATAGATAAAACATTTATGTAAACACACTTCGATTCTCCTGAAAAGACAACCAGTGAGAGATGTAACATGTTCAAATGCAAAAACATCTTCTAACTATTTAACAGTGACTTTAACCATATATGTAAGGCCAATTACTTACTTGTTGGAGTCCTGTAAGCCAGTATGTGTGCCATTACCTTTTTAACCAGCATTTTAAAAAGATTATTACATATGTTGTCAACAAGATTTTTAATGTACCGTTTAATAGTCAGTTAAACAGAAAATGTTTTCTACTCCCACAGGTGACGCCTCAGTCAGTGCAGAGGATGTAAAGGTACCGTACTCACTAAGACACAGTTTCAGTCTCCATTTGACTAGAACATTGGTTGGGCAGGAAAAATAAAAAGCAAGCTTTGCATTTGCTTCCACATGAGCCAGTAAAGAAACTTCAGGTTTTGTAAGTACAATATTTAAACTGAGGATCAAGCAAGGGTATCCAAGTTCAATCCTTGAGGGCTGATGTCCCGCAACTTTTAGATGCCTCCCTGGTCCAACACACCGAAATCGAACGGCTGAGTTTCAGCAAAGTACTGCTAACGATCAAACTATTTGATTCAGGTGTGTTGAAGCAGAAATACAAGTGAAAGTAGGAGGAACTCTCCTGATCTATAGAGATTATCCAGAGAGGAGTTCTCAAAGTGAAAGGACACAGATAACAAAGATCCAAGTCATGTATTTTTCAAGGCAATTTTACCAAATACTAAGAGAAAGTATGTACAATTCTGACTTTAAGAGTTTAAAGTCTTACAGAAATGTATCTTTCTCATTATTCTGGAATTATACAGTAGAAATGATCTTGTTGATCTGAACTGAAAAGGTTTGATCTGATTCAGTGTCAATAAAAAATCTGTCCTTTTACAAATAAATAACTTATTTAATCCACTCGATCACAAGGTATTCTGTAACATCGACACAGTTCTTTTACTTGCTCATTTTCCCAATTTTCTTTCTCAGCCCATGGATCTGAGCTGGAACCCGTTCTCCAGTGGTGGCCTGCGCATGTTCTCTCCCACGCTAGTGGAGACGCTCAGAGGACAGCGGTGTCCAGTCACCACACAGTTTCTGTCTGCGCTGGCTCTGTGTCACACCGTCATGGCCGAGTGGAAGGAAGGTGAGCTTCCTTGCTTGTGCTGATTCATTTCTACATATATCAACTCTCATTCTCCAGAAGACATAAACCATACTGTTAGTCATCAGACTTGAAGCAACACCTGTCTTTCTGTGGGTTCTTTAGAAACTACGTGACTTTAGTGATTCACGATTTCCTTGAAATCATGACACGACTTGTGTAATGCAGAACTTTTTGATTGGTGTTTGCATGTTCTGTTTGTATGTCTGGATTTGCTTCCAGGTACTCCAGTACCTGGAAGCAAAAACAGAAGTTTTGGTGAATTGAGCTGTTTAAATTGCCCTTAAGTTATGTGTGCGTGGTGGCTTGTCATGTGTGTCTCTGTGCTGTCCTGTGACGGACTGTCCAGGGTGAACTCTGCCACTCCCCTGAGACCCAACAAGGATAAGCAGGTTTAGACGATAGATAGATAGATAGATAGATAGATAGATAGATAGATAGATAGATAGATAGATAGATAGATAGATAGATAGATAGATAGATAGATAGATAGATAGATAGATAGATAGATAGATAGATAGATGTATTGAGTTCTCACACTTTAAATAATGAATTTTAAAAGGTTTGTGTGGTAAGTGGAAAAATTCAAATAATCTGTGCTATGAAATCATTCCCAGATTTTTTTGAGCTCTGCAGAGACCGATGCTTATAGGTTTGTTTTGTGTGTTGGCCATATTATTCCCAGGATCCCCGGTTTACCAGGCTGCATCGCCAGATGAAGAAACTCTTGTTGGGGCTGCCAGGGAGCTTGGCTGGGTGTTTCTTTCCAGAACAAGAGAATTTGTTGTCGTGTCAGAGCTGGGTGCCACTCGCCAGTACCAGCTGCTAGCGCTGCTGGACTTTACCAGCAAAAGGAGGCGAATGTCTGTCCTAGGTAGGAGCAGAGTTAATTATTTTTTTTTTTAATAGATTCTGAATCTAATTACTCATTTTGCCGAAACAAAACATGTTTTTTTTTTCCTTTTTTTTAAAATTTTCTGTAGTACGTGACCCAGAGGGTGGGTTGAAACTTTACTGCAAAGGAGCAGATGTAGTAATACTGGAGAGACTTCAGAAGAACTGTCCACATCAGGAAAGCACTGAAATAGCATTAGAGGTGAAACAGTTTAATTTTGTTATTAATTTGACCTCTTCTTGTACTGAGTCAATCCTTGAAGTGAGCTTCTTTCCATTTTATTGCACAAGAACCACAAACACTATTGGGTCTTATTAGGACTTCAAGAGACAAATAAGCAGTTTATAGTTGTGAGGTTAAATGGCAATTGATATAAAATGAAATGAAAAATGTGATGTAAGCTTCTCTGTATTTAAATCTATCTAAATGTCTCTAAATCTGCTAAAGAAGAGCTTCCTCACAGCATGATGCTGTCACCACCATGTTTCACAGTGGAAAAGGCAACAAAGATCTGCTTCCACATTAACCAGCTGCTTTTTGGCCTGCAGCAGTTTGAGATGATCTGTCCCTGTTTGCTGCTCAAGAATTCATCATAACAAGTTGTGGTTAAACCTTTGACCTGAGCATAAGGCGAGCTCCCCTGAGCTAATATTACCTCCATCCCATATAGGAGCTGCACTTAACTCAGAAAACCCCTTTAGCTGCCTCACAGATACCATTTTGAAAGGAGGCCATTATGTTCAATCCTGGGCTTAGATCATCAGAGTACCTTCAGCTACACGTTTGCCGTCTCCCATGCACGACTTGTGGTAAACTGTAAATAAAACTTCATATGGTTTTCTTTCAAACACAGCTTTCTTTCTTCAATTCTCCCATGTAGTATTGGTTTTTCAAAGTTGCCTGATGGTGCCTAAGCCCATTCAAAATTCTCCCTGCCTGCCTGGTGAACTCCTAGTTGCTGCTTGTCTCTCTAACATCTGAGGCATTCACAGAAGAGCTCTTTTTGTACTTAAATTAAACAATATGTGTTAGCGTTCTTTTTACCAATTATTTACATCTGAAGGTAAATGGTTGCATTTTATTTTGGGACTCAGCAAACTTGTTGATCATACTTCTCGTGTTTTAGTTCATTTTCATTTGTAAATAAGTTGTAAAAAACTTAATCGGCTTCCTTCTACTTCACAATCATATGGGTTTCAATGTTCTATCACAAACATTTCCAGTAAAAAAACAAAAAAAAAATTAAAATGTAATAAAGTTTATGGGTGAAGTCTTACATTATGTTAATACTTCAACAGGTATAAACTCTTTGGTAAGGTTCTGTACAGAGTAAAGACTGACAAAATATTAGTATTTAGTGAAGAGTCAGATTTTTTTCTGCCTGTATTTTTTTTTTTCTTAAATGTTGCTTCACAACTGAAGTGCAGCCTGTTGTAAAACCTTATTAACTCATCTTCTGTCAGCTGTTTGCTGAGGCCTGTCTGAGGACGCTGTGTGTTGCGGTTCGATCTGTTCCTGAGGCATTGTGGGAGCAGTGGAGTAAGACTCTGGCCCTGTCTGCTGCCATGGCGACCTGCGAGCATGACACCCTGCTGGAGAAGCTGTACGATGAGATGGAGAGAGATCTGCTGGTGCTGCTCTGTCTCTTTCCATTTGAAAACATGTTATTGATCTAACCAGCAATGATAGCTTGACTTTTTTTGTTGTTATTATTCTAAGCAATTTCTGCATTGTTTTTCAAGAAAGAAACTTTATCTTGTAGCATTTAAACTCATTTTATTATTTTGAAATCTATCATAAATAATATTTAAAATTGCTTGAACATAACCAATGTTGTAGCTTCTGGGGGTGACGGCAATTGAGGACCGGCTTCAGGAGGGAGTTCCTGAGACGATCGCTCTTCTTCAAGAGGCTGGGATTAGAGTATGGGTGCTGACTGGAGACAAAAAAGGTATTGGGAAAATTCATGGCAAGAATGAAGAAAAAGAGAAATAACAGTTCATTCTGCTTTTGTTTTTTTTTTCTTCTGCCACTTGTGCCTTTAGAAACTGCAGTGAACATCGGGTACTCTTGCAAGCTCCTGCACCCTGAAAGCAGATTACTGGAGTGGCAGGAACTTAGGTCTGCGTTCATACACGAAATATAAAATAAAAGCAAATAGCCCAGGAACACTCACACGCACATGTTCTTGATATCCCATTGATCATTGCTTGTTTTGCTCACGCAGGCAGATTCTCCAGTCTGCAGACCCACAGGTCAGCTTCTTCAAAGCCAAGCAGACAGAGCTGTGGGCTACACACAAGGAGATGGCAAGAGCAAAAACTTCTGTGGTCCTCACCGGATCTGAACTGGTAAACTGCAGCCTACACAGTAAATAAAAAACATATAATATTTTCATAGATCAGTTTTTGTCTGTGTGGTGTGTGTGATTCTCTGTTGAAAATGCGCGTTGTTTTAGATACACAGGGTTTAAAGGCATGCAGATTTCGATACACGTATTTTGCCTTGTACTTATTTCAAAGGGGACTTGGAAATGTTCAAAACCCAACATAAGTGTGTAATTTTGCACTTGCTAGAACTTGTACTCGTCACACACAACCAAAATGAACAATGGTCTTCCTTGATCTGACCATTGTAATGAAAGGAAAAACCACTGGATAAAAAATGTGATATCCAGAACACATTATCGAAAACTGTCAAGAAAAGTCAAGAAAAAAGACATCAAGCACATTGTGGAATCACCTGGTGAGTGGGTCAAGCTTGTGGTCAGGAGCGGTTATCTCGCAATCCGAAGGTTGCTGGTTTGATTCCAGCTTCTTCCTCTTGCATGCATCTTATTAAAAAAATCTAATCTTTGCAAGTTGTCAAATATGTCAACTCATAAAAATATCCCTTTCTCACTATTTGTAGTTAAAACTTTAATAAAACACTAATCTAAAACACATTTGCAAGTTTGTGGTGAACTCAGAAAACCTTTTTGTCCCCTGATTGCTGTTCTCCATCAGCCTGAGCAGTCATGCCTCTTTCCCGCAGCAGCTCTGCTGGAATTTGATATTCAAAGAGCATTTTTATTGGATGCAACATTGACGACTTTTCCTGAATACAAAATGAGACAACCTTTGCTTTTACTACCGAACGTACCTATAAAAACCTTTTTTAGTGCTTTAGCCAAGTTTTTATGTCAAAGTCAGTTTCTAAGCTGCGTGATTGTGTCTGTCCCCAGTCAGAGTTTGAGGAGAGACCAGAGTGGGGGGCCTCCTTCATGAGCCTGGCGGAGCAGTGTCAGTCAGTGCTGTGCTGCAGAGTGACGCCTGCTCAGAAAGCTGAGATTGTGAAGTTGGTCAGGAAGCACACTGCCTCGATCACCCTGTCCATTGGTGATGGAGCCAATGATGTTAACATGATCAAGAGTAAGTTTTGATCATCAGTAGCAGATTAATGGGGGTAAAGAAAACACTGCACTCATTTTGCTGTGTTCGTTTTACCATGTTTTCCACATCATCCCATCAACACCAGCGGCTCACATTGGCGTGGGGCTGGCTGGCAGGGAGGGAGGTCAGGCCGTCCAGAACGCAGACTTTGCAGTGTCCCAGTTTAGATTTTTGCAAAGACTGCTGCTGGTCCACGGACGCTGGTCCTATCGCCGCATCTCCCTCTTCCTGTGCTACTTTCTGTTTAAAACCTGTGGTTTTGCCCTTGTGCACATTTGGTTTGGGATCCTTAATGGCTTCAGTGCTCAGGTTTGGAACACACTCACAAAGCCATATGACATTATGCCTCATGATGGAGAGACCAACCATAATTTCCCCACAGTCTCTGTACGAGACATGGTTCATCGCTCTCTACACCGTCTTCTACACTGCAATGCCGGTGATGTGCATGGCTTTTTTTGAACAGGTCAGTCAGATTTTAATTTTTTTTGCTAACCACACAATAGGATAAATATGAAAAATAATTGCTTTTTTCTTTAATAGGATGTGAGTGCAGAGAGCAGCCTGAAATTGCCTGAACTGTATAAGAGTGGACAGAAGAAGGAGCTCTCCAGCCCCAGAAAGCTTGTCACGTATCTTCTGTATGCCGTCTACATGTCACTTGTTCTCTTTTTCTTCCCATGTGGAGTTTTCTACAACACGGCCTATGATTACCAGACCATGGCGGTCACTGTCTCGATGGCTGCAACCTTCGCTGTTACAATTGAGGTCAGGATCGCTTTTTGTCAAAAGTAACTTGCACTTTGCTTTGTTACAACCATTTGTTGTTTTATTGGGATGCTATTCTTTCCATGAAGTAAAGAATATTTTTTAAGCAGATAGAAAATCGTAGAAAGATTGAATTATTGTTTTCTTTTTTTAGAAAAGAAAAAGAAACTGAAAAGTGCACCAGCATAGCCAGTTCCCTTCAAATGTTACAATCACTAAATGAAGTCTTACAGCATTCAGTTTAATCTTCTGTACCAGAATCATACAGCAGTCAGGGAAGAGCCTTCTCTCCTCTTTGTCTTTTTTTTTTTTTTTTTTTTTTTAGCAAAAAGCTGTACGGATAACTTGCTGTTCATTTATTGATGGAGCGCAGACAGTTTCACATTTTCTGGCAGATTTTGTCTGACAAAATATTTTATCCTTTTATTCATTGTTTGTGCATGCTCTAAATAGTTGTACAACTAAACCCCTCTGTCTGATAATATCTGGAGTAATGTAAAGTTATCTTTTTTCCGAATTTGAATATCCCACAATAAAAATAACATTTAAAAAAAACTGTTGCATCTCTTTTTCACAGGAAGCGTCTTTTCACTCTTGCTCTACACATAAATCCAGACTCATTCTTCTTTGTTTGTTTCTTCTTGTCAGATTGCGATACTGACCAAATACTGGACAAAGTTCAACGTTGCAGCTCTGTGCGTATCGGTGGTTATGTTCTTCATCTGTACCAGAATCACACACAGCACCCGCCTTTTTCAGAGCTCGCCCGCCGACTATTTTTTCCTTGGTATTTTATTATTATTATTTAATTTTTTTCAGATTTTTCTCATTACTAATTCAGTTTTTAATTTTGCCTGGTGTTACCCTTAAGGTGCATCCAGAGAACAATCACATACAATGCAAAGAATAAGCTAACAAACAAAAATGTTGTTTTTCTATAATTATTTTGATGTTTGTGGATAAATTGGTTGATTTGTTGGTATTCCAGCGGTCAGTTTTGACTGCTGTGCTTGTTTTCCCCCAGGTGTGTCTGAAAAGGCCTTCATTGATCCAGTGGTGTGGCTCACAGCTTTGCTCACAGCTTGGGCTGCTGTTCTGCCCTCAGTTACGTCTCACGCCTTCAGTGTCATTCTCAGCATGCGCAACAAACACAAGGTGGGACATCTTTGGGCATTTGTGAGAATACACAGCCGACTTTTCAATAGAAGAGCAACAGAAATGTATCATTTTGCAAATTCTGATTTTTCTTCGGGCTTGTAGTTTGTTGTTCAATGTAATTTCCATATTAAAAGTTTTTTTTTAAATGTGTGAAAAAGCATAAAATAAAGACATTCATCAGAGAACACAAATATCACCAGAAGATAATCATGTTAGAAATGGAAAAGTAGTTAGAAATCAATCTGTGGATAATTCGGCTCAGATTTTGAGAAAAGACTAGTTTGTGTTGTGGCTAATGTGGGAAATCATGAAGACTGGTTGTTGATTTATTGATAAAGCAACGGATGTCAGCAGACATTTTGTTCTGAGGTGATACAAAAAAACCCCGCCAAAACTTCAGTAACATGCGTTTTCTTACTTGAGAAATTGTGCTCACAAACAACACCCACGGTCTCTTGATGCTCCTGCTGCTTACTCACTACTGTTCAAATGATCATGTAAGCTGTGGCAAGAAGTGTGTATTCTTCCTTCATCCTTCAGGCTCTTCCTTCCCTTGGCATTATGTTTCCAACTTGACTTCAAGGAAAAAGTATTTCAAACAACAACACTACCGTCTTTGTGAACGAGGATAAAATCTGCCTCCTTCACCTGTTTTGTTTCTTGAATCTCACACACTTTTTCCTGATTTGGGGAAAGTAAAAGTTGCTAGTCTGCTTTTGAGGGTGTTGGTTTAAAAAAATAAATAAATCCCTGAAATGTTTTTCTATGTATACGTGCAGATACACAACTCATCCCCTCCTCCAGTGGAGCTGAGGTCAAGGTTCGCAAGAGGGTCATCGCTCCGTCGGTCATCGTACGCCATCTCTCAGGATGCCGGACCCGGGCGGCTCATTAATTCAGCGACTAGCATCCAGAGAGCAGAGGTGTTGGAGGAAGAGAAAGTATCTACAAGTAAAAAGCTATGAGATGTTTGAGGTCGAAGTCTAAGCAATGCTTCTGCATTGCGGTGTGCCAAAGTGCTTTCAGTCATTCTATTTCTGAGTCAGAGTAGATCCAACGTGAGATAAGCAGTTGAATGTGGTGCCCCACAGAGGGACTGGGAACTTTGTATCTGTTACAGAAGATCCGATGTAGGCTTTGCAGGTGAAGAGGTGTGGAACCCTGAATAACTTTTTAGTCAGGTGATTTATAATTGATTAGTGATCAGTCCAGTCTGCATTCACTCTACTGAAGCATGAACAATTTGTTGCAGAGCTGTGTAAACTGACCTGGTCGTGGATCAGAACCAAAAATTTTCCAAAAATGGGAATAGCATGCAATACATCTTCAGTTAGTAATACAAGATGACATAAAATCCTGCACTCTATTTTTATTACAGTTTATCTCTACAATTTATGAAAATACTTCAACAAAAAATAGATTGGCTACTATTAAAGAATACAGAGATTAAATGGCTTGTTTGCAGGTACAAAATGGAAATAGGAATGGATTAAATTGTGTGTATAGATAAGAAATCAGAGTAGAAATTGGCAAAAAGGCAAAGTGACCAGGAACCATTGCTGTAGTTCCTCTGCCTGGTTTGTTTGTCTTTATAAAGATCAATTTAAGGTCAGATTCCATTGTTTCTGCATGAGTAGTGAGTAATAGTTACAACTTTTTATCGGAAAACTGTAATATTAATTGCCTTTCATATACAACTAAATCTCTGTATTTTAAAAAGGAGTATGGCATTTTAGTATAATTCATTTGGCCCCGTTTTACTAATAAAACTATTATATAAAACGTACTTGTCTTTCAATCAATCCACACACAAGAAATCAACAACCCCACTTTGTTTTACAATTGTTTTATTTGTTAATTTATTTCAAAACACGCAATTTACCCATATTATCCTTTTAAGATTTTTTATTTTTCTGTAACAGTTATTACTCAGGTTTTTTACCTTCTCAAGAGTCTCAGCTAGAGTGAAACTAAAAGTCCTCCACAGGCTCTCCGGCTTCTGCAGTGGGAGGAGGATGGGAGAGAGGCTTTCTGGTCAGACGTGAGCGGGTTGCTTCCCCGTTTTTCTACGCGAATGGATGTGTGTTTGTGTTATACCAGGCTATGGGTGTCTACATGTGTGCGTTTAAGTGCAAGATGTGGAATGTCCCACATGGCCGGGTAAATCACAAGACCCGTAGAGCAGCCCAGAAAGATGAGTATTGTCTTCCAGGTTTGGCAGCCAGATTGTCACACCTTTGATTTTATCTTTGGTTTCAGAAAATGAAAGAAAAAGAAAACGCTCTCAAAGGGGCAGATTCACCCTCTGCAGCATGTGCCTATGTCTGTTTGTGTATCTGTAAGTCTGTCCGAGTGCAGTACAAGCCACCGTCTCTCCAGACGACTTTGTAAACTCGAGTAGGAACAATGTTAAGTGTCTTTGCATTGATTGTGGCCCTTCCTTGGCGCTGGGGACAAAGACAGTCAAACATTGTGGGACAGCGGAGCCATGATGAGTGGAAGGGAGAGGGAATGGGGAAGGAGGAGGGTCAACTTGGAAACATCAGCATGGGCTCCATTTTGGCGTCAGTGGCAGTTTGGGGCTTTTGTAGTGGAAATACGGGGTGCTGCAGTGCTGCTTCATCCCTGGCCGCTCAGGGCTAAAACTAGCTGAGCGACTGGTGCTGCTTCACCCTCGTTCAGCTCATGAGACGGGCGGGATGAACAGAGGTGAAGGGTCAAACTGTCAGTGCTAAAATGTAGAGTAGGGGGTGGCCGGGGTTTGAGGGTTATACACTCTGACCCAGCAGCAACGATTAAGATTGGGGAGGGTCAGGTGTTTGCATAGTTCTCTGTGCAAAAGCCACCAACCGGAGCCATTTTTATTTCCTCGCGGCTGGCTACATCATCATTAGATCAGCAGGAGTCAGGCGGTGGGTGATAGGAAACAAGGTCTTTGCACCGCAGCTCTCTGGTTTTTGTACTCCCCCATAGAGGCAGGAGATGAGGCAGAGCGAAGAGCGAGAGAGGGTGAAAAAGTGAGAGTTCTGCCAAGAATGGGGTGAAAGATGACTATATCTGAGTGAGTCGGGGGGCCGGGACGAGAGGGGGCAGTTGTTTGGCAGTCGCACACTGCAGTTCGCCACAATCCAGAGAGCCTCTTCTCCCGTGATTTTTGCTCTTCTATCCTCCCCTTCCTCCTTCCCACTGGCCTGCCCTCTCTCTACCTTTTTTCTTGTTTTGAAACTGATTGTCTTCTACCATCACAAAGACACTTGGTTCTGATTGATTAACAGGTAACAGAAGAGGGAGAGCACAGTGTGACTGGGGGTGTCTCTACATCGGCCCCGCCAGGGCAACCCGTCACGTCCAGTCGTGAGACATCGCCCCACGCGACATGCTGTTTGACAGCAAACGCGGGAAACGGTCCAGGCCGGACGCCGGGTTGCCACGTGGTTCCGCTGTTGGTTGGTCAGTCAATCGACAAGAAATGGTTTGAGATTTTTGCATGACAAATATTGCAACCCATAGCAATGGAACGTGAAATAGAAAAAAAACACCGTCTTCCACAAAGGTACAAATGAACACATATACACAGATTGACGAAAAAAGCATGTAGACAAACATACAGGCATATTCAAGGCCACTCGGATCGGCGTGTGTCCCTCTGATTAACTCCAAGTAAACAGCCAGTCTTTGGAAAAGCAGGACACACATTCCGAGACCCGAGTGTGGACCACGAGCTGAGGAATGAAGATTGAATGCTATTGATTAGGGAGGAGACAAGTTTGACCTCCCCCAGCACACACTGCCCCCTACTGTCTGGATTTATATACATCAAAGAAACATTGGGGGGAAGGAGGGGAAGGGTTGCAACAACACATGCACACAACCAGTGAATCCAACAGTGACGGAAAGTCTAAAAACAACAACCCCTCCAACGCCTAAAACCCAAATACCTCCCCACCCTTTTTTTTTTTTTTTCTGGCATTTGTTTTGATAACCAAAATATTCCCCCACCCCGTCTCCGCCCACTCCAAAGTCTTCCTATCCTCTTCCTCTCCCCACAAAATCACAGGTCATTCCTGTTGGTTTCTATACAGTTATACAATATCCATGCACAAAATAAAAGGAAAAAAAAGTGCACCTTCTTCTCAACAGGAGGCGCTGGTTTTTAATTATCTAAGAACATCAGGAGCACTTGAACACACCCAGGAACCTTTTAAAAGTAACGGTTTTATCTCTTTTTTTTTCCTTTTTTTGCATTTATTTTTTCCTCAGAGAAAAGACAACTAAAAGGCAGAAGAAAGCTAACAATGAATGTAAGGTTATTCCTCCTTTGGTTTAGCATCAATTTTTTTTGGTTCAAATGTCTGTTTTATTTCTTTGAATGTAGCTGTCTGTGAGAGAGCTTGAAACTACAGTGCCTGGCAAAAGTATTCACACCTCCTGAACGTCAACTTCAATGCATTTAATCTGGATTTTGTTTGATAAAATGTACCAAACAACTGAGAAGTGGAATTTGCAACACAATACTGACAAGTGTTGTGTGCTAATGCATTCAACCCCCCCTTACTTTGACACCCTTAAAATAAATTAATTGCAACACAATTAGGTCTCCTAAAACAAGCCATTCTTTGAAGGCCTCAGAAATTTTCTAGACAACATCAATCAGCAAACAGATCTGGATGTAGCTGGACCAGGTTTAGAGTACAAGAAATTTTCAATCCATATTCTGAAAATGGAAAGAGCATGGTACCACTGCAGACCTCCTAAGACGTGGCCTTCTATCTTAGCTGAGTAGGAAGGCAAAAAGCATTTATAAAACAAGCTGGCAACTGGACTTTCTGGCTAACACTCAGAATTGTACATAGGGCAGAAAACAAATTCTGGTCAAAGTTGAAGGGAAAATGAATGAAGGAAGAAAACAACAGGTGTAAATCCTAAAGGACAGGACAGCAAAATATTTGAGACTGCATGGTGCAGAACAACAAATTAAAACGTATAGAAAGCTATAGTGGATTACTTTAGGTCAAACAGTAATCATTTAGCCAAATTTGCTGAGATGTGATTGCGTTTCATTGACACTCTTTGTCCGAACTAAACTTGAGCTATTTCGCAAAGAATAATGGGCAAAAATTATTCTTACTTTTTAAGGAGTAAAAGGTATTGAGTTCATTTGTCAGACTTTTCAGATTATTTGTGAAAAAGATCCACTTCCACCACATAAAAAGCATTAAAGTTTGTTTGTTGTCCATCCATCCATCCATTTTCTTTCACCCTTGTCCCTGTTGGGGTCGGGAGTTGCTGGTGCCGATCTCCAGCTGCATTCCGGGCAAGAGGCGGGGTCACCCTGGACAGGTCGCCAGTCTGTCGCAGGGCAACACAGAAACAAACAACCATGCACACACATAGGGAGAATTTTGGAAAGACCAATTAACCTGACAGTCATGTTTTTGGACTGTGGGAAGAAGCCGGAGAACCCGGAGAGAACCCACGCATGCACAGGGAGAACATGCAAACTCTGTGCAGAAAGACCCCAGGCCGGGAATCAAACCCAGGACCTTCTTGCTGCAAGGCAACAGTGCTACCAACTGCACCACTGTGCAGCCCATTTGTTTGTTGTAATGTCTCAAAATGTGAAAATGCTAAAGGTGCGTGAATACATTTGCGTGCCACTGTAAGGCTCTCGCGCTTCTTCTCTCTCTATCCTGGCCTTCACTTTTGTCTTTTCTTTTTCTCAGCTAGTCCTCCACAGAAACATTCACAATGTCTTTTCCTTTTATGAAAACAGTAAGTACATGCCGTAGCAAAAAACAAACCGAGAGAACGTACGAGAAAAATAAGCAAACGGATAAAAGGAATTCTTTTAACAGTATAAAGCTTCAAGTCACAAGTTCGAAAACTAACTATCATAAGTATCATAGTTTCATAATCATCGTTATCATTAGCATTATTATTTTCAGCTTTAAATTACATAAAGTTTACATGAAAGGTTTTTGAGGTATTTCAGAATTAATTGTCAAACACATGCCTACCGAGTCTTGGCACTAGCCAGGGGGAAGTGTTGTCTGGACGGACAAGGTGGAGGGAGGAAAGAGTTTCGAGTCTTCCACACTTTTCCAGTGCAGCCTCTGTGCTTGCACGCAGTGGACTGTTGGTCACTTGAAATAAATGCAGATGGTCCGAGTGCGTAAACCCGGCAGCCTTTTTTTAGGCCCCCTCTTTCTCTGTTACACAAAAATATCTCTGATGCGAGAGGGCTAAAAACGGCCGAGAGCCTAAGCAAGTCGGGCAGAAGAACGGGGGGAAAAAATTCTGAAAGACTGGCGAGCTGAGAGATGATTAACAATACAGCAACAAAGACTGAAAGATTGAGGAGTAACACATAGGTTTGTTTCAAATAAATGGTGTAGAGAAAATGTTTTATAGACTTACTACGTGATAAAGTGCTTGTATTCTAGTGTATCAAGATGGAAAGTCAATATGAGAGAAAATGCTGACACAGCCCCCACTCTGTGTCCCTCTCTTTGCAACCCCCCCTCCTCTCGCCTCTGTCCATCCAATTATGGGTGCATTGTCTGTGTGAGTGCATGTTTGTGAGAGAGCGTGCATGCATCTGCGTGACTGCATGTGTTTTATGTGTGCGCACGCACGTGTGTATATGTGTGTGACCAGTGCAGTCCCACCCGTGGTTGAAGGGAAAAGGCACTCAACTCTGTCTGCAAGGCGACCACCTCCTCCTAAGTGGCACGATGCAGTCTGACTGCACTGTTAGAAATGGATGTAATGTGCGTCTTTAATACTTGTCAGTGTGTGGCGTTTTTTTTTTTTTTTTTTTTTTTGTGGGACAAAAACATTGGGAGGGGTTTTGGTTGATAACATTTTTTTTTTGGGCTGTGTCCCCCTAGGCAGTTTGCGACTGGTAGGCTGCAGTATCTTTGGTATTAGTGGCGGTTTCACAAACCACTCAGCTTAGTGAGGTAGCCACACTGGTTCTCACTACAAACAAATGTCATTTTGTCAGCCTCATAACTATAGAGCTGAGTCTATCTATCTATCTATGGTTACTGAATTGTACTAGTCGATTTTAGCTCATCTTCCTTTGGCGAAGTTGACTCGCTGCTTACAGCAGCATGGTGTTTAGTCAGTGCCCCCTCCATCAACTCCTCTATAGTGACCATTTGTTATCTAATCTGCACCGCTAATCTGACTACATTGTTGGAAATGCTACAGTTGCATCTTAAGACCACACAGATAACTATTAACCCGCCCCACCCGTCCCCCTCCGACAGAGCGAACCGAGTCAGCCAGGACGTTCTGAGGTCACGTTTTGTCCCCCCGTGTGTTCTTGAGGTTCATCTAGAGAGTAGCACAGTTCTGGCATGAAACGCCAGAAGAGAGAAAGCGTCCATCTTTTCTTCTTCTCTGCAGCTTCCCTCTTTTTTTGCCTCTTCTTCCTGCAAATGTCTCCTTCAAGTCTGCAAAAAAAAATAAATCCTTCAGCAGACCAAGTCCTTGTGTCCCCCTTTTTCTCATTTTAAAAAGTCCTTCCTTTTTTGTTTTTTTGTTTTTTTGTTTTTTTGATTTATCAACAAGGTGCCTTACGTATGCACAACAGAGCACAATAGTAACAAGAAATAGAAACTTTGTGTCTATGGTACTAATTAAATACCCGCATCAATATAGAGAGGAAGAGAGAAAGGGCGAGGGCCAATGGGATTAGATTAGAGGGACGAAAAAGGAGGTAGAGAACCAAAGATTGAGTGAGAAATTTGTCCAGTTTTGTGTTGGTGCCTTTTTTTTTTTTTTTTTTTTTTCCTGCTTTATTGATTTGAGGTTTGGGTTTTGCCGTACAATCAGATTCTTTTTTTTCCCCATTTGTTTTTACTAAAAAAAGTTTATCTCAATTCAGTTAAAAGCTGATTGTTTGTTGCTATGGCACACACTGCCCTTCATCATCAGTGAGGTGCACTGTAGAGTGTGTTGACCTTAGTACCGTATTCTCACATTAAGGCAGTAAGCATTGGCACTGTTTTGTCATTGTGAGTGCGTTGGTTTGCTTTGGGTTAGCTACTGATTCATAACCATAAGGTTTACATTAAATTATCAGTTTCAGAGATATTTTTTTTTCATTTTTTTTGCAAACAGATAAAATGAATGCAAAATATAAAGCCTCCAAACTAAAAGAATAGAAAATTTTAACCTCCAATGAGTCTGTCTCGCCTCTCTGTTTCCCCCTGATGCACTTCTCTCTCCTCCGTTTTCAGTAGTAGTTTTTTTTTTTCTCATTTGTTAATTCCTGCCTACATACAGTGATTCCCTGCCTTTGCTAAATCCCTGCACTTTTTTTTTTTTCCAGCGTTCTGCTCAACCATCCCTCCCCCCCTTCCTCCAGCTCTACCAGTGCTGGTTGGATGAGGAACAACAATAGGATAATGGTTAGCTATTGATCCACCTTCAAAGAGCTGCGAGGGCCTGAATGTGTTGTGCCGTGACTTCTCCTCAGCATCTAGTGGCTCTTCCCTTTCTTCCCTCTCCTCTGGTCTGTATTCTCCCACCTAGACCCTCTCCACCCCCCACCAACCTTTTTCACTCTGCTGAGTACGGGTCTCTACTGTCAACAGCAGGGGGCACTGTTGTTCTGCCAGTGCAGACAGGACTGGGATGGAGTGGTGTGCTGTTGGTTTGCTGCCTGCTGCTCTGGAGGCCTTTGTGTGTCGTCTTCTGTGTGCTCCTCTGCTTTTTTTTTTTTTTGTTTCCTTTTTTTTTTTTTTTTTTAATATGCAGCTGTAATGTAGTTTGGCTGGATGCCCGAGCGTGTTGTTGTCATCGTTCGGTTCCCAGTTATTGATTCGAGCTCCCAGCAGAACAAAGAGCATGTCCAGACAACGTGCCGGCCTCTCCTTTTGGTGAGGGAACCTCAGACTCTATACGCTCAGGCTCGGAGTAACAATGACATCTCTCCCTGCAGGCCCTTTGACATCTGTGCAAAAATATAACCTGGGCCTGGAAGAGGTGAGGATCTCCTGCTGAACGTCTTGAGTTTCACCTTCAGGAGGCAGGAAGGGGAGGTGGGGGTCAAGGAGCCACTTTCTTCGTCTACATCGATTCATTTTTCAATTCATTAGTTTGCTGTATGATCAGCCTGAGCTGCTCTCTGAAATGGCTGGCCATCAGGGAATACCTTTGGCTGAGGAATGAAGGAGACTACGGGGGGAGAGGGAGCAAAAAGGGTGGAGGCGGAGGCAGAGAATTGGAAAGCCTTGTTGTTTTTTTTTTTGTTTGTTTGTTTTTTTCCACAGGCTGCACTGTTTTCTTTACGACGGCCTTCTCTCCGTCTCACCGCGTGTGAATGTGCAGGATGGGGCACTGATAATAAGGCTGTGTGCTGTTGTCTCGTCAGATTTATTGCCGTTCTTTCGCCCTTGTTGCTTCCACAGAGAGGGCATGAAAAAGGAGGCAGACACAAAGGAGGTGAGTTGAAGGAGGAGGCTGGCAAAATGTAGAAACCGTCCAAGAAAATGATCAAATCTTTGGTGTCTCTTTGCTTTGTCAGATGTAAAAATTTCTCGAAACAAACAAAAAAAAAAGTCTAAATCAATGATTGTCCTTGTGTGAGTAGAGCAGAGTGAACCTGACTTCACACCTCACCTCTTAAGATTCTGCTTCTTCCAGGTGAGAGCTTGAGATTTTGACTGACAAGAATGATGATTGCATGGCACGAAGGGTTTTTTTTTTTTTTTTCTCCCAGGCAGTCCAGGGTCAAGGTGGGGTCATCAGAGACAGGTTTCACAGCCACCTCCTTGTGACGCCTGCTGCTCCAACCTGGTTCCCCAGCCCTCTTTGAAGGCCTCCTATTCCTCCTCCTTCTCCTCTCAGGCCTTGGAGAAGGTGGTGGTGGAGGTCCCCGGCTGCCCGGGGCTGGCGCCGTGGTCGTCGTGCCAGCGGTCCACGCAGCGGCGGCGTGCGTTCATGAAGAAATTGCTGACGGTGCTGAGCTCCAGGCCGAGCTGCTGGGAGATGGTGATCTGCATTTCCTTGGACGGGCGTTTGTTCTCCTTGAAGATGGCGATGAGCGTGCGACGCTGCAGGTCCGTGAAGACTAGACGCTGTTTCTTGGGCGCTGTGTTGCGGTCCTTGTGTTGCTCCTGTTCTTTGCGCTTGCAGGCTTGGTTTGGGTGGCAGCGGTGGGAGGGATGGCGATGAGAGCGGGAAAGCAGAGGAAGGAAAGAAAAGGAACAAACAAACAAAAAAACAAGGTAAATACACAGCAGTGGTTGTTTTTAACAAAAAGAATTGGTGGAGGTGAATAAAAGTAACCGCCTTGCAAATGTATTTATGCATTTAATTTAACTTTTTTCACATTTCGTCATATTTCCACCACAAACACCACATTGTTTACTGATACGTCATGGGAATTACCAACACAAAGGCATGTGTGATTTTAAAGTGAAGGAAAAATTATGTGTGGTTGTCTATTTTTTTTTTTTGACAGTTAAATGAAAGGTGTGGTGAACATTTGGATCCAGCCAATTTTACTCCAGTTGCATCTGTGATTTTTTTTTTTTTTTTTTTTTTTTACCACCATAACTTACAAATAAATTTTTCCTTTTGCTCTTTGCACAACAGCTCGACGATAATCAAACCGGAGGGAGAGCGGGTGGGAATGTCATCTATTAGGCATTCTCTGTTCAATTCAGGTCTTGACTTTGACTACGTCATTCTCACACATGACTATGTTTCATTAAAATCATTCTGTTGTAACTGTGTCTGCATGTTCTGCGTCATTATTCTACTGAAGGAAAAACCTCTGCTGTACACTCAAATCTTTTTTTTTTCCTTTTTCCTTTTTCTATCAGCTCAGTTTCCCTGCTCTGTCCCTTTTGAAACGAGGCATCCCCACAGCATGATGCCTCCACCACCATATTGCATGGTGAGTATTGGCTTTTGTTTTGCAAGCTGGCCAAAAAGTTGCTTCCCCCATATGGCGTGCGACAAACCTAGAATGGTACTTCTTCAGAGTTTCTTTTAACAATGAGGTTGTTTTTGCTTCTTTTTCACAGAGGCCATATTCATTTATATCTTAATAGTTGTACTGGCAGCAGAGTCTCAAACCTGCGCAGAAATTTCCGAGGCTTCTTGACGTCTTCTCTAATCCATTCTGGCATTTTATGAGGACAGCAATGGCTAGAATAGCATTCTGTGAGATAATTTAAGCTCGGAGGGTTGTTTTATTACATAAATGTGCTTTAATCGTCCTCACAACTGCATCCCTAACCCTGCCTACTGTTTTTGTTGATCTTCATGGTGCTGTTTGTTCACTAAGTTTCTCTTTCTACAGCTTCTTTCATACTGAGAACAAACCGGCTCTCGGTGACATTTGACTGTATCAAAGTAAAGGGGGAATAAATGCAAATGCATGATGAACTTTTCAAATTTGGATGTGTAAAACAGGCATATCTTTGCAAATATGTACAAGTTTGTGGTCGTGCGTCATATAGAATCTCAATAAAACAAGTTGATGTCTCTGGTTGCCAGGAGACACGTAGAGAAAAGGAGCAAGTGGTATAAATACTATTGCAAGGGACTGTATTAACTACTACTTAGACACAGAAACTAGCCCATGCACAAGCAGCGATGCCACAGCTCTATCTCTATCGCCATATTAAAGTTGATTTAAAGCTAATCCATGCGTCCTGCCCAGTGGGAATATTCCTTCCATCCTGCGGAGTGCAGACAGGGAGCCAGCCTGCGGTGAGAGAAGGACTGGGAGGGGAGGGCAAGGCAGCGGGACTGGCTGTTGCCTGCTGGCTGGAGACACTGCTGTTTGATTCAATATTAATGCAGTTTGAGTCGCAATAGGGGACTGAGTGACTGATGCACAAAAGTAAGCATTTTGTGTGTCTCGGTGTGTGCGTGCGGGCACGCGTGTGTGAATGTGTGTGTGTGTGTGTAAATGAGAGATAGAGGAGACGGGGAAAGAATAGAGACAAGAAAATAAAAGATGAACGAGTGAGACAAAGTGTGAGTATTTGTGTGTGTGGGGGTGTGTGTGGGTGTGTGTGTGTGTGTGTAAGAACCAAAGAGGAGAGTCGAGAAGAGGAAGGAGGGGCGTTCATGTGAAGGAGAAAGCAAGATATTGACCGACTTGCTGTAGGAATTGGAGGGTGGGGGGTTCTGTAGGGACTGGGGTCAGATCCCCCCCAGCAGGTCTACAGTCTGTTACTTCAAACAGAGCCCACTGGAGCCCACTCTATAGAGCTCTGAGAGGGTATTTATAAACCCTTCTAACCCCCCCACCACCACCACCCCATCTCCTCTCTTTCCCCAAACACAAACACTTGAGAGGTGCTTGCACTGGTTGCTATGAGCCCCCTTCCCGTACACAGAGCAATTTTCAAAAGAAAAACTGTGCGCTCCTACATTTGGGAGGGGGTCCGACGGGGTGAAGGGGATGTGTGTAGTGAACACAGAAATTAATAGTTAATAGAGTGCTGTATGTGGGTAAGTGTGTTGTAACTCGGTGTACTTGAAGGAGACGTGTGGAAAGCAGCAGACAGGTGGAAAGTAAAAGGTAGGAATGCTGTAGGAGGACGTGCGTGGGTGTGCGTGTGTGCGTGCGTGTGTGGGGATGGTTAAAGCTCCACCTCTGCAGCCACATGTTCCCCCGCTGACCAAGGATCGAATCCTCCCTGAACGAACTGCGCTTCCCACTCGCCTTCCCCACCGTCTCAATTAAAAGAGAGCAAATCGGAGAGAGAAAGATGGCGTCCCGGCGGGGCCTCCACCTGCCGCCGTCCTTATTGTCTCATACTTTCATACCTCCTTCAGTAAATGTCTCTCTCTCACTGTGGGTATGTGCGTCTGGATGAATTTAGTGATGGATTTTTTTTTTCTTCTCTCCTATGCTCTTCTGCTGTGTGTGTGTGTTTTAAGGGTGGCTGTGATTATGCTGAAGTGGCTGGAGCCAACCAGTGGCTCTCTGTGTCTAATTACAGTGGAACAGAGCCCATTGATCAGCCATTGCAGTCCAATCTGTTTACTACAGATGTCTAACCTGCACACTTTCACATCCATCATCTTCATATTTCAAATCAACGCCAGTGCTAATGTGCCGCACTTGGATTAGTCCAAAAGCATTGCTTGTGTCTATACATTCGGCATATCATCGCATATAGTGCTTTGATTTATTAAAGTTTCAGGAGCAAAAAGGGGAAAAAAAGGAAGAAGAAGAAGAACGGGACAAGAAAATGGATTTACAATTGGAACAAATTCACAACATTTCTTTGGATAAAAGTTGGATTTTATATTTTCTGATTTATCATTTTTAGGGTTGCACAACATTATGACATTTTTATACTATGATAACTATATTGGTTGGGATTAATTAGAGTCTCTTTCTTTTTGCAGCATCTTGAAGCTATATTAGGTGTTCGAATCAAGAAATGTCAACGTCATTATGGCTGACTGCACATTTTATCAATGTGCAAAAATGTAATGCATCACTATTTAAAATATAACCTAACAAAATTTGTCTTGAGGCAGTCCTTTGACATGGGAATGTTGAGAACAGAGATGTTCTCCCTGGGCTTTTCCAGTCGGGTTGCAGGATTAGTTTTGTTTTATTTTCTGACCAGTATGATTTGAACATATTTGACTCATATTTTCTTTGACATTTAGATGCAAACACAGACGAAATTCAATACCACCACTAATGCCAGGAAACAAATACTACGGGGTAGCTTGTGCGATAGATTTTCTTTAGTCATCAATATGGCAATAATCTATAGCTGCACTGCCAAGAAGTGTGTATATGCCTTTTTTAAATGAAGTCAAGATATTACTTTAACTAGGTAAAATAAAAAGCAAAAACATTACACCTAGTCTCCTGATCTATCTTTCCTGTCATTTTTGTTCTTACAAGGAAAAAAAAACAAAGATTGATGGAGCAAACTCAAACCAGATGTGAGGATTTTTTTTTTCTTTCTTGCACATTTTGGCGTAGGATCATACAGATCAGGGAGAAGTTGCAGCTTGACACCCATCAGAGAAAAGCCGGTCTGTCTGGATCAAACTTCGAATGGAAGGGGATTTGTCTCCCAGCTGGGCGGCGAGCCTGAACAAAAGTCGCAGCCCAGCTGGGTCTGTTTGAAGTCCAGAAAGGAACTGTCATGTGTGACATGTCTATTCATCCTACAGATCTCTACATCTCCGGCAGCACTATGAAAATGGATAAGCTACTTTTATTGGAAAAACGTGAAGTCCTATACATTCGCTTCAGAGTCCCACTGTCTCAATTCTTAAAGCTTGCATCAAAAATGTGTGCTGTTACCGAGATCTCCAAAATTGACAATTAATTCTGCTTCTCTGACAGCTCTCTGTGTTTTGATACAGCACAGTTGTGAATAAAATGTGATATGGTGGTTACCTGGGATGTTTTTTCCACAGAGATTATTTTCTGAAAAAGCTGCACATTTATCAGATTTGGCAGTTCTTAGTTATATTCAAAGCATTACTCAAATGTAGTTATTAATGAAAATAAGATGTTATTTTATTCTCACTATTCTTCTGTTTCACTTCTTCCAATTAATCAATTCAATGGTACTTTTTAGACTTTCTCGTCAATTTGGTAAACATCCAAAATATTTGGGGGTTTTTCACTCAGTCTAGACAAGTGAGGAAAAAGTAAACTTTCCTTGAAAGTCGATTGTATTTTTCAGCTTAATTACTCTTCTGGCTACAAAAGGGGACAACGCACCTTTGCACTAAGCTGAAAAAAGTACCTAGATTCGGTCAGGTAGTTCACTATGTTCTCTTGTGGCCAAAAGAGGCATTACAAAAACAAAAACTGAACCTGTCAGAAATGATTCTTTCCATACCTGCTTTTCAAGGCTGAAGAGGAGGAGATCTATTTATTAATATAAAGAGTCAAAATTAGAGCGGCTATTGCACATGTATTTTCTTGTCTTTTAGTGGCAGAATCAAAACTGAATAAAATATGTAATCTGTTTATGACCTCTGAGATCTGGTGATTAAATGAGTTTTAGTCACTTTTGGAACATACAGGGGGTTTTTCCCCTCTATTAACCTTTCAGGGCTTCCGTAGCAAAAAGTAAAAGCCACATGCACCCGTAGTTACAAATAGGATTTCTTTCCAAATGTGTATCTAGGCTTGCTTCAGGTTTAAGCGCCTATGGGAGACATTCAAACGACAGATCAGGAGCCTTTTTTTTTTTTTTTTTGCTAGATTGTTGCGGGATTTATTTTCTTTAGCGCCTTTAAAAAAAAAAAAAAAAAAAAGGAAGCCAGCATATGAACACGCTCACAATAAATGCACCTATTTTCTCCAGAAAGTCAGCGGGAGTAATGACTGTCTTTAAATGTCTCCTCCACACAATCAGCTGTAAACAGTCCCATCTCCTTCACCGGATAGTCACGTCCCTCATCCCTTCATCGACCGGCCCGCTCGGCGCCGGTTGGCTCGGCAGGGGGCGCTCTCGTCGTGGCCCGGCTGCACTGGGGGCGCCATATAGTGCGCTTTGCCTTTGCTACAGGCGCTGGATTTAGTAATCAATATCGATCGATCGGTGAGGAAGGGGGCCCTGATTACTGAACCAAGCTCGGCGTAGAAAAGATGGAGGGGAGGGAGTTGTGGGGGGGGGAGCGAGGGGGAGAGGGGGTTGGGGGAAATCGATCATTGCAGCTTTTAGAGCTACAGTAGGCACCGAGCAGAGAGACCGACATAAACTCATGCACAAAGCAGCCCGGACGAGAGCAAAAAATCCTGGTCTGGTGTTTTCTGAGGTGCACATCCTGCTGACAGGAGAGGGCTGTGATTTCTATAACTCGCTGTATAGATCTGTGAATACAGCAGCTCACTCAGTATGAATGGATTACACACGTTTAAGAAGCGGAGATTGATCAGCAGCTATTGTTTGTCCCGGCCGTTCTTTACCTGTTTTTATATATATATATATATATATATAATGTAGGTTCTTATGATTTATCCCTCTTTTTTCTTTCACTGATGACATTAATATTCTTCGCCTCGCGACAAACCAAGCGAGGTTAAGAGAGAGGCCCTGGGTGTTCGATATCGATCGATATATTCGTGAATAATTTGTGTGTGAAATTCAGTTCGTCCAATTAATTATAGCTCGGAGGGGGAGGGGAGATTCGGAAAGGATATGAGGCGCAAAATAAATGAATATTTCGTGAAACACACGCACGCGCTCAGATTTTTGGGGAGGAAGCCGTGCGATGATCCGGCTTATTTGCTGCTTGAATCAGAAAGGAGGAGTAAATAATAATCACCTGTTCCGGCCGTGATGCTAAATATTCACAGCTGGCTGCAGATGTGAGTCCATCTGCAGCATTAATCATCTATTGATCATCGCTGCCCTTCCTGCTCATAATGAGAAAGTCAAACCGCCTAATATTGCGCCTATAGTGGTTTTCATATGAAGCGAGCACAGCCTGCGCACTTGCATACAAAATTCGCCCTCATTTATTTCCACGTCCTAAAAAAATCCTGTCCCAGAACCCGGAAGCGGCGGGGTTCCACAAGGGTTTCTGATTGAATTAATTTTCCAGCAACGTGTTTACTGGTTCCAGTTCAGTGCGTCTGTGCTCACACCACTGCAGCTCCTGTATTCTAGTGTTACGAGCAGCTTTGCTATTTAAACTCCCCCCTTCCTTTTTTTTCCTTTTTTTTTTTTTATTAACTTCCCCGCTGTTTAACATGGACTGCTGCCCTGAAGATTCATAGCAGCGCTCAGTCTATATTTCCACACGGCCATCTTCTCTCCTCCTCCCACAGAAAGTTGTTGCGTTTTGGCATTTGGTTGCAGGACAGCGCCAAGCCCTGTTTGTGTCTTTCACCAGTGGCCAGATCACTTCCAGCTCAATAGTCCTTAATGTAATGGGTGAGAATTAGTGTTAATATACTGATGAGGCGGGACAATTTGTTTGTTTGCCTCTCCCTGCGACTCAGCTGCGAGGCATTTCTTCCCACGCACTTCAATAACACTTTAACCTAAACTCAGAGAGAAAACTTAGCTCCACTTCCAAACCTGTAGTTCCTGTGCCTCTTTCTTTATAGATGAGATAAAAAAAATTAAAAAAAAAGAAAATATTAATAATAAAACAAAATAGATCGTGCATTGTTTAAGCTGTGAGCAATACAGTGTTATTTAGCGCGTCAAAAAAAAAAAGTATAATAAATAAATAAATCGTAGTGTGCTATTAGAAACGCGGGGGTGATTCAAGAAATGGCACCGTGTTAGGAAAATTCAATAATCAGTGGAGACTGCTGCCTGTGATGATCATGCTCTTATGAGGCTTCAGATAATTAAATGCACTCATCCATTTAAGCACCTGATGACTGAGAGAAGCTGACTGAAATTTTAACCTGCATATATATATATATATATATATATATATATATATATATATATATATATATATATATATATATATATATATATATATATATATATATATATATATATGTTTTAGCCACTTTAATATCTGCGTGTGTTTGTACATGAGCCGATCCGTTGTTAGGATTTCACTCTTAACTGTGATGATCATCATTGATCTGAAGTCAAATTGCTTTGACCAGTTATCCGAGGTGATTTTAATTTTCAAGGCTCTTTAATTTTCTAAAGAAGTGAAAAACCTCTATTCCTTCTTTATTTAGATGAATTTCTATGCTGCCAATAGTAGGCATTATTTATTAATCATTGTTTTATTTTGTTGAATTTATTTTATTATTTTGTTTCCGATAGCATTGATCATTTAGTCTCGCGTTCATATGACCTTCATTTTTATAAATGGGGATACGCTCAGAATTGAATTGCTTCTCTAGATCCTTAAAAATTGTAATTGCAGTGACCACAACGTTTTGTTTTGTTTTGTTTTAATATATATATATTTCATTAAAAATACTGAGAGAAAACTAGATAAATGACGAGCCTTGTGTATTTTAACCCTTAACAGCTTTAAAGTCTCGCGGGATTACATGACAGCCTATGCAAAGGTCGTTAAGTTTGAAGTTTGGCCCCTTTTTTATAATTAGCTCCACGTTGGTCTTTTTTTTTTGTTTTGTTTTGTTTTTGTGTCATTCGTATATATTTTTTTGACTAAATTTGTAGTAATTAAATTGCATTTTGCGCTATGTATTTTGCACCTTACATCTCCAAATTTCAGCGGCTGTTCGAGGAGTCGCCTCCTCCTCCTCCTCCTCCTCCTCCTCCTCCTCCTCCTCCTCCTCCTCCTCCTCCTCCTCCTCCTCCTCCAGTCTTCTGTTTTTGTCGCAGGAGAATCTTCCCGCTGATTTGCAGTCAAACGACATCGCTGCCTGTCATCCGGGAATGCAGGAGCAGACTTTTATTTTTAATATGCAGGCATTTTGTGAAATTCAATTCATTCCCCACACCTCCTGCCATGTGCAGATACAGTCGACAGAAATATATAGGAGAGTCGAGAATCATTGCGCTGATTTGATTGCATTAATATACAGGCTGCTTCTGCTGTGCAAAACAAAACAAATTGAAATATATGGACTTGTGAGTTGGCGTTGCATTGTAATAAACTGCAGATGCTGTTTTAACTTTTTTTTATTTTTTATTTTTAGTTTAGAAATCAATTTCTTCTAATTAATATATGCGACTAGATCTGTTCCAGGTATAATTTATGGGATAGAATATAGTTAATATTCAGCAGTTTATGATGGTTCTTTTCTTAATTTTGCAGATAATAAATAACAATCTATTTCATAATAATAATAATAATAATAATAATAATAATAGAAGTTAAAAACACATTTTATAAATAATTAATAAAACAAAAAATGTGTAATAGCAGCTATATTTAATTATTATTGCCTCAAAAACATATGCAGCATTAAAAACTTCCAGGGTTTGGGTTATGCACACACACACACACACACCCACACACACACACGTCTTTCTGTTTTTCCCCAAATTATTCCTGAGAACAATTGTTAGCGATTTCTTCTTTTATTTTCACCTCACAACAGCAGCAAAAATTATTAATCTCTGAATAACCCGCAGCCAGTTTGTTATTTGTAATAGCATGTAACACACATGCTTTATGGGCTCACATCGATTCATTCATCAATTGATTTCGCAGCCGTTTTGCTCCTTTGTTGATCTTTGTGGGGTTGCCCAACCGGAGTTTCGGGTTGCATCTGTGGGTACGATTAGCCGCATGTGTGTGTGTGTGTGTGTGGGGGGGGGGGCTGTGGTTTTGATGCGATCGAAGCTGCAGACAGACCTATACTCTCTCCATGCAAACCATCTGTAGGCTTTAATATTTTTAGAGAAAATTTGTTTGTTTTCAGGCTTTGAGTTTAATTAAAACTTAATTTTTGCTTAATTTGATATTTCTCCACAGAAATAATTGTCCTCTGTTCAACTGGTGCCTCTAAGGTCAGAGCGTTGCCACTTTACAAAAAAAAATTGCTTTCAGTATTTTTGTTTAACGCTGTTAAAGGACAGAATATGCCTATTTGTATTCTCATTTATGTTTTTTTTTTTAAGCTAAAGTATAATATGCAAGAGTGTCTGGAGAGGAGCAATTATTTCAATTAAATCCGATTTTTGCACCCAACATGACATTAAATTACTTTTTTTATTTTGTGGAAAACTTATCAACTGGATTCCTGCCTCTGCTCTCCGTGTAATTGCACGGACGATGTCCTTGCCTTGTGTTCTTTACCCTGCGCATTAAACAAGCCATTATCGGCCCTTTAATAAGCGATGACCTGTCAGAGCTTCAGATAAGCTCCGGGTGTGCGGAATCAGTGCAGCTTCAGCGGCGCTGCACGCTGATTTAACACATTTTTTGGGGTGATGATGGGGGTCGGTGTCCATGCAGAAAAGCAAATGCTTTATTTATTTTTATTTTATCGTATTTATCTATTTTGGAGAGAGGGGTACCCCCCCGGTGTTACGTCATGACAGACTAAACTCAATCACCACATTGCTGATGTGGACTGATCAGCATTTTAATTGCACAACAGTCTGCGCACCTCTACTTGAACTGACTCTTATGTAAACTGCCACGGATTGTCAAGGGTCAAAAGCTCACAGTCTGATTAGTTTCTTTCTTTTTTTTTTTCCCACTTCACCGTTACACAAACACAGAGCCACGCAGTGGAGGTTTTTGGTGTGGGGAAAGGCTCACACCTCGGTCGTATAGATCTAGAGGCACAGAATAGAAAGAAAACAAACAAAAAAGTAATTTTCTCAGTTCTGGAAGCATCTGGAATAAGTTTTCACATAGTAATTCACGTGTCCAGTTGATAATAATATACAGATTTGGGTTGCCTTCTGAATTAGTTCTGTGCTAATCAGTTTCTGTTTGGTTCTAGTCATGACAAATGTCAAATCTTTTTGCATAAAAAACCCCCCACTAAGCCAATCTGATGGCTGATGGCCATCAGATTGGCTTAGTTTGAAACTAAACTTCTGTGCTGCTGCATTAATATCCCATAAATAGAGTTTTTAAAAAATAGATGAACATAGATTTGTCCATGTGGTGCGCTTGGTTTTTAAATCCTTGGCACACAGTTCAATTACTCAGTGAGAAATCAGCTCAGGACTCATCCTCCTGTCTCTGCGCGCCGATCACGTGAGGGTTGAACTGAGTGACGATGATGGTAACGTCATCAAGCCTTTCAAATGATAAGAAAACAGTTTTAAATCCAACCGAAAATTAAATGAATACAATAATGTCCACAATTAACATACAAAAGCTTACCCAGCCTTGTCTTGTGTTTAATAAACTAAGAAAAAAAAAAGGTGAATCAAATTCCAAGCTGTCACGATTTGTAGACTGAAATGTTGGGAGTTTTATTGTGAATTAAAAAAAACATGAAGGAAAATAAATAAATGTGGTTGGTATTTGGCCTGTAAATCACTGATCAGACTTGGTGAAGTAATTACTGGCTAATTCATAGTTCTTGTTTGATTAATTGCTTCACCACCAATCTGAGTCATTGTTTCCCATTCAGCCCTCCAGTTTTATCTGGATACATTAAAATAAGAAAATGAGATTCTTTAAATCATAACTTAACATCTGTCTGTCTAAAAATTATTATTATTACTTTTTTATTTAAAATGTGGCTACAGCTGTAATGTAAAAAGACTGTCAGATAAATTATTCCCTTCAAGGAAGATTTTCATAATATATGGCGTTATCATAATTGAATGCTGCTAACTGAATCATTTATTTTCCCTGTGAAGTCCCATTTCATGTATATAGTAGCTGTAAATAATTCCCAAAATGTTCTGACTTGCTTTAATTAAACACATTCTCAACTTTATTGAAAATCAGTGCAAACCCAAGAATAGACCTAATTAGTAAGTCGGGGGTATAAACTTGCCTCCAAACACACCTATTGCTATTTCTTCAACAAGCAACGTGAAGTGATTAGTCCAAGGGGTCAAACGGAATAGGTTTGTGTTACTGAATCATAAAACTAGAGGTGATAAATGCACAAAAAAACCACATTAGTGGGGCTGTAGAGTCTTGTGGTGTCTTTTGACTTTGTCATTCAGTCAAGGTTCTCATATAGTTCCATACAATTTCAACTGGCTGTACTTATAAGTTGTAAGAAGTTGTTTGCTTGTTTTGCAAAATGGGTTTTCGTCCCCATATCCAACCCGCCTAGTTACATGAGGGGAGTCGCAGAGGGAAGGTCTGGTTCAGGCCGGCAGTCATGCAAGAACCACCACTGTTGTTACCACATTCTGATTTTTCTTTTTTTTTTTTTTTTTTTTTTTTTTGCGCAGCGTTTCCGCTTCAAAACACACACCTACAAGTTGAATTAATTTGATTTATTCCTGATTTATTCCCAAAACCTCCCAAGTTTTTGGAGGCTTTTGTGCATGTTTACGCGCGCGCGCGCGCACTCGCCGTGCCATTAACCCTTTATTCTGGGCCGCGTGCATTGCGTTGACTCTGCCAGCAATTTGATTTAAAGGTCATTCTCTCCTATCGATCCGCTTCGGCGAGGGGGCGACGGAGCAGCGTAGGGATTGATCATCTAAAATAGAAGAGACGGGATCCGAGACTGTACAGAGTCCAGACCTCTGCAGCATTTATAATTGCTAACCACGTATCCTCGTGTGAATTGGAACCACGCGTGTGTGTGCGTGTGTGGGTGTGTGTGCGCGCACTGAATGGGGAAATGGACCGAGATGTGGAAGGCAATATCCAATCTCTATGCTATAGTCAGGCTTTTTCTCTTTTCTATTTAAATTCCATTATTTTATTTTATTTATTTATTTATTAATAAGTGTGGTCAGAGCTTGCGCGCGGGTGTGTGTGTGTGTATGCAGGACGGAGCGGTGTGTGTTGGATGTGCGATGAGTCGAAGAAGTTAAACGAGTGTGAGCCATAAATCGTCTAGTGCTGCTAATCCCAGTCTATCGCAGAAATCGAGGGGAGCCGTCAGACCTCGCAGATTTGACAGTTTCTGACCAGAGACGGTGCGCGAGCTGCGTGAGAGTTTTATTCGCGAATCTGTTTTGAAAGGTGAGCTGTTAATGGGAGGAAAGGTGTTGCACGGTGGGGATGGAGGGGGGAAGTGTGCGGTGCGGGGCGGGAGCTGCGCGCATCATGGCGCAGCTCCAGAGATGGGAAGAAGAGGCAGAGGAATGGAAATCGATAGAGATTCAGGGCCTTAACAATGTGGCGCATATATATATATATATATATATATATACGCACTCTACATCCCGATCACATACAAACATACAGGAGGGAAGAAACGAAGAGGCGACAGGCAGCAGCACATGGTAGTGCTATAAAAACTGGGGATTTGCACTGGGTTTTCTGCAGGCGTGCGTTAACAAAACGCCTTTGCAGGACGTCCACTTCACGTGGCTCCGTATGCGGTTCATTTGTATCTAAAAACATCGCGAGTTATTTGAAATATGCCACCCGGGCTCTCCGCGGTGGGTTGCAGATTTAATGATGCTGGACATGAAGTGTCATTTCATCTGGAATGAGCCGGGGATTTAAACCAAAATAGCCCCGAGGTATAACCTGCACGAAAATGGCTGTTGCTCTCCCACCAGGGGATTGCAAAGGCGATGCTTGTTACATGTGTGTCTCGGTACTTACAGCACGTTGGTGTGCTTAACGAACAAGGAGGCTCTGAAACCACAGATGCACTGTTTACGCCCCTATCCCCCCCACCCCCCAACCACCCTTCATGCATCAATTATTAAAGTTCCCCCAATCGATCATTTCACAGACCAACATCAAGCCGTTTTCTTCATGAAGAAAATCTAGATTCGGATGATTGTGCATTAAAACACTTGCTAACTTCATGTTCGACTTAATGCATTTTTAAAATAAATAAATAAATAAATGACCAAAACGTATTTTCAGCCTGTTGCATTTGGGATATATTTTTGAAAGTGTTGCAAAATATAGACGACCTTGCAGGCGGGCTCTTAGAAGAGAGTGGAGACGTGATTTAAATGGAAACCCCGGTGGGCTCGGTGCTGGACAGGAAAGCAGGATGCAGTGTGGTGTGATTGACGCGATTCAGGATTGTAATATTGATCGATGGGTGGAAGCTGTTGGATGAAATAATGGTGTTTATGGGGCCAACCAGAACGCTATTAAGGAGATACTGGTAAAACTCCAGCAAAGCACCTTGAACTGTCCTCAGCCGAGGTGCAAAGATTATTTCAGAACCACGGACAGCGCCTGCATTGAACAACAGCGTTTGCAGAGAGGTCAACACAGCGCCACGATTCAACTTGAAAACTCCCTCCCTCCCCCCGGTGATTACTTAAATGAGAAACCGATTCATCAAAATCTGGAAGCTGATTCATAAATACAAATCAAAAAGGAAAATACACTGATGTTACCACGTATTTAATAATTTGGTGATTGCTGCAGCACACCATAATTTGCATTTCAGCACCACAGACAGCGCTGGCTGCATTTAACGCTCCTCCAGCTGCGACTCAGGATACGGAGATCCAAAAGTGCCACAATTTAACAACAAAAGAAATCACCGCATTTTCACTTAAACTTACAAACAAATGCACAAATGCACAAATGAAACTTTCAAAAATGCATTTAATGTGAAGTAGTTGGGTATTTGTTTTATTGGTGCCTGTTGCAGCACTTCATGAGTTAATTTGATGTGCTGCCTTACCCATCAAAATCTGTGTGTGGCTCGCACTGCTTTGATGAAGAAAATGTATTGGCTAATCAGAAAATGATCCATAAATTTGTTAAACACTGAAAAGAAAATTACACATCTTTAAGACATAATTCCGAATTTGAATGTGCAACTAATAACTTATTGCTGTGCTTCAGAAGCAAAAGGAAATAATGCATTTATTTAATGTAATTATTGTATTCTGTCACTTCTGGATATCAGTTTCACGCTAAGACACATGTTGGTTTTATTTGCAGAGCGTTTCATTTTAAAAGTTTCAATCAAAAGCTCGAAACAAAATGGAGGTGGAAATCATCTGAAATTATGACCACCATCTGCTTGATTTATTCCAAAAATATGAACCTACCATATGCATGCAACACGTGCGTACAATGCTGGAAAGAAAGAGTGCAGGTGGAGGGGCTGAGTAAAGTATTAGTATTATGCCTGTAAGCCTGTGCAAACTGCTTGTAGTCCATTGAAACATGAATAGAGGCCTCCCCACCCCTTATTTTCCTCCATGTTTTCCCTCTGTGTCCTGAGGGTCTTGACCTGCACACCCTAGCACGTGCTGCAGCCATTCAGATGGAAATTAACCTATGCTGCTCCTTTTTTTTTCACCCAGCCCTTTCTATTATCCCAGGAAGAGTCAACTCGACATGCCACAACATATACTCCCTTCAAATATCAAAATCTGCTGCCCTTAAAGGTGGATATGGCATTACAGCATGTTGTGTTTCGTGTGTGTATCTGACGCAGGATGGAGGTAAACAAACTGCCAAGACGTCCCAACAAGTGAACTACACTCAACAGAGACAACCTGATTAAAACAAAGAAAAGAAAAGGTGTGCCTTAAAAAAAAAAAAAAAAAAAAGAAAAGAAGAAAAAAACAGCTGTCCCCTCTCCCACAACCTTTTCCAGCTCCCACCTCCCCCCTCCTCTGTCTGCTCCAGGGGAGAGACCAATGGGTGAGAGTGCTGAGGCGGGATAATTGATAGATGCACTGGCTATCCTTATCGATCAGGCCTGTATTGACCTGACCAAATACATTGAGATGGAGTGTGGAATTCAACACAGATGCAAAGACGAATTGTTTTCATCGTTAATGCGATCTTTAAACGCCTCCCAAATCTCACCTTTTCCTGTCTCTCTCTCTCTCTCTCTTACATGTACAGCTTTCCAAATAAGCTGTTTGTTTTTAAAACTGTTTATACTCCAATACTCTGAGTATTATGGAAACAGTCACACCGCTGGTATCTTTTCTAAAACTGCGAGGCACGTCTCTCCCCTCACTGATTCAACGTGAAGGACACGAGATAAGCCCCCCAAACAGTGCCCATATCTCTGTTCTGTTTTCCTTTCAGGAGTGGATTGTCATTTGAGTGTGTGTGCGCAGACACTGGCATTTTCACATTAGCTAAGCAGGGCAGCTGTATTGATTTGTGTGACTGTGATGAATTTGGAATAGTAATTTGAATTTATTGATTGATGTGGCTGAGCGAGTATGGCCCAGCCTCACTTTCAGCAACACAACCCCACCTCCCCCTTCCAATCCCCACTAACTCCCACTCCCAGCCCACATGTGCTCTGAGGATAATTGTGATTTTAAATGCAGTAAGTAAAATGTAGCTCCCAACATTTGCATAAGAGTCATTTGTCATTTTGCCCAACTGGAGTTTCCCTGGGATCTGCTGTGGTGGCAGAGTGATGCACAATAGGGTGTACTCTCATGATCAGGAGGGAAGTTTGAGGGGAGATAATTGATTACAAGCATGGCCAGCGGATCACATTAAGCTTAAAGAGTAGGCCACATGTATGAAGGGTCAGATGTGCCACAATTCAGCACAAAAATAATCCATAATACTATATTAAATAACCTATTAAATAGTACATTTGTTGAAATTGGAAGCAAAGGCATATAAGTGACATTATGATATGTGCTAAATTACAATTTACCTTTATTTAAAAAAAAAAAAAAACAGTATTCATTATTTCAAAACCTCCTTTTGTTGCAGATCATATACGTTTTTTGAACTGTTAGCTTTACCCATTGAATCGATTGGGCAAGATTAACATTTGTCTAATTAAAATGATTAACCAAAAGTGGATTTATTGGGCAGGTTAACCAGTCAATTGTTTCAATCTGTTGACAAGCAGCAAAAATTGTTTACTTCTTAGAAGACACAGGGACATCTCCTGAAAGTTTTGCAAGGGACAGATAGATGGAATTGGAGAGGGGGCCACCAAAACCAAATGCCATAAAAGCTTTCAAAAATTTCAGGAGTATTTTTTTTTATGTATGTTGCTATTGGCAGCTCATAAAATTTGGGTGGAATAAAATAAAACAATCTATTTAGTATTTTTCAAACACAGTTCTTGTGTTTATGTCTTCAAGTACTTACTTATGAAAAACAAAGGAATGAATATGCTAGATGAAAGAGAACTGAAATTTCTAATTGCTTAAACATGTTGTTCAGCTATAATTTGAGTTTGCAGTCAGACATTTAGGGGGGGTGGTAGCATATCCAGTGGCACATCTGAGTATATTGCAGCACAGGTGCTGCAAAGCAAACAAACGCACATATAACTATTCATTGAATTTAAATTTATACTACATCTAACATGGTACTTATTTATTTAACGACAGGATTGTGGCACATCTGGCCTTCCATATAGTTTGAGCAAACAAAAGCAGGGGGGAAATATTGCTCTTACGCCTTTAAGAAGGCCTTGGTCCAGCCACATTGAAATATGCAGTAGGTGTGCACTTGCACAGCTCTGTTGCTTCAGCTGAACCGGAGGTTTTATCCTGATGCCGCCAGTGGAAGATATAAAACCCCACAGCCCAATTAGCTTTAACAGCAGTGGCACTTAAAGAGACAATTGTGGAGTGTTTAAATCTTTATTTACCAGAACCCCCACTAAATACGCAAAGGAACAATTTACATGCCATTAAGCGCTTTTCAATAGGGCATTGACTGGAACTAAAATATGCCACTATATCCGCTTAATTGAACTGTTCGCTGAAATACGGCGGAGAAGCGCTGATTGACGTTTGGAGGCACAGCTCGTCTAAACAGGGGTCTTTACACAAACATCGATGAGGAAGGGGGGGGAACCTTTCACTCACATCTCCGTGGCTTTTTCGTTTTTCATTTATGTCCCGTTAATCAGGTGTTAAAAGGGGGGTTTAAAGCGAGGGCGGGGACGTGTGGGTTTCAAATCACAGTCTTAATGTGATAATCTTTGCGCAATAAAAATCGAAACGACTGATCACGGAGTGAAATCAAAACGGCTAAGCATTCGTTTGAGCTAGTAACGAGGCTACATTGCTTCACAAAAAAAAGAGAAAGAAACAGTGGTATATAGAGATATATTTTGGCTGCGGAGTGACCACGCAGGCCCTTAAATCAAATTTGGAGAGTTGATGTCCCAAAAGTGCACATGGGACACGGCGCAGGGCCAAAGAAAGACGCATCTGTTTGTGTCTCTGCCTTTCAGATCCGAATCGATCCTTTATCAGTGCGCTACACTGAAAGGGGACGCCTGGACCTGAAATATTGATCCATGAGAGGTCACGCTCCCTCTGGCTCTGGCCAGGCCTCAGACTGCACCCTTGTTTTTGACGGCTGCTAAATTGTCTGTTCACGTTTATTTCAGTTTATTAAAAGCTTTTTTTAGCGGTCAAAAATCTGTACCTCAAGCTAAAAATTGAGGTTATTTGACCCTTTTTTTTTGCGTGGGGGTTACTTATTTGAATGTGTGTTTGTGTAGAAAGGAAAGAAGGAAAAAGTCACAGGCGAGTAGAACATGCCCCAGTCTGTATCCGTGCGTAAAAGTGCTGCATGTGCGCCAAACCAAGCTGGTCTGCGGACTGCGGTCGCACATGACCCGATTCTTTTGTTTATCACCAAGCGTGTGTTTATACAGACGTGGATTGTGGCATCAATCAAAATATAGATCCCAACCCACCCCCCCGAACCCCCACAACATTTAACACCACAACTGTCATGATGAAGTTTTACTCGATAGGATCGACTAATAACTTCAAGTAATGTCTGTTTGAGCAGCTATTGGCAGTCTCGCCACATTGACTACAGATTGATCCCTCCACATCACTCAGGTTGGGAGCTGTCTCCTCACTCACCTGCAAGCCTGAGCGCTGACATCCGCTGGAACTCGGGCTCCTGCAGCCACTTCCACATCCTCCTGAACGTCTCCCGGCCGGATTTGAGTTTACTCCACGGTTTAGGGTTCCGCAGCAGGTCGGACAGAGTTCCCTGGGACCGACACAAGATCCTCTGTGCGAAGATGGCCTGCGGAATGCTGTAGCGCTTGAGCTCCGCCGTTATCCGCTGCGCCACTTCCTTGGTGTTTATCTCCTCCACCTGTCCAGACCCGGTTCCCTGGCCTCCTCCCACCACCGTCTGCCTGTCCCGGTCCGACAACATGGATCCGTTTGCCTGAGAGTGCGGATGGCTGTGATGATGGATGCCGTTCAAGGACGTCATGAGCCCGGCCCCGTGGCCCCCGAGACCTCGGGCCAGGTGCTCCTCGCCCCGGGACAGCATGGCTGCGTGGGACTCGAACCCCCCCGATGATAGCATCTTGTCGTTAGACAGGTGAGCTCCAGGACCGTAGGCGCTCAGGGTCTGCTGCGAGCCGTGCAAGGACCCGAGACCGTTGGAGAGCGGGGACAGGGGCTGTCCCATACCGGACATGTCTTTGGGGTAGTGGCCGTAGAGGTTACTCATGGAGGCGAGACTGCGGTCGTCCCTCATCAGGGTGAAGCTGCCGCTGACGTTCCCAGCCGCGAGCCGCTGGTGCGCCGGGTGATGGTGAGCATGCGGGTGAGGGTGGTGAAATTTCTCCGATACGGTGGATATGGGGGGCAGATGCTGCAGCGGCGTCAGCGTGGTGTAGGTGCTGCTCAGGCTCATCCCGGAGTCGCAGGACATGGTCATGGCCGGGTGCAGGGGCCCGGACAGAGCGTGGTCCGTGCGGTAGTCCCCAGCTCCCTCCAGTATGGAGGCCATGCTGGACACCATGGCTGACCGCCCGTGCGACACCAAGTTCCGATGCGACGCCGACGACTGGCGCGCGTGCGGGGCGTTCATTAAGTCGCCTGTCTGATGAGAGTGAGACACGCCGTGCAGATTTCCGATGTTCTCCATTGTAAGCTCCATCGCTGAAAGGATCTTTATTTCCACCCCTCTCTCTCGCCGCTCTCTCCCTCTCCCCGCTGTCGCTCTGTCTCACACTCCTTTCCCAATAAATTTTCAACGATTTCAAAGCCACGCCATTGATTGCAGCTGCTTTCTCTGCGGTCAATCCAGCATGGTTTTAAAAGATCGCCACACACACACATACACACAAAGAAAACCCCGCGCCGCCAAAAAAGCTTCAGCTCGGTGTGTGGAGTGTGTCTGCGCCTGCCCCGGATTACTCTTACTCTTCAGCACCTTCTACTATACCCAAAGCGCTGCTCTGCTCGGCTCGGCTGTGTGTATATCGACGCGCCCCTCTCGCTCCTGTTAAGTCGAGACCGAGTCTGTGCGCATGTGCGCGCCCCCGCGGGCCGTGAATCCTCGCTCTCGTCGCTCTCCGTCTGGGGGCCAAGCTGACGTCACTGACCCCCTCCCCCAGTCTTTTCCCGCCCCCTCGCACCCCCACCTTCCCAAACCCAGTGTCAAGCGTTTTGCTGTTCATGTTGCAAACTGAACCACGAATTCCCGAGAAAAGATTGCATTAGGCTCGTCAGATAAAAAACACAAAAGTGCAATCTTTTGCAGAGTATGCAACGTTTACACTCAGGTGGATAAGAAGGTCTCGCTCCTTGTTTTCTGCGATAAAAGGCGCCAGAAACGCATGTGATTGCTGTGTTGACGGTTAAATATTAATTGATGATTCACTCCAAGCCACAAGTGGGATGAGAAAATGGACTCAAAAACCAGCGTGTATTACTAAGCTGTTCATTACTAAGTCATTTTCTGTCCTCCGGCGAAAATTACTGCATACAAATCTACAGAACTTCATTTCATCATAGCCTCTAGGCTTTGGCCCCTCTTCTGCATCTCATGTGTGTTGGGACTGGCTGAGACCACCGAAGTCAAACTGTGCTCGCAACAAACTTCTCGCGCACCTTATTGCAAACTTCTTGCATGAAACCCGCCGCTCGCTCATGTCAATCCAGTTCAGCCATCCATCAGTGTCAGAGTGCGTATGGATCAGGAGCCGCGTCGATATAGGTTGGTGCGGTGCCTATTGCAGGAGCCCCGGGTATATGGGTGCAATACGGCATCTCGCACGTCCAAGATCGAGGGATTGGATTTGGTTGTGTGGGTCGTCTTGGAGTGGAAAGTAAGATCGTAAACTACATCGAGGTGGTCAAAGAGTTTAGAGAACTAGCTAGAGTTGTATTTATTTATTTGTTTTTTGTTTGTTTGTTTGTTTGTTTTTCCATTCAATATTGCTTTTGCTTCCAGTTGATTTAAAGTCAAGGCAGTAGTACCACCAACATTCTTATGATTTATTTTATCCTCATCAAATCCAACAAACCTGAAGTTTGCATCAAAGACCTCAGAAAAGGATTAAAGGCTATAACCATATAAGATTCAAAAGTATTATTTTAAATTTAAAAAAGCCCCAAAATGACCACAATTAAACCAAAAGCAAAAATAATACACAACCATTGGCTTTGTTGTACAATTTACTAAAATTATTAGTTTTAGGAATAGGCCAACCACTTATTAGTTATTTGTTTATTTGTTTATTTATTAATTCGTGTGTCATTTCTTAGCAGCCAAGGGAACAGTACAGTGGGTCTGGTTGCCTTAGAGTGTTGGAGCAGATTTGCTCTACACAAAAAAGGGAAGAGGAAATAATACAACCGCCATTGCAAAGTTGACTGTGTGAAATCAAAGCCTTAAGAGAAAAGAATCAGGTTCAGGTAACAGGTCAAAATAAAGAGACAAAAAATTGGGGGGTGAGGTGGGAGTATTGTGCATGATGATGATGATGATGATGAACAAAACAGCAAACACTTGATACAAAAATGTGCAATTTTAAATGTGCACTGTTTGTGTTTATGGAGTTGTATTATAAATATCAAATAAACCATTTACCGTGTCAGCTTGTGAACATATTCATTTACAAAAGACGAGAATCTGATGTTTATTGGCTATTACAACCCATGAGTCAGAAATTAATGCTGTTTATGTCAATAACTGATTTTGCCGGTAGCATGGTAACAGTAAAAACATCCTATGAAAAGTCTGGATTTATACAAACACATGTGATTGTGGCAGTGTAGAACAATACGACGACAATCACATCATTTCTAATACTGTGCAGCCCAATTCACATGTTACCAGTGATGTGCGGTTAGGTGTGGCGCAGGTCTGACCCGGAAAAAAACAGCCACACTATGATTAGACAGACATGAAGGCATGATAGATCTGTACGTGTTTAATATGAATTTACAAAAGAACGCAGTCGCAACAGTAATGCATATTTTGTCTATTTTGTCTTCGTTTATTTGTTCAAGCGTATAGTTCTCTTTGTCCATTGCATACACATATTTTGAATATTCACCACTCTCTCCTATAAGCTGCCTCTCCACAGTTGGCACCAGGTTGCACTGGGCTTTGAACAGATTTTGATTTGTGGGCCCATTTATTTAAAACAACACTTACAAACTCCATTATGTGGCTGTAAATTAGCCTTGGAAACAAGTATATTCCTTACACTGAATGACTTGGTCTGTCAGGTTTGTGCCTGACATGCCACTTTAAATAGAGACTCATTAAAGTCAGGAAGAAGGTGCAAAGTTCAAATAGCTCCTCAAACAAGAAATCAAAGATCATATTTATGCTTGACTTTATATTAATTTGCAGCGTATGGCTGAACTATTAAACTTGGCACTGACAAAAGCAGAATAAATTATTAAAATGGCTGGATTAAATTCTGTTAGATCAAATTCTGTCAGTACATTTTATATTTTAAAAGATTTTTTTTAAAAAGAGGTTCAAATTAGATTTAAAAAGTATGTAATTTTTGGTAAATATAGCTAAAATTTGACGGTTTGAGATTAAATGTTTGTGAGATGTCGAGGCTTCGCAGCATCTTATTGCTGGCTGTCGCACTGAGCCAGATCTGTGGTCAAATATGAAACAAAGTAAAACTTCTGAAAATATTTTATGGCCACTTATATAGTCGGTGTTGACACCCCAACTTTATAAGCAGTCACCCTCCCACGAGGGTGACTGCTTCTTTGAAATATTTTCTGGATGCGTCCCAGTTGCTCTGCAAACTCTAAACACGTTGGCATTCGCACCGGTGTCGTGTAAAATGAACCCATTAGGATTTCGACCTGAAGCTGGGTTAAAAAAAGAACTACCCAAACAATCCAGGAAGTGCATCACTTATCATCTGCAAATTACATAAAACGACCCTGATCAGTGTTTACCCACTGTTAGGTCACGGCCATCCATAACCTCACTGATGAATTATGATGTGGCTGGCCTTGGCACGCAGCTCCTCTCCCACTGTGGATGACAATGAAAGTGTTCGCAGTGCTCGCTGATTGCCAACCGGGGGAAAGGTGGCTCTCCGGTTGTGGCATCGGGAGAACAGCAGTGTCCGCTTGGGTTAATGTCCCCCGTATTGATCCCGGCAACCACCGCTATCGAAAATGAATTACCGAAGCCCGAGCAGCAGCGAATCCGTCATCTGTGCTCAGCCAGCCGGCCACAGCGAACGTATTGGTCGCGGTGGTGATGGATGTTAACTTCCACTGCCACCTCTCCCCTCCTAATTCATCGGATTTGCAACCCCCCAAAACGGCGGGCTGGAAAGTTTCGGACTTTCGCCGAAAACACGGATACTTCCTGCGCCACCCGTGCGTCTTCCTGCAATTTCTGTCTTATGCGAGGAATCATGTCACAGACACACAAGCACACACACGGGGACATTGTACAATCAGGGTCAAAAGGGCACGGGGAACTGATCAGGATCCCGCGTCAATTTTAAATCAATCACTGTTGATTCCATCTACGTTCTTGATCGAATCTTTTAAAATGAAAATGAAATTTAAATGCAAAACAGCCCCTTCCCCCCCGGCCCCCATCAAACAAACACACACACATATTTTCTCATTTTCTTTTTGCATACGCCTAGAGCTCAGTTTTAATTTGTATTTTAATGCGCTGCTTTCAGATCCAAAAGAGCATATCCTATGGCAAATACAATATAAAATATTAACTTTGTCAATATCGCCGTTGTGAGTGGGGCGATGCTGCACAGAATGGAGATTAATTTCATATTAATAAATGCGAACGAGCACCATTTTGGCATCGACTTTGCTGTGATTGCGCGGCACACTGTGCGCGCGCTGCAGCGGCCTTATTTATAACTCCAGGTTCTTTCTCAAAAGTTACAATGGATTTTTTTTCTGGAAGTGCATAGACGATTAACAACAAATTAATCCCTTCAAATAAGTCTTTTATTATTGTTTGTTTTCGCTTTTTCTCAAAGCGGTGTCGATCAAGTAATCAATGCCGCACCGATAGCTCTGCTCGAGGGCTTTCTGATGTCTCGATTGTGGCAAAAAAAAAAAAAAAACAACCAAAAAAAAACCCAACAACAACAAAAAAGATCTACTGCGCAGAAATTCCTCTATATATTTTAATTTTAATTATTGCAGCAAATTTTAGAATAGGATTTTACTAGTGAAAGGAATGTGACAATTAATTATTTTGCAAACAAGTGCCTTCCCAACTAAATCATAATAACAATTTATAATATAAATAATATATATATATATATATATATATATATATATATATATATATATATATATATATATATATATATGTTGTGTGTGTGTGTGTGTGGGTGTGTGGCATGCTGCGTGTGTGCAGCATTTTGTCTAATGCAAGTTGTGCACTTATTTTTTCATCCATTGTTTATATCATTCGTCCTTTTCTGAGAATAAGAAAAGACAGTTAGTGGTGTCAAAATGTGGCTGAAAAGTCGTCGAGGTGAATTTTCTGTTTAGGCCAAAATTGCCTTCCCCCCCCCCCCAAAAAAAAAAAAAAAAAGACATTTTCAAAGCTAAGTAGATGAAAGGACTGTGAAAAGTGTCTTTTGATGTCCTATGATTGGAGGGTAGATTTAGATCAATTTTTTATTTTCTTTAAAACTTTTTTTTTTTTTTTTTTAACTTCAATAATTTAATATCTCCACACTGTATCAGAGCGAGTGTGTCCTCCGTTGGACGAGCTCCCCCGCCGAGCTTGTCTATTTTCCCAGGAACCACTCGATAGAGACAGACTAATCTTTTCATGACTTCTTGAATGACTCCGCGGCTGATGCATCACGCCTAATGTATTCTAAAGTATATTTACTTGAATCTGGCTATTGGCAAAAGTTAAGTAGCGGTGTTTAGTAATGTCGCATTGATCAGGCCTCTGAGGAAGTCAGCGGGACTGAGGGGTGGGTGGGAAGCTGCTGCTCTCATCCCCAATCCACACACACCACAGCGTGGATCCTTCTGGAGATGAAACTCTCATCGTCCGCCTTGTTTGCCCGTGGCTTTGCTCTAAGTAAGCGGGGGCTGGAGAGTTTTTGTATGACTTCATGCGTAACATCTCGCCATGAAGTCGAGCTCCAGTTTATTCAGCACATGCAGGAACTATTTCTGCAGCTCCACTCGCTGTTTATTTTATTTTATTTTATTTTATTAGTATTGTAAAACATTCCTTACCACACGCAGAAACAACCATATATATATTTTTTAAATATTCGCTTAGACCTTTAACTTGCCTAAGATTTTCTCCAAAGTTTCAATAGCCCACAGGCCAAATCAATGTCACCCCGCATTTTGAATGTGCCGTGTTTGTCCTGTTAAATCTTTAAACGGCAGCCCACTGTTAAACAGTTTGTTTCACAGCCAGGCCTCTGCGGCCACATATAAAAGAGCTTACATGTTGAATGGAGGGAATGGAAGAGCGAAGAGGGAGTGGGGGGTGGAGAAAGAGAGGAATCAGTTGCACATTGAATCGCTGTGTTTGTAAAGCGTTTGGCTGCAGTTTGTTAAGGAATTAGTGTGTTGCCATAGATTACTATTTAGGTGCATTTGCATTTGAAAGCGCCCCAGCAATATAGAGGACCGTGGTGATCAATAGCCCTGGTGCCATATCGATCCATCCGCAGTCTGATCGATCGGCAGGAAGAATTGGACGCGCATTTCCACCCCTCTGCTCTCCGGGTTTCGGTCAAAAATGAAAAAGCAACTTGTTCGGAAATAGACGCCCGTGCACTATAAAAAACGAATTTTGGAGCGTGATAAATGTTAGTCATTTAAATGAGTTAAATCATAATTAAGAACACAGTTTGAAAGTGTGACGTTAAATAATTGTTCAAAGCTGACCTCATTATTTATTTTTATTTTGATAACCAATCCCACAGAAACATTTTTGATTAGTATTTAGTAGTGTTGGTGCAGCCACTGTAATGTTATCAAATATATTTAAATAGATTGTGTCATGAAATAGCTGGTACACAATAACAAAGTACAAAGGGTTACTTTTCTCGAAAAACCCTTTACGATTGAATTACACAATTAATTTTGCAAGTTTAAAAACTTTTAACCAATCAAAATGTATTTAACACAACTTTTCAAATATATATGCAATATATTAGCCCCTAAAGTGTTTCCTAGTAAACAATCAAAATACAGTGCCCTAATTGGCTAATGTCCAGCAGGCAAATGAACAGCTGAACTATTTACACTGATTTAAGGTAAGTTAGCAAATTAACATGTTAAGGGACAACAATGCTAGTTTGTCTGATCAGAGTCAATATATTAATAAGAAATCTGCGAAAACAGTTGAAAGGCAAAACAACACCTGCTAATAAAAAATACTTACAAAGGCATGACAGCTAAAATGTTTGTGTCAAAATAGCTTATCAACGACAGCAAAAATACCCAAAATGGTTGCTGATATCACCAAGAACTCAATCGAATTGATGATGACATATACTTAGCTTTATTTATTGCAATAGCTTTACTTTATTGGTCCGTTAGAATAATAATTGTATTTCTGCTATGTGTTATATCAAAGAAGCTTAAGTTCTTTAGAAATATTGTGTTTTTTCTAGAGTTAACAAGCTGTTTCAACTCAAATGGTCTGGCAATGATGTGACTCTTGCTTTCTTACCGAATCAAGTAATGGTTGCTGTATTTTCAGTTGACTCAACACACGTTCATGTGAAAACGAAAGTACACATTTCAGTTTCTACACTTTTATTTCCTAAATTTGATCTTTTGTAGACACCAATATGTCATGTCATCATTTACAAAACAAAGACAGTTTAAATGGAAAGTTTGTGGAAAAACTAGTTTTCCACTATCTTGTGGAAAACTAAATAAAATCCCATAAAACAGCAGAAATATGGGTGAACTATGTTTTCAATACAATTTCAAATATTCTCATCAGAAGTCGGAACCACTTTCTGTTGTAGTAGCTGTAGTCTGATTAGACTGATTAGTTATCTGTTCTTTGATTAATTTGATAGTGATTATAATCTTGTGTGTTATATTTTAGATAATTAAATCAGGCATCCAAGTATTTGTACCTGAGGACCCCGAGGTTTGATCCTCCGGGGCCTCACGGCCTCTAAGGCTTTGGTTATGAACTAATGTGTCATTCAGGTAAGAACTGTCACAAGAGTTGAGGAAGTTTCTATTTGGGAGCAAAAATGTAAGTTCACAGTTAGTCTTAGATAGTTTAGCAACACTGATGCTATAGTTAAACATGCATGCAAGATTATTTCCTCAGGCGTGTGGGAGTTGTTGCCAAAGTATGACACATCTGAGGTACGTGGTTGTCAGGGAAACAGTTTATATGCCACCTTAGTAGAACAGATTTAGTTTTAAATTTGTACTATTTCACTAATGTTTTCTGCGGTAGTTACAAATAGAAATCTTGCTTTGCTTTGACTATTTAAAGTAGAGTTCTAATTTTAAGTCAAATTTGCTAACAAGTTAATTTTCTTGATCCTTTGCAAGTCATTGCCAGTGAAAGGAACATCTTAGCTGTGGCTTTCAAGGGAAAAGACTAATGTTAAAATAAATGTAAATTGTCTTTCTTTTTAACATGGCAGAACAACCTCGATGAGCGCAGTGATCTTGATAATTAGGCAAAATATAGCAAAGAACATTTTAAAAATGGGTAGGAATTTATCTACGTTATCAAACTTTCTTTCACTATTCAAAACTGTTATTTGACTCAAAACCTTCTCAGGATCATCAGAATTGTCGACAGCAAGCTTCTGACAAGATCCTCGAATTAACTCCAATGTCAGACATGTTCAGATTGCCCTCCTCTGGCTGCCTGTGCAGAACGCAGGTTAAAGTCCTGATTTGGACTTTTAATCCTCTGCCTTGTGACACACCATCATCTCTGATCTTTTCTGATTGTATGTGCACCACCGGGATTCTGAGGTCGACTGGTCAGTGCTCACTGTCTGTCTCTAAATCAATGCTAAAAACTAAGGGCACCAGAACATTTGCGTTTATGTTGCCATGGAAATCTTTGTCCTGTCTTGTATTTGTTTTCCCAGAAGCAGCTGAGGAGTGATTTCTTCACGTTGGCATTTTGAAAACAGGTAAGCATTGTATAGTAACTGATTTTGCTTGAGTGTGTTTTAAATTTCCTTTGCCTCTATTTCATGTCGCTTTCAGCTGACATATTTTACTGTTTCACTGAAACGCTGTTGTGATTTTTATCTTGAAAGGTTTTGTGAAAATACAATTGCTGCATGACTTAAGCTTGAAAATGTTCCACTCAGAAATATTGATTGTAATCCATACTCAAACCGACACAAGTTTTAACAGTAATTCTATGCATTCAATTGGTTTTTATCAGTGTACACGCAGCAGGCCTCTGTGCATGGATTGGCACTGGGAAGAAATGGGACAACAGGTGCAAACTAGGAAGGCCTCTCTCACAGCCAGACTAATCAATAATCCTTATAACTGATGAAATACTTTTGTATATATATATTTACTTAGAATAAATTTAAACTAAAACAAATATTCACATAATTTTTTATTTATTTATTTATTTTTAAATAAAAGCATACAATATGAATGTGCTTCCAGATTAAATCAATTTGAACTAGGACAGTAAGAGCTTTTATTTTGTAAATTCCGTAAGCATTTCCCGTGAGAATTATCCCTCAAAAACCGATCCGGGTTCAATTATCCGTCATTTGACCAAATTGGAAAAAGACAAATGCGTTCAAACAGTCGTCCGTCCCCGTCTTGTAATTTATCGGGGAAGGAAAACGCAACTGGAAACAATAACACCGTGAAAAATGCCCACGTATATTTTGTCATAAAGGTCGCGGAGGCCCTGCGGATTATATTTTTGAACGTGACAAGCTGTGAGCGACCGAACCATCACTCAGGTGCGCCTCATGTGATGTCACTGCGATCAATACAGCTACTAATCACAAACACGATCAATACACCATCGATCTGATCGGAGATGGATTACACAAAATGTTATACGCCCGGATTAACTTCTTTGTCTTTTGGGGGCACTTTCGGTTGCTTTTTATGTTTTCCTTTAAAAAAAAAAAAAAAAAAAAAACATTACTGTGAGGCCATGAAGAAGCGCTGCAGAAGCGGTCGGTGCCTAGTTTCAAATATTTGTAAGAGGGGTGCATTAGGATCAGATAAAACCTATTAAAGTGTTGCTGTGCAGCGGAATTCCAACATTTTTCTGCAGACAGGTCTTTTGAAGAGCAAACGTATAAATGCATGAATAAAATAAACAAGTGCACAAATTGTATTGTTTAGAAATTACAAACGTTACATAGACAATTAAATTTCTCCAACCTCTTTTGCTTATCTATATATTTAATAAGTCTACAAATGGAAAATAAATTAGTCTGTGATTAAGTGTGTGTGTGTGTGTGAGAGAGAGATAGTAGGTGTTATCTTTCTGCTTCTGGTGGTTTTATGTCATTTTAAATTTCAGCAGCTTCAATATTTCTTCTGTATAATCAATACATCTGTTCAATTAATCAGATAATAAACTGTCTTCAGACGAATGAATGAAACTTTCCTGACTTTGTTTCTGGACAGATTCAGAATAGAAAGGCAGAACTTCACTGTCACTATTTCAGAAAAAAAGCAGCTAAGTACCGGTCAGCACAGCAGACATGTGGTATTGACAGGGTAAAAAAGCAATAAAGCGGAATAAAATAGAACAAAATTCAATAAAGAAAAATATATGTCATTCAGTTGTCTATATTGTCCCTGGATTGTACTTTTTATTTTTTATGTTTTACATTTCTTTTACAAAGAAATGCTGCCTGTATTAGATTGACAGCATGTAGTCAAGATTTAAAGGTTATAGAATTGGTTTCAGTAGCTCGGTAAGAGGCGTGCAATAACTCTATATTTTCAATAAGAGCTATAGTGCAGGCAAAATAACTCTCATATTCCAAACATGCGTATAAGCCAATATAGTGTGTTGTTTTTTTGTTTTGTTTTTATCTATATCTCACACATGGAAATAGTTCTTTTTACACCGACTAGGTCTGTCTCTGCAAAGCCTGTAAGGCCTGACATGCACACATTTATTGTATTTCGCAGACTGCTGATTAAAATGAGCATAGATTATGAAATGATTATGTGTGTGTGTATTATCTCCCGAGCTAGTTAAGAGCATCGCTCATTGTTCTCCTTCCACTGCCTGCCTGCTTTTTAAACCACACAGCTTTTTTTCTTGGCTCTTAAGTACTCCTAACGCTGGATTTATTGGGCTTAAAGCGTTGCAGACACATCTTCCTCAAAGGGGATCAGACATTAAGCGTAGATCAAAAGGATAAGGTCTTAAAAACAGAACAATACCTCTTTGCACAACATTTTTGCTCTTATTCCCTCACGCATGTTAATGCGGGGGATTGTGCATCAGACCGCTTTAAGTTTCAAATTAATTTCAGGCATTCATGTGCTGCAAGAATTCTCTTGCAACAGACCTGAGGGGGTTATTGAACTCGCCATTTTGTTGCTCACAAAACACGACGAAGAAGTTATCTTAAGAATTCCAGGTAACAGTTTCGAATGTGATGATTATAAACCAAAACATGCTGGAAGTGTTTTCTTTCTTCTTTTTTTTTTGGAGACAATAAAGCAGAGGCGTAGAGCTACGTTTTAAAATGCACGCTCACTCCGCTGTGCTTTTGTGGTTTTCACAGACAGGGCTCACTGTATGAAACAGTGACACAGCTTGAGGGAAGATGATGGACTGCTTGGCTGCATCAGTAACATTCAGATGCGCACACACACACACAAAAAAACAACAAAAAAAAAAAAAAACACACAAGTGATGACCTACTACTATACTAGTCATACTGGCTCAGGCATCAAACACTCCCCCCTCCACCCCCCATTTTGCTTCAGCTGCAGCACTACTTTGCGAGCTAGAATTTTTCCTTCTAGTATCATTTTACCATCTTGTGATTTGTTCCTTACATTCATCAGAGGAGTTGACAAGCCTCTGTTGCAAACTATAAGTGTCAGTGCATCACAACTGTGGAACTACGACTGACTCCTGCTCCTCGCCCCCCCCAGTCTGAGTCCACCTACCCATGCGTACCCCCCGACACTCCCCCAATGCCTCTCTTCAACCAACCCCTCCCCTGGTGAAACTCCCACCCTCCACACCCCATAGAGCACCCGTTGCTAAGCGACAGAGGGAGAGAGATGGATTGAGGAGACATAGTCAATCAATTCTACAGAGAGAGGGTGAGAAAGAAATGGAGGGAGGGGTGGTAAAGAAAGAGGGAGAAACAGAGAAGAGAAAGAGAGGAGAGGAGGACAGAATGCAGAGTGATTGTAGTCGTATTAAGGCTCCAGTTGAGGCTAAAGATGCTGCTTCCAAACATCTATCTTTGTTAACTGTATCGTGCCTCTGAAAATAAATCCATCTCTGCAGCTGTCCACCCTTCCATCTTTGTCCAAGTGCTTTCCTTTAATACTTTTATCACCACAAATTACAGTCTGCACAAGCAGCCTGTGTTTAATATTCCCTCACTCAAAAGAGAGTTAATTGTATATTGCAAACGCTCTTTCTCCCTGGGCTTCCTCTCTTTCTCCATTAGTCACTGCTGCACACACTCTCACACACGCACACACACGCATACACACAAACATGCAGATGCCCAGAAATACCACATGCCCCTCCATGTCTATGTGTGTGTGTGAAGCTGGGTGTTGAGCGCATCGACTGAGTATCGATCCCACCACTCACCTCCCTGCAGTCAGCTCTTGTCCTACATAGCATGCCCTGTCTGATTTCTCCCTTAATGGCTTTTATCCAGCTCCAATCTTTATTTAAACTGAAAAGTAGGAATTAGCACCCACTTCTATCCTGGTCTCTCTTACCTTTTTTCTTTTCAGCATCGTCCCAGAGTTTCAATCGGTGAGTATCGGTCCATTGACCCCTTCTTTCCCCCAGCTACGAATGCCTTCCCCACATGGAAATGTGCTGGACAGCATTTTATTTCCATTTCTCCTGGGTTCCCACTGTTCTTTATATACCTCATATATAGATACAGTGCAGCATGCAGTGCTGCAACTTATGTTTTCTTCTCGTATTGATAGACCCACCCTATGCTTTGTTGTTTCACTGCGAGTTTGGTCTTTAAACTAAAAATGTCACCATAGAAATGACAAAAGATGACCGTTGCGGCCTCAAGTCGGATGTTTTCAACTTACTTTTTATTGAAAAGTAACTTCAAGAACTTCATAGTATAAAACATGTTTTCATGTCAACATAGTAGTATTTTTCTTTTCAAAATCATTTCAAGTTTATGTGATGGATTTACAAAAAGAAAAATCTGAGCTGTGCTTTTTTAGGACTTACGCAAGACAAATCCAACTAAATTAAATAAAGAAAGAAAAGTGTTAACCGACATATGCCGCATAAATTGATGTAAATTCATAGCTCTTAACCTGTTGTGATACTGCAGGTGGTAAGCCCGCTCCTCTGGAGAGTATACAGAAAAGAAGATGTCCCTAGCGATTCACAAATTATGAGCACTGTAGCAGATTGCAGCTGATTATGAAGAAGTCTTCAATTACAATAATGTGGGTATTTCTCCGGATTGTGGTGGTGAAGAAAGAACCGATTTACTGGTCCTCACGCCTCACCTATAGTCATGAGATATAGATCATGCCTGAAAGCATGCATGGTATCTCTGGATCAATTCTCTCTTTCAGCCATCAAAACATTTACACACATTCATACACTGAACCGCAAGTAGGTTTGCAACTTGGAGTTAAGGTCATGCCTAAGGAAGAAAACTGAACAGACAATGTTCTCATCGCCAGAAGACAAACTCTTCTCAGAGTTAAGCTCGCAGAGCAGAGGTAGCTGATTGTGTTCGTCAACAATTTCTCTTACTTTGTTTGCAAGCAGCTTGAATGAGAAGTGCACCATTGTAGTAGGTGCATAAGTCGAGTTTACACATCTATCTCCATGCTTTATCTCTGATTTGAGGTTGTTTTCTTGACATGCAATATTTGCCAAAGCATGTCCTCTATTCTGGTACTAAATCATTCAGTTTTGGACTTGTCTGTCCAAAGCGCATTACTCCAAAAGTTTTGATTTTGTCTATGGCCTTTCTCAAGCTTTCTTCTGTAAGTATAAGTTAAATCTCTGTAGTCTTCTCCTGATTATATAGTTGAACACTTTGATAACAGGAGTCTGCCATTTCTCCTGTAATGACATTTTAAGGTTTTTGGAGACTTCTTTTAACAACTTGCAGTTTGCTTTTATAAACTTAAACTTGAACAGCTAGACCCGAGCATGTTGGCAGGGGTTTTCAATATCTTTAAAATTGTGGACATTTTTTTTTCCACACATAGATGATTTCAGGTATGTTTCAAACTTCTTTCAGTCCTCATAAGATGCTACAGTCTTCTTTCTGAAGGCTTCAGACAGCACTTTAGGTTTTACCATGTCAGTCACTCTCGCTTCATCCGTCAGAACAACACCAAACTAAATGTCTGAGGTTTAAACAGGGCAAATCTCTGTCAAAATTCTGAGTGATGACTTTATCTGCATCTGCACCCAGCCTGGTGAGATTTTAGCAATATTACAAGTGAAGAAGTCTTGTTGCTCTAATTTGTTCCTCACTAGAAGCATTTTTTTTTGTAGAAGCTACAAAAATCTCTAAGGTCTTTTGCTCAGTTTTTATTATTTAATTGTATTACTGCAATTTTTTGATAATGTCGAAATTCATATTCACTATCTATAAAGACACATATGTTAGAGAAACACCCAAGCTTTTATAGGGTGTTATAAGTTTTTTACATGTTGGTAAAACAAACTCAATTATGAAGAAAAATAGAACAAGAACAACATGCCTGTGGTAAAAAGCGAAGCGCTCTCACAGCTGTGAACTGAAGCTTCTCAGCTTTCAGCCACTGAAAACGCTGCACAGCTCTCTACTGATTTACTTTTTTTTCTTTAGCATGAAAAATGCATTCTCAGTAAAACTCAGTGTATAATCAAGCTAACCATAACTTTTTTTTTTTTTAATTTCAGCTTTTTATATTCCGTGAGTTTTACTTTTCGCTTTAATGCAGCAGTTTGCCTCTTTTGCCAAGCAGAGGCAGACCCAGAGTGGAGCAGGCCCCACTGAGGTCAAACTGTATAAACCTCTGCTCCAGAAGGGTTTAGGAGTGAGGGAGAAGTCACTCTTCAGTTGTTCCCCAAACCAAGTTTTAGGGCAAAATCTGGTAAACTTCTGTATACATGCAGCTCCTACTTTCTCTTGTTTCTGTATCCGTTGACTCGATTGTCATCAGTCATAAATGGGCTCATCAGCTGAGTGAAGTTAGTAAAAAAGGCTTGCATTCTCCCATCATGCACTGTCATGGCAACGGGGCAGACATCCTGGCCAGATATCCTGGCCGTGGAATGAGCTGTGTTTATTCTGCACACACAACTTTTCATATTGATGGACTTCCCTTATTGTGATCAGCCAGCCGCAGCCCAGGGAGGGACCCTGTGTGTGCCGTCACCCCCTTTTCGATTTGATTTGATTTGTTGCTCATAGAGCAAAGTGACGGGAGACACTCTTATCTTGGCTGAGCAGAAACAAGCCGTACCAAATAAGACACATCGGGCTATCTGTGCTGGCACACACAATAGGGATTAATTGATCTTCTAATACCACAGATAAATCAATCCCTTCCTTCCCCCCAGTGAGCTCTCCGGCCAATTGGACTCCCCGCCTTTTGAACCACGCGCCACATTCAGCCAATGGCAGGAGCCCAGAGCTTGACTGACAGCAATACCAGAGAGAGCCCGAAAAGAAGGTAAGGGAGAAGGAGTCCATCAGAAAGCCATTGGCAACAGGAGTGAGAGTGTGGGTAAGCAATCCGCAGAGAGCACGAACATGCACAGAGGTGGAGCGAAGCAGAAAGCAGGTAGAGCATCGCTGTGATTGCTGAGTGATTTAGAGAGGTCCTCAGGTGTGCCAAACCGACAAAAGCGTCACTTAACTGGAAACAAAAGCAAATATTAAACTGAGAGGATTTTTCTCTTGAAGTTAGCGATCACATACCATAAAACAAAAATCCTCTCTGTAGCTGTTCTCCTGCAGGCTACTTCAAGCTCCATCACCGGCCGAGACATCAGCCATTTTCTCCCATCTTATCTCCACCTTCATTTGATCCATCTCCATTAGACCCCTCCCCGCTCCCCACCTCCCTTACACAGCCCAGCACCACCAGCGTTCTCAGCCCTCTCGCTTCTTTTTGTTTTTCTCCCACCCTATCTTTGTCTTACCAGAACCTTGGCATTTCTGTCATTCCCACAAACACCGTTTTCCTCATGCAGCTCATATAATAACGGGCTAAAAATATGCCTCCTCTGTGTTTTTTTTTTTCTCCCTTTCCAGTATTGATTTTGCCCATAGCATTGTCTATGGAGAGCAAGAGAGGAGAGAGACAGAAGGCGGGGGAGAGAAATGAAGTAGAAACAACTGGGAAAAGAATTGCTTTCTACGTATGTGGTAAAGCTCTCACCTTTCCTATTTTACTTTAAGTGGGAAGCTATACCCTACTTTACCTCAGTGCAGTACCTTTCAATTAAAAGGTAACTGCGGTGAGTGTGGTCCTCTCCAACACATCTTTACCTCTCAGCATCTCAGAGCAGCAAGACGTTTACACACTGTAGGCATTTAATAATAACCTGCTGAAATTAGAGAAACCCTACCATTGCAAATATGCTCCAGATCAGCTTTTCAGGGAAAATGGTTGGCTCTTTTGGCATTGGTGTGTAATGGGAATGGAGAGAGTTGATCAATAGGCTATTGATCGTAGCCGGCCAGAGTCTGGGGAATTGAGAGTGAGAACAGAGGAGAGTCAGGGTGGGGGGTTGGCTCCAGGTTGAATTTTTAAAAACGCTCTATTTCAGAGATGACAAATAGTCTATTTGAAAAAAGAGAGACAAAGACAGAGGGAGGGAGAGAGAGAGGGATCGTCGTGAAGACTTAGAGAACAGGTCTCTGCTTGCAGTTTCTCTCCAAGCAGAGAACTGAGACCTCCCCGTTTCCCAGAAGTTACAGTATTTTGGGCGAGAGATGCTGAACTACAAAAGACAAAGGGAGCGGGGACTTCTCAGGCTACAGCAGCAGCTTGCACTCTGGCTGGAAGAAAAGAGGATGAGGAGGAGGGAGGGAGGGACGAGGTTGTTAAAAAATCCTTATGGTCTCTTGCAGGAAAAAAATAGGTTTAAAACAAGGCTGAAGAGGAATAGAATAATTCATTTTGTGGACAGCAAATTTAGCTTGCATAAATCTATATTTTGGGAGCAGAATTGTTTTATCTTATGTTTACACCAAGTGAATGTTCATGATTAAACCTTCCAAGTTGAGCTATTCCCACAGAATAAAAAGTTCATGCTCTTTTCTGTAATTACGGAGCCAACAGTATGAAAGAAGACATTTGGGTTGTACCACTGTTGAAGCAAAATACATAAACAAAGCACAAGCCATGGCATCTATATGCCTTTCCCCACACCTTCTGCTTTCTAATCCCTGGTAAAGGTTATTGTCAGCAGACAATAACCTGCATAAAGACTTTGGTTCATCCTTTTTCATTTTTGGAGGTTGATTGCGTACTAAACTTGATAAAGGGCCAAACATTAAAACAGCACAATAATAAATGTCGTCTCTTCAAACCATATTGGTTGCACTGAACCCAATGAAGTTGAAAGACAGTCGTAATCACAAAGATTGGGTATGCTTTAAAAGTCTGACATCAAACCAAAAGTCATTCCTTGATTCCTGCAGAACTTCAGTGCCCCTCCAAAACTATTTCTATTTCTTCTATTGGTACCTAGGGAAATTGATAAATATACAAAACTGTGAAGTAGAAAAAGTTTTTTTTTATTTTTATGCCAAAAAAGCTGAGAAGTTTTTTATGTAATTTTATTATTTCTTTAGTTTGTTTTTTACTAAAGAAACTCCATATAACCAGTTGTTTTAGAAGTAATCTGACTTGAAAATCAACCCTACCTGTGTTATTTTAATTTTTGTAAAAAAAAACCTGATCTGTGAAGGCTACAGAGGTTTGTTAGAGAGTATTAGTGGACAGACAGCAACAGGAAGGCCAAGGAACATAGCAGACAGGTCAGGGAAGTAGAGTTAGGGTGTAAAATAAAGCTGCACATCAAACATTTAACTAAGTTAAACGTTCTCTGTAAGAAGAACGTTTAACGTTCATGGAAAGGGTTTACATGTTTAAACCCTTTTCATGATTTAAACATGTAAAGGGTATGACCCAAGTGCAAACCCACCAGAGCAGGAGCAGACAAGATCACTAATCAGAAGAAAACCTTTGGTAACTCTGGTGGAGTTGCAGGGATCCAGAGTCCAGGTGGAAGTAATTGTGCAAAATCTGACTTTTGTAAAAAAAAAAAAAAAAAAATTGCCAACAGAAAAGTTGTTGTTGGTAGAAAACCATAGGAAATTTCATTTGTGGATTTCCACAAACCACGTAGGAAACACAGCAAACATGTGGAAGAGCTCTGCTATGATTAAACCAAGCCCTGAGTTTTTGGTCTTCAATGACATACAACATTCTAAACATCATTTCGACAGTGAAACACGGTGATGGCACCATCATGCCATGGGGATGCTTTTATTCCACCAGGGCAAGTAAGGTCGTCAGATTTGATAGAAAGACGAATGGTGCAAAACTTAGTCCAATCATGGAAGTAATTTGTTTTGAGAGTACAAAACTGGGGTGGAGGTTCCCCTTCTGGCAGGAAACTAACACAAAGATGCAGAGAGCTACAAAGATGCATGATGAACTACATGAAAAAATGTTAATGTATTTTAATGGCACAGATAAAGTCGATACATAAAGCTAATTGGGCCTCTGTGGCAGAACTTAATTATTAGTGTTTGCACATGCTCTCCATCCAGCCATGTAGAGAAACTTGAGCTGCAAGATGTGCAAAGCTGGTAGGACACTGACTCAGGGGTACTAAATTAAAAAAATCTGATTCAGAAAGAAATTGAGGCACGAATAATTCTGCTTTCTCTTTACAATTGTATTTTGTGTCTATCTATAATATGAAATCCTAGAAAAACTCTTGTGTTTATAATTTCAATTGCTATGAACTCTCTTGAAAGGCACTGTATAAGTCTGTGTGACACACATATAGAGGTCGGTTAACATGCATCAATTTTAAATGCTGCTCAACTCCGCAGGCTAAACTCCAGGCAGTTAGAGCACCAGTCTGTAAACACCCCAGAGAGGAACCTATATCTCAGTAAAAATTCAGTTGTAAATAATGTATTGAATGCAAACTTCAGGTCCACAGGGAGATATGGATAGGCTCATTACTCTTTTAGTTCTCTGGCCTTTTACGTAGTCCACCCAGCTCTCAACAATCGACTCCAGATGCACCCTCTATCTGTTTTGATTTAAAGCTGCTTTTACCTGCGGATATTGTTATGGATATAGGTATTGTCGGGGGTTTTTTTGTTTGTTTTTTTTGTATTTCCTACACATCGCCGTGAGGTTTGAAGGCCGTTAAACTTGTGCACCCACCCACATGTTCTTGGGCCCAGCGTGCGTGCACGTGAGAGTGCGTGCTCCGTCTGTGTGCCGGTAGTGGAGGTGAATATGTGTCCGCCTGCGTCTGTGTGTCCTGTCCGGGGTGCATTGATCTCGAAGCAGGATGTCAAACATTTTAGCGCCGATCCCGTCCTTGTTATTGCCTCACACAGCCGGGTTGTTAATGCATTAAAAATCGTTTGTCCCCAGCTTTCCAAACTCATCTCACCCTACTGCCCTGAGCAACACAAGAATACCCCTCAGTTGTCGCATATGCAACGCTGCCACCCCCCCTCCCTCCCTCCACCGGTTGTTTCTATCCACATCCCTCCATCTTCTGTCTCAATCAATCTTTACGACACCCGGATGGATCTCGCTAATGTTTCCGGACTTGACCGTATCCCCGTTCAAAAATTCTTAATTAAGCCCGTTCTGTATGTTTACTGTTGAGCAAATTGCAATCTGACAGGGATAATAAAACATTGGCGAGAGAAGGGGACAAGAGGAGCATGTGCTACGACCCTTACCTCTTTCACCTGTCCCTATCTCCAGCCCTGCTTATCTCCCTCCATCCCCACCTCCTCATATCTCCTCTATTTTCTACTTCACAGGTTTTCAGGAGGAAAGGGAGGGGACGGCAGAGAGATACAGTCTTTTGGCACCAGCTGTTGAGAGTCTTCTCTCCACCGCTGTCAGAGCGGCTGTTTATTTTAAAATGCTCCCGTGCTCCTACGTTGATACGTCTTGGCAACCCCGCTCAACCTACTCGCTTCTCAACTCTGATAATTAAGATTCATGAACCTGCCTCCATGTCAACTCTTACAGATGTGAGTCGTATATCTGCGTTCACATCAGCATCTTTCTTCATTTAGATATTGACTCATATAGTGCTCTCACATTCTGCGATCTATAGCCCCGCGCTGTGTGTATTATATCTCTATTTCTGCACGGTTTTGTCTGGTCACTTCAGAGCAGCCGTTTGCTCTATGCTTCAGAGTGATGGGGACGAGGGGAGCATCAGCGAGGATTGCGTTAGCCGCACGGCTTAACAGTGACTGCTAAAGAGCTCCAAAAACTATGACGGAGGCTTTAATTACTTTAACTATACCAGCAGGGACGCCAGCAAATCAGAAACACACTGATTTGTACAAACAGAAAAAATCTATTCATACCAATCTGGCTATTTTGAATCATGACTGTGATTTGACTGTGATTAACCGCATTGTTAAATCAATTTCACTAGTCAAATTCAAGTCTTAAAATAATAATGATATGAATTAACAAGATCACTTTAATAGACCCTGCCTGACAACATCTCGTGTCCCAATGTGTAGGAAGTCAACAACAGGTGAGAAACAAACATCAAAACAAACCAGAAAAGGAACAGTCTGGACAGTCTGTTCCTAAGTCTTAGGAACTCCAGTGAATTACAGAGTGAGCTTTTGTCCACAAATAGAGAAATAATTTATTCTTTTCTATTCATCCACTATTAAGCTACTTGGACAATTTTGGCTGGAAAGATTCAAATTAAAGCGCTTTTCCTGTTCTGCTCATACAGATGATAGACATGCTTTTTGGGTTCTCACTACACAGTTCCTCACTCATTATGTTGTAATCTACAGCATCGTTTTGAATGTCTTAACTTTTTAGACTTGACAACAAAGATTTTAAATGTAGATTTAAAGAATTTTCCTAATGAAAATAAAAATGTTCTGATTTAGAGTGAGGAGGAGAGAACAGGTATTAACTCCATTCTTACAAATGCAAAATAAAAGTGCTTTTTTTAATTTTAATCTTTTTCTGTTATTTTTGTTTAGCATAAATGTCCTATATTTAATAGGATAAATATTATACTATATCAATTTCTAAATTGAAATGTGGAAGTAGCCTACAACAATGTGTTTGCAAGCCAAAATTAAATGTTTAAAGATTAAAAGACAAAGGTTCAAATGTTAAAAAAAATTTACTGCTTCAGTTATATACCTGGCATGTATTTATTTAAAACAAATAGTACATTCAAGACTTGAAGCTTGACTTTGAGTTAAATCTTAGATTTCAAATCTGACTTGGAGTTGGGACTTGGAAAAAATTACCTTGCGAGCAACACTGTCAGAAAATGGCGAGAAGATAACAGACAGAGGAACAATTAAACAGTTTTCAGCAACTAGAATACAACAATAACCAATTTTTATCTCGTCTTTACATGCAGCAAAGATCAACAAAATCTCCCAGGCTTATTGTTAAAGAACCAAAACCTGCCATCCCATTGTGTCTCCATAGCAACGATTTGTTTTAGGGGTTTTGCTCACATCTTAACAGGGGTCCCAATTGTTACACAGGGTGCTGTTTATATAAATTACGTTTATGCTAACTGACATAATCAGGTTTGCGATTCATGTGACTAAATCAGTAAAGACATTGATCATTGTTACAAGGAGATACCAAAACAAATCTAACACCTTTAAGCATCTGTAGCAAAAAGAGTCCAGATAATGAGATTATTTGTTTGTCTTCCAGCACTGCCAACAAATGACACCATATGAAGAAATATGGAGAAAAAATAGGAAAAGAATTGTAATATATGAGCCAATTGGAAAAGCTTTATATTTCCAGATAGCCCCTGCCAGTGTTGTTAGCTTGAAACACTCAAGATTATTGTGCAGTAAAGTAGTAAGTGTGCTTCTCATAAAAGAACAACATGACAAAAAATGTCTGCATATTCTTCAATAAATATTTAATATATTGTTTTCTTGTTTTTATTTAAAATATACTGAATTGACTCCACACTAATTAATTTACATTTTATATAATATTTCTGAAAATTGTGTTGAAATAATGAACTCAAAAACACCAGAGATATAACTGTTTTATATCAGAACGTTATTTAATTGCATTGCAATCCACTGTAGGTCTCACATGCAGTCTCAGACATAAGAAAAAAAAAAAAAAAAAAGCTCAAATAAACCTGGAAGAGCTCTCGCTCAGCTGCAAACCACAGACTGAAGGTTTTTAAAAGGGCATTGCGTGGAGTACAACAACACGTAGTGGAAACTGGGTCAGCTGTATCCAAAGCACAACATCAGGCAGACCAAAAGCGACCACACGCTCAGAAGATCAATACATCAAGCTTTGTTTACTGAGAGACAGAGATGCAGCTTCATCACAGAAACAGAAAGTCCCTGAAAAAAAGAATGCAATCAGCGAATGCATGGCTGAAGGAAGATTTGTGTATCAGCTGGGTCAGAGGAACATAGCATCTCTGGGACACTCACAAGGAGAAGTAACAGTGTCAAAAATGTGAGACCATAGACATGTTGACAACAGAGGATTTTCAGAAAAGGAGGAAAAAATCCTGACGGTGATTGGAGTGTGTATCAAAGCCCCAGTCTGAGATATTTTCTCATCTTTTTAATCAGACTAAATGTGCAATCTTGGTACTATGACAACAAAAATAAACTTAAACACAAGTAGAAGCTAAATAAGAACTGCTCGAAGTTCAAAACACAGGAATGCCTGAGCTAACATCTTAATTTAATCATACTTATGCACACTTTGGTAACTCAACATACGTGAAGAAAAAAGAAGGTAGGAATGAATAAACTGTGATTCTGAAAGAATGTTTCCAACACATTACTTTTTCCAACATGATACTTTCTTCATTTCCAAGGTTTTTGTGGGCTCTCGAGGCCCTTATCTGAAAGTAGGCTGGCAGGAAAGAGGGAAAAAATGCAGCAAATGTCGCCAGGTCTGGGAACTGAACCCGCGACGGCCGCTTCAAGGACCAAGGCGTCCAAGCATGGGTTGTGCTAAATCACTACGCCACCACAGCACACCCCAGAAGATCCATCCATCCATTTTCTTTTCACCCTTGTCCCTAATGGGGTCGGGAGTTGCTGGTGCCTCTCCAGCTGCGTTCCGAGCGAGAGGCGGGGTACACCCTGGACAGGTCGCCAGCCTGTCGCAGAGACAGACAGGACAAACAACCATGCACAAACACACTCACACCTAGGGAGAATTTGGAAAGACCAATTAACCTGACAGTCATGTTTTTGGACTGTGGGAGGAAGCCGGAGAACCCGGAGAGAACCCATGCATCCACAGGGAGAACATGCAAACTCTGTGCAGAAAGACCCCGAGCCAGGAATTGAACCCAGGACCTTCTTGCTGCAAGGCAATAGTGCTACCAACTGCGCCACTGTGCAGCCCCACCCCAGAAGATGATACAGTTTAATGTTTTATTAAAAATAAAATCTAGAAATGTGGAGTGAGTTAATATACAAACCCTCTGAATCTGACATCTCTAAATTAAATCCAGTGTAATTAAATTTACAAAAAGATTGTAAATGTGTGTGATTTATTATTTGAATATTTGGATGTTCAGGAAAAGCTTCAGAGGTTTATGTAACTGAACATTAGTGAAAAAAATATACTGGAAAGCCAGTCAGAACATTTTAACAAGAACAGCAACCAAGAAGTCCACTGCAACTCTGGAGGAGCTACAGAGAACGTAGGCTTTTGTGGAAGAATTTACTGACTGATCAACCATGAGATGCATTCCACAAACTGGGGAAATTGTCTATACCAGGGACTAGAAAGCAGATCAGAGTTGACGGAAAGATGAATGGAGCTAAACTCAGGGAAGAAAACCAGAAACCCTGGTGTAGACAACTGAAGACTGGGATGGCCTCATTTTCCAACAGAAAAGCAATCCTTACCAGAGGAGACAAATCTACAACATTAGTCTTAGATCAAAACAAATACATGTAAAAGAATAGAAAGACCAAGTCCAATTGAGAAACTGTGGTAAGACGTGAAAATTGATGTTAACATATCCATATATCAAATTTGAATGAGCTTCAGATGTTTTTAAAAACAGAAAAAGACAAACTCCCAAAGACGTACAACTGTAATTGCAGCCAGAGGTGGGATATGAGTGGTGCTGGAAACAAATGCGTCACATTCCTCTGAATTTCAAAACCATGTATCGTTGTCATTTCGCTTAAGAATTATAGGCTACACTTATCTTAGTCTAACATATAAAACGTCATTAAAATGACTATATGTTTATAAAATGGAAGAATGTCAACAAACATTTAAGGGAGGTGGATATATATGTAACTACTCTGTGAATAGTAAAGTGCATTGGTTATATTTGTCACTTTATTTTGAATTGATTTTCCAGGTAAATTTCTAAGTGATACTCCTATAAACTTTCCTTTACACTTATAATAAAAAACACCTGAAAAGTCCAGTTTTTCTTTACTTAATGTACTGCAGGCACATCTATGCTTGGTTCATGGGTAAATACTTTCAAAAAAGCTCCGATGGAGCACCTGACTGACAGGTGCAAAGCCCTGTGGGATGGCGCTGTTGTGTCTTACACTTGGCTGAACATATACAGCACATCAGAGGTGCAACAAATCCATTGCTTACTGCCAGAACCTTTCAGAGGGCTCCTGTGCCTGTGAACAACACATCTTCAGGTTTTTCCACACCTCAAACCTGATGCGTCTGACACACCGACACGCACGGATGAAATGTAGCCTCACAAACCAGCATGTGTGACTTGTGGCAAAGAGAGTGGCAAAGTGTGTCTCTGAAATTAGTTCAGGTGCATGTGCGTGTGTGTGTATGGTTCGGTGTGGGGCAATTGTGTCTCTATAGCATCTTTAGAGCGGTTAATCAGAGTAGGGGTTGAGGAGAGTGCCACAGTGAAGAGTCCTTGAGCCCTCTCTTCTGTGTTGACACCTCTTAACCTCAGTCTATCATCTCTCACATTCACACACTCCACTTCTATTGACACTCGCTTCCCTGCAGCTCTCCAAAGACCTGAGGAGAATCCACTACAGTGATTGTCTGTGCAAAGGGAGAGCCTGGGAGCTTGCAGAGACCAGGGGGATTATATAATGCGCAGACATACAGAACAATAAGCGATCGGATTTAGGAGTTGTTTGGCTTCTATAATCGGCATTTCTCAGTGGACAGGCAAGGAGATCTTTCAGAGAGCATGATAGCTTCAACCTGCTTCTATTAGTTTCTAAATGGATTTCTCCTTCTGTGTTTCAGTCTCAGCAGGACGCTCGTGGAATCTGTGTTCACTACTGTCACTGGCCAATGTAAGTGGGGTCAGGAGCTGGAGGTCAACTGTGAAGAGGTCAAAGGTGGCCAAGCAGTGGGTCTTGTTAAAATACCTTTTAGCTTCCTTCAGGGATATTATGTAATGGCTCTGGGAATAGGTGGGGCTGCATGTTGGCTTTATAGTGGTGGAAGTTGGGTGATATATGCCTTCTGCTTCAAACCAAACACATATTCACTGCCCCGCTTTAAAAAAAAGAAAATTTCAATACAGCGCTGACACGTCAGCAGAGGTCAAGCCTAAAAAGCCGTGTTTATGTATTTTTTGTTTTAAATGGTCCATCTTTGAGGAAGAACCCCTAAGGGCTGCCTAACAACATCTAGCAGAGATAAACTAATCAGGGTTTTATTGACTAATCTGGCACATTCAGATATTTTTTTAATCACCAACTTATTTTAGTTTTGTAATTAAACAGTTATCAGCAACAGACATTGACCAGAAGAGGAAAATGTGCTGCAGTTTCTTGTTGAAAGTGTAGAATCTAAAGGAAAATGAGCGTCATAAAGAAACAGAGGCAGTGCAGAGATTTTAATAATGATGATGCAGGCAGGAATAGAACAGGAAATGACGCTGGTGTGAGAGTGGCAGAAAAAGAGAAAAGAACCAGCTGAGCTAATCACAAGACTCAAAATGATCAACAAACTAAAAGAAAAACTTGAGATTAACATAAGAAAACAAACTAAAATGATTATATGAAGGAACAATAACAATAGACTAAATAACCAAGCAAAGAAATTAATTGGTGTGGAAAAACCTTAATGACGATCATAAACAATTGAATATGACGAATTATTTCTAACAATAATAAACCCAGACGTAATTAGATATGAAGACAAAAGAAAACCAAGACACAAACGTCTGTGGATCATGACAATGATCCACAAGTTAATAAAAGATTAACCCCTTTTATGCATCAAAAGCATACAGCAAGTATTGATCACTCCAAAAAATATTTTAAAAATATTCCTATTGTTGCTTATGACTTACAATTCTCACCTCATGTTTGCAACAGCTCAATGAATCCACACACACACAGACAAATTAAGCCCATAAATTAAGTCATGGAATATCAATAGAAATAAGTCCTGAACACATGAATAAAAGAAGCTTGGCAAAGGAATAGATTATTATTCCTTGTGTCCTTCCACTTTCATGCTAATCACTTCGTTTCTGAATTTAATTGTTTTGATTTGTTTGTATATGTGGATTACTTGGCATGTTACTGATAACTGGTTCTAAACCTTGTGTCAATATTTCTCAGTATGTTTGCAAATTTGACTTGATTTGTACGAAGTTTAAAAAAGGGAACCGCATTAAGAATTCTGTTTGTTGGTACGTTTACAGACCAAAGAAAGTGGAAGTTCTCAGTTCAAATGCACTTAAAGAACAGGAGAAAAAAAAGAACAGGGCATTATAACTAATTTAAGGATTTATTTTGTGCCACAAATTAAAAACTTCTAAGGTTTTACAGTTTTTTCCACAAGGGTTATATCAAAAGCTCTCACCTAAGAGGTCGGTGAAAAACTAGGTTGTGCTGATCAATATATTCAAGACATTTGAATTTCAATACAACAAGAACGCCTTCTTCAATCTTAATTTTTAATAAGGTGATAATAAGTGTATTAATTTTCATAACTCCAGTTCAATATCATCGGAATATGAGCGATGGTGGCCCATTTTTGCAGGCCGAATATGCGTCTCTCTCCTCTGTGATTCCATTGATCAGTCCTTAGCTGTTTCTCGACCTCCCTCTCTCTCGCTTTGTCCTCCAGTCTCTGCCTCCTTCCTCACCCTCGCAACCTTGCAGTGTAAAATTCATCCTTATTCTCTGCTTTAGCAGCCTAACCGTGCGCACTACCTTTTATCAGTCCAGAACTGTTAAATTAATAAATTGATATTGACGAGCTATCAGCCGTGGGGATAAATTATTTGGGAGCGGGAGGTTTGGGTCACATGACTTTTAGTACCTACAATTCTGTAATTATTCCCCTCGAGAAGATCTTTAGAGTGGTGCAACGCCGCAGAAATAGACCAACACAGACGCTCACACACACTCATGCATGCACACCGTCATATAAAGACCATATAAAGTAAATATCTTTACATCTGAGGTTTGGTGGGTTGCAAGGACCAGGGGAATACTGAAGATCATTACTGTTATCATAACCATCATGATACAGGGTGCTACCCTGCTGGTAATTGGATTTTAGCATAACGGTTTACACAAAACTGAGGTGAGAAACCAAGAGCTCACACACAGTGTGCGGCTAAATGCAAATTGTACAATATTGACCCTTATGTTGCCATGAGCACAAAGCAGCCTACCTGCAGATGTGCAGAGTAAACCAGCAGGATGAAACTCCTGCAGCTGATAGTCCTGCTTTCTGTAACAAATGCAAACGAGATTTTGCAAATACGGGAGGCAAGCCCTGCAGAGGCGAGCGGCAGCAAGCACGTCAGAGGGTCAATCACGGAAGTGCTCTTGCTGCCCTCCGGCCATCGCTGACCTCTTGACTCTGGCCGTGGCCTAAATGTCAGAGGTTACCAATCAGGGTCACTGGGGATCACCAAAGGACCCTGGCTGTGGATGCATCGCCATGGCAACACTGAGCCGGCCACAAAAGGTGAGATGGGGGTGTTATGCGTTCTGTAAGCTAAAATCATGCGAAAACACACACATATGCATGTGAAGTTCAGTACGTTTTTTGTTGTTTATTTGTTTGTTTTTTGGGTCAACAGAGAGTCAAGCTGACCTCAAACAGCTTCATGAAAGCCAGCAGAGAGCTGGGAGGGTTCCAGTAAAGCCTGGCACAAACACTGAGAAAACTAACTTGTTCACTTTTCACCCTGACAGTCCCTGAACAGTTTGGGTTGATAAAACTCAAAGGCTTTAGTAACAGTAATTGTTCTATCGCTACTCAGTCCCATTTTTTAAACAGATGTGTTTTATGACTTTCGATCAAGCAAAATGTGATTGTTCGCTTTGTCCCAATGTTGAACTGATGAATGAAGAACTTCAATCAGACAGGCGGCAAAAGTGGCGCATGGTAACTCTGGAGGACCAGCAGAGATCCACGGCTCAGGTGGGAGAATCCGTCACGTTTACGGTCACCATGTGACAAAACATGAAGAGTCGCGGAGTGAAAACGCAGCGTTACATGTGCGTCAAACTGTTTTTTTATCCCTTTTGAGCAGATCTTCCCAACACATGTTAAACTATAACGGACTGATTTCATGTGTAAATGTTTTTAAGGTGGAAATTGTAAGAAAAAAATAGCCTAAGGGGGTTATAGATCCCTGGACCTGTGTTATCTGATATTCACATGTCTGCTTTATGGATCCATTTCAAGTTAAGATCCAATGTGAGTGCGGATCTCACTGGAATAAAGATCTATTTGTGATTTTTTAAAATTATTTTTTATTTCTTTCTCTTTTTTTATGAATGAAGACCGGGATAAATATATACATTGACAAGAAATTTATAAAATAAGTGCGAGATTAATTATTCGAAGCTACACGCTGCCGTTGGCTGTTAGTGAACTGAAATTGTGATCGTGGGGTCTAGAATAAATACCACTGCTAATAAAACGTTGCAATCAGTTGCATTACGCGCTGAAAAGCCGCTGCCGAGAAACATTTGCTTGCACCTTGCGTCATCTAGTGGCGGGTCTCACCTCTTCCTCCTCCTCCTCCTCCTCCTCTTCCTCCTCCGCCTCCTGCTCCTCGGGTGTTACTGTGGAAAACGGGGGATGAAGGAGGAAAAAAAAAATTAAAAAAAAAAAAATACCCAGCTAGTCTGCTTTTGTCTCCGGGGAGCTGCGGGTCGATGCCTCGTCCCACCATATGTCTGATCGCAGCTGCCAATCAACAGGTCAACGCGACCCCGGGGAGGCACGCACTGGTGGGGAGGAGAGGAGGGGGGCGAGATCAAACAGTGGACCTCAGGGATGACAGATGCAGATGAAAAAAAAAAAAAGAAAAGAAAAGGCAATAAAACATTGCTTCAAAGATGGCAACGGTGCACTGGGAGGCAAATTATTGTTAACAGTAATCTGCAGAACAGCGCCTCGCATTCTGATCGATTCACTATTATGGGGCCTTTGAAGCCGAGGTAACGCCGGGCTTTTGTTCATAGTGGGACACAAGCAGAAAATGGGCTCTGGTTTGGGTTCAGCCGCGGCGCTTTTTTAAGCCTTAAATGCTGCTTACTTCCATGCAATCATGTTTTTTTTTTTTTTTCTAATCGTGCAGCAATTTGGGCTCCGCCAGCCGTCGGAGGCTTTTCAGAGTTATTCAGCTGCAGGAACAAACTTCTGAGGCTCATCATGACGTGAGTGGAGATGTGCAAACGCTGTTCAGCGTATTCCTGATTGTTATTAAGTCAGTGGCTTGATTTTTTTTTTTTTTTTAATTAGCTGACATCCGAACAAAAAATGTTTTTGTTCCAAATTGGTAGCATAATGTCACATTCTTGTACATTTTACCTAAACTATGCCTCTCGCTGTTTAAGTGTTTCTCGTCTCTAACAAAGTTTTCCTTTATTTCCATCCATATTTCCATCATCACTGACCAGCTTCCCTACTGAAGACAGGCATCCCACAGCATGAGGCTGCCATCACCATGTTTCACCAAGTGGATGTCACGTGCAGGTGCAATGGTACTTTACATAGTGTTTCCATGTAGGTCAAAAGATTTGACTTTGGTCTGACACTGGGTGACAAAAATAACTTCTTACAAATATGTGGTGTGTAATTTTTGTTCTCCTACACCAAATAACACCTCTGTGTTTCTTTCTTGCCACTCTTCTCTGTTAGCTAGTTTTGTGGCATGCACAGCTACTAGTTCTGTGAATTGATTCTCCCGCCTGAGCTGCAGATCTCTGCTGCTCCTCCCTGCAGGGTAAAGACATGCATTTTTTGGTTAATTATCCACTCTGAGTTGTTATTATATTTGAGTGTGTTTGCTTTGTTCTGTCCTGTACATGTTCATAGCCTTATGGAGATGCCGTACAAAACGAGCTTTGGACGGTATTCGCCACTAAAACTATTTAAATTTTCATCAGACATGTCAGTGTGTAAATATATAGATCAGTAAAAGTTATTAAATTAGCGAATCCTACTTTAACTTGGGTAAATACTAAACAATAAGATTAGGATTTAGATATTAAAGTTAGTATTTATTTTTTTTATCTGTTACATTTGAATAATCCAAAAGTGTTCATTCATTTATATACAATTGAAATATGTGCAAGCTGTTATTGGTTAGGTTTCAACAAATAGTTTTATCTGTCAGTCTGCAAGGATTAAGCGAGTAAATTCATGGATGAATATTATGTTCTTCCTATGAAATATTTAAACGCCTTAAATTTCTAATTACAAGCACACCCCTGATTTCAAGCTGAAAATCACCTTTATTGAAGTGAAGGTAACCTTTCAAGCAGCTCCCCTCGATCTATCACCACATAAAGATTTATCCTGACTGATCTGTTGTATGTTGGTCAAATCACAGAGTTACACATGAGTTAAAGGGAATCAGCTTTGGAATGCTGCTGTAAACAGAGTGTCTTAAAACACGGCCTTAATGTTTCCTCGCCGTCTCAGCAGGGCTGATCTTCTTAGCTCACTCTCTGCTAATCAGCAAAAAAAAAAAAAAATCTTTGGGCTTTAATCTACGGCCCCCAGCACGCCACCACCCATCTCATTAGATTAACAAAATAACATGCACATATGCATGCACACACAGAGACACACAGCTCAATCTGACCTCAATCGGATTCGGAGTAATAATGTGGTTAATTATAATTTAGTGTGACTATCAACTGTGCAAACACTGTTTGCAGGAGAAAACTGTTTAAAATTTTTACAAATATCTTACACAATGCTTCACTTCTGCTTATGCAGAAAACAGCAGTGTGTGTGTTGAACATTATATGCGTGTGTGGAGGTGTGTGTGTGCGTGTGTGGAGGTGTGTGTGTGCGTGTGTAAGTGTGTGTGTGCAGAACAAACATATGCAACCAAACTAAAGCTGCAAAGCTGGTGAATTGAAGAGGATTTCATGCAGAGACTTGTTCATGGGAATTAAGCAAATTAGTTCTCCAATTAGCTGCTGACATTGAATAGGAAGATTTGGAGAACAAAAATTAATTAGATGGATTTGTCATTTTCTAATGAACATTGCCAGAAACTAAGTGTGGTGAGTAACACCTGCTCTCCCAGCTCCCGATCCCTCTGACATATTGTTTGTCTGTTCAGAATATAATTTAATGTCAAATACTGCTGTATTCAAATATTCAATATTTTGCAAATAGGAAGCCCACATGAGCAGAGAACAAACAAACTTTAGAAAAGTCAATGTATGATCTAATCCTCCTAGGCTGAAGAACTGTGGATGTAAATGCCAACCTTTGCAAGTCAGAAAGGAATTTCACTATTGACGTGAGCAGAGCAGGTAAAAATTAACTTGATACTTATTTATGTGGCAATATTTTTGGCGTGATCTCAGAACTCGGACGAAATCTGGATTTTTAAAAGACAGAGGTCAGTAATAAGTACTGCTCAGTTTGGTGAATATTTGCTTTCATTGTGTAATCTTCTTTAAAGTCAAAAATTTTGTCTATCTATGGAAGTTACTTATCCTTGTAATTTAAAGCAGTTTTTTAATTTTATTTCCATTTTATCAGTTGGTCAGAAAAAGACATCCCTGTAACACTCAAGATAAACCAAATTATCTAGATATATTTTAATCTACGTTTTAGCATTTTACAGAATAATTCTAATTTCAAGTAAAAATGTGTCATATGGCACCTATTTCTTAAGTTTTTATGATCTAGGAAAGTTCTTTCCCAGTTTTTTAAACATCCCATTATAAAATGTATATGCCATAATGATATCTTCTTTGTTGTTTTTATTTTTTCCTCTAATTAAACTAAAGAATGAGTTGTAAGATATGGTGTCCTCTGATTTTTCTCCAGTAAATCATTGCTTCTTCCCTCTTCTTGCTTCCTTCCCTTTTCCCTGCTTCCTACATCCAAGACCACCCATTGTCCCCCAAACCTCCTTATTTTAGAGCTGCGGCTGCGGATTACACAGTGTGATAAGCTTCCTAGTTCTTGAAACTATTTGGGATTGCTGGGATTATCTGGCCTCATTTCCTTGGGAGTCGTCTTTGGAAAGCCCGATTTTAGTCTATTAGGGCTCAGGATTTTGCATCCTGACAGCTTTGACTAATTAGCATGTAGCAGCGGGTGGTGTCCTATTAGGAGGCTCACTTTTAGTATACTTTTAGCAAAATCTACACACTCACGCACGCACATACTCACACACTCACACACTCAGTCTGGTCCATATGTCTTTTTGGGAACTGTGTTCACGATGTTCATTATTGGGTTGTTTATGCTGGCTTTGCCTATCACATAAAAAAAGCTGGATTCTAAATAAAGCCGTAAATAAAAACCTACACAATGGGAAATTTTACATCATTTAATGAAGTTATAGAACAACTTTCTAATATTAGAATACAAGTGAGTGAAATACAGAAAATATTGAAACTTTTTTATTTAACTACTCATATTTTTAAAATTAGGGATATAATGTAAACCAGAATAATCTAATGACACAAATAACATGAAATCAAATTCTAGAGTTTTTCCTTTTACCACAAAGTAAGAAGACAACATCAAAAACTGCAAATACAGAAAGAGTCAAACCCTTTCAGGGTACAGACGAATTGAAACCCAGGTGGAGACCCACTTGCGGGTGCATGCTGGACCATGGCCAGTAGAGCCTGGGAGCCAAACAGGACAGAGGAAGTGTCGGGATCTGAGGGCAGCACCAACAGGTCGTTCTGTGAGGGAGGGTAAGAGTGGCGGCAGAGTGATAGGGGGACATTAGGGAGGAAAGACGAATCTGAGCTGCCACCCTCCGCACCCTTCTCCGTGCCCTCCGGCAATGGTAGTCGCCTTTTGAAAAATCTTGGTAGTTTGCAGGGTGAATTGCCCAGAAGTGGCCTTTGCCATTGTCGCTTCGACCTGCTTTGATGAAGCAATCATTGAGGGACAAGTTGTGGCGCACGCTGTTTCTCCAGTTTTTATCCTGTTGGAATATGTAGAGTGGAAAAAAATGTGATTAGAACAAAACTTGCTTGAAAGCAAGCAAGAGTAAAACAATGGCTGTTCGCAACTGGAAAATAACTAACAAGGCTGTTAAGTACCAGTGATCCACTTTAGTCCTGCTGCTGGCAAGCAGGCGCCATTGTGTGTCGAGAGCCTGTATGATCGCAGTAACACAACACCCCAAGTTACCTTTTTAGCACGTCGACTAGCGATCAACTTTAATCCATTGGACTACATCCAAGCTGCTGTCGCACCTGGTGAAGGCAGTGACAGTTTGCGACCTAGCAACAGGATTACTTTATTTGCGAATTTGCCAACAAGAAGCTCATCTACTGTCCCTGTGAGCACCTAATTGCTTAACCACACAGACAGATTACCTGAGCCAACTAGGTCGCTTTGCTTAAGAAAATGGTCCTTAGAACATGTTTTAGTGACTGAACTGAACACAAGCAGTTATTTGAAAAATATTCATTCCTGGTTTGTTTTTTTTTTTTGTTTTTTTTGTATTTGGGACTCACTTGAAAGGCATTTGTCTCAACATATCAAAGAGAGACATTTTCAGAGTTCTCAGTTTACTTCATGTTAACCCCCAAGTTTTGCTTCTTACCTTCACAACTACACTACCTTAATGGAGTTTTATAAACACAGTTTTTTCTTTAACATAAGCATAAGAACAGATTAACATGAATGTACCTTACTCTTGAAGTAAGGATAGTGGTCCATGATCCACTGGTAGATGTCACACAACAGCAGTTTCTTTTCCTCAGACGCCAGAATTGCCTTTGAGATGAGCGCAATGTACGACTGGTTTGGTTTGTCTGAAGATTTGTCAGAACTACAGCTTGTGGTGGTCATTTCCTCCTCTCCCTCCTTGTGTTGTTCTTTGTTCCACTCCTCTTCGTTGATTTGACTTTTTCCAGTGTCTAGGTCTGGGTCCTGTGGGAGCGTCCCCTGTACATTGCGACGAATCTCCACCTCTTTTAGTTCAGGATTCTGGTCATTTAGCATATTGTTCTCCGTCTGTTCCGTCACGCTACTTGCCGTCACTTCTCCTTTCGAACCTTTGACTCCGCTATTGAACAGAAGGTAGTCAATAGTGAAGCTCAGTCCAAGCCCGTCTCTGCTTCCGTTGTGGCTGTTCCTGCTCTCCATCGTCAGTTCCAAGTTGGGTTCTTCTAAACTCATCGTAAATGTTTTAATGGTTTCACGCTAAATGTACAGTAGATTTTTAAGTCAATGAAAATTGAGCCTTTAAAAAGATCTTCTCAGAGTTGTCATTTGAGATTCAAAGCCACTTTTAGAATAGAGCCCCTCATAAAGCGATTGCCTCTGTGCCAACGGATTGTTTCTCCAAAGTCTTACAGTTGACAAGATCACGGATAAAGATGAGCCTTTCAACTGTTGTGAACCTCGATGCGTTAATACCTGACACAATCGCCACCTGTGGAAATTACGTCAGCAGCTTTGCTAGCTGAAGAAAACTATTAACTTTTGTGTTTTATACAATAACTTGCAGCTAAAAACTTCTCTACAGCTTTAAATTTTCCAAGCCAGAAAAAAGAGCTCTCCCATTTGTGAAGTTGTGTCTCTGTTTATATAACTGTGACTTTATCCCTCACAGAAAGGGGCAAAGAAGGCACAGGGGAGATCCAGGTAGGGGGTCTCAAATGAGGAGGATTATTATTATTAATCTAAGCAAATCTTTGTAATTACGAGAGATTAAACACTCAAGATTTAGCTGGATGAGGAGTGATAAAAAAATGGCCACAAAAAGCTTTTAGCTTGTTTTTTACGAGACCTTGTCCAAAGATTTGCTTCAACAACCACAGGGCAACAGTTAATAAGCAAAGCTCAGTGTTTTTTAGTTAGGCATTTCATTTTACTTGGGAGAGCACATAGTGTTGTATTGTAATATATACGAGAGAGTGGTACAAGATGATGGACTGATGATTATGACAACTGTAATGTTAAATATAATTAAAACTACAGTTCTCTAGAAAATAAATTACTCTATATATTTTTATATAATACTTCATGGTCATGATATCTTACAAGCAAATTTTTAAGCTTTGAGAAAAGCACTTTTTCATTACTGTCTTCCATTAATGATTTTTATTTTTCAACTTTTTCAACTCCAATTAACCTTTAAAATACTTTTATTGCTATCCATTGTTATCCAAGAAATTAATGCACAAAGAATTCCACTTTGATTGTATACCGATAAATGCTTAATAAAAGTGAAAGACTTTGCATCTTTGTCAGGATACTGCAACCTCTTCAGGTGCATTGCTTTTCCTAGTTACTAAAGTGGAAAAATTGTGTACTTGTTTGTTTTAACCTGTGGTCAGAAAACTGTTTTTCCTAAAATTGTTGCAGTTCTAATTGACTTATTTTATTAATATTATCTTTAAAATCTATTAGTAGGGTCAAAAATTTGTTATATTTACAGTTCCCAGTTAAAACCTTATGTCAGACTATTTAAACCCCTCAAAAAGTGGAGATCATGCATTTAACATTTGTTGTTGTTTTATATTTGATATTCTAACATTATTGATTCTAAAATAGACAGATTTATTTAAACACATCTTTGCATAAACAGATAGTATTGATCAAATTAAGTGTAGATGTCTGCTGTGTTCTATGTGTCCAACAAACAAGATAATTCAAATTGGACTCATTTTAAATCATGGACCATGTTGCCCTCTTCTGTTTATACAATGGAACAAGATGTACAATATGAATCACTAATTTAAATGCTTTTGTACTATCACAAGTCAGATAAATTTGTTTTTATGTGAATGTTCCACCAATCGAATAAATATAAATGTGGTGAAACGTTACGACGCACCGACTGTTTTAATGTCAATAATTAGTGGCTTTTAAATGTTTACTTGGAACTACTCTTTTTGCAGGGTTGAATCATCTTTAAAAAAGAGAATTTGATCTGTAAAAAACAAGAATTAGATGCACGATTTGTTTTATTTTGTTGTCGTTATTTTGAGTCATAAGTGTGTATACAGGCTGAAATAAATATCCCCCCTACATTGTTCATATTCAATTACACATCATCTGTATTGTTATTGTTGCCAACAGTAAGATTCTGGCATAAATCTGGCTGTATACTCTTTCCGAGAGAATTAGCATGAGTCATTATAATTGCTTGGTTTTCCTGCATAAAACTTTTTTTTGTTTTTGACCCTATGATTTTGACCTAATATGTATTAGAGAAAATTGAAAGCCTCCAGCTCAGCTGAATCATTGAAAGATCCAAGTTAATGTGAAATTATTATCTATATTTAGCAAGGTGTTTTTCTTTTATAAGCATAAAATTTTTAATTGGTTTAATGTAATTAATCACTACAACAATTTACAAGGCCATTTGCAGGACAGTCTGCGCAGGTTCACATCAAATCATGACAAATTCAGTATAAGTTATTACATTCAGTATATTTCACTAAAGCAAAGGTTAGGAAGTTGCAGTCAAATTAGAGAGAGAAAAAAAACTACTGTTACATTCTCAGTCTTCTGAAAGTTTTGCTTTTCTAAACCTCTGATAAGAACTGCAAACTGTCTAATGTTGCCACATGCAAGCAACAAAACATTTGAAGTAGGAATTACTGGAAGTTGACTCAGCTTCATTACATATGCAACTGACAATTTGGCATTAATCATTGAATAAGATCTGTAAAACAAAATTTACATTTTATTTTGTCAAGTGTTTACATTATAAAAATTAAGTTACATTAAGTTGATTTAATTAAAGATTTTAAGATTTTATTAAGTTGATTTAGCTTAACATTTTAGATTTAATTGTACTGATTTAATTTAAGATTTTATGGTTTTATGATGGTAGTTAAAAAGTCACGTAGACTCATTTTAAAATGTTTTAACAAATGTTGAGCTATTTTATCAAAACGAAATTCTCAATTTGGAATTCACTTCTAAAAAAATATAATCAAATCTGAAGTGTTTATTTTTACTACATATGCATTGTTTTACAACTGTAAAATTCTCACTCCATTACAAATTAAGTTTGTCTTAAGAAACAACTAACTTTTCTGAACAACATTTTGTTCAAGTGGGAATTACAAAAAATAATTCGTATTTTCCTTTGTTTTGACAAATGTTTAGTAAGCGCTTATTAGATGTTCAGACATTGTAGAGAAAATGCACTGAACAAGCTGGCTACATAAAGATCCCACCTAAATATACCATTATATATGAAATTAAAAGACATTTGACAAACTTTCAAAACGAGAATGTGTGCAATCAAACGGTGTGACTAAATACAACTAAAAAGTATTGAAGTACTTACTGTGGGAAGATGAGAGCGTTCTGAACATTTTTGAAGAGTGAACCATGTGCCTATGATGTGTTCTGTTAATCACAGCTGCAAATTGTTTTCTTAATGAGAGAGAATGGCTTATTTCCAGTTTGTCTTTCTCTTTTTTAAGTTTAAGTTCTAATACATTTTAATAGGTTAAATTAGATAATGTGAACATTTAACTTGATTACAGTTAACTGTACTAGAACCCTAATTGCTTTATATACATATATATATATATATATATATATATATATATATATATATATATATATATTACAACACGATCACTCACTTCATAACATCATATGGAGCAGTTTCACAAATTGATTTTCCATGAGGCTGTTCTTTGGAAATATAAAGAGTTACTGGAAAATCAGGACCGGATCATCAGGATTATGTACACTTATTTATTTCATAAGTGTACATTTCCAAACATCCACTTGTAAGCAAATGCTTGAATTATTTGCCGAAATAATAGTATTCATACTTTGAATTGAATTTCATTGTTTTGTACAGTAACGCATTTTTGTTTTATTTAATTAGTCGTTGTTGTGTAATTGTGACCATGCCTCGCACAAAGCTTCACCTTCACTTCTCATGACTGGTTACAAAACCCGAAACGGATATTTTTGCTCGGACGGGATTTCAAAGGACCATGCTACCCCATCCACTTTGACAGCCTGTGCTCTACTTTGCGCTTGAATTTCAACAGTACCAGAGACCTGGGTTCGAAATATCTCAACATTATAAAACTGGAACATATTATATCGACACCTATTTTGAAGCCCATTGAAATTCATTGATACTAAGGCCTAACGTAGAAAAAGAGACCTGCCTCTTAGTATTTTTTAAAAGGTGTACCATATCTTTAAAAGACGCTAATCCCGCCTATGTTAAGTGTCACTTTTTTGTTACGAATTCTGATTGGTCAAAACGTCACCTCTGTCAAAAAGGTTTGGCCTTTCATTGGTGGAGGACTTGTCGTCATTTGTGACTCTCGCGGTACTGCAACGCGAAGATGGCGGCCGAACTGGTGGAAGCGATGGTAGGTAAAGCTTGGTGGCTTTTGCTTGATGGGGAAACGGACGCGGGAATATGAGCTGAAAGCCACACCGGCTGTGGATTAACCTGGGCTCGTTTGTCAATATTTTAAATACAGAAATTTCTACAAATTTGGCGTATTTAAATCAGGGCGAAAAGAACTAGCCTGTGGGGCTAACAAAGCTAGCCTGCTAGGTTATGTTAACTAGGCAAGTGCTTGGTTTAGTTAGCATCATGCTGGGTCTGAGGGAAGACACCGATAATGAATGAGACCACATATCACAGATGTACACATTTCACCTAACTCAATTTGTAATACAAATAGTGTAGGTATTTATTTATTTGTTAGCTTCTTTGTTTTTAGAGCCGGCCATCTGTCAAAATGATTGAATACTGACAGGCTAGTCTCTGGAGAGGCAAGCCTCCTGATTGCTATCTTATTGATGCTGAGCACTTTGCTTTCTAAACAAAAACAACAGAAATGTGCGATTTTCAACCTAGACATAAAGCATCCGTCCACTTGTATCCAAGAGAACGCCGGCAGACAAAGTAGCAGCATGTCAGGTCGACAACAATGTTTCAATCGCTCTGGATGCTCATTTGAACAGACGTCCTCTCTAAGGCTGCTTGTTTTTGTCTAGTGTGCCCTGTTCTCTGCTGAAGTGTTCCTCTTATGAGATCAACAGACGAGTTCTTTACATACGAGTAAACATGACCTCATGAAGTCATGGAACAATTTTGTAGCATTGAATGTCAAAACAAAACACTTATAAATTGGAAATCATACACAACTTATGCTTCTGATCTTGAACCACCAACAGGTTCAATTTGAAACGTTTAACAAGTTATATTTAAATGTTTTGACTTTTTAATAGTCAAAAATGACAGTTAATTAATTTGTAATACACCTTTTTATTCATTTTCCTTTATGCAGAATGTTATATGTTGATCAGTAAAACATGTAGAGGGAATACTGTCATGAAATGCACAAGGATTAGGCTTGGATTGTTTTTCGTTAAAATCGTAATTAAAATGTAATACTAACAGAAAAAAAACACATGAGCATAATTCTATATGGAAATTGTACATTTATTCAGGCTAATATTATTCATAATATGCTAAGAGATATTTTGCCATGTACATGGTTAATGACAAATTAATTGGTTGAGCAAAAATAAAAATAAGTCTCTTCAGGTAATTCTGGTCATGTTTGTTGGGCCACACTTGAACAGTAAGCCTTGGCTGTTTTGATAAATTGAATTATTTAATAAGAATTATTTAATAAAGATAACAAATTATATTTTGGGTAGATTCATATTGTCAATGTTGAGAAGACAGCATAGCCAAAAGCATAATCGGCAATCTATTGATTGGAGTGAAAAGAAGCTGCCTACTTGCTTATAGAACACACACCTGAACATCCACTCATATTTTATACCAGCTTGTTCTGGGAGAGTCGCGTGGGGGCTGGTGTCTATCCCAGCAGTCACTGGGGGAGTGGCAGAGTACACCCTACATCCATCATAGAACAACACAGAGACGCACAGGACATCACCCATCCACGCACACACTCTTATCTAATGGACATTAGAGTAAACAATAAGCCTAACAGTCATGTTTTGGGGCTATCGGAGAATACTGGAGTACACGGAGAGAACCCATGCTTACATGGAGAACAATGCAGAACATTCATACTCCATTGAGAAAGACCCCAAGTTGTGGGTTTGAACCAGGATCTTCTCACTGCAACAACATTAAACAGTGCTACCAACTGTACTACCATGAAAACCCTGAACTATATGCTTAAAAACACTTTTGCCATAGCTGAACAATATATTCTATCCTTTTTTATTGAGGAATGGCATTTATCAGTCAGTTTACATACAGATATACTCAATACTAAATGTTTTTCGTTTTACCCTTACTGTTAGTGCTATATGCACCTTTTGTGAAATTTCATTCTTCTAGTTAAACAAAACAAACTTGCAAATTCACCCAGCTGCAAATTGTACAACAATAGTTTTATTAGTCCATCTTATAAATCAGAAATTGTGTGAAGTATTTTGACATTTCAACAAAGTAATCCTACCTGGGCTCAGGAAAAACTACTGCCACTCAACAGGATCAGCCACTTCAAACTGTAAAGTGTAAAAAGAAAGCTCTGCACAGAAACGCCAAGTTTCCAGTATACATTTTTATGTTAAACCACTTTGACTGTTGTCACAAAAGTCAGTGTGTAGGATGCATTGATGTGATCTAGTGATGTATACATTCAGTTTTTAAATGAACATTTATGATCAAAGTGATGGTAGTGCTCTCTACAACAACATGGTTACGTAGATCTAGTTTTGAGATATTCCATCTGCTTGGTTAGAACTTGGTGTTCAAAGTGTAAGATGTTTTATTGTGTCAATTTTTCAGTTTACAGGCTAAAAATGTTCTCCCTGAAGACTTTCTTACGGTTTTATTTTGTCCTCCCTGCAGAACATGGTGAAAAGTTTCCGGGTCTCAGACCTACAGACGCTGCTGGCCTCAATGGGTCGCAGCAAAAGTGGTCTGAAACAGGACCTGGTGGGGCGTGCGCTGAGGCTCGTGCAGACCGAGTACAGTCCAGAACTCTTGAAGAACGTCCGGCAGCTTTACGAGTCGCGCTTCCCCAAATCAGCCGCTTGGCTCCCGGCACGGCGTCCAGAGGGCGTCCCGGTGGCGTATTCATCGCTCAGCTCTTCCCCGTCGTTGACCTCACAGGGCACAGACTACCTCAACGGAATCTCCAAACCGCTCCATACACCTGCAACCGAAGTCAGGCTGGTCCCTCTGCCCTTCTACCAAACCTTAGAGACGCTTCTGCCGCCAACAGAGCTAGGTAAGTGCAAACCAAGTTCATATACTAAGGTTTTACTTTTTTGTTTTTGTTGACTTGTGCCTACTTTTGTCTCTGTAGTTGCCCACAACAGTGAAAAATTACAGGACAGTCACCGCGTCTTCGAATTAACACCAAGCCAAGCAGACCAGATCCGGAATGCAAGGTAATAATTCAGGGGTTTTGTTAGTTTTGTTTTTTCTTAACTGCTTGTTTTTATAACGCTAAAGTATATATTTAATTAAACTGTCTATCCAGTGAGCTTCGTGCTGGGATCCGATCAGTCCAAGTGGTTCTTAGGTGAGTTTCAAAATGCTTTTCCAGGTTGTCTAGAATCCATTTTTTATTTGTTATATGCATTGTCTTTGTTCAGGCCTTGGTTATCACAGATGATCATTCATGCTGGAGTGTTTGCTCTGTCATGCAGAATCTGTTACTCAGACCCTATTGGTGTTCAGGAGGACCAGTATCCCCCCAACATTGCTGTCAAAGTCAACCAGTCCTATTGTCATGTTCCGGTAGGTTGATTCACTCTGATATTTGCTGTTGTTTCAGGAAAGCAAGTTAAAATTTCACTGTTATTAACAGGCAAATTGTTAGATTTAAATATTACAACAGGACAGGTTTGACTCCAGCCTGGGTTAGGGCTGCTCAAATAAAGAGGAAACCATGATCACAGTTAGATGGACAATATTAAAATCACTAATATTTAAAATTTCTCACAATTTGGAAATGCAGTGCATTTATTCAAATTAAATATCTTTTTTATTATTTATTTCCCCTAAAATTCTCTGTATATTAGATTTTTACCTTCATAACTGTTTTTGCACTTTTTATGTCAAAGCTTCAATAAAGACAGTTTTTCATGTATTTCTTTAATATTCAGATGCTGGATATGTGTTGGCAGCACACATGATGCAGATGTGCTGCATTACCAATGTTATAAAGCCATTCTATTGGATTAATGACTGGTAGCTCTAAGACCGTTGGACCAAGTTGTTGTTTGAGGAAACCAGTTTCAGATTATTTCAGTTTTAGGGACATGAAGCGACGCACATGCTATTCAATAATGCTCAGTTAGGCTGTGGTTAAATGAGTTGCAGCTGCCTTTCTATTAACTTGGTTGATTCACTAAGGTGTCCTGAAGCGATTGCATAAGTATATATAATAAAGTGACCTGTTGGAGATTAAAATGCTTTCTTAAGAGGAATTTAAACCTCATTAACGCTTCAAAAATATTGACTTTATGATTGGGTTATAATCTGTTTAAGATTTGCTGTGTTTAATTAAGATTAAGTTTCTATTAAGATCCTTTGTTTTGTTTGAACTGAATCTAAACATGTTACTTTCCTCTGTGTGTGTGTGTGTGTGTGTTGCAGGGATATTACCCCTCCAATAAGCCTGGAGTTGAGCCTCGGCGTCCTTGCCGTCCCATAAACATCACTCCCTGGTTGCATCTCTCCAGCGTCAAAAACGGAGTCACCATCACCTGGGGGAACTTTGGCAAGGTCAGGCTCAGATGCTGCAACACTCAGTTGCATGTCAGAGCAGCAGTAGAGCAAATCTAAGAGAATCCACCAAGGCATGCTGGGACTCGTAGGTCTTTAAGTGTTTCATAGGTTAAACTGAGCCTGGTTTCATAAAACTTCTTCAGATGTGTGGATGAGAACAACTACAGAGGCTAAAATGGAGTAATATGAAAAAAAGTATTTGTATTTAAAACAAAATAAAAAAATGTATGTGTTGATAATTGGTTAAAAGCTTAAATTGAATTTTAGAGAGGGAAAAAAAATCCAAATCAGTCTTTGGGTTTTGCCATCTTCTCCTGTGAAATCTTTTTGGTGTACTTCGTATTACTTTCTTAAATTTATGCTGGTATCAAAGTATCTTTTGAAGAACCTGAAAAATGTGGCAGACTTTAATGCTTTAGTTAAAGAAAATGGCAACAACCTCATCTAATCTATAACTTTCAAATCCATTTGAAACTATTTATTCCACTTACTTGTAAGTGGAATAAATAGTGAAACTGCTCCATTATCTTCAGACTGCCTTGTTTTGTTTAAAAGCCGCCATCCATTTTGTTTTTGTCCTAAACCTTCGATTGCACAACCCGCTCAGTAAGCCTGAGTACAGAGTTTAGTTTTCCCAGAAGAGGAGTTTCTGAGCAGTTTCTACAGATTATACTGCAGGCTTTTTGTGTTTGTTTTTCTGCACTAGTGGAATGTGCTAGTTGGATTCTTTTTACTTTTCTTTACAATTTTCCTAATATTATGATTCATATGCACAGAAATATGGAAAAGTAAAAACATGCTTCCAAAAATTAAATTCCTCTTGTCTCAATCTGTGTCGTAGTTGATTAAATCTTGAGAGCTCAGGTTGTGAATCTGTGTTTCCAGCGTTACTCTGTGGCAGTGTATTTAGTGAGGGTCTTCACAGCAGCAGACCTCTTCAACCGGCTGAAGCTCTGCTCAGTTGAGAGTCCGGAACGTTGTCGTGAACGCAGTAAGTCAAGATTTCAGAAAAAATAACTGTGGTCATTATCTAGTTTTTGGTTTTTAAATACTCTCTCACCCCTCCTTGCTGCATTTCAAATATATTTCTACTATTTATCTCCAGTCCAAGACAAGCTTCGCTTTGATCCAGAGAGTGAAATTGCAACCACAGGCCTCAGAGTTTCTTTAATCTGTCCAGTAAGTACAACAACAAAATAAAATCGTACGTGTTTTGAGAGTTTTAGATTTCAAAAGGTTGTTTAACTTTTGAAACCTCCCCACCATCCTCTCGTCCCAGCTGGTGAAGATGCGGCTCGGTGTGCCATGCCGAGTTTTAACCTGCGCCCATCTTCAGTGTTTCGACGCAGTTTTCTTCCTGCAGATGAATGAGAAGAAGCCCACATGGACTTGCCCCGTGTGCGACAAACCTGCTCCATTTGAACTGCTTACAATCGATGGGTAGGAGACTTTCCTCTCTTGTTTAATCTCCTTTTTCTCTGTCAATGTAAAAACATTTAGACCTCTCTGTGTTAAATTCACTCTGTTGTTGTTGTTAAAATCTGCAGATTCTTTTATTTTCTATTTATACCAACTGAACAGAACTCTTCGGTTTTCCTGAGTCAGAAAATTGCAGTAGATTTAAAGATTTATTGAAATCTTATTAGGATCACTAAGTGTGATTTCTTATAAGTTTAGATCACCTAAACCACGGTTCTGTAACCAGAGAGTCTTATGCCACTTAATTTAGGCTGTTAATTTAGAACAGAAATAAAATAGAAATTAAATGCTTTGATCAAGAATGCAGTTCCTTTATGGTTCTATGCAACAAAAAGGACTTACTACAAGAATTTTCTTTTCACTTCTTCTCTGCAAACTGTGCACTTAGCTTTTAAGGAGGTTATTTTTTTGCCCCAATTGCCATAAATATAAAAGGACGTTATTAGTCTGCTTAATCTCTTGTAAAACCTTTTTTCTTTATTCTTTAAAAATAGCAGAAAAAACATTAATTCATTAATTGCATAGTTTAACGAAGTTCTATATCGCATATATTTCGTAAAGTTTAATAGCAAGCCTCCATCATTATATTCCCCTTAGATCTTAATACAACCTCTGACAACAATTACTTGTAATAAGTTCAAACAACTAGTGCAGTAAATGTCTCCGTCTGTGTGGTAGTCAGGGAAACAGCGAAAAGAAGGAACACAATAGTTTAATCCTTAGTTGTGCAGTCCTCGATGACATGGTGGATATTATTGTTCATCCCATAACTATTGGAATAAGACTGAACTTATTCCAATAGTTCCAATAGATCCTGACTGGCGTACCAGGATCATCTTAGGTTTTAAAGATGTAAAGATTTACCACATTTGTACCAGTGCACAGTCTCACAGGGGTCTCTCTTTTGGAGAACTCTTGGATGCTAAGTGTTTCAAAGACCATCTCCTACCTGCTATTCTCACTAGTTACTGTGTTGTTAAATTCTATTTTCTATGTCTCTTTGGATAAAATTGTCTGAGGAATCCATGAACAAACATTTTAGCTTGTGAATGATTTCTTTTAAGATTCTTGTTTAGTTGCTAATCCTAATGGTGAGCTGTGTTGTTTTTTTTCCTCATTCTTAACGACTTTGTTTTGGAGAGAAAAACATTTGTAGGTATGGTGGAAAAAGTAACGCCCTGTTTGCGAGAATTGGCTAATTTTGTACGAAGAAATTGTTAGGCGTGTTGGGATGAATGCAGAGGAGATCAGTTGGCACTACACTCATATCAATCCAGCAGTAGTGTTTCCAAATTCTTCCAAAATTTTAAATGTCAAGGTATCAATTTTAAGGTGATAGAAAAGAATAAGCACAGTTTGAACTCCTCTACAGTTTTTGGCCGTGTAATGTCCTGCAGGGTCTCGTCTCCAAACTCTGTGGCATTCCTTTAATTTCTCAAAGACTGAAGGCATTGTGCTACATGTTGGCTGTGAGGTGTATTTGCATTCTTTAGAAAAAAGTTAGTGTAGAAAGTCCCTAACTTTTAACTTCTCTGTAAAACTTTTTTTTTTCCAACCTCAGGTCTGACAGTTTTCACTGTTGGAAGTTTCCCATCAGCGGATAAATTGATTGATTTATTGTAGCTTGTTTTTATGGTAGGATGGTTGGTTAGATTTTTTTTAAATGCCTGCTGAATATACAGAGTCAGAAGTTTAGAACCTTCTGCTTTGATGTGAGTTGGAGGTTTTTTCTTCTGTTTTGTACGTTGTGTTTCTTTCTTTTTTTTTTTTTCTTAATGAGGTCCCTCAAACCTTCGGCATCTGTTTTAGGTTATTATCCGAGATTCTCAAAGAGACGAGTGAAGACATTGAGGAGATCGAGTACCTAACAGACGGCTCCTGGCGACCAATCAGAGATGAAAAGGAAAAGGACAGGGAAAGGGAACGAAGCAACACACCAGAGTACCCTGTTGTTGATATATGTACGTAACTAAGCCTGTGTATACATACAGTGCCTTGTAACACTATGACCAACCACTTCAGTGTATTTTATTGGGACATAATGTGATGACAGTACAAAGTAGCCAAATATTTTAAAGGAATTACAATTGGTTTGTAGTTTGTAATTGTTTTCAGCTCCTTTAATCTGAAAATCCAAAATTAAATCCAGTGTAGCTGTTCAGAAATTACACAGCACTGTGTTATTTAATGTCAGTGTTGGTTCAGCTGTTCTGTGAAGGCATCAAGCTGCAGAGATCCACAGAACAGGTGAAGGAATCTGCTGACATTGTCACTATAAGTACAACTAAAAAATTTTACTCTATTCTGTGATTCTGATTACTCTATTCTATTTCAAGCCTGTATTTGTTGTAATTTGGATAGTTACAGCTCACAAAAAATGTAGGGCTTAAAATGAATTCAAAATTTTCATTATATGCAAGCCATAATCAGTAACATTAAAAGAATGTAATTTGTTCAAAAAAAATAAAAAGACATCACCCCTTATCCCCTCAACTTTACAGTGGTGAGCTACTTTGTATTGGTTTATAATATAAAATCTCAACAAAATGAATTGAAGTCTGTTTTCCTTTTTGTATTGTATAACATGGGGATTTTTTTTCTTCAGGCATTCCAGAAGCAAACGGACATTCGCCGGCCCATAGCAGCACCAGTCTGTCGGGTCGGTCCGGAAGCGGTTCCGTGGGGACGTCCGCCGCTGCGGGAGGACCTGCAACGGCACCAGGAGGGGGAGTGGTGGTAGATCTGACTCTGGACTCCTCCTCTGAGGAGGAAGGGGGTGGGGCCGGGGGGGACAGCGACGACACAGAGGACAGTAACGACAGCCCCGCCCCCAAAAGGGGGCGGTACAACTACGACAAGGACCTGGTCACCGCATACTGACCCTGCAGCTCTGTCCCTCCTCACAGACTGACACGCGGAGACAGAGAGGCGGGCAAGGCGGTGGGCGGGGCTTAAAATGTGAGGACAGGAACATGGTAACCCTCTAGATGCACCGACGCTCTCATCTCCCGAGCATCAGAGCCTTTTTAGCAGCTCTAGTTCGATTTCAGACGAAACAAACACACACTCAAACTTGTTCTGTCAGTGACTCTTCAGCTTGCAGTGAGCAGGAGTCCCATTTGTTCTGCATATCTGTGGAAGCAACTCCATTTGCCCCGGCGCCACCCTGCAGTGAGTATCCATACCTTCCTGCCTCTACTACAGACACCGACTGGACCGAGCACCCCATCTCCACCTCCATCTGTTTTTCCTCTCTCTTTTCAGACTCCTCCCTTCTCACCATCTCTTTGTATAGACTCCAAATTACTGGCTCTTTTAGCCATGGGCGTTCAATGTTTGCATCTGGTTTTTGTCACTTTGCTTAGGAACTGGCAATTTGAAAACAGAGGCTGCTCTGTAGCTTTTTGGATGAAAAACAAACAAAATAAGGCATGAAAATGTTAGAAGGACAAGGCAACAATCTTTTGAGAACCATAGGAATCTTTTGACAGCTTGATTTAAAGCTTGAGCTCTCACTCTCAACAATTCATCCATTTTGGATACGTCTTCAGCTTTCAATTTTTATTGTCCTCCAGAGAACCTACCTCAGTCATTTAACACTTAGCAGATTGGCCTGGAAGTTGGTTTGAAAGAAGTGGGTGAATGAGAATTTCTGAACCCAATTTTACACTGGAGTTTTTTTTTTCTTGCCTTATTCTTTTTTTTTCTCTATTTCCCTTCTTGTTTTGTGCAGCTGTGTTCCCTGTGCAGCAACAAAAAAAACCAGTTGAAAAGTAGTAGGTGTGTGGATTACAAGCTTCTGAACGAAGCAAAGACTACCACCTCTCTGCAAAAACAAACGGCTACTATTAGGCATTTGTTGAAATAAGTTATTACATGGGCAGGCTATACATCAAAATTACTGTACTGGTACTGGTCCAAAGCAGAAATGGTCGCTGGCAGGAGCTGGTTTTGGTGCCTTTTGTTTTTTAAGTGGTGGAAATTTGATTTCTGCATTTGAAGGTTATCTGAGGATGTCACAAAGTGAGGTTTCAGTTTCGTGTGTTTATCTTTTGGTTGATTCAGACTGAAGGTTTTGAATCAAACAAATTACCAGAACAGGCTGTTGAAGTGTTGATGCCATTTTGGAGTTGGAATTATTTATTTGTTTATATGTTTTTATTATTTTTTTATTTTGCAGTTGTTCCTGGTTAGTTGCACAACATCTTGCTTCAGCTGTTACTTGCAATGGCATCTCCACTTGCATGGGGTTTTGCTGTTTGTAACTAAATACCTTCAAGGTTGGTGGCTCTACTTCTTTAGATATAGAGGACTAGCTGGATCAAAGATTGAAGGCTTTCAGTGCATTTTCTGCTGCATATAATCCTCACCTACCTGACCGGGTCAAAAAAGGGTCCTCTTTGAAACTGACAGCGGCTTTCTACTGCACCATTTCTCTCTCTCTCTCTTACTCTCTCTCTCTCTGTGTCTCTCACTCTCAGGCTCTTAGCATTCTAGATGAGTTTTATCTATTAGCTGGAGTAAAATCAGATCTTGTTTGCTGCATTCTCAAGACTCTAATATATCCTCTGCACCTGCACTAGTGTAAATATTAGATGTCTGCCTCCCAGATAAAGATACTCAGTCTACAAATGCAGGCTTCAGATATATTTCGTGTATGAAGATGTTGCTAGAGATCTGCGTTCATGTAACGCTTTCAGATGTTTTTCTTAGTTTGAAAGACTCTTTGGTGTGGCAAGTATTAAACAGGGACTCTTGAACCAGTTCTCACATACTATCACTCTAGGAATCCAGTAAAGGAGCCCTCAGCAGCTGCAGTCCTGCTTCACTGTGTGTCTGTTTGGTTCGGCCAGGGCCAGTTCTACAGGGTGTGTTTTCCGAGTTGCAGTTTAACAGATTGGTTTTATTTTCCCTCTCTCAGGTTCACAATGATTTACACAATGATTTAGGGTGTGTCTGGTGATCAGAATTACTTTAGATGAGCACGTCTTCCATGTTTCCCTCTTTACCTTAACAGCATATGACATGGATATGAAGGGGGGGATGGTTTTGTGAGCCACCCAAAACCAATGCCTGCAAAACTGAACAGGATAAATCCATAAAGGGCACTTTGAGGCAAAATGGAGAAATATTAATACCGGCCTTCAACTTAGAAGCTGTCAGTAATTTATGCACACATACATTTTTTAAAAAATTGTTGCTGTGAGGGGATCTCTGACTTCTAGTGGGCTCCTGGTCAAAGATTAGGTGGTGCAGGTTGCTACTGTGGAACTGAGCCACTGAGTGTTTGCATTTAGTTTGAAAGCTAGAAACAGCTGAGGCTCTTTTTTTTGTTTGTTTTTTTTCTTTGTATTGACATCTATTCTTTTAAAAATTCATATGGTAGCACAGGCAGAGGCTTACAATCCATGATGTAAATGTTTTTTTTTTATATGTTCCTATTAAGACAATAAAATTAAATAATATTTTATTAAGCCTTGATTTGCCTTCAGTTCTTCTAGGAAAGTAGACAATAAGAAGCTGAGTGCAGCGCCACTGGACTCTTAATGCCACTGAGAACTGAGAGGACTGATTAAGGTGGGTTTTGTTTTTCTCTGTACCAAATGCACAGATGTGGGGACACGTTTGTTGCCTGTCGAGGATGAAACTGTAAAATTGGAAACGATCGTATTCTAACAGCTGTTATTGATGTGTTGAATTAATTAAAATCAGTTCTTAAAAAAAAAAGTGTCTGGTTTTCATTGTGAGATGTGCGTGAGTGTATTTTCGATATCCATAACTAATGAGCCTTCAGTTCCTCCATACCTTTGTTCCTCTGTGCTTTTTGGTCTTTATAACCCCTGAGAGCAGTGAACAGAGAACATACCTGAGGTATTTTTATGTTTTTTTTATTCTAAATGTTAGTCTGAAAGGGAAAGGGGTTCAACATTACATCTTTTAACATTTATACTTTCCAGAAGACCAATCTTAAAAAAAAAAAAAAAAACACTTAAAAATATAGTTTTACATTTTTATTATTGTCTCTGGAGTTTCAATGTAAAAACTTAATTTCCTGTTGTTGCCACGGGGTGGCAGTAATGTGCCTTAACTGTCCCAACTAAATGATGGGAATTCCGGCTCCTTTCCGCAATCCGACTACTTTGTCATGCCACTAACGAGCCATCTTTTGGGGATTTTTTTTTTTTCAGACTGTGCTACGTGATGTTGAAAATTACTGTTTGTGCCTCGGATTCAGTAAAACTTTTAGACTAGAACATTTGACCAAAATCGTGTTTGTCCAAAATAACAGCTTGCATGTTAAAATAGCTATCAAAATATCTAGCTGGGACCTTGGTTCCTCTGCCAATGGCTCATCCAGAAAGGCCACAATGGAACCCAGAACGACATCTAAAGAGCTGCAGGCCTCACTCGCCTCCATTAAGGTGAGGTTCGCAATTCAACAGTAAGAGACTCCATGGCATCCATGGGAGAGATCCCAGACCAAAACCACTGCCAACCAACAAGAACACCAAGGCCCGTCTCACGGTTCCTAAACACACACACGCACACACACACACACAAAAAAACTGGTGATCCTTATTCAGTGGACAGATGAGACCGAAGCAGAACTTTTTGTCTGCATCTGTTTTATGACTAGTGGTATTTAAGGAAAAGAACATTATACCAATGTTGGTATGAGCCTGTGGCTGTTTTGCTGGATAAGTCCTTGGGTGACTTGATGAAGCCTTGAATTCTGTTATCTGGCAGAAAATGCTAAAGAAAATGATAGCACGAACATCAACATCTGACCTTAAACTCCAGCCTGTTTGTGTTATGCAGGACAGTGATCCAATAGCCATTTAAATGGCAGAAAAAAAAACACACACACACAAAGAAAATGATTTGGAGAGCCTGTGGGTGTACCTTAAACATCCCATATTGCTTGAAAGCCCCCCTCTACAAAGAGGAGTGGGCCAAGAATTCATCCAGGGTGTTGTGAAAGCTTGTATCCAGTTATTGGACGATGGAAGTTGTTGCCACAAAGAGCGCCATAACCAATTACTAGGTTTATGGAAGCAGGTTGGAAAAAAAGCTTTTCTTTGATTGGCCCAGATGCCCTTTAATTTCTAGAGACACATTGTTTATTTAAGATCTGTAACAAGCTGACGGCATGTTGCTGAAACACTCCCTATTTTTGCCATTATTATTTTAGTGCTGGTTATCCATATTTTTAGAATAACTTTGCTCCCTTGATGAATTAAGTCATTTTAAAACAGCATTTTGTTTTTGCTCAGCTTACGTAATATTAAATTTGTAAATATTTATAATGGAATACCACTCGTCATAACAAAGTGCAGTGAGATTTAACTATGGTATGTGCATGTCTTGGTCTTTTTAGATGATTCAGAATGACCTAATTTTGTACAGTCCCTACTTTCTGGACTGACATAAAGACACTGAGGTCGTTGTTAAGATACATATCATTGGAAGTCCTTCTGATTTGCACAATGTGTGCTGTTAACTGACTGTGCTACCAAACACATAAGGGCAAATTATGACAATGATTTGGTGTGAAAGGACAAACTCTAATCCTTTTTCACTGATACAAAAACACAAGCCTTAACCATGAGCAGACTGAAGTACAGACAGCCAACAGTAAAACAAAAAAACAAACAAAAAAAAAAACATAGGAGTGTGGGCGTTTCACCTGAATTTAAACCAACAAAGAGCTTAAATATTGACACAGTTTATGTACAGGGCATTTGTTTTCTTTTTCTCCATTGTCTCCATGTCAGGTCTGTTCCATATATCACAGTCTAAGTGTTAAATTTAAATTGTGTACAGTGTGATCATAGAGCTGTAGCTTATTTTGCTGTGATTCAACTTTTTGCACTGCATGGGGAGTTCACACCAAAATATTTGGAGAGTTATGAAGAAGTAGACTTTATGTTCATCCAAACAGTTTTATCCTTTGATAAACAGTTGTTGTTTGATATTTGAACAGCAAGGAGAAGTCATGTCGCTCTTTAGAAAAAGAGCGTCCACGAAAGAACTGGCTTTCATCGTTCAAGTAAAGGAGCCGGCATTTCGAATCGTCTCGTTCGCGACCGACGCACATCCACTACATTAAACGCCTTAGAAGCACAGAAACGAGTGAACGTGGTTTGTACATTGTTGAATCAATTAATCGCGAGTGTCAAAAGCCGCACGTGTCAGTCCAAATCTACCACGGAAGGTTTTCTTGCGTGTCCTTTGAACTTGCCTGACAGGATGTTCGCGCTATTTATGCGGGACTCTCCCAGTGGGTGTCACAAACACACCGCGGTCTGATGCTGCAGGCGACTCACTGCTGCTGCTTCCTGTATTGAGGCACCAGCGGTCAGCGCGTTGAACAACTGTGCGTTTCAGAGCCCCGCAGCCTTGAGTTTAAACACCGAGGGAGTGCAAGCGGAGACCCCGGGGTGTCCGTATCCTGCCGTGGTTGGACGGAAGCTCAGAGAGGAGGACTGCTGCTCATTTCGGCTCGCAGACGCAGAGCACGATTTTGACTGGATCTGATGCTAGCTAGTAGAGGCTAGGTGGCTAATGGCTAATAGCAGCAGGTAGATTACGGAGAAGAAGCCGACGAAAACAAACCTGTCGCGTTTTAAATCTATAGATGAGACCGAAAACCAGCCGACTTTTGAAGGGCATATCGGTATGACACGGTTTACCAGTTTAGCGAACTGACATGCTCCGAAAAGTGCATTAACTTTGCTAACGTTAACTAGCCAAGTCACTAGCCACTTAGAGCGAATCCTGTTGCTTTTCCCCCCAGGTAGATTCTGATTTGGGGAAAGGTTAGATCAGCCGCTGCCCGCCTCGTTGCTCTATAGTATTTTACCGAGAACGTCGTTTAGTTTAGTTAAAATAGAAATGGCTCCTAAAAGAAGACCCGTTCCACTGAACATTACGCCCATTGGGGAGGGACAGGCCACCTCAAACACCATCGATGCTGCATCTGAGTAAGTGCATTTATGTTAAGTTTGAATCAACTCTGATAGCGAACAAATGCTACTTATTCCTCTGTTATGTGACACTTTTCTACATATCTGTTAATGCTTGATTAATTTGTATTGGGGTAGCAATGTAAAACCACCAAAATTTATGTTACTATTTCATTAAAAAAGTAGATAAATTGTGGAATCCTGTTTTCAGCTTTTAAATGGCAGAGTTGCTGTAAAACAATCCAGTTTCAATGCAATTCCTTTTAAAAGAAATGTATTTTCTCTATAGTAGTACTTCATGAATGAGCTGTTGTCCTTCCTGCTTGCATGTTCTCCACAAAGAGCCAACCTTGAGGCCTTACAGAAGAAGCTGGGTGAGCTGGACCTCGACGAACAACAAAGGAAACGCCTGGAGGCCTTCCTCACCCAGAAGGCTCAGGTCGGTGAGCTGAAGGATGAAGATTTTGACCCAATATGCGAGTTGGGGGCCGGAAACGGAGGAGTGGTCAACAAGGTCCAACACAAACCTTCTCGTTTGGTCATGGCTCGAAAGGTGAATGCTGAAGATTTTATTTACTTTTTTTTTTGTTTGCATCAGGTGAAGCAGAGATGTTGTTTTTTCTGTTTATTTATTTATTTATTTTCTTCCTCATTCTTTCATGGTTCGACAGTTTTCGAGTTGAGTTCGATAAGAATCTCATAAAGTTTAGAGACGCATGCCTTGACACGTACATAGTGATAATCACATTCTCCATTTAACTTTTTTTTTAATTTTTTTATTTTGGGCTCAAATCTACCACCAGAATCAAAGAATGTTCAACCCTTAGGAAAAATAAGTCTGAGGTCAAACGTCAACAAGAGCCTGGAAATGTTATCTGCTGAACTTTGTGCAGCAGCATTTCTAATAACTTTTAGAGTTTAACTCTGTTTAGCTAAATAGACTACCACATAAATCTTAAACAGTATTGTTCTGAGTAAATGATTTGGAAATTACGCGCGAGATCTGAGTTGGGTTACTTGCCATCATGGCCTCATTTTCAGAAAATGTTGGAAACTAGGTTAAGATTATTGAACTAAAAATAATAATAAAAAACCCGAACCTCCACAAACTTTGGTTTATCAATTTAACTTAAGTGTTTAATATTTAAAATTCTGAAATCCTCAAATTTTCCATGCAAGATCTATGACCATATTTAGTTGCACTACAAATGTGAAGGTCTGTTTGTTCATCATTTCTAATAAATAAATCTGATTTATTTCAGATATTAAAACTACCCAGGAAATGTTTGAAAGAGTTTTGCTGCTTTAATCAACCTTTTGTATTTAAGTAAATAAAAAATAAATCAAGCTTTGATTTTATTAATCAAAACAAGCTAAATACTTGGTGGTAGTTATCCACTACCAGCTCCTTCATTATTAAAATGTTTCATATAAGACACCAGCTTTAGTTCCTAAACTTGTATTTTTCTTATTTAGGTTAAATAAAGCTATTTCGCAAGTAAGCTAGCAAGTGGAATTATGCATGTTTTTTGGGGTTTTTTTGTAAATTGTGTATGCCACAAATTTAAATCACAATGATCTTTAATAGTAAGTGTTGAATTTGAACCTGCAGAGGCCCTTGTTCAGATTCTGAAGCTGCAACCCATTTCATGTCCAAGCATGTTTTAACTTATCGGTATAATTTCCAAGGAAAAATTCCAGAACCGTTTGGTAGCAACTTGAAAGTATATTGTGTTTAACTTCAGCAAGGCATTCCAGTTGTATGAGAAGTGATCCGTGTCTTTTCAGGTCATTAAGTCTGCATGGTGTTATAGTTTAAGTCAACATGTCCTCAGTCTGTTCTGTTGCTTCAACATCAGCAGAAGCTTTCGACTTCTCTCTTCCCAGTTAATTCACCTGGAAATCAAGCCCGCCATCAGAAACCAGATCATCCGAGAGCTGCAGGTGCTGCATGAGTGCAACTCTCCCTACATCGTGGGCTTCTACGGAGCTTTTTACAGTGATGGAGAGATCAGCATCTGCATGGAGCACATGGTGAGAGACTCTTACTGATAGTTGTCTCCTGAGCTTGTTAAATGAATGAATGAATGAATGAACACCTTTAATCTCATCAACATGCCAAAGTGAAGCCATATTGAGTTTGGTCTCTTTGTGTAATGTGCCGTAACATTTTGTCTTCTTGTCAATGACAAAGTGGAATTACTGTTATGCAGTAAATATTTATGCAGTTTAAATATTTGTCCATGTTATCTGATTTGTAATTTCGCATGATCACAAATCGATCCACTGTTGGTTTAATGATAATTTTCTTGATGCAAAATAAACTGGAGGTGAATAAAAGTAGACAAGATTAACAAAAATGTAGTCTTTCGTCTGTTGAGTCAAGCTATACAGTTTAGAAACTTTGGACGATTACCGATTATTATGAGAAAAACATGATTAGTGTATTGAGAAAACACTGGAGGGCGAGTTTAATCACAAGCTGATCGTGTGTCAAAGTTAAATAATGTTGACATTTGCATATGTTTTGGGATATAATTGTTTTTCTTATTTAAAAAAGGAATTTAATGTATTTGCATGTTCTAATGGATTTCTAATATTATACTAAAAAGGGTTAAATGAAAAATCAGAAGTCTGTGTCTTTTTTTAATTATTAAATTAATTAGCAGAACAATCGATTATTAAAATAATCATTAGTTGCAACCAGACTGGTCATTTAGACATGCCCCTTGTTAAATCAGTTCATTCTTTAGATTAATGGGAAACAGAGGTGTGTTTACATACATGATTTTAATATATATATTTTTTTGTTTTGTCTAAATATAAATGTTTTCTCAACAGGATGGTGGATCATTGGACCAGGTTCTTAAGGAAGCCAGAAGAATCCCTGAAGAAATCCTGGGAAAAGTTAGCATAGCTGTATGTATTGGATTTGGATAAAAAAAGTTTTTTCTTTTACAATTTTTTTTTAGTAGTCTTTATTATACTTTTACGTTTTTAACTCTCCAGTACTGAACATCTAACATTCAATATTAGCAGTGAATTAAAACTTTTGCAGGATGTTTATTCCGCCTATTTGTAGTTCCCAGATTTTACTGTGGAACAAGAGTCGAAAATACTCGTGTAGAATCCACTTACTCACAAATTTTTAAAATGTATTTTTTGTGCTTTTTTTTGTTTTTTTTTTATTATTTGGAACTTAATTTGAAAATGAACCATGGGTTCTTTACTTTCGCTTTTACAGCCTTGAACTTGATCCTGAGCGGATATCTTAATTCGGGACATCTTAATTCTCTCTGCAAAAAAAAAAAAGTGTTGCAAATATATACTTTAATAGTGCTTAATCTCTTACTTACAGGTGTTAAGGGGATTAGCTTATCTGCGAGAGAAGCATCAGATCATGCACAGAGGTAAAGACACACCCTACAGTTTAACAGCAGAATGACATTTGATTATGAAGATTGATTAGAGACTGCCACAATCAGACTGTTTTCACAATAACAAATTTTGCTTTATTTAGAAAACTGCAAACCTTAGTAAAAAATTACTAAGCATGCATTGGTCTCACACCAACCTTCATTTACTTATGGTTCTTTCTGGGCCGCAGATTTGGTTAACTTTTAAAATCTTAGCAATTCAGACTGTCAGAGTATCTTTCAAAGCTTCTTTCATTTTTGAAAAGTGAAGTCGTTGCACCATAGCACACTTGTCATTGCAAAAGTTAGAGGAAGTTCAATGAGCGACGACTAAACAATAAATAGGAGGCAATGCTTGATGTGCAGTTGTAAGTACATAATTATTTAGCTCTGCTATTTGTATACAAAATAGGGTTTCTGCAGATTCTTAGTGTTGAGTTTAATCATTGAATTTTAGACCAATTATTCTGTGATTTTCTGTAGGTTTTAATTACATTCAGTAACTTGTTAAATTTGTGCAATATGCTGTTTTTATTGCTTCTTTCATTTGCTTTATTTGTCTTTGTTTTAAGAAATTGCTTCATTCCTAGTTTTGTCTGAACAAGTCAAGCTACGTTGCCGTGTGACAAAACTACAAACATAAATGGTTAAAGTCAAAACGTTTTTGTGACTTCATCTACTGCCGTCTTTTTTTTTTGTTTTGTTTTGTTTTTTGTTTTTTCCTCCTTCATGGGAAAGTATATTTACCACACACTCTTAGAGGGAATTGGTGTGTAGTTGCTGGAATTCACTTGAGTCTTGTGCTGGAGCCAAAACACTCCAAGTTCAGTTAATAAAATTATTTTTACTTGAATAACTTGCCAAGTAAGTTGATATAATTTTAAAAAGCAATTGTACTAAAAAGAGAATTCTTCTAAAAATTTCAGTAACCCTGCAAAAAGTGTTTTTGTAGCTGTTTATTTCCACCAAGAGTTGTCCGTAATATAAACAAATGTCCAGTCTAGACTTGATACCTGATAACTAGATGATGTCAAAAACTTTAAGAGCTTCTGATACAAACTTCGGTAAAGATTACTAAGAAGTAGGGCTTGGCAATTATCTTATTGTTATTTATTGTGATAAGAATTTTGATATATTTTAAAATCAGATACGACAATACTCAAAAAATCAATGTCTTCTAAACACACTTTTCAGGTTGGACGCTTCTGAACATTCACCGGTTGTATAGTAAACATTTGTTGATCATATTGTTAAAGATGTGATCTGACAGGTGTGGTCTTGTTTTTATGGAAGAGCCGCAAAATGAGACGGGACCAGTTGGAACATTGTAACTGTATACACCAGCTTGTCTGGGTCCACTCTTCCTCCAGCTTGTTTAGATTTGTGGGAAACATGCATTCCTTACATGTTCACTGGTAATACACGGCTCAGCATCTGTGTTGATTCAACCTACTGCACGGCTTTTAAAAACCTCTTCATATCCATCCGTCGTCTCAAGTTGTCTTCATTAGATGATGAGGCCTTTTTTCCATTCCCCCCCCCCCCCCCCCAAGAACTGCATTATTTGCATGTATTTTTAATAATTATCTGCAAAACAAATTGCAAATCCCACTGTTTTAACAGCTTGCTGTTTGAACACTCAAGTTTAACTACAAAAACACAAAATCTTACCAAGTATTTTTGATCTAGTTTCCAGTTAAATATCTTATTACACTTGCAGCAAGACAAAACTAACTTACAGGTAACTTTTCAGCAAGACACAGGAGCTTGTTTTAAGCCAATAATTCTGTAATATTGATCAAAAAGTTCTGGTTGTAAGCTAAATAATCTGTCAGAGAAACAAGACATTTATCCCATATAAGTTAAAATGTCTTGTTCCTCTGGCAAATTATTTCACAAGTAGTACTTTTTCAAATATTTAGGAATTGTTGACTTAGAATAAGCTCCTGCATCATGCTGAAAAGTTGTAAGTTTTGTCATGGTATTGGCTTATTTCAAGTGGACCAAGCCATTTTGCACTAGAAACTAGACTAAAAATACTTTAAGATTTTGTTTTTGCAGTGGTGTCGCCCTTCCCCGCTCCAAGCTGTGACCGAGACGACTCAAATGTAGCAAGACTTCACTCAAATTAGGAAAACAAAAGAAAACTCATCTGCTGACTTGAGTTTCTTTTTTTGCTGTCATTTCTGCTTGTTTTAGGTCTTTACCCAAACCACTTCTTTTTAATCATTTGCTGTAATTCCTGAACACATTTTGTCACCCATTTTTTTCCCCCCCTGTTCCTGTGGTCGGTGTCATTCCCTCGTAACTCTCGGCCCTACTTAGTTCTTTTGACAAAAGCTATCACAACTAGCGCTCTCTTTATGATTTAAGACAGATTTAGTTCAAAAATCTGATATCCAGGCGATTAACTCTATCACTGCTGGTGACAAAGACCCAGATTCAGATGAGGAAAAGTGTTAAATGTTTCCGAGATATTTAGTACTCCCACCACATTATCTTATCTGGGAATGTGAGCAGTTTGTGATCGATTTAGATTTATGGTGCAAAACGAGGGCTACTTCCACATTGCCCCAGTGAGAAATCACGGCTGTCCTGTTATGAGTTAATGTCTAGATGCGCATTTTGACTGCAGTGAAGTTTTCCCTCCGTCTTCAGGGTCGGTGGTACTCCAGGATGGAGTTGTCTGTGAGCTCAGGCGGTAATTACAGCCTCTCGGATGTGATTAGAGAGCAGACGCGCCCTGTTGACCCTCCCTGCCTGTCTCCCTCCATCGTTCTCCTGCTTTTTCATGCCACCTCTTTCTCAGTCGTTGCTCACATGTCCCATGCCCTCTACTAAAAGGCACCATTATTTTGCTGGCTGTATTTCAGTGTAGACTTTTAACTGGGGTTGTGTGACGTTTGTTGTGAAGGTTGAGCCATCTGCCGCTCAACTGGCCAACCTGCTAGTTGTTTTGTGTGGGTGTGTCGAGGATTTTCACTTGTTTTGTTTTCTCTCCTTCAGAAACCACTGTTTATGCACAATACCAGTGTGCTCATGTACAGCTACTCCTTTCCATGAACCTTCCCACTTCTTGCACAAGAAAACCAAAAAACTTTAATGTGTTTTATTTGGCATCAGGTGATAGACCAACACAAAGTAGTGTATAATTGTGAAGTGGAAGGAAATGTGTGTAAATGGTCCTTAAATTTCATCCCTGACCTGAGTCAAAACATTGTAGGCCCACTGTTGACTACAATTACAGCTGCAGATGTTGCATCTAGCGACTGAGGCTTTTGCCCCGTTTCTTTCATCTGTGTTTCTTATATGGCTTGTGGCAAACACTTCTTATACATTTCATTCAATGGTGCTACGCTCACAGATTTATGGAGTGCAAGACTAATAGTGTTCCTGTTAACAATTTCCTTTAACTGAGCCGTTGATCTCCGGAGCTCTTCTACAGTTACCGTAGGCCTTTAGCAGAAATCCTTGATTTCTGCTGTCCTTGCCACATTTGTTCTTTTAAGAGTCCAGTCATGGTTTAGTATATATGCAATAAACTTGTGGCAATTAGTCAGTTAATCACATAATTTAAAAGGAGTGATAATTTAAATTTATTTCCACGATTTATTTCTCTTTCTACCAAAGACTGAGTGACAAAAGGCTTCAGTGTGGTGCATTGGTCTCAACCGCCCCCCCCCCCCCCTTTTTTTTTTTTTTTTTTTTTTTTGAAAAGGGTAATATTGTTTACAGAAAATCTGCTGGGTAACCGAGCAGATGAGTAGATTTTGTTTTTAGAAAATGTTGAAAGTAGAATGTAATTTTCCTTCTACTTGACAAGTATGTTGTACTTTGTGCTTCTCTATCACCCAAAACCTCAGTAAAGTAGGGGGAGGAGCTGAGGGGTATAAAAACTTTTGCGAGGCACTCGATGTACTTTGGAAAAAAAAAAAAAAAACTGTCTAAAAGCTTTAAGGTGTTCTATAATATGACAACAAAGCAGTAATCCGTATTTGCGTAACTTTGTTTCTTTGGTGTATTGTGCGCAGCACTCGTCGTAACCCTGAATATGTAATGTAGATGTGTTTGTTTGTCTGTCCCTTCTGCCGCAGACGTGAAGCCCTCCAACATCCTGGTCAACTCCCGTGGGGAGATCAAGCTGTGTGACTTTGGTGTGAGCGGCCAGCTCATAGATTCCATGGCCAACTCCTTTGTTGGAACGCGCTCCTACATGTCGGTGAGTCAGCTCTGCACGCTTGCGCCCCCACCCCTTTTTTCCTCTGGCCCTATCCCCACTTTCCCTCTCCATTCCTCTCACACGGCTCTTGCTCAGCCAGACCCGCCCTCTGCCTTCCCCTCACTCCCCCCTTGCCAAGACGCGAGGGCTGTGCCGAGAAAAGAGCTCAAACGAGTGCTTGCTCTTTCTTGTCCTCCTACCCCCTCAGTCTGAGATGCCTGGGGTCAAGCGTCCCAGTGTACTTGGAGTTTCCAAGCACAAAATTGTTTCTAAGCAGCATTATGGGTGGTAAGGGTCGTTGGCCTTTGGCTGTCACTTTCGTCACACACCTGAGCTTGGACACACGTCCAACTCAAACATTGTAAAACTGTTTTCCCCTTCCTGCCAAACCCTCTCTCTTTGTCTTCTTTTCCAAATCACACCCCACCCGTTCTTGCCTCTCTACCCACCCCTTCCCCTCTCCCCTCTCTTCTCCTCTACTTCCTGCCTCTCCCCAGCCCCTTGCCCAACCCTCTTGCATTCCCCGGGCATCTTGGCTGTACCTGGTCCCTCTGACGTAGTTGTGCGTTTCTCAACAGCCGGAGAGACTGCAGGGCACCCACTACTCGGTTCAGTCTGACGTGTGGAGTATGGGCCTGTCCCTGGTGGAGCTGGCGATCGGCCGCTACCCTATACCCCCACCAGACGCCAGGGAACTGGAAGCCATCTTTGGACGCTCCATTATGGACGGGGTGGAGGGAGAGCCTCGCTCCAACATGGCTAGACCGAGACCACCGGGCAGGCCTGTGAGCGGTACGAAATCAGATATTTTAATCTAAAGTTCTCCTTGTGATTTTACACAAATCCCAAGAGGTCATAATCATTATTTTTGTTTCCTCCACAGGACATGGGATGGACAGTAGACCTGCCATGGCTATCTTTGAGCTTTTGGACTACATTGTGAATGAGGTCTGAAAAATAACTGATCGATTTAGCCACTATATTATATATATATATTTTCAGCTGTTCTTCTGATGATGATTTTTTTTCCACAGCCACCGCCTAAGCTACCACAGGGTGTCTTCAGCAGTGACTTCCAGGACTTCGTGACAAAATGGTGAGCGCCAGAGAATGAGGAGTACTATTTATTTGGACACTTGCGTATGGGTGGAAAATTGTCATTTGTTTCTAATTAAATTTTTCCACATGGTGACTGAAAATGTTGCATTACGTAGATAGTCTGGCGATGTGGTGCCTTGTAAAAGTTGTTGTGCCCCTTAAAATTATTAATATTTTGTCACAATACAGCCAGAAACTTCAATTTTGAGGTCAAGTAGATTTATGTCTGGAATTTGACTTGGTTGTTTTAACACACAAGCACAGTTGACCTAAACCATTCCACATTACACACACAAGTTGACCTAAGTCATTCCATTGTGGATCTGGCTGTATGTCTAGACTAATCCTGTTTGAAAGTGAAGAATCCTACCAGTCTAGAGTAATTTACAGCTACTAACTGTTTTTTGGGGGGTTTTTTCAGGATGATTGTGTATTTAGCTCCATCCAAGGGTAGATATGTAATATGAATGAATATTGTTTTGTCAACAGATTCGTCTACCTGTATATTTCTGCAGTTCTTACAGTTACCATGGTTTCCTGACCTGCTTATCATTTAGTGTCAACTTCACAATTATGTACAACTTTGTTGGTTTATTTCTTAAAATCGCAATAAAATATAACAACGTTTGTAATTGTCATGGAAAATGTGGAAGGCTTCAGTGGTTATGGGGAATTGTGGTGCAAAACATGAACTTTTATAAACGTCAACATTCTTTTTGTATCTGCAGCTTGATTAAAAACCCAGCCGAGAGGGCAGACCTGAAGATGTTGATGGTGCGTACGCAATCTTTGCTAACCTGTTCTTTTTGAGCTTTGTGTAAGAGTAAATGTTGCAAACCAAAGTTTCTCTTTGTTTTCAGAATCACACATTTATCAAGCGATCGGAAGTGGAGGAAGTGGACTTTGCCGGATGGTTGTGCAAAACCATGAACCTCCACCAGCCCAGTACTCCCACTCGTACCACTGAGTGATCAAGCAACCTCCACACAAAAGAAAGAAGAAGGAAAAAAAAAAAAACCTCATCTGTCCCTGATCTGACACATTTTTGGGGTCTCTCTGCATTCATGTACACAATCCACCACACATGCTGGCACTTTTTTTAAAATTTTTTTTATTATTGTCCATCTTGCTTTTGGGTAAAACATTTGTAGCTTCCCTTTGTTTATTTCGTCAACAGCAGCAGAGCCTGTTGCGTCATTATTGTACTGTAAGACCACAGCTTCACCATGGCGGTGTCGAGAGCAGCCTCCGTTCACGTTTTCACGCCGCTGCAGAGGATGTAAAGCACTGAAGGGCTGCCGTAGTGTCATCAGAATTTCCAGTGGCAAACTTCTTTTGTATTGTTGAATATTCTGTATTAATCTTTTCTATGGTGGCTTGTGGGGCTGTATTTTATTAACCTGCTGTAAAAGAAGGAAACACGTCGTACTGAAAGTTTAAAGGAAATGTAACCTGCAATCATCTTGCAGACTTTATATTTGCTAATTGATGGAAAAATGCCTCAATTATGGTTGGATCCCCCCCCCCCCCACATTTAGTTACTTAGCGGTTTCTTGCAATCATCCCCAGTTTAATAATCAATAAGAGTGCATTGCAAGCAAAACAGGCACCCATGGGAGTCATTTTCATTTTTTGGCATGCAAGCAATCTTTTAAAGGATCATTTTGTGAAAACTTTCCCAAACCAAAGAGGGTACTCATGACTACTTCTTTTGCTGGTTGTCTTTAAATTGTTGAGCAGCAAATCAGTGTAATTTGGTAATTTCGTTTTCTTTCTTTCAATAATTTACACTCCAACAGTGTGGAGTTATATTATTTTTTTCTCCATTCATATTTCTTTTACATCTCTTGCACATCTCACAAGGGATGAGGTATATCCTCCGGAAGCTTATTTGCCAGGATGTCTATCTAGACATTACAAAAATTAGGACAAAGGCGTTTTCACAAGTTGATAGAGCAAGGCTTATCTTTCTAATGACTGTATGTGTACTTAAGATCATGACACGGATGAGCTGACGTTTTTAATCAAGCCTCAGTTTCTGCAAGTTTTCAATCGCAATGAATTACCTTTTGTTTTCTTTTTTTCCTCTTTATTGAATACCTTCTACCCAAAGTGTGTTTGGTTAATTTTCCACTGTACTGCTACATATGATGCTGCAAGTTTCAACTTGGGACAAGACTTATTTAAAGCCTTGCTTGTGGAAAGGACTTGGGTTAAAATGCTACTTAAATAGACCCTTTTTTTTTTTTTTTCTTGCAACTTTGGTTTAAAAACAACACGAACACAGCCTGGCAGTACATCCTGAGACCTGTCAAAATGTACAAGGGGTCTGACTCGAGATTTTAACCCAGGTCAATTTTGGTCACTTGGTGGTGTTACCTGCTAGCCTGCTGTCTTGCTAGAGCTCTTGTATTCTCTCTCTGCTTATGGCTGCCCTTTCTACCTTTTTGCCCTGCCCTCTGAAATGTGCATTCTTTAAAAGTAAATGGATGCATATTCACCTGTATGTGTACAAAGCTATAAACAAAAATTACATGAGTACTATTTTGCAGTCTTAATATACAAATTTTTGATTTTATGTAAATGACAAGAAGAGTCATTTTATTATAATATAAAAATGTGTTGGAAATGGTTATAATGTATAAAAAAATTGAAATAAAACTTATTTGTGAATGTAAAGCTATATCCTTGTCTTTAGTCAAAGAATTGAGCATTATAACATGTCTTTGTTGTGGTGGCTTCAGGGTCAAGATGGTGTTGTTTTGTTAGCCCATAATGTAATGTAACTATTATGAATCAATTAGAATAAAATGCAAAACTAAGTGAACATTCAAAATAAGGCACCAGAAATTGAAATAAACAATTAAAAACAAAAGTTGTAAAATACAAATCGGCTGTATTATCTTTTAAGAATATAAAGATTAAACATTAACTTTAAAACAAATTCTGAATTGTGATCATTTAAGGCATTAATGCCAAAAATAAAAACAGAATAAAAGAATCTACTAAAACATTTGATGAGACTAGGTCAAAAGATGAAAAATTTATATTTAAATACAGATTTAATTAAGTTTAAGTTAAAGCCTTACTCCTAATATTTTTAAGGTTATTTGGAAACAAATTATTTTAGCTGCAGTGGAGATAAATGTGGCTATTTGTGTTATAGTTTATCAGATCTTACCAATAGTCTGAAATTTGTTGTATAGTTAGTATGACTCATAAATGTGAATTAGGGCTCATCGTGAAGCCCTAACATTAATTATTTTGTCAATCTGTTGTTTTGGTGTTTTACTAAGGCTTGCCCGAGTCTTTGTAAATCTGCGCTACGGCCCTGGCAACAGGAGAGTCGAGCTGAGTTAACGCTGAACGTTTGAGTATAAAAGACTCGACAGAAAAGCAGAACTTCTCATGTCTACCAAACCAAAAGAAAAAAATATAGCATGTCTGGACAGCCAGTAGGTATGTGAGCGTACTTAACCTCCGACCATTAGCGCGTAACCACAGCGACAGAATGTTCCCGAGAACCAGCTAACTCTGAAAAAAAAAGCTTTTGGTTAATTTGGGAGACATAACAAGCGTGCAGGGTGAAAATGGTGCTGGTTTCTGAAACGGTAAGTGTTCCCTTTTTATTTCCAAGAATTTTATTTCATTTTATTTATTTATTTGGTATAAACATCCCCACATTCAACGAGCTTTTAAATGACCGTGCCAAATTTAAAGTGGTACCGGTCATTTAAAAGCTTTAATCTGGCAAACACCGCTTCTCTGGTTCGGTTATTTTACCATGATAAACTACATAAATAACGAAGCTACAGAGAAACCTAGCACCTTACCAAGGGACACTTAACGAAACCTGGAAGTGACTGATAACACCACATTTACTCAAGTGGAATCCAATAAAGTCAGCATTAATTATGGAGTTGTTAGTAGCTACGAAAATGAGGCGTTGCCTTTCGCTTGATCTGGTGTGTTCTCTGATTTGGGCAAACAGATGTCCTCCAGACCCAGAGCTGAAATCCTGAGCTGTAAAAATGAGCGTTGTTAGGAAATAAGTGTTCCCTAAGGGTTCACAATCCCAGTCATACAGTGATCAGGCCTAACATGACCTCTGTGTCATCAGAACTACATAACACTCGTTATCTTTCCATTACATCACCTTTGACTTTAGTAAAAGATGAAAATAAGGCAAAAAATATATGTATATATATATATATATATATATATATATATATATATATATATATATATTATTTATATATATTATAATTAATAATATATAATATAATATATATATATATATATATATATATTTTTTTTTTTTTTTCCAGAAATGTGGATCTACTGAAAAGTATGTCAAAGTGCTACTATACAATATAGTCAATACTTGGTCAAGGCTCAATTGTGTGCAGCTGCATGTAAGTGATCAGCCCTGCCGACCTGCTGAGGTATTATAGAGCCCCCAGGTTGCATTATTAGTGTCCTTCATCTTGTCTGCATTATTAGTTCAGGTGTTCCCTCATCGTCATCTTGACAAAGCCCAGTACAGTCACCTATAGGTGTTCAGATCAGGGCAATTTCCTGGACAACCAAGCACAGTTCCGGTATGGTGGTCAGTAAACCAGTTTTTGTACTTTTGGCAGTGTGAGCAGGTTCTAGGTCCAGCTGGGACATTTTTTCAGCATCTTCACGAGGGGAGGGGAGGGTGACATGCTTTAAAACATCCTGGAAGACAGCTGGGTTGATTTTGGGACTTGATAAAACACACCAACACCAGCAGGTGATATGGTTCCACAAATCATCACTGACTGTAGAAACCTCACTGTTGACCCCAAGCAATTTGGATTATGTGCCTCTTCTCTTATCCAGCAGACAAGCTACTGGAAGTCAAGTTACTGAAGAGGTGGAGGCTGGTTCTGATAGACAGGAGTCACTACACAGAGCATTGCATATGGATGCACATTTGCAGGCCATCCCTGACGGCTGTAGTTTCTTTCACTGTAGGATGAAACATCCCACAATAAAAAAGTTTCAGGACTAGTTGGAGTGAGTTTGAGGTGTTGGTTTGGCCTTTGAAATTCCAAGATCTCAACCCAGTTGGCCATTTGTGGGATAGTTGGGCAAACAAGTCCTGATAAATCAATTAAAAAGTTTTACCTTGTGACCTAAAGGCCTTAAGGATTTGCTGCCATTGCATCAATATGCCAGATTTCACAGCCCACCTTCAGGGCTCTAGTAGAGTCCATTTCTCAATGGGTCAGGGCTGTTTTGGCAGCAAGAGGGGGATCAAAATATTCACCAGGAGACCATAATGTCACACTTAATCATTGTATTGTTTTACTTAACTTTATTAACTCCTTTATTGTGAGTTCTTACGATAATCTCCTCTGTCCGAAATAACAAATAGAGTCATTCACACAGTAATGAGAAAGGCAGATCAGACGTGTGGCGTGTGGGAGTGAAGTGGACCACCCTATGCTGGTCTGAACGGCAAAATGCCGTAAAACTGTCTGCCCCCACTCCTGCTTCCCCTCCCTTTCCTCTCGCTCACACATGCTCAATCATTGCGGGGACAGTGCTCTACAGTGCCCTCTAGGCAGACAATATGTCACTGCAGCTGTACAAAGGCACGCAAACGTAAAACATGTAGACACCATAAAGCCACCAGAGTTTCTAGAGTACAGCATCATACAATCTGCAAACTGTCTTGCTAAGTCATTTTATAGCACATGTAGATGTTTGTTTTGATGATTTGTAATGTGCAGAAGTTGGGACTGATGTACACAATACGACATTTCAATTATTGAGGGGTTTAGAATGTCCGACAATCTTAAAATCGCATATAGAAACTATGTTTTTTAATGATGCGACATCAACATTTACGTTACATGAATATATCGCTGCCTTTTCAAATGCACAGGACAAACATTTTACATTTATCATATACAGCTCCTTGAATCAAAATTACCCCTTGAAAATACACTTGCACACTTGCACAGTTCCTTTTTGTTGCTTGTAAGTGTTGGTTTCTTTTGTTGCTGCCATTTATAAATCCATGACCTGCCGCATTGAATGAGTTTGCTCATTAATGCCGGAGAAGCGTTTGCTTTATGAGGTTTTTACTTGTGCTGTCCCGACTTGTCAATGTAATTGATGACATCGACTATGAGGATGTGTGGACATCGATATGAAGTGGACACATCTTTTTAATGAGTTCATCTTTTAGAATTTAGCTTTGTTTCTCCTGAGTGTTTGGCACCAGTCATTAGCTGACCGAGTCTGACCTTAGTCAGTTTCAAAACAAGCATGGCTGATAAACCCGCCAGCTTCGCTGTCAAATGAGTCAGGGTACAAATGTTTGTTTTGTTTGGGGTTTTTTTTCAAAGTGTTGAAAGGCTGAAGTAACGAAAGCATGAAAGTATTTCAAGTTTAGTGATGATAGAGGTTTGAATGTGCTGTAGGATTTTATTGGCAACATAAGCATTGACAACTAAGCATGATGAGAAGGTAGCTGAGGAGACAAAGCAGATGAGCCACTGTAATTATTTAACTAAACACTAAATGATCCGTATGACGCTAGATTCTTAAATAAGTTTTTATCGAAAAAAGTTACAAAAGAATCAGTCCAATCAGACAATATTAACCATGTTCCTCTGTGTGTGTGTGTGTGTGTGTGTGTGTGTGTGTTAATGTGCTGACATTATGCAGTCAAGAAAATACATTTTCTACTTTAGTCACAGTTAACTGAATAGACGACATGGATATTTAAACGACTAAAATTTAAGCCAGACAAACTCATATATGATAAATACAACTAATAAGTGCAATAATTTATGAGTGAGATGCAACTATTATAGATTCTATTAGAATAAAGTGTATTAAAATGTAAAAAAAAAAAATAGTCATCAAAAAGTCTTTTTGTTTGATTCCAGCTCAGTTTCATTGTGTATTATTCTAATACATAAGTGCTTCATTTGATTTTTACTTTAATTACAGGAAAATATGTATTAACATTTTACTTTGCAGTATGCAATTAATATTCTGTGGTGAAAGGAAATTAACTGTTCACCTGAGTCAGTGAAATAAAAAAATGAATGAAATTATTTAACAGTAGTTGTTAGAGGCAACCTAACCACACAAAAAGTCTTCCTGATAGCACAAAAAGTAAACAAAGAAACCGATTTCTATGAAAGACCGAGTGAAGAAAACTCGTTTGATAACTTATTAATGATCTAAGCACTTACTATAATTTAAATTGACCTTCCCCTGTAATGGCAGGTATACATAATTGTGCTCAGGTGAGTTGTAAAATGGTATTTATAGCAGATCTAATAAGTTTGCTCAGGACAATATTAGCCTAATTACATATTTTTTCATATGTAATCCAGTTAAACCATAATTACTTTTGTAATCTGATTACATAGAACAGATTATATATAATCAGTTACCTCCCAGCAGTGGCTCTGGTGCAACTCAACATCTTCCTCTCCAACCCACTGCATGGCACAATGGCTGGCTCGCGCCCTTCAAGTGGGTGTGCTGGTGGGCATTTTGGAAGTGGCGCAATGTGAATTGCGTGCACACATGGGAATTCAGAACTCACCGCAGCGAGTGGGGAAGATCTCAGTTTAGGAACAGTCCTCACCTGCTGGAGCTTTGCAGGTAACGTGAACAGAGGGTGTGTATTGAGGGGGCTGCTGGCAGCCCCTGCCGTGAGTCCTGGAATGTGCCAAGACTTGCTTTTGGGGTGGGACAGCATGACCTCAGGCAATAGGATGGGTGGGTGCAATTTCCATAGAAAAGGAAAGGAGTAGAGAGAGATGAGGTGGGTGAGAACAGACAAGAGTTAATAACTCAGTTTTAACCCCGGAGTCGATCCACAAACGCCGGTTTGTAACCAATGATAGCCATAAAGAACTCAGTGGGCAGGGAGGGGTTAATAATTTGCGCTGTCTCCGGTTCAGTTTATGGTTTGACAACTGTCTGCTTTCCCGTACTAAGAGATTTCCACCTTACTTTCATCTTGACAGGAGGAGGAGGGGTTGGAGACGCCGAGAGATGCTGTGTCTTTAAGAGAGAGAGTGTATGTGTGAGTGTGTGTGAGAGAAAGAGAGAGAAAAGGGAGGGACCTCTTTGCCCTCCAGAAACCAGGAAGGGAATTGAGTTGATCTGCCGCTGCTTGGTTAGCGCATACTGGGGCTTTAAGCTGCGCGACAGTGAGAGGGAGATAGAGAGCTCCGGAGAGGAGGAGAGGAGAGGGCCGAGCTAACCCACAACAAGCACCACCACGGCCATCACAGGTGAGCTGAAGGCGACCTGTCATCCCCTCCTCTGCCTGCCCTGGGCCTGTCGAACTCAGGGGGGTTGGTAGCAGGGAGAGGAGAGAGGAAGGACTGAGGGAGGGGGGCCAGAAAGGAGAGCAGGGTGGGGGGGTTGGCCGGAGAGGAGAGGTGGGTCGCAGCAAGGTTCCTCTTTTTTTTTTTTTTTTTTTTTTTTTTTTTTTCTTAAATATGTCTTATATAGAGCTACTTCCCTGTGGGGGAATTTTGTGATAAAGTTTATAGGATGTGATCAAAACATTCACTTTTCAGGCAGGTGGAAGCACTTAGAGGAGGAGGAGGAGGCTGTGGAGGAGGGAGGCGACTGAACTGAGAGAAGGAGGAAGCAAAAAAAAATAATAATGATGATACTGGAAAGGCTACAAGCAGTGGCAGCAACTTTTTGGGACATTACAGGGTGAGACACTCATTGCAGGGTGTGCTGTGTTTGCAGAGTATGTCTGGGTGGCATTAGGTTGTTTAGAGGAGGGGTAAGTCAATTTAGGTCAGGAGTTTCAAGTGTGTCTGAACCGTCCCAAGAGCGCAGAGCTGATGAAAGAGCGCACGGCCGATGTTTCAGTGCTGCCCCTCACAGTCTAGGCTGAAATTTGTTTTGGTTTTTTTCCTCCCACAGCGCCCTATCCTTGTTTGATGGCTGCTCTGTACTTTAATACCTGGCAGGCTGCTAGCAGCATACTGTAGTGTATAATTCAGCCCTGGGTTGCTTACGTTAGAGAAGGCTTGGAGATAGTGGGGGTGGTGAGGGCAGAGAGGAAAGCTGGGACTCGTAGTCCGCAGCGGGGGCTGTGGAAACCAGGTGACATTGGGTTTCGGCCTCTATATCCCAGAGTGCCTTGCCCTTGGCCATGAAGGAAAGGGAACAGCCGTCAGCCTATCCCTGCAAGGAGGTGTGGCGAGTTAACCGCTGCAAAGCCAATGAGGCGAGGGGATGCAGGAGCGGAGTTGTGGGCTGAAAATAGAGGGTGGTGGTGGATGGGATGGGGGCGGGTAGGTGTCTGTGTGGGATCAGGCAAGGGCTTGCCTGTATGACTAGGGCCACTCACAAGTTTCCTGACTGGTAATGCTCTAGCCCTGCCCAGAGACACAGGCAGCAGAACTGGCCGGCAAAGCAGGGGAAGGCAGAGAGGTCCTGAGAAACATTTTCTGCCTATTCGGTAAGCATTGCGAAGACATCCACACACACACAAGTGTCTAAGGGTTGGGATTTAGAGGAGAGGGGAAGCAAGCAGGGAAAGTAAATACCAGAGTGTCTTGATAGAGTTCAGAGTTCTTGACCCTCTTGAAGACAGAGCAAGGGCTGACAAACGGGTCAGGTGCCGCATTGACTATCTGCTGAAGTTTGCTTGATTGCCTTCGGGTGTTTTATCCTACATGTGTTGTTTTGAATCTGTCAAGTTGTGGTTAATTAGGTAGAGCAGCTGCTAATATTAGCAGAGTGAGAAGATGAAGATATTTGCACATCCTGTACCGCTGCTGCGTCTTCTTCTTCGGGGGCTTTCAGAGGAATTCTACAGAAACTGCCCAATCAGATACTTTGCTGAGCTGTGGCTTATAGCTACTGTAGCACAGGTGTTGAGTAATAGTTTTAGAAACTTAACTAAGTGACATCTCGTCTTAATGAGGCGGAGACACAGTTCGTGACGGCTGAATCCCCTCTCCCTGACACGGCAGGCTGCCGTGGCTGAGTCTGTGCAATATTAAAACAAAACTTAAGCTCCTGCAACTTTGTGTAACCATCCCTGAAGAGCTTAAGCGTTTGTAGATTGATTTTAGTCATTCACAGCTACTCAATCTTATGACGTCCCGTCTCTCTTTACCGCTCAACTCCCCCATCCTCACCAGCATCTTGTTAAGAACAGATTGTAATCTGTCCTGCCGCCATGTAAGGCTTTCTTTTTTAAACCAGTAGTTTAAAAACTTCACAGCAGCCCTGACTGTCTTCCTCGATAAGCAGATGCGTTTTTTTTTTCTTTTTGGCTTTGCATACTTGTTAAACCCGTTTTTACAAATGTGCGGGCACGGAGAGGGTAAATGACAAGCACAGTACGCCCATTTTATGGGAAAGTCTTTCATAATGCTGCCGTAAATTAAGCTGATTGTTGCTTCTTGTTCAGCTTAAGGTAAAATAAAAAACTTGATTAGTTATTGTAAATACTGTCTTTTGAATGTTCATTGCCCTATGGATGAAGAGCATGGTTATTTCTAGTGAATTCCAGCAAGAGGTTAAACTGGGACGCCATATGTGTATGTATGTGTGAGCGCACGCACACATGTGCGTGCATGCGCGTCTGTGTTACCAACAATAGACTCCAGAGGAATTGCAGGGGACTTCAGTGACTGTGGGCAGGTCCAAGACACCACCCATCAATTTGGCGGTGAGGCTGAATACAGTTTGATATTCCTGTATGTTTGTGCCTGCACCACGATGGCCCAAAACTAGCAGGTTCAGGCAGACCGAGAGGACAGGTTGTGTGATGTCTCCGTGGCAGTTTGAGGCTTTATTTCAGAGTAAAAAGCTGGCAGTATACAGTGGGATACATGTAGCTGTCATATTGTTTGTGTTAAGGTTTATCTATGTGTCAAAATGGCTCATATATGAGATAGAGTTCTTTAAGGAGTATTTCCATGCTGCTGCTTTTTTTTTGTTTAACATAAATACATTTATAACGGCTTACACATTTACAGTTGGAGTTGTTACATTTGCCTCTTCCTTAATGAATGCAGATTCACTTCCCCCCCTCCGTGATGTTTGGTTCCCCTGGTCAGCTGCTTAATATACCACAGCTTCCAGCCTGGCTAGACAGACAGACCCCTCTCTGTTGTTTTTCTGTTGTTATGCTGAAGACCAGGGGCAGGAAAGGGGCTTCTTCTGTTCTCTTCTGGGACATTTATTGTGCAGAGTTTAACACACAACCTGATCAAATTAAGAGCAAGAGAGTGTGGCTCGGGATGTTTTTCAAGAAGAAGGGGAAAGCTTCACTTACATTATCACAGTGTTCGAGTTAAGGATTGTACCGATAAATTATAAAATACATCGAATCGGAGGAGATGGACGTGTTTACAAAATTGACAGAAAACCCCAAACATGTATTGATTTATTGTAAATGGGTACAGGTCAAGCGACTAGAGGGATGTGTGAATGGTCCGACACTGTCTGCTTGCTGATGTAGTTACTTGGTTTACAGTGAAACAAGAGAAAGACGATGTGTGGGTTGCATTAAAGTATGGCGAGACACAGGCCATGCACAGGGAGGCGGGTGGGTCCGCACAGCTTTGCCTCCTCAGCAGTGGAAAGGGGAAGTGGCTGATGTGGTGGATACTATGCAGTGCACAGTCTGAGACAGAGATGGAGCAATGATGAGATGAGAGCAACAGATGAGAGGAAAAGAAGGAGGCGGGGCTAGGGTGATTGTGGGGGGTGAGGGGGTCAGACAGTACGGACAGGGAGACAGAGCAAGAGGAGAGCTGGTCATCTGATAACAGAGCGGGTTCTGTTACACGCCTGCCACAGACTCACAGGAAGTCCTCTTTCCCTGTCAGGCTGAGCATGCGCAGCGCAGTGCAGCCAGTGTTTGCTGTTTGACCAGTTAACCTGCTGGACATGAGCTTTCTGTAACACCACCAAGTTGTCAACATGTTAACTTATTAAACAAGATGGTAAGAAAAGGCGGGGGAAACTGTAATACCTGATGAGTTTTGTAATTCTAATCATATATGATTTGCGAATGTCATTTCATGACGTCTTAGCGTGTAAAGCTGTATGAAAAGCATGACATACTTCTTAATAATAATAATTCCGAGTTTCTCAGATGGCTTTCAAGGTTTATGGATGGATCATATTAGACCTGCAGTTTACAACTCATTTTGCATCTTCATTTAATAGAAATGCAGTTTAGTTGTTGATTGGGTGTTAGCCAAGAGGGGCCAAGACCAAAGTGGACTTTGCATTCTTAAAACAACTTCAGTCTCAAACAGCCCGAGTGGTTTGTTTAAATGGAGTTTTATGAACCTATAAGATGTTGTAACGTTTGGGTTGAGTGGTTTTATACACAGAAGCTGATGATTATTTACATGGAGATGCAGGTCGGAGGCGGAACACCACCCATAATCTTCCTGTGTAAAACATTGACTGAGCACGTTAGATGTAAAGTGTTTCCAGTCAGAGAAATTGCCTGATATAAAAGTGGTGCAAAATGCAAAAACGTTATAACAGTTTAACCCAAGCTGTTCGGTTGATTTGTACACTGCTCAAACTTTCACACAGGAAGATCATCAATGCTGCACCACCTCCAACTTCCATGTCCTCCATAAATAATCGTGTGCTTCTTTGTGAAAAACTCTAATTCAAAGAAGTTGCTTTGGTTCTTCTTGGGCTAAGTCCAAACAATAATAATTATTTATACTAAATAAAGATGCCATTTAAATTATCTCCTGCTGGTAAGATTTTAACTGCTTATTATCCCTCCCCAGACCCTTGTTTGAAAAAAAGGGAAGTATATGTTAAAGTACCTTAAACTGGATTACTATGGCTTTGTCTTCTTTAAACACAAAGGAAAATTCACAGAAAAAAAACAATCTTTTAGTTTTTTGTGTTAAAAAGTTTGTTGCTTTAAGAGGGTTTGAAAGTCATTTTCAACTACCCGGCGTGACACCTGTGCAGTTGCCCAACCACCCCCACTCCCTTTAGGTTACCTTTTCTTTTACTGTAGCAGGTTATACCAGGTCCAACAGTAATTCATCCCAAGTTTATCATTGACATCTGAGCCAGATTCCTGGGCCTCCATTTGCTCTCAAGTTATGAGCGAGCTTGGGAGTTTAACGCCCTGTCTCGCCCACCAGCTTCTCACTGGCTCCGTGTTTTGGCAGCGCTTCCTGGTTAGTTTCTAGTGAAAGCTGCCAGGCCTCGACCAGCCCATGCAACTTTAGGTTTTATCAGTCACTAGCCTACTTCCTGCTTTGCTCCCAGCACGGCCAGTGAGGTTTCCTTCCACTTTGGCCAACAATGAGTCACTAAGCAGTGGCAGTTACTCAAAATCCACTTTTCCTAACCCCCCGAAGCCCTATCATGTTCGCTTGTCCACTTGGTTCAGAGTGGAGCCTTCTAGATCTGAGTGAGAAGATCCTATTGTACAAATGTGCAGAACTTGTGAATTATTTTCATTATTTGAAACTCAATGTATGTCAAGGTTTAAAAGGGTTATGCTATCAAATCTGCAATTTTTTTTAAATTATAAATTTCTTACATTTTAAACAGATGCAAATGTGCCAGAGTGATGAGTTTTCACAGACAGCATGAAGCACAGAGCATTACAACTTCTGTGTCTCCCCTCCCCCACATGTTGCTGCAGCTTGTTAAAAGAAAGTTATGATTTTAAATTTATCCTGTTGCTTACAATGCAGACATATTCAGTAGCTCACAAATATTTCTGGTTTCGGACAGTCATAGTGGTGAAATTAAATACCGACAACCAAATTTTTTATGGTAATGTTTGAAAACTATAGTTGGCAAGCTTTCAGAAGCATGTATCGTAAGTGACCCAAATAACTCACAAGCTCGACTTGTTATGCTTTGAGTATTACTCTTCTAAGAGCAGAGCAACAAATAGGTAGAATATGTTTGTCCAAAGGGTAAAACTTTTGCAAATTAGTCATAGTTTAGTCTCCAAAGTTTATGTATCAAAATGAAATGAACAAGAAATAAGTATTGTAGCTAACATCATGATGAGGGTAACACTTCAACATGTTATTTTAGTGTCAGTAGCAACAGTTTTTGTTTTTCTGTTTTAAATGAGGTCAGTCATATCCTGCTATTCATTGTTAGGAATTTGTAATAACTCTAATAGAGTTGGGTTTTTACCCAATTGTTTCATGCCATTAGAATATCCTACTGGAACTTGCCTATTTTACTTGTTCTCTTGTGTGTTTCTGTATTTTTGAAGTTTGCAAATTTGTAATAGCCAACAGTAACTCTCAAACTCAAATTTAAGGAAATAGAAAGTTAAAGGAGAGACAGGAGAGAGATAATTTGCATTTCAGACCAAGCTGTGTTTTTATGGGGGCTACTGTTTTGGTTGTTGTGCATTTTTAAAATGACTCTGTACTCTATGTCTTCCCTTATCTGAGAAACATCTGGGGTTGCGCACGGTTAACAGTTTGTTCGCTAGTATCTAGGAATGACTGGTATGTGTCTGCCAAAGTCAGAGAAACTTTCAGGGTGGAAATTTTTGAGACACTCCACAACACAAACCGTGTCAGCCTAAATAAGAACCATTCCTACTAACTCCCATCACTCCTCGATATCAGGCAGGCGTCTGTCTAAGACAGTGACAAGCAAATTGACTCCAACTGCCTCCGTGCAGATGTTGACACACGCCATGTTCGGTCAACTGCAAAAAGAATCCCCCCAGAAAAAACAGAAACTCCTCTTACAAAACACTGTTGTACAGATATAGGAGAGGGGGCGAAGGGATGTTGCGGATGAGTTGAATGAGGTGAGGGTGGAGATGGGATGGGTCGGCTCTGCACGTTGAGACGGTGGTTTGACTTGCAAAGCAGGCCTGGGCGCTTGTGGCCCGAGCGCCAAAGAGAGGGGCCCTTCCCTGAAGGTGGAACACTACGTACACGGACAGCTGCGGTGCCGCTTTGTGCTAGATTGCCGGCCTTGTCACCCACAGGCATGAATTAGTGATAAGGAATGTTTCAAGCCATGAGGAGGTGTCAGGATCAGGTTTGTGGCTCCATGTTTCCTCTTTCTCTGTGTTCTGTGCAGGTTCATTCAGGGACAGGTTGCTCCTGCATGCAGAGCAGTCCCTCTGCGCTTCATTGGCGCCGAATCAAGTTTTGTGTTTGTGCGCATGTTCGTGCAAGTGTGTGTTTTATCTCCTCCTCAAGCTCAACGTCTTTACCTCACAAAGCCATGACCCAGGGTCAACTGTGGATGTATGGGGGATACAGTAGCCTCATTCGCAGGCTTGCAGCAAAGCCTGGTTCAGTGCAGGTGCTTTAGAGAAAAGCAGGTTGACTCGGCTCTGGACGGGGCTCGCAGAGATCTGTTTCCACCTGCGAAGGACACGACCGGTAGCCATGTGGATGCCCTTTCTCTCGCTTTTCCTTCCCTTCTCACTCTGCTCTCTTTGCCTCCCGTGTCATTTCTCTTTGTCTCTCTTCCCTCTCTTAACATATTCAGATGAGGGATGGGGTAATAAAATTTGCTTTTGCCATGGCTGACAGATTGTTTTCAGTGGAGCTCTGTTAAAAGTCTCTGGCAGTGTTCTCAGACCCTATGTGGTCAGCCGCCCACAAAAACAGGATTCAAGAGATCCATAAAGCGTGTTGCCAATAGGCAAGGGGCATTATGACATTCTCATGGTACGATAACCTTGATTTAAAACACCCCCGTTTTATTGTGTCAAGGAGTTAACGCAGAATGTTTAAATAAAAATGTTCTGAAAACCAAAAGGCAATAACTATTCCTATTGCTGTCAAAATAAATAGCTTATATAACAGGTATAATAATTTAGTGTTTGATACTTTGATTTTGCTACTTTTTAAGTAAATATACTTTTTCTGAAGAAAATGAACCCTTTTTAGTTTTTTGCTTCAGGATGGTTGATGTGAATATAAAATGTTAGAATTCATGGTGTTTCTTAAGAAGCGTATTGTATTCTTTTTAACTTTAAATCCATATAACTCCATTCACTCATAGCCCAACAAAGTAAAACTACTAATTTTGTATTTTACACATTGTCAAATACATTGATTAGTGCAGATAAACTGTATGTACTGTAATTATTGAATTCAGTCATATTTTAATGAGGAACGTGTGTTTGAAATGACGCTTTCCTGAAACCAGTAGTAGAAAGGTAACTTGTTCAGAAATGGTAGCAATCACAATCATGACAATTAACACCATTAATTAGAGTTAATTGTTAACACGGCATTACAACTACATCTGTTTCTTTTTTGATTTTTTTTTTCATATTGTATTGATAAACATTTTGATCATTTCCAATTCCTTGTTCTGATCTTTGGTTTCTGGAGTAACACAGGAATATCAAATTGATTCAAGAACCACCTATAGCTAAACTCCATACAACCAGAGAAAACTCCACCAACCATGACTGTCATTAAAAGGGCTTTAAACCGTAGGAACTATCTAACATACCAGTTCAGTGGTTTGGAAACCAAATGTTGGTTTACCTGGATGCTGGAATTCAACCCATTCCTTGGAGCCAGTTGTCGTCTTACTGGGTAATCATGCTTCACAAACCATTGCAAACATCATTATCTTTATCATTTGGACTTACAACTTTTTATCTAGATGTCCATTATAACATTTGGCTGAATCGACCACTCTTTGATCCATTTAGTTATTGATGAGAGGATGAAAGAAACCTCTTAATCTCTTATGGGTTCCTCGGCGCAGAGGGACGGATAAATCTATCCATGACCTATCCTCACATCACAGGTGTGGACACAGATAGGTATTTCTTTAGAGAGGATAAAACAAAGCATAGCAGAGCAGAGGAGAGGACTCTCCTCTCTTCTGAAAGAAGGTGAACTCAATTAAAAGAGGAGGGGCAGCCAGGTTAGTCAGGTTTGGGAGTGGGGTGTAGCAAACCAACATACCAGCAGGATTGATCGGAAAGAATCTTGTAATTTGAAGCTTGTAGAGAGCAACGCTTTTAATGCAACCACCGCCCAGCCTTGCCCCCCTACTGGGTCTGCCTAGCAGATGGTGAAGAAGAGGGGTTGGAGGGGAGGTGGATGTCCTGTGTGTGCTTGTATAATGTGTGTGATTTCCGTGTGTTATTGATGTTACTGTATTCACTCGTGCGACTGAGAAATCGAGGATGGCCCGCTCTGCCGAAACCCCTCCACCACCCACCCCGCCCCTCCGCCTAAGCTTCAGTCGATCATTTTAATTCCCACCCCACACACGCACACAAACACACGTGAGCGAGGGGACAGGCCTTTTCCGAAACTTGGCACGCAGCGCAGGGTGGGGTAACTAGCTCAGACCGGATTGACAACCTCCCTTTTTAATGCTGTTCCTTTGCAACTCATCGTACATTCTCTTCCTCCTCCTGTGGAGTTTTTTTCCACAGGGTCTGCCCTTGCAGCCTTCTCTACATCCCTCCACTCTCCTCTCCCTTCTTGTTCCTCCACTTCCCTCGCTTTCCTTCCTCGCTCTCAACTGTCACAGAGTGAGCATAGGCTGCACAGCCCAGCTCCCAGCATGCACTCTGATCCCCTCAGCCCTCTGCTTATCTGTCCTCCACGACCTCTTGCTTGATTTCTTGCACGGGTGCATGCACACACCCGTGGATGTATTCATATATACAAGGAACAGGCACCCGGCCACCTGCACACATGAAATACATAAATATCTTTTTTGATGCAAAGAAAACTGCTGACCAACACAATTCAGCGCTGGTGACGGCAATTTATCCACTATAGGAAACTAATGTCTTGCATTTAGCCATTTGTTTTGCCATCAATCTGTATCTACACCTGTTTCTTAGTCAGTGTTTTTTTTCTTCTAATCAGTCTCAAAATAGATTGGGAGCTGTTGTGAGTAACAAGACATTGTCTCAACGCTGCAAGGGACGAAATGTGAAATTTTCACACTGAAGTCCAAATTCGAATCAGATGGAGACGAGAGTTTAACTTTAGCAGACTTCAAGAGTTGGATTCGGGACTTAGCAGATTAAAAATGCCCCAAATACACAAACAAATTTAAAAGTATGACTTTTAATGCTTGGAAACTTTGGGGTGGAGTGATGTGTTGTTATAAGAAAGTAAGATTTTGAATAACTTACTAATAGCGATGCAATTAGCAAAAAGAAATTTGTTTTAAATATATATTTTTTTTCTATTTATCAAAAAGTATCAAGGCTAAAAACATCTGTGGTCTGAAAAACAATAACAGCATTGACTTTGCCGTTTTTGTTTTTGAATTTTGTAATTCTTAAAGTTTGTGTTGAAATCAAACCAATGGCCTGCAGCACTTTTATCCTGTTTTGGTTGTTGTAGCCACAGGTAGCCTGATTTCTGCATCTCTAATGAATAAATTTGCTTATGTTTTATTTCTGTTACACCATATTGAAGTAGAATAATAAGCAAAACACATAAAAGGAACAGATTTTTTTGACTGAAAGGATAAGCATGTTGGTATTTGGTTCAACCACCGGCCCACTAAAAATGGATCTTTTTAAATTTACGACTTTTGCTGAAATTTGTGAAGCAAATCTTTACCTTGAAAAGGTGCTATTTAAATAAAGTTACTTACTTCCAAACCACTTCAATCTTAAGCTTTCTTATGGTCAGTGTATGTTTGTAAGATTTTACCTGTATTTTAAATTACATAGACAGAGATGAGAATCCCAAATAGTGTGCAATAAGCTATAAGAATTGTTTTCACTTCCTAAACACTTCAATGCTCTTTGTGCAGTGGTGAACAGCTGGCGTGTGTAAAGTGTGCATTGATTTGATTCACTTTCTTTGTTCTTAAATTTTATAGCATGTTAAAAATGTGTTGCTGCGGCTCGTGCTCATGTTGCAGATTTCTCTCTCAGTCAATCAATAGTTCTCTCACTTTTCTGTCCACAAAAGAAACTAATCAGTAATCTGTCTTCTGCTTTCAGATAGGCAGACAGACAGACGGCAGGACGGATACACGGGTGGGGGCTGTGCTCGGCGGCTCGGCGGCAGGCTGGTGGAAGATGTCGTCAGGGGCCGGTGGGAGAGGAGGAAGGCGGCTCCGGGGTATAACAAGCACTGCGGGCGGAGGGAGACGAGGAGGAGCGGGGGAGGCGGAGGAGGGTCCCGTGGGGATCCCTTTCCCCGAACACAGCGCGGACGTCCTGGGCGGCCTGAACAAGCAGCGGCTCAGCGGGCTCCTTTGCGATGTGCTCTTAGTCACCCAGGACCGGGAGTTTCCGGCCCACCGCTCCGTCCTTGCATCCTGCAGCTCTTACTTCCACAAGCTCTTCACTTCAGGGGCCGCAGCCGACCAGCAGAACATCTACAACATCGACTTTGTGGCAGCAGAGGCTCTGGGAGCTTTGCTGGACTTTGCCTACACGGCGACGTTGACGGTCAGTCACAGCAGCGTGGCTGACATCCTTGCTGCTGCTCGCCTCCTGGAAATCTCTCCCGTCCAGGACGTCTGTACTCACCTGCTGGACACCAAAGTGCTCTCCCCGCCGGTGAGGCATCGCCATAACACAGAAACAAAGCTTGTGTATTCACTGTCAGAATCCTGAGATTGAGACACCAAAAGATTGAAAAGCTTAAATGTTTCAGCGCCTTCAAAAACAAGTCAACTTTTTCTCATTTTTTTCAAATTTATGTGATTGATAAAGACAAAGGCGTGCATAACTTTGATAGAGCATCTGTAAACAGGAATTTACAATTCTTGGAACAGAATCAATTGGACTTAAATCTGGGCTTTGACTGGACCATTCTAACGTGAATTTGCTATTGTAGCTATAGCTTCATATTTTGTGTTTTTGTTCTGCTGGCAGAATTTCTGAAGATAATTTGTTGCACTGAAGGGCACTCCCTTAAGAAGGCTGAATACAAATGCACACTACTGCTTATAATGTCATTTTTAGACCATTTTAAAATAATGTAACTATTTCCTCCCACTTCACAATGCAGTACTACTTTCTGTTGATTACTCAGATAAAATCAAACACATTTTAAGAAACTTCTTGGTCATAGCATGATAGAATGTCAAAGTAAAGAGGTGTAAATAGTTTTGGAATCTACTGCGCATTCATTTTCTCTTGTTCATTCATATCAAAAATGGTGCATATAGTCATCATGCCATCCACCTCAATAAACAGCATAACTAGAGTTACATCATGGCCTGTATCAGTGCCTCTCACTATGCCTAACACACTCCCACAGCTTGGAGTTAGTTTAACACTTACTCATGCTGAGCCAACAGTATTTGTGGAAGAACAGCGTGCTCCGTCCCAGACTTCAGACACAGCACCTCACAGCCGGGCAACATCTTCAGCTGCAGCAGTGATGTGCTCTGTCGTAATATCTAATACCATAATAAGAAGTTCAGATTTTTATTGTGGGCCGTAACATCACGCAGGACATGTTGAAATCGGTAGTTGATCAGATATTTGCTTTATAAAGTCTTGATATATGCAGATTTCAGACAGTTCAGATTGTTCTTGGAGATTTGTAGTTTTCAGCCTTCAAAGTATTTCTTTCTAGCTTCTTACTGTGAGCGGTCACCAATGATTTAAAAATGGAGCAAAGGTGATGTCGAGCAGTGTGTGAAAGATCGGTTTCTGTCAAACCAGGTTTTGCTTTTTTTAAATAAAGGCAAAAATAAATAAAGAAGTTGATGTCTCACTCTTAGTTTAGCTTTTTTTTTTTTTTAATCAGCAATTAGCGAGGTTTGAGAGGTTAAAAACAGGAAGTGTAAACAGCAGTCTGTGTGTGTATTACTTAGAGAGTCCAGGTCATTATTTTAACTTCTGGACAACCAACATTTCCAAACCAAGCAGCTTCCATAACGAGCAGAGTTCCAGTGTAAATAAAGATAAAACAGAGTGATGTTGACTTTCATTTATACTACTTTCTGTGGAAGATGGCTCTTAATAAAGTATGTAGTCACCAAAGCGTCTTCCGATGGCTGGGACAAACTGATGTTTGATGGCTTGGTTTGGGAACAAAACCAGAACTCCAAAAGGTCTGATTCAAAAATTTCAAAGGAACAAAATGAACCTCCAGTCATAAAGCACCTGCTCTCTGATTTTCCAGTCAGTCAACATTCCTCAGTTGAAAGTTGAAGTTCTTACAAAGAACTTCCTTCGAACACCTGACTGATAACAAAAAGAGCCAACTGTGAGTCCTCTTCTCTCAGCAACAACTTTCACACTAAAGAGTTTTTAGTGTTACCTGGTAGTCCTTTGGTATGGTGCATTCACTGGTTAGAAAAGGATGAGATTTTTTTAGTATCTGAACAGTATGTCACTGGTCAGCCAGTCCAGATAAAAATTACCTAATTTCTCTGGGCATCTCAAAATTTTTGTTCAGTAGTAGCTTTTAACAACCAGAACAGTTGTTGCCTCACTGACTTTGTTTTTCTGCCTATTGTTTCTTGCATTTCATAAAAAGCTGAAACATTCTGCAAGATGTAAAAGTTTTAAATTTGGTCTGTGTACCTTAACCAACCCTTCTAAGCTATAATTTTTAGAAGACAAAAGTCTTCTGAACTCTCCAATTGTGTTTAAAGTTAGCTCTCACCGGTGGTCTTGCAAATTTTCCCTTCACTGGCTTTTGTTTCCTTCCCTGTTTCCACAGGCGGGCAGTGAGCGAAGAGATGAAGATGAAGAGGGGAAATGCAGAGGAGTCAAGGAGCAGGGGAACCGAATTCGGGCCAGGGAGTACCTGGAGTACTTCCAGAGAGGGGCGCACTGGAGCAGCAGCTGCAGCACACCAGAGCTCAGGGAACTGCCCACACATCTGCACTTTAACCATGGTAACGAGAGCATCCCCAGCAACGGGGCTCCTGTGGGCCCCGGTGAGTACTACTCCCCGCTGGCCTTAGCCTTGTCACAGCCCCAAGCGCAAGAACCAGAGGAGGAGGACGAGGATGAAGAGGAAGATGAAGACAGGGAGGCAGTTCAGGGCAACGGAGTGAACCCGGGGTCGTCATACTACCCTCCATCTCAGAACGGCCACTTCTACCTCCCCCCTGAGTCTCGGCAGGAGGCGGAAGTGGAGGACAGCTGCAGGGAGGCGATGGTGAGGGATAGGGGCTCGGCCAGCGCCCTCCTGCAACAAATGATGGACTCCATCGAGAGGCAAAAGAAGCGTGCGGACGGGGAGGAGCAGGGAGATGGGGACGATCCTGACATGGAATTTTACTTGAATTATTTCAGCAGCACGCAGCACGAAGACGCAGCTTCCGCATCACTCGTGCACGGCGTGCCGCCGTCGCTGTGGATGTCACGAGGCAGCGCGGGCCAACACACAGCAGGAGAGAGGGCAGTGGAGGAGAGAGGGAACGGCACCGGAGGAGGTGGAGGAGAAAGAAAGATGCGCTCTAAGGCCTTCCAGAAGTGCCCCATATGCTCGAAGGTCATTCAAGGTGCAGGCAAGCTACCCCGCCATATCAGAACGCACACGGGAGAGAAACCCTATGAATGCGCCATCTGCAAAGTGCGCTTTACCAGGTAAGCCCATTTAATGAAGGGACTACCTCATGTCACATGTGCTAATAGTCTTGGACAAACGGCCCAGCGGAGGGAAACGCCACAAAGCCAAGAGCTGGAGAATTAGCGCTAACCACCTTAGCTTTGCATTAGGCAGTGCAGTCTGTGTCCAAATGTTTACCGTGATCGTGGATTGGCAGGATACTAAACAGATTTCCTCCCAACATCCCCATGCTGTGAGGGAGGGGAGTGTTATAAAGATCAGTTTTATGGTGGCAGCCTTCATGGCAAAGTCCTGGAATTTTAACATAGGGGTCCTATAAAAGAAGGCTGTGCCAACAACGTGTTATCTTGTGAAAAAGGGCCATAAAGGACTGTATTCTGATACAGAGGGGGAGTGCGGGGGTGGGGGGGGTTGCAGGCACTGGATGGTACTCTGGCTCCAGTACAGTAATGTGAACTTTTGATCTGCTGTTATGCTTCTTATTGCCTGCAGCAGAGTATTTACACAACCCCCTCCCCTCTCTATCACTCCTTCACCTCTCAAATAAAACATGCTACGTGTCCCTTAGAAAACAGATAGACGTGGCTTATCTATAGGAGAGGACATCTGTGCGAAGGGTTTTCATGTTAGGAAGGCTTGCCTTTTCCATGAAATGATTACTTTAACGAATTAATTAGCTGGCCTTTGGTGAAAATAGATGCTGCTGTCTGAAAATATCCAGAACCCCTTTGAGCACGAGGAAGACCATTCTTAATTTATCCTCCAGCTAAATTTGACCACCAGTGGAAAGGGGCGGCATTGTAATCTTAATCCTGTTTGATCAGGGTTAAGGGTTTGCCTCGCTCAGTAATAAATCACTCCTATCCTTTAAATAATTCACCTCTGTCAGTGGCTACTTTGCTCCAATACTGTGGCCTGCCTGTGCGTGCTCTGATATGTGTGTGTTTCTCCGTCACCCTCGTTTGCTAAAGTTTTGATGTTTGGTTTGTTGATATTACTCATTTGGTTGTGTGACAGCTGATATACTAACTTAAATGACAGTTGCACTGTGTGTAGGTGTGCTCATTTGGAGTTATGCTAGCAGCTCTTATTTGCCTAGGAGCCCTAAGTGTTGGAAGGTTAGATGATTTAAGTGATTGGGAGCTAGAGGGAGATAGCAAAGGCTAAAGGGGGGAATGAAGGACAAGAGTCAGATGAAGGCCAAGGCAGCCTGATAAGTTAAAGGAGCAACAAAGTGAAACATGTTTCGAAATGTTATTAGATTACTTTGAATCCGCAGAAGTAGAGATGCACTGATCAAAATACTGTGACTGATTTTAAATCTGAGGTTTGACCTGCCAAAAACAGTTTTTGTTCATTTTGGTTTCTCTTCATTATAGAAAGACATCACACTTTACACCTGTTGATATTACATGTTTACATGAGAAGAAATAGGCAACTTTATGTGTAAGACAGCAGTTTCTGCTAACATTTTAAGCCAAAAACATTTATAATGGAGCTGACGTTCAGAACTATATTTAACATCTTCCGTTAACGATTGGCACAGTTGACTTTACTAACTATAAACAGCTTTCTGCATGTGTGAACCGTATAGAAAACGTTAATTACTTTGAATCTGAAATTTGTGAAAGGCTGCTAACATTTGCAAATCCAGCATATTCCCCTACTGGTGGGTTTCAAACACAGAAGGATAAAACAGCATCTTCGCTTCGATTCAGCCTTCCTTTTATCTGCTAAATGTTTTAGTCTCTCGCAGTCTGTATTAAATGCAGACATGTCTGGTTTAGAGTTCCACAATATACCACTTAGAAATAGTTATTGCAATATCATAATCACAAAGGACTGGTTGGATACAGTCTTTGCTAGGATTGTTCTTCATGTGCCATGCCTGGTTACACTTCATGCCTGAAATAGATTTAGCCTGTTGGATAGACTTTTAGTGCTCTTAATGCCCACGCCTGTTTGTTTTTTAGGTGGCTGAAATGCTGAAGCTGATTGAGTGATGGAAGAACAGGGTCAGGAGAATGTGGTTCATTTATACTATCATTGCAATATCAGGCAATTTTTGTTAGCATTGTGTAGCTCTAGTCTTGGCACGTCAGAGAAAACGGAGTTTACGTTTTAAAGAATTTTTTCTTTATTCAGTAGAGAAAGCAGTAGAGAAAGACAGAAGGAAGATAAAAAGCTAATAAATCTAACTTTGAATGTTCTTTGCTTGTTAAAAGCAAGAACATTCACTTTAAAGGGAGATTGTTGTCAGCATCACCTGATACCTCTTAGGCAAGGTGGTATCGTGACTTCACTGATTCGAAAAAAAAGAGAGGATCTTTGCTTTCCCAACTAGAAGGACTAGGAGGTCATTGATCTGTGCTGTTTAGGTATAAAAAGTCCTATTACAGGTTGGTTGGAATCAAGAAGATTTTTTCTATTGGCTTTTTTTTTTTTTTGATTTTGTGAACACACAAAAAATAGGTAATTTTCTCTCCCTTCAGATTTTTCAGTTTGTCACCTGTCAGGCTGAAAATCAGCTAATTCTGATCAATACCTTGGAGCACATCTTTGAAAAATTAAGTTTTGTTTTGATATGTTTTACCTTGTAATTTGTACAGAAGTCCTCAGTCATGATATAAGTAGCTGGACTTCGGTTATTTAGTTAGGATGACTCCTCAATTGCACAAAATTTAATTTAAAAAGGCCTCATGGGGATTCACTAAGCTTCTTTTTTCCAGCCTCAGTCCTGTAGTATTCAAATCTACAACATCGTAAAAATACATTTTCCCCTGGAACAGATTTGCAAAGGACGCTAAATTCTTCACGCAGATCTTCCTGTTGGTGTGACCTCAAATTAGGGTTAACAGAAGCAATAAAAAAAATGCCAGCTGACACAGTGAACACTGAGCCTTCGTGCCAGTGTGCAATTGTGCTCTTGTGTGCCGTCACACAGATAAAAATGTGAAGTTTATGACCTCCCCTCAGCTGGACTTACAACCCTCATAGACCAGGAGGAGAGCCAAGACGCGACAATTAAAATAGAATGAAATCATCTAAAGCGCATTAAGCTCATTCCTGCAAGTGTGAAACTTTGTAATAAATTTAAAGATAATTGCATATTTGCGCGCAGCCTAATTAGTAAAACTGGCACCGGCGACGGAGGACATTCAGACAAAAGTGAGCCGTTTGTTTTGAGAGTTTGACGTTTTCTTTGTGTGTTCTTAAGCCGTGTTTGTCTTTCTCCCTCTCAGGCAGGACAAGCTCAAGGTTCACATGCGAAAGCATACGGGGGAGAAGCCTTACCTGTGTACACAATGTGGAGCTGCCTTCGCTCACAACTACGACCTGAAGAACCACATGCGTGTTCACACCGGTCTCCGCCCCTACCAGTGCTCAAGCTGCTTTAAGACTTTTGTGCGCTCGGACCACCTGCACCGCCACCTTAAGAAGGACGGCTGCAACGGCATCCCCTCCCGACGGGGCAGAAAACCTCGGGTGAGAGAACCGGGGCTCCTGGAGGCCCCGCCGAGCCTCCTGAGCCCCAGCCCCGAAACTGGGCCCCAGCCTCGCACCGCCAGGGGCCGGCGGCGCTCCGAGGCGTCCTCTGCAGTAGAAGTGGAGGGTGCTGTCGAGGTGCACACACACAGTCCTCGGCTGCAGGAGCTAGCGGTGGAGGCGGGACCCTGAGACTGCAGGGGGGGACACGGGGAGGGGACCACAAGGACACTGCTGGACGCCACAGTCGCTCTGCACAGCCTGTGAAACAGGCCAGTGGACATAAGAGAGAATAAACATGCAAAGGCAATTTAAAAAGACAAAACAACTAACTATTCCTCTATAAACCAAATCAGGGTGTCACAGAAATTGAATCTTTATATTTCTTTCTCCTTTTACTTTAGGGAATGGAATAGACTTGCAAGCACTTCAGTTGTTTTATTTGTTAAAGAGAAAAGAACGCTTCAAATCATCCACCCATGATGTCCACTTTCTGGGCCATTTCTTTCTCTGTCATATTAGACTCTTTTTTGTTTTGTTTTTTTTTTACACCGGCATATGCAGTTAGGCAAGTAAATGATCGAGACAAAGAAACTCCGAGTAACTATGCAGTTGATTTAAATTTTTATTGGTTTTGTCCTCACAGCCTTCAAGCTCTAAGAAAGGTGACTGTCATGCACCTTCTGGCTGCTGTACGAGTGAAGCGAGGACAAATCCTCCCAGCAACAACTCCGTTTTTTTATGCCTATTTCTTTACAGCTCTGAGATGTACAGTTACCATAGAAACAAAATTTCCACAATATGGTATATGCAAGGAAAACTCACCAACATTTTGATGCAAGATTCTTTATATTTTTTAGTCTATAAATGTTCCAGAAAGAATCAGGCGAGGGGTTGATTGAAGTGTTACTTACTCTTAAAAAAAAAGATGGTTTTTTTTTTCAATTGTAATCAGTGGTTTGTCTTATTGAAAAGTTCAACTTGAGTCGAATCCACTTTAACGGGGGCTCGCCGCTTGCAGGACGAAAGGAGTGCGAGGGGTGGAGGGTTTGTATTTTCCAAGCACTACCATTCTCAACGTATCTGTTGGCTCTACTACATGGCCTCTTGTCCCTCACAGCCCTGCAACGTCAGCGTTTCCTTTGCCCTTTTGATGTTTGATTGTCTTAATTCTGTTTTTTGTTGTTGTTCTTTTGGGTACTCGACACTTTATAATTGTATACGTGTGTATATAGCAGGCAGAGACATGACGTTGGCCCCCTCTTGCTGAGGTGTACTTACCGATTTTTTACTTTTTTTTTTTTTTTCTTTCCTTTTTAGGCTCGATGTTATATTTCTCAGACACAGTTGAAGCTTTTGGGTGAAAGAAACGAAGCTGTGTGAATGTTCAATGGCAAACACACACACACACACAAAGAAAACAAACAAACAAACAAAAACAGCATTAAGTCACCTATTTGTCCTAAACTTAAAACTTGACATGTACAGTTCCTGCCCAGAGGATTAGAGCGATGAATGAATGAATGAATGAATGAATGAATGTGCGTGCTTAACTTTGTGCAGTTTTTTCGGAGTCTGTCCTTGTGTGACAAGGCGCGGGTAGCACTTAACCGACCGCAGGTTAAAGGAATGGCAGGGAGCAAGAGAGACAAAGAGTACAAAGAAGACATATATGAGCACCTTTTTTTTTTCTCTACGTTTGCACAGCTTTACTAAAGATATCCAACAGAGTGAGAGATATTTAAAGGAATCTGGGTTGTTGTTGGGGGGAGGGAGCGAGAGTGAGATTAGATGTATGTATCATGCTTATTCCAATCCATTTTGCCCCAGGGACCACACAACCGTAAGGCAACCTGTGAATAAATACCTGTCCGAGTTGGGAGGCCAAATAGGAGCACAGCTGCAGCTGGGCGGTGGGGGAGGGGAGCAAGGGAAGAGGAGTGGAGTGGAGTGGAGTGGAGTAGGGGGGGCGGGGGGGATCTCACAATGTCTGTTGCATTCCAAAAAAATAATCTCCCCCAGCTCAGCCACATTTCCAGCCCGGGAGGGGATCAGACCGGGCCTTTTCTCTCCCTCTCTCTGCCTCTCCTCTAATGCCCCTAAACCAGCCTGGAGGAGATATTATTATTGTTAGTCTTCTTATATTAGAGCCTGGACGCCTGGTGCTGGTAGTTTACTGTACGAGGGTGTTTACATGTACATGTGTTTTAAATGTGTGTGTGCGTGCATGTGTGTGTGTGTGTGTGTGTGTGTATGTGTGTGTGTGTGGCAGCCAGCCAGGGTCCCTCTGGCCACATCATCAGAGTGTGAGTCAGCCGCAGCCTGTTCAAACATGCACCCTGAGCTGCCAGCGCCGCTGCACTTTCTCCGTGTCGTTCGCGCACACGCACCAGGTCCAGGTGTCCCGCAGAGAGGAGGGGAATGCCACGGCTCACACTGTCCACTCTAATGTTGTCAGCAACTGTGAGGCGTTGGTGATTTCTCTTAGGTTAAAAGATGCACGTTCAGATTCCACGTGATCCCACACCCCTCCTCGCCCACTTTACACAGTCTGAGCAAAAAAAAAAAAAAAAAAAAAAACGAAACAAAGTAAACACATCCTCTTTCATTTCTACTGTTCTCGAAATTATTTGGTCCTTGGCAAATCTTACAGCCTCAGATGAACAATACCATGGGAGATATTACGCTGTTTTTAAAAAAATATATATAAATATGTATTTAATGGAAAAATGAACTGTTTGAAACATTGAACATTTTTAGCAGAACAGTGTGTCCATTTGATTTTATGCACCTTTAAAAACTGTTTGTAGTTTAGCACCTTGATCTTTTCATCATTCCTGGTGTGTTTGGAGTCGCTGTCAGTTTATGCAAAATTGAGCCAAAATCATGAGCCACCCACCGCCGTGCTTAACTGTTGTGTTTAGTTTGTGCTGGCCAAAACCGTCGCATTGGTCTCATCTCTCAGAACGAGATTTGGTCCAGAGGTCCCGTGGTTTGTTCAGATGCAACTTGGGAAAGCTAAGCCATAGTGCCGTGTTGCTTTTAAAGAGGATTTATGCCCACAACCCTTAAAAACAAGCCAAGCTTAATCAGCCTTTTTCTAATTGGGCTGATGTTTTAATGGTCTTTTGCTATTTCTTTCCATTTTTATTAAACCTGCCGTCCATGTCAACTCGCTGGAATTTCCACTTTTGAGAAAGCTGTTAATTGTTTTGAGTATTGTTGATTATTCCCTTTGTAAGTCACCCTTGTAACACGTTCCCGATTAAAGGGCAGCCACAGTGGTATCTTTTATTGGTGTTAAAGCCGTCGTAGTGATCCAGACCAAGTGAACTTTTACATCATGTTGCTAGGGGCCACTTAATCAAATGTCACACCTTTAATTGCTTTCACACACTTTTTGATACACTGTAAAATCTCATGGCCTGTTGTTCATCTGAGATTGTTTTTAACTTATTTAAAGACACAGAAAGTCTAAAACACAAAACCGGAAGAGGGTGTTCTTACTATTTGGAAATTCTGTACAAGTGCTTAATGTTGCACCTTACTTGGATTGAGTCTGGTCGTGTGGGCACGTTCTTACAGGGCGAGTGGGCACTTTTGCCCACTCGCGCTCAAACGGGTACTTTGAAACAAATGAGATGAGTCCCTCTTTTCTGTCCGTCGTGGTGAACTTGAATTTTAGTGTTTTGGTGAGATACGAGAGTTTAGTTCCCACAGGAGACGCCGAGCTGGGGTCAGATGAGGTTTTGCGATCCAAAAGACTATTCCATATAACTGAATGCACTTGAAGTTCGCTGTCGGTCTTTGTCTTTTTATGTCTTAATATAAAATATGGAGGCAGAAGAAAGGGCACTTTGTGTGCGTGTGTGTGTACATGTGTTTGGGTGTCCATCCTTTATTGCGAGTGTGTGTGCACACGCACAAGCTGGCAGGCGGGCTGGAGGGTCTCAGGATAACTGTTATAAACAAGCCTTTGCATCGACCCCCATCTGTTCTCAAACCTACACGTGCTTCTGTTTGGATCCGCGCGGCGGGGACGAGTCCACGGTAGCACAGACGCAGGAACGTTACACTGCTAAGCAACACGTCGGACAGCAGCTTGTTTATCCCACGGCTCTCTGTGCGCAGGTTTTCATAGCACTTGTTTACTCTTGTTGGTCGCCGTCAGGCAGGAGTTGTGAAAGTCTTAAGTTCCTTTTTCTCTTCTTCTTCTTTGATGCATTTAACAGGGGTGTTAGTGATTGTACAGCAGCGCTCCCGATTTTAAACCATTGTAAGCTGGGTGAAGTCTGTCATTATTCGTCGTGGTACTCGGAATGGACTGCTTAAACCCTCTGTGTCTTAACGTGGCAGGTTTTTTTTTTTCTTTATTTGTGAGCCATTTTAATTGGACCTCTATGGTAGATTTTGTTGATTGACCAAAGCTTTTTTTAATTTTTTCTTTGCCGTCCATCTTAGTCAAATGCAGACTCGAGATAATAAGTGTGATTTTATTCAGTCTGGACCTCCCTGACTAAGCCATGGATGCTCGTCATCTTTCAGATCATTTTACTTGAGTTCACTTCCTCTCATTCTTTGTATGTCTGTGTATAGAAAAAATAGAATCAAAAGTTTAAGGATGTATAGCTTGTTTATTTTTCTTAAAATTATGTGTTGTGCTACAGCTGTTTTTTTTTCTTCTTTTTTTAATATTTTTACATGGCGGTATGTATGTGTGTGTTTTGGGGTAAGGGTCATGGTTTGGGGATGCTGTGCCAGGAGGGTAGAGTAACTAAAAAAAAAAAAAAAAAGGGTGCTTGTGGGTGGGGGTTATGGATAAAAAGCCTAAAATAGCACTGGAGACGGTGCTTTAGCTGAGAGAGCAGAAGTTTGCACTAATGTAAAAAGTCCTCGTCCTGCTTATAGGGAGAAGGACCCGAGACCTCAAAGGCCTGCGAGTGTCTAAGAGCACAGAGCAGAGTGGTCGATACTCAATGGTCTCTCAAAGAGTCCATTCAAACCCTCCTTAAAAATATAATCATGTACAGTATGTTGAGAAATATACAGACTTCCAGGAGCAACACATACCAAAGCAGAAAACAAAAAAACAAAAAACAATGGGTTTCATTCTCGTCACTGGACATTTTAAGCTACCAATTTTAGATTTTTATTCCTTGATCTGAAGGCTTTTGATGAGAGGTTCTCAGATGGAAACATGATTTTCTTTTTAAGATTACAAAATCATAAAGTACAACTTTTAAGAGGAGCAGTAAAGCTTTTTTGAAGAACAAAAACAACAAAAAAAAAAAACAAAAAAAAAACTTGAGATGTTTAACTTGTTCCAAACCTGTATAAGGCGACACAGATAGCCACATTTCTGTGTTGATTCTGCTGATTATTAATTAATGCCTACCAATACTCCCTTCTCCTTAAAGACTGTTTTTGACCTGTTTGAGCTGAGTGACTTCAGTGTGTTATCTGAGAAGGTTAAAGTGACTGTAAATGATCTGTGGCCTTGTCTGAGGAGCGTTAAGCTTGTTTTGTTTGTTTCCAGTCTATTGTGGAGTGTGGGGCTGAGGCTGCTCTCACTGGGGTGGCTGGTCAGCACCGAGGGCCAAAGCGTGCCTTAAGAATTGACAAAAAAATAAAATAAGTTCAATTATTTTGACTAAAAATTATTTTTACTACACGATAAATTGGATTCCTACAGTATGAATTGACTTAATCGTCACTTGAGTAATTTTATGCAAACGGTGTGTCGTTTGTTTTGTTGTTGTTGTTGTTGCTTCTGTGTCCTGCACACCACCCATGAGCTCGCAGCCTCAGCCTCAGACCAAGGTTACTTCGACGCAGGCTCCAGCCTCCAAATTTCCATGCATTTTCTTTTTTTTTTTTTTCCCCCCTCAGACTTGACCTCGACATGTAATCTGGCTCGTGTTATTATTAAAGATTCTTGCTAAATCTATCCGAGAAGGCCACTAAACAAAGGCTAAGAGATAACTATATCTGTAAATATTCCAACAAAGCAGGACGTACTGACTGTTATTATGGCCTGTAATGACTGTGGAAAGGGTAGCTTTGCTTTGTCATTTTGCTGCACCTATTTTTTTGTTTTGTTTTGTTTTGTTTCCTTTCTTCATCAGGCTGTTGGTGCTCAGCAAGCCTGAGCGCAGCATATGCAGTACGGCTCCGTGCTCAGCGTGGCTCTGGCGCTCGCACAGACAGCCCTGGGTCCTTCAGAGGCACAGTTCTGTCTGATGGCCAGCCTCTCAGCCAAGCGGACACAGTTTGCACTTGGAGTCTTTGTCAGTCTCTGGGGGATACAAAGGTTAGCACACGGGGAGGATTAAACATGGCCGGTTGGGCAAGGCTGAGTGTTATTTTCAGTTTCGGAGGCCCGAGTGGTGAGCACTGGAGTCAGTTCGCCAAACCAGCCGCATCAATGCTGAAGAGGTTGTTGTAGATTTGGGAAATGCAGCCAAGAGACTGTTGCTGATCTCTTCTGTCTTTATGTACGTACTACTCAGGTGGAAAATTCACTGCTATGCATTGGGTTTCATTATCTGCTCAGTTTATGGTGTGTCTGGTTCGTCATTGTGATCATTCCCAGACTTTTCCCGTAGAACTCCTTTCAAAATTTTACATCACAGCTTCCCCAGAAAGGATTTCCTCACTGGAGTGAACTGCGTGTCCCTCCAACTGATACTGATTCAGTCACTTTTTTTTTATCAACAACTAAAAGAAGCTCATCGTTAAGACCTCTAACATTTGTTATTTCAATTTTTAGTGGGTAGGGGGGTTCACTTCCCATCTGATCAGAGCTCTCGCACACAGAGAGGGTAAAAGGCGAGCTGTGGACAATTCGAGACCTGTTTGTCTCCTCAGACCAAATTCAGGATGCATTCCATGATTTCATACTGTGAGAATCAAGCGAGTCCGAGACGACGAGAGGAAATGTTTGACATTTGGCTGCGTCTTGTCTGGCCTCGCTGTCCTGGGACGGACATTTTAGCTGTAACGCTCAGAAGCCACCCCCCCTTCCCACTTTCCCCTCAACTCCCCTTTGCAGTGTAGCACTAACTTTCTGACTGCCCTTCTTTTTGTCAGCTTCTGCGATTGTAACAAAAGCACTTTGCGAGAGTTCACCTTGAATTTTATGTTTGTTCGATTTTTTTTTCTCGGTCGTCACTATTTTTTCTTCCGTCTCTGTCTTAATGCAGATGATTATTTAAATGCAAAAAATATATATGTATATTGAAAATGGATAAAAAAGAAAAAGACTTGAATATTTGGTATCTAGATTGATTTGCTAATGCATCTCTGTCATACTACCACCATGCAGCTTATTGCATAATCTCAATCATTGTGGTGTGAAGAGGGGGTACAGAAGAGACTTTCTCCCACCTGCTTTCTGCGAGATCTTGTTGCAAAAAAAGGTCATCAGATCTCTCTCTACATTTTTTTTTTATTTAATTTTATTTTTTTAAGAAATGTGTATAACACTTTGTAAAAAGCTTTCTGAGAAGGCTGCATATTAATCGACTTTACATTAGTAGCCTGTCTGTGTTGGGAAAGACTGGATCTGGTATCCGTATAAGGATTAAATTATTGAGAATTTGTCGTCTTACATTTGCAGGTCAGCACAGAAATGTATTTTGGCCTTAAACAAATCACGGTTACTGCACTAAAATGGAAGTACAATGTCATAACACGCATTCAAACGCTCGGAAAAAAATTATTCAGCTTGGGAGAGAAGGAAAGGTTGCTGTGATCATTAACAATCTTTGAAGAGATTTTTCTTTTCTTTGTCTTTTTGTTTTTTGTTTTTTTTTTTGTTTGTTTTTTTTGCATTCCAAAGTGACAGAAAAGTATCAGTCAAATCTGGACATTTAAATCTACACTGAGTCTCATATGGCAGAACATGTTAGCATGATCTGGACATTGTGTACTGACCACACCCAACTGTGTGTTTCACTAGTGTGTCCTAAAGGCGCGCTACCTGCCAAGTGAAGTGAATGGATCAAGCCACATGTAACATACTGATCACTGAATGTTTCCTACCCACAGGGGGCAGCAGAACCTTCCCATCTGACGGGACTCAGTGTGGATTTCCTTAAGCCATCCTTTTACTTTCACGTTTTAGTTTCTTGTCCATAGTGTTCTGTTGGTCCATATCTGCTGGAAAGTACAAAGAGACGGGGGAGGAACACGGGGAGAGGCATTGTTGGCGATTTTTGTTTCTGGAGAATTTGCACTTTTTTGGCAACAAAAAGAGAGTATTCTACACGAGACCACTAAATCCACACACAGTCTAAACCATCTAATTCCATTTTGTGTCCTTTTTTTTTGTTGTTGTTCTGTTCTTTTTTTTTTTTTTTTTAATATATCCAAAAATGTCTGGCATCTGGTTGTCTGGTTTAAAGAATATAAAATCTTTCTATTAAAAAAAAACAAAAAACAATGGTTGAAATGTTTTGTGTGGATTACTGCGTGTGAAATGGAAACATATAAAATCGAGTTGTTTCTTTATTTGGTTTTGACAGAGCAACAAAACGCTTGAGATTAAAGTGAAATCGGCACACAACCTGAAAAACACACCTGGTTGAATTTTACACATCGATGGGACATTTTGAAAATTATTGTTAATATTCAGCACCAGAGTTGGAAATATGCAATGCTGGTTTAAGTTTGCATCCATTCACAAAAACTATGAATGTTGTGTTAATTTAGAGCCTCATAGCAGATATTTTTTGTTTTCCTTTAGCAGTTTAAAAAAATAGATCAAATTTGACTGAGCAAGTTTGAATTTATTTAAGATCTTATCTGATTCACACTGTCGATGATCTACACACTGCTTGGTGCTTTTTTACATATATAAAAAAGTACAATGATCTCCAACATATATATATATATATATATATATATATGTGTGTGTGTGTGTGTGTGTTTGTGTATAGAAAATCACACATTCTGTGGGCTTCAATAAATTTCTGATATTTACACATTCTTCATAAACGGTTTAGTTAATTTTCTAGCACAGATCTGCCGTTTAGTTCACAAATTTGCTGTATGTTGGGGATCATTGTACAGCAGGAATACACAACTGTGTCCAAGTTTCAACCATCTAACCCAACCTGACGCCCTCAAGCTCCACTAAATTGACAAAATTTCTTGTGGCGAAAAGGTTTTGGAGGAAAATATTATCAAGCCTGGTGTGTGCTGAAAATGGAAGACTACCACTAATCTACTGCTTGGACACCGTTGCTCTTCCAAAGGATTGGACCCTAAAATTTGTGGATCATGCTTTGAAAGCCAGGATTGTTGTGATCAACCAATTTAAATGAAATCTTCTTATTCTGACTGTCAGCCAGAGACATTTAAAGCTTGTGTATATAACATTTATAAAATATAGTAATATTTTTAACAAACAGTATAGCATGAGATATATAATGCGAAAAAAAAGAGACTTTCTTCTCCCAGTCCTAACTCTGGAAATACAAACTGTCAGAAACATCCAATCAGAGGCAGGAGGAGGGACTTAGTGCCATCAATCATGCTGTGTAAGCACTGTTCACAACTTCCCCCGTCAGCAGAGCTTGTCATGAATACCAAGACAAGCGAGCAATGCCACTGATGACTGCTGTCAAACAGTTTTCTTGAAAGAATAAGTTGTTTTCCTGCCATTTAGCAGCTCAAACCAAGGTTGATTTACAGCACTGGGACCTTCCTCCTGGTTCTCATTGGTTGTTTTTGATTAGGAGTGATGCATTTCTTCAGGTGGCTTACCATGAGGTACCGCCATGAAGAACTTAAGCTTTTCACAGATTATCTGTCTCATATTATACTGTTAGAACATAGTGACAGCATTAACAAATATGTAAAAAAAAACAAAAAAAAAAAAAAAAAAACACGTTTGTTTTTTTGTTCTTATGTTCAAAAGGTTACATACATCCGCTTTAGCTAAATATTATTAGAGTTGTTTGTGTGATTTTGACTTAAATATAAACTTGTGAAACCATTTCTGATTACTATAAATTGCTGAAGTCGTTTTAGGTTCAACTCAAAAAAAAAAAAAAAAAGAAGAAGAAGAAATGCCCTTAAATGAAATGTTTTAAGGGACATACATTCATGTCGGGGATTTTGGTCAACTTGTGACAAAGAACTCCCCGAACCAACCAGCAGGTGGCAGTGTAGCTCCTGATATTCACACTTGTGGCTCCAATGATCCTCTTGCATTCATTCATTAACGTCAACACTTAGCCAAAGTCGGCAAACCACACTGTATACAATGCATACACACAAGTAAAAACATTTAAATTATGTCTCTCGGAGACCCCCGCCCCACAAAAAAAAGGAAAAAAGGAAACTATTTGAGTTTAAATCAGTAAGAACACACAAATCAATGTTTTGGCCTGGCATTCTCAATTTGCTTCAACTTATTTTGCTTTCAGCAGATGTTTGTTTTTGACGTGAGGCTACCTATCCAGGTTTTGAAGTTTTTTTTTTGTTTGTTTTTTTTTAGGAAAAAGTCCAGAACAGCAGACTACAACTGCGGTCTTGTTGCCACCCTGTCTTCCTGTTTGTCTCAGCGTGCTCCCCTGAGGCGGTCCAACGGGGTGACAGAGGTCATGGAATAGCTCATTAACCCCACCCCAACAGCCCACACATTGCTGCAGTCCTAGGGCTCCTGCTGCACGCACACACACACACACACACACACGCACACACACACGCCGCATTTTATAATGCTCCACTAATAGCAGTTAACTCGACTTAAGCCAACTCTATTTCAGGAATGCAGCATGAGAAGAATATATCTTGCTTCGAGTAATGTAAGCCCTTGTGAATGGGAAGTCGGTGGACGTTTTACGCAGCCATGCTTGAACCTGTCGTCCAGATGTCTCGGGGTTTCAGGTCATTTTATTGTTTTGTTTTCAAGGCAACTAAAAAAAAAAAAAAAAAAAAAAAAAAAAGCACAGTGGTGTTATTTTTCCGCGCTCAGACACCATTGTTCCAGTCAAAACATATTCGATAAGGGGAGCAGCAGCAGCACTTCAGGGGCCAGGAGATGCCTGTGAGCTGTTGTCTGGCGTCTCTTGTGATTTCATCCCCTCGGTCTGCGCACGCCAACTTGCACGGAAGCGCGTACGTGTGTGTCCACGCGCCGCGACGCTTTCCACCACCAAAAGCCTCTCCGATCTAGTGTGCAAAAAAAAAAAAAAGCCGTTTCGTAACGACGCCTGCTTTGTGCCCGTGCGTGCAGCTCGCCGGCGCGCTCGCACGCCGAGCGAGACTTTCTCTGCCCTGCAAGAGAGTGCTTGGGAGGAAGGTGGAAGGAAAGCAACAACACTCCCTCTACTTTAGCCTCGTTTTTTTTTTTTTTTTTCTCCACTTCTTCTGGGACATAGAATGCCCCCTCCGTCTGCACACTACGGGGGCACGAGCCTGGTCCAAAGCAGTCGCCGAGAGCAATCTCTGCAGCCCGAGCTTCCGGCTTCTCTCAGGGTGTATTTTGTCCTGATCATGTGCTCAAATTGCTCAATATGACAATAATTAGCGAGTGCGAGAGACATGTGTTCTTTCTTATGTTGATAAGGGGTGTTGAACTTTAACCTGTGCCGTGCACCCCTGGAGCCACCTTCACCACCACACCCCATCCGAGCCATATGCCCCCCAGCTAACACTAGAACCCCCCCTCCCTTCCAAACACACACACACACCCACGCATACTACATACACACACCCCGTTCACACTCTGTCCAGCTCCCATCCCGAAATATGGGGGGGGGGGGGTTGGACAGGCTTGGAGCCTCGCCTCTGGCCGTCTCTCCTCCCCAGAGAACAGAGGACTGAGGTGCCTTTAAACCACTGCGGCAAAAACCCGACCAAAACCCTGCAGTCATTAATATGCAAAAATGCAAATGAGTAGGTAATTAAGAGCTGGAGCTCTCTGGAGGCTCTTTGATTGCTAATGAATTCTAATCTGCAAAGAAAAGGGGGGGAGGGGAGGAGAAAAAACAGATGAAAGAAAAAGAGAAAACAACTAAAAAAGATGAGCTCAACACACATTTTTTTTCCCCTCTCCACAATCGTAAATTCTCCTGTTAAGTTTATTGCTGATTGATCTAAAAAAAAAAATGCTGCTTAGTTAATACAACTAGCTACTTAGAGATATGTGTGTGGCTCATGAATATTTCGAGAAACATAAATGTATGACGAGCAACCGTCAAAGCGTTCTGTTTGGAGATGGATGTCTTTGGGATTTTTGTTGTTGTTTTTTGTTGTTTGTTTTTTTTTCTCAGTAAACATCCATGAAAACCGGATTACACAGAAGATGCAGGCGTCAGTGGAGAAAGTGAAGGGACTGTGTGGATGTGGCTAATTAGAGGCGAACATGACAGGCAGGCAGACACTTCTGACCAGCGGCTATCAAAGAAAACACAAGGTCAGATAACCCAACAGTGTGTTCTTTGCTGCAACGGCAGCTGCGAGCTGGAGTAAAGGAGATGTCATTTCATCACTTTTGTGAGCAATAACACATCCCCACTTCCACTCTAACTCGTTCACCCTCTCTCTCTCTCTCTCTCTCTCTCTCACACACACATGCACACAGACACTTTAGCAGATACACAAACAACATGCACACACACACACACACACTGCTGTTATTGTTGTTGCAGTGCTCCCACGACACCAACAATCTCCTCTTCCCTCCCCCACTCGGGCTAGCATCTATCTCCCGTTCACTCCCTCTCCTCTCCCTCCTGTCCTGGGCAGCCCTGACATGCCTACTTGAATTGATTTAAAGTCAATTCAGCTTCTGATCTGATTGTTATCATGTGACTTTACGCACACCTCCCTTTCGATGCGCGGCTACTGTATTGCTTTCAGGCCTCTCATAATGCCGCACTGCTTTCTTATGAAGCACTTTTTAAAAAACCCCCCAGAGCCAGGGCTGGCTGAAGTGCTGCACAATAAAATGAAACAGAGGAGACAAAATTTTGTGGAAGGTAAACAAATACACGGCGGCCAAAAAGTTGATAAAAATGGAGGGATGAAAGTAATAAAACGCATGCAGCAAAGTAAATGGAATTAGGTCACGGTTTACGACTCACTAAAGGCCGGAGAGGGAAAAAAAAAGTGCTTTCAAAGGAGATTTAAAACCAGTTTTTGACACTGAATGCTCGATGTGTTAAAGTAAACCTTTCCACATCTTTGGTTAGGCGGCAACAGCTCCATCACTTCTGAGTTAGCATTAAGAGATTTAAAAAGCGCTTAAAGAATCCGGAAACTAATTCTTAAATGAACTGGAGGTCTTTCGATTTTTTCTGGCCCGTCTACGTTCTGATCCTCGCCTGCGGGCATGAAACATGGGTCATGACTGAACAAATGAGATCCTGGATGCAAAGGAATGAAATGTGGTGGGGTTCGGGGATGCTTCTTGGCATCGACAGGAAGCAGTTGAGGTGGTTTGAACATCTGATCAGGAAGCCACCTGGGTGGCTCTTTTAGGAGTTTTTTTTGGGGTGGGGGGTTTCACTTGGAGAAGGCCTGGGGGACGATGTGGAGCTCACTGGAGGAACTGTGTTTCCCATGTGGCCTGGAAATGGTTTGGGATCCCCCAGAATATGGAGATCGATGTCTGGGGTCCCATATGGACCTGTTGCACCCATCTCAGACAAACAGGAGATGATGGATGGATGAAAAATCAAACAGCAGCATTTGTACCAGTTGTGCACTAATGAAGGATGCCAGATTACTTTCAAAAGAGCAAGCATGCTTAAGTAATCCATGCTTGATGTTATGTTTTAAAGATTATTGTTTTAAAGGAGAATATTATAGAATTGGCTTTATTGAGCTTTATATCATGTTATACTGTATCCCCTCTTCAAAATCATACCTTGAGTGCTGCTTTGATTCTTTCATCCATGTTTCAGAACATAGATGAATCTCTCGCAGGGGGTGCCTCAACGCTTGCTGTCACAAAGCACCGCCTATTTCTACAAAGCTCCTCCTTGGAGCTTCGGCCTCCAGCCAACCTTTGACCTCCCCCTGCGCCTCCCCCACGCAGACCCACAGATTATAGAGAAGATACATAGTCTCTCTGCTATAGTCACCATAGTATGAGAAGCATTGTTGTGATTACATAAGGTAAAGGTCAAGGTAATTTTATTTTTACAGCACATTTTCAGCAACAAGGCAATACAAAGTGCTTTGCAGGAATTAAAAGGAAATACAAACAAAAATAACAAACCAAAAGAAAGAACAAAAGAAGAAAAAGCTAATAATGTTAATCCAAAGTAAATAAACTAGATATTCATATTCAGGGTTGGTAGATAAGTATAAGTATCCTCTGGTCTAATTTCTTTTCTGTTTTGGAAGAATATGAGTCTAAAAAGTAGTTGTTAAAGTGGTTTTTCTGGATTCCAAGTTCTAATCCCTGTTCTGGGTTACTAAATAAGTATAACTAAGTGAGTATCATCTGGACTTCTAGGATGCTAGATAAGTATAAGTATCCTCTGGACTTTCTAAGTGTGCTCTAAATAATATAAACTAAATGTTCCTGTTCTGGAAGAGGCCCAATTTCAAGGTGTCAAATTACAATACCACATTTCTTTAAAACCACGTTTGATTTACACAGCATGGTTAAAAAAACTGAAGGTAACATAGTTACTAGATTGTACTAAAACATGGTTCTGTGTGCCTGGAAAATACATAATACAGCCCTTTTAGCCAACCCCAATCTAATACAATGCAGCAGAAAAGCATTAAAATAATTTCCTTTCTACCTTCTATTACCCATACTTTTTTCTTTTAATTAAAGCTGCACTATGTTACATTTACAAACAATATGTTTATAAATATCATCTGCATATTCGAAGAAAGGAAACGTGTTGCTGGGAAAAATTTTAAAAAAAGAGAAGATGACTAAGACTAACATAGGAATCCAGCAGAGGTGAATACAAAATCCTTCACATTGAGATAAATATTACTATTCAAAGTGTAGGTTCAAATATACTAAAGAGCTATGTAACACACTCACTGCTTCAGATTAGGATCTCACAATCTGCAGGTTCAAAGAGAGTTGTCATCCAGACGTTTACAGCCAGTTAGGAATATCATGTGAAATGTTATTTATTTAAGGTCTTATTCCTAAGATTTCTTTTAGTTTTACCTGTTGCTCCCTCTAAATCACCTTTTCTCCTTCTTTTTTATCGCCCTAAAATAGTCTGCCTCCTCCATGCTTTACTACTCTGTTCAGCATTGACTCCCTCCATTTTCCAGCTTTATAAACAGGAAACCGGTGTTCTGTTCACCGTACCTGAAGCATGGGTGCCAGACCAGGGGTGTCCATACAAGTGCACAATTATGGGAATCCAAGATGATAGGGAGTGGGGTGGTGGTGGGGTAGATTGGGGGTCCCATAAAAGCACTAGAAAGAGAACAGAGGAAAGGCTGGAGAGCTGTTGTCAAATGAGAGCGGACAGAAGCCAAAAACACTGTTGATTCAGTTTTTCCCTTTAGTAAATAGATTGTTGATTTGCTTTTGTGTTTGGCTGTCTGTATTGGATCCTGTCTTAGAGCTTGTGGTGTATGGGAGGATTAATGTCAGGGACAATCCCTCAAACTCATTTTCTTTCTAACTGTGGAGCTCGGTGGGAATTAAAGTTTGAGGATAAGGGAGAAGGACACTGTGTTTCCTGCTGACAGCGCTCCTGTTTGTGATGAAGCGAAATCCGGGTTCATTGTGTTCCTTTGTTTGAATTCAGGAAGATTTGCTGTTCTAACTTGTTCCAAAATAATTGGTCTGAACAGGGAGGGGTGAGGGAGTTAGGGGTTGGGGGTGGGGAGTGGGGGGCACCATAACCTTGTGGATTATTGCCCTCTTTAAATCACCCTCCCCACACCTGCTGGTTGTTTAACATGCTGGAAGTCCGTGTGAGTTTGGGGTGTTTTTCTGCCAGCCGATCTGTAATACCGGGAAAAAGCTTGACGGGAGTCAGTTTATCATGAGCACAGAGAGCACAACAGATAGATTCCCCCTGTCTCCTCCCCTTCAGCACAGATAGACTCGGAGCATGGGCACTCAGCCAACACAATCAATCTATCCGCTCCTACCCCCAGCCTCTAACTCTTATTGGAGGACGGCTTCCAAAGGGGCAAGAAAGCATGAATCATAGCCCGACTATGAGAAGCTGCTACGCCTCCAAATACATGTGTTGTGGCTCGAAATCACTCGCCATTAAAGACGGTCTGGCGAGGGATCGTTGCAGCCCTGCAACAAAGTTGTAGCATTTAGGAAGGGGCCGAGGCAGTGCAAGGGAGAGGGATTGCTGGTCTTGGCCTAGTTTTCTTGTCTGATCAGAAACCTGTGCACCTCTGCCCTTCCCCCACCCAAACTGAAGCCTCTACTATTACAAGCTAAGAGGGGCTCAGTGTGGAGTGAGGTGAGCAGCTCAACCACCTCCACATTTCAGCGTTATACGTTGCGGTTTGCATGCAACCACCGCCGTAGGAGCAAATAAAGGTTCTCAAAATTGAACAGTGCATTATTATTATTTTTTTGTTTTGTTTTGTTTGCTCTCTGCAAAGCGTTGCTTATCTGTGAAAGAGATCCAAAGAGGATTAAGTCATTAGCACACATTATTGCAGATTATTACAGGCTGTTGTTTCTTGTGAGAATTTATGCAATTGAAAAAATACATGTACATCGACGGAATACTTAATTAATATGCACAAATATATGACCGATTAGCACCAATGTGCCAAACATAAGCTAATTTTCCATGTGCATCTGTCGTTAATTAAAGATATGAAGCTGGGAATGGCTCGAAGGAACTACAGAGGGGTTGTGGGACACCATCCCTCTGCACTCAACTGTTCATCGAACTCCACATGTAGTTTCACAATGCAAAAAATATAGGTTTTTGTTTTTGTTTGGTTATAATTGACATAAAAGACTTTGTGGCATAAATCTGAGCTTTTATGGACTACTGTGTGCTATTTTAAGCCAGAAACAAGTACACAGCCAACTCAGGAGTGACTGCCGCTGCTATATGCTGATTCTTTACTAAGCCATTTTATCAAGTGAATGTTAATTCGGACAAAATGGTTTAGATGCTGCATTAATGCTCTGACGCCATATTGCTGAGGCTTCCAACACAATTTATATATATTTTTAAAATGTTTCTGTGCACAATCACAAACATCAGTGTATTCTATTGCCATTTTATGAAACACTCCAACACTAAGTCATACATAATTGTGTTGTGGAAGCAAACTGGTACATGGTTTTGAAAAACATTTACACATAAAAATCTTCAGTGTAAACTCTGTTTATTTGCAGCCCCTTTCAATTAATACTTCATTGAATTACTTTTTGCTGCATGTTTTTTTTTCCGTATGTGTCTTTGCACAGTTAGAGTCTGAAAGTTTTCCCCATCCTTCTGGTGTGTTTGGACTTCATGGTGTTTGTTCACTTGTGTTCTCTGGTAAAGCGCTAAGATCTTATTTTATTACTATAAACTCATAATAACAGTATACAGTATAGATATTAACAAACAACTAATATTTTGCAAAGTTTTCAAGTTTCATACAGTTGTCAACTCAGAAGTCTTTTCTTCAATTATCTAGTTGTAGCAAAATAAAAAATTAGGCAAGCACCAATATGAAATTTTTGCTACAATATTAATACAGCCGAAAACCAATATCTACAAATTTTATGTTTTTTTTCGATATATATATATTTCTTCATCCTTCCAAAAATGTCTAAAAACCTCAACCAAAACAAAAAACAAAAACGATCACACCATTGAACTGCTTCAGTTAAACACCTCACAATCATGTGACTAATAACACTAATATTAGTCATAATAACAACAATAAACTAGATTATGTTAATTTATGTCAAGCTATAAAGTTTTATACATAAATATGATGAAATCATATTGTTTTTTAATACAAATTTTGTTTGCCCCTTCTCCTCTTTATGTTTTTATTTGTCTCAGACATAAACTATCTCTGCTTAGTCTTGTCATTACATGCTCTCTGTCTCAGTTTATGTGTTTTTCCAGGTCTTTCTTCACTGCCCCCTCCCTCCCTCCAGACTGGCTGCCCTCGTACATGCTCTCCATGTCAGACCCAGCTGTTACTACAAACTACTTGGAGGGCTTACAAGCCTAATTGCAAATCCTGACAACAGCACTGCTTTTACATCAAGGCCCGACGTCAACTATAAAAAGCAAGAATATGAAAGATTTTCTCTCTCTGTCCACTGAAAATGTATTCCTCCTAAGCACATGTTCCCATCTGGTCAAATGTCATCACTTAACTAAAACATTAGTAGAAATAACAATTTTAAAAAAGCAAAAAAATAAATTAAAAAAAATTGCAATTTATTTTTCTTTCACATTTTGTTTTTGTTTCAATGACCTTAATGTTGTTTGAAATATTTGAATGTGTGCCTGGTGTGTTTGTGAAGGCATTTACAGTCTATATGTGGGATTATTTCAAAGCTGTAGGCCCATTACATTCCTAAGATGGCCCACAAAATTAATTAATGTTTTCTTTCAAGAATTTTTCTGTAACCCAGGGGACCACAATGGATGGTTTATTTACCTCAATCACCTACTGACAGCAAATCTCATCTCTCATTGAGAACATCGGGGGGGAATACAGGAAAACTTCGGGTGGTAATAAGTTGGGCAGAATTTTCAGCTGTCATATGTTGTACTGTTAAAGTTTCCACTCATAACATGGGCATCATGCCCAAAAAGTCACTTATATGATGCCATACATCATACATACAATGGCATATATGATGGACTTTATTTAGTCCCTATCTGAGATACTGCTGATCACTGCTAGATAAGGAGTTCTTGGGCTTGTTTTTTGTTCTCTTTAAAATATACCAAAAAGGTTTGCTTACCTGTCATGGTACCAACCAAGACAGGAAACAAAAGAAGGTTCATTAAAACTTCCTCTTTTGTTGACAAGCTTTGCCCTCAGGTTAAGTTCGACAGCTGCCTAAACACCTACATACACTTTTAATATGCACTGTTGCTGTGCGTTTCCAGGTGAATGCTACAGAACTAGGTTTATTTTGTGCAAGTTAAATAAATAAGCAAGAGATAGGTCATAGGCTTGTGTGTATCTGGGACATCTGATGTCCCGTTTTTTCATTCTTTTGTCCCAGCTATAGCTGCAGAACAGTTGCTAAATTCAAAGATTGATTTTCTTTCTAAGAGAAGAAATGTTGTGTTGCAGGAAAATTCATGCTGTGTGTGCCCTCCCCGTTTGAAGTGTTTGCCCTGAACTATTTCACTCCTCACTCCCTCCTCTCCATTCTGCTCTGGAGAAGGCAGTTACTAGGCGTGTGTTGGTCTTATGTTTGCCAGTTCACAAAAAAAGAAAAAGAAAGACAGACTATGGAAATAACAACAACAACAATAACAATAATAATAATAATAATAATAATAATAATAATAATAATAATAGTAATAATAACAATAATAATATCAGAGTCCTTTATTGACTGTAATGGAGAATACCAGAAAAAAATCCATCTACATTCCAGAAATAAAAATAATGATCAATAATAATAATAAAAAATAATAAATAAATAAAAATAACTATAAGTTGTTTCGATTTTCCTGTGTTTTACTTAAGCAATATTTTAAGTCCAAAGTGTTGCAAAATGTTTTGAAAAAAAATAACAAAAGAGGGCCCAGCAACCTAAGTATTAAATGATGTCAGCAGGCATGTTTGAGGCCCCCTTTAGCCAGCCTCCCTGAGCACACAGCGAAAGTGAGCGTCAACAAAAAGGCGGGCAGAAGGTGGATTTCCTGAAACACACTGGCTATTGTCGCTGTCAATCAACCTATCACGCTACGCCATTGGCTGAAGCCATTCGCATTTATCGTGCCATCTCGTCGAGCCGCTGCTGTGTAATAGCAGGTAACTTTCTTATGATAGCCTTCCGCAGAGTGACCTAGTCCTCGTATTTATCCTGCAGTTTGAAGATTACTCTTTCCGGAAATTGGAAGTAGGTGATTTTCTTGTTCCAAAAACGACAAAAGGTCAAATTCGCCTTTTCCCCTCGAACAGAAAACCCTCACATATCCGAAAGGCGTTTGAAATCGGACACCGCTGGCGTTGAGGCCCTCACTTTTTGCGCGGACGGATACGTTGTTACGTCTGACAATGTGGACGGAGGTGGTGAAGATGTCTACGAGAAGAATGAAATCATCTCTGTAGTAACAACAAGAAAGGAAGACGCGAGATTAGTTACTATAACAGAATTGTTTGTGCGTAGTCTTGTTACATTGTAGCAAACACGTGGGCGCGACGTGGAGAAAAGGCAGACTTTCCCGGGGACAAAAGAAAGACATCCACTGTGCTCCAATGCGTTTCGTGCACTGAGGTCGAAATTCTCTTGAAGTTTTATGTTTTTCCCCCCTTCGAGTCTCCGCTTTTCTTTTTTACTGTTGGATATCATACGCACGGAGAGGAGAGGTAAATACTCAATCTTTCACCTTACACTTCGGGGGGAAGTTGCATGAATTTCATTGGCGTTTCATTGCCACCTAATTTTCGAAAAGTTTTTTTTTTTTTTTTTTTTTTTTTTTTTTTTTTTTTTTTTTGGGAATGTGTGGTTTAAGCGGGGGATGTGAGTTTTTTTTTTTGTCTGGTCTCCGGCTCGACCTCGGAGTGGAGGAAATTACTCCTTTGTTCTGCAAAATGACTCCTTTATGGTTAAATGTTGGTGGCTTTGCCTCTTTTGTTTTTTCACCGTGTGCCTTTCTGCCACAGGCTCCAGCCACTGAAAGAGGAATATTAAATCTTTACCATTTTGTTATGCTGGGGGGGGGGGCATTTTAGCCAAACTTTGTGATGTGGATCATTTTCCCTGCAGACGTGAAGCAAACTTTCCATACCCCCCCTCACCCCCCATTGGTACCCTTTAAACATTCCTTTATGGAAGTGTCTGGCCACTACTTATTTTATTGCACATTTGGCAGGAAATTCCTCACGATCCCACCCCCACCGTCTCCTCCACTGATCTCCCTCATAATGCACGACTTGAACCCTAATAGTCAGGGGAAAGGCAGATTAAAATGTGCTGCGGGAAGTTTGGAGACCCACTCCTGCTCCTCTCGGTTGCAGTCGATGCACTTGTTCCACACGGGGAAGATAAAACTGCGAGGTTATGGTTTTTGGTGAGTCTGGAGCATAATGTCAACAAGGCTCACAGTAAACATAATGGGTTAGTTGTCAGCAGCTAGATTAGCTCTGGATGGGGCCTAGTGGTCCTGATCAAATTCTGGTGCCCAGCATTTCAGCAAGGGAGTGTTCTGTTCACTTTTTTCACCTTATTTATTTATTTAGTATTTTGGTTTTTTTGCGCTGTGTATGATTAAAGTCGTTTTTGTAAATGAAAAGGCATATTTTTTTGTTTGGACTGAGATGTTCACTGCTTCTAGTTTGGACCTTTCTTCACTTTTATTTTGCCACGAGACTGAACTTCGCTAGACATGGGCTGGTATGAGATTTTTCAATATAATAACTTTTAAGGGGAAAACACCATAGTTACATAACTGTCATAAAAAAGATATATGTATATACTAGAAATTCAGCAATTATTTGTCCAGAAAACTGAATCAGTCAATTTTGTTTTGTTTTGCATCCGATCAGCATCGGTTGGTCAGATATTGAAAAATCTTTTTTTTGTCCTTTCCCTTTAAATGCATGAAAACTTAAAACTACAGTCATTTTCGGTCTGTAAATGACAAGAGCTTTTTTTTGCTGCAATTTGATTTAAGTTTAATAAATATCAGATCTCGGCCTCAAGCATAGGTGTTAATACACACTTAGGATTAATTTGGCAATTGTTACATTTTTCTTTTAGATTAAAAATTGTTACCTCTACCAAGGAGACTGAAGCACAATTTTCTTAAATCTATTTTGATCCTTGCGGAGAAATGATAAGTCAGAATTTGCAGGTTAGATAAAAAGTAGCGAGAAATTGGTATTAGCTTGGAAAAGCAAATGGTCTGATTAATTTTAGTGCTAAAGCAGTATGTTTGGATTAATAGTTACATAATAATGGTATCATAAATTATTGTTTCTGATTTCGATACAAACTTAAAACCATATATAGAATAAACAGTCTCCAGTATTAGTTCTAGTTTTTGACGTCCTTTTGCTATAACCGTTCATGTTTGAATTTGTCTTTCTTGTTAGCTAAGGGAAGTGTTGAAGGCAGCTGACTGGCAGTGTGCAGAATCAAATGCGTTGGTTGGGGGCAGCGCTGTGTTACTCTGTAAACCTGAGAGAGTGTTGGTCACTCTGTCGCTTTCTCTAGACGAACTTAAATCTGTAGGAATGATGTTATGGAAAAAATTGAGATTTATTCAATTTTTTCAAAGCAATGTGTGGAAATCTTGGGATATCTTCGTTCCAGCTCCCGGCCCTTCCCTAGGTGTTACACACATGCATAGCAACAAGGCATATTGCTGTTTCTGACGCCACTTATCTCCTGTTAGTTGCTCTAAAAGATTCAGCTTTTAGATCTACGGGTGTTTTTCAGAATGTAAAGCAGTCATTAGGATTAAGATGTGTAGCATTTGTTACAACTGTTGTGCATCTTAACTAGAGGTGCAGACTCTTTTGTGGAGAATGACCCGTCTTTTCTTTGTGTGGGGTGACAAAGACCCCCTCTGCCACCCCTAATCTGCTCGCTTCAAATATTGATCCAGCAGTAGCTTAAGATGCCATTTTGCTACATAAAGCCCTCCCCCTCAACCCCTCCACTCCATGTGCTTTACTCATTGGTAGATTGTGGTTGAAAAGTTTGTCAGAGGTCTTCTTTATAGTACCATAAGCTCCTGTAATCATGTTTTGTTATGTTAAATTAGTTTGTTTTGATTTGGACTGTAGTATGTTTCTCCCATGAAGTGATTTGCTTTATTGTGATAATGTATTACCGCTTTGCTCTACTCCAAAGTCAGTTAGCATAAGCAGATTCCTCTCTTTACGTCACTTTATCCCTTTGCTATTCATGTTCACTCCATCTTAATCAAGGCATGTGCTTTTTAGTTTCTTTTTGGTTGCGTTTGTGTCACATCGGCCTATATTATTTCTGAATTACAAAAGAGGCTGTAAAAGCACACCACCTGTTGGTGTCCAAGTGCCTCTATTCTTCCAGTTCCTCCCGGAGCCGCCACCGCTGCCGCTCGGCTTCGGAGAGAAAGCCTTCGGGCTTGCACTGGAATGCAAAACACGGGGTAAATCCTGTATTCATGCTCACTGTTTCTTTTGACAAGCTTCTTTCTGAGTTGACATATGGTAATTTGGTAATGACGTGTTTGCATACAGTCATTAGCTCTGCCTTTCACCCCCATTTCCTTGGGCTAACAATAGTCCCAATTATGTCTGTAATTGTAAGTGTGTTACATTCTCTTTCATGTAGCAGTGATCGACATATGGTTCTTTTATTTGCCAGGGTTGCGTAAAATGAAAGACTTTTTTTTCCCCTCTTCTTAAGTCATTACTCGGTAGTGATTTAACTCGGCGCACAGTGTTCATCAGTTCAGTCAGTTTCTGGAGGAAAATGTGTAAGTAGACCCCGTCTGTGCTGTGTCGTATTGAGTAGCCTCATGTTGTCTTATTTTTCCTCCCTAATCTGTCCATAATTTATCAAGGTTGTAATCTGAGCAGTGTGTTTTGGTCAAGTTACAGCCTTGTTTCCAACTTCTTGAATATACAACACTTCCGTATGACCTGAAATTGTGTTTCATGCAGCTTAAAGGTGAACAACAGCTTTATTGGCAATGAGAAAGTGGCTTTAAATGAAAACATGTTGCTGCCGCTGCACCCCTGCTCTGGTGTCTCAGAGAGGGAAAACAAATCTTGAAAGTTGTGATGTAAACGACAGCAGTAGAGTAGTCTCAGTCATTCATTACCATCATCATTCTTTTCTTGAACATGTAACTTCTCGTTGTGCTCGCAAGTGCAACTAAAATCCTGTATTTGCAAATTTCTCTCTTAGGGTTTGTTAGAGACTGAAGGGTATGAGCGAACAGCAGCAAAGAATGGCTGCAGTGGAAACTGACAAGGAACTCAGCGACCTCCTGGATTTCAGCGCGGTAAGAGAGGGGGAAGAGCGGTCTGGGTGGTTCTGGGAGGAAGAAGACAGTGCAATACAGGTCTGAATTATGAAGCGCAGTGAAAGATGGTGAGAATAACAGAAGTTGTGGGGGGAAAGAAGAAAGGCAAAGGCTAAATATTATTTTAAGATTATGATAAACCTAATGAAAACACACCTAAAGGGTCCATATGCATTTTCTGGTCTGAATAAGACCAGATGGAAAACTATTGTGAATTGTAGACTTTATTCCTTATTATTTTTGTGCCCCCCAAAAACTCTTTAATTCTGGATGTATAACGTGCTTCTAAAATGGTTAAATGTAATTCAGACTCTTTGTCTTTGAATTGCCACATCTCAACTTAAATTTTTGTGAACTTATTTATCGGTTTACAGTCACTGGGCAAGCGGGCCTGCAGATAAACAATCGACCAAACTCTGAAAATAACCTTTTTGCTGCTGTTTTGGCATCCAGGCCTTCTGAAACCAGAGTTTTATCTGAAATTTGGAATTTTAAAACTTGGTTTAATTAGCTGAACAACAAAGAATTCAAATTGTGTAGCTTTGATGTTTTACTAACATAATTCAGGTGTTGATGTGTAAAAACTGTGCTTTAAAGAATCTATTTGTTGTAGAGTAATTTAGTAATCCAAAGGTTTTACAGAAGTTAAAGTAGTGTTTAAATACGGACATCAATAAACAATTTCCATACCACCTTGTCGGATTGAACCATTCAAGAATAAAACGGCATACTAGGAACAGTGTTGGCGCTCAAATGTCTGAAAAATATATAACATATGGATTTTTTAATTAAAAATGTGTTGAAGTAGAGATTGGTGACATACAATATTATATTTACTGTGATGTCAACAAGTTATATAAAAAAATACAAATTAATCACAATTGTTTTTCATATAAATCTACCATTCCCTCCAGTCAGGACCTCTCAAAAAATAATGCTGTAAAAATAAAGTGATTAAATACGTTACTTCACATTATGTAACACATTTATGCTGCAGAACAGCAGCTATTTGCATTCAGTGTGTATTGAGGCCCTCAGTAACATCATGCAGCCACACTAACAGCTTACGTGTTTGCAGACATTAATTTTAGTTTATCGTTTATTTTTGTCACAATATATTTATATTTTTTTGTCTTTTGATGACCAGCCTGTAGTTAACCACTTCACCAGACATACAGTTGTAGTTTTACAACATGTTACCTTATGAAGACTGATGGAGGATGCTCATTTAGTTTCCACACTGACCTTCCAGGTAGTGGCAACTGGGTATATTCCCTTCAAAAAAATTATTTTTCTGTTTTCTGCAGTTAAAAGTTGCCGTAGCCTCCTTGTAGGCAGCTGACTGGCAGTGCACAGCAACAGGTGGGGTAGGGGTACTCATGTCACCCTATACTCAGTTCAGCTTAAAATACGACGCCCACCAACTGAGGCACTTTATCTGACATCTCATTAAAAACATTATATCGTTTACACATAAACAATATAAACACATTTTTATAATAGTGGTAATGCCTAATTGACATAGATTAACTCAAATGTTTGTATCTTTGGAATTAAAAAACATATTTATTTTGTTGTGATTTTACAGTGGAAGTATTTCTCAACCTCAGGGTTGGATTTAGTGAATCAAGCTTTAAATTTAGGCTGTTCAGTTATGTAGAGGTACGGAGAAAGAAGTTCCCAGTGCAATTAGTCTGTTAGATGAAAAAATAAACAAGGACTCGGGAATAACAGCAAGAAATGCCTGCCTATTATTTGACTCATTTTATTTCGTTAACAGGATCTTTGGGGAAAATACAGTGTTGTAAACTGGGCTGAACAGAGAGCTTCTGTGTCTGTTTTTGTCATATTTTAAGAAGAGATTTTTACTGTTGTTGCTCTCAGAGCTATTCTCCTGACATTATCTACAAAGCGGATGGAGACATTCTGCTCAGTGCTTTTTTTTTTTTCTTCCTTTTTTGTTTCATTTTGTTGTGAAACCTTTTGCAGCTTAACGCTGACATAAACATCTCATAGCTCCAGCAGAGATGTGTTTAGTCTTTTCACCCAAACAAACTGAAAAGCCGACATGGGGTGTTTTTCTGTGTGTGTGTGGCTCATCAAGTATTTCCTAATGGTTAATGCATACTTGGTAGCAGAGGTCATGTTGGAGAAATAGGACACATTTGAATGAACTGATACTCAGTAAGGCTCCTTTTTCACTTGTTTTGTCTAACACAACAAATCTAACCCAACATATTTTATTGTAACACAGGCTTTGATTATATATTTAGGTTTCAGTCCCACATGGGCCACTGTTGAATTCTCACTGTGTAACAAGTTTGAGTAGAAATACTGCACAAAATTGTAAAACAGAAATTAACAACATTATCAATTTTTTTTTTTTAAACAGAAAAATAGCAGTTTCTACTGTTCTTAAAATAGTCTAGTTTATTGATCATTTTTTCATTGTTAACTAATTTCATATTTTAAATTTGATGTATAGCATAAAAAAGAAATGTTTAAACATCCATTAAATTGGCTGGTTTAAAAGTCCATATTGAGTGGAGTAATGCATTGTTGCTCGAAGTTAACCAAGCTAATATTAGCATAGTAAAACAATGTTAGCCTCATAGCCTCATCTAGTCAGGCTATCTGCTCAGGTACAGCCAGGAGTTTTCTGTCATGCTTCTAGTAATTTGCCAGAAGTAGTTTTAAATGACATTATCTTTAAATGGTTGATGGGTGACGCCACAATGCTTGTGTTTTTGAATTTGTTTTTCTTGTAAGCATTGGATAATTGTAGGTCTAGACTTTTAGCTCGCTGACTGGCAGTGCACAGCAACAAGTGAGGTAGATGCAGCAGGGAAACATTTGACATCCTATTTGAAGAAATAGTATACCACACAATTTTTGTCTTTTTGAAAGCAATTTTTTTCTTGTGACTTACAGGGAACAGGTGCAAATGAACAAAAACAAAGCATAAACACAAAGATGAATATAAAAATATGTTATTTAAAAGTTTGATTGATGTCGCTGTAGGGCTGTTTGTGAACTGGTATTCCCATTTTTTAAGTGTTACACATGCAAAATAAAAGTTATTTTCATTAAGAAGAATCAGGACAATAATAATAATTCTGATGAAATAAAGCAATTAGGTAAATAAATGAATGTACTTAAGGACAATTTGATGCAGCATTCTTCCATGTTGTTAAATCAGTCCTTGGTATAAGTTGATCCCAACAACCGACTCATGCGTAGTATGAATTGCAGAAGTTTAGGTTGATCAGTAGCCCTTTTCTGTCAACAGGTTATTTTGGCCTGACAGTGACAAACGGATGAAGAATTGTTGGAACAGTGTGCACTTTTCATTTTGTTTACTAAGTGGCTGGTCAGAGAATTAGGCATGGAATAAAGCAGGGTCTCTGTAAGTGTGGTCACATTTTTTCGAAGCAAACCCGTCCAAGTGAGTAGATCACTTCACCAAGATCATAGGCCGCACTGGCACATTTACTTCTAGTGTCCCAGTTCTGAAAATGTTAGGTTCGTGCAGCAGACAGTGCGGTGTCTGGTGAAAAATCCAGACCGCACCACGGCCTCGTGGTGGAGCCCACAGAGACTCAGTGACATCACCGTTAGTTAATGCACATATTAGTCATCAGCCCTGGTTTTAGATGTCTGGTGTTAGGCGGCCGTGTCTGATGTGTGCACAAGTTGGGCAAGGCTTTGTTTGTTCTTCAAATAAATTTGTTTGCTAGTGTGTTTCAATGTCGTGGTGGAAGGTGTAAACGACATATAAATGTTGCTAATCAATCAATCTTTGGTACGTAGCACCAAAGACTGTAAAGAAGAAAAGCAGGAGAACCTAAGCCTATATGTGAGAGATGTTGTAAGAGGAATGTGTGAAGTGTGCCTTGCTTTGTTGGTTATGTTATCTGTGCTTTTGTCTTGCAGATGTTTGCGCCTCCAGTAGCCAATGGGAAGAACAGGACAATGACACTAGCCAGCACTCATTTCTCTGGGCCAGGTAAGCTTCTGCAGTTATGTATCCGCCTGACATCTTCATCAATGCTACCTTAAATCTCCTCTTCATATGTTTGTTTGTGCTTTTGTTTGCAAATCAAAACACACTGAAGACATTTCCAGATGTTTCACAGTTGATCTGAATGCAAAGTGACTGATAAAGATCTCTCTTGCACGATTAACACCTGAAAGATGAGAAGCATATATGTTGAAAGGTCAACTTACCAACATCATACCTGTAATTTTTCATCTTGGGCTTTGTGGTTATCTCTCAGACAGTTTCGCTTTAACTCATGCAGGTTTTGATATCACACTCACCACTTCAATCAGAAAAACACATGTTAAACACATTTCCGGTGCCCATCCAGTCACTGCTTTCAATTTAGCTGGAAAAACACTCAAATGTCCCTCACTTTTCAAGAGAATTACAACAAATGCCTGTTTTATGTGAGGTTTCACCTCCAGAGCCACATATGACACAGCGATTCTTTAAACTTTAGCCAAATTTTATAGACATGAAACCTGCAATTTTCTCATGTTTATGCAATTTAAAATCAGTTTTAGGTGTTTTTTTTTTTTGTGGCACATAGAAATTGACATAAATGACTCTAGTTTAGTTTTATTCAATAGGAAAAGAACAATAATGCCTCTTTGTTGTTCTGCCCTTCAACATAAGACAAGCAGACAGGTGCTGGAAGATTCTTATTATTTTTATCTGTTTTGCATAAAACACAAAACAAAGACATTAAGCAAGTATCTTCACTTATGCATTAAAGAATATGTTTCTCATTTTGGAAAACTTTTAAAAAGTGCATTAAAGAACTTTCTGTTGGCTGGTGCATTTATAGATGAAAAATACTCTCAGATCCTTGTTCCCATGCATTTAATGAATAGGAAAAAGATCTGCAGTATTTGACCCGTTGATCACCGATCAGTGGCGATAAAAGAAAACTGGTTTATTACCATGTCTGCCAGATCGATTTGTGCTTCTTTAGAGCTGAAGAGATTTTTTTATTGTTTTTTTCCAAAAAATGCAGTTCTTGCATATTTTCACAAAGTTGTTTCAGGGAGACGCTTATGTTTATTGAGGTGTTAAAAACTCTTCCACCAAACTTGCGTAGCCTGCGCAGTTTGAAGCTGAAACTTTCTGAGAACACATGCATGCACCATCAAAGACCTGAGCCGCCATTCCCATCATCCTGAAGGTTATTAGTAAGTCATGTTGCTTTCGTTCCTCTGTCACCGTGCCAGCCTGGTGTGTGAAATCGAGTCACACTCTCCAGTTCCCCAGAGTGAGAAGTTGGCCGCTGAGGAACAAAGGCAAAGAAGGGGGCTTATGGACTTGAAACAACTCCCCCCACCCTGAAGTGTAAAACACTCCTCCCCCAACACAGCACAGGGTTCTTACCCCCACTGATCTGCAGGAAATGGCTCAAGTCTGAGACAATGTGCCTCACCCCCAGCTCACAGCCTCTTAAACTGGCCCAGCATGCAGCAAGTGGGCAGAGTGGAGAAGGAGAGCTTGTTGAATAGGGGGATCAGACCAGGGAAGGCAGAATTCTGTTTGTTTCTGTTACAGCAGGCAATTACTCAGCAGTGAGGAGTTAATTCCTCCCTCCTCCTCATGTCCTAAAGTGTGGCCCTTGGTCATTGACACCCATTATAATGTGATACTTAAAGCTGTCACCTTTAACATCAGGAGATCCTGCAGGTACTCTTTAAAAACTCTGGAGTCAAAGTGCTAACACATGTAGAGTCTGACTCATGTGATGTTTTTTTGTTTGTTTTTCTATTACATCCCCAAACTATATTTAATCCCACATTTATTAAATGTACTTTAAATAAAAGGGGTGATTATGTTCATTTCTATTCAAAAGCTTATTTGAAGCCCTGCTCCAATGTTTTCTTGCTAACACTGCTCTGTTGCCCGAGGCCAGGAAACTCATTTTTTGCAGAAATGATGACCATTACAAAACAATGTCCATCTCTGACGTCAGCCAGCCAGCTTGTATATTCAGAGACCCAGCAGCGCGGGAACGGTAGCGAGCAGCCTAGTGGCCCACCAGACCACCTCTATTCATCAACACAAAAGTGCTCAGAGGGGTGCTAATTGCATTAGGCGTCCTTCTCCCTTCCTCAGTGGCCTGTGCGTGTAGAGTAAGGAAGGGTGGGGTGTCTTGTGTGGAGTGGAGGCAAGAGGGAAAGAGTAGAGGAGAGGAGTGGTAAGAACTGTGGGATGTTTGAGGAGTAGGGGAGGCAGAGTGTGGCGGTGAGTGGTGGGAGTTGGCTAAGCCCCGCAAGCCTTCAGGCAGGCGTCCCCTCAGTCACCTCTGCAGCTGCTGGCAACGTCTCCAACCCCCCTCCCTCACACAAACAACACAAATACGAGGGACATGACAGGCTTGCTTCCTGTCGATCACTAAAAAACAACTGAATTTACACATCTGGTGTTTCTTTTTAACAACTTTGCCTTTAACCTTTCACATTCTCACCGTTTTCCCGGCTGCAGTTTCTTCATATGTTTCTGTCCACATTACGGAGGTCTTGTACAAAAATAGAGGGGCAAAAAAAAAAAAAAAGAAAATCTGAAAGGCGATTTGCTTCCTTCTTCAGCAAAATTAGATGTCTTCAGAGCCTGCAGCCATGAGAAAGCTTTGTAGTTCAGAAAAATAAATATTTTTCTGGGCTCTGGTTTTCAGTCAGTATTTGTCTTTCCATGCAAGTACAATCAAACAAGCTAAGCCGAAGTCTTGGGAGATTCAGACGACTTGGAAACAAACCAATCCTCTGAATTGTATTTATGTCAATTTAGAAAAATGACAATTAAAATTAATACAACTTTGCTGCAATTATCCAATTTTTCCTCATTTTTTGCTCCACATTTTATTATATTTAGTTTTCACATCTCTAAAAATCCTAAAACATAAACTCTATCACTTTGTCCTTAGGATCATTGGACATGTCATTATTCTTCACATTATTTTCTCAATTTAATGTAAGATATAGATTAGAGAATATAATTTCTACTGAAGTTGTTTGATTTATTCTTGAAGTGATATAAAATCAGATCAGTCTTAATTCTTAATCTTTCTAAAGAATAAACAAGAAATTAAGTTCCTATTTTGTTAATTTTCTCATTATTTGGGCAAAGACATAAAGGTATAAAAATTTTGTCTAAAATGCTACAGTTTGACTGCATTCAAATGCAAATTTAACAGAAGAATATAAGTCTTATTTTCAAGATTAGAGTTAGAATAATCCTAAAAATACCATTCACATTTTGAGTTATTTTACTTTCATATATGGTCATAACTAAACAGAAAATGAACAATTGCTAAATTTAGGATTAGTTTTTACTACTTATATACTTAATAACATTGTTCTTTTGTTTGCATTTCCTCTGTATATAGAGTAAAACCAGTATAACGAGCTGATGTCTAGTTAATTAGTCACACTATTTGTTTATATACAGCCTCAAGTCTTAATACAAGTAAAGGGTGGGGCTTGTGGGTTTTTTCATGACTGGAAATATTTTCAAACAGTCAAATTTGTGCTTCCTGTAAGCAAGGGAAAACTGTAGCAAAGTTGGTTTTGGTAACGAAATGGGTTTTTAAAATGGTTTTTGTCTATCTTTTCTGAACAAAAACAAGGCCAAAGAAGGTATGACAAAACTTTTTTAACGGTGATTAATTTTTTTTCCCCCAACAACTGAAACCCATTTCAGATGTGTGAAAAAACAGAGGTTTTTGAAACGACATCAGAAAGGCTCGGTCAAATAAAGCCTTGTAGTAAATGTAATAAGACTAACTTGACCAGAAGAAAAATTAAGACAAAAGACTAAATAGCGACTGAAACCCATGTACATTTTGAAATAAGATAAAATATTTCAGTGATTGATTTCAGTGTTAATATGGAAATGTAGTTACCTTCTTTCCAGTTGAACAACAATTTGCAGCAGGAGGTAGGGGAGGGGCAGAGCTCTGCTACTTTAGAGTTGGCGAAAAGGGAACTGATCATTCCTGTAATTTCTATGTCTACACACTGAATTACTCAAGTCGAAGAAGTGGTAACTTTAAAATTTTGCTAAACCTTGATGCTGGTTGTTAACTGGCCTGTTGGGGAATCATAACTTGGCCTGTCTACCTTTTTTTATAAAACAAGCAACAAATGCCCAATTAAGAATATATTGGGTATACTTGCTTAGTCTTTTTTTCAGTGGCTAGCCACCGCAGCATTAGCACTCACCTCTGCACCAGCGTTGCATGATAGAACGCCTCCAGCCTGACCACGAGTTTGAAAAACATACTTGAACAAACTTTAGTAAGGATGTTTTCCACAGATTAGAGATGCATTAAAGTTGTGAACTTATAAACAAGCTGGAGTTCACAGAGAGCTTGATTGTGCATTTAAGGAATGCTATGTAAATTCAAACATCACTTCTGTAATTCAAAGCAAATTGTAAAACCGTGTGGATGGTTAGAGTATAGTATAAATGTAAACATTTAGTTAGCATTTTTATCCATTTCAATTATCTGTAAGATAAACTTAATTGTAGACTGAACTGAAGAAAATGGCTAATGTGCTAAATGTACTAACATGGGAGTAAAAGTGAAACTGGAAGGTAGGGAAGCTTGAGGCTCATATCGTTAAAAAATGTGGTGTTCTCGTGAGTTTTTTCACATATTCTTGGAGATGGAAAATACATTGTTGCCCTGATAGCTTTTGGTAATTTTTTCTCTTCAATTTAGCCAAAAATTACATTTGAATTTGTATGCTGTAAACATTTAAATGTTTACAGTGCACTAAAACTATTCTTAATAGCCATGCATTTTTCTGTTTGGGAATGTTAAAGTATCTTTTGTTGATCTTTTTTGAAGTTTTAACAGAAATTTGGTTTTAAGTTACTACATGACATATTGCTCTGGTAATAAGATATATTTTCTATATGTAAGAACACCTGCCTACTCAGGGATATTTGTTGATGTTTGATGATAGGTTTACTGGGCAAAAAGTATACATTTTTACTTTTGGTACTTGTTGATGATTACGAGAAAACTGGGCAGTTTTGACCTCTCAGCATTTGGTTGTTGCACAACTATGATTTATCCCCTAATCATTCATACCCTCAGCAGATTTGAGGTTGAAGTTATTTTTTTAACTTCACTTCCAGTCAAATGTGTTACTTTGACTGGAAGTATTGTAGATGCTTTAGAGAGGCCCAGAGAGTCTTGAATCTTTTAGAGATTCTGGGGAGGAAGCTAAAGATTAGGGTGATTTCAAGGAACGCCTCCAACCTCAGAGTTGAAAGTTCACATAAGTGGTCTTAATACTGGTAGTAATAAACAAAAAGCTGGTCTGCAGAAGTGTTTGATTACTACAATGCAAATGGAGATTTTTCAGTTGATTATTGAGAGCATTGGTAAAATTTCAATGTAACTTATGTTTTTATGAAATGTAAAATAGAAGTAAACTTACTTTATGCTTCTTTTACATTATGTAACTTTTGAGATGTGCATTATATTTAGAAATATATAGAAATAAACTTCTCAGACTTTTTTTTTAAGGATTTATCCCCATATAAAGATTCTTGAAGCATTCATTTCTAATTTTTTAGCTTGCTTGAGGTGAATAGCTTTTTTTTTTTTCCCACCAGTGTTTAACTGTTTAGATTTGGAAAATCTAAATATCAAAACAATCTCTTTTTTGCAGGGATCAGTGTTGTATTATTACATATAAATTAAAAAAATATGAATAGCTTTTAGGTATTCTGTTTTTCCCCCATTGTTTGCTATGATTTGATTTGACACGGGATAACAATAGAAGAATCTCTGTTCTGGCATGGTTGGAGCTCTCATAGGCGTCAGTGCCACCTCCGCAGCTCTCCACCTTGTTTTAATTGCCTTCAAGTTAATTACTCCAGTAAGTGTGAAACAATGTTGTCAGACTTCCCCTGCACAGTGTTTTCACTCTGTGCTCTGCACCCCTGTTGGCCAAATGGGGGAATCATAGGTGGATGAATAGTTCTTTGGAAATAGCTGTAAACATGAGTGGGTGGGGAGGGGGCTTGTTGGCTTCGTTGACCTGGTTAGTTGACAGTTACATGATGTTTGTGTGTTAACATTTTTTCTTTTGGTAAATATGAAATAATTTGTCTTGCAAACATCTTTCAGTGCACATCTTTACCCTTTGTTGTAGATTTTTTTTTTCCTTGCTAATTTCCTTTTACTGTAGGGTCTCTTGGCAACAAGCTTTACCTGAAGTGTCTCCATACAAAATCTGTCAACCTAATTTAGCAGTATGCTCATCACCTGATGAGTGCAGGTCTGTATTAGAGCCAATCTGAAGGTGGGCACGGCTGATCCTTTAAGGTCCCTCTCTCCTCCCCGTTCGCCTGATTCTCCATGCCACTGGCATCAGCCCCATAGATCACGGCTGTCGCAGCGTGTGTAGGTGCTTGCACCGCTCTGTTAGCCTCATCGCTCATTCTCACTCGTCAACCAGGCTGCTGATCTCACCCAGACCCCGTCTCACTCCCCTTCCTGACTGCCTGCCTCCCTCTCGTTTCGTCTCCTTGCTTTCTCCTTCCACTTGCTCGCTGCTTTGCTTTCTCACACACATTTTTTTAATTAGGCAAAAATCAAAGGCGCAGTATGAATATTCATAAGGAAACTGCATTAATATGCACAATTATGCAAATCAGCATGCAATTAAGCCTTGTGTCTCCAGAGAGCCTGGATAGCATTAGTGCATTAGACAGGGAGAAGGGGATGATGGGGGTATTTTGGAGTTTTCTGCTCCACCAGTCTTCGACTGTGTTTTCTTTGTGCCACACTTGAATTCTTTCTTTACCTCTACCATTCAGTCTTTTCCTTCACATTTTGCTTTGTTTGGGGGAAATTTACTTGGAATAATTAAATGTGACATAGATAACATTGTACCTCATGCATTACATTAGGAAGTAAATGGTTAATTTTATGGTATTCAGCAACCATAATGAACTCTAATGGGAACATTGTACAGCATTTTAAACATGTTTTTCTTGCATATTATTAATAGTCTCATTATATTTTCTTAATATTAACCCTGTTTTGAATTACAGGTTTGTGTCCAACTTGTCAGTCCTAACTGTTAGCAACTCAACATCTTTTTTTTTTCCCAGCAATAGATGAGCGCAGTGGCTCTGGATCATGGGGCTCCACAGAACAGAACAGTCCCTCATTCACCACCCAAGGACGGGTAAGATCAAGTCGCACCTGAATTTAAAATTGCATATCTAAGGAGTAATACCAGATGCTTTGATACTGACACCCTCACATGTATTCATTTAATCACACAACCAGAACTGAAAATGCACAGCCTCCCTCCTGAAAACTGCCACAGCAGTGTGCCATATATGATTTGCAGCGGTAGTGTTTTTTTCTTTTTGCTTTACACCTAATAACCTTGGCCCAGGATCCTGCATTGGCAAGCACCCTTGTAGCTCAGAACCTCTGTTGAAGCCCAGCGGTAATTGCAGCTTCACATCCAGCCTAACTGTCTTGGCACCGGTCTGTAAATACAAAGTACAGGGGGTGAAATAGATGCAGAAAGCTTTGATTACCACAACTTGATAATTAAGAAAGTCAGTCTGAATCCCTCGAGCTGATGCAGATTTGTTTGGCATTGCTCCCGTTAGCTAGAAAGAGGGAAGATAACCGCTAAGGTACATAGGAAAACTGACAACATGAGGATGGCTCCGTATTTAGACGTGTTGCCCTGTATGTTATCAGGGATGGGGAGTCAACTCCGTAGCTTGGATTCCAGTTCTGGTTAAGACGCAAAAACAAAAGCTTCAGACTTGGCTTGCACTCTTGCTTCTAAGGCTCAAGAATCAATAATCTATTGAATGTAACTAGATATTACAGTAGGGTAGTAATTGTGCATCATTTCAGCGATTCTTGTCCTTCTGAATTACCATAGTGTATACAAATTGCTGGTAGTAATGGTAACATTACACACAGCACAGATTAGCTCTGTAATATTTCTCGACAGTAGGAGCCAGAAAAAGGAGTTAACAGCAGCTTACATGTTTTGTTTTTTTATGCTACCACTGAACTAATAATATAATATGTGCAGCACTGATAGAAATGTGCATATTTTCTTCTTCACTTTCATCTGACATATTATTTTCTCAGACTCATTACAGAGACACTTTGAGTATCTTCAAAATGAAAGCTCTTCTGGGTTTTCTTTTCACATGTTCAATTTTCTCTTGCATTTGCTAACTACCTTTTTATGTTTAAGTTTGCTGGGTTTACCTTGAAGCTTGTACCTTGTATTGTTTACCATAATTTCCGGACTATTGAGCACACTTGAATTTAAAGCACATCCACTAATTTTCAAAAAGAAAAAAAAAAGTACCATTATAGGTGTCTTTAGGATAGGATATTGATATGCTGCAGGTGTTCATGTTTTAACATCATACTTACCCCCCAAAATTTTTTACTTTTAATAAAATACATTCTGGTAAGATACACAAATACATACCATAAATGCTTTTTCCAAACTGTGCCTGTAGCATGGATGCTTAATAAATAGTAGCCTACCAGGAAAATTCATAGATTGTCATTATTCATCTTCCTCCTGTGCACTAAAACTATTAAAGTCATATTTTTGGTGTCAGAATAGAAAAGCATCAAAATTGCTTTGTCATGCACTTCCTCAGTCTGTCTTTCGTTGTCGCTCTCAATGTCACTTTTGTTTCGAGGCAAATTTGCCCTTGAGCTCGTGCTGTCCTCTTCATCACACAGCAGTCCAGCCTGTCGAAACCCTTTGATGATCCATATATTAGCAACATCATTGTTTAAGCCACCCTGTTCAAAACGTGTGAAAAAAGTAGCAATCAATAGTCCAGAAATTACACTGTAGTTGATGACAACTGCAAAGTAAAAAGAATGAAAACATTTAAATACTGCGTACTGCACAATGTAAAGTGGAAGTGGTAAGTCCAGAGACTGAGAAGCCTTAAAATACATTAATGATACTTCATAATTAAAGGTATTTGTTTTTGGGGTTCTTTGGTATGTTTTTCTGGCAGAAATTAAACTACTTCTAAGTTATTTACAACATAAATACATATTTACATTTGTAGCTGGGTAATTATTATACTTTATTTCAAATAATTCCCAGAAATCAACTTAAACTGAAAAGAAATATATATATATTGGAGACATTGCTCACCTCGGTATGCAGGCTGCTAGAAGCTGAAAGTGAAACTCTGGTTTGACCTACTGTCTGATTAATTGTTAATCATCTGACCACTTCAGGACACATAAGGAGCATTAAAGTTTAATTTTCTGATGGTCAGTTGATCCTAAAGATCAAGATGTTGACACCATGGCAAAAATATGGGCCTTGTCATGATGCAGCAGAACACCGTTATCTCCAAACCAGACACTATATAGAACTGGAGTGCTAAAAAAAACCCAACACGCATACTTTAAAGATGTGATGGGCCTTAATGTTGTTGCTCGTAGTTCTTATCTTTAAATCAGTTATTTTTTGTTTACCAGCATGTCTGGCAACATGAGAAATTGTCACAGCAGCTCAACCATTATGAATGCACAACCAACCTACATAAATACTGGCATTAAGCAGTCTGAATAGTATTTATCACTGTACGTGAGATACTTCAGACTTGACTTGTACTTAAAAACACAAACTTATTCAGACATTTAGACTTGAAACTGAGTTATATTCTGTACCATTGATCCTACAGAGCTACGGCGAGGGATCCCACTTCAGTGAACATGAAGGCTTGTCCTCCCCATTTATTAGTTCAGGGATTGCAGGTATGTCCTTTAATTTACTTTTCTACAGCTACTACCTAATTTTCTGACCCTACAGTTTGTCTGTCGATCCTTTTGATTACATAGCAATTTGTACTTTTTGACTACAAAAATAGTTTTGTAGTGAAACGTGCATGTGTGCCTGCATTCATATTTCTATATACGTTTGTACATATGTGTGTGTGTGTGTGTGTCTGTGTTCATCCGTTGAGGGTTGGGGATGTTAGGGTGCTGAAGCAGAAACTCTCCCTGGGGTTTTGTCTGGCGGGCAGCTTTATGCAGCTGAGCGTATTGAAAAAGGGGGAAGGCCTCCCTGAACAGTTTCTACTTATGAAAACCTACTTTTCATTTCTGTTATCACACATCATTGCATCCAAGTGTTTTTGAGCAATCTGTCCTAATTACGCCAAAGTTTAAGCATGTTTTTTCCTTGTAGGTAAAAACGAGAGGCCACCGTACACTCCCTTTGTAAGCCAGGTATGTTCACAGTCCTTGCATATCTCTGACAGGTTATACAAGTAGAAACTAAATTCAGTGCTGAATCGCTAAAGGAAACTCCATTTTCTCAGTTCTCTTTTCAGACACTTTGAATTTACAACCGTCTTTGTTTCTTAGAAGAGAAGTTGACGTTTTTTGTTGTTCTTTTCCACGCATGTTGTTGGTAAAAGATTTGCTCTCTCTGTTTCTAGCCTGGTTTATTTCCAAGTGACATAGCAATGCCCAGCCCAGATGCTTTGTCTCCCTCTGGCATAAAGTCAGGCTCTCAGTTTTATCCATCATATCCCAACAACCCCCGGAGAAGGCCGCCTGAAGGAGGCTTAGGTAAATGAAACAAAAAACAAACAAACAAAAAAAAAAAACATTAAATATTCTTTGGTGCTATTACAGCTTTGATTTTTTTTTTCTCTTTTTTATTTTTTACCACATAAAGATGTCGAAGTCTGTTTTCCAAATATTATGATTACATTTTTGCCAGATTTGATCAAAAAGATAAAACCCATCTCTTCCCTCGTCCCTTGATACTTAGTTAAAATTATCCACTGAAAGATCTCAGACTACTGAATACACCAATTTGAGATGATTTAATATGCCCTTATATTTCACAGAAGTGTATATCAGCACTTCAAAAGATATGAATATGTAAGGAAAAACTACCAATTATGCCCTATTGACGTCATACTTTTTCCTTATTGTATTTACATTTGCTTAGATAATGACATATTGCTTATATACTAACATACATAAATATGCAATATGCTATAGGTATACAAGAAGGATCCGTATGAATAGTCTGTTTTTTGTAAGTAAATGATTACAAAAATGTGCTGCAGATTGTTTGAGAGCGGTTTTAATCAAGCAGAAAAATAAAGGAATTATAAAATCCTTCTTATTTATGGATTGAACCAATTTTTCTTAAACAAAAACAAAGGGCATCAATCTACACACTGTGGCTCAATGCCTTCATAAAGACAGTTTTATGACTTTTAACCAACTTGCTCATCATCTATCAGTCAATTATGAAGAAACTGGCTTAGTGATTAATTCATCTCTACTTTGTACATCTATTTATTTCACCATGACTATATGTTCATAATACATCAAGGGAGACAATGTTTTTTTTTTCTGATTTGTTTTGTTTTTCTCATGTGTTGGTATAATTAATTATAAAAGGAAAACACCAAAGAAAATAAGTTTACCGCAGTAAAAACAAAACCAAATGGGAAGAAAGAAATTCAACCTAAATAGTTTAACTTGGTATGAATGGGACCTGTCAGTCTTGATTTATATTGAATTAAATAAGCGCTTGTCTTAAAATCCGAATAAGACACATTTTATGTGTGTCTTTTACTAGAAATACTAGAAATAAATTTTATTTTTAATCAGCTTTACTCTGGTTATATATGAAGAAAAAAAAAAAACACTTTGTCACTGACACATTTGCACAGCTTGTTCAGAATTGCTGAAACTGGATCAAGGACATAACCCAGCACATGAGCTTGCATCTTTTTTGCTTAAGTTTCAGTTATGTTTGCAGTTCTTTTTTTTTTTTTAAACTATTATTCTGTTGTGATTTTTTTTTTTTTTTTTTTTTTTAATGTTATGTCTACAGAGACCCAGCCAAAGAAGATTCGGAAACCCCCTGGCCTGCCATCCTCGGTGAGAACTCCTTTCTTCTCTTCTCATCTCCTCAGCCTCACAGCCAGTTGCCCGTTTTCTTTTCTGCGTGTGTATCCTGTGGCTCCCCCGCCCCGCATTGAGCCGTCCTGTAGCAGACAGGAGTAAAGACTGTCTGCTCAGACATACACTCAGAGAACTGCCAGTCACATCATTGTTGTGGTTGTTGCTGCAGTCAGGTGGTCTTAAGTGGTGTTTGAGATGCTTGTCTTCCATGCAGTCGGGCACTTTGATCTTATCTTGTTGTAGTTAGACAAATTTATGAACTGATTTCTTTCAACAGCCTGATCTGAACTGGATAGACGTGTAGAACATGGTTCCTATGCAGTCTGGAAAGTTTAACATTTGATTTTCAGTGTTTTCTAGACCTAGATGAATATTTATAAAGAAAATGATGATTGGAAAAATAGTCACATTTTTTCCCATCCTAGTTTTATTTCTTTCTGTTTTCCTAAAAGAACAAAACACAAAGTTGGGTCTGGAAAAATCAGGCACATTCACATGAATAATATGTAGGAGGCCTGGTAGAATGAAGGTTTTCAGCTATCAAAGCTGTTCTTTTTTGTGTAAATGTAAACATTGTATTTGGCTTTAAAGACATTATCTTAAAAATGCTTAATTTACTCTTACCGTTCATAATGTGATAACTTAGATAAGCTCATAATTATCATTTAACATCTTGAATCTCTCCAAACTTCAGCTCTCGTCCAAGCAGGATAAAGTTTCTGGTGATGGCATGCCTGACTGTAACTTGTGTCATTTTTTGTCAGTGTGCCCAGAGGTAATAGCAGCCGATGGGAGGATGACGGCACCCGCACATAGCTGCAAATACAAGTCACCGTTACTCATTTTATTGAACTGAATCAGGTTCATGCCCATTCATGAATCAGAGTCACATTTTAGGTTTGACGTGTGTACTCATACCCCGCCTGTCTGCTTAAATGGTTTATAACCAAAAAAGTGTTTTTGGAAAATCTACAAATCCAAATGAATTAGGCAAAAACACAAGCTTCTCCCATTTTTTTCTGCTCAAATTGATTCTAAAATGCCTTCAGCATTAGTTGGTGGATTTCTTTTTTAGGATATTTGAGTGTTAACCCTAACACACAACGACTTAAAGTCCTTGTGGGCCAGTGTCCTGTGTGGCTTAGATGTTTTGCTGCTTGAACACACCTGATTTGCATGAGTGGGTCATTAGTAGGGTCATGCAGAATGCTGGAGGAGGAAAGAATTGATTGGTTGTAATCAGGTGTGTGTGGACCTACAACATGCTGGATAAGAACTGCCAACCCACCCCTGGACTTTCAGGTTGTTAGTTGGACCTTTTTGTTAAGTCCAGTCTGAATACTGTGTCATTACTGTGAGGGGCTGCACTTCCACTAACAAGTTCTATTTGTGCTTTTGTAGTTCTCAGGTAACAGTGAGCTGCACAATAAAATCCAAAATTGTGATTTCTTCTTATCAGAATATTTTCCTGATAATGTTTAATTTTAATCATTTTGATACAAAGCTCTAGATTAAATGTTTTAAATTTAAAAATTGTTGCATTATTTGCACGTGTCTTGAATTGAGCTCACTTCATCCTGTTGCACCCCGGTACTATCAGTTGCTACCAGCTGCACTAAGAAGTGACCCAATTATTAAATAGCGACTGCCTATGTGTAATTTAATCTCTGAAGTCTGTGAGAACATTTCTGAACAAATGGCATCATTAAGGCTTAAGAAACAGCAGGCAGGTCAGTGATGAAGATGTTGAGATACTTTGATGGGTAAGGTTATAATACAGTATCCCAAACTTGAGTAATGTAGAGAATATTGCCTGAGTGGAACATAGAAAGACGAGTGCAAAAAAAAAAAAAAACTAGCTCTGGACTAAATCCTGAACACATTGTTCCTCGAGCAGCATCATGCTGTGGGATCCGTCTTTCTAACAGGGACATCAAAGCTGCTTTGGTTTGTGAAAATGAACAGAGCTAAATACAGAACAATCCCTGAAGAAAGCCTGTCGCAGGTGATAAAAGACTGAAGCCCTCAGCAGAGACTCAGCTGCTAGGAGGACAAGTTTAAACATCCACATAGAGCCTGAACGGGTGAACAGTTTCATGTTAAAATGGCCTAGTCCAAATAAAGATCTAAACTAAGTTGAGAACATGTGGAAAGGTGAGCAAATTGATCTTCAGACATTTTCACTTGGAAATGAATACATGTGTTTAGCACATGTAGATTTTTGGATTTTTAAAGCCACAATTTCCTTGTGATTTCCTTGTGATTTCTTTTTGATTATCTTAAGATTTCTATGCAACACTCTGAAGTTTGCAGGATAACAAAGTTGTGGAAAAGTGCTACAAATGCTTTTGGAAGGCACAAACTTCTCCAACTGTTTGCATTAATTATTTGTAGTATATTTAGTTTATGCTCAATGTGTGGACAGAGCTAAACCTGATGAGGTCTCAGGGCCACCATATTTAAAAGTTTTGTTGTTTTACACGAGTGAAGCTGCTGTTTGACAACACAGCTGTCACCGTCCACCTGTAGGTGTTGCGTTGAAGTGGCCTCAGAAACTTGTGCGTGAGGACGCTCTTGCCAACACTTTCTGTTTCTTCTCTGAACCTCCGCTGTTCTCTTTAGCAACACAAACGATGGGGCTGTGTGAGTTTTGGTGCGAATGATGATGAGATGTCTGTTTGTGTGAACCCCCCACCCCTGCCTCACCTCCGCCTACGCTGCACCACATGATGGCCTGGGTGGGCCTCCCCCCTGCGAGTGACCCAGTTGTGAGGCGCAGTGCTTGCGAGGCCTCTTAGCCCCGTGTCTGAGCCCAGATTAATGAATGATGATCCAGTGGTCTCTTTCCACCCTCCTATCCTTGTCCCTTTCTTTTTTACCTTACCAAACTATCCATTTTCCTCTTTATCTACTTTTGTAGCTTGAACAACGTTGCTCTGAATCCAAAAACTTTACGCATCCACTCGGTTCCTGTAAACCCTTCCCCCGCTTATGTTTCAAAAACTCACAAACATTTGCTTCTCTTCTGGGCCCTAGCTGTCCCTTTTCCTACCCACAAACCTTTGTGGTTGAATATAAGCACTTGTAGGTTAGTTTGATGTTAATCTTCATCGATTCCCCACCTTTAGCAATAAACCTTTTTTTTTTCGTGTGTGTGTGCAAAGGCCTTTACACGGTCATAACCTGAATCACATTAAACCCGTATTAGTTAAGGATTTTACCCTATAAATCTCTTTCTTCCCTGAGAATACAATTACCCGGCAGTGCCTGTCATTGTGCGGCTCTGTGCTCCTGTCTAGAGCAGCAGGATTCGCAGGACATTGTTCCCGGTGAATGAACAACTCAAAGCTTATTGTTAAATGAAGCCATCTCCATCATGTTTCCCCCCGAATTAACCGTGATCATTTTAAATCCCCCGTTTCCTTCACACTCCCTTGGCCGTATCAAGCTTTGTTTAAGTCATTTAGATTACTGTCCCCTGTCCCCCTGAACACCCCTTATCTCTCCACCCATTTCATATATCATCAGGACCTTAATTTTTTTTTCTCCCCTCTCAATACTCATCCTTGCCCCTTTACCACCCCCTACCCACCACAGTTTCTCCCCGTCTCTCCCTCTCTTTCCGTCTCTCTCGCTGACTGGATCCCAGCCCCCATCTCTCTCTCTATCGCTCTCTGTCTTTCTCTCTCCCTCCACTCGTTCCCTCTCCTCAGCCCAGCTGCCTGTGGAGTTGGATGCGGTCCAGGAACAGGCAGATGGCTCTGTAATTAGAAGTGCATCTCTCCATTCCCTTTCCACTTCTCCTTGTTAAATCAAATTACAGAAAAAATCCCTTTTCTGGATTAGCATTCTTTGCAGCATAGCCTTCATTCTCTTCCCTTTTCCTGTATCTGCCATGTAGTACAGAGGAAGAAGAGTGAGTGAGTGGCACATGAGGGTGAATGGAAACCAGGGACTTCCTGTGTCCATCCTCAATCTTTATTACCACTTTAGTTTTGCCAGCATTTAGAAAGAATGTTCATGCACAGGATTTCAGCTCTGTTTTTCAGTGCATTGCTTTTTGGTTTGTGCATGAATGGGTGTGTTGACTCACTAAATGCATGGTATGTGCGCGAGCTGATACTGAGCGTGTTACAGGGAGGGGCTGCGGGCCTGGCAGTGCGATGTCACTGGGGTCCTAGGAGCAAGAGGAAATGCTCACTGTGCACTGGGATTCAAGCCGTCGCTGTACCCAGCATGCCATGGCCACTGTGGTCTTCTCTACAGGCGAGGAGCTGGCCTCTCTTCCTCCTCCACCTCCAGCAGACTCCCTCATGCCATCTTGTGGCCGTTTGAGGCCACTGTAATCCCATAGTTGTCCATGGGTAACTAAAATAATTTAGTCAGCAGGAAATTGTTTGTTTTTTTCTTTATATTCCAGATCTTTAAAACTCTTGAGTATGTGGGCTTTCCACTAATCTATCACCAAGAAAATATATTAAATCATGTAACACTGATATTACCTATAATAATGTTTTCTACAACCTTTGTTGGTTACTTTTATGTTTTCTTAATCAGAAACATAAACTCAATATTGTTACTTGTATCCATTATGCTCTTTATAGATCAACTCTGAAGGTCTAACAATGTAATGTTTGTTAGGTAATTAGCTTAGGTTTATTGCAGTTGGTTGCTTAACAGTGTTGCTCAATCATGCTCATCACAGATGAGGTTGGCCATATTCTGCACCTATGAGGTTTCAAAAATGAAGACATGATTTTAGAACCAGAGGAGGCACGGAAGAGTGTCTGACATCATTCAAGGAGAAATTGATATGGTCAACAGCATGATTTGAGTTGAAACGTAATGGTTATCATTTTTTAAAATTTCTTCTTTGGCATACAATTTTCCAAATTGGTGTGTTCGTCAAGTACCGTCCCTGCAGCCCGTGTGTGGCAACAGGTTGGGGTCCAGTCATTGGCCAGCTCTCTCTGCACTTCAATTTCAAAATAAAACTGGTGGATGCGGTGTCTGCTTACCCCCTAATAAAACAGGTTATAAAAGTTTTCAGCGGCTAAAGTCGTCTTAAGGATCAGAAAGCAGCACAAGTGCTATGCATGAGAAGCTGATGAGCCAAGAAAAATAAAGAAATAAAACTGCTGAGTACTGTCTAAGTTTAGACAAATTGTTCTAGATCTTCCCTCTTATTGTTTGACCAGATAAAAGCTCTCTGTGATAAATGTGGAGACTCAATGCTGATGCCCAAATTAATTTAACTTCACCCATTCTAATGATATTGGGTAGATGACGTGGATAATACAATTTAAAAAATTTAAGCAAGACAAATTCCTAAATAGTACATAGTTAATGAAAGCTAGTTGTTTTTTTTAAGTAGCATTGCAATTGAAATAGATTTATTTTTCTTAAATCTGATTTTATTTTCAGTTATCTTCATTGATTTATTGATTTTTTTTGTTATTTGAACATACAAAAATAATATGCGTAATTGTAATGATGGAGAACTAAGCTTTTGATACTAATTGAATATTATTAATAATAATAGTTATTATTATTATAGATAAAACCCATCTTTGGTGTTTGACACCTTAAAAGTTTAGTTCTGAGTTCAGCGACCTGGTCAGACTCAACGACATCAGAGCGACCTGCTGAATAATATGCATGAAGCAGCAATCCACCAAGGTTTTGGTGTGTTTTTGCTGTAATTCTACCTGCCAGCTGGTTGCACCGATCCTCTCTAATCGCAACACGACACCCCTGAGCCTGGAAACCAGCTCACCCCTACATGAGTCGTAATAGCAGTCGGTTAAGTTTAACCTCTCTTGCCATCTTGGTTCTTTCAACAACAATAAAAGCAAAACAATCAGGCCTTTAAAAGCTGCCTTTAAGTGTTTTGTGAACGATGTTTTAGTTTCCTTTGTTTTCCAGCTTGTTTGGTGCAGCTGCAAATGTTTCCCAATAGCTAAATTTGTCTTTCTTGTGAGGAAAATGTGTGGCCTCTGTCTGGCTGCCAGCTGGCTAGCAGTGCGCAGCATCAGATGTAAAAGGGATAGCGCTGAGTTACTGTGCTTTATGGATGAAACTCTGGCACTCTTTAAAACCATTCAACACGAGTAACTGGAAATATTTACAATTTTAATATTGTAACATTTGAATTCATTGGTAAGTTTTAATTCTTAAGTGGAGACCAAACCTAGGGTGGCACACACAAAAATAAAAAAGACCAGGATTTACCATTGGCTCCCTTTTTAATGTGTTGACACTGTGTAGTTAAGTTTTTAAAGCTGTTTGCTCTTTAAAAAAGAAAATTGCATGCTTGTTTGTTTAGGTTTATGCTTCTACATCTGGAGATGAGTTTGCCAGGGACAATGGAGGGTATCCTGGTGCCAAACCTGGCGCTGTCTATCCCGGCACTTTCTACATGCAAGGTAATGTTCCAAGAAACGTCTTGTGTAATGTTGACTTCTGTTCATTCTTAATATAAATTTTCAAATATTATTTCTCATCCCTCAGAAGACCCCTGGTCATCTTCTGGCTATTCTGGGATGTTGGGTAACTCTCCTCACATTGGACAGCCAGGCTCCTTCCCAGCTATCAACCCACAGGACAGAATGGTGGGTTTGTGCTTCATTGTTCCTCAAACTTTCAAATTTCATCTGTTGTCACTTAAAAAGAAATTTGATTAGACTTAATTTTAAAGTCTAACATTTACGTTTGCAATATTTTTCCCATTTTCTTTAAAAGCAACCTTTATAATGCGGTGTATTATTCAGTTGTTTATTTTGTTCTTTACTGTACTTTTTTGAAGCTTCACTCTCTGTCTCTGATCCAACAGAACTATTCTCTGCCTGGCAGCGAAGTCAACGGCTTCCACTCTGCCCCCACCACCTACAACCACACATCCACCATCAATGGAGAAGGCATCATGGGTTAGCACCCAAGTTTCTGGACAGCATCTTCAGCTGATCTGTTGAAAGGCTACCACTGTTAGTTTGTTCTCATTTATTCATCTATTCATTTTCTCTGCAGCCACCCGAGGCACAACAGCAAGCAGTTCAGGAGATGAGATTGGAAAAGCTCTTGCTTCTGTACGTTTCGTCTTTCTTTTTGTTCTGTTTTTAATAAGTTCACACTGACGAGATATTTAGATATTTCAAATTCTGATTTATATCGACTATACCTTTCAGATTTACCCATCGGACCACAACAGTAATAATTTCTCTTCGGCTCCTTCCACTCCTGGATCTCCCCAGGCCATCCCAGGTAAATCTCAACCATCATTTACAATAGATATGACCAGAAAAAATGTGTCTGCAGCTCCATCTGGTGTTTATATTAAAAAACTGACTCTTAACATGATTGAATATTATCTCTGCAGGAGCTCAGTCTCAGTGGCAAAGACCAACCACACCCAACTATGAAGGGCAACCACACACACTGGTAAGCTGACATCTTTCTCTACTTCACCAAAAGTTATTTTAAAGCATTAAAAAAGGGTCGCGAGGTTATGATATCAGGCTCTGTTTGAGCGTTCTAGGTAGATTATATTCTACATGCATTATGTGCAAAACCTGATGCTTTTGGCATCAGGAAGAAACAGAAAAAGGCACTTTAGGTCTTAGTTTAAAACTGGACTTGGGCTTCTTATAATAGGTCTGGTCTCAGTGTTAAACAGTTTACATGATAAACAAAATACTTTGCTTTCAATACTACATATTTAGTCTTAGATAAAGCCAGTCCTGATGTGACATGTCTAGGTATTGCAGATCCGAACTGGAAGACAGCTTCAGCCTTGTTTTGTTTCATGATTTGTGACACTTGAATGAAATTTTACTTCTGTAAAAACTTTTTCAACTTAGTTTATTTTTAAGCATGTTGTTAAAGCTTATTGTAAAAGAAAATGAGTGGAAAATTAGGAAGATTTGAAATGTAACATGCTGAAGCAACGTCCTGCTGAAGAAATGGTTAAATTTTGTTTGGCTGGAAAACAGCAACAGTGCTAAGAAACTGAACAATTGAAGTGAACAACATGTTAAGTGAAATGCTATTTAATTAACTTTATTCAGTTTGTACATAAAAAAATTATTGGTATTTCTACTTAATGAAGATGTTGGAGTTATCTATGGTAAACTATGAGAATATTTTTTGATCAAAATCTGAACCTTTTTTATATTTTGTATGTTTTTTTTTTTAATGACAAATGTAATTTTGTAGTGATATGAGAAAACTATCAACATGCTTGTGAAGGTTGTAACTTTTCTTAGATCATGTTCTTAAAGTTGTATTTTGCTAATGGTCACATTTTATGAACTTGTGCAGCAGAATAAAATGGAGGACCGCTTGGAGGAGGCCATACATGTGCTGCGTAGTCATGCTGTGGGCCAGAGCCCAGCGTTAGAAGGCGCTCACTCTGACATGCACAGCCTGCTGTCCTCAGTGCACAACGGGGGCCTTGGGGGCCTCTCCCCAGCTTTCCCCAATGCTAGTCTTGCTCTCAGCAACAGACATCCTGCTTTGGTGAGTCATTTTTCCTCTATTTGTTCTGTCTTTTATGTTTTCAGCTGTTAAAAGGATTACATCAACCAAAATATCTCTGCTAGAAATGAGTGTACTCTCATAGAGGATGAGTAAAAGTTCAGTAGTTAAGATGCTTCTGAGATGACAATGTTCCTTTTAAGATTTACTTCTGGTTCAGTTTTTAATCTGTCTCATTGCAACAATTTACATATAAATCATAAAAAATATACTTTATACTAAGCAATAAATTATGTATTCAATTTAATTAGCTCTGCACTCTATTATAGAGTTAAAAAATATGCATCATTGTTTTAATACCATTTGAAGAGGAAAGAAAAGAGTTTAGCACGTCTTTGTTGCCATCTGCTGGCCAAAGATTATATTGAAAGAAGCAATTTAATCTTACAATATAACTTGTTCAATTAAATTTAAATGTATGATTTACTCCCCCATAAAAATTACCAAAGGACTGTAGCTAACTTTTGATAAATTGACATTAATATGCTCCACTTTGATCAGCAGGGAGGGAAGCATGAGGAGCCTACAGGACTTCCTCCCAGCAGCACCCTCCTGCATGGCCATCACGCCACTGGACCCACGCCATCCGTTGGCCAACCAGAAGGCTTCACTAGTGAGATAAACTGTTAATTTATTTATTTATTTATTTATTTTTAACATTGAACTCTGAAAAACTGTCATTACATATCCTCTTTGTTTTTGGAGGGGAATCAAGCTTCTTGACTATGGCTAGTAAGTATTTGTATGCTTGTCTTTAGGTCTCCCTGGTGGTTTGGCCCGGTCAGCTCACTCTTCCAGCAGCTCAGACATCAAAAGAGAAGACAAAGAGGATGATGAAAACTCATCTATTGCAGACAAGTCGGAGGAGGAAAAGAAGGACTCCAAGGCAGCACGTAATCGAACAAGGTAATCGTCAATTTGACTTCTTTAGAACGTTTAGTTAGCAATGTTTATTATCCTCTTGCAATGCACGTGTATTATGGAACAATAGAAGAAAGTTTCCCATCAACTAAGTATGATGGCGCAGAGAAAGTAATGTGATACTTCTAAGTTTTCGTTGCAACTCTCCAGATTGAAGTTATCTATGGGTTAATTAACCCTTCCTGTGTTTCCCGGTGATTGTTAAGACTATGCTAGTGGTTTTAACATTGTCAACCTCCCCTCCCCTCCCTTCATGTCACGTTTTCAGAAAGGAGGCGTTGACCCTCCAGATGCTCTCTGGCCTATCAGACCAGAAAGATGAGTAAGTTTCTCCAACAGAGGATCAACTTGTAGTGTTTTGGGCTCCTAGAAATCAATTCTCCAAGAAATGTTATTTCACTTGGTGTTTAATTCTAAAAGCACTTTGCACATTTTTTTTACAGAAATTTTATATATATATATATATATATATATATATATATATTTTTTTTTTTTTACCAAACATGTGGCTAAGTAAATTATACATCACAAAAACATTTATATCGTTAACATGAATTTTTTGCAACCAGTGCACACATATCACAAAATGTGAACCGCTGTGTATTTATCAAAGTGGTGATCCTAACCTGGAAATTATGCTTTCGGATGGCTCCTTTATTTACCATGTTTTTTAATTATTTTTTTCGTGATGCAACCAAATGATTCTTAGATTTTTATCTAAGAAAATCTATGAATGTGTCTGATAGGAAACTGTTTATGGACTTCTCAATTATCATTGGAAAAGCAATCAAGCTCTTATTAAAATTGTCCATTCTGCATGTTTCCAATGTGTTTTGACTATTCTTGATGTTCAAGTAGAGTAGAGCAGGAGCTCAAAAGTCTTCTTGTATAGTTTTAGAGGTTTTTTTTCTACATTTTAATAGGCTGAAGCACAGACTGAAGGGAACTGTTTCTCCTATCCATTTTTAACTTGCATGACCAAGAGCTTCTTGCCACAGTTTAATTGTAGACAAAATATTGTATTAGGAGGGAACTTGCTAGTTGTATACTGGCTCATTCAATTTAAACCACATAATATTTGTCATTTGTATTTATATAATTACTTTCACAGGCATACCTGACTTCAATGTGGGGCATTTTCAAAAGGCTTAGCAAAGGATAGTTATTGTATGTTTAGCAAATCCATTAATGAATCAAATCATGTCGATAACTAGCTAAACACTGTTAATTTCTTGCCAGTTACAATCAAATAGTTTTTTAGTATAACAGCAGATGGTAAAAAATAAGATTTTAGCAGAATATTTCTGTTTGTGTGACACTTTTGTGTGGTACATCAACAAACATCACCTCTCCGTTTGTATTTTGTAGCAGTCAGGACAATGAGGACGACGAGGACGTTCCCCCTGAGGTGAAGATGGAGCGGGAGAGGGAACGGCGAGTGGCCAACAACGCCCGGGAGCGTCTTAGAGTGCGGGACATCAACGAGGCTTTCAAGGAGCTCGGGAGGATGTGTCAGCTGCACCTCAGCCACGACAAACCTCAGACCAAACTCCTCATTCTCCATCAAGCAGTCAACGTCATCCTCAATTTAGAACAACAAGTCAGAGGTGAGTTCTTAGAAGTGACTTGTTCATGAGCCGCGGGTGACCGGTTAAGTTCTTCATTGCGAGACATGTTTCTGCTTTCACTTCGTCAGAGCGCAACCTTAATCCCAAGGCGGCGTGTTTAAAAAGGCGTGAGGAGGAAAAGGTTTCCGGGGTGGTGGGGGAGGCACCCATGCAGCTCCCAGGAGGCCACCCAAGCATGGGAGGAGATGGACACAATCCAGTTGGCCACATGTAACTCCAGGTGGGTTTTCCAAAAAAAAAAAGCTGTTTTTTGTAAATGTTTGAATGTTTGATCCTCGGTTGTATGCTTTGAATTTTCATAAGGATCAGAGTGCAGGAAGACACTTCATCTACACAAATCCATGAAATTATTCTGTTATCCTTGCTAACAAATGTTGCAATAATAGACTTTTTTTTCTTTTAAAGAACTGCCTTTGTGAACGATTATTCTAAACACCATTTTTAAATCGAAAAAAAATACTGTCAAGCAGGAAAGCTGAGCTGCAGATGGTAAAGATATGCAGCAAAATTGGCTTTTGACTACAGTTGCTTTATTTTTCTCTTTTCCAAACAGTAAATGTGACATGCTTAACCACAATCCTCTTCAGTGTGGAAATTGTTACTGCAGGAAGAACACTTGATTTGCTAATTTTTGTATCAAGGGAGTTTTTAAAACTTGAGCTAAGAGAGTAAAAAGCATTTTAAAAAGGAAAAGGCTGCTATAACAGAGAGATACACTTTGGAAGAAGGACCCGTCTTCCACCGATCTTCAGTCTGTCCCTTTAGTGAAGGAGGAAATTTACCTGAAACAGGAAGTGTGACTATAATATGGAGTTGCTCTGTTCTGTTGGATGTAACTTTGAACCTCTCCATGTGATGTAACATACTGAGTCTGGGAATGTTTGCAGTCTCCTAGAAATGTCACCATTAATATAAATGTCTACATTCTTTAGGGAACACACACTTGGATTTTTATGGTAAATCTTGCTAAATGCTAGTTATTCTGAAAATTAAAACAAAGCACGAATGACGATTTTAAATGTCAACTCCAAATTATCTTAGAAAATCTCTGTTATATAGTGACATCTCTCTCACATATAGCGTTGCTTCTACTGCTGATATAAATTGCATATTTTCAATAGGTTAGATTACTACAACAGAGCATAAACAGGTCTTTGTAAAACGTCACTTAGGCAGCTGCAACTTATCAAAAATGCTTATATGAATTGTGCTAAAAAAAACAACTTGTTTTGCCTAGTTGTTTTATTTATGTGTCTTTCCAGCTCTTTAATGTGTTTGGTTTTTTTTATTGCTTTACAGATCTGGTGTTTTCCTGGCTCTCAGAGGATGTGGCCTTAACAGATTTCTTCCACCCATTATTCTCAGTGTGTGTGTGCGTGTATATATGTGGACATGTCCGTGTATTGTCCGTTCGAGTTTCAAGATGCACATTGACACACTCACATGCATACTGCCAAAACTGACACAATCTGTTTTTCGCACTCCCAGCCATGACTACAAGCTCAAATGTGAAGAACTTTTTTTTTTTTTTTTTTTTTTTTTTTTTTTTTTTTTTTTTAAGTTTTGGTTTGTTTTATACATGTAATATTTTTTTTTTTCATTTTTGGTTTCCAACACGATAATTGAACACCAGAGTACTTTTTGTCCTTTCAACACTTTGGGACTACACACACTGCCAAGAGGTGCTCTGGTGGAGGAATAAAAAGGAGACCTATACAAACACAAATTAAATCAAGGATTTGTGCCTAATTGTTACATGTTTTCTATTTGACATTAAGGCAAATTGCTTTACATGTGAGGAACATTTGTGAGGGATTGCTTATGTGTATGAGCAGTTATTTTTTTAAATGTATGTCATTCCCAGCGTGATGGTACAGTCTTACATATGTTATGTAACTCACAGCTGGAGTTGAACTGTCAAAATTCAGTGACTTTTCCTCGAGCGCGTGGAAAGTGGCGGAGAGTCAGCGCCCATGTTTTTGACATTTCAAGTGCAGCTTACCTGAAAGATGGGAACTCCAATCAGACGTGGCCTCAGCCCCCCTGCGAGGCATCTGGAGGCTTGGAATCAAAGACTTCTTCCTAGAAAGTTATGATTTGTCCAAGTGAAAGAGTCGGTCAACAAAACAAAACAAAAAAACAGTTCTTCCTCTTTTGTTGATCAGGCGTTCTCACGTTTCTCCAGCAAGCCCTCTGTCACGCATTCAGGTTTTTGTCCTGCTTTGTGTTGTAAAGCATACACGGACGAGACGAAGCACAGTTGTACAGATTTAGGCTTGACCTGCGTCACATTTCAGTCCCTGAAAGTCTTGTATTAAAGCCATCAAAATCATCTGTGAGCGACCAGCACCACTTTTTGTGCTGCTCCTTCCTCGACATGGTTTACTGACGGTGCCAGCGGACTCGAGTCTTTTTTCCCGCCCTTTTATTCATGTACTTTAAAAGGCAAACAAATCCAGGAGGGATTTTTTTTTCTTCTCTCAGTCGAAGCAGACGAGCCTTTTGTGTAATTCCTAAACGAGCATTCCCGCTGAATTACGAACCCTTCACCTTCCTCCCGACCGTCGGCGTGTTTCTCCCCTTTCTTACTGAGAGAAGTGTGACCTGTAAATTCACTTCATACATTATTCTGTTTCATTTTTCAAAAGTAAATATATATAAAAATATATATTTTTTGTTAGTCTATACATTGTAGATTTTTTACATAAATGGCAATATTAGTTTGAAGTTTAGAGTGTATTGTAGATGAGCTGTATAAGGGGATATTTAACATTTAAATGATGTTCAAATTTTAATTTGAAATTAAACTAGGATGCAAGGAAAAGGATGGACAGATGATCAATGAGCGTGTTTGTAAATCCTTTTATTGTCCCAGTTTTAGTTCAAAGGCACATCAATAACTACTAAGTTGAATGCCTTCTTTTCCATTTGGGCATATCTGGACAGTTTGTGCCACAGTCACGTGACAAAACATCAGAAGGGATTTCTTTTCTTTTTTCTTGTCTCCAACAGTAATTATGCAACTGGTTTTTGAATGTAGCTACCATGCTAAATGTGGATTTGCCTTCATTTTCAAAGTTGTTTCTGGGTTTTGTTAGCACATTGTAATTTCTTTTCACTTTTTTTTTTATGTCTGCCCTTAAACCAAGTAAGTCTGTGTCTAAAGGCAGATGTCTGGATTTGGGTGTAAGGTAATGGATATTATTGAGAACAAAACAGTGTTATTGTGATGTTATTCCCATGTCATGTTAATTATTTCTTTCTTTTTTACCAACATGTAATCACAAGTGGGAGGTAGAACATTTTGTGTGTTTCATTTCTACAAAAAAAAAGGAAAAAAAAAATATGAAGAAAAAGACATATACAAATCAATAGTGTGGCCTTTTCATTCTCAAGACTTAAGATGTCACGATGGGAGAGTGATGCCTTATCAGTGCCTGAACTTGTATTTTTTTTTCCATTTAAGACAGTTTTATGTTGTGTACCATATCATTTCATTTATCTTGGAGATTAAAGAGGTACTTGTTCATTCCCCCCTCCCCCATCCTCCCTTTTCTCCAAATGCTTTTTTTCAATTTTTGAGGAAGAAGTTTAAATGGTATAAAGAGATTTTCTTTCAGTGTACCTAGTTAAATAAATAAATGTTAAGCAGATCTTGTTTAGTTTATTTCTTTTTCTCTGCTGTCTGTTCAACTGGATTACATTGTCCAACCTGCTGTTTTCCATTAAGGTCACTGGTCCAGGTTAATAGGTACCCTGTAATTACAAAGTTCACATGACAAGGTTAAAAAAAAGAAGAAAAAAAAGACTGCATCATCCTCTGATCTATTATCTGCATAGACATGTTTCGGGTGTGTTGCTTCGATGTAGGGAGGGAGTTTTTGTTCCTGCATTAGCTGAATCATCTGAATAGGTGTATTTTATAACTTGTTTGCAGTGGCTTTCAATATGTGTAATCAGTAGTTATTGTTATCAGACCTGAGCTTAATTTTCAGTTTTTTTTTTTTTTTTTTGTGACTTTGACATTGAGATTTTTTTTATATCAGATAAATTTTCACAAAATCAGCAGGTGTACTGGATATCTGAAATTTTTTCAAAGAAAAATGTCTAAATGTGGTTTATATTTGTCTCTAAATGACACGCCTAAATTTTGTAGTGGCACAAATTTCACTCATTTCTTCAGAAACTTGTAAAGTTTTGACTTCTCTCAACAATAGAAAACACTGATTTTATATCAAAACATTTTCAGGTTTTTAATTACACTATTTAGCTGAACTATAAAGGGACGCGACCAATGAGTGTTAAATACATTTACAGAGTTTGTAATTCTGGGTTGAGGACAGTGTTGACTTCTCTCTGACTCGATCACTCTTCTATTTACATACAAATAGATGAGATTTGTCCTGTATATAACATTAATGTAGCAATAAATGTGCCATTTTTAACAACAGATTATACCTTTTACAATGTCTGGCTTTTGAATATTGTATACATAAAACAAAATAAAAGGAGTCTTTTTAATAAAAGAATTTATTGTAGTTCGGAAATTGAATTTGTTTTAATTGCCAATTAAATACATTTGGGAGAAAATCTCAAATTAGAATATAATGGTTAATTGATTTGAATAATACAGTGAAACTCATCTGCATGTATACATTCATTGCAGTGTAACATTTCAAGGATTTAATTCTTAATTTTGGTTAGTGTAAGTTTTTGTTTCTCCTAAATCAGAGTATTGGATCAATGAAAAACAACTTTAATACAGAAATACTGAAATGTATCTTCCTGTGGTGTACATCATGTAGAGTTTATCAGTTTTTGGCTCTAGGTGTTAAAATCCAGGTTGCTTTAATAGTGGCTTTCAGTTCATCTTCACTGTTTGGTCTGATGACTATCATCTCCTCTCACAGATTCTCAAATCAGGTATCGGTACTTACCGCAGCTACCAAGTCCTGCTTGAAAATTAAGTCACTTGCATAAAGCGCGCCAGCAGATGAAAGCTTTAAGTGCTCTAAAATTTCCAGATAGGACTTTGTAAATTATAAAACAGTGCAACTTAACAGAAGGAATGGTACAGTTGTAATCAATGTACTGGATATCTGTGTCATGGCTCTTGGAAGGACTGGCTCTAGATATAATCTACACCTTGAAAATCTCCCTCATACTCTCAAATGGGCTTTACTTCACAATCCTTCCAAACGTGGTTGTCCTTGGTGCTTGTATGCAGTTTTCTGCTAGTTTTTTCTTCCACTCAGTTTTCCAGCAATGTGCTTGGGTACAACCAGTTTCTTTATAAATGAAGAAAGAAACTGGTACTTTTGTGGATTTTTCTCATTATAGAGGGGTTGGTGTATTAAAAAAAAAAAAAATTCTGACAAACCAGATTTCATTGGCTACAAGCCATAATCAAAATGTACAGAAACACTTGAGCATCTTCAGTTTGAGTGGATTGACATCCTCCATCTAAAGTGGAGATACGTGCAATACGTGTGAGCCCTTCTCCAGGGCTCACAAGAGAGCCCTGCAGAAGATGGTGAAGGAAGCTGAGAATGTTACTGAAATGCTCCAACCTTTTGTCTGTATCAGAACCTCTGAAGGAACAGGCCTGGAAATTATTAGCCTCCTGACGCCATCTTCATCAACTGTTAAATTGCTGGCTTAAGGCAGAAGCAGCACCACCAAACTGCCATAAGCTGTAAAATTTCTGAATAGCTATTTGGAGATTTGTTATAACTGAAGATTGTGTACTTTATAGTATCGAGCTCTATTCATGTACTTTGTTTTTTTTTATTTTATAATTTTTAAGGATTTTTTTTTTATTACACCAATCCTTAAGAAATAGGGTGTCGTTTTTTCATATGCCTTCAAATATTTTATTCTAAAGAAAGGAAAAGAATGCTAGTTGGATGATGGCTGGAAAGACATTAAATTTTTGGTGTCCACAATTGGTCCTGAGCGAAAACCTGATAAGAATTTTCTGAACGCTTTGTATTTGTTTTTGTGTTTTATAGTCAGGCATTAGAAGGGGCAGCTTGGAACAGGTCCTTCAAATCCATTAACGTTTGGCTGCTCTCATGTTGTGATGAGTGTTTGAGAAGAAAGTCAGAATGGTTCAGAAAATACTAAATAAATTTGTTGGTGCCAAATATGTCTCAATTCTGAGGACATGGTAAGTCGCTATAACGCTATAACAGACTGAATGTTGGAGATAATTAGTGTCGGTTTTTCGCGGTAGTTGACCCTGTGTCCTTCTGTGTGACCCGTCTAACTGACTAGCTTAGCTTGAGTATGAATTAAACCTGCTTCACGACGTAGTTAATTATTAACCTTTAAATCTAAGAGGTATGCTGTTAGCCATATGAGAACTCTTGGGGATTCTACTCTCAACGGCTTATTTTAAGTTAACTATTACTAAGCTCATAACAAGTCCAAAATTGATTGTCTCTCTGTAGTTCACTTGTTAGGTTTTAAAAAAAATCCCATTTAAATCTGGTAGTTCTTTTTGTACAGTTCCTTGCTACATTAATTGGTATCTATTCAAAGAGCATTAAAAAGTATTTTGGATTATGTAAAGATCATAGAAGCTACAATTGAGTTTTTTGTGCCAACTTAGTGAAAATATACAATAAAAATCTGTAAACATTTTAAGATGATGAACCCTTGTTTGGATTAAATAAGTATTAGATGTAATATTATTACTCAGTAATACTAATCTAATGATAGCTTGAAATCAACACACAGAAACTGGAGCTCCAAATTTGTAAGATTTTTTGCATAATTGATGTTGGTAAACAAATTTAAAAAATGCAGTATCACAACATGACACAAGCTGCTCAACAGTTTCAACATCAGAATAAGTCCTGACCAAATGTATCACTACATTTCTCCAGAAACTTCATGTTCATGCCTTCAGATCAGCTCAGACATCATTTAGTAGAATAGGCTTTCATGGGCAAACATCTGCCATTGAGAAGAAGCCCTCTAGATCAGTGGAGTGGAGTGATAAAGCATATGCCGCTGTCAACCCATTGGACTACTTTGGTTTTGACTGATTCCCAGAGAGCGGCATTTGCTGGACTACATTTTTAAAGGCTTTTTAAAAATCTGTCATTTGCGATCGGCCAGAAAACTGCAATAGGTGCACCCCTGATTTAATGATATCTATTTGACATCAAAATTAATTTACTCATTTTGCCAACAGAGTCACAGGTTTAAGTATGTCTGGCAAAAGCAGATCATGTTTTTTTTATTGAAAGCCACTATTTTTCAACTTTTAAAACATTTCTTTTAAACTTTTATTATGGCACATAAATCATTCTTTTTATAGAGTTCATTGTGCTGCAGCATGACCACAGTAAATTAACAGAATGCCTTGTTGATTCATGCGTTGCAGTTAAATTTGTCCTTTTTAGAAGTCCTTGTGTCTTCCTCCATCTCTAGGGTACCAAATATGGTTGCCTGGGGAACAGTTGGTGGTGTGGCGGTCATTCACTTCACCGACTGGCGGTTAATTCTGGACTATGTGCCGTACATTAATGGGAAGTTTAAGAAGGACGAATAAAGAGCGGTGTAGGATGTGAGTCTTTTGTCTTTGTATTCAATACACTTTGTTTCTCCTTATGAATTACCTGTGAATTTCAAGTATAGTGTTTATAAATTTTAATCCACCCTGGCAGCTCATGTTGAATGCATGGCATGCTGCATACCTTAGCTGATCACAAGCTTCTGTGTTAATTTAATATTGCTGCAACTTTGCTTATAACTGAGACCTGAAGTATTAGTTTAGTTAAATTTAAGTGTCCACACCTCCACCAAGCCGAAGGTCCAGACCCCTCTGTGCGAAACAAATGTAGAACCAGGGGATGTTTTTTACTAGTTTATATTTACATAAAATTATAAAAATCTGTAATGCAAATTAATTGTTTTTTTATTTGAAACAGAAAACAAATAATTCCTGCTGCAGTTGATTATTACAATCAAACAGTTGGAATATTTTCTTTATATTTACATAGACCAAAAATAGGATGGACAGAAAATGTAGTGGTAGTTTTCAAATGCCTATTGTGCTGAATATTATCCCATTCGGTCTTTGTTGTAAATAAGGAAAAATATGAGGGAACCTTCTTACCAACTGTGCACAGCAACAGATGGGGACGGGACAGTCCTGTACTCTTTCATGCGTGCAGCAGGAGAAAACTCTCTAGCACTTTTTTTTTCAGGTATCTAATCGAAGAGATTTTAATTTTAAAAAGAGGCAATTTTGAAACAGCAACTTTTAAAAATAAAACTTGATGAAGGCTGGCCAACACCCATTTTGTTTTATTCTGTTTAGTTTTATTTTTTTTAATTAGGAAACGTGTGAAATAAATTACTTTAACATTTATTTTATTTTGAATATGCTTTCTGGGCTTTAGTTCTTTCTGTGTACTTAATTTTGTAATAGACTAATCATTTAGACATCTCTGGTCTTTGTTTTTTAAAATAATGGCTGCAGAGGTGGAATAGTTTTATAAATATACCAATGTCTGAAAAGATCAGCTTCATAATCATGTTTCCCTGAGTTGGACAGCTCAGTGCTTTTGACCCAATAAAACAGATATGTTTTAATCTATAAGCCTTGTATCTGCTTACAGGACCAGGACTCTGGGCACAGGGTGGACATCTCTAACAGCAAGTTTAACTAGGATGGCTGGTCTCTGCAGGCTACATGATGCACTCTGTAAAAATGCTTCTTTTTGATCCATTGTTGTAAGATGTGAATGAATTCTTAATTTATCCTAATATTTCCGATATATCTTGTAACTTTCAACTATTAAAATGGTTTTGCTTAGAATTTTTGTCTTTATTATTACTATTGTGACAAAAATCTTCTATATATAAACATCTTAAATGCATTTATGATACTTTAAAAAAAACAGAAAACAGTGAAATGAACTTAAGGAGGAAAAAAAATACACCTGTAGCTTTCAACGCCGGTTAAAATGTGTACAGAATAAACGACAATAGCAGAAGGACCAGACATTGAGCTGCAGGTGTCAAACTCCAGTTGCCCTGCAACTTTTAGATGTTTCTCTGCTGCACCACACATGAATATAATAATTAGGTCATTAGCAAGGCTCTTGAGAACATATCTACACAAGCAGGAGGTAATCAAGCCATTTCATTTTATTGTTCTGTACCTGTGGCTCATCTAAAAACTGCAGGACAGCGGCCCTTGAGGACTGGAGTTTGACACCCCTAGACGCACGGTGAAATATTTGCGTGGATAATGTCTTTCATTTTTAAACATCGTACGGGGGGAGGGGACTGAAAGAGGAGAGGGGAGAAGGGATTTAACACAGCAAGAGGCTGAAAGCGAGATAGTGTCCTCAAGATGGACAAAAACGAGTAAGTAGACCGGCTAAACAATGAACGAAACACCGACAAGGGAGTTAGTTGCTGTAATTCTTTATGTGTGGTGCCATTTTTAATATAAACATGGAAAGTATGTTTATCATCGATTAGGCAAACGCTGCGGTCTCGGTCTCTGCTAACAGCAGTCCGGTAGGGTCTCCTGAATCTCTGTCGCGCTCGTTTTTTGTTTTTTTTCCATTTAAACCACAGTTGCATGATTAAATGTTTCGTTTAAGTGCATCGATATATGTAGTGCATTGAAATGCGTTTTTAACACAAGGATTTAACCGTGTGCAATGCATGCAAGGATTTCTGCGTCGGTTTTAAAACGCGTTGACACTGAATCTCTCCGATTCATGACATTTATTTTACATTATTCGCCTTCGTTTCACTGGATCTACTTTGTTCGCTGAAATGAAAAAAGCCGGCTCCAAGTCTGAAGGACAACGGTCTTCATTGTCGTGGTGAAACGAGCCCCCCTCTTTTTTTGTCGTGTAACTTACGTAGAACTTGCGCATTTAAATTCACAATGTACTACAATATACATGTTTTTTTTTTTTTTTTGTTTTTTTATCACTGCTTCTGTTAGTTTCAGCTGCGGTAATGGAGGCTGTCATTGCTGCTTCGGGATTGATCTACTTTCTGTTGTCACGTTCATGTTCTCCATACGTTAATGGAGATGTTATGATCGCTGCAAGCGTTCAAACAGAACAAAAAGCTGGACTTCCTTTACGTGTTAAAATAAAAGTAAAACGACCTAACTTGTACTATCAGATAAACAAGCACACATGGGTTGTACGTAAGAAATGAAGCTGTTTTTAGCTTTTTTTCCCCCCTTTTTTTTTGATTGACAAACGAAATTTATAAACAGTTATGACTTGTGTATTTGTTAAAGTGTATTTGTTGCTTAGACCATAAGTGCTACATTGTTCATATGAGAATAATGTAGCAATGTTCACACGTTACTTAATGCAAACTTCATTGAATGAAGGGTTTCTGTGACATTCATCAAAAAATTATGGCAAACCTCGACAAATCAACCTACCATTTCTATTAAATATTCTCACAAATATTATTCTGTCATTACTGAATTAATCAACTTCTCTGATTAAATGTAAATTGTGATACTTTTAAACAGTGCTGCTACCTTGCTGGGTTCCTTCTGAAAAAGTGATTGTAGTTCTCAGCAAGGTTTAATCTGATCTTAGGCGCCTCTAGCAGAAGATATGTGGAAGTTGAATGAATTTGATGAATTTAAAAATCACTCTACCACTGTGAATTCATGAGCGCTTTTAGAAAGCTAAATATGAAGAATTCATTGAAGATTAATAAGAGCTAAACCAGGTATTGAAAAAGTATCTGCCCAGTTTTTTGGGCCCCTTGGTAAATATTTTGTTCCAATTATTGCCTAACATTTGATTATTTCCCTTTCTTATTAATGGTCCTCAAATTAAAGACAGATATTTTTTTTGTCTTTTTTCGATGTGAGCTCATGCTACTGAAAAGCATTGCATATTTTTGGGTTGCCATTTGTCTGGCTGGCAATGGAAATGTTGGAGGAAGATAAGCATTAGAATAACCTCATGCTACCCAGGGTGACAATCTTATAATAATAATGACAAGAAAACTAAATTTAAATTATTTGAATTTAAGGATTGCCTTTGTTGTTTGATTTATGAAATTGTAAAAAATAATGACCTTTGGAATGTCTTATTTGAGCTAAACTAACATGGTGGCTGTTCTGCTAATGTAGAGATGGCAATGTGTATCTTTCTGTCATGTTAAAATTTGAGGGACAGCTTAATTATGGGTATTATTGTTATTGCTCCTTTTTACTCATCAAATTTTATTTATTTATTTTTACATTTTTCAAATTAAATCAGGAAGCATACAACTTTGATATAGTAGGATATATATATGAATTAGTCCAAAAAAAGCAAACAATGTTATATTAGGCTGCGGCCACGATTTGTTTTTGTTTTTTTTCCTCCCATGCCACCAGACCTGTACGAAACAAATAATTAAATGTGGTTTGTATTTACTAATGTGTTATAGGTCCATGTGTTTATCTCAAAATGAATTGTTTTTGTGGTTTCTAAACATCTGACCTGATTTCACTTTTTCAGGTATTTCTAATGAGCCATTTAAACAAGGATGTAAAGGACACAGAATACCGAAATTATTAATGTGATAACAATTTTTATGTTGTCACATCAAAATGTTATTCGTTTATTGGACTAAACGAATTACTGCGATTGGTGCTTCGTGACCTATATTGAGAACTCAACATAAATTTTTAAGACATTTTTTTTTCCCCAGAAGCTTTTGTTTTGAAAAGCTTCTGGAAGCGTCCGGTCTAGCTCCGCGCTGCTCCATTTTTTTTTTTTTTTTCCTTTTGCGGATGTAGTTCCAACGGTGACACGCAGGTGGTGATGGGGCCGAGATCCGCGCGGAGCGATCTCCGCAGCCACAAAGAGACGATATGCTTTTAGCCGGGAGATCCCATTACAGGGGGCACGCGCTTTAAAATGGTTGAAACAAAAGCGTGAGACGCTCCAGACCAGCCTTTTCAGATTGCCGCGACACGGTTTTCCAAAAATCCGACCTGGCTGTTTGCCGCAACTTTTAGCGGACTCACTGGCCAGCCGCGGGGGAAAATGGAGAAGAAAAGGTGGGATTGCTCTGCTCTCCCCAAAGGCTGGAAAATGGAAGAAGTGACCAGAAAGTCGGGTTTGTCAGCTGGGAAAAGCGATGTCTATTATTTTAGGTACTAAACGACCGATAGCTTGAAGTACACCACAGTTGCACCATACACCGAGATTGCGGACGGAAGCAGACAGGAAAATGAGCAGGGTGGTCGGTACCAAAAAAAAAAGAAAAAAAAAGTTTTGCGGGAAAAGGGGAGGGGGTTGTCTGTTTTTGTGGGAGGACAAGCAGGCCACCTCCCCCCCATAAGGAGTCCTTTCAGCCGTACAGGCCTGCCTGGGCCTTAATGGTCAACAAAAGTCAGTGTGCTCTCCGTTAATAATTCTCTCTGTGTCCCACTGAAGTCAAGGTTTGTTCTCATTTAGCAGAGGAGAAGAGCAAGATGAGGAACAGAGGCAAGACAGGGGGGAGGCGGGTCGGTTGTATAGCTTGTGGTAGGCTGACTGTGCAATCATAAAAGTTGACGGTTCTGTGTCATGTTAAGATGCATTTGCATGAGATATGAGCACGAATCCACCCACCGTGTTTCTTTGTTCATTGATCAGGCTAGAGGTACTGATGCTCCTTGTAGGTGCAGCTGCAGTGTTTCTATTGTAAATACTAGATGTTAGTTTCGCCATCTTTACTTTGTGTTCATTCATATATGGTGTTTTTTTTTTTTTAAACATTGTTCTGAATAATTGTTTTTCATCATGATTTCTGATTAGTATTACTAAAATTGCTCTTCATTAGACAAAAGGACTTGAGTTTTTTTTTTTCATTAAAAAATGCATTCATTTCTGTGATTTCAGCATCATTGCTCGTCTAGATGTGTAAAATGCTTTAGTTGCACGTTGTGGTTCCATGTGTGGATGTGATGTCTTAATCAGATAAGCCTGTGTTTTGTTATTTTTTTCTTGTTTTTTTTTTTTTTGTTTTTTTGAGCAACAGTTTGTATTAATACAGTCATATTTCTCGTCAGTCCATCTGGGAAGAAGTTTAGGAGCAAGCCTCAACTGGCCCGTTACCTCGGTAACCAGATGGACCTCAGCTCCTTTGATTTTCGAACGGGGAAGATGCTAATGAGCAAACTGAACAAGAACCGCCAGAGACTGCGATATGACAACAACAACCAGAACAAGGTGAGGCGATTTAATTTGATGCACACAAAATAAAAATATACATGCATGCTCAAACATATACATACACACACACCCCACTGAGTTATAGATGAATGTCTCTTAGCAAGTTGCAAAGACAAAAACCACACCAAGCTTATGGGATAGTTCTGGCTAGATAGTTGACCCATCTTCCGAGCAAATGCTTCGCTTTAAAGCATTTATAATTCATGTATAATTCATATATAATTCAGGACAGGGCTTCCCAGAATCTTTTCAGGAGCTGTCCTTTTTCTTAAATCAATCTTGATGTGTTTGCCATCAGTGTCCTGTCTTAGTTGAGATTAGATTTAAAAATCAGGAGGGTATATCTATTTTTTTTTAAATTTTTTATTTGTTTTTTTTCTTCAGCAAATTAGCCCATAGCATGATGCTGCCACCATGATGCTCAGCAGTATTCATAAATTTCAAAGCATTTCCTTGACTTTTCAAACATTCTTATCGTGGACAAAAAGTTCAATAAATTTTTCATCTGACCATAAAACTTTGACTCTTGTGGGCATTTGGCTTGTTCTCTGATCCTTTTTAATTCATTTTTTCCCCCTTTTTTTGGCTGGGACAGATGGTTGATACTTGGACATAGTTAGGTGTTTCACTAGGACAGATAAAGGATCCCAAACACACATCCAAACTTAACAGGCAAAGGAGGTGCAACAAGCAGTGGGACTTTTTTTCTCATAACAAAATATGTGAATATTTGATTATTTGACACAACAGTTTTGTCTTTTTAAGGACCCTCTTCATATCACAATTGTACTGAAGGCGTGGTAAGCCAGGCAGTTTTAAGTGTTTGTTAACACTCAGCCTGAGAATAGGTGTCCTGTGTTCAGACCCACCATATGCAAAATACCAGCAAGTTGAGACACAGTGATGCAACTGTAATGCAACACTCTTCCTCAACTGTCACTCAGAAAAGGTTTTTTTTTTTAATGCAAATTAGTTCTGCTTATTCTCTAAGCGATGTTTACTTTTAAGTGGACTGTTGTAAGTGTAAATATGCCGTGTGATCAAGTTTCATCCCTTTTTTCACTGAGCTGCAAACCAAACATTATTGCGGCTAAAACCTCATTTCCAAACTGATCACTTTCCTCTCAGATTTTTGTTGCATTACTTAGAGAGTCCAAATCAGCCTTGATCAATAATTCTTTCTATATTCGCCGCTCTTCTCATTTCCCAGGGCAAACCTGACTTGAACACGTCGCTGCCAGTAAGACAGACGGCCTCCATTTTTAAGCAGCCTGTTACAAAGGTTACCAACCATCCCAACAACAAAGTGAAGACGGATCCTCAGAAAGCCGTCGATCAGCCCCGACAGGTGAACAGCCCCCAGTTATTATAGTAACCAAACCAGAAAGACCGATTTCACACACCGTAATGTGATGCATTAGGTGTCGGAAGGGGTAAAAGTTTATTTTTGAATTCCCTGTATTGTGAAATGACATCTTGAAATGGGAACATTTTTTTTTTCTTTCTTTCTTCCCCTCCGCCCCAACCCCCCAGCTTTTCTGGGAGAAAAAGCTCAGTGGTCTTAACGCGTATGACATCGCAGAGGAGCTGGTGAAGACAATGGAGCTGCCTAAAGGCCTGCAGGGTAAACCGCTCAGTCCATTAACCAGAGCGATAGCATTTCTGGAGAAAGTCGTCCTGAAAATGTCTGACGACTCTTCTGCAGGTGTCGGCCCGGGCTGCACGGACAAAACGCTCCTGTCGGCTATTGCGAGCGCCCTGCACACGAGCGCTGCTCCGATCACAGGCCAGCTGTCTGCGGCGGTGGAGAAGAACCCGGGCGTGTGGCTGAACACTGCCCAGCCGCTCTGCAAAGCCTTTATAGTCACAGACGAGGACATCCGGTAGGTTGTTGGTACCAAAACGACCACACTGTTAAAGCTTCAGACCGATTAATTACTACAATTAAATTTCAAACAAACAGTCAGATCTGAAATTGCTTCCTGGTGAAACGTTGGCATTGGTCATTTTCAGAGACATACAGTTAAAAAAGGGGAAATATCAGCTGGACTCTGGGAACAATGCTGCTTGTTTTACGTTTATGATTTCCATTTAATATGTCTGGGCACAGTAATGCTTGTAATCCAGCCAAGTTTGCTGTAACCTGATTGCTTGTTGGCAATACCTCCAACGACCACAACGTCTGTGCAGAAACGCAGCATCTGCTCTGAGGTCCAACTGTCGCTTCCTAACGACTTCCTGTTGCGCTTGTGTGCAGGAAACAGGAGGAGCTGGTCTACAGCGTCAGGAAGAGGCTGGAAGAGGCGCTGATGGCCGACATGCTGGCCCACGTGGAAGAGGCCGCCATCGAGGGGGAGCCCCCAAAGGACGAGGGCAACGGCAGCGAAGACATGGAGACCGTATAGCACAGGTAGCAAAGGCACTGACAAGGGCCCACAGGGGGACTGTGCCTTTAAATTCATGCATACGCCTTTAAATATTTACATCAGCAATATTATCAGATACAGCAACTCAAAGTAGTTCACAATTGGGGAAATGGAAGAAAAAATATTTTTTCACTTTTACAATTTTTATTGTATTTTTTTTTTACGAACAATCTGAAGTGTGGCATGCATTTTTTAAAAAAAATTTATTCAGCCCATTTTTACTGAGTGCAACCAATTAATTTCAGAATTCATTTAATTAGTAAACTAAAATGACCTTTTTCACAGTGCCATAATTTGAGACATTGAATTTTGGGTTTCTGTTACCTGCATGTATAAACATCAAAATTACAAAAGAGGTTTGGAATTAATCACTGTTTGATTCTACATAATATGTGAGAACTGGCAAGAAATGCATTATTTTTATGCAATCTGAATGTTTTTTAGATGTGCTGAGACCATCCTGCTCATTTGTACCATGTAACAGTGGTGGCATCATGGTGTGGGGATGCTTGTCCTCTGCTGGGAAGCTGATCAGAGTTCATCTAAATTTAGGACAATTTTGGAAGATAACTTTTTTTTTTTTTTCATAAAACTTTGACTTGAATACATGTCACATTTTTACAGAACGTTATAAAGAAAATGTATCATTTAAAATTTTGGACCATTTTGTTTCGATATTTGACACGAATCCTAATAAAACACTTTGAAATCTTTGCATCTGTTTAACTATAAGTTAACAGATGCAACAAGTGGAAGAATCAGATTCTGCTCAATTAAATGGCATCCAATGTAAACACTCCCTAACTCCCTGGTGATTGTTTCTCCTGGCAGGTTGTTGTGAAGACCGATTGGATTCATTTACCCGCCCCCACCCGTAAACACGAGTGTTAACCGTAGGATTTCCATTCCAGTGCGGCCCTGAAGAAAATGGTCCAGACTAGGCGTCCACTCACTCCAGAAGACCCTCGGCAGCCGTTTTACCACCCGTGATTGTCTCCATTAAGTGGGACTCTGACTGTATTTATGAGCGCAGATGATTTTTAATTAGTAAAACAGACAACTATGAATGACTTAAATATATTCAATATAATTTCCTTACAATGTGTCAAAGATGAGTGTTTAGTATTATATTTTTTACTAAAATGTCTCGGATGGATTTGTTTTTTTGTTTTTGTTTTTTTTTTGTTTTTGTTTGAGACAATCATGTCAGATCCAAATGGCTCAGGTCAGCAGACAGCCGGCGTGTTTGCCCCTTTTGTTCTGGGCACCTTTTGAGGCGAATGTTTTTTGTACTGTACTGCATCCGTTTTTGGAAATTTAAATGAAGCTTATCTTGTCATATTTTGTATTTAAATGTCTTGTTGAAATCATGCTGGGTGTTGGTTTGAGAAAAGCGGTGTGTTTTGAATTTTTTTTTTTTTTTTTTTTTCTTTTAGCTTTCAGAGCATTTAGTGGTTTGGTTTTGCTTATTTTTTGTTTTTCATCACCAAAATGAGTGTTTAGAAACATTCAACAGTGCTTTTATACATTTTTTTTTCTTGTAAAGCATCTGTGTTGTCACACAGTCGCCGCCTCTTTTAAAAATTCATGCACAAAAGCGGCGACGACAGATGGGATAGTTTTTAATCCATCACTTTCCAAGGAGAAAAGGTTTTACAATTTCTGTGTTGGCACACAACGTCCAGCTGGAATCATGAGATGCCGTCACCCAACCTGAGCAGGCTGATTGCTGTAATGTGTTAAAGAAATAAAACTTGCCACTGTGTTACCAAACCTCTGCAGTTTGTTCTTATGCACATTTTACTGAGAGTACAGTACAAATGTGTGGGGAGTTGATTGGGACTAATTGTGAAAAGCTAACAGAATGTAGTGCATAATTGTGGTGTTTTACATAATAAAAATCTGAAAAGTGTGTCAGGCATTTGTTTTTTTTTTTAAACCAGAAATCATTTTGCTTCAGTCAATTGCTACATAAGCTCAAACTAAGAATTGTGTTGCTCTCTTGTGCTGGAGTTTTAAAGATGACATGTATTCTGGATATTTTTATTTTTTTTGGTCTGGACTTTGACTGGGCCATTCTAGTACATTGTTTGATTAGTCACAGAAAGGAAGTTTCAATGAGTCTGTTCCTTAACACACCTGAAGCGGAGTGACATGTTGATGAGGGAACTCATCCATTTGATTCAGGTGTCCTTGAATGACACTGCCCTGCAAGTTTTGGATGAATCTCTGCTCCAACACACCTGAATCAAATAGTTGGCCAATGAAAAACCTTTGCAAAAACTTGCTGACTTTTGAAGACAAGTTGTCTTTGTTTTTGGTGGCCTTTAGAGTAAAATCGGCTACATAGAAATCCATGGCAAAAATTACTTATATTGATTAAAATTACATTTTTTAGTCCATCTCCTAAAATCGCAATGTGGTTGAAATGTGACAATATGTGAAAAAGTTAAGTTGGTAGGTCAGTCAAGGACCTTGTAGATGTCCTCAGTTTAGCAAATAGGTGTCACTGAGAGGGGAAAAAAGAAAAAGAAATACCCCGAGCTGCTCCTCCTGAGTGTGATTTATCAATCTTTGTTCATCCATTTGCTGCAGATTAACAGTTAACCCGCTCGCCTCTTTATGTGAGCGTGAACAAAGTGCAAAACTGCCGTCAGCTGGACAGAGGCAGGCTGTGAGGAGAGGCACAGGACACCGGCCGCTCCTCGGGCAGGAACATGCAGACCGGGCTGAGGTTTTACAACAAGTCTCTTCACAGATTGGAAAGGATAAAAACATGGCAACTCTGGAGTTATACACAAAGGTGAGCTTATACATATATATTTAGATCTATTTATATATAAATATCTATCAGGCATGCAGTTTAACTTTAATTTGGCTTTCAGAATTAGCCCCTCAGACGACGGGTTGGTGGGATCATTGTTCTTAAAGCTGTTCACTACCTGACTGGTTTCAAATTACTCTGATATCTGCAAAGAGTTTAAATGTATCTGTTGGAGCAAATAAATAAATGAATGTCGCTGGTGAAGAATAGTTAAACATACAGGCAGTTGAGAGAGAGGATGACCAGTGTTAATTTTTAACACCGTTTAAGAGCTTTTTGTGCTGATGGGTGTCAAATGAGCAGCCTGGGTGGGGCGGCATAAGAGTTTAATTCAGAAAAAAAGTGAATAAAATAATTTTAAAAAATCTGATTATAAAGATGTTTTCTCAACTGATGTTTGGATTGTTTTCCTGCAGAATGTGTTTGTTTTATAAATGGTTCTATAGTTACACACCTGTCTATCATGTTGTCAGGGGGCAGGTGTGTGGGTGCCTGACCCAGAAGCAGTTTGGGTCTCAGCCACTCTCCTGAGGGACTACAAACCTGGAGACAAACAGCTCTTGCTGCAACTCCAGAATGGAAACGTGAGCCAGTTTCCCTCATGACTGTCCTTGTCTTTCTAAACTTAAGTTTGTCACTAAATACAAATTGATTTGCAGCACTGATGATCTCCAACTCAATCTGCTCTTGATAGGAACTCCATTACTCTGTGGACTCCACGTCCGATCTCCCCCCGCTGGGGAATCCCGACATCCTGGAGGGGGAGAACGACCTGACGGCTCTCAGCTTCCTGCACGAGCCTGCTGTACTACACAACCTCCAGGTCCGCTTCCTGGACTACAGCAGCATCTACACATACTGTGGTGAGACTAAAGAATGACCAGAAGGCGGCAGAAGCATTTCAGGGAATGTTATGTTTGATAGATAAACTCTAACAGGGCTGCACGGGGTGAAGGAAGATCGAAGAACTTTTCGAGGGTAATAAAAACAGCGGCCTGCTCCTGGGTGCTTCTGTTTGTGTTGTTACAGCCCATAATAACGCCTCCAAATCATAAACTCAAAGGTTAAGACTCGGAGGGAACGCCCACATCCTCACAGTTTGCAAAACGTTTAGAAGATGTGGTTAGAGGATCCTGAGAAAGGTGATGTGGGAGAAATATTCATTCAAAATCAGAGTTATGATTTGAACATCAATTTGTTTCTCACAGGCAGAATAGATAAAGCAGTTGCATGTTTTACTGTACTTTGCTGGGATTTTATGTCACATCAGGCTGAATCAGATGTATGGAGTAAATCTGAGAACAACAATTTCACAAGTCCTGTCATGTTTTCTAAGTAGTATTTAGGACTGGACTTTGACTAGGCCATTCTAACACATTGTGTTTGGGGGGGGAGGGTGTAGAACAATTTACCATTTTTCTTTCACTTCACTTTTCTGCACTATTTTGCATTCACCTCTGATCTACATGGATATCATCGCAACTAGAATCAAACGAAGTTTTATAGTTTGTTACGCTGAAGATCTTGAACAAGTGTTTAAGCTTTGCTTTACCTTTTTAACTAAAACCTAACTTAATGAATCGATCTATTTTACAATCTTGTCCTCAGAATGGCACCTTGAAGGTCTTGAAGGTTTCCTTCTCTGCCTGTCCTTGCAGGTATTGTGTTGGTGGCCATAAATCCCTACGATCAGCTGTCCATATATGGCGAGGAGGTAATAGACGCTTACAGCGGCCAGGACATGGGTGACATGGAGCCTCACATCTTCTCTGTGGCCGAGGAAGCATACCGCACCATGACCAGGTGAGAGGTCAAGGAAGTGAAGACGGGTTCGGTTTTTGTGACGGCTCTTAATCGATAAAGACGATTCACAGCCCCCAGCTCCTTTTAACAGCGGGGGACATCAGCTTATTTGGGGGTGGGGGGGAGGCAAGATAAATATGTAGCAATAACAATATTACTCAAGTAAAAGAAAAAGGTACAGTCCAGTAAAACTATTCGTGTAAGTACCGGGCCTGACTATTTAGAGATTTGGAATGTGTTTGTGATTTTTGTTTGTTGAAGCACTTTGACTCTTAAAATGTGCAATGTGAACACTGCTTTGTGCTCAGGGAAGAGAGGAATCAGTCCATCATCATCAGCGGGGAGTCCGGCTCTGGAAAAACAGTTTCAGCCAAATTCACCATGCGGTATTTTGCGGTGGTCGGAGGAGCGGCTCAACAGACCAGCGTGGAGGAGAGGGTGCTGGCTTCAAACCCCATTATGGAGGTAAATGGGGGGGGGGAAACAGTTTCACCCTCAGATAAGTTGGCTTTTCTTTTTTTTTTTATGTCACGCCTCTGTTTTGTTTTGTAGTCCATAGGGAATGCTAAAACCACCCGGAATGACAACAGCAGCCGCTTTGGGAAGTACATCGAGATCGGTTTTGGTAGAAAGGGGGACATCATCGGGGCAAACATGCGGACCTACCTGCTGGAGAAGTCGAGGGTCGTCTTTCAGGTGGGATTCTTCACCTTGTTGCTGATTCTAAAAAGTCTAAATGATGCAAACACTCATGAGTTTTTTTTCTGTTTTATTTCCTTTTTTTCTATGTGCAAGGCGTCATCAGAGAGAAACTACCACATCTTTTATCAGCTGTGTGCAGCCAGAGACCTGCCTGAGATGAGATCACTCAGACTGGGTGGGCCCCTGTTCACAGTGCTTCTGATGCGATTCCTGCTCCGCTGATGGACTGACGTGTTTTTGATTGGTTTACTTTAGAGCCACCTGAATATTTCCACTACACCAAACAGGGAGGGGAAATGCAGATTCCCGGCACGGACGACCTGTCGGACCTGGAGCGAACTCGCAATGCTCTCACCGTCCTCGGTATTCTCTGCTCTTAAAGTCGCACGACTGTGTGAACATAAAAGTTCAACGACATGACGGAGAAACTCCATCTTTGTTGCGCTGAACTCTGCAGGTGTGCATCCTGAGCAGCAAACGGAGCTCTTCAGGATCCTGTCGGCTGTCTTGCACCTGGGAAACGTCAACATTCAAGCCAGCGGCAGAAGCGCCGACAGGAGTTACATCAGCGTAATCATTGTTCTCCATTTTCGTTCTCCTACTTTATGTTCTAATTCATTTACGGTCCTGTGAAAAAGGTCTTGACCCCCGTTTTGTCACATGTTTTAGACCAGCAAACAAAATTCTTATGTCATATGAAAATAATCTAAATGAGTCAAATGTTTTGATAACTTTTTTGGGGAAAAACCCTATGATAAACCAACCTGGAAACCAGGAAATAGTGCATCTGTAACTTACTGCGCCATTCCACATTTTCAACAACTACTAATTAATATTTTACAACTTTGGAGGGATTTTGACCGACTCTTCTTTCAGGTCCTCTACAATGGAGATTATTTGATTATGAACAGGGTGAGGTCGTCCCAAAGCGTCTCAATCAGATTTTTGTCCAGAATTTGACTGGGCCACTACAAAACCCTCGTCTTATTGCTTCCGAGTTTCTCAGCGGTGGATTTGGTGTGCTTTGGATTATTGCCCTGCTGGTTACCCAAGCAAGGTTGGGCATGAGATTAAAAACTGATAGTCTATTTTTCTGGTGGAGAAAAACACTCATTGTTTCAATAATTATAGCAAATCATCCAGGTCCTGAAACAACTTAGCAGTGAAAGACCACCTCACTACCTCCTTTTAAGGCGTTTATAACAAAATGCTGCGGATCTTATGCGAGATATATTGGTTTATGTTTCCTCCTCAGGCAGACGACCGCTCTCTGGCCGTCTTCTCCAAGCTGTTGGGAGTCGAGGGGTCTCAGATGGCTCACTGGCTGTGCAGCCGCAGGCTGGCGGTGGGGGGAGAGATGCTGGTGAAGCCCATGACCGGTCAGCAGGCTCTAGAAGCCAGAGACGCGCTTGCCAAACACATCTATGGTCAGCTGTTCACCTGGACGGTCCAGCGGCTCAATTCGGCCCTGCGATCGCAGAAGGGGAAGACCAAATCTTTCATAGGAGTGCTGGATATTTACGGGTTAGTGATGAGCTTTGGCTGTTTTGTTTGTGCACAGCAAGAGGTCACATCTTGCTCTGTAATAGTTTGACGAGTCCCTCGTTTTCTTTGTTGGAGCAGGTTCGAGACTTTTGACCAGAACAGCTTTGAGCAGTTCTGTATAAATTATGCAAATGAAAAACTTCAGCAGCAGTTTAATAGGGTGAGTTGCATCACATTTACAAGGCTGTGTTTATATTTTCATGTTTATGCCCTCTTTAGCGTTGCCCTTCTGCCTTTGCAACTAAATGTTCATTCCTTTTATTTTAATTTTACATTTCTACTATAAATAACAATGGATTTTGTGTATAAATAACATGAGCAATACAACATTTAAGGCGGTCCATTCAGTCAATTGACCTAAAATCAGAAGCTCAGCTCAGCTCAGTGTGGGACCTCCAACCACCGTGAAGCTGTGGCAAAAACAGAATAATTTCCGAGCTTCAGCAGATGTCATGGAAATGGGATGAAACATCACAAAGTTTTTTTTACAGATTGTAATGCCTGATTGGATATTTTATGTAGAAATGGCAAAGACTAACGGTGCAGATCATAAATATGCTGTTTTACAATAAATATGGAGTATGTACTGCATTATATACAGGAGCATTTAAAGAGACTTTCTCACAAGTAGCGGAAATATTTTCATGTAACGTGAAATTCAATTTCTATTCATCTGTCTGCCTTCTTTCATCCATTTTATATTATTTTCTGCTCTTGTTCCCTTTTTGCCTCTAATTGTGGTCCCGATATGTTGTAAACCCCCTTGATAGGAGAAGGGCAGGTTTTCTTAAATATGTTGTGCTCATCTGTTCCCTAAGTTTACCATCGTATATCTTTTTCTTCTTTCAAGCACGTCTTCCATTTGGAGCAGGAGGAGTACGTCAGAGAGGAGTTGGCTTGGAACAGGATCGAATTCAGCGACAACCAGGAGTGCATCAATCTCATCGAAGGCCCTCTGGGAATATTTGATCTGTTGGACGAAGAGTGCCGGGTCAGTCTCAGTGTCCGTCTGTCTGCTAATTTGAAAGGAGTCACCATTCTTCCAACTTTATCCCTTTTAATTGTGGCTTTTAGCTCATGACGGTCTCAGTTAACTTCCGTCTCCAAAATATTGGCATCGTTCCAAGTCCTTTCTGGATCTGCAATCCCAATTCTCCCAGTAACTTTGTCACCATTATCCTTTGTACGCAGTGATTGTGAAAAATATTGCAGCAGTGAACAGAAGCAGCTGAAAGTCTCAGTTGTACACGTCAATGAGTTTTACTTGTAAGGGTTAAATTGTTTGTTTGGCCCATAAAAGTCATTTCAGGCCAATGCTACACGTGCTGGATGGAATGTAAGTTTAAAACAAACTAATGAACAATTTATCATTCATTTGGCTCTGGTACTGAAGAAAGAACAACTATCATCAATTAAACATTTGGAAAAAGTAGATACTGATCGATAGAATGTAGTGATTCACAGACTACAGCAGATACGACGGATGGATGGGTCGAGCTTCTTTCTCAATGTATTAATTCACTCTGTTGATGAAATGCTCCAACACAGTTGTCTCTGTCATGGCATGTTTCTTCTCGAATTTCCCAGATGCCGAAGGGGTCTGACGAGAACTGGGCCCGAAAGCTGTACGACCAACACCTGAGCAGCAAACCCCACCCTCACTTCGGGAAGCCCAGGATGACAAACAGCGCCTTCATTGTTTTCCACTTTGCTGACACGGTAAGGAAGGAGATGCTCCATCCTTGATGTGGAGCTCCAACTGTTCCCAACCGCATGAAACTCAACATTTTATAATGAGTTTTTAAATAAATATATTTTAAAATATATTTCTTCCCACAAATCAGGTGCAGTATGAATGCGGCGGCTTTCTAGACAAGAACCGAGACACGGTGTTTGAGGAGCTCATTAACATTCTCAAAGCAAGTCAGGTAGACACCTGGTCAACACCGAAGTCAAACAATGATGCGTGTTTTCTTGGTAAACGATGCCACCATGTTCTCTCTCTGTGTGTGTGTGTGTGTGTATGCAGTCTGAGCTGGTGGCTGAGCTGTTCCAGCAGCAGGGAGGCGCTCCGTCTGTGGCCAATGGGAGCGTTCGCTCAGGAAAAAGAGCCGCCAGAGAACACAAGCTGACTGTAGGCTTCCAGGTGAGCTATTTTTATTTATTTATTTTTTTTAATTGATTTTTTTTAAGCATCAGCCTCATAGTAATTGCTTTTATTTATTTATTTATTTTTGTCAGTTTCGTCAGTCCTTACAGATGTTAATGGACACCCTGAACAGCACCACTCCTCATTATGTGCGTTGTATTAAACCCAATGACCTAAAAGCAGCTTTTATGTGAGTCTGTGCTGTCATCTGATCACACCAAACAAAGCATTTGTGCATATGTATTCCTCTTTTTTTTTGTCTTTGCATGCACTTATAAAGCCCATCCTCCACTGTTTACAGGTTTGACCCACAGCGGACGGTGCAGCAGCTGAGAGCTTGTGGGGTTCTGGAAACTATTCGCATCAGCGCAGCCGGTTACCCATCCAGGTGCTGCACACTTAGTTAGTTGATCTCACTCTTTGCAAATAAATGAAATGGTGAAACACCAGAGACGAAGTGAAAGAGATTATCACAAGTGAAAGAACGTCAAAACCTTCCATATTTTTAACATTTGAAGTTAATTTCTATCAAATATGCGTTTTGCTTTATATCTGCATTCAGATGGACATATGAGGAGTTCTTCAGCAGGTATCGTCTTCTCCTTCGAGGAGCCCAGAGCCAGGATCAGGCTCAGGCCTCGTGCAGACGATCGCTGCCTCAGCTCATCCCAGACACCGACCAGTACTGCTTCGGAAAGACCAAAGTGTTTTTCCGAGCGGGTCAGGTGGCTGTCCTGGAGAGGCTGAGGTCTGAGCGACTGCGTGTCGCTGCTGTGACCATCCAGCGCCGCGCCAAAGGCTGGTTGGCTCGGATCAGGTACAGCAGGATCCTCTGGGCGGCCGCTACCATCCAGAGATTCACCAGAGGAGCTCTGGCCAGACGGTGAGCAGAAATGTTTATTATTAAGCTTCTAACTCTCTGAACTTCCTCAAAAGCGAATATCTGAACACGGTGCCTTACAGAAGGAGTCACACCTCTAGAACCGTTTCATCTGGTTTTGGTTGAGAGCCACAATCTTTCTTTGGGAGTTTAGGTGACAGACCAACTCAAAGTTGTGAAGTGAAAGCAAAACTATTGAAGAATTCAAAAGGTTTTCACAAATAAAAATCTTAAAACTTTTGTACGTTTTGTTTTTAGTCCCCTTTGGTCTGATAAACCTAAAGAAAAAAAAAAGAGGGGGGGAAATTAACTGAAAGTTTACCTGTAATCTCTGTTTAAAGAAATGTTATGTGAAGGCCACAGAGGTTTGATGGAGGACATTATCAACCTCAGCTGCCATTGCAGGAATGGAAATAATTACTCCCAAGAAGCCAAAAGTCCTATTTTCTGGGGGAGCTGCAGATGTCAACAGCTCAGGTGGGGAGGGTGTAAAACATTAGTTCTGCTTTAATGGAAGCAATACAAGAAAATATGTACTTCACACTAGAAATGTCTCTATTAAAAGTGACCAATACTTGATCAGCATGGCTGAGCTTCATATCTGTTTAAAGCAATTTATAGTGTCATCATAAAAAAAAAAAAAAAAAAAAACAAGCATGGACCTAAGAGGAGAAATGAGCAGCTTATATATAATGTCACAAAATTCTTATGTTTTTATGCAAAGACAAGTCGGTGTGTTTTTAAAAATAAATAAATAAATCATAGTGACCTGCATTCACATTCAGCAACTAGCAAAATGATACTTTTTTTCAGTATTCATTTCCTTTTTCCACTTTTAGTAAATGGCCAGTTTGCTAGCCGAAACCAATGCATGTCTGAAAACCTTTTTGTTGTCTACAGTGTGTGTTTGTGTGTGTCTGCAGGCGGGCTATGACTCTGCGCTACACGAAGGCTGCCGTAGTGATCCAGAAGACGTACCGGATGGTGGCGGTCAGGCAGCTCTTCCTCATGATTCGAGACGCCACCGTCACCATCCAGGCCTTCACCAGGGGGACTGTGGCCCGCCGCAGATACAGACAGGTCAGCATTCAGTGTTTTTATGTATCAATACTTAAGTAGATTTAATTGAGAGTTCTTTCAACTTTTACTACACTGCAGTTTACATTAAATATGTACATTCTTCCCCACTGCATTTCTATAATGTGTTGCGTTACATTCATGTAACATTGTGTTTTTCAAATTTGCTCAAGTATTAAAATAATCAATTAGCTCAATATTTGAGCTAACTAAAAAAAAAAAGTCCCTATTTTGAAAATGGTGTCAGGAAAATTAAATATTATACTCTATTGGCCCTTTACAAAGTTGAATATGCAGCATTTGGTAACACTTTGACGGGGTGTGCATACTACGGACATGACGCTGTTATAAACATGACACAACAGCTGTCATGAAGGTGAAGACGTTTTCATCAATGTTTAGTACTGTTGTCATGAAGTGTCATTCTATAAATAATGGCAATTTTAATGCAAAGTTGAGAATTTTAATGGACATTTAATGCAGGTTTTAAATTTGCATTAAAAGTGTCATTTACAGAGTCACACTTCACAACAACAGTCGCAGACGTTCATAAGGACTCCTTCATGTTCATGACAGCTGTTAGGTTTGTAAGACTGACATGACACTGTCAGAAAGTGTATTTTTTTTAACTGTGCTGACAAACTGGAGTGGAAATAATGAGTGCTAAGGTGTCTAGTGTTGATGATTTTATTATTTTTTTTTTTTGTCAGCCAGGCAACTTTTGCTGCAGTTAAAATAATTTATTTATTATTTTAGCTTTGTGCTGAATGAAAACTTTCACAGGTATAATCATCCCTCTTTCTTATTTAGCCTGGTGGCATTTAACTCTGCAGGTCATCCCTGAAATAAACTGTTTCAGAGAGTAAATACAATAAAAAGATACTCTACCTGCAGTATTGTTCATTAAAATGACACTATTGATGTATTAAAGAGAATATACGTATGTAGCCCTTTCCATTGGAGAATACATTCAGCAAGTACTTTTACTTTCAGTACTAATTGTCTTTAAAAGCAAATATTTGCTTTTACTTGAGTAAAAGTACATATGAACAGACAAAAATGTACTCTAGTAAAACTCTTTTTACTTAAGTCCGGTGTTTGAGCGCCGTCTCCACCACTGAGTTGCACATCTGGCTTTAAACAAGTGAAAACCTTTTGCTTTGCCCCTCAGCTGATAGCGGAGCGGGCCGCCGTGCTGCTCCAGGCAACGGTGCGTGGCTGGCTGGCGAGGCGGGCGTACCGGCGGGTGCGTGCCGCAGTCATATTCATGCAGTGCTGCGTTCGCCGCAAGGCCAGCAGGAGGGAGCTGCTGAGGCTGAAGGCCGAGGCCCGCTCCGTGGAGCGGTACAGGGAGCTCAACAAGGGCATGGAGGTCAAACTGATGCAGCTGCAGCTCAGAGTCGACCAGCAGGTGGGTCACGGAGAGATCCGATTTCTCAACATAAAAATCTGCCGGATTAGCGATCTGGTTTCGTCATGTTTTCTGTGTGTGGCAAGGCGAGGGAGAGCGCCGCTCTCAGAGAGACTCTCCACACGGAGCGAGAGGCTGCCAGCTCCGAGCTGGAGGCTTTGAGGAGGATCATCCAGAAACTAGAAAACCAGAAAGCGGAGAAGCCACCGCCTTCCCCGGCGGTCAGTGAGAAGGAGGTGGAGGAAAGGAGGAAAGCGGAGGAGAAAGCCGCTCAGGAGATCCTTCGACTCACACAGGTGAAATGATCCAAATGAAACTACAGGAGACAAATTCCTACATTCGTCTTGTATTGGTTGCACTGCAAAAACACAAAATCTTACCAAGTATTTCTGACCTGGTTTCTAGTGCAAATATCTTAGTACACTCAAAATAAGACAAATGGAACTTGCAAGTAACTTTTTAGCATGATGTTAAGAGTTACTTGTAATTTAGTTTTTGTCTCATTTCAAGTATACTAAGACATTTGCACTAGAAACAAGGTCAAAATACTCATTTTCAGTTTTTTGCTATTTCTCTTGATTTTATTGCTTATATAATTTTTGAAGGCGGTGCAAGCGTTGCAGAAAGACAAGGAGAACATCAACAAGGAGAAGGAAAATCTCACCGCTCAGCTCCACGAGAAAGAGAGAACACAAAATGGTGCGGCTCCACTTCTCCTCTCTGCATTAATCACTGCCTTGCCACAGCTTTGAACACTTTTTTTTTTGTTTTGGTTTATCATCTTTACATATGCAGAGTGTGTACAAAAGGCCGTGCTGGAGGCCAGTGCAGCTCTGCAGTCAGAGCTGGATGAGGAGAAGATGAAGTACCAGGGTCTCCTGAGGGAACTCACCAGACTGGAGCAGAGATACGACAACCTGAGGGAGATGAATCTGCTCTCCGAGGTCCAGAGCTGCACCTAAATGAGACATTATGCTATTAGTCCGGCTGGATAGTTTCACTTCTATCCCTCTGTCTCGTCCCAACGCAGCGCTCCAGGGGACACAGAAGGACCGACTCGGCTCAGAGTCTGATCTTCGAGCCGCTCTCTCCAAGCTCCACTCCGCTGTCGCCCCAGTCTCTCACCCCGCTCTCGGGGTCCCCCTTCGCGTCGGCGTTCCCATCCCCGGAGGAGAAGCGCAGGATCAGCGTGACGTCCCCCGCTCTGGAGAGGAGGATCTTGGCGTGGAGCCCGGAGCCGCCGCTGGTCAGGAAACGCCCGAGAGGGAGCGAAGCTTTTGTTTTAAACTCGCGCAGGATATTTTGTGACGACACACGGACGTGTTTGACAGGATCAGTTGATGGAGAAGACGGACGTGGCCAAAGACCCGGCAGTGAAGAAGAAAGGAGAAGACCTTGAGTACGCTTATGATGCCGTACGAGTGGCCAACAAGTCAGTCCTTCCTCTGTCGCTTCACGTACTGATAACCTTTACACTTTTTCACATTTTGTCACGTTATAGCCAGTGGATTTTACAGGTATTTCATATACACACCTATCTATACCAACTTTACCCATTTAGAATTTTTTTTTCTCCTAATTGATCTTTGTAATATTCCATTTTCTGCTTAATGACAAAGTTTTATGCCTGGAATTCATTCAGGGCTCTGATGGTAAGCAGTGTTGCATACAGATGCGTGCCAAACTTTGAGGTTTTATCTGTAGAAACGATGTATAATTTTGCCTCCACTTCACAATTATGCTCAACTAAAGAAATGTATTATAGGTTTGCAACAAAATGTGAAACAGTTCAGTAGGTATCAACACTTTTTTTTTTTTTTTTAAAGTGACTCATGCATCATGACATTTTCAGTGAAGACGTTTAATCTGCCCTGGTCTCTGTCAGGTTTCTGGAGAGCCAGCTGCAGAAGCAGAAGACTGAGTGGAAGGACGAACTCGAGGATCTGAGGAACCAGCTCAGTCAGAAGATCTGTTCTGGTTCCTCTCCAAAGAAACGGGTGAGGATTCACCTACGTCACCTCTGCTGAGAATGTAATCTAGTCGTTTAAAGCAGCAGTGGTATTGGTCAATTTTTATTTTGAGATCCAAGATCTCGTTTACCAGAGATATCTGTAACAAAGAGCAAGTTTAAGATGAGATTTTATTTTTTTATTTTTTATTTTCATTGACCACGTTTCCTTATTTATGTTCAGATTTATCTATACTAAACCATAAATGTCAAACGGCGATCAGATTCTGGTCAGTTATGGCATTATTCAAAGATTTTTAAACATGATGGTGAAGCGTGATTCTCCTGTTGTGACTGAACTACAACAAACTCAATCCTCAAGCTAAATGAATATTTCTCCCATTAGGATTTGTGGCAGCTGCTGGAAGCCAGAGAGTTTGAGTGCATGAGGCTGCGGAGGGAGCTGAAGGAGCTGAGGCACACGGCGACTCTGAGACACCTGCTGACGCAGGGTGAGTCTTCACCTGAGCTCTGAACCCTACATGAAGTAAAATCACTTAAGTTGAAGCAAATCTATGGTCCTGTGTCGTCTTCTCCATTTGCACTTTTTTTTTTTTTTATTAATTTTTTAAAAGTTTTCTCTCACATTCTGGTGAAGTTTTCTTTTGTTTCCAGTTTCCCTATCGGCTCCAGCCACAGAGACGTTCTTTGCTGCTCGGCCGAAACCAGCAGCCGTCGCCGGTTTGCTGGAGTGCAGGAAGAGAGACGAAACCAAACTCATCAAGAACCTCATCACAGGTGAGCTCCGTTTCATCCAGCACCTTTCAACTCATTTTTAGAAGCAGAGTGTAGATGATGGATCACTGTAGGACATGTTTGGTTAATTCTCTTAAACCTTTATTTTATTTTGAAGAAAAATAAATAATTGTATATGAAGTCCTATGATTGTGCATTTTTAAAATATAATTTTGAACTTTAAATATTGAATTTTACACCTCAGTGTACTGTGAAACCACTTGTTTTAGTAGTTTCATTTTTTTCTCTCTTTTACATACAATGTTCTTATGTGCCAGGTTTCCCTTCAGTCCAAACAGAACCCGTTTGTGCAGCTGCATGACAATAATTTGGTCACATTTATTAAACTCCTCTCCGATCCTCTCGCCGTCCCGCAGACCTCCGCTCTGAAGGCGCGCTGGCTCTGCCTCCCGGTTTGCCGGCCAGCGTGATCTTCCTCTGCGTCCGTCAGGCCGACTGCAGCGGAGACCAGGCTCGCGCTCGCTCGCTCTGCAGCGCCGCCCTCGCCGCCATGAAGGCCGCTCTCAAGGTAACCGGAGCTCTGATTGCTCTGCGAGTGCCAGAAGGGAGCAGTGAAATGTACTTGTAGAGGCAGATCCCATCAAGTTGGGTGAGGGAGGGACCTGCAGCTAACTTTCAAACACTTGGAGTAATGAAATGTTTTATAAACATTTTATGAAATGTTTGATTGGTGTGATCTTGTTCTAATGGTGTTTTCCTTCTTCAGAAGCAAACCTCTGATCTCGATATGACTGCTCTGTGGCTGAAAAATGTTTATCTTTTGCACGACCTGTTGAGCCAACATTCTCCAAAACAGGTAGCCGACACCTGCTGGTCATTTTCAGTTTCCTGACTGGACATGTGTTTTTTTTTTTTTTTGTTTGTTTGTTTTTGTTTTTTTCTCCCCAATCTGTACATGCAGTCTGGTTGTGGTTTCCATAATATCTCTTCTGTGTTTAACTTGTCAGAGCCTGGACTCGGATGAGCTTGTTTCTATGACGACCGACCTGAGCGACTTGATCCGCTCCCTGAGTGTCCTTTGTATCCAGGCCTATCAGCAGCTGCTCTCCATCACTGAGACGCAGCTGCAGAAACTCATCGGTAACTCTGCGGTGACCTCATGCCGGTGTTGCTGATGCTCTTCCCTCCACTAAACCGTTGTAACTCCCTCTCCCTTCTCGTTCTCCGCCTCAGTCCCGGCCCTCCTGGAGAGCGAGACCATCGCCGGTCTGTCCGGCTCGGCGGTGAAGCTGGTCGTCTCCAGGAAGCGGGCGGGCTCAGACCCTCGACCTCTCGCCGCCGACGCTCCCACCATGGCGTCTGTGCTGAGGGAGCTCGGAGCGCTCCACACCGCACTGAGCCGCCAGGCTCTGCCCCAGAGTTTGGCGGAGCAAGCTTTCCGCCAGGTGACCTACCTCATCTGTGCCTCTGCGCTCAACAACCTGCTGCTGAGGAAAGACATGTGCTGCTGGACCCGTGGCATGCAAATACGGTACATGGTCGCAAATAAATGCCCCACCCTGGGCTTTTTAATCCATTTAGTAACTTTAATGTCATTAATTATGTAAGGAAAAAGACAGGGGTATAGGTACATCCTTACTATGTCAGGTAAACTTAATTCAACTGCTAAAGTCAATACAAAGTTAGTACATAATGGTGAATTTTACTATTTAAAATAAAGATATGAGAAGTGTGAAGCGCCTTAAGTATTCAGCCCCACTAAGTTAATATTTTGGTGTAAATCTCTACCAGCTTTGCTCATTTAGGCAGGGATCCTTTTGCCAATTCATCTCATGAAATTCACTGTCATCTGTGAACTCAGCTTCTACTGTTCAAGAATACATTTTTTTATTTATTGTCATACCATCTTACTTGTTTACTTGTTGTGGTACAAAAAATCGGACTTGAGATCCAAAAATTACATTTTGGCCCCGTCTAACCTGAGCAGCTGAGCAACTTAAAAAAAAAAAAAAAAAGACTTGGAGTTGCCTACTGGTTTTCTTGTAAACAGATTCGTCCGCCTGAGCATTACTCATAACTGAATGTAATCACATAAATTACATTCAAGTTTGTGGTCGGAATGTTGAAATAGAGATGCATTCAAGGCCAAATGTTGAAATGGGACATCAAATTAACCTGTAGGCTGTGACTAATCTTTCACAGCAGTAACTTTAACTCCCAAAGCAGGGCACTTTAACACAGCCAACTCATTTACCTGTGAAAATTTGTATTATTATTATTTTTTAAATTTCCTTAGTTATAATGTCAGCGTGCTTGAAGAATGGTTGCGCAGCCGAGGCCTGGCAGCAGGGGGCGCTGTGGCCACACTGGAGCCGCTCATCCAGGCAGCTCAGCTGCTGCAGGTGGGGAAAAAGACGGATGCGGATGCTGAGGCCATAATCCGGACCTGCACCGCTCTCTCCAGCAAGCAGGTGGGTCTATTTCTCACTTCTGGAAGGAATTTGTTTCAACAATGCTATTTTCTATCAGCATTGTCTAAATCCGAGCCCCACTGGGTATTTATTTCGTCCTGCAGATTATGAAGATCCTGACTCTCTACACTCCCCACAGTGATCTTGATGAAAAAGTCTCTCTAAATTTTATTCGCACCGTTCAGGTACCGCCCGCCGAGCTGTAAAAAGTTTGACATGCGGATTCATTAAAGTGATGCCTCTCAGGTCAGTGCTGATGGTCTTCTTTGTCCCTATAGGAGCAGGTCAGAGGTCGCTCTGACAGTCAGCCTCCACAGCTCCTCATGGACGTGAGGAAAGCGTTCCCTGTCACTGTTCCCTACTCTCCTCCCCCGGCCCTCAGCGCAGACGATTTAGTCATCCCAGACTCCCTCAAGATCTCTTTTCTACGCAGATCCTAGACGAGTACTACTCCATATGTTGAATGTTGCATTCTGAAACTTAAACACCTTTCTGACCATTAGTGGTGCTGTCCCTGTCACACAAAATTATTAGTCTTTAAGAAGACCTCAGGCTATATTTTTCTACTAACTTAATGAGTCCAGGATATCTGCTACCGTTTTCAGTTCTATACTGATTATGTAAAAATGTGTGAAGAGCCTTAAGAAATTCTGTGATGTCACACTGAAATGTTAAAAGTCCAGCCTTAAATTTGAAGCTGAATGCGGGCACCATGTTGAAAAAATATATCAACAAAATCCCAAATGCGTAAACAATTCATTTTTTAAGAGTTCCAAAGAACGTCCGCATAGTAAATTGTATCTTTCCATTTGTCTCTGATATAAATATGGCTTTAGAAACCCGTTTGTTTTAGCTACTCTCCACTAGATGGCAATCTGTGTTTCCACCACACAGTGAGGATGGAAAAGGAAGAAAAATCCAAAGCTCACTGTTAAAACTGCTGCAGACGATGTCATTTTGGTGTCTTTTAAGTTTTAGAAATCGGCATTAGAAGTTTTCCACAGGTCAGCTGGTTTAGAAGACGCTCGGGCAAAAGTTTGTTCTGTGTTACCATCACAAATGTAAACCTGTGGTGTTTGACAATTTCTACTCTGCTTTGGTGAGATCAGTCTAAAATAATTTTTTTTCACAAATAAAGCAAGTTTTGTGAAAAGGCACTTTATGCCTTCTGTTAAGGTGGAGGATCTGTGATGCTGTGGGCTTATGACAACATGAACTGAATAAATGGATGTGTTGTCTCTCGAACATGTTTTCAACACAGAAATGACTGAGTCTTTTAGCTTGTCTGAAGCCAACAATTGTGACTTTCGTGATTCTTATTAAAAATTAAATTCCTTAACATTTTATCTCCAACAGATATTCTAAAAAGTCAGGTAGATTAATTTTTTTTTTTGAAATTCTTCAGTGAAAGATATACAGCTACAATAAAAGAATCATATTGGACACTTTTGACACATTGTTTCTGACCAGAAATGCGACAGACAAAAGTGTGAAATTCCTGTTTTCCATATTTTTAATTGGTAGCAGAAACACAGTTGGACTGTAGTCTCAGGAGCCTCGGCCCCAACAACCAGAATAATAAAACAAAAACTAAATTAGAAACATTTTTTGTGTAAAAAAATTCTCATGCCAGTACTTTGTACCCACTACACGTCATCAGTAATACATATTTATATATTCACAAACAGTTGAAAAATAGAAAACAATAATCCAAATATCAAAATATAGAAGACAACAATTGGCATTGAACATCAAATAATTAATGCGTGCTGACAAAACACGGTTTCTTTTTGTCTTTCTTGTTCCTGTCATGCATCGTTTCTGGAAGTACACAACCGGCGCTCCCATGTGGTTCGGCCGGCCGGCTGGACAGAGCAAGGGGGTGGGGGGGTGATCATGCATGTCTGTCCTCCTGTGTGTTATGTATGTGCTTTTCATTGTGCTTCATCTACTTCAATCTTCAGCTTCAAACCCCACATCCCAGGAGGAGGAAGACCTTCCTCGACTAAAGAGAATCATTGTCAACAGCAATAAATAAAGATTATTTTTGTGGCATTTCCAGCTAGGTGTCAGTTGTATGACTCTTTTTTATTTTTATTTTTTTAATTAAAAGATTGTGCAGATGTTTTCTTCCAACAAAAAGTCCTTGTACATGCCAGAGAGTTACACAACATTTATAAAAAATTTTTTAGACCTTTGTAGCCCACATGGTGTAACAATGTGTGTACTGCTAGAGTGAAAGTCAGAGACTTTCATTTTAGTTCCTAATCAAGCAGATACATATGGCTTGTAATTCATCTCCATTATGTACACTAGGGGTCTCAAACTCCAGTCCTCAAGGGCCACTGTCCTGCAACTTTTAGATGTTTCTCTCCTGCACCACATCTGAATATAATAATTAGGTCATTAGCAAGGCTCTGGAGAACTTATCTACACAAGCAGGAGGTAATTAAGCCATTTCATTCCATTGTTTTGTACCTGTGGCTCATCTAAAAACTGCAGGACAGCGGCCCTTGAGGACTGGAGTTTGACACCTGTGATGTACACCACAGGTGTCAAACCTGTGGTGTACATCACAGGTTTGACACTATATCTTTCAGCAGTAGCTCCATGCTCAAACTGGAAACCCATTTGCACTTAATCACCTGCTCAGGGTCGCTCCGTGCTAAATTCAAGTCTACAACAGAGCAGCAAATTTCACTTCACGTATTTATTCTGACGTGTTTTACATGGCAGCTATTTACAACAATGCGCTTCCGCTTCAGGATCATCTTTTCCTACATCAACAAAACTTCAGGCTCTGATCGACGCCACAAGAGCTTTGATTTTTGGCCCAGAAAGCAGACAGCTTTTACAACATATCAGACACTTGTGCTGCTATAATTAGATTAATAATCCACCATGTAAACATTGTAAGACTGATTCAGGAAGGACTCCTCTACATAGAGTTTACAGATCAGATGCATAGAGTTCAGTTGGTCCACTTTGTTCAATAACGGGACCTTTTTAATTACTCAAGACCCAGAAATACATCTTTTTGAGTCCTGAACAACATTTCTTCTATTTTATTCTTTTAGGTTATTACAGATACAAAACTCATAAATATATTTAGTTTTAGAGGTTTTGTAAACCCATAGTGAGATTGATGGAACGTTAACAGAATCTAAAATGTTTTAAACCTCAACTGCTCAGGGATTTAATGTATTTTTTTCTAAAATCTTTTAGATAATTATTGAAAGTCAAAACAAAATAGACAACAAATGAGTTTTGACAGGTGCAACAGCAACTGAGTATTGGAAATGTCTCTGTACACCTTAATGTCTTCTAAATGTGGGATGCGGACCAGTTCTGGTTTGGATCAGCAGCCCTTTACCAGAGGCTTTTCTGGATTTCAGAGTGAAGCACGTGACATGCCTTGTAAAAGTTGTGAACTTTTTACATTTTGTAAATTTAAAACCTCAAACTTCCATGTATTTTCTTGGGCCTTTATGTGACACGAACACTTGTTTCTCAGAGAGTGATTATGTGTTGTTTTTATGATTTAAAGGACTTTGAATTGCCTTGTTGCTCAAATGTTTTGTTTTGTGTTGGTCAATCTTAATAAAATTCAGTAAGAAACATTGAAGTTTGTGGTAGGAATGAGACAAAACATAAAAAGCTTCAGAATTTGCAAGGCATCACACAGCCAAATAATGTTAGTAATATTGAAGATCTGTGCTCACTCTCGGGTTAGTGATGGACGAGATGTTTCACTTCACATGATGCTACTTTGCAAAAATATTTTCTCTATGCATGTATTTGTTTGTTCAATAATTTCCTTCCTCTTTATTTGGCAGTTAGGTGCTTTTATTCTGAAAGGAAACAACATGGGTTTTAATCTCTCCGCTGTATTGCACGGCTGACAGACCCAGTCTGGGCTGTTAGGAATGTTTGCAGTAAAACACAAAGGTTAGAAATAACAGAAAAATGAAAGTTTTGGCCTTAAAATGGTAAACAAACCTATAAAAACTAAACAGATCCTCCACATGTCACCAACATAGCGATGGCTTCTCTTTGTGATTACATTTGAAGGTAACCAGCAACATGCGGTCGACAGCGTCACAATCACACCGAGTCCATTCTCATTCTCATTCACTCACTCAGTCACATATACGTACGTATAATCTGATGAATCACAGTGCTCAGATGTGTGCTTTCATCAGATTTCTTTCTCTCCATGCTGTCCCACTCAGGACGCAGACAGAGGACGAGGGTCAACAGGACAGAAGGCTTTGAGGGTGTCAGGCAGTGCTCTGTTACAGGGTAGACGCTCAGAAAGACAGACTACAATGACCTCCATCGAATAATCCTGTAAGTTTAATATATTTACCTCTATATATTTTGTATATATGTATGTTTATATATAGAATTATTTAAATAGAAATATAGATCTAGAATAAGAAAGTGATAAACTAAAAGTGCTTTGTTTCTGGTATTTGGAATGTTTTGAGCCTGTTTGCGTTGTTGTCGGGTGGACGGTCGGTCCTGTTGTGCTTGGGAATGGTCTTGGCATATTTCAGTAATTATCTGTTGGCACTTGCGGTCCCTTCTCTGAGCGGGCACACACCAGGGAAGGGGCGACGGGGCAGAAACTTAAAAAAAAAAAAAGAAAGTGGGAAAGAAGGCTAAAAATATTTAGAGGCTACAAGATAACTCTCCACCTGATCACTAAAGTAAGTGTGTGTGTTTCTCCACGACAAATAGGGAAACTGTATCACTAATCAAAAAGGATGATTAAAACACATCAGCAACAATAAAGACACTGGTGGACTTTGTGATGCTCGTCTTTGCTTTGCGTCTTCGCCACTGGAATAAAAGTATTTACAGTACTGAGTGTGTGGTGCCTCCTGTCTTATCTGTGCTTTTACAACTCTGGATTACCCTGGCAGTGACTTGCGTTGACTCAGGAGAGCCGCAGGCCAGTGGTTGTTTGACTGAGCTCCAGACATGGCGTTTTAAGCCCCACTCTGACATTTTCATCTTTTTTTTTTTTTTAACCACGGCCTTCCTCTGTTGAACGCTGGTCGGACTTGAGCTTGACGAACTCTTTGGCCACGTCATCGTTGTTGCGCTGGGAGAGGATGCGCAGGACGGTGAGGCCTGTCTCGTCCATGTGAATGCGCTTACCCAGCGGCAGCCAGCAGGCGGCGCTGCCCTTAGAGGCCACATCCTTGAGCTGCAAGACCGCCATGCCCACAGTGCGGTCCTCCCGGGCAAAGCAGTAGTCCTTCACACACACCTGCAGCTCGTAGCACTCCGGACCCACCTCGTTGCTCAGTGTGCTGCAGAGCAGGGAGAGCGAGTCAGGGTTTGTACACGTTTCCCACTTTAAAATTCAAACACTTTTCAAGCATTTTTTAAAAAAGTTTTGAAACTTTTCCAACCCCACACTTTCGAGTTAAAACAATACAAATTAACTAAAACCCCCCCCCCAACAATTTAAATTCACTATTATGTATATTATGTGATATCATTTATTACTCTTGTCCATATCTTTATGGTAGTATTGTACATTCTACAGAAGAAATAAGGTAAACTAAATAAACCTAAATGTTATGGTTTGAAACATCTGTCTCACACACCCTCTGTACACCTGACTGGTCTGACAAGAAATCATTATTTTAACAAAAAAGATCTCCCAATTTCAATAATCTTGTTTTTTCTTATAATATACACCGTATTCCTAATTATTATCCATATTGGATTTAAGTGTCATAAAGATTTCTTTTTTGTTGTGCTATTAAATTTATAGGTGGTATTGTGTGCCAGGGCTCTTTGAATCACTATAATTAATTTCAGAGAGCTGGTTGATTAGTTTGTATGGTGAACTCAAAGGAAATCTACTTAAGAAGGATGTTCCACATTATTAAGCAGGCCACAGGTTTCAAGCAATATGGGAAAGAGAAAGGAAAATCATCAGATAGTGTAGTGCCATATGACAAGGTATGAAAACACCAGATATTTAACGAAAACTGAAGCGTTATCGTACTGTGAAGAGATTCGTGGCCGATTCAGAACAAAGATGGGTTTGTACAGATAAAGTCATAATGAGGAAGGTTTCTGTTAGACAAATTTGTTGGATTATGAGAGCAGCTGTAAAAATGCCCTTACAAAGCAGCAAACAGTTATTTGAAGCTGCTGGTGCCTCTGGAACCTCGAGCTGGAGGATCCTCCAGAGGCTTGTGGTGCATGAACCTACTATTGGCCCCTAACCAGAGCTCACTAGCAGAAACGGTCACAGTGGGCCCAGCTGAACATGAAGATTAATTTTCAACAAACTTGTTCACTGACTCGAACTTATGGTGTGGTCACCATCCTCCTCTGACCTCAACCATATTGAGAACCTTTGGAGTTTCCTAAAGCAGAAGATCTGAGGGTGAAATGCAGCTCATATCAAAAGAGCAGCTCTGGGAAGGTTTTCTGACATCCTGCAAAGAAATTCAAGCAGAAACTTTCCACAAACTCACAAGTTCAATGGATGCAAGAATTGTGCAGGTGATATCAAAGAAGGGATCCCATGTTAACATGTAACTCTCTGATAAGATGTTTTTGATTGAAATAGTTTTTGATTTTAGTACATGTGACCACTTAATGCTGCACATTCAAAGAATGACCATTTGCAGTTCTTTATAATCCATAAAATGTTTCTAAAATCTACTGTGCATAATAATTTAGAACAGTGTATTTTGAGTTTTTTATTTTTGAAACACTGTTTTCATTGGGAGCTTTGTTCAGTAAAATTTGATTTATCCTGTAGTAGCTCATGACTTGAAAATTATACTGACCATCATTTGCATTGACCATTTAAGAAAATCTGAGAAAATATAATAATTTGGAACACGGTGTATGTGACTTCTTATTACTCAGTAAGAAGTTTAGAAATTAGATGTAATAAATATTCATTACACTGAAACAATTAAAACAAACTGTGTTAAGGCAAATGAGCTTTCTGTTCAAATGAAATACCTAAACACAATATACAATATACACAATATTATTGTGAAATACCTAAACACAATAATATAAAGTTACAAAAACAAAAAAAATTTAAATGTTCTTGGTAACTCTTCTTGCATTTAGCAAATAGAAATAATTTAGCTACTTCTAGTTGACTTAGTTTGGTCTGATTTAACTTCAGTCACTGAGAAAAAACATGTGTTTGAAAACTTCTGGTTTCCACTGTAAATAACTTTTTCCAAATTTGGGCTTTTAGTCAAATGTTAGATTGCACTTTATTACAAAACTGTTCAGTAAGAATATGAAGCACTTTCAAGGGCTTGATCCAGAAATCAAGCACTTTCCAAACCTTGAAAACTAATTGAAATTCAAGCATTCTCAAGGATTTCAAGCAGCCATACGAACCCTGGTGAGAGAGTGTTACAGATCTCGCACCTTCTGTAAAACTAGTGATATCACCAGCAACTTACAAAGTGAAGGTTTCATTGTATTTAGGAGCCCAGCTGTTGTTCTTCGACTTGGTGGCGTACTTCCTCTTCTTGTCGCTCAGGTGGGGACCAATGATGTAGACCTCCACGAACGGGCGGAATATTCCCTGCGTCTGCCACCTCAAGTCGTTGGCAGCCACCACTGAGGCAGAGAGGAGACAAAAAAGAGGGAAGGTGTAGGTGATGATGAGAAAGAGGCTCATGCAGGAAAAAAAAAAAAAAAAAGACGTGTGACACTGTGGAGTCGTGAGAAGCAGAGAGTGAACAGGAAAATCCTGGTGCTTTCTTGCTGCCTAGATGCTGCATCTTGCCCAGAGAGTGAAAATAGAGGAAGAGAATATGATTTCTTTCCAAATTATTCATATCCCATGAACTTTAACACTTTGCCATGTACTCTGATACCCTTAAATAAAATCCAGTGCAATTAAATATATGTAGATATATACAGTAAATCAGTCATTGCACAACTGCAAATTTACCAACACATGACCATCCACTTAAATGCATAGATGATGGAATGAGATAAATAGAGAAAAAAACAAACATGTACTTCAAACTTGCACTTTAATTGCAACAAAAACAAGATGCTAAATGCTAATGCATAACATATTTTTATAGTTTTATGTAGAAAATTATCTTGGTGCACCACAGAATATCCAAATATTAAAACACTTTGAGATATGTGGTTGAAGTGTCAGCAGCAGTTCCACAGGTGTGGATATGTTTTGCATGTTCATATTTTTATTTGACAGCTCTATTTTGCGTTTGTCCCATGGCAAGCTTTTGAAAAAGTAGTTTCACTCTTATTTTGTCTATGTGAGTGTGAAAAAAACAATCTTTACCTTTCACTGTGACTTTATGTTCGCCAGTGTTTGGATGAGTGAAAACCTCCACATGGATGGACACTTCGCCCACAGCGTCGTCCACTCCGGTGCCTGACAGAAAAAAATGGAGAAAAGAAATACTATTATGACATTGCATAAGGAAAAAAAAAAAGCCTTCTATTACTAGCCAAACATTAGCAGATGCCAGAGGGCTCTCATGACCATTTTCTCTTCATAGGATGGATTGAAAAACTAAAATTTGCAGATCATTTCCCTTGTAGTTTTATACAACATAGATAATGTAACAGCAAGAAATAAAATAGACTATAAGGATCCGATTAAGAACATGTTGTGGTCTTCAAGTGGAGAATTAGCCAATGCCGCTACGTGTGGGCAAAGGTGTTTGATAAAAGCAAGACTGTTTTTTTATTTGTGCTGAGGAGCAGAAATACAACCAGTTATGGATGCGCGTTTGGAGGTAAAAATTTATTTTACAGCTCTTAAACCACAACACAAAAGAACTTAATGATGAAGCCTGGACTCAAGGCAACAGCTTTTACATACAGTATGCAGCTGAACTGTGCAAATGTAAAACATTGGATAAAGATGTAGTCTTTTGATGCAAAGAAGAACAGGCTACAGAGAAGTGAGCTGAGCTTGTGGCATCATATTCAAAAAGACTTGAGGCTGTAATTGCTGCCAAAAGTGGATCAATAACATATTACACAAAGGCTGTGATTCTTTGGTTTCCTATTTTTAATAAATTTGTAAAAAACTCAACATTCTCCCCCACTGTCATAATGGGAGACTAATCTAGTACAATTTGGAACAATGCTGTAAATTACCAAAATGTAGAAAAGTGAAACGTGATGAGTACTTTCCAGATACTCTACAATTTTGAATTCAGACTGAATTCTTACGCGGTCATAGTTATAGATACACAGTATCTGTACAGATGCAGGGTCGTTAGTAAGAGGCAGAGAAGAAGAAATGAGACATGTTGCAGAGGGTCAGTTGATGGTGTGCAATACATCCTGATAAAGACCAAGTCAGCTCATGCTCAGACGGATCTATACAGGTGCACACACCATATACTGCCTTCACCCAATCATGGTGAAGGCAGGTTGTCATGCTTTATGTTTCTTGTATAGCTCATAGTCCTCTTGGCTTTATTTGTAATTTTGTCATGAACTTCCACCAGCACCAGATTCTAGAGTCATTAGTGACAGATGGACACTCATCATGGGCAAGCATGTCATTTGACCTTTAAGGATACATTTAAACAGTTATTTTTCCAGGGTAGAAAGATTGGAATACAGTAATTTTAAAAACGAGACCGTTGAACAACCTCACTTTTAACCAATAAAAATCAGTTTACTGATAAACTATAACTGCACGGTTTTTACAGTCAACAAGCTTGTCGCATAATACTGACTAGATTTTTGATCAGTCTTGTGAAATTGTAGAGCTCAATTAAATTGGTTGGTATCCTGGCACAGACATCGCTTCAAAACAAAGTTTAGTCTCCAGATGTTTTTTTTTTTTTTTTTTTTGTCTGACCCATTTTCTCCAGATGGTAAAAAATTCAGTCATGCTTGAAGGTGTTGGCTTGGGAGGAGATGCCTCTTTGTCAGTCGACAGCCTCTCAGCCTCTTGACAAGTTTCTTCATGGACATTGACTGTTGAATACTCGCAGTGTTTCAATTTATGATCCTGTTAAGCTTGAGCAGTTTTAATGTTGTTCTGTAGCAGCCTAAGTAATTTTCTCTCATCTAAAGACCGAGAGGTTGAGCCAGACCTTGAATCTTAGACATACTTTGGCATTTCAATAAACCAATGGTTTCAGCTAGTTTTGTACTGAGCAAAGCAGACCAGCATCAAGCTTCTGCAATGACCTTCACCCTCAAACTTGTAGACAATTTATAAACTATGATTAAAAGTCTGGTCCGTGCCAGGAAACTAACCAATTTAAATAAACTCTCCATTTCAGTGAGGCTCTCTTGGAGACAAACTGCCTGGTTCCTCCAGCTGTGTGACTGAGTTCGGATGATGTTTCTGTCTTGCCTTAATGGATGGAATCAGGAGACAGTGGACACATCTTTCTGCTTTTGTTTTTTTTTTTTTTTTGTGTGTGCTGCAAGTGGTTTACATCCACATACACCTTCAGAAGGATACAGTGACAGATGGACATTAATTTTTAATGTTTTAATTAGTGTCTTTGCTCAACAACTAGAAGCGTGTGTGTGTTTTTTAACCAGTCGCCCACTAAACAAGGTGTCTGTGGGAGTTAGACGGCAGAGTGTTCCTGGCATGCATCGCTCTGCGGCTCGCTGGGGAGCATTATGGGATTGTGGTGGTTGATCTGCCAACAGGACCAAAGAGAGCAGCAGCCATCCATCTGGCACCTGTCTATTCTGAGGGGGACGTTCACGGAAGATGAGAAAGAAACTTTGCTGGCAAATAAGAAGAAAAATGCTCCAAGAAGCTGAACTATTTTCCTCTTCAGGAAAAACAGCAGAAGATAAAATATTGCATCTTCCCATGATTCTACACTTATTTCAGTAGGGGATAAAGTAGATTTATACTTGAAGTGTGTAGACAATCAGCACCAGTATTGTTGCATATTTATTTATCCCACAGATTTCTTTTTTTACACTTAAAAAAAAGTGTAAAAAAAAAAAGATTCAGAGTGCAGATCTGAATCTGACATTTAAGCAGAGTGGTAAAAGGTAATTTAACTATTCTTAGCAAAATGCAGAAAAGTGAAACGTGATGAGTACTTTCCAGATACTCTACAATTTTGAATTCAGACTGAATTCTTAACTGAATTCTTAGTTAGATTTGAACTTTTCTATTAGAAAAGTTAAAATCTAAAAAATAGGGACATTTTAACATTAGGTAATCTGTGTTTATGTCTCAGAAGTTGTCAAAAATTCATTTTATTACATTTTCATGTAAAGAAAGTTCAGGGCTTGAATCCCAACTGAATGTCTTTCTGCATGGAGTTTGAATACTCTCCCCATGTTCTCCCTTGGTACTCCAGCTTCCTACCATAGTTCAAAGTTATAACTATGAGATTAATTGATCTCTAAATTATGCTCAGTTATAAATTTGTGTGCATTGCTGTCTATGCTGTGATGTACTGGCGCCCTGTACATGGTGTGCACACTTGCCCAATGCCCGCTGGACAGATACCCTGTGACCTCGCAAGGATAAGCAATTATGAACAAAGAATAGATTTTCTTCTCCCTGGTATTTTCCAAAAGAAAATACTCATAATGTGACAGGCTTTTGCTGGAGCTCTGGCCATTTCACATTTAGCCAAGTGCCTGAAATACAGCATCTCATGGCCATCAAGGCATTAAAGAGGATGCAGAAAATGTTCACTGAATGCATCCAGCTTCACGCATGCTCTGTATAAGTGTGCAAATCTGCTGAATGCAGAAGAGTCACAGGTTTTTATGCAAAACTAAACTGACAGAATTTGAATCACCTCACCCAGGGGAATATTTTTGATTTACTCAGTTTGCATCATGCAGATGAGTCGAAGTCTCTTTCTCTGTCTGCCTGTGAGCGCTGTGTGGGCTTTTTCTTTGTGTTTGTTTGTGTTTGATGATAGAGCAGACAAGGGCAGGGAGCCCTTCCAGACAAAATGAGCCAGCAGCCATCATCTTCTTAACAAGAACCTTATCCATCCTTATTTGCCGTTTTTTATTTCCAGCACAAAGAAAGGGCCAGTTCTGCAGAACAAAGGGGATTTCCTCTGTGCTTCTCATCACTAACAAGCATTACTTTGTACTTCTACACCTTAAGGGAAGGAATAGTCACATTGCTCATTCACACATACACAGACCCATTTGGCACTCTGGCCTTTCTTGATGATTTCATGCTACATCAGAATTGCTCCACAGTTTAATGCATTTCCATCATGTTTTTCCTGATGTCTGCCCATCATGCTTCAGTGTCTGCTCATACATACTGTCAGTGACGTATGTATTCACTGCAGTACATACAGACATCAGTGTTCATGTTACATGCATGAATGCATAAGATTGTTACTGGTGTGGTGGGCGAAGTAAAAGTGTATTATTCATTTTGTGCATTGCATTTCTCTGCTGGGATGAATTTGAGCAGGCAGGAGTTGTAAGGGTTCTGGATGCATATGAGGGGTTGAGGGGGGTTGGAGGTGAAGGGAGTTGGGCTTTGATCTGGAAACTTTCTGATGGTCTCAGATGTCTCAGGGCCTGAGCCTGAGAGCCACATACCCTTTTCTGGGTAAACATCCTCACTAGTGGTGAATCTCACCCCCTTCCCGCCGAACACTGGCCCACAGACGGGGCAGGAGGAAGAGAAAGGAGAAAGACGCAGAAGTAAGAGGTTTGCAGGGGTTCAAGATCAGAATCACAGTGTTGTAAAAAAAGACCAACATGTATCAGCATTTTCAATAAAATAGGAAAAACTGCTATTTCTATTTATTAACACTGATGTTTTCCTTTTAAGAAGCATTGTGGAGATTGTTTTAAACAAAACAGGCAAATCTGTAAAATCTTCTTTAGCATTTTGCAGAGTTAAAGTTGAATAGCTCATCCATTGAAGTGGCATCCTTCTGAGCGGTGCTCAGTGTGTCAGCTTGAGAGCTAGCACAGAGACAACAGCTGCTACTTAGCTTATCTGATGGTGTGACAGAGACTGAGCAATGAAACTACAGTGAGTAAGAGATCAGAAATGGTGCATATTACGGACATATATATTTTCCCCACAGCAGGTAACTGGTGCATATGCTAAAAGAGTAGTTTGAGAGTTTCCTGTTGTTCAGCTGGGAAAAAGCTCAGCATAATAAAATACTTGTCTACACAGTTTTGTTCTGCAATCTCTAAGACACAGATTTCCCAGACAACATATGTAAGTGGGATAAATGTTGGATAAATGTGGACAACAACATGGGTCCCACGTGGTTTTGTTCATGGTTTTCATGGTGGTCCTACCTGGGTTTGTCCAGATAGAAAGCCTATCTGGGCAAAGCAGCTTAGAACTACAAACATTTTATTGGAATTTGATGTGACAGACCAACACAACAAAATACATATTTTTAAATAAAAAGAAAATGATACATTGTTTTGGAAATTTATTTTCAGAGCTAAGATGTGGAAGGCAGGACCTACATTCACATTCAGTTGCAGTGACAGCGGCACATCTTTTCAGGTATGCTAATTTAATCTTTACACACATTTTGACTAAAACGTATGTAAATATATCTTTGCATAAGAGTTTAAGCTCCTTAAAACTAGATAGACATAGTCTGTGGACAGCAATACTCAAATCTCGGCACAGATTCCCAGGTGGATTTAGGTCTAAACTTTGAGCCATTTAAACGAACTCATTGGCACTTTAGTAAGTTTAGGTGGACAATCTTGTAGGTTTTCAGTTATGCCATTCGTTTCCATTTTCAGAAAATGATTGTATTTTTTTTTTAAAGTAAAAAACCATGTATTATTTTACTTTACACTTCACAATTATGTCCACATAAAATTCAAATGAAATACACTGACGTTTGCGGTTGTAAAATGACAAAATGTGAAAACATTAAAGATGTGTCAGTGGTGTTGGAAGCCAGTGTACGTCAAACAACAAATTTGATTTATAATGTCAAAATAGAAACACGTCAAGGTAGAAAAAACTTTAGTTTACCTTGAGCATTTTGCGACTGGACAAAGGTCTTAATGAGTTTGTCAGTGGCCTGAGTGTAGAGGGACAGGGCATAGTGGAGAGACTGGAGGTCAGGACTTTTTTCCAGGAAAGTTTTCTTCAGACCCACACCACCAGCATGGAAGTATTGCTATTATGCAGAAAGATAAGCCACAAAGCAGATTAATTATACTTTAATTAAATTTTACGTAACAAAAATAAACTATTTTTAGGTGTCATTTCAAATTTACATTGGTAAATTAGAAAGAAACAGATTTCTAATACGGCTTTTCTTGTACCTTGTGCCTTGAAAGGACACAGCTTAGGATGAAAATATCCTATCTACAGTAAGGCAACAGAAAGCATAAGGATTACCTTGATGGTGTCCAGAGCCAGCTCGATCACGGCACACTGCTTGGGTGATAGTGCTTTGGCCTCTTCACGCACCATGTGCTCCTAAATAGTACAATTGCAATGAAATGATGCAAAAAAATGACAAATCTCTAGTCATTATCTTATCTTGATATTTAATAACAGATTCAATTTTTTAGCTGAAGCAGTGGCACCAAACTCTAGAGTATAAAATTAATGTACCTTCAGTTTAGACAGCTGTCCGAGCTCCTTGGCAGCATTGAAGATGAGCTGAGTGCCCTGAAAGAGACGGAGGAAGAGGAAGAGGAGGTGGAAAGGTAGATAAGTAAAGTAAGACTTGTTTAGTATTATGAGAAAACAGGACTATAGGGCTTAGTGTCACACAGAGGACAGCGACGTTTCTGACACATACGCACCTACAGTATAAACATTCACTCTAAGCAGCTTTACTCATGTCATGGTAGTTTCCTTCAAGTGCTCCTATAACACTTATCTGTGTTTTATTCATACCACAACATTACACTCTGCTGCACAAACAAACACACACACAGACACACAGTACAAAGGGAAAGAGGCTCAGCTCAAAGGAGGGGGAGGAAAGAAGAACAAACATAATCTCACACAAACACACACTGTTACAGAGCAGCTGTGCAGTTACACTGTGGTGAGAGCAAAGAAAATCCTCCAGCCTAATGCAGTACTCTGGTAAGAGGATCTGGTAAGTGCTGCAAACATCACCTTCTAATCAATGTATTTTACAGCCTTTAAAGTTTGATATTGGGGTGCACCAAACTAGTGTTAAGTGGCTTGTGAATCATTGAAAACTGAGAAAAGTATTGGCTGCTGAGAAATTTTGCTATAAAAACAAAGAGTGTTTGTTTTGTCTCTGACATTCCCAAGTGAACCAGCACCAGTTTGTATGATAGTTTAGAGAAATCCATTTTTCTGCTGTGTTGTCAAATATTGAACAGAGGCATCTCATGTTGCAGCTACTGGTTTAACAAAGATTTCTTTGCCTTTGGGTTTCACTAAGCTTTTCGTATTTCATTGTGATGCTATTTTTGACTGAAAAAAGGCAGATGCTTACAAACTCATCACCAGCATGAAGGTCATATTAATTTAGGGCTTTAAAATATATTATAGATTTCTTTATAGCATTCACTCTGATTTTATGGACTAATAGCACTGCACATAATTTCAATGAATCTTTAAAACAAGAAGTCAGTGTACACGTTTCTATTCAGCTACTTGAAAAAATAAGTGTATACTGCTATTTGTTTTCAGGTTTAAATTACTTTCCCACTGATTTGCAGTAAAGTTGAAGAATTTGTAATTACTCCTCCTTTATTATTCCATCAAATTTGCATCTGCTACTATGACTGATGGTGGTTATATTACCGTGAGTATATCAGACATTCTTCTTGTCATTTTGGCCAAATAGCTCAATGAAAATTTCCTCGAGAAAGCATTTGGCTTGTCCAATTGATTAGTTGAACTGCAGAGTTTATTTTCCACCAGATTTTTCTTTTTCTTTATTGGCACTCTCTAAAGCCAGGGTTATTATTAAACAAGTTTTATCTGTGGACAGAGACGCTGGTATTCTATTAGCATCCAGGTTACGACAGGCCTGAGCCAAAGTGCTTACTTTGTTGTTTTTGAAAAACCTAACAAATTTACTTTAACAAATTTACTTTACTCCACACAAAAACTGTTTTAGGACAGAATGTAGCATGCTAACATTAAGCTGTTAGAAAATTACACATTTTCAAACTTAATCAAGATTCAGGGAGTTTAACTTAAAATCAGGTCCCTTCCAGCACACTGAATCGATTTAAAGTAACGCTACTAATTCGATCAAAGAATGGTCAAATATACAACCTTAGTGCTGCCTGAAGATTAATGATAACTATGGGAAGCATCTAGTTTTTTTTTTTGCAATCTGACAAGGGACAATTAGTCAACTATTAGTATGTATATATTTCAGCTTACTTAAATTTTGACCTTAAGTAGATCTGGAAAAATCCCCACACTGAGATTGTTAGAATAACCACATGAATAAGTTTAGAAAAGCCCCCAAATTAATATGCCTTAAAGTAACTCATACAGTAGTTTGTGACTTACAATGGGATTGTACAGTCAAACTATACATTGCTTTAAAAAAGACCAAATTGTGTACAAATAGAAAAACAAAATTTATATTTCTACTGCTTTGTTGGACTGGGAAGCTGAGAGACAGACACAGAGAAAGGACATAAAGGAGAGAGACAAGACACATTGATCTGAAGGTGTTTAGTCCTTACATCACTGTGAGAAGCACTCTTCAGCCTCCCCTGGAAAGAGAGTAGTGGTTAATACTCGGAGCAATGGCCAGTCCCTGCTGCTTTCTTACTTTACTCTCGTTTGCTACGTGGGATGTGTGCTACATTGCTTTGCAAAATGCTCAAAGGACACTCATCACAACCAGAGATGTTGTCTTTTTTAGTTAGCAACACTTTGGTTTCTAAAGCAACAATATAAATTGTGCTCTTAGATTTGACTCTTGGCCAAGAAGAACAGTAATACAACAAGAATAGCAAGATTCATACAAATATGCAAGTACCACATTTGAACTTCAAACTTCATAGTACAAAAAAGTACCAAGGACCACCCAGAAGCAAAATGGATTGTATTTATAACATAAGAGGAAGACATCTAAAAGTAAAAACTAAAAGTAACTACTTTTTTTTATGTTGAAAGACACCTGGCTAAGAAACTTGATTTAATGTATGTCTGACAGAGAATAAGTAATGTGGCAAACAACTCAACAGTATACTTGACTAGAATCAAATAAATCTTACAAATTTATGTTTTTATAACATACCTGGTGATATGGGTATTTAAAAACCAATCATTGCAATACTGAGAAATTAAAGTGCAGCAGATAAATAAAAACTAAGAAACAAGTTAGTTATCTTATAATGGATAAGATTTAAAGCAAAAACTGAAATTTCAGGTGTGGAATAAATTAGAAGATCGCTACATTTACTGTCACCTACAGTGGCTAGAAATACGCACAAGAAAATCACATCAGGTGAATTTGATTAGCATATTGTTACTTATTATCTTGAAGGGGTTTGTCCCATTGAAACCTCATTTAATTTGGTGTTATCCTGACTCCTGAGGTGGCGCAAATCCCAGGGTAAAATGAAAAGATTTGTTTGAGAACTTCATTAAGAATGCCATAGTAGCATAAGAGATTGGCAAGGGAATTAAGAAAACACAAAATAATTTCAAATCAGCAATTTCATTGTCTAGAAAATAGTCTACAAGTTAAGCACTGTCTCAGCTTGACAAATTCCCCCCAGAAAGACCAACTAAAATGAAGAACTGCTTGTGATGTTATTTGTCATTTTGATTAAATAAGGTACTGTATGGTGCTGAAGCTTGTACCTTGTAGCAAGATTGTCCGAGATTTGACTCCCAACCAGAACCTTTCTGAAAGAAGTTTGCATGTACTACCTGTGCATGCCTGGTAGGTTCTTCCCTCGTTTTGTGATTGTTACAATGTATTGGTGTATATTTGAGAGTTATTTTAATTTTTGGGGCAGCACAATAGTAGAAAACCTAGAGATGGCAGTCATAAGAGTAAATATTGTAGGTTTTCCTAATCTACAATTAGGAAATCTACAATTAGGAAAACCTAATTTTCCTAATTAGGAAAACATCTATATTGTTATCGGCCGACGTTAGTAATTTTTTATCATGTTGGTATCAATCCGATAAGTAAAACTAGGCTGATATGTCGGTTTCCATAGTGTTGGTATTTGTGTTTCTGGAGGGGAAAAGGGTTGGCCATGTGGCCCCAACATAGGATTATGGGGCTGTACAAATAAATCAGAAAAACAGTGTAGGCAGTGTGGTCGCTTTTACTTAGTATCAAAAGTGTAGGACAATATATATTATATATATAAAAAATTTGCTAATATCGATTATCGGCCGTAACAAAAGCATCCATAGTGGCTGAAATTTTTATATTGGTGATTACTTCCTGGAGGAATCAAGCGAAGGTGAAAACCAAAAGAAATAGGACATTAAGTCAGCCCATAGTTTTGAACTATGCAGACAGTAATTTCTTTTAGGAAATAACATTTTGCATGTCAGTACTGTATACAGCACCACATTGTTACAACAGAACATGAAACTAAACCAGGACAGACCAACATGACAGGTCTGCAGAGACATACAGTGCAGTACAGTGTTGTACAGCAAACCGAGAGAAGATTGAAGTGTGGAAATAGATCAGATGCAAGCAACAAACCCACAGTAACGGATAGGAGGGCAGGGCAGTTTAAACGGGTAAAAGAGATAGAGAACAAAGGAAAAAGGGGCAGGTGATGGGGTCAAGACTCCCGATACCAAGAAACCGAGAGATCAGGGTCATCCCACTGAAGTCCCAGTGACAGGACACATTGGATGAGAAGAAACAAGGCAACACCAGGCAGAAAAGAGAAGTACCACTTCCTGTTTGAGGAAGAAAAGAAAGCAGAGAAGGGGGTACTGATAGATGAAGATTACTGCAGGAATGTGGCACCTATAAGACATATTCAGGAATGCACCATGCTTCTGTCCTCTCAAACAAGAGACAGAGCTAAGGGAAAGGTAAGAGACAGAGCAGATTGGAGCAGAGAAATTGTGAGGAGGGAGTAATGGAGCTACGCAAAAACGGGAGGAACGGGTGGCAGCCACATAAAGCAGATATTCGACCACTGTGACAGACAGACAGACACGCAGGAGTGCTGTACTTACAATCATCTGTGGAGGGAGAGCGGAGCAGGATGTAATAATAACCACAACAACAATCAGAAAGAAGGGTCAGTCAAGCTGCAAAGAGCCCCACATCAAGCAAAAACACATGTTTGGGCTCCAAGGCTGAAGTTTTGTGGACTATCTAACACCTGCATGGAGTCTGAGCGGAGTGCAGGTGAAAACTGATGAGTCAGCCAATTCTGACTAATTCTGACTAAAAATAATTCTATTTTTTACAGCAAAAATCTGTCTCTCAGTAAATGTGATGATTTAATAGATTTAGCCTTTCTTTTTTCCTTTCAGTTGATTAATTGGGAAACCTACAGAACAAAAGTATTCATACTCCCTGAACTTTTTTATGCTTTGTCACACTACTACCATAAACTCAGCAGAATTTATTGGGACTTTTTGTGATAGGACTGCTACATAATTCTTAAAGGACATGTTGTTTTAAAATATTCCACAAATTAAAGCCCAGAAAGAGTGGCATATACTGTATTTTTCAACATAGGGATTTCCTTGTCATTCTTCCAGATTTATGGCGTTCAAGAGAAATAGCAGTCAGGTCTCCCATCTGAGCTGTTGATCTCTGCAGTTCCTCCAGAGTTGGAATGCACTTCTTGGCTTCTCTGAATATGTTTTGTCAGTTTACAAGAACGGACATATTTTTGTTACTTTTCAGTTGCACTATCTTCTTTGTAATTGTGGGATGATGGATGGAGCAGAACTCTGACGGACACCTAGAGTTTGAGATATCATTTTTAATCTAATCCTGCTTTAAACATTCATCACAACTAAATTTGTTTATTTTGTTGTTCTTAATCGTGTTATTCATGTAATAATTTTTACTAACAAACCTCTGAGAACTTTACAAAACTGCTGTGTTCATACTGGAATAAAATTACACACCAGTGGCCTTTAATTCCTAATTTGGCAACTTCCAGGATAAAGAGTTTCTGAATAAATAATTTTTTTTTTTTCTTCCACTTCTCAATTATGCCCTACTTTATATTGGTCTAACACATAAAATCCCAACAAAATAATGTGAGATTGTTGTTATGAAAAAATTATTTCAGGGCGTATGAAAAATATTCATAAAGCACATTATATGCTTGTAATACAACCTACGTCTACAATGCCATGTATCATAACTAAACATAGTAACTTTATTTTCAGTGATATGAGGCTCTTTAGGTAAAAAACCCAACATAAACAACATAGATAAATATATATATAAAACAAAGCAAAATAAGAAGGAAAGAGGAGGCTGCTTTCCATAATGTAATAGTCTTTTTGGAAGTGGGCCAGATCCTTAGGGCAAACAAATTTAAGCCAAACAGTTGCCAACCACTCATAAAGCAGAAAATTCTCTCCAAATATTTGTAGGGTGACACTCTGGAGAGCAGCCATGAGCTGATGCTGAAATGATATGGTGCAATCCATTTTCCTGAGCTCTTTATTAAAATACTCGATCTTGGTTGCTCAAATGAACAGAGACACTGGTGGCAATGTTGAACACTCTGTGTGTGGAAGGTGGAGAAGAGAGCTGGGTGGCATGTAAAAGCAAGGCAAAAGCAGTTTGATCTTTTGTATATATAGGACCCATCTTGAACAGCAACACACACGTTTCCTCTTTTGCTGTCCACTTTTTCCCTTTTCATTTAGTCCTTCCTTCAGCCTTTAGTGTGTGTAAGCACATGCTTTGGCATGTGTTATATATGATTCTTGCTTTACTAATTATTTCCTTTATGCTGTGATAAAAATCAAAAGACAGAAACTTTTCATTTTTGGTCATAGAAACATTCACTGTGAGTTTAAGACATTAAAATTGTTACACAACTCTGATATTAGCTGTTTGCAAAGATGGTCTGAATGCATGAGCATTCATTCACATTAGAAATATAAAGCACATATCTGTTTTTGTATGCATGCAGTGTTTATTTGGTATAATAAACCCAGAGTTACAGGTAATTAATATGCAGCTTTGTATAATTCTCCCCGTGCACTCATACATGTCTGAGCTCTCACCGTTTGGTCTGTGAGTGGAGGCAGAACGATGGTTTTCTCCATGGTGTTCATTACCAGCTTCCACAGCTCCTTCAACACACGTTTTAGGACAGTCTTCTCACAAATCTTAGCAAACAGCGAGAGGCTGGAAAAAAAGAGATAATGATAAATACTACAGCTCCGTCAACACAACATTTTTAAGAAAACATTGTTATGTTTCCAAGAACATCAGTATCTTGCAGCAGAGTGAATGACTATACAATAACAATGGATTTCAAAATACATGGATGTCAGTTGAAACAGGAACAAATATGTTGAATAATTATGTGTCTGGATCACTTATTTATCTCCTCACTGCAGAACCTTAACTTTAATATTTCTTTAGATTAGATGAAAAATGCCAAACTGCCTTACTTGCTGTCCAGGAACTCCATGATTGGCTGCAAGACGTTGTCGGCGTCCTGGGCCACACTGCTGGCGTTCCCTATATTCGACGTCCCTTTCACCTGAGCCAAGATGTCGCCCATCTGCTTCACATTTTCTTCAATGTGAGGCTGGAAACTATGGCGCAAAAAATGCAGCTTTATGTGAGATATGTCTGGCAGAAATCTCTGTTGTGGTTCAAGTTTGAATGTGCGTGTGGGTGAATTTCCACCTGACGGCAAAGACTCTGCTCAGATCATCCATGACATTGTTGAGCTTCACTTGCAGATCTTTCAGGATATCACTGGCCTCCACACACAGCTAAATCAGAAACACAAATGCACAAGTTCAACTTTTATAATAAAAACAATTCTAAGTGATCAATTGCTAAAATATAATTTTTGTTTTATTTGATAATAAAAAAATATAACAAGGAAAGTAACTGGAAAAGTCAAAGAAATCTACATTTTAAATACATTTTATTTTTTTGTTTAATATTTTTTTTGTCAAAATGTTAATATATTATAGCTGGTTCACATCTTTCAGCAGGACTTCTTATACATTTTATTATCATATTTACTATCATGTCTGCTGGTGGTCTCCTTTATTTGTCTCAATAAAAACAGGATCAAGTCTGGCTCCAATGCTGATTCTATTCATACAATAATCCTGTTTTTTCTTTTTGTGCATAATGTCTTACATCAAACATTTAAGCTTATATAACCAATAAAACTGTTGCAAAAGGATGTGAAAATTCAGTAAGCTTCACTGCTCGAGTGTGAAGTTGTCCTTTAATTTTCTTCTCAGTTTTATTTATGGACTCCACCATTATAGCTGAAGCAGTTAAAAGCTGGGTTTACTGTCACACTTGCAAATGCATTTTTATCCATTTTACTGGTGACAATATAAGGTGTCTGGGCTGCATTTTATCATCTCAAGTTCAAAATCTAAAATACTTCAGCTGATCTCACTTCATGTCTGTCAAGGATCTGGATTGATAATAAATGCTCAATTGACTCATGGGTTAGGTCTAGTATTACTTAACATAAAATTGCTAATGATATTTTAGTCCAACTTAACTGATTATTTTACTAAACTTTAGAATAAACTAACAGATTATAGTAAAATAAAGACTTTTTATAGCAATTTAAACTTCACTTGATCTAAGATGGTCATAAATGGAAACACAAAGGATTAAAAGTATTGAGTAAAGGTCCCTCTAGTATGAAATAGTAGGCGCCCATGTGGCAGAGTTACTCACGTCTTTTCCACCCATGGCTTCAAACATTTTCTCCAACTGAACCCTCAGTTGTTGGATGTTGTTGATCAGAATGCAGGGCTGAAAATAAGAGTTTATATGTGTCTGATCTAAGTTCTTTAAAGACAAATCTGTTTATTTGTGTTGGTAAAACAAATCGCTTTCCTTTATATAAAATAAGAATAAATACTTTATGCAGGCTCAACGAATCACTTACCACTTTCTCCATCGTAACATAGTTGGCAAACAACTTGGAAATTATGTCAGCATAGGACAGAAGAACATTGCTGATGGTCTGCAAAATACACATAAAGAATGCTTAACTTTGTTTTGTTTTGTTTTTCTTTGAAATTTGAAGTGAGGAATGAGTTGCAAGAAACACCCGCGATCAATCTACCTTGGCAAATCGCTTCATGTAATGTCCTACGATCTGTGGATCTGGACACTCTAACTTTCTGATGATCTCAAAGCTCTGGTTGAGCTGGGAGAATACATCCACCACCGAACAAGAGAAGAGAGCATGTTCTGATGTGACCTGGAACTGCAGAGCAGAAAAACATGGGCTAAGAAAATTAAAAAGCATGAAAAAGATGGAATTATGAATTAGAGATTAATGAATCTGCAGCAGGAAGAAAGTCGGGATTCAAAATTGTGGGGAAATGTAATCTTTGCCCAACTAAAACCATCGAGGCTGAGAAACAGGTGCTGCATTAAACCGATCCTTTGATGTCTGTCACTGAGTGTCCAACTTCTGAGACCAGACAGTTCAACAGGCCGCCGGTGACAGGTGGGGGGACTGTCGGCCTCATTGTAATTGGCTGGTTAGCACCTGCTCTCTAATTGGATGGGGTGTTTCAGTGTGACCAAGGGGAATCTGGGTAATGAGGTGAGGACAGCTTTCATGCACTCACAACTGTAGAATAAAGCCAGCAATGCCTTGCTGCAACAAAATTTTCTTCCCTGTTGCTTGAAGTAGAGAGGAAAGGTTTTGGGGAAGGCAGAAGGAAGATGAAGCTTTGAAAGATAATAAAAGAATCTGAAACCTTACCCCATCTTTTTTGTCTCTCTCCAAAGCCCCGTGCAAAAAGTCACGAGAGACTTCCTCATTTTCATCCAGCCACTGGATGACAAACGGCTCAAACCACCTGCAGAACCCAAACATGCTCACATATATTTGCGCCACATGTTGACTTTAGTTCTTATAAAAATGATGTTACTCACGCAGGGTATTCAGGCACTCGGCTCTTGAAGAAGGGAAGGTCTTTGCAGTACTCGTTGTACAGCCATTTAACCTTAAAGTGCAGGTTCATGTAATCGGCACTCTTACACAAGCGGTTTTTCTCATGTTCTGGAAAAAGACAGAAAACATAAATCCATTCAGATGTCTTCCTTAACTTACATCAAATCTGCAGTAAATTGACTTCTACTTCTGCTTTTCCTTTATTGAATGAAATCGTCATTCATCATCATTTACATTTTTATGTACTCATGTTCAGCTTTAATACCGAAACTGAAACTGGAAGACTAACAGATATTTTCTGTAAAAAATGTTAAGTTCACTGTTCATATAAATATCTCTATACTAGGCCTTAACAGTTCACATACTGAAGATTTGATTTCAACTCACCTTCCATTGCATACTTCATGTCCTGAGCAAACAGATTCCACATTACTTCTGCACTTATTTTTCCAACGTTGAGCTCCTGAGGAAACCTTGATGGAGAAGAACAAAGAATATGACACTCATCGAGTTAAAGAAAACTAGTTTAATGTTAAGATTTATTAAATTTTATTGATACATACTGGTTTAAGCAGGGAGTGTAAGAGTTTTTGTCCTCCTCAATGATGGAAACAATAAGTGTGATGAGTTTGGACCAGAAGTCCAGGTTCTTAATACTGGGTCCTTGCTCCTCAGGAGGCACAGCGCCCTGCTTGGCCTGGAAGAAAACATAGCAACTTTTGTCACTGAAGTCAACAGTGTTGGCTCTTTGTCAACTTTAAAGAAGTTTTAGTATTTAATATGACTGTTTCTACCAAGTCATGCATAACTGCATATACACAGTCGCATTTTTTTATGAGAGTACTTTTCATTTTGACCTATCCTGCATAGGCACCGCAAATCTTTTTCATGTATATTCATTTTCAGCTTGTCATTACAAATTTCCATTTAGAATTAGATAAGCTTCATTATTTTATGTGAGCTGCAAACTTAAGAGTCTTTCCTGTTTTGTCACAGTTGGACTTAGGTCACTAGCTTTATCAACATTCTTGGTAACAAAAATAATTTCAGCAAAGTATTTCAAGAAGTACTTCTGATGATTTCTCAAATTACAAAATACATTTGTAGAGTAAGGGAGAAGTAAAAGAATACAGTGTTGATGTTAAAAGTTGAAATGCTGTGTTAATCATGTTATAAAATTAATTTAAAGAATATATTCAAAATACTTTTAAAATACAGTCCTATGAAGTTTGCATTGTGACAGCCTCTGTTACTGAATAAGATAATCAGTTAGCCAAACTGTGTAAATGTCAACTTGAATTTTCCAAAAGTTCAAAGGGTTTTTGGAGAGAAGGGTCGAATTCTCCAAGGTTTGAAGTAGTTTAAGATGTGCGGCAAGAAAAAAAAGCTGCAGGGATAAAAAGGGAAAGAATTATCTTGCAGACATTTCCCGCAAAATGCTGCCACATCCCTGAGGATGAAATGTTTTATTCAAAGGGAAAAATGCCTATTTGAAATTCAAAGGGGGGCGATTTAATGAACGCTTGAAACAAGTTCTAGACATCCCTGTTGAAATTCGCTGTAGAAATTGTGGATTGAAGAGCCTGGCATATACAGACTGCAGAGATGATAAGAGCTCAGCACACATAAAAGGCATACATGCAGAGCAGTCACAGTGCTTTTAACACATCAAATAAGGACAGCTTAATTAGTGAGCAAAAATGGAGTCCCAACAAGGACAAATCTTTTTGTTCTCCTTTGCTACGAGGAAGTGCTGCTTTTAATGATCACCAAGTTAACTTTCTAAATGAGCTCCAGGTTATGTGATTCAGGGAGACTAAATAAAACTGAAGTCAACTATATTTGCTCGTATTTTGGCGCTATTAAACTGTCCACATCTAGGGTGTGCAATTGTGATTCCCCAGGTCTGGTGCTTAATACATTTTACATCTAGACCTGTGACAACATGCCCAATTCAAATAGTTCAATTACCTCCTTATTCTGACAAAAGGCTCTGCAGGAGCATGCTATTAATACATTTATTGAAATCAGAGCAGGGAAACATTTACAATATGCAGGACATGCAGAGTCCAACTTCTTTCTCAGTTTTAAAGCTGATAAAAGACAGTAAAAATTAATTTACTTAAATTTATTAAAGGGTAGAATTACATGTCTTTGTCTGAAGTACAGCATGCTTGCCTTACACCAACATAGTAGCACATACACAGTCAAAAGTTTTATTATATTTTATGATATGTCAGAGATTAAATAAATCCTTTTAGGAAGTCAGTCAGTCCAGTGCTGTTGCCTCTTACCGGGTCTGTTTGGTACTCGCGGCTGTAGAGTTCGTGACAGTTATTAAAGATGTACTCGTAGGTGGAGTTGAGGCAGGCTTTCACACAATCCTTTACAACCTGACTGGCCCTGGGTGGGGACTGGAGCTCCTGGACCTGAAAACACAAACAAAACAATGCATTCAAACCAGATGACCTATCTATTGATGTCTCAATGTCTGACCATGTTTTACACTGAGACTTTGAAGGGGACTGCACCTTCATTCTGAAGAAGGTAATACTGGTGAGGAGGTCAACTGTGGATTTGAGATCCTGTAGTCTCTCAGGGCTGCTGGCCGGGAAGTTATTCTGCGGTCACAGGAGAAAATAAACAACACACAAACACTAAGCCTCAACGCAACATTTCACATTTGCCTTTATCTAGTCTGTCTATGTGCAAGATTCAGTCCGGTCGCACAATTTTCACTGCCAGTGAGAACTCGGCTTGCTGTGTGGGTGGGCGGTGTTTCCTGGATGTGCCTGTGTATGTTTGAGAAGAAATGTCACTCTAATTAACAGAATGCCTCTTGTTTTAGTGTTTCTCCAAAAAGGGAGAGTAAAAATTGACGATGCAGAAGCCATAATGAGAATTATGTGTGAGTGTACTTCCTGAGAAGAAAGAGCAGTCTTACTCGATACATGGAGAGGTCTATCCTTAGAGAGTTGTGCAGCTGATCTAGAAGCTTGACAAATCGCTCTTTCTGTGGGTAAAACAAAACAGGATGAAAGATTTAAAGAATTTGAATGAGAAATTTATCCAAAAAGATATTCCTCACCCCCAAAAGAATAGAAGAGCACTTATTTATTCTAAGAATAAAATATGTATGTAGCATATAGATGTTTTAGTGACTCACTCCAAAGTTTGAAGCAGCAAATCGGTCAGAAGCAGAAACATTGTTCGTTGCTTGGGTGGTGTGGGCGTAGTAGGCGTTGATGTTGGCCAGCAGGGTGCTCATGACTGCAGGCACACCTGGGCACATGTACTTGGATGACAAGCAGGCAAAGTGACTGTAAATAAGAAATGAAACCATGAGCAAAAACCGAATCTTAAAGGCTTCAACACATTTCTGCACAAAATCATATTTTAGGTCCTCTTTATATGTATTGACATTTGGAGATTTTTAACTTAGAATCGTACGTCATGGCCTGGTAGATGGATTCCACTCCGTAACGCATGGCAAACTCATCTACTATTTCTTGGGGAGTTTCCTCAAAATAAACTTTCCAAGCATCATCACCTTTTGCATCAGGGATCTTCACCACACCATTATTCTGGATATCTGTTACATAATGAAAGAGATTCTACAGAAAAAAAATACAGAAACAAAGTAAAGTAAGAGAGGCTGAAGGAGAAAAACAATAAGAAACAAAGATGAAAATGGCAAATATACAGTACAGAGGTTTGAAATGAATGAAAAGTAATTCAATCTTTTTTTCACATCTCAGTGGTTTACTGAGGCGTAATTAGGTTTCATACACATTAAACTGTATAGGTAGCATAGTGCAAGCTCTCAGTCCTTTATGTCTGTTGGTTATAATGTATGAAGTACCATGAAACTACATTAAGAGGCCAGCAGAAGCTGCTGTGCAGACGATAAATGTTGAACCACCGAAACACACTCAGGGTGAGTTTATGAGAACTTATCTGAAGCAATAAGTATGATCACATGTCATTTAAGGTTCACCTAATACGATCTGCTGAGTAATGAGCCGAGCAATGACTCCATTGAAATCTGAGATTTATCTACAATCAATCAGGCGATTTTTTTCTTCTGCACAGAGTCAGAACATAAAAGTGTCTATCTTCGCTTTGTATGAGAGGAACTAGTTTCTTTAGAGAAAAGAATACGCCACGGGATATTAATCTGGAAAGGACCACATTATCTCTCTTATTGTAATCACAGGTTCCTAATCATATTTCAAATTGTTTTAAGCTGTATAAGTGCTCTCACTGACAATGTCAAAGTTTGGGTACCATCTTGTAACCCTTTTCTGACTAACAAAGATCAGCATATGTGGGTCTATTCTGAAGAGCATATTCTGCTGTCTTTCCCATTTTGAGGGGTTGCTAAAACTAATGTACCTTGATATAATTTCTGGAAAACAAAAAGAAAAGCGCATCAACTTAAAAAAGGAAAGTATAAATTAAAAAATTATTCACTTGTATTTATTTCATAGGAATTATTGAAGGTACCGTTGCACTTTAAACCAGTGTGATACTGGTGATTTTGTTTAAACAAATTTAACAGTTTTTTCCCCTACTGAATACTTTTTCTCAATGTAAAGATTCGGTTTTTCTTAATTTTTCAGTGTGAAATTAAGCCAACTTATTGCAAGAAATAAGTTGGGCTTTTTTAAAGATAAACATTACCTCATGCAGACAGGTGTACTGTTCATGATATGGAGCGACTGTCTCTTCTCCTTTAATTTCCACGTTAATGCGCATTCGGATAGCCCCAGACACGGCTGATTTGTCCGTACGTTTGTCTGCGAAGTGTGCAAAACAGAAAGACCATCACTTAACTTCATCCTGAAAGTTCTACAATTGTAACAATTAGGTGACCCTTGCAGCTTCTGCATGGCAAGATAACCCAGAAGCTGTGAAATCATTGCACTTTAAACAAGCAGGAACAAAAAAAAGAGCACACCAAGATTATACCAGACGTCCATCTCTCCACTCAGAGTGCGGACTTCAATGATAGTTTGACCGAGGAAGTCGTCCGACTCTCGCTTGAACTTTTGCTTCACCCGAGACTTAATATCATCGTCTTCATCCCACACTCGCACCTTGATGCGGTCTGAGGAGTTGTGACATTCACTAGAAATGTGGAACAAGAGATTCAGCCGCATGCATCAACAACAGTGGCCATTTCAATGATATCGTGACTCATGCTGGATGATTTCCAAAGAAAAAATAAGACTAAAATAAACTTGAGATGGTTAAACCTGATTGATGCTGGAATTAATAGAGACATTTATTTGGCAAAAAATTATCATATGCAAGTAACATGAAAGCTATAATTTTGCTGCCTTTTGCAGATTTAAAATTTAGATTTAGACTTTGCATGATCTACCACTAAATACTTTCTGCTGAAGCATCTATACAGTCTCAACTTGTCTAGTGAAATTTTTATGACTCACAAATTAAATGTTTCCTCCCAGATAGGGTTGAGGTTGCCATAGATAGTTTTGGTCCTCTTCTTGGTCTTCCCCACTTGGACAGTTACATAGGGATCACTGGAACCAGTTTTATCCTTTGCTTGGAGACCCTGAGCACACAACACTGAACAAAAGAGAAAAAACAATGCACTGTAACTGTGTGTACTTGGATGTAAACAGTTGCCTCATAATAAAACATAAACGCTACAAATAGGACAGCTATTTGTCTCCTTTTACAGTCCAACACAGCTGTATTCTCCTTTGACAGTGATGCTGACCATACTGGCCAGCTCCATTCAAGGTGAGATGAAAATGTCTTCCCCTCACCTGTGATACAGATCTTGGCTGACCATTTGGAGGTGCCGTCAAGCACACTCTGCTTGATCTGCTTCATTTGGGTGACATGAGTGGACTTGACGACAGCAAACACTTCCTGGATGAGTTCAAAGATCTCTGGTTTGTTCCTCTCCCGGATCTTCATGCGGTCTTTAAGAACCATGATGATGTTCTGGGTTCTGTCCTCTGCACCATGCTTGGAGCTCTTCTCTGCAGCTCCTGGTTGTTAAGACAGTCAAAAAGTTATATCAGGAAAAGGATTAGACATAATAAATGAAATGAACTTGATTACAAATAAAATGTGTTGACAGATCAGACAACAAATAAATGACAGCATGAGCAAGCATTATTCATTATGACAGTTTCACTCTTGTTAGGTCATTTGTGTACACATGCGTAAAACCATCATGTCACGCACAGTTTCTTCCTAACACTTCTCTTACTTTGTAGACAGTCAGCATTGAGCAGGTCCTGGCACTTCTCATGGCATTTGACTCCACACTCAGTGCAGCGCATGCCTTGGCGAGCAATACCCCACAGCAGTCCTTCACACTCGTAGCAGTAAGTTGGAGTGGTGGCTGTCCACACCTCGAAATTGTGTGGGGTGGTGCAAGAGATCGGGTATATGAGCGCCTGAAGGGTCTTCTTGTAGACATGACTCTTCTACAGAATGAGCAGAAAATATTCGCTAAGAGTTTGGCTTTGATGCTCCACACTCAGAGTGAGTTACTTTCATTAAAGTGTGTTGTTTGAATAAACTGAAAACAAACCAGTTCTTCGTTATGCAGGGTGCTGGACGTTAGGGCTGAGGTAATGCCAGCCTTCCTGGAGTTCTGGACCAAAGACTGAGTGAATGAGCAGAATGGAAATTAATAACTGTACTATATATAATATAGCATATGCTATACTCTTTATCGTATGCACATCTGTGAGCCTAAAGAACTAAATGTAATATCAGTAAAACTTCATATTGTTTCTTTAATCGACATGTCTAGTCGAATGATAACAGAAACATACACTTTTCTTAACTAATGAACTAAAATATTTTAATATGAAATAATACTCACCATTGCCTTTGGTTTAGGAAAAGAAGAGAAGGAGATATTTAACATTAGACACATCAAGAAAAACTGATTTATTCAGACAGTGATAAAATACCTTACTATAACCAAAACCCTAGCCTTAGAATTAGTGTCAATACTAGTGGTGGAATGTGATTAATCACACTTCATCAAATAGCAAAATTTGACAAAGCTTTTCAGTTTAGATAAATTTAGGTGATGGTTGAATCAGTGAAGATATACAATGTATAATGATAATCCATCCATCCATCCATCCATCCATTTTCTTTCACCCTTGTCCCTAATGGGGTCGGGTGTTGCTGGTGCCGATCTCCAGCTACGTTTCGGGCGAGAGGCGGGGTACACCCTGGACAGGTCGCCAGTCTGTTGCAGGTATAATGATAATGTATAGCAATATTGACCTTGATTTAGTGGAGACTGGGTAATGTGTTGTTATGTATGGTGATATTTATTCAACCATACAGATCAAGATAGAATTAGATTCAAAATGTCTGCAAGTAAGCCAACAACTTTGTATGAAATACTTTTCCAAGTTTTTTTTAAATTTTTTTTTTACTAATTTTAACAAAAGTTTAAATATAAGAATTGTTATTTTCTTATTTAAGCAAATGAATAGTCCTAGCCCCATTTCAATCTTTACAAATCAATCAACAAAACAAACCAAGATGCAGCTTTGGTTACATGTGGAGAGTCATAAGTCAGGGGACTCTTGAGAAAGCTGCTCTTGCAACCACAGCTGTTATTTGATAGCTGAATGTAATAATATTTACTGCTTATTCAGGCAGCACTCATCCATCTCCAATTAATTACAGGAATCACTTTCATAAAACAAAGGAGTGTGTGTGTTTTTGTGTGAGACCATTGGGGGAGCATCACGCAGGTGTGCCAGCCTACGTCTGCTTGTATCTGAGAGTGTTGAATGTTATTAATAATTAAGAAAGTCATTTATCTCCAGCGTTCCATGGAACGGGAGTAAAAACTGCACAATAAGCTTATTGTGGCAATTAATTTGTGCAGTACCTCACAAAGGTTTTCAAACCTCTTTGAATTTTTCATATCTCGTCATGTTACCATGAGAAACCTAAGTGTACTTTATCTGGATTTAATTTAATAGGCAAACATAAAGTAGCACATAATTGCTAAATACAAGAAAAATGATCAGTGGTTTTAAAATTTAGAAAAGTGTATTCTATGTGTCCATTCAGTCCTCTATATTCTGACGGCCACAAAACATTACAGTGCAACCAAATGCCTAATTAGTAAATAAGAGTTCACTAAAGCCTCTGCTTTTTTGGCATTTATTTGTGAAAAAGAAGTTTACATTTATGCATAATTTTGAATCCAGTTTATAATTAAGCAATACTTTGTTTTAGTCTACAATGTAAAAAAAACTAAAAATACTGAAAATTTATAATAAAGGGTAAAAAAAATACTTTTAGGGTGTGAATATTTTTGTAAGGCATTCAGGTTTCTGTCAGTACTCTTTTCACAAAGCAAGTTAAAAATGTGAAAATCAGAGACATAGTAAGATGAAAAGATTCAAGCCATTTCCAAGCCCTGAGCAAAACATATACTCACACTTTATTTCTTGAAATGTATGTAAAGAGCAAGGTATGGAAATAAAATCCCACCAATCTATCACTCCCTACTTATATAGCTCTAACGTGCTTTAAGAATGGCTGTGCAATAGATTTACAAAGAAACATATCTCAGAAAAGGACTTATGTTTGTTACAGTCATATTAGCACTGACGTAGTGCAGTGACGTAGTGTCAGAGAATTATGCAGTTGACGGCAAGTGTGTAATCATATTTATCTAAAACTCGATAAGCAGTAAAAGACATCTGTCCTGATGGCAAACTCCTAATCCTGCCAGCTAAACTTATCAGACTTTAGTCAACAGAAAATGTGCTTCATACTATTAAAATAGGTAAACAGCAAGGGGTTAAAATACATACAAGAAGAAGAAGGGAAGGAGTTGATGAATACATAATGGGAACAAAAACAAGAGAGGGGGCGAGAGAGATAGAGAGATGGACTGGGGAGATGTGAGACACTTAGTCAAAAGACAGAAATGAGATTAGAGCAGAAACTAACCAGATCTCTGACCAGAGGCATTGCTTTCCTCTTTCTAAGGTCTGGCATGCTGTCAATGCTGTACAGAGCACCACCCATGCTGGAAAAAGAGACACACCATATATCAGCTTCATATCAAAGAACAGCTGTCAAAAATCTGGACACAACAAATCAATTTCACAACTGGCTTGCCCTTTGTCTGACAAGTTATAGATTTTCAGCCATAATGTTGTCAGCTTCATAGTTACTTACCCTGCAGACAAAAGCAATGAGGCAATCCCAACATGCTCTCCTCGGGCCTGTGGAGAAAGATGAATTAAAAAAAGCAAAGAAGACACAATGCTTGAAAAACATTTAAAACCTACAGAGAAATTAAAATGTTTTCCTATTGTTAACAAATAAATAGGAGGAGGAGTTTTTCTTCAGACACATAGAAATAGTCATACAGCTTAGATGCACAAAACAGCTAAATTGTGGGTTTAAGTAATTATACCTCATACACTAGACAAAAAATAAAAAGTGTTTCAGACGGATAACTGCTCAGGTAATCATTCCTACAATTCAATGTGCTCCATAAATGACACCACGTTCTTTGTCTGGTTAAATAATAACAGACCTTGATTATCATCATAATAATGCACAGAAAAAAAGTTTGCCTAAGATCCGTCTTGATTCCGGTTTTACAGGTTTGTAGGAACTTATCATTATTATCCTCGTATCTGTGAGTGCTACGAGAGGAACACACGAGAAGACGCATATGGCTACACCCACCTGAGAGTCTTCTCCAGCCATGGGTAATCAGAACGGACTACATGCAAATCGCTACGGGGATGGCAAACAACTGAAAAGAAAATAATGAAATGGCAAAAACAATACAAGGGGAAAACAGAGACTAGGCTAACACAACACATAAGATTGCAAAGGATAAAAAACTGTGAAAAATAGATGGGCAAAAAATCAGTAAACATGTAAAATAGAACACTATAACATGCAAGGACTGATACAACATATAGTTATCAAATAATTGAATATTAAAGCACAGAAGCAACAGGGTAAACATACAGCAAAAAAAGAAAATTCATAGACATTAACCTGGCAGGTATGCAAGCAGACACAACAATGCTACACTGAAACATGTGCAGTTTGTACCTCTTGTAGCTGAAGTCGTACTCTGCTGAAAAGGCGAAGCCAGTTAGCTTTGGCTCTAGCAGGACCTGGCTCCATGATTTCTCTCTTTGGGAAGCTGAATTAAGGGTGGAAAAAAATACATTAGAATAATTTAGAACATCTCACGTAATGATAGCTAATAATTTGGAAGTTAAACGTGAATCAGAAAGTGTTTAACAAAAGGGATTTACAGATTCGGTCAGACATTGACATCAACTCAAAGATTTATGTTCACTTTCTTTAAACTCAACACAGGGACAAATTATGTATGCAAGCCCAAATACATGTGTACAGGTCCACTGATACTTAAAAGTCTCTTAGTAATATGCATCTCAAGCGAGCCTCTGGAATAATTCTAGCTGGATATGCGACCACTCTCCAAACCAGAAATATTACTCGTAGATATTACGAGTAAAAAATTACAGTAAAAAAAACAGTTTTTACTGTTTTCAGTGGATGTAAACCACAAAACAATGACACTTTAAGAAAGCTTATACATTTTGAGTCTCCAACGAGATTAGCATAGAAAGACTTTACCTTGGAACAGGAGCTTCTTCTGTTTTCTCCTCAGGAGCAGGCTGCACAGTTTCTGCTGCAGTTTCTTGCTGATCAAGAGGATGCATGTCCTCCAGAGGGGTTTCCGCTGTGGGCTCAGGCTCTAGGGGCTTGGTGTCCTGAGGTGGAACCTGGGTTGGGATGGTTGGGGTGGATGTGGTGACAGACAACTGTTGCTGTGATGAAGCAAAGGAAGGCTTGATGGAATCTGTAGCATCAGAGGGCAACACGCTGTCCTGTGAGACTGGAGGTAGTTCAAGAGCTGCACTGGGCGACTGGGTCTGATCCTGGGCAAGCTTCTGCTGATGCAAAGATGCTTGCTTCTCCAAAGGTGGCCTGGAGGAAGACAGGCCATCAGATGGTGGCATCAAGGTAGATGCAGAGCCTGATGGCACTGACGAAGTGTAGGTCGGCTCCTTGTCTTGGCTTTGTTTTTCACCCAGTGGATACATGTCTTCGTCTCTGTAGTGCATCTCTTCCTCATCTTGATAGTTATACTGCTTTTCCTCTGCATAAATGTCACCTTCCTCTTCATCATACATTGCACCCTCTTCCCCTCCATCTTTGAGATAGCTCCCCTCGTCACTGTAGACCCCCTGGTGGTCCTCCCCATCCCAGCCCGGGGAGTCTTCTTTGCCATAGCTGACGGAGGAATGGCAGGAGTGGTACGAGTCGTTTTCATCATAGAACTCTGAACCTTGAAAGCTTTCACCGTCCTCTGGAGGAAACTCCTCGCTAAGCTGAGAGCTTCCTCTACTCAGCTCCGCTGATGAGGCATAGCGGCTGTCTGTGGGACTGACATGAGGGGGAGATAAAGACGTGTTAGATACATACAACCCACTTGGATTTGAAATATAAATGACAGGGGATCCCCACAGCTGTGTGATTAGTTAGGTTGTCACAGTTAAGGAGCTTGTGCTGAGGCCAGGGAGGGAGACAGCTAATCAAAGACTAATGTAGCTTACAAACATATTAATACCCCTTTTAATTTTTCTTCACATTTTATTACATTGCAACCACAAATTTCACTTCATTTTCTTGGAATTTTATGAGACAGGCCAACACAAAATAGAGCATTCTTGTGAAGAGGAAGAAGGAAATGACTGAATGGAGTAAGGGAAATTTAGTGAACTCGTTCGTGGGAGCCCACATACTAGCTAACCTTAGCACGTAAGCTTTGCATTTTATCTAATATTAGCATATACACTGCCTTTTGCACACTGCATGGTGTAAGTCAATGTTAGTAAAATATTAGTAATAATTAAAAGCTAAACTTAACCTACTGAATAAAGTAGGTTGCCCACTGTACTGAATAATCCTCACCTAGTTGTTGTTAGATTTTTATTTGATAAAAAAAACAACATGTTTGCTCTCAAATCACAATTATGTATGTCTATTACATAAAATCTTGACAATATACTTAGAAGTTTATGGCTGTAATCAGACAAAATGTGAGTTCAAGGGGTGTGAATAATTTTGCATTGTAATTCCAACCAAATGATTTTGATTAGTTATGCATCTTTTTCATAGCAAGATGCCTGTTTTAGTAGAGAGAAATACAAGGTTTCAAGAGATGCTAATTCAAACATAAATTATAGCAGAAAAAAATCTTCATACCAACCCAAAATTGAATATAACACGATAAAAACACACCTCTCCAAACTGAGGAGGAAAAAGCAATAAACTTAGTTGATTTATTTGTCTTTTGCAGATAAATATGTGAAAACACGTATTTACAAAAATGGTTATTACTCACTGGGACAGCCCATGAGTCAGAGAGTTTGCAGACACACAGAAAAACATCTTCTTGACACTGCAACAAACACTCACACTTCACTGTTTTATCCATATTTACCACAGTGGTCTTAGTTCAATAACGCACAGCAATAATGGAGAGTACTATATAATGAGTTTTGGGCTGTGAGCCAGAGGGAGTACACAGTAGTATGGATGAATGGTCACAGAAACCACCACAGCACTCCCTTTTTTCTCAGTTCATAACCTATCTCACAATCTCTCACATTCAGAATCACATAGTAACAAATTTCCCATATTGTTAAGTCTAAATACATATTTAACCTTTTATTTTTTGAAAGAATAAAGATTAAACTACACACTGAAGGGGACAATAACATTTCTTGGCTTCTCTGCTAAGGCGCCACAATCAGAAATACAGCCTTTACTGCCTCACAAGTGGGATTTAAATGTGTATAATTACCAAGTGTGAAACAGCCAGGACAAGACAGGGCCCTTCCTCAAGTCTCACATACAGGGTGAGGCTGTAATAACAAGCTGTCATGACAACAGATGCGCACAGACTCTTACAGGCGGTCCCAACGACTCCAACCAACAATTAATCCATCTGCCTCCAAATGCTGAAATATCAGACATGTCCACACATCATGTCAATCATTCATCCTCTTCCCACACACACAAAGAGAAGGCTGTACAGCCTTTCTAACCATAAACATAATGCATCATTGGTTGGATCTGAGAATTTTTTTTTTTTTTTTTTTACCAAGAGCACAATAAGGACAGAAGCAGGAACAGTAGTCTTCTATGAAATTATTATATAGAAAATACATATACAAAGATAGGATAAGAGCGCATGCATGCAAGCACATCGAGCGAGGAGGACGGGACAAGTCCACCACTGACGTCACAGCGAGAATGTGTCACAGGCCGGAGCAGGATGAGGAAGAGTAGGAGCACAAATTGCAGAGGAGGCACAGAGACCCACCTATCGGACAGAGAGTGCCTACTGTCTAGAGAATACTGACGACTGGTGCGCCGGCTTGACTCTGAGCCTGAGTCGATATCGCTGCGCCCGTTGGTGGCAGAGTCTAAACTATCATAGCGTCTGGTAGGAGGAGTAGGAAGGGAGGTGGGGAGGAGTGGAGAGGTGGAAAAGGAGCATCAGTATAGCTCAGTGCAAATCTTTCAAAGAAAGCTCGAACTAGTTTGAGCCTCTGGCCTGCCCGGTTAAGGAATGGTTCACAACTTTACTTGAAAAGTAACTATCAGATTGGAACCCAAGAAGTTTTGATTTGCTTTATCTGGCCATAATGTGCAACATTTATCTGTGATCCCACAGTCCTTAATTAATCTAAAACAGGTGTATTTCGAGCATTACTTGGAACTGTTTCACTCCAGCTGATTCCTTACTCTGAGCTTGAAAATAACAGGCTGAGTGGAAAAAAGAAGTTAAGTTTATGATTGTGTTTATGAGATTTATAAAGTATCTTTGTTTATGAAAATATTTACGTTATCTATGGGATTGCAAAAGGAGTAACACCTCTGGAAACTTCTAGACAAATTGAGATGTTTGGTCCTTTCTGATAATGTTAGTAGAATGTGATAACAGGAAGAAAAACATATTTAGTTTGTGAACCAATCCTTAAATATTGTGAAAGAAAAAAAGACATTGCACTTGAAAATGAACTTCCCTCCTAATTCTTGCCAAAGGTAAAGATCTACAGTAGATTTAAGCCTTCCTGAGAAGTACTTCAGCTTTGATCCTCTGTTGCAATTGAGTTTTCTGCACAAGGCTGTCGAGAGGAAATCACATGGGGTCTCATTCATTCACACATGCATACAAAGATGCAGACACACACACATGCATTCACACGATAAAAAAAAATAATCACAAAGGCCCACTTCATACATGACCTGTATACAAGAACTCTGAGCCCCAGCATGCTTGTATACACTGAGGCCTGGGCTGTTCTCTAGAGAAGGAGAACACAGTGGGAGATGTTACCATGTGCAACATCGAAACAAAACAAGGCCACACGAGCTCAGTGGTCTCAGACGTCCAACGGGATTTGTTGATTAAGGAAGAATTTGTTTGATTTGGAAATTATTAATCTCAAAAGTCTGGTCTTTTTTTGTCCTTCTGTAGCAAAAAAACAAAACAAAACAACAACAAAAAAGCAGTACAAAACAAAAACCACTACCTTTTTTAAAAATCCTGACCACCACCAGACATTATCAGTCAGATTCCAGAGATAAATTTCATTTGAACTAAGGAGACCTTGGTGTGTATTTATAGTATTTATAGCGTGCGTGTTACCTCATGGTTCTGTGATCGTAGTCCAGCTCATGGATGTCATCGCTGAAGGAGTGCCTGTAATGTTGATGCCGCATTGGGTACTGGTGCATGGAAGCATTGGGCTGGGAGGTGGTGTAGAAGGGAGGCGGGATGCTGTTACTGGTCTCGCTGCGGTAGTCACTGTCCCTGTCATCAACGGCACTGTCTGGGTCCTCGTCTGTTCACACAACACAGTGGGAGACGAGATGAAGCTGAGTTGTGAGGCTTGGACAGATCAGAAATTGTTGCCAACAATGTTGTTGCTTGTTAAACTTGACATTAATGATAGCAAGGATATGTAAAGCGTTGTGTTAATTAATAATCTGTAGAGGTTGAGCAAACAAAATAAAGAAAAATATTGAGAAATGTGAGATTTAAACCTTCTGTAAGTGTTTAAGATGTCTTAGATGAAGCTGTACGTGGATGATAAAGGATTTGTTAGTTTAAAAATATGTCAGATAATGACCCAGTACAAAAATGTCTCTCAATGTTTTTTGTCTAAGCTTAAGGAATGGCCCTGAATTCAGACTATTGGAAAATTATAGAACATACCTAAAAAGCTAATTGAACTTGGCCCTACTTTGTCTGATAAGAGAGTGGTCAAATATCAATCCAGAGTTAAGCTAGAATCGTATTTATTCTTTAAAAATGAATGCAGTTGAGGAGCAACTTTCATCCAAATATTAGTTGGAGTATATGTATATATTTGAGTCTTTATGTGTAATTTACAACCCTTGTGACTAAAGAAAAGCCACATTAAATGTAAACTTGTATTCCAAATACTTTTTTTTTAATACACTGAAAAATCAAATTCTACACAAATATTTCTTTAATTATCTTCTTCTCACTATTATTATTCCTACTGCCGTCTAAACATCTGCCCGGGTGAGAAACACATGATTCTTCACTGAAATTAGATATATCTAATGATTTACTCAAAAATATTTTAACATGAGCTGGAGCAAAGTTCAAAACAGGAAATCCATTTTCATGCACTTATGGTCTCAGAGGACAACTGTACTGGGAGATCATTACACTGATTTGTGGACAATAAATACAGTTGCACAAGCCATTAGCAGAAGTGCATGACAGAAACTTACTCTGCTGGTCTCCCCACAGACTCCAATTACCTACACAGAGAGAAATTGTTAACTTGTAAAAATTTACTTGTGGATATAATTCAAACACATTAAAAATCCACCAACACAGCTAACCAAACATAAAGATCTGCAACCCTGAGAAATAACCATCTTGTGGTGTAAATCTGTTAAATGAGAAGCTATGAAGGAGGTGACTGGGTGCATGTCTTTCTATGAGCAGAAAAAAACTGAAAACAAAGACAAGGCCATTCTAGCAGCTTATATAAAATCTGACTTTTTAAAAGCAGCTACCCTTGATGCTTCAAAGTAGCTACAAGCAAAAAACACATATATGCCGTTATCATTCAGACAAACACAAGCTCCATTTGAATAAAGAAAGAAAAGTAATTGTAAGCAGGCTTGAACTGCACACGCTTCTCCACCTGCTCCCCATGTCACCATCACCAGACACAGAGATAGACAGCAAAAGCCTGTGTCGGACACGCAGCATATGTCAACTCAATTTCATCACACGTTTATCCCCTTTAAGTCATTCTAGAGCTCAGGCAGGCATGCATTTATGATTAGTCACATCAGTTTTTCCCTTGCTTTCCTCCCTCCATCCTCTGTTGAATCTAATAGCTACTTTCTGCTTAGTCTTTTTCTCAATGAGTCAAGGCAACAGAGCAAAGGGAGCGGGGAGAGTGGAAAACAGGAGCCACAAAAAGGACACAGCGGGTGACGGCACAGAGGGAGGTGAATGCAGAAGACATCGGTGACACTCACAGCACTGTGTGGAGGGGGCATGGAGTGATTGCTCTTGTTCTTCTTGGTAGGCATACTGACGTTGAAAGAGAAGCAGTGGAAACGGGCATGTTAGGAGAATAACATAAAGGTCTTTGACTTGAAAATAATTCAGGGAAACTAGATCTTAGTTCTGACAGTTCTGCTTTTTCTTGCAGATATGGAAAATAAATGAGAAACACAAATGGAGGCGAATTAGATTCAACAGATATGCATTTTAGAAGATTATATTATAATGAGAAAGATAAGTAACTGCAAGTGCCATTTAGTTAACAGTTTACGCAAAATAGTAAAATTCTCACATCTTGATCTCTCATTGCATTAAGTTGTTCGAGTTTCTTAGCCCAGTATCTGGCCTCCTCTTCTGGAATGTCTACAGGAAAGCAGAAACATGTTTCTTCCCTTAGAATATCAAGTGCTGATTAATTTAATTGCATAGGCATTAAAGATGTCATAATTTTAGATATTACGAAGGATACAGTCAGAATAAAAAGAAGACTGAACAAGGTGTAATAAGGTGTAGGAAAATGCAATTGTGCAAATTTTAGAAGACAAAGTTCCTTCTAAAAACAATTCCACAATCAAAACCTTTAAGCACAAAGCAGAAGAAGGCTTGCTCCAGCAGTCTCACTTATTGACATTCTTTGTAAAGTTGTACAAACACTAAAAATAGAAAAGAAACTGCTTGAATAAAATTCATAAAAATGCTGAAGAACAAACCTAATGGCAGTTCAAAGCGAGTGTCAAGCAGCAGCCTGTGAAAGGTCGGGTCTTTGGTTCCACAGATTTCATTCTCAGCCATAATCACATTCGAGTCCAGGGTCAGCCACTGACCCGGACCCTCCTGAAAAACATGAAATAGGACAAGTAGATCAAAAATAAAACATTTATCGCGTGTTGTGGCTTCTGGATAAAATGTGTGATTTCAAATTTCTAATAAAACTTCTGTGAATTTTAAAACCTTCCTTCAGATGTAGTGTAACCACTATAAAATAATCACAACATATGTTTGCAAAGCACCAGGTAGTAATCTAGACCAAAGACTACTCTCCTTTATACTCCAAAAGCAAATAAATAAGGAACCCTGCATTTACACATACAGACTACAACCGATTCAAAATACATTATAAAACTAAACTAAGATTATATTTACAAAATATAATCTTTTATTAATTTAAGTATTAAGCTTAGTTTTTTTTCTCAATCAGTGACGGTAACAGAGAAGAGCAGGTACCTCATTGGACTGTCGTATGTTTTGAAGGGGTATCCATACAGTTCCCACCATGGTGTCCCATATCAGTCCTTTGTTCCAGACCTCCACTGTGAGGCCCAGCCCCTGACGGTTTATTTCGCTGTTCATGAGAAAAGTAAAAAAAAAAAAACAAACAAACAAAAAAAACTACATATATTATAGCTGAATACAAATAAGTTTTAGCAGAGTAGAAATAAATGCCAGGAATTATATGTGGTAATGGATGTGTGCCATGATTCAGCCTGTTTAGGTAAGTGATTTATTCAGCATGAAGAAAAGATGACTATGAACAAGGCTACTGACAAGACAGACAAGAACAGAGACTGTGCCCCTTGGGAATTACCAGAATGAGCTTCAACCTTTCACATAACAACACATATACTGCTGCTCATATCGATTAAGGAACAAACAAACTACAAATAATATCGCCAACTCCCTCTGCATCTCTCAACATTTAGTAAGTCCCTTTTGCTATAACAACCAGTTTTAATTTTTAAAATCTTTCAGTGAAACATTTACTTCCCATTTCCCAAAGACCTGAAAAAGTAATCAGACTCAATGGTTTGCTACTGTTTGTATAGTAGAGTAGCTGCAGAGAAAAGAGACATGAGTCAGAGTAAAAGCCCTTCTTAAGAATCAGTTTTGTTTTTGGCAGATTTTCAGTATTATTGACTTCAAAAGAAATCTTTAGAAGGAATAAAATCCTCTGGGTGTGGAGACATGTTATGTGATCTTCTCACTCCTCAACAGGAAGATGGCTAAATAAAAGCAAGAAGCCACAAAAAGCTCATTTTAGTGACTGTTTAGTGATTGCTCACTAAAAGATTCAGAGATAATTCTCCAAAAGGTTATCCATAATTTTATCTAAATTCTTTAATAATTCTCCTAAGTTTAGTTTCTTTTATAGGAAGTCAACATTGTAAATACGTAAAAGTGCTCATTTTTAAAAGGACAATGACAAACACTATTACGCACTTTCAAATTGTTTTTTTAGTAGTTTGAATGGGAGTGTATCTAAGAGAAAAAGTACATTAAAAACAGAATCAGGACAGTGAAGAACTCTTAGTAAAATGTTAATTTTGACATATTTACAGGCAGAAAGAGAGAATAAGTGTGGAAATGAAGGCGCAGGAGAGATAAGTGAAATAAGAAGACTCACAACATGAAGTCCTGTTCCCAGCATGGTTGACTGCCACGCACAGCGATGGTGGTGCTCTTAACATTTTGCACCTTCAAGGTCACGTATGTGTTAAATTTCTCTGTAAGAAATTAAGCAAACATTTCTCCTAGCTTATACTTTTTGTTTGTTCATATTTCTTTGTTTGTTTAATGTATGTAGATTAATGTTCATAACTCACCTTGGGGTCCATCGAGCTTGCCTTTCTTTACTGTGTACAAATTGAAAAAGAAAACAAGATATTAAGTTTGTTTTGTCAGTTTTTAAAAAAGTTCAATGGTGCAACTATAATGAACATTTATACCCTTTTTACATTTATGTCATTATCTTTTCATGACTGGAACAGCGCTGCATGATATGTTTAAGATCTTGTTTAGTCCCTGACCTGTCGCAGAGGTTGCTTGGTTTTAAATTATGTTTCATGTTCATTTAAGTCCTTCACAGAATAGCTGTATTTATGCTGAGATCGAATAAGACACGGCTGACTTCTGATGGAAATTGGTTACTCTAGATGTTATTTAGGACTTTGAGAGTAAAGCGAATTGAATATAAATCCACACCCAATTTTGTACATCTTTATTAGTATTTTGTAAACCATATATCATTATCCATTATAAAAACATAATAAAATATGCTGAAGTTATCAAATTGTGAAACAGCTCAAGGGGTATGAATACTTCAGGAACCAAGCCTAATCGTTGCCTCAAGCTTACACACTTTAAAGCATATCTGGCTGGTGACTGACAGCAGTTTGGCATTTTAGAGATGAGGTGGGAGGTCTGCAATTCTCAGGCCGGGATTCCTCTGTTCTCTATGGGTAGAATGCCAAGATCTCAATATGAAAGACTGCATCCATTCAGTAGATGTCAAAGTCTCTGGGTCAGTTTTTTTGAGATCTGGAGGAACTTCTTCTGCAGTAAAAGTGAAAGGTTAAGGTAAGGGAAAGCATGACCATATGGTTTGTTATCTCTAAAAGATGCATATGTGAAATCTCTCAAAGTTTTCAGCATGACAGAATAGGCTGTACAGTCATTTTCTCTGAGAAGAGGAACAAAGCACTGCCAAGGTTTGACTGCCAATCCCCCCACACAGAGTCCTCTAGAGGTACCAGAATGACTTTTAAAACACCACTGATGTCAAATTGGCATTTATTATTCATTTAATTTTGAACCCTACTGATGTCTACCCTCTCCCTGTTCAGCAGAGATGTATTAATATTCAGATTGCTGATAGTTAATCCCTGCTGATTGCCTGTTTTTATTCATACGGCATTTGGGAAATCAGGCACAACTATCGAGAAATATAGATGAAAAAAGACACTAAAAACACCAACTTGTAAAAATTCCCTGGCACATATGTGAATGACAGCAGGCAGTGATTAAGGTATTTGCTTATCTTCCATTTTAAAATCCTCCACTTTTCTAGAAACAACATTTTTGCATTTACCTTTTTTCTATTTTGCTAACCCTTTTTATTGTCAAAGTACAAAAAAAAATGTGGTAGATTTTACAATAAATTCTTATAAACTGATTGTTCTAATCTGTGCTGGAAAATACCTTAGAAAATAGAATACTGTATACAACAGCGATATATCAGAAAAAGCCCTGCTATAAAAAGGAAATTATCCTATTCCACTGGACAATAATGGAATACATTTTTCACATATATCTAAACTACCTTTTTTCCTGCATTGTAAAACCCCCTTTTGGTGTCTATCTCAAAGACTGTTAATACATCATGTAACAGCTCTGCACAGCAGCCAGGAAACTTGGTCAAGTTTAGCTTAACTGGTTAGTTTCCTGACACAAGCATAGATTTTAGGCGTAATTTAGCCTTCGTGATATTTAATTTTGAGGCCATTCCATATCATAAACTTAATTTTAGCCTGCATTGTAAAACCCCCTTTTGGTGTGTGTTTGGGATAATTACCAAAATGTCAACAATTCAGCTGTTAATTTTTTGAAAAAGCACATTTTCCACTTTTCATACTTGTCTAGATCTTGAAAATAAAATTATAATTTTAGCTTGACTACGGATCACTTAATAATACAGAACTGTCAGTCAAACTGTCCAGGATAGTAGTAAATAAATAAATCCTTTTTGTTCAGTCAAGCAAAAACAAAACTGGATTTGAAGAGAGATCATGACAAAACAACACATTCTGAGTCCTTTTCTTAGTCAGTGAAAGCAGGAACGATAATCACTGTGGACAAATAGGTTTCTTAAGTTTTATTTCCTCTGCAAACCGCCAGGATAATGTCTATCTCTCCCATTACAATGGCTCTGATTCATGAGTCAGGTGCCAAAGCTGGTGGTGTGGTGAAGGACACGCTTCTTAGCCAACTTCAAAGAAAAAACATCTTCTAACCCGCCAACAAAGTCTTGCTTGAATTAAGCAAGGCTTAATTCAGTCGATTCACATTTTACAAGCATGTGAATACTAGCAGTCATTAACAGATGCACCTTAGCGGCTCACTTGCCAATCCTCTCGCACAGCGTCCTATCCTCATCCAGTCATTGCCCTTTCCATCTCACTCCATCACTCACTCCTACAAGCTTCCCCTGCCATGTGGTGAGTGTGCACGTGCACTCCCTTTCTATCTCTTTTGCTTGTGCTCCATTAATCTCTCTGTGGAGCCGCCGGATGCAGTCAGAGTGAGCTGCATCCTCAACTCTAAAAATAACCACTCTAGTGTGACAAGGCTGGGGAGAGGGGTGCTGAAAAGAGAGAAGAGGGGTGTGTGTGAGTGTGTGTGTGTGTAGATAGGGGGTGTTGGAGGAGTACATGCTATCAGGCATAAGGCTAAACCAACACTGCTGCGTTTACAACACAGTGAAGAAGAGAGTGTTGCATATTGTGTTGAGTTGCATCCACAGCAATTAGAAGATTCCCTTTCTCATTCTTCACTGAGGAGAAATAAATGAGTACGCTCCTAAATTTAGAATAAGTTGGAGAAGAAGCTAGCGTTTTGTTGGCGTGTGTATAGTTTCTGTCTTTATTGAACTAAAATACAGAAAACAGTTTTGATTAAATTCACTCTAAAGGTTAATAAACAGATGTAAGTGAATTTCTCTAGGCTCCAAATATATATTCATACCTGTGATGTGTCTATATAAACTGTCCCCAGCAGCGCATAGATGGCATGGTGTCATACCATGTTCATGTTTAAATCAGGTTCTCTGATTTCTACACAAATGCACTAATAAAATAGATATTAATGAGACAATATGGAACTGATGCTTCTTAGTCCTATACATTGCATTTTCTGATGTGTTCATTGCCATTTTGCAGGTGGGTGTGACAAACAGGTTTGCTGACATATTTAAATGCGCTTACTCAGCCTCAATGACACAGTTTATCATTTCGCAGATTACTTTTAACAACACAAGACATGTTAGGGGATGTAAACAACTCTGAGAAGCTAATACTACATGACCACTGGGGCAACCCCACCCAAGATCAACCCATATGTTATTGATGTACAAATAGCTGCCGGCCTTCTAGCAGATCTCAAAAAGTAATTAGGAAATGTCTATATTGATCTTAAGAACCAATGAAGATACAGGACCACCAATGAACCTTCAGTCTCAACATGTTGGTACTATGTGCACATGTTTAAGGATAAAGTACCTATTATGAAGGGTTGAAACTGTCAGACTTTACGCATGATCAGAAAAAATAATCCAATAATTTATAATTGAGAGGCAAAGTCTCTCAATTATATGCATGGTGTTATGCATGGTGGAATACATTCTTATGCACAAAATAGCTTCAATTGCAGTTTAAAGGCTAAACATCTTTTTTAGATCAAGTTTTGACATACCAAATATAAATGCTTAATTTGACTAATGTCTTGCTTTTCTGGATGATCAAGTGTCAGTTCATGGATTTATTGAGAACGCTTTTCATCATTTATGAATTCACATTTCACTAATATATTCAAGCTATCCATGCCCAGGCAGATCAATAATAAGATACCTAAGGTACCAAAAAGTGACACTGTTATTACCATGTCCTACAACAGCTTTTACCAGAGACAATACACGTGGAGGGCTTTGTATGTATACTTTGCTATTAAAAGTGTTTGCAATGTAAACAATCCTGTGAATTTTCTCAAATAATGCAAAATTTATGTGATTACTACTGAATATTAAATTTAAAAAAAAAAAAAAAACAGCCATCATATTCACCCTGGCACCAAACTTTACACTTGATAAAATGCAGTCAGGCAAATACCGTTCTCATGGCAATCACCAAATGCTGACTCAGCACTGGACTGCCCTCTACCCTAACCCTAGAGAGACATAACTCATCACTCCAGAGAACTCATCCCTAATACTCTAGAGTCCAGTGCTGCTTGCATGCAGCTGCTCTGCCATCGCAAGCCATTATATGAAGAGCTGTTCTTGAATTAATCTGATGCTTGCATGAAGTTTGGAGGTCTGTAGCTATTGACTCTGCAGAAAGTAGCCGACTGCGCACGATGAGCTTCATCATGTCCTGACCCCCTCTCTAACTTTGTGTTGCCTAATTCTTTGTTCCTGAGTTACTGTCATTTCCAAATGCTTTCCTTATTACTCCACTATGGTATTTAATAGCAAGAAAATGTAATGATTTGGAGGGATAACCCAGTACTTTTGACAATGTAGTACAGTATTAGAAGTAGAAGATTACAGTATTTTTTTATGTCTTCAGAAATGCCCTTTTACCAATCAAAAATAAACTTTACATAAATAAGATTCTTCATGCCCCTTTATCATTTGACTCTAGTATCACAAACTCATCAACAACTAACAACTAACCTTTTTGTGCCCTAAGAGAAATTTTTTGTGAGGTTTCCACATGGCACCCAACATCAATTTTATAGACATTGATTTAACTCTTATCAGACAACAAAATTATTTTTATTATACTATTTCTCAAGCAGAGCGATTGCATAGATTTTCTCCCCAACCTCTACAGGTCCACATAAAAAGGGTGCAAAAGGAAAACCAATAGCTGTCATTAAATGACACAACCTTAAAGGACTGAATCTATTTTAGGATCCACTCTACATCCAGAGAAATACAGCACATAAGATGACATTTCAAACACATATTTGGAAAATGTATTTTTAAAAAAAAAGGATTAACAATTTATTTCACATTAGCTACATTGTAGGAACTGGTTGCCATGAACATAACCAGATGTTCTTTTTTATTTTTATTTTCTAGTAGGCTAACTACCAAGGAAAGCAGTAAAGATGCCACCTGTTTTTCTTTTAGCAAAACGATTTACAAAGGGGCAAGCTAAAAGTAGATTACATCTTGATTTATTACATTTGACAGAGGTTGCCAAGAGCACACACCTGGACTAATCTGTAATATCGATCCGATTGTAGGAGTGCCAGGTTCTGTAATATCCACCTAAGGACTCATTAGACTCCACATTATTAAATACTTTCTTTAGGTCAATTGTTGTGCACTAACCAAATACATTAGAAATATACACTCCCATTAAGCATTTATTCCACACCATGTTTCACTAATAATATTTTGAATGCGGGTGACTGAATTTTTAACTTTCTTCAATAAACCTCAAGAAGCTCCTTGGAGCTATTTTATATGCTCAGACCAGCTGGTCGTACATGGTGCCAATACACACACTGTTGGGTTTGTCTTACCTCCAACACACAGCAATGACATTTCTTATGCGCTCCTTTAGTCCAGACTTCAGCTTCTTCACCAGTTTCCTAATTGGCACTGTTAATCTGTGCTGAAGGCAGCTGGGTTGGAGATGGGTGAAGCCAGGCGTCGCTGGTTAGCAGCGGAGCCCGACTGTCTTCGTGACAGCCGGCAAAAATAAAAAATAAAAAAAAGAAAGAAAAAGAAACAGACCGTCGACCGTCCTCTCACTCGGGTAGGGAACGCCGGCGTCGCAGCCCCGTCTTTTCTCTCTTTGTGGCGTTTCTTAGCTCCTCTTGCCACCCCTCCCGCTCTCCCTCAGCTCTCCGGTCCCCAGCAAGCAGCCATCTTGTTCAGCTTCAGCACCACCAGCTGCGCGGACAGCGGTGACGTCAGAGCGAGTGGCGGTGGTGCGGGGCTCTTAAAATCTAGTTGAATAATAAATTTGTGATCTATACTCGTATTCCGCGTCTTTTGAGCTGACACCTCTCAGTCATATTATTGCCATCAAAAGTTACCTGATTTGTAAATGCAGGCCCTTGTGTGTAATTTAATTTGTTTAAACATTTCTGTCTTCAGAGGTATCTTTGGGAATATTATATGAATAAAGTCAAAAAATAAAAACTTTACTAAAGAAAATAATCGTACTGGCTGGCTCCGACAGGTTCATATTAGTTATAAAATGATGCTTGACATTTATAACAGCTAATATTTTACAGTATCACATTACTCTGTCGACTTATCTGCAACCTTAAAAAGTATTTAGATAAAATATCTCAGAAATAATTGTTTGCTAAATCCTGATTTTTAAATATGTTCTAAATCCCAAGACCCCGACACTGACAATTTCAAACTCCCAAAGTCAACTTTAAAGAATATGCTATATCTTATTTGTCTGAAATTGTATTTATCAATAAATTACTTGTCATGGTTCTGAAAACCAGAACCATGTCGGATCACTTAACAGGAAATTATCCTGTCGTTTACAATAATAAATAAATAAACACGAAGACCAAATCCAAGCTCAAATCCCGTGCAAGGGTCAACAGTCCCCTCTGCTGGTTCACATGGATTTTGCAACAGGGCAGTTTTTCCTCCCCATTTTACCTTAATCCTAGTCAGACTTTTTAAACTTTGTGGTATGCAGCTGCAGCAGCTATTCATGGATGTGGTTCTAACTTCTGCCTGTACATTTCAAGTACATGTCTTTCCCAGATAGAAAACAAAAAGAAACCTTTAACAAACTCTTTAGTTGAAAACAATGTGTTCAAGATGATTTATTGAACATCTGTAAAAAATACAAATACACTGCACAAACATACCATGTTCTGACACAATTTTAAAACAGCATGTTCATCCCACAACCTGGCAATGTCAAAAGTACAACATTTTATACCACAGCATTCAAGATTTAGCCCTGCCGCTCCTTTTTTTTTTTTTTTTTCCTGCCAATGCATTCCATGGAAAATATAAACAATTATATACATGCTGAAATGGATTTACCATGAGCCTGTGGATAACTGCTGATAAAATGCTATAAAACATAATTAGAGTCAACCTTATTGGTCCAGTTATAGGGCAGTTTGAGGGAAAACTAGTCTATGAAGAAATACATACATGCTGCCACACAGATTCACATTCAGAATAAAACATGCGCAGGAGCTCATGTCACACAGAACACATGCACTCATAAACAATAGACATGAGTCATATGGGTTGTTCCTGAAGAATTTGTACCATTTCCTTTGCAGATGTGATTAAACCCACATGCTGTTGAAAAGGAACTGGTGTGGATTATTATATGGTCATGTGTTCTGATGAGGCATAGATGGTCGGAGTTTCCTCATAACTTCTCGCTGACAAAAAATAAAGTAGAGCCAGTAATTATAGCAGAACCTTAAAATATATGCTTTGAAAATATTTAAAGTGTCTTGCAAACATCTTCATACCCCTAAAACTATGCGCATTCTGTACCCGTACCCCCAAAACGTCAATTTTAATCCTAAAATGTGGGAAGCTAGCAGAGACAAAGATTTTGCAGATGCAGCAGAGCCTCCCTAAACTCCCTAAAGTTAAGTTTAGGGAGGTTGGCGTTTAGGGATTACAATGAATGCACTAAAACTAAAACATAAGAGTTTGAGTATTTCTACAATGCGTCAAACTGACTGGGATGTAATATTTACCTGTCGAGATGAGAAAAGACCTCGTGAAGTTGGCTGAGCAGGGCGCGGTGTTTCTGAGGATTCCCCTCGAGGACTCCACTGAGTCGACTCAGGTATGAGTCGAGATTACCAAGAGACGCCGTCTCCCCTGTACCTGTTAAGACATTCAAAACAAATCAAATAAATGTCCATGTTTTTTGGGGGGATTTTTTATCTTATTTTATTTTACTTAAACGTCTTACATTGAAATCACAAGATTTGAGGTTTAATTGAATTGAAAGAAAAAAAAGAAAATAGCTTTTGACCTGGCAGAGGGACTGTTGACAGACTGTTGACCAGTGTGTGTTTAATGGCCAGCAGGTGTTGGTAAAGAGCCTGAGTACGCTTCTCATCCTGCCCTAGTTCCGCCTCCAGGCGTTCTTTAGCAGTGTTCATGTCGTTGATGTGACGCTGCAGCACAGCGTTCTGCTCTTCAAACTCAATGTTCGTCTTCCGAAGCCGCCGCAACTCAGCTTCCCGAGCTAGAAACACAAACAGAGGCGACATTTTGCCAGTATTAAGCAAGCTAAAAGCCAGGAATTGTTTTGGTACCTATCAAAGTGTTTCAACATCTGTTACCTTTATTTTGATCAAGAAACTCTTCTGTGAAAATTGGAATGTCAAATCTGCTTGAGAGGTCAACAGCCTGAAACAAAAATAAAACACCGACTGACAACTTGGCTTTGCAACATATATGAAATAAATATTAAACTACACAAAGGTCGCCTACCTTTGTTAAAGACGATCCTGAACTAGAACTAACAACAACTGATGGACTGTCTTCTGAAAAAAAAAGAAGAAGAAATTAGGATTATACATGCTTTTTCAAAGCACAGATAAAGGCTTTAAAAATGTAAGATCTGCTGTTACCTTTTTTAATCTTCTTGTCATGTATCTTGGCACTGGTGATGTGAAAAGCCTCAGTCTGCTGGTATTCCTTCAGCTCCTGGGCATACTGCATCTTCTCACGCTCCGCCTCATCAAGGTAGCGCTGTCAGAAATCACACAATTCCGAATTAATTTGTCAAAAAGCAAAAAGTTTCTCCTGGACAAAACTAAATTTTCATAGATAACCATGAATAGTTAAAGACAGAAAAAAAAAAAGATGAACAAACATAAATAATAACAACCTGTTTGTCATTTTGGGCTAATCGTGTCCACTCTGCTCCGAGTCTCTTTGTGATCTCTGGAAAAGGTAAGTCGGGATACCGGGCTCTCATAACTTCTCGTCGCTCATTTAGGAAGCGGACATATCCTGTTACGGGGGCTTTAGGACCATTAGGTAGAACCTTCTTTCTTTTCTTCCCTTTTGGCCAACCACGTTTCTTTGGCTGCAGAGAAAAACAAAGCAAAACAAACAAAAAAACTTGGCTTCAAATTATATACCTACACAACAACAAAGAAAATACTGGATGAACTCTTACTTTCTGTATGACTGTTTAAACTGTGAAACTAACATGTTCATAAATATTAGTTTGAGTAATGATTAATGATTTTCTCACCATGTGCGATTTTAGGCATTTTAAGTTAAAATAAATGTCTTAATTTATTCTTCATCAGAAATTGCATGGTTAAAATTACATTTTGTGATTTAAAAAAATATTTTTTTTTGTTTCATTTGTATTATACGAATTTTTAAACATAAAATAGAAATCATAATATAGATCTTAGTTGCCGTGTGCACATATTTACATCAGTAGCTTTGTTTTGATCAGTTTGTTGTTTTTCTCAGCAGTAGCACCCACCTCCTCTTGTTGGTCCACTGTGTGTGAAGCTTTGGGCTGCTGAGATGCATCACTCTGCTCTTGTTTAATTCCCCCCATCATCTCTTTCCACGCCACTTGCTATGAGAAAGTGAAACAGAGTCAGGGTGATTCTGTGGAAATACGTAATAGTAATAACAAAAATGAGGAAAGCATAAAAATTAGCAATAACTGCCAATCAAGAACAGCGCTTTTAAAGCTAACCTGCCTGCTAGCAGATCGTTATGGCTAACGTTAACTGGTCGGAGTCACACACGCACACACAAGATGAGCAAAATTCACACAAAAAGGAAAGCTAAAAGGATCAAATTTCCATCGGAAAAAAACAGTAGTTATGTGTGGAATAAATACTGATAACGGAAAAAAGCAAGATTTTTCTTTATGTGAAATTTTCTAATACTTTTTCAAAAAGCGTTTATTTCTCACCCGATAATATGCGTCCCTCGGCCAAACAGGAAGAGAAGTGTTTCTGCTTTCTGATTGGCTGATACGGAGACTCGCGATTGGCTGGTTGGTTGAAAACTCCACCCCCTCTGTTTGCATCATAACCAGTATGCACTGGCTTGCGGAACATGATAATGCAGGTTTAATAAGCTTTCCTGTGAATGTTGTGCAGTTATCTGACGCAAAATCTTACGCATAAGGAAGCAAGGCTGTGAAAATATTTTCATTCTTAGTTACCATATTGGACTTCTAATAACCAGTCAGCCAATTGTTCAAGTAAGGTTTAAAAGCATTTATATTGTACCCTTTAAAACTTGCCCCAACAGTTTGCTTTTACAAAACAGAGTCCGCCATTTTGACGTTTTATAGAAAAAGGGGAGTCAAAAAAAACAAACTAACATGATAGACTGGTTTCGGAGCTAAATTAAGAACCAGTACACACAGGTTTCTCATATTTAAGTGCCTATTTGAATGTTGGTTTGTGGTTGCTCGAGTTCCTTAGCAGAAAATTTGTTTTCACTATTTAAAAGCGATAGTACCGATTCTATCAGTAGTTTCCAACATCAATTAACTTACCCACAAGTACTTTTTGAATTAGATGGGAATTCAATAATTTTTATTGGTCTTCCAATGTATCTAGCATGTCTCCCTCATCCCCATCTTAAATTACTAGAACGCAGGCCTTTCACAAGACACAAATCTCTTTAAAAAGTATTACCTGCATTATGTCTACCTAAATTGCTTTAGACAAGTTTTAGGTAAAATCACTTAAATTTATAATAGCAAAACTTTACCTAGCTAGCTCTATGAAGAATTAAAACTAATTAAAACCAATAACACCTTTAAAATATAGTTTTTTCTATTAAGCCCTGCTAGTAGACTGAGCATTTCTAATATGAAAACAAATTATAAATCCATTCCAAGCTCTCATTAATTGCATGAATAACCAATAATCCACACCACATGTTCTTACAGAAAGAAATACACGTTTCAGGTTTTTATTTATTTTATTTATCGTTTACAATTTTTTGTGGTCATTTCTTTATTATGGTCGTTCCTTTTGGCAAACATTGGTGCTCACTGTTCTGTACAGTTCGGTCCCACAATATAGACTTAAATTTGGTGGGTAGAGAGGAATGAGACGAAAGTCGAGCAGGATGGGTCCAGGCCATTACAATTTGTCCAGGTAGTTGTCCAATGCTGGGACACCTTCTTTGAGACCCTTGCGTTTGCGTGTCTCGAGGACAACAATGCCAGGCTTGGTTGTGGTCTCCAAGGGGTTTCCAGGAAGGATCTGCCAGTGGTCAAACACGCACTGTGGGAAGGCCTGGCCACCAGTGTTGGAACGAAGATCTGCTGTGAAGCCTGAAAACAGAAATATACTTCATTCAAGCATGTGAACGAAAATATGAGGAAAAAGAAAATGTGATGCCAAATAAATATTTTATTTGTTGAGGGGGAAATGCATTGGAATGCTCTTATAAAGCAATTACAATGCAACATTTAATTTGAAGTTCTAGTTCTTGTAGAACATCTTTGCAAATTTTATTCTCTTGTCACACACCCAATTACTTTAGCAGACTAGTTCTGCTTTTACCTTTTGTTAAATTGTGCCATGCAAGTTGCCAAACATATCATGAAATTGCTGAATTAAAAACAGTTACACAAAACTTACCAAATGACTCCATGACAGGCAGGTAGGCCTTGATGACGTACATAGGTGTTCCCATTACCCTGGACTCCTCAAACACATGACCACGTCTCCTGGTCAGCACACCATAGATTCCACCCATTGCGGTTTCGGGGCACTTTAAATGAAAAATTATGAAAATTTCATATCAAGAAATGACTATCAATACCTTTAAACAACCATCATTGATTTATGAATAAAATTTTGACTCGGCTGTAGAAAAATAAAACAAAATTGTTTTCCCAATGGCTCTCACCTGGATCTCCACCAGGTAGACTGGCTCCATGAGTCTGGGACTTGCTGTAAGCTCACAGGCATACAAAGCTCTGCGGGCGGTGGGGATGATCTGACCACCTCCACGGTGAATTGCATCTGTGTGCAGGGTCACATCATGGATGTCGAAGCGAATGGCGCGCATGTTCTCTTCACAGAGAACTCCCTATGGAAACATAAGATTTATAAATCCAGAATTGATCTCCTGAAATAGCAATGAGACTGCACTACATTTATTGGCCCTCACCTCCTTGGCTGCCCACTGGAAACCAGCCACAACGCTATCCTTGATCTCATTAAGGTACTGCACTCCCTTGGTGACATCCACCAGCAGGTTGGGTCCATTTCCATCAGGTCCAAAGCACCAGATCTTCCTGGCTTCACCAACATCCCACTCGTACTTGTCAGCGAGGTAACGGGCGCGGGCCTTGAGCTCCTGGCGGTGCGTGACCTCACCCTTCTCAATGTCCTCTGCCAGGCCCTCTTGGAAAGGTCGGGCCTTCATGAACAGACGGTTGTGCTTGTTTGGTGACTTGGACAAACACATCACCTCAGATTCCTCACTGACTGTTTCTCTGTAGGACACCACTGGATCAGATTTCTGAGGAGAACAAATCACGTTAGCTCTTTAGTGTTAAAAAAAAAAAAAGAGTCAAGATAGAGCTTTAATAATTATTTAAGTTTATTACCTTGATTGGAATGCAAGCATGATCTTCCTCCAAATCCTTGAGACAGATCTCCAGATGCAGTTCTCCAGCACCAGCAACAATGTGCTCTCCAGACTCCTCAATGATGCACTGCACCATAGGATCGGACTTTGACAGACGCTTCAGACCCTCCACCAGCTTGGGCAGGTCTGCAGGGTTCTTGGCCTCCACAGCAACTCTCACAACGGGGCTTACGCTGAACTTCATCACTCTCATGTTGTGCGCCTGCTCAAAGGTGGTGATTGTCCCGGTCTTGACGAGGTACTGGTCCACTCCAACCAGACCCACAATGTTACCACAAGGCACATCTTCAATGGGCTCAACATAGCGCCCCATCATCAAAATGGTCCTAAAAGAGTAATATTAAGAGGCATAATTCACATGGCCACTTACATTTATTCATGAATGATGAGCACACCAGAATGTGATACTAACCTCTGAATAGGCTTCAAATAGAGATCCTCCTTCTTTCCTGGAACAAAGTTTGGTCCCATGATGCGCACTTTGAGTCCAGTGGAAACGGATCCAGAGAAGACACGACCGAATGCATAGAAGCGTCCCTTGTCGCTGGTGGGTACCATCTTTGAGATGTACATCATAAGAGGAGCCTTGGGGTCGCAGTTCTTGATACCTGGTTGCAAAATTTATGAGTGAATTAGAGGACACCAAAATGATAATAAAAAAAAGATAAACTTAACTTATTTACTGCAGTCTTACTATAATATAGGCAGTGGTTACCCATATGGTGAATAAAAGGGTAATAACTTGTTGCTTACCCAGAGCAGCTTCATCATCTCCAGGGCCTTCATAGAGCAGCTCACAGCGGTACTTCTGGGCCGTGACGGGGGAGGGGAGGTGGATGGTGATCATCTGCAAGAGGGCTTCTCCAGCAGGCAACCAGCGACGCATCACAGCCTTAAGGAGGGGCTTGCCCTCCTTGTCCTTGTCTTCAGCATCCAACTTGATGTCCATTTTCTGGATCAGCTTAGCAGTCTCCTCTTTCTTGAAATTCATGATGGCATCAAACACCTAGCAGAAAGTTTAATTCATGTTAAACAGGCAAATATGAGAATGGTCAATTCTCATATTTCTCATCAGTGCATGCAACACCTGCTCAGGCTTAAGATTATCATCACTATTGGTCAGGTCAAAGTGAAGAATAAGTAAAATCATCACTTGCAGGTATGTGAAGATATAATCTAGTTACACAACATTTTAAAAAGCTACAAACCTTAAAAAATTCTCATGTTTACTTTTAAGCTCAGTGTTTTTACCTTGAAGATGGGGTCGAGGACAAGAGCGCAGAAGGTACGAGAGCACTTTTTGCCATCAGAAGTAATAGAAGACTTGACAAACTTGCCATTTTCCGTGTCGTAGTACCTACAACATACGGTGTATTTTTCAGCAACAACCTGTCATGTTCATTATGGGAAATAGGAGCAGTGTTTGAAACTTACCTGTCACCCCACAGCTTCTTCATCATGTCCTCCACCTTCTTGCAGCGCTCCTGTGCTGTCATCTGGGTGTTGCCTTTGGCAGCAAACTTGGCTGCATACATCTCAGCAAACTGCTTCAGAGTGAAAGCCCAACCATGGAGACCTGAACCAAAGCCAACAGTACCGATGACTGGGTCAACCTAGCAAAGACAAGAACGTTAAAGTTTCGATTTCATAGCTGGGCCACAATTTTTTCTATTGAAGTTATGTAATAGATTCTTACCATTATGTTTCCCATTGGTCCATTTTCGTCCTCTCCGTAAGTGGAAATGATTACATTGACTGACTCAACAATACGCTGGAAAGTCTGGTAAAGGTCTTCAGGCTCCAGCTGCAACTCCAGCAAGGCACGGTCCATCTTGTTCATCATCAGGACTGGCTTAATTCGCTCACAGATGGCCTGGCGAAGCACAGTCTCAGTCTGCACACACACACCTGGAATAGACAGGTCAACAGTTATCCATTTCTTTTAAATTTGTACATATTCAACACAAAAATGAACAGATGCAAGAGAAATGCTGGCTCAAGCTATTTGAAATCTACACAAGCTTTGCTATCAAAATGAAATGTAAGCTAAAAAAATGAAAGCACAGTGTCAACTTGGACTACATAAAATAATTAGAAATGCAAACATGCTTCAGATATTTTAAAAGTTCGAGTTCGGAAAAATTCCAGAAGGATATTCAGATATAGGAATCAAAAAGTTTTTTTTTGTTTTTTGCAAAGACTAAAAGGGGAGATTCCTTCATGCTTCTACTTGTTACTGGTAAAGTCAAACAAAAAATATGTCCGATAGCCAATTATTTACAGTTCTAACACAATGTGCAGACATTTATGTTAGCATGAGGTCCTGATAGGATGTCCTTACCTGACACGCAGTCGACAACAACGAGCGCTCCGTCAGTTACACGGAGGGCAGCTGTCACCTCAGAGGAGAAGTCAACATGCCCAGGTGAGTCGATCAGGTTGATCAAGAATCCAGAACCATCCCTGCTCTGCTTGATGAAGGCCAGGTCGTTTTCACTCAGCTCGTAGTACATAGAGATGGCTCTGCAGATAAATGGGGTAAAAGTGGCAGTGAGCAAACAATTACCCATGTTCATATGAAGAAGAAAACATTAAAGTAAAAAGTAGGGGTACGCTGATTGCAATTTTCTGGATGATTACAGATCTTTAATTAGTCTAACCTGCTGACTCAACTTCCTTTGTATGAAATGTAGATAAATACAGCAAGAAAGTTGCAGAGTTAGCAACAGTGGGGTGACTAACTGCAAACATACAGACACAACCTGGACAGCGGGTCTGTGAGTCAAACTTCTCTCATGGCACAGCAAAAGTGGTTGATTTTTAGACCTTTGCAGAGGCAAGTAAGATCGGTGGATAATGTAAAGTATCAGCTGATTTTTTCCAAATTAAGGAAATTGAGCATAATTTATTGATGCACCACCCTATAAAATAAATAAATAAATAAAACATTTGACTTACGTAGACTTGATGGTAATGCAACGTTCCTGCTCATCTTTGCGGGTGTCGGTGAAACGTGTCTCTCCAGCACGAGCTGAGGCAATGATGCCAGCTTTGGACACAAGCGAATCCGTCAGCGTGGACTTTCCATGGTCGACGTGCGCAATCACGGACATGTTACGAATGTTGGCCTTTTTGTCCATGATGGCACGGATCTGGTCTACGGTAAAGTTCACCTGTGAAGATTAAAGTGAATTTAGAAAATTCAAAATCAAAAGTGAGAATTTTTCTAGGGGTAAATTCAGAATTATATCTTAAAGTTTTTGTTTTCACTATTTAATTCTTGCTGAAAACCTGACATTTTCAACATGATGAAGAAAATCTTCAAAATTGAGACTTCTTGAACTATTGCTAAAAGTTAATGACTTGCTAGACTTTGATCACAGATATATGGAACTATTCAAAATAATAATGCATTGACATATAATAAAGGTTATCTGCCAACAGTGATTATAGGACTTTATTTGCTGCTGATCTAAGTGAACAGATTGTCCTGCAGTTCCACCCTGGGCGTTGGGTTTCCGCCATAATCAAAGATGACGTTATTGTTGTCTATGTCTCCAGTCTTGTTTAACCGCTTCTAATAAGGATTTGTGGACTTTTGTTGACTGTAATAACACATTAGTACCTCTAGTGACAGTTTAGGACAGATTTTCTATTATACGCCCTTCGAATAATTGACAGCTGGCATAATACGTCGGCATTTCTAGGCCACGTGTACGGACTTTGAGACTGAGCTAAATGCTAATGGTGGCAGTACGAAAATACCGGCAAGTTCATTTTTAAGCACAAAACGGCTTATTACGCACGTCGGAGACACTGAATCCAAGCTCCATCGGTTTACAAAGGAATAAAACTTACATCTGATCACCATTCTTCCGGTACAATAGAAACTATGTAACCCTTTTTTTGAACGGTTAGCATTAGCTCAAAAAAGCCGACACCAAAGTTATACATCAGTGCCACAGATTTGAGGCCATTATAAGAGCCATGTTTATATGACTACTGCCAAGAGTGTTACGAATAACTCAAAACTGCCAAATACACGACTATTTTGAAATAGGATCAGTCTCTTGCTAGAAACCTTTCAGGCTAGCGACAAGTTACAAAATGGGGGCCATTTTGACCAGAACGTTATCACACAAAATGTTTGCTTCATATCCTTAAAATGTTGAAGTATTAGCAATAATATGAACGCGGAGACTATGTAGGACTTCCGACGTCATACTGTCAGCTCGTAGAAGTTTTACAAACTCACCATTTTGACGGATGGTTTTGGATTCTCTTGGTGGAGAAAAGAGACAAGAAATTTTTACACTGCCCACCTCACGAGGGCATAGGCAGGGAAGAGGCCGCTGACGTCAGAAAACCGGGATTTATACTGCGTGCGTCAGCTCTGTGCGTAACGTCCCGTCCCGTGTTTTCTAATGTCACGCGGTGCTTCCGAGAGGAGATATTTCACTAAAGGAAATGTTATTCCAAAAACAAAGGAAGCAAATTGTTGGAGAGTAAATTATATTTATATACTTGATTATTATTAAACTGTACTTAAATAACTTATGTATATTTAAATTGTAGTAAGTAGTAAGGCCCAGAAATGAAACAAATAAAATAACATTTGTTAATAAAACATTTGTTAATAAAATAACAAATGTTATTAATAAAATAAAATCTGTAAATAACTGTATGACAATTTTCATTTTACATGCATGCAAGATAACTGAGTGAAAATGCTGAGTACAATGTCTATTTGTTGACAATAAAGTCATAAATGTTTGCATCGAGCTGAAGATTTTTGTCGGAAAGCTTAAAAAGTAAAAATAAATAAATAAAGTTCTTGAAGTAAGAGATTAAAATTCATGTAATTAACTTGACTTTTGTGTACAGGCTATTCTCTCTTTTAAAATATGTTTTACATTCGAGCGGCTTTCTCTTTTAAAACAAACACATCATACTTGTATTCAAGATTGTGTTTTAGACAGCAGCAGTTTAGAAGACAGAATAGCTCAACTCTTAAGAACTGATTACATAAATAAAATTTATTTTATTTAATAAAATTAAATAAAATCCTTCTAATAATACTTTCAGAATTGCCCAGATTTGTATTTTCACAGATTTCCATGATCTGTATTTTCAACAAAATGTAGTTTTTGTATGTTGTGCTTTGAAAAAGTATGCATACCCATTTTTTTTTATCAGTTTATTTTATTTTGAATTTATGAAATGAACCAGCAAACCACAAAAAGCCTCTGCACAGGAAGGCGATGTGATCAGTTTATTGTGTACTAAACATAGTGTTTATGTTGGTATTTATGGACAGATGTAGAGTATTAAGGAAGTGTAACTAAGACAGATTTGGACTTCAGGAACGTGTGTGCAAAATGTATCACATTGTCAAACAATAGAATTGTTTATTCAATGCAGTTTGAGAATATTTCCAGCAGATGGCACCCCTGCGCCAATTTTCAGCATTGGAAACGATCTTTAACCATACTTGTACATAGGGCTAGTTATGGTAAAATTCATTATAAAAGCCAATAAAGTTTATTCTGTAAGAGAATAATAGCGTTGTAGGTATGAAAATGATGGGGTCTTTATCTAAAAATAAATGGTGGTTGATTTTCAATGTTTTTGTTGGAAAAAAACAACAAATCTTTGGTACATCAAATTAAATTAAACAAGTTTAGTTATTAATTTAGTTTTTCCATCAGGTCAGTTTACCTTTCTTCAAGTAATGTATTGCTCCTTAACAAATTGCAAACATTCTTTCAGGTTGTGAACAATGCTCTTAATTACATTACTCACAAAAAATATCTGGAAAATTGTAGGTGTAATGGATTTTTACCCAGATGTTTTTACTTGCAACTTTGTGTTGGTTCATCAAAGTAGGCAGTAGGTGGTGCCAAATCTCTTCTTACTACCGCAGAGACAGCAAAATAATAACACTCAAACTAAGGACAACTCATCTTTTCATCTTGTTTATTTGTCTAACAAATACCGGTGGGACAGGGTGCTGATTTGTAATGAAGTGCACCAGACTGTGAAATGCACACATTTCAGAAAAAAATACGAAGCATAAAATGTTATTTGTACATTTTTGATCATAAGTTTACGTTCATTTTGAGCTTTTATTGACGCATCCAAAGTTGAGCAATTCATACTTACAAATACTGTCCCAGTTGTCCACCAATGCAGCGGTAACATTGTTGTTACCGCTGCATTGAAGCAAAACAAGCTGAAGCTGTTTTGCTTCAGCTTGTACTGGTTGAACAGTTGAATTGAATTTAGTAATTAAAATGGAGGACTACCTCAAATTTACATCTATGTGTAGAATCTGGATATAGTTTGGTGTTCCAACAAGAGAACGAGCCAAAAGAAAAAAGAAAACTAAATGAACAAATATGACACTGCATGAAATGTTTATAACACCTGATATGTGTGCCTAACATTGTGCGCTAACTAACAGCCGTTATTCAAACGTCAGGCCTGAAACTGACTGCCAAGGGAGAAATGGCTTCTGGCTCAGAATGATTAATTAACTGTAAATCAAAATGACAGCAAATTTCTAAGAAAATGTGATTCTGTTTTCCCTCTATTCCCCAAGACACACACACACACACACACATAGCTGCTTTACTGACTTGTCCAGTAGTATTTTGACTCTGTTCTGAATAAAAGTCAGACGGATATTGTTAGTGACAGTTGTCAGATACACCATATTGTGTGTAAAGTGTTCTGAACCTTTTCCTCAGAATTACTCAAGCAAATTTCAGAGACATGAAAGTCTTCAGTTGTTTGTGATTGTAGAGGTGCCACTTGTTCTGTTCTGTTGTCTTGGGAGAAGCGTACAAAGATAATACATAGATACCAGACAACTGTAGAAAAACACTAACTACTGTGCCCACATGGCCCCATTATGAGGGTTTTTCACTGATAACATTTTTGTTGTACCAGCCACTTTTGTGCACTTAGTTACGTACACAAAATATATTGCCTGAAAGCGCAATATCTGAAGACTATAAGTCACCGATTGCCACTCAGGGATCAGCAAGAGGATAGAGTCACTGATTGCATCATAGGACCGACTCTGTTAATGGCTGCTTACAGATACCAACTGGTGGCGGTACCAAAACGTTGTTTCCCAACTGAGATGACCAAAGAAGAAACCTGATTTTTGTTGTGTCTGCTGTGTTTATTTGGTCATAGGTTTTGGATCATTATCCTGCTGAGAGAGCAACTAATCAACCAAATTTGTATTTACTGGGAACTTCTGGTTATTTAAAGAAGTTCATAATACCATTACTCTCATAATGTCCCTAGAGCCTTTTGAATGAGAAACACCACCACAGCATCACATCACAGCATCAGTTTTGCCCATATGATCTGCCAACAGGCAGAACCTGTTGGCAGATTCTTGCAGGTTTTATCCCTGCAAGAATCCCTGTGTTCTTGCAGGGATAAAACTATCCCTGCAAGAACACAATGATGTCATTTTGTTGGACAGAGAACAAAGATCTTTGTTCTTGTAGAGGCTAAAAGCCTCAAATAAGATAAACCCATTTTTAATGATAGGAGCTGGTCCAAGAGTGCTTCAATTTATCTGAGGGAAGCACAGATCAAACCATGAATCTCAGGATTAGTGAATATTTGCTATGTGGAATTATGACACTAGAGAGAAGTGACAGCCTAAATTATTTGTTGTAATCAACTCAAAGAGCAGTGATGGGCAGGCTCAGAGGATTATCATTTGTGAACCACAGCTGCAAAAAGAAAAAAAAAAAACACCTTTCAAGAAAGCTCTGAGTGAACTAAAGGGCAGCTTTGATGATCCATTTGTCCCTTAGGTGTTGTTCCCTGGACCATGTAATTTACATTACTGCACTTATACAACCAACACCACCCAGGTGAGCTCAGTTTAAGTTTCCAGTAATCTTGATTCAGTTAGAGAGGGCTGCATACTTCTTCGGGGGGCTTCATTTAATTACTAGACAATTCGATTAAGATTTTTTGGTAAACCCACTCCCATCGATTTTATCCATGAATAGATTAAGTTTTTGCTTTGTAAAGTTAAATCTCCAGGGTCCTTTGATTCAATTCTAAGCTTTTGTTTTTCTGGCGAAATAAACTACACAAAAGAAATGTGAGCTGACTATAAAGTGAGTTTTTTAGAGTGTTGACATAGGATCAAAAGACAGCATGTTGCTCTGCTGCCGGTGAGACAATCATTTCAAACAGCGAGGTGCAACAGTTCAGTGTTCTGACCTGTACTCGACCTTTAAAAAACACGACGCATTTTACCAAAGCAGCATCTGGGACCTCAGTGTCACATCCTTCAAATTCCTCCAAGCTCCTTTTCCCCCTCGCTGTCATTTGACAATGACTTTATGTGTGCACGTTTCAAGCTGGTGCAGGAACTGAGTTGATTGAAATTGAAAATCCTCTGTGCGTATGTTTAATTTTCAATTTAATGGAAATTTTAATTAACTGGGAAAGTGAGGCGGTGCACTGTTTTAATCACACTTTCAAACACGCAGGTTTGAAAGTTTGGTCACTTCACTTACACTTTTTCTTTTGTGTGTACGCAAAGTGGCACAGACCCATTCCATAAATTAAAATATTCCTCAAAAGTTCATTTATTTCAACAAGTGAATTTCACTTGTTATGGACAATAACAGACTAATGTTTTTGAACCTTTATTTCTGTTCATTCTAATGATTTTCCATAATATATGTACATGCTTGAACCCTAAATAAATTAATCCATCTGCCCCCCCAAGTAACTGACATTTCTGTTTTAAGTTTGCGTTTCTGGAAAAACCTAACAATTCAAAAACTTTTAACATGATGTCTTAAATTGTGTCAATAATAATAATAATAATAATAATAATGGTAACAATAATGATAATAAAACAGAGTATGTCCTGAATTTTCAAACAACCAACAAATTAAAATCAGAAAAGAATATTGTGAATTTCTGCCAGTCATTTATCTTTCCCCTGTTTTGTGAAAATATTCAGACATTTGTACATTATAACATTCTGTGCATTGTTAATACATTTCTGTCCTCAAAAAGTTACAATGATCCCAGTTGACCCCAAGCTGGACTGTTTTGCAAAAGCCAACATCACAGAAAAAAAAAGTCTGACATTCTCAAGTAATTTTCATCAGATTTAGTTTTGCTCCTTCACATCTTTGCATTATAGAAAGCTCCGTGAAAGGTACCTGTCCTGCTTGGCTGGACTTCAGTGATTTGAGGGTGTCTTGATCCTGAAAGGCACCGGATCAAAGATCAAAGTGGATTTTCCCATTACAGCTGGCACCTATTTAGCAGAAGGCACAGCAGCCAAGCAGTCAGACTAGCAATCCTCTCAAGCTCTTGAACCAAAACCGTCTTAAAGAGAGTAACAGAGCTGCATGCCACTAAATTGTGAGTATCATAGAGCATCTGTTAAACATCACAGGTTTCCGTTGGGTAAATCATTTCTTTTGACTATAATAAATCAGTGCGCATGTTTTTGTGATTAACTGTTCTCTTTATGATATGATGCAGGAATGGTCGTCTCTGAAGGCAATCCCTGTTGTATTCCTGACTCTGCACAATCAAGCAACTATGTAACATTTAGGTGTTATAAAAATGCTGAATTTATTAAACATAACTTAAAAGGAATTTGACTTTACAATTGAACTCTTTGCCTCTTTAAAAAACTCCTGCTCTTTCCTGCGTTCTCCCTTCAGCACGTCATCACAACATTTCACCATTAAGCTTTTAACAACTTTCTTAGCAGTGTTATTAAAAGAGAACTAGTTCATATGATGAGTTCAGAAGATGTGCATTTCCCCCACGTACTTCCTAATCGCTGCTGCCGCTAGTCTGGAGGAAACAAGTAGGGTGTCTGAGCTCTCCCTTAGAGATAGGGTGAGAAGCCCGGTCATCTGGGAGGGACTCAGTAGAGCCGCTGCTCCTCCATACTGAGAGGAGCCAGTTGAGGTGGCTCAGGCTTCTGGTCAGGATGCCTCCTGGACTCCTCTTTGGTGAGGTGTTCTGGGCACAACCCACCAGGAGGAGGCCCCAGGGAAGTCCCAGAACATGCTGGAGGGACTATGTTTCTCGGCTGGCCTGGGAACACGTGGCTGGGGAGAGGGAAGTCTGGACCTCCCTTCTTAAGCTGCTACCCCTGCGACCTAACTCCAGTAAGTGGAAGAAAATGGATGGATGGAAGTTAGTAGACTTGTGATCAGATTGTTGGATTCAAAACTAATCAGCATTTGTACCATTTTTTTTTCACCGATTAAGCACCTCTGGCCACAGCTGCAACAGAAAATCTAATTTTGACAATCTGCACATGTACATCTTCCTGCATGCTCATTCTCACTTCTATGAAAAATCTCTTCAGTCAAAACAGGCACCGTTTGGCCCCCTATTGCATGTTTGCCTTTGAACAGACTCTAGAGCTTATCCCTCAGCATTAAAACGGCAGCTGCAGCAGAAACACTATAGAGTGTTCTTCATTTTCAAACCCCCCTCAGTGTCTGAGGATGGGTTTCATTTACATGCTAGAGTTGTCTTCAGTACATATGCTGTATTTAAGTTCAAACTGAGGGGGAATAAAAGGACATCAATACATCAGAACCTGTACTGCGTTATGTCTTTGACAGAAATGGTCTTGACAGGAAAGTTTTAAGATAAAGACAGATACAAACAAGACCATTTTGAAAATGCTTAATGAAAACAGCTAAATGCTAAAGGTCAAATTTGGTGTGTTCATTTAACAGCAGCTGAAGTAGACTGTCAGAGTTATTACGAAATGAACTAGTTCCATCCTCAAGCAGTTTGGGATTAAATTGTCTGCAACAATCACGTCTTCCTTGCACTTTATTTTCCTGATAATCTCTCGGTTAGCAAAATTTCTCTGAAACATTTGCTCCAGAATGAATTCAAAGTTAAAACTTGGCAGTTGTAGCAAACTAAACAGGACTGAATAAGAGTGGTCAGGTAACTAACAATCAATATTTAAAGCAGCATCTTAAACGTTGGTGAATGTACGTCCTTTGTAAAATCAAATGCTGACATTTTAAATAAAGCCACAGTATAATGTTGACTGAATGATAGCTTTGCACTTTTTTTAGGGAAATAAAATCAAGGTAAACACAAAGAGCTAAGAAAAAGATTCAAACTTCTTTCTTACTTCATCTTGGAGTATTTAATTTTGTTGGACTATACACACAAATTAAGAATTTAATAATTTTTTGTGTCAAGCTTTCATATCAAACCACAAGCAAGTTTGTTCCAGCATAATTTATAATACTAATTTTATCATTTATATAACCTGCAATAATATTTCAAAGCATTTAACTTTAGAAATAGAGAATGGGCCTAAATATTTTTTTTCCTTTTTCCAAAATACTCCTAAACTGCAAATAATTTGTCTTTTAAGCGAATAAGAACCAAAACTACGCCTTTATTGACTTTGTATTCATGGGATGCTTTAATGAATTAAATTGTTGAATCAAAGCAGGTTTTGTACCACCCAGCGGGGGGTTTCACATCTTAGCGTACCAAAGTGGTAACCAGCAGGGGTGTGGAGCAATCACTTTCACATTGCATGCTACCAGCTCTCAAATGTATCGCCTCGCAGTTTGATTTCAAGCACACGTGCTTGCTGATAAATTTTGTCAACATCCATCACACCTTCTGTGGGTGACTCATTCATCCATTGTCAGTTTTCCATCACACACGACAAAACAGTTTACAGTACTTTTATTCAAGAACATCAACGCGTTGTGGTTGCTGATGTGAAATCTGAAATGGATTTTTCTTATTTCTTTGATATTTCTTTTGTCAACCCATTTTTCACCCAAAGAAAAGCAGATGAGGTCATATTGGATCTTCAAAGATTAAAATTAATTTATGACTAAAGAAAGCAAGCAAACAAATGTGATTTATTCTGAGGTCAAAGTCATATTTTTAAGGCAAAATGCATGATTGAAAATAGAAAAAAGCATGTGTGTAGTTACACAGGCACATCTCAAAATTTTGTTTTAGTATTGTGTAAAACTGCAGAATTTCCTGCTAGTCATTTCAGAAAGTGAAATTCATAGGAAGTAAAGAGGCCTGGTCATGTGACCGTTCACAGCAGCTACATGAAATTGATATTGCTTAGAGTAGACAATCTATTATTTTATTTCAAAACTTAAATTAGCTGCCCAATGCTAAAATAACTCTTTTAGAGCTGCTCAGAAGCTAAAAAAGGGTTAAACTAGTTTTAATATCCCTTGAACTTTTGCATGTTTTGTTTCGTAACAAACACAAACTTCAATGTCTTTCATCAAGATTTTTCTCAGATAGCCCTTCGCCATTTCGTCTAACTGTGAATTGTAAGGGAACGGAAATTTTAAAACAGTCAGGCATTTGCGTTTAAAACTAGTTAGGAAAACAAAGTAATAAAATAAAAGAAATTGGGACAAAAAAAACCCAAAAAACAATTCTAAGAAAAGCAGAATGAGCAAGACAAGTGATGAATGGCAATAAAAGAGCAAAGAATGCCAGAAACCTGTCAGAGGACAGCAGGTCGAAGAGATGGATATAAAACCAGTTAATGTAACACAGTTCAGTTTGGGTGAGTGTAATTGGAGCAGATACTTTGGCTGACAGCTTTTCATTTTTCCTCATCTCACTCTTTCCGTTTGTGGATATAAAGTCACTCAATTGAAAATACCTCAAAAAGGCAACGACATTTGAATGCTGCAAATGTTTAAATGTTGACCCAGTTCGAGCAGAACTCTAAGAGAGAGAGAAAAAGATGCAGACAGAAAGGCTTTAAAAGAGAACAGTGTTATTAAGTAACTGCTTATCTCGGACTGCCTTTTGAATGCCATTTCACAATTAATTATCTTTCCACAGACAAATGACTATTACTTTTGTTGCAAAGCAGCATGCGATTGCATAAGAAGATTTTAAAGATAGTACTCTTGAAGAATTTTTATTTCAGAAGACCATCTTCATTCGGCCAGAGATATAATGGCTTTCCATAAAAGTAAATATTGTGTCTCCTGAATCCCATCAAAATAGCTTTGATAACATGTTTTGAAGCAGCTTCGTATTGTTTGAAACAAAATCATTTGGTCCTTTGCAGCAATTTTGCATCTCGTAGATGTCTGAAAATACACATTCAGATTCATCACTGCTCTGTTGTCTCACATATTATTCTCAATTTTATACCATTCCTGTCAGGTACATTTAGGGAGGGCCTTAGGGACATAATCAGTAACTTAGAATGAATTTTGTTGTTTAATTTTGAGGGCAAAGACAACATTTTCATTAACTATTTAAAAACCCCTGAAACGAACAACTTTTAACTCTTTTATTTATTTATTTTCAATCCGCTTTGTCACTCAAGCACTGTAGACATAGATTTAATTACACACAATTTCTCCAACTACTCTTTACTTTGTAGTCTCTTTACGTGCTGCACCCTGATCATAATATTCTTGTAGTAATCAATCAACTTTTGGTGTAACCTCTAGGCTGAAATGCTGCAGCTCATTTATGGTTGATTTTGTGGAACTGATCCAAATTGTAAATATAGTCTACAAACTTAAAAACAGGCTGGGATCAAGGCTTCGGTCTGAAAAGTTTCTGATCTTAACACTATTAAAAACTTGAGGACTTCATTTTAAAAGTTGGGTCTGAGCAGATCAGTTTGAAAAATTGGTGAAGTAGCCAAAAAGAAATGTGACACAGTTTTGCCAAACCCCAGTCCCCCACCCCTGCAAAAACAAACAAACAAAAAAAACAACAACTAGTTTTATCATTGATAGACTAGTATGGGGAGGAAAAGACAAACAAAAACGTTGCATGGATCAGCGGCTCATCTGATCCTTATGGAGGAATCTCAGATCAGCTGCTAGTATAAAATTAGCATAAAACTCTGTAGACTGTGAGTTCATAACCACAGGTTAAAGTCTGAATTTAATCAGACTGGTTAATCAAGAACTTTCTTTTTTGACTCAGGCTGGAATATGGCCCGTGTTACTGCTGATGAGGCTCCCACCTGTCTGTCCATTTACCACTTTTCCCTACTGTTTCCAGTGAACAAGAAACTAAAACTCCTCTAATTGAGCCAAAGACTTATGAAGACAGTAGAAATTTTACTGTTGACTCAACTTCTTTGGATTCACTCTAAAACCAAGTAACATATTTACTTTGCATACAATTATCCTGATTTTTGCCTCTTTAGTTTGAAGCAGATTTTGGATGTTTGCTTTCTTTGCATCATTGGTTAGATGTCAAAATAATGTCCTCATAAACTGTTGTCTCGATATATGTAGCATGAGCAATTACAATACATTCTTAAAACCCCAAAGGCATTTAAATCTGAGTTCTCTGCCCAGAGGGTGGTTTAATAAGCACAGGGGATCACTATTCATTGAAAGCTAAAAGCTGCTGACATGCTGACTTTAAGCCAGCTTTTGTTGACAGTAAAAGGGGCTTTGATGCCATGCAGTGGGGTGCCAATTGACATCAAAGGCAATTTGGTGCCAAAGCCATCACATTTCACTGACCTGATTTTTTAAAAAAGGTCTTTACACTTGAATTCACTTTGCTGCTGTCAGTGCTGCTGTGTCTAATATTTTCCAGTCTACTTTTCCTGCGAAGCCCAGAGGGTCTTCAGTTCTAACTGAATTAATATCATGGCCGCATTTGCAATGCCTCCAGCATGTTTGTGTCGTGCACTGAGCAAAGCCAAGAATGTAACCGATTTCCCAAGCAATAATGATTTTATTATAGTTATTTGTGGTATTTGATTAAAAAAAAAAAAAAATCATAATTCATGTGGGTGGATTTAGTTTATCACAAATTTTGCACTTTTCCAAATCTTTACTAAAACAGCCTGGAGATTCCTGTTAATAAATGTTGTCCCCATGTTGAACTTGAAGGAGGTTTATTAAGCTGTAATATATGTATTTCATGACAAATAGTGTAAAGTGTAGATGAAATAATAAACATTTGCAGCACAAAACGAATGTATGTGCCTTCATCAAAGTTATAGGCTGTGATGAAAGTCTGTGTTGTCTATGCAGTTATTTTTGGTTAGAGCCATGCAATATATTTTCAGTTCATGTCAAGATAGAATAGGATAGAAAAAATGTAAAAAAAAAAATTATGTAGAAAAGATAATTTGATTAATTATCTTTTTAAGAGCAATTGTTAAAAAGGTCAAAATAGTGGTCACAAAAGGTTGTAAAAGCATTATAAAAATGTTACCAGAGTTCATTTTTGTATTTGTTCATATGATGAGATGCATTTTTTTGTGATTAAGTTATATCACCAATGTACAAAACTGTATAATATAAAGAAAGTAATGACAATGGCTATAATAGGAACTGTTTCAGTGTTGGGTTTTTCAGTACAAGTGCATTGTGTCATTGAAATGTTATTGAAAAACAGAAGAAGCAAATCTGCACCAGATGTGGCTTTGTGCAGAGCCCCAATGCACTCTCACAACCTGCTATTTTCTGTGCTTTTGCAGTTTACTCAACAATAAATATGTTGCATGGGAGATGAGTTATTCCATCATTTTCAAGAGTGTGAAATGCAGTATGTGTGAAAATTCTTGAAACTGCAAACGGTGTACTATTTTCCCTTTTACCAGAGAGTGAGAGCAATGAGAGAAATGAAATGGTAAGAGAAAAATCTCAAGATTAAAACCAGCATCAAACATACCTAACTGAAAATAGTACCGTTCATTTAGAAAATACAAGATTCAGCATTTGATGATGCTACTTTTAAACTGTTTAATTTTGAAAGCAGAGGGCCATTTTGTTTAATTATTGAGGCTCTATTGATCTTATGTTTGCTTTTCTTATAGTCACATATGGTGAAAATTACATTCTAGTACAGAAACAAGAATAAAAAAACTACACTTTTACCTAAGATAAATTAGAAAAGCATCAGTGAAAATGTGCAAATGGCCAATGTAAAATGATCACAATGGTTTGAGTGTTGTTATACTAACGCAGTTTTTTCCATTAATTATGGAGAAGTGCATGAAGAATTTTCTACTTGTAATTTTTTAAATGATATGCCATAAAACCGGATTTTAAACACAAGCAATATTTTTAGAAATGCTTGTGTGATTTCAAATTAGAAACTAACTTTGTGGTTGCACACAAATTAAAATCTGATTCTAAATGTTCTAAAATGTTCTTTATTTTTCATTTGCTTACACTGGGTTTACTTTGTCCTAGATCCAGCTGACCCGTTTTCACCCTGCAAATTGGAGTTCTTGCATTTCACCGCTGCTTTTCTTAATACAAAGCTTAACTTACACCATGTTTTCTCCTCTTACCTTGAGTGTAATGCCTTTGGGCTCTTTTATAAGAACTCTGATGAAAAGCTTGAGGCTTAGTCTTTGATCTGGCACCAAGGTCTCGTCTATTGAAGAAGCTGTAATTGCATTCTCCTTCTCGGCATACAACCAGCCTAACTTCTTCTGTACTTTCTTTGTTGAGGACATCAAGTTTCAAGCATTATTTTACACAGTCAGACACCCATGTCTTTGCAAGAACCATTTTCAACGGGTACAGAAAAAAAAAAGTATTGTAACAAACATATGAAAGACTGTAGATTTCTATGCAAATGACATCCACTACAAGGTTGTGCTTGCACAGAAATTCAATTGACTTCTGCACCTCACTCAACGAAATTAAATCATAGGAAACCTAGCTTGTCATAATTTCTGCATGCCAGAGTTTCTCTTCAAATGATAGAACATGTTAACATCTGCTAAAGTGGGAGTCATCACATATTAGTCTAATGGTTCTCTTCCTTCACGGATTTCGTTTTCTAATGAATCCATTATTCACAACTTCCTCAGATGAAATTGTTTTGTGGTGTGCCAGCCAGAAGTGGATTCACTTGAACTGTACAGCAATCCTGTTGATAGATTGAAAAGGCTCCAATCCCCAGACACCCCATAGGATCATTGATTAATTGTCCCCGCTAACAGGATTTTGATCAAACATGGCAGCAGTCTGAACACTTTAAATTAACACTCTTCCTCACTGGATCTGCCATGGAGTCAGCAATTCTTTGATTGTGCTGTGTGTTTCTTAGACATGAGAATTTGCCATCCTAGCTCTTACTTTTGACAGAGATGAAGAGCATTCGCACACAGCAACATGACTTTTTCTTGCCTTTCAGTAAATACATGTTCAAAACAAAATGAAGTATTAATTGTTACACAAATCAGAGTCTTTGATTTATTCCAAGATAAACAAGCGCTGGACCAAATGCACAAACATGAGCTGTCAGCAAGGTTCCCTCCAACAACGCCTCCGTGCAATGATTCTATTATTCATCTCGTGATATTCTGATGGCAAACGTAATCCTTGTTGGATGATGTTCACAGGCTCAGGGTATCATGGTGTGCGTGGGAAATGGACCAAAGCACAAACAGGAATGCAGTAATCTCAAGGTGGATTCAATAAGAACTTAATACTTGCAGATGAGAAACAACTAACAGAGAACATAGGGGTGACCGTGACGGAGAATCTGACAAGGAACAGTGGAAGTAGGAGGGCAAATTTACAGCTGGCATAATCAAGGAGATAAGAAAAAGCTGGACACCGAAGAAAACCAATGGATTATCACACAAGGGGCCAGACACAACACGAAAAAAATAAAAATAAATAAATAGTAGTGGTTATTGTAAATAGTGGTTGTACTGAAAATCTAGAAAGACAATATAATCTCATATGTTTGTAAATGACTTTCAGATAAATAAGATTACAGTTTACTGCACTATTTAACATTTTGCACAGCATCTCAGCCAAATCGAAACTGCAGTCCTAGCAATTACGCACAAATGAAAAAAGATAACATTGATATCAGTCCAAGCTTTCACAAGAATACATTAATTTACCTTTTGAGGCAGATGGCTGATTTTAAGATACTGTATTTGGAGACATTTTCTTTCACCTCTTCTCTCACAACACAAAAAAGTAAGGAGGATGATATAAAATTACTGATGATTATCAGACTGCCGACACAATTACGAGCCGCAGAGCAGGTTTGAATACCTGGAATAAGGTAATAACACCCCTCTGCAATTATTACTAAAAAAGCATTGCTGGAATCAAATTGAAAGTAATAAATACTAACAGAAAAGCAATATTTCAGTTCCTACCTTCACTTTTTTTTTGTTATAGACAGTCATGATGTTGCCTTAAAACATTCGTGGATTGCAAGGACAAAGTCCCCTGAAGGACTTTTGAAATGGAGAATCACTTTGAAATACTTGACTAATTGGGACCTTCTGATGGATGATGACAGAATGTTAAAACGAGTGGCTTGCACAGGCTGGTTCTAATATCCTGAAATGCAGCTAGATGACAGAGATGTGGATGAGTGCAGAGAGTAATTCTCCATCAAAGCCCTTGTGTAATTTATTAACAACGCTACTTCTATTAATAGCTCTTCTGATCTGGTAAACCTTCATTGGCTGTTTGTATTTTCTATATAAAAACCAAAATGTGTCTGCATTTTGTCAGGGGCTTTCATCACATGAACAACCAGTCAATGTAATGTCTGTCTCTCTTTTCCTTTGAGGATTTAGTGGAATTTAGAGTCCATCACAACTCACTGGACTCTGACAACATTTTGAAGAAAATTCATCATATTGATTTGGTATCACATTTGTCATCAAGATTGAAGGACACTGGGGGGTTAGCCTGGAGGAAGTTATGTGCATGTGAACAAAACTGTCTCTCTCGTCTTGAGAAATAGATGAACTTGTTGATATTGGTAAGTCAAACAGCACTCAGAGTGCAGGCCTGTAACATCATGTTCTCATGCAGCAGACATACTTCAGAAATGAGGGTCATTGCTGAGTCAGTGGTGTCATTGCTAAGGCTGCATCCAGATTTTCCATGATAAGCCTTGCTAGAGGACAGGTGGTGGTCCTGTTAATTCAAATGATGTGCTTGCACAGAGGCCGTCTTCAAGATGCCTCCACACCAGTTTCAGTCACACTAAAGACTTTCTTGAATGAAAATGAAAAGCTCACATCATTTGTACTAACTTCTGCATCAGTCTGGAAGCCCTAGTAGCCCTAGAATTCAGTCATCCACTTTGGTTCTAAAACTGATTATGCTTCATAAACCTTTTGTTACAGAGAACACACAAAACTTGCATCACCATCATGATCCTCATAGGATCTCCTTAGTAAACACCCGAGGAACATTGCGCAGCCCAGCTTATGTGTTTTGGATTTCCTCAGTGGCTGAAGATGAAACATTCGCTGCTTCATCACTTTTTCAGGTCTCCTGTAAGCATTAGATAAAACACACATGAGAGTAATTGGAGCTGACTCCTGTGTCTTCTTTTCATTTTAATCCCATAAAACGTTTGACTAGATACGTTTTTCTTCAATGTTTCAAGACTTCAAAGATTTTCGCTGCTCCAGTCGGTTCTATTTTTACCCCCTTAGTGATAATGACACAAACTACAAATCATCTGCATGGAAACAATGCATCACACCTGCAGCAACAGCAGCTGTCACATCGGCCCGTCTTTTACTATCAACCCATGTGAGCTGATGACGGACAGGCAGACAGACAAACAGACAAGATATTTAAACAAAAAATTTCAAACATCAATAAAACAGATATGTGTTCTTTGAGCACAAATAAAAAGGTGGATGTGCAAATTACAGTCGTACCTGGGGCTGCTGAGCTGCATATTGATCTAAAATCTGACACTGTCGGTTTCAGAGTCTCTTTTTTTCCGTGTCTTGAACATCTGAATGCGCACTGAGCTGGAAAATAGGTCAACATGGAAAATGTGTTTGAAACAAACAAGAAGGACTTAAAAATAACCTGTAAGTATTCTGTGTTTCCGCTATCACTCCATATATCACACGAGAGAGCTTTCCAGCGGCACAAAGTGATGTGTTCACACACATTTCCACGCACATCCAGTCTGTCTGCATGACATTGAGACATTAAGACAGGATATCATCATTCACTGCACATTTTTATTTGGTTGGCACTCTGCGTGAAATATATTACTACCATCAATGGCAGATTTTAGAAACAGTCTGTTTCTAACAGTGACCTCATTAAACTAACAGATTAAATATTTTGTTTTGGGAAAACCTTATATCTGGAATAATGTGTTTTATGAGATCCTTTAGAATTTTTTTTTACATTGGAAAAGTGTTGCATAAATGTTAATAAATTTTATTTTTCTACCTAATAGCTGACACAGATATATTTTCCTGAAAGGACTTTTCTTTTATTTTTTGCAATGTGTCTTTGAATCCGACAGACTTGTCATCGACACTCTGTTCATTCATTTTCTCCACAGTTTATTTAAAAAAATAATAAAAAAATAATCTCATGACAAAATTAGACCTTCATGCCAGCTTTCTATGAAATGGTTATTTATGCTGTCCTCGCCCTGAGTTTTTGATTTCTTCAGCAGCTAGACAGCTAGACAACGACGCTCCAATAACCAAACTTCTTTTCTTTTTGCTTGTTTATTGAAGAGTGGCCTCTGACCACTGCCATCACTTTAGCCATCGTAAACTGTAACATACAAAACTGAGTATTAGCTAACGAACAATACAAATTAGCCATTCTTGCTGCGAGCTAAAATAAAACGTTTTCCTAAATAACTTCAGCGTACAATTATTTATACGACAGTTACATAAAACAAAGAAACAATTATAATTCACGACTAACCAATACTTACGAACAAATCTTGTCCGAAACACAACATATAAGAATAATAAACATCTTAACCATGAACCGCTCGGTGTTGCGTTCCACCATCTTGGATCTATTTTCTTTTTGTTTAGCGTCACCAAACAACATAACAAAATACCCACCAGGGGGTGCTCTAGTGCCGTTTTCAAACTTACTGGTCCAGCTTAATTTACAAAAGGCAGCACATTATTCATTTTTATAGAAAGATACTCCTGTGTCCATTCATCAGCTGCATTTTATTTTTCATCCTGAAATTTTGCTTCAGATGAGAGTATATCAACGATGTTGATGGGTTTGTTGGAGCGAACAGTTCTGGGGTCATTGCTGAGGACAGTCCTTGGTTAAGTATTATCTCTTCATTGCATTGATGACACAGATTGGAACATAAACTGTAGCAGAACAGAAAATGAGCAGATGGTCAATTAGCTATAACTACATTGCAATGTCACAACATTTTTGTGGGCAGTGAATCCTCTTGATACTTATTTGTAATTCACCAAAATATTACAAGTAATTATTTGTTTGTCCTTTCTTTTGTCATTTTGAATGTTGTTTTTTTTTTTTTTTACTTTGTAGTCATGAGCATTAACGGTTTTGTGTCTAGATTGACATTCACTTAGGATATAATAAATACGAATACATGCTGAAAATGTTTTTATGAACCATGCAGCCATTTCCTTCCACTTTATAAAAATGCAGTACTTTATAAAAATAAAAATGAAGTTGGAAATGACAACAGAAAAGCTGGATGAGACTTTATTAGGAGTTTGGTGCTTGTGGTAAAAGTGATGACTACAATCACCAACAAAAAAATATTGATGATAGTGCAGTAGCAAAACCACTAAGCTGATGACTAAGTAGAAGATTTCTTCACATAGCTGCATTGTTAAAGCTGTCTTCCAAACATCAGCTGTTCTTTTTAAACCTTCTCTAATTCCCAACCTAGAACAATTACTAACCTGAGTTACAGGATGTCAGAAATTTGGTGTTACAAGTCTAGCAACCACACGGCCAAATAAATGAGACTGATGTGTGCTTTTGCCCCTGCCTCCCTCAGGACAGCCTGGCCAGTATGATAACAGCATTCCCTGGACATGGGCGACTGCAGATCGCCACGGCTCCATTTTGGCTCGGAGTGCCCACGGCTTTTCCGTCTGCTGACCTGGGCTTCATTTACACGACAGAGCAGAACTGATAAAGCTTGAACTACTGGCTGGTATTTTAGTTGATCTATTCTTTCTTACGGCTTGGCGAGATCATCATTAGCGTGGAAAAGGTCAGAGAGACGACAGCAGTCAGTGCGGCTCAGTTCATTGGCACTGCTGCTGCAGGTGACCCGAGACTTTTTGTAAAAGGAAAGAAGGTTATTTGAATTTAGCCTTTAAACGTATCTGATCCATGTAAAGTGAAAAGCTTCAGCCGATTGTACATGGGGCGCTTGCAATGACACATTGATCTTAAAGTGGAGACATTTTGGCCTCTCAGAGGGCAAATGCATTAAACTCTTAACAGCTCCAGCTTTTAGTGAAAGCTGGAGCCATTCATCAGCCATTCATCTGACGGGTAATGGATGGATTGTCATGAAATCTTTGTGCTGATAATCACGGTTTTTGCAAAATTGCTTCTAATGACCTTTTCTTGTTCAGGCTTCTAATCAGCTCTACAATGAGCTTGACATTTCGGGTTTAAATTGGGAGCTTTGAAAACTACACTGCCCAGTTAAATAAAAAAACTGCTGTAATTGTTGACGTTTTCAGATCAAGTAGAAGAAAGAAAATAGAAATCAGTCAAGCTATTGCATGTTACTACAATGGCATTTAAGTTAACAGCAAAAGCTTTCACTGATGGAAAACATATAGGATCAGCAGTCCTTACATCAGGTAAGATCTGGTTTTAGTGAAGACCAAAAGGGTCTATTTGTGGCAACCAATTCACCAATTTAAGAGCAAATTGTGTTTTAAAATTCCACTTGACGGCAGGAAGTGTCTTTGCATGTTAATTGAAGAGAAGCAATACTGGGAATACTGGTCAGGAAATGAAATGGTAAATCGGTGAACTTTAAAAGGAAAGCAAAATATAACTTGGCAGTGAACAAGATACTGTGCAAACCTCCATTTTATATTTACCCCCAGACTTCCTGGTGAATGTCACCCTCTGGTTTACCTGAAGAATAATTTTTTATTTATTTTTAGGAGGTTCTCTGAACTACATCGTCTTCTTTGTTGATCTACAGGGATTTCACATTCAGTGGGAAGTTTTTTTTTTTTTAACATAGTTTTGTTTTACCCCTGGGAATAATAAAAGAAAACAGGATTTTTGAGATTTGTCTCAGTGTGATGGCATTATTTTGGGTATCCCACAGAGTGTGAAGCAGCCGGGACACTTGAATGACTCAAACAGCCAAAAAACAGTCGAGTAAAGAGATACAAGAAGACTTTTTTTTTTCTGAGAAGCATTGCTGGTTTTGAGTATAGCTTATATGTTTACTGTAACTTTAATCAGGGCTAGCATGGTTTTAAAAGTGACTCAACAATCCTTCGTACATTGTGTTTCTGTTTTCTTTTACTCATGTCACACCGCACACTAAAACCTTGTAAAATCGTATGTCTTACAAAAATGAATTAAAATTAAAGATGCACATTTTATTGTTGTGGTGTGACTGTGAGGTTGACTTTATTTATGCAAAAGACAAATATTAAATGAAACATATTGTGAAGAGGAAGAAAAATATGACATGATTTTATTTTGCATATACAGCTGTATAGCTACTTAAAACCACAATTCATAGAAACACTGGAAATCTTGTGGTAAATGTCTTTTCTTGCATTCCAGGCTTCAGCTGTATTTAGTTTCACTTCTCTGAATGCTGCTGATGAAAAAAATTTAAATTGCATGATTCTGCCACTACCAGGTGTGGTGTGCTAGAAGAGGGTATTATGTAAATTTGACCTTTATTTTTATTTTTTAAATTTTGTATCATGTTATAATAATATAATTAAATGACCCCCAAAGGCAGAGGGTTGCACTGGATCTATGGGGATCAGAGTTCAGGGAACCTGGTACAAATTAAGGTCATTATTTGCAAACTATGTTTCCTCTATACTGAACTTTCCATTTATGCACTACACTGTGTTGGTTTATTGATAAAAAAAAAGCAATAAAAAGTATTAGCTTGTTTTTATAGCAAGACAAATATAGAAAAGCCCAAGCCCAATAAGAGTGAATAGTTTTTTAAGGTACTTCAGAAAACAGCTTGATATTTCATCTATTTATTGTAATAATTGATAATAATTATGAGTCTTTATTCAAAAATCATTACTTTTATGTCTGCTGTTAGATTCAGCGGCAAACGTCTATCGGTAGATAAAATTTCATTGGTGAATTTTTTTATTACATAGATTCAGTTTGACTAATAGCATCGAGTCATAAAAAATGCTGTTGGAAAGATATTAAGATCTTATTGTGAGTTGCCCTGTCTGTTTACCATGCCTATATAAGATGTGAGCCTGAGTGAGGTTAATGCATTCTTTATTTTTCAGACTCTGCTAAAATATCTCGTCCTTGTTGAAAAAGTCAGCTCTCCTGACTTGGAGCTTGGGTATCACTAATGAGAGCCAATTAGATATTCTTGAGATGCAACTGTTGTTAGGCTATCATTAGTCCTACGAGAAAGGTCATCACCAAGGGTGTTGTGCAACCCTCCACTACTACTTCCTGTCACAGTGGGAATTTAGATGAGTATTGATCAAACAGCCTGACGTGAATGGTGGTTACAGTAAGTGCATGCTGATTAGTCTGTTAGCTGTCAGTTAAAAATCCATTAACTTGGTTGTACGTCAGTGCTGCGCTCTATGGGACTGCGGGGGGGGGGGTTAAGAAGACTTAAATGGATGCTTTGAAAGTCAGATGTGAATGCAAGAAGTTCAGAAAGTGCCAGAAGCCCTACCCTGGTGCACTTTCACAGAAATATGAAGTAAGGCAACATGACTCTCCTCCTGTATCATATTATCAGCTCTGTGCCTCCTGGCTTCACTTTCTCGGCTCTCCTTTGAGACAGTTCATCTTTGAGTCCTTCGCTAAGGGCATCTCCACTTTTTTCCTCTAAACCCTCAAAAGACTTTTTTTGTTGGTTTTGAATTGCTTCATGATAATTGGCAGAAACTATATGGAAAGCTCTCTCAGGAATAGCCCTAACTTTTGAAAGGTGTTTCATTATTACCACAAACTACTTTATGCTCTGCTCAGTCCATCCATCAATATTGAATACCTGCAAGAATCATAATCAATTAAAAATCCTCAAAAGGATCATTGTGTTTCACAAGGAGAGAGGAGAGTGTTTGGTGATGTTGTTTGTATGTCTTTGATCATCCTTTGGATATAAAAGCTGTGCTGTGGCTCAAGACAGAAATAAGAAACCAAGCTGGACTTTATGTAGAATGTGGAGCAGGTTTCTGTGTTTCACTTGTTCATTTGCTTTGTTTTATGAGCTTTGCATGTTTGGGGCTGAGTGGGGATCTCTTGGCTGTGGAAATGAAGCAGATCCTGAACTTTGCTCTGTGAGTTGCAAAGCTGACTTCAGAGTTTAAACACGCTGATTGAAGAAGTACCCCTCATTCATATGTAGATGGTTAAACTGCAGCTCTCTACATATTGGAAACATTAGAACAGTGAGGAGAATGAGAAATAGTGTCGGGCAAACACATTGCTCACACCTGTTAATGACACAGCAGAATACAGAAAGAGGAAGACATAGCCTTTTTTAAAAAATAGATGACTAATCTAAATATTATATGTGGTTTATTGAAAATCTCATTTAAACCTCTGTTATTTGTTGATGCAACTGATGTTCATTAGACTGACTATTAACCTGTGCAAAAACGTGATTGTTTTAGGACAAATATCTCGGCTATAATGAATCAGATCTCAAATGCTGTTTAAAATTTCATGCTCCTTGAACCACTGGTGAAGGAGAAGGTGCGGCAATTACTTTTAATAAGTTTCGGAAAATCAATTCAAGACCCAAAGTTCATCTCCTTTTGCCTTCCTGTGACTCTGTCTCACTTATAATCAAACAGCAAAACAAAGGAGACAAATCATTTCCTTTTGTTCTTCAATTTTGTGAGAATCTTCAGATTTATTAACCCTACTGCTAATTATGTTCTTTATAATAGTTTGCTTAAATGTTAATTGGTGTAAATGTTAATGATAGTTTGATTGCTACCTTCATAATTATCTTAGACTTTGCTTTACTGCTGCCCTGCCCCATTATTTTCTTTGCAGTCCTTGTGGTAACAATGCCTTGCTTTACAATGAAATGGTGTGTATTTTACTGGCATGCAAAGATATTTCAGTATGAAGAGTATACCTCACCTCATCATTGCCCTCTGCACATCTGACAGTGCAGCATACGTAGATGGACCTCCAGCAAACCTAGGCTTGAATTCATGCTTTTGGACATGTCAAAATCCTGCCCAACATAAATGAATGAATATGCCAAATACTGTAATTTGAATCAAAACATGGCCACTCCTCAAACGTCCCACCAACATCTCATTAATAACATCACTCATGGTTTATCCAAGGCAAACTGAGCCAGTTAGCCACAGCCCAGCTAAATAAATAATATTTTATTTCTATTTTTAGGTTTTAAAAAACAAGCATAAAACTTTTATGGCATCTTGACATTGATGATAAATTATGGAAAACAAAATAAAATAAACAAATAAGTAAATAAAAAGAGTGCATAGTTTCTCACTGAAGAACAGAAAACATCACTGGTCATTTTGGTGTCAATGTGGTGAAAATTAATTGCAAATATTTAATGACAAAAAAAAAAAAAGCTTAAACCTACATTTATTTATGCTATTTTGATTCCTCAAAAAAAAAATACTAGTGGGATGAAGCAAAAACATATTTTCCAAACATAAGAAGGATTTGATTGTGGTTATATTTTAATAATGTGATTTATTTCCTTGCATTTCGAGCCACATAACATGTTTTCAGATATATCAGCATTAGTGGTGACATAAAGCAGGGGGACAACAGCTTTCGTGCATGAAAATTTAATATTGTTTTAAGCAGTACTCCAGCGCAAATGTGTATTCATGGGAAAAAAATTGCCACTCCTAAAATTATGCTAAGCAGAAGAATGGATCCGAGATTTCTCTCAGAGTTCCTTCCATTAAGACCTCAAGAACGTTGGAAAGAAAATGGCACTGCGCTTTTGAGAAATTTCCTTGTGAAGCTGGAACTGCTTATTATGAATCATTGATAAAAGAGAACGAGAAAAACAAGAGATCTTTTCAGCACTGCCTTGCTGAAAGGATCCACAGCTCTGTTGAGCCACTCTGTCCATCAGCAGTGGAGATTTTATGAGGTCACAAACAAATAATAAATTTAAAAAATGATTTTTTGATCTGTCAAAGTTTCTTAAACAAGAAAAACTTCTATTCAAATAATCTTGTAATCTGAATCTCATTTCAACCAGTGTTTGACATTACTTCCTTATTTTGAGTTCTCAATCAGCCTATAGAAATATTTGTTCCTGCCTTGAAATCATCACTTATAAATACTTTCAGTTTTAGCAAATGGCCATAAATCTAAATCCACCTTTACGATAAAAGTTGACACAAAAAAAAACTTTTAATGCTCAAATTTTTCAGCCTGTAGTGGCTCATTCAAGGCTAAAGGCTCATGATTGCACAGAAGATAGTACTGATAACCATTTGCTCTTAGAGAGCAAAACATATTCTGGACCTATCCCAGCTACATTTACTACATTTGGTCACCACTTTGTATTGTACATGCTAAAAAAGCTTTTAAAAGTCAAATCATAATAAGAATCTGATGAATTTCTGTTTTTTTTGTAAAAATTGACTTATGGTCACACATGAGAGATATTGACTTTTCATGATTGGACTATTCCTTTTTTACTTAATTCTGTTAGCTTTTATCACTGGACAGCACAACTTAATTTTTTATTGTTATGATGGTGATTCATAAGTAGCTTTATCCCTTCAGTGAGATGAAACAAATCAACTGGTGGTTGTGGTACCCAGATTCAAAGGACAAACCTGCAGCTTTCAGTCATATTTCAGGTGAAACAAGATACAAGTTGGGTTCAGAGGCGTGGTCAGCACTGCCTTTTAAAACTCAAATAAAAAAATAGAAACATCAATGTAATTTAAATTGAATATTTTACACCAACAAGGTGGCAAACAGACTCTTCAGCTTTCATGGAACATTTCAAATTTGGGACTTTTTATTATTATTGTTATGCCAATATTGATTTATGATTCAAGTCACGTGACACGTTATTTATCCGCTGGCTGTGAAGGTCTGACAACACAAAACCAAAAGCACACAGAGGAGTTAATTGATTATTACAGTTTAATAGGAATCAAATTAAAAACGCACAAAGCCACAACTAAAACAAACAGCATTAATGAACACTGTGTTTAAGTAGCATTAAATTTGAAGCCATACTTTCCAGCAGTAGATGAGTCATCTTAGCTCACTGCCGTTTGCGTGAGACAGATGAGAAGCTACCTGTGCTAAGAGCATGTGAAAGCACTTAAAAATCACTACAGTACATCATATTCAGCATCAGTGCTAAATCATTTTGAGTATGCATTATTACGCTACGAGTTACATGAGATCTACAGACAAGAATGTGCCATATTCTTTCATCTCAGCTCATCGGAAGGGAAAGAGAAAAGCTTTCCTCTGTTTGATAAATATTCAAACTGCACTTCTTTGTCCCTGGATTACTTTAGATGCTGTTATCAAGAGAAGAGCTGCGGTGCGAGAATCAAGTCTCATCATTGAACGCTTACACAAGACATAAGCAATTTTTTTTTTTTTTTTGATGTGATGCTCCTGCCAGTGCAGCCTTCATTTTATTTGAAGTGTCGGTCAGTCCCCCTTTTTTATTACTTAAAGAACAAACTTTTGTCTGAAAAAGAAACCAGAACAGTTAATTATATGCTTTTGCTCCTCTTACATTTTCTAAGTTTGTGCCTTGGTAAGTGCATAATTATACAGAAAAACAAACGTATGTGATGCATTTGAAACTGTTTAAAAAAAACAAACAAACTTATTTATATCAATGAATGACCTGGTTTTTAAAAAATGATGCAAGTTTTATGCAAAATCTAAATTATTCATGTGCAATCTGACAATTCTGGTGCTGTGAGAAAGCGTGTAAGTGTTGCCGTTAGTGGAGGCAAGTAGGAGTGGTAAAGTGAGTGGCAGTTTTTCCATTTCTGTGCAGTCGACGCTGTGTATGTGCTCGGATTGCATTAGCGGCATATGATTAGATGTCCTGAGACATGAATCCTGTAGCAATCTCGAGGACTTCTGGTCCTTAAGAATAACTTTATCTTAACAACTGTACATTATTTTGCCAAGGCCTTTTTATTTGGAGATTTTTCAAGGTTTCTCCCTATTTATTCATTCATTCAGTGTAAATCATTTTCCCAACAGAATGCAGTAAAGTTCCTGTTGTACAATTTATACCTGAAAAAAAAAAAGAAACCTTTTTCTAAAATACTTTTATCACAAATATACTAATTGAATTAATGATTTGTCTTATATTTGAAATAAAGGTAAGTTTTTTGGACTTCATAGATTTGCCTTTTTTCTGATTTGTTTACATTTATCTTTCGGATTTGGACTAAGTGACACTAACAGCACAGAAAATGGCTGGCATGAAAGAAAATCCTTTTTTCAGACTGATCTCTCTCTCTCTCTACACACACATATATATATTTGAGACCAAAGAGCAGGGCTGCCTCTCACACAAAGTGGGAGGTAGAGCTACCAGAATAACATTTCTGGATGTGAGAAATTGGTACACAACCCACAGTGCTATCCACTGTGATTATGTTATTTCCAACAACCAAAGAGAAACGTGATTTTCTTTTTTTTTTTTTGTTATGTTTTGGAAAAGGCTGGAAAAAAACTTTCCATCCCTCAGCAAGCTGCTCTAGACCAATACGGAAAGTACACTCTCTCAGTTAGCTGTTCTCGCTTCCTCACATCCAAAACAGGTTGTCATGCTCAGACATCCATCGGAACCAGAACCAGAACGTTTGGCGCCTCAGCCACTTTGGTCTTGCGACGCAGCAGGTGAGTCAAGCTCCTGAAGGACGGCGTAGCGCGGAGGAGGAGCTCCTTGAGTCCTGCCCGAAACTCCTGGCGAATCAGGCAGTAGAGTACGGGGTTGAGGCAGCTGTTGGTGTGCGCCAGGCACACGGTCAGCGGGAAGGCGTAGGCCTGCACGTTATAGAATGCCTTGCTAAATGGAACAAGGTCAAACTTTATAAGTACCCCCCAGAGAGTGAGAGCCTGATTGGGCAGCCAGCACAGAAAGAATGACAGAACCACAATGACAATCGATTTGGTGACTTTGGAGCGCCGGTTCAGACGGCCTTGTTTGGCCTCTGGATCAGCTGCTCCGGTGATGCGACGGCTGAGGATGACGCGCAGCAGCAGCAGATAGCAGACAGTAATTATGATCAGAGGAATAAGGAACCCCAGCAGGACCTTTTGTAGTTGGTACAGACCCAAAAGAAGCTGTGGATCCCAGCTGCCAGAGTCCGGAAATCGGACCAGGCACAGCTCCTCATCCGACACCTCAGCACTGGTGGAGTAGATAGCATGCGGCAAAGTAGCCAGCAGAGAGACGGCCCAGATGCCAAGGCTGGTCCACTTTGCCCTGGACGCGGCTGCCCTCCGACTGTGCATCTTCAGAGCCGAGGAGATGGTGTAATACCTCGCCACGCTCATCGCAGTTAGAAAAAACACGCTGGCGTACATGTTCATGGTGGTGACAGAGCTGATGATTTTGCACATGACCCGGCCAAAAGGCCAGCGGAAGTCCAGCGCCGTGTCCACCGCCCAGAAGGGTAAAGTCAGAACAAACTGCAGGTCTGTGATGGCCAGTCCCATCACAAAGCAGTTTATGGATGACTGCTTCTGCCTGTGGCGGGAGTGGAGCAGATACAGAGCCAGCGAGTTCCCCACCAAACCCAGAGCGCAGACTATGGAGTACACACACGCTATCATCACACGCACCACCAAGCTGGAGCTGTCTCCTTGTAATTCCATGATGGATTCCCTGGTAAGGAGCTGCAGCCAGCAGTGCAGCGACAGGTTGCTGGTGGCTGAACCCCCGCTCCCACCTCCAGGGTGGTCCTCCTGGAGCATCTGCTGCTCACATGGCTCCGGGGCCAGTGTTTGGACTTCAGTCTCATTCAGCGGCATGGTTGCACTTTTCTTCTCATATGTCCACAAAATCAGGAGGCAGCAAACACAGGCAAGAAAGTTTGCATTTGATGCACTTGAAGCATCCCTGTTGCATTAGGAGGTGCCCACGCTGGACCAGCCACAGATGCAGTCCACCATCCTCCCTCTCTCATCTCTTCTGTCTGACTACTCGCAGCTCGCAGCGCGTCGCGACCGTTTATAGCTGCCACGTGAACGCGCACGGTCCCCAACTCGGAGCGAGACGATTGAAAGGAATCCATCCTCCGATTTCTGCTACATCCAAGTCTCACAAAAAAAAAAAGGAGAGTTGGACACTACTGACCACTCTTCGCTGGATCTGCGATGTTTCGGACAGGAAGGAGTTTGAAAAGACAGGAGGAAAAGAAAAGAAATATACGACAAGTTTTTCTTTCAGGAACACTTGCGCAAACGCATTAAGTCCCCGGGTAATTATGGAAAAATAAAATGTCCTCTATATCAACATAGATTGTTGGTAGAAAAAATAAAAATAATACGTTATTCATACTTTAAAACTATGAGATTAAAAATTTAAACATAACCTGGTTAAATGACAAAAATGAAAAAGAAACGAGCAGAAATTACGAGACGAATGTGCAACAGATCAATCAACAAATAAAACCATATATTGACGCAAAACATATGGAGGGTTGAAGTTGGGGCGGGGTCTGTAAGTAGTCGGTACACACTGATTTGCTTTCAACCTTGTTTGAACTTGAGGATGCTGTAAGCACCGAGCAGACTCCCCAAAAAACAGATTAAAAGATATAATTACTTGTGAGGTTTTTCATAAATATCTGAAGTACTCTGTGTATTAGTATTGTTCTCTTTGTACTGATATCCCTCAGCTGTAATTATATATATATATATATATATATATATATATATATATATATATATATATATATATATATATATATATATATATATATATATATATATATTATATATATATATATATATATATATATATATATATATATATATATATATATATATATATTATATATTAGCGATTTAAACATTTTACAAATAGATCAAATTACAATCCATGATACCTCACAAATAGACAGATTAAAAATTAAACTAATGGACAGATACTTTATGGATAATCCTCACACATTGTCACAGTGTATGATTTTTGGAAACAAACTGATAATATTCAGGTTTGGTTTAATGTTCTTTGCATCTTTGTACCTATTCAATTCTATGACGTTATATGTTTACTACAAAAGGTGCCAAAAACGAAATAATTAAATAGGCTTTTTATGCATTGTTGCATGGTGAAATAAAGTTACCAAATATGAAATATGTTTTATTTTTTAAATGGCTCCAAAGGCCACGTTATGGAGGAGTTAATTAATCATTACAAGCGTGAACTATGTATGGGCAAGCAGACTATACAGGCTGCTTGGGAAAGATGAGGTTTGAGTGTGACCCTGCTCCCGTTTCTAAATGAATATATTCACTCCCAAAAATACACTTTATTTAGGAATTAGGGGAATTCTGATAGTAATTTGGTTGCACTGCAATTTATCGAGGGACAGCAGTACAAAGAGGACAACACTGATACACAAAACACTCCAGATATTTATGAAAAACCTCACAAATATATTTATCTTTTATTTCTTTGTAATGGACTACTCTGTGTGGCTACATCAAAAATGTCAGCAACATAAAAATATGTACAAGATTTAAAGGGCAATAATAAGTTTGTAAGGCATTTCAACAACTACATCTACTGCCCTTTAAAGTAATTCTTCACTGAAAAACTCTGAACAAATCAAAAGGATGGAAGAGGGAAAAAATTAATCTGTCCACTTTTAATCCATTGCAACCCACTTCCTGTCATCTTAACAACCGCTAAACTGCTAAATGCTCAGGCAGCAGTGACAGTAGGCCTGGTTTAAAATTTAAAACATTCTAATCTGCGGTGATGAATAAATCTGCACACACTGGGTGGAAATAGCAAATTATGTTTTACAAGTTTCATACTAAGCCTTTTTAAATTTGTGACGCTATAGAGACTGTAACACAAGTAAGGAAGAGGTTGGTGATCACTTTGTCCATATGCAAAATTACCTGACTTGCAAATCATTGACAAAATTTTTAGTTTTTCTGTCACAGCTATAGTGACTTGCAAAAGTACTTATACTCCTTGAAATTTTTGACATTTTGTCATGTTTCATCAGCTGAAATCTGTTTTTTGAGGACATTATCTGGACAACTCAAAACTTCTCAATTGTGATGAGGAAGTTAAACAAAATGCAGGTTTTGCAGGCTGTCCAAATAAGCATCTTACAAGTGTGGTGTGTATTTGCTTCATTTATTCTAAAAACCAGTGTTTCCAATTAGCTGCAGAAGTAAAAAAAATGTTTTTATAAAGAGCAGAGAACATAGGAGACAAATCATGAATTAGTTTGAAGAGAAGCTTAGAAAACAAACACTGAACTGAAAAGTATCATGCTATATGACACTTTTTGTTTATCAGGACCAGGGAAGATGGTGAGAGTTGATGGGAAGATGGATGGAGCGAAAAACATGGCAATCCTGAAAAAATAAAAATACAAGTGAAGCTTAGGTAAACATACAGCCAGAGCTACAAGGGAATGCTTTTTATTAAAGCATCTCCATGAGTTGGAAGTCAATTTCCAAGCCTAAATACAATTCATAATGTGCAGCAAGATTAGAAAATTCCTCCTCACAATCACTCCCCGCTCCATCTGACTGATCACGAGCTCTTTTGGAAAAATGCAAAGTTGGTTCCAGCATCAGCCTCGCCTCACAGAGGTTGCTTGAAAAATGTTGGGGTTTTATTTTTGTTGCTCTGGCACATACAATTAACATAAGCTACACTCAAAATTTTGTGAGGAAACATCTAATTATTTGAAACAAAGACTTTGAGTAAGTTGATGTGCGTTGACGAGTCTGCAGGTTCTAATAGCGGAAATAACAATGAAGTTCAGAATGAACCTGCAGCCGTCAGCTGCAAATAGATGGGCACTTGGTCAGGTCCTGCTCCGAGCATAAATATTCAAACTGCAGGTCAAACCCGAGCCCATCTGCATCAGTTCACAGAATGCAGAAAAATCCAATAGAGCTCAATATCAGCCCTTCTACACCTGAAGTGTAATATGCTAATAGGTCTCACAATTGCTGCAACCCGAAATGAAGGAATAGTTTAAAGCAGAAAGTAAACTGCTTATGTGTCAGAGAACGCTGAGAAAATTTTAATGTAAAAAAAGAAATTGTTCAATGTCCAGCAAAAGGAGCAGCTGAATACTCAGAGCAGCCAAGCTGGCTTTGGGCAGTCGGGATCACCTTGGGAATGATTAGTATTCCACAGCGGAAATAGGAACAATTTCAGATTGTCATCTGCTAGGCAAATATTTGACGTGGGCTGTACTTTAAGTACACAATTTTGCTGTCAAACATCTCCAGCCACAACTGCAAGGCACCCCTGCTTAAATAACAATTTAAAATGCACACATTTACAAATTTTGCCTCTGCGAGGTTGTGTGTGTGTGTGTTCAAAACCCTTTAAGGTGTCTTTAATTGGATTTACTTCTTAAATGGCTTTACCCTGTTTAATTCAGCGAAGGCGACAGCTCCGTTTAATGTGACTCCATAACAGTTCTATCTTTAAATGCTCCTCAGATGGTGTTGCACGCCTTGCTGATGCCTGTATTTGTATAAATACTCTAGGTATCTCTAAAGGCTGGAAGAAATTCTGTGACACATGCTTTATTTTCATTAAGGTTGAGTTCCAGCACTCCAGAGTATCAGGCTCTGGAGTGGCACAATTAATAAAGCCTTCATCTGTGTTGTTGTTTTAAGTGTTGTTTTCAGTGTGTTTCTCTTTTGACACTCACTGCATTCATGCCTAGGCTTCATCTACGTTCAATGAACTAAGATAATGCTTACTCTTTTAAATTGAACAAGAATCAAGATCTGATATACGAGACCTCCTCACTACACGTCCTTCCTTAAAAGGGAATAAAGATGGTATAACCTACATTGTCTAAAGTAGCCTCTTGTCTGCATTCACACATCTGAACCTGAGTGAAATTCTGATTTGTTTCAACAGGATTTAAATTGCTGTTTGGCAGTCCTCTACAGCTGTACCTGGCTTCAACTGTTCTAGGAAGGTTTTTCCACGAGGTTTAGTATTTTTCTTGTAGAAAATTGTGCGCATTCTTCCAGAAGTTGGAGCACAGTCATGTTGAAAAAGAGCTATCTCCAAGCAGCTCCATCAAAAATGGGACACCAGAAGGATTCACTGCTGAAGGTGATATCCATTATGTCAATGCAAATGACCAAACAAAGCTTGAGTCTTTATATTCTGTACAATCTTGATGCACACAAGCCTTTCATAGTAGTCAAATGTTTGTTAGTGAACTTCAGTATGCCATAGTAACACCTGACAAAATGATCAAACAACACTACAGCAGAAAACACAATTTAAAGCTTGTGGCCATGACTCTGCAAGGCACCTAAATTCAGGGAACGTGTTGCTGAGCTGACTGGCTCCAAAGCGGATTCCAAATGTTTCCTCCTCATGGTGAGCTGTTTGCTCTGCTGAAGGGTGACAGTGCTCTTGCCCTGGAAGCAGTTTTGACATGGTGATCACAGGCAGCGGTAATTGTAGTGACATTCAGACATTGCCACAACATCTGTGCCTTCGTGGCTCATTCAAATGACTCCATCCAGGTTAACACAAGCTTTTAAAACATTTCACGTTTTAAGAGCTTCTATTTTAATATCGAGGAAAATGTTATGTCAAGGTTAATTCTGTCAAATTTAACAAGGAGTGACTGTAGCAACAGTTTGTTGGAGATAGGTATGTATGCTGTCACTTATGATATTTCTCGTATAATCACTGTTAAATGACCTGTACTATAAATCAATTGGCTCATGATAGTTTTGTCCTTATTTGAAGTTCTGCTTTCAGTCAGTCAAGGTAAAGCTGAAAGTCATTCAGAGCACAGCCAAGTGTTTGTTCGGTTTCCTTAATTGCACCAAGTATTACAAAGAAGTTGTTTGTCTGCAGCAATTTGACTTCCACTGTCTGACACATTTAAATAAGATTTATAACAGCGGCTTTATGTGCTGGGATTTTATCTCTAATCAAGGGGATCCAATAAAAGTGGAGGATGTTAAAAAGTTTTCTAGTGGCACTTTTTCATCTAAATTTCTCCCATTCCTTTTCATTAAAAAGCATCCACCTTTATTCCCCATTGATTTTATCATTAAGATGAACATTTAATTAAATTCTTGCAGTTTTCCTTCCAATTGATCAAGCTGATCAAACAATACACGATCAATGGTCAAAAGGTCCGTCTCATTTCCTTATTTCTACAGAGTTTCAGAATACTTAAAATGTACATATATTAGGTTACGCAATGCATAAATTCACTCGGATGGGGTGGATATGCATTCTTATCGCCTCATTTCTTCAACCTTAAAGCTGCTTAGCAATCATTGTTTATAAGGAGATTGCATTAGGAGTGAACTTTTATAAAATATCTACTTGATTAATGACATTATCTCCTCCAGCTTCACGGTGAACATGGAAACCTTCATTTTAAGACAATCTACCTACGGAAAATGTTGATGACAATATCCTGAACTGGGCAGCAAAGGTGGAAATGAGCGTCTTTAATATATTGCAGAAAACGTAATTGGAAACAGAAATGGTTAATGATTAACTATTTATTTAGGTCATGCCCTGTTGCTGCTTTGTATTCTGTTCTCCTGTGTGTCTTCACTTCTGTAGTTCCCTGTGAACTCTCAATGATTTTCTCCTAATTCTTCGGTTTGACCTTGGTTACCTTTGCATGTTCCACTCACAGCTGATATTCATTCTGCTAATTAGACTCATCCGTGTCCACTGGGGTAATCATACCCTCTAGTATTTAACGTGTCTCAGTTCCTGTCATTCTCTGATAAATGTTGCTGTTGCCTTTTCCCTAGTTTCTTTTTAAAAGTTTTTAAATTCTTTTGCATTAAACCTCCAGTAAACCATGCCAAACCATTTGAACCAAGTTAGTCGACTCTACCAAATACTAGGGAGTTGTTTGCAAACTTTAGATTTTTCAGAAGCGATAAATGAACCTCTGCTTTTTCCGGCATTTGCCAATGGAAAACATGTGTGAGAGATTTTAACAAACAGAGTTAGAAAAAATATGTAGCGTGCTTAATTTTTATTAGACAGTGAGAATAATATCATCTTTGATTTTTTAAAAAGTCTACTTGCATACTTATTATCACCTGTAAATATGTTCATTTTATTTTAAAGTGCAGACAGATTTTATGTTCCTAATCTAGTCTTTAGCTCATCAAGATCAAGTGCAATTACAACTTCTGTCCCCTAAGATTTGTAGAACAAATGGTTCACAAATTGTCTACACATTTCTGATGATTGTTTTCAGTTGCTGTTGCTACAGATCCACTGAAATCACAGGCAAAAGAAAAATTACTCTGACACATTATGACGTGAAAATGTAACTTTTTGTAACAATATACTATACTATTACAATAAAAGTATACCATGTTAAATAAAAAATGTAAAACATAAATAATATCCTCTATTAATGTGATATGTTGTACAATTTTGAAAATTGTACTCCTAGAACTATTGTTTTTACATCCTGACATCATGCCTATTTTTGTTACAGCTTAGTATTTGTACACCTTACAACATTATAGCATTGATGAAGGTGCAGTTAAGCAGTTGTGTGTCAGAACTGACTAAGTTTTATTTCACAGCTGGATTGAGCCTGTACAATACTGATAATCATCCAAGCATTGAGAAGGAACATAAAACACACATGTGGCTATGCAGGCGTAACCGTCTGAGGTGGGAACATTTCTCAGTGGATATAAACGACACCACCTGAAGTTTGGGTGTAGGGTAAAACAAAGACAAAGTTGGCCATAAATTACCCCAAATAAATGAGGTTTCTCAACGTTGACAGTAGATCTTCCTCTGAAATCTTTGTATTTCTTCTGTAGTGTTGAGTTAAACTACTCTCTATTTTAGTGCTACTTATGCATGGAATGAGCTCCCTCGGCCCAATGTGCTATCAAGCATTCTTCATAGAGCTTCATTAAGAAACGCTTTTGATGCTTTGCTCTTTTTTTACGTGAAATATAAATGTGAGTTAAGATTAATTCGCATGTGAAGAGGAGTTTCACATCCTCTTCTCTTGGCCAATTAAAGAGATTGGTAGAATAAGTTTAACTTTAAAATGTTTCAGACTGATGGAAAAAAAAAAAAGTTTACAAAAAAGTTAGTAATAGAGATGCTTATTGGTTTCATCTCTCTTCTTCTCTCTTTATAGCATAAATAATAATTTGGTAAATATAAAAGTTTCTCTGTCCTCCAAAAAATCCCAGTCTATTTCAGAGCTCCACCATGACAGCAAAAAAGTCAATTTGTAGATGAAAAAAAAAAGATTAGGGGTGGCTTTGATTGGCATTGGGGCAACCCCAACATTCACTCGTCACTATCCGATCTCAGCGGGATCCCTCTCAGCTACCCTGAACCATCACTAATCAAAGAGATGGTTCAGGGTCCTGATTAGAAAAGCAATTGGCGGAGAGACATTCACCCTGATTAAAGACCAAGCAGGGAAGAGTAAAGCAAAAGAGAGAGAGCCAGGAGAGAGAGAGAGCAAGTCAGCAAGCACAATAATTACTTATCATTTCTCATCACTGTGGTTTAAACTGAAGTATTTTTTACTGTGAGAATAGTCAGTAGAATAGAAGAACCATTTGTTTGAATGGCATCTGAGGCAAAGTGGTGTTGAATGTTAGCCAAAAAAAATAAAATAAAAAAAATAGATACGACAATGGAGGAAGGTATGAAACCTTGAGACAATTCATCAGTGAGACTTTAAAGCAAAATGTCTGACTGACGCTTACATGTCAATGACACCTGCAACATGGAGAATAACAAGAGGAGAGAAATAATCACAAGATGAAGTTTTCCTAATCCACATGGATAGACTGAGAACCCATTTGAACTCGTAAGAGGGCCAAAGTGTTTAAGACACAGGAAAAAAAACAGGTAATTTTCTTTAGTGACGTGAATCATTGTCTCTTTAAAATGAGAAAAATAGGAGACACAATTCAGACCTTTTCATTGGGCCCATTGTTTCACAGAATTAAGAACCACCTCTTTAAATTGTGTGCATGAGACACGTCACAACTGTGTGTTGACAGAAAACAGGTGTCTTATTGCCTTGATTGAACATTGTTTCAAAGCTGTGAAATAAGTAATCAATCATTTCTCAGTTTTTGTCAATTGATTCAACTTGGTGAAATAAAACACAGCTCACTCTTTTTTTTTCTCTTTTAAATATGTGTGATAACACCAATTACACACTACATTATCGCAGGAAAAACACCAGAGATTTCCAGGAATTAAATCCAAACATGCTCTGCAGTTGCGGTTCACACACTGGCTTCCCACCAGGAGACTCTCTGCTGGAGGTTTGTTCTGACAACAGGAAATATTCACTCCTGGCTCTTGGGTAACACGTACGGTGGCAGGACATGGTGCAAAGAGTCTGTTGTGGAAATCAAAGTGTTTTGTTTGTTGTATGTCTGGAATAGCTGATGAGGCTCCCTGTCTGTTTGTCATAATGAATATTTTTGTGGTGTATATAAACGCATCTGCAATGCTAACAAGTGGGTGGAAAGGAAGTATAAGTTTAGATTCAGAAGTAAAGAAGTATAATTAGCACACATGTTTAGATTTTTTTGGTCATCTTATAGAGTTATTACCAGGTAACTACAGCGTTTTAGGGTTCATGTACTTCTGGCATAACACGTCAACGGACAGTTATGTTTTTCTAATTTAACCTCTTGTTGTGTGTTTACATTTGCTTCTCTGCTGGATTGCAAATTTTTGCTGTAATCTCAATTTTTTTCTGTCTCTTAACTGGTTTTCTGGGTATTATCCTTTAATCTACTACCTTATCAATACCTACCAGTTCTCTGGATCCTAAGAATTTGATGTGATCCGTGGTTGACAAAGTGTTGTTTAGGATAAAGAGGGGAGCTAATTGCCTTGCTAATTATCCTGATATTGAGCAGGTTAAGCCCAAACCATATTGAACCAGCTGATCTAGTTCCTGTGCTGAAGACAGACATCTTTTGGTTTTATTATAGCACTGTCTTTCTTCTTATCACTCTTCCAGAGGCCTGTTTTGTGATAGTTGTACACTTGAAGATTTTTCCACTTGAGCTGTGAGTCTCTAAAGTCTCTCCAGAGTTTCCCTTTGCTTCTCCTCTGATTGACGGTTTCTTCCTCTTACCTGACCAGTCAGTTTCAGCCTGGCCATTGCCTTTCAAATGTGCTTGTTTCTAATCTTGTTACACTGCTCCATCTGGGCTTTCTCCCAATGATTTCTCCTGTAGAATTTCAAGTAGGCCAATGAGCCAATGGAAGGAAAAGTTGTAAACAATGACATTGATTTACAACTATTTTAGAATTGTAGTCTGCTTGTAGTTTTAGCAATGGTAGAGGAAGAAATGAACAAATTCGTTCAGTTCGTCTTGGCCATGCTTCCAAATATTGAATTACAGCCATGTTCAGATCAGCACTTCTCTCTTTATAGTGGAGGATGTATGTTTACACTGCAGGCAATTTTATAGCTGGCACATTACATATGTCACGGGCAAAGTTCGCTATTGGGTAAAATGTAAAACCTCAACAAAGTCAATGCCTCCAGGAAGCAATTGTTTCTCAGCAGCCGAGAGCCCAGACCTTCTGTGCGAAGCAGAGTGTGGTTTGGTTTTTTCCAGGCTAAGCCAGTTTAGGTAGAAGGTCGTGTCTTGGTAGGTTTGCAGTTGTGCTATGCTCTTCTCATTTTCAAATAGCAGACTGAACAGTGTTTGCAAAAGTTTTCTACCAAACATCTGAAGAATTCACAGAACAATTGTATTTCTACCAAGACCAAGTTGCACTAGTTTTACTCAGTTTTCTAGCAAGTTGAGCCATTTGCATTGGATTATATTAGGGGTATTAAAGTACAGAAAGTTAAATATGAATATACTTTCTAGATTTTTCTATGTAAAAAATGTTGAATTGTTGAATCATTTTACTTTGACTTTGCACTTTTGTAAAACCTGGTACTGATTTATCACATTAAACTACATTGAAATCTGTCAAAAATTAAGGAGAGAACACCTTTGCAAGTCACTGTGTAATGAACATTTGTTTTATTACCATGTAGGTAAATACAGTTAATATGGACTTTTTTTATTATCATTATTATGGCCCGTATTTTTTTTAAAGTAGGCTGACAGGAAAAAGAGGAAGACATGTGGCAAATGTTGCTGGGGCCGAGAGTCAAACCCGCCACAGCCGCGTCGAGGTCTAAGGCCTTCATGCGTGGGTTGTGCTAAACCCCTACGCCATCACAGCACGTCTCAGTATGTACTCACAACTCAGTGACCTCGGTGTCATGACATTTATCAGTAAAATCTAAATTTAGACCCTGATGGTGTAGAGGAGATCTTAATTTTATTCATTTTGTGTTTAGTATAATTCTGTCCCTCTTTATGTATCATTAAGTCTGTCAACTCCTTTATTTCTTAAAATGCAAATTACCAGACTGGATCTACCTGAATTCATTTAATTCAGTAGCATGTACAGCTTACACAGTGGACAACTTGAGCCACACACTGAACATGGGCTTGCTCCTTGAAACTCAGTCAACCCAGATGCTGAAAATATCAGTGTGTTATATTGACTTGTGACCAAAGTGACAGCGAAGGGAAGAACTCTTTCATCCCATCACTGTGTGGTTAGCAAAGACAGGTCAGATTATATGTGGAAGCCCTGGAAACCACCTTCCTCCAAAAAGTAAATATGTCAGCATATCACTCATGGAGTGCAAAGTCTGACTCATTAGATAAGAGGTCGTCTGTCCCACCTTTGGCCCAGTTTTCTGTCCGTCTCTCCCACTCATCCTGTCTGGGTTTGCCCTTTGAGTGATTGCCTGTCTAGAAATAAGATCTTTTAAAGGCAGAACTCAGACATGACAGAGAGAAATATAGCACCGCATACTCAGAGCGACTTTTAATTAACAAAACAAATTTTCATCATAGCATTTCAAAACATTCACATTGCTTTTCCGCTTCTAATCTGATGCAAATTCACTCACAGCTGAATCTAAACTGTTGCCATCTATTTTTTAACAAGCAGACAACAAAACTGACCCTTAGCTTAAAAAAATTAGCCGTTTGAATCAATATTTTACAAAACCATGTGGTTATACGTGTTCATTTACTGAGACACATTTATGTCGAAATGTTTTTCAAAGACATAAGTGAGTCGCATCAATTGCATCCGTGTAAGATTAACATCCTCTTTCAAATAAAAAAATAAGACAAATAAGAAAAAAAAGCACAAACTAAATACAGTGGATATAAAAAGTCTTAGGTACCCCTGTTCAAATGTTTTTTTTTTAAGTAAAAGGATGAGACCAAAAGAAAACATTTTCAGCAACTAGACTGCTTGAATGAGAAAACCTTCAAGCTAATCCTTGAAGCTGAAATCAGAATTTCAGTCTTATACATCTTGATGTGGCAATACTAGCCCACTCCACCTTGCAAAGTTCTCTAAATCTACTGAATTGTAGGACTTCTTTTGTCCGCAACACCTCTTCAACGACCCCACAGAGTTTCTGTCAGGTGTAGCTCTGTGTTTCTGAACCTGACATTTTTACACTCAAGCCATTCATTTCATCCTGGCACCAGACGGAAACACGGTATTTGAAGCTGTTCATGCTAGTGGTAAAGAAATAATCCTCCAGCATGACGCTACAACTCCCTTGGCTCGAATCAATTCGTCGACAACGTTTTAGGAGTTTTACGGGTGAGATGACTTTTGAGAACCACTGTATGTTTCAAGGGTGAAACAGGAAGGATCAAAAATAAAATTTCCCCATCTGTAAACAAAAGTCCATGATAATTCTCCCCCTTATTACTAGCAGGACTGGTTTAATCAGGGCAGATTTAGTCATTTCTTACATGTCGTCAGCATGTGGTTGTAGCCCAGTGGTGCGATGGGGATTCAGAGTCACAGTAGCTATGTGGCCGGTAATTGGGTCTACATGGAAATGACTGCTTCCAGCTTCCTGACTGCTGTTCAGAGACACAGAGTCCAAGCCGGGCTGTTCCTGTTTTTCCGGCAGGTTCTTCATCATCAGGTCTGTGAAGTCTTCCAATCCCCGCTCCTCGGGGAAATGCTGGTTCAGTGGGTCTGATTCGTCCTCAGTGGGGAAAGACGGGTCGATAACACGCATCACACGGGAAGCCTGGATGTTCTGGAGGGACCGTGACTGGACTGGAGGAAGAGAAGACAGAGGAAAAAATAAATAAGGCTAAACCTCTTTGGGACTCTGCTTGTTATTATACTTTTAGAACCGTGGACTGTGGTTGACAAGTGTGTGAGCGAGTTTGCCTTGGCGCAAAGTTGCGAGCATGTAAAACTCCATCCTGAGACATCAAAGACTTTAAAAGTTTTAAGGCTTTCTACTATAACAGATTCTGAAAGCACCGTTAAAAAAAAAAAAAAAAAAAAAAAAAAAGATAAAAATATTTTCAGGGTGAAAAAGATGGTAAGGAAAATCAAGTCTGATCCTTTTTACCCTGGTATCTCTTTTGTCAGAGCTCTTTCCTCCATGAAATACTAAACGCTAAAAGGTCCAGTTGCTGTTACTCTCATTCATCTGAAGCTTTATGCACCAGCAGCGTTATGCACAAAATGCATACACATGAGCCCCCTCATGATTGACCATAACATTATTTGTTAACTGAACTTAAAAATGTTTTTAACCTGGGGTACATGAAGTGAACATATCTCATGTATGGAAATTTCCATTAGGAAAAATAATGAACAATCTGTCACCTCCAGGACAGGAACTGGCTGGCTGCTGTGCACACCCTGCATGGTTTTTTTCATATTCATGTTTTACCGATCCAGTGTACCCTCATCTATGAAAACTGCAGGTAGTACTTCTAATATCATTCCTTCTGTAATGGTTTTCATTCAGACACTCTCTTATTATGGCCGGATTTGTGAAATCCACGGCAGAACGTTGTCTTTGCAACAAGTTCTTTGCACCTGAGCTGTCAATCCTGTCAACTCTGAATAATGCAGTCCTTACTGGACCTGTCTGTTTCTTTAAAATGGCTTGTTTCCAGGTTTCTCCTGTACTCTTTGTATTTTCAAATGATGGTTTGAACAGTACATTATTCATGCAGTTTAGATTTTATTTATGAAGAAAATGTCCCAATGCATGACCAAGTGTAATGTTCTTCCCTCTTCAAAATCGAAGAGTGCAATGGATGTAAAATCCATTGAACTTTTTGGTTGTAATGCGAAGAAATGTAAGAAAGTTCAAGAGGTATGACTAACTTTGAAGGTTATTGTAATAGAGGATGCCTTTTTGTTATTCACATTTTCAAGTAAACAGCAACATTTTCAGACAAAGAGGTGGATTTGAGGCTCTAAGGGTAACACCATTACTAGCCGCAGGTTTTTTCCTGTGGTTCTATCAATTTCCTCTGCTGTGATTGAAACATGCTGGATTATTAAACTCACTTCTGACTGGACTGAAGTCACTTTGGCTGATCTTTGAATCAGAGAAAGGCTTGAGACTGGGGACAAGGATCAAACAGAAGGACAGCAGGAGCACCTGGAAAGGAAAAAGGAAAACAAGAGCACAGAGATAGAAAATGATGCTATTTTTTTCTGCTTTGGAGAGAATAACACTGTATGTGTTTTCTGTTGTGTGATGTAGTTTTTCAGAAGTGCTAGAAGTGAAATAGGTCTGTAAGTGGAGACCTATTTCACTGTTGTGGGAAAATTGACTTTTGCTTATATGGTGCATTTTCCTTCAAACGGGACAGCTGTTTTTCAGTTCACATGTCTTTGCTAAAAACATTTATGCTTGCCGGTTTAGAGAATGTCATACCAGTACACATGTCCCAGTCTGGACTGGCTTGTTGGATGAGTTCATGACCAGAGCCTGCAGCCTGCGGAGTTGCTCCATTAGAGACCTACAGAAAGATAGAAAGAAAAAAGAAAGCCAAAGAGATTGGAGAGAGATAGAGAGAGAGAGAGAGAGAAACAGAGAGAGAGAAAAGGTTTCACAGAAAGAGAATGAAAGCAGAAAGAGAGAAAGCTTTTTTAGAGTCAGAGAATGTCCTAACAAATTGGAGCAGAAAAAAGGACTGGAAAACAGAAGTTCAATTTAAAAACCACTCACATGTTGCATTTTTCCAGCTGAGACATCTTTCTTTGCAGCTCCTGGTTGTGGGCACTGCAAGCAGCCATGCTGGAGGGAAAAATGAACGGAAACAGTATGACAGGTCATTTTGAAGACAAAAAAAATCCAGAAGAAGTCCCTCTGTGTATTTAATTCTAGTCAAATTTTCCAATACTGTATAACATTGAGATTTGGAGACATTTTCCTTTCATAAACAATAACCTCACTGGGTTATCGTCAAGTCTTGTATTTTAGAAATTGTTCCTGACACCTACAACAGACCAGCAATGTCTAATAATTTTTCGTTTTTTCCTAAGCTGATGAAGATAATAGAAATAAATTATTCTAATTGTTAGTTTTCATGTTTTTTTTCCCATTCCATTTGTCTGTAAAGAGAAAGGGGCTTCTTTGTGTGATGTTTATTCCCCAGGCATATCAAGTATGCCTGATATGCGTAATAATTGCTTAAAATTATTATTTCCTAGCCTGGGATTTTCTTCCTCACAGAGTAAATGTACCCAAAGCAAAGATAAAAAGAAACAACAAAACATTTTAACATATACTTTTCTAAGCTTTTTTTTAAAACACATTTTTACCAATAAGTGGGACAGATTTAAATTCTTGAAATTAATTCCCTCCATTTTTACAGACAAGCCAGACAGCTGTAGAAATGCTAAATCCTGATTTAGGATGCATGTTTCAACCTGCTGGAGTTTGACTGATGTGCTTTGTCCTCCTACAGCTGATTGATTCGGGAAATATCTGTGAATAATTCTTCAAAAAATGCTAAACAGCAGCCGTCCTCTAATTGTTATCCATTTGAATCCTTCAAAGCAACAATCGAAACCTTCTTACCCGACTCGACCTGAACTCTTCAATTTGTAACTTATTGCTCTTTATTTGATATGGTCTGCAGTGAGTTGTAACAGGTCCGAGCCTACTGTCATGTTTTGCATTTAACTTATCCTTGATGTTTGGTGAAGAAGCGCTCCAGAGGTCTAGTTTATCTGTGTTAATCTGTAATACTTTCCCCCAGACTTAACATGGGGGAGGGAAAACGTCAGCATGAAACTGAACTGATGATGATGATGTAACATTTTAAGTAAAAACAGACAGACAAAATCTTTTAAGACGTGATACAAATACAATAAAGGAATTATTTAGTAATTTCAGAAACGTTATTTTATTTTATTAAGATTAAAAAACGTCAAGCAAAAAAAACCTCATCGTCATTCATGTTGCTGCTGGAGTGTAACTCGGCGCCTCACCGACTCTCCAGCCCATCAATATACTCCTTCTTCTTCTTCCTGCTCTCCTGGGCAGACTGCTTATTCCGAATCTTTCTGCGTATTTTCTTCAGAATCCTTTCCTCATACTGATTGACAGAGGACACAATATTTACATTTTCAGGCTTAAGCAGACTGGACTCAGAGTGAGGTAACTCAGGGCAATTTACCTTTGTGAGCGGCAGCTGGGTGGGCAGGGTGACCCCCTCCTTGGCTAAGAGCTTCTTTTCGTCATCATTGAGAATCAGTTCTTGGATGAACTTTTGGGTTGGCTGCGGGGGCTAATGGCAGTAAAAATGAATAAAAACACAAGGAAAAAAGGTTATAAATATCACAATTGCTGCCGGATTACATTTCTCCCACCGTCTGCAAAACCTATCCCCCTCGCTAGAGGCTCACAGGAAGTAGTTTAATGAGTGCAGACTATCAGGCCACTTTCATCACCCTCATTTCATGGCCACTTCAAAGCAATTATGGTGTGAGAATCTGAGCTAGATTCTGCCACTCTCTCCTCCATCTCATTAAACCGGGGTGGGAAGATGAGATCAATGCGCAGAATGAGCTGAAATCCATTCCTCTGAACACCTTCTAGATTTGCAAACAGGTATTCTGTCTGTGCCGATCGGTACTCAGTGATGTCAACAAGAAATGAGTGAAATATGTGACGACGGCTCGACAAACCGTTGCCTCTATAAAAACCTGCTCGGCTGATTTTTCATAACTGCAGAAGTTTCCTCAAATAAACGAGGTCGAATCATGAGGGAATTGCCACGTTCAGGAGGCTCACAGAGAAGATCGACCTCCACACAATGCTAACTTAGATCTTTGAGTTACAACTCCCCTCTGAAGACAGCCCCTGTGTTTGCTGCATATTCAGCAAATCCATCCAAAAATAGCAACACAAAATGAATAAAAACAGGGATCTAATTTGCATTCCAAAGGCCTTTCTATGGGAATGATGTGTGTTCCTATAGTTGTTTCTGCCAAAGTACACAATCGTGCAGAAGAAAACTTAAACAAGGTCAGAATCAAACAGCGATTTAATGCCCCACCACCCGCCTGTACCACCTGTACCAACTCCGCTGACTCTGCCAAACAGACCCGCGGCTGCACTTACCGGCTCTGGTGTGCCAGACAGCAGCAGATCCTTGACAGTCAGGGGGAAGCCAGACGACAGCGGTGGTCGCTGTGCATCTGGTAGATACTGCGAGATTCTTGCTTTCCCCACTGGAAAGCCGAGCTCCCAGCCATCTGCGCCCACACAGAGAGGCAAACATTGATCAGACATCAAAGAGACAAGAAAATAAGGTGTTAAAAAGTGCATTAAAAAAGACACATATCCTGTAGTTTTGTCTTTCTGGGCTAAACAATAAGTGGGTTACAAATTACCTTTAATGCTGGAAATGTGAACTATTTTTTTTCCATTGGTCCAGAATACCTACTTATCCCAGATAAGTTGTCAACTACTGTGCAATATTTTAGTTTTATAAGAGGGGTGTTTATATTTTTGTGACATAAAAAATCTGAATCTAAGTAGTGGTACCAGTGTCAGATTCATTTAAGCTGTTATGTTATTAGTTTTCATAGGAGTCAAGTCTCATTATGACTCCTCCAAACATTCTTGCGGTCACAGTGGAGAACTATCTCAATTTCCGTCTTCTCTGGCCATAAAGGTTTTCTCTTAGAGATATTTTCCTTGAAAGGTACAAATTTCAGTCAAGCTTAAAGGTGCAGAGGGGATTCTCTTGTCCATGTGGGTGGTAATGAGTATTTGAAGGTTATGATATCCTGGAGCTCGGTGGTTCCTCGGTCATTCCTGAACATCCTTCCCAATTTACCAGTGCTCACATGGAGCTTTGGTAATCACTGACGTAAATCTTATGACAAATGTATGGACATTGCCAGAAGTCAAATTTCAGCCCTTTAAATGGATACTTCAGATTGTTTTAAGTAGCTTTACTTGATAATTCACAACTTCCTATTTTAATATAAAGCTGCACTATTGTCTGTTTCAATTACAATATGGCTACTTTTTTAAATTTTGCTCTCATCTACAGTCAGAGCAGCAATTGTAAAGGTTTGAAACTGCTGGAACTTTTACAAACAAGATTGATGAGTATCCATGTTCATTTTGCCATCACGCACAGTGAAGAAAATGCTAAGCAACAGTTAAAAGCCCTTGAAGCTCACTGATGGAGAATCGCAATGTTTCTTTTGATGTTGAGATTGTTTAACTGCAATAAAGGAAGAACTCACTTAACATCACTTATACATCTTTAACAAGGGTGCCAATGAAAATGGAAGGTGCCCTCAAAAACCTTTTTTTTAGCTGTTGGTGAGAGGAAATTCATTGACTGAAGATATCCTTCTTGAATTTAGTGTTTGTATTAGAGACAAAGATTGACAAAAAGGCAAAACAAATTGTATAAAATATGTCAACATAAATTCAAAAATTACTTGGATCAGAGGAAACATTTGCTTCTAGGCCTGCTTTGGCTTGCAGTCCTGCTCCAAAAAAGTGTGCGTCTGGAGGGCTTTCAGGGCGCTGAGGACTATCCATCTGGTCTGATGGAGGGTCCTCACTGATCCCACTGTCGCTAGGCGATGGGGACCACAGCGGCGAGGCTGACACAGAATCACTGCCGCTCAGAAGGGCGTTGAGAAAGTCATCGTCCGCCTGTTCAGCTGGCTGTGGCATCTTTGGTAAATAAAAAAAAAAAAAAAAAGAAAAAAAAAGCACAATAACAATTAACTGCTAGCATTCAGTAGTCCTTGTGGTAGCATGACACAGAGAGAGATGAAACAATGTACTGAAGGCAAAATCTAGGCAGCATATGAAGATGGAAGCATGTGTTTTTTTTTTTTTTCTTCTTTTTTCTGTAGACAGAGTTAATTAGAGATGCAACAGCCTCACAAACATTTGGCTCCTGAAATGGCAGCCTGGGAGGGATGCCATGCTGTCCTATTTCCTCATGACGCAGGATTCCGTCGTTTTTATCAAACAGCCAGTCAAGCAGCTCTGAGCAGTCAGATCCCTGCAATTAAACATTTCAGGACATTTTCTCTTGTTTGGCTTTTGTCACCTTGTATTTATAGAAGAAAAAATAAAAAATAAAAAAAATAAACTAATGGATGTATTATTCCACAGCTGTGTACATTTATCTATGAATCTTTGATTCAATTATTTGATAGATATTACTTAGAAAACTGAAGATGTTTTTCAGTTCTAGGTTAAAGTTTGATCTCCCTTCGAGCTTGAGCTTTCCTTTGTGGGGCATTTCAATTTCCTCTTTAATAACAACCTTTATCTGACCAAATAGAGTACAAAATCAAAAGGTCTGCATACCTGCTCTGGGTAGTACGCCATGGATTCCATGTTTGGGTGAAGTCTCCAAAACTACCGAATCCCTGTCAAACTATCCACACCTTGTTGCTGCTTTCCGTTTAAATCCAAGCTTTTTGTTCCTCTAAAGATTCCCCACTGTATTTCTCAGCTCATCTGCTTAGGTCCAGAGTTCAAACTCCAACACAACACACCCAGCTGACTGGCAGGCTTTATCGCCATTGGACACACAAAGCAATATCAGCAATCTAATTTGCAGCGCAGAGTACACAACTCATTAACTTAACAAACTGGTCTGTCTGGAGCCTGACGACATGAAATGTCCAGTAAGAGGAGATACACCAGAAAGAGAAAAGTCTGGAGCTTCCTTTTTTTTTTTGTCTTTGGTAGTGTATTGACACAATAGGCTCTGACCTTTAGTCCAGATTTGTAACACATAAAGCACACGACAAGTGGGTTCCTTTGAAATCCACCAAACAAAATAAGGAGTCATTAGAAAGGTTTGGTTGAATACGATGTACAGTTTTATTAATACTGTACTTTTGTCTTAGCAGATAATTACCTGGTGAAAGCAGGTTTGGCTGAGTGTACTTGTGTTTGTTTAACAACAGCTGAGATGCAAACAAAAATTAGAGCAATTAGTTTGCTATACTGTCATGCCTTATCGGGTTTAAAGTTTCAAGAAAGTAGTTTTTCCATTCAAAATAATTACTTTTCATCACTTCATTTTCAGGTAGGTCTTTATTTTTACTCTCTTACCTTAGTTTATTGAAGTTTCCACTAAGTATTTATTTGGGTATTTGTTGTAGCTATCATATATATATATAGATATATATGGCTTCTCTTAAGTATAGCAGGAAAAATTAACCATGTTAAACTGGTTCATTGTAGATAACTTAACTACATAATTAAGTTATAATTAAGACTTTATAACTTAATTATATAGTCTGCTTTGTTATTAAAAGTCAAAATGGCAGAATGTAATGAAATGAAATAATTAGACTAAGTGTAAAGTTGCTGTGGAACATAATTATCTTACAGGCTGGTGACTAAAAACTAAATCACACAGACATGCACAATGTCTTCACCACTTAAGGTGCATTAAGCATTTTATCAGACTGAATGTGGTGGTCAATCCAAATTATCCGCAGTGCCTTGCTAAAAGATATATTCATACCAATAACATAACATATTTTAATGAAATGTAAAAGTCACGACTGATTTCCATCTCAAGACTACTCACAACAAGATGATACATTATAGAAATACTGAAAAGCAGGAACAGTAACTGGAGTATAAAAATTAAATCAACAGACCCATTATTGAAATGTTAAGGATTCAGGTAGCTGAATGAAAACATCCATATTTTTTCATTGTGTGAGTGCATTAGGGATGGAACTTTAATGCACTCATTTCGATTAGTTAATTATATAGAGTTTAAGTAGTTACAAAATTTAACGCAACCTACCACCAATGGTCAGAGTCAGTGATGCAAAGCAGAATGGATCAAAACGTCCAAAGTTAATCAGTCAATGCTGATCTAATAATAATAATAATAATAATAATTCAATCCAATTCAATTCAGTACAAAAATATTTTATTTGTTGCAGAGGAAAATTAAATGTAACTTCTAGTGCACTATTTTTTTCAAAGAGGTGTTGTAGATGCTGATAGTTGTGGGTGGGAAGGATCTAATGGTCATCAAGTGATTTTTACCCTCTCAAAAGGGCCTAAATGCACTAAATGCACTTGTCAATAAGGACAAATGTCCTTATTGAAGACAATTGCTGCCATGTGATTAGCTGATTCTTAACAGGGGAACCTAATTAAGTAACCTTTGAGTGTATTTATTGCTATGTTTAGGACAAGGACCAATCCTACAGTTCCCAAAAGAAGTACTCATATAAGTCTCACTCAGAGTTTTTCCAGTTAATCGCAAGATGCCATCCATGTGGAAAAGTTACAAACCTAAACGTACTGAGAAACCTTAAAGGACCAAACCACAAGGAAGCTTTAGAAGAGAATACAATAACTGAAGCAGTTTATCTCATAATTTATGAGGATATGAACAATTAGATAAAGACAGGATCTGTCAATACAGACCCTGTCTTGTAAGAAGGAATCCAGGAATTACATGAAACAACTACCATCATTTCATCAGTGGAGAAAAGAAGCTCTGCAGTGGGAATTCATTAAAAAAGAAGCTTATTTTGAAGTAGCATTTCGAGCTCGGAAGAAACACTAAGAGTAAAACTGGTCATCTTGTTGGTTAGTGTCAGTGTCCTGTAATGACTGTTCTGCTAAGTTTTCATAAACGAGGCATCACGTAATCATTATTGCCTTGCTATCTGATGAGTAATAGCTCCAAAGGGCAAAACTTAAATCTCTGGTGAAAAAGGAGCTTGTGTAGAATTTCTACTTTCTCTGTTAATTAATTAATTTATTTTAATTTTGGTGAAACTACAGTTGCTCTGAAAGAGATGGTGCATTATTTCTGGCTTCATCAAGCACTAAACAATGTTTCCTGTCCAGTATTGCGCCGCTGGAAAATCTGGAAATGTTTTACAATCGTTTTTATTGAAGACAATTAAATATTTGACCAGAGTTCCTGGTGTTCTCCCTAGTTGTGTACTGGATGCACTGTTGATGACCTGGAACATAGTGGAACAGCACGTTACAGATAAGAGTAGCTGTACTTTTAGCATGTGTGTTCTGTGGCAACAAAATCTAAAGAATTCACAAAAAGTTAAGGATATTTGCCTTTCAGGCGAAATTTCAGGATGAAACTAAATGCTTTGTGAACTTAATGTGACCTTCACACAGATAAGGCTTAATGTGAAATATGTAAAATTTGGTTTGCAAATTTTCTGTAATAAGCAAAGGGTCATACTGCACTGAAATCAATTTCCATTTATGTGTCAAATAATCTAATACATTTTATTTTGGACAAAGATCCTGAATAAATACAGAAAGCAGTTTTAAATGATGATTTCATTCACTAAGGGGAAACAATGTTATCCAAATCTACTTGAACCACTACAAAAAATTCAGAATATTAAACAAAATTGAGTTTTGGAGTGGCCTAGCCAAAGTTTGGACGTACATCCGATTTAGATGTTGTAATATGATTTTAACCATCCTATTCATACTTGAAAACCATCCAGTGTGCCTGAAGCTGAAGGCACACTGTCCTCAAAGGACAATGGGCCAAAATTTATCAGAGGTGATGTTCAAGACTCATTGCCAGTCTTTTGCAAACACATGATGTCATTTGTTGCTACTGGTGCAACGTGAAACTAGGCCTTATGGGTAATAATGTTCTCCCAGAGAGCCACATCAGCACTGGCAGTCACTGTTGGCGTTAATTTTGAAAACTCCCCAGCTGCACGTGTGATTTATGAATGAAGATAAGTGACTTAAAGGTTGCTCAACTTTGTTGACATGACAAAACAGTGTGAAAGAGGCTGGAGTTTAGATCATCCAGTTGACGGTTGAGATAAAACTGAAGAGTGCTGACGTTCTCCTCCTTCACCAATATTCATCAAGTTGTTGTAATTTACTCCACATGATGCTACTGCAACCACACTAAATGGTTGGTACTTTTAGATTCGAAAGTCTCAACTTAAGTCATCTAAACAGTCTGTTTCTTATTTGGGACAGAGAGTTCAGTCATTGTCTTTTCTGACCACAAAATCCTCTTCTGATGGCTTTTGGCTTGTCTTTCAGGACAGCTGCAATTTTCACTCTGGTAAGAAGAGTGGCTCCAACAAAAAATCTGCACAAAAAGAAAAAGAGCAACAAGGATGGCGCACAATGTTTGGTATCTTAAACAAACCAATTTTTCTTTTCAAATTACAACTTGCGAATTTTACAAATTTAGTATACATTAAAACTGCACAGGATGTGTTCAAAACTTGAAACCAAAGAAAATTCAATATTTATTTAAGAATATAGAGGGAAGGTGTAACCTGAGAGGAAAATGTCATTTAAAGCAAGCATGTCTTCGCAGTACCCTTACAACATGGTCATTTTAGTTTCTGGAATGTTTTTTGCAGAATGGCTTAGACAATGAAGAATATTGCACAATTTGAGATAATATAATTTGTGCATAAATAATTGGTATAAAAGTGAGTGAAATAAAATCTCATGCTACTTCAGCTGTTCATTTTTGTGTGTATCTACAAGTTCTGATCTGTATGTAATAGAGTGCAATCGCATCGTCAGACACAACGATGTTTTGGTGTGGATATGTTGCATGTTGCATTTTATGTGTGCATTTAATCATTTAATTTGAGCATACAAATTATCACTCAAGGTCAAAATAGTGATTCTCAGTCACTATTTTGATTGAGAATTTACATTTAAACTTAAAGATAGGACTGGATAAAATGCTACTTCTTCCAGCTTCCTTTTTGAGAGAGGGGAGAAAACTCAGAGGTCATCAGGTCTGTGTTTGTTCTCCCGAAGAAAGAAGAAAAGAAGGTCAACGAGAAGTACACCAGAGGGTTTTTGAAACCGATCCAAAAACAATAGCTACAGAAATTAGTAAAAGCCGCAAAATTTATAACATTTATTTTATGTCTTTGATCACTCTCAACAAAGGTCTGAAGCAAGCTGACACAATTTTCGCAGAGGGGTCGGTGCCTATCTCCTGCCATCATTGGGGGCTGGAAACACCCTGCAAAGGTCGCCACGTCATCGCAGGACGGCATTAAACTTATTTCAGTGAAAAGGATCCAAGTAGGTTATAAGGTTAAATATATAATAATTTTACAGTTTATTGTGTGAATCTCTTTTTAGTTGAACCCCATAAGTTCTGCCAGACATTTGTCTCTACCTGCGCCTCATGGGACACAATCTTCAAGCTATAAGGTCAGAGGTTTGACAGATGTGAAAAATGTTAATTTGTAGGTGTCTGGAGAGATTCCAGACACAGACATTTGTCTGCAACACCTACCATCTTTTTTTTTTCTTTAAATTACTTTTTGCAAAAAAAAAAAAAAAAAAATGTCCTTAGTTTTCAGAAATCCTTTAAAAAAATATATATATATATAAAAAAAGGACAGGGATTATTTCACACTTCATGAAGCCTGCAGAGGAGATGAATTCTGCCATGCCTGTTGCTGACGAGTTGATCTGACATTTTTGGCAAATCCCCACTAATTCCCCATTTGGTTGTCCCACTCCCCCCGAGTTTCATACAGTTTTCTGCAAATCTAAAATAAGGGTCAGACGACAATGTATTCCCAAGCCAAAGTCATCAGAGGGAAGAATATGATAATAAGCCGCTGAAGACAACATCGCGCTGTGGTTTACTGATGCACAAGACCAAATGCCAATCATTACAGTAAATGCCAGTCTGACAAAAGAAAAAGAAAACAAATGATTATCCTGCTGCGCTTCCCATTTAACAAGCTTCATTTACATTAAACATCCAAAAAGCAGAACTCAAATATAACCAAGGGATGTGAAATGACAGCATTGACTGGTGTTTTAAAACAACATATTCTTGCGACTTAATTATTCATATGTGTTTAAAAAGTGAAGAATATTTATTCCTGCATCAGTGGAGAGTATATCAAGTATTTAGTTTTATTTTTGGAGTTTTGTTTTTTGAAACAGTCCACATCGCAGACAAAAACTATTTAACACGAAACCAAAAATGTGTCCACTGCTGCATCTTTCAAGCACACAAATTATCACTCAAGGTCTAAATATGAGACTATTATTATATCAGCAACAACACAACTGGCACATTTGCATCTCTTCTGTGACTCCTCGAAGGTCAACACAGAGGCAAACGACTTTGATCTGAGACGCGTGTGATGTCTGAGACCCCTCTGCTGTTAGAGGGTCTGAATGCTTCGAGAAACAACAAAAAGAGGGGCTGATGAGGAAAACCTTTTCATTTTTAATATTAATCTCTTGAGAATTGGACACACAGTTGGAGGTAGAACCTGAAATGAAGATACTCCAAGCACAGAGGTATGTCTCGTGAGGTTTCTCAGTTTACAGATTCATGTTTGTTGATAACATAATTTTTACATAAACTGGTTCTGTTTGATTCCATTCAGGTACAGCAAATTATAATATGATTCCCTGTTTAATTTGACGATTTAATTCAATCTATTTTTTTTTTTATCAAAGAAGTTAGTTGGATTTCGCTCACTTTTTTCAGCTTCAAAGAAGGAAATAAAAACATGCTTTATAATTTGTACATGTTGACACAGCTTTTCTTGATTGTGCATATCCTGAAGTTACTTTAGCTTGATTCCACTGCTATAAATAACTTCTGTCTTGTGCATTCAAATGTGTTGCATCGAAACTATGTCAGACTACTGCCCCCTGCAAGCCAAAGCTGGAAAAACAGAAAATTTGGAAATATTTGAGAGACATCATTACTCCAAACGTTTGTAATGTTTCTATTTATGTATGGATGTGAAAGCTTCGGAGTCATGCATTGTTGGCAAACGGGCACAGCAGCTGAAAAAAAAAAGTAACATTTATTTTAATCTTGTCAGGCATCATTAAAATATCAAATACAGGGCTTTCCAAAAGTGTTGAACTTTTTCACAAGAGAAGGTTGTTAAATTCTTGATTAGAAAAAAATCTCAAAAGTGTGACATTTCTTAATATTTTTTTGTCCAATTTATTACTTTGTAGAACCTTCTTGTGCACATCCAGACAAATACATTTTTTTATCACACACTTCTTTGTGTGATAATGGAATTATCTCAGTCAGATTGGACAAAGCTTATTGCTTTTCAAGTCTTGTCAAAAATTTACATCCCACTCTAAGCCATTCAAGCTTCCACCATGTTTCACTGGGGGTGTAGCTATAACAGTTCTTATAGTACAAGAAATTGTGATTTCAAAACATAATAATATGTCTCATGTTGTGAGTTTTGTTTCACTGTAGGCATGTTTTATTCACTATGACAGCTTATTATTATGGATTTTATATCCAGACTAAAAGGTTCAGATTTAGTTTCATCTAACCACAACAACTCATTGTTGCCGACGTTGGAGATGTCTGTTTGTGAGGTAGTGTAAAACAACTTTGAAAGAAGGATGGGGGTAGACAATGTCTTCTTGGTGGTTTTCATTCAGTGACATATTTATTTCTAACAATGTCGTTAAAATGGAAAAGGAAGCTTACTTGTACTTCCACTATAAGCCCTTAGTTGTCAAAATCTCACTGATTTTATACAGAACTGAAAGAACCCAATCAGACTTTACCATTAGAAAATAACTGAAACCAAATAATACAACCTAAACAAAGATTATCAATCTAATTCACAAACTCATTTACACACACTTAGATGGTTCGGGTGTAAAACGCCTCATACAATGCAGGTCAAAAAGATACTTTAAAGAGAAATAATAGAAACCCCTTCATTTGGTTGTCGCCAATGATGCAATCAGTGACATCAAGAACCTATACAAAGAGGAAGTGCTGGGCCTGCCCCTCCCATACACCTGTTCTGGATGTAAGGACATCCAGAACAGTGGTGAGTATAAATAAATAAACATTAATCATTTCATGGAAATGTATCTTTTAACAGAAATACATTTCAAGTTCACTAATGATTGAGATGTCTTTGTTTTAAGACATCTCAATCATTAGTTATTAATCATCAACAGCAATGTTTAAGCTAAAGCATTATGAATAACTAAAATAAAATGGAATAAATAATATGTTCAAGTGGGACAAGCAGTAAATAAATGCCACTTTGTCACACACCTGCATGGCTTCTGAAGAACTGCAATGAGGAAATCTGTTAGTATTTTTTTATTTATTTTTTTGTCAAAAATTAAACAATCGTCCTTCTGCTGTAATGTTTTCTACACTCCTATTGTTAACCTGCAAAGATTATTGGTGTCTTCTAATCCCGTTTGTTCTCAAACAAACCACTGAGGCCTACTTAATTGTACACCCTACACTTTTCAGGTTTGTAAAAATCTTAGTAAATCACACATTAGCGTCATTATACTGACGACAGTGCCCTGCTGTTTTAATCTGCCACAAAAAATACAACAATTATATCAAAGACAAGGCGCTATACTGTAAAGTCTAAGGTGTGCAATGCGGAAAAAAGAAATGGCTGTACTAGTGAAGACAATTTCTTCCTTGGTAGTTCATCCACACAGGGAGAGAACATTTGTTAGATTCATGTTAGAGGAATGCATAATCACGACTCTTGCATATCCTAGAGATATTTTGTTTGTGAGTGCGCATGCTTTTGAACACAGAAAAGGCAATTCTCCATGATGACTCTGAATTAACCATAATTCATGTTGGAAAAATTAGATGGGCTAAATTTAAGCTGCCAGACCATGAAGAGCTGCTCGCTTTTTGCCTCTACCTCAGAGGTACGCCTTTTTACATGCCCTTCATTTAATCTTATTCGGTTTCCAGTTAATTTTATTTGTTTAATGGACTTTTTTAGCTCCCTCCTCGTGTGCATTCATGCTCTGTTGACACTGAAATAAAGCATTGGAAAGAGGAGAACTATTCATGCAGAGTAAGTATGTTTCACAATGTTGGAAGTTAATCAGGCCTCAGACACTGCAGCTACTCTCAAATGTATATTTATTTGTAAACAAAATGCTTTTTCAAACAAACACAAGTTTTGGATTTTCCTCTTAAATTTGGTGAAAGGCTTCCGAAGATGCTGAATGCTTCACCCACCATTTGACTTGAGATCAAGGTTTTTGCTGCTGATTCCTTCCTTTAGAGAAACCTCAGCCTCAGGTCAAGTAGTTATTCAAGGCTCGCCCACAAATCCTTGAGAAGATTAGGTCTGTTTTTTTTTTTTTTCAGCCAGGTTCTCTGCATTTTAAAGACATTTTTCATGCATTTGAATATTTTCTGAGAATTTTTTTGGAGGACCTAAAATTATTTTAGCCTTTTTATATCACATTTTGATAGATAGTATCTTTGTTTTGGATTATCCTTAGTTGCCCTACATTTTAAACAGCAACATTAGTCTTACTAGTTATCAACTTGGAGTGAATTTCAGTGCAACTGAGGTGTATGATTTGATGAGAACAAACTGACCCCCAATTAACCAGTCCTTTGCAGTGTGGCAGGACAGAGGGAGGCATGATGGTCCTCTGTTTACATCTCAGCTTCATCTATTCTTTGTGGTGTTTGAATGTTCATGTGCAAAGGCAGGTTTTCTTTGGAGACCTCTATTTCCTGATACATCCCTAATATATCCATGACAGGCTAATTCACCGCTCCACCATAGGTGTCAGCCTGGAAGTGTCAATTTTTTCAAGTTTGGGCAGGAGAGAGTAACAAAAACTTGACACAATTTGCTTTCTTCACACACAGACTGTGAGTTTAGGTTCTGAGGCATAGCATGTATGTATCTCCTAAAATGTTTCCAGTTGCTGATTTTTTCCAGCCGCACTCGGTGACAAAAAGATGTCCAGTTTAAGTGTGCTGCTCTGGCTGCTTAGGCAAACATCATGGATCACCTTGGATACCTCATATTGTTGAAAGACAGATTTGCACAACAGCAGCAGGAGGAAATGAGATATTCCCCCTGCTGCACTGTGTTGACTTTGTTAAATTAATGGCATGACAGGCAATATCTGGTTCAGGCAGCGGACTGGACAAAGTGTGGCAAATATGTTAACAAGGGAAGGAAAAGAACAAAAAGGGGGCGGAAAAGCCAGGGAATAACAATGACTGTGACCGAAGTAATCATAGCGATACTATCTCTATTTAATATTTACAATAATGGCCAGAAAAAAAATCTAAAACAAGAAAAATGACACAGAGAACCAATTGGATCTGTAGCACCAAAATTCATGAACAGCAAATGTTATATTATAAAGAATAGTTTTATGCTCCTTCTGTGTGAATGTAATTGTGCAATTGCATCTGCCTCAGTGTATGTGCAATGTGTATATGTGTCTGTGTGTGAATGTGTTTGCATGCAAGTGTGTGCAGAAACAGAGCATATATCTGATATCTGTGTGAAGTTTAAAGGAGAGAAGTTTGTGGAGACCATAACCACCAACAAGTCAGACAGTTTCCTTTCAAGTTGACATGGTCATGGTCAGATCCTGCAGCGGATCATGAGACACAGTACCGACCAGGGGACAGGTCCACTTTTTGCGTTATCACAGTAAACTGCGCAGAGATCCCCCCCACAACCCAACAAAGCAAAAGGAACGGTGTTTGTATTTTGCTGGTATTTTTTTTTTTAATGTAATGTTAAAGTCTATTTGCCCAGTGAGGGATAAATAAACAATTCAATTTTCAAGGACTTAAATGGTGCGTTTATAATATTGACACAATTGAAAGAACTACCAGTTCTCTTTCGGCTGGGGTGACAACATGGCTCGTAAAAGGCCAAGCGGTCATAATGTGTGGCGATCGTAGTACTCGCATCAAATTATCATTTGTATTCAAGCCCAAAGAGCGCCATACCTTTCTGTGCTATTATGTATTTAATTCAAAACTTCAATTATTGCAACAAAATCACATGAACTTTTAGCAAATTAAACTTAATTCGCCTCTCGCCTGGAATGCAGCTGGAGATAGGCACCCGCAACTCCCGACCCCATTAGGGACAAGGGTGAAAAAAAAAAAAAAAAAAAAAAAAAAAAAAATATATATATATATATATATATATATATATATATATATATATATATATATATATATATATATATATATATTATCATTAGCCATTAACTATTATTCTTACTTCAAGACCAAGGTGGGAACACATTCAGGGCTGTTTGTATTTTCAACTATCGGTACTTTAAGATAATTCCACTTATATAAAAATATTTGATTATTGATTCATGGTAAATGACCTGAACTTGAGGATCCAAAGTGCTTCATGCTACATAAAGTAGGTAATTCACACACATTTTTTTTCCCAAAACAACTTCACTTTTATGATATTTCATATTATTAAAATACTAAAAAAAAAAATAATAAAATCTGCTTCATGCTTAACAAATATATCTGAATGTCTTTCCTTAGATTTCACCTTTTTAATACAGATAACAGATATAGTGCGAAAGCGATCAGAGAATTGTACAGTGGAGCAAGGCTGCCACCCCCTGGTTATAAACTGCAAGTACATTTAAAAAAAAAAAAAAAACATCTATTTGAATGCAATTTATTCTATATAATGTGTTTCCTCTGCTGAATTGAGTTGCTGAAATACATTATTTTTTTCTATAATATTCAAATCTATTGACTGGATATGTATATTAACAAATAAAATGAAGAGGGTTGGCAAAAAAAATTAATCTGAGCATGTGATGATTGCCAGCTTGAAAATAATTGTCAAACAAGTAAAACCTAAATCAGATGTTAATAAAATAAAATAATAATTTTAAAAAACCACAAACTGGTGGAACAAATAGAGTTACTTAAAAGTAAATGTGAATGTTTTGTATGCTTTGGTTATTACTTAAATTTTAGATTATTAAGGTGTCTAAAATATTTTGAAGTGACTATTCAGTTTATGATTTTTGTAATAAGCTCAGTACATGTTTGTAATATATTTGAGTTCCAGCAACAGCCATCACTGTCTTCTGAGCATCCTCAGAGGATATCGCACTAGTAATTTTGATGATTTTAAAACTTTTTAAACAGTTATTTCACACTTCAAATTAAATTGCTTAAAACTTCAGGCTGAAAAACTAACATTCTGTATTGGAAATGCATTAAAAAAAACATGTAATTCAGCTCTTCATTTTTTCCACTAAGATCTGAGGTTCCAGTACAGGAAGAAAAGCATTTATTTATTACTGCTAAGTACAGTGAAACAGATTTTCTATGAAAACTATCATTAAAGGTGCATTTACATTTAAGTCATTTAGATGTTGATTCCTGTTTGTCGTCCCTTTTAAATTAAATAAAGCACCATAAATCCAGAGTGATCCCATACAAAAAAAATAAAAACTGACAAATTTAGAGCAAATTATTTCTTTGGAAATTAAGTCCCAAACATGACTGTACCTTCAACCTTTTTCTACATGATATGGACTTAAGTCTTAAGTCTGCTTCAATTAAGCATTTGTCCTTTTTCAGCATGAATCAGCAGCAGCTGACCTTACAAAAGCAACGCTGTAGATGTAGTTAAATAAAGTAAATTTGTTGCTTTGCTGAAATATTCACAGCCTGGCTGATGTCTTGTTTACAACTTTCTGAGTTGGGCTTTGTGTTTATTTACGCATAGAAAAGGTCACCGGAGAAGCAAAAGTAGCAATTGTTAGGTTACCGTGAGTGATTAAACATTTGAAAAGACTTGGCTTTTCCCCCCTTGTCTTCAATATTGAAGACTTTTATTCTTCTTTTAGTGAATAGACCAAACAATCAAAGAGAAAGGTGTGGCACAGTCTGGTCTTATCTCATCACATCAGTCTGCTAAGTCACTCTTCCATAAAACTGTCTCCGGCGATGCGAGATGCCAACATCACATCACACCCTAATTTTCCTGGAACAGCAGCTTGTAGCTGAACAAGCATGTACTGCGATGCCTGAACACAGTTCAGTGGCGTGTCAGACACCAAAATACATCTCAAAATTATGAAACCTACAAGTTCACTTTCAGAACAGCAAATACCCAGCATTAACAGAGCCAAGTTTCCAACTTAGGAGGTTTTCAGTGATATACTTGATATTTTTGGCCCATGTAATTAAATGCTGTTTTATACATTCCCTTGCAAAAGTGTTCATAGTGGTCACATCCCAATGTCTTTGGTCAGAATAATACTACAAAGTAGGGTAGTATTTTTAAGCGGAAGGAAAATGCTTTTCAATTTTTGCTACAAATAAGAATCAGTTAAATGTGGTGTGTATTCAGCTTGTATGAGCAAATAGTTATAGAACCACCTTTTGCTGCAGTCTTTTGACTTGCAGCTTTACAAATAACAGTTTTAACAAAAATGTAAAAAAAAAAAAAAAACAAACATATTTTTAAATAAAAATTATATTCTGTAGTTTTAAGAGTGTGATTATATTACACACAGGTACACTCCATTTGGTAATTTGGTAGCTTTTACTTGGAGATAATAAATTATATTGGATGCACATTGTTCCAAACAATGTATCATTTGCCTTCATAACTATGCTCTACTTTGGGTTGTTTTTTTTTGTGTTTTTGTTTGTTTGTTTTTTGTTTTTTTTTAATAAGGGCCCAGCAAAATATTTTTTTATATTGCAAAGCAAACAAAGTTCAAGGGGTGAACCCTTTAGCCAGGCAGATTATTCAGTGTGTTTTATTTTTGCATTCTATTCCCACCACTGATGAATATTGTTTCCTTCAGAAAATTTTGAAATAGATTATGTTTTTGTTCGACTCTATCTGAAACGTCTGTTCAGACTTGACACGACAAAAGTTTGTCAGAGTGACAGCAAATGCAAAGTGGCACCCTGTAGCTTGGCTGAGACTCCCTCTGGGGTCCGAAGCCTTCCCAAGCTGAACGGATCAAACCAAGCGGCCTCCCTCTAAGGTCCCTGACTGGATAACAAGCACCAGCAAAAAAAAAAAAAAAAAAAAGAACGACTGCAAGTTTAATTTTCTGTAACTTTTTAGTTTGTGCACTGACCTTTTTATAGATTTTTTCCTGTCTCTGCTTTCAACTTGGTAAAAGACTAATAGCGTTAGTCAGAAAAAAAAAAAGAAAAAAAAAAAGGAATTCTTTTCTATTGTGGACCACGTCTCTAAAAATAGCCTCGCTCACTTACAGTTCCTACTCGATGTGTCTCCGGTCCGGTTCTGAGTGAACTGCCACGCTGAGCCATCCGGCAAACACTTCGACTCCGGTCCCAAGCAGCTTCTGTTGAGGCGGCCTGCCACATCCTACAAGAGCTCTGCCTCTTTTAATCAATACAGAATGAATGGAGCATAAAATAACACTTTGAAAACAAACAGCACTTTCAGCAGCTGTAACCCAGAGAATGTTTTGGGTCTGCTGCTGCTGCTGCCTCAAAGAATTATATTCCCATTTCAAAAGAACAAGTGTACAATAAAAATGCTTTGTGCCTCCGAAGCTGCCACCTACTGTTTTTATTGATGTAGCGTGTCAATGTGTGCCCCTGCTTTGCTTCTACAGTTTCAATTATTGAGCTTCCAAAAAGAAATATTATGAGCAAAGTTCAATAGGCTGGAATGATCTGTGGTTTCTTCCCAAACAAAATAGCTCACTTCTAAAATTCGCAAGTTTTTTTTTTTTTTTTCTTTTCTTTTTTTCCCACCAAACTTGTCAACCTCACAGTTGTATAACTGTTTCTGCCACATGCCAGGTTATTTGGAAGTGAAGCCATTCTTGCTGTTTCGATACACTGCTGGTCTGGGAGCATCTGAGGCAGCTGAAGGCAAATTCTTTCACACATCGATGCAGATATTGGGAAGTTAAAGTTAGGAGAGGGCACCCCTGTGGTGCCATTCCTCCACGGCGAGAGAAGAAGCAGCAGCCAGCGGTATTGATTCACCTTGCAGCCTTGATCCTGCTGTCACAGACAGTATATCACTTCATTTAATCCACTGTTAAATAGGCCGTAATTAGAAATCCGTCCAGCAGATTTGTTTTATTTAAAGAGTAGTTTGCGGCTGAGCCGGAAGGGTGCCCCACGCGCTGGACGGCATCAACTTCTACTGGAGCTATTTTGTTTTTCGGCAAGGACTTTAATCTGAATGCTGTCGACAGTGACTGCAACGAGAAAGCAAATGATGCGAATAAACACTCTTGGGGGGATTAGTAAGTGGGGTATTTGGAAAATATTTACAGTAGGTCTGCTAATTGTGGATAATGTTTGTTGGTCCCTTGACTGTCATTTGACTGACAGATATTTGTCACAGCAAATATTTATTTTGCTAAACAGATGGAAAAATCTGCAAAGAACAAAATGGAAAACAATGAGACACACAGGTAACAATGGAAAACCTCCATGAGAGAACTTGGAAGACCTAAAGTCAAGGAATTGTAGCTGCTGAAAAACTTTGTCTCTGCACCTATAGCCTTTAGAAAAAGGGTTGTTAATGTTGTTATTTGCCAATTTAATTGGACCAACATTTTTAAAACCGCCACAGAAAATATCTAAATTAAAATATTGTGTTTGTTGTCCTTTCAAGTGCAAATGATTCCTGTGATGAGAAACTATGATGTTAGAAAAAATGAGAAACTTTGAATTGTTTGAACAAGCTGATCCATGTTTCCACAATGCTCTGAAATACCAATAAGCATGATTTTAGTGTTAATTATTTCTGCATACAAAAATACCAGCATAGTAATTGGTATAATGCATAGTGATATGCTTTGCTTGATGTTACATTCAATTCTTTTTGTCAAGCAATTTTTAATCAAACTAACTAAAAATAAATTAATTAAATACGGCGAGTATTTCTCCATTTTGCTCAAATTAGAAGAAAAACTAAACTTTTAAATCTAGTTTGATGTGGCCCAAAGCTTTTTTGTGAAATGCATCAAATATTTATATATTTAAGTATACTTGCATTCTGACTGCAAGTATACTTGGAAATTGTTTGACTATTAGCGTCCTTAAAGCTGGACGTATATTTTCACTGTGTGAATGGAGAGAGCTAAGAGCAAAGGAAATGTAATTGTGACTAAGTAAAACACTCCACTCATTCCCTCTCTTTTGTAAAGTACATATTTGGGGAGGACTATATAGACTAAAAGTACATACATTAATTCCTAATGAGAGCCTACAGCAGCATCCCTAATTTAAAGCTTCAAGGTTCGATGTGCTGGCTGTTTCCCATGTTTCTGCATCCGATTAAAAAGAATGGCTTATCAAAAGCTCTCTACAAAACCTGATGACCTGCTGATGACCACTTGTATTTGAGAAGGAAAACATCTAAAACTTGCAAAACACCAGCCTAAAAAGATTATATTCAGACCCATATGATCAAATTTAAAGCGGGATCACTGGAACGAAGAACAGCCGAGTCTGACTGCCTTTTAGGAAGGAACTGTGAACTGAAAGGAATTTGGAGAAACAGAAAAACTCAGGGAACAAATCCAGAATAAAGCATAGCTCGCATCAAGTAAACAGAAGAAGAAAAAAAAAGCTAAAAACTAACAAACCGCAGGGGAATAGGAGGACTCAAATAAAACTGATCTCAAAATCTAACAAATCAGGACATGCAATTAAAGTGAATGAATGAATAAATGAAATGAAACTTGCAGGAACAAACCTTTGCTTTAATGTTTACACATCTGAGATCTCTCACACAGAGAGCACATGAAGTCAAATAATATACAGCTTTCAAAGAATTTACTTTAAGGTGTATGAAACTTTGTTTTGATCTGTGGATTTGTTCATAAGAAAGTGAAACTAAGCAAATCGTAACATCGGACCTTACCATCTTACTTTGTTCATCCACACTGCTGACTTATGATTTTTATATCTTGTTAGTTTCATTGAAATTCATAATCTTGTCTTGTATTTTCACATATTGATCGCCACTTCTGGGCTTGCAGCACGTTTTCCAACTTCATGTCTGGACAAAGATATATTTTGAACAGAGGGAATAACATATGTTTAGATACATCCATAGTAGTAAAGTCAAGTCATTTTTATGTTTTATAGCACATAAAAATGTAGAATTTTTGTAGTTGCATTTGAAAACTCCAGCAAAAAAAAGTTATACAAACCTTTCTGACCTCCCTATATGTTTTAATATCTCATAATAATAATAATAATAATAATAATTAATAATAAATCAATATTGAGTGCTTTTCAAGACACTCAAAGACGTGACATCTTGTTTAGATCTTTTGAGTTCAGATTTTTTAGTTTCTATAATTTATTTTTTTCATTTACAGTTTAATGAGTACCAGTGAGTGTTTTTTTTTTTTTTTTTAGAGGTCCCCTATATTTATGTTGGGGTACATGTTGCCCACCTGTTGTTGAAACTAAATCTTGACATAGTCATGTTTCTTATTTTATATTAATCATCATAACTGCTCAGGTCTGGTCTCATGAATCACAGATGACATTTTTCATGCAGTTGCAATGGTGATTTGCATTTATAGTCATTTCAATAGATCAGGTCATTTTGGGGAAGCGTAAGCCTTTCTATTTTATAAAGTTGCAAAACATCAGTTATTTCCAGCCTATTTTATTCATTAAGCATATATTTCTCCTATTACTTTCTCCTTTGTTGTAATCACCATCACTCTAGGTAAGCAAATGAATGAACTTGAAAATTTATTTGACCAACATCACAGACTTACAACTCTAAATTATATTTTACTCCTCCTGGCTCTTTAAAAGCCTTGAAGTGGACACATAAACTATTAAATATTCCAACCATTGATCTTCATGAAATTTTTTCTTTAATCATAAAACAGAGGTAAAGATAAATGACTCAAAGATTTGTCAAAAGAAGGAAAAACTATTAACAGAACCAAAATGTTCTCGACCGCTCTCTTCACTAAATAAGAACAAAGACAAATGCATTATTATTTCTCTTCATTATTAATAACTCTAAATATAATAAATGATTACATTTTCTTAGACTGAGTTTTTCTCCACTAAATGATCTTTATTTTTAATCATTAAGTCATAGGCTCGGAAAACTTAAGTTGCAAGTCATTCAAGAGTTTTTGTCTATTTTTCTGCACTTGTTTACTTGAAATGTACAGTAAACGTTTTGAACAGCCTCATTGACCCCAATAATAATCCTTTCAACACACCCCAGTGAGTCATTCACTCACGATGCAATTACCACGAGGAACAAAATCCAGGCCCTACGGACAGTGATATCTGCCAAAACCTTTAGCACGTCAGCTTTCAAAGAAAAGCTTTTTGACATTTCGCCAGGGCGCATTTTCCATGATTTCCTCCGTAAAAGTTGCCTTCTCCTTAAAGACCACTGGGTGTCGCTCCAGAGCGTCCAATATCGCCTCAGTGCGCTTATTCCCTCGAATATTACCCCCCTCTGCTCTTTACTGTGTGTGCGGGTGCGTTGTGTGTTGGATAGAAAGTCAGCCTGGTTTCCAGCTGAGTGCTTGCTCTCTCGCAGCGTGTGTGTGTGTGTGGGTGTGCGTGCGTGTGTGTGTTGTCATTATTATCCACTCTGCTCCCAGCTCAGAATGGCCAGATTCACTCAGACTGAAACAAGAAGGCAGCACCATCCACAGCAGTCCCAGCCCGCTCACTCCAGCCTGGTTTTCACCGGACCGGGGGCACCACCGACCCACCAACCATTACTACTTCTCCCACATCAGCACCAGTACCCCCAGCTCACACTCCCGAAACCCATGAACGGGTCAGAACCCATTTCAATTCATCCGGAGAGCGGCAACATGAAAGACCAAGATGCCATTAAGCTGTTTATCGGGCAGATACCGAGGAACTTGGAGGAGAAAGACCTGAAACCCCTGTTTGAACAGTTTGGGAAAATCCACGAACTGACAGTTCTCAAGGACCGATACACCGGCATGCACAAAGGTAACGTGTCGCGACGCACACGGTCGCGAGCACCGCTTTATGATTTCCTGATATCGCTTGTGATATTTAGCTCATGTCTTTTCTAATGCGCCTTTTATTTTATTTTATTTTTTTTATTTTTACATTTGCTCCAATTTGTCATTTCTATCATTCCTCCTGTTTCCCCCAATATTTTGAGACGTGTCTGTTACAACTCCATTTTTCAGCGTTATTTTATTCCCACAGAATTCAATATGTCAGAATACATCCTCCATTATTATGAGCGCTTCTCTTTCATAAACAATTCCTTACAGTTTTTTTTTTCTGTAATCGAAGAGTGTTTTCTTGCGCTCCTAAAGTGGGGCAGAGGCGCTCGAAAAAGGATGCATTTTTAAAGAGCCTTTCTTTGCCAGTCCCATCTTTTTTTCTTTTTCTTTTTTTTTTTTTTTGTCTGCGGAGGGACGGCATCATTTATTCATTCACATGCTTTCTTTAACATCTCTTCGCGTGGGAGTGGGAGCTGGGGGCCGGGCGCGGAGCCGTCACAGCTAAATCTGCGTAATTCTCCAGTGTCTCCGAAGGGCGCAGGAACTGTCACAAGATGACGGACGCTGCCACGGAGATCGTGACGCCGACCGTGCTTGCCTCGGCTGAAGCGGGGAAGCCGAGGCCAGCAGCGGAGGGGGATGTAAATTCACTCTGCCCCACTCTGTACGGGCGACAGTGACAACTTCCGTCCTCCCAAGGCCCAGTGGAAGTTGTTTAGGAAGACATTACTGTGGGCTTATGTGTTCGGAGCGAACTCCCACGTCCACTCTGCATGTTGGACGTCAAAACCAAATTTTATTGTTTGAAGAGAAATAGGCTAACCAAGGGACTCAGCAAAACTACTTGGAGTAATCTTTGGCATTTAGATTGTTCTTATAGTCATCCTTCCATTTGAATTTTCATCACTTCATACAGAGTTTAAGGCTTTCAGAGCTGCAATCGGATACACATCCATCCATCCATCCATCCATCCATCCATCCATCCATCCATCCATCCATCCATCCATCCATCCATCCATCCATCCATCCATCCATCCATCCATCCATCCATCCATCCATCCATCCATCCATCCATCCATCCATCCTCTATGCCTTGCATTGTAAATTAGAGTGTTGTAGGTGTCTACCTCCAGTGTATTGGGTGAGGGGTGGTGTACGTCCTGGACAGGTCTGCAGTTTATCACGGAACAGCCAAAGGCCCCCAGGTCAAACAACCATGCATGCACACACTTACAACTAAGGGTAATTTAGAGTAATCAGTTAACCTATAACAACAATTTAGGGTTGTGAGAGAAACCTAGAATCCTTATTACGGATCGGAAAGCCATTTGTAAAATTTTATTTCATTGTTATTTAACCAGTGAAGTCCCATTGAGATTAAAAATCTTTTTTTTTTTTTTTAAAGGGAATCCTGGTCAAGAGGTAGCAAAATGCCTGAATTTGAAGCCAGGACCTTCTTGCTGCAAGGCAACAGTGCTAACCACTGCTCCACCGTGCAGCCTTGTGATGTTTATCACGCTGACAATAAATTATTGACTTGACTTAAGAAGCGAGGCCCAGATATGCCCAGTGGCAGTCCACGGTTCATTCCGGGGGCTCACTCCCAAGGCATTCTCTGGTCAGAGAAGATATATACAGTTCATCCACTGGGCTCTGGGTCTGCCCTTGGGTCTCGTCTCAGTGGGACATGCCCTGAAAACCTATGAAGCAAGGCACCCAGGAGGAATCCTGATCAGACCCCCCCCCCCAAAAAAAAAAAAAAAAAAAAAAAACTCAACTGACTTCTTTTGATGTGGAGGAGCAGTGGCTCTTCTTAAAGCTCAGGTTTTTTCCCCATGTTTAACCATTCTACAGGGAGGTTCATTTAAGTCTCCTGGATTTTGCTGTCATAGATATTATTCATCTCTCTTGACCACAGATGAGAGTCAAAACTGGGAGATACAGGGGTGCAGTGAAATAATGTCATGTTTGCGGACGTGACTAAAATTCATCTGTTCACCTTCTGCACCATCGTGCTATGACTTATTAAGGAAGAAATCAAGATACTTAAACCCCTCTCTTGAGTCAGAGACGAGACACTAGTCTGGATAGAGCAAATCCAGCGTTTTCAGGTTGAAAGATGATTCTGATTTTGAGGAGCTAAAAACTTGGTCCATGTATTGACATATCTTTTAAGATGATTGTCTATGTCTCCTGCTGGGAAAAGACAAGAGGAATGATGTCCTTTGGGCAGCTGCAGAACTTTGAGAGTGAAACATTTGCTATGGTTTACAACACCACTATTTTTTCATAACTGGGTTGCAGGGTTTAAGGTGGTACATACATTGAAACTTAATGGTACCCACTTTAGTTCTAAAATAGTCATACTTTAAGTTATTAGCATTACCTATTGCTATCATAAGATTTTTCTTGGTCAGTTACTTTTTTAAAGTAACTGAATAGCTATAACTAAGCATATTTAAACAATTTTTGAAAACTTTTGGCTTTAAAACTGCAAAAAAAAATTCTATTAAACCATTCCCACCCTTTTAAAGTAATTTTAATAGGATGTGAGGAAAGAATATCATAGTGACTTGAGTTTTCTTCATTATGGAGCAGAAAGTAATGTAGTTCTTCCCTTACCCCTACAGGGTTTTGCACATTGCACGCCAACTGGCTGAAAGACAGCTGTTACACTTTCTCTCAATGATGAGAAAGACCGATTCAGCTGCTTCTGAAATAAATTATCTTCAGTTTTTAAAAAATATGCACATTTAAGGAGCATAATTACTTACTATCATTAAAGTAAAGCAGCTTGGGACTTTGGGTAAAAATCTGTGCATTAAGTGCACACACACATATATATATATATATATATATATATATAAAGTAAATGTCATTTGCAAACATTGGTTATTTGTGGTCTGAGAAGTTGCTGTCAAAAGGTGAAAGTTAGATTAAGTGAGATTCGTCAGTCTGTCCAGAACCGCCTCGGAACAATCATACTGAGTCCCCGTTTCATTCGGATACGAAAGGTTGAAGCTGAAAACCACCATCATACCCTTTATTTCCCTGCTGAAATGTGAGGCAATATTTGATGTCAGTTTGTAGAAAAGAAAGATTTATTTTTTCAATGTAGCCTTCATTTGCCATCCGTGGGCATGTGTTTATTTTATGTGTGCGCGTGTCGGCGTGTGTGTGTGTGTGTGTGTGTGGTCTACAATATCATTGCCTGGAGTTGCGTAATGATTGCAGTATTTGGCTGCTGAGTAAATTTTGTCCAAAAAAATGTTCTGACTGTTATACATGCAGCTCGACACTCTGGTTTGACATATATATATATATATATATATATATATATATATATATATATATATATATATATATATGTATATATATATATATAGTATGTATATATATATATATGTATGTATGTATACATATACACACATATGTGTGTGTGTGTGTTTTGAAAGGGTTTTCTCTGATTTCTTTGAAGTATTATATATAATATGTTAATTGAACAGTCCATGTTTGACTTGTAAATGAAAACAAAATCCTTATTTCTGTAATTTAGATGTGTAATTTTGTTTATCCATAAACAAACGTGGCATATTTAAATAAAATATGTAAACAGAAAGATATTGAGTTGAGGAGATCTCCCTGATTTAATGCAACATATAATTTCAAATGTACTTTTCAAAGTGAATATTTATTCCCATTCAGAAGCCTGCAAACAACTAATTAATACAAGATAAGTAGGGTTCATCAAATTAAATGTCTTAGAATGTAATGATGCCTGGCCACACAATTAACAATACACAATCAAACCCTAATATGTCAGTGATCTTTCAGAGTTAATCATGCTATTAGGCAGAATGGGATTATGGAGCATGCATCCTGATGGAGAGACAGGAACAGTGCCCTCTCTAAGAGGTGCTTTAACTCTGACAAACACTCAGACGGACAGTACTAGATGCACAAATTTGTTTTCATTATCATAAATGCTGCACATCCTGTCATTTTGATTTTTGTTCCATCTCCCATGCACTCTCCATATTTATCATTTTCCTTTCATCTTTTTTTTTCTTTTTCTTATGCAACTATTTTTCCTCTTGGTAATCCATGGGGGAAAACATGGAATTAGTTTGTAAAGCGTGATAATAATGCATGGCCATAATAACTTGACTCAAGAGGATTAGCAAATGTGCATTGTCTGAAGCAGCGGTCTCCTGGGTGATCAGTTGGTTGCCTCCCTAAACAGTGGCTGCCTCTCCCAATTAAAAATTCAGTCCAGTCTGCCTCTTCAGATGATTAATTCTGCCCACGCTGTCAATGGCCTGCCAATTGTTGTCGCCCAACCGGTATTAATAGGTAGAGGATTTCCTGATGTTGAATTTATCACACAGTGGAAACTTCTCCCTTTGGCTCTAATTAGCTCGTGTTTATAGCACATGCAGGGCACACTCTTAGACATTTATGCACATGCATATATGCAGAACTAAGGTTGTTTTTTTTAAGCGTTCTGGATCCTCAACTTCCTTCCTTCCTTTTTTCTTTTCCCTCGTTTGCATCTGTTTTGTTTATTTCACCAATTTACTATCCCTGCCATGAAAAAGCGGATGTATTTATGGAAAGCAAACGTCTCTGGACAGATTATGCCCCACGAGCTCCCCTCATGCAGTTAAGTAACACGCAATCAAATCAGAGTGAAAGAGCATACGTGATTCGGCTCAGCAGACAGACAGACAAGCCTTCCCTGAGTTGCTCCAATTCGCTGGCCAAGGCAAACCTGATATCAATATTAAGCTTGTGTTGGCTATCATTCTGTTAATGCATTTATAAATGGAGATATTGCCGTAGACCACAGCCAAGCAGAAGCATATTAAATCACGGAATAATCTGATGAAATATTTATTTAAGTTTTTATTTTTTTCCCCCCTCCTCCGAGCGAGTCTGATAGATAGGGTTTCTCAGCGATTTGCTCCCTGAAAGACAGACAAATAACAGAATAATTTCCACACATCATATTTGCCAAAACCACATAATAGAGTATTTTTTAGAATGCAGTTATAAGTTTGCACAATGGAGTTTGTGGATTGAGGCTCTGCTTTTTAAAGCAACCTTTCTATCATTAATAACAAATCTGAATCCATGTTCTTGTCCATAATGTGTGCGCCTTATGGTAAGTGTCAAAGATCATGATAGTGTTGTAGGACAGCATCCCCCCCTGAGGAAACAGATGGGGCAAACTCACAGATCATAAATAAAACTGTAGATGTGGCATAGATGGTCCATGCACATTGCATAAAGGTACTGTTGCATTGTATTAATTATGTAATGTATTACTGAAACAGGTGTCTCTTAGAATAGGGTTTTGAATCGCTGAATCACATCTGAACTTCAGAAGCATTCTCACTCAGGCTCAAATCTGCCGTGTGGCAGAAATACTTGTGTGCATGTATGTGCAAAAGCCTATATGTCTGCCACTATGCCGTAAGTTAACATTTCACATAGGCTGCTGCAAAGGAAGCAGGCTGGTTGCAGGTGACAGACAGCTGGCTCTGTATACCAAGACAACCCAGTTGCAAAGCAAAAGTTAATATTTAATTCAGCTTTATTTAAGCTACTCCTTGTTTCAAACGTGCTTTTTTTCTCTTGGTTACAAAACATTGACCAACAAATAGTAATTTGATTATCGAAAAAATTAATCTTTTCCTAATTATTGTTCAATTTGCGTTCTCAATCATTTTTGGCACATTTTTGTCCAAACCTACTTCCAGTATGTTGTAGCTTTATCAAAAGCACAACTGTTTATTTTCCTAATATTTAAATATTTTTGATCAATTGTTGGAGCTAAGTAATCCAAAAACCGCTGAAATGACTTTTTGCCGTTTCAAGTCATAGAACAGTGACAAATATGGTTTGGCATCCAACACTAATAGTAGCTACCATAATCAATCAGAGCAATAATATCTAATACTTCTGGTTCTTCAGCGTGAAACTAAGATGTGCTGGCTCGGGTCTGATGTGATTCCCAAATATGAGACCCTATTCTTCTGAGATAAATCCAAGGTGTCATTAGTCTGTTTGAGGCTTTGCTAAATGGCTTTCTAACAGAATGACATTCATTTTTACTCATCTAATGTCTCTGTACAGATGGACTGCATTCGGTAATATTCCAGATTTAATAGACATCTGACTTGTGTGGTCCTTTTAACAGTACTGGTTAGGTTTTAGGAGCACAGCCATTTCATAACGATTTGAAGAAGAAATAATGTCCCTACTGTTTAACGTTTCTTCTGACTTTGTGTTCAGCACATGAGAGGAAAGGCTAGTTTCAGACTTTATGCAGTTACGTGCAGTGATTTAATTTAGCTAATGTGGAATAAAAACCTGTGTCAGGGCTGGTGAGCAAAAGTCACTGAGCCAAGCAGTAAAAACACTCGCTTTGCAATCTTTAAATGCCTGTAAATATTGTAATAAGCAACAGAGTTTTCCTCATAAAAGATGCAGCAGCTCAACGAGTACTGACAGGCGCTATGGGTCCTGAGTTCAGGATGAGGCGCGCTGCCTCACCTTCTCCCTCTCCCTTGCTTGTTTCTCCTGTTTTCCCCATAGAGATTGGCAATCTCAGATGCCGACGAGGAAAAGCTATGGTGGAAGTTAACGTCTGCACACCAGACTCACCTGACTGTTATTCTCTCTACGCATGTTTTTTTTTTCTCCCAGTTAATCTCTAACTGAGAGAGCCTTCAGGTGGATTGATTTCCTGCTCCAATGCAACATTTATTATGGCTTGCAGTATATAAACACTTTCAGCACGTTGTAAGGACTGGTATTCCATGACCTTTGTGGAATATGCCTGCTCTTAATGGGCGCCTGAAGCATGGATGGGCATGTGTACATGTGCAAGCATGTCCAAGAAATAACATGAAACAAACTTTTATCAGAGAGACTTATTTATGAAATGTCAATCACTTGTGCGTATAGCAAGTTCTTTGGAGATTTATTTATTTTTTGGCCTTTGAAGAAGCCCCAAATACTCGTTTCTTGGTTTGAATGACAATTTAAAAACCCTTTGCTCATTATGGTTTAGTGAATTGAGGGAGGACCCTATTAAGCACTCTGTGGTGAACTCCCAGAAAACATTTTACTAAGGCTGCAGGATATTAGGAAAACCTGCATTAGGCTATAATATTAGTGTAATGATTTGCAAGAACTATTTAGCAGTGTTTAATTTTTTTTTTCCTTTGGGTTCATTGTAAAGAAAAATAATAGTTTCATAATGACATTACCACTGTTTTTATACTGCATTAAGCACGCTAATGCACACTCTGATACAATAAAGGATCTGTCCCGCTGTGGGCTGGTGTCTTCCAAAGGCCCTGTGGACCTTATTGAAATCCCACAAAGTTTTTAATAATACTCTGGTGGGCTGACAAAAATTAAAAAAATAAAAACCCTAAAATGGGATTTTTTAACAAAATGGCAATTCAAATAGATGGCCAAATCAACATAATAGCTTCCTCTTTGGACATATCAGCCTATCAGCTCATAGGGAAAACCTTTGGGGAACTGACGACCTCTCTAAATAAGACAACAGTGTACTGAAACTCCAGAAACCCTGCTGTGGCTTTGTGTAGTTCTGCCCATCCCTCTGACAACTTTCTAGAGGTGGACCTGCCGCAATGAAGAGTGTGAACTGAATTATTTTGAATCTGTTTTGGTTCACATGTATTTTTTATAGGTAGAGTTGGCCGAGACGTAGAAGCTTGCTGCCTAAATGTTTTGCTTGCAGAGCGCTGTGGCCAACATAGACTGTGGTCTTATAATATGGGACGCAAAAGGGGGGGGACGGAGAAAAAAGCAACAAGGGTTGATGTTATTTTATGCTAAAGTAGTGTTTGAGCCTGGCGATGCGCTGATTCATTCGAAAAGGAAAATAAAATAAAGCGAATGGGGGAAGAGAGAAGATTTTAAGGCAGTGTTTTGTGATAATCCTTCTCCATTTTGGAACAGTTCAAGAGAACTCATGCGATAAAGCCTTGTACAAGCCTGGAAAAATAATAAGTTATTTGTCTTGCCTTATAGTGCTTTGCCCTTGGAGGGCTTGCTAACCCCCATGTTTTGGCCAAAAAAACAATCACAGATTAGTCAAGCTGTCACATGTTTCTGATTACCAAACGGTTGAGCCCTTGATGTTGGCGCGAATGAACAATGCATGAATGCCGAACTTGTATCTGCCTGAGAGTGCATGTAAACACAATGCTTTGTGGATATGCCTCAGCACCACCAACCAATCCTTCTCTGTCACACAGCCCAGTGTGACGGAGAGGAATTGGACAACGTGCTTGGGCACACGCATGCAGAGGAAGGGGTGGGGGCCCAAAAGGCAAATGACAGACAGACACATGGCACAGAACAATGGCTGTATGGGCAGATGGATAAGTGGAGGGGGGAAAAGATGAAGTGTTTGTCAAGAGATGCAGAAACAAATGGCTGCTTTTTTTCCTGAGGCTTTGGGAGAAAGGAGTGATGGTTCAGCTCAGGACACATAGGGCCAGTCACACAGGGTGAGTGGCATTTTGGCACAAGAGCACTGGATGCATAGATGGTGGAGGGGGAGGAGCAGAGGCCTGGTTCAGCAGATAAAATAATCACCTGGAGCTCTCTAATAGCAGCAGTTTGAAATAATCCAAATATTACCACTAAAACTACCGGGGCCAATTAATGTTCTTTATTAGACTTAATTTTATTCCATAATAACTAATTAGTTGCAAAACATGTATGTTGCAATTTTGACAACACAAATAATCTTTATTAAATTAAATTAAGGACATTTATCACAAGTAGGAGTTATGTACAGATATCCCTCAATGCTCCAACGAAACGAATTAAGTAAAAAAATAAAAACAAGTCTTGTCTGTGCATCCTCCGGTCCATGCAGGAAGTCAGAAGATGCATGCTGTTCAGCAGTGCTATAAATAGGAACTGTGTGGTATTTCTGTGGTAAAATAGGTTAAGCTGGCATCGCTGCACTGCTGGCATGACATCACTGATTGCCTGCCAGCGTTACCCAAAAAACTGCTCCCGCACTCCGCTCTGAAAGAGAGAGGACAAGAATAAAAGGGGGGAGACTGTGTGAGAAGCTATGGGGGACAGAGCCGTTTCCTAGCCCTTTCCATCGTTTTTCCTTGCATCTTCCATCCATCCATCCATCCATCCATCCATCCATCCATCCATCCATCCATCCATCCATCCATCCATCCATCCATCCATCCATCCATCCATCTTGCAGCAAACTGTTTCTGGTTTGAGGCTTTGTACCAGAGATGTGTCACATTTGCATTTTTTCCTCATATTTTCCTGTGTTTCACTCTGTGATGAAAGCAAACTGCTTGCCAGGCTGTGTTGAGGAGAAAGATGAGAGATGGAATTTGTGTCTCTTTCTTCACCATCCAATATTAATTTAGTTTAATGAGCAGAGTATATGGACTTTATGCAAGCTCCAATGTGGAACCTGATCTGAGATTTAATGTTCAGCAGAAGATCGGATTTAATTAAAAAATGACTCCTCAAACTAATTAATGGATAACAGGTTCCTCTGTCTTATTTGATCTATCTATCTATCTATCTATCTATCTATCTATCTATCTATCTATCTATCTATCTATCTATCTATCTATCTATCTATCTATCTATCTATCTATCTATCTATCTATCTATCTATCTATCTATCTATCTATCTATCTATCTATCTATCTATCTATCTATCTATCTATCTATCTATCTATCTATCTATCGTCACATCTTCATTAGGAGAACAGTATTTCTGGTATCCTCTGGGCTAAATGAGGTTTGTAGGAAATTTAAGTCAATGCAATTAACACTCTTGTGCCTGCTTGTTAGTCACACCATTAGAGGTAATCATTAGTCTTCTTCAGCTCCAGCGGTGACATGAGATAAATAAATAAAAAGTCAGGAAGGTTGGACAGTGTACATTTTTGGGAAACATATCGCTATGCAGGAGTACAGCATGTTGTTTTACATATTGCTTGGGACAAAAAGAGAAGAATTTTAAAGGACGGTTGTTTATTAAAGGAGACAGCTTTAGGCTTTAATCTGAAGATTTTAATATAAACACAACCCCCTTGGGTTGTGACTGACAGGGCAATGCATTCTGTTTATGATAGCAATAACTAGATATGAGTAGATTTAGATTTTTCCTGTCTCTTCCCTGCAGGGGTCGTTCACGCCTAACCTGCCTTACTTTGGTTTGATAATGCCTTGTTTAGTCAGATTAGCTGTTAAGTTACTAAATAGTTAGTTCTTTAAAGGCCTGACATTGGGGAGGAAGGAGATACCGCTTCGTTGCTTAATCAAAGTGTCTGTTAAACCACAGCATTTGTGATATTTGTGAATAGTAAACGTAGATCTCTGGCTATTGACATGATAAATCGTTTTTATTCACTCCATAATTACACACCTTTTTTGTTAATAAATATAAGTAGAATGGAAAAAGTGGGAAACAGACAAAACTATAAACTTGATAACAAATAAAATGGATTTCATTTGGCCCTACATATACCACCAGTCGTACTTGTGCTACAGTTTGAGAAGATAGGCAATAAAGAAAAAGAACATTAAGAACAGATTAACAAATAAAGGTGTCTGACATAAATTTAAACTACTGAGACAAAGCTCTTTTTGTTCCAGCAGTCCATTCTCATGATACCTATTATAAACACATAAGTAGGTTAGACATACTACAGATAGATGAGGAGAAAAGACATATGCCTTCCCTCCGTTCTCCTCTTGCAACCAGTCTGTCCATGCACCTTCTGGGCCTTTGAAGCTGTGTCTTTTAAGGTAACTTTCAATTTGTAAAATCAAAGGGGCTTAGAACCTGATCCTTCTCTTAGTCTGCAGTCATTTTGCAGCTGCCAGTCATCTATGATTGTAGCTTGTCTAAGATCTATTGATCTGTCTCAAAGGCTGTACTCTCTTTCACCTCTAGTAAGAGGAAAGGAGTCATTTGGCATATTATGTCTAATATGCAAATCAGAGACATTACACAAGGATGTTACAACAGTTTGACATATTCTTGCACTGTGTTATATAACACAATGGATGGCATATGGCAAACAGTGATAACCGAACAAGGAAAAAAAAGATTCTTACTATTTCCTAGTTGCATTTTTGTGAGTGGTTGATCCAGTTCATAAAGACGGGGGAGATGTAGTTTTCTGACTTTGAATCAGGCAATGGCTTAGAGAAACTTTTATTGATTTCCGTAAATCCCTTGGCTGGGGCAGCCTCGGAGGGAGGGAGGAACAACGGCTTGGAGAGACGGCACTTGGCAGGTAAACTCTTGTTGACCTCCCAGAAGTAACACAGCGGGAGGCAGTAAGTGTGAACCTACACATTATTTACAGCCACAAGAAACTCCATCCATTAACACTGTCAATTAGCCTGCTCGTCCGGGATGCAGTTCGCTGGATGTCTTTATAGATCGGGCAATCGCTTTAATAGTGTAAAGTGTAAAAAAATGGGTGGAAAACCTCTGCGATCAAGCCACATATTAAAAGACGGTTTAGTTAAACACATGTCAAAAGACTGTTTTTAGGATGGGAAATTTACAGTGCGATATGATGTCGCCTGCATCAGCTGCATAGTAATACTATTTTCTTATCAGAAACAACTTGAGACATATCAACTTTTGAAAGAAATGTTTTAATGGTTAACTATATATGAAATGCAAATTGTGCCTGGACAGAACTATATAACCTCAGAACCACGAACTAAATTCAGAGAAGTTGTGAGAACTTCTCTACATGGATGAATATGATGGCTTCTTTATCTCTGTTCTTACCCTGAAATATGTACAGTAGGTTTGCTGCATTTATTTGACATCAAACAGTTCATACAAAAATATACATATATATATGGTAGATCCTGTAAATACACTCTTACCAACACAGTCACTCCTTTGGGATGTGCTCCTTATGGATCTGTTTGACTGATTCTAGTAGGATAGTATACTCTGTGAGAGGAAGTAGCAACAAATCAATGGATGAGATTCTCCGCTCAGGGGTCAGAGAGAATACCACGGAGGGTGAGGGGACTATTTCCTACCCTCATGATATACATTGATGCTTCTTGGTTTCTCTGCAGGATTCATAGTCCCCCAGCTTACTGCCCAAGCTGATGGGAGGATGGGAGCGGGTCTTGTAAGGGGAAGAGAAATGAAGGACGTTTTGAAGCTGGATGCAGCAGATAACGGGACGGGATAACTGATGAAGGAGCGATAGAAGATTGGGTTTGAATTCATGATCAACAGATGTTTTGTAGAGGATAGTTTCTGGCTTGTTTTAGGTTGAGCGTCTATTTTAATTAGGGTTTACAAACTCTGCCAAGCTACAGATTTTATTATACCATCATTACAAGCCCATTTGGCCAGGACAGAGAAAATATTGTTCTTGGAAGAATGACTGAGAGCAGTGTGGTAAGTTCCTGCCAAGCTCCGCTTAATGAAACCTATTTGTCTTTTATCACTCTGAAACGTGATTTATTGTCAGATCCAGTATATATTGTGATCATAAGGACCGATTCAATCTGTTAGAACGTTCCCTGGAACCAAACAGATGACCCACCTCATAATCAGCCTGCATCAGTAAGCTAACTGTGTTCAGGTCTGGCGGTGACTCAGGTCATCAGCACATCGTCTCACTGCTCACAATGTGTGTTTCATCTTCCGTTCCCACTTAAGTTCCTCTAGAGTCCCACATGACCATTAACGATGTAAGCGAACGATTTACCAAAAGTGAGAGCCTTTTCCTAAAAGTGCAAATGATGTGAGAGTTAGCAGACAAGATCAGTGCCAGGACTGGCTCTATTTATGCTAAATCCACACTTTCTGGCCAAGAAAATGCAGCGGCAAGAGCACGTTAACACTTCGTTTCTTCACACTGGGGTAGCTTGGCTCCTCTGGGCAAAAAGATACAGAATATGGATGAGATGAAGATACCAAAGGTGAAGCGAAAATAGGAAAGTACATTCACTGAAATTGACATGCAGATTTGACTATTCAGTAGAACACAAATAATTTAGTCACCATGTGGTGATAAGTGAGGTTCATCAGCTATGGAGGTAGTTGATAAAAGTTTGGACCTGCTTATAGATACAGGACAACAATCACAACTGGATGAATCATATTAAGATATACATTTTTACATCGACTGTATGTTGTATAAAATGTACAATCTAGGGTTGAGCGACACAGCTGAAAAACATATCACAATATAAGTTTTTCATATTAGTTGATTTTAATAATTATTGATTAGTTTTACCTGCCAGGCATGTTTTTGATGATATAAAGCTGAAAAAAGTCATGTTAAATAATACCCTCCCTGTTTGAGCATCGCTGCAATGGCCACAAAGACTCCAGAGCACATCAGTTCAATCTCTGTGATAAGTAACATTAAAATGAAATGCTAATATCGCTGTTATTTTCTGTAAACTAATCATGGTTATTAATATTGTTTAAAGTGTTTAAAAGCAACTAGAGTCAAGTATTGGCGTTCATTTGTGGCTGGAAATTTCACATTTTACTTTTTAGCATCTTCTGTTTGTTATATATTTTATATTGACTGGCCAAAATGGGGATGGAAATAAAGTCAGATACACTATTTTGAGAATATTGTACAATTATATACAATTTTAGGACTTTTTAACCCCATTATCCAATAACATAGTATACTCCAACAAAAAATTAGTTATCACTGTTTAAATGTTTGCTTACATATATAAAATAGAATAGAACAGAATAGATGTAGTAGCTGGAAAGTGAGAGGCAAAATGGAAGCATGCATATTCAAGGGAAAACATAATGACAAAAATAATAAATAAGAATTGTACAGTAAGGACAACTTTATAAATTTCATAAATTAATGAAAAAAACACACACATACTGTTATTAAAAATAGCACACTCAGATTCAAAGAAATGTACAATGAGCAGGACAATTTAAAAAATGTAAATATAAAAATCGGAAGTCACAAAATAACAACGCGTCTGTAGAAAATAGATCTGGGATGCCGTTCTTTACTATTTTAAATCCTCTGTGTTGAAATATAATGTCATAACCCAAAAAGCCAGTGACGATCGGGTTTCTGAGGGGAACAAAGTGGCGACGTATGCAGCTCGGATGCCACAATTGGAACGACATGTGTGAAGGAAGAGCACTTCGCTCAGTTTCCCAGCCAACACTCTTTTAATTACATGCCAATTAAGTAGAGTGGAGATGGCGAGATTCGGAAGATTTCTTTTGTACCAAACCTGGAGTTGCAGTAGGTGATGAGAGGCAAGCGTGGAGAGAGCAGAGAGGAGGTAAGGATTGCAAAGAGTTTCTTCTCCTCGGAGTTGAAATCAATGTGTGAGATAAAGCTGTGTTAGGTTTCTGTCAGATGATGCAGAGGATCATCTCCTCACAGTAGAAAGGCTTCCCCCGGTGCTGTGTCAGCAGGCTTTGATTACAGTGGCTTTTTTGTTGTGTTTCAAACAATTTCATCATGCCCACCCTTCCACCCCCTCCCACACACACTTTCTGCATTTGGTATGCAATGCAGCTCTGGCAATTTGTACGTGTTTGGATTCCAATTATGGAGTTGTTAAAGCCTTTTTGCCTGTGGCCTGCAAATTCTTATTAAGCCATACATTAAAGAGCACAGAATCACATTTAAATGGAGTTCATGTTTCTCTTTTGTTTCACAGTGTTGTGGTTGTTATTAATTTATTCGCAAAGCCCTATGCATTACACATTAACAAATAAATCGTCTTTCTGATTGTAATGCAAAATACTTGTTTCATATTCAGAGATAGGGGCACCATTTGTCAACAACAACAAGCCCAGGGAGACCAAACGAGAAAGAAGAAAACCAAGAGCCCTGATAGAGCCATTCCATTTTACCCTTGCTGATTAAAGAAACAAACAAGCCCAAAACTGAGGCTTTATGCATTGTTGTAGCTTTTTTTTTTGCACGCTGATGCAGAAGAGTGACAATCCTTTGAAGAGCACTGTGGTTAATTGAGTGATTTACTTGGTGATGGCAATTGAAAATCATTAGGTTAGGGCTGCTGGGACACAGGAGGTCTGGGATGATGACATCAGGGTCACAGTTTCCAACCTCCAAGGTCCTGACCCTTAAAAAACTCCATTAGTGCCTGCCTTTCAGAGCCAGCAGCTTGCTGACACTTCATAAAATAAACAACCTTGTATTTAACACATAATATTAAAATTTGGAGAGCACACGCAAAACCACAAAACTTTTTGAGGCACTCCTGTCAGCGCTGCACTAGAGACACAGCCACACTCTGTTAAGGCACAGGAAATATGGTTCATGGATGAATAAAAGCGATCTTGTATGAGGCAAGAAAAATGGACTGGAATATTGTCCGTGTAAAGACACTTAATACATCACCACCCACTGAATACATTTGGTTGATGAAACGAGATCCAGAATGCAAGGGCTGCTAATAAACCATCTTCAGAGTGGCAGAAATATGATGCATGCTGACCCATATGAACCTCATTAATAGAACACAAGCAAATCTATTTATCCAGATAGTCAGGGCGAAAATGATTGCCTCAGTACTCGGTCTCCTTTCTCCCACATTTCTTTGCCTCTGTGGCTATTTTTCTCAGCTCTGCTTTTTCCTTTTAGTGTATTAAATGCATACAGATGTGTGGTATAATTACATTTAGTCTCTGCACTGGTTTAGATTGGATATGGGATTCCTTACATTGGAAATGCACATTTCCTCCATCTATAAATGTATCTGAGTAAATATGAAGTGATTCTAAGGGTACTAAGTAATTCACAATTTTGTTCTTTTTGCCCTAACCACACAACTGCATATTACTTGACAATAAGTAAATTCAGCTTAAATGAACTCCAGTATCATTTTTCCACACATCCGATATAGTAGTATGGATAATGTGATCTCAGCCTAAACCAGAACGACACTGACTCTTTGGATTTCATGAAACATAACAGTAAAGATGCAGTTTTCTGCATAAACCCTGCTTTTATATTTGTGCCAGTGCTTTTTAAATGTCAGATATGGTCATTACTTGACTCACTTCGGCATACTGAGTGCTTGAAATGGCTCCAACAGAAGGTTGGCCTCACATAGATTCTTATAAATTCAGCTAATAATTATAGTGCATTGAGGTTTCATCTCCAGATAGACAGGAAGCTGTTGCATTTGGATAAAGAAATGAAATAGTGACGTCACAGAAAGCTCAACTTGACATATTGATGTTTACAATGTTTGTCCGTTATTTTTTTTTCCTTTGCTTTTCTGTTTTTCTGTGTGCTCTGGTGGACAACGCAATGACTTTTCATGTCAATTTCACTGTCGTGCCTTTGTGGAACAACAATAACATAAGTCTAAGTCTAAGTTACACACACAGTATGCCAGGTGTTGGTCCATCACAAGTTTGATTTGGTTAAGGTGACATGAATCAGTGTTTTATACAATGTTTCCTGTGTAATTTCCTCCACCAAAAGGCCAAAAATAATGATAATATCACAACTTTAAGAGGTTTACAAAAATTTCCCTTTTGTTGTCTAAATTTGGCATCAGTCAATAATTTGATTTTAACTGCAATTAGTTTTAACTTGAGATTTAATTTCTTATTTTAATATATATATTTTTTGTTTTGAGTTCTATTGTATTAATTTGCAAATGTGAGCCAAGGAACAATTTCCTTCTGATGTTCTTTTCTTAAAAGAAGACGTTTCAGTCTGCAGGCGTTTCTATTCTTTCTCCCTTTTTTTTTTTGACTGATCACATCTACTCAGTAGACCTGTGGTCAAACTTGCTCCGTATCACTCTACATTCACATGTGCTCATATCTGTGTGCTCATGAGAACATGGCAGCACACTTGACATGTTGTGCTCTGAAATTCACCTCCAAGTTTTACCTGTCTCTGACCTGCCTTCGACTCTTGTCAGCAATACCCCCACCCATCCCTTTCTCCTGCGTCTCTGAGCTTGTCTCCTTCGTCTTTCTTTTTCTATTTCTGTCCCTCTGAATATTTTCCCACTCTCTTGTTTCTTTTACCTCCTCTGCTGTCAGAGCTGTTCAGGATGAGGAGGACAATGGCATGGCTTGCAAGGAGGTTTGGGCACAATGTAGCAAAGGGAAAAGGGAGGCTTGACTCACCTGACAATTGGCTTTCTTTTTTTGTTTCCTTCTTCCCTTGAGAGTGCAAATGCTAAATTTTCTTTATTCCAAGAATATTTGTGGGATGCAAATATTTTTGACTGACCGTGAAACAATGTGTTTTGCAATACATATTTTCATTCGTTTACAATTTTAAATAAAATTTTGTATATTTAGCAATCACTATGCCTTTTTATGCGATTTAAACTCCTGTTTTAGTCTGATCTGGGTGCCATGTTCTATTTATTTGTTTCAGGTTGCGCATTCCTCACCTACTGCGCCCGTGAGTCTGCCATCAAGGCCCAAAACGCCCTCCATGAACAGAAAACACTGCCAGGGGTACGTATTTGTCTTTTTTCCCTCCTCTATTGACTCCTCCTCTCTCCCCTCCATGGTGGTCAGCGGTGCCATCTGCACCCGGCTGCACACCAGCCGGTATTATCCTTCTGTAGTCACTAGAGATGAAAAACACTTTGGAAAGCTTTTCAATCAATAGCCTAGCCTTTTGAAGGCCAGTTTTCAACTATTCCATGTGTCTCTACTCAAGGGGATATTCTCAAGCATTGATCAGAACCTTCTCTGCCTCATACCTTTTAACCAAAAGCAGAGAATGGTATAGAAATAGAAAGCTCTGTAGTTCAGAGTCTAGAGTTCAATAAATCCCTGTGAAGTGGCATTAATCTTTCTGCATTTTGTTTGCTGCATTTCGGCGGGCCCGTGTGCATCTGTTGGATCAGTGTTTAAGACAGTGACAGAAATAAGACAATTGGGTCACGTAAGCTGCATCAACAGATAACTATAAATCGCATAAGCCCTAAGACACAAAGACCCTGGCACACTCAACCAAAAGTTCTATTTTAGAGTTGGAAGGAGACTACAGCTACTGATGTAGAGCCCTTTATTTCCACTAGCTTCCTTGAAAAACAAGTTGTTTCATTTATCCTGCAAATTAACCAAGCATGAGGCTAGAGGGCATTTTCGTTTTTTTTTAGTTATTTATTTATTTTTTTGAGCTGCCTTTAAATAATAGGAAAGAAGAGAAATTATGAAAATTTTCCTTGCCTGGTAGTACTGGGCTACGTTCAGTGTTGTACAAAAAGGAGGTGTTTATTTTTGTTTTTAGATTTAGGTTTAGGTAGGCACCCTATTTGGTAAATTTATCTAATTCTCAGACATACATCTTACATTTGTGATTCATATTTAATCGGTCTTATACTGTACATTATAATAATAATCTTGTCGTTCTCATTTTGTGACTTGTCATTTCTAAAAATGTATCCAGCATCACCCAGGAATGGTGGAAAAGCAAAAAGTACAAGAATCTATTTTATTAATCACAATTTATGCTAAAAAGAAACCAGACTATCAAAACAAATTCAAGATAGTGAACCTTCAAAAAGAAAAAATTCTGGTCAAAAAGAACCAGAATAGTTCTGAAAAACAGAAACTTTTTCCTCTTAAATGACACTGAATACTTGTTCACAGGATTGCTTTAATATAGTATTTTTGATAAGGAGAATTTACACTGATCATCTCAAAAATTTGATTGTGATATGTCCTATTACTTAACTACATCAAACATCTCCGACCATAACAGTCGGACTTGATTCCCTCTCTTTTACACAAGATAGTTCCCAGAATAGAAATCACAATTGTTCATTTTAGTAATTAATGAGTCAGACCTCAAAGAACAAACAGAAATTGGTATTGGCCTGGAACAGCCTGATTGGTGCATGCCTTATATAAAATAATTGCATGGTTACTATTTTTCTGCTCAGTCAAACAGAGACACACAGACATATACACACGCAGACACACACATACAAATGACCAAACAGAACAACAAATCGATATGGGTGAAATGTCATCTACATAATTCTGAGTCCCCATCATGAACTTAAACATTTTAAATAAGGAATGAAAATGTGATATTTTATAATGTCTGTTTACTAGTATGTAACTCAGTGTTCCCATTGCAGCAGCAAAAACTTGAATGAAAAATAAGCTTAACATTTTATGAAAAAAGGTCAAAGCAAGTCTGCCAAACGGCCTAAACTTAAATCAGATGTGTTCGACCAGGACCTCTAAAGTTTGTAGGACGTTGTGCCCAGAGGACCAGAGATGGGAAACATTACTTTAGGAGGCCCCCTGCGGTGAAAATAATCCTCTAAAATCCGTTTGAACCATTCAGTCAGAATGTGGGTATGGCTTTCCATTTAAAAAACGTAAATTTATTGATGCCTTACCCCTAAACCGGGATAGGGTTAAAAAGTTATTCTGTGACTGACTTTCAAAGTCCTTAATAGACAAATTTAAACAGGACATTTTGGCTGAAAAAAAGTAACATTTTAAAATTATGATCCTGGGCTAAATCGCCATATTAAATGATAAATTTGGATATCCAGTTTTGAGAGGGTAAGCCAAAGACATTTATGCCTCAAGCTGAATAAATTCAGTAAATCTCATTAGTGTTCTGTTAATCCTTTTTTTAAATCCTAAATTAAATACTATAGATAAGTTGTCAAAGACACTCTTTATACTTAGTAAATATAGTCGTATCTGGCTTAAAAACAAGAAGGCAATGACCAAATTTTCAAGCTTGAGGCTTCAAAATCGCACTCAAGAGTCTTCACACTGATATGAAACTTATAAGTTGATTCAGATAACCTCCTGCTAGGTGTGACTAACAAAAGCTCTGGACAAGAATTCAAAGATGATCAGTACTTGGTTGTGCATAATCGGATATGTATTCCCTGATTGGCAAAGTTGCCAAGAACAACTTTAAAGACGGAAGGTTTTCTTTAGTCCTCCCATCGGCCTCTTCCTTTTCTCCCTCTCGGTCCTGTCCAAGCTACATCCTCCCAGTTTCCTCCCACTCCCTCTGCTCCACTGTCGCTGCTCTTCCTGAGACAGAGCGTGTCATAGAAATGTAACAGCCAGACATTGATGAGTGTCAGGCTGAGGTTGCTCTGCCGTTCCCTTCCCTTCAGCTTTACTCACACATACAAACACCAACGGTCTGGAGAAACAGGGACAGTGTGTGCTTGATGTTCCAGCGACACATAGATGCAACACTTGCTGTGCACAACTTAGTTGCGTGCCAGTGTCCCAAAGAATCCTCTAGGCCCATTTTCAATGCCATTGGAGCCACACAAACTATTATCGTAAGCAAGAAATATGATGGCAAGCTTAAATGAAAAAAAACAACAAAAAAAAACAAATGCATTATTGCTTCTCAGAGCTCCTCACGTTCTTACCTCTTGAGCTTTCCTGCTCCCTAAATCTGTTGCGACCTGACCCTCATTACTCGACTATTTGATGGTAAGTAGTTACATCACTTGTTTGTTTGAGAATCCTGCTCGATGTGCACATTGCCAGAGGCTAGGATTTAATTAAAGGAAATTAAAAAATCTTCAGAGATCATCTTTTAAATGTATAAATCTCTGCATTTTATTGTTAACCCCCTACTAATTTTTTTTGCTTCCAATTAATGGAAACAAGAAAATCTTCAGAGAACTTCTTTTAAATGTATAAATCTCTGCATTTTGTCATTAAGCCCCACTAGATTTTGTTTCCTTGTAGGAGATTTCATCCAAGCTCTGTTTAAATTGATCTAAATTTAGTTCATGAAAAACCACCAAAATCCAAGAGTAAAGAGTTTATTGTTATGACAAACAAAACTGTGTCAGAAACAAGCAGCTGACAAACATGGATGGTCACTCTTTAATATAACAACCTAATCTTCTGAATTGTTAAATAAACGAATCTTGATATGTCTTTTTTGATGAGCGGGAGGTAGAAACGTCTAGAGCTGGTGTGTTGTTTTGTTTATTTTTTTGCATCGCTTCTCATTACAAGCATAGGAAGCATGAGTTTTAAATGAGAGAATTATTATTAAGATATTAAGAGAATTTTTCCCCTTGAGAAAAGCAGGTAGACCACTAAATTATTAGCTGTTCTCTTCTGTCTTTCATTTTTCCTGGTTACTTTATTAATATTAATGATTAATATTTTTTCTCCAGAAGAACACAATCTGCAATTTGAGGCAATGATTTAGATGGTTCAGCATTAATTATAAAAGTGCTTGAGTTATGTCACTTTATTATCACTGAGCAATTTTGTGGAATATCTTGTGACAAACCAACATAAAGTAGCATAACGGAGCAATGTAAGGAATGTGGAACATGATTTTCCAAATGAAAAGGAGCAAAAACAGAGTGAAAAGTGTGTTACATATATCACTACCACTTCACTAGTTTGCTCTACTTTGTGTCCGGATATCACATAAAATAGAAATATAATTTAGGCATAATCATTTGATAATTGTAATGAGTCAGAATGAAGAAAAGTTAAAAGGGTAAAAAAAAAAAACATATGAAAGATACTATAAGCAGTCATTATGTTTGAAAAACTTGCTACACATCAAGGTTGTGTTAAAGTAGATGTCAACAAAATCTTTTACCAGAAAACCACAATGGTGGCAAGTTCTACTTTTGTCTAATAGCTACAAGTTCAATGTTAGAGAAAAATGATTGTTTTCGCTACATGTATTGAACATCACAACTCTATTCTCTTATCTCTGGAACATCACTCACTTGGAAATAACAGTCTGAATTGTCTGCAAAAAAGTGATCCTTAGAAATATAGCTTGGTTTTAAATCCAAAGAAGATCCTGGATGTTAGTCCAGTAAAAACAAATCGCTCAGATGACAGAGTGGTTGAACTACTTCTACTGTCAGATTGCCATAGTTTCTCACCATGTAATTGTTTAAAAGATTAAAAACAATGATTATTACCCGAATGAACCGGAAAATAAATTGGACTGCTATGTTGTTGGACCCACTCCAAACATTTGGCATGGAGAGGTGAACGTTTATCATTGCAGACAAAACTTCTGCATAATGTTAAATGAGATTATAATATATTGCAACCTTTGTTAATAATATGTTGCTTAAATTGGGTTGCAGTGGCACCTCTATGTTCTATATATATGGCGCTGTGGTTTTTGACATGTCCCTGAAAAATCTTTAATGATCTGGCTTAGCTGGTAATCAAATTGTGCATAATACAGTATTAGATGCAGTATTTACCAAGGGCAATGCATCTCCCTGCATTAAAATGCACACAACAGAGTGAAGATCATGTTAATATGTAAAACTTCTGTTTTACGCTGGGGACTGGATGCATATTAAGCTTGGGCTGCTGAATGTTTCTGATGATATTATAACCTTGAATAAAAGCGCCATGATTTTATCATATCATTTCACAGCAACATGTGAAACAAAAAAATATTTAACATTTGTTAATTTATTTTATTTAAAAGAGAAAAACAGCATTCTCCCAGCTGCTTAAAATAACATATTATTCATTAAAGTTTTAGTAATTCTACCTATGATTTTTCCACATATTCTATATTTCTTATGCAAGTTGCAGGTTGGTGCTCTTAGCTTGCAGCAAGAAGGTTCTTCCTTTGAATCCTGGCCTTGGGCTATTCTTCTTTGAGATTGCATGTTCTTCCCAAATGTCTCGATTGCTTGTTGGTATGCATGTGTGTGTGTGTGTGTGTGTGTGTGTGTGTGTGTGGCAGTTTGTATTATTTGCCTCTGTGTTTCCCATGTGATCAACTGGAGACCTGTCCAGAGTGTTCCCCGTCTCCCTGACACCATTGGGCAGCAATGAATGGATGGATAATTTTCCATACATTGCAAGTAGAAACACTCAAAACCATTTGTATATCCTATTTTTAACCAAGTAGTCACATTCTTATTCACTTTTGGGATAAAAGAATGGCATTGCAGAAACAAAAACAAAAAAAAAACTCACTAGTTTGGCTTTGCGATACTTGACTTTACCTAACTTCTTTCTTTCAGGACTCCAAACAAAAGTACACTGAAACAACTCTAATGCCAGATAAAAACAGAAGTAAAAAAAAACAAAAAAAAACAACTAAGACCTGTGTTTTATTTGATGGTGAATTATGACAAAATTGCCAATAAACTGAGAGCACAATACTTAGTAAATCAGTCTGCAGATTCTCCCTTAAGAAGATCCCTGTTTATTACTAGATTTATTATCACTTTGCGACAGTCACAAAGTCGTAATAAATCAGGATCATAACGTTCAAGATGCAGAGTTAGATGAAAACCACTGAATCTTGTCAAACATTACGTGCATTCTGGTGTGAATACGGAGGCATTTATTGCCCCTGCACATCCAAACACCTCACAGCTGCCTGGCACTATTAGAAGGAAGCGCCGGTGTTCTTGGACATCATAATCCACGTCCCCCTTGTTGCACATTAGCAGCTGAAAGGAACAGTATGGCCTAATGGAAGTGTACTGAACTGTAATATAGATTCCTGCAGTGAAGTGTGATGGGAACCTTGGGGACACATGTGCCTGACATAAGTTTGGCCTCAAAATAGGAAAAGCTCTGACAGTGTACCAGGTGTGTGCTGCTTGGCTCTATTAGTCGTGCGCTTTCGTGGGTGTGTGTGCGCAGAAAGCAGCCGGGTCTGTACAGATACAGATAGTAATGTTTAAAGGTGAGACAAACAACATGTGTACATGGCAGCTTGCCGTGATCGCAAGCCGCCCACAACACTAAGCGCCTGAATATATTATTCGTGTGCTTCTTTGTTCTATTTTTATCCGGAGCTGGTACATTTTCTTCCTGCATGTTATCATAAAAGTGACTAAGATCACGTTTCAAAGTTAAACCCCGAAGATTAGACCTCGTCTTAAACCAAGTGAAATTTTAAGATCGCTTTGTGCCATCTGAAGCCTCACCGTGACTCTTCCTACAGCAGCTGGTGTTGCTTGCGAATGTCACAGCTCTCTACACAAGTCCGCTGGAGATTTACTCCACCCAGCTTAGCATCATGACAAAATCCTGCTTCCTTCACACTACCCGCCCCCTCCTTCCTCAGAAACTCTGTCCTCTCATCGCCGCTCTTCAAATCCAGCACATCCAAGACATAATCTCAGCCACTGCAGCAAGTCTCTTTTTGCTGTAGCACAGGAAGAAAAAGAAAAGCACCTCTGTTTCTTTTTTCTCTCTCTCTCTCTCTCTTGCCGTGCTTGTATTGTGTACAACAGTGATTGTCTCAGAGAGGCATTGGTGGAAATGTGTCTGCTGCGCGCATTCTCTCGTTGTATTAGTAGTTGTCGACCTGAGGGGAGTGTAAGCGGCTGGCAGTGATTCAGGAGGCAGGTTTATGGAAATAGCACCCACATTAAAAACCCAATTGAAGTAGAGGGAAGATTATGCTTCAGCACACATGTGGGCTTCTTCAATGTCAACACTTGAAGTAACATTCCCACTTGATTGCCTCTGTCTCCCTTTGTCTCTCTGTTGCACGATGCTTTTTGTCAGCCCCTGGCTGCACTCTTGGTCTTCTGTGGACGACTCAATGTATCTCTGCACATGTAGGTGTGAGTTTGCATTTATTCCTGTGTATTTATGAGTGAGGCATGTCTACAGAGCTCTTGAATCACGACGCTGTACCTTGACATGTCGTAAACTGCCAAGTTCTCCACATCTTGGAACAGCAAGAGCCCACATGGATGCAAACATCATATATCCCCTCTTACTTCTAACTGCCTGCGATCCACCTTTTTTATTATCTACAGCCAAGCTTCCTTGTGTGCCAGCCAGGCTGCTGCAAAGGCTGAATAATTCAATGCAACACTCTGTGAAGGTTGGCAGGGTATGAATGTAGTGTACTGTACGATTGCGTACGCACGCGCGCCTCTGTGTATGTATACAGTATGCATCTTCGTTGAGTGGGGGGTAGTGGGGGCCGGCACGGAGCAGACCGGACTACGTGAAGCCTATCGGTGTTGGCAGGTTTGGAGGTCTTGCAGTCAGGGAGAGGGGACTCATTAGAATTTAGCCGATGGGTGAAGGGGTCCTGTGTGTTTTTGTCTGCATATGTGTGTTTATAGGAGGGACATCACAACAGAGAATAATCTAAAGAAAGCACAGTCAGTCTCTCTTCCTCTTTGTTTTTCTTTCTCCTGAAATTGTATGAAGGCCTGGTATTTTGCTTGTTTTAGTTTAGAAAAGCTCCCAGAAATGGAGGAAGATTATACGTGGCACGCCGACTGTTAACACGTGCAATTTACATAAACTTGATATCTTGCCAGATTTTTATTTGTTTTTTTTTTTTTACTTTTTCATAATGTTACGCAAGGGATAAAGTAAAGGATGAAAGAAGACTGCTGCAGCTTAATTTAAACATTTTTGGCTTTTTCATGCTATTAGCTTTATATTAGTAAATTTTTTATTTGTCTTATTATTTTTACTAAACATTATTTTATTTCTATTTTATCATTTATCTACCTGTGATGTTTGCTGTGAAGCACTTTGGTCAGCTGAGGCTGTTGTAAATGTGCTATATAAAAAAAAACTTTGACTTGACTCAATTAAGGAATCAATCTTGCCATATGTGAATTATTAAGACACAGTGAGGAAGATATTGCCTTTCTCAGTTTGAGTTTCATATTAAAACACAATCACAAATGTGCCTCAAATGTTGCAAATTAACTTAATTGCATCTGAACTTTACAAAGACATATTCATATTAGTGTATGTATGCTAAAGTCATAAATTTATTATTGTCCTGGCATTTAGCAAATAGAAACTTTATGCTAATTGACTCGACACAGAAAAGGTTTGGTCTGATTTACCGTCACACAAGGAGGTTGTCTTTTTATACTTCCTTTGTAAACATCTGGTTTCAACTCACAAATGACAGCATTACTACACCGCTTCTCTCACTATATGGGTTTTATTTTTTCCTTGAGCATGTATTTGTGTGCAGTCCATATTGGTTTATTTTGTCATGTTGCACAAAGTAAAGTGCTTTTACGCTCGAATGCTCCCTGGGGAACAGCTTCTACCCGCTCATGAAAACATATACCTATGCGTGCACATGTGCTCACGCTCATAAACATACATGCTACTTAAACAAGTGTGCTAGAAACACGCCAGGGAACAGAGAGTGACTGTTTCACAGTTGCTCGTTTTCCACCTTCAGCCTTTCTTCCCCACCTTCTTCCTCAGCTCTGGTCCTTTGGTGCTTGTTTAACACTAACACACAAGCAGATGTAGATGTCTGCTTTGTTCAGTTGGAGCATTATAAATATATATATTTTTTGTACAAGAACAAAATGAGGCAGGATATAAATCCACCTCATATGTTTTGAATTCTATTCATATTTTCCAGATATCCTTTTCCTTCCGCTTGACAATCACACTCTACTTTGTGTTAGTCCATCAAAGTTAGGTCAAGTTCAAGGTTTACAAGCCACATCCTAACTATGATGCAACCAAGTGTCGCCCACAAAATAGTCCATGTGTCAAGTTTTTGGCCTTATTTTGATTGATATTGTCATCCCTGTTCTATCACACAAAAGTCTATGAAAATACTTTGTAGACAATGAGTTAAACAGTTTCTTCTTCAGATTGCTGACAGATTTTTTTTTTTTTTTTTAGTGGGGGAAACTGAACCAGAATTGTCCTTGAATAATAAATTCTACCTCCTTAATTATTTAACAGAAAAAGTGATTGTCATGATATTTAATGATAATCTCCTTACAAGCCTCCCAAAGTTCATGACCCTGCCTACAGACGCAGATGACACTTGTGCTGATGACATTATAATATTTGACTCCTCTCCCACCCCCACAACACTCCCGACTCCCCCCTCCGCTGCTCATAGTGTGCTCTTCAGGGGAGATGCAATGTGAAATGCAAAAATAATCCACAGTGCACTCCGCCCATTAGGCCACTTCACAGTGAGAAGTGTGCTATTTTTTCCAGAGGTGCAGGTTTGAAAAAAAAGCTGAATTATTAATGTTTTTGATATTTTTAGCCAGTTTAACCTATTTCTGGTTGTGGCTGGAGACTGCTCGCCCGCCAGTCTGTGAGACGCAATCATGTGACACAACTGTGATCTGGGTTATGGAGCTGTGTTTGGTGTTTAACAGGGTTAAAAACACACACACACAAAACATTAAAAAAAATACATGTGCGTTGCGACGTTGGTTTTCAGTGGTGAATGTCATCGCCCGTATGATGGATTGACAAGTGGCAGTTCGGTTTATTTTGATCTTGTGTAGTTCAGGTGATCTGAGTATTACATTTAGCTGATGTATTACATGTAGCAGAAGGGCTAAACCAGATGAGTCTGGATTTATCCCTTCCTGTCAGATATGGCTGTGCAAAGTTGTGCAAAAGGCCAGGCCAAGATAGTGAGTGATAATCCATCTGTGGATCCATGGACAAGCTTGTACAGGTGCGACACTGACTGCAGATACAAAGATATCGAGGCAAATCGAGCAGAGGGTACGTCTGCATAGATGACAAACCGTACAGTCTCTAATAAATGGATCCAGATATGTCACGAGGGAGAAAAGATCAACTCCCAAAAAGCTAGATTCGAAACAAGACAGCAGCTTGCAAAAGGAAAGGCGATGGTGGATAAAAACACGATGACGAAGGTCGCATTTGAAACGCATCTCAGCTGACATCTCGTTGTTTGGACTTTGTGCCTTTCGGAGGGGAGAGGACAGAGAATAAGGAGTGGATGAGAGATTTGAAGGGGAAAAAAAAAAAGTGACATTACACTTGCAACACAGAAAAGGGAAAAAGCGTAGACGAGGCTTCCGTCAGGCTTGTGTCGGCAGCTTTAAGTAATACGCTCAGAGATAAAACATATAGTATCTTGCCCCTGCAGGTATGTGACCGCACGTCGGTGCATGGATGTGTCATGCGTGCGCTCAGCACGTGTCATGTATCTGCGCTTGACTGTCTAACAGCAAATGGCCGTGTGGTGGAAGCACAGAGAGCTCATTTGTAAGCCAGATCTGGCAGCGCTTTGGTGTAGCGTCCACAGAGAGGGTATGAGGGGGCTGCACAGCACGACAGCCAGCATTTGTCAGCAAAAATCAGGTCTAATGAAATACAGTGTGCATGGCCGGAGGGCAAGGAGAGGAGTGTGACTGACAGGAGGTGTGGGCTGAAGCAGCCCGTGGCAGCCCTCCACCATAGCTTCAGCCAGCCAAAATGATTTGTTTCAGCATCTCCTCCTCCCCTCCCCAAAACCCTCCGCCTTATCCTATCCCAGCTGAGGGCAGCGGCATGAGGGCTACAGGGGAGAGGAGAGAGGAGAGCGGCATGTGTGAGGGTCCCCAGGGGTAATGACACAGAATACAAGTGTACAGGGAATGCTAGTGATGGGTCTGCTCATGTGGAAGAGGTATTTGCATTGCAGAAGAGATCTGGCAGTAGGCCTCGCTCAGGGAGCCGGTGTCAGGGTGATCGCTGATGGCGAGGGCTTCTGTCGTCTGCCCCGCAGAATACCCGGACGCTGAGCTAGCAACGACGAGATCAAGTACGTCGGCACATTCAGCGCTGGATTCTGCAAGCGCTTCGGGATTTTCATCAAACTTGGGTTTTACCTGACATTTATTTTAAATGCTTCTGCTTGGCCTATCATGGCAGCCTTGAAGCCATTCAAATATCTGATAACAATAAGCTTGGTGGCGGCAGAACAGCAGAGGATATGAATTATCTAGGTTTGTGCCGGCAGCTATACTTGGTGGCTTCTTAACTCTTTCAGCCTCATCTCCAACACGAGGCAGCTGTTAGTAATTCAAAACAACAGTGGTGTGCCTCATGTCCTGCAGGCTTCAAGATCAAGTTGGGGTGGAACACAAAATAACCATACACAATATCTAGAACAACCCCTAAAAAGTACTAAGGTTGTATCAGAGACCCGTGAAGGGCTTGTAGGGACACACACATCACTGGGCACCATTGTTGTTTTAAGATTTTGTTGGCACAGGAAAGGCCCTTGCAGTTTTGGTGTGTTTTTATGAGTCCCTGAAACAGTGCACTTGCATGTTTCACTGAGTTGTTCTGTTTTGCTGTCAGTTCCTGTAGAGACTTGCTGCTCTGCAGGTTTGGCCAGCATGCATCCTTTAATGTGTTTTCTGAGTTTTCCGACAGGAAGTGGCAATGTGAAGTCAGGAGAAACAGAACCTTGCTAAACTATTCTAACCCCGTTACGTTTTTCCCCCTCTTTACTCTTATATTTATCAATAAAATCGGGTCCAATACCATTTAAAATCCACCCAAACTTTATTGAGGCTTGTGGATGCAACGTGACACAATCTAGAAAAAAATCAAGGCTTATGAACATATTTCCAAGTACAGTAGTTTGAAACAAATGATGGTTGAATCACTGAGATGTAAAAATCAGTTGATAAGACATAAGGTGTCAGAATAAGAGTGGGAGGTACTGATGGCGAGCATCACTGACTGATCGAGGTTCCCGATTTGAACCCTGGACATCTGTTTTCCTTAGCTGAATGCCACCAAGTCCAAAATCGTCCCAGAGGCAGTAATTAGGTTGACAGCATAACGCTCACTTACTGAGTGCGCACTTCCTCTCAGATTATCATATTCATCAAGTATGGATTGATTGGAGGGAAAAGGAGAAAATAATGAGAAAAGCAGGCAGGAGAAGTGGAATGAACAAAGTACTTTAGAGCCAAAGCAAACACGCAGCTCAGATCCCCATACATCTCATTGATAATCTATATGATAGCCCACTCTTTGCTTTGCTTTGTCAATATTTTAATATGTGATATTGACAGGATTTGTGAAATGTCTCCCAGCAATTCTCTGAGGAAAATCCTAAGGCATTGCACCTTACTCACATGTCTCTGCACCGCCAGTCTGTGCTGCATTTACCAAGCAGTTGCAGTAAAGTGGATTTTTTTCTGCACTTTGTAAGAGCCTTAGATTATTTAATTGAGCTAAGGTTGTATTTCTTTGCTTTTGCTTTTATTAGTTTACATGGCTGCACACATTAAGAGTGTACATAATAGTCTTATTTACTCTGCCTCATAGTATCTTTTTAATACCTAAAAATATAAGCTTTTTTCTGGATGAATAAGACTGATTACTGGCTTATCTAAAATGTCCACAAATGTCTGAAATGAAAAATCACTCTGAGTGCAACTCTTTGCGTTGCTCTAAAAGATTTTGATATATTTTAGCCCTCTTGCAATGCTCCCTCTTGTGTTTTGTGTCAGGAGAAACTTGAATCCTCTAACAGACTTCTTTGTCATGTTTCAAGACCTTTTAAACATTTTAACCACTGGTCCCTTTACAGGATGTGAAAGCTGCTTTTTTCAGCAGTGATGCAGCAGTGAAAACAGAACAAAAAAAAAATATATTTTAGCTCCTGTACTTAAGAAACAAAAACTCACAATTGGATAAAACAAAGTTTTAAGTCTCTTAAAAATAACAGAATACTGGCCAAAAAAAAAAGAAAAGAAAAACTTGATCAGTGCATCTCTAATCTGTATGTCACCCAACTCAACATTCAGAAAAAAAAAAATCAATCTAAAGCATTAATAGTGAGATTTATTAATTAAATTCAATAAATAACATTGATGAGGCCAAATTTATATCTTGGTCAGAAATATCAACTTTTTCTTTCAGGCTTGAACTGTTGTGATTCTGGTAATCTGTGTGGAAAGCTTGACCTGCTTTTTAATGGCACCCCAGTACATAAAACAATTTTTCCACCTCAAGAGAAGCTTTATTGGTGTCATGATAACTTTCGGTTGATGGGATATGCTCCCTGATGTGATGTGAAATCTGTGGCTTTACAGGGTGGGGCAGACATAGTCGCACCATCACACAACTTCTTCAATCGTTTGTTGCAATGCTTTGATAAATATTAGAGTCCAGTATTAATACTGACTTGGTTAAAATAATAATAATAATAATAATAATAAAAAAACACAATCTGTTGGAGTGTAAAGCAGGGAACATTTATTTAGACTTTGTTTGATCCTTTTCATGTTATAGAAGAATCTATCAGGCTCTTTAACACCAAGGTGGCATATAGAGTTTGCTGTGCTGCTGCCCTGCCTCTTCTCATGTCTCCCAGGTTCTATGGATCCATCAAAACACATTGTGTGTTTCCTGCAACGATTCTCTTCTTTTTTGCTCTTTTTTCTCTTTCTCATTTCATGCAGCCTTGTCCTTTCATTCTTTGATCATTTATTCCATTTGTAAAATATTTTGAACTACAACAAGGACTTGCAAAATCATCCCAAATTAACTTTATGACTTCATTTGAGCCACCTGCTTCATGTGTGTGCTGTTACTGCAGTCTTATTTATATATTCCTGCTAATATTTGGGGAATCCATGTGTCCAGTTTTTATTTATTTATTTATTTATTTTGTTCATCTTTTAGCCACTGATTTTTACTTTCTAGTTTTGAACATTAGTTTGAGTATTCACAACTTCCCTGCTATCAAATCCAAAATATGTTATTATTATTACATCTAAATTTGTTCCAATTCTTTTTTTATATAAAGTAGTTCAATTCAAGTCAAACTGCATGGAGAGTATCTGTGAATTGTAATTAATAGGTTAATGTACTTGAAGTGATACGTAATATTTACTGTGTCATATTAATCTCCAGACTCAGCAGATATAAAATGACATCAGAACAAAGATTGTCTAAACATATGGAGTCTGCAGGTGTTTCTCTGTGTCTATTACATCTTTGGTTAGTATAAGCATATTCTTTTTCCAGTAATTTGAACTGTCCTGTAGCAAGTTTTCTTTAAGTATTGCCATTTTTACACAATCTCCAACCAACTTCCCTGAGCTTGCTAAAGAAAACCATCCCACATGCATGCCACTACCATGTCCCATAGAAGTAAAAGCTTAAAAAGTGCCAAAGCTTCAAAGGAGTGAAAAGATGAAGAATCAAAAGACCATCAACCTTTCACCAAATAGTCTGTAAAAACTAAATATTAAAGCCAAAGCTACAACAACACAACAATACAAATGAATTGTAATGGTTTTGATATATCTCTATCCATGGCAACTTTAATATCTCGATAGTGAGCTTTTGCTTTTTAGGTTCCCATTTTAGTCTATTCTGTCTACTTTAGGTGAATTGTAAGAATTTTCCTTCTTCTGTCAGTTCACAAGACTTTTGTCACAACATTCACATGAAGCAAACAACACAAATTGGTGAGCATTCATATGCTAATGTACATCTATAGAAAAGAAGAAAACAAAATGAGAGCAAAAGGCTCTCCACTGTTCCTTGATGTGGGGGATGCATTCAGTGGGCTTGTTAGACCACAAGGATGGTGAAGGATGCTATATATAAACAAAACAATGATTGTGAACATTTAAGGCTCTGCAGGGAACGGTTAAGTAACTTTCCACAAGATGAATTGGAAGTCATCAGTAGGGCAGTGAAAGTCTGTCATGTCCTCTGACACATCTAAAAGCACTTAGGCTGCTTCTGCTGAATGAACGGGATCTGATAATGCCAGATTTATTGTAGTGTCCGTTCATAGCGGGAGCCCTCTGGGTATAGGCTGGCTTCGGTACCGCTTAAGTATTTTTTCAGTTTGGAATGAAGGGGAGAAAATAAAAGCCTTTTCTTTCTTTCTTTCTCCTCTTCACTCTCTCTTCACTGCTTTCATGCGAATCCTACAACTCTCCTATTGTTTACAGCCAAACTCCACCACTCCGCCCTCGCTGCCTCCTGCTGAGGTTGCCTGATAGTGGTCTCACTGTAGCTCACAAAAATAGGACGTGCAGTTATAAAGTCGGTGGAGATGGCAGGTTTTCTGTGGATCAGCATGGAGATCAGCTTAAAGAAATTTTTGATCTACCGAATGGAAACCAAGGATCACTCAGCTGCGAAACAAATAGACAGAAATAGTTACTGTGCACCTTCTTACATAAAAACTTAACACTAAAATGAATGATTGTCTGAATGAAGCAATATGTGGCTGTTTAGTTGGTAGATTTGACTGTGTGAGTTACACTAATGCTATAATTCAGGTGCAAGTGTACAGGACTTGTGAAAAGTTAGAATGTTGTGTATGTAGTGGAGATGCACTGATCAGAAATCGATGGCAGAATTCAGCTATTTGGTTTTGTTAGAGCTTTTTCCACCAGTAGGGATTTTAGGACATTTTAATTTCTTAATTAAGAACTATAATTGTCAAGTAGTGCATAATAACATTTTCATAACCTTCCACTTGTTATCAGTCATCAATTGTTTAACACTTTCTATTTTAAATTCCGTTAATGAATAAAAATGTTTTATGAATATGGTATTTCATTTTTTTTTGCTTTGACAGATTGGCATGAAAAAGGACTGTTAAAATCAGCAATCTCAGTGTGGGTTCCCTGAAAGCTGTGTATTACCAAAATGCTTCCACTCCATCTATTGATGTACTAAAATCAGTTCCCGTTCAGTTTGCCTTCTTTCCAGTTGGATAAAATTTCAAGACCTGTGGATAGCAGCACTTATTCATGCTTGATTTTTTTATTTATTTTATTTTTTCTGAACAAAACTATTGTTGCAGAAGTATGAATCAGTGGCCATTTTCCAGTTTGGGAGACATAACATTACCTAGAAATTGTAGTGGAGTAACAATGACATTTGCCATTGAGCTTCATCTTCAATATGTTACACCAGAACTAAATCTAAGCTCATTAAAATAATAATAATAATTACACAGAAAATTGGTTTTGCTAGCAAAGCTGGAAAGTGCTCAGACATGGCATGTTCACAAACCAAGAAAAATAATAGGATTTTTGAGTTTGCAACTAGCCAACTGCTGGTCAGAAAGGGCAATTCCAGTCACCATTTGATTTCTCTGTGCATCCTTGAAAATGAGAAACATGAGAAATGACATAAAATCATTCCTAAGTGTGTGTTTTGCAGATGTTTGTTTGCTTTTATTTTTTTAATAATCCAAGTGTGTCAGAACACAGATCTGTTAAGACAATCCTTTCTAATAGAAAGCCTTTCAGGCTGCAAAGGAGCTTGGTTGACACAGAAGCACCAAGGGCTTTGAAGATGTCCCATCTCTCATCTTGCAACTTAACAAAAGAGCAAGAGAGGGGGCCCTCCAGGGACGGAGCAGGGCTAAGTTTCTATTAACACTATCTACATAACACCTTAGAGGTCTTGGCATTTGATGTGACAGTGTCCAGATTAGCCGGGAATGAGAACAACAAAGGCGTGTTTGTCTCCTTGTTATTGCCTGGAAGAGGGAAGTAAAGCCGTGTTTTTCTGAGTGACTCCAAAACAAGGGTATTCAAAACCAATTTAAACTGATAGAAGAAGAAAAAAAAGCATTTACAGTTTTCATGCATGCTAGTTTGTTGTCAGAACTGTTTAAGAGTCAAAAGTATAAAGAATGTTTTCATTTTTTTTTCCACTTCCCACAAATGATTGCTGTTTAGTTGCTCCAGTTTTACTCACATAAACTCCCATGTGAGTGATGTACACAATAATCATCACCAAAGGCATAAACTGTTCCCGAGATTCAAAATGATGCAGACACATGCATCCCTCCCTCTCAGCCCCCATCCACTCGGTTTGTGAATTTCTCCACAGTAGTCAAACATCATTCTCCAGCCACCATTTAGAGCCATCACACTGTTGTGAAACAAATTATATGCTACCTGTGTGTTTGACATTCTAAGTGTCAGTGTTTGGTTTGACTAATGGATTTCTTCTGACAGAGAAGTGGATGGGATCTCTTAGTGTCACCATGTGAATTGCAAACATAGTGGGCAAAATGGATGGCCCTGTGCTTTTTAAGTGTCTGTTATTCTGCTGCTAACATCCTCGATGATGGATAGCCGGAGGTTAAAACAGTTTTTTTTGTATTTTTTTTGTATCCATTTATCTATTTTGTGAGCATTGGCATTTGTGCAGCATAAGAAAGCTTTTATTTATTTATCTTTTTTTTTTTTTTTACAAAATCAGATGATTAAAAACTGAAGCCAATATATTGAGTGTCATGTTGGTATCTAGTCTTCTAACCCACATACAGATCAACTCCAGAGACAGGGTATGGTTTAAGAATTTTAATACAATAACTCAAGTAAAGCTGGTTAACGGTCCGGGTGCGTCTGGCTGGTACTCAGGTCGGCTTCAGTCGGGAAGGAAATGGACTGGGGAATATCCTGCGGGATCGGCAGTTGTCAGTTGGTCGGCGGATTGAGAGCGGGGACACTGTTGGAGGGCGGACAGGTAAGTAGGAAGTTGGAAACGATCTTACTTGGAGGAGAGCTGCCGGCTTAAGGGATCTTACAACAGATGAAGTGAGTTTCTCTGGCATCTGATGGGGGGGTAACCCACGACATCCAGAGGAGCGGTTCAGGAGCCAAACACTTGGCCAAAATCCAAATTCACCAGGGCTTCTCAGAAAAACACCTGTAAAAGTGCAGAGACACAAAGATCAGAATCTCGGTACGGATCTGATGATTAACCTTGGGTGAGCCTGTACCATAACTGGCTAACACTCTGGCAGAGAAGTGTCCATAGTCTCCTCCAGTTATACAGCCCCTGATGATGGGATGATTTCCAGGTGCGCAGGTCAGTAGGCGCCGATACACGCCCTCGGGTGGAACACGGCCTCTGGCGCTCTCTGGTGGACGAAACTGACAACGCCAGTTCCCAACAGTACCTCCCCCCCTCAACGACCGCCACCTGGCGGTCCAACCGAGGAGGAAGGCAGGGAGGAATGATAATCAGAAATCAAAGAAGGGTCCAAAATAAAAGAACCTGTGACCCACATCCGATCCTCCGGACCGTAGCCCTCTCAGTCGACCAGGTACTGCCGACCTCGGCCGCGTCGACGGGAGTCCATGATCCGGCGGACCGTGTAGGCGGAATGCCCATCAATTTCACGGGGGGGCGGAGGGAGCTCGGACGGAGGGCACAGTGAGCTGGTCAGGACAGACTTGATCTCGGAGACGTGGAAAGTGGGGTGGATCCGGAGGGTAGAAGGCAACAGTAACCGGACAGCAGTAGGACTGATGACAGACTCGATCTTGTAAGGGCCAATGAAACGTGGAGATAACTTCTTGGCCATTGACTTTAGTGGGATGTCTCTGGTGGATAACCACACCAGTTGACCAGGTGCATGGTCAGGAGCGGGACGTCTCCTCCGGTCCGCAAAACAGCGATTCTGTTCGGAAGAACGATTTAATGCCGTAACAGTGTTGCGCCAAATAGATCGGCAACGGCGAATGTGATGCTGGACTGATGTAAAGGAAATCTCGTTCTCATCCGCAGGAAACAGTGGTGGTTGGCACCCTAAGGAGATCTCAAAAGAAGAAAAACCGGTGGCCGTTGAGACGTGAGAGTTGTGTGCATACTCTACCCAATGCAGAAACTGACTCCAGTCAGTGGGGCTGGTAGAGGTGAGACATCTAAGTGCAGACTCAAGCTCCTGATTCATGCGCTCGGTTTGGCCGTTGGACTGGGGATGATAACCTGATGATAGACAGACTTTAGCTTCCAAGGCCAAACAAAATTGTTTCCATACCTGAGTGGTGAATTGAGGTCTTCTGTCCGATAAGATCTCCTGCGGGATGCCGTGTAATTTGAAAACATGTTTAACCAAGAGCTGAGCCGTCTGATGGGCTGTGGGCAGTTTTCTTAACAGAATGAGGTGACAGGCCTTGGAGAACCGATCAACTACAGTGAAAATAGTGGTCATTCCTTTAGACACAGGTAATCCAGTAACAAAATCAATAGCTATATGCGACTAGGGTCTTTTGGGGAGGGGCAAGGGTTGAAGCAAACCCACGGGGGGCAGATGAGATGATTTATTCCGGGCACAAACAGGACAGGCTAGAACAAATTCTTTAATGTCCTTGTGACGAGATGGCCACCAAAACCGACGGGCGATTAAGGCTATGGTTCTGCTAATACCGGGATGAGCTGAGAACTTTGTGGTATGCATCCAATTAAATAGCCTAGCTCTAACTACTGATGGTACATACGTTCTGCTGGGTGGTCCTGTGCCAGGATCTGGTTCGGTCGGCTGGGGTTGCTTTATGAGGTCAGAAACCTCCCAGGTAACTGCGGCGACTGTACAATTAGAAGGTAGAATGCTGGCTGGGGTCTCATTGTATTCTTCAGCAGAGTAGAGTCGGGACAGAGCATCTGGTTTCACGTTCTTAGACCCAGGGTGATACGAGACGGACAGGTTGAAACGAGAAAAGAATAGTGACCAGCGAGACTGACGGGGATTATGTCTTCTGGCAGATTGGAGGTATGAGAGATTCTTATGGTCAGTCCATACCAGAATGGGATGCTCTGCGCCCTCCAACCAATGTCTCCATTCTTCCAATGCCAATTTTATGGCGAGGAGTTCTCTGTCTCCAACATCATAGTTTCTTTCAGCAGGGGAAAGTCTGCAAGAAAACAAAGCACAGGGATGAGTCTTTTTGTCAGATTCAGAACATTGAGAAAGCACCGCTCCGACGCCAAAGTCAAATGCGTCCACCTCTAGGATGAACTGTTTTGAGAGGTCTGGCTGGATGAGGATGGGTGCGTTAGCAAACAGAGTTTTGAGTCTTTTAAAAGCTGCATCTGCTTCGGGAGACCAGTGGAAGGGTCTTTAAACTGAGGTTAAAGCAGTCAGTGGTTGGGCTGTTTGACTATAATTTCGAATAAATCTCCGATAGAAATTAGCAAACCCCAGAAACCGTTGAAGCTGTTTTCTATTCTCAGGAGTAGGCCAGTCCAGAACAGCTTTGATCTTCTCCTCCGATGGTCTTACCTGCCCACCTCAAGAACAAATCCTAGGAAAGTGACTGATGGACAGTGAAATTCGCATTTCTCAGCCTTTACAAACAATTTATTCTCTAGCAGCCGCTGGAGAACAAGTCTTACATGTCTTTTATGTTCTGACAGAGTCCTGGAATAGATCAATATGTCATCAAGATAAACAAAAACGAAGATGTTCAAAAAGTCTCTCAGCACATCATTAACTAATGCTTGGAAGAAGGCAGGTGCATTAGACAGGCCAAACGGCATAACTAAATACTCAAAATGCCCAAGGAGCGTCTTAAAAGCAGTTTTCCACTCATCACCTTCACGAATTCTGAGAAGGTGATAAGCGTTTCTTAAATCCAACTTAGTGAATACAGTGGCCCCCTGAACCGGTTCAAAAACTGAAGCTAAAAGAGGTAAAGGATATTTATTCTTGATGGTTATTTGGTTTAACCCCCGGTAGTCAATGCAGGGTCGAAGAGATCCATCTTTCTTGCCCACAAAAAAAAACCCAGACACGAGGGGAGAAGATAAGTGGCGAATTATTCCTGCAGCCAGAGACTCATTTATATACTTCTCCATCGTTTCTCTCTCAGGTTTGGAAATACTGTACAACCGACTATTAGGCAGAGGTGCTCCAGGTAAGAGATCTATGGTGCAGTCATATGGACGATGCGGAGGGAGGGAGAGCGCGCTAGTCTTACTAAAGACTGGGGCCAAGTCATGGTAATCTAGCGGCACGGTGGAGAGATTGGGGGGCTCAGCCTCCTGCCGGTTCACCGGTGACTGACCTGGTGGAACCGCAGAACGGAGACAGGAGGAGTGACAAGAACTAGACCAGGATTCAATAAGTCTCTTTGACCAATTGATATGGGGATTATGGAGTTGAAGCCAATCAAAACCCAGAACCACAGGAGAATTTGCAGCAGGAAAAACAAAAAATGATAACCTCTCACGATGGTTACCCGAAACCAGGAAATCTAGTGGCTTGGTCTGGTGCGTTATATCAGGTAATTGTTTGCCATCTAATGCTGAAACTCTGAGAGGTATGTCTAACGGAAAAGTTTCTATGTCTAGTTGCAGAACTAAGTTAGAATCGATTAAATTTCTTTCTCAACCAGAATCTATCATGGCAGACAGAGTTAAGGGCTGATTTTCAGTAAACAGGGTTGCAGGTAGCAGAAGCCGAGGAGAATTACCAGATTGCAGATGGTCTGCCAGCCTCCTCATTTTCTCTGGTGGACCCTGGCTTTTACCTTAGAGGGACAGGAAGAAATGAAATGTCCGGATTCGCCACAGTACAGACAGAGGTTCTCTTTAAACCTTCTTTGTCTTTCTTCCGGAGAAAGCCGAGCACTCCCGATCTGCATCGGCTCCACCTCGGCTGGAACTGTAGATGAAAAAACTGAACCGCTGGGTTTTTCAGGACACATTCTCATAAACGGTAGTCTACTCTTGCTTCTTTCCTTAGTTCTGGACTGTAGTCTATTGTCTAACCGGATGGTTAGACTTATCAGACCCTCCAACGTCGGTGGGTCGTCTAAAATTGCCAACTCATTTTTTATTGAGTCATTTAGTGCTTGAAAATATGCACTCTTGTGGGCCGTCTGTCCCCAACCAGAAGCGGCTGCCTTAATCCTGAAGTCAATGGCAAATTCTGCCACCGATCTTCTGCCCTGTTTCAATTCTAACAGACTTTGGGAATCAGCTGTTTTATCTGTATCTTGGTTAAAAGTTTGTTTGAATTCCTTCATAAAGTCCTCAAACGAGCAAGCATAATCTGCGGAATTGGGAAATCTAGCCTTGGCCCATTCTAAGGCTTTTCCTGACAGGTGTGACAAAATGAAAGAAATCTTTCTTCTGTCATGGAGGAAACTCTGAGGGGAATGATTGAAAATTAAAGTACACTGAAACAAAAATCCCCTACACTTGCTAACTTCTCCTGAAAATCTTTCAGGCAGCGAGGGACAGAAATCAGAAAACGCGGAGTGGACTAATCTTCCGACTGGGAAGTGAAGGGTCGAGTTAGATCAGAGGCGGAGGCTGGCTCAGCCGCAGATGCCTGTGAGCTGGATCCCTGCAAAAAACTGGCAATTTCCTCTAACCGGCGGTTTGTTTCAGCTTGACGGGTGTTTAGTTCTTGTAGGGCAACGTCATGATTCTGAATGAGAGTGTGCTGTTGCTCCAGGGTTCTGCGAAGTGTTTTGGGGCTAGGTTGCTGGCCAGAGTGTTCTGTCATGTTGGTATCTAGTCTTCTAACCCACATGCAGATCAACTCCAGAGACAGGGTATGGTTTAAGAATTTTAATACAATAACTCAAGTAAAGCTGGTTAACGGTCCGGGTGCGTCTGGCTGGTACTCAGGTCGGCTTCAGTCGGGAAGGAAATGGACTGGGGAATATCCTGCGGGATCGGCAGCTGTCAGTTGGTTGGCGGATTGAGAGCGGGGACACTGTTGGAGGGCGGACAGGTAAGTAGGAAGTTGGAAACGATCTTACTTGGAGGAGAGCTGCCGGCTTAAGGGATCTTACAACAGATGAAGTGAGTTTCTCTGGCATCTGATGGGGGGTAACCCACGACGTCCAGAGGAGCGGTTCAGGAGCCAAACACTTGGCCAAAATCCGAATTCACCAGGGCTTCTCAGAAAAACACCTGTAAAAGTGCAGAGACACAGAGATCAGAATCTCGGTACGGATCTGATAATTAACCTCGGGTGAGCCTGTACCATAACTGGTTAACACTCTGGCAGAGAAGTGTCCGCAGTCTCCTCCAGTTATACAGCCCCTGATGATGGGATGATTTCCAGGTGCGCAGGTCAGTAGGCACTGATACACGCCCTCGGGTGGAACACGACCTCAGGCGTTCTCTGGTGGACGAAACTGACAACGCCAGTTCCCAACATTGAGAATCAATTTTGATTGACTTTACAGAGATTATTCAGCTGTGCAGTATTGGCTGTATAGTTGATTTAGTCTTTATTGATGTGTGCTTGAATGCAAATATGCTAATTGGAAAGTAAATTGTTGAATATATATATAAACCATTATTGCTGATACTATTTAAGTTCCTCATCTGTAATTGTGAGGTTTGACAAATATTACTCAAAACTACTTTTTTTTGGATACATTTTTTTTTCTTGTTTTTTTTTAAATTTTTTTATCTCTGTTAAAAGTTTTTGGTGTTATGATGAGAGTTACATTATTTAGCTTAATCGTTAAACAGACTAGCTTTGATAAAACCGACATCTCACCTTTACCATCCAGTAAACACCATCAGCTCATGATTCGGTATTGAGGAAAAGTTCCTCATGGCGAATGCTACGAGCTAAGTAGCTCACAACACCATGTCTGAAGAAGCAGATGTCACTCACAACACAAATTATCCATCTAAATATTTGCTGCATGGCTAAATTATACAAATGTTTCCTGTGGGAACTGGCGGTGCTGCTGTGCCAACATTAGCTTGTATGTACACAGCAAGAATCATTCATTGCCACATTTTAATGACTCTATGAAGCTCTAAATCATCTGATGAAAATTTGACATTATTTACTTGTATGCCCTGTTCCAAAACAGGCCTGAAGAACTAAATTAAAAGTCATGCTTTGTTGGCCTATTTGATTAGCCCCAGTGTTTTTTCAAGTACATTTAGACATTAACAGATGTCTTTATGCCGATGGCTTGTCACCTTTTATGTTTAAACCTCTCACACATTGTTCCCATGAAAGGCAATGTCGTCATTCCCACCAAAAATACAAAAAAAAAAAAAATCTGAAAACTTGCAGCAGCGGACAATATTTTTGTTGGCACTGCTGTCTGTGAAAAACAAAACATTCTTTGCTGCTGGTTATGCAGAGTTATTGTTGATGTTTTTCCCTGGGGTTGCTAGTTATGTCAAGTGCACGTTTCAGCAACAACGTAGTTCAAAGTGCTTTACATGATAACAGTATAACAGTATATAAAAAAGAAACATTACAATTCAGTAGCAGAATACTGAATACTGAATACAGAATAGTATTAGCATAGTAGTAGCAGCAATAAAAAGCTGTAATCCAGACCAGAATTAATCTTATTTCAAGTTGTTATGATGGGAACTTTACACAAATGTGTTTTTTTTTTTTTTTTATCATTGATTTAAATGAACTCAAAATGTAATCAGTTTAGCAGTTTTCTGATAGTTGGTTCGACATTAGAGAAGCATAAAAACTGATTGTTACTGTTACATTTTAGGGATCTAGTGAAATAAATCCAGAAATTACTCATTTGAATTTATACAAAAACAAATTAACTGTTAGAGATTTGACCCACACCGACATTGTTTAGTTGTCATTTTAGCAATAAAGCCCTCAGAATGTGACTTATGTTTCGAGTATTTTTATTATAACATACCAAGTATTTTAACACCTTCACAACTTGAATATCAGAAAAACATTTTTGATGTCTGAACCTTTGTGTGACTATGCCCTTAAATCTTTAGTTCAAACCATCAACGTAACATCATTGCCACCAATCAAATGGATTTATTTGACTCTTGAACACAGGGCTATGGTTGTTTGTGACTGCCTAGGGTTATAGCATGATGCCAGTTTAACTGGGATTATGAGTAATTGTGGAAATGGCTTCTCCCCTTGAGCCAAAATGGCCTCTTCCAAGTTGAGTCTTCCCTTTGATGTTTACTAACTACTTAACATGAATGTAATGGGTTCGTGGCTGTATAGAAATTTCCTTTGGAACTCTTTGTAAATGTTTATAGAGAGGAACTTTGACAGCAATAAACCGGGATATTAAAGCACATGTGATCACAGAACTCCACAAACATAAATCTCTTTGTTCCCTTCTGCAGTGAAACTATTTGAAAATGAATGATGTCGTTCATGAGGGCATGCTTCTCAGTGCGCCCCTACCCCCATCTCAAATACGCCCCTCCCCAAAATAATATGAGATGAATGTATGTTTCTAAACTAGGCTATGTGTTTTGGGAACGTGAGTACTGCTCGCAGTGAGGAAGGAATGATAAGAGAAATGGCTGTCTTAATACAGCAGAGCTGAGCTGAAGCAAAGCACTGCATCTTTAGCTTTCACCAGCCCACACGCTCCCACGTCAAACCCATATATTTAGCATGGGGGGTGTTGAGGGTTGGGGGGTGGCGTGATTTCTGCTCCATGTGCTGCGGTGCGAGAGGTGCACGGGGCTTCTGAAATGTTTGTCTTTGTTCTCCTGGCAGAGTTTTCTGCGCGTGGGCGTTCACAGTTTCGAGGAGCACCTCGGGAATGCATTTCAACAGATGGAGGTTTTTTTAAACTGGAGCGCTGGCATCAAGAATCAGGGCTATATGCTTTTGTTGCCTCCTATGTTAATTTGTTTGTTTGCTTGTTCCCTGTGTTTGCTCTCCAGCAGGATAATCACAGGGTGTGGAGACCAGAGCGGAGTTGCAATAATGCCGTCATCCTTACAACCATGACAGATCTGTGAGATCTGACACAATATTTTTTGGGGCTGGTGCTGTTTTTGTGTCAGAACCTGATAAAAGGGTAGAGTTTTTGTCAAGTTTAATTAGGACAAAGCTATACTAATGTTAGATACTATGATTCATTGGAATAGGGAAACTGTCCTTGGTGCTGATGTAGATGCTGCTACTGGGTACCATTTGCTCTTGCTATGAATTTTATCTCTTTGATCATCTTAGTTTGAAGACTAAATCTATTCTCTATCATACTTACTTGCCTGGATTTCGTCTCACTCAGACACAGATGCGGAGCAGGCCACATCTTGTTGTGCAACATTCAACCTAAATGAAATGTGAGCGAGCTGTGCACTGTTTGCTGTGAAAAATGCCCCTTAAAGAAAACGCGTAAACAATTTATACCACCTCAAGGCAAAAACTGCAGCATGTTATGACACCCATCCAGCATACCAGCTTTCCGTCTTTTGTCTACAGAACATTTTTTATTCGGTTTGACAGCCTCAGAAAGGAGTAATTGCTTTTCTGACCTGTAATTTTTGCTCGGCCTTTGCTTAAACTAAAATGCATACCTTTGATTTATGTCTTTTGTCATGCTGCCAAACTTCTCTGAATTACCTGAACCCATGTGAGCCAGCCTGTAATACTATTTCTTCAGCTCTCCAACAGTTGTTGGTACATGAAATATTTTCTTAGTCCACTCTGCTTTGTTTTTTTTTTTTGCTGTTGTTTTTTTTTTACTTTGACTAATTAATGTACGTGATAAAATGACCACGTCATTTTTTCTCCTCTTCTTGCTTTTTGTGCAGAAATATTCCTATCAACTCCATATTAGTTCTGTCTCTTTTTTTTTTTTCTTGTTCCACCTTTTATCTCACCTTTTCTCTTCTCTCTTCTTTCTGCCCTTCCATCTTCATGGCTCACCTCTCCATGTCTCCACCTCTGTGTCTCCAAAGCCGTTTTTCTCCTCACTCAGCTGTTGGTAGCACTCCTCTTGAGACGGTCGGTGCTAGAACGCCGCAGGGTTCCCCGGAGCCAAAGCGTAGCCTACAAACAGTGTCTAAGAGCAGACACGACTGCTTTGTATTAGTCCTTAAATAAAGCATGGTCATACACTATCTGGATTCTGTGTGACTGGGTGGCTGGAAGAAAGATTTGATATTAATGTGCGCCAGGGATGTAGCGACAACAAATATGTTGCATTATGATTAAGGTCGGACAAATTCTAATTTATTTTAAAACAATAGTTGTTTCAATTAGAAATTTTTGTGTGATGATTAAAACTTGTAATCTGTTTTTCCCTAGTATCAACCAAGTTTTTTTTTAAATCCCCTTCACTGACATGCCCTTCCTAATGCAATGTCTAATTTAATCATGGAGGTTCTGAGTGTTGTGCACACTGTGTAAAATGTGTACCCAGGAGTATTTAGAACCAAACAAATAGGTCACTGTTATGGTAAGGTGCTATAAATAGTGTTTGTGTGTGTGTTTGTGTGTGTGTGTGTCAGGGATGCTCCATCCAATTTTAGGCTTTCCGGAAAGGAGAGCAGCAAGGAGACCAGGGGAATGAGCCCCAGCTCTACCAGCTAATGGTTTTTGTGTTTTTAATAACTTGCTTGGGAGGTATCTCCTGCTGTAATTCACTGTATGTCCTCAGCCGCCGATAACCCGTTCAATACATTGCGAGGGATTGGAGATCATTGTAAACTGCTGAATACAACATTTGGCCACCCAATAAACTGCTTAATATCAAAATGTCAGCGCTTAATAAATAGAAAAGGATTCAATCTGCCGGACTGTCCGGTTTTGGACTTTAATTCCAGCTGGAATGAAAGCAAAGATTCAGCAGGAATAAAGTAGATCCTGACAAGGATGAACACAGACAAGAGGGTTAATTTATTAATACTCCCCACCCCCTTCTCTCCATCAGACTGACAGAGAGTCTTTGTGCATAACCTTTTTAAGGGCGAGGTTCATTAAAATCCATGTCCACTGCACATAAATGGAGCATGGCGAAAAAGACGGCAATATAAATTCGTTCATGGGTATATGGATATGCAACAAATGTTTTAGTTTCCAATAAAGATTAGGTTCATAATTAGCCATGGTAGGTCCTGTGCGCGAATAACACTTGCTTCCTGAACCCACATTAATTCACTAGAAACCACTTTATGGCTCGGAAATTCAATCGCTTTGTGCCAAATTGTTCATGTGGAAATCTCGTGCTCCTGTATGTTGTTTTAATGCAGAGAGACGGCGCTGCTCCTTTACATTCTTGCCTGACTCTTGACAAATTGACCTGACCTCCACAGCCAGTTGTTACACTCACAAGCTTTGTAGTCGCAACCTTTATCAGGTTCAGATGGTTCTTATTCCACAGGCTTACTCTGAGTGGATATTTATTCTGACGGAGGGTGAGGGAAGGCAGGGTGGGCCGGGGGGTTGCATTATGCTGACGCTGGTTGTTTACTGTATGATGATTCAATGCACAGTAATACAAAAAAAAATATCCTAGGATTCAATTGATTTTATTACTTATGTTGTTAATATTCTGCACCCTCAGCATCATGTAGAACTTTGCTTGAGCATTTTGGTATTTGCTAAGCATTTGATCTGAGGCTTATCATCTCACATGGTGTCAGCACTCATTCGCGGCTGCGATTCAACAGTGCATCCTGCTCACGTAAAAAAAAAAAAAAAAAGAAAAAAAAAGGCAAAGCTGAGAATCTAAACAGACTCGGAGAAAACTATCCCTCTCGCAACCCGGCGCCGGCAAACAGCACTCATAATGGTCATTTATTTTCCCTCCTTTGATATAGCTGCTGAGTTGTCTTGAGAAGAAAGGAGCAGATTGTTTGTTTTGCTGAAGCCTCTTTCATTTCACCGCAGAGAAAGAGGCTATTAATATTGCCTTGCCATTCATCTTATACACTGATAATGCAGGCATCGCTTGAAGATGAAAAGAAATAGTGCATTGCTGTCACCCCGGCAGATGACACATGGAGCTCTCACTGGGTGCCTGCTTGAATAGCGCTGATGCTACAGGGTAAAGTCAAGCCATGACTAAAAAAAAGAGGCTCGTTAAGGTTGTAAGAGATGATGCCATTGATTTTAATATAAGATAGTAAAATGCAAAGACTATATGCCAGTCAAAGGCTATATTAAATCCTCAAGGACTTAATAATAATAAAAAATCTCAGTTGAGAAATATGGCTTTTGTCACAGCCTTAAATCGGGAAGAGTGATTTAAAAGAAACGGGGCTCATAATTAAAGACACCAGCAGAAACTGTTTTTCTTTTTTGTCATTTTTTGGTCCAGAGTAATTTGTCAAGCTTTTTAGATGTTTTTTTTTTTTCTTGCATCAATTAGAAAAAGATGTACTGCTTCCTTCAGGTTGTGGTTAAGTAGCTGCCTCAAGCAAAGGAGCACAAGACTCTCAAAGCATTGTTCATGAGTGATGGTCGGATCGAGTTGAGAGATGAATACATGGATTGGCGGTAATGCAGGTATTGTACTTCTCTATTCAACGTCAAGTTCTCTGTTAACTAGGTTGTCTTTAACAATGGTGATGGGACCTGTGGTGAGATTTGGATCATAAAAGAGATTACAGATACAAGCAGCTAAAATTAGTTTCCTCTGTAGGGGTGCTGGATTCAGCCTTAGAAACAGGGTGAAGCGTTCAGTCATCTGGAAAGATCTTGAAATAGAGTGGCCATCCCCCCACATCAAAAGCAGTCAGCTGAAGTGGTTTGGATCTGAATGTCTCTTGGGCGCCCCTCTTCATGTCCCCGAGTACACCCAGAACTCGCTGGAAGTAATATGCTTCCTTGCTGGCCTGGGAGCACCTTGGGATCACCTAAAATAAGCTAAAGAGTGTAACCAAGGAAAAGTCTTGGGCTGGTGCTAAATTTCCATAGGATTATTATTTTTAAATAAAAGTGCAAAGATTTTACAGTTTTGGTCCATAAATTAAAAACAAGAAAGTTGTTTTTGTTTTTTTTGTTGTTTTTCTTATAAGAAAACAAAAAAAATAACATAGTGTAGCATATCGATTGTTCTAAGTTATAAAGATGTTATTTTTTTGCAAGCTTTGCACATTGAAAACATGTATGAATGGATGGATGGATGAACACTTAGCTTTGTTGTCCCACAGTCAGTGGGAAAGTCTTGAGTTCAAATTCCCCTCGACAGACACTGCAAGGATTAAGCAAGCATTGAAAAAAACAAAAACAATAAAGATTTACATATATTCTATACTGAATAAATAAATATCTTGGAATTATTTGTCAATAAACATTGACGCTTGTACAGTTTTCCCTAAATTATAACAAATTTCAAGTCGGAAAACAAAAAAGTTAAATTACTTTTAACAGAGCTCTGCCTTGTGGCCTCCTGACACTCCTCTTTCTAGTCCCAGTAGCTTCTCTTAGTGTGTTGGTATCATTATATCTCCATTTTCTGTACACCCTTGTCTCTAGTGGGGTCAGGAGGGGTGATGGTGCCTAACTCCAGTGAAGGTTTCGGGCGAGAGGCGGGGTACACCCTGGACAAGCCGCCAGTCTGTCACAATGTTTTTGTGGAAGTATGTTTTTTTTTTCTACATTTTCTCCTCTTCCTGCCTCCAAGCTTTGGTTCAAACGTTCAGAAAAAAAATACAAGCTCTGCTAAATTTTGCCTGATCAGGATAAAAATGTGAATAATGCCAAAGTTGTTGAAGGGGAGTGCATAAATGTCTCTGTTTTAGTCGCTAAAGTTGGAGTCAAAAGAGTGATTCAAAGCAAACTGAGTAAATTCACATTTTTCATCCACTTAACATACGGTATCATCGGCCTCCATTTTTGTTCTGAGTCGCTGCTCTCTCGCTCTGGTTTTCCTCTCCAGCTGTCTCTCTCAGTCTCTCTCCGGGCATGTGACCTAGCTGCAGACTTGTGGGAACTGTAGTGATGCTGTCAAGCTGAAAGCCTCCCCCGAGCCACCGAGGAAACAACATAAGGAAACATTAGATCAACCCCCAAATGTCGACACAAACTCATGTATTTGTCAGGCTGACCTGGATTTCCTTAAAACGGCACTCAGTCTTTCCGTCGAGAACTGTCACCACACAACACGGTGCTTTTTGAGAGATAGGGGAGCAGATGGGTTTGACATTGTTCGCTGTAGTTTCCCCTCCATTGATGCAGCTGTGCCTCTGCTTGCGTATCTGCTTAAAGACGCTTGTCAATTAGGCATAATTATGAGTGGGGATAACTGGCTACAACAAACAAGAATTAGCTGTTTAAAGAGAAGGGGAGGTGCCGTGTGAATTCAAAGTGGGAAGGAGTCAGTCTTAATCATAAAGCACTAAAGTGTGTCCAAACACTCGGAGGCACACCAACATGCACTGCTGTTCACAAACAAACTCATATGCACCTAATCAACACACTATTTCTTTTAGAAACCTAAAGTAAGAATAGAAACACTGCAGCGAGGAAGTTTTTCTCCGGTTAACTTTCCACCCTCGTTCACCCCGCACCCACTATGCTCCCACTCTCAGTCCCAACTTTTTGCCTCAGTGGCAAACCAAGGTTTATTTCCCTGGTGGAAATATCAGACTGTCAGTCCGATCAATTGCCAGTGTCCAGGACACTTCATGGTTCTTCTAATTATAATCCTGTGCAGCTGGCGAGGGCCTGCGTAGCTCTGGGGCAGCCATTGTAATAGAGGCATCACTGGGCTATAGATGGATGGAGCGGAGCGCCGGCCAAAGCCTCGCAGTCATTGCTCGCGTTGGTGGAGAAGCTTTACTCCAGCAGTCAGCGCTGGGGCCAGGGTGTCTTATCTGGCTCCTCCATGCGGCTCACTGTATGCTAGGGGAGAGCATTACCAATTCTCTGCCACTCTCCCCCACTTTCACTCCTCACATCCTTATGAGAAGTCTAGGCACTCTGCCATGTTCGGGTGCAGAGACAGAGATGCTGTCTTCTCAGCAATACTGAGGCCTGGACAGCACCAAATTGCAGCTTTGGTTGCTTTGTCAAGTATTTCGAGCTGGGTTTTGTGAACAGAACTTTGTTAGGATGCAAACCAGTTTATTAATAGCTGAAGCTTAATTCATATATATAAATATAGTGTCTTGAAAGAGCACTGTAACACTCCAAATTTTTTTAGTATTTTGTCCTGTTACTCTCACAAACACCAGTGCATTAGTATAAATCTCTTGATTATGTGAAGAGGACTCGGAAGTTTGTTAAAACATATTAGTGAACCAACAGAATGGTGAAGATCAAGTAACACACCAGTCAGATGTGATACAACATTTGACAGTCCATCATTCAAATTTGGAAGCAGTGTGGCAGAACTGCTGTCCAGCTAAGACTGGAACCGACTGGACATCCAAGGAGAGAAACCATCAGGGAAGCAGTCCAGAAGCTGGTGTTAAGAGGAGCTGCAGAGATCCGCAGGTCTGGTTGACAAATCTTTAGAAAAAACTCATTTTCTCCACAAATCTAGCCTTAAAGGAAGATGATGCAACAAGATGGTGGACTGCTGAAAGGAAGCCATAAGGGATCTGTTGACATTAGCCACAACCCATGTGGGAGACGCAGCAAACAGGTGGGGGAGGAGCTCCATTTAGATGCAACCAAAATATAACTTTTTGACCTACTTGCAAAACGCTGTATGTTGCTTAACATCCCCTATAAAAGTCAGTCAAAGTTCAGTCATAAATCTAATTGAGAATAAATGACACCCTTTGAAAATTGCTGTTCATAGAGGTCTTTTGTCCAACATGACTGTACAATAAAACAGTGCCAGTTGCAAAAATGTTTTGATGGCATAAATGCTCTTGCATGGCGCTGTGTTTTAGAGTTACATCACCGTTACCCAGAGGGACTGACTTACCTCAAGTTGGATGTCTCTGCATGTGACAAATATCACCACATATTTTCTTCCCTCCAAACATTGCGGGTGCACATCTTCACCAAAGGAAGTGTGAATACTATGTAGAGATGGCACGCTATCCTCGCCTCCCCCCTCTCTCTCTATTTCTCTCTCTCGCTTTTATTTTCTCTTCTCGCTGGCATTTTGGGATACTCATCTCGACATGCTGAAAGAGGTGTGAGCATAGCTGAGCACGTGAGCCACGGTGGGGTGAAAACGATAGAAGGGAAAAGGCGAGGCAAAAAAAAAGGGGAGTGTGACGAGGAAGAGCATGAGAGAGGAGATAAACGAGAGGGAATGAAAATGAATGTGGACAGTAAATGGTCGGAGGGCAGAGAGACGTGGTTGACGAAAAGACCGAGAGGCAGGAGTAAAACCAAACAATGCTAAAATTAAAAAAAATAAAAAATACAGAAAGAGAAACATGCAGCAGATGGGAACAACTGAGGCCGGAAGATATGACACAAAGAAGAGCAAGAGAGAAGAGACAAATGAGGGATACCGGGAGCAAAAACCAGCATCTGAAATACTCAAGCTAACTGAGTTATATAAGCAAATGCTGCTGCTGCTGGGGAACTGAGGGCGTCTGCTTGAGATGAGGAAAGTTTTATGTCATCAGCAGAGGGAGAGGGAAAGCATATAAACATAAAAAAATAAAATAAAAATAACATGGAAATACTGCAAGGAACAAGAATGTGTTGAAACTCTTTAGTGGTAGAATGAAAGGGTGAAAGGTGGTCTGGAGAGACGCCAGGAAATTACAATGGTCCAAAAATGTAAGCACAGAGGCACAGTATGATATTAAAAATTAAGGGGGTTATTTGGGGTGACTCTGCAAGAAATAAAACTGCGGAAGTTAGCTGTGTGTGTATGGGAGTGTGTGTGTTTTTTTAAGTTGACAGTGTAATCTTTGTGCTGAAGAAGTTCCAAATCACCTAAGACATGCAACATATACTCTATACCATCAGGGAAGCAGTCCAGAAGCTGGTGTTAAGAGGAGCTGTTTTTCTTGTTTTATTAATAATGCAGATATCGTGTAATTCTCTGAAACAGAGCTGAAGTTGTTATACACATAATAAGCATGTGCAGCTATCCATCCCCCTTTGTGTGACGGGTCGCTTGTAATGTCTCCCGTAAGAGACAACGGGGGTATTTTAGTTACATGGACCAAATAGACTATGAAAAGGAAAGCTAGCAAAATTTGTCCCCCTATCTCTCCTCTACTCCCCAATACGCACTTCTTGGTGGATAACAGTATGTAGATCCAGCCCAATACTTCTTCTAGTTCTTTGTGTTTCAATCCACTGACTCTCTTTGACTCTCCTTATCTTTTGTTTTGCTTCATATATTTAGTTTCAATCATATTGTAACCTTGGTGATGTTTTCTCTGTGCAACCTTCAGTGCCATCTTTCTTCCCTCGCAATCCTCTAATCCCTCCTCCTACGCGTTGACTCTTGGCTTGTCAGAAGTGTGATAGGTGTGTCACGGCCCTCCATCACACTTTCAACTTGTTGACCTTTGTCCTAGAAATTACTTTTCTCTCCTTGCCAGCCATAAGAATGACAAGATATGGCCTGGCAACAAAATCTCCGGCTGATGCGCCGTGACCGTGCCACCCTGACGACTTCCGCTCAGCTGCCCCCTATCTCAGCCTGCCAGTGACTTTAGATTGGGCTGTGAGTGTGCATACGTGTGTGGGCTTGCTCTTACAGAGCCTTTTAAAAGACCTCAAAACCCTTTAACTTTTCCTCATTTTCTTATGCTTTAACCTTTCACTTTATTGTATTTTTTTTTAATTTGATGTGATTGATGTAAAGCAGGACATAATTCTAAAACCACCATCTGAAATAGATCTGAAGAGTATTTCAGACGAGTCATTATTCCAGGCTCAAATCTTTTGCAGGGTCTGACAGATTTTCTTCCAGGACTTTCCTGCCTTGAACTCTATTAATTCTCATATTGGACAGTCTTCCTACAGCCTGACACCTCCACTACCTTGTTTCACTGTTTGGTTTGAGAGTTTACGGAGTTTGTCGATTGGTTTATATGAATTTCCCTCCCCATATTGCATTTTGCACGGTCTCATCTGAGCAAAGTGCCAAATTTTCGCATTTTGGTTGTGTCCCTTACATGGTCTGGTTCAAACTTTGAACTGGACTTTTCTTAGTGGCACACCAGGTTTGTGAAGTTCAGTTCCTTTGTCCACACACAAGCTATGGACCTCTGCAGCTCCTCCAGAGTTACCATGGGCTTTTTGTTGCCTCTCTGTTTGTTCTCTTCATTTAAGTTGACAGCCATGGACTACCATTTGCAGTTGTCCAATAGGCTTTCCATTTTGGATTTTGTTTTGTTTTATAACATAAACCTGCCTTAAACTTCGCCTTGTGTGTTCCTTGTTGCCCAAGATTCTGTTTGTTCATTAACATTGTTGAACAATTTTGTATTTACCATTTAAGTGACTCTTAAAGGCCATGTTTTGTAGGGATATTTGTATATAGAATAGAAATGGTTGCCACACTTTTTTTTTATTTTAGGATTGTAAATAATGTTGAAAACCAAATCTTGTTATCCTTCTGCTTTACAATTTAAAGAACTTTGTTTGGGATGTAACAAAAATAATAAGTTCAATAGAGTATGGATACTATTGCGACGTACCAAAAATTCTTTCTTCACAAAGAAAGACGGAGGAGGGAAGAGAAATTGCAGAGTGGAAACAATGGCATTCAGTGAGCAATGTCAGAGGAGGAAAGTGTCATAAAAAATGCCAACAGAACTTTCAACTGTAGTTTCTCCCAGTGCGAGCAGTGTGTAATCACCCAGCCTTACCAGAGTAATGACACCATCTGGGTTTGGGGAAGACGGCTCCTACTCTTCAGCTGAAAATGGATTGCATAGATGCGAGGCGATTAGAGCATGTGATGTAAAAGGCCTAATCTCAGATGGCATTCTTGCAGCTAATAACAACAGCAAGTTGTAGAGTAATTTCTAACCACAGCAAATCCAGACACTGTAATTTATATTCCAGTCAAACATCTTGAAAGGTTTTTTGATTTTTGGATTTTATTTGAAGGGATTGTAGTCCCCTCCCTCCCCCCCGTACACAGGTTGTGTGATGGACGAGTAAGTCTTTCATTTTTGTTTACATGCGGTGTCGGTGCCCTTCTCCGAGGTTTTGATTACCACATACAGATTTCCTCTTTCAACCCGCGACCGAAGCCTCTTTAGTCTGATTGGACATTGTTCACCCTAATCCATCCACCATTACATTTACCAACAGCAATCTCCCTTTAAGCCTCAACAAATTGTTTGCAGAAAATGGTTTCTGTTCCTCCAATCAGGCGTATTCAAAGAGAGGTCTGTGATGTTACTTCAGCCTCCAATGCCACTGCATCCATTTTCACTTTCGTGAAATGACATCTCATTTATATTTTGTTTTCACATATTTTTTGTCGAGTGTGACAAAAAAACAAAACAAAGATAAAACAAAAAGAAAAAAATGTGACAATGATGGCTCTCAATGACCTGTTGTCATAGCAACACTTCTCTATTGATCTAGCCAGCCCTCAACTACTTTTACATTAGTTTTCACTCTTGCTTTGCTCCCCCCACCCCCATCAGTCTCTCTTTAGTTACTCCCACCGTCCCGGCTCTCACTTGCTTTCCATCTGTCTGTCGAGCTCTGTCTTGGAGATTGATGCCCTGTGGGGGCTAATGTAACCTTCACCTGGACCGGAGCGCGCATCCTACTCCTCTGTTCCAATCTGTCAGATTAAATCCGTTGCTACCTGCCTCATCCATAAACACATTTATTCAAAATTTAAATCCTAACCCTAGGCGATGATTCAGTAAATACTTTGAAGTGCAACTGTGTAACGTGATTGCGTTATTAAATGTTCTCGTGCCCAAATATAGACAAACTGCAGGCTAGGAACAAAAATGTACTTCATGCTCATTTCGACTCATTTTAATTCATTCTCTAATCTGTGCTGCATTTGCCCCCTGACATGTTACGATAAAATTCCATGCATACCATCCCCCCCTTCCTCCGCCGCCCCCTAGCCCCATTTTATTTTAGCTGAACAGCTCTTGCATCATGTTGCATAGTTTTAGTCGGAAAACTGTGAAATAAGAACTTGCAACTGCTGTTGACAACCTTGCGAAAACATCCGAATCATCCTCATTAGTGTTGCTGACACTTCAAAGTAAAATGTAAAAGGTTGCAATGTCTAAAAAATGCTCTTGTTGTCCTCATGTAGCGCAGTGATGCACTAACCACATAGCAAAGAATGGAATCGGGGACAATTTATTTTTTATCGGCTCTGATAAATGATAGGAAAAATCCTGAAACATTTCACTTTTTTCCCTTGTCATCAAATGTATTAAAACTAAGAACCATAATTTTTGATGCACGGTCATATCAATCAATGGCATGCATGTTGATCCACTTTTTTTCTGAGTTGAATAAAAATCTGTAAAGATTAGGGACATATGCTTTGACGCATTACTGTGTCAAAAACTCATCAGCCAGGAAAAATCCTATAGGTGCATCTCTAGATTAATATTTGTTGTCTACATACAGAGAAATTGTACTCATTCGGAGGTTTGTTATCTGTGTTTAAATTAGTTGTTCGCTAATTTGCATGCACTCGTGCAACTTTTAATTTAAAATCAGATCCAATTTTTGTTGCTGAGACATGTTGGGTTGTAATACAGCGTACCTCCAAGGGCAGTACTTCTTCAAGGCCAGCGGTACTGCGTTTTGTATTTGTTTTGCACAAATTAACCTTAAAATTCAAATCCATCTCTGTGCCCTGAGGGCTTCTCTCTAACTTGGAAAATTTATCAGTGTGTGCTTATTTAATTTTCTGATTCAAAAGGCTCTTTTTCTTTTACTTTGAAATAAATTATTTTACAAAGCAATGTGAACTAAAACTAGCAAAAGGGACACACATATAAATATATGCACGAGCCATACTATATATTAGAATATGATTCCTTGAGGTACAGGCAGCATTTACATTCCCTTCCTATGCAGTCTCTGAACACTTTTTTTTTTTTACACAAAGCTATGACTAATGCTAGGAAGATGGTAGAAATATTTTGAGCATGTAGGATACCATTTTTTTATGGTCCAAGGAGGAATACATTTTCAAGTGAAAGCTGCACAGGGTACTCACAGGCCTCCTACACAATACCACAGTTGTGTGTATGTGTGTGCTGTTATGGCTGCATGACTATGTGCTGCTCTTGGCCCCCAGTAGGTGGCTGAGGCATCACATTATGTCTGCTAATGGACAACAGGCATTGTCCATTAGAAAGATCCCAATCTTTATAACATGGTAAAAAAAAAAAAAAAAAAAAAAAAACAACTCTCTAAATGTATGCTGACTCCTCAGTTTTCTGTATGAGAAACTGTATGGAAGACTGACTAAATAAAAATACTCAATAAAGCTAGCGGCTTTATGTCTAGAGCTGGACCTAGCCATTGCAAAATGTATTATGTATATTAGAAAAATAAAAATAATCTTAAATAAAAATAAAGTTAAAACTCAATTGTTTTGGAAAATAACCAGCAGATGTGGTCTTTTTCTCATCTAGAAATTTGCAAATAACCTAAAAGGACCATCTCAAACTCTATGGAAATAAGTTGTCAGCTTACATACTGAAAGTCATGGCAGCGATATTTGAAAAGGACAGAATGAATATGACTTATTTGGAAGGGTTTTCATGATAAGGTGTGTTTTCTCTTAAAGGAAATGCTTCCCCTCTTTGTTCGCACAGTTAACTAAATATATATATATAACTTCCAGGATGATGTCCTCTGGAGAGATAACAGCTGAGAAGAAAAAGAAAAGATCCAAAATAAATGTTACTATGTTTGGCAAAAACCAAACAGCATAACAACACAATCCCCTCATACCATCTGTCAAGTCTGGTTAGCTGATGATTTGATATGGTTTGCAGCCACTTGCCCAAGACCTGGTCACCTTGCAGTCATTGAGTCAAGCATGAATATAGCATGTTCCAATGAAAGTTCACACCTCAAGCTGTGGAAACGTTGTGGCGAGATCTTAAGAGAGCTGTGCAGAAAGGAACAACACAAACCTCAATAAGCTGAAGGTAACGTTAAAAAGAACGCAGAAAAACCTCAGACTGTGATGTGAGAGATAATATCTGACATAACTTCTTCAGGTTATTCCTGTTAAAAGTAGTTTGACACGCTGTTGGATTGTGGACCTCTTTATTGTCTCATTATTTTGCTTTAATAATTAATAACAGAGTGGAATTTGTTGTGAGTTTTGCCCAGATCAGGGTGAAAAAAATCATAACCAAACAACAAAGAACTTGACGACTGCTAGACAAAATAGATATATACCGTCCAAGAAAATATTACTCACCATTAAACTTGATAGTTTTGTACTTTTGTACTTTTTAACTTCCTGTTTCTATTTGATCAGTTTAAAGCTCAAAATCAAAATATTTTAACACTAAACTAACATTGAGGGCAACAGTAAGAAGAAGAAGTCGGAAGGAAATGAGGGTGTGAACTCAAAATGTCTCCCAAATAAACCAGTCACGCTTTGCAGATAATTTAGTGTACAAATGTAATCAAGCACAAAGCTTTCTCACTCCGGAAATGTTTAATGGAGAATGTGTCTCATGTTTTTACCGTTGCAATGTTAATGGTTTTTCTCTCTTGTTTTTTTTCTTTTTAGCAACAATCCAGCTCTTCTTATTCATAAAGATGCCTTAGATGTTATTAAAAAGCAAAAGTTGTCCAAGTCATAAATACAACTACTACTGATTTGATGTGTTTTTATGAGTTTAATGTTGCCTGTTTGGGCTTGCTTCAATTAGTCAAATATTCTTGATACATTCTTATAGGTCCCAAGTTATCCTCCTTCCATCTTTTCCCACTTCCAATCTTACCTCCATGACTCTGTTCTACTTTAACAGCCTGTCTGCTTGTTTCACTCCTGCCTTACTCTGTGGCTGCCTTAGCACTATGACAACCCACTAATGAAAGCAAGATAAGCATGCCAAGAAAACTGTTCATTTCAAAAAATGGAGAAAAAAAATCCTCCCACATAAAAAAAAAAAGAAAAAAGAAAAAAAAATACTAGACCCAACCCTTATCGTTGCAGTATTCCTCCCTTCTCTGTCCCTTGCTAGCCAGAGCAAATTTGATTGAGTCCGGATAGGGAGAGAATGGCGGCAGATAAAGCACCCGAAACTGTCGCCAAACGAGGCCTGATACAGCAGAGGATAAGGGCTGAAATGCAATTATACTGGCAGAATTCTTATATTAAACCGAGAACACCAGTATAAGACTCCTGCCACCGTCAAGGCGATTTCTCCACCCATCACCTCTCAATCCTCCCATCTCTGCTTTACTGTGAATGACAAGTGTCTAATCTCAGTTAGTACAGATCTTTCTTAGGTCTTAACATGACTGTGATCACCTCCCCTCCCCCACCATGAACCCCTGAACCAGTGAGATGTACTGTGGCTGATAACACCTCCATTGGAGAAAGTTTTTTTCCATCCCCCTCTCCATGGAATAGGCCAACACTCCTGTCAGCTTGGAGATCGTTACAGCTGTTTTCGTCTTTCTGCCCTAATGTGTTTCACACTTAGTCTGAGCGTCTTTGTAATGGGGGAATATGTGTCACAGCTAACAGGCACGCTCGTGATTTTATTTCTTCCACATCCGAGCCCACCAACAAATAAGAATGTGGTGTCGTATTGCATTTTGTACCCATCATATTAAATGTATATTCACTCCCATCCTGCCATATTTCTGAGATAATTTCATAAAAATGCTGAACGGTTTCCAGTGGTGCCTCCTAGGGCTGGAAGATTATCTGCAAATGACAGAGGTTCACCTTCCTGCTCCCAAAGCTGGCTGACAAGGAAAATAGGTTTCAATAATCGCAATGGTGTCCTGACTATCAGTGAAAAGAAAATGCCTTTAATAACCCAAAAACAAACAGGTTCATGTGATACAACAAATACAGTTTTGTTTGACTTCTGATGTGTGTCATTTCTGAAAGACTTCAGAAGATGAAGGCACCTATTTCCAACCTGAAGTTGATAAACTCTGAACACAAAAAAGAGAACATTTTCTCTTTCAAAAAAGAGAAAATGTACTGGCTGATTTCTAGTACATGCTTTTTGACATGCTGGTAGGGATTTTAGTAAATTTTAAATCCGCTTTAAAAAAAATCTCTCTCTGTTTCTCTCTGCCTCTCCTTCTATGTTGCCAGCTGCTCGGTAAATAAAGTAAGTCTTAATATACACGTGCAGGTAACTATAATTGATTATGTAGGCGATAGGAATAATGAAGTGGGAAAGATGTTAATAAAAAACAACCTAACTGTGCTTATCAATACAGATTTTTTCTTTTTTCATAATCACTCTTCTGTAATGTTAAAGGAGACTCAAAGAATACACTGATAGAGTTAAAGATTTTTGTTTATTAATCCTGAAATTATTTATTGAGGTTTTTTTTATATTTTATATTAAGTCTCACTGTGTCTAATATAGATGGATGGAAATCTAAGTCTACAAGTCTTTTTTTTTTCTGAATAAATCACAGGCATGTCTCAACATCTGGAAAGACTTTCCAAATAGTAACATAAAGCTTACTTTAAATGACTAATACTGAGAATAACCATCTTCACTCAGGAGTTATTACTGTGGCCTTGTGCTTGCATATAGCGCCTTCACTTTTACAAAAATAGATTTTATTTCTGAGTTTCCAATCCAGCTGGTCACAGATCAGCGTTGATTGGATCAGTATGAATAATGCTAATAATGGGCTGCTGAGGGTGGATTAGAGTTATGTAGATGGCTATTGTGCAGAGAAGATGTGAGGCATTGTTGGGGACGGGTGGGCTGACCATCACGCTACTCTGCTGTTTCCTGTCATCCAGCTGTGAGGTTCATGGCTGCCACACCACTATTAGGGGTCCACGCAGCCGCCTGCTGAGTGCTCCATTGTCAGCTGCCCGCTTAACAGAAAGAAAAAAGAGAGAAAGAGAGGGGTTTAACCTCTATTGTGGCACTCCAGAAAAACCAAGCCGGAAAGCAAAAAAAAAGAAAAAAAACAACAGTAAAAACAAAAAAGAAACAAAAACCAACATCTGATGTCTGTATAATTGCATGGTAAATGCAGTCCCTCCCTTACCAGCGTTGGTGCTTTTGTTTCTATTCATTCATTTTCTCCCCTCACCCTTTTTTTTCCTGCTAAAGTGTCTCCTAATTAAGCACTTCCATTAGGCAGCCTATAATTGTTTTGAAAAGTAATGACAAGCTAGTTTATTTACAAGGTAATTAGAATAAAGGCAGGCTTTGTTCTGATAATAATCATTTAATTCTTGAGTAAGGAAGAGGGGCGCAAAAATCCGGAATCAGTGTTGTTTGATTGACAGGCAGTTCATGTATATGCACTTATTAATGCTTTGTCCCATCTGTAAACATCCTGCTCTCGCAACATGAGTTGACCCTTTTTTCATCCTGCTGCTGTTTTGTTCTGTGTGCAAATACAGGCCTTACTTTGATAAGTGGATGAGATTGAGCTAAATCAAAGGAGACATGCTGGGCCCGCATTCTTCATCTCTTTGCTCACAGCCATCATTATGCTAAATGTACAGAGCTGCTCTGTCAGTTGAAAGCTGGAGACTCTGCTTTGTTGGTGTGACAGCTTGAAAGGAAGACTCAGACATTGTGTTGTTCCAATAATGTACAATTTTCTTTTCACGGCAGATTGGTAGGTGGATGCTACATAGATGGCAGACTTCGCAGGAGGAGGAGGGTGGACAGAGAACGGAGGCAGCTAATGCCCATGCACTTGGACATCTCTGCCCTTCACTTTCCAGGCAACAGATGGAAACAGTGTATTAAGGCACCCAGGGGCAACCCTAGGCACCCGGGCAAAGCTGAGGCATGGCCAGGTTCAGGGGGAGCAGGTGGGCATCTGTTCCGTGCCCTTAATCGCTTGCAGCACCCGCCATTCCTGTGGCGAGCTTGGCTTTTTCCGTGTGCCTCAGTGAGAAGGTGCCGAAGGATTTATTTATGTGCAAAATGCAAGTCTTGATGTGTCACCTCTCTGCTGGCCTTATTCACGCATAAGAGGAATTAACTATTTAGATGTATCAAAGAGGTAATTAGACCTGCTGGTTCTTGCCAAAGAGAACATGTCAGTGCAATTCATATTTACAACTGCACTAATGTAAAAAGTAAGTCCAGACACAGAGGAGTTGGATGAAAATTTGGGAAATAGAGCTTTACATTTACAGAAAAAAAATTCAGTTTGAGTCATAAGTATCCGCAGACCATACAACTATTTTTTATTAGTTTAGAAACTTATCGCAGCTTGTGTTATAAGATATGTGAAGGATATAGTGACATCTTGTGGCATTCTTTCCATCGCAAATATAATTTTTATCTCTGAATAGTGAAAACCGCATAGCTTACATATTTTTTCTTTAGTCCAGCTGGTTTATTAGAGGGGCAGTATTGTGTAAAATCAACTCTTATGAGCTTTACATCATGCTATGATGTTATTCCCTCTTCAAAAAACATACAAGGAGTCTTGTTTTGATTTTGTTCATGCATGACTCAATTTCTTTATATCATATTTGGTATGTAAATTTTTATAACAAATGAAGGTAACAGATACTTGATACTCTGTGTTTGGGAAACACATAACACTGCTTCTTTAAAAACTTCCAAATTTTTGGAGAATACTAATTTGAGCAATTTAAAATGTGATGTTGCATTTCTTGCTTTCACAAAGAAAATGTGAGAGCAAGAACTATATATCTACAGAAAAGCTCCTGCTATGTGAGAGCACCAAATGGCGGTTTTGTTTTTTTCACCTTGGTCTTGTCAGATTCTCTCCTTTGAATATTGAGTGAAGCTTCACAGCAAACATAAACAGCTTTCAGTAAATATGATTGGCAGCCATGTTTTAAAGGCAAGCTAATTCCATTAAGCTATTGATCTGTCACAGCATGGGCTTTGGCCCTGTGTTGGCTATGAATGCCTCTTCTACTTTGGCCTGGCCCTGGGCTTTAGCTCAGTTTCACGCTGCCTGTCCGTCGGCCCATCAATCTAGTCCTCTTGCAGTGGGAGGACAATTTTCAGTCTTCCCTTAACATGGGGCTACCGCACCGCAGATGAACAAGGAGGACCATCTTCCACTCACCACAGAGATGCTGACAGTTGCTTATTGCAAAATAGCTGCAATTTTGGTTCAACAACAAAATGTGGCCCGAATTATGATGGTGTACATTCCTTAAAAGTCTAGACTACAAAATCAAATATTCATGTTCCTAACCATATACTAATACCTTCTTGAAATATTTAATGTGTTGTTGTGTAAGACCCCTCTGTCTATCTGTCTGCCTTTCTCTGTAGTTTGCGACTCGTTTCTTTGCCATCGTTTTGCGCACTATATTTTTCATCTGCCTTCTGGCAAAAATCATCTGTATGAAAAAGGTATATTACTTGCTCTCCCTGCCTGAACAGCACACTTTATTGCTGTCAAACCAAGCTTGAGATTTGGTAGGAATTGGGAGCAAAGAGGGGATGAGGGAAAGAGATGAGAAGGGAGGGGAGAGACAGAGATGATGGCTCAGGCTCGACTGGAGACTTAGCTGTTGTTCCACTTGAGTTTTACTTTACTGAGTAAATCATTTGGTTGACTGGCATGGTGTGCCTCCATCTCTCCACTCACCATCCTCTTTCCCTCATCTGCTGTCCTACTCTCCTCTCTGCCATTCTTGTCCACATCGGGGCAAGTGTGTCGTGGGGAGTGAGCAGCTGTTTGCCCGCTGTCCTCCATAAAGAGGGTTATAAGCTGTGATGACTCCCAACTACTCTGATGTCACTGAGCTATATTGGACACATTTCTGGTTTAACTATAGAACCGTAGACCAAACAAACTCCACCTTTCTGCTATTTTTGTGCACCAAGAATACCAGATCAGAATTGTGAGGCTGATGCAAAGCTGAAGTGGTATTTATATTTTTAAAAAATATAAATAAAATATAAATAAAGTGAAAGTCCCCTTCACTTTAATACCGCCAAATATGACAGTATAAGTAAAATCCAGTGCAGTAAGTTTTGACATAAACTGGCAAACTGTTAGAGTCCCTATGTGTGTAACCTCATCTTAGGATAAATACACAATTTATAAAGCCTTAGAGGCTTACTAAACTCACAATATTGAACAAACAGCATAATGAAGACCAAAAAGGGGAAGAAACACCAAGACAGGTCAGAGATAATATCGTGGGTTATCTTAAGTGTTCAACATCTCGTTGAGCACTATTTGATGCAATATTTAAAATGTTGACACAATCATCCACCAAAACTAACTGGCCAGGAGAGGAGATCATTAACTAGAGAAGAAGCTACGAGACCCATTATAACTCTGGAGGAGCTGCAGGTGGAGATTATAATAATATGGCAACAAGTAGCATTTTACTTGTATCATGCCCATAGAAGACTGGCAAGATTATTTAATAGGTTAAAGAAAGCCATACAGAATCAGTGTTTCAAATATGGTAAAGCAATACCTCCTCGGAATTGCAAATGTAGTAAAACGTAGCTATACAAAGCATTATCTCCACAGGACCGAATAGATATGCATGGCACACCTTTTAGATTTTTGCCTGTGAAAAATGTTGGAAACCTTGTGTCATTCATGTTTTGTACTATTGCACACTTAAAGGGAATTTCGAATCTCAAATTAAACTCGTGTTTGGACGAGACGCATGGATGTGTGAGGGAGAACGAACTCCACACAGAAGATGGGAATTTGAACACAGGACATTCTTGTGGTAAGGAAATGCTCCGCTGTGCTGCTTGGGTATGGATTTAGGAAGGCCTAAAGAAGTAATGTATAGCATGCATCCTTAACATTGAGTAAATTGTAATAATACATTAAAACAGATTTAAAATAATACATTTAGAACAGATTTTTTTTCACTCACCAAAAAATCCCAAAACAGGAACATAGAAATCTCACAGCCCTGAATAAATTAATCTGTGCACAAGTACACTATTTAAGCTTCTTCTTACCAGGTTCCGTACGTGTCACAAACTGCGGAATCAAGTGATACTTAAGAAGCAAGGCCATATCCTTATGTTGTTTCTGCTCAAACACACACATTTGTTCTCTGAAATACACACACACTGACACAAACCTAGGATGCTCTCACAAGATACAAGAACACACACACACACACACACACAGTAGCCAGGCTCTAAGGAGTAACGAAGCAAACAATGAGTTTCCCCAGCGCATTGTGGCTTGCCTGGCCTGCTTTAAATGTGAGCAGAGTCATCAGCACTTAAACGCTTGATTGATGGCACCGAAGTGAGGATGATTGTGGGATATGCCAGCTCCAAATGACAAGCAATTACTCATTTTGTGTAATGAAAACCTTAACACCAATCATTGAAGCTTTACACTGTGCTAACGCTTTATGTAATATTATATGTTCCCTTCATCCAACACCCCACTCCCACGCTCGCTGCAATCCCTCGGGTGCCAAGGCAGACGTTTACTAAATAACATAATTTGTAATGGCTGAAGTGATGGCACAACAGGCTTGCTAAGTGAATAAGCAGAGGCAACTGCTTTATGGGAGAGAACTTGTGTATTTATTATTTATTTGTCATGGCAGATCCATGGAATCGAGACAAAAGTCTTGAAAATCCTGCTGTTCACTGATTACCATTTTTAACATTTGTTGGCTGTAGCTCAACACATGTCCAGTAAGGTGTTTCTATGGCAACCAAGTTTTAATTATGATTATAGCATGTGTGTGCGGTTGCCTTTCTCAGAGTCACTCTGGGCTGTTTCGTTCCGTGTGAATTTGAAACACACACGAACGAGGCGTCAACAGCGCTGCGGCGGTGAGATAGTGAAAGCCTTGTCCTCTGTTCTCTCCTCTCCCTTTTGCTCCGCCAAAACTACAATTACCCCTGCACTCCACTCCTCCACAAAATCACTGTAATTATCTTTAGGCTGCATGGGCACACTGGCTGGCAACAGGTGCCATGTGAATGCTAATCCCCTCCCCTTGGCCACATGCTATTCTTCTGCCTGGCCTCTGACAAACCAACTGTCACTGGCAGAGGGAAAGATGCTCCAACGCTGCGCGGCCCTTCAGAGCCGCATGCATGCGGACAGTAATTAGGCTGCCCAGAGACGCTAAGTCGTGGGATGTCAAGTGTAGCTAAAATATAGAGCTTTTGTTGCGAGTGGAGTTTGGGGTGTGCCTGTGTGGGTTTTTTGTGGGGATTACAGTTGAAACCAGATATTTACATACACTGCGTAAAAAGACATCGAATAAATCAACTTAACATTTCCTACTTTGGAAATGTCGGAAATGTTGTTTTTAAGATGACCAACGCTGCTTCTATGTGTTAAATCGCAGAATTATGTACATTATGTATGGAGAAAACTCCAGCAAACTATCATGGGAAGGTTGTTTTAGGGTGCTCAAAAATGTTGACCCAATGCATTTTCAATATAGAGCTGCACAGTTAGTCAGTGCATGCAATGTTGCAATCACAATGGACTGCATGATTGCAATAGTTCATGGGATTGTATAGTACAACTGTCATGCATTATTACTCTGGCTATTGATAATATCCAGTTGGATGGATTGTTGGCCCACACTACATGTGTATTTTTAGTGGTTGTGATACTAAAGATTTCATGGGCATTCCATGCAGATCCAGCTGTTATTTATTGACATTGTGCAGTCCTATTTTAAAACAAATTTTACAAAATGATAAGGAAATGTATGCAATCTTATGAATTAAATACATTTCAAATAACTTTTCTGTAAAAACAAACAAACAAACAAAAAAAAACATGTAAATTTTCTGACATATAGCAAATTTAAATGATTTTATTTCTCCAAAAACAAGAATTTAGCCTGAATTTATGTCACATTGAAATACAAGCAACAACAACAAAAGTAGCAGTTTTGTGTCTTTTCGTACAGTGTATGTACAATTCTGGTTTCAACTCTTATGGCAACCTCTCCTCCTTATATTAATGTCACCGTACATGAGCCTGCAGAACCAGAGAAGCTCAAACGGGGACCCACGTGTAGTTTTGACATCAATCCATGGCATTAAATGAAGTGTGAAAAACAGGTCAGAGAGGACTTCCTGTCTTTATAAACAGCCTAAATGCTGTCCAGATGTTCCATGCCTCTTCTGTCCCTACAAAATCTGCTCGCGTCAGCCCTCAATGGCAAAATATAGCCTCTTTAAAGTGATATACACTAAGAGAGGCAAGGACATCAGTATGTACTGCCTTGGCTGCCTCTTGGAGTAAAAATGGCAGCTCCTTTACTTGTATTTATGAGAGATTTCACAGTCTTTGTTTGAGTGCCACCCAATGAAAATGAGCAATATCTCTTTATTTCTGCTTTTACTCAGGCATCGGGGATTGACTCTTTAGCATTCTTTTTATATGCCGTACCTATTGAAAGGGATAGATGCAGGTACACTCAATGTTGTGTAAATAAGGGTGAGGAAGGTGAGGTTAAAAACAAGAAGACAGGAATAATCTTGAACGCCCCAGGCAGCAATGGTACTTGCTTTTCAGGTAAGGAAAGACTTTTCCAACGCAGCTGATAGAGTGTGTGTGTGTAGAATATGGAGCAGGTGGAAATGGCAGCAACGCGCAGAGTCAGAGTTGTGTAGCTTAAAGTTGCAGATCTCGTGTCCACTTGTCTCCATGCGGTTACATTGCTTTCTGGCCTCTATCCCGTCTGGCTACTCTCTTCCTCCAGGCTTGTGAAATTGCTCCAAATGTGCGATGATGTCAAGCGGAGACATATTGAACAATAATTGTTGTTCTGGGTTTTCTGTTGAGCACAGCACATTAGCAGGTCTGGCAGACCTGTTGGGGACACAACCAATTAATAAACAAATAAATTCTGATTGCTCTTAACTTTTTAAGGAACCACTGGGTGCCCTTAGAGCAGCCCGACAAGGTGCACCCTCCCCGATGGTCGGCCGGCGCGAAGGCTTGACCTTTCGTTCCGTATAGGGAGGCAGAGAAATCCAAGACAAACCGCCTGTCGTCTCTTTTTCTAATCTGCTCGCTCCATCTTGTTAACTCACCCATTATTCTGGACACAATCCTTTTGACATGGGGGCCATGTTCAATGTTTAATGCTGTTTGTTTTATATTCCTGCTTCATTTCCCTATATAAAAATTTATGATGACATTCCCTATCTTCCATAAAATATTCATAAATGTCATTACTAATAACTTTCATAGATCATCTAAATTGATCCCTCTGTCTTCTTTTATCTGTGTGGCTCAGCTTAGATCCTTTAGTTTAAAACAAAAGGCAAGCACTACATGCATTTTGTCACATATAGATAAGACGGAACAGATGAAATTTGGTGATTGCTCAGAAGTATTAAGCATGACGGCTCGCCCATCTACATCAGCCAGTCTGTTGATAATTGAAAAGCCAATTTAAACAGGCACAAATGGCAGCAGGAAAGGCAATGTTTTACCTTTTGGTTAGAACATTTGAAGCTTATTCAGTATAGATGAATGTTTATGCCAAGTGGTAAAAGCTGCAGAAAGCTTGCGTGAGTCCTCATCCGCTGGTCTGAAATGATCTTTAATATATAATTGATTCCTCTCTTCTTGACCTGCGTTCCCTATGAAACTTCAAAATGTACCATTAATCATTCACAGGGTAATTTCACTTACATGACACATGCATTATAGTACATTAAAACATATATTTCAGTAATTTAAATAAAAGATAAAAAGCAAAAAACGTGTGTCACCCTTTACTCATGTTCCACTATTCTGTTTTGTAGTAATTATTTGTCATTAATTGAGCCTTGAATTATTTTATAATCAAGAATTGGCAACTCGAAGTGATGTAGAAAATTTCATATAATTTTAACTCTTTTTTTTTTTTTCTTTTACTTTATTCAAAAGTTTTCACAAAAAAATCTGAGAAGTGTGACATTAATTTTTATTCAGGCACTTCATTAGTAAAACTATAAGCATATTTTCTGGACTATACCTTGATTTGAAGTCTGCTGACAACTTCTGACGCACCAATGTGTAGCAACAGCTACACTTTCCCAGCAAAGTGCACAGCTGAGACGCATATCCAAGTTCACTGAGAGACGTTTGAGTTGCATAGACCGGTAACACCAAGAAGGTCCAGCTGCAAAGCCATTTATATTAATCTCCATGACAAATACCAGGGCAAGGAGATGTAATAGAGCTGCTAAAAAGCCTCAACAAGTCTTTACTTTGAAAGGCAGCATCGAGAGATAGACATAGCTATCTAAACGTGTTACGGTGGAAAAATCTGATGAGTAGCACCGGTAAATTGCTCTTTATGTACCCAGCTGGGGAGTCTTTCCTCCACTCCTGCCTCATTCAGTTAGCTTTCCCCATGGCTGCAAATGGATGCTTGGTTTATGTCTACCTGTCTGTATGAATTAATATTTAACACATCAGTCAAAGAAAAAAAAAAAAACATAATGAAGAGGAAGAACAAAAAACATGTATAAGGCACAGCTGATTATAAATTGCAGGACAAATATGAGAAAAAGTGCAAATTATAACTGGAAAAATACAGTATATCCCTTTATTGTTTATACCAGCTAATAGTTTGTCCAAGAGTTGGGGTACGCCTTAAACAGTTCATCACAGGGTAACACTAATTCACAAGACGCAAACAACTATTCACACACAGACACACACAAACACATACCAAAAGACAATTACAGAGACCAATTAACCCAGCAGTCATGTTTCTGGACTGTGGGAGGAAGCTGGAGCAACTGGTGAAAGCCTACACCTGCATGGTTTGCAAACCTCTTCAGGAAGAAAGACACCAGGCAGGGATTCAAACCCACACCGTACACAGAGTCTACTAGTGTGTAATGTATTCACACTATGAACACAGATGTTCAATGCAGACCTCAAATGTTTGCTAGAGAATACCAGCAAGTAAACAGTATCATGGAGACCACAAGCCAGCAGACACATCAGGGATAAAGTTGTGGAGAAGTTTATATGTTGGATAGATAAAACAGTATTTAAAGCTTTTGACATCTCACGGAGCACTCTTCAATCCAAAACAGAATGAGTCTGGCAGAACTGCAAAACCTCTGCACTTTGGAGGGGCTGCAGAGATCTGCAGCTCCAGTGGGAAAATCTGAGAACAGAACAGTTTGTTCACTTCTCAAATTTGGCCTTTTGGCTTGCAAGCAAATATTCAGTATGTGGAGAAAACTACTCCTGCACATCACCTTGAGCACACCATCCTCTTGGTGAAACATGTTGGCAGTATCCTCCTGTGGGATGGTTTTATTCAGGAGGAATGGAGAAGCTGGCCAAAGTCGACGGGAAGATTGATTGAGCTGAACGAAACTCCCCCACAATAAAGTTTGCAGTTGCAACAAATATTTTTTGCAAAGTACTTTGTGTGAGGAATTTTTTTGTTTTTTTAATGTGTTCCTCTGAGAACACAATTTCGGTTTCAAATTGCTTCAAAACGTAACTTTAGACAAGGCTACAGCGTTGACATGAAAAAGAGAAAAATTATTAGATTTTATTTACCATCAGCTTCTGTGTTTATGAGGTCTCCAGTGGAAGGTTTTGTGGAAACGAAAAGAATTAGTTGTATTGTTCTCCTCGGCTTTTTCCGTGGATTTGCTGCTTGTCTGTTTTAATGATAGGTCTGAGCCTCAGAGTGTTCTTCTGCCTGCTGTCCGCCGCCACGACACAGAGATGAAAGATGAAATGGAGATTGTGACTGATGCAATTACGTCGCCGCTGATTGAAGGAGAGGCCAAATTATCACCGCCCTGATTGGGCTTTGTCTGGACTGAGAGCATGCCACGCTCTGATTAAAGTGTTGCAGAAACGTGGTGGGAGCGCGCGTCCGTGTCATGCATGTGTGTGGGTCTTGGCCAGTGGAAAGGCTTTGAAAAAAAATAAAATAAAAAAATAAGAACGCATTGTCATTTTGACCTTCCCACTTGAGAATCCTCCATCACAAGAGAAGAATCAAGGCAAGGTCTTCTGATTCTGATTCTATCTCACTGGAAAATGTTCTTGCTTCTTTTTTTGCTTTGTTTAAATAATAATGGTGGTAATAATAACGTATTCCTTTGAAGAAACCCATTCAGACATTCCTATTTAGCTTGTATGTCTTCATTAATTTCCATCTAGTTTTCTTTTGGTTTTCAATTTCTACTGCAGGATCTGCTTTGTCCCACTGGAGGCTCCCTTTTAGTTCCTCTTTCTGCATTCATTTTCTTGTAATGCAGGAAAACCTCACATTCTTTCCATATATTTCTCTCCATATGCATCTTTGTCTCATGACCCCCTTCTCTCTGCTACCCCGACATCCCCACAGCCACCCTGCATCCCCACTCCATCCTTGTCTTTCCTTCGTTCTCCCTCTCTCTCGGCCTGCCTCTCATCTTCTGCTCCCCTCTTGCATCACGCTCTTTCAAACAGCTTGTGTTCAGCTCAACCCCAACTTCAAACACACATTTAAAAGAACCGAAACCATCTCATGTTAGGAAAAAAAAAAAGCCCCTGAGTTGAGTCTTATTTGCCCAGCGCTTGCCACTCTCTCTCCCTTTCCTCCCTTGCTCAGTCAGTTCAGTCCTGCGTCTGTCCCGCCCCATCCAAAATGTTGTTTGTTTATCATCATTGGAGCATTCTAGCTCCAGGTTGTTGCATCAGAATTAGCCGTCTGACTCACACAAACATATACATTTGGTACGTACGTGTGCGCATGCGTGCGCAGCGGTGCTCCTGTTGGTTCATTTCTGATTTCACAGGGAGTTGGTTCGTGCCCACGGCTGATCCCAGAAGCCAGCTGTTGGCTGTAGACGGTTGCAACCTCACAGCATGGGAACCCAAAGGTAGCATACTCATCTCATCCGCTTTCTGCACAGGACGAACTTGAAAGACTTTACTTTCTCACAGCAGGAATCTGATCCCTCCATCTATCCATCCATCCCTGGCTCCTTCTCCCTCCTCGCTCCTGTTGCAGACTGTAACACAGGGCCTTTAAATAATTACACACAGAGGTCCACCAGAGCGGCTAAATGGGAAGCTGGGAAGCTTGGTAAAACTTAACCCCTTCCATGCACAGTGGCTCTTTCCTAATCTCAGAGCTGTTCCAAAAGGGGCAAAGCTGTGATCATCCATCGGTCTGTTTGCCTGCTTGTTGAATCTAGGTCTGATGTAATCCATGGGAAGAAAAAAAACATCTTTCTAGCAACAGACAAGCAGGCTAGAGATCCCCAGACTTTATCTTTTAGGGGAAATCTATCAAAAGAGGGCTTTCTGAATGGCAAGGTCTGAAAAAATGGTGGCTGATCCTTGCCTAAGGCAAATCCGAGGTCGAGTTTTTCTGTGGCTCAGTGTCATTTGATGAAGTGCAGGATCTACAAACTTTTTAGCTTTTAGTTTTGACAAAGTCAAGTTCTTGTCCAAGACAGCTTTTGTACTGACACTGTTTTGTTTACTTGTGAGTTGAAACTGCTGATTATAGCACAAGTTTCAGTTGTTTTTGTGGTGTAAAAACATGAGGCATGATAGATTTCTGAAAGTTTTTGTCTTCAAATCTCCACATGTAATTTATATATATATATATATATATTATATATTATATATATATATACTGTATATCTAAAAAAAATATGCTGTATATGCATTTGCTAAAACTTTCACTATGTTGTAGTATAGTATGAGACAGATAATCTCTGAAAAAAATTAACTACTCCATCTTGTCCCTGAGCTACTATACAGAAAACTGAAAAAGTCAACGCTCCGGGTCAAAAACAACCAGTCAGAGACAGGAGGAAGATCTTAGTGCTGTCAATAAAATTAGATGTTTTATTAAGTTGCGTTAAATTAAGAAAAAAGTCAGAATACCACTTGATTTTGCCTCAGAGTGTCCATCTGTGTGCTAAAATGCTACCATGATGCTAAAGGCTTAGGGGTAAGTGCCGACATACATTGACATATATAAAAACAAAATAAGTTAAAATGTGGGATGCTGATAGGCTCCCATCAAAGTGAACGAAATTCGAAATTTTGACAGTAACAGATTTCATTTGTTTTTAATGGTGGAAATATTGTTTTTATATTTTTCATCAGGCAAAGATCAGGCATTTTTAACAAGGGCGTGTGGATGTTTTATACCCAGTGTAGATAATAAAAGAAGTTACAGAGGCTCATTTGTTTGCTTCTCTGGTGAAGCAGCCAGAGAAACTGAACAAAGAAAGTTATACATTCGCAAGTGCTCTCCCTTTTTTCATATCACCAACAAGCACAAACCAAACACCTTACTCCTCAAACTGCAGCTTCATGTGGAGGCACTTAAAGCAGAAAAAGCAACACTCGCCCACCAAACACTCCAAACTAAGACCATGTGGAATAGCTATATATGGCACAGGGCCGTTGCTCCATCAATAGTCAAGCTGCACTTTTCACCATCTCACCTGCCAAGTGTAGGTTGCTGTGGAAATGGGTGTTAGGATCTGGCTTCGTCTCAGCTCGCACTGATAAATATCCATATGAAGGCGGCTGGTGGAGGGAGCCGAGCTCGCAGCATGTGCTCTGTTGATGCAGATGGCTACTTTCGCTGGCGTATGGGTATGGTTTATGTGCAAAGCCAATGCATATTTATGTGTTTAAACCACACTTGTGGTGGGAGGCTCCTGTGGATTTAAAAACAAGAGTTTGACTCGGAGCCTAAGTGAGTGTCAGGGGGCTATAAAGGGCATTGGCTTAGGAGGATGAGGATTTCTATTCATGGCTTTATGGCTTAAAATGCCTTCATTTTTTTGTCAATGGAACTTCAGAAATGTCCAAAATAAGTAACTGTAGACAGGATCTTTTTATTTTTATGGTTCCATACAATGAATTGAAAAATATGGAACTAGATTTTGTAAGCATTATTAAATATCACATTTTATTTTAACCTTATGATATAACTTAGAAGTCTGTGGAAGGGCTCTTTTATGACTAAAAACTAAATACTTCTGATTTAGTTTATTGTGCTCATAATCTTCAGGTGAAAAAATGTTTGAAGTGCTGGACGTCAAGGCAGTTTGAAAAACAAACAAAAAACATGAGTACCATCATTCCAGCTCAAAATCCATTACCTTCAGTGTGACTTGACAGGAGTCTAAACTCAGATTAACTCGTGGTGCAGAACCCTCTTTTATAGCCACAGGCTCCGCCCACAAAAAGACAAAACCAAAACAAAAAGAAAAGGAAAGTGATGTTTTCCTGAGAAAGATTAATTACTAGGAGCTTATTGCAGTTTTTTTCTGAAATGCTATGGCGTGTTTGTCTGATTAAAATAAAAGTTGTCATAACTGTCATTTAAGCCTCCAAAACATTTAGTACTTTATGCTCGTCATTCTTTCTAACAATTGCAATTTCAGAACCTGCATTCGTTGCTTACATACAATTTTCTGCAGTTTTATAAAATTTGCTTGTATTTCTTCACATTAAACTGCATATTTTTTTTACGTTCACGTGCTCCTGTTTAAAGTAAATGATTCTTGAAAGTGGAGAACATTAACGGGCCGAACATGGGATCATTTCTCATGTCTTTGTTGCTTTTGTATTCATCTTTTTTCAAGTTTTTCATATTTGTTCAAAGCAGTTTAGTGTTGCTTCAGTGGTTCATGTAAAATGATGCTTCACTGCATCTTTTGTCTACAAGCAGTAAAATAACTCAGATGGTTCTTCCTGTTTCTTTCCCTCTCTGTGGCATTATGTGTCCCACCGACTGGAGCGCAAAGTGACCAATCTGGGCACACTTTGAAACTGATGTGAGCGCATATATCTATTTGAACAAACTGTAATTTGATGTGTGTGCGTTTAAATCTTATACATGCTCTCTCTCTCAATAAGCGTTCTCGTATGCGCCCAGCCAACTCTCACACCGCACCACAAGGAAACTGGAAACAGGGCTGCACAGGAGATTTATCTTTTTCTTAACCAGAAATGTTACATTTGTATTAATTATATTAACATGCTTTACATACCTTTACATACATACATACTACTTTTATTTAAGTATGCTCTTATCATAAATGTTATAATTGCTTTGATTTTTCACAAGCCAGATATTTTGGTGGCCCCAGGCTCTTGGTGGACCAATGTGCCATGCATCGTGTGTGTGGGTGGAGCTACGGCACTGTCAACCACTACATTATCTACTCTTTTGTGATTTATGACAGTCAGTCCGCTTCAAAGATGTAATGTTCATGTCCTCATAGTTGTTTTGGAAAATATTGCAGCAGACCAGTAATTAGCTGATCGGCTATATTGATACACCAGGCAGGTTACAGCAATTACATTTTGTGTAGTGATGCAGATGTTGTTCAGCTGAGAAAGAAATACCCACAGATATAGGATTGCATTCCACAGAAATAACAATGATAATCTTTAAGTATCTCAAATAATTATGTGCTTATCTTGTGAAGCATATTGGTCTACCATATTGCTTGTTTTGTATATATATATATATATATATGTATGTATGTATATGTAATTGACATCGACAACTAAAATAGGGGGTCCTGAGGTGCAGTCTGTTTCTGACCCAAGCAATTTCTTTTGTATACTGATATCTGGCCCAGGGTGAACTCTGGCTCAGCTTTACCCTAAGCCTGTGCAGGGTAAGAATATTTGCTCCAAATTTACTAAATAGTTCATGGTGCTTCTGCTGTGTAAACTTTCTCCAGAATCCCTGCAGTCACTATGTTCTTGACCCATTGTTAGCCTTTCTCCACTTGGAGGAGAGATCCACTTTTCCTCAATCCCGCTTTTTATTACAGGTGTGCTAAATTGCTATTACTGGAAATAACTTCACAAACTGTTATTTCAAAAAAATATCAAAATATCCCATTAGGATTAAAGCATGTAACCAAGCACGCTGCAGTGGTACTGTTCTTGGTTGTCACTCTTAATTTAGATTAAGTAAAATACCTCTTTAGAATCTCATAATAAATGTGCCAAGCTGCAATCAAGGTCTTTTAAGCACTTAATATAGTATAACCACAAAGGAGCTTGCAGACTTTGATTGCAGTGGTATATTAATGGAGTGCGTACTACTCCCTCAGTACTTCCGTATTGACCATGCAGTGTATACAGTACAAGGCCACAACTAATCAAATTCTCTCCCTTTTTCTCTCCCCTTTGCCATTGCCTGTGGTGCATTTTCAACATCAGGTAAGAAATTGTTTTATCATTCCACCAATCAATAGTAATATGGCCCATAGCTAGCCTCTCTCCAGCACCGTCCAGCCATAGATTTAGATGTGTGCAAATGGCAGAAGTGATTTTTTTTACTCCAGACACCAACAATATTATCAGAGCCCGGGTGGAGTAGCACAATAAATCCAAATCTTCTTCTTTGTTTGGATCTTTTATCAAGACTGATACTTCCTATGTAATGAAAGCTATTTGGCAAGAGCTGTCACTATGTGCCGTTCTGGGAGGGAACAAAAGATGCTGTGGTTCATGGTGAACACAGCTCAGTGCTGGGCTCAGGGCTGCTGTGTTGCTGCCGCCTCTGTTGGGTCCTGCAGCACTCAGCACTCCTGTGACAGCTCACCCCCCCACTATATGACAAATTGTGGGGCACAAAGCAGGCTAACTGGGAGGTAATGCCTGTTTTGTCCATTAGTAGGCCAGGCCACCGTATTAGGACCAGACTTTGACTTTGGATCTCTCTCAGTTTCATTCACAAAAGCTGCCTTTGTTCAAAAATGGATGCAAATTCACCTCTAATAATGTAAATACATTGTTTACTTTATCTTTCTACTCATTTAAAGTGCTATATCAGAGTCATCGCGCAACATCTTTCTTTTGTCTGATATCTTTCAATGGATAAACACATTGGTTTTCCCAAGAGAGACACATATAACAAGTAGCTGTCACTTGTAACAAACTTGATAAGTAACTTTGAAAATTACTTATCAAAGTTGGGCTTTAAGAGGGAATGTTGTTCAAATATGGCAAATTATATATTGACAAAAAATGCCAATAGCACCGTCTCACTGTTGAACAGGCTGTCACATTTTGTAAGTGTTGTGCAACTTGTCGCCTTAGTAACACATCTTGTCTTAAAAACACCCCACCTACAGTGACTCAGTTCTTGTGAAGTCTTTTCATGTATCACTGCTTTTGCAAATTCAATGAGTGAGAATTTACAGTATCATCAAGTACAGTATTTATACTGTCGACAGACCTATACATATCCATGCTGAATGTCACGGAAGCACATGTGAACTTTTATTGCCTTGTGTATGGCAGCAACAGATTACTAATTCATGAAGATAGTTTCAATAAAGGCAGAACTGCATACAGCATTTTGATTTAGCTCAAATGGCTGAACTTGGGGTGAGCTTTGCAACATGTTGAGGTAAGTGTTCTAATATATGGAACACAAGATAAGCCATAGATTCATTTGTTAGGCCCAGTGAGGTCACTAAAGAAAGATTATAACATATACATGATTTTTTTAAAATTTGTCCTTCCACGTTTAGTTCATACTCTCTTTTATCAACAGTTGGCAACATTGCAAGTTCTCTCTATAGATTCTCCTTGCAGTCGGCTGGCAAGCTAAGCCCAGTCACTATCCATCTTTTCTGTCTCTTATTTGCTCAGTTTCAGCCCTCCCCAACTCCAAGAGCTTTTTTATTGTAGTCACTCACACTCTTTCTCTCTCTATCCTAACTAAGGGCTCTCAAAGGGCCACAGCCAAACTGCTGGCCCTGTCTGTCTATTAATAAATGGCATTAACTACGAGGCCCTTCAGGGACTATTCATTTTAAAGATGAACTACCTTAAAGTACAACACAATGCCATCTCATTTTTACTGCTTTCTCATTACTGCTCAGGGCGGCTCAAGACTCATCACTGACCCTCCTTCTCCCACCCCCTTATCCAACCATCCTGCTATCTTTTCATACCACTGTAACCTGCAACAGCCACGTCATTCTTTTGTAAAATCAATCACAGATGCAGGAAAAACCCTTTTTGAAAAAAAAAAAAAAAAAAATAAAAAAAAAATATATATATATATATATATATATATATATATATATATATATATATATATATATATATACAGATTATTAGCTTTGGAAAATTTCCACGACAGCTTTAGTTTGACATTTGACTTGTCAGAGCCTCAGTTCTTAACTCTTCAAAATGCAGTTATAGCAAATGACATGTTTTATGCTTTTTCAAAATGACCATAATAATCAAGTTTATTGTGAGTGGCATAATATGCAGGACCATGGCTGTGTCGTTCCTTGCAATTACGGTTATATGGGGAGCAGCCTGTATCTGCACAAAAAGCTGCTCTGGCCAATTTACTGTGATCCATGACAATAGGCCTTTGCTGCCTTCATAAATTGTGAAGAAGATAACACATAGAGCACATTCTTCACTCTCATTATAGTCAGTCATACAGTATTGGGTTTCATTCCCACTAATTCATTGATTTTTCTCCAATCATTATCAAAGACAAAATTAAAAATTTGAAGTTAACAAAATATATATTATCAATAGATGATAATCATTTGCAGTATATTGTTTTGACAGCTTTATTTTTTACTATAAGCCATTTTTGTTTTGCTGCATAAAAGATGAATTCAGACGTGTGGAGGAATTGTGCTCACTTTCCTCCTGTGTCTAAATGTCAAAATATTTGTCCCGGGATTGTTTCAGAATCCTGGCAAACGGGAGAAGCCAAGGTTTGAAGTAGTAGAGGAACAGCCTCATTATACTCAGCAAGCCTGCACAGTTATTCTGTATGAAGTGGAGATAAAAGCAAGAGAAAAGCTGAGAGCAAGAAGAAATAAAGAACATGTAGGGGGGGAAAAAAATGAATGAGGCTGAAATAAAAGATGGAGCTTGAAGGAATAGAAGTCTGGAAAGAAAAGGGGGCTGGATCAAAGGGAAAAAGGGGGAGAAGGAAGGAGGGAGGGAAGGGAAGTACCATGCATTTCTAAAAGCAGAAGCAAAACATAAAATGAAGGAGATCAAATTAGAGCAAGAGATAGGGACTCTACCGGTGTGACTGGTTTATCAGCTGAGCTTAATGGTTTAAAGTCTCTGTCTCCCACTCTTTCTGTCTGAAGTCCCAAAGACAATTTCAAATTACTTCACGCTGATATGGTTAACGTTAATTAAAAGCTGAATGCTCTAGACCGTATTGTGTGCTCATGTTTGAAGGATCATTTCGATTTCTCTTTATTCTTTTCTTTCTCCTTTATTGGGGCCCTGACATATCTGAGTATGTTTTACTGTATGTACAATATGCCTTTTTGTACATATTAGAAATTGAAAAATCCATTTTCCATACCTGCCCATCATTGCAGGGTCTCTGTAGGGGTAAGGAGGGATTCATCTGCAGGGGTTATTGGGCAATGGGGGCTGCACACCCTGAACAGGTCTCAAGTTCATCCCAGCGATATTGAAATTGCATTTAAAAAATCTACTTCACATATTAGTCTGCTGCCTGTATTCAATGGGTTAAGGTTTGATTTGACCATCTATTTAAGGTCCTGTGTTGCAGATGCTTTCATCATTATCATTGAAGCAATGCACAGACCCATGTTTTTCCTCACTGTTCAAAGACCTTTCTCCAGCTGCTTCATTGCTTTTCAGATTTATCTAGATGTTTGAAAAGACAGATGCCTACTTTTGAGTCAAGAAAAAGATCACTCAGCTTTTTCACTGACATGCACCAGTCACAGTTTCTCTAATTAGTCATCTGGTGTCACCTTGCCTCTCGCTAAACAGTTTATACACGGTGAGTGTAAATGTATAACTGATATGTTATCCTACATTTATGCTGGCTTTGTAATTCCCAGATGTGACAAAGATTAATGAGGAAAAAACCAAAACAAAATAGGCCAAAAATATTTAGCACACTCTGGGATTGCTGTTGCTGTGTAATACTGGGCTATTTTTTACTATGCATGTATGTGTAGCCAAAGTGAAAGCTATGTTTGGAGCTTTCATCCATAAGGGATGATTTGACACTACTAAAAGCTTTCCCGACACACAACTGCAACTACAGCTACCATAGCTGCCTGTCTTGACATTCTATCATGTTCATATCCCAATGCATTGAATATGCAATCAAATTGCTCCCCTAGTAGATGAAATGGCATCCAGTTGACTCTCGTATCTTCCACATGGATGACATGAAGGTTCCTCATAGTCTGTGTGCGTGGGTGTGTGTGTGCGAGATGAGCAGGTTGTGTGAACCCCTGGGATCTGCTCTGTGATGAAACATTGAAGAGGAGTTGCCAGAGGAGTGTATTCAACACAAGGTTGTAAAATTAAATGCTGCAGAAGCAATCTCCACTCACGGAGAACTATTACCTTCATTACCCCCGTAGCTCGGTGCATCAAAGTTTGAATTTTGTTTAAAATAGATGATATATCATCATTCTTCAGTAATGGGAGGGTCATAACAGTTATTTGCATAGTTGATGTATTCTTGCTGCCTCCGCAGGATGCTAGCAGATAGCATTTTGAGATTTTTTTTTTTTAAACCTCATTGTATATTAAAATGTGTAGAGCTTGTACAATATGTTCAGTGCCCACATATTAAATTAAGATAAACCGTTTGCATTAATTGTACAGTATCTTTGCTAAATCCAGTGATTAATGCTATTCTTTGCTGATTCAGTCCTTGCTCTGATTTATGAGCACTTTTACAGCTGATCATTTTCGGCATATGCATTGTTCATTGTGAGGCACTGTGCAAGAAATTATTTGTACAGCATTTGTGTTTGTGTGAACACAGGCTGCACACGCGGTGAGCAGAGATCGAAGGTCCATAGATGTGTGATTTGGAAAGAGAGTGAGGCGGCATTTGTTTAGCTAATCAGGCAAATGAGTGTCATAAAGGAAGCTGGAGGCTTCATGGGGAAACCGCTGAGTGGAGTCCTGTCCTTTGGGAATAGGCAAATTCACATGCCACATTGCATTTCAGCAACTAAATGTTGACTGATACCTTGACTGACCAAGGTTACTAGGACAAGGCAAAGCCCACTGAGCAGGGTCACATTGACCGTTCCTGCAGTTTAGGTGCACCTCTGAATTGAAATTACAACTGCATTCTGTATAGCAAAGCATCACTAGTAAATGTATTAACATAATTTTCCCTAAAGGCCACACTGTCTAAGAGTTACGTGAACATTTGAAATTGCCTGGATTATGCCAATATCAGCAAAATAGAATTGTATTTTGTAGTCAATTCTGATGGTGCTGTAGTTTTGGTGCTCTTCAAATACCGAACAATGGCGCCCTCCAGACCATCTTACCAAAATGCTAAACAATGTTTATCACAATTTGATACAAATAATTTCGAGCAATCTGCTGGATTGTTCATTTCAGCTGCTTAGTCAGGCGTAGCAACAATGCAACGGAGAGCGTTGCAAATATGTACTTGGGGAGCTGCCAGCATGTTGTGGGTATGAATAAGTTATAAACTTTACCATCATGGTGGGTCCTGCTTTAAATCTGTGACACAGTCTGTGGAAATTGGCATGGGTCAAACCTCATCAATGAGCTTTTACTGCTGCTTTCATGCTCAACATTTAGTGTTCAGACATCCTGTGAACTGCACAACCATCCAAGCCAATGTTTTGAACATGCACAAAACATTTTTAGGAAGACATTTGGTGTATGTAAGTAACTGGGAACTTTCCCTTTCCATCACATATGATACCAGTTGTCAAAAAGGAAACAAAAATGCGTGTGCTTAGTCAAAATACCAGACCTGATGATACATATTGTATACAATAGATGTTGAGATATCTCTGCGTCTTCAGGTGGTAAACCTATTATCTATACATTTTGGAGCATAAGAATCACTGGTGTCGGTCTTCTGCCTGGCGCACATACCAAATCCCCAAGGAAAGGAGCAGGTTAATCAGAGATGTTGCTCTGAATTACAGCTTCACAGCCTGTCACACCCACCTTTCTCACCGTGGCTCGCGTTGGCCTGCCATCCTCTGTGGCGTCTCGGCACAAAGTCGCTCAGCAGTAATGGAAATAACTGCCGTGTAATAGACTTTTTTTGTCGTATCCACCGGTGTCAAAGTAGTGTTGGCTCTTTGTGACATGGCTATTGATTCCTGATTGGGCCTGCTCACTAGGGAGGGTTAGGGAGATGGGGAGAGAGCTGGAAGGGCATCCTCTAGTTTGCTCAGAGAGAAAGGCTAGAGGGTAAAGAGCAGGCTGCCACAGAGTTTGGTATCGTCCAGAAAGTAAATGACTCATGATTAGAAAGATCCCATATTCTGTCATGCACCACATCCCATAAAGGGTCAGAGCTCAGGTTGCTATTACAGGGTCTTCATTACCACAATTAGGCAGAGGTGCTGTTGGGTGTCTTAATGGGTGACAGCACATCCAATTTCCCTCTGTGTATCCTATTTACCACCAAATGATTGGGGAAAAACAGACTCCATTAGACATTCTGAAAACACTGTGCTGGTGCTGCCATGTTCACTGTCAAAAAATAACCCTAAAAAAACGACAGCAATAAAGAACACAAGAGCCACAAATTTGCTGCCGGAAAACAGTTCAGTCACTTCCTTTTTTCTTTATTTGGACATTTGGATTGCAAAAAGTTTCAGAGACAATAGAGTTGACTAAATAAAAAAATAAATGAAAGGAGCTAAGCCTAATCTAATACTCTATGTGAAAGCCTGTCAAGGGAACGGGGGCTCAGGGGGAAATATTGTGCATGTGAAAGGCCATAGGAGGATTAGAGTAAAAGGCCAGACAGGCAGAGAGAGAGGGAAACATAATAAAGGCTGTGCAGCTGTTCAAAAGATGACAAGGGAGGACAAAACACAAAGGGAGGGAGAGGAAGAAGAAAGAAATGAGTGAGATGTTGCAGGAGGACTAAAGGGTGTTTTTCTAGGTACTAAAGAGACTTTTTTTTTTGATGTACGGTTCTGTTGAAAGACTATAAGCAGTTAACACCTTCTGGGTGATGACTCTTTTGGTCTCCAGTTTGTATGAATTTAGAGACTGAATCTGACAGTCAGTCCAAGATAAACCAAAGTGGACTTCCCTTACCTTAAAACAACTCCAATCTGAAAATGACTTTATAGTACAAGTTTAAAGAGTTAACCATACGGACATCTTGTACATTATTATTGAAGATTATATAATTGTTAGCTAAAGTTACTATTATGCAGCTTTAATGCAATTTTATTGTACCATACACATCTGCTGCTTTGACACTTGTATTAATGTATTAATAGCTGTAATGAATGCATTGGGCAGTTATTTGCACAGAAACTGTAGGAAAGATGTGGTGCACCACCAATGATCTTCCTGTGAAACTAATGTGAAATCTAAAACATTTCTCTTTAGAATAGCTGTTTGATATGAAAGACATACATGAAAATACTAGTGATCTAGTGAATGACATTCATTTTACAGTCAGTCTTATTGGAGAAAGTTTACATGTAATGTTCTAAGTACACCTCATCGCTCTTCACTATAAATATTTCCTCACTTCAAATGTCATAGCGATTTGAACGGTCCATAAAATAGAATTTGTGTGGACTGCAATGATGTTTCTGAGACGGGACTTGATTTAAGAAGGTAAAAAGCCTACTTTGTTCTCAGGGAAGGCAAACTAAATATTAAGTCCATAAAACAGAACAGATTGGATATGGGCGATCATTTCCAAAAGGCTCAAGTAGGAGCACATTCAACTTATCGTCTTAATTTAGAGAGGGACTGCAGGATTCAATCTGAACAACGCAGAAAGCATGAGCAGACAAGCACAAAAAAAAAACAAACAACTACGTCACATGGAGGCAGCCATGTTCTACAGGTATATGAACAGGAAGGTTGAGCTTCCTGTGGTTGGAAAATATAACTCAATTCACTTTGCACCTGATTCCTTTCAATGCACCAGTTGTGGTCTTGAGCTATGGCTTCAGAACAGGACCTCTTTTCCATTGTGGGGGCTCTAAGTACTTGTTAATGCCCAGGAGGGCATAATGGTGCTAAAGAGGTAAAGCAAGCCAATCAGTAAGTAACACACCTTTGATTTAACACTTTAACACTGAACAGAAGCATGGTTCTTCTGCCACGCATTCAACTTGGTCTGATGCCTATTCTAGACAGGTCTGGTGAAAAAGAGCTGCCCTCCTGATGACCCTTCCCCTCTTCACAAAGGTGGAATTAATATGCAGCAGGAGTATTTCTTCTGTTCTCTTTAGCACCTAATCAGACTTTATTCAGATCTGCACAGCTGTAGTTTATGTATAATGCAGTATTAATTGCTTCTTCAGTAGTCATTAATAAAGGGCTGACTGGCCTTTGAATAGGCGATGATGCAGAAGCGTGATGAGGTATGCCAGCGACAGAGGGCAAGAAACATAGCTTGTCATCTCCTACAATCTATATCCTTGAAATTGTTATTTATTTCCTCATTATGGGTTGTGTTATGATGTCAGAGAGGACAATGGAGTGAAACGCTGTAATAGCATTCGCAGCTGACTTTCAGTTTTGAAAGTTTCCAAGGCTCGCAGGAGGCCCCAAGTGCCCTCTGTAGAGTTCTATTGAAATATTTGTTTGCACGGCTCAGTGGCATTTAATCTCCCATTGTTCATCAGTTTCCGCTTGATTTATTTCTTCACCTTCGCCTATTTATTGAATTTAATTACACCTCAAATCCCAATGCAAACCTGCTGCCGTTAAGGGCTGAGGGAGGCAGGGATGGAGAGAGAGAAAAGAGGAGGGGGCGGGAAGCAAGATAAACCTTGACTCAGAGGAATCAAACAAATAACCACCTCCTTCCAAAGGTGTGCAATATGCGCTTTCTTTTAGTTCCAGAAAATTCATGTGAAGATAAACACACATAAATTAGATGTGGAGGTCAGAACATCAGCCTGAGAACAGCTCAGTTAGACACACATCCTTTAAAATCCTGGCAAATGATCTGCAGGCTGTCTGCAGACTCACTAACCACATAAAATATCAACCAGTTAATTAGGTAGTAATTGTGTAATGTGCTCTTATTTTTATGTGCCATGCAGTGGCCATAAAGAGGCCAGCGTAAAAATGGCTTGGAAGGAGGCAAGTGGTGTAGCATCAATCCATTTCAGGGCAACAATCTGAATAAGGAGGGTTGCATATATTTCTTTTTTGAGGGGACAACAAACTGCAAACATTACCATGGTTTCCTTCAGAACCTTTACCCTTCCCCTTTGTATACATTTTCCTGTTTTGGATCATAAGATTGGTTTTATCTGGCTTCATCATATTCACCACTTATAACTCATTTAGCATGAGTTAATGCTAAATGGATCTATTTCAACCTAAATTATGTTAAACTAAATATATATCTCAGTACAATGACTGACGGCATATTGCTTTACCATAACAACCACTTTCTGTCTGAATGTGAAGTGATGGGATTTTTTTAACTTTGTTTTTTTCCTTAAGTTTAGACTGGAGTAGTCAGTGATTCTCAACTGGTCTGGCTTTAGAATCCACATTTTACCTGAATGACCCAAATAGATCTTTTTTTAAAATCTCCACAATTTACTGGATGAAAAGATGCTGCAGTTTGAACCTGAAGTTGTTGAATAGACTTTCACAGTATGCTAACACACACACACGCACACACACACGCGCACACATGTTTAATGAATAAACGAAAAACACCAGCAGGCAGGGATGCCAGAGAGGGAATTATTTCCTTTTACTCTCAGCTGCATTTTGATCACAACCAAAGCACTTCAGCCTTTTCATAACAGATACAACAGTTCTTTTATGCGCAGATATAAAATAATGAAGCCGAGCTACTGGGAATAACTTTCAAAAAGACTCAAAATATATAGCTTCAGCTGCGTAGCCACTTACTAAATATCACAAAGAATGTCCTATTAAAGCTACAATATTCTGTCGCCTATTAGGGTCACTTTTGGGTCCAACCCACCAGTTGGAAATAGCTGCAGGTGCATGCTGGGGCAAGCTGGTATGAACAGGCTCTGTAATCGTATGTCAGCCATGTTATCATATTTGGCGGGGGATACAATGGTTTGAGACTAAACATTTTAAGAGTTTGTAAGTCAGCTTAATGACCAGACCACATTTAGTAAAAAACTGCTCCAAATGATCCTCAGTATTTAATAAAATCTGGCTATTCCAGTCCACATTGGCCTGTTCTACAGATCACTTCCAAGTAGTTTTGCTGTCTTTCTGCACACAAAATGCAAACATATTGCTGCAATTGTACAGATTACAATGAAACTGGTTGCAAATATGTCAGTAGAGTGGGGGGTGGGGGGGGACAAAACGTTACAGATGTATTGTTCGGACTGAATAGCTCCATATGTACATGATGTCCCCACATGCATGTGTGCTGCTTAAAAACATGTTTATGGGAACCTTTAACCTGATTGGATAAGAATTAAAAAATAACATTGCGAACAAATACACTGACCATGTTTCATGTTGCAAACTTTATCTATATTTGGTTTGATTTAACAAAAGAAAAGGTCTAGTTGAGAGCTTTACAACTATCTGATGACTGACAAACTTGTGTTTAGCTTCAATGTGCACAAAACCTTCAGAAAGGCTTTGGACAGTTTTGTTGAATATAGCAGAAAGCAACACTGGATGACACAGCAAGACTTTGAACGGACTGCGAGATTAATCATGTTGTTTCCTCTGGTGCTCCTAAGAGTGTGAACAATGTCAAAAAGTTTACATGTTAGAGAAGAGATGTGCATGAAGCTTTCCATCTTGGATATGCAAATGAGTTGTTTCATTGATTTGTGTCTGTCTGTGGAAGCCAAATTAAAGTCTCTACAGACAGAACATACCCTCCTCTGACATCCCACTGTGTGTATTCAGGTATCTCCATGTGCTTCGTCTCCTGAGGTGGGTTAGATATGTCCTGTCTGCCACTATGTTTTTGTATGTGTGCCTGAGCCAAAGGGTTGTGTGCGTAATTGTGAGTCAGAGCTGTGCGCCGCCATGCTGCAGGGCCAGCAGTGCACAGCGGCAACGCAGAGATGTGACAGTGATGGCTCTGTAGCCCCGGGCCTCAGCTAGGAGGCCTGAGACACACCCACGCTACTGACCTTCACTGTCACCACTGCAGCAGGCAAACGTGCACACACACATACGCATACACTTGCAATGCAAAGACATGTGCATGTGCACACTATTCAGAGTAGTCCAAATTACATGCTGTGGACACACTGGCACATACATACAAACAGGCATTCAGATAGTTTTCCACCTACACTACACGCCTGTTCCCCTCTGTTTTCCACTTCTCTCCGTGAGTCAGAGCTTATCGGGCAGGGCACAATGATTCACCAGCACTGTGAGTAAGCTGCTTTCTGCATCCAGCTCTGTCTCTCAGACCAACTCCATGGACTCATTCTTCATTATCATCCATACTCACCCTCCTCACCCCAACCATATCCCCGTTTGCCTTGCTCTGCACGCTCCCCTTTCGAAGCCTCTGCTTCTGTTTTCACACCATGTACACAGTGTTTTTTTTTCTCCCCTTTTTCTTCAATTTGTTCTGTTTTGTGTCTGAACATTAAAAACGATGCCCGCAGCAGCAAGTGCGAGGGCAATGATGAGGAGGAAGAAGATGTATGATTTAAGGATGCTGCACTTGGGTCTACACAAGGTTATAATGACTCTCCTTGGCCTCCTGGCTTTCACATAAATATTTATGCCTAGGGTGGTGAGCCTACAGGACATCATGTTCTGTGCTTGGTTCCTCTGTCAAATCAGTTGTCAAGCTGAAGCACAGTGTGCATAAGTATGCATAAGGCAGATGGGGGAAATTATAAATTTAACTACAGCTACAGCCATGCACTTGTGAACTCACGTGGTTTCAGACTTTCTGAAGTCTCACAGTTCCTGCCTACACTGTGCCTTGGCTATTATGATTGTTGTTGATTTTATTCTTACACTCCTCTTTTGTGTGTTTTGCTCAGCATAGCCAAATGCAGATGAAAGAGACTGTAATTCACACTTTGAAAGATTGATAGGATTTTTGAAATGTAAAATCGATCAAAATCCCATTTACATTTAGACATTTAGAATTCATCGACATATTTAATACATAATACTGTATAATGTTGAGTGCCATATCGGTATGCATTTATGCTGCTTGTTTTACCAGTAAAATATGATATTTAAATTATACATAGCCCAACACCCCAACTATCTCTTTCAGTTATTTGTTGCTTAATTGACTCCAGTTTTTATGGAGAAAAAAAAATATGTCACTCGAACAGAAACTTGAGGTGTGACATGACAACATAAAACTAAGAATCATACAGACTTGCGTGTGTGTGTGTGTGTGTGTGTTTTTTTTTTTCATGGACAGAATATTATGCACTGCAGCACAAATCTTTTGATGGTACACAGGAAAAGAGAGAAGGATCTGCGATAATAGGACACAGGAGAAGGGAACAGGTTGTAATGGGGCAGACAGGAGATTTGATTTTCTGTGAACAAGTGTGTTTATGTGTGTGTATTATAAGTTTTCTTATCCAGTGGAACAAAATTATATCCACCAACATATGGAGAAAAAGGTGTTGCCTTTTGGTCTCCGTGTAATGTAAGTGTGTTTTCAGATGCTCAGAAAGTGGAGAAAAAGACAATCCTATAAGAGTACACACTAGTTAGACTTGTAGAGAAAAAAAGTAATAAATCATATAAAAAACCTCCACGTTTTTAACGTAATCCTGTTTTTATTTTATGTTCTTAGGTTTGAATTTAAAATTATAATCTTGATTGCACCGAACTTAATCTTCTTGCATTTATGCTTTGAATTTCAAATAAATCTTTGGAAGACATGGAAATGAGGAGAAAATTACATAATCTAATCCTGATTATGTAATCCAGATCCTGATGACGGGATTTTTAAACGATCTTAACCTTGACTAATCTTAAGTATTGTTACCTGAGTGCCTGCCTTCTTTTGCACGGCTTGCAAAACTGTATTGCATGACATGGACTTTCTTTTGTCACATTCACACAAGACACTTTTGGTTTACTTTAAACGAACCAGAGTTTATTTCCCCTGTTGAGCCAGACCTTTTGTGCATTTGTGAATACACTCAAGCAAATTCTGGTGCTAGTCTAAACTAATGGACCAAAACTGAAATTAAAATGTCTTTTAAACCTCCACCATGTTTTGTTTATAGAGCAGGAGAGAAAAATCTTTTGTAAGTTGAATGTTTTAAAGCACTTTAAATCAAAGTTTACAGGATCTGTGACAGCGTTGGCTTAGCAGTTGAGCAAACTGCTCCATGTAAAAGATGTTGTAAGTAGATTTTATTAAAGATATAGCAATATATAAGCGTGGGTGTGGTTAAAGGAACAAAACATATAACTAGTGAAGTATTTTCAGAATATTATAACAGTGTTATTAACTTGATGCAGCATGTTGAAACTGTCCTACAGAAACTCTAAGAAACTCTGATATGAACCACAACTTTCTTTACTGTCTCTGTTAAATGCAAGAAAGAATAAAATTGCCTAATTATAACATTTTGACCTTAATTGATTCAATTTCAGCAACAAAAGCCCATTCAAACATGATTAACTAACAAACGCAGTTCCAGATATCTGTCTACTGAGACAAAACTTATGCACATTGCACTATTGTGTTTACATTATCGAGTTTGTATTCTCTGGACATGGCCATGCTTCTCTCAGCACTCTAACCCACCATATATCAAGCCCATGTACCGCTATTAGATCTTTCTGTGACATCTGATTTACACACCCTGCCAACACCCCAGTGGGACTGTCCCCTGTTCCTAGAATAAGCTCCAGTTTTTATGAAAAAAAAAAAAGTCACTCAAACAGGAAACTTGCAGATAAAAATGCACTTCATGTGTTTGCACTATGGACTCTGTACCTGGAGCTAAACATTTCTTTCAGTTGCCATGATTTACATGCAAGCCAATGCTGAAGGAAGATATTAGATAATTAGCTACTAAAACATCTGTCTGTGTGTGTGCGGGCGTGTGGGGGTGTGCGTGTGTGTGTGTGTAAGAGGGATTGGAGAGGAAGCATGTTTATTTATGTGCATGTGTTTGGATATAAATATATTCAGAGCAGGCCAACTTAAAATGAATATATTTCTACTTGTCAATCCCTGCTCCAGTGGCTGCAGGGAGAAGGTGAAAAGGTGAGCCCTCTGCTTTATTCCAATCTGCACTCCGGTGGATCAGGGGCTCGCTGTATGTGGAGTGTCGGTTCAGCCATTCACAAAGCACTGAGCAATGAGGGGTGGGGTGAAGCCTGTTGTTTGCACATCCTCTCCGTATGGATAATGATGTGATGAATGGAAAGCGGGAGAGAGTGGGAAAAAAGAAAGGGAGAGAAAGATTTCAAGGCTAATGCCTGGGGGGATGTCAGACAAACTTGTATATGTGTAATAACCGTGGAGGTTAAAATGCTACACTGGCACTAGAGATGGCTGCCAAATATTTTGACATCCACTCTACCTCCTCCGCACAGCTGCTGCTGAGGTGGAGGAAGAGAAAGATGATTTAGAGCGGAGAGGAAGAGAGGGAGATAGATTAATGTGAGTGAAGAGAGGAGAGAGCGCAGAATGTGAACGAGTGTGGGCTATGGACGAGTTGATGTACAGTCAGCTAGCGAGAAAGAAAAAGAAAACTGCCTGTTTTTTTTTTTTTGTTTCTTTTCTTTTTTTATATGTATTATTTATTTATTTTTTTCCCCCGCCTGCGATGCCTTGACTGTCTGTTTCCCTTGATTTCTCTCTCCCGGCGCTCCATGCCCGAGGATGCATCCACGCCGCTATTCGTTTCAAGGTTGTTTCTAAATGTGACTGATGCGTACAGGCGGCGTGCTGTTTGCTTTGCTTTCCTTCACTACGCCTGTGCGATAAAAAAGGACTGTCACAGCATATTAAAAGTGGCACATGTGCACACAACCCCGATGATGCAGATGGACGTTTGAGATGGTGCCGCTTCCACTGTAACCTCATCCTGGGTTCAATTCGTCTCTGTCGGTGTTCCTCCTCCTTGAGTTTTTGAACATTGCTCCAAAACTCTGTTAGGGAGCTGCAAGATGGGTCATTTGATGCACTGCGTTTATTACCAATTGAAACAGGCAGGGAAATTACTTTTGCAGCAGATGCAATAGGCTTTGTTTGTGTGCATGTTGTGTGCGCGTGACGCCTTCATAACCCCCCCAGGGGCTGTATATATAGATTGTGTCTTTCATCTCCTTTTTATTCTGGTGTGTATGGATAAATAACTCCTGTTCCCTTTAGATTAGCTGTGACCTTTTCACCCTCTCTATATGCACCTAGCAGGCACTTACAGCTCTTATGCAGTGATTGCATTGTGAATCCTTCATTGTAACAAATGTCAACTTCATTGATTGGCCATCTTTGCCCAAAATAACAGGCAGCTCGACTCGGTAGGGGAAAGGGGAAAGAGATGGGGCGACGCTGCTACTGGCATGGGGTATTCCAGCTGTGTGAAATGTTTAACATGAGAGACTGTGGAGAAAACAGAAAACCTTACTCATTAACTTCAAGTCCACGGCCCCAGATTTCATGGATTAATCAATGCTAACCTACTTTATCAAAGACACTTATCTTCCACATACAGAAATCTATGCATGTCCCTGGTAAAGGGGTCGATAACAGGAAATATTTCACATTGTCCACCCTTTTTTTTTCTTTCCTTCCCGTCGCTAATTCTCCTTCTCTCTTCTTCTCTCCCCACCACCCCTCCTCTCTGCCTCGCTCTGTCACTACATCTGTGTCTCTTCTTTTGCCTAAATGTCCTTGGGATTGGAGTGTGCGTGTGGAGAAGGGAGGCCCATATCAGATAACTTATTGGTTCATTTTGCCCATCTCTTTCCGATAATGTGTAACATTACCAGTGTTATTAGATGGGAGATTAATGGTGCTTGGCCCTGCTCCTCCTCCTCTTTGGGATGAGACGTAGAGGAGAAAAGATAAAGGAGGGAGAGGGCGAGAGAGATTGCTGGAGAGAGGTGAATGGGAAAAGAGAGGAAAAGGAAAAGGTGGGGGATGAGAATGAGTGAATCCTCCTTGACTCTGGGGGCTTCAACGTCTGACTCAGCCCTGTAGTTAGAGGGTCATTTCACAGAACTGACTGGCTGACAGCGGGGGCCTGAACTTCTTGATCTGTTCCCACTTTACGCCTTCATCCTAGATCCCTCCATCACCTCCAATCTCTGGCCTCCTCTGCTATCTATCGCTGCATCTTCCTGAGCGCTGCCATTCACCAGCGTTTGATCCCCCTCCTTCACATCAATCAGCACAGACAGCAGAAAGAAAGGAGGGATAACTTGTCTTGCAGTGCTTAAGGTGTTGTCTCTGCCATGTCAGTCTGGTCCTTTGTTTATTTATGCACTCGCTTATGTTTTTATTAGGAGGGCTACTACCTTACCCCACCCAAATTGGCACTGGCTTGGAGGCTAAAGTTTAAAAAAAGATTCAGAAATGCCGGTTCCTTTCTTTTAAATTTAAGTCATTTGTTTAGCCTGCTATATATCCTCGCTTCCATCTATCTTTTTTTCCCTTTTCCCTTCGCTTCTCCCACTCTCTGTTGTGTGCAGTAATAACTTGCTCATTATTGGTTGTAAGAAATATCTACTAAGAGATTATGGCAGATATAAAAAGCTCACAGGTGATGGGAGTCAGAGCCTCTTTGCATCCCTAATGAGGCCTGGGGGTTGCAAAGCGCGCTCTGCAGAGACACAGCATCCTCCACTAGCCCTGCACTGAGGCCAAAACTCAGCTTAGCAGGATACAAACTCTGCACAGTCCGGCCCATCTCAGATGGGCTGCAGTTCAGCTCTGCTTGACCTTGGTTTGTGTAATTAAAGTATTTATTGCAGGCTTCTGTAGACTTTGGTCATTAAGACAGGAGTTTTGCTGAACTTTGTGTTGCTGTGTAGTTTCTTGCATCCCTATTTTTTTTTTTCCTTTTTCTTCTCATCTCTTCTGCTTGATTCAGGAGAACAAACGACTCTGATGCTGTAAAAACTAAAAGCAGCTCATTTTTTACCACAATAAGTCTCAGTTTTGAGAGCAGACTATTTAATCTAAAACCTATTTGCTTCAAAAATAAAATCTATTCTCCAGGTTTTCGCTTTGATATTACTATTTTATGTTCATTGTGATTGTCTTTGTTGGAATATGACATTTGCAGCTATAGCATTTTAAGTTCTGTGCTTTTTAATTTGCTTGCAACTAGGGATTGCATTGTTGGGTATTGATAGGTCATTCTATGTCTTGTACCTAATTAACAAAATAATCCTGGATGCTTATTTATTTAAAATGACAATTGAATGACCCATCTAGTAGTAAATGTTGGAAGCACAATGATGTGATCGTGGTTGACAGAGCAGCTTATATACTATACATTGGTGTGAAAAAGTGCTTGCCCACTAACCTTAATACTGTTCAATCTGCCCTTGACTAACCACATCATGACAACCTAATAAATTAGGCAAAGTTTAGTAAATAATGAGTGTCAAATGTTTTCAATGCATGTGGAGAAAGTGGCTTCATTTTAATATTTTCAGATGAATGGATGAGAAAGTTCTTTATTATATATTTTCCATTACAAGAGTCTTTGCGATGTTGCAGCTAAATTAACAGCAAAATAATTTGGGGGAAAGTTACTTTTTTGTTGTCATTCTGAAATGATCCAAAGTGATTTAATACAACATTCAGTTGTACAAACATTTATGGGAGTATTACTCTGAAGTTACAAATAACATGAACATATTGCTATGAGGCATTAGCAACGCACAATGCACCAACTTTACCATCTTCTGTCAATCTAATTGATTAAATGATTAAAACACATGATCTGTTTAGTGCAAATATGAGAACTAATATGAACTTCACACATCCTGACTTCATAAAGATTCTAACTATGTCATTAAAACTGTGGCATAAACTGTTATTCGCTGGTGATATTGCTTTTTTTCAAATTGCAAATTAAACTCCTCTTTATCAACAGAAAATATTTTCCCCCGAAGTGCTTTCTGTTCAAAAACAGCAGTAAGCTTTTATATTTAGCAAGTTGTTCTCGTGTGGAAACTTCAAAATCAAAACTCGAGCCTTAGGAGAATAAATAATAAAGTTAACTATGAGGCAAAATCAGTTGCAGAGAATTTTGTTAGCTGCAATTTTTAGGTACACAAGTCTAAAGATTTTGTGGGGTTTCAAACATCACAATGTCTATGTGAAGACCTGGGCAGCAAAGCAACAATTAAGAGCGATGGTAAGACAGGTGGACAAAGGAGAGGAGGCCTGGAACATCTTTGGTCACCACAGAAATAGCAAGGACAAATGTCTGAATCATTTAAAACTCTAGGGAGAGGGATCTGTTACAATGGCCAGTGGCAACAGGGTCTGTGTTTTTTGGATTCCATGATGCACCTTGAGACGGCGCTGCTCTTTCCTGTCCCTTCATCTTTTTACCTTTCTGTGACTAACATGTAATTGCCATGGAACAGAGGAGAAGCTTCCCAAGAGGAGTAGAAAAAATGTAAAAAGGGGTTAAGTGTGGCAAACTCAAGCAAGGTCGAAACAGTTATTTAAATCGCTGGTCTATCTTGTTGTATAATAAAGTGCCACATATCCACACAAAGACTCATTCGGTCAGGCATTTGGAGAAAGATCTGTCCTTTTTCTTTTTAGGCCTGTGACAGCCTTTATTCAGTGTTTGTTACCCTCTTCGACCTGTGGGGACTATTAAATGTCACTACAATTTAAGTGAAGAAGAAAGACAACTTCACCCAACTTCAGAACGTCGTTGAAGGTCAGACATTTCTGTGGTGGCAAACACACACTCGCAAAGTTCCACACCACGACGAAAAACAAACACGTTTCTACAAATTCAAACTAACATTGCTCTGGCACTCTTTTGTTATCTGCTCTTTCTCTGAAATGTTGCTCTCTTTTTGTGCGTGTCTTTGTAAAGATTTCTTCTGTTTTCTCTCATGCACAATTGACTAAACGTTTGCCTTTGGGCGGGGGTGTTTTCTTAAAGGGTTTCACTCGGGGGTATCAGATATCGACTGTGATGTTTTTATTAAAGAAGCTTGTTCTGTGAGAGGGAAGCTACTCTGAAGCAGGAGGGATTCGCAGGACACTCTGTCACAACCGATTTCTTTTCCAGGATGATGAGAATTTAAGCACTGTCATGAAATGAATATGTGTGCATGTGTGCGTGCACTTGAGGTTGTGTATGTGTGTGAGAAGAGTCGCTTCATTATGGGGAATCTTCTGCTTTGCAAAGCTGCATTTGTACCACAAATCTTTAATATTGTGTCACATTATAACAACAAACATCAATGAATTTTATTGGAGTTTTATTTTAGACCAACACAGAGTAGTTTATGAACTGTGAAGCTAAATGAAAAGAAGCTTTCCAACATTTTCTTCAACTTAAAAATCACTGAACACATCGTACCCAGGGAAAGTCACAGTGTTGGTAATATCATACTGTGGAAATGCTTCTCTTCAACAGGAAAAAGGAAGTTGGTCAAAGTTAATGAGAAATAGGTCAAAATGAATGGCACTAAATACAGAACATTGTTTGTGACTGGCAAGTTTTTTTTATAGCATTACTTACATTCTTCATTTCTGATCAGTTTTCCAGGCTAAAACTAATTACCTGGCCATAGAGTTTGTAGTGACTTTACATGAGTAGTGAAGCGTGATGACTATGGCAGAATTATTGTTGTAGATACTGTTTGGAATGCAATCATTTCCTGTTGAACAAACACCAACACCAACCCCACCTTTTATTTAGTTTTGTGCTATTTTAGTTTACAGTTGTGCAGTACCTTTGTGTTGGTCTGTCACACAATTCCAGTAAAATACATTTGGGTTCATCATTGAAGCTCGCCAGAATTTGGAAAGTTTCGAGAGGCTTTTGCTTAACACTGTGTCTGTTTGTCTGTGAGGTAAAAACACCTACTTTTAAGTCACAGAGCAACAATTTATTACAATTTGTTTGCCTGGCCCTGAAGTCCTCATTACACATTCATGGAACAGACACAGATAGGGCTGCAAGGTCACCATCCGGCAGGCCAAATGGAGACGCGGCCCTCAACTCTTCGGGGAACACTGCCGACGCCACTCACTGGTACACGCACAGACATATAGACGGCATATTTCTTCTTCTCCTTCCTCTCATTTTCTTTGCATAGACAGAAAAGCTGTAAAATGGCAATCAAGCACAAAATGTAATCTAAATGCTAAGTGACACTAAAATAATACACAAACAGCACATTGTGGGACAGATAAATTAGGAAGATTGAGTTTTTCAGTTGATCTGCCTGTCATTGAAAGGTGCCCTAGTGGCAAAATGATGCCTCAATTTGACAAAAATGAACCTGATTTCATATTTCTGAGTGCTTATCATTCAGCTAAGGAGCTCGTTTCCAGGAGTATTTGATCACTTCACTACAAACAGTTCTCCCAGACGGCTTTGTTGTATCTTCCTTTTGCTCATTAAGCCGTTCATTAAAGGACGGCCTTGTCTGGGCCTACGGGGTGTGTATGTGTGCGTGCGTGTGTGGGTGTGTGTGTGTGGGTGCGTGAAAAAGTCAACTTCAAGTGTGTGTATGTGTGTGTGAGGCGTAACATTTACTGTATGTTTGCACAATCTTCCCATTATCCACGCTTTGTGGCACTGTGAGTGTGGACGCAGATTTGCTTCTGTCAAGGTTAATAAATGAAGAAATCAAGGTGAGTGTGTCTCAATCCCTACATGAGGACACTGGGAGGGGTGCTTGGGTGGGGTTTGGGATCAGACACCCAGCTGGTACCTCTGAAATTTTAATTAGCCCCTCTATGTTTTCCCCTCTCCACCTCCAGACGTTGTGGCTGAGCCTCCAGACCATCAGTGGAACTATTTTGTACCTCAATAAAACCCCGTCCAGAGATGTGATACTGGGGAGTTGTGGTTTGAAGTTTAACGGGAGCCCCCTTACTCCCACAGCTTATTATAACACATCCTCCCCCACGACTCAGTCCTAGTTTATTGTCTTACTATCTGGTGTCTTTATGGAGCATTGTATATTTAACATGAATATATATTAAAGGTGATACTATGTGGGAGTAAAAGGATATTTCAATCCCTATATATATGCTAGGCATATATATAGATTTATTAATTTAAACTAGAAAATTATGTCTAACTTGATATGGTTTTATCATTAATTAGTGTCTTTTAGTAGCATGCACTGATGTATGTGTTTCTTGTTGAAAGATTTATATGAGTTTTAGTTTTATATTGTGTAAAACCCTATAAAACTAGAAAACCTTCCTAATTTGGGGAACCAAAAATGAGACTTCACCAGACAATAAAGTCAAAGGCTTCTCATAAAAAAAAAATATTTTTTTTTTTCTGCCTTTACCCTTCTTCGCTTTTGCTGCTAGTTGCCAATACACACAAATGTCAATGCTTTATTATGCTGACAACATGTTGCTTTTTTATTACCAGAATATGTGTTTGTTAAAGGTGGAGGACATAGTGTAAAAACTACTTTATTGGGCTTTGTATTATGTTCTAATGTCTTTTCTTCATCAAAAACATACCTGGAGTTTTGCTTTGATTCTTTCATCCATGTTTGAGAAATCCTTCAATCTTCCATGGCAGGCAGCCATTCAGGGGTGACTAAATATTTGCTATATAGCACCATCTTGTTGCACAAAGTTCCTTCTTTAAGCTACAGTCCAAAAGCCAAGCTTCTGCCTCACATAAAACCCATTTGGATGCAAACCGAAATAAAGTGTTTAACTCTACAGGCTAATTTGTTTTAGATATTTTTTAAGAGCACGTTGATTTAAATTTAAATTCAACATCGATTACAAAAGTTTCTGAAACTCTTGCAGTGTTTTGATTAACCATTGAAGTGTTTTATACAGAGACACTGTGCAACATTTGATCTAACATTTTAAAAGGAGAGATGTACAGTATGAGGATATTGCAAAAAAAAAAAAAAAAAGCTAATTTCCTCCTGCAGTCCCTGGACAGATTGATGGTAATCAGGTTTCAGTTGAAGTTGATACAGAATTATACTTTCTGACTTTTTTCCATCTCTAAGAGAAAAGTGATACACTCTCTCTGGAGAAAACTTGAGAGACATTCATGTCTTTATCAATATCTTCACACACAGACCCAGACACACTCGTGGTCATGTCAGAATTGATCTGGAATAGCCAGATAAGGTTTTTCAAAGTTGTCTTTAAAACATCTTTTTAGCAGATTATCCTCATGCTTTGAATAGATTTCAGTTCAAAGTTTAGGACATGTTCAGATATTCAACATGAAAGAGATGGTAAGCAGAAGACGTGCGCTTATTGAAAAGGCATTTCATTTCATAACAGAGATGTAAGGCTCTCCTCTGTATGTTTGCCATATTTCATATGAACTGCAGATGGAACTATTTGAACACATGAATAATTTTATCATCTTTAATCTGTAAGAGTTAAGTCCAGAGGACCAAATTAGATCAGCCCACGTTCAGCTTTCAAGACTGGATGTAAATAAAAGGCACATACAATATGAAGGATAACATAAAGATTTTGAAGAAGTAATAAGTGCACCATCAAAGCATTCCCTTTCATCAAATAGACATGACTCACAAGCACTAAAGCATCCAGCAGCAGTGCAGGAAGATGCATAAAAGCTCACTTTAACATGGCAAGACTGTTGAATAGATACAGATTTACTGTCTTTTTAGATTTTAGCCTTGTATCACTCTCTCATTAATGGATAGTTTACAGTTATTTTCCATGAGTGCTGCTGAAAGAAATTACTAAAATGAAAAAACGATAAACATCTAAGAAGAGGTACTCAGGTCCACTTTGTAAAAGGTACCTGAAAAATACCCCAACAAAACAAACTTCCAGCTGAAGTTCTTCAGGGTTTTTCACTTTTGTTTGCTTTATTTTTCTTTTTTCTTTTTGCCATATTGTGAAGTTGCTTTTTGGAAAAAGTTAGTAGAAATGGCAACATTTGAGCAAGCATCAAAAATATCCCTGGTTCTGCAAAAACTCTTTTTATGCTTGCTTGAGGTGATTTTTTTTTATTTATTATTATTATTTTTATTTTTATTTTATCTTCTGTCTCGTGTAGCACAGACAGAAGATAAAATCAGCCACGTCCAGATGCACCAAACATATTAGTTATGTTGCTTGAGCAGTACAATCTTTCTGCCCCAGGACAGCAAACAGAAATTACTGATGAACATGAAAAAATGAACACAACATGCCCACATAAAACTATGTTTTCCAGCGCACTCTGGTATGTTTTTTCCATGTGATCAACTTGCTGGGTATTGTCACAAGATGTGTGATTTTCATCATAACCATGGGTAAATATCCAGTGGTGTTATGATATTAATATTTACAATTTTAATGCTTAAAAAGATTAAAATTGCTCTGTTGCTTCAAATAGAATAACTGCCCTTACTGCTGGTAATGTAGTGTATCATATTGATAAAAAGTTATCTGTTGGTATTTTAATTTGATGCACGTTGCCCTCATCATAATAAATAATATATATATATATATATATATATATATATATATATATATTGTAATTCTGCTTTTGTAGGCTACCAAAAATACGATCAGTCAATTAAAGCTTCTTAGTTAGTGTCACTTATTTATTTTTTCCCAAAAAATAAGCTGATTTTATTTTTGTGCAATTCATCTAAAAACAAACAAATCTCTGGTTGTGAGGATATGTATTGTGCATATAGTCTTCTTCAGGTGACCCCACAGATTTGTCAGGTTCAGTTAAGAACTCAACCTATTTCATTCCAAACTTGTAATTCTCCTTAAATCAAGTCATGCTTTTGCAGAGTTGCGTGGATGATTGGCTCCCTGTGATGCAGAAGCATAAATACCTCTTCACCTTCAACTTTAGGGGGTAAAAAAGGCTGGTTATTGAAACTATTCACAATATTATGCACCTTGACAAAAACCTACCTTCAGAAGAGGAAGAACTTTCAGTTTGCAACGCTGCCTCTACCACTGTTCATTGTGGGAATGGTGGTCTTTTGATGATGTGCAGAGTTGTTGTTTTGATCTGGCCCAAAGTTTAAGTTTGATGTAATCAGACCACAACATTTTATGCTAAAGGGTTTTGTGAGATTTTTGCCAGGCGTTGATCTTTGATCAACTGTCTTGCACCCCTACTTCGTTGTCTGGACTAGTACAAAAAACAAAAAACGTTTGCGCTATGACTTTTTTTTAAGTAGCAGACATATTTCTAAAAGGTTATTTTGTCTTGTAGGCAAGTGCAGCTGCTTTCAGCTGTGTGTACTGTAGCAATGTGTTAGGGAGGGGATGGCATTAATTACTGACTACTCTTAAATCATTCACAATTTTTATTGCTGTGCTTAACATGTTAATAACACCTCCTGTCACACCGTATGATTGGAGATACCAGATATTATGTTGCTGCAGCAGATCCCTGTCAGAAATGACTGACAGAGATCTCAGTCCAACAGTTAATGGACTTCAGCTTACGGTGACTAACACCTTTATTATGAAACTTACTGTAAGATGGAGGAAAAGGACAAATTCATATATCACAGGTCACCATTGATAGTGATCTGGAGTGTGTGCTAAACCAGTGATCAGTGCATCTGTCACATTGATTGACCAAAGAACACAGTCAAACTCTCCATCCCAAATCCTCTTAAAAAAAATTCCCAATAGAACATGTTGTCAAAGATGGCCAATAATTGCACAGTTTATACCCACCCATCCATTCCTTCTGCTTGTCCGGGGTCAGATTGAGAGGGTAGCAGCAGTAGGGAAGCCCAGACTTCCTTGTGCTAGCTTCTCCGAGGGAATCCCAGGGCATCTGAGAAATGGACATCCTGTCCTCCCCAGGATGGACATCCACCACAACTGGCTCCTCTCGATGTGGAGGAGCACTGACTCTCCACTGAGTCCTTCCCGGATCAAACCGCCAAGGTCTTTGCTCTTGGCCACCAACCATCAGACATTGCATCCAACCCCTGTTGTCTGTCCCAGAGGAGGTTGAGCTCATGGGAAGAGGGACCCAGAGTGGGGCCTCGGTGACCCACGTCCGGGCAACAAAACACCGTTTCTATTGGTTTTACCCATCATTAGGGGCATTTGGGGTGGATCATCTATTTGGTTATCTATTGTAGTACATGAAGACTATTCCAAGTCTGGTCCACACAATGAAATAACAGCTACCATAATTTCTGGACTATAAGTCACTCCTTTTTCTCACACACTTTGAACACTGATGCAGCCACGTCGCAGCTATTTACCAGCAGGTTTTGAAAAGCTAAATTGCTGAAAAGGACAAGCACGAGTTCAAGAGCAAATGATAGTGACATTGAGAGTGACAACATAAGAGAAAGTGAGGAAGTGTGTAAGGCTGTTCAATTCCAACACTGAAGATGACTTTACTGGTCTTAGTGTGCATTAGAAAGTTGGAGATGGCGATCAATGATGTTTCCTTTTTATTTCTAAGCAACTGTGTTACAGCGACTGTTCGGACAAAAGCGTTTACGGCACACATTTGTATGTTACGTTACATATTTTATTAAAAGTTTAAAAAGATCTTTCCGTGTAATAACTCATGTTTCAATGGAATGAGTGTGGCCTATTATTGTACCTTTTTCTTTTCAAAGCTAGTTAGTGCAGCTTATATTTAGTAGTCCGGGATGTTGTCTGTTGCGCTCAGTAGTCCAGAAATTATAGTCATCCTTAACCTTGTGTGTTACTGACCAAATGCTATTTTTAAATAAAAAGAACTAAGTAATCTCTCCTCTTTATCTTGCTTTTATGTAATTCATTGGTGGGACAGCAGATTCCACTGGAATTGCCTCACAAGTTCATAATGCACTCCTGGTAGTGGTCTTTGTTTTCAAGATTGATCTTTTTTTTCTTTTAACAACAAAAAAAAGATTTATGTGCCACGTATTTCCAGCAGCTTTCTGTATATTAAGCTCATTAAAGAGAAATCTACAGGAAGTGGGTGAGGCACACTCCATTATTTATGGAGGTGTAATTATCTATGGTGTCACAAGCAGGCAGGAATTTACAGGACCCGGTTCTGCATCAGCACAATGGCTAGCAAGGTAATGAAGCGAACACACCTTCAGGCTTTACAATTCACAATCTGACGCGCTTCACACTTTGCTGTTGCTCGATTGGTCTGCATATCTCACAAAAGACATGTCAAATTTCCCATATGTCCCCATAGTGTCGCTGTACGTCTACTCAAACTGGTTGTTGCTTTTCTATGACAGGTGCATAGAGGAAAATCCCACAATACCGTCACAAATTATTAATTTAATTGAAAAAGTGAAACTCATGTATTGTGTACATATGTTCATTACAAAGTAAGGTATTCAATGTGTGATTTTGTAACCATTAAGACTAAGACTGGCCGCAGCTAATAAATGTAAAACTTTGACAGGAAGTTAAAATATTTCTCACAGCTAATAAAGTAGGATTTTCAACAAAGAAATCTTGTTGCCAATCATCTTCTTTGAGAAGACTGCTGACTTGACATTCGTCAAGCAGAGCAACAGATTGACATTGCTAAAGAAGCTGGGTGTTTGTCTAAGTATATTGGTTGACAGGTGAGAGGAAGAAAAAAATGTGATAGAAAAAAGATGCACAAACAACAGGGACTGAAGCCTTTACCTTAGTTCTGAAGAAGTTCACCGGCTGTGGATGATGACTTGAGACAGGGCCTCATTAACCAAAACACACAGGGATTGTATGGGCAATAAGTGTCTAATTTTAGTTAAGTGACTTATGAACCAGGGAAAAATCAGAAGCGTTTTACCTGGGTTAAGGAGAAAAAGGACTGGACTGTTGCTTAGCAGGCAGTCCTGTTTTAAGTTCTAATAACATTTTCCAGTTTATTCAGAAACCAACGTCTCACAGTCTTGAGGAAGAGTGAAGAGAGACAGAATCCAAGTTGCTTAAAGTCCAGCGTGAAGTGTCCACAGTTGATGATTTGGAGTGCCTTGTCATCTGCTGGTTGTTAGTTTTCTGTTAAGTCCAAAGTTAGAGCACCAGAAAAGTTCAGAGCACTCTTACCTCAGCCATCAAACGTTATGGAGTTGCTGATTTTATTTTCCAGCAGAACTTGGAATTACTGTTATGTGTATAAAAATATATTTCAATATGGTGTTTTTTCACTTTTCTATAATTATATATATAAAAATCTGACTTGCTTTTAAGTTGAGCAAGAATAATGATGAAAAAAATATTCCTAAATTAACATGAACAGAAGATATTGGGACTGTCCCATAATAAGATTGATAAGGCAAAAAAAAAAAAAAAAAGAGTGGAAAAAAATAGTACACAGAGTTGGAGCAGAGTGTGAACAGAGACAGAAGTCAGTCAAGCTGGCAAGTTCTCTCTCTCTTGCGTCCAGCCTTTGACTGTGTGTACAGACTTAGCAGCAGCTTCCACAGCAGCTGCTGCAGCAACGATGGGGTCATTTACATATAAATGAAAGTTGCCGATCACACGCTGCTGACCCCATTTATTTTAGCGCACAGACAGACGGGCAGGCAAGGCAAGCGCCAGCGAGTTGCCGAATTACTCCAAATTACAGCATTTCCATCTCCACATCAGTCCTGTCAGGCCTGCAACCATCGTCCCAGAAGTTTTTTTTTTTTTTTTCCCACTTCCCCCGCTTCTTCCACCACCCAATACCAGGATGACTCTAATTGGCAGTGTTGAATTTAAAGGACCTGGCAGTAGCTGAGGCTGTCACCAATCCAGGACAGCACAGCAAAGAAACAACATTGCCAGTGTATCACAGCCTGCCATAGCTCTGAACAACATTGCGGAGAGCAACACAGTCAGCTTGGCGCTGTATGCAAACAGCCCGGCAAACTTTGCACATCAAATAACACCATTCAACTTTGCACAATCTGGCAAGGTGGATGCAACAAGTCTAGTCGCCATCAAGGGCAGACTTATTTAACTGCGCCTAGGCTTTTTCTCATTTCATTCCTCAAATTGTGCTATCCAACTAGCTACTTGTTTTTGATCTTACGTTCATCGACCCTGATTTCTCTTCTCTTGCTTCCATTCCAATGGCATCAGTCCAAGTGAGCATCGGGATGTAAATCCAGAGCCATATGTCCTATTAGCATGTCCATCTCAGCCTTTTCTTACATAGTCTCATGTGTTCACAAAAAAAAAACAAAAAAAAAAACACCATTCCTAACTAAGGAACCCTACATTTGAAACTTTTACAAGACAGATTAATGCTACAAATCCTAATGTGACAGCTGTGTCCTTTTTCAGCCAAATAGTGAGGTATCTCTGCAGAATGCAAAACTATTTCCCTCTGTTCCTGAAAAGAGCAGTGAACCCTCCTGGGGGAAAGCAGCAAAGCTAGTCCTGTAGCTGTATTATTTAGGTGGTAAAGCAGCCTTTCTCCCCACTTATTTTTTTCTCTCCGCTGTCTTATTCTTGGCTGACCAACCACACACCCTTATTAGTTCATTAAAAGGAGTTTGCCGCGACCACATTCTCTCTTAGGTATGAGCAAGGGGAAGGAACCGAAAGGAGGATATGAAAAGAGAAAAAGTCCAGACACCTCTCTCTAATTATCTGAGATTGATGCAACCAATGAACATCCTTGTAATCAGTGTTGTTTTTATTTGTTTAATGGTAGGACAGGGATCACAGGCAGGCTGACCCACTGTGATCATTAACAGTATTAATGCAGGCAGAGACATTAGCAACTCCTCTCTGCTTGCCTGCTCTGGAAACAAATGTTTCTGTGTTATTTTGTCAATGGATATGTCCGTGTTGCTCCCTGCTTCTTGTCTGGATGTGTTTACATCGCTGAGGACCGAAATTAGCCAACCATCTATGCCCATCTGGATTCACTTATTAAGATGGATGTTGCTGTGTACGGGATCACTCCAGAGTGGAGCTCACACACTTTTGCTGACAATGTAACTGTAAATAGATGCTTTTTACAGAGTGGCTGCTATACTCCTGCTGATTAGGGACATAAATGTTTTCATTAAACATAATGTCCTGGGATGTTCTGTTTTAGCTTTTTGGGGGGTGATTTGGAGGCAATTTGAGAATCAAAAAATACAAACGGAGTACCTCTTTTCAAGTAAAATGTACAATTTTTGTGTAAAAGATAACATAATAAATGGTTTGGAATTGTTTTTCCACACATAATGTGGAACCTGATCTAGTAGAAGTAAAACAATCAAAATTAAAAACAATTACCATCTTGTCTGCACACCCTTGTACTACTACTTTGCTAAACATAATTTTGAATAAATCTTAGTATTCAGTCTTCTTTGGTTGTAGCCTCTCAGCTCCCCACTCCATGACTTCATTAAAGTTCTCCTAATCCATCAGTTTGTGATGGACTAAGCTTCATCAGTTGACCCACTAGGATCTTTTGTTAGATTTAGTTCTGGACCCAGTTCTAACCAAATCCATTGTGTTATTTTCTACAAAGTCATTCTTTTATTGACTGATTTTGGAATTGGAAGTCCTATTGGTATCTACAATGGCAGATGGAGGTTGAAGGGCCAAAATAATTAGTTATCCTTCTGTAATCCTGTCAGCCTTCCTGTTATCTGCTGGAGCACCTCTGTACTGTCACTGAGTGTTGCCTCCAGAGTTTTTCCCGCATTAATCATTACCCTAACAATTCAACATGACTCAACACTCTAAATGTTTGCACTACAATAATAGAGATGAATTGCATTTTTTTTCTCACCATGAAAAAAAAAAAGTTTTATGCAGCTGATTAATTTTGAAGCAGATTTGTGTAGCAAACAAACCTTTCAGACAGCAGGCTGCCATGCCAGCCACTGCACTAAACATAAAACTTTAAACACACACGCTCATGTAGACCAAATGTTTGAAGGTCATACTAGCACAATCAAAAATAAATTTGATTATTTGATTAGCATCAGGACACTTTGATGCTATCATTACATCAATGTGTCCTGTCTACATTAATGCTGGATACAGTTAAAGTAATTCACATTACTCACATTAGGCAATTTCATTCTCTGTATGGCATGCCTGAAATGCCAACACAGGATAAAGGAAGTAAAAAAAATAAAAATAAAAATCTGTGAATAATCTGCAAGGTTCCTAAATATTTTTCTTTTTCAAACTTCCCAGTATTCAAAACTAGTTAATAACATATGGGATAGATATACTTTTATAAAATTCATTCAATTTCTTTGTATTTTTTAGTATCCAAGTTTGCTATTGACTCTGAATGAAATCACCAAATAATAATAAAAAAGCAACAGAATCACTTAATGTGAAACAGGTAGAGAATCAATGACCTCAAAATGATCCAAATATGGTGTCAGAGATGGGTTAGATACCAATCTTGAATTGTATTGAATATTATCAGACCAAGCTAATAATGACTACCTTTTCTGTATAAAAGATTTTGAATAAATGTTGAGCAATTCAAGATAAATTATAATTACAAATAGTAAACTAGAGATTGTTGGCTGACTAGCATCACATTTTTTTGGGCATGTGTAAGCCCGGGAAACTGTGTAATGAAGTGTCAGTTTTAAGCTAATTAAAACTCTTCTCTAAAGCAGTTTTCACACATCAGTACCAAGCATGTTCAGAAAAATGTGTCGACAATTTGATTCAGCCTTTCTCCACAGCTGCTCCTCACACATGTTCTTCACAGTGAGAGATTTTCTGCTGGAGATGTGCTCCTTCGGTGGAGACTGGGAAGGCAATGACAGAGAGAGCCTTTTAGAAGAGCGCAGGAGTCAGGACATGTTGCCAAAAAAAAGAAAAAAAAAAAAAGCCAGTGGAGGGAATGGCAGTGTTTCCTTTACAACGTATCAAGAAGGGTGGTGGAGTCTCCTTTATGACTGCTTGTGATCCTGATTGTGAGGAACATAGAACTGAATATATTTACAATGTTGTCAAGTGACTGGGAAGCAGCATACAAGTCTTATCAGAAGTAGTCTTCACTCCTTGCACATTTGCACATTTACAGGAAATTCTCCAGGAGATTTGCTGCTCAGTTTGCAGATTTTCTCACCCTCTGATCCTTGCGAAATCTTACTTGCAGGCTGGTTGAGAAAACTCCTTAAAAACTAAAGTCAATTCTGCACAGATTTGTCTCTCTCACTACAACCCTTCTTGAACAAAACAGGATTCCAATGCATATATAAAACCCATTTAGCATTTTATCATTCAAAAGTCCACTGCTTCTAGGTACATTTGCCGTATTAGTTTTGATCTTAACTAACAATTAAGGTCAAATTAATTGGTTTGAACATCAACTATTTTTGTAGCTGTCAGAAAGGTAATAGCTTCATGGACAATGTTCCGCCACTCTTCTTGGTAGACTCATATATTTTCAGCTTGTTTTTGTTTCAAGTTGGGGCTTTGATGGGGGTAATGTCAGAGCTTGGTGTCAGTCTGATTTATCCATTTTGAAAGCAGTTTCGATGTATGTTTGGAATCATTATTCACACACAATCGCCATTTGTCTCAAAGTTTCATCATCAGATGAAAGCAATGTGGATAAAATGTTTAAGAACAACCAAGATTTAGTCTGGAAAATGCATGAACACCAATCTGACAGTTGCAACAATTGCTCAAAAATCAACATGTTCGTCCATAATTATGGGTCCAAGCCTACAGAGTGGATAAAACTGGCAATGCAAGGCACTCCTTTTACATCGGAGAAAAAGGATCCTGTTGCAATTGTATGGGTTTTTCAGAATTAGGTTTTTTTTTTATTATTGTTATTCTTTTCCACAAAAATGCATTGGGAGAAAGAACTATAAAATACTGGGAAAAATCTGATATGGCACCCTGGCAGAAAAATGTGACTGTTTACACACACAGAAAAAAAAAAGTCATACAGCTCAACTCCTGGAGGCACTATTGTAAAAGACAATACGTTTTGGTTAGTAAAACCTAAACCATAAATCTCTAAAAGATTTTCTGTCCAAATAATGTCAACACCTACATATCAGCTTACAAAGTACATAATTTGCCAAAATGGACATATATCAACATTATAATGGAGGCTTGTGCATATTTTTGATACTATATAGACTAGAGAAAATTGACAATAAACTGTAACTTTCACATCTATAAAGAGAAGTAAATGTGTACTTCAAAGAAAATATCTAAGCGTTTCTCCTGACAAAAGTGTTTGAGTCAAATAAAAGTGAAGACATATTTTGCTTTGTCATGACACAGAGATGGTTAATGGTTTTGGTTAAGTCATGGAAAAATGAAGGGCAGAATCTAATTGAGGCAGCCAATTTGAAAGATGCTTCTTTATGATAATTAATTAATTGAGATATGTGGCTGTTTGTTGGAGATTTCCTGGCTCCCCCCCCCCTCTGTTGGGCAGACATGCTATTAAATTGCAAATGTCATGACTCCTACTGACAGGGAAGTGGAGCTCGGGATGAGTGGGTTGATGAGTAATTAAAGTTGGTGGTGAAAATGAGTTGCGCCTTAACTGTTGACATAGTTTGTAGATTTTCATATTAAATTCTTGACAGTCGTGCCTTTCGCACTGTGGGTGAGGACCTATAATGGATGTCCACTTGTCAGATGGGATATAAGCTGAAATTTGAGTCTCTGCTTTACTGTGCCAGTGTAGTGTGTCAAGTTTAAGTGTGGGTGGTTTAAAAAAAAAAAAAAAGTCAGGTACAAGACTCGCTGGAGAAAATCCTTTTCCATATACATAAATGCCAGGTACGTGTCACACACTGTGAAACAACAAGAGATTAAGAGTAGAAGTAAAATATGCAAAGGTCTAAGAACTCCCTTCATCTTCATCAGGAGCTCTTAAGACTCTTTTTGACATGCCGCCTCTGGTGTCTAAGAGTTCCCCTACACTCATTGCTCACTCGTGCATCTGCATTTACACGTGTGTGAATATATATGTGATTGTGGAAGCTTAACAACCACCGCAGCCCGTCGTATAAGTGGAACACGTAGACCGATTTGTGAAATGACTCATTGGTTTCATTTCTCTACACTGTGCTCGGGCGCATGGGATGTTAATGAAGGCCTGGAATTGCAACTGCATCTTTGAACAGAGAGAGAGAGAGTGGGGGTAAGAAAGTGTAAAGGCTCCAAAAAAAAAAAGAAAAAAAAAAAGAGAAAGTAATAGCTTCAAGCTTAAAAGAGACAGAGATAGCTTGGATGTTGAAGCAAGTTTTAAGAAACTGCAGCTTTCTTTTTATTTTCGTCTGTGACTTAACAAATATATGACTGAACTTTGGCATAAATATTTTTATTATGCGACCTCATGCAGACCGCAAAACCCAACAGTTTCTACCTCCTTACTCATGTATACATGTGGACAAAACATAGGCACATGCAGGGCACAGGAATATAAAACATTGGGGAGCTCTGATGCATTTTAAATCACCTGTCCCACCTCAGGATAACCTCCAGCAGGCTCCATGATGTAGTGTCAGCAGTGACATTGGGATTCTATTAGCAGGTTGTGCAAGCCGCTGGCCCCCTGCCCTGTGGTGAGACCTACCATTGATCTGTCATGGGAGATGGCTGCTCCCCACTCCTCACTCCCATAGGGCTCAATTTGAACCATTCTAAAAACCTGGACTGAACCTTCTGCATGAAACCTACCTGGAGAGGGGAGAGAGCCAAAAGCCCAAGGTCAGGCATGACATTGGTGCACAGATAAAGACGACCGGTTATGGTAGACATTGACCGTAATGGACGGTGAAAAGTAAGGTTATTTGTTATTGATTCCCAATAAGGGGAATCAGTGGGTCTATATAATGCCGTTTATGGTTGGAGAGAGGCTAGTTTGTGTGTACAAGTGTGTGGACAAGCCAGCCAGTGCTGAGAGAATCTTCTGAAGGAGAAAAAAAATTAACCTCTTTCTCTCTTTCTGTTGCTCACCCTCTCTTTCTATTTTCGATGAGTGCCTGGTGATCTGTTTTCCCAGCCAGCCTCATTTGTATTTTTACTGAATTACAGCGGCTGCGCAACCTGAACCCACTTAAGCATGTCACTTAGCGTTTGTTGAAGTTAGCCGAGACACGGCCCTCATCAGGTTTCAATGGGGGAGGCTGTGGCTAAGTGGCCACTTGTCATGTTTATTTATTTCATTTTTCCAGAGACCCACATGATGCCTGTTTGCTGTCCAACCTGTTTAAAAAGAAATCCAACACAAGATGGACATTTTTTTTTTTATGGCTGTATTTAGTTTTGATATATTCAAACTTTGATGTAATTTCAGATTTTATGCAATACATCAACACAAACTAAGCATACTTTTCAAATTGAACACAAATATTTCTGTAGTTTCAACATTTTAGTTTGTCTTCAGCATTCTTGAGACAATGGCTTTTAGGACCACCTTTTGCTGGAGTTGAAGCAACAAGTTTTTATTTGTATTCCTACCAGTTTTGCATATCTGAAGACTGACAGTGTTACCCATTTTTGCAAAATATCTCGGTCGACTTAGATAGCAAGTATCAGTGAGAAACAAAGTCCAAGAATTGGTCTGAAATGGATTTAGGTCTGAGCTTTCCCATTCGAACAATTGAACATGCTTTGATCTCTGACAGTGTGCTGAGTTTTGTCCTGCTGGAAAGTGAGCCTCTGCCCCAGTCTCAAGTGTTTTGCTGCAGTTGTAACAGCTTTTCTTTCAGGATTGCACTGTATTATCTCAATCTATATTCCTGTCAACTCTGACCAGCTTCCTTGTCCCTGCTAAAGAAAAGCACAATGCCTCCACAACCATGTTGCACTGTGAGGTTGATGTTTTCTAAGTGTCAGTTTTACAGTCACATTTAGCACCTATGTGTGAAGGTGCTATAATTAAGTAATTTTGGTTTTGTCTGAGCAAAGCATCCTCCTCTACATTTTTGCAGTCTCTTCTTCTTGGCTTGTTGCAAACCACAAGTGTAACTTCTTACAACCTTTTTTAACAATGTTTTTTTTGTTGGCATTACATAAAGGCCAAATTTGCTAGTAATTGTCTCATGTTGATATATCGTCCCGCCTGAACTGTAGCTCTCTCCAGAGTTACAGTGATTTTCTTGACTGTCTTTCTGAGTAACACTCATTTTGCTTCTCTTGTCAGTTTAGATGGACAGTTGTATCTAGAAAGGCTTGGGAGTTTTGACTAATTGGAACAGCCTACTAGATTGTGGTGGAATAAAAATTCTGAAATGAAACATGTTTACACGTCGTCAGAGGGTCTTTTAATCCTTTTTGACTCTCACAGTATGAAGCAACACCAAGTAACACCGGGGTATATATAAATTAACAGCATGAAAGTACAAACAGATCAGGATACTGAAATTTTCCCCATGGTGATTTTTGTCTGCACCGGAGCAGCAAGACACTTCCCGGTGCTGCTCCATTTTATATGTATGGAAATCTCTCACGGATCCATGATATACATTATAGATGAGGGCTCCCGTTCTGCACTCAAGTCGCTGGAGAAGAATTTTCCATGATATGCACCCATTGCTGCTCTTCTCTTTCCTCTCATCCCTCAATCCATTCATTTCTCCATCCATATGCCATCCCATTGGAGCCCTATTTTATCCCTCCCCAGCTCTCTTTCATCCCCATTCAGCTCTTTGGTCTCTTATCATCTCATCCCTCCCTAAGTCAAACCTTACATCTTTACTTCCACTTATCCACTGGTCTTCCCCCCCACTTCTTAACTCCCTGCTACTCCTAAACTATGGAAGGAGCAAGTGAAAGAGGAGTATATGACCAGAGAGGAAGGAGCCCGCTGGGCCTCCCCCCTGCAGTGCCACCATACGTTGATTTGTCTCCTCCGGTTCCATATTGATTTTGTTTTAAACAAGGAAAGAACACAAGAAGAATGAGGTGCTGGAGGTGATGTGTAGTAAAAAAAAAGGAAGAAAGAAAGAAAGAAAAGACGTAAAGGAGAAAGAAAGTTTGGGGGGCGGAGGGCGGGTGGGAGAGTGAAAAAGTGGTTTTGAGGATCAAATCTATGAGCTGGATCCCCAGTGGTCCTGGGTTATTATCAAGAGGTTACTGTACAGCAGGTGAACTCAAAAAAAAAAAAAAAAAAAAAAAAAAAAAAGAAGGAAGAAGAAGAGCAGGGAGTCATGGAAAGTAGGAGGGGAGAGAGTGTGAAATCTTTTATTTAAAAATCTCTCTTTTTATTCCCTACCCTCTTTGCTTTGTGCCTGCTAAATGAGTTCTGGGGTTGGCTCTGTGGCAAATGCATCTCATTCGACGTCATGCTACAGTTCCTGCCTTAAAATGATTCTCTGCTTAGTTCAATTTAAGTTGTGTGCAGAATAATCGATCCCCCCATTAATTCTACTTAGCCGAGCTTCGCAGTACAAGCCTGGGCTAGAATGGTCCACCAAGGCCAGCTGTGCTGAATGGCTGACCTTTACACAGCTCCAACTGCCATTGATTTTCAGTAGGACTTATTTCATGAACTGGGGGTTGGGACAGGGCGCCGAGATGAAGATGAACTATGAGGCAAAATCACTTTCTTCGGCTCTTTCCTTTTTCTGTACACTCTTCTGTCTTATTTCTTTCGCCCTCCCTGTTCTCTTTAGTTTGAAATAAGCAGCATGCACTGTATTGGCTGAGGCCTGTGGGTGGTATAGTCTGAGAGCAAATAAAGTGCCCGCTGTATGACCCGTTCTCCCTCGTGTCTTATTATTGAGGTCCTGGTGTGTGCTCTGTGCTCATGTATGTGTCCCTATATGCACGAGTGTATCTAGGTTGCACTCCTAAGTGCTTTGGGTTGCTGTCTGAGTGACACGGCCCCCTGATATTTGCAGTTAGGAAATTATGGTAAGTGGGATGCTTTAACCGACAATTAATGGGCTGTGCCTCTTTTTCAGTGCAGTGGAAATGGGCACAGTCTTCTCTCCACAAGTTCGGGAAGGAGGAAAGAGGAGAATATCTCTCAAAATCGTACCTGATTTCCACAGGATTTATGGTCTCCGGTTTCATGAAGTTAAAGCTTCAAAACGTCAGACAGATTTGCTCAGATGAACACACTGAATTGTGTGAAATAATATATTATAAAACCCAAGAGGTAAAGGAAGGAAAATGTAGGAGGCCTGAGATTGAGTTAGCTGGGGTTCACACAGAGTGCACCAAATGCCTTCCTCCCTCTCTTCTTGGCCTGCATTAGCTGTGTATCAGTGGCTTTTCACAGTAAAAAACATATTTAAATTTAATACCTGCTCATGAATACATGCATGGATACAAATGCCTTCGGAAGGTGGAAGGCATGAGCAGCAAGTGAGGTCGTGGGCTGTCAAGAATGGAGCTGTAAAAGTGGAGGAGGGAGCATTATGAGGTTAGCGGTAAGAATGGTGATGCAGAAAGTTATGCTCACTCCCATTGCAGCTCATCAAGCTCCGGTTACTGGATCGTTTATTCTGAATCCTCTTCTTTTACAGCATAGGAGATGTCATGTCAGTCAAATGAACCTGATCTGGATACAAAAGTATAGACGTGGTCCTCTGAAGGAGAACCATGAATGAAACCACTGTTTGTGATTTTAGGGCTTTAAATATAGCACCAAATGTTGAACTAGCACGGAAACTCGCATTGTTAGCTATTACAGCAATTGTAATAGCTAGTTTGACCTCACTGAAATACATTATGCTGAGAATCATGTTAGGATCACTTTGTGCAGGTGTTTTTGTGAGCACACTGTGGCCCGACCATGTTTTCTTACTTTAAACCAGGGGTCCCCAAAGTCGGTCCTCAAGGGCCGGCATCCTGCATGTTTTAGTTCTCTCCTTGGTGGTAGTGACAACCTTTTCAGAATCTCAATGTTCTTCTTAGGCCTCTAACCAGCCATCATTTGTTCCAGGTGCATTAAATCAGGGAGAGAACTAAAACATGCAGGATGCCGGCCCTTGAGGACCGACTTCGGGGACCCCTGCTTTAAACACTATTGAGACTTCAAGATTAAGTAATGTTATAATTAAGTAATGTTATCATTAATAGTTTATTGTTGCACATATAACACATATATGTAACATATCTTTGTATTCAAGTGAAATACAGTGGAAAAACTAACAGTGATACAGGTATTAGAAAATACAACTTCAAGTGTAGTTGAATTCTTAGCAAACATTTTCTTGTTTGTTGTTGAGTGCACAGTTCTAATGCCACTTTTGTTACTTTATTGCACTATGATGATTATTGAAGACATAAAGAACCCTTTAAGAATAGGACAATGAAGCAAAGTTTTCTTGGTATGTTCAGATTCACAAGTAGCTATCAAAATGGCTTTAGTTTGTTCCCAGTCAGCTCTTATTCACCAGCACAAAAGGTGTAATCTATGAGGAAATGGTAGCTTGTTTTTAAAAGGACTTGTAGGAGTTTGGGTGTGTTTTCCCTTCACTTACCAATACTTATAGTTGATTTCGCAACTAACTACAGCCTCTAGAGATTGTCTTTTCTTTGTGCTGCAACATAGATCCCTCCTTTTCTGTCCCAGAGTATAGTTCACTGTGAGTGCCTCCTAAAGCACCTTATTGCCCTCAAAGCTTTCCATTTTCTGTCCTCCCAACACAACATACAGTACACAACAAAACTTCTGTTATTCCCTCCGTGCTCACGATGTCGAACGATTCTGGACACAAGCACGCAACACCGCCTCAAACCACGTTCACTCACCCACTCCAAACCTTTCCCAATGAAATAAACCACAGAAGGCCTTAGGATGCAGTGAGGAGTGGGAGTTAACAGAGACACTTCCAATGAGTTTTCCGCTCCAGTGCTCCTTGTTCTCACTTCGTCAGAATGTGTTTGCTGCAGATTTGGAGAAATGGCAAGAGGTCAAGGCAGTGTGCTGCTTGCCTTGCCCCCAGGTTCTGTGCGGTTCAAGGTTGAACCAGAATTGCAAAGGTGGGAATGAAGGGGTAAGGTGTTTAAGAGAGGTTAGAAAGCAGCCATTCCCCTCTTCATTATAAATCAGAATGCACTGATAAGGCGCTTTTCCACTAGCTTTCACACTGGAATGCCTCTAACTGGTTTGGTTCCGGTCCGCCATGGCCAGATTCATTTTTCCATTAGCAGACTCTATGTGGAATGAAATATGAGTTTATTTGAGTCCATCAGGACCACAACCTCAAGATTCTCCCTTGATGAGTGTCACTGCAAACATCAGCAGAGAGTTGACCACAGCTGCTGTGTGCTCACAGCCCGCCTACAATAGTGAGGAACAGATCTGCAATGGAGACGCTCACCACTGGGGTAGAACTGAACCACACATTAGTTTGTTAGAGCGCAACTTGCCAGCATCTATGGACATGTGTGGATTTTCTCCAAGTGCCTGGATTAAAGATAAACAAAGTTTGCTGCCAATGGCAGAAAAAGAAGGTAGTGTGGTGGAACCAGGAGAAGTTGCAGGTGACAGAAAACTGTGTGTGAGCTATGGCAATGAGGGTGTATGAGATATTGGCGTTTTGATATGCTGGAAGTGAAAGTTGGAGTGGATGGACAGAGTAGGCCAGGTCCGTGTCAATCCCGAGAGTCCTGGCATACATTACTCCTTTTGAAGGACATGTACAAACATGCATGCCATTGCAACTCTACCTAAGACAGATTTTTCCAATTTCCATCAAATAAAAATGATTGATCACCTAGTTTGATCTGTATCTAACACAGATGTGACTAAGTAGGGGAATATCAGTCGAAGTATCTGGGCTCTGAGATTGAAATGCATACTCAAGCGACACCAAACCAAGTCAGTGGACAGTTACCTTTGCTTTTTGTAAAGCTTTAACCTGTCCATACTGATTTTAGATGGTTCTGATTTCTTTTTAAACTTTTGGTGTCCTATAATTCTGTCTTTTCAGATATGAATTATCTGCAATCTCGAGACCAATGGAAGTTTGATTGCAGAAATTCTACTGGCCAGATCATCTTGTTGGAGCTAGTCCACTCGAGCTCCATCAAGAAAACAATTTACTCCCGAATTTTGTGTCTGAGTATAAGTTGTGCAACATCATCACAGTTGATATGTGCTTGTGCTTTCCAAGTTCAATAGTTGTTTGAAAATAATCTTGACTGATTAATGATCAGTTCGTTAAGCGGACGGGTAGGTGTGCATTTGACTAGTTTGCTAGTTTCTTTCATTCCTTGTACAGATTTACTTTCCAAAAATGTTAACTGAAAACAATTTAAAAGATAAGGGAATGGTTATCAATAATAACTTAGTTTAACCTCACTTCAAAACAGACAGAGTAAGCCAGGTCCATGTTCAAAAAGGCAAAAGCTCACTTTTGGCTACACATGTTGCAGTCATATCTATTGGCATTCAATGCTCTGGAGTGGGGATACTGCAACATAATTTCACAGCCTCTTACACCATCAGGTAGCTGATCAAGGTTGGGGACAACCTTCTGAAACTTTGATGCTTGTCTTCTTGCTGATCTTGTTTCTAGAGTGCCAACATTCAAATGGCCACATCTTTTTTTTATGGATTTCTGTGTTTGAGATCATTGGAAAGGTTGGAATCAACACTTTTGAATTTGCATATTACCTAACATGTCACCTGGGAGACTTTTCCTGGTTTTCTTATGGCCTGCATTTTCACAAACTGTATTACAAGTGAAATTTTGCTCTTATTTTCTTTTGCTATAGTTTTACTTCTTGTTTTATGAGTAAATCCTATATTGTGATAATTTCCTTCAAACCAAAACCAACAAGTTTTGACTGTGTCTCTCTATTGATTCTGTCTCTGTTGTGCTTTGCCTTCTTCTCCTTCTGTCCCCTTCTTCTTCTCATGAAGGGTGGCATAAGATGTACAGGGAAAAATGCAAGTGCTGGAGAATTTCTAATAGGCAATCATACTGCCCAGGACAACGATTCCTTCTGGAGGCCCAGGGACCATTAAAGAAATGTCATCTCGACATAGGTATTCCAAGAATTATGAGTCAGTGGGCAGGAAACACTTCTTGGCTCCTATTGGTCAGGGCAGCGGGCAGTAATCTGTCACAATCCTGGACTTGCTGTGACAGCATTTGGGGCTCAACACTGAGGCTATAGGAACCATAAAGTTAACCATGTTTGTGTGTTTATGTGCGTCCATGTATACTGAAAGTTTATATACGTGTGAGTACATATGTGACTGACCACGACAAAACCAGGAAAAAGTGTCCCCAGGGGATATATGAGTTATTTACATATTCTAAAGATGTGGATTCTAAGTTTTCTGATGATGTAAAACAGAATGAAATGAAAAGGAAAAATTAAGAAGATATGGCCATTTGAATGTTTGGAACTCTGAAAACCAGAATGTTGAGGAAAAAGCTCTAGATTTTTCAAAAGAATTATCCCCGAACCTGATAAGCTACCTGGGGGTGTCAACAAAGATCATTTACATTACTTTTCAAAACCCAATGCCCAAGCATTGATTGTCAACTAGACCTATGGCTCTTAGAAGAAAATCAAATCTTTAAGATTATTTCACTTTGAAAAGCCATTTAAAAAAGGAATTTGTAAAAATATATATTTGTCTAACAACCCATTTTATCCCTAGTGTAAAAAATTCTAAATGTGTGAGAATAGCTAGTAAAGCCAGAAACCTTAATCAGCTCTGAGTTTCCACCACATCCTAAAACAGCTCAGATTTACTCTGTGAACAAGCTGAATTGAAACACAAAGTTGACCTTCTTAAAACCTCTGAAATTGCAATTTAAAGCACAGCATAGCTTTTCCATAACTTCAAGAAGTAAATTTTGAAAAGAAAGAATAACAATCACTATTTACTCAGGAATTTGTGTTTTTTTATCTTTTTTTTCCTATTGCGCTCCGGCAACCTGTTCCCACTTTTTACCGTGACGTGTCACATAATGAATATCTCACTTTCATAGACTATTTTGATTATGTTCAGTGAACGTATTCCATTCTCCAAGTTGTCAGAGGCAATGTTTCACTTTAATTTGCCTGAAAGTACAACAGTGAGTCACTAATCCTGAATGCAAACAGCTAATCACTGTGTTTTGTGCTGTCATTTATATTGCTGTAATCAGAGCTGCAGAAACTAAGTCTGTATAGTACAACATGGAAGTTTAAAGCGATTTTCTTAATCATGCATGCACAGCTTAGCTCTGTGACAGAAAACAACTCACATGGTGGAGAAAAATGTTGCCAATGAGTAAGTGATGCACAGGAAAAAAAGAAAAAAAAACGATGCCATATCATTTGTGTGGGTGTATATTGGCTTCAGGGAACATGACACAGAACAGAAAATTAAATGGTGTCAGAATAAACTTCTAGCCTCATACTGAAAAAAAAGAAGTTTGCAAAATTTCCTGAAACTTAGCATAACATTGGCTTGCATAAATGAAAAACTTAGTGTTTTTCAAAATGTACTAATCCAATTTCCCATCTTAAAACCTTTGTCACAAAAAGGTAGGCCATATCTGTTGCCTTGAGCTGGTGCCTGAAGGGAAGGTTCTCCGAGCAATCAATTTGCTGCAGAGGGTATCTCAGGGTGTTAGATGGTGATTATGGAATATTTTCCATTTCTTCTATCTATGGCTATTGCCTTAGTTTAACTGAGATGATAATAAATACATCCTCAGTATGCTTTGCATATGTGCTCATAATTTTTTCAGTTCCTGATAGACCATGATCCAAGTCTTGGATTCACACTGAAGTACAGGCAATGAAAAAGTCAGGAAGGAGATCTGAAGCATTTTTGCCCCAGAAAGCAGGATTTCTGGGTCAAAAGAACCCTAAAGAACATCATTTTCTCCTCATGGAAAATGATGTGCATGGGGGGACATGAGGAGTTTTAATATTTTGTCTTTATGTGGAGTGACTGATTCATGGAAAAGCATAGCTGTCCTGCAATTAGAAAGCCACGGGTTCAATTCCAGCCCCATGTCTTTATATGTTGAAGGGTATGGCACTTAATCCCAAATTGCACTGATCTCTGTATAAGTGTGTGAATCATGCTGAGTGAATGAGGCATAAACTGTTATGTACTTTAGTGGTCAGAATGACTAGAAAAGCAAAAATATTACCATTCTCATAAAGAATACGAGCTTGGCTGGAAAATTTCTCTTTGTTATTGAGACGCATAAAAACAAAACCTCTCATTTATCTTCTTGTAGAAGTTAAACATTTGAAATCTAGTTACAAATGCAAAATTGATGTGGGCCATTTTGTGCTTTCACTACAATTTAGTTCAGTGATATAATGGTAAAATAATCTTCTAAGCAAATAGTCAAGGCAGAAGAAGCCTGACTTACACAAATTCAGATCTTACTTTCTGTCATGGAACATATCCTCTGACATTTTGTTACTTTCTGCTTACTCACAACCTGTGCTGTTGCTCAGGCTGAGGATTTTCTAGATGTTATCCTGCTGAAGCCACTGGATGTGGCCTACTGCTACTGACATAATCCTACAATATTGGTGCGTAAAGTTCCTCTGAAAAGCCCAAACCATGTGAAACACTGAGTGGAATAAGAAAGTCAAAGTGTCGGTCCATTTGGGAAGAGAGCGAGAGAGAGAGAGAGAGCCCACCAAAAGCTTAAGCCTCCAGTGTGCTGTGCAGATAAGATTCATTAGATAGGTCGGTAAATGCAAGAGAGAGGCACACAGAGGGGGGGAGTGAGGTTGAGCTCGCTGCTGCTCCAGCATTTGTTGACACAGATTTACAATGAGTCTCCTACTGCTTCACGCATTACAGTAACACACCATGTCAATAGCTCTCTGGGCTTGAAAAGCAGCCATGCCAAAGATGTCTGGGAGCGATGCCCTTCTCCTGATAACGAAAGTGTTGCTCATAAGTCAGAAACTGAAGGCAAAGGAAGGGTTTCGGAAGATATAATGTCCTTCGCTTTTGTTTCTGTTTTTGTCTTTTCTCCTCTTCTTTAAAGAGCTCTTTTTCTAAGATCCCTTCCTTCTCTTTGTTCTTAAGTTTGGTCTCTCTATGGCTGTCTTTATCTCTTGACTGCTCTGCTACAAGCTCAGCAGGACAGGATTTGGGCATTAGCTCAGTCCCCATATATTCACCCCCTCATGATTGCACGCTGTTTCTATCACCCACTCCAGTCCACAGATCTAGTCTTATTGGAGTTTGGAGTCTTTAATACAAATGCAAGTGTAGAGCTTACATTCTGCAAGACCAAAAGCTATATCAATGTCCTTTGAGGGAGTTTCAGAGTTGATGTGGTGGGTGCAGAAAGTAATATGTGAACTCACCGGTAGGTCTGGATGGCTTTAAGTGTTAAAATAGAGTTTTTCACACAAATACAAAAGTTTGTCTGCAGAGTCATGGAAAGCCACAATTGTGGTGTTTTCTTTAATGTGTGACATTCACCTTCAAGAATTGTTGACAAGTGCTGAGTTCTGCTATCTGTGTAATGAGGATTGTGGCACTCAGACAGCTGGCCAACCACTCCAGCTTGTAACGCTATGATAATAGACAGAGTTGGAGAGTGTTTTGGAAAGCATTTGGTAGATGGACTTCAGGCTGTTTCTGGGAGACCGTTTGTGCTTTGGGGAAGAGATAAACAGGAACTTGGATGGCTTTAGACAACAGAAGGTCTAATGGTCTTAATCAGGAGATGTTGTCGCTGTGCTGGTGGTAATGGTGCTGTGCACTGCACATGTTTGTGAGTGAGCCGGGGCACCGTTGTTGATTAGTGTATTACAGGAGGCACTTTGAGTAACAGATGGTTATCAACTGTTGGTTCCAAAAAGAGCTTTCAGGCTTTTTCTCCCCCTTGATAAGTTACATTTACTTGTTCAAAAATCATTTTAAATAATGAATTAAGTAAAAAGATGATAGAACGCATGATAAAAACCTGCTGAAATTCATTTAGAGACTAAAGTCATACGATACTGTCATGTGACATAAAAGTACAAAACATTATTACTCAATTATTTAATAAGATAAAGCATTCAAAAACATATTGTTGTCCAATCACACTTTATCTCAGCCAATGAAAGCAATTTTACTGGACTCAATGAACAAAAAATACTTTGTTTTACTCATTAAACAAAAGATGTCAGCAAAAATATTTTCCATCTATAGGGAAATATTTTTCCCTCCACCTATCAGGTAGAGTCTGTCTCCACCTTCTTCCAGAAGGCCTTCAAGAGTCCTTTCTCCTCATGGCTAGTGTACCCACTTTAGCTAAAATACCTGAGTGAGATGTTTCTTATTGTAGCCTAGTCTGACAGTGGTGTGAGGACACCCCCATACCTCACTGTTAGATGTTTGAAAGGTTTCTTGGATGTACACTTTACTTCAAAACACCCCACTGCATCTCAATGAATTCAGAGATTTGACTTAACCCAGGGCTTATCATTTCTTACAATGTTTTACATGTTTGCCAGTCCTTGGTGGATTTACTGCAATGTTTAGGTCAATGTCATTTTACAGTACACAGATATTCAGTTTAAATTCTTTCACAGATGTTCTCACATTTTCCTCAATACCCTTTGATAAACGGTAGAATTTATAGTTGATTGTATTATTGTGATCTGTCTAGATTCTGGGTTTTTTTCTCTTTTTTCCCCCCTAAAAGGTTGTTTGTACTCAAAAAACAGCAGTCTTGAACAATCCTGAAGTGCTTGGGTTTGCAAGTTGAACCTCCATACTTTTCTTTGAGAGCAAAGGTTTCCTCCTATGAAAGTAGTATTTTTGTAATATTTGTAATTGTAAAGAGCCTTTTTTGTCTTGACTTCTTTTAGAAACTTGTGCTGTGCTTTCAGGGTGTACTTGCTTGGACTGTTCTCTGCAGAGTGGAATAGCTGATTGGAAATTCCTTTGTGACCTCTTTAAATTCTCTGTCAGACACCTATCTTCCTCTGGAAGGCCTTTAAGACTCCTTTAGATCTTACAATGATGTTCATTTTCACTTGAGGTGTTTGATGTTTAAACAGGACAGACCTAATTCAAAATGCTGAGTAAAGAAATTGTAATGATGTGTTCCAGATGATATGTAGTGGTTTGTTAAATTAACCATTTTAAGTAAAATAAATAAATATTTAAAAAAATCTGGATTTGTTCTAAATTGTTCCCCTCAGAAATGTTCAATTATTTAATCGGGATTAAATACACTAACTTCAAAGGGTTATGTGTCTAAATGCATTATAAATATATTGGGAATATGGTCTGTAAGACAGTGTCCCAATTTTTATTGTATGTATACTATACTAAATAAGATCGTCATGCCGTCTGTTGAACTTTAGAATTAAAACTTTTTGTACTTGCAAATCAGATAGTGACTTGCTGAGGTCTGCAGGTGTCTCTTTTTGTCCATGTCAGTGCCTCCAGCTCTAAATCCTGTTGGTTCTGATAGGAATCCCAAAGCTTATAGTGGCTGCCATCTACTCGGCACCGACTGATGCTTCTTATCAGGACCACCACACTGCTGCCGCCAGCAAATTTCCACATATGAGTAAATTAGAAATCACCTGCACAAACATTCTCCCAGATGATCATGCTCACACAGATTCAGTCTAATCATCGGGGGACCAAAAACTACAGCAAAACTATCTATTTTTGTCATAGTTTACTGGTTTTGTGTTATGTTAAACTATGGATCATTGTTCTAATAGCTTTCTTAGTGATATGTTTTCAGGTGAAACATGAACATGTTGGTTATACTTTTTTAAAGGATTTAAATTGTCCAATATGTGCTCTTGCCTGCTTTTTCCATCAACTATATTTTCTTAACTGAGAAACTTTTGCATCTTTCCAACGGCAGTGTCTTCCACCAAAATTGTATGCATCATGCATTTTTCTTCTCTCGAAAAATGCATCAAGATATTATTATTTACTAGATTAATCTACCACACTTGCTACAATTATTGGAATGCCTAGTAGAGATGTCTAAGAAATATGACAAGAAAACAAAAATAAGGAGCAAAATCTTAGTTTTGAGGTTCCATGTAATTTGGACACAGTAATTCAAAAGTCTAGCATCAAAAAATGTTGTTTGACAAGGTATTTTTTTTCTTGTTTACCCCTGTTGCAACTTCCATGTAATAGAAGTGTAATAACTTAACTGTTTTTTGTTATTTATGCTTTACCATGTAAAGTTGTATAATTTGTAGGCAATCCATAATTTTCTGTTTCCCTGGAATATGAATTTATTGTAATGTCGAATAGATGGGTACAAAATATAACAGGTTACCAACTATTACATCTGGACAGTTCTTCACATTGACATTATTGCACACTTTGCCGGCTAAGGCAAAGCAGCACAATTCAATACATTGTGCTGCTTTTCCACCACATGTGGAATTGTGACAAACGATGCAGGACAAGAAGGAAAGTTAATCTTGTCACCATTCACAGGGAGGAGGGTGGTAAAACAGGGTAAGAAAAATATATTAAAAGTTCACTGTTGGAACTGATGCAAAGAGATGCATCTTTGGGTCACCAGGTATCCATAATTATTTATTTCAGGGTTTTTGTGTACATTACTGGGTGTGCAAACAATTGGAGGATTCTGTGTAATATTACTGTATATTCATGTACAAATCAGCAATTCGTCATATTCAGTTAAATTGGTGAAATGAAACATACTTAATCATCAAGCTTGAGCAACCCTTTTCAATAAATGATGCCAACTTGTCATTTTATTGGTAATGAACTATTAGAATTTAAACCAAACTCTTCATGATTGTCAACCATTAAAGAGCTCTCCTCCCTGGTGATTCCCCTCTGCCCCCTCTGCACTCTGTCTCCTTCCCACTGTATACAGTACAGATTTATTAGATGAAGCCAGGGGCCCCGGACAGTCACCACTCAGCACTCCCTCAGATCAATAATTGGAAATATTAATTATATCAGGCGAAACGGCCCAGTCAGATGGGGGGTGTTTATGCTCATGTTACTGAGCACTGGAGCAATATGAGCTTTGATGGCCCACTAATGTGTATTAATGATCCCAGGACAAACATTACTCTATATTAAACCTGAATGAAGCCCAGAACACATCACACATATTGTATGGCTGTTAGAGCTAGTTTATTGCAGTAAGTTACTGTAAGTAAATGTTGTTGCATAAGTGTTTTTCAACTACTTCCTTGTTTCTAAGTAATATGATTTTTTTTTTAAAATGGCCAATAGATTCAGTAAATGTAGTTATTTACTGGCTTTATTGTTGTGGAACGTGCTGGAGCTGCATAGTTTGGGATTTTTCTACCAAGCCGATTTTGGCAATGGCACAGCAATAATTAGTTTAATTATCAGGAAGAATTAATAATTAGTTGCTAACAAAACCATGGATATATATACTTTTTTTTTCCAGAATGAATTATTTGCTACCATTAGCTAAACAACTTTCAGTCTCTCTCAGGCGTTTTAAAAATACAACCTTGATGAAGTTGCATCATAGCACAAGGAAACCCATTCTTTGTTGGACCAACAACTCACAATAGGGGACGATGGTCGACTTACTTGAAGCAACAACCAATGAAAATACACTGATCATTACGTTTAAATATGACATTTTATTAGTTCAAAGTAACACAAGCTTTTGTGTTTGCCATCTTTATGTCAGTCTCATTATTGCAAAACACACACTTAGAAATTGGCAGGCATCTCTAATGAGATGATTTTCATTTTCATCAAACTTCCCATTTGTAACAAATGGGAAGTAACAAAGCTGAAAAATACCAGTTACTCCCAGTAGCAGAGGCCTACCACTGAAACTATTAACCAGAGTGGTTTGAAACCTGAAATAATGGTCAATAGGTCATTATTTAGGGGTTGTGATAACATTAATGGTAAACAAACACACTTATACTACTTGCATTTTTAAAATTTGAAATCAAAGGGCTATCTATCAGGGCTAGAACCCAACTCCATTTAGTGTTGCGCCAATATTAAAAAAAAACACACAACAGCTAGATACCCTGATATTGAAGTTTAATAAAGTTCTAAGAACTTAGATATGTACAATGTCACTATGTTGGTCGAACAGAGATCCAATTTAGGTGTTCCCAATCAACCATATCTAGCCCTAGTAACAATATAGCCAACCATCAGTCTCAAAGATTAATGAACAGAGACAAAGCAGCTGGATCTTCCAGGACGATTGCACACTACATTATGTACTGTAGGCCCTGGGGTTTCTATCTGACCCTCCATATGAAAAAGCTTCATGCTAGAGCTAAGAGCTTAATTCAACTGACTGGGGGCTTAACTGGGCAAATGAGGCAGCTCAATAAAAGCATATGGAACTTTAGATTTGTCAAAGCCCTTGGAGCTGCTGAGCTTTGTGGAGTGGGAAATAGAGGAAGAGAAAGGCTCATAGCAAAAAGAAGAAAAAAAGCAAGGAGTATTTTTTCTGAGAATAAAGGTAGATTCATTTGAAGGTTGTGAACTGAGCCCTTCTGAGTCCTTAGAGCAACACAGTTAGCTCTCCTTCATGTCTACTCGGTTTTGGTGTTTGAGATTTAAACGAACTAAAGGGCAACGTTACTGAAGCAGCAGTGTTTTATTCTTAAGAAACGTCTTTCTTTTTCCTTTCAACACCATATTTTACAGCATGCAACTTTATTCATTGTATTTTACTTTAAAATTATAGGATTCAAAATAGGACAGAAAGCTCAACAAAAAGCTTATCAAAAACCTTGTATTTTGCTGCAAACAGTTATGATTGTTTTAGTCATTTTTCTTTATTTTTATGAAATCTCTAATGTATATAAAATATCGTCACCAGCCTCTTTCTTTCTCAGTTGTTAAAATACTGACTCAGCTCATAGCATGGCAATAAGTCAGTGTATCAGGTGTCTAGACCTGATGAAGACGACTTCTTCAAGTTCTGATCCTCAATCAGAGTGAAGAAGAAAGGGTATTGAAGTTTCTTTTAATCAAAACTTTTTACTGTGGTCCAGTGGCTTCAACAGTCATCACACCTCAATCTGTCAGAGCATTTAGAGCAAGAAATGCAGCCAAAAAACTTGCAGCAATTATGTGATTCTTTCAAGTCAGTACGGACCAAAATATCTTAAGAACATTTCCAACACCTTGTTTATTCTATGACATATAGTATTATTTCCTACAGCAAAGGGAGGTCAAAGACTTTATTATTAACATGTGTACCCAATAAAATGTAAATAGATGAGAATAAAATCTTAATGGGATAAACCGAGAATGCCCACAGTCCAAATCAAAATGGTGATAAATATAATCACATTTTTTAAAATCTATAGACAAGTGAAAGTACTTAAATCCCAAAGTCATATACTATAAATCAGTGGTTCCCACAGATTTTCTTCTTGCCTGCCCACCCCCCAGTGGTTCTCAAAGATCTTGCAGGGCCCCCTAAGGATTACAATAAAATCCCCCCAAAAAAGAAAAAAAATCAACTGGGCACAGACATTGTTCAACCAGACATAAACCTAAACACATATTTTGTTTTCTAACTCCACTGAAGTTTATTTCACACTACCGGTTGCAACAAAACACACTACAAACCATCTTTACAGTAAAACACTGTTGTGTAATGTTTTCTTTTTATTTTTCTTCATTCATCCATACCACTGTTTGCGGCCTCCCTGCAATGGCACTGTGCTCCCTCTAGGGGGTGTGGCCCTCACTTTGGGAACCACTGCTATAAATTAAGAGTTTTGGAGTACTGTAAGTATATTTAACAGAGAAAATTATATAGGTGCAGTTAGCAGAACAAAATTGTTGTTGCTGTTGTTTTCTGTACTTCTTTCATCTTTATTATTGTGCATATTTTATATTTTGAATTTTTGAATTTTTTAACATTATCAGGAAACATACAAACACCACATCCATATTGACTGATGGTTTCTAGAGAAGGCACTTCATACTTTTGTCAAATCTTTTGCATTAGTGTATGTGCCTGGCTTTTGTGAAAAGTAACACTGCATTGACTGTGTCGTTTTCTTGGAGAAAGTAGTGCTTAATGTATTTAAATTAGATCTACCTTGTCTGTGTTGGTGACAAAATACATATAAAGGAGGAGACATTGTTCATTTAATTTCTACAGGAAATATGTTGGGGTTTTTTTCCCCCCCTCCATGTGTTCGAGGGAAATTTAACGAACTGAGAACCATCAGCTGTTCGGGACCATAATGCATTGCTTTTGGGCAAATAAATAGACCATTAAGCTGGCATGTTGGAGGCTGAACAGTAACTAGCTTTGGAGAGAGTTTCCTCCCCCACACAGTCGCCCCATGGAGCTGCCTGAGTCTGTACTATTGTGAAGGAGCAGCAGTTCCTCCTTGCACATTCAAACTTAAACAAGTTTGCATTTTTGAATCAAGTTTTGTCTATTTAAATAATCAAGGTCCACATTAGAGAAGTATTTTTTTGTGTGTGAATAGAAAAGAGGTCTGAAATGAATGTGTTGTTTTTCTCCCATATGAGAATGCTTTTTTTAGGCTTTCAACATGCATCCGGTTGTGATGCTGTAATCTATCCTTGCATGCTGTGGAGTGATGCACCCTGTGGCTTGGCATTACCATACTGTAGAATTACTTAGCTTATGTTGTACAAGAGAAGAAAAAGCACTTGCAGACAAGGAGCCACTCAAGAAACAAGGCGCTGAAACCTCAACTCTCAGAAGCCTGCAACATCCTCCTTACTTTCCCACAAAGTCTTAACTGGTGCTAGTTATTATTTACAGTGGGCAAATTTATGGAATAATTTCAGCAAAGGAAGGTTACTCAGTTCCTCAAGGTGAAAATTGATACATTTAGCACTTAATGAATTGGGCCTGGCCTGGTTCCCCCATACATCACCATGTTATTAAGACATTTTAAAATCCCATTATGGTGTTTCTCCTTGAACATGTCATGCTTTCATTGGATTGCCCTGTCTTTAAATCTGACCTTTTCATCCTCGTTCAGGAATTGAACTAAAAAAAAAAAGACACGCCATGGAAAGATGGGTCAAATGTACATATGTGGTTAAAGAAAAACTATCTCTTGGTAATTTCTTTAAAATGGTTTTATGGGGAAGGCCTTATAATGGTAAATGTTTCTTCTTCTTTTTTTAAAATAAAACAATGCTGAAATATAATGCCTTGCAAAAGTGTTTATACCTCTTGAACTTCCCACATTTTGTTATGTCAAAGCCATAAACTTCAATGTGTTTTTACTAGGATTTTATATGGTAGACCAACACAATTTAATGGAAAAGAGAGAAGTGAGCTGTATAGGAATTCAAACTTGCATTTGTATTTTTCTAACGTGAGTAAATACTTTTTAGAACCACCTTTATCTGTAATTCCAGATTCAGATTTTATTGTTTATGTCTCCACCAGCTTCCCATTGAAGAACAAATCTTAACTCAACTTTGAGACTACAAGTACAGCTTATTTTGTCATTACATTGCCCTTGAACAGAAGTGGTTCTAAAGTCTATGATTATATCACACAAAACATTTTGGTCTAAAAGGGGTCTAGTCATAGACGGATTACAAATTTAAAGCAGGGGTGTCCAAACCATTTGCAAAATGGGCTAAAATCCAAATTTAAAAATTATTCCAACTTAAAACACAAAATAATTTTGCATACATTTCTTTAATGTGTTCAACAATAAATTAAACACATTTTAACAAAACAAAGGGGCACTTTTTTTTCCCTTAACATAGGAGAGGCAGTTTTATAATGTTTCAGTTTTTTTTAAATATATATATAGTTTATTTGGTCCTAAAAGGTCTTGAGTTTATTCCCAGCAACAAAAATGAGAATTTTCTTCATAAACTCCTTTTGTTAAATTTTAATAGAAGGATGTTAGTGGCTGAATTTACGATGAAATGAAATGAACAAGAACAATAGTCTGTGCCTAATATTTTAGGTTGAAGAATGGTTAAATCTGTCATTGAAATTCTCATGCTAAAAACTTATAAAAGTGCCCACTGGAAGGCCAAATTTCTAAAATTCTTGAACTTAAGTCATAGGTCACACAAATTTGTTCGTGGGCCTCAAACAGTCCTGGGCCATACTTTGGACATCCCTGATTTAAATTATCCACTGTATATAAATAATGAAAAATGAAAGAATATAGCTCAAAGATGGCTTCATTTCACTGAATAAGCACATTTCATTCTTTGTTATTGTGGTACCACCACACTTGTGCCACACTTCTGTTAAATGTTAGATAAGCAAGATGTTTTCTGGACATCAACAAAGACAGCATTGAGTTTGTTTCCATGGGTAAAACCTGAGAGTTGTTCAGACTGAGTGGTAAGCTAACCAGAAAAGATAAACTTAGCATGGCGGCAGCACATCTGCAAATGAGTTGGTCCTTCCACAGAGATGATGCAAAACTTTCAGAATATCAAAGGGGGAGAGGGGTTTGAGTTTAATAGGATTTTTTAGGTATTAATGTTATAGCAGCAAAAATAACTTCATGATCGATACATCCCTTTAAAAAAAAGACAAACCATTTTTGAGTCTTCAATAAACTGACAGAATAGTATTTGAATCATGGCTAAATATTTGGTTAGTGCCCAGAAATATGTCGGTCCGCCATTGACTTTCCATTTTTGGATTTTGGATTAGACGGTGCTCCATGGATGTTCAGAATTTATAGTTTATATTTATATGTAACCTAACCTTCTTTAAATTTTTCAGTAGCTTCATACCTTAACAGTCTGCCATGTTCATTAGTCTTCATGATGCTTTTTTGCCATTTCCTCTAGCTAGTCTTCACAAAACATATAGATTTATAGTTACACACAGATCTCTTTTCTATAACATTTGAGGGCAATTGTTTGCACTGGATTATTATTTAGTAAAGTGGGCTGATCACAGAAGGACAGCCCACATCATAGAGTTTATTTCCAAAACAAATCCACTCAACAATTAAATACTACTTTGTTTATCTATCACATAAAATCCTCATATAACATTTTTGAGCTAGAGGTTCAAACTGTGAGAGTATTGGGTATTGGTCTTTCTTGGGTTTTACATTTCTGCTTATGATGTTGAATTCTAAGTATAAATTTTGCTAACATATTCACAAGACTTTGATGACGTTGTCACAAAAGCAAGACCACCCTGTAAGTACAAACATAATTGGAAAGTATAACTTAAAAATCTTCTACCGACAAAAGAAAGAAAGATATGTCGGAAGGATAGCTCATCATTCATCATTTTACATTTTCCTCCAAACAAACGGGACCCGACAAGTATAGAGAAAGTGTTTGGCTTGAGCAGAAATAATGAGAAAAGAAAGAGGTAATATTGGGGAAGGAGAAGAGCGTGACACAAAGGCTGTGATGACACAGGCATCTAATCCAGGCAATGCCATTCTTATCAGGGTCCAGTGGATTAGAGTGAGCCTCCTAACCAGAGAATTCTTCCCAGCCAGACACTCTCCACAGCCCAAGGGCCTGGATCAATAGGCCCGCATTGATCTCTCTCCTCCTGTGGCTGGATTCACTTTTATTAGGACTGTCTTGGCCTCTTTCTCTTAGACACACATATGTATCCCTTGCAGCTGCTGAGAAAAACCTCAAAATGGACAGATGTAGCCTCCACACACGCACACACACCTTCTGTATAGAAGACGGAAGGGACCAGGCTGTTTTCGTTAAACTGAATTGCAGTAATGAAGGATGCTAGTATGTTAGTTTCCACCCTCTGCCAAGACGTTTTGATATGTTTTGAGAGAACCCTGGCTTTCTTAGCTTGTCGCAAAGACGCTAACCTCTCTGTTGCTTTGTCTTTCGTCTACTCCAGATGACCCGCCCCATCCAGGTGAAACCGGCAGACAGCGAGAGCCGTGGAGGTAGTTGTCTTCTTTTCTTCATCATTTTTCATCTCCATCTTTTTCTCTCCATCCTATTCAAGCCAAATAATTTCTCTCTTCCCTTTCTGACCTCATCCGTTCCGCTGCTCTGTATGCAATATTTCCCTCAACCAATACTGTTTTTTTTTTTGTCCCAAACCTTTTTATCCCTCATGCTGTTCATAAATGGCAGCAACTCAATCCTGAACGACAAATCAAACTGTGTCTGAATGTACACTAAACAGATTATGTGACATCAAACGCAAGCAGATTTGATGGCATCTCTATTCCAATCTATATTTGTCATCTTTCTTGATCTTTTTTTTTATTTGTTTGTTTGTTTCTGGTTCAAATCCTTTTGAATTGAGAATTAATCTCCTGTAGTCCTGTTCAGCTTCCTGCTTTAATGCCTGTAATTGATTAGAGATAGGTTATTGAGGAGATGTGGGGCTGTGATTGGCTCCCCTCACTGCCCGTGTCTCTCCCGAGCTCTCTTCCTTCAAATACATTATTGTTTAAGTGTAAATGAGAATGTGATTAGTCTCTCGCCTAAAATCATTTCCACACCAGGGCCTTGTTAAAGCCCACCCTGCTTGATTTGTGAGGATACAGTATAGACACAGAGAAAATGGAGCAGCAACATTTAAAGCTTGCCAAACAATCAATAAATTTGCAAAGCGCTTGCCAACATCCTCATTACTTGGTCTTAATTCTGTTGTCTTTGATCTCTTCTGTTTTTGGAGGCTTTCGTTTACCCGCTGCCTATCTGCATATATGTTAATGTTCTGAGCAGCTATCCTTCAAGTCAGTGGCATAGACAATGAACCTCACTGTTAATTTTATTTTTTTTTTGTGGGTGTGTAAACATCTCATATGTCTCCCAGCAAACAAAGCAAGTGGCTTTTTTTTTTTTTTCTTATTTAAAGGAGGAATAATGTTTCCAGTCCATCTCATCCCAGTGCAAATTAGAATTTTGGAAGTGGAAAAACAGAGGGAGAAGACAGAAAATGCAAAAATGCAGAAATAATGCCAAATGCATACAGCTGCTGTGCTGCACTTCTGAGGCTTTACCTAAAAACCTCTGCCTGTTTTGGGTGAATTAGGATGGCTGGCCATTTGGCTGTCGGTCAGATGCACACAATCTTCAAAGGACAGCAAACCCCCCTGGGATGAATGGAGGAAAGGCCAGTGAAAGATCACTGTCAGTGCCTCAAGCTTTCTTTCTTTCTCTCCTTTCCGTTCCTCTTTCTTTCTCTCCCGCTCTCCTGGTAGCCATTCATTTGGAGCTTTAGAAGAGTGGTGAGACGAGCAAAAGGGGTCTCGTGCTGTCAAGATTGATGTCCCCTATAGGTCCATTGATTTTGCCATTGTGGTGCTGTGTGTCCACATTAACAATGACACTCAGCTGTCTCTTTACTTGCTTGAGAGTGGCCGATTTTAGGGCTCCCAGGGCATGGTGGTCAGTATGGGGTCCCTTACTGGCCCCAGCAGCTGATACTGCACCGAGGAACAAATGAGTGTTCAAGCAAACCTGAGAGTTACACATCATTCTAAATGAACAGGTCATAGTGGTGCCAAGGGGGCGATCAAACATAGGCATGACTTTAACAGGTTAGGAGGTGGAGATAAAAGGGTGATGTACAGAGTGTGCAAGGGCAGATTGATTTATTTGCACTGATCAGAATTTAGTGGCCAGTTTCCTATCTGATCTTAAACCTGCTGACCCACCAGATTTAGCAAATTCTAATTTCTCTTTGAGAACTAAAAATCTATGTAGATCTATGAATAATTTACTAAAAATTGAAAAGGAGAAAATGATTATGAAGTTGATTAGTGCGGTTAATGCAGTTAGCAGTAGTATAACAATCATCTCCTTGTATTTATATATTAATTTCAGAAAATTGCAATTTAAACACTGACTCTAAGATCAAGAAAGCTGCCAATACCTCCAAATTTAACATGTATTTGGAAGTACAGAACATCTTAAGCCCTTTCAGACTTCCTGATATCCTCTGAAGTCTTGCTTTCTCTCACTCTCTTGCAGCCTGTATGAACTGAAGGCAGATTTTGACATGCAACAGTGAAAATTGTTCTCAGTGTTTACTTTTGATTTAAATTTTGAACACCTCCCTGATAACAGCTGACACCATGGCTTCTTCACTAGGTGTTACTGTGACCAGTAAGCTCTTAAACGGTTTGTTTTACCAAAAATTTAAAAAATATTGATTGTCACTTTAAATCTCTAGCTCTCATTTTACTTCCTTTCATAGTCTTTGGCAAACATAATTTAGCTTGTTTGTCTTCAGCTGCCTTTGTAGCTTGAAGCAGATGATTGTTATGTTGATGCTTCTCCACTGTCTACTTTTACAAGCTATTGCTGCTCATTTACTGTAATTCTTATGTTGGTGATTAATTATTGCAATATTTCCCCGTCTAAACTGCTCAGATTACTTTTTTTGTTGTTTTTTGATACTCATGCAGCTGCCAGTGGCAGAATCTAAACCAATAACTGCAGGATTAAAGCTCAGCATGGCGCACAGGAGCTGGGAGAGCGAATGCAGAAAGATATTAATTAGCCTCTCAGTATAGCAGAGGGAAAGACACCAGGGACACACTCAGTCTGGCCTATTCTCTCAGGGGCCACACTGCTAGTCCGATAGGGGGCATATATTCCTGAGCGAACGCTGTCACAGCTAAACACACAGTGAAACTAATTAGTCCCTTAATCTCATTATGGCGAAGGCAGTTCAGATCACCTGTGCCAGTCTGCTGTCCATTAGGGATGGACCTGTTACTGGGATTTTATGCCTGCTAGACCTTCATTTCTCCTGGAGGAACTCTCGAACGTTATTAAAACCCGACAGGGCCAGGCGGGATTGGGGTACTGCCACATGTAGTCACCGTGGAAACATAAATCTGTCCAGTCATCAAATTAGAGGACAGCAGAACATATTCCTCACACTTCTTACAAATAAAAAAAACAAAAAACATGGGACTCCTAGATATGTTATCAATAAGTGGAAAATAGGAAAAGTATGACAGCGCATCTAAAGAATCAACACGGGGAACTAATCTTTTCTGTTGGAATTAATGGGAAATATACATGGTAGAGTAAATCTATCCAAACACTCCGGCAGCCCTTGCTGCAACCTAACAAAGACACACTGTGAAATTAATATTAATGGCCAATCACCTACCTAATCTAGCAGAACAGCAGCCGTTACACATTGAGCCACCAGCATGGCGACCGTCTCCGTCACCAATGACGCGAGCCTTTCTGGGATGCTTCTGTTGGGCAGACATTTAAAGAGACACAGCGAGGAGGCAGCAGGGATCTGTCTTTCTCATTTTCTCCTCACAGGTCCTCTGATATGATATAGATTGATTTTCCATCACACATGGCACCGATGACTGGCACTGACAGCAGCTGATAGTTCATTTTTGAAGCGCCATTCACCACCTCCTTAGAGAGCCTGGCGTCTTTACAGAGGATGAATCAGATTTAACCACTCTGATTTCATCCTGAACATGCTACCAAAACCCACACATCCCTCAGCAGCTCGCCATTACTACCTGCCTCCTTTTGTTTCCTTTTTATAGACTGATGATTTTGTATTTTTATCATATTTTCTCAGTTCAAGACCTATCCTGCTGACAGGCTAAATGATTTTCTTGAGCATTTGCTTTTTTCTTTGTGTTTCTTGGCTTTGCTCATTTTTCAGCTTAACCCATTGTTAGGGTTTTGTTTTTTTTTTTTTTTTTTTTTTTTTAGCTTAGAGATTGTTCAGAAGGCAGAAACAAGAGCAGACTAGCTGTCAGCTGGGGCTCTGTTGGTGTTGCAGCAGGCCTGCCTGGCACAGCGAGAGCTGCAACCCACTGAGGAGGCCTGGATTAGAAACAGGCTCTGGCATTTTCAAGGCAGGCCTGCCGCCCACGCACAGACACCCACACAGAGAGGACAAACAGACAAACACATGCAGTACATTTGGCTCTGACACACACATGCACACGCACTTGCCTTCTCCCTCATTCAAACACACCCAGTGGGAAGTTTGATGTACACGAGAACAGGGGCACAAAAGAACATGTTTACTACAGGTTATATGGTACCACACTTATTGAAACCCCTGGTAAAGACATGTAAAAAGGCAAAGAAAGTCTTTCAATCAATTTGTCTTTTGTTGCAATTGCATATTCTCAAACTGTAAACTTTGGACTAATCCAAATAAGGTATAACTGACTGCATTCTGATAATTTAATGCATTTATTCAAAAGGGGTGACATCCCATGCTTGGAAATAATTAAGAGAGATCTTAGATCCATCCATCAATCAAACAGTCAGTCAATCAGCCATCTCCTTCCTCTCTGCAATCTCTCTTGATCATCCAGATTTCTTGTTGATCACTTGTACCTGCATTCACTTCAGGTCACATCACAAGTTTTCTGCTCAGACTGAGATAACAGAAGAGGGTTGATTTTGAGCTTGTTGAACCAAAATCAAGCCAAAGGTCCAAATGATTTGGGCCATTTCCCCTCTGAAAGGCTCAGGGATGACCAATTTCCAGTTACCCATAAGAGTCCACCAGAGCTTGGTTTTTATGATTTATTTCCTGGTATTCAAAAAAGTCTTTGATGTGTTGCATACCAACATTCTTAAGTCCTATGGAAGAAAAGCAAATGAGGGTGGGGGGATGTCCATCCATCCATACATACTGTACTTAAGAGCACTCAACAGAAAACTACTATGTGTATTGCATATGTGTATGTCGTAGCCTATGTGTGTGAGAGGTCAGCTGCAGGGGAATCTGTTGTAGAGTCCAACAGCAGGTGGAAGAAAAAACCTTCTGAATCTCTCCTTGCCACTCCTGACACTGAAGGAGGAGCTCAGTCCTGTGCAACTTTACAACTGTATGTTTGGTTAATTTGTCTATCTGAATGCACTTTTTGTAAGTCTTTTAGTTGTTTTTTTGTTTAGTTTTTTTTTTTTTTTTCATTGTTGTTGATAGCATGTCAACCTATCCAAGTTGTACAAATGTCTGCTGGAGACAGGCACACCCAACCCTCCCATCGACCCAGCAAGGATAAGCAGGAGCAGTTAACAAATGGATATTAGTGGTAAAATGAGTATTGATTATAGAGGCTTTTACACATTTATAATGGGTGTCCCAATAAATATGGCTGGCACTCTACTGTACATTTCCATAAACTGGATTTGCATTTCCTCACTGGATTTTTTAAATTTTTTATTTTTCTTTACCAGAGTTGTGTTCAGAACTGTCGGCCTATCAGCAATCTTTTGTTGGATTGTAAGTCTGAGTGTAGCAAATAAACAGGCAGATTTTCTCCACATCGGAGATGTGATGAAACAAAGAAGGGGAGATCCTCAGCAAGAGATCAAAGTGTAAAATTAAGAGAGCAGAGCTTCAGCTGTTGTTACTGGTGTATGTTAAGATTTTGATAACAAACGTATCTTTTGAAAACACAAAGCATAGCCTATGTATTAAACATCAGCAGTGTGATTCTGTTTTTTTCTTCTCTAAAAAGACAAGCTTTTTTTTTTTTTTTTTTGTCAGGGCAGCTCGGTAATGACCCAAGCAGGAAGGCCTGTAAGCTCTACTGATCCCCTCTAGAGAAGTCAGGAGGAATAAAATGAGAGAGTTAGTTAGAGTGAGGGGGGATGAGCAGAGGAAAGGGGAATGGCAAGAGTAAAGAGGTGAGGGAAGGGAATTTATCTGGAGGAGATGGAGAGAGAAAGAACAAGTGCAAAATAAACAGAGAAAAGTATGGACAAACCAGTGAGAGGGATGGGGTGTATATCTTTTCTCTTTAGAGAAAAGAGAACTATAGATTACTGACCACAATGTGCTTGGCTGGGCATAAATGGAGAGATCTTGAAATAGTAGGGAGCATGTTCAGAGGTGGTGGGGATCAGGGTGAACTAATCCAATGCTGAGGCCAGCTCAGGGTTCCACATTCAGAGCTTGTGTGCCTTGTCCAAATCCCCTATAGTGGAGCTCTTACACAAACAATACAGATACACGAGCCTTCGCTTGCCAAGAGTTCAGACAGCAAACTCCACAGAACCGCCTGGGGTGTTCAGGTCACTCCGCCTGCAAACATTTACCCTCACATCAGCATGAAGTAGCATCTTTTAAAGAGGAGGGGTGAGGGGAATTAGGTTTTATGGATGAGAGACACGGAGTAAGAGATGATGAAATAATTTCTTTAGGGATATGCTTTGCTCCTCTGGGTCAAATTGTGCTGAGCATGTAGCAGTTTTGCACAGTCAGTGGAACAAGTAGATCACAACATTTCAGTAATATGCAGGGTAGGTGGAGATCAATTAGCCTTATCTAACAAACGACTAATGATAATACCAACACCAAACATGCTGACAAGGCAAAGAACAAGAAGAGACCCAGACTAATGATGTAATGAGTTTAGCTAGCTGGAAAATGCATAATCTCTACAAACATGGCGTATAAAAATCTTTTTTTTATTTTATTTATTTTTTGCTACACGCAAACACGCTACAGCAACTTCTGCGCTATAATCAGCATATGAGCTGACAGGAAGAAAACCAAATCTTAAATCCAATATGCCACCATTGCTTAATCTGTGAAACATCACAGACTTAACAGACTGTGCTGCCACTTTTTTCTATCACCAGAGGTTGCATTCTCCCAAAGTTTGATAAGTTCAAACATATATGGTACCATAAGTGGTCTCTTATTTCATCAAATACTTTAGATATTGTCTGTATCACTTGTGTGTTTTAATAGAAATTGGGCAACTTTGACTTAAGATTCAGCCTTGTAGTAGATGTCAATAAACACAACCATCTGGACCCGGAACTTCAGCAAAATGTTTTCTAGAAGATTGCACTCTGTTCACGTGAGCAAGAAGAGTGTGTATTGAATTTATTGCAATCGATATGCAGAAGTGGTACTGATTTATCCGATAAATAAAGGTGTTCTGAATCTATCTAGTTTTGTTTTGTATACCTAAAGTTACTCCAAAATCCCAGTTTGTTGATTAAGAGTGTAGCCTAAAACAAAATCATCCAACCATCTTTTCCACCTGCTTTGTCGTGGAGTGGGCCTTTGCCTTTAGTCAATGGCTGAAAGGCTGGGTACACCATGGACAGATTCATCGGAGGGCAACATGCAGTCATGCATACACACAGTCACACCTCAGGGCAATTTAGATTGGCTAATTAAACTAACATGCAGATTTTTTTAACTGTGGGAGGAAGTACCTGGAGAAACCCACGTGGAGGAACACTAAAAAAAAACTCTCAGCTAATTCAGACATAAATCCACAGACATAAAATCACCAACTTCTCCAAGGAAGCACTTACCGTATTGTTTGCCTGGTAAGTTATTTTAAGTTACTTCCCCTCAGTACCCGCCTATAAATATACATGCACATATTCAGCTAAACACACATTTATCTTGAATAGCATTTAAAGAAGCACACGTGCGCGCACACGCACACACACCCTTTTCCCGCCCCGTCCCCTTCACTCGTTGCAGTGGTCTCGTGGCGTAGGCGGATCAGCAAAGGTTATTGTTGAACACAGAAAGGAAAGGTCAGAAATCATGTTTAGTTTTCCTGGGGCTGCGAGGTAATTCCAGCCAGCAGATTGTGTTCAGACAAGCAAGCAGGCAGGGCAGGCCAGTGGTGGAGATCATGCAGAAGGAAGCGAGGCAGGGATGGGGACAAGGTTATCCAGTCAGCCGCTGCCTCTCAGCCCCTTCGCTGTCACCCTTAATAACACCCTCTCCCTTATCACTGCAACAATCACCTTGAGAAACAAACTTGTCTTCTTTGAGAGAGGGATGGAGATGGGGAAGAAGTGGCCTTTTATATGTATCTCCCATGCCACTCTCATTATAGTAACTACAACTCTGAGAGGGAGCGACTGACTGCAGGTCAGTTTAGTGTTTGGTTTTACGTATATGTGATTTATGCAACCTTTTTTCTCTCTCTCTTTGGTTTTTCTTGACTCTGAGTATTAATTAAAATTATATGAGCACAGTTGATTGGGGGTCTATCATGAATAATGATTTTAGGCATGGAGAAAAACATACAAAGAGTTAGTGGTGAAAAAAGAATGGAATACAACTAATGGCATGGGTTATAGTGGAAGAACTTTGTGAGATTCTCTCATATCCATCTAGAAAAAAAAACATTAAGGCAGTGAAGATGGTTGCTGGGGACCTTATGGGAATAATTATAGATTGACCTGCCAACGTTATTCAGTTATTAGAAATAACCAGGAAGAAATTCTTACACACGCTTGTGTGAACTCTCCTCTGAACTGTGTTGATATGTATCTGGGTCATTATGCAAGATATGTATTTAAATAATAATAATAATAATTTGTTATTTTGTTACATTTTTTGTGAGTAGAAGTTTCCTTTCTTTAAGGTCAGTTGAGATTACCAAAAAATATTTATATTTCTTTAAAATCAATTTAATGGCAAAGACAATTTTCAAGGAAGCTTTACACGTATTTTGTTAGTATATTTTGGAATTTCCTTTAAACTGTGTGTTTTGGGTCAGACATTTTGGTTAACCTCGGTCATTGTGGGATAATTGTCTTTCGGAAGACTGATTTGGGACGACACATTAAATTTCTTGATAATGTCTAGAGATGTTGCTTCAATATGTCTGCATAGTGTTCTTTCCGTATGACATCCATTTTGTAAAGTGCACCAATCTCTCCTGCAGCAAAACACCCACCTATCATGCTACAACCCATATACTCAGTTGCAAGTCTGAGACTTGCAATCTTCCTCATTGTGCATCAATGGCCGAATACCGTTGGTCTCCTTAGGTCTTTAAATATTGCTCAATAATGCAAAAAGTATTGTTGCAATAATTCGACGTTATCGATTCATGCCTTTTCTCCTCTGCACAGATTATTTTATGTGATAAACTAATTTATCTGATGTGAAAATGGTCCAACAGCTTTTGCAGAAAAGGCCAAGCTCATACCTTAAGCTGATAAGCTATAGCGAGGTGTGTGTGTGTGGGTGTGTGTGTGCGCGCAAGTTATGCACACTCTCGTGAGACTCGGCGCCCTGTGATTGCAGTGGAGCTGAAGGGGCCAGGCGAGGGCTCTGATTGGAAGACAGATTCTTTGCAACCTTTGCCAAATCACTGCAATCACCCGTTTGCTTCTTCTTTTTGCTTTAATGACACCACTTCAAGAGGAACGGGGCTCATCAAGCAACCCACACACAAGCTTGGGCACACACACTCTCTCCAACTCGCACACAGCGAGGTCAGGCTTGGCAGATCGGGCGGGGCACCACAGGCCTCTGAACAGGGAGAGAAGGTCCACCAGCAGATGGGAGGAGATTAACACAAACTGAAGCACATGTACACATGAAAATGTGTATACACTCACATAAATACAACACTCGTCAATAATCGGTAAAATATCCGATGTCCACTTCAGCTTGAATTAGAGTAGGATATAATTACACTGTTTATTGAGTTACTGTAAGGTACAACATTGTAATAACTTCTTCTGCTAAGATAACAAGACACACCGCTCGGGGTTTGGTCATTTCTTTGCCAAATTTTCAGAGCTTGCTCCCGACTCGCTGTCTGGTCTCTCCCCAGTACTGAATCGTGTGTCCCAGTTTTGCTCCACAAAGCCTCTTGTAGACAGAAAACATCCTTTTTTTGTTCAATAACAGGGCGAGGATCAGAAGTGGCTTTGGACTGAATAAAACCTAACCAGAGAAAAGCAAAGTCTAGATAAATAAAATAGACCTCTATATACCACACAAAAATAAAGTAAATATGCAGTTTTTATAGTTAAACGTGCATTCATTAGAGCTTTCTATATCTATTGAAAAATTACACAAAAGGAGTCATTAATGAGTTTCAATCTGTGTGTATGTCAGTATTTTTGAAAACACATCGGACAGTCTGACACCATTATAAATGTAAATTTAAATTGTTTAACGAGAAAGGGTGAACCGACATCCTTCTCCTCTAACTTGGCAAATATTTGGCTCTTAAAAAATAAATAAAACATTTGCAGGGATGTGAAAAAATGTCACACTTATGATAAAAAAAAATATGTTTTTGCATCTACCATTATGGTTCTGATGTTGCACATCTCCAGCAATGTTGTGACTAAAGTCTAGAGTATCCTGTCGGTCTCAGAACAGAAACCTTTGGTGACTGAGAGCTGAATTATTTCAAATTTAGATTTGTTTCTGTGACACAACTTTACTCAATAAGTCAGCATTTCTATGCATGACATCATACTGCATGACATCTCAGGGTTTGTCAACACACCTGAGCAGATTGTGGTGCAGAGTTGGAAATGAAGCAGAATAAGCAACAGTTTGAATTATTATCAATAATATTAATGTGTGTCACACCCGCAGTGGTTAATCTTTTAGTAAGTTTTCATTTAGAACATCATATTCTCCAAAAAGCAAGTTATGTGTTGATAAATGCATTTGGAAATTGGAATATAGCTTTGCTATGTTTCTTTGGGAACAATGCTGTCTTCTTCTTCTTCAAGCAGCCTTTCAGTTCATGTTATTACAAACTGGACTCATTTTACTGAGGATAAAGACCTTTTCACAAGATCTTTCACTCTTGATCTGTTGCGGTCAGAATCAATGAAGCTACATCTCTCAGCTCTGGAGCGCAAAGGAGCGATTGCATAGAAAAAGTATACCAATATGTCACTTCCATTTAAATAAAACATTAACGTCTAAATTTGAATATTTTTAATATAGACACTTAAATGCATATCAAATTGTGGTAATGCAGTTTTTTTTTGTTTTTTTGTTTTTTTTTTTTAAATAACTGTGCTATGTAAATATAGAGTAAACTCAGCAGATGGAAGATTGGTTCTTGTGTTATAAAAACACAAGAACCAAATTTCTTATAAAATTATTACGGTTTGAAAAACTTGTGTTCTTTTCTGATTAAGGAGACGTGAGTCAGCTGATTCAACTCCGGATATTTTATTAGGAACATCAGGGCAGGCGGTCCAGGTTCAAGCAATAACCAGTCCCAGGGTGGAAAAAAGGCAATTATGTAGCATTCGCATCTTTCTTGTTTACTTTAATGGCGTCAAACAAAATTAATCATAGCATTTTAGTTCCATAGTTATTCCCTGTTTTAAATAGATACTTATCTGATACATGGCATGGTATGGCATGCCTGGTGGATGTTCTAAACAGATACCCCATTGATGCACACATTGTCTGAGTACTTATCTGAACAATATGCTCTTGAGGAATCATCTTCTCTCTGCTGGTGTGTGTGTGGGGACAGAGGCCGATAATCTGGCCAGTTATCAGCTATAGTCCTGCCTGTCCCAGCTGGATGCATCTACCTAAACTATCGAGTCACAGATAATTTTCCATGTATTCCTGTTCTCTTAAATACACACTTAGATAAGTATTCATACCTCTGAACAGGCGCCTTGGCCCTTGCCTGTTGAATTATCATTTTTATACCTTAACAATAACAGTAAGCTGTAAAATTAGATCGGTATTCATTACAGTTCCTGTAACTCTGGTTGCTCTCCATCTCTCCCCTTTTCAGTCTCTTCTTGTCTTTTATCTACATCTCAGGATATTAACTCCATTAGCCTCTAATATTGCCCTCCATCTCTCGCTCTGTCAGTCGCTTCTCTTAAATCACTGCACCGCTGGACTGGAAAGGACACCTGTTCCAACCAGATGATTCAAGAGCAGATATGGAAGCAGCGGATTAAAGAGAGATTAGCACTCCTACAGGATCAAGAAATATTGCATGATTGCTTCTTCTGTATGTATTGTATATGAATTAAAAGCTTTGCCGTGAAAACGACAGCAGACAAGGACACTGGACATACAGAAGGAAAAGAAAACCATGAAATTACATGCCTCTGATGCATCATTTGGGAATGTCACTATTGGTTCAGTGGGCATTGTAAAGAGCCCTTTAAATTAAACCCGGCCACGTCTCACCTGCCTTTTCCATCTCACCTGCTGAAAAGACAAATAGTACTGCAAGCATGCACACACTGTGACACACAATCCCATGATTACCCACCCACCCACTCTCTGGCGGCCCTATTTCCACCCATGTGCCAATCAAAGGAGTGCAGAGGTAATGGGGAGAGAAGCAGTCATTCCGGAGCTGTAAAACCACTGCAGCCGAAACAATGATTGGGGTAACCTTTGCTTTGGTGCATGAAGGAAGAAGAGGTTTTAAACGTTTTTCAGAAGAATCATTTCTGACTGCTGTATTTCAAAGTTACTGCTGGCTACAAGTGTCGGTATGGTTTTGGTCAGTCTGCCCTGGCTTTCCCATGGTTCATATACCTTTTGGTATTTGGTTTTTAATCTAACCATTACATGTAGTGCATTTATTTTGTTCTTTCAGTCATTCTTCCTTGACATCCTTGATTGTGTGACTTTCCTACTGGCCCATCTCATCTTATCAGTTCCCAATAGTCAAGGATGACTTCCAATGCCACTCCGTGCAAGAGACGTAACTATGCAGTACATCTCAATCATACAGTCAGACGATGCATGATATTGGGTTCACAGGAACAGGCCGAGGCAACATTTTACCAGAAAATGTTTTATTGTTACCCCAATCCGGTCTTGGTTGGATGTGTTGATATATTCTGATCTTTGTTTGTCTAAATATGCTGTGGTGTTAATGCCAAAAAATGTTATGAGTTGTTTTTAGAAATCTCAAACTGCCCAAGATAAAAAAGCATTTGTTGTTCAGTCACCAACTCCAAAATTTATCATTATGTAAATATTTTAGATTTGGAACTAGAGGTGCATAATTGCAACCCATACTCCTATAAATTGCAAAGTAACTGCTTAGCATGACACCGATTGGAAGCTTTGGACTACATGCTTGCTACATTTTTGGTTGCCCTTTTATTAATTGCCTACGCAAAATGCTGCTATCGAAATGGTTTTAAAGTTAGGGGAACTTCTCTATGCTTTTGTCACAAAATATTGTCCCTTCCAAGTCTTTATTGGAAGGGATCTTTATTAGTCAACTATGTCAACACAACAGAGCCATTCAATAATTACTTCCTTTATATGAAAACAAAACCTTTCAAATAAACTCATAAGTAAATGAACTTAGATGATTTTTCTAACATCCTTTGTTGAAAATTTCAAGCACAGAAAAAGGATGTTAAGCTTAAAGCACTCACAGTCACTCATATAGATGGATGATATTAATTGCTGACACTTTACCAGACAAACTTTTGCTGACTTGGGGGTTTAAGAGAAACATAGTGCTGTTTTATTATCACGGCAAAGTCAATGTTTTCATACATTGACTTTATGTAAAGAACTTCCAAGTGCATAATATTGAGCGTGGAACTGAATTTATATAAAGAACATCACGTTGCCTCTTTACTCAAAGAAAATTCCTGATAAAAGAATACATAGGGCAAAGGTTTCTGTCAGGGTAGGAGCACAAAGTTGAAGATGCTTCTGCCCCTACCCTGACAGAAACTTTTGCCCTATGTATTCTTTTTATCAGGAATTTTCTTTGAGTAAAGAGGCAACAAGCGTTGCCTGTTAAATTCTGACCTGACATGCAAATCTCTCTTATAAAACATGAACTTCAAGCAGCACTTTGATAACAGAGGGAATTATAAGATGAGATCTGAGAACCAAACTGTCTTTTCCTACTAGTGTACCTACTGAGGTTGACTCAGACTAATGACAGAAGTAGAGCCCTGGTGAGATAAGGAGGAGATCCCCATCTGGAACAGATGTCATTTGCTGCAGAATGACAAAAAAAAGCTAGAGATCCAAAGATGTACATTTAATTTTTTTTTCATTGTGATACCCCAAATGTTCTTTCTCTTGTGCCTATATGCCCCATAGCAATAAAGTTGTCACAAAAGGCAAAACATGACACACCATTGCATGAAATATAAATAAACCCATTCGTTACCTATTGATTTTTCTACCATTAGGGATGGGAATAGCTTGACTCTTGTTGATGTGAAAGATATTGTGGGTCAATATTAAGGCTGCTCTTAAAAGCCACGGGGGACTTTCAAGAAATTCGACAGGGACTGAGAAAAGTGTCCAGTCGTCAGTTCTAATATTAAGAAAATGCCTGGACTAGTTCAGGGACATCTGCCTAGCATTAATGTTATCAGAGAATCGAGGAGCAGTGTTGGCGCAGTTTGCTTCAGGGAAAGGTACAGCCCTGGACAGCTGTTTGCTTGGGCTGCTGGCACAGATCAACCTAATATGCCGGATTGGAAGCAGGGATTGATTCCTGAATGTTAAAGTGAAACCTTGAAGCACCACTGTGACTGTCCTACTTTTGCTGTTCAGGGTTAAGTGTACTTTTGGTGATTTGGCATCTTAATGTGAAATTGTCTTCTTAATCTATGGCAGCTCAGTTTAACAGAACATATCTGTCGGCAAGAGAAGTAACCACTTATAGGAAAGACATGTTTAATCAAGACACAAGACGGGAAGACATCAACTTTATCGTGTGGGATAGAAATAATGATGTCCATATAAGAATATCAGGAGAGATGCAAGGAGAGACTGGAGGTTGAGGTGCTTTGGGATGCCAAAGTCCCTGGCTTGCTGGCTGTCAGCCACTTTAGATAGTTACCTCACAATCTTCTGCTACCCTCCTTTTCCATCCCTCCTCCCTCTTGTTATTTTAGGAATCTATTCTCGGCCTGCCAGCATGTACAATCTGAATTATTTATCTTGAGAAATGGGATCTCTGCATGACTGTGAAACAGGACTTTATTTGTAGCTTTTCATTTCATTACGGTAAACAAAGTGACCCTGCCGACTAGATTTGCCACACGCAGACCAACAGCGCAGACTTAAAATGATGTAATTTTATCATGGTTGGAGTTTCACTCAACTCTTACCTTTCTGGGCTTTATTGTCCTTGTTCTATATTTAGGGCAAATTTAGGTATTAAAAGTCCAAAGGAAGAACATTTACTGCATTGCCATTAAATTCTGTTTGGTATTCATAATCCATATGAACTTACATTTTACCTATCCCTGATAGGTTTATAATTCCCCAAGACATTATGACTGTCTTGGGGAATATTGTGTTGATCAAACTCTGGGTGCTAATCCATTGGAGTATGCACTGCACTAGCTTCCTAAAGGTGAGTTGTGCTACAGCTAGTATGTTAACTAAATAGCCCTATGTACATCAGTGGATCATTTAACCTTGCCTGTCCATGATGCTGGATCCCCATTCATTGTACCTTTGACAGATAGTTACCTACTACTTATTCCTGCAGACCTGGAATCCCCACTGGGAGCTCTGACCCATTCATCTTTCCATCACAATTTGGCTCTTGTCAAACCGACTTAAATCTTTACTCTCTTGTCCTGTTTTCCTGCTCTTGACTCAACAGTTTCAAGGACAAAATGCCCCTTCTTCCTGCCTAATATTTCCCAATGCAACAGTATTGTGAAATAGTAAAGAGATTAGCATTATTAACTTTGTCTGATCATAACGTTGTCCCCAGTCAGTGTATATCAGTTTAAGAAATTGTTCTTTTTTCGTTTTAGTTCTTCTGGCTGAATTAAGCTTTTATGCATAAATTTGTTTGCAAGAGCACATTTTCATGTAAAATACTTTTTAATGCCCATGTAATCTTCATTGGTTATGAAGAGGGCAATAGCCTATTTTCATTCTTATCACATTGGCCCACAAAACGGCACATAAAATGGTGAAAACAGCCAGCTGAGGTCTGTATCTCCGCATGAAATGAGTGTGACCTACAACTGCATAGAGGCTATGTGCAGCAATAAGACAGAGGAAACAAAGGGTTCTGTCAAAAACCTGTGCTATCTCACTAGTGTTGTCTATGAAATCCTTTCTTCGCTCTTGTGGGCATGTAAAGCTGCCTTACTTTCTATCTGGGTGACATTAATGAAAGGTGAAAGAGAGAATAATCAAAGATCACAATATTTTACCCCTGATACAGATGCATATTTGTACGCTGTTGGCAGGAGAGATTGGCTCGCCATTCAGCTCCGCTCTGATCTGACATTAGGATTTGATGCAATATTCTCTCTCCTGCTCACTCATCTAGCTTCTCTCTATCATTTCCACGTTGCCTGTTACACCCCCACCTACCTACGTCCACCCAAGCCGCTCTGCCTGACTGCAGCTAAAGGGTAAATGTAGCTCAGGGGAAGTGCACTACCTCAAGCACAAGGTCTTGAGTTCTACCACGTGACCTGGACCCCCCAACATCTTGCTCTTGCTCTTCTCCTTCTCCTCTTTGCCTTTGCTGCAGAACACGTCTCTTTATCTCCACCCACCTCGGTGACCTCTTCCCAAAGAGCCTGATGGAACGAATCTCTGGGAGCAAATGGTTTTTCTGCCAAACATGGCCCGAGCTCAAATGTTCATGGATTTTGCCGAATACCAATGTTGACAGTACAAAGTGACAACGGTGCATTTTTTCTGTACACAAGCACAGTGTTTGAATAATGAAACAGAGAGCAGCAAACATTGCAATTACAAATAGTCTGACCTAATGACATTTGTAAGAATGGGAATAAAACAACAATATCTGTTGCAGCCTTTTTCTGGTCTCTTTACTAAGTTAAACGACAAAGCTGATTGTGTAAAGCAGAATGCCTGTCCTCTGGTAAGTTCCTACTTATTTTCTGATTGGTTCCAGAGATGTTATAAATCCTGATACCAGCTGTTTCCTCAATATCTAGATTTTTTTCACTGTAAAAGCCATCATCTGATGTTATATGTTGGGATAGAATGTGCAAACTATTATTAATCTGAACTTTTGAAAAACAATATAATAAAGTTCAGATGCCAATTTAGTATAAAGATATCACCCAACAAACTCTATAAATAAGTTGGAAACAAAAACACTAGCAGAAACCACTAAGAGTAAATAAATTTCCAAAAATCAAGAACAAAATCGGGATGGATAACCACAGGGGAAAAAGACACTCGCCATCACCTGTGTTAATCTGATGTGACTATTATTGGCTTTATTGCAGATATTTGATGTATACCCAGTGTCCTTGCTTAGCCTCAAAGCAGACTGGAAAGAATCTTTATTTGATCAAAACATTTTCTGTGTTGTATGTGCAACAGTTTTGCGGCAGAGGATAGAATGAAGCAATCGAGGAAACACTAACCAGATGGTTGTCCTCATAGTTTTGTGTGGTAAAATATTTGAAATGTGAAAAACATAGCGATATAGAATATGAGGACCATATGTGATGTTTCATGTAAATGCTTCTCTTGGGTTATGCATGAATGAATCTTCTCACAGCATAGCATAACAGAAACAGCAGCTCCAAGCCAAAGATCAACCATTTTAAGCATCCCCCTAAAACTAATGAGGTGGCATAGACATAGTAACTTTACTGTACTTTGAATGCAAACAGGAGTTGGTCATCTTGCCTCTTTGTCATTTTGTGCCTCTGTATGTTTTCAGGTGTAATACCCCCTGCCTCAGGACTTATTTTGTCAATACAACACCAAGAGTTTGTACAGTTTGACAGACAGTGATTAAAAATTGATTTCTCCTTATGGTCTTCTGAAAGAAAATTTGCTTTTATGTAATGTAGAGGGAAATTTTGCATCAGTGACCCTCGGCTGTTCCTGTATGTCAATCACTGACAGGTAGGTTGCAGGATATATGCCGTGTCTTTATGTTGATGTTCTGTTTGTTTTTTGTACTTTCAAATGCCTTTCCTACTTTTCTTGAAATGGAATTATACATTAGTCCTGGAATCAAACAGATGAAGCAGCTTTGTGTAGAAAGCAAACTATACTCTTGAATTCTGGCATTTTGGGGGGCGAGATTGTGTGCATGTGAGTGCTGGTGTGTGTGTGTATATAGGGGTGTTTTGCATGTGTATATTTGTTTCCATGTCTAACTGGTTGAGTCTGAATGGCACCTTTCAGAGTGGGGTGAGACCATGTGCTCTGTTCTGACTGGTCTGGGAGCCAAGAGGGCCCAGCTGGTTCAAACAGGCTTTAGTCAAGACAGACTCACCGCCTGCCAACCAAGCTGACACAATCATGCACACACACACACACACACACACACACACACATGCAACCACAATCACATTGTGTTGGTAGAGATTTTAGGCAGGGCTGTGCTCACAATTAATAAGGTTTATCTTACCACCGCTGTAGTGTGTTTATGAGCTCTTCGAGATGTAGTTTGTCAGAACATCCCAGTAGAGCCTGAGCACAGATGTAAACATAACAAGCACAGAAGCATGAAGTAGACACTCAGGCCTTCTGTTTACACAGGGACAGTGCTGTGTACACCCACAGAGCTTACAGAGATTCAATCATTTGGGCTGACCCGGAGCCAGGATTTGGTGGAAATAGCCGCCTACCTCCAACAAAATTGTGCAATATCCTTGAAACCAACAAGAAGGAAAAAAAAAAAAAAAATCTTTGTTAGAAGCTAGGTGCTGGCCTTGCAAATTATACATGTGCACAGCTTCTATTGATTCTCTCTTGTTTTTCTCTGTCTGAAAACACATTGTTAGAGGAAAGTTGGTGCGGTGGATTCTCACAATTTGTTTTGTAAACACTGAGGGGAAAGGGAGCAGCAGTGAAGTCGTCACAAGTGCCCAGATATTGCCAGCCATGTAATTCCTCACTTCTCTTTGATCTGATTTGTTCATATTGCATTTTGCAGATGCCAACAGAAATCAGCCATTTTTGTAACATTAAATGAAAGAACTTAATTACACTTAATTCGGGTGTTGTTTTCTTGCGCAGAAAACTAATTCCAATTTAATGTTTATCCAAAGCTGCCACAGAGCATTTCCAATATCACTTCTGCTGATTGCTGCTTCAGCAGCTCTGACAGAGAACAACAATGACTGGAACAATATGTATTTTAAAATTATTTCTCCTGGGTTGTTGCAGCTCTTTTGATTTTGACCACAGTGCTGCCTCACGGTCCACCGGCTCCTGAACTAAATTCTAAGCGTATCTCTAAATGGTGTGCAACTACTGCACAACTTGCACAAATTAGCTGCAATAACGTGCGTGTGTGTGGCGCGGTTGGAGGAAAGGCTCACTGGAGGCACTGTGCTGCTTATCGGAACAGTATGAACGTGGACAGAATGATTAGGTACCTTAACTATAGGCATCCAGCCTCACTCGGCTTTGCTATTTTCACTTCGTTTTTTCATACAGCACTTTCTGCTTTTGCAAGTAGTCTAAAGGGTAAGCTGAACCAGAGGCTATGTGAAAGCAGATGGAAGAAATTTGTCATTTTTAAGTGAATTAGTTTCAAGAAAAGTTAACGAAAACCTTTTTTTTTTTTTTAACCCTTCATTCTTATTGCCAGAATTGCCAGAAAAATGCCAGGGGATCAGAGGTTTACTATTGTCTACCTTCAAACCTGCAAGAGAGCCAGCAGTGTGTGGTCCCCAGTTTCTTTATTAGACAACTCGCTTGGAATTCGGTAGGAGTAATTGGCTGGACAGGGTTTCAGCAGGCTTAGCCACCCTGCTGGCACAACAAGGGCTCCTGTCCCCATACCAGAGTTGCTGCTCCGCTTGGTAGGAGCGTAGCCAACTCAGCTACCGTCCTCTTTAAAACCCACTGCGAAGCTCTGGATGGCATCAGCAGTTGTCCCACAGGGACCTGGGGGGATTCAGGAGCCCCTGGTCATTAGTGGCAACCAGTGTGTTGGGACAAAATTCTGCCTTAAACAGCTGAGAGAGTACATCAACCCTCATTCCTGCATCTCTGCTTGTCTGTTTTGTTGCTAAAGACCATCAGGTACTCCTTACTGCTGGCTCCAATTTGGGTGGACATGTGTTAAAAAGGAACCCAGGGGAAACAGTTTGGACGGTGGTTGTAGAAACCATTGAATTTGGGTATTTTAACTAGACTACTTATGGTTGGATGGTTGTATTATCCACATACCATGACCATGGACTGCTGAGTGCATTTGGACTACCCTTCTTACACTTGCAAAATAACAAAATTATCTATCTGCCTAATTTGTGATTTACAGAGTTTAAATCCTGAGAAGATGTTTTTTTTTTTTTTGGATTCTGTCAAACCTTGGAGTTCTTGCTTTTTTTTTTTCACAAAGACTTTGTTGTGCAGTTGGTTTTAACAACAATGGCCTTTACTGGAGCCCTCCTGCTTTGAGCAAATAATTGACATCAGTTGTGACTCTGTGTTTCGAATATTCCTGAATAGATATCTCGGGAACTCCTCAAAGTGGTAGAAATAGAAATACATTGTTGCATCCAGGAAAGAAATGGGGGATTGTGAAAAATATGTACATCTGACACTTATTTGTCTAGTAATCATCTTTGTGTGTTAATGTTCTGAGCCATTAGCTTTATCAGTCACTGATTTTTGTCTGTACCCATGAGTGAATACGTTCTGAGTGAAGGGACCCTTCCTGTGTCTGTGTGATACAGTATATGAACATCTGGAGGGGCCCTGGCATCATGTAGCTGAGAACCACTGTCACTGCTCATAATATTTTGTGCTTGCTTTTTATTATTGCTCATGACAAAACATGCGTAATACATAATTCCTCATCACTGTTTATGGATTAGGTAAAAAGTAGGCTGAATATCCTGCATTGTTTATACTGAGTTGTTGAAAGCTTGTAGAAAATGTCATAAAAATGAGGAAACTCTAATCATACACTAAAATAGGGATAGCGGATAGAACAAGTATATATATTTTTTTAAGAAATCATAATTCTGTTGTTGTTGAGTACAACATACTTTAGGCATCTTGAAATATTAGGAGCTTAGAGTCTTCTTAGTTGCAGATTTTTTTTTAGATCAAAATTTGCATAATGTTTGTTGTTTGCATTGACTGAATTTGGCAAGAAATGACACAAAATGAAGATCAATTTTTCTCAGAAATATTAACATTATTGCCTGCAGCAGTAATATACTGGAGAAGAGCAAAACCATGTTTATATGAGTTGCTACTGTTTGAATCTTTAAACCTGCCAACTAATTTCTCAATTCTGCTGTTGTGTGACAAGGACTACTTTTTATGCAGGGCAAGCTGTGTTGCTTTTGTCCCATTCTGTTCATTCGTCCTTCTTTCAAATCCAGTGCTATTTAGAAAGCACTTGAAACGCAGATTCACACCCAAGTGTTCTGGGTTTGTAAAATAATTCTGTTGGAAATCAGTGAAATTTGGAACACAAAATTTGACAAACAAAATAAGTGTAAAAGGGAATCTGCTTTGAAAATTTCACGTGGTGCTTTGACATTAATTAATCTATTCTTTAGAACAGATAAGCATGCAGCCTTCCTGGTACTAAGCCAGAACCACTGATGTTAAACATTGACAGCTCTTCTCAGTAATTTATGTTTAATAGACTACTGAGGCATTTATTATATGCATGTCTCATTAATTTAGAATAACGTTTAAAATTTTTTGCTTGTACTATATTTTGCAAGTTGGGATATTCAAAATAACTTTAACCTTTTTAGAAAATGTGTACGGAGAAATCTCAAAAAAGGTTTAGGCATAGTCCACAATTTTTTGTCAGATTATTAAGGCAAAGACTCAGAGAAACCACACCAGAAAAAGTATTCATAGTTTGCTTTATCTACGCCAAAACCAAATGTTCTCTGAAAGAAAATTAATAAAAAATTATGACCAACAAGATGACAAAATAGCTGTTTCACTTCAGTGACAAGAAACATGTTTGGAGGACACAAGGTGAAACTTTGAGATCTCTGGGTTTTACTTTCTTTAAGTAGTACTGGAGCACTGTGGGCGTAATAACGAGAAGGAGAACAAAATCCAAATTCTTTCTATCCCTAACCCATAAATCAACAAATTAATGGTTTGAAATGTGATACAATTGCCTGTTTCAACAGGATGGTGATCAGAAGCTCAAAGGACAAGTCTGTCCTCAAAATCATCAAGGCAGACTAATGTTAAGCTTCTGTGTTGGACTCCTAAAACTCTGGCCTTTTGAAATTTTGAACTATGTTTTAAAGTCAGACCTATGCCAATTTAAATCTGCCCTAATAATTTTGCCCAAAAGAGTGGTTAAATATCCTGCCAGAATTATGCAGGCAGATTGTAAATGGCTGTAAAACAATGTTGTCGATGTGCAAGCTGCTAAGGGATACATGACCAAACAATAGCAGAGGTATATGCCCTTATATTATAGATATAATGTATATAATGTAATGTTGACACAGTGTAGATTTTATAGTCAAACATAGGCATCTGATTTGTGTTTTTAAAATCAATTGAAAGAACAAATTGTGTCCTGAATTCCCACAGGAAAAGTATTAAAAACCTGCCACAATATGTGTATGTAAACTTCTAAATGGGAGTGTATGTCGGTCATAAAGAGCATGCTGCTGTTTAAGTGCAGCATTATAAGGAAAACTTTTCTGATGTGAACGATGAATAAAACCAGGCCGTGCAGTGTGAGCTTTATTCGAAAAACCCTCCAGAAATTGAGCGTTATATCTGCCTGATGTGTTTAATGTTTCTGTTAAATTCACACACTACACCTTAAGTAATAAACTGTTCCACGGAGCTCTGCACTCATGCCCAAGAGAGAGCATTTACTTTTCTCTTTCTCTCTCCCTTTGCACTTACCTCTGTTGGCTTTGCATGCATTGTTAAATGGGACTGATGGAAGCACCCTGTCCATTACTTACCGCATTGCCTGGCTAATTTCTGTGCTCTTACAAGTACAAAGATGTCAAGTAGGAGCGCTGGGCTTACCTTGTCGTACCCCTGAGACCATTAATCCTTTGGTTGGTGTCGTCCTTGCCTGCGTCGGCTCACCTGGTTCACAGCCCCGCCGGGCAAACTGCTGTTCCCAGCCATTTTTGCGGTCTGCCTGTTTATTCTGGTTCCGAGTCAGCACCCATAACCAACAAATTCTGATTGCAGTGGAGGAGTAAAATAACTTTTAGGGCAAACAGGCCTGCTTCCTAAGATGCGTTGCTGCCTGTGTGTGCACATGTGTAAGACAAGACAGTTTTAGTTATAAATTAATAACGGTTTTAGAAAAAATGGAAACTGTTGTAAAAATTTGTCTCGCATTTCACTACTGTACTTTCTGACAGCTTTTAGCTGAATTAGCACTGTTGAAAATTACTGAGAAAAGAACCCACTTTTCTTATCTGGGTCAGGTTACATAAACTGGTAATAGCAATAAGAGAGAGAGAAAAAAAAAAAAAAAACACCTCCAACACAGATTAAAAAGACTTTAATAGAATGAACTCTTGGATCAAAGATTGAGGAAGGTTCACTCAGTGGGTATTGACATTTTACTGCACACCCACATTTGGGAGGCAGTTTGTAAGATTTGTGACTGCTGAAATGCTCCTCATTGATCGTTGAGTACAGCAGCGAGCAAAGGCCTGCTGTTCAAAATCTTTTGTGTTTGGATAAAAATATACAAATAGAATTGTGCATGCAGGCCTGGTATTTCCAAGCTCTTACTGTAGGTAGCAGTTGTGAAGTTGTGTGGCAGTCGTGAAGTTTGAAGACTATTCTTCAGATAACCTGTCAACAAAGCAACATCCCTGAATGTGCATTTATCAGCAACAACAGGTGAAAAAAAAGAAGAAAAAAAAAACCTCCGAGTTGCTCCACAATCATGGGGTTCTTTATTTCTTTAGCTATCTTATCATCAAAGGTAGACTTTCCATGCTTTGACAGGCTGTCGGGTGCAGTGTTTTTAATTGAAGTGTTTCCATATTGCTGCGGCAGTGTTTTTACTTTGTTGTTGTTTTTTGCATATGCCATTTTGCAAAGGCAAAAATCATTCGTTTGCGTAAATTTATGCAAAGGACCGAAGCATCAGATCGATAGCTTTGTTGTTACATGCCAAAATGATCAAAGGAAGGAGGCGAAACTCCAAATGAGTTTATTATTAAAAATAAGAAACAAGTTTCCTTGTTGCCCTACACATCTTGATTGATCTTGTTTCTGTTTCCATAATGGAGCTTGTCTGTGCTCAGGCAGCAATATTTGGTAATTTGCGTCTCCCAGATCAGTTGATCATCTGTTAAGCTTTCATATGCACAAACTGAACAGCCAGTCTTGTTATTCAGACTCTTTCTATGCGACATCTTTTGTTCTCTGCAGGAAAATTGTTGAGTAAGTCTGTAAAATATGAATCTAATTCCATGCATAGCAATTCCAGCTAATAATAAGCACAAAATCATTCTAACGGACAAAGAACCATTATTGTTTAAATACATTTTTCCCACATTCTGCATTTCCTGTAACTTAAACTATGTAAGAAAATGAGGATGGAACAATACAATGTGATACTACAAAGTCATAAAAGATTTTATAGTATAATATCTAAAATATATTTTTAGCTTTATATCATGTTATAATGTGATTTCTTCTTCAAAAACATGCCTGGGGTGTTTGATTCTTTCATATATGTTTGAGAAATCTTTTCATATTTCATGTCAGTCATTCGGGGTTGCCTAAACGCTTGCTCTCACCAAGCACTGCCTTTTCCACGCGGCTCCTCCTGAAAGCTGTAGTCTTCAAGCCCATTGCTTGAACATCACAGAACTTCTCCCCTCCCCCCTCAGCTCCTTCAGACTAGCCAGCAGCCATTAGCAAACTGCTGAGCTCATCATGCAAACTGCTTCTCATTGCATCACTGGCAAAAACATAGTTAAAGGCTGATTGGAGAAAGGTTGTCATGACGACGTCCTGAAGGGAAGAGCAAGAGCTTCTTAAATAGACATTTAATAAAAGCCTGGAGTAATCATCAAAAGTTAAATTGTGTTTGGAGAATATAATTTTTAACCATATTAGCTGTGTTGAGATACAGATAATGTTTAGATTTGCTTGTTTGTACATATGGAGTGGAAATGATATAAGTTTGATTGCAGCAGTATCAACCAGTAGGTGTGTTTTAGGTGGAAAAATAGGTCACTTTGTAAAATATTGAAAGCAAAAAAAGAAATGTGTATTAATTTAATATAGAAAAGTAGAATTTGGTGGTAAATATATATTGCCCTCTTCTTGCATTGAACTCGCATTTCATATATGGCAGTACTAATAATAAATTAGTACCTTTCTGTAATCTTTATTGCTTTGCATTATAATTGCTTGCAGACACTTGAAAAAAATATTTATTCACCTATTAGAGAACATTTACTTTATAATCAGCTAATTTCGGAGCATTGAATGAAAATGCTTGTCATGTCATTGCAAAAATTATTTCATGACATTCGGCAGTTCTGCAAAACTATCTATATACTAACCTGATAAAAAGTAAAGATGTGCTTTGCTCTTACCCGAGTTGTTCTCCCAAATTTTCCTTTTTCCCTCCAAGCTACTTTATTTTGTTCTTAACATGTTCTGCTGCTTTTCTGGGATGAAGAAAGACATCTTCATCTAGCACTGAATTGTGTTTGGCATGGTGGCAGCGGTTAGGTTAGGAGCAGAACGAGGACGCTGGACTGTAGATTACCTTTCCAATTTCAAGAGAGAACTCGGCTTATAATGATCCAGGATGTTCCCGGGAAAGGTCAGCTGAAATTGCAACAAGCGTAATTAGTAGCTTATCAATAATGCATCCGAGGGTTGAGTGGGTGTGCAGTCTCTGTCTGCGTGTGTGTGTGGATTTGTGCGAATCCATGCGCTTGCTCAACTGCGTGTGTGTGAGTGTGTGTGCACGTAAACGCCTGCGTTTGAGAATGACCAGCAAGAGTTCCTTTTTGTGACATTCATTAGCATAAAACCTACCTCTATGCCCCTTGGGGGAGCTGCTAGAACCATTTACATGCAGATGCCCTCAAGCAAACTATACACTGTCCTGCTATGTAGACCTAACTAAGTGGAGGTACAGATGGAAAACTTCAAGAGATACATCGATCACTAAGTCAATTACTATTGATCACTATGTCAAAGGTACAGGCTTAAGACGAGTGGACGGAAGCATATGAGATAAGGGAACATTCTGCATGAAGCAGGCGATAAAAATATTGGAGCATTATGCAGAATCAGTATCAGCTTCCATGCAATCACCAACTAATTATCTGCTAGTGGCGTACATCCCCTCAAGCGCTGTCTGAGTCCAAACACACCGTGTGTTATATGGCTAATGTTAAATTTCAACTTCTGCCATAGGAGGCGTTAGAAATTTGTCTTTTTGCTACATGGCTTATAGCTGAGGGGAGGCAGTGATTTAACCCTGAACTTGATGAATGACTAAAGATAATTATAAACTTGCCATATCAGGGCTGCTGATGATTTTGCTGTTTGTACTTTAGATATTGTCTAATGTACAAATCATAAAAAGTTAATGCCATGTTATTTCAAACCTTGTCAGATTTATACTTAAAGTGGGTGGAACGTAAATGTATTCAATTTGATTAATTATTAAATTTGAGTAATTAATCACAAAGGTTTTAATAAGCTGAAAAAATTAACGCAGTGAATTATTTTTTTATTTATTTATTTTTTTTACATGCAAAAGTCCAGAGCTGGAAACTTTGTTGCATGTCGGTGCACAAGATATATCTACAAACATGATCTGATGGGATCTTAGAGAAGACTATTGTTGTATGCAAATTGTGCTAAATGGAGTTAACCACTCTGAAGCTATTCATTCCTAAAATACTGTCTCAACATGTTGCAGCAACTACAGACGTCCCCATCGCTAATGTCAGCCTCCACAGCCCATGTTTATTTTTTGAAATACATCATTTGGGCTAGGGAAAGGAAAAGGGGTATGGAAAAGTCTGGGCTTATTTTAAGGTACTTATTCATACAGTACCTTAAAAAGGCTGATATTTTTTCCCTTTTTTGCACTTTACCATTTCTTCTGGATTATATTTGTGACAAACACAAGGTAAAGAATAACTGTAAAGTGGAGAGGAAATAATGTCTTTTTACAACAAAACTCTTGTCAGGTGTAGCATGTATCAGTTTCCTTGTACTTGTTGTCACCTCTGTTTCATCATGGGGATATTTTAGGAATGTTGTTCTGCTCCAACTAGTATTCGGCATGTAGACCAGTAATTTCAATTTTGGTGTAATCAGACCGCAGCAGCTTCTTCCACATGTTTGCTGTGCCCATTACATAACTTGTGGCAAACTGCAAATGAGATGTCTTCAGACAGGTGGATTCTGTTTACTAATTATCATTTTATTTAGGAAAATTATTTTAGAGAGGTCTGATTACAAATGCGTGGCATTTTTTATTTAATTTGAAAATTATGCTGGCAGCATGCAACCTGTGCAGCAGAGGTGAGTTTACAGCAAGAAAGTTTTGGTTTTTACTTTGGTCTTTCTACATAAGGTACAGTCCAAAAACATGAGCACTAGTTAGTTGGTCACTTTAAATTTCTCTTTTTTTGAGCGTGCATGCATTGTTGTCCATCCTGTTAATTGTCATATGACGGACGGGTAAGCTTTCTAGTACACTGCCCTTAGCCTGCTGCCTACTAGGCATAGGCAGCAGTGGGTTTAGAAAATGACTGGATGGATAACAATACAGTGCTTTATATTGTTTTGACACATGGAGTCATAAAAAAAGTAAAATACAGTAAAATTTGTGGCTCCAGCTCCAACAGGAGAAAATGTGAGAAAGTTGATAGAAGTTGAATACTTTTGCAAGGCAACTATCTCTGTTGAATAATTGCACACCAAAAACTAACTTTGTAGATTTAATTTCATTAGATCACATCAAACTTTATCAAAACCGCCATCAAGTTTGTTCAACTTTTGATCATTACAATTTCCATCCTTCAACTCGCACATGCACATAGGCATTGATAAGAGACACACTGACTCCGCTTGTCGTATCACTGGATGATCTCAATCAGAGCCTAAAAAACTGAAATATTAAGCTAGAAAGAAGAAAGTTTAAAATCTTGCATAATTCATCAGGAACACTTCTACTCAGACCCTGACTCACTGATAAGGAGATCAAGATGGAGATAGATATATTACTTTGCCCACGGAAACCTCTTCCTTTCCTCCTCTAGCAGGTGAAGTAGGCAAGCTGATCAGATTATTGTAAAGTGTGGTGTGTGTGTGTTTGCAGGGAAACCTGACAGCGGTAGGGGAACAGAAGGAGCAGGAATGTAGAAGCCTGAGTGGACCTCTGAGAATTAGTTTGCGCACAAGTGTGCTTGTGCGTGTTTGCTGAAATCACCGCGTGCGACGCAGTGATCCCAGGTTCTCCTGGCCCCTGCCTGTTGATAAGTTGCTGCAGAGCACATGAACAGGGGAAACGGGAAGCAAGCGAGATGAATGTGATTGGATTGCCGGCCCGAGTGCAGCCTCTCCCATCTGTCTCAGAGTCTGCCATCCCATCTCACAGGCGGCAGGAGGTAATTGGGTTCATTGTTCTCACCGCAGGATCCCCCGGATTGAAAGCTTCATTATCTGGATAACCATGAATGTAAATGAACCAGACGTATGCAGTGGGGGTAATGGGAAAGAATAGATCACTCCTTGCCACAATCACAACACACAGCGCACATCTACAAACACATACGATGTCCATGTGTTTTTTTGGGTTTTTTTTTAACGCTTCTCGTTTAGAGATCCCTTCGCTTATGCAAACGGCCATACAGTGTCATTTTTTCCCCATCTCTCGTCTGTCCCTTTTATATATATGTTTTTGATCTCTGTTTCAACACAGTTTCAAAAATATATAATTTATAAGCTACAAGCTTTCATGCTAGGAGTGTTTTAGAGAAAGGAAAAAAAAAAAAACTTTTCTCTTTTTGTCACACGAAGCAAAAAATGAGTTCAGGAAAGTGACATTTCGTGAACTCATTTAAGAAGGATGAGCTGGTAGGAAGGAGTTAAACTTCCAGGGCTTCAGTGTAAACAAATCTATGTGACAATACTGTGATGAGCTGCTAACCACTCTGTCTGGAAGTATATTTTCATAAGTGGATGGCAGGCAGGCTCCCTTACACTGCTGGAGCTCCTACTGTACCATGAATAGCAAGAGGGGGCATAAAGAACAACACCGTGCTTTGAATTATTCATGTTAAACCGATGCACAACAGAAACTCGGGCACATTTTTCCTTCCTAATTAGTGCAGAAGATGTTTGTGGGTGAATGTTAGGGCTGGCCTTTCGATAGCGGTGTCACTCAGCAAAAGGATTCGCAGGACAGTCAGGGAAGGGTTAAAGCATTTGCCTCTCTGAAAATAAACAAGAGAGCTCACAGTTGAGCCGAACCAGCCTCAGATCTTCTTGCAAATCCATCAATTAGTTGCAGATGTGATCTGCATTTCAGATTAATGCAATTTAAGCATGTTGGGGAAACGGCCTAATCTGGTCTCTGATGAGTATTCCAGTTTTTAATTTGCTTTTCGAGCGGGGATCTGGGATCTGCTCCGACCTGGGATGGCTGCCTACTGAGAATGCCATCTTTAGATAAATTTACTCTCTATTGCACTCTTGCACTCTTTATTCTTATAGCAAAGGAAAACATGGACTGAAGTGTGAATACTGCACATGTATGCAAAGGTTCTTTTAAAAAAAAAAAAAAAAAAAGTGTCCAGATTCCAGATTTAAGCCTTTAGGAAACATTGTCACGTTACAATTCCAAACTGTAGTTCATTTTATTCAGTTCTACACTATAGATTAATACAATCTAGCACATAATTTCATAGTAAAAGGAAAGTTGGACATAGCTCTCAAAAAAAAATTTACCAAACAATGTAAATATATATTCAGCCCCTTTCAATCTGACACCCCTAATTAAAATCAGAGACTCAAAAATCAAAAAGCAGCTAAGAAGTTTATGGTAAGAAGTAGAGTGTGATTCAACTATAAACCTATAAAGACAAATATGGAACAAACTTCCAGAAAACCGCAAGGCTATGCATGCAGATGTAATCTTTTAAATCCAGGTTACTTAGAGTTGCTTTTGAACCATAATAATAAATTAAACGTTGACCAAGATATCTGATGAATAACGATGGCACTTGACATAAAGTAAAATGGTGTACTGGGTTTCTTAATTGCCGACTGTGTGATGTCTTTTATGACTTTGTATTTTTGTGTTTTTATGGTGTAAAGCACTTTGCTAAAATGTGCTATACAAATAAACTTGATTGATATGGCCTATCTAAACTGACTGGCAATAAGGCCATTTCTCAGAGGAGAAGCCAACATTTCAAGTTAATTCTGAAGGTTTTGCAAAACATCTGAAGTCTAGGTGGTGGATTCTGTTAAAAGGAAAGCTTCTCTATGAATCTAGCTATAATAAAGCAATTACGTAAAAAAGGTATGAGAAGTATGAGAGGTTTCCCAGGGGTTCCAGAAAACAAATGAAAGAGTATTTGGCAAAGAGAAAACTGTCCATTACTTGAAAAAGCCAAAGCTTGTGGAAAACGTAACATTTTGCATCACAATGAGCAGAAAAACCCAACAGTGGCGGCGACATCATAGTTTGGGGAAGCTTTTCTTCAGAAGAAATATAAAAAACTGATCAGAATTTATGCAAAGATGGACATAGAGAAGTAGAGAGTAATTCTGAAAAGACATCAGTTCAGATCAATGACCTTAAAAACAAAACCAAGCTCAAGGCATGTCTATGGCTCAGTGAAAGGCCAGGTCTAATCCCACCTGCGAATATTTGATAGGACTTTCGCTTTTGTAGGAAAACTAACGTTCTCAAATGCTCTTCACCCATCCTACACAGTTTTGATGATTAGAAAAGGCAACAATTGCAGTTCTAAGCTATAACAGCTGCAAAAGGTGGTCCTAAAAAGTACTGAGTTAAGAGGGATGGATTAAAATTCATGCCACACTTTTCAAATTCCTATATGCACTTTAAAATTGTGCACTGCTTTGTGTTAGTCTGACATGTAAAATCGCCAAGAAATACAGTTAAGTTTGATTTTGTAATGTGACGAAATGTGAAAAAAGAAAGTCAAGTATTATGAAAAGTTTTGCAAGACATTGTAGGAAAAACCTGTTAGCTCCATGACAGAGAGGAGTTTATTTCTTTCGAATTGTGCCATGCTGAGCCTGTGTGTCCATTATAAGGACCTGTCAGATTGTGTTTACGCTACTGAAGGACGTTTAACCTCTGGAAGCCTGCGAATGAAAGGAGAACTCATCTCTCCAACTGCGACCAGTCAATCACTCCACATTTATTCTCGTCCCTCGCAGTGACCTCTCCCCAGCCGGGAGAACAATGGCACCTCCAAACACTGCAGATGAGTTTGTCTGAGAGCGATGCCTTACAGACACATCAATAAAACAAACGCAAGAGGTAAAAAACTTTTTCACAGAAGTAAGCAGAACTCTTTTCTCTCTCTTTCTTTTTCTCTCCAAGCATAGGGGCAATTTTAACTGACCGCATCCTTAAAAACACTGGTGCTGGATGCGAGGTTATTCATTTGTTTATATGGCAGTACAGGAGCAGATGAGCTGCTTCCTCTATGAGGGGTTTGAAGCTTAGCATGGTTGCATAGTTAATGTCATGACTTGGGTCTGGCAGATGGCAGGAACAGTTAGGGATCTCATTAGATCAACCAAGCGTCTATGCCTCGTTTCAAAACCTTTCATTAAAGTTCTATTGCTGGAATACAACTATTTCACAATATTGGTCAAAGTCAAGAGAGGGTAGAGCAAAGTGTTGAAATTTTGGCATATGTGTGAAACTAATGCCACGTGCCGAATAACCAGGGGAGATGGGACGCGTTGTCTGTGTGTGGTTTGCTGAAGTTTGATTTGAATATGTGGTAGCAGGAGTTCTTACATGTGCAGTATGCATTTTCACTTATCTGTATATAAGGCTTGTGTGGGTGTGATAAGTAATGCTGCCTTGCTGAGCATGGTAAACAGGATTGTAATGGCCACATATCACATTTTGTTGCATATTTGCCTTGTAATTAACTGGAATTTGTTCAGCACTAATGCACTTGCAAGCAAGGGAAACCCCCCTCCCAAAAATAAAAAAAATAAAAAAATCACCTCTGCAAATCATTGATAGCTGGAGATCGAGGCAGAATCTTACTCCTTTTAAAAGGAGCAATGTATGAAAGTGCCTTCGTGCTAACTGTTATTTTATTTGTATTATCTCTAATGACACAGAAGCTAAATGGACCATAGAGGGAACTGATTAGCAGCGCCCCTGCAGCTCCCGAGCTCCAAGTCAGTAGGGGTGTTTTATAGGTTTTAAAGGACATTTAAGATTAATTTACATATATGGTTTAAAGCATTGGGCTAATCACGGCAAGAAGTCTGCTTATGAGTGATGCCACATGCTCCGAGTTGATAGAACTGCAGGCTGATGGCAGTCATTACAGAGAAGAAGGGCATCTCTGTAGAAGGGATGATATGACGTAAAGTAATACACGAGGCAGAGTGAAACAACTGTCTTTAAAGACACATTTCTGCAACCAAGTGAAGATACCATTATCTTTGATGGTGATTGATGCTGCTTGAAAGAGACAAGGGAGGAAGAATGCCTTACATTCAGTTCCTGCCTTGGGTTTTTTTCTTTACTGGTATTTCCAGTAATTGTGCACACTCTGCTGCCATTCACAGCTTATTCTCAGCAATTTGTGAGAACTCTTCCTTCATTATAAAAAGGGAGAGACATTGAAAATACAATCCATGTCAAGTTATTAAGGCAACACCATTGTTTGAATCCAGCCAGGGTCTAAATCATTCCATGCAACTGCATAATTTTTATTTTTAATTTTTAACTCCCAAAGCCTCCCTAAAAATTAGGAATAGCATGCTCTGTTATTGTTTTGCATCACACAGTTCAGCATCTAACGGAAAGCAGTAACATTTTTAAACTTTGTTCTGACGTCTATGATTGAAGAACAGCGCCATACACAAATGTCTGTGTTGTGACCTTTAAGTTATAATCCTAATCTCTTATTTGGCTAAATTAAAATTTATATCGTTTTTGAGGGAATTTTTAAAATCATACAATTATGTTGTAATATGACCAAGCACTTGTTGTATAGAAACTGTTAGAGGCATTTAATGTAAAAATAATATATAATTTGGATGAAAATAAAAATTGCTATCATTGGGACCAAGTTTCATTTTGTTCCTTAAGTGCTATAAATGTGGCGTGTTTCCAAATTAACTGAGTAAGCATGATGAATATTTATGATTTTATTGCTGAGCTATCTCAGACCTGGGGATTTTACAGCCTGCTTCCCTCTCCCTACCCTTCAGATTGTGTGGATTGGCCCTTAGTGGTTCATAGGAAATCCCAGATTAAACATGCATAACGAAGTAATTCGACTCACGAATCCAAATATGCTGGTATTAACTTTGAAAAAAAAAAAAAAAGAAAGAAAACGTTTAATTACTTAGGCAGCTGGTGTTGCCTATCCGTTTGCAAAAGCAGAAGTATTGGCATGGGCCAGAATGCCCAGCATCCATGGTGGCATCTCACCAAAGACAGGTAAATGCACTTCAAAAAAAGATTAACAAGTTTTATATTCCCTTTCTTAATTATTCTATAGGAAGCTACATCCCTCCTGTTCTGTGTATAGTGTAGTCACTGTAGGGAAATGTATTCACACACTGGGCCTTGCTAATGACACTGAAGTTGTATATGACTTTGAAAGACTTATTCGGACTCATTCAGGAGCCAGTTGTTAAACAGAGATTGATACAGAGTTTGTGTTTTTAAACGTACATGTGTAGTAAAGCTGCACAATAAATCGTCCCCACAAAATGAGTGTATGCATTAATAGTTTTGTGAAGGACCGTTTGAAATGCAACATTTCTTGGATGTTCATGCCACCTGTGATGAAATCATTCTTTTCATATCAAAAAAGATTCAGAATTTTGGAAGGAGTAAGTGCACAGAGGGTTGTAAGGTATGGTTTTTCAATTCCGTTTCCTGCAGATCCTCTAATAAGTTGATGTGTTTTTGTTTCCTGAAGTTAAAATTCATGTATCTGTGTTTGTGTAGGACAAACTGCCGTTGTCAGAGATTACACCTTGAACTTAGATTATCAGACTAGATATGTCATCAGGTACAAAATTTGATGTAAATTTCTTTTTAGAAGGATTTTTGTAAAATATAATAAATAATAATGTTTTAATTGTGAATATGACACATCACATTATATAACTGGGTCTCTTTGAACTCTGTTATCAGCAGTCTTTTTATCATTATTCTTATTACTTTTTTACTTTTTGCATTGACTGATTGGTGGCAACAGAATGTGATCATCAGGTGGTAAAATCCTCTCTGAGCTTCATCCATCACAGTATGTTCACTGTCTTCTTGTTGATGTCTGGACAAGTTGAACACCAGATAAAAGAGACGGAGCTCTCTGAAACCTGCAGTGAATCACAGCGCGATCAAATGCACAACTGGAAGTTTGATCCTTCAAAGGGCAAGCGGCAGAACAAACTCTGGAAGCCTTCGCCCCGGCAGACTCGGATTGAGTTTAGCTGTTGTGAGCATTACTGATCAACACCTTAGGACAGCAATCAGCAGAGCTATTATGTGCAGCAACCCCCCCCCACACCCCCCCTTACCTCTGATATGAGAGCGCGGAGGCCGCTTGCCCACAGCTGTCTGGTAGATGATGCTTTGGTTGGGATCTGCGGAACAGAAAACCCGAGCTATTTATTGTGAATACAACCGTCTCTGAAGTAGCTGCTAGCCTCAGGGTGCAAAATACTTGAAAATAAGCTCCTGTTCGCTTTGATGTGTGTATGTGCAACAAATCTAAAGGCATTTCAAGTAGTGGTGCCTTTGACCCAAGGACATTTCTAAATTGTCTTTTAGAATTGAAGATGGGTGAGGTAAAGAAGAATGTTAAATAAAAATCAAGGAATATTTTTTTTTCTCTCTGATGTTGCATTACCCTAAACATACACTTCACACGATCCCAAAGGTGTGTTTTTTTTTTTTTTTTTTTGGTTTTACTTAAGACGGCTATCAAGGAGTTCCAAAGTAACAAAGGTTTTTTGTTCCTCTTCTGATGAGTGGAGACAATTGTCTTGGGATGCAACTTTAATGAGAAGATGGGTTTTATATAAGGGAGAGGTAGCACGCCTGTGCAAAACTCTTTTTAACAGCCTTCACATGATGGAGGAAAACAGTTGCAGAGCAAATTAAGTGTGCGGTTTGCAACAATGTGTCTCCCTACTGCTACTTTTCTCTGCGTTGGTGCAACATTAAAGGCTCTGTTCTGCATGACAATCTGCTATTGTTGTCGCTGCTCGACAGATAAGACGTCGAGGAGCCCAAACACAGTTTCGTATGTCACTGAGCTATGAAACCAAAGCACCGTAACGCACACGGCTACGTAGCTGGTAGAGATGCAACAATACATATGAGAGATAAGATTATCATGGAGGGAGAAACATCAAGAATATCAGTGTGAAGCTGAAGTTAGGGGTATGAAATATGATGAAAGAAGAGCGAGAAGAAAAAGAATGAAAGGATGGAGGACTTGACGATGTCAAGCAGAGCAAGATCTCCACTCTGCATGGTTTCAGGCTATAGATGCAGAAGAAGAGAAAGTGTGATGGCGTACTGTAAAATGAAGCTTTCCGCAATTTCATTCCCTCTATAGACGTGGTAGGACTCATACAGCACACTGAAGAGAATCCCAGGAGGTCTGAATGGCACACAACACCTGAAAAGACCTCAATTTTGAAATAGGATGGTTACTAAACTGCTGTAACCATTGCTTTTCAGGTTTCCCTATGCCTCAAAAAAAGGGAAACGGAAAATAACATTTCCAATCTCTGAACCTTGAAAGCTTTCTTTTTTGCTCCAAGAAGAATAAGGAAAAGGAAATTTTCAGACTTTCACGCTTCAACAGTTATTTTCCCCTTTTTTTCTGGCCAGTCAGTCACCTTCCTGCATTTTCTCTCAAACACAAGTAAAGGTTCCCTTCTCAGAAGCTGCCACTGAAGGGCACGTTTGAAGACAAGTTTAGAGAAACAATGTCTTTATTCTTTTAAAATGTACGGGCCTTCCATTAAAGCACACAGTTGGGTGAAAAGTTATTTGTATTTTTAAGAGAATTTTCTTTCTGTAATATTCAACCTAAATATGGTGCAAGATATTCTCAAACTACTTACCATCTCTGCTATTCCATCCCCAGACAAGATGAGGTCAGATTCACTTTACTTCTGCACTTGAGTCTAATAAATTAATTAACAACCTAAGCTGCTGGTATGGGAGGTGCTGTGCACAGTCCCCACCATTGACTTGGAAGTCATATTGATTTTGTTTCAACGTATCGTGGACTTTCTCTATTCCACTCAGCCTAAATTAAACATACAGCCTCAAACATATACCATAATCTAATCTTGGCCTCCCTTTTCTATTCCAAAGCCTTCTTGGTGTGTTTTGGGATTGTTGTCTTGTCAAAAACTCCATTAAGTTCATGTTTCAAGCTTCTACAAGCTAAGGTTAAAAACAACCATGATCCTGACAAATGTAGATTTTAAATTTACGTCGTCCAGCCAATCAAGAAGTGTGTTTTTGATATGGAATAAGACATGCAACTCTCAAATGTATTAATATAATTTAAGTTATCTTTGTATTTACATTTTGCAAAAAAAAAAAAAAAATAGACATGTCAAATATTCAGTCACAGTGAGGCTTCAGGACACTGGCTGGTACAACCCCAAAGACATTAATATTTTTTCCATTTAGAAATAACCTGGTAAAACTCAGCCCTTTGCTCTGTGCTTTCCTTTGTACAAAAGATCATGACCCTCAGCTATTGAGAAATGAATGAATGCCTTAATTCACTTCCTCTGCTGGCTCTGCCAAGCTACAACCATGAGAGACCACAATTCTAAAACAGTGCAGAAAATTTATGTCATCATTCATAATGATTGGCTTGTTTAAAATTCAACTAGAGAAATCATGTTCAATGGATAATTCTCAGACTGAAGAGAGATGGGAATCGAGTTGAATTACATGGAAAAGCATGGACCAGGCTACTTTAGAAGCAATGTGCTGGAAAAAATTTGGTTACTTTAAACGTAAATCTGCCTGGGTTATGAATAATTTTTGGCATCAAGTGCAAATTTTGGCCACGGTTGAAGATTCTTGCTAGATATATTTATCATTTTTCATTTCACTAGAGTGTTCAACATTGTTGGTTAAATCTGACTGAGGTATGAATAATGTACATATCGGACATGTTCAAGTTTATAAAGCTTACAGCTTAGAAACATGAGACGTATGTAAGCTTTTAAACATGAGTACTACATTACAGCCAACGAGCTTATAATGTTAGTAGAAATTCAATTATTTTGTTATCCGGTGTCAAGTTAATTTCTATATTAGAGCAGTAGATGTACTCTACCTGCTGCTAAGTCATTTACTAAGTCATCTTTTCACTTTTGATGTGAATCGAACAAAGTTGGAGCTGTAATTCTGGGTCTAACTTCTTTCCTAAGCCTCCTGTTTTCTATGGAGGCCCCTGAATTAATCCCAGGTAACACACGCTGATCAAATGATTTAATTTAGAGCTGGAAAGGGTGCACATGCTACAATCTTACAGGCCACATTGTTGTGTTGACAATGCCAGTGATGGATGGGTTTTGCCGTAGGCGGAGGAAAAAGGCAGAGATCTCTCACTTTGCTCCTTCTTCCACACAAGATGTGACAAGAAATAAAAGGAAATTACAGTCGGTTCCTGTTATTGACATTTGCACAAATTCCCTGTGTTGCAGCAGTCTTCTGGTGAGGCACTTTAGGTTAATTTGTTTTTTGCTTCGTCCAAGGAAAATAGATGTATTTATATGCCAATGTGTTTCTTCTCTTTTTGAAAACAGTTCCAAATCTGTATGGATTGCAGATATAACAAGGTAGAGGTGGAGGATAAAAACAATGAAATACTAATGCCATTTCTGCAGAACTTGTTCAACTGGGAGGGGTTGCCGACGTCTGGGTCAGTGCCTACTGCTGCAGACAGCAGTAGGCAATAATTTACACCTGTGTGATTTATTTTTTTACCGACTGATCTTCCGAAACAATGATGCTGTTTTGTTTTGCTCCAAAAAGGCAGCTCTTCCTATTGCTCAGTTCAGAGCGTTTTACTTCCAGCTGCATTGATTTCTGTTGTCGCTGCAGGTCAGCCAGAGGAAATTGAATTGGAAATTGTAGAAACAGTGTATTTTTTCATTTTCTGGCATTTGTGTTATTTTTTTTTTTCCATTCCCCTCTTTACTATTGTAAGTCAGCACTGGAACTAAAGGGCAGTTATTGTGAAGACCATTGAATAACCACTCCCAACTTTAGCCTCTCTAATAACACTCTCTTCAAAAGCATATAACGATACCTTCACCCCTGTGATTTTACTACACTTTCGTTTACATTTATAAAGTATGCTTTTCTGTGTTTCTGCTATCTGGCCTGCCTCTGCGCAGATAAGGTCAGTGCTGCTTTTACTAGGAGAACATTGGGTCAAATATTGCTGAATTGCTTGCAAGGATCGAATACCTTTGTTGAAGAGTTGAGCCATTAGAACAATACTGAGGTGAGTGGAGGTGGCTTAAAAGCAGCTGGCTAGAAATGGGCAGGAAAGAGTCACTGTGACACAGGTCTGGACTCATTCCTGCTTCTCGCCGACTTTCAGGGAAATTGACGTACTTACCTTCAGATCCATTTGTCCTTTTTTCTCCCTTCAGTATCCTTTGGTAAGGAGTAACTAAGATGACTGAGTAAATACTTGAACAATTTTCTCACTATAATTCAATGTAGAGGAAAAATACCAGGGGAGAAAGTGTATAAGAAAAAAAAGAAAAACGTAAAAAGACAAACAACAAGGAGTGTGCTGTTCAGGGCACAGTTTGCCCCAGCTGTGGATGTCAAAAAGATATGCTTTCTCCGTGGTGATTAAAGCACTACAAATGATTTAAAAGCTCCATTTTACATGAATATTGAGTAGACATCACTTGGAATGGGCTTTATTAGGATTGGTTGACTATGTGACAAAAGAGAGAGTGTCATGTTGTCTGTTAAGTAGATTCTACTCATTGCTGTTCCATCCTTTTGTGCAGAACCATCAGCTTTTTCATTCTCATTTCTTTTATCTCCATACATTTTTATAGTAGACAGCATTTCCTCCACGTGTTGATGTAATTTACCTTTTGAATTAAAAGCTACTACATTTTAAAAGATGAACATACTTGTCGCACTGCTCTGAAGATGAGTTATTTTATCTGTTCCATTAGTAAAAATTAACTAAGGCCAATTTATCTGTGCCGATTTTCTTAATTTTGGGAGATCTGTTATTAGCCGATTTTCAGATGCGAAGCCAATCTTATCGATGTTATCAACCTCGGCAAAGGTCTAAAAATGAACCACTGTGCTTTTCTTTTTTCCCGTGAGAGGTTTGGCTGACAAAACGGCTGACCAGGTCATGTCTGCACATTTACAATGAACAATGGTCCCCCCCTTTGTTGTCAATTCAGCGCTTTCTTGATATATTGAACAACATTTCAGAAAAAAAAAAAAAAAAGGTATCGGCCAAAATCGCGATTGGTAAGTTAGGCTTTTTAAAAAATCGGTAATCGGCTATCGGCCAGAAAACTGCAATCAGTGCACCCCTACAAATAACTATGCATTTAAAACTCTTTGTACATAATCCCAGCAACCCTGTATCCTACGCTACACCAGTAGGTAGAAGATGCTAAACATGGCCAAAGCAGTGTTAAGCTTGTTTCTTTCCTAAATATTTTTGACACTCTCTACCTCTTTACCGTTACCTCAGTTTTGAACTTCTTCACTGTACATTTGAAGTTTAGTGGAAACAAAATCAAAGTGAGTTGCTGAGTCGGTTGAGAAAGTATGTGGGAACGTGCGAAGTAAGACTACATAGTCGCTGTCCACCTCAACAGACAGCAAATTGTTTTTAAACATTTATGCTGTACTTTTTTTTTCTTACTTTCACTTTTACACGCACCAAACTCAGTTTGCATGATGACCAGGAGTTCAGAAGAAAAATTCTGTTTTGCAAAATCACTGTTTTGTGTGGACAGAACTTGTGAGCACTACTTTAACCTTTCTTCATTAAAAGTACATTTTTAATTATGCAAATTGACTCAAACAAATCGATTAAAATATGATCAGAAGAGTTCTTTGGACTAAATGTTCTGTTATGCATTTCTCTGAAAGAGTTGTGTTTTACAGAATGAACAAGTTTTAAAAGTGTATCTTTTTTGTTTACTTTGTCTTTCTATTCTTTTCTCGGCTGGCCATGTTTGCTGTGTATCTTTGGATTGAATTGGCACATTGTCTCTCACTCTTTCCCATGGGTTATTGGATTAACAAGGAAAAGCATTTTATAAATTAATTATGGGGGATCAGAAAAATGCTTGTTCAGTGCTGAACAAACTGAAAATAATGTTTTCCCCACACTTTCTGGAGTCAGATGCTTAACCTACCAGAGTTAGAAAATGAGCTGCCAGGGAAAAATTAATATTGAAAGCCTAGCTATTTTTCAAACAAACAAATAAATAAATGCAGACCTCTACTTGTCCTACGGTTTACTTCTTAGATAATATAATGGGTGACTGGAGCCATTTTAACCGAGACAGGTGATGAACTTGAATACACAGTGTATAAAAAGACACAAACTAAACACCTCTTGTTTTAGAGCACTGAACTTTTATTTATTAAATTCTAAAATAATGAAAAACAAGTTTAGAAGTGTATTTAAATTTAGTTTCTTCATAGACCTAAACTTACATACACTAAGACTGCTATGCCAGTAAACAATTTGGACAAATGATGATGTCATGGTGTTGCAAGCTGTTGATTAATTTAAGTTATTTGTCAAACAAGTGGATGTGTTTTAATGCCTCAAATACAGTGGTTCTTTTTTCAGAAAAATCATGGAATAAAAGGGAAAGCAAATGAATGGAGTGAATTTGGTATTTCTATGAGTCTAGTTTATGTTTGACCACAATCTCCAGATGCCATAAGGTGTCACATTCATCTGTTCAAACAACATGGGAATGTCCAGGGACCAGACAGCTGGCTTTTGTGTCCCAGAGATTGAAGATTTTGTGGTGTGAAATGTGGGTATCAACAAAAAGTTAAAGACTTTGGAAACATGAAATGCACTGAAAGGCCACAGAGACAGTGGGAGAAACCATAAATTCAACTTGTTATACAGATATTGCCTGATGAAACTAAACCGAAGAGCTTTTGAGGAAGTGCTATGTACAGTTTGGTCTTTGGGTTTTTTAGTTTCAAATGAAAATGCAAAAAAAATAAAAAATAAATAATAATAATAACAGTAAAATATAATAATAATAATAATAATAATAATAATAATAATAATAATAATAATAATAATAATAATAATAAACTTGAGTTTATTTTATCTCACTGGTAACAGGAAAGATAAGTATCATGTAGTTAATGCAGCATTTTGGACCCCAGAAATCACGGCCTGAACCTCTGGCACATTACGTTTTCACTTAGCACTCAGTATCAGTGCTAAGTAATTTTTTAGGTGGGGCGATCTTAAGGGTGTTTTGTTATCTTCCACTCTCTGTTCATGTGTAATATTGGTGCATTAGTGATGGGTCATGCTAAAAAGTATCAGATCTAAGAACCAATATTTTGTAGAGAATCAGAAGAGCTGGCTCCCTATGTTTTTGTTTGGAGAATAAATGGAAATGGAAAAAAGAATTACCTAACAGACTGCAGTACAGATGAACATGAAGGTGCTCCTCTTCCACTTAGGAGTAGATAGTATTCATCTGTGTTTAGGAGTGCTAAAGTGTGGTACTAGTGAAATAAAGCACTTCTTTCATTCTGGCCCGCTTTCACAGTCGCTGTTTCCACATCTGTGGTGCTCAAAACGCATCGGCTGCCTTTTCTGCCTTACTTTTGTAACAAACGCAAAGGTGAGGGAGAACTGGGAGGTTTAACTTTAGAACTTCCCAAAGTATTGACAGCCACATTTAAACCTCAATTAATTCACCTTGCAAGTTTACATCTAAAATAAAACTTAATTTAATTACCCACACAACATTTTTAAAACCAACGTCACACCAATATTCTGTTGTTCTTGATCACCATGGAAATATCTTACTTAGAGGGAATCAATGCTCTAAACATTGTGATCAAATTTGCTTTAATATTTCAAGTAAGCAATTAATATGAAATGCAATAATCTTTGGCAATTTAAATCATTTCTGGCATTGATGCATATATATAAAAAAAAACATGTATTTTATTTTGGATTTAGATAGCTGAAGAAAAAAATTTACAATGTGGATTTTTTTTTCATTTTTTTAATTTGGATGTTACATTTTTCATTTAGGTTTAAAAAACAGAAAGAGAAGACGTGCCTTTGCCACATCCCTTTTCTAGTTCACTGTCTTGAGCTGGAAAATATATACATATTTTTGTCTCTAGTTAATAACAGTTGTTTTCTGTTAATGACAGAACAGTTATTTTATTTTATAGTTTTCTCACTGAAACTTTTCCCCCCTCTTTTGTAAGCATCCCTGATGTGAGTGGCTGCTCCCCTGGGCTAAAGTCTCAGGGGACCTTTAATTGTCTAGTGCACACAATAACTTATCAGAGGCAGAGCAGCTGCCCTTAAAATGACGCATTAAACGAACTGATTTTAGATAATCCTTTAACACACCGGGCTACGCTGACAGCTGTTATTGATATTTGAAGTGCAGACACTCCCCATCTCTGATGTTTGACAGTCATTTTACTCAATAGCAGAATCCTGTAGACAAGGTGATAGCATTGATAAAGTACTGATGGAACGCTAAGAAGATTAAAATCATATTGTAGCACAGCATGGCTGTACGCCGTCTGACGAGCCAGCCTCATCATGACAGGATCCGGAAAATGACATAAAGCCTGGAGGGTGGACAACTAGCCTGTGTATATTGACAAGCTTTAATAGGGGATATTTGAAAGAGCAAGTATGGGCCTTTGCTTGTACAACTCAACATCCTATAAGAGGTTTAGTTTACCATTTAAAATTCTGTTCTGATGTTGATGCTTAACCTTTCCCCCTTAAAGCTTCTTAATGTGTTCTGTCAACATGGTTGTCTGCTGAAGATTAACACTGTCGGAGTTGGAGAGTGAGGAGGGTGACATGCTGTTTCTGTTGCAAAAGAAAAACTTTGTGAAAATCAGTCTGATCTGAGTCATCAGTGGGCTCTCTGTGAAAACTAATCATGAAGCCAAATGTCTGACAGAGGGAAAAAAAAGAACACTCAAGCAGTTAATGGCTTGCAAATGTATTCATGCCCTTTGAACTTTTCCACAGTTTGTCATCTTACAAACACAGCGTGTTTTGCATTTTTGGTGATAGACAAACACACAGTAATCTGTTTTTTTTTTTAAATCCATCCTCTGATTTTTTGCTAACCGTAACATGTTTTCTTCCGGGATTGCCTTGTATTGCTCCATCTATCTTCCTATCAACTCTGATCTGCTTCTATTGTCCGACTAAGGAAAAGTATCACTACAACTTGATGTTACCACCACCATATTTTACCCTGGGGATAGTGTGTGCAGTGTTGATTTCCACCACGCACATTTCGAAGTTAAACTCTAAAGTTGATTTTGGTCTCACCTGACCAAAACGGCTTTTTCCACGTGTTTGATGTGTCGCCGAAAGGCTTTGGAGCGGCTTGCAAAGGCATTCTTTGAGCTTTCTCCTGTTAGGATCAGATTGGTGGCGTTCATGGCTAACTCCACCAATGCTAAAATCATCCACCTGAGCTGGATGCTTTCAGATCCTCCAAACATACCATAGACCTATTGGATCTTTCTCTGACTAACCTGATCTGTCCTTACCCAGCCTTTTGGTTTAGTTAATGGGGTCCTGTGAGTTGTTCAAAGCTTGGGATATTGTTTGTCAGCCATGATCTTCATATTTTTTTGTTCACAGACATCTGCATTCAAACAATATCTCCATTCATATTGAAATTTAATTACTCACAAATGGAAATCTGTGCACCATCAAGTAATTGGTTGTAATGGATATTATGTATGGGTTGCAGAGTCAACGGATTTGCATGCAAATAGATACCAATTCAAAATTTTCTGTGTAAAAAATACCAAAAAGCACATGTCTGTTTTTTTCTTTAAATTTACAGCCCTGCACTACTTTGTGTGGGCCTGTTAAGGTTGTTTGGTTGTAATGAGACAGTATGTTAAAGGATTCGAATTGCATGCATACTTTTCAAGGCGCTGTGGATACTCAATTGGTATGTTTGTTTCATATGTAAGTGTCTTGGGTTGTGGATTGAGTTTTGGTCGGCAGTTCACAGCCCAGTGAAATTGCCAGTGTTTACTTGTTCTTTGATAACATTTGTAATGGGATTCAATCAGGATAAATGAAGCACTTAAGTGTTTGTTTGATGAAATAATGAATTTATGGGAATATGTTGCTAAAATATGTTCATTACTTTGCTTGTTTACATTGAGCTTGAATTTGAGATTCTATGTAGTATTCATAATGTTTTTGTAAAAGATGAGCCCCTGTTTTATTCTCTTTTGTGCACATAAAAAAAGTTTTAAAATTCAAATATACCCCCTTGCTTTTCTGAATATATTTTCTAATAAATATAGGAATGTAAAGACGTATCCATCCATTCCAGTGTCTGGGGAAATGTATATGCATCTTTTTGTAGAAATTACATATAGTCCATAATTTTTTTATTTATGTAAAACAGTTGTCATTTGTTGTTATTTTGTAAGAGGATGTTTTATAGCAGGAAGAATATTTTAAAATTTATGTTAGTTTTTTTCCTCATAATTTTAAGATTGAATTAGAATTAAGTGGATAAAATTAGGATTAGGATTAATTGTGTCTGTAATTATTTAGAAGTAGCAAAAACTGTATTATAATTGGCCTGGACACTATTGTGCTTATTTAAATAAAATGAGTGTAATTAGATTGTATATGACTGCGTGTGAACTTCCCATGTAAACAGTAAACAGAGATTTTCTGACACACCTTTCTGTATTTTGTTGACCACACTGATCTTTTCTCTGCAGCACATTTAATTTTGGACTCTGATCCAAAATTAAAAAATGGATCAGAGTCCATTTTTTAATTTTTTAATTTTTGCACAGAGATGCTTCTTATGTTAACTCAGGACTGAACCTCTCCAACCTTTCCAACAGTGAATTACTCCTCCTCCCTCTTATCCACTGTTCTTTAGAGTCATTTCAAGTGAATTGATGCTTTACCAGCAATAACCTCATCGAAACTGATTTTCTTTCATTAATGTTGCATTTTATGTCCTTATGTACTAACGTTTCAGTAAAGTTAATTTGCCTATGTATTAATATAGCAACACCCCTTTTCCTACCAGAGCAATGTGACGAATAGTAAACTTTATCAGCCCAAGACTTATTTAATTTTATATGTTCCACATCTGATAGGTGTGTTTCTTGTAGCAGTGCAACAAGAAACACTCAGACTTGATTGTCTGAGTTGCAGTAATAATACTATATAATACTATACTATCTCAGGAACCAAACATATGAGTAACATGGACGCTGGACACCAAGATGACGCAATAAAATAGAAATAGTAAGGCTTTGATGTACAATATTGTCAAAACTAAGATTCAAATGCTCTGTTTTTTTAGATGCAATAAGGTCATCGGGGAACAGGAGGATCAAAATGCAGAAAACACAATTGAAAGTGTGCATTGCTAACATAATGCAAGATAGAGGGTTTAAGTCTCCAGCCACTATAAAAAGCAGCAACAAACGCAACCGAGAGAGAATTGAATGTGTGCAAAAACAATAAAAAGAGAAATTAAGAGTGTGGAAGTTCAGTCTCCTGCAGGAGAGCATAAGTATGTGTACGTTAACCACAACGTAAAATCTACTAGTAATATTAATGCAACCTAATTTTGGCTAAATATGACTTAGTAGTTTAACAAGGTTAGAAGTGACAGTGTTACGCACCTTTCAAATGTACCAGTTTAGAGAAGTAACGATGCCGAACATAATCACAGTTGGCATTTAAGCAACTAAAGACACAATATTTCAGAGTTGAGGTCTGCTGGTCCAAATTGTGTCATATTAGCGTTTGCTCACGTTTCAGTTCCAGTTTTGCAGCGGGGATGGTCTTCCGTATGTAGTCCGTGGCCTTTACTGGATCCCAAAACTCCTTATTGTCCTCTCTGTATGTGATTTTGAGTCTTGCTGGCTAAAGCAATCCGAAGCGCACATCGCTCCATCCCCGTAAAGCTTTCCGTGCATTGGAGAAGGCTGCACACGCGTTGGCCACACCGTGGTGTAATCCGGGAAGATTTTGGGTTTTTGAGGGTAAAATCTGATACATTTTTATAAAAATATAAAGTTATGTTTGTAAATGAGCTCCTGTAGTTCTCTTTATCTGCTTAGAATGATTTTGGTTTTATTTCCATCAGCTCAACTAGACTAATGTTAATGCACAGTATTTTCATATATTTTTCAATACTTGTAGTTTAAAAAAAAATAGCCTCACATTTTTTCTTTATTTCCATCTGATAATGCTTAAAGTTATTTTCTTTTTAGCTCTGAAAAAAAGCACCACTGTCAAAGGATGCATGCACAGTTTTGTATAGCTGTAACATATTTATTTCATATCAGACATGTGTTTGTGTGGTCAGTCGGGAAAGCAACGCTGTCACTCCAGGCAGCTAGATGAAGAGCGTAAAAATCTACTGGAGCTTCCCAGCAGACAGCTGCGTACGGGGAGCCACTGTCACCCTCTCCCCTCCATGCATTTTTCATCATAGACTTCCTTTTTTATATTATTTAGCTTTTTCCTCCCCTCTAAGCTTTCCATGTGCTGCGTGCTGACAAGGCATTTCTCAGCCTTGAACACAAAGCCCTCTGGTGCTCAGTGTACTGAAGCCGGAGCACGTTCGTGTACCAGTGTGAGCTCCGTGTGCTTCACGTTCTCGTGCATGCACGCATGTGAAGACAGGGGGATGCTGTACTCACCGTCCTCACCCATCTTCCCAATCTCACATGGTCGGATCACGCTGAATGTGATCTCACGGCCCCATGGATGTGGGAGAAAGCTTTCAGCATCCCAACTCCAAAGAACAGAAAAATTTTCGGCTGAGTATGTAAAGAGGCACCTTAAATTATTCTGAACTGGAATTTAAATTTCGATTTGTTTTGGCCCTCAGCAACGGAGAAAACTGCCTGAGTGAGATCAGTAAAGGTCAGTGGGAATTAAAATGCTTACTGTTAAATTTGTCAGAAAGGGAGATTGTGAGGTAGGAGGAGATATAGAGCTGGAGGAAAAGGCCATCTGCCTGATAGTTAGTCTAAGCTCATGAAAGAACAAAGTCACTCTTTTTTACAGCTTAATGCCAGCCTGAAACTTGACAGGTTCAATTCTGCAGACCGTCATACCTTTAATATTTAACATTATAGCAAGCAGTTTGACGCTAAGCATGCAAAAGAGGAGATGTGCTACTTTATAATCCAAAGGTTCCTTTAGAGTTCTAAACATCCAAATGTATGTATTACATCACAATTAATGATTTCCTTTATCAAAAAAATAGACCTGTGCAGTTTAAGCATTATGTAAAACGATGGCAATGAATTCAGCAAAATTCCCTATAAATAAAAAGCATGTTATGTTAATAATATGGAGGCATGAAGAGCACACATTGAATGACATTAACATTCCATGGATAAATAAAACCTTATTTCTTGTTGACATATAGTTGCATCTATACAAACTAAAGGAGTGTCTGAAGCATTGGTAACGGTGAAGGGGAATGGACAGATTGGCAGGGCAGGAATGATTAACGCACCTCTAAGCAAGTCCTACAAAACACATATGCAGGGATGGATGTGCTAAAACTTTTGCCTCTCCTAACTTCTTCTGTTTGTCGAACTTCACTGTTTCAGAACATCAAACCCGGTTTGGAGCAGTCAGTGTTGCAGGCCCTTTTCTTCATGTTAACCAGTTTCACTGGGATTGATTTTCTGTCCCACTATCGCAAATGTTAACACATACTTTGGTCAGATGAGACTGATTTTTTGTCAGAGTTATTTCAAATTAAGATTAATTTTTAAGTTAGGCAAGTAGTGTAAGCGGATATTATAGCAACTACAGCAAATAGACACTCAAAAACCATGTTCTTAATTATGACTTTAAGTGAATCCTCCAGTTGTCAGTCATATTTATTTTCCCGAGCATTAAAAACTTTACAATTTATTCATTAGTTTGTGTACTTGAAACTTGGTGCATCTAATTTGTACTCCAGTACAAAGCTTTGTGAAAAATAAGATACAAAATATAATTATTCAGACAGTTTGGGATTAAAAGGACCAAAGAACAGGGACTACTGTTTGTCTTTAAACAATATGGTTAATCTGGATTATGGCAAACTTTCAGTACAATCACATCTTCAGAACCGAGGCTGATTGACCTTGTAGCCTAATTAAAGTGCACCATCACCAGTAGAGAGCAGATTAGACAGCGTGGCTGTCAGAGTGACTGACAGGGTTAGGCTCTTCCCCTGCAGTCACTTCAGCGCTACAAAGGCACTGCATACAAAAATCACATGGTGGTGAGAGTGGAGAAGCTCTAAGTTTAGCACCTCGCCTCCTATCTAAAGTCAGCTGCACCTAATAATAATATAGAAATGGATAAATCTACAAGTACACGACTGACGTGCTTTGGGGCTTATGTATTTATTTTTGCATTTGCAGCATCGCTTCATACATTATTCCTCCCCCTCTCCATCTCAGAACTGTTATCACTGCAGATTTTTTTTAGTTTTTTTTTAAACTAAAGAATTGCTTTGCACTGCTCCGGAGTTTATGCAAACTCAAGCTGCCGGCTGATGTCATATACATACCAAACAAATCTGAATCCACTTTGAGCAAGGTCTAGTCAGGTGAGTGGTCCAGTGCAACCTACATTCCCCTGCAGCTCACGCACACTTCTGGTTGGGAAGGAAAGCTGACATGCGAGGTGGCCTGTAAGCCTCTTTTGTCCATGTGCAGCAAAGTCATCGGCCAGCTCAGTTGCTCCGGCAGACAAAGCTTCACAGAGATAGCCAGTATTCTGGTACATCCTCACTCTCTCCTTGAGCTGGAGTTGGACATTGCCCCTTGCTCTATATTTGCTAAGCCTCATCCTGTACATTTTCCTCCCACTGTCATTGCTCACACAGATTTTCTTATATATTTTTAGCTTTTTGTTATATGTGTTGTAATATTTTGCAATTTTGTTAAGACTGACTGAGACTTTGGAAGATAAATATGAGAATAAGGATATTTATGGCGATATTTATGGCAAAATAGTCTCACTCTGAATTGTTTTTAATATATATATATTTCTCACAGTTATAACCCAAAAACATCAATATGTTTGACTTGAATTTGCACAGTTGTCTGGAAGTTGAAAGAGACCAAACTTGGTTTTTCTCTTTTACAAATAAAATTTCAAAAAGTGTGCCCAATTGTCTGTATTTAACAAAAGCTACAGAAGGAAACCTTTTGGAATATGTCTTTACCACATTGGCAAAAACCAAACCCTTGTACTACACTTTGCTTGATACAAAGGGTCTGGGCTCTCAGCTGTTGAGAAACGATTGCTTCCTGTAGGCGTGGACTCTGTTGAGATTTTAAATTTTACCCAATCGCTAATGTTTGCCTGTGATGCATATAATGCACCTGTTCGACACCAAGAAGCTTTCTGCAAACACCCTGCGCTGAAAACAACCATCCTCCACTGTGAAGAGAGAAGTGCAAGGCTGAACAGAAATCCCATCTGTGCTGGAAGCAACAATTTTTCGAGCACATTTGCATGAAAAGGCAATGGCCAGGTTATGTCTCCACTAGCTAAGTATATAAAGAGACTGAATTATTTACTCATCTTTCTATACAAAACAGCTCAAACTCAGATTGGATGAAGAGTATCTGTTGAAATAAATTGTTTAGTTTTACAGATTCTCAATTAAATTTAGATCTAGGCTTTGACTGGACCCCTCGAGAGTATAATTTGATTTAAACCATTCCACTGTAGCAAAGCCTATATGTTTAGGGTGTTTGACCTGCAGGGATGTAAAAACTCCACCCTAGTCTTGAGTCTTTTGCAGCCTTTTTCAAGTTCCACTGTGAAGAAGTTAATGTGCATCTTCTTCCACATTTGCTGAGTCCCCTTCTTGAGAAGGGGACTCAGGAAGGGGACTCAGCCCCTGCTAGTTCAGGTTAGGTCCTGAGCTAACAGGACCTGTAAAGGTTTTCTTTTTACCACTCTATAAAAGCCAGAAAATGCAGTTTGTCACTAATAGCTGTGCTGTCAACAGATCTATGCCCATTACATAAAATCCCAGTGGTGTAGATGGGAGTTTGTTCTCGTAACATGACAAAACCTGAAAAAATTCAAGTGCTATTAACAATTTTGCAAGGCATTCTATGAAAAGAAGGTAATTACCTGAGAACAATCAAAAGACTAATGAATTACCATGACAGTAAGCTATTAGCCATGAGCGTATTCTCGCAAAGAAAGATAGATGGAGATACTGATACAGAGTAAGTGAAAAATGTAGAAAGATGCAGGAAACTACAAGCAAGGCAATGGAAAGCAAGAAAATATGAGAGAAAAAAAAATGTGGAGAAGATGGGAGGTTGAGGTTGGTTGGAGGGGCTGGCCAAGGGGGTGTGTCCAACGTTACTCTCATGAATCAGTGTCAATGGAGTGCGAAGAAAATAATTAAGAAACAGGCTAGTGCTTTGTTAAATACTGCCAAAGGTAAAAAGCTTGTTCTACTGTATGCAAAGAGACTGGAAGGGAAGCAAGAATGGGGGAAAAAATGGGAAAGAGGAAAATGTGTGGGGAGGAAAAATCCATCACATAATGGATGCCAAACTGCCCTTCACGTGATATTATGAAGGGAGGCAATATAAATAGCACTGTCATACTGTAAATGTTTCTGTACAGTAGCTACGTGTGCATGTTGCGCAGCAGCTTTGGGATTTATGAGCACAGCCGTAATGCACTGAAGTCAACACAAAGCTGTGAGTAATATTTTACATTTGTTATCATATCGAGAGTGAATTTGCTGAGCCATATATGGTGCGCATAATATATTTTAGGTAATTTTTCCTTTGGCTTTCCTCCTTTTGGCTGCACCTCTCCAAGGAGGGGGTGTGAGATGCCAGTGTAGACGGCGCAATGACTTCAGGAGAAACCAAGAGGGTGCACAGCAACACCTACACTTTTACACACTCCAGAGGTTTTACAGCTAATAGAACGCAGGGCCACGTCACAGGGCTGTAGTTGTATGTTCAAGGCTTCCAGCGGGGGCCAACGTGGCGCTGAAATCTGCCCCCAGCCAACAGCAGAGAACGGGGAGGCCATTAGATCGCACTGATGCATAAAATCTTTGGCCTTCTCCGGAGACGGGCCGTGTGATACCGACAAGAGGTCGTCCTTGTGCCTTATGTGCATCTTTTTGTTTGTTTGTTTATACGCGTGTACAAATATGTGCGAGTGCACAGGGACTTGCGGGTAAGTCTTTTAGGTGTCATTTGTAATATCCGTCATTGTGTCTGAAGGAGATACAGAGGGAATTCATAATCACTGGACTCTCTGAGATGGAATCAACTTAGTTGGTGTGCATCAAGGACATGTGTATGGTTGGAATGCAGAAGCTTGCTTCTCCTTTGAGGCTGCTGTTCATTAAAACGTTGCAGTTTGATCCTAAGCTCTTTGGCCCAGTTAACATGCCATAGGGCCTGTGATGCAACTGGAACCAACCAGAACCTCCTACTCTTTGCTGAGATGTTTGTCTTTAGGATTTTTTTCTTCTTGGACGCCAACGGCTATGTGCTTCTACATGTGCCCTTTTTTTCTTACATCTGCAACCCTGACTATATGATCATGCATTATTTAATGCTCTGAATATGTTACATTGTATGCAACATATTTGCACGATGCATAAATATAGAATCACAAAGTGCTTGTATTTGCTTGCTAACGCAACAAGACAGACACGGGATTGCACAGTGGGAATAGACTTCATTTTTGTCGTGCTGCAGCCACTAACTTGTATACATTTCGTTGCCATCTAAGTGGCAGCCTAACATATAGTATCACTTAATTATGAAGTTGAAGAAAAAGGATGCATGATTTTAAAAGGTTACATAAATATAAAAATCGGATTTTTATGCATGCCTTTACATTTATCTGTTTTGACTCTAATACCCTTAAAGTCCAGTGTCACCAATTCTCTTCAGAAGTCACATAGTTAATGGAAAGAGCCCATCTGTGTGTATTTCAGTCACAGTATAAATACAGATGTTCTTTAAAAGCTTTGGAGGGTCTATCAGAAAACATTAGTGAACAAACAGCTTCACCAAGAACAAGGAACACAACAAACAGGACAGAAACAAAGACGTGGAGGGATGTACAAAGCAGGGTTAGGTTATAAAACAATATGCCAAGCTTAAAACATTTCAGAGAACATATCCAATAATGAAAGGTGTATGGTACACCTGGAAACCACCAAGACAAGGCCATCCACATAACTGACAGTTAGGGCAAGAGGGCATTAATAAAAGAAACAGCTTAGTGGCCCATGGTAATACTGGTGCTGCAGCAAAGATCCACAGCTCAGGTCAGAGAATTTGTTAACAAAACAAGTTTTAGTTGTGCACTCTACATACCTGATATTTTTGGGAGCCTGGCAAGAAAAGGATTTATTCCAAGAAAGCCATAAGAAGTCATTTTTTAAAGTTTGCCAAAGGCATGGAGAGGACTCGGTGGACATCTAGTATAAGGTGAGCTGGTCAGAGGAGACCTTTTTCAAACTTTTGGGTCCTTACAAAACATGTCTTGCAGAAAACACTATATATCAACCTAAGCTCACCAGGAGGCAACATCATATTGAGAGGATTTTTTTGTTGTTGTTGAGCTGAAATAGGAAAACTAGTGGACGATTAAGATAACTGTTGGGCAGACTTGGAAGTAAACCTGTGAGATGGTTAGCACCTGGTAACCTTCCACGTGGACAATAAGCCCCCACATACAGCCATTAGGATGGCTTAGTCAAAGTCCAGAACTAAACACAAGCAGGATCTGAATAGAACTGTTTGCAGACAATTCCATTCCAATCTTACTCAACTATTCTGCAATAAATTGACAGAAGGTTTGGAGCAGACATGCCTCATGATGTACTGAATAAAAAGGTACACCACATTTTATTAGGTTTTAATTTGCAAAGAAAACATTTCCATTCCAAAATATTGGCTCACTTTTTTGTTTGGTCTGTCACTTAAAATTCTCATCAAAGTTTGTGGTGACAAAAAAAATGAAGTGGGGTAGATCCTTTTGCAATGCACTGTAACTTCTACTCTCAAGGCTGTGCATCTGCTGCTGCATGGCATTTTTGCCGGAGACTTGTGAAGGGTTACAGCTGAGCTAGCATGGGGCAGCCTTGACACTGAAATGATGAAACTATGACATGAAATCAAGCCAGCGTCACTGTAGGTGCTGCTTGAGTTAGAGGAGCAGGTCCGCTGTTCAAGAGCATCTGTCAAAGTTGAAATATAGGCCGAGGACATAGATAGAAATCAAGGTTCTTGATGTTGTGGTTTCACCTTCAGAGGCATGTTTAACATTCATGTATATATTTTACAGAAGTCGAGGAATTGTACATCACGGAGTACTATGTTTGACGGAATTTTGTTCAGAACTTCAACATTGTTTTTTTATTTCTTCTTCTTCCTCTTCTTTTCCTCATTCTGCATGGCTGTATCTAAGCAACATCTCTGAGGCTGCGAAGAAAACAGCACTAATAAGCTACCTCATTAAGGCGGGCGCATGGTAGGCCTCACGGTTTGTGCTGTCAACTCAGTGGGTTAGGATACAAACTTCAAAAGACAGCTGAGTGTACAATGCACCCACACAGGAGAGCTAATTTGGTTCAGAAATTGGTAAACAAACTATTTACCCACTTTTCTTACTCAGCTGTACGCCAGTAGAACCTTAAATCCGGGTCATTTCAGACAGCGTGATGACAACAAAAGCGTGGCCGTCTTCTCTCTGGGGCTAATGCGGCTCATGGAAAGGGCCTCATCATTCAAGAGATAATTTGGCTGGGGTTGATTTTTTAATTTTTTTTTTTTCACCCTACGGCTGTGCCAAACCTCAGAGTCCCTCCATTGTTGGTCCCTGAAACTCCTGTCACTGAAGTAAAGAGCATTCCGGGTGCGTCCATGTGCTCCTCTGAGTCATTTGCGGACACACACATTAAAAGCACTGTCTCATTAATGCAAACACAACCCTAGTTAGATCACTATATGCAATAAATTGGATTAAATTCCACTGGCTAAGCACTGTGATCTCGTAGGGTTAATTAATTTCAGTCTATTCTGTCCATGTTTTTTTCTGCTTGAACACATGCTGACACTGTTATTGTGTGGCGTCCTGCTCATTGAAGAAGTATAATAGGCTTACGATGGAGAGCGAGGAAGCTGCAACATTTCCCACTATGAGCTGATTTGGATTCTTTCTGTCTTGATTCAAGGAAGTACGCTACACTAGTCAGGTTTATTACGGACGCTTCGCCCCTCCCGCCACCTTTTTCCGGCTCTTATCTTTTCTCCCCTGAAATGACAAAAACTCGGATGGCTTCTCAGGGCCCCTTGTTTCTGCCTGGATGCTATCTCATTTGGTTTTAATATATTTATCTATTCATTATTGTTCCCTTTTATTAGCCAGCTAATATTGTTCGTAATTTGTCCTTATCTGCGAGGATGACAGTCAAATTTGCACTCCACCTCACCAGACAGAAGGATAAATGACCCCTTACCCTGCTCCTCTCCTCCCTTCATTCATCTGCTCTTCTCCTAACTCCAATGAAACATGACTGACGGCACGCTGTATAAGTAGTTGTCATAGCAACCTCCCCATCCTTCTGACAAGTACGTTTTCTCCATAGCACACACTTTCCCTGTTCTGTCACAATATCTCTCTCTCTCTCTCTCTGTCTGTCTCTCCCCCGCTCCATCCTCGCTCTCTTACTGTTGCAACAATTGTGAAAAAGACAGACAGAGCAGAGAAATTTGAAAACCAGTGAGTGCCAAAAGTAGTTGATATGCTCTCCTTCATCCCCTCTACCAGACCTCCCCCCTCCATTGCCTCTCCTTCTCAGTGCTCTGCCCTTTCTTCATCCTCCCCACCGGTAGAAGTGATTCACCAGCTCTGGTGGCACAGCTCTTTCATACATTCCGGCTTATCAAGGACTGCAGGACTGTATGGCCGGCAACTTAGAGTTTGGGCTCATTGCTCTGACTCTCCCTTCCATTCATTCTGCTCTGTCACTCCTCCCCTCTCTTGCTCATTCTCTTCTTTTCTCTCTTTGTTCCCCTGGTTCCAAAAACTGACACTCGGCCTCATTGTTACTCAGTAAGTCCCAGCTGACTGTCCGAAATCCTTAATGGTCTCTGGCGCAATCAGGGAACCCTGGGTAATACGCGTGGTGCAGATATTGTACGGACACTCAAACGAGGAGGAAATCCTTCAAGACTTCAGGTTACATCTGCTGTTGTACAAAGGTATTAGACTCGTCATGGATGTGCTTTTACTACACATGCACTGTATACATTTTTTATTTTATTTTTTTAGATTTCTTTTGGCATTAGTGGCCTTTATTTGACAGTAATCTGACAGGAAGGGGGCAGAGGGAAGGGGGCGCCGAGGACGAGACTCAAACTTGACTCAGCTGCTTCGAGGTCTGTCGTCTTTGCATACGGGACACTCACACCAGTTCCAAGTTTGAGGCAGGCTCAAAATTTTTAACTCTGCCTCAAACTTAAAAATATAAAAAATATTGAGTCTGAGGCAGACTCAAAATTGCCTCAGATATAATAAGATAACATTATCTGATTATGGTAATATCAACACATAATAAGATAATGTAACAACATTGCATAAAACATGATCCTTCCCTTCCTGCCATAAATAATATGTTGTTGTGATACAGCTCGAGATCCAATATTTTAAAATAAATTGGTTTCAGCACCTTAATTAAAGATATTAAGCATTTGCTTTATTTATTTATAAGTGAATCTCAGTTAGTCATGAAGTTGTGTTTTGAAAAGAGACCTGAGTACAATTCTTAACATATAATAAGCAGCATGGATATGTTTCTCTATATTTTGAAATTAATTTTTCCCAGCAAGCACCTGTGGCGTAAATTAAAAATAATGATAGCATGAGCGTGTCAGTGGGGATGCGGCAGAGTGTCTCTGTTGATGTGAGAATACTCTCCGCCACGGTGAGCTGTAAAGGCATCTTAATGTCAGCATGTTTCACAGTTTTCTCAGTGAACACACAGGTGCTTATTGGACCCCTGAATTGTTTAAGTGATCATAATTCATCTTAAATATTTCAAAACTGTCTTTTGGTAATTTAGAATAAAATTCATGTTGACTTGTGTGAAAGGAAACAGAAACACCTTTTGATAACACGCAAAAAGGGAATTTGCAGCAGCTTACCTTTAATTTTGTACAGTTTAGAAAATGCCTTACTCAAACTTTAGTGCACGTTCACTAAGAGCAAGTTATAAAACTGAATCTAGTACCAGTACTCATCAGCATTGGTCTTGTGGATTTTGAAGATACTCTAAGAAAAAGTCAAAACTGTGAGTCACAAGATAGTTAACAGACAGTCATGAACTCGTGTTGGGTCATGATGAAAGAGCTGTTATCTCTAACCCTTTCTTTTAAGCCTTCAAAGTCTTTGTTGTAACTTTTTTTCTTCAACATCCTTTTGCCCTTTTCACTCCCTTTCTTGTCTTAAGTCTGTGGACTTTACTGTAGGCATTTTACCCTCTGCTTGTGTTTGTTTGCACACTAGTTGTTCTGCGGTGTTGTTGATAAATGATTTAATGGTTTTCTACTGCCGACGAATGAAAAAAAGAGACATAAATTCCCAATGAAGCCGTTTAGCAGGAAGCAGCCAGAGCAGAATCCTAGACTGGAGCAGATTTCCAACATTATCTGTTGTCACGAGTTGCTCAGTGGTTGAGTTACGTGCCAGAACATGCTTGGCACAATTTCCTCAGTCCTCAGATTTTTTTACTAAATAATGTAAAAACAATATCTGCATAATGTTACTGATTTCCCACACTGCAATGGCCTCTTGAATATGTTTCAGATTCTTATCTTTCTCAGACATAAGACAGAAGAATAGTGGGCTGATCAGGATTTTAGTGTCTAAGGCTTTTTGTGAAGCCATATTACACAGGTAGGTGATATATAGTGTCCACTGGTCATTTTATACTATGAGTCCTATAAATATTATTCCATTTAGCTGGAGGTGACGTTCCAGTTAGCAATCCTTAAGCTGCAGGATGGATGCAGCATCGTATTTTAAACCATGCCACATGGAAGCTGTTAACACTGTGATTCTCAGAGAGAACCTCCTATAAAACCGGTAAAGGTCATGCATTAACTCATAACTTCTCACACCCACTTGAAAAGGAATGTCGCAACCAAAGTGAGAACCGATAAACTCCAAGGGTCCTGTGCCTCACAAAATTATTACACCCCCTTCAACTTTTTCTGTCTTGTTTTCACAACGATTTTGATTTAAATTAGATCATTAATTGAACATTTTTGACCTATATTCAATGGATTAAATATTATTGGGATTTTGTTTGCTTGACCAAGATTTTCACCCGTATAATACATACTCTGCACAAACATGACTTCTTGTGACTTTCATTCAACAATTACTTTCATTCTGCCATTCTTTCATGTATATGGAGTTCATGTCTAATAGTTTTCCTGTCCACATATTCGCCAACCTGTGCTGTGGATCTCTTCATAGCACAGCCGGATTTATGGAGAGATTAAATTACACATTTAATCTCACCATTAAATGGAGTTTTTGCTTAAGGGCATCAGATTACAGACTTTTATTAGTTAAAAAAAGAAAACTATAATTTTCCTTTTACTTCACAATTATTTCCCTGTTTGTGTTGGTCTAGCAACATAAGGTCAATAAAATACAGAGATTTTTTATCGTACTTCAAAGTGATGTTGCTGCTAAAGTTCAATGGTGATCAAAAAATAATTCTGAAAGTCACTATGACAGTATTTACATAGATTATTCTCCGTCTGATATGAACTAGAACTATGTCTGAGATGTAGTCTGGTTTTATTTCAGGAAAAATCCTTACAGTTTTGACCCATCCGTTTACTTGTACACACAGACTCCTCCGCACACATGCTCACACACACACACACACACACTCACGCAAACATCCTTGACTCATCTTCCTGATTCAACCTCGGAATTTATATTCTCCCTCCAGCAAAAGGATGGACCATCTTGGCCTTTCATTTTCCAGTTCAGGCGTTTCTTTTTTTGCAGATAAATGCTCTCCAATCCACCCTGACAGATGTCACATTGCATCACTTCCATTTTTTATACGTAGCCTCTGATCCTGCCACTTGCAATAAGGAGCCAGCACCAGGGACGCCCCTCCCTAGACAATCCTCTGACACGGGTGATTATTTTAAAGGTGCATCACTGATGATGCCGAGTCGCAGAAGCCTTGCTGGAGCCCATGCCTGCTGTGAGGTTTGACGTACCGCCTTGTGGGTTGAGTCTAGGAATGTCAACAGCACAGGTGTGTAGAGATTGCTAGTGAACCTGGTCAATACGACTGGTAGCAATTTATGCGGCTCTCCTCCTCTTCACAGCAGTAGCTGTTGGTTCAGTCCGTCGCTTTCTCCGCTGTGACTTTATGGGTCAGAGTTGGAGAAACAATCTGTATAAAGAAAAAGATTTTAGTGCTTCTTGCTGCCGGCAGAAACACAACGGCGCAGCATTAATCATACAGTGCCAGAGCACATCAGTAAACACGGGGTGTCGGGTCAAGGTAAAGATCAGATCCCACAGCATTTAACAGGACTCAATAGCATAAAGGCAATCTATTGAAAAGTCAGCGTTATTCATGGCTTGTCTCCCAGGCCTCGGCGCTCGCTGAAGAGACACACCATTGTTCACTGAAGAGTGCGCTGAAATATTTCTCTGGCTACACAAAAAAACTCTGGATCAGCAGCAATTAGTAGGGTAAGAAAGAGATAAAGAGAGGAAGAGAGGGAGGGCAGCAGTAGAAAAAGGAATGAGGGGCAAAAATGTGGAATCAGCGAGAGGAAAAAGAGAAAGGCATGAAAGAGAGAGGGAAGAGATGGATGAATAAGTGTGTGGGGGGGAGTGATGAGTTGAAGAAGGAGAGAGAAGTTTAGGTTCCAGCCAGTGCAGTTTGGTGTGTAGGAGGATGAAGCCGCCTGGAGCCCCTCTTGCTTTTACACGACCAAAGACTCCCTCATTGTCTTTGGTCTGAGTCTCATACATGCATGTGTGAATGAGTATGTGAGTAACGTCTTCATTATTTCATTGTTTCCCTTTGTTTCTTCCTTACACTATTACCACACACTTGCCCTCACATGGAATCGTACCCCGTTTTATTGAATAAAGATCAGTCCCAGGAAAGAAATAAACTGTGTGACTTGAGCCCAAGCTTCAGTAAATAAATAAAATGGCTACTCTGCAGAACCTTTGAATGTATGTATTATATTTGTTTGTCCCTGTGGTAAAATTGTTTTCACTGTAATGACAGCGTTTCCCGTTATCAGCCTGCTCTCTAATTGGTTTCATAATTGAGGTTGGGTATAATGTAACCTTTTGTCCCTTTCTTTGTTTCAGAAGACAGGAAGTTGTTTGTCGGGATGCTGAATAAACAGCAGACTGAAGAGGATGTTTATCGTCTCTTTGAGCCCTATGGAGTCATCGAGGAGTGCACAGTCCTAAGAGGTCCTGACGGAAACAGCAAAGGTAGGAGATGGGGATTTGGCTGTCAGATTTATTTAGGTCAATGACTGACAATCAAATATGTGTGTGTGTGCGTGTGTGGACATCATGTAAATTACAGATGGCATATGGATCAGATATAGGTCAAGCAGCCTGAGTGCTTGACTTGAGATTGTTGATCTGTTTGATGTGTGAGAAATCGATCAGCTGTGGGGAAAGAAAATACTTCTGGTTGACTTTCACTCTTACACCAGGCATTTAGTTAAAAGCATAAATCCACAAAAAGCCTGGACAAGGAGTCCACCACTTTTCACTGTGGGAATGGTGTGTTCAAACACAATAGTTTGAGTTTGGGACAAAAAATAACATAAGTTATTATTATTTATTTTTATTCTTTTATGGATGTGAACCTTCTTTCACATACAGGAAAAATGTTTGCCTCTTCCTGATTTCCTGTTTTTTTTTTTATTGGTTTGTTTGTTTTTTGCATATTTGAACACTTTAAGCGTTTCAGAACATCAAACCAACTTAAAAGTCTTGCTGCATAACCCAAGTTCATCTTGAGGTCCATCTGCATACCTTTGCAAATGGACGGACATTTTCCTTTAGGATTGATTTCTGGGCAGACTACATATTTATGGTTCCATTTACCACAGCAAGTTATCCAGCTCCTGAAAACAGCCCCAAACCATCACATCTATTACCACAATTTACTGTTGGTATGATGTTCCATTCTTCTTCTTGTGGTATTTATTGGCAATTGGCAAACAACTTAATGCATTACCACAACCAAATGGTAAGGAGTGTGGATTCTAATATCTATACAAATAATACAGTGTCCTTCCTTTTTTTAAGTAGTTCCTACTTAATGAAGTTTTGATTTAAAACAGGTGTGACAGTAATCAGTGAACTCAGGTGTAATTTATCAGGTGATAAATCACTTTTTCAGAACAGGCCAGACTGTTTTTTTTTTCTCCCTTATAAATAAACATCTTCATTTAAAAACTGCATTTTGTGTTTACTTGTGTTGTCTTTGAATTGGTCTGATGTTCTGAAATATGCAAGTGTAGCAAACATGCAAAATAACAGGATAAATGCTTTTTTCACTCTACTGTATTTGTATTGTATATCATTTGTGGCAAACTGCTTTCATAAACAGCATTTCTTGTCCTTGCCTGTCATCCTTAAAGGGACGGATTTGTAGACAGCACAAGTAATCTGTCAACAGATTGTCCCACTTTTGTCTCTTCACCACTCCGGAATTACCGCCACCAATCTCTGAGCTGCTTCTCTGATTATTTCTCTCATTGCTCAGCCTTTCAGTTTTCTGCTTCACTTTATAATATCTTATTTTGTATTGGTCTGTCACATAAATGTATTGAACTTTGCGGTTGTATAGTGAGAAAAGACAGAGAGGTTCAAGAGCATTAATGCCTTTAAGGGGTCATGTTTATTGAATATGATGTCAGCTACACCTTTCAGAAAAGTTGGTGGATTTACTGCAAAAAAAAATCTGGATTTATTTACTTTTGAATAACTACTCAAATCTCTTTTCTGATCCGCAAAACATACATATCAAAGATATCAAACACAGATAGAATGTTGCTTCATAATGATCATCTAAATTAATGCAAATTCTCAGTAAAATAAGTCAGAGAAAGATGAGAAGAAAAGAGAATGTGACATTAAATTAGAAAAAGTGAGAATTGCACAGGCAATGTATCTTAACACAACACAGCAGTCTCACAGAGGCTTGAACCATCCACTGATGACAGCCAGCATGGTGCTTCTCCAAGTTTGCCTTGGGATGCAAAGTCTATGATCTTATTTTAATCCATTTGAAATTAGATTAATTAACTTAATTTTGGTTTGCAGGATGTAGCTTGATGAACCGTTTACCAACAGCAGTCCTTCTAAACTTGCTAAACCATTTATTCTATAGAATAGTCATATTTTTATTTTAATGCTGCTGCAGAGCCTAAAGATCTTAGTCCTGTTGAAAATATTTGACTGGATCTATTGGCTTCACTTTCGTGTCTATAGATTGTTAAATCCTGCAACTCTTTGCAGCAGCACACTGAAAAGAAATACAAGTTTCCCCTCTTGCATGACAAAAATGAGGCTAATTTTTAATATGGGACATTTTTAATATGTGGCATTTTAAGAATGTCACTTATTAAAATTTGGGATTAATTCAATCGCAAAATTTAAGTTTCTTCAATTAAAATATTTTGGTTTATTGTGAGACACAAAAGTAAACTCTTAAGGAAATGTGTTTATTAACATCAACTCATCAGTGATGCCGCTTTTATCTTAATTATGAGTCCTCATCTCTGATGAACTTTCATGGTAACAAGTGATAGTATCTTGGGTCTCATTTTAAGAGACACTATAACATCTAACGTAGGGAACTCGGGTTTTGAAGAAAGACCACCATTCCTCTTTAGGTACAGCTACACCAGCAATCCATGTATGGAGGGGTAAAAGGCTAATTATAGCAGTACATGAACCCCATTGTAGCAAAGACCTTGTACAGGTCATCAGGAACTCAAAGCTTTTTCCTATCCACATCTCAGTAGGAGGGAGGCGGGCAGCAGTTTAGCAGCTGAATAGACATCTTGATCGGCTGGTGTCCACAGTGGTGTGCCTATTAACAGGAGAAGAATAGCAAGGTGACTGGGTCAAGCAGGACAGACGATAAGAAGAATAAGGCACAAAAGATGAAACACTAAAAAAAAACCAGACAATTCACATGACATGAAATTGGGTGAGAGTGTGGTGGATCAGTGACTGACTCCGTTTCCCTGGAACAAACAGAATCACTTCTCATGTTTTCATGATGTAGGGGGCTGTTTGGTGATTTTAGTTTTTTAATGCTTCTTTTCAGTTCAAAGGCAGGGAAGGATTGCAAAGGCTCATCAGCAAAGTCCAGCTGTGGAGTTTGTCACATACGCTTTAAAGACATTATATAGCAAAGAGCATTGTTTCTGTGATTTCTTAGCTTTCAAGTTTTTTTTCCACATCGTCGAATATTGATCAAAACATGTTCTGTAATGGTTTTTCTATTTGATTTCATTCTCTTCAACTGCGATTTAATATGAACAAAGAGGCATGTGGTGCTAAATAGCAAGCTTTTCTGCTTCATCAGTGGTATCTGGCCTGCAGCTTCTGCTTCTCTGCCTGCCTAATGCCCAGAATAGGGAGAAGCTTGCTGTGCAACGAGAGCCTCTTAATGCTCAGTAATTTCTGAAGTGTCAGATTTAATTCTACATCTTTTATTAATGTTACCCTAAATACCCACATACGTACATATGGGTATATGTGTCTGTGTGTGTGTTTGATATGCATCTGCTCTTTCTTCCAGGTTGCGCCTTCGTCAAGTTTTCTACACACACCGAGGCTCAGTCTGCAATTGGCGCCCTGCACGGCAGTCAGACCATGCCTGTGAGTACAGCTCAAACAGAGACGCACGGTTCTTTTCAGACACACTCACACAAAACACAAAATTGCTTATATTAGCTACAATGCATCTCAGAGGTTTACATACGCCTAGACTTGGCAAGAATGTTTTAATTTTAGTTGATGATTATTTATTTTAACCACTCTAGACTGTTGATCAACATTCATGACACTGGAAAACAAGAATCTGAAGCACAAAGTTACACTTACTGCAAATTTTATTTGATCTGCACTATCAAAATTATGACAGTGCATAATTTTAACATGGTGAAGCTTGAGAGCTACAGTTTTCTTTAGTTTGAAACTCTCACCATGTGCATGTTTGGTACCATTGGAAATTTTGAGTTTCAACCATCTATTTGTTGACTCAAAGTAAAGGAATGTGGAGAAATTTCTCTATTTTCATTGTTCTGTCCTTTCAAGTGCAAAACACAATAAAAGATTGTCCTACTAGTTCTTTGTATGAAAATCAAATTTTTACTGCTCCAAAACTACTTATTGCCACAGTGGACAAATATGTTAAGCTTAGTTTTGTTTGACAATAGAACTTATCTCTATAATCCTTTTTGTCTTGTCTGAGGAGGGGGACGCTTCAAATTTCATTCCAGCTGGAACGTGTCCATTTTAGAGCAAGGGCTATTATCCCTTCATTGTAATCAGACACAGTTTCCCAAATATAAACAATAAATGGATATCCCAGTCACAAATTTTCCTCCAAAAATGACTTTATATGATGTAGTTAGTGAGTATCCGAGCCAGAGAGTTAGCCTTTCCTCTGTGCTCTCACGACTGTAGCTTTGTTGTGCATGAATACTGTATGCTGCTGCCACGGAGTAGAAATCCAGTGTGAGGTTACATTTGCTCCACTGTTGTTCTCTTGCCTTTCTTGTATCTGCCACATGGATCATCCAATGACACAGGTGCTCATACTCTGAGCAACCGATCTCCATAATAACAATGTTACAGGATTTTGCTAACATTTTAAAGTGCTTGTAGTAGTAAGTGTCAAAGAACCTACATTGTTTTAATTGCAAACCTAAAGATAGTGACACTGTTTCTGCCAGCGCTTCCAGTACAGAATGTCAGTGACACTGAAGTTTCTCATCATTGTGTTGCATACACTGGGACTGAAAACATACCATTAAGCCTCTCCTTGAAATCTTAATGGAAGTTGAACTATTTTCAAAGGGGAGGCATGTTTCCAAGTGTGGAACAGATTAAATCAGTATTCAGAGGTTCCGCTTTATAAGTGCTGATGTATGAATATATTTGAGCCTAATTGTACAATTTGAAGATTAGAGAAAATTCACAATAAATTTCAGCCTTTTCACCCAATTCTTGTTTTTTTTTAAAGTACTTCAGCTGTTAGTCACATTTTTATTCCAGCTGGTATCCATCCTTCTACTAGCATCAAATACATTAATACATTTTTAATATTTCTATGACATTTATGCCCCCTTTGAGTGTATGTAAACTTCTTGATTCATCTCAAGCTATGCAATTTGAACACATAAAGTTATGCGCATACCATCTGCAAACACTGATGCATGCAAAGGTCCTTTGCTCTGTCTCTTTAATTACCAAGGTACTTAAAAAAAACCTAAACCTATATCCAGATAAAACTGTTAAGAGTCATAATTGAATTTTGGGTGAGTCATCAATCAGCAGCTCTGCTTGCATAATCTGTGAATAGAAATCCAGTGTGAGATTACATTTGCTCGTTGTGTAAGCACACTGTGTCCTCTAAATTCTCTCTGCATTTGATTTACTGTGAGCACACAAACGCAAAAAAAAAAAAAAAAAAAAAAAACCCTAGCTCTCATTTTCATGTGGCTCGTGTTCAGTCATAGTCCCTACATACCTGATGGTGTCAAAATAAAAGCTACCGGCGCTGCACCCAGAACATGAAAGCAGTTACTCCCCGTGACATTTAGAAGGAGGACAGGGGAGTCACGTCTTGTATTATACAGTATGCTGAAGTACAGTATGCTCTGTTTTTGTCCTGGTCTTACTTTCCTTAGCTTCTCAGGGATCCTGAACTCTTTCAACCCTGTGTCACAGGTGTTGTGTTTCACTGTGTTATTTCATTATTAATGGTTGTAGCGTGTTGGGAACAGGGAAAGTGGAGTGGGGGCTTCCTAGAAGCCAGCTGTGCCATCTTGGCGCAACTTTTGAGTTAATCTAAGTGCAAATGGCTGCTAGTCATAAAGAATGCCTCTGAATGTCCATTTTCCATAGATATCTTCCTTCTGTGTTGTGCTTTCAGCCTATCTGTGCTAGCACTCTGCCCTCGCTCGTCTCTCTTTGGCAGCCTCTTGGGATATTAAGGAATAGACTTGTTTACTCCACCTTTCACCACATTGGCTTCTGAATTATTCATCTAACTATAAGCAGGGTGCTGAAGGGAAGGGAGGGGAGGAAAAATTAGGAGGGCGAGAGAAATAGAGGCAGAGGGAGAATGAGTGAATGGACAGGATTTATACCTCCTGCTCCGGGTAAATTGATTATAGAAATCTGATCAGCATCTCATATCCTGTGGATGGGGGAGGAGAGGGCACGGTTGCCTGCCTCTCTGAGATTAGCAGACCAACGGTGGACTATTATGCCTCAGCAGGACAGCGCTATTCACAGCAATACGTCCATCATTGTAGTAAAGACCCTGTGAAAAGTCAAGGAGCACACATCCTATGTGATTGGGACTGCTGAGTCACACACAAAGTATTTATCCACAAGCATAATATTAAAGTTCATATTGATCTCAACTTTAGATAGATCTAGAAGCAATTAAAAAAAAAAGCAACAACACAAAGAAATTTTAAAAAAATTACAGATTGTCTGGCTTATTAAAAAGCAGTTTTCTCAGTCTTATATCCAAAAGACTAATAAAACTGTTCCATTAAACTAAATCGGCTATGTGTGTACACTCTGCACTTGCTGCCACTTCAAGGCTATGGCTGAAAGCCAGAGTCAAACAGATTAGAATAAATAATGTCTGGCCAATAGTAGCTGTGGCCAAGGTGTAAAAGTGCATTGCATGCTAACGCCGCAACCAGACATGGCAGGTTTATAGATCAGCTGCCAGTCCCGAAAAGCATGAGGATATGCTCCTTAGAGTTTATGAGTGTGCATAAATTCACACAAATGTGTATGTGGATCTTTGCATACATAAATGTGCGCAAACAGAAATGCTGCCACCTCCTCACCAGGGTCAAACATTCCCTGACTGATCTTATTTACCAGCTCTAAGGACTTGAGCAGAATACATTGTGCTTTTCATTTAGAAGGACGTGGGTGTAATGTGCGTTCTCTGTGTTTGTTGGAGGAAAAATGCTTCTGGTCTGTGTGGATGCAGTGCCTTGGATTTATGCCCTTTGAACATTTTTTGTATTTTGTCATGTCAACACCAACCTTAGGGGTTTTAGTGGGATTTGTGCTATACACTGCCATACATTAGCATACATTTATGAAATAAAGGTGTAGAGTGCACTGAACTTTAGTCTCACTGTAAAATTGTTGCGGAACCACTGAAAATAGAGAAGCAACGGTCATCCGTGACTGGAGCCTCTCACAATGGGACTTTTTGAAATCAACAGAGTGAAACTTTTTGGGAATACCTCCACAGAGATGTGAAGTAATGCACAGGTGTGAAAGTGCACATGTGTAGAATACACAAGGTCAAAGTGCATGTGCGTATCAACAACATGCTAAAATCCCTGCACCCCTGGCATGACCACCATAGCAGATTTAAGGTGTCTTGGCGCTCTTGTAAAAACAGTAATGCAGTGTCGGCTAAAGGTCTAACTTTTCCCCAATCAGCATCCCAAAGTACCATCAGCTTCCAGACAGCGACATCATTCTCAGTGTGTGTAGATTTTATTTTTGAATTCACTACTTTATGATTATACACAACTCTTTATTGGTGTGTCACATGCAATCCCAGTGAAGTAATGTCTATGTTGTGGTTTAACTTGACGAAAAGTGAAAAATTTCAAGGATTATAAGTACTTTCCTAAAGTGCTTTTTGAAAGTGCTCCCATGGATGGAGACTTAGTCATTGATACCTAGCAAAATAATAAAAAAATGAGTTATAATAGTAATAAAATCTTTCTTGAAATTCAGGAATCAATTCTCATCAGCAGAGTCAGTGTAATCTCTTTCACTAAATCTCCATCCCACCCGACTACTCCATGCTACAAATGGAAATTTCTTCATATTCCAAGCCATCCCTTGGCCGCCATTAGCTACTGTGTGCACACACTTACACATTTTTATTCCAGGGTATGAGCAGCTCAATTAAACATTTACGTCCATAGCTGTTGAGTAATTTGCTGAGATTCAGCTAGACTATGTAAAAAGTAGGTCTCAGGATAGACTTACACAGAGACAGGAAAGGGGGTGATGGTATGGGTCAAGCCCACCGAGCCATGTTCATTTTTTATTTTTTATTTTTTTTACTCCATATCCATGTCATATGAATTCCAGGCTTTTATAGCTGACGCAGGCATAGGATGATAAAAGGGTGATCTCACAATAAAAGAAAGCAAATAAGGTGAGACTACTTTAGCAGAGAGAACCGGGTGATTGAGAATGAAGAGAAGAAGACGAGTTAAAAAAAAAATCATCTGATGGGATTCCCTTAAATCTTCTTTATTACAGAGAAAACACATTTAATATTCTGTTAAATTTTCTGTTTCATCGAGCTCAGTATTTAATTGCTTTTAATGATAATATACCAACAGCACAAAACCAAAATCAAACATCTATAGTTCCAACAAATTATAGATATTTTTGCTGCCAATCGTTGATATTTTCCATCTCTATTTTAAAGCTAAGCTCGAACAAGACTGTCAGTAGTATTTCTACCTTTTCTATTTGAGGTGCGCTATGTGGTAACTGAGTCACAAACTGCAAAGATAATTTGTATTTATGCCTCATGAGAATTTGCTTTCACCTTCAGTGCAAATGGAGTAGAAATTCTATCGTAGTAACATGCCTTCACACTAAAAAAAAAAAAAATTTAAATGTGCTTTTATGAGGAACAAAAACTAAAAGAGTTTTATGTAATCAGAGACAGAGATGGTTCCATCAGTTGCTTTGTCCAGGAAAGAGACACAGTTAAACACTGAAGCACTCGGCTAAGAGTACTTTCTATAGAAACAAAAAACAAGAAGAAAGAAGAAACAGAAGACATGGTATTAATCCAGCTCTATTTTTTTTCTTAGCACAAATGCTGGCATGCATGTGTTTAAAAGTAATGAAATTCATACACAAAAATGAACCTTAATCTTCTTCACTCTCATAAAATTGTGAAGCTTGGAAAGGCACCAAAAATTAGTTGTTGGCAATTAGATGATTGCTGAAGAGCCTGTCTTTCCTTTTGGTTCAGAAAAAGTCTCTGTAGTGCCTTCTTATTCCCCCTGTTTTAACTCCCCTTCCTTCAGTGGCTCTCAAGGCAGCCGGGAGCCGCCCGGCAGGGGGATTCTGCTCACACTTGGAAGCTTAAAAATTTAATGAGACTTTCACTTCACACTCCATCCTCTTCTCTTTATAGCGATGGAGATTCTGCACGCTGATACCCTGACAGGCTTAAATGGGAAAACCTCGGAGATAAACAAATGTGGCAATGGATGCTTGGCCAACAAGCCCCGAGATTCAGGTGTCCTGAGGAAAGCCAGTGGGAGGCACAGCTTCAGTGTCCCGGGCTCCTAATGGAAAATATTTGCAAAAAGAAAATGCTACGAGAGAATGTCACACCATGCTAATATATAACCAGATATGTCAGTTGACAAGAGACCTTGTTTTTTTATTATTCAGGGAGGAACATTCTTGTCTTGTTTACAGAATAGACTTGACTGCACCGATTCCAAATGTTTAGATTATGCATCTCACTTTTCTCTTGGAAAGGTACATCATCAACATGCAGTTCACATTACCAAAAGAGTGATAGTAATTTTAACTGTAAGAGAGATTTCTAACATTCAACCTGTGGTAGAGCATTCATACACTGATCACATGCTTTTATCTTGTATTAGTTTAACCTGATAATTATGGTAATGATCCACATTTAAAGGGCTAGTTTTGGATTTTTGATGTTTGATTCTTTAAAATGGCTTTCAGCAGGTTATATATCATCTGCAATGGATACATCTCTGGGTGCATTAATCTAGTATAGATTAGTTGGAGGTCAAAGGTAGCAGGTGGGGGCCAAAGAGACATCTACCATGTTAAAACAACACCAAATTCAAAACAATCATATTGTTAGCTATTTACACAGAAACCGGATTACTTACAAGGACAATAACGCATCACCAATATGCATACTCTTAAAACGTACGAAGATCAGAGAATGTGAAATATTTTTACTCATAGTGTCTGAATGATATAATGACACTAATATTAAGTAAGTGAAGGTTTCAGAGCACAGACAGTGGTCTTCCTGTGTGAAACAGTTGTGTATTATAGAGGTTTTTAAAACCAATTTGATTTTTTTTTTTTACAATGTGTTCTTTTTCTATTAGAAACTTACTTTGGTTATAAACTCTTTACATTTTCTTTTCTTGATTTCTGTTTCACTAAGGAAGTTCAAAAGGGAGGCATGAACTCTTGCCTGATTTTTCATGGTAAATAATCAGCAGTTTCATTTTAAATAACCAGCCTGGGTTTTAAAAATTCATGAAATAAGATTCACATTAACCACTATGACATTTTTCTTTCTTTTTCTTTTTCTTTTTTTTTTTAAATTGGAGTTATTTTATCATGCTAGAAACCTGCTTTGATCGTGGCCCCCCTCTTATACCAGCCATTACATTCATCCTCAAAGTCCACCTAATCTGAATGCATCATTAATGAAGATGCAAAGAGAGTGATAAGAGGTAGTGATATGTTAACTGGTAATAATCTTTACCAGAATCTCACTTGAGAAATCCTGAACTAACCTTTTAAAGTTTGAGAAGGATGCGATTAACATACAGTTCACATTACCAGCACTGTAATAACATTTTTAACTGTGAGACAGCGTTAAAATATTTAATGTGTTATAGTATATCTCATTATTACTCTAGTCATGCACAGCTCCGTCCTGTACTTCTCCAAATGCTGTGGACGCTGGATCAATAAAGGTATAACTTAAATCTGCACAAACTTGACATAGCACATTGTCCTGGTGATGTAGCACATGCTTATTTAAAAAAAGTCTTCTGAGCTAAATCATTTTGTTTTGAATGTCACTTTGTAATAGATATATATAAAAAGTGAGGTACTATTCCATCCAGTAAGTCATTCAGCTAAATAGACAATCAGTCATTTAGTCAGAGAGCCAACTAATCAACTGGCCATACACCTGCAGTCTTTCAAGCCTGTGATTCAGCAGAGCAAGCCTGGAGGAGGGCGATGGGAGGGAGGAAATATTGAGCAAAGTGGGGAGAAAAGAGAGAAGAAGAGCATAAAATCTATAAGCTACAGTCGAAAGGTCCAGTGCCTGTCTTTGGGTATCTTTTGCTCTCTCTGGATGTCTTTATTAGCTGGAGACCTTAGTGTGATAGAAAAAGCACAGACAAGAAAATTAAAAACATAATGAATGTGGTGTTAATAATACCTGACATTATGGATACCATTTGGAACGACATGTTTGCAGTCCATCATTGCTGTGGCCCATGCATTCCCAAATACCCACAGTTTAGTTCCGTCATATCAGGGGCCCACCGCTGTTATTGACAGTCTTGCATCAATTTCATGGGGCTTCTTATCATGCTTGACACACAACCTTTCTAAACTGTCAGAACAGAGTAATATTATGGCCTTTTATGTGGATCAATTGGCCAGTTTGGGGCGGAGAGGGCAGGAAGAAGGCGGAGTACACAAAAGGTCAACCGTGGCTCTCAATCATTTGAAGATTATTAATGAAGGATGAAGTTTGCTAATGAATGCATAGCTGGAGCCTCTGACAAGAAGAGATTAAGGAATAAAAACATCACAGGACAGAAAAGAGTTCCCTTAAAACAAAAGATTTCATTTGAAAATTGGATCCAGATGTGTAGACACAATTGACCGCTATCATAGACATGACAGATCTTTGGGCAGTTGGACTGGAGTAACACAGTTTTTTGACCTCTTTCATCTTATTCTTTAAGCTATTTGTAGATATATAACATTCATATCATTTGGATTTTTGAAATAAACCATTTAACTTTATCAAGAGGATCCAGTCTGGGATTTTTTGTTGTTGTTTCATCATCCAGTGGACCGAAGGGAAAATACGGAGCATGTAAAGGTTATGGCTTCATTAATTACGAGTTTGAGTATTGGTATCTTTTTTTTAAATGCTGTGTTAAGTTATAGCAGGACATAACAGAACATACACGCTCAAAACTGTTTCACACTCGTCTTGGCAGTTCATAGAATATTTCCCCAAAAGTCATAAAGATCAGCAAGGTGTTTTAGCAAAATGAAAGAAAAGCCTTTGTGTTCTGTTTGGTCAGCAGTGGTTTTGGACTCTATGTGCCTGACAAATGTCATGTCTGAATGTGGCTCATGAAAACTGTACTTAATTAAATAGTCAATTAAAAGTTTATTATCTCAGAGTTGTAAATTGTATAATTGTTGCATCAAAAAAAAAACAGTTCAATTGCATCATTAAAGGTACGAAATTATCCATCGATCCCTGTAGACCAGAAGTCGCACCGTTTTGTGTAAGATGAATAGAAAGTTGAGTCAAATTGAAATTTTGTGATAACCAGACTGCAGCTGCTTTGCTTCAAGTGATTTTATGATGGAATGAAATGAGGCTTCCCATCTTCTCATCTGCTTAGGGAGCTGTTCATTCAATAAGCACACTGTATTTCTACTCATATTTCATAGTTCCATGCGCTTGTATGTCAGATAAAACCAAAAGAAACCTCTGTGGTAATAAAAATGAGCAAAGATGTTGCAACTAAGATTTCCTTCACTAACAATGGAGAAGAGGAAGAGGTTGATAAGCAAATTGATGTTAATATTGGTTGTTGCTGATAATAAACATGAAAGCCTAAAACATTTCAAATAACAAATGACATTACAGTTGCTTTTCATTTGGGTACTTTGAAGCTGTTTCTACAATTACCAGACATATGAAACTGGTTGGAAATACGGTGTAATGCAGACTCTGTGTTTTTTTTTTTCTTGGCTGTGTCTAGTATTGTGTGAGGTATTTTCAGAAATAGCCCCTCATTCTTTTTCCCCTCTTCCGTTTCTTTCCTTCAGGGCGCTTCTTCCAGCTTGGTGGTCAAGTTTGCCGACACAGACAAGGAGCGCACCATCAGACGTATGCAGCAGATGGTGGGGCAGTTTGGCATCTTTAATCCAGCCATCGCCCTTCCCTTTAGCACCTACAGCTCTTACGCACATGCGGTGAGTTGGAAAAAGCATGTTACCTAGAAATATAAAATGTAGAGAAAACCAGAGTGCAGTCATCATGAAATATTGTAAAACCAGATGTAATTTAACGTGTAAATAATGTGGCAAAACACACAGTGTTCTCAGAGTCGTGCAATATTTGCTTTGTAACAGCAGAAAACTTGGTCACTGTTTTATTTCATAATTAAACGTGATCGTTTACAAAAGATAGTATTGGATATGTGAAACAAACAGCTTCTATTGTGACACTGTTGACTGTTATTTAAGAAGGACAAAACACGAGCTGTCAGATGATGTGTTGAATTAATTGTTGCTGCACTGTCTCCTTTTGTTTCATTTTCATGGGTCCGGGAACTCCAAAAGGAGACGAGAAAGGAATAAGTCCACTTTATGTAATTCTCATTTAATCTTTAGTGCTGTCTCTTTTATAATTTACAATATTTGTTTATCGACATATTCCGTAAGTGTTTGTAGGGTAAAAAATATAATATTGGCTTGCATTGCTAATATTAGTTGGATCAAAAGAAATAAGATAAATACAACCTTCAACACGCTCCATATTAGTGTGATGCAATTCCCAGCTATGAATTACGACTTTGTAGACGAAAGCAGAGTTTGCGCCACTAACCAGCCTTATCCTTGTTGATGACTAAAAAACAGTACCATATTAAATTTATTTTGAAATAAATGTAACAGAAGAATTGTTTAAATTTTTACAGAACTTTTTGAAGTTTACCAGATTGCTAGCAGCAAGACTTTAAAGGATTATTATTGTAAAGTGTCTATTGTTTTTAGATGCGTTTCAGAATGAGAAAGACAAAAGCTCATGCCATTTAGGAAAGGCAATTCATGTCGTCCTTCATAAGTCAGACCATGGCACAGTTGGGGACTGTAGGTAGTTATATCTAGTGATGTTAAGTAAATTAAAATCACTAACTTGAACTTGTTACTCAATAAAACATTAAATAGATTATTTTTATGGAAGTATTCATAATTAAAATGTGTCAAATATACATTATTTTATGTGAAAAAACAAAGGTGTATACTCACAGACACTTTGAATGGAAGTTGTGCTTCATCGTGCGATGGTATACCTGGTTATATTTGGCAAATATTACAAGCTCTTTTCCTCTACTTAAACACAAAATCTTTTTGTTTAAACTGTTTTACATGAAAACATGAATTCAGACACAGCAACACATACAGCATCTATTAAACCTGCACGCCATACGCTCTGACAGTCTATCAGGTACAATTTGAATATCCAGCATTTACAGCGTCATCCATCTATCTACTACTTCTATTTCTACCTAACATTATTGCATTTAGAGCTACTGAGATCCAAATATGTCCCAGTTCCTTCTTTCTTTTGAAACCAACATACACTCTGTATTTTTGATTTAAGGCTTATAGCACTGTGGGATAACAATTTGCAAAGTTTTGATTTAAATGGGAACATGTAAAGGGGTACTCATTGTCTAGTGGTCATAAAATAGGTGATAGTTCCTTGATGTTATTTACACTGTGTTCGAAATTATTATTCAAATTGGATTTAAGTGTCATAAAGATTACATTTTTTGTTGTGGTATTAAATTTATAGGTGGTATTGTGTGACAGGGCTCTTTGAATCACTATAATTAATTTCAGAGAGCTGGTTGATTAGTTTGTATGGTGAACTCAAAGGAAATCTACTTAAGAAGGATGTTCCACATTATTAAGCAGGCCACAGGTTTCAAGCAATATGGGAAAGAGAAAGGAAAATCATCAGACAGTGTAGTGCCGTATGACAAGGTATGAAAACACCAGATATTTAACGAAAACTGAAGCGTTATCGTACTGTGAAGAGATTCGTGGCCGATTCAGAACAAAGATGGGTTTGTACAGATAAAGGCATAATGAGGAAGGTTTCTGTTAGACAAATTTGTTGGATTATGAGAGCAGCTGTAAAAATGCCCTTACAAAGCAGCAAACAGTTATTTGAAGCTGCTGGTGCCTTTGGAACCTCGAGCTGGAGGATCCTCCAGAGGCTTGTGGTGCATTAAGCTACTATTGGCCCCTAACCAGAGCTCACTAGCAGAAACGGTCACAGTGGGCCCAACTGAACATGAAGATTCATTTTCAGCAAACTTGTTCACTGACTCGAACTCATGGTGTGGTCACCATCCTCCTCTGACCTCAACCATATTAAGAACCTTTGGAGTTTCCTAAAGCAGAAGATCTGAGGGTGAAATGCAGCTCATGCAGGACTTCAAACCTTCCCAGAGCTACTGGGAAGGTTTTCTGACATCCTGCAAAGAAATTCAAGCAGAAACTATCCACAAACTCACAAGTTCAATGGATGCAAGAATTGTGCAGGTGATATCAAAGAAGGGGTCCCATGTTAACATGTAACTCTCTGATAAGATGTTTTTGATTGAAATAGCTTTTGATTTTAGTACATGTGACCACTTAATGCTGCACATTCAAAGAATGACCATTTGCAGTTCTTTATAATCCATAAAATGTTGAGAAAATCTGCTGTGCATAATAATTTGGATCAGTGCATTTTGAGTTTTTTATTTTTGAAACAAATACTGTTCTAATGAGGAGCTTTGTTCAGTAAAATTTGATTTATACTGTAATAGTTCATGACTTGGAAATTATACTAACCATCATTTGCATTAACCATTTAAGAAAATCTGAAAAAATATTTTGCATAATAATTTGGAACATGGTGTAATGAGTTGAAATGATGGGTGTGATTGATGTCAATTTTAACATTGCTTTCTTTGCCACGTTTAAATATTTAAAATTACAAACACACACAATCACAAACGTAAAGATTGTTTAAAATTTTTGAAAAACTCTTTAATGTAATTATGTTAATTTGACTAATTGAAATAGTTACACGAGTATTACATTTGAATCAGAATAACCTATAAATGTCACTGAGTAAACATCCCAATACTACTAACTAGTTCCAACTCTGAAAAATTTCACTTTACACCAGTGACATAGATTTCTATCTTTGTGATTATAGCAGTAATCCACTATATCAAACTTTGTTACAGAAATTCTCTCACAGATTTCCTTCTCTTTGCGGCAGTGCCACAACGCCCAGACCACCGATAGGCTCAGCATGTCGGCATGTGCACCTTTAGTTAGCTATACCCTCCAACCTCTTCATCAGCTCTCCCCTGCCCTCCTGCCACATCGCCCCCACCCCCTCAAGGCGTGACATTATACACACACAGGAGACCGCTGCACTTTGATGAGTTCAGACAGCCTATGAACCCCTCTCTACATGCCCCTCCACCCATACATCGCCTTTCCCTCCCCCCTCCCGCCGTCCCTCTTTCCAGGCCCACAATGTGCTGTGGGCTCACCCTGAATATTCCACAGGCAACTTATCTGTACACAAACTTTCTTCTTTCCTGCTGAAGAGAAGCGCATGTGGAGAGAACCCCCACTTTCACAGCTTACACGCATACACCTGCAGACTGCCTGCTTGAAGGACAGTGAAATGAATTTAAGAAAAGCTTTCCATCCTGCATTGAGATAAAAAAGCATGGCATCTGTGAGGCGACACTGCATAAATGCAAAAAATAATACATACATTGCACAGAATACACTTTCTGGAATGTAGTGGTATAACTTAATATTTCTCATCAACTATCTGAATATATATATATATATGATTTTATTATATATATTATATTTGAGCAGTGTCAAAATGGCAGTATTAATTGTTGATGTTAGTGATGTCTTGGGGGCCTATCCATTTCCCTCATTTTCATATCACAGCCGTGGGACCCACTGTGAAATTTGCAAATTGACCATCCCGGAGTAATTGCGAGGCCATCTCTTGTGCACTCTCCACTAAAACTCCCACCTTCATTACCATTCATGAAATGCAGCCCTTTCCCGGGAAATGTGGAGAAATGCAAATGTTTAAGGGGCGATGGAGGCCGCGGCGGTCTGCAGGGAGACCATTGTGCACCGCTCTGGTTGGCCATGACTTTTATTTACTGTGGCAGAGACCCGTGTCGGCTCATAGAGATGCACACAAGAGCATACACACTTGCGCACACTGGGCAGTGAGTTCGCCCACCAACAACCGTCACCCACCCCCAACCTCTCTCTCTCTTTTTTTCTCTTTCTCTACATGCATATAATATGACAAAGAGCGGGACGGTGCTTGGAAATTGAGTTCGGAGCAGAAGACACAAGGGCATGAGGGATATGTCAGCATCACAGGGAGAATCAGTTACCATTACATTCAAAACAGAAAATGTAGATATGTAATGGTCTCTTTTTGTGTTATGATTGTGAATAAAGGAGACCCAAACATAAGGAATCTACCAAAATGCAGAAAGTTGCTGCAGAAACATTTGGCGAGAAGGAGTCTTTGGAGATAAACTCAACCCAACTTTTAGCTATGGATTTTCAGTAAAGTCATTTCATCTTACTGTGCATATTTAATGAATCAAAACACTGGTCTGCTCATTATGTAACAAGTGCAGTAAAGAGAAATTGTCTTTTTTTTAAAAAAAAAAAAAAAAAAGAAAAAAACTTGTGCATTGATTTTGTATATGTGAGACTCATTCGTGCTGGATGCACACGCATGCTGTGGAGTCTTGATTTCCCCTGCAGCCAGAGTGCGCTGAAGTGATACGATTAATGTTTCTTTGCTGCAAGATAAACTACACATATTACCCCAAGACGAAAATCCTGCAGTGACAGAAAAAGGACTTTATCTCCAAAGACACACAACACGCTCGCCTACTCTCCATACACACTGGCCAAGAGAAGATGAGGTAGGGAAGCATAGGATACGGACACGGGGAAAGATGGTATATATAGCTATAACCAGTGAATACAGTAAATGGTAAAATTCAAAGAGCTACCTCTCCACTACAGCAGTGGATAGGATTATAGAGTTGAGCTGACAGCCAGTAAATTGGATTTTAGTCAAACCAGGAGGGGGAGGAGGGAAGGATGGAGGCTCTGAACACAAATTGAGGAGGGGTACAACACTGACAACATGTGCCAAAAGTGAGAAATGTGCCATTTTTACGACAGGCAGAGACACCGGCGTGCTCTGACAGGAGACAACCTATTTGCAAAAGAAGCCGATTTCAGCCAAAGAAAGCAAGAGAGCAAGAATTCATGTTTCAATCCCGAGTTGGTGTTGAATGATAATAGCTCTCCCAAGAAAATGCAGAGTTCAGGTCTTAAAACAACCACTTATTAGCTTTTTTTGTTTGTTTGTTTTCCCCTTTCTGAGATACAAACACATTTGAACACTTTTTTCCCCCCCTTATCTTCTGAGATGGTTTCAGCCAGCCATTTCAGCTCTGCATGACTACAAAGTGTGTCACAGGGCAAAACAAGAAGTAGAAAAAAAAAAAAGAAAATGAAACAAGTGAGAAGTTCAAAATTTAAATGCATCATGAGCAACTCCCTGAAAACATACATTAGGCAAAATGTAAGAGACAAACAAGAAGAGAGAGGGAATGGTTGGAATTGGTGCTAATAATGACAGTGAGCGTGGGTGGATGAGAGGGAGGAGGAGGACGGCTGTAAGCTCCCATTAGGAAACATCTCCCCCTGTCGGAGGGTTCTGCGTTCAAACTGCCACTCTGTGCGGGGGAGAGAAATGATGGCCACAAATTACAGCATCATTTGGCTGTACTGTAAACTGCCCACACGCATGCACATGCCAGGCTGTGTGAGTGTGACCTGATTTTGCTGCATTATGCATGCGAGGGGCTAGTCATTGCACGTGAGTGAATGCATGCGCGCTTATTATGGAGCGCATCGGAAATGAGAAGAAAACTATTGAGAAATGCAGCCTGCTGGCTCGGTGGTAACAAATGTGGCCCTTAAGTTCACCTCTGTGACCCACTGTCTCCTTGACACTCTAATTTTTCCAACCTTTTACACCCTCTCTCCACCGCTCCCCTGCTAGCCCTTCTTTGTTTCTGAACCGACCCACACCCACCGACACACCACAGCCACTGTGTTTTTTCCCTCTGTCATTGGCTGGTTGGGCTGTAAGGGGTCACATGTGACAGCACTAAGAGTCGCCGAGTCACAGAGCAGCACTACGGAGATAATTGCCATGTGATAAAGAGGTGATTGCCTGCTAGCACCAGGGGAGAGTAATGCCATCAGGTTGCAATAAAAAAGCAGATGTCTGACACTAACTGAATGCTGCTGGAGCCCAGGCAACTTTCTGTGCTCCTTTTCATCTGGGCGCACTCTGTCTTTTTTTTTGTCCCCTTGTTTTGGTCTGCCTTTTGAAAGGCAGCTAGAAAAGGTTGTGTCTGTGATGATGAAGACTCCTCAGCTTTGCTCATTCTCTACCAGAGACATTTTCTATCTGCTCGGGGAGTGCATAAATAAATAGGATGTTAGGGGAGTGCAAGGGGGTGAGGGGTCTTATGAATATAATGTCTTTGAATTTCAGAGAGAGGAGAAATAAGCATATGAAAAGTATAACGGAGTGACTGTGTTTCCCTCGGTCGGCGTAGCTGCTCTTTGATTATTTATTTCTTTTTCTTGAAGTCAGATTGTGTTAACCGCTGCATTCCAACATAATTACATGCTTGAGTTTCCAATTTGCTGGATTTTATTTTGGAACAAAGCAACAATTAATGTGAGAGTTTTTTATTTATTTATCTTTTTTTTTATCCATGACAATCTGACAGTTGGCATTACGGGCCACATTATCTAAAGACATTTGGAGCTGGGAGAGAGGATGGTATTCCGGTCACGCTACTATTTATTCCCACTGCGATTATTACTCTATGCAGACGAAGACTAAAAAGGCTGCTGGCTGACGAGGGGCAGTGGTAGTTTTTACTTGAATGCCCGCCTGGGCATGTATATACATTTGACCAAAATTGAAGTTTTTTTACAAAAAAAAAAAAAAAAAAAAAAAAACTACAAGAAAAGAAATTTTAATGATATTTTTGCAGAAGCTGTTCTCATTCTTTGTGGCATTTTCATTTGGCTTTGAAAAACATATTTCATGCAGAGCTCCTCCGGACCAGCAACAATTAGCAAACACCTGGGAAACTGTGCATCTGATGAGCTCATCATATTAACTACTTCTCAGTCCAACGCTCCTAATAATGGTTGTAAACGGCATAGTGGGAAGCATTGTTATGACAGAGGCAAATTTCATGGAGTCGAATTGTGAAGTCAAATTTCTTTCAGGTTATGTTTGACATATACAGCATTTTCATAATGATTAAACCTAACATGATTACTTGACTATGTTAGCTATGTAATAACACTATATGTGCCTGGAAAATACGTAATTCTCTTAAAACAATTTAATGTGGGTTTACTCAGTTCAAGTTTAAAAGGTCTCAGTAATTTGAAGCAAAAGACGATTGAAGTTTCCACAGTCATTAGTAACACTCCAGTTTTGCTTTGTGCACAGTCTTGTTTTCTGAAACTGAGTAACCACACAAAGATTCACAAAATCTGGATACAACTAACATCATTTTCTCTACTTATTTATTCATCTGAGTAACAATGAGGCCCCGTTATTTGAGACCACCCTGAGCAGATATCCCCACATCAACCACACCAAAATTCACAGGTGCCTATAACAGAGTCATAAAAATGGAGCTGTGTTTTTGCCATTTTGTACGAAGATCTGGTACAAAACTATAATCTACAGGTGGATTTGCATTGACTGTTTGTGCAGCTTTATATACTAAAAGGGAAATGCAGGATGACTTTAATCATCAGGTGAATTTGTACTTATCGCAACTGTGTAGTGTTTAGGTTAGCAGTCACCTCAGTGAGAAACACTAATTTGTTTTAATATTCCACCACTAAACCTCGGTGTACCACAGTTTCAGGATCATGGGTTTAGCATATGGTATCTTTACCATTGTGTGCCCATGTCTTTGAATTTCAGAAAGAGGACAAATAAGCTTGTGGAACAAAATAGAGGTCTGTTCAATGGATTGAAAAATACAGACATAAAATGACTCAAATCACAAATCATCATTGGACCTTTCTGTTTACCTTTTAGGTAGAGCATTATTATTTTTTGATTTGACCATATATATTTCAGTTTTAGTCTCTAAAACGTCCAACTTGTCTTGTTTTTAAGAAGGAATTATTCACATTTTTCACACTGATAAAATTATGCAAATGACCACAAGCATTAATAAACTGTTTCGAGGCATGTGGCTAACGGGTGAGGCTCCAACATTGGGCTTTCTACAACAGGACAGACACTTTAAGGTTACCTGACAGGGGCACTCAGGGAAAATAATTGGCTTTTCCGTCGCCAGGTCCACATGCAAATACAACCAGAGAGCCGTTCTGTACCTTTACTGCCATCATTAGCATCAGTGCAAGTGGCAGCAGAGTTTGATTTCTGCCTGCGCGAAGTGATCTCAGACCACAGCTATCAGCAGCTCCCCTGACACATACAAGCCATGCAGTATTAAACAGATGCAGAGACATGGGGCAAGAGGTTGGGCCTGCTGTGTTTGTATTCCTATACCACACAAGTCCGCATGCCTGATGGGCAGCAACACGGCCTGCAAAAGATTATTGATTCCCGAGATAAAACCAGTGGTTCACGAGCTGCAAAAGCCATTGTACAGTGATGGATTTTTTTTCTTCTTTTTTTTCTAAATTAGGCATTCAGAGGGTGGTTTTTGCACCAGGAGAATTTAAGCAAAGTCTGGAAGCTCAAATAGTCTCGATCACTCTTCATGCATGTGGTGTGTATGTGTGTGTCTTTGTTAGCGAGCGCGGTTCAAGGCAGCGGTGCATGTGAGCATGTCCTATGCATATGAATAAACACTCCTTGGGCTGCATTTGATGGAAAGTGGTTTCGGCTCTCACTTCTCAGTTCATACTAAGCAGAAATGCAGAGGGAGTGAAAGGCTATTGATTGTATCTCTTTGTGGGATTGTCCAGCAAGAGAAAATAGACATTTACTCACTGAAGGTGTTGTATTACTTACATGGCCTCGAATTGAGTCTAGAACTACTCTTGGTTCAAAAATGTTATTCTAATGTGTCCATTTATTAGGAGAAGGACATGTGAGGGCATTTTTAGGGAAATTACATTTTTTATGCATTAAACTCTTACTTTGTGTGTGTTTTGAAGATTTCTTCGCCTAAGCCGTCTGGTTTTTAATGTTTCACATTAAGAACATACAGTGGCTTACAAAAGTGTTCATATGCCTTGACGTTTTCCACATTTTGTCATGTTACAACCTCAAGCTTTAGTATATTTTATTTTGATATTTTTAATCCAATACAAAGTAATGGATAATTTTGAAGTGGGAAAAATGATTCATGGTTTCCAAAGTATTTTCAAATAAAACACAAAAAAGCATTATGTTAATACTTTGCAGTGCAACTTGAGCCATTCCACCCCAAGATTATGTTTTGATTTCTGATGCAGTGCTAGCTCTATGTCTAGGGTCAATGTCCTAATTAACCTCTGCCGCTAGACCCAAGTCGCTATAATATTGATTTGCCGTCTTATCAGCTCACCTGCCCCTGTTAAAACACCACAGACTCACAGCATGATACTGTCACCACCATGCTACAAAGTGGGAATGCTTTGCTCAGAGGGGTATAAAATGTCATTCCTCCACGTATAGTAGTTTTGCTCAAAATTATATATATATATATTTTTACTTAACCCTTCATTACACCTCGTTTGCTCTGTCACTTTCATAGATTTATCCTGAATTTATACTGAGAAGGAAACACAAGTTGACCGTATTTACATATTAGGTAACCTCTAAAGTCGTGAACTATTACAGTATAAATCAAATTTTACTGAACAAAGCTCCTCATCAGAACAGTATTTGTTTCAAAAATAAAAAACTCAAAATGCACTGATCCAAATTATTATGCACAGCAGATTTTCTCAACATTTTATGGATTATAAAGAACTGCAAATGGTCATTCTTTGAATGTGCAGCATTAAGTGGTCACATGTACTAAAATCAAAAACTATTTCAATCAAAAACATCTTATCAGAGAGTTACATGTTAACATGGGAGCCCTTCTTTGATATCACCTGCACAATTCTTGCATCCATTGAAATTGTGAGTTTGTGGAAAGTTTCTGCTTGAATTTCTTTGCAGGATGTCAGAAAACCTTCCCAGAGCTGCTCTTTTGATATGAATTGCATCCCACTCTCAGATCTTCTGCTTTAGGAAACTCCAAAGGTTCTCAATATGGTTGAGGTCAGAGGAGGATGGTGACCACACCATGAGTTTCTCCTCTCTTATGCCCATAGCAGCCAATGACACAGTGGTATGCTTGCAGCATGAGATGGTGCATTATCATGCATGAAGATGATTTTGCGACTGAATCGGCTCTTCTTTTTGAACCACGAAAAAAAGTGATCAGTCAGAAAGTCCATATACTTTGCTGAGGTCATTTTCACACCTAAAGGGACTCTGAAGATCCCGACCAATGATTCTCTCCCCATGATTTCAGCCCAAAAAATTACCCCAACACCTCTTTGCTGACGTCACAGCCGTGCTGGGATGTGGTGGCCGTCCACTACCAATCCACTACTGCATCCATCTAACCATCCAAGGTTGCACAGCAGTCATCAGTGAACAAGTCTGTTTGAAAATTAACCTTCATGTTCGGCTGTGACCGTTTCTGCTAGTGAGCTCTGGTTAGGGGCCAATAGTAGGTTCATGCACCACAAGCCTCTGGAGGATCCTCCAGCTCGAGGTTCCAGAGGCACCAGAAACTTCAAATAACTGTTTGCTGCTTTGTAAGGGCATTTTTACAGCTGCTCTCATAATCCAACAAATTTGTCTAACAGAAACCTTCCTCATTATGACTTTATCTGTACAAACCCATCTTTGTTCCGAATCGGCTACGAATCTCTTCACAGCACGATAACGCTTCAGTTTTCGTTAAATATATAATGTTTTCATACCTTGTCATACGACACTATATTATCTGATGATGTCCATCAGCAGAGAGATCCTTTCTCTTTCCCATATTGCTTGAAACCTGTGGCCTGCTTAATAATGTGGAACATCCTTCTTAAGTAGATTTCCTTTGAGTTCACCAGACAAACTAATCAACCAGCTCTCTGAAATTAATTATAGTGATTCAAAGAGCCCTGGCACACAATACCATCTATAAATTTAATAGCATAACAAAAAATGTAATCTTTATGACACTTAAATCCAATTTGAATAATAATTTGGAAGATAGTGTAATTCCACTTACCAGAACAGTTTGGGCAGGAATTGACCTTTGACACATTCCTTGACAGCCCATTGTGTAACAGGATATTTATTTATTAATTTTTTTATGATTTGCTTTGTGTTGAGTTTTCAAGCCCAAATCTTTACTCTTTATGCAAAATATGTTTAGAGAAAAGCACTCTTGTTTGAGCACCATGTGCCAAATAAATTATAAAATGAGAGAAGATGTTAAGTGATGACTGAATGTCAAGCTCCAAGTGGTAATCATCACAAATCCATCAGAAAAAATAAAACATGAGCCCGAGGAATGAGAGTGGGAGGCAACTGTGGCATTTCTATGCAGCCGAGCAAAGTATTGTGAAGTTTGACAATTATAAGGAAAAAAGGCATTGTAACTGCAAACTTTGCCTGTCCCCTGAGCACGGAGATAATGTGCACATGTCAATGCCTTGATTTGTATGAGCCCAACAGACAGCTATTAAATTGTTTCTGCAGCTGGTGACAGGCTTCCTGCTGCGAGGACGGGCACATTCACTAAACATAGGTTGACAGGCTTCTTTTTCTTCTCTTTCTTTTCTTCTGCTCTACTTTCTCTGCACTTCCATGCACTATCCATCCATCAACATCACCATAAATTCCTCCCTCTCGTCTGCCCTTGATATGTTTCACTCTTACCCCCCTTCTTCCATCCTCTCCCGATTCTTCGGCCACTTACTGCATTTTTCATCGCCATCTTTTCCCTCGTCACCTTCTTCTCCCCCATCCTGTCCTCCACCCATCTCTCCGTGTCCGTCTTCTTTAGCTCATGCAGCAGCAGGCAGCCATCATGGCAGCAACCCATGGAGGTTATATCACGCCTAGCGTGGCCTTCCCTGCCACGCAGATCCACCAGATGGGGGCGCTCAACATCAACAGCCTCCCACCCACTCCCATGACCCCGGTGTCGGGTGAGTTTCATCAAACCCTGGGTGAGCACTCAGTTTCATTCCCTTTCTCTATGTGATGGTGTTTCTCTGCCACAATAGCAAGCCAAAGTGTCTTTTAATAACGTCTGTGTTTATGTTGCCGTGCGTGGCGTGCGTGTGTGTGTGAGTGTGAAACAAGCTAGATCTGCAGCATGGCCTAAAGAAAGAGTGCGTATTTACCGGTAATCCAAAATTATTCCTCTGGAGGGAAAGGGAAAGTGAGACGAGATTTGCATGTTTATGTTGTTTGTGAATGCTGAGATTTAGGGTTACAGTAGAAGCAGCAGAGTAAAGAACATCAATTACTAAATGTACAGATAAGGCATTCATTTTCCTGTAGCATTTTGACCTTGTGCTTTGAGGCACTTGTGCATGGTTTGCATGCAGTTGGGTTTGTTTTCCATAACAAACAGCCTCCATGCACATACATTACAGTGGGAAGGAAAGGACTTTGAAACACCTACCCTTTGCTGAAGATTTGCTTATTCAGCAGTGTTTCATTTTTCTTTAGAGAAAAAAACAAAAACTTCAAGATTCTTCACTCACCAAAAGCATAAGCCTAAATAAATTATACAGTATCTCAGTCTTTGTTGTGCTCCACTCTCATACTTTGTCATCTCAGCAGTGTTCAGTTTCTACTGCAAAGTCTTTGATAACTTTAAAGCTACTTGTCTGAGAGACACAACCATCAGCAGCACAGAGAGATTTGTTTTAAATGCTCTTTAAAGTCATCGTAGGAATCCAGTTCATACAAAACCTGTGTCACTTTATCAAACTATTGTTGAGCTGTGTTTTTCTATCGGAAAAATATTTGTGTTCTTTCTCAGCATGTGCTTGTTGGGTCTACCCACTCTCAACCCCCACCTTCAATAAGAATTTGAAGGGGAAAAAAGAGTAAAGCAGAGAGAGATGAATATGCTTTTTGTATTTTTTGTGATGCAAGAAACAGCTTCAACACATTTTAAAAAACAAGAACATGCAGTTCTACATGCAAATCTACAATCCAAGACTTGGATTTGTTGTTGTTTTCTTCTGTTCTACACTGGGGGAATACAGGCAGAAATACACGCATAAATGAAATAATATGTAGGTAACCCTCACCCAACGCAAAGTCTGTGTTTTTGTGACCATGTGTGCCTGTAGGTACAAGAATGTCTTGTTAGAGAGTGACACCAAAAACACAGCAGAATACAAAAACAATGGGTAGGATCATGAAGAGAAGAAGAAAAGATAATAACAATATAATATATCAATGTTGAAGATTTAGGTAGTAAATTCCTGTTTTTTGTTTTTGTTGTTGTTTTTTTCCTGAGTCAAAAACAATGATGTGGTTTTCTGGATCATTATGTTTCAGCAACTTGTGTCCAGGTTTTCAACCACCTATACCACCTTGTCAAGAGTGGTTCAGAAAAACCTGGCAGCGACAGAAACTCAAACCTGCTATGTACTGGAACCTGCTGGGGGAGCACTATCATTGTCCAGTTGCAAAGTGTAGCGAAATAAACCCTAGCTCCAACATGAACACTTTTAATCTCCACTGACATATGCAGCTGCCCACCTGGTCTGTGAAGAAAAAATGACATGAATGACTGAATGACATCTACTTTTATATTTGTGGGGTGTGTATGTATATATTTAACTTTTTTATATATGCAGTTAAATACTCATACTTCCATGCACTTTTGCAAGGCAAGATTGAATCTGCAATTCATTGATACATTTGCTCCCAATTATTACATTTAAAAATCATCAGTCAATTTAAAAATCAGCCATTTATTAAATTTAAAAATACACCCTTCAAAAAATCAAACAAAAAAAAGGACTGAGTCAGAGACGTCCCCATCTGAACACAAACAAAAAAATATGTGCCTGAAGCGATACTGTGCCAGCAGACACACATGTTGTAGGCAGACACAGTATCATTTTCAGCACTCGGTGATGTATGTGGAAAGACGAGACATTTGTCAAATATTCACATTGATGTTTTCAGCACAAAGTGTGCACTTTTGGGCAGGCATAATCAATCTAAGACAGTGATTAAAACCAGAGCTCAGTCTTGCTGAGAAGCTCTTATTTTTGATGGGTAAAAGCAATGACAGTGCTGCAATTCAGAGCTTTGTATTCAGCATGCATACCTGTATTTTTGCAACACAATGGTGCTGATTGAAGATAGTGCAATCGCGCTGCAAGGAGCACAGTCGGTGTGTGTGCATGGATTGTGCGAAAGGCTTTGTCCTCCAGTCAACTTGGATTGTTTGTGCATCTCTCCAGCTGCAGTCTATAGAAAACCAAGTCTGTGCCTCAAACCAAAAGAAATCTTGTTGATTTTGCTTTTGTCATCTGTAAAAGTTCAACTTATGAAAAGTGAAATTGAAGTTTTCAGATCTCTTGGCATTTCCATGAGAAGAATTAAGAAAAATAAGCTATATCTAATTATTATTAATACAATCAAAAATTAAAATGGTCAAATTAATACCAGTTTACCTGTTTTTGACTAAGCAAAGACACTCAGAAACAAATGCAATGAGTAAAAACAAGAACTACATTACAGTGCCTATAAAAGTATCCACCCCTTATCCTGTTTTACTTCCTTTATTGCTTTACAAATCAATCATATCATCAGAATATGGATTTATGAATATTCAACAAATTTACAGAAAAATGAAAAATAAAACAAGCTACTTTTGGACGCATGTGATTGTCTTCACCTTGTCCACCTTAAGAATAATCAAATCTGACCTGTTTGGATAATCTGCTGATCTGCATCTGATCTCCATTTTCAAACATAGCGTCTTGTCTGGGGACCAAAAAACTTTCCCACAAACCTCTTGGCGAACTTAAGTCCAGCCTAAATGAGTTTTTGTCAACTGTCACGTTTTCATTGCCACTCTCCCATAAGGTTTTGAGTAGTAATGAACCCAGGCAACAGTAGTTGTATGCAGAGTTTCTCCCATCTCCTCTACTGAAGTTTGTAACTCCTTCCACGTACTCACTGGCGTCCTGGTGGCCTCGCTTACTGGGCTTTTTCCTGCCCAGTAAGTCACTCAGTTTGTGTAAATGACCTGATAAACATATTTACACACGGACCACATTCCTTTAATTTCCTGGTGATGAATTAAACTGAACTCCAGGGGATGTTCAATGTGTCAGACATGGTTTTCCCCTGACTACTGGGACTGACTGTTTTTATTGCGTTGCCATTATTTTGAAGAAATCTGTTTTCACTTTGACATTCAAGAAGGTTTTGGCCCCTTTTTTTTTTTGGTCACAAAAGCCAAATTTTGTTGCTCACGATTGTTTTGTACAGACAATAAAAAGAAAAAGAAAGTTCAAGGAAGTTGATACTTTTTACAGGCACTGTTTCTGTCTCGCCAGGTTTAAGAGTCGTTTGGATTACTGGATAAAAGTGATTCAGTCTGCCAAATGGTACTTGTAGATTAACAGGTGGGCTTTGGTGCCCCTGAAACAAGTTCTGAATGTCTGGATGTATATTTGTTGGATCGCTTTTAAAACTGGGTTAGACAAGCAGGCAATGTCACTAAAAAATGAAGAGACTGCGAACAAATACTGTTGTCACATTCACATATATATTTTTCATTAATTCTGGTGGATAATGACAAGTTCACATTGAATGCTAATCAGCATTTAAAGCTATGGTTAGTTATGACTACTTTTAAAGCTTTGGGAATTTCTAGATTGGCAAAATGAGAACAATTTTAATTAAACATTTTCTCCTTTTTAGGAGCAACCTTAAGAAGAGCTTTTTGATATCTGGATAAACATCTAACCTAACAGGAGTAAGATACATTTTGAATAGACCTACAATTGTACAAGGACCTTTTAAAGTGAGTTAGAAAATAGCAGGTGAAGCAGGTTAAAGTCCACACCATAGAAAAGCCGACCTCACTGCTACAGTTTCACCATGTGAACTGTTTCTGTTTATGTACTTCTCATTGGGTTACCTTTTCGCATTGAATGTAAGTTATTCAGAATCCAAAAAAAAAAATAGATGGTAATCATAAAGTTTCAAGAACAGTCATAAATATTAAAGTTGTTATTTCCCTTTGCTTCATTCATTCATTTGATTTTGCGGGCAGCAGCTGCAGGAGTCGGTACCCCAGCTTGCTGATTCTAGTTTGCGGAGTTTTATGCCCCTAAACCCCCAACTACCCCACCATCACACATACACAAACCTCCTTCTTCTGACTGTGACATATTTAGAGTTCATTGAAGGAATACATAACGTTACTGGCAAGGCTGTCTGTGAAAGTAGGGCAAGGAATTCTGACACTACTGAGAGACTGTAGGATGCCTGCCACGATTCAGTGGAATAATTCATCGTAATATCCAAATCTTATTTTAGAGTGCGTCTCCGCTTTGGCTAAAGCTTAACTTATGCATTAAAGTTGTCTCATCAATCAAATTATGTTTCTAAAATCAGTTTGTATTTGACTTTTTTTCTGTTAAGTTTGAAAGGAACATCTAAACTGAGAGTGCTTGACGATCAATACTTTTATTCTCTTCAGCTTTTTTTGGAATTACCCAGTAACCAACATGTTTAGGACAAAATAAATCTTGTTTCATAGGTTCAGAGGTTAAGGGTGTCTCTAAAAAAAATTAAAAAGAGAGACATGCACTCGATCAACAGATGCAAAGCATTTAGGCTTGATGGTGCATAAGCCGTTTGCCAGATGGCTTGGCTGATTAGAGAATGTATCCTTACAATGATGCATGATGATGCTTTTTGAAAATAATGTTCACCAGGTGCTGCTCCCTGAGTGCTGCAGAAGAAAAGAAAGTTAAACAAAACCAAGGAGAGAGAGAGGAGGTGGAAGCTGGAGATATGGAAAGAGGGAGCGGAGGGAGAGATAAACACAGTAAAAGGAAGGAGGAAACGGAGAGAGATGCGCATCCCGCTGGGTATATGTGGCAAAGAACACGCAGTGTCAAGGATGCTTTGTTTGGAATGAGAGAAGTGTGTAATCAAAGTCGCTCTAATGTTCTCCTGTATGGTGCTGTTCTGCAGTGAAGACATACAAGATGCACAAGTGCACATTAGACAAAATGTACTGCAGACGCTGCACAGCCAGGGACAACCCACTGACAGACAGACTGAATGTGGCACGACATCCCTGCTGGATTCAAACACAGTTAATCCACTGATGCAGAACCCTTCCATGGTGACAAACACCAGAAAACTAATTAGCTGTTTGACGTGCTGATCTTTCTTAATACTACCTGTCCTTTGTGGCTTCTGGGCATGTGGTTTATAAAAACATTAATTTTAAAACAAACAAGTGATGAGGAAGAATTACGTTGGAGGTTTATGTTAAAGGATTAATTAACAAGCTTGTGACTGCTTATCCTAAAGATCTAACGGTGGAGTGATGCATCAGATCAGGACTGACGCAAACAGCTGGCTAGATGAACACCTGAGCGTTTTCTTTTAGCTTTAAACATGTGGTATTATGTATTTTCCAGGCACATAGTGCCATTTTACAGCACAGTCAAGTAGCATTGTTACCTTCAGTTGTTATAAAATTGCTGACTATCAAACATAACTTAGAAGAAATTTGACTTTGCAGTTTTGTGCATTGAAATTGGCTTCTGTCTCCTTAAGAAGCTCTTGCGCTTTCCAAAACTGCCTTCAGCACTCAATAATTCCTTTCTACTATGCTATTTGCAAGTTTTATTGGGAGCATTGGACTGAGAAGTAGTTGGTAGGATAAGCTCAGCAGACTTGTAGTTTCACCAGGTGTTTGGTAATTGCTGCTGCTGCTAGTCTGGTGGAGCTGAATAGGGAAGGCACAGGGTAAACCTGCTCTGTGAGGAAATAGGTCAGCTTGAGAATGCGGCTCCAAGGACGAGGTTTGTGAAAATGGGCGGTGCTTTGCATAAGCAAGTGTTTAAGTACCCCCGAATGTCTGGACAGATGGATAAAAACTCTTGGACGGCAGCTTTTAATGTGCAATAATAACAATAATAATAATAGAATGATTCAGCCTTGATACTATTAGATAGATGGGAACCAACTAATGTGGCGAAGACTATTCTCCTGCCACATCTTTGCTTACATCAAGAAGTCAATAGTGGGTTCCATTGGTAAAATTAGATTGTGTATGAGATCATCGTGTGTTTTCATTATTACAATTTCTTTTCTGGAACACTTTTCTAATTTAGGTGTCCTTTGTCTCAGTGTTAAAACATAAATCTTTCTACTTCATAATGACCGTGGCTTCAGTATCTCCAGGCTACCAGTAACATGAACGACCCCTACTGTACATCTACACATTGCACATTAAAGACTAGATTAATTGTAACTTCAAGGGTAAAGACATTATCTTCGAGGTATTGAACATGGCCGAAAGGTTATTGGCCTTGTCCTTTTGTGTGCATATGCTTTTTACAACCAAAGTCACAGCTCTTTCTTTGCTCAGATCAGAGCTGTGAAAGAAAAACTTTCACCTGCAGCAAAGCTTCAGAAGCTGGCCTCCTCAGCGATCGGAAAGTCTGGCACATTGCTGTAGTCGCTGCACTGCATGCATAATGTCCTCAGAAGCGGAGCAGGCAAAGTGAAGGCTTCAACATATTTCTTTATATTCCTGTGCACAAGCTATTGATATCCTTACTAACACATGCACATGTATTCAACACTGTCTTTGGGGGAGCAACGCTACAGCCATCTCCTCAGGCAGGCATCAAAGCTTGTTTTCTTGTGTTTCTTTCTCTGCTCCTGGTTTGAATCGTGTCCTTCTTTGCTCTGTGTGTGCCGCCATCATTTGACTCGGAGTTTTATCGTCATACATGCAATGCTGGCACACACTCTGTCAACACAACCAAAAAAAATCTGAGCTTTGCAATAGCATGTGTCGAAGAATGTCGAGGACCTCCAGGCACTTATACAGATGACAAAATTTCAGTTCCTCATCTTTTAATTAATGTGCTCAGTGTAAATGACTGATACATTCAAAAAGTTCCTTGGTGTAGTTTTACATTGGCTATAAATAAACAAGAACGTCCAAATCGAGATTAGTTCAAGAAGATGCAATAGAATCTAAAAATTAATACAGTCTTTCTTGGACAATGTGAACGAAAGGATAACCAGTCAATAACTGGAAGTGATTAACTAAAAGTGGTGGTGCTTCTTTTTGCTTCTTCTCTGTAATGATGTGTCTCTTTGATTATTTATTTCATAGTAAATTTCATTCTGCTTCTTTTTAACTGTGTCCTGACAAAACCTAAATTATATATAAATAAGCATACATTTGAATAACACAGTGTTTCTTGGTTCTTTCATATTTTAGGTGACTCCTCATTTCCAAACATCTAACTTAAGTGAATTGGTGATTAAAAGGCCAATTAGCCAGTGAAAAACATAATAAATAGCAGAAGATCAGAGTGGGGTCACAATGTCAGGAGCAGTTTTAAGGATGTGATTCATAGAAGGACTGCACATCACTGATTATTGTCCCAAGGGCAGACGTGTAAAGACTTATTATCACATGTAAAAGGCAGCAGTGGTAAAAATCATGCACCACAAACAGAACATACAGATATTTTTATGGTTATCATTCTTACAGGTATGTTCATTTAAATTTTAAATGAACATACATGTTGCGTCACTTCCCGGTTGATTTGCCGTAGAGATTTAAAGGGCAGTGTTTAACGTCACATGGTATTTATTGGTATGCAGACTCGCCTTTGAAAAAAGCTCTTTCTCCCATACGCAGATTTATTATTCACACCAGACAGACATTTTCTCCTTGACTGTAAATGCATCACATTTTAAATCAGTTAGATGAAAGCATCTGTTTTGAGTGCTTATTACTTGCTCCAGCAAAAGACAGTCCTTGTGCTGGTAATGACTGCACTCTACAGCACGGGCATGGCATTCCTCGATGATTTGAATGCATAATTAGCATAATAAATACCTCTGTCATATTCGAAGACTTGCTCCATGAGGAAATCACTGCAGAGAGCAAATCAACAGTTTCCCTTCCTCAGAAGAACCGACAGTAATGTGGATATAATTTTGTATTCATGACATAAATAAATGCATGTGACATACACTTATCCATACTGTTTCACAGTGTGGACTCCCTTTGTGCCGTAGTCACCAGGAAAGAATTCTTAGCAAAGCTCCAGCTGTATAGAATATATAATCTGCTACCCCATAGCTTTGTATTCAACCATGCCCAAGTGGGAAACAACATGTCATTATTACGGACCGATACTCGCTGCGCAGGCTGACAGCCGCATGTAGATCTGCACTGTTGCATGTGCATTGTAAACAAGCTATGAATACAATTTTCCACTATAGCAAAACTATATGTCTAGCGAGGTATAAAATGGAAATGTCTTATTTTCCATTCCAGGACAGTAGGAAATGCTTCTTCATTTCAGCCGAGGAGAGAAGTTTGGAGGCTTTGCTCATGCTGGTCATTGGAACATGGTGACATTGAGGATAAAGATGATGACTCGCCACATAAATGGCCTCCACATGTAATTATAGCTTTAATGGCCATGACGTTATTGTCTTTCCTTTTATCATAAACCCATTATGTGCCCCAGGACATAAATTGTCACAAATGTGTTTCCATTTTAATAATTTGAGTTTTTCTTCTCTATGGTTAACCAGAAAGCCTGAAAGATGAAAAAGTTGTACTTACTGTTCTTTTTACTGCTTTGCTGAAACAGCAGTTACATGGAAGGGATCAGCAGTCTCAGCTATAATGCACTGCTATAATATTAATGTCCGTTGATCTACACATCTACTGTTAAAATTTGCATTGAAGTCACAATTTTAAGATGCAATGTGGTGGACAAAAATGAACAAATTTTCAGGGGCAAAAGTACCGGTCTGCTGGCACGGCCAAGCTTGCTGTTAACTTGTAAAGTTTTGTACATAATGTAACATAACTCTTGTTTTACACATTAGTCCAATGCTACAAGATCCTCTGATTTATTGCTGTTCTATTGTGCCATGTAAGAGTAGGAGAAATATTTGGTTGGAATTTAAACAAAAGTTTGAAAAGTGCCCCATATTACATATTGTATTCTGTACTTTTGCTCATCTTTGTAAAAAAAAAAAGAAGTAAAAAATCAAATGTAACCAACCGCTTCAGACAGAAAAAAAGTTGTGGAAGAAAAAAAAAGCAAAACCACAAAGAACGAGGAGCAAGCAGGGAGGTCAGAGATGAAGCTGTGCAGAAATCTAAATCGGGGTTCAATTATAAAATAATATCTAGAGTTCTGGTCACATCACAGTTTATCTTCTGAAAATCAAAAGACGATGGCACTGATACAAACATATTAAAACATGGCTCCTGACCTAAACTGGCAAGATTGCCAAGGAGCGGAATAAGCCGAGAATCAGCCAAGAGAGTCGTAGTAACTCTAGAGGGGCTGGAGCAGTTTGCCACAAGCCATGTTAGGAGATACAGCAAAGATTTGAAAGATGTTGCTTTAGCCAAATGAGGCCAATTTAGAACATCTCCGCCCAAATGTCGAACAGCATGTGTAGAGGAAAACTAAAACTGATTCTGCCATGGTGATGCTTTTCTTCCGAGATAAGGAACATGATCAGAATAGATTAGAAGATGGATGGACGTAAACATATGGCAACCTTAGATGAAAAGTTATGAAAATTAGGAAGCTCAAAAATATTCAGTATAAACATTTGAAAAACTTGCACAAAAATACCCAAAAAAGCTGGTTTTCAATAAATTCAACTGGAGGGTGCTGAAAAATGGATGCTCCTCGCTCGCTTCAGTCTTTTGTCAAAAAATTAGAAAATGGTCTAGAATGCTCCTTCTACTTCCCAATCATGTGCTAATTTGTGTTGTTCTACAGCATAAAATCCCAGTAAAATCCACAAAAAGCATCTGGTTGTAAAATAATAACAAAATGTGTTAATACTTTTGCAGGACAGTACTAGTCCCTTCACTGTCGCAACTGGTGAACATACATAAACCTGCGCTTCCAAAACACTGCTAAGCTTTGGAAAATGAATTTGCTTGATGATGGAGAGGATACATTATCTGGTGGTACAGTAGAGTGCGTGTGGCCTGGGTACACTATAGCTGCCTCCAGCCCTCAAAGTAGGAGCGGCGGTCTCCTGGGTCCTGGTAGGAGAATGGGCTGAAGCTGCGGTCTAATTCATCACAACTTCGCAGGAAACAAGCAATCGCAGAGAGGCTTCTGAGAAAAAAGAAAAAGAGGAAACCTTTGCAAAAGACACAACAAGTCTCACAGGGCCGAGGAAATTCCCCTGGTCGCCATTGTTGTTAATTGTCAGCATCCTCCATAGCTCAAACGCTCAGACAGAAGTGATATAGAGAAGACAAAAGAGCATAGGAAATAAAAAAAGGAAGAGTCATAAGAAGAGAATAATAAAAAGTAACCCTATGCGCTGTATTTACCGGCACCTCAGCTTATTTACAGGTCCATTTCAGCGTGTACTCCCTGTGTATGTGGATGTGATTGTTTAGCTGCCGTGAACTGCCGCTCACAGCGGGGGGCCTTGCTGAGGTACCGGCTCGTGGGGATACGACAAGCTGCCGAAGGGTTTCCGTGACAACCTGGGTTGTCTGTCCAATCAGGGCGTGAGGGCTTCCAGATTGAGAAGTGGTCCTCTGGGGAACTGTTCCTCAGCTGGCTCGAAATGCTTCGCCACGAAGAACATCCTTTAGAGGGAGGCCATCACAAAGTGAGAATCCGCTCCAAATGGGTACTTTGACATTCCCCGGCATAATTGGAAGCACTTTCTAAACCGAGGGGTTCTTTTAAAAATGCATTGAACAGCAGAGAACAGGATGCTTGCAATTTTGATTCCACTCATGAACCTCTCTGCAGCAGCCTGTCAGGCTCGTACTATGTATGTTATGACCGACCCATTTGTCAAACTGCCAACTTTTTTATTGTATTTTATTGTGTATGTATAAAAGTAAGAGGCATATTTGAGTATAAGCTACCTGCTCATTCAAGCAAATCTCCTTCTGTAATCTGCCTCTATCTACACCACATCGGTTTCCTTTTTTTCCCCACTCTTTTTTTTGGTTGCTTTTTTCTTTTTTTCCTTTTTTTTTTTTTTTTGCTCTGAAGTTGCATAGTGGTTTCATCATCCTGAGCAATAGGAGCCAGCGGGGTATCGCGCAAACACAACAGACAGGCTCATTTTTCACAGGTTGACTTCCGAGCTATTCTGCAGGATGTGTCACGACAAACGGCGGATATGTGACAGACTCACGTCGCACCCGTGTCCTTGCATTAGAGAGAGGAGGCACTATATCATGTGTGTGTGTGTGTGTGTGTGTTTGTGACTGTGTACACCTGGATCCAGTGTTTCTTTGTTCTTAGTTGTTGTTTTTTTTAGTACCAAATAAGCCCACAGGAATGGTTTGCTCCTCATACGGTAACGCTGAACCTCATTCCCAGCAGGCCTCAGCTCTCCGCCAGCCAACATCACCACCTCCGCCGTGCCCAGCATCGTCACTCCCATCGTCAACGGATTCACCGGCATCCCTCATCAGCCCAACGGGCACCCTGCCGTGGAGACGGTGTACACCAATGGCCTGCCGCCCTACTCCACCCAGAGCCCCACCGCCGCCGACACCCTGCAGCAAGCTTTCACTGGCGTTCAGCAATACACAGGTGGGACACGACGACATCTTCTGCCGCTGCTTGATCTCACCTGCTCACAAATGCCAGCCGCGTTATCAGCTATGAGTTAATTACCGCAGGGTGTTTACAGTGCATCAGAACACGACATCAGAGCGCCTTTGATTGGACACGTTACGCCTGTATGATCGACCTTAAGCATCCTTGACACCGTTCTCCGCAGGATCCCCTCGTTTTTACAACCACCCTGTCTTTATTCCTCTGCGCCTTCTTTCCGCAGCAATCTACCCAGCCACCACGCTGACTCCCATCGGCCAAACATTGCCCCAGCCGCCCCAGGTCATCCAGCAGCAGCAGCAGAGAGAAGGTGAGGGTGAGAGAACATTATTACTTTCACACTTCACCCATCCCATCCTCCTGTAATGGATATAAAAAGCAGAGATGAGCATGAGAGACCAATATTGCTTTTACAGTGTACACATCTCAATTCTGTGGAATGGGTAAATAGAGTGGAAAGGTTGAGGAAACAATATTACATTTCACACCTAATCTGAGGTAACTTATACATTATATACACAATAAAAATACAGTATAGCTAGACAGAAAGCAGTGATAATGCAGCTGTATTAAATTTTCTGGTTTTATGATCAACATAGTCATATGTTGTTTTTTTTTTCTTTTCTTTTTTATAAGTAACAATAAAATCCATTGTAATAAACCTGTAAGAAGCATGCTGCCGCAGCCAAGGGGGACAAGAGTTATGAAAATGTAGAAATGGGAAAACTGGGGCACTTTTCATAAAAATATTTAAAGTGGATCATGGTGATTTTCTTTCTTTCTTTTTTTTTTTTTTTTTTACACACACCTGCTGCACAAGTTTAAGTGGAGGAGAAAAAAAAGAAAAACTGTCTGGAAATTCTGGAGATATTGCTAAAGAGTATCAATATAAGTCAGTAAAGTATTACATGAATTACAAAAGTGAAATAGTAGTAGTAAGGAGAAATATATATTTTTTTGTATTCCCATTGCCATTGTCAAAATGTTCCATCCGTTGATCAATCCATCCATATCTATGACTGACTTCCAAAACTATTACTAGAAATTCATAGACTAGTTTTGTATAATACAACAGTAGACCTTTTGCCGGCACGTTGAGAGGCAGATGTTCTAAGTTTTATCTTTAATTATTCGTAGTTTACTCCACAAACCTTCGAGTTACAATTTGTGTAGCAAAGAACGGAGGAACGTATACATAAAGCAAGCCTATTCTGCAGAACTGTTTTGACCCAAGTACCAGTCTTAAATAAAATGCTAAAGACCACTGAAGAGATAATTGACATAATTGTCATATAATTTGGTGAGACTGGAGAAATGAAATTGACATTCGTTCCTCTTTTTGTCTGCTTAGGTCCAGAGGGGTGTAATCTCTTCATCTACCACCTGCCGCAGGAGTTTGGAGACAATGAACTCATGCAGATGTTTTTGCCCTTTGGTACAGTCATCTCTTCTAAGGTCTTCATGGACCGAGCAACCAACCAGAGCAAGTGCTTTGGTGAGTTACAAACTGGATGTACAGATCCATTCACGCTTGGTAAATATATGTATAAATTCTTAAAATAAGCTTATTTTATTGCACTTGGATGAGCTCACGCTGAAAAGCTGTGCACAATCCAACCTTTAATTTTAGAGAATTTATTGAGTGAGGCGAAAGAAACATTATGTTAAGAAATAACAGAAACTTAATGTTGCAACAATTGATGGTTGCCTAAGAATGAAATGTAGCTGACACATTTTAATTTGTGCTTTAATTTTTAAGCTAGTCACTTTGCAAAGAGGGAAAGATAATATAAAGATGGGAATATAAATAGAGGTGCAAAATCTTCAAAGCAAACTGCTGATGTGAGGAAATACCACAAGTTTATTTTGTCATATTTTACCCATGATTCCCAGTTTGGAAATGTCTGCACTAATGTCCTCTTGTTGGAGACTATCTACACTGCTAATTGGCACAAATGTCTGTCTGTGTGAGTGGTGAAGTCACAAATCCAAACCAATCTCATTTGGACTTTGTTAGTTAAGTGTAGATGATTTGTCATTCCGGCCGGAAAACTATAATATATGGACATATCAACACAAAAATATTTCACCAAATACCCAATCGACCTTTTCTCCCTGACTCTAATTTCATGGAGAAAGAAAACTTGTGGGATTAGCTAAGAAGTGTCAACGAGTTGTTTTTGTTGAGCTAAATAGTTATGATCATTGTCTTTTATGCATATGTCTCATATCGCTTACTGAATATCTAATTTGAAAACATTAAAACATTTAAGACGCTCTTTTCCACAACGTATTCTGGCTGTGACAGCATTTGACAGCCCACAGACTGCGAGGATTGATCTTCGCCCAGACAAACCGACTTAAATTTGCATCTTGATGACTGCGTATGCTTTGGCATGAGGACCGAGTAAAAGATGCTCCGAGTGCATTGTTTCCAAACTGGCCTGGATGCAGTCGATCAGAGTCAATGTCCTTGTTTCATTTTGGCAGATGACTGACCCGGAAACCTCCAGGCACTGTCAGCATCTTCGTAACTGTTCTGTAACCCCTCGTTTCTGTCAATACCTGCAACCGCCGAAGCCGAACCACACACCTCCACGCTTCAAGTCGTCTTTTAGCTTCAGCAGACTAACTTCACCTCACAGGCACCTGAAGAGCTTGACGGTGACGCTTCAGGGGCGGACCAGATCGGGGATGATTGTGGAGCAGCAATTGTTTTTACTCAAAGGGAACCGCAGAAGCCCAATGAAGTGTCCCCAGTGCTGAATGCTTTTGTTTGAGTGAGAGGCTTAATATTAGATACTCCTGAAAGAAGATCTATTTGCAGTATTGACGAGCAGCTACAATAGACATTCACATCAAGGCGGCAGCACTTTGGTACAATTAATCTATAAATGAGGAAGAGAGAATTATCTTAAACTGATGAGACTCATCATCAAAACATTTGATGAGCTGAAGCTGGTCTGTGCCAACTTCAGCTCCCATTTCACCAGCCTAAATGTGTTTAGTTGCTGGTGGCATGTAAGAGGTCACATCCTTTTACTGCCGCTGTTGTTTTTTCAGACTTTCATGTTGGCCTCGTCTTCTCTGCCAAGCTTTCACCCCTAATGGGCCGAACCAGATCCAGGAAGGCCAGCCACAGTCTCTCCCAGGTGGCTGTGGACGCGCAGAGGCCCCTGTTGTTTTTTTTTTTCACGGGTCATTAACTGTACCTAATGGCACCGCAGACACAAGAGAGAACATCAAGCGGAGACACACTCCGCTGCAGTTTCTGGTCCCTGAAATCTGAAGGCTTACTTTTTCTACTTGATGGAAACAGAATATTCAGTGTAGGTTTGAGGAGTGGGGAGATTTGGAGGAAGATGTGCTGATGGATTTGTGTCTTCCTCGAAACTTGTCAGTTTGCTTTTGTTTACATTGAACTTTTATTTTACCGTTACAAACCTTTGGAGCTTTTGAGGTCTTGTAACATTATAACCACACACTTTGTGAATTGGGATTTTTGTGTCAAAGACAAAGTAGTGATTACTTTTGAAGAGGGTCGGAAGTGGCAAAGGGTTTAAAAATATTCATACGTTTGTATTCTGGCCCCCAATTCAGTATTTCTTTGAACAATAAAATCTTGTTGTCTTGTTGCTAGATGGTGTAATAAAACCCAACCAGCGTCGCACATCTAAAAACTGAAACGTTTTGTATTTTTCAAAATGGTGAAAACTCAGTCACAGATTTCACAATTAAAAAGTAGATCTGGACTTTGACTGGGTCATTCTAATACACTACTATGCCATAATCTGAACCATTTCTTGTAGTTCTGATTGTATTGTTTTGGTTGTTGCCATGCTAAGAGGTTAAACTCTGCCCTAGTCTCAAGTCATTTGCAGCTTCTGACAAGTTTTCTTCCAGAAAACAAGTCTCTTGTCTCTGTTTAGATAAAGCATCATATAATCTTATGTGTTGGTCAAAATTATTTTTTTTCTCATCAGAGCACCGCCTTCCACATGTATATATATATATATATATATAAATATATAAAAAAAAAAAAAAAAAATATATATATATATATATATATATATATATATATTATTTTTTTTTTTCCTTTACTAATATACTTCACTTTGCTTTTGTCTAATATGTAGTTTAAAATATCGACATTTGTTACTGTAATGTGATATAAAGTAAAAACAATAAATCCTATAGATTCAAAGCATTGTGGTCAGCAAGGTCTGTAATATTAAGCACGTTTGCTTAAACCCTTTTAGCTGGTAATTATTTTCTATTTTCCAATTTTCAAATCTACTCATGAATGGGAGTTTTTTTCTCAGCAAGAATTAGTGATCTGATGTTTTGTTTTATTATTTAACTGAAATAGGCTGTTGCTTTTGATACTCTACAACATGTGCCTCAAAAACCACAGAGCAGCTTAATATTACATGTCTTCTGTACAAAGGAATGTGATGTGCTTTGGCAGCAACAGCTCCAAACATGTCCCAACAGCTCTTTCTTTCGCATACTTACTTTTCTGGCTTAAAGCTTATTTTGGGCATCATCCTGACCCTTTCTTCTTGTAAGTTTAATAAATTTGATCTGTTTCCTAACAGGTTTTGTCAGCTTTGACAACCCCACTAGCGCACAGGCAGCTATTCAGGCCATGAATGGCTTTCAAATCGGGATGAAGAGGTTGAAAGTCCAGCTAAAGAGACCGAAGGATGCCAGCCGCCCTTACTGACACAGCCTACCTTCAGTATTCACTGCAGCAGCACAGGTAAGCCATGAAAATGGTGGGAGTTTTTTGTCTTCACAAAAGTAAGTTTCAAGCTGATTCTTCTTCCTCTTCAGAAGAGCTGTGGTTGCTTTCTGTAAATATATTTAATAAAACAGTTTATTATGTAATGAAACTATGTAGTTGTTTCAAAATACTGCAAAACTCAAAGGTTTATAAATACAAAGCTAAGGATGCATTCATTCCTGACACATTTTGGTCTGCTTTAAAAAGACCAGAGTTCATTTTGGCCATTGGTCTGCACCTTCAGTGCAGGTGTGAATACTCTTAAAGGACAGACATTATGTAAAATGTACCTTTTTTTTAGCTTTATGTCATAAAACTGTGCTCTGTCCTGCCATCAGGATTTCTGTCCAATGGGATAGATTTGTTTACAAATTATAGCAAACTGCACCAAGAGCAAAAAAGAAAAGAAAAATCTGCTTTACAACCCAAAGACTTTCCTGGTGTGAATACACCTTTAGACCTCACCATCAACACCCATGTACCTTTAAACAGTGACCTAGCACTCTTAAATTGTAAATAATGTATGTACAGAAAGCAGGAGAAGGCGATAAAGAAGAGCAGCAAAGTCCTTTCAGGAATTCCTTTCCCCAGTTTGTCATGTAAATAAAAAATGACATTTAAAAGGAGTCCTGCAGGTCAAACAAAGGTCAGGTAAACTTTCCAAGGGAAATGTAATGTTCTGCTATGCAACTGAAGCCTGACAAAGTGTGACTTTGCATTGGAGAATCGGGAGTAAAATGTAAAAATGAGCATCTAAAGAAGCTTTACAGTATCTGAACTGATGAATTAAAAGTCTTCACTAAGCACAGATATGTGCTCAGAATTTTTTTATCATTACAAATCCTTAACTTTCTAGCACAAAGGGGATAAAACATGCTTGGGTGGTAATGTACCAGAGAAATGAGGAACATTTGACTGACAGATGGACCAAGGAAATATCACTTCATCCTGTAAGATTAGAAGAAAAAAGGAAAGAGGAAAGCTCATTGTTTTGAAACAGGGAATCCTATAAATGTGCATCATAAATAAGAGAAAAGAAAATTATATATAGGTTCTTAAGTATTTTACAAATAATCAAAAAAATGTAGTCTGCCTTTATGTTTAGACACCAGAGAAAATTATTTGTAGCTACTAAAACTGTTACTTATTCTTTATTGCAATAGATTGAGATTCAGCTTCAAACAAAGCAGGAGCTCCACTCAACTGATGGGCGAGCAAAGCTGCGTAGACAGCAATTTTCATGTTTAGCCACAAATTCTCCATTGAGCCTGATTTCAACTGGGCCATTACAAAACAAAACATTTTTGTTTTTTTTTTTTTTTTTTTGTCATCTAAACATCAAAATATTGCTGTTTTATTGTCTTGTGGAAAGTTGAACTTCCCAGGTCCAATGTCTTTATCAGGTTTTCTTCCCTGTCCCTGATGGGAAAAAAATCCATCCCCAAAGCATGATACAGCCATCATCATGTTGCACTACCAGTTATGTCAGCACTTATTTAATTACACTCTCTTAAATAATGAAGCCTGGTTCACACGCAAGATAATTAGGCTGATTTTTGACTCAGTTTTCCCCTTCCTAATATCTAAAAGACACTCAAACTATCGTGATGGCTCTAGATAATCTTATGAGATGTTCCTATCATGTACGATGTGCTAGGGGTGATCTACTCTGCTTGGAAGGACATCAGTAGCGCTTCGACCTCAAATCTGGGATATTTAACCTGTAGGATTGTCTTGGCCTGATATCCCAGCGTGTGAGGCGTTCCCTGAGGGCAAACGAGCATGCAGCCTGTTATCTGTGATGTGTAGCCAGTCAGAGACCAAAGTGATGGAAACACAGAGGAAAATCTGCAACTGCCACTGCAGAAAGTCAAGTGGAAGTTGCAGACATTTTTTTGTACATTTTTAAAAATTACCCACAATCATTGTTTCTTCCTGGAAACAATGCAGCCAGGGTTTTTTTTTTTTTTTTTTTTTACTTGTGTTTGAATGCAGGAAATCTATTTGCACGTAGTGTGTTGTTTCTGCTGTGTGGCTGTACACCACACACACACACACACACACTGTTAGAGCTCTGATTTTCTTTTTGTCATGTCTGTGGTCTCTCAAGTTTTGAAAATCAACCGGCAATTTTAAAATCTTGCCATGTGAACCAGGCGTTGGGTGACTTCTGCAGGCAGTTGATTGCTTTGACTGCAATTGCATGCTGCAATCTTCAAATATATAGTGGTAATACACTTTGAAAGCTATCCGTTAATTTCATTCCACTTTGAAATTATGTCACCCCGCCCCCCAACACACACAATATGCACACGCGATACAACCTTGTGTTTGGAGGAAACCCTGGTAGCTTCTACAATTAGGAACACTTTGAAGGACGTGGGCATTATGCAAACAAAGCAGAAATATAAACTTTTGATTGATGGAAAGGGGACATATTTGTCCCCTTTCCTAATGATATCATTAGGAAAGGGGACAAATAAGGGGAAACATATCTAATGTTATTATTAGGAATAATCTAATAATAACATTAGATTATTCCTAATGATATCACTTTTTAATATATTTTAGTGCCCAAAATATGACGTAAGTGCATTTAATATTTCAATGGAAAATGAATGCATTTAATTTTGATTCCAGATATTTAAAGTCAGGGGACATTTTGGCAATGTGGGTCCTGTGATTTTGTCCTATCATGTAAGGCTAAGCATAGAATGTGCAAAAACACGAGTCCAAGTGGTTGATTTTATTATGGGGCACATCGTGGGCATACTAATTGTGGGAAAAATCTGTCATCATTGTGATTGACAAAGACGGATTCAGTGTAATGGTCTCTTCAGACAATTACACTGATATAATGGAGCCATACTGAAATATCCAAAGTTTAAAGAAATGGATCTTTGGATTGACAGTTTAATGAGCAGTGAAATTTAAAATCACTTCTTTCTTTTTTCTTCTTCTTCTTCTTTCTCTGTCTTTCTTTTTCTCTCTTCTTTTTCTTCCCCAGAGTTTAGAGGACACACGTGAAGATATCTGGGAGGAGGTCAGCTTTTTTTCTTTGAGAGCAAGCATATGTTTTAAAAAAATCAACACGTGAGGAGTTTCGGGAGACATATCAACACTTATCAACACAAGAGGATACAAGTTAGAGCAGTAACAGGAAGTGTGGCAAAAGGAAGGAGGAAAAAAAAAACGGCGCTTCGATGTGGACTTAACAGCAACAGATGGCACAGAACAGCGAGAAGAAGGAAAAACTGGAAAAGAGAGACGACAGGACTGAACAACAGAACTTTTTCTTGTTAAGACTTGAATTGTTAAGTAAGCAACAAACAAAAAAGCAGCAACAACAAATAGATTTCTATATACATATTATATACACACATATATATATATATATATATATATATATAAGGAACAAAGAGGCGCTTGTGGCTTTTACTGGACAAATGAGGGTTAAAACTTGAAGATAAAAAAAAAATACAGTGGAGAAAAGAACCAATTCTACACGTCCACTGACAGACTTTCTTTCTCTTTCCCTCTTTCTCTTATTCTCTCACCGTCTCTCAGCAAGCGCAGAACTATGACTCTTGGAGGTCACTGAGGTTTCCAATAGCAAAAGTAGAACTGCAATTCTTTCACCCCTAAGGGACCAAAGGACCAAACATTTTTATTGTTCTGAACAGCGATATATATAGTATTAATGATACTAATACTACAAACTACTACTAATAATATTACAAGTTAAACTTAAGAAGAAATACTAGCTTCAGGTTGAAAAAAAAAAAAAAAGAACAAGGGTTTTTTTTGTTTTTTTTTTGGTTTCCTTTTACCTTTATAGCTACCGGGTTGGAGAATAATAAAAGTAAAAACAGAAAATGTATAAAAAAATAAATAAATGAAGCTGTACTATTTTAGCAGTATAGAAGATATGGGTTAGGCATTGTGTCGGGCATGTTCAGATATGTTTATTTATTTATTTTTTTCCTGATACATCAGCATTCCCAGCATTTCATCTCAGAAGCGTGATCTTTGTGTTTTTTTAGTCACGTTTTGTCAAAAAGGGGAAACAAAAGCATTGAAGCAAAGGAAGGACAAAAAAAAAAAAACCTCAAACAGGACCACAAACACCGACCTCCGTTCAATTCGGAATCCTCGATCTTCACTGCGAATCATTCCATGGTATTAATAAACGCCTTGACAGGGCAGATGATCCGACCATGAACCACTGTGGCGAAAGTGCCACCTGTTGGGTCGCTCTTGGGTCGAGCCCTCGCCCACTGCCACACCGCTCCAGCTGCTTCCAGCAGGTGAGAGCAGAACCGCCTGCCCGCCCTCCCATCACTTTTCCTCCTTCACGTCAAAGTGCCAGTGTTACTGTCTATTAACAGGGATCATCAGTGGATGAGGGAGCCCTGAAACTAAACCGGGACATAATTACGATAATGATAATATTGATCCAGATGGAAGCGGCACTGCAGGGCCGGAGATGCACAATCGATTGTCACATTGGCATTTCGAAGAAGCTGACTGAGTGACAGAGCTGATCTGAGTCTCACTGGAGACTTTTTGTCTCCCTTCATAGAGTGCTTGCAAAAGTGTTCACACTTGTCTTAACATGTTTTAGCATGAAAACATGCTAAAACATGGTTAGGATTTCTACCACAGAAAAATAAAATAAAACACAGTCAGGATGTCAAAAAAACTTAATATCCAAACTACCACAAACTTGACCTTAGAATGGGCCATTCTGACATTTTTATCTAAATAATTATTTTCTAGCTATAACTACATTTGATGATATCCCAGGTTTTCTTGTAGATTGGAGTCTGCACCTAAGCTGTTTTTTTTTTTTTTTTTTTTTTTTTTTAGGTGTCTGCGCATTGTAATTGCACAGTAAGAGCTCATACACAGTGAAAGACAGCTTGGCATTAACAGCTACTGCAGGTCAAATTCAGACCAAAATGATCCATCAATTAGAGAGCAGGAGGCCTAGAAGTGCTGCTGCTGCTGCTGCTTCAGAAGGAGAGTTTACCGTCAGCGATGGTCACACACAGCCCCGGTGCGGTGACGTCGTGCCACGGCATGCTCGTAAGACACAATTAATCAACTAAACCAGAGTCATCCTGATCTGAGAAACGCATTCAGTTGATCTGAGATGAAATCTTTCTCTTCAAAGGCTTCTTTTCGACTGATTCACTAACCCCCCCCCCCCCCCTTCCTCTTCTTAGTGAGGCTTTCTCTCTCTCTTTTTTTTTTTTTTCTTACATGCCATTCCGTGACTCAGTTTGCTCTTTGAAGCCTTTGGCCCCCTCAGGACTCACTGAGATTTCGGCGCTTTCATCAACGTTCCAAACTTTAGGCACATCAGCACTCCGGACACTGCACCGCAGCACTCGTCCTGCAGAGACTTCAGTCAAAAAAAAAAAAGGACGACTTTGCCTCTGTGGTTTGGTTACAACAAAAACGTTTCCACCAGAGCGACTCGCCAGATCCTGACGACCGTACGCCTGAGTTTGATTACTTTTAGCTCAGCTGCTCTTTATCCTCATGTGATTCCTGCTTCACTGGATCAGAGTTATTATTATTATAAGAAAGAGGGAGCAGGAATCTCAGTAGGTCTCACTGCTGTTCATTGTACGTTGCTCTGCTGCCAGCAGTGTTTAGATGCTGTGCGAAGGTATTTTGTTACATATGCCTTTTCTCTTCATGAATTGCCAAATTATGCAAGCATATCCATTGCAGTTCCTCATCAGATTTTAAATATGTGCCAGATTTCCTTAAAAGGTAGACTTATAAATATACTTATTTTAGAAAACTCTTTAGCAGATTGAAATATTTGATTTTGTGATATAGGATACCACTGTAGGAAAAGGGTCAGCTCCCTCTGAAATGATATACGATATAGATTTCCTGTGAAAAGGTTAGATTTCTTATATATTTGCCAGAAGACAGCTCCTTTCCCTTGGCGAGTAAATGTGAGTTTCCATGCTCGCTGTCAGGGCGAAGCAGCTTTAGGAAGCTGCGATATATGCCCTGTTTCCTCTAGGCCATCCAGAGCCTTATAAACCCCTGTCAAAATATATCTTTCTCATGGGATTTCTCCTCAAAAGAGGTTTTTTTTTTTTTTTTTTTTTTTTTTTTTTAATTATTAAAATCAAATTAGATTTTGCCTTGAAAACAGCTTGAGAAAAGCAAATTAAAGATGACAGGTGGAGCTGAAATGCAATGCTTTTGAATTATGTTAAGTTCTTTGATGCCCACTCTTAGAAGGCAAAGGAAATAAAAACATATAAAAAAAAAAAAAAAAAAAAAAAAAAAAAAGAATGATTAATCCACAATGTGAGAAACAAATATTGCCAGAGTTTGGCCCCTTGAGATAAGAACAGCTGCATCAGTCAGTGCGCACAGTGCTTACTGTGAGTTTGAGGAAAGTTTAGGTCGTCAACATCTATGGACGGCTTATAAAAAGGGAACTGGCAGTAGTGATTTCTATAGTTTTCCAATTAAGTTGCATGTGATTGATCTGAAATTGATCTCTGACATACTTTTCACTCTTGCATCCATTGTTTTTAAAATCATTCCTTCTGTTAATATTTATCATGCTACCATGGTGCCCTTTTTTTAATCTTCTGAGCATGCTCAATAGGGGCCGGGAGGGATGAAGATTATGAATATGGTATTGCTCGTATTAACAATATGATTCTTTACCTATTGTTTGAATGCTAAGGATAGTAGCTTATTATAAATATGAAATCTTGTATAATATGAAAAATCAGCACAGGACCCTTTTTCTTTGGGTTACGTAGAGGTTAGGGGGTTCAGACGGGGAGGGTGAGGGAGGGGACTCGCTTTATAAAGACGTTAACTTTCTGGTTTCTCAGCACAAAGACGGAGAAGCAGCAGTATGATGAATCTCAGAACCAGTCTTTAAACCGGAAGGATACAAATGCTGTTTACAGGTAGAACTTGTTTTTCTTTTAGTTTTTTTATTTTCTTTCTTTTTTTTTTTTTTTTTTTTTTTTTTTTTAAGCAGAGCGCCACCTGTTTTTGTGGCAGCATCAGTACAGCATGGATTAACTGACAGGGAAAGCAGTATCTTTTTATAATAAAAAAATTCAAATAATAATGAATAAAAATAAAAAAAATATGTGTTCTGTATTAGCCTGAGAAACCAAACTTTTTTCCCCTGTTAAAATTTCTTAATACTTGCTGCTTAGACTACTTCATATTAATAATTGATGATTTAATAATTTTATAATTAATTACCTGGTCAAGTGTGTAACTTGATGTTTATTTAACTATTTATTTATTTATTTATTTGCTACTTATTTAATTTATTTATTAATTTGTCACTTTATTTATTTTATGGTTATGGTAAGATAAAGATATGTGTCAAAAAGAAATGGTTATTGGAACTTTTCTCTTGTTCTCTCCTTTTTTTCCAATTTTACAATAAAAAAATCAAACTGGGGTGGTTTTGTTTCTTATGGTTCGTTTGGACCGAGCGGAGTGCTAATCCACACTCAGAAGACAGGGGGCGTCGTTGCACAAGGAATTGCTCCCTCACCCCACCCAGCATCTCAAGGACCTTGAAAGTTCAGGGAACGCAGATGCTGCAGCCTCCGAGGGCTCCTCACCTCAGAGCATGTCACACCCTGCCCATGTTTAGTGCTGCAGATGTGATATGTGTGCAATAGCCCCTTAAACAACACTGCAGCCACATCATTTTTTAATGTGTTATTTTTTTATATATGTTTTATGATGGAGATAGTTTAAAAACCAGGCATCTCAGAAGGAGTCAACTGTGGGGCTTCTCATAAAAAGCCAGAGTGCTGAAATCGCAGCCATTTAATGTTCATTTAAAGCTCAGTCATGTAGTATCTGAGAAGATTTTCTTCAGTGTCAAGACGGAGACTGAATTTTTTTTTTTTGCATGTAAAAAAAGGTCAGCTGGAATATGTGTAAGAAGGACTGGATTAAAACTCGCATCAGGCAAATATTGTCGAGGAAGTGTCGCAGGAGGGGTTATGCAAGATGAAGTTATCTTTTTCCTGTGAGATTAAGAAAAAGATAACAAATATCCATCCAAATATAAAAAGCAGGGCATAAGTTGTCGTAAGGAGGACAGCGGGTATCTGTCAACCGCGTGCACCGCCTGGATGCCAGGAGCTAAATTTGATGCAACATCTGTTGACAGCTGAATTGCCCTCCACACACATCTTGTAATCATCATCCTCCTACATGAGGAGTCGCTGTAACAAAAGCAGCAGCTGAGACACAAGATTCATAATTTGTTTGAGGAGCGGCTTCAAATGGAGGGGAAGAAAAAAAAGCTGTAAAAAAAAAAAAAAAAAAAGTAGAGCCACTGGCTCATGAAATAAATTGTCCCAATTACAATAAAGTGTGGCTCTTGGTCAGTGTGAGCGGCAGGCAGTTCATCTTTATTACAATCAGTTAATGAAAATCAATCCCCCTCCTGATAAACTCTTATCTCCACGGCCTTTGCACACCCCCCGTGCCTGGGAGATAATAAATTAGGGTAATATTGCCTTTGATGAGGGAGTGAATTGCAAATTATTGTAACTTTCCAAGATTTATGATGCAGATGCTTAATTTCCGAGACGAGTTTTTTTCAGGGCGTCAGGGTGCAAGGGGGCCATTTGTTAAAAGTTTGGTGACTTGTGCTCGTTAATGAAAATACACACTCAGACAGCCAGGTGTTCTCAGCTGTTTCCCGGCTGATGCAGCTCGCGAGAAAAAAGAAATTCAACACAGTGAATCCACACTTCAGTTTTGCAGATGTACAGTGCCTTGCAAAAGTATTAATTCCCCTTGAACGTTTTAGCATTTTGTCACACATTTTGTCAAGCACAAACTTCAGTGCATCATTTGGATTTCATGAGACAGGAATGCACAAGGTACCACATCACTTTGAAGTGGAAGGAAAAGTTAAGATTTTAACTTTTCCTTCTTTTGACTTCCAAGTTGGATTGAATCTGTGTGTGCACAGAAAAAAAAATCTGTCTTGTCTTAATTTTTAATTGTATTTCTTTTTGGCTTTCATTGGCTTTATTCTAACACATGAATATGCTTTGATATAAAACCATTCCATTTTAGCTCAGGCTGTATGTTTGGGGATGTTGTCCTTCTGCAAGGTGAACGTCTGCCCCATTTTCTTTGTCCTTTACAACCCTCGAAATGCTTTTCTTTCAGTCTTTTCCTTTATTTAGCTGCAATATCTTCCCACCAACTTCAACTATGTCCACTTCAAGATTCCTGGCAAACTAAATTACACTCCTTATTGCTTCTAAATTCTTCCAAAAACATTTTGTTCTTCTAGATACTGTACAAATTAACTGTTTAATTACTCCTTCACTATGAATCCCTGCTGCTCCTCCAGAGTTACCATGGACCTCCTACCTGTTTATCTGAATAATGCTGTCTGGTGAACCAATATTTTGTAGGTACAGATGTTCAAAAGCTTGAGATAGTACTTTATAACCTGGTCCTTCAAGTATTGCTACAACTTTTATCTCTAACCTGCACAGTTTTTTTTATTCAGATTTTTAATTACACATACATTAATCATCTTTTTTATTATTTCTAAGAGCATTTGGATCCATTAAATTTTATCTCACTGTGAAAAGCACTACGTTTTTCAGACATATATTTGGAAATATTTTGAAAATTGTGTTTTCAAATCATTGAAAACACAAATTTTCAGTATTTTCAAGCACAACCCCAAATGTTGTGCTTGTCTAGCACATACACCCTCTACAAATTACGTTGACGTTTACGGTTGACAAACCACAAAATGTGACGGTTCAACGGGTATGAACACTTTTTGCTAGGAGCAGTAACGGTAAACACACGGCCAAAAACAGAAACCCAATGCAATGTGTTTACTAAAGTAGCTGTCAATCAGGCATCCCCCAACCGCCCCTCTCAACATCTCTATCACACAAACCAGGAGAGTATGATTCGATATGTAGGTCAATATGCGTGCTGCACTGAGCCAGCGGGTGAGATATGTCTGGTTGCTCACTGTCACTCTGATTATTGAGGAGACACAGAAAGATTGAGTTGGTCAAGTATGAGAGAGGCTGCAGTATAAGAGATAGCTGTATGATTGCTGCCACTAGATTTCAGAAGCCACATACACTCATGCGTGCACACGCGCATACACACACGGGCAGAAACTTTCCAGAGGAATGAGAAACTTCTCACTCTTTGTTCCGCAGCAGTGACCCATGTAATCGTGTGCAATGTGTGTGTGTGCGTCGGACGCCTTCCTTGCTCAATGCAACAATCAGGCCACTAGTGCATCATTAAGCAAAACACTAAGGCAGCCCGAGCAGGGCCGGGGTTACGAGTGCAGGGATGATGCAAGGTGGATCATTTCAGGAGCAAACACAAGGCTGCGAGAGCAGATGAATGAGTTGACAGCAATTTGGTAACCAACGTCTCATGCATCATTCAGCGTTGATAATTTAAGCCGGTGTCTGGTGTGTGCTAAAAGCACTTCGTGTGGATGGTTTTATTTATGCTTTTTAAAAAAAGTTTTTTTTTTTTTTACACACCCATCCAAGTACTCATCTCCTTACAGTCGCTGTCGTCAACTGTATTTTGTTTCATGATGAAGTTGATGCAGCTTGGAGTCTTCATACCTTAAAAGAAAGACTGGAGAAGCTGCTGCTTCAGTTTGATTATCTCACCTTGCAACCATGTCTACTCATCAAGGCCACCTCATTTTTGTCCGAGGAACCTCTTTAATTAAGACAGCCATCAATCTATGTATTATCAATCACGGAGAAGACTCACACACCGCTATCTATTTATCTTGCCAAGTGCTTTATTATTATCAAATTAATTTCCCAACTGAGAGTATCCATCACTCAAGCTCTCTCTCTCTCCCCCACCAGCCCCCCTCTCAACTCATTAACCAAGTAATTGTCCTTGTTTACGGGGAAAAGTCAAGATAGGATGGCTCAAAGAGGGTGGACAAGCAATCTTCCAAAAACTGTGTGCACACGCTATGTCTGCCTTGCAAACACAAAGACAAGGACTCCATTAAAGTTGCTTCAGAGTGGACGGCTTGACTTATGCTTCAGTTCCAATTTTCAAAAATGGATGAGGGGGAAAAGAAATAAATAAGTCTGAGATCCTGAGTTTGAAATGTTTCCAAGTTGTCAGACAGCTCCACCGCCTTTCATCAGACTGAGGGAGCTCTCACATGGGTTTATTGTACAAAGCTCTGCTGCCTGACAGTCCTGTCAGATGGCTGCGTCTCAACAGATGATATGAGTCATGAACGGGGGACTTGCAGCTTTTTAAGTTTTGTTCTCCTCTTCTCCTCAGCCAATGGGGGGAAGAAAATAACTATCAGAATATGTTATCATTGAAGTGAGGATGCGTATGTGTGTGTGAGAGATCGATGCGATTTCTGTCTTTTTGTTTAAAGTAAGCGTTCCAAAATATCGTTGAATTTGGAAATTGCGGCTCAGAATCTAAATTTCAATCTGGCACTTTTGTATCATTTTGTGAAGAGACTCAACATTGGAGCTAAATATCCTCTGAAGTACTAACACAAGACCGAAGCTCTGTCATTTGATTATTCTGTTTAATCTGTTGTCATCTATCATGGCAGTGTTAAAAAAGTCTATTCTTTATTCCCGTGAATTAACTTAAAACTCTTCATAAAAACTGTTAATGTTTATACAGTGTGTACATAAGTGAATTTTATGTTTTAATTGTCTGTATCTTCTAATTGTTTGGCATATCGCACTCCATTGTGCCTCTTGGGCAGCTCTCTCTTGAAAAAAGAAATTTGATCTCAGGGGAATTCCTGGTGAAAATTATGGTTAATTTCCTCTGCGTTTGGAAATAAGCTAATTTTGAACACTCCAATTAGAGATGATAGTTTGTTAACTTTAGTTGGTTTTCTGCCTCAGACCTGATTTGTAGGCATAGTCCATATTTTTGTTTTACGGGATTAAAATCATGACAATTGCAGCAGTTTATCCAGACAAATCCAATTATGTACAACTTCAACAATGTGGCTGCTAACTTAAAGTGACGTTGAAGAAATGAAAAGAGATCACCCTTCTTCATCTGTGAAATTCACCCATAGCATGACAATACCACCGCCATGCTTGATCGCTGGTAAAGTGTTATTTTCAAGTTGAATTTTTATCTTTCTTCTCTCTGAAATGTGTCACTGGTATTCCTGCACTTCCCAGTTCCTGGTAGGCTTGTGCTTCATGTGTTCCGGGTTTGTTATTTCTCATCCGAACCAATCTGTTCATCTTGAGGGGATAAATTGGATGACGTGTTTGAATCTTTGCCACAAGTGTGTCCCGGCAGGCGACACATTAAAACTGGTCTTGTAGAGGATAAACCGCTATTTTAGAAATCTGCTGACCTCAAACCTAAAATTTACATAATTTAAATATCTAGCCAGAATTATATAAATTGTCATTATTCCTACTTGGGAAAGAATAGTGCAAATCCATATCTTAAAGCTTCAAATGAGTCTGACATGCATGCCGATGCTGGGGAGATGTAAACGTCTCTGCATCACTGAAGACGAGTGAAACACTGATCTAAAGCAGAGGAGCATAAAGATGCAAGAAATGAAGAGAGTATTAGCATTGAGGCTACATGTATCTGAGTGAATCTACTCCCTTTTCACCACTGGACAGCATCAGTATAAGAATGTGACAGTCTCCACTTCCTTTCTGTAATGACCTCACTCCTTCTCAATCTTCTTCCAGCTTCCTCCTGATATTAAGACTGAGGTGATGAAGTCACCCAAGAGAGACCTTATTTAGGCCATCTGGAATGTGCTTCACGTGTGAAAGGGTAAAAAATGACATCTTTCAGCGGCTATCTCCCACATCCGGAGTACCTCTCCGTCACGTTGCCTTTATTTAAATAGGACACGGAGGGATAAAGAATGACGGCATGTGTGATGAAACGTGTTGTCAATCAAGAGCATTACCAGAATCAGGTTACCTTTAACTCAATCCGATGTGAATTACATTCACGTCTGCGGGTTATGGAGCATTAATTCTTAATGTCTTCATAAGGAGTCTGCCCGAGCTTCCTTAATTGCATTTTTAATGGAAATTAAAACTGATCACAGCCCCTCTCTCTAATCATAGCACTCAGCTTTTATATATCGTACAAATATGAAGCCCTTGTGCCGTTGCTGTCAGCTCCGATGCTGGTTTTAACAGTGGACAGAATCCTTTTTGGAGCCATGCAGTGCTCCGGCAGACAAAAGCAAAAGCCAGCAGCCAACTCAGCATTCAAAAGTAACATTTACACAGGGGACCGAGAACATACTTTGGAACCCTACAGCTACAGAGCCAGCTTGTCAAAGCTTGTGCAATTCTGCAAGCTGGCAGACCTTGTAAACTAAGGACACCACCAGGTCACAGGTGGCATTGCAAGAACACAGTTGGTGAAAGAGGGTTCAGTTTAATCCAAAAATAAACCTGTTTTAATCGGTTCTGCAGGGGAAAAAAGTAAACCAAGAGAGCAAGGGAGACCTGAGTCTTTCTTTGAAGGTTAGCGTATGAGTGGAAAGTTGAGAAGAAGAAGAAAAAAAATGTGGTTGCAAAAATTGCACATCAGATTGACCAAATTGCCCTTAGGAATAAGTGTGAATAATTATTTTTCTCATGATGTTTGTTGATCTCAAACCTACAAAGATATAGTGTAAGGACAATGCATGGATGGAAAAGAGTGCAAAAGCAACTGAGATAATCCTACAGCGACATAGTCATCTTGTCAAAACTGTCTTTATAATGCAAGCTGGCAGATTTTATGAGCTCCAACAGGACACTGCAGAAAAATTAACTTCAAACCAAACCAAAAATTATTGACTTTACTGGCCTAGAGTAAAATCAGACAGAAAGAAAGACTTTCTTTCTGTCACAATACCATGTAACTGATTCTATTGTTTTTTTTATTTATTTTATTTTAATTCTGTGGCTTTAAAATGTAATGTCAAACAGGACGATGACATCTCAGTAAACAAGATTATTGTTGAAAACTTCATTTGTAATTACATACCACTAATAAACTTGAATCAGTTGCATTCTTGGTGTTTAAGTCACTTCTGTTTCAAAGACCTCAGAAACACTTTACCTGGGCAGGTGTAGATGGTTTCATGACTGAGACATTCTAATCTTCCAACACCTGAAATTTATTTTCAGCTAACCCAAATTAACTGAAAAAAAACCCCAAAACATTTAAAATATATCACAATGTGTAATATTTTTGCTCAATATGAGATTCACTTTTTGAATTTATGCCAAGACAACTGTCTCTCATCAAGCTTCAGTGACAAAAGGAAATAGGCTGTGTTCCACTATGGAGTGTTCAACCCTTTAATACAGATAATTAAAGATACAGCACAACACATATTAGTTCACTTTTCTTACAATAACTCAAAGTAACCTACTTAAACACAACAAATGTAAATCATATTACAGTTAAAACATCTATACAAAGTATTTACAAAATATAAAAGACATATATACACTCTTTAAATATATTATTATATAAAGATTTGTTTAAAACTGGAAGCTGAACAGCTTGAAGAGGGAGTGTTTCACAGAATGAGGAGTGTTGAAAAATCACATATTACTTAAGGATAGGTAGTTTTTTCCATATACAGTTGTTGGATCCTGTGTATTTGTATGCCAATTTGTGGAACAACAGATTAAAGCATTAAAAAGCAAAAAGATATTAAATTCTCAACAATTGTTGCTGATACATTAAGTGCTATTGAGATAACCGGATTAAACAGGAATTGAAAGCAACGTTGCTTGTCCATAAATATATGGCGAATGGAGTGATTTTCAACTTTGCTCGATGTGGAGTGTTTAAGAGCTGAGAACATCACCAGAAAAATGAAATATTTACAAAAAGCTGTTTGTATTACTTTGAGGTCAGTTCAGACAACTCTGGAGTTAACGTTCATAGAAGCCCTTATGCAAAACATCTTTTTTTTTTTTCTTCAAATGACTCAATATTGCTATAAATCCCCCAGAAATGTGTCATCTTTTCAAACTGACATCCTTCAGAGAAAAATGGAAGACCCTGATAGTCCCACTCCCACGGCCCTGTGACGATTAAAAGACAACTATAAATAGTCACTCTTTCCTCAAGCTGGTAATGCTTCCATGTCTTCTTTTTTGAGTTTTTACAACAGCAGCAAAGTAAGGAGGAGGAGTGGCAGCAAGGAGCTGTTGGACGTTGCGGCCAGCGTCTGTGTTGCTCCTCCGTTAAAAACCCGAGGAGTCCTTGGAGAGCTTTGCTTCAGCTTACTGGGCGGCAGCGCCTTTAAGTCCTCCAGAGCGCCGTACGCCGCCATGGAGAACTCCGGGTCTCCCGTTGTCAGCAAGTCAAACACACAGGACTGGAAGTACACGTCCTCCACCTGCAGGGTCTCTCTACACTTGGCCGTAGCGCGCTCCACCGTAAAAACCTGGTGGGGGGGCCGCAGAGGACCCAGCTCTGTGTTTGTGGCCTGCAGGCGGGGCTGCTGGCTCTGGCGGCTCAGCGTGTGCTCCTTGATGAGCTCGTTGCGCGGGCAGCCGTGCAGGCACAGCTGCAGGCCGCCGCTGTCCTCGGAAAAGTCCAGGGTGTCCTCTGGCATGCGGATGGCGAAGGTCAGGTAGCTGCCCACGCGCCTGATGATGATGGAGGTGCCGATGTAGCGGGCCTGTATCTTCACTTGTCGGCCCACTCCAGAGCTGCCACCTCGCTCCATGATGGTCAGGCTGCTGCTCTCGCCGCCGCTCCGCGTTCCATCCTGAAAGGCCAGAGGCAGGTCCTCAGTGGTGGCCTGGTACACCTTCTGCTCTGTGCAGCCTTGATATGTCTTGAAGATCACCGTGATCTGAAAATGAGGTCAGAAAATAGGTTGTTTAATTTACACATTTAAACACCGTCAAACTTTTAATGTATATTTTTGGAAAGAAAAGGGTTCTAAAAGATTTTCAAAAGAAAAAAGGATGCAATTCTAAGCCACAAGGTGGCAGCAGAAAACAAAGTATTTCCTTGGTGAGTCAGCTGCATCAGTGCATAAGTCTGATTATTTTACCTTTAAACTTTAAGTGCCTGTGCTTTTTACTCAGGTATAATCTTGCCTTGAATACAAAAAAATAAAATATCTAAAATATTAAGTTTTACTACTTCAACTACTTCAATTTTTTGGTAAAACTGTTTTTCCCCCAAGTTTAGAAGTAATAGACACTCCTACTGAGAGTATTGTATTTTATAATTTCCTGTGTTGTAACTGAAAAGGATTCTCACAGCAAAATACTTGCATCACAAAATATGACACACAAAGAATCGTACCTCACAACTGCATTGGATTTCAAACATAACATAGTTCTAAAATCCTTCATGCAAAATGTTTTTTTTTTTTGTTTTTACTCAGTTGGGTCTTTAAAAAGGACTTTTTATGCTTCCTTGAACAAGTTAGGGTAGGTCTATAAGTTACACAAAATGTGTTCATTACGTTTTTGGCAAAAAATCATTCTTAGATAATGACATTTTATTCTGCTCAGGTCTCCGTATTTTGAGCTCTTTGCAGAATGAGCTGTTTTAGGGCCTCTTGTCACTTCAAATCCAAGTAAGCTGCTATTGGCCACACTTTACTTGCACTTTATACTCCTGAATATGGCTGCAAACATTTGCAATTGTAGTGCCCTGCACAACCATCAAGGATGCAACAAGCGATTTCTGCATGGTGAGTCGACAACAACATGCTTGTCTTTTCCAGCAGCCATTGTACAGGGGTGAAACTAGCTCAAATGCCGCTTGGGTTGCTAGGCAATTTCATGGGCTAGGCTGGGGTTACTAGGTAACGAGGCATTGCCAGCCGTTTGTGTCTTAATAATTGGGCGGTTTTTTAAAATGGCTCCTTTTCCAGATACCAAAAAACATTAACTTATTACCAGGAAATAGCTGGGTGGTTCTTTTTAAAGCACTTGGACTTGTTTCAAGAAGCTGCAGAGACCTGAATGGTAAGATAAAAATTAGCAAAAAATATATTTTTCATAGTGGGTCCCCTTTAACATCTGTTTAAAAATTCCCCATTAAAAATTGTATTAAAAACCACAAAGAGAGTAGTTAGTCCAACCTTTCAAGATGCAACAGAAAATTTAAAGGCTTCAAAAGAAAAATGCCCAAATGGCCTGTTTAAAAACCAGATTAAAAACTCCTTTCTCCCAGCCAATTACTCCTTTATTTTTCCAAATTATGCCATATTTACACAAAAAGCACCAAGTTAATTATTTGACCAGAGGGGTGAAAAAACATTTCTGATCGTGGTGGCGGAGGAAAATGTTGGAGTGAGCGTTAATCACTACCATATGACCACCCATGTGTTAAAGGTAGAGCACTCATGCATGTCTGTGATTCAACACCAGTGAAAGACCCTTCTCAGACCCCCCACCCCTTCACGAATCTAAAAGAGCTCCAAGAAGCAAGGAATGCTTCAGACTAGAGAGGCACAATGCAACAGTGATTAACTTCACATGTTTGATGCCACTAATGGCAGTGCTGGAGCTGGCATGCTAGCATTTGAAAACCACCCTGCTTGTTTAAGCTTTTACTTTCAAACATGTTGTTATAACAGAGACCGTTTCCAATTTACATGAATTCAAATGACACCAGCTTTGGTTCTCGAAATAGCGCCAAACATTTGCAATTGTAGGGATTTCAACAGATTTTTGACTAAAACAACCGTTTTGTTTCTGGATGTTATTGACCAAAAGGTTTAGACCCTACTAATCCAGTCTCCTCCTCACCTTGCTGGTTGCTGTTGCACTGGAGCCCAGGACAACGGGGACGTTGGTCACCTGGACCGACAGGAAGCGGTTGTCGATCAGAGGCCATGCCCCCTCCACTTTGCAGGTCTGAAACTCGTCTCGAAAAGTCCGTAGGTGCGGGTCTCCAAATAATCCACAGTGGGCGTACTTCTTCTGCTGGCCCGCCGAGCCTGACAAAAGGACCCGATTCTCGTAATCGCAGAGCTCCGACACCCCGGGCCGAGACGTGCTGGGCACCTTGGCGGAGGAGGTGGGGCCATCGCTGGAGCAGTTGTGCTGGGAGAATAGCTCCTTAATGCGAAAAACGGCCGAGTGATAGACCAGGTCACCCCGGCAACTGCGTGCCTGGCGCCGGGTGCACAGGGCATAGGCCCGTAAGGCGATGCAGTAGTTCATACCCAAAGCCACTTCTTCCTGAACGCCATTGGGAGGTGACGTTGAAGCCACATAGTCCGCATTGCACCGCTGGATTCGACACTGCTGACAGTGAGCTGGAAAACACAAAAAGGATAATTACCAAGAAATACTAATAACCTGATTTGTCCTGAATAGTAGCTAATGAGTCAGTACAGTGGAAATGTTGGTTGTGTTTTGGCCTCTCATTTTCACAGTGATGGGTTTTTTGCCAAACGGTGATGCGAAGTTTTGACAACAGGCTCCAGAGGGAGACTTTCTAGAAACAGAGAGAATCTTTTCCATGTAAACCAAAAACATTTGGAAACGATGATGTCGGTCAGGTCATCTTGTGTTTGCGCATTGAGGTTTGGTTTTCACCCGCGCACAGCACAACAACGACCATGACAGACCTCTGTGTCTGCATCTCTTCAGATTATTTTGCATGTTGAACCAAAATCTGCTCATTGCAGATTATTGATATTATCCGCAAAGATCCACCAGATAAGTAAAGAGTTACAAAAACATGCCTCCGGGTCTGAAGGTTCACAAAGTTTAACTGCCTCCTACAGGCCTGGCATGCAAACTACATTTTCATGTTTTGCAGGTTTGTGTTTTTAAACCACTACCATACATTTTTCTTTTCGTTTTTTGTTTTCCTTTCTTAAATGTTAAAATTTCTGATTTCTTTTTTTTTTTTTTTTCAATCACACCATGGCAGAGCACATTCAGGTCGAGCAAACATCAACACTGTTTGGTGTGGAAGTTGTTACTCAATAAAGACATATTTAAAAATTAATTCAGATGATGCACTTTCTTAAAGAAAAAAGAAACACACATTTTTGAAGGACTAGACTTCATCAAACAACAGAATATTACAGAAAATGTCCTGTTTATCATTTGAGTTTCAAACCCATTTGTCATTGTTCATGCTGGATCTGCACTCTTCTGTGCTTTTTCTGATTGTTGCATTTTCTTTATAGAATATGCAGAGACTCTTGCTTTAGTAATGATAACCATACAATGGAAATGCTGGAACTAGTTTAAATTGTCAATGCTGTCATGATTTATTTGCTTTAAAATAAGAATAATGAAATACTTTTGTGGTGACTACTCTTTCACACACCTAGTGTGACATTATTGCTACTTTTAATATAAAGAATTACGTACTGCTCATAGCAGAAAATAAAAGCTGACTGCTGCTAGTTAAAGTTCTTTGCAAATATTGCTAAAACTGGTATTGGCAGGTGAGATTTTGACAGTAATCAATATATTATTGATTATTGAAATCCCTCACAAAACTCTAATCATTGCACCTCTAACAATGAGCGATTGCAAGTCATAAACAAATCCTCTGTTTATTCTTCATAAGAAATACTTCGACTAAAAAGTGTTTTAAATCTATAAATGTATATAGCAATCATCTATCTGATATTTACTGATGTCAGGCCTGAGACAGCAAAATCCAAACTTCCAAACTCTCATCTTAATTCAGTAAAATCCAAAAAGTGTGAGCTCACAAGCCCCAGAACTCCCACTGTGCTTCAAGTTCAGTTAAGGCATATTTCCTTCAACAGAAACAGCTTCACTGCAGAAAGAATCTTACCAAGGCGAGTTGGCCTCGGGGTGTTTGAAGTTGCTTCAGCTGAATGTTTGGTAACTCAAATATATCAAACTAAACTACGTTGCAGTGCAAGATTGAAGGCATTGGGGTTGCAAAATTTAAACGGATCAAAAGAAGAATACTACAAAGCTCAGCAACTCCGGGTCCCACCTGGAAGTTGGAAAGCAGAGGAAGCACATAAAGTGATATTTAGCAGGAGGAACCTAAATCCAGCGCTTCAGGTTTAGTAATGGCTCACAAACTGATTATTTGTTACCACGACACAAAGAAATAAACCTACTACTTGGAAGAATAAAAAAAGGGTGGTGGGGGTACAAAGATTTATCAGGGTTATTTCAGGTTTATGGTTGTTTTTGGAGGAGATGTCTGTGCTGACTGGGATAGCTGCGAGCTGGAAATATTTCCATTCTGGAACCGAATCAGCCAGAATCTCAAACACATGCATCACTTTTTACTGCGAGGCTCGAGGCAGCTCTGACAGGGTGCACTGCAACAGAATACTCTGTTCACTCCCAACGCTCCAGCTAATGTTCCAACAGCCCAAACAAAGACGACAAACTGGACGTGTCGCGTCTGCACGCTTGCTGCCAGAGCGAGCACCAGAACATATTAATGTATTTCACAGTCACTTAAAACCAAGCCTGAATAATTCTGTGAAGCAGAGTGAGAGGTCATGTTAAATGCATCCCTCTTCTGAATTCCAGCCTCGCTGCGAGGTCACTGGAGTCTGCTGTGACTGACAGTTTTTGACAATCACAGCCTGCATAGCCATTTTCACCCTGCATCTCCCTGAAGGGTCTTTATGCTCTGGCACTTAAATACCTAGCAGAAAGTGTGAAAACCTCATGGGAAACAAAAAACAAAAAAAAACACAATAAATGTTGAAACAAAAAGCAATTTTTAATTTGATCTCTGTTATATAAAGAGATAAGAGTTTGTTTTAGTTCACCGTTATACGGATGGCTGTTGCAGATAATTTAAAGATCAGAGAAACTCACTGTTTTCCTGAGACAATGTACTGGAACTACAACATAATGAAAAGAAACAGAAATGTTGAGTTCAAAATAAACATATACAAGTTATCTAAGCTGTAAACCCACAAGTGACATCTTATAGGTTTATGAAAATCTTAAAAAACAGCAATAAACACGTAAAAATACATTTCAAAGGCTAAGGGATGGGGCTACTTGAAATGCAGATAATTCAACTTTTTTTCTTTTTTTTTTTACCTTTTTAAATAAGTATCTGACAATGATGATAATCAACTTCCTCACCTCTAAATGATCTGCTTAATCAATCCATCATTACTCATTCTAGCAAATGTCTTGCTCAAAACAAAGCAGGGATTAGAGCACTTAAAATGTGTGTTTATATCATGTGAAGCTGAACAACTAAACAATAATCTGAAAGCCGATTAGGGATAAGTACATTTTAATAATCTTCAAATAAGAACCACTGTTTACACTATCCTTAACATAATATCAAGTAATGCTACACCCCCATTTTCACACAAAAAAACAAGCAAGTTTCGTCAAATTATTACAAATGACAATATTAGTCTGAAATAGAAAGAGGTTGTTATCGGAATCAAGGAACAGAATAGTGTTATAAAATTAAGAGTTTCAAAACTGCAAATAAGTTTTGGGTCATACACTTTCTACATCTGCAGTGTTTTTAGTGGGATGCCAGAGCAAATGCTGGAGTGAAAGGAGTTTCCTCTGACTAATGCAGCAATACCCCTCCCCCATAAGTTGCTGCAAAATACCAGTCAGCTGGCTCAAAGAAGGCAAAGGACACTCTTCACTCACATAAAACGACGTCAACATATTTCTGATTGCAACAAACAATGTGGAAGCTACAGGACCACCACTCTTATTAAATTAATGCTATTAATGCACTTTACAAAATGAGAGGAACATGAATATTAAGCAAGTGACTGGATGCTCTACCTGAGCAGATAGCCTTACTAATTCTTAACTTTTTACATTCCAACAAAACAAGTAAAAGATAAAAAAAACCAGCAGAAGCAAACACATTTTTTAAATACATATTGTTTGCCAACATCTGTGATTGAACATAAAGATAAGAATTATTAAATCTTAGATGAAAATCTCACTATGTCTGTTATAATTAATGCCTACTTACTAATACAGTATAGGGGACAATTGTTCACTTTTGAAATAAAAGCAATTACATACCACTATACACATGCACCTGACAAAGTATTACATAAAAATATCATACTTAAGATTTTAAAAATTAGAATAAAATGTTACATTTGCTGAAAAAACTCTGCTGCAGCAAACAACCAGTGGTAAAGTGAAAACGTACATAAATAAAAATATGAATTACGGTTCTATTATTAATTCTTTCTTTTTGTGTGTGTGACATCTTTCTCTTGTGAGATTTTAGTTTGGTCGCGTTCAGCCAATCTCCATCCTCATCTAGATTATACTCTGGAATCTGGAATATTAATAAAGGCATTTTGAATCTAAAGAGGAAAAACAGTAGAAAAACCTTCGTTTTTTCCACTTGTAACATCGCATGAGCTTTGCATAAAACAGCGTGGCAGTGACTGCTAAGCATTTAATTTGATTTTCAAAGAAACTGGGGGCAGGGGGACTCTCAATGCAAACAAAGAGGGAATCAGAGATTTTAAACTTCAAGCGGAGACTGAGGAGCGTCCGTTCAGAGGCCAGAAAGTTCCCAAGCACGGTGGCTAACAAAGTTAATAAAGCACGAATTAATACGTAAAATAGCAGGCTTAGCTTTCACTACGACTAATAACAACAACAGGCGATGGGTGGAGAAGTTACAGCTGTGCTTTATATGATAAGAGATTGAAGCTGATAAGCAGCACGGCGGTGGTTTAAAAACACAAAGTTTCGTGGTTTTCTCTTTAAGTTCCCTGCGCCCGTTGCTAGTGAGCTATGCTAGCTGGAAGCTACGCCGCAACTTGGTGAAAAGAAATAAAAATAAAAATAAATACAACAAACAAGCGTCAGGTGGGAAGGAGGGCGACTGTTCAGCTGTTAGAGGCACGTCGTTTATTGTTGCTGTGTGGCGTGAAAACAGTAATACGTAGTGATGATAAGAGTGATGATGAGTAAACTCGTGCTGCTCGGCTAGCAGAGCGGACTGGAGGCTGGGACACCGCAGCAACACAACGTTTTGTTAACTTTGTCTCCGGACCCAGAAACTTTTCCCAACAACAAGTTAGAGACGACATTATGAAACTTTACAGCGAACATGCGAAGGCGAAGCGTTCATAGGACACAAAATGTTCAGATTCAACAACTCAACACCAGGCGGGGTGAGGGGGGGAGAGAGAGAAGTTAACTTTCCCATCGCCACCTCCATTCCCGGGACACAAGCTTTGCATGCAGCGCGGCGGTGGGGGAGCGTGGACTGGAAAGGAAGAAATGAGAGGGGGGGGAAGAAAAGCTCCACTTACCTGGCCGAAACAGCAGAGCAAGTAAAACCATCGTGAAGGCTAAACAGTACCAAAGCTGCCGCTTAGCCGTGATTTGAGGTCCGCTTCTCCCCATGCCAATCCATTCAGTTAGAATGGAGTTCCTCGACTGCTTCTCATCGACGCTGCGGCTGCGGGAAATCAGACAAGAATTCGTCTTCCTTCCCAAAACGCTGTCATTCAAAAAGGGGGCCCCGTCTTTAGGGCGGCTCTACGAGGGAGGGGCCTGAAGCGGAGACTGGGGCCCAGAGGTGAATGAAAGACTAATTATTCGCTAACCGCTTGATATTTACATGCAGTAATTGCTGGGGGAAGAAGACAGTGGAAAAGTGGTGTGAACTGCACAGTGAGGAGGACGGTGTGAAATTATAATGTGTTCGAATTAAATGTAATCAATTCTGATTACATTTAATTGTATGATGAATGTTGCACGGCTTCATTTTATTTGTACATATGCCACACATATCCCAAACATAATATCTTATGTGTGGTCAAGCATGCTCTTTGGATTTTTTTTTCTATATTAGAGGCTGAAAAATTGGGTCTACTGCTGAGCAAAAGGGAGTGCGAATCACTTTAACATGCTTTATTAACAGATTAACAATCTTTATTAAAGTGTCATTTCATGAACCATTAAACCCCTGTTAACTTTGTAGTTGCTACACTTTTCAAAGTATCATAAAATTTAAAGCAACCACACATTCTACTTGTGCCTTGAGCCGGCTCTGTTCTCAGGTGACTTTTTTTTCTTTCTTTTTTTTCTCCACATGAAGACTTAAGACTCGTTTCTATGGCTCTCCCTCCAAACCCTCCCACCAAGAACAAATGTGAGATTTCAGCATCAGCAGGATTTTGTCACCTGTTGTTTTCTCACACCACACTCAGCTTAAATTTTGGGGTTGGACTGCCAGTTGTGAATGCAAAATACCAAACATAGCTGTCTTATTTTAGATGGGGAACCATTTAAGATTCAGAGTGAAGTCTCTACCCGAGGACTTTCTCACTACAAATATGTGAGAAACCACTATGAAATTTTCCATTACTTTTCCAGTTAGCAGCTTATATGTTACTCTTTCCCTACGTGGCCAACTTTCCATCTTCCTCACTCCTTCAGCGACACTCTGTCTTTCATTTGCACAGCTGCTGTGAGGCTGAACCATCTGTGAGGCACACAAACCCACCAGATTTCAGTCTTTTTTCTCTCTCTTGAGATGCATTGTGGGTCTTTTTGTGCCATTAAAGCAAAAAGAGATTAAAAAAAAAACCAAAAAAAAAAAAACCTGCAAGCCAATTTACTGCATAAACTTACTCACTTGACTTAAACGCTGTCAAATATCTGTGCTTGAATCTGGAGCTCATGATTTCTTTGGGGGCAGCGGGACCATTTGGACTGTAGTTTTAGGTCGTCTAAATCTGTGCCTTTGCCCTGATTGCATGAGAGAGAAGTGAACCCAGACTGTTACTGGATCACTGAGTTTTCTGTACACATGCAGGAGGCTCCTTCAGCCACACAATTGTGAGATTCAGGTGGCTCGACAGACCTGTGAAAGGTCCTTACAGGCTTATGTTGGAGTGGGTCCAATATGTCCAGCAGGTATAGATGGGGTGAGCAAGTCTCCACTTTCAACAACAAATGTCTTATTAAAGCTACATATTACTATATATAGACAATGCTCAGGAGATTTCTGAGTTCAGTTCTGTAAAAACATTTGAAAACTTACCTCCCGCATATAGAGTTTCTTACATCTTCATTTGCACAAAAATACAGAATAGTTTTACTCAGAGGTTAACGTCAGCCTTTAGTCTGAGAGGAGCTGAGATTAAAGTGAATGTCTACTGCTCTAAAACAAAACTACTCTCAAGCACATCAAGTTGGTATATACAAAATTTCAAGAATCTTTTTTTCTCCATTTTGGTTTCCAATGAGAGATTATTAGAACAGAAGGTTGAAGTAGGAGGTGTCGCACCACTTATGATCTTCTTCAGGGTTTGCAACCTTTGATTGGAGAATTTACAAACACTATATGTATATATATTTTTAAATATATCTTCAAATTAACATTTGGTTAATGGCTTTATTATAGTCAGGACCACATAACACAAAACCAAACCAAATCTGAGACTTTACAAGAGGTAAGAGAAAGTCAAAGATCAAAACCAATGTGGCACAATTTTCAAGAACATTGGTGTAATTATAACAATGTAGTCATTGCAGCAAAAAGTAAAATAAATTTTGAATTGTTCAGATTGTCAAAATTGAAAACTGGCATTTGAGTGGAGCTGCAAAGTTCAAACTAAGTTGTTGGAAAAAGGAAAATAAATGGATATTGTGGCTGTGCTCTTGACTAGCCTTGAGAATAAAATTTCAAGACAAGACCAAAATGACTGATTTAGTTGAAATGATCAAAACTTGTTATAATATCTTGGTTTCTAACCAGGACATTAGAAATATGGAGTAAAAAGCCAAAGAATATGTTATCCATGTTCATTTACCAGTTTGTGTTTCACAGACACACTGGTGTTACACCACCCCCTACCTTCATTACATGCGTAGTCAATGGTTTCTCTGCAAATAACATGGTGAAAGTTTATGAACTTCTGAGATGTTGTTTATTTCTCTTTAGAATAGAGCGGTTTTAAGATTGGAGAAATTACTTTTGTCATTTCCCTCTCAGAGTATATCTGAACTTGCACATCCGGATTCAGCAACTCTGGATTTATACTAAATGAAAACGCCATTCATTGCTTTTAACCTGTTAACCCAACCTCACTTCAAAAATCTTTCTCTTCTATGGCCAGCCTCAGACTGGACCTGCTGTATCAATCTTAACCCCCCCCAAGGGATCTACCTTACTCTGTTTAGTCAGCTAATTTTGAGGCTTGCTTTCTTTGTTGTGCTTCGAGGTTTATTTTCACCCCCGCCCCTCCCCTCCTAAAAGGTAAGGTCATAATTTTCTCAGTGATTGCCTGTGGACAGAGCACTAACACAGATTTGTGTTGTTTCGCAGCAAATAAAAACTTATTTTCTCACCTGCTATTGTGTGTGTCTTCAAAACCACAATGGGACATTTTCTGGGAAAGAAAGCACATTGTGTACCTGAGTTTATGATTAGAAATAAATACCTCTGGGTAGATAAAACAAGTTAAACATGTGTTACATAAAAAAAAATAATAATCATAATAATTGAAGGCAAAACATTTAAGGCTGTAATTTTTTACTCAATAAGCTGCTTTTTACTGAACAATCTGATGTTCCACACTGCAGCACCAATGGCCACTGAAGCAAACAGTGAATTGATCCAGGTGGATGGTAAGGATGAATTCAGCACATGAAAGGAACCGCCTGTCAAGCTTGATGTGTGGAGAAAGAGGTCTTTCTTCTTTTCTTTCCTTATGAGCGGATTGCGTTGCATGCCAGCATATATGTATCGCGAAAGCTAAAACAAGTGGGAAAGAGAGCAAGAGCAGGTGGATGGTTATCAGATGAAAAAAATAGTAATAATAATAATAGTAATAAAAAAAAGTGGTTTGGTCTCTTAATCTACGGCCTGGAAAGACTGAAAGGACAGGTTCTTCTCAAAGAAGCAGGAAGGCTTGGGCAAACACTAGATATGTTTGAAGTAGAAAGGAGCTAAAAGTAACACCACATTGTTAAAAGACGGGACGTGGAGAACGGCAAGCATAGCCGAAGGAGAGCAGAGAAGAAAGAATGGTGGGGATGGGGGGGAAGGGAGGTGAAAAGGAGAAAGAGAGAGAGAGGGGGAAAAAAAGGGAGTGAGGGATTAGGTTTCCTCTGACAGTGTGTCTGGGCAACTCCACATGTTCCTCATTAAGGTCCTCACACTGTGGGACCAGCTCCACACCAGGATGCTTGTTTTTGTTATTAGGCTCAACTTGCTGTGGTCTTGTGGAAGTCCCCAAAAACGAGAACAGAACAGAACCGTCTTAATAGCTCGCTGTCTACAGAAACAAAAGGAAAATGTTTAAAAAAAACAAATGACCGAACTGATCTCTCACCATGACAAGTGTTCACATTATGCGCCTTTTACCCCAACTTTTACGCCCTTAAAAATCATCTGTTTGGTCATAAACAAACACGGTAACCCTAAGACCGTTTCATTTTATCCTGGAAATGTGTTGTTTGAAATTAATGACAATACGGTCCAGGGGCAGGAAGCTTCTTATGTTCCATTCCTCTGATTTTCCTTTAATTTCACGGCCATCTAGATTTGTCAACTGAGACATGTATCAGTGTTTCTGCCAGTGGCTGATAGCATCAGCGATTGGAATCAGGGAGTAGCATGCTCCCTCTGTGGCCTCTGCAAGCACCACGCTGCAGCAATGTAATAGACACACTTATTGAATTTTACACAGGAACCATAGCAAATTGGCTGTATTTGCTCAAGTTTTTTTTTTTTTGTTTTATTTTGTTTTGTTTTGCTTGTTGTTTTAGGGCCCCTGTCTGAAATGAAGCAGCTTTATCCCTGGTGCGCAGCTGACGCACAGAATAAGACAGAGATCTAGAAACAGGAGTGTGCCTGGTTACGGCCGCTCGCTGTGAAAGGGGATCTGTTATCTGTGCAGAGATAAGGGAAACTGTGGTGTGAGTGTATATGAGGCAGAGCTGATAGCATCTTCACTCAAGGATCCCACTTACGGCTCTCTGATTGATAGCTGACAGCACACACTAGGATGCTTTCAGAGTGTTTTTGTAGGTAAACCAAGGTAAGTATCAGGACACAGGCATCTGTTAACTGTTCTTTTGGATCTTTTGTCCTTGGTTAAACACATGCTTTTCATCTTCATAAAGAGTGTTTGGCATTCCTGAATGTAAGCAAAAATCTGCTGAATTTTTACATGCAACTTCAAGATAACTTCACTTGTGAGAAACAGTTTTTTATTTTTTATTTTTTTCACAAAAGACAAATGTTGCCAGAGCTTCATGCCCCACGCTCACAAATAGACAGTCCACTGACAGGTAACCCCGGCGTTGAGGTCAGAAGGTCATCCCCCCCTGATGAGGGATGATGAGTAAAATAAATGGAGAGAAACACACAGAGGGACTTCTGATGTCCTCAGCCTAAAGGGAGAGAGTTCAGGGCCATTTGACCTCTGACCCACACCCTGCTTACATGACTGTGAATGCGTATGCGTGTGTATGGGAGTGTGTGTTTAGGGTTAAAGATCCCCACCATCTCAGGTTTTTCTCATTATTATTCTACTGTGTTTTCTTTTCCTGTTTCTTCAGCAAGCAGGAAAACACTTCAAGGTGGTTTCGACAAGCAGCCCATCAGGCGTATTCCAAAACATAACTTTGTTTGGACAAGCCTTGTCTCTCTCCTGTCGGCTCTCCTCACTGTCAGAATTCAAGATGCTTGCATGCCTCTGAACATGTCAGCTCAGCACTCATTTACTGACTGCTAGCGTTAATGTAAAAGTCCAGAACATATTTATCCCTGGTGTTTCGAAGCAGCTAGCAATCATTTATATATATTGTATTAATATAATTGGGTTTAACTGGCTCAGTGTATTTTGTATAAGTTAAGTCAGTGGAGTTTTGCTGTAAAATTTTAGGTGCCAATGATAGTATTGCAGTTTTGTCGATTCGTATATGACTTTTTTTTTGCGTAGAAAATGGAGATGTTTGCTAAATGGGATGTTTAAATGAACTATCAGTCAGTTTGCAGCTCTTGGTCAGTTGTGTCATTTTTCAGTTTGCAGCCTGCTCACTTCCATTTTCTATCCATAAACAAACCCTTTTATCCCCATACACTTTAACCACTGCACAATTTATTTGTTTATTGTCGTCAAGCATTTCCATGAATTATGACAATATAATGTCATAAATCAAATTTATTCTTTAATACAGTTATAGGTAAACTGTATAAAGCTCTATTTTCATATCACTTGACACCATTAGACTCATATAACTATATTTTCTCACAGCAGACAATGACCACATATTTTTTTTAAATTGCTTTATGTTTTTCTAAAAACGTATTTTAGGGTAATATTACCTGGTGACCGCAAATAATACATATTAGGACAAGAAACGTCCAGCGACAGATGGCTGATTTGCTACCTAAAATAGTTACGTTTGACCAAAAGTGCGAAGTCATTTTGTCATACTCAGTTATTTCAGGTAAAGAATGAAAATGATCAACACCTCTTGTCCCCACAAAGGGACATTTGTATCCATACGCTCCTAAGCAACCAACAAGACAAAGCAGGTACAGTGGACCATCACCAGTCCATGGATTATTCTGATGGGTATAACTCCAAATTATTTGTGGAAAATGTTCCCATTTGCAGATTTTCTTTAGAGCATAGTACTGGAAAGAAAATGCAGCTTGTCAAGTTGTGACCAAGGTGCAATGCTGCTTGACATGCTACTTGCTAACATTTGCAAAACAGTCAATACCTCTAATATTCCTTGCCACTGATTGGCTCTATTCCCAAAAGTGGAGATTAGCAAGATCGTCAACTTTCTCTGCCGTCTTTTTCACTAATACTGCATTCCTCTCATTCATATAGATCAAGAGGCTGGATTGCTCACTGTCTCATTCTGGGCAGCTTCTTGGGATATCGCTCCAAATGCGCAACTGTTGCAGTTCCATGATTTGAAATAAGACGTTTGGTTAGATTTAAAAATTGAGTTGCAGTGTCAGTGTGAATGAAACCAAATGGAGGAGTGAAAATGTTTATCATTTCTCACCCAATTAAAAAAATATATCCTGGACCATCGAAGTATGAAAGCACCAGAGAACTGCAGTGACAGTGACAGAACTGTGGTTAGAGAAGAGTGGCGTCTTGGGAGTCACAGTGTTTCCATGACAACTAAGGGCTTTTGCACAATTTTTTTGTCAGGAGTGCCAAGCAGTGTAAATGGTGCTGTAAGTCTCTTTACAATTACAACTCTATGTTTGCTTCTGATTTAACAAACGAATAAGCAATTTGCCTATTCCGCAATGAATTATTGTGCATAAATATCTCCATTTATTCTGCCCCTGTGGTTCTTATTTTCCATAAACACCCCTCTGCACATTTCATGCATTGACTTCTATACCCAAATCTTAAGCTAGAGTTGTGTCAAAGCTTTCCTTTAGTTGGCAACAGTTGGTCGCCTATTGTTTGTACCCTTCCCCCCTGGACAACTGTCCTGAACCAGGAATAGATGGGCGCCAGTGACAGAGACAAGTGTAAGTATGACCATATTTTTTTTAAAGCACATTATCACTCAAAATTCTGACCTTTTCCACATGTAAAACCAATATGAGGTTGGAGGAAAGTGAAGACATTCGATTTGCTAGTGTCGTATATCCTGAGCAAAACTCAGTGAGGTGCTGGAAAAGTCATTCTGTCTGTTTCCATTCCACTTTCCATCGCAGCAGATGTTTCCCACTTTCTCAGCACACGAGCCGCTCCTTTTATTGTGATAGAGAGTCATGCGTATTGGAATTCAGCCCAAACACAACAATCTTATCAACACTTTGTCACGTCATAAAACATATTAAATTCACTGCGGCCACGGATTATGTACTCCAACAATGACAATGAATGGCTTTTTATATTAAGAAATTATTGCTCTATACCACAGAATTATCTCAAAATCTTAATTAGCACCCTCAGGTGAGAAGCAATCTGGAAACATTATGAGTCATAGCAGTGAGAAGCACAAAAAAAAAAGGAAAAAAGAAGCTTACCTTGGATAAGTTTCTGAGCTGTAGGGACTTTTCTGACAAGCGCTTGAAATGGCAGCCACCCTTTAACTCTCGCTCCCCCTACAACTTCAGCTGGCCAACTAAGAACCCGGGCAACTAGCAGGGGCAGATAGCCATTTGGAATCGAGGCATATGACAACAGCTGTCCATTTCACGATTCGGCACTTTGATTAGAGTTAGATGATAGTGAGCTATGTGGCCTGATTCCTAAATATCTGGGCAGGGCATTTCTGAGAAGAGAAATCAAAGTGAGAGCATCTAACGGGGAAAAAAAAGCACTAAAGCAGAATCACATGCTGTCAAAACCACAAACCATTCTTTTAACACAGTTACATCACCTGGCAGAAATATCCCTGCCTCTTCAACTTCATCAAAGCAAAATTCAAATGTATATTGGGATTGTGTGGGACTGAGCGACACAAAGTAGCACATAATTGTGAAGTGGATTGATGAGGACCCATGCTTTTCGGACAATTTTCGAAAATAAAAATCTTTATAAATAAGAGGTATTTATTTGAGAATATATCTATTCTCAAATAAATACTTTTCATTGCATTTAAATCCAACTGTCTTTTGTAGGTTTTTTGTGTGCCAGTTTTGCATATTGAGTGACTAAATGTTTTGTCCATCATTATGCAGTACAGCTAAAACAATTGAAGAAAATATGCTAAAATAAAAGCTGGGTTGAGAACATCTGTCACTGCTACGTCTTGTGACAGAACTTAAAAAAAATAAAAAAACTTTACTAAGATGACATAGGCGGAAAAACTTCCAGGCTCAGTTTTGTCCACTGCAAAATCCACTGCTTATAGAACCCACACCGGGTTTTCCTCAAATTATCCATCTCCTTTGGCTCCACCTTTGGTATTTGAACACCTGAGAAACTGCAGCGAGTGCTTGGAAACAATCAACAAAACAGAATACAGTCACAGCTTCATCTGCATCCAACTCTTTCATGTGGCATTACTGTTAAAACACGATATGTGCAGAATTTGCAAACAAGAGGGATCATGCCCTATAATGTCTGCTCCGGTTATCAGTTCGCTTCTGCAAACAGGCCAGGGTAGAAAGCGAATGTGATTTGCCATGCTGTCTTACTGTGCTTGCTTCAGGATATAAGCATGCATTCCCAGTGATTTATAGACATGGAGCCGTCAGCCACAAAGCCCCAGGGTGAAGCAGACAGAGGGAGTTAGCAAAACAACAGCACTTAATTCAAGACTGTCTAAGTTTTGTGCAGAACTTCCATGCGGACCACTTTATCAGACCTTTCAGATGAAATTACCTGTTTGTTGTTTTTTGTTGTTTATTTGTTACCCCAGCTGTAAATTGCACTGTGTAAGCTCACAAATTTCACATTAGCAAAGGTGAAAGAAAGAAAGAAAAAAAAAACATAATATCTGCCTCAGTCTACTTCACTCTCAGTGCTGCCTTCTGCTTTGCCCAAACAGCACGGATATTTGTCTTTGTGAGTTTTCCCTGGGAAAAAATGTGTTGGAAACAGATGTGATTTTCCAATAAGTGATTCTTAATCCGGCATGCATTTTTTAAAGTTGTGAACTTGCGAAATCCCTCATTGTCTGCACAAGATTCTTGCTGTGCTGTTCTTTCCTCACTCCCAGAGCCTGCTCGATCCAACCTTTTTAGGCTGGCAGCTGTTCACACAGACAGCTGCACTGGCCATTCATCGTAGCAAGAGGCAATTAAAAAAAATATATAAAGCCAGGCTTGTGTTTTAGTTTATCCACCACTATTCCAGCACATAATCCTCTCTCATGCATCAATAATCCTCTATGTACACACATGCCAACTCTTTCACGAGCATCCATACATGTTCGTAAACAGTCGAATTAAGAATGAGGACCAATCTTCTTCTTTTTTTTTTTTTTTTTCTTGAGTTGATAAAACCCCCAAATAATAGAGACTCGGCGAGGATAGATTTGAGGCATTATTGAGGCCAAGGCCAAGTGGAGCCATGTAATCTCCCAGACTTACTGGTCCACAGATTTTTTCCATATCTTCCTCACTGGAGGTATGTGGCCACACAAAGTCTGACTGGCGTCGCTGTGGCATTCAGCACAGGGTTAAATCGAGCCGAGGCCACGCTTTGTGCCACGAGCGCTGATGCATTCTTATACGTCCGTACGCACGTAAAAGCAGGCATTCATTCGACAGCTCGCATGCCCACTTGTGCTTCTGTCTCCCAAAATGTGCGCACAAACACCCGGCGTTTTGGGCCTCCAGTTGTTCCCTCCTCTCACAGCACACAGCAGGTGTGAGGTGTAGCTGGATGGTAAAAGCTGGGCGATGCACAGTCTGCAGAAGAGCTTTTCTATTGTTCGTAACGTGGGTGCACTTTTGGAATTGCTTTGGAAAATTATATGGGATTAAGCTTTTGGCTGCACACTTCAGCTTTTGATCCAGTGTAGCTCATACAGTTGTTATTTAGGGAATATGATTAAATTAGATTTGACAGGTGCTACAAATCCGATTTCTGTTGGTTGTAATTTTTATGTAAACTTTTGTAACTTTGTTTCCTCCCCCTAAAGTAGGAATTTATTCACTCTTTGAACGGCTGGAGTTGCATGCAGGGTTCATGTCTCATCGCTGTCTCCAAGGTATCCAAAATGTTTTCTACATGTACATTTGTTCAATTGCTTGTGAACACATATAGTGAACAGGCCAATTCAGTAACTTGTTCACTAACTAGAGCAAGTTAGTGAAACTAAATGTGATTTTGACAGTTGAATTGATGTTAGCCCACACAGGCTGATCTGAGTATTTCATAAAATACTGATCTGCAGGAACTTTGCTTTGTCGGATGTGTCTTATTATATACCACAGCATACCCATCACCTGGTGGTCGCTTCCAGCAGGTAAATATGCCATGCTACAAAACTCAGATCGATGCTATCTGATTTCTTGAACTTGATATTGAGCTGTCTGTGCTCCAATGGCCTCTACAGCCACTACATCTCAAGGACAGAGTGTGTTTTATGGACGCTAAGCAAAGAAATATCAAAGTCTTGAACATAAAAAAATAGATGAGTCTTCCACTCATTTTAATCTTACCAGACCCCCTGTCAGACACAAAATCCACCTGATTTATTTTCACTGGATGGTGAAGAGAGAGAGAGCAATTCCGGACAGGAAATGTGAAGCTGCAACAGCTGTGGAGCAAATAGTTTCAAACAACCCAACTCCTATATTGTTGGAAGACAGGAAGTATTGACCATATGATGTAGTGATTTCTGACTTCCCTTAACGTCATGTCTAATTAGTCCTGGGTATAAAGGGGTCTACCATCTTCCCTGGCTATTCACATGCTCAATAACATACTGCCTGCCACATGTGTAAGGCAGCACTCAAAAGTACACTGTAAAGGATACTTTACAGCTATCAGCCACAAATCCTTAGGTGGAATAGAGGATTCATTCTTTTTTTTGTTTTGTTCCAGTCGCCCTTTTCATCATCCTCATCATCCCCCTACTCCTCATTTCAATTTTTTTCTTCTGTTTTTCTTGTTCTTGAGATGTATGGAGTAATACTTGAGCGGGTCTAAATGCTTTTGCAACTGCCTGGGCTCATATACTGGAAAAATTCAGGGCAGGGTCTGTGGAGCTTCAAAGCTGGCTTGATCATTCCTCAACCTCCCTCTGCTGATAGAGAGAAAGAAGAAGAAGAAGAAGAAGAAGAAGAAGCATGGGGGAGGGGCGACACAAACACAGATGGACAAAAAAAACCCGGGGAAGTCAAAACTGAAGCAGATGTGGGGATAGCAGCAGACAGATGGGCAGGTAAAGAACGCCAGAAGAAGAAAAGAAAAAAAAATACCCATTCACCTTTCTTCATTCCCTCGCTCTACTCCAACACCTGGGAATATTTGCCCAGTGACAGCCAAGGCACCAGCAAAAGGGATAAAATAAAAAAAATCAAGAAAAGCACAAAAAAAAGAGGGAAAAAAGACTTTAATGACATCACAGAGTATTAAACTGGGGGTGGGTCTAATGAGGGCCCGTTTTGGCCTGGTCGGTAGGAAAGTGCAGGAAAAGCAGAGGCAATTTGAGAAGCCGAGGCCTCCGTCTGCAGCTGTGCACTCGCTTTTCCTCGTCCAGCTACACAGCTGCACTGCTGAAAATGCTGCAAGTATTTACCCATGACCTCTCCTCTACTTCTTAGTCAGCCGCATGTTTATTTTTTGTGTACATGAAAAGGCAAATAATTCAGAAATTTGCTAAATGCATCACCGTGTTGCAAAAAAAAAAAAGCCAACCTGTGGCAGATATTGTTTTAAGCATTGACTCCTAAAGGCTTGGAGTCTGTAACAAAGTTGTTACAGTGAAGTAACATGGTCTGTATTCGACAAATGATTCACAAAACTAGTCTTATTGCATCTGCGGGGGAGTGTGTGCTATTGTGTTAAAGACAGATGATTTATCCCCCAGCATTCTTTTGCTGCCAGATTGCAAACAGCTTTCTCCTTTGAAAGGTTGTGCAGTGGCGCAGCATCACAGTGCAGCAATTATTTTAGCAGACGCCTCAATTACAACCCACTGATACCCTTAAAGTCAGAGAGGTGCTCAGGAATGCTCCTGTCTGTGGGGCGACCGCTTAGCATCAGCGCATGGTACCATCAGCTCCTGGTTCCCCACAGAGAGATGAGTTGGGGGGATGGGGGGGGGCTTGTGTGTTTGCAGATCCAACCCGAGGAGGAGGAGAGGGAGGAAGTGAGGCGGAGGAGGTGAGGGGTTTGGGTAATATGTGGCACCACTCTGGGAGCTGAGCCCTCCGCCACGGCACTTTTGTTGCCAGATCACATCCAGATGTGGCAAGTGTGTCCAAACAGGAATGGCTGTGTGAAGGCAATTTTCAGCAATTTGTCAGACTTTAGAGAAGCCCCCACCTCGCTCCACCCACCTATACCCTCCACCCGCCCGTCCCCTCCGTCTTACCCGTGTCTCCTGAAAGACATATACAAACGTTGGAGGAGCAGGGCAATCATTGCAGACAGGCTCCCACGAAGGCTGCTGCACATTGTGCCTCCAGCGCAGTCGTGATGAGAGATATACAGTACAGTCTGAGGAGAAAAAAGGGAGCAAGACGGGACTTGTAGCACTGACAAATAACCACCCACCTAACTTTCATGCATAAGCTTTCCTGGCTCTTCTGATCAAGTTTTTACCATGGACGCCTTTGCTCGATCCTTGTAGAGTCCAAATCCCTGACAACATTCACTCACCCTAATCCATCATCCTTACTCTCCGAGGATAACCAAAACAAAGTTGGAGATGAGTTGAGGAAAGGCAGTTAATCTCGCTGCAGACATGCCGAACTGTACAGGTTCACCATCAAGGTTTTGCACAAAATTGAGACCATCCCTTTTGTTTTTTTTTTGTTTGTTTGTTGGGGGTGGGGGGTTTGGAGGTGCAGTATAGTGCAGAATACGTCTCTGCAGTGTGTTTTATTCAGATTATTTTTGAAATCCAATTTAGTTCGTTGGTGTGATGTAGAAAGAAAATGATGACAGAATGAAAAAAACTTTTATTCTTTTTCTGAAAGGAATATGATCATCTGAAAGCTGCATCATTAATTTGTATTTGCTGGTTTATTTTTGCACTGATCATGTCCATGATCATGTGTGTTTTTTCTTGCCACTGTTCAACAAACGTAGAGAGCACCGCATAGCTAACCGTCATCCTAAAAACAGATGCTCCACCTGAGCTTGGGGACTCCTCCAGATTGACTGTTTGTTTGATTAATGATCGACTTAATTGGTCCTGTCAGCTTAGATAGAAAGATACGTCCCGTTAGGTTTGCGGTTGTGATAAACCTTTTCCATTTCATGTGACAGTTTGAGTATTGCGTCGTGAGATGTTGACAGCATGGAATATTGTTTAGCAGTGCTTTAAACTTTATTCCTTTACTTATCTGTTATGTTCCTTTGTCTTTATAATATTGCTATGATATCTGAGGCTTATGCAGAACAGCTGTATGTATACTGAGATTAAATTACACACAGATTAACAGTATTTAGTCATTAGGTGGTAGGTGAGTTCTCAGTGTTATTTGAGTTTGGGGTGTTATCAGAATAAAAAGGTTTAAGTTCAACTGCAAGCCAGTGTTTTTGTTTTATTTTTTTTTCAATCATGTTTTCAGTTTCTTCTGCTTCAGGATTAAGCACTGCTTTGTATTGGTCTATCACATGAAATCCAAGTAAAACACACTGATACTAGTGCTTGCAATGTGAGAAAATGTGCAACTTTCAAGGAATATAAATACTTTTGCATGGCTCTGTACACCACCTTGACTCCACCTACTTTGTAAGGCTTTTTCTTATCAGCAATAAAGCATTATTTATTTACTTTTACATCAACAGAAAGTCCAAAGATGGAGCTCAGTCCCTTTTTTCTTCCTCCATCCTCTGTCTTCATAAACTGCATTCTCGAGTAGAACCCCAAAAACCCCTGGAGTCCTGCTCCATTATTTTTGCCCCTTTCGACATCCGCTGTTGCCCTTCACATGCGACTGCATGTGAGCAGGTCAGACTGCTGACATGCACAAAGAAGTATGCCCTGATGCACGGCTACAGCTGCACAAGATCTGGGTCATGAAGTATAAGAAACAGACAAACAAGCAAAAAAGGAGTAAAAAAAAAAAAGAATAAAAGAAAGCACTGATATTAGATTAGTGCAGTACCACAATTGCTGTTAGAGGTTAATATGCAATCATATGGTGTCAGTTTGGAGCTGTGGCACCTGTGGATTCCTATTGGTGTTGTTATAGGGTTGAATCAGAAGTCTGTGTGAGGGATTTTTTTTCTCCCCTTCTTTTTTAATGAATCCCACCCACCTAGTCATGACTCTCTCCCTATTCCTTGAGTCACACTTTTGGAAGGCAACAAGTCTGTGCCATGGGACCAATGAAAGAGACAATTGTGGGAAGGTTTGCACAACGATTCTGCCAGTCATGTGTCTTGCTACTCCCCTCGAGAGCTCAAATTCACCGCTAATGTCTGTTTTAATTTGTTGCCTCATTGCTCTGGAATCTCAGGAAAAGCTGCTGTTCATCTTCCCTGGAATATAGGTAGTCTTGTCTGCAAAGTTAGAGATCGGCCGGGTTTATGGAAATGCTGTGCGTTTGCTCACAAAACAGAAGGAATTCGGGCTTTGTTTTTGATAACTACACCTGCTAGAAAACCCACTTGTCTCAAAACCATTCCTTGAAGGCAATCAGAGTTAAAATGAATACAAAAAGAGAATAAGAGCTTAGATTATGTGAACGTTTGCAGGGAAATCGATATGAAACGAGGCAGAAATCAAGTTGGTTTTGCAAACCACTAAAACTGTGAAATTGTGGGGGGTTTATTTCTCTCCTTGGTGTGTGTATGTGTGCGTGTGTCTGCCACTGGAGGTGAAAGATGGACAGCAGCACCGGAGTTTCCTCTTTTCTGGAATCTGTGTGGGTGTGAGGCTAGTCGCACATGGCTGCTTCACGCTACTTTTTTTGTAATATTCTGTATGTGTTGCTGTGGTTGTGTAAGATAACTCCTGAGTTGTGTTTTTCAGATGCCTGCATGTTTATTTCATTGAGTCATGAAGGATTTTTATTTTTTTATTTTTTCCCCCTGCTTTGTTTTTGAACGAGATGCAGCGGTTGCGCTTGCATATGTGCAGCCCAGATGTGAGAGCATTACCCGGAGTAATAGTCTGATGTCAGTGTGCGTGTGATCAGCATGCATCGTTTGGCACCGCAGCAAAAAATCTGTTTGTTCAAAGGATATTTTATCTGCGTGTGTTCTTCTGCGTGCGCACATTCAGTTTCTCTTTGATTTACTTTTTAAAATTCTCAACGTGTAAAACGTGTAAGCACACGTTGGTGTCATGTGTTTCCTTGTTTCTATATAGTCATGTTATTAAATTATGTAGGCATGCACGCCATGCACTTAACGTATGCATGCACCCTGGCGGCATGTGTGTGTGAGAGTATGCAGGGGGAATGTGCATTAGTCCTATGTGTGTGTTTTTGTGTGCAGACGTGTAGCAGCTGCTGGACACCACCTGTGGTTGCTCCATCCCAGGGGCCTGCTGTGGCACCAAATAGTCCCTCTGGGATCCTGGGGATTCCAAAATGGTGGAGCAAATGCTGAACCACTCCCAGAATGAACAAACCTATTGATATACCGTTGGTGTTTATGTTAAAAGGTAAAGTTTCCTTTTAATGTAAGGAAAGCCTATATTTCCTTATATTATTTGTTGCCTTTCTGCATATTACATTGTGTTTTATTTTTATTTTTTCAGACAGAGCTAATGTCCACTTCTTCATTTTCTTCCACACAAATGTCCCATGCCCTGCAGGAACAGAAGAAGCTGGCGGTACATTAAGGAAGAAAGAAATAAACTCCATAAATGGACAAGCAGCACTGTTACTCTCGAGATCTTTAGTGGGTTTGAAAAGACCGACACATTTGTTGCCGTTATTAGGAGCTTCAGAATAATAAATTCAGAGATGATATTCCTTTTTTTAGCAGCAAGAAAGGGTTAATTTGTTACAGTTTTCTCCATGTGATTGCAGATCAGTCTGTTTTTTTATCAAATTACGTTGTATATTTAAATTTAACACATCTTTCTCTTGGGTTTTAAATTCCTGTCTTTTGGTTCAGCTGCTCTCATTAGCCCAGGTTTCATCCAGCTAACAGAGAGGCAAACTAAATGTTTTACTTATAATTGGTGATTTAGAAAAAGAACAGGGATCGGAAAATGATAATGCTGTAATATCCTGCTGATATTTGATTTACTGTTGTTAAAAAAACCACTTAGGTTGGGCCATCATCTTTTTATTAAATGATTACGTCATAACCTTTAGGGAGATAAAAAACAAAACAAAACAATATACAAGCAAGAGGCACATGTTCAACATTCATGTTACAACAAGATTGAAGCGAAGCATTCACTGCATCACATTTCTGTTACTTCACATGTGTTTTGCAGCATGATATTCCATTTTAGCTTATCATTTGTTGTTCCTCCGGTGCTGAAATGGCAGACAGGTTTTGGGGGTGTATGTGTTTGTAATTTGGAAGTCCATGGCGGAGGTTATTGGTGTCACATCCCACAATGCACTGCTGAATTCCTTTAACATGTGGTTAGTCAGGAAAGGGGTGATTGACCTATGCCTTTCCACGAGCCCCTTGGGAACAGCTTTGCAAGGTTTCTCCAGAAGTCTAGGATCTGCGCACAGGCTGCTGTGCTGGTTTGTGACTGGAATTGTAATCATGTGATTTTTTGTGCTTCTTCGTTTTTCTTTTTTGGGAATCTTTTTTTTTTTCCTGCTTTCACAGTCATGCAGTATCTTATTTGTACCTCTTTCACCCCCCCCTTCTCTGTTCGGTGTCTGTTTTTGTCTTCTCTGTGTTTAATACGAGACGGACCCTGCACATGCAATCCATTACGCTTGGAGGAAAAAAGGAGAAAGTACAGGAAATCGAGGGTGAAACGTGTTGCTCTCCTCTCCCTCATTTCCTGTTTAAGCAGATTTCTTCTCTCTATACCTTCTAAAAGTCTGACTACTATATTTTTACAATCACTATATTTCTCACTACATTATGTAATAAAAATAAAATTGAACAATAAAATGAATGATTTTTTTAAATTTATTTTTTTATTTTTTATTATTTCTATGAGACGTCATTGACTTTATTGAGCAAAGACTTTGTTGAAAAATGACGAAATTGGTGTGAGAGTGACAGGAAGGTATCCAAAATGTTTTCTCCATGTACATTTGTTCAATTGCTTGTTAACACAAATAGTGAACAGGCCAATTTACTAACTTGCTCACTAACTAGAGCAAGTTAGTGAGGCTAACTTGCTGAAGTTCAATCTGATTTCACAATAGGGGAGAAAATGCATTTTTGTGATTTTGACAGTGAAATTGATGTTAGCCCACACAGGCTGATCTGACTATTTCATAAAATACTGATCTGCTGGAACTTTGTCTTGTCGAATGTGTCTTATTATGTACCACAACATACCCATCTCCTGGTGGTCGCTTCTAGCAGGTAAATATGCCATGTTACAAAACTCAGATCAATGCTAACTGGTTTCTTGAACTTGATATTGAGCTTTCTGTGCTTCAAAGGCCTCTACAGCCACTACATCTTAAGGACAGAGCGCGTTTTATGGATGCTAAGCAAAGAAATCTGCAGCAAATCTCTAACTGAGTCATATAAATGTTAAAATACTTTTTAGAGAACAAGCTCCACTTCCACCTCATCTTTAGCATTCTCGTATAGCATATTTTATGTACTTGGCTAAATACAGAGAAATACTACATCGAATCTGCTTTGCCTGGAGTTTGGGTGCTTTATGCATTGGCTCTCACTTCCAGGAGGGCGGCTTTGTCTGCTCTGACTGTGCTTGTTGTAAACAGCTACAGCTTAGTTGATGTCCAGATAGAGTGTTGAAGAACAAAATCTCGATTGTGAAAACACTTTGAGGCATGCATCAGGTGCAGATCCAGATGTCCAATCGCTGTCACTGATGCCTGAAGGCGTAAGGAGGCTGGAGAGAGGCTTTTAGGTCAGGGTCATGAGAGGCATGTGTCGCAACTGCTTTATTGTGCCACAGAAAAGGGGTTGTGTTTTTGCCGATTAGCAGCTCCTCAGCCTTTCCCTTATGGTGCAGGTCATTGTGAGGAAGCGTTGAAAGGGTTGCAAGAAGAGGGGGTAGAGATGGGAGAAGTAGACAGCTGTGCAGGGGTGAATAGAAGGTTTCTTTGTGATGTACTGACAAAAAAAAAAAAAAAAAAATCTGTGACCAATTATCTGTGTCTTTCTCTCTAAATGGGGAATTCTCAACCAGTTTGGGTGGCTTTGGGATTCATGAGGAGGAGTTGGGAGAGAGACCGAAAAGTTGAACACAATCACCATGCTTGAGGGAAAGCCGATGTTTTGTTAGTTTCGGCCAATCTCTTCCACTTATATTTGAACCTTTCCAAAGAAATTTCAATTCCTAGTGAGCAAAAACAGGATTTATCGAGGAAAATATTATTCATAAAATGAACTGCAAGCAACTAAAGGTATAGAAATTGTGGGCTTTCAGGAAAATAACAATTTGTCCTACAACTGTTGGCATGCGTAGGTCTTTGCTTCTACCCCAACCCGCAGTATAAGCTTCCTATTTGTGTGGTTAGATTTCCAGCTATGCGCAAAGTGTGTCCTACCGAGAGTCGGAGAAAAGTGGTTAAGAACAGGGAAGTTCAGGCCCAGGGATGGCTTGTAAGCCATGTGTTATGCATTAAAAGGCTAATTACAGTTTTTAAAGCACCGTGTTTACCACTGAGAAAAGCCTTGTTAGGTATATTTACTGTCTCCCCTGAAATTATTCATCCTTGACAAGCTCAATTAACATTATCATAATTACAAATGTGATTGCTGCTTAATCGCTCCAACTGCTGTTTCGCTGCCTTGAGTATCTGCAGCGGAAGTCAATAAGGCTCAAGTAGTCTTCCCTGACCATCCATCAGAAAGCAGGATGCAGGAAGCAGGAAAGTACAGTTAACGGGTGGTTTTCCTGCTGCATTTATAGTTCGATGTGAAATCCCACATCAGTACAAAAGGAGGATGAAAGCATCATCAACTCTCCCCCTGACCAGCTGTGTTTTTGCATAAGTTCAGAATAACCCCATGAAAATGTGATCTCCTGCTGATCCACATGGTTGTCAATAGCCATCACCTCATTTGGTCTTCACCTGTAAAAGCAAAGATCTGACTGAACACTTGCAGCTTCAGGAGGGGAGAGCAAGTCAAGAGCCAAAGAACAAACAAGAACAACAGGTTGCTTTTAGAGACAATGTATTATAATTCGCTGATTCTTTTAAAAAAGCCAAAGAGTCACAAAACTACCTTAATGCCATTCGTTGTTAGCAGAAGTTGTCGAAAATTGTAACATTACTACAAAAAATTGTAACTTAATGTGATATTTATATTCAGCTCATCAGATTCGGTTCTTTCTAGAAACATCTTCAGCTGAAGCCTTTTGGATGTTGCTTTTGCCCCTTTATCTTTGCATAATTTGTCAAAATCAGTCAGATTGAATGGTGACTGCCTGCTCACATTTTTTTTTCCCCAATTACACTTTAATTAAAATTATTCTGCTTTAGCTTTCCCTTTTCACTCACTGTCTGTGTATTTTACTACTTGAAAAAGGGAACTCTTTTTCAAGTAGTATGAACAAACCATGAACAAACCAAAAGGTTTGCTCATGGTTTCACCTTGACCAGAGCACCCTCTCCCACATGTTTATTCCCTTTTGTAATCTGCAAATTGCACTGCTTTCTTCAATTGTTTTCTATTTGTCCTTCTTCCTCCATTTTTTTAAACGCATGACTGGTTGTGCTATTGGACAGATCCACCCGAGTTACGAATCTCTGCAGGTCTTCCAAAGTTTCTCTCTGAATTATTAGTTTAGGGGGGTGAGCGTCTCTTGGTGGGTTTGCAGCTTTGTCTAACTTTAACCACCTTTTTTAACATAACCCTGCTTTAAACTTCTTGACTGTGTCACTCCTGTCATCTGCAGTGTTTTCTGGTGTTTATAATGAAGTTTGCTCCCAAATATTCTGTAAGAAACTCCTGAAACAGCTGTTTCTATACTGAGATACCCACAGTGGACTATGCCCCATAACATTTACGCAACATATGAAGACAATTGCTTGAGCTAAGTTGTATTTAATGGCATCAGAATGAAGAGGGCTGAGTACAAATTACATTTTTTAAATCTTTTTTTTTAAATTGCAAAACTTTAAAAAAAAAATAAAATAATAACACCTGTCCATCCTATCTTGTATGTGTTACTTTACTATCACATAAAAGTCCAATAAAATGAATGGAAGTTTGAAAACGTTTAAGCGATATAAACAAACTTCCAAAGCACGGTGAAATAATGAGAAGATGAGAAGTTTATTCCATTTGCTACAGCAAAAAAACCCCATCTAAATTCACTATAATAACTCTTTGAACAAGTAATATTAATGTTTCATAAAAATACTGACCAACAGCAGACGTTATAATGGGGACACATCTCTTGTGACTGCTTCAGAAATCCTTGATGTTATACACGGTTTAAATCCCTCCAGTGCTGAGGTGGCATAGATGTTTGGGTTGGTTTGCATTAGCATTAACTTCACACAACTCTGATGTGGCTGCAAGCAAATGAACACTAAACACTGACGCTGATGTCAGTGTGATGACATTAAAAGCTGTCTCCCATGAGTGCCTCATGTCCGTGGCTATTTGGATTACAGCTGTAGCACTCGACTCTACTAGCAACAGAACACTTTATGTTGCGTATACATTGGTAATTACAAAGTAAATTGTTTCAGAGTTGGGTCCTAAAAATACATATTCACATGGAGTGTAATTAAAAGTGAAAGAATTCCATCTTGAAACTGTTGTGGTGCAAATTAAACAAGATGTCTGAACTCACTCTTGCCTTTAGCAAGCTGAATGAGAGAGAAATGTGACAAGTTGTAATCAATCAATCAGCGGGCGGCAGGAGGTTGGAATTGTTTTGCATTTCATCAGTTTGTTTCTTCCTGGGATTTTTCTTCTCCTCGACAGGAGGTGCCATAAGCATACCAGCAGCTGAAAGAGGACCCACATTCTTTCAGCACAGATTCCTCCGTACTTCTTTTGTTCAAGGTTCGAGTTTGTTTGAGGAGCTTTCCTCGCATTGAGCTTTTTGTGTGCAAGACTTAACTGGCTTCAGAAGGAGTGAGGTTCCAGTAACTGCTGGCGAAATTGGGCAAGTCTGGCACGAACGCACTGCAGCACTTCAGATCTTTGTGACATTATCGACTAAAGTCTCACTTTTGAAGAACTTCAGATTAGCGTCAGAAGCCGGCTCGTTTTGTTGCAGCTCATTTACAGCATGTGGTCACATTGGGCTGTCCTAATGTCAAGCCAGTGTTAGCATGTGGGCAATTTTATTGGCTTTTCACAATTACCTGAGTCATGTGGATTCTGTCAGACTGAACGTACAATGAAAACTTTCCTTGTTTGCAGGATGAAGGAGTCGCAGAGACCTTGATTAGAGATGTTTGACCTAAAGAGAAGATTCTGCCAGTAAAACGTAGACAGATCCTCTATTTACCTTGACTAACATCTGCTCCTCTGCACCCCAACTCCTGGAAAAATGGGAGTCACACATTCCAGGCAGAGTACCCTACTTGGCAACGGTCTGCATAATTGAAGACAAATTTTGGTCTGAGACACAGAGAGTGGATATTGTCAAGTATCTGGGTTAAGAAAATAACAGGGTCTTTTTACCTCATCATGGGTTGGGGTCAGGAAAGTGGGGGTGACAGAGTTTGGTGGGAGGTGTTGCTTTCATCCACAGGTCATTGTTACAGTAAAGAAGGCGATAGGGGGGAGGAGCAGGGTGGTGTGGACACAATGAAACAGTAGGGTGAGCAGACTCTATCCCTCTCGGTAGGATGTTCGCTGCGAGAATTCCACATTTATTCTCTTTGAATAGTTCTGGTGATGAGTGTGGGGACGATCTGAAGCATCCTGTGCATCAAACAGCTCTGCCTACATGCATGCTGTCAGCCTGCCATCCTCAGGGGGAGGGGAGTGTCAGCCCGTGATGCAAAATCTGCCAAAGCTTTAAAAAACATACCAGGTACCTTTACAGTCAATATGTTACTCTTTCAATTCAATCTAAACAGTGAAATTTCTCTTATTTGTAAAGATTAATTTTCTAAATTAAAACTCTTTTTTTGCAACCAAATAGTGATGCTCTAATTATACGTAGATCGGTAATGATGTAATTTCCAATACATTAATGTATCATTTGCTCTCAATTGTGGGGATCACTTGAGCATTGTAACAAAATATGGCAAAAAACAACAAACACTTTAATGCAATTAGAGATCTGTCACAATCAGATATAAGAAAAATTAAACCTAATTTTCACAGAAAACTCCATCCCAAATTGTCTTAAATTTGAACTAGAGAAGAGGCCATTCTTATTTTGCAGCCCCAACATGAAGGTCTGTCACAAATATTGCCTAAATAGTGTGTCACTTATAATGCACACTGTGTTGTTTGTGTATTGAGATGAAGCTTAAAAAGAAGGACAGTTCTATGACATAGCAGTACAAGTTAATGTTGTTACTATTTCACCACACGTAATGGTCACCTCACCATTTCAGGCTGAAAGTTTATTGCTCTTTCCAAAGTCTATTCTTGGTCTCCAAGTAATTAGTGAATTAATAATTCAGAAAATAGGTTGGAATGCCCTGCAGTTGGAGTCACTCCAAGCACTTTGCATGGCAATGTCGATGAACCTTGATGAATAGAGAGTGAGCATCTCTAAAGTGGTGCATGAATTTGAATGATGTCATTATAGAGTAATGGCCTAAACATTTGAGTAGCAGCTGTGAAAAGTCTAATTCTACTGCTGGCTGTTTGCATAAATCTTGCATCATCATCACATCCCTCTCTCTACTAGATAACCTGCCTTGCTCTTTTAAGTCCACCCCACTTGGCCAGTAAGGGGCATAATGGAGACTGGTCAACTTTTGCACTTTGTGGCATAGATCCTGCCTTGAAATGTTTTGTGAAAGGGGCTACTTTTGTATCTTGGTGTCATTTAGATTGAACAGATGTTCAACTTTGCATGACTAAATTGCCAATGACAACATCCAAGATGGATGCCAGCTGTGACAGACCACTGAATAACATGCCCAGAAAAGCAGGCAGCAGTGGTAGAGCCACATCCGTGGAATGACTGTTGAACTACATGCTGCACCAGGTCTGGCTGCATGCCAGAGAGTCCAAGGATTCACCAACAATGAAATGGACAAAACAAATTTAAGATGATTTGAACATGAAGCTTAGGTCAGTGTCAAAATAGACGGAAACGTGGAAAAAACTTTCTGGACCGCCTGCAGCAGCACTGCAGGCAACGTATTGATCCTAGAAAAGCTTTTCCCATGATTCTACCACAGATACACCAAAGAAATGATCATGCTCATAGAAAACCAATGGTACTGAGCAAGATGCACATATCTTAGTAAGTCACAGAAACACACGACAGATCCGCAGTCGTGTGATGGGAATTTTAAAAATGTTACACCCACCCTTGACTCTTAGAATGCATACCTTTATTTTGATCTGACTGAATACCACAACTTTAATAAAAACTCCTTCCCATAAAACACTTCAAGCAAGAGCAGTAAAACTGTTCTTTAAAGTTTAACTTGGACACTGGCAATGCACAAGAGCAATCATCACTCTCTTATCTCCGTCTCTGAGATTTTTATGCTCAAAGCTTGTGAAAGAACAAAGTGCTTTGCTGCTCCTCTGTGGACAAACTGTCTACAGATATCAGGTCCAGTGGTGAAGGCGATGATGATGGCAATGATAGTAACAGTGGAGGGATTTGGAAAAATGATTCCCCCGGAGACTTACCGAGGAGCAAAGCTGGGCTTCCTCCCACCGCTTGGGGCCCAGACCGAAGCCCCTGTCTGGAATGCAATCTGCCTGCCATCTGCAGGCCTCGATTCCTCTGTTTGATATTCAAACAAACACCTGTCAAAAGTCCGTGTCTCATCTCGCAGGGCTCTTGGAAATTGGCAAAAATCTCAACTTCTTTCCTACACCAGGAACAGGAGGGGGAGGAAGAAAGGGGTTCTTAAAAAAAAAAAAAAAAGCATACTCCAACCATCTGTGCATGTGATAAATATAGATTTTTATGAAGGCCTTGAAGGACTAATTTAACTTTCCACTGAAATGCCAAAGAACAATAGGCCTTTAAAGGTGCTGCATTCAATGAGGTGTTTGCACAATAAAAGATTTTGAATTCAATCATATAGTTTCTGTCATTTAATCATCAGCTTGCTGTACTGCTTGACCAGGCGTTGGGCCTTCACCCCTCTGAGAATGCTGATGTTCTGCCGCGGATCATTGGCCTTTGTCCTCCTTTTAGACCTGCTCCCTGCTGTTTGCCAGCACTCTCTCTCTTTTTCCTCTCACTCATATTGAGATGAAGGCCCTGTTATAGGATGACGGAGCTGCTTTGACAGTACTCCTTGGCAGGGGTCCAGGCCACACATCTGCTTGACTGCTGTTCGTCTTTTTCATCCCCCCACCCAGCAATCCCAGCAGCCCTGGCAGTATTGGTTCAGTTGCAAGTCCATTTCAGGGTCTGTCTCAAGGTCTGCAGATGCGTTTCCCAGAGCAGCAATGATGGACTCTTGCAGAGATCTCCAGTGTGAATGACTAATGGCGCGGAGACATCTCTGAAGTCGTTGAAGAATGGATCTATCCAGTGTCATTTATCATGCGTCTGTCAGTGCCAATATAAATGCCTGATGGAAAGCACACATTCACCTTTGAGTGGAACTGACTGAGTTGCTCCAGAAAGTCTGTTGTGAATCACAAGATAAAGTGTGTCTACAGCATTTGAGTGAGAGAATCATTCTGACTCTCAAAATTATCTTTCAAGCTCACCCTAAATATGGAGTCTGCCTGATTTACATACAAGCACAATTTAACCAAAGTAGAGCACTTTAACAGCTATCTTGTTCACAGAGTGAGTATGCCCAGCTCAATCTATTTGAGGTTGATTCTGGGCTTTTATTCATCACGATCAATGTGTGTCGTTTTTTTTTTTTTTTTTTTCTGGAGATGCGATGGTTGGTTGGCCATAATATAATATACAACAATCCTAAAAACAACAATTAGGTACATCAGTTTGACTTTAATTTTGAAAGATGTGTACATATATACATATTTACATATTTCCCCTTTAACAAATTGGATAGGAACCTTTCCATAGCCATCAACAAGTTTCTGGTTTGATCGTTTACTCCTTTTCTTAGGGGAACTAATATTATTTCAGATTGTTCAGTTTGCTGGTATATACCTGACTGTTTATGTCAATGGAGATATTTATGGACTACGCCGTAGACAGTTTTGTTGTGCTTTTGTCTGGTGATGATGCCTAAAACAAAACCGGAAACACCAGTGTTCATATCTGTCATAAACTGGAAGATGCTGAAATGACCAGTGGCGTAGTCTACAGTGAAGTAAATAAACAGCTCAACATGGTTTCTCATCAAAACTAGTTTTAGAACAGCCACCAATATTTTCTGGAATGGTCCAAACTTAAACAATAATGAAACTTTATGACCATAGCAATCTATTAAACCAACTCCTGACGAGCTGCTGAGCTGAAAATTTTGTAGAGGATTGGTTTTCAGTGAGCAAAGGTTTGCTCTAAACTCAGGGAGCCAAAACATGAGAATTACTTTATGAATCTTTGAAAGAGTGAATATGCTCTGAAAGAGATACTTTTACTTATTTGAGTGCACAAAATGCTTCAAGGTGAACAAAAAAAATCCCAAGGAAGACAGAAGCACAACAAAGCATTTTAAGGTGAAGATGCATGAACCAGTGAGAGCAATGTGGCCGGGGTGAGAGGCGAGAAAGGTAAAAAGGAACAAGGAACTGACAATTAGGGACAACTAATCACCAAGAGTGTAACCAAGCGCATCCCCCCACGCTGGTGCCAATGCTTGCACTGTGCTTGAACCTGTGCTGAATGCCAACGGCAGATAATTATAAACCCGCAGGGCAGGCCTCCTCTGTGCACAGGGAGGAATAGAGCCTCAGCCACGGCTGAACTCCTGACCTTCTTCACACACCAAGCGTCTGTTGTGGGCTTTGGGAGGTGCAAGATGGGTCACAGCAAGCCGTGAGGCAACTGGGCGAGAATGAGGGGAAAGGGAGGAGAGAGGAGAGGGGCTAGTGGATAGTTGGGAAAGGTGGGGAGGACTAAACTGGGGGATGGAGGGATTCGAACGAGGAGGTGCTCAGTGGTGGGTCACTTTTTTTCTTTTTTGACATTCTTTGCCGAGAGCCGCTGACCAATCACAAAGGAGAAAGAACAGCTTAACAAATCAGGGTGAAACCCACAGTAAGTGAAATCTCTTTTGGTTATCTCCTTTGTCTTTATCAGAATTCATTAGGTGGGGAAGTGCGGAGTAGACAACACCTTTGTGTGGAAAGAAAAGCTTTTGTTTGTCTTAGTTCATCTTTAACAGTTTACCTAACTTATCATTGGACCATCATGTGTTATCAGTATCCCCTTAACCAAATAATTGAATATTAATATATATATATGTCATTGCCTCATTTAAGCAGTGCGTTTACAGTTTATTGGATGGATATTTTAAATCGGTGCAAGAAAGCCATAAACATTAACATCCAACTTAGTACAATAACATTTATTAAAACGACAGCACACATGCCTATCATGTGATTTAAGTTATTAAAACTTACAATATTGATTGAACACAGTTTAAACCTGGCTTTTACATACATTGAAATAAAATACACAAATTATTTTTTTCTCCTTCTGAGTCTGGCATTAATTGAAAGGAAGTAGAAAAAGATCTCTGAATTATTATTTTTTCTCTCATTATTCAGGTATTTGGCAAATATAATTAGTTCTGGTAATTAAAACTATCCTAAAACTTTAAAAAAGGTTTACATGATTAAATGTGATGTAAAAAATAATGGGTTTTTTTTAGTAGTGTATGTGAAACTGGTTTTCATTTCTAAGATAATCTATTTTCCAACACTACATGCCAGTTGTTCCATGATAACAGTAACACACCATTTTGTTTTTGGCATTTTGGCATCCCATTAGGACTATTTTTCACTGATATTGGTTTATGACCAAGCACCATCGGTAATTGTCCCTATGAAGCCAGAAATGTCTCCAGGCCACCTTAGCTCATCTGGCCTGCTGCTCTCATCATGAAGATCTCTCTTGCTTTACACTTTGCCAATTTTCTCATGATTGAATGTAATTGGGACCAGATAACCCCTTCTGTCTCTCCTCTGCAGCCTTTGATCACTCCTGACCTGGCTTTGGCTCAACTCTGACACACTGGCATCCAATCCTTGGGTGGGTTGTGATTGCTCACAGACATACTGTAAGATATATTGAGTATTGATGTGTGAGTCTTCAAATCCCAGCTTGCTGCAGTGCATATTTCAACGTTGTTCTTGCAAGCCTTGGAAGACTTTTCACAAGAAGCCATCCTATGAGGAGTTGTTTATGTGTGTGTGCACGATTTTTTAGGGCATTTTTCAGGAACAGAATAAGAGGCGCTCAAAGATTTGCAAACTTGATCCAGGAGATTTGTAAATCCTGTGCAAATTACTGCTGCCTCTTTTCTCTCTCTCTCTACCCTGTGCCTCTTTGAAACTCGTCTTCTGAGGCAATCACTCCCAGATGGAGAATATTAGATGTAATCGCTTCCATTTGCCAGCTCTTTTACTCTCACTGCGAGGTGACACTCTGTCTCCCTCAGACCTCTCCTCACAATGGACAATTATCGAAAACTCATCAATCACTACCACAAAAAAAACTTTGACATTCAAAACATGGTGGAAATATCCTCAATTGATAATTTTAAGAAATCTACAATTCTCTGTGATATCTCTCTATTCTCGCCATTGTTTAGTATATCAGCAAAACATTAAAACTAGAGATGGATAGAGAAATCGGCTGGTGACCAGAGTCACCAGATTTTCAACTTGATTGGCCATGACCTGGAACTGACTGGTGGCCAATGGGAAAAAAACTGGTCTTTTTTCCACTCCATAAATGCACCACAGTATAGCTAGTTAATAGATAGTTAATAGTTTGCGGTAACAGCGGCACTCTTTAGTGTAAATGTTATCACTGAGGGAAGAAGACACCAGAAGGAATGTTCTATCTTTTTTTTTTTTTTTAAGGAACAGAATTTAAAGTTAAGGAACGGATCTAAAGTAACTACTGAAAACACAGCAGACTGTTGTTTTGATTATGCTAGTCATGCTGAGAGTGCTAGCAGCTCATAAACAATGCCAAAAATAATGCTTGAATGATATTCTTATATCTTGTTATAGTTCTCAAAACAACATCAGAATCAGCTAAATGTGGTATTTGCAGGCTTTGCAAAACTGCGGATCGAATATCAGCCACAAAATTCTCATTGGTGCATCTCTGTTAAAAGAGTCAGACTTTGCTGTCTAAAGTTCACTTGTCATTTTATGCAATAAAGCAAGTACAAAACAAAATAGTTGCTTTTGATTTTCTAGTTGATGCTAACGCTGTCAAGATCATTGGCATGGCTTTAAAGATACCCATGTGCCCTGCAGCTTTTCTGCTGCTGGGAATTTGTCTCTCACTCTGCCATATGGATGAAATAAAAATCAAAGATCAGAGAAACAAATGTGAGAAGCTGCTCTTCTTTCTCTGTGCTCCAACACTTTGCTCATTCTTTTCTCCATTTGCCTACATCAAAAATATTCTCCCGTCCCAATTTCTAATTTATTCCAAATAGTCTCCCTATTGTTTTTTTTTCTCGCCTTCCTGTCCATCTTCCAGCCTCGGCGCTCGACCCTTTTGCCCTCTCCTACCATCCCTCAGTCTCACTCATTCATCCCTCCATCCTTCATTCTCTGAGACAGACAAAAAAGCAAGCTTTTTCCATGGCTGACCTGCGATTCACCCTGACCTCAACAACATCCCAAATCACAGACAGTGAGGGTGAGGGTGGGTTACAGCCCAGGATCCATGGTGGTGCACAAAGCTCATGGATCGCTGTCCAAAATGTCTGTCCCACAGGGCTTATTGAGCGAATCGGTCTGTTTTCCCCCCAGCCCTAATAGGGTCACAAAGACTCCAGATATGCACACAACAGTGTGCCTTGACAGAAGTATGTTATAATAAATGGTAACAAAAACATTTTAGAGAGAATTGCAATTCCGATCAATCTAGAGGGATTTCTGCTGATACGTATCTGATTCTGAAATTATTTTAAAACTCCATTTCTGACCACACCCCTCTCAGCTTTTCTCATGAACTTCATCTGACACAGCCACATCTCTGACCTTTGGCTCCTTTACTGGCAGCCAGAAATCATGGTTCATGTGAATCAGATGTTACAAAGAAGGGGGCCGACTGCCTCTTTGCAGCTCAGCCGATGACCAGGAGCACCTGCTTTCAAATAAATCTTCAGATAAAAATGATACACTGTAGCCTCATCATGTGTCAGGAAATGTGGAAATCTGATTCCCCAACCCATGCATGCTTTGTATTTCTCTTCCCTTACTCCCACGTGAATTCTTTATCTACTGCCTCAAGCAATAGGTTCCTATTTCGTACAGCTCTTATCTTAGGTAAGTTTTAGAAATATGTATTTCAAACAAATCACATGTTTCTGCAGCTGCCTTTATTCCATGGAGGCTGCAGAGCTTTTTGACCCCGGTGTCTGGAGGATGAGGTAGAGTGCCCAGGCAGGCCTCACTGGTGGAACCATGAACCGTGTCAGGTCATGTCAGCTCCTTGCTCAGCTCCTCTTTCCTGAAAGTAAATAAAGCCAGTCTGGCTTGGTTCCACACCAGCAGTTCCAGTATTTGTCAAGGTTGGAGGATGACATCTGGTTAAGAAAAAAAAAAAAGCCTTTCAGTATAGTTCCTTAGCTATTTAACATGTTTAGTGGAAAGTTGTTTCTTTCCTTAAAATAAACTGCTCTCTGGTGGAAAATAATAATTTGAGTCCTGGTTCTTGTTTCCAACCATTTTTCACAGAAAGAAGCTAAGAAAAGTAGCATCTGTATTTCTTGATGCATGGCTTAAAGTCAAGTCAGGTTTATCTGTATAACACATTCCAGCAACAAGGCAGTTCAAGGGGCTTTACATCATAAAAACACCATACAGTCATGAATTATGACACAAGCAATATACATTTTTGATGTCCATTTTGATAATCATCAAAATCATCGAGCAAATACACATCAAATATGTTGATCAGTGTGGGATAAAAGCCACTCAGGACCAAAGGCAAAGCATAATTCCTCCATCTTAATAACACTGATAGTAATTCTGTCTTCAGTGATGTAGGAAGCTACACTATCCTAGCTAATAAGCACTGCAGTATTGACTTCCTGCCACTCTAACACTGAAGCATGGATAGTTTGGTGACCACATAGGCAAGAAGCACTTGAAGTTTTTCTACATATTAAAAAATTCATATTAAAAATGAGTGTCACATCTCTAAAATGTCACAAGTACAGCACATTTGTGGCACTGATATGGAAGTGACACAAGTGACATGTAAAAGGAGCAGGAATGACCCAGTAATAGTATTTCTAAAATTTACTTTATAGTCAAATAAAAAGTTTTTTTTTTTTTTACATAAAAATACAGACTTATATACTTTGGAGAATGTAGATAATATTGACAATCAATCTCTGCAAAAATGGTTTTGAAAAGTAGGATGTGTTAGACTTCACAGGTGTCCGATTGATTTATCCGACTAGCAGGTCTGTAATTCTGAGATCCAACTACGATTGCAACTCATCATTATTCTATGAAACAACTAAAACATTGTTCTCTAGTAAAACAGGAAAGAGGAAAGTAAGAGACTGGGTTGTTTTAGACTAGCTCCATGACAACACTGCTCAGTCTACATGAACAAACTAGCACTGCAACAAGCAAACATTATTTTCTCAAGCTGACAGAATAATGGATATGCTTTGGCTTCTGCTGCTGTGGAAAACATCTGGATTAAAATCTAAAAATGTAAGTGTTGGGGCTACAATCACCTATGGTCTGTGCAGGAGTTGGTTACTACGGAGACTAAACTCAGGTTGTCAAACATTGCAAAAAAAGTATCAAACCATGACATTTTATTAGCAGTTATGGTAAAACTTAGAAGAACTAACAAAAAAAAAACCTTTAAGACAATAGAAACCATCTTTTAGCATAGATTTAACATATGGTTCAGGCATAAACATATAAACGCATCAGACAGTCTTTTTCCATGAGGAAATAACTCGAGACTCACAATTTGATTAGATGGTGAGAGGAAAACAACAGTGGACACAAATATGATTCAGAATAAGGAACTGTTTTAAAGATTGGGTTTCCCCTGCACTGAACGAAGAAGACATAAGTTACTCCATTCCTGTGAGGACTGAACATGATTCACTCATATTCTTACAACTCACAGATAATACTTTATGGTAGCTTATTATGTTAGAGCAGCAGGAAATGTGCATATACTGCACATACATAAAACACACAGAGGTACAATAACAAAAAAAAAAGAAGATGTGTTGCTTTCACTTCTAATCTTTTACGAAAATATCATATGAACATCTAACGGTATTATTCAAATAGCATACCTAAAAACAAGTTTAATAAATTAAGATCTACACTACTCTCTATTAATATGAATCAATTGTTAAAGTCTAAGTGGCTAAATATTACAAATTAAATATGCTTGCATGACTGATCATCAGTGAGTGTGAGCAATTCAGTAAAAATACAGCACTTGGCTGGTCTAAACCTTTCAGGTGTGAGTTGTCAAAAATCCAAAATGGGAAAGTCATCAGCTGTTATTCTACAGACACAAATGTTGATGTCCATTCATCTGTGAAGGGTTCAAAGTCCATTCATATACAACCTGGAGTCCATTATCCCACAGCGAGAGCACAATGTGCAGTCAGTCAGGCTATTGTGGTATACTGCAAAAAACACTTCAGTTGCATGTCAGTATTTGCATCCTTCATTTAAAAGAGCAGGCAGGATAAAACCACTTAAAATAACACGGCAACATGGCTTAAGTTAACAGAGTTGTAAATGAAAAGAACCGCAAGACCTCTAGAACAATGTCCTGTGGACAGAAGAAACCAAAGAGAGGATGGTTAACCAAGATGCACCACATGTTGCTTGGTAGAGAGAACAATTTGTGTAAATACCATTTTAGCTTAATTGTAAAAGTCTGGTTTGGATATTTCAGCAATGGGACCTGGATTATTGCACTTACTTTGTCAACCTTAGACTTGTATTGGCAGAGATGTTCAAAGGTTATTTCCTCAAGTCCAAGTCATATGTCAGGTGTTTCGCTGCAGTTCAAAGCCAAATCTAAGGTCTGACTGAAATAAACTTTTTTTCATCAAATCCATCTATCTCACTCTGACTCAGAGTAAAATGATGGAAGTTTTACATCTAATTCCCAAAGTATTTATTTATTTATTTATTTATTTATTTATTTATTTATTTATTTATTTATTTATCTTTTTGCTTTAACCCTAGGCAATAAATTACTGAAACTTAAAACGCTTTTGAAGCTTGTTCCAAAGACAATGATCCCAAGCAAAAATAACAAACCTAAAATATACGGTTTGGCAAAGAAAAGATTCAAAGTATTGCAGTAGTCCAGCAAAAGCATCTTCAAATTCACATTTAGACTGAACTGTGTAATGACAAATGCCCAAGGTGATACGCAAAAGTGGATTAAAGTTTCTCAGTAATGACTGTAGTCATACACAAGACAGTGGTTCTTCAATAATGTCAGTCTTCAGCTGAACTTACACACCTTTTCTTGTATTTTCTTTAGTAACTAAGGAAAGTGCAATCTATCATGTGTTGTTCGGTAAAGGTTTCTTTCTTTAACTAGCAACAACTGGCATTAAATAATTTTTATTTTGACTTTCATGATCAACCTTTTTAATGAAGGATGTTTTTTGTTGTTTGTTTGTTTTGTTGGGTTTTGTTTTTTTCACAAAATTTGCCTGACATATAAAACCATAAAATAAAAGATTTTGCTCTTAAATATAACCCTATTTAACTGCAAAATAATTCCTTTAAGTTTTTATTCTAGATCTGACCCTTAACCAAGAGAGCATAAGATCTTTAATTATTATTTTTTTCACTAGATTGATTGCAAAAATATGTCAAGTTTAGGATACTATGTCGTGTAACTGATACCATATAAAAAAGAAGAGAAATTACATCGTATCCTCCTGTATACTGTGTAGTAAATACAGAATACAGCAACTAAAGTGTGTTCCCCAAGTCTGCTATAGATTTTAACTTTCTAGATTTAGATATATATATTACAGATCATATATTCAGTAATTTAGGATTCTGCTGCTACCCAACCTGACTGTATCAGACATGGAGCACATGTTTACTTTTACTTTGTGCAAGAAGTGGCTGCAGTTTCAGACTTGAAACACATAAACTACCATCATCAAACCTCCCCAAAATTATCTACCAAAAAACGCCAAACTTTTAAAAACTTTCTTTACTTTCAAATTCTGTTGTGTCGTTGCAAAAGCCTTTTTCTGCAGAAAAAGAAAGAAAAAAAAACATTTCTACTTCTTGTTTCATTACCCCCAGAATCCCATTTTTGGCCAGGAGATTTAAAGTAAAGAAACAGGAGAGAAGACCCAGTCCCAAGAGGTCATAAATTGTAGAGAAAGATCGAGTTTAGGCAGGGAACTGAACACAAGCAGAAGCTCCCTTCAAAAGGCTGGTGGCTGCTATTGCTCCTGGAGTTTAACCCTGCTGCCTCTTCTGTTAGCCTGCTCCTTTATTCAGTAGGCTGATTTATTGGGGTTTACTCGGGAGAAAACAAGCATAGTATGGCCATCAGCCCTGCTTTTGATAAATGACCCGCAGTGTCATCTTCATCGTCCTAAACTTCCTCTGAATACGGAAAAAGAGAAAACATAAATACACATGGTTTGGGTTTACATTTTTTCTTTACACTAAGATGAAGAAAGAAATAACAAACCAGACCTGTCAAGAAAATCTGTAATTGTGAAAAAAATAAAATAAAATAAAAAAAATCCTCCTTTGGTGTTAAAATCTGAATTTTATAGGGAATGAAAACCGTATCCAGACAATTGTTTTCCACTGTCCTTTAGATATTAATTTGTAGTTTTTCTCCCTTGTTCTTGGCTGCCCCACCCCAATCCCTCCCCTCCCACCCATGTAGTCCCCCCTTCTCCCCAAACGAAATTCTTTGGAAAGTCATTTTATATCACCCTTTGACTGTGCATTGAACTGTAAAACCACCCCATTGAAAACAAAATAAAAGGATAGGATAGGGAGAGAACGGGGGATGGGGCAAGAAAGAGAATTATAATTCTTTGCAGGCCTTTGGTATTAACCCAAACACCAGAGCTGTCAGCAGTTCAGAGAGGGAGGTGCGAGGGGCAAACATTCAGTGTTAATTGGCACTTTGTAAGCTCTGAGCCTTCCTTTTGTAAAGGGAAGTGGAAGAGCGAGTGAGTGTGCAATCGGGAGGGATTTGGGAGGAGGAGAGAGAGGAAGACAGAGGGGCATAGAGAAAGAGAGGAAGAGAGAGAGACCTTATTCTTGTAGGTTTGTTGGGCCTTGTTGAGGGTGTTTACGGTTCACTTCTTATCCTTTGTTAATTGGGCATTCTCTCCCCCAATGAAAAAGGAGGAATTCATGGATCCCCCCCCGGCCTACCGCCCATGTTCCCCGTGACTCTCCTCACCAGCCTGTTCAGCAAGAGGCCGATAAAATGACAAGCTCATAACGAGATGCTTGTCCTGTGAGCGTCATTAGTTTTACGTGCTGTTTGTTTTACAAGGATTCGACTGAAATTGTTGGTTTGTGGCAACTGATGTGACGAATGAAAAATGTAGAAAGGCTTATGGAGACAACATGTGTTAATTGTGTATTTGACTGCTTTCCTGTAAATGAATTGGGATGCTATACACTGAAAAGTTATAATGTATAAAGCAAAGTGTCAGTTGATAGGTCTTAAACTTATATTTATATCATATCTGCTGCCAGCAAGGCTGATAAGAATTGTAGGAACTGATATCTTCTCCAGCCATTTCTGAACCAGAATGGATAAGGATTCTTCTACATCGGTGAAAGGAGCACATATACAGAATTTTCAGTGGTCACTTCAAATTTATATTATTCAGCCACAATCATAATGGTTCCTCATTAGTTGCTGACCAATAATGGAAATAGTCTTGTTTCACCCTGGTTGCATGTTCAATCGAAGTCACAAGTTACGTTTTGTTCAATCAAATGTGCAACATCGAAAAATGCAACATGCACCTGAACTTTGCAACTTCTGTAAGTGTGCGATCTTAGAAAGAAGAAACATACACACACCTTGCGGTCACTGACATCTATTAGTATAGAAAGTGTCTCACAGCCACATCCCACGATTTGGGATTCATGTGAATGACAAGGAGAGCTATTATCCACCTGGAAAAGTGGCAAACCAGCAAACTAAAATCATTCCAAGAATGCAATGACAGCATCTCCAGGAGGTCAAATAAGAAAAATTTGAAGGGAGGCGAATATGTTTTCATGGCTCTGTATGTGTGGTTGAAGGTGTTTAGTTTTCTTGGCCCCAAATCTGTTGTCCTCTGTGTAAATGCTGACACAGCAACACAGAAAAACAAACAATGTCAGACCATTAGGCAAGGGATGTGAAAACACCCAGACTGTTGTCTCTGTGGCTCCTCTTCTCCCGCAGATGTGTTTGGAGTTATGTGAAATAATTAGCGAGGAAGAGGTTGCCAGGCGCACGCAAACACAGAGATATGTGGGCACCTGTCTTTCAAACAGCGAGGGGCAGAAGTGGGACGGGGAGGGAGGTGCTGTTGGCATCAAGCTGGTGCTGCCTGCTTCACAGCACCTCTGGCCTCGTTTTGTCTCCCCCTCTCCTGATGTAAATAATAATAGAAGCGGCCATGAAAGGACACAGGTGTCAACCATTGTGCCGCTCTGAATGGCCCTGGGGGAAGGAGGTCAAGGGTCACAGGGCCATCTCTGCCACCTTTCACACCACCCACACTTTTTGTTCACCCTGACGCTCCCTTTCATAGGTTTTCATCTAGCAAACCTCCCTTGCCCCCCGTCCTCCTCCTCCGCCTGTCTCGCTCACTCTCTCCTTTTGTTATTATAGCACCATGTTTTGTGAAAACTTTTCAGAGGTCATGCACAGGCTTGCTATGCGGGAAGATTAACATTCTTTTCTAAATTAATCAGCCCACACAACTGCACAGATCAATAGCTGTTTACTTAAAGCGCCAATAAATGGATGAAACCTTACCCCTGCATCAAAGGTGATTTAAAGAAATATATGATGGTCTTTCCTTAATTTGATTAGTTTATTAATTTGTCTTTTTTGTATTATAATTCAGGTCATAACAGTAAAAAAAAACCCACATTTTATATGTATGTTAATGCTTCAAAAGAAACCTTGAAAGGACGTAAATAGAGAAATCAGAAGAGAAGTTGGCCTTCACTCACTGATTATTTAATCTCAGTATAAAGCTTGATCTTCTGGATTAGCTTTGCATTGTACATTTTCAGTCTTGGTGATTGGTCCCAAAGGCAGCTGCCCGGGCACTGAATAGGATGCCTGCATGAAAGGACTTGTGACATTTCTCCAAATGTTATTTCCCATGGTTCATTCGCACGTCACTACTTTAATGACTTTATTTCACCATGTGGGTCAATTAACATTGGCACTTTGAATCCAGTTTGAGAAAAAGGCAAGCCAAAAAAAAAAAAAAAAACATCAGAATTACATCGTCAATACGGAGGACAGTAATTAGAGCGTTGTGTTTTTTCCCTCTTGTAAGCCTGGAGTGATCAGTATGATTTCAGACCAGCATGTTCCATACATTGTGGTTGCAGATTGAACTCTTGTATGCCTCTGCATCACTCAATCAGAATGCTTGGACATTATAATAAAAGCATCCACTTAGTCAGTAATAACTATCTGTGCATGATGTTGTTTAAAGAAATTTCAAATGTTTGATGTTGATATTCACAAAGAATTAAAGCATTATACGGTGTTCTGCAAGCTCCACATAATCCTAATATCTGACTAATATGACTTTCTTTGATTTTAAGTTAAATAATATTTTGCCCATGAGGACATAAAACAGACTTCTCGATCAGAGGTTGTTGTACAAATTTCTCAGTGGTCAAGCACGTTCTGGCCACTTGAGGGCAGTATTGGAGAGTGTTGGTGGAAAAATACAGTGTGGGTTCACTCTTGGAAATGGTGGTTCTGGTTTTTGCTCCGCACTGTCTAATGAATATTTTTATGTTTGAACATATTAGGATGTTACAAAAGCCAGAGATCATGTAAAGGTGCTGACTGAAAGGCCACTCACCTTCATTCCAAAAAAACACTGGACTGCTCTTTGCAAATGCACACAGAAAAAAAATAAATAAATAAAAATAAATAAATAAATAAACTTAATTTTTGGAAATATGTTGTGGGATTTGATTACATTAAAGAGATGTTTGGAGATTATGATCCTCGTTTGAGATTGCAATTTTAAAAACATAAAAGTAAAACATTTAAGGGGTGTGAATACTTTTGAGAGAAAAATAACATCCAAAATCTTCTCCAAACTCAAGACGAAGTGGCCAGCTATCTTACAGATGGTAAAATTCACCAATTTTCTCTTTCAGTCTGCTATTTGTTGCTGTCAATACGGCGCTTCTGTGGGAAACTTAACACTCACAAAACAAAAAGAGTAAAATGTGCCCACTCGTGAGCCTTAAGCATTCTCCAGAGCTTTGTTCGGATCTGGAGACAATTAATAGCAGTGAAGCTGGATGGATTCAACACATTCTAAGAGCACTCAGCAAATCAAGACAAGCTTAGTTAGTGTTTATGAAACTATACTTGCTTTACTATATCTATTTCAATCTTGTTTTACATTTTCAATCTCTTATTGCAATGTTAGGTACTTTGCGATTATTATCGGTGAAAGATGCTTACTCAAAATGTATATTAAAAGTTTAGTTGAAAAGTATCAAATCTCAGCCTTTTTACAAGAACTAAGACAGAAAAGATGTGTTCCTTCAGTCAGAAATAAACTGCAACTTATCTCAGCCTAAAACACCATCAATACACAAAATGCATAAACTTTACAAAGCTCATCCATGATACTCTGGATTGCTTGCACATGCTTTTTGGTGAGTAAATGTTTGAATTTATAAGGCAGCAGAAAATATCAGCACAAAATCAAAACAGATCAAATTTAAAGGTGTACTCAGTGTGATCAAACATGCTTTTTCAATTCCCTTTTCTAAAAATCTTTCACTTTTTTCCCAGCCCACTGGTAGGCTGTGATTAGCATCCATAAAGCATGGAGTCTAGCCAGTGAACATAGTGTGCGTATCAGGGCTCTTTTGTCTGTAGTCCAAAATATGTGATGGATAAAGTTAGACAGAAATTTGTGCAGAAGTGCTATTTGTTCTAAAAAATGAACAAATGGCATGTTTTTTTGTTTTTTTTTACTATCGACTTTGACTAAGTAGAATGTTCATAGTTAAAAAAACATGCAACATCACCAAAAATGCAATAGAGGAATAAGGACTATTGTAATTGCATTAAAGTTGGACATTTCAAAATCTTGCTTGGTCGAGATCAGATTATAAAGTGTATCTTGCAAATAGGCTCTCTTTTTAAAACTCAGTTACAAACTTCAGAAACAGACCATCTGAATGCCACATCTCAAGTTTTACAGGTACTCAGCCTTCCTCAGCTTTGCTCCTGTCTTTGGGTGTACTGGCTATACTGTACCTGAGGCCAGACCCAGGGGAAAACCTCAACAATGTACTTAATACCCTTACTTAACGCATTAAGAAATGCATTAACGTGTCGCAGGTTGCATATAGGTCCAGTAAGTGTTGGGGGTGGGAGGGAAACTTATGTATGGAGGAGAAAGAGATGCTCTAGAAGGGTGAGAGGATTTATTGCCTTGCATTAGCAGCTCTAATCTGTTGCAGGTGTTTCTGGCTGTGCTCCCAGGCCAGCCCTGCTTTCCTCTCCAGGAGGCCTGGGCATTTTATGCATGTTTAACAATGGATGGAAAGGAGTAAGTAAGGCAGAACTGAAGAAGAACTTTCTTTCTTTCTGTGGTGCCTAGAGGAAGGTTTCTATCATTTTAACAATTCTCTTAAGAGTGTCGACATGAGGACAAAGAGGACATGTGTTTCAATTACTTCCTCCAATCATCATGTCAGTCAGAAGACGACTCACTTCATATTTACGGGTTTTCTCTTCCTCTACAAACTCATCCATGTGTATGAGGGAAAGCACCTTTTAAGATGCACTATGTTTTTATAGCAAGGACAACTCCTTCCTGATAAACAGAAGAAAACAGCTCAAACAGCAGGTCACAGCTTTCAGGGTGCACTACAAAAAGAGTGGACCACTGGGATGGATTGAGCTTCACAGGGAGCCTGTGGTGCCTTTGGGGTTTGGTGAACAAAGGCACAAAGGAACCCAGTGAGAAGGTCCAGCTCTGCGAGGGGTCTGCTGCTTCCAGTGTGGCTACCTTTGAGAGAACAAGACTAAAGATGACAGAGAAGAATGAAAATAAAGATGTCATGTGCAGAAAACAGAATCATGAGACTAAAGAAACGTAAAGGTCTAATGACTCAGGTTATAAAAATAAAAAAATATGTAGTGTTAATCATCAGTTGTTTTAAATAATTCAATTTTAGTTCGGTTGTTTACCTCATCCCCTTGACACGCATCACGATTTTGTAAATGAGCCTGAAATATAGCTGCTGAGTGGTAACAGCAGCTATATTTGCTCCTTTTACAACTTAGGCACTACTGCCCTCATGTGGACATTCAGGGAACATATGCTGCCAGTGTCTAAACACATTAAGTAAATTTACTCAAATTTAGATCTGCCTTGAGACAAAATTTTGTGAAACGGTGCCAAATAAACGAGCTGAATTGAATTGAATATGAGGAAAAATTTTTAAAAAAGAATAAAAATTACCCTAATTTTTTTTTTATGTACCATCATGAATGTAAAACTTCAACATTTATCATTCCTAGGTGAAATTTCTTGGTTTTAGAAAATATGAAAAAATAAAAACTTTATCTTAGCTAGTGAATGAGCCATAAAGTTACAAAAATGCAGCCAAACATTAGTCTGTTAAAGCATGCTGTTCCGCTATTATTCTGACATGCAAGTACATATTAAAATGGTTTCATGCTTTCCAACCAAACCTGATTTTCATGTTATGTTCTTTGTCACCACATAATTTTCTTGTCATGAACCCATCTTTCTATGTTAGATATAAACTGATCTATAAGGTATTGACTGGCTCCAAACTGGTTGCATGTAACTTTTCTTTTCTTTCCTTGTTTTGTTTCTTGTTACAAACCGAAATGTACTTTTCCTACAGTCATAGCAAAAAAAAATAAAGAAATGTGTACAGACACAACAAGATATCAGAAAGCATACTCACATGTGATTTTAATCTGATAATCAGAAAATATCAGGATGAGCAAACTTTTGACACAAAAAAGGTGCACTTCCTTAAGAAGCCTAAATCTGAGAAACATTTAAATGCATTTCAGAATCAAATATTTTCAGCTATATCAAAAACTTACAATAAAAAACCCCCCATCTCAACATGTCTCCTATGGATCGTAGTTGAGGGCGTTCTGGATGAGATGGTTCGTTAGAGTGGGATACCAGTCTTTGAAGAGATTCATGACATATGTGTACCAGGGATAGTACAGCTCCAACTGCCTTGTTGCTCCTGTTATGATGATATTCAATGCAGCTTCTGACGCAGGATAGGCTGGTGTTGTGATGATCCCCCTGGAGTGCATAAAACAGTCCTTAACATTAAATCACAACGCAAAATATTGTGCACATTTATTGTATGTGATTAACAAACCTGACTGCTTTCAAAGCAGATTCGGTATCAATTAGTCCCAGTGTGATTAGAGAGATTGACACGTTGCTTTTCTTCATTGCAAGTTCATGGCTGAGGGACCCAAAGAATCCATTCAAGGCAGATTTTGTTGCAGTGTACGGGGCCGTGAAGGGATTGCTCAGCTTCCCTACAAACCATAGATAAATATCTGAGTACAGTGCAGAGTACAAGAAAAACAGATCCTACAGTAGAGCTGCACAAGTTTGTTCGGACCTACTTAAAAAATTACAAGAAAGATTTAAGATGTTTGTTTTAGCTTGAAAAATTGCTAAAAATGTTTTTTCTAAATATTATACACACCATTTTCCTTATTGCCCACCCCTAATGCAAGTATACATGTATCTAAATGTGCTGTCTTTTAAGCATACCTGCCATTGATGACACTATAGCCATAGACCCTTTACTTTTCTCCAAAGAGGGCAAGGCTCTCCAAGCCATCTGTATGTAGCTAAAGAAGTTGGGCTTCAGAAAACAAAAAGACATAACGAGAAAGATCAGAGGCACTTTCTTTGTTTTAAACACTGTCAAACCATTAAAGTACTCCATTACCTTCATGAGCCACCTGACGTGATCCACGTCTCCGTCCCACATGGCAAAGCGAGTCACACCAATGTGGTTGAGAACCAGGTAGTCCAAGCCTCCCAGTTTCTCCAGAGCAAAGTCAATCACTTTGTCAGGGTCAGACTCATTAGACATGTCTCCAGATATGTAGAGAGCTTTCTGGGCACCCAGACTCAGACACTTCTCAGTAACCTGTGAGGGAAACAGAGTAAATATGAGAAAACATACTGAGACTACCCTGGACATTAAAATATGCTGTGCTACTGTATGTTGAAACCGTCTGATCATTTTCTATGTAAAACTGAAATTGATCATTAGAAAAAAGTGTGCTTTTTGGAAGCTGTTTTGTTCTTGCAAAATAGGCTGAATTACTACACAGTACTGAAGGACAGAGGAAACTGTAATAAAAGAAAAATAAACTGACCTGCTGTAAAACTTTCTCCCTCCTTGCTGTGATGACAATCTGAGCTCCAAAGCGGGCGTAATGATATGCCATTTGTTCACCAATGCCTGAACTGGCCCCAGTGACCAACACTCTGGCACCTCTAAGAGATTCTGAAATAAAAACAACCCATTTAAAACACAAAAACCTTTATTTCTACTTATAACATCAAAAATAAAAGCAAGAAGAAGAACAGCAACAACAAGAAACTATCTGTATTCACAAATGCACAAGACTCCCACTACATTGCATAAAGTACATCCCGCAGAAAACACTTGGTTGCAATTTTTTTTTACAGTCCCACATCTACAGCGGTCAACCTTGAAGACAATAAAATGTTATCTCAGCAGGCCATTGTATTGCATCTACAATCTCTTCAGAAAGCAGATGACTAGTATTTGAGAGCTCAACTTGCAGTGCAAAAATTCAAAAAGAGGTCACGGAAGAGTCATAATCAGGGTTTTAGAAAAATCATTTAGTGTGCCAAAGTTTTAAAATGTTATGATTTAATAGCTAAAAATGTCCGTCCTTGTATTCATATGGTTTAGAATCTTTTTAAGGAGATGCACCAGAAAGTGGAGCAGCTGGAGTTTTCTCCAGCTGTGCACCGCTTGCCAGCTGGCTGAAAGAAGACTTCCACATTTTCCCTCTATTCACAAGAAAGGCAAAACTAGATGTTTGGAATACAAAATTTATGAATGAACATGGCTACTAAAGAAGCATCATACATCTTTCTAATAAGGCAACACAATGAAAACTACAGTTACCAGGTTTCAGGCAGCATCTCAGTAGAGACACCAACTGTAGGGATACTGCTAGCTTACTAGGTTTTTCATAAAAATGTTAAAACAGAAAGGCCAGCTGGAAAGTATATTTAGTATGTGCACTCAATACAGGGTTAAGCCTCTTTAAATGAACGACTGCATCAATGCAGCATGGAATGACACCGCTCAGTCTGCGGCTACAATAGTAGAATTTAGCTGGTCTGCATAGTATTCCGTGGTGTTTCTCATCTTCATCTTGACAATATTCCAAAGGTAATAACTGGGGTTTAGTTCAGCCTAGTTCACGGTCCAATCAAGCACAATGACATCGTGGTCAGTGAACCAAGTAAAAGAGATGTTTTAGTGTGAACATGTGCCAAGTCCACCTGCTGGAAAAGATAATCGGCATCTCCATAAAGGTTGTCAGTGAAAAAGGAAGCATGAAGTGCTGTAAAAATTTCCAGCTAGATGGCAGTGCTGACCTTAAACTTCATAAAACAGCGGACGAACACAATAAGAGAATTCCCTAAATATCACTCGCAATGAAAACTTTACACAGGACCTCAGTCAACATGGATTCTGCGTCTCCAGACTCTTCCTTCAAACTGTGGAACCTTGATTTCCAAATAAAATACATTTATCTGAGATACCTTTGGACTACTGAACATCAGTTCATTCCTTTATTCCTTTGGCCCAGGCTAAGGATCTCTGACCTTGTCTCTGGTTGAAGAGAGGTCTGACACAACAGTAGAAGTCTGGACCAAGACAGGGGCAACAGCCATGGACTTCAATGGTTTCTGCGCCCCAAAATGTGTCTCGTTTAAATTACGTTTTGCAAGCATATAAATAAACTAAGTTTAGTTTATAAATAAACTAAATTATATATTATTATGTGCGTAATTAAAAAACATAAAATAAAATTCACTTTTTGAAATAAATTCGTTTTTCAAATTTCATTCTGAAACTATAAGCCGCCTGCATGATGTTTACAGTCTGTGTTTATTACCACAGACTGTAGCCTGTCTGACATCCGTCAGTCACGCTCACAGCATGCGCGCGTGTTGGAAGATTGACTCAAAATGTATCATTGGATCTCTAAGGAAGCAGTAAAACATTTATTTGACTTACCTGGATCAAAACTTGGTCCATTCCACCTGACAGCTAAGTAGCCAACACAAATGCTAGCTATTACAATCTTTACGAAGGCTCCCATTTTGTTTGTGCAATGTTTTTTTTTTTCTGTGTGTTTCAGCTTTCATGTGAGTTGAAATGTAATAACGCACTTTCTCGTTTTCCTTATTTTCCGGACGTTTAGGGGGCGTGGTTCCCAGGTTAATGTTTCATTGGACTAGAACTTGGCCAGCCTTCCGTCTCCCGGTCAAATTCATGCTTTACTGTTGTGAACTATAAAAAAAAAAAAAAAAAAAAAAGATAATTATTGTTATATTTGGATATATCAAAAAGTAAATAAATTATTAAAATAACTACTCGTTTTTAGATGATCAGTTATCTTCTGGCTTAAAGATAAAGCAAAAGCTTTTTAGAAGAATGTCCCTGAGAGATCATGATGTTGTTTTGTTGACCACTGATTGGTTAAAAATGGTGGTCAGATCAGTCATCTTGTGTTAACTGGAAACTGGCCAGACGGAAAAAAAACGACAGTGGTGATATTAAAGTACTGAATGTGGTTTAATATTTAACAGTTTGTAAAACAACTAAGATTTTTTAACTGCTAACACTGAGTTTGATTTTTCTGGGGCTGTTTGTGCACCAGAAAAAAAATGCTGCTGTTTTCAATGCATTTTTTTTAAACAAACTTTAGGAGAAAACAAATAGGGTGGAAAATTATTTATGCACAAAGCTGACTTGTGTATGCAGTGAAATAATCTCAATAGCCAACTCATAAAATGTGGGAAAATAATTAGATGTGGCAGGGAGAGACTGGACAAGGACAGTTCTCATGCAAATAATGTGCACTTATCGCACAGCCATATGCATCACGATTATGAAATTATTATATTAATCCTCGAAATACTACACTAATATTGATGATATTTAATAATAAAATAAAACATCGTTTGAGCTTCATTTGATATTTATAGCCCAGCAATTTTGAATGTCCAACCTCCACCTCTCACCTCTCAGTGGCAAGCAGTGAGGAAATCTCTCAACTTGGGAAAACACCAATAAAGAAATACAATTTTCACATTCTATTATTGTGCATTTCATTTGTGTTATTGTTTGTTACATTTATATTATTTTAGTGAATTTAGAAAAGGAGTGACAATGAAGAAACTGTATATACATGTTTTAGATGTTTTTTTTATTTATTATTTTTTACCTGCAGAGGGCAGACTCATATCCAAAAGTTTCCAAGCTGCCTTTGAGACAATTTGATTTCCATTCATTTTCAAAGAAAAAAAACACATAAAATAAAAAGACACAATAAAACCTAACTTATTATTCTTTAAAGTCCACAGTGATAAGGCCATACAAGGAAATTAAAGATCTCTGTCTTGATAACTAGTAAAAATCAAAAGTGCAAATTTGGAAACCATGTGATTTTAACAGAATATATCGATATCAGTTCAAACTGAACAATCAGGTAGAGACAGCAACAGATGAGAAATTAATTAAATGATCTAAATGCTTAGAACTGGTGCTTTTGGTAGAAATGAAACGTGCAATGAGAAAAATGGTTGGAGATGCGCTTTTTGTTGCAATTAAGTTAATCATATATTTACATACTGTCGATTCTACTGCTTTGCATGCAGTGTTGCATGTAGAATTTTAAATTAGTCTTTTCAGGCTCAAACGTCTTTTTTTTTTCATATTTTTGCTCCTTGTGATGGACTGCAGTTTTCTGACTGTGCTGGTCGTTGGTTTCTAAAGTCTTGTCTCTCTGAACTTATGGTTCATGTAGCTTTTCACCTTAACGGTGAATGGATCAAATTTATTTATTTTTTCTATACCCATCATCATTTTGGGATCAAATTGAGCAACTCCACTGGGCAGGGGGTAATTTAATACTCTTTCTGTAAAATTAAAAAAAAAAAAAAAAAAGATGCTTGAGATGTGTGTTTTGCAAAAGTGTAATATTTTTTATATGAGCATAAAACCAGCACAATGTGCAAAATGAAAATGAATAAGGGCAGCTTTCTGATTAATCCTACAGTATGATCATATGCCAATATTGCAGCACAAAATGAAACACATATATACGTCCATAACAGTGTTAATGCTGCAAACGAATATTGTTCATGGAATGTAGTTGTAGGAGTTCTGGATGAAGTAGTTTATTATTGAAGGAGACCAATCTTTGAACAGAGTTATGACTTGTGTGAACCACGGATAGTAAAGGTCCAGCTGTCTTGTTGCTCCAGCGATGATGATATTTAATGCAGCTTCTGTGGCGGGGTAGGCTGGTATGTTTGTAACACCCCTAAAAACAGAAAATAACTCAACAGATTTTCTTTTTGCAAAATTCCTTTGTGTATACTTACTTTAGCATATTTGACAAACCTGACTTTGTCCATGGCTGAGTCAGTATCAATAAGCCCCAGGGTGCATATTGAGATTGACACATTGCTTTTCTTCATGGCCAGCTCATGATAAAGGGATCCAAAGAATCCATTTAGGGCAAATTTTGTTGCGCTGTATGGTAGTGTGAAGGGGTTCGTCATTTTACCTTCAAACCAAAGACAAATGTCCCCGTAAATTGCTGAAGCTCAAGTGCTTGAGCTTTCTCAAGCACTTGAGTCAAAAAAAAAAAGCTTTATATGTTCAGCTTGAGCTTAAACAAAAATATGAATGTGTAAGCATAAAAATGTGCCTTTTGAGAATTATTTAATTCTTTTGTAACTGTACATTTATCACTTATGTGTCATAGCGTGATGTAAAGGCAAATATTGAGACAAACGTACCTAAAACTGATGAAACAACCATCAAAGATCCTTTACTTTGCTCAAGAGAGGGCAAAGCTCTCCAGGCCATCTGAATGTAGCTAAAGAAATTGACCTTTAAAACACATACATACACGCGCGCACACCCACACACACCCACACACACACACACACACATCAAAAGAAACATCAAGGCATTCCCTTGATTTTATGTGCTGAGAAACTGTCAAAATGATCCATTACCTTCATTAACCACCTGGTATGTTCCACATCTCCCTCCCACATGCCAAAGGGAGTCGGGCCAATGTGGTTGAGAACCAGGTAGTCCAAGCCTCCCAGTTTTTCCAGCGCAAAATCGACCACCCTTTCAGGGTCAGACTCATTGGCCATGTCTGCTGCTATATACAGGGCTTTCTGAGCCCCCAGACTCAAACACTTCTCAGCTACCTGTGAACCGCAAGGAGTTACGTTTTACAAAACAGTTTAACAGAACTCCTGGTGCAGTTGAGATGACGTTAGGTGTGATTTGGTGTCTTATGGACAAGCTGAATGATCCTGAGCTAAATGACTGTGATAGGAACGAATATCGATGACAGGTGAGAAAGTTGATCAGGAGGAAGTAGATCAAACGAGGTAGAGATTAGAACATTTAGGAAGGATTAGTCTAATTAAAAACTGGTAATAATGAAGCAGAAGCAGAAAAAAAAGATGATGGATGGATAGACAGACGGATGGATGGAAGGAAGGAAGAAAGCAGTGGGAGAGAAAGACTTGTGCTGAATAAGCAAACCATGTAGGAAATGACTTACTTGCTGATTAGATCTGTAGTTTAGATTGTCACCTCAATATCCCAGTTGAGATTATATAGTAAAACCTGTTTTACTCACCTGACGCAGTTCCAAAAGACAGAATGAAAAACAAATTAAGCAAAACTGACCTGCTGTAAAACTTTCTCCCTCCTTGCTGTGATGACAATCTGGGCTCCAAAGCGGCCGTAATGATATGCCATTTGTTCACCAATGCCTGTACTAGCCCCGGTGACCAACACCCTGGCACCTTTGAGAGATTCTAAGACAAAGTCCACAAATTCAAAAAAAATATACTGAAAAGATGCAAACAGTAAGGCCACAGTTGTTATTTATTGTGTATAAACGGTTATGTCCCAACACAGGTTCACACAGGTATTTAACTCTACAATAGGATTTCCCTTTGGAATAATGATTCTTATCTTTTATGGCACTCGCTGTAAAACATAAACCCAGTCAAAGTCCCTCGCAGAATGTTTCACGCAAAATGGAATCAGTCTCGCTCAAAGGACTCAGTGTACAGAAAATGTCCTTGACACATTTCAGTTGCTTAAAGAAATGCACTATACACCTAAAGATACCAGCACTGTGCAGTTAACTCGAGCTAAATCAAGTGAATGTTTGTGTATATTTACTGCACAGTTTGTCCTTATGGGCTGAATGAATGTCTGTATTCTCTCTGTTCTAAAGCTGTTTAGTCACTTGAGAAAAGCAGATTATCTGCAGTCATTTGCTCAGTTCACGATTCCGTTCCCAGTTATCCCAAAGCAATCATTAAAAACTCATAATCATGATTATTTTTATTCAGGGCAGAGAAGAAGGCATTTTTCAGCATCTGGTCGTTGAAACAGTTGAATGATTGTGTTTGCATATTTTATATTCAAGTAGTTAGGTGGAACAAATGTTGATATTTGAAAGAGCTTCACATTATGTGACTGATGCTTAACATCATACAGAAAGCATCTGACCCAACAATAAAAACATTTGTGAATAATATTATTTCTTATTTTTACTCTGTTTTCATATAGGTGTGTTGAAGTTTATATTTTTAGATCATGAAGCATAAGAACAAAATCCTATTGTGAGGAATACAGCACGTTTTTGCTATTCTTCTCTTTATAGAATGGTAACAAGTGTACCATGTTAATGCTACTTAGTCACTACTTAAGTAGTGACTAATAATCACTACAGCAAACTACAGGCTTGCTCCAGGCCACTTTACAGGCCTGGAGCAAGCCACTTTACAGACATGCCATGTGTAGCTTCAAAATAGAGCATTAAAACAGAGCTATTTAATGGGTCAGTGGTGTTGCTTGACTACTTTCTACCCCATGACTGTGTGTTCTGCGAGCAGAAATATTCACAAACAGCAACAAATTGTTTTCTTGTAAATAACGTGTGCAGCTATTTTTCAGCAATCTGCTCTGAAGTGTGCAACAGTGGGAAATAGCCAAAGGTATTTCATTAGTGGACTGCAATAGAAACCATTAATAATATTTTTTGTTGTTGTTCGCAATTCTGAATGATTGCACAAACCTAGCAATACTACAGTTCTGGTAACTGGATTGTCTGAGTGATATTTAAAGGTTGAGATAGAATGTTTCTGATGTTTTACAACAGGCAACTAAAATGTCAGTCTTTGGGGGCGGTGTCCTACAGCTTTTGAATGTGTCACTGGTCTGGTGAGCCTGAATCAAAGAAATATAGATTCAGGATCAAGATAAAATTCTTTGATTCAGGTTTTCTGAACCATATGCACGTTTTAAAGTTACAGAACACCATCCTCCACTGACTGGATATTGAGAAATTGGCTTTACATTAAACATAATTATTTTACAGAAGAATTTAAAAAAAAGATCTGTTTTGTTAGAATATAATTTCTTGCATTACACTATAAATTTATAAGGGCATATGCTACTTTTGCATGCTCTGAAACCACTTCTTCAGCAGAGTGTCCCCTTGGCATGTGGGAGGGAGATGCACCATGACAGCTTTAAAAAAGATATTTTAAAAAGGGCGCCCCCTCATGTTTGAAAGGAGAGTGAAATCTCCTGCTGTTCAGTGGGAACTCAAAACTAATTCAGTGAACAGTTTATAGTAGTTAGACATGCAAAATAAAGTCAGGTCCGATTTACATGAAAATATAAATAATAATAATAATAATAATAATAATAATAATAATAATAATAATAATTGCACACTATAAAAACTAACGTATATCCGATGTATAAATAAAGGTGTGATTCCAATTAGATTATTTCCAGAGAACAACTGTACATGGAAACAACAAGATAAATAAAAACTGGGATTCTTTCTAAAAACATAAGTCTTCTGCAGTGTCCAATATTTAAACATATGAGTCAGAATAACACCATTGTCAACATGACACACCCAATTCCCTGCAGTGAAGGAAACAAACTGGAGCTTTAACATTGGCAGCTGAACCTACATAGAAAAGAAAAGTTTAGATTCAGCTTAACGTACCTGGATCAAAACTAGGTGCAGTCCATTTTATAGCTACATAAGCAACCAAAATACTCCCAATCAAAATTTTCACGAATGTTGCCATTTATCCCACTTTGGTTTGCAAAAGCTTCAAGCAGCTTCTCTTTTTGGGTTTATGGAAGTATGGCGAAACTTCACAATACCAGTTTATAGGAGGTGCATGTTACGTAATCTTTCTTTTTTTTTTTTGTCCTACTCAAACCCAATCCTCCATATCTGTCTCAAACAATCAAAGCATGTTTTATTATTTCACAGGAATTAATAACGTTTTGCCTTTGAAAGCGTGATTTCTATTATTTTTTTTTATTATTATTTAAACAAGCCATAATAATATAGCATAAAATAGAAGCACGATGAACGAATCTGCTGCTCTGAAATAACTAGCAACTTTATTGACAAAACAGCACACACAGTGCAGACAACCGCTTGTCCTTCACTGCTCCTGACTAGCTAGTGTTCTTCTAGGATTGTTTTCTGAAAAGCAACACAGAAAGAGAAAACATAAAACTCTGGACGATGGCCCCAAGGATCTGGCCTTTTGTAAAGTTGGTATTTTTCTTTCAACTCAAAGTTTTTCATTCAAAGCTTGGTGGTTGACATGCTAAGTACCAGATTAGCCCGTTAGCTCGCTTAAGCTAACAGTAGTAGTGCTAGGAACTCTCCAGTTGTTACGTTTCACTATTTAAAATAACAGCGTTTTAAGGTTAAAACCGTTTCACTTGTATATAATGGAACGTTTGATGGACTTCCCAAACTAGACAAAGCTGTTAAATGCTGCTTTGAGTTACTATCATAGAAATAACCTTTATGTTGTGTACTGTAATAAAGGTTATTATGTCGTTTTTTTGTTGTTGTTTCCGTGTGAAATCATTCTTTATTACAAGGCTGCATGTTTTTTTTGGGTTTTTTGCTCACAGTATGGCTAACCTCATTGCTTCACTCGCAGGCTTGTCTCCAAGGTGACCATTGCAGGGGGAGCAGTGTACGTCGCCTATGACTCTGGTCTGCTGGGAACCAGTGAACAGGGGTCAGCGGCCCTGGAGAAGGCCAAAGCAGCTGTGCCACCCGCCTTAGAAGAATGGATGAAGTATTTTGGTCTGGAGGTATGGATGTGTAAATTGCTGATTTGGCCAATAACTTGGCATTTAGGTATTTGGCATATAGACTGATTTTATGTAGTAGAGACTTTGCAAAGCAAAAGTTTTACAAAATGAAGGTTTAAAGTCCTGTATAATTTTAATGGCTTCGCAGTCATTTTTGTGATAACAGTGACTAAAGTTGTCTCTAGCTGTATGGAAGATTGAGTAACACTGCTTACCTTCCACAAGTTGTTGCTTCTAGCCAAAGAGAGGTCCTAAACTCACATCAAGGCCACCCACCATCCTAATTAGGGTAACTGTTTTGAAATTACACCTAGCAAGTTCAAAGTTATTAATGTGATCCAATTTGTGTTATGTAATATAATATTTGTTTACTATTTTGATTCCGATTCACAGAGAAAAGGAGACCAAAGATATGATGATAGCAGCTGTATTCAAAATCAGTTGGCTATTTTAGGCATTTATGAGAACGTTTCTTTCAGGTAAAAACACAAGAAAGGATTAAACTCTACTTTAGTGGCAAAGGATGGGCAGAAGTTATGTAAACATCATTGTTTTACAGAAGTAAATGTACTGAAATTATTTCTTTGTTTAAAGGTTGCATATTTAGAGAAAGGACAGGAAAATAAACCCCTCAGTAAATTCAATAGCAGTTTAAATATATTTGCAAATATTATCTTATTGTTGTTCTGCTCAATGTAGCAGAACAAGGTATTATTGACAAGTTCGGTGGTCAGGCTATCTGCTCAAGTAGCTAGCCTGTAGATGCCACGTTTAAGTCTTGCGGCTCAAAGCTTGCTCATGGTACTTTCGAAACAGCAGCAGTTTGATAACAATGGAGGGTGACACTTCAAGTTTCCATGTCATGAGCTTCCAGACAACTTTTTGTAACGACGGATAAAGTACCAACTGTGCCGAACTGCCTCTGCCCTGCTCTGTTCTGTTCTCCGCCATACAGCCAAAAAACCCTCCTATTGGTGTCATTGGTTCATTTGTGAAAGTCACGCAAATGCATGTTTTTTTTGTTACTTTTCATAATTGGGATAGATTAGTAGATATACTTAAAACCACTGTTAAATTGTTTTAAATTTATAATCTAACATCCTTAACCTTTTCCTCTGTCCTTAGGCTCAGCTTCCCACCATGCCTAAGATTGAATTCTCCCCGGTTAATTCATGGAACGCTGGTAAGAACTGAACAGAATGTCGGTGATCACGAGTTTCTGAGTGAGCCTGAATTATCACTGTAGTTTGCTTATTATAGATCGTTCAAGGATTAACAGCTGAGGTTTAGATGAGTCCGTTTGATTAATACCTTTTACTTACTTCCCTTCTTTTTACAGGAGTGCGGTGGACAATTTTGAGCCTTTCAGAGGCCCCAACAAGAGCATCTGAATATACAAATCAGGGACTGCAGTATGTAAAAGAGCTTATCAAGTGAACAGAACCTCCCTGGGTGATCTCACATTATTGTTTGACTTTTGCACCTGAGAAATGACAGTACTCCAAAAGTTTCACCCCCGTCCCTCCAGACTAGAAGACACAAAAGGAAACTTCTGTGTGAGGAATGTGCTGGATTTAATGTAAAATGGTATTTTGTGGAAGTTGTAAATAAAGCAGGGAAGCAAAATGTTTTTAAATTAAAAATTTGATTATGCAAGTTAAATTGTCACCAACGTTAATTACAAATAATGTATGAAAGAGTGTGTCTGATGTATGTATTCAACTTCACTACTTGCTGGCAATAACACCAAATCTAAAACTTTATGCAACTTAATTTTAAAGTTTAGCCTTTTTTTTTTTTTGCAGTAGGCAGCTTATAAAAAAAAAAAACACAAAACGGATGTGCAAAACTTTATTACAACAGAGTGATGACACAAACTGTCATTTAGATTCCGCCACAAATTCAGAGAAAACTTAAAGCAGAGTTATCTATGATTTAAGTTTGCACAAAAAAAAACAAAACACTAAAGCACGGCTAACAGTGATGCATAGTGTTACGTTTTGAACTAAATGCAACAACAGAACTGATTCTAGCATACACGGTCACTCCCACCTTTATGTAAATGTTTCAAAAACTCCCAGGCACTATTTGGGGGATGTTTTGACCCAAAGGAAGTGTTATCTGAAGGATAAATAGCTCAGTTTTGAGAAATTTGGGATGAAACCTCTCCTGCAAGCATGTAATTTAAGACTACAAGGCATTTTAATGATCAAAATCAAAGATAGATACTAGTATATTGTTACTTTTTTTGTTGTTGATTACAATTTTAAAAACATTATAGGGGCTTTTACACAAATTTTCCAGCTTAAATACTGTCATCTGAATGTATTGCAGCATATACTTTTTTTCTTCTTTCCTTCATGCGTAGTATTTGTTTATAACATTTAGCAGAAAGTATATTGTCTTATATAACGTAACCACATAAACTTTATACAGTAAAGTGCTGCACACAACATCACTGAAATCACAACGGCAATAATAAAGCAGGTTAATTTGAATAGCAATCTTACAATGAAGAGCTAAATATTCCAAACTGATCCATAATTTCCCTCAAACTGTTTGTCCTTTAAATGTAATGAAATAGCATACTTCAATTAGCAGTCCGGAGAAACAGTAAGTATAATATTGCCAAATTGTGACCAGCGTGAAGGCACTTTATGTATAACTGTGCATTTAAATTTAAATAATACTACTTCACCATTTCCATTGCAACCATAAAAGTGCAGTAAAAATTAGGATTTAAAGCATATTTTAAAATCTCCATCCACCACGTCAACAGGAAAAGCCAGGCTAGACTCACATAATGTAATATGCAGCCGATTAATATAGCACAACTATAAACGTTGCAATACTAGGTAAGAGTGCAAAGGTGCAAGAAGATATTGGCATTGAGCAATATAGGGGACAATTAAGGATGACTTTGCAAGGTTGTTTCCCACTGATGTCTACAAGTACAAACGGCAAACTAAAGCTTTGATTTTTAGACACTCTTTGTGTAACAAATTTAAGAAGAACTTCAGAGAAAAGTGCAACTATAAGACATCTTGCTCATCTTTCGAAGTCAGAACCACTTAGACTGATAGATGGCAACAATGTAAATGCTAAATTCCTGCGCAGCCGACGACAGCACAACCTTAGGCTGTCCATGGATGAAGTTATAGAATAAGACTGTCACCATGTAAAAAAAAACAAAAAAAACAAGCATAGCAGTGCTACTTTTCTGCTGTACATAGAATGAATATTGCACTGGCTTCTTAACGAATAAAGCGTGTCAGTTATTCCTCAAACCCACCATGAATGGCTTTGAATAATAATTTAACAATGAGCTGAACGAAAGCAGATGGTAAAACGGGCAGAGATGAAAGTGTTCACTATGTCTACGGGGTTTTGACCAGATCATAAACATGAATATGAAAGTCATCATCATATTTGATATAGTACACTGAGGGCTTGGCTGGGACCTGGTAGATGACCAGGCCTGTTCTCTTCACTCCCTTGTCGGTAACATACTCCACTTGTTTCCCGACCAGACTTTCAGTCTCTTCTCCCGGCTTTCTGTCCGCAGGCAACAGATGCTTGTTTTCTGAAGGAGGAGAGTGAAACATTACAACATGTGCAGTAAACTTACAGATAAAATCAGCAAACTTCACCTTGAGGATATTGTGACATCTACAGAGAGTTTTTCCACACACTGTCCAAAGGTAGAATTTTGTCATATCGACCAGGTCAGGTCAAAAGGCGTAAGAATATCTCAAACCCAGGCAACTTTTTGTAAGTCCCACCTCTGTAAATACTAAGCTTCTAAACACCAACATACTGACAGACATTTTAAATCAGACCACAGGAATTTGACTTTGTTGGTTTTCAGGTTTTTATCCATTTTGACTCAATGTTTGGATGAAGGATTGAGTTTAGTTGCATCCCATTTTTTGTTATAAGTTGTGATTGTCAGAGAAAATGAAAAAGGAAATGTTCGCTGGAGTCTGGATTCCAAGAAAATGGTTTTTAGCCCACCCTTAACATCCAGTTTAGCAGACCAGTGTTTAACACATAGTGATAGTTGTGGGAAAATAACTTTGCTGCACTTTTAATGGTTGTATCTCATTACATATTTCAGAGATAAAAGTTAATGTGAAAATTATAACCCCATATATAATCATCTGACCAAAGAAAATGCAAGCTTAGTCTTTCTCCATGTTATTAGCACAATTCAATCTGACTTGAAGGTAGACATAGACTTTTTCTTTGTCTGCAACCAGAGTTCTGCTGGTTGTCTTTTTGGTGAATACCACTGGGCACATATCTCACTTTCTTTCCAGCTTTTTTTAAAATCGTTCAGTTCCTGCCTCCACCACTATCAGTCTGTGCTGTTTGGCTCTTTTTAAATTTGTCCATACTTCTCATTTTAGCTCAGGACACTCAGAAACGCTGTGATAACTTTTTATATCCTTCTCCTGCTTGGTTAGAGTGTGACAGCTCAAATTGTTACTGAGTGAATGTTAAGAAATAACCCTCAATTTTAGCTAGATTTCACCAGGCACTTCAGTCTGTATGGCACATTGAAAAAGTCAGCTTCAGGGAGAGTTCATATTGGTCCTGGTGATTTCTGTTTTTGCATGAGTAGTTCCATTTTTGTTTGTCAATATGAATAGTTTATGGTCATTAAGTAAAACATCCTTACTAAAAAATATGAAAAAAAAAATCCTTGATTTAATATTAGGTAGAAATTCAGATTTGACATTTGCAGTAGTCACAATCTGCATGCCAATAATATATCTGTCCCTGTCCTAAATCCTTTAGATGCAATTGATCACAGAGTTGTGGGGCATTGTGATGTTGGGAAAACAAAGAGAAATGTGAGACAAAAATGGCTAACTTGCATATTATTTCCATTTCCAGTAGTTACACTAGAATTTCAGTCCTAATTGCCAGTACTGTAATGCGAGGTTAACATATCCAAAGGGTTATTCTAATTTAGAACTGGAAGATGCTTAACAATCCAAGTATGATTTATGAGTTGTAGCTTACATTAGTCTGATAGCCTTTATGCAAATACAATCAATAATTGCTGGTTTCACATGTTGGAAGAACTCCAAAGAGGCATTAGTTTGGAGGGCATAACATGATGCAGGATATGATGTTTAAACGCTGAACAAAACAAAAAGTCCAAGTTTTCATTTTCCAAAATAAATTTTCTACATCTAAAATAAATTCTTCCCATCTTTGGACCTGCACAGACAGACATATTTCAAGAGAGAAGTGGCATGCGGCTTGAATATGATGCACAAGCAAAGACAGACATAACTCTCAGTAAATACCCTGGAGGATTTCCTGCTGTACTCAGACATGGTCTCATGGTATCATTTTTTTTTTTTTTTGTATACCATGTTTGGAAGCGGGATAAGCTCTTTCAGAAGTCTGAAGCAAGTGTTGCAAATATTCCTGCTTCCACATGCGGCCTGGTCAGGACATCAAGCAAGCAGTAAATGGGTGTAAACAACTTTAGAGCGGTAAAAGGTTAGATCGAAAACGGATAATCTATACTCTCTGGTGTTCATGTTACATGTTAAGGTACAACTCATTATTAAAGCATAAAAACTCAAAAATGCCTGAAATCAACCCAGGTACTCCTGAAGTCTGTTTGTTTTCCTTCCTCAATGTGGAAATAAAGGACACAAATTATTCTGTGTGGACAAAAACTGAGACAACCTTCAATATGTGTAACATCTGCTGAACCTGGTTCTCTTGTTCCCGTTTCTGACGCCTCGAGGAAAACACTACATAAAACTCTTTCTGAATAAATCAGCTTTTGTTAAAACACAAATTAACAGTACCTGCTTCTGGCAAAATCCTGAGGTCCCCATCTGCATAGTCATCCCACAGCTGGTACATATAAAGAACTGGGTCCTTTTCATAAGTGATATAATACCAGTTTGTCATGACTGGAGCTCGGGATAGGACCATGCCTCTCCACTCATTCTTCTCTCCATCTTCCTTTTCAAACAAATGCTCCACTGCTTTGCCCACAAGTTCCTCTGCCCCTGCTGGGATCTTTATTTTGTTGTTTACTGCAGAGACACAAGTGGATATGTTGCTCAAAACAAATACAAATGCCTGAGAGTACCTTGTGAATTAGAGTTACATGGACTAAGGCTGGGCGATTAATTGAATTTTTGGTTTTTAAATATACATTTTTTTGAAAATAGGATTTTTTTTTTTCCCACCAATGCAATCCTTAGGTTTCTATAGTTCAGAGTGATCTCAGCATGCCCAGGACCGCCATCTTATTTGACAAGTATGTTTTACAGATCCTATTTATCAGGATTCTGTTTATTTTGAATTCAGGTCAGTATTAGAGCAAGGCTGCGATTTTTTTTTTTTTAATTATGAGAATAATGTCAAAATAACACAAGAATAAAGTGTTAATATTAGCAGAATATAGTCGCAAATTAGGAGAATGAAGTAGTAATTTTATAAGAACTCCTGCACAAAATATAACAAAATGGAATGGTGAGCATCTTGGTAAGTTATACTTATCGGTTCTGTTATAAGTTTTACAGATAAGTGACTTCTTACTCTTTTAACACATCAGCATCAAAATGTTATCAGTAGCAGGACTTTGAAACAATTGTGCAAACGACAGTCTATTTCGAAAAAAGAAGAACATGGACTGAGTTGGTTACGTCAGATCTTGATAGCTCTATCAAAGCTTTATCTCATTAAAACATCCGTTTATTTGTGATTTTAAGACAATCATCTGCTAAATTATTCTGCTAATATTGTAACTGTTCTTCTAATTAAAGACAAATTCTTGTAGCCTGGCCCTAGCAATGATTGAAGTAAAAGACACTTTTTGAAAATCGTTTCTGTCATTTGAAATTTCTTTTTTGGAAAATGTATTTTTTATTAAAATCGTAAATTGGTTCCCAAATGAATCGGCTCATCTGAGATTTAATCTTTAAGCCATATCGCCCAGCCTTAACGTAGATGCATACTCACCGATATTCTCTGACAGGACTTGCAGGTTGGACACTCTCACGTCCTTGAATAGCTCTATGCCGTAGACGCAGTCAAAGCCGTCGTACTTCACCATGAAGAGAGAGGGGTTAACGCTGAGTCTGTCCAGCACCGTTCCCTTCCATTTGCTTTGGTTGCCCTTCTCTCGCCAGTTATGCTGAATGCGCAATCCCAGGATGGAGTTGGGGTCCGGCGTCGCCACGTCACTCAGTTCCCCACTGCTCCGCTTTCTGATATCCGACACGGACAGACAACCTTAGATGTTTTCACACAAAAGTGGGATAATTCTGATCTCCAGCTGATAGACTGGTACATTTTAGCATTACTGCGAGGGAGTGTTGTTCACTTCATGTACTGCATGTAAATACAAGAACATGAGTAAGAGATCACATCCTACATGTGTTACCAATTTTTCCTTTTCTGAGAGCATATTATAAGACAATGAAGCATTGTGTGGTTAAATAATTTAGCTAATAGGACATCATGATCTCCTTTTACCCGTTTTCAACATTAGAGGTTTATTAATACTCCCCTAAAATGTTTTTTCTAATTTATTTTTCTAAGCAAACTAAAATTATATTCATACCCCAGCATTACATTAAGATTTGAAACAAAAAATATATCAGAATATATTGGCCAGGATTGTGTACAAAAAAAGGAATTAAGAGTGCACATTAGGTATATATATTTATAAACTTAGAACAAATAACAGAACATCACACAAATATTTAAAAAAGCAAAAAATATTCCAATTGCTGCAATCACAATTTAAACACAATTTAAACTTTCCAGGGTAGTTTTACAAAGTAAAAGGTACAAAGTAAGTTTTACTTTGTACCTTTTATTTGTATGAACATGGGTGGAACTGTTATTTTCTACATCTTGTCTTGTCTGTGTTTTTCACTACTGGAAAACTAAATGATCTTGTTTTAAACACTGAGCAAATTCAGGAAAAAATATATTTGTGTGTGTGTGTGTTTTTGGTGGGTGCTGCGCTGTGTTACGGCTGGTCGAGTCCAACATCTTCTCTGGCATCACATTAAAAGGACATTATAAATTATAAATTATAGATTCCAGTAAAGCCAAAATGAACAAACAAACAAAAAGGAACATATGGCTTTCCAGAATGTATAATAAAACTCCCCTAGGATCCCTTGAAGATGGAGTGGTGCAAGCAAAATTTGTGTTCCTACATCCCATGCTTTCTTTTACACTAGCCACATGGATCCAATCACATTCACATTTGTAGATTAAAGCACACACTGGTAGGCAACTCGGGAGATTGTGCCTTTCCACAGTCTCCTTGTGTGAAACTGGGTTTGCTTGATTTTTTTTTTTTTTTTTTTTTAAAAGGTTCCAAAAGTTTTGATTGTAATAACACATTTTCACACATCATCTTGTCCAATAGTTTCACTTTCACGTACCTGCCCCTTTTCTTGGACATGCCTCTGGAAATTCAAAGATTACTATTTGAAAGAAAAAGAAAGTACTTTAGTTATGTCACCAGGGAGAACAGATAGTCACAGGAGAAGAGGGAAATTTAAATAATCCTAAAAAAAATGGGTTTGACGTGTTGCTCTAAAGACTGATAACTCCATCAACCAATGAGCAGGTATCACTGCCACTTCCTGAGAATGTATTCGGGTGACATAGCTATGGAGGTCACGTCCAAAGATGAGTTAGCTCGCACGCCAGTATAACTGGATGACAAGCCTGCGGCTGTCATGTATTTACATGAATATTTCACATATTAACATTTCATTGCCACGAGGGAAGTCTGAAAAAAAAAAAACATTTAAATACACTTGTATTAGCTCACATTCCTACTGAACTAAACACCGCGCCGTCTGTCTGGTCACTCGTTGTCAATGCAGATGTTACTGAAGGTAAAGCATAGGCGTTCAGTCAGCCATATCTATCTGCTTACCGGTCTCACTGACAAGCTAACAAGCAGTAGCAACAAATGGATGTTTATTACGTCCATATTCTAAGTGTGGAACACGGCTTAATTACCTTTAAGCAGATTTCATGTCAGTACTGTTCGGTTTGTATGGCGGATAAATGTTGCCACACGCCAACCCGCCCGCGTAAATCTCGCGAAACCTATGGAAAAACTGGAGTTAGCCGAGGCTGGTTGGTCGTGGGGGGGAGGAGACTCTAGTTCCCAGCAAGCCTTAAGGTTGCCATGACGGCAGGGAAAAACGTAAGCAAATTCGCGGGGAATTGTGGGTATTGATGTTTCTAAATGCCATCACTTGCTGGATAAGTTTCTAATGTTTTGATTTGTAAATGCAGCAAAGTTTATGTCAAAACTAGAGTCTGTGTAGCTTTTTTTTCTTTTTTCTTTTTTTTACAAACTGTGACATTACCTGACATTGATAACTTCGCATTCACATTCACATTGTCACACTTATAATTCACATGGACAATGATAATTTGAAAATATTTTCCGACAGACGTTTTATTCTTTTTCCTTTTATTATTTTTTTAAAGAAAATATATTGTGTACAGTATATTAATACCAGAACAATCAGACATATTGCTTAGTTGCATCATACTAGATTGTAGGGAGAGCTATTACCAGCAGAGGGCAGCAGAGGTTTGATTATTATTATTTTTTGTTTTATCAGTTTGGTTAGAACTTAGGAAACATGGGCACTTCATATCCCAGCACTCTTTGCACTACTATACTACATAGGCCCAGTTTTGTAATGAAGTAGACATTCCCTTACTGAATTAGTGTGCATTTAAGAAACATTTTATACTGTGAACTGTTACTCTTGTGTGTATATTAGCTGTCGTCTGAGGTAGTTTGTCCCTATGGAACCTCTTATTCACCAGTCATTTGCATCCAAGACTTGTTCTTTGCATTGAAGGGCATTTAGCACATTAATCATTTGTCTAATTTTGATCAATCACCTGCTAGAGCTTCCCATTTACCTTGAGGAAGATTAATAAATATGTCCTAGTAAAAGCCTGTGCAAGGATCAACATTTTTTGTGTAATGTAGATCCACATACATGTACATCTGAATAAGTTAGAATGTTAATGAAAATCTCATTTTAGAAGCTAATTTCACTAAATGAAATAACATACACAGATTTTCTCCAGCCTTTATTTCTGACAATTATTTTTGATATGACATTTTTGATTTTTTTTTTTTTTTTGCGAAAACATGACTTAGGCCATTATTTTAGGCAGAGACATGCAACTCTATGAAGTATATAACAATGATGCCAAATCTCAAACTACCACGGCCTAAGAAGTTCCCATACGCAGTTAAAACATTCAATTCGAGATTACCACAATTGGTTAATTGTTTTTGGACCTGGGTTTACTTGTAACAGAGAAATATACATCTGAAAGTGCAAATTTTTTCATTGACCTCCACAATATATGATTGAAAATAACAGATTTTCACAAGCTCTATCCATGATCTACTTTTGCTATTTTTCTTATGTTTTTCATAAGAAATTAATACATTCTAATAACTTCTCCTCACCCACTCTCTGTTGGAATTTAATGTATTTTTGCAGACCTTATATGTAACTTTTAAAGGTAGCAAAGACTTTACAGTAGAAGAAAAATTAGATTTGAAATACAGAACAATTTGTCCGTTTTGCCTTTGGTAGTAGAAAAAGTACCAAGTAAAGTTATTTTGTCTAATTTTCATTCAGCACTTTCTCAATCCACTGCCTGAAAGAGTCAACACGTGTGTAAACATCAGGAGTCCTCAGGTCTCCACATCGACGCCCGGAGAAGGAGACAACACCCGCTGAAGCTCCGTCACACACCAAGGGGCCTCCTGAATCCCCCTGCAAAATAGCAATTCAAGAAATATTAACAATTACTAGGTTATTTTAAAGTTTGGCCACTGTGATATTTGTTTCTACTTTGTATTTTGACCTGCCTTACCGAGCAGAAGCCTTGTATGTTCCGTGAACCCATGGAACAGACCATCGATCTGGCTATGGGAACTTCTCTCCATCTTCTCTGACATGTAAGTGGTGACATAACTGTGACATTGACCTCCTGAAGCCTGTTTGCCAGCGTCTTGTTGTCCGCTATATCCCCCCAACCTGCTGTGATGCAACGACGTCCCGTTCTGAGGCGACCAGACTTCAGAGAGATCAACTGCACTTCTTTAGTAAGATTTGCCCTGCTGCTAAGCTGAGGAATTATGAAAAGAAAACAAACAATAGCAGAATTAGAGGTTAATGCTAATTCAGTTGTGTGTAGAAAGAAACAAGATTTACAGATTTAGAATGTAATATATTTGACCCAACCTTCAACAGCATGATGTCATTTGCAAGCTCAGTGTAGTTTGGATGGGGAAAGGATCTGAGAACACGAAGGCTCTGCTTTGCTGGCTCATTGGCTTCCAGTGTATCTGCTCCAAGCACAACTGTGTATGGTCTAGAAGTTACAGAATTGCACAAGTTGCGTGCATTACAAAAAAAAAAAAAACATGACTTCAAACAAAATACAAAAACTGTAGTCTAATTTATTGTCAGTGAGAAGGAAAACTAAGTAGGGGTTCACTGATTGCAATTTTCTGGATTACCGATCCTTCGAAAGGCTGACCTGTCGATTCTGAATTTGGTTAATACCAATTAGTTTTGTCTGAAATGTTACTAAATATAGCAAGAAAGTTGGTAAAAGTGAGGTGACTACTGATAACTGCAAACATGCAGACATGACCTGGTGGGCCGGTCTATTAGTCAAACTTCTCTCAAGGGAGAATAAAAGTTGACAGTGATTGATTTTTAGACCTTTGCTGAGGTAGATAAGATCAGGGGATATGATCAGCTTCTCATGTGAGCATCAGCCGATCACCAATCTTCTTAATTGAAGGAAATTGGCACCGATAAATTGGCTGGCCCATAAACAGACGCACCCGTAAAAAGGAGATTGTTTTTTTTCTTAAAAAGTATGTAGGTACTTATGTTCAACTGTGTTTATTTTTATGTGTATATTATGAGGGCTTTTTTTTCTGCTTTCATCAAAGCCATAAATTAAAATTTATTTTCTGGAGATCTATAGATTTCTTGTAATTTTTAATCTAGCAAAAATGATACTTGCAGGCAAAGTTTAACTTTTGTTCTACACTATGTGTAAGAAATGGTGAACATTATTACCTTTCTCCCCAGAATCTTATTTCTGGGATAAATTCTTGAAAGGTTTCTGGTTTTCTTATTGTCAAAGAATTATTTTGAATTTCTTAGATTTGTAGCAAAACTTACACTATTAAGTCGCAATGTGCTGCTGTGAGCACAAAATCCTCTCTTAGGAGCACGCCGCCGCAGATATGTCGACGTTGGATTTGCAGTGAGACCATGTACGGCCGCGAGTGGGGGACAGCATCTCTGCCACCAACAATCTGAGTGCCTTCAGCTCCTGCAATTAAAAAAAAAAAAAAAAACTCTACAATTCTGCATTTTGTATCCTGGAGCTGGTTGCATGACTGCAACTAGCTTTAGCATAAAGGTGTTGTGGATTACCCTGGAATGCACAGAGCAGCAGCAGTATGAATCTGAAGGTCATGATGTCCTGTGAAACCCTTACTTTACTCTCTTAGCTTTATAGCATTTTAAGAATCGGAAGAAAAGACAACTTCCTTATTTGCAGCTTATTTGCCAACAAGGTGGTAATGTTTCTGTTAGGTTGGTGAAATGACAAAAGACACCTTACAAAATTTCTGAAGCAGGTTTCAAAATAGGATTTTAAAACCGAAGTACAAAAAGAAAAAAATAGTAGAGGGAGAAAATGACCTTTTCTGTGCTAGTGGTTTGTTTTAATACACACATCCTCTTTAGACGGCTAAACAATTTCCTTTTTTCAGCTTGTTGCATCAAAGTTTGGTTGAAAAAACTGTGAGGAAAGAATGTGACTTAATGCCACTTCGCTTTTCCGATTAACTTCTCAGCGGCAAAAAATAAAATAAAAAATGCTTTTTCCTCAGCAAAACTGCTTTTAGTAATGTAGTCATTTTCACTGCGCATATAAAGAAACTGCAATTACTTTCAGAATGCTTTGCAAAGGAAAAGCTCCTCAACATGAGAAAATTTGAAATTAGCTAGAGTGAAATATAAAAATTGATCCTTGGCGTTGATCCTTGGCGTCAGAGAATTGTGGTCCTCTCAGATGGTCAATGACTCAGGTTATTTTTCAACTACTAAAAGCAGGAAAAAGCTTTCCCAAATCTGTATTTTTTTTTTTTAAACAAAATCCCCCCAAAATTCATCACGTGTCTTCCTGAACAGGCAGTTACTATAAGGCTGTCATTTCTCATGAAATCTCTGTAATTGAAAACTAAATAAAAGTGTAAAATATCCATAACTCTTAACTAAGCTATGATTTTACACTTTAAAATTGAACCAATGTTTGGCATATATGTAAGTGAGGCTGAAGTGGCGAATATTATACTAAATCAACTTTTTTTAAGCTTTTACTACATTACAATGTTATTTCCTTGTGAAAAATCTTCTCAGATTATTGCTGCAATTCATTTGATTTCCAGTTGAAAAATCATGTAATCTCCTATGGCAGCTATTCATTTGTTCATGCAAATCCCCGCCTATTTACTGACATTTTGAAGCTTCAGTCTGCAGTCGAGCTCCATCCTCAGAGCACCGCTCCCCCCTGAGCTCCGCCAGCCTAACAGCAGCAGCAATTAGAGAACCTCTGGTCTGACTGCGACTGTGCGCTTGTCATGCATTCTACTTCTCAGTTCAAATCTCCTAAAAACGGTTGAAATCTTGGAGAAGCATTGCTGTGCGACGTTTTGAAAGTTAAGAGTGAGAAATGGAAGGAGCACCAAATGCAGCGATTATGCAAAGTCAAATTTATTTTAAATTACTTTTGTTATATACAGCATTCCCATATCAAACAAAGGTAATAGAGTTACTTGCTTGTGCTATAAACTAGAAAATATTTAAGACCTCCAACCCGTTCAAATGCATTTATAAGATAAAATTAATGGGCAACAAAGTTTAATTCTAATTGACAAAAACATCACAAAGGGTATAATTTTTGTGTTTAACACATTTACTTAAATTATATTGATAGCATATTTTTTCAAAAAGATTATGTCTTTAGTTGCATCCTGCGACATTTTACTTTATGTCGCAGTTCTGCCACCAGCTGTCAGAGGCATGGAAATGAAATGAACAACTCCCTGAGCAGGAAGACCTTCAGTAAAAGGTTTGCTACACACATTTCTTTGTTTTCACAATGTTGTTGATCCATTGAAGATATTTGGATATGTCTGTGTAGACGTTGGGTACATCTGGGTAGTTGCAGTTTAAATTTTTGTTGAATGACACAACACCAACAGCTACCCCGTTGCACACCAGTGGACCACCGGAATCACCCTGTAAAAATATTAGAGTTTTATTTTTAAATTGACAAAATTAGTTTAGACTATATAAAGAGCAGTAACACTTACCTGACAAAATCCTTCGTCTGTGTTGTATCCACCAGCACAGATCACATTAGAAGGAAATTCATTCCACCATTTCTCCCGACAGAGTTGTGGATTTATGATTGACACATTCACCACTCTCAGGTCATCCACCATATGACGGTAGGTCTCAGTTTTACCCCATCCAGCTACAGAGCAGATCTGACCATCTCTAAGGTTTGCATTGGAAGACGATGGAAGTGGAATTATTTTCACAATGTTATTTAGTGGAGATTTCCTGGACAACTGAAGATGTACAAACAACAAGAAATATTAGCACACCTTTTTTTTTTTAACACTATCTCCAATAAATCTATATAATTTATATGAATCAGTGAGCACTACATGTCACAACGCATGATATTTGTATCAATATATACTTACTTTAAGGAGCATGATGTCATCACCACGGTCAACAGATTCATAAGTTGGATATTTGCAGATGTATTCAATATCCACTGGGCTCATGTTCCTCTTTGATAGCTTGTGGGTTCCCAGAACAACATGCACAAGTTCACTGAAGAATTAAATATTAAAATTCTTATGGTCATCAGGCATAATTGTTATGGTCATTTTATGACTATTTCAATGCTCATCATTCAGAAGCAGACATAGATGAAGAACTTACTCATTAGCACAGTGTGCAGCAGTGATTACAAAGTCCTCACTCACCAGAAATCCTCCACACACATGACTATTATGGTTTTGCACTGAGACCATGTACTGCATTGAGTTCTCGGGTGCCTTTTCCCCATTTATGATGTCACTCCCATGGACTACAATCACCAATGTAGTAAAAAAAAATCAGCTTAGGAATATTTTAGTTAAAAAGTAAAAGGCAGAAGATTTCTTACCATTTTGTCCAAGAGATGTCACAATGTGGAAAAGCAGTAATCTACCCAGGCCGTGCATGGTGCTAGCTCTTGTGGGTTGTGCTTGTGATGCTGAGGTTTTTATAGCATGTTGCTCCACTAGCTAGCGTCATTATCTAAAATCAAGATCATTATCTTTAGCACATATGCCAGTAAATAAATGTGAAAAAAAAAAAAAAAAATCTAAAAGTTTCCTACTCCTATCTATACAATCAATAGATCCCAATCACTGACGTTTCAGATAAAAAACATAGTACTTCCAGAGTGAGTCTCTATTGGATGGAAACTTACACAACTCAGTCTTAATGGCACTTAGTACATTTAAAATTACCTTTCAGTTTTACTTCTGTATTAAAAAACTTTCAGCTTCTTGATATTTATTCTTTAGTGAAATTTGGCACATACAGGCTTCCATATAAAACTGCTTTACTATGTTACATTACAGTTTTCTGCCGCATGCTGAAAAATGTTTTCAGCATTTTATGAATTGGCTTGTGTAGTCATTCATTTGCTTTTGATTATATGGGAACTGGACAGCAGGTACATCTGAACATCTCATCTCACCACAATGAACCCATTGTTATTGTTTTGTGTACTTTTGGCCTTGGATTATGAGTCCAACACAACACATGTTAAATATGTGTTAAAATGGACACATGTATTGGTTTTAAAAAAGGACTATTTGAAAAAGATAGTCACGTACTCACTTAGAGTCACCAACAGGTGGCAGTGTAGTAATGAGGACATGTCCTGCCTTCAGATTTTTGCTGGATTTTCCGAGATGGTTAAAAATAATTCAAGATGCCATATCTATCCGTCCCATGTTTGTATCTTTTATATGCTGAATGGAAATCGCAAACACATATTTGTTCTACTGGGAAACATTGTGAGAAGAACAACCAGGCGACAAATTTCTTTCCCTATTAACCAATAGTTTGGAGATAAAATTAAGTTGAAGTTGTTTTCTGTCTGATTGCTATTCATTCGTCTGCCTGTGTTCTTATTCAACAGAGTATAGAAAAGTGTAAGGATGACAGGGGGGTTACCAAACCATAAGTTAACTTCCTTTCTCAACACAAAGTGTGTTGAGAAAGGAAGTTCACTAGAAAACAACTAGCTCCTTCATAAGAGGAGCAAAGACCAGAGATATAAGCTGCATTTCCATCACAAATGTGTGCAAAACATTGTTTATATCACGCCAATATAAAAAAATAAAATAAAAAATAAAAAGATTCCATCAAATTTCTCATTTAATAAAAAGGTACTCTTTAGTTTTGGTTTCTATAGCATCAAGAAGAACTGTAGTGCATCTTTCGCTCTGCACTGTGCCTTAAACCTTTGTGGAATAAAGTTTAAATTCAAAATTTTTGAAATTCTTGGACAAAAAAAGTTATTTACAACAGAAAAACTGTGCATATCATTTACACACTAGGTATGTACATATATTTATGTAATATGATCAAAAAACTTAAGTGGGATTTAGCTGTATTGGAGCATTTAGTCGTAAAGGGGTCTGAGGATATCTATAGTTATGAAAGAAGCATCATTGCCATAGGAAGGAAGTCCTGAACATAAGCATCTGATATAAGTTTCTCTGCATAATGGTTGGACTAAACCTAAAATAAAAAGCTCTTTCATCTGCAGGAAGCTCAAAGTAGAGGATCTGCAGTTTTGCATCAAAAGGAGTCAGTTTAGGTGGTTTGGGCATCTGATCAGGATTCCTCCTGGGCATCTCCCTTTGGAGTTTCCAGATGTTCCGCCATGAGAATGTCCCGGGGCAGAACTGACTCCATAGACCGCATATACAGTATATTACTGCCGTTAAATATGTACTTATATGTTGAGAAATAACAAAAATAACTCACTTTTAGCAACTGATTGCATTTTGCTTTGCTTTATTTCATAATTGTGTTGAATACAGAAGTTGACAAAGGAAATGACATGAGACAAATAACATTTTGAGCAGGAAGACCTTCTGCAATAAGGCCATGGCACACATTTCTTTTTTTTCACAATGTTGTTGATCCATTGAAGATATTTGGATATGTCTGTGTAGACGTTGGGTACCTCTGGGTAGTTGCAGTTTGAATTTTTGTTGAATGACACAACACCAACAGCTACCCCGTTGCACACCAGTGGACCACCGGAATCACCCTGTAAAAATATTAGGTTTTTTTGTACATTGACCAAATTATTTTAGACTATATGAAGAGCAGTAACACTTACCTGACAAAATCCTTTGGTTGTGTTGTATCCACCAGCACAGATCACATTAGAAGGAAATCCATTCCCCAATTTCTCCCGACAGAGTTGTGGATTTATGATTGACACATTCACCACTCTCAGGTCATCCACCATATGACGGTAGGTCTCAGTTTTACCCCATCCAGCTACAGAGCAGATCTGACCATCTCTAAGGTTTGCATTGGAAGACGATGGAAGTGGAATTATTTTCACAATGTTATTTGGCGGAGCGTTCCTGGACAACTGAAGATGTACAAACGACAAGAAATATTAGCACACCTTTTTTTTTAACACTATCTCCAATAAATCTATATAATTTATATGAATCAGTGTGCACTACATGTCACAATGCATATTATTTGTATTAATATATACTTACTCTAAGGAGCATGATGTCATCACCAAGTCCAACAGATACATAAGTTGGATATTTGCAGATGTATTCAATATCCACTGGGCTCATGTTCCTCTTTGATAGCTTGTGGGTTTCCAGAACAACATGCACAAGTTCACTGAAGCATTAGATATTTAAATACTTATGGTCATCAGTGACAGTTTTTATGGTAATTTTGTGAGAATTTTTACGAACATCATTCAGAAGCGGACATAGATGAAGAACCTACGCATTAGCACAGTGTGCAGCAGTGATTACAAAGTCCTCACTCACCAGAAATCCTCCACACACATGACCATTATGGTTTTGCACTGAGACCATGTACTGCATTGAGTTCTCGGGTGCCTTTTCCCCATGTATGATGTCAGAAAAAAAAAAAATCAGTTTAGAAATATTTTAATTAGAGAGTAAAAGGTGCATGGTGCTAGCTCTTGTGGGTTGTGCTTGTGATGCTGAGGTTTTTATAGCATATTGCTACACTAGCTAGCGTCATTATCTAAAATCTAAATAATTTTCTTTACCACATAAGCCACAAATTAAATGTGAAAAAAATATACATATATGTCAGTTTCCTGCTCTTATCTAAACAATCAATAGACCTGATGAATAGACTTGATGTTTCAGATAGAGTCTTAGTCAGTTCTTCTGACTAAGACAGTGGGAGGCAGTGGAAACTTAGATAACTCAGTCTTCATGCCACTTAGTAACATTTCAAATTACCTTTTAGTTTTACTTCTGTATTAACAAAACTATGTATGTAAGTACACCCTTAGAGTCAGGTGGCAGTGTAGTAATGAGGACGTATCCTGCCTTCTCTGTCAGATTTTTGCTGGACCTTCCTTGATGGTTAAAATACTTCAAGATGTCATATTATCCATCCTATGTTTGTATCTTTTAAATTCTGAATGGAAATCACAAACACGTATCTGTTTTATCAAGAGACATTGTGGGAAGAACAGCCAGGTGACAAATTTATCTCCCTTAACCAATAGTGTGTAGATAAAATCAAGTTGAAGCTGTTTCCTGTCTGATTGCTGTTCATTTATCTGTCTGTGTTCTCATTCAACAATAGTATAGGAAAGTATAAGGATGACGAGGGGTTACAAACCCATAAGTTAACCCCCTGTCTCAAAACAAAGTATGTCATTTTAAAGATAGCTCACAATCTGAGCCATCTTTAAAATAGCTTCATGTGACCCAGAAGACAAGCCCAAGAAAACAGCTAGTTCCTTCATAAGAGGAATAAAGGACCAGAAATATAAGCTGCATTAAGAATGCATTAAGAATGCAGCTTATATGTATGCGAAACATTGTCTATATTCTTTGAACATAGACAATAGTCCCTCATTTCATAAAAAAGGATATTCTAGTTTTTGTTGAACTCTAATGCATCTCCCACTCTGTACTATGCCTCTCACTGTGCTAGATGTTAAGTCTTTGTGGAATAAAGTTTAAATTCTACATTTTTGAAATTGTTGGACAAAATCAAAAGAATCAAAGTTATTTACAAACAGAAAAAAATTACACCTACTATATACACACACCAGGTCGGTACATATATTTCTGTAATGTGATCAAAAAAACTTTAGTGGGGTTCAGCTGTAATGTAATCAGGCCATGCATGATGTCAGACTACTGGAACAAGTAATCGTAAAGGGGTCTGAGGATATCTATAGTTAAGAAGGAAGGAGGTCATGAATACAAGCTTCTGATATAAGTTTCTCTGTAGAATGGTTGGATTAAACCTTAGAAATATGAGGTGCTCTGTCATCTATGGTCTCTTGACGAGACTGCCTTGGGAAGGCTGAACATCTTCAGTCAGAAGTTTCTTCAGGTTCAGTGTGGTACAGACCGCTTCAGGAGATCTTTCTTGCCAACAGCCATCACCATCTTCAATGGCTCTTTGAAGAATCTTGATGAGCTACAGCATGTAATTTCCCTTTGGGATTAATAAGTATTTTTGAATTGAATTGAAACAGCAAATTTAATTACAACCGTTCTAAGGTATAATGTATATCTACACCTTAGAAACACATTTTATATATGTTTCTGTTGATATATAAAAAAGAGTGCGTATCTTTTGATTACATTTTGCTTTATTTAACAAATTCGTTGAACGCCAGAAGCTGACAGAGGCATTGAAATAAGAAGAACAACTCCCTGACCTTCAGTAAAAGGTTTGCTACCCACATTTCTTTGTTTTCACAATGTTGTTGATCCATTGAAGATATTTGGATATGTCTGTGTAGACGTTGGGTACATCTGGGTAGTCGCAGTTTAAATTTTTGTTGAATGACACAACACCAACAGCTACCCCGTTGCACACCAGTGGACCACCGGAATCACCCTGTAAAAATATTAGAGTTTTATTTTTAAATTGACAAAATTATTTTAGACTATATAAAGAGCAGTAACACCTACCTGACAAAATCCTTTGTCTGTGTTGTATCCACCAGCACAGATCACATTAGAAGGAAATTCGTCCCCCCATTCCTTCCGACAGAGTTGTGGATTTATGATTGACACATTCACCACTCTCAGGTCATCCACCATATGATGGTAGGTCCCAGTTTTACCCCATCCAGCCACAGAGCAGATCTGACCATCGTTGAGGTTTGCATTGGAAGGTGTTGGAAGTGGAATTATTTTCACCCTGTTACTTAGCGGAAATTTCCTGGACAACTGAAGATGTGCAAAATAACAAATACTAACTTAGATCTTTTTAAAACTACCTCCACATTAAATCAATAAAATACACATAAATAGGTGTGAATCAAATGTCACATTTAATATTAATATATACTTACTTTAAGGAGCATGATGTCATCACCAAGTCCAACAGATTTATAAGTTGGGTATCTACAGAAGTATTCAATATTCACTGGGCTCATGTTCCTCTTCGATAGCTTGTGGGTTCCCAGAACAACTTGCACAGGTTCACTGAAGCGTTAAATGTTAAAATTCTTATGAGGGGACATTTTTATAGTCATCATTCAGAAACAGACATAGAAGAGGAACTCACTCTTCAGCACAGTGTGCAGCAGTGACCACAATGTCCTGGCTGACCAGAAATCCTCCACACATATGACCAAATTTATTTTGCACTGAGACCATGTACTGCATCGAGTTGGCTGGGGCTTTTTCCCCATGTATGATGTCACTCCCCTGGACTGAAAATACAGACAAAGATTAGCAATTGGTTCAGTGAGACAGTTGGAGAAAGACAATCGGATCGTCTCTTACCAGTTTGTCCAAGACATGCTAGAACATTGAAAAACAGAAATGTAGACAAACGGTGCATGATGCCAGCAGATCCAACTTGTGGTAAAAGTATTGTTTATCTGGGTCTTTTATACAGGTGTTTGGTTAACAGGGAGTCATTATCTACAGCAATCTGTTTTTTTATACCCACATCCGTCAAAGTAAGCCGCTTTCAACCAGTGTCATCATTTTTAGCCCTCACCAATCTGAGTCAAGTTTGACTCAAACTGAATGAGTTTCTTGCAATCTGTTACATTCATGAGATTATCATCTTTGCTACTTTGCTTAGAACTTTTCTCCCACTTAAGTCACAGCTGATTCCTTTGGACTCTGTTAATTTCAAACAGAACCAATTTCTTAGGTTCACACAAATACATTTGTGGTCTAGACTATCCCAACCCAAATTATACTTCTATATAATTATTAAATAAAGCTATGTCATTTATTTCACCACTAATTAATCAACCTAATTACAAACCTGACATAACTTTCTTTTTTCTCATGGACATTTTTTTATTATTATTAAACATTCAAAAAGCCAATAAGCTCATTCTATCTGTCAACCAATTGATTCAAAATAGAAATGATCATCTATCAAACTAACACGTCTTTATCTGCATTTGTTGAATAAAAATATTATGAACCAAACTAACATAAATACACAAACTAATTACCTTGACTGATTAGACCAAAGGGGGTAAAATGAAAGGGAAATGCTCATTAGCCTTTTTAGTATTATTGATGAAGCCCAAATAACAATGTATGATATTTAATCAGAATTTCATGAAATCTTGCATGAAAATATCTTGAATTAATTATTTCTTAATGTGTCAACTATTTACTTTCACCTTATGGCTTTTGCTACTTGGTAAATAAGATAAATAAAACTTTAGGACTTAAGAATACAGAGATAAAAAGAAAGGGGGAAGGGAAGGGAGAAGTGTGAGGGAAGAGTATGAAAGGAAAGGCAAAAGGGAGAGAAATAAGCATAAAGAGAACACAAATCAACACCTTAAAGTCTGTCTCTAAACCTGCAGAGAAAAAAAAGACAAAACAAACCAAGGAAACGACAACAAGCAATATTTACATAATGATAAGAATTATAACATCATTGGAAAGTAGATGGTAATAACAAGACATATTTAGTGGCAACTGCAGCCCAACTGTGTATCTGACAAGCATCTGAATCTGAACACTTGTGTTTTCTTTGCATTATTAACTTATCTGCTTTAAGATAAGAAAGGAGGGGTTTAAAGTTATCTCTCTTTTACGTATGTTCCCTCCCAGTTGGAAACTAGTAGTGAAACAGAATTTTTTTATGTCACTTTCATGCATGTGTCAGTTCTAGCCTTTTCGACTTTCAGGTCTTTTCTTCCTAACCTGCTCGTCATTTATTTAGAACATTGTAGGCCAAAGGCTAAGAATATTGTAAAATAGTCTTTAAAAGTATCTTCTGAAATCACACCATTGTCAAAAGAGGATGTAAAATGCTTTAAGACCCAAAAGCTCCGGACAATGCAGGACGAATGGTAAAAGTGTCCTGCATTGAAAGAAATTGTGGAAAAATCATGTAAAGGATGGCTTTATAATCGTAAAGCACATTTGGAAGCGTGCCCCCCAAATAATCTCCTACCTGACTATCTCTGGCAGTAGAAATCTATTGTAAAAATAGAGGAGTAGGATGAACCATCATAAAAGGACAAACCTCTGTGAAGCATCTACATTACAACGAAATTTATAGAGTGCTGCACTATGGGACAGTGCAGAGATCCAAATATCACTCCAAAAAACAGGAAGAAGAGTGGCAGTAGCTGGGTGCTACACTATACTGTGTCCAAGACTATGTTGCCCTCTATGCTATAGCACATATTCTGCAGTGTATGGGAACAGAAGCGTAGACCTGACACTATTACTTAGGGCAGGTGTGTCCAACTCAAGTCCACAACAGCCGCTGTCCAACATGTTTTTGATGTGTTTCTGCCACACTATGGAAGATTTAAGTTCTGCAGAACCCTGCTAATGAGCCATTCAATAGATCTATGTGTGCTGAAACAGAAAAGCATCTAAAAATGCAGGATACAGGTCCATGAGGACTTACTCTGAATACCTTTTACCTGGAGGGTGCATTGGTGTACTTGCAAATCCATACAGTAGAGCTGTATTCAGAACACTTCCTGCCAGGATCTTCAATCAAGGCTATATTACACTGGAATCCTTCCGACTACGGGATGTAAACTAAAAAGTATTTTTTGTGCCAGGAATTGCAGATTTCTATTTGAAAAATCATGGACTATTTTCCTTCCTCTTCATAACAGAGGTAACGATGTGGATTTACTTGAGTCATCCTAGCTATAACATGGACTTCAGCAGTATGTGTTGCAGATACCTCCCACCATGACTCAAATCAGTAACAGAAACAGCACACCCTTAACGCTGTGAAGAAGTTATTTTGTTTATGGTGTTTGAAAATAAAAGAGACAGCTGATGATATTTGATACTGTTTTGTTTTATTCAGCTAAAGAGCTGAAGCTGACGACATCGCCCTAGATAGAATACACAACTTCACCACCCACACACCATGAGCTGGAACAATGCTTCATTCTACAGGTTTGCACAGCCACATTTCTTTTCCTTCAAAGCGCAGTTGAGCCACTCATGATATATAGAAATGTCTGTGTAGATGTTGGGTGAATTTGGGTAGGTGCAGTTGGAATTTCTGTTGAATGACACGATGCCAACAGCTTCCCCGTCACACACCAGAGGGCCACCGGAATCGCCCTGTGAAGATGAGGAGATTTTGTACATTTGTTTGATATCTGTCACTATGGAAGACTTTTTCTGCCTTAATCCAACATCACACATTTTCAGTCTGAAAGCAGGATTTCGTGTTTTTTGTTCTCAAAATTTTTAATACTTTTGATTACATTTTTATTTTGAAAGCAGGACTTCATATCTTTCATCTCAAAACTTGTAATGATTGCACTCATAACTTCTCCTCACGCTCACAGTTAGTCTCTGCTTGGAGTAAATCTTCGCTTGCAAAACTGCTTGCTTGGTGGAATTTTTCTGCCATAATCCAAGACCACACATTTTCAGTCTGAAAACAGGATTTCATGTCTATTGTTCTCAAAACCTTTAATACTTTTGCTTACATTTTCATTTTGAAAATAGGACTTCATGTCTTTTTTTTTTCAAAAGTTCAGATTTAGTTCACAGAGTCTGAACTTTTTCTCACGCTCAGTCTTAGTCTCTGCTCGCTTTTGTAAACACCTTTTGGGATAGTCGCCTGGCAACCTCTCAGCCAATAGCATGAAAGTGTTGTGCTGGGTGCATTTGTTTCCTTGTAGCAGGCTTGCCTGTGTGGCTACCATCGATTGTAGATTGTTGCACAGGCAACTGTGCCAAAATGCATTTCCAAAAGTGAGCAGAGAGTCTGAGCAGAGACTAAGTTTTGAGTACAAGAGTTACAAGTTGTGAGGTGAAAGACATGAAGTCCTGCTTTCAAAATGTGAATGTAAGCAAAAGTATTAAAGGTTCTGAGAACAAAAGATATGACATACTGCTTTCAGTCTGAAAATGTGTGTTCTTGTATGATCGCAGAAAACATATCCGAAGCGAACAAAAGGCTTTTCGAGAGAAGATTTGCTCCGAGCAGTAACTAAGTCTGAGTGCAAGGAGAAGTTTTGAGTACAATAATTACAAGTTTGAGAAGAAAGATATGAAGTCCTGCTTTCAAACTGAAAATATGTGCTCTGGGATTGTGGCAGAAAAAATCCTCCATATGTTATCTTATGTTTAGACTATTAATATACAGAAAGTACAAAAGATGTACCTGACAGAATCCTTTTGTGGTTTCATATCCACCAGCACAGATCACATTGGGTGGAAGAGTATTATCCCATTCCTTCTGACAGACTTGTGAATTTATGATTGACACCTGTGCAACTCTCAGATCATCGCTGAACATGTTGCTTTCTGTTTTACCCCATCCGGCGACCATGCATATCTGATTTTCTTGTAAGATTCTGTCAGAATTTGGAATTGGAATTGTCTTCACAGTGTTGTTCATGGAGACTTTCTCAGAGAGCTGAAAAGGCAAAAATAGAAGGAAAAAAACATTACAAATTTTATGTTTTTTCCTCATCTGTAATTCCATGATTATAAATAGCATGTACTTCTATAATGCTTAAACTAATCTAGAGAACTCCAAAATTCTCCTCTCTACAATAACAGCGTCATAATTTTCTTCAAAATACCTGCAAAGCTGATGAACTGAGTCTGAATTTTCACAATTAATCATTTGCACATCACATTAATCTTCTACTAAGTTTAATTGGTGAGTGAATTGTGTAAGTAGTTAAACTTCTCTAAACACTACAATGGCACTCTTCTTCCTTTATCTTACTCCAGAATATTTACACACGCTAAATATGCATAACAACATTTAGTATGTCTGTAATGTATTGGTTAGAAATGTTAAAATTAGTTATAATGCTGTAATCATATTAGATTATCAATTTTTGTTTCCCATTATTTATCAAGATGACATATTTTGGAATATTTTGTGTGGGTTGATACAAAAGTCAATATGGGATTTGGGGGAAAAAAATTAAATAAAATTATTAATACTTGTAGTAGAGCTGCTACTTGCTAGTACAACTGCTAGTGATAATACTTAAGTTGTATTTATGGTGCAGGACAACTGATTTACGCTTAATAATAGTATGTTTGTACAAATGTAATATCTAAGAAAAACACTTTCAACATAAGTGTGGCAATATTAACAACTGATGAGTTTCTACACAGTAATCATACTAACACTTGTGTTACGGACCTTTCATAAGCACATACTTACTTTAAGCAGCATAATGTCATTGCCAAGTCCAACTTGCCGGAAAGTTGGGAATACGCAGCTGTACTGAATATTTATTTTTTTTATGTTTGAACTTCTGATATTCTGATTTCCCACGACAACCAGATTGGGTGTACTGAAAGTATTAACAGTAAGTAGGTTATTACATACATTTGCAACAAATTAACTCTACTATTAGTAGGGTTAGGGTTAGGTGAGCAATATTGGACTCACGGAATATTGCAGTGTGCAGCAGTGAGCACAAAGTCCTCACTGATCAGAAATCCTCCACATGCATGATGTCCATTGCTTTGCACTGAGACCATGTACTGCATTGAGTTTACAGGAGCCTTATCCCCATTTATGATGCGACTTGCATGAACTAAAGAAGTAGGTGGAGGACAAAACCAGTTCAGAGGCTTGCTTAGTTATTTATGAATAACAATATGTGGATTTCTTACCCGTTTGACAGAGAAATGTCAGCACAAGGAGATGCAGGAATTTCTTCAGTATGAACATGTTGCCAGCAAATCAAGCTTGTTCTAGCTGTGCTGTAGTTTGTCAAGCTGACCTTTTTAAATCGCAGTGTAATAGCACATGCTATTATCTATGGAAATCTATATTAGCTTCACATCTTACCACATCCCCCTTGAATGTACATTTTAGCTTGGCAACTAGAATTATCTTTTACAATCTTTGAATTCTCAGAAGTCACTGTACTACGAACACGAGAAACATTTCTCACCAGCCATCTCCATATCTTTAAACATGAGATATGCCCTGGTTTACTCTAATTTCCTGTTCCCTTTCATTGTACTTTCATTTTTCTTGTGAACAAGAAAAATGAAAGTAGTATGCTTAGGAGCATTTTTAAATGCTACTAAGTTAAAGTGATGTTATTTGAAAATCTTGAGTTTTTGATTGAAATGCAACACAATTTTCATCAGATACAGTTACATTACCAGTAGTGGCCGGGACTATGGTGATATTTAGTCACTTACAGTAAGTGGATAACTTTGTGGAAACAATGTACTAACGAAAGTAGATTTACTGCACCATTTTTTTCCCCTTCAACTTGAAAACAATTACTTATGAAGGAAAGTTATTCTTAGTTGACAACAATTTCTGGATACTTCTGGAAAATCACTTTTTAACCAAAATTGCAGCAGACAGAAACATTTAATTGTTTCTAGAGAGACTTCCGGTCTGTCAATGAGATTCATTGTTTGAATATTTTCTTCTCAGGCTATTGTGCCATTTTGAGGTGATGTAAACAGAAAACAGTAAATATTGTCACTGAAACTACTTTCTACTATTCCAATGTGCTTACATTACCTACTGTAAAAATATTGGTTAATAAGATTTTTTATTTTTTTTATATATCTAAAAATAATAATAAAAAAAAACATTTCTTTATGTTGACTTCAGAAAATGTGTCATGATGTTTAGAAAAATAATTTGACATCTTTCACTGAAAAACATAGCTATTTTATTTTCTTTCACTCAATGTATCAATGTAGCCTGGTTCCCACATGAACACAAGTTTTAACTCCATTTTTGACCTCCTGCTCTGAATAGTCCATCCCTCACACATCCATACAACCTTGCTTTTATCCAGAACTTTAAGCTTAAATAAGAAACTGCGACTACTTGCTGGTTATACACATGCAAAAATATATTGGGAAGTCAAGTCATAACATAATTAAAATTTAGATTCAAAAAGCATTGTGAAATTATTATTTTCCTGTCACACCTTCCTTAATCTGTTCGTCTAAGGTATCTTATTGTGCTCAGGTTCCTGTTCGCTCTTATCATCTTATTTTTTAAGCTTTTGGAAGATTTTGATTGTATGTTTTGGAGGACAAACAATGAAACAGATTTGAGGTTGTGTTGCTGAGTGATTTATGCTATATCCACCAGCACTGATTGCACCGGGTGAATTATCATAACTACATATTAATCTGTTCAGCATTGGAAGAATGATATGAGAAATGGACATTATGTACAGAAGATTATGTAACTACTCTGATGAATTACGCTGGTAAAAATAGAATTTAATTCTGCAGTGATCTTGTGTTTCTATGCCTCTAAGTCATAGAATGGTCAAAGACTGCACAACAGAAATGCTTCATTCTTAACCGATAATGGTAATACTTTGCTAAAGGTTACAAATGTGGTCAAGGGTGGGAAGACATGAACTCATGATTCATTACTGATCATAAAACATAACCACATTGCTCATTCTTTCTAAAGCGTAACATCATACATAACTGTCCTTTCAGCAGTGCAGTTAATTGTACTTATTTTACTTACACGGTAAAGTTGTTCTACATGTGCTTTTTGCTTTTTAAGATAATGTAAATGTAAATATGTTTATTCACTTGTCCCTATATATGTGTGTATTTACGGCTGGTTGACTATGAATTGCACCGTAATGGAGCTGTAGTGTTAAAGTTTAAACAAATATTGTTTTATTTATCAGGCAATTTTAACCATTTAATTTTCCTTGCTGAGATAAACTAATTATTCATTGCATCTTGCAATGTTGAAGTGATGACATTCAGCATTCGTACATGTCTCTTTTTTATTTGAAAAATAGATTAAATGATTTTGGGGACAGGGGTTTTACCAGGAAAATATTTTTAATTTGTCTGTATGTTTTTTTTTTTTTTGCAATCTGGGTCCCACGGACTTAAAAATATTCAAAAGGCAAATACTAGGACAAGAGTTTATTCCACATCTTGAGATTAGAGCATCGCATTTGCTTCAGTGTGAAGCAAAACGATTTCTGCTTCAATGTGCAGTGACAGTAAAAAAAAGAACTATGTACATTTCTTTTCATTCACAACTTTGTTGATCCAATGAAGATATTTAGAAATATCTGTGTAGACGTTGGGTATATCCGGGTAGCGACAGTTGAGACCTCTGTTGAATGACACAACACCAACGGCTCTCCCATTGCACACGAGAGGGCCACCAGAGTCACCCTGCAAAGATGAAGAATTTAACATTTGACGTTTATCACATGATGCTTACACTATTATTTCTGATCAAAATACAAAAAGCAGACCTGACAAAAGCCTTTATTTATACCAAATCCACCAGCACAGATCACATTGGTGGGAAGGTTATTGTCCCACTGCTCCCGGCAGGTTTGTTGGTTTATGATTGACACGTTCACCATTCTCAGTTCATTACTGCTATCGCTGTTCTCAGTTTTACCCCATCCCGCCACAGAGCATTCCTGATTATCTCTTAGGGTTATTTTAGACAAAGGAAGGGGAATCGTTTTCACATTGTTGTTTATAAGAACTTTCTCAGACAGCTGAAAAGACACAAAAAAGAACATTAAGACTTTTTAACATGTTTTTAAAAATTTTTTGCAGCAAGTCCAAAGGCAAATATAGATGTATCTGTGTACCATAAGTGTGCTTCTCTAAGCATACTTACTCGAAGAAGCATGATGTCTTTGCCATGTCCAAGGTCCACATAATCACGATGTTTGCAAGTGGAATTAACTCCCACTTTCTTTATCTTTGAACTCTTGAGGTTGTGGTCTCCCAGAAGAATGTATTTCAGTTCGCTGAAATGTTTGCAATTAAATGTTGTCTTTAAAATTAGTTTTAGCAACATTGAAACAGAAAATACAAACAGAAGAAGACAGAAAACTCACTTTCCACTACAGTGTGCTGCAGTGACCACATATTCCTCATTGATCAGAAATCCTCCACATACGTGACCTACATTGGTTTGCACTGAGACCATACACTGCATAGAGTCCTCTTGGACTTTTTTCCCATGTATAATCTCATTCCCATAGACTATGAAAATATTCAAAAGGCAAATATTAGGATGAGGCTTTATTCAACATTTTAATATTAGATGTAAAACTAAAATCTCTTACCAGTTTGTCCGAGGCATGACAGAATGTTGAGCAGCAGGAAATAACCCATACTCTTCATGATGTCAGCCAATAAAACTTTAGGTTTTTGGAAGGTGAAGTTGCTGCCTTTATGCAAAAGTTTGTGCCTAATGTTTCCATATCTGAGGCAATCTTTACACCACATCCCCTTTCAGAATACATTAACAAGTTTGTAACTGTGAAGTACTTTGTGATCTTTGAACTTTTGTCAGTTCAAAGATATGACAAAAGTAAAAAAAACTTTTGACGTTTGACAAAAGTCAAAAGATCAATTAGCTGAGATAAATCAGCTAATCATCTTGAGGATTTCTCATATTTAGTCACACTGATTCGCCTCTTGTTCAGTTTTTAATGCTTTGTTCTACTTAGTTTTTATGTTGCTTATTTATGACTTTTAGATGATTTTTTACAAGTCCAAACATTTTTTTGCTCCACAGACTGTCTCTCTTTACACCCTGTCTGAACTATCTGGACCATCTATTTTTTTTCCTGCTTCTTTACTATTGGACCCGCTTTTTGTGGGTTTTAGCTAAAAGCTGTTTTCCTGTTTGATGAGCAATGGTTCAATGCTAGATCTTATTTATATTTATTTACCCTGTCAAAAAGCATCTTGCAACTCTTTACACCAGGATCAGTCTGGATAATGCTACAAAAATGACATCTTAGCTTTGCAGGAACAGTTTGATCACTGGTATCAGTTCATCTGTACATGCAGACTGCAAAGGAACATCTGATAGGAAGCACCAATTGACCAGTTCAAATAGGTTTAGCACAGCTCTCTGATCTTCTGTTGTGATGCACTGACAAAAAGAGCTAAGCAAAGTTCAAAAGGGACAGCAAACAGTATTTGTTAACTGATAAATTCATAATTTATTTGTACGTCATGCTTTCATACTCAATGTATAAAAGGTTAAACACAACAGTTTTTTTTTCTTTTTTTTTTGTGAAGGAATCTGTCAAGATTACATCGAGTCTGAATCTACCATTAACAACATAGACTTCTTTACTTAATATTCAAATTCAGTGAGTCTGTTCAATTCTTATTTAATTTGTAATTCTATTTTTATGCATACCTTAATTTGTGGACTAATTTACTGTGGCATAGCATTTCAGTCTCCATTTGAGAATATGCCCAAAATATAATAGTGTGGATATTACATTAAAACATATGTGCTAAGATTTTTAATTTCTGCATAGAATTGTTTGGTTGTTACCAACATCTTATGGAAATTTCAGGTCCAGCCTGATTAGAAGTATATTTACTGAGAAAAGCAATATGTAATAAGTATTTGCCTTGATACAAGAACATCACTGTGTGCTCAAACTACTTCGCCAAATCACATAGACCCAAGCTTTCGGCATCTTAATTCCAGCAAAAAAAATAAATAAATAAATAAATAAAAAGATATCACTGGTAGAACATTTTGAAGTCTCGTTATAATCTTTCATGAGAAGATTACCAAAAGTTGATCAAAATCACCCATATGGTAATCTCTTGGTTAACCAAAAGTTCAAAATAACTTCAATTTTTTTTCAACTGAGTGGTATGGGTTTATGCAAATCTAACCACAGTATGCATAGGTGCACCAAAAAATATGTGGGTGAGACATGGAATCGTGGAAGTGTAAATGGTTATTTTCCTGTTCACTGAAACCAAAACAAGCTTCAAATTATAAAACTTTTACATTTTCTCTGATGCAACTTGCTTCACATAAGACAGAATTAAATTTTGTTGTTCTTGCTTTTGGAAACTAGATTTCGAGCACCTTATAAAGACCAACCAGAGAATAAAATAAAATTATACCAAATGGAAAAGAACCATTCTTACTAAGTATAAATCTAATCCCCTATGTGTTTTAGGAGAAACCACCACTATGAAACACAACACAGCTTTTTGAGACATTTTATTTAATCTTCTATTAAAAGAAAAAAATAAAGAGTTATGCATTATAAAACATGTATCCATGTTGTAAAGCTCTTAACAGTGCTTTTACTTGAGATTCTTTTTTAAAGTAGAATACCTGTCAATACATGGCATCTGTTTAGATGTTAAGAACATTTGAATAGTCGCAGTTTTTGTCCATGTTGCAAGTGACAACATGGATTTCCACTTTTTTAAAGGTCCACCTGAATCAGAAGAAAACAAAGTTCATCAAGTTAGTTAAAACTTTACAAAAGTTGTTGCTTTGTGTACAAATAGAGAAACATCTGTAGCTTTAAATAACTCAAAATCTGAACAGAAAGACGACTCTGCTGTGTCTTTCAGTCCCCTTGCGAACCAGAATCGGCTGCACTCTCTTCTTTAGTTGCACTTTCGAGAAAACATACAATTTAACACCTTGAAATTGCTACTGATATCAGTCCCTTTGCTGGTGCTGCAAAAAGAGATGTATTGACTAATAATTACTAACTTTTACAATCATTTTGTCAGAAAATGACAGCATTGTGAGAAGATGAAGACGCAGTAAGTCCTGCAGCGTCATCATCAATTTATTACTATACTGATGTATTATCAGAGGGTTGAATAGTTATATAAATTATAACTATAAATTATAGTTTGTCAAACAGTCATCTGTGATCACTGAGTAAATGTGGTGTAGCGTAAACGGATGTGAGCAGTTTCTGTTGAACGGTTAAAAACACATACAACGAGAAAATTTAACTCATTAGTAGTAATGTTACTCTGTCCTTTTTTTTTTTACCATTGCATGGAATGTTTACTTTCTCTCCAAAACATCTTGCAGGCCTATTGAATAAAAATATAGTCCTTCGTGTCCAACTTTTCTTTTCTTTTTCTTTTTTCCGTGGTGATGTTGCATCAAAGCCAAACAAAACCATTGCACTGCATTGACTTAGCTTAGTGTTTTTTAAGGAAATTCATCACTTTTAGTGTTATTTGTTAGTGCTATTTGTTAGTGCTACTGTTAGTGCTAAAGCTAAAGCTAAAGCTAAAGCACTGACAGCAACAATCTTTAGCACTAACTAAGCTAAAACTTTAGCACTTGCTAAAGCTTTTTTGATCTTCTATTCACTATTGGTGTTTGCAAAGACATCACAAAACATACAGATTGGTCATCTGGAAAGAAACGAGCACAACCATGTAGTAATATCCTAGAAAACAAGTATTAAAAATAGTAAGTGAGAGAACAATGGATGGTTTTCAAAAAAAAAAGTGATGTTTGATCAATGTACTTTACCCATAAAAATCCATACCAAACATTTGATACACTCAGAACTGCCTTTTGTTCTCAATGAGTAACAAATTGTCAGTGGCCTGCACAATGGAAAGCATGGCAAAATACTACAGGCAAAATAAGAAATCTTTTTTTATGGCCATCTTTTAATTTGAAAATCTGCAACTTGTCATTAAACTACATAAGAGTAAACATGTACTCAATGCGCCTAAAATGAAAAATTCACTCTTGCTGACTATGTTTTATTTTTTGGCAATTTAACTTTATGGACTAATACAAAATACTAGTTGTGCAAAGAAGGACTCTTCATATAACGATGAACATCACAGCCAACCCTGGAAATCTTTCACATGAGATTGAGCAAAGCATCTTCAGTCAGAGGCCTACACTTCACCGCTGCTGTACTGACCACTGCAGTAGATTCCTTTCCACAATCATGCCCTAAGTACAACTTCTTGAAAAATTGCAATGACCTCAACCACCCCTTTGGGATTAATCAATTATTTCTGAACCCCATACTTTTTTTTTTTTACACCCACCAGACTGTCTTCACCTTGATAATTCCTGTTTACTAATGCCAATTGGTAAATAAAATTTTTCAACTATTATCTTTGTCTCTGATTGCCATAGTTGGTCATACTTCAGAAATATCATTTTCTCTCAAAAAAACAACTAACCTTGTGGCATTTCTGCAGTAGCAGCTTCTGGTTACCGCTCTATTTTTAAGTTTTCCAGAACAGTGAAGAGGTCATTGTCTGACATACTATAGCAACACGCTGTAGCTGCCACCTAAACTCTGAAGTACCATTATGACTCATTCTTTCTTTTCTCTGAAAACAGATAAGGATCTCAGCAATGACCTACTTTTAGAAAACAGACCGAATCTGTTTAAACCCTGTGAGCCTCTGGAATAAGGCAACTGAAGTTGTATTAGCAGCCATGGGGCTGAGGTAGTGGTAGGCTGGTTATGTAATTTCTCCAACATGTAAATGTGTCCTTGTGAAATGAAATCTGCAAAACCAGCAGCGTCTTAAAGGGATGGATTTTATTTTTTTGAAGACAGATTCTGTTTAGTTATTACTACTTGTAGTTCTAACATGTTGTTGAAATCTGTCATCTTTCTATGAGGAAAAATGAAGAAATCCTCAATCAACTTGTGCTGAAAATCTTCAGATTACAGAGTGCAGTATTGCATTACACATTATTAGCCGTTTTAGCCATGATCAAAAAGACTTCTCTAAGATTTGTTATTGCTTTTTAGCCAAGCAGTATTTATGTTATTCTGGTATAGAATAATATAAATCCACACTGGCAGAGGCTGCCGTATGTATCAGTCCGTCTGTATCAGTCTGTCTGTATCAGACTGTCTGTATCAGTCCGTCTGTATCAGTCTGTCTGTATCAGTCCGTCTGTATCAGTCCGTCTGTATCAGACTGTCTGTATCAGTCTGTCTGTATCAGTCTGCCTGTATCTGTCTTTCTAAAAACGTACAAGATTAACTATCTGCAATGACTGCAAAAATAGCATTTGCAAAAGTTTACTCCATCCTTGGCAGACTTAGACTGATCTGACAGCCTTAATAAGCATAACTTTATATCAGTAACACAGACATTTATTTGAGAAAACAAACTTAGGAACGCCCCCTTGTGAAAGTGTAGATGAATGACAGCCACTTATGAAGCGCTAACCCTATCACATACATTCAAGTTTTGAGGTTTACTTTTTTAATTTGTTGAAATCCGCTCATCAAAGGTGGCACACAGGCTTCAAATATGTGACAGAAGGGGACTGAATAACACCTCTCTGTCAAGTTTCGTGTTCTGTCATCAGTCTTTTCCTTGTGCTTTTACCTTTGAGTGTGTTTTAGCAACATTAGCACAAGAAAACATGCAAATTTGCATACAACATCTTTGCAGGAGGACTTAATGTGTCTCTAATTTAATTTTTCATAATAATTTCCTTTTGTCCTTATTTTTTTCATTTTTCAAACGTCAATATTTTTTATGTGTGATTGTATGTGCACATAAAAATAAAAACAGTAAAAAAAAAAAACATGCAAAATTTGAAGAAGTGTAAGGTTTTCTGACAGTCTTATACAGCTTTCTAGGCTCATCTTTGAAACTAGAGAATTAATCATACAAAACCAAATAACAGGCTGAAATTTGCTATTGAGAAGGCAAACCCAGATCTTATGAGTCCAAATTAATATCAGCAAGTTTAGTTATAATTGATGGCCTATAATGTTACAATGAGCCCCACTGGGATAATAGGCTAAACATTAAAACACATACAGGAGTGAATACATGTAGGAACACAGTGTTTACATAGAAGACCAATCTTTGCTCAAGCTATGTGATACGTAATAATAGAGAAAGCCCATACAGACTACAGTTTCCACATGCAGTTGTCATTAAAGTTGTTTTCAAAAGCCAATCTTTGTGATGTTCATACTTTGATTGTATTTTTTATTTTTGATCAGATGATTAAATTTGATACATCAAACCACTGGGCTACTAACAGCTCAAAACACCATGAAATATTTGTCATTGGGCTTATGCAAAAATCAATCCACCATTTATCCTTGGAGAGTCATCAGGGAGCTGATGTTCATAATCAACAGTCAAAGGGCAAGAGGCGGGGTAAACCCTATACACATGCAAACTGACCAGGGTTCAAACCCAGGACCTCATTGCTGCAAGACAGCAGTGCTACCAACTCCACCACTGCTGTCCAATATAATGAAATGTGCTCTGAAAAACAATTACACCACACGATAGGCATTTTGACTTTCTTTTTTTTTTTTTTTTTTTTTTTGCTACATCTGATGCTATTATTCATTGGCATATTTATTGTGGAATGTGCTTTACGCCAGTGATGAGCTATTAGAATATTTGCTTTTTAGCCTATTAGCAGTTTACTATTTTTTCAGTCAAATTTAAAGTTTTTACAAAAGATTTATTCCATTTCAAAGGTCTACATAACATTTCCTATATCTGCTTTAGTAGAAATGAAACAACTCACAAGTTTCAAAACACATCTTATTGCCTTTCATCTTGCCATTAAAAATCAAACACAGAGAATGTGTGACACAGAAACAGTACAAGAAATATGTGCATGATGTGTTCCACTTAACACTGTTTTCTCTTGCGAATCTTTTCTATCCAGGACAGGTATTTTGATACATCTGTATAAACATTAGGGACATTTGGGTCACACTCCTTGCTGAAAGACACGATGCCCACGGCTGTCGCTCCACACACTAAAGGTCCTCCTGAATCACCCTGTGAAGAAAGCAGAGCTTGATGAGTTTTTCTGTTATGCAACACTTGGCAGCAATACCTTTTAGAGACATATGCACCTGGCAGAATCCTGCTTTTGCGTTATGTCCACCTGCACAAATCACATTGTTTGGAAGGTCGCGCTTCACAAATTTCCATTTAGTTTTGCATTCCTTCAGACTTGTTAAGGTCACTTCAGCCATTTCCAGCACCTGGGAAGTTTTACCCCCAGGTCTTGTGAAGCCCCAGCCAACAATGCGACACTTAGCTTTATCTTTCACTTTCATCTCGCCCTTCGGTATTTGGATCGGCTGCACTTTGTTGTTGATTTGCACTTTCTTAGACAGCTTTTAGTGAAAGAAAAAGACAATGAGAGATTTAAAACTTAAAGGTTTCAGAATATTCACTAAAATTTCAATAGTAAAGGAACTTGCTTTGAGAAGCATAATGTCATTGCCAAATATAACATTGTTGAAATCTCGGTACTTGCACCGGGTTACATTATATCTCATTGTGCCATCATCAACTTTCTTGAGGTTGTGAGTTCCAAGTACAACACTTGTAGGGTTACTAAATGAAAAAAAAAAAAAAAAAAAGATTTATTCTTTATTATTTGAATAAAAGTAGCATTTACCAAATGTCAAAATACTGAAAGCCTTGCAAAACTCACTGTTTATCGCAGTGTGCAGCCGTAACCACAAAGTCTTCACTGATGAGAAATCCCCCACACATGTGCTGACCCCTGTTGTTCTGAACCGAAGCCATATAAAGCATCAAATGATCAGGTACTTTTTTGCCATTAATAATCTCAGTCCCATGAGCTGTAAAAGCAGAAATACAAATAAGCATAGGTTTCTATTTCAACAAAGAACAATATATAGATTTGAATACATCACCTTTTTGTCTGAGGACTGCCAGAACAAGGAAGAGCATTAACACTCGCCATGTCGCCATCATTTTTATCATCATCATCCTCGTATATTGTTGGCTGAAGATTGAGGTATTCTCTTATATACAGCGTGTGGTTTTTATTGAACATGTCAGTGAAGCCCCCCCACGTCTATGTGCGATCAATCTGCATCTCTGGTCAGTAAACCAATGGGAGCTCATTGGGTTTAAGTTACAGTAAACGGAACGTATGTGGTTCTTGCTGGAAAATTTGAAGCATATATGCTCTGTGCAGTTGGAGGGTGAGCTCAGCTCAGCATCATTTTTAACAAGTAGATGACAAACTGAAACCACTGTCTGAGGTTTTAGGTCTGAAGGTCTCTCTTCACCGTTGCCCTCTGAGTGCCTTGACGCAGTAGTTTTCACAGCCTCAGCCTACGAGTCTCCTTGAGTAAGAACAGTGGAGCAAATAGTGAATCTACGAAATGCCTCTGTGATTTTATAAAGTTACATTTCACAAAAAACATTACACTATTTCTGCCTTAGCACAAATGGCATTATCAATAAGTCATTTAAAAAAAAATATCTCCTATTCACTGAGCCTCCTCAAAGCTGTCGTCTGAAGTCTGAAGTACCATTATGACTCATCAAGTCTCTTCTCTGAAACACAGAAATGACTCTCAGTTAGTGATAGATATTTTGAAAAGGTAACTAATCTAACAGGGTCAGTTTAAATCACAGGAACTTCTAAAATTCCATGAAACAAACATAAGCATGAGAAGCACTTAATGCTCAGCCATAGCGGTGGTGTCTGCATGTCTACAGGGTTCATCAGGCCCGAGTGAGAGCAAAGATGTAGGATTGTGTATTGGCACAAAGAAAGAATGGTAAATCCACATTGTGAGATTTAGAACAAGCTTGTCTAAAGACTGCTTTTCCTAATTTCTCCCAGCAAAAGTATGTTTTAGCAGAAATAGCAACCTATCACAAAACCCAAAGGTGTACTCAATTCAAACTTGCACCAAACTGAAAGAGAGCTTTGTCTGGATTGTCAGTAGCACATGTCATGAGTAATCAAATCATAAATAGACAATCATCAATACTTTTTCAGGCATGGATTCAAACAGAAAGCATGATATTAAGATCTGAATTACTATGAGTGAATTGCTAAACATGCTGAGTCACACAGACAGGTGTGCAACAACTTTTGAAGTAATCATTTTTCAGAAAGGGACTTATTTCTTATTTCTGGGTCACATCTTTAAAACATTCTGATGAGATCAGTTCTGAAACAGCACATCACCTTTACAATGAGAATCAAACACAACTCCTGTTAACATGTAATTTTAGTTGCAAGATGCATTTTCATACAGTCTGAGCACAGCTTAATGCCCTTTGCGCAAAACCACTTTTTAATGTGGATAAATGCAATTAAAGACACACGTAAATGTCTCAGCTACACCAAGGTGTTTTGCATGTTCAGCCCACACTAAATATTACGTGGCATGCAAAGAATGCTGTTTTTAATAAACATTGGTTATGTTTCAATTGACACTATTAACTTGCTGGACTTGTTTTTTTTTTTTTTTCTTGCTACACCACATATGCATTTCCTTGCAATGAAATATTATCTTGTGAGTGTCATCAAATTAAACCACAAAGCACTGTGTTCTTTGAAACAAATCTACTGACAAAACTCAAAACCACAACCTATAATCTCTGGAACCTCAGTTTCCTGCTTCTCCGTGTTCTCACGGAGTTGTGAAATGAATTCAGCAGGCTAACTCAGCATCAGTACCTCATCTTTGATGATTTTCATCTTCAAAAGTAAAATACGTGCTCCAGTAAAGCTTCATTAGACCACGGTATTTGATTATTGTTTTTAAGATTTCTAATTTCCTCCATAAATGAAAATTATTTTCAGTAAAAAATTATAAACCGTGGAAGTCACCTCAAGCAGATACAGGTGGGCACTAGCGGTTAGAAAAGACTCCATAGTGTGACGGACTTTGTGTTAATTTTATGAATTCAACCTTTGAAGTCTCGTGTCTTTTATTTCCCTGATTGCTTAGGCAGTCAGTCTTGTTCCATTTGTGCACGTTGTTTACCTTTCTTCCTGTTTCTTATTGTCTCTTTCATTGACAGTGAAAATCATTTTTATGTGTCTACTGCAGTTTTCTGGTTTTTGACTTCTGTTCAGTCATTCGTCCAATGACTTGCTCCCCTTTCAAATTTCTAGTTTTCTACTCGTCTCCATTCAGGAAACAACTTTTAAAACGTATTTCATGTGTGTCTAAGGTGAAAAAGTTACACACAAACATCAAGTCATCACATTTATGAAGAAATGAATTACAGAATATTGGTAAGACTTTCTTTGAAGATGTGTGAATAAGACTGTCATGACATTGTCATTAACATGACATAACGCCTGTCATGATCATGAAGGAGTCTCTATGAATGTGTATGACTGTTGTCATGCAGTGTCATTAAGTAAATAATGACACTTTTAATGCAACTTTGCATTAAAAGTGTCAATTTTGCTTTATTTGGTAAATATTGACACTTCGTGACAACAATCATAAACATTCATGAAGACTCCTTCATATTCATGACAGTGCCATGTCAGTCTTATGCACACCCCTTCAAAGAAAGTGCTACTGAATATTGTTGAAAAGTTCATTTTAACCATTTATGTAGATTAATATTTACACAGAGATTGATGTTTTTTCTGCTAATTATAATGATTTTCTGTTCACAGCAAATGAAAAACACAACAGGTAAGATTAGTATATTATTTCAGAATAACAAACTATTTTAACTTTATTGTGATCCTTAAAGTGTGGAATATCTATTTAAAGAGAGTTAATTTGAAAAGGTATGCCAGATTATCTCCAATGACCTCATCTTTATGGATTTTTTTTTTCCCACTTCCCAGGCTTCATGAATACATTTTTGCCAACATCATATTTAAAGTTAAGCTTCAAAATTATTCTATGAATATTATTTTACCATACTTTATCATACCAAACATACAACAGAAAGTTTCTCATAGTGAAGTGACGGGAAAAGGAAGCAATGTTTTCAAACGTTTAGCCTGATCTCCAATGAAATCCCTGGAAGTCAATTGCCTTCACTATTCACCTAATAAGCAAATAATAGGAGGAGCTATAATTGCACATGAATCAAGACTTTTCTGGAAGAGTGACATAAAGAACACTTAAACTTTGCCACAAATCATGTAGAAGATGCAACAAACATGCAAGAAAGTGCTGCAGTCAGAGAAGACGGAAACTGAACTTGGTCTTCTCAGGTCTATTTAAAGCTTTATATGTGACTGAAAATTGACTCGGCATGTCATCCTGAGTGCACCTTCCCCACTACGAAATTTCGTGGCCTTTTTGAACAGAAGCTGTTCAGAGTTCATGAGAAGAAGGTAAGTTAGAATAAAACCCCAGATTTTGACAGAGGTTCACCCTCCACTACGATGATGATGATAAACCTTCAGCCAGAACTACAGTCGAATTATTTAAGTTAAAGCATGTTAAAGTCTTAGAAGGCTTATAATAAAAAAATTTGCCAGAGCTGTATGCTCAACAGGTTTTGCATTCCTCGATGTCCTCAATTACTTCTGTTTTGGTAAGATGTTACAACTTCCATCTTATAGGAACATTAAGAAATTATGTTAAGCAAATGGGGAAGTAAAAAGGAGCAAACAATTTATTGCAAACTGTTACTCGAAATGAATCTATTGACATCCTTTCCAGACTTTTGCCACATCAGTGATTATGGCCTTCAACAATTTTCCAGACTCTTCTTTGTGTTGGAGCTGAACAGACTGTGAAGCAAGGACTTCTTTTTATGTCTCATGCACTTACTATCAGCGTCTACTTGTGCTTTTGGTGGGTGTTTGACTGGGTTATTTGTTATAATCTATGTAGAGGTAGGTTAAAAAAATAATATCCACAAACCTGTATGTATTTTCCAAATACATAGAATTAGAGATGCATGGCACACATGCAGAGTTGGGCACATAATTAAAGTTCCCTTTGAAGTTTTATGGTTTTAATCCAAAGTCCTACAAGTAAATAAGATGAATTTAAACCCATTTGACTATTCAGTACATTCAGTACCTGTTAAGTAAGAAGCCGGAAGTGGTAAGATGTTTGTTTATCTTTGAGTAGAACCAAGATGTACGGTAGAGATTATTCATTGCTTTGCACAACATTTCTTCATTTTGTGGGTTTCTTATTCATGTACATTTCACCCTCTTCCTGTGTTGCAGTTCTGGTGCATACTCTTGTTCACCAATTTTTTTTAATTTTTTTTTAAATGTTTTAATCTTTGGACCCATTTGTTTTAAAACATTCGAAGTAGCAAAACTAATTAGCAATCCACATTTGCCATATGGTTTTGTGAAAACCGTACCACATTAGAACAACAGCATGTAACTTTTATATAAAAAAGACAAACTGTTTTATTACATACTTGTTAAAACTGTTGCCATGTCATGACAGTATAATATGAGATCGATAATCAGAGAAAAAAATCAAGCTCCTCCGTGCACTACTTTAGCAATTTGCAGAAATGCATCACTAGTGTTCAAAAACAACTAATCAGAGGAAATAGGGAGGCTTTTCCGATGTCAATCAAGCTTATGTGCATGCTGCTCAATGGACTAATGGCGGAGAAACAACTTACCATTACAGGAAAACTGTTTATCTGCCATCATTGGTGGTCATCCTACATAGCCTGAGCATTCATGATAGGCTATGTTGGGGAGAGTCTGTATACACAAGCTTGATTGACAACATGCTAAAATCAAGCTGTGTATATCCACAGTTAGCACTGGACAAGCTGGGAGAAGGCAGAGGAGTTCTGTTTTTTCACAGAGTATCTGTCTTATGCTATACTGTCATGACAAAGTTTCAGCTTTAAACAAATATGTAAAAATACACACATATATAAATATTTTTAATAAAAGTTGTAAAAGTTACATACTACACATACTGGCATTGCCTTCCTATGCAAATCTGCTTGATTCATATCCCACCTCACAGCTCAGTTTGGGCTTTCTCCAATTGGATTGGAGATTTCTCTGGTAGGATTTCCACCAGGCCAGTCAGTGAACAGAAGAAGTCAAGAATGATGTCGTAAATTTTCTGCACTTTTTTACAATTGTCGTCTACTGATAGTTTAACAATGGCAGCGGAGGAAGTGAATGAAGCCAGTCAGTCTGTGTTGGCCACACACTTCCCAATATTAAATTAACATTAAAAGCCCTCTTGCTCAGCTTGGCACTCATCTCGTCGCAGTGGAAGATGATTGTTTACATCACAGGCAAATGTCCGATAAGCTTCTGAGAGGAAAATTTAAAACCTCAACAGCAAATCGCTCCTCAGTAGCCGAGAGGGTTAGGGTTAGGCTTCTTTTTACCAGGCTACGTAATACAACTTTAAAGTTGTGATTCAGGTGATAGAAAAGAACTTTGCCTGGGTTAATCCTCTAAATTGTTTGATTTGAACATATATAGATGACAATTTGAGCGCATAAAAGTTTTTTTCTGGTCATTTCCAGTTTCCATATTTTGATATTTAATTTGACTGTCATCATAGAGATTTTTTTTTTTTTAAATAGAGAAGATCCTGGACTTAATAATGGTCTAATGCTGAAATACCCTGACTGTTTATAAAGTAAAATATTACAGCTTATGTTCTCTGACTTCTCTGAAATACTAGTTCTTATTCCTCTTTTTTTGTTTTTTTGTTTGTCTTTTTAGAAAAACAAAACAACACAAAACAAAACAGACTTTCACTTTTTGACCATCGGGGGGAGCCATTTGTCTGTCAGAGAAATATCTCAAACCCAACTGGTAAACAAGATCTCTGTATCTAAACTGCTTCATTTTAGACAATAATCTTTATAAAAAATAACTTGAGTAATACCTTCTAAACTATTAATTGCTTATTAATAAATTCATTGCATAAATTACAGCATGCAGTCTGTCTCAAGTTTCATGATTCTATTTGAGAATGCAGTGAGTGAGAGATATGAAGATGAACCGGAAGATGGGAGTGAAGATTTCAAGAAATATGTGCTTTGTACATTGTACTAAGTAATACAATTTCTCATGTCATTTTAAAATTGTTTCGGTGGCAATAACAGGAAGTGTTTTGATTCTTATTGAAGTAAGCAAGAAAACAAGATACATTTGTCAATGGCCATTTGAAGTTGAGACATTGGTACAATTATTGTTTTGATATTTACTATTATTTTCAAACTGCCACTCTATTTTCTGTTTATATCTTGAATAACTACCACAGTGAAAATAATGTATTTGTCCATATTTTTTCTTAGGTAGCGCATCCAATGAAGCTTGGTGATCTCAGTATGCTGTGCTTTGTGTTCAGTTCTCTAATGTGAGTTTTGAAGATTTTTTACTTCCCTCAAGGTACTTGGTGGTAAGATAAATTTGGGGTCAGCTTCCAGCTTTTGAATCATGCAAATTGTCGTCAAAAAGGAACACAGTAATAAAAATGTCAAAAATTTTTTTTTTCCGAAACAAGAATATATTGCTAAAATTTTTGTACATTTTCTTGCAGACTCATCTTGACTCATAAAGCTGCACTACTTGAAATGCAAGTTATTGTTGTTTTTGCCTTTCCTATTTTCAAGAGAGAAAATGGACTGAATTTAATGACAACAGAGTCAGTCATATTAATACATGTGCACACATTCACACATTGAAATGAAAATAAGTAGCTGAGTTTGTATTAAGTGCCTCAATATTGAGTTTGCATTGATGTGTTCTTGTTGCCCACGATCACATCAACGGCGTAAGTCTGGACTTCACTTGCACACTTCACTCATTTAGAAGCACAAGTCTTAAGTTTAGGTTCCTCAGTCGACAACCTGATGACAGAACAGGACGTTTGCTTATTGTCTGATTTTAATCCAATAAAAACCTTCACACCTGGTCTGTTTCAACCCCAACCACAACCTAATGGTCAGAACTCGACACTGTGCAGAAATGTCAAAGTGGACCATCTACCTGTTGATCTTTGAAGTGAAAACAAATATCACAGCGCTCGCAGTGACAAAACGCAGAGTTGGTCTGGTTTCACCAGCATAAAGAATTATTCACATAAAGCGGGGCTTAAGAGAGCAGGGTGGACAGGCTTTGGCACAGTTCTGGCTTTGTGCGATGCCGCTCTGCCTTTGGTCTTTTCCAGTTACTATTGGCCAAAGACAACCTCGCAATGATTACAGGGACCGTGTCCAAACACCAGGCTGACCTGCCTCAGCTGACCAAACAATATAGACGGAGTCCGTTTGTGTTACTCCCATTCATTTTTTTTATTGGCTAATCATCTTTCTTTCAAAAAAAAAAAAAGAAGCTCAACCTGAAATATAAAAATGGTGACAATTCCCTAATTCAGGTGAGTTGACACCTGATGTTTACGTGTACTCATTCATAACATTTTTGACTCACTGTCTGATTTTAAATCAGAATAAACCTATGCTGTTTAAGTCAGAATTATTGCTACAATTGTTGAAAGAGATCAGTTTTTAAAACTTTCTTCAGGTTCAGAGGGTTTTGCATATCCTGTCAAAAAGCATCTCGGAACAGACACTGTGACCCATTCCTTCTAACAGTATCGGTACAACTGTGTCGGTCACACTAGCTTATCGATCAGGGCTTTGTGATCGCTACTCCAAAATATTGGTTTTGCTGTCATCAGGCCAGTGTAATTAATTTGGAGTTATGCACAACATTGATGAAACATGACCGGTCTATGTAAATATTTGGTTCAAGTGCATTTTAATGTTTTATGTTTGTCTCAGAGGGATATGGAATTGGTTTCTATATCTACCTTTTAAATAGTCAAACAAGACAACCATATCAAGTTTGTTCTCAGCAAGAAAGCACATATTCCTAGTTAAATTCCCTAATGTGTCCCTGTTTACGTCCAACTTTCCTCTTCACAAAATCATCTCTCCACTCATCCCTCCACCTCAGTCCCCCAGCGTCTGGCACGACGGCAAGCATCCAGAGAATGTGCGGCGTGGGGTTTTGACCAGTCGGCACCACACATACCTGCGGCATGATGTGGCAGGGATTAGGGGGAAACGTGGTGCAGGTGCCACTCAGCAGCCCCATTTAAACTTCACTAAGCGGCTTCAGACATGAACACTGATCCACTCAGTGACGAGACGCCCTGAGGCTGCTGCAGAAACTGGTAGCTCTGCTACAGCCTGCCAGCACTATGCTTGGAAAAGTCTCACAGCTTTGGTGCAAAAAGTAATAATAATATCGAACTCCGGAGGGAACGTTTGTTTTCATGAAATTGTATTTCCTTTGCATGTGCTTCATGTGTGATGAATCAATTTGTTCATGTTACCCTCGCTTTTATGAAATATTTTCTCTCGGGAGTTGGGACAGGACAGTCTGTTTTGATTCTCACTGTGTCATTGTGGAGAGACGCACAAAGACATTAACGGAAAACTATTTTGACTCTGCTGGAAAACATTATCTTTTAAGTTATTTATGGGGATCTTGAAGTAACTCCTTTTTAATAAAAACTTCAACCAGGACTGTGTAAAAGTAATCATGCACCTTGAATTAATTTTTTCTTTTTTCACATTTTGTCATGATGCAAAATGGGATTCATCCTAAAACTGGTTGGTTTGTGGCTGAGAGCAGTACTGAAGAAGTTCTGGTTGTGTACATGTTACAAAAATGTCCTGTATTTCCAATATATCTGAACTACGGCAGTTCGACCGAAGAGTTTTCTTTCAAAGAGAATTTAACAAACTTTATGGAAGAATGTGTATAATGAAACCAAACAGGAACTTTTGAACCATTACTCCAAATGGTATGTTTAGAGTAGAAACATCTCATGTAAAGGTGGTGGCTGCATTATGCTCAGGAGTGTCTTTTTGTTAGACGAGGTTTGAGCAGATGAGGTTATGAATGGATCCAAAATTCAAAATTTTCTAACCCTTATTTGAAAGCATTTTGCCAAAAATAGCTATGTACAGCTTTGACAGAAAACACTGTATTGTCAACGTGACCTGGTTGAGGTAAGGAGGACAGTGTTCCCTTTATTCTTATATTTTGTGCTTCTGTCTTTTTTGTGTGTGTGTGTGTGTGTTTGTACTTTCCTAAAAACTATTTTAAAGTAAAACACTGCATTACAAACAGCTCTATCAGTTCTTTACTAGTGTTTAGTTCAGCCTTGCCTCTATATCATCTCCAAAAGATACACCATTTCACATGATGAAGACCTGATATTTTTACCTGAACTTGATCAAAGTGTAACTTAATAGCCACACATGCACACATACTCAAAAACTCACATCCCCACTCATCCTTGGCGCACCCTTCAGCCCATCTATTCAGAGTTATAGCTCGGGCTGTTTTTGTAACAAAACAAGCTCTAATCCTAAATTCAGGGAGCCATGAATGTGCCTCAACAAATGGCAGACAAATGAGAAGGATTAGCAAGGGCCTGTGAAAGAGAGAAAGGTTTGCCATTGATCTACGGTGGTCCCGTTCTCTTTCAGGGCCACTCGGTTTGAAAACCCCACTGAGTAAGAGCATACAGGGCCACTCCAGAGCCCCCTAGGCCACCGAGATACACACAACAGCCACAATTAGTCTCAGGAGCTGTAATAGCAATTCAATAAGCGCTTTAAAATTGTGCCTTAGTCTGTCAGACACCACCACCCCCCTCATCACAACCCCTCCCATCTCTTCCATTTTCATCTACATACATAAGATTGGTATTATGAGTGGTGAGGGGCTCTCTCTCTCTTTTTTTTTTTCTTTCCCACCCACCACAGTTCTTTTCAGCTGCTGAGAGAAAAATGACCACACAGGGTTTCAAAGGTTTCAGAGGCTGCGGTTTGTTGTCGCTGAAGCAGCATGACTTGTGCCCCTGTAGATTTTGGCTGAGGCCTTCAAAATGGGTTTCTATTATTACTTTCTTCTGTCACTCAGCTGCAAAACGAAGGTTAAAGCATTCAGAGTATCCTTTTCTATAAAGGGTGCTTTAGGTGATTTGTATAGAATTACTCATGTGGAGTTTTGATGAAAACGGCGGAGTAGATTTAGGTTTTCTTAAAGATTGGGAACCGTCTGCTGTGTATGCAGACGTATGAAGCCTGTCTTGCATGGCTTGGCAGGTGCCATCTTTCAAAGCTTTAGCCCAATCTGCGCACGAATCACCTCAGATCTGATGTAATGCTCTGTAAACACCTGTGACATGAACGTGACAGGGAAAAGGTGCATCAGCCTCAGTGCCCTGTTCTTGGGGCGTTCCTCTTTTTATTCAGCACAGTGTTTAGGGTTTCTCCTTATGCCCCCAGATCAAAGACCAAAGCCTTTGATGAGGACTTCCAAAGAATCTTTGCCAAAGAGCATAACATTGACAGGACAGTGGCAGAGCAATGATAATCACAGCTCCCATTTGCTATGCCTGTAGTTGGCACCAAAAGTTAGTCGCATTCTCAGGACAAAACGAGAGAGGGGAAGTTTGTGAATGGCTTAAAAGAGAGAGAGAGGGGGCAAAAAGAATGAGGACAATGGCAAAGAGGAGAATCAGTTCAAAGTACAAGCAGAAAATGAGATTACGTTGCACAATGCAGGTTTTAGTGTGTACCTGCGACCCCTCGGTATACGTTTCTCTCCAGAGGTCTGGAGATAGACTTTGTTTTCATGTAAAAGCTAAACCTTTTAAATTCACTAAATTTAAAAGGTTTTAAATGCACTATAATTGTATGTCAAAAGACCTACGGGCAAGTTTATATTCATTATGGCCATAATAACTATAATATTGGGTAAGGAGGTCCACAAATATCAACTGAAGTTTGAAGTTTCAACCAGAAACAGATGATCACTTTTCTTTTGACCTAATGACAATGAAGATATCTTAGAGATAAAAAGTGGTTTTGCAGACTCCTTCCACAAATATTAAAATAGGCCACAAGCTGCACTGTGGGCTGTGCGGCATTATGATATTGGCTTACAGGTTGGTCTTCACTCACCCCAAGCAGGTATTGTTGACTCTCTTTTCTGCTCGCTGAGAAGACAATGTGATGTCCTACATCGTTCGATGGTTGATTTGTGTAAATGATGTGTAAGAGCAATTTCATCATTCATAGTAGAGCTTTCATCCAGCTGCAGGTTTTCTTCGTCAAGACCTCTCATGCTGTGAGGTTTGATCAAGATGAGGTGGGCAAATTATGTCACAGAGCTCTGATGGAGATGTTACAAACATTTCTCAGACAGCGGCATGGTCCAGATAAGAGACAAGAAAGTCAGCGTGACTCATGAGTTTTGCAGATTTTATTTAGGTTTACCAAACTCATCTTGCACGAAGGCACTCAAATGACTTAGCTTAGATTTATTTTAGGATTGTTTTCTAAGGATGCAACTTTACATACAACTGACCAATAAGCTCTGCTTCATACAGGAAGTGGATCACTAATGTACCAATATCCAGCAGTAATATCACACAAACTGAGCCAAACATAAAACTTGAATATAGCTATTTTGCTTGGAGTCCGACAAAAGAGTCAAAAATAACAATACACACCAACTTTAAGAGTTAAAGAGTAAGAATAGTGTTAAATATATTAAATGTTCTATCAGCAACAGTTGTGTTTTCTAGGGTTAGCAAGTCTTTACAGAGAGGCAGTATGGATTAAACTATTTACTACTCAGCTTGAATGTTTATGGTGGTATATGCTTTATGGAGTCTGCTCCATAAGGAACACCATGTTTGTGTTGCAGCACAAACATGTGCAGTACCAGCAACTCATCATCTATTGGCAGAGAGTTAGATGAAGTCTGACAGAAATACACAGAAGTTTACAAAGGGTATTGAATGCTATCAGCTCTTTGATTACCTCACATTCTGTTCTTCTCTAATATATGGAGAACTGCTGGTCATTGCAACTCTTCATGATTTCACATTTTTGCAGTTCTGATGGTTTTCTTCACTACTTTTTAGGATACAAAACGGGATTGTATTCTCTGCTCCAACCGTGCATCAAACTGTACCCACTTTGGGGATGTTCTGCACCCTCAATTAAATTTGATTATTAAAAGTAATTTCTGTTATATAGTCAAAGTCATGTAACAAAACATGTTGAATTGAACTTATTTGAGTGTTTTAATTTGATTAGGGATGATGATCTGTAATATGCCACGAATAAAATGGCCCAAGCACGGTAGAAAATAACCCTCTGGAGAGAACAAATAGATGTAGGGTCAGTTTGAAACACCCCATGGAAGATGTTCTGATTTACACCATTTCTTTCTTTTTTAAATGAACAAAACTAAAAACATATGAAATAACTAAGGGGCAAAATGGCCAGCACAAACCCCAGCTGTCAGAGTTTGTTTGGGTTTTTTTTCCCATGACCTCTTAGAGTCAATCCATACCTCTTTTTAAACTGTGATTTGACTTATAAAGTAAGAAATACCAAATTTGACATAAAAATGGTTTAATGCAATGGTTCACCAATATATGAAGTAGTGCTTAACACAGTAAACTACTACTATATGCAATATGTCGAATTATATTGCACCTTATATTATTTTTCTTATGCAACATATTTTCACAGTTTTTATTTGTTGTTTTATTTATTTGTTTTTTATTTAATTTGAATTTTATATCTTCAATTAGTTTAAAGAAGTGACTGTTATTGTATTACATAATCTTAATCTGAAAGTTATTCACATAATCTGTGATAAACCCTAAAACTGAATGGTGAGTATGGTTTAAGATTTTGATGTCTTTGAACCTGCTTGAAAATGAAAAAAGCAAAGCCCCAGTGTCTTCACCTTTCCCTCTGATTTAAAACAATTTTCTAATTGCTCTTTTTCTTAATACCCATCTGTAGACATAATGCCTCTCACATATTTCGATGCAGTTTTCACACACACACACAAATGTGGAAACTGTGAAGAAAAACACTTTTTTTTTTTTTTTGTCGGACTGCACTGTATTATATTAACCTCATTAGAATATGCAGAAAATAACTTAAGAAGCAGATATTCTAACTCTAAAATGTTACAGAGCACAGCAAATGTACATTTATGTAACATGAGGATGGATAAATAAAAAGGAAAGATTGTTGTCACATCTAGATCAGTACTAATGTGAGGGGGCAGGAGCTGCCTGGAAGAGTTCAGACGCGCCTAGGAGGGAAGCATGGGCAGGAAGTGAGTGGACGGGTGCCTTCGCCGAGCCTTGTGACCTCGCCGTGGTTTCCCGCGTCCATTCAGCGAAACAAACATCTGCCTGCCGCCGTGCTTCCAGCGAAGCGAGGCGTACGTGTTGTAGCCGTTTTCCTCAATGCGTTCTTTGAACTTGCAGCTTGGGCTGTACTTCACCTGCAGTCAGACAGAGGCAGACGATTAAGAATGTTAACAGAAAGGTCTGCATCTCAACGTTGACTGATTTTCCGGCTGCACCATCAAAGGCCAGCTTCCAAGAAGTCCTTTAAAGGTCAAGGTCTGTTGTTGCACTGAGAGATTTTCCAGGTGTTTGCAGATGTTGCAGGGGGTGCATTTTCCTATTGCAGATACGCTGGATTGTGTCAAGAGTATCTGACATAATCTGACATTATTTTTAATTATTTTTAATTTAAAAATAATTAAAACATTTTTTTTAATTATTTAAATTATTTTTAAATTAAAAATAATGAGAATTACAAGATCCTCAAGTAAATAGGCCTCATTGGTCATAATAATCAATGACAGAATTATTGTACAATCATTGGCCACTTCATCGAGTATATCTTGCTGTAGTGCGATCAAACCTTTTTGGACTTTTGATCTTCCTTACTGCTGTGTGGTATAGAGTTAACATAGATTCAGAAATAATTCTCAGAGATTTTTGCCTATCTTGACATAACGGTATCATAACACACTTGTTGGCTGTATGTTGACTTTTGGGACTACTAACTTCCATGAATCTCTTGAGGTTTCTGGATCCCCAATGTGTTAAATGCATAAAGTTTTAGTGTAGGGTGTGTCCCTTTTCCATATCAGTACTTGTTGACTGATATTTCTTTTAAGATCTTAGTGCTGTAGACATCACACATTTTATGTGTCTGATTTTAACAATGAAAGGTGATTATGTTTGAAACCTATGTCAAACGACAATTGGTAACCACTTAAATCCCAGCCCAGCTGGCTCTTTGTCCCTGTCCAATGTTTCCTTTTCTTTTTTTCTATCATCTATTTTGACAGTGTAACAAGCTGGTTGAGGATGCAGGTATTGTCAGTCTCTGAGTAGGAATAGAGGTGTGACACTTTGGTCTCCTTTTTCACTTTCTTGTAAAATGCTTCCATGCAATTCATCTTGGGTACCTTTTCCACCCTCCCCATTGACTAGACCTGGAAGTCTTGACCTCCAGAAGCAATGTTGTAGGACTGTATACGCACCGATCCAAAGAGTGTTCCTTTCTTGGACATTGCTAAGTACAGGCCGGTACTGACAGATTTGATGGCAACAACTCCCACACTGACAGATCGGATTTCCATCAAGCCTGAAAAACAGAAGAAGGGACAAGAGTCTGGGTTAGAGGCATTAAGGCTTTCTTTGTTTCACAATCAAAAGTGTCTCTGCCGTAAGACAGACAATAATGTATGTGGGAGATTCTTGATATGATGCAAATTCTGTAGCGAATGCACACCTGCAGCATAATAGAGTCTGAATCTGCACATTCCATGTGGCTTTGCTACATGCATCAATAAAAATCATTTTCCTGAGGATGTGACACTTCATCCTGCTCCTGCAAGAGTTGTTTACTAAAGGAAATAAAGCCTATGTGTCTCTGCCACTTAAGTGGGCTCTCCAACCCACTTTGAGATTTCAAACAAGTGCCACGTGGCCTGCTTTTTATCTGCATAAGAAAATAGCGGCCACAGCCCCGACAGGAAGGTTTCTGTGGTTGCCTCCAAGCATCCTGAACAGGAGTTGATTGAAGAAGACAGTGGTTGTCTGCTGGTTTTCACCTTCAAAAGACACTTTGAAGTGTGGTTGATGTGGTTGCCTGTATGATCGATGTGAAACCTTTTTGTTATTGTGAATCATGCAGGTACTTGCAGGAAAACTAGCCTGATATCTGTTGCATATTTATGTATTGATCCTACACTTCTTTGTGTGTAAAATTTACACACAAAGTCAGTAGATTAGAACATAGTGTAAATGCTTAGATTTACTTTACAAATATAAATCTAAAATATAGATTTTTATTTTACACAGATAAAGAAAAGAATATTTCAATGCATTCTACCCATAATAGCACAAACAAAGCAACAATTGTACTCAAAATAATTCTACATGTACAAATTTGACTTTTGCTCCTGCTGCTAAAAAAAAAAGGAGTACAAATTAATATGAAAAGGAGAAAATTGTTCCTCTCACTGAACTCTATTTGCTCCTATTTATCAGTAGGAATCATAAACTTGATGTGCTTATGGGTTTTTTTTGTTTTTTTTTTCATCTGTACATTCTCCTGGTGGCTGCACTTAAACATCGTGTCCTCTTCCGAGGAATCTCTTCTCTCCAGCACATTTTTATCTGAACTTCAGAGTAGCATTGATCTGTAAAATATGTCAATTTTTTTGTCACAGTGTAATCTTTGTCTTCATGATGATATAATTTGTCCTGAACGCTTAAGAATCCACATAGATGAATCTTCAAATTAAGAGTGAAGCTCGGTTTCTGCTAAATATGTGAGTCATGTTTCTCCCTCAGAGCTCCAGCTTCCTGTTCATCTCTGTGCTTTTAAAGCTATTGTGTCTCAGACTCTAATGACAGCTTGCATGTCTATGGAAAAGGGAAAGAAAGCTTTGAGGTTTTTCTGCCCCCTCTGCTTGGATTGCCTTGCTTTCTGCGCTGGAATGGTCAGAACTTGTTCCACTGAACGTTCTCAGCTCCATTTTAAGAAGCCATTTTAAGCCATTTAAGTAACACGCTACTTTGTAACGTGATACTGACGTCGGACCACTTTTCTTCAGTAACGAGTAATCTAAATGTTACTATTCCAAACCCAGTAATCAGATAAAAGTTACTTATCCAAATCACTATGTGTTACTATTTCCTTTAGTAATGTAATTTTATTTTCTTTGCTCGTCTTGGGGAGTGATGCGTCATTCATCAGCTGATCAGAAATATGAACAATGGAGGGAGGAGGGAGATGCGCATTTTGTTGCTGGAAAATCAGGAGCAATTTTCAGTGTCTGTCAAGTCCGATTATTATAAGTGACTTTGGGCTTGTTTTTTTTCTAATGTTGCTAGAAACTTAGTCACGGGTGCGGTTTTTTGAGCTTGTTTTTGAACATGAAGTTGCTCATTTGGGCTTGGAAATAAGTAGACACATAATGAGACCCAGATTTTGTCTGACATCCAGGTAGTTTTAGTCACGCTCTCCCTGTCCACCAGTTCCCAGATGAACAGAGAAATGTTCATCTATGTCTTTGTTAATGTCGATGTAAATATATGTATAATTATGTGTTTACATTTATATACAAATATATATATGTATATCAGTGATGTGCAGGCAGGGAAGGCAGAGCTATTTTTCATTTAGCTTAACAAATTCTGATCAGTTTATCTCCAAAATCGCTGAATTTTCACATTTTTCCGTTCAAATGCTCGGAAGCACAGCTGGTGAGGCAGCAGCGAGCTGAGCCTCATTGGATTGATCAACCTCTCACTAGCTGCACTGGCTGCCATTTTATGGGAGCATGTTCCTACTGTCTGTACGTCGCCAATAAAATGGCTAAAAAATATATGAAATGATATTCCATTATTTAGCTTATGTATATAATGTACAGTGCTTTTTGTCACAAACTGTGTGCGTAACGTGTTTCATGTGCTGAGGAGCGATCAGAAACGGCAGAGAACAAACTCGAGGTGAGGCAGGCAGTTCTCCTGCCTCATGGCAGGGGGCGCTCATGATCACACACATTGTGACTCCACAGCTGCAGAGTAAGAGACAGTAACAACGAGCTACCTGTAGAGTCAGGTGCAGCGATATATTTAGTTTTCTCCTCTTACCACAGCAATCACTTATTAATAATCGCAAATTAAACATTATGCATGCGCGAAATTTCTTTATGTAAACAATAACATGCAGAGGGACTATATTTGTAAATAAGATTATGATTAAGGCAGTGCCTCACCACCTGTGAACTTCACCGCACGTCACTGATATATATTTTTTCCATTCGCACCCACCGCGGGTGGTTCTTATCCTCTGAGCTCGGGTCCTCTACCAGAGGCCTGGGAGCTTGAGGGTTCTGCGCAGTATCTTTGCTGTGCCTAGAACTGCACATTTCTGGACTGAGATGTCTGATGTTGTTCCTGGGATCTGTTGTAGCCACTGCTCCAGTTTGGGGGTGACTGCCCCGAGGGCCCCGATGACCACAGGCACCACAGTGCCTTCTCACCTTCCAGGCCCTCTCCAGTTCCTCCCTGAGGCCCTGGTATTTCTTCAATTTCTCGTGCTCCTTTTTCCTGATGTTGCAGTCACTCGGTATTGCTACATCCACCACGACGGCTTTCCTCTGTTGCTTATCCACTATGACAATGTCCGGTTGGTTCGACCTTACCATTTTGTCTGTCTGGATCTGGAAGTCCCACAGGATCTTAGCTCGGCCATTCTCCACCACCTTTGGGGGTGTTCCCCACTTTGATCTCGGGGCTTCCAGTCCATATTCTGCACAGATGTTTCTGTACACTATGCCTGCCACTTGGTTATGTCGTTCCATATACTCTTTCCCTGCCAGTATCTTGCACCCTGCTGTTATGTGCTGGACTGTCTCAGGGGCCTCCTTGCACAACCTACACCTTGGGTCTTGTCTGGTGTGGTAGATCTGGGCCTCTATTGCTCTGGTGTTTATGGCCTGTTCCTGGGCGGCCAGGATGAGGGCCTCTGTGCTGTCCTTGAGTCCAGCTTTTTCCAGCCATTGGTAGGACTTTCTGATATCAGCCACTTCAGTTATTTGCCGGTGGTACATCCCATGTAGGGGTTTGTCCTCCCATGATGGTACCTCCAGCACCTCGACTTCTGTTCCCCATTGTCTGAGACATTCACTGAGTAGATTGTCTGTTGAGGCTTTGTCCCTGATGTATCTATGGATCTATCTGATATCTGATCTATCTGATCTGTAATCATATATATATATATATATATATATATATATATATATATATATATATATATAATATCGATATGTGGTGAACCACTTTGACTCACTCCATCCAAAGTACATTTATATGTACTTACCACTATCATTGTATTAATTACAAACCTTTTTCATCTTCCAGTTCTCAGCCTATAATGTGAAATCATCTGCTTCAGCCATCCACACAAACGTACAAAGACTAAAAAGATGAAGAAGAGCAAAGCAAGTACACTCAAGCTCTTTTCTTCCCTGACAGGAACGTGTAAACGATGCCTTGTCTCGGCCCGGGCACAGCTGCAGGAAGGTGTGTATGTCTTGGTTTTGTTCATCCAGGTATCTCTCCAGCTGCACCCCCATGGTGCCTCTGATCCTAAGAGGGAACATTGATGCTTTAAAGTGTGGGGTTTCTTTTTCTTTTTTTAACAAGCTGTGTTTACAAATACCGGGTGTGCTTTGTGGTGGCACCTGAAGCGTGCAAGCGACTCGTAAGCAATAAGCCAAGGCTCGGTTGATAATTTAGGGTCCTGCAAGGGTTTACGGTTTATTAGTGCAGGCCAGTGAAAACCGCTGGTGCCTGAAAGTGGTGCCAGCAGTAATTGCCACCATTTAATGTTTGAAGCAACAGCATGGGACCCAATTTGTCACATCAGAGATGTTTCTAGAATTTTTGTGTTAATTGTCAAATAGGCTTATTTTAATGTGTCTTAAAATAGACTTATTTTAAGTCTATTATAAGTTTTAAAATAGACTTATTTTAAGACACACAATGTAAACATGTCGTAGAAAAACACTTCAGTTTGTTCATTTAAAAGGCATGACATAGAAGTGCAAAACAATTTTGATTTTTGAGCTTCTTTTTACATGATCACTATTGAATTACTATGCTATCTATGGTTCTTTTTCAAAAATACATGTCATTCATCCTTGTTGCTTCCTGCTAAGCTAGATGAGAAAAAGATCTGAAGAAGAAGCAAGAGGGAATTTCCCTCTCACTTAAAGGAATCACTTAGGCCCTTGACGCTTGACCACACATCTATAAACACCAGGGAGATCCACATAACTCACAGGCCACCATTTGAAAAGTCACACCATTGTGTTCAGAGTGAATTATTCTAAGCTATTAAAGAGTTTTCCAAACCGTTGAGTTTCAAATATCACTTCGGTCTGGATTTAACACAAACAAAAGGTGCCAGTTTGATAACACAGAAATGCAGCACAGATTTTGATCTTAAATTATTATTTTTAAATCAATCCAGATATTTAATGACTGCATACGACGTTCAATTTATGCCTGGATCATTTTGTTCAATGTGAAGTTTGTGCAGTACAATTTAACAGGTAAAAATCAGATTGGGATAAAAGAAAAAGTACATCTATCTGATTGTAAGGGTGCACAGCCTTAAGGCGTAAAGGACTCACCTCCTTCACCAAAGAAAGTGTCTCCCAAAGAAGATTGAATGCGGAAAAAAATCTAAAAGTTGCGTTTTCAAAGTATTACTTTCATGACGTCAAATCAGAATAATCAAACTTCTTTTTTTTTTTTTCTTACAGATTCTTGCCTAAAAGAGCTATGGATCTCATAGTTGATTTACAAACTCAAACATATACTAAATGTGCAAAACGTTCCGAAATGATTTATTTTTGTCTCAATTTAATGGTCACTAAATCCATCCATTTTTACAAAGGCGTATATCCATCATGACTAAATAGCTGGGACATTGATTATACCCTAATTAAATCATGCTCGTATTTCAAAAACTATTACAAGTTCTTAAGCTAATAAATAATTCAATAGTTTTGAACAAATATCACTTTAAGGAAGACAAACAATGAGAACAAAATAACTCTTTTCACCATTGGATCCGTGGGTCACCACTCTGCCTCGTTCTGCAGAGCAAGTATCAACTGATGGCCCCATTGAGCAAAAGAAAAAAGGCACTTTTGGCTCCCCACTTGCAATTGGCAAGATCTCTTAACCTTTGACATGTTTTGGCTGGGACTGTCAATAAGCTCAAGCTGCCATTACAAGCAAATCCTGCACTATACGTGTCTAGTCAACTGTGGACTCGCCATTTATTTCTCCTCTAAGAGATTTTTAAAGCAGAAAAAGTCTTTTACCCAGACTCTCTTTTACTCTTTCTTCTTTTTCTGTCGCCCGCATTTTGGACGCTAGCCCATCGTCAGATCATCGAAGGCTTTTCTGACCTCGGAAGAAAAAAGAAAGACAGAAAGGAACGAAAGAGACACTCTCCCTGGGTTCCCTTTTGTCAGAACCACAGTACAGAGGTGGGGGAGGAGGGAGAAGGACCGGAGGGAGTACAGAGTGAAGGTGCTGGCTGGATGATGGTGGGTTTGGTGGTGGGGGAAGGAACCTCCAAAAACAGCCCCCCTATCAAGTCTTTGTTGCTCACCTGTGAGGTGAAAAGCTGGACAAGATCTAATTAATGAACAAGTGTTCTGAATGAAGGGCACCACGGCGGAGCAAAATGCCTCAGTCGATCCAGAAGGAGGCTGAAATGCTTCAGCTCTTTCGTCCCTGTTGTCTTCGTTGCTAATTTTCTGAGCTCTTTAATTTTTCGTACTGCCCCTTGAGCAACCCTGTGCCCAAGGCTTCTTTCTCGACCGGAGCAAAGGCCTGGGAATTTTGGGAATCCTGCTGTGTTCCTGCTCTTGATTAACATAACTTTTCAATTATTTCACAGTTTGCTTGCTTTTTTAAAACGAAGAGGGGCTTGTTCTTTTTTTCTCTTCTGCCCTTCTTTTCAAAAAAATAAGCTTTTCATGTCGGGTTAGCGCTGCCAGGCCTAATGGCTGTGACCAACATCTTTGATCTGCCACGACCCCCTTGAAGGGTATGGTAGTGGGCAAAAAGGGCTGCCTATGTATCAGCGTGGACAAAGGATGCACCACTCACTATTGCTTTAAACACCTTGAGGGATTACCATGAGAAACAGCACCCCATGAAGGCCTTCATAGTGTAATGATAGGAACACTTGCATGTAACCTTTAATGTAAAATAATGCCACAATTTAGAACTCGTGGCAAAGGACATTTACATACATTCATAACCTAAACATAATCCAGGTATTCAGAATTGTATGAATTATTTTTTTAGGTTTATAACCTTCGATTATTGAATGTTGCCTCCAAATGCCAGCGAAATTTACAAAAGCTCTTCTGATCAGCTGCAACTTGTAGGTCTGATAAGTTGCCAAAAGACTGGAACAACCTTCTGAATTTAACTGCAGTCTGTTTGTGCAAAAACAGCAATGACTGCGTGTTTGCGCTTCTTTCTCATGCCAAGTTGAGAATTATCCAGGCAGACACACAATCAACATATTGAGCTCATCAGCGTAATTTGACCAAACTGTGGAAATCGGCCAAATTAGTTTACTAATGTGTGTTGTTTGGTGGTAAAAACACAAAAAAAATTGGTAATTTGTGAACTTGTAGACATTATTTGCAGATTTGATGTTGAATCCCAGTTTGAGCTGAAATCAATTAAGACGTGACATCAATCTTATTCCTTTTCATACTTCTGATCAATGGCTACACGTGACCTTTTACACTGAGCAACGTCCTGTCAGATATTAATTTGAGGTTAACAATTTGATGTGATCCACTTTCCCCTATTGCCATATGTCCTTTATTTTATTTTATTTTTCATTTACCAGTAGGTGTAATAAAGCAAACTTGACCAGGATCGAATTTTGATAGTAATTGATTACATAGTTTGTACATTGATGCTTAATCTAACTGGATCAGTTTGTTTTGTGAATTACCTGGAGAGGACACAAGCGCTTGATAAACTGAATCAAAATGAACTGAAATGGACGTTTCCCATTGATTTAGTAAGGCCTAAAATCTCACTGCTGCTGTATTGGGGTAGACGCCAACGTTCACACCTTGACAACAAATCGGTGATTATAGTTGACAGATTGTTGGTAATAAGCAAATCCATAGATACCTCACTGTCACTGTTCTTGTCTGAGTATCTCAGCGCACGCACAGGAAGCACGATATCATCAATGCTTAGTCTAAAAGAAGCAAACGGACACACAATAGCTTCTCTCTTTATCTCAATGTCCCCATATCCAAACACTTGTGTTTCACTGACAAATGAAGGAGAGTCTTGTCAGGAGGTTATGATAACCGGATATGATCACTGTATCTTGGGATACTGATGCTGTAAGGATATCGGTGCAATATTTGCTGACATGGACTTCAACATGACCTCTGGCTAATGCTAGCTGCTTTGATGAAATAAGATCACATATCACACTTCCTTTCAATGACATTTAAAACCAGATATTTCTTCACATGTTGGCAAGGTAAATGAATCTAAGTTTCAGCAGATGAACTACAGCAACCATTTTCCGAGCATCTGGAAGCTCTTTGTGTTAGGATCACAAACTTCCCTGAGACTAAAGCGTAAATTATTACCTCCCGCATCTGTCACGCGGGCATGGCTGTAAAGGTCCACAAGGCATGAAATGATGATCATCTTCCCACATCTGTGTCAGCCTGCCTTGCAACTTTTACAAGCCTGTTAATTGCAGCATCAGTGCCAACAAACGTGTGAATGTAAACGTGTCTGGCAAGCGAGTCTGCATGAAGAATATCTGGAATGTGATTCGTAAAGGAAAAGTAAAGCTAATGTTCTTGTTTGTCTGTTTTATATAGCCATCTTTCTTGCAACACCCCACAGTCATCTGGTATCTTTAATCTCATGCGTGACAGTGCTCTAGTAAAATACAACAACTCATTTTCCTCAGAAAAAAAATACAGGACGTCCCCTTGGATCTTGAAAAATATGACCAAAGTTTTAATCTGGTTTCCAAAAATTTGTACATTTGTTAAGTTAAACTTTTCTGATCAACTTTCACCTCTTGCACACTTTCAAATGTTGAAGAAAAACGGACTTGGTACAGCAGAGATCACTAAGGGCAGTGCATTTGGTGTGACTGCAAAAATGGAAGGTATGAAAAATTATGTTTATAAATAATTCATTTCTGTTCTAGGATTCTGTCATCAAAAAATCTTAAATATATGTTGCGTTTGATAAAGTACAAAAAAAGTGTTCTTCATTTGCAAATGAACATTAGTGCAATCTATATTGATTGCCTTAACATGGATATATCTGAATTTGCATAAGACATTCTGCTGATCACAATTTGCATTAAATAGGACTGTTATAATTATTAGGCCAAAATTGTCCATTGAATGATGATGATTTGTACATTTCTTAATTCTTTCAAATGGTAACTTATTTTCATTTGTTTGTTGTTGTTTTCATTTGCATCGATGTAAGCAGCATGTGTGTGCATCCCCTCCGATCCCGACCTTCCTCTTTGTTTCTGGGGCACTGTATCTCTCTTTCTCCATACTATTTGGACTCCCATCTGTCAGCTTGTCTCCCACTGTCCATCTGTCCTTGATGTGTTTTAGTCTCTTTTTCAGTCTAGTTATTTCCTGGTTGGGTCATAACCCCAATCCGACCCCCATCCCGACCTCCCCCTCGTCCACCTGGAAATGTATCGTACCTTGCAACTCTCACAGGACCAACGTGATTTATTCATCCCTTAGCAGCGATGAGATATTTCTACTTTGTGCAAAGGGTCGGGCACTTTGGAAACACCTAACTTCCAAACCGAAAGAGAAATCACATTAAGATAGTCCGCTCTTACTTGTTGTGAAGTTATAGACAATTGTATGCATGGGATTGAAGAACAGTAGGACAATCTTTATCCAGTATGTGTAAAAGAAGGTACATCCAGACCAGCGTCCAAAACCTTTTCCTCCTGCGGTCTCATTCTGCTCCCCACATCTCCTATGACTCTCGGAGTCTGAATAATGTTTTCTTTAACTACTTTTGCTCTGAAATTCAAGACAGTTCCAAAATTATTTAGCAAGAAAGAGTGTGTGCTTTGATCATATCTAATCAAATAAAACTAAAGTAAATAAGCAACCAGATTACGTTTGCGCTTCAGTCATTCTTTCCTGCATACTTGACATTTCGCAGACATAATTATGCTGTCACTTTTTGAATCTGCCCGTACACATGACTTTACGGGTACAATATAATGGCCACCAACCTGAAGAAGTGGGACACTTGAGGAGCGGTTTGCGACTGACTGCAATCCCCTGCATGTGGCCCACCCTTTTAGAAAAATAAGGACGAACGATGAGTAGAAAGAACAGGAAGACAGAGAAAAGACTGGTGGAAGACAGACCCTCCCTGTCCAAGTATCGCTTGCACTTCCCACATTCCTTTAAATCCCTGAAGAAATGACAGCAAAGATGAGCCTGAAAGGAATTTGTGTCTCTTGTCCTGCTTTTTTAGCTAAAGGACAATCATTACTCCTGTTATTAACAGTAAGTCACTTTTAATTCCCTTACTAGTTGCAACTTTGCAACATTGGGATACTGACATCTTTTAATGTTGGTGGAGCACATCACATTCATCAGTAACATACAGAAACATAGAGAATCAGTAAACCATTTCCAAAGTGGATTAGTGCATGTCTTTAGCCCACTTTTCTGTTGTACTGAGCTGTGAGGAAAGGTGTAAAGAGGAGACGACATTCTACTCTACCCGCCAGGGATACGTTTTTTTTTTGAGTCTGTGAACAACTCAGCAGTGATCTGCTGAAAGCTTACTCCCAGACTCCTTCCTGCAGCAGCCAAGGCTACGAGGGGTGACATTCTCTCACATCCAGAGGCTGGTCCCCAGCCCACTCCCCAACCCCCCGCTATTTCTCACGTGGTGCTACCGGGAGAAGCACTCCAGGGATTAGCCTAGCCAGGTCTTTCAAAGGCCATTAGAGCAAATTACAGGTATCCTCTTACCAGTGCGCTGGGACAGACCAGGTGAGGGGCGCAGAGGCCAGGCTAGAGCCCAGGGGTCAGCTTGGGACAAAAAGACGAGGCCACCCTGGGCCCCACTCTATCGGAGTGTCTCCCTGGCTCCACAAACTGGTAGGCCAGCATCTATGAATGGCTCACTTGATGGGACCTCAGAGACATTGTCTCGCAACCGTAACTTTAGCCTTTTTTTTTCTTAACACCCTCCCACCCCCGCACCTCACTCTCCCAATGCTGATTTTCTTGTCTTTCAATCAATGTGGGCATCCACACAAAGCGACTATAAAATTTGAGCGAAGTCACAAGCTGCAGGCCAACAGAGCATGCCAACTTGCACCTGCGGTTCTAAAGTACTTCATCATTGTGCTGCCCTCTGTGATGGGTTTCAACCAAATTGGAAGCAAATTAACCGTTTCCACTTGAAATTTAAATCTAAACTGTAATGACAACCACACAATCATTAATGTGTGGTCTGTCAAAGTCTCACTGTGCTGCAAGCATAAAGAGGCTGATGCTACTGATTCATGGATGGCCACAGGGAGTTCCGCATCCTGCCATTTTCTATAAACTACACACACACAAACACACACACTACTCTTACCCAGTTCTGTCAGCCGCACTCACGCAACCACATGCATGCACATGCCTCACCCTAACCCAAACGGTGGATGACAATCTGGCAGAGGGTGCTGCGGAAGTGTTTCATTAGTCAATTACCGCTGGTAGATAAAGCCTGCGTTCCCACAGTCCTCAAGGCCGGGGGGTCAAATGTGACCAATTACCCCCCATCCCCTCACAGGACAGATTAGTCTGTCTGATTTATCCCCAGACAGGCTGACCCGTGTACTCTAAAATCACCCTCCACATCTGGATACCTCTGTGCGGTCCTGTGAGAGTGGGTGAACTGCTTTTCCTGGCAAATGTGCTACCATAAGGGGTAGCGAGTTTAAACCATTAAGAGAATCTCACTTTGAAAAACAAAGACCCCAGACATTTCTCTGCACTACCACACAGCTCGACCACATAATCGTTAAGATACCTGACTGTCTTTGACGGCATCCACTGCATAGTTGGTACATTGCTAAAACACAAGCCTCCGTGGTCATGATGAGTAGTGATTGTATGTTTGTGAACATCAATCAGTTCATTAGGGACCTCCAGGATGTTGAATCAGACAGCCCACTCATCAAACCCCACATTTACAAGCCCAATGGGGTCAAGCCAGCCAGAAAATGAAACATAAGAGGATAACTTCAGGAAGTGGGTACCCAGCAGGGCTCAGGGTTGCTGTAGTAAGCTTTGGGATAGCAAAGGTGAAAAAGGTTAATGAAGTCATCCGTCTGGATTCCACTAGCTCATCTGTGTCCTACATGGTTCTAAGAGGGCCACAGTCATAGTGATCATGAAAGCTTTTCTTTAATCAGGAGCGGAGAGCAAATTGCCTCCAAATCATGCGTCACATTCATAACAAGCAGGCGACTTACTATAAAAGGTTTTGCAGATAGTTACCAGCAGATCCGCCTGCAGTGAGGCTTGTGAGTCACGACGTCTGTGTTTTCCTGTGTTTGGAAAGGGGCAATAAGGAGGGTGGCACTGTTCACGTCAAACTGAGGTCACTCTCTGTGTAACTAAATGTTAGTAAGCAGATCTGCTCAGCTGTCCAGACCAGTCAGGCCAGAAAAGATAACTGTGACAGCGCTCTGTACTGGGATGTTTTCTTGTGTTAAACAAAACATTGATAAATTCAATAGCTAGACTTTGCTGTAAAATCATTCAGACTCACAATTAATGCCTAAATTTATTGCCATTTCACACCCCATCAAACCCTTAAGTACCTGTAAGCAAACCATTTACCTATGTACCTGAACCATTGCATATCTTTTTACTTTTTTCTTTTTTTTTCTTTTTTTTTGCAGTTAAGTATTTAATTACTGAGATAAATAGCAAAACAACACTGTCAAAGGTAGCATGCAGCTGAATTTAGCTGTATAAGTTTCTACACAACTTTGTCTTAGAAATGTTTTATTTATTTTTGGCTTTTATAATTACTCAGGCCATTTGAGTCTTAAGAAATATAGACTCAAATCATAAAACCTAAATCACTAAATGACTTTCTGCTTGTAAATACTTGTTCTTAGTCCATAAATCCACAATTAGTTAGAGAAGATTGAGAAACTTATAAAATGTAGCTTTAACCCAAAACATTAAAGATGCTGTTATGCTGTTCCCTATCCTTAATTCATTTATCATATAATCTGAGCACATAAAAAAAAAAAAAAAAAACACATGTGGAGTCCTTCACGGCTCCCTACCCAGTCCACTTACCAACACTGTGGTACAACAATAAAAATGACAGGATCAAGATTTCGGCTTGCAAAATACAATTTAAATAGAGTTAAATAAAGAGTTTCCATTGCATAAAATTCAAGAAAGCCACAGATGACTATTTCAGTAACATACCAATGAGGCTGCATTTAAACTACTTGGGATGCTTATTTGCCACACAAGCCACTATAGTGAATCTGGTTTTGGTCTCTAATAGACAAGTAAAATGATACTTAAAGTCACAATGATAGATGATAGTTCAAAATCAAAGTTCTCTGTGTCAGTGTGGATACATTTGTAGTTTCCTAACATTCCCATAAATCCCACGTGTGCGTTATGAGCCTATAACTCTGCAAAGTATTTCAGGTTTTTGTCTGTATCTAGTATCGTTCAAAAGCAGCCAGAAGGCAAACTAAATTTGGTATGGTTTGCAGGACTCTGCAAACCATACCCATCGGACTTTAAGTATGCACATGTGTGGCTCAGGTGCGCAGAGAGTTTCCAGTGACTGAGCACCAGGACACAGAATATTCTCTGTGGCCTGAACTTGCCCCATATTTACATTATTAAAATGAGACGGGCATACAGCAGTTGACAGAAGGCACAAGAGTGAAATCAGGTTCCTGCCAAAGCTGTCATTTGCTCCACTGGCCAAAGGGCCCTGACCCTAATCCTATCCACTCCAGGGGAGGAGAGAAGGGAAATGGAGACAGTGGAAGACAGAGGTCCTGATGGGGTAGTGTGTGGCAAAGTATTCATACCTCCTGATCTTTTCACAGTCTCCTGTATTTTATTTGAAATTGTATGTGATGGCGTAACAATTGTACGCTTCTCTATAATTGCAGAGAAGATGGAAATGACACATGGTTTGATTTATGTATTTGTTTGTTTTACAAATAAAATTCTAAACTGGTGTGCACAAAAAAAGCAAAATGAAACTTGTTTAGAGCAACAAATGTGACATGACTATTTGTGAAAAGACAACTTATCTTATTTCCCTTTATCTAATTTATTGCTAAAAATACACAGCAGTTTTGCAAAAAGAAGACAAACATCATTTGTGCTAAGGGATGTTTGATGTTTGTAGAAAATTGCATTAAAAAAAACAACATATAGTTTCCAATCTAAGACAAGAAAAATAGACCTAAAAACAGCCAAAGCTTCTAAGAGTCGTAGAGAAAAGTCTAAGGTGTCACTTGCAGCTCTTTAGACCACCAATATATTGATGGCCAATCTATTGATCAATATAAAGTAGGTATTGTAGGAGTAGTGCTGGAACTACAAAGTGGAAATTAACAATTTGAGATAAAGTACACTGTGCGCTGCCTCTGTCGCTGCTTTGTGCCACCCTCTGAGTTGTAATGAGGAGCATGGCCTCCCAGACGAGAAAAACACACATATAAACACAAGCCCACACGTGTCAGCGTGCACGCAAACACACAAACACGAATGTGCCCAAGCCAAGCCCATGGTAAGGTCTGGTTCATATTAGCCTTTAGGGAACAGAAATGCACATCTTTTTCAGTTTAGGGTTTATTTTGTGCTCCCGCAATGGCACAAGGATAAACACAGACACATGCATTCAGAATGCACAAGGACTCACAGTCTGTGCTCTGACATGATACTTAGATCCTGCTCATGTTCATTTAGTGAAATGGCCTCAGAGATAAAAAGCAGGTATGTCTGGGTTTGTGTAATCTGGTTCAGAGGTCTGTTGGTGTTCCAGGACTTGCATTAGACTGACTGTTCCTTATTTTCCCTGACACATATGTTACAATGTCATTTGTTCATATTAAACATGGGAAAAGTTTCAAATTATGAGGTAAGCATATATAATATATTTTCCAATATAAAAAATTTCCAACAGATTTCCCCCCAGTCTTGACTTGTTCGTGTGTTCCTGCCTCAGCACTGGTTCAAATACTTGCTGATTTAGTTGAACAATTGGCTTTTCCACAAAGATTCGATGGATTTTGGAGCCTTAGTTTGTAACTGGATAATCTGTTGCAATGAACCATCTTTTTTTTCTTTTTTTCTTTTCTATGAACAGTTTGAAACTCATCTTGAATTTGGCTAGATGAGATATTTGTCTCAAAAGTTTCATCAGGGGCCAATGTCAATTACCATGGCAACATATTTTTTTGCATTTAAAAGAAACCATGGTATGAGTCAATGAGTACATCAGAAACCTGATAAAACCTATAGCTTAATTTTTTTTATTTTTTTATTCTTTCTCAGTTTGAGAAATCAACTCATACTGTTAGACTAAAAGTAACTCTGACCCTTACTGTATAACAATAATTTGCCTGTAGAGTGTCTTTGAACTTGTTCATAACTCAAGTAGGGCAATCCTACAAGAAAACCCTTTAAGAAGGATTCACTCACTTTGTGTTAGTGTCAGTATTTTTCCTCAAAGAAAGAAAGTTTGTGAGCTTTGGTCGGTTACCCTGACAGATTCACCAACCAGAAATTCAGCTCTCTCTCAACCATATGTGGCCAATACAAAAATTGTCTGATACGTTTTTGAGGAAAAAGGTGCGGCGTGGTTATCTGATATTTAAATCTATAGTGTTCATCTAATATTTATCCTTGTTGCCATGAGCTTTTCTACCACTGTCTCTTGTCCCACTTTCACCTCAAACTCATAACAGGACTTAATCTCTATATTAACACATTAATGCACCTAACTTGTGATCCATTTATTGATGGACTGGTGTGTTTTATCTGACACGACTCTGCTGCAGCAACAAGTCATGCAGTGTGATGAGCGCCACTATCAGATCCTGCTCTCGCGGTGTGGCAAGTTTTGTTAAATGACACACTGTGTGCCACTCTTAAAAGGCTACAAAAGACTTGAGAGTGGGCTTGAAAGGCAGGCGTTATTTATGATTAAATCAATTTCCCTCCAGGATAAATATTTCCTCTGTGTGTAATGACATAATTAACTGCATGTCAGTATGTCTGAAATTACAAAAAGTCTGTTGCCAATCAGCAAGTTTTCAGTCATCAGCTGCCCATGTTTTCAGACCTCTAGGAATATTTTACTGAGGTTTGCAAAACAGATTGACGAATATTGAAATTTCATGTGGAAATGTGGCTTATAGCTTTCCTTGAAAAAAAGAGGAGAAGTTCAGATATGCTACCTGGGAGAGTCTGCATTTATTTTATATCATAGCTTCCTTATACTGTGGACCATATTATACAATGAGTATAAATCAGGTGCTCTGCTATATTCAAAAGGCCAGGTTTAGGGCTTTATATACTATCCCACATTAGTGTTTCTGGGGGTTAAACTGGTCCTGAAGGGATTACATCAGCATACATAACCAGGTGTATTTCCACATGTCGGCAGACTTACTCCTTCACCAGCATTTGAAAACTATTGCAGACATGCCGCGCTCAGGAAGTAATGCGAGCTGTTTCCAAATGGTAGATATAACGCTCCTTTTTACCGAAGAACTACACCAAATTTCTCCCATTGAGTAAAACATCAAACTGTCTCTCTTCTCTGGATTTCAAAACTTACTACTTGGCTATGACCATGCTCAGAGTTATATTACGCCACTGTAATTAGCAGTGGCTTGTTACACTGGTGTTTAAAGCACCTAAATCATTAAGGCAGCTGCTTTTGGACAAAAAACAAAGTCTGGTCGTGTGGGAATGCGCCGTAATGCCGAGGCAGGCTTACATGGCTTGTTTTTTCTGGCCCAATTCAAAGAGTGAGACCTCCATCCTTTTCTCTTTTACTCTTGAATCAGCGACATTCACTTTAAATTGTGCTTTAGAAGTTATTGTCTGCTTCTTACAGGCTTCTAGAACATCAGTGCAACCATCTTTGGTCAATAGCTTTAGGGTTTGAGTCGCTAGGTACCGACACTGTGAAGTCTTTGTGGTAACTTCACGCCCACAGGATATCCATGGCTATGTGTAATGTTATAAAGAAATTAGCTGGCAGGGCCAGAGTCAGACTCTATAAACCTGCTGATGAACCCATTAAATTCAAGAGAGGAGCCAGAGCCACGCTTGCTAAAGGTTGTTAGCTACTAATTGCTACATTTTGTGAACCCATTCAGGATACAGAAACCAGTTGGCACTGATCTGGGATCTCTGGGCTAATTGGACTGACACTGACACTCTTGTCCTGCAGCGTTCCCAGGAAAGTGATAGCGCATGCATTTGTGCGAATAGGATTTTGCATTCCTATTCAGAAACCATGCACGTGTGACTGATGTTAAATTATGATTTTCAGATTCAGCATAATATGACAGGTGTCAATTTGATTTTGACAATAAGTACGTAACTATATGAAAAGCACAACCCAAGAGATATTTCTCCCCTGCTGGCATCCAAGATTTTTACAAAAATGCCATCACAGTTGAAACAACCCAGAGGAGAACCTTAATGACTAATGAGCAACGGGAAACACTCCAGTACTCTTCTAGCCTTTAATTTCCACCTCAATGCACAGCAGAGCATGCCCTGGTCCTCCAACTAGCCTCATTAGCATGTATATTCTCTTGACTCAACAAGCCAAAGCACTTTTTTTCAGCCAGGTGCTTCCCTCCTTAGCTCCGGGACTGTTGTGCTTGATCTGCAGAGCTTCACCAGAATTAACATTAAGCTGTGGCTGATCAGAGGCCAGCGCAGAGTAAACCTCACTGCACCCAAAGAAATGTTAGGCAGTGCAGAACAGATATGATGTTCTACAGGTTCAAGTGATGCTACATGAATGCATCACTTTCAAAGTGCAGCCAGTAAGGGACAATATGTGCGGTCATGATACAAAGTGATGGGCATGGGCTGGTGACCACAAATTTAAAAAGAATTTTATGTTGTCGTAAAAAAAGGCATTTTGTTGTTGGGATAATTGCTTTTTATATTGAATAATTCCTTTTTAACTCAGATTTATTATTTTTTGAGAATCTTGCAAAGATGAAAGGAGGGCTCTGAACAAGATAACACTTAAAAGTATTAAGAGTAAGTTGAATTTTCCTTTGTAAAATCTGCAGGACACAGAACCAAAACTTAATTCGAATGAATTATGCTCTTCTGCATGAACCCTGTGCAAGGAAAACTAAAATTGAATAATGATGATCAACTTTTTTTTTCCTCCTTCTTTCAAGATTTAATTCAATTCTTTACTTTCTGACTCCTCTGAGATAAAGTGGAGCAAAGCGATGTGTTTGTGAATCTCCTCCCTTCTTTAATGAGGCTCAGATTCACATTAGCTTCTCCTCTTTTTGATGGACAGCTTCCCCCCGCCGACAACAGGCTTGAAACATTTCCACAACATATTTCAGAGTGGCGGTGGTTTTTCCTTTGGGTTTTGTTCCAAGTCAAACATGCTCTCGAACTCGGAAAACTGGTGCTTCAAAAAGGAACACGTTGCACATCACAAGAAAGTCAGTAAATACAACACACCCCAGCTGTGAAAGTAGCAACTGCAGAGACAGAAGAGAGCTCAAGTAATTCCATGATGACTTCTGCAACTACTCTTTTATGGGGGCTGCAGGGCTGGTCCAAAGTTCAATGAGGCCCTGGGCAGAATTCATCTTTTCATTTATAAGGATTTTACATAAAACTGTAGGCATGATAAACCAGAAAGAATCTAAAATGGATTTGTGACAACAAAATTAAGCATGTTTAAAGAACCGAAACAAAACAGGAAGTATGCATTCAGAACATTATGTGAAAAAAAAAAAAAAACGTAGAAAGTTAAGACAATAGCAACATTTTTCTTAAAATATAATGGAATAGAAACATTTCTGCTTCAATATCAGAAGCCGATTAAATTTGTCTCACTGGAAAAACATTGCACAAAGATTCATTCACAAGTAGATAGTTACTGTTGCAAAATAAGCTAATGACAGTGATTGGTGCTGTGTTTATAAACTTTTGTTGCTGGAGAAAAAAAATCTGACAGTGGAAAGAACAAATTTTTACTGTAAAGCAACAAAGACCAGACGTCTCTCATAAGATTTCAGATAGAAATATGAAATAGAGTCGTAAGAATTGAAAGAGTTGTTAAAGGGCTGAGGAGCACTGACAGAGAGCCGTGTACAACAATGATTCAAAATCACAACTGAGCAATGGACAGGACTAGTTTCTCCAAATGGGGAACATCTTGAATATGTCATTAACAAGAAAGGTTATTCCGTAAACCTTTTCAGAAATTTCTGCAAATGTGTTTCACACCTGTACACTTGCAGCCTACAACTTTATTTGTGAGATGAAATGTATCGATTTCTTTGTGTGTGAGAATTTCTTGCATGTGTGTGAGAATTTCATGCCCGTGACTCCATCAGCAATATTTAAACTAAGGAAAATATAAATTTTCTCAATATCTATTGCGTCTGCTGTACATAATAATTCGAACTTATGAATGTGGCACTCTTGTCAATCAGCGCCATATGGATTTAAGTTCATGGAGGTACCATTCCAGTTGACTGGACTAAGCAGCTGCAATTGCTGATCATACGCTGGGCTGGCCCTGGATGAGTGACCTTATTTCTTTTGATATAACTAGCCTTATTAGCCTCATTCGGTCAAACACAACACGCCATTTTTTCAAATGGGATTTTAAAAACATGAAGCAAAGAGAGAGACCCGCCAGAAAAAGAGTCATGAAACGAAGCAGAAGAAAATAATGGGTAAAAACGAGCCTTGGTTTGAAATACACAATTTCATCTGTCAGGGAAACTTGACTCAGCATTCACTGTTGTAATTGATCATGAAGCCGTCGCTGGGTGTGCCAGTGCAGCTGTTGTGTTGCAGCTCAGTCTAATTAGCAGCCGGTGACCGATGACCCTGGACAGGATATGATGTGTACCTGCCTCTGCTGCTTTTCTAAACACTTGGGTGTGTTTTTCCCCATTTTCGTCTTAGACATAGGTTAAAAAGAAAACATGTTAAGTCCTCCCTTTTGGCACCTAAAACAACTGTACTTTTGTGCTCTGAAAATCTATTTATAGTAACTTGTACAATAAAGTGGTTTGTAATCGTACGGACTATGATCTTTGTTTAGTCCTTCTTGATTTTTATCTATTTGGTTTTATTAACAAACACTTTACCATAAAAACGTTTACAACTGGCCTGATTCTGATAACAAACTTCAGAAATGGCTATCTGAGGAGTTAGTGTTTGTGCTTCAGTGTGTGATTGTGTACATTTCCACATGTGTGCTCTCAAGGCAGAACATTTTTCTTGGAACACTTTGGAGATTTTGCAAATGTTAGCCTGTCCTATCCAGGATTTAGTTTTGTTTTGTTTTTTTTGCGACGGTGCTGAAATGTCATCACTTTGCAAGAAGGGTTTCCAGGCTCCCCTCTGTCCCTGCTTTGAGGGGGCTTCTTTGAAAGACTATCAATCTGCTCACATGAAAAACTCATACAATCATGCGCACAACTTCTGCTGGAGTCAAACTGAAGAGCATTGCACAAAAGCACGCTCCTGTGCTTAACAAGTTTTGCATTTTCCTTCAACTGTGTCCAAGTCTATAATCCCTCCATCCATCTGAGTGGATGGATGGAGGGATTCCATCTTCCCTCTCGTCTCTTCCCTCAGCTGTTCCATGCTCCTGCTCCCCCTGGGATTGATACAATATTTTCCACCCTCAATTAGCAAAGAGCCTGTCAACTAATTCCAACTGTTTTTGCACCTGAGAGGGTACTGGGAGTCTGAGCTGGAAAAACTGAGTGGGATGGAGGTGAGACGGTAATGTAGCGCTGTCGACAAGAGTGTGAGAGCAAGCTAAAGACTTCAAAAGCAGTGACACTTCAATCTCTACTCCCTATCTGTCTTAAACCAGATCTCATAGAGATGCACAACCACAGACTAATTCCAAGATCCATTTTGGAACATTTCAAACAAAGCCTCTACAACCATTTGTTTGGCAGTGTGCTCAGCGCAGGGTCCTACAACATCCCTTAACTCTGTGTGAGCACAGAAAAATCTGTTCTTTCCAGTAAAGGAAAGGATAATGGAGGAGGAATATGAGGAAATAACATGTTAACAGACAAGAGTTCCTGTTGACTTCGACATCGTTGGTGTAAATGACTTTTGGAAGAAAAACCGTAAGTTTCAAAATCTCAACTGCTTTTCTTATTTTCTCTTAAATTTGACAATTTCTTTTTTTTTCTTCTTTTTTTTTTACCCCACAGTTCTCCCGAAATGTGTTTAGTTTGAAATTGTTTAATGGTTAGGCAGAATCATTTCCTACGGTAGCTGACATAAGTCGCCTTTGATGAAAGAGTAACGTCACAACCTGGTCCAGAATTAAGACAGGGGTAATTAATCTCAGCTTAAGTTTATGCAATTACTAGTGGATTTTAAAGACTTTGCCAGGTGACTGTTCCTGACAGGTTAACAAGTCTTTGCCAGTCTGCTCGGTGAAACACTGGAAGCAGACTCTCTGGCCTGTCAGCTCGACCCAGCAGCTGCTCTTCCCCCAGTAGCTGAATGGAAAAAAGTCTGACTCACCTACTTGCATAAAAAGGTAATAACTACCAAATACATAAATATTACCATCAAAGGCAAAAATGTCTCTCTGAAGACTACCCAGTCATTCGGTCAGCCAATGACTAATGGAGAGGGAGGTCAGCTCATGGCCAGTTTTAGTTCATCTGGCTTTGTCCAGCTTTAAACAGACATTCATTGATGGGATGCCTACTGAGAAACAGCTTCATGCATAATCGAGCTCCTTGGAAAAGTTGCTAAACTACAGGATGCACTGTGGGCGGTTGCTGGTCATTTCACGTCATTGTTATTTCCTACTACAAATATTCCAAGCAGCGTTTTATATAAAGTCTTCCGAGACCAATATAAAATTTATATTAAGTTATACAATAAACTTTCCATATATTTCATCAAACACACCAGGTTAAATAAACTGATACACAATAGGAAAAGGAAGTGGCAAAACAGTAATGCGAAGATGCCAGATGGGGTTACAGACCAGCAAAGGAGAAAAGAGGCTGGAGCCATATTCTGGAGATTGCGCTCCAGCCTTCCACACATATTAGATTAATAAAAGGGCTGTCTTGTCCTTGAGTCAGTCTGCACCATATAAAGGAGTTGTTAGATCCTGGCCAGTTTCACTTTTTTTTAGATTTAAATAGTCTCTGAGAGACGGTCATCTTTTGAACAAGTCATACCACCAGTAAGGGCATTTGGTGCCATTTTACATCCAATGTTCTTAACCAGTTTTCTACAAGCCAATCACCCAATTATTCACCCAATTATGAGTTCAACAGATCAGATTAATCAGGGGTAATTACCTGTCAGATTGAGTAAGACTCAACTGGTTTATGTGAAAAATTTGAATTGCAATAAATGGAAACAGGGTGTAACACATTGCCTTTCTGACACAATTTGTATTTATATTAAAGTATATGCAAGATCAGGGGTCAAGTTAACATATTTTACCTTTGACCATTTTTTAAATGGTGACATTGAAATCACATTGTTTGACAGATTGGCAGATTGAAATATGCACTCCTCACCACTTGGTGCAGTCATGCCTACATTTTCCACTTTGCACAGGAGTGCATAACAGAGGTAACCAAGTCAATCAAATAGAGACTCCCAGGCCCGAGCGCTGTTATCATCCATCTACATTGACTGGTCTTAGCTGACTGATCAATATGTTGTATGTAAATATATGCTGGTGACGGTTCTGCTGCTCTGTTGACAGTAACTTGTTGTTGAAACAATAAATATATTTGAATCACCAAACCAATTTCCAGGCAAGTATCTGAACATCCCCTCTGGCCTTCATGCCATACTCAATGGATCTTGCTAACCAGAAGCCGACAGTAACTTGGACAATTATGGATGTTTTGGAGCACAGCTGTGACCACTGCATGTCACAGACCAGTGCAGCTGAACTCCTGGTGTAGATGGAATGCATGCTTCAAGATTTCCTCTCACTGAAGCGAGCATTTGCAGGATCAGAAAACCACTTGACCAGAGATTATTGCCGACTTCTGATCATTTCAATTGGAGATGTGTTCCCTGATTTCAAAATGTTCACTGAAGTGGTGCCTGTAATTCCAGTCTCCAGTCTGACAGCAGAGCATGGATTTAGCCTCCAGAGCAACAACAAAACAGCCTTATGAAATCATCTGTTCAAGGCAAAAGTCCAAAGTCCAAAACCTCATGTGTCCAAAACCTTAGTGTCAGAAGTCATGACACTAACTTCTGCAGCAATCCCACTTGAAACATTTGATTGCCTATAACAAGGTGCACAATGGAGATCCAAGTAAACCAAAAAGAAGTTTTTGAGACTGGGCGTTCAAGCAGGTTAATCATTCATAATTTAAGTGCAATCATTTAATTTATTGTTTAAATGTAGTTACTGAGGCCACAGCCAGTGATTTTTATCATGGTGGAGAAAAAGTTACATGTATTCAGCTGCTTGATGTGTGATGGGATAGTGTGGAAATAGACTATGTCAAAATGACAAAATAAGAAAAAAGTCTATTGCAACTCCTGTGTTTTTTTATTATTTAGCTCTGTCTGTCTGTCAACATACCTGGTTATGAAATGGCATGTTTATACATGGTTTATAGATGCAATATAGCGACAGACAAAATGGCAAGAGAATGCACACTGGTGAAGCCGTATACTTACCTGTAACCATAGCATATTTTTTAAAGTTGCATCTTAACTGCACAGTTTGATGACTTGCAGCATTTACAAGCATGAGGTCACTGTACTTGAGGAAGAAGTTTATGAATAAGCCTACCTACATGCACAAATTAAGATGTTTACGAAGAGGATAACTTCTAATCTACAAATGTAATCTCGATTATAATTCTCAAAACACTATGCTGTGGTTTAAACCTGCTTACTTAAGACCTGATGCACTCTCACCACACTTCTGACAAGTTAATTGCCAGGAACACTGAGACTTTTTTTTCAGCCCTAATGTACCACACCAACTGATGCTCAATGTCTTTCCTCAGTGTCTGCTCTCCCATTAGTCCATTTCCACACAAGGGTATTCCCTTCTCACTTAGCAACGCCTCTCCCATGCTCCAAACACACAGAAATAGCTCACTGGTAATATAACCTCTGGAGATTCCCATGAACTATAAAATCAATCACAAAGTTCAGCCATAAAAGCAGGGATGTCACAGGATGCACTGATATTAATTACAGAAGCTACTTACTGTCAGCATAGTTTTTTCGCCTGGTGCCATCCACTTTTCCTGTTTTGTCAATGCAGAGGAAGAACTTGTTGGCAGAATAAAGCCGCCGCAGTCTGACGTCACCTTCCAGGTGATTGTAACTACGAGTGTGCCTTTCCAAAGTCCATGAACAGTTGGTGCCACTCCCCAGCCCCTGAAGGGGTTCATGCCCTGCTCGAGGAGGACAGGCTCCGCTGCCAGCGGTGACCAAGAGCAGGGTGAGGCATACCAGGGCAAAGGAGGATGCACTGGGCAGGGGGATGAACGTCCCAGTAGAGGAGGCAGTGGTGGCTGTTCTGAGGGTAAGTTCAGAGCAAAGATGAGCTGCGGATGTCATCCATCTGCACATGGTGGGTTAGGCTCCCAAGGTGCACCTTGTGCAAGCTGTAGGCATGCTGGTGATCAAGAGATGTCAGTGTGGAGGGTGGGAGTCCTGGACAGCGAAGGGAGGGGAATGGCAATCACAACAAATCCTCTGGATGTCACTGATAATCAGTCTCCACTTTGGGTTGAAAGCAAGTCTCTCGGGTTGTCATCTTCAGCTTTAAATCACGCCGCGTTCAGCTCCTGACATGAAGTCCACTCTCTCAAGTCCATCTTTGATTCTGATCCTTCTGGTGCCTCCCTGAACTGAAGTCTTCTTCAGTGGTCTGTAAATACAGTCCAAGGATGTTTAAGGATAAACATAAGTGTAATTCTTGAGTTTAGTCCAAATGGATGAGTGTATATCTTTATGCGTGTGCATGTGTGTGTGCACCTTGCGCTGCTCTGCTCTTTCCAGCTGGATAGAAACAAGTTGCCTGTCTGAGCTGCTGACCCGTGGCTGAGAGAGAGTTGAATGAGAGTTGCCAGTGACTGACTCTGTGTGTGTGTGCTCCCATGTGTGTGTGTGTGTGTATGATACTGAGGGAAATAGAGAGGCAGCAAGTATGGGAGGGAACGAACCAGTGTGAGTCTGCGACAGTGAGAGAGGGAGGAAAGTGTGTGTGTGTGTGTGCGTGTGTGTCAGGGTGAGCAGAAGCCAGTGAGTGTGTGTGAGAGCTAGCATAGGGCAGCGAAGCAGTAAGCTACCGGCCTCATGCTCTGCTGTGTGCAGTCAGTCAGCCATCTCCCCTGTGCCGGCACTGACTGAGCCGTCGTGAATTTTATCCTGGGCAGGGCCAGCGTCTAGGGGGTTGAAAGGAGAAGGGGTGGGGGATGGAGGCCACTGCACCCATTCATTGCAATTTCATACAAATGAGAAAGTTTGAACCAAGTATCGTCCCCTTTCAGTAGTCTCCTCTCAGAGGAGTTCACTGTGTGAGAAACACCTATTTTTGCCCTTTCATGGTCACAAACACCTGGAAAAACTTAGAAAACCTGAGTTCCATCTAATGACCTCCGTTGTGTCCCCTTGATGTCAAGCATTTTGTAGCAAATCATCTCCATTACTGTCTCAAACAGACCCTAAGCCAGCTAGGAGGTAGCTTTTTTGACACCTCCATGCTCATTTCTTCTCTTTAGGCATATGGGACAAATTAAGGGAAGGCTTTGCTTTTTTTTTTTTTTTTTTTTTTTCACGGCTTCTGGTTTAAATCATCAAGCAGTCAGAGACACAGAGCAGGTTCCCTGTTGCAGGTTGAAGAAGTGTTAGCAGAGCTATTCCAGAGGACGCCAGAGGGACGTTTTGATCACCTGTGTTAATATTTCAATGAAACACCCCCTCTGATCTTTACCATTTAATTTAGCAGCGCGGGATGGAAATGAAAAGCACATTTTTTGTGACTTCCCACACTCTTGTCTGTTTTTTTACAAGCTGTTTAATAATCCTGATTAGGTTGAGGGAGTGATGTACAGCCAGCCTGTTTAATCCTGTTAAGCCTTATGTCATTTTTCAAGAAAATGTAGAAAAACAAATTACCCATAAGCTAAACAAAAAAATTCAGATTGCCTTATTTCATTTCGTTTCTAATTTAACTAGTCATACACTTTAATTTTTTTCACATGCATATTTTTTGTAAAACACAAAACAAGAGCTGCAAAAATTCATTTGTGAGCCCCCCTCTCTTTTCTTTAGAGGGGGGCTTGCTTGACTTGCAAGTACCACTTTTGGGTCCTGTTTGTCCAGCACTAGAAGTGTTTTTGAGAATTTCATACTTAGAAAGCAGCTTTATAGTGCTTTGGCACTTTAAGCACTTCCGCAGACCTGCTGTTCCATCTACGTTATATCTGACCTGTAATCATTCAGATAAAGAAAAGAGGACAGAGAAAGAGACCAGTCACTTTTTTTGGATGTTTTTTAACTAAAAACTTTTTACCATTATTTACAGTGGTGTTTGTCCCTTTACAGATGTATTCTGTTTTTGCTTTTCGGTCACATTTGAAAATGTCAGATCATCAAAAAAAAGTAAAAGAAGCAATTTTTACATCAGTTCCAAATTGCTTTCAATGAAGAGATGTTAAGTATAAAAATATGAGAAGGGAAATAAAAATCAAACATTTTTAGTTTATATGTAAATATACAGTGTTTTTACAAAAGAGAAAGCAACATTTAGTGCAAATTTGTATGGTATTGATTTGGGTACTTTTAAGTTTTCATTAGAGAGACAGCCTGGTAGAAGTAGCTGTCTCTTAAGCTCCTGGTTTTTGCAAACATTGCTCTATGTAGTTTAGACCTGCCCTGTTTTGTGGGTTAGCCAAACCACACAGTGATGGAGGTACACAAGACAGACTGAGTAAAGATGCTGTCGAAGATGACCAAAACCAGCCTTAGTTGATACTGCACAGACAGTCTTTGCTGGGCATTTTCCTAAACAGTGTCTATGAACGAGGACAATTAGGCCCTGAGAAAGAGTGGCTTCTAGCAACAGGAAGTGATCCGCAGTAGACACAGTGTTGCTAAAGATGTGGAGGGGAGAAGATGTGGGAGCCCACTGTCATTTCCACTGTGTTAAATGTGTTTATCCTCTAAGCAGTTTTCACCTCACCAGTGGACCAGCAGATCCACCTTTTGGTCCTTATTGAGAGTCATTACTGTATCAGACCAATAACAATGATGTCATCTTCAAAATTCAGGTCACGCTGAGATAAAGTGCTATTATTTGTGTACAGAAAATGAGGAGAGAAGTCGCCTGTAGGGGCAGTGGTACTGATGGTGCTTTTGTGCTGAAGAAGGTGCTTCCTGGTCTTATCTGATTATGCCGGTCACTTTGGAAGCTGGTGTGCCACGGATAGGTGAACCTTGGTCCTGTTAGCAAGGTTAGCTTCTGGTTGATGATGACTGGGTTGATGGTGTTAAAGGCTGAGCTGAAGTCTACAAACAGGAGGCTGTTTGCGGGATGAAGTGCGGCCTCAAAATGCTAATGCAAAATGCATTTTCTGCTAACCTCTTTGCTCAGTAAACTAACAGTAGGGGGTCTGTGATGTCCTTCAAACTTTTCAATTCAAAGGATTTCCTGACCACAGGCATAAGGGTGACAGGGCTCTAGTCATTTAACCCTGTGATGGTGTGCTTCTTGGGGATCCAATGAATTGACTTGAGAAGATGCTTTTTAAAAAAAAAAAAAAAAAAAAAAGCATCTTCTTAAATACAACCTGCCAACAGAGAAAGGAATGCTAGAAGATGTCGTAAAACAAGACATTTTGTCCTGATAAAAAGAAATTCAAGGTAAGAAACAGAATCACTGACATCAGTCACTTTGGAAAGGAATGCAAAGCAATTTTAAGGGTTTATGACAAACTATATTGCAAGCCTGTATCTACAAATTGAGAAAATATTTATCAGTATTAGAGAGCCTATCAAAAATACCATAATAGCTTATCATGACCTACCTATAAGGTTAGTGTTCATGATTCAACAAGACAGAAATTAAGCAATAATTACAGCCTCAAGGCCCCAAACCCTGCAAACCAAAAATAACACAAATACCAAGAATCTATATTTCACATTCAGAAAAAAAAACCCAACTAAACATAATAATAATAATAATAATAATAATATTAATAAAACATCTGGACGATTATCAAGACTTTACGTTCCATCACATCTGACATAAAACAAACCCAGAATTTCAGAAAAAGAACATCATACTGCAGTCAAATGGTCTGAGGCTGCTTTTGCTGCTTCCGAACCTGAATGACTTGATGCTCCCAAATGGGAATGTTCCAAAAATTTGTTTATGATCTTAAGCTCAAATGTGACTTCATACAGGATGACTTCATAAACATGGTGTTTATTTCAGACAGCTATAACTTCAGTCACTTCATATAATAGGACAACATAAATATATCAGATGGTGCTTGATGCAATCTTTTAATGCCATTTATGCCCAGGTTTTTTAAATTTTGAATGAAGCTCATCTCCATATTATCATGGTCCAATTGACAAGCAACATCTTGTCTATCCTCAATATTTCAAACGTGCTCAATTTTATTGGTTATTCTGGTAAACCAAGTTTGTTGGTTAGCTTGGTGCCACCTATTCCAACTGGAAATAATATTCTGTTTTTAAAAGTGAATATACTTGGTGCCATTTTTTGCCATAATGTAAGTTTTGCAATGAGAACAATTGTCCATCAACATTTTTCAATTGAAAAATTTAAATATCTGACTTTCTATATGTCACACAGTTCTGCACGGTGTGTTTGAAACCTTTTAATAATAAAATAAAAAGATTTTAAAAAGTGTAAAATCCGTTGTTGCTTTGTGCTTTAATTGTAAAAATGGTAATTGTAGAAAAACAACACATAGAGTAGGAACAGAAGACACAGTTGTTTCTTCTTTGATAAAAGTTTATTGTAATTAAAGTTTACCATTTACCATTCTACTATGTACTTAAAACCTCTTTCAAAAATGAAGAGCTTTCTGAGGTCATCAATGAAGTTTTGGCCTCATGTGAATGTCAGATGTGGCAGCAGATTGGATTGTGGTGTCTTAGAAGCAAATGTTTGGGCTCTGAGCTCAGTGCCAGACCATAGACAAGTGTCTTATGTGTCCCTTTTCTCTCAATGTCTTCACATGCAACATCCTGCTTTTTTACAGTGCTATGCTTTGATGTTGTAAATAACAGCCTTTTGTTTACTTTCCTGATCAAGACATGTGGCACATAGCTGTCTTGTCACGTTCCCATCACCTAACATGCACATTTGCAATCTGTAAGAAATGTATGTCACAATCTTTAGTTTATAACTCAAAAGCAAGTGTCATATATTGAAAGAAAAAAAATCCATATGTCACAGTACAGAGGTGGCTGCAGCTCTTAAGACTGAATAATCTTTTGAGATTTATGAACGTACAGCTCCATGACGTACAAACATTTCTTAATTATTACCTTACCAGTGTTTCAACTGTAATGTGTATTTATACCCTATTCTTTAAAGTAGCACAATAGTTACTTTGATAGGCATGTTAATGTTACTAATGGTTGTCAATAAAATCACACTGCAAAACAGTCTTGCTGTTTTTAACAGTTTTCACAGTTCTGTCCCAAATACTTGCAGTTGCTACCATGTTGAATCCTCTACCAAAGCTATTCACTCAAGAACATATCTCTTTGCAGAGGTGCAAAAAGTTGTGGAGGCCCCAGAAAACTGGACTGAACTGAATGACTATTGATTCTTAAAGCGACACAAATAACAACACAATAAATGAAAGGTTAAAATATTATATACTGTCCAAAATATTTTAAAAACCAGACAAATTTTGGTTTTGTGGACAATGGTCCACAAAACCTCGGCAAAAGACAACATAACTATTGGTTTGTTAGTAATATCTGGTTAATTGACCAACCTTTTGACCCTTTTCCCCACTCTTACAAGAATAAGTGGAATATAATAAATCTGTATCAAGTGAGTTTTGTTGAGCTTTGCTGCTTTGGACTGATTTGTGTTGACCTGTGTAATGTGGGTGTGTCGTGAACAGAGAAAGGCATGCAGAGAGCCAGGCACCCTAAGGAGGATGTTCTTGAGTCGAGGAACCTAATCTTTCCCAGCAGGGATCGAAGCAGCTCTGTAAGTATCTGAATAGAGATAATATCTCTATAATGAGGCCTGTTTTGTACCATCAAAGTCTTCAAAAGGATCTGAAACCTGACCTCTTTCCTAGCACGGACAATCCCTCAGTAAAAGCTCCCTATTATTAATTGTTTTCTGTTCCTGCTAAATGCTTGTCTTGCTTTTTCTCTTGCTGTTTTTCTAACTTTGTACTCTTGGACTTTTGCCTTTTAACGTAGCTACCTGGATCTCACCAGTTTTTAACAAAAACTTTCCTTTTTCAGATAAATACTTTTCTACTTACATACACTGTTCAAGGCAAGTTCCTATGCAGACAATATACCAAAGTCATATAATTCAAGAAATTGTTTTCTGATCTTAACCATGTCAGGTAGGTCAGTTCAGACCAAAGCACAGGTGTGATAGATATCTCTAGTTGTGGTTGGCTGCTAAACAAACGGATGTAGTTGAAGGAACTAACAAGACCACCACAGTTTGGACCGACTGATTACATTTGCATGTCCTGCTTCACGATCATTGTTCACTGTTAGCAGCATTGTGATAAGCGAATTATCGTTCAGATGCTAAAGAAGTTCTGAGAGATATAGTGCAGCTTTTAGCAAGATAACAAGCAAAGGTCCAAGCATCTGATAGAAAGAGATGAAAACCAATTTACACCTGTGTGGACAGATAATCTGGTCTATATAAAGCACAAGGAAGCAGAGACTGACAGGGAAGGTTGTTGGGTGAACTATGTAAAAATGCTGAGTTGGCATTTTTAAACTCCGCAAATAAAGTCAACATTGTTAACAGCAGCTTACACTAACTGCCCTTTGAGTTGGTCTTGCCCATCATATGATTACATGACTCAGTTATTATAAACGATCATAAAATGGAAATTGGTGGCAGCCCAGTAAGTTATGATTTCTCTTGCTGGTACACATAAGAATGCACTTAAAATAAATCTAACGAGGCTTCTTCTTTTTTTTAATCATTTAATTTTACACAACCAGAATGGTAAGGGGGGAAAAAAATACCATTCACCTTGGGTTAGGTGTACAACAAATTATGAATTTGTAAAAACCACCTCACATCCTCTGTTAAGTATAAGAATCTGTGATTGTAGACCAGATTTTTAGAAATTTCTTATTCAGTGGGTCTTTGACCAGCCAAATTATTTAAAATGCATGGCCAAATCAATACAGAAATTCACCAGGTCTTCCATCAAGAGCCTCTCAGTTGAGAAACAGAGAAATTTTACAAAGCATGATGGTCAAAGATCTCTGTCAATTTATCTTTCTGCGTTCTCCACTCTTGTGAGTTGCCACAGGAGAAGATTCAGTGCAAAAATCAGGTTGTGCAATGAATTGACAGCTGGGGTGCAAACAAATTTTATTAAAAACAAAAAAACAAGATATTTTTAAACGTTTTACTGTGAGGCTGTTACATCAACAAAGCATTAATTTATTCATTACATCATTACCAGGGGTAACAGGTTCACCTCTGCATTTACACTCAGGAGGTTCAGACAAACTGACAGACTCGTGTCAGAAGGCATTTTAGCTGAGCACAAATCTCACAGAGAAGCATCTCCATAATATCTCCCTGGCCAGGTGAAGCTGTTTCAACAACAGCCTTCTCTCCATCTGTTAAACAAATAGGCAGCCCCTACAAAGGTGTGCAAAAGAATCCCCATGATCAAAGTACGTGAGAACGGCGGCCTCATCGTGGCCTGGGTATTATCAGGCCCCATGAAAGCCTGTCTTCTCTTTTGTTGGTAGGGGCATTGACAGTCACTCACCAGGCAATGACTGTCACGTCGGCGCAAAGAGCCAGCCGTCGACAGGGGCCCGGCCACATCAAACGAAGCTGTCAGGGGGCCCTGCTTGTGAACTGTGGCAACAAACACCTCCTGATCCTCACCTACAGCTCAAGAACAGGCACCCACTGCTGTGCTTCCAGCCACTGCCTCCACTGAGAAAAGATGTTCTGTCCGGACCTCATTTCCTTCTCCACTGCACCCCTCCCAGCTACCAGCCTTCCCTTGTCTCTCCCCCTCTCTGTCAAGTAGTGCTTGTGCTAACCTCCCGTCTGCTGACACACAAAGGCTTACTAAAGTGGGTTTTATGAGTGCATGTGAAGGGAAGGCTGGTGCTGCCGGAGGTCAAAAAGTGTTCAGGATGTGAACAACATAATACAGTTTTACTCCTCAATTTGAACCAGAGTCACACTTGATTTTAACATTTTTGGGATGTGACTTTAAAAGTCACAGGTTGAAAGGAGGCAATATATTTCAACAGGTTGCGACAAGTACTCTTTGCTGTATTACATACAACCTTTGTTAGCTTTGTGGTGATGATTCACACTTAAAGTTAGTTCTTTAACAGGGTTAAAAAGATGTTTCTTCATCGACATCAGGCATTGTAATATTCCTCTAGTATTTAACAATTTTACAAAATGAATCAAAATCAAAATGAAAATGAATCAAAATTGTGGCAACTACTGTATTACCTTCCAATTAAAGCGTAGTCATTGCTATAATAAAAAATAGAAATGTTTTCATGGCATCTGCTTGGCCAGTCAATAAGTACAGGGTCCCGAGGTCTTCTTCAGATACCATACCTTTTGTGCTATGATTATGACAGATGAAATACAACGTCTTAAAAAAGAAAGACCAAATTAGACCACCACTGTCACTGATTTATCCAGGAAATGTTTGTAAAACCTGACCCAAAACTCAGGGTCCTAAAAGGTTGGGAACTTTTGCTTTAACCAAGCAAATGGATATGTCTGATGTGTACATCAATGCACCCTGTGTATATTTCTATATACACGCATGTCTTAGACATGAGTTAATTAAACAAAATGAAAACAATGCATGAAATGTGTCATACCTTTACGACAGATTCGTCCTCGGCAAGTTCAAATGAATGTGGACACTGCCATCTGCAGGTCAAACATAAGTAAGTTTTATTTGAAATGACGAGTGTGCACACGTGATACCAAATATTTAAAGTATTGGGAACCTAGTTGAGTTTTACTCGTAGTAATGAAAGACTGACACTTTGATAAATGTTAGAGGCTCTTTGGTATTCATGCTGTGGTGTGTGGGCCACCGCATTCTTGAGCTCTTGGGAATAAAAGTCACAGGTTGAAAGGAGGCAATATATTTCAACAGGTTGCAGGTTTATTAAAAACAAATAACCTTTAACAGATGGAGAGAAGGCTGTTGTTGAAACAGCTTCACTGGCCAGGGAGATATTATCCCAACAGGTTGGGATCGACTATCTTAGTAGTGGACAATGGAGCATAGGTCTAAGCAGTCCTATGCTTATAAAACCACCCTCATATTGGTATTACTTCGTCTGGTAAGCCTTAACATATTCATGTCATTATTCGCTGTATACCACTTCAATTCTTAATATTGCAGCTTTATTAATTCATTTATTTATATCATTAATTGCACTGACATAACGAATAATAATAATAATAATAATAATAATAATAATAATAATAAGCATTATATAATAATAATAATAATAATAATAATAATAATAATAATAATAATAATAATAATAATAATAACTTGTATTTGTTATGTTGTATTTGTTGTTGATTATGTTGACCATGATTGCCTCTGTTAGAAATTTGGCTGCTAATTATCTTATGTCCTTTTAAAGTTGCGCCACTGTTTTAGGCAAACCTTTGCAAAAAAAAGTATCGACGATTCCTCGACGTTTTAGCTGCATATCTACCTCCTTATTCCTCGAGTCGCTGTTCGATGTTATCTGAACTCGTCTCTTCAAGCCTGGCGAACGGGACAATGTCTCGGCTGCCAATTAGCTCAGCCTATTCCAATATGGCAGCGTAGTGCTCCTGGAGTAACGCGGCTGTTACATGTCAACATGTCTCTCCTCCACGCTTGCTCGCTCGCCAAATGCCTGGGTCGGCGCAGTTTAGTGGACGTTCGCCGGTGTTTTGCGAAGCGCTGCCAGCTGTGTGTCTCGGTGAGAAGCGCCGCAGTCAGACGGATGTCAGGTAAGCCGAAGAGGGAAACTCTGTTCCTGATGCATATCAGTTTATCCTCCATGAAAAAAAAGTTTACTTATGTCTTCGCGTCTTATCCTGAAAGTAGTTTCTGGCTCTCATTCCACTAATACGCTGGTTTTGCTCAAAACCTCAGTTATTCGTCCTTCATTGAGTAGCTTTGTTAGCTTCCACGTTCTAATCTTGATGAAGCCAAACAAAGTGATAAAATCACATGTTTCCAAACGAATACACAAAGTTCATCACCAACTATTGTCCTCGAGGATGACGTCTACTGCTGTATATCTTTGTCCTTGAGCCAGAGAATGACGTCCCAGATCCCCGTCATGTTTACAGCGCGAGGTTTTCTCTTTTATAAGTTACTGCGGGATATTTTGAATTTATACTTTAAAAAACATACATGCAACCTTAGAGTTTCAGTGTCAGCATAGCAGTTATGCAATATTGCAACCTCAAAGTTGAATTGTCCCTATGGTTGCATATTTTATATGCATATTACTGACTAGCTGAAAAGCTCAATGAAAGTCGTAGTGACATTATGAAAATAGAAAATAGAGAAAAGATTGAGAAAGGAATTTTGCAAATGCGTGCTTTTCGAATATCTTCTTGAGATCAAGAGTGAAAGACAAAATGTTAGTTTTTGAGAATTGGAAGCATGTTTATGTTGGACAAATGAACCAGATTTTGTGTGTTTGTTTTTTCCAGGAACACCTTTGTACCTACAAAGAAGAAATATTTCATCTGTAATCCCGAAATCAGAGGATGCAAAGAAACGTGTGCATGAACAGTCTCAGTTGTTAGACGGTACGTTGACTTTGATTGCAGTTGTCATTTTTAATTCACACACAAAAATTGGAGAGTCGATTTTTAGAGGACTTATACACACAATGCATGCTGCAAGGCAAGCTCCAGTTTTGATACATGTTTTACCAGACAAGTAGCAAACCATATTTTAAGTTTCCTTCTGGAGTTGTGTTGTGTTTTGCATCATTTCAATATAATGTAATATTTATTTTCCCTTTCTTATTCATAGTCCTTGAAGCCAGGATCCAGCAACTCCAATCTGACGTCGTTTTAGATGTCCAACATGCAAAAGTCCAGTTTCTTAAATCTCCTTCTTTTGGGGGAGGTGTTTCATCAGGAAGGACTGTCAAAGGATCCTCTAAAGACAAAAGCGACATTCCTAAATCTGGGCAGGTGGTTACAAAAGGGGCTGCCAAGTCTCAGCCGAGCCGCTGGATGGAAAAATTATCAGAGGAGAACAAAATTAAACTTAAGAAACAGCAGATCCTCCAGCAGAAAGTTCAGAGAAATGCTAAAGAAAAGCTACCAGGGAAATCTAAAGCTAGCAAAAGTAGCTTAATGCCCCCAGGTACAACACATAAAACTATATCTTCTGCCGCCAAGAAGAGAAGAGGTGGTACGAAGCTGTCAGATGAAATCCGCTCTTCGGTTTCTTCAGCAGCCGCAGTAACAGCCGCCACCTCATCAAAAGCAGCCGAGGCACCTAAAACGTCTAAACAGAAGCGGAGAGACTCAAAAAGTAAAGTTTCTGACAAGGACGCAAAACAACCAAAGGACAGAGACCTGGCTGAGATTGAGGAGCTTGAAAAAAGACTTGGTGAGCAAGTACAGCAACGCATATATTTGAGTACGACAGAGAGCTTGCAGGAGAGCAGCACAGGAAGTTCATGCGGGGACATCCAGCTCAGCATCCGCTCCTACCTGGAAGCGTGCGTGTTTTATGGGGACATTGAGCGTGCGCAAAGTTTCCTGGTCAGTCAGCACAGAGTTATGAGTCGACGTAAACATCTTACCGCAGATGTTTACAACATTATGATGAGGGTGTGGGCCAAAAAGGTAAGTGTCCCACATCCCATTTTAGAGGGTCAATATGCTGATAAATTACACTCCAATTGGTGGTTGTGAAAAATAAAAAAAAAAGATTCATGGGAGAATAATATCTTTGAAAGCATATTACAGTTGTTATAATGTCACAAAGAGATTAGCATCTTTCAGGTGTGTATATTATGGTTTCAGCCAACTATCTTTTTACACTTTTATGTATGGCTTTCAGATATAAGAAAAATGTTTATACCGTGGAATTTTTTTTTTAGGTTTCATTTCCTTTCTTTTTTTGTGTTGCCAAGCATAAAGCGAGAAAAACCTTTTTCTCAAACACATAATTGTGGTTCTCTTCTCTTCAGGGCACTTTGAATCAGATTGGTCGTATCTTTATTCTGATGGAAGAAGCTGGTCTGAAGCCAAACGTGGGCTCCTACTTGGCTGCACTGGAGTGTATGGGCCGAAATCCAAACTGCCCCCCAAAAGTAATTTTGAGGTACGTTTGCGAATATGCGTTTGCGAAACCAAGATAATGAAGAAATTGATTTATTATTCTAGTATTTTGTAGTTTTTATAGATTATGTATAAATGTTGACATTAACTGGGTAGGAAAATATCTCTAGGCTGTTCAATGTTTCAAAGCACTGTAGTAACAATACCAGAGTTTTGCCACCAGGGGTCATACTGTGTTTGTGTCTGGTTGTGTTTTTTTTTTTTTATGCAGAAGATACAGTTGCTGTTTGGTACACTCATCAGCTTCATCATTATCTTAAATGCATCTGTTTAGTATTATCTTTTGGAAAAGTGCACATCTACTACCCATTTCTTATTTTAATCTTGTTTTTGTTGCAAATCTAGAAAAGTAAGTGATACAAATATCTGCCAGACTGTCAGTTAAGTATTACATCTATTGATCTTTTTTTTTTTTACATTGGCTTTAATGAATCTGCGAGACGTGGCTCGTGGCTTCAAGAGAGAAAAGTCCATGCAGCAGAATTGCTCTGTGTGCATTTTGCATCAGTTGCCATTTATCAGCCGGTCTGCTGCCCAGTATTAGATTTTATTTGTATTTTGTGCTGCACATAAGATTAGTCTGGAGTAATTGTAGCTGCAGGGTGTAGTGGATTTCCTCTTTAATCTATCTCAATGCATATTACTACTTAGACCCTTTTTATTTATTATGTCTGCACAGAGATAACAACACAAACAAAATGAGGTAAACAAAGGGAACATATTGAAAATATAATACAAAAGACATACAAAGTGGGTGATTGGTATGAGACAGCATTGGAAAAGTTGAGTTATGTTTTTTTTCCACAGACAATTTCAACATGGCTAATAGGGATTCAGAGGAACCGTCTCTCTATGACGTGAACTAAGATCAGGTTTTATGGAAATGGAAATCACTTGGAAAGTGCCACAGAGGACTGAGGAGAGATACAAGAAATCCTGGACAGGTCTTCCAAATTTTAAGAAAATTAGACATTGGAGTTGGCAAATCAAAGTCTAACTGGTTTATCTCTAGTTGTTTACAACTTGCTCACTAAAATTAGCAATCAAAACCAATATATTATTCTAGTAAGTTTTCTTTGCCTGTTCATAAGATGGATTAAGTCTTTAACTCCAAGCATTTCAGTCCATGAATTGTTATGTACCTTATTTGGAGTTCAGTAGAAATCTGCTTATTGAAAGGAATAATATTATCCATAGTTTTGATTGAGTTTAAAATGGCTATCTCTATTAAAGATGCTGACCTCCAAAAAAGCATAAATTGGTAGTAGCAGTAAATGTTGCATCTGTCGTCTTTTTTCTCTCTGAATTATAAAGGGAAACTGACCGTGGTGTAGATTAACATGGGCCACATGTATTCTTTGAGTTTCATGTTTAACTCTTGAAATGTGATTAATTATACAAAGTAGGAGTCTGTTCCCCTTTATCAAGCCTCATTGCAATAAAACATAAAACCTGCTTTCCCTTTTTACCCAGCTTAACAATCTTTAACATGTAAAACCTGATCGATGACTGATTTATGGGACATTTTGTTCCATTCAGGGTCCCATGCACTGATGCAGTCGCATTGGTAATGTAAAACTGTGTCCTATTCACATCCTCATATGTTTCCCGCACACACAGGAACCTATGAACACACACACTGGGAACATCGCCCTATGCTGTGCGGTCCAATAGCAGGCCATGTGGCAGGCCGATAAGGTTGGCAGTAAGATTGGGTTGGTCCATCGATCAGTGTAAGCTGATCCAAACATGACATTGTGGTTCTGCAGCGTTGCATTCTTTCCCCAGTCTTTCCTTAATTTTAACTTCCTCATTATCTTCCTGAGTCTAGTCAATTTTTTTTCTGTTTTTTGCTATCACTGCCCCCCCCTTTGCCCCCTGCACTCAAATTCTTCTCTCCTATTAAGTCACTTCTCCCACATCCTTGCCCTGAATGTACCCTTTTATAGTTTGCGACTCGCTCACAGAGACACACGCACTCATCCCTTTAAGATTTCCTTTTGAAAGTGCTGTGTCCTCCAGAGCTCTGCGTTCCCCAAGGTGCAGCAGAGCAGTCACCAGGCTGATTATGCTCTATCTGTCAACCTCCCTGCCCTCTTTGTTCCTCTGGACCACACTGCCAGCTCCCAGACTAATCCTGCCTTTGTTCGAGGCTTTCTCATTTGCTCAGACCAAAATTGCACGTTTCAACACGAGTGTCTCCAAGGCGGGAGGGAAAATACCGTGACCCCCTTTGCATCTTTGTACGGCTATCTCGAGCTGTGGAGTGCTTTTGTTTTTGCCTGTGACAAACAGATCCCAGCTCTCTTCTGATTAGTTTTTAATAGGTGGAAGCTGCTGAGCCAGGGTTTTCTCCTGATGTTAATTAGCTCACTGTTATTTATAATTGTCTGGAGTAAAAGGTGTGTGCAGGCTGAAGCAGAGCTCTGTTGTCCTCTGTGACTGGTGATAAATGGGTTTCTTCTCGCTCCTTTTCTCGGCTTTGTGGTGTTGTTGTTTTGGTGGCCTCTAGGGGGCACTGCAAGCAAACACACACCAATGGTATCTATGTATGTATCTCGTCTGAAAGTTTTTCAAACATTCATTTTAAACAATTGGGTGAAATACAGCCAGTCGAAAGCCTACTGAGTGAGCATGATAAATATGATGCATTCAGAGTCAAATTTTTAAATTAAAGATGCTTGCAGGGCAGTAAAACATTTTTTTTAAAGAACAAACTCTTTTGAGCAGATAAACCAATTTATCTTTGAAGAACAAATACCTAATTTGCAGCGCCTTGCAAGGATATTGATGGTCTATGAATATTTGTCTCATTCAAACTATAGAGTTCAATGTATATTTGTGGGATATTATGCGGTTTAGCATCTCAAAGTAGTGCATGATTGTGCAGTGAAATATAAAGATTTTCTGAATGTTTACCAAATACAGTTTCTTTATTCCACCCTTTCACTCTGCTACCCTTAAATAAAATATAATAAAAATGGATAAGTTCAAAGGTCAGCTAATTAGTAAATAGAACTGCCTGTAACTTTATCTGAGCAGTTCAAAACCATATGTTTTCATTGTTTGCTTTAGATGTATTCTCTACTTTGTATGGGTCTAACACATAAAATCCCATTTGAAGTTTGTGGTTGTAACATGGCAAAATGTTGAGAAGTTAGTGGTATAAATACTTTCATAAGGCACTGCAGTTATAGAAAGATTTTATTAAACATTTAATCTATATTCAACAGAGTGCTTGCTCATTGGTATAATCTGGATTCAGTAATGAAGACTTTTTCTCCCTTGGGGAGATCCCCTGGTGATTCTATTCAAATATAAATTTCACTGTTGTTGTCAGGAGCCATCTGGGTCTGGATCAAACTGATCAGTCTGACAGAAGGATTGTCAATGCAAATGCCCAAATTTATATTCTGTTGCACTTTGCCTTGAGTTTTTTTTTTCCCGTTCCTTTTTAAATCTGAATTAATAAGAGAGTTGGCAGGTCATTATTATTCCAGCAACCGCAGGCAGGGCAGATGTCATGAACTTTCAAATTGTGATCTGACGTAACAACCATAAAGTGGCACACCTCTGAAAATCTACATCACATGTTTTAATGGCCGTATTCTAGAGAAAATGCTCTAAAGTAAAAGTGTGTGATGTCTACTATACAATTAAAAATGTCTTGTTTCATGGAATGCTGTTGTGATTACAAGAAAGGAATTAGATACAAAAACTAATACATAAGTCTAATGCATAAAGGAAATCCACAACCAGCACCATCACCACTAATGATTTATTTTGTACAACCATATCTAGAAGCAGTTGTTTAATTTAACTGTATTTCTTGAGTTTTTACATTGCTACAGAAATGCCTCACACAAAACAAACTAACAAAACAATAAACCTATTCTTCCAGAGGTTGTAATATGGTCTATTTTTAAGAAGACATATTTATTTTAATTCTCTGAATCCTTTGTCTTTTACAATATTTTTCCTAACTTACAGGTCAAACCTCTTATTTGTATATATTCTTTTGCATATATTTTCTGATTGTTTCTAATGAACCTCAACAGGAATTTGAGTTACAGAACAAATCATTAACCCAGGGGTTAATATCAGCTCTCACTGGTCAAATGTGGAAATTTTATTTCTTGTTTCAGCTTAATGTAATGCGACAAAATCTCATTTATTTCAGTTTGCAAAAGCTTTGGCAGCTGCCATGTTCTTTGATGCACTAAAAATCTAATAAATGTTTGGATTTATGGTGAAAGTTTGTTAAAGTTAACTGCTGAATTAAAACTAAGTTTATTCATATAAGTTTGCCTGTGTTACAACTTCTAAAAGAGACTTTAAAACCCTTAGATAAAAGTGAAAACCAGTTTGGCCTCTAAAAAAAAACACAACTGTCTATGAATCACAGATTGCAGGAAAAAAATAACCTCCCACCCTTTGGCTGTGTCTTGTTGTCCAGGTGTCTGAATCAAATGAAGAAGGATGGGCTGTCTGTGGATGATCTGTTCAGGCAGTGTGTTTTCCGACAAGATGAAAGGGACATGCTGCTGAAGGCAGTTCAGACTGTAAAACCAGACTACGAGCCCAGCCTCACCCTGAAAGCAAGCCAGTGTTCCTCACCACTTGTGCAGGACTTCTATACAAATGTAAGTCGGATGGTGTTTCAGGGGCTGATCATTCGCAAGTAGAGGCGGCATTATTTTGCAGGTACATTTTCCACAAACTCTCATATTTCACTTTTAACTTTGCCAATTTGAGTGACCGTTCAATGAGTATCCAAATGGGAAAAAAGAAAACTAACATTAATACCTTCGTTAAAATTAATCGGTGCATATGAAATTTATGTAGCTAACTGGGATGTATATTATTTTGTGGCAGTTTGTCCAATATGTTTGTCAGGTGAAGCACCAGAGAGCGGGGTAAGCTGTCAGAAGACTCCAGTGTGACTACGATAGATTTGATTTTCACCGCTTAACAACCAGAAAAGCACAGGCCTATTTATAGTCACCCAGCTCTGCTGTCTAATGGCTTCTCTGCTTGTGTTGCCTCTTTTCCTCTCACCTCTCCTACTTTATTCTCACCTCCCTTTCTTCTTAGACATGCCACGTGACTCATCAACAGCTTTTTGAACAATTGTCGTATTTTTAGCCTGTGTCCATGCTCCATTTTTACTTTACTTGTCTTCTGACTGATTGTCATATTTTTGGCCTGATTGTATTAGATTGCTGCTAACAGCATGTGATGTGGTTTTTTTTTTAATCCTGAGGTTATGCAGTGATGGTACAAAGAAAGTAGGCCCTCTTTTATGTGTTTAATAAAACTTTACCTGGTGCTAGAGCTACTACCGGTATATCCAACCACAAATGAACAGCAAGACATGACATATTATACCCAGTCATTATTTATTTAAAGAAAAATATTGCCAAAATGTTGCATCAGTATGTGATTTATTAGCTTCTTAAATTTCCCCTGGGAGCAATACAGGCAATCTAATCTAATCTCACTTGACCTCTATAAGTAAAAACAGGAAGGTAATTCACTTTTATATGAGCTCTTACATTGTTGTTTTATCGGGAGTTGTGTCTTGCCTTCTTAAAACGGATTCAGCTCATGAAGTTCGCAATGTCATCACTCATATTCATTTTCATTTGTGGTTGGGTTTGACTTGAGCGTTATACTTTAAAGCAAATTTTTACTAGCTCAATCTATTTAAGATGACACAACAAAATGTAAAACTTCAGCCAGAAGTTCAGACTAATTTCATTCAAGTTTTCCAAATACACTTTTAAGGAGTTTAAAGCTGTAGCATGTAAATTTTATATACAGTATGTTTTTAAAAAAAAAACATATTTATTGAAACTTTGACTATTTGCTGACAGTATAACAGATAATAAAGAAAAAAAATGTTTTACTGTCAACATGAAAATCTTGATGAACAGTTTGCCACTGAAGCCAGCAAAAATTCTTTGTCCTAAAATTGTAAAATGTTAAAATTGAAAGAGGGGCATCTTTTAATCTATTACCATAAAAATGTGTATAGGTGAACCAAAATTGTTTATTCATAAACTTAGCAGAATTAAAAAATATTCTCATTCAAGCAATGATTTTTTTCTGATAACAAATGAGAGCAGTATATTTATGTTACTGCCAGTCAGGAGAAACCTATTGTTCAAATTAAAGCATTATTTTAAACTTGAATCTACTAGGGTTCTGAATATTTTTGGGTTTTTATATGAGACCCTTCTTCTGAAATATGAGAAGAGGTTAAATGTGCCTGTTTCTTTAATAGCACCTCTTTGATAGCCTTCGTACAGGTAAATGATCCAACCATGACTCTGACTTTTTGGCAGGTCACAAAAGCTTAAAGGCTGTCCAAATAACTAGATAAGAGAGGAGCAGCCTGGATGGCCTCTGGAGAGTTTTGATTCACTGTTTGCAGCAGAAGCCCGGTCTAATTAGAACATTGTTTGTTAGTGTGAAAATGAATTTTGATGAAGCTGTAGATCGTACAAAATGCAGTTTGATCTAGTTTCAACGTGTCTACAGAGACTGATGTGTTTTTTCTCATTGATTTATTTTGGCCTTCATTGCTGTTAATCACGCTAACCATGCAAGAACTAAATAGTGCTTACTTTCCTATTCAAACTTTCTTTCACTCGGTTAAATAACTTGAGTCTGCTTTGCTGGATAAAGAAAAATTACTTTTAGAGTCAAACACCAGATTCTGTTACTTAAATTCCCATTTTCTCTGCTTTCTAAGACTCTCAGGTTGGTTGGTTGATGGTTTTACCAAAATAGTTGTCAGGAACAATTGGTACTATATGATCGGGTCATTACATTGCCTCCTCAAACTAGTCTTATTTTTTCTTCTTTCTATACCCTTGTCTTTCTTTCTGTCTTCTTCCTTTTCTTTCTTAATGCTATGTTTTCCCCGGGTAAGACTGGCCTATCCATGTGAACAATGTCTACAATTACTCCATGGTTGATGCTTTTGTGACTATTGTTGTCCCATTCAGTGCTTGAGAAGGGTCAGCTTGGCCAACCCAGCTGTGACGTAAATGCAATATGTATTCTGAAGCTTTTCTCTAAAAGCCAGCAGTAACCTTGTCAGCAGTTTGCACTTCTGTAACTCATATATTAGATCAGACCACATAAGCCTTTTTTTTTTTGTCCTTGTGTGCGTCAGTGAGCTGACCAACGATTGCCTCAGAAATTAAGACATCCAAACTCCTTCAATTTCAAGAACATGTGAGAAATCAAGATCTGACTAGGTTTCTGAAGACATTGGGCTTTAAAACTCTAGTGAACCCATTGACAGCTATGACCAACAAATAGAGAAAGCTTGGATTATTACTACCAAGATTACTGCTCAGAATTTATAATTTTACCACTATGGAGGAGACTGGGCTGAACATTTTGGGAACCCTTTTCGGTTTCACTAGATGAAGTCTCCACTGTTGAACTTTTAATCTTACAAGCATGGATTGGGAAAGTCCTATTTTCAGCAATCATGAAACATTGCACAGAGAATAGCTGAGACACAGCATCTGTGCATCAGATATGTTGATTGTGCAATACGCACTCAAGCAGCATGCAGCACCACACAGCTGGTGTGAAGCTGCTGTAAAGACTCAGTTTTTATGCACCTGCGAGTTTAAATGAGGTAACCTCCAATTGTCTGCTAGCAAACATTTCATCCAAGATGCTGGTTTCCCTACTCTGTTGTGTAACACTCAGCTGAGCCTTATGAACGGATCAGTTGGTTTACAAACAAGCACAGGTTAGCTGGGAGTGTGTTTTCCATATCAATGGACTTTAAAAATTATTTAGCAGTGAAGCTTTTACTTCAAAATCATCAAGATTCTAATTTTGTGGAATTAGGCTTGGTAATATTATCCAATAAATGCTTTTTTAAATTATTTTGTGTGTCTGTCTGGATTTTGTTTCTGTTTTAGAGGGAACGTCACACTTATCCCAAACTTGACTTCACTCAGGATGAGCTCCAGAGGCGTTTTCAAAGTCAGCTCAGTGTGGAGCAGGCCTGCACCATCACCATCGACTCTGTTGAGGCAATGAGGCCTGTCACTAAAAACATGGTTAAAATGGTAACTATATACTCCCCAGCTGCATGTTTACAACCTATAAAAAGCCCATATGTAGTACTGACAGCTTAAACTCCTAAGGTTAAAGTTTTCTTGGGTCATCCTTGTAATAATTTATATCCAGACTTGACGCCGTTTGGTATCTAGTCCTATTCTTGTGCTCAGCCTTTTCTTCAACTCTGGCATTTGCAGCCAGGCCTGGCTTGCCTGACTCTGCAGATGGGCTATGTGGGAAGCAAGCAGGCAGAGAGTCCCTGGTGGTCCAGCAGCATTTACAGACTGCCAGCGCTGAATAATTATGCATTGTAAGGGAGCCCTCTGGAGAGAACGTGCAGTCACCTCTCGCTCAAAAATCTGAACCAGTGTTTCTACTTCATTCAAACTTCTGTGACACTTAAACCTGTGCAAGAAAGAACAACTTAAGTGGGACACTTTTATTCCCTCAATTAAAATGCTTAGATAATTTTGTTTAGCAATTTACACAAATTCAGTTTAGTGAAAACAAATTAAAACTTTGTATTAACAAAGCTTACTGTAGCATTAACACTGGCATCTGGAATAAAAGAAGGCTTTACTTTTCTGACTTATGAAGGGTGCAGCATTTAAATCCCTTCAGCAATTTGCTAGAACTGCAAAAGTCTGGATGTTTTATCAGGATTTCATGGAACATGACAAGTACACATGAATGTAAAGTGGAGTCCACTTGTATCTTAAACTCTGCATGAACCCATACAGAGCTCTTCTGTCAAACGTCTGTTAGGGAATATTAGTCATGAAACATAAAAGTCAATGGAGTTGTTTAAAGTTTATGAATGTCTTCAAATGACCAGACCTAATTTTAATTTGGCAAGACTTAAAATTGTTATCCAGATGAATTTATGATTTATTTTACGTTCAGTTTATCATACTAGATATTTTATCTGACAGAAAAGTTGCTACAGTTCTCCTACTTTAACCTTAGGAGAAAAGTTGCTACAGGTTAATTAGCACATCCATAAATTAATCATGTTGCATTTGCATTCATCTGTTTGCCTCACTTTTCATATACCTTCTATCCTTAGATGCATTCAAGACCAAATCAAATAGTTTTAAGATTTATTTTTTGTGCATCATTTAAATGAGAGCTGCATTAGTCTAAGATTTATAAAAGCTGCTACTTAAGTAAAATCAATATCTTAACTGTACCATAGCTAAATATAATGGAAGGCTTTACTGTCTGTTCGACTTTTTTTGTTTTTTCAAACCGATGGATACAAATATGTTTGTTTGTATTATATCTTCTCTCTCCAGAGTCAGATATCCAGGAAAATGAATCTATCCTCATTTGCATTGTCTGTTTATTCATGAGTTTGCGTGGAATAAGCCTATTCCATTTTTTTTTTCTTCAATATTGCATACTGTGTTTTTCCCACTTCCATCAGTAAATTCTTCTATGCCAAATCACCCCAAAAAAATCCCACCTACACAGTGACTCCGGTAGAGTGTACATGGTGTGTGTTTTTGTCTCTTGCGTTGGGTTCATTTTATTTTTGCTCTCTCCGATGGATGACTTGCTTTTGTGTCATTTTTCAGAGGGAACTGCTGGCAGAACAGCGGGCACAGTGGCAGAAGGCTCTCCTCCAGGCACTGAGGGAGAACAAGATGATCCTGACCAAAACCAACACCAGGGACTACATGCTTAACCTTTATCCATATCTCTGTCTGCTGGAGGATAAGGAGTACGTTGACATTATGATACAGGTAATACAAGCCCGTTGTACCTACCGCATAACGAAGTGTCTCAAGCCCACAATGTCACAAAAGACTTCCCTGAGTTTCAAATAAATGTCACAGATGCAGAGAAAAATATGTAATTTTTGTAGTATAATTTTAATGTGAAAAAAAGCATTTTCTTTTATTGTATTGTACCAGCTAATAATAAACGTTTCCAATTTATATTTATTACTATGTGTTTAAATACTCACTTAAGTTTCTGTGTTTCTAACCTTTTGAACTGTGCTGTATTTTCTTCAGAGTGTTTCTAACCTGCCTCCCAGTGGGGAGTCCCTGAAGGTTTTAGCTCATGATCTGGGCAACAGGATCTATACCAAGTACTGTGTGAGACAGAAGCACCAGAATGGAGTTGTAGAAAAGCTGGAAAGTATTTATGATGCCTACACAGAACTGCTGGCAAAAGATACCAAGGTAAAAAAAAAAAGAAACAATTTTATATTGCAGTTTTTTTTTTTGTCATTTGTCCCAAATACATCCTAAATCCTCAGAAGACTAGTTTGTTATGCGAATGATATATAAATTAGGAGTTATATATATCTTTATACTGTGTTAATCTTTCAGAGAAAACTGGTTATTTTCCTTTAACCCATATCATTCCCACTGCAGCAGCCAGGTCTAAATCAGATTAACAGGGTAGACATATTCCAGTATGGTACTTGAAGATCTATTCTGGATTATCAATAGGTTTTGTCCAGAAATGTGCAACCATTGAAGATGGTGCTAGCCAGTTTCTTCTGGTGAATGTCTCCAGAATTGTGTTTTCACTTCCAGCTGTGACAGATAATATTTCCTGTTATCTTTAAATAGCAGGAGTAGGTGAAGTTCCTGTTTTCAAAAACACTATTTTTAAACTAGACACTAATGTTGAATATCACTGTGCTTTACAGCGCTTAGCTTTAAATGCATAAATAAAATTGTCAAACCTATGTTGGCAAAGCTTTTAGGTTAATTAAATTATGCATCGACTTTTCCTTTTAATGAATTTAGTACATGTAGTAAATTCAAAGTAAATTTGAATCAGGACCCCAACATGCCGCTGCTGAATGTTTGTTGTTAATGGTCCATTGGGACAAGGCTTAACTTTAAAAAAATCTGTTTTTGTTACAATCTTCTTATAGTGTAGACATGATTTGTTGCCTTCTCTGTGAAATCTCTCTAAAGTTTTCACAGTTATGAGGTTGAAGTGACGCTGCATATCGCATATGTATCAGTTGTTCTTATGAGTGCAGCTCATTTAGCATTTATTAGTATTGCACATTCCCAATGACTTTGGAGTGAATTTGCTTCTTAACCATATCCACCACAAAACAATGTTTAATGCTTTATTTGTCATATTTAACCCTTTTTATAGCATTTCGGACTGCACTCTGGATTTCAGTTTAGCCCTGATTGAAAAATCAAGATGTTTTTGTATTTATTTACTTTTTTTTTCTCTAACATTGTTCTGAAGTTTTGTATCTTTCTGTCTTTGCACACCAAGCAGCTTTGTTACATCTTGAAGCTTATTTGACTTACTGTCTTGATTTAAAGTAAGTTTGCACTCTTTGCCCTTACTCTGTATTTTGATGGCTTCATACACCCTGGGAAGATGCTAAAATTATCACAATTATAACAAGCCGGGTGCTTGTTTAACTCTAGCTGTTAGCAAGACAGGAAGTTTGTTAAGGTACTTGTTTTTCCAGTTGAGGTCATTTATATGCAGACTTTGTTGTTTAAAACAATGCCAATTATATTTTTTAGGGCAGCTCATCTAAAAGTGTTGCTTGTGTGTCTCTGTTATTAGTTCACATGTTTACTTTTCCATGCACCAATTTTGAGGCCAGTAGATGTATAACAAAGCTAGCAATCTTTATGTAGATTACTTAAATAAAAGTTTTACAAAGGTTCTGGTGTTTTCCTTCAGGTGTACAATGCCCTTCCAAGGGAGCAGTGGTGCAAACTGGAGATGGAGCAGAGTTCAGGACCCACACTACAGGGTGCAGAGACAAGTTGGCCGTATATTCTATTGCTGGAGCTGGGAACCTTCATTGTGGACATAATGGTGAAGAATCTTAAAATTAACAGTGACATCCTGAACCCCGCCTATGACAGAAAGCTCATCCCCATCCTCTACCACATGTATACCTTCCGCAGCACCAGACAGGTACAGACCCACTTTTTTATGTGCAGCCTCTCTGATGTAGAATCCCCTGCAGCTGTTACCAAAATTGTACCTTACTTGAAATTTACTTTGGCAAACTTCACAAAGCATCAACTCCACTCTGTTCACAAAAAAAGAGAACTGTCTTGTAGCTTCAAACTTTCTGCATAATCTGCTTTTAAAGACAATTACTTGTTCTTCAACTCACGAGGGCTAAGGTTGAAGGACGAAAAATACAGAATGCTTCACCACTGCCTTCAGTTTGATGTTTGTAATGCAATTTTGACTTTTCAAAACCAAACAAAATGGAGAACATCATCTTGATTTGTGAGGTTGGGGGGAAAATGAGTCAGTCTTACACAAAGCAGAACACCACTGGATTCAAAACGTGTTGGTTGTTTTCCACACAAAACTTTAGATGAATCTCAAAGGGACTCTGGAAATGTGCACAGCTCCAACAGTTATCGGTGGCCTTTAGTGGTTAAACTAGAAATTGTGTTTGTCCTTATTCGAGGATACTACAAATGTGACGGTGTGAAGAACATTTTTTTAGAGACCCACTGTGATGATTTTAGATTTCCAAAGTAATTATGTTGAAATTATGCTGAGAATCACATCCTGTCTTGGAGTGTGGTGCTGCAAGGAGCTGTAACCATAAAGCTGCTGGAGACACACTCAGCTTTTTAGCAGGATGCCAAAAACTGATCAGGACTGTGCCAGTTGATCCTGAGCCAGTCCCTGACAGTGGAAATATCAGCCTAGGTTTATCAATTTTTGAAGTTGCAGTATATAACATTTATTTTAAAAAAAATGGTGAAACTCATAGGTGTCATTATGTTGCGATAGATAATGAGAATTACAAAGGAAATCTGTTTGGATTCATACATTCACAGTGTCAAACATTTGAATTTGTGTGCTTTTTAAATCAACTTTCTTGATTTAAACTATAATAGTCATTATTAGTTGGAAATTGATTTAAAAAATGTATAGGTTCATTCTTAAGGATTTGCGTCACCCTTATTTCCATGCTGCACAGGGTATAAAGCCATATGACCCTTTTTTTTTAAATCACTACGGTTTAGGAGCAGATGTTTGCATCTGCTGGGATTCTTGTAGTCTTATATTTTAGTGGCTCAGAGTAAAAGTTAAAGAAGTTTTTGAAAACTTATCTGAACAAGCTCTCCAAATGATTTAAAAATAAAGGAACAAACAAACAAAACTTTTCCATTTTTAGCTCTCCCAATTTGTCAAATTAGGTCCTAAATTGAGGATAATGTCACGATACACAATCACATTAAGTAATTGAGAAAGTTATCGGTGACCTTTTCATTAACAAAGAAAAAAGGAGCAGAAACAAAAAGAACAACCTTTAAGGACTTGACCTTCACTTTTGTCACAAAGATTGTTCAGAAAGCCTGTTACCTTGAACACTTGAGCGCCCTTCTATCCAGCATGAAGCTCCTAGGAGGGTGATTTATAAAAACTACTTTCCTCTGATGGGGAATGGTGGTGGTAGCAGTTGAGTAAGATGAATAGGGCCCAGCCTAATCCCTTTTTTTTTCCAGTGTCCCCTTAATTGGCTCGCTGATTTACTGCCGTGGGAGCCTGCAGCAGACTGAGGTGACCACGCTCGGAGAAACGGGCAGATGTGTGGGTTGTTGAGCTTGATGCGCTGTGACAGTGAGACATAATCTAGTCAAGTCTTGTGTAATTTTCTATTCTTGTAGTTTCAGACCCTTTTCTCCATAGTGATTAACCCATCAGGGGGGATCCTAATGATTTTACTGCACAGCATGAAGGTTTGACTCATTGGAGTGACGCTGAGGTGTTTCTGTCAGGTTACAGTCAACAAATGGAGCTCTTTTTATTCACTGCTTCATGCATGTTAAGTAAAATCAGACACAATATGCATAACAGCAATCCTACTAGGGCTACCTGCTCTAACAATGACTTCTGACAGATACTATACATTAAACTTTAAGGAAATTAATTTAAAAATAGGGTGTTATGCATTCTTGGAAAGTCTGATAAAAATGTAGGCTTTTCCCAGGACTGGATAGATATGGAAAAGAAAAACTGATTGGTAGCAACAACAATTTGCTAAACGTTTGAGAAGCAATTAAGCCTCAAGCTCTTTTTTAAAATGTTTATTTATTTATTTATTTTTCTATGAACAACTCAAATATTCCTGATCCAAACATATCAGTTCAGACTTCATCTGCATTTCACCTGGTTTTCCCTTCAGGTTGGCTTCATCAAGCCACACCCCATCTTGACACAGATGCAGCAGGAAGCCATGGAGACCACGCTGACCTTCGACTCGTCGGTGATGCCGATGCTATGCCCTCCGGTGCCGTGGACATCGAAGAAGTTCGGCGCCTACCTGCTCACCCCGGCTAAGCTGATGCGCACCACGCACGGGGCCACGCAGCACGAGGAACTACTGGAGAAGTGTCCAAATCTCCACCCAGTTTTTGACTCGCTCAACCTGTTGAGTAATTGTGCCTGGAGGATCAACAAACCGATTCTGGACATAATCACCTCGATCTTTAACGACCGGGGCAGTGATAAGCTTGACATCCCTCCGCCTCTGTCAGAAGCCCCTAAAATACTCCACTTCAACCCTCCAGACTTCGCTTACACAGCCAGCGAGAAGGCACACATGAAACGAGAGGTGATCAATGCTAAGAAGAAGTGTAGTGAGATGCACAGCCTGCGAATGGACGCTCTTTATAAACTCTCCATTGCCCACCACATGCGGGACAAGCTGTTCTGGTTTCCCCACAACATGGACTTCAGGGGTCGCACCTACCCATGTCCTCCGTATTTCAATCACTTGGGAAGTGATGTGACTCGGGCGACGCTCGTGTTCGCTGAGGGGAAACCTCTTGGTCCCAAGGGTTTGGACTGGCTGAAGATTCACTTGGTCAACTTGACGGGGTTGAAAAAGAGGAGCTCACTGCAGGGACGCCTGGAATACGCCGACAGCATCATGGAGGACATCCTGGACTCTGCAGACGACCCTCTGAATGTTAGTTCGCCTTTATTTTTTGATCACTATTACCAGAAAGTGTGTTAAATTATAATTGGTTTGGTAGAGGGTAGAGTTACAAACAGTAACCGATATTTTCTGCATATGTTTATCTAAGCAGTCTATTCTGTGTGTACCTTTTCTTTTTGTCTCTTTTTAGGGTAAAAAATGGTGGATGGAGGCAGATGAGCCATGGCAGGCACTGGCCTGCTGCATGGAGATAGCCAATGCAGTCAGGTCACCTGATCCAACTAAGTTTGTCTCTCACTTTCCTATTCACCAGGTACTGAGAAAAAAAAATCCTTTAAAAATACTTGCAGAAATTCTAACAGGTGTCTCAAAGGAGGAAGTATTATCTTTACCAAATCTTCCTAGTATTTTATTTTGACAGCTCTACTATTTATGTAGGCAATAACTGCTGGTTATTGCCTACATAAATAGGGGTAAACATACATGTGACTGCTGACTGTGAAATTGTCTAATATTGTTATTTCTCTTCACTATATGTTTCCCTTCCCTGTCAGGTCATTATTGTAAATAAGAACCCATTCTTAATACGTCATCTGATTAAGTAAAAGTTGGATGAGTGAATGAATGAGCACTCAGTCCTTCACTGCCTTGTTCATCGACGAGCCTTTTCTCTTTCAGGACGGCTCCTGCAACGGTCTCCAGCACTATGCTGCTCTTGGCAGAGATGTTATCGGTGCGACTTCGGTCAACCTCATGCCCTGCGAGGTGCCCCAGGATGTATACAGCGGCGTAGCACAGCAGGTGAGCAGTGGTGGGCTTTTTGTGTAATTTACCAGCATTTAGTTCCAGCCTTTACGCTGCAAAAACTTGATGTTACACAACAGGAGACGGGATTTTACGAGGCACGCTGCAGGTGCTCAGTGGTTATTATTCAGATGACTCACTAAGTCCCAAAGTGAGTGACAAGCTGAGCATGGAGAATATTTTTAAGTTTCTAAGTTTAGGTCTTGCATTTAAAAGTGCTTAGTTTCTCTTGCTCTGCATCAAAGTCGAGGGAGAGAGAAGACACTTTGTTATTCTTGTAAAGTTTTAAAGTTTATGTGTTTGCATGAAAGCACCCAGGTTGCATAAACACTTAAATTGGTCCCAGTTGCGACTTTCTGGCATTTCAGAACAACAGGATTTGAACTGAACCAAGGACAAGCCTCTGCTTCTCTAAGGGCAGTTGCTGTAACTTCAGACTAAACGCTATAAATTTGAGATTGCTGCAGTTTTAGTGGGCTTCGTCTTCATCTGAGCTTTGCAGTTATTATTAGATTAACTCAGTTATTATTAGATTATACTGTTTATGACATCAAGTGTTGAAACAGTAAACGACCACACTGGAATAAAAAAAATCTTGTAATGAGGGTAAGTTCTCATTGTCTCTCTCTGGTAATAGCCAGGTAATTTGAGATATAAAGTGAGAGCTGCAGGTCTCAAATACCCTCTATTTGTAAAATGGAATAGAATAGAAATATTCTTTAACGTGGGGGAATTCAGATGTACCAGCAGCAAGTTAAAGGAAAGTAGAATCATGCATATTCATACAAATTTAAAAAGTTTGTATGAAACTTCTCTAATTCTTATTTTCTTATAAAAGTAAGAATTGGCGATTGTGCAGTGAGGACAAATTTACAACATAGGAGAAATATACTGTACAATTATTACAGTATATTACCAGAATATTATTTTTTTTCATACCAAGATTGAAAAAAATGTGAAACTGTGTTTGATAATTTGAAGAAAAAATAAAATATTCTTATCAATATTGAAAGAGAACATACTACATACAAGAAGTGGAATAAAAAAACTAGTATGTGAAAAAAACAACACCAGGAATATAAGAACTTGAGTATGGAGCAGTGTTGGTTATAGTTTTACAGCTAGGAAGGATCTGTTATAGTACTACTTTGTGGACTTAAGATGTAGCAGTTTTTTGCATGGGGTTCTAAATCCATTAATCAATTTTTCAGTGCTATGCATCTCAGATGGTAGGATGTGTTTGAAATATTTTGAATACATGAAATATTTTCGAGTTGATGAGTTCCAAAACATAAACAAAACGTGAGGCATTGAGCAGGATTTTAGTGTGATCTCTTTAAATATCATTACCTGCTGTTCTCTTACAATGTAGATGTGCAAATATGTGGATTATCAGGGGATTAAGATGCATCTAATGCATCCACCATGTCCCTTTATAAATTCCCATTTAACTCCATTGAAGCTTGAGTTTGTAGTAAGACAAAGGGTTAAAATATTTCCGCGTTATCAATGCTTTAGCAATGCAGTATATTCTCAAAGTCCCTTAAATAGCTTGACTGACATAGAAGTCATTTTTCTATCCCCAAAAAATGTGTTTCAGGTCGAAGAGCTGCGAACTCGGGATGCTGCAAAAGACCTGAAGATCGCCCAGGTTCTGGAGGGCTTCATCAGCAGGAAGGTGGTGAAACAGACGGTGATGACTGTGGTGTACGGAGTCACTCGTTACGGTGGGCGGCTGCAGATAGAGAAAAGGCTAAAGGAGATTGAAGAGTTTCCCAAGGTACAGAAGTGGTTGAGCTGGTGATGAGTGAACACACTGTTCACTGGTATTTTTCGCCTTTAATCAATGTGATGTCACGATGAGGGTCTTTTACCTTTTCCTCCCAGGTTTTTTTTACTTACACAGGGATTATTATTACAACTTGAAACATTTGTGTCATTGTGATCTGACCTGCCATAAAATTAGTTGTGGGACTCAATTTAATTAACTCATTTTAATTAATTTGATGCTTTGCAATTAATAATTTTTTAATATATTATTTGTTGATAATTGCTTTGAATTTCTGATGTTTCTGTGTAGTCTGGAAAATATGGAAATGTATGAAATAAGAGTAGAAAAAAACCAGGTATTCACCTGGTCATACAGAGTGACTCTCCCGTCATAATCTGAACAGTGCAGTGAATGTCTGCTGTGTGCAAACATGTTGCGGCTGTTGTTTACTGATCCAAAGCAGTTTTGAGGCCAGAAATGAATAAATCGAATCTTGCCAAAATGAGTTGGACGTGTTGTTTTCAACATTTATGCACTTTGGCTGTTTAAAATTTTCATCCAACAATTCTTCTGCTTGATATTGTGTTTATACATTTATATTACATCTATTTTTAGTTCAGGACCATTGTTCTTTGTACATTAAAGGACTTCATGTGAATAATTGCTACCTGAGTAGGAGAGTTGTTTGTAGAACATTCAATGCTTATTATCTGTCCTACAGTCAACTTAATCTTAAAAATACTTGAAGGAAATGACACATTTCACATAGAGGGCATCAGCAGACCGCCTCTCAGCACATAATCTTCACAGCAGTGTTCTAAATGACTTCTGCTTAATATCCTGTATTGGTTTTAACAGGGAATTGGGTGGGCCTATAATTGTGACTGATTACGGTGGGGATGTGCTTTGAGCAGGAGGTAGCACCTACTGTGGAGATCATGTTCCTGTAATATGAGGATAAATGCAATCCAATGTCCTGCAATTTATATCCATTATTTCCATTACACTTTGGATTTGCTACATTAAGCTCAACAATAATAGTAACTAAGAGCCAAAATGAAAATAATTTTAATTTCATTAATTATTTTGATGTAGCGTGAATAAGAAGATATTATTATTATTTATTTATTTTTTTTGCATTTCAGGAGCACATATGGGATGCATCACATTACCTTGTGCGCCTGGTGTTCAGTGGCCTAAAGGAGATGTTTACGGGAACCAGAGAGATTCAGGTGAGCCAGTTTCAACCATGCAAACATTTAACTGGTATTTTACTCTAATAGTCTAACAGTTTCTAGGGGAGACATTACAATCAGGGTCCACTGTTGATTGACCTGGTTTAAAACTTTCGCTTTTCAACTTTGTTCTTACTCATTGCTTAATTAATTCTTGAGATGATTGGTTTACATAAACTGCAAAAAGCACCTCATTGTATTATGAGGCGCTTTTTCCTAAGGTGTTACTTCATCACTTTTGGATCACTCAAAAATAGAAAAACTGCTTTAGTCAAAGAGCTGAAAAGTTACACAAAATATGCAATCATCTTAAATTTAAGCAGTTTGAAGGGCTTAATCAGCACTTATATTGCGAACTGCTATAAATACTGCAAACATTGTTACCTCTCAGTTGGGAGTCAGTTGCTACGTATCAATTGTCTTATTTAGACCTTGTCAGATCTTACATTTGCCTTTTAATATGTAATTTAATATAATATCAGTATCAAAATAATATCAATTTTCATTGTGAAATATGTTGAAAACTATGACCACAAACTAACTCAACATTAATTTTAAAATGTATCCTTAATTTAAATCCTAGGATTGGTACCTTTATATTCAAACACTCAATTGATTTAAAATGAAGATGGTGAGTGAAAATAACAATTTAATGTTTTGGATTGAGTTGGTTTGCCAATCAAATTGTCTGTGTTTCAGCTGGCTGTGATCAGTGATGTTGGGGTCAAATACTGAAATGTGTTGTTTTTTTCTACTGGTTTATTTTCATTGAAGGCCTCAAACCTAGAAAAAAAAATCTCCCAACATTTTTGTTGCCAACCAACAGTATGTACTTTGTCATATACGGTACAAGACTTATGAGTTTAATATCACTCACATAAAAATTAGGAAGATGATTTATATGGGCCAAAAAGAAAATGAGTTTGATTCTGCTTTAAATTGTGTTTTGACCATTTGTCCAGTCCTCACATTCATTAACCTTTAGCCTCCATGAAGTTACTGGCAGATGTCCATGTAGTTATTCTTTTACTCTAGTGTCTTTGCTTCAAATACTATCTTTTGCAGAAACACTTGAGTTGCTTCAAGAGTAAGTTCTACTTCTTGGTTGTAGCACAAATCTTTCTGTTTGTCTGCATCTGTGTGGTGAGGCAGTAAAGGCTCCTTTTTTGGAAAATGGTTTCACTTATGCAGGCAGGTTTGCTTCAGGTTTTATAGCGAGCAACAGCTCCTGACCTGTTCTACAACAACGCCGCCACAGTTGTTTGCCTCTCTTTAAAGCAGAACAGCAGATTTAGGGCTGCAATCCAAAGATCGTTTCTTGACGCAGTAGCTGGCTGAAGTTTCTGTGTTCTGTGGTTGAAAATGTACCAGAGGATCTATTTATGGGTCTGATTTATTAAATTTTGATCCAGCAGACCATGAAAGCTTTATCTCAGTGAACTCAGTGATTTGAACACGTCTACATACACAAACACACACATGCAAGCATGGATAAGACCATATGCGCATAGCAAATATTTAGCGGATCCCGGGTACTGAAAGTCCTCCGAGTTTACTCATCAGTATGTGTCCTCTATTTTTATTTTTTTATTGTTTTTACCAATGCTGGTGTCCTTCTGTTGCAGGACTGGCTGACAGAAAGTGCCAGGCTCATCTCCAAGTGTGGCCACACTGTGGAGTGGGTGACACCCCTGGGTTTACCGATCATTCAGCCTTATCACCGCACACGCAGTTTATTGGTAAGTCTCTCCGTAGGACTGACTTTCCACTGCAGAGACTTGATTTAACAGATATTTGAAAGTAGTCAGTCAGTTTAGAAGGTGCTGCTTCTTGTAAAAGTATTTCTATACTTTCAACCTGTTCAACTAACCCTTCATTGAAAGTCTATATTTGTACTGACTGTCTTGTCAGAGCAAAATCTTTTTGCTCTGTCCATTCCATTCCAGCTTTATTATGAAGTACTTCAAAAACAGCACAGTTGACCAAAGTGCTGCAGACCATAACCAAAACTAAAACAAGCAAAGGAAATACAGTTGTTTATTTTATATCCTTTCTTTCCAGAGGAAATAAGACTCACAAAATTATTAAATCAATAAAAGTTTAGATCTTCCCATTGCATCAATGTCTCATCCGTGATTTTAAACTGTGTTTTTTTGTAGATGCCATTCGTCTTGGGCTTTCCGCATCTCTCTGGGTTTGCTGCCGGAGTGCACCACCGATGGTGTATTGCGATTATTTTAAGTGGTGCAACTTTAATAGACCTCAGCAACATAGGCTGTTTTGTTTGTCGCTATGGAGATCCTGACAGTATCACATCTTAGAGATATAACATGATGACTGTGTGCCAGCGTGTCTGCAGATAACACAGCTTCGTGTGTGTTACGCAAACTGGGAAGTGTTCCTGTCTGTATGAAGGGGGAAAAACGGTAACCTCTTAACTTCTTAATTGTTAATGACGTGAAGGGCGGAGGCGGACATGTTGCCGACCAGATAAGTAACTCATGGGCTTGCTCAGCATACATAACTACTCTTTTAGTCTGACTTCAAGCATAAGGTTGTCTTCGACAGGAAATGCCACCGCGGTAGCAGGTGCAAATGACTTGGAGTGACAGATGGTAAATCCCCTGAGAGAGCTTCTCTCTCTCTCGCTGTTGGTAGTGAATTTCTTTCCCTGATTTGACCTCCTTCTTTTGATTTACAAAAGGGACCAGAAAGATGCTTACCTGAGCTCCTTTTCCCTTCAAGGCCTAAAAATAAACAAAATAGTAAACAAACAAATAGGTTAAATCAGATTTTACTGATAATTTTCTTGATCTGCTTCAATAATTCTCTAATCCAGTTGCATCACTGGGCAACAAAAATGAGACCATCTTGTAGAAAGGTCACCTTTGCAAAGTATAGCTGGATTAAATTTAATCTCTGTCTCCTCGCTGCATCTAAAATCCAGGGCCGCTGCGTTCCTGTGGGTTACCAGTAATTACACAGTAGATGGAAGGCTAGGGTGGAGAATAATTCTGTGAAGAAAAAAAAAACTGAAAATAAGGTGAAAGTAGCGGGTGTTTTGTCACAAGAGAATTGTTTGTGTACATCTGAGGGGAAATGTAGGAAAATTAGAAAAAGATGAAAAAAGGCCATGAACAGCCCCTTACTAGACTAGAAGACACTAATCCAATCAGAGGTCACTTTGGCTCATGTTTTTTATTTTTATATACTGTCCCCTCCACCCAGGGTGGCTGTAGTATAATCTTTCTCAGCGGATGCTAACTCGAGGGAATCGTCAGATGGATTGGCTGGATTTGACCGGATTTGTGGGTTTATAGTGTGACTAAAAGCTTGTGATCTAATGTCCTCTGTGTGAGAAGAATTAGTCTCCTCTGGGTTTCACTGATCAGGCCTCTCTAGTGGAAAAGTTTTTATTAAGTACACTATAGCTGTTTGTGGCCTGTTAGTTTGAAACTAATGTGCTGTCAATAAATAATTCACCTGCTCGGTGTTACAAGCCCAATGAGGTCGCGAAAGTTGAACCGACTCTTTCACCAGCCTTGGATGGATTTTATGACACATATGTAAAAGCTGCTATCGCTTCCAGATTGTAGAGTGGGGCGTTTGGATTTAGCCTCTTGACTACGGGAATGCTTCTCCTTCCGTCCTTATGGCTTTTTCCTTCGTGTGACTTTCCATTGAAATTCATGAAATGTATCTGTAAATGTCAATGTGATTCCGTTCAGTTGGCCTACATGTTTTTTTTTTGTTTTTTTTTCTCTGACTTTTTCAGAATCTTGTGGCATTTTGGGCCGAACTAAGTATGCGGTTTGCGTTGTAATGGTAACACCCTAGAAAAGTTACGTTTAGTGGGGTTACGAACAGCTATAGGCCAGCGGAGGTGTGGCTAGGTGAAACAAAGATGACTGAGAAAAGAAAAATATTGCTGTAATATATAATTGATGTGTGATGCTCACCTTCCTCTGATCAGTGGAAATAATTCTCTACCTTGTGAGCTACTCTGGAGCTTAACAGTGATTTAGACTTTAGAAATCCATATTTGCCCATAGGGCAATCCAAGGTCTCCATCGTCGTGGTGGCATTGATTCAACCAACTCCCTACACAGATCATATAAGCCCTATCATGCATTATAATACAAGGTAGGGATTTGATTTACAGTATGGCAGATAATAACTCGCATTAAAAAAGGAATCACTCTTTTTTTTTTTACCTGTTCCATGTTTAAAGTCAAAGTTTCTCCTTTTACCTCACATGTAAATCCATCTGAAGTTTGGATGTTAAGGGGAAAAAGGTAGATTTTCTCATCATCAGTCCATCTACATCGTTAAGATGGCAGCCATGTCACTAAGTGATGGGATTTATCCTTCTTCCTTTGCTTCTGTTCTTAAAGCTTTCCCTGATTGTGTGAACCTGTCAATCAACACACAGCCACCTTTAACCAATTGACTAGAACCACCAAAGCGAGAAGCGTTATGACCCCCTAAAGCTAGGCTCAATGTTCTTTCATTCGTGCAGCTGCTCCCACCTCTCTTCCTTTATGTTAATCTTTCCCTGTTTAATGTATTCAGGTGGTCTTTTCTTTCTCAGAAAGAAAGCGGCAAATCCTGTAGAAACCCTTAAGCAGGCACTTCTGTTTCAGTGGTTTCTGGTGTCAGAGGAAATGGATAATCTGGACAAGAGTGTATATGACAGCAGATAAAAAATGAAAAATAATGAAAAGGAAAAAAGTAATTTCGTGTTAGACAAGCATCACTAGTGACAATGTTGTATTTAGCTCTCCTTTTTAATTCTCCCTGCACACACTTTCAGCTGCATGGCTTATTATATATAGTCTGCTCATATGCATTTGTCTAAAAAAATATATACTATATTATAACCTTCTTTAATGTTGGACTGTATGTCATAAAATAATTGTGTGTACATCCCTACTTTGTCAACAACCTTCAGTCTGCTACTGAAGGACAACCAGTTCAAAATCTGGACATAAATCCAGTCTCCATTCAGCCCAACTGGGATCAACACTGGGCTTAATTAATAATGAATAATGAGTACAATTATCAATCTTTACATCTACAAATATGGTAAGAATTATACCCCAGTTCTTTCCTTTGGTCTATCTCTTAGAAATACTTTAAAGCTTAGTTGTTTTTTTTCTAGGCTCTGTAAAAACAAAAGGAGTCCAAAACTACAAACACATATGTAGAAAAGTATTTTCTGTCATTTGTAGCTCATGCCTAAATGTTTCTTATTGTACAATTCTCTGTTAAAAATTTCCATTATGGGCCTTGAAACTGTCATTGAATGTGAAAAGTCCAAAAACAGCAGCATTCTCATTCGTGGTTAATTCTCACGCCTAATTCAGACTCATCTAGAAATAATTCCCCAAACAAAAACTTGTGTGAGGGTGACTAATTTACAGAAGCCTCATCACATGTTATTATAACCAGAGGTATTGATGCTGCAGTTTCAACCCTTTTTTTTTCAATGCGTACTTGGCTGCAATCAGTATTTAGGATCACTGAGAGTACTTCTAATGAAGGGTCTATTTCTCCCCTTACATGTCCTCTTCAGGTGACAGGAATGCATTTAAAAAGCTTCAAACACAGAAGAGAGCTTACAACAGGAAGTGTTTGGTTTCTTTTTTATTGGCTCGTCGTGTTAGATCCAGAATAAATGTGAAAGTGGAAAGAAGATTTATCCAACAAGCAAGCAATCTGGGTCACGACTGAGTTATGCATTTAAATTACTTTTTTCTTTTCATTAAGTCACATTGGCAGTCGTTCCTTTCAATACTCTGTTATGTTTAAAAGGAGCTAGAATTCAAATAATAATAATAAAAAAAATCTCTCCTCCACAACAGTCAAGATTTGTAGCCACTTAGGAAGTAATTTGAGTTTATCAATCAATTTCCCATCAGCGAAACAAACAGAGGAACCCAACGCAGTAACTTACCGGGGATCCAGCATGCTGCTTAATATGGATTAATTATCATCACTTGGCTGTCTGTGACGCAGCTACTTGTACTTGACCTCAAAATCAAGGAAATGGATGCAAATTAGTCCTCATTAATCACTGGGAACAAACAAACAAACACATTTTCTGTTCATTCAATTTACTGTGGCTAATTTAGCTCTGAAGCCTGCTGCGGATGTCTAAAAGCACTTTGATTATTTACAGTGCAGATAACTGTGTTTGCGGCACCCTAAATATAGTTTAATTGGACCTTTCAGTGCTGAAGCTCCATTCCGTCAGTGAAATCACTAAAATGTGTCCAGGCGGGGTAATGGAGAGGGAAACACTGGGATCCATTACCGTTGGCCCGGTGCAGGGTAAACACAATAATAGTATGTGCGTATATTGACAGGAGGTATGCTATCTGTTGCCAGTTTTATCTATGGGCTGAGAGTCGCCTCTCATCACCAATTTTGCAGCGTTGCCGAGTTTAGGCTAAACTCATTCTTGGTACAGCTATGAGGGAAGCCCTCTGTCGTTTGGAAATGAAGAAAGGAAAGGCTGTATAATGAAGACGAACAGCAGAATTTAAATCGTGTTTATTTGAAGCCAGCTCGGTGTGCATGTGCTAGCAAATTGCCTACTCTGGTCAATTTTCCTCTCTCTTCTACTGATGTTTTGTTACAGGGATCAAGTGGATAATGGCGCTCTCTTCCCTTCTTCCCGTACTTCTTCTCTCAGGAGTGCTACGCTAATATGGAACTGCATTGTCAATAAATGTGCTAACGTATTGCCTAGAGTAGAAAACACCACTTTTTGCACTATTATCAGGAGTGGTATGAGAGGATTTTGACCATATCATCATTATATTGTGTACTATAAAATCTCCAACTCAAGCTGTATAAAGTGGAACACTTATTAGATTTAGGCATATCAGGTGATGCGTGCTTGTATAATAAAGGAAGGTGTGGCCTGTGAAGACCAACAAGCATCAATGTGTGCAAAATTATTGGGCAGCTTTTATTCCTCCAGAAAAATAGGTTTAAAAAAAAGGAAGTTCACCGACTTTAAAAAGAGTCGGGCTAACTTTATGGCAGCAGGAATTTATTTTCTCCATGGTGTCCTGAAACAAATGCTGCCAATGCAAGGCATGTTCATGTTTTATTTTTATAAAATATCAAATGGTACTTTAATTAAGAAGCATTTATTTACCACATTTTTAGCTCCACAAAAATTGCATATGGCAGTGAAAACAAAATCTATCTTTTTTCACTTTTTATGTTTTGTTTGGGATGTTTAAAAAATATGTTTCTTTTTTTTTTTTGCTTTGGTGCTATGAGCTTCTATTGTAGTAATAAATACATTCTGATCTTATTTATCCTATCCTTATTACTTCTTTGACCATGTTAACAAACTGTTCCACTAAATTAATTTCATTGTTTTTGTTGCTTTTGTTTTCCAGCTGAAGAGTACCATGCAGCATATAAGTCTCCAAATCAGCCACGACACTAAAGAGTAAGTCGCTCTGTAGATTTATTTCAGTTTGTCTGATCTTATATAGACACTCATCCACCAGATACAGTGAGACCACATTCCTCTCTTGTAGCACTTTGTGACATTTGTCACTAAAATGTCACCAGTAAGTTTGATCGTAGTGACCTGCTCTTATTTTTAAATTGTGAAGTCCCACAGTAAGTGGGGCAAGGGAGGCCTGCAGTGTTTTTGCTGATGTTCTGGGTTCTTGTGCAATCTGCTGGATGAGCTGACAGTTTTTTTTATGATTGGTAAAGCATTGTCGTCTTAGACAAAAACAAATTTAATTGAACTTTGCAGTTTCAAACGTGGCTCCCACAACGGTTTTATTGGTGGATTAACCCTAACCAGTAGCACACTGGCTCAGTAGCACACTTATATGTTGGGATCAATATTACTTTTTTTGTGGAAAGAAGAGCTTCACTTTATGTACAAATCAGGATAAACTTGTCTTGGAAAAAGTGACCTGAAAAAAATAAACCAGGCTATAATTTCCAACTTCTATTCCAGATAGCATTGACATAGTACAAACATTTGCATTTTGCATTAATAATTGCTACGCACAGTTTGAGTAAATAATTGGGTTAAAACCAAAAGCTCTGTAACGGCAATACAAATTAATTCATATTAATGTTAAAAGAAATCTGTTCTGGTGAACACAAGAGAATGTTAATGTGTTGTTTGCTCTGTTAAACTTCCAATCTTTGTTGGCTTAAAGCTGCTGAAACTACCGGCTGCTCTAGGCAGTAATAAGTTGAACAAAACAATTATATGAATAAAACCGCATTGATTCAAATAAGTGAATAAGTTGATTCAAATAAGTTTTATTTTGAAGCTTTAACAGAAAGCTTCAAAATAAAACCTAATTCCTCTTTGATGAGCATTAAATGCCTTAAGTGTTGAGGGGAAGGTTTGAAACAAGCTGGAGTTATAAGAGGTGAGCGGAGCAAAACACAACAAAGAGAGACAAACTGAGAGACAGGAATGGTAAATGAAGTAATGACAGCGGCAGAGCAATGGAGACATGGCCCAGAAAGACTGACAGCTGTCCTCTTCAGTCTGACATCCACCACTCTGCAGATCCTGTCTTGTGAATATGAAACAACAGGCAGAGTGGAGGGAGAGCAGGAGGGCGGAGGGAGTCAAGAGTTGAGAGGAAGGAGACAGCTCTGCCTTTTTTTTAACTAAAATTGAAGATCTGCTGTCAGCAAAACCACCACTGTCTGAGTGGAACTTGACAACATCATTACAACTTGCTTTGGTCTCGCATTAAAAATCGTACCTTCTGGTCTTTACAAACCACCATAATGTTATGAGACTAAAGCTCAGGGTATCAAATCATCTTTTTAGCTGCTGAGTTAAGACCGCATGGTGTGCAGGGTTCCTCTGTAGTCTTGAAAAGTCTGGGGATTGATTTTTATCAATGTCCATGTCTGAAGTCTGGAAAACAAAGTTTTACGAATGTACCTCTTACATACATTTAGAAATAAAAATGTCAGTTTTAAATTTTATTCATATTTGCCTCATGATTGTTCTTGTGCAGCTGCAGTTTTTCCTTGTACTTCTGGGTTTAAACCTGGATCAAGCATGGCTCTTGAATTTGGTTCCTTTAAATGCCAAACAATGCGTTGAAATTTCATTTTTGTGGAAATTTAGTGAAAAGAAGGTATCATCAAGATGTTCCAGATTTTAACCAATTTTGGCTTGTCAAGGTTTCAAAATAAGAACCGTCAGGGCTGTTTCATGATTGTGGGGGGAAATGCAATCTGTGGAATGTCTGTACTTTAATCCCCATTATGCCCCACAAATTGATGGAAATATCAAGAAAATTAAGTTAGCAAAAAATATTTTGAAATGGAAAATTGTCTGTGTCATAAGGGGTGTTTTATCAACAAAATTAAAAGTTATTAATCCGCGAGTTCAACTCGTTGGCAGTTATTATAATAGATGGTAGAAGTAATCTTTTATTCATCAGTCCTGTCATGTAGGAGATTTTTCCAGCTCATGATGCTGTTATAATTTCTCTGGAAAATATTAGCCCCATAAATTCTTTGCTTCATGAGTCAATTTCATTCGTCTTTCCATAACCGACGTACATAAAGACTCCTTTCAGTGGTTTTCTTCTTCTCGTAATGACTTTTGCTGATGGTAGATTCAGTACCAATAAGAAAATGGCATACTCTTAAAAGGGAAAAGATGAGAACAATGTAATATAATATCACACACTTGTCCTTGCTGTGTGCAGAACATTAGATTAAGGACTGACGGAGCAACATGCGGTAGATTTTGTCTGAAGTAAATGCATTGTGTTGTTTATTTACAGTTAACAGCAAAGCAAAGTGTTATTATTATTAGGTATTTATACTGTTAGATCCTTGATGCAGTAAATGCAGCATGATTGGAAGAGAAAAGCCTGCAATAGATAAAGATTAAAAGCTTGATTTGAGAATCATTTGTGGCTTTTAGTCTAAAGTTTAAACCTCTACATTATGTTGTTTGTATATATTCATAAGCCCAACTAAGGACTTTGATCACAAATTAGCTCAGTCTAAAATGCTGTACAGTTTGGGATCACATTATTGTTAATGGAATAATGCAATTTTACATTATTTTAGCCCCAGAATTAAAATTAGCTTCTCATTTGATGCATTTTTGTTTTACATATTTGTGTCAATATACGCTGATACTGATAAGGCCATCAAGCAGTGAGAATCTCTTAATTGTCCATGATTACACTTGGGTCTTTGTGTCTTTGCACTGTGTGTGTCTCAAACCAAGGATCAGGAAAAACAGACAAAGCTTCTCATGTTTTCACAGCAGAGCATGCTCTTAAATGAATATCCAGGTATCTTGTTGTTTCGCACAACTCGATCCCTGAACAGCAGGACTAAAAGCACTCTGACAGAAGGCTAACATTTCCAGGCCAGAAAAAAAAAAAAAAAAAAAAAAACCCTGCTCAGATGAAAAACGAGAGTGACAGACAGCCGTGGTGTGTTCCTGCCTGTGTGTTTGTGTTTCAGCTTTGGGTTTTGGCTCTCTCTGCTCTCTTTGCATTTCCATTAGAGGAATGTTCTGGTCTGTGGCAGCCCAGAGGATTTGAATGGCTCAGGCTCGGGTAATGGGAATACAGGAAGGAAAAGATTGACACGTTGCTGTTTTTGCTGCCGGTTTCATCACCAGAAGCAGCGGTATTATTTTTTTAAATTTATCATAAATAAAAAAAAACTAAAAAAACAATGTAAGCACACATAAGCTATATTTCTAGAAACTACTCAAATGAAGTAGATGAGTTCAGATTAGCAAGAGGATCTGAACTCGTCTCTTGGAGGTTAGGATTTCAAAACTTTTCAGTAAAGCCTTTAGAAAAGTTTTTCCAAAATAACAGAGGGTACATTTTACAGTGGATATCAGTAAACATTTGTCCGTGAAGGTGTCCTTGCTATAAAAGCAGTGAGACGTCTCCAAAGGTTGACGCACACTCAAACAAAACAAACGAAGGAACCAGGGAGACATTCAGTCTGACCTGAAACAAGCACCACACACTGTAGCAGACGCTGCACACTGAAGCGAGTAGGGCTCCATCAGAAAATGTCAAGGGGAGGGTAAAAAAAGAGAGACAAAGACTGAATCAGTATTTGCTGAGACACAAGAGATATAGCAGAGGGTGTTGGTTTGTGTTACAAACACATTTTAGAGGAAAATGTGTTCTCTGTTGCTAGAGAGCTAGATTTGAAGAGAAGGGTTTAGCTCTTTAACTAAAGAAGCTAATCGAAACACCAAGTTGGTAACAAAAGATGGGGAGACGTTTAAAAGACACAATATGTTATTGGTGAGAGAAATGAGCAAACTTTTAATGTAACACCAAACCCAAGACACTCTTAAATTCACTTTTGATTTCTAATGTCTTTGTAACTTTGCATGAAATACTAATATGGAAAAAAAAGTTTGTGCCCTTGTTAAAGATGTGTAAAAATCCATAAACTATTCATCTCGTAGCGTGATCATATAATTTCACATTGAAAACGCACAGCCATTAATTTAATCACATTTACTTTTTAAAAATTCTGTATTAAGGAAAAATATTTTTACAAAATCCCAGTTATTTGTACCAAAATCCCCAATAAAATAATTGCAACCAAATCATTTTTTTGCTTCTTATTTTTGTCATCAGCCTATGACTTTTTGTTTGCCTGGGCCATGAATAGAACATCATCATTTCCACCCACCGGCTGCTAGTCGGGACAAGGACGCACATTTATCTCTCCACCGCCCAGCGTGAGCGGGACGAAAAAAGCTCATGTGACCGTAAGAAGTGTAGCAAATAGTGTGGTCACCATGGAAACAATAACATTACACCCCTAAACAACACGCTGAGCCGTTGTTTAGGAGTGATTCCTGAGAAAAAGCTTTTTCTGTCCTGTCATCATAATTGCAAACACCAGAATCGGCTTCATTCGCCAACTTTGTGCGCACAGACAAGAAATTTGACTTTGGTTCTGATTGAAAATATGAACATATGAAAAGAGAAATTAAAAGTAGGCATGAGGAGTTTGTCAAAGTAGACTGAAACTGAGAATGACGAATCCTCTCCCTGTATGCCTCAGCCTTGTAAAATGTTATGGGTAAGACTGAGCGCTGTCCTTGCATGACCTTGTAAAACAAAACAACAACAACAAAAAAAGAATTGCTGATACATGTTTATGAATACGAAGCTTGGATATCCTTAGACATCTTAAGAACTGTAGGAACCGCAAAATAGTTTTTCATGTGGCTCTTGGTTGTCTGTGGCTTTTCAGGAGGCCCGACACAGTAAAACAGAAGAATGCATTCCCGCCCAACTTCATCCACTCTCTGGACTCCACACACATGATGCTGACTTCACTCCACTGCTACAGGTATCACTGTTCAAAACCCAACATGGAAAAACAAAGATCTCGTCCTGGCATTACTCACAAAACTCATTTTTCACATATGCAGCTTTTTACTTTTGTGTAAACATGATGTCTGAGCAGCGGCTGCACATGAAACAGACCTTGTTAACGTTAGAGATTTGTGAGAGATGAGATCTTTCTAGTCACCACTGTAAAACAAATGTTGGCTTTGTTTTGACATTTACGACTTTCCGTCAAAAGCCTGGCTGGTTTTTAGACGTTTTCTAATGCCTCGCTGCCTCTGCTCTCGTCCTCTCTCAGTGCCGGCCTGACATTCGTCTCGGTTCACGACTGTTTCTGGACCCACGCCCTCACCGTGGACACCATGAACAAGGTATTACGTTACAGTCACCTCCTGTTTCCATAACCTTATCATTCGTTCACAGCTGTTCCCCTCCTGTCCGATCTCGATTCGTCAGTGTTGATGATTTATTTGTGGATGTTTGGGGGGGGGGCTTTATTGAAGCTGAAGATGGCGAAAAGTGACACTCAGAGCTTTGTCTTTGATGTTAGAGGAAAGATGTGAGCTTATTTTTTTTAAAGCACCAAGACATTGAGGATGCAGGCAATCGAATCAATTCTGTGCCAGATCCGCAACTGGTACTTTTGCTATTGTAGACACTTCAGCTAAGTGATGCCACTGATACAAACTTCCAGTTGTCGCCGGCTCATGCATTTTCAGGCTGCAGGGAGCAAACCGAGCCTGTCGAGCTGAATAAACACCTGCCTGTCTCTGCATGTCGAAAGTAGATCCGGACTGAGACACGGTGCGGAATAAAACGGATCAAATTATCACAAACCCCCAATTTTCTGTAGCGATGCCTTCAGAGCAAAGTCGTGGTTTTACGTCTTTGCCTGATCTCCGAAGAGTTAAAGGCATTGAAGCGGGCTCCTCTCACTGCATTTGTTCTCCATCTTTTGATTGGAGGGGTGTATGCCTTCCTCGTTACACAAGTAATTGAACACAGCCGGAGAGCAGACAGGCACCAAATATCTTCATCATCTAAAGCAATTGTTTAAATGATAACCAGCCTGTTCTCCATCCTCTTTTACTCACTTTGGGGCTGTGCGCAGCCTGCCCAGGACGTAATCAAGAGCGGGATTAACTTGCATGATAGATCGACCAATCGGGAAAAAAAATTCAGAATTCATGAGGAAATTGACTTTTGCTGCATAAATCATGCGAGTAATGCATAGAATATATACATTTATTTTTTCCCTGAGACCTTCCTGGTGGCTCCGGAGATGTGGGCACAGCTGTGGATTTTAATTGGGTGGCGGGCGGCTTTGCATGGTTAGGAGACGACTCACGCTGTGTTGTTATTCCTTGAGGAATGACATAAATGTTTTTCTCGCCCTCATATTGCTGTTTGCTTATTAATCTGACCTGAGTGCAGAGATTCTGACTTATGAATCATTCAGGTACACTGAGAGTTTCTCAAATGTCTGTTTTTCTTTGGGGGGAGTATGGTTATAAATGGGGATTAAATTGAAATTGCAGGTTGGGGGGCTGTTAGGCAGTGAGCTATAGACATCCACAGTAATGGGAATGTTTATACCTCCTCCTCTCCGCTGCACAGATTGTCAAGTGTCCCTTTAAATGCCTTTTAAAGGCATTTAAAAGGCATTTTAAATGCCTTTTAAATGGCATTTAAATATTATATCTAAGATTTGAAGCTTGAGTAACTCCTTTTAATAAATCTGAACTATGTTTGATGAGCTAAATATTTCTGAATTAAAGACATGTCATTCAAATCTTTATTCTGTGTATAAATGTTGGTTTCATAAACTTGGAACTTGGAACAAAAGTTCCACATGTCAGGCACAGTGTTTGATGTTCTGTTCATAGCTTTATGAACAGAACATCACCTGGATCAGGTTAAAACCACCTGATGCAGGTGGTTTTAACTAATTCGGATGTATTTTAGATTTTGTTTTCATTAGAGGCCTGCATGGTTGGTGGTAGCAGTGTTGCCTAGCAGCTAGAAGGTCCTGGGTTCAAATCCCAGCCTGGGTCTTTCTGCATGTCCTCTGGGTCCGAATTCCTCCCACATGACTGTTAGGTTAATTGGTGTCTTTAAATTGTCATTATGTGTCTCTGTGTGTGTGTGTGTGTGGGCGTGTGTGTAGGTGTGTGCGTGTGTTTGTGTGGTTGTTTGTCTTGTGTGTTTCTCTGCTTCTTTGTTGACCTGTCCAGGGTGCACCCCGTCTCTCCCTATGCCTGCTGGAATTGGGTACCATTTAATCTCCACTAATAGTAAAATGAATAAAAGTGCTTTATATGGAAAAGGATCAATATGGAAAATAAGAACAGGAAAACTAATAGCATTTCCAGAGGTTATTTCCTGTTCGCATTGCCTGAAGGTTACATTCATTCACATCACCGCATAACAGTAATGACTGTTATAGCAGGTGATAACATAGACTGTCAGTGTTTTCACACACATCCTTCTATAGCCTCACTGTTTCTGTTTCTCTCAAGATTTAAAACGTTTGAAATTTACCTCTGGAAAAGTGTTACATTTCAAAATCAGTCAGAACCCTGTTGAAAATGCAGTATTTTTGTTCCAGGCGTGACCATGTAGTGTCTGGAGTACAAAAACTGAAAAAAAAAAAAAACATTTAAGGAATAGATTGTGGAGACAGCACAGAGTAAAAGTGTTATTTTTGTTGACAGAGCAGCACTTTTTCTGGTGTCACTTCCACTCTGCTCTGTCTCACCTCTGCCCAGCTGTTATCTGCTCAGCTGGTCTGCGTTTCTTTCCGATAAAGTCCTTAGATGAAGCTAACGTCTCCTCGCTTCGCTCCCCCCTCCTCTCCTTCCTGTCAGATCTGCCGGGAGCAGTTTGTCGCCCTGCACAGCCAGCCGATTCTGCAAGAGCTGTCCAACTTCCTGCTGCTCAAGTACTGCTCCACAATCCAGTAAGTTTGCACAGGAGCGCATTTGATTTATAAGCTTAGGAGATGTGAGTCTCCTGAGGATCAATGTGGCCATGGATCGGTACAAAGAAATAACATCCAGGCAGAAAACCAAAATATATTTACAGGTTTTTATGTCTTTTCCTCCTTTTTCGGATTGTTCCCACACAAGAGACCATCAATGCCATCGATCTTTTTATCCTTTCATGAATGGCTGTCACAAACCGCAAACATGCACAAACTAAACAGAACATGTAAGGAGGCGAGAGCGAGTTTTATTTTCTTCCCTCCAGTCGTCTGTGACATTGGATCCAAAACGATTTCCACTCTTTGTGCCAGTCTTACTGGCCTCAGGCCGGGTTACAGTCATCGACTGTCTGTGTTTTCTCTCTTTGGGGTAATTGGGCCCTTCTCCACATCAGCAACAACAAATCTCACCTTCTTTTAAACTCTGTCAGTACCACTGTGTCTAAACTACACAGACAGATTTTGAAAGACATCAGAGGAAAAGGACACAAAGCTTCTGTATCTTTTTCAACATAAAATCGATGTTTTCAGACACCAAATGAATGCATCTGTTTTTTGTTTGTTTTTTTCTTTTATAACATTAGGTACACCGTCAGCAGAAGACAAAATCCTTCCAGCACTCTTTAAAATTACATTAAAGTGTTTTGTATAATCAAAAAAATCTTTTTTTTTCTAGTTATTCAGTTTAGAACGTAGAACCAGCATATTGTTAGTCTTCATTTCTGCTCATTTTGGTGTTTAAGATTTACAACTAATAAAAAAATCCAATTTCTGATTTTTGAAAGTTACACAAGACCTTACAAAATGTTTTAACAAAGAAATGTTCTTTTACTATAACAGACTGACAACATCCACAAGAAGCATGAGCCATGAAATGTCATTCCTATAGAAGCTGGCTTATTAATTTATAGTTGAGTGGAAGGAAAAACTGTTGCAAGAAAAAAAAAAAGGAAAATCAATAACGGAGGTTACATCCTTGACAGGATTATGTCTTCTTCTCAAGCCCATTTAAAAGATTTGTTGGTGAATGGAAAGGTGTGGGCTGCAGATGGAGTCTGCAAGTTTTTTCGCTACCTTAAATTCACTTTTTGAATGGAATTATTTAAATAAATCTGCTTTTTGATGGTACTGCAAATTACAGAGATGCACTTTTACGCTTATAGGTTGTAGCAGTATGTAAGCAGTTTAACTTTAGAAAAATAATGTTTTGTTTTTAATAGAAAATGCATACGGCTTGTATTTTGCTGGCAGCTGTGAATGTTTCACCCAGGCATTGAGTTTCTCACTATCAAGCAGCAGCACTGATAACATCTGAAATGGGTCTCAAACTTCCTTTAATACACAAACTCATTTGTCTGTTTATTTCCAAGACTCATTTTTTTCCTCTTCTTCTCCTCCTTTCCTGACAGGAGTGAAGCCAAGAACAAGAAGTACCAGGAGTACCGGAGGTTGATGTTGCTGCTGGCCAAAGTGCCCCGGACAGGTCAGTGTCGGAGAAACAACCGGCTCCTCAAAGGATCAGGTTGTCTTTAAAGGGGATCCGAAACAAACAGGATCCTATCTTTTACCTTTTTCCTCTTACTTATATGGTAAAAAGATGGCTGCATATTTATCCTTCGAAGATGTTTGTGAGCTGAAACGCAATTCAATCCGGGGCGATTTCTCTAAACAGTTTTGTCTTATCATTGTTCTCAATGAGACTTTTTTCCTCTTTATAGCAAATACAGCCAAATTTGGTTTGACGGCAGATGCAGCCATATTTTTTTTTCTCCTTTGATGCCATTGGGTTTTGTCTAGGGCAGCAACTTCCTGTCATTGAGGGGGATTCAGGCTTTTCCTGTTACACAACCCCCATCTCTCTGTCTCCATCTGTACCTTCACTGTTTGCTTGGCACTGACAGCGGGGTTGTATAAATCGATTATTGTTAATTGTGTCCCTCTCTTGCATAATCAGCTTATGTTGCTGAGACGGGTCAGGTGTTTACCTCAACGCGCACACAATGTGTGTGTGTGTCTCTTCCACAACAGAGTCGATGAATTCAGGCTGAAATTTATTATCATAATTAGGCGTCTGAATTTGGTTTCTGTGAGGAATCTAGCAGACCCGATTGGTGGGTGGATTGACAGTTCAGGTAAAACTATTTAAATCCTTCAGACTTCTTCATGTTTTGTCACATTGCAACCTCAAACTAATGTGAATTTTATTGGGATTTTATGTGATCCACCAACACAACGTGGAGTATAGGTATAGAAGTATATTTTTACCCTGAATCTCTACCAAACCAACTTAACTGTCTCTGCTGAAGAATGCATCCCACAGCATTATGCTGCCACCACCATTACACTTTTCAGATTTTTATTTGGAAAATATTTAGAGTTGAGGTCCCTTTGTCTTTTGCTTAATCGTTGCTTTTTATCGGTACATCTCCCGAATAACTAATACATTAACTTGTTGTAGTTTTTTTTTTGTGAATACTATTAGCAGAAGGCTTTTGACCTAATATGTTTTTCATAATTAGCTCAGTTTGCTTTAAAGTTTCTCCTCTCAGTCTATAAACACAACGGTGTTGTTTGATTTAATCGCCTGCCATTATACGGTGATGGCGAGTCCTCAACGGTGGCGCAACATAAGATCGAAAGTAATTGCAAAAACACTTTGTGTAGTCGACCGTTTCTCTGCTGGGAAAGTAAATTATGCAGCCTGGTGTTACTAAACAGAAGCAGTTTTTTGGTTTCTAGAATATCAACACAGCGTACCATGGCTGCAGCAACACACACAGGTCATAGGTGAGTTTATACTTTAAAGCGTCCATGCCACCGTTCTGTTTAGTCATTTCAGTCTTCACTTTTTAATGTTCGTTCCTCAATAATTCACGCGGCAGCTCCCAGTGGTGAACACAGCTGTCAGAGAGCAAAGCAGGCAAAGCACACAGAGCAGGACAGGAGCTCATGTGGAGCTAAAATTAGCATCTGGATGCTTTGTCAGAGTTCATAGGAAAAGTTCAGCTTTTCACTAAGGCCTGAAACTAATGGTTTAATCAAAATTGCTTCACATGTGACAAAAGATACACAACTTTTTTGACAGATGTTTTGCTTCTCAAATCAGTGTCAGTCATGTTGTGTCGTGTAAATAACAAATTGATGGTTGGTCATATTATTACTACAGACTCCACAGTATAGCAATGTACACAATGCAGGGATTCGGTATTTAATTGCCAATTGTGTTTTTAGTTCCTTGCATTTCAAGCTCTACTGGCTAATAATCTGTTTGGCGAGTTGAATGGACTCTAACCGCCTTTGATTCCCACAACTGATGTGTATTTTATTGGCTAAAGTTCACAAACACTGTGATGATGGAAAAGAAACAGTGCAGAAATACGGGCTAGTATAATTGCAATATTTCACAACAACATCACAAATGCATTGTTCGCAAAGTGCTTTAAGCCAGCTGTTAGTTTTTTATATGTTGGCTCTAAAGAGCTTGGCAGGTTTTTAAAGTGAAATTGATCAAGTTTTTTTATTTGACCTTGGATTCTTTTGCACAGATTTTCAGTCCATTCCTTAGTTTTGACCCTGGCAGCATAATGTGCAGGATGTGTGTTAAATTATAAGAAATGTTGAGGATAAATCAACTGAGAGTTTTCTTTCAGGTGATTATATTCAGCTCCTAGCTCAGTGGGAGTCCCTTTGATAGAACAATACTTTGTTTTTTGTTGTCTGACCTTTGGTACATTTTTCTGATTCAACAAGAAAATTGGATCATGTTTAGTTTTTATTTTAGACTACTTTTGAAAGTAGCCAATTTTGGATTGGATCCGTAGACACAAAGAACTGGTGCATTCCTTGACTTTTAGACACGTTCCATGTCCGAATGAGTCACAGGACAAGGTCACAGTAAAACATGACTTTATTCATATCGTCAGGTTTCTCGTCGTAACCTGAGCGATTATTTCTTAGTAGGGGGAATATGGCTCTGCGTACATAATTTATGGTCTGCAACATCTGCCCACTGACTCGAACCTGCTCTGACACGGCCTCTTGTCTCTCCAGGTGATTTTGATCTGCAGCGGGTGAAAGAGTCCACTTACTTCTTCAGCTGAGAGGCCCGCGAGGGCGAAGCAGGCTTAAAGAGATGAGTGGAATTGACAGAGTGCAGCAGGGAGGCTGCTGCTGGCCCGGGAGTCTCAACAGGCTCTGTCTCTCTCACAGACATGAGGACATTGATCAAGCCGCGCCCTGCCTGCCTTCCTGGCCCACAAACTGCCACTGGAGGCGATCTCACACACACACACACACACGCACGCAATGAACTCATCTGATTAACTGGCTTTCAGACTGCTGGAGAAGGTGGGCGGGATGCGCGTCAAGGTGGAAAAAAAATGAGGGAATCGGCATCGGCAGTGAACGTTAAGCAACAAAAGAAAAATACCTCGTTTGTCAGATGTACATTTAGGTACATATTTGTGTTTTTTTTTGCAAAACTTGAATCGAATGTGAGCTGTGTCTTTTCATCTGCAAGTCAGAAACACTTCTGTTGCTCAGTCGCACTGACAAGAAACCTTCTTACTGACTGCAATTGTACTGTGCGAGATGCTGTAAAGACCACCAGCAGAAAAAAGTGAAGATTTTTTTTTTTTTTAAGGTTGAAGTGTTCTTGGTTCTTACCCTGGAGAACTGAGCTTTTAAATAAATGTATTTTCTAAAATCTCCTGTCATTTATTCGAGTCAAAAGAAGGCTGATGTTTGTTCTGTCCTTAAGCAGGATGAGTGAGAGATATTTAGTGATATATAATGCTCAAAAAAATAAAGGGAACACTTAAACAACACAATATAACTCTAAGTAAATCAAACTTCTGTGAAATCAAACTGTCCATCTAGGATGTGTTATTTGAGTGTTCCCTTTATTTTTTTGAGCAGTATATTTAAATATCACTGTGAGAGATGAAGGCCTCCCCTTTTTTGATGCGCCACAAAGGCTTTCAAGGCATTACTAATCAACTCAGATGTTATTTCTCTGGGCCAGAACCATATCTGGATGTAAAAATAGCAGGAGTGCTTATCTGATTATTACTGCAAACGTTACAGCACTTTCAGACAAAAGGTGCTGCCAGCGTTCAAAGGCGAAGGCAGCCGCGCCGCCAAAGAAAGCCGGCTCCTGTGACAATGTAATGAAATGGAAATGATCTTGGAGTGTGTTGATTACACTGTGGAGGTTTTTTTTTTTTTTTTGTCAAATTTGCATGGCGGCGTGCTTGCGGAGAGGCTCTTCATATTTTATGATGCACATGGGATTTGACTTTGATCAGTTGTTTTTTTTTTTTTTTATTCTGGTCCAAATTGTCTGTCACCTCACCTGCTGGATTGAGTTAACAGTGATATATTCCCTGAGCTGCCTTGTCTTTTGGCTGATGCTGGTGTTTGATAGGTCTTAGTAACTTCAAGCACCGTATACTGTTTTTGTGCTGGACCTGCTGATTCTGATGTTGGCTGATTTTTTTTTTTTGTTGGTCTGAAATGTTGCTAAATATACCAAGAAAATCGCTGAGCTGGAAAACATGGGGTGACAACTATTAACTGCAAACATGCAGACATGACCTGGTGGTTGATTTTTAGACTTTTGCCAATGTAGATAAGATTTGTGTATAAGATTGGATCACCAGCCTCTCAAAATTAAGAAAATCTGAGCCGATAAATTGGTAAATTCCACACTAAACTTGAATGCAGATGTTTTTTTTTTTTTGTTGTTGTTTTTAAGGAGTCTCAGACAATTGTAACAAGAGATGCAAGATTTTTTTCCCTTTGTTAAAAACAGACCTACAGGTTCAAAGAGGCTATTTAGCAGAGCTCTATTCTTAACATGCTTTGAAAACAACAATTCAGTCAATAAGATTTAATTTAGAGATGTAAAACCAAGTTCATTTCATAACCTCTAAACATTTTTTTTTTACATTTTGTCACCTTATGACCACAAGCTTCCATTTTATTAGGACTTTCTGTGATTATAGGTTACAAATTATTTCTAATTAAAAATCTAAAAAAGTGTGCCTTTCATTTTGATTCAGTCGACCCCACTAAACCCCAATAAAATCAATTGTGACGAGTTGCAAAGTGCTGTGTTGCAGAAAACAATCACCATCACTTTAGGCAAACATGGTGGTAGTAGCACCACTGACATAAAAGTTCAAAATGGGGGAATACTGTTACAACGTACTGCATTGATTTACATGTCATGTCACAATATTAATCTGAAAATTTTAGATATTCATTACATGAACAGTAACCTCACAAAAAAAGACTGCAGTTACCTCGATATATCTTAAAAGGAGAATCAATTCTTTTGTATCTTCAGTTTTTTGGGTTTTTTTTACTGCCCTTCTTTTTTGCCTTAATGAAAAAAATTAATTATTTTTATGCTATAATAAACCAAGGTCTCCTTCTGCTCTGCATCCCTCTTTTCTCAGCTAGCTTTCAAGGTCTGACCTCTCTCTTGCGCCACACGCGCTCAACATGCATCGCATTTCATACCGTGACACGACCTCAACACTCTAACCTCGCTCCTGGACGGATGCAGAGACGCCGGGGTCTTAATGTAGCTCACACGTGACGGACAGTTAACTGGTGACTGTCGATCAGCTGAAAAACCTGCTGCGGTACTTAAAATAGCCGAATCTGGAGCAGGTCGGTGTGAAAGACAAGGTCAGGTCTGAAAGCAGCACATCTGGATTTTGCTGGGAGTCGATGGTGTTTGGTTTAGGCTACAGCTGATTGGCTGAGAGAATCTCGAGCGAAGTGCAGCTTTAGCTTGACGGGTCGTGAGACTTCAGCAGAATGCAGCCTAATGATCTTTCCTCAAATAACAGTATTTCAAAATATATGTGTCAATTTTTATGACTGAAATGTGAGCTTTTCAGTCATAAACATTGACTGAATTTTTTTTATTTCTCAGTCAATTTTCAGTCAACATTACAGAAATTACACATTTTTACAGATATGTGTAAGAGCACATTTCTGGTGCTCTTACACTCTTTAAAATAGTGGATGCATCTTTTTTTATTTATTTATTTTTTTACTTGTAGCATGACTTGCTATAGGAAGAGAACTGCCAGGCTGTTTTGTGTCTGTTTGAAGTTACTATGCTTGACTTTCTGCTGGCATGAAGCTGGATGCGAGTCAAGTGGAGGGCTCTAAACTGGTCAGGAGTGTGAGTGTCTGCGTTGGTGATAAAGTAAAAACCTGATGATGGCGTTTCCCCTGTCTCACATTCAAAGCATGCTGCGATAATCTCCAGCCAAATATGACCACAAAAAAAAATACTAGATGAGTGAAACAACTAAGTTGCAACTTATAAAAACAAAGTAAAGGAAAAACACCTTTACTTTTTATTTTTTCTTTTGGTTGAGTAGAATCAACAAACTCATCAAATAGAGGTTTCTGACATGAAGCAGGCCAAAACAGTCTCAAGAGTAACACATCATACCTTGATCATAGAAAGGAACAGATAAGATACTTAAGTCATTGGCATCTAGAAGTCTGAAAATGGCAACAAAGCCATTTCTAATGGCGGTGGACCACAGTGAGAGTTGTTAACAACAAATAGAGAAAACATGGAGACGAGCTGCACCTTCCCAACTTGTCAAAATATCTCCAAGAGATATTTCATCCAGGAAGGACATGTAAAACAATGCAGGCCTCATTCCAGTTAATGTTCGTGTTCATAATTCAATAATTAGAAAGAGATTATCTGGGTGAATTTCAAAGCAAAAATCAATGCTGACTGAAAAGAACTCAAAGTCCCATCTTACATTTCAACCTCTGGAAAAAAAAAAAATCTTTATAACTCTCAAGACTTTTGGTAAAATATTCTGTGGACAGATGAGACAAAAGAGAACCCTTTTGGAAGGTGTGATCCTGGTCACATTTGGTGTCAAACACACCAACATACTGACTGTCAGAAAAAAATGGTGTGATGGTCTGGCGTGCTTTACTGGGCCGAGACGACCCGATGGAACGACGGATTCTCCTCTTTGCGAGAAAGTCTCCACGGTGGCTCACTTGCGATCACTTCATGGCCTCATTCTCAAGAACGGTTCTGCAGCGGTACTGTGCTCAAAACCACGCCAGCAATAACTCACCTCTGAATAACTCCAAAAAATCTAAATGAGGACTTTGAAGTGGCTTCTCGGATCATGTGTCATGACCTTAACCAGGCCGTCCAGGCGAGGAAGCCCTTTAACGTGACTGAATCAAAACAATTGTGCAAAAAATTGGGTCAAAATTGCTTAACTGTGATTTAAAAGTCATCTATTTCAAATTGATGTTCGATGGGATTCACTGATGCCATGCACATGCAGTTTAGATTTAGGAGCAAATATTTATATCTTTTTTTCCACAATGGGCCTGGTTTGTTAGGACAGGCTTCCCCCTCAATATATGAAGTGATCGTTTGAAAACAGTGTTTCATATTCACCCAAGATATTATAGTAGCATATGTGTGATTGAAAACAAAAACAGAACAAATCGCTAATAATTAGGTTTTATAGTTGACGCAGGCGCGAGGGGGGCGCGCGCGCCAAACGCGTTGGTCTCGCGCGGTCTCGGCGCCTAATTGCGCGAATCTGAATCTTCACAATTCAGCCAAGATTGCGCGACTCGCCTTTCACTCAAACTTCACATAATCCCTTTTTCAGAGAACCATAAACGCCACGCCTCTTGCTGGCGTCACGCGCGCTCAACACGAACTTTCAAAAAGCGCGACAGCAACAACTCACCCTTCAGAGGCCATGAGCTTTTTTTTTTTTTTTTTTTTTTTTTACCAGCACTCTTTGTGAAGGCGTCTTGTGTCGCACACTCCGCGCTGCCTGAGGTTTTGTCTCGCAGCAGAAAGCGGAGCGTGTGTGCGCGGCTTTTCGGGAAGCTCTTTATTCCAGCGGCAGCACCATCAGAAAGTGAGCACTATGCGGGTGTCGGCCGCTATCTGCCATGGACGGGAGCCGCTCCACGATAGCAGCACCACTCACTCTCACCGAGGGGACTTTGATTCTCCTGCCAGGCTCCTGGGCTCTCCCGGCCTTATCAGCCGGCCCCGTGGTGTCGAGAGAGCCCTGCACTCAGCAGCACTTGCGGGGGGCGTGGGGGGAGCAGAGACAGACCTGGAGGGGAGAGAAGTGGGCCGGAGCTCTCCGATTGCAGGGGAGAGGAAGCAGGAGGCAGCGCAGTGGGGGAACAGAGACAGGTGATGCAGTGTTGGGAGGTGTGTGTGTTTGTGCACATCAGTGTGAGCTGCTCTGACCTTTATTCTGACTGACAGGTAGTGATGCCTCGATTAACAACCATCCAGTGACTTGACACCAGGTTACCCTTCTCATAACTAAACAAGTCAAAGGCGAGGCCTTGTTGGTGTACACAAAAGTGCACAGAGTAATGCTGTTTCTGATAAGTTACAAATAGCTGCAGCTGTCAAACGTATTGACTGCATTATTCAAGTGAAATTGTTACAGATCACGGACCAAGCTGGGGAATCTTAAGACAATCCTGTGAATTTTGTCTTGGCTCAACAAGAAACTGACTTTCGCATCATATCAAAATTTGTGTTACCACAAGAAGATTCAGAGTTTGTCTACTCCTAAAAAAAAACAAAAAAAAACTCTGGACTGCATACCGCCCACCAAAATATCAAACATCCCTTTTTTATGTCCCCGTGCATTTCATTGTTTTTGAGACGAGTCTGCTAAACCTCTGCCCAAACATAGATTCACGCACAGTTGCACATTAAGACTAATGTGTAACCGGAGAGGCAGAAGAGAGTGTAGTCGATACAACCAGTCGCTGTCAGGAAGGCAGAATAGGTTCCTCCTAAATTATTGATATTTCCAAGTAGCAGGATGGGGCCAAGACAGATGATGCAAAATGGCCTAAATGGACGGACAAACATCAAATTATTCTTTTTCTGTATGACATTTAAAACTTAAAATGTAATAAAGTCGGTATTTCACCGTGACAGATGTTATTGTAACGCGACGGAGGGCCGGTTTCAAAGGTTGAAGAAGCAGATATTAAATTCTGGCTGTGAAAGTAAAAGCAATAACATCACGACTGTCAAAAAGCAGAGGCATTCACCATGAAATGCTCTCAATGGAAATTTTTGCTTCTGTTAGAAAAGCCAAATTGAGCTTGGGTGCTTTTATTTAATACATGATAGCCAAAAAAGTAATAACTAAAAAGGAAAGTTAAATATTAAAATGTAACTCATTTGTTTACATTTCTGTGATTGACAGAATTAAATATTCCGTATATGGAAAAAAGAAAAGCTGGGGTTAAAGTCAAAAATATTCCTTGCTAATCACTTATTTCACCAAGGCTTTTGTTTGTAGCGATGCAATATTGATTGGTTTTATTATTAGATTTATAATAGGTGGATCAATATTTTGCAGAGAGGTATTGCAACTTCATTTGAGGAGAGTTACAACTCTGCTCTGCAAATGCATAAAGAAACCAGGGATGTCACAGAGGAGATATAGAAACATAAAGGTTGATTTTGAATAAGTACAAAATTGCATTATGTATTTTTTTTTTTTTTGACAGATGTTATTGGTCAATATGAGGAATTCAGTGTTGACTGATCATATAAAAATCTAAATGGATGGAAAAGCTTATATTAATATTTTAAAGGCAAAAGTTGGAATTTATGATAAAAAAAAAAAAAGAAATAATCAGAATCATGCAACAAAGTCCACAGCTTTGCAAATGCAGATGTCAAAATGCTACTGCAGCCATGTGTGAAAGTGTGCATAACACAGATGTTATCTTTACTGATGCCTTGTGGGTCCAAACAGCTGAGTTTCTGTTACATTTATATAACATTAAATATGTTTGCAAAGTTGCAAAAAGAGAAAAAGGAAAGTGAACAAAGCATTTCCAAAATTTTGGGGGAAATCCGAGAGTCAGTGTGCCAACCAAGTTTCTAAACTGCACTGAGGTATGGAAAGCAGACAGAAAAATGACCTTTACACAAACCTCAGACGGTAATGCAAACAAGTGTAGAAAACAAAGTCATACATCTTTTGTCATGTCAACTCATTTTCTTCTGCTTTAATTTTGAAGAGTTGTCACTTCAGTCCAGATCATAATATGCTTTCTGTCAGAGTAAAACAATAATTATTTCAACATGTCCTTTTTTTAATAGGTCTACAATAATAGTGAACCAGGTTACATAAATAAATAGTCTCGTTTACATGATGCAAGCTATGTTTACACATAGAAATAATGTTAGTCAAGTTATTCATAGTAAGGATGGTGGTTTAAACTGAGTTATCTGCTTACAAAACGAAACAACCAACACAAAATTTTCAGTAGAGTTTCAAAAACCGGTGTAAGGTTTAAAATGTTACATCTCCACAGACAAATCAAGAGTATAATTGAGCATCATCTGCATAAGGTCACCACTAAGTCTTCTTTTAGACCATTATTGCTTGTTGTCACAAATGTCACATTCATAGGAACTGACTGGATTCATTTAATGTTCTGATATCTGATCTGCGTCAGGCGAGTTTTGTGTTCAAAAGCTGCATCATTTGTAGCTTTGGTTTAATTCTAAACTGATGGGTTTCATGAAAATGATTGTGTTTTTATCGGTCAAAAAAAATACATACAATATCTGGAGTTCTGTGATGGTTCTCTGAATTTACATTCACTGGCCATTTTATTATGTACACCAGGCTAGTTCTAGTTCCAGGCCCGTTTTGCCTTCAGATCTGTCTTAATTCTTTAGTAGCATAGATTCAGGAACATCTCTCCAAGGTCTTGGTACATTTTGGAATGACAGATCAAAAGTTGCTGCAGATTTGTTGGCTGAACATCCTTAGTTAAAACGTCCCAATCCACCATATCTCAAATGTGTTCACAGTGAACCGTGTCTAAGAATGCGTTTGGGATTGAGCTTTATGACATGGTACAGAAGATGGCTACACTGCGACCATAATGGGAAAGAGGTGGTTGGTGACCCTACTCAGGGGGATTGTGGTGTTCTACAATGCTCAATTGGCGCGAAATTGTCCAAAATGTGCCAAGAAAACATGCGCACCAGTCGCAACCTTGAAAGTTGAGGTTCTTCTACATAACTAGACTATTCACTGGAAATCCCAAAGATAGTTGTGAGTGAAAGTCCCTTGGGATCATCAGTTTCTAGACCATCTGGCATCAACATCTATGGTGAATCCAAAGTTATCTAAACCCTCTTCTCTCCCCTTTGCAGGTTATTGGTTTGAACTCCAGTTGTGTTGAAGTCAACTAGATTCCTAATTGCACTGAAATGCTGCCAAGTCTTTGCCTGACGTATTTGTGTAAGAAAGCAACTGAACGGATGTGCCCAAAAAGGTGCTCAGTGAATGTACACATGAACTACTAGTGTTATATGGTAAGTCCTGTTTTAGTTTCTTTTTCCCCTGCACCATTGCTCTTGTCTCGGTTATGGGTACAAAACTAATTTGGCCACCAACTGCGTCTTCTATACACAGGACACAGTGTAAAATAAGCACAATTCTCATAACAAGCCTGTATTAATTACTTTGGAGTACCCAAATGAGTTCCTGTGGGCATAATTTAATCACAAGACAAAAAAAAACACAATAGATCTAAAAAAAAACAACAACTTTAAAACCATCTACTTTTTTTGTCCAATTTGAAACTCCCAAGGTGGATGACTGTGCAAGAACGCAGACTAAACAGGACGCAAATGCAAAATGATCATAGGAGAGGAACTCATTATTGGCACAGTATAATGAAATCCAGCTGAAGGATGATAATAACGGACCCAAACAGGCCTGAGGGATTCCATTTTCCACTCTCATTACCCTGTAATGATTCAGCCAATCGTGAGCTGAGGTGAATAGAATGTCAGGTCCAGGAGAAAAGGGTCTTCTTCCTAATGCTTTTGGACACAAATCAGTGGCATTCGATGATTTCTTGCCGAGGCATCAATGACAGAGGCACACTGCAATATACATCCTGCGAAGGATCGGTGCTGTCCTTGGCTGTTTATCTAAATTTTGGCGGTAACAGGAGATTAATTATTTGTGAGAATTGACTTTGGCATAGAGATGCATCGCTTAAACGGCCACTAAAGGCAAGTGAAAACTCGGTATTAGAAAAGAATGAATTTACATTGCAATGATAGGGGCCTGAGTTTACAATTGAACTTGTAATAAGTTTCTAGTTTGTATCTGGCAGTGAATCACAGTTCAAGTCTGGGCAATAAGAACGGCCTCCTGGGATGCATTTGAGTCTGATTAGTCGGTGCAGAGGCCCAAAGCAAACTTTGTTTCTAACTTTTTGGATACATCCAGCAGATATAAGAATGTTTCTTTGTTGTCAATAACCTTTTTCTCACCATGGCTAGTAAGTTACAGTTTTATATATATACATTTTTTATTTAAAAGGAAAAAAATGATCAGCCAGTTGTTGAACTTTGCATAATTTACTGTAACATTTTTGGCTGCTAGTAGGAATTTCCGTGTGGTTGAAAAGGTGTTGAACCATTAAATGTTTCTTTAAAAACAAAACAGAAAGGTGCATAGTGATGTGGGGTTGAAAACTCATCCTCTTTAGATTTATGAACTATAAAGTGAACAAACATGGGGATGACTAGAGCACAAATCAATTATTTGGAGAAAAAAAAACAAAAAAACACATTCATCCCACCACTGTAGTTTCAGTATGGATTATAACATCCCCTGTGATCTTAACTGAATAGTTTGGTTCTTTCATAGTGGGGTTACATGAAGAGTTTAAGAGTAGTCTTTACCTTATCAAAACGATTATACCTTGTGATAATTGATATGATGACATCATACCACTCCAGAGTAAGCCCCCACACCATAACATTAACGAGACTTGCCAGTATGTACAGCGTTGCACCCAGTTTTTATTACTCGGGATGCCAGCAGTACAAAGGATTCAGAAAATCATAGTAAGATTGAAACTGATGGTTTCAAATATTTATGCACTGATTTTATAGACTGATAAGAAACTCCTTAGAGAAGATGTGACACCTGTGGCTGTAGGTTTGCAAGAAAACCAAAATCATATTTGATGAGGATTATCGATGAGTACTAAAGGCACCGTAGGATTATCAAAGCCTACTGAAATTGAGATTTTACCTGACTCGGCAACCTTCTGACAGTCAAGGAGGGTCTGGAGGTCATAAGCCAGTCTCAATCTGGTGTGAATGGAGCCTAAGGAACAGTTCTTCCTGCGTATGCTTACTTCTTCAGTCTAAATTTTCTCTGACCGCCATCTACTGAAAACCAAACTATCCCTTTAAGAATCTTGGGGGTTTTGTGTGTTACATTTTCACTGCTAGTAGAAATGACGGTAAAATTATAATTTACTTAATACTGTCAGCAGTCCAATCATAATATTTTATCTGAAGTATGGCTTTTACCGTTGTCATAAGGTAGTCAAAAACTGTCTCTCTTTTTTTTTTTTTTTGTTATTTGTGCTTCCCAATAAGTTGATAAGATATATTGAAAGGGACAATGAAGCAAAAAAAGTTTAACAGTTTAAAAGGAGCTCTGGCACATTATGAAGTTACAGTAAATAATCACAAATTAAGTTCCAACGTCTGATATCTAAAGCAGTTCCCTGAATAACAGTTTTAAACCATCTGACCTCAGGTTTATATTGTATGAGGAGAATGGGAGGACACTGAAGAATATATTGTTAGCTATGTTGTGAAATATGCTACTTTACTTTTACTTATCTGTGCAACTACACCTGTGAGTAGAAACATCTCAGTGTTGTAGAATCAAATGTCATTAGATTCATATATTTTGGACGCTGCCAGCTCGCTCAACATTCATACATTCAGATAGTCAAACTTGGAAAAAAAGAAGAGGAACATGTTCTTGTGATCGTGTTCCTCGTTCAGTCACTCCCCCTAGAACAGTTTGATTAAGATCACAAGTTTGAGGATAGCCTAGATCTGATCTTCATGTGGTCTGTCTCTGGAAGGCTTGTTATTGAGTCCTTTTTAGGGGGTAGCGTGTCACCCTGGACTGTTCCCATGCTACCCACTGCCACCCCTGCTGCAAAACCATGCGCAGAACCAGGCAAAGATGCTACAGGGAAGGCCCCCACTGACATTTGGTGGGGGAGTACCACCCTAGGAGGTACTGCACTCCGAATGCTTGAGGGGCCCATTGGCATCTGAGGGGGTCCAATAGAAGTGGAAGAAACTTGTATTGACTGGGGTGGACTGGGGACAGCTGGTTGCACCCCCTCATGAGGCAGTGAGGGCTGAGATGCTGACAGGGCCCTGACATCTTGGCTCAGGCTGCCCAGGTGCAAAGAATGGGTGCTCTTATGCATGCTGGGCCGGTGTGCAGGACTGGATATGTGCTGCTGAACTAGAGATAGTTGAGAGCCTGATATCGGACCAGTCAGCGCACTGGATCCATACTGGAATGATCGTCCTCCAGCAGCCAGTGGACTCTGAACAGGGGGACTGGCCAAGACTGGAGCAAAGGCACCGGAGGCAAGGAGTTGTGACTGGAGTGGAGAAGCAGAGACCGGGCTGGATACACTCTGCATCACCTGGAATCTCCTCACCATCCTAGGAGACTGCAAGGGCCCTGCTCCCACTGAGTTTCCTTGCATGGGGTTACAAAAATTCATCGCCACAGCTTGCTGCAGGGTGGCGATTGCCGAATCTCGAGGCTGAGTGGAGGAACCAGGAGGAGAAAAGATCCCGCTGGGGAGCGGCGATGTCATGGACATTGCCCGTGGCCGTGGTACATCCACTTGCTGAACCATCTCCCGATCATATTTGACTATCTCTTGAATCATCTCATTCTCATGGTTGTTGAAAACACCAGAGTTGAGATCATGCTGAACTTTGTGCATCAGGATCGAGTTCTTCTTGCCTGCAAGACATGAACATAGAATATTTATGTGTAGTTGTAATTTATTATGTGTTGCAACAGAAGAGAACATTAACCAACATCATTGTTGCATGGAAATACATGGTAGGAGTGTCATGAAAGTTCAACACCAAAGTAAAGTCCATGATACAAAGAGCTTTCCAGCAGTTGTCATTCAAAAAGTATTTTCATTGGGCCAGGATGTGAAGGTATGTGAATTTAACCTTGAAACCTTCATATCTAAAGCCTGTTTCACATTTCTATGCAAACTGGAGCCTACTGAAATAGAAACTAAGTGCAACCCCTTTGGACATGGTGTTGATTAGCTCCTAGATTTCTGAGGTTGATACAGGAAAATTTGAAGGACCGAGATAATTATCCACAAGGCAACAGATACAAAGTTAGTCTAAAAAAGTACAGTTGTGTGCAAAGGCATGAATTTTGACGGAGATGGACAGCAGATTTCATTCCTGAAGTCAACCTTTAGCAACTGTTATAGTCGATGGCCTAACAGTAGCAGATATTTATAGCACCACTGTAAAATTCAAGACATATGATGCTCTATAACAGATAGGTACATTAGCATTGCCAAAAGGGATATGTTATAAATGTCCTCTGAAGCAGTAATAAATAAACAAAGCATGAAGTATTCATAGAGGAGGTGAAGAAAATTCAAAACAAAAGACAGCAAAAAGTCTTTTATCTTGAAGCAACCAAGGCACGCAAAATTTGGCGTCACAAATTAATGAGTATGAGATCTAGAGAGCCTCTTCAGAAATTATATTAAATTACATTTAAAAATAGTTATTGGTAAATGTTAACTTGTCTGTAGATTATATTTTTAACTAAAATTATCCCATAGTAGAGAAAAGTAACTAATACTTAAGCTGCTAATGCTTTCTTATATGGAAATTGTACCATTTACTTACCAATTACAGAGTCAACAAAGAATCAGGGTAACTAGTATTTTCTACTGTCATTTGTGGAACAGAAGCAGAACGGCACATTTGGGAGCCACTAATTTAGGCTTCCGCTAAACACACAAGAGTCGGTCATGGACCTTCAACAACCCAATTGGGGCCTCAATTAATGTCACATTTAAGTTTGGTTTTGGAGAATTTAAAGATCAAAATGAAAGCAGGTGATTGTGGAATAAGTTCCTTGCTGAGCTGTCTACAAAGCTGTACCAATTAAATTCGTGAAAGCAGGTGTGAGTTTGAGCAGAGGTTCCAACAGGGTCAAGCCGCAGCTGTGGCGATTAAGATAAAAGGATAATAGGAACTAACCAAGACACTGCCAATTTACTGAGATGTGTGTTAGAGGTGAACATGTCTGAGTTTCCTGTAAATTAACAAGTACAAAGTGTGATGGAGAGGAAAAAAGAGCTTTCACTATCTTCTTAACAAGAAGGCCAGATGCTTAGTAAAAATTATGCTTTTAGAACTGAGGAAAGGTGGTGAGATGAAACACCCAAACTAAACATGCTGGCTGCTTAAGAAGGAGAATCAGGTTTAGATGAAAAGAAGATTTTCCATCCATCCAACTATTATGTTTCACTTAATCCAGGATTGGGTCCGAGGGGCAGCAGCCTAAGCATAGAAGTCCAGACTTCACTGTCCCCAGTAATTTGGGGCAGCTCCTCCAGGAAAATCCCAAGGCCTTCCCTGGTCAGTCGAGGAACATAGTCTCTCCAGAGTACCCTAGGTCTTCCTGTGGATGTTCTCCTGGAGCCCCTCACCAGGGGGGCGTTCAGGATGCATTCTGACCAGATACCTGAGCCGGCTCTACTGGCTCTTCTTGGTGTCTCTGAGTCCCCTTCCAATATCCAAGCTCCCCACCCTGTCTTTAAGGGAGAGCCTGGACACCATGTGGAGGAAACTCATTTCGGCCGCTTGTATCCACGGTCTCACTCTTTGCGCCACTACCCAGAACTTGTGACCATAGATGAAGGTAGGGATGTAGATTGGCCTGTGAATTGACTGCTTCACCTTTTGGCGTAGCTCTTTCTTCATCACAACAGGACTGTACAGTGCTTGCATAACTGCAGACACCCCACTAATCCATCTAACAATTCCCATCCACATCTTTTCCTCATCTGTTTCTTTCTTGTAAAATGTGGGAAGAAGGAGGCAGGGATGAATGGCTGGGACAAAGGGTGGGATTTGTACATTTTGACTTGTACTTTGTAGGAAAATTGGCTACAATGGGATTCCTGCTGTCAGACTAATACATTTTTAATCTTACACCATACAGTCATGTAAATGTATGGGGGCTACTGCATAAGGACATAGGAAGGTACTTTTAGTGGTGATATCCCTGTTTAATTGTGTAAGCTCATCATTAGGTCATCACTGTGACAGTTCTGTTGAACTTGAGTAAAATCTGCAAATCATATGTGAAATATACATGTTGTCCGAGTAACATCACTCATGCCACATTTTCTTTTTATATTTTAAAAGGTTTCTGGCAGCCTGCCTCATAGCTGGAGGTCAAATTATGTAAGCTATAGTAAAAGATGAAGAGGTTATGCTGAAGTGTTACTTGGTTAATGTTGTGTATCACTATATGCCACTGAAATGCAAGGCTGATGTGTAATGGTGTGATGAAAAGCAGCTTTTCTCCAGGCTATTGTGGTAGTATGTCTTTTCACACACCCCAGAAAAATAAAATTAAAAAGAAAATTCAGTCCTTTGCCTGCTAAGGGCCTCTGCTGAGGAGTGATGAAATACAATTAGATACACAGTGCTTTGTGATTACGATTGTGAAAAGTGCTCTATAAATAAAACACTCTTTCATGCCACAATTGATTAAAACTAAGATTATGACTCTTTTGAATGAGTTGGTTCGACAAAGCTGCCTCATTTCTAGAATTTAATGGAACCCTACAGTATAACGCAATCTTTGAATCACTGCTTGTCAAGTTTTCTGCCACTAAAATAGTTTCTTGGGCTCAGCCTGCAGCTTATGACTGAGTATTTGTGGTACACGTCTAGTAAACATTAAAATAGAAGGACACATATTGCATCAGTAATATACCAGACAGTCACCCCTTTAGACAAACCCTTAATTTATCTTCATTTAAAGGTACTGTTGATGAAACAAAAAAAAGAAAAGCATGTGTGACTACTGATGCATGTGTGGAGTCTGGAGGAGCTGTTTGGCTGCTGGTTATGCCTTGAAACAGTCTTTCCCCAAATAAGTGAGCTGTCAAACTGATGGGGTACTCAGGCACAAAATTTGGCTGCTATGGCAACACCTGACAGGTGGTGGATGCGGAGCTTTTGGTACACATGTCAAATGTGGTCATGCGACAAACAGCAGCACAGCTGACCTCCAGAAGGTGGTGGGCAGACGTTGTTCACATTGTGGAGAAAAATAACAACAGAATATGTGTGCGTGTGTGTGTGTGTGTGTGTTTCAAATTCAGAGGGCAAAATTCACTGAAAGCATTGAGACATGACAACATAAACAAAGAATGTTTAAGTGTCACATCCCACAATGCTGTCACAGTTGTCAGACAAACCAGTGTTTTTGAAACAGACATCTCATAAATAAAAAATACCTTTTTTTTCCATCTCTGCATTTTATTGAACGAATCTTATGAGATCAACTTACTTGTTCTTTTTATATTTGTGTAAAACAAATATTGATCAAAAGTGTGTTTGAGCAGACACATTCAGACACAGCTAGATTTAATGTATCTAACAACTACCAAAAAGTAGCTGGTGTCATGGACTCAGATCTAAATATTAATGTAAACTCACCAAATCAGCCAAGTATCATTTTAAAATTGGTTCCAAAGTAAAGGATTTCTTGTCAAAGGAAGAGACAGAAAAACTGCTACTCACTCTTATTTTCCCATTAGATTATTAGTTTTTTTTTTTTTCAATACATACATTCTAGCATTGTCAGTGTATATATATATATATATATATATATATATATATATATATATATATATATATATTATATATATATATATATATAATATCTATATACTATATATAATACTATAGTACTGACTACATATATATATGTGAAATATCCTAAAGTCTTCCACTGCTTCTGTTCGTCCAACATGATGGTCTTACCTATCCTGTCCAGTCGGTCGATGGCAACTGTCTCAAAGGCCCTCCTCATCATGGGATACTCTTCCAGCACTTCATTGAAATTGTCCACCGAGAGAGAGTACAGGCGGCAGTAGGTGTCAGCTCGAACACTGGCTGTCCTTCTGCCTCGGGTCAGCAGACAGATCTCTGGAGAGGAGAAAAAAAAGGAATATGAAGGCATGACTAGAAACCAGAAAATTGCAGACTGACAGATTTTAGGCGGTCAGGAAGTGAGACGGGCTCCAAAAGTGAAGCACCGCATTGAAACAAATCCTAACCTTTTTTACCCCCGCTGAAGAAAAATGAAGGGAGTGAGCAAATATTGCAGTGATTTTCCATTGCAGGAATTATGCATAATTAGTTTGACCAACTAACAAAAACATGTGTTTGCACTGCACTGACAGCTGTGTTAAGGAAGCACTATATTTAGAGATGTGCATCCAAGCTTCATTACTTCACTTGTTCCTCCTCCTTTCCTTCAGTATTTTTATTTATTTATTTATTTTTTTACTCGTAACTACTTTTTTTGAGGGCTGGGGCTGACTGTTGTCTTGACAACCACATGCCCTCCTTTTCCCTCGCCTTTAAAGGTCGACCTCCTCTGACTCTCAGCGGAAAAGGGAGAGAATAACAAATCAGAAGAATACTCCATTAAGAAACTAAATAAAGGTTCTGCACTAAAATAAACTGTCAGTGCCTGAGGTATTTTGACATCATTTTACAAACACAACCCTACTCACCATTAGCAACCAGATGATTATTCAAACAACAATCTGTCTCTTGGAGGTTTGTTTGTTCTTTTGGAAAATGTGTGTTGTCTCTCAATGAATGAGGAGTTTGAGAAAGTTTCATGTTACAGTAAAATGTTTTAGTAAAACATTTAACAATAACTATGTCTGAGAAAAACAGCACCAAACTCATACCAACATGGCCTCCGCTCTGAGACGCCGAGAGGTTGACTGACAAATGTCTGCCAAGTTTAAAAATTAATCACACTTACAAACATGCCTGCATATTTATGAACCAATACACAGGTCATTAGGAAACGTGTGGTTAAGTACTTTGCCTCGCAAAACATGTTGACATGTGGCAGGACACAGGAGCAAGCTGGAATCAAACCCACGGCTGTCAAACACCACTCTTCCCACTGAGCCACAATCACCCGAGTGAGGCCAAAACACTGAGCAATAATCTAATATTATTTATTTGTGTGTAACTCCTCCATCTTCTGCTGAGAGAACTACATTTTAGATTCACTTATTGCTGAATAAATCAAATAAATTCTCTGCAGACCGACCAACTATCAAACTTTACAAATTATAGCACACAGGGTGACGCATTACTCTGATGGGAGCAAATGAGTTTCTTCTAAATCAGTCAGATGCACAGCTGGCTCATGTGTTTGGTTGGTTAAAGCAAAGTTAAATTAAAATTTGAGAACTTTTGCTTGCTATAAGCAGTCAGTCCTTTGCTTCATGGAACTCAAATTTTTTGATCTACCAGAAAATCTGGACTGATAACCTTGGAAAATATATCAGCCCAATTCAATTAGTAAACAATTAGTAAAATCACAGTCATTTAATCTCAGGTTGTTATGCAAAATGTATAAAATAAAATTTTATTCAGTTTGTTTATATAGCACCAATCAATCCACAACAAATATTGTCTCGAGGCGCTTTACAAAAAATGATTTCAATGCAGTGAAAACATTTTTTCACTGTTATCAATCAGTACACTAAGCTCAGCCAACTATTCAAAATATACTGCTCAAAAAAATAAAGGGAACACTCAAATAACACAATATAACTCCAAGTAAATCAAACTTCTGTGAAATCAAACTGTTCATCTAGGATGTGTTATTTGTGTTCCCTTTATTTTTTTGAGCAGTGTAGTTTAAACATGTCTATCCACAGAAAGCACATGTAATTAAAAACATAATCATTCTGACTCTTTCATTCAACTGATAAAATGATAAAAAAAAAGTTCATTTAAAATTGCAATCAAAAATGGTTCATCTTAGATTGTTTTATAACAGCGAATTTTCACATAAATTACATGTTTAATGCAAATAAATACACTTTTTATATGAGATAGAGTTTATAAATGTTGGTTCTCATTTACTATCGTTAAAAAAGAAAACAGGATACCTTATTTATATATTTTGTATTTTTAAGAAATGGCCACGTACCTAATCTCCTTTTTTGTCTTTTGAAACAAGTCATTTATCTGCACTTAAATACCAAAATTTAACAGTGTTTTGATGTGAAACAAAATACACTTATACAACAAGTTTGTCAAATAAGAAAAAGTAGCACATCCTGCCTCTTACTTGCTAGTATGCTGGCACTTTGGTTGAAGTGCCAGTATTCTAGTGAGACGCTTCCTGTGACAATCTACCTGTCTGAACTTGCTTGGATGGCCAAATCCAGGTGTGTTGGCAATTGATGTGAATGACATCCATTTGTGGAATATTTTTTCCAAATATTCTCTTGAGACCTCTTTAAAATCTATCCCACATTCACAAGCCGCTGAAATCTGCTGGCCAAGGGCCTCAGAGAGCTTTTTCAATCTCACCATAGGATCCCCGTTATATCAACAGCCAGGAGCAAACCAAACTAAATGTCTGAAGTTAGGCAAACCACCTCCAAAATGCAGAGTAACAATGTTCTAAACACGTACTCCTCATGTGATACGCCTGTGTATAAATTGAGCCATGTTTAGTGGGAATAAATGTGTACAATTTACTGTACTCAATAAAGAAGCAGAAAGATCACTTTGGATGTTACTCAGGTTATATTGTAGCACAATAGCTATAGATAAATCTCATCAGCATATTTTCAGTTAGGCTGCTGATTTGCCACATTTGGTATATTTTGCATGACATGTGCAAATAAGAACCTTTTGAAGATTTCAGGGAGACAATAGTGAGAATGTTTTGGCGCTCCACTTTCTGTGTGAGTTACTGTTCGCAAACCGGCCAAGACATCATTTCATAAACCCTCATCTGGGATCTTTGTGGTTTCTAATAACACCCACATTTGCATATTACCAGCATCATTAGTGGCCAGTGGGCAGTGCATTGAAAGGATAATAACGCTAATGAAACCATGTGGGCTGAATAAATTGTTCATACCACCAGGTGGCTAGTTGTAGTTCATGGTGCCATTCTTAAAGATGACAATGAATGCAGAGAAATACTGGAAATTCAGAGTGGACGTTAGCAGGAACATGAATTTTTATGAGCACATCTTGGATACATTACCTTTATTCCTTTACATATTTTGTTGTTTTGTTCTGTTTTGTTTTTTTTGTGCAAGATCGAAGCATTCAGAATATATATATATATATAAAAACCTAATCCCAACCCTCAGTAATGCATTATCTTTATGTAGTCATGACAAGTAAACATAATATATAGCATACTGGGAACTAAGAAAGCAAAGGTTCTGTTAAAGATTCTTGAATCCAGAGTTAATGGGTAGTTATGACATTTTGAAGAACAATTGCAGCAGCTGTTTTGGGACCTGTTAGAGTAAAGGATTTATTGCTGTTATTTGTAGCATATGGAGATGTCCAATTAGTGGTTGCAGATTTTGATATGGCCCATACGGCCGTTGAACAGGGAGGCAATAGAAACAAAGGGTGGTGGTGGGGTGGGTCGTACAAAATAATACAACTTCACCTTCACAAATTTTCTATTGCTTTTGGTATGTGTATAGTTTGAAGAGTTGTTATTGAGGCTCATTCTGTCTTGATCCAAACTTATTGATGTGTTAGGATGACCTGTCGCAGGGCAACACAACACAATACAACCACGCACACTCAGAGAGACCAATTAACCTGATAATCATGTTTTTGGACTTTGGGAGGAAGCTGGAGTACCCAGAGAGAACCCACACATGCCAGAAAGGCCCTAGGCTGGGAATTGAACCCAAGACCTTCTTGCTGCAAGGCAAAAGTGCTACCTACTGCGCCACTGTGCACTGCACTTAGTCAAAGTCTAGAATCTGCTAAGATTTAAAGATGGAGCTGTACAGATACTCTACATCCAATCTGGTCGAGCCTTAGTCTTTTTGCTAAGGTGTTTCTGCAAAAAATTCTTTGGATTAAAAGGCGGCAACTCTAAAACATCAATATTATTAAGTAATATTTTGTCATAAGAAAGTTCTTAGTAAGCTTATAAAATTACCTAAATCTAAATCTGGAGATTTGACTGAATTTAGACTTAACTAACTCTCCCACCTATTTTCCATAATCTACTGGTACCTACTGGTAATAGAGGACACAGGTTACATTGTAGCATTAAACTCACCATTTGTGCACATTTCCACAAAGTGATTTAGTGATTTTACCCTACATAGTACATGATGATCCTGCTGTCCCTCTAATCCAAGGATAAATGTGAGGTCTTCTTGGTTGACAGGCACAGCTTAAACTCCTTTTATCAGACATTAAACATGGCTCCATAGACACAGTTCCTCTAAGCTAATTAGTTATTATTAATTGGATGAGCATGCACAAGAGCACGCTGTGCACTTGGGTTAATGCAACAGTGCTAAGGGCATCTTTCACATCAGTGAACTCTGATCTGCTGCAGTAAGGACCCAATGTTAACAATTCAGCACACAGAGTTGAACTACAGGGTGTTAAAAAAAAAGACATGCGACCATCAGTTTAGAGCACATGTGTCAAACTCAAGGCCCGCGGGCCACATGTGGCCCGCCACATCATTTTATGTGGCCCTCCCCCCACCACTACCGTTTTATAGGCCCATGATTGACTTAAAATAGGTTTTACGCACGAATTGACTACAAACTACATCTCCCATAATGCATTCCGATTGTTACCAGCCAACATTACAGCTTTTCTCCACTAGAGTGCAGCAGAGTCACCTCAAGCTCATTATTAATTTTCCCAGCGAATAAAACTGAGACATCGACAAGCTAACGTCAAAATGTCTAAGAAAAGAAAAATCGATTTACAAGGAAGACTGTTTCATGAACGATGGGAAAACGAATACCTGTTTGTACTTCAAGGTTAAAAACCAGTGTGTCTTTTGTGTTCTGGGACCGTGTCCGTCGTGAAAGAATACAATATACGTCGGCATTTTGAAACCAAACACGGAGCTAAGTTCGCCAAATTTAGCCTTCAAGAAGAACAAAGGAAACTCTTGTCCGATCCGAAATGGCTGTGTGACTTTGCAATGTTATGTGACGTCACCGAGCATCTTGCTCAGCTAAACCAGAAACTACAAGGACGTAAACAAATCATCACACAGATGTCCGACATGATCACAGCTTTCCAGCGCAAACTCGATCTATGGAAGCGCCAAGTGGTACAAAACAATCTCGTTCACTTTCCTGCTTGTCAGATCATCTCGGCCTCCCGGTGCTTTTTCATGTGCTCGGTTAACTACCAAACTAACTCTGTTAATAAACGAGTTTGATCGGCGCTTTTCTGACTTTAAATCGCAGCACTCTGATTTTGACACCTTTACCAATCCTTTCACCGCCTTCAGATGGAGCTATTGAGCTTCAAAGCGACAGCGGCCTGAGAGCGAAGTTCCGTGATGTTTCAATCAAGGACCTTTACCGTCTACTGCCCCTTGATTTGATGCCACAGCTCCGACTCCATGCAGCTCGTGTTTTGTCCATGTTTGGAAGCACCTATCTGTGCGAATAGATGTTTTCAATCATGAATTTAAACAAGACCAAACACAGATCGCGCATTACTGACGAAAACCTGCACGCCGTTTTGTGGATTGCCACAGCACAAGAACTAAAACCAGACATGAACGAACTGACCAAGGGAAAACGGTGCCAGACATCCGACCATAAAACATCGGTAAGCACGAATTAACTGAATTAAAATAGAATGAATGTGAAACCAAGACTAAGTATACTAGAATATGCATATAGTTTATTGATTTTGCTTGTGTTTTGTGTTTATTTACAGAACACGACAGATGAATGAAGATATGTGTGAGTTGGTGTCAGGGTGAAGAGGACAGGCAACATCACCTAATTGTTTTGTTCTTATGTGAAAATACATGTTGGTTGTGTAATAACAAAAAAAGTTTTGTGAATGAAGTTGAGAGTTAATATCAAAACTTGTTTTTATTATTTGCTTGCTTACCTTTAAACACTGATTTAAGTATTGTAAGTTTTAAACTGAGCAGTAACTTTACATCCATGTAAACTCAAATGTAATATTTAAAACTTGAATACATAAAATGAGTTATTTGACAATATGAGGTGTTGTTTAATTTATTTTTAACATTGTATTTTCATACATTTATGCTAGGGGTGCCCAAGTCTAGTTTTCGAGACCTACCACTCTGCAACTTTAGATGCGTTCCTGGATCATTGACTCATCACTAGGCCTCTACAGAACTGAGTTGCTGCTAATGAGGGAAGTCAGCCTGTAGTCTGGGGTGTGTTTTAGCAGGGATGCATCTAAAAGTTGCAGTCTGGAGGACTGCACTTGGGCACTCCTGATTTATACCGTCAATGTGGCCCGTTGAGGGTAGCCAATATGCTGAAGTGGCCCTTGGTGAAATTGAGTTTGACACCCCTGGTTTAGAGCATGTGCATGTTGGGTAAAGTTAGGGAAGAATTATTCCGTAAGAAATCAGCTGGAGAAGGCTAACGTATTAGCATTTCAAAATTACAGGGTATTGTTTTGTTTCATAACAAAGTATGGAAATATCAGTTTTAGGTGCAGAGAATTCAGAGCAATAACGATGTGATAAAGTGACGTACCGCCAAAGTAGGAGCCGTCCATGAGCTTCATGCCGATGCTTCCTTTGGTCAGGACGCTCACCACCCCGTGCTGAATGAAGTACATCTTCTTGCCAATGGTGCCTTCTCTGATGATGTAGTCTCCCGGCTGGAAGACTTCAAACCTCAGCTTGGTCAGCATGGCCGTCACAAAGTTCGGGTCGGCGTTGGCAAACAGTGGCATGGAGGCCACCAGCTTACGGCAATTGAAGTTGACAATTTCCTAAAAGGTGACGACGGAGAAACTGAGACCACAACGCATGTAAAAATGCAACAAAACTTAAACGGTGCCTTTATTGAATAGCAATTAGTTCTCTAATATGTTAAACCACAATTGATCCAAATTAGATCTACCTGGTACATTTCAACTGTCTCCAACATTTATTTCAGCTAAGCAGGAAAAAAAAACATTTTTTGATAAAAATTCAAGTCACAAGTGCCTTCTGCAAGCCTTTGTATGCATAAAAAGAGAAATATTTGAACACTTACACAAACAGAAAAATATATCTTGGTCTTTTAATGAAGATGCCAGAAAAGGGTGCGGCTTTCTTTAACTGCATGGCGCTCCACCAGTTGCTGTGCACTGCTTACCAGCTGGCTTAAAATATCCAGAAGCTGCTTACAAGCTTTTATTTTGAAATGAAAGAAATCACATCCCTTTCTGCATTTTTATTTTGTCTCAGATCAACTAGATCTTTGAATGGAAAATAAAAAAAACAAAAAAAAAACAAACAAGAATGACAGATTGTCTCACAGCTAAAAACAACCTGTATTGGGTTCACATTTATCAAAGTTTATACCAGGAATCATAATTAGGCCATTTCTGGTTGACGTCGGGCATATTGCCAGCTCCTCCTGTAAACCTTAAATATTTAATGCCAAACATTATGCCAGTGTGAAGCAAGTTATACAAACTTATCTTGGGGTGAAAAAAGTAAATCTGATTTAGTTTTAATTAAATGCCTGGAAACTGCGGATGAATAACAGCTGAAATCCAAACACTTTTGGTTTCATTACCTTCTACGGAAATAGCACTGAATATTCAGCTTATTATCTTTTATCTATAGCAATTTGACTTTTGTTTGAGAAATGTTTTGTGGCTGAAAATGTATTTTTTTTGGATATCTGGGAACAGACATCCAAACAGCCATCAACCTATCCATAGATATACGTATGCATGATTAAGTTACTGACAGGTATTTATTTAAAAATTAGTTGCTGTGGAAATTCATTCACATTTGACAGAAGGCTACACATAAACCAATCCCAGTCACCCAGTAATCAGAAAGGAGGAAGGTGTATAATAATTGTAGACATAGAGATGAACTGGAGTATTGTCATACTTCTCTCAGAGGCTCATTTAGCTCCTCCAGGATGCTCTCCTCGTCGAACATCTTCCCTTGGTATCTGTGCTCGTAGTAATCATGGATTTTCTGTCGAAAGTCAGCCGGCAGTTTGTGGAATGACATGTACTGCTCCACTTGCTTGTACTAGAAGATGGTAAGAGTGGGGGAAGATTGAAAAGAGGAAAAATAGATGGTTGGATCAATGTGAACAGGAATTAGAGACACAACTGTTCACAGTTTGAGAGGTTTATCTGGCTTTACGGCCATTTTGCCTCAATAAGTATGAGGACTTATTACCTTCATTTGCTTAAAGATTACTTATAATTGTTTGTGGTGTTTGGACGAATAAATATGGGTTCTGTTGACTACCAACCAATTCAACTAAATAAAAAGGGGGGATTTATTTTTCTTCAAACTACTTATTTTAATACAGTACTTTTGTTTATGTTAACATAATCACTTTAAGTTGAAAATTAATGAAGTAAACAAATACATAAAAAATAAATAAGTAAATAAACTTAGGCCATTTTGTTGAGGTTTTGATTTCTAAATTAAGTTGTTATGATTTGCGGGTTCCTGGTCGAGTTGGTTAATTAGCTAATCAGCCTTCATGCAATTATCTCTACGCAACATCAGCTTCAAACCATGCAGCCTGCGCTGAAAACACAACATTATACATCTACACCTATCAGATCTTGCTTTGTGTTTACCAATGTCAGCAGCAGAAATGACATAATTTTTTTAACATAAGATAGAAATGTCCTAATGTTATGTTTTATTTTCTGAATTAGAAATTCAGATTTCCCAGTTCAATGGATTGAGCCATTGTCACCGTATGATCAGTTTGTGGCATTTTACCAAAAGCATGTCACAGACATTTACTGAAAATTAAGTAGATCATAAAATAGATTCCTCTCCCCTTCAAAAAAACTGTAAACGACACTTTTCCCCGATTGATGAGTACAATTTCCTGCTCACACGAGGGCCGCATGACCCAGATGTGTTATGGAGAGAAGCTATAATAAAAGTGTTAAGGAATCTCGACAGCGCTGTGAAGCCCGTGAGAATTTATTCTGCTTGCTTGTGTTTAGAGAAATCAGCTGTGAGCTGTGACTGTACATGATAATCACAGACGACCGCACTATTTCTCTGGATGGCAGTGACATGCATGAGTTCTTCTGTTTTACAGAAGAAATGCACATTAAAATATGATAATCCTTCTTTTCATACATGCAAACAATCCATGATCGGATTTATTTAAATGTTATTGGTAAGGTTGTTTTTGTCTGTGTGTGTCACAAGGGTGCACCTCGCCCTCGCCCAATGGCTGCTGGAGGTAGGACTCAGAACCTGAAACCTTGCAAGAATAATCATGGTTGGATGAATGGACGAACAGAAAGTTAATTAATATATTGATATTCATATGGAAATGAGAATGTGTCTTATTTATGCTGGAGTTGAAAAATACATCATATAAATACACAGTCTTGCAAAAGTATTAATTTCACTTGATCTCAGCAGCTGGCTCCAGGGCCCTCCCGTGAACAAATCTCAGTGGAGGGTCAAATTAAACCCAATGGATCACATACTGACCACTGTTACTTTCATCCGCATCAAACGGTACCTTAATGTCTAGCTCTCCTAACTGACCATATCACATTTCAAGCCTGAATACTTTCTGGAAATGGCATGCTGCTTAAGCTACTCTGAGGCTTCCTACATCAGTGGAAAACTGCTTGGTGTCATTTGGGGGGAAGAATTGTGCCATTCCTGCTTGTTCTTGGCATAAATGTGGCTCCAAGATATGCTTTATTTATAGCAGGAGTGTGTGTGTGCTGTCCTTGCAGTTTTATGTGTTCCACCTTCTGGTAAATGCAAGAAAGCATGGATTATTATTGTGGTTCACATATCACAAAAATGTATTATTTTATTAAATGAGCCTGCATGATATACAACAGCAACAACTGAACTGGAACATGGAACAACTAGCTGAAACATGTTGTTCAGCTGTGCTACACTGTAAAAACAAAACAAAAGAAAAAAATGTCTAATTTACAGTAAAATATCAGCAGCTGTGGTTGCAGAAATACAGTAAAATTCATATTTATATGGTAAAATTCTGCTGCTGGTATTTTACCATAAATTACAGACTTTTTTTATAGTGCATTATAGAAAACTCACTCGCTGAGTATTAATAATAATGCATCACACTCAGAAGCAAAAATCAAGATTTACATTCTTCTTACCAGAACCTCTGTTTGAGAATATTAGAGAAACTGTTAGCTGAAATGAGGTGACAATCTGTACAACAAATTCATACGACCCTAAGGAGTGAGTTGTTTTTAATGTTACATAAAGTTTATCTCTCTCTGTGTCTGGTGTGTGAACCGATGTGAGTCCACCAGATTTGCCAAAAATCACAATAACAAGATATTTAAAAAAAAATCTTATTTATTTATTTATTTTAGAAAAAATAACATTTTAGAAACAGAGGAGAATTACAGCGGTCTCAGTGTGTGAGTGTGTGTTTGTGTATGAGGTGGTGGTGGGGTCCTTTCCCCTTAAATGCAACAGTCATCGACACGTGCACTCAGTCTTGAACCTTCCCTGTCTAGGAAATTAAATTTATCCACACTACAAGGTGACATATGATTTAGAGAATCAAATGGAGACTTGATCCCTGTGTTCAAATCACAATATCCTTATTATAGCACTGACTCAGAAAGACATTGATTTTCTTTCTCTGTAGGACCAGCTTCACTTACCATGGAATATTTTCTGCAATTTAAAAATGAAAAAAGAAAAAATATTTTGAATAAAGTATGACTTACTTTGTCAAATTTTGGTCTGTTACTCTAGTTGTTTTCTCTTTTTATATGATAAAAGAGACATACAAAAAGATGTCTTGTGTAACAGAAATATATGAAATATCTTGTGTAATAGAAATAATATTAATATTTCTATGACACAACTTGTGCAAAATTTGGTTGATCATTGAGTGGCTTCATATACAATATGAAGTAAAAAAAATAATCAAATTTTACTTGAGTAACTAGTTCTGGGTCACATATATTTAACTCTGAAGCCTTGGGATTCATAATATCACATTTTATCCACCAATAGCTAAACCCATGCAACTTTAGATAATATAATTATTTTGCAAGGGCAATTAAATACTTTAATTGCTCTTATTGCCCAAAATGTCCAAAACATAGCCAATTAAATATGGGTTTGAATTCTTAATATCATTTACAATATTTTCAGGCAAAAACTGTAGGCAAGGCAGAACAAAGTTTTCATAATTGTCATTTTTCACTGACTCACAACTTAATGCTTTAACAGCAAGATTTGATTATAATTTTAGTTTTAGTTGAAGTGCACAAAAATAGCTTGTACATTCAAAGTCCAGATGAAAAAATAAAGTTAATGAAGTGTTTTGAACCGCTTAAAGAATATCTGTTGATTTTCCTTTTATTTTAAACACTTTTTAATTCTTTATTAACCACATGCTGAACATGTAACTGTAACTGGGTCTGCCATGAACTTTTAAAAGCTTTGCAGATTTTCCGTTTCTTATGATTCTCAAATGGGCTTCATTTATTTGGCTGTGCTGGTACATTTGATAAACTCAACCGTATCACGTTTGAAAGCACGCCTGACATTTTTGTTACACTGAGAGGTGGCTCTTGTTTAGCTGCATCTCGTTCATTCTGCTATTTTGGGGACACTGAATTTACATGGGCCTTAAAATTCCAGATATTCAACAAAGTCCTTCCGACTTGCTGTGTGTCAGTAACAATAATGATGCGGCCAAGCATCCACCTAATTTAGCTAAAAATGGGGATAAGCTGGAAGACTTCTATTAAGTGTTTCCGGCCACAGGATTCAGAGTGTGACAGTCTCAATTAAACTGGACTGACATCTCAGTGGCTGGTGGAGAAGAGGCAATCTGCTGGGTTTCTCAGCGTGAGGCTCAGATTAGCGGCCATGTCACTCAAAGCAAAGGGGATGAGGCTGAGACTCATATGACCTCCCATTTTAAGCATTTTTATAAATATAATAAATGGCAGAGTTCAAATTCATCCAAGAGATTATTACGATCAACGCAGTTTACGTCTTACGAAATTCAACTTTGTGGCCCAAAATGAACATAAAGTGAACTCAAAGCTTTCCACAGTCGCTGTATGAAACCAACCAATTTAATATATTTGGGAAATTAAATCAGACCCTCTCAGCCTGTGGGCTTAGCAGGAGGCAGATGCAGCAAAGAGGGTTTTTTATGGGACATACACCCCTGAGTCGGTGAATTGCAAGTATGATGCATGGCTGTCAGTGTGAGCTGCCACAGAGGGGAGAAGTATAAATTGAATTGGGAATTTTATTAATGGTCCATGCTTCTGAGCATCATGGCTCAGGAAGTGAGATATATATCATGTGTTTGTGTGTGTGTTTGTCTGTGAGGAAATTTTCTGGAATTTTGACTGAATTGTCTAATTGATTGAATAATTTAGGATGAACAGTATTGATAAATTCACACAAAACAGAGTTTCTTTCAAAGAAATCTACACAAAACACTGGTGTGGGAGGATCCACTTCCCTGGATGAGCTGCAATTGCCTGATTTATTTTTTACGGAGACAAGTGAAGACATTAATCCAACCTATTGAAAACGAAAGCATACAAACTGAATAAGTTTTCTCTTCTTCAGTTTTGACAGGAAATTCCTGTTCATGTTATGCTTTCAAGGTAACATTAAGATGATTTAGTAGCCCTACTCAGTAAGTAACGTTACGGGTCATTTGAACTCTGTTCATTTTCATGTTTGATAATATGGCAGTCGTTCAACCGGGCTTTGTAAAGTTGGTAAAGAGTGTTTATTAAAAGACAACCCTGTGGAGTTCCCAGTACCAGGTTGTGAGTTTTTGACCGTCCTGACGAGTCAAAAACCTCCTCTCCTCCCTTAAATACAACCAAAGCGTTACAGGAGTCAGACAATAATCAGATGCTGACTGTTAGTGTGAAGGTAAGTCACAGTTTTAAAACCTTCACATATAAATTGATTTTATTTTGATTTCGGCAATAAAATTCTAACATATTTTTAAATAGTTTTGCACAAATTAATTTTAAGGTTCTTAAGACAATAATACATTTTGCTTAAGTAGAGTTTGGTATTGGTGAAGTCTAAAAGTAGTTTTTTTTTTTCTGAACTAAAGTAGAACTTATTTTTTCAAGATCACTGCTTCTGTCACGAGAACATGCTATTTTTGTTAATGTTATGTGATTCCGTTTTTTAAAATTCTACTCTTATTGATTATTTGGAACATCTTTCACTGAACCCAAGGGAAAGTAAACGTTTGAACTACTTCTAAATAATTGTTTTGGAGCTGTTTTTAGTGAAGAGTTCAGTTGTAAGCTAAAATCAGTGAACCTTTGATCAAAAGGGGCAATGACAAAGCAATCAATAAAACCTAACCCAGATCCCTTTGAGGTTTCGGACTTCTGGAAAAAACAAAGATACAATTTCTAAATTCAAATTTTAAGCGTCCAGGAAAAGTGAAACAGTGTTCATCTTCATCAAGGAAGGCCCCGGGGGACCCGAGTCTCCCGTGTCTCAACTATGAAGGGGAGAGAGTGTGATGGAGGAGTGGAAACAGGAGTGCAGTTATGTAATGGCTAATGCCCCCTGGACATGTGTGGTGTCCCTGGCAGCTGGTGTACTGCCCAACAGCACAAGGGCAAAGTGACAGATGAAATAGGAAAGGGCTGGTGGCTTGGAGATGGAACAAGGGTTGTGGAGACATTTATCAGGGAGGAAACTGGTCTCCAGTACAAGGAGGAGGGGATTACAGAGGAACAATAAGGTGTGCTAATTGTAGCACCATTTTTTCTGTAGCACTACTTCAGAATGTTACTTTAACACAAACAAATACAAGGTGATAAAAGATAAGTACTATTACCTGCAAACTTTATAACAACCCTTGCAGCATATGTCCCATAACCTTTACTGAACAAATATATATATATATATATATATATATATATATATATATATATATATATATATATATATATATTATATATATCATTGCCATATTGTCAGCTCAACAAAATGCACCAGGACAATTTACATATCCAAAAAGATTTTTAGATAAGACAGCTGAAAAAAATCAACAGAACTTGATATTAAGTAGAATTTTTATAAATAATTTTCCCAGTCAAGGTTTTATTGTGAAAATTGTTAAAAGGTAAAGCTCTGAGACAATAAATAAATATTCAAAATAACATATTTACAGACTCAAGGAAGATCCTGACCATCTGGAGTTGTGCTTTCAGTTCACATCATATGCAGCAAAATGAACTAATTAGTGCTTCATGGGTGAAAACCAGCTGGGAAACTGAAGGAAAGTCAGCAAACAAAGACCATAAGCTAAATTATGGAAAGTTAAGAGTCGTCTTTACTACGTGACCTCATATTTAGTGGTTATTTAGTTGGGCTATCTTTTCTGTTAGACCAAATTTGAGCAGAAACTAAATAATTTAAAACTTTGATAATATGGTTGGGGAAACTAGCTAATACCAAGGAAAAAATGAAGAGTGACAGAAAACCAGTGTTCTAAATTATGTAATAAACTCAAGAGATCAGCTTTTAATTCAGACCAAAATCTAAATCTATTAAAGAATCAAAGGAAGTTACTGAAATTAGTTGTTAATAGTTTTAACAGTTACAAAAGTTAGGAAGATAAGCATTAAAGCTAGGTCTCATAAAAGAAAAACAAAACATTTAGTTTAAAACTAATAAAATGTCTCCATCACATCACATCAGAAAGAAACCCAAGGAATCCAACATGGCTGCTGCTGATAAAAAGTAGTCAAGGAATTAAAAAAAAAAAAAAAAAAAAAAGAAAAATTGTTGGAAATCTTCAACCTTGTTAGTAATACGCTCCCTGTCACTGTTCCTCTTTCTGTTCTGTTCTGATCACAAAGTGACCGTGTAAATCGGGCATCTACCTTTGAAAAAGCAGGAAACTTATGGGCTTGTTTGTCTAAAGCAGCTCTGCAGGAAACCTCAGAAATCCTTTCATTCTTTGATCCGGAGGCTCTGAGCCTGAGATGATGGTAACTATCACAGCTGTTATTACATTTCTGTCTTAACATGGCTCACAACGCCGACTGTTTACTTTATGTTGAGTCAACACACGTCCGCGCTGTCTTTAGCATTTACACTACTGCATATAATTAATCTGTTTCCCCATAAAGTTCAGCTCCAATCCAGATCCATTCGGCGTGCTGTTCCTCGTTGGTTAACAATGGACGAAAACAGCCGTGGGGCATCGGGGATCAATAGGTTCGAGAGTGACTCGTGCCGGTTCACCCTTGCAGGATGTTGCATCTCTGTTCATTATTTTTCTGCGGCGCATCACAAGAGAACAGGAAACAGGATGGACGACAGGAACCGACGGCTGTGCACGTCACAGCGCTGACAGAGGAGAGCCTCGAGAAACTGACAGAAAACAGACACCAGCTCGGAGTCAGCAGCTCTTTCGCCCTTCCTTTCCATTGTCTCTGGAGTCTTTATTAAACACAGAACTCTGCCTACAGCAGGAGGACCTCCTCTTAGGCTTACAGCCCTAATGTCAAAGTGTTCAAGTGGAAAGCAATTATACTGCTATTGTACAGTAAGATTGTTTTTTTATTCTTTTTTTGTCCTCACTCACACAATGAAGCCAAGAAAAGGTTTCAAAAATGGATTACCTGGTACAGTGACAGAAAAGTTATGCAATTAAAGAAACAATTAAAGAAGCAGTTTTAGGTATTGTGATGCTAAATATAAAGCAAATCTGCCGTTTATAAATAGTGTATGTGATGTACAAAGAGAATATGAAAAATAAAGTGAGGAACTTTTAAAATAACCCTTGACCACACAAAGTTTATGGAGCACCTTGTAATTAGTTCTAATAAATATGTAATACATACAGTGCTATATTACAAGTGGGTAAAGTGAAATATGAAAATAAAGGGTAAGATGAAAGGGAAAGTTAGGTTGGAGAGAAATATGTGGTTTAAAAATTGGGCAAGCAAGCATAGTAAGGTTAAAAGCAGGGACTGAGACTGTTTTGAGAAATCATTATGAATTTGTGGCTCGCATTTCTTTCCTGAAAGTCTCTGTCAAGAAGCTGGTGGTAAACAAACCAAAAACTCATCTTTTTTAAATGATTTAATTTTATGCTTTTCTGTGAATTGAACTGTGGAAATTTAAAGTTTGTCTTTGACTCAAACTAAAAGGTTTGAGTCAAAGACTCAAATTAGTAAATTTGAGACTAATTAATTAGTGAATTAGTTATCACTAATTAATTATCACATTTAATTAGTGACAATTAATTGTTAATTAATTATCACTAATTAACAATTAGTTATAATTGTTAATTAAGTTTTTATAAATGTGCTTTGCCTTTGACCTGCGTCATCTAGAGTTCTGCTCAGAAGTTTACAGACACTGGAAGTGGCATGCTGCGGGATTATGGTTGATGGTCCTGTTGATGGAATGATGACGGTGGATGGCTACATTCACAGTATTAGACTTCACTTCAAATCAGCAGGTAGATAGTTGTAACTTGGACACAGTTACAACTATGTAACTGTGTAAATAAACATCAAAAATACATTTGAAACTGAAAATCTGGCTAACATTAACCTTTTGGAAAAGCCTCGACCTCAGTCCTGGTAAAATATGGTGAGTTGTGTTTAAAAGACGGATCCAGGAAAACAGCTAATTAAAATCAACCGTGTCGTTTATGTTTTTGCCAAAACTTCAAACATTCGTCCAGAATTGTAACAGAACTTCATTCATCACTACCAAAAGCTCCAGTTTTTCACAGCTTACTTCAGCAATTTAACCAGATAAAACTGGAGGCAAAATCTGTCCGTCTCCGTTTCTTTGTGATAAATATTTGGATATGTATACGAGTCTTAATTTTAAGAGTTGATGAGCATGAGTTTCAGTTTCCATACCTCTTTATGATGAGTATTATAAGAACTCTCATCACGACTATATTATGCTTGTAAATGTCATATAATGTAAACATTGGTTATTTGTTTCATTTTAAAAACCAGTCTAGCCACTAGAGTCAGCACTGTAAACGTTACTGTGGATGCGGGGTAATAACAGAACCTTAAAAAGCAACACGGGATCGGCGCAGACTGTCTTGAACGTGATGCACCATCAATCAAGAGCAACAAGATGAGGAGAATAAATCTACAATATGATTACAATTCAGAGAGAAAAGATATAATTGAGCTTTTTAGGGTTCAGAGGAAAGGACCTGTTGTTCTGATGTGTTTGCTTGGGGGGCTCTACAGCGACGTGCAGACTGGACAGACGGGACAGACTGCAGGATCTCCACATCACCCAGGATCTGAGGGAGCTAACAAGTCACAGAACACCCCTGACACAGCGGGGTTATAAAGCAAAAGCACGGCCCCCTTCTCCAGCCTGCAGACTCCATAGGCTTTGATCTTCTGCTGTACAAAGAGGCCAGATGTGCACTGGCCTGGCGCGATACAGCCATGAATATCGGACTAATGGGGCAGATGCTGTTTCCATCAAAGTTCATTGGTATCAAATAAACTATTCTTTCTATTCATATCAAATGCCACAACTTTATTTACACTGTTGGGCAAATGAACAGAAAGTAATGTCTGCATAGAGGCAAATGGTTACAGCCTGATCTGCATCCTAAGTCATTTACACACAGACTGCAGTAAAAAAGTTGTTTTTATTTCTCACAAAGAAACTAATTACAACATAGCATTAGTTCAGACATTGGTCGGTTTTGAGAAATATGCTCACCCTTTTTCAATTTTTGTTCATTCTAATCCCTGATTGGGTCAGATTGCTCTTATAAGACAAATTATGATGTCTGATGAAGCCAAAAGACATTACTTGAGACATTACAAGCCAAAAACTATACAAAAACAGAGAAATTGCTTTAAATTGACCAAGCAGGAACAAAATGTCCCACCTGGTTGATATACAATGTCGAAGAGAGCGAGAGACGACAAATGGTACATAAATATGAAAAGCGGAAGGGGAAAAATGAACAGACCCTGATATTAAGAATGTTTTAGGTATTACTGATCAGTCAGAAAACAACAGGTAGAGATAATGCCACGATACACAGAGGGAGATTTAACGTTTGAAAATTCAATAGACTCGGTTCGATTGGGAACCAAAATTGCAACATTTGCTATCATGCTGCACTGATAGCAGCGTTTTTCAAATCCTTTGAAAAACCTGCCTACTTCAGTGCTCATGGTGAGGTAACACCAAGAACTACAGAAGGAAGCAACACAAAAACCTCAGAAGAAGACATGAGCACAACTCCCTTCTTTGCTAAATGTAAAACAATTGGAGTGTTGTCAGATTTTACTGGTTGTAGAATTTCTCTTTAGTCTTTAGCAAAAAAACAAAAACCAAACCATGAGCCATTTCTCTCGCCACCCTTATACTCGCTCTTGTTTAGGCTATATTTACTCAGAATACTCTGATATAGTTCGCTTTATGCTTTCTTGATTTGACAAACAAGCGGGAAACTAGATGACAAACCCTGAAGATGAACTAAAGTTACATCTGCTTTCATTACCAATATCACAGCAACCTAGGCAAAGCTGGTGCATTTTTTTTTTCGTAATATCTCTCTCAGTTTCTAATAGGGAGGCCCTGTGCTGAATCTTTGCTCTTAAGTGTTAACCTAAACACAAACACATGGGTTATTTGAGATGCTAGTTAACTGATTTGCAACAGCATCCCTACCTTTTCCTGGTACTGCCGCCTCGATGAATCCAGAGACTGGATGAGGGCGGTTGCATGACCAATAAACATGGCATAGCAGGTCGCTCCCACGATCATACTGAGCATAGTCAGCCAGATGTCCGACATGCTCTCCGGGGCTTGCCTGCCGTATCCAATGCACAGCATGTGGCTCATGGCCTTGAAGAGGGCGAAGGAGTAGAGCTCGCTCCATGAGTCGTTCTGTTGGAGAGCGGAAGAAGCTGGTTAGAGGTAAGTAGGTGCGGTTTTTGGTTTTGTGTCAAGAGAGCCAATCTAATGAGGTGTCATACTTTTATTCTCTCTACTTTTATTCTTTGTACATGCAGCAGCAGCAGCATGTACAAGTGTGACTGAAGTGGCGAAAGAGAGGATGTATTAGGAAATGAGAGGTTTTATGGGTGAGAAATTTCTGGCAAAGTCTGTAGCTCTGTGTCTGCTGAGTGGTTCAGGTTTTGTAGAGGCTCTAATCATCGTCACTAAGCAGAATTGCCTCGTCCCAGCCAAGAAAGAGAACGTAAAAAGAGAGTTGTTAATGAGGAGCCTGCACTGCCTTCTCCGTTTCTCCTTTGATTGGTGCTCGGACACTCAGCTGGCCCTAATTCTCTCATGTTGGACTCATTAGACAGCCCTTCACTGGCACCCCACTTTCCCTCCTTAAACAGCTGCTGTGGGCAAACCGCCTGAAGGTTACCTTTGTGCATGAAGGGTGCTTCCTCGAAAACTCGCAAGCCCTGAAGCCACTCTTTGATCGGGTAGATTCTTATCTGATTTGTTTCTCCAGCCTAATTTGCATTCAATTTGAGATTCAAATGGGCTCAGTTTTGGAGAGGGAGGAGGAAAATGTGTTTGCAGAAGTGCAAATGGTTGAAAATTACCATTTAGTGAAGTGATCTGAGATGAAGTGAGGAAATAAAAAACAATTTAGATTTCTGTAAAACTAAACAAACAAAAAAAAAAAGAAACACATAGTCTCACTCTGACTCAGACTATGTTGAGTCAGAGAGAGGCTCATCCTGTTTTTGGAAAATATAACGTTAGAATTAAAAGTATAATAAACAGCACATTAGTTTTAGTTACTCTATCTGTACATTTGTTTTGTCTTACAGCGCAGCTATTTTTAGACAATTTTTCCTAACACAGGTTGGGAAAAGATGTAAAACCGCTATCAGCAAGCTGCAACACTGCAGGTGGATAAATGTCAGGATTAGGAACATTTTTACACAGAGAGAAGGCACAGAAACATGTGTCCTGATTTAATCGGCTAAATCTGTCTGTCTCTGTTTCTGACTTTGTGATTTTACTGTCCAGCACGGGATTTAAGAGCAAAGTGCAGGCACAAATAAGTGCACAGTAATTTAATGAACATTTTTGTTCCACTGGGATCGGATTTAAATTTACCAAACATGACACGCAACATAAATGAAAGAGAGTGTTACAGAATGATGCAACTTTTGGCGAAAAAAAATGTTCCTCCTCCTCGAGCTTTTTCATACCTTGACTTGTGTCAACCACAAACTTAAAGTGGCAAACCAACACAAAGTAGCAGGAATGCTATATGTAAATAAAATCCAACACTTTAAAACACCATCTCCAAAGTGACCCATGTTGGGGCAGCATCAACTTGTAGGGATTTTCTTGTGTTGTTGTTGTTTTGAAAGTAAATAAAAGCTTGTCAGAGTTGGAGGCTGAGGATCAGGTCCCAGAGCAACAGTTTAGACACACAGCCAGAGTTACAGTGGAATAATAAGCAAAGTTTATTTATTTGTTACTCCTGGCCCAGATGAAGTCGAGACACAGAAAAAATGCTGCAAAATGGATACAAAGCTGGTAGAGATGTACGTCAAGAGTTGAGTTCTGCAAGGAACCGAATAAAATTGCACAACTTTCCAGAGTTTTGGTTGAAAACAAATTTCAGAGCCATAAAGTTTGCTTCTGGTTTACAATTATGAGCAACTTCACTTTTCTAAAAAAAAAAAAAAAAAAAAAAAAAAATAATAAAAATTGCTTATTAAATACTTGCTAAATGAGAAGGCCCAGCAACCTGAATTACTGCATCCCTGAGGCTCACATCTGGCGTGACACTGAGGCCCATTTTTCTGAGTTACTGTTCAAACTGGGAAAGACTGCGAACCTGCAAACCAAGTAAGTGATCTTCAACACTGGGGAAATAGCTCCTTGAAAATAACTGCTGGGCTAAATTTGGTATGCCTAAAGTCAACCCTATACCTAAGAAGCTTAAAACATCTAGAGGAGGAACTGAGTTTATTTGTGCATAGAGCTTATTAAGGAGGCAAATATATCTACAAAGCTTGCCATTGCAGAATGAAAGATTACAATTAAATGTTTCACTGTGTGATTATGCTACTGTGATAATAAATACACTTTTGCACATCTTTGGAAGCAGTACTGCTAATTAGAGAGGATGGTGAACTACTACTGTAAATCTTTGCACCCCAGTAGGGATTTTTTTTTCTTCGGTAAATTAATGCAGTTTAAAAAAAGATTCCAGAAAAATGAAAATTACCCCCGATGTTTGCTTCTACTTCCACAAACGTACCGCTGACAGTTCAAAGGTTAATTCGTCTTGTCGTCTTTCGTATTCCTAGAAATCGTTTTTACGGTCACCAAGGCTGGCATTTCGAAAACTTTAAGATTTCTTTCTCAGTTTTGTAGAACAGCGTCACATGAACATGTACTCCAATGTGGCCTTACTTCCAAGGTTAGCTCGTTAGAAACACAGCAAGGATTAGATCGTTTGGAATATTTTTCACTGCCAGGCACTATAGTCGCAATTGTGAACAATTTAATTGATGTCGGATGATTTGCCTTCTGGAAAGCAGTGCCTTATTAATTCTCAGCAGCACAACAAATATCCACATGTAGATTTTTCTGAAGTCTTCATTTACCTGTAACAGTTTGATTATAAAACTCTATAAGGGAGAAACTTTCCTGGCAGAAGGAAAGCAGCTGAAGAGTTCCTTAGTGTCTAGGTTTGAGTTAACAGCTGATTAAAACCGACAGATTGCACAGCTGTCTCTTACTGTAGGAAATTACAATCTTCAGAGTAACACAATAAACTAATTCTACAGAGATACTACCTTGTGTGAAGGCGGCAGGGGGTGGGGGGAGCGAGGAGGCAGAAAAAACCCCCAAATGAAATTAGTTCTTGTGTTCCATTTTATTTGCTATCGGTCTTCACTGAGCTGCACAGATGATAGCTAATTGTACATAATACATTTAGGGAGGAACACAAAGGGACTTTGGGACATGGATAATGCGTGGTGCAGTCGGGTAGTGCCTGTACGTGCACGTTAGCGCACTCATCTGGGTGGCGGCTCTTCGACTCTCTGGATCTATCTGCTTGTGTCAGTAGGCGACTGTGTGCTCGATGTCTAAAACCGGCATTTGTTTTACTTCAAAGGACACACTTTTAGAATTTTAATATGTAAACATCCATAAAAATAGCTTGTTTAGATTCATAATTTAGAGCCACTGGGTCCATGTTTGAGTTTATTATTCAAAACTAAATGGAAACAGCATCTTAAGATAACTTGCTGTCTGCTGGAGTGAGTTGAAAATTAACAAGTTGCACAGAACAACAAGACTTTGATTTAAGCATCACAGTAATAACTTGGTGTCACTTTCAGTGTCAAACCTAAATATTAAATTAATGAGAAAAAAATGATATTGTAATATAGTGCATTTTAAAAGTATTTATGAGCCTTGACTTTTAATACATTTTGTATAGGTATGCATGTTTTGTAAATAAACCAACACAAAGTTGTGCTTAATTGCGACGTGGAAGGAATGGTATACATAATTTTTATTATTCATTTTGCGAATATGAAAGCTGAAATCCATTGCATGCATCTGTTCTAACTTGTGTCATTACTTTGTAGAAACGGTTGGCGGGTATGTGGATTATTGGTGTGCTGCCCAATCAGATTTCAGTATCAACATGTTGCCAGGGTACAACATGCCTACATTCAGTAAACAATATAGCAGCAGAATAGTTCTTTTAATCAAGGATCCATGAGGTCACTCAGGATGCTTTTAAATACCTGGTCTGAATGATGCATTTAGACCAGGAGGCTTGAAATCCAGTGTTATGTGAGATGCATATTGCTTTATAACTTAATTGTGATTACAACTTCACCATTGTCGACCTTTCTGCTATGTTCCTGGTTCCTCATAATGCTGATTGTTCACTAAAGTTCTCTAACAAACCCCTGAGAAAAGTTTTTTTTTTTGTTTTTTGGAAATGTGGTAACATGTCTAACCAGTGATACAAACAAACAAAAAAAACTTCTGCCTAAAAGATTTTAAATGTTGTGAAACATTAAATTCTTTCAGCCTAAACTGAAATTATCTGATATACATACTCACATTTATTGTGCTTGGTGAGGTTTGGTCACATTTAAAAACAGACTTTTTTTATATTGCTTAGCTTGCTGCATTTTACAGCCTCACATCTGTTTAAGCACCTAAAGGGTTCAAGGCTGGCAAATAACCCAGCAGGGCACATCACAGCTGTCATTTTATGAACTTTCAGAAAAATGTAGTTTCCACCCAAGCAAGTAGGACTATTTATAGTCCAGATAAAAAAAAAATACTGCTTCAAAGGTTTAATCTTGCACAAAGAGAGGTTTTTCTATAAAGTGAATATTAATGTGAGTTCTCAGGTTCTATTGGCCGTAACTTCTGCCTTATGAAGGGTTAAATACCAAACACAGAAGTGGAAAATAGTTAGCTGAAGTGCAACCATGGCTATTTATTTATTTATTTATTTTTTTGATGATGATGATGATGATGATGATGTAAGCTGCAACCATATGATTGAAACTCAAAGCGTCTTTTCAAATCTGGTTGTGCCCAGAATGAAGAAGACCTTTCATTTTCAACTATGGAAAGTCTGTCCAGGGATGAAAAGGTTGATAAGCTGATAGACAGATTTCACTGTGGGACAATAAAGTATCTGATCCAAAAAAGCCACAAATAATCACTTTTCACCGTTGCAGTCAAACATAATCTGTTATAGCGCCTGACCATGTGGCATGCAGGATGTTGACAAGATGGAAAAAAAGTTCATTGAGTCATCAGTTCTGCTGAATAGATCATTGCCTTCTCCTGTGTTCTCTGTAGATTCAGATTATCTTTAAGGAAACGTCACACCTTGAACATAAAATTTACCTTCTATAGGCAACAACAGGTGTTATTACTAAGGAGTGGTGTCTTTAGTGATAAATAAATAAGTAAATAAATAAATAAAGTCTCAATCAGTCCTTATAGAGCATCAGACAAGCTCCTAATTATATAATTCATGTCTTATCTAAACACTTTTAGGGTCCAATTATTTAGTTTGGCTTGCTGGGTTGCATTGTTACAGCTTACAGCAGGGAAAGCATCCAGCATTTCAGAAGTCTGTCTTAAACTATAGTATCCTGGCCAGATAACAACGGTGGTCATTTGCACAAACACACAGCAATGCCTTCACAAACAGATCTTACATTTTCTACTTGAACACACAAACCCTGACAGGCCTCCCAGGCAGTCAGATCACCTCAGTAACTGAATGAAACGAGGATATTCTTACTAACTTTGAAAGCCTGAGAGTGTTTTTAAAGTGCATCTCTGGGCGACTGAATAAAACATTAATGCATAAACAAATTACCTGTTACAACAACTCTCCTTCCAATGCAGTGAAATAAGTTGAATTCTAAGTGGAGCGTACAGATAGGAGGAGGGGGGAGACAGCAGCTTTATTCTAATGTCGCTGACTGAGCAGCCAATAAGCCTGAGGTAATGTTGACTGTGGGTGGGGGGATAAAACTCACCTGTCATCATGCACATAATACAGAGTCACTTATGTAACAGACCATGGAGATCTGCTTTGTTGTGATGACCGAGCTGTTGAATTCTGCATGTTCATATACTGTTTACAAGTCAACAGTTGCTTCTTAAAGCGTTAAGAGGCTGATGTTCACACATTACAGAAAGCTCCAAAGTTGCACGTAGCAAAAAAGACATGCCAAGCCAGTCACCATGGCGCTCCGGCGAGAGCTAAAGAAAACACAGGTTTAAGTCCAGCAAATGTCCAGCAGAGGCTAGCAGATGATCGGCCTGAGTTGAACCATGAGGACCACAGGGAGACAGGAAAAGGAAGTAGAAAACCGTTGGTGATTTTTCCTTCGCTGAATTCTGTTGGTCTGTTACATAAAATCCCAATAAAAACTTTGATGTTTGAAGTCATAAAATGTGGAAAAAGGTTTCAGTGGTTATAAGTATTTTTGTAAGGATCTACATGCGCTGTTGCAGATAAAGTGTTTGCACCATTTAGTGACATTTGGCACGCAAATGTCACCGAGCCAAGTGGAAGCTGACCCTTCTCTGACACTGGGAAACCGCCACATCAGCAAAACATAATCCTGAAAGTGGAGTTGAATACCAATCGAAATCAAATACAAACACAGCCACATATACAGAGACGACACCGTCAGATTCTAAAGCACGAGGCTTGTAAAAGGACAACACTGGGAAGAAGAAAGTGGCATAAAATCTATTCTAAATTTGGTTTTCCAGACAAACCAAGAGCCAAAGTCTATAATCTGACAAAGGTATCGTACAGAGTTGAAAGCGATGTACTCTGTTTTGCCATGCACATGGAGGAGAGAAAAAAACAGATGGATCGACAGAGATGCAATGATGATATTCTTCAAGGTCAGCGAGCATGCAGACATGTGGCACGTCACAGGAAATCTCTTATTTTATTTTGCACAAACTGTGGTAACACACCTATCCAAATAAGCATTTTTATGCCATAGGATTAAGCAACCTGATTGTGTTGAATCTGTGTGCCAAAATAAGGAGACTGTGCCTTAGCAAATAGGACGTTGGGATAACGGAGTCAGACAGCTGTGAAGAGAGCCTGGCTCTGACAGAAGCTACAGAGGAGGAATTATTCTGTCTGATTCACTTCAATTATGAGGATTCTAGTTGCAGAAATAAATAGAGAAAGCCGATTACTCTATTCTAGATGATCCTCAAAGTAACTAATACCAATTAAAGCCCTGAGATTTCTCTTTTGATCATTTATTTCCAGCATGTGCTCTCTGTCATTAATATTATCTTAACCAAAGTTTTTTCAAGGTTTTTCCTGTGTCTAGTTATTATTTCTGACTGATTCCCACAGCATAATGCTGACATCGCCTGTATTCATGGTGATAATGAAACTAGTGAATCCAGTTATTAATTAGGGGAGTGCACTGGATTTCACCAAAAAGAAATATTAGGTTTGTTACTGTCTCAGCTCTAGAGGTATAATGATTTTTATTTTCTGCCTGCGTATCTTTTTTGTTCCATAAAAAACTCTCCAAATGCTACAAACCCATCGGCATGCCATGCAGGTGTGTACGGTTCACACGTCCGACTTTAAGTTGGCCTCCAGCCACGTCAGCCATCAGCTTCCAATCCTTTACTTCCGATGCAGAATGACAAATCTGATAAAGTTCTGTTTAAGTCACAAATGTTAAAGTCAAAAACAACTCTGGAGGCTTTGTAGTTTTTGCACTCTCGTTTGAATTTGTGTCAACATTTGCAATTTGTGTTTTTATGTATCCAGTGGCTTGTAAGGTGAAGTAGGACATATGGGGAATCTATGGTGACATTCTGCTGGCTGACTGAAGCTTATTTAGTTTTTGATAAAATTAGAAGAGACTGCTTTGTGGAAATTAACTATGATGGAAAGAATTGTTAACAGAGAAACTGCCTGTTCAAGACATTAATTAGTGCCACTAACTCTCATATTAATGTTTTTGTTAAGGTTTTTCATGAGTTACAGCTTTAGCTGATAGCTTTTCAAGTAAATAAAAGGTTTATCTATCTATCTCTGTGTAATACAAGGAAAGCCTTGTGGGGAAATGGCCAAACAGACAGCTTCAAGAAAAGCTCTTCTTCAGCATCTCCTCTCCTCCATGTTTTTGGCGAGAGCAGTCCTGCACACACGTGTGTGTGGGAAAGCTCCTCTTTGGGTGAAGCTCATTTTCCTAATTTGACTGCATTTAACTCTCCACTTTGTTCCAGCGCAGACCGTGTTCCATGTTTTGATTGTCGCTGATTTGTTGCCCAACGTTTTGTCGTCTGCAATTTCCGGCGCGAGCTCATTAAGAGGCACCATAGAAACAAGGCGCACTGCTCACCACCATCTTGTTAAGTGACACCCAGCAGTCAGACGGGAAGTCCTGCAGCATGGGAACGAGAAACTGCAGACAGCCGTCCCAGTGACACAGCAGCAGCATCATCCCGATCAGGTTGAATATTCTCATCACAGCACTGGCCAGGTCATAGGTCATGTGGAAGATCTGTCAGTAGGAGCAGAGATGGGAAGAGAGGTTACACAACCGGAGAGTTGGGAGGGACAAAGCGGTGCTGTACGTGTGATTTGAATTAACAATCATTGTTTAAACAGTCACAGCTCAGCGAATGGCAAACACAGTCGGATCTGTTTTCACTGCCCATCCAGAATGGTGTAACACATTCATCGGCAACAGATTTTCAGGCTTTGTTTTGGAAGATGTGTAGATTGGTCTTTTATTTGACCAATTTAGTCTACAGACTAGGTCTTCATTAACCGGAAAGCTTTTCATGACAGCAGCTTATTATGAAGCCATAGGGTGATTTTTATTTATTTTTTCTGGGGGAGGAAACAAGTGAAATACAAGGTGAGGTACAATAATGAATTGTCTTTGATGCATAGAAAAGTTTTGAATACTCTTCATGTCAAACAAATCACATGCAAAAATCTGCAGCTGATGACTTAGACCACCAGAGTTCAACTACTATGGGCTTCTGACACAAAAATAAAATGCAAAATCTATGAATTGTGCCTTGTTTATAAATTTAGTCAACCAAAGGTACAATTATAAATAATAGTAGAGTTTCCAACAATGTACCAACAATGTCTGGAAAGGTTTGATTGAGGTTTTTTGCATGTCTGAATTAACATGACTAAATATCTGTATTTATTCTTTCTTTCTCTTTCTCCCTTTTTTTTACTTTCTTGCATCCATCCATCCATCATCAGTGGAGGACTATTCATTTAAAGATATGTAATAACAGAGAAAAATAAAAGCAAACAATTATTTGTTGGAAACCAGATAAAAAATATTGTGTTCCAATACAGTTGCATCAATTCTAAGTGGATTTTACACATTACCAGACATTCACACCTTCTAAAACTCAATCAGGATTGGTGCAGGAAATTAGATCTAGGCTAATACGAATGTGCTTTAAACAAACAAGTGAGTATCTAGTACTTTTTTCTACATGTCACGTTTAACATGGCGCACTCATCCACGAATAGGAAGAGTAGCTTCAGTATATTCAAAGGTCTAATACAACAGGTTTAGAGTCAAGTCGCGGGTGAAAAGTTGCGAATGTTTAAAGAAGAAATTTTGATAAAATGAATGTCTGGGCAATTTGCTGGTGTTGTTTCTCTGCTAAAGGTAAGAGTCTGGTCTCAGCCTGGTAAACACTAATCACTGCAGTCTTCTTGGCAGTCAGCCAGGTTGGGCTGCCACTGTGTGTGAGGGGAGGTGTGGTAGGGGGCAATATTACATGGTGTGAAATCCTTATTTAACTGGGGCAACTGGAGGCTTCACTAAATCATAAGTAAAAGTGTATTTCCCCAAAAGGGACAGGAGAAGTGTCCAACAGGCAGGCGAAGTAGGCCAGACATGTCTGCATGTCTGAGAGCCCAGCTGATGGCTTCTTATTCCAGAGCATGCTAATTTCTTGCAAGATAAACGTGAACTAGGCCGAAAGTGTCTGGAGATGTAAAGGATCAGGCACTGTCAGGAATTTTACAGCTTGGGAGCAGCAAGGTCGGGATATTCTGTAATTCCTCCAGTCGCATCAGAGACCCTGCCGACAGCAACTGGGAGGTCGCAAGTGGAGTAAAATCATATTATACTCCACTTGCGATATGCATGTTGTGATGTTCAGAGGTTTGCACAGACCTATCTTGGAAATGATTTTAGCTGCTAATGATGCACTAGAGTCTTTTTTTCCAGGAAGGAACTGTAACACAAAACACATTCTCTGTAACTACTAAAAATAAGTGCACAACTTTGATTTTATTGTGAATTTACTCCTATCCACATAGGTTGGAAATTATACTCACAGGCTCAAATAATTACAGAAAATCCACAGGTTTTTGAATAAATGGCACTCAGGAACCTGCACTAAAACCACATGCTTTGTGTTGCCGTCAACAGCTAACAGGAATATTTCTGGTTTCCTTATTTATAAATACGTAGAAATGGTGAAGTTGATTTATAACTGGTTGGTTTAATGAAAGAGAGGCAACTTTTAAACATAGTTCATAAAATTTCAGTAGAATTAAATTTAGGACATACCAGCAATTTTATGCAAGCCTTCTTTATCAAAACTGAGACCAGTTTTTGATGTGTGTTTGGCTTCATCTAACAACCAAAACTGGCAGCCTCAGAAGGATTTTTTACGATGTTCAAAAGCAAACTGGGCTCTTGCTCGACCTAAGCCATTGACTTTAAGATAAGTCTTCAAGTGCCACTGGGCCTTATTACAAGTTAGGGATTAGGGGTTAATCAGAACTAAAATTGGCAAATACTGAGGTTATTTCTTATGAAGACATGATGATTGTTTTTAGGGATCAACATGACACTTTTCATTGCAAGTAGAACTGGTGCACTGCACAAACTTGATGGTACAATAAAGATAGAGAATTTCCACTAAATTATTTGACAAATTAAAAATTCAGTGGTTGACAGGTGAACACGATTCATGAGCAGGTACGAGCAATATGGAGTTAAGTTTTTTTTTTATATTTTGGGGAATTTATTGTGTTAACAATAAATGTTATGAAAACATTTCAGACTTTTTAGGTGTTTCTCACAAACACAAAAACTGATCTTAAAAGGCATGCAAATTTTTACATAGGTTTCTTCGGGAGACCATAACATAAAAAAGTGTGACATTTATCACTAAACTGCACACGTCTACTGGGTTTAACTGTATTTTCACAGGAGGAGTTACTAAATATCTAGTATGAGTTGGTATTAATTTCAACAAAATTAAATACATCATTTCAAGCACAAGATTTTTTTTTATATATAGTCATGCCCAAGTAAAGTGCATTGTAAGTTTGGCTCCAAAGTAATGCAGGCTTCTTTTACTAGATCAGCAGAATAAATTATTTAAATAAGAAAGGCTTTCAGATTCTGCAAATATTTCCAATGCACAAAGTTCTTCTTTCCTTCTTTAATCTGTTGTAAGTATAAATACTGCATAATTCACCACCAAACCACCAAGCTTTTTCTCCCTTTCGTTTTGTTGTTTAGCATCTGTGTTTGAAAAATGTCCATTGACTTGATGACTTGGGTTGGTTAAGAAGCAACAAGATGGACAAGATGTGGAGCTCACCCTTTGATTAGGCGCCATTCACATTGTGATTAATGAGTCTCCAGGACTAATACTCCTCCTGACACCATAACAGCACCTGGCTATGTGTCACTGTCACACCACAATCTGGGTCATAGCACATCTCCGTGACCACAACCAGAAGGAGGTATATAAAAAATAATCAATTCCTTCATAATGTGTGAATGCTGGCCGTGGACTCAGACTCTCATTAACCTGAAAGCAAAACAGCAGCATCATGTGGCTCCTGCATTAGGAAATTACCCAGTTCTCATTGATGCTCATGACTTCCTTAGTACTGGTTCAAATTTCTGACCATGTAAAACAAAAAAAAAAAAGCCTTCTGTTTGAGTCCTCACCTGGAAAAGGTTATTAAAATCATTACAATGCCCAGGAGATGTTATAGAGAGCCCACCTGCAGAGAAGTAAGCTGAGCATTGGGGGTGGGTCTAAGTCTGGATCGAGCTGAGCAGAGCTCGGCTGAACTAAGCAGTTCAGGCCAGAGCCATTATTTTTGCTGCTGTGTTTGAATCGGTAATTGTGCCTCTCACCGAACTTAAATTACCACTCTAATCAGAGAAACAGCGGCTTCTTCAGAGCGAGAGCACACACACGTCGGATGGTAGATGTTTGGTTTGTCGGACTGATCTGTTTGTGCGCAAATTAATAAAAGCACATGTGGCTGGTAAACCGAGCAGTAACTGTTGTTTGTGAAGCCAGGATGGGGCATATTACGGGTGTTAACGCATCTGTCCATTGATTAAGCTTATTTTCTCTGCAAATGATGAGTCATCCATAAGTTGTTTTTATTTTTGCTTTATTGTATTATTTTAAGATTTTCTGTGACTTTTCAAATATCTTATTCATTTTTCTTTTTTGCCCATTTTAAGCTGAATGGAAAAAACTCAAAGGTTAGACCAGGGTTAAATCAAAATAAAATAACTTCTAAAAAAATGTTAGCATAGATGGAGCAACTATATATATATATATATATATATATATATATACATATATTGTGCGCAAATTAATAAAAGCATATATATTCCCATGATATATATATATATATATATATATATATATATATATATATATATATATGGAAAAATCCAACCCTTTCTTACAAACAGTAAACAGCTTTTTGCATGTTTCCTTGGTGATAAATTATTGTACTATTCTTTAGCCATCATGCTAATCTTTAGCTCTTTTCACAAATTCCAATCAGATTGAACTTGGGTTTCTATTTGGGCCATTTCAAAACATTAATATTACTTCCACTCAGACCCAACATGTTGGTGAAATCTGTTTTAGATCAAGCTAATACAGGGGAATGAATAATTATGGGTATTATTAGATGCATCAAGGCTGCTTTAGTCTTTCAGCTCCTTTTCATGCCTTGTTTGTCTGTCATGTCTCATGAAACTGTAAAGATAAAATCTGTGTTAAGAGAAAAAGAAATCCAGTTAATTTTCACTGAAATGTTTGTTCACATTCCCATGACATTGCCTTTTCACTTTCTTACCAACAAGCACATACTACGCTTTAATTAATTGCATCAGTAAACTGGGTTACAGTGATCTATAATCCAGCCACCGGGTTTATTGTGATACCGCATTGCAAAACCTCATTTATCCACCTGTTGGAAAGCCATTACGAACGGATGCCCGGTCGAGATAAGCAAAACACAATTACTCGTTTAATCGCATGAGCTTCTATAGAGGAGGTTGGAAAAATGTCTGATTATTTATGTGAAAACATTGCTACATCCTGCACATTCTGACGTTGTCTGCACAGGCGGCACGTGGGATAAAAAAAAGTAGAAGTCAAGTCTCTCGTTCTGTTAGGATTTTGGTGTGAAAGCCTTTCGTTCCTGTGGGTAATTTAGTTGAACGATTCATTTGTTAAAAAGCATTCTAAAAAGTGTAACAAAGAAAAACAGGAGAAGATTTGTAGAATTTTGGCATATTTCTGAAATCAAAACTTGTTTGTTTATTCCCACTTTTTTGGAAAAAAAAGTTTAAATTTCAAAGTTGTATACTCCTACAACTGAAAAACGAAACATATTTTGTCATTTTAATTATAACACTGAAACAAATAAAGCACGTTTCTTGCTGAAATCTGCATGCTGGTGCAGTTAGGTACTAAAGTGAAACAAAACCTCAATGCTTTCATCAGTGACTGTTTACCCACTGGTGATCAGTACCAAACCATCTTCCTGTTCCTGTATTAAAGGACAAAACATGAATATTAGCGTACCTCCTCCCACTGGTGGATGTAACGGATGAGTCTGGACAGCCTGAGAAGGCGCAGCAGGCTGAGGATCTTCGTGAAGCGAACGATGCGCAACGCCCGGGCTGTTTTGTACACCTCCGAGTCGATGCCTTTCTCCACAATGAGGAAGATATAATCCACAGGTATGGAGGAAACAAAGTCCACGATAAACCAGCTCTTCAGGTACTTCTTTTTGATCTTCTTGGGATCCAGGATGATCTCGGTGTTGTCTTCGAACACGATGCCCGTCCTGAAGTTGAGCACCAGGTCCATGAGGAAGAAGGTGTCCGAGACCACGTTGAAGATGATCCAGGGCGTCGTCGTCTCGTCTTTGAAGAAGGTGATGCCAACCGGGATGATGATCAGGTTGCCGACCATGAACATCAGCATGGTAAAGTCCCAATAGAATCTGAGCAGAAGATGATAAAAGCAAAGATTTATCCATGCCAGGTCCAATGCTGAAGCTTTCAACACGATACGTTATAAATATGTATTTCTGTGTTTGCTCTGGCTACGGCCACCTAGAGCAGCTACCAGAATTAGTGGTAAAAAGCCTTCAAATATATCCGTCTTTAATTGCAGTAGCTTAAAAATCTGTACGGTGGTTCTTTGATTTCAGTAAATTTATTCCGTGGGGAAAATAAAATCAATATTTAGAGATAACCGTCTTTGTTTGGCCTCCAAAACAAATATATGCAATTGAAGAATATGTTTGATTCTTTTATTTTTGCTCGAATAACACACTTGGGTTATTACAGCATGAAACACAGGGCCCCGTTTCTTTAAGATCCATTAAAAATGGAAGAGATGAAATAAAATTAATATGAAGACTTAAGTTGGTGATATTGATTATGATTAACTCAGCTTTTTTTAAAAATCTTGTTACTTTGCCATTACATCAGGTGTGAGAAATAAGGGTAGTTGGAAGAAAAACAATAGTGAATAGTGAGCAGGAAGGTAACGCAAGTGAAAGACACCTTCAAAGTTCATTGTTACTGCTCCAAAAAAAGTGGCCTCTTGGGAAGACAAAATGGCCATAAAAACTGGTAGCTGTAACACGGCAGGTGTTTTTTGAGAAGCATGGCATTAAAAAGCTTTTTCTGTCAAGGCATTGCGATAAATAATTGGAAGTTGCCAAAAAACTCTGGGACTGTAACTGGCATAGTGTGCTTCCATCAGACAGAACTAAGGATAATCTTAGGATTATTTCTCAAAGTCCCAACGAATGCTGTTAGAGGGCGTTGCATCATGAACTCATTGGAAAACAGGGACTTTTTCTTTAAAAATCTCATTCAGTGTTAACATATTTACAGCTACAGATAAAGTTTTGTATAATATACACCGGTGTTCCACTTGGCCCAGAAAAAGATTTGATCTCATGGAACTTCCTGGTAAAATATGGATAAATAAATTATATAAAACATGCAGTGACAAAACAAAAGTGTAAAACAAAACAAAAAACAAAAACAAAAAAATAAAAAATAAAATCATTAAGTGGACTTTTTTATATGTTCTAAATTAAGGTATTCAAATCACAAGTCTGCCTTTTTCTAAATGTTTCAGTGTTATGAAGATAAATTTTATTTCAAGGATGTTTACACATGTTTATCATGGCTGTCAAAAAGAATTAAGGGTACAGTAAAATCTGAACTTTCTGAACACAGTGCTGCTATTAGCAGATGATATCACATGCTTGCAAAGATGCTGTTCAGGCTCCAGCAGCATTCATAACTTTTACTAGAACAGCATGAAGCAAATCACCCTTGATTGGGACATGCTTAGGAAACAGTACTGACATTTACAACAGAGATATAAACAGGTAGAGATTACTTTAATTTTCTCACTTTATAAGTTTTTTAGCATTTTCACCACCAACTTTTGATTCAGAAATCATTGAAAAGTTTGTTTGATTTTACTAGATCGAGTCAAAAAGTGCAACATATGTATTGCATAGTTTCCTTACATGCAGAGTGAGAACCTATACGCTTGTATTTCTATCAATTTTGATGGTCATAGCTTATTTCTAGTTATTATAGCTTATTACCCAATATTTCAGTTCTCAGAGCATTTTAACGTTGCATAAAATGATTTTTTAACACCGGCCTGCTGTATAGCATGTCCATTAACCTATCGACTCAATACTCAACTGTGGCTCTTTTCTTATTGCTGTATCAGTGCAGCATGGCATGGTTAACCATGCGTTTATAACAGCCTTCAGCCATTTTGCATTGTTGGCTCTGCAGATTCTGAATTGGGTTTATACCAGGTGCGTTCAGCCCAGCACAGTGATAGCATGGTCATTAAATCAGGTATTGATACTTGGTAGTCCTGTTGGAAAATGAAACCAGCATCTCCATCAAATATGCCAGAAGAGTGAAACAGTGCTCTAAAATGTCTGGGCTGCTTCACAAAGGTTGTTGTTACTCTAGTTGCTTGTCACCTTCTGGTGCCACACGGTTTAATTTCACTAAAACATCCCAATGTTGAAGACAATATAGGAATGTTGTCTTCCATATTTTCATATGGAAAATATGGAAGTCTTCCATATTTTCATATGGAAGACAACAGTTGTTTATGTTGTCTTCAATATAGTAAGTATTTTTTGCTAAGCTAACAGATAGCTTCGAGTTTAAGCTAACTACCTGTTAGCAGTTAGCTTAATTTGTGATATTCTAATTTATTGATAAATAAATCAATAAGAAGTATGAGAGAGGGGCGTTTTGGTGCGAGAGTAAAGAAAATGGAGGATGGCTTGAACTGTCCGTGGTGCTGAAATCGACTTTTTTCCGCACATTCCGAAGAAACTTGTGCAAAACTGACATGGCTATTAAAAAGTAGTGCTGTGAACGCAGCATTTTATCAAATGGACAATGAGAAGCATTGACCAGCGGCCTCAATAGACCTCAGTATGTGTCTATTCAAATGGGAAAGATAAAAAGAACTGTATGCTTCATGATAAATAATTATTTATGTGTGTACTTTTTTTTTTTAAGGCGTTTGGGCTACATTTAATGTTATAATTTTTAGTCATTTGCTGACATCAGAAATTGTCGCCTTTTTTCTTTATTTCTTTATTTATTTTTACTTTCATTCACATAAAACTTCAACAGGATGACCTTTTCGTGAGCCCGTCGCGGACCGTCCCGTACCTGAAGTCGCTGTATGGGTGGATAATCCAGTTCCCCGCGGACTTTACGCGCTCCTGCTCCTTCTCCACCGCCTTCTGGCTCCCGAACATGCGCAGGGAGAATTTGTTAACTCCAGGCTGGAGCATGGAGCTGAACTGCCGCTGCATGTACGTCTGGTTCCCCCTGGAGTCCCCATCGTCCGGAACTATCTGAGAGCTGTCCTCCGCTTTGGTGAAAGTGACAGAGTTTCTTGACTGCGCGCCCGGCGGCATCTGACCTTTACTGGTCGGGGCGTTGGAGAAGGAAACTCTGGAGTCCTTCTTATCCGTCGCTGCGCTGGTCTTGACCTCAGCCCCGACCGGCCCCTGAATTAGGGACCCCGCGGAAGTGACAGAGGCGTCCATCCCCCCGGCCTGCCCCTTTCCGTCCTCACTCTCTACGGCTCCATCCGCCTGCTTCTCCTGTCTGGAGATGAGAGAGGACAGGCTCCCTGAACTGGTCGGGTCCCTTCTACAGTCTCCGTTCTTGTTGCATATCATCCCGCCGGGCCCCGCTCCTGTCACGCTCCCCTCCGAAACTGTGTCCCCTCTGTGGTGCTCTGAAGCTGAGCCGCCCCGGCCACCGGCAGCCTCCCCGGGGCATAACAAAGCAGAGTCGGCGCTGTCAGCGGTCCCCAGGGGTTCCTTATAGGAGTCCTCGTCCTGCAGGAGCCACAGCTCGTTGTTGTTGCTGGAGCTTTTGCGCGCAGCCCCGCCTCCGAGCGTGAATCTCTTCATCTCGGTCCCCCAGCCGCTCCCATCGTCCGCGCGTCCGCTCAATCTGGCTGATGCTGGATGCGCCAGGGGCTGCTGGAATCTGGGCTCCTCCTCGTCCATCACACCGGCAGGAGGAGACTCCCTTTATACCTTGAACCTGGAGAGAGGAGGAAGAGGAGGAGGAGCAGCAGCTCTCCACTTTCCATTCACATCACTTCAGGGAGAGGAGCGGCGTGGCGTTACTATGGCTGCACACTGTCAGCTGTTTTATTGTATGTGTGTAATAAAGACCGAAAGATGATGACATGACGGTCAACGCCTTGGGAAACAAACACACGCAGCTATGCTTAAAAAAAAAAAAAAAAAAAAAAAAAAAAACTATACACACCCGGGCGCCATCACACCGAAAGAAGGGAGAACAACTTCAAAAATAAATCAAAAGCAGTTGTAACTTAACGTGATTAAATACCAAGTTATCTTCTTTGTTGGTTTTGGTAAAGCAAGATAAAGGTGACAAAAAGGGCTCAAAAACAAAGTTCTGCTCATTTCACTATTAATTTGACAAACTACGAACATTCGATCAATAGATCATGTAATCACAGATAACGATGCCACTCATTCTCATCCAGGCTGTCCAAACTGTACAGTTAACCGGAAGGAGAGCAACAACCGCGTCTGCCTGTTGCCGTTTCCGACCAAAGCCTTTCGCTGCGGTCCAATGACGCCACCGTGTGGACAAACCTGGAAATTGCACAACTGAAAGCCCAGTGAACTTCATTGGTGCCGAAACGCTTTAGCACATTTTTAGAAGCTGTTTTAAGCGTTAGAAATGTTGTGTATAAACAGATTTTACCCCAATTTTCAGCTATGCAATCCATAAAGATTAAATCTATTTCTTACCAAACTGATATTTGTGACGTGTTTCAATATTTTAACCCCTTCAATGTTAGGTTAAGTCACATCATGCCATTGTTTTGGCACAGTGGCCAAATAGAGTGAAATTGGTCAAATAATTCTAATAAGAGTGACACAAGCCTACACACATCTATATTGCCAACGTGTATTAGAATACTTTGACAAGTTACTTTGACAAAAAATAAACATGAAAAGAAAAAAGAAAAAGATCAAACCAACAAATTATCAAACATTTAGCTGCTTCAAGGAGAGAGGTTAGATTTCTGTAAAGGGCGATAAGGAAGTAAAGAAAGTGCCTGTCTAATAAAATGGATTCAGCTGAGGTATAGAATACCCCCAGCAATGTGTAAACAATTCATGTTTTTGTCTGCAAAGTGAAATGGAACCTTTGGATGGTCAACATCAACCGGGCAAAGTCTTAAAAAAAAGGAGGTGCTGACACTAAGCAGCATGCCATGATGAGAAGGCAGAAATCCAAAGGTTGATTTTAATATTTAACTGCTGAAAGTGAAGGGTTGGTGCTGGGAGTTATGCCAACAAGAGCTTCCTGAGAACTATTACTGCAAATCTCCATTTTAAAAACAACATACAGCAGCATTGATTTCTTCTTCTTCTCAAACAACAGATCTTCATGTGTTTCATCAGATTTAAAATTTACCTAAAAAATGTCACACAATAGACATCAGCAAAACAAAGAGCTCGCTGATGCACGGCAAAGTGCATGAGATCAAAGAAGGTTCCTGCCACACTTTCTTGGCTGCCATTCATTCAGCAACCAACCTTTGATGAATTAGGGCTAAATCAAGGTGGGCGCTAGAGAGACAACTGCTGTGTGATGCATGAGGGACTTCAGAGGTCTGTTGGCAAAACAGACGTAAGACTTCTCTTAAGCTGTAGTGGTTATTATAGTTCAAGCTCGTAATGAATAGTCTACCGTGAAACTGCTGAGCTCATCATGCAAAGTACTTCTCAGTTCAATGCTCCGAAAAACTGTAAGCAGAACGGAGCATTGTTGTGATGACATACAGGAGGACGACTGTAGGAAAAGACTAAGAACTTCTTAATGGGGACCTATTTTGAAAAGTTCACTTTTTGCATGTTTTTGTACTTGGATGTTTTCCGCTTCTAACAGTCCAAGCGTTTAAAAAAAGCACCAAGCCACCTTCTATCAATAATGTTTTTTAGTATCTAAAAAAAGCAGACATTTTAAAAAATCTCCTGATTATCAAAGGGGCAGTATTATGTATTTTCAGGTACACTTTCTCAGGCACTGTGCTACCTCAGTTACAAAAATTAAGCGCATATCAAACACGACTTAAAATTGACTTTGCATTTTGATTCTTTGAAACTGGCCCGTGTCTTTAAGAGCTCCTGCTCTTAGCGACACTCTGCCTTCTGCGCATCATCACAACAATGCTTCTCATTATGCCGTTTACAAACATTCTGAGTAGTTTGTATGAGGAGTCCAAGAGACTCGCGGTTCCATCAGGCATTTGCCAATATCTGTCTAATTTATTAGGATAACTGAGTTTGTAATTGTATAGGAATACAATTTCCCCTTTAATAGTTAACACAAACAGGCCATTATATTCAGCCATGTCCATATGTCAAGTTTGAGGTATATGCATCTTTACAAAAGCGTATATTTTGAGATATCTTTTCAGGGATCTGAATGGACAGTTTAGCTGGTATGCTAAAATTGCATCTCTGATCACAGATTTCTCAGTGAGAGAGCCAAGAGATGCGCCATTTGCACAATGTTTGTGAAGCTGTGCTTGTGGGGAAACTAAACTGTATTTGAAAGAAATCAGAAGTTCAAATAGCAAGTGTTTTATTGTTGACTTAATCAGAAATTGTTACCTGTGTTCTTGAATTGCGCGGGAGGCTCCACTTCTGGGTCTGACTCGGGGTCAAAGATGGACTGTTGAACAGTAATGCACCTGTTCACAACATTTTCAGGCGTATGAAGCTAGAGTGTAAAACTTGGGCCACATCCCAAGTTTATTTGGATTTAAAGTCACAAAAGATCCTCATTCTGAAAGGAACTCAAAATAGGCAGATCTGATCATGTGAAAGCTCCAAAAATCCCTATATATATATATATATATATATATATATATAGACATGCATTTTGCAACACAAAAACAGCCAAGTTTTTTAGAGCCCCTGCCTGTAATTTTTTATATATGCAACATTTGTTAGACTGAACGTTACAATTATGTAATTGCTATAAAATAGCTCTACAGGCCTGGAAAAATGCATATGCCCCTCCCTCAAAGAGTTATTTGCATTAATTTTAACATGCATGTCACAACTTTGTTTTTTTTTTTTTTTTTTTGTTAATGGCCTACTTTACAAGTGGATTGAACAAGTCTTCAATTTCATAAGAATTGGTCAACTTTGCATTTTGATTATCATAATTTCGTCTCCATACCACCAGTTCAATCAAGCTTGACCTTCGTCTGCCAATAGAGCCTCCCTTCAGCCCACCTTTGTTTTAGCCCCTTTCAGAAGGCAAACCGACTCCAGTCTTCCCATGACTCTTATCCAGTCCATCTAGATGTGAGCCTCAGTTGTCATGACAACAGCTGACCATTCAGTACAGTCTGGAATGTGTAAAATGCTCATGCTTGTGGCAAGTCTCGAGGGAAGCTCCAGTCAGTGCAGAAATTGACATCTTACCGTCCAGCATTAACATAAAAGCAGCACTTTATAATTTACCGTTAATGGCAAATTGTGAGATGTCAAGAAGATACCTTTTGAATTAAAATGAGAATGACAGAGTTAAAGGAGGCAGCTTATAATGGGAGCTAAATTAAAACTTTCAGAGTAAAGGACAGTTTTAAATTTCAATATCTTTATTTCAGTTTGTGCAAGTTGTACAAAGAATGGTATCCCATGTTGATGGAAGGTACAGCACTTTACACAATTCTGGCTAAGTCTTTAAATCTTGAAACTCTATAGTGTAACATTCAATCACCACGTTGTTCAGGTTAAATGGAATATATGGCTTCTGAATTATCTACACAGTGAAGAGGACAGAAAACCATTCAACAATCAGGTAACAGTTTCAGATCACAAGAAGCAAAGAGGAAAAGAAATTCAGTAGTATTTTTTTCTTTTTAAAATGCGTGCACATTACTGAAGGTGCATTGCACTGGTGCAACACTTAAAATAATTTGCACTTGGTCCAAAATAATCCTCTTATACTGGGGTGGTTAACTGAGCAACAACATGTGCCCCAATTTTAATCCGAAAAAAAAAAAAACAAATGGAAAATAAAACATTACTAATAGCTGTTTAAAAAAAAAAATAAAATAAAAAATTGTCATATTGAATGTTAGCAAATTGTGAAATAAATTTAAAGTCTCAGATCTAACCCAATGTTTTCAGGTTTTAAAAGCATGAAAAAAAAAAAAACACATAAAAAGCAGTTTAAGGCAAAGTAAACTGCAAAGCAACGTTTGAGGGGTTGCAACAAATCATGCATTTATTCCAGTAAACTTGTATGTTTTAAAACGAGGATGGCAAGTATCTGGATCAAAGGTACAAGAGAAACATTGCGCTTCTTCACAAGTGAGTGTTCCAAATCAGAGATTGAAATGTGGCTTTATGATAGGCGTGTGCAGAAGCTTGAGCATAGAAAAACAAAAAAAAAAACTGAAGATCACAAAACTATGCATTCTCATGTAATTTTTACACCACACGCTTGGCTAGAACAGCTTTAAACCTCATGCAATATTTGTCACATGGCCTCAAGCAGAAAGGGTTGTTTCACACTACATCCTGGCTGCACAATGTTAAAAATTAAGCATAAAAAAAGAGAGAGAGAAAAAAAAAGGAAAATTGTTCTCCTAAAACAGACACTCAAGCACAAAAAAGGTACTTTAAAAATTGTATTGCACAATTTAATGTGCCACACAACAGTTGAATTCTGGAGTGCCATCTTGACATCCATCTAGAAAAAAGAGGGGACAAAAAAAAAAGTAAACATTTTATTGAAATTTCCACTTAATGCTTTTGTGCAAACATTCTAAACTTTTGTATCACTTCTAATGTCAGCACTGCAACCTTCCATTGAGTTGATGGGAATTTGATGATAGAGCAACAGAAAACAGCACATAACCATGAAGCATGCCAACAGTGACCTGCTTCATGGTCACTGTAATACCCCAAAATAAAATTCTGTGCAACTTACTAATGCACCATGATTAGTGCATTGTAAATGGCAAAGTCCTGGTAGAATCTGGTGAAAGTTTATACACTTCTATTTCACAGCCATGTATGAGTGCTTTAGCAAGATGGTGTAAATTTTCCCATTAAAAAAAAAAAAAAAAAAAAATCAAAACAAAAAACCTCTGCAGATTAAGTAGCTTAAAACATAATTCCACATACCTCCTTCATTTTCTTAGTTTGCGTTTCTTTGCCTCACATTCTTCTCCTTGTGGTTTGCAGTAGAATTGCTCTTCCTGGAAGACAGACAAGCATGAGCTCTCTTCAGGAAGAAAGGCCAAAGAAACAAAAATACAGCAAGCTGTGACTATACTTACAGAGGAGCAGCTCCTGAATCATCGTCTGAACAAGCAACATGTTAGTCATTGAGGAGTGAGAAGGGAAGAAGAAGAAGAAAAAAAAAAAAAGTTAATAGCAGCTTACATCTGGGTAGTGCGAGACATGTCTACACCATTTTAACCAATGACTGCAGCAAATGGTATTAATGACAACCTCCAACATGACTACAATGGCATGACCGATTCAATTACAAATGAATAGACATGTCCATCTGGAGCATTTCTGACAATGAATGATGCAACTATAATCATACAATGGTGATCCATTAACCAGTTCCACTGGAATCATTTGTGTTGGAGAAAACAAAAAGCATTATTTATCAAATGTAATTTTGACAATTCTGTTGCTTCGGCCAATCTCCAGTAACATTTAAACACGTCAGTTGGTACTCATCTTTTAATGCACCGTCCCAATGCAACCCTAAGCATCACAGACGCTCATGCAATACAAGCAAGAGATAACACACTGCAACAGTTGTATTCTTCAGCTGAAACAGCTTAACACACATCCTGGCAATGTATAGTGAAGTTTCACACCTGAGCAACACCATGTATTGACAAGATAAAAAAAAAAAGAAAAAGAAAAAAAAGAGAGAGTAAGGTTCCTCTGTGGCCGAGCGGTGAATGAGACGAATGGCATAGATCGGTTCTTACAAGAGTTGCCTCGCAGTTGACATGCATTAAGTACAAGATGCAGAACACATGCAAACAAGTCGCTGGTTCCTTTACTTTTGAACCAACACGGCGTCATATCAAACCAATACACTTCTTCAAGTGTCTCATCTGACTCTTTCATTGGCTCAAAAACAAAACAATAGTTTAGGCAAAACCAAAAAAAAAGTGAATATTTGAAGCTTGCTCTGTACAACATTCTGCGCCAGTGAAAGAGTGACCAAATCTTTGAGCACATTCCTCTTAGAAGTGGTTACTATGAAAGCAGTTCATTCAGACTCCCATAGCTTTTATTTGTTCCCCACGCTGCCATCTCAGCTCAACCACTTCAGTCTGACATGCAGTTTTTGTTCACTTACCAAAATGCAAAATCAGCAGCGAACAGAGAAGTCAAAAATGTAAAAAAAAAAATAAAAATAAAAAAAAAAATAATAAAAAAGGTTCTATAACAGATTGTTTACACAGCAGTAGAAGCCAATTCCTGAGCTACATTAAAATTGTAAATAATGACAAAACAAAGGACAACATTAACACAAATTAAAAAGCATGTTCTTCTTCCCTCTGCCTGAAAGTTTTTGATTGTTGAACTTAACACTATCTAAACCCCAGTTCTGTAGGAATTGGGAAAGCCCATAGAATCACAAGTGACAGTAACTTATAGGTTTGATAATATTTAAAACTGAGAAATTCTACTACAGTTTTAGCTACACAAAACATCTGAAATTGTCACATAAATCTCCCATGTTCAGCTGCTCAGAGTTCAGTAAACGCCACCATAGACATTCAATCAATTACAGACTTTTTCAAACAAAAAGTTAAAATTACAAATAAATCTTAACATACTTGCTTTGGAATTTTACAAGACTGCTCAAGCAAAAAGGTGGAAAGCCAAAAGGCAATTCCTTGCCAATTCAAAATCTGACTGCAGTGATGTTTTTGGATATATGGTGGGATTTCTTTATGTTTTCCCTTCAGCTTGGTTTTTACATCAAGTTAAGCCCAAATATTCATAGTGCCCAATTAAAATGGAAAAACAAGATTATTTAACCACAGAGTTGTAACTCCACCTTTAAGTAACAAATTCATATTTCTTAAAAAAATAAACTGTCAAAAAAAAAAAAAATCAGTTGAACATCTCTGGATAAAGCTAACGGATGGGATACACTTTTAGCGCCATTATTAATAAACAAAGTTTTTTAAAAAAAAGAGTGAGAAGTTACTAAGCAAAATTTGAAGGGATATTTAACTGGTAACAATTACAACCCACCTCGCTTCTAAATTCTTAGAAACAGTAAAACATTGAAAGCAGTTCTATTTGAACTTGTTTGAGAACAAAATACATTCATGAGAAAAAAATAAAATAAAAAGTATTTTACCACTTTGCAGTCAAACCATAGCAGACTGGGAGCCTCAGACTTCTGTTCTTTGCAAGTTGGATTTCAGCCATTTTATTTAAATTTCTGGGAGCTTGTAGAAAAAGTCCAGTACATACCATCAGTGACCTCATCGGGCTTTCTTCTCTTTTCATAGATGAAGATGACCGTCACAAGGATGATGACCTCGGCCACAATGCCAAGGAAGGGCCAGAGAGCAGCCAGGCGACTCCGGACACGGAGATGGATCTTGTCCTCGTTTTTGCCGAGTTCGTTGATTCCAGCGCAGATGTAGTATCCACCGTCGGTCTCCATGTTCAGGTCTTCAATAGTCAGCATGGTCTTGTTAGGGGTGCTCTTGATCTCATATCTCTCAGTGCCATTAACAATACGCTGTTGACCATATTTAGAGGAATAAATATTCGTCAAGACCTTCTTAATCTAAAGGGATAATTTTCTTTCTACATCGAGTCTTTAAAAACACTGTATTCCCACCTTTAGTTTGTCACCCTCCTCTTTATACCACATCCAATCAGTGGGAAGGGGGTAACCATGAGCAACACAAGTGAGCACACTTTTGTCATTCTCATTACCGTGATCCGAGTGCTTAGAGGCTACAACTTGAGGAAGTGCTGTTTAAAAAAACATAAATAAATAAATAAAAAAAGAAAAGTATATTAAATATAGTAATTTACCCCTGATTATGTAGATCAACTTAACAATATCTGAAGCAATTCTGATGCATTCATTTTCCACTTACTTTTCACCTCAATGGACTGCTTCACTTCTGGTTCAGTCTCAAACACACATTCATAGCGTCCAGACTGATGATAGGTGATCTTGTCCAAACTAAGAGACCAAACAAAGCACCACTGATTGTTAAACATGGAAATGCGTTTTCTTTTCGAGCACTGGGAATCAAAGCAAAAACTGACTAAAGCTGTGGCTACTTTCATGATTAGTTTTTCCACTCAGCCAAGTAGAAAAAAAAAAAAAAAAAGAAAAAACAGAGTGCAGTTTTTGCTCAATAACTGGGTGAGAATCTAAAGCCGCTTGTCTGCTTAAATATTTCAAATTTCCAGTTAATCAAAGTCCTGCTTTGTTTGGCGCTACTGTCCTGCCTTCCCTCTAAAATGGAGAATTAAGGTCAGAGCAAGAGAGTACATTACTAGCGACTCTCATCCCTGCTGCCAAGAGCACCAGCAAAGCTGCATGTCTGCATGGTTCACCTCCCCACTAATCAAGGGTCGTTAATGGCTGACTGAAACCCATAACACTGCCGCTAATACAGGAAGCCTTACAGAGGGAGGGAGGTGGAAAAAAACAAACAAGCAAAAGTAATTGACAGTAAAATGTATTGTAAAATGTTTCACTGTCAATCAAAAACAACAGTTGGACACATCTACTTCTGTAATCTTAATAAGAAGAGTTTCTTACTTGTATGAAGCAAAGTTAGAAGAAGAGGACTTTGAGTTGTCAATGACTTTATCATTGTGTGTCCAGTAGGAACCCTTACTGGGAAGGGTGGTATCCGTTAAGTTGCAGGTGAGAATGGCAGATGTTTGGTTGCTGATCTCAGAAGGTTCAACACTGATGTGTGGGCCTGCAAGGTAAAGAGAGGGGAATAAGACAAATCCTTTAAGCTTTTTTTCTCACAAATATAAAAACCACTTTTAGGAGGTTAAAGCATCAATCACCAAGAAATATTTGATTTCATCTAGTGAAACTACAAAAAGGTCACAAGGGGAGAAAGGTTTTGGTAAATACATGCAGAAGAAGCAACATTTGAAAGGGTAAGTTTCACTGCCAAATCTGTGGTTATTTATATAATACTGGTACCATTTTGTTTCAATTTGCTTCAATTGCAAGACATAATACTGGGCCTCAAGGCAGAACACTGCCCAATGGCTGAGAGCCTGTTTAATAACTCGTTGCCATCTTCTGTGCTTATAGTATAGTGGGCTATAAGCAACAAGAATGTCTACAAGCATTAAGAGGCATTTACAATGTTAGTATCATTTAAGGAAAATGCCAGATCTACAAAGAAGCAGCACTAATGAAGTAATCTGACACCCTTTTGAAATAGAGTAAACATTTTTTTTTTCCCATTCATTTTCTAAACCTGGTTATCCTAGTTAACCACAGTCATTGTCCTATTGAGGGCATTTGCAAATTTCAAGCCTTATGACCAGTATTATGAGCAAGAAAGCCCCGATTATAATTGCACTTAACCAAGTCTTGAAAAATGAGGGGGCAAAGGGGGTATCAGATTAAATACATACTTTGCAATCAGGTGATACAGAATTGAAGGAGCAGTTGGGCTATGTTCCGAAACATAGCCCTGTCAACTACAGGGCAACCTTGGAGTTTCTTAGGAGAGAAAGGGAGAGCATGTACTAGATGGAGCAGGATTGAGAGGATGCTGAACCAGGAAAACAGGGCAGGAAGTAGACGCCCAGGATTTTACTAATGAGGAGCTAATAGCTACTTCAATGAGCGTCTCCTCATTTCTTTCTGTCCTCTTCCACTCACTTTCAATCACAATAATGTTTGCCTGCGAGCGGATCCACTTGATTTTGGGCGTCTTCTTCAGATCATTGCGGTCGGGGTCGTTGGAAGCGCGGCACTCGTATGTGCCCGTGTCGTCAAGAGTGAGGCTGAGGAGGTGAATGGTGCTGGCAGCGTGAGCTATGTATGTGGCGTTTATTCTGATGCGCTCATTTTGTGCCCCATCGAACAGCTGGGTGAGCGTCTCATTGGACTCCTCGCCTTCTACAAACCACCATTGCACCTCAGGAATGGGGTTCCCTACTACCTCACAGTGCAGCTCTGCACTGTCGTTGACTAGTTTGATCTGAGAGAGGGGGGATTTTATAAAACCCGCTGAGTGTAATTAACAGCCAGCCCAGCAAATTACAAGAAATGTAATAAGTGTGTTAGAAGCAAAGACGATGAATGAATGATTGATAAAGATGGAGGGAACAAAAAGCATACAGAAAAGAGACAAAAAGTTAATAAAAACCAAGGAAGTGAAAATATGACAGCAAGCCCAAAACATGCACATATAAAAATCAGAGTAACATTTACAGCCAATTCTTAGGAATATCTTTGATCACACTTAGAACACCAATCAATTAAAATAAATGCAACATCAAAGGCAGCCGTAGATGACCAAAGCTCAATTGGCATCAGCATTTTGACTAAAACCCTTATGGTATAAGAAGATGGAACAGTACAGATAAGCTCTAATTGTTTGCAACTTGTACTTCAACATATTTTAATGTTAATGTCATATAATGCACTTCAGTATGAATTGCACTATGTAGATTAACTTGCCTTACACAGATACAAAGCCAACTGCCTTCTAGGCTCTTTTATACAAAAATACTTGCTCACATCCAGCTAATTTTTTTTTTAAAGGAACAAGGCATTTTGGTTTAAAGTCAGCTTGAATGTCAATATATTTGGTAGTATATATGTCAGTGTTAATATCTAGTCAGTCACAGCACAGCTTTAACTGTAAAAAGAATATAAGACATTTTTCAAAAAACACTAACTTCATTAAATTATCTTGCACTTGACAAGTAGCAGGATTTAAACTTTATCTGTTACTGATAAATCTTTAATCCTTTTAATGATTAAGAGCCAGATGAAAAAAAACTGAGTTGAGGGCTTTTCTCTTTAGCAGTATTAGATCACATGGATATTTCTCATTAAAACAGAACCATGAAACAAAGGTAATACCAAATAGGTTTGGTCATCCAAAGACATCAAAACAAAGCATTTGCACTAAAACACAATGTGTAATGTGAAAGAACAAATAGAAAAGCAGATGAAGGTGGAAAATGCAGATGAAATCAAAATAAGAAAAAAAAAAAGTGAAAATGTACGAAAGACATTTAGAGCCAATAGAGTTTGTTGATAACTGTGCCAGGTTTGCTCAACAACAGTAACTGTCAATCTAGGTTAACACTAGATATTTTTAGGTCATCATGCCATTGATTTAATGGAGGCTTTGCACACATCATTACAGGACAAAGAAATAGCAAATATCACAAGCTGGAATTACTGCATTAGCAAATGTTTTGGAGAATTGTGCACTGATCTTCACATCAACTTTATTTTATTTACTGCACATTCAAATAGCTCATCCAAACAAAGAGTTGGAGAAGCAAGAAAATATTTTTGGCGATTGTGTGACGACCAGTAAATCAGGTTTAATTACTCACAAAGATTATGCCAGACAGGCAAGCAAGTATGACAACTGGAACACCAAAGTAATAAAGGCCTGCTGGAGTGATTTAGGATTCCTGGCCTTTCCACAAGTATAGCTGACCTCCATGTACCCTTACAGAGCGGAGCTGTATGGCTGCTCAACACGCAAGCGGAACAAAAAGTATATTCCCAAACAGAATATGCTATTGACAAACCACTGTCTATTAATATTAAAGCACTGTGTATAAACATTTGACTGAAGCTGTCTTCGTAACCTTTGACAAAATGCAAAATGTCAGCAGGTCACAAGAGGGATCTCTGGTTGTCAACAAAAGCTTCAGGCGCTGTACATATCTTGCAACTTTCCACCATTACCAAAGGTCACCTTCAGAGCTTGTGCTGCATGGCTGCTCAAATTAAGCAGAAGTCTACAGCAAAGTTTGATTGCATGTAATTTTCTATTTTAAACATATGTTCTGTAACATTAGATTAAGGATTTGGTGCTTGAAGTTCTTTTAAAAGTTCAAATTTCCAAAATTAGTATTTGACATTTGAATGAGGGCAGCAAAGACAATGCTACAGTCTGAAATAAACAGTTATTTTAAAAGATCATTTTTTAAGAGGGGCAAAAAATCCATAAATGAAACAATGGATTAAAACGTATATATTTTTCCTCACCTTTTTAAATCCACAGAAAACACTTAAAAATTCAAATCTGTAGCCCTCATGTTACATTTATGCTGAAAAACTGATGCAAAGTCAAAACCTTTTAAAATATTAATAAAAATAAAAAATAAAAAAAATAAAAGGGTATCAGTGGGTTGGACGCATTCCTAGCCAACAGAATGTGCTGACAGACACACAGAGAAAAATTAAAAATCTTTAAGAAGCTCATAGTTTATGTAAATGAGTTTGGAAGAATTCCCAACCAGTATTACACAAAAAGAATAAAGATTATTTTGATTAAGTTACTGTAAGTCAATCAGTGCTGCCCCAAGATAAACTCAACTATTACTGTGTCAAAAATGATTATCTTTGCATAATCAAGCCTTTTGAAGGATTACCTTGAAGAAAAAGTTCTAACTATTTCGAATGCAAGAAAATGCTACTGCTGGAATTTTTTTTAAGAGTTTCTGGGATCTATTTAGGGTAATTAAAGTGTCTTTTTGGATTCAACGTCATCATGGAAATCAAGAGTGCCGTTTAAAGAGATAAACTGCGAATCGAATTATACCAGTAACTAATAATGTTTAGTACACGTTTGCGTCATTTTATATATCAATTTTATTTTCCTGTATTGATTTTAAAAGCAAGTCAACTTCGTGTCAAAGAATTGAGTCGCACCGTACAGCAACAGACTCGCTAAGGACCATAATCTTTTAACACACAAGATGGTGCCCAATGCAATCCATTAAATTAAAAAGGACAGATAATCTGGTTAGTAACGCAAGTAATCATATGAAAAGTTACGCAATCCGAGGTTAATTTTACCACAGCGCAGAGGGCGCACGTTACTCGGAGGACGCTGTTAATTTCCCCCTTTAAAAAAAAACATCTTCCTTCTAGATTAGTCATACGTTTGTTAGTGTAAGGAGTGTCATTAAAGCGACAAAACGCAGATTTTCTAGCACCACGCTGCGTCATTAAGACGGTTTACATAAAACGCTCTTTAGCCTTCTCTACGCAAATTAGCTAAACGTTTCAACGGCACATCAACAAGACACACCCGTTCAAACCTCCCAAACCAAAGAAGCTTTCAAACGTTCTGATAGATTTTTCTGTGTTGTGTGTCAGTTTTGTTTTGTTACAGCCATAGTACGTTTTACAACGAAAACCGTTTGAGGACGGCGAGCAAAACAAAATGTTCGTAGTCGGGGCAAAGTCTACACTGAACCAACATGGCTGACACAATTCTTACCTGTGGACGCGTCGGCTCGCCAACCGCATAAAAGCAGGCCAGCGAGAGCCCACAGCAAGTTCATAGCTGATGACTGTTAACGACTTTCACCACGAAGAAACACGATGCGAGGTTGTTTGCGGGGAAAGTCTACTTTTTTCCCGCGCGCCTCTTTGGTCTTAAAGCCGAATCTTCAATGCCGACAATGAACTGATGTGCTTGGTCGTCCTCTACGCACACGCCCTTATCGGCACGTACGCATGACGTAAAACAAATGGGCGTGGCGATGCAAACGCGTTCCATTATTTTTAACCATTTACTTTAACTCAAGGCCTGATTCTAATCGACACCATTTTGGAGACATACTAAATGGAACATAAATCAACAAATTTGCTAGGACGAATTATATCTTCTTTGTAATATAATTACAAAGATTCTTGCCAGATTTTAAATTTTTTTGTAATTCTGGCATTTACAAACAGTACTAAAATGAGTTGCATGCCAAAAATGTTGCCGTACAACTCAAAATTTAATCAATTGCCACGCTTTATAACTGTGCCCTTTTTTTTAAAGGTTTTATAGAAACAGCCATATTTCTCATCAACAGGATTTTAATTTCCAATTTCAAGGAGTGCCATTCAAGAAATTTATTTTGAGAATGCCAGATCAAATATGTTTGATCATTCCTTATTGCACAACATTTGTACATGACTGAATTTCTACATTTACTGATTCCCCAGTGATTGACTCATCTCCCTTTCCTAATTCCTAATTTCACTATCAATACAATTGCTTTTTGGCTGTTACTTAGTTACTTTAATCACTTCAAATGGATGATTAAGTTTTGTATTGTGTCTATTAGTTTTGTATTTTGTTTTTAAACTCTTTAAAAAGCTTGTGCTAAACCTGGCCTTTTGAAAAGTGCTTCATAAATACATTTTGACAGATCGATAAATCATCCATAGTCCTGGACCCCTCTCTTCAGCATTCTTATTTTCAGCTGGTGACTAATTCTTTTGGAGGATTTAGAATTGGGAAATAGGATAATTATGGAAGCGAGTTTTAGTCTGGTGAAAAATTTCTGTTCTAGTTAGGCTATGTGTTCATCACCCAGTGGGAAGACCCAGTCATTAGACATTTTCAGTTTTCTGATGGGAGCCACCAAATTTGAAGTACATTTGAAATTTGTACTTCAAATGCCCTCACCAAAGCATAGAGTTTGAGCATGTTTCTCACGACATATTTAAAGTGATTTGTTAAAAATAAATGAATGTAGGCAGTTTTATTTAAGACTGCCATTTAGATACTGTTGTAGAATTCCTAATTTTTCTGCAAAAAACCTTTTTATATAACCTTTGTTTATATAAAAAAGATCTGCAAGCTTCGACAAACCCAATAAAATGATACAGTTGGTGTTAGAGGCAGCACTTGACTTGCAGCACTGAACCTGATGTAATCATACTTTAAATTAGCCTCCCAGGGTGCAAACTCTGGCACAAACACTTCACATCCACAATAATGTGAAGTTGAACATAGATTAATTTTCACATTGTAAAATCAATCTCAAAGCTATAATTCAAATGTGCTCATTTGTGTGTATACACAAGTGTTCTGTCCACAACAATCCCTTCTGAGTAAAGCCTTAGAACCTAACGTCCCAGAGGAGAATGCGTGGTACAAAGTAGAGGAAATGCACACATATAGCTAAACAATGAAAGGAAGTAGAACGTAATTTGCTTATTGATGATATTTATCAGGCAAGTGCAGAAGTAAAGGATTTCATACAGAGTTTGTTTGCGGTTTGCATCCCACTGGACCAGTCATCACTTTGAAAGTACAAAATGATCTCAAAGCCTCATTATGCATTCAAAAGAGGTTCAAAAGCTTTGCTAATGGGGGTTATTGTTCCTCAATTGTTCTGAGAGTGCAAAGAACGATGAAAGGAACACATAAATTAAGACTGCAAACCAAAGACCTCAACATGTTTAAATATATCTTTAAAAATCATCACATTATTTATTTTTTTTATTCCATCCATCCCACATCTTGCACAGCTTAGAAACGGTAAATAAAGAGAAGGTTTCAACTCACAATGTCACAAACTCAGTCTTATCAAATCCAACCAAACAGAAGTAAAAACACATTAGTTTGAGAGGTTTACATGGAATAGTTCTTTTTTGCATGTACTGTTCAGAGATGCATCGAAAATTAGATTGCACATTGATGCACTTTGAGATTAATCAAAAGTAAAACTAGATAAGGCTTAGGGGGGCTCTGCTTTGATGAGTAAGTATCAACATCCTTGTGGTTTCTTAAGTTTCTGCTGGCTTTAAATCACTAGTTTTAGTGAAAGAACCTAAAACCCAAACTTTGTCTAATTTTATATGTTAAAGATATTCAGGAAAAAAATGGCTAAAATTGGAACTAAACAGACTGCAGTAAATCTGTCAACATCATTGTTCTAGTACAGCTGCTTGTTATATTAGAATATAGCAATTAAGCATGCTTGACTTGGTCTTAATATATAGTCCCATTTTCATTCCTTACATAATCATGTTTGCAATTGAAAGTTTTTCAACTGAAGACATTAGTAAATAACTATTAAAAAACAAAATAAAATAAAAATGCAGTTTTTAATGCTATGACAAGAATTAAACATGATTCCCACAAATCCTAATGAGTAGTACACCCCAGCTATTTTGCTATAGATATTTTTTAACTGATACTTTATCTTTGAATCTACAAATTCAAATTGAAAAATGTTTAAGACTTATGTTTGCCAGCAAGTAGCAAAACGTTGACATTTACAACAGTACATAAAACTGAAAAAGCAGAGTTGGGCTAAAGATTCAGCTCGAGTTTCTCTTCTCTAACATACATTTTAGTTTTTTTAAGTAGTGCTTCTTTGTTCTCTGAAGTCATATTTTAAAGAGTTCTCAGTTAGCAAAACAATTCGCCAATTCAGATTCGTGAATTAGCCCCTCACTATTCCAGATGATAAAGTAGGAGCTTGTGGAGCAGCTCTCCATTCAGTATCCTGCATGGGTAGATGCAGATAGAAGATAATGGCATTACTATACAATTCTCATGGCTTGTATTCCTTGTAGTGCTCTAAAGAATCTCGAATCCTTTTGAGTTTGAATATTGTGAGAAATGTATCATGGGTGTGTATTGCTAAAAAAATGTTAGCACCAAAACTATTAGCAAATCCCAGTGTTTACTGCCTTGCAACAGGAACCCTCTCAATCAGAGTGTGTAGTAGTTTCAACTTCCAAGACAAAATGAACGCAGCAAAAATACCTTCAGCGTTTTAGTTTGAAGCTACGTGGAAACAGGGTGAGGACAAAAGGCAGATATGGAAAATTTTTTTTTAAATGCCTCACTGCATATGCAAAAAAAGGCAAATTGGGCATGTGCAAAGTGGGCCTCTGTGTTAGTATTTAAAAACCTCCATACATCAAGCACGCGCATTTGCATCACAAACTGTTTTTTCGTAATTGTTTTTTTTTTTGCAATGCTTAGATTTTGTCACCAAAAACTGCAGCAACTGAGATTAAAATAAATCTCGGTTTTTAAAAATAGTTAGGTTAGCGCAGACTGAACCTTAAAGAAAGACTAGTTTTATTCAAACAATCACTGCAATTCATCAGATAAAATTGCTTGTTCAAAATAAACAATTCTACAAACTATTGTAAATTTTAATTGGAAAGATATTGAAGTGTAATATTCATTCACACCATAAATACATTTGAATGCACACTGAAGCTGTGCACTCAAAGATTTGAACGCGACTTATAACAAAAAGGAATACCCATATGTATTGCCTATCGCAAAAGTGGGTCATATTACATCAACCAAGGCTGGAGGTTTACAAAAACACTGGTAATTGTCTTGGCGCTCCTGGTCTTCTACCTTTGGATTCTCCTCTTTTTAAGAGGTGCTTTGAGCTCCATGAATCTCTTGAAGTTTTCACGCTTTTCCACATCCTCCCAGTTAGAAGCTGCACCGCAGGCATCTGCCCTTCCATTGTTCACATTCCTGATGAAGGTGGTGGAGGTGGGGGCAGGGAGGGGACACAGCGGGCAGAAATACATAAACACATGTATCACTTACCCCTGAAACAGGCCTGAGTGATCCTGGTGATATACACTCAGGCCTCTGCCCTACAGAAGGGAGGGACTGGAGGTCACTGCTCAGCCGAGGAGCACAAACCGGCTCATGAGGTGTCGGATACAAATACCCTGCCTACGAGTTATCAGTGGAGCTCTCGTTGCTGGTGGAATCTGAGGACGGAGGGGAAGAAGAGCTGGAGGAGGAGGACGACGATGAGGACGAGGAGGAAGGGGAGGATGTAAAGTTCATCTCTGAGAGTTCTGGAGGGTTTGTTGCCGTGTTTAGTCCACTCAAGCTCGTCCTGCATACTGGACAAGTGTCGTGCTGCAGAAAACGAACACAGGGGTGTTATGGATGTTTACCCTTCGTGACCCGTCTCAAACACCAACCGGTGAATGCTTACAGTAAACAGAAGGGAAAATGGGGTAGGATAACGTGAAATACCTGTTCCAGCCAGGGGACTATGCAATCATTGTGAAACATGTGATTGCAGGGGAGCTGTCGCACGTTTTCTCCAACACTGTAATCTTCTTTACACACTGGACATTCCAGTCCTGAAGCTGAAAAGAAGTGTGTGAAAACGTCAGGTGCACAGAGTATGTGAACATGACCCTTTACCAGATTCGCCCACAAAAAGTATTATGAACTTTTATTATCTGGATGCTCTGTTGGGGATTTACCGTATTCATTATTGATAAAATGTCAGTCACAAACAAACAGCTACCCTCTTGAAAAAAACTTCAAAATCTTGTTGCTGTTGGCAATGAAAAACTTTGTCAAAGCGCTAGCCTAATCCTAGCATGGTTACGCCATCTTGTCAAGGTAACTGTGTGGATAAAAGTGTCCAGGGAATTTGTTTACCCACCGTGCAAAGACAGTGCAGTGGTCTGAATGTCTAGAGTTTTAGCTGCTTTTTACTTACCAACATGCTCATCGGTAATTTCCACTGTAGGAAGACTTTTTATTTTGTCACCGTCAGCAGGCGGTGGACCTGAGTTCTCAAACTGGTTTAATAACTAAACAGAAAAGAAAACATTCATGATTGAATTATTTGATTTATACTTCAGACTTGCAAAAACATAACTTACATTTTATTTGTTGTTTACTTATTCTTTTTTTTTTTTTTTTACCTGTGTTATAATAGCATCAAGTCCATTAGCACCCCAAGCATAGTCCATTGGATTGGAGTGGAGAACCCCCCTTAAAATAAGAGATACTGAACTAAAGAAACTGCTGCAAGTTTATCTCTTTGCTTCTCAAATGTCAGTGTCACAGACTCACCAGGCCCCAACACCAATATTTGCAGGCGGTCCAATTATTCCATTCACAAGTTGTTGGATTATACTATGAAAAAAAACAAATGACAAAGAATGAGAGGAAAGGAACATTTAGGAAAATAGGGCGGTGCTATTAGAAAAGCAGAAATGCCTAAATGTCTCACCCTTCTAAAGTAGGAGCTCCATCGTGCCTTCCTGCTTGCCGTCTTGAACCATGACGACTTCTACTCTGCCTGCCACCGAATCGCTGCCGAGATGACATGTCCCTTTCTGACTGGTTTTCAGCATCCCGATTGTCCTCTGTCCCGAGTCCAGGCCCAAGGTCAAAGGTGTCATCAAAGACGCTAACAGAAAACTGACCAAAGCTGGAGGGGAACATAGATAACTGCTGCTCCATACTCTGGAAAAAAAAAAAGAAAACAGCATAATGAAAGAAATGAACAACTCAATGCCTTATTTATAAGGTAAACTTCACAAAAGGCAAAAATTATGTGCAAAAGCAGAACTGAAAGCTATGACAAGTTGTATTATGTCAACTATAGGTTCAACAAAAATGTCAGTTAAAGCAGTTTTAAGAACTGCTGACTCTGTTACACAACAGTGTGCATAACAGAGTCACAGGAGTCAAAAGGCACAGGCAGCTCCTTGTTAAAGACAAGAATCTGAGTAAAGATTAGGTTAAAAACCTCCAATGGTTGTTGGTTCTGGGGTCCGCTGGAGATGGTGGACATGGACCCATTGTCAGCACTAGACAGGGAAGCAGATTGTTGACAAAGTTACAAGGGAGCCTAATAGGAACATTTTTTTTCCACTTTTTCAAACCAAAATGATTTAAAAATATCTACATTAGCGGGTTTTACAGTCACTTCTTGCCCAGTTTATCACTCCTTCCAGTTCTGATTTGGATGTAAATAATAGAGCATGTCTCCACAAATATTTGCCCATTCCAGTAACATGATGATAATACTAGGTAAAGTGTAATATTAATGCAAAATATAAAGCTCAGTTGATATTTAACACCCAACAGTCAATTTTCCATCTGGAAGACTCATCCAAACAAAAGTTAGGGACTCTGTTATGCACAACAATAAACCTAAATGTCATTAACTTACGGTACCTGAATCTAAGTATTTGAAAGCTATGTCCTGAAAATCTGATTAAAATCAACTACATGATGGGTTTCAGAGGTGGCCTCAAATTCTAATGTAAGTAACTGTATGTCACCAAGATAAATGAAGCTTCTTTTTTGGTAAAGACAAAAATATATGGATAAATATGTCTAACAACAAACAGTGGTCTAATCACCCCTATTTATTTAAATAATTCAGGGTATTTGGTACATTGTGCTTAGTTACTACTTTACATGCACCTTCTCTCTTCCAGCAGCTCCTCAATAAATCCAGACTCACATTGTGGACACATATATTCCTGTGAAGAAAAAAAATAATAGATTAAAAAAAAAGTTCAACAACAGACCTGTCACTGCGTACTATAATTTTATTAACAGCTGTAATAATCTGTATGGTTGCAATGCAGTGTAATGCTAAATGCTAAACTTCAAATTACCTACTTGAAATCTCTGAATCAAAAAACGATTCCCACAGGATTTAATGTTTACAAATTTTAGCAAAAGAGCACAGAGTGCATTTTATTTCCCAGCCCAGGGTTTTCCCCAGTGTATTATAAGCCTGGCAGGCCACAAGGCTTTACTTGTGCCCCCATCAGACTTAGCATTGCTTATTTATTTAAGTTTTTGTTAAATGTTTGCATTTTTAAGAATTTGTAGTCGGTGTTCAGCTATTAATCTTCCAATTACACATAATTATCAAGTGATATTTTCAAATTTCCTGTCAATTTTAAACATTTTTAATTCAAAAACACGGTGGGCCACTGGATGAATGTCTGCCGAGCCCCCCGACCACCGAGCTTAGCAAGTTTTCTGGGGGAAACCTTGCCAGCCTATTTTTTATTACGTGAGGAAGAACTTAAATATTTTCTAGAGGTGACTTCAAGTCAAAGACCATCATAACACGTTGGTCTGAATGATGGATTTCTTCCTTCTTTTTTGGCCATTTTTAAAAAGTAACGGTTTATCTTTGACATGAAGACTAATGAGAGGGTAAAATTGCTTATCGATAATTTAATCAAGTACATAATAAGAGGCGTCAGATCAATTTCAAGGCACGTGTAAAGGGCCTATCCTTACTACTCCACCCATCTCACATTAACGTCCAGAATCACACACCCTGAGTTACCAACCAGCTGAGCAGGATTTCAACTGGAAGGGATAATTAGGTCAGATTTCTAACAGAAACGCCATGCTTGCTAGGTTTCACAGCACCCAGGTGGCAAAATGGGATCAATTCAGCATCTGACAGTCACAACAAGACAACAAATCTGTGTGTAATTTGTTTTTGTGTAACACATAAAAGCAGCGTTTTTATATACATTTGTAATAACCTCAAGAATTAATCTTAGATCAACATCCTCTGAGTGAATACTGGCAAAAATGAATCAGACAAAACTGTTTACAGAGAATGTCCAGTCAAAGTCAAGATGAAATGGCTCTAAAATGCATTAATTTTAACCTTTAAAGCGATATCACAAAACTTAAAGCAACCTATTGATCAATGCAACACAAAATGAAGAGAAGCTTAAAACATTGTAATGCGCATAATGTCCTATCGGCGAGTATTTATAAGACTAGATATTGATATTTATCGCTGCCCTCGTAGAAGAAAGAGTGGAGAAATTAAATATGCACAATCTCAACACTAGATTTTGAGTTTTGAACTTAGCAAACATTGTACTGTTAAGTGTATCATTGTTATAATAAATCAAAAGTATTGCAAAGATTAAATAACTATTCACAATAACAACACACAGTACAATCCTTTCCCATCCTAGTCCTAACCATGAAAAATCGAATTATAAATTCTTTACTAGACATGGAAATGTCTGCAAATAATTTGGAAACTGAGCTACTCTTTAGTGACATTTCAGTCACAACTTTCCACAGATTACAACCCAATTACACCAGTGTTTGCTTTAAGTTTTAGTTTTTAACCTCATATAATTTAAACATCATTGCTTTTGTCATACCACAAAAATGTACAAATACACCTACTTCGGTGTTTATTTTATATATCGGTAAGGAGCGAAATTACAATTCTGATATAGTTAAGTTGCAATTAGCAAAATCATGGCATCAGTTTAACGTCAGTTTTACAGACGTTAAACAGACGTTTATATAAGTTCTAAACACATATTACATGTACACTGCTTCTGTCACATTTTTATGCCACTGGCAAAGTTAGGGGACTGCATTTTATGTCTTTATTTACAGAAAGAGGAAAGTCATCTTAACGTCTTATCTGCCATCTGTGTTGCGTAGTTGTATTAGCAGTGGCTGCGGAGATCGACGGCTAATGTTTTAAAGAGCATGGCTACAGAGTGACAGATCATTCCAGAGACAAGCAAGCACAACTCTGCTGTTTACCTGAGCTGCTAACCCAACTAAATATTTAAAGCAGTTCATTAAATCATCCGATGCGCTGACAATGTATTAAACAAATATGAGCTGTGCTTAAAAATAAAACAAATACATGTTTTAATCAAAGAATCAGTTCCTTTCTGGACGTTAAATATAACACCACTGATCAAAACAGCTAGCAGTTAGCCTCAACACAACCATTTGGGTGCATAAGAATTTAAATAAACTCTGTTGCAGGTTGTGTAACGCGAGTGGCATATAAGCGACCATAGCAAGTACGCAGTTTATGTTTAGATTACGACAAAGATAATCAGCTAAGTAGGTTGAGGTGAATGGTAAGCGGAACATCTCAGGAGGCTGTTAGCAGTGTTAGCATGCTAACGACTGTCACGTCGCTTACACCGAAGTGTATGAAAGCAAAAACAACCCCGTGGTGTTTTCCTTGACAGAGGTTTCGTCTACAATGTTCGTTTTATTACTAATACTCACGGGGAGCCGAGGAATAATCTCCAGTGAGCATCTGTGACAGAAGAACCGGCTTGTGCATGGAGAAGCTTCAGCCATCTTTAGTCTCTGCACAGTTAGAAAAAAGGAAGAACTACGGAGTGACGTGAAGGACAATGTTAACCACTGGCAAGGACGACCTTGCTAAAATGTGTATACGTATATGGAGCAGTTTAAACATATTTTTTTTTAGACAGTCAGTGGTTTCTATTTATGGTTATTTCATTATTATTTTTTTTTTTAAATAAAAGGCAAATTTATAATGCATTTCAACGTAATTTTTAGAAAGCATACTAACTCCAATCTGCAAAACGGAGTTTGCACGTCTATGCACTGAAAATGTCCACCAATGCCCCTCTGAAATAGCTGAAACTTTGTAAGAATGTATTGATAGTGTCTTTTAAGAATGATTTTGAAAGTCTTTCAGCAATTTTTCAACAGAATTTAGGACTTTTGCCGTGTTGCGCCAACATTTGCGCAAACTGTCGCATTTGAAATAAACTATTCCACCGTGTCTCTAACTATAATTAATTTCACGTTTGCCATGTTAAAAAAATAAATAAATGCGAGCTGTTGTATGTTGCATAATAGTTTAATGCAACATACAACACAGTGTGCATGCTCAGTGTGACCACATGGTGGTGCTGTTGTGCATTCGATGTGGGGTTGCAAGGTTGTTTTGATAGCCAGTTTCTGAAGAAAACACTACATCTCTATGTTTTGTTTTAACTTGTTTCATGGATGGAACTGTAGGAAATTCCAATCAAGATTTCGTGTCAGTTTTTTTCAACAAGTCACAATAATTAAAACATGTGTCTCACAGAAATTAGGAGTGGTAAATGTAGTAGCCCCTCAACAGACATGCACCACCACAGTGTGTTATCAGTGATTTCAGGTTTTCTCCCTGCAGGTTCTCTCTGCTGCATAGTCTCGCTTGAAGCCCAGAGGTGTGTTTATGCAATTTGGCACCACACAAGATTTATTTTGACAAGATACTTTTCCATTGGATCCCTGTCAACCTCTCCCAGAGCCCAAGGAGCATCCATCAATCTTTTGAAAGTTGTGCAGCATCTGTTTTGGAACAATACACCTAGTCAGAAATGGATGTGCATGTTGTCCTTGAGTATTTGACAGGAGGTATTCAAATTAATTTTTTATCAAGAATCAAACCTGAGCCAACAGCAAACAAGAAGCTTTGCACATGGGTTATATCCTTCACTGTTTCTGAGGGAGCCAGATTCTTTTTGGCATCTGTCTGATGGCTACGAGACAGCAATGAAGAGCTCAAAGATCACTTGGTTACATAAGATGAGCATGATAAAGTTATTCAGTTTTATTTCAGTTTGGGGTTTGGAGTTATTTTTAACTTTATAAATGAAAACTATCACCAATATATCTTAAAATTAACTATCCTATAACTGCGGGCTGACATCCAGAAACATGCCTCACAAATCTAGTGAGTTTTTGGCAGAACAGTTTGACAGAACATTGGAATTGTCATAAGACCCCTTTCCAGCCATTCAAGTTTCAAGAGCCTCCCACCCTGATTCCTATGGCCACAGGTCATTTCTCCATGATGCACCTTTTATTTTTTGCTAGTTTTTTATATTAATGCTGTGACAGTTTGTGCATATATTCACCTATACTTTTGATAATTTAATGCATTTTCTCTCCACATTATGTACCTACCTTTTGTTTGGCCTTTAGTACTTCAATCTGTTTATTGCAATTTTATGATAGACCAACACAAATTAGTTCAAAACTGTGAAAATGAAGGAAATTACGTGGTTTTCCAAAACCCATTTTACAAATTGTCACCTTCCTAAAATAATGACTTAAGTCATTTTTGCCAAATTGATTTTGGAGAATAAATAAATCAATTTTGGGAAAAAAATTACTTAGGCCATTATTTTAGAAAGGTGACGAAATTAGAAAATGAAAATACATTTGTTAGCTTCTTGGACATATATTTTGCACATCTAGAGACTGGAATGTTTCCTCTGCAAATGCAATGAGATTTAGGGAACATCACTTTTCACATCTTGACACAGATCCTCCTTGGTTGGATCCATGCATGTACTTTGACTTGACCATTCTAATCCATAAAAGTCACTTATTTAAACCATTCCATCGTGGAGCTTGATGAAGGTTTAGAATTGCTGTCCACTATCTTATTTCACCGGTTTGTCTCGTTCTCTGCATGCAAGTGGAAAACTACAAATATGATTTCTTATCACTTTCTTTTATCACTTTCTTCTGGCTGCTTTTCCAGGAGGCTAGATTTGTGGAGTGCACATGTATATATATGTATATATATATATATATATATATATATATATATATATATATATATAACCTATACTTGTTCTGCCAACATATTCTCACACCTGAGCCATGGATCTTGGCAAGTTGGTCACAAAGATGTCTTGGCAGCTTCTATGAATGATCATCTTCTTGCTCAGGCTGCCAGTTAAGATGGATTGCCTTACAAGGTTTGTTATGCCATGCCCTTTGTTGTTTTGGTTGATGAGTTGAGCATGCTTCAATGATGACATGTTGGAAGCTTGGAATGGTATTTCTTTTTTTACATAATCTTGCTTTAAAATGGCCAGCAACGCCCTTTCTTATCTGTTCCTTGCTGCCCCTATCTTCGTGATATTGTTTGCTAGTGTAAACATCCGCTGCAGTTGCATTCATACTGAAATAAAATTACATGCAGATGATATGTTTGTATTATTTAGGAGTCTCCTGGAGGTAACGGTTTGCTCTGGATTTTCTTTAAGGGTATCAGTGAAAAGGGCACATTACGCATTTTTCAGATTATTTGTAAAAAAACATTTTTGAAACGTGTATAAATTCTTGACTGAAATATCTAAAATTCATTAGAGTTGTGCAATCAAGAAAACATAAAAAAAAAAAAAGCTGTTTAAATATGTCCTTAAGAACGGCATCACATAGGAACAAAACATTTTTCTTTTTGGTCGGTTGAACGTTTTTATTTTCTTCTATCACTCATCCAGTTTTTCAAAAGAACATGTGTCAAGGTATGTGAGGTTTCTGGTTAATGTCGCTTCATTGGTTTCTCTCCTTATACATGTTAATTTCAGGGATTTCGATTACATTTCTTAAATAGTATTTTGATTGTGATTTGTTTTATACTTTCAACTTTTGCTTAGTTTCTTTTATGTGAAAAATAATTTTGATGCATTGAGGAATTGTGATCACTGTTCTCTTGCATCTTCTTATCAACCGTATGTATAAGATCTGAACAAAGCAACGCCAAGTGAATTTTCGATGAGAAGTCATACAAAAGATGACTTTAACCACTGTCTAAGCGACTTGCAAATTTGATTAAAATGTAAAAGGTAAAGTGCTGTCCACATAAAGATGTTAGTGCCATGTCCTGAAAAATAGTAATGGTACTTTTTTCTTCCACTCAAGTTTCCATTTGGTTATTGAGAAACCATTCAAAAGCGCAAGCCTCTTTAAATGTGCCTGAAAAGTTACTAGAATTGATTAAACAATCGAACTAAGCCAGAGTTTCAACATCTACTGTTGGGGAACTTTTTGATGTGACATGATGTGAATGTTTTAAAAAGTTTAGTTTTTAACATCTCTGTTTCATGTAATTTTCTCCCCTAAAGATCCAAACTGTACAAATTTGCTTTGAAGTCCAATCATGTTTTTGAGTGCAGAGACATTGGGTCCATGAAATAAATACACTTTCCATTGAGAAATTGTCTGGTATGAGTGGATTGCCATTTAAAAAAAATAAAATAAAATAAACAAAATAAAACAAAATCTGTCCTCTTGGAAGCAAAGAGGACAGATTGGAAGCATTGTCTGGAGGATAATCATCTGTTGCATGGCTGTCTTGGAACACATAATATGCTTCTGATAGAATACAGTAATGTCTGGCCGTGTCTGTGCGACAGAACTCACAGCGTAACCTAGTTAGGGCTTTAATGTGCTCTGTCCCGGTGTTGTGTCTGATTTGGCCATGTGGGAGCAACAAGGCTGCGTCTGTCCCATGGGGCTGAGATTAGAGGGCGGCTGATAGCCCTGAAGTCTGCTGTGTCTGTAAGCTTTTGTTCCCCTACGCCCAGTGCGTCACAGCCTCTCCTGTCGAATGCTCATTGTAGCAATGCAGTCTGGGGAGTGATTGGCTGTTGGTCTGGGAGAGAACATGTGGGAAGCAGCAAATGATTTGATCTGTCTGCTGTTTGAGAGACTTTTAAACTGGATTCTGGATGTAAGTAACAAACATTTTACAAACGAGTGCCAAAAGTGTGTTTGCATTCCCTTAGATTTTGAAAGTCTATGGCAAAATCTATTAAAGCTATTAAAATTTTTACAAGGTTGCAAAAAAAAAAATTTTGCAACTTTGTTGTCATGGATCTCATTCTGCTACCCTCCGAGGAGAGTAAAGTGTTGCAGACAGATATGCCGCAAGCGACACTGCTGCTTTTGTCACTGCAGACTTTTCCCAGACACTCCAGCCTGTGTTGCCCCATGCAGTTCCCTGTGGGCCCAGACTTACACTTACACAAACACTCACAGACACCCACTCACACGCATACATACACAATCTCGGCAATAACAGCCGCCTGCTGGAACTTCCTGGGCCTCTTCAGTCATGCATCACTTGTTTTGAGTCCAACCCAGGGGTCCCCAAAGTCGGTCCTCGAGGGCCGGCATCCTGCATGTTTTAGTTCTCTCCTTGGTGGTAGTGACAATCTTTTCAGAATCTCAATGTTCTTCTTAGGCCTCCTACGAGCCATCATTTGATCCAGGTGTGTTTAATCAGGGAGAGAACTAAAACATGCAGGATGCCGGCCCTCGAGGACCGACTTTGGGGACCCCTGGTCCAACCCATGGAAGACTCTCTCTCCCTTCAGACACTCTCTGTCTGAGGCCATGCGTCACAAGACCTGTGCATCACACACACACACACGCACACGCACAAGTAGGCTCCCAGCTCAAACAGCAAGAAAGCACGGGAAGATCAACACTGGTGAAGGTCAAAGCTGTTTTTAAGAAAATAAACTATTCACATCTATGGAGATGTATATCCTCGTACCAGAATCCCAGCAGGTATCCCCCCTGTAAGATGTTTTTCTACTCTACTTGTTTCCCCAGAACTAAATTCAATGGCATGGCACTGGAATCTAAATGTTTTGGATTACATCACTGAGCACCTAACAAAATATAGATGTTGTTGGAGGAACATCAGTGTACAATTATATACTTGGGTTGAGCCGCCTTTGTTGTAGTGGAGCGTTTGTGGTTACGCACTCCAGATGTTTCTGCAGCGCTTGACCTAATCTGCTTTCACTGACCCTTTGTTTCAATGACTTATAGTAAACCATATGATTGACTCTGTTTGTTATGCTGTCAGTGCTACAACTATGCACTGACAGCATAATTGTAGCACTGGCAGCATGTTGAAACATCTTAACATGTTTCAATGTTAATATTGAAACACCGAAACATGTTTCTACTGAGAACATGCTTCTCACTAGAAACTTGTTCAAGTCAGCCAGTTTGCTTAATATTCTTAGGATTGCAAAGACTTGTTCATATTTTCACCCACATTTTGTTAACTTTGTATGCATTTCCTCTTCGCATCATGTGCCTGACCTTTTGTTCGGCTTTTTAACCCAGACGTAAATCTCTTTAAAACATAAAAAAAAAACAAAAAAAAAAAAAACATAAAATATGCATAGCATGACATACCTTGGCAAAGATCAAATTTCTGTTGCATGGTTTCCATTCTCATTATCGCAAGATTTATAGATATTTCTTTAGGAATGTACAAAAGTGGAAACTATAATCACGTTCCACAGAATTTTAATCGAAAAACAGGAGACACAAAGTTGATAGATGCAGTGTCTGGCAAAAATATCCATAACATTTTTGTCAGATGATATTTTTTTCTTGATTATGAGTCTCCTGAAGGAAACGGTTTGCTCTGGATTTTGTTTAGGGGTATCAGAGTAAAGGGGACTGAATGCAAACGCACATTTTTCAGATTGTGTGTAAAAAAAATATTTTTGAAATGTGTGCAAATTCTTGATTAAAATACATTAAATTCATACAGGGTTGTGCAGCCAAAGAAAATGTGAATAATAAGGTGTTTATAAACATCCTTAAGACAGCATAACTGTACCACTGACAGCAAGCTGAAACATCTTATGTGTCTCAATGTTAAGATTGAAACACTGAAACACATTGAAGTCAGCCAGTAAACTTAGTATTCTTAGCATTGAGCTTAAAAAACACACAACATAGTTAGATTCACTTTGTTGCTCAAATCCAAATGAAACCATTTAGATTTTTTTCTGAAACCACTAAATGCAGTGGATCCCCAAGTGTCCACAATACATTTTAATGGTGTCACAAGAAATAATTTCAAAACCTTTTCCTTAATTAAATGTATGCCCTGTATAATTCAACTTTCTTAGAGAGATGAAATACATATAAGAATAACCTGCTTGTATAAGTGTACAGACTACCTTAGTATTACTTTGTTGATGTAGTTACTATGAGTCCATCAGCATTCCACATTTTCACTTGGCAATATTCTCCCACTGTAACTTGCAAAATTTATGTTATTCATTAGATTGTGAGGACATCTCTTGTCCAAAGCCTGCTTCAGGTAAAAAGAGAAAATCTATTGATTATTGATTTGGTTCTTGATTTCAAATAGACCATTCAAATATTTGAATTTTTTGCTGGTGAAGGTACTGTGATGCGATGCTGATGACACAAATCCTTCATCTTTCTAGCAGGTAATAGCAATCAGTTTTTAGGTCAAACTTATTGGTAGTTAGAACTTGATGAAACTCAACTTCCATTTGAAGAAGTGTAACCCCAGAAAATGAAGGTGCACCTTTATGTTTCACGTTAAGAGTTTACTTCCTTCCTGTTAGTTCAGCCATACAGAGAACACAGTACATTCTTGTCATCTGTTGAACACAAGCAGTGCTGGTTGGAAATGACGCAAAACAATCTTTCTGACCAATTTGAACCTTGTAAATTCGGCTTTGGAAAACCTCAAGGTTTTGTAACTTGGACCTGGGGTTCTCTAATTACTGATGACTGTCTTCACTTTACCAAAATAATCACACGGTACATAAACAGTTCTCTGTAATGTTTTTGTACCCTCCTGGCTGATATCTTTGCACAATGTACTGAACCAGATTTTCCGTTGTAGTTGTTTTATATTCATCGCTCTAACAGACTTGTTTGCTTTTCAGTTGAACTATACAGGATATGTGTCACATTTGAAAAGTAAAAAGTTAGAAAATTATCAATCCCAATCTCAGCCTTTCAAGTTTCAAGCACTTTGGAATTTTAACAAAGGTGGAAACTCCGTAATCCTCTGTATGTTCGACTTAACTGTGGAAACAAATTATTGAGGATTGTAATTGTGTGTTATAATCCATCTCTGCGTGATTCTCATTTTACATTGCAGAACACAAGAAGGCCTAGTAGCAGATAGTGAGGACATCTGAGAAGGTCATTGGAGTACACCTGTCCTCAGATCAACTCCTGGTTTGAAACACTGTCTGGTTTTGTTTAATGCTATTAGGTGTGCAATGAAATGACTACAAATTGAACTAATGGGATTTTGCTGATTCTTTTTCCGACATGAGTTCCAGACTTCTTGATAATTTAATAAATCGTAATTGGTAGCAACACGCAATATAACCTGACATGTTGCCCACAGAGTCTTTACTAAATACCTAAGAAATGCACAGCAATATTAACGCACAAAAAAATGGCATATACAGCTCTGGAAAAAAATTGTAAGAGCCCACAGCACTGAATCCCATTGAAAACCTCCTGGTAATTCCACTAAATATATATTTCTGAACTCCTCCTTAGTTAAAACCTTAGTATTGTTGTTTCTAAATGAGTATGAGCTTGTTTTCTTTGCATTATTTGAGATCTGAAAGCACTGCATAGTTTTTGTTACATTGACTATTTCTCATTTGCTGCAAATAAATATTTGCTTGGGATTTCAGAGACATGTCAGTAGTTCATAGCATAAAAGAACAATTTTCGTTTTACTCAAAAATATGCCTATCAAAAGTAAAATCAGAGAAACTGATCATTTAAAGTGTGTAGTCTTTCTGGGGCACCTCTGGAAACCTTGCTGGTACCAATTAGGTTAATCTATTATTACTTTGTTGGTAACCAGAAAATAATTCTGGTTTGGGCACTTTGTTGTTAGTTTTTGGTGTTAGAATGTTCAGGCATTCAGAACTTGGGGTATTGTTTTTGATGTAACAAAATTCAGTTCAGTTCATTTTATCTTTAGAACAATGTTTTTGTTGAACGCACGTGGGTTGATCTAAATTAAAACTCAATTCTCAACTTTAACTGAAAATTATTGATGAGATCATAAACACATCAACATAAAAGACTAAAGCTGAAGTGGAAAAATCCATTTGTTCATTCCACAATGATCACCAGCAGGCTTTTTCTATATGGCTTCTAATTTTCACAGAGGCCATGGGTACATGTTAAGCTGTTGATCCAAATGAAACTGAGTTTCAGATTTCCTGTCTTCTCCTCAGGTCATTTCAGGTGCATCACATGTTTACCATGTGAGTTGAAGTTACACAGCTACACAGTATAATTTACTCAAAGCTGGATGGCGACTAAAGTATTTCATTTTGACTAGGGTAAAAGTTTCGAATCTAACAAAGTAAGAGTTTTGTGCCATTTCTTGTCTTTCTTTCTCGTTCTTTGAAGACAATATTTGGTTTGAAGCATTACAAATGATCTGTCGCTACATGAGAATATTATGTAGCTGCTAATTTCTAGCAATGGACACTGTGCAAAACTGAAACTCATCATTTTGCAATTTGAATTAGTGTGTCTAACTACAGAGTAACAGATGTGCAGCACTGTGGTCTGCAAGGAAGGATACTACATAGGCCTTCTAAGTTTATTTGTGGTAAACCATTCTAATTGGGCTTGCCAAAGCTCTCCCAGTACTTTATCTAATTAGATTTTGTCCCACGTACTGTATGGCAGCTGCTAAAGCTATTTATTGGACAGAATCTGTTCAAATTCTTCTTAGCTAAATCTACAGCACTTACGGTAAAGCATGAAATCGCAAACATATTGTTCATGCAATGCCAAGATAATAAAATGTCCTTACATAAAGCCTTATAAAAAGAACATTTCTAGTATCTTGAACCACTTAACTTGACTTTTAATAATATGGCCATAGACTTGCACAATTCAAAACCTCAAAAAGGTCAGTTAAACTCAATTTGGAACATGTCTGGAAGGAAAGTGTTGATCAATTGTCAAAATTATATGGCTTATTTGATCCAAACTAAAGTTAATTTTATCGTCCTACTAGGTTGGTGCACAGGTAAGAAAGAGGCAAATTAATGCTCCTCAGGGGACACTCCAAAGAGCATTGTGTTAGACCAATAAGCAACATTTGCATTGCTGATTTGGGGTTGCTGTTGTTGTAAGCTGCATTTTCCTCAAGTTAGACCACACACAGAGGCCACACAGAGGCAGTCTCCCAAAGGACATTGTAAGGAAGTGAAACAAATCGTGGAGAATAGTATGGGACAATTAGCATTCTAAACAACTTCCCATTTCTCCTGATTAGTTTTTGTTTATCCAGCACTCCCCCAAAATATCATGTTTTTATTCAACCTGGCTGGATTTTACACCCTTGCTAAAGTCTGTGACAGAGTGAACTGACTCTGCGCTTAAGTGTCTGAAAAAATGTATTTGCTGTTGTTCTTTGATGTAGAATATCTGTCTCGGCGTTCAATCCGAGTCCCTGAAAGTGCGGACTTTCCTCCAATTAGTAATGTAACAGCATACCTATGCTGATCTGAGATCATAAAAAAATAATTTCCAAGAAACCCATAAAACGTCATGTGCAATATCATGAACTAGACTGAAGTGCCAACAGTTGTGTCAGCACAGTGATCAACTGTCAAAGGAAAATATTGAGCACATTTGGAAAATTACACGGCTTGCTCTGTAACATAGCAACACTGGAAAAATCATGTCCCCTGATGGAGTGATAGATCTGACATCTATTAGTTTCAGCTGTGGGACAGAGCTGTTTACAATCCGGTGGCGGGATCCAGAGGCTGGGTGGTCTCCGAAACACTCTCCAGAACTTGGTTTCATCACAACTCTGTTTGAGACGTAGGAGCTGACTGCTTACTGGAAGTAACGGCAGCAGGTCTTGGAGGAAATGATACCATGTGGACGTTGTTGAGAAAGAAACATATCAGAGAAGGATGATTGCACACTATTGAAATGTCAGAGTGGGCGTCACATGTGTTTTTAGGAATACAAACAACTCAGCCAGAGGTTGTGATGTAATGGTTGTGACTAATTCTATGATCATAGCAGGTGAGTCCTACAATCGCAGTTGCAACAAATGGCAAACAGACAACGTGAACTGTGCACACTCACAACCGTGCTTCTGTTGGAAGTGAGGCAGACCATAAACTGCAACATGCATAAGAAATGATCTAAAAAAAGGGTTCAAGTGGGCAGAGAATTCTTGAGGTCTTACACAGACTACAATTAAAATAGCTCTGAAATGGCTCAGCGGTTGATTGTTTGGTTGTGTGTTTACCACCTTTGGTGTAACAGAAACACATCCGTCAGAGGATATGGTAATTATCCACATGTTGTACCTGGTGAAGGCAATACATAGTCATGATGTGTTGGCAGCACGTGGTATTTCATTCTACTGATCAACATGTACCTGCAAGTCAGAGGTTGGATACAACAAGCTGCACTCTTATTGACTACCATGTTAAATATGAATAAAATGGCTTAAAGTAAATAAGGCATTATTTATTTATCATTTATTTTAATTATTTATGGCGTAGTTTCAAAAAAAAAAAAAAAAAAAAGAACAAATGTTGAGTACATTAATTGAATGAGAAAAATTCTCAGTGAGATTACTTATGGGACAATTGCTAATACCCCCTTATAAAGTCTCCTTTCCATAACCCTAATCTTTAGCTCCTTCCACAGTTTCTCCTTCCAGTATGAGGCAGGGAAATGGTTGGCACACTCCAATATACAATGCTGCTTTTAGTTGCAAGAAGGAAATTGATTCATCTAAAATAGAAATTAAAACTAAATCTGCCAGGGGTGTAACTATCTTTGGAAGAAAATAGTAGTACATACAGTGTACAATTAAAAGTGTACAATGTTTCAGGGCAAATCGACTGATCACCCCGGGATTAAATTTGATTTAATTTAGTTTATTCACATACTGTGGTTTCCCTCTAAGTGATCAAATCATTTTCAACTGAATTGCTTGAAAATGGAACAGATTGTCCTCCTTTTTCAGTCTCTTTCAGCACTGAGCATGCAGAGGTGAGTCTATCTTCATCAGTGCAGACCAAGCCCCTGCATACTGTAGCATGAGATCAAGTAATGTTAAAATTGGATTGCCAGCCTGATGTTGCTAGAGACCAAACATCAACATATGCTATTGTATCAGATGTATAGAAAGGCAATGCTGGAACAAATTCATGCACCAATGTGATTAATTTGGCCTTGAAACATGATGCATACTATTTTTCTGACAGTGTAACAAGGTTATTAGATTGATATTTTAGGCACACCCAATTTAGGCTTAATGTGAAATTGTGCAACACAAAAGACAAATGTGTGCAAAAGCTTCTGATGGTGTTTGTAGATTGTGGTACTCTTTGATCAATAAGCAATATTTACATTGTTGAATTTAGGTTGAGGTCTTTGCATGGTGAAGGTACTGTGATGCTGTGGGTCTGTGTCTAATTGTAAGATCTGAAAAGTAAGTTGGACTTTGAGTTTCTGGGACAAAATACATCATCATTGGGGCTTTTGGAAAAATAATTACTCAAAACATATACCCATATCAAACCAGAAGTGTTCAACCAGAAAAGAAAATCAACCCTTTTCATGGCCATCTCACTTTTCCATTAGAAAAATGAGAAATGAAGAGCAGTGTGTTGATCAGAAGAGAATATAATCCATGATTTAGGACAAGCTGAAGACTGTGCAAAAAGGATTGGTCAAAGATTTCTCACTATGTGCTCCCGACTTGTTAATATGTTAGGAGAGTAGACTAAGTGCGTTCTTATTGGCAAATGGGAGTTTGTAGAAATGGTTTGGCAGACCAGTGACTTAGTAAAAACAAAATGTTTTTGTTGTTGGAATGTGGAATGTTTTTATGTAACTGCAATTAAGCATTTATTTATTTTAAGGGTTTTAAAGACTTTAACCAAGTGTGCCAATAAGTGTGTGTAAAGCACTAAAAATACCCAGAGCTGCCTCAGCTTTTAATTTAATTTAAAGTTTATCTTACTGTAAGACGACAACCATTTTCATAATATGGCCCTCCAAAATTGACATATTTTTTTTATTCCAGAATGTGTTCATTTCAAATTCCTGTGGGGTTTTTACCCTTTAAACCGTAACGAAATAAAATTCCCTCTGGTTGGTGAATTTACTATGTGGATCATGGAGGAATTTATAGATGGTAAAGATGTCAGAAAAGCTGGCTTTTAAATGTGTTGAGTGCACGCTGCAGAGCACTACAGAAGAATGCAAAAATGGATGTGATCCATTTTGTATTGATCAGTCAAACAGTAATTTAGTCTTTAACAAAACAAGTATTTTGCAGCTTCAGGCAGAAGTTGTTCCCTGACCACAAAAATCCCCTGGGTCAGTCTGCAGTCATGTCTGCATGCCTGATGACAAAATTTCACCATTATGTTTGTGTTGTGTTACTGGCATTGAGCAGCTTTAGAAATATTATTCTGTCATAATGTATCAGTATGACAGAAAGATTTAAAAAAGAGGCAATCTCGTGTATTTTACAAGTGTACTGCAGCCCCTTGTTGGCATTGTGTTTTGCCCCTTTCGAGCTAACAAAACATCTAATTCCATTCCCAGTGTAATAAAAGGGTAGTTGGACAGGAATATAAACATCTCCCTAAAGTTGAACCAGATGCTGTTGAATGGGTTTGAGTGCAGGGAGAGTTAGGAGACAGAAAAACAAGGGAGGTACTGTACACAGGAAAGTGAGTCAGTACCCAGTCCTCGCCATGGAGAGAACAAAAAATTATTCCCAAGCTCCATTGCCCTGCATTCCCTCAAAGTCTAATCCAGAGCGAGGGGATATCCCTGAGGAGACAGGGCAGGAAAGCTGGATTAGATTCTCCACAGCCTCTCGCACGACGCCCTGACAGGCTTCTTGGAGAGTCGACTCAGCGACTGCACGCACAGGAGGCGAGTTGTAACCACTGCGCACATATGCTGGCAGCATATGGCGAGCCGTTGACGCTTGATCTCCTTCAGGGTGTGAGATTGGGCAGCATATGGCGAGCCGTTGACGCTTGATCTCCTTCAGGGTGTGAGATTGGGCTTGTGTGACTTAAAGATACGGAGTGCTATACAGAGTGCATTTCATGGCTATTCGTACTGTTCGAATGTTTCCATCTTCTGTCACATCACAACCACACGATCAAATGTGTGTAGGATTAAAAGATAAACCAACATAATGTGGTTGTAAAAAATAGGAAGTAGAATGAAGTGTTAAGAATAAGAATTACCTCAAGCTCATACAGACTGGATGATTGTGTTTGTGAACATCAACTTCCCCAAAACTTGCACTCGAATTTAGCTTCAGAACTTTGAGTGGACCGTTCAAACATATAAATGAGCTTTAATCAGAACCATTCCAGTGTAGCTCTGGCTCATTGTGTAGGGTATCAGGATGTGTGTGAGTGTTTGTGTTTTTCATGCGAGTGTGTGACCTGTCATGAGCAGAAATCTTTGCTTGGAGATGGCTTCCACCTGGTTCAGCCTGCACACGTTTGGTTGGTGTGGGTTCTTAAGGAGCTGACAGATGACCACTCAGCGGCTGACGCTTCACTGCCACTGGTAGAGAGTCAAGCTACTTCCAGAGTTTTTAAACAATTTACTGTTTTTATGATCTCCTTGTTCCATGACTCACCCTTCGTTTTTTACTCCTCACAGGCTGAATTCCCAGCGGTTCCTGGCCCATTGCTGACTCCAATTCTCTCTAAGATTCACCTACCTCTGTATCCTCAGTGCTCTGTGGTTGCCTTCCTCTACTCCACCACTTTCTGTCTTCCATTGCCTGCTCTCCAACTTACCCTGTTCAGGGAATAAATGGATCACTCGCTACCTAATTGGCACAAATTCCTTCACTGCAAGCGACCCCTCATTGAATTTTACCTTTCATTTCTTTGCACCATCAGCGTCGTCCTTCTTGGTCATCAACTATTCTCCATTCTTTCCTCCTTGAGAACTTTCTTGAACCAGAAGTTGAGCTCTCAATGTTTGAACATTTCTGCTCCAACTTGCAAAATAAGCTATTCTCTTTTAAGAACTGTTTTTGACTGTGATTCTGCAGGAAACTGCCAAATGTCATAACACAGGGTTGCTGTCACACTCAACAATAACAGCTCTGGTTTTCTACTGTCTCAAGCAGATTTTCTTCCCTTTACCACTGATCACGGCTGAAGAAAGGCATTGCCTGTGTTAAGGGAAATGTTAAGTGTTCATTTTCTGCCATACTTAGAGGTTTTGCTCATCGGCCATTTATATAGCGGCAATTCACAATACACATCATCTCAAAGCACTTTTACGAAAAAGCTAATTTTAGTTCAATCATACGTGCATTCTAAATGATCCTACATATCAAACTGGGCGTTAGGTTCAGTTCATTATTCAAATTAATTGAAAAAGTTTTCTCTCTAAGGAAACCCAGCAGAATTTTAGACCACTCTAAACCAAATATACTGTTTCCATTCAACACTCTCCCACCTGAGCTCTCGTTCTCTGCTTTTCTGATTATTGAGCTTCTTGACCAGTTAGTCAGTGTAGAGGGAAGACCATATCATGAAGGTATACAATTGTCCATGGTTTGATATGTTCAGTATGTCTAACATGTGTGATGTGTTTCTTGATCTTAACTGTTTTGTTTTTGTCGTAATCATCTAAAGAGTTCATTGAACAGCTGTATGTGTGCACTCTCTTTACCCATAAGTATTTGACCTTTGGAGGCAATTGATATAAGTTTATTTAGGGCTATTCGAGAAAACGTGCTGCATAATAACAGAATAGAATAGAATGGAATAGAATATAGGGATGCACAACATATCCCTATAAATTGTGCACAGTATATTATTATCAGCATTGGAATCATCTGATATTATTAATTTTTTTTTTACATATTTGTATCGGCCCGATAAAAAAAATGTGCCGATATGAACAACCAATATTTATTTTTATCTGTTTCTGGTTGGGGTTTTTCCAACAGTGTTGAAATATATATTGATTCATATTGATTATCGGCCATAACACTAATATAAATATTGGATATTGATATTGGCCCAAATTTTAGTATTTGTGCATCCATAATATAATATAATATAATATAATATAATATAATATAATATAATATAATATAATATAACATAACATAATATAATATAATATATGTGTATCAAACTTGTAAACTGTATTTGTAATGACAGCATGTATCCTTTTCCATCCTGTGTATAATTATGCTGTACTCTGTGATGGTCTGTCATATTAAATTCCAATAAAATACAGTGGGGTTTGTTGTTGTAACATAACAAACTCGGGAAAACACTGTATTTTCATACTTGCGGCCATTGTGCATTGTCAGAAGATACAAATAGAAACAAGATGTTCCTGTTTAAATACAAGACACTTGCTGATAAATCACAAACTTTATGCTTCTTTTAAATGTCAGTACAAAAATACAAAAATATGTTGTTGCAGTCATCATTCAGATTTCACAGTAGATACACAGGTACATACAGAAAAAGGCATATAGTTACAGAAAGATCATTAAAATGTTTCACAGCACCCATCAAGCACTGTTTAAAGCATTCTGCCATCTGCTTTGAGTTTAGAAGATTTAACTGGACCGTTCAGTGGTTCGTGTGGGTATGCGCAGGTTTACCAGTGTCAACAACAGCTGAAGACACTATATTCAGCTCTGCTGAATTGGCCCAATCTGTACGGCATTCCCAGACAAATTTAATTTTCTTCCAAGTCAGATGGCACTAATAGCAGTTTTTCTGTCAAGTCGGCACTTCAAAAAAAAGAGTCCAATCAAATCAAAATGGTAAAACAGCATCTGGGCAAATTTGCATGAACTCTAAAAATGCACTCGCGAAAATAAAGCCAAGCATTAAACAAAGTAGGTATTGTAAATGGCTAGGGCTTGTGGCAAAAAAAAAAGCAAAATAGGCTGGTAATTTTAGTCAGCAGCGGGTGGCCAATAGCTTGGACCTGGAGTAAGAATAACAGTGTGTGTGCTTGGAGGAGAGGAGGGGGCACTGGGGATGACTGTAATGACTGTTGAGGTTTCTTAAGGCTGAGTCTCTTCCTCCGCACACAAACTGAAGCTGAATTACATACAACGGCACTGCAGGTGTTTTTTTTTTTTGTTTTTTTAATTTTTCTGAAATGAAGCCACACTGACTGACCATCAAGTGGCATCACTTCTCTAAGCATATTGGCTCTGTCTTCAGCCACCACTATGGAAGATGGCCTGGGTGGAATGGGAACTATAAAATTATGTAAAGAAGGTGTGAGTATCAAAGCCCATGACAGCTAATGTACCTTTAACAAAAAACAATTAGCTTCCCCAAGGTTAAATGAATTAATTATTGGGATAAAATCATAAATAGAGTTTTATACCTTCTCCAATAAATAGTATTGGTAATCTATTTACAATATGCACACATCTCCCAAAGAGCTCATGCCAAGACACACATTTATCTGCCTCCCACAAAACAGGGATAACACAATGTGTGTCTTCCTACAATCTTTCTGTGCACAGTGAGGAGGTTGGAAGTGATTGTCAAACTCAAGAGGTCATCTTGGGAAGCTGGAGGTGTGAAATCTCGGTCGATCGACTCATATCCTGTGGGAGAAAGAAATTCTACACGGCGTTCTCCTCGCTGGCCCTGAATTTGTGAGAGTTCCGAGGTGGACCTGGAAGAAAAAGCCGAATCAGAATCGAAGTGGCTGCAGCTGTCACCTTATGTCCAAGGCAGCAGACACAGAGTCCGGGCCTTACTGTTGCAGTGACCATAGTGGCGGACTCCTATGGAGTGTCCGAGGAAGCAGGTGGCCCTGCGGAGGTGGCAGGCACTCTGATAGGTGATGTTGTCGTTGCCACAGATCTGTTGCTCGGATGTCAAGGGGCATGGTGAGGTGCGGCACATGACGCAGTGGGCGCTGTTGGTCTGGTCGGTCACACAGGTGTGGGTTCCCGGACACACAACATTGGAGCATGACTCTGGAAAGAGAAAAAGGAAAACGTTGGAACGTTGGAATTTGAGGGACAAACAAGTTTAAAAAGGATTCTGAAATCCTTTCAGATCTCCTTCAGATCTCAGACAGGGCTGGTTATTGGTACCACGGCTCACATGATCATGCTTCCAACTGTGGACATCTTATTGCTGCTAAAAGGCTGGCCAGTGCTTGCCTTTATTTAACTAAATTAATATAGAAAACTGGCAGTTATTAGCCTTCTGATCACAGTTTGCAAAAATGCTGAAATTGGGTTTAGTTAGGCTTCTTGAACCATCCCAGCCACCTGTAAACAACCTTAAAACATAATTAGGCATATTTATATGAATCTTAATACCATCTTTTTTTATCTGTATCAATACAAATTTACTTCAGCTGTCTGGTTACAAGACCGCCAACATTTCCCATCGTACTGTGATTAAATTTGTTCAGTGAGATGCAATAGAAAGTGTTATTATGACCAGAGTTTTATTCAACTCTTAGGATCATACAGCATAGTGCAACAGCTGGCTGAAGGAAGGCTGATTACACTTGATGCTTACAGAAATTACGCAATCAGATGTCCAGAAAAATCTAAACTAAAGACATCCCTAAAAGAATTAGAACAATGGTTGAAAGGTTTAGCCACCTAAAATATATTTTTCTCACAAGACAACCTTAGATAGAACAATTCATTTAAACTGAACTTGAAAGCGACCAGAATTTATTTTTTACAACTCGGTGCTTACAAGATGGGTTGAGACTCCACTTTTCCTCAACAGTCATGGCACAAGATGAAGAGATGCAGGAAAACGTGAATGAAATATTTTATAGTCTTTCTGTTGTATACAAATCTGAAGAAAGACTGTTGCATACGGAAATAAGTGAATCAGGAAGTAGAAATATTAATGTGTTTCAAAATTTCTAAATTGATTTATAGATGTAAAGATTGTCAATGTCACAGCAGAACGTCAAAACACCACACATGAAACTTCAAGATACTTTTCAGGGGTTAATTTGCTGCTTTTGCTTTCATCTAATAGGCAAATTTGAGAAAATGTAAATGAATGTTACACTGCATTCGTCTGATTCTGAAGATCAATACCTTAAATGATTTCAGCAGTTATCACAATAAGTCATGCGGTTCTGCTTTCGACATAAGGAATAAGATCATGTTTACAATTTTCGTGGAAGTCTTTAGTTTTCGAGACCCACTGATGATTTTGGACCTTTCTGCAAGATATTGCTTACTTTTGCACTCTCCCTGATACATGACTTCCAGGTCTGGGTGTCCCATGCAGCGAGCCATCAGCAGGGCACACTCATCCCGGTAAGACTTGCCGTCGCTGCCGCAGACGGCGTGCTTCCTGGGAATGTGAGAGCAGTTTGGAGAGCACACACACTGAGGCCTTCCCATTTTCATCTTGCAGACCTTCCCAGGACTGCATTTGACTCCCTCGCATGAGTCTAGGAGAAAAAAAAACAAAAAAAACACAATGTGATGTTGTTATATTAACAAGTCTGCAGACAAGGTGATGTTTTCATCCGAAAGTAAGTCCAAATGTGGGGCTTTCCCTGTCAGCGGGACAATTTTCGCCCCGCACAATATTTACAGTAACCACATCTCTTTATTGACTGCTGCACTCAAAGGTGTCTCGTCTGGTGGAATGTGAGGCCGGCGTGTTTTCATAACAGAACTATGTGCAGGGCTGCGCACAGACTGGCTCTGAGCTCCTGCAGGGAGACGGCGGGGGCTCTGAGGTAGACTGAGTTCAAATAGCTGTCAGAAAAGTTTACAGGCTGACAAATGAGGAAGCCCCCCAGGCTCTCCTAACACCCCATATAATGTCAGTGCACAGGAGGAGGTGCAACCCTATAGAATGCAGAGTCAGCATTAATCAAAGCATACAGGACTTTTCAGACTTTGAGGAGATCGGCTTGATAAGCTTCTGAGGTGCTCTGCAAAGAATCATGAACTTATTTCCTGTCGCTCGCTGGACCACTTCAGGGTTCAGTGTTCATCCAAAGCTCGGCTCTTGTTCTCAGGAACCCTCAGCTGTAACTTTTTAGTTGACTGAGATGTCGCGGCACATGATTATTTTGATGTACTTGTACTGAACCAACAGGTTTTTTGTTTATTCAGCACTTATGATACCAAATGTATTCCTCCTACGGTTTGATTCCCAGACGTTGGCTCAGAAACAGGAATTCCAGGCTGTGGGACTCCTTTTGTTGTTTGAAATATACTTATGTTACTGCAAAGTGGAGAGAAAATTCAGATAACAGTTTTTTTCTTATTCCCTAATAATTGGATTTTACATATATGCATGTGCCTGTGTGTGTGTGTATATACACATGTGTATATGTGTATATATATATATACATACATATATATTTAATTAAAAACTGTCCTAAAGTAAAATGTGCTTTTATACATTTGCAGGTGAATTCGTTATTACTGACATTTAACAGAGGCATGCGCAATCTAAAGCAAGTTAGCTGGAGCTGATGAGAGTAACGTTTGAAGTTTATGGGAACAGTAGGAGCCATCCAGGTCTGTATTTTGTTAAAGAGCCACATCGGGAACCAATTTCCAAAATTGGAAATAAAGCATTTTACAAAATACAAAATAAAGCATTTTAAATCACTAAAAGAGAGTTTTAGTAACTGAAATTCAATGTAGTTTATCTATCGCTGCCAGAATTGGCATAAAGCAATTTTTAGCTTTATTTTATATTTCAGCACTCATTATTAACTTATGTATATACATACATTTCAATGTATCTTTCATGTTCATTACGATGCTTCACATTTGTCTCAACACAGTTCTCCGAAGCAATTAATTCAGATAATTAATGTTAAACGAAAAATTCTTTTGTTTTCTGTTTTAGTAGCGACAGATTTAACGCGTCATGGATAATTTATTTACCTCTGCATGGTTTGCAGGAGACGATACCTAGGAAGCCCAGCAGGCTGACTTCATTCAGCGGCAGGCTGGTGTTGGACCACGCCGTGTCCAGGCGACCCCCATCACAGCACTCCTCTCTGCTCACCTCTCTCATCAGTACCATGTCACACCGGTGGTCTGGACCGTGCTGTAGCCAGCACATCCCCGCTGGAAATAGTTCATAAAGAGAGATGTTGTAAAAAGAAAAAACCCAAACATTTAAATTATTTTGCATGTAAAATGTGTATTCTGTATTATTAAATAACTTTCAATCTGTCAAAGGTGTAGTCTATGTTTTTCATGTTTTTGTCTTCTTTTTTTCTGTAGTTTTTATCTAGTACAATCTAAAAAATGACTTTGAGATGATATTAACAAACGGATATGCTTCTGTTTCTAACAGAAGCGTATCTTTTATCCCGAAAGACAGGTTCACTTAATAAAATATGTTTTCACAAGTTAAAAACAAAAAAACAGACTACTCACCATCAACCGGATTTCTTTCAATGTGACAGTGAGAGAGAATCACGGCCAAAGCAAATATCAAACACCGCATTGTCAAAAGAAAAACCTCTTTTGTAAGAAAAAAAAAAAAAAAAGTTTCTCCAAAAAAAAAAACACAAATATCAGAAAGCTTCAGCAAAAAGGCGAGATGTTCTTCTGATGAACAGAGTGGATTTAGAAAACTTCACCCAGCTTGTAGTTTCCCCTGAACTGAATGGATGTGTTGTGGATAAGTGATGTCGTTCCCCTTCTGTATAAATATTTAGCCCAGATGGAATTATGCTGCTGGGATGGGCGATCCTCTCAGCCAGTAATAAGCCAGGGCAGGACAATTTGACTCTGACTCAATTTCCAGAGTCGGGAAATGATCCATGCCCTTCATCTCCAGGCAGAGAGTACTTAGGCGACCTCACAAAACATTTTGATAACACATTAGACCCATTCAGGTCGAGAAAAAAAAGGGTTTTTTTTGTCTTTTTTCGGAAGTAATTTCAACCTTTGTGTGTTTCCGTGCATAATATGTAAAGGATTTCATGATTTTATTCTTGGCTGACTTCACAGGGTTATTTCTTTCTGTATGCCATTCTTCAATATTCTGTATTCCACCTTTATTTTCACGCTGCAGCTCAATTTTTATGGTGCCTTGCTAAAGTATGATTTAATACCTAAACTTGTCTTGTGACATTACAAGGCACTGGAGGGAAAAACACACATGGCTGCAATTTTTTTGTTTAAAATCTGAACATAGGAGAGATATTTGTACTCAACTCCCTTTACTCTAATATGTTTCACTAAAATCCAGTGGCTCAAAAAGTCACCTGTTTATGCCAAAAGCCCTCCTGTGATTTAGTCCTACTTTTTGCCATTTTTAAAGGGCTTAGAGGTTCTTTAGAGAACATTAACAAACAAATATCACAATGAAGACGAATGGACACAGCAGACAGATCAAAGATAAACATTAAAGAACAAGCAGAAAGCCAGAGTCACACTCACTAACAAGTCCTGTTTGTGGATATTCACTGACTTTGTGGAAAACTCAGACCTTGAGTTGGAAAACATGATTTTATCAGAAGAAAGCAATAAAAAACTGTTTGCCTAAGGGGGAAAACTTCTCTGCTCTTCATCACCATTACCATGAAACACAGTAATGGCAGTGTCATGAGGTGGGAATATTTTTGCTTATTACATTAGAAAATTTTGGCTAGAGTTAAAGGGAAGGTGGTTGGAGGCAAATAGAGGATAATTCTGAATAAACAAAACAAAAAAATCAGAAGAGGCTAAAACATCCCCAACAAATGCAGCCAGAACCACAATGCAATCAAGATAAGAGTGTATTTTTGGGTTAGGATGGTCTAGTCAAGTTCCTAATTCAAAAACTGACTGACAGTTCGTATCAAATCTGACTGAACTTGAGAAAAGGTACAACAGAAGGAAAGAGCAACAAAAGGTGGTTCTGTAAATTGTTTAGGCTGAATATGCATTTTTCTTGTCTTAGTTGGAAAAAAAAAAATCTGTATTACAACATGTGCTTTTCTTTCCACCTTTGTAATCATTCTGTTATTCTATCACAAAATGGTCCATATAAAACAAGGCTGAGGTTTGCACTCATAGCTGAATACATAGCGGTATAACTAAAAACTCACTTTGTCAGCTAAGTGTTGTCTCTGTCAGTATGGCTCTAATGCGGCTGTAAGAATAACAGTATCAGTTGAAGATGGTCTGCCATTGAACAAAAAAAAAACAAGCTAAACAAAAAAAAACAACTATGTTGGATAGTGCTTCTTTCCCATCATTTCCCATCATTGTCACATGTGGAGCACATGTGCAAACATTAAATATAGCGTATAATTTGCACCTGGGACGTGTTTAATTCAATCCATCTGTTGGAGCCTCACACAACAGGTGACTGAAAAATAATCTGTTTTATCATTGTGTATGAATATCTGCCCTGGACTTCCCTGCTCCTGCACTCGTTCACCTCCCAACTCTGCAGCGTGCAGTGATGACAAACTTATGTGAGTCTTGCCCATGTGTCTGTCACTGGTTTTAATTTTCTGCTTTTAATGCTCCCTTCTGATCTCCGCAGAGGCAAATGAAGGTAGCATATGGTGTAGTATCTGTGTTTGTGAATGATCTTGGCCTTCTTCAGAGGAAATCCCGGGGGAGGACAAAGGAATGCTGCCTGAGGTGGTGAGGACGGACGAAAAGACAGAGCGGTGAGCGAAGACTGTGGGTGGCCTGCTTCTTCTCTGGGTCTGCTCAGTTCATCATATGGTTTAGGTAATCTCTGTTAAGATGTACAAATTAATATAGCATGTTTTTTTTTGTTTTGTTTTGTTTGGCTCAACCTCAAAAGATAAGACTTTTTTTGAGACGGTGTCATGTGTCAGTTTGAAGCCATTTAAATATATTTAATTTGTAAGGCTCTATCAAGTAGCATTAAACACATCCAATACACTGCATCTCATATGTTAATGACAACGTTATAGGCTACGGTGACTGTGAAGAAAAAGGTCAAATTTACTGCTGCCATCTAGTGGAGGGGGCTATCATGCACAGCATCGAATCTCAGCGCATCAGCTGACGCCAGCAAGATATTTCCAGGACATAAAAAGAATATTAAAAAAATGTATAATTCAATAAATAATGTGTAGAAAAACATTGATAAATATATTCTTAATAATTAAAATACATTTTAACATATGCATAAGAATGTGTCAACATAATTTGAAAAGGGATACCTTAAAACATGTTGCTTGACAAATAAATAACAGAATTAGGTTGAGCATTATTAGGGTTAACACTTACTATATCTCTCTAATGGATGAAATATGAACGTCTGAGTTAAATTTGAAAACTTATATATATATATGCAAATGAGTTATTTAAAAAAGGACTTAGGATGTATGTGACCTGAATAAGAAAAAATGCATTACTCCCAACTGTAAAATAAGACGCACATATTTAGGTCACCATATTTTTCCAATAGTTGCAGGACTGTACTGATCCAAAAACAAAATAACTTACTGTGATATGCTGTGCATGTCAGTTCACCAAACTGAAGCTTAAGTACAGGTTACTTAGGAAAAGTAACCTGTACTGAATGCATTGTATGGATATATATTTAGACTTTCTGGTGCAAGGAGCAATTGGCATCAGTTTCCATTTCTCACATTACTGAGTTGAAACCGTAGATCACCAGTGCTAAACATACTTCATTTGCGTCTCTGAAGATTGTTCTCTGCTTCTTTGGATTTGGAGGGTTTCCCTCCTCTAGTTAGTTGGACCTACATATCCTACAGATGCTTTGAAGAGAAGGAAATGCATCTATTCCATCGAGTAAAGCCAATGGTCACATCCAAACAATGAAAATAGCCTCAGATGTACCTCTGCTTGTTCCAACAAATATGAAGATGTATTGGTCAACCAGATCAAGCTCTTTGTATGTATTAGACAAAATGCCTTTATCCCTTAGTTGACTGAAATTCTCCAGAGTCTGCTGCAGGCTTCGATCTTTCATTCTCATCTGGTGTTACATTGAAGAGTCTATTATTGTTTTCTGGATGTTGGATGTAGTAATCCTTAAAGTGCAGGTAACCCAGATTTCACAGGCATGGTGTTTGCAATTAATCTGAGACGAAGGCCATCCTCGAGTACAAGCATGGATAGGAAAAACACCATGTTGATCTGTAAAACAAATTCAATGCAGCAGTTGCCGTGGACATGTTTTGCGTCCCTTTCTAAAGAGCATAAAAAAACTGCGTTGTGAGCTGCATCATCAATGAGCTCTTCAGAAAACAGATACGTAAAGAAATCTACTCGATTTATCAGTAACGAACTCCCTCGCTGAATGAAAAGCAACTTTAAATATAACTCTGCCAGGGGTACAAATAATTTTGGGCTTAACTGTACATATTTGACACAAAATGAGGAAATGATATACACTGCAGTTTCATGGCATAGCACAGATATTTAGTTGCAGTACATCAAAAGGTCCACATGAGGGTGTTCAAACGACGTTTCTCAAATTCCATCCCTTGTTGCCAGGGTTTATCTTATGTAGCCTAAGACTTTTGTCTACAGTCTCTGAAAAATTATGTAAATTTTTTTTTTCTTTTTGTTTGATAAACACAACTCTTTTGTTCCTTTCTTGGACCTGATTCAATCCGATTTCTCCAACAGTGACATTTTTTCCACATTTGCATCTCATCTATTTGACATTTTCTTGCACTCCCCAGGGCTAATCAAGAATATAAAGCATTTGGTCTGTTTTTATAATTACTTTCGACAAGTCGGGGAAGCAGAAATTACATTTTCCTCATGTCTAGCCACTTGTTACCCATCCTAAGCCATGCTGTTCAGTACGTCACACAGCTAAACACAGTCGAGCAGTGGTAATTGTTCGCCTGCCCTACACTGGTTGAAAGCAGCTTCATCATCTATCCACTCAATTTACTCCTAATGTGTGTTACTGATTGAACCGGCAATGAGGGTTGGAAAAGTGACGAGGGCAGAAAGAGTCACCCCTTCAGTTGTTCTGCGTTCAACTTTCCTCCTCCTCCCCCTCCTCGTCCTCCTCTTTCTCTGCTTCCTTCCTGTGTTTAGTGTTGCAGACGTGAAGTCCCTTCAGCAGTTCATTAATGGGCATGGGTGATGTTGGTGCATGCTCCACTCATTTAAAAAGAAACCTACACCCTCTCACTTCACCTTTCTCCTTCCACCCACCCCCTTTCACCCCCCCCACACCCTCGTTTTCTGGTGTAACTTTTTCCGCACTGCCGAGGGCTATATGTACTCTCTCACTCCAGGACCAGAGCAGGACAATGATGCAGTCGTGACTACTGGTCTCCCTTAGAGGCTTTTGTTTGGTTCTGCCCCGAATCGCCCTTCTTCTCCCCAGTGTATATGGTAACAACCCCCAATGTTCATCTTTCCAAAGATGGCTCATGGGTTTGCATTCGTGAGGACTTGTGAAAGCTGTCAAGAGTGAACCTTTGAACTTGATAGACAAGCTGGCATCTCCTCAACATCTTCGCTTACTGAATATAGATAGACCTAAATAGTTATCATTAAAATTTTTATAGTGTGATCTCTCAGTTTAGACACAGATGTCTAATCTGCATGCTGATGTTGCAACTGAAGCCACATTTAAGATTTTTTGAGAATCCAAAAAAAAAAAAATCTGTGTCTCATAATAGCCTGATGAAAGCAACTAATTTGTCAGTAGCTTAAGTCATTAGTTATTAAATATTCAAGGCCAATAATTCCCTTTTTAAGATAAGTGGATGTGTGCTGCATGTGCAGGAAATGAGATTTTCTCTGAGAATGGATCTCTCTGTCCATCCAAATTAGAGCAGCATTGAAAAAGCTTTTTTTTGAGACCATTCGGATTGGTTGACATCAAGAAATTCTTATTTGGTACAGATTCATTATACAGAGAGTGATGTTTTTGTTTTATTGTTTTTGGGGTTTTTTTTGGCTAATTTTGATGAATATGGCTCAACACAATTCTGAAAATGACATATCTACAAACATTAAAACATTACAAAGGACAAATAAAAATGATTTTTAATACATAGATTATATTATTGTCTACTACACCATTGCAACCTCTGAACCTGATAGTTATGCATCAAGCAACCATTTATACCTTTTACAAAAAGGGAAGCCATATGAGGTAGTTTTTAAGGGAGCTGACTGTCATTTCAAATGAAAGTGAAGAAATCAAGATCCCTGATTTTGGAGTCTGACAAGTGGAAAGGAACAGGATCGAGAGTGCCTTAGGTTCAATTTGGGACTTGGAAATTAGCGACCTGCAAGTACAAATAGCGCACAGACTTTTCACTATCAATGTTCAGTCAGTATTAGCTTTAGAAACGTTAGCTTAACTAGAGCTCTGACGTTAAACAAGACCGGAGAGAAGTACAGGCAAAGGTTGAGCTGACTATCAGAGCCCTGCCCAAATGATCAATCTGTTGCTTTAAATGTCACCACATGACCTTGGAGACAAAAGTACCATCAATGAAATTAAAAACTCAAAAGCAACATGAAGGATTTTTTTTTTTACTAAAACATTCTTTGCATCAGGAACATTCCAGTTGCATAACAAACACATCTTCAGACATATTTCTTGCTACCCGGTATATCTTGTGATCGCAAGGCATTTGCCAACGACCATCTGCTGCCTTCACACTTCAAGCAACCTTATGTCGCCTTGAGATGTCACTTATAGAAACAGTGTTCGTCAGACCTCATTTAAAGCTGCCAGATTGCGTTGTGCTAATTGGTATTCAACTTGATACGATTGACTTACTGTAGGCAGCCAGTCACTTTGTACTGTAAGTCACCTACCTCAAATAGTGGTGCAAAATTACATAAGCAGTCTCAAAAGTCATGCTGAGATATAATAAACACAGATGAAGAAGTAGAAATGATGGGCAGAAAACACAAACACATCTTTCTTGCTGCCAAACGGCAATTAAAACTCGGAAACATATGTCTTTGTTAGAGGTAGAGCTTTGTCTCGCTCTTTCATAGACAAAACATTGCTGAAATTTCACTCTCGAAACTTCAACCAAACATTAAGTCCTAGCTAGAGTTTCAGGATGTCTGAACAGGATTTTAAAATCACACATCGCACTGCATGTGAATGTGATTATGCACATTCATGCTCATGCAAACCTAAAAAGTTTCATTTTTCAGAGACTGTAGTACATTAACACTTAATCATGGAGTTCTGCAAGGTTTTGTTCTTGGTCCAGTTTTATTGGTGCTTCACATGCTACTCATTTAACCTCTTACAACTGATGATATATTTGATCACTGCTATACAAATGATGTCCAGCTTTTTAAAACTTTTAAATCCCACTATTTTAAAAGTTTCTATCTGTTCCCAAATCAAGGCTTAAAGCTAAAAGCAACGCTCTGTAGCCTCTCTGCTTTGGAACGTTGTGAGCTTTTATTTATGTTCTGTGGCCCAAATGAACTTGTTCAAGAAGGAGCTGAGTGACAATAAACCTTGATGTATTTCTTCCCTAATTACTTTTCTCTTTACATATTTCCTGCTTAAGTTTTTTTTACTATTTGGCCTGGATTTTATCATTATGTCAAGAGTAGATATGTCACAACTGCAGATAAAAAATGTCCTCTCATATCACACTCTGCAAAGAACTCTGTGATAACTCTTATGTGAGTTTTGAAAATCTAGTTGTTTGCACAATTTTAGTAGTTCATCAGATTTCAACAATTCCCATCTTTAAGGTAAAAGAGTTATAAACGTCTCATCCAGCACTATGACCTATTTACATCACACTGGACCTGATACAAAATGTCATATTCCAACTTTCCAGCCTGTGTCTGCACGCTGGCCCTTTAAAGACTCTTGACTGCACAAGAGCAGCAGTTGCCATGGCCACAAATGACTGAAGTGTATCTGTTGCCAGTGCAATGCTGAAAGCTGTCAGAAACAGATAAATATAATAAAAACAAGGAGGTAGGGGGAGCTTTTATTCCCATTATTCTCTTTTCAGAATTGGGTTTTGTTTGACAGCTTAGATACTCTAATTCACTGCATTGGCCCGACAATAAATCAATCACAAAAACAAACAGATCTGTGAGTCTATAATCCATTCGCTGATATAATTTTCTGAACTTGTTGGCGAGAAAATGATTTCATTTGTACAGCTTTGTGACGTTTGCGTCCGTTTTTTTGTTTGCTTGTTGTTGCAGAACACTCTCTGACACCCTGATCAATGAGCTTCCTTTTTTCTTCTTCTCTGCTCGTCAACAAGCAAGAATTATTGCAGAGACTTAAATCAATTTGTCTGCCATATATAGAAGCCGTTTCCTTCCAGAGCGCGGCAGAAAGGATAACGATGGATGGTGATAAATGGCAGGTAGAAAAAAAAGGCTGAATGCTGTATAAATATTTAAACAAGCTAAAGGGCAGATGAGTGTTTAGAATTAATTACCCCTCTCAGAGTAAATATGGATGCTATGACCGACTTCATGAGCTAAAGAACCATGCTGGAGTCCATGCAGTATTAAAGAGCCTCACCTTTTGGAGTTTATCAGGTTCACTGGGCGAGGGATGGAGGCCTTTGTTGTTAAATCACTTCCTTCTGGAAATATTTTCCTTGAATACGAGACAATGAAATGTTTCTTTAAAAAAAAAAAAAAAGATAACAACTGGCCTCACTTTGGGGTCAGAAACAAGTCCAAAACAAAAGAGCACCGCGTATTATCACCGGCAAGCCAAAAAGCAGCCACTGAATGTTAGGTTCTTTTTATATACCAGCAGCTTGCATTGACACTTTTGTTTTAACCATCATGATTTTCCAAGATGGTGGTATGCTCCTTATTACCAAAGTAATTTGATCATTCCTTGTTGCTTGGATCAGCTTTATTTGATCCAAACAAGGGATTCAACATTAAATGTACATAAACATATATATATATATATATATATACATACATGTGTAAATCAATATCTGTCTTATAAAATAAACAAAGATGCACATATGTATGTATTTATATATTTAAATGTGATGTTTTCTTTTTAATACAGTGTTTGGAATACTGCAAATATTACAGTAGGCTAGCTGAGTACTCTGTAAAATGTTTATGGTGAACAAGAGTCTGGAGGAAGAAAGACAGAAAATTTTTTAAGCTAATTTGAATTATTTACTGATTTTGATACACTGCTTGACGATTAGGGTTAACTGGAAAGTACATATGACTTAAGTATGGTTTTGTAAAATGCTTTGTAATCTTGGACAGGCCACCAGTCCATCAAGGGTCCAATACAAAAACATTGGGACAAATCTGCAAGCATGCACACTTTCAGACATTATGGCAATGTAAAGTGAACATGTGTACGTCACGTGTGGACTGTGGAACCCAGAGAAAGTGCATCCATACTTAAAGAGAACATGTAAAATTCACATTAGAACAAACAGGATTGGCATCTTTAGGATAACATTACAAAATGTAGCTTTGAATATGCTTGAAGCATGTTAATAAGTCCATCAAAAAGATACTGTCATAACAATAATTTCCTGACTATTCAAATAGGACCATTTAACCAGACAAAAATAAGAATGGAACCCTGCTGAACACTGAAGGGGTAGGCACAGCAGGACAAGAGAGCAAAAGTCGTTCTGGTAAAATCCTTTTTTTAGTTCATTGCTGAGCTTGTACAAAGTCTTCCCATTAATTGCCTCTTTTAATGCTTTTTTTTTTTTTTTGTATAACAGCAGCGGTGGAGGTGGCGGAGTAAGATGAGCTGTTTAATGCTGGATAATGGGAGCAGATAGAAGAGCTCTTACCCTCAGGAAAGGGGGTGGTGTGGGGGGAGGGAGAGGGGAGAGTAATTTCTGGAAATAATGGATATTGACAATGGAGAAACAGAAATATAGTGGAGACGATAACAAGGCAGGAAAACATGGGCTGCGCATGTGACAGGAGCACAAAGGGTGCAATATTTCACATCAAATGCAGCTCCTTGTACGGTAAAATGGATGTATGTCCCACACACGCCGCTCTCTTCACCGCGCTCACACCTTCCATGCTTGTGCCCACTCATATGCACGTACGCCTTCACACAGTTTGGGTTTAAAAAAAGAGCTCCCTCACCCCACACACACACACACACACACCCCCACACCCACACACACACACACCCACGCACGCACGCACACACCCATGCAGTCACTGAAAGCTACATTCCCGATCCTCCAGAGACTCAGCTTGCATCATTCTGAGTTGTTACAAAACAAATGGCCCTTCCATCACTGAACATTACTCACACAGAGAGGATGCTGCTTATTGCATCTACCAGGTGCTTCTATGCAACCTGTGTGATAAGAGGAAAAAGCCACATCCACCTGGCATTGTTGGCTGATTCGCAGTCCAAACAGGAGTGAGCCACCTACTGAGGCCACATGGATGATGTCACTGACAGTAGATCCATCTGTTGTGAAATCACCTATTACAAGGTGTACATGTGAATCCCACTGCTTTTTTTTTTCTTCCTCAATTTGTTTATAGATTTCAAACACATCTGTCAAGTGTTGCGAAATATTATTTGTTTCTGTTTAATTTTGTTGCCACACCTGAATGCTTCTGACAGAAAAATGATTTGGATCGCGGTCGCCTTTGAGAGTTTTCTTTCACGTTACTGGAGAGTAACTTTTGAACTGGGCAGAGTTGTTTTAATTGATTCACATTTGAGAGCATGACCGGCCATTTTAAGGTCATGATGACGTCTCTGTCCTAGATTTAAACAGGCCGCACAAATTCACATCTCTGCAAATTCAGCTCCAAAAATGTGTTCATCGGTTCATGTTTATGCATATAGAAGTATCTCGACAAACAAATACAGATTAGCAGTTTGAATGATGCACAGAATTTCAAGTAGATTTTGATCTTCCTGAATGGCACTGTTAATATTCATGCGGCTGAGGCAGAAGAATCTGAGTGGCTGCCAGTTGTTTCCATCAAGCCCTAATTAGGGCCACAATAGAGTTGTAACCGTGTTTGTGTTTGAGTGCTTGCGTCACAACTACGCTGACTAAAATGTTTGACAAAAAAAAAAAAAAAAAGCCGGACAGTGGCCACGATCATATTTTTAATCGCGCATGCTTGAGTGTGTGTGTGTGAGACAGCTAGCATCTCCGTAACACACGCACCTGAGCATACTTATCCCACATATGACGATAAGTTGTGGATGTGTGATCTTCTTGTTCCTGCACGACTGTCAGAGCGGAGATTAGTCCCTTTTGTCTTGCTTGAAGAGCTTGAAAAACTGTTACATGAAGAAAGAATTTCAAATTTAGAAAATACAGAATAAACTTTTTTTTTTTTTTGGTATGGACTGATTTGCAAACATTTTATTTTTCTTATTTTCTTCCGGTGCTGTGAGGTGAGGGATGGAGAGGAGGAGGATGAGCGCCTTTCTGGGGAGAATGATGCCATTTGGCTTTGCATAACTGTGTGCTGGTGTGTAGATGTGCACACACAGTGTAGCCCAGCAGGGTGATGAGATAGAATGAATGAAAACAAAAAACTGTCAGACAACAGCGTCCTTGTCACGATAATAAAAAAACTAGGAAGCTTTATTGAAGATTTCATTCATTATGTGTCACATCTGTACATTTATAGATTTTTTGATTTGCGATAAAATCTCTGTGTTGAGTTTTTTAGATCCTCCTTTTTTAGATCCTCTGATAAATACAGACCAATGAACATGTTGAAATATTAGTGCAGGAAGAAGGTTTCAAAGAGGCTTTCATAACAAGAGCATGATCCCACCTTTTAAACTGACTATTACATAACAAATGCCTTACTCTATTTGAAGTGCTGAACCTGTAGTACACTTTTCAAATTTTAGACGGGTGAAAAAATAGAACATTCTATGAAGACCTTATCGATTCAAGTTCTCAAAATTTCTGTAAAACACGTATGTGGCATAAAAACGGCCAAGTGCAAAACACTTCTCAGATTTATAAGGTGAATGTATGGAGTGGGGTGATTTTTCTTAGACTGTCTATAGGAACCATATCATTCACTGCAGTTATTTCAACTAAAGGAATGTAAAAAACACAAAAAGAAAAAACAGTGACTGACTCTTTCTCTTTAAATGTAGTGATACAATGTTGTGATTTTATATTTTATGTACTCCATATGCTATTTATTTTGCTTAGTAGCTACTGGGAAAAGTTTTGAATAAAACTTTAATCTCACCTAATGTTGGTACACTACAGGATGCAATATGATGCTGTCGCTGTGGCAGTAGCAAAAGGCCTGAAGAGAGATTTGCAGGCTGACTAACAGAAGGTGCTAGCAGCGCTCAATATGTCACTGTCTCTTGTTTGGTTAATTGCAGCATGGTGCCGGTGTCAACCTTTCAGCAAGCCAAAATTCACTCGTAAACACATACTCACACACCCATGGACACATTCCCACACAAGCATCCCACGGCAATGAACATATCAGTCGATCACGACTGAATCACGATGTGTTATCTCACGGCTAGTTTCGGTGCTTATAGGTCTCATTTTGATAGCAAAAGCTTTGGACGGTCAAAGTCACCGGAATATAACAAAACAGCTCTACAGATCATTATGTTACAGGAAAATAGAAAACACTAAGTTCATTGAAGCCTACAGATCAACAGAACAAGCTGATAGCTAAGGGTTAAAAATATCAAATTTGACTTCATGTTTAAAGTGTCAAAACAAGTCAAATATTTAATCTATTTACCGGACTTTCAAACTGCGAGGCCTGTTAATCTGACAGCTGTGTGAACATGCGAAAGAGCAGCTGAATGTCACAGGAATCCTGGAGGATCAATGAACAACAGGGAATTTGTGACGGGAAAGGAAGCAAAGAGATCAGGTTCGTCTTATTCAGGTCACAGCTTCCTGTATTACTAGGGATGAAAAGCAGTCATTTTTTTCAATTCAATTCTGTGGCTTTCGCTTGCATATAGTGTATTTTTACAGTGCGTATAAAGTGGTGGTTGTTTTAGTTTTTCAGATTTCCTTTTCTAATTGGTGTAAAACAACTTTGTACTTCCTCCCACTCTCTCTGCATTGACTACTGGGTGAGTCAAATGTGATGACTAAAGGCCACGGAGCGGTAGTCACCTCCGAACTTCAATCATGCCCCTTCAATCACAGACACAGACACTGCCGGCAGAAGGAAGCTGAAGAAAATGTCCTTTTTTGTTTTGTTTTTTTGTTTTTTTCATTTGATCTTCCTCTCTCTGCTCTACAGAACACAAAAAAAGATAAATTGTCTTTTGAGTCTAGGGGGAAATTATATCTATTTATTTATGAGCTTATCTTCCGTAATTGTGTTACTCTTTGATTTGGAACATTTTTATTTTTTATTTTTTTGCTGCGGAGGAGCTTAATGAGCTGCCTTGAACTGAGAATGTGTCCACACAGGACCCAATTAAGTGGAGTATAAAGACCATCATTCTTCTCTCCCCTCGCTTGTGTGTTTGGTGTTCTTGTCGCCTCCTGAGTGGAAGGACGTGGGGAGGGACAAGGTTAGATTCATTTTCACTTGCCACCTAATTGCAGGTTAAATATGTCAGGCTAATGCTTATGCATGGTGGGATGTTAAATCAACTCTTTTCACATCCAGATTCAAGACACACGTACGGTACTGTGAATAGGGCCTTCCCCCTTACAAATGTATTCTGTTATTGCTACTTAGCTGCAATCAAATGTTTCAGATAAAGCTAATTTTACTGTAAATCAAAATGCAAGTGGGGGGGGAAAGAATTATCCCAACTCCTGTTCGCAAATCCTGCGGCAAACATTCATTTCTCAATCTAAAAGTAATCAAAAACAATTGAAGAACCAAATCTTTGTCATTAATTGGTCTCTAAAGGGTTACAAGGCTTTTTTCTAGGGGAATCCAAAAAGGAAAAGTGATTATTGACTATGGGAGGAAATGAACTACGATAAAGCCAACAAAGCGTTTTTAAAGTAAAAGAGTATTATATTAGTATTTTAATATGGTGGGAGCATGATGGTCTGGGGCTGCTTTGCTTCTCTAAGTGATGAAACCATAAATTCTGCTCTCTAGCAGAAAACCCAGAAGGTGCCATGTGAGTGGGCAATCTATCATTTTGTGAACTTTATCTTAACCCCTCTAGTCACATGCAGAGGGAGAACGGTCCAAAGCCAAACAGGAAGCCCTCATTTTTGAACGGCTCAACTAATGTTGTTGAAGGGTCTGAAGTAGCCAATTCAAAGGTTTGACTGTGATGCTGTAGCATTCCCTGAAATATACTGGTCATGCTGGAAGCCCCTTAACAGTGGCTGGATTAAAACAGTTCTGCAAAAGAGTGATCTAAAAAAAAGAAAAGAAAAAATAAAGGAAAACCTCATTTCTGGTTATAGAAGCAGTTTATCTTTATATACAATTGGTTAACTTTAGCTTAAACAAGAAAATAATCATTTGAAAACTACTTTTTGTATTTATTCAGGTTGTCTTTGACATTGTAACATGTTGGGGAATGGATGGACGGAGTCCCCATGATGCTTTGCAGATTGTTGTATCCACTCACTACTTAATTATGTTCCGTTTGACCTAATTGCTACAACTGAGTGTTGGTTCAGTATCCTAGCTGCTCTTTTCATTTACTTTGAAGTTAGATAGTCACACATTTCTGACAGGGTGGAAATTGCATCGTAAGACGTATGTTCATTTTCATCCCCATCCTTTTTGCTTGGCTATATTTTGTTGAATGCTCGTTCAATAGAATGAAGTCAATAAAGTAGCACCTCTGCTCAAAAAGCATTTCTCTTCACTTCATTATTGCTGCTTTGAATGCAAGCATGCCACAACATAAAATCTGGTTTTTACCAAGAGGAATTATTTATTCTTGAGACATTTCACCGTAACAACAAAAGTAAAATCATACATACTTTTGTGTTCAATAAAGAAACATGTTGAAGCAATCATGTATTTTATTTTTTTTCCCCCTTTCGGCAAAAGATGCGACAAACAACCATTGTCAACAGTGCAAGGTGCCTTTGGTCATTTTACCAAGACAGAGTGAGAAACCTTAAAAAAATGAAATAAATAAACTTCGTAGAAATGAACAACAATTACATCTGGATCTCATGAAAGTGAGGGAACTGGAAGTGGCCGATCTTCGAACCAAATGAAATCCAAATGGGGATTCAGTTTGGTGGTCAGAGGCCAGACATTACCACTTTTTACCAACAGGAATTATTTATTAAAGTCCTTCTAAACTCCCACAGACAAATTCATCCACTCCGGTGGAGAAGAAGGTGCCGCTGGCTTCTATACTGCAGTGTTGCTGAGACACACACACATACACACTCTGTAATGGGGCTGCAAGCTTGTTTTTTTTTATTGCTCTTTTTTTCTTTTTTTTAAAGGCTTTTATGCTTGTTGTGTGCACCATGCTCTGGCCTCCACCTCTCCCTCCCCCCCTTTTCTCCTAGTGATTTCCATAAATGTACATTTCTCCCCCTTCAGCCACCTTTTCGACAAGTTGTTGAAATCGCACATTAGAGGAGAGGAGAGGAGAGTGTGTCTTTGGGTTGCTGTGGCAACAGGGTGAGTCATTCTACTGCAGTCAGTTTAGTCACACTTACACCGACTGTATGTTTCCCTCTCTTCCCGTTCTTTCCATCCTACCGTCCCTATGGCTTCCTGTCCTTCACACACAAGCCAACACACTCATTGTAAATTTTTTCCCCTTAGTATGTATTTATGTCACACATCGAGGGTAAAAGCTGGCTCAAGTTTCATCTTCTGATTAGTATTATAAATTTTCTACATCTCCGTGCAAAGAACGAGACAGCTGCTGTCTTGAGATCAATTGAGCGCGTGTGCGTTTGTGATGTGTGCAAGCGAGCGATGATAAGGGCGATCGGAATATCGCTGCTCTCCCTTTGATTACTTATTTATGGAGAAGGCTAATCAGTAAACCCGGAGTTGAGAAGCACGCTGTGAAAGAGACGGGGAGGCGTGAGAGGAGATGAGGGAGGCACTGAGAGGCAGGGGGGCACCTAACACTCAATCTCTTTCCAACAACACTTGTTAGCTCTGATTAAAAGAGAATAATTTTAAAGTTGATTTTTTTTTTCTTTCTCTCCTGCTTTTTCTTTTCTGTTTGATTAACACTGCGAGTCTTTGCTTCCTGTTCGCCCATTAAAGGACGATGCACATTTACAGCTCGCATGTCAGCTCTACACCTCTGCCTTTGGGAGTGAATCATCAGACAACTCACTGTTGCTTAATTGTCACAGAGCTTGGATAGTGTTTTTGCTATCATGAGGGAGTGAAAAATACCCCTTGCAGCTCACACCTGCCACAGCTTTAGATTGAAGAATCGGAAATTAGTTTCAGCAGCAGAATCAGTATCGTGGCTAAATGTCCAGAGTTACTGTTTTCTAAGCTACATGGAAGAAAAGTGATGATGAGACTAAAATGTGTAGCGCAACTTTAACTCAGTCAGTCCAACATGTTTAAAGAAAATCACAAAGGGATATAACAAAAGCGGCTTGGCATGTGGTGAACAGAAGCTCCCCTTCAGCCAGCTGGAGAGTGGTTGAGTGCAGATGTGACGAAATACACGTCTGATTGATTGGGACTTTGCCTCACCAAACTCCCAATCAAGTAAATGCACATGAGCTATAAAGGGGAACACATGGAAACACACTTGTTTCCTCCCTACACTCAAGTGAACAGCTAATCAGAATAGAGAAGTTAAAAACACCTCTAAAATCAGAGAATTCACAACGTTTCTCTCACCGTAGGGGTAATAATATCTGTAAATCTGGATGGTCAAGATTGTGAAGAATTTCTAAGTCATACTATGAAATCAAGTTACAACTAAGGTGTGAACAGCCGTACTATGCAGCCTTCTGTTGCCAAACATTTCAGTTATGAATAAAGGCCCATTTTCAGTTTTTACTGTCCAGTTGAAAACTGCCTCAGACGATGTCGTCAAGCAGTACTAGGACTTTACGAAGCCCAGTTCATACCTTTATCACACCAATGTGCTAATTATAGTAGTTTCAGAAAACAAATATAAAGAGAGCCCGTTATAGATACATCCATTTAGTTGTTATTAATATTATTAATACAATTAATACTTTGGGTATTAATTGGGTCACTGTTTTGATCGTTTCTTTTTTCTATTCCTCATTTCTTATTTGTATCACTTGTGTATTTGACTTGTTTCCTTAGAGTAGTATTCATTCTGTTTGTTAGATTCAGGTTTTCCTTTTGCTTAACCATACAGGCTGCCTTCCTTCTGACCTGTCTTATCTTTTCACCTCCCCTCCCAGCTATTTTCCATCTCCTACTTTTTCCCTCTGCCTTCATTCTCCCTCAGTTGCTCTCTACTTTCCCCCGATCAGTCCTTCTGGTCCTCGTGTCGCTCTCCACTCTTTCAGTATACATAGCCTCCCCCCCACCGCCATTTTCATTTCTCATATAAGCATCTCCTCTCTATTTCATGAATATTTGTGCTTTTTGATGAGCCAGATTCCTGTCTGCATTTTGAGCTGAAATCAGCTCCACCAAAAGTAATACTTAGAAGAAGCAAACTTTGCTTTATATTCTAGTGTTTCTCTTCCATCCCCTAACCTTTCTTGAAGTTTTTGGTTTGCAATACTATTTTCCCTTGAAACCCAGGACTTGGACACTGCCCAATGGGTCTCACAGGCAGATGGTGGGTGGCAGTATAGCACAGTTCCTACCACCCACATCTTGCACAAAGAGCCCTGTTCCTCCCGTTCTGGCAGAAGGAGATAGAAACCAGTCAAAAACGACACAAGAACAAGACAACAGCACAAAAAACAAAAGCAATGGAAGCCAAGGTCTGGCACGTTAGATAATATCTGAAATGCAGGCTATGCTGTCATAAATCTAAAGACCGCTCAAAGTGCATTAAAACTAGAATCACATTCTCTCAGCTGGTCTGCAAATCGGGGTAAGATCACAAGTTTACTCCATATAAACATAGAGCAGGGGTCTACAACCTCAGACTCTTTGGAGAATCCAATTACAGATGCAAAATTTTTGAAATCTTTCCGCAATTTATTACACAAAATTTGCTTTTAATATCTACAATACATTTTTTAAAGTAACTTCAAACCGTGCTGCCCATCCTTCTTTTTTATCTATACTTGTAGAAACAGCTCCCCTCATTCTACAATTTGTTTTATTTCGCAATGGAGAATTAATTTTGTTCTAAAATCCAAATTTTTGTTAGATTTTAGCATTTAGATAAATGTGGCAATCCAAAGGAAGAGAAAAGCCAAGAAGGAAAATTGAGCCTGATAATTACTGAGAACTCAAAGATGAGAAGCCATGGGAAGTCCCAGTATCAGTACTGTCAATGATCAGTGACACTACTGGGGCGATGCTACAGACAACTTCTGACATCTCAGTCCAGAGGACTGAAGCATTAGGAATAGTAAAAAAACAAAAGAGCGCTTACAATCCAGGTTGTTTGAAATTGGTAGTCTATGCTGCTAATAACAGCAAAATTGGTAACATCTACAGTAGAGTTAACCAATAGTTTTGCTAATGCCAGTTATAGTTATACCTCAGTCCAGCCACTTATGGTATGGGTTTAAGTAATTATTGGCACATAATGTGACATTTTTCACTTGGTGTGATGGTTTTGGGCAATCAGAAAGACACCGGAATCCATCCTAGGATGACTACTGTTTTGTAAGTTGAGGCACTATGACAATGCATATGTTGAGCATTGGCATGACTGACCACACAGCCTTCCAAGCCCACGATTTGACCCCTAATAAACTCTGTCGAGTGCTTATAGCAATCTGTCTAGCAGGCATGCTCTGCATCTGATGACCTTGTCTCATCATTTTGCCTGTCAGTTGCTCTTGTTAACTGCGACTCATCATGACGATGCTTATGCCCTCTGGCGTCCATTGTAGACATGCAATTTTTTTGTTGAAGCTGAAATAAAAATTAAGTGACGATTGCAGGTTAGACCTTAAATTAGTCAATTTGACAAAAAGAAGGTTGAAGATGATATTTACAGGTAGGTTATGTAAGTTTTTTAAAAGTACATTTGCCGATACCATGTCCTTTTCAGCCACTCTTGCTCTGTCTTATGCGGACATGTTTTGTTATTTTGATAATGTCGATAATTTGAGACGTAACTTTCCAGTCATGTCCCTGTGGTCGCGTAGATACTTTCAGTTTAATGCCTCAAGATGGAGTGAGTCACTCATCTTCACCTCAGTGCTGACCCACGCATCACCCCAAGTTGCCCGAGGTAGAGTGAAGTGATTGACATGGTCATAACAACCACACACACACGGGAAGATGTCTTTAAGGAAATGCGAACACATTGCTCGATAAATATTGCTTTGGGTGTCTCTTGGCCTTTGAAAACAATTTTAAATATTACCCTGAAGTGTCTCAAAATCTGATTGAGATCCTATGCTAAGCATGAGACAAATTGCCACAGCTAAATTCAAGACATTCTACAGGCGAGTTGATGAATAAATAACCCTGTAGTGTTTGGAATAATGTCTGAATATGTGTGGGTGTATTTTTGTCTTCCAGCTCGTGAAGCATAACTGCTGTAGCAAAAAGCCTGAAAGCTTTAGTCTGTATATCACATCACAAGCAAAAGCTGGCAGGGGGTGGGGGTCTGGGGGTTGCTCCATCTCCACATAGGTAGGCGGAGGGAGGGGTGGGGATGCACAATGAAGAGCTGAATGACGCAGCCAAGAAAGGAAAGGGCGGGACGCATGGAGCAGAATCCCCAACAAGGAGATGAGGAAGAGGAGTAGGAGGAGTAGGAGGAGGAGGTGGAGAAGAAGAAGCGTAGGCAGACTGCGTGGGAAGGAGATGCTGCATAATCAGCTTTCTAGGGCTTTCTCCTGCTCTCCTCTTTACGCCCCTCACTCTTTTTTGAGTAGCCGATTCGTCTCTGTCAACCCTTTCCTTTTTAAATGACCGTCTCTCTTCTCTTTTAATTTTTCACGTTTCCTCTACATTCGCTGTTCCCCCCGCCCCAGAATGACTCATTTAGCAACACCAATTCAGGTGTTTGACATATGACACTTTGTCTTGAAATTCACACTTTGGAAATTCATTAAAAAAAAAAAAGCAAAGTTAATTTTAAGTAGTCTGCTTGTGTCTTCAGACATGACACCTCATGCTAACTATTTATGTAAGCTGGAAACTAATACAGAAACAGTAGGAGCAGTAGTTTGTCTGTATGCATTTCCCCAGTCCAATTCACAAAATAAATCTTTTTATAGCTTTATGGCCATCTAACATTCGGGTCTTCTCAGTCAATCCTATTTCACACTCATCAGCTTTTGGCGTCACGTTAAATTAGCTTCACATAATGAGAGAGAAACTGAGGAGTCGACTGATCATGAGCAAAGAGTAGCCCGATGACTCATCGGCATCTCTTACGCGTTCAAACCGCGCCTGGTGCTGCTCCTCTAAAAGGCAATCTGGAGCTTGGGAGGAGAGAGGCAGGGGAATGTGTGGGTGGAGGGGGAAGCGGAGGAGCAGGTGGTGATCGTGGTAAAGGGAAGCGATGAGGCGAGAGAGAGAGAGAAAGAAAAGGAGAGACGGGGTTTTCCTATCAGAAGCATCCCCTGAATACTGAGTAACTCCACAACAGATCAGGTGGAGCAGGTTGGGAGATGGAGGAGAGTCGGAAGGGATTGCAGAGGTGTTCATTCATGTGTGTTGGGCAGACTTAAAATGTGCAACTCGTGGGTGGGTATGTGAACAAATGGTACTAAAAAGTCCATGGCTATTTGAGGTCCGAGACTCTATGTGTACATGTAATTGTGAATGAAGAACTCCTACTTAAAGGGACCGATCCATTAAGAAATCTGGGTTCACATTGTTAAAAACTGCTGAGCAATGACTGACCCAGTTTTGGGGTTTCTTGTCTGAGTTTAAATCTCTGTTACGTTACATTAAAAAAAAAAAAAAAACTGTCATTGGACATTATAAATCTCATAAGGTCTTATTTTCAAGACCAAGATGATCTAAAGATGCGTATAAAACAATGTACTACAACAGACAATTGTCATTGCAGTTCGTTCAACAAGTTTGAAAAAGTGAAAACAAAGACAGTAACAATCAAGCACTGAGAACATGCAACAGTCACTCAGTAATGATCATTTGAAGTGTGGACTGTAAAACTTAACCCACTTAGCCAAAGACTACAGTATTTAATGGTTGGTAAAAAGTTTGTGTCCATGACAAATAGTGTTCAACAGCTGCAAGGAACCATCAGGGGTGTTTATATACATTTTGTTGCCATAATTACTGTGAGGTAAGAAGCTGGCCCTGAAAAGTTGTTTCTTCAAATATGTATTTTTCTTATTTCCATAATAAAAGAAGTACAATTTCTATTTTTCTTATGTCTGTAACTTATGTCAGACACAAGATGTTCAATGTGAGACTCTTAATATGTTTAATATTCATGATCATGATTTAGTAAGGGCAGATTGTGCAGAAATAATAGTAGTAATAGTAGCCAGGATCCTTTTTTGGTTTAAATTCTGTCTATAATTTCTATGTCAGACAGGAATGCAGCTTTCCTGTCAGTAAACAACTGTGTCATCTGCATACAGATGGAGAGATCCAGACTTAAATTATATACATTGTTAAAAATTATTGACCCAATACAGAGCTTTGTTTACACCTTATGAGGAACTATGCAAAGAATTTCATGGAACGGATATATTTTTGTGTCACAGATTTAACTTTTACATCCTTATAAGAATAATATTTGCACACAGATTTTTGCTATTGCCACCAACTGACCAAAATTTAGGCATATACGAAATCCAGGGCTGTAATACACAGATCGAAGAGAAGGTTCTGATCATTTAATAAAATCTGACTTGCTTGAGAGAAGAGGGAACAGCTAATTTAGTTTGCATTATTAGATAACACGATATTGAAGGAAAGAAAATGACCATCATCTTCACTATTCATATCTTTCTTTTCTTTTTTTTTTTTTTTCCTTGTAGGTTCAATAGAAGTTATTCCTCATTCCACACTCTGATGATGACAATGATGACGTCTCCACACATAGCGAAGGACAAACCAATTCGGTTTTGCCACTGGCTGCCTGCCGATGTGTCAGCCCCGGTTACTAGCTGGCAGACAATGGTGACTGTGGCGGAGGTAAGCCTTGGTGTGATGCAAAACGATGAAATGAAATCACACAGAAGGCTGTGGCTGTAGCTGTCTCCCTCTTTCAGGAAAGATTAATGTCGGACTCCCCGAAGCCTTTCATCCACCTCCACTTTTAATGAATGAATGTAGCTTTTAGTCGTCTGCTCTTTTCATCCTGCTGTCCGTCAGGATGTAATACAAAGCAATGTTTGAAACCAGGGAGCTGACAGCTATTTTGCAAAGAATAAAATATTTCTTGTTATAGCAACTGTGTTATAAACGAGCTGCATGTATTTGTACAGCCAGAGGCAGATAGGTATAGATTTCAAGTCAGTGGGAAAGTGTAATTTTCTATTCTTTCAAGCCTTTTCCTACGTCACTGTTATTTTCTGCTATTTCTTTAATGATTGGCATTTAATTGGAATGAGCTCCTAACACTTGAATGCAATACAAATTATTTTTTCTGTCTGTGCTAAATCAATTCATCGAACTTTTCTGCGTCACAACGTTTCCTGTGGTTTCTCCCATCTCGGCTGATCGCACTGCACTTTTCTTCACCTTGCTTTTGATATATACATTTGACTTGTAGATTGGCAGCACAATGAAATTTAAAAAGCAGATTTTTTTGGCTTCTTTTCAGACAAGTGACTTCAGATTCACAGTGCAAAAAAAAAAAAAATCTTTTAATCTGTTTTAGCCCAATTTCTCCCATGCAAACTCTCTCTCGCGTTACTGTTGGCAATAGAGATCTAGACCTACAAGATCTCGTCATAATAAAACACCACAGTATTTCTCATTGAGGTGACTGCTGTCTCCCAGACACAAGCCAATTGAGGTTAGCGTCACCTGATGAGGTTGCAATTGAAAATGCCTCAACTACTCTTAGAGCATTCGTTTGGCAACATTTTGGATTTCTAGAGGGAACAATGCATAACACAGTGACAAGGCATACCAATATCAATAGAAACTGGGAAATACTGTACTGCTGACCATGGTTTCAACACTTCTCTAAGGTCTGAAGAGATTCAATTTGGTTTATTTGTTTAGCGCCAAATCACAGCAAATATCATCCCAAGACACTTTACAAGACAAGCTGGTGCCATTTGTTTCATGGAATCAAAATTTTCATAAAAAAACAAATCAATTTTGCTCAATCCAATCCAATCAGCTCCCATTACACACAGTCTAGTTTGATCCCCGCTGTTTTATTCCTCCGTTTATCAATGTCAGTCGACTATCTAATACCAATTAGTAAAAAGTTAATTATCTAGGAAAATCATGGAGATTTCCTCATGTCAATTGTTCTGCAGCAATCTTTTATCCAGAGCAAGCATGTGGTAGTGGCAGGGCAAAGAAACAGTTACCCTTGAATAGGAAGAAATCTCCAACAAAGTTTTGCTTACTTTGAATGAGAGGATAGATAAGGCAGAGAAAGCAGACATAATTTCACTTATCTAGGTTGAAACGTTTTATTAAAAGGAAATCAGCCTAAATTGAGTTAAAGCCCCTAAAAATCTGCTTTTGTCTCAGAAAGAAGCAAAGTTAAACTTGTAAGCACTAAAAACAATCTGACAGTAAAAACATAGTCAATGGCAGCATGAGGTATTGCAGCAGTTTCATCTGGGAAAGAGAACAGAATCTACATAATGATGTAGCAAAGTGCATCTCAGCAGTCTGAGGGAGAAAGAAAGGTTTGTCAGTTCAGTTTAAAAGTGTGAAATTGAGATACAAATACCAAATTTACAATTTTATTGCACTGTTTGACGCATCGGAGTGGAAAATCTTGTGGTGCCGGGAGGCAAAGGAGACACAATTTGATTAATGTTTGACATTAATTAATCAAGGAGCTAGTAGGAGATTTTAAGATTTCATGAGGTCCCATTATTTGCTCAACAACCAGTTTACCGCCCAAACGCAGTTGGCTAGAGTACATGTAGATGCAGCTAAACCAATGCGGCATGGAAGCTTGTTTAATGTTACAGCGAGTTATGATGACTTCTGGTGTTGTTTGTGAGTATAATTGAATTCTGTCTCCATTTGGGTAAAATCTCATCGTGGAGAGGTGTTAAACCCTCTGTCTGACAAGAGCGGTGGCCTGAAAGGCACGAAGAAGACAAACATTTGACAACTCCCCTTTGTAGATGACAGACTTCATTTGGCTTTTCTATTCAGTTAATTTGGGGGGAGGTGATAAGGGCTTGAAAAGAAATCAATACGAGCCGCAGCAGCAGAGAGAAAAATGAAATGAGATTCATGAGAGGCAAACCAAGCTGCGATCTGTTCCCACGCATTGATAAACTACCATTCGCTCTGAATAAAGCACACTCTGGCCAGCTTCGCTTCATTCATTTATTGACAGATTGTAAACCAAGCCTAAAATAACACTTTTTTTTATTGTTTTTTTTTTTCAAACAATTTGGTCCCTTAAGGTTAAATAGGTTCGACTCAACAGTAGCTAAGTTGCTATAAAAGCTCATCACATTTCTTCCCCAAAAGAAATGAAGTTCACAAACAAGCAAATAATACAGGTTTACTTTTTTTTTTTTTTAAAGAAAGAAATTGCACAAAATCTAATGGGTTACACCGTTTGAGTCTGACTCTTCAAAAGTGAATCCCGTAACATAAAAAACATCTCTGCCTTTAACAAATAATTATAAATCATGGACTTGATTATTTTCTTTTACCTTAAGTCTGAGAAAGGATAAAGATTCTGTTTTTAAATGTGAACTCTCATGCAGTCCTACATGTGGCTATGGCACCAATGCATTTGACAGGCTACTGATTGTATACAAACACCGTTTACTTCACTTTTACAGTATTAGTCTAAATCTAATGAAGAACATTGATTTAGTCTAGCTCTTGCAATATTGTGCTGGAATGCACAGCAAACTGTATTACATATATATTTTATTTTACATCTGCACGGTTTCACTTAATAAATATGGCCGGATGTTTCAGGCTTTCAATGTGTAGGGAAAGCAGTTGTCCTTCTGTTTCACAAGAAACCTTTTATCCTACTGGTATATCGTGTTACCCTCTTGCTGATGACATCAAATATTTGGGCCATAATGGTTCAATATGCATGTGGCGTGAGTAAAAGGAAAGAGCAGCAATCATAAGGCTCTCCGGTCTCTCTTATTTGCATTCACCTCCTTTCATCTCAGTCAGGGAAGGAATTCAGCTCTTGCCCACTTTGCAATAAAAGAAGACTCTTTTCATGCAGAAGGAGAAGATATAATCAGGGAAGACAGGAGAGAAGTATCATCATCATCATCATCATCCACCCAAATAAATAGAGAAAGAGCCCTTTGCATTTACTGCAGGGCAACAGCCTCAGAGGATGAGATGACAGGGTTGGGGGATGCCAGGAGGACTTCCCTCCTCCTCTTATTATTAATATTTATCCCCATCGTCTGCAGTGATCCCCTTGCTCCACATTACAAAGGCAGGGATTTCTACAGCCCACCTGAGGAAAACTTTATGAGCAAAACGAGTTTATGATCAAGCTAACAAAGGTGCTTAAGATTAATAACGTAGTGCAGCGCGTACTCGCTTTACTCCTAATAAATAATCAAATGTTCTTATTTTACTCGAATGGCAGCTCCTGTGTCCTGGAATCACACACAAGGCGTAAATCGATTAGATTTTTGTTCAGTTCAATTTTGAAAGAATTTTTTATTTTTTTTTAGCAGAAGACAAAGGAAACCCAATAAGGACAGCGGCATGTAGAGATCAAGTTTAAAATGACGACCTGCTTGATAATGAATTGGTTCCCGTTTTTTTCCAGATAAAGTCTACATTACCCAAAGAGCCACCAACTCCACAACATCCCTGAACCTTTTGCTCCAGATGCTTTTGGTGTGAGCTACTGAAATCTGACTTTCTTATTCAGCAAATCCCACCAGTGACAGACTGGACAGAAATCTAGGGAATTTGGAGGCCAAATTAAGCATAAAACTTCCTGTTGTTAATTTCTTTGAAAAGTTGTACTTGGTCTATCTTGGTAGGTTTGTTGGTTTGGCTCATACAGTCTGGCCTTCACTCCAGTGTGCATAAATGAGCTACTTCCCCGTTGCCAATTAACCTCCTTGGACCACATTTGACAGAAACTGATGCTTACTGAACAAAAGCTGAAGTTTTGGAAATACAATGACCCCTTTCTCAAGACACACCAGTTTCCCCCAGATCAAACTCTTTCCAATCCGTCAATTGTTAGGACAAGCTTTTCACTTGCTGCCTGTTTTCCATACAGTAACATATGTCATGATGAAGATATAATCAGCACAGTTTTAATTACTTCTTTGTATTCTGGAGAGGCCACTTTGAAGTTTTTCCTTTCACACCACCTGCCAGAGGTCACAACATCATGATCAGTGCTTGCTGAAAGGTAGAGCATGTTTTGAGAGCTTAGCGTGGTTTTGAAAGATTTCTCACAATAAATACCCATCATGTTCAGTAGCTTTTACGTAACTGCCGAAAAGATAGCTGTAAACCTAAGGTCTGTTTTTCCTGCCAAGACAGAGACACATGGTGTCAGTGCTGCGCCAAGTGCTAGGAGCTTATTGAGTTCTTACAGATACACCTCACAGTTTCTAAATTGTTCTTTAAGCTGTCCAGGTGTTCTAAAACATAGAAGTACCCATTAAGTAAAACAAAAAAGCAAACAAGAAATCAGCAACAAAGTTGAGGAATGGACTCAGCAAAGAGAAATATAAATAGGTTCCCTTCAAAAGATAAAATTTTACAAGAAATTTGGCTTGTCTCAGAGAAGGTTGTAAGCTTGCTGATTTAAACAACCAGTTTGAACCTTTTCTTGCAAGGTTTAAAGTGACAGAGAATCTACCAGTATGGAGATAATTTGTCAGGTATGGTCCTGACTAAATAATTAAAATTTTAATCCTTCATTTAGTTCAACTAATTATGACTGGCAGCTAACTGCTGCACTCAGTTCAAGAGCTATTCACTTGTCTAATAGCACCTGGTTTCACAGTGGATCAGTGAGCAGAGGCTGAACATGCGTTCGGCTTCAGGTATTTTAACTGGAAACACATAATTGGCAACACAAACTGAATCCAGACATAGAAATGGCCAAAAAGGATACAGTTATCAGTAAAGCAGGTAGGATGTTATGAACTCGTTTCTCTGCTTATCTATTGTTTTCCATAATCAGTCATGTTCATTTGGAAACTGCAAAATGTGAACATGAAACACATTCATAATGCTTACATTGAGTAAATTTCTTTTAGATCTCTTGGTCTGTAGGCTTAATTTGTGGACTGGTTCGACGTGTAATTTGTATGTTTTATTTATGGCTCTAGATTTCACCACTCAAGCCATGCACAAAAAAACAAAAACTAAAACCAATACAAATTGTGTTTGAGGAAAAGTGAGGCTGACAATGTCGATGACTGGAGCCCTGCTACACTGGGCTGTGGTCGGGGGAGGCATGTGCGGCTGTTACGGTTACACACTCGGTGGGTGTGTCCTTGGTCCGGCGAAGGGCCGTGTACAGCCTCTCGTCCAGGTTAGAAGTCAGCTTGTCCGTGAGCTCTGCTGTGATAGTTTGAGGGCCATAACCAGAGGAGTTAGGCGGGTGAGGAGGTGAGCGCTCGTCCGGGGGTTCAGGAAGGTGTCCGCATTGTTTGCTATCCTCCTGAGAGTCAAGTTGCTCAACCAGCCCTCCATCTTTTTCAAATAAAGAGGGCTGAACAGGTGGAAGAGAGGAAGATGTGCGTTCCTCTGAATCTGTGACCGTAAGTTTCTTGTTCCTCAATTCAGACTCAGTAGACGTTGGCTCAACCTTTGGGGTGTCAGGAGTGCTGCCAGCTCCATCGCTGGTCTCCTCGTCAGGTGCGCTGACGATGCGGGGCAGTGTGCTGTGGTAGCTTGTGTCCAAGGGGTAGTTTACACTTTCTCCCCTCCGCAGTGGGATACGGTGTCTTTCAAAGGAGGACTGGAAGTGTCTGACTCCGGGGTCACTCCACTGTTTGTGGCGCTGCCACTGCTTACGAAGGTGAACGCGGGAGCGGTGTTTTCTTGGCGACTCCTGCAGGTCAAACTGAGGATCGTGGCGGAGGAACTCATGGAAGAGTGCATCTGTTTTTTCGTCTATGCTGTAGTCGCGCCGATGAAGGGTTGTTGGTTGAGCTGGAGGTTGCACAGCCTCTCGAGGGTTGAGCATCTGACCATATGGCAGCCAGGTTGAAGCACTAGCACCTATTTCCATGGGAACTCCTCCACTGGCACCCAGCAACAATTCATCTTCAGGTTCCTCTTCAAAGAGATGAGACTCAAAACTCTCACCGATAGTGCCTGTTCGCCCCGCGTTGGTGAAATGATGCCTTTTCTCGTGGGCAGTTCTGTCCTTAGGGCTGTCAGTGATGCTGCTGCTACTAAACAGCCTCAGGTCCTCTGGACCTCGTGACGGAGCCTCTATTGACGCATACCCGCTGTCCATCTGTAACAGTTTACGAGTCCCTGATTCTCCATCACTACCCCCACGCTCTGATTCTGAGCTACCATGTTTTCTCTTTATTGACTCTTTCATACCCAACTTCTCATCTGCATATGCAAAGAAGTCCTTGTCTTCCTCTCCACCCTCATCACCTAGGTCCTGGGACGGGTAACTGGGAAGCCCTCCTCTTTCAGCATCTGCACGTACGCTCAGCGAGCAAACACTGTCAGCATCACTGCAAACCGAGTTCCTGTCGTTGTTGCTGCTCTGGTCAGAGGCAGCGTACTGTTCTAGTGATGCACGTAGTGTCCAGATGTCTCGGTAAAGGGACTGTGAATCCTGGGGTTGGAAGGAGTCTGAGGAGTAGCCGCCTTCAGTCCTCACCACAGACAGGGTCTCTTCTTGGGGATCAGGGGACAAGCCAATCACCCCTGGTCCGCCGTGGCTGCAGCTGGGCTCCACCACCACCTCTACCTCTACCCTGCAGTGTGCACGCGGGTTGGGAGACAAAATAAAACACAACAATAAAATAAAATGGGAGAAATAAGGACACAAGTGCAACACAAGTGTCATTGTCAGAGCATTGACCTGAGAAACATTACTGTGTTCACAGAGCACAGAATGATTTTTATGACTTGCAATGGCTGCTGCTGAATGTCCTCTGAGAGCCAAATCTTTGAAGCCACAGAAACTAATATTCTGCTGTCGGGTTTTGAAAAAAAAAAATCTTCCAAGAAGAATAAATCCACTTGAGTAACAGAGCAAGAGGCTCATAAAACAATTTTGCTCATTGCGGCTTCCGAGAAGTTAATTACATATTACCCAATATCATCAAGCACTCACAGGAAGCATTAATGTTTATATGTTCATTTAATGTTCAGCACTAGCAAAAATCAAATATTATATACTGAGCGGTTTTTACTTTATGAAACTAAAATTATATAGCGAAGATATAAAGTTAGAAAACAATTTAATGTTTGAGGACCTTGTGAAATCACCCAGCCATGTCAGCAATGGAATGGGTTTTTATGCCAGAAATAAACTCTGTGTCCCAATTCTCCACACCACTCTCGGGGGAGGGAGGAAGGGAAGAGCACTCCGGGAATCCCCAACATCCTGCTTAAAACATGAAATCGAGTTTAAAAGATCTCTTGTTTACTGGAACTTTGTCACACAAGTGGCTAGATTATGGTGAAATCGGATCTTCACAGTAAGTCGGTGTGGTGTTGGGAACTGATTACATCTCACAGAAAGAAAAAAAAAAGATCAGGAACACTCTGCCATTTTTTACCCAATTTTTAAAATGAAGACCTTAGCTGTGAACTTATAGCAGACATTTCTGTAGAGTTAGATGAAATAAGCAGCCTGCTAAAACTAGATTGTGAGAGGGAGGAGTTCATGGATGGACAGACGGATGGATGGACAGACATTTCATGGAAAATGACTGAATGGATAGTTTTTGGATAGACAGATGGATCGTTTAATGGATAGATGAATAAACACAATGATTGCTGAACCTAGGTACATGTCTGTCGCAATAAGCAATGAATCAATTTATTGCATGAAGAATTAAAATGAGCTTTCTAATTTTCATTCTGATGATTGATGTACTGAAGGACAGTTTTGTTTTTAGAGACGTTGTTATCCATTCAATTTATGTTTCGTTTGTGTGTGATTTTTATTTCTGCTTTATTTGTTTTTGGTTGCTGTGTTTCATTTAGGATATTTAGAATAACTTCCAATTTCAACGTTTTTTTTCTTGTTTTTTTTTTATTTTTTTTATAAAACTGAAGTTTATTGGTCTTTGAAAGAGGGAACTTGCCTTATTATGCCATTATTAATATTTTACTTTAAAATGGTCTTGAAACAATATTATCATTTATTGCAATAATTACTGGGCATGACAAATTTCTTATCATCCACACATCAGTGGATGTGTGGATGATAAGAACAGCTTTTTTTATTGTGAAAAATGAAATAAAACCTGGAAAACACTTGGATCAAACTCTCCCTTTTTTCCAGACCATGTTGACATACATGTCTCACGAGTATCCTTGTTTGGTCTAACAAGTTTTTTCAAGAATTTACTAGACAGAGTAGTGAGGGAGTATTGAGACTCAGAGTTGACATTTTCTGTACAGTGTTATCATAGCTTCTCTTGTTGCAGTAAAACATGGTTGCAAGGCAGCAAAGCAGTGAACGGGATGAATGGCAAGGGAATTAAAAATACCTGCCGAGGGAGGGGGGTGGTGTGGATGGGGGTGACAGGAGGCGTGTGGTGGGCTGGCTCTGATAGTAGGGGACATCCTGGGCGCGGGCAATGTACTGGATGAGGTCTATGTGGTGAGTGTCATTGTCGTCCTGGTCCATGCTCTCGCTGGCGGCTCGCTGGCGTTGGAACTGCCTCCGCTTGGGAGAGCCTGGTACACACCAAACACAAAGAAAGAGCAATGAGTTCGACAAGCCTTGAGACAGCAGGAGCCAAGTTACACTTAATTCAGCCGAAAGCCCTGTCCGACTGTTTGGGATTTTGTGATCTCTTTGGAGCGAGGATAGAAGAGCGTTGGGAGGAACCAGTGGTAGAGTGTGTATGGTAGATGAGGTGAGCGGCAGGGAGGATTAAGTCAAGGGCTCAAAATGATTTGGAACAACCAAACTTTACGTCATTGAGCCATCTGTCTTGTTTGCTTGTGTGTTTACATCCAGCTCAGGCAAAAGACGGCTCACAGTTGGTTGCTGGAGCTCCCTGCTAAACCGTTGTCTGTTTACCATGAGAGAGTGTTGGCAAAGACACAAAATAATGAAAAAAATCTACAAAAAAAACAAACAAGAAAACAATGAAAGATGCACCAGATCAGAAATAGTATCAGAAATGACCTCTTGTATCCAGGCTGGATGCTCTTTGGCTGCTGTCCAGCTTCCACTTTTTTATTTTGAAGTAGGGGCTGGCCCCCTCCAGACTAGCATGGCGCCGAAGTTTGGTGAGAAACTGCAAGACGGGCCTCGGACTTCCCGCAACACCACCGGTGGGGCCCGCGCCACTGTTCCCCATCATCGGCGCTGCCTCTCCTACGCTGACACTGCTGCCCCTGTCCCGGGGCCTCGCTCGCATCATCTCAATCTAAGTAAAGACACAGAGATGTGGTCATGCGCAGAAATCTGCTCACAGCGGTAGTCTGAGTGGAAACCTCTCTGACAGTCCGTCTCTAACGTAGCGTTCCCACGTTTACCCTTCAACCATCATTCTTTCACGCCGTGTGAGCTCTAATCTAATGTGTGCAGAGATGTCCTTAGGTGCAAAGTCTGACCGAAAATCCACCACTTGCCAAGTGATTCATCTTTGCATCATCATGAACTTGGTAATATACTTTATTCTAGTTTCATTCATTTGTCTTTGGACAGCAGTAATATCCTTACTTAGTACTTTCTAGTCAATTGCAGGTTTACTCCTAGATTTGATGTTAGGTCAAGTTACTTACAGAGCTGGAGGTCAGCTTCGTTGAGCCGAGAGCTGCAGAGTTTTCACAGAAGCTGGTGTCAACCACAGAATTGAGAGCATCTCCGGGGAGGGCACAGCTGGGATTCACACTTAAATTGATCAGCGGCGTTTGTGGCAGGGGGCAGAGCATTGGCTAAAAAAGGAAGAACAAACCAAAAAAAGGACTTGTTTTAGGCCTCATCTGATGACAATGTGGCTTTTTGGAAAAAAATCTAATAAAATCATATAGAAGAATTGTAGTCTCTGACCTGGAATATAGAAAGAGCCGATTTAGCCACAGGACGGGTCGTTGATGTGATGGTGTTTTCAGCCGAGTCACACTCGTGAATCGTGACGATTTTGAGTGCCGGCGGGGCGATGTTGAGGTTTGTGAGCCGTGCGTTCTTCAGGTGGTGGAAGTCGCCTTCGGTCAGAGTGTACCTGAGGTGCACGGGAGAAAGTGTGTTTGCAGCAGAATATGTGCAGTGCCTTCCAAAGGTACCATTACCCTATCAACTGTTCAGCTGTTTGTCAAGTTGTAACCAACAGCTAGCCACATGAAGTACATAATAGTAAAGTGAAAGAAAATTAAGCAATTAATTTTGCAATTCTGACTTTATTGGAAGAACAACAAGAAAGAAAAAAAACTGTGTTAGAATAAAGTCATAAGAAGTCCCATTTGCAGCTGCACATAGCCCTGGACACATTGTACATGGGAGTGGCAGTGGGATTAATGACATAAAAACTGGTTGCAGTTGATAGGAAGATGGAAGGAGGTTAATGAGAGGCACGCCTGTAAGAAAACCTGCAAAACACTTGAGAGACGTGACAGGATTTTCACCTTCCAGCAGGAAAAAGACCCTGAGCACACAGTCAGAGCTACAATGATATAAAAAAAAAGTCTTAAATCAAATTAAGAAAATTACTGAAACTCTCCGGAGAAGCCGCAGAGATCCAGATGGATCTCTGGTGGAGGAATCTGTCAACACAACAACCATTAGTCCCACATTTTTCTTCAGCAGAAATGAGGAAAGTGACCAAAGCTAAGTAAAGGGCAATACTGGAAGAAAACCTGTTTACAAAAGTCTTAAAACGGAGGCACATTTTGCCTTCTAGCAGTGCAGTGGTCCAAAGCACACAGTCCAGCCAATGTGAATGACTTTAGGCTATTTTTGCAAAGAGGAGTGGATTCAGTTTTATTAATTGGAAAAATTCTAAAAAAAACCCCAATAAAAATCACTAAAGTTTGTGGTTGCTATGTAACCAGATGTTAAAAAAATTCAATGTGTAGAAATACTTTTACAATCCAATGGAAGTGGCACACATTTGTATTATAAAGTTCACGTTGGTGTGTCTTATTGTTGCATAAGAAACCAAATCAAAGAAAAATCTCTGACTTTCCCTTGATTTGGGAAAAACTCACGAAACTCAAGGTTAGGCCCCATAAAATAAAGTGCAGGGCTTCAGGAGACAAGTAGGGCAGCAAAGAACAAACAAACAAAAACACAACTCTTTGTTGTCCCCAGCATATATAATGGATTCTGCGGTCATTCTCAATGCTACACCAGCAATAGACGTTGGACATAGTGAATTGTTTATGTTCTTTGATCTGAGAAAGCAGTAGTCATTTAGTGCAAGAGTCGAGTGCTGAACGAAAAGCAAAATCTCTTTTCAAATGTGTGTGTGTGTGTGCGCGCGCATGCTGGCTAGCTGACCTGCGGCCCTTCTCCTGGGTTTTCTTGCCATGATCAAAGAGAGCAGCTTCATTGAAGGAGACACGGCGGCCTGTGGGGCCGGTGGACAGGAAGCGCTCTGTCTCTTGGTTGTGAGAGCTGGCCATGGACAGGCAGTCTGACTCATCCACCCTGATAGTGATTTCTGCCCAAATGTAAAGAGACAGAGGGAAGTCAGAGAGACTCAGATGTTCAGGCTGATAGATGAAGAAGAGTTTTAATGAAAGATGAAAAGGAGGTGGATGAGTAACTATAGAGTAATGCACTCAAAGTGCCTGGTGGGTCAGGAGGTTCAGCAACATTCGACATGCCCCGCCCCCCAAAAAAAATTAACCCTTAAGTTAATGAAGTTGATTTTTGGAAGCAAGCATAATTTATTTATATAACAAATAAAAATCGCAAGCGCTTCGCAGAAAGACTGTAACTATTAAAGCAACCTCAAATTACATTTCTAATAAAAAAGGAGAGCAGAGTAAAATATGGAAAAAATACTGATTTTATACATGAATATATACTTTGGAAAAGTTTTATGTTAAAAACTTTATTTTAGCACAGGCTTCCAGATTTTTGTTTCATTTGCTCTGATATCTTGAAGGGGTCTGGAGGCTATATCATGTCAAATCTACTTAGCTTTAGCTTTTTGTCATCCCATAATGCCTTTTGAAACATACCTGGAGTGTTTGTTTGATTTGTTCATGCATGTTTGAGAAATTCTCTTGGCAGCCATTTGGGGGTGCCTATGTGTGTGTATATGTATTAGAGAGTGTTTGTGTGTTTGCTCTGAACTCTTTTTCTGGTGTTTAAATGGTTTTAGATCAAAAATACCATAGTGATGTACAAGGATTATACATGGAAATATAAACAAAAACAAAGTGTAACTTTTAAGAAAAGTCATAAAATTTCAAGTTGGAAAAATATAGTTTATGGTATTTTTTTTTCTACAGCTAAACACAGTAGTGGGTCACTCTTGACACGCAAGGCAACACAAGAGTTAAAAAAACAGCTTCTATCAGAGTCAGTTCCTCCGTTTTAGTATCTGTTCATTTATCCCTTCTTCCTTTCTGCATACACATCTTACCATGGGTGGGCTGAGACTCCTCCATATAAGTGGCAGTTTTCTCTGGGTCATCGTCGGCCCTGGGATTGAAACACAAGAGCAGATTATTGCTGTGACAGAATTATCCACAAAGTTTCCGATAATCAAGACACCCAGCCATTCTAACCATGATTTCAAGATAGCTCTGGTTGTTTGTTTAATGTCGTTTATCTCCTGGGGGAAGACGCTATACCCCAGTTTGAAGTCTTCCGTTGAATCAAACGGGTTTTCCTTCAGGAATGCTCCTCAGTTGCTAGCTTCTCTGTACTTGCTAAAAAACATATTCCCACATGTCTACCACCACCAACCATATCACAGGCTGTTAAGTACCAACACATGCCACCCAGATATCCATTTGGTTTAAATAAAAAAAGCATCCATAGTTAATCACTGCAAGTAATCAACTTCATCGTGGAGGTGTATCTGCTAAAATCCATTGCAGGTAAAACTCATATTAAATGCCGCGCTATCAATACGACAGAACTTCTACACCTACTCACCAGTTGCTCGCTGTTCTTTCTCAACAAGTTTATTACACATTTGGGATATTTTCTTAAAACCCTCTCTGTTTTATCACCCTTATTAGCTGCTGATCCTCTATAGTGCCTCCCAACTCCCATGCAGAGGATTTGCTTGATGAGATGAGAGGAGAAAAAAAATAGAAACCAAAAGCTCTCCCTAGTCATTTTCCTCCATTTTATTTCACTGTGCAGGGCTGAAAGCTGCATGCATGTGCTTGTGTGGGTGTGAAGTGACTGGAGGGACATCTCCATCCACCCAAATATGTGCTTTTCCTTGTCTTTCATTTCCTCTGTGGCTCCTGCTTTGCCATACACGTGTGATTTGGTAACTTCGATAGGCATGTGTGTGTGTACGTGTGTGTGTGTGTGGAGTCTCTGCACAGTGCTGGATTGAGACGCAACATTAATCACCGCCGATGGCTGCTATGAAATCTCATTACCCTCATCATTTGTACCAGTAGGCCCGATTCTCGTTTTCACGCCTCAGTCTGTGTGCTCGCTGTTTATCTGCACCTAGAGCTCTGGTGTGCTCATGTGTACAAGGTTGTGCGTGTGCTGCCGTTAGACGGAGCCACAGAATCCGAGGGGTGAGGACGGCGGAGAGGGGTGGGGAGCTCTGGGGGAGGAGGGACCGGCGGGAGAGGGAGGGGTCAGCCGTTTCTACAGTGAATAAACACAGATGATTCACAGATAAATAGCCGTGAATACTGAAAGTGCCTCCAACAAGGTGTTTTCATAACAGCACCACAGGAGGTCCTGACATTCAAGCAGCAGCCATGTAGAATGAGCGAGCACGCTGCGCTGTCATGCTTTAACATGTTTACACATCTCTGTACCCTGGCAATCCTGCAAGCAATAACAATCCAGCAATGAAGGCATATCGGTAAAGGCTTTTGTATTATTATTATTTGCACTGCAGGAACTGTCAAAGGTTTGCACACCCCTGATCTGATATTGAAAAATTACATCTTTTTTTTTTTTTTCACATTTAGTGTGACGTCTATTCTCTGTTTAGCTAAAACACTATTAAAAGAAAAAGTTAAAAAAAAATAAAGTTACTGTAATAACACGGTAGCATAAGTAGCTACATTTTAAGCAAACATGTTGGTTGAGTTTCATTATTCACATCCTTGCCAGTTGAACGTTGCCAATATTTTCCAAATCTATCCTATCCTATAGGACGTCTCCTGTTCGCAGTCTTCCATGAGTGAGCTGGGAGGCCTTCTGCCAGATTTAGGTTTTTGGAACTTTAGCTACAATTTTCTAATTTTGTCGAGTTGCGTACAAGCTGTGGCTTGGTGTGATGCTGGACAAAGAAATTCCTCTCCATACTTATGTATTAAACAGTCACCTACAGGCTTGGGGTCAAAACCAACTAGAATTAAGAAGTGAAGATAATTTCATAACTGGACAAAAAATCCAATTTGAACTGAGCAACAACAACAATGACAGAAATAATTCAGACATTCAGTCTACAAAGGGTATGATGTTCTTTAGATGATGCACTGTGTTATTTTTTTCCATGTCAAACATACCTCGTAAAAAAGTGGACAAAACTATAAACTTGGATTAAACAGACAATTATGCATTCTTCAAAATAAAGTTAGATATCTTAGCTAAAGCTGGGTATTATTTTGGAGGAAAAGTCCAACCCTAACTCTTAATTCACAAAAACAAATAACGAATATAGGTGATTGTTATCACACATAGAGCACAACCTGTACTTGCCAGTTTTCAGTCTTGGTTTTGCCTTCTCCTGACTGATACCTTTGTACATTAGATCCCTTTTATTTTTTGCAACATCTCTGAAAACGATAGTGTAGTCGAAGGATGCAAATGAGTATCTAAGAAGACTAGATATTGCAGTTCAAACCAAAGGTCCAAAAAAGGTTTTGTCCAAGGATTCCTGTTTGATTTTCCTCTCCAAACTGTTTTGTTTTTCAGTTGAATTTATTTGAACTGTACAGGATTTATGTCACATTAAAACAAAAGAAAAAAAAAAGTTTCAAAATGATCTCATGCGATCATGCTTTTTGCATGAGAATCTTGGCGTTTGTATACTTCTGAAATCTGCTGTATGTCTCACCTGTTGCTTGTTTCAGACGAGTCTTGTTACATCCATTTTGCAATTACGATCAGCTCCATAATGGGTCTATACATATTAGGTCTAACACCAGACTCTCCTTAAATGTTTAGCAACAGTAGACTGTCAAGAGCCTCCCATACACCTGGATTTGTAGCCTAGCCTGCGCTTTCGCCTCAGACTGCATGGACTGAATTTTAGGGAGTTTTCTTATGTGCAGCAGAGCATCATAGTAGGTTTGAGGGGGATCGGTGGGTAGATAACCGAGACATTTGACAATAACATAAAATATAACGAAAATCAATACAACGGCCCTTTCTTACAGCCTCAACATCAGCAGCAGACTTCAATCAGCCTCGCTGAAACACGGTCAACAAAAAGTGAGCACCGAGGGGGCTTTATGAGGTTACCGTTTATTACTGTGCTCTTGTTATTAGATTATACAGCTGCTGCTTTTATTATGTTCTCTGCTTTTATCAGTTAAGTCTGTCAGTCTCATGTCATTTCAAGGTTTATAAAACTTCAGAGGCGGGGGCTTAAGCAAACGGTAGAGCCACAGTGTTTCGATGCCGCACCTGTCACAGAAGCGCCCTCCTCGGCAGCAGCGGCGGCAAACGACGAGGAAGACAGAGATGCTGACCAGCGTTCCTACCAGAAAGACAGAGAGGATCACCAGGAGGAGCACATAGCCATCCGGCTGCTCCTCGGGCTCAAATGGGATCTCCTGAGGTAAAAACACAAAAAGGTACAGAGGTGTTAAAATGACATCTTTGCCTTTTATAGGCTAGACAATGCTGCTTGTGTCCGTCGGAAACAAATCAACTTTAGAGGGGGAAAAGTCTACGTTTTCAGTAATGTCACACATTAACAAGCACAGCAGCTTGTGAATCCTTGCTGTTGCCAGTTAAAATTGTGTTGATTCATATTCTTCAGCACCACATGTCTTTGCAGCAAACTGTTGCTTTAGGCCTGTACGCTGCTGTTTGAGGTTTTGAAACAGATTGCACTTTGTGTTTGGACTGATAAACTGTTAGGGGTTTGAGGAGCTCTTCCGCTACGAGGTAGCATGATACCGTAAAAAAAGTATTATCGTATGAAAACTTTAAATGACGCAACATAATTTATTTGGTTTAAACCAGAAAAGCAACAGATGTTCCTACAGTTGCTTAAATAATATTAGGACACATTGGCTATAAGAAGCATAATCATGTTACATGTAACAGTGTTTTGTTTTGGGTTTTTTTGGGTGAGTTGTTATCTTCATATTTTTTTAATCAATGTTATTTTGTGCAGACTATCGGGGAACAAAATCTCCATCTCATTCTGCTTCAAGCACTGACATTGTGCCATTCAGATTGATGAAAAGAAAATTAGTGTCACATTAACATGGTTACAAAGGACGAGTTTCGTCATCTGGAGAACATTGCCAGAGCGCAGCTACAAAAAACTACAAAAAAGGCGAGATTTTTCTAAAATGCTGAAGAGGAGCAGAAGGAGAGCTCACCTCAAGCTGGCATTTAAAAACTCTGCTCAGCCTGCTTGTTTATTTTAGTATTATAGGAAGGTGTTTTACAGTTTACTGAAGGTATTAATATGTTATAGGTCTGACCTATTACTTTTAGAAGCCCCCTGGACTTCCCCTGTCTCAGAGAAAGTTCCTCTCTTACTGCTTAATATTAAATCTTCAACTCACAGTGAGGCGTCATTCATTAAATACAGACATTTCCAACAATGTTCCCAAAGACCTGAGTAGAGCTTTAGAGTGTTTATGTTTTTAAAAGCAATTTAAAGACTTTTTATCCTTGCTTTTGGTTATAGCTTTGTAGTTATTTTTAGTGCATTGTCATAATTGATTACATTTTAGTTTACTGTATGATTATTCAGCTTTATTGCATTTTTAGTTTGAATTCACTGCGTTTTCCTCATGAAAAAAAAAACCTTTTTAGTTCAGCATTTTTTCGACTGCCATTGTTTGTGTATAGATTATCTTTCCACTTCATGTCTGTGTTTTTATTTGCTCTGTTTATATGCAACGTTTTGCAATGTCCTGTAAGTTCAGTAAGACAGCTACCTGCCTTCTGTAAGCAGTGCATATTGTTATATACAAAAGATAACTTTCTGGAAGTTCTCTGGGATAACTGAACTTGTCTTCTTAATTTTACTCACCAAAACTAAATATTTTAGCTAGCGAGAAGCAACCATGTAGCTTTGCTATTTTCTGCAAAGTAAGCTAGAAGGTGACAAACAGATGCTAACCTTCCAACTACACAAAACTGTTTAGTTTGCAACATGAGAAGCTTTAACAATAGAGCTGATTTATGGCTGCTTCCCGCATAACAGCAGCACCATGCAGTTTAAAAGATTGATTTTAAGCCCACCGGTTGGTTGACTTGCATACACTAAATCTATATATACAACTGTCTGAATGATCAATAAACAGAGCAAATTAACCTGTCTAAGATTCACATTAGCAGTGGGAGAAGAAGGAGTACAGCTGAGGGCATAACCCACACACGAGCAGCACAGGTGGATGCCACAATTACCAGCTTTTTGTTTCACACGCATTTAAAGAAGGAGGACAAAACAATTGCTGTTTAAACCCGAAATCATCATGGTCTTTTAATTATTTTTCTCCGGAGTTCTCTATGCTACACTGCATTATTCAATATCTGGATAAGTGCAGTAAAATACTTTAATATAGATGCTCAAATGTGCCCATATAAAGCAGAGACATCATAAAACTGATACGTTTTTCAAATACTTGCATTCACACTGAATTCTGAAGTCTAAAGGACAAACAAGAGCTAAATAAAGAACATTAAGAGTGTAGATAAACCAATGCTGTGCTAAAGAATCTACCAAAGACTGTTTTTTTGCATTATATGTAACATTTATAAGTTGTGCTTACTTTGTCAGTAAGCACACTGTCAAAGTGTGCTTACTGACAACTTACTTCAGCAAAGTAAGTTGCTGAACAACTTACTTTGTCAGTAAGTTGTTCAGCACAACTTACTGTCAAAGTTGTGTTGTCAGTAACACAACTAAGTTGTTCAGCAACTTTGTCAGTAACACACACAGGGGTTACCGAAGAACCTCTTTGTGACCCCAGAATCATGACAAAGTAAGAGAAATGTGAAAAACAAAAATAATAATAATTACTTGTGGTATTCTGCAGAATGCCACAGCATAAAGGAGTCCATTATTTCAGCAATTATGAGAAAGACTTCCCAACATGATTATAGCTCACAGCTAATAAAGAACTGGATTTCAGTTTCTCTGAAAATGTACGTAACAATTTTTTATTTATTTTTATTTTTTTTACAGAAATGCATGAATCAGTATCTGCACTCAATATTTGGTTGGGAGCTCTTTTGCATAAGTTACAAAAGTGGTACCTTTGGCAGGATGGGCAGGCATTAAGTTCTGCTAGAAAGTGAAACCAGAGCTTCTGGTAAGGAGCTTCTAGTAAGGAGAGGGAAGCGTGAAGTGCAATAAACTTTCCTGGCACATGGCTAAGGTTGAGAAAACCTCAGTGAACCAACACCAGCAGGTGAGATGGCTTTCTAAGTTTGACTTTGGAAACGTCACACTGGACCTAAAGAAACTTTGATTCTGTGGATCGCCACTCTTCTTCCAGACTGTGGGGCATTGGCAATGCTCAAACTGTAAAATGACAAATTCTCTTTCATCTCAAACTTGGACTTTGGACCGCTGAGCAACAGTTCAGACGTTTTTCTTTTGAGCCGAGGTGAGATGCTTATGACATTGACTCTGGTTCAGGAAATGCAACAGCTGCAGTTCAGGCCCTGGATACTGTATGTCTGCATGTGGTGGCCCTTGAAGTGCTGACTGCAGCTTAAATCTATTTCTTGTCAATCTCAACCAAGCACATAAATAAGCTTTTGTCCTAGCTTCTTTTGCACCATACTTTTTCCTTCCTTTTAGCTCCCCAATAAAATTCTTGTCTTCTGTCTCCCTTATCATTTGTTTATTTTATAACATGACCATTAAATAACATTTTTGTATGGAAGGCGCCCGTCTATTGATTTTATGTAATATTCAAAACGGTCCACCTGTATAAACATGGCAGACTTTTGGATATCAGACTGACAATCTTTGAGCTCTGCAAGAGACAACACAACAAGTGTTAATGTCTGACGTCACACCATAATTTCTCTGCAAAGGGAAATTAAAGCTGAGATTAGATCAGAGATTTAATTATATCAGACCCAGGTCAGGATGTTCTCTATTAGCCAGTCAATCGACCAGAAGAGAATATGAGGGGAAAGTATGGCTCTGGTGCTGACCTGCGCGCAACACAAACACACATGCACACACACGCATCTAATAGGAAGTTTGAGAACAAAGTTAGTGGTGAAAAGCAGACTTACTGTGGAGTTTTCTGGTAGGATGTTCCAGATGGTAGACTCATTGCTCATGGTCCTAGCCAGCTAAAGAGTCCCCCTGAGAGACAACACAAGCACACAAATGCACAAAGGAAGCGCCTGTCACTGGAAGTCAGTCACCAAATGTGATGTTCTGTCCAGGCGAATAAACCCAGGCATATCAGCTAAAAGCAAGCTGACAGAATTGTGTTTATTGGTTCCCCAGAATGTAACTGGGTGCTATAATTTGTTGATTTTAAGGCCAGCTGAAAGCAAAATATATCCTGGAAACTAGGGGGACACTGCAAAAAAAAAAAAAAAAAAAAAAAGGAACAGGGTGGGCTAAATATCTGGGTTTTTGGAAGTGCCCATGCACTGAAATGGCTTTTGTAAATTGAAGCATTAACTCTTCAGCTGTACCCCACCACACATAGTTTTGGATCAGCCTGACAACTGAATCCATTCCCCATATATCCTCTCGCACAACAGAGAGAAACACCAGCTCTTTCAGCACTGCTGGCTTGTATTTGCTCTTCCAGATCACACCCTTTAATACTGCTACTGCTGCATCAAAACACCCACACATATACACACACACGTACGAATGAAGCTACTCACCCAGCGAGGAAGAAGCAACATGCCAGCAGCATTCAGCTCTTCTTGTTTGCCAGTCAATCACTGCAGCACTCAACTTCAGCAACACAATCTTTAATCTGTTACCTAGATCCCATCTGACTTCCATACACTTGTAAGCCATCTAAGAAAGAATGGTTTGCTTTGCAGTATATTGCTGCACCACATCGTGCTTTCTGCCAGCCCAGTGATCTTACCCTGATGGAGGGCAGCGCGCAGCAGCAACAGCAGCAGCAGCAGCAGCTCTGGATTTGTGTGTGTGTGTGTATGTGTGTTAGGCTGATAGCTCAGGACTCTCCTCCTCAGCTCCCTTGCTGCATCCTCAGCCGGCTGAGCCAGAGCAGCGGTGCTTCCCCCTCAGGACCGGCCCGCTGGCCTCGGAGCAATGGGACGAAAGCGCTGCATGTCTGGCAATAGGCAAACAAATACTAGAATTACTATGTTATTACACTGTTGACGTGATTCACTTTCCCGTATTCAACAAACACAGTAAGATCATTTTGAAGATTTCTTTTATTTCTCCTGATGACTTGGTGGCGTTTTTGGAACTTGATCAGCTCTGATTGGCTAATTAAATACTAAAAATGAGTTGTTGTTTTGATTATTATTATTGTTGTTGTTGTTATTATTTCTGTGCAGTAAATGAATCAGAAGTAACTTGGAAGTTTTAATCTATCACTTTAACGACCAACAGCAAGTATTTTTGATACTTTTCTTAGTTTAATAAACACAAAGATTAGGGATATGGACTTTGACGTGAAAATTAGAACAACTGTATTTTTAAAATGTATTTATTTTATTATTATTATTATTATTATTATTATTATTATTATTATTATTTAACTATCTTCATCGAAGGATCTGAAGCTGATTTTCTTTGAAGCTTTATAGTCCACAAATTGCAACTATGGTTGAAGCCTAAATCTTCCGGTCAATGAAAAAATTGGAGTATCGGACAAGAAATCGATGATTGGTGCATCACCATTGGTGCATAAGTACCTACAGCACGATAACAATAACAATGACTTTCATCACCTGATCTAAATGGTACCATGAATATGACGGATAATCACTGTAATAAACGTGAGCTGTGACACTAGTTTGTTAAAGAACTCAGGTTTCGCGGTGTTGTAAACCCCGGAAATAGCTCTGCTGATTAGTTGCCAAAGCAGATGGTGAGACACGGGTGACCCCAGCAATACCGTGTCCTTTCACGCTCAAAATCTCAATTCCTGCCGGCTGCATTACCGGTGTCACACAGCGCGTTTAGATTCCATTCCATCTTTTAGCGCCAATCATCTTAACGCCTCCAACAAAGCAAGAAAGAGAGCAGCAAGATTTCAAGAAAAAAAAAAAATCTTGCTCGATTTCTTTGTATGATTGTGGGGTTTTTTTTTCTTTGATTGATCGTTTATGAAAGAATGCAGACTCAGCCCGTATGTTTTTGCTTTGAAAATGAATGGAAAACAAACAAACAGACAAACAAAAATGCACAAATGGATGCAGCGAGGCATCTTGATATTCCACAGGAACCTTTGATTTTTTTTTTTTTTTTTTCTCTGTCCGGCGTTTGGCAAAGCTTGAGCGAAGGCAGCAGCACGGCTCACGATCTGAACTGGCTGCTGCAGACACACACACACACACACGCACACGCAAACATGCAACACACACACAAAGCGGCTACGAGCAGTACTCACCTACTCGACCAGCCTGGTCCATACGGGAGGTAGAGGGGTCGAAGGCAGCGGCACGAAACACTCCTGTGAGCACTTCAATGTGTTCTTTTTAAAGCTTAAAAGTATTTATGAATGAAACGCCACCGTTTGGGACACGCCCACCGCCCCGTCAGAGGCGCACCACGTGACGTAGGGAGTGAGGTAAAGACGGGAGTGAAGGATGAAGGGTCTCTCAAATTATCCCGAAAGGCATCACAGCTGGAGCGCAGCCAGAGGGAAGCCTGGGAGGCTGAACTATATGTAGATCAGTATGTTTTACACATCTTAGTCACAGCGAAGGAATTGTTGCTATTTTTTTGTTGTTGTTGTTGTTGTTTTTATTTTTGTTTTTACCCCCCTTTTCATTTGATTTACACATGTAAACAAAACCTATAGATTATTTGGAACAATAAGATAAAAGTCTGACGTTTTTTCTCCCTCATTTTAGTAAATCAAAACATGCTCCAATATCTAACAACTCAACCGTGTTTCTCAATTATTTAAAAAAAATAGCCTTGTGGGTCCATGGTTTGTGTTGCCAACAAAAGAACTTTGGCGCCATCACCTGGCAGCGAGAGGCTATGAGTATGCTGTGTCCAGAATGACTTTTGGGTTAAGGATCTCTGCAGGTTCTTCAGTAACCGTAGGGCTTCTTAGTACCTTTATTTCACCGGTCGATTTAAATGGATAGGCCTGTCTCTTGGTAGATTCGCAGTTGCAAATGAATATACATTCTATGTGCAAAATATAGTGCAAATGAAATATATATATTGCAAATGTATAAACATTGCTCTTTTGCTCTATGAACTACTGACAACATGTCTTCAAAATTCCAAGCAGACATTTAGTATGTATTTACAGAAAATGAGAAATGGTCAAAACGAAGGGAAAGATGCAGTGCTTTCATACCTCAATTAATGCAAAGAAAACAAGTTCATATTAATTTAGAAACAACAATACATATATTTTGACTCAGGAAGAGTTCAGAAATCAATATTTTGTGCAATATTTTATGTTTTCTCCTGCATATTATGTTGTTTTTAACATATTTAAGTGCCCAAAAGTCTGTATTATTATTATTATTATTATTATTATTATTATTATTATTATTATTATTATTATTATTATAGGTTTTCAGTGCAGTGGTCTCTTAATTTGTTTCAAGAAACTACACTACCCAACGTCCTTTGCGTCTTTGCGCGAGCACAAAGCCTTATGGGTAACCCGCAACGTCCTTGTCCTTGCGCACATCGACTGCCTTCACGCTTGGGCCGGGGATTTTTTTTGTCATTCACCTGCACTTGAGTAGAATAAAAACTTCCAAACATGATGGCTGCCAGGTTTCTCCGCCGGACTCTCCCCGCGTTGAGGCAAGCTCGCTCCTACGCTGAAGGTGGCCCGCAAATGTCCTTCACTTTCGCCTCTCCGACACAGGTATTGGTTGTCGATATTACCTAGGCTCAAGGCCTAGCTTAGCCTGTCTGCTATTTACAGACCTTATTTTTTTTTCTTGCTATTAAAACGCATTGTCACCGGTTGCTAACCTGCACATCCCTAGTGTTGTTGTGCAGATTTGAGCAATTGGACACATTTGTTGCTGTTGCGTCAGATGTAGAACACGCCAAAAACATGGCTTAGGTCAAAGTTAGCACTGTGATGAGGATAGCTTCGATAGCTAACCTGGCTGTCATTCAGTGGCTTTAGCCAGTTCTCTGTCATTTCTCTTTATTCATTAAGAATAAATTAATTTAACCAACTTATTTATTTATTTTTTTACCTGTTTTTACAAAAAACAAATGTTGACCCTAAATACTTACCTTTGATAAACCTTAACCTACAGAAAAGGTGCTTGTTGATAAAATGTAACCTTGAAGTTTTTTATATATATTAAAAAGTTTTAATTTGACTTAGCTTTAATTTAGAATGTAAAAAAATGCATTTGTATGGTTTTACATTTAAATTTGATTCTGCAGCATGATGGTGCTCAATCTCTTTACAGTTTGATTTGGGGAAATCAAACCAACATCTATTGTACAATTAAAACATTAGTTCATAGGACTTTGTACTTTATTAGAGTTGTTGTGCTAACGCCTTTTACACTTGACAAAGTTAAGCTCATATTGCTGATTTTGAATTCGTTGTGAATGATTTCAATTAAAAAAAAAAAAAAAAAGATATTCTTTAAAAATATCTTTTAAAAAATAAAAGATATTTTATGTCCAAGGTAATGAATTTACTCAAATGTCTCATAGTTTATATTTACAATAAATATATTAGGATCACAGATGTGAAATTGGTTTTCAGGACCAAGAAAACACAACCGTGCTGTTGATGAGAAACAGAGTTAGACATAAAAAAAAAAGAAAACAATAAGGATCACAAATAATAAAAGGACTTGTAAATAATACAATAATTGGTGGGGGGAAAAAAACATCTGACAAAAATAAGTTGTTTTATATGTGTGTTTTCTCTTCCAGGTGTTCTTCAGAGACGCCAGTGTGAAACAGGTTGACGTCCCCACACTTACCGGTGCGTTCGGTATCCTCCCGGCTCACGTACCCACCCTGCAGGTGCTTAGGCCCGGTGTCGTCACAGTCTTTAATGACGACGGCTCCTCTGCCAAATACTTTGGTAAGATCTTACTCTGTTGCTATTACACGAGCACTTTTGCCTGTACCATAAACATGTACATCAAACTACAGCAAAATGTGGAATTTGATTACAACATTAGGAACGTACTTAGTGATTTATATTTAAATCTCAAATAAAACCAGTTTGACTTTAAATGAACAAATCAGGGCTGCTGTAAACACATATTTTAGTCATTGAGTAATCTATTGATTATTCTTACGATTAATCGAGTAATTAGATTTAAAAAAAAAAGATAAAATAAAATATTGGTAAATCTGGCATTAACACTGTTGTTACTATCAGATATCAATATCCATCCAATTTTTCATATTTGAGCCTCCCTAAAAGTAACTTTTTTGTAGTTTAGAAAACTAACCTGTAATAATAATAGTTCACTTTCTAAGTTACTACAAGAAAAGTTTTACAAAAATCTGAGATTATATTCAATTTAATAATTAAGAGGTAGGCTGACAAATATGCTTATAAAACTGTCTGTGCTCCAGCTTTTAGTTTATGTATTTACCTTCAGTGAGTTTAATAGATGAATTCTCACCTTGTCAAGCTTTGGGTTTGAGAATACGGGAAATGTCGCCTTAGGTTGATGTAGGCAGGCAAGCAAGCGAACGAACGTAAGATGAGGGTGGAGAGGAGAAAATAGACCAGAGGACAGCCGAACGTAAGTCCAGGGGGAAAGACGAGCGGTAGACCAGGGGATGAGTGTAAAAACGGTATGTTTACGGCACCTTTGTTCGTCACACTCAGAAACTCATCTACAAGCCATGTACCGCCACAATGATTTCCGCCACAAGTTTGTTCAGATGATATAAAATTTGTTGTGTGGTTCGTCTGTAAAGCTACACTTACACTTTCACCATCATTAAAATCCCCATTACTGAACTTGAAAATTGGACGTTCTGCCGCTAAGACTTAGTTTTTGTCAACAACTCAGAGGCAGAAGTCAGAGCTACGTGCAACGCAAGTAATGTCCCGACCGAAACACGGTGCATTAAATAATAAAACAAATTAACAAAACTTCGAGGCAGGTACATTTTCCTCGAGGAATTTTCATAATCGAGGTACTCGAATCACTCCAGGAACCGTTTCTGCCCTAGAACAAATGTGTATTTCAAAACGGTGATATTTCATTGTCAATATGTTGCGTGCATAAATCTGCGCTAGCAGATTTCATATCTAAAGCCTGTCCACAATAAAAATTTAATGTTTTAAAAAACTGTCCTCACATATTGCTTCTGGCATTTTCTTCATCACACTAAAAATTTTCAAGTCATCAAACTAATTTTTATACCTGAAAAGAGTAGCTTGCATATGTACAGTCTTAAATACTCATTTTATTTATAAATTAAAAATGGCTTTCAGAAGCATTAATATAAAGGTTAATCGCATAAGTGAGAGGACTTAGTTTACCATCATAATTTTTGCAATCGAACACTTTTCTGGAGAAGACAGTCCTCTCCTAAGGAGTTTAGTCTACAAGCCCTGCAAGAATAAATGAGTCTCTAACTTAAATTGACATGAATATTAGGAGCTATTTGTTGTGAAAAAGAGTCATATTTTATAATAATCTTTTTACTTTATTGGTTAAAAAAACTGGAAGTGTGTTGACACACTGTCCCACCAAATGTTTTCAAGAAAATGGAACAGTATGAAAAAGGTCATTAGTGATGTAGCAAGGGTCGCACGAGTCCCACTAGTGCCACTAAATTTGACTGACATGTACACAAGGCATTGACAGATGCACAATTTCTATATCATACAAACATGATTTATGGTTGTCATTTCTGTCCATCCGTGGTATGTGTGAATCCTGGCTCCCTCTGGTTTGATGACGTCTTAAAGCCTTAAGATCTTCACCATCCCTCTCCGGACAGATGCTTGTCAAAAACACATAACCAAAACAAATCTGTTAATTGCAATGACCTTGTCCTAGCATGGCATCTTACATTTACATTTCACTGTAAACTTTGATGTGTCTTTTTGCACTGAGTATTATGCTAATTGAATCGTGGAAAAGCAAAAACTTTTGAGTAGGAGAAATGTGTATTAATCCTGTTAAACGCTATTAGACCACATGTATTTAAGCATATACTGCTCTTTTTGCCTATCATGCACACATCTAGAATCACACGTTTATAAGTTCTTACTAAAAGACACTGTGTGTGTTTTTGCAGTGAGTAGCGGGTCAGTGACGGTCAACGCTGATTCTTCAGTGCAGCTGCTTGCTGAGGAGGCCGTTCCCCTGGACCAGCTGGACGCAGCAGTGAGTATAAACTCTGCCGTATTACTCACCTGTGTTGCAAGGTGTTCATTAAATTAATACAATAGATTAAAAACAAATTTCTCTGCTATTCTGGAATTCCACCTCAGTTTATTCCACTTTCTATGCCTTGTTATGCCCATTACAGCACATTTCTCTAAAGTTTTTCACTTAACATTTGGTATTTACGTTGGCCCTCAATAAATCTAGTTCAGATCTCATTCACAGCTTGCTTCTTTTCTTAAAAGTAACTGGAAAAAGACGCAAGTTTACAATTAAAGCTAAATGTTTAATGAGCGTTTTGCAGTTGATTTTAGAAGCTCAGACACAAATATTGTCTGAACTTTTGCCGGATTTTCCTGGCAACATTTAGGTAATGGCAGTTTTCAAAATACCAATATAAATCAATTAAAAACATATGGTTTCAGTTTATCAAATTAATTTGCTAGATGTTTTATATAACAATTTAGGCATTCTTTTGGTGGTCAGCAAAGTTTACCAGAGTTAGAAGATTAATGAAATAAGAATAAGGAAGTCAGTTGGGAAAAATCACAATTTCTTTTGCACAACAACTGCATTTAAATGAACCAACCCCGCCATTTTTTAGTATTCAAGCTAATTAGAAATGGAATGTCCTCTGATTTCTTTTTGGGACATTGAGGGCATACTCTAATATTACAAGCCATTCCTTTTTGTCCTTGATTAAAAACTACTTCCTATATCAAGGAAGGTGCAGCACATTCTTATGGATGAATGTTTTCATCTGATTGTTGAATTAAAACAAAGTTTAAGCCGGTCTTTATGGGGATTTTTTTCTTATCCCCAAAGTTAGAAAACTAATGTCAGCCAATCTTACAAAAGAAAAACCCTTGGAAGTTTGTGTGTAAATTGAATATTTAGTGCTTTTAAAGCTACAAGACTCACAAAATGCCATGAGGAGAGTTTGCTGTGTTGTTGTGCCATTGGTTTCTCATTCACAATTGACATAAATTCTGTCAGCTTTTTTTCCCCCTTCACAACAATTAAGCTGTTCTCTTGAGCTCTTTGTAAAAGGTTATCTGTCTCTGCAGTCTCAGATCATGTGCATTCTGCTCTGAAAGGACTTCTCTGTCGACTTAACAAAGTTTGAAACAGTGTGACTGGTGCTTCTGGTGCTGAGAGCAGCTCTGCAACACTCTGCTGTTTACTCAATGGCGTACACTGGGCTGGATAAAAAAACAGGACACAAAGGGAACAATATAAGTGATCCTGTTATTTAATGGAAAACCTGTTTAATAGCCCACATTGTGGTTAAGCCAGACATGTGTTAACGCTAATGGCATCACTTCATACAACTCCTGTTTTTTTTTTTTTGTTTGTTTTTTATTTTTGTTTTTTGTTTTTTAAATAAAGTTCTCATTTAAAGTTTAATCAGTTGGTTTCCTCTGAGGGAGGTTCTCTGACTGACTTTAGATTTTGACTTTCACAGATGACCAAATCTCTGTTTGATGTTAATGTGATGGCGTGTGTCTGAGGAGGAGACCCGCAGCACCAAGGCCGATGTCACAGTTTATCAGTTCAAGCTGTCAAAGCCGCCGGCTTCCCTTTAAAATATACGTCCAGTACGTTTAGTCGCAAACTCTACAAAGGAGGGGAGCTTTTTATATTCTACTCTTCTAAGTTGTTCTTTAAGCAATAGCAATTGGCTTAATTTCCCTCGAACTCTAATTAGCTTATATAATTAGCTTTCCTAACCTGATGACCATCCATCTGACCAGTCTGGAGGCGAAGCCCAGATTGAATGTCGGCCACGATAATGGTGGGCCGTGATATTATCCACTCATCATAGAGTTGTCAGTCTCCCTCTCTGGGCAGTGTTACAGTCTGTCAGCTTGACTCTGTCGCAGTAAATGAGTTATTTTTTTTAATCTTTTTTTTTTTTTTTTTTTCCCCTTCCTGGTTGTCTTTCACTCCATAGTAACAATGCACATAGGCCCACACTGTTAATAAGGCGGGAAAGGTCAGTCACTGTCGAGTTATAGCAGATGTGCCAAGTCCCTACTGGGAGACCTTTAACTTCCAGCTATGTTTGGCATTTCTCGTTTCTAATCGCGACTGTGACAAATGGAGCTTTCAGAGCAAAGAGACGGTGGGGATTTTCTCCACTCGTCTTTGTCCTCACTTTCCACTCTTGCTCGGTCTGGCTATTTCAACTTGGACATCCCCGTTGGGAGACACACGCGTACAGTCTCCACATGTTTGGAGTTGAAGTATTTTCCTGTTCTCTACACAGATGGAAAAGGAGAAGACTGTCTGGAAGAAAAATGTATTTCTGGACCTTGTTTCTTGTACTGTTGTAAAAATGTTGAATCATCCATCTATTCTTTCCTCCCTCCCTATAGTTTAAACTGTCTGTTGTTGAAATGTGCATTAAACTCAGTTTTTGTACTTTTTACTTGTATGGTAAACACTGGTAGAAAAAAGAGCACAAAGTCTGGGTTTATAAAAAAAAAAAACATAAAATACTCCTTTGTTTTAAGAAAAACCAGACTCGTAAACCTGCAGGAACTCTGAATTATTTTCCTACTTTGGAAGCATGTTCCAGATTTCAGAGCTTGAATTCACTTTTTGGTTTCGATGGTCCATCCCTTTTTTTTTCTTCTTCCATTCACTTTCAGGCAGCTAAGGCCAACCTTGAAAAAGCCCAGTCCGAATTGGCCGGTGCAGCTGACGAGGCAGCGAGGGCAGAAGTTCAGATCAGCATAGAAGCCAACGAGGCCATCGTCAAGGCTCTGGAGTAGACTTGCGGTACAACTTCTTAGCTCCTTTTATCAATTTTGAGTGAAAAAGCTGAAAATTTGACGCATTATTGTGTTTTTGTTCTTCTTTTTGGTTTCAGATAACCTGTTGCTTGGATGAAAATGTTCTGTTCTGCTCCAGCTCAGACCTGTCGGTGTCCAGGAAATACCATTCTTTCTTTGTACAGTGAATGAAGTTGACAATAAATTTATTTGGAGTTACTTTGTGAACTGTTTCCTAAATCTGTTATTTTGATGCTCAAAGTGCGCTGTTGTTTCAGATTAACCTCCATGTCTGTTTATACCAGTGTTTCTCTATTCCGGTCCTCACGCCCCCCTGCCCTACATGTTTTAGTTGTTTCCCTTATGCCACATACCTGGATTGAATATGTGGGTGATTAAAAGGCTTCTGTAGCACTTGATGATCATGCAATCATTTGAATCAGCTGTTCTGGAATAGAGGTACATCTAAAACATGCAGAGCAGGGGGGCCTGAGGACTGGAATTGAGAAACGCTGGTTTATACGATTCAGAAACGTCCTTTTATCACAATCACTTGCAGTTTTCCGTGCAGCAGCAATTACTACCACTTGATGGCAGCAGAGAGTAATTAACCTTACTTAAGCTGACCCATTTTTTTGTTCATCATGGCAAATGAAACATCCCTCACTAAAGTTATGATGATGCCATTCCTAAATGTCACCAGTAAACCCCCAAACTTGGGAATTTTGTAATTTCTTTGGTTCTGGGACCCGGTATCAACTGCTGTTGCCTTCTGACTTTCCATAGGGAGATGTGTGGGTTAGCAGTGCTTGGAATCCTGTGTCCCAAAAAAATTGAGCTGGCAGTGCCCACTTCTGAGAGATGACAAAAAGCATCAGTGATGAGGCCAGTGAAACCTCTCCACTGTCTGTTGTGTGAAAAATGGAGCCTCACGTTTGGTTTGCAACCACAGCGTCCAGCTCTCATTCACTCTGAGGCAGTGACCTCAATTACGTGCTAAATTGTTGTTCTCAGAACAAAAACCACAAACCTTCCTAAAAACACAACACCCATAGTAGGTGTAAGGTTGATTTTTTTTTGTTATTGTGTTATGCTCTCTAACAGAGCTCTGAGACCCTAGTAGAAAAGTTGTATTTATGATTATAGTATTCTTTTGTATTCGCCAGTGCTTGATTTTAGTTAGAGGTGTGTTGGTCTATTACTTAAAATCCAATTAAAACAAATAGTTTGTGGTTGTAGCGAAACAAAATTTAGATAAGTTTTGAGTGTGGAAAGCTTTGCTGCGCATTCATTTGAAACTATTCTCAGATTTAGTTTTCTTTTTAAACTGTAAAGTCCTCCATTTTAATCAGAAAAAGTGTGGCACAGATGGGAACCCAAGTGAGTAACGCAGTGTGATTAAAAAAGCAGTGGTCGACACCTTTCACATCCTTCTCTCTGTTCTTCTTTCTAATCTGTCATCAAAACCTCGTTCCAACTGAAAACATTCATAAAGAGTGCACACTCATCCTCGTGCATCGCTTTTTCACAATGCACAACACGTAGCATTTCAGAGAAAAAACTTGTTCATATATATGTATATGATTGAGGGAATCACCATTAATCCAGATTTATTGTGAGGCAAGGTGAAACCAAATAGTTTTTTGTTTTTTTTTTTCTGATTTCTTCATCAAAAAGTGGCCTTGTGTTTTCCACAACAATGACCGGCTCTTTCGCTTTGTGTGGGAAAACTCCACTGGATGTCTGTAGAAAATAAAGACTCTGAAATTGAGGAAGCTGTTCTTTTTCAGGTCGTGGCGTTTCCAGCGCAGGTTGCTTATGGATGTATTTTTAGTCAACAGGATAGATGTGAGGTGAGGGCACGGTGTGCTTTTTAAATTTCTGCTTTTTCTTTTTGTCTTCCTCAGACGCGCATCCAGATTAAGTGAATGCCTCATAAATGGGCTTTCAGACCTGAGTGTCTAAGTGCAGCACGGCAGCAAAAAGCATCCCGCTTTATAACTGCTGCACATTGATAATAGGGGATGAGTATTGAGTGAGAGCCCTTACTGGAGAGCCATTTTGAGTCGAGTAAGGCCCTGGGATAATAAGTCACCGTCTATACCCCATGTACTGTAATTAAAAGACTGTACCGTCTGCACCCAGGAGTGAATAACACCATCCAGGCTATGACAGTCCACAGAGTCATCTTTGAGTAGTACTCAATAACGAAGCGAGTCACAGCTTTGGGAAAGCATAGTGTGGCACGTTTATTAAATAAACCATATGGGGAATACAGGAGACCAGCCCATGTGAGTCGTTTTATTTACAATGACGTCACCTCAAAAACAGACATGAAAGAGTTCAATAATTTTTTTTTTTTTTTTTTTTGCCCTTCAGTTTAAAGATGTGTTTGGAAAAGTGGTTTGTGCTAATTAAAAACGGTATTGTAGCACTTAATTAAATGTGCTACTTGGGATGCTTTCAGTAGAAAATGGCGGTGCCAAATAATGACGTGAAAAACTCAATTATAAAAAGGGTTTAAGTCTACTGCTCTCCTGGTATACAAAGGTGCATACATGTTATATGAAGTTTTAAGAGATTGAGCAAACACTTTGATCCCTTAAAATTAGGTTACTCCTGTGTTAAGAAAGTTCTGGAGGGATTGTTTTGGTTTCACTTGATGCATGTTCTCAAACCGCTCAGCTTTATTTCAATGTAACTTTCAAAAATGTGCTAGATGGGTTCATGTTAGCTTGGTTTAAGTAGCATGTTGTTGCAATGTTAGCATCATTGCTACAGAAAGCAGTTATTTGAAGTGAACTTTCTTCCTGCCAATCTTAGTTCAGTAGTTTCAGCTACATCTTACACTGAAGTCTCTGAAGACAGACATAAAAGTGTAAAATTTACAGAAAAATGTTCGAAACCAAAAAAAAGTGCCTTTCATCGACGGCTTCGAGTTTCCCAGGATTAGTTAGATGTTAGGTTCAACATCAGTAATCTGCAAACTTTTTTTGTTTGTTTGTTTGTTTTTTCTTGCTGCATAACACAAGTGGCGTTTGAGCTTGACGTCACAAACTGATGGCTGGACTTTTTGCTTCAGAATTTTCTTATAGTGAGCAGAATTCAATGCTCCACTGACTAATGTTGAATTGCCCTGATCCTGAAGCAGGGAAGCTGCACCACACTGTCGCAGTACCTCCAACACGGTTGATTGAATCATGAACTCCCACCTTAAGGAAGGCCTGCAGGGCTTTATATGTTGTTCTGTTTTTCTTTCTTTCTTTTTTTTATAAGACTTCCTGGAGCAACTCCTCAGCTGTTCTTGAAATTCTTTAGAGCAACCTGATGCATTCCTTTTGAGATCTTTCACCTACTTTATGACGCGAGACATGCTCAGTATATGTAACTGCTTAGTAAGACATGGCAGTTGCTGTTGAAACTATCAGAAAATGTGGATAAATACAGTTACACAGTGTTACTTTTTTCAAATAGTGACAGCTCGATTTGAGTATTTTTTTCCCTCAGTAAATGATTTTTGTAACACAATTAATTCTGGTGCATGTGTATCGCTACACCACTGTGAATAGAAATGTGTAGCCCTCTGATAAGAAATGTCTCTGTAATCCAGTTCATAACAACTGACTGTAAAAAAAAAAAGTGAAGCAATACCTTTGACAACTAACAGACAGTGGAATTGACATTTGGCTTTGATCAACAGTTTTCAGTTCTCTAATGGAAATGGCATCCTCTGAAGCAGAGAGCAAAAAAAAATCACATAAAGCGTTGAAGCCAGCGTGGTTGAGCTTTCTGCAGGGATGTAGAGGGCAATAAAATTAATCACAAAGCCGATAGAACCGAGGCATAAGATTTTCTTTATATGCGGGCAAAGGCTGGAATGTGACACATTCTCGTTATGAGACAGTGTAACATTTTCCTGTGTCTCGTTGGGGCGTTTTCATGCAGGCTTTAGTCACCAGCTTGGATCTGAGGCAAGCAGAGCAACTTTAAACTCCGCGGCCTGGAAATGGCATCCACTCAGAGTCTCTGAGTGGATGCTCGAACCAAAACTCCTCTTCATCGCTTTTACATCAGTGCTCTCATTCTGCTCGCGAACATCATTGGACACGCTTCATGCACACTCAGATTGACATTTCACACTTGGTGTTAATGATAATTCAAGCGGCTGACAGCAGTTGGCGACACGTGGATTTATCAGTCACAATCGGGACAAATAAAATGGTGTAATGATTGAATAGAAGGGTGGCGGGGTAAAAACAAAGAAAAAATGAGAGAGGGACACATGACACATTAACTGACATGCTGTGACTCATAAAAAAGTGTTACATGCGCTTACAATATATATATAAAAAAAGAAGACTGCACATTTGAATTTGTATTTATTGGAAGTCAATGTAGGATGTATGAACAGGAAACGGAACAACGGACCGGTGCATCTGTTTTTGTGGCTCGCCCTGTTTGGAGGCTGTACTCTGTAAACATCAGTGCAGTCTTGGCACCCTATATAATATCTGCATTACACCTTTACAGAAAAAAAAAAATCTAATGGTTTGCAAAGGTATTTAGTTCAAAATAAGATGCTAAATTATAAGACAGTTTAAGGTAAACAGATGCAGAAATATGCATTCAAATCAGTCTATATGGGTCTTACATAGTCATATTACAATGCAGTATAACTTGGTTAATAATTCATAAGGGCAAAATATTATCTAAGGATGGCCAACTGAGAACATTGAGTTACAGGCAGCTATAATTGTGGGATTTCAAGTTCTAGTTTTGAATCAACCACTCGCCAGTGGAAAAAAGTGACTTGTCTACAATCTTTTTCTTATTCTCACTAATATTCACACCCTTTGAACTTTTCCGCATCAACCAAAAACCTTTTGTAGTTCATTGTCATTTTGTGTGATAGGCAAATGTTAGATAAATGACAAATGGTTTCCAAAAATATTTTACAAATATCTTTAAAAAAAGTAAAAAAAGTGACTTGTATATGTTTTCAATTCCCTCTACCACAGTACCCCTAAATAAAAAAAAAACAGTGCAACTGATTGGTTTGAGATCTAATTATACTATCCCAACCTTGACACATGGGTGCAGCAGCATCTGTTAGAAGCAGTAAAAAACTTGAGACTTGACCAGAGGTTCAGCTTTCCGCATGATAGCAATCCCAAACATACAGTCTGTGCTGCAGTGGAATGCTTTAGATCAAATTTAGTTCAATCACAGACATATGTTTGAATGAACCGGTTCATCCTCTTATTGAAATCTAGCTACAAACTGAAGACGAGATGCAAATCAAATGTTCACACGCATCTCCCTCCCAATCTGAATGAATTTGGAGAAGAATTGGCAAAAGGAATTGGAGTTTGTGGATCCGATAGACATACCCTTCTCTAGACATGAAGATGTAGAAAAAAGTGAATGGTGGTTCTAACACACAAAACCCAAATAAAATACAAAATGTTTGTTGTAACCTTACAAAACGTGAAAAAAGAAAAAAGGGTTGTGAATAAGTTTTGCAAAGGACTGTGTATTCCCATAGCAGGTGGCAAGCTACAGGATATTAGGAGAGCCTGATATGTGAAGGCAAATAAGAGACCTGAGAGAGGAACGAAGAGGAAATTAAAGGTCTGGAAAATTTAAATGCTCTCAGCAATGAGCCAGTTATGACTTTGAGGACTGCAATTTTCCACAAGCCGGAGTGTTCCAAAATTACACATAGGATCCATCGTGCATAATTATCTGCCTTCGAAATTTTATTATACCGTGGATGTCAGTGTGGTTCAGCTGCATAAACACATTCCTCGGATGGCTTTCGTATGCGCAGAAATCTTTTTCACCTGTGAGAAACGGTCAAGCGAGTCCAAGTTTGCATGAAAGGCGGTTTTAGAGAGAAAGAGAGGCATCCAGGGAGCGGAGCTGATTGAAGTGCTGACCTTTTGGTGGGACCGTGCAAAGAGGGGGCCTGCAGACTCTCAGTCAGCTGTCAGATACTGCATCCAGCCTGGTAGTGGGAGTAGGGGCCCTGACACCAGCCTCCCACCACTCTGCCCTGCTTGTGTCATTCATCTCTGCATTCTTCCATCCTTCCATTCCACATTAACACCCACCCATCCACCTGCCAGAGACGAAGAGCCAGGCAGTGCCGCAAAACACTCAGCCAGACACAAACATCCACACACAAAACAAAAACAGATTTTAACCTGCGCCAGCTAGGTAACATTTCTCTGCAAATAGCCGTGTGGGCATTTGGGAGAAAAATCGCAAAGCCGCAAACAGCCTGCTGTAGGGGTGAGATAATCAGCTTTGTGGTAGCAGCAAATGGACCCCTGAGTGGCAAGGCAGGTAATCACTGCACTGAGTGCTTCTGTGGGAGAGGAGGAAAGTGCTTTTTTCCGTCCTTTCCATGCGAGTGTCTGGGCATATTTGCTCCGAAAATGAGCAGCCGACTCAAACGCGCACGGTTATAAAAGAACTCCAAATGGGTAGCCGGTTGCAAGCGCTGTAGCACATAAACTCTCAGCTGTCCAAGAAAAATACTTTTTTTTTTTTTTAAACTGTATTTAGAATATATATATATATATATCTCCTCAGAATACATTTGTTTAACCATGAAACAGAAAATGACAGTAAAAGAAGAAAAACTTCAGGCAAATCCCTGTTCTCCAAAAGCAACCCAGGTTGGGTGGATCCATGGAAGGTTGAAGTCACACATCTGCTTGAATCGACATCAGTTTTTTTGTTTTTTTCCCCCATATCCTTAATGTGTTTCTCATTAAGCGGTCCCTTGATGAACTCAACTGGGTTACTCATTACTGATAAACAACACACACTTCTTAATTCATTTCACTGCTAATTTAAGACTCCCATTAGGAAGCAGGAGACGTTTTACACACAGCTTTTGAACAACGGGAGTAAACGGCTCAATAGATCTCAAAGAAATACAATACAAATCCAGCACGTTGTTTGCTTAAGAAAAAAATCACTTCAGCAAAAAGTGTTTTGCCTTTATAGCTGGATCCAACATTTACTCTGTAGCATTGTCCCGGACAAGAAGCTGGCTTGTTCTTGCCATGTAAGTGTCACACAGCAACACTGTTGGCAGTGAAAGGCAAGGAGAACTTTAGTCAAATAAGTGACCAGGAGTGCCCCTGTAATTCTGGAGGAGCTGTGTGTTTAGCAAAAAACCCATGGACAGGATAAATATCAGTTGCACACTCAAAAGAATCTGGTCGTGGGGGAAGAGGAAGAGAAACGGTCCATTGTTGAAAAGTCTAGTTTAAAGTAGGCCACAAACTACGGAACCCAGGTGACATGAAGATTTCTTTTGTGTGATGTTGCAAAAGCATTGCGTTCTCACGCAATAAATATTGCATTCCCAATAAGTTAGCAAACACATCCTGGTCTAATTGGAGGTGAATAGTTTTGCTTGTGACATTTAATTTGCATTCTTGCATGTATTAAATCTGTCCATGGCAAGTTGGGCCAATGCTAAGTGACCTTTGGCCCAGATAGTTCCTGATAATGAGCATTGACGATCCAGCTAGACATCCTGCAGCGGTGTGTATCGGCTGGTCGGAACCCATCATCAGTGTACAGTATGTACAGTGCCAATTTAGGAAGTGTGAATATTTGTGTCCGATCCAAAAGGTGAGGATGGAGAGCCCTTTGAATCTGTGTCAAAGGTCGAGCAACGCACACATGGGATATTGGTTCTGTTCAAGGAAATGAGAAGGGAGAAGCTTGGCCTTCTGTGACCTCAGCAACACTATTCACAGACCTATATTTAGTTATGAGGCCACTGAAGAGGCACTTTCAGGCTATATGTTTCTCATTATTTGTCCTAAGTCATCAACAAAGCAGAAAGCCCATGCGGTAGTGCATTCCACCGGGTATCATTGGAGCCACTTCTGTGCAGAAAGATTAATGATTATACAGAAATAATTTTATAATTCTGTTGTGCATCTCAATAAATTACAATATCATTGGAAATATTTGCACAGTATGTTGCAGCTCTTAATTATGACTTTTTATGGCTAACACATTATTAAAACCCTAAACTCTGTTTTTAAGAAAATTGCAATATGATGCAAGCTCAACAACAAAGGGATTTTGTCCCGGTCTCATAGTCAAGGATACAGCTGATGATCCTACAGAACATAGTCTGCTGCAATAATTGAAAAGATGCAGCTGTGCACGTGATGGACCATAAAATCAGGCAAATTGTCCACAAGATGACAGAGACGGTTGACTTTGACAACTACCGCGGGTTTCACATAGCTCAAGAGGAACCTAAAGACAATGCCTGACATGATTTTGGCGGCCCGATTGCCACACGGTGACTGATTGCCAACACACAGGAGGAACATTTGCCACGTGTGTCGCGGATTATGTAAGTGTCGCAATGCAGCCCCCCCTTGCAGGAAGGTGGTCGAGTGCTGGTGAAGCAAAGCAAACACAACCAGATGAATACGAGCGATCCCGGTGCAGACGACGCTTGGCTCTGTCCAAACAAGGCCAACATCTGTTTGCTTCGGATAAGCCAACCCTGCAGTGAATGTAGTTTTCCTCTCTCCCCCCCAGCCCCCGTTCTTCTCAGTTCACATCCCTCAGTCCCATGTGATTTTTCCATCAGGCCTTGAGCGTTTTTTTTTGTTTTGGTTTTTTTTTGGTTTTTCCTGCCTCCTGGGGCTGGTTCACGTGCCTTTTCCTACAGTCTGTCTTCAGTTGATCTGCTCCCCTTCCTTTTTTCCAAAACACATACTGAATGTGCCTGGGCACGAGATGACACATTTACGCATGAGTGCGAATGAGTCCACACCCACTGTGCAGAAGCAGTCTCTTATTTGTCTCTTTCTAATTGCACGCTTAGCACAGGTGACGGACCTATGGTGCGTTCTGCTGTACTCATGCATGCGCAGAGTCATGCCAAAAAAAAAAACGAAAAAAAAAAAGGGGAACTGAGGCAGCGCGTAAATAACTCCAGAGCAGCACCTCCGGACTCTCTTCCTTCCTCGTGTGTCGAAACTTCTGCATCATTCAATCTCTTCTGCCACCTGGACTCTTTTGAAACTTTTCGACTGACTGATAAATCCCTTAATTTTTTTAAAAATTTTTTTTCAGATTGTGCACATTGTAAATATAGAAATAAATCTCAGAGAAAACTTTCAGAGTTTTCTTCTCCTTTTGGCGAAGGACTTTCCAGACATGCTCGCATAAGTCACAGTTTTGCAGAAACGGAGCGTGTAACAAGTTAAATGCTTTGCACTGTGACTTGCAAATGTGACACCCCTTTTGACCTTTGCCATTCCAGTTAATCCTTTTTGTGCCGGCTGACGTTTGTTGCTGCAACCAGTGTGACTGAAAATCCTCCGTGGCTTCATGGTCACAAGCCTCTTTGGTGGGGTGGCGTTGGAAAATATGCCAATAAGCTAGTTTCCACTCAGGATGCCCAAAGCTGGCAGAAATAGCTTCTTTGCCTCTGGCCTGGATTCCTCTGAGTTGCTTGTGATGGATATAATTAGAGGGGAAAGTCACTAATGAGATGAAAACTGTAACTTGAAAAAGCCTAAAAAACATGTTCAAGATTATTTTTACACCTTTGCAATCATTTCTGATCATATAGAAATATTTGATGTTATGGAAAGTAAATGTTTTCAGAAATGTTCAAACTTCTGGATTTTTTTTCTTTCTAATACTTTTAAAATATTTCTGACATTTTTCTTGCAAATGAGGAAATGACCGAGTGGATTCCAACCGTCCCCCTGCTGTGTTCCTCTTTCAGCTCCACCTTCCTCCACCGTCTCATTGCATGAAGCCTCTAAAGTGTCTTGTCCCTCTTGGATTTCTTAAATAATCCATCGTTGAACGATTGTGTGCAGAGTAAATTACTCCACAGAAATCCATCGCTCAGGTGTGGCCTCCAACTTACCAACCACCTTGCAAAAGCTTTCAGATCGCTTCAACATTTTTCATTTTCATAGATTTTCAATAGAAAATTGTGAAGTGGAAGGAAATGATACGTGGTTTTCATAGTATCAGTTTTGAAAATCTTGTGATTTAGCAATTTTTGTCCAAAGTAGGACAGATTTGTTAGAGAGTGCCTGTGAAAATCCTTTTTTTTTTTTTGCACTGGATATTTAGTGTGGACTTTGACTGGGGCATTCTAACTCATGGAAATGCTCCACTTTGGTGACACCTTTAAGAGTTTAATAAAGGCCAGATAGGAGAAATCATATAAAATCCCAATATACTAAACTGAAACACAGTGGTTGCTGCAGCATGACAAAATGTAAAAAACAAATGACTGGCCATAACTGCTTTTCTAAAGTGCTTTATATGGCAGCGTGCTGCTGCACTGCAGCATACAGTGTCAGTAACAAAAAGCCGTTATTGAATGTTTTACATCATTTCAACCCTGGTCAGAAATGCTCTGCGTGCAGCTACTGACAGTTCTCTCAAGTAGAGCGTTGCCAAAAGAATCTGTTCCAATACTCCAAATGGCAAGCCAAAGTTTTACTGTAAACACCTTTGAAAAGGTCAGATTTCAGAGTAGGCTCACTTCTGCATATGGTAACTATGTGTAAATGTGTAGTTATGTGTCATTCAGAAAAGCAGATAGCTTGTCTGAGACAAAGCATAATATGACCAGAGCTGAAAGACAGATTTATCTTAATATTGTTTTTTTTTTTTTTGTTTATATTCTCAGTGTCATAAAAAAAAAATCAATAATTTTTCTTTATTGATTGATTTACTCTCATCTGCCTCCTTTTGCTGACTTTGCCTTCAGAACTGCCTTATCTCTTCATAGTCCCAACAATGTGGAAAAAAACAAAGGTTGTTACATTTTAACTTCTGTTGCCTTTCTTTAAATACAAACCAGTCTGCCCATTTGTTTCTGACCCCAGGCATCCACACAACAATCCCCTACTGGATATGCTCCCTTTTCTCTGACAGTTCTCTGCAAGTTAGGGAGAAGATTATGTCTGAAAATCCTAGTTGATCACCAGCTTCTGAAATACTCAGTCCAGCCCGTTTGGCATTAACAGTCATGCTACGTCCAAAGACACTTAAACTCTTTTTGTTGCTCCAGTGTTTGCCCAGTTTGAACGCCATGAAGTATCATATTTACCATAAAAGATAAACCTAAATGCATTGAATTATTGATTATGCATGTTAAAAAGATATTGGACCAGCGTACTAAATAAAGTAACCAGTCAGTTTATTTCTTAGTTAAAATGACAATTTACTAAGTTACATATCCATCATTAAATAACATTTACGTAGATTAAAAAAAGCTGTATTTCATGCTGTATTTCATTTCATAGTAGTTCAAATGATGAATTTCACAGTAGCATCGTACTGATTGTTGCTTCCATTTTCATACAGGTTTACAATAGTAAAGCTGGAACAAACCAACAGAGTAAATGTTAGTTCTTTCAGTGGGGAAATGTGATCAGCCAGAGGTCAAAGTCATGATCTCATCCGACAAAAGATTATAAAATCATTGATTACCTTTATTTAATTATTATTCCCAACTTTGATTCGAATGCCTGAGCATGTCAAGCGGAAACAGCCCACAGTGCTATTCATAAACTGTGTTGACTACCAGATATTTTACACCCACGGAGAGCAGAAGCCCAAATTATCCTGACCTGCCTGTAATATTGCTGCATATTTAGCCATAACACACTGTGTTCCAGTCAATTCCTGCCTCCGCTCCCATTTGTAGTCTCAATTTACCCTTTAAACTGGCACTGAACTTGGCACATCACAGCCAGCCCACCATGCAATGTGTCTGATTATGTAAAATTCTCCTCCATGTTCTTGCTATTGTGTGACAAACACTAGTGGAGGCCTGATAAACACATCCTTTACAAGCAGTCAACACCAGACACGTCATCTGGCGCGGCAGAAATAGACACAACTGACTAATTAACTGTGAACTCATTTTTGGCTCCCTGGCTATATCAAGTAACATTGAGAAGAAAGAGTAGACATGGCTAAACATAGATAAGTCCAAAGTCTGGTTGGAGAAAGTGAGGCGAGTAGATTAGCTTTCACTCCTGGCACATCGATGGAACCCATTAGCGTTTTAACACAGACGAGCCGATGAGCTGGTAACCCTAACAACTGATGCAAACGCAGTCATGTTCAAAACAGGGTTATTTGGCTCTCATTCTTACACGTTATCTATCACTCAAGCGAACAAGCATGCATGCATGTGCTTACACCAATGGATAAGTTATAATTAACCTGGAATGCATGGTTTTTTGATTTTAAATTCAGAGAGTGTGGAGACAACCCATACATATATGCAAGAGAACTTTGGAAACACGACACAGAAAAAAAAAAAGTTCAGCCAAAATCTGAGATGACAACTTCCTTCCTGAAATGTACGCATAGTTCTGACAAGCCACATTTTGCTGCCCGCCGTTTGCCTCCAGGCCTTCCCGAGACTCGGAACCTGCTTTAGCTCAAAAAGCAAGAGAAAGTGGTAGCTTGAAAAAGTTGCGGTGGAATAACGCAGAGAAAACACCAACGTTGGTTAATACTTGAAGATCCAGACCATTGGATGTTTTATCCTTTAGTTGCTTTTTCAGATTAAATATGATCAACAAAATTTGGCTTTTTCTTTTTTTTTTTTTTGATCAAAATAAAATTACAGAAAAATTTCATTGTCAAAGTGAAAATAGATTCCTGCAAAACAATCACAATTGAATGTAAATATATCATATATACACATAAAGGGTAACACGGTGCAGGCAATCGGTGGACAAGATTTTATTTAGGGTTGTCAGAACAAAGAAAGTTGAATTGCTTGATATTATCTTGCTGTTTGTAGCTCTTTTCCAGTTTAGCTATTTTAGGCTAGGATCCACTAAGTGGGCCTTTCAGCTGAAACAGCACAGGAAACGCTGCTTTCGTCATGTATTAGATTAAAGCAAAGCCTTCTCTTTGATCATCCGCTACACAACTGCACAGGTCAGTGCAGCCTTTCCACTGTGAGTCACTTTGGCTTCCCCTGTCATCCACCCATACACGGTAAATATTTAACTCGGCGTCATCGGTGGCATTCTCGGTTCAAGATTCTGCAGCATTTCATTGATTTCAGCGACAACACGAGATTTTTATTGAAAAGTGGCAGGTGGCAGAAGGCTGGGTTCACACGTATGAAATTGTCAGCATTTTCATACATGTCAGCATTTTATTTATTTATTTTTTTAGAAGGGAATCCTGGAAGGTTTCCCTGATTTAAACTGCTATGAAAACAACCAAAGTGCAATGAACCCAAAGTCCAGTGAACTCTCTCTTTTATGGAATTACTGCTGTTATCGTAACAGAACCACAGAGACCGATGGCAGTGAGGGGAAGTGCTCATGGGCAGGGGAAAGTGGTGGGTGGGACAGAAGGTTGGAAAGTTTAGAGGGAGAGACGCAGAAAAGATAAGACGGGAAGGGGGCGGCGGAGTCGGAGGGACACAGGAATGGATGACGTTGTCAGTGGGGACAGAGGGCTATTTTTGGTAGGTGAAGGGGGGAGAGAGAGGAGAAGAGAGCTGTATACTCCTCTGGGCTGACGTCACGAATGAAATCAACTCAGCATGACCTGATGCCTCGATCATGTGACCTGGAGTGACCTTCGCAATCCGAGATTAAATTACTCTGTGTCAGCTGTAGAGCGAAGACCTGCTACAGGCTTAAGGTCTGGTCAAAACAACGGGAGGGGGGGGGGTAAAGAAAGCAAAACAAAAACCCAAAGAGACCATTTCCTTAAAAGAAAATATATTTTAAAAAGTAGGGTACCAAAGCAGAGGAGTGAAAACTAATTAGAAAGAGCACGAGTTCAAGGGTGGAGAACAGAGAGACAACAGGAGACGCACAGAGCAGAGGCGCACAAGCCAAGATTGAATTAGCCTCCAGCTTTGGCTACCCCTAAGCCTGGGACGGAGGAGGATTAGTGGGCTAGGATTCGGGAGAGAGACTGAGTGTGTGTGTATGTGTGGGAGTGTGTGGAAGTTTTCAACTGTGTGGGTGGAGAGCAGGGCGATTTGGCAAGTTCTGAACTTGCTTGCACTAACAAAGGAAATGCCTGCATCTGGTATTCATCACCAGTGTGTACTGTACAAATACACAAACACACGCGCACACACAAGCGCGCGCACACGCCTGCATGCATTCATAGCTATTATCTGCTATCAGTTGTTTCTCGCTGCTTAACTTCTAGGAGTAGTGGTGCTCATAAAACAGAGCTGGTGAGCTGAATTGGTGTCCCCCCTCATTTCACATTGACCTCCAAGAGCGGAGCATTTACAACTAATGCCGCTTGGTGAATGGGCAGAGTCGCAGCGAAAGTCCATATCTTTTGTTTTACCAGAAGAAATACGCAAGAAGTCCATTCTGTGTTGCCAAAACCACCTACCCAGACACCCACACTTCCTGCCCTGAGTCTCTCTCTCTCCTCCTCCTCCTCCTCCCTGTTTTACTCCTGTTCTCTCCCGTCTATCTCTCTATTTTGTTCTGTTCCATTCTATTTTCTCCTCTCCGCGCTGACACTTAACCTTTGTCGGACCACGGATCCCTCCAGCACCGAACCGTGGGCAGCCAAACAGACAAATAAACAAACACGCAGAGCTGACACCCTCCCAGCTTGGTCGAGTTTCACAGCTAAAAAGGTTCTTATCGTGGACGGCTTGTGTCCTGTGGGTGGATGTCATTAGCTCAGTTAACACATTCGGTCCAGTTCCCGGCTGTCCTATTGTGGGCCTTTTTAGTGAGAGCAGACCGGCTCTGTAAAAAGCAGCAATTATCAGGTTGATTTTGCGGGGGCTGTTGTAGTTATACCACTTGGAATAGGCTGTACAGTGAGAGTTTTGCAGGCCCAGATCAGGGCTTCGGGACTGCACGGAATCACAACACAAAGACTGTGAACGGGACAAATGTCTCGCCGCACATGCACAGAGTATGCAGAGCTGTGTGAAGCCTTGTGTTACAAACGTGATAGGCCAAGTCATAGCAGGACTTTGTATTCTCACAGGAGACATGAGGAGGCTGAATTTTCAAAGATGACGACTACGCTCCTGCAGGACACTGAGTTTCATAGTAAATAAATGGGAATTTAGGATTACAGGAACTTCTATGTGTGTATAAATCTTTCTAACCACATAGTAGAGAAATATGCTGTGTGTGTGTGTATGTGTGTCTGAATATCCATATAAAAACTGCCTCCTGAATACGAGTCTTCTGAATGTCGAACTGCAGTATTTATTACCCTTTAACTTTTTCATGTTGAGTCGCATTACAATAACCACAAACTATATAAATTGTTCCTTTCTCGCTCATTGTGTGGGTTTAGTATTAGTGTATTGCTAAAAGGGACAAGGGACTTCCCAATTCTTATTTTTGACAGTGGTTTTCTTCAAGCCACTCTTCTATGAAGACATCACAGGTAGAATGCTCAACTTCCCTGTCAGCAGATTAACACAACTCAGCTCTGGATTTCAGCAGTTTCTCTAGAGGTACCATGGTGATACTTGGAGTAACTTAGAGTTAATTGGATGCTTTTCTGATAAATGCACACCTTGCCTGGCCTGCCAGCATAAATGGATGACCATGTCTTGATGGGTTTGGAGTTGTCCCATACTCTCTCCGTTGCTTAGGTTAGAGACCTTCAAAGCTTGGGATACTGTTTTGAACTTAGCTTTGCTTTAAACATCTCCAAAACCTTGTCCCTGACCACTTTCTTGAGCTCCTTCGTCCTTGTGATGCTGTATGTTCATTACATTCTTTAACAAACCAATGAGGCCACCATAAAACAGTTGTGAGATTAAATTACAAACAGATGGACAAAGTGAAGGGATTTTGCGACTTATAAAGTAAATTTATTGCACTGAAATTGATTTATGTTTATTAACATAAGCAAAAATACAAACACACACCTCTCTTTATTTGTAAAGCGAATTGAAACCATGTTTATTTTTTCTTCCGTGTTACAGTCACGCTTTACTTAATTGCCACTTTAACAGAGGCTCCCAGTAAAACAGCTTTTCGGCCGCATTTGTAACGTTAAAAAAATGCTCAAGAGGAACGAGCGCTTTTACAAGTAAGCGTTCCTCTTGGATGTGTTCCACACTTCGCAGCAAGCAAATCACCCTCCCATTGTTACAAAATGGCAGATAATTAAGTATTCCTTTCTTTTCAAGTTTAGCCAGAACCAGTGAGTAAACTGAAGAGTCAGAGCATACTTAGAATGCTGCAAAACCCCCCGAGCCAAACTATGAGGAACGGCATTCTCATTACTCACTTGGCTCACATGCAGTGTCTCATCATTTCACCCTCCACTTGGGAATGTGTTGACTAAGGAAGGAGTGACTAACATGTTCTAAGTCCTTTATAGACACAAATACAGGCAATACATATTGTTACTCATAACTGTGGAGGGACATATAAACACTCTATACCATACAATGTGATGAATGCACCATCTGTGAAGACTGAATGCAGTCAGGACAATTGCAAAACCTTTGGATGGAATCCAGCACACTCGTGTGAGCCGCTCGGTCTACAGACCTTGTCGGGTTCAGTGAGTATTCGCTCAGTCTGAAGCAACGGAAAAGTATGTGCTTTAATGTACGCCCTCATCTCCACGAGGAACTTTCTGTTTTGAATTGAAGTGGATGGGTAGGTCTCTGCTGAAGTTTTAACAACAAGAAAAAAAAAAAAAAAGTTTCCCAGAAGAAATGTCGTGACTCGCGTTTCTGGAAATGGGGGCTCTGGTGGAGAATGTTCCTGGCCTGGATGTTCGGTTGTTACTGTAAACTGTGATTGTGACTAAATCGTAGTCTATAAAGTGACACTTTCTTTTCTTGTCCACTGTTACCGCCTGTTCCGCACAGTTTCTCTCCCTTTTTTCTCTCCGACACTCGCCCTGGCGCGGTGTCTGCTTCGGTGTTTGAGGCCGCAAAACTCCGAGATAGATGTGTCATCAGTCATCTGTGCTGTGAGCCGGGAGGGCGAGCGGGCTGAACTTCAAACAGGGCGCCTTTTTGCAGGTGTGGGATCGAAGGGTCCGTCTGCACTAAAAACATTCCCCGTGCGGCCCCTCTCCGCTGTGTGCTCATGTGACACCTCTTTAGATACCAACACAGTACCTTGTGTTCTTTTGTGCTGTGTTTGAAAAAGTAACACTCTTCTCACACCACATTTGTTACTACTTGCTACTACTCTGACCAGGCTTCTTTGGGTTATGTAATCCAGAGTTTGTAGAATAACACAGTTGAGATTATTTAACCTCCACTGGAAGCTGGGTTCATCGACAAAATCCAAGCGTTCTCAGATGTTTCCAACAAATAAAATGAAGAACAATTTTTTTTTTTTTTTATTTTATTCCACGTTTTAATTATTACTGCTGTACCAAAATTATTGAAGCCACTGTACGGAATTACTCAAAAGAATATACAGTTTTAAATACGCTTCACATACTACTGGATCCTTGGACCACCCTTTGCTCCTCACACATTGACACTGTTTGGAAGAAGGCCCAGCAGAGGCCGTACCTCCTGCGGCAACTCAAAAAGCACAAACTTCAGAAAGTTTTACATCGTCGTTACTCAGTCTGTTTTGTGTTTTAAGCCCATTTCTGTGTGGCTTATCCTCAACAGGACAGGTCTAAACTGCAACAAGCAAGTAACTTTGCAGAAATGATTACCAGGTCTGGCTTTCCCTCATTGTAAGTATTTAAAATAAAGAAACAATTTCTTGTTTGCTTGTTTTGTTTTGTTTTTTTTATTTTTATCAAGAGCAAAGAAGAGCTGAAGTCAAATTCCTTGTTGTTATGTATAAGCTTAGTAAATAATGGTAATTGTGATTAGTCTGGTGAAGTGCTACGCTAATGTTAGGACGTTAATGTCTTTGGATAGGACTTATTGATAATTTGGCTGATAACACCTGTCAGTCAGTTCATTGTGTGCATAAAATACTGACAGAGAAGGCGATTTGCCTTTATGAACTTAGAACTTTGCTTGGTCCGAAGGTATCCAAGTGCAGTGTGGAGAGAACTGACACTGAAAAACAATATGACAGTGCAATAGGTCGTGATTACTGAAAACGCACTAAACGAAGACTGACTGGGGGTAACACTGACAATTGACACCAATAACAAGCATCACAATTTGAATTTTATCAGGAACTACATCTACCCTGAGTCCTAAAACGAAATCTGAACATCCCCATAGAAACCCTTGCCTGGAATCAAACTGACTTGACAAAATTTACGATTCCAGTAAAAATCATGTATAAGTACCAGAAAATGTTAACACAGGCCTCATCAAATTTGCTTCATAAGCAATTCACTTGGATTCACTGGGAGACTAAAATTTATTACTGCAATTAACATAATTCTAAGCTCTAAGGAATTTCTCTGAAAAGTGTTGTGCATCATCACAAGTCAGTACAGCCATATCATATACATGCAAGAGCGCAGCAGGCGTGGTCCAAAATGATGATCATTTTGTTTCTGTGATTGTGTTACTTTGGCCTCAATGTCTCAGTTTTCTGCTCTTGTATGCCTGATTTCCACCTGAATCACATCCAGTAATAAAGTCCCCAGTACCCGTCAGTTCAGTCCCTTCATGTCAGAGCCTCCAGTTGTCCTGCTCAATTTATTTTCAATCAATCAAATTTTATTTGTATAGCACCTTTCAGCAGCAAGGCATTTCAAAGTGCTTTATCATAACAAACACAAAAAAACACAAAGTAATTTTTTAGTTCTTTTAATTAAAATATCATTTTCACTGGTCTTTTGTGTTTCTTCGCTCTGCATTTGGGTTCTTGACATCTCTGCATGACACTTTAAAAACATTTACATTTTACTTAGTTAATTGTTAATTTATTACTATTTCAATATGCAGGTGACGGCTTATGGCCTTAACATCCCCTTGAATATGATCAAGTTGATCTTCTGAATCTTCAAGTAGTCTTTGCCAAGAAACAGCTCATCTTTGCTTTAGTCTTAAATAGTCTTACAGGAAACATGTACAGGCTATTTTCTCAGATATAATGACATAATAGATGAAAAAACACAAAACATCTACGTATGTTTCAAATACCTAATCATAAATGTGTGATTATCTCAGTGATATTTTATGACTTAAATATATTTACCATGGAGGAAATACTAGATACATTTCTAAAAGAAACAGTTCAGATGAGTTATGATTCTGCTGTCAAGGAGAATCCGGCAGAAGTGTCGTAATAAAAGGATATAGGGGTTGCAGTTTTATTTAGTACATAAAAAAGCAAATGGAGAAGTGTTGCTTGTTCTGTTAAAATTTTGAGTCAATATAAAACTCAAAAAAATCGTTTCATACATTTTTGACTTAACTCATTTAATGACTAAGAAAATTGTAAAATAATAATAATAATAATAATAATAATAATAATAATAATAATAATAAACTATAAATATTAACTACTTTAAGTATGTTTTACATAATTTCTATTAAGATTTTTTTTTTTTAGATGAAGCTTTTTCTCAGAGGACTGCTTTCCTCTTTTTTTCCTTTCTTTGTACAAGTGTTTCTCAAGAAATTCTTTTTCCTAAATGAACACACCTTGCATGATCCGCCTTATCATTCAGTCTGCATCAGCATGCATGACAAGCGAACATCCATACTTCAAGTGCCAGATTCCTGTGGCCATGCTGTGAGTTAGCGAGGTGTGGCCGTCCTACTCACAGCCACTCAGGATGAATCAAGAGGAAATGGTGGCAGCGGCAGCAACGGCTTGAGCAGCGCCGAGCACGGCTCATTTTTCTCCTGGGGCACTGGGCGGCCCGTAGCTGACTTTGATGGATAGGAATGTTGCTCACCCACACACACTTACACGCCCACACATGTCCCACACACTCACACAGCAACGCTCTGATGCACAAACTCGCAGACAGATGCACAATCTCAACCCCACACACACACACACACAGAGACGCGCGCGCACAGGCACACGGCCCAGGCCGAGCAGATCTGACGTTCTGTGTGAATTGTTTACGACCCGCCCACATGGCCTTCCTCCTCTGTCAATAAACTTCTTCCCAGAAGTATGTGTGATGCATGATCATGTAGATGGCTATTTGTGGGGGTTGCGCCTGTGTTCTTCATCACGGGCTTCACCATGTGTGTCCTGGTGCAACATTGTCAAACCCATTTAGCGTTCGGGCTGCGTGATGACAAATCTGAGCATTAATTTTTGTTTTTCACCTTCATTTGTCACATTAGCAGCAACAGAATGAGAAAACATACTGCATCAGGTGTTTGTATATTGAGACAAATGACACACAGAAATTATTAATAATAATTCTCCACCAGAAACCCTGAATCCCTGCTTGACTGAAGGATGAGAAATGTAGAAGACGAGGCAAAATTTAGATTACATGTGGTGGGAACTGTGCCTTTGTCGGGCAACCTGTGAGATTTTCAACCCAACAGCAGGGTTTAATCTGGGCTAACCAGGTCAGGGTATTCCGTCCGACCCTAGCCAAACCTGCTGACAAGCGCAGCCAAGAAAGAAACTGACTCTCGAGTGACCAGAGTGACAAACATCAGAACCGGTTGACTCTTACTCCTTGCCAGAGTCTCACAAACCAGCATGACAAGCATCGAAACAAGCTTATGAGGTGCAGCATTCGACTCCAACAGAGGGGGTTTTGTTTCAAGTAGGAGTTGAACCAACTCCTTTCACTTTCTTTCACTGAGTCAGCATCTTCCAGAGAGGAATAAAGAGATGGAGGCAGATAAGCAGCAAGAGGGAGCCGCCTGGGCTACGAAAAGACAGCCACCTTTGTCTGCTTGTGTAGCCTCTGTGAGATAACGCCAGTGTTTTCTTTTGAACACACACTGCTTTATCTGGCTCTTTCTCCCTTGTACACACACACACACACACACACACACACACACAGATGCACACATACAGATGCACAAAAGGATGATTCAGTTCTTATTCAGCATGATAACATGCCGGTGGGGCACAGTGTCCCCTGCAAAGTGGGGAGGAGTGTAGCTTGCTGTTATCAGACAGACAGTCTGTGCTGCTCCTGAGCAGGAGGCAGCAAGGAAGGGACAGTTCTGGTCAAGTCCATGTTTTTTTTTGTTGTTTTTTTTTTCCTAACTATTACAATACACAACATGTTGCTTGTGTCCTTAATGTGAACTTTATCATGATGATTATCACAAGTTTAATTGGATGCAATCCATCCAAAATGCTACAATGGACTGACTTTATGTCAACATTTTTGTGGAAACAGCCCACGTTTTAGTTTGTAAACTTATGCATCATTTAGGTGTATAGAGGTTCGTTTAACAACAACAAAAAAAGTGTTATATTTTAACTTTCTATTGAACTTCATGAGAAAATAATCGTTCTTAACAATTAGGTTAGACTGCAAAATGCAAACTGCATATCTCCAAGTGGAACATTGTGATCGAACACCCAAAAAAATGCATGAATACAGAAGCCCACTTGTCTGAGAGGTGCAAAAGGTTATGGTAGGGAGAAGTGTGTTAAAGGTCTAAATCTGTGACTTATTCAACATTAAATAATAATAATAATAATAATAATATAATAATAATAATAATAATAATAATAATTTAACATGGAGCCTCCATGGATCAGAGTTGCTGGTCCAACTGCACAATAGGATTAAGATTTGGCAAATAAGAAAGGAAATTCAGCACCTCAAACTTGTCACCCTCCTCATGAAACAAATATCAAAACTTTTTTGCCATTTCTTCCCCACCATTTTCCCTCCACCTTTGACAGATACGTGTAAAGACCTTTGCAAACCAGGATCACCCCACAGGACATGAAGTTCTCAAGATGTCCTGGATCATCAGAAGTTCTCATATTCCTTTGCTTACTTTTTTCCCTCACAACACATTGTTCACTTGCTGCCTAACATATCCCACTCATGGGTGTAATCAGTGTTATTTCTTACACTTGTCAGTAATCATAATGTTATGCCTGACTGGAATACAACACAAATATTTTTAAAGGTTTCTATTCAAACTGGTTTATTGTGCTAATGTACAACAAATGAAGCACCCCACAAGACACACAAAATCAATTCATATTCAGAAATATATAATCAAATTACCCCCAATACAATCTGGTCATATAGACAGAATAGTACGGTTTGATCCTGAGTATATTATTTCATAATGCTTTTGACCGATTGTAATTTACTGATTACGTCTAATTAATTATTGGGTGATTTGTTTGTTTTGCTTATGCTCATGAAGCTTTGACAGCGCGTATATTATTTCCCTAAACAAAGCGGTGAACCCCGCCAGCAGAGTTTTTTGTTTACCGGTGAACAGGGCCAGTATCCAGGGGAGGGTGTTTACCTGCTCTGTTGCCAGGTGACACGTACGTCGTCAGTGGTTGGCGACGCCCCTGACTCGAAGGTTTCGTTTCATTGACGCTCTTTTAAGGTGGTATGAGACTGACTGGAGAATTCACTTACACCGTATAGTGTCTGTACCCCTCTTTGGGACGCAGACATAGTCACGGCTTTTGACGCAGTTGGATATTGAATACCTCTCTGTGCCGCTGTTTTGCGTGGACCCTCCCCCCACCACCACCGTGATCCCGCTGCGGCGCGAGGATGGAGTTCCACCTTAAATCAACTGTTGACACAACAAGAACTCTTCTCTCCGCCCATATCCGAACGGAGCCAGTTTAAAGAGGAGTCTCACCTTCCCAACTACGCTGTTATCACCGAGAAACACACCGGCGTACCGAGAACAGCCGGACGCATTGGGACATATCCGCTGCTATTGGTCAAGACTTCCCGGACTGCTATTAAAGCGCGTGAAGAGGCGCGCTGTGACACACACACAGGAGCCGGCGAAACACGGAGAGCTAAGAGATACAAAACTGTTGTGGATGATATTCAAATTGTTTGGATTTATCTAAGAGTTTGGGTCACCTTACGTACCAAAGCTGGGGCAACAGACTGGAACTCTGCGTAATTCCCAGCGAAGCTTTACGGTTTTCGCCACGATAATTGGTGAGTACGCAATTATAACATTTTTTTTAGAAGGTTTGCTTGTGGTTGAGAAGTTTTAGGAAAGCTTGACTCGGGCTTTGTTCTGCTGGAAGGGTCAAAACTTTGTTCACCGCTCTTCGTGTGAGTTCGGACAACGCAACTAATTTATTTCGTCGCAAATTTCACGTTGAACTGGAGATGTGTCATGCGCATAGAAGGATAATTGTCTCCTTGTATCGTGATATATACCTTATATTTATATATACCTCTGTCTGCTATAGTTCTATAGTTTACTGATAACATTAGTTTGCTAAAGAATGAATGGCACGACTGCAGGTTTTTTATTGTGGCAGCCTATTCCACTAGGGGGCGACTGAGTATCTCGTTTTATGTCAGTTTGCCCAGAGATCTTCTTTTTACTCTGAAGGCAGTCAGTCGACGTCTCTTAAGTAAATATACCTCCAAGTGTTCTGTGACATATTTCTCTCCCCTTTTTTTCTTTTTTCAAATAAAGAGTAGAGGATCACAAAAAAAAAAAAAAATAATCGGAGCAGTACGTGATGTAACCTCTTGCACGAACCTGCCCGATTGGCTGCCACATTCCGGTTTCTTTTCGCTGGAACACGTGGGATAAATACTGGACCCATTCTGAGTTACGCGGTATCCTTGTTCCCTACGGGAATTGCTGATTGTTTATAATGTGGACATTTGCATAATATTCTCGGCTGTTTTAGTGATGCTGCGCGGCTGCACGCTTCTGGGCTCGTGGGGGGGAAGTTTCTATAAATATTACAGTATATCTGATAAGACTTACTGGAAACAGGTCGTTACGGTAGCACTATCTACCGGATAGTGCTACCGGAAAAAAAATAAATGAATAAACAAAACAATACTGATACTTTTACAGTATGGCCCTTCACAATAGTAGTCTGCACTCTGATGAGTAGTTATTTTGAGGAGAAGTGCTATTTTGAGCGTGTCGCACAGTTCCCACTCACACGCAATCCTTTTAGAAATGAATGCTGAGAAATTTGAAAATAATAGAAAGTGTAAGTATCAGTTAGTTAAGCAGATAATCGTCGATATAAACATATTATTTCAACCCTCCTCTGCCTTGGTAGATTTGAAGGGACATGGACAAGCAACTTTGAAGCTTCTGCGGTGTGGACACACACTTTGTTCTATGCTGTAATTTATTATGAATGGCCTAAACTCGTCTGCCCTCCACGTGGGTGTGGATCACGCTTTTTAATTGGCCGACGTCGGCAGCGTCCTGAAAGAGCTCCGCCGCGATTGGCTCGGTAGCTCCGGGAGCCGTGGGCGGATTCTCGTCGACGGTGGAAGTGGGATACTTTGTGACAATGTTCATTGTCGGTGCATCCACTGGGGCTGCTGTAGGTTTGAGAGCGCTGCGGAGAGCCTCTCGCTTCTAAGCCGAACAGGGCTTGCAGCTCCGCTCCTCTGAAGGTTGCAGCAACCTCAGTTTAACATTCAGAAGGAGTTTATTGCTGTTATTCTTATTTTTTTCCTAATCAAACCTCGCATTTTTAAAGGTTGTTACATACGATCCCCTGCGTCTTTTTCTTTTTTTTTTCTTTTTGCTGACAATATAATTCCGTGTCTGTTTGGCTTTTGCCCAATGTAGCATTTCGGAAGACTTGCTTGCAACTTGGAAAGAAAAGAGAGAGAGAAAAAAAACGCTGCAAGGAGATTTAAATAAGGAGATTAAGCAAAGACAAAAGCGACTCTGCGGTGTTAGTTGATTTCCTGCGGGGACGTTCTCATGAAATCGACCGGACTTGGTTTTATTCTGACGCTCGGAGGACGCACGGAAGGGTTAATAGACAGAAAGCTCTGAATGCTGCCTTCCAAAGAGACAATAGTCGAAGCGACGGATTCCGCTTCCTCCTCCTGAACCCTTTCTTCATCCCGACTCTTGCTCGTCTTGTCTTCCCTCCCTTCCCTTCCCGTCCCTTCCCCCCCGCCGTCTCCGAGCACAGGTTATCGAATGGACCAGCATCCCAGCGCCCGAAGCTGCACCAGTCGCGGGACTTCGTCCTGCGAGGCCGTCCCGGCTGAACCCTCCATGAATCTGTACATCCACTCCACCACCGGCACACGCTTCGAGCTCTCCCTGCCCCAGGAGGAGACCGTGGAGGGACTGAAGAGAAGGCTCTCGCAAAGACTCAAAGTACCCAGAGAGAGACTCGCTCTGCTGCACAAAGAGACGTGAGTAAATCTGGACGGCGGCGTTTTAACAGAATGCATTGTGTAGGATAACGATCTCGCGATTTCTGTGTGGCATTTTCCTTTAAGGAACCTCTCTTTGCACGCACTGACATCACCATCCGTAACAGTATTCTGCAGTTTTAAGATGGACACATTTGTTGCATTAACCCTTTCATGCTCAGGTGATCCCCCCCGGTACACACAGAAAGAATAGGAGGAATAACCTTGCCTGCAGTGATCTAGGTGTACATGAAAAACGTTCACATTAAACTGCTGAGTGAGTGCACACCGTTGCTAAAACTGCGTGAGGACTGTTGGGAGATGACATCTGCAGACTTGAATTGATTCAAATGTAGAAAGCATGGCTCTATAGCTCTGCTGTATGAATCAAAACACGCATTCATAAGAGGAGTTTCACGTATGTAGCAGCGTACATTAACAAGATGCTTAACAACACTCATATTTGGGATAATAATGTAGTGGGATCGACTGGCCAGAGTATTGTTGAATACTCAAGAACTGCAGTTATAGCAGTATTACAGCAGGCCTGCAAGGGAGAAGGGATAGTTAACCCTTTTGTTATTTCAGACTAAAGCTCTGCAACTTCAACAAGCGAAAGGCAGCGCAGGTGGGGTTATTTCAAAACTGGAAACGGGGTTGCTCTACATGCAAACAGTTGGCATTGTTTTTCAATCTGCTTCCCCTCCTACCTATTGTAATCACCCTATAAATCATATCATCCTTTAAAACCTGAACAGGGTTCTTAATCTCCTCTTGCGCCTCGTAAGTGTAGGTCTACTGCAAAGCCGGCTCTGCTGGCCTTTGTTCAGCTGCATTTGGGTCATGCATGTGCAGCAGGCTGTCCTAAGCATCCTTTGCTTGGGGAAGAAGAAGAGCAAAACAAAAATAGCTTGTTCATGGGGTGTTGCGTTCTACAGGGAAGCAGTATTTTGGAGCAGGTATGGCTGCTCCTGTTCTGCAACAAACATCAAAGTGCAGAATGAAGAAAACCCATTTTGGGATGTGCCGTTGTCTAAAATCTAAAATTGTATAATTGTTTAAGCCACCAATCATAAAACTGCGTTGTACAGCCATTTGTTTCTTGTCACAGCTTTTGCAGTTTGTTCTGTCTGTTCGCACAGCCAGAAGAAAGTACTTACCTCCACTTAGGCAAGTGGCAGCAGTGCCAAATATCCACTGCGAGCACTTGTCAAGCTGCACTATAGTCGAAATTGAAAAATGACAGCCCAATCAATACATCTCTTTCATAAAGCTTTTCACCCACGGCTCTTTTCCAAACTAGTTTTGAAGTCTGCCTAACACCCCCGAAGTCCCCCAAGCACTCCTTGCTGAGGGGTGTTTGGGTGTCTATAGAGAGAGAAGATACTGTCAGCACAGTCTAATTATCTCGATCTGTGTAACCCTGCAGGCGACTAAGTTCAGGCAAACTCCAGGATCTAGGCATCTCTGATGGGAGCAAGTTAACACTTGTACCAACAGTCGAAGCAGGATTAATGGTAAGCCTTGTCCTAATGTTATTTTGGTTTAGCTTGGAACAAAATTACAGAAAGCACATGCAAAAATACATTTGTTTACATAAAGCATAAATGTCTTTTTTATTATCATTTGTGTGCAGTCTCAGGCATCAAGACCAGAGCAGTCAGTAATGCAAGCCTTGGAGAGTCTAACAGAAACTCAGGTAAGGAAGTTGTTTGCTTTGAATTACAAGAACGTTGCAAATGAACTGATATTTATATTTGTTGTTCTATCTCTGTTTATGAGCTTTTACAACATCTGGATGTTTTAACAGTAGTTAGCTCTGTTCAGAAATTACTTAATTTGATACAAGCTGTGCAAGTCTGCACAATGATGTATCAATTGTTTAATCTTGGTCCCCTAAACAAGCCAAGCTAGGTGTCCTGTGTGAGCTGTTGGTATATAATAAGCAGCAACACCCTTCTGTATCCTAGTAACGTCTGCAATAGCGTGTTTGTGTGCGTGTGTTTGTGCGTTTGCGTGTGCATGGACGCTGCTGAAGGAGGCTATGGGAGAGTAAACTGCACACAAAAAGACTTATTTGTGAGCACATAAGAGGCCTGATGCTCACTTTCATGTTTCTATTTCTACAATCTCTCTCTCCACTTCTTCTGTATTTCACGCACTTAACAGACACACAGACGCGCGCACACACATGCACGCATACTGGCTAGTTTCCAGGAAGTATGCTGAGGCTGCATGGCAATTGAGTACACTAGTCGCACTCACTCATAAACAGAGTGCTGTATCATCAGATGGCAGCCTTCTCATTCTGTATTAGCATAGGGTTCCTGGAAGCTTTGCATGCATATATGTCCTAAGATGGGCCTACACCCTGCACTTACAGTGAAACAACTCTTTAGGCCTTATTAAATACAGTATGTATTTGAGTTAGGGTGACATGACTCACTGAAATGATCAATAGTAAGAGTAAAGCAAAAAAAAAAAAGATTTGCATAAGCCACAGAAAGAAACTTGGCGAGAAGAGAGGTGATAAGGCTGAACACACTTAGACAAAACTGTGATGTATGAAACTGTGTGCAGCTGACTGACTGACTCACATCCACTTCCTTTTGGTGGTGTTGGGCAAGGCTGAGACGTACGTAACTGCATCAGTGTGATGTCAAGCCGATGGTGAAACTGAGCACTCGGGTGTGCGAGGTTTTGTCCAGTGAACGACGCCGACCTGCACTCAGTCAGAATTTTTATCGGAGGATGCGGACTGCTCAGAGATAGCAAGCTGTGGTTCTCTATGGCCTCCCTGATAATTTTATGGTGGAAATCCTGGCCTCGTCGTCTGTGTGTGAACTCAGCATGCGCCTCGTAGCGCTGACAGCAGATGACTGCATGTGTGTGGACATGTTGCTCTATGTGTGTGTGTGGTTTTTTTTTCAGCACTAGTGGGCTGGAAGTAAGCCTTGCCCGTCAATAATAAAAAAGAAGAAGAAGAAAAAAATGCATATATATATATATATATATATATGTGTGTGTGTGTGTGTGTTTTTTTTTTACCAGATGTGGATGATAAATCAACTGCCAACCCAGATCAGCATTTTCCTCACTTTGCCTCTCGTCTGAGTCGCAACCCTATTTCGCTAAGATTCGTTATGAGTCAGATACACTGTTTCTTAAGAACTGCTTACCGTTTACATTACTTCCAGATTCATATGCTGATTGTATAAGAGGACTGTGACAATAAAGGGCACCGTGTGAATCATATTAATACGAGGGGGAAAGTTCACAAAAAGGCCTAACACTGCTTTTGTGTGTTTATATCCTGAGAAATTGATTGAATTTATAATTCATGCAGCAAAATGGAATGCTACAGATTGTGGGGAGATTAGTGATACAGGGTAAGATTAGAAAATAGGAGCACAAAAGCTCTCCCTCATTTCCTGTCTTCCTTCGAACTCGGGGTGGGGGGCGGGCTATCAAAAATCAATCAATGCACTTAGCTTTTTAAAAGTGTCTGACACGTTAACTGATATCCCTAAACACCTAAAAATAGCCTCCGGGTGATTCAGGGTGGTTTTTGGTAGTCGCAGATGAAGTGGACATAAACCCCTTTATTTAAGCACATGTCTTTCTAAATGTCTTTCTAAATAAGTGAGGTCCCGTTTCAAATTTGAGTGTTTTTCCAGGAAGTGTGTGTTCATGGAATATGGACTGGGTGGATCACCTCATGTGTTCTCCTTTATCTGGATTAGATGTCCCCGGCTAGCGGCTATATAGCTAGGAAAGCAGCTTGCTAGAACACGCTGATTTGTCTGAGGAATGTGTGTGCATGTGCATGTGTCACGTTATAGGGAAATGTTTTATGGAAGTCAAGATCTGGTAATTATCGAAATTATGTTTTTCTCCCCAGTGTCCCCCATTTTCTCCTTCTCCCTCTCTTGTTCCTGCTTAACAGCTCTCTCAAGGCACTATAATTTAAATGTGCTGCGGTTTGCAAGTTTGGCTGTAGCTGCCTCTGTTTGGCCATGATGGCTGGCTTCTTTAGCTGCCTTAATTCCTCGTCTGGCATCAACTAGGGCCTTTTTTTCATGACATCTAAGCTGTATTAAGCCACTGACTCCTGACAGCCCATCAGAATGCGCTCGCCTGCTCTACTTTCTTCTCCTTCTGTCTGCTGAGGACACGTTGTGTGTACAGCTTATATTTACACTCATAGATCTGAATTGAAAGGATGTACTTAGTAGGCTTTCTGATCTTTGTAATAAAAAACCTGAACCATATAATAAAGCGAACGTATACTTGTATAGCAGCCAGTTAAGTAACATGAAGGGAACTCAAACAGTGACATAATTTAATCTTGTATTGTTTGTTGCAGTTGACAGAAACAAAAAGAATTTGTGTTACTTTCGAAACACAGAGACTATTTGCTCATTGATGCACGTTGATGCTTGAATAAAAGCCAACCAGGCGGGCAGCCATCCCCCTCACCATCCCCCTCCAAATGCACTTCCCCCCATTTAGTCATCTCTTTGTTCCTGTCTTAAAGCATCAGCACCAAACTGCCCAGCTCACAAACCATCAATGCTTGAGTCACTCTTTAAGCTGAGCTGTAACCCCACAGTCCTTGCTTATACTGCATGCATGCGTTGGCTGCTGTCGCAGAGTCAAGCGAGAGTGGTGCATCCTGATTTCAGAATCAATGCCCTGCCCAACTGGAGTGATGCTCAGCTGGTTGCAAATTGACAAATTTTGCCTTGAATGCGCACAGATTGCTGAGGGAGGACGCTGTGTGCTGCCATTCCATATGTCCCAGTAGAATACACTGTTACATATCTGCTCTACTTTTCCTCTCTCGCTCCCACCGACAGGCACCTCTTGTCCTTATGCTTCCCCCGCCTTCTCCCCACAAACCCACCGTTCCCTCTCATCTTTGTCTCACTCAAGTAACCACGGATGGAGCTCAGCTTTGCCACTGTCCCTGCAAGCAGAAAGACGCAAACTAAAAAGACCTAACAATCTGTCTGCAGTCACCTCTGCATCACCCTTACCTAATTTCCTGTGCTCTGCATCCCTCAGGGAGTGCCAAAGTCGACATGACAGGTGGAGGGGAGATGAAAGGGAAGAGGTCTGGACGAGTCATTCAGTAATACGTCCAGCTGTGTTTGTGTATGGTGAACCCTGGAATATTGGGGGTAGTTGATGGGATGACTACACATGTCGTTGGGCAATAAAGGCCGTAACATACAGAAAGATTTGTGTACCTGTGACTATGTCTCGGTTCGAGGCTGTGTGTAAAACAGCTCAATGCACATGGTCGATATGTTTCTCTTTCCAGTCTTGCTACCTGTGCACCACCTTATCTACATGCTAGTTAATCAACCCTATCGGCACTACTGGAAATCATTGGACAGTAATTGCGTTGAGGATTTCTGAGTGCAAAGAATTGAAAAATTACCAAATGAGTCCAATGGCCAGTATGACAAGATCCCTGTGTCCGTTTGCCATCATTGAAGTAAAAAAAAGAAGCATTTTATGCTTGTAGCTTAGGAGAAAGAGTCTTTGCTCTCTACAATGATAATTTGCCTTCTTTGTTCTATCAATGAAAGCTACAGAAATTAATTTGCTACTGGATGTCTAAATCAAATTGTGTACGGAAGAAAAGACAATGCTGATCTGAAGGCCCATTCAGTCCCTTCTCATGTAAATCCTGGCCTTGAAAATTGCATTAATAAGCTGATCACACAGTATTTTTGCACCTGTGTAATCCCTTTTGTATTGCTTAAACACACAGTTGAAGGGAGATGTTGGAATGAGCTTAGGGAATCAAGGTGTGTTGTGGGGCAATCAAGAGAGAGGTGGATTTTGCTGTGGATTTCATTGTCCTATTGTGCACATGCATCTGGTCGCATTGGGCTTATGTGGGCGTACGCATGTGCCAACATCCATTTTTAATGTCTTTATCTTTGTGTGTTCCCTCGTTGAGCGGCCAGGGGAGTCTTATTTGCCTATGTTCGAGTCGTGACTGTCATTGCTTTCCATTCCTCTGTGACACGGTGCTTTTGTGATTGGAGTAGCAGGCATCGTGACTAGTGTGGCTATTGTGTGGGAGGATGGAAGCCAGGAATATCAGGTCTTATAGCCACCACCCATACCTAAAGCTCCCAGACTGAAACAGACAGGCATAGGTCAAAGTGACTGAGGTTTTTTACGAAGAGATTTTGACAGAGGAAGTTTTTGAAAGACTTAAGCATTTTTCACGGACGCATCACAGCTGCTTCTGCACTGCTTTGTTGACTTCCTGTATCCCTGTTCCCTCACTGTCTTTCCCTTAACTTTTTCTCTCATATCTTTACCTTCATTTGCAGCTTATGTTGTTGTTAACTGTATCCACATCCTCACAACAGCAATTGTGGTCTTTTTCTTTTTTTTTTTTTGTCAATTTTAGGGTCGTGGTTAGTGTAAGTGAAGTATATGGTACGCTATTTGCATGAACTTGATTGTCTTGGACTTTGCCACTCTAGGCTCTCTTTTAACTCAGGTGAATAAATTCTCTGGAAGTGAGCTGGACATTACTTATTGCTCACACTGTCTGTTTCTTATCAGACAGAGAGCTATCTTTCTAATATACCCATTCAGGCTACCTTTAGGATTTAGGGCATGGTGCAACTCATTGATTTATTTTTTTTCCATGTCTCTTTCAAGAGCCTGTTATTGCATCTTTAGCTTGTGTGTCTGCTCAGAGACTATCAATAGTGTCCTGGTGCAATCAAACCATCTAGGTCGATGGGCAGGTTAATAAGCAGCTTTTGAAGCTTACCTTTCACCTCACCATTCGACAGGTGAGCAGCTGCATTGGAACCGAAATGTGGCTGGAGAAACCGGCTTCCTTCTCTTGTGACTTCCCTCCAACCCCCTCCTGTCCCGCCTTCCAATCCTCTATCCTCTTTTCTCTGACACAAAGCTGCTCAGTTGTTCATGAATGTCAGCTCAGAGCTGCCAGCACGCTCCATCCCCCACTACCTCCCTCCCAGCCTCTTTTAGACTCTCAGCCTCTCTCTTCCTCCCTCAGTCCTTATCTCTCTGCCTTACTTCGCTTAGTGTGCAAAGGAAGAACGACTGCAAATGAGTTCCTTGAACCACAGGGACCCCAATAAATAAAACTGTCAGGCAGAGATGTCGAAAGGGAAAAAAGGGGTGGGAGCCAGAGGCACACTCTCGCTGAATATTTCATCACCCTCTACCACTCTGACACCCTACCCCCATTGCCCGCATCCTCCATTCCCCCTTCACCATCCTGGTTCCCTCTGTCCCTCATACCACCTTTTCCACTCCTCTCCCTCTCCTCCATCTTGTCTCCACTACTCATCCCTCCAAACTGCCCCTTATCATATTCTTCCCATTCAGTACATGGCAACCAACGCCTCCTTCAAAACAAAATACCATGTCCTGGCTGGGAGTGATGAAAACTGAGGGATTGCTGGGACTGACTTGTTAGCCAGCTCCTTATTTTTTTTGCATGCCACTTCTGTCATTGCAGCCTTTTGAGCACAATGATGGACTCCTTTGTTTCAGAAGGGCCCTCCAGCTTCCTTGTCCTCTAGTGGTTAAAGTCCATCTATCCCTTTTCAAATTTATACTTACATTTTATATCCTACAATTGGTCATTGTGGCATTTTCTGTCTCCAGTTCTTACCTGTAAACATGTATGTCATGTTATAGCTTTTTATTCAAACCTCTGTATATCAATTTATTTTTGTTTGGAGCCATGTTATTTTATAATTTGTGGGGATAAACAGTTATAAGCAGCTAAAAATGACTTCTGAAAAATGTATCTTGGTTCTGGTGACTATTCTTACCATCTGAATTTTATGAAATATAACAGATTAGCAACCCTGATTAAATCAGAACAATTCTAATTGACTTCCTGCTAGCAAATATTATTTATTAAAGTCATAAAACCACATTTCCTTACAGAACACTGAGTGGAGTGTAGAGGTTTGCCAAAGCGATACAGAACATGCCCCGGGTGGATATGAATTCATATTTGGTATGTAGGAAAAGTGCAACAGTAGATGTCTTCACTTTATACCTGGAGAAATAGGGGTCTACCAAAACTTCAAAGTTACATGATGGCTAAGAGACCAGCAGCCATTGTGCCTTTCCTATAAAATGGCAAAGGTTGAACCTAAAAGAAATTCACCATTCGACAGGGTGGTTAGAGGTTGAAAAACCAGCAAAAACAGAACTCTCTTTTGTTTGCCTGTAATGTCTAGAAGCCTATCTAGTGTTGGCCCTGACGTCAGCTGTGGCCAGCTACATTAGCTGTCTTGGCTGGGCTTTCGAGAGCAGACAGGCATGTTTGGACTGGAGCTGAGCTGCTAGCCGAGACCACTGGGAATCATTTACCAGCCAACTCTCCAGTGCCAGAGAGCCCCACTCCCTCCCATCTACCATCTTTCTCTCATACAGACATATAGACATACTCTCCAACACATTTCCTCCTCTTGTTTCTCTCTTAGTCTCTGTCCGTCTGGAAAAGGCTTGTTGTTACACGATCGCTTGCCAATCTAGCCTCTGGCAGGCAGGCTGTAACATCTTCCGCCTCCTCCCATCCCTTAAGAGATAAGAACTATTTCAGGTGTTCCACTCCACAGCTCAGAGCTACACAGACCATTTGCCCTTCTCTTATATTTTCTTTTCTGGGGGTCTAAGAATTGTTGGGGAAACAGCATGTTTTCAGGAGAGGAATTTCACACCTGAAGGTTTCAATGTGGCTCTTTGTGTTTATCTTCTGGGGGAATGTGAAAGATGACCGCAGAGATATGAGCTGCCAATCAGATAGTCAACGAGATGTTCCCTGTCATTTTCCCTTCTAATGAGACGTGGACGTTTATGTGGGTTTGTGGCCTTTTAGTTGCTTGCCTGAAGCCGAGGTTGTGGTGGGTGGCGTGTGTATCTGCAGAGACCCCAAATGAGTCACAGTCAGTGTTACACACATTTAGCTCACATGTATGTGAGATCTAACACGGCCTGTGCGAGCAACTTCTAATTTGACTTCATGACTCAATGGCTAAGACTTGTGAGTGTCAAAAATCGAACGGAGGAGGGAAAAGAAGGAGAAGAAGGAAAAAACTAACGAGGTGCGAGGAAGAAAGCTTGCCTCTCTTGGAGGCTAATTTGAAGCCTGCCATGTGGTGTTGTGAGCTCAGTGGGAGTACATGATTTTCATCTTGGTGGTTTTGAATAATCCACACTAGTTATTATAAGGGTAATCAAGCCTCCTCTTTGTTTCTCCTGCTGTCACTCACTGTCATGTCTCTTTTGTCACTTTCTTTTTTTGCCTTTGCTTGCACACCCTCACACAGAAAAACAAAGTTGTAAAGCAAATACCCTGTTTAGTCTTGGTACCTTTAAATGTTCCTAAACAATGATTTTGGATTGAAGTATTTTCCAGACCTGGGAGAGTTGAGAAATTTGTGTTTCGAGGACTCTTATCATATTTTATAAATATTGCATCTATAGATCCATGGTTTATAAGTCTGTCATAAACTCATAACCAAGCTTTGTATTGGTGTACATAGGTGATTGGATGAATAACATTGCAATCTCTAAAAATATGAGCTTGAAAAATCATAGGCTATTGTCATGATAAATATGTAGGAGTCTTAATTTCACATGATCTTTTCCAGGAAGAGATTGCCAGAATGCACTCTCTTTTGTCTGATGCTCACACACCCACCAAATACAGGTGGAGGTAAAGTTCACTACACTCACGACCTTCTACTTTAGCACTGAGTTTTGCACATGTTCTTTGCTGAGTAACAGCTGTTAGTTTTTCTGATTTCTCAATTAAATGTCTCAGGTGAAGTTTAGAATCAATATGGATACTGTATGCATGTGTAGAATGAGAGGTGTGATCAGGAGCAGAGAGAAATACTCACTCATTAGCCCTAGCACCAACCCCCCACATGCTTTTCTCTGTGTTTGTTTTGTGGTCTCCCTTGGGGTCTTTGACGTAGTGTTGGCTGACTGTTGACTCTCTCTCTCCCCTGACAGCTGTCAGTCACTGCCTTAGTCAGCCCTGTTCTTTTTCTTTCTCCTTCCCCCCATGACCTTTGGATTCTGCCTCCCTCTTTGAGTCTCATACATATACACGCCTTCTTTCTATCAGGCAGCCTTTTGTGCATAGTTTCATGCAATACCCTGCCCCACCCTGCCCTCCTCCTCACTTCACACCGCACCTTACGCCTGCTGAGTTTGTTGCTTTACCATGCTGCGGTAATCATTGCGGGTGTGGACTGTATCAACAATCCATCAGCAGCTGAGTTTGCATTCAGAAAAGAAAGGAAACCTTAGTTATGTTTGTGCTGGGTCCTCCTGAATAACATTTTTTTTTTGCTACTTTGGTATTTGAACATTTACCTTGCGAACTTCAGCCATCATATCATCTCAACTCGCTCAGATCTTTTAGTTGTCTATCCTCTAATTTTCCATCTGCTTTCCCCCCTCACCATGTCAATAGCAATGTCTAAAGGTCACCTGGGCAATACAGGAGTTGCGGTCGATAGAGAAATAAATAAGCACAAGAAAATAGAGAGTTCTTTTTGAGGACAGGCTGGTGATTTCGGGGTTAACCGTTGCCAAGATCTTCGAAGTAAAGTTGAAAAATGTACATAGTACAAAGGCCACGCAAGAAAGAATGGCCCTTCATCCTCTCCTTCTCCTGCCAAAATCTATGCTCTTTTCTGCCCTTATTTAGATTGTTGTTTCTGACTCCTTTCCCCCTTGGGTCTAAAAGCACACAGGCAGCAAAGGCTGCTGAAATATTTTTGGATAAATGTGTCACTTTGTATTTGCTTGTAAAGGGTGGTTTCTGTTTGCTTTAGTTTGGGAACAGCTTTAGATGTCATCACTGTTGAATCTTCAAGACCAAGAACCTTTCTGACCTCTTGATGACTCCACGTTGAAAAGACGCAGACTTTAAAAGCTACATTCAGCATAGAATGTTTGGTATTTAGCGTGAAGCTTCCAAGCCAAGTCCTAACAAATCAGCGAGCCCGTGTGCCGTTGAGTGCATCTATCCGGGCCATGGGTGGGTCGGTGAAGACCTCGACACTTGGCCCTTGTTGATCGTTGCCAGAACTCCAAAAATGGGCAGCACTTCCAGATCCGCTGCAGATCCACAGACAATTGACTATTCTGTGCTCGAGAGGCAGGCGGGGTGTATTTCCTGAACGTGGGACAGATTTTTCAGGCAACAAGCCAGACAGAAGGGTGGCCTTTGTCTCTGAGCTGAATGACACTGCTGACTAAGAGTGGACCCAGAGACAGTTGGAGGAGAGCAAAGAGTGGAGTCTGTGTGTGTTTGTGGTTTTCCAATAGGTCTCCTTATCCAGAAGTAAATAGTCCACTGTTACAGAACTGTGAATGATTGGATGGTGGTCCAAATGTGGTATGCCTGTGTCTCTACGAGAAGTGGGGCTCAAAGCACTTTTGTGTCTAATTCAAATGCTATCTATAACAAAAAAATATTCATTTACCATGAAGGAATTCAATTCAATTTGCTTCACTTGAGAAAAGCATGCTGAGCAGTCTCAAAAGACAAAACATTACTCAAAGTATTTTCTGTTTTTATGTTTATGTGTATACAGGTCAGTGACTTTCTGTCCGGCCGCTCCCCCCTCACCTTGGCACTGCGTGTAGGGGACCACATGATGTTCGTTCAGCTTCAGTTGGCAGCACAGCAATCTGGGGGTCCCCAGCTCCAGCACCGGCACCTCATCAGCCGGGGAAACACAGAGGCCGCCACAGGACAGCCCACAGTGCAGCCGCCCCGAGTTCCCCACATTCACCCGCTCTCCCCCCAGCACCACCCCCAGCAGACACACAATCATCCCAGCCCCCATCCTGTCCCTTCCTCCTCCTCTTCCTCAGGCTCACCTTCCTTCCCATTGCCAAACACGCACCACCAGCCACTTCCTCCTATGTACCACCAGTCGCCCTCCTCCCCTCACTGTAGCCCCCCTACTCCGCCACCCCACTCCCCTCGCCCATCTCACATCCCCGGGGGACTTTTCCGCTCTCCATCTCATCATCACCATCATCATCATCACCATCAGCACTACCATCAGCCCTCCTCCAGTCAACCCAGCCATGACATTGGCCAGGTCAGCCCTGTAGCCCCGGTTTTGTGCCCTGAGGTAAGACCCCAAGAAATGCACGTTCTTCCTTTTTATATTTAAATATTTTTTTGTGAAGAGACATCTGGCTTATCTTACATCTACACTAAATCCATCTATGTTTTGTCATAATTAAATAATAAGACAAATTTTATTATGTACACAAATATTCAATGCTTCAATGAGGATTTGATTATTCCTCATTACACTACAACATGCATTCTCTTCTCTTGGCGTTCATATACTGTATGATACTGTATGGAATAGTAAACTAAGCTTTCATAATGTAAATGTAGGGATTTTTAAAAAGGTTTTCACAGCTCCCATATATGAACATTTACTTGTGTAATAAAGTGAAAAGTGTCTTTCACAAACACTCACATTTAATTTTTTGTCTCTGTTGTGTTTTTACTTCAGGCTAACTGCAGCACCAACAGCCCTGGCAGTGGCTCTAGTCCTTCAGCACGCTCACGAAAACCTGGAGCCATTATTGAGAGCTTTGTCAACCATGCTCCCGGAGTCTTCTCAGGGACCTTTTCAGGTAAATAGACATTGAGCTCCACATTGAAAATCTTTCTTACTGCACAAAATGAAGTTGAACAAGTTATAGTGCATCATTTTGTAAAACTTTTCTCTATTTCTCTTCCTCTTTCAGGCACTTTGCACCCTAACTGCCAAGACAGCAATGGGCGTCCAAGACGTGATATCGGTACCATCCTACAGATCCTCAACGACCTCCTGAGTGCCACTCGGCACTACCAGGGCATGCCCCCCTCCCTCACCCAGCTTCGTTACCAGACTCAGTGTGGGTCGCCCACCTCCCCGTCCCCCTCACCACCTCCTTCACCCCCAGTTGCTGGGATGACGGGCCTCTCTGCCAAAGCTACCTCTGTGCCTGCTGGCAGCCATCCTCCAACTCTTCATCCACTGGTGCAGTGCCAGAGCCAGATCCGCATGTGCAAACCCCCTGGTGAGTGAGCTCTCTCCATACACCTTTTCATCTAAGCATGTCAAAAACACAAACAGAAGCACACCCCTCACCCCTACTTACGCTGAGTCTTTGTTAGTCCCTTAACGCCCTAATGGTCTCACGAAGCAGATGTTCTTGCATTTGGCACTGCTTTGGGGGAGTATGTCTGTGTGCACGTTTGTGCTAAATGACAATACAGCCACTCATTTTTGCAAAGTTCTGTTCTTGTTTCACGATCAAATGAAAAATCCATTGTCATCTCTGTCTTTCTGTTTCCGTTCTCATAACGCATCATGGGTATCTCAGTTTGGTTGGGATGACTTTACATCACTGTGCTTCATATGCTTATTTTTATCTTTTAAAATACTGACAGTAGTTGAACTGAAAATTCTGACTAAAGAACAAAAACACTCAAGCATATGTCTCTTGGGTTTTTAAGCAGACGAAAAGAGGAAGTGAATAAAGGAGATGGGGGTCTCCTTAGTAATGCAATACAAGCTTCTCCAGGCCTGTTCAGTCAGGCTCCCCTTGTCAGTCAGTAGAGTTTGCTTTGTTTTTGTGCATCAAGGAGATAGGTTTACCTTTTCAAGCCTGGGCTGGGCTATGTTTAGATTAGATTAGGCTTTGGGTTACTTAACCTGTGTCCTAAAGAAGAGCTGCAGCTGGGACATGCATGGGCCGGACAAACCTTGACAGGTTCTTGTTTTAAGAGGGCTGGGCCAGGACAGGTGTTTGAGTGCACATGATACGATTCTGGTGCAGAGCTTGGATGGTTTCAAACCCTCTTTTCTGAGAAGCCACTCAGGATGTTGAGTGTCTGACAGATGTCCAAAACTGATAACATTCAGGCAGTGTTGTGAGGTTAGACTGACTGTGTGGAGAAAAACTGCATTGTCTTCTAATGCCTACTTATCTTCTGCTGAGGAAATTCAACCACTCTATAGTGAAACACTGGTGAATCTTGTGGAATAGTCGTCTTTGGGTGGACCCTAAAAGAAAGTGCTTAGTGTTTAATATTTTCTGTTGACTGAAAAAGAAACAGATACATATTCATTGTTTGTCTCATGTTGTGTGTCCGCTGCTTGAAAATGGTACAAGAACATTCAAAGTTATTGTAACCACTATTCCACTGCCATACTCTGAGTACCTTCACAAGTGTTCACTGAACAGTTATAATAACACAGGCTTATTTTTCCTATTTTAGAAAAGACCATTCCTTCACTTCCCCACTTGTCCATACTCACCCGCCCTTTCTTCCCTTCCCCCTTTCCCTATTCTTGCCATGTCACTTCATCTGCACTCAACCACCCACGCCACTGCCCCCGCTCCCTATTAGCTGACAAAAACAGCCCCAACTGTAGAATCCATCTCTCTGTCCGTCTCCTATTCGCCCCCGTCTCTTTCCACGTCTGTGTTGTGCATCAATACATTGTCTGTGTTCATTTGGTCTTTAAAAATAGACTTGTTCCAAAAATCAGCCCTGAGAAGCATTGTGAGCTCTACAGCAGTGAGGAAAGGAGGAGACACTGGAGGACAAGGGTTGTTGAATCCATAACTCTGAGCTACTTATCCTATGAGTGTTTATATTCTGCCATCAACCATATCAAATGTTAAGTTTTAACCAGAGGCTAGGAACCCGTCTTTTGTTGTTTCTCTCAGTTTTCTAGACCTGACTTGCTGAGTATTACAAACCTTAGTGACACAATGGCAGACTCCATGCGCCTCTTTGTTTTCTATTCTACATAGCAAGCTACAAGAGAACCAATAACTGAGCTCTGTAGGACAATTTTATCACTCGACAACTGATGGAGGACTTACTGGACTTAACTCTGCATCTTAACTCCGTTTCAGAGGAACCTTCATTCATTCAGCTCCAGTTAAAGAAAAAGTGCAGTTCTCATCTGCCTGAGTACATAGCCGAACTCAGGTTGAGGCAGCCTCTCGAAAATGTCACCTATCTGGCTGTCTCTTGAGTCTTTACCCTTTCTGCTGCAAGTTCATGAGTAGAAAAAAAAAAAAACTCTCAACACATGCACATGCAGCTAGTCCCAGGGCTTATACAAGCAGCCAGCTTTTCCGCTCTCGCTGTGTAAAACTGCTGAGTTGTGAGGATTTGTCAACATGGGAGTCATGTTGAGTTTGAACAGGGGGGCATTAGCATGGTCTAGCAGGCTGATTGTTAAGCTAAATTCCTTTGCTATGTAGCGTGGACTAACCCCACCATCCGCCCTGCAGCCTTCAGTGTCGATCACCCCCTGCCCAGGCTGTCCTATTGTGTGAGGGGTGTATATAGAGCACCATGCTGGACCATTGTGGGTCAGAGAAGGGGAGGCCTATGGGATTATATGGGTACCTTTTAGCCCTACAGCTGCTTTCGTTCAAACTGAGCACACAAAGACCGGGCAAAACAGAAGCAAAGTTGGCTCTAAAAGGTTCTCCAACAGCTCCCTTCCCCCTCATGTGTGTCTTCCACATCCTTTAACTTGCCCTTGTCTCCTTTTGATTTGTCAGTTCATGTTAACTTCGTGCAGGCTAAGACAGGGCAAGGCAGGGGAAAAGGAAGGGTGACTGTGAATGAGGCAGAGACAGAGAAAGATTCTTTGCCCTTAACCTTATCGAGGCTTGTACTTAAACCATGACCCACATGATACTCATTCTGCCAGCAAACTTAACTCCTCTCTCATCGCCAGCCAATATTCACTGGGATGCACATGCGCCACTAAAACTCACCGAATGCCCCCAGCGACTCCACACAGCCACAGAGGTATCCAGGAAAGCCAGCCAAGCACATCAGTTGCCCTTTCATAGTCGGGAACGAGAGGAGAAGAAGGAAGGAATGCAAATGAAGTCTAAAAGTCATTGAAGAGCTTGTGTCCCTGCAGGGTCGTCAGTGCCCTTTCACTGGCTGTCAGGATGCTCATATTACCTCTGCTTTGATTGGTTGCTTCAGTATGTATCTCTGTAGGTTGAGTAAGCTTTAGTTTTTTACTGAGTGGAACTGGGTATACCAACTAGAGCCTTTAGTTCCATACAGGATTATCACACCGTTGAGGCACATTTTTGTACTCTGCTTTTTGTAATGCTATCACTGTCTGGTAGAGATTTTGGATGATTTCTACTGCTTTTTAGGAACTATGGTAAAGGAAACTCAAAGAAATACCTTTTTGCTTCCTGTCACTGGCAGTCAAAGTTGGAGCAATGCTGTAAAAGCAGTTGATGTAAAATAGGGATTTCCTAATATATTAAAGCGAATACTGACTTATAACCAATAAATCTTCTGTTATTATCACTATCAGTGTCTAGCTGGCATTACAAAAACAGTAGTCAAAATGTTTTGTTTTTTTATTTTTATTTTTTTCCTTTTTTTTTGCTTTTTGGCTAGAGAAAGTCCATCCCAACCTGGTAGCACTTATAATTGGTATGTTCACAGATAAAGAAAAAAAAATTATATATATATATATATATATATATATATATATATATATATATATATATATATATATATATATATATATATATATATTATTATTATTATTTTTTAGCTGGCCCTATGACCAATTAAGTCTGATTAATCTGAAAACCTGACAAGTAATATTTGTGGTCAACAATTATTTAGTTTTTTGTTGTTGTTTGTTTTTATCCATCTCTGTTTTTTCCCTTTCAATAATAGTCTAAGATACATTTAAATGTATGTCTTACTGGTCATTATTATACCAGTTTAATTCGAAAATGAATTATTTATTTTATTTGCACCTACAATGGAGAGAGTGCGGTCTGTAATACTAGATTGAAACCAAAGCAGATATTGCTGCAGTGTGATTCTCCCTTCATCTCCTTTCCTGGCCTCGTTTTTCCCCCCCTCCATTGTCTTCCCCTCCCTCCCTCGCTCCTTCCTCTGGTTTTCTGGATGCTCAGCAAACACAATGTTCTCTGTGCAAGATCACAAGACTTATCAAGACAAACAAACAAACAACAGCAATAAGACAACTGCAAATGAAAGCCAATCTTTACGCAATCAATAGAAGGAGAAGCTCCTTTAATCTCCCTCTGTGTCCTGGACGCTGCAGCCCTCCTCCTTTTTTATTCTTCCTTTCTCTCTCCATCCATTGCCTGCTTACTCCTCCGTCCACCCACTCTACCCACCCACTGGACCATCTTTCCCCCCTCCCCTTTCCCCACCCTTTCTCCAGTCCTAGCTGTGTTGCTGGGCTGGGCTCAAAGGCAAGGAAACTGACTGATGCATTGATTATTCATAGATCACTTCTTTGCTCTTTGACTGTTTTTCTCAATTTTTTTCTACAACGTCTGGCATATTTACGAAACATGCTTCAAAGAGTCGGGCTAGGATCATTTTGGAGAGGGAGAATGGACCGCTCAGGAGGTTTTGGTGTGGCTGGTATTAAGATAAAAGAGGGAAAGAGACTGGCATTTCCTTCCTCTGTGCCCTTGAGCTGTACTCTGTTTGATACTGGTGGTACGTTTCTAAAAAAAGGAACCATTGTTGCTTCCTTGTTTGTCTTTCCTGTGTCACACAAGGTTGTGTTTGGGTAAGGGTTCCCTAAAGCTCTCCTTTGCATTTATACCCTATGTCGGCTCTCTGTGGGTGCAATTGTGCTTGCGTCAAACCCCAGCCCATCCAATCAGACTGAGCCAATCTGTGTGTGTATGTGTGTGTGCCTGTGCTACGTGGATTGTCTGTTCTTTTTGTATTCAGCCCTAATAATAGCTCTACTGTCATAAACATAGTCTGGAGATCCCTGCGGCCAGCTGTGTCCGGCCCAGCCGCCCAGGGCTCCGGTAGTGACGCTCATGAATGGCCGAGCTCACACACGCACACACACACAAGTTTGGTGGTGCTCCAAGCACATTCCCAGAACTCTTGCCAAGCCAAAGGCCAAGACCTCCTGCCACCCCACCAAATTGCCCTCTGTGTGTGTGTGTGTTTCCCTCTGCAATGCTGAGATGAGAGCAGATGTACCCCCTGCCCCCTTTAGAAACCAAGATCAAGACTAACGGACTATCTTGTCAAGGTAAAGGGAAGCAAATTGGTGCAGAGAAACAGATATAGGCAAACGGTGGCTTTCTGCTATTTCATTATGTGCGGCCAGCCTCTCTTCAGACTAGTCTGTGCACATAATAAGAAGGCGAAGGGAGGACCAGTGAGGAGAACAAAGCCTCCCAGGAACATTTGTGGCTTTCACATGGCGCAGAAGGAACAATGGATGTATTGCCGGCCACCACCCCCGCCCCCCACTCACCCCTCACCTCTGGCGTACTGGCTTCGTTCCTGAGGGGTGACACATTGTCCTCAGACAAAGTGCAGCATCTGAGTACGCTGGTGTCAGGGCTGACCAAATTGAAGTAAAAAATATATATATATGTGGTATGACTAATGCAATGTAAAGACGTTAACCTTTTTCAACTCGTTACCTCCATTTCTAGTTTTCCAAAAGCCTCTCATCACTTTACTTAAGTGTACACTGCTATAGCATAATAAATAGTCCCGGAAGGGGAAAATGCTTTGCACTGCTCAACCTGATAAGCAAATCAGAGAAAAGAGGTAAATGAAGCCCACACCGAGTCCGGAATTCATTCCGATAGAGAGGAGGAAAGCAGAGGAGGCCATAATCGATTCTGCAAACTGACACCTACGGCTGATCCTTTACCCTCCACCTTTTTCCTCCATCGTTTATTCCATCCCCCCGGCCTCAAGGGGAGGAATTCCTTAACCCACGCCGCCGTCCTCTCCTCGCTGCGTCCCCCAGCCGCGCCCCCACCTCTTTCTCTTCTCTGCACAGCACTCCCTAGCTGTCTCTGGGGAGACATGGGCCAAGATACTGGAGAGGGAGGGGTGAGCTAAGGGGTAAAAAGGGCACAATGTTTGGAGGAAGAGGGGGCACTCGACGAACTGCGATTTGGAAGCTAGAGCTATAATAAAGAAATAGAAGAAAAAAGAACTATTTTAGTCTCTCTCTCCCTTCTCGCTCTCTCATCGCTTACAATTTCCATTCGCTTGCATTTTCTATTGAAAGCCAATAGCGTTGTCCGGGGCTGGAGATGGATGACTGCACTAGAGCTAAGGTTTAATCAATAGGTCTTTTTAATTTGCCATCGATCCACGTTAAAAGCTACTGCGTCTGTTGGTGTGTGTGTGTGGACCTTTTGAAAGTGTGCTCGTCTGCATCCATAGCCATGCATGACTGTACACAGTGTGTGCGTGTGCGTGTAATGCGGATTCCAGTGTGTCCTTGTGTGTGTTCTCGTGCACGGCAGAGATGGCTGCTGTGCTTCGGTTTATTGACATCCTAGCCCGATATTTAATTATTTAATTCCAAGACAGATACTAATGGAGCTAGCTAATAGATTGCGGTTGCCTTCCCTTCCTTCTAAGCTCTCCGAATATACGCATAAATGGAATTAGGCTCGACTTGGCCGGTGTTGGGATAGCATTCGCAGTGCAATGTAAGACCTCTCCCTGGAGACTGGATTCTCCTATAGGCACATCAACAGCTAGAAATGCACTTAGGAGAACACACACCCACTGAAGCATGTCATACTTAATTGTGTTTGCAAATATCATAGGGAGCCACGAGCGTGTGCTGGCTCTTTCATGTGTTTTTACCTTCATCACCCCTGCTTGTGGCTCTCAAGGAGATTCTGTTCTGGGGATAAAAAAAAACAAAACAAAAGGTTTCCCCACTCAGAGTGAGGAAGCTGATGGGAAGTTAACCAAAAGATTTAACTTGGAGTATCTGCTTTTAAGTTTAAAGCACACAGGAAAGGAGCGAAACATGTTAAAGAGATATTATCAAAAAACGATAGGATTGGCTTTTTTAGATGTCTGAAAATAGGAAAGAATTTAGTGCAACTTTTAAGATATGTTTCATGATGTGTGTATAACCCATCGGGCTGGGCAATATGGACTTTATTTCAATATTTTGTGGGACTGTTGTGATAAGAATAAAGAGTATTATAAAAAAAACTGTGTAACCAATTTTTTAGGTAACTGTATGGCTGTAGGTTCGTGAAATAGCATTCAAACACAAATATTATTCTGGAAAAACGTTCTAATTTGAAATAGATGTAAACACAGAAAATAACAAATATAACATGATCTTGTAGTTTATTTCACCAGTTACTCAAAACAAGTCTTACACAGAAATACTAACGCGCCCCTTTGTCATTGTTTTGCGCAGGTGATCGCATACGTCAGACTGAGAACCGAGCGACTCGCTGCAAGGTGGAACGTCTGCAGCTGCTGATGCAGCAGAAGCGTCTGCGCCGGAAGGCCAGGCGGGACCAGCGAGCGCCCTACCAGTGGCTGCCGAACCGCAAGGCCGGGCGTAGCAACAGCAACAGCAGCATGTCCAGTGAGGGCTCCCTGGACCTGGACTTTGACGACTCGGTCTGGAAGCCCGACGTCAAGGCCGACTTAAAGTCTGAGTTCGTGATGGCTTGAACCTTATCCACCCCCATTCTTCGTGAAGATTCATAGAATTTGGGAAGCGTTTCTTGGGATTAATGTGGAATTATATTATGAAGGCTGTGTCTTGGCAGGAGGTGAGGGGAGAGAAAAAGTTGTCCTTGTGACTGTTATCTGCCACATGGGAGAAACAACCACCCCCCTCCCCCCTGCAGACGCTAATCCCACTCTGTCCTTCACAGCTGACCTTGTGAAAAAGCAGCAACAATAGCAAAGGAACTTCAGTGTGATGCTTGGACTTTACAGGCAAAACAACTGGACTTTACAGTGTACAAGACTTTGATTTTCGAGGTGTGATATCAGATCATATCTCCACTTGGGCAAAGCAGATTTTAGTGAGTGGTGGTGGTATTTTCAGAATTTTTTTTTTCCCCTACATTTTTTTTAAGTGCACTCTGGGCAGAAATGAAGAGATCCACACTGGACTTATGAACAGAACAGGAGCACCAGAGACTGTGGAAATATTCCGATGGGCATTCTTATTGTTCTCAAAACCAATCAGTTGGAGTCCAGTTCTGTTTTTCCTCTGTTACGGAGTGGTTAAACCTTTTTTTTTTCTTTTTTCCACTTTTAAGCATATTATATTTTATAAACAAAAAAAGAAACAATATGTAGCATTGTTCACAAAGCATTCAGGTTTTCATATAACAGTTCAAAGTACTTGTTTATTTGCACATGATGTTGATTTATAACAGCTGGTCAATATGTGCAAGGAGGAGGAGGTGGTGGTGGGGCCTGAAATAGAATAATGATAATAAAAAAAAAAAAAGAAAAAAGAAAATGACTATTGAAGTATTGATGTTGACCTCAGTGACAAAGGGTATCGATAGGAACGATTAATAAATGAACAAAATTAATTAATATTACAAAGTGCTTTAGAGGATTTTAAAATCTTTAAAGAAAAAAAATATATGATAGAAAACTCTATTTTTGTTTCTCTTCCTATCTGCTGTTTTCTAAAAACAGCAGCCCTCTGCGGCTTTTAGTCAAGTTGTTGACTGTCAGCAAATATGTGCATCCATTCAACCATTTGTTTGCCCATTTGTGAAATTATCTCGTCTCGCCACAGCAAACCAGACAGAGCGATCCCCATCATCCAGCCCCAGGTTGACGTCTTGCAGACCTGAACTGACTTATCCGAGGGAGTTTGTGTATATAACTGTGGTGATTTACAAATGTTTATGAGGGTGTGTATGTATGTTTGGCTTTTATTTTTATTATTATAATTTTTTTTTTTTTTTTAGAATATTCCATTGTTTTGTTGTCATCTCCTGAGTAAACCCTATGATCTCCTCACGTCGTGTCGATCAGGCGCAGCGGAGGCGGGTTTTGACCGAAGCGGCTCGCTTAAAGTTTGAGGCCCTTTATCATTAGTTTTATCGAAAGAGGGAGGAGCAGCGGCGTCATTTTTCTGGCATCATTATCTAGTGCCTGGACCAGTACATCCATTGACATATCAGGTTAGGCCTTTCACAGTTTTGCTGCTACATATGGGAGCTTAAAACGACACAAAAGAGAAAAAAAAGTAAATCAAAGCTACGGGGGAGAAAGGTGACATTTCTTTGCATGCAAAGGTGTGAAATTACAAAGATCCTTTTTTTATATATATTGATGGAAGAGAAAATACAAAGTGGTGCTTTGGTAATGAAGGTTAACAACATGCATGAATTTGTGAAAAGAAAATGAAACAATGCTGCTTTTGTTGGTTAGGTTTTTGTAACCTAACGTTTTAATGTTTGTTTAAAGAAAAAAAAAAGTGTCCTGCTAAAGAGTGACATTGCAAAACCAAAGCAGATGAAGATGAACTCGTGTTGTGGCTCGGCCTCGAACATTCCTGTTGTGTTACGATGAAGATGACGATGAGCAAAGAGCAAATGACTCTCTTCCTCTCTCTCTCTCGACGCCCCAAGCACTGTTTTTTTTTTTTCTTTTTTCTTTTTGTTACCCAGACAGCCGACAAAAACTGTTTAGCCAAGCCTCCTCCTCCTCCTCCCAGCCCGAACGCCAACAGAGGCTCGCGTGGACATACGTCCGCGGGGAACCAGCAGACCGGTGGATTTAAAAGAACTGTCTGTCAAAATCCACCCGAGAGAAGCATCGTTTATCAGCCTGTCTGACTGACCGCCCTACACCACTATTGCACTCCCAGAGATTGCAGTGAGAGATTACCTTTTTTTGGGTAAACCTCATAGTTTTTGTTTGTTTTTGTTTTTTTTTTTTTTGTTTTTTTTAAGTGGCCTTACCTTTCACTAAAAAAAAAAAAGAGACAGTTGGGGACAATGGGAATGGGAATGTTTTCTTTTCTTTTCTTTCCTGTTGTTTGTTTGTTTTGTTTTTTTTAAAAAACTTTCTGTGCATATCGTCGTTGGACTTTTCATCAAGGCACCATTTTGTTGTCACTGAGGACACTGGGCATTTGTTGTTTAGTGCTTTTTAGCTGGTGGAGTCTCTATTATGTCAAGGCTTCTGTGCCTTAAAAATTGCCCTTGCAGTGTCAGTGTCGATTGAAGCTCATTTTCATTGGTTAATATGTGACTGTAGTATTCGCAGCCATGACGGTCATAGATTTTAGGGGTGAATCCTGTTTGAGCGAAGCCAGTACTATTCAGTGATAGGTGTTGTTCCTCAAACAAGGTCTTTGTCCCGTTTCTTTATTGTGTTGCCATGTTTGTTGCTCTGTTATTTGAACCTCATGTCCCTCCGAGCAGTACTTAGACGGAAAGAAGCAGTCCTGACTCAGAATGAGAAAGGTCCTGTAAGGACTCCAGACTACATGCACTTCCTGTTTCCATGGATATGACAATTATTAAAGGACAAATGAACCCCGAGCCCCTCCCAAATTTTATTTATTCAGATTTTTTTTTTTTTTTAAACGTATATGTATGAAATATACTCTGTGTGTGCCTCACTTCTGTGTGAAACTCAAAAAGAAGAAACAAAACAAGCAAAAAAAGATGACAAAAAGCATTACAGAGAGGATAAATAAGAGACAGTACGTTGGTGGAAACCCTGATCATTTAAGTTGCCTGTTCTTTCTTGTAGCCAACTATTGAAAATAACAGGTTTCAAGAATACAATTTACAATGTTCTAGCTCTAGACCGGTGTAGCACATGTGTGACTGTATTAATTTATGAAACCAAAATGGTAACTGTGAATTATGTATTTCTTTGTGCATTTTTAAGAAAAACAAACAAAACAAAAAATCGGTGGGGGAGAAGGTTGTCGGGGCACGTGCCGCAGCTCGTGTCGGAAAACAAGCTTTTCTTTTTGTTTCTTTTGGTGGATTATGATGGAAACCGAGACTTGTTTCCAAAAACTAAAAAGAAAAAAAAAAAAAACGTAAAAAAAATAGGAAAAAAAAGGCTTAAAAACAAAAAAGATATGAATATATTTTTTTTTCTTAAGCAATACATTTCAGTGTGACTTGTGATAGAACATTTTCTTTTTTAGGTAATAAATAAATAAAAAGCAAAATGAGAACATCAGATGGTCTTCATGTGTATTCATTCAATAACGTTGAATCAAACAAACTCCTCTGCCTTTCATTTCACAAAGTAACTCAATATAAGAGTCATTTCGAAAAGAAGCCTCAAGTTGCATCAATAAAATCTGGCCCTTCCAGGTATAAAAAGTTGATGCAACTGATGATCGATCTGAACTGTTTTTGCTGATCTTTGAAGCCAATTGATAGAAATGATGTTGGCTCATACGTACGTACAGAACGATAATGTTTCCATGCGTTCTCTTCTCCATTTGAGAATTAATTAATGAAATTCCTCACATGCTCAAGGCATCCCATCGCTCACGATGTAGGCAGAAGTCAGCAGGCCTGAAACGCAGAAAGACCTGTAGTAAATGTGAAGTCTCCTTAAATATGCAAACTAACAGCACCACATGTTTGAAAGCGCTCCATCAGGCTTTTATGCATGTTGATCCACTGACACTGGAACATGAAAGAATAGAAGACATCATTCTAATGGCAGTGAGAAATTGCGGTATGTTTTGGGTCGATAGGCTTGCCATCTGAGAAAAAAAAAAAAAACTGATTAACTCATATTGAAACTAGCTCTCCCGTAATAATACAAAATCGTCTTTGTCCTCACACTAATTTCTTGCGCCTCGACATGAAGAAATTCTTGTCAGACCAGCCAGAACTCTTTTGTTCTTCCTGATAATAGCCGAGGACTTGCTGTGTCCTTTGGCTTTTTCTTCCACCTGGCTCTTGTCCCTTTTTCTATTCCTTATCTGCACTGGCTCATGGCCTGTGGCAAGGTGTGGCTCCTAAGCAGAGATGAGTATCTGTGACGGCTCATTAAAGATCTACGCATTGGAAACTCCAAAGTACAGTGCCTGTCAGACATTTTGGCACCCATTGGTAAAGGTGTTGTTTTTTTGTTTTTTTTAAATAAAAAGCTTTGCAACAGCACAGTCACATATTACAAAACTGAGAAAAATCCATCAATGAAATTTTGCACATTTATTCAGTCAGGAAACACCCATGTTAAGAAATACTAGTCTTTTCTTTGGGATTTTTTTATTATTTATTTCATGGTAAGGGTAATTACTGAGACCTCTACAATCAATACTTTGTCCAACCCCTTTCTGCAAGCTGGACAACACTTTGTCAGTTCAACTTTGTGCCTAATAAACCTTTTCCTTAATTTGGTTGAATGTTTGAATCACGATCCTTTTGAACAACCAAATAATAAAATAAATGTAAGACCATTCTGGTATGAAGAGTTCACACTAAAAATGTTTCCAGCAACTTTGGATAGGAATCACATCATCACATATCCGCCACACTGGGAAGACCTGCTGTTTTGCACAGTCGTTCTTTGTTTCATGCTAATCCTAATGGAGGATGGTGTTTTGGCGTGAGATTATGCTACTGCAAATAAAGGTGAATTTATTTTAGCGATTTACAAACGTCTACTTGGTACCAGTCGGTCTTTAAGCAGTTTATGAGCATTAACACGCATTAATCATGTCCGCTGAAGACATGACGGCGATATATCATACGAAAGTACCAACACAGATTTCCTGCTTCATTAAACGTCTGTAATGACCTTCTCCTGACCAGACAAGAAGATAGTTGGTAATGAAATGTTGTGATTTCAGTGGGTCCCAGTGCAGGTTTGGACATGGAAATGTGTCTTTCTCAACAGTGCCACGTTCATTATGGAGTTCCATAAGGATGAATGTTGGGGGCAATTTTATTAACACTGTGCATGTTTTCTTTGGGTCATAACATCTGTAGAAACAACATTTATTTCCATTGGTACAGATTTATTCATAATACACGGGATAAGTCACCACCTGTTGTTACCGTTGCTAAGTTGTATTAAAAAGTTTCCTGATGACTATTGCAGCATGTGGTGCTGCCACAGCTGTTGGTTGATGGAACCCATCCTGTTTTTCGTTCCTCTCTTCTTTCTGCTGGGATCGACTCGAGTTTTGGTTGTGGTCTGCTCCAAGAAAAGTGTCGAGTCTAAAACGAGACGAGGCTGAAAATAGAAAGAACCAAATTTATCGCCGACAGTGTGTTGCTCCGAGGAGCGGTTTACCCTTCTTTCTGTCAGTTAGGTGAGACACAAACACAACAAAACCACAAGTGTGAATGTTGACACACATTTACAGTTAGCATTACAGGTGCAGCCAACAGACTCCCTAATGCCGAGAGCCTCTGCTTTCTGTCTCATAAGTGCTGCTGTTTTTTTTTGCGTTTTACTGGATACAGCACGAGCACAATTGCGAGGCAGTGCACCGACAAACTTCTTCTCATGGCTTCTAGTCATACTGCAACTACCGAAAGCCTTTTTCTGAGAAGTCGCTGCCTATTTCTGACTGCGTCTCAACTCTCAGCCTCCGCAGCTTTTTTTTTTTTTTTTTTTTTGCAGCGAGCTTTTTTGCCGGCGGTGGATTTAACTGCCTCCTTTAGAGAACACAGAAGAAGTCAGCTGCCACCGCAAACTGAAACCCTGTGGCTTCGGGATTGAGAGGAGTTCCACAGCAGTGGTGTTTCACACGTCGCCGTGTGATCGGAGATAAGGTTGCTTCAGCTGTATCCTGCCTTAAACCTTAAGGCAGACGCACATAAACACGAGCACAACGGAAAATATCCCAGAATGTCTTGACGCAAGAAAGCAGATGCAGTACACCCTGAAAGTTCAAAGTTGATGTATAAATACTTTAATCTGCTTTTCCACGTGTGATGTGTGAGTGCATGAGCTAAGAATGTCAAAGAAGCCCCCTGTGCGCTTTCTCTGAATGTGTTTTATGCACGTAAATAAGCTGCAAATATATATTTAGTGCAAATGTAATTTGCACTAAAGTATATTTGAAAAGTATACTTTTGCCGTTGATGTTTAGTGCAAATATACTTTGCACTAAAGAGGAAGTGAAAAGGAAGTAATTATCCCCACACAGGAAACACTGCTCCCAGTCTGTCTAAAATGCAATGGTTTTAGTCCTGTAATTTCTTTAACGAGCTAAAAAGCACAAGCAGCTTTAAACAGATGCACTAACTTTTTTTTTATTTGTCTCCTTACCAAATCAAACTAACAGACTGCTGCTAAAGCTGCATCTGTCAGACTTAAAGGCAGTGTTGTGCACGAATGGCGTGCACGAACAGAGTTCACTTTTTTGAGAACTTTGAACTGAACAATGTTGATTTTTTTTTACACAATGAACTTTAAGTGAGCCAAGCTTAACCTGATCTCATCTAACACTAATGTATTTGATGTGACCAAAAGATTTAAGCTTGATTTCACTGACTTTGACTTCACTTTATGTTCAAAAATATTTACTGAAGGCTCAAGCACCAAACCTAAATATTAAGAGGTAACATGTCCCAACAAAACAGTAGCTATATTCTGTTGCATTTTTTAATATTTTCTTAGACCATCCTAGAGGTCAGAAACTGAAGTAACTGCACAAAGATCTTTAACTTACATGGCAGGAGATATTTTGTCAAGCTCAAGTCTGCAATGGAGCCAAACTTTAATTGTAGAGGAGCATTGTGGTCTTGATCATAATATATTTATGATCAAAATTATATTCAAGTGACCTGCTGTTGATTTTTGACAGTGCGTTGTCGAGTGCCAGTAATCAGAGGGTTAAAATATGACCCCATTTACAAATGTTGAAATGGAGCACTTTTTTTTGTCAAAAGGTATAATATAATTTTAATTTGTGAATGAGATCATCAACTAAATTTGAGCTGTGAACTTGGTTGAGAACGTTCAGCCAGAGCTGTGACCATGAAATACGTCTCAGAACCTCGCTGAACAGCAACTGCACTGTGAAAGTAAAAAAATGTGAAATACAAGTAAATATACCCCAAAAGTCATCAAAGAGAGACAGCATGGTGAGGTGCATACAGCAGTACAACGGCTTCCTGTGATAAAGACGGCGCAGAGCATTATTTTATAAAATATTATAAATTTTGCAGATAGCAAAGTGGAGAACAAAAACATCGTAAATGCATGCCCTGTGCAAGTTAGGGGGGGGGGGGGGAAAGCTAATCTTATGTAGCCATTTTCAGGTGTCTGGAATTGAAGCATATGTTGATAGGAAGTGCAATGTATGCAAATCTGATGCAAACTTCCCAAGATCACCACTTGCTGCACTGGATGTGATTTAACCATTGCTGCTATCAGATAACTACCTCTCCCTCCTCCTTCTTCCTACATTCTGTTAGGCATTTTGCTCCCTGTTTAAGTGCACGCTCTCATCATTTTACATAAGAAGAACAAACATCCTCTTTGCTCTGATGAAAGCCCCATCTGCACTCGAGAGTAATGGAGCGAACTCCAACACGCACGAAGATGCATTTCCTTGCTGGTCAGGGCACGGACATCGGCGCTCGTCCTCGCATCGCCTCCTCTCAAAGACCCTGGCGGGGGCCGTTCGCTCGGTCAGCGGGGACCGTGTTGTCTTTTGTCTATTTGTGTTTATTCCCTGCGTAGTTGAAAGAGGAGAATGGTTTCTGTTTGGGACGTTACCTGATGGATATTTATGCAGCTGCGAGGCAGTGAAGAGAACCTTTGATATCTTTCTGAGGCTCACACAAACACAAGCATGAGCAGATTCTCTCGGAGGAGCCGCACCGAGACACACACACAAGCATAAGTTGCACTCGACGTTGGACAGCTGTCTATCCCCATCAGCGAGGAGTTGACCTCAGACTCCGACTTTGCGACCCCGGGGGTGGTATTGGTGCAGAGGTCGCAGTTAAAATAAATCCTGGAGACTGGGTAAACAGGATGCGCGCACCCACCCAGGAACAGGACACTCAGCAATCACATGAAACACTGCTCTCAGAGCAAAAAAAAAAAAAAGAAAAAGAAGAACCAGCAATCTCTAAATTATATTTCTGCAGAGTATTAGTACAAATGTTCTGTTCTGCTATATAATAGTCCGAGCTGCTTAGCAACAAAACAGGTTCCCGACGTTCACTGAGGATTCTCTCCCCGTCGAATGTACTGTGATTTATTTTAAGACTATGGGTGTACTTGTGAGAATGAACAGAAATGTCAAAGTATTACTTAGTGAAGTAGGGTTTCGTGCAGCCAATCACAGAGAACCATGATGCACTGATAATGAAGGCGCAAACAACTCTGTCATTTGCCCATTAGTCATATACCTCCTAACACCTATTGCTGGAGGGAGTAGCGCGTCAGTTTTTTTTCTTGTTTTTTTTTTTTTTTTTCCCACATCGCTTTCGCGAACGTGCAGCTGATCCAGCTGTGATCGCTGCAGACAGGACCGCTCTCTCTCCATCCCATTCGATCCTTCGTGCAACGAATGGTCAATCAAGCTGCCAGGAGACAGCATCGGTTTGAGACAAATCAAATGAAAATGAATCACTGGATGAATCAGAAACATGTGGGCAACAATTTAGCAACTGGAGAAAAGCAGACCTTGCTAAAAGAAAGATGTGGGTTGTATGTGTGTGTGTGTGTGTGTCAAAGAGCTAAATTGGATTTCTTTATAAATGTTCCGAGCAAAAATTAAGACTCGGAAAAATATTGTCCTGTGGCAAACCAACAGCAGACATGTGGAAGGTGAAAAATTGTAAATGGACAGAATTTCCATTCTAATGCAAGTTCATAGTGATACCGACTAGTAAGAGTATCATACTAGAGCCACATTTACTCAGTTACTATCACAAATTCACACACATTCATGCACTGATACACTCATGAAGGCAACTTGGGGTTAAATTTCTTGCCCAGAGCTGCTCACAGCTTATATATTGCGAGAAATCTTCTCCACCCACAGAGCCACAGTCATCCCAGTCAGATTAGAGTACATTTGAACGTTTAGCCCATGCTTGTTGCTCTTAACATGGCCAAAAGTGGACAAAATAAAGCTTTTGACAGATATCTGTTCATGCTGTGTGATCTTCAGTCTTTAAAATAACAGGCTACTGCAGTTTATTGTGTGTTTGTTGTGGAAATAGAAACAAAAAAAGTGTCAGTGTAAGTATGTGTGCACTTTCAGTGCTGCGGGTACATATTTAGCTGTTGGTTTCTCACAGCTGCCGTATGTCAAACGCTCTTGTTGCTGGTGTCCTCCACCTCTCTTAGCTCTGACAAGATCAGGCGCATTTCAGAAGTTGCTCTGGTGACCTTTAGCAGCTGTAAGGGTGAAGTTGCCTCGGAGGGCCGTTTTTTTCGCGACGCTTTTGTGCGTCTGTAGCATCATGTATTGCAGAAGCACGCTGTTCTGAGTTACAGGGCCACCACCTAACCAATTTGCATAGAAGAAACTGACCTAGATCCTGTAAGGCAGTAGCACAGTTTCTTACCTTCATACCTTCTTCTCAGTACATGACAGGAGTTAATTGCACAGTTTTTCCACATGCAGTAAAACCCCTGACAATGTGGTATTAACCCTTCCTCTATGATTACACGCTGCTCAATGGCATAGCAGGAAAGCTTAAGTCAGGGCTGAGGATGTGTAATATGTCAGTTCAGTGCCATACTTCTAACTGGGTCTCCTCTGTAACCTGACACACTTTGAGGTCTCCTGAGCCTCACATTCTGGGGATTATCAGTCTTGTTGCCTCATTTGGCCTGTGTTAGAGTTGCCGTATTCTCCAGACCATAAGTTGCGTCAGCCATGTTGCTTTTAGTGGCTGCAGACGGTAATATCTAACCCTTGGTTCATGTCAGTAGGTATACATTAACATTTAACATGTCATTTAAGCGCCATGAAGAGGGACATCTGCAAGTTGTAGAACCAGCCATACACTTATAGTCTGGAAAATACGGTAATTGTGGAAAGCGAATTCCTTGCTCATCATCCACAAACAATATGACTTCTCACACTGAGCACATAATCTAAAAAGGGCAGGCCGGCAATTTGGATGCCCTCCAACAGGTATTCATTGCCGCTGGAACAGTCAGGGCATATTTGTTGCCCTGTCTCTGCCAACACCCATCATTGGCCTCACCTTTGCGATCCACCTTGCGCCGTTTCAACTCGGCCGCCCTTCCATCTATCCACCCCCTGACCCTCACATTAGCGAGCATGGCCCTGCGAGTTACGGAACGGCGTGACGGTGTGCGAAACAGTTGAGGTCACAGATACAGACAGAGGGCGTGAAGACTTGTGTGCTGAATGTCAATGAGACGGTCCCTCCTCCAGCCGGGAGCGAAGCAGCGATAAGCGTGCACCCCCCCTTTCCCTCCGAGACACCAGGAAGGGCAAAGATCCTGCTAATCAACCAAGAGTACAGCTGTGTGTGAGAGATGTCAGCATTAAACACTGAGTAAAAGGGCAGAAATCCCTCTTAGGGAGTGAGAGTCTCAGCTCAAACTGTTTCTGACAACTACACCCCCCACTTCTTGTGTTTTTGTTCCTTTTCTGCCTCTTTTTTTTTTTTCTTGCCTTGCAGAGCACTTAGCGAGGAAATACCAGTTGTATGCGTGGGTTTGGCAAACTTTCCACTGAGAAAAAGGTGTATTTAAGACCTCCCCAAGGAAGAGGCGTGCAACCATAAAAGAAAACAAAGCAAAACAAAACAAAAAAAACCATTTGGAGTGCATGTATGATGATTTGATAAAAGCTACCACATTAACTGTCAGGATCTCAGTAACTGTACGTTACAAAAACTTTAAAACCAAATAAACTCAAACCTCACCCATGTGCTTGCAGCATTTGCTCCCATCCCGAGAAACCTCACACCGAGCCTGACACATATTTTCATACCATTTAACTATAAATGGAGATAATTGTGTGCAAATGGGTGCAGTTTTGCGGGATGAGAACCGGCGATCATGGCTTTCTGTATGTGTTAGTGTGTGCTCGCATGGGCCCGAACACGCACGTGTGCGGTTATCACTAATGGTGTTTATTTAGCTTTTTTGGGGGAAGCCCTTTGCCCATTGTTCATTAAAGCCCATATATGGTAATGTAAACAGTGCGCTTCGTAACTCCTCCCGAGCGTACAACACAAAGCTGAATGAACACGGGAAGACTCACTCTGGCAGGAAGTGGCTGCCGCTGCCATGGCAACAAACTGAAACCTGAAGCGGTGAGGGAGACTCGCCTTTCTCACCGTCTTGACGTCATTTCTAGTACACACTAAGACCGAGAGGCAAACAGCCGCAGGGCGCACGCAGAGCAAACAAAGGCGCAGGGAACTTTTTTTTTTTTCTTTTTTTCTGAAAGCTTGCATTGAAACGCAGGAAGGGCAGTTCTCTTGAAAATCACGATTCTGTGCTGAGCTGTGCAAATAGATAGTTTTTTTTTATTTTTTTTTTTAAGAGCACTGTGTTGGAAAATCCCCCATATGTTCAACACTCTCACCGACAACAATGCAAGAGAACAGCACATAAGTGTGACTGATGAGTATTAAAGCACCAAGTTAACAGTATGGCTACAGGCACATATTCAAACTATAATAGTGCTTTTACATATTTGTGGTGTGTGAACCAAGTGTAGCTTCTTTGTTCACACAACCAGACGCAACTAGACTCCCGTGTTCAGTCATCACCAAAAAAAAAAATGCCAGCAGGATTTTATGTTGAGTCTGCCTTCCTATTGTTTAAAACATGGCAATCTATTTTTAGATTCTTTCCCTGTATTTTGGTTTCTTGGCCACAACCATTACATCATTGTTCAATCAGGCTTTACACAGCATGTTGCAAAACTATTCACAGCCCTTGAGGTTATTCATGTTTAAGTTTTCTTTTTATGTCATGCATATTATTTATGTATATAGTTCCTTACAACGAAAAGAAGCTACAACTACAAAGGGTGAAGTGAGTTGTTCTGCAGAGGCACAGTGCTTAGCATACATGGGCTATATATGTTGACACAGTCGTCCCAAGTTCGAGCCCTGTCCTCGGTACCTTTGCAGCATGTCCTTCCCCGCTCTCTCCACCCCATCGTAGTTTCAAATGAAGGCCCCTAGAGCTGAACATTTCTGAAAAAATAAAATAAAAAATGTCTCCAAATGTCTCCAAAAAATGGAGTACAAAGTATTGGCTTTGTGGAAGTGATAAAAAATAAATTCCTGCCACACTTTTGAGGCTGGTATTCATTTCTTTATTTTTTAATGTAACTATGTATCCTTTTATTTCTTTCACTTGCTTTACGTGCGTGACGCATAAAACAAGTAAAAGCTGTTTTAGAAGAAAGCATTCATCATGTGCAACATGCTAATGAGACATAAGTGAGCTGGTGACGCTGTGGAGATGCTCTGTCTCTGTTGCTCAGAAAATTTCCCGCAAATTGTAATAGGTTTTTTTTGTGCGCGTCAGTAAGAATTGCTTATGTAAAATCATAACTGTAAGTGCACCGCAATATGGAATTGAGTATCAAAACAAATGTGCATATTTTCAAAACAGGCACATTGACTTTGACTTTCTCAAATCTGCCAAATCCCACATATTACTAAACTTGCACAGAGATCTTTGATAAAACAATTCATTATGTTTTTGTTTTTATTTTATTTTATTTTATTTTGTTGTTCTTTGGATTTCCAACATAAAGTTTTGATTTAGTTCATGAAAATCACCTGACCTCTTCTTGTACAGGTTGACTTGGCAACAACATCAATTTTGAAATACTGGGAAAGTACAAAAACATGTAACTTGGTCTGCTTTTATCTTTGTGGCAAAACCAGACTCTGTGGGCGCCATGGTGGCTTATGGGTTAGCAACGCAGCATCAAGAGTATTAAACAGGTACTGCAAGGACTCTAATCCTACTAATTGGAGGTAATGCACTGTATTTTTATTTATTTTTTTGACATTAGCGATCAGGTGGTGTAAAAATTAAGTTGTTTTTCTTACAAGCCACTCACCAAAGTAGTTGTTCACAGGAGTTTAAAAAACATAACCTAGTGCCTATAAGATGTTACCAACCTGAATGAGCAAATGCAGATTCTGTCAATTTAAAAGGTACAAGACCTTTAAACAGATAGATTTTTACATTTGAGAGCATTTTTCAAGTCTTTGACTTAGGGAATCTACATCGCGAGACAACAAACCTCTTTTAAATAGTGTGAAAGGGGAGGGTTCACAACACTCTGTGCATGTTGTTGGGGGTGTCTTAATACAATGAGACACGTGCAATAAGACAGGGAGGCTTAGGAGAGAAGGCCTGAGGAAATGCAAATGGGGTAAGCCCCAAATCCACCACCACATGCACTGTGACGCCATGGAGTTTGTATGATTGGAGGTCCTGGCAGCGTTTTAAATGTGCACTGAGACACACTAGTACTTTGCAATGAACACCTGCCTGTTGGTCCAATAATGACTCCTTGTCCCTCCTCCCTTTACTCACCCCTTTCTTATATCCCTATAAAAGACGAGAAACAGGTGCTGGAGGATTGTGGGCGTTATTAGTCCATTTACACACCGCTAAAATAAACAGACATACACACGAGCACACACACACTGGTAAATATTGGACTACTGTGAACATATAGTTGTCTTGGATTATGAGAATTAATCTCTCGAAAGATTGTTATGTTGGCATTTACATCTGTTCTATTCTAGAATCAGTTTAAGAGCTGAATTTCGGAGCAAATTTCCCAGTACGGATCATTGAGTAGTAAAACTACTAGGCATGGCTTTTCTGTAAAATGATGTGAAGTCGCTTCACATATAGCATTTTTAACCTTTAGGACATATCAGTGTTAGTTTCTTTTGGTAGTTGGTTATAAAATACACTTGTCAGATAAAATATACTCTCCGTAAAGCAAACTTTCATCTACACGTGACTTTATGACGCCACAGAAATCAAAGGGCATCTACTCAACGACTGGACTCAGAGATTTGTAATTAGTAGTACACAACTCTTGCAGTAAAGAAGTCCTACTTCTATGGGAGAACACTGCTTGGATTTGAGGAAAATTTGGCAAAATCAAAATATCTAGAAATATTCAGTGAAGAAGACGAGAGAAGACTGGAAGATTTATTGTCAAAAATCTACAGGAACAATTACCAACTATATAAAAAACATATGGTCAGGTTGATGTGATACATTAAGATGGTTTTTGAGTCCCAATGATGTTTCCTGCAGAAGTGCTGAATCTCCAACTACTTAAAATTATTATTTTTGTCAATTTGCCCCACTAGGAACATCCATTTGCGAATGTACGATTTATCCTGAACAGATCCACAACAAAATGTTTTATATCAGGGAACAACTAAACAATGCACCGTTTAGTTGCCTAGAGAATTTTATTTAATTTTTTTTGTCATTTTCATTGCAAGCATCAATCCATGAACACCTACCAGTTTAGATCTTTAAATGAATTCGCTAACAGTATGTGTCTTGTACTTTTTAAGAGTTCTATAAAAATCAGATAAAGCTAAGGCATACCATGTTGTTGCTTCATATTCAGTTGCATTCAAGATGATTAAATGTATCAAATTGCTTCTTTTGTAAGTTGTAGTCCTAAGAAAAATGATCATAATCATGAAAATCAGACTAAGTATGTCCATATTCAAAGAAAACTGAATATTAGTACTGGCAGGATAAAATTCTAACTTTTCCATTTATAAATAAAATAAAATGAATAAAAATATTTCGACATTTTAAAATTTCAAAAAGGTAAAAAAAAAAATTTCCATAGTAAAAGCAGGTGTATGACTCACCAAACTGGGCATAACGTCATATTAACAGTTTTATGTAAGATGGATGCCATTGTTTCTCAGGGTTGTCTGAAAACAAACCATCCAGCAGCTACAATTGGTTATGATCCAGTTGTGTGTGGTGGGATCAGTAGATCATCCGAGACTCTCTCGCCATGCCGCCCTCCCCGCCTCATCTTCCAGAACCGTGGGGGGCCTCTGGTGCACAGGGTGGGGGGGCTTGATCAATAGGGATTTAGTGTGTTTGTCGGCCAGCGTATGTGTCTGCAGTGGTCGGTTTCTGTTACCCGGCCTGCATTTGTGTTTCCATCTGGGCGTGCAGTTAAGTGATGCTGGGAGGGGGTTGCTGTGTCTTTTAGTTTAGTGCTATAGTTGTGACTGATAGGATGGTGGGGCCCCGGCGTGCGGAGGCCCAGGGGAGCGGCTCTGTATTGGCAGACTCTGTAGAGAGGCTTTCTGTTCCTCCATCGATCTCAACATGTCAATTAGACAGACTGAAATAAATGTGCCCTGAACCTCAGTGAGCTGCCCGTATGAGGAGGCTCCCGTGTAAGCGACACCCACACATCAACCCCCATGTCACCGGAGCCAAAGGGCCCCGTGGGTTACAATTGACTAAGATCTTTTCCGTTGCATAGATTGTTTTTCACTTTGACCCGAGGCCAGGCCTGAGAAGATTTCAGACAATGTTTCTGATGCTGTTTTATTGTTAAAACTTTGTCTTCTCTCTTGCAAAAACATTTGTTTTCTAACAGTGCAAGGAGTTATTTTTTCCAAGACATCTAAGATGTTTATTTAAGTATCTGTGCTGCCTGAGCTATCTGGCTGTATTGATTGTGTACGATGACATAAAAACCAGCATTTTTAAAGAATAATCTAGTATCACTTTTCAGTACAGAAATATTAACGTGGAATTAGAATAAAAGCGAAAACGTCTGAAACCAGAGACTGACTGAGCAAATAGTTAGTCGGATCACTTAAATGCACATTTGATACACACAGTACTTTAAAAATGACAACAAAAACAAATAGTTATTCATAGAAGATATGATGGTTTAAAAAACAAGTTTTGAAATATAATCAAAGGAGCAGAGACAATAGCAACCATAAAGGTTCAAGTCAGTCATGAACCTGAAATTTCTGAATGAGTCCACAGTCAAACACATTTAACACCAACAGGAACTGAGAGGGTACCAACCAAGAAAGAAGTCCCTATTACGAAAACCATCACCTTCAAGATTTTCTAATATTTACAGCTGCCCAAAGGGACAACCCCATTTTCTTCCAACAAAAAGGTTGCATAGTGAGAATAAACAAATGTTAAGTTCTTTGGCCAAAATGACAGAAGGAGGGCTTTAATCCTAAGGAGACTGTTGTTACTATTAATCATTGGGGCAACACAATGGGGGTCCTGGTGATTCTGGATGGAATGATAAAGATGGAGGATTATCCCATATTATGCTTTTTTTTTTTTTGCCACAAATCGAAAGCTTGTGGTCGAAACTTTGACACATTCTCGTGTGTCATTGTGGTACCTGACCAATTTCAGATTCAATTGTATTGCCGTTGCACATGTCACTAGTACATGTCAACACAATGCATATGACGTCTAACCAGAAGCGTGATGAAATAATATATGATGCAGTAACACACAGAGTAAAATATATGAATGGCTTTTAACTACCAACCTGAGCCAGCTGTATGTCTAGGCATCGGCGTACAATTTAATGACTTACACATATGTACACTATACAGTACATATGTGAAGGTACATTGACTAATTTTGCAAGCATATATTTGACCATGGTCATTAGACTCTGTGTTGATCAGTAGAAATCCACAATAAAATCAAGCTTTTCCTCCCAATTCTTCGAAAAGTTACTGACAGCAAGCTGAAAAGAGAATCGTTCAAATAATAAAAGATTCATCCGGATGATGGGAGTACAAGGACCTCTGGCTTTAAATAAATATACCTTTTTCTCAGGATATGCTTCAAAATCTTATTTCTCTACTCTATCTGAACAAAGACTTTGTGGTTGGAAACATTCGGACCGACAGACACAAACAGCGTTTGAAGAACACAAGATTAGAGCATAAAATTGACTGTGTCCAAACAAGTTGACTGTTATAGAGATGGATTGGAGGTGAAGCCTCTTGAAGCTAATGCCTGGGAGAAGTGGGCGAAGCCCTGACTAGAGGTAATAAACCGGTACTACCTCTGTCTCTTCCCCCTCACTACATCACCTCTCCTCGGCCATATTCGCTGTCCTCCATCACCCAAGCTCTTCACGCCTCTTCTCCCCCTGAACAGACGCCCCTCTGAGAGGACGCCTTTCCCCACACCCTCCCCTCCCCGTCTGCCTTTTCTGCCCTGATCAGAAGGATTTACGGTGCGCTCGGCCACAGGTCCCAGCCGGTCACGCACACACCCTCTGGGTCGATCCAGGTCAAATTCAATTTGTAAGATATTATGTATTGATCCCTGTGCTCTGTCCTGTGTCCCTCCCAGCCCTCGGTGAAGCATATTGACCCAGATGCATGATTCCTCGGATCGTCATCATCATCATCATCATCATCGTCATCGTCACAGAAGTGTGGCGCTCTGAGCCAGCGTTAGGGTTGGTGGCCTTGGGCTTTTTACTGGTGACCCTTTGTTACATCTGCTGGCCAAAATTCCCATTAAGATTTGCACAGCTTGTTTGCAGAATTATATTTTTTTACTTCGTGATCGATTATATAGCTTTTCTACATCGTAAAAAGAATGTAGAAATACATCAGCATTTTTTTTTATTTTAATTTTTTTGCTTTCTTGTGCTATTTTATTTGCCATATTTTTTTTTTTATTGCGAGCAAATAATCTCATCTCCCAGTTCTTCCACTAACGGTTTTATGCTGCCATTTAGCTGAAAAACGGGATCTAAATCTTTCGGGTCAATAGCTGCTCCCCAGTCTCTCTATCAAATCCACAACTAAATAATTCAAGTGAGATAGTTAAATCCCTCAGAAAATAAATTGCAAGGGGGGGGGGGGAAGCCCTCAGTGTAATTTGGATGTTAGATTTATGAGCATGACATACACTGCTGTGAGCGGTGCAGGGAGGAGAAGGTAGGTGCCATTCATAAATTTGCAGGTTAAATCAATGAGTGCTCCATCTGGATAAATTAAGATCTGCAGAGTTTTTATGACTTTCCCTAATACATTTACATCAAATATTCAGGAGGCTCAATCACTTTGCTGTTAGGTAGATCATGAAATAACAATGTTGTCAAAACAAAACTGTACCTGCCCAGCAAAAACATTGAAATCTTTCGAATTTGTTCACGTTTCTTGCTTTGCTTTGCAACCACAAATTTCATTGCGTCCACATTTTTTCAAGCCGCTTTTCTTTCTGACAGCTTTAAATAAATTTACTGCAACCATCTGACACTGGAAGTCGCCTGATCAGTAAATGGCGTCTCCTGGCGTGTATTTTGAGGTTGTCTTATCAAACAATAGCATCTCCACTCCATGATGCTGCCAGCACCACATTTTACTGTTAAAATGGATGAAACATTGTGTGAAGAGGGCACAAGATTTCAAAATTGGTCACATTTTATCAGATCACCTGCTTCCACATGTTTTTGTCGTAATTTGTGACAAATAGAAAATGTAATTTCTCATCACTTTACTTAAAAAAGGCCTTTCTTCTTACAAGAAGTCTGAAGGGCAAGCTAAAAGCATTTTCCGACCAGCTCATTACGAATGTTTAGTTGATTTAAGTCAAGGTTCTGCTGCCAAAATTCCAGAAATGAAACTTTAACCAGAAATGATACAAAAATAATAAAGACTTCATACAAAGACAGGTGGAAAGGCTTGTTTTAGCGGCTTTATTCAGATTTTACAGGAACACTAAGCCAGTGGTAAAATGTTTTCTTGTCGAGTCCTTTTATAAAACAGTGAAAAGTGTATTTTTTCCCTCAAAAAAATGCAAGTATTGTGTCCCTACAAATTCAGTTTCCAGAATTCCTGGGTAAATATGACTGGATTGTAAAGGTTTCTGATCCCAGGTTTAGGTGGATTGATTGAATCGTGCAACAAAGTCCTGATTTAAAATACACTACTACGTTACCCGTTAAACATCTGCTGTGTTCCTTGACCTGCATGATACTGTTTGTTCACTAATTCTCTCCGAGGCTTTTACACAATAGCTGTAATTCTGTTCAGTCTAAATTACAGACAATGGCATCTGTTTTTAATGTAATTGGTCGAGTTTGATTGGTCGACCACATAAAATCAGAGTAAAAATACTTTCTGGTTTTAAAGGTGTCAAAATATGGAAACATTTACTGCCTTAGTCCCATTCTGTGACGCATGCATGGCGCCACAGAAAAAAGAAAGATAGTCCCTCAGACCTGGATCCTGTCAAATTCATAATGGAGTACCACAAACATCCGACACATAAGCAGATGAGCAGAGGTTTTGCATGGCTGCTGCTGATAAGGAAAATAAGGTCAGGCTCTAACGGGGGAGAAAGCGCAACACCAAGGTGAGCAATGGCCATGACATTTTCGCAAACCAGGCTAATTCCCCAGAAAATTTTGAAAGGGCACATTGCACATTATTGCATCACGACGGTGATCGCGTTCAAAGCATATCACTCTGTTTTCCACTGAAGCTCATTTACTCTAGGCGCGAGTAATGTTCTTTGTCAAAGAGGCACCAGCTGTCCCAAGAAACACATATCTAAATTACCACGCTTCACGGTCGCGCGTTCGAAAACAAAGCTTGAAAGTGGAAATCCGCTAAAGTTACAGGGTAGAACGAAGCAATAATCTATAAAGAGCAACCATAATTTCTCTTCTTAAATCCACTAAGACTTTGCACTCAAAGCTTTGGTCCCAGATTGAGGATGCGAGGAGCGAGGAGCACACGTCGATGCCTTTTGTGTGTGTGTGTCTGTGTGTGGAAGTGTGCTTGAACCACGAGAGCGACACAGAAAAGACATAAGGCAGTCTGAAGGGAGGCTCTGTGGACTTTCCTCGTCATATTGTGGGATTCCCTCTGCTTACCCGTCCACATCCCGCCCCAAAGAGGAAGCATGAAACACTCTGTGACTCCCCTGGGAGGAAACACGAGCCCGCTCTGCTTTGTGACTCACCATGACCTCCAGCCGAACCCTTTATCACATGCTTGTTTTAGAAGTACCCAAGAGGAAATGGAATGTGCCAGGAATACAGATGCATTTGCTGGAACTGTATTTATATTTGCATTTCAGCGTAAAACAATGCATTTTTTGTTGTTGTTGTTGCTTCGCCATACAACTTCAAACCTCCCAGCGGCAGAATAAATTTAGTCTCAGCAGAGATATCACATAAAGTAGAGTCATGTGGTCAGTTAGTCATTTCCTCCATGAAAACTGTGACACTTTGCATGTCCCATAAATGGTATGCGATAGCACAAATTCCTGGAACTGCATGCAAAAATGCACATGTTAAGAAATGTTGAGTGTGTAACCTTAAGTTCTCGCCCAGTGGCTGCACAAAGCAGGTTAGGTAAAAAGATTTGTGGATTTAAAAGTGGTGACTTGATGGTGACGATTGTGACTAAAGAGGCAGACCATTGATAAGGACTCGAACTCTGTCTACACAAAGAGCACAGAGCATCATGCCATGTAATACACACCTTTCAAAAAGTTCTGTTTTTGTTTCAGAAGACTACAAAATAATTTCCAAACAAGCATTTGAGATCATCACAATGTTTAGGAGGTCTCACTTGGAACAAGATTTTCCAAAGCCAAGCCTTTTTGGAACCTCACAATGCTTTAGATATTCTGTTTTTTGTTTATTTTTGGCAGAATGACAAGCTTTGCTCTTATTATATGCCTTGTAAAATTGGTCTACAATAATTTTTTTTAAATAATGCATGTAAAGTCCCTTACACGCACTTGTCAAACAAATATAGTCTTGAGCAATGCCAAATGTTATCATATTTTCTAGCTAAACACTATCTTGAAATATTATAACCAGAGATAAAAGATCTTTTTTTGTTGTTTTTGTAAAGAGTCAAAACTAAACATAAATGAGTCTTCAATTAGGCCGCAAAATAGAAGTGGAGATCACTTTGATAAGAGTTCCCAGAAATCCTACGTAAAACGTCACAGAGCTGTGACTTACTTTTAAATGTTAGTGCTACAGGCAGTTCAGACGCACGACGCTAATTATGGACCTAATGAATAACTGCAGCCGTCACAGTCCAATATCAGCACATGTGGATTTTCAAACCCCTGGCAAGCATTAAAACATAATTTCTTGTTATTCACTTAAAAGCAATATCATTAGTCCTGGGGAGGAGTAATTTTTTACAATTCTTATAAAATTACTTTCCCATAATTCCCCTAATTATGGCAAATTAAGGCTGATTCAGCTGCTATTAAGAACTACATTTATTCCTCTGCTGTCTAAGTTTAGATAAATGGGACATTTTTGGACAGGACCATCCATAAATCCTCTATATGAAAATATTATTGACAGAACACCCTTGTGCAGTTGTGTCAGTAGACGTAGATTATTTTTATGACCTGCCCAACATTTTCAAGCAAACCTATTTGTTTCCACAGTTGTAGCCTGGTTTCGCTCTCCTCTTTCATATAGGAAGTCGTGCAAATCTGGAGCCACATCCTCTGGAGAAAAAGTTTCTCCCTTTTATTACATTTTAAATAATTCACAATAGAAAAGTATTTACCTGTTTGACTCAGTTATGACCTGGTTGGGGCTGTTTTTCATCTCTCATCAAAACCACATGGCGCTTTCCTTTTACGTTCGAAGGTTTAAACTCAAACCTGGGAATTGTGTCAGAGCCAATTTAAGCGCGTTCTAGTTAACATTTGGCAAACCATTAGGGTTTGTTAGTTGTTTCTTTCAATAAACTTAATGGTAATTCAAGCAAACAGCGGCTTTCCCACAGTGCCAGTTTGTGACTGATGTAGTCAGAAAAAAACAGACAAAAATACAAATTGGTAATTTATTTCACTGCTTTACGCTCACTGATTGCTGGAAGTTAGAGAATCATAAGCTGCAATTTGTCATTTACATGCTGATTTGAGATATAGACAAATACTGTGGAAAATTTTGAATTTTCATTAAAAAAAAATACATTTTTAATTGCACTTCTTTTAAGTCCACACATTTGGCTTATTTGATTTCATTTAGAGATCAGCCCCTTTAAGATACAAGATACAATGTTGTTTCTTACCTTGTACTACTTAACATATCCAGACTTAATATTTGTAGGTATAACATATTCGCAGTTTACACACACAATTTACACCCTCTGTCAAATTTACATACAATTTTGAAACAGGAAAGTACTGACCCCACAAAATGACCAAAGGAATTTGCTCATCTGTCTTCACACAAAGAAAAACTTGAATGAGATGCCATTGTTATTCCACGGGGTGTAATATGATATTGGTCCATCTTTTGCATCTAGAAGAGCTTTTACGTAAAATGAAGCTTAGAAAATGTTCAAAGGAGTTTTTGACCATTCTTGCAGAATCATATTTTTAAGGTCAAACAGGGATGTTTGTCATACGATCTCAGCTCTAATTCACCTCAAAAGATGGTCAGTAAAATCAATTAACCACAATTTGCTCTTCCACTATTTTTTTTTTTTTTAAGATAGCTTTTTGCACTAGTTTGCAATCAAGTTGTAACAGAAAGAAGCCGTAACCGAACTGCTCCCACAAAGTTGGTGGTATAAAATTTCCCAAAATACCTCAGTCCTCTGCAGATTTAGGAGTTACTTTAACTGGAACTCCTGAAAAACATCTGCACACCAAAATCCCTTCTGCATATCACTTTACTCTGGAGAATGCAATCAGGCACATGCCATTCTTCTGGAAACTGCCAGTGGACATTGTCCGATGGATTGCCAAACAGAGAGGCATGATTTTCCACTTCAGAGAACTCAACTGCCATTCAGTACAGCATGCTTTATATCGCTTCATCCGTACTTGGTGATGTAAGGTTTGCTGCTATTTAGCCATAAAAATCCATTCATAAATCTTTGCATAGACTGTTCTTGAGCCCATTTGAAGGCAAAACGAAGGAGGTCTGTGGTTACTGATGCTGCTGAAGATTGGCGCCCTCTGCACACTGAAGGACTCGCCATCCGCTGACCTCACTCTGATTCTGATGTGGTCTACAAATTTATTGTTGAGTTGTTGATGTTTCTACTCCCACTTTGTGTTAAAGCTAGTAACAGCTGACTGTGAAATACTTAAGAGTGAGCAAATCTCATGACTGGACTCGTTGGTACTTTTTATTCTTTTATCGCATTTGGTTTTCTTTTTATGTAATTTGGAGTCTGCAATAAATCTACCTTCTTTTTTTTTCATTGCACAGGTCAGATCCTATCATGTTTCCACACTCTGAGGCAGGCAAGTGATTGGGCAGTCCATTCTTTCACAAATGTTTACAAAAGCAGGCTGCATGCCTGGGTTTTATATGCTTGTGTCCTTGGATGTGATTAGAAAACCTGAATTCAATGAATTTCAAGGGTGAGCCAATACATTTGGCAACATAGTGTATGCTGCAGATTGCAATTCCTTCTAAGTTGAAGAATCGGGCATGTCTGACTCAAACTCGGAGTGAGAATTTAAGTCCCAGTTTTGGTGTAGCATTTTTCTTAAAGATATTAATGAGAAACACAAAAAGTCACGATTACATAATAAACAAAACCAAACCAGTATGAAATGAAGTCTCATTCTGTAGCATTTCTTATGTTTTGAAAGTCATGAAAATCCTTTATCCCACGTGACAGCGTATAACCGCGCTGACACGGTGAAGATTCGCTGTTGATTTTTCTTTCTTTTTGGAAGTTTGCTTCCTTTCTCACTTCCTTCCTCTCCTTCAGACTTCAGCTCTGTCTGAGTTTGGTGTCACGGGCTAACAGTCAGAGACGGGGCCGGCAGCGAGCCTGGATTACATCAAACACACACCAGACGCTGCAGCCGGAAGACAGGCAGGAACCATGAAACTCTGCTCAAGTCTGTCACTGTCTATCATCAAAACAACAACAAAAAAAGACTGTCTCAGCACAAACAGCATCAGGCAGGTGGGGGGAAGGATGTAAGTGAAAATACAGACCAGTTTTTTTCTTTTTTTTGTAAGAATGTTGCTTTGCTCAGATATGTCCGAAGACATAGATAAATAGAGGAGGGAAAATGAGAAGATCAGACTTGGTGTCAAGTGGTTACAGTGCTCTCATTCATCTGCCCCTTTTCTTCTTCTGCATGGCAATTATGAAAAACTGCACATGCCAATTTTCCAAGAGAAAAGGTTATTTCAGTGGATGAAGATAGACTTTCCACTCAACCTGTGTATAATCAAAGAGCAAAAACAATGAAACCGGGTTCTCTCTGTGGCTTTCCTGTGCAGCTTTTTGACATTTTACAGGGCTGCTTTTTCACTTAATGTGCTGTGAATGAAGAGAACCAAGTGGTGAAGTATGTTGCTTTCATGTGCACCAATGTGTCATTTTGTTGCAGACTTCTGTTTCCAAGACATATTTGCGAATGAAGGTTGTTCGAAAACAAAAGAAAGTATGTGGCGGAGGGAAAAAAAAAAAAAAACTGGCTTTCAATATACTTTAAATTAGATTTATAGCTTGTTTGCAGCTTTTGAAATTCTGACTGATGAGTTGGAAACAAAAGCCATCCACACACTGTTTAACATTTCAAAGTTAAATCTAAACATATCCAGCCTGAACAAAAGCCAGGCAGGATTCAAACCCGTAGACCTGAGCAGACTGGATCGGACGTCTGTCAGTCAGGCCGGATTTTTTCAGCCAGTCTGCGAAGTATTGATCTTCCCTATCGATTTGAGTCGCTGTCCATCTGCCTGATCCTAATGTCGCTATAAGTTTGTTCGCAGGGAGGAGAAATTTCGGAGGGAAAGAAAATGAGAGTGCAGATAAACACATACGAATGCAGATCGTTTGGTACATCAGGAGCTGCTGGAGGGGACAGAGAGTCCAGCCTGTCGATCCTGAACAGCTGGTGTTGATAGCTAATCTGTTCCTGGCTGGCACTTTTTGTAAAACATGAAACCCAGCAACCTGATAGCATGAATTAATAAATGGACAATTTTGCCGACAACAGGGGCCCCCTGTTCCATCTGGGTTTCTTTACACAGACACAATGGACACTTAGAAGGGGCCCACAGGGGTTTCCATTCCCTCAAGTACAAACTGCACAGGCCGCTGGATGACTGAGAACCACTTGATAGCATAATGACACCGAAAGATGGTATCCTCGCTCATGCCGCCAACCGGAGTAAGACACACGGGGGGGATCCGTGAATTGGGTTTTTTCGGAGGGAAGCGGCTGCTGCTTCTCTCTTTCTCCCTCTTTTTTTTTTTTTTTCAGTTATTTAAAGCAGACCCTAATAAGCAGCGTGGGTGGGGAATGAGGAACCATTAGCTCAATAGCCTCAGCTTTCGCTAGCTTCTTTGCTTTTCAAACCCAAGCAATGGGAACACCTGCAGCAAGAGACAGGCGAGGCAGGGGGAGCGAAGGCACTTGCGGGGGAAAAAAAAGAAGAAAAAGAAGAAGTGTCAGGGTGGTTTAGAGCTGGAAATATGCTGCAAGTGGGAGCAAGACAGAAATGCATTTTCTTTCCATGCAAGAAGATTTTTTTTTTTTTTTTTTTTGCCATTATGTGTGGTTTCTAAAAAGTCAACGCAGCTGATCAGCTTCAGTTTCTGGTACAATTTAAGCGACCCACTGACATTTCTAAATGTAAGGTTTTAAAGCAATTTAAGTACTGGAGTAGATGTATTCCTGTCCTGTCCCTCCCACAAGTGCGTGCTAAAAACGCACAAGTAAATCAGAACTACTATTACCATTGTTGGATGATTTACCAGAAACCAGCAAACATGAAATTAAGACGAACAAGGTATATATTTTTAAACTAAGCTTGTTTTCTCCATTTACATTATAAAAACAACCCTGGAGGAAAATCCTGGTCCCACGTTTTGGTTCTTCTCTTTCGCTAGACTCAGTATGTTGGCTTCTGAAAATGATTTAAAGCACAGGATAGAGTCTTCCAGTCTTTTTTCAATTTACAACAATAGTAATACCTCTTAAAATTGTTTAATACATAGAAAATATCTTCTGTGTTTGACATGGGCACCAGCTCCCTTGTGACCCAGCAAGGACAAGTAGGTATTGGAAATGGATGGATAGAAAATGTGAGGTCAAAATAAGAAATCTTTTTACCCCCTTTTGTAGCAATGGAGCTGATGAAGCAACTATGAGTTTATCCCATTTAAACTATAAAAGCTGATATTGCTTTTTATTTGCGTTTTCTCTGTGAAAGACAAACTGTTTACACACAAGAATGCGAAAAATTCATCCACAGAATTCAAGCAAAGGGTTATGAGTTTTAGGAATATGATGCTTTATACTGTGGGTATTTTACATGAATCCTCTCCAATGCGCCACTCCCTGTGCGTTACATTTTCTGCGTCTGCTATTTAAATATTTGAGATAGTGAGCCAAAATCAACCAAGCCACCTAAACATTTTGTACTCCTACAACTATAAGGCGTAAAAAACACATTGTGACGCAAATTGTATTAAGACATGACACAGCACTCTTTCTAAGAGGTAACGTCATGCTTCCTTCGAGAGATTTATTCAGCCTAAAATAGCAAGGTTAGTTGTCATTTCTTGTAAACATTTCAGTTTTCTTGGGTCCACAATTTCCAGTTTTGTCTCATTCATGTGTTGTACGTATCTGCAAGACAAAGACCGGAGGCCGCTGCTAATATTAAGTCATAAAACTAGATGCTTAGCATAGTTTACAGTTTACCTTTATGGCTCATTTGTCAGTTGACAGAGATTAGTTGTACTTTTCTATCAGATCGTCCTTTTCACACATGCCATTGTGGAGCCAAGCAGTTTAGACTTGTTGGTCGGATTACGTTGCGGTTTTTAATCAGAAAGCACGACGCGTGAATGGGAAGGAATGCAGGTCTTTCGAGATAAAATTAAATATGTTTGGCTTTCAAAAAAAACAAAACCCTGAACTGTTCCTTTAAAAAAAAAAAATCCTTCTACTTGTTCAGACTTGCTGAGAAGGGAACACTTATCCCACATGTGTGCTTTGCCATTGACAGCTGCAATTGATGCAATTCATGACAAAAGGAGAAAAGAATGAAACAGAGGCATTGTGGGTGCTGAGTGAGCCTGTCAGGCATCTGATCTATGGCAGGACAGATGCAGAGGGCTGGGCGTCTGAGGTAAGCTGGCAGGCAGGGCACTGAGGATAAAGAACACAGAGACACAGAAGAGGAGCAGGCATGAAAGCTATGTGATGATTATCAGAAAACACAGGGCCCCGTCTGTTCTCCACCCAGCCCGGCTGTGAGAAACAGGGCTGGGTCTTAGAAGCAGGTGTGCTGGGTGGGGAAACATAGGAAAGGGGTTGGGGGGGTAGGAACAGAGATGCAGACATGCATGCAAATGGAGACTAGAGCTGGAATAAAACAGGAGCAAAAAAAAAAAAAAATTCCAACAGAATACACTAAGACAGGTAATTATTGACGAAAGACCGCAAGACAGAAATGTGCTTCTGAGATGAGAACGGGGGTCGCAGCAGGTGAAGGAGAACAACGCACAAGTCTTACTGCAAGCTATGTTCGTCATTAGAGTCTTTCGCCGGGTTCAATAAAGAGCTCAGACATGGAAGACTGTATTCCTTCCAGCATCGGCCTGAATGTTTAGATGTCAATACAGAAAGCGCTGCGTATCAGAGGAATCGGAGGGATCAATGGCGAGCGTAAGTGGATCAGGGTAGCCCTTAGCTGACCCCTTATCATCGCCATACCTTTGGCTCGCCTTATAGCCCCTGTGCACGCATACAAAAATCGCCTGATGTTCTGTGTACAAATGAACACACACTTAGCAGCAGCGAACACAAACAGCAAATCAGCCAAACATAATGCATTTGGGCATCTAACAATGGTAAAGGTGGCTCGCTAGAAGAGACTGAGCACCAGAATGCTGACGGAATAGGATTTAAGTAGCTCTGAGCCACCTGCCAGACTTTTCGATTTACAGAGAATGGTCCAAAAAAAAGTAGCGCCGATAACCACTTGTTGCAAGGTGTGAGGAATGCACAACAGTTTGAACCTTGAAGTAGCAGAAAACCACAATGGGTGCCTCTCCAGTCAGCTAAGAACAGGGAGCGGAGGCTACAATTTGAACCAAATGAGGGCTGTTCTGATGAGTGTTGATTTCATTTGTGATGTTTGGATGGTAGACTTGAAATGTGACCTTTTCTCAACATTTAAACATGCTGGTGGAGGCAACGTAGTGGTCTGATGAACTTTTTTTAGTAAAGTTCGCCAGACTTTACTACTTGATTGGTCCCGTTAGTGCCGATCAAGCATTGCGTCAACTACCTGAGTATTGTTGATGTTTATATGTCTTTATGACCACATTGTAACCATCTCATGATGTAGCCTGCAAGATAAAGCATCTTATTTCAATACTAAAATCAACTCAAACTTGTTTACTGTTACTTCAGCTCCAATGGGCTCCATGGTGACCAGATCGCTGCACGAGATCCTTTGGTACACGGTGCAACGAAACGTTGACGTGGCAGACAAAATTTCAGTAAAAGTGATCCTCTCATGTTAGTTTGGACCAAAATCCCTGTAGAATGTTTTCAATACCTTGTTGAATCGATGTCAGAAATAATTAAGGTAGTTCTCAAAGCAAAATGGGACCCGAACTGGTTTTAGTAAGGTTAGCCCAAAAAAGTGGGTGGTGGGTGTAGTTTTGCACTTAAATTCATCTCGCCTCAAACCAGTCATGCTCATAAAATCACAAGATGACTGAAACTGTACAGCTGTGGTTTGTGAAGGTCAAACGTAATCTTGTCACAGCACATTTGTTCACTTTTTTTGACGCTCAACAAGCTCCTTTTTTATACTTTCTGAGAACTGTTTAAGAACATTTTCACAGAGCAAATAACCGATTTATGACTAATCATTGCAACATAATAAAACACAGATAAATCAGCATACACCAGTGTAAAGTTTGAGTGTGAAAACACACACACACACACACACACACACAGCCATGGTTGCCTTGTCAGCTGCTGCAGCTTCTGGTAAAGAGCGCAGGCTGTGGGAGTGCAGGGACATTTCTCGCTAAGGGAAGTGCTTAGGTTTTGCGGTCTCGTTTTAGCCCTCGTGTTGAGAAATGGCCAAACTCTACTTTCATTTCTACTGGAGAGACTTGCAATTACGCTCTGCACAGTCACATGGCCAACATGCATGGCTTTTTACTGCGCCGTCGAGGCCCTCCAAGGCTGATATGCCGAGAATGAAAAATATTGAGGCAGCCCCTCCCTCCCTTCCTCACTTACTCCACCATTCTGGCTCTCCCATTTTTGGCAAATACACACACGCGCACCAGTTACTGTCCTACCTTCTGAATGGCCGATGGCCCAAACTCATCTTTGCATTATTCAGTCACGAGGAATAAAACATATCTTGAACTGGACTGAGCAGATTCACAGACAATGCCTCAGATGTTCTCAGGCTAGCATGGCCCCAATCCATAAAGCTTATATTCCTCCCTCTGCTGTTTATTCCATTGATATATAGATCAATATCCCAGGACAGCAGATGACCAGCAGCGTCGGATGAAAACAAAAAAACAAACTCATCTAACTGGCGAAGAGTTGCCATTAGTCCACTGTGCATGCATGTTTCGTTTGTATTGTGTTTGTGCTTTTCCAATATCTTCCACTTTATTTCAAAGTCCAAGGATTTTTTTTTTCTTTCTACCCCTCCCATCGATAGACGGAGCATCTTTTTTTTTTCCAGCAAAGGAGGACATTGATAAATTACAGCAAGCTGAGCCAGGGAGTCACAATTAAGATCCCTTCAGGATAAAGGTAAAGGTAAATTATTTACATTAACTAGACAGTTTAGATCACCTCACATTCCTCTGCAAATGGGAAAAAAAAACAGGCTCCTTCCTCTGGAAAGCTGGAAGAGCTGACTTCGGTAAATTGTTTGTACTGTTAATTAATGAGCCAGGCAAATGTTTTTCAGCGTGTGTGTGTGTGTGTGTCCTTGTGATAGCTAGATGTGTGTTAAGGTGAGGTGAAAGAACAGCAGTAAAGAGGAATGATGTGGTGGGTGGTAGAGGAAGAGGCCGGCCTATTAAAACGGTAGTTGAGAAACAACCTATTACGCTGCTAGACTTTCCACTTTACCTCAAATTGTGATGCCCTTTAGAATATAGCAGAAATGTTGTTTTTGATATATTTTAAAACATGGGAACATTAAAAGTAGCTCCATTATAACATACATTGAGTTAATTTTGTTTTCTAATTGATATGCACTACTTTTTGTCTCAATATATGCATTTTTTTTCTTTGCTCCCACATATTACTTTTTCTTTATGCTGTTTATATATTTATTTACACAGAGACAATATACAACATTTCATTCACCATTTAAAAGGAGAGATGAATAACATCAGGTTGGGCAATAGCCCAATTAGCATTTAGCGAGTACTAATTGGACTAGCACTCACTAAATACACTTTTACAATGAAAAGCATATTTACATTATCTTAACAATTTGGTGACTTTCAAAGGTGGACAATAAAATATTTTGTGAATAAAAGAAAAGAAAGAAGTCACTGGGCAATGTTGAGTTAATGATGATGCAAAGGAAGAACCTCCCCCCACTCGCCCCAAAAAAAGAATATAGAAATGTCACATTTCTGATAAATATGAACACGAGTGAAAAAAAAAATACTATGGAAAAATTTAGAAAGGTAGCACATACATCTGTGTAAAATAAGGAGCCACAGAGGAAATCTATCTGAGTAAGAAACATTGATTTTGGCCTCTCTTTCTCTGACCTGATTCCAAAGCAAAGTTTTTCCACCTGTGTAATTTAGAAAACATTTCCAAACTGACAACCCTTGTTGTGCTTGCATTTGTCTGAAATGCATACATGCAAACACATATGTCCTTCCTTGGATTTCCAGTGCAAAGAGGGAGCAGTTTGTTTGCATTAGAGAATACTTGAAGGGTTTTTGGCCACGTCACGGCCCAGGCGTGTATTTCTTGAAGCTTAGAGAAACAAAACTGCTGATTTGAAAGTCAGCTTTGATAACACGAAAATTATCTACCACCTAAAAATAATCAGTCTGGGAATCCTGTCAGTCATGCAGTAAAATATGTTTGTCCTTTTTTGAGGACAAAAACAAGAAGTTTTTCCAAAGAGTAAAAAGGCCTTAGTTATGTTTTGATCACATTAGTTTCTCTCTGATTTCCATAAGAATTGCTGTTTGCAAAAAAAGTTCACCTCAGTAAATTCAGTTCATCATTTTTCATTGAACATCCCTTTGCTTGAAAGTGCATTACAACACACTACATTTCATCAGCTGGTATACGCCTTACATCAGTAATGTGATTGCGTCCGAATTAGCTCACTCACTAGTGATTCTCTGGAGAATTTTCTAATTCTTTTCAAACTTTTGTCCCAACAGGACGTTCCACAGCACAAGTGTTGTTTCAACACAGAGTCAACTAGGTTAGGAAATCGTGTGCTGAACACACGTCTCCTGCATTATTTGTCTTAAGTCACCTCATTCTTCGGTTCTGCTGATAATGATTTAAGCTAGGTCAGTTTTCTGAAATGCTAGCTTTATACTAGCATGTGTAGTCTTTGTTTTTCTATGACTTTATGATAATTCATCCCTTCACACATCCAGTTTTGGGTAACTTACAGAAAAATGCTTCCTGACCTTGTTCTTTGTCTTTTAAACATGGACAGTTGGGGATTTGTGAGCACAGCTAGTGGAGCGGCTCTCACGACACAAAAAGCACTAAAACTGTCAGGGAAAACCCATTTAGTCAACGAAATGAAGCACGCAACTTGTGATGTAATCATTATGCACACCAAAACAGGGTTAGACATGTCACATTCATCCTGCCAGGCAGAGATACCCACTGGCTTCCTCGGGATCAATTAAAAAACATGCCTCTGAGTTGTAAGTCCTGTTTCTTTTTGTGTATCAGTGCACTTCTGACTACACGTTTGCATATTTGCACAGCTGTGTGTGTTTATATCCACCAGTGCATGTGTGTGCCCACGCGTGAATGCGCGTGCAGGGGTGTGTGTGTGTGTGTGTGTGTGACAGAGAGAGAGAGAGCGCCAGGAAGAGAGTGGGTGGGATAAGTTTTGACAAAGTTCCCCATTTTTTAGAAATAATCACTTGTTCCCGTCATAGAGTTGTGTGCGACTACGGCTGATGCTGAGAAGGGAAGCCCAGAAAAAGACCACTCTGGTTCTCTGTCGTCTCCTGCTCATCTCTTTGTTCCTCCATCTCTCCGGTGCATCCGACCCTGTGTCCCTGTGGCTCCTAACGAGGGGGTGTGGTTGTCACTGGAGGCGTTGGAGCTGAATTACCATATTAATTAGCTCATCTTTTGACCGACAAACACCGAGCTGAAATGTCACCAGACTCACATTGGCCATAGGAAACACAATTAGTGGAAGTCATTATTGTTTTAGTGATGCACAGGGTTTTTTTTTTTTTACTCCATTTCCTGTGTCCTCCATTCCTCCCTCTTTTCTCACTGCTGTCTCTCTTGTTTGCACCTTACCAGGATTATTTTTTTATTTTTACTTGTCGAATTGCTTGCAACAGAAAGCAGATTAAGCTGAGATAATTATGCACTGTTAATGTTTGTATCTACTTGTATGAACATTCGTCATTCATACTTTAAAGTTAATGTAAAACTGGAACCCTAATCTTTCCATGTAACGACTGCAGATGTCATTACATCTACAGTGTAATGACAATACAGTGTGCAAAGCTGCAGAGATATTTGACAGGCACTGTGAGCTGTAACTGATAGACAGTTTTTTTTTTAAATATATTTTTTATTTTTGCCCTACAATCTCTGCATAAACTTGAACAGAATGTGAGGTTTTTGCACACAGCTCTAATTATTGGATGGAATTTTCTTCATAATGCAACTAGTCAAAAACTATTTAACCCCACACATTTTCGTGTAATTTATTTATTATAATTTTTTGCTTTGCCCTCCTTGGAGTTACTGCTAATCTAAAAACTGTAACTTTTCTCCTAATTTTTCAAAACATACATTTGCTTGACGCATGTATGTGCATGTGGGTAAATCCAGACAACAACTCTCCTCTGCCGGTACACGTCTCTCTCTCTCTCTACAACTCCTGTCTTCCACATGCCTCGCAGAATCATTGTTTTGAAACACATACGCAAACTTTGTATGTGTGTTCAATATACAGTTTTTTCAGTGTCAAAAGTAGTCTGAAGTCGCATTTCCAATTGCTGAACGTTTCAAAAATGATGTTGCTCTCTTATTAAGTTGTGTCTGTAAACCCCTTTGAGCTAAATGCGAGGCGCTGGCTGAACCTTTGAACGGGTTCAATTTTAATAATTATTTTTGTCTGTCTACTTGTTTCAGGTAATCACAGACATTCCTCCAGAAATTACAGCTTATGTTTTAATGTTGCCTTGACGCAGGTTAGATGCCAACATGTAATCATCTTTAAGGTCTGGGAGTTCCTTCTCTTTAATGATCGCTTTTCTGCAACAATAAATTATTAGTGGATGTGTTGGGAAAGAAATTATATTTGACAACTGGTTAATTTTTTTGTTTATTCCCTTGAGTCTTATCTGTAAATCGTGGCGATGAATGGAAAGTTTCTGTTTTTAAACTCAATGAACTTTTTTAGATTGTGTCATGTTTCAACCACAAGCTTTGGTGTATCAGAAGTGCTTCATTTTGAATTGTTGCATGTTTGAGTTGATCTTTTTTTCATCCCCATTTATTTTGAAACCACTAAATCAAATCCAATGTATATCAGTTAAGCTGTTCAGATAAGGCCTCACCATCATCTTCCTTTTTTATACATAAGCATCATTATGAAGTTCAAAGAACACCGCAGATTGGTCAGCAATGAAGTTGTGGAGAATTTCAAAGCAGATTTAGTCACAATATCCCAAGGCTTGAAACATCTCACTATTCAGTCGATTTACTGAAAGTCAGAAGAGTTTGACCCAGCTGCAAAAACACCAAGACATGACTGACTTGTAGGGCAATGAGAGCAGCCATGTGAACAACAGTAACTCTGGAAGTGCTGTTAATATCTAGACTACCAGCAGTAGGCTGTTGCTGACAGGACAGCTATTGGGTGAGCCAGACATTAATCTGACCTTAATGGAAGACTGGCAGAAAATATAATGTTGCTAGAAAGTTGCAAGGAAAGTTGCAACAAACTCTGAAGAGGACAAAGCATGCATGTGAACGATTGAATTTCAATTCACTGCAATGGTTTTGATCAAAACTTGTATTTGAGTTGCAATGGAAGACTCACAGTTCAGATTTGAAACCAATTGAAAATTTGTGGTTAGTCTTGAAAATTGCTGTTTCCAGACGTTTTCCTGGCAGTTCTTGTTAAGCTTGAGCAATTTCACACACACAAAAAAAATAGGTTAAAGTTTCACCTTCTTCTAAAGATGAACAAAGATACTAAAGACTTGCAGCTTTAATCACAGCAAAGTGTTGTTTCTAAAAACTGCTGACTTAGGAAACTAGTTATTTGTAAAAAAATAATAATAATAACATTGTGTTGCTCTATCATATAAAATCCCACTTCATCACATCAATATTTTTGCAATGCTCTCTATGATCAGGTAGTTTTTGTGCTTGCAAGAACTTGCATTTAATTTGTTGGTAAAAAAAAAAACTTGATTAAACATAATTTTTAGGGAGCAAATTTTATGTAAATCTAAATATTCATACATAAGAAAATATACCCACACAATTTATTGACATCACCAGAGTCAATAAGATCAAAACTTATCTTATGAAAATAAACAAACATATTCATTGAATGTAAGCAGACAGAACATCGAAATGAACAAAAAATAATTAATTGGTGTGTTGCATTTTTACCTTCTAAAGAAAAAAATGCCAAAGTGTTAAAGCAGGGGCCTCCTCCAGCTTGCAAATTGAAAATACTTCCAAGCTAGGCTGTTGCTGTAATTATGAAAGAACAGCATATATATCCATTCCAAATGAAAGATACATCGGAAAATAAAACGTGAACGAGATTTGTTGTTTTGCGTATGTCACTGAAACATGAGCTACCACCACGTGGAAGCCATATGTTTTGTTTAAATTAAAGGTGTGGGACATGCTGCAGCACCCTGACTCACAGCAGTATTCCTCAGCTGTATTACTATTGATTGTCTTTGTATATTCCTTGTGAAAGCATCTGATGAATGTTTAAGCAGGAGGGCTCACATATCCTCCTGTGTAAGTCTGACCCTGGACTTGTTTCTTTGGTGCTCTAGGGATGTTATCATCATTCGGATTCTATGTATGTTGTCCTGATATCTTGGCCTCTTCACAAGTCTGGAAGCAGACAGTAACCCCTTGGCCTTCCATACGTGCCTGCAAGTCTGAATTCACATAACTTTCCCTTTGCACAAGGCTAGGCGTTGTAGTACGCCATCACAGGAAATAGTGTCATTCAGAACACTAGTCATTTAAGCACAAACGTTTAAACACAAAAGAGAAAAGCTGGGGCGGGCCATGAGCATACAATAAAGCATTTCATAAGCATTCAATGAAGCAACAAACAAATGTCACTGACTTTTTTAGCAATGTAAACACAAGTAGCCTACCTCCAAATTTATATTCATTTGTTATCGACAGACAAACTGCTGAACCTTGAAGAAGTAACTGTTCCAACAAGACAACAATGATCTGAAACACACATCAAAAGTGTTTTTGAACACAAGCCTTCTGTAACGGCCTCAATTTCAGCTCTACCGAAAAATTGTAGGATGCTTAAGAGCTTGGCGTCGCTCAGAAAAATAACCACCTGCCATCCATCCATCCATCCATCCATCCATCCATCCATCCATCCATCCATCCATCCATCCCATCCATCCATCCATCCATCCATCCATCCATCCATGTCTCAGTTAATGAGAGCTGTTCTGTGTTTTTTTTTCTTTTTTGCATTTGTAAAACACTAAATGGGTAATTTGGTGTTTTACATATTTTTTCAAGAAGGTACTTAATACAGATTACTCAGCTGCTTTGATGAACTTCACCCAAAATAATAATAACAATAATAATAATAATAATAATAATAATAATAATAATAATAATAATAATAATAATAATAGGAATAATATAGAACAGCTTATACTTAGAAAAATGTACATTTTCAGAAATGGATCTTCTGAATAGTTGTTTATAAGACCTTCAAAGAGCCATAAGTCCCATCACTAGTAGAGAAAAAAAAAAAATTGGCTTTTAATGTAAGTGTATGTGTGTTAATCTAAGAATGAGATTCACATGTTCTGTTTTTAACATGATTGCGTCGAGCCACCATCTGGGCATTTATCTTTATATATTATGTTATGTCTGCTGCCATATAGAATGTCATATGGTAATATCACTGTATAAGCATCTACATGTGTCACTCTGAGTGCGTATTGCAGGGGACCTTCACTTGAGACCACTGGTGTAAGAAGTGGGTCAATCCCACGGTGCAAAGTCGAGCATTGACAGGTTTGTAAGAAGCAGAGGGATGAAGAAGACCAAGAAGAAGAAGAAGAAAAAGGAGGAGGAAGAGGCTGAAAGCAGACCTCAGTGAATCAGAAGCAGCATCACAGTTGAGGGAAAACATACAGCATGCGTGCAGCATGTACGCCACGTGCTCCCTATGTGGGTGGACTGAGCAACAAGCTAATCAGATGTGTTGATGTGTATTGGGTGAGAGTGTGGCTGCTCAGAGAATGTGTGAAAAATCTGTCTTTGACCTTAAATCTCACTTTCATGCCGTGGCAATCGACGACTTGTCAAACGAGGGCTGATCTAGACAAGTTTTGAAGGACAAGTTAAAGGGTGGAGAGGGCAAAACCCCTCCAGAGCTGGAAAGTGTAACTTGCCACGGTGTACAAAGACTTGATAAAACTAGAAAATAACATTTTCCAACTTTTTGACTTTGTGTTCTAAGAGCATCTAACTAAAGGAGAAAATCAAGAGAATTTTACCGAACGTAGTCAATCAATTTAGCATAAAAATGTGAAAAAAATATATTAATTAAATAGATTTACCTCACAGATGCATTTCAAGTACTTAGTTTTTTGTTTATTTAGGTGATTATAGCTTACAGATAATGAAAACTCAAATTTAGCTGTTTTGAAAAGAATTGAATTTGGCCTAAGTAGGTGTACTGAAAAGCAAGAGATGCAATATTTCATGATATTTCCATTGGTTGCCTATTTTATATGAATATTTGTATACATAATTATACATTATTAATAAATAGTTTTAATAGCAGATCGTGTGACTAAAATACTTTAAATTAAAGATGAATTGTGTGACTATGCTGAATCAATGAGATGCAAAAATGTATATTCATTTTAATTCATTTCCTTCTTTATCTTAAAAATTCATAGAGAAGTGACTGATTGTATATTTCCAATAGCTTTCAGTGTGAATAAATTGCTATGACATGAATTAATTTCTGTGAGATCAAGCTGTAAGCCAAATTATGTTATGCTGTTTACAAAAAGATCCCCCAAAAATTGTGATGATGTTCAAAATACATCACTCTGCATCTAAGAACCGGCAGTTTGACTTTTCTGAATTACCTAATAATCTTGACAGGAAGATCCAGTATATATGTAGATGTAATTATTTCATACTTAAATGAAGATTATTGCCACAGACTACTGTGCTGCAAGGTGCAGGAGTGTTTCTCTTTCTGACACTCACAGAAATCAGGATGTGTTTAACAATAAACTCAAAACAAATCTGATGCCATAACATGGTTACGTTCTGAGTTATAGCTCTTACTTTGATTTTATTTGCACAGCGGGGGTGTTACCCCACTTTCCCCCCCCCCCTCCTCTGTTCTTTGCCCCAGAAGATGCCTTTAGAAGTCTTCTCTTGTGAGAAGAATGTAACAAATCCCACATTGTTCATTGTTGTCTCCTTGAAAATAAAATGAAAGATTAAAAAAAAAAAACAACTTCACAATAGTGTGGGCTGGGGTGGGGGACAAAAATGGAATTACAAAGATCATATTTTAATCTTCTTTGATCTGGTGTGTTAAGAGAAAGTGTGCGCGTGTGTGTGTAAGGGTGACAATGTCTTAGAGTTGGGGGAGGAAAAAAAAAAAAAAAAAAGCAAAGTGGAAGAAAGGGACAGTGAAAAAGCCAAAAGGATGGGGTGATGTTTAGCTGTCCTTGAGGGTTTGGGATTCATGAAAGGAGCAGTTGCAGGCAGGGAGTGTGGGCTGTTTATTTACAGCAGAGAAGATGTCTCCCTCAAGGGCTTTCCAGGGAAGCTTGTCCCCGTCATCACTACCTCAGCTCCTGCACCTACCCATCAGCTAAACTCTGCATGCAAGCTCCTCCCAGCCAGGGAGGACAGCAAACGGGGGCGAGAGGGGATACTCTCCTCCTTTTCTCCGAGCCCCTGGCAGAGATCTCTTCCACCACCCCCTACTGCCGACTCTGCTGTCTAAAGCTGAAAACGGAAAGGGTGGGGTAGGGGTTGGAGGGGGGGCACTCAGTGCCTCTGCCTCGGCAACAACGAAAACAAGGAGACTCCTTATGCCAAAGAAGTGCTTATTAAATCCCAGGCAGCCGTGCAATTGCGTTGCGGAGCGAGTCAAAATAAGAAATTGTTTGTTGTTGGGGGTTTTTCACCCTGCCTCCCTCTTACCCCAGATGCTTTTTTAACCTCCTCATGATCAGTCTGGACTTTCCACTTCTCCCCCAAGCCCCCCAACCTTTTCCTTCCTTTTCATCTTTGCACGAAGCGATGTGTGGCTGAGGCAAAAATACGGGACATGACAGCCCAGCAACAAAAACATGCAGATGTGACAGTGTGAGAAGGCCACTGGAGGGCAGAAATAAGGGGTAGAAGAAAAAGGCGGCGGTGGGGGTGGGAGGGGTGACAGTATGGGGAGAGAGAATGACACAAATGGTAAAATCTGATAGAAACCGAGAGGAGAGAGAGAGAGAAAAAAAAAGAGGAGCAGGCATGAGAGCGAAAAGAAAGAAAGACTGTGGGATGAAATGCTTGGAATAGTGAGGAGGATTGTTAGTGTGGATAAAAACAAAGAAACAGAGGGGGTTTGGGGGGAGGGGGGCAGATTGAGGGGGCGCATGTTGTCGAGGTGGCCCGGGTCCCTGGTGCCCTCCTGTTTCATGGCTCTCACAGCTTGTCAGTGAAAACGGCCCAGCCATGTAGACAGCTGTGCTCAGGAGGCTGCGGGGGCGAGAGGAGAGGAGCAGAGCGGAGAGAGGAGAGGAGGAGACCTTTGTTTTCCATTTTGCTCCATCAATGTCCTGATTTTCCTCCCGGCTCCCCGTACGCGCACTCCATCAAAATTTCTGGGCTCTGCCATGTTTGCTTCCATCATCTGCTAAAAAGGAGAACTGAAAAAAAAGAAAAAAAAAAGTCTCAGTTCAACACACAAGGTTGGATCTGTGTGAACGTTGATGTGGGCATTTGGGTTTTGCTGTTGTAAGTAACTGGAGACAGATGCCACATTTTGACCAAGTAGACCTGATGATGAAGAAGTGGCTTTTGTTTGACACAGGCATTTCATGGCATGAAAACTCAAGGAGGTAAAACTGTTTTAAAAGTAAATTGGGTAAACTACAATCTCCCGTGTGTTGAGCACCCGGCTACAGGCTAGCTGCTTGGCTAATTAATCAGTTATGGCAGCTGGTTATGCTTTTGCGACTTCAAAAGAAGCAGAATGGCACAAAGAGCGACATTCTGCTCAATCAACGTTTGAAAGCGACCACTAAATTCTGGTTCTCCTCCCATTAGTGACCACATAAGTTCCCAAGTTACTGAATTGAGGAAGTCAACCGTCCACCATCACGACATGCTAACACAGGAGATGCGACTGCAGCAATGTTAAAAATGACTCGATGCCATTGGTTGGGTCTCCTTTCTTGATAATTGGCATCATAAACTGAAGTTAACTGTGTTGTATTATAACTAGAATCAAACAGGAATGTGCTTAGCTGAATTTGAATCTCTTTGAGCGTATTGACTAAATAATCATGTACATAAATCAGTCTGAAATAAAACTGAGAAATTTAGCTGACTCCAGGTGAATGTGTTTATTGCTTTCTTTATAAACTATTGTCAAAATAAAAGAGGATATGTTACAAGTAACATAAGAAGGAGTTTGACTTCATCATCTCATACTTTTTTTTAGATTCTCGTTTTAAATTTTGCAGTAAATATCATGCGAGTCTCATACCTTTACATGCACTCTTGGCACACTTGAGAAGACATCTAAGAACTGGCCGCATTACAGGGACGATCCTGACAAGCCGCCGTTTCCGCTAAGTTGAAATCAGTCACAGGTTCGATGAAGTGATTTTTTTTATGAGGCCTGAAAAGTCCTGGCCGCAGGCTAAAAGGATGGATTCTTCTCCCCTTCACCCCCTCAAACAAAACATCTCCCAGCATTGAGACTTAAAAGAGTGTGACAGCTTGTCATCCAGATCATCTCCACTCATTTGTACCTTTTTGTGTTCATGCCTGCAACATCAGAGAGATCACGCAGATCAATGCTCGTGTTTCTTCTCTTTGAAGTAGCAAGTGCTGTCCCTGTGGCAGCACCCCACCCCCCAGCCCTTTCACCACCACACCCCCTGCCTTCACTATGACCTTCTCAGTGCCTCATCAAGGCCTCTGGTTTTCCTCCACCTCTTCGTTACCTCCCCATCCGCCGTTTCCTGCCATCTTGGCCTTGTTTACGAGCCTCTCCCCTGGAAGGACAGGTTAATAGAAGACCTGGCTCAACTCAGGCCCGTCTGGTTTTCATTCACTTCTCAGTAAGATTTTATATCAGTATTACCTGCCACACACACACACACACACACACACACCCATGCACGCATACCAAACTTTGCTGAAACGCTTTCAATTCAGCTTTGTTAATTAAATAATAATAATAAATAAAAAAAAAAAACATATAGAAAAACATAGAAGCTGTAATGCTCCACTTATGAAAGTTAATCTGTAAATCTTGTTTTTGGCACTCGGACAACAATTACAACTATTATACTGCCAGACAGGACACAGTTTTAAAAAAAATCAAACACAAAAGAATGTGTATGTAAAAACCTAATATCACTCCATTTTTGCTGAAATAACAAATAAGGATGCAGATGTTTGTTTTTTTCTGTAGATTCAAAATCATTCAGCTTACATTAACAGACCGGACCCGATACATGGGAACGAGCTGCTGAAAAAACAAGCTAGTCATGAACTAATGTAGCGAGGAAAAAGAAAATAATGTCCAATTGGATAAAGGATAATCACTTCCGGCTCTTGTATGGGTTTAGTTTTTCTTTTATACCAAACCGGCCGCAGTGCTAATCCAGGAACGTCCACTGAGTTTGGGATAACTCTTCTGGTGATGTCTGATCACCAACTCCTAGCTGCTGGAGAGGAAACAACTTTTTTTTACCACAAGCTGAAGGCAGGTTTTATGGTTACCAGAAACAAATCCAAAGACTTCATACATAACAATCCTCTTTCAAGTGCTTTGTGTAAGTTTCCAGAGCCACTGCGTTAAACTACAAAGCTGCTGATATTAAAATATTTGTTTGTATGGACAATGAGCAAAAATCACATTTGTGAAGTCAAACTTTCTCAATGCCCTACAAGGACTCTAACTAAAACAGACAGGCAATCGAGACATTTTAGTGATGTAATATCATGGCACCAAGATGGTTCTCAGGCTGTGGAAAATCAAGCTCGTTCTTTTATATGACCAATAAAGACCCGGCTCCAGCGCCAGCCTTGATTAGCCACTGGAACTGTTGCTGGTGGGGAAAAAAAATGTGGTACTGTATGTTAACAGGATCCTTGTTAAAACACAAGAACAACATGAGTCTCTTGTCTTTTGACAAAATGAAAAGACAAAGGTGTTTCGTAGACTAGGACAAACATTAATAGACACATCAGAAATGCAACGCAGCATAGGTTTTTTTTTGTGTTTTGCAACTGGAGTGTGCTTATGCATCGAGAGTGCAATGTTACCAACCACAACTCTGCAACAAACATCTATTTACTATGGGAATTATGTTTTTTTTTTCCTGCTGCTTATGATTCAGTTCTGTGTCAGCTGCTCCAGCCACGTGTGCATGTGACTCCTGGTCACAAAGTACAGATTGGGAAAACAAAAGATGCCACACCAAAGTGAATCAACTTGTGACAAGTGTCATCATCTAGCTTAGGGACTCTAATTGTGCGACACTAATAGTTCAATATTTTTTATATATAGTTATCATATGCGCCCAATCAAGTAGAAACCATCACTACTTTTCTTTGACACAATTTCATGCTTTTGTAATGTTCACTGTTTTTTGCCCAGCACCTCTCTGCTTAATGCCGCCGCAATGTGGTTTGCATCTAAAGGGGTAAGCGTACTGGATCTCACAATTAAAGACAGAACAGAGAAGGGAGCCTCCAGCGCGAGAGGTTACCCTGTAAATCAGCTCTCAAGGACACAATAACAACCCCCTGAAAATACAGAAATACAAGCGCTGTGATCTTTTTATTGAGGGGGGGGGGCTGAATGAGAGGCAGGAACTGGAGAAACGAGAAGCCAGTCCTGCTCCGTAAGGTTCCGACTTTGGGTGGGTTTAAATCACCTTGACTGGCTGAGCTCTAAAATCAACAACAAAAAAAAAAAAAAAAAGAAAACGAACTAACTCCCGGAGAGACTGGGAGACCGGTAAACAACGTCCGCCCCGTGCTCTGGAAACCCAGGGAGGGAGAGGAAACGGCATGTCCTTGGGACTTCAACTCTGACCCTCCTCCCTTGATGAAATATGGACCTTGCCCTGTGGTGTAAGCTTGTTTGAACTCAAGTCTCTAATGGGCAAGGTTGTGCAATTCTTTTGTGTGTGTCTTTTTGTGCTCCATGCATGTTTTTTTTTTTTTTTTTTTTTTTTTTTGTGAAATTCTAGAGAATCAAAGAAAATAAAAATAAAACCACAACTGAAAAACAACAACCACACTCCTGGAATTTATGTTTCGATTATTGTTCTGCTTCATTCGATGTAATGGTTTCACAGCAGTTTTGGTCCTGAAGGAAAGGATCGCAGATCAGGGAGTTCATCCCTTTGTTAATCCGATGTGTTGATTATGTTTGCACAGTTATGAGCTGTCGAGAGTCTTGTAATAAACCGTTTTATGACCAGAATGAGTTAGTGGGTACATTTGGAAAAAACAACATATGATTTGATAAATGTCCCAGGAAATGAATTGTGTGTCATACTTGAGCCTTGTAACTCTTCACATTCATATTAAATGTGAAACATGGTCCACGATCCATCACAGTAAGCATAGCTTCTTTTGCCATTGTCAGGGCGAAGGCTAATGGGGATCCTGATGAACAAACAAATATCCAAAACAATGACCTTTATCAGAAGATAAGTCGTTTTAAGTCAATGTTAAGGGATGCTCTTTTCCCTTTGAATAAGCTAAGAATGGAGTTAAAGTTTTAGTGTTTTTTTAGTGTTTCATACAATTTATTGCTGCACAAGCAATATACAACTGCTCACTTTTGGAGGTACTTTCAATGAACTGCGAGAAAATATCACAATTTTCCCAAACTGGTTTGAGTCCTCATCTTTGGCCATTTGCTGCCCTTCACTCTCCGTTTTTTTTTAAAGGATCAATTACTGTTAAGTATAGTTACTTATAAATTTAAACTTTATTAACTTCAAGTTACTTTATGACATGATAAAAGTAGTTTTGGCTTACAGATGAATAGCAGGGCAAACTTGCCACTAAGCTGTAGCAAGTTCTGTTTTTTAGGTACCATCTTGAAACTGCTGTGCCTCCGTTTTAGAAAGTCATACTTCTGCAGGTTTCTGCTGTTGAAAGTTTGCTTAAGATGAATGCTGGAGACAGTACAGGAATTTATTTGTGTAAAACTGGTGTGTTTTCCACTCGAGCTTTTCACACTGTCAAAATCTCCCAACTAGCCCCAAACCCTCTTGCTATTTATGTTTACTACTGACAACAAACACAGAAACACCCAAGTGGGACTTGAAAAGTTCCACTTCCCTCCGATTCCTCCTGCTGTGGCTGCTAGTGGGGGTAATTTCAACTTGTTGTCGTTTCCATGGTGCATCTGAAACACAGGGCGCCTTTGTACAAATTGATCTGTCCAACGTCCGCCATGCTGTGCCTGGTGCTTCCCTAATTGTCTATGCACATGTTTCGCTCTCTGCTCTTTTAAATTTCAAATGACGGAGGGAAAAAGCTGGATGCCTTTTGCCCGATTCATAATGCACCTTCAGATGAGGGATGGTGGCCACAAGTGTCGTAGCCTAGCAACCAGGAAGTCGCTGTGTGAGAGAACACACATAGAGAAAGAGAAAGAGAGAGAGAACGAGAGAGAGGAGGGGGCTTCCTTTAAAAAAAATAAAAACGTTCTTGCTCCTATTTATTCATGCCTTTGTTTGACCAGCTATTTTGGGAGCTTTGGGTGTTTCTCTCTCTTATCCAAGGTTTCAACTATTTTTAGGGTCATCTACAGCTTTCTGTCCTTTCATACGGGGAAGGGGGGACACACTGCTTAACCCCCTTTTCTATTTCTGCTGTGCTGCCTGCATCTGTTCCACAGATCCACATGGGAAAACCAAAGGGGAGGATTCTTGAGAGAGTGTGTGTGTGTATTTGTTAAATGAATGTGTAAAAGGGAGCGCATAAGAGGGGATGCAAGACAGCAGGAAAGAGAATGAGGGAGGAGAAGAGACAGAAGGAGTGTTTTCCATCTGTTTTTTTGGCTGGATGCGGTCTTTTTGTTTGCTGGGCAGCATGTTTTGTATTTTAATCTGGATATCTCACCATCTGGGTTGTGGCCTCATACAGAACATTTCCTTTGTCCCTGTTTATGCTATATTTGTGACTGCTGTGTTCATACACTCATGTTAGATTTAATAGCGAATGCATATATGTTTTGTCCTCTGGTGTTTATGCAGAAACACGGTCTGGTTGATAGTTTTTGGATCAAAATGAACATTTTTCTCTTGTCAGAGGATGCACGGGGGAGAAAAATAAAGCCACATTTGTGATATTTTCAATCTTTGAGGAGACCAAAACAAGCAATGAGCTAGAAGTTCACTGAATAATATTTGACTCATTAAATCCTAGTCAGTCAATCCTTCTTGTACCATGAATTTATTACAAAAAGACAGTGGCGGATATGATGTGTGCAATGGTTTTGCGTAGAAGTCTGTTAGATTTATCTTCGGGTTACTTTAGATGGTAAAACTAAACTATTATTTTAAATTGGCCATGGATATTACTGTCTGTTGTCTATTCTTGGTAGGAATGACTGCAAAATGTACAATGTGTCTTTCCAAAGGCTAAAGAAGGAAATTAACAAAACATAATTTTCCCACGCCTGTTATTTCTTTCAGAGATATTTACACCTACCCTTCAATTGTCAGTGTCCTCTTGCCAAAAACGACAATTTATGAGGGACGGTTGACATTTTTTCTAATATAACACATATTCAGCAGGCTCAAATGTCATCAATGGTCGTATATTAGATTTAAAGAAACAGCACACTGAAATACTCTTCTGGACAACCTTTAGTATTTCCATGCTGCAGTGACCAAAGAGTGAGAAAGTAAGAGCCAGAATGTGATATGCAATTTCATTTTTTTTTTTTTTTTACAAAAATCTATTAATAGAAATATTCGTAATAAAGTCTGGATCAATTTAATTTGTATTTCACTTAAATATTCCAGATATTCCATGCAGGCATCAATCTTTTATACCTGGTTCTTGTTGTGTTGCAGGGGGTGAGTGCCTGACATTGGATGAACTTTGCAGGATACACCCTAGTCAGGTTGCCAGCCAATCACAGGGCAAAACAGACACTCACCCTATTGGATCAAGATGTATTCTTGTTTTGGGCCAGGATGTTAAATTTAACTCGGCTTCTTCACAGATGTGTAAAATCAGAGTTAATTTATGATTTAGCAAGGGATCAGTTACTTTCCTTGATAAAGTGAAGTAACTTTAGCAAGTGACTTGCTGACTCCTATTTGCCAGTCCGTAGGTATGTCAATGTCAAAGTATGTAGTCTGTATTCATGGACTACATGAATACAGATTACATGAAGTTTGAAAAGTTTTCCCCTTTATTAAATGAAATAAATGTTTTAAAAACTCTAGTATCTGTCCACTCACCTTATCTTTGTATAACACTAAAATTTGTTTGATCATCTGAAACACTGAAGTGTGACACAATAGCAAAGAAAGAAAGAAGAAATATTTAAGGGGGTACATTTTTATTTCACACACTAAAAACATTCTTTGGCTCAACTGAAAGCATTAAAATAAGACTAAAAGACTTTCAATTGGAATTCAGTTTCCTCATTGACAGATTAATGTCATGTTTTAAAATAGTTATCGCCACACGACCCTTTCTGTTGTGTTTTATTCACACTACAAGGGCAGCATTGAATATCTGCTGATGTCTTTTCATAATCACCCCTACTCTGGCTTTCAATTGTGTCTCATTATCTCAACTCCTACATTTGCATAGTCAAAGCCGAGATCATTTACATGATAGTATAGTTACAATTCATTTCATAACCCCCTCTCAGCTCTTCATTGTGTCTGCAGGGAGCAATACGGGGGGAATAAAATAAAAAAATAAATCATGTTGGGTTGGGTGAGGGGGTTGCTCTTGTTGCTGATGTGTAGCTCTCTAGTGGCAGTGTGATTTCACTGTCATTGGCTGGAGAAAGGTCACTGCAAAGGCGCATTAAAATGGAGGGAATAAATAGGCAAGCACTACTGCAGTGCATAGGGAAAGTGGGCTTGCCAGTGAAGTCCCAAGCTATTCCCCTCACGCTCCCTGTTCTCTCCCATTACAGACCTCATCAGCATCAAATCCCTACAAGCAGCAGCAGTGGCACACCCTCCCCCACATACAGTATGTTTCCACTTTCTCATGGACACAAACACACACAGATCTTAAAGAAAGGAGGCTATTTGTTCAAATGTTCTCGCCAGTCCGTAGGAGTGCATACTCTGTTCATGAATATATGTGCTAATACCACTTCCATATATATGTCAAATTTATCTATTAATATCACCCTTTTATTTCTCTGTACTTTAAGCAGCCTAGTATTTTTTTTTATCATCTGAATTTTTGTCAAATGCAAATGGTTTGCATCTGGATCTGAGTGAGTTCTGCTCTGTGCTGGTGGTTATAAATAGAGATGTATCTAATGTAGCCTACAGACACCACTGATGCTACAGATCGGCGGCATAATATGGTTCAGAGCATGATTTGAGTCGACTTGAAAAATTACATGTAGTCCCCGACACAATATACTATGTTGGGTTCATGACTGTGGACTCTGTTGAGATTTTAAGATTTACCCAATTGCTAACTTTTGCTGGTGACGTATGCAATGTGCCAGTTCAACACTGTCACAACACATCTTTATGAAGTAAGCATTATGATAGATGTTCATGAAAACCAAAATATAATTCATTGTACTGTCTCAGTTTTACATCTTCTGAGATATGTAAATGCCATTAATATGATTCCCTTGTTCTGGGGTTTTCTTTGCGAGTGTTTTACTGGTTGATCGCTTATTTAGAAAAGCAACACACACACACACACACATTCTGACGACAGATGAAACTCTCGCTTCATGCTATTTCCGCGCCATGCCTGTATCTCTACTACCTCCACATCACCTCCCACCTGGAGGGGATGGACTGATACCTTGGCTACACCACTATCTCCCCCGACCGCCACCACCATACAGTCCACCATTCCGCTCTGTCCTCTTTAGCTCAGCTCAGCTAACATGACAAGCCAGGCAGATGATGATAAATGCAGAGGAGGAAAAGCAATTACTGGATCAGTTAGGTGTAGTGGGGAGCTCTCAGGGCGCTCATTACCAACAGACCAACAGTGGGGTTTGGGGACTGCACAGACACAGAAACCACGCAAACACGCTTTTTATCATGTTTAATGCAGAAACTGCTACCTCCTGATGCCAGAGTGTTTATTTGTTACTGCTTTTTTTTAATCTCCATTTATTTAGGCAGACTGAGCCATTTATATGCTCTATCATTATAGGCTCAATGCAGCATACATACCATATTCAACACAATGAGAACAAAAATTAAATCAGAGGTGGCAAGCAGATGACAACATCACTTAAGGATTCACAGCATGAATGGGTTAATATAAGTGCAGCTGAAATGTGCCATGCATTAGCTGATTTGAGCTATACGGTTGTCTGACGTGCCATCTGCACACCTGTCAAAGCTGAGGCATGGTGCATGTATAGAATGCATGTCACAGAGAATAAGGCAACCCTTGGTGATTGACAGTAAGACTGAGGTTGTCATAGGGACAGCAGCAGTCCTGACTGTCCCCTGAGGAGGATGTAGAACAGCATTATTAAGGGAGAGGCACACACACACATAAATATTGGAGGGGAAAGAGGAGAAGAGAATGGGGTAAGATGGCTTTGCATTCACCCCACGAATACTTAGACAGGAGAACACTCTTTCTCGCAGGCTAAAACAGAGGCAGTTTCCTGGTGTCTCGGAGTACGCGAGTAGTGGGTGGGTAGATCGCAGGTCAGGCCCACGCAGCCCCCTTTCAGCTGTATAGTGTGCAGCCTGCACTGACTAAGCGTTGGCCTGAATGGCAGACAAAGACACCTTAGCTGTTGCATGCATGCACATAAAGGAAGTAAAAGCAAACGCAGAAAATATTCTTATCTCTTCCACGTGACTGCCCCCTCTAAGTTGGAGACAATATAATTATACCTTGAGAAAAAATGTCTGTTACTTCGGCTGAAGTCAAAGGGACATGCTTCAAGGTATGCATTATAAAAAAAGATGGAGAGAAAACTGTTCTACTCTTCTAAAAGGTCTCCTACGAGTCTAATGTGAGAACGAAGAAGAAAAAATAAACAACTGGATTGTGTTAACCTATTTTAGGATTGGATTCCTTTTAACTTGAAAAACCTTGATTTTTTTTCTTTTTCTCTGACAAAATGTCCAGCCACAATAACACAAAAGTCCGCAGGTCCTAATTGCGGGTTAGCTTTACCACTAAACACAGTAAACATGTGATTATGAGAACAGCTTGAATCTGCTGGACGTCTAATCACTGGTTGTATTGCGGTTCACCCTGATATCACTTTCCTTAATTCTAACTGTCCGAGGAGGTGTGTGTGTGACTTCGATAATGGGTTTGTTTGGTTATTCGGCTCGCCGGGGCTTTTTTGTCACATGTCTGACCACATTTGGACCGGACAGGATGTTCTAAACAAGTTTGCGCTCGAGGGCTTCTGGGAAAGGATGATGTAGTGCCACTGTAGGTGGCAGAGATACGCAAGTCTGAAAGTGTGTCTACGTGCATTCATATCTGTGTGATGTATGTGTGCATGTGTGTGTGTGTCTGCGTGTCAGAGCCACACTGAATGTTTGTGTATATGGGCGAGTGGGGGTGGTAAGGCTATAATCTGCTCCAAACTGCTTGCGGGCAGAGGCGAGGTGGGCGAGACAGTGATATGGAGAGAAAGCAAGGGAAGGATAGAGTTTTGGGGGGTGGTGGTTGGCAAGACACACGAAGTATGGAAAGAAAGAAAAAAAAATCAAGAGGACCGAGAGTGAGTAGTGGAGGTGAAATGTGAGCAGAGTGGATTCATATGGCTTACTGATGCTTTACAGTTACTGTACCCACTGTCCTCTTTCCTCTCCCACCTATTGTCATTCCAGGCCCTGTGGGCGCTAGCAAAGCAGCTAATTCCTCTGACATTTACGCTGCTTTTTCAGCCTTCAAGTGACGCAAGCTTGGCAGCGTTCAGCGGTTGTGCCCACAATGTTCTCAGGTGGACAAACGAGAGGGTGGATGATGCAGAGTGGACAATGGACAGCTTGAGCCCGACTGAGACTCAAAAGCAACATCATGTTATGTTATTAACAATTTTCTTCCATTAATACAACTATCCACAAAGGATTCTTTGTGACTGACGCCATGGCACAACTTTTGCTCATAATAGCCAACACTTGGATGTAAATGTATCCTTTGAATTAAATTCTAAAAAGGACTCAAGAGACCTGTCCGTGGTACAAGTTGAATTACTTGGCCCAGTCTTAATTGCTATCTTAGACATTGTGGTTGTTTTTGAATCAAATTGTTTGATTCAAAACAATTTGACAGTTCCTATAACTGTATCAGAGTTATAGAAATTTAGGAGCTCCTAAACGGACAACATTTTGTCCTTTTATTTTTTATCTGGTTGTATTCGGCTTACAGCATTCCTGACTGAAGGCTTAGACTGTTAGTAGGTGGATAAGAAGCAAGTCGAAACCCTCCACATAGAAAAAGCACATGAAAAAATAACTAGTATAGAGCTTGTGCGACTTATCCCACTGAATTATTGGGTAGTTGAGGAATGCCTCTTCCAGAGCATCTTTAAATCTGTGTACCCAAGAAATAAGTCTACTTATTAGCAAATATTTATTAATATCTAAAACCAGCTTTCTATGATGGGTTTAATTATTAATAAAATTACTAATCTATTGGGGCAGATCCTGGAAAACAGATACTAATAACTGAAAATGACTGTCAGAATGTCTGTAGACCAGTACATGTCAGTCTGCTTCAGTGTTATTGTTATTATTATTATTATTATTATTATTATGACAGCTCAAGCTATCAAAGTTAAAATATCAGAAACCTTTCAACCAGCAGCTATTACAAAATGCGAAGCATGAGTAACCACTTCTTTTCAAAAAGTACTTTTGAGTTGATTATAGTAAAGCAGTAATGACATTAACACTGTTGACTTCTGTTTAAGGTCTATAAGGGTGGGTGTTAAACAAGAACAAATCAAAGGATTTCCCAAACGGCTGTCATCATCACCATGTGGGTGGTTTGCTCTTGTAACATGATGGCCTCTATGGTCACAACAAAAGAATGACTCACCACATGGATGAACATGTAGTTCATATGCTGCATTTGATACCATGTGCCTTGAACCTACAGTGGACCTTTAGACTATGTGAAGCTCTATCAGGTGTACAAAAAAAGGAATTGCTCATTTTTGTGATTTGTTTTTGCTAGATCAAAACAGGAGTCTCGGGGGTCACGCAGGGCTCTTTCCTAACTTAAATCTTACCACTCAACAAAATAGCAATTAGGATAAATCAGAAACATAAAAAAATTAATAAATCAAAACAAGTACACGATTATAGATTCAGGATGTCTGCAGGTCCAAGGTTTCTTATTAGTGCAATTTGCTTTTCAGTCATACTATGCATATGGCTTAACCTAATTTACCACCACTTTACCACTAACCTGCTTTAATAATTAAAATGTTATTCTTTTTCATTGCTTTAAAGAACTTCTTGCAAATTTTTATACATTCATCAGTTCTCCAGGACAGTAGATTTTCAATGGAACATTTTGACATGGAATCGGAAGAAGTTTGACAAAATTGACTTATGAAAATGCAATTTCCAAAACACAAATCAGACACTAACTGTGAAGCTTGTTGTTGCAACCTTATACTGTAACCCTCACATCTAGATAAATATTTGCTCACATTATTAGATCTGAGAAGACTAGGAATGTAGGAATGAAGAAAAGAGCTTTTTGTATATTTTTCAAAGATAAAATTGTTTTTTGCTGAAACGATTTCAGGATATTAGAGAAGTAAGACATTTTCAAACATCTACAGTAAAAAGCAACCTTTAAATCATATAATAATATTGTGCACATATCTGAAAACCTTGCTACAGTCTGTGTTTTTTTGTTTGTTTATTGGAGTGCACACAGGAAGCTTCGGGTCATTTTGCCACTTTGCTCTCCCTTCTTTTTTCTTTTCTTTTTTTTTTACCAATGGGTCACTATTTTGTCCAAAATAACTTTGCAATAGATATAAACAAACTATTTTGCAACAATGTGCTTGAACGTATTGGTAATTTGTCTTGTTTTCTTATGAATTGTGAAAATAAATATTCAGAGAAACACACACAAGATTACACAGCATCATCTCACTTGTACAGATTCTTTGGTTAGTCTTACTTCATGAACTATCCTCGTGAACTGTTTTTCTTTTATGTTGTAAAACCCACATTTATAATCAGTTTAATATTAAGTGTGTATTGTAGTTTATAGGTGTACTTTGAAAAAAACCCAAAAAACATACAGAGTCCTGTCTGTTCATAAAGGATCTTTAGAGCTCGCTCTTTAATCTGCATCTTATCTTTACCTCCATTTGCCTTTTCCCTTCTCCACGTTTTTCCTCCCCCCCTTCCCCCGCATGTTCTCTGCAGACCTAGTGAGACAGATATAATTGTCAGGACTCCCACAGAACCTGAGGGAACAAACCACTGCACTCAGTGCCGTACACTCACTGACACATTCATCAGTGCATTACATAACTCCCTGACATGCACCTCATATTGGTGGAATGCACAATCAGTGGCGAACTGACACTAGACTCAACATGTGAAGCGACACATCCAACACAGAGACAGCCTTGAAAAAGACTTCTGTGACAAAGGATGAGAGCTATCCTCTTCAGCAGCAGTCCCTCTTGTCATTCCTGAATTGCCTTTGCAAATGAGTGTAAAGAGAATGCAAATATCTCTTTGTGGGTTTTAACGCTTCGAGCCTGAACATGCAAATGATGCACAGAACCCATTCTCCTGCAGAGAGTTGGCTTGTCGACTCCTCCACTCCTTGTCAGTGCTCCGACTTTTAATCTCAGTCTGTTCAGATGCTTCAGAGGCCGAGCCTCAGCTGAATTGGGAAGAGACTGACATTACACTCGGGTTCAATTTTCTCTTGATGCTTCTCTCGCACTGCTCGGGCTGCGATGCCTTGAAGTTACGAAGCAGGAAAAAGAAAAAAGAAAAGAGGGCCAGTGCTGACCTAGTCACTGACCACGCTGGATAAAAATCTTCTTCATCGTTTTCATTTTTCTTCCTCTTTGTTGTTATATCGTTGCGTCCGCAAAGGTGTGGGTTCAAACCAAGTTCACTGCAGGAATAAAGATCTGCAGGGGTGTTATCTGGGGTGGTATGATGGGAGTGCCCCTGACCATCATCTTGTGATGAAATGGCAAGATGATGGTCGTATAGCTGATTTTAATCAATCCCTTGACAAGATATAATGAGAACTGCTTTTCGAGTACCAAAGAAAAACCAGTAAATGTAATGATTTGGGATTTCTTGGTTTACACTGATCATATTGAACGAATTACCTTATTTCCCCGGCACTTCCTCTGCAAAACTACCTCTGCACATATAGAAACACATACATATTCCATACAAAAATAGCAATGACATTAGAGAAGTGAAGACTAAAGACAATATCATTATGATTGAGCTGCAGTCTGTCAGCGCCCCTCCACGCAGCCTCCAGTGCTCACCAGCACAGATCTAAACGATATTGACAATTGAATAAATTTTCTACATGAAAGCACATCAGCTGAAGCATGCCACCCCATCACTCCCTTCTCTCCACACCTATATGACCCACTGAAGTGCTAAATAATTACATTATGTTCCAGATGCTAATTTGACTGAGAGCAATACTTCTGGTCTCATCTCACCAGAGCTGTTTTCATACATGTGTGCTGGTAAATCGGTGCATGAAAATGAACCATGGGATACTGAGTCGTTGCACACGGGTGATAATCATGACCATAGAGCGTGAAGTACCTGCAGGATTAATGATGCCATTGCTGATGTATGTCATCAGCAGATATTAAGACCTGCAATTATCTAGGTTTTGTGGTATTTCACACAAAAAGTTGTCACAGCAGCCATACTGATGTATTTACAGACTATTATTTGCATGCCTCTGATCTTTTATGAACTAGGAAACATAAGGGGGGGAAGAAGCATTGTAAAACATTTGATTTGGACAAGTGAATTGCAATCAAGCTATGAGTGCAAGGAGTTGAGCAGCATCTCCTAGTGCAAGTGATAAAGAGTAATCATAACGAACAAAAAAACCCCTCAAAAGACAGTTAAAAAGCATTATTATATTAGGTCTAATATTCATATCTAGCACCAATTATAGACTTATTTGTGCGAGACAACCTCCATAGAGTTCTGTATTAGAGACCATTTTATGCAGTTGGTGGTATGAGTCGTTTCAGATTCCTCATACTGAAGCAGGACTGCACACACACATACATACACAACTTCATGTACACAACAACATGCACACATATGTTCAATGCATGACATTTCTTAAATTCTCATCAGCTTGAGAAAGTCAAAGCTCCTTCTCCAATGCCAAGCCTCTCTCTGCAAAAGTTAGAATTTGGTTTGGTTCTAGTTAAGTTAGGTGTGTCTCCATTAGCAGTGTGTTTTTCACTATCGTGGGCACAAATATGGGTAGAAACATGGGTGGGCCGCGAGGGTGAAGGAGCTGTGGTCTTCGCTCCGATGATGTCATTTGTAGCAGCAGTGGAGAGCATCGAGGTCGTTTTTCAAAGAGCTATCAAATTATTCATTTACTGATTACAAATCGATAATTTGGTAGTATATTCAATATTTATTATTCATGTTCTTCAAAAGGATGTGCACAACAATCTTTAGACGTATCTGCTAACATTTTAAATTCGCCGCGACTCACACAAAAAATACATGATGTGAGGAAAATTGGCAGTTCATTATCAAATGAACCCTGTAAAAGTTAGACTTTGCTTAGATTCAGTAGATGAGACGAGATAGTGGATAGAAATCATCAAAGAGTTGCTGACACAATATTCTTCATTATCTGTCAGGAAACAATGGGACGTATTAGACTTCCACGGCTCTTTTGTCTGTTTAATGACTAATGCTGTGAGCCTCTTACAGTCACTGTTTACTCTTTAGGGGCTGTTACCCAGAGAGCAACAATGTAATTTATGGCTCCGCCGGTTCTCTTATGTCTCTTTAATGACATTGCAATTACAGAAATAACAGCATATTTGCGTGCCATGTAGCATTGCACATTTACTGCTCACAAATGCTTTGACCTATGTATGTTTTCAGCCTGCAATAAATAAGATGACTTGGCCTCAGTTTTCTAACACAGGGCTGTACGCTGTGGCTGAAGATAGTCATTGTCTGGGAGTTTTGTTACGTAAGTGTGTTGGGTCTGACTGGTCTTTCCACTGCAGGAGTTTCTGCCCCCTGGTACTTGGCGCAACAAATGTCTGACTCCTGTGACTGCATTCTTTTTTTATTGTGTGTTTATACGTGCGCTTATGATGAGTGTGTGCGTGTCTGTGTGTGTGCGCGTGTCTGTGGAGCTGATTTAACGACACGATAAAGAGCAGTTACATCATCTGGGAAAAGGCACAATCCTCTCTCTTTCCTCAAAGCCTTTCACTCACAACAAGGAGTACTTTGTTTTTGTGACCGAGTCTTCGAGTATGACTGAACGGTGTTTCGCAATAAAAATAACAGTCATTGTCTATTTTGACAATTTGGGTCATTGTCACATGAAAAATGAAGATCTATTTTAGCTTTTATTTTTGTAAGTTTTCAGGGACACTGTTATAGCTTCTGGAGAGAGTTGTGTTGTGGGAGACAACAAGCAAAAGGACAAAGGTTATTGGCTGCAGGGTTAAAGCACGATGGGTTAAGTCTTGCTAACCTTCGTCTCTCGAAAAGAGCTCACAGTCTTTCAGAGGACAAACAACTTGCTGACAAACCGCTTTAGTTTGCACACAAAAAACATAATTAACAGACAACAGTGCAAGGGATCACCCTGATGTGTAACTGCTAATAATGACAGGAACAGTCCTTCTTTAATATAACTCTACACACCCACACAGTCATATGTGTGACACACTTAGAAACCTTGTATCTGCTGAGCACATAAACTGTGGTTAAAGTATTTTCAGGAACCAAAAGATTATTTTGAGAGTCAAATGCATTTTCCAGTTTCGAACGCCGACACTTCTGCTTCCCCTCATACCTCCAAGTCGTGGACCAGATGCTGCAAAGTAGTTTTACCCAAAGTTTTCTGTCTCCGTCATCTCATCTCCACTCCAGTCCACTCCCCTGGCAGCTGTGTCAACACCCACAAGCCTCCAGCCTTAGACAAATCTTCCACACATCCATTGTACACCATGCCACTCCCCTCAGGCATTAAAGGGCTTCGCTGACAACTCTATAAATGCTGGCAGTCAGTCCCAGAACAACATTGATTTTGTTCCAATCAATCCGGAGAGAATGCAATGCATGGTAAATGACACGGCCGGTGTGCAATAGCATACATTTCAGCATTAATTGTTGCCGGGCAGATTTCAATGGTTAAATGTGAAGGGTTGGTCTCATTGGTATTACAACAATACCAAACAGTGCTTTCATTCAAACTCAGAGCGTCCGCACCAACAAGATAGACTTCATACAGTTCACAAAGTGACCATGAACATTAGTAGTTCATGGCCTTCAGTAATTCAAAATCGCCTACATTTATACTTGTTTTAGTTCAAGTCTCTACTCTGGCTGAGCCATTCCAAAATGCTAGTATTGGCTAATTAAGAGACTTTATTAAAAACCAAATCTTCCAGAGGTGGGAAAGATTTGGGGTTTAACTGTAGTCCGTAAACATTATCCTAAGAACACCGTCTGACATTAAAATGCAGATGGTGTTCTCCATTTAAAATGCAGCCGTATCATATACCTAAAGCCGTGTTTTGTCATGCCTGTTTTTATTTAGTGAATTTTGTCCGACTGAATTAGAATCAAGCTAAAGGTTTGAAATTTTTGCACAAGGCCACCATAATCATCTTCGCTCATTATATTTGGTAGAGAGACTGGACAATATTCCCTTCACCACCTACTCGGCTCTGATTGCTAACATAAACTGATAGGCACACTCTCACCCATGAAGGGACCGTATGGTCAAGGAGCCGCGGTGGGATGTTATTCTAGCTGTAAGGCTTTGTTTGCCTTTCATTTGAACATTTTCCTGTCTCTCATTCCTACGTTTTGTATGTTTTCTCATCACCCCGCCTCTTGTTTGGTGTCATAACAAAGCATCTTATATTCCCTCCTCCAGTAAGTTTCTCATCCCCCTGGTCCCTCTTGATTTTGCTGTTTGTGTTTCCACACTGTCATTCTTCTCTGCTCACATGCAGCGAAAAGAGGGGACAAGGCCTCTCTTTTCAGAGCTTTTCTGCTCTGTGTTGTGGGCTTTGACGTGGGTGACTCTGTGTGTGGTTTTGGCACAGGCCGTGTTTTTAGAAAGCATGTCATGGGAGGTTGTACTTCCTCATGTGACATCGGTTGCACATAGTATCTCCTGTGTTGTAGGCCTGTGCCGTCAGCTGTGTCATCCTGTTAATTTAAAATGAAATGATTTTCATGAACACTGACGGTTAGAGAAGAAGGAAAGTGCTGTGAAAGCCGCCACTTGTCTGTAGGAGAAGGTTAAAGTACCAGTGAGCAGGAGGATTGCCAGCGCTGCCTCCCTGTGTCAGTCCATGTTCACTGTGCTGGGAGACACTCCTAGTTCTCTGAGTTTAGCTGCCGGACCTGCCGCAGGCTTGGCTTAAGGCCCTGAAAGGGATCAGAGTAGGATGCAGCTCCCACTCTGCACTCGGACAAGCGAATGCTGCTCACAAACGCACAGATCAACCTTCAAGCAAACATGTCTGCTCGAACCGTCACACTCGCATGCATATTAGGCGGGTCAGAAAGTTCACAAAAACACACACATTCAAATCAGCCTGCACAAAGAACTGCCCCTGGCCACCACACCAGAGCGTCTGCTTGTGGAAACAGAGGAAGATGGTGTGACGTGCAGCTACGAGTTCAGCGCACAATTGCACCCGACACAGATGCCAGTCGGAGATTAGAAAAGATAAACATTTACTCTTCAGGTTATTTCCTGAGCTTTGTGCTAAATTTGGCTGAGAAGTGTTTCATCTAACCGACGTACTTGCGTCTCAGGGCCGTTTCCTGTTGATTCTGACCTTTTCTCCTGCTGTGCCTTTTTTATTATTATTTTTGTTGTTGTTGTTATTTTATCTCTTTGACAGATGCGATAACACACAGAACGGATTCCGCAGTCAGAGCAAAGACCTCATTAATCAGTGACCGGTGTGTGCACTTGAATGCACTGAAAGTCCAAAGCAGAAATGATAAAGAGACACAACAAGAGCAGAACAAGGAGCCCGGACCTGTACAAAGCTCTTTGAGGTTGACGGTTGTGTTGCACAAACAGCCGAGCAGAGAGAGAAAAGAGGTACTGTCCCCTCTGGGAAAGAGCGCTCGCTGCCCTTTGTGTTTGGTTTGGAGGAGGTGGAATGACTGCTGACCACATCAACCACAGGCCTTTAACTTTCGGTGCAAGCATTTTCTGCATGACCTTCACATTAGAGCAGCTTAAAGCTGGTGTCCAGAGTTCATTAAAAAGGGAAAATGCCAGAATAAAACTAAAACCTTTCAGAGCGTAAAAAGCTTCACAAAGGGAGAGCACCTTATTATGCTCAGTTTCAAGCTAACTCAACAACTATTTTTTGAATCACATTCTTTAAATGCCGGTGTTAGAAAATGATGAACTTCATGTTAAAGTGTTTTATAATTACTGGAGAAATTTTGTTTTTCTTTAAAACTACAGAGTAGCTGCTGTGTTTTTTCTTCTTCTAAGCAGAACTTGTTCCCTGTTCTATAGGACCACCTACTTGTATGACACACCTGTAAGAGCGTTGTCAATTTTATACTTTAGTCTAAACTTTGTGCTTAAGGACGATCTCGCTGACTGTAGATTTAGTCAGGGATACACAGGACGGCTGTTCCTTTACAGGAAAATTAAAACATGGGACAAGTGTCTTGCAAAAGCTTTGATACATCAAAGTATAAGTAAACAGAGTCAACCTATATCCGATATTGCCTCCGAATTAATAGAGCTTTTCTGTGAAGGCATCACAAACTGCATTTCCAATACAATTTAAATCTTTGTCTATATTTTGTTTACGTAAAAAAAACCACAAGTTTTCAATTGTGATGTTTCTATGAAATAAGAAATACTTTTTTTTTTTTTTTTTTTTTTTGCGATAAGTCATTAAAGATCATGGCAGCGATGTATGTAAACAGTTACATGATATTATATTCATAATTCAGCCACAACAAGAGCACTCATCATCCATCAGCCATAAGAAGAGACGTCAGCATCTTATTAATCTGCTGGAGTGACAAGCCCCTTTCTCAGAAGAGTTATGGATTCAACACATTCAAATGACACACAACGTTATATGAACTGCGTGATGCTGTGAGAGCTCTGGTGGAGCCAGAAGCACTTTGCCCCCGCCCCCAAAAGAAACAAAAACAAACCATCATCCTCCTACCACTTCCTAGAATGCAACAGACTCGCAGAAGTATCGTCTAAGAGATAATACACCTATAAAACAAATTACAGTTTGTGATTGCAATATAACAAAATGTGGAGAAATTCAAGGGTCATGTGTAATTTTGCAGGGCGATGTATGTCATCAGTCTTTAGGATTGAGAGGACTTTGATTTAAGATTAATGATCAGTGTTTTATAAAAGCGTCCTTGTAAATTATTCTTGTTCTCGAGCCACAAGTTCACATGGAAATGTTCCTGGCTCTTCTGCTACTCCCACATTACCAAGTGCTTTTGTGAATAGTTTTATCATAGCACTGGCTAACAGACCTGCCTCCTCTCACCTCTCAATGTGTGCATTTCCCAAACACCGGCCTGGAACTGATTACCTCCCTGTCTGCGCTCTCTGGCCGTCTCTGTATATGTCTGCTGATGTTGTTTAGAGGAGGGCAGACCACTTCAAATTGTCCTCTGTGTGGAATGGAAACGCTTGCAACGGGTGCTGGTGGGGGCTGGTGCTGGAGCGCATTCTTGTATGTCACTTTTTAGCAAAGCACAAGCTGAGCTCTCATTCCCCGTCTCAGCGTGGAGTTTGCAGTGTGGGCAGAGGGTGATGAAAACAATAGAGAGAAGGAAAAAAAAAAGAGGAGCAGTGAGAGGGGGAGTGGGGATGGAGGAGGGTGCGTGGGTTAGCAGATAGGACTGGCGATGAGGGGGAGGGGGCAGGTTAACGTTGTGCCTACACAGGGCGCTATCCCACAGGCGCTCTCCTGTCTCCCACGCTTGGCCCCGGTAACCTGGCCTAGCTTCTGTTTAATGTCTGGCTCTGCCACACCTCGGCCCACTCCCTCGAGATCTGCATGTCTGTGAAGAGAAGTGCATTTCAAACTCCAAAGGAAGCAATGCTGAAGTCCCCACCAGTGAGGATATTTTTCTTTTTTGGCCTTTTGTCTCCAGGCAGTTTTTGTTTGGCTGCATCTTTAGCTCCGTTTCTCAAGCTTTTCTGGTCTTTCTTTTGCAAAAACTTTTTTTTGTTGTTGTTGTTCTAGCACTTGTATTTAGCAATAGCTTTTTGGCTGAGCTCCATAAATGACCTATATTTCACTCAACCATGATCACACATCTCAGCGTTAAGGAGAAAAAACTCAATTTAAGCAGAGACGAGCAAATACTGGATGTGTTTGTGATCCGTATGTTTATGATTAGGTGCATAAAGATGCGATTTGTGTTGTCAATATGACTTCAAATGATTTCTACTGACTTCACATTCCTCCAGAACAAAAGTTCCAGTACCTATGGGGAAAATGAGCTGTTGTTCAACCCCGTACATCTTTATTAAAATGTTGTCAGATATAAAAACAAGGGAACGATTGTGGAATCGTATATTAATATGATATAGCAATGTTTCCTCCTAGTGTTCCACAGCACCATCTTTCAAAAAGTGTCTTCATTTTGCTACTTTCATTAAGTGCCGTAAGTTATTTGTTGCACTGTGTCATTTTTAACATAAAACTATCAATAACTGTTTCAGCTTGGGTAGGAACTGAGACTGAAACAACATGTAGAGAACACATTTAATTAACTTAGTTTATTACAAATCATACGGTCTCCGAGATTACTCATAGTAAACTCCCACACACACAGAGAAAACATGAAAAGTCTACTCTAAAAGCAAACCACTATCACATTGTAAAGTTATTTTTCTTATATAGCATAAACTCACACTAAAAAGAGCAATATCTTACATCCAGGTCTCAGTCAATTTTCTGGGAACCAGCACATGGAACAGTTTCTCTTACAATTGGATATTTGACTTTTGTTTCAATGGTGTGTAAAGAGAGCTGCAGCTTTAAGTAAATAATGCTCAAGCTTTGTAAATCTATCTGATACTACAGCATGCAACATTTGATTTCAAGCTAATTGAGGCAGCTTGCTTTTATATGTCAAAGAAGCAGTATGCACATAGAGACACCTCATTTGCATTGGTGAATATTTGCACACCTCGTTGAACGGTTTCAGCAGCTCCAGAGTTGTTCAATGGTACGTCAATTTAATTATTATAACATGTTGACATGTGAATGGATTTGTAGTTCAGCTAAATTTATTTATTTATTTATTTGCATGTTTCTGCATCTATGAAACTTAAGTTTGGTTTTAACAGGTGGGACTTATCCTGCAGTCAGTCGATCGTTTTCCACTGGTTACAAACAGGCCAGGGATTAAGGAAATATGTGACATCTAAATCTTAAGCAATCACTTACAGCCCTCTTTGTTTGCTCCTTTCACTTTGTCAACATAAAGAGGAGAATCCTTGCCTGATCTTGTTCAGTAGAGAGAAGCCCCGGGCTTCATAACACATACATATACTGTTATGTTTGTTATTATTTTGTTGGAAATAATGACCTACAAAGTTATGTTTTCGGATTGATAGTAATTCTCATGCACATTACGTCTTGGTCTTTCCATTCCTGGCCCCATTCTCAACCTTTGTCCTGTGGAAAATTGCAACATATTGAAATACGCAATGATTTCCTATCAGCAGATTTCAAAGCATAAAAATCTCCAGATAAACATCAAGTCACAGTTTCCATTTAGTTTTGAAGACCTGATGAAGTAGCTCAAGTATCCATGCTCAAAGGCTAGTTCTTCTGGCCATCCTCCCAGTTTTTGAAGAATTAACGTGCAGCTATAGTCGTAATGTCCTGTTCAAGTGTTAACAGTTAAAATTCCCACTTTTTAATCTGTGTTTGTTGAGTGAGAGACTGTTTGTTTACATATAAGGACAATTTGGGAGTGACAAAACTTGAGGTTTTATGGGTTCAGGGGGCAGCACTCACTAGCAGAAACTGTTAGATAAGCAGTTTAAATCAAAGCTGTACAGTCCTTAGAAGAGACTGACAAAAAGTTTCTTCACCTGAAGGTTGTAATATCTTCTGACTCCAAAATCCTCATTGCTATTAAGTGTAAAACCTCAAATAAATTGTTCAGCCCATGTATTAAATTCACAGAGGTTTTAACTGTTATTTTCACATAAATATTCTACTAAGTTCATTCTCTATGCTACGCAGCTAATGACAGTGATCCTTCTCTCTGACCAACCTGGTGTTGATTCAATGTGTCAATTCAGCTGAGAAAAACATTATCAAGCTTTGCTGCTGTTAACCGCGAAAACACCAGAAACGCGAGGCCGGTAGCTACTCTGAAGATGACAGATATTTCACGAGTTGATATGTTTTTGTTTTAATTTCGTTTTTAATATCTCTGTTGCGTGCCCAGTAATCAGTCTTGGCCAGCGTCCTTGTTATCATATAAACAGAACCAAAATCTCCCACTTGAATACGTTCATAAATGCTTGCCATCAGGCTTTTTTTTTTTTTTTCCTTTTCTTTTTTGTTGCGTATTTATGTCTGGGCCTGGAAACAGGTAATATTCTATCCAACGCTGGCCTACTGTACATAATCACTGAGATATTGAGATCCACATGAGGGCTGGATGAGCAGATTAATAGTATTGACAAATCCTAATTAGCGTCATGCTGAATCAAATGATTAATGTGAACAGTTGTTAGGGAGGCAGTGTGTGTCTAAATAGAGCCAGAGGCTGGATAATACAGTAAGAGCCTGTGACTCAACAGTAAGGCAGAAAAAGACAGAAATCGTCACAGAAAAAAAAAAAAGTAGTGGAAGGGCAGGAAGGGAAGACACTGTGGAATGACACAGTGTTTTATATGCACATATGGTTGAGAGGCTGCCTTCCTGTTCAGTTCCCCCGAACGTTTTTACACCCCGAGTTTTAAGCAGAGATGGGATTAGTTTGTAGGATTGTTGGTTTGCATTGTGTGCTGAGAGGATAGGCAGTGAAATCCCTTTTTCAGCCACCACTACTTATCCTTGTCCCTGTGTTGTCTCTTTCAAACAGAAGCGCCTCGCTCTACATGCATGTAATCTAGGTGACAAGAAAGAATGAAAAGAGAATTGACTGTGTATGAAGGGAGAGAAAATGGGATAGCTGACAGAGAGGAGAATGTGGCGAGATTTGTGGAATAGACTTGGGAGGGAAGAGAGCGTTGGATGTGCGCTGACTTCACGGTGGGTGCACACGCAGCGTAACCCCGCTCTTCCCTTAGCTGGTCTTAAAGGAGGGGGATGCAGACCTATAGTATGAGCGTGGTGCATTTATGTCTGAAATCAGCACGTGAATAATTCATCTTCTACTTCATGCCTGAATTATTGATGTCTGAAAGATTACAGAAACAGCCAGCAGAAAACAGCAGTCTGGAAGGAGGGAACATGATGCAAGATTGAGAAAAGAATAAGGAATTTCATCATTATTTACAGTTTCTTTCCAAAATGAGCGTGTCACCACCAAATGGAAAACGAACTGAAAAGTCCGACAAAAGAATAATCGAAACCACAGAAGTTACGTTTGGCTGCTTATTTCTGATTTTGGCTAAATTATGAAACCTGGTCATTAGGGCCTCTGTTCTGCTGTGTTTCCTGCTCCAGGACGTCTGATGCATGTAGATGCACTCCACACTTCATCTCTTTATTTGTGATAAGATTTAAAAATTATTTACCTTTTCATTTTTTTTCCCCACAATAGCTACAAAGTTTTGCATAAGACTTCTTTTGGCTTTCTTTCTTTTTCCACATTTTCATAAAAAAGTTCAGAGTACAAATAGAAGTTGTCACGTCAAAGAATTCATCAGACTGAGCAGTGTGATCTCTGCAGCTGCTCCAAGTTACCATAAGCATTTCGACAGCTGAAAACAAATGCACAGCACATTGTTCAGATTATTTATGCAAACTCAAAACCATGCGTGGTTTACCTTCCACTTCACAAGTTTATGGTTTTGTGTTGGTGTGTCACTGCAAGGTTATACATTACATTCAATCAGAATGTGAGAAAATGTGAAAAAAGTTAAAAAGCTATGAATAATTTTGTAAGGCACCCGATGCTTTGCTGATAGCATTGGTGGTGGCGTACTGTTGATGTTTGCATGTGGCAGGATTCTTGTAAGTATCTATCACAAATTTTGTTGTATTTTGTACATCTCAGTTAAAAACATAACTGGTAAATATTATCCGGCACTGATCAATATCCAGTCCTTGAAGTTTGATCTTCTTCAGGATCAATGAGTGGAGGTATATTAAATGTTACCTTTCTATGTAGTACTATGACATCACAATTGCAATAAAAGATTTGTCCCCTATCTAAAAATATTAATTTCACTTTCCATATAAGGACGTTTAACTTCTTAAAATTCATCTAATTTTTTTGGGAGTGGTATTTAGTGTGGACGGGCACGACTTTATCAGCTTTCGGTGATTTTCTCATAATGAATCTTTATTTACATTACAGATCCCCGTTAAATTAGTAACCCAGCTCTACAAATGACTGTTTGCATGCAATGCAGCGGTGGGCTCAACCTGACAATACTGCTCATCAGAAAAAAGGTTGCGCTGTTTCAGAAACCTCCTGCCCTCGCCGTTTCGTGACATTAGGAGTCATCACTTTCTGTAAGCCTCTGAAACCAGCGATCGGACTTTCACACCCATCTTACTGCTTGATTAACCAACTGAGCCAAGGTGAGAAAGCGAGCGGATTCATAACCACCATTTCAAGGTTGGTTGTTATTTTTAGGGTCCTGCATTTGAGAAGTGTAGTGTGACTCAGAAGTGTGCCTCGACAAAAGGCTCAAGAGTGTGTTTTGCTGCAGCATTCATGCACTACTCATCTGAATCGACTTTACAAATTTACTGCAGACTCAGTAGCTGTTTGGAAGATCTGTGTAATTACTAAAAATAAAAGCACATCTCTGAAAAAGAGATGAACTAATAAACAGATTACTTCATTTACACATACAACAAAGAGACCTCCCATTTCGCTGCCTTTTGTTTACTTTGTTAGCCCTGTCCTGTGATGCTCAGAATGAGGCTAGTACGTGCTTACGTTCAGTGCTTTTGTGGGTGTAGCCATACATGTGTATGTGGCTGCTGCGTTGCCAGCTCGGAGAGGCACGGGGCCCAGACACTTGGAATCATTTAGTGAGAATTTCAAGTGTGGGAGGAGAGGAATGTGCGCCCAGATAAAAGAAAAGTGAAAGAAAAACAGAGCAAAGAGAGGGGGAGGAGAGCATGAGAGATAGACATAGATATAGACGGAGAGAGGCCACGCTGGGAATGTAGCAGGTGAGGATGAGGTGCAGAGGGAAGAGAGAGGAAACAAGCCACCTGAGAGAGAAACGCTTTGGAGAGAGGGAAGGCAAGCTTACATCGTAGACGGGGGTTAAAATGAGGGCACGGAAGAGCGAAACAAGACGGAGGCGAAGGGAGGGGAAAGCACAAAAAAGACACAGATCTTCAGCAAATGACAGACAGTGGGAGCAGCAGAGAAAGAATAGAAGAGAAAGGCTGAGAAAAGAAAGGGAGAAAAAAAAAGAGTACAAACTGCCCACACCTTACCGACTGTTCTCCATTAAGCAGATTTTTTTTTTTTTTTTTTTCAAATGGCTCTTGCAGGTCTCGCTAAGGGGGAACATCTATTCCTATCACAATGCTGCCTACACACACCTCGCAGTGACAGGCAGAGCAGGAGAAAGAGGAAAGACGGGGGCCACAAGTAGAAATGAACAAAGATCTGAAAAGAAGAAATGCTGCGAGATGAAAGAAGAAGAAGAAGAAATGTCCACAGAAAAAGAGATATGACACAAATAACTAAGCCGATCTGTAATGTCTACTATTGCCATTTTTGAAACTTGCTTAATAACAGCACTGCAGTTGCTATTAGAGAAGTAAATTACCACTGTGAAGTGTTTCTAGTTTCTGGCTCGGAATACCAGAATTCAATTGCAGATAAGGTCTGCAGTATTTTTTTTTTTTTTTTTTTTTTTTTGCTGTCTGTGTGCACAAATAATGCTGAAGTCTTTTCTTTTTCTAAATATATATTTACTCTTGTCCTTCACAAATATTCCTCCCACATTCACAACACATGCTTGCAGTCTGTCTTCTGGTTTCTGATCTGTACCAAACCTAACAGAGCACCACCAAAGCTGCATGTGGCATCCCCCAGAGTAAATCCTCAAAATGTACATTTAAATGAAAACAATCAGTCTTAGATTCTTACGTTTTCTTTTTGATATATATATATATATATATATATATATATGCCTGTAGAAAAAGAAAAACAAAGAAACTGCTAACAAAAGCTTTCTTGCTCTCAGTTAAAACCAAAGCCAAAGGATTTGATGAACGCTGTCTCTCCATGCAAATCTGCAATTGGCCTCCTGACCCAGCTGATGAGCAGTGTAGTTTAGCCGAACCGAGTATACTCTCAAACAACATCCAATCAGCAGCCATTGTTTTCCATTGATAAGGGCCAATCCCTTGCCAGCCTCCTGTCTGCAGGTCAAGATGATTTCCATCCAAAATCAATCCCAGGGACTGCTTTGTACATCTGGATCCCCATTTTCTGTCTTCAAGGGAATAACATGAACTGGCTGAGAATTAAAAAAAACTTTAATGACGATTCAGAGTTCAACTGATCAATGGGAGGCATTATTGACCAGCGAGGGTCGAGGAATGAACTGAGCTCATCTGACCTCCGTGGCTCCTGGCAACAAGGTGGGCACGTTCAATCTCACTTGACCCGCTCAGCTGTGACCCCTGGCCCTTAGAAATGATGCCCCCATATGAACTATAACCTCAGAGGATCAATGGGCTTGACCATCGCCACAGGCTTTTGGCCAGAGCACTTTGACCAGAGATGGAGGAGCTGCAGAGGCGGTGGAAGGAGGGTGCTGGCTCAGTGAACCAGGTGACCCTAAACAGCGAGGTCACCGACAGCTGATGATGAAGGAGATCTTTATTTAAGATTAATCTAATAAAGGAAAGAGAATGCTGGAGATATACTTTATTTATATATCTAAAGTTTATTTTCCTCTAAATCAGCTTCTGGAATGTTCTAAGGTGTTTGTACCCGTACAGATTTTTTGTTGTTTTCTTGTTTTTGCTGCAAATTTTTGAGTGAAAGAAACGGTAAAAAGAAATGCAGTTTTATGTTGCCAGTCCAGTCATACTAAGCACACATAGAACTACAGACACATTCACACTCACAAACATGTACTCAGATTAGAAGGTAACTAACTTGGGGTTAAAAGCCTTGCCAACTGGCACGTCGACATGTGATAAGAGGAAGCTAAAATAAAACCTACAACCTTCTGATTGCAAGAAAAAACAATATAGTACTATGTAAAGAAAGTTATTTTCCGCTAAACCTAGTTGACTCCTGCAACTGCCATTAAGTATTTTTAGTGAGTGGCAATAAGTCTTTGTGGAACTTATGTATATATATCCATACAAGCATGAACAAACAGGACCTCTTCACCTGGCCAGACTTTCACTTTCAGCACAATATGCTTTTTCACAGCACTGTATCTAGTCAAAATCCACTGTAGTCTCTAAAGCAAACCATCAAGTTCTCATACTGCTTTTTTTCACACATGAATATCTTTACACAGAGCATTCCATATTCCCATCTATAGTTATTGTGTTTTTGTTGTGGAGCGTGTCAAGTCAGACCATTAATCCTCTTATGTCAGAATGTTGGAGCAGCAGAAAGTTGAGCTGCTCTCGAATCCTAATCAGCAAGGTGAAGTTCTTTGATCTCGAATTGGAGAAGCTCCATTTCTGCTTCTGAGACATTGCCATGCATAGCAGTAGCTTTACAGACTAAAACCCTCCTTGCATTTGTTTTGCCATTGCAAGAGACTCCACCATTAGGCTTCTTAGAAAAAGCAGAAATTTTAAATCCTTATTCCTACTTGACAATTTTCTAAAGTTAGACTGAAACCGCTGGGTTTCAATGCACACCTTCTATCACTATGGCATAACATACACGAATAAATACACAGCAGGTCTCAGTGGGTGTCAGAGAGATATGCTGAGGGTGTTATAACAGCAGTGAATCATCAGCAACATAGCATAACAGAACCAAATGTGTCCTCATCTAAGAGAGCATATATGCACCAGACAATATGAGGAAGGCTGTTAAATATCATTAAACTTACTGAAAGAGATACAGTCTTGACTTAAGTGGGACAGCTCTAAAAACTACAAAAGCAAATGAGACAATGTTTTTATAAATGAAACGTTTCGAAACAACAGCTAAAGAATGCATTAACCTAATAGGTAATGTGTAGGTGTATCTATTAGGCTCATTTTGAGGCTTTGTTGACTGTTAAATAAAACTGAAATCATTCATATTTGTTTGTTTCCTAGAATGTGACTCTGCTGATAACATACTAAATCAAGACTTAAAAATAAAGGTTTGTACTGAATTTAGTTTTTTAAATACAAGTTCTTGTTATATGTAAACAACAAGAAGTTACAATACATTTGAAGAGTTCATTAACTTCTGCAGTTGTGTTCATAAAGTATAAATCATAATATCGACATGCATTACACAGTGATTTCTTCAAGTTTTTGCCTCTCTTCAGTTTCAGAATTACTGCTAGCAACTATGTTATGCTCATCAGAAAATTGTAATATTACACAAGATCAATTAAAGAAATGATCTCATTCTGAAATGTTAGTTCACCAATAAATACGTCTGTCCATGTACTGAAGTATCCCTTGGTTGGACTAAATTACTGCATTAGTGCGGTGTGGGATGGAGGCGAGAAGCCTGTGGTTCTGCTGTGGTGTAATGGAAGCCCAGGTTTCACTGAAAGCAGCCTTCAGATTATCTTTGTCATCTTCCTTTCAACTATAGTATATAGATTCTGTCTGAGGTCTAATTCAGGCCAGTTTGCTGGTCAATCAGCCCCAGTAACACCATCATATAAAAACAAATTTTGATAGCTTTAGCAGCGGGGCAGCTGCCAAAACCTATAAAAAGAGGTACACATCATTATTACATCATATCCCAGACATATCTATATTTGGCTCATCTGGAAGTTCTGACTGCTGCGATACACAGTATGTCTGAAACTCTTGAATCGACTTAGTTTCGCAATGCTCTCAAGGATTCGATGCTCATCTACTTTTTTTTTTCTTTCACCGTTTTTCCAGCCACTCAACTTTATAGTACTATGCTTGCACACAGCACATTGAAAATAACGAGCCAACATTGGCCAATAATCCTCCCTGTAAAGGAATCAATGACTATTTTCTGGACCACTGTCAGGTCAGCAGTCTTCCCAATGATTTTAAGGAAGTAAGTAACTTTAATTAAATAGAACCTTTTCCCCAGATCAAACCAAAAATGGGAACTCAAAATTAAACAATCCAAAAATAATAATTAGCAACAAAGGCTTTTGTTTTAAGTTGTATAATTTCAATGACTGTATGCTAGTAAGCCTCAACCTTGATAAGCAATTTAGACTAGTTGTTCTTTTTGGAAGCAATAAAAAGAAATAAAATCTGAAGGTGCTGCTTTGTGAATAAAGAAGGCAGAGTTCACAGTAAATATGTGTGTGAGGGTTCTTAGTAGTCATTTCTGCTTTTCTGTGAGAATGTTTTCTCTCTTTCACCAATATTACAGACATGCAAATTTAATGGTAGACTGGGATGGGAATTTGTCTTATTCTCACAGACAGTGGTTTTATGTGTGTATCTAATTTTGTAGTTTTGATGAAAATGAATGTATTATTCATAGTAAGCTGTATTGAAAGTTTAGAAAATGTTTTCTACAAAGTGGAATCTGCACAGGTTGGGCCATATTTGAATAAAATAATAATCTTTTATCCCATGCAAAGGCTATATATTACTATGTGCTGAGATTTTAGCAATTGTTTGGTACTCCTTAGCTGTGATAAATTACATGTCCAACAACACAAACACTTTTGAGAACTATATCAAAAATGTACACACCACTTCAGATTCTTAGAATATTTTGTGAATCCAGAGGAACAGTAAAAGTCAAGTTGATATGTTGTTTTACTTTTACAATCCGTAACTCAATAGTGACTGTACCACTTAAAACTTTTAACTTTTTTTGTCATGTGATAGCTTTGCATCAGTGAAAATGTGTGATTTTCACATACTATCCCTGAAACCACACATCCCCACACACAATAAATTATACTTAGTTTATATCAACATATTATGAGTCGCTATTGCAAAGGAATAGGTTAAACCATCCGCCATGTTCTGTAAATAATACATTTTCTGCTGTTTAATTGCGACATTCAGGACATTTCCAGTTGTCGGAGCACTTCAAACAAGCAAACTTTCACAATGGTAAAGCACAAAGTTCTATTTCTAATTTCCACCCATTTATCCAAGATGTGCCAACTTCCTGATTATTTATCTGAGGAAAGTTTTCTTATGTAGATACACTAGACTTGAAAAACTCCCATATTATGAAATAACTTCAACTAACCCAAGATGTTCACAGCTGATTTGCATTTCACAAGCCATACCTAAAAGACCTGATTGAGGTGTATAATAGTAAAAAAAAAAGAAAAAAAGTCACTTATATAATCTGTCTGATAACTCTGACTCATTTAAACCCACCGGTCACAATAGTGACCAAAAAATTTTTTTCACTTTCAAGGATTCCAAAAAGCTTACTGATTAAATGTTCAGTTAGTTTTCAGCAAATATGGAAAGCTTAAAGTGGTTGAATAATACTGATGTTTAGAGTAAATGATCACATGACCAGAGCTGTTTATATGTTGGTTGTACCTTGGCGAGAGGAAGACTGCCACAAACCTCCCAAAGAAAAGGTTAGCAATGTATGTTTAAATAAACATATGACAAAGGTTTTTGGTGCATTCAAAAATAGGGTCACTGTAGCTTATGAGGTTGGTGTTTATCTTGTATCTGGTGGGTTGCCTGCTGGAAGCCCCACTTTGTCTCTGTTGTGTCTGTCGTTGTGGCCTTGATCAAGAGGACAATTCACCCGCCATGCCTGCCGGTGGTAGTCAGAGGACTCTGAGGTGCCAGTGTATGAGTGCGCCAGGGAAGCTGTAGCTACAATGTAGTAGCTTACTGACATCAGTGTGTGAATGTGTGAATGACTAAAGGTGGTGAAAAGCACTTTCACTTGATAAAGAACTATATGAGTACAGGCCATTTACCTTTTAGATATTATTTTACAAATGTGTTGAAGGAGGGATGACTGTTTTGCTCACCTTCTCAATGGTTGTGGCTTATTATCTTATGCTAAGGCTTGGTATAAGGTCAGTAGATCATGGAAATAGATCTGAAATGGACACTTCTCTTCAAGATGTGACAAGTCCCAAGAGACTTACTGGTCAGTCAATGCAAGAATCATTTCCAGAGATTTTGCTTTTGCATCGCCCGTGCCCGGGAGAAATTCAAGGCTTTATTGAGTGCTTCAGGAAAAATCATGGAAAGTAAGGAGGGGATAAAACAACCCAAAATTGAAGAATACAGAAGTCAACAAATGATAAGAAGAAGCCATACAACTGGCTTTGATTCCCGGCCTTGTGTTCCAGTATTCTGAAACTTTCAGGTGTGTCTCTGGTCCAACACACCTAAATCAAATGGATCACCTCCTCAGTATGTAGTCCAGTTCTCCAGAGTCCTGCTAATTACCTGATTCAGGTGTATTGAAACAGAGACGGATGGAAAAGATGCATGACACCGGCCCTCAAACCCTTGAGTTGAAGACCCCTGGACTAAGTTTATTACTGTATGACAGTGAGACTGACAGATGTTGATGATTTTCAATAATATAAAAGATCTCTGACCTCAACCCTATTGAGAACCTGTGCTCAAGCAGAGGATCTGAAGGTGGAATGCAATGCCCTCATAATTATTCACCTCTCTAATCTTAGAGAGGTTATTGATCGTCCATCAACGTCACCAAAGGATTATTGGCAAGCAGAGTTCAAAGTATTGCAACCAACAAACATGTACAATCTCTTGTACAATCTGTCAAATAAATCTTTTAAACTATTCTTTGGCATCGGATTCTGTTTATTGCTGCCTGCACAAGAGTCTCGGTTTCAACCTACATGACGCATTCTCAAAAACCCTTCAATGTAGCTGACTTAGAACAAAAGATGTAAAAGACTATCATAAAAGCCAACCTTACTGTTGGCAGTGGCAGTGGTGCCAAAGGTGACACCTGAACATTGGTAAGGTTCAGGGGGAAATTTACTTTAGCTTTGTCTAATGATGAATTTTGTTTGATGATCTGAAACATGTACTTGTGACAAAAAGCAAGAACATAAGTAATTATTAAGCGCGGAAAAAAAGTACATTTGTTTGGGTGGCTATGTAACACCCAAAAATGTCAGGAGAAAAATAACCCTACTGATTTGTTTCATTGTAGCTATAAGACATTCAGTGAGCAAAATGTGTGCCTTTGTGTCATGTCATATTTATAATCCTTGGAAAAGGAAGTCATGTATTATTACTTAGATACTGATTAACAAAAACAGTAAATTATGAATAGTACAAAATGCTGCAGATGCATTCTTTTTTTTTCTTTTTTTTTACGTTCTTACAGTGCCAATTCAGAAGAGGAAAACTGGGATTATGCGATTGCAGTAAATGATTACTTTGTTTTAAATTGTCTCATGCATCTCTACCAGGTGTACCAGTAAGTGTGGGGGGCATTGAATTCATCATTCAAGGTTTTTTCTTTTTTTTCTTTAATAGAACAAGAGATTATTAATCATCCTCTGTAAACTTAAATTATGAATGAGCCATCAAGTTCTTGCCCAACAAAACCTGAGTCACTGCAGCTCAGACGTCATTGCTCATTGTGAGACACAGGTGCCACAGTTTGGCCCCAAGCAGCTTTTTAATCACCAGAGGATTCCTAACATCTAAATTATATCTCTGTTTGTACTGTGTGCTTTTTTGTGAGCGTTTGTTCATGTGGCTGTTGGTGTTTGTTTGTTCTCTCATTTCCCACTTTTCATATCTCATGTCTGTGGTTTCACAGACAGCAGGGCCCATCTCACGAGAGCCCAGGCATGACTCAGACCTATGCAGACTTGTGGCTGGCGGCTGTGACTCAGAAAGGAAGGGAAAAGGAGGGTGGCGAAGAGACGAGGGGAAGAGAGTGCATTGGGGGCAGGGAGGCAGGGCTGCTTGTAGGAACAGAGCAAAGTGGAGAGTGTCAGAGATGAAATGTCTTCTCCCCTTCAGCCTGGGCTACAGATTTGAGCAGCTGGCCATGAATAGATGAGTGGCAGCATCACTCAGCACACCCAGAGTGCACACTGATACATGCAGACACTCTGGAGCAGCTGAAAATAGCCAAACAGAGGCCTTCCTTCCACAACATCTGTTAATTATCTGGCAGAAAGCAGTCCCGGGCCTCGGATCAGAGTAGTCCCAGCTGTGGGCATAGGCTGGAGGATGGTACTTATAGAAAGAGAGAGTGAGAAGAGAGACGGATATGTACAAGATATATTGTCAATAACAGTATGTCAGCAAAGGGCTTTTCAACAAGAAAAACAGTCTCACTGTGCTTTAGGTGCATGGATCCGCCTGCCGTAAACTCATAGATTTATTTTAATAACATATGTGCTGCACAGAAACAAACCAGGTCCCTGCTTTCCAAGCAGCATTGGCAGGAATCACAAAATATTTGACAATGTTCACCGTCTCTCCATCTCAATCCTTCTCTCCTTCCTTTTTGGTCCCTTCTGCACTCAGAAAAAAGAAAGACAAATTCATTTCCATACAAATGGAGTGAAAGCCTGCAGCTCAGGCACCCAGTGGAATTGCAAATATTTCATCTTTGCTTCCAAGGCTTGTGCTATAACTCCTTGGCCATTATCCCCTGTTTCGTTCTTTCTTCTCTTTCACTTTCCCCGAGTCTTTGTTTTTCACCTGTGTTATCCGCTCTTTCCACTGTTGACACCTGTCTTCCATCAGCTTTTCCTCCAAAGTAACAGCCAAGACTTACTGCACCAGCCATGCTATGCTAACATTAAGCACCAAAGACTTCCGAATCTAAGTCAAGAGAGTTTTAAGTAACTTTTGGGGGGAACACAGCCAGAAAAGCAACTTCTGTTTCTTCCAACTCTTCCCTTCCTCTAACATCCCTTCATCCTCCCCTCCTTCATAGCATCTGCCTTGTGCCCACATTCTTGAGCCCACATGGTGTCCAGCAGATGCCAGGTCAGTATAGGTGCTTGAGCACAGATTGCCTGGCGCTGGCCACCTACTCAGGCAAACTGCCAGTTATGGGCACTGAAAGACACCCAGTAGGTGCTGAGAATGGGTGGAGGATTTGACTGGTTTTATTTTGCCCAGGGTTTTGGGAACCCTTTCTACTGATCAAAAGTAAGAAAAGATTAGTCATAGGTATTACAGTAATTTAATAAGTAACTATGGTATAGTAGTTATTCAGGGTTAATTTCAAGTCTGTTAGAAGTATATTACGAATTTATTAATGTCGGACATCTTTCCATGTCGGAGATCAAACAGCAGATGAAACCAGAAGAGCACCTTTTAAGTATATTGATGACTAAGCTGCTGGGAAACTTGGATAAGTAGTCATTGACATCAATGTCTGTCTACTAACTGGCAAGCAGAGATTTTATGTTCACTATTTGATGTCCCGACCACATTACTCCCTCTGTTTAACTCAAACAGCCACTACAGCATCATGATGTAGGTTTCACAGTTAACCCGCAGCTTTGTTGACTGACTGGGAGGATTTTAAAGGTTTCATCCAGTTTGATTGAGATATTGTCATGGAGTCTGTCTAAAGCAAAACCACAGCAATATCTTGTTTCCGATAGCACATCCTGCTTTTGTACGTAAAGTTGCAAAGGGGCAAACATTCGCAGTGAAGCAGCTATTGTTCAGCTCAGACTCCGTCTTATTAATCATAAGATGGAAATTAAATCAGGAATGAGCCATCAAGATCACCACATCAACTCTTTTCTTGAAAAGTTCACACCATGCATGCTTATTATCTCCCATATATTAAGGTTCATCTTTGCTTACAACTGGTGATGTATTTAAAAAAAACACATTTTTTGCTGTGCCACAATTGCTCTCTGGAATTATAGTGGCTAAAATAGCTCCAAAAATAATTGGGTCACCATGGTAACAAAATGCTGAACATGTCAGCAGTGTTTTGGTTTGTAAGACATGAAGTAACTTTGACATAAACCGCAGATTCAATGTTCTGTCATATGTCTGAGAAGAAAACATCTTGAACTGAACCAAATGTGCTGTCTGCATTCATGTGCCAGAACGATATGTGTGTGTATATCATTTATTGACGTCAACATGTTGTATGAGTTACAGTCGCTGGATTGTATTTCTTCCGAGCAATGCTGTCCAGTGTCTGTTTGGTGTCGTATGTCATACATAAAGATAAATATTAAGGGACTGAACAGGACATAGAGGTAAGTTTTCAATGTCAGACCGTGGGGGCTCAACTAGGAGGTCACCTCTAGTCGAGAAAGCTTATAAATCCATCTCAGAGAATCAGACTCACAGGTTGCTCAGTGTATCTAGGACCTTGTTCATTTAGACACTATGCATTTCTCAAGACATGTATCTGTGTCCATGCAGAGACAGCTGCTCCATGGACACAGATACATTGACAGCTTTACTTTTTGAATCAGCTCTTTCCTCACAAAGACTTGTACTTAAGGCCCACATTACTGCAGACAAGGCCTCAATCCATCAATCCATCTTCCCAATCCTACCACTTGTGTTAAGACACTATGATACTTGAACTCTTCGGCTTCAGGCAAAGAATGAACTCCAACCAGTAGGGAGCAGTCCAGCTTTTTCAAATCTCCTAAGTATCTCTTTGCAGTTAGAGTTTGCCAGCTTTCCATCTAGCAAACAAATCTTTGTTACAATCTTGTATTTCTTTTACCTTTGCTTAGCTTACATTTTATTTTCCACAAAGAAGGTCCTGGCAGTGGGACTCCTTTACATGGCTGATTTTACCAGCAGAGGGAGGACAAGCTCAGCCCCAGATGGACAGTGTGTAATGTTGTTAGCTATAGTTAGCCAATTTAGACACACTGCCAGCAGCTCTCATTTCATGATCTAATTCATCCTCATCCCCCGACCCCCATCTTTCTCCAGCGCACACACACACACACACTCCCACACAGGGCCAGAGAGGATGGAAGGAGTGCCAGGAGGTGAAAGACAGACAGACGTGTGTGTCGATGTGGGTGGAGGTGGTGGAGCTGCAGCAGCACCACTGTGCACTCAGGAGGTTACACAGAGCCTCCTTACTCAGGAACTTCAAGTTTTACAGCAACAGAAAAGCATCAAAATTTAATGGTGATGATTAATAATTCACATTTCACCCAAAAAACAGATTTTCTGAAACAATAAAGCAAAAATCAATGATTTCTTCTTTCTCTGTCTCTTTCTCACTCCCCATATCGTCATGCGTACACGGAGGGAAATGACGGAAGGGGTGGGGATGGAGGTGGGGGGGGCAGTGGATGAAGAGTAGAGGCCCAGCAAAACTTCATGCTTCTTTGTTTGTGCCACGTGTGTAGGAGATTCTGTCTATGGTCTTCCAAGGTGGAGCTCAGCTCCTGCACTGTTTCACTCAAAATTCCCTGGAGGCAGAAGCGCTGCTTTAGCCTCGCCACCTCCAGACTGGGTCAGAAGAGATGCCATGTGGAGGGAGGTGCAAATCTCGGCGGACCTTCAAAAAAGCACAATTGCATGTAAGCGTACACCCGTCTGCGTGCACGCTCTTAACAAAAGCCCTAACTGTGAGACAAACAGGCTGCTCATAAGTTCGAACAAAGGCAGTGCATTGACTTGGTCTCGTGTCCATTGTGAGGTCGACGTGTTGAGTCAACAAGCATACAACGGAAGATAATTATCACCTCTGTATGAGGCTGCCTGAAGACAACGAAAGGTGCACACCCTGCGCATAAACGCGTGTGTGTTTGTGTCAACATGCTCGTGTCAGAAAGTCAGACACACCGCTGTGACTCGGCGTGGTGTTCCCTCTTTCTACGTCTACAACCTGTCTTGCTGCACTGTCTCTCCCTCTTAAGCCACAAGGGACCCAAGTTTAGTTTAAAGACAATGCTGAAATCTGTCATCTGTCTTCTCATATCGCTGCTCATTCCATGCACGGATGGCTTGTCAGATTGTTTAGCACAGTCAATTTAAATACAGGGAGCTTGCAGCAAGCCTGTGTGGGCAGGGTTGGTTTACTAATGTTTTTGGAAACACTTGACTCGCAAGGTTAGTTGGTCCGGACATTTCTGGCGCTGACATGCTGAGGAGGTGGAAATGTAAATCAGTAACACAAACTGGGGGAGGATGGTTTGTTTAGTCGTTTCCTAAATAAAAATATGGTTTCACTGAATGACAGTAAAATTGGAGATGACAGTGAATATAATGGTACATGTCTGAGGCAGATGTTGTGTTTTACTGCTATCACCTATGCTGTTCCTTCAGCCTACCTGCAAGAAATATTTTAACGGTTTTTCTTGTCATGCAAGATGCTGTTTCAGTGTTTCATATATATATATATATGTATATATATATATGACCATCTTCTTTAAGGGATATATATGTAAAAACATGATACTTGTTGGCATACACAGTCAAAATAAACTGTATCAGACACTGCTCTGGCCAAACAGACACAAAATTGCATTAATAACTAGGTTAAAAACAAAACTGGCTTATGAAATATTACTTTAAATTGAGACGGAGATGATAATAGACACAGCTCAAAAATGTATTAAAACTTATTTAAAAGCATGTGTGCCCATCTTCTGGTAGCTAAATCCAGCATTAATAACTGAATGACGAACTAAAATCTGGTTTATTGAAATGCCTTGCTGCTGAAATGTGCTATACAAATAAATACATTTTTGATTTTTTATTTATTGGATGTGAGGAATAAAGTATTTTGGGGATGTGGATTCATGCAATAGATATGTCGCTGATAAATTATGAGCAATTAAATGTCCGGTAGGCTGCTGTGACTTTAAAACGGACACAAAATAAGATCCCCTCTTTAGCGCCCCACTTTCAAACTTTTAACAATCATTTAGAATGCACTCATGTCGGTGCATAGACTGAGATATCAACTCTCTGACCTCACTATAATTTTGAAATATGGCAGTGCAATCTGGAGTAGAATGAGTTTATGTGAAATTTGTCTCTTAATTCTTTGAAAGAATTTCTTTAAATCTGCAATGATCCTTTAAATACTTTTGTTTTGTGTAATTACAAACGTTTCTTAATCCTTTCTCATAATATATTTTCAACAGGGATTTGTAAAGTGTTGTTTGTACATGTGTATGGCCTGGGGTTTTCTTTGTGTTACACTGTAAACACAATTAGGAAAGTATGAATTTCCAAAACCACAATAAGAGACTGATTGACACATTAGTAAGTAGCCTGTCAGGTCAAATGAATACACAAACAGACTTCAATGTAGTTGTTGTTTTTTTTATGTAGCTGAAGGTAAAAGGTAAAGTCAAGACATTAATCCAAAGCAGAATTTCTAAGTCTTGTGACCTAATCTGGATTTCAAGTTTCGGCATAAATAAGATATTAGCTACTTAAAACCTTTTATCTGAACCTTGTTTGAGTGTCCCTTTAAAGAATTAAAGGAAACGCTGCTGAGACACCTGCTGCGTAGTTATTTTCAAAAAGAAGCTACCACTTTATACAATTTAACTTGTCTGTTTCAAAAACAATTATGGCCGAAGCTTTTCTTTAATGATCAAACTAGTTTACGGGCGGGTGGGAGGGAATTTTGATACTGCAAACAGTATAAGATACTTTTCTATTTATAGGCTCTATGGGGTGTATGTTTGATAAAACGCAGCCTCTGTGGGGGGATTAGAAGCAATGCTGACTAACTTCCTGTGATTGTTGAGGACAAACGATGGAGCCGTGTGTTGTTGTATGTGGGTGGCACATCTGGCACTGGAGGCTAATAATCTATGTGCATGTGTTTGGGGGTGTGTTTGTGTGTGTTTCTGTGTGATGTAGAAAAAGATGCCTTCTGCGAATCTGAGTGATTGAATTTGTATTTTTTTTGTTTGCCTACCTGCGTTTCTCTGATGCATCCCTCATTGTCCTTACACGCAGCCTTAAAAGGTTCTTGCGAGTATTTTTATTCCAAGTGTATATTGGGCGAGACAACTGAGATTGTGCCAAAGTTTCATCCAGGGTAGACGAATAAATCATTATGGTATGTTTTCCATAAGAAATTAGTGGGCTGAGGTAACACAAGGCAAGGTAATTCAAGGGCAATAATGCACAGTTATTCCCCAGCAGTAGAAATAAACAGTCTCCTCTGTTTATTTGCCTTTGCTGCACTCCCACGAGAAGCCAGAAACAGCAGGACAGAGGCGTGGAAAGAGAAATGGTGGGGGAAAAAAAAACAAAACAAAACAAGATAGCAGGATGAGAGTGAGAAATACAGATGACAAATAGATGATGCTTCTTTCCCACTTTGACACCCACCTACCCCTGCTGCTGTGTCCTTCATTTCGCTTCAGAGAAAAATTAAAACAGGTCAACCCACGTTATCGTTCCCTGCTTTTCTCTTGTCCCTTGTTTCTTCTTCCTCCACATCAGGCCACGTCTTTCTTTTTATCAGTCTCTCTCTCTCTCATCCTCCCACTCTGCTGGTCAGCGGTCGGGTCAGGACAGGAGTCACGACGAAGCTCTAGGATGCACCATCATCCCACCTCCCCAACGCCACCATCCCATGGCACCCGTAGCTGTCTGTCGTTCATCACATCCCACAATTGACAGCTGCCTCCACCCACTCATGCTTTCACCTCTGCGATTCTCATGGAAGACAATGTGTTGCATGATATGCCGACATACGCCCGATTTTCTTAGAGCATGTGAAATAACTTGTCGCACATTCTGTTTCTGCAGCAGCGTGAACAATTTCTCAGTTTTACTCATGAAAAAGTGATGTTTGTGTGAGAAAATTAGGCTGCAATTGAGCCATGCTGCCACGAGAGAATATCTTATAGTGGTTAACAATGGTTATAATTCGGGCAGCACGTTTTTATTTTTTTATTTTTTGTCCTCTGAGGGAACAGAGTGGCTCCTCTGTATCATGCAACAACAAGAGACTGCGCGCTACAGAGGAGGGACATAGCAAACTTGTCACGTTTTATTGCGAGAGATGGTGTTCCTTCTTCGTGACAGCTCTCCCCACGGTGACATTCAGGCCCCCACAGTCGTCATCTGATGATCTCACCGGTGAAGCTCACACATAGACTCAGGCACACACATTCACCTGCCCATTTGTGACCTCAGTGCACTTCCTGAATAAACAATTCATAGAAAAAGGGCTTCCTTTAAGCAGAAAGACGGCATGCATGTGGAGCCCACACATCTTTGCATGTCGTACATTCCTCACATACAGAGGCGGGTAGCTGTAAGGTGAGCCCTTCTTTCTGCTTGGTGAAACTGGACGGATGAAGCAATGCGAGAGCCAGATAGGAGGTGGAGGAGCTGCTCACACGTGAGACAAGCCTGTCAGCCTGTCAGATGAACTACTAAAACCCACCACAGGGACTCGCAAACTAGGACACCACAGGACCTTTGGGTCTGGTTAAGTTCTGCACTTTTCAAAGATAGGTCATCATCTCCTCATGCTAGGAATTTCATTTTATCGTGTCCATTTTTCCATTCTTCAGCAGGCTGATTATTATGTCCTATATTTACAACCACATATATGTTTCTTTTAGTGTATCCATTTCACAAGGTAAATGTGTAATTTCACCTCAAATTTTGCTGTCGGGATTATTTTTGAAAAAATAGGCCAATATATCCCTATAGATTATATTAAGTGAAAAGTATTTCAATGTTAAACTTACAAAGGACTGTTCTGAGGAAACCTCTGAACCCTCGGAAGAGAGCGCTGTGGAGGAGGGACAAAGTGTGGCCCACAATGCTGCAGAGCCAGATGGAAAAAGACTGGAAAATGAGGCTAAAGCCTAGTCACAGGTTTTTGAGAAACTAAAGAAAACAGGACAAGGTTAACAATGTAACAAAATAATGCAAATTAAAAAAAAAGAAAATAGGTTTCAGTAGCACTTGCATTTGCAGTGGAAGGCACTTATTTGAATACACGGTTTATATTCTGGCATTATTAAATCTGATTAAACTTTTCCTGTTTCAGGTCAGCTGGAATTATTTAAATTATTTCAGGTTACTAAATGCTAAATTGTTAGGTTATATGGTGGAATACCTGTTAAAGGTGTTCTATGGCGACATCTCATACATAGCACTTCCTTGTGTGGCATGGAAAATTCAAAGTGAATCAGACAGAAATTAGGAAGGGAAACATAGAGATCTCTACGAGTCTGTTTTATCCCATGATCCATTTTTCAAATGCCTTGAGGGCGCCACATCCATCTGTTTCAACAATTATATGCAAAAACAGCATGGAGATGTCCAGCCATCCAACCATCCAGGAAGAAGACGAGTACTGTGTCAAATGGACATGTTTTGGTGCAAAAAGTGTGTATAAACCATACAACAACAACAACAAAAACGACTGGCTAAAGTTGATAAGAAAGCCTGTCTAGAATCACATGTGTATAGACTGACCCTGTGTCTGAAGAAAGCAGAAGTGTATGCGAGTAGAGAATGTGTGTCAGAAAATGAGTGCATGGTTATATTAGGCAAGCATTTAGACCTCCTTGTTGTGCTTTAGATCATGTTAGCAGATGTGAAAATGAGAGGACTATGTGAGGAGACTCAAACATGCGCATTCACATGCAGCTGAAAGTCAAACGAACACCATCTTGTTGAGACAAGCACGCCTGCAATCATGCATTGTGAAGCACCCACCTGCAGCTTCTAATTGCACTTCTTGTGTTCTTTCTTCACAAAACTTCTGACGCCCACTGTGTCTTTCCTGCCCACCAGGATAATCAATTTTCTTTTTTTAAAACGCCATTCAGCGGCTTTTTTTTTTCCTGCGTGATCTCTCCTATCACTTGTCCAAACCCAAGTCTCTCATATGACAATCACATGGCATATGCTCAGTTTTCCATGGTTTCTCAGGCAAGAGAGATTCTTACATAGCAAGAGTATGTATGCTTCTTAAGACTTTTTTTTTCCTCCTTTTTAACACAATAGCACCAGACAGTAAAATATTTTTAATGGGAGTTTATGTGAAGAATATCCACTTTATATATATAGCAGAAGCATACCGATACACCATCCTAACAGTTCTTGCCAGGTGTTAAACTCTTCGGTTTAAGTGCAAAGCTGTAATTGTGAATCTTCTTTCTGACATTCAGTCCTTTCAAAGACACACACCAGAAGTTGAAGCCTCGTCACCACAGTGTCTCCTTTCACAGAGCCTACTTGTATTTTACAGTCTTCTGTCATTTTGGGTGGTTCTGAGTCGGTACAGTAATTCCATATATGTCAGCAACGAAGGAATTCAGTGTGGGTGACTGTAAAAAAGTAATTGCTAAAACAAAAAGAAAACTCCACTTTCCCTGACTGTGAACAGCAAAGTGTTGGGTAATTGGAGACGTTCGTTCCTTTTTTTTTCTTTTCTTGCTGAATATATGACGTTTTCTGCTTCAGAGCATAAATGTAAAACCTGGCAAAAGAAACAACTCATATATTTTGACCTTGCTGTAATATTCACCACTGTTTCCCTTAAGAAATAAAACATATGCTTATTTTAATATGCATGATCTTACACATTCCCATCTTAACAGGAGCAGTGTTTATGACACATCTGCAAGTATACGTATGCGCCGGCTGGTAAAATATTCTACGTGATGTGTGTTTGAGCCTGTCTTTGGCTGCAGTTTCCTGCACTTCGTCACTCACAGCTCCTCTGGTTACAGCCTGGCCCCTCTGGGGAGCCTCCAGGGCCCGTTGGCTAAATTAGTTTCAGCAGCACCGGGAACCAGAGTTGCAGGCCTCTGTAACCTCTTTTTGGATTACAGAACTCTGACCCGTCTCTCTGTCAAGGCCTCCCAAAGGCCTTTGAAGTTTCTTACGGCTACTCCAGATGAATAATCTACCTCTAACCTCTGCCCTTTGCAGTACCTCCCTTCTCCTCTCATCCTCCTTTTTCTTAATCCAGTCCTTTGGAATGAAAGGACACCCTCAGTTTACACCTCCAGCGTCCTCAGTCCTCTGCAGCCAGACCAGACACATCGATCAGAATGCTGCGGCTTGTTTGAGGTTGTTGTAAAGTTTTGACCTAAACTTGTTTCAGTCATTTCTGATTTCCCTTTGATGACTATGAACATAACAGAGCATAAGAAAATCTTTTACTTTATTTTATTTTCATGCAGCTTACTAATGAATAGTCATTAAATATTATGTAAGATGTAAGTGACGTCACCCCACTTTGTGAGCTAATTGGTTTAAAAACAGGGATTTAATTTGTCTTATTAAAGATAAAATGTCTTTAGATTTTAATTAGTGGGGTAAGTGCAATTAGCATTACAAAACACTTTTCATGTTTATTGCCGCAAGAATGTGGATTCTTTTCCTAACACCTAGTTTAAATGGCTGTCAACATTTCTTAATATATCTTATTCCATAAGAGACAGAGGTTGAAAGTAACCCGTCCAACCTTCCTGTTACTTCCTGAATGTTTTGCTCTCTCAAGCTATCTGGCAGACTGAATGAACCCCATGACTTCACGGAGAGTTTGGTTAAACGCTGCTGTTGCTGCTCCAACAGTCCTCCTAGCATCTCTATTAGTCAGACCTAAAGGCTACCTCCTCCGTCTTCACTTTGTCATCTTTTTTTCACTCCATAATTATGTATTCTGTTTCTCATATGTTCTCTCTTCAAGCCCCCAGGCTTGTTTTTTTTTCTCTTTTTTTTCCCACGAACTTCTCACCTTGTGTCATATTTTCTTCTTCTACCCCTTGCACCCAATTTTCTCGGTACCCTCCTTGTTACATTTTGTTCCATCTTCCTCTCGTTTTGCCCCTCGTCTCACCCCTCCCTCTTAACTTTGGACTTTGTCTCCAGGGTTTTTTTGACATGCCTCATGCATTCCTTTGCGCTGACTAGCAGTGTTTACATTGACATCCTCTGTTCGCTGCGTGGACCGCATTGTGGAAAACCCAAAGGCACAGAAGCACATAGCGATTGACAAACCAGGGCTTCGTCCCGCACACAAAGGATATGAAAGCAAAAGAAAACGTAATAAATAAAAAAAATGAATGAAAGCAAATGGCGGTAACATGAGCACCATGCTTTATGTCTGAATAATCTATTACCCCTTTGATTTTTTTCTCCACTAATTACACTTGCACGTGCACTCTAACATTTTTCATTGATGCGCTAGGGACAGTGGGGAAGCTGAAAGTTCAAATGGAATTCAAACACATTAGAGTACATTATGCCAGAGGAGGTTACAGACGAAAGTCAAGAGCTGCCAAACTGTAATAGCGCCCTTAATCATGTACTGTCTGATCCTTCAGCGTGAAAGCGGGGAAGGCTCAGTCCAGCATTCATTGATAAATAAATGCAGCCAACTGGGTCTCTTAATAGCTCCACCAGCCAGAGGACAATATGCAGCCATGTGAGCTGTGATTATTTCATTAAAAGAAAAAAGTTCAGGGTAGGAAAAGGTAGCAAGGGCGGAGGAAGCGGATGAATGCAGGAGACAAGGCTAAACAAGTATAAGACTGGAAGGGGCCTTAACACCTTATCTATCATAAGGTCATCTCTTTCCGCAGCATTAACATCACCCAAGCGTTACTTACCAAATGACAGTCAGCACATTCAAATGTCACAGCCTATTGTGTGTTGTGTAATGTCTCGCTCGCTCGACTGCATACACACTGCACTTGTGAGCGGTGAGGAAACAGCGCTGAAGGACAGCGTGATCTCATGTGTCTGCCAAGCCCTACCTACCCCAGTCCATCCCAGGTGCTCTATTGTGCAAGATGCTCCCAGCCCAGCCACCTCCTCACCTAAAACAGTCCATATTAGGTTGCCAAGTCTCCCTCCAAAGCCCCCCACCCCAATGGCAAACCATTCATATCACTGTTCCCTGTACTTGTTCTATTCTCGTATTCACCTGTCAGTCTGGCTTAATGCGTGATGCCATAATTTGCTTTAATGGTTTTATTTGTGGAGTAGCCTGGGATATTCAGTGAGACGACTCTGTTGCAGATTATCACTAATCTGCTGTTTATAATGCTCATAGAGCCAACGTGATTTAGAGGAGCTTGACTAAACCCACCATTTTTAGGCTAAACACAAACACGATCCATCCAGCACCCCTCCTCAGTCAGGCATGTGTGTCTCCGCTGCCGCGAGCGTGTGTGTCCGTCATGCCAGGTCAAAATGAATAGCCGTGAAGATTATGAAGTTGTTGCAAATGGATAACAACATTTCTGGAGTGACTCATTTTGAACCTTACTGGCATGCACGGCTTCAATTCCAGTAAGGAGCTGCACGCCTGCCTCTCACCCCAGCCCAAGCTTCGTTAAAAGCCGACATCGATGCCAACAGCGCAGGAACTGCTCGACAAGGAGTTAACACCTCAGATGGAGAGACATAGTGGAGACAGGGAGTGGGAGGAGAAGGAAAAGGAGGGTGTGAAGGAGAAAAGGAGTGGCTAGCAGCAGGCGTAAAGGAGGTGAGCTCAGGGCTGTGGAATCAGGAACTGATCTTTGCTCTTTGCGCTGCTACACCCCTGCAATGCAACACCCACACTTCTACCCACGCTCTTTATCCGTACAACCTCTACTCCACTTAACTCGGGCTGGAATGCCGACTTTCAGCTCCCACCCTGCCAGCCCCCTTTAAATGTTTTTAGCCGTATACCTTTCTATGCAAAACAGTGAAAGAGGGAAGCTGCGGATTTTTGTGGCCAGCCATCTGCCTGCGGATGTGAATCACGGTTTTATCAAAAACCAGAGACGAACCAAAAATAAAACACTAAGTCAGAAAATTTAGTAGTCTGCAGTGTACTTTAAGCAGATGAACCACTGTCTGACTAAAAATATCTTTTGGAGCAGCAGAAGGAAAACCTGATTCCACATGAGACCCTATTAAAAACCAAAGATTTGGCAGTGCAGACCTGAGTTTGATTCTGTGTGGACTGTTTTCATCTCAAGTGCTAGAGTTTGTAGTGTTTGAGACAAGTGAACAAACATGATGTCGTCTCTTTTGGGGTAGATTCCAGAAAGAGTAATTTGTCAGTATTTATGAGACAATGGTTGGAGAGTGCTGCAGTTCTTTCCACCAGGATTGCAGCATACTTGAAAAATTGGCACCTACATGGAGCCAAATTTTGTGTACTCATTCTGAGTCATACATCAATATACATCCCCTTAGGTACAGTAAGGAACAGACAATACATCTGCTGATTATCTGTACTCTTATGTCTTATGCTTGTTTTTCTTTTTTATTCATCATTGTTTGTCTATTTCAGATTCTGCAGCCTGAGCAAGGTAAATGGGAGGGGTCAGCATTTCCTGCTTTAATGGCTATATATCTCTGATTGTGTCACTGGGTTCTACCAAATAGAGGCTTTTCTTTTCTTTTTTTTTTTGTTTGTTTGTTTTTTTAAAACCTTTTGAGTGGCTCTGTACTACATATTTTATTTTGCAGACCACTCATTTATGTAGATGAGGTTGTAAATTAGATGAATGATCTTATTCCTGTTTCTCTGTCCAGATTTTGTTGTTTGGTTTGACCTGTTCTATTATGGTATTGTCTAATGAAGTGCACGTGTGTTGCCAATTTGGTATAAATTGCTGAACAATAAAATTCACAAGAACTTGAAACTAGCTGCTGATGCTGTATTCTTTTTTTGTTCTCCTGTTTTGACCATTTGACTACTCTACCTCACAAGATATTCCAGATATTCATGGGTGGCATGACACCCTCTTCATTGTTTGTTTCACTATATGTGTCATGTCTTCTTTTCCACAAAACGAGTAAGCAGCGGAGTGACGTTTTCTGTCTTTAGTGTCAATAAAGCAGAACCTTTTCACCTTGATGCTTGGATAAAGGCTTTTGAGTGTGACAAAGATAATCTGACTAAGTGGCTTACAAAACATAATACGGTGACTTGCAAAAATGCTCATGTCTGAACTTTTTCAAATTGTGTCTCGTTACAACAACAAGGTTCAATCTTGCCTGGTGCAATAGCATTGTGAAGTTGAAGGAAAATGATACATGGTTACTGAAAAAAATTCACATAAAAATCTGAAGTGTTAGTTGTGTAATCACTCCCTGTGAGTTAATAATTTGTTGAACCATCTTCCACTCCATTTGGTCTTCTGGAGTATGTGTCCATGTGTTCTCCTTAAAGATTTCCTACTGGATTTAGTTCAGGACTTCTTTTCAGCTTGTCCATGACATTACCCTTAATGGCTGAATGGTACTAAATAAAAATGCATGTACCACTAAAGTGAAAGATTTCTTGGGAAATCAATACTTTTGCAAGGTGCAGATGTGTTGGCAACCAAAAAAAACAAAAAGATGAAATGGAAAAAAAGTGTAGGGACTGCTGTTACTTACCCGTGCGCCACCTAAAAGGGGCAGTGAGGACATTTGTCATGAAGCGATGGAGTAAAGAGTGAGGAAAACAAACTGCCATCTGTCTGTGCTTATTGATTTTCACATGAAAAGCAAATACATCCATTCTGTTTGCCCTGGCTCCCAGCTCTGGCTTCTCGTTGGGCGGGTGCAGAGTTTAAGTTTACCTTTCAACATCATGCTCCTTTGGTAATCCTTGTATATGACTGAATCTCAAGTCTGATGACTCCCTTTTGTGGGATGTCATTGGCTGAGAAGGGGGCAAACATGAAGGGCTCGATCTCCACTGACTCATCATTTGAGCTTCCACCGTGACATCAGGGGCAGATACCCTGAATCCTCTTTAAACAATGAGCCATACAAAGAGATGTTGACTAATACATGGGTGAACGAAATGATAAGCACTAACAAAGACGGTCACAGATGAAGCGTTTTCCTCTCTGATCTCTGAAATTGCAACAGCCTCAAGTCGTCCAGCCCACAACTCAAGGAGGACGCGTCCGCACACATCTTTGACATGCCACTGAGGTGTGTTTGGAGGTAGGTGCCAGAAGAAAAGACAGGAAGTGTGAGATGCGGAGACTGATCCTGAGGAAAAGAGAGCGCTTTAATGTCTTGTGTCAGCACCACCTGCCTCCTCTTATGAAATCTTTTCATGTTCCACCCACTGAGTTTCCAATCCTCCATCCTGCCCTTGAACAGACAGTAATTCAACCGCCGAATCTAATCCCTAATGTAAAGACCTGATAAATTTCTTTCACTATTACCATGTAAATGTTTATCATTAAATGGGTGGTATTCACAGAATTGTCAGTGAGGGGCGTAATGACTTTTTATGAGGTCTGACTAAGGTTTGTGGGTAGATAACCTAACAAAGAGAGGCTAGGTGCTCTCTGTGTGCATTATCCTCCCTATTTGGCTTTGATCATTCTGGCATTTTGCTGCAGACACTTTAGATATACAGCTGATGCAACCAAAATGTCATCCCTCTTTTTTGTACAACCGCCGGAGAGAGAGCCTTTTCATTTCGGGGGAGAATTTGAAACAGATCTAACCTTTCTTCAACAATGCCGCCACTTTACGCTGTGGAATTCCTAATTCAACGAGAGGAGTTCCAAGGCACCTGCTTTCATCAGGGCATGTGTCTGCTGAGAAAGTCTGCAGAAAAAGAGAAAAGGAAAGACAACTGGCATGAGCAACTTGTTGACAAGATCTGGATGTCAAAACACAGTATTAGGCGTTCCTGGTGGCATAATGGCAAGGACAAAGCACAGCTGTACTTTTAAATCTTGAGAAAGGTCAAACATATTGCATAATTTTGCTTTCTTTTCACCTTTACTTTATAGTTAAGATTTTTTCTAATGAGTTTCTGTTAAAGGGGTTGTAGTTAATATCTTATCTGCAGCAGGGATCTCTCTTGGTATTTCCATTTAGGATAGAACCAGATCAACTGGTCTTTGAGATTAAAGCTAATGATCAAAAATCAACTCTACCATCTATAAAAACTACAGTCTCAAAAACATCATAGCTGTTGGTCCACTTTTAACTTTTAATCTGTCAAGTTTAGATTGGGAAGTTCGTAAAACGGAAGCAGGAAATTATACTTTAAGGTGTTGTGCCATTGATTGGAACATTTAAATAGTTACATGGGGTAAAAAAAATAAAACATAAATATTACTGTTTTTAGTAATGACAAAAAATATATCTTCTAGTTTTTTAAAGTACCTTACTGTTCTATTTGGCTGCTGCTCTGTCCAGAAGCACTAATGTTATGTCTTAGTGGAAAAATTGGTGGTGTATGACCACCTACATCCATTTTATCTGTAGATATTAATACTGTTATTTTGTGAAAAAAAAAAATATATATATGAATCTATGTTAGTTTGGAACTTCATAAAATAGTGCTTGGATAAATTCCTGAAATATTTGTAAGATTGGGGTTATTATGGCACAATCTTGTCCTCCCTATGAGTGTATTCACACCAGATCCGCTTGTTTGACTAGGCATGATTTCAGTACAACACCGAAGGGCTCATTTTTACCATAATGGCCAGAATGATGGCTCGTAAAGTCCAGACAGATTCCTGTGTTTGGTTCATATCCAACCAAAACAGAAGCTAACCCCACCAGCCAGAGGTTGTTTGGTGTTTGGTCTGCACGAGGGTTCGCATTAGTGTATTCACACCTGGACAAAATATGCGGACCAACACGGGAAATAATCTTTGGTTGGATTAAAATGGACCAAAAATGTCAGGTGTGAATATTCCCAAGAATTAGCACTTGGCTTTGAGAACCTGCTTGTCAAAATGTATATAAAAAAAAGATTTGAAAATATTTATCGACTGCAGATGAGAAATTAACTACTCATTTAAAAATGTTGAATTATTTGTTAATGTACCTAGACTGTTTTTAAATGTAAATATCTGCCAGTAGTTAATTTGTTCCGATGTACTCCTTGCATAGTGGACCAACACAATGCAATGGCTTCTTCTTCTGTTCTAATGTAATCAAGAGACACATGTAATCTAATAGGAGTCTGGGCGTTATTGCAGGAAACTATTTGTTATTACTGTATCTTAATATTTGTTTTACCTAGAATTTTGTCATCTTTTTTTTTATTCTTGTCTTGTATCCTTGTCTTTATATCCCTCTCTGTCCCCCACCCAAACCACCACCACCACCTCTGCCCCTCCTGGTCCCCCTAGCACCCTCCCTTCCCTCTCTCCACATTCCTTGGTGAGTGGGTGGAAAGTTCAATGGGGATGTGGGATCCCAGAAGGGCAGGGGTGGGGGTTGCCTCTCACAAGAGCATGGTATGTGTACAACACCAGGGCCTTCTTATCCGACAGGCCAATCCTCCTCTTCGGTTTTGCCATGGGTCAGCAGCAGCCCACTGCCTCTACGCTGTGTTTGCAGTGGTGGTGAAAGCTTGTTGGTGTGGTGAAGGCAGAGAGGTGAAAGGTCTGATATGCCTGAATATGTGTCATATTTAACACCTACAGCTTCCTTGAGCTCATGAAAAATTGGCCTGCTTTGGTAGGTGGACATGGAAGCCTCTATTGCGTTATACTTGAACTACGATGGCGAACCCCAGTCACCTTTTGTTCCCTGGTTTAAGACAAAGACAGACACTGCCGACAGTTAATGAGAGAAGGACCTCTGCTGGTGATGCCTCGGTGCTACAATCCTCGTTTTATCTCGAAGCTAGAGTGAGTTTCTTGTTTGTGTCTGCATTAAGTTTGACAGGATAACTTTAAGGCTTTGCTGACACAAAGCTATTTTTATGAATGGTGAAATTTGACTCATGCTTTCTCAAGATCGCCTTGCTATTATGTAATCTTAAAATGGAAAGTTCAACTTTACGAGTTCCACTTGCAGAAACCCCATGCGTCTGTAATCTAGTCACTGTTGCAACGCTGCAGTTCCAAAGTGTTATGTGATGCTGTTTACCCCAGTTTGTTTTGTCTCATCATTGTTGCACTGCAAGCAAATAAGCTGGTTTTAAAAGCAGCTCTGGTCCGTGGGCTGTGAGTGTAGGAGACATGCAGGAAGTGGTGGGCGAACAGCAAACTGTATTTCCCCTTCCTGTCTATGTCCTCGCTCCCTGCCTGACTGCCCTTTGGCTATTAATGTAACTCTAAGCTACCCACTACACACCCACGTGGCCAATGGGAGCTGTTTTGCTCAAGAAATCTCAGATGCACAAATACACAGCCATAAAAAAAAATAAACCAAGCAATGGATGCCAAGTGATATCATGGTAAATAAATCAGAAGCTAAACAAGCAGGCAAGTATATTAGGTGGCACGGTGTCCAGAGCAGTATGTCCCCCCATGTGTCGACTCTTCTAAAAGCGCATTAATTCCTGCATTGCCCTCATAGCTTGTGGGTGCCAACAGCAACAGCAGGTCATAGTTAAGTAGATGTTCTTCACTTAATCACATGTTAATTACAGTCAAAGACCACATAGTGTGCAGTATGCATCCAGAGGGGGATAAAACATAGAGTACAATATCAAAGTTTTTCATTCTTTACGTACAGTCTTGGTCAGGTGTTTTCATACTGTCATCCTCATCATAGATTACATTTCAATGTTGCCCTTTTATTGATTATTTGTACTGTTAACTGTAAAGAAATACTTGAATGTTTTTAAGGAAGAATTAGATATACTACTTAAAATGTATTTGATCTCTACTCTGATCACAATTGCTGTATTTCAATTAATTTGCTTGGAACTGTCTTTCAAAATCAGTGCATACATTTTCTTTTGGAAACGGGGTAAGGGCCTTTTCAGAAACAAAATGTTAGCCTGCGATGTCAGTGATACTGGCAAAATGCAATAAAACCAAAGCTCAGCATGATGCAGCCACTATTGTGTGCTACAGCTGAAGCAGCGCTATTTGGAAGGACAGCCTTACTTATATCAATATTAAACTTATTAATATTATGGGCAAAAGCTCAACATGTGTCCTTCCTGACTGTAAGACATTTCTCAAATGGACATTTGGCTTGTCCTTGCAGGCGACTCCAAGCTTCAGTTGTGCATTAAAGTATATGTTTAGCATGTATTCCCTCCTTCCTTTTAAAAGAGCTGGCGTGTTTGAAAGTGGTTTGGAGAAATTGGCACTTTTCAGCCTTTTCCATCCGAAGCATTCCTTCGGTTTTGTTTCCAGTTTGCTATTTGCGCACAGGCACACACAAAACTCATGATCCATGTTTCCCTTGTGGTTCTTATCTCCTCCCCCCTCCGGTCATCCAGCTCATGTGCGAGAACAGAGAGAACACATGTTGGCATGAATCACAGTGAATCATGCAGCCCAAATAGCACCCAAAGAGAGGTGTTACATTAACCAGGACACAGGCTATTTATAATGGCCTGGGCGTGCATGTACTCATTATAGGCCAAAGGATGCTGACAATAGACAAGCAGATGAGGGGTTAGTGAGGTAGCGAGTCCTTTTAAATGTCACTCGCAATGTATCTTCTCATCTGCAACCTCTTGAGGTGGCTGTCTGTCTGAATACAATACTTAGAGCAGGGTGAGTGAACTGGAATAGATGGGGAGAAAATGTCTTTTAAACAACACAATGATCTCTAGGTGAAAGGTCACACATGCCACATTCAAATATAGATTTCTTTTTCTAATCCAGTCAGCTCTAAAAAGATGGACATTGGATTTTCACCTGCTTCGGGTCAGGTCAGTCAATGTGATTTAAAATCAAACACACAGAGGCTTGCATAAGGACTATCCCATGACCCTTTTAACATCTGCTCTTGGGGGGACCACAAACTTGAATGTCATTTGCAATTTTATGCGGTAGACCCACGCAAATTATAGCATAACTGTGACAAAGAAATAAAACGATGACGTTCAACATTTCTTTTACCAATGAAAGTTTTGAGTCATGCCTCTTTTTCTCCGATTTATGAGAATCATCTGAATAACTAGATAGAGCAACTGTGTCCAAAGCCATCCATAAGAATCTACTGCTCTCTTGCACATCTATGAACGTAAGAGCCAGCTACTGAAAAATACAGTCAAAATTCAAATAAATAACAGTAGTTTGGAAAACTCATCCAACATACTTTGGATGAGGGTTAAAAATATTCCACAATTCTTTGAAATCCAAAAAAATTAGCTCTCTGACGTGTAAAAATAACTAATTATTTGTTGTTAAATTTAGTTCAGGTCTCTTTTCAATAATGCCTGATAAAGTCTGGTTAGTGCAACAAGTAGCTTTAAAAAAACAGACATGATTATCATATCAAATGCATTAGCTGTTGGGGAAAGATGATAGACTAATTTGACAAGTTCTTTGTTATTCTTCTTTCTTCAGGCTTCCTTTCTTTCACCAAGTGCCAATCATGCTCAGAACGTCCCATCCTCGGCAAACCAGTATTGAATTTGCACCGCGTCAGATTGTGAAAGCAATAATGATCTGAACCCAAACCTCAAAATAGCCAAATCGCAGGGCAAAAAAAAAAAAACACATTTCAGGTAAAAACACATTTCAGGTGAAGCAGCTTCAAGAAGCAATCAGCAGCTGAGCAATTACATCAAGTGAACTGATTAGATATTGATTGAGGGGAGCCAGACGCCTGACCAGAATTTGCAGGGCCTCAACACCCACAGTACAAATAATTATAATAACTCAAAGTGTAACTGCAAAAAAATTGGTTTGAACAAGATCTTATTTGTTTAAACCAAAAGAGTATGATGACATTAGTAGAGTGTCTTTATTGTCAGTCGACAGAAGCTCATCATTTTGTGCTGTACCCTATATATGCCGTTGTCATAGCAGCAACTTGTCATGTCACATGCGTCTCACCTTGAGTGAATGGAGAGATGCGGGACGTGTGCTGTTCACGGAAATCAGGAAGAGGGAAGCACAAAGTGCATTGCGTCAGCCTTACGAGCAGCTGGGGACTTTGTGCTTGTGTTTGCAAGTGGAGGGAATGGACCAGATTCAGTAGAGTAGCTGGTGTCTGCATAATGACCAACGGGGCTAAATCATCAAAGAGTTTTGCCATTAAGAATTTATTTTTCTTGTCTTTTCAGAAAGTTATTTCTGGGGTGGACAGATGCTATTTATCAGCATTGGCCTTGGCCACAAAGTTATTATCTGAATGTGTATAAATGTGCTGCTAACTTCAGGTAACAGAAATATAAAATCACTGAAACGTTCTTAATCCATCCTGCCATAGATTCTCCAAGACTTTCCATCATGAATTGAATGTCTAAGCTGCACATTCATGATGCATGATGTTTGACCACATCCTAAGGGTGCTTTCCGAGATTGAGATCTGGTGACTGTGGAAGACATTGGAGTAGACTGAGCTCATTGTAACATTATGATTAAAATCATGTGAGCTTTGTGACATGGTGCATTATCCCGCTGGAAGTAACAATGAGGAGATGGGTTCACTGAGGTCAGGACAGCACGGGCATGGTCAGCAACAATACTCAGACGGTATGTAGTGTTTAAACAATGCTGAATCTGTTATAAAAAAAAATTTCTTGGTCGCTTTCGTGCATTTCTCGAATCATCATCAAGATTTGCGAAATAGTACGTGCATTTCTCAAGACAATTCATACAAACAGCAAAACATGAGCTACAAAAGCCAGTTTCTTTCCAAAATTCTTAGTTCATCTCTCAAAAGTAGGTGTCTGTGTCAATGAACATGTCAGTTCCTACAGTGTGACAAGCCGTTCTTTCATTGTGTATGCAGAAGATAGTCAAATTGTTTTGTCATCTTGTCAATATAGCTGTGTACTCTGGATGGATGTTTTGTTGTTAGCTATCAGTAAAGTTTTGATGACAAGTATTCTAAATTGTAATTGTAAAAAGACAGCAGTGCAGAGTTCAATAGGGGGAAAAAAACTAAAGTAGAAATGGGAACACAAGAAAATCTCCTTAAGGAAAACAATGCATGCAGTGCTGTAATAATTACAGTGCAGTCTTCCAATAATTTCCATCTCCATGCTGAGAAAAATGGGGCTAAGGAGCGAGGAGCAGGATGAGAGGATGGTGACCCACATCAGCATCCTAATGTGGGTTGCAAACCATTGCCTGATTCTGCTGGAGTGGTGGAAACATATACGTCCTGGGTCTATTCTGCCTCTTCCTCTGATTTGCCTACTATCTCCTCTGTCACATCCTCACTCATTTTCCCTTTCTTCTTCTTTTTCTTGCTGGGAGTTGTGCCATCCAAATCCTTGTCCACTGTTAGGAATGTAACATTGTGTTGTGATATGGCTAGGTATTCTGTATACTGCTAGTTAATGATTTATGAGATGCATCTTTGAGCTTTTTCAGATAGCATATTGATTATGGGTGGAGCCAATTTGTTATTGTCCAGTTTTTGTGAGAATGTGTGATTTGTAACCTCTGTTTCCTGCTCATAGCTGCAAGAGCGGCACATGGTGTGGCTATAAGCCTCTCTGCTTCAGACTGGTATATTGTTCTTCTCTTTTTAAATCCAATAAATCAGCATGTATGAACATCCAGCTGACCACTAACTTCTGGAATATAACCTGCCTAAACAGTTGAAGTTTCTGCTATGTGATTGGTTGATTTGATTTCAGTTTTCACAAACAATTGAAAGGCTGTGTCTCATAATGCTCCTGATGACAACAAGATATTGTTTAACTATAAAGTACAATTAGAAATGTATATTTCTACCTTCTGGATGGTCCAGGCATGTGTGTTTTGTTTTCTATGTTAGCATCAGCTTCAGTTATTCAATTAATGGATATTTGAGCAGACATAAACAGCCACTTTTAATTCTCCTTGCAGTTTCATGTTGTGAATCTGTATTATCTATAAGTGTGAGTTTGCTTGTTTTGCTACAAATCGCTTGGACGGCTTATTGAGAATGTTGTTTGACATATACTGTCCAACCCTTTCCAAAAGAAGGGCCTGTTAAGCAAATGCATGAGGTAATGAAGCCTTTTGCAACGACTATAAGCCATTTTGTAGTGGTTTGCATCTTCCAGGTGGATCTCTGCAATCTGCCTGTCTCCTGAAGAGTGGGACAAAATTTCTTTCCGCTCTGCTTCCTGAACAAGTCTATGTCTCTCTAGTGTTTGGAGAATGATAAAGACCGGTGTGTGTGTGTGTGTGTGTGTGTGTGTGGGGGGGTGTGTGTGTGTGTGTGTGCATGCGGGTGCATGCGTGTGTTTGCACAAGTTTGAGCCTGCCGAGGGGGGTGGCAGAGGCACGACAGGTTTCCATGACAACAACTTTTATTTGCTCTCGTCAATGGCGTTGGTGAGGGACAGACAGACAGACAGACAGACAGACAGATAGATAGATAGATAGATAGATAGATAGATAGATAGATAGATAGATAGATAGATAGATAGATAGATAGATAGATAGATAGATAGATAGATAGATAGATAGATAGATAGATAGATAGATAGATTAGGAAGCAACGGTTCAATGGGCAGAGACAGGGAGGCAGCTGAGTTGCATTGCTTCTGGTTTGCTGTGTTTTGAACCCAACGTCCCTTTGTATAGACACAATCAGAACCTTGCAGGTAGTCATGCAGAAATACTGGGGGATCCTTCTGAAATATTTGTCTTCTAGCTTCTTAAGAGCATGCGAAACAATGGGAATCTTTCACGTCTAAATCATGCCTGCGTTTGTCCATGTGAATGCATACCTTTGACAGTTCTTATCAAAATAATTTGCCACACATTGACAAACGGAGGGGGGAAAAAAAATCAAGTTCATTTTTTTTTTTTTGGAGGTATGAAATAGAGCTAAAAATATGAAATGCAAGGCCTCAAGTGGAAAACAGTTCAAAGACGTGTGAGTGAAACTTCTTGTTGACCTTGTTTAGTTTTGATGCTGAAGCCACACGAGTTTGACGCCCACCTTGAGCAGTAGTCGGGTGGCTCCAAAACACAGTTGGTTTGCATCTGCAGCACGCACACACACGCACACACACACACACACACACACACACACATATACGCAAATGAGCAGAATGCATTGACTTTCACGCTCATGAGTGTGCATAATTGCAGAAACATGGCAAGAAAGAGGGTGTTTGTTTCAAGAACATAAGATGTAGAATGTGTCCTCAATAACTTACCAGCTTCAAATAGCCCAGGGTTACAATTTCAGAACAGCTAGCGTATGGTTTTATTTCCGCTAAGTGGTCTGCACCTGTACTGTAATCAAAAAAAAGAAGAAAAAAAATAAATAACACCTCCATTTTGAGTGTTTCAAATTGCTTTGCAGTGCTTTTAAGAGTTCCTGCTTGGGTGTTTTTCAAACTTAACATGCATGTCATAATTATTTATACACTGAAAAAATAATGCAACAGAAAAAAAATCCAATTTTTACCACAAATCATGCAGAGCAGCAAAATGCATTATTTGTAACACAAACATTGAAATAAAAAAGATGAAGCAGAAAATTCCAGCATTTGACACAATTTTACATTTAAGAGTACAAATTTATTGACGCCTCACCCCATTTGAAAGAGGTATGATTAAAAATATATATATTTTGAACACATTTGTTATTTCTTTTAGGAAAATTCAACCTTGAATTTCAGGACATTTTTCGGGTAAAAAAAAAAAATAATAACTTTTTTTTTTTTTTTGCAATTTAACTGTGGCACAATTATTGCTGCACTCACTGTTTATTATGTTCAAGCTTCCTTTTTGCCACTCCTTTAACCACTCACAAGGTTAGCATGCAAAAACATTTTTGTGCAATCTCTCTTTTAGATTATGTCCACAACATGACAGGTCCTTACAATGGGAATTGAATCCTTTGTATTGCTACTAAAACATCTAAGCTAAGTCTCTTTTTACCAAAAGCATACTGTCCTTTTGGATTTCAACAGACTCTACATATTTGTATTTGTGAAGACATAAATTGCTGTTTCCTTGCACTTTGCATCCTGTTATTGCATAAGTATTACGCAGTAGCAAGTGGTTATTGTGCATAATTAGTAGTAATTATATTAATTTCAGTTTCAAATTTCTGCAAAATAAGGTGAAAAATAATGTGTAAAATATATACTATTACTTATCTTACCCAGATATTATTAAAGCTGAACCACCTTCATCTTTCATCCTTTGCAAAGTGGACTCAGTCAACCAAAACAGCCTGCATTGGCTATTTATCCACCCTGCACACACCCTTAGAAGTCCACTGTCACAGACACAAAAATCAGAAAAACTCATAGTGTACACAGCCGCCGCATTCATTCTTTATTACTCTATTGCTCGGAGCACTATTTTATTCTCTCGACAACAATTTGGGCCGTGCACAATCACACATGTGCACGCCAGTAGACTGTGTATCTGTTGCCGGGGAATGACTCACCTCCTCCACCTGGAGTAGAGCCAAGCCTCTCTCGCCTCCTCCCCCTTCATCTGTGTGAGCCCTTCACTTCACTCACTCCGGCTCCTCTATGGAAGCATTTCAATCATTCAAATTAGCTTTAATCACAGCCAAAGGCAGAGAGTGGGAATGGCAGCGCGTCACTCTACATACTTGAGAACACTTAATACATTGATTTTATATTGAGCATGCTGTGTTTCAAAAAAAGGGAGCAGGGGGAGGAAATAAATAATGCCATCCAGACCAGGTCTTTTCTTTATGCTTTTCTTCTTTCTTTCTTTTTTTTTTTTCCTTCACACTACCATGCATGTTTCCTGGACAAAGGATGGAAGCGAGGATGAAGGGGCTGGGGCTTTATAATGAGTAGCGCTAAGACTCCTTTCAGTCTTCAGGGTTGACATGTGAGAAGCGGCGCATCAGTAGCACCAGCTGCAGTCCTCACATAATGACACAAATTATTGGCTTGTTAATGGGCAGCTTAGCCTTGAGTGTTCAGCCCTGCATTGCCATTGTAGAGGAGAGAACTCAAGATCAATCCCTGCCTCCTTGGACATGCTGTAAAACACAGGGATGCATCTAAAGGACATCTTATCCACATCGCAGTGTCTCCCCGTCTCTTTCTAATCCATACTGGCCCCCGGAGACTCATATTAGGAGACTCCTCCGCTCGCCCCTCCCACACCTTTTCCCTCCTCCACACACACACACACACACACACACCCCAACCTACACACGTGCACACACACACCACCCCCAGAACCGCTATCTGTCCACCTCCACAGTCAGCTTGTGGACAAACCCGGAATAACAATGTGATCTTGCCTCTTAAAGGTACACAAACAGCTTTAGTATAATTTTGTTGTTTGGGATTTGCGGCATAAAGTAAAAAAAAAATATATATATATATATATATATTCACAGTATATTCACAGTATATATATATTCACAGTACTCATACTGAGTATAGAAGTGTCTCTCAAGTATGTTCACCTTACAAATGGAGAGCAGTTTTTGAAAATTAGCAGAGATATTAAAAAGTACAAAGATTTATATATGTTGAACAAAATAGCCATTTGAGGCAAACAATGCAGGCTTCATCATCGCATTAAAGCCTCTGCAAAGCGGCAGCCTTGGAATACCAATCAGAATCAAACAGGGAGTCAAGTGCAGGACACAGCACTTATAGGATGCAGTCAATGAAGCTCTCAGGGAGGGTATTGGCCCACACTCAAATTTGCATGAGGAAGCCCAGCACTAGTCTTGCTTATAGTGCCCCCTTCAGTCACACCAGTGAAAATAATGAAAAAAACAAACTAAGAATATTCAGTGGCAACATGTTGATTAAATGTTGCACTAAATACTTGATCATTTTACACACCGGTTGCTTCAGGTTAATTGAATCTCACAAGGCAAAAGAACACATGCATGTGAACAAATAAGGCAGTTTTAAAAAAAACCTAAATCGGCACAGACCAATTAGTTTAATGCATTCTCTTCGAATAAGCTCTGCAAGGATATTTTGCAGGCACTCACCTGACTAAAGCTGTCAGTGAAGCTTGACAGGCCGAAGCCTGCCACAATGGAAAACTGTGGTGTTGCACAGGAAGCCGTGAGGTGAGCTTGTGTAGGAGGTGCTGAGGTAAAAAGAGGGGTAGCTCAGAAGTTAGAGAGTGCTTACTGCAGCACTATATGCTGCTATTTTTAACCCCAGTGTGGTCTTTAGCTTTCTAATGTTAATTACCTGCAGACAAACATGCTTTGTTTTTCAAATCGGCCATGTGAAAACTTCTGCAAACTTAATCTGTGTAACATTTGCAGTAAATTCACTTCAAACAAGTGTGAATTTTATTTTGGATTGCTTTCCTCTAATGCACAATTATTAGAACATGAATTAAATGAAAGCCAATTGAGAGCACAGTCCTGTTTGTGTCATGGTTCAGAAAAGTTTATGTTACAGTATGTACATTTTTGCAAAAACATTTTTGTCATTTTAACTTAATTTTAAATTATTTTGAGTTCAAACTCAGCATTTTAGTGCAAACACCTTTGGAGACCTAATTCCAAGGAGTTCAGTCTCCAAACTTAGACACTCCAAACACAAATCTATGTCTCAGTATTCATTCTTGTCTGGGAGATTCAATAACCTTCCCTGTTCGGGCAACCAGATTTTCAGTAGTGCATTATTGGTTTGGTATTTCAAATTATGGATTTAATGTTGCTCTTAGGGATTTGGAAACAAACTGTTATCTTTATCTCAGAGTTTTTTGCTTCTCTGTACACAGAACAGATAAGAACAAAGGTGTAGGATGCTTTAGAAGTAAGCCTTAACCCGTAACAATCAGAACTTGTTAATTTAAGCATTTCCTTCTCATCATGAAAATTATGGATGAGCCTCAGACAGCATTTCAGTTGCACTTCAACAACTCTGTGCAGACTTCAACAAGTCTGCACAGAAGCCTCTGTGCAGACTTCCAAACACAAATATTGTGTAAGGAATTAGACTGCCGCCTAGTGCACAACAGGAGCACTACATCAAGACAAACAAATGAAGGACGGTGTAGTGTAATTTACACTAGATTTTTTTCTTCTGACAAGGGTTATAAATTACTTGGATACAAATAAAATAAAATCACAAAATTGTTTCATACATTAAAAGAAGCAAAAAACATTCCTATTGATATCTAATTCTTGCAGTGAATGTTCTTGTAAATAGCTGGTAGACAGTGAATGATAAATATAAATGCAAGAACATAGTCATCTGAACACAACGTTGATGGTTTTGGCAATGTCTTAACAAAGAAGGCCTATAGCAATACCTTAGTTGAAGTTAGCATCTATTTACCACTGACCATTCATTATAAAAGTAATATGTTTTGTGTAAGAGAGGTAGCTAAAGTTATCTAGAGCATTTCCCTGTAATATTCTAACCACAGAACCTCTTGAATTACTGGTGAATTATCATAATCTAGAAGCTTTCAGAAAGTACAATATACAGTGTCATTTATTTATAGAAAATATAAAACATTCTAAATTGATGAGTTAAATAGTTCAAATTACAGCAAAGAAAAAAAAATACGTGATACTAAAGTTAACACTGACTCTAACTCTACTTAGATGAGCAAATCTTTGCATACATATAGGCATAACAGAAAATTCTGTATTACAGAAGAATTAAAAGCAGAAAGAAGAGGAGCTTGCCTTGGATAAGGAAAGATATTAGATATTCTCCAATAGTTTTCAATATACCCATGTGGACTGCATTTACTCCAGATGGCAAACATTATATTTGACTTGTGAACATGTTTAATGAGTGGTGTTATGAATATAACAGAATCTGTAGCAGGCTGTTCTGCAAGGGACCCAAATAACTTCCAGATTTGTTTTAGATTAATAGTGAAAATTTTATGTCAAATCAATTATATATCAAATATAGAGGCCAGTACTGATTCAACACAGGTCAAAAGAGTTGTCAGCAAAGGTCAGAAATTATTGAAAGTATTAATGCTTGATTTCCTTGAGTGTCATGTAGGACAGTGGCAGAAAAGTCACAACGTACATGGAGGCTTAAGTCTTTAAAGCAACTGACCCCAATACGATTCTTGGACCCGGGCCTATTACTGCATGTCCCCTTTTTGTCTGCCAATCTCCCTGTCTAAGGGCAAAGACGCCCAGTGGCTAGAAAAGAAACAACCTTTACTTAAATGTGTTGAACAGATGAACCTGTATGAGGGAATTTTTCTGCCATAATTTGTGCAAAACTTGTAGTATTTGTACTCAAACCTTTCTCCTCGCACTCTTTCAGAACTCTCTGCTCGTTTTTTCATAATGTTTTACGAAACATTAGAAGTGTCCGAATTCAAAGGCTTCATCCTTCTAAAGTTGGGTTTGTAGGCCGATTATGTCATAGCGCAGCGACAAGGCCTGTCCAAATTCCTTCACGGCCCACCATATCCCATGATTCATTGCGGGTCAGAGTTGGCAATCATGGTGTAAGAAAGTAATGAAAGATGCAAGTAAATTTGTATGCATCACTTTTTAATTGACACACAATTTACTCTAAAAAAATTTTAGGTGAGAATGTATCAGTTTAAAATAAGAATAGACAAAATAAGATAATTTGAAAACCCATGTCGCTTTTCACGAATGAGTGCAAGATAAACACAGATATAATTAAGCGCAGTTAATTTATGCTGTATTGAAATATACAACATACATTTCCTGAAGATTGTATTTGAAAATGAATAAATCACTTCTTTTACTATTTGTTGTAGAAATGTCCTACACATTTTATAATATTGTATAGTAATATTAATTTATTATTATTATTATTATTATTTGAACAGCTTTCTCAACAGAACGTGATGAAGAGTTTAAAAAAATAGAAATGTAAGTAAATGTCAGTATAAAACAAAGCACTTGTGATATTTTGGTATTTTTAGAGGAGTAACTAAACTTATCTAATTCTTTGCCAGAAATGTTAAGCAAGACATGTTGCTTTATACTAATTTGCCCTTTTGATTTAGGGACCAAGAAGCAGACGGGAAAATTAATCTCCCTCAGGGGCCAAAATGACCACATGTACACTGGGGCCAAAGATTCTGCTACAGTAGCCCAGAGGTAAAATAATTCTCGTGTGTATAATGTGTTGGTTAAAGAAAACACATTGTCTAGAATTTCATTATTCTGTTAAAGGGGATATATTATGCTTCCTTTGAAGCAAGTTACAATGGGTCGAGGTGCAATACAAAACATATTCATTACATTCTCTGCACAAAAATCATTCTTAAGAGAATGAGATTCCTGAGTTTTGCATATTTAAATTTTTCAGTATCAGCTGTTTTATTGCTCTTTCATCTTTATCCAAATAAGCTGTTAATGTCTGCATCCCCAGCCAACTCAATGTTTACACCGGTGACACCCAAAGTCAGTCCTGGACGGCCGGCGTCCTGCATGTTTTAGTTCTCTTCCTGGTTTAACCCACCTGGATCAAATGATGGCTCATTGGAAGGCCTAAGAAGAACATTGACATAATGAAAAGGTTGTTACTACCACCAGGGAGAGAACTAGAATATGCAGGATGCCAGCCTTTAAGGACCGGCTTTGGGCACCACTGGTTTACACTCTCGTTTTATAACGTGAAAATGGCTACAAACAGATGCACAATGGTACTACCGGATATTTTTGAAATGGCTCATTTTCCAGACACCAAAAACATTAACTTATTTCCAGAAAAAGGCTGAATGTTTTTGGGGGTTTTTTCTTGCACAAACTTGCAAGAAAAAGTGAAGTTTGCATAACAAATCATTTATAAAAGACAAAAAAAAAAACGGATCTATAAAAAAGCAATACATTGGACAAATGTGTTTCAGACCTGCTTACTTTCGTGGACAAGCTTTAAATCCGAATGCCAGCTCAGAAGCAGCTTGGAAAGTGCAAAATGTTGTTGAGCAAACATATAAAATGTGACTATACATTACTAGTGTACCGGGCAGCATGATGAAATTGCTTCTCATTATACATAGGACAAGATACCTTAGAATCTTTTTAGAAACCGGGTATATTTTAACGTGAGACAGTCTGCATGGGGCCTTATTTTTGCATGTTCCACTATGATAAAGAGGAAGAGATGGTGTAAGATTTTTGTGACAACAGATCTACCAACAGCTGATAAATTAAAAACTTACACATGTAAATTCTAAGAATTTGCATGTGTAAGTTATATTTATTATATGTATATAATGTGGTACATATAATGTAAGTATTATATAAAATATTCAAGTCATGGTTTAAACCGCACTGAGCTTGTTCTTACTTTCAACTCTTACAAGACCGGGACTAAAATATAAATAAAGAGAGCAAATGTGGTTTACTGGCAAAAATACACTGTTATTTTCCCACAGGGAGATTATTAGGCTTATTTTGCCTGTACTGCAATAAACTTGTTTTTTTCTTTTAGAAATTTCTTTGTTCTTTATGGCATAGATTCTGCAAAGTGTCAGAAACACTTTATCTAAGAGATTCTGACCCACATTGACATGAAGGGTAAAAACACTCCAGATAAGTAATAGAATATCAGGCCTTGTTTTAAGAAGTGTTGAGAGTTAAAACACATTTTTCAGTATCAACAGGTCTTCTGTGAGGGCTGAGTGGCTGCTTTCTATACTTGAGGTCAAGCCAGTGGTTTCCTCGGCATTTAGTAGTTTTTTTTCTGGCCCCCACTGCCATACCTGTCTGTCATCATCATCCAACTAAAGAGATCATTCCAGGTATAATCTCAGTGTCAGTTTTTTAAACATGGTGAACATTAGGCACATTAAGGTGCTAGTATCTTATTAGAAAGGACTACTTTAGAACTTATGGGTTATCTTATCAGATTGGTGTTTCTGCTCTACATCTCACACTTTTCCTTTTGTGAGAAAGAATTTTCTACAAGTCCCATTTCATTTATACTTCTGAAAATGTCCTGGCAATGTTTGCTTGGCCTATTACTGAATGTCGTCCCTTGGATCTCTTGATAAGCATTTGGCATCTGCTTCTGCATTTGCGATAACATACTTTGTCTGAGACATTGGTTTTAAAGATCCCAACATTTTGGGTTAATTTTCTATTTTACTAGATGCCTTGGTTTTGTTCTGTCGAGCACTTGCCTTTTATACACAAGCGATTATAGCCAGGTGCCTGATTTCCATTTCTAGTCTCACTGGCGATCGTGACATAAAAAACAAAAACAAGCAAAGAACAGACAAGTGTCTGCATATGGCTCTGATGTAAAAATGAACTCAGAGCCCAACCTCAGGCCTCAGGATCGCATCAGACACTGTGATGAGCACATGTGAGTTTTTAGTAAAAATATAAATCCCATGATTTTGTTGTAGGTGCACAAAACACACTGAAACTGCTTTTATTTTGAAGACTTTCTAAACATAACTGGCACACTTTTGCACCTCATCAGATGTTATTTGTTAAAAGATGTTCATAAACTTATATATATATATATATATATATATATATATATATATATATATATTATTTTTTTATTTTTTATTTATTTATTTTTCTGAAATTGACCACACTGTGTATTTTAGCTTGTGGAGAGGATCCAGAGGTAATAGTTCAAACAGTAATTTAAGAATTACTATTTGAACAGTCCTTATGAAAGTAAACATGGGGAAAAGAATCTGACTAATGCAAAGCAGGCGTGTGCATCACTTTGAAAGTAACAGAGATGCATGTTACTCTCCACTCTTCCGGAGATGCAGCAATCTCACAATGTTCACAATGTTTAATGTCTCACAGAATTGCAAGATATAGGAAGAAATTGGAATCCTAAAAGAAAAAAAAAAGTTAATAATGCTATGAAAATATTGAAATCTAATCAGCCCTCTTTGGAATTTGCATGACAGAATAACATGTCATGCAGAATGTTAAAAAAATGTTACGAGACAAGACAAGCCTGTTCTACAACTAATTTGACACATTTGCAGCGTATTTACTTGACAATGTTGGAAACTTTTATGTATCACAAAATTGGGCATTGAGAAATGCTTCAGTGTAGCTTCTTAATAAAGCAATCAGACCTTAGCAGCTTTTATTTCTATGATCTAATAAGCCCTTTGTACTAATTGTCCTCGTTAATTTATCTGCAAGTTTGCATAAAATGGTTGCATGATGGAAGCGGCCTAAAGATAAAAATCCATTCTGATAGTTCTCAGAAACATGCCTTCCTGTTTTTTTCATTTTTATCAGATTTATTGAAGGATCTGTATGCCACAAAACCTTCATGTCATCTGTGTATCCTTATCAAAGTGATGAGTGCAGAGAGACTTTCATAAAGAGGCTTACAGAGTTGTCTACAACTAAACCAGTACTCTGCTCCTATTGAAGTTGAAACATGAGGGTGATCAGCTTGCCTTCTCTCAAAAAGACAACCTGATCACTGAATGATGATCGCTGATTAAAAGTTCAAAATTCACCTGCTTTAAAACGGATGGTCTCTTATCTTTCAGCACAAACCAAGATCAGAGGTTTCAGACATGTCAACTGCTACTGTAGCAACGTATCTTTTGTTGCAAACTGCATTATGTCTTCTAGTCAAAAGGCTTTCAGCTTGCCTTTTTTTCACTGCAGAAAACATTTTGGTCTTGTTCCCTGACTGAATGCACCCCAGCTGTTTTGGGGTGCATTCAGACAAAATCATCTGACGTGAAAGAAAAATGTCTGCTTCAAAGTTTGAATTCTGTCAGACATATTTTTTGGAGTCAATTTGTTGCTGCAGCAACAAATGGATGATGATTGCGCTGTGTTGCCCACCCAGGAGAGTTTCTAAAGGTTTTTCTTTTTCCCTTTCTCTGTGTTTTCAAAGTTGGGCTGTAATGACAAAAGAATTAAGTCTCACTACTTCTTGTTCATTTACTGTAGGACTCGTGATTCTGACCTTTGGGATTTTATTCTCCCTCATCAGCAAATCAAGCAGTCATGAAACATTACATTGTACATTGTGATAAAAATTTATTTTAAGGTTTTTATATTCCAGACTCACTGGGACTTAAATATATAAACATTCTGCATTTAAATTAACTCTGATTGTAGTAACCCTTTGGGATTGCTATTCTATTGGCAATCACTTCAAATTTAGGTTGACAGTGTTTTACTCACAATGAGACTATTTATTATCAGAAAGTCCTTAAAACAGAACCACTGCATGTGTTTTAGATAAAGAACATGCTAAAAAGATGCGCCTACTAAATGAAATAGGAAAAACTGTATTTCTGATATGATTACAGTTATTAGTATCTGATCTTAGACTGTTACTTTTAGGGGACAAAAGTTGTGAAATATGCCACCATGTCCCAGGAAATTGTCTGTTTTTTAACGTAAAGACTTTAAATGATTCAAACAGAAACAATGCAGAATTTCAGGTTCTGCTGTCTGTGCAGAATTCGAAAAGCTCAAAGTTACCGAGTGGCACGTTTTCATGACATGACAGTGGTGCAAAGCCACATCATTTGCATTGGCAGCCTAATCGTCACCCCCTGAAACAAGCATATAAAAAGGGATGTTTTCAGAGCTGTTGCCTCTTCTCTCCAGCAGTTCACCCTATCTGTGACCCCATCATGCTCATCTTCTGCAACCTCGCTGCGCTGATGCTTCTGCTGGCTTTTCAAAGTCCAGGTGAGTCTCTACCACAGTCTGTAAATATTAATTGCGTCAACGTTTTATTGTCCATGTTTAATCTTTGTTACATGTGTTTTTATATACGTATATATTTCTTGGTTTTTAAAATCAGAGAGGAACATTTCTTAAGATTTATTTATCTTTTCAGCAACTTAATTAATTTTATGGTGTTAATAGTCATGCCATTATCATCACCATTAACTTTGTATTTTACCAAAAACAAGTTCATGCAGGGAAAATCATTGGAGGCCATGAGGTTAATCCACTCAGACGGTCGTATATGGTGTTTCTACGGCTGGTGAATAAGGCTGGAGAATTGAAAGGCTGTGGTGGATTCCTGATCAGAGAAGATTTTGTGATGACTGCAGCTCACTGCCAGGCCAAGTCAGTGTGACATGATCATACATTTCATTAAAATGAATGCTTGTAGACAGATAATAATTTAAAAAAACTAACAAAAAAAATTACTTTCCCTCCATTTCTGTTTACTAGGAATCATGGGTCCTACGAAGTTTTTTATGGGTTTGACAACAACAGTGAAAACCATAAAAAAGTGTCTGTGAAGAGAGATTTTCCACATGATCGCTACAATGTTAGTGATTACACAAATGACATAATGCTGCTGAAGGTATAATTTATATTTAACTGAAAATATTTTAACAAATTGGAGAACATGTTCTTTATATCTGTTTTAATATGTTTTCACATGTACAAAATAATTTGTTTAAAAAAAATACAGACTGCGCATGTCACTCGTTTTTTATTGTTTAATACCTATCTCGAATTTTTCCTTCAGTTGTCCCACAATGTGAGCTCGACCCACCATATCAAACATATTGAGCCGGCAAACGAGGAAGGCAACTCACTGCCAAAGCCGTGCTCGGTCTGCGGTTGGGAACTGCACTCATCTACAAACTTGCCTTCGAAACTGTTGGAAGTCAATGTCGTACTTGTTAAAAATCAAGATTGTGTCAAAGAAAGTGCTTACTGCTCCGAAGGAAAAACAGGAACAAGCAAGGTCATTTTTTTGTTTTTATTTTTTTTTTCGTTATTTTTAACTAAAGAAAAAATTTGTCACACAAAATAAAATATTAATTGCAATGTTTGTCTTATTCACTCCCAACACTCTGTGTATGTGCTTACAGGGCGACTCCGGAGGTCCATTAATCTGCCATGGAATGGCATATGGAGTGGTGTCAGCAAGCAAAGAGAACAATGATTCCACTTTGTATAAGTACACAAACGTACCTGACACCATTGACTGGATCAATAATATCCTGAAGGACAACTGAAACCGCATCTAAGCCTCATATCACCTTGATCAAATCAACTGACAATAAAAACATTTTTAGTGCAGAAGTAATGCTCTGATCATTTGTTTTATTTGGTTAAGTTTGTTGGTGTTATAATTCTGAATTTTATACTAAGATCACCTGTTTTTAAAGTGCATGCTCTGATCATTATAGTAAATGCTGAATGAGTAGTTGATACAGTATGTTTGAGAGAAATGTTGGCATTATACTAAGCAATTTAGATGTTTGCTGCCAATACAAGCCTTAAGGAGAATATTGCTTTGTTCATGGTATTTAGATAGATGCTTGATCTTTTATAGATTGATGTGCTTAATTTCAAAAGAAAAATAAAATACTGATTTCTCACTATGTGCAGTGTGTTTGTCGTCTTTTAACAAGGGTATGCACAAATGCATATAAACTAAAAACAGATCAGGATTAACAATGCTTTGGGTAAATGGGGATTTTTTTTTTGACTTCATTAAAAAAAACACACACATAAGTTGTGGTTAACAGAAAGCCCAACCAAACCACGAGCTGCTGCAAGTGGTCTGTGTGAGAATAAACCCAAAGCAAACAAGAAAGAAAGACAGACATGTAAATGAAGTAACTTTTCAGATAACCAATTCCTTTGGTAAGAAAGTGACCTTTTTCCTCTGAAGGCAATAAAAAAATAAAAAAAAACTTTTCCAAATATTTTTGTTTCTCAAAACTTTACAACAATCAACAATTGTCATCAGAAATGTTTTTTTTTTTCTAAATTACTTAGGTTAACTGCCTAAGTACTTTCTGATACCAACTCTCAATCTGATACTAAAACACTTCAAAGGCATACAGCGTTTACACTGGCATACAGCTAACAAACCAGTTTATAAAAACCAAAGCCACGGATGTTTTTGCACCTCAGAAGTCCTGCAATTCAGAAAAGAATTAGCTTTCATCATGTTCATCCAGTGATAAGCATCATCATAAGTAGAGGTACAAGAAAATCAATTCATTCTCTTGACTTTTGTGTAGTTTGTTTTCTGCATGTTTTCAACATTTTTATGTTCAAAATTGCTCAATTTGCACGTTGCCTGTTTAAACAGATGAAAGGAGTGCGGGCTGAACTGCGCCACCTCATCTCTGGTTGTGCCGTGTCAAACACTGAGTGATTCAGACAATTGGCCCAATGCGGTCTCTCTTTACACACGTGACCAAAATTGTTCTGTTAATGAAGAATACATTAATATTGATCACTGAAATAACTTGAAACTGAAAAAGGCGAATAATAAATAAGAAGTTTCTGAAAATTATCTCAATACGCCAACTATTGGAAAAGTAGTTGGTATATTATTGTAAAACATTTTTTGTACATAAACATGCTCAGAAGAACACTTTTTGTCATTCCTTTGTGTTTGTTGTTGAAAGTTTTGAAAAAGGTAAGGTAGATGTACCCAGGTGCTTTTAATTTTTCACAGAGTTTAATTCACTAAAGTTTTCTATGTATGTGCAAATTATGTGGGTATTTGCTGACATCTGTTTAGAAACATGAACTTGAATTAGAAAACCAAATATTTTTCTTGTAAAGCACCATGACTTCACAATAGGCTTCTGCGTGTGTGCAACTCTGTTTACAGCTCAGAGTTGTTGTTTTTTTTTTTCTCTGGGTGCTTGAAGACGTTGACTCTCCGCAAATAATACATTCAGCAAACATTGCTGATGGCTATCAGGATCTGCTTCCTTTTCTTGACTTGCACAATGCTACAGAAGCATATTTCCCACCGGTTAGTTCGCAGTGGGGTGACTTTATTTGTTTTTTTTTTTTTTTTTACTTTTTCTACATGTAAAATGTAGAAAAAAGTTTTCATTTTTTGTTTCTCTGTTAGTTTGTCTGGGAACTCTTTAGCAAGTATGGATTATTATGCATTTCAATATATTACTTACTTTATTAGCTCAGCGAAAATAATTTATAATACTTCTGTTAGTTTTTTAAATTACTGAATATTTTAGCACAAAAATACATGAAAGATCTGCTATTGTTGTATCAGCCTTCCAAACCTCTCAGATCTTCTGGTTCTGGTCTGCTCAGCATCCCCATAACCAAACATGGAGGAGCAGCATTCAGCTTCTATGCACCACAAATCTGGAACACACTGCCTGATTTAAAACAGCCTTTAAATCAAAGCTGAAAAACACATGTTTGAGTTGCAAAGCCTGGACAAAACCTCAACAGACAATGTGCTCAGTGAATGTCTCAGACAATGGGGAACAGAAGTTGAGGTGCTGGAGGTACCATCATGGGAGGACAAACCCCTACATGGGATGTAACTGAATAACTGAAGTGGCTGATATCAGAAAGTCCTACCAATGGCTGGAAAAAGCTGGACTCAAGGACAGCACAGAGGCCCTCATCCTGGCCGCCCAGGAACAGGCCCTAAACACCAGAGCAATAGAGGCCCAGATCTACCACACCAGACAAGACCCAAGGTGTAGGTTGTGCAAGGAGGCCCCTGAGACAGTCCAGCACATAACAACAGGGTGCAAGATACTGGCAGGGAAAGAGTACATGGAACGACATAACCAAGTGGCAGGCATAGTGTACAGAAACATCTGTGCAGAATATGGACTGGAAGCCCCGAGATCAAAGTGGGGAACACCCCCAAAGGTGGTGGAGAATGGCCGAGCTAAGATCCTGTGGGACTTCCAGATCCAGACAGACAAAATGGTAAGGTCGAACCAACCGGACATTGTCATAGTGGATAAGCAACAGAGGAAAGCCGTCGTGGTGGATGTAGCAATACTGAGTGACTGCAACATCAGGAAAAAGGAGCACGAGAAACTGGAGAAATACCAGGGCCTCAGGGAGGAACTGGAGAGGGCCAGGAAGGTGAGAAGGCACTGTGGTGCCTGTGGTCATCAGGGCCCTCGGGGCAGTCACCCCCAAACTGGAGCAGTGGCTACAACAGATCCCAGGAACAACATTAGACATCTCAGTCCAGAAATGTGCAGTTCTAGGCACAGCAAAGATACTGCGCAGAACCCTCAAGCTCCCAGGCCTCTGGTAGAGGACCCAAGCTCAGAGGATAAGAACCACCCGCGGTGGGTGAGAAGGGAATTTTACATATACTACATATATATCACAGACCAACGGACCACCAGAGTCTCCCTGTAAGCACAATCTGTACCTGTATCTTTTTGTTCTACTGGAAAAAAATAAAAATAACAGGAGACAGAGACTTAGTTCACCTGGCCCTATGTGACCTTCAGAGCAGTACACTATTTCCTGAGTTTATACCTTTTTTTTAGTGTTACTTTGCTTCCATGAATGTTAGTGACAGAAATGTGGTTGCTGCCCTCTGCTGTGCTCTGTGATATAAAGGAGTTTAACATTTCAAAAAAAAAATTTAAGTTGCTAATATCTTGTTTGATAAATTTCTGTTATTCTAAAATGATCTCTCCTGGGCAGCGTACTCTTTAAGCTTAAGCTTAAAAGTAATGAAAAAGGGTCAAAAGACAAAGATGTAGTTGAATATTGGGATTATGAAGTCAGGGGTGCATAGATCTTTAAAAACAATATATTGATCTTCTATTCGTGTTTTTTTTTTTTTAACAAGTTAAATAATTTAGATGTATAGCCTTGATTTAGATTACGTTGTGTTCACAACTTTAAGACATTAAGTTGAATTATGTTATTGGTTTGATCATGAGAAATGCAAAACTACCACTTGGTGGCGCTAAAGACAAGTTGCTGATGTTACACAGCTGAGATTTCTTTTCCCTCCCTTTATACAATTATCTATAATTATTCCCGTGTTACTCATATATCATATTTATTTTAAAGAAAACTTTTTTGATTTATCAACACATTTTTTCTGAGAGGAAGTGATTTAATTTATTTGGAACAGCACATCCAGAATCCTCTTGGCAAATGAAGACGGAAATATGTTATATGGTCAAGAAGAGCAAGGAGGATCAATCTTCTCCACAACATTAATTTTATCCCTCAAGGTATTGATGCTCAAGAAATGTTTTTGTGAAACAAAATTAATTATCTACAATATTTAAGATTACATCTAGGCATATATAAAATAGTCTGAGTTGTCTAAGCTGTTTTTCTACTCCTCCCTCCTATCCAGCTGCACCTGGTAACTCATAGTCTGATAAGAATAGTTCTCCTTTGTGTAGGAAAAAAGAGAGGACCAAGGCCAGCTGCCTGGAAGGAAAGAGATAACAATTAGTTAGCGCACCCCCACTATGGGAACGGGATGAGATCCTCAACTTATCTTATTAGCCTTGGAGGAAGCTAGGTAAAGGTCGCCTCCCCCTCAGGGCTGTCTATTTGGTTCAGAGTACCTCTGTTTATGTTATGTGTCCTAATTTGGTAATGGGCATTTGAAATGACTCCCACTTCCTGTGCGCCAAAGAACTGTATATGATTCTGTGATTGTTTCAGCCTCCCCAGAACACACCTAGAGTTTGCTATGATTTTATCTGTGTCGTTTTTGTTCTTTGCACTTTTGCTGTCTCAGTCTCATCTCTGGAAAATCTGTGAATTTCAACATTTTTTAAACTGTTTCTATGCTTTTTAATTGCTGGAACATTTTAACACTAGCTTCTGTTTGACAGTACTCCTCCCTGCTCCACTTTACACATCTGGGAGAAGAGTTGTCAGACCCATCAACCTGGAAGTTCAGAAGGTTTCATTGATATCCAGTCTGTAAGTCAATTTTCATCTCTGAATCATGCTCAAATTGACACTGTTTAAATAACTTCATCACAGTCAGTGTGTTAAACTAGGATCAATCAAAAATGTGTTTTTCTGAATGGACAGCTCTAGCTTTAAATTCAATAATGGCCTGCTCTTTGTGTCTTCCCTCTCCATCAGGTCGGGACAAACTTGGTGGGATTATGGCATTAAAACATTAATGATGTTTTAACATACATCATTTTTACCGGCCTTACATTCCAGATATCTCAAAATGTTTTATGACTGGACGTTTTAGTGATTAGGTGTTCGATAGGTGCTCCCAACTGCGCAGTACAGTATGCTAAATTAATTATTCAAAGTAGATTAAAAAGTTGCTATGTAAGGAAACCAGAAAGCTTGATTTAATTTTTATTAAGGAGCACAAGCAAAATGGGAAAAAAAATTAAAAATAAAATAACTATTTTCTTATTCCAATTAGCAAGAAGCTACACAAAAACTGTAATTCATTTGAAAATAACATAAGATATTCTACTTATGTTGTTGAAAAGTATCTGAACAGCATTTAATCAGTTATTTTTCATAATCTCATCAATCCATTTTCTGTAGTAGGGTATCTTGGAGTACTTGGTCAGTTTCAGATCAAGGTTCTTTGCTGAGATCACTCCAAAGGCTTTTCCATCTTCACAGACTAACGGACCACCAGAGTCTCCCTGAAAGCACAGACACAGCATGTGATGACAGTTCAGATGGAAGAGATCGGTTCTTGTGTTTGTCATAAGACAAAGAGGAAGAAGCAGAAAAAAGACCTACCTGAGCCGGTCCCTCCTCCCCTTTAGAGCAGTACTCATTTTCCTCAGTACAGAAACCATCATGAGTGAGCGTCACGTTGACTTCCATGAGTTCAAAAGACATGTTTGTATTGTCCTTGCTTGTTGCTCCCCAGCCAGCTACTACACACTTTTTGGGTAATTTGCAGTCACCCATGTCTGCCAGGACAATAGGCTTCACATTCTTGTCCAAAATAGCTTTGGAACCCAACTAAAGGAACAACAGAAAATATTTAAAAGACTGTTTAACTTACAATGTGCAGGTGTTTTGTTTTAATCTTTTTGCTTTAGGATGCATTCAGACCGGATAGTCGGGTAGACTCGGTTTGATCGGGGACTAAAATTGCAACATTTGTTACATTTTCATAACTTTAGTTCACATTCACACTGCATTGTGTCAAACGACTAAAACTAACTGAAAAACTTGTTCCCACTGTGGGGGTGCTGCACCAAGAACTACTGAAGAAATCGACACAAAACCTCTGAAGAAGGCCAGTGCAACTTTCTTCTTCACAAAAAATAATCAAAAACAGAGCAGTGTCAGATTTTAGCGGTTGTAGGATTTTTTCATTGATATACATTACTGGTTTGGACATCCCCTGTTAGCCGCTAATGCTAGAGACGTTCCTGCAGGCACCCGCAACGCAAAACCCGTTGATCTGACAACCAGCACATCAACCGCACAACATCTTTGTTAACCCGCAGAGCAGAGAGTAATACATGACCAGAATGTCCTGCACTGTAGATAACGTTCTGCTTTTTGCATTCAGACAGGTTTTCTACCATTTTAGAGTCCACTTCAACCGGACCGAGACCTAGGATTTTAGGCTGATCAGAGTTTGGTTTTTAAGTCTGTTTTGGAATTCAAATTTGCATTCAGACCTCCCCAAAAACGCGGACATTCTAGACAAACGGATTATAGTCTGATTCAGGACTGAATACACCCTAAGTGAATAGCATGTTTAAAGAAAAGATCACTTATGATATTATTGGAAGTAATAAAAAAAAAAAATCTGTCATTTTAATAATTCAAGATACATTTCCAGACCTATATTACCTTCAAAAGCATGATGTCATCTGTGTAATTTTTGTCATTGTATGTCTTATGTGGAAAATCTTGCTCAACAGACAAACATGAACTATTTTTGCCGTAACTGTGCATCCCAAGACAAACTTCATAAGACCTGATAAGAGAAAGAGAGAGAGAAAAGAAAAAAATGAAATGAAGGAAGAAAATGAATTATCCACAGAGTTTAATGCAGTGTAAAATAACTTATAGAAAACTTACTTGGCTTTGCAGTGGGCAGCAGTTATCACAAAATATTCACTCACGAGGACCCCGCCACAAAATTCTGTTTTACCATTGTCTTTGTGGAGAGTCAAAAGCGCCATGTATGGCCTGCTGTGAGCTGCCGCCTCATGGCCACCGATGATTTTACCTGCATGAGCTGTTCGACATAGTTTTTGTTAAATGTTAAATTAGTAGCAATGATTATTACCATCATTAAAATGAGTCATGATTACAGTAAAAGCAAATGTGAAACCATATATGACAAATACTTGCATGAGAGAACATTCAACATCAAATATAAAGGGGTAAATTATTCATACTTTAGTGTGTCCTCAACAACAACCTGGGCTGTTCAAAAAGTTTTTTGTTATGGAAGGTCAATGTCAAAAAAACATTTTTTCCCCCTTTTTTGAGTTCACCTTAATATGCTGCCCTTGTTTGGTTAGAAGATAGGATAGCTGCCCCTTAACTACACCTGCCCCCACTTATTTAGATGAATAATGGAAATTGTATAAAGCACATAAATGCACAGTTCATATACATTGTATAGTAAGATGTTGCGAAAGATACTCACCTTGTCTATAAGAAGTAAGCACAAGCAGCAGCGCTGCTAAGTCACAGTAGATGAACATGGTGAGATGACAGTCTGAGACGTTGAGGAGGAGCAGCTAACACCTCTGACTGTTTTTGCTCTACATGCTTCCTTTTATATGTTTGTCTGTTTGCACATGCAACTCATGTGGCTCCAGACCACACTACATTTTTTTAAATGTTTACTAATGCTAAGATTACAGTTTTTCTCAACTGTTAAAACACATTTCTCGACACCATCCATCCATTTCTCTCAGTTCTAAATACAAAATCCAAATTATAAACTAATTTCATTAAACTTAAAAAAACAAACTACTATCTCAAAACTGTTCAAACTGCACTCAAAACTAAAACAGTGTTATTGAACAAAGCATAAAATACGGAATATACACGTATCAGATTATAAAGACTGCGACATAACCTTTATGGTGCACAAAAATAATGCATTTCCTTAAAAAGAAGTTGAGAACTTGTAGTGAAAAAAATAAACAAAAAAATCAGAGTATGGTTTGTATTATAAAACAGAAAACACATGCACGCTTGGCGATGCAAAGAAAAATACTATATTTAAGAAATTCTTGGTTGATGTTGAACCACTGTCTCATCTGGATGACATGGTGAAAACTCACATTGCCGCACACAATATCTTGAAGATCACTCTACAATATCTTTTGACAATTGTGAATTGAATTCAGCATAGTTATAGCATGCCTAAATGAAACATGATAGAGAATGTTGTTTTTTTTTTCATTCTGAGGGAAAAGATAGAGACGGTGAAGATATAAACCTCCAGCTTGGTTGTAGCACATTTTTCAAACTCTGCATCAAGAAAATACCACAGCGTTAAAGTATTTAGAAGAGAGACAATTAAGTCATCTTATTTATCTGCCTGTTCTAGCACAGACAAACTTTAAGAAAATTGGATTTAATATTTGTAAGATCATAAAAATCTTACGACGCAGACTCTGCGTCGTAAGATTGTCCGAGCCTGCAAAAAAATAAAAAACAAATAAATAAATAAAACAAAACTGGTTGGTTTAAAAGTCGAATGGGTGCTTTTTCATCGCCTGTTGCAGCAGCTGCTTCAGAGGGCTTCTGGAGGCAGACTTGCAAAAGAGTTTTGCAAGTCTTAATTTTGACTGTGTGAGAGCTTAGAAAAGTGCATTTGTTTAAAAACTTTCCAGGTATCACTTTGAAGGTTTTAAAAAGTCATCTTCCCCCACTGATCTGCCACAGATCTTGATCATTTTATGTTTAACCACAGAAGAGTGGTTAAGCATTAAAAAAAGCTTTGATATACTTCCAAGGAGGTATAAACATTTTTTTCTTTTCTACAGAAGCCACATTTCTCTAATATAGCACTTGCTATGTCACATGTTTTCCATTTGAGTTTCTTAAAGTCTTCCTTGATCACTGATAATATTTGGATCCTGTTTTAAGCCTGACTTTTTTTATGTGTGTTCTGAGCTGTGTGCTATTTCTTTATTTTACCTTGCTCAACAGGAACTTCTGATCGCTATCATCAACCACTTCCTCTTGTTAGGTTCTTAAATGTTGACGACTGATGTTCCCCTTTGGTTTTCTTACAATGTCTTAAGTTCTTTTCAAACTCTATACAGGTGATGAGGAGCCCGAGTTTCTCATCACCTATACTAACCTCATACCTATTCCATTATGCCTGAGCAGAAGCCAAAATGGGAAGGGTTCATAAAAATGCATTTAATAAAACTCAGTTGATTTCAAATGGATTGAGAAGTCATAACAGTCTTACATGGGTTTTACCTTTGGCGTCTGTGTATTGTGGGTCTTGTAAAGTGGCAACCTCGATGACTTGTTGAGGTTCTTCTTATAACATAGAAAAAACCCTGAACATTAAAGTTTATGTGGTGTATACAATGGAAATGAATACAAAAAAGAGTTGGGTACGACTGTGGCCCGGTGCAACCAGCAGCAACAGTAGACATAATGTCTATGAAAACTTAGTTTCATATTTTAAAATTGAAGTATGGAATATATATATTTTTTTGTGCTTGTTGGTTGATGTTATTTTTTCCTGTTTTCCATCTAACTCGGTTTCAATCTGTCGTACTAAAGCTTAATTTCGCTCAGTCAGGTCTGCAGATCGGATGCTTTCAAAAGGCTCAAACATCTTTTGCAAATCAGGGAAGAAATCATTTTTGCAGTGGTAGTTGTGAACTCTGCAAGTTCACAACTACTGATCACTAACTATATTTCAATCTAATCAAAAATGTATTTTTAACCCGTGGCCCTAAACGTAGAATCGACTGATGTATTTTATCTGACTTTTTATGTCAACCCCTTAAAATATATGTTCACAAGAAATAAATGCTGAGGTTATTCGGAAAGCAATTTGCAGTTTGATGACTGCTTCCTCCAACCCCCAATTTCCTAACCTATTTTAGTTAATATAATCAGGTGGTGGGTGGTTGATTCATCCTGCAGCATAAATCATTCAGGGTGTTAATAATCAGCAACTGGTACTTTTTGTACTTCTTGTTCCGCTCACTTCTCATTAACTTTTTTCTAGAAAGTCATATCGGAAAGTTGCATCTAATGGCGACTTAGCTGAAGTTGCAGTGCCGATGTCTTCACTGCTGATATGGAAACATATATGACAACATCCTGCAAGGCATTGCGTTTCCCAAACAGTCACAAAGAGGTCACTCTGTAAGCAGTTTTTAATGAACATCCTGTGGTTTTTATTTGTTGCATTTAAGGAGTTACACAACATTCTGTTGCGAAAGATAGACTTCAAACCATAAGATAATGTGGTTATTCATGAGTGCAAGACAAGTTCAGTGAGCTTAGAATATAAATTGCATCAAACTAACACTTCATGCAGAGTTTATGCCTTCAAGAGAGGAATAAATTAATGAATATTTCTCACTTTTTTCTCATATTTATATTTTAAGCATACAGTTAAAATGGGTTGGAAACAAAAGATTAAAGGAACCCTCTGTAAATAGGATAAGACATTTAAAAAAATTATCAAATGTATTTTGAATATAGGAAATTGCCATGAAATGATTTATGTTGAAACAAGTTCCTGAAGTCATGCTTCCACTGTATGCACAATTATTAGGCAAGTTATATTTTTGAGGCTTTAAATTGTTGTTTAACAACTAATATGGTTTTGGTCAATTCAAAGATGCAAGTAACCTGTCAAACCTGAATACTTAAGAAAGTAAAAGTGAAATTTTAGCTTTCTTAGGACAATATCTATGTCCACATGATTACTGGGCAACTATTAGCGTGCAGAATTATTATGCAATCAAATGAAAGTTGAAATTTTTCCCATCTCACTTGTCATCCATTAAAGTGAGAATAATTAACACGCAACTCAAAACTAACAAACATTTATGACATTTAAAAAAGAAATGATATACAGATTCATGGAGTCTGTCGGTTTCTTGATTTATTGACATTCAACTTTTTGTGCAACAGCAACCACATCACTGTTCAGAGATGTCATTCAGACATTACTGTTCATTATTCTTATAAGGCCTTTTCTGACTAGCCACATAGGGGGATACTTTGATGCTTGTGATGGAACATTGTCCTGCATAAAAACCATGGTCTTCTTGAAAGATGTATCTTCTAAAAACTGGCAGTAGGTTTGGGAGTTGATTCTGAGTCAGTCTTCCACCCAAATAGGTTCAACTAGCTCTTCTTTAATAATACCAGGCTATATCAGTACCCCGCCTCCACCTCGCTGACATCTGAAACGAAGAGGAGTTCTGTGCCCATTACTGGACCGTCCATCTGGTCCACGAAGAATCAGTCTCATCTCATCAGTCTATAAAACCTTTGAAAAATCTGTCTTCAGATCTGTCTTGGCTCAAACCTGACGTTTCAGCTTATGTGTCTTGTTCAGTGGTAGTCGGGTTTTAGCCTTCCTTGCCTTGGCCTTGTCTCTGAACTCTGAACATCTTGTACTTCTGGGCTCTCCAGGTAGGTACAGTTCTGGAATATGACAGCACCAGAAGATAACCGGTTCCTGGTAGCTTCACATTTGATTCTTCTCCAATCTTTGGCAGTCAAATTACGTCTTTTTTTCTCAACACGTTTCCTTCGACCCTGTTGATTATTTGCAGCAAAATTTTACAGTTCTGCGATCACGCCACAATCTCTTACCAATTTTAAGAGTGCTGCATCCTTCTGACAGACCTTTTACAATGTTGGACTTTTCAGAGTCATTTAAATCTATTTTTGGCCCATTTTTTCTGAGGAAAAGCCGCCTAATGATTATGCACACTTTGCCATGAGGTGTTGATCTTCTTCGGCCCCTCGATCCCTCATTAAAACAAATACATATCAGCTGATATGTTTATATTTAATAAGCATCCAACTACATGCAGCTTGGAGTTGGAAAAGATGGGCAAAAATTATGATATGGTCAAATTTGTGCACACAGCATCAATAACTCACAGAAACAAAACATCTGTGGTTCTTGCAGCTACACTTTAAGGTGATTATCTTCCACATCTGTACAAATTAAACATTTCCAGAACATGTAACACTTATCATTACATGCAAACAGCAGTTAAATAAAAGAGCACATTTCATTTTTTCTGAGCATGGTAACACAAAATGCGTAATCCTGTATCTCATGCATCAGCAATTTACTTCCTCTAACATTTTTCACACCTAGTGCGCAGTTCACACTAAGGTAAGCTAATGAACCCACAAGAAAATGTTTTAACCCTTTAAAATGTCTTTAAATGTTACATTTAAAGTGCTCTTATGATATTTCATAAATAACATCCTTTTTTGTTTTGCTTTTTTTTTTAAATTTAGACAAGGTAGAAATGCTATGTGACCTCCAGGTCTGCTTCAGATACGTCTCCTGTTTTCTATAATTGAAAACTGATGTACAGTTTAGAATCCAAACTGTACATCAGTTTGGATTGCATATGATGCATAATCCAAAGCGAGACACTCAAAGGGATAGTTATGATTATTTTAAACTGAGTTCTGTTGTGAGATTCTGTTGTGAGAAGACATAGTAAGAGAACTTGTACCTTTCTAAACCATCAACCATCTCAGAAATGCTACGGTTCAACATGCAAAGCCTTTTTGTTTCTACAATCGTGGGGAAAACCCAAGTCTTGCTTAAGAAAAACTAAATTAAAATTGTGATTAGATTATTATTATGCTCATGGTCTGCCAGGAAATTACAGTGCTTGTAAGCCATGAGGAGTCTTTTACCAGACAATTGTAAAATTGCACTCCAGCATTAAAAATGGCCCATCTCCAACTATACCGTGATATGTTACATAAGAGGAACATAATCCGCGAAAACCATATCTTACTCACCAAGATGCTTCCTCTAATCGTCTGCAACAGCTGGTATGATTTGTGATTAAAACATTAATAGAATAGAAATGTTTTGAAAGGCATAAGTGCTTCAATTCTACAGTTCTGCACTTATTCACCCTTATGATATTAAAACAGTAAAAATATATATGCATTAACTTTAAAATTCATCTAAATCATCCTAAAAGTGGTGTTAGATGTCTAAAAATTAAAACATTTCCAATGTGAAAGTGTGTTGCTTGAGGCACACAGATGAAGTGCATTACTGTCCACAGGAAGAGTGATACTTGCTCTAGAGCTTGTTTAGACGCGCTAAATATTGTATTTGTTTCTGTTTTGTTTGGTTCGCAGTAACTGGTGGTCATTCATTTGAATGCACTTATGTTTGTAATGCTCTCCTTCTTCCTGCTTTTAAGAAGAAAGAAAATTTCTGTTTTGCAAATGAAGCAAACTGCATTTGTGTAAGACAGCTTCTGACACTGCAGGTCATACGCTGAGAGCTTTTCTGATAATGCTGAGCAAAAATATAAATTACTCATCTGGGACACACACACAAGCATTAGCATGTTGAATTATTGCAGCGGTGCATATCTTAGAATAATGTAACCTCATTTGGCAACCAGTATCTTAATCATCTTAATTTATACTGAATTACAACAACTAAAGGTTATGAGCCAGAAACAGAGATATGTTAGATTACAACCAATCATTGTAATTTTGTTTTATGTCATCCATTGCATAAAACATGTAGACAATGCATGATTGAAGCTCTCTTTTTCAGGAAGTTCTGTGCACTTTAGTGACATGCCGTGAATGAAACGGCAAGAAACATTGTGCAATAATCTTAACTCAGTCCTGAATAAATTGGCAAAGGGTCGAAGTAGTTTTGTGGTCTGTTCTTAGAACAAGCAAACACGCAGGGATTTCAAAACTCAACAATTTTCATTGATAGCTGCTAAAGTCAATAAACTGCATCCTGAACTCAGAAACTCCAAATACCTGGTGGATATCTTTGATAAAGTGATGTAAGGCAAAACAAGATCTTATCCAGTGTTGATGGTGTTCACAAACTTCGAAAAAAATTATGTTTTAATGTAATGATCAAAGGCCTAAATGTCATATGATGTCATATAAATGACCAAATATTATCCAGATAAGCGTGACTTAAATTTATACTAATATTATGCATATGACAATCCTTTTTTCAAATGGTTTTTGCTAAACAGACCATAGATCGACCGGTTTTGTTGACAATATCTTATTTAATTGTTCTTTAAATGAAAAACACAAAATATAGCAAATATTACTCCTCAAAGTGAACAGGTTTAGGTTTAAAGCCAATATGTGAGAGGGCACAGTGCTTCTATCCTCAAGACAAACAGTAAATATCTTTCTTGCAATAAGTGGTACTGTTCACAAGGAGGCAGTGTTGCACAATTTGTTAATAGTTAATATATTAGGATCAATGAGGAGAGGCTTTTTTGATTTTAAACATAACACACGACAAACTTAGATGAAATCAACTCTGAAATAATGTAATAATTTTCAAACTGTCTGAAATTTTGGCATACTTAAATGGTGTAGGTCCATTAGAGTTCATCTAATAATGAAGACACCACTTCATAAGCTGCACCAGCTTCACAGAGCTCCAGCGTCCTGCTGAGAGAATATGCAGCATACATACAGCTCTTTATGTGAATTTTTGCCCATGCACAGCAAAAGTTCACCGATTATCAATGACGTTAAAGCAGATTTAATTTGCTCAAATATGATCTGATTAATCACATCTCTTGTTCATTGTTTCTTGCTGCGAGCGCAACGTCTTGTTGAGATGATCCAGTTTTGAAGGGTTGAATCTAAAATCAGTGTTGTCTCTCAGTTCAATTCTTGAGCTGAGAGACAACACACCCTTTAAGAGCTTAAGGCTAATTTATGAAAAGTTTCTTGTTATAACTTCAAGAAGTACGGCAACCCTCCTCCTTTGGCAATGACACACATTCTTCACCAGGAGGGAGTGGTTGTCCTCTTTTTAGTGTATCAGTTCTTGAAAAAAAGGCCTACACAACAAGTTTCAGAACACAAGTTTATTGTTATATATATATATATATATATATATATATATATATATATATATATATATATATATATATATATATATAGTACACAAACATAGAGGAAGCCAATTATGAACTCTATTTATAGCAAGATAATCCTTTGATACACATTGAATCTCCAATCATTTTACGACTATCTAGTTAAAGTTTAGCTTTAACAAACTGAAATTTCACATCAACGTCAAAATAGGTTCTCAAACTCAATACAGAAGAATATTAACAAATTTCACTCTCAGACTATGTTCATGGACCTGTCCGGGGTGTACCACTAGAGTGGATGGATGGATGGATGGATGGATGGATGGATGGATGGATGGATGGATGGATGGATGGATGGATGGATGGATGGATGGATGGATGGATGGATGGATGGATGGATGGATGGATGGACGGACGGACTACATTCATAATATGTTGTTTAGCTGTTTTATAAAATATGAAGTGCTTGCACTTTCCTGACAGTACAATCATTGTTTAATATGTGAGATTGCTTCTCAGCAATGAAGTTACTAAAAGTAAAGTTAAACAAGAAGATCTACTTCTTGCTAAGAGCCTTTTTCATTGTTGAGGTGATCCAGTCAACGTAGCAAGGTGTCTTTGTGTAAGCAACCATTGAATGACCATTTGAGTTTTGGGACATGAAGGCCACAACTCCATAAGCGGTGCTATGTCCACATACCAGTGGACCTCCAGAATCCCCCTGCAAGAACAGACACATAATGGAGAGATGACAATGAGATGTTATATTATCAATAACATCTCAATAGTTTGCTTTAATATGTAAAAAAAATAAAAATAAAATCACGTACCTTACCAGGTCGAGCTATTCCATTTGAACAGTATAACTTAAGTTTAGTACAATTGCTATTTTCAATCAATGTGACATTCATTTCCATGAGTTTGTCAGAGATCGCTCCATCTGGACGAGTTTGACCCCAGCCAGAGACGATGCAAGATTTGGGCAGAGTCACATCATCATGGCTTGCCAGAGCAATGGACTTCACAAAGTTGTTCACCACCGCTTTAGAGCTTAGCTAGAACAGTGACGAGATAAATGAAATATAAATATAAATCCAAACTCATAGTGTACTATGCACATTCCTGCAAATACATTGTTTTCTAACATGAACTGAACTCATTACGTTTTTGGCATGTCTGTTGAAGACAAACTACAGCAAATGGCAAAAATAGAAAGCATTTGTTCGTTTTTACCTTAAGGAGCATTATATCATTAATGAATGCGTTTTTGTTGTACTTTTCATGAGGAAATGCTTTTTCCACAGTTCGATCCTGTATTTTGTCATTTTTCAAAAATTTTGTATCATCAACTCCGAGGTAAACTGTATAATTTCTGTAACGAAATACCACAATAACAAAAAGTGCAAGCATTCAGGTTCCTTCTGTATAGGCAATAACTACAAAAATATGCACAAAAATATTGTAAATAAATAAAAATGATGGTTTTAGACAGACTTGGCTTGGCAGTGGGCAGCAGTCATCACAAAATCCTCGTTCAGAAGAAATCCATCACAGAAAGATTCTTCATTGTTGGCCAGGTGCCGTCTTATGAACACCATGTACGGCCTGCTGTGTGGCTCAGCCACATGGCCTCCAATTATTTTTTCAGATCGGCCTACAGGGAGCATTAGATACAATAGACCGCACTTAATATAAACACATGCACAAAAATCAGTTTCTTATATAGTTGAAGTTAGCTGTGTAAAGAGAGCTCTACAAAATGACTAATATGTTTGCTTCATTTCCTATAACAGCCTAATGTTTAACAACAAAGACAAATTAGACAAGTTGATGGTTTTCATGCTATGGAAGCATTTTCTTACCTTGATCATAAAGAGTCAGCAGGACCATCAGTACTGGCAGTTTGTTATTGAAGAACATGATGTTATCACACAGTCCAGCTGAGCAACGGTGCTGAGCAGCGGAGGCACAAATAGTTGACAAGTTCAAACCTTCATATCTCCTGGCTTTTAACCAAAAGGGGATGTGTCTTACTTGCATATGCAAATGATGTGACTTAGAGACACATTCAAACAGAGCCTCAGAGAAACAGAGAAATACAGATTTTATAAGAGAACTTTGGGGCAATGTGTAAAAATGCCCATGAATCCTGCAATTGTGTTTTTGCTGCATGGAAAACATTTATACTAGTATTTCCAGTTAGCAAACTGAAGAATCTCTTGTTGCAATATCAAAAAAAAAAAATAAATTAATTAATTAATTAAAAAAAAAAAATATATATATATATATATATATATATATATATATATATATATATATTATAATGTATAATGAATTTGGAAGCAAGTTTGTGACACATGATGCCACTTCTCGTCACACAATCAATTATTTGCACTCCTCCTCAGACTCTATAACACATGGCACATGTCTAAATTAGATTTAAGGCTCAAAAATGTGACAACATTATGGCAATAAAGCTGACTTTCTTTATCAATTACACATGATCTTCAAAAGGAGGCAGCATTGTGTTTTCAGTGTATTAGTAACATGAAAAACAAAAGCACGCACACCCTTCTATAGAGTACATGTTTAATTTTATTTGCTTGCTCATGATTCAGTACAAATGGATAAGCGCACAAGCCATTGCATGTGTTGGTCTGACAGTATCATGAATTTATTCTCTTGTAATTCTCTCAGTTATTGTGTCAGCTGGCTGTCAGACAAAATGTGAAATTAAGTGACATCTATTAACCAGTTCTGAAGTGCATGTTTTCTCCCAATAGAGCTCTTTTCACAGCTGAAGTGATCTAGTCCTTGTAGTCAGGTATTCTGGCGAAACGATACAAAGTGGGTCCCTTTTGAGTCTGGCAGGAACATGGAGACCACCACTACATAAGCTGTGCCACCTTCACAGACCAATGGACCTCTAGAGTCCCCCTGCAAGAGAAATGAAAAATGAAAAAATGTGCGCAAAAAGAAATGAAATTGTCAGTGAAAGTGTTGAAACTGTTTTTCTTTATGCTTCAAGAAAATACAGACACGTACTTGACCGGGGCCAGTCGTTCCTTCAGAACAGTACAAGTTTTCCTTTCTTCAGCTTGCATTTTCGATCAGTGTTATGTTGATTTCTACGAGTTTGGGGGACAGCAGACCCTCTGGTGCTGTTTGACCCCAGCCAGAGATGATGCATGATTTCGGCAGAGCTTTATCATCCTGGTTTGCCAGATTGATAGATTTCATGGTACCTTTAAACTTTGCCTTGGGGCTATAAGAATAGTGCAAAAAAAAAAAAAAAAAGTATAATCAGCATTAAGATTTGGTTTTTGTGGTTATTTTAGTTTATTGGTATCATGGTAACATGGTTTGTAGTGTCAAGATCTTTGCAAGTGATACCATAAAAAAGAAATAGATAGCAGACAATAAATATGATTTACAACTATTGTTACCTTGAGGAGCATGACGACATTCTTAAAGGTTTTATTGATGTAATGTGCATGTCAAAATGCTTGTTCCACTTTTATGAGCTTCACTTCGTCTTGTCAAATGATACATACTGTGAAGTCCAACATAAACTAAGTAATCCCTGTAATGGAAAAAAAAAGGAGAAAAATCTGATTCCGCATCATATAAAATAAAAATTATACTGAATTTGTCAGTAAAAAAAAGATTTAAAAAAAAATAAAAAAAATTCATTTGGCTTGACAGTGGGCAGCAGTCATCACAAAGAAAATGAATCCATCACAGTTTCTTGTTTCATTTGACGCGTCTCTCCACAAGCACCATGCAGGGCCAGCTGTGTGGCACAGCTTCCCGACCTCCATTTATTCTTCCTGAATAAACTGTAAAAAGAATGTAAACATAAGTATTGAAAATCATGCTTTTCCCCCTCAGGAGTTCACTTTCTCCCATACAGCACTATGCATTTGAGAATGCATTTCTGGACCCTCGGTATAAAGTAGTCCATGAAATATCAGGGCAACTTCAAAATACAAAATACAAATGCTTTTGTTATATGACTTCTGCATATTTATCTCCATAAAGCAGTTTGAAATTTACTTTAATCTTGGTTCAACATTTGTTTACTAAACATGTTGGATATTTTATTTGCAGAATTTCTAAACCTAAAGTAGTCAGGATCTCGGGTTATTTCAGATCATTTTTGGCCTTGCAGTTTGATCATTTGTTTAAGTGAGTTTTATTTTTCTTCCTCCTTCTGCCTATTTAGATTATTCTTTTTTAAAGCTGTTTATTTACTTATGATAGGATCTTACTTTGAGTTGTTATGCTCTGTATTTAGTTCATTTTTGCCCCTGTTATTCACTTACTTATTTATTTCAATCTGCTGATTTATGTTTACTTCCTGCTCCTTTCCTGACTTTCTCTCTCCTTCTTCAGTCTACCTGTCTGGCCTCAACCCATTCCCAATCAGCCACTGGTTCTCTGTCCAGTAAACAAACTCCCTATTTAAGCTCCAAATTGTTCATCCGCTAACCGCTGGATTCCTCTTGGTTTCCCTTGCAGTCATTTCTTGTCTCCAACAATGTATTTTTGCTCTCCCTTATTGTAAATGTTTTTTTTATGTATATATATTTTCCTCAAATACTTTGCAAATTCATCTGTTGGCTCTTTGCGACTGGGTTCATAACAAATCATGACAAAAGTTTGATTTAGATAATTTTAGAGTCAGGTAAACACAAGAACTTTGACATTTCCCAGTGTAATTGACAAAATTAAATGACAAGAATTACCTTACCTGGACCAAACAACGTGAGCACAACCAATACTACCGCCGCTGTGCTGAAGCTAAACATGATGCGGCCGCAGTCCAGCTGAGCAGTAGAGTCAGATCTCTGACAAGTTCAAGCGCACAGTCTTTCCTGCTTTAGAGAGAGAAAATTTATTGCATTGCTCATGTAGGCAACACATTGTTTGCATAATGATGTGGCTTCTAGTGACCTTCTTATGTAGGAAAGTAAGACATCAACCTTTAAGAATGACCTGATTGTGAATGTACACTTTAGGTCACCATGTTAATCATTATTAGTATACTGCTAAGTAAGTATTTTTTTAGGAGTTAGGACATTTAGAGCTGAAAATATAGACCGCTACGAAAGCATATTCATTCAAACGTCTTCTGAATGGGACTGGTTTTATTATTGTTGTTATTATTTACTGACCTGCTAAAAAGAAAAATGTATTGGGGGAAAAGTTGTTTTATTTATGCAGATCAGTTTGTTTTTCTTCCTTTAAATTTTGTGTGAGTGTGCCTGATTGCTAGGCTGTGAAATTGGAGAAAAAAGAAAAGTAAATCAGTCATTTCAAGCTCCAGAAAGAGAAAAAGAACATTTACTCTCATACTGCTTCTGAGCGGTTTATGTGTGAAAACTAATCAGATAACAGAGTTGAGATGAGAGAGTGAGAGAGCAAGAAGTCATCTGGGAGATTTAGATAGATTGAATTCTAAGAAGTAGTTACGTGGTGACAACCAACTTATTTTGAGTTTTTAAAGCATGGGCACCATCTCACTGCTGAAAGGCTTCATTTTTCTAAGCACAAAACAAAGTTGCATATTTTTGAAGATAAACATTTTACACACAATTTTTTATTCTGGTGTCTTGCCTATTTCAGAAGTAAAAAAAAAAGAGAAGTGTCAAATAACCAGTGCACAATTTTGTACATGTATCCTAAATACTTTGGCCAAGACTGTCCTTTCCATAAATTTGCAATGCATGAAAAACCACTTTTTAAAAACGTCAGTGCAAGTTAACTTGTAATTGACTCAAATAGTGTATGCCTCAGGATGAATCAGACCGACTCAGTGAGCTGTAATATAGCTGGTCATAATTTATTCACCAGTGCTTCTGTGGTATTACTCACAAGATTCAACAAGCTCTGTTGACATTTTGTGATCAGAGCTATGGGTTTCTAAGGGGAGACTCTGTGTCTGTCATTCACCCTCAAAGGTAACATTATTCTGATGTTATCATGTCATAAGACAGCGAATAAAAATATAATTTATTTCAAAGTGTGGTTTGCGGAACTTGAGGTGAAATCTAACCCATGGAACTACAGGAATGATGAAATGATTAGAATTGAGTTGCAAAGAAAAGGAGTTCAGACTGAACAGAGCAGATTTATAAATTACAAGAACAGAGAAAGTGTTGTTCTCGCAAAACCTCAATCACTTTAAAAGAAAAAGTATGATGTAATTAGTTGAGCCTACTGATACCTTAAAATTAAAAAGTAATTTGTAATTCCAAAGGAAGTTAAACGTTGTCGCTTGTAATCCAAGGCTCTTCAAGGAGTTGTAGTATATGCTGATGACTGTGAGCAGGAAGGATATCCTGCAGCAATCTGTGTTACAATGATGCTGAAGAAGCCTATAGCTGAAGACACTGTTGTTTTACAAAAGACTGATAAAGTGACAGGAGTCTGACTTGTACTGGAAGACTGAGGGGTACAGAGTCAAAAGAAATGGTGAGAGTACAGTCCCTGGTGCTGCTCCTGTCCTAGTTTGACACAGTTTTACAAAGTTAAGCCTCAAACTGTTTGTCAGGTAGTGATTGATCCAGTTGGATGTCAAGGTCTCCACCTGGGTGTCTTGGAGATTTGGACAAAGAAGATCAGGCTGACCTGTTTTAAATGCACTGGAGAAATCAAATAACATGATCCTCACAGTGCTGCTTCCTTTGTCCAGATGACAGTAGGTTTGTTGAAACGGATATATGACGGCATCTTCAGGTAACTCAGGTAGGATGTCTTCCACAACATTGGAACCTTTTTCTGGGTCAACCCAAGGTTGAAGAGGTGCTGCAAAACCCCACAGATCTCCTCTGCACAGGCATTCAGGACTCTGGGGCACTCACACCATTCAGACATGCAGCCTGGGCCTGCAGGTTATTCTCTCCACGGAGCAAAGCAAGTACCACCATCTCCTGATTTGAAGACAAACATGTAGAAGCAGAAGGATCCCTGGCTCATGGAAAATCCTTTCACTTCCAGGGATCTCGATTTCCTTTTCTTGAGAGGAAATGTCCTGCAACTTTTCCATGCGTCTCTGCTTCAACACACCCAAATCAAGTAACAATTAGGTCATAAGGAGGAAAATGAAACCATGCATCTTTTCTTTCCACAAAGTTGCTTGTGGAAATGTATCACATCAAAGTCTCTGACAATATCATTGGAAAAAATCCAAGGAGTATGGATACCTCAGCACTGGCTTTACAATGAATATATGATATACTTCAGATCTAAGTAACCAAAAGACCCGAAGTATTGAGGCCACTGCTGGCTTTAACTTCCTTTTCATCTTTTTGGCAGTAGGATCAAACATGAAGGAATGCATCTTATTAACACAGTGTATGGATATGTCTTTTACATCACTTCCTATGTCTAGACACAAGTATTTTCTCCTTATATCTTTCTCATAAACCTTCACGTAATTGTTTTAGTTGAAGAAAAAAAAAAAAAAAGCTTTTAATGTGTTTAAAAAAGAAGAAAGGAGGGGGTAAAGAAGTTGTGTAAGCAGGTTTTAGGATGTGAGCGCCTGGAGTCCAGGGCTGTAATGGGAATCACAGAAGGACTTCCAAAGAGAAGCTTGTTTGGTAGAACAGGGGTCTTTACCACTAGCCTATCCCTTTTATGAGGATCCCGGGGCTGACAAGAGTGGCTGGTTTATCCATTGGACATACCAACAAGGTGAAAGGAAATGTGATAGTGGCTATTAATCAAAGCAAAATTACATATTTATTAAGAAGAAAGAATGACAACAATAAAACCAATGGACAGAGAAACAGAACTTCCTGGAACAGTTGCAATAGATCAAACCGTGTCTTTAACCGAAAACGCACATGTGGATGCTCAGAAGAGACCTGTGCTGACATGAAACTGACTGGGTTATTTTGCAATCATCCTGATATCATCTGAACATTATCTCTTCTCAAAAATGACCTCAGCTCCAAAAGTTAACTATAAAAAAATATTGCACGTATCCATATCTCCGGAGTTATCCCCACTGAACCTTTTAAAACCCTGAAGGCAAAATAAACACTTATCTTGTATTAACAAAATGATTAGGGTTAACTTACAACCACCTGCAAAAGATAGCAAGCCTGCTGTTGTGAGAAACATAAAATCAAAAAAGTTAAATCACGCTTCATTGGGTAATAACCTCCCCCTGACCCTATTAATGAGCATCTTATTAAATGAGATACACTTGGAGATTTTACACAGTGAGTAAATACTCATGTGACTTGGTTCTTTAATTAATAAAATGCCAGTACTTTACTACACAAACTTTTCATAGTTTTCTTCCAAATATAGTCCAAGAAATTGGGAAAACACTCGGCTTCATAAACTACCTCTCTGTGATAATTCTTCACAGAATTATAATGTTTCTATAATTTACAACATTTCATAGAATGAGCTACTTTGCTGCCCTCATTTCAGCCTCGATTTTGACACCCATCTGATTTCAGTTGCAAAGGAAACAGCTCAAGCAACTTGAGCACAAATGGATGTGGTTAAACAGAACGTAGTGCAGCAACTTATCAGTATAAGATGAAAAGATATAGCAACAGTTTGTTAAGATTTAAAAGTCTAGGAATCCTTAATGTGGATTGTTGCATATTTGCTTTTAAACTAAATAAGGGGAATTGTATGACAAAATCTGGTGCTGGTAACATTGCAAACAAAGCATAAGTGGAAATTTTTGTGAAGAGGCTGAAACAAACATACCGCAATATCTACATTAATAAATGCCGTAAAATGATCATGTCTATTGCAAAAAGAGCTTGATGTGTAATGTGCCTTTGGTGGAATAATGCTCTGAGCTGAAGAAATTCACACATTCACACTTTAATTTGTGCATAGGCTGGAAGACCAAAAGAATCTTTAGTTTTTGCAGGATGCTATCCGAACGCAAAATATACCTTCTAGGCTGTCGAAGAGAAGTGCTGACAACATATTTAGTAACAAGTGACGCTTGTTTCTCAAGCTTGTTTGACAAGTCACTGCCCAATATCAGAAAAATCAACTAAGATGGATCAAATCTAAGTGGTCAGAGAAAAAAAAAAATTTTTTAAACATGAGTCTGTCTAAAAATACTAAGATGAGAGATGAGAGTACATTATGCAGTGCCATCTTAATTTTTTCCCTTGGATGTCCCACACACATTTGAAGCACTGTACAGACACAAGTCTCACATAGAGCCTTTTATGATGTTTATAAAGTAATATAAGTCTAAATCCTTCATAACGGTGTTGGAACTGAGGAGATCTGAGGTGGATGAATGCTGTCAAACTGTTTGATTAACAGAGGCCATGAAAAGGTTCATTTGACCTGGTTACGGCATTCTTGCCAGCTTAGAGCTACAGAAGATGGGCTGCTGGGAAAACAGTAAAAGTGGGAGCCAGCGCCTGAGAAAACAGGGTCTAGTGGTAAATGTTGCCACTTTGTTTAGCTTCTAAAACCAGTGGTAATCTTGTATGTCCGTTCTTTGGAATTGAACTGAAACCTCCAAGTTCTCTCCACTCCCAAAATTCGGGAGTGGAGAGAATAGACTGACTGCAGTGCTGACCCAAACTACTTATGTAATTCCTACTGTTTGTGGCAGTGTGGCCAACACAAACACTCTGGCAACAAACATTGGTTAAGAATTGGATGTCACCTATCAGCAGTGAGTGACCAAACCAGTGATCACCAGGAAGAGGTGCCAGGCTTTTATGGTTGTGTAATTCTTTCCTCATTACTGAGGCCGGATTTTGTAAAATATTTTAATTGTTTGGCTGAAAGTCGTATGACTCGTCATCAATCATAAATTCCAATAAACTGAATCAAACAAGTCAGTAATTCCAATTGGCAATGACTCTTTTTATAAGGGTTTATGTTTTGGGTTTTCATTTATATCATCTGTAGGATATTTGATTTCCTTTTTTTCATTTAAAATAAAAATAAAAATAGAAAATCAAAAAAGAAGACAAAATTCAAAGCTCCAGCTAATGCAGCTATTGTATACATTTGATTCACTGTTTGTACTTTTGTACCTTTTCCAGGGGCAGATTTATGAATTTAACATATTTATGTACCCATGATTAAAACATTAGAAATAAAAAAAGTTTCTAAGAACGTTCACATTACTACCATAGAATCTGTGACTGAATTTCTGAATTTGATCCATTTTGTTCACTTTTCTTTGACAGCTATCAGTAAAGATGTGATGTGCAGCGATTTGTTTATGTACTACTTAGTGGTGCTTTTCTCTATTAGTAAGATATCACAGTTTTTCTCAAATACTCCAATAGTGCTTATTTCTGTAAGTTCTCTTTTTTGGTTTCTCTCATATATGAGAGTTATGTTAAATATAGCACAGTTAACCATTATGAATGTGGAAGTCTTTCAGTCATTACATGGACCTTAACAAGGGCATTAAAGAAAGGAAAGGGGGAAAAAATGAAAGCATTTGACTGAGCTTTGAATGGCATAAGTTATGTCAGCGCTCTGGATAGTTTTTGTTCTGCCTGAATCTTTTCAATTCAAAAACACATGCTGTGTCTCCACTGTGGATATGGAATTTATATTTAAATGTATTACATTTAAAGCAGTATAATAAGAAGACAGGAATTCCACCAAGACAGGCCACATTTTTGTCGGAAAGTGATACCTCCACAAAGATTCTGTGTCTCAGGCTCCTCTGCGCGGTCCCTTAAAATCAGCCTATTAAAAGTGAGAAAACACAACAAATCAAGCAGTGATTGGTGAATGACCTTATGTTCCATAACAATTACTTGTTTTTTTGCAGTGAACTGTCTAACTCTCTCTGCTTAAGAAGAAGAGCGTCTTGAATTACCAGCAGAAATTTACGAAAAAACTAAAGTAACAATTTAATTTCCTGTTACTCTAGATTCCTAACTCGCTTGCATGCTTTTCTTTTAGCTTGATCCAAATTAAAATCCCTCAGGAGCGACGTGGGGCAAGCAGCATGAAACATGCTCTGATGACTGATGCTGGTTTTGATCCCAAAAAACACCAAAGAATGGTTTAGGTAAATAAAAACGTGTGTTGGACCTTCTGACTGGTTGAAAGAGGCCCTTGCAGGCCCAGAACAGAAAGAAAAAAATCTTGATCCATATGGGAGGAATTTGTTGGGGGAAAATTAAAATCAAACAATGTTCTGTGGAGTTTTACAAAATAATCTGCGACCACCAGTGACATAGGCCCATCTGAAGTCGATGGCAGTAGTGAGAACACCATGTCAAAAAATGAAGGAACTGTGAAAAGCAACTGTTCTCTTGCAGATTATTTCTGTTTTGTTAAAGTCAAATGACTGATGTCATTACAGAAAATTGTTTAAGGACACAAATATTGTTTCAGAAACACAATTTACCCTATTCTTCCTCCACTCTTGGTACGCATAATACAAAGACCAGAGAAAGTTTCAAATAAGAAGGTTAAAATAAGTAAGAGTATAACTCATGTGAGTGAATTAAGAGCACCGCAGACTTTTCAGAAAAGTGTATTACCAGCAGTTGCTTAAGATTTACGAGATAAGTTGTTGTCATCGTGTCCTGGATTTCTTTAGGAGGTCATGTGCTGCCCCAAAAAGCTACAGGAAGTCGCTGTAAGTACAATGTGCATAAAACAGGTACCCTTAACATTCTTCTTTGAGTGAGCCTTTAAAGTAAAGTGTAAGTTAAACTCTTTTAGAGATTTCAAATCAACCTATTCTGGAATTCTAATTTACATGGGTATAAGTTGCGACTGGAAGTATCTCATGTACTTTCTTTGTTTTTATCAGCTTCTTGACAGGTCTATGGATCTATTAATATTTTAAGACATGTAAAGCTTCATATACCTTTCTCTACCTATTGAGCAATATTCAATCATAGAGATCTTTTCTGCTGACATATGACACAGTGAACGTTAAGATTGACAGGGTCGAAGGAAACCAGATGAACCTCACATGTGCATTTCTGAATGCATGGAAATCTTCACAGAACTTCAGCCCTCAATGTCATCGGGTCGTCTCGGCACAAAGATCTAGTGTTCTGCCCATAGGGAGCACCTCTGACATACGAGTGGACTGGTCAAACGGTGTGGAAAGAAAAACAGGCCTTATGGAAAAGGTGCTGTGTAGGTTTTCACTGAAGTGCAAACGAGGTTTGTGAGAAAGCAACATATGACAAATACCCTAAGCCTTTTTGTGGTGGGGAAAATTAGGAGTCAGATATATGGTGAATGGGCTGTACTTGTATAGCCCTTTATGAAGTTCAGAGGCCGATGAAAAGTTGTACGGGCGCATTAGTGTTGCTTTTTTATGCAGTGTAGCGGATTGAACTGGTTTGACCTTTTTCAGTTTAAATGTAAACAAAGGCAAAAAAAACATGGTAGCTCTTACAGAGAGACATGATGTAAAGTTGGGTTGACATTGGATTGAGGTAAAAGTTATGGCTTGGCTGAGGCTATGTGGTTTTGATTGTCTGCCAAAAAGACTGCTTGAGTGTGACTTTGAAATACTGTGTTTATGAATTTTTTTTTTTCATTAAAGAGGTAATTGTTGAGAAACCCATCCAATGTGTATTGTCATTGTCTAATTCATATATATGGGCAATTTGGTTCAGGCCAGATATTTACACTTATTCAGAGATCACCTCTGTTTTGATATTCAATGAAAGCTTCTTATAAAAGACATTTATGACACATGAAAAAGATCTTCTCTCATCTGTTTGTGCAAATAGGAATACCTGCACCATGAATGGTTTGTATTGTCGCCAAGTTTCTCATTGCCCCATTCCCTTTATGCAGAAAGCCTTTACTAGATCGGTCCCAGCAGATGGGAAATGACATTGGTATTCTGAGTATTTGGCAGTGAGCAGGGGAAAGAAGAAGCAGATATTTGAAGGTATTTTAATCGTGAGAGTAGATCAACAGAATGTGGATGAAGAGGGTGAGAACAATACACAGTGTATCTTTAGACTGGTCTGGCCCACTTATCGGGGAGAGTTATATAGCCTGTTTTTGCCATTAAAGAAGAATTTTAAATGTAGAAAACAGATGAGTCCTTCTTATCTAATGATTCCCGACAGGTCAGATCAGTGTGTACATGTGCTCAGGCTTTATGGGTCTGTGTGGGGACATGATTTGTGTGTGATTTTATGCTTTTTTATGATAAACATTTTCTTCCTGTTCTCTCTCTGGTGATTTTTCTTCATCTAGAAATAAATAGGCTCTCACAATACTCCTTTAAGTCTGTGATTATAACTGGATATTTCATGGCTTAAACACAGAAAGAGGTAAATGTCCCAGAATAGTTCTTATTTAATTTTTAATCATCAACAAATGGGCTGCTACTGTCAGTTCAACATTGCAATGTCTGGCTTTATAGTTAATACAAAGCAATGCCACACCATTGGTTTGCAGCTCGAAAGCAATTGCAAAGCAAACTGGGACCATTTAAAAAGACAAAACTGGAAACGTTTGAAAAAACAAAGCAGAGAAAGCATCATTGTTCCGGGATAGCAAGCTTCTTTATTTTTGTTGAGAAACTGAACAAGTAAATAAGAATAGAGGCAACTATCGCTTGCATACAAAAGTGAATGTGGAAATAATAAATCTGATACTGAAACATAGTTTTATAGGAAGACATATATATGTAATATGATTAAGAATGAACCCCAGCAAAAATGTAAAAAGATTTTATCTATTATCTAATACACATTAACATTAATTTGCTTACCTCAGTGATTCATGTCTAAGAAAGTTTTGCTTTGGCAGCAGTTGTATGGTTTTCCTTTGAGGCTTTCTTTTTCAGCTGTCGTGTGATGTGGCCAAACACATGGTGAAATGATGCACAATCTTTTTGAAGATAAATGCAACTGCAATTGTGTATGGGCCAATCACTATTTTATCATTCTGAAGTCAAATACTAGGTTTTCCTCTAAGGAAGAGATTAACAAACAGCTGCACAGCTTTTGCATAAACCAGACTTTACTGTACAACCACAAACTTCAGTGTATATTTTTGTGATTTAATGTGACAGACCTTCACAAGGCAGAACATAATTGTCAAGTGAAAGGAAAACAATACACATTTTCCAAAAGTTTTCATTGAAAAAAAAACGATAAAAGTCTGTGCACCTGTCTTCAGCCAGCAAGAGTCAATAGTTTGTAGAGTTGCTTCACACTGCAATTAAAGCTCCAAGTATCTGGGGGTTGTTTCCACCAGGTTTGCACATCTCTGCTTATTCTTCTTTGATTTAATCAATACGGTGGCATGCATCAGTGCACCCTTTCTTTGAGCTCTTGGTATTATGTCATCCTGCAGTAAATGGCTGTTAGCATGTCACAGATTTTATCCTTTCTAGAGAAAGTGTGGGCTGAAATGGCAAAACCCCCTGTAATTTCTTGAAATAGCTCAAACTCAGCTAGATAAGGTGGGGACTTTCCGTGAACAGCACCAGGTATTACCAAAGTGTTTTCAACATGAATTTTGACCGGACCATCGTATGTATTGGCATGTGATTCACTTCATCTGGCAAAACACAAATGACCACCACTATGTTTTAGCACAGGAATGTTGTATCCGGGGCAATTCACAGTGTTATAATATAATAATTGTTAATAGGCTATGAAAATCGGTTCTTTTCATATACATGGTGAGTGAAAAATAATTAGCAACTTGTTGCATGGCATGATAGTTTCAAAATGCAGCTTGAAACTGTCAACAAAATCATTTTCTTTTTTGACACGGAGCAAAATCATCAAAGCCTTGGCATGGAAATAATCTGATCAAAGATCCTCAAACAACAGAAACTTTCTTGCACATGCGATGTAGCTCTCAAGAAGCTCGGATGACTATCAAAAGCGCCTTGCAACTTGTTAAACAGTGGGCGTTTGACCCTTTCTTTGTGCTCTTACTCTCTGTGAGGGCATATTTTCTGTTAAACAGAGTCCAGATCTCTTCCCATCAAGTCAACTTTTAAATTTGAGTGTTAAATAGAGCCAACAAAGAACTACTAAGGGTTTGTTCAACAAGTGACCTCATTTCCCAGCCTGTTTCTGGAAATATGTTTTTTGTTTTTTTAAAGAAACTTTGATTTAATTTTGCTGTTGTTAAAGTCTATTTTTTGGAGTTTTTTTTTAAAGGATCCAAAAAAGTCATATTTTGTTGATCGTGACTGATTTGTAAAACCACATCGAGAGTGAGTTATTCATATATAAAATAACATTATTTCTAAATGACAGTTGAATCCGGATAGTTGAACTAAATTACCCAAAATGACTCTTCTTGAAGCAAAATCTAAAGAAAACAGGAAGAAATGGGGACTTGCAGTGTATTCATATTTCTAGTATACTAGTCAATGCATGTTTACTTCTGTTGGCTTCCTGTTAGAAATAAACATGATAAAAACATCTGCAGAGAAGTTTCTCATTCGATTCTCCCTTTAAATAGGTTTCTGTCTTACCAGAGATGCATGTTTTCACAGTTGTACCACCATCTCCACACTATGATGTGGAGATTAACACCACAGGAAGCGAGTACTGATCTGTGCCTATTGCAAACACAACACACCGTGTAAGAAAGATGTCAGCTTGAAAAGTGGCGAGCATTTTTTACAAGAGAAAAAAAGAAAAAAACATACACAATGGCACGCATCAGACTAACCACCAATGTAGTAAAAAGCCAAAACAGAAGACTGTGCTGAATCAGTTCACACATTTTAAGTTTAATAGAAACTGTTAAATATTTAACAACAAATTGGGGAATACTCGGGTTTTGTGAAAGTATTAACAACCCCAGATCTTTTTGTACATTTTAGCACATTACAATCGCAAACTATAAAGCGCTGCATTGTGATTTTACATGATAAATCAGTACAACATAGTGCATAACTGTGATTTACAAAACAAATTTGAAATGTGGTTTTTATTTGTATTCAGCTGAATCGATGTTTAGAACCACCTTTCAGCAAACTTACAGCAGCAAGTCTTTGGCGCCGTTTGTCCATTTTTCTCTTTATGCTGCCAAATAAGTTCAGTGAGACTGAATGAAGAGTGTTTCCTAGCAGCAGTTCTTCTTTGTTTTATGTATCTGGATTTTGATCTGGACTTTGACTGGGCCGTGGGGACCTCTGACCAATTCGCAAATCTTTTGCTGATTGTAAAATATTATTTTTAACATTTTGTCCATTCAAATTAGCATTAACTCTGTCCAGTTATCCCACCCAAAGAAAAGAGTCACAACAGCTTGATGAAGTAATTGTTTGAACTGTATTTTATGTTGGTATGAAAGACTTAATTCTCATGAAAGACACAATTTTCAGATTTTTATTTGTGAAACATTTTGATAAACTTGAAATATATTCCTTCCACTTTGCAGTTTTGCGCTACCTTTTGTCGGTCTTTGAAATAAATCCCGATAAAAACATTCACATTTATCATTTTCATTGTCACGTGAGAAAATGAAAAGCGTTCAACTGGCATGAATACTTTTGCGAGGCAAAGCTGCAAACCAACCAAACAACTTCCAAGCAAGATAACAAGGCTGATTGCATGTTTGTTTCGGAAGATAAAATGCAAGTACAGTGTTTCGCCATGGCATGCTCACTTTCACACAGCATCACACTTTGCTGTGTGTCAGTAGAGAATGGTGCTTTGGGGTTTAGCACAATGTCACAATGTCAAGGGTCAAGCCAATAGCCACGTAAAATCGAACACTATAGCTTCAACAAGCAGGCAATGAACAAACACTTTTTTTCCTTTTGGCTGACTTGTGGTACACTTGTTTACATTAAAGTCATCACTATTTAACAGGCTCACACAGGATGTTTTTTTGTATCTTACATGTCTTCTGCTGATGATCCTACATCACTGCTCAGTTTTGTTTAGGAAGAAGTTCCACTTCAAGCCGTAAACTTAAACTGCGTTTAAAGAGCTATTTTTGTCTTCAAGTTCCCAGGCTTTAGAGATAAAAGCCATACTTGTAATTGTTTTGGCATCATGATGCAATCACAACCTTTTCACTTTTTACCCATTTACCACAGAGCATGAAAAGGATAAAATCAAATATGTCTGCTTTTGAAAGGTTCTTCAGCACAATCTAATGAGAGAAAGTTTAAACCTAACAAAAGTTTTAGCCTATAAAGAAGGCAAATACAAATACGTAACTTTAAAAGTTAACTTTGTTATATTGTTCGGTACCTTTGAATACAGGGTTCCTTTGGATTTATTAAAGAAGGTAAATCATGCAAAGTCCACTTTTTAACCCTTAGATACATTTTGTTTGGTACTGAGAAGTTTAGTTGAGTGTTGCCTGTTGCTTTCATGCTCTTCTTTTTTCTCCACTTCCTAGTACTATTTTTTTCACTATTATGTCACAGTATTTGCTGTAGAAGTGCTAAAGTCATAGACTTCCAGATTTTGCAAATCAAATATTTCCATCTCTCAGTGATTTGGTAGATCAAGGATGCCAAAAGCTACAAGTGGATAAGTCAAAATGTTTGGTTATTGGGTGGATCATCCCACAAAATGCATTACACTCTACTGTCCACCTGCATCAGATTGCTGAAACACTGGTCCTTGAAGTGCTTCATGCAAATGAAAAGGACTTTTTCCACTGGTGTGGGTACATTTCCAAGAAAAATAACATGTAGCCAGGCACTTCAAAGAGGTTCTCTGCCAGCAACAAGAAGGATTTCTTGGAGTACTTCATCTAATTGAGATGTGAGGACTCTGTCTATGGAAATGAAAGACACAGTATAGCAAATATCGCTAAAATGACAACAATGAGCTTTATTTTAGACATGGATTTGTTGTGTGTCGATATGATGTCCTGGCCAGTGTTTTGATTGTTTTGACTGCAGTAACATTGTGCCTCAATGTTAGGGCCGTGTGCTCGCTTTTAGCTCCTTGACGACATAACCCTCTTTACCACAACTGAATAATTTAAATGTGAAAAGGGAGGATTTAAATCCACTTTGAGACCATTCTAAAACCATAAAAACAATGATGTGACTTTAAGGATGGATTCATGGAGTATGTTGACCAAAGAGTATGTCATGTAGAGCAGAAGCAACTCAATCAGTTTTCTGCTTAAATCAGCTAGGTGGCATATAGAGAGAATACAGGTGGTTTAATTTGCTTTCCAATAGACCTTCTTAGGTGTGTTGAACAAGGAAATCACTTAAAAGCTTCAGGATACGTGCCCCCCGAGGCCCAATATTGAACACTTCTGTCAAAACATGACCTCAAACTGTAAAAGTCTAACTCTGAGGGGTATTGCAAAGATACAAAAAGAGTGATTCATCCAGAGGTAATTTTACAACATTCAGTTTATATACTGTTGTAGCAACTGCAAGAATCATATCCAGAAGACTTTAGGAGTCTGGAGCAGATGGATGATGAATATGAATTCATCATGAAAACAATGTTTTCCATTTCCAGGGTATCACCAATTGCAAAAACATTGCGTAAGTCCCCCTGATGATGTTGTGAAAATAGATATCATGCTGAATATTTTCTCTTTTGGGTCCTAAAGCTCACTATTTCAGACAGATGGGTACCCCAATATAAATTAATTCCTTTGCCATGTGAGTCATGTGGACTCTTAAGAAGCGAAAGAAACCTAGTGGGGGACAAAGTTGACTGTGGGTGGTAGCTGTGGGATAAAACACATTTCATCTTTCACTTTTGGTCTCTATCAATTATTTGCCTTTTATAGAGTTAAACGTCCCATTCAATACTTTGCATTGGGGGCAGCGTATGCTCACTAAGCCTGACCGACAATCTGGGATTAATGTTGTTTTAGTAAAACTTCATATGTCCACAAGCCACTGAGCTAACCTCTCAGGAGGCAGCTGGGGAACCTGTTAGATCTATTGCAGCTACAATGTAAATAATACTCAGAATTTATGTGAAACAATACCTAAGATCTCCGAAGCAACAAGAAAACAGTGCACAGCCTCAGACATATTTATTACTACTCTGGACCAGTTTAAATCTGTCCGTGATAGAATCATTGTGTTTATCTTGTACAGAAGCCACCGTCTCTGTTATCAAGTCAAAGATCTATTTGTCTAATGGTAATAGCCTTTCACGAAAGGTTTCCTCTCCTTTGGAGGTCCAGATAATGCATAACAACCCCATAAGTTTACTATTATGGGGACACTTGGAAATCATTGATGCTTTAAGTAATCTTTAGAGAAACAATTACTCCTGAATCCTGCAACAGAAGGCACAGCAAAAGCTGCCGATGGCAACGAAATGAAGCATACCTAACACATCTCTGAGGGCCCATTTCAAACAGAAATTTTAACAATAATATTTTTTTCTTTTTCTCTCCCTCAAGAGTCCCGTCTCATGTTCTTTCCTTCTGTTTCAAATGTGTTTTTGACATGCCGTATAGCCATGAGCGAAAAAGATTTCCATCGGCTTTCTGCATTTAAGGGCAGTAAGACCTCTGCTAAATCTGGAAAACAGCCAGATGACTCACAGACCACATGATGTTAGGATTGTAAATCTTAAACTAAATTCCCTGACTTTTGTTTTCCTCAGACTGGTCATGAATAATACGTTGATGTGAAAGTGACCGGGAGTGTATCCATCCATCCATTTTCGTTCACCCTTCTCCCTAATGGGGTCGGGAGTTGCTGGTGCCGATCTCCAGCTACGCTCCGGGCGAGAGGCAGGGTACACCCTGGACAGGTCGCCAGTCTGTCACAGGGCAACACAGAAACAAACAGGACAAACAACCATGCACACACACACTCACACCTAGGGAGAATTTGGAGAGACCAATTAACCTGACAGTCATGTTTTTGGACTGTGGGAGGAAGCCGGAGAACCCAGAGAGAACCCACGCATGCACAGGGAGAACATGCAAGCTCCGTGCAGCAAGATCCCAGGCCGGGAATTGAACCCAGAACCTTCTTGCTGCAAGGCAACAGTGCTACCAACTGCGCCACTGTGCAGCCCACTGGGAGTGTAGCCATCTATAAAATGATCAGAAGGGTCAAGAGACTACATGGCTGAAGGAGAACTGTGTCTGCTGGAGGCGGTGAGGTAACTTTTATAGATGTCATGCATGTGTTTTTTTTAACCGTCTCACAGACTGGAGTGCACTTTGTCTACCTTTCTGTCTCAGCAGATCTGAAGGAGGATCTATGCGCACTTTCATGTATTCGTGAAAGCCTGAAAGCTATATAAGTTTTCCTTTTGCTTTCTTTCCTTTATGACTTTATGCATGTCGTTGTTTTTCCTCTTTTTCTGTTCGGTTCGAGAAACAAATTCACTTTAATTCTTAAGTGAACAAAATAGCATGAAACGTTACCAACTAGTCAAAAGCACGAACATAAACATCAAAAGAAATGTTAAGCACTTAAAACAAACACGTGTGTCAAACCCTAGGCCTGCGGGCCAAACCTGGCCCTCCATAACTAATTCTGCGGTCCTTCAGACTCTGTCTGTCAGAGTCATTGAGGAGCGTGTTTTGCCAAGTATAGTCAGAAGCTTACATACGTTGTGGTTTAGATTGATTTATCGTGTAATATTAGAACTGTGGTAAAACATGTCATCTATGTCTGGGCTGTATTCTACAAATGTGTGCCAAAATTCTAATACTGTCAAACAAGAACTTTCATATGCAGTTCTTGCAGACATATAATTAAACGTTTCTCAACAGAGACTCATCAAATTAATGTATTTTATATGTAAAAACAATCACAAAATAATTGCAAAGATGAGTATTTGTACGAGTTTTTATTTCACAGAGAGAGACATAAAGAAGAGAGAAAATTAGACTGAAAGAAAAGATGTAGTGACTGGTAATAATTATTACATCTGAAACAAAAAAAGGTCTTTACTAATAGTTTTGCTACCTTTCCTACTTTAACTGACCATATTACATAATTTACTGCTTCCTATGAAAATGATAAATCTCTGGGAATGACTATAGATATAAAACAAAAACCAAAAAGTGTCATTTTTTGCTTCCTTTAAGATGTGAGAGACACGAAAAGTAAGTGACTCATTTACTTTTAGCAAGACACTCGATAACTCTTTCTGGATTATTTCAGTCCATAGATCTATCAAATCCCCCCCTAAATTGTTGGGACTCCTCCAGAACGCTTATTACAACCAGCTCTGTCAGATTTAGTATAATAAATGTCTCATGTGCCCATTTTAAAACAAAGTATCCAACTTGTTCAGGCTTTTGGAAGACAAAACACACACACCCACACTCCTTCTGTTGAAACTACATCCCTGTTGTTTTTTTTTTGTTTTTTTTCTCAAAGTCAGCATAAATGTCAACAAATCCCAACACAGACTATGCAACACACTTTAAAACCATCATCATAGCGCAAGCTAGGAGAATTCCATGTATACATTTCAGATGATGAACTTCTTACGTTTCAGACATTACCTCCCTGACCACTCCATCTGCTGAGCTGTGCACCTTGAAGAACAAAATGTATTGTGTCTGGTTATAATCAGAAATGAGGACACTATGGAAGGAATTCAGCAGAGTCTGATCTCTCCTGCAGACATGTATGCCATGGAGGCGAAGGTGAATTGGGGTGTCGAGTTTTGCAGCAAGAGTGTCTCAGTGGCTCATGGGTGCAATTAAACAATGCTGTCCAGTTTCAAACTGAATGAAGGAAAACATCCCAAAATTTCAGAGTGTACTGAACACAGAGGCTAAGCTGTCAAATGAGATTCAGCTTGCTGACTGGTGTTAGGTGTAAAAAGAAAAGGTTTTCCTTTTAGCGTTAAATGTAGACCTTTGTCAATGTGAGATGTCAGAGCAACATAAAGAGGCCTCTCTCTCTTGGGCTTGCATGAAAATTGTATTTTCATGTGCAGAAAACGACCAGTTGAAATGAAGGGCCTCTTCACACATTAAGTCCAGTATCTGACCGAACACGGTCATTTATTAACTTCTGTTTCTCAGATTCTCTTGAATCTGAATAATATCGATTCACAGAATGACAAGAGATATGTGCTTCATTCCGTTTTATTAAACTTTCCATAATTTGGAACCAGAGCGTAGGTTGCTGACTAATTTTGACTTTCACTTCCTTTTTCCAGCACCGAGGCAACGCTAAAGAACGGCTTCGGTTCCCCCCAGCTACTGCCAACTGTTTAATAATCTTTATTGGTGCGAGCAGCCATCTTGTGTCATTGGATATGATTATTGCAGTGCATGCGCAAATGTTTTACAGATGCAGGTGGAGTCGAGCGCCATTCCTGAACCATGATCTTGATTTCCAGGATCGTGATGTGCCCATAAACGCTGCTAAACAAATCAAAGACTTGTTTCAGGGAATACTGTTAAGAGCAAGTGGTGGCCTCTGCAGTGACCAGACTTAAACATCATCAAGTCTTTATGAGTTATTCAGCAGAGAGTGCACTTTCACACCATCCCTCATAAAGCAGGTCGTAGTATATATATCTATATATATATATATAGATATATATATATATAGATATATATAGATATCTATATATATATATATAGATCTATATATATATATATAGATATATATCTATATATATATAATATATATCTATATATATATATATCTATATATATAGATATATATCTATATATATATATGATCTATATCTATATAGATCTATATATATAATAATATATATATAATTATATATATATATCTATATATATATAGATCTATATTATATATAGATCTATATATATATATATATATATAGATCTATATATATATATAGATATATATGTAGATATATATACTACGACCTGCTTTATGAGGGATGGATAGATATATATCTATATATATATATATAGATCTATATATATATATATATAGATATAGATATCTATATATATATATAGATATCTATATCTATATATATATAGATATCGTATATATATCTATATTATAGAATTATCTATTATTATCTATATATATATAGATATATATAGATATATAGATATCTGGTGTTATATATATCTATATCTATAAATCTATCTATCTATCTATATATATATAGATAGATATACTGAACTCATTTTAGCCAAGAAATTGCCTCTCTTTGAAAAGATTTTACACTATTTTGCCAATATTTATACAAGAATTTTATTATCATTATTATTCTGAACTTCCCAAATTATATTTGTGTTATTGTTTTCTTATTTTGAGGTCAATTGGATTGTAAAACGTGAAAGACGTCAGGGGTCTCATTAAAGGCTGGCCTTGTGAAAATGAATGGCAATAATCAGCATTAAAGCTTTGAATTTAGTTTTGGAGAGAGAGGGAGAGAGAAATAGAAAGATCATAGATTTTAATATCAAGATTCGCTCTGACCTCTCGGCTAGCTTTTGCACCGAGAAAGCCAAGCAAAACCGATGCCATGACTTAAAATATTTTATGAGGGATGGATTGACATTTAATGAAAGGCTTTTTTGTGAGACTCTGAGGGCAGACGCTGGAACTTGGCAGAAGAGTCTGTTGTGGTTTTAGTGTCCAGTTCAACAGCCATTAATGCTGAGTCTGTATTTGTATTAGTACTGATATAATGACACCGCGGCTGTTCATTTTGAATAGAATGGAAAAGTGAGCTCAAAGCAGCAATGAAAGTCATAGTAAGCATTTTTTTTTTTTAGCTTTTAGCTCTATTAACCTAAATTTATAAACCCAACATTAATTTTTTTGTTCATTTATCCCTTTTTTTCAATGAAACAAAATTAATATGCGTAACGAGGTTATGTCCCTTTTTGTCCATAAGTTGTCTTTGCTTGCTTAAATTAAATTGATTAATCCCTGGTGTTCTTGGGTCCTAAGCACTGTAAGGTTTATGCCCATCTTAACATTATAACTTCCTTTTAATTCCAGATGACAAATTAGCACACATACCCACCACACACACAAAAACACACACGTTAGCTATGGCTATCTTTCTGAGGACTTTCCATTGACTTCCATTTATTTCTACAGCCTAAACTGTACTCTTATCCCAACCCTGACCATAACATACCTGACCGTGAGCCTATCCAGAACTCAATTCACACCTTAGTCCTAAAGCTAAACCCTGACCCAAAAACAGAACAAATGTAGTATGTGTCAGGAAAATGGTTCCCACAAGATATTTCAAACAAATGCACACACTAAACAGAAATAAACATGTATAATATTTAACTCAGAGAGTACTGATTCTGTCTTCTCATAGGAGAAAGTCTTTTTTTTTATTTGAACTATTGAAATAAATTACATTTTAAATGATATTCCAATTTACCAAGATTAACCTGTATTATAAACTAATCAAAATTCTTGTAAATCATACTGTGATCCTGTCTGTGAATGACAAACTTTAATAGAGCAAGTGGCATTGCAAGTAGGAACTGTTTCTTGAGCTTGGCCCAACAATTTGCCTCGGTAATAAAAACCATACTGACCAGAGAACTGTTCTTCCAGATGTATTAGGAGCCATTTGAGAGCACCTTGGTTGTGGACATGAAGCAAATGATGGATGAGTTTTGGCTCTATTTTCAGCCTAATATCTTTTCTATGCCACGTTTTCTTCACACCATATTTCGTCCCATGCAAAGAGTTACACTGTCCAGTGGCCAGAGTGCTGGAATGAGAAGTCAAAGAAATTTATGGACACTGCAACGCTCCTATAATCATTCCAGTTACTTTTCACTGTCTGCAGCTTTGTTTATTAATTCCCTCCAGACAGCTGATTCAGATTTTCCACAATGCATTATTTTCATTTCTGTGGGGTTTTTTTGGGGGGTTTTTTTCACTCCAGAAAATCCCAAATTTAAAGGAGATCATGACAATTGAAAACCTTCATGAACTAAAACACACAATGCAAAGAAAAGCAAAGATGTCAGTGTCTCCAGCACAAATCCCACTTCATCGTATATTTCATGAGTCTTTTACTCTAAAGTCTAAAACGTAAGACACACTTACTGCTTGGAGCATAGCTGGTAACAAACCCCTCTGGTTATTCTCCAGTCTAGCAGGAGGTGACATTAGCAAAGCCTACCTGTCATAAAAAAGGTGAAAAAAAAAACCCCAGCTGATTTCCACTAATGTTTCTTTTTTTTATTTTCTGTGTGTTCTACTTTATTTCCACAGAAGTTTTCCAGGATTTGCTGCTGAACAATGTTCAGAACGTTGTTACGCCTTCATACATTGCAATTTCTTGTGTTCAATGGTAGTAATTTCTCATAGCATGTGATGGGGACAAGGACAAAAAGAAATATCAAAACATCATTACTCAGAATGTCAGAGCAAAACTACTTTAACTGCGACACCATAAAGTTTACAAGTGGAACTTTTGTCTGTCTAGGACAAAACATAATTAAGAACCTGGTCAACAAGCTTGGATTTCTTTACTTTGGCCTTCTGTTTTCTTCTCATTTACTTTTGTAGAGATCCAGCTTCTGACAAGTTACAGAAACATTCTTTTTTTTTTTCCCTGCCTGCAGGGGATTCTCAAAGTGTTGTAGTTCTCAGTGCTCAGACTGCACTCTTACATGACTCAGTTTTTCAAAGTCACAGATCAGAACAAGCTGCCTCTGTTGCAGATCACCCCAGTCTAGACACTACCTTTTATTACTCAGAGGCGGAACGTCCTGTTTCATTATTTCACATTTAATAAAGCCAGAGAAACAACGGATGGGACAAAAAACAACATCCACATACGAGGCAAACATTATAACCATCTGCCTAAATGTTTATTGGTCCCATTTTGATGTCTAAACAAACCTGATCCACTGAGGCAAGAACTTCACTTGACCTTTCAAGGTGTGCTGTGGTATCGTGCACCAATATGTTAGCAACAGATCCTTCAAATCCTGCAAGTTGTGAGGTGCAGGCTCCGTGGATCAAACTCGTTTGCCCAGCACATACCAGAGTGATTGAGATCTGGGAAATTTGGAAGCTAATTCAAATTCCCAAAAGTGCTGCGGCGCTCCAAAAGCTGTTTCTGTCCCAGTTTCGGTTTGTCGGATTACCCTGGCTGAAGAAAACCACAGCCAGTAACGTTGTTTTCATGAAAGACCGTGCATGGTCTGCGTCATTCACATGGAATGTATGACACAAATTTTCACAATGGAACATTGCCCAAACCATAACACTGTCTCTGCTTCTTCCCAAACTTCATCCTAGTGACCAAAAATTAGTGACCTGATTCAAGTGGATTATATGGAACAATAAAGAATCGCAGTATGCACTTTCTGCAGTGGACAAGCATGAGTACCCTGGCTGCCCCAGGGTACTAGCTGTACCCAATGCAGTATTGCAATACACTGCATTGCAACACAATGTTGCAATACAGTGTGTATTCTGGCACTTCTCCCTCACACATCAATAATTATGGCCAGGCTATCCTACTCATATCCATGAGCATTGGTCACCCATGTTTCCTCCACGAAGCACTTCTGATGAATGTTGTGATGTGCCATGATGAATAAATAATTGATGTAACTCTCTGTACTTGTCAGTGGTCATAATCTAATGCCTAATCATTTATATCACTATTAATGCTGTTTATTTGCATTTTTTAAAAATAGATTTCCTTCTGCACAAATACAGCAGAGTCTCTGTTTATGTGGAACAGGGTCAGGATTATTTTGGTGCTAAAGTCAGTTGCACCATATATTCCTGAAGATTATTGCAGGAGCATAAATTAAACGGTTGACAAACATTTTGCCTATTGTAGTGTCTCTAATTTAATAGTGTCTCAATAAAATACCACAAAATACATCAAATAGTTGAGGTGGAATTTGTTTTTAAAAAAAAAGAAAACAAAATAAATAATTGAAATAATTAGCAATAACCCAAATCACTTTCGAGAAAGAAATTGAAAGTAATCGGCTACTGCTGCCTCGCCGCCATGAGAGAACAGTTTTGATCTCTGTGTCCAATAGTTGAGGATTTCTTTCTTTTCAAGTAGTTATAGAGAACTTGAAAAGCTATGCTCCACATTTACCACATAACTTTGGAATCTGGAATCAGAATCTGTCTTTAATTAACTCAACAGGCCACCAACAAAGTACTACACAATACACAATGTAGCTGTATTGTTAGAAACAGACTGACCCTAATCACAGAACAGGAAGGGTCTGTCTGGGTCCATTCATATATATATATATATATATATATATATATATATTTTTTTTTTTTTTTTTTTTTTTTTTTTTTTTTTTTTTTTTTTTTTGCAGGAACATAAAAAGCTTAAAAGTTAGAAATATACATATATATGTTTATATAGTGCCACTCCATGACGGTAGGTTCAGGTTGTCCGCAGCCAGCGAGCAGCTCGGCGGACACAGACTGCAGTCCCTGCTCGCTGGATGCTGGATGAGCGCTGGTGGTTAAATGTGGGATATTTACATGGAGCGAACAGCAAGAACACCGTGCGCACCCGTGAGAAAGAAAAAAACAAGGCTGTAGCCGCGCAAATTACAAAACCATATAACCCCGCGGTTATTTATGGCTTCTGGCTCGGGAGATGATGACGGGAACACGACGGGCGCTTCGTGGAGACTTATAGGCCCGGCCTCGGAGCTGTCCAAGAAGCCCTGCCGTCTAATGTACTCCCCTCTCGGCCGCGACAGTGATGTCTGCCTCTTTTATGTCAGGGGACGGTTTTTTGCCATGGACGCCCGCTGTGCTCACTCCGGTAAAAACAGATTTGATTTCTGCCTAGTTTGAAGGAAAGCAGCGGCTTGCTGGATGTCTGATGAATGCAGCCCATGTTGTCATATGTGGCGATTGTTTCTTTTGCAAATTCATATGAATATGCAAGACGAGAAGGATAGAAACAAATGGGGCGGTGGGGGGGGGGGGGGCAGGAGGGTGGAGCATTCTGCCCCCTGCCGTCTGGTTCTCAGAAATGACCAATTGTCACCTTCACTTTTTCGCGAAAGAAGAATAATTTAGATAAGACACACTATTAAAACTATGAAGGTAGCTTTAATAAAAATGTTTCTTTGTTTTTGAAAATTTAGTTAAAACTGTCACTATATCCTGACAGATAATCTGTCTCATGTTTTATGAGTAAATATGTCAGAAATAACCTCTGTGAGAAACAACCATTTGGAGCCAAGAGGAAGGTCTTAGCGCTGCCAATCAAACTCGCGAAAGCGCTGCTCACACTCTCCTCCTTGCTCTCTGCTGCACCACAGCTGTGTCGTCAACATAAACTCACCAAACAGAAGTAACACAGGGGGTGGAAGCATTGTTTGTATTTTATTCTGAGTGCGCTTCTCAAAAAGCATTTTATTTTGTGGAAACCCGCACTTCGTTATCCACCTGTGTCTTTAACAAAAATTCTCCTCCATAGTAACTTTAACTGTTTGCTGCGCCAACCTCAGGGGGTCCTCTGTGTGAGGGGGACATTGAGGAGGCCGATGGAGTCCTGCAGGTCTTTTGCCCCTGGCATGACTATGGCTATGATCTCAGAACTGGGAAGTCTGGGACATTATTACAGGTCAGTGATGCAATAAAAGCCTTATTAGTTGTGTCCTTATTCGTTCCATGTGCTTCAATCTCCATATAAAATGATTATATGAGCAAATAATGTCTTATGTGCAAGTGAAAAGTATGAATTTGACACACATTGTGTAATAATAAAATATCATAGGGTACAATAAATGTTTTATTATTTTATTAAGCCCAGCTTGGGAAATTTCTTTGTTGCAGCAGCAGACAAAAAATAACTTAGGAATCAATGCATAAGATTTAATCCCTTCATTTGCATAACTATATTTAATTAAAATGGCAGCAAAACCAGTGCAAAGAAACTTTTTCAATAAATTGTGTCAAAATTTGTTTTTGCCCTGCTGTCCAATTTGGATAAAGCAAACTTTAAATAAGATGGCACATTGTTCTTCTGTCAGGATTGTTTGTTTTTTCACAGATGACATCAGTTGCACACATTAAGATACAATTGTTTTCCACTGCTGTTTATCATTTTCAAGCACTTATGACTTTTCGTCTTGTGGTTCCACTTTCACAGCAACAAGTTTATGAAGTAAAGCTGGTGGACGGCGACGTGTACGTGAAGCACGCAAGTCGTCTCTCCCTCAGGCCTTTTCCAGCAAATCAGAAAAACTGAGTTATCTCAGCACAGCTGGTTCATCCTAATTTTAAGACTTTTTCCACAAGCACAAGTCATCTGAAAACATTCCAGAACCTTATCTCTGTTGTTCTAAGAGTTGTTTTTACTTTGCTGAGAACTCAGGCCTAAGGAGACCGTCTTGAAGAGGACATGACATCATGAAGTTGTTTTTCTTGTTAGTATACCAGGCAAAGTTCAGAGTTCAACACAAGCTGTTAAGATGAAGAGTTGTGAACTCTTATGTTCTTCCCAGTTGAGAAACAGCAAACACAACAAATACATTTCTTTTCAAAAATATTCATATCTCGTTTGTTTAGCCCCACAAACTTTGTTTATTTAATTAAGACTTTATCTGACAGAGCAAATTGTGAGGTGTAAGAAAAAAAGAGGATTTGTTTTCAATATTATTTTTTGTAAATAAAACTCTAAAACATCTCCCGTGTGTTTGTATTGGTAAAATAGTGCCACCAGTAGAAAACTATACTGCACAAGACTTTAAACACACTGTGAAAAAGGTGATGGACGCATCACGATGTGGGGGGATACTTTTCAAATTCTAAGTGAGAATCTGTGAAAGATTGGACAAAATGCTGTTCCCTGTCACTGCATTCAATCTGAATAAGGGTCAAGCTGTTTTGCAAAGACTGGTTAAAATGTTTGTAGATGTGTAAACCTGTTAGAGACACAGAAAAATACTTGTGATGTTATTTCACAAAAGGCGGTTCTACTGAACCACCTTTTGTGTATAGACCAAGACATACTTAATGCAGACGCTTTAAGTACACTGCTCAGATCTTTTTATAAATTAAAACCTTTTACTCTTTTCTTTTAATTGCAAAGTGTCACACTGTCTTGTGTGACATTGGGTTTTTTTGTTCGTTTGTTTTCAGAAATACATACAACTCGTAATGTGACAAAATGTGAAAAAGTTTAAAAAGTTAGATTATCTTTTGTCCTCAAGGCACTGTGTGTAATTGAGACGAAAGTGTTTCTCATAATAAATAAACACACATTCATTGCGCAAGTTTTCAAAAGCAGCAACATATAATGGAAAATGTTTTCTGTTTTAATGTCTTTGATTTGACAATTGATTGTGTGTATCTCAGTTGAACATTGCCGTCAATACAGACTCCAGTGAAGCATTTCCAGTTATGTCAGATTTATTAAGGGTTTTTGCAATATTTGCTCTTTTTGACTTTAAGTTATTGATTTATAATATTTTTAAATTTAAACTATTAATAAAGTATTAATCCAAATTCTTCTGGTGCACACCAGGGGGCGACACCTCCAGCTGACTTTATTTTTTTCTTCTTTTTTTTTTTTTTTTTTTTTTTTTTTTAACAATTGTGGTTTAAATTGTTTTTATTTCTTATTTGATCAATTATCTCATGAAAACCTCCCCAGATATTTGTGTGACCTATGCTGCTGCTTGGTTAGGTCAATCTGATATCAAACAAGCTGGTAATCAGTCAGTTCTTATAACATCTGATCAAGAACTGTTCGCTTATTCAAACCACAAACAAAAGCCAAAGAGTTACATCATGGTTAGCTATTTCCTTTTGTTAAGATCTAAACTATGTTATCCTTATAAGACATTGTGATGTTCTTTTATATATATATATATATATATATATATATATATATATATATATATATATATATATATATATATATATATCCATTCCTGGTTTTGTTATAGACAAGCTTTTATTCTATTGACCCAGTATGATTTCAGAAGAGCGGTTTGGTGAGACACAGACCCTGCTGTGTCTCACCTGAAATGCACCGTTGGCTCATAGAAACCTTTTTTTTTTTTTTTTTTTCTTTTTTTTATGCCTGTGCACACCAATGCCAATGTGTGTTCTTTATTCCTTAGCTGTGAGCTCCATCAGTCAGTATATTTTCTTTCAGCTCAATTCTCTGGCAAATGCAGAGCCCAGTCATAAAGGTGTCAGTGACAGCATGTCTCAACACTCTGGTTTTCCTCCCCACTGTGCTCCCTGTTGTGCAACTTTATGACAATAATTATTCTCCTAGCTAAAAATATCTGTTCTGTGCACCAGAGGTGTCAGCCTTCTGTGCTATAAGTCATCACCTGGAGGGCAAGGAGCTCCAGGGATGTAGCTATTCAGTATGGGTATGGAAGTCAAAGTAAACTTGGCTCACAGCGATGCAGGAATGGCTTCTGCAGCTCCACATGTTGAATTTACATCCCATCGGTAAAAGGGTTGGAAAAGTGCAATATTTTTTTTCATGTGTTCTATTTAATGAATTATTTATGTTATTATGTATAAACATACAATAAATATTGTAAAATACATGTGTAGAGCTTTGCTTTATTTCCTAGGTGTGCATAGAAACACCCCTAACCTGGTGCTGTATTGAGAGGTATAATATTGAACGAATTGAATTATTTTATTTTGAAACTTGTAAGTATAAATGGGTTAGTGACACTTTACATAAACCAAAATCACAAACTTAAATTTTAATAAAGAATGTTTATGGTCCAGAGCTTTAAGTGACATGGAGCTTAACTAAAAAACAGAGGTGAGTGTGTGCTCACCAAAGACTTGGCACTTTGCCTCCATTATTGGAAACTGGATGATGTCACTCAGTCCCAGAGGAGGACTGAAGATGTTCTCTGTGTGGCTAAAATATGAAACTGGAAGAGAAATGCTCTTTTTGTTTCAGTGTGCTTTGTATGCAATTCTCAAGAATGAAATGCTTCCTAAAGCATTTGGTGTTTTCCCAGATTTGTTTTATAGGTGCGCTGAAGATAAATTGCAGTATTTTTTTAGCTCAGGATGTTTCAAATGCTCGGCACCTTTGAAAAGAGAACCCTTTGTGTTGGAAGGGTGCTCATGTTTATCTCTGTCTGCATCTTTGAATATATTTGTGTCTGACCAATTCATGAGGGCTTTGCACATTGTACTGTATTCATCACAAAATAGATAATCTATTTCTAATACTACAACTACTGTTTTAGAGGGCAGAATTTGTCACTTTACAGACTTCATGCAGATGCATAATGTTTCAATAACTATCTCTTTTATTTGCAATGTCTTCCAAAAGTATTGACAACCCTCTCAGCTTTTCACATTTTACCAAAAACTTCAATATGTTTAATGAGTATGTCGTGTAAGTGGACAGTACAAAGCAGTACATCATTTTAAAATTAAAGGTGCATGTTATATATTTTGATGTTTTACAAATAAAAATCAGAAAGGTGGAGCCCTGATACCCCTAAATAAACTGATAGCAACCAGTTTGCCTTCAGCTGGTTGCTACTGTTTGTAACTGAACCAAAACTAAAAATAAAGCTGTTCTGTAAAAACCTTGGAGGTTTACTGGAGAACAGATATGAAGAAAAAGTATTATGAAGATTAAGGAGCGCAGCAGGAAGGTGAGGGACATAGTTTAGATTTTGTCTATGGCCTTTCCGTTTTAGACTTCAGATGTTCTCATTATTTTATCAGGTTCCTCCTGCTCCCTCCCACTTTCCCAAAGCTAGTGTGGTGTGCTGGTCTGAAAGTGTTTTTGGTGTTGATTCTGTGTTGGACTGGTGACTCAACCAGGGTGTAATTTACATATAGTAATGAATGCTTCCTTCAGACAAACATCAATCCTTTAACACCTTTATTTACAGTTTCGTGTTCATAGTTTAATTATAGATTCAATACAAGACACAATTTACACACTAAAATGTAATTCAGAAATAAACAAAGCAGTCAGCATTATCATGCATCAATTATACAATACAGAGTGCTGTCAAGATTTCAGTGGTTTATTTATTTTTTCTTCTGTGCCATGCCCACGGCCCTGTGACTAACACACATTTAGCCTCATTTTCTGAAGAAAGGGCTCCTGGTTTATTGTCTAAATAAATTATGATCTCACTGAGACCACCTGTGCTATGCAAGGAGGAAATTAGCTGAATCTGCTCATACTTGCTGATAAACGCTTGATTCAAATTTTTAGGATTTCTGCTTTAAAACTTAAAGGAATACATAACCAACAGAGAAGAAACATTGTCTAAGTATTCTGAAACGAAGTCATTTTCCTTTTCACTGATAATTCTTATGAGACTGTGTATTTCCTTATTGGAAACCCTATTTTGTTATGTCTGGGTTGAAACAGAGGGTCTCATGAAACCAGATCCAACTAAAGAAAGCATTTCCGTTAAAAATAGATTATTTGCGTGTTCCGAGAAGCACACTTAGTCCCTTGTCAAGTGCAACCCAGTTTTCTGTTCTGCATAAGTTGTGAAACTAATGAAGCAAATCAAGTACAATATGTCCCACTGGCCAAGTGGCTTTGCTGGGTAAACTAAATCAAGAAGTTTACTTTCACAGAAAAAGACAAAAAAAAGGCTATATGTTGCCTAAACAAGGCAGTTTGGCTTAGCAGAGGAAACACAGCATTAGCACCTGGAAATGCCAAAAGCATTGAATGATATTCCAAACATATTTAAATGCCATAGCTAACTTAAATCTTCAGGTAATAACTGAGATATAATGATGCCTCGTATCTCCACCATCGCAATGCTCCAATTTCACTTTGATGGCTTTTTCATACACTAGTGGCAGAGTAAACACTTGAATTTTCTTTTATGTTGTTAATGTTTTGTTAGAAGTTTGGAAATTGATCTCTCTTTTGATTTCTTTATTTGTTGGAACCGGTTTTTCATAATTAGGATCTATAAGATGTGTTTTTAAGTTAGGCCCAAGTCATCACATCGTTGATTTGAAAATGAGATAAGCATCTCTCAAGGCAGAAAGACAATGTGAAAGCAATATCATTCATGAACAAAAAATATTTTCCATTTTAAATGCATTCTATTTAAAAATAACACTTAAAATATATATTTACCCCTCTCAATAAACAATAGGAAAATAGTTTTTCCTATTGTTCATCTTAATCTTTGACTCCCTCTCTACATTGTCCACCAGACTGATTGCTTAAAATATATTATGCTACAACTGAGGTCCATGCTTGTCTAAGTTACTACTGTGGTCTTGAAAATTTAAAGTAAGTGGAGATGGACATTTGGACAAAATTCTGCTAGCTGTGGATGAGATATGTAAGCGCAACACACACGTGAGTTTGTGTGTGTTGCGCACACACAAACACGCTAACACGCTAACTTGGATAGTTCACACTATCCAAGTTAGTTCACACTAACTTGGATAGTTAGTTCACACTAACTATGTGAACTCACTTGAGCCTGTGAGCCTGTTGAGCCTGTTGACATAGTTGTGAACAGGCTCAAAGTTCACACTTTATTCATTTGAAATATTCTCACGCCATTAAAGACAAGCATTGCAAAGGTCCCTTAAACTTGTTTAAATTCTCTCAAGACATGGGGACCAGCTGGAGAACACAGTAGGCTTTTTCCAGGATATCTTTTGACAAAACAAATTCTCCTTTCAAAGCGTTTTCAGAAGAAAAAAAACAAAAAAAACAGCTGCATTCTTCAGCTGCAACCACTTTTTCAAAATCAGGATCCTTTAAGTGACAGACAGTGAGACCAAAGACGACATTCCCCTTTTCAATAAGAGAACGAACTGATTGAATCCATCAGGAGATAATCTCACTTATATTTTCTTTTTTGAAGTCTAATGTTTGACATTTCCTTTATTTGCAGTACATCTGTTTAGTGGCCTCAACTGACCTGACACATCACTGCATTAGAAGACGTATCTCTTTTGACACATGGATTCAATTATCATCTTTGTTACTGGGTGAACCGAGCATCTGGAGCTGGGAGATTGTTGTCTTCATCTGGAGGTCTTAACATCTTTCTGCAAACAGGTTTGTGGTTAGTGAGAGTAGTGATAATGGCGAAGATGCCCCAGACTGTCACTGTGAGTGCCTTTCTGGAAACGAGGGCTGTCTGTAAAGTGTTGCCAAATGTATCTGTAGGTTTATATGGTTGTAATTTAGATAGACTCTTTATAGCCCATTTTCAAAGCATTTTATATCAATCTGTTGCATAGCATGTGTAAATGTCATTCCAAAACTGACAACAAACAAATGCTTATGGCGCTGGTTAGCACTTGTATGGTGTAATCATTTATAATAATATTCAGGCCAAGCGTTTTGTTGATGATAAAGTTGAGTTTGAGTCAAGTTTGCAGAAAATTACTGTGTTTTGAAGTTTGCAAAAGTACAACCTTTTCACTAGACCTCAGGCCAGCCCTAGTTGCTAATTAACATTAAGCCTGTATTTACTTGTCAACTTCTTCCTGTTTCCCCAAGGGCAATGGTGCTCCCATTTCTATTTGGATGCAAATTAGTTCAGCTTGAATAGATTATCCCATGAGCTTACAAAAGGCTAGACTAATGATAAACAAGTTCTGGGCTAGTATTTCAATGTAATTTTAAGACTAATAATGACTTCAAGTTAAAAAGATATTTGTTAAAAAGCTTCCAAGCCCAAAACCTCCAAAAGTGTTTGTTTTGCACAGGATTCACTTACACCATGGCCAATGTGAATTTTTGTTGTTTTGTTACAGCAACGCAATGTGCTTCTTAAACAAAGAAATGGTCTACTGAGAATTGTAAGCCTTACCTATGAAATGAAACTCTGATGCAAAAAACAAAGAGATTAAAGTGGACAAAACAACAGAGGCTGAGTATGAGCATATTGGCAAATTCAAAAAGACTAAGATTAAAACATAATCATTTATGTGAAAAAAGTATAATGCAAGTTTTGCCAAGCTGCATAGACACACTACTTGCTATTAAGCTAGCTATTTTAAAGCTAATGTATCCTTCAAGAAGCTCAGTTGAAGAAATCCACTCAACTGGCCTGCAGGACTGAGCTGCTGTTCAGAGCTTTTTTTTTTGTGAACCACAAACAATTGCTTTGTAACTATACAACTATTTTGTCACTTTTTTTTTGTCACTGTGACTGATCACAGTCACATAGGAAAATGTATTTGTTGATACAAAGTTCCAGTTTCATTACTCCTTTAAATATAATAACATTCATACAATGAAAAGTTAAGCCCAAAAGTATTAATATTTAATAATTAGTTTAATTGTCCAGTTATTTGATAAAAGTTTTCTTAAGGATTCATTAACTTTAAATCATACTCTTGAAGTGGTTTCATTTGCCTACTAGCTTAACACAGTGTGCTGTAATTTAAAACATGGGGATTTTTTTCCAATTTTGATGTTTGATTATCACTTCAAACATTAGGATAGCTCAAAAACCCCAGCAACAAATCAAAGACCATGCAAAACCTGTTTAAGTCTTTAACTGTAAGAGGAAAGAAATACAAATTCATTGTTTAGATTATATTTAGTTTGTTTGTATGTTTATCTGGAATGTGCATAGGAAATTATTTCATACTTCAGCAATAATTTATTTTCCTCGCATAAATTGTCTCGAATGACATCCATGTTTGTCTAAGTGGCAGCTGTGGTCTGGCACATTTGAAGTAGCTGGGGACAAACATTTGGCTGAATTACCATTGGTGAAACGTTATTGAATATGTCTAAAATGATCCATCTTGGCATGCCATACCACACTGATTTGAACTGACCTTCTGTCGGTGGAAAGAGTTTACAAATTTGTGAAAAACAGGCCCAGTGTCTGTCAGCAAAGACCTTATGTTGGATCTTGAAAGTATGAGTTCATCGGCAGCTTACAGTTATGAAGTACTTTGGTTTACTAAAGTATTTATATTTGAAAGTTTGGTTTTAGATCAAGCATTGAAAGATGTCTGTGAAATAAAATCCCACATATACACCCCATAAAAAGTTCTTAGGTCCACTGTTAATATTGCATATTCATTCATAAAATTAGCACACAGGCAAAAAAATAAATACAAGGCACTGAATTATGGAGAGTCAAGTGATATTTACCTTTTATAAGAAAAATGCAACAAAATTAATAAACCAAAACATTCAAGTTACTATAAGACAAATGATCTACACTAGATTTTGCCCGTATGTCTCAGTCTTTTCATTTGTTTGTTTTGTTTTGGGTTTTTTCTGTCAGGAAGCAAGTCATTGTTTTGATTAGACAGGCAACCATCACTGTCTAAATGCAGGGCCTTCAAATTAGTCTTCACTAGTGTCCAAGGAATTTAAAAAAAGAAGACATTGACCATTTCAACGTTACCATCATGGTAAACATAGATAACCTACTTCATGACACATCTATTGGCGCTGTTGTGCTCGCATGGATGCTCTCCTTCTGGTTGCAGAACTACCTCGCCGACTTTGGGTCCTTCCCCGCTGCTCTGACGGAAAAGCCACGACCTGGGTTGATGATCTCTGCACCTGCAGACCGTCCATTTCCCTCATGTCCCTTGCCATCTGAGACAATGTTTGACCCGGATTGGTCTGCAGACGCTGGAAGAGGCTTTCTCTGTTAATTTTTCTCTCTGGACAGCTAAAGGTCAGTGCCACACCAAAGTCTGACTTCATCTCTCTTGAGAAACCATCGGAGGTGCCATCAAAGCAACGGCCAATGGCGATCTCTTTGGCAACTCTGGGATTCTGGTCTGTTACTGTGTAGATGCCATAGTTGTGTCCTAATGGATCAACGGGGGCCAACATGGTGAATGCATGGGATTCGTTGTTTTGAGCAACTGGTGGATGTTTAATGAGATACTCCTGTAGAAGGCCATTGGTACTAATCCTTCGACAGCTACCTTGTGGAATCACCGATATGAGTGATCTGTCCACCTCTGCTTGATCAAACAACATGCCACTACATTTGAACTCAACACATGCAGCTGAGGTGTTAGCCTCTCGCATATCACGGGTACTGCGAATGTCTCTAATGCCATAAAGTTTGCCCCTCGTCTCTGGATGTGTTCCTCCTAGATTCCTTGACCGGACCATCACTTCCTTCTGGCCTTGGATCTTGACTTTGATGAAGCATGCTCTAAACTCCTGAGGGTTAGGCCACCAAGAGAGGTAGTCTCCTGTCCAGGTCGTCAAGTCATTCTCCTCAAAAGGAACAACATTGTATTCATACTTGTCCTTTTCCACTCTGAAAAATCTGAAATGGTTTGCATCCACAGGAGCATTTTCACAAGCTAATAAATTCTGATAAGGATATATTGGTCCGTTTGTCTCATCAAAATTGTTCTGGTTAGGCTTTGCCAAATTAATTCTGAATGCAGTTTTCTTTAGAGCTGGATCCTCATGGTCAGAACGCTGGTAGTCTAACTTATCTAGGTAAGGTTGGGAAACTCCAATGATGTTTGGATTCATCTTAGGGGAAGACGGTGCTGCTTCCAGCTCCTCTCCACCTAGTATGGCTGTGACATAAGCAGTGTAAGCATCCGGTCTCATGGCATCACAAAAAGCAGGCAAACAAGCCCCATTGGGTCCAGTTAAGACGCTGTCAAACCGACCCCATGCCCTGGGATTAGATGAATAACCAGGTTTGGGCTCCAAATTTATCAAACTGACAACAACTCCCTCCAATTGTTCAGCAGGAAGGAACTTCTCACTCATGTAGGCACGCACTTTAACATAACAGCGCCTGTTTTCAGGCACGTCTAAATTGAAGAGCCTACGTTCTCTAATCTCCATGTTGCCTATTAGAAAGGTACGCTCCTCACGCTTGCTTCGTCCATGACCACCAGTAGTTGTCGTGCTGTAGGAGAAATCACTCTCCTCCTCCCAGACACCAGTATCTGGGTTTAAAGACCACAGCTTCATTGTGGGAATGTGCTCTTGCATTTTAACATGCTGCGTGTCAAGGAGAACCTGGACTGCCCCCGTCCCAAGAACCTCCTTGCTGGTCTCATCTCTAAAGTCAACTGAAAACATGCCATAGGTCCTTAATGGCAGCATGTCACCCTCTTCGTCCACAAAATTGAGGTCGCCAGGGGCTGCTGCTGCTGTCGTAATGTTTCTTGGATCAATAAATGTGACGCTGGCTTTCACTGTCCCCTCATAGATTTCGCCGTTGTCTTTGTGGAAGGAGTGGGGTGGAATGACCAGTTGCCCTATTGGATCTTCCCCTTTAATTTCACCAAGGTCTATAAAATTGGTCTCTCTTGGATTTATATCAACTGGTGTCTGCTTTCTCATCACTTTCACATTATGATAGATGGAGCCACTTTTCTTGTCAAAAATGAATACCTTTGGAGTGTCAATATACGTTTGAGTAGGATCAACAAAATTTACCACCAATCTTTGTGTATCTGGAGTAATTTGCAATGTAAAGCCTCCCTGGTATCCTGTGGTGCCTACTCTATCTTTACCAATATAAATATGGCCAAATCGCAGAGGCTCATCATTGTCAGCTGCCACAACTCGGCCACGAACCAGCACGGTGGGTTGTACACACTTCTGACAACTGCACTGTTTCACCGCTCGTATGGGGAGTTTGTAGGTACCACAGTCAATGTTTCGACTCTCCATTTCCTGGACACCACAGCAGAATCCAGCTCCGTCTCTGCACCGCATGTCAAAGTCGAGGGATCCCGGGCATTTGTTGTGAGGGCATCGACCAGCATTGTAGTACTTGGAGTGAGTGCCAGGCTGAACGCAGTCCATTGGTAATCTGATGAGGTGCATTTCAGGAGTGGCATTGCATGCTGGTGATCCGTTAGCTGTGAATTAGATTATATTCAGCATTAAAATGTATGTCATAAAATTGAGATGCAGTTCTCACAACTCAAATGTTATAGAGAAGAATGCTACTACTACAGTGGTTTCAGTTTCTTCATTTGCTAGCATCTGCCAGACGTTCTGTTTGGAATGAAATATTAGACCTAAAATGGTCAAATAAAATTAATGGACATTCATATTTATTATTTAAACTGTAAAGAAAGTCACATAACCTATTCCGTAGCGCGCACAGAAAAATTGCTTCTTGGCACAAACATGTGTCTAACTAGGAAAGTGAAGCATTGGTTAGATTATAATTACACATGAAGTGAACATGCATTTACAGATTATTTAAATAGATTTTTTTTAAAAATAGTAATTGTTTAGCTAGATACTTGAAATATAATTACTGCAATTGATATCCTGAAATTCAAGCATTAACGCGTCCTCTTGCTAGGTACCCCTCAATTTCCAAATAATTGATGGATGTAGCAAGACAAGATGAGCTTCCTTTGGCATATGATTATATAAATGCTGCATTTTTGCCACTTTTCCTAATATGAGACCTGATTCTGCATGCAGAATTTAATTTGGGGTCGCTTTTCATGTTCATCACATCACCAGCATTGTTTCAATAAGGACCTGGTGGATTTGGGGGAGGAGGCCAAGTTGAATTAGCTGAGCTTAAATACAATCACAAATAATTGCTTATTATTTAATGAAATGTATTTGTGAAAAAACTGAGCTGCAACACAAGACAGATAAGACTTGCGGCAACAATTTGTAATCGTGTTAAAATAACAAGAAAGGAAATGAACATTACTGTTTGGAAAATAGTCAGCTACATTTTAAAAATGTTAAATATTTAATTTATTTAAGCTGAAGCTGGCAAATCAAATCAAATAAAGTAAAAATCTCATTCCTACAAACAAATAAAAAAAATTTTAATGTAAAATTCAAGGATTCATGTTGGCCTCAGATGGTTTTTGAGGCTTTCGCAGTTTAGTTCACTTATGTCTTGAGCCAGCTCTGACTATGATTAACATAGTTTATTAGTGTGCAAATTAAAAATGTAAACACAAAAACAAATGATTTATCTCAAGACTAGTTCATGTACTTCTCCTCTGAGGTGGAGATGTTGTTCTTCTCGCATGCTGGAGTCTCCTGTGACAATGAACTTTGGGCTGCAGGGATTTGTTTGTTGCCTGAGGGAAATTGTTCCGTCTTCTGCCTTACCAAACAAGAACCATGAAGAATATAGTCTCTATCTACAGTGCTGTAAAAATGTATCTGCTCCCTCTTATATTTGTACTGCTTTAACTTTTTTTTAATCACACTTGAAGGTTTCTTGTCATGGAGTAAATAGAAAGTAGTTTTTCAAATTTCTTTTTTTTTTCATTTTTCAAGGGAAAACTAAACCCTGCATGAGAAAGCTGTCAGTTCTCCTGCATAATCACAAATTAATTATGATTTCCCACATGCTTTGATTTAATTTCATAAATCCCACCAAGGCATAACTACTCTAACGTGAAAATTTAAGAATTCCCTTTAACAGAACAGCATGAAGTCAAGTAAAATATACAATAAAGCAACACAAGAACAAATTAGAAAAAAAAAAAAAAGGCTGACATCTACAAGTCTGAAGCAAGTTACAAAGTAATTTCTAAGATTTTGGGGCTGTAGTGAACCACTGTGAAAACCATTGTTGACAAATGTTCAAAAATGGTTGGCACACCAAAACTACTCCAAGAGCTCGTCAACGACTCATCTAAAAGGTCACCAAAGGTCTATGATGACCATAAAAGTCCTTTCCAGTCTTAGTTAAGGTTAGTATTCTTGATTCAACAATAAGAAGCAGATAAGATTTTTTTATGGCATTCTGGAGCACTTTAATACTTAAACCATTATTTACTAAAAATCACCCAAAGAACATGAAACTAACAGTCAGACATATTGGTAGTAGGATGATGTCCTAGGGTTGCTTTTGTTTTTCACAACCTTAATGATCTCCTATTATTAAAAAAAAAAAAAAAACAATCAGTTAAACTGCATATAAATAAAGTACCTACAGATAAAATACAATTTAAAAATGTGGAGATTTTTAAATACATAAAAAATAAATTAAGAATATTTTATGTTAATGGTGGCATCATGTTGGAGTAGCTCTGTTACATTAACTCTGTTACATTACTAATATGTCCTGTTAGAGACCTTTGTTCATAATTTCTTTGGTTCAGGCATTGAATGCCTGGGCAATTATTCCCTTTGCAATTGGACACTGTGCAGCTGGAAAGATTTTTTGCATTTTCTAAACTTCCAGACAGTTGCTATGGTGCATAGCTGTGGCTACGATATATTGTTTTTACAACTGAGAGCAGCTGATTAGCATCTCAAAAGCCCAAATAATACTTGAACTCGTAACCCAAATCCCAGACGAGTTGGAAAGGAGGCTTTGAGTGGGAAGCTAAAACCGTCTCTTCCAGCAATCATAATGGGAAAGGATCATATCCTCAACTCCAACGCCTCTTTACCTGGCATTCTAATCATTCGGCCAGACAAATATTTAAAGAGAAGTGGCAAAAGCAAATGAGGTGGATTAGTAGTGCTTGCCAACAACTGACGGTATCATCCAGGACATTTCACTATGGAATATTATCTGCTGCCTGGAATCAGAACTATCATACAGCAACAGCCTTCTGGTGCAATGGTGATGACGGTGTTAGAGATTCATCCCATATTCGGTGGTTTGCTGGTTTGAGTTGCAGTTCCATCCATCTCCTTTGTTGTGTTCTTGGCGAGACACTTCGCCTGTCTTGCCTGCCTAGCGGTGGGCACTGATGGAGCTAGTGTGTGGTCATCTTGTTTCTGTCAAACTGCTCCAGGGCAGCTGTGGTTGCAAACTAGTAGTTTGCCACCATCAGTGTGTGAAGAGGCGTCGGAGTCCTCTGGATCTGATAAATTGCTATACAAATACAGGCAATTTACCATTCAGTTAAAAGCCTCTTCAGATTTGCTGCTACTGGAGATCTTTTCTGCCCACATCACCATCCAACCACTATTTGAATATACACTGCTCAAAAAAATAAAGGGAACACTCAAATAACATATCCCAGATGGACAGTTTGATTTCACAGAAGTTTGATTTACTTGGAGTTATATTGTGTTGTTTAAGTGTTCCCTTTATTTTTTTGAGCAGTATACTTTGATGAAATGAGTTACAACAACATATAATTTCCCATTGGAATAAATATTCTGAACTGAACTCAAAACCACCTTTGAATAACTCAAAAAGAGTCAAATTACAGTTCTGGACTGACTTAGTAAAATGTTCACACTTATGTCTGATTGAGAAGTGGAAGGACAGTAAACAGGTTGCTCTTACTTGAAAATCCTTCAATGTGGCAAGTGTGAGCTAAAATTCCTTCACACCAGCGTAACACTTAATGCCCATTGTTAGGGATGTTTGATAACAGGTATTGTCTTTAAGGGAAGCAGATACAGTTAATAGGTAAAAAAAGAAAAGAAAAAAAAACTGGTTTAAGGGGTAATTTGTGTTTCATATACATAATATTTTTTGGCTTTCTTAAATGAAATCATCTTTTTAAAATCACGCTTTTCGCTTTATTTAGGTTGCCATTGTCTGGTATAAAAATTGCAACAACAATTTGACTTGACTGCATAAAATGCGAAACAAAATTAAAAACAATAGTATGATATACAAGGGGGCAAATGCTGTTTCACTGCACTGTAGCTCTCCCTCCTTAATGTGGCTAAATTTTGCAGCTTGATTGCGAGAGGAACATGTAGAGTTTAGTTTCTGCACTGCATGTTGGGGAAAAACCGCCGTCTGGGATTTTCTGCACCTCGAGCCACTTCAAACAATAAAAAAAATCCATCATGAGAAGACTACATTTCAAACAAATGTAAACAAAATAAAACCTAATCCCTTAGCTCAGTTAGATTTCCCTGCTATTTTTACTTTCTTTTGCTTTTTCCACTTTGTGTTAACCAACTCTCTTTCCTGGGGTTTTTGAGCACTGTGGTTTTATGTGATTCTTCTTAATGCATGGACATGGTTCATGGATGACTTGAGCGTAGCCCAGGTCTGGCATTCCTCTCAAAGGGTGTATTCAATTTTAGCAGCGGCTGTTTTTTATACAGTCAGATTATTTGTGGTTGTTTGATTTCTGACAGTGGTTTTACTTGAGCCTGTGGAAAATTCAATACGTCATTATCAAATGCACCGGGATGAGAGCCATCCCGAGTCATAGCATCTGGCCATCATCATGTCAAAATGTTTTCCTTTTGAGTTGATAAAGAGGAAATGCAATGTATGAGAAATTGGCTTCTTAATGCCAGGACAATGTTGCATATATGATAAATCTGCTTTACCTGCCAGCAAAAACAAATTGTTGCTTTTGGCGGAAAATGCTGTGTGTTGCTTTCTTGTGAAAATCAATACTGTTGGTCAGCTTTCACAGCAGCTGATTTCATTGATGAAAAAAAAAAAAACATTGAAAAGAATAAAAAGCAGCATGAATTTATATTTGCATTTTGAAGAAAGAATTTTTTATTGTAAAACAAGGTTTTATGTTTTCCTTAAGTCTGTACGTACCAATCACAGTAAGGTGAGCCGGGGACGACTTGATGCTCCCTGCAGCGTTGCTGGTTTTGCAGTAGTACTCCCCGGACTGCTCCAGCTTTAGGTCTCGTAGCACAAGGTCGTTTCCATACTTATACATGTTCTTATCCAGCAATGTCCCATTGTGGTACCTGGTTTATTTTTATAGAAAAGTAGAGATACAAAGGACACAGATTACTTAAGTTTATTTAGATTTTGATTTCTTAATAAAGCTCCTTAAGTCAGCACATAAAGTTCTTAGTGGAGATGAAGGCTGCATGTTTTGTAGGTTTTTATTAATGATTCTTACTACAAATCTGGCTGGCCTAAAACTTTTCTGTTTTAGGATTAAATTCAGTCCTGCTGTATGTGACCATATCCAATGAAATGAAAATGTTAACCAAGAACATTCATTTGCAAATGTAATGCTCAACTGTGGTTAAATTTTAGCATTTTTATGTGTTAATGCTACTTCTGGACCAGGAAGAGAAATTTATCAGCACATCAGCTGTTAAACTGAAATAATGTAAACTCAGAATTGTTTCTTAAAATCTTTACAATTAATTTGTATGTACATTTACACTATGGCAATTGTGACTCAGTTGGAAGAGTAGACTTCTTGCAAGCTGGAAGTTGCAGGTTCAGTTCCAGCTTCTCCCTGCCACCTGTAGATGTAGCCATTGGCAAGAAATTTAAATCTCTGTACTGATGTGTGAGACAGACTGGATGAACATGACAAATTAAAAACACTTTGAATGGTTGGTATGTTCAGAAAAGCATGATGAATGTAATATAAATTCAGACTATTTGACATTTAAATCTGTATTTTTAGTGTGCTCTAACCATTACATTTGATCTTTCATGAAGCATGTTATTTTATTTTATTTTTTTAAATCCCCTTTTAGTGTATTTTTACTTTGAAAAAAGACCCGTTCCTCTCACCCCTAACATGCCATTGTGCGTATTACTGCATAACACTGCTGTCCTTCTTACCAGTAGTATTTGTCCGGAGCTGGTGATCCTGTAGCCGAGCAGCACAACAGCGCCCTTCCTCCCTCGTAACGCACTTTGTCTTCTGGGTGCTTCACGATGTATGGCTTTTCTGTGGAAGGTGTAAAAGCACAAACCTTATACACCTGTTTCCTGTGCGTGGTGAGACAGAAGCTACAGAGCTCTTAAAACTCAGCACTTTGTTCTCACATTGGTCTCTGGGCTTTTAAAAGCTTGTTGTTAAGGGAATTACAGTCTCAAAGCAGCACAGTTCTAATATTATTGGGTTTCTTCACAACTATGTAGGTGGTCTGGGCTTGACTTGGTGGTATTTTATTTGTCTGAAAGTAGGATTTTACCAATAGAAACAGTCGGCATCAGGAAATGTTTTCTCATGACTATCCAACAGCACCTAATCAAATCTATCTACTCCACCCACTGGCACTCACCAGCTGACGTGAGGACAGCCCGTAGCCAGGAAATCCCTGTGGCGTTACTGGAAGGGGAGACGACCACTGGCACAAACTTCTCTTTGTTGATGGTAATGGAGGTGGAGCCGGAGGAGCAGACTCCTGATAGTGTGAACTGCCCTTTCACGTCTGTAAGAGTCCGGATCACTTTGGGGTGGCTGGTCAGAGCCACGCTGGCCCCAGCCACAGGGACTCCGGTCACAGTTTGGATGTCTCCAAACAGCATGTGGCCTTCACACACACAAATGCTGCAGTCCTCACTGGGATGGCCTTCGGAGCACTTCAGCTTGCACGTGGCTGTTATAATAAACCCATTAATACATACAGTACGTAAAGTGTGACAAATATGCTGAAGAATAGAAATGTAAAACATTTGTTTAAAAAATTATGGTTTGTGGTTAGTAATAACATCTTCCATAAGAGTGATTCTATGTCTTAAAGTCATTCTAATGAGAGAGGAATGCAGCAGAGTCCTTTTTGCAGCTGCTACTGCATACTGCCGGTTAGCTGGCTGAAAGAAAGTTCTTTGACGTTTCCCTTATTTCCAAAAAAAAAAAAGGCAAGTTTACTTCAATGGAAATTTTTTTTAAATTATGAAAAAACACAGGCAGTCATGGCATGGAACCTAATAGAGGACCATCCTTCACTCTCATAAGGGCGATGCAAATTCAAAACTACAATTAGGAATGCTTTGGTTACTCAATAGCACAGTCAAACTACTCAATTATGATTGTGTATTGTCAACCTCTTTTGAGTAAAAATCTAAAATGTGATGATGTTATGCATATTTGTCAGTACCACATTAATATGGGTTTACAGTAATGAACTGTCAATCATATCACAATTCTTATTTTTACTTTAAAGCAACTTGGTTTATATTTCACATGGTCAGGTGCACCTCAGCTTAACGACTTTATTAAAAATGAGCAGCTTTGCAGTCATCATAGCAGCTTATTGTTTGGAGCTTGTTGCGAGATGTTGGGCCTGGAAATGGTTTGGCTTTTTGGAGAAAGCCTGCAGTATTTTCTGGACTTGTTCACGGTGTCGATTGTTGTGCTGGACCTGATTGAAGTGCTGGCATATCAGTCACTACAACAAGGTACCATGGCTTTAATAACAACAGAGTCAGTGTGCTCCTGATTAACAACTCTAAATATATACATTTCTGCAGCTGTGGTTTCGTTTCGTTCAATTTCTTGACTCCTGGCAGCACCAAACCTTTAAAAACAATGTTTTATTTGCTGTTGCATTATAGCAACAGTTTGGTAACTTAAACAAACCCAGAAGATAATTTGTTATCCTTTTCATTCTTGTTAAAAACATCCCCAGCTCCTATTACTCAAATATGATGTTTTAAGTCAAACAAATTGTCAGTTACATAAGATTTCCAAAATACTTTTATAAGAAATAAACTTCTTTGAAATGTGAATATTACATAATTAGCCTCAGGAAGGTTTTTCCTACTTAGGATGAAATGATAATACTTTATTCTTTGTTCTGTCTGTTTCTTGCTTTTTTTTTATTTTATGGACCATAATTGTGTCTAAACAAATAGGATTGATTGATAGGTTGATTTATATTACAAAAGTACATTTTTATCTCAATTTCAGAGTTGAACTGTGTTGTTTGACTTAAAAAACATAACACAATTGTAGAGATGTTGCTGTTTTTGTTGTTTGTTATTTTTGCTGTTTGAAAGTGATCTTTTAACATAAAATCGTGTGAAGGCATTTTATACAACATCTAAAAAAGTTTGAGCTTACCAGGACATCGACTTCTTCCACATTTCTGGACCTCAGCAGGTCGTCCTGGACATTGCACCATCTCTGAGGTTCTCACACAAGTTCTTCTCCTTGTTCTGCGACCTCCACCACAAGTTACTGAACAACTCCCCCAGGGACCCCAAGGACTCCACTTGGCTATAAGAAAAGGGCGATTAGAGGGATCCGTAGTACTTTATTTTCAGTAGATCTTCTCAGTACTTTTGTCAGTCATTCATTGGTGTTTGCTGGCTGAAAACACTTCACTTCAATCTGTTGTATCTTGAGCATTAAGCTGATTATAGCTACAGTTGAAGTACTAATATCACGGACAATTACCTGAAGTAAAGTCTGTCAGCTTTTTAGAAGCATACCACTCAAAAGGGATAGTCAACAGAGCATCTAATAGCACTTTTGGATATCAGAATGCTAAATATAAAGGGAACAACAATATGCTGCATTGACAGTGTTAATGCAGGGTAAGGTTTAACCCGCCAATGACTCACACACAGTCTCATTTCAGACTAAATCAAAAACCCAAATCCAGTTTGGTATCTCTAAATTGCTCAGTAATTTTTGCCAGGTGTGAGGATAATTCTCATCACAGTTGACTGACCTGCGCATGGTGGAGTGGAGCACTCCCTCCTCTCCGCATGGTGTCCGATACATGCTGGTACAAACAAAAGTGGCATAGGCTGAGCGCTCACACATTTCCTCTGCCGAACCTGGATTCCCACGTCATTGCAAACCGTGGTGGAGCAGGGACCCCACTCACTCCAGTCGGTCCAGTAGCTCTGCACTGCACACACAGGAGATCTTAGGATTTCAAATCATTCATCAGTTTCTGTACTAGAAAAAGCCCGTTATATGACAAACTAGTGCACAATAGCATCACGTGTTTAAGTGGCAGCTTGTGCCGCAACAAGTCGCTCTTGTCAGGACTACCTGGAGGACACTGAAAGCGAACATGATAGTTGGAACAGACTCGACCGTACGGCTGTTCTTTGTTGATGCACCAGAAGCCCTTCTCCAAACTGGAGTGAACCACTTCACCAGTTTCTGCAGCTGCCACCCAGTCTGTGGTGCGGGCCTCCATGGCCGTGGGCCGAGCACAAACCCTCTCTCTGTAGTAGAAACGAATCGCTTCCAGGCGCTCGTAGTCTCCATTCCCACCAGGATGGTCGATGTTAAACCAAGATGTCCACTCAGTCACACCTGGGGGCACGCAGAGAAAACTGATTGAAACCAACTGTTTGAAATGGTTAGTAGGAAAGCACCATCTACTCTAAAGAAGCAGGAATTCTTCACAAAAGTGCATTGGTGTTTCATCAGTTACTGTTTTTTTGTTGTTGTTGTAACAGTGCAGCTCTAGCAATGAATCATAATCCACTCAGAAGCATGTTCCCCTTCAGACAGAAGAGAAATCAATATGAGGGCTGAGCAGCAAAGTCAAGTATGAGGTAAGGGCCGAGTAAAACTTGCCAGAGCCTTTCTGCCAATTCTGTTCACGTTATTCAGCTGATGGCTCTTATTTTGGGTTGTTTAGTGGATTGGATGCTTAGGAGTTTGACAAAAGAAGATACAGTTGCAGTATAACAATTTATTCGTGTCTCAAAGAAGTTGATAATGAGAGGACGATAAACAACCACAACAGCCTGCTACTTTCTTCTCATACTGGTCAACAGCTTGGTCACCCGCTGCTGTGAGAAGGAATCCAGTCCTTTTCTCAGTGTTTGCTTCAAATCACCCAGTGTGTATGTGTTGTTCAGTCTGGCGTGAACTGTGAATATCTTAAGTGATTCCACAAGTGGTTGTCGGGTTGACATGAGGTCTGCGTGCAGGCAACTCCATTCACTCTAGATTTGGGAAAGACATTTTTTCATAAGTGTGACAACACTTAAGGAAAAACAATCAGGCTATTTAGTACAATAACATTTACAAGAAGAACTACTACTACTACAAAAAAAAGTTGATAATATAACACAATTTTCCTTTCTTCTGTGCAAAATTTGTCTTGGGCTTAGTATATAATGGTCTTTCTATGCTGTGGCATATAGAGGTAAGCCTAAAGGTTTGTTCAAAGAAAATGAAAGGAATAAAACCAGTGGACCTCCTAATAAACATTGTTTAAATAAATTATTCTATGCCATTAAAAAAGATCTTTCAAAAGAATTAAAAAAAAGGAATTTTGAATAGAAGGAAAACTCTTTGTAGATGTTTAAAAGTTTGCAGTCCTTAAAGGTGATAGTACATTGGGGATTAGTTAAATTTGAAATGAATAGTGAGAAAATTTCATGTCTTTCAGAGCCTTGTGTTATTTCATCCAGGCATGAAGCTAATGTTTGACGCAAGTGGATTTCCTTCCAATTATTGTCATCTTCAATCAGTCCCATGCAGGGAGGAGTCCTAATAAAAGAGCAATTGTTCATTTCTTCTCATGCTCACTGTAGGTTTGTTGTCGCTAATAAGATGTATTTGGTGAAGTGTTCTCTGGGCGTAGAATTTAAGCCATTGGCTGCTTATTTTGCAGGAAATTAGTACCATTAAAAATGTGCTGACTGACTTCTAGCCTTTTCTCCTTGCAATGGAGTCGTGAACATCAAGCGAAGCATGTAAAAAGCATTTGGATTTGCGACAGGCCTGTGAAAAGTACAAGTAATTTTATAGTTTTATGTAAATTTTCACATTAGTGAAATGGGAAGGTCTGCTTCCAGATGCCGCATGCTAAACCACTTGATAACATCAAACCCATGAAAAGATTTTAAAATTAATTGCATAAATATCTTTACAGACTTCAAACAAGAAGCTGTTAGAGATGTGTTTTATGTCAAAAAAAAATTATTTAAAAAATAATACCTGTTGTTTGTGAGTCCGTGAATGTATTGAAAACCACTCTTTTGCTCCTGTCTGATGGGTTACTGGTCCTTAATAATCCTGCACACAAAGTAAAAAAATACAAAGATTAATATCAATGCCCCAAAATACCCCAATGTGTCATAAAGTCCTATTGGTCCCTTGTGCATCAACAGCTGTAACCTCAATAAATGAACTCTTTATTAGTTTAAATTCGTAATTTTTTGTTTGTGTATGTTTATAAAAAACAATAATAGGACATATAGAAATACCCCAGGGTAAATCAAAGTATGCAGAGCAGTATTTTTTTTTTTTTTTTTTTTTTTTTTTGGTATAACAACTAACTACAACATTTAAAGTTATACTTACAACACTGCTGAAAGAAAAAGGATCATTTTGAAGAATTTAAAATTCCATCAAACCAGTGCTCAGAAATGTAACAGGAAATTGTTATGAAAATAAAAACTGTGTTGGTCAAATGTTTTATTTGTGGAAAAATATTATTTCTTTGCTGCTTTTTTTCTGGTGTCTAACAAACTTTTTGATGCCAAAAGTTATATATTTTGCTACTTATTAGCTTTTACAAACCTATGTAAATTAGCCAACTTAAGTAACATTAACACATTTAATTTTTATGTTTATACATTTATATTCACACATACCTGCAGCAATTATTACACGTCTCAGACTCACTGTTTCATAACATGTTGGTTCTATGCCCTGCTGCAGTAGTGTAACACATAAGAAAAACACATGAAATATGATGTTTCTGGCTCTTTGATTTATTAAATGGGACTCAGTGACATTTTCTTCCATGCCATAATGTGTAATGATTCATTTATTCTCCACCACTAATTTTTAATGTTGCAAAAGACGTCAATTGTTTGCTTGACATTTCTTTTTTGGGTTACATTTTGGCCACAAAAAAAAAAAAAAAACTAAAATAAATGACATGGTGTGTGATGGAAACAAAAAGTTACTTATGCTGCCTCTCACCATATAGGGCTGTGCGTGCATGTGTGTGCGCAGGTGTGTGCGCAGGTGTGTGTGTGTGTGGGTGTGTGTGTGTGTGTGTGTGTAGTAGGCACAAGCACTGCTGAGTTTATGAGCAGAGAATCCAAGCACATTAACTAGTATTGATCAATGTCCCTTCTGGTTTTATAGCAGCTCTTTATTGTCGTGCCAGCTCTTTTGGTTCAACCATTAAAACCTTTTGGTTAAATTTCTGGATGTTAGAAATTGCAGAATGTACACTTTTCGGTTGGCCTGGGCAGCCAGCTGACCAACATTGGTGCTCCTTTTTTTTTCTTAATTTAGCTTTTAAAAAGCCATCGTACGCTTTCCATATGGCTTTGTGTCTCTGAACTACTGGGTTGACTTGAGAACCACAATGAAATGCCTTCAGATTGATGTGTTCAGCAGCTGTGTCTGCTGTCTGCAGATTGAGTTCAGTGGGTGGAATCAAATACTTTCCCCATCATTCTTCTTCTGCAGTGATTTGTATGTCACTATTGCATTCCTACACACATGCTGATGATCTGCACTATGTATTGGTCTTCACTGATTTAACAAGTGCTTGCAGAATGCATGACACATTTTCTTCCCTCTGCGATACTGTAGCTTAGAATATATAAACAACTTTTCACGTAGCTTATTAGCTCGGAGACCCGGACCTGCGGCCATTAATGATCCTTTCAACTCCGCACGCAGACTCGTTTCCAAGAAATCCTAAAGAAGCCTTTCGGCTCGTTACATAACAGTGCTACTCCCCCTCACACCAACTCCAAGTTAATTTACGGCCAAGTCCTTGGCCCTGATTATCGTTTCAAGATGTTTCACATTGAAAACCAAACACCAAAACAAGTCTTCTGGTTTTACAAGGTGTCTGATAGTTTTAGGAAAGTTAAGAGAGGAAACACAGATTAGGTGCAGCAGAAAGGCAAATGTTAGAGTGCTGGCCTCACTTATGGCAGGTATGTAATCTGGCCCAGGGCACCAGGATCTTTGTGCTTTTGACTGACATATTAACACTTTTTAAAGGCCATTGGCTTTTGCAGGGCTACTGCTTCATGTGGCTGGTATGTGAGTGAATTAACCTCATCAAGAAGCAAGTAACACATGTTTTTTCAATCCTCAGGGAGAAATGTTACAATTTATGACTTCCTATTTGCTGCTTCAGGCTCACACATACTCGGGTGTCCTGTGCATATTTTGTGAGCCGTACATGGAACCCGCGTGCTCTGTCCACAGACGGTTGAGATTTCACGGTCAAGCGGACTGGTTTCCTATATTTCTCGTGACAAATTCCTTCATTTTCCGCAATTCGACTTAGCTCAACACAGTGACTCTTCCTTAGTGTCCGAGTTATTTCCTCCCATATTTTCCCTTCTCTGAAAGTCCTTGTATATCTTGCAAATGTTTGTTCTTATTTCTTCAGTCAGACACCCTTCAGAATTGGACTCCATTTCATCCACAAGATGGCATCGATTCTCAACTTTATCAGTTCGGTGTCGCACACGCAACAGTTCGATGAAAACATTGTTTCCTGCCAGGCCTTTTGTTACGGTACGCTCTCGTACACGTACTCATGGACATCCGTGAAGTATGCCGGAGCCTTTAGAAAATGGCATCTTGAGGTGCCTCCCTGTTGAAGTCTATCTTGTTTGTCCTTTTTCATTTGTGCTTTTAGAACAACAAGCATGGTTATTTTACAGTGGTATTTGGTATGTTCACTTAAAGTACCTCAGGTGGCCTAAACATCCATAGTCAATCTTGGAATGACTAAGCAAACATCGACAAGGTAACAAGATACACCAATAGTGTAAACTTGCTTCAGGTTCCATTGGTGACAGAAGGCTGGCAACAAAACACCAGTTTTAGTCACTGTATTTCTTCTAAGTGTGGATTCATCTTGAGCCACAGAGCCCATTGTTGTTTTTAACCAATTATACATCATTGGGGTTTACAGCTTGGCTGGACTTAGGCACATCTTCTATTAGTAATCACCTGTGACTTTGTAAAGATTTGCTTTCATTCATTTTGTGAGAGGGAGTTTCCAGTGTTTGTATTATGTTGAAAGAAAAAAGAAGGAAAAAAAAAAAAAAACTCCCACAGAGAGAAAAAGAAAGACTTTTTAAAATTGCGCACAGAATGTTTTCACTCATATTGGGGAAGGTACGTCTTTGCCAGATGTATGTTGGCAGACAGACAAGGCCTAAATAGGTGGTCTGGATTCTGTTTATAATACTAAAAATCCTTACATGATGGAGAAGATTTTAAAAAATAACTTCTCTTAAACTGAAAAAGAAATCCTACTTGGTGAATCTGTTTGTAAAAAAGTGTTTTATGTTCGACTTGAGAGTGATTTGTCTGTGTGAGCCTGTGCATGCAATGCTCTGTTTATGTTTTTATATGAGAGTTGTTCATGCACTTGCACAGAGAAAAGAGTAATGCCAGGGGCTCCAACTCTCTCATGTGATAGAGAAAGGACAAAGGGCAAGGCTATCTAAAAGTAAAAGCACAAATAAGGTATTTTATATGGAGAGAGAGATAAAAATGTACATAGCATAAATTAAGTTGGCATAGCACAATTAAAGAGGAAGGTAGAAATAGAAATACAACTGAAGCCGACTGAATTTCCAGCATTGTAGCACAGCTAGCATTTGCATTAAGTTAGAAAAGCAGTAGTTTCAATATCCTGAGTCTTATCACCATAACTAGACAGTTACCATAACCAACTAACATCCTGTTCACATCTCAGGGGGGCATGGAAAAGTGACAATCCAACATTCCTACCAGAGAAACGGCACATCTGCATTTTTGAGCAATCAAAGACGTTTTTCCCATTAGAGACAAAGCGATGAGTTTTTAAATTCACTGTAAGTAATCACAAAAACAGATTATAAAAATACAGAAATTATATCAGAAGGCATAGTTATTCAACACCATGCTAACTCCCCAGCTGCCCATATCAGGTCAGTCTCTGTTAATATTTCATATGGGAAAAGTAGAAGGCTGTTTGTGAAACACCATCAGGCTGATGCTTGGGCAAGACCCAGGTTTGAACTTGCTGCTAATTGTTGTCTGGATGTGAGGATGTGAGATCTATTTTAAAAAAAAAAAATCCATCCAACTGCTTGAAAATACTGTTTCCCATTCACATTCAACTGTGAATAAAGCTAGACAGTAACTGTCAATCTTACTGCTTGACCAGATACATTTGTTTAATTAGGTAAAATTATGTATTTAATGAACACCATATTGTTTTTGCAGATTTGAAACAGTTGGGAGGTGTTTAAAAGTTCAGCTGCTCGCACCATTTAAGTTTTAACCTCTGGTCAAAACAGTGAAATAGCTAAACTAAAGCAGCTTTAAATGTGTTCTGGACGCATGTGTGCATCTGGGAAAACGAAAATATTGAATTTAAAAATGTGACACAGTTTGGGATTAATGTGAATTTATTTATATTTCTTTGATCCACTGACGTCCTTTTCTCAGTCATTTAATTCATCTGGCCAGACGGCTTTGTGTTTGGAACAGACAGTGGTCAGCATCTGGAGAAGTAGCCATGGTGTCTGCCTGAAGTTATGTGGAGAGAAGAGAGGACTGGAAGATTCATGTGAAGGGGTGGTAGTTCCAGAGCACTCCTCTAATACGGTGGGCATTCAGCAACAGCTGCCACCTTTAAATAGAAAAAATGGGCCATAAATCTCCAAGGTTTAGGGTGGATGGAGAGAGTGACAGAGAACAAAGCCAGGATAGTGTTTGATGGAGCAGGACGGAGGAATAAGTAGAGAAAGGTGAAGGCCAGAATTTGATGGAGTGAGGAAAAAGAAGAGAAAAAAGGTAGGGAAAGTATTTGTGAGAAATACCTGAAGCAGAGACAGATTAAAAACAAAAGGAGAGCAGATGAAGACGAATAGACAGATGGAGACGTTCTACAAAGTCATTGCTGCAGCAGTAGATTGAAGGCACAGAACGGAGGCATGAAATGGTCGGCAAGTTGGCCGCTTCAGCAAAGTTGGAAAACAGGACGCTAATGCCATTTTGCCTGTGCTCCTTCACTTCCCCCTTTATTCCATTTTCTCATTTAGGAAAGTACAAAGCTAGCAGGTGTAAAAAAGAAAAAAAAAAAAAAAAGGCCACTTGCTATGTGATCGTTGCACCTTGTTTCCAAGGTGACCGGGTTTATGTCTTTGGGGACGGCACTGCCTGCGCAGCATTCGAGAGTGAAATGAGGCCAAGATGCACCACCTTCTCACAAGATGTGGGGATGTACCGCTAAAGAAGCATGGCATAAAGCGTAAAAGTTTATTATCCATTTTAGGGTCAGAGTGTTCTGCTCAGTCAAGATCAATGTGAACAACCATTTATAAATCTTCTTCCTCTGTCGGCTGGTCTTGTGATTTACTCATCAGTATATGGCACAAACCCCTCTGTCAGACATTTACGACTCAGAGGCCTCAAAGTCCCACAAGATGTGGAGACTATTATGGTCTATTCACACTCGATTGCCTTTATGAACTGCCAGCGCCTTCAGTTAAAAAAATAATAATAATGGAAAACAGATGTAAGGTGGATAGAAAGTGACACTCAGGAAGAGCAGTGAGTTTTCAAAGCAACAGGAGGTGAAATTTAGGGGCGAGCACTTATGATGTTCATGTGTTAAGTGGTAACTGTAGTTGTCAGACGCTCAAGCTGGACCAAAGATTAGGAAAAACTGAACCACAACAGGAAGTGATGTAAAAATGTGTTTAGGCACGAGGTCACATCATCAATGTGAAGCCTTATTTTGGTGGCAGCATTATCTGGTTGCTGCCACCAATTGACTTGGCCTGGTACAGTAAGCGCAAGCTGGTTTTATGAGACCTGGAAATGAATGTGAGAGCTTCACACTTGTAACCATATGCTTACAGACTTTAATTTGGAGTAAGAGAGTAGGCAATTATTCTCAGTTTGAACTTTTGTCTTAACAGAGTCAGTTAATAATTACTTTGGCATTAAATAAGACCCAACATTTGGCAGAAACAGACAAAGATACATAAAGACAGACAAGACATACGGTAAATAGTTTGCAATCACTGTGAGAACAACTTTTGATGTCTTACAAGAAGTTGGTCTCTGCTTCAAGCTTCCTATTGCAACTATGTTTTAGACGTTTAAATTCAAAGTATTTCGACTAATCGAATCTGATCTGAATAATTCTACATTGAACAGAGATTCTTCAAAATACAGTTTAAGATTTATGTAACCATTGTTCTGTGCAATTTGCAATGGTTTTTGGAATTAAAATATGACAATCACCAACACCACAAAAAGTTGCTCTGCACAGGAGCATTCTAAAGTGATTGCATTATTACTTCCTCAAATCTTGTTAAATTAATCTCTTACTGTTTTTTGTGAACCCAATATTGAGTTTTGTCCCATTTGGTGAGCTGAACATCCCCCCAGTTGCAAAATAGGTAAGTGTCAAACGATAAATTTTGGTGAAGGTTTGTCTATTTTCCACACAATTGTTTGGTTTTTTCCCCAACATTTATGACTGCACGTCATATCCCACATGATCGTACACTTTATTATGGACAGAGGTGAGATTGTGTTTTGTATTTTGGGATGGTAAGAAAAAAAGCATGGTGCAACAGCTGTTTGGTTGGGTCACGTTTTGTAATGTTTACTGCTCGTCTCATAATTGGTAACTCTATTATCTTTTTATTGTGTAAAGTACTTTGAATTGCCTTGTTGCTGAAATGTGTTATACACTAAAGCTTGACTTTTTTGTTTGCTTTTTTTATTTTACTGTCAGTTAAACCACAAGAAAAGTTTTACTGATCCCCTGATTCATCCCCACATGTTGCTAATTGCACTGGGGTTGAAGCCAGCTTTTGTTTTCACACGAGCGATTAAGGGCAAATGAGGAGAGTAATTAATGTAACCACAGAGTCCAATACTGTCTTTCTGAAAGAATGTAAATAACTTTCACAGATTACCTATCTAAATATCTAAACTGTCTTAACTGGACAATCTTTGCTCTTGATTTGTTTGCGTGAACATGTTTGATGCTTTTAATTCTTAATGTATAAGTTTACAAGTTCGCAGAGTGTCCCCACAGCATTTCAATCTGGAACTCACACCCGTACCGACACACACACACACAAAGTTTATCTCATCGTCCTCCAGACATTTTGTCTGAAGCAGTCCTTCCCTGACATCCTCAAGGGAATGCCGTTAAGTCGGAAAAACGTCTACAGTTTCTCTCAGTTGGTCCACATGTGAGCCATGTCGTAAACCGGCTGTTGTTGTTTATTATGAGACATGACAAGGAGATGAAAAATGTTTAACCCAAAGTTTGTTTTTTTCCTGCTGCCCAGCACTGTCTTCTTTCAAATTTCTTCATCTTTTAACTTTCAGTAATAAATACAAAAAGAAAGTTAAATCAGTCTTCTCTTACCTTGACCTAGAGCCACTGAGGCCAGAAAAGAGAGCAGTAGTGGCAGCTTAGTTAATTCCAACATTGTGCTGACGGCGTGATCACGGAGTCGGCATGGATACAAGGTGAAGAAGAAGCAAACAAGTGGTTCTGCAGCACTTGGTCAGGGTAAGTGGGGTTCAGATCCTCAGGTGTGGGTGATGCTGCCGGTCCTGCAGAGTCTCGCCGTGTCTCCTCCTCGTGTGGGTTGGAGACAGGAGCTTTTTAAAAGAAGGGGCATCAGGAGTGCACACCAATCCAGCCCCTCTCTCTTTACCATTGGTTAGTGGAATTTAACATCTGGGTCCCCCATATCATTGTCCAGAAAGAAAAAAAGAAATGACGAGGGCCTGGTCGGGGGAGAGAGGAGAAAGATGCACACAGTCGGTGGGCGTTTGAGTGGCTGGGGCCGCCAAAAACTAAGAGGCTGCTTTCCCCTTTGTTCAAATCCATATCTCATGTTTCCGACTCAACTCCAGCTTAATTTAGGTATTTGCTCTTTTATTGCTTGTGGGTCGAGCCTCCTTTGCAACAGAGTTGTTATATTTGTCCCGCGAACAGGTGTGTGCACATGTTTGTTTCCTTCTTTAAACTTGTTAAATCTTGTTAAACAGTGAAGCTTTCTCCAAAATTAGAACATCCAAAATAATAATAGTCTATGCTTAATTTGATCTCACCTTGCATTTCTTTCTTTATTGCATTTAAATGTACAAAAAGGCTTCAATGCCCGTCATTAAATATAACTGTGATCTACTTAAGACTACGTTTTCTTTAGTTGTCACTGTGGCTCCCTCTTACTGCCCCCATCTCCTCCATTCGCTCTCGCCACAGCCAGATGCTGCTGCCCCCACACACACCCCTCCCACCCTCCTCTGGTTCAACTTCTGGTTCAGTTTTGTAACTTTTTAACAGTTGCTGATTGCGCAGTGATGCACTGCCAGAGAGTGGAAGTGTCGTCATATGGCATGCCATTCAGGAAAAAGTCCTGAGAGCACAGACGTGAGACGTGCTTATGAGGTGCAATGTACTTGGGCTCGTTTTAAACATGTGTATTTGCTCGAGAAAGTGGTGGAAATTAAGAATACTAATTTAACTCAGCTCTTTTATAAATCCCACTTGGCTTGACATTAAAACCGGGTAAAGCAGCAACAGCTGAAGGAATGCTTCCCCTGGTTTTAGCTTGATAAAAGTTAAAGAAAACTGTTCTTTAACCAAAGTAGAAATGCACAGTGATGTTAATCGTTGAAAACTTTATTGCTAAATGAATCCCAGATGGGCAGATTGTCTAAGACAGTTCTCAGACCAGTGTATAAATACCAATGTTTCATATACAGTGATTATGTGCAATAAGTAGAGACTTTAATAAATTCAATATTTTTCACCCAACAACGGTAAAGTTGGCTTTACTGAGTAATTTCCTTACTTTGAGAAAATATGGAAAATACTATTGCGTACGTATACTTAATTACCTTAATGAATATGTACCAAACTATGTGACTACAATATTTAAAGAAAAACATAAAGTAGGATTAGAAGTGTAAATAAACACTTGTCTTCAAAAGCTATCATTGCATTTGAAATATGTGGCAGCCATTGAGTTCTGTGTAAAGCTGTAGAGCACAGCTATAACGCTTTAACTAAATATGCACTATCAGCGATTTTCCAAAAAGCAGAAGGTTAATCATGATCCAGTGTTGAGTCCAACAAATATACATTCTGATTAGCACCTTTCGAATTTTTTATTTTTTATTAAACACTGTAGTGGCTACTGCAAACAGCTGAGAACAACTAAAATCACATAAAGGTTTATGTACGGTAGCCAAATATAACAGCCTATTAAATGAAGTGAATACTCTTGATCAATAATGACAAAACAATGCCCTGTCTGGATTTAGGCAAAAATCTTTCCGTGACAGTGAATGGCACTTGGACGCGTGCAGCTCTCCTAAGCGTTGCAGCAGACGGAGTTCCCCTTGTGGCAATGCTGTTCCTTTGAAAGCCGTTTCCATGACGCTTTAGAGTTTTCCTTTTAGTCCCTCCAAACGACCCCTTCATAGGTTTACTGAACATTAATCCTTATATATAAAAAAAAATGTTTGCAACTGGACCAAATCAGTTAATGCTGACCAAATAACAATTAAATTATTTTTTTCAGTCATTTTGGTACAAAATGTCTGAATTAAAATTGTGTAAGGTATACCTTGTCATGCACCTTATTATGGCTTTTTCAATTCATTATGTTGAGTTTAAATCTCTTAATCGAGAGGGAAAAGCTACAAATTGTTCATTTGTAGCTTCAACCTTGCTTTAGTAAGCAAGATTGTTTCTAATTGGACCGAAGAAGACAAAGAATTTTAAATGTTTTGATTTTGAAAATAAAAGCATTTAGGTGTTTTTACATGCATTATATTAAAAAAAAACACCATGAAATTATTTATATCCTTCTCAATAATCACTAAAAAAACGTTTTCATCATTACAGCAATCAAGCCCTCCTTGCTGATCAACTTTTTGACTGTTTTGAGTTTGAAATTACACAATACATTAAGATTTAGGCAAAAAGCTAGGTCCGACATTTCTTACGCAAATAAGACTCTGAATTAGCTGCTCCTTCAGCCTTCCTATAGCCAATGAAAATGCAGGAAATCATCTAAAGCCTGGCACGGGATTAACTTTCCATTGCAATGTTTGGAATAGTTGCAATTTTCTTGCAGTTAAATCCGTTTCTGCTGTGTTGTGATGTATTTTTGCAACCTGAAATGAAGTCAATGCTAAATGGCGTCACAAGAAAAAAATAAAATAAAACCAATCTGAGAAATGTGTAACATTGGAATATTAGAATGGTTCTCATTGTATTGCATTTTTGTTATGTATAAACTTACAATGGTTTGCATACAGAGTGTTTTTTTATATTTTAATTTTTTGCAAGCTTGTCATTAGTTAAATATAATTTTTTTGTGAGAAATGGGGTTTATTGCTCCTGAATACTATTGAACTTTAATAGTTAATTAAGTTCTATATATATGCAGGTTGTTTTTTTTGTTTTTTAGAACCACATTGGAACATTGTCCAGCTGCACATCACCGCAGGCCTGGACTGGATTGCTGAGCTCCAGGTTTCAACCCATGACCTGGGACTGCTGGATCCACTGCCTGCTTTGCTCTGGATTAAAATAAGATTTTGGATCCAAAGAGACACATGGCCATTGAATTTGGCAAAGACTTGACTGACTGACTTAAATTTCAAATACTGAACTAAAGAAAGGAACTTAACAATAAGAAATCTGGACTAAAAGGAATCACACTACCTGATGTTATGAGGGTGGGCACTTTCTGTTGAAAAAACATGTGTACAATAATATTTTATTTAATTTTCTATTAAACAGTCTGTTCAATTTTTTTGACAATATGGTTGTAAGTGCTTATTGTTCTCCTTTTTGAACTTAGCAAGAAGACTAATTCTGACTACAACATTTGAAATCTAAATTTCTCAACTTATCTGTTCATGAGTTACAAGAAGCAGAAGGAGATGTCTTCAAGGTGTATGGAGGTGAAATGACAAGTGCTTGCGGTGCCCCCAAGTGACCGTCTGATGCCTCCCTGGGCGTCTACCCATATGTCCTATATCCAAAACCACCATTCACAGTCTGTTCCTAAACATTGGAAAACAGCTACATCAGTTACATTTGACTGTATAAATTTATATCAATCAAGAACTCCGGTGCTTATGACTCACCCGCCCTGGTGATGAGCACCACTGACACCGTAACGACAGACCCATTGTTGCCTGAGAAAGTTTTGGACAGACATTAAAGACTTGGCCACTAACAGTTCAGAGATATTTCCACAGTCATTTCCCAATTGCTTTGGACAGTGCAGAGTGAACAACATATAAACATTCCTTTTCACTGACTGCCTACACCCACTCACACATGTGCATACTCACCAGGCATTAGTGCATTAGTATGCTGAAGAAGCTCCTAAGGTTGTATAAATACACATTACCTCAGCCGTAAACAGCACAGTAACCTCCGTCTTAAGTCATTCTTGCCGAAAGCTGCAGCACGAGCCTCCACACGGACAGATCTTCTTCTTGGGCTGATTATAGGCCGATCTCACCTGTTTACAGCTTATATTAACAAACCAAATCCAGTTGGGAGCAGGCAAGTAGAGCAACCATATGAGTTCTTTTAAAGAAGCCCGACTTTAATTGTTGCAATATGCTTCTGTTTCAAACTCAATGAATCAGTGGCCATTATTCAAACGCCTGAATGCACATTACTTCAATATCTGATTACTTCAGTGCTTGTGTTACTCTAGTCAGGTCCCCACATGGGGATGGGAGAGCGACCTAATTGAAGACGTACTGTGCCTTGTGCTTGAATGGTTTTACATTTTGTTACATCAGAACCACAGACTTCGACATCTGCTATTGGGATTTTTGTGATAGACCTACACAAAGTTATTATAAATGCTTAGTGATAAAAAACAATATTCATGGTTTCCAAAGTTGTATAAAAATATAGGTCAATTTTACTCTTTTACGTCTAAACATATGTTTTAGAGTAAATACAACTCTAAAACGAAAGACTCTGTTGGTCTTTCGTGAAAATCAAAGATAAATAAATCTTGTAGTATATAAGCAAATGTACTGAATGAACATTAAACATAATTTGGACCAAATATTGTGTTGTTTAAAGTTAATATTGCCATCACTCACACCTGTTTTTAGAGGCAGCTTTGAAAAAACTCCCAAGTACATTTTGAATTATTATCATTATATTCGTGAAAAAAGTTAAAAACACCAGTTCCGTTGCGCTTCCTGAAAGTGGTCAATTTTTTTTCTTTTTTTTTTCTTTTTTTTTATTGGTCAACAAGAAATATTTGAACGTTTTGTAAAAGCAAATGCATTAACTAAAAGAATGTAGTGGCAAGTTTAAAAATGACCAAACAATCAAAAGAACACAAATATATATAGTTTTATATATTTATACCCAAAACGCCAACCTACACCACGTTGTTTTAGCAGCACACTAAGGGAATAGGGTCCACAGAAGGAGTACATGAGAACGTAAAAGCTTCGGAGTTGTTTTTTTGAAAAAAGAAAGAAAAAAAATCCAGTGACTTTAATGATAGAAAACTTTTTCTGTTTTTTTTTTTTCTTTGCCAATTCTGGAAACTAGAAAACGGTGGAATGCTACAGCTCTTACACGTCGACTGACAACAAACTCCTCATGCCATTTCCTAAACAGACACGACTCGAAGCCATTGCTCTAAGATTCATTCCTTTACAGCAGCTCAACAACACATTTGGCTAATGTGCATTTTGGATCTAAACAGCCGAGATGTTGACGTTAAATTACAGTAACAACCTATAAAATGCGACCAAGGGTCGAGTGGTTACACCAGCTCCTGTGTTTCCGTGTGTTACAGTTCCAGGAGACAGTCCGTGCCAGCGTAGTCTGGGAGATTAAGCTCATATTTTTTCTGAATGTCATAGGGCAGGAAGCGTCCAGCCAAGAAATGCTTTCCAGAGAAGTTTAGCGCACACTTCTTTGGTGCCATGAGTGAGATGAGAACTTCTGGGTTTATCCCATCCTGACTTGGTTCCTCTGCATCCCAACCTGGGAAAGACAAAATGTTAGTATTTGCATGAAAGTTTTTCAACCGGTGCCGAACTTGAACTTTGATGAACACAGACTAAGCTAACAGCAATGCAAGATTTATTCTTCACGTCTGAAACCAGACCTGGAAAACTCCTTTTTGGGAGCCAGGGCTCCCAGCTGGGTGCCTTACGGCTCATTTATCCTGTCTTGTTGTTGTTGTTGGCCTTAAGTCAGAAGCACATTATTAAAACCTTACCTGAGGGCACATCCACACTGACAATGGGAATCTTGATTTGCTTTAGAGTGACCAGGATACCAGAATATGGCTCCTTGATATTGGATGAGTCTGCCTCCAGGCCTAGCATGGCATCGATCACTAGGTTGTAGGCATCATTGATAAGCTGCACCTGAACAAAGATTGAATAATATAGTTTTCTTCAAACAGTTCAAACAGAACATTTAGCCAAAGCCAAACTTTTTTTTCCCATCTCCATCCTCTATTGGTAAGGTTGTTTATTGGAATCCGACACACACAAACACACACACACACACACACACACTCCGGTGGGATAAATAAAAGTACATATTTTCCATTCATTCCTAAGATATATGTTTTGATGTCTAATCTTTTTTATCTATGTTTTGGTATGAAATACAACTAAAAATGCATGTTATATATATATATATATATAGTAGAATATCCAATTATCCATTGGCTAATGGAATCCCCTTTGGCTGAAATAACTTCAGTGAGACAGTTGTTATAGCCATCTACAAGAGTTCAAGGAATGTTCACTCCAGTTCTCGCTTTCAGCAGTGAGATGTTTTAAGAGTTTCACATATCACTCCAGGACTTTCCATTTCTTAATTCTCATCCAGGTACTGGTGGTTTGTAGTATTTGTGATAGTCACAGTAATAGTAGCGGTAGTAATAATAGTTGTAGTTTCGGACAATGGCAGCATCGGTGACATCCATACATGTACAGGATTTGAAATAAGTTTCAAACTAAACCAACTGTAAGCACAAATAGAAAACAATTTGGTAGGACAAGGTTGAAGATATTGCAAAATGCTAAACGGTTACTGACCTCTGTAGGGAGATAGGAAAGGAAAGGGATGTCCATCTTCTCACACTGAATTGTGAAATCCTGATGCAGGCTGTGAGAGGAACGTTTCGGGTGATAGATGGTGGGCTCATAATCCTGCATCAGAAACAGAAAAAACATGAAGATGGAGAAAATGTCGCCACAAGAGAGAAAAAGGTTTTATTCCAGATTTTGCCAGTGCTTTCAGCAATTGCTAGCAGGATTGGTGTGGAAAATGTCTCGATGCACATCTGACCAGCAGTTCACTGCAGGGAGAAAATACTGTTGCACAGTGATCAGAAGCTGTGGTTTCAACAGTCTGCTTCCTGTATAAAAATTCCCGTTATAGCTGGAAGCTGAGAAGAGTAGAAATCCAGACACCTTCTGTCTGAGAGGTGTGTGATGCTCAGCAGGAAGCACCTGTGACCATGAATTTTTCACAGTCACAAAGATAAATCTTTAAGAGTCAGCAGAATGAGAGTGAGTTAAATTATGTCGGTTCGTGTTTAAATTTCCCTTTCCCCTTGTTGTTTTTACATTAAGGGTGACTTTGTCGACATCTTACTTACACTGAGAAGTGAACATGGGTAAAATTTTAACACAAGGATCCTGTGATGTGCATCCACTGAGGCCTTTCAGGTGAATTACAAAATCAATTCTAAAGTACATCAAGTTAGGTCTAAGAATATATGGATTGTGAAAAGCGTCATATGGACACTTTTCTTTCATTTGAATATATGACAGCTTATAATTATGTCAAATGTTAATTCCATTATTCTATAGAATACTATAAGACTTCAAGAGCATTTTAACTATCAGAGTCAGCTTTGTAAAGGAATTGGACACATGCGCAGCATGTAGACATAGAAATACATAAACTCTACACTAGACCAAAAACATACTTATTTTTAAATGGCTGACTAAGTAGCACAAATTTGCATATTTTTGTTTACAGGTAGAGGATCAGATTACTCTCCCAATAAGATGTTCATCATGTTCATTGACAAGAAACTGTTTCTGTGGTGGTTGGTCTTTGGAAATAGCTCTTTGTGCTACCGACAGGTACAGTCTGTGTCCAGGATGTGTGGGTTTTGCACAGATATATAATTTTTAGCTTTTTGTTAGCTAAGTACACGTATGCCTCGTTTCCACCATGGAGCCGTATGGCACAGGTCGGTGCGGTTCAGTGTGCTATCACGTCTGTTTTCATTTTAAGAGCGGGCCATACAACTGACCCGTGCTGGACTCCTTTCTGTAGTGGGACAGTGGTAGTGTTAGGATGGATCTACAGGCTTAACACAACTCAGTCCTTTGATTTGGGAACAGAAACAGCATCTTATTTGTTGTCACATTAGAAAGATGCAGTGTTAAGTGTTTGGGTTTAACCCCATCTGCCCATTAAGAGTCCAGCTGGTGGTGGAAATGCTCTTGTCAGTACACCAGACCATAAAATAGCATGCTGAGTCACACTGGTTCGTGCCGCTCAGTGGAAACGAGGCAAAAGAGCACAGAATAACCGCAACACGGTTTTTCCTGTTAACGTGGCTCTGTGTTAATGGTCCCTTAATCCATTCCCTTTTAATGTTTGTTCTGAGGAGAGATTGATATATCTGCCAGTATGCTCAAAGCAAGTACACTTAATCTGTATCTGTGGTTCCTATTTGAGTTAAAACCAGAATTGGCAGTGAGTGTTGATTTGGTATTTTGAGATGTGGCAAAGATAGCTTGGATCATGGCATATTTTCACCAAAACTCTTTTTTTCTTTTTACCCAATGTATTGAAATTTTCCATATGAATTCATTTTGTGAGTTAAATTATGTCGGTTTATGTTTAAATTTCCCTTTCCCCTTGCTGGGAATAACTGTTGAGGAGAAAAAGTAGAAAAGAATAGATTTTGTCAAGGTTAGTCACTGGACCTGGCATTTTGTTTGACCTGAACAGAGGTCGCGGCTGCAAATTCAGAGAAACTGAAGAAGAACTCCTAATGACTGTTTGCACAGTCATTAAGACAATAGCCAGGAAAAATGGTGCAGAAAAGCTATTTTCCCGTAAACGTTCACATTCACCAGCGCCAAGCTTCCAGCCCTTGAGGGATGATGGTGCTTTGTAGAGTTTAGTTTTCAAACACATGACATTAACGGTAACAGTTTGTCATTTTCCTGTAAAAAATTACTAACTAAAATGACACATGACATTAAAAGTAACAGTTAGTCATTTTTCTGTGAAAACAATCAAATTTTCCACATGTAATAATGTTATTTTTTTTAAATAGTGTGTGCAATCTTCTTTCATTTCCATAACCCAGCATTAAAACGTAATTAATAAATAAAATAGGGATTTAAATTATTTATTATGCGACTAATATTATGAAATTTCAATGAAAAAATATAATCCACTGAATTGTGAACTGCCTTGGTTTATGTTGTAGAATTAAGTGGTTTTTTTTTTTCTTACTTTCATATTAGCTTTAATAAAAACATATGTGTGCTTTGTTGTGCTGAATTGTGTTTTCTTTCTTATAATTGAGAAACCTCATGATTTACATGGGAGTCTGATACATCATAGAGATGAAACTAAAACTATTCTGTTTAAGGAGTTCTGGGATGAACATATTTACAAAGATTAATATCTTTAATGCAAAATGTACATATTTGTTGTATACTTTTGGCTGTTGTTTTTAAGTCTGTGTACTCCAGTTATCTAAATTAGTTGATGATTATTTCAAAGTTTTAATATTCAATTGAACACGATTAATCCAATTAACTGCTTCAGCCAAAATTGAGAGTTTTCAAAAATAATGGTGTCAAAATCTTTGTTTTACCCTGTTCATAGTCTAGTGAGGAAATCATATGAGAGGATTTAGAAAAGAAGACTCCATAAAGACAAATTTGCCTGCTTAAAGCAAAATCCCCCAAACACATTTGTAATCCAAAACTATCCACACACAGTAAAGCTACCATATCTGAGACTTGCGTTAAGGTGAATAAATGGATTCCATACTAAGCCAAAGATCCTCAAACTTCATCTCTGACATTTCTCCACTAATAAAGTCAAGGACTAAAACAGGATAACATTGCACATTTAATACGAGAGATGCTAAAATTGTCAGCGATATATGGAAATGATGGATCACTGCTCTTAAAATATATTGTCTTGACATGTCAGTCAGCGTGCGTCCCGAGCTCCAGAAATAACTCCAACATTGCACTGGGGGGGTGAGGCAAAGCTTCAAGACGCTTTTAATGGGAGTAACAATGGCATGATATCATCATGACTGTCTGAGTGCCCTTGCAGAGAGTGTAATAGGATAACTGCTTCAAGCCGTTTACAGGAGCTGAAATGAAATTCTGTAAAGCACTTAGGGCCTGTATACAGAATCCCCTGTTAGTCGTGACACACTTTAAAGTTTGGAGATTGTTTTTCATTCGTCTGAATGACTCACCAGGCTGTTTTTAAGACCGTTTTAATGAATAATTTCTCAGACCCATATTAAGAACTTTAATATGTTTGCTTTGTATTTACTTACGAATATGCGGAGATGTCGGGCACACACTAGGCCAATGGAGCCATTTTGATCTGGACCGCAGATCACCAGCACTGTGGGTTGCTTCTTTGATAAAGCACTCAGTGGATAGGCCTGAAGGGGAGACATAATTGTGAAAGATAGGGAAAGCAAGGGAGTGCTATTTCTCTTCCATAGCTCAGACATCACCCTCTCAACTCTGAAGAAACTTGAGCATGAGCTACAACAGCAATTGTGTTGACTAAAAAGTACTTTTTAATTGAATCAGTTGAATTGAGTTGAATCGAGGGTTCCACATTGGTGCAGTTGAGCTAAAGAAGAAACATGTAAACGAGAAATAACAAAGGCCCCAAAACAGAACCGTGAGGATCACCACGGAGAAATCAGTTTGAAGAAGACCTATAATTTGAAGCAGCAACATGAAATTAGTGATTTCAGATCTGGTGGTCTTTTGTATGTAGGTTTAGGTACGCAGAACAGTTCAATTCCCTGTGCCACTTTACACCCGAACATTATTTCAGACTCTGAGCAGAACTTTTTCTTTTAATTGACCGCCAATAGTCCTGATTCGGATGTGTTAAGAATGTAACATTTTTCCAAAGCAGCAGTTAGCTATGCAGCCGTCATCTTCTCAAGAATATTGGTGCTAAATGCTAAAATAGTTCAAAACTATAGCATCAGCTCGGTTCTGGCACTCATCCTTGTGGTTCTCATTCAGTACAGGTTATCTGATCTTTACCTCAGGCTCTTTATCATTCTTTAAATATTAGGCCACAGAATGCTGCTGCTGTCAGTGGAGGCTGAAAATGGCACAAGCTGCACTGTATCTATTAGAGACAGTCTATTATCATTAAAATAACCCTGGCAACAGTGGAAAAAATTCCAGATCACTCTTCACGGGATGCCTCTGTATATATAACACACCTTCTGTCTCCATCCCGACTGCTGTGGGCTGCTGGCATCTGTCTTGTTTAGTGGCTTCAGTCTCCCTTGTAAATCACCTTGCACCTTCTTAAAGCAGACAGGTATTCGCCTGCAGGGCTGTTTTACTGAGACCAATCGTCTGTCTCTCTCAAATAAACCAAATTGCTATGTTAACGAGAATGTCTTTGAGCATATGTACACACTCACTTACAATGAAATGGCCCTCATTCATTTCACTCTGACTTTCCACAAATTCTTCAAAGTACTAAAAATTGAAAAGCAAAATATTGATTTATTATATTATCAAAAAAGTAATAATTTTCCGTTTTACATTTTACTTTACATCATTTGGTTTTCTTTCAAATACAGCTTTCTTCTTACTAGTCTTCCCTGAAATCTTAATAGTGCCTCGTTTGACAGATTCTCTCATCTGAACTGAACTTTTCCCTCTGAATTACCTCCTCACTGCTTCTGTGATTAAAACGTTCCCTGTCCAGGTTGTCAGATGTCTACTGTGTTTCTTGATCCTGATGTTGCCGTTTGTTCACAAACATGATCCAGCAAATTTCAAACGAGTGTACAGAACATTTGGATTTATTTTATGATTGCAGCACAGGCCGCTCCTATTTACTAATTCTATAATTTCTGAAGATAGTAAGAGGCATAAGATTTAATTTAGGGGTATCGGGTTGAAGGAGTAGAAAAGGTGCAGGAATAAAAGTGAAATCAAAATTTTACTTTTTTTCTGCTTCCCAATTATGCTCTACTTTGTTCTATTATAAAATACAATCAGCAAAAATAAAAATGAATGACAAATTACAAAACTTAATAGTATGAATATGATTTGAAAATGTTGACTATGGACAAAAAAATACAGTAACTGTTGTAACACAGCTGTATGAACTTTAATAAGATCAAGGAATTAATCATGGATCAGCTTTTTACAGAAATCTCATCTATTTAGAGACCAACAAATGTCCGTCAGAACAGAACCGATTATCCTACTTTAGCTCCTATTAAAACTGGGTGACTGTGGCTGACATTGCACACTCTGACATAGCAGTTCTCAATATTGGATCAAAAGTAGGACACCGTAATAAATTTATTCACTTCACTATAATTGTTAAATCTATACTTCAAAGTTGCTCCATCTATACTTTAAAAGTGTTACTTGTTTTAAAGTCGATGGACTGTTTCAGCAACAGAAATGTGTGTGTCGTGAGCAAGAAGTGTGCGTGGCCTAGTTAGTGGCGCTCGTCCATCAAAGCAATAAAATGTAGACTAAAATTCCTCCACTGTGTATAAAACTCATCTACCTCCATTTTCAACACAGTTTTTCACCACAGCAGCAAGTTCATGCGGGGGAAACAGGTCGTCGTCCACGTCGGATAATTGGATGGATAACAAGACTCCAAGCACATTAACTAGAGCGATGAATCCGGAATATGGGAAACCGGCTGTTATCTCCATCATAACAGCTCAGCGGAGAAATAATCACAGTAACTCAATGAGATCTGAGGGAGATTGTTTCGGCTGCCATGGGCCATGTGGGATCGATCGTGGGGTTTAAATTGGGCGTCTGGGTGATGACTGAGATCAGCACGCAATAAAAACCAGAAAGTATTCTTTGTACTTTGTAGAAACAAAGGAGTGTGATTGTTTGCTTCCCTGTTTGTCAGTAAGTTAATTATGAAGGCCTGCATAGATGATAATTAAACTTAAGACAAATGTCTTTGTTTTGCTAAAATAAGACATCGATAAATTAAATTGTCAATTAAATAAATAGTGTGGCCTATTTTTAGTTCTCAATACTTTTTAGCATTACCTTTTGCTACAGTTATAGCTGCAAGTCTTTGGGGGAATACATCTGCCAACTGTGTTCATCTGGAGCAGTGGTTCTCAATTCCAATCTGCAGCCCCCCCTGCTTTGTATGTTTCAGATATGCCCCTCACACCAACTCCAAGTTAATTTATGGGCAAGTAATTTAACCCTAACCCTTACCCTAAGGAAACGGATGCAAGATATTTTTGGAAAGAAACCTGTGTGTTATTGTATTCAGCATCTCAAGTCAATGTTTGTGTGGTTGTCTCACTACAAGTTTTGTAAACCTGTAGACTAAAATTTGCATCCATTCTTTCTCACAAAGCGGCATATACTTGATCATATTGGATGTAGAGGAACTGTGGCTATAGATCTATTTTCAATTGCATGTACATCGATTTGAGCCATTCTCATGATTGTTGCGGCTTCTAACAGCTTTTCTTCTAAGATTGTCCTGAATATAGCTCCATAAATCTCCCCAGCTTTCCTGTCCCAGTTGGAGGGGAAAAAAATGTTGGTGCCCTACAAAAAGTTAAACTTTCACTTTTTCTCCAGAATTGTCATAGTTTTAGTTCAGATCATCTTTGCGCTCCAGCTTGTGCCTATGCTGAGGAAAAGCATCATCACAACATGATGCTGCCCCAACAAGGGTCACCGTGGGAATGGTGTGTTTAGGTCGATGTGCAGAGTTTGTTTCTGCCACACGGCGTTTTACATCGAGGCCACATAGTTACACATTTGGCTTCTCTGACCATTGCGCCTTCTTCCACATACAGTATTTGAATTGATTTGAATATACCTTAAGTCACAGAGGACCTGCTGTACATTGTAAAGAAATTGAAAACGTCTCTAATTTACGGTAGAATACCAGCAGCTGTGGTTACGGTAACACTTTATGTGAAGGGCTCTGCATGTGACTGACAAAACAACGTCATAAACATGGCATAACACCTGTTTTGAAAATGAAGGAGTCTTCATACATCTTCATGACTGTTGGCACAAAGTATAATTTGGTAAATAATGACACTTTTAGGGTAATGTTGCACTAAAAGTTTCATTAAAAGTCCATAAAAAGTGTCAACTGTGCATTTAAAGTGTCATTATTTACCGAATGGCACATCATGACAACAGTCGTAAACATCATGTTCATGACAGGTCTTATGTCAATCTTATGCACACCTTTCAAATAAAGTGTGACCCAAATTACTCAAGCTGAAAAAAGCAAGGTTTTTTTATGGCATACTTGTTTAGCAGGAAGCAGTCCATTAAAATAAATGGTTAATTATAAAAACATAAATATAGTCATGGTGTACTGGACTCCAGAAAGAGTCTACAGATGTCTAAAAGGGCAAGCGCAGCAACATTGAGACTGTTCAAAATATGTTTTTCTTGATTATAATAGTGTCTCAAAGGGAACACAAGTAAAAAGCTCTCAAGTTGTCCTTCCACACTGTCCTGAAACACACACCATACCTAAGCGGGCCTAAAAGCACATATTAAATCACAAGAAAACAGAACTTTTTTTTTTTTTTAGATTTTTCAGACCAAGCAGTGGTCCCGGGGCTTCTGCAAGCTAAAGAGTAATTTATTGTTGCATGGCAACACAAATGTCTCCTGTCTCCATTCAGGTGTTGAAAACCCTCAGACTGATACAGAAACATTCGGTCTGGAGCTGGTGGTTGTGGCCACTGCTGTTAGAACACTAAAGGGATTACTTTCAGAGAACCTATAATCTATCTGGCAACCAGGAGTGTAGGTGTGTGTGAGAGAGGGAGAGTGTGCAAACGCTTGTTTGTGTGGTGGCCAGCAGCAGCAGCAGCAGCAGAGGGAGCAAGCCAGCAATGAAATCAGTGAAATCAGACTGTCTGCTGCTCCTTCTACTGTAATTTTCCCTAAATAGCAGTGATGTCATGTTCAGCAGCAAGCGTTGCTGGCGGCTGTGGGCAGCCGTGATCTGCCGCATCCAGGCCGTGTTTGTCTAGTAACACTAAGCTGGAGGGTCTGCTGGTGGAGGGCCAGGCATGAGGCCAATGGCAGCTGATGATAATAGAGGGGAAGTGGATGTGGTTGGTTAAATCACACACTATGAGGGGATAACATAAAGGTTCTGCTTCTGACTGATACTGCTGCCTCACAGCCCTGTTTAAATGGTAGATGACTTGTACTTGTATAGCACTTTATCAAGCCCATAGGTCCCCAAAACGCTTACACTGCATTCAGTCATTCATGCTCACATGGTGGCAAGCTACTGGATAGTAGCTGCCCTGAGACAATCTGACAGAAGCCAGGCTGATATCCACCAGTGCTACCGGGCCCTCTGACCCCTATCAGCAGGCAAGGTGGATGAAGTGTCTTGCCCAAAGACACGAGAGGCTGACAGAGTGGGAATTGTATCAGCAACTCATTGATTGCGGGACGAACTCCTACCACCGTCTCCACCATCAACCCAGTTTAGTGGAAGGTGCCTGAGGAAGCTGCTGTTGACTTAAGTTGTCCTTCAACTATAAATGTGTGTTTCTGTGTGTATTTTCTCTCCCCTCCCAGTGAAGCAGAGTTTCATGTGTCTTGTAGCCCACAGTGGAATCCAGCGTGGCAATCGACCAATTCCGTGGTTCAGTCAAAGGCAACCACATGTGTTCCTACCAACTCTCCCTGACACACACCTCATCCTGAAAAAGTCCAGATCGCAACGCAATGAAAGCGCCGCCACACCAGAGAAGAGGAGCGCCGTTTCAGTGGCCATGTGGTTTTGTCGTAAAGAGACGCTGCCAAGGTGTTAGCTCAGGTGTTCTGCCCTGAGGTGAACCGCACAAATGTTTGGATGTAAATGTCACCGAAATTTCAGAACACTCGCTCCACATTACAATCAGACATTTGTGTGGAAGTGGATGCAAATTAGGGGAATGTAAGTAGCAGCAGCTGTGACTTCTTACCCTCTTGTACAATCAAATGGACACACAGGGGACTCACTGAGATTTGTGTTGATTATGGAGGCTTAAACTGGCAGGTTGAGGAGAGAGTATCAGAAACTGATGACCTTTAGAAGTGGTTTGCCAAGAGAAGCAGCGTGGAGCTTTTTTAATGAATTTGCATAAAACTGCGTTTAACAACCCTGCAGTCTCTGGATAGTTTGAACTTTTAATCAATCTTTAGTTTTTTGTGGGGGGTTTTTGTTGCTGAAAATAAATGTTACTTTTTTTTTTCCAATTCTGTTTTTCTCTTTGCAGACAAATAAGATTGGATTTATGTTTCCTGTTGCAAGAGAAGGAACATGGCTGAAAAGTCTTAAAGGAGTATTGCAGATTGAAAAAGGGAAACTGTAAGATTTATGACTTTCATTGAGGAAGCATAAGTTCTTGCTAGAAAAATATCAATAAAAATCCAACTGTTACTTTAAACACATTTATTTAATTGGAGAAAAAATAATCTAGTGTTTCAACTGAAATATTTGTGCGACAATCATTGCACACATTGACAGTTATTGTAAAATAATTGCAACAGAAGCATTCATAAGTTATAGGTGATCAGATTCAAAGAATTTTTAATTAGTAACTTATTGCTGCTCTCTCCGTTAAGCTATAAATGTGACATGACTCACATTTCTTTTAAAATAACTAAAATATGGCTAAAATGTCTCCTAATAGCTACCTGCTTGCGCTCAACTCCAATTTATAGTCAAAGCAAATTATTCAAACATATGAACAAGTAGAACTGTGATAAAAAAGAAAAGCAGAACAAAAGAACCCAAGTTTATTTTGATACCATTCTAGGTTGTTGGGGTAGTTGAACAATGTTGACGTGGGACACAAATCTAAAATATGTCTGTGTATTTTAATGTAGTACTAATATGCAAATAAGATCATCTGTTGGTGGGTATAGACAATTTGACCCACCCTCTTTAAAAAATATGTTTTTTTTTACATATTTGTTAAAACTGTCACCCTGTCATGACAGTATAATATGAGACTGATAACATCGGAAAAGGTCCAGCTCCTTCATCTCTTTCCTTGGCTACTATTGCCATCTGAAGAAATGCACCGCTCCCGGTCAAAAACAACCAATCAGGCCAAAGGGGCGGGTTGTAGCTCTCTCAATCAACGCTGCTCAATATGCTAGTGGAAGAGAAACAATTTCCCATTCCAGGAAAACTGTTTATCCACCATCATTGAAGGCTATGCTACCTTCGTGTAGCATAGAACAAGGAGGATGGGGTGAGCGCAAGCCTGATTGACAGCACTAAGTTCCTCCTCCTGCCTCTGATTGGTTGTTTCTTACTGAGTGGTGCGCTTCTGCAGGAATACTGGGAGCAGTGCGAGAAGGCAGAGGAGCTCAATATTTTTCACAGATTATCTATCTTATATTATTGTCACTAATAATAATTTCAACAAATATATTTTTATAAAAGTTACACACTGTTTTTCTCAAACTGTCATTCACATGTTTCCTGTAAATAATGAAAGTAAACAAAAGAAGAAAATCAGATTTATGTCTTAATAACAGAACTTTTTCTATCCATACCTTAGTGATGGCGAGAGCACATGCTTGTCCCCAAAGCTCTATGAGCTGCTGTTGTCCAAACTTGTAGTCTCTCAATAGTTCTGTCTCCATAGCTGCTGCATCCCCTTTGCTGAAAGAAAAAAGAAGATAAGGCATAAAGTTTATAACCCTGCTGATAAATACATTTCTACAATACCTGTAATTTGTGTCTGCACAGCCAATAGTAATGTTATTTCTATCGCCATGGAGGTTTTCTCCAGCTTGGTGATTTAGGAGCGTATTTAGATACCTGGTGACTCCAAAGCTTAGTTGGGGTTTTATCTGTCTCTTGATTGTCTGTGTTGGAGAGTCAAGTCAGTGTATGCACAGAGGCCTGACCCAGGTGAACTTGAACACCCCGAGTTCCTTCCCTGGAATAATGTGAAGCTGAAGTAGATGATGGAGTAGTGAGAGTAGACTTAATAACATGAGTTGCATATGCATATGCTGTGCAAACACATGTGCATGCATATTCTATGCGTTAGGAGATGAGAGCTTCCAGAAGCTTCTCGAGATTTACTCAATCAGTTCTGAGTGTGAAGACGTTCCTGTGAGAAAACTCGACATCTTCAGAACGATGTGGTCAGGAAATTTAAGACTGAGCCCTCTGCTTGATCTTTCACAAACGGTTCGTGCTTCGTGCACACACATGAAAGCATCTTTAAACTTTATGTATTTGGGATCCACTGAGAACATTTCTCTGACCACACTTTTGTTTTACATCCTCAAGCTGGTATCAAGCGTTCCCTGTTCTTGATAAAGCCTGTTGGCATGTAGGATTTCCTGCTAGATAAAGCAGATCAGACACGCAGCAGCAGCAGCAGCAGCACAGCACTGCCATCTAATCCTCAGTGTGCAGAACAGGAATGACAAAGACCCTACCCTCAAATTTTGAGTGTCTGTGAACAGAATGCATATCCCTTCTACTCTACAGACACCTTGTGGTCCTTCTCAGTACTGCAATCTCAAAAACAAACTCCTAAAGAAGCGGCCACTTTTAGAAGACAGCGACACCACAGATTAATATTTTACCGGTTTTTGGGGATTTCAGATCCTCCTCAGGGGAATGTAGCAGGGGCTGCTGCATGGGGGATTAAAGTGACATTACCGTTCATGAAGCCGTTCATTTTGCCGTTCATGCTCCAAACTAATATGAACAGATGAGATTAGAATCGATGCAGGAAATCAATAACGTGTATCTAATCAGCACTAAGTCACCACACTAGGCTTCAAACCTTTACCTCTCAGTGGTAGCTGAAAGGAGATCAAGAGCTCTTTGTGCGAGTACCTCTGGATGTGCTGTAAGTGTGTCATATTTCTTTGTGTTACATCAGTTATGTTCAGTTTTGTTACATCATGTTTTCATCAAAGAAAGAACACAAGAGCAATAACAGCACATCAGAGGTTTATGTGACGTTAATACATGCAGTAGATAAAATGGGTTTAAGTTATCAGGCATTTAAATATGAAGTCAAATTAAGAGAATATCCCAGCAATGCAAATGAAAAATATTTATATTTATTTAAAGGGAATCACAGAATTTAAGTGGGATTCCCTCATTTCTTTAAAACTCTAATTGCTCAAAAGTAGCCACAAGAAAACATTTTGTAGCCTTAAAATTGGTGCTGATGCTTCCAGAATTGTCATTCAGCTCCACTAGTTTCAAGACAATCTAGGACACAATGATGAAGCAGGTCAATTGTTTTGCTTTTGTTGAAGAGTTAAAGTGAAAAACTAAATTTATGTATTTTCTCTTAGCTCTCATTTCACAATGCCTTGTCCTAAACTAGCCCTAATCATTAAAAACATTTTTGAAGCTACTAACTAAATTCAATAGGTTTCTACATGATCATGAAAAAATAAAGAACAGAACTTTAAATGTTACTTCTCCTTTCATTCAGCAATAATCTTAAATTTGCAAGTCTTCCACAAAAGACAGATTCAACGGTTGCACGACTAATAGTTGTAGGAAAAATCTGTCAACTGATTCTTCTTTTCCAGAGTTGCTAAGGGCTTCTTGGCATATGAACGACTGAATGTAATGTGAAACGCATTGGGGTCCTCTGCACTAGATAAAGTGCTGTTCAAGTAAAGGCCATTTACTTTAAATAAATCCTCAACTTCATCCTTAACCTGTGTACTTTGTGCTTGATGATGTTGTCTGTTCACTAAAGTCTAATAATTATGTGAGACCTTCAAGGAGAAACTGGAGATAATGTCTTCAGGTAATTTATTGCACTGAGTTGTATTCCTGGTTATCATAGTGAAAGGGAATAATTACATATGCATGCCACAGTATTTATCTTGCTTTTCTGCAGTAAAGTAAGTTCAGGAATATTTTGGCAAGGCTTTTTGTGCATACGCCTTTTGTTTTCTCTTGGTCTCTATACTGTATGCTGACAGTGGGAAGACTGTAACCCTCTTTTGGCTCCTTCTGGGTTTGTCTGAGGCAGCAGTGTGTGTGAAGGTCTGTGCGCTTTGTGTGTCAGCACGCCATGTATCCAAGTGGGGCTCCTGGCATTTACCTGTGCCAGTGGAGCGGCAGCAGCTGTCACCCACGGCTCACTTCAGGGATGTTTCCTGAGCCACTGTGACAAGCTGATCTTTGGAAAGTTCACCTCAGTCCACAGGGTTTGCTCCGTTTTGCCGTACGCACTGGCGCCAACGTGCCCTGCTGATTTTATTAGGCTGCGCAGTTCTGCATCACGATGAGTTATTTTGGTCCTTATGCTGTACATTCAGAAGGAGTCTAATAAGCGGCTCGGCTTGCTGTGGGATGAGCGAACATCTCACTTTGGTGCTGCTGGATCATAGACCAAGTACTGCTGGTCGACCCGCAAACTATCGATCTATTGATCGCATACATTATTGACAGAACAAACTGTTGTGGGTTTGCTGCTCGGAAGCTGCCAGTTTTAGCAGGGAAGCAGCACATGTTGTTCAAGACAGATGGCTGCGTTACGCCTTGAACTGCGTGTCTTTTCAACTATCAGTTCACATTCTGCTAATCACAACTGGAAACAATTCATTTCACAGTAGCTTTATTAGAAAGCTGAACACATCTCTAAGATTTTGCACCATATTTGCTGCCAAATAGTAGTTCAAAATGAGCCACAGCATCATCATGTTCAAATAAGCAAACTGTAGCTAAAGAAATAAATATATATCATTCCCTCATGAGTATTTCCTTCTGTTGCACCTGCAGCCTCAGCCAGTCGCCTCTCTCTGGAGGGAAAGTTAATTTCCCCATGCTGCGCGCAAAGTGCTCCTGTTATGTGTCACATTCGGTCAATCCACTCATCTACGATCCCACCTACCTAATGAGTCTGTTTACCTTACACATGAAATGAGATGAAATGAAACTTTAATGACCATATTGGGGAATTTAGGCAAGTGTAGCAACAACCTGCTGTGTATGCTGCAAAGATAAATAGAAATGTGATCACGTGAAAAAGAAGAAGAAGAAGAAGCACTCACAAATGACAGCAACACATGCTTGAAATGATCCTACTGCAGAAAACAACGCAACATAGTAAGTCATTATATCACTCGTACAGTAGATTCAAACAACCACTGCTCACACCAAAAACAAAAAAGAGACAGAAACAGCTTTTAACCCTGTACATGGTCTCCACCTGTGAAGCATCCGCATCTGATGAGAGATGAATCCACCTCTGAATGTCAGATGGGGCTTCCATTTTTCTAGGCCTTATTACTGGAAGACCGAAATAGCCTCAATCCACCCCCACTCTCACTCTGACTGATTTCCACTTTTCCAGAGAGACAGAAATTTTCAACAAGCACACAATTTTTCTCTCTCTCTCTTTCCTGGCAGAGCTATGTTATTTATCACACTGGCAGATTGTTTTCAGCCAAATGACAAAAACTGACATCAACGGTATTAAGAAAGCGAACACTGTGTTTGACTATGAGAACGGCACGCTCACGCTTATACATTATAATGATTTCAGCTGCAAGATCTTAACAGCTACTAATTGTTATGTCATTTTACAAGACGTTAACGTTGTTAGGCAATGTACACTAATGAACACGGTGGCATATTAGGGCCACATTAAGAAAAAGATAAAGTCAGAATATTACAAGAATAGTCATAATGTTATGACTCGTCGTGATACTATGACTTTATTTCCACATTATTTTGATCTTAATCTCATATGACTTTATTCTCGTAATATTATAACGATTCTTTTAATTGTATTTTTTATTTTCTTATCATGGCCCAGATACTCCATCGTAACCAAAACATGGCAACAGCAATTTGTTCTCAGCCACAAAAATAAAAGACAAAAATGTTAATTTTTATCTAAAAAACTCTTTTTTTTTCTCAGTCTAGTGCTTTGTGGGCTTGAAACTAATTATTGTAAATTAGTCCCCGCTATTGCCATTTATAATTAAAATATTCAGTAATTTATACTTGATATAAATACAGCTGTTCTGTGAAAGACATAAAGCTCAGCAGAAGTTTAAACCCAATCAATTGCCCAAGCTGTGAACATCCCACTGAAAAAAGATATCAACCACTCTAAACATGCTTTGAGATGACCTTTGACCTATTCCAAATGACAAGCAAGTAGGGCATTAATCAAAACAACAGCCAAGATGCCTATGATCACTTTGGAGGAGCTTCAGAGGTCCACAGCTCAGGTAGGAGAAACCGTTAGCAAGGTATTAACCATGTAATTTAGAGTCAATGAACCTGGCATTTACTGAAGAGTAGCAAAATGGAAGACGTTGTTGAAACATGCAGTTCCTTTGAAACTGGTCACAGGTCATGGGACAAACATACACTGGTGAGATGAGACAAACACGTAGCTTCCTGGGGTCTGCATGCAAAACACCATTTCACTCCAGCCAGCTCCAGCGACCTTTTTAAGAAATGGCATGGCCATAAGGAAATAAACTCATCTGTCTTCTGAGAACATGTCCTCTGCATGTCAGGAAGAGAGAAGCTCTGACCTCAGAGCCCGAAGAGAGGCCTGAGAAACAAGCAGAAAGTGGCAGCAGCAACAGGCCGGAAGCAGCGCATGACCGGACCAGACCACCCAAACTGCTATGGCAAGTTTGATATATGTGAAAGATCATGTGTGACGAAGCAGCAGCAGCACAGCTTGAGTTCCTGCTTTCCCCAGGGCACAGACATCCCCACAGTTGAAGCAGAAACTTCAACTGTCATCTCCCTTATGAAACGTGGTGGTGGCAGCAATAAGCTGTAGGGATTATTTTCTTTAGCAGGAATAAGTAAAATAGTTGATGGGAAAATGGGTGGCGCTAAGTACAGGACAATACTGGAAGAGAAAATGGTGGAAGGCTGCAAAAGACTTGAGGGTTCGCCGCCCAGCCAAGCAATGACCGTTAACACACAGCTGTTGAGCTCCCTAAATCCTAAACATGAGTGAAAGCAGATACACAGCCTGCTCTCCCCCTTCTGCTTGTTCTCGAGCACAGTTTTGCTGAAAGGAGAGATGATGCAACGCAGTGGCAAGTACACACCTGACCCAACTTATTCTAAACTTGCTTCTGGCATCAAATTTAAAATGGGTTAAAAATGCTGAATAAAACAGCAGTGGATGTGTTTTGTATGGTATTATTGTCCATTTAATCCATTATACTGAAAGATACAGAACATGTTTTTTTCCTGACTGACTTAAAATCACAGTAAATCTGTTTTACTACAGTTATGATGACCAACATTGTTTTTTTAATTAATGGCAGAGTAATAAGAATATTCTCACTTTCTTCAAAATCATAAGTTCACATACCTGTCTTCAGTATTTGGTAAAATTGCCGTTTTAAAAGTTAAACTCAGATCAGACATTTTTGTTGAAACAGACTTCTTCAAGCGCAGGATTTTTGAGAAACACTTTAAAAGTACAGCAATCTTCTCTGGTATAAACGTCTGAATTAGAATAAATTATAAAACCTTTTCACCCTTTAGAAAAAAATAAATATTTTCAAAATTTTTACTAGGCTAAAAAGAAGAGTCGTTTCATTTAAAATCAGCTATTGAGGGATGTTTTTTTTTTGTTTTGTTTTTAAACACACTGTATGTAACAATCTGGTTCTGTAGCTACAAAATCAAGAAACAACAGAATGAATGATTTCCGGGTTATTAATTTCACGTTTTGCTTCAAATGTTGAAAGGGGAGTGAGATCCTAAGCTTTTTTGGGGGTGGGGGAGGGGCACTCAGAATGCTTTATAAAAGTTAGCATAGTGCTTTTGGTGCTCCTAAATTTACTGCTTGTAATAAACTGAAGTGTGCCCAGATGGGGAAAGCCATGAGTGTGCCTGGAACTACTGTGGTGTATTAAAAGGCAGGTAATAATTAGTCAGAGAGGACATGAGAAATAAAAAGACAGTTTATCAGTTTCAAAGCTCCTACATGTTTTCTCACTAATTATCCTGTCCACCTCCTGGCCCGCCTATTACTCCACACACCCTTAAAAATAAATGAAGCTCATCATGGAGGAATGTGTTGGTGAAAAAGAAGCATATCTTTCACCTTCATTTATGTCCTCATTTTACTCTTTTACAGGTCTATACTTTTTCATATTTCTCTCTCTCCTGATGCATAAAACACAGTCATGATTCAGCACACAGAGTTCATTTAATAGATTCATTTCATTTTTTTATGCTTTTTTAATGTAGTTGGTATCAATGGGCTTCTTTTGCTAAAATGCCTCACCTGCATTATGCAGTGTGAAAACTGAGATAGTAAAAGATTATGTTTTATGTATCAGGCCGACACAAAGTAGTACATAATTTGCATGTGGGAGAAAAAAAAGACACGGCATTTCAAATTTAATGTGATTCTTACAGTTGGGAATGGCGTCTTACGAAGCCTTGCTAATACCTTTCAGAATGGCTGCAAATGTTTTTGGTTGTGTCTGACTTCTGTTCCTCTGGCCAGTATCCATCATTACATCAACTCTAACAACCTTCCCTGTTTAGGACCAACGTCCTCAGAACATGATGCTGCCACCACCAGGTTTCCCGGTGAGGGTGGCGTTACCAGAATGTGTGCTGTGCTTAATGCTTTGTGAACTAACTCAACTTTCTCCAATCCTTTTAAGTGTTTTCCTTGTCTTCATGGTTTCAGATTTCGAATTGTATAATAAAATTAAAAACAATAAATCAGTCTCATCACCGCTTACGCATGTATCCGTGGTACTTCGAAACTGTAATATGTTGCTTGTCTTCTTTCCTCACGAAGAAAAAGAGGCGAACTTGACTTTGGTGGACTTTTGAGATTCTTCTTTCCTTTATAGATATATCTCAGTTATGTACGTGTATTAAGAAAGTGAACATTGTGTTCATACCAAACGACCTTTTTTTTATTATTATTTCTGCCTCCTTTTTCATCTCTCTGCCCACCTTCCCTTCACAGCTCCTTTCTTTAATCTCCAATTCTGCCTTATCACTTTATCAGCTTCCCCAGTTTATGCTTTTCCATTTTCTTTCCTTAGATTATCTCCCTCACACTCACCAGGAGAAAGATTTGCACATCACCGGAGCAACAGGAAAGAGTAGAACGAGTATCAAGAATTGACTTTATATCAGATTAAACATGGAACTTGTACCTGTTTTGTTTTAGACTCTTGTTTTAAATTTGTAAAAAAAAAAAAATTACTGATAAATATCAGTTTATCAGAAGAAAGTTTTAGGTCCTAATTCTTGTGTCCGGCTTAAGAACAGCTTGTCCAGTGCTGAAACGCATGTGGTCTCTTTGCTGTAATTATTCTCTAATTAAAACCTGGGCTTTCCCTGGAAGCATGTCAGTAAGTTTGCATCTAATGCAGCATCTGTCGGATCAGGAGACCTTTCATCTTCTCACCCATCCCCTGGAGAGTGTCTCCAGGAAGACCTGCAGGATCCAGCCAGGAGATGATGTAAACGAGGTGAAGGAGGGAGAGCAACAGAAAGGCAGCGTGACTCAGAATCAAATTACACACACAAAAAAATATTTAAAACGTAGCAGGATGGTTCTCTAGACCAAGAAGCAAATCAGAGTGAAGCCGCTTGCAAAATGAGAAATGAAATATCAGCAGTAAATTATGTGTCATTAAACAATGATTAATTATTACAACAAGGAAAATCATGTTGTTGTTGCAGAGGCATATCTGAAATAAAAATAAAAAATAAAAAAAAACAAGAACGTGCACAACTCATAATATGTGCACTTTGATTACGCTCAAACTTTTATGTGTCTGTATGCTGGAAGGATCAGGTGCTGAAGCCTTGGGGATGGCTCATAGACAGCCTCAGCTGGCAGATAGGGAGCTGACCCGGTGCCTCCATATGGTCTCGTTCTAACCGCCCAGCATGAGCGCCGTCATGCTGCTCAGTTCTTATCAAATCAGGATGCCGTGATTTAGTTTGGTCCCGGTCTTCTAGGGCCAATCATTTAGGACTTGGCTTCGTGTCACGTGTGTATGTGTGGGAAATGCATACAACCGTCTCCAGCGCCGTCATCATTCTAAATCAGGCTTAATCAGTTTATCTGCCTGCGTACGGCTCCTCATATCCGCTAGAAGGAGACAGACATTCTTTTGATAGTTCCTATCAGTGGCTCCTCTATTTCAATCTCACAACTCATCCAATCATCCTCAGTTCCTGTTAGGAGTCATGCGCGCTCTCATCAAGTAGACAGTGTCTGGTCGAAGTATTCATTCCCTTTCGATCTTGTCACCCCAAAACCACAGACGCATTTTTATCAACTTTTGTGTCACAGACCAACAAAAAACTGCACTTAAGTTATATTTTATGCTAGTATTAATCCCTAAATCTCTTTCTAAATTCTTTGTTCAACCACATTTTGCTCCAATTTTGGGGAAAGGTGAGCCACATGATGAGTTGCGTGACCCCCTGTTGATAGGAAATGGAAAAAAACATCCATAATGTGAACAAATAGTTAGGAGGAAGCCATTATTTTTGAAGTCTGCAAAGGGAAGAACCACATTGATAAAGGTAAGACTTTTATTTAAAAAAAAAAAAAAAACACAAAAAACAATTTTCACTCTTAAAAGTGAATTTAGTCTGTCATGGGTTTCATAACAATCATGTTTCACCATAATTGGTCATTTCAAATTTGTTTTATACAAATTAGCTATATAAAGTCAGCAACAAAAGCCAGGTTTGAATTTCTCCACTTTATTCCTGACGTAGTCTTCTGCAGTCGCCCTGTTGTTGTTTGTTCGCTAATAGACTCTCATGAACCTCTGTAACTTTCACAGAGCAGCAAACACTTTCTGGAGTTTTTCTTTCTTATTAAAAATATATATATAAATCACTTTTCTTTTTTTATTCAAATGTATATTCATGATATACTTTTTGTTGGTCTATCACGTAAAATCATTTCTTTGCAAAGAATTGTGTTTATTCAACAAATAGGTGTTAGCAGGCTTCATATCTGTGTTCGGCTCTCAGAGCCGGCTGGAGTGGTCTCATGAGCTAAAAACGTCCGTCAGAGTGAGGTACTCATTCCTCATTTCTAGATGTTATGTGACTGCAGAAGAATAAGGGCTGTTATCTCCATGCACAAAGAGCCTCTCTCATGCACACACACACAGACAGACGCACACAGTTTTGAGCAGATAAAGCGAAGCACAACTTGACATTAAGCACAAGGGACATATATAAACTACGGCCCAACCACATGCCCACAGGTCACATCATGCTGTATTACCTCAACGGACATTAATCCCCTCCTTTGTTTAAGCATAATGTATCCATTGAAAACCGTTGCTTCAGCTCTAAACCCAGCTTACCTCGGTTTGAGGCTGGGGGCCATCAACAACCTAAGCTTTATCTATTGTCACATTCCATTTGCTTCAGCTAGGGGAAAGTTGTTTTTTTATCCTCCAGGTAGTGCAAATAGAGAACAGTGACTAAGATGTTACATCAGGTTTATAGTTAAGATATGACAGACTGATGACCTTTCAGACAATAAAATATCATTGGTAATGCTCTTTTTTTTTGTGGCGATTGAGCCACACTATTGTACATATTCTCATGGTATCCATAAATGAGTTCATATCATGCTATCTTGTCTGTGTCATCCAGGGGGATATTTCAATTTAGCCCCCCAAAAAGCAGTAAACTTTCTCTCTGCTTAACAAAGTCCTGGTATCATAGCAACAGAGCGACCAGAATCACGTGCAACATATAAACAGCACACTAATTAAAGGAAAGGTTGTTGCATACCTGTGGGAATACATTTGTATTTGTTATATTTGTGCTTAACTAGACTTACAAGCTGCACGAAAAATAACAAAAAAAGAGAAAAAAAAAACAGGCATTGGAATCCTGAACAATGACCAGAGGAAGGATCTTTCTGTCCTAAGGGAAAACAGAGCAGGATTTATGTGAATATAATATAATATATACAATATATATTGAAATGCATTTACATAAACTCATATAGGATAAGAAAGTAAATATTGTTGGGTGTTTTAGGAAAATACATTTTCTAAGAAATCTTTAAAAGAAGGAAAACAAAGTAGACATTTTCCTGCTCATAAGATATTGTCACCAAAACATACTGCTTCAGACAGGATCCAGGAAAACTAATATTCCTTGTTTTTCCATAAATCAGAACCAGTTTTCACCTGTTTGCCCATCCATTATCTTCCTCTTATTTGAGGTTGAGTTGCGAGGGTAACAACATGCAGGATGAAACCATGTGAATGAGCTCATCCACACGAGCTGGAGGATTCGGAGGCATTCCCAGCCCAGACAGACTATATAGTCCCTCCACTAAGTATTGTAGGAATATGGTGGTCTTTGTTATGGAAAGACCAAAACTTTAAAAACAAAAAAGAAAATCAAACACAGGCAAAATTACTTGGACCCATTCCTGACATTAGGAACAAACCATTGACTTGTTGCTCTCTCCAAACACTAATGACTTAACTTCTGTTATTTTTCTCCTTCCAATAAAAAAAACCAAAAAAAAAAAAACTAGTGTTTATCTTTAAGTTCATGTTTCATCCCCATGAAAAGGGTTGGTGGTTGTGTTACAACAAGAACACCACAATAGTATTCGGTTATTTTTCTTCTGATAAAGCCACTTGCAGTAGCAGCAGTCTCGGCAGATTTCTCAGACAGATTGTAGAAGGTGAACATTGTCCTCATGTGGTTTGTGGGCTGAATAAATGTATCTACATTTGGCCAACCAACAGGGCAAAGGTTACTGAAGGAAATAATTAAGCACCATTCCACAAATGCAATGAAACAATAAACAAACATTCTACTAATCAAGAGACAGCGTAGGGCGCAGTGAAGTAAGAGAGAATGAAAGTGAATAAAAAATAGAGAGATCAGGAAAATGAAATAAACAAACAAGTTGAAAAAAGCAGGAAATAACAGAGGAGGAGAAATAGCCACAGCATAATTAGAGCAGTTGCTGCTGGCAGCAGCGGGACACAAAGAAACAAGTCAACCTAATAAAACCCTGCCACAAAGAGAACAATCTAACTACAGCTCTCCCTGCTGTATACGGTCAAATAAACCCTTTTCTCCCAAGGCTGCAAATTAAGATTGTGGGAAAGGATGGAACAAGTGACACCAACTAAAAAGGGAGCATCCACTGTTTGCTGTATTTCAGGCCAGCCTTTTACCCCATCAGGCCTCCGTCTGCACACTTATTTGGCTGCAGATGTCACGGTTGGTTAGCAACAGGACGACACTAACAGCAAACGGATGAACTCTTTCAGCGGAAGAAACAGGAATACGAAAACAGAGGGAGGGTATTTAGAGAGTGCATTTGAATATTTTATTCAATATGTGTGCATGCAACAGACAATAAGCTTACATTCTGCTGTTTGTCAATGCTTAGAAGATTTTCTGAGGAATCTGCTGATTGCAAAAATACATAATCCTATGTTTATAGAATTGCTGTAAGCAAAGAATCGTGTGATTTACTTCTATCATTCAATATTCTGATGATTCGGCAAAAGGTTTGCCTTCTGGATCAGTTTTTTTTTTTTTTTAAGGATTTCATTCTCCTTATCTACAAGAGATGGAACCACTCCCACTTTATTATTACTGCATACTTGTGTTTGACTAATTGTCATCAGTTCTTGCATCACAGAGATTTAATGGGACTCAGTTTACAAAGACAATCTTCCTTTGTAAACTGTAAACTTTGTCATTTTCTTTTGATCAAAGCGTTCTGTTAATGTACTAAATAAGACCTCCTGCGGCCTCAGGTCTTCCAGGAAATGCAGTTCCCTGCAAATATAATCTGACCCCTTGAGCTTTTTCTCATTGTGTCAGACGCTGCATCAGGGTGTTGACATGACAGACTAACACATGCAGAAAGAAAAATAATCGGTGCCTTTTGATTTTGTGTCAATAAATAAATGGCACACATTGTATGCAGACCCTTACAATATTCTGTAAAATCACATTTTGTTCCAATTATAGATATTTATATACTATTTATCTACCTACTTTGCAGATGCTAACATTTCAGCTCATTGTTTAGCTCAAACTTAATCAGCTGGAATGGAAAGCGTCTGAAGACATTGCATTTTAAAGCAAAGAAGTTTCATTTGTGTAGCACATTTTTAGAGACAAGGCTAGCCAAAGTGCTTTATATGATTAGATAGCCCTGCCAGAGATTCTCAACTGGGCTAAGGACTGAACTTTGATTAGGCCAGTCTGACATAAATAATATAGAGTGGGGGGAGAATCTCTTCCCTTAGTCCAAGTCTTTTGGATCCTCTAACAGGTCTTCATCTTTTCAACAGCTTTGACAAATGTTACCGTCTCTGCTGAAGATAAGCTTCCCCACAGTATGATGCTGCCACCACAGCGGTTCACTAAGGGGAGCATGTGCAGTGTACGTTTTCTGAAATAAATGTTTTTTTATGCACTTTCAGTTTTGGTTTCATCTGACTGGAACATCTTCTTCCACAAGTTGATTGTATCAAACTTTCAACGGGACTTTTATGACTTTCTTTTAACAAAAGCGATCGCCTTGTCACTCAGCCGTAAAGACTTAGTTTGTGTGCAGTAGAAATAATAATTGTCCAGTGAACAGATTTCCCCACCTGAGTTGTTGAGTTCATCTGCTGGTACCGCTTACCCTTCGGCTGCACTCGCGAGAAGATTACATTTCAAAAATGTGAATTCTGTTCATTCATTTGCTTTCAGGAAAGCATGTCCAAATTTATACTAAATACAATGTGTGTGTGGTTTAAATCAGTTGACACAATTAATTTTATTGTTTACACTGTATAATACCAAACTTCAAGCAATCTACTAAATCAGAAGCACCCTCAAGCAAACTGATAAGTTTTTTGTAGACAAACACAATGAAAAATGTTTGTTCTCAACCAAAGACAAAATGAAGCATAGAGTCTAATAATCTTCAAAAAATCCTTTTGAAAGCTTTCAAATAGCATGACTACTTCTTTCTTTTGTACTAAGATTTTAAACTTCACTTGGAAAGATCTGAAGTAAACCACATGAGAGCGGTCTTTATCTGTATTTCATGTATAGCCTGAAGAACGGAATCAGCAGCAGTGAGGAAATGATCCAGTTGACTGGGGGAGACCTCAGTGTGACTGGTAGACATTAACTTTGAAAAGATAAGTATTTATTAAGTCTCTGTTTTTTTCTTTTACATTAGACATTTGTGTTGAAGTCTACAATCTCCATTTAAGTTGACATCTAGTGAAAATTAGAAATCTGGGAGGTGAAAGCAGGCCGTGATTACTGTAACTGTTGCGTCTCACTCTTTTAGTGTCTTATCTCGCAGCTAGTTTCTCCCTCGGCAGGGGAGAAGAGCAGATTATGCCATCAAATTACACACATTAAAGGCCACTCGTCTCTGTGTCAGACGGTGAACAGAGGCAAGCCGGCGTTTTATTAGAATTTACTCACATGAAAACATGCTTGGGTTGGGCTCATTTATTTAATTAATTTACTGAACTTCAGTTATTAGCAAGCCCGTCCTCTACCGTTTTATTTTTTCACATAAAGAAGTATTTTGATTTTGCCACATCTAGATAACCAGCACGGTTCCATGTTATTACATCATTAAAATGTCTCCTCCTGTCATCTGTTTTACTCTGAGTTTCTGGATAATCACGGTTCTGGGAGACATTTTTAGCTGCACAAATTGATTTTTTTTTTTTTATCTCTGTATAATAAAATTCTTGGTTTTATTTGCTGTCAATATGATTTAGTCTGATAAAGACAGTATTAACTACTTTTATAAGTCCTGAGCAGGCTCCCATATATCCTGGAGGCAATGAAATGAGACAATAATTGGTCATTGGCTAACCAAGTTGTTTTAAAAGAGTTGACTAGTAACTGACACAACTCAAAATAAAATGGTGCAGAAGCCTTTACCAATTTAATATAGCTTATGAGGAAGCATTTTGATTGAAACGTGGTGCTTCTAACATTTTCATTGGTTATCAGTTTCCACATTAAGATACTTATCAAAACATTTATCTGATCAAAGAGTTTGTGCTAAAATAGCACCAAATATTGCTGCCAGAGTCTCCTTGCAAACACATCAAACTATAGTTTTAGTCAGTTTAGCACTGGGAATAGTTTGCTGGAAGGACGCCATCTTATCAGCTTTCTTCTGCCATATGCCTTGGTATCACTTTGATGTAACAGCCCTGATAAATCTGGCCTATCGGTTTGTCTTATTAACTGTAATAACATGTTCATCCCTAATATTCGTGGGCGTTAGGGACCAGAGCCGCTATATACTTGAGAGCCCATCTAAAACTTCTCCCAGCTGCCTATTTTAATAGTTTAATAGTTCGTTTTACAGAGTAGCATGATCACAGCAGCTAATATCTACAGTCTTTATTATTTGCAATCATCGAGGAACAGCCAATCAGCACCAAGGAAACTTAATACCGCTCCTGAATTGGCTGCTTTGCGAACACCAAACCATGCCTTTGTGTATTTCAGCTTCCAAAGTTGCATCTTCTTTTGAATATTTTAGGTATGCTCTAAGAAAATGTTCTTTTCTGCGAATAATTTGGAATCAAGTTCCACAGAAAAATCAGCGAGTCAGTGATCATGAATGCAGAATTACAATTATGCAGAGGTGCACTTTATCCACAGAAACACAAAAACATCTGAAAATGTAGGTACAGAGGAGGAACGAATGGCTCAGTGTTTCTGAGGGCGATAGGGAGGACATAAACTTGGCAGCTATGTTTAATTCTCTGCTTTTTGTTTCATTTAATTTTAAATAACTGTCCCCATTTGCATACTTTGAAAGCCCAGCAGAAAAATTCCAGGGCTCGGCTAAGTTCAGCTTTTGGTCGGAATACAAAAGAATAATCTCCCTCCTGCCTGCGCGTTTTACAGTTCCAGTTTGCAGCTCTTGCCAGCAAAAGCCAAGAAGAGAGAATCCCCAGGCAAACCACGGGGAGGACATAAAAGAGCAGGAGGGTTCTCCCAGTGAAAACTCTCCAGCACTTCCTTTGAACTCTCCTCAGATAAATTTTTGCTTTTCTTCCCACCTGATTGTCCAGAATGAACGTTCGAGTACCCTGCGTGTACAAATCCTTGAGTCATTCGCTATTACGGTGCAAACTGTGGAGACTGTTTCACGGGGAAAAGACCAGTGAATCAGCTGCTAGATATTAGAGAACGTGAGAAAGATAAGAAATCCTCAAACGCACTTCCAGCAATGTTTTCTTTCAGACGTAGCTGCTTCTTCACACAAGTGCGCTACACATACACACGCGCTGCACACACACGCACGCACACACACAAAGTGAAGGCTGTTCATAATTAATGAGCCCAGCAGCAGGGAGAAGCATGAGAGGGACCAAAGAGCCATCGCATTTCAACTGGCATTCGGCCGACCTTTCACAGCTTCACCCGGCGTGCCTTTGTGAGCGTGCGCGTAGAAGCAAGTGTGAGCGTGGGTGTGTGTGTTTACAATGCCTCGGCGGCAGGTGGTGGAGGGAAATGTACACGAAGAACAGGAGCCCATGGCAGAGACGATTACGAGAGGATTCTTCTGTGGAGCTTTGATGAAGAACAGGAATGGTGATGATGAGGGTTGCATCCAATAGGAGCATGTGTCAACTTCACCTCAGATAAAGAGGCTAGAAAAAAGTTGGGAGTCAGTTGTGCAAATATGAAACACACCAGCGTCGTCTGTTGTGAGGATTTTGGTTTTATTATTTCATTACATTAATGCCTGAGGATAAGTTTACACACTTCATTAGTGGCATTAAGTCATATTAGTTTAAGGTTTTATTGATTAACTGAATTGTTAATCAATTGGGTCTGATAAAGCAACATACAATGCAATCTCTGTGCGTGTTAAAAACTAAAATGTGGACGCACTCTTTCAATTTATTGTGAACTTTCTCCAATTCTTACATGGTCAACAATATGCACACACACTTAAATAATATTTGGATAAATATTACTTAAAGTTCTTCAGATAAACAAAATGGAATGGCCACCGAAAGCCCTGACCCCCAACATGTTGGAAATGTATGGACTGTGCTTAAAAACAGGATCTGTGAAAGTAAATCAGTACATTTATACAAACTCCCACCTTTTTTCTATGAGGAGTCATTAAATATTCAGTTAGGATTATGCCAGAAGCTAGCTGTTCCCTTCAAAACATGTGAAGTACAACTTCCTTATGGATGTTTATCCAACTACTAGATATGTATGTTTGCTCCTTTGTGCTTTTTAAATTCAAGCTTGTTCCCCCAATTTTTAGGATCTCTTAAGGCCTTAAGGCTTTCCTGGATACAATATTTTCAGCCCATAAAAATAATGCCTCATCAGCAATATTAAGGAGCTCCAAGGTAATAATTTCAGATAAGTGTGTGTGTCGTGGCCATTCATGTGCAAGAATTACATCTAAAATTTAACCTAAATGGCCACGACAGTGTGTAAAAGTTTAACCAGAACAATACACTAAGTACCAGTAAATCCAGTTTCTGACGTCAATGCACTAGTTGTATGTTAACACATGCAGCTGTAACCTCTGGCAACTAAAGGCTTTTGCACTGACATTCCTGTCTGCATAATGTAAGGCACATACTGCATTTTCCCCATACATTAGCAATAGAATGCCACAGAAGCTGTGCAGCCTGAGGAGCCCAGCAGGTGGTGGCCCATTTCTAGAAGAAGCCTGGGCTCCCGTTATTCTGGACATCTTACACATCGTGTTGCTATTCTCTGCTATAAGGAAATAAAATACAGCTCCACACTTCGGTTGCAAGCTGCGAAGATGTGGAGGTGTGAAGGAGGAGCCATCAGGCAAAGCCTGCGTCTGTCACTGCTGCCTACACAAACATCATCGTCAGCCCAGTTTTTCTTCCTCTGATTTGTAACTGTGCAGCCTGTTGGCGTCCGTCTCTATTCAAAGGTTAACATTCGTGTTTTTGCAAACCTACAAGTCTGACTTTTACATCAAATTGTTCAATAAAGCTGTCAGCAACGTTAGTCAGGGAAGATGCATCGCCGCCATTTAATGTCTTAATTAAAAGGAGCAGCAATACTCAGCGTCAACAGAGTCCTTATCTCCCTTCCGGTAGATACTGCCGGTCAAGACAATTACCCAGTGTCTCAGCTTTGGCCTTAAAAGCAATACTTCTTGCAGTCATGTGTGTAACCAATTACAAGAACATTATTCAATCTTCTCAAGGCTGACTAATCTCATTACCTTGAAACTGAGCAATGGGGGAAATCACTTGACGGTACTCTGCTGCTAGCGCTGCTAACTGACCTCTTTTCTCTCCACTAGCGGCTCTTGATGCCATCCTTACCTATAGTCTTACATTTACTAATTTGACCTATCTTTAATTGTTAATTTTTTGTCTTTTTATATATTTTGGAAAACATTGCTTAAAAAAAACTATTCAAAATTGTTTCTAACATAGAGCTGCTAATGATTATCTCACACAGTAGAGTCACTCAGTACTATTTCAGGCAAACAAAGCCTGACCAGACCACTGAGAAGATTAATAATCAAAGCAAATACAGTAAATATACTTTGCTAAGTATCTACTAAGATAACTATATACACAAAGACATATTAGCATCGTAGGTCTCAAAGTTTCCGGTATATTCCCTCATGTTGGTTCCCATGACAGCATTGTTCCTGATAACTTTTTAGAAATACTATTATTTTGGGAGGCAGAATTATGGTTTAGGCCTTTAGTTTTGTGACCCAGACTTGTTCTGATATTGCGCAATCAACAAAACTTTTCCCTGGTGACAGGATGTGTCGAGTCTGTCCACCCCACTGCTTATTAGTCTACTGACATATGACAAACAGTGCTTAGACTTTTATTTCTTGAAGCGAGACAAACTTTTTTCTGATATGAAGGGGTGTCGCCTTTAATCAGGGAGGAGCTGTCAGGGTGACAATGGCACACAATGTGTATAATGGGATATGCTACGTTGGCAGACTTAATGTGGACCTATCAACATAATTGCTGTGTTATTTTGACTTTAAAAAACAACTACTTTTATTTCTCTGAATATCCAAAGGTGACTTAGCAAGAAAGATGAGGAGAAGAAGGTGAAAAGTGAAAGAGATACTTTGTTGGTGGAGTTATGACAAATGGTAAGAATTAAAGAGAGACCAAGTTAATGTGTTTGACCAAAATGAACAAAAAAAGAAAAAATGTGTAAGATATTATGTAGGGACAATACTCCTTATGTTAGTTTTTCTAACAAGAGTTGGATATTAAACATAAAACCCATTTATGAGTCGAGTTCACATTACTGAGAGCTTTGAAATGAGTGATGTTATTTTTCGAGAGGTGACACTTTTTTTATTTTTTTCATGCATTCATTTGTTTATTTTTTGCTATAGAAAAGATACGCAGAGAAGCCTCAGCTTTTACAAATTTTTTCAGAAATAACAGCAATGTTTTTAAATTTACATGACTAAAAATGTTGTTGGCTAATGTGTTCATTCACTGCAATTCATTGAGGTGAACTAACTCCATTATGACCTACTTTATATTTTATCACCCTGAATTTAATAGGATTTTATGGATGTAGCCTGTCTGCTAATTAGCGGTTATAAAATACAGTTTAAAGAGTTAGTGTCACAATTTCATACAGACTTTTTTACATTCCAGTTCTTTTCTGTGTTTGTTATATTTGTTTATACCCTGTCATTCTAGATTATTGTTTTGTGTTTAGCTCATGAGGTTCTGTTTGAGCATTTACATTTTTCACCGTTAGTGTTAGTCTTGTGATTCCCTTTGTTTTAAGTGAGATCCCTCTGTGTTCACTATGTCAATTAGTTTCCTTTCTCTCAATTCCCCTGCTCAGCTCTCTTCTTTCATCTCTTTAACTTTCTTCTAATTATGTTCCCTGGATCTAATGTAGTTCTCCACTCTTGCTCCAGTATATACTGTATATATAAGCTCCTGGGGTTCGTTACTCATTGCTGGTTCCTTCCTTTACATTGCTCGTGCTCCATGTCCAGTTTCTCATCATGCTCACCTGAACGTTTTTAGCTTGTTTTATCATTAAACCTTCACTTTTGCTGATCTCTACTCCTTCTTTTTGGTCGTACTGTAAACAAAACATGACATTTGTGTACATATGTTGCCTTGCTTGCATATATACATAGTTTCAGCTTAGATCAGGGATTTTTGATAGCCACTTTACCGTCATTAAACCAACTTTTAACCAATCTCGCCATCATGCTTAGGGTCACAGTCCATTTGGAAGAAACATTTTTTTAAAGCTTTACCTTCTTGGCTGGCGTCTGAGATATTGCTACAGTCAAATGTAAGGATGGTCACTGTGAAACTGCTGTGATGCTGAAATCCCATTTCATCACATAATCTTGGTAGACTCGAGGGTTTTTATATGTGCCGGCTACAGCGAGGTGACAGATGCAAAAGACAGAAAAGCACGAGTCCCTTCCCTTAAGTCCGGCTCTTTGTCACCCCAGCAATTATCATAAAACTCATATACTGCAATTGCAGACATAAATCTGATTGCAGACAAATTGGATTCAGATGCGTTGGAGCTCATAAAAAGCCAACAGACAGCGGGAATGATAAAACAAACAGCGAGGGAGCAAAACTAGTTTTTTCTCATTTTCTCTCACCTCTCTTGGGTTTCAGTCTCCCATTTCTGTGTGAACATTTACCTGAATGCTTGTTTGTCCTTCTGCCTGGCTGTCTGCTTCTCCTCAACACTACAATGTTCACGTACTGGCTCTCAGCTGTCCATCAAAACATCCAGGTGGAGGGAACAGCTCTGCACCTCTGGCTTGATTGCTTTCGAGAGGATGCGCACGTGTTGCTAAGCAAAGAAGAAGGCAGAGCCTCCACATCGCTATGGATGATTATAGATGCCTTCTGACAATAGAAAAATGTTAATAATTTCTCAGAGAATGAAGGGGAAGAATGTGCATAAAATGCTTTTCATAGCTATTTATGCACCCTAATCAACACGCGGGCAACAGCGATGGTAATTAAGTTTGTTTCGTTGTTACATTCCAGCATTGTGTTCTCTTGACTAAAATAACTTTAATTTCCATGAATGTACAAGGATCGTTTAGTAAACAAAAGCAGAGGGCAATCCATAAGACAAGTCATTTACATAATCAGAATCCTGTCACAGCATTCCTCAGATGAGAAACAAAACAGATTCACTATCAGGACTTAGCAGAGCGAAGCAGTGGAATCTAATTACTGAGAATTGGGAAAGCCTTCAGCCAGGAGCAGTGGCGTGGGCCCTGAAATGCTCACAAACATTTGGATTAAAGCAAAATGAGCCTGAACACACACAATAAAAATGCATAATAATGATCTTTTAATAAACTCACGAGGGCAAAAAGAGATGTGTGGAAGAAGAAATCCATCTGCAAAAAAGAATTAATGTCAGCCATTTGTTCTGCTCTTTTCTGTTAAATGTGTTTCGCTCATTAGAAAAAAAAAATATTGGGGCACAAAATCCAAAGATTTGTCCCTAAGCTGCATGTCACCAAATATCTCCAACAAACATATCATCACAGCTCATATTAATGCAAGCATCTTGCTTCAAGGTGTAGCTGTGGCTTCGATTACAAGAGACTAAGGGGGAAAACAAATCGTTGAGTGATGCATAAAAGTGAAATTGATAAAAAAAATACACAAATCAACCTCCCTCTGGAGTCTATTATCGGCTCTCAGCATCTTGTTCATTCTTTACTTCTATCCTCTACATGGAGATTTACCCTCTCTTTACTTCTTATATCCTCTTTATTTAAATTTTTCCTTCTGTCTCTGCAGTTTTGTTTTTCCCCAACAGAGGCAACATATGATGAGTTACTAGTTGGCATCGCTCCCATTCTGTCACCATGAGAACATTTCTCTTTCTGCGTTATCCTGAGCAACTATGACTGCTGTAAGCAAACTTTCAGAAGAGTTCAGAGGACAAATTATTATAAAGGGTGGGCTTACATAAAAAGTATACTAAATTAGGAAAACCTGCTATTTGAGAGTAAGTTGTACTACGATCTAAGCAACGGCTTAGCTGGTTCAAAACAACAATAATCAAATTACTAGTAAAGCTGCTGTCACACTGTTTCTTGTCTTGCCATATAAATTGTTGTGTTTAAAGACACTATCTGGTGTAATAATGAAGAAAATATGTTTATTTTGTGTATATAAAAGTCTATAAAGTGGGTGTATTCTTACATATACTGCATGTATATTGGGATGAAAGGTGTAAAAATCACAGTAAGTTATTTTGTACAGCCAGTTAACTTTAAAACATATTGCAATTATTTTGATTTTATAATCTTGATTTATTTTTCTCCTTGTATATATTAACAACCACCTAATCATGTTTGGTAGCGAGTTAATCGACCCATATCAATGCCTATAAACGTTCAAGTAGTCAGTAGCTAAATGTATTCAAAATATGGGTTGGCTTGTCCTCCCGTTGGAGCCCGTTCAATCATTTAAAGTTGAGCTTTTATTCATCAGTATAGAGAGAAACTATTCATTACATATGTTGACATTAAAGACAGACAAATTCTTTAATTTTGTGTGTAAACACAAAACTGTCGGAAAAGTATACTTTCTGTACAGGCAATCTCAAACTATGTTTAAAACAGCATAAATTATTTCTGGCAATATAATCATCAGTTTTCTAACAGTAGGTAAAAGTAATGGTGTATTCTAGATGTGTTATCTCTGGAATTGGAGTTATACAATCGGCTTAAATAACGTCCTTTATGATCTTGACTTCCGTATTTCATAAAATTGCAAGTCTAGTATTTCTCGTTGTGCAATACAGTTTGGTCCACTGTGTGGGGTTGCATAAGCTCACAGAGTACTGAACTGTATGCTTTCTCACAAGGTGATAATGTGCTTCAAGGGGGCTAAGTACTCCCAGTTTCAAAAGGCAGAAGCTGCAGAGAAGGGGGAGGGCCAGAGTTAAGTGGCTCACTTGATGTCCGCGCAAGTAGGTTGCCTTGAATACATCAGGTGTGAATTGATGGTTTAAACCAAAGATGGTCAGTTCTTGTCCTCTGGGATCCAGTATCCAGCTGGTTTTGTTCCTGATTCAGCAGACCTTACATTATATTTGAATTCTCTCCATAGTATGTCAACACGTCCTGCAAGAATCCAATAAGGTCATCAAGGTACCATTTGTTTAAATCAAAACATGCATAACTTTCATTTTTACTGTACCTTTGTGCATCTTTCTATGAGATAAAATACAAAAAAATGCTTTGAGTTTGTGGTTGTAATGTAGCAAAATGCAAAAAAAATTCAATGGGAGTATACTTTTATAAGGTACTGTAGTTCCTTGAAACTAAGAAAAGGAAAGTGATCATAAACTATTTTGACCTCAAAATGAACCATCTGCGTAATTAAGACAAGGACCTCTCGTATGTGTCAGCTCCCTCAGGCTCTTCAGGAGACAGGAGATAAAGAGAATATCTTTTTTTAACCTTCCGCCACGAGAGTACTGTGGGTTCATCTGTTACTGTGGTAACTGACCCAGAGTTTTCCCTATTAACCCTGGTTGCATCCCCAGCATCATTTCTAGCAACATATCTATGACAGCTTCCCACAGCTTGTCTTCCAGTCCAGATAATATAAGCTTTATATTATCTGTATATATTGAAGAATAGCAGGAAATATGCATTACATAACAAACATGGAATAATAATGATGAGTTGGGCATTGTGGCTTTCCAATGTGATCAGAACTGGAAGGATCTGCCTTCTTCAGGTGAGGAAAAACAAACAGGCAGCAAGAAAGCGTTGCCAGGGAAAATGTACAATGCACGATTACCGTAGGGAGGGTATTGTGTTGCTAGGGAAACATGCATGTGGTCATGGAACTGAAGAGGACCAATTAGGATGGGGGAATCAAGTGAAGAAGAAATGAGAAGGAACCAAACGGGGCTGAGGTGACGCCCAGACAGCATCACCTTGAAGAACCGCTGTTAGCCACGTATATGCTTGCTTTCCACGCAGTCTGGTGGAGAGGGAGGAACATGCTGAAGCTCCCCTGGCCAAGTCGCTTGAGTTTGATGTTCAACCTGTCATCTGAACAAGAACACCACCTAATGCAGACGAGGCAAACCTGTAGTAAGGGGTCCCACACAGAACCCTAAAGTCCATTCTCTGGCAAGAATCATAAGACTGAGTAAGATTACAAATTTACTTTTGTGTAATATAAGCCTTCTTGTATTTTGTAATAGAGCTGTTTGGCTATTTAAAGCCAAATATGGTGATACACACCATATTTGCAAGTCTTTAGATTTACAGGAGATTCTGAGTTTATTGCTGTTTTCTCATCTGAACAAAGTTCATGTTAATGCATGAAACTGCTATGTCCATCCGCTTCATCAGCAATGATTTCTAATATTAGTCCACCAGTAGGGGGGTAAATTTTTTGTGTTGGTTACTCAATCATAAAGATAAAAGGATGGTATGTTTCAGTGCTTTTGCTGGTCTTGTAGTATTTTTTAGAAATGATCCCAATGCATGGACACTGCATTACAGGCAGCAGTAAGTAAACTCAATTATACAACACAAATCTCTGATGATCACATTACCTGGAACACAAACACGTACTGAAGAGAATGTGTTGAATAGACTGCTTGCAAAGTGTTTAGACAGCACAGAGTTTGTGACAACTCTTGTTGAAACAGAACAGTATCACAGCAGAGCACCATCTATTTCTCTTCCAAAAATGTAGTCCACCCTTCATAAGCTTTTGTTTTCACTCTGTTATGTCTGTCACTACCTTAGCAGACTTGTGACATAATCTTCACAGTGATTATGTCTTAATTTATCCTTGACAAATGGAAAGGCTAACTGAAAAAGTACTCAAATTTACCTTGCTTTTAATATGTGGAGGTATTTAACTTGCTTTCCAGAAATCTACCAGTGGTGATTTCTTTCAGCATTTCTGTGTGTTCTGTAGGTGTGAATATTTGACAGGAATTTAGCAATGAGGTGATGGAGGTAGGGGGCCAGGCTGAGAGTTTCCTGGCAGATGCTACAATTGCTCTCATCTACCACAAGAGAGACTCTAAACTCCGTCGAATCAATCTTACTAGCATAAACATTCACGAACGAGTATCCATAACTCCTCACTGTGGCTTTATGTGACTCAAGTGTGCCACCTTTCATTTCTCAATAAAGATTTAATGCTCAATCACGGCAGCATCAGTGGAATAAATTTTTTAAAAAAGCCACGTCCTCCGTTCACTTTTCTCCGAGTTTGCCCCAGAGTCCAGAGTTTGACAGCAAGAGACGGGGAGAGCAGAGAGCCACAGAGCTGTCTCTTATTTAGGAAGGAGAGTGAGCGAAGCTAACCATTAAACTTTTGCTGTAGTGTCCACACTCACTTACAGCTCCAATCTGTCTAACTATGTGGGTCAGAACTGTTACTAGTAGGAGGAAAGAAACTCATTAGCGAGTCCACAGTATCTGCTACTCTAGACAGACAGAGGAACAGATGGACAGGTCAACAAACTAAATCAGATGTAGAAACGAGAACAACTGAGTAAAAGAGGTTAAATTATGTTTACTAGCACTGCAGAGCTAGTAAACATATCATACACTCATCATGAGGATGAATGGCATATTTATCTGGGGAGTTTTTGGATGGAATAATGGAAACATATATTTTCGATTAACTTAAGAATTTGGATCATAAGTTTAATTTTGTTGAAGGGTTTCTTTAATAGTGTCAAAGTATTGTGGACATGTTCAAATTTAATGTTCTGATGTTATTCATACTGAATATTTTTCTGATCTTTCAGAACTGATAGAGTTAATTCAAACTGGTGGGTTTCCTGGCATGGGCTCAGCTTTGAAGCCTAGTCCATAATATATTTAATATAGTTGAGATTGAGGTTCTTCAAAATCTTTCATCTTTTCCAAAACCAGCTTAGATGTGTCTATGGAGTCACTTTGCTGTTGGAAAAGCTAATTTCTTTCAACGTCATGAAAGAAATTCATGATGTTGTTGTTGTTGTTCACCAGTAGTACTGAAAACTGGACTACACTGGTGCAGTTTTAAAGCCTTATCTTAATTCTTTCCATGAGTTTTCTTGCCATTAACCAAAAAGCAACATCTTGTATTTGTCTAACAATAAAATGTTTTGCCACAAGAAAAGACATTTTGCTCAGACATGCGAAAAGCTGCAAATTTCTGTTTTTCTTAATTGTTTAGGTTTTGGAGCAGTGGCTTATTTTTTAGCTAACACTCTCCCATCCCATGGTAATGTGCAACTTATTTCATTGTAAACACTGACTCATCAACTTGTGTCCAAGCAATTCTTCTTGAATCATAGTGAGACAGTTTGAATCCGATTTTAAGACTTGGGCACAACTGGGGCTTCAGTAGAACAAATACCCCAAACTCACATTAAAACTGGTAGCATTAAGCAAAAAGTCTTGACCTCAAATGGACAACCAATTAATTTAAGTAAACTCAAACAGCGGTTTTTTATCCAGCTAGGTTATACATTGACCTTATTGAAGACTTGAAACAGCACATCGTTTCTCTGCAATGTTTTAAGGGGAAGTTAACCCAGCCTTAATAGGCACATATGTATGTACATATGAGCAAGCATATGGAGTTTGACCATGCATGATAAGAGAAAAATCACAATAAATTCAAACATCTGCTCTAAATTATTCTTGTTAAATTCATTAAATTAGCATATATGTAATATCACATCATTGCACCTGAACGCCTAAACAACGCTCTATGGAAACAGAAAACATCCAGGCCATATAAATTTACTATTCCTGTCACAAAGATGGAAATATTAGCAGTCTCTGCAAACCAGTCGACTGCAGCCAAAGGACAATTTATTATATTTGGTTTGTCAGAGCAGACCTGAACTGAATGTAAACAAGTCATTCCATCATTTCTGTCTGACCTTTCCTCTGTTTTCTTCTCCTACGAGCAGAAACCGATAAGGGATGATAGCTTTTTTGCTTTTGCTTTTTATAAATCTGACACTGTGTGTGTGTGTGTGTGTGTGTGTGTGTGTATTTTATAGAAGAAATAACGTTTCATTTGAGAATATATTGCTTTCTGTACTGCCCACCCAATACCCACTGAAATCCCCCTAAATGATTCACAGTGTGGGCAAAAAGAGGTGGACGGAGTCCCACTCAGCCTCTTTCGAATGGTTCCCCTGTCTGCCTTGTTAACAAAGGCTGCTGCCTGGAGACCAATTCAAACTTGGATTTGAGCTGTTTTGGGCCTTTGTGATGTTCTGGCAAATGAACACAAATTCTATCAAACCTCCACTAAAACAGACCTCAACCTCGGGAGAGGTGCATTGTGTAAATTAATTAACATGAAAAAGCTGTTGCCCCTGCATTTTCTTTTCTGTCCTTATTTGCTGGCAGCTTGGAATTGGTTTGTTCCATCTTGCCAAATTGGGTGCGTTTGAGTCAACAAGCTGCCAACTCCAACTTTTAGAAAAAAATCTTCTTTATGGCACCTGCTATCCTTAAGTAAGTTTTTCTTTGCATAATTTTGAAAGGACTATGTCAAACGGCTGCAGTTTGCAAGTAAGTGACACCAAGGGCCCATTGTGCAAGAAGGAGCATTTTCCTAGTAGATTAATCGTTTTTAAAATTAGTTAGTTCTTGTTAAATCACACACAACCATAAATTTATCAGATTAAAAAAAAACAACCAAGCGAAATTTCTTTGCCTGTAGTTTTTCAATTGCATATACACAGTCCTCAATACTCTATTCAGTTTCTGCCATGATGCAGGTAGAAAAGAAAATGCTATCTGCTTGACTCCTGCAGGATTGCACTGGAGCATGTGGCTTTATTATTTACAGCAGTTAATGGACGAGAGGTGGGAGCACTGCGAACAGGTCTGTTCACCAGTCTGTCAAGGAGACATACTGGGCAAAAAGCTATTCAACTATCCTAAGAGCAATTAAGAAGCCGGGATGCCTGGAGAAAATCGATGTATGCACAGGGAGAACTTGCAAACTGCATGTACGATTGGCTCAGCCGAGATTGAAAACCAGAATGTGTTTTTTTGTTGTTGTTGTGGCAAGACAACAATAAATTTAAAAACAAACTGTTGTAGCGTTCAAATTACCACTTGACATGGGGCAACTGACACAATTTTTTTTTTGTTAATTGAGTTTTTTAAAGTTAATTGCATTAAAAAAAATCTAACATGCAGGAAAAAGGGAAATCCCCCTCCACTAGAAAAAAATATTCATTTGACCTTAAGTTTGGTGACATGCTGTTATCTCTAATATGCAACGATTACTGAAATAATCTAGAATGTTAACATGTTAGCTAACATTTATTAACTAATTACTGTGCTTATATACGTTTGATTTCTATTATAACGCTAACTATGAATTATTGAGGTAAGCTCTGTTTTAGGTCCAATATAACAACAAATCAAATGTTGGCGAGGCATTCTCTGCTTAATACTGAGACTAATTTTGAACGATGTGTCCAGGACTTGCTTCAAATGACTGGACCATTTTTTCCTACATTTTTAGAAATATATGTTGAATCGATTTCTTATCATCAAAATAATAACAGCAATACTAATAATTAAACATGTCATCACTAGAAGCAAAAGAATTCAGTCAAAATTATCACAAATTTTAGACTGCAGTTTTCCTGCTCATATAAAACAATTATATTGTTCTTTAATTGCATTCAAGGGCGTTGAGTGGGGTGGAGTGTATTTTCCAGTCACATCGTGCCATTCTATGGTGATTGCTTTTTCTCATCCCCCGCTCAATCTACTGCATGTCTTCCTTGTGTCGCAGGAAGACATGCTTCACCAATTGCCTTGCAATGCATTTAACCCCACATCATACATAATTTGATGACAAGACAAGTGCATCACTTTTACTGTGACCTGAACAATGCTACAATAACCCAATATGACTTATCAAATTTACATGTTGATTTATATTGAGTAAATGCAACCGGTAGTTTTGTTTTCTCTTTTGTTCAAATGATGTTCAAATGTTTCAAACATTTGGATTTTATAAGGACAGAACATGAACCTTGCAGTAATTTAGCAGTAACCTTTTCTACCTTCTGATTTCAAAAATAATATCCTTTGAGCGAAAGGAGCTTTGTTGGAGTATCAGCGCCAAAAAGAAGCAACATGAGTAAAGAGAATATCAGAGGACTAGAAAAGCTCCAAACAAGCAAAATGTGCCACTAGTGAAATGACGCATTGATGAAATATATTAAGGAGAATGGTATCTGCCTACATCTATTACCTTTTATCCACAAATGTTACGCAACTAAGAATAAATAAATAACAATGTTCAATGAGGTCAGAGCTTTCAAAACATACATACAACATGGAAGGGAACTAGATCAGTTTTAGTATGTGTAAAGGAGACATTTTTCACACTTTTTGTGAAGTGCATACATACACAACACTGTGAGCTGGACATAAGTGTGTATTGCCACACTGCATTTCTAAGCTGTCTGACTAATGCATGCTGTAGAGAAGCAGATAAGAATATTGACGTTAGGCACTGAGGAGCAGCCATAAAGCTTCTATAGTTTTTATGTTCCCATCCCATCTGTTGCAATTATATCACATGGAAATAGTCCCATAACATTTGTTTTTTTCAGATAGAGTATTAAAAATCATATATATCTATATTAAATTGGCTGGAGCAAAATCCTTTTAGTTGTTATTGTGACTTCATGTGCGTATTTTTCCCAAACAGTGTTTCTCTTTATAGTGTAATATAGTATCTTAGAAATTTGTAAAAGGACCATAACCTTTTGAATACTTTAATTCAGTTGGAATTGAAAGAAAATGAATCCAAAGGATTTTGTTTATTTATGGAAAAGCAATATCTGGGTTTCGTTTTTAATTTAAATTCAAGGCCAACTTTGTTTTTTATTGCTGCTCTTGTTTACCGGGTCAGTAAGGCGACCTCACCAATCGTGTGGCCTAGTTCTCTGGTTCTGTCCTCATTTTGAAATGTGCTCCTGTCACACAATGCTTTGCGATGACGAGCGGTTACTGTATTCCTGCTATTAAAAACTGAATATTTGGGTTAACAGACAGTTCAGGATCTGACACAGTATACAACATCTTGGCATATTTGAAGAATAAACGCTGACGCTGTTATCGCACCGTGTCCTACGTTTCCGCTCATATTTGCCTATCTAAAAACTTGTTTTAAACTTGAAGAAACGAAACATATTTTGTGAAACATGATGTGTGTCACTTATTATGGAAGCCTATTTTATACAATCAATTCATGAGATTGTGCAAATCTCATGAATGTGAGTGACATGCACAGTCTGCTGCGGTATAAGGGAGGTTGTGTGTGTTTAAAGTTCAGTGCTGAGTGAAATTAAGCTGGAAGTTTCTCAAAATGGGTCACAGTGCAATCAGGGGAAGTAGCTTCAAGAATTCACCATGCGGGAAAACTACTGTTATTCCTGCATGTTATTCAAGTACATTTAGCATGTGCAAGGTATATATAACATCTCTGAGATGTAAGATGAAATTATATACACCCCAGTATCAGACACACATGAAAACTATGCTAGAGTAGCATTGAGTTAAAGCCATGAATCTTCAAACACAATTAAAAACGCAAGGCAGATGTGCAATAGTGTGACATGACTATCATAAAAAACACTGAAAAAAAGGGTATCTGTGACGAGTTGAGGTCAGATAGTAATTGTAGCACATTTATACTTTTCTTGTTTCAACCATTTTAGTTAAGACATATAGGTATATAGTCTAAGGTACAATAAATAACTGTTGCTTATCAAGATCAAATTTTTCATATAAAAAAAAAAACAAAACACCGAAGCTCACCTTGCGCTCTGCATATTCCCATCCTGTTTGTTTTTTTAACGTGACATATTGAGATAAATGCAGTTCTCTACAGCTAACCTGATTTTAATCAAAGAGGGGGGAAATGATAGGCAAGCATCGCACTGGTTGCAAATCATAACTGTCCTCAGTTCTCCACCTCCATGCCCCAGTCATTACATTTGGACTATAAATAAATACAGAGGCTGCCACACAAGCAAATGGAGCTGCCAACCTGAGAATTGGTGACAGGAAGCTGAGAGGAGGCAGATGAGCAGAAGGAATAACAATGAGGCCGAAATTAATCTTTGCAAAAGTTGGAACGGCATGAAGTTAAAGCCGGGCAGTGGCCAATAAAGATAGGCAGCCATTTCAAAGCCCTTTTTTTTATATTAATTTGTTTTGTAGCATGTCATTTAAAAATACACAGCAAATAAATAGAGAAAAAAAACTTTTCCACAGTGAAAATATGTTGCAGTTACAGGAGAAAGAAGAAGAAAAAAAACAAGAAATGTAGAGAAACAGAGCAGGCTTTGGAGCTGAGATATTTAGTCATCTGCTTTCTTTCCTTGAATAAAACGCTCTCACAGAAGCCTTCTGTGTGTGCGTGCCCTTTGCGATTTACTCATTTGAACTTTCCGGATCTACCTGCAGCAACAAGCTCCGGATCCAGATACGAGGCCGAGCGATCGCCAGCTGCGAACAACATTTTCAGGTCTCGCTGCCTGCAGCATCACATCAGCTAAAGTGCCATAGCAATGACTCCGCTCCTCATGAGAGATTCTGGGGCGAGCATTTCATTCCACATTTCCATCTGATTATTTGAGTACACAGATGCGTGCCAGCCCTGTTGTGTGTGGATTTATTTTGCTTAATTTTGATATCTCTCTGCATTCCATGCATTAACGTAAAGGGGTTTCTCTTTGCCTCTGGCACACACGCCAGTTGCAAGTTCTATATGATCTCATCGAACGGCTTCATCATCACCAGGTTCTCGCAGCCAGTCGTGGCAGAGAGGAATTATGACCATTATTATTATAATTATCATCTCATCCTAAATCCTCACTTAGACTTCATACATGTAGACACGCATGGAATCTGAGCAGGATAGTTGCCGTTTCTAATGAGTATTCCCTCCACAATAATATCCATTAACCGAGTGCCAGCAGAGACCCGTGAGCGAGGCTTTGTTTTCACAGCCTCATTTTCTCTAATGCTGACATATTGTGAATAATGCAAGCGCAGGCGCTGTGAAGGCTGCAATTACATATGTTTATGAGGAGTGTAAATTAAGCTCCACGAGAGGGCTCTAATAATAAATCTAATAATAAAAACCAGGGAGTTTCCTCCTGAGTTGAATCAATCACTGTGACTCAGAGTGTTTTGTCAGTTTCACAGGAGCAAATTTGATCCCATCTCTAAATGACATTTGTGAAATATGCCACAGCATCAAGGGGGTAATCCATTTTTATCCAGACATTTTTTTTCAATATATATATATTCAAAGAGAAAACAAAGGGGCTGTAACTAAGAAGACCAAAGTGTGATCAGAACATACTAGTAAAATTTTATGAATTTCAAAATGTACTTAAATTGATTACCTCCACCACTCGTGGAGCATTTGTTTTGTTTGAAATAATTTTGCCCGGTCTTAAGCTACATCCACACCTCCCATCAACTCCGACCAGCTTCTCCTGAAGAACAGCATCCAGGGGCATTATTCTGCCACCACCGTGTTCTAACAAGGGGTTGGCGCAGCTTGACAAACGTCCAGTTCGCATGCATGTCATTCAAAATGTACATTTTGTTCTCATCTCGTGACTTTGCAGATTTTTATTTGCAGAAAATATCAAAAACCGTGCAAAGCTTTTTCTTTCCACTTTACAATCGTGCCCTGCTGTGTTGGTCTAACCCAGTTCAATCCAATAAAAACAAAACAACCAGAAATTTGTGAAAATAAATTGACAAAATATAAAAATGGTTCAAGTAAATAGTTTTGCAGGCAGCTTCCTGGATCATTATTTGTAAAGTTGTTGCCTGTTTTGGGTTGTGCAGTAATTAATAACACTAAACAAGCCTGATGCATTAGGAGCCACTGCCATGCACAACTTTTTAAAATATCTGTCTGAACTTTTTGCAAACTTTAAAAAAAAAAATGTGACTTCTGATTTAATGAGCAAGAGAAAATATTCTTCACAAACATCTGCATTATAAACTCACTCATCTATAACAAACTACTTAAGTGAAATTGCTTGCGAAAAAATAATCTTTTCTGAATTTAACCACCTGCCCACAGACAGCTTCATGTTAATCAGTGAAACGAACCAATTAATGAGCCAGACTCCCTCTGCTCTATAGCTTATTACTGTTTCCTTTGATTTTCTAGTGGGCTTTTTCTTTTTTTTTTATTATTATTATTATTTTAAGTCTTTGGCTGAGGGCAGACTAGCTCTAAAATAATTTTCAACAACATGTTCTGTGCATGTGTGTGTGTGTGTGTGGGGGGGTGTGCGTGTGTGTGTCTTTCAGACAGCTCACAGAGCATAGAATCTTAGGTGGGAATCAAGCTGACAAACCCATGAGTCCCTTTGATTTATGCATTTAAACTGAGCTATAAGCTTGTTAATAATTCACTAGAAATGACTTTATGTCCGGCATCTATTTCAGGCAGAGCACATATAGTCATGTTGTCACACCAGAATTTCATGAACAATTTCAGATACTAAAGAAATGATAAAAATAAACCAGCTTTCGCTATACTTTGTAAAACAGAAGAAACACTGACAAACATCCAAGAGCTGCATTACGTTTAAAATCTGACATCCTTTTCCAGTCGAAGCCATCTTTCCTTTTTTTTTTTCTTTAGCAGCTACTCAATTTTAATCTTGTTGCTCTGTACAACCTGCCAACTTCATCTTACTGTAATACTTGGTAAGGCATTTAGGTCATATTGAGGCATATATATATATATATATATATAGGCGCCAACAGAGCAGCTCCACTGTGTTACAAATCTGATTCACTTTCTTTTCACCAAAAATATGTTCCAAAATGACTGCGGTTGAGGAATGAAAATATAAATTGGTCAGAGTTGGAGCTCTGATAAGTGACGTCCGCCCGACTCATTAAATTTGTAAAAACTAAGAACTCCAGCCATTTTCTGTCTGTTAAAACATCAACGGACTGCATTTTCTCTCACAGACTTCCAGCCAAATAAATTCGATAAGGCCTAGGGACGTCTTTATACTTACATAGACATAATTTTGTAATTCCTTCTTTTTCTGTTGGACTCAAAACGACGACCTCTGTCAGAGACCTCACAGTGTTTCTTGTGTTCTGGTCCTCGGGGGAGCAAAACCAGAATCTGACTTCGAAGAAAACAATTTCAACCATTAAAAGCCTCATCAGTGCAGCTTTGCCACCTAGTACACATCGTTGTGTATCCTCTTAACCCAGCATCCCGTTGAAAAATAAATCTTTGTCAAGAGCTTTTGTCGTGTTCAACTGGTCCTATGTGAAGCAGCAAACAATTTAGGACACTTGATGCACACATTTGTGTGCGAGAGCAACAGGCAATCAGGAAAGTGAACTCGCTTTCTGTAAGTCTCCACAGCCCTCCCATCTTCATTCCCAAATACCAGAGAATCACAAGATGCTCGGCTTGGTTGGTAATGTGTGAAGTGATGAGGTCAGATAACTCGTGGACACCCTAATTTAATCATGAATCAAATTGGTAATTCAATTTGTGGCTTCAGGGGAGAGAAGCAGAGACAGGAATTTAAAAAAAGTTAAGACGCAGGGCAGAAGAAGTTCCTCATAAGAACTGACCAATCACATTGCTCACCAGTGTTTCTAAACTAATATTATTCCTACTACCATTGACCTGATGATCCCTGTTGCTCAGTCAGAAGGTTAATATAAAACTTTCTGTCTTGCCTATAAGACCTCAGCGTGTAAGAAGATTCTGAGGTCTCTCTCTGACTCTCCTGTCTCCATCTGTCAATTCTCCACACTGATGTGAGCAGTCATGAGAGGGAGCAATCGTAGCTCAGCGTGGAAGGAACTGCGTGAAAAATCAACGTGGTAATAGAATAGAATAGAATAGAATAGAATGGTGCCTACCTGAGGTAACGCAGCGGCTCTATGGTTTCAGGCTCTGCCTCAGCTGAGCTGTGGTTCATCTTGTCCATCTGTCTTCACCCACCACGAGTCGGTAAACAGGAGAAAGGATAAACTGTGCTCCCCCAAAGAAAACACTTCCGTTCCTTCTCCCTGACTCTGGTTGAATGGACGGGCTGTGTGTCTGCGTGCGTGTGCGTGTGTGTGAGAGAGGGGATGTGTGTGTGTGTATGTCTAGTGTCTTTTTCCTTGGAATAGACTGAAATTTAAATGGACTCTCTCTCTCTCTCTCTCTCTCACAGCTCTTGATTGGTTCAGATGCTGGAAGGTAATTATTGGCTGCTTCAAAACGCACGCGCGCGCGCGCGCACACACACACACTCACACGCTCTGCTTTTTGTCTCAATAACCCTTCCTCTCCTATTTGTCTGTTTTTTCAGCTGCAGGGTCCCCTCGGCTCGTTCTCTGAGAAAAAAAAAAGGCCTGTGCTTTCGGTGGCTCTCACACGGAAATCCAGCCAATTAAGAAGCAGGAACCCCGGTGCTCTGACGGCTGATTGGCTCCCAGTCGTGGCTGTTTAGTCATCAGCATCTCCACTGGTCATCACGTCACTAAAATTTGACCAGACAGGTGCATACATTGAACATATTCTCCTCGGCCCTGAACAGATCATGGATGATAAATGTTAAATTAAGAGGAATATCTTCACTTGCATTTTTTTTTTGTGCCTTATAAAATAAAAGACAGCCTCAAGCTGTGTGTTTTGTTCCTGAGGGTTCTTAAAATCTTATATCCAAATGTGTCATATATGCGTCACTATAATGACAATCTATTTTCATTATCCATCAGTGTAGTTTTGTTCATTCCACATTACAGTGGCTCTCACTGAAACGTCTTCATGGCATCCCTTCAGAAAAAAAAAATAGTAAGATTTTCATACTGAAGGACTCTGCTGCCATCTATTGTCCACAACAAGCAAATGCAAACCAGGTCATCTAACGCAAACATTTTAAAAAGAAACTTGTCCAATTACCTCTGAGGGAAACTGCTCTGCAAAAACACAAAATCTTACCAAGTAATTTTGGTGTTGTTTCTAGTGCAAATACTATACTTACAACAATTAACATTTTTCCTATGAGTGAAATAATCTGCCAATGGAACTAGTCATTGTTATCAATAGTAAGGAAGTATTTGCTGTAAACAAGCTCCTATTTCTTGCTGAAAAGTTACCTGCAAGTTCGTTCCGTCTTACTGTAAGTGTGCTAAGATATTTGCACTAGAAACCAGACAAAAAATACAAGGCAACATCTGATCTTTATGCGATGTGGAGTAAGTTGAGTCTTGATGAATTGTGTATAAAAATAAAAATAGAATGCGCTGGGGAAAAGTGACTCTTATTTAGGAAAGGAAAGGAAAGGAAAGGGTGGGTGGATGGAGTGTAGCTGGTGCAAGGATGAAGTGTGTGTGTCTTTAGGTATATGGCTCAACTTACCCTTTATATATTACCAGCTTATACAACGGGTCAAGTTTAAAAACACTTTTGTATCTTTTCCTCCAGCAAAGCAAGAGTTCAAATTTCATGCAACCCTGCCAGTAAACAAACAAGTCAAGAAACAGGGGTTAAAATTAGTTTTATTATTTGACAGAGCAGGGAAAATAAAAACTCCAAAACAGACAACGAAAAAAAAAAAAAAGATCTTATACATTGTTGTCCATTTGCGCTTCACTGCAGTCAGCAGCTGACCCCAAACACACTAACAAACAACGGAATGGTGATAATGTTGCCAAACAGCAGCAGCAGCAGCAGGCAGTCGTCAGGACAGCACAGGGTTGCACCAGGAGGGCAACGAAAGAGGCATGGGCTCATTCCAGGTTGCTAGTTTTTGCTCCCACAATATATGGGTTGCTATATATTTTTTTGTTTTGTTCTGCTCATCAGGAATGTACATACAACCTGGAATATTTCCCCTTCTATGCCAATGTAGAAAACATGAACTTCACAAGCAATCTACCTTAATTTCTGTATGTTTGCATTACCACCAGGCATCTGAACATGTTAACATACATTTTGTTTTTTTAATGAAAGCCCAAAAATTAAGGGATACATTTCAACTTGAGGCGCTGACTTATAAAGCAATTATCCAACCGTTACATTACATAATAAAAAAAACAAACAACAAAAAACATGTTATCCGTCGTGAGGACATTAGGCTTCAAGGCGTGGAGCTTATAAGGACATAATCTTTGAGTGCAACAAAGAGTTAGAAAATGTGAGACTGAACACAACGATCGGGTCAGACAGTAACTTTTAACTCAATTTGACTAAAATGAATCTAATTGACTCTTTTGGGATTTGCAGCAATCAACTGAACTTTTGTTGTTTTTTTTAATTACTCAGAAATTGTTGGGGTTTTTTTCCTTCCCTTCAGTCATTAAATGCATGAAAATTGTGATTGCCCCCATTTTCATTAAATCGACAGCATGTGGAGTTTTCTAAAAGTCATAGGGACATGCCTTGATGCATAGATGGGGGATACTCTTAGAACGTCGGAGAATTTATTTAGACTACTGCCTCCATCACAGACCCGCAACACACATTTCTCTCATGCATTATAGTCCTTTTGAATTAGCAAAACAAACATAAAATCAGAATCAGCAGGTGAGACTGGAAAAAAACATAAAAAATGTGTGTCAACCCGTTACAGCCCGATCGTGCATCTGTCTCTCTCCTTTTTGAATTACTGTAAATTTTCCAATAAAACAAAGAGAACACCATCTGATAAGTGGTACATAAGCTGGGCCGCCCTGCTGGCTCATAAAAGAAAAGCAGCCCATTTTCTCTTGTGACCATAACATCCCGTTATTTTTTTATTCTTTTTACCATGACACTTTACGTCTGCCTGTGCTGCTGCAATCTTATTAAAACACACTGTAGGGCATGTAAAATGCAAGAATCGACTTTACAGAAATCATACACACCTTAAAGTCTAAGAAGTTCGTCATCTGCCACAGAAGGGCTTAGTTTTTGTTTTTGCACGACTACATTCTGAAAGCTGTCCAGCTTTGCTCAAACCGGTCGAAGGTTGTGTGAGAGCTGCTTGACACAGAGGGGGAAAAAAAACAAAAAAAACAAAACACATTTTAAACCAATATCCATTCAAAACGTAGGGCATATGCAAGTCTTTACTAACCCTATAAATAAATTCAGACAGTTTTGTCTGTAGAAGGAACAAAAAGAAAAATAAAAGTAATGCACCACAACCTATGACTAAAAAGCAAAATTAAAATGTCAAGACCTTGACATTCCTTACACCCAGTCAGTTTAGCATGAATTCATGTTCATATCCAGAGAGGGTTCAAATAAACTAGAAACATTCTAGCAGAAGGGATTCCATTTGGGCTCCACTAGTTCTTTGGAAGGTTTATTTTACAATATTCAATAAGAATAGTCCTCCAAATATGCTCCGCATTTTGTTTTTTTAAGCTTTTGTTTTCCTTTTCTTTTCTTTTAACATGAGTCAATGAAACCCTTAATCTTTATTCTTCCTCATCATCTTAGCAAAAAAAAAAAAAAAAAAAAAAAAGTATTTAAAACTAGGCCACAATAATGGAAACCAGCAGATGTAAAACCACCTCAACAGTAACATTAGCCTTTTTTTTATAATCAGACCTCAACAAGAGGCCACTTCCAAAGTGTCAGGGAGCACAATATTCCAAACACAGCATAGGACTTACAGAAGAGAAGACAAAATCCTAACATTCAGCCATACAAAATAGTCCAACAGACACAGCAACTTCTCTAATTTACACACTGAAGGTTGGTGAGAAGAGGCAGTCTGTGTGCAGATAGATCCTTTTATCTTTTTTTTTTGTTTGTTTGTTTTTCTTTCCTTGTCAGTCTGGGTTTTTTCATGTTTGTCTTATTCATTGTTGCAAAGCTAAAGCAGTTAATATTTTACGAATGGTCCTCGAAGCTCAACAATCCCTGTGATGAGGTCCATGGGAGAGTTCGGTTAGGCCAGCACGCGGGCCTGAGTGGCTCAGGCTGGAGGGGGGGCCAGAGGGGCAGGATGCAGGACAAATCGTGTGTATAATGGTGATCATCGCTAATCCCTGCATGGTCCATAAGAAGGAACGCTCAGCGTTGTTTTTATTTACTTTTTTTTTTCTTTTGCCACTTCCTTCCCGGTTCGAGCAGTAAACAGTTGGAAGAGCCAAAGTGCCCCCCACCGAATCCCGAAGTCTTGCAAAAGATACCCCGAAAATGTTTATGACATGTTCCTTGCATCCCTGAAGCTGCTGCAGCACAACTCCATTAAGGAAATGATTCAGAAAAGGAACAAGGTAGCATAAGAAGGCGTCGAGAAAAAGGTTTAAATACACCTCTGATCAAGGAGAAAAAGAGTTCTTATCTTGGCCGTCTGAGCCAGAGTCTATAGAAAACAATAGAATGATAATGAGCATGGCTGTTATTGATATTAGGAGGGCTAAAAGCTGTGGCATCAGGAGGAGGGGAGAGATTGCATTATTTCCATGTGTTTGCTGCTTGGGAGATGGAGCGGGAAGGAATCATGTCCAGCAGATATTCCCGCTGACGTTCCACTGCAGAGGAGGTCTTATGAGCAGACAAGCTGGGATTGACGTAGGCCATCGTCACTCCTGGAAGGACACACAAAAAAATGTCAAAGCATAGTCATACGTGATAAATTAGTACATTTGTTTTTTTTAGTTAATTTGCTAAGAGAAACATTATAGAGATTTATTAAACAGCCTTTCTTTTCTCTTACCAATAAAAACACACTGTAAAGACAGAAATGTGGACTGTGAAAAGTTTTTTTTCCAAAAGGTTCATTTAATCTGGCAAACAGGTCTCATTGGAATGCATACTTATTCATTGAATATGGCTATGAATCAAAGATTATAGAGTCTAAGAGAAGAAAAAAGGTTTATTCATTTAAACCTTTTAAAGCCTACGAGTAAAAGGAGCATTAATACTCTGTGCCTTGCACATGCATGCAACCACAACTTTAATCTTTTTTTATTGGGATTTATGTTAAAGATCTAGTCAAAACCCACACTTCCTATAAAAAAGTAACTGGTGAGATTTGAACCTAATATTTCCAGATGCAGTCTAACGTAGCTGAGCTGGAGCCGTTTTGAAACTAAGAACTGGAAAGAAAAAATAACAAAAGGACTTCACCCTACAGATGTACAAATCTGGTATAGAGACACCTAAAGAGACTTGCAGCTGGAACTAACTTTCTAATATACACATTTTGAAAACCATAAATCATTTCCCTTCCTTTTCACAGTCATTAAGTATTGCATATTGCACAAAATCTTAATACATTGAAGTTTGTAGAAACATTGTAATAAAATGCACTGTGTATATCACGCTACACAGAAGCCCAAAGTAAGAAAATGTGGCGTGCATTTTCTGCATAACTTGGTCACATTTGTGTACCTGTGTTCCCACTGCCCTGCTTCCTCCAGGCTCCCATATTGCCCTGGTTACCGCTGCTGCTGGCGCTGACCTTTGCTCCCTGCTGCAGTGAGAGAGCGGCAGCGTGTTTCCCTGCTCTGCTGCCCAGCGCGGCCGCTGTCACCGCGTTTTGCAGCTGGGAGGAGGTAAAGGAGTGCGCCACGCCACGAGACTGGATGCTGTGTGCCAAATGACTCTGCATAGAGACACAACACAGGTGAAATGCTGAGCAAGGTGGACGTCCACAAACATTATGCAGGAGTAAATAAGAGACTGTTACATAAGTAAATGGAGTGCCGACCTGCTTAATGGAGTGGTGTGCAGACACTGATCGGTGCTGCAAGTCAGACCTGATCTGCTTGTACTGCGGGGATATCAGCACCTCACTCTTGGACAGCGAGGGAGAGGAGGACGAGGTGGTTTTGGAGGAGGATGAGGAAGCCGTCTGCTGGAGGATACGCTGTTCGATCTCCTGCTCCTGCTGGAGCGCCTTCACAAAGGCTGCCTTCAGACGGTTTGTGTGCTCTGCCTTTAGGGCCTTCTTCTGATTGGACGACATGCATTGGTCGCAGAGGATGGTGCCGGCCTTCTCTTTCCTCCAGCGGGAGGTGAAGTCCGTCTTGCACTGGGCGCAGGTGTACGGGTCTTTGGAATTGGAGCTGGCCATGGAAGCAGCAGGACCCAGATTACCTAAATGTGGAATGATATCCAGACAATATTGATTATTTAACTGCTTTACAATCTGTTGTCATCGTAACCAGAGACGATTACCCACCCCGGCCGTGCATCTCAAGTAGCTTTTGAACCACCTCCTCTAACCCCAACAAGTAGATGAACTCATTATTAGCCGCGGATGGCAGGAAGTTGAACTCGGGAGCAGGAGGTTTGGGTGGAGGAATCTCCAGCAGAGTCTTCTCCAACTGCTTCCTTAGAGCTAGCTTAGCAGCCGCCTGCCTGCTAGCCGGAGAATCATTGACACTGGAGCTGGGAGACGAGCCTTTAAGACCGGAGGAGCCCTAAAAACACAAAGACAAAATCTAAATTTTACACAAACAAAGAGGAGGTTTAGAAATCACCACAGGTGCGGTTTTAACCCAAGGGATGCTGACCATGACGTTGTTGGCCACGTTAGCCACTCGAATGAGTCCCTGCTGAATGATCCTCTGGCCCTGGATCTGGACGTTGGGGACAGAAGCCCTGGGGGCCAATAACAGTGGAGGCGGACCTGAACCGCTGTGTTGCTGGTGCTGCCGCAGGCTAGCGATCTGCTGAGGGGTCACCGCAATAGGCTGGGGGGGTGCACAGATACAGCATTTATAGAAAACAGTCCTCAACAGTATAAACAAGAAAAATAAACACACTAAAGACATTCAAGTATAAAATTTAAAGAAGATAATCAGTCAGTGGACAACAACCTGGGCTCCTCTGACCAAGGGTGGCATCACAATCTGAGAGTTGTGTTTGGATGGGACGTGCTGTCCACCTCGCACTAAGGGTGGGGGTATCACCGTGCCTGAGCTACGACCCGTCACCTGCAAACACAATGAGGATATTTATAAATAGTAGGGATGAAAACCCTCAGGTAAAAGGAAAAAATACACAAGTTTTAGAATGAGTACTCGAGGGGAGGCGATACCTGAAGGGGTCCTTTACTGGATGTCATGCTGCCTCGCACTAGAGGAGGAGGAGTGGCCACTGAGCCACTCGCCTGAACACAGACAAAGTGTGGTTTAAGAAGTTAAACAACCCTGGCAAAATAAATAAACACCATAACTTGGTTTCCATCAGGTAGCAGCTTTATAATATAAAAAATAGAAAATAATAGAATAATAGAAAAAAAAGTCAAAAAGTGGGTTCAAATTGACTAATTTAAATTGCTATAAAACTTATGTCTAATATTCACATCAAAAATATCCTGAGATCCTGAGTATAGGTTAGGAATCCCAGTCTGGGCTTTTATTTAAATAATCAGTTTTTATGAATAAACTCAACTCCTGATATCCGTTACCGTGGTGTTGTGTGAATGATCTTGTCTGCTACATTCCACAAACACATGCGACTGTAATTTGTGCAGCTAATTTGAATTAAAAAGAAAGACAATATTTTATTTAACCAATCAAGACACGGCCATTTTGTGGCCCACTGGCTCATCAAACGGAGAAATGTGAAATCTGCATGCAAGTCAAATACACTGTTGTTAGGTTGAGGATGAGGGAAGCGTTTTCTTTTGTAAGTACCATCTTCAATTTCCTGATTTTGAAAATAAACACACCCCGCACAATAAGCTTATTTCTCGCACAGTCCCGGGAAATACCTGCCTGCCAGGCACATTTACAGGAAGCGTCTGCACTGATAAATAGAGATATGCATCAAGGCTGATGAATAATAACAATAACCAAGAAAGTTTCACACAGAAAGTGTTTTTAAACACGACACAGCCTTAAGTGAGTAAATGAGCTTGAACTATAACACTACAGCATTCTTAAAACTCTTCTTAGAAATTATAAATTAAATTTAAATTGTAAAACAAACAGAAATGTATGTTTTATTATAAAATATATACAGTGTTAGGCCAAACCTTTTATTTTTCACCTTTCATAACGTCCACAGAGAAAGAGGGGTTAAGTCCAGATGTAGTGCTTTGCTTGTATGACGTTGCCAACAAAGCACTACATCTGAGAATCAGACGGAAACCTTTTCTGTAAGTTTTGACTGCACATAAAAAATAAATATATAACAAAGAATAAACATGCTAGCATGAACAACTTCAGGGAAGTGCTTTGCATAAAAAAATTCAAAGGAAGTAAAACAGAATTTTACCGAAGACTACAATTGTGCTGACTCGGATACATCTAGAGAAACAAAAATATGTTTTTCAGAGACTTCTATTAGAACAAAATTACCCTGTGCTGCCAAACCAATAAAGCCACCTCCAAAGTGTCGAAATGGCCAAACAAAAACGAGTTTCATCAACTGAACACAATCGCAACACTAATGTGATTTGACTGCTGCTGCAAAGTCAAATCACAAATGCCCCGTCTCAAATAATTTGGAGCTGTGCTGGGGATTAAAAAAATCCTAATCAGGAAATCTCCATTTTTCATTCCATTAAGAGTCAGTAAAGGATTAACACAAGAACTACGTGTTCTGTGGTGAGCTAAAACCCTTATTCAGAATGGCACAACACAGTGAAAGCCTCTTATGTTGCAAACTTTGCTCCTTTTGCCGCTTACCTTCTGAACAGTGCTTTCCTTCTGGATCTGGCTTTGTCGTAGTTTCTTGAGGAGAACCAGTTTGGCTTCTTGGAGCCTCAGTTCCTCCTTAAGCTGCTTTATAATACGTTCCCTTTCCTCAGGTGAGCTTTTCTGCACATATGAGAAGAAGAAAAGAAAGAGAGAAAAATATTGATACCAAGTTATTTTCTGGGTGTAGTGAAGGCCAGGTTTTAAATCAGTTTAAGATAATAAATAACATACCAGACGATTGTCTAAGTCTTTTTAGTGGCTGCAAATGCCTTTTTAGACAGTAAATATGGTAAAACTACCATTACATTTTAACGCTCTGTTCTCCTACCATGAGTTTATCTGTGTCCGTCTTCGTAAAGCAGTGGCCGTTCATCACGGGACTGGACGGCTCGTTGTCTGATAACACAATCACATCATCTGGAGAAGGCGGCTGTTGTTCTTTCTTAATGTCACTGCAGGAAGAAACAATAATAATAAGGCATGCTTGTTATTAAACAAATAATTATTACATTTTATTACACATTCATAAACAAAAGACCAATAGCAACTGAGTTTAAGTTTAATTAGTTTTTCTGAAAGTGTAGAAATGTTGCCTTGCATTGAAATTGTGCTTTCCAATAATACTTTGCTTTGCATCATGCATAGGAATTCTAGTGTCTTTTTGTTTTGTTTAAGAACATTCTTGTATGGAGCGAGAGAATCAACTACAGTTGTTTGGGCGACTGACTTGGATGGTTAATTGGAGGATTTCAAAGGTTGTGTAAAGACCGTTTAAACTGGTTTCAGAGTTGTTTTGCAAGTTCAAACCCAATCCATGGAGCATCATTGCTTTATCAAACATAACTTAGTTGCAGTTGTTGAAATGCACAGATTTTCCAGAGACAGACAGCAAAAGTGTGGAGAACAAAAACTTTTAATATCACTTGCAAGTGAAGAATGACACAGATAAAATCATAGCAAACTCTACGTGTGATCTGGGGAGGCTGAAACAATCACAGAATCATATATAGTTCCTTGGCACACAGGAAGTGGGAGTCATTTCAAATGCCCATTACATTTACCGAAGACTACAATTGTGCTGACTCGGATACATCTAGAGAAACAAAAATATGTTTTTCAGAGACTTCTATTAGAACAAATTAGGGCACATGAAAAGGGGGTACTCTGAACCAAATAAGACAGCCCTGTGGGGGTGGCATCCTTTACCTAGCTTCCTCCAAAGCTTCACAGATAAGTTGAGCATCTCATCCCATTCCCATAGTGGGATTGGAACGGGATGTTATCTCCTCCCTTGCAGGCGGCTGGCCTTGGTTCTCCCTTTTACACAAAGAAGAACTATTCTTATGAGACTATGAGTTACAGGGGGCAACAGAGGAGTAGAAATACAACACAAAATATTTTATACATATCTAGGTGTAATCTTAAATATTGTAGATAATTAATTTCATTTCACACAGTTATGTAACAAAATATGTACAATGCCTGTCGCAATACGCAATAAGTCATTTAATTGCATGATAAAGTTAAAATGCTCCATTTCCATTCTGATGATTAATATTTTGTGATGGGCAGTTTTGTTTGTTGTGTGTTTCTGTTGTGTGTGGTTTTGATACCCATTTTATTTATTGTTTTTGGTTGTTGTGTTTTATTTTGGATATTTAAAATATCTTCCAGTTCCAGCAAAATCTGTTATCGTAACAGACCTATGAACAAGTGACATTTGATTAATTTTCTTTCGTTTGAACAAAGTTATCCATTACGAACTTGTAGCTTTGTCTTGAATCCAGTAGATGGCGTTATTGGATTGTTATTCTGTGAGCCTTGCAGCAAATGTGTGCAGGAACACACAAGAAGACATGTACCAAGAGATCAATAATGGGGTAATGGCGGCAGAGAAAGAATACAACCACCGATTATATCCAGCGTAAAGTAGCATCAACAGACCAGCTGTGCTCTCCCTTCCGGGAGCAGAAGGACTCAAAGCAGCAATCTAATGAACTAAAGTGTAGAACTGGAACTGAAGTGAAAGCTGGAGACCTTTGTTAAGTGCATAATGGCTTTTCCTGGCGACTAAGCAAAACAAAGGTGACTTACGGCATGTTATGTTCGCAATCGGAGCGGGGTTAGGGGGAAACAAGTGGGAGTAGCGGAGAGGTGGGTGAAAAGGAGGGAAGTGGGGATCACAGTAATGTTACAGAACAAGAACAACTACTGACCACTGTAGTTAGGCCGAGTTATGCAAAATAGCTTTGGGTATGCTAGCATCTGTGACATCGGACTCCGACGTCTGCATCATGTTGGGCAATTATTCTCCATCAAATTGTGTGGAAGTTCAGTTCCTGCCAAGCAAGAGGTTCCAGGGCTTGAGGCAAGACCCGTTTTGTCGTTCACACAGGGCCTCACCCCGCTCCTGCTCTACCTCTATGGCAAGGCCCGTGGCCTAGCCGCACCGGCAAAGCCTGGGCCTCGGCTCTCCCCTCCCTCCCAGCTGCCGACACCAGAGTCACAAGCGGAGCGGAGCAGAGGTCGGCCCGAGACGCTTGAGAGGGTGACAGCGAGCGGTGGGGGGGGGGGGGAGGGTAATACATGGCCAGGAGCCAACCTATTGTGTACACTCACTCTCACTCAGTCACCACTTCACGCACCCCTCCCCCAATCTTACTTGTTCATCTTTTATACTCCAACTCACTGAGTCAGTTCTTCTGGGTTTTATTTTCTCCTCTTCCTTTGGCTCACCCTGGAGCCGCGTCTCTGCTGCCCTCTCAACGGCTCCCCTCAAGAGACATCAATCTAAGGCCAGTAAGGTCTCTCCAAAGTGTGTAATAGAGTACTTTCCTTATGCGTTTAACTTAAATGTAAAAAGAAAAACTGATCTTCATAAAGTTTTGCTTTTCAAAGACATATTACACCTTTGAGCAAAAACAAACCCCGAGATGAGCAGCTTTGTTTACATTCTGTCCATAAAATAAAAACAGTAGTCAGAGGAACATAGTAAGCACCATTACTGAGGATTTGAGTACTTCCTAATGTGCAACAAAGCCTTCAAGGCGGACTCTGCGCGTTGACCGATATGGCCTCATTACCGACATGACACGGCCTAGCTGATGAAGGTTGCTACCATCTATTGAGAACAGCTTACACAAGCGTCACAACAACACATGGCAGCTTGGTTATGTAAGGTCCAGTGTCTCTGCATGCCTCGGCTTCCCCAGATTGTAGCTGTACGCTGACCCCCCTCCCATGGTGGGATTTTGCTGATTCAGTCATTTTAAGGTGTAGATGGATCTTCACATTCAGAGTGCAACGCAAACCAGCCCGGAGCCAATTCCACCTCTTTAAGGGAATGAAACAGCTCGGCGCGGATTGGTTGAAATATTGACAAAACCCTGTAAAGCAGACGTCTAGCCTATAATAGAAAGCCTCTATTCAGTTACTGTACGATTGTCTGACACAGTTTGAAGCTGGATTGAACTCAGTCATTCATATTTTTCACAAAGCTGAGTTTCGATGACAAAGGCCACCATAAACAATCAAAATAATCACTTTCCAGAAAGGAAGCACGTACGCATTAAAAGAGACTAAAAGCTGGGGCCAAAGGTGACACTCGTCTGTAATTATGCGGTAACGCAGCACAGCCAAACACACTCACTACTCGATCACCCCTCTGCTCCACTTAAACTGTTATCATATCACTGTGCGTGTGTTTGTGTGTGTGTGTGTTTATGTATTTATCTCTCTACCAAATACACATCACATGACATCAGGCATTTCTCTGTGTGGTCATGTGACACACCCACCACTCCTCCTGGCCCCTCCTTCCTCCAACTGCTCCTTCCAACGTGGAAACCATGGCAACGGCCAGTTGGAACCAGTTTGTGACACATAGCCTTCATTTTGTGAGAAGTGCGAGGCAGAGTTCAGGTGCTGCTGTGGGAGAAAATGGAGCCTGGGCCTTTAGGAGCCTCAAAAGTTTTCAGGATGGGGGCAGGCTGCTGGCAACCACACACCGACTTCCTGTATGACTCCTGTCAGACCACTCGCTCTACTGCAATTTCAGTGAGAAACCTGAAACTCCAAAAGACACAGCTCTATGCAAAACACCCCGCTGTGCGTGCCTGCATACAATCCAGGGCCTATAGCAACATACATGGGGTTTTGCCCTTTTTAACAGGAAAACATAAAAATACATAGAATTACCCCAGATGTAGAGTTTAAAATGTTGATTCAGCCTACCTATCTACAACTGTATCAGCAAGGTAGCCCTTGAAGCTCAGAGTTGGAGAGTTGTGGAGATAATTGACCTACAATGTAATATTAAGGCCCAGAGATTAGGAATAGACTGCTACTGGTCAATGTCCAATTCATTAGATGGCTTGAAGTGTTAACCGCTGACTAAGAGTTTAGCCATGGACTGGTTTCTGATCTACCAAGTTCGCCAAGGTTATGTATTTGTAATGTATTGCATTTTCCTGTAAGCCAAGGTTCTAAACTTTTTGCGGTTTAAAAACTTCCACTGGTTTCTACTGCACTTCACAAGATACCAGAGAAAGTATCAGAGTGACCAGTGTTGTGCCTGGATGTATAGAGCTCAAATAAGCTGCAAGGCCCCCCTCCTCTAACCCCTGATGTTGATATGCACTGCTGGTCAGCTGGCTGAAAAAACAGGGTAATACACTTACCCCTTGCTTTCAACTCGGCACGGTACGGGTTCTCATAGGTTGAAATATAATTGCTTATAACATGATATAAACTGCTTTCATTCAACATATCAACTATAGTTTTAAAATGGCATTGTTTAATAGTGATAGATTGCACACCTTTCCTCATCATGTAGTTGTTCTATGTATGAGTTTTGTAGACTCCCTTCAGCCAGCTGATTGGCAGTGTGCTGCAGTAAGTGGAGGAAGGACAGGACAATGTATTCACCATACTATGCGTTTTATACAGACCAGACATTCCCAGTTATTCTGGCACTTTCTCCGACATTCTATTAAATGGTTTGAAAAAAAATGAAAGCACCACCTATCAGCCTTTTAACCCATTTGATAACTCCAGCTAGCAAGCTTTGGGGAAAGTGTCTGTTAGCAGCATAACGCAGGAATTATCCGAGCAGAGCCCCACTAGCCATCCATCCCTCCCTCCATCCATTATCTCCCACTTATCCAAAGTTGGGCTGCATAGGCAACAGCCTAAGCAGAAAGGCCCGGCTCCTCCAGGAGAATCCCGAGATGTTCCCAAGAGGTTCCCAGGTTAGCCGAGAAAAAACAGACCCTTCGCCAAGTCCATAACCCTGCTAATTATCCAATTATTCTCAGCTATCTCAGTTCTACTTTTATAAACACCTAAAAGCTATAATATTCTGACCTTGAAAAGTAAAACTAAATTAATATATATTACCTTTTTCAAGTTTTTAAATTTCCATAAAAATAAATGTAAAAAATGCTATGGAACCCATTACCTGTAACTATCAATATGTTGGATTTTTTGCAGCACCAGGCGCAATTGTTGTTTTTCTCCTAACATTGACTCGTATTGCTTGTTTTTGTTTTGTAGTTTTGTGTCAAAACATTGAAACCTTTGAATTTATACTGCAAAAATGTAATGCCAGCTCATGTCCAACAGTAATACAATCACGTAAAGTACATGTAAAACAGTATGTTCTGTTTACATGACAGTACAGCACCCACGAAGAAACAAAAGCCCAACACATTAATTTCCTCGTCTCACCTTTTGGATGTGCTCATGTCCACGGGTTCGTCTCCGGTCTGCACCTCCAACTTGATGGTAGCCTTCACCTCCCCAGTCTTCAGGATGCTGGCTGCTACCTTAGCAGCCTGCTCACTCTTCAGCTTCATGCCCTCAGCTGCAGGTCCCACCAGGGCCAGCGGGGCCCCAGCTGCATCACCTCTCTCCAGCTTTACCCGCTTGCCGTCCATGTCCCCTGGGGAACCGCCAAGAGCTGCATGGTCCCTCTCCAGAGCTCGCTTCTGGCTGCGCGTTTGACGCACCGCCTCTTCTGACATGGCTGCTCTCACCCTGGAGATACAGAAGGAACAAACAGTTGCAGCAGTTTGTTTATGTATTCATAAAACACAGAAAAGCAAACAAAAGAGGTAGGCTAGGTAAAAAAAAAAAAAAGAAAGAAAGAAAGAAAGGAAATGGTGAAGAAATTGTTGACTTGAAATCAAGACTGAGAGAAAGCATTTCTCATTTGGCAAACATCATCAATATAACAAAATGCTTCAGCACAACAGAAGCAGTCTTACAAGCCAAGTAAGGTAAAATCTGGCTCAGTGTACATTTCATTCAAGTGAAAAAGTATCTGAAAGTGAGTCAATTAGATAAAGCCAGCAGTGCCGGACCTCGACTTAGCAGTGACACTGACCTGAGTGGCTGTCTTAAACCGAGACAACAAAGAGCCCTAAAGGTGATTGAAGGTGCTAAACCAAATCCGCTAATCTGCAGTTTGAAACAAAGCGTCACATACAGGGCTTGCTTGGGAGCACTCGGTACTTCAGTGGCAGTTTTCAAAAATCAAACACATTACAATACATGAATTTAGATGTGTGACATTTGGAAACATTCTGCATACTGATAAGTGGATACAACTCCTGAACACATTATGAGCAATTTATGAGAGGGAAATCACTTCCTTGAAAAACCAGTTCTAACTGGTCCAAGATGGAGGGAGCACAAAGGCCGAACCAACCCAGAAACAAAATCGCAAGAAAGACAAGGAGAATACAGGACAAAACTAATTTCAAATCACAGATTCAACTTGAAAGCGAGCCCTCGTACCAAATTATTTCATCTATATTTAGGAACATTTATAGAGAGACTAATGTGCAGCAGAGTTGGAAAAGGAAATCTGAAAATATGTCAACAATTATTGTGTTGATAAAAACAGTAAGCTAATGTCTGGGATATTTGTGTTGGACTGCAAAGCATGGCAGTCTACTGAAAAGATAAGCCTAGTCTATAGGTTGTCTTAGGGCCTTTTGAGGTTTGTCTCTTTAATATCAGTTAGACATTAAAGAGACAGTAATTCATACTGCTGTTTAATGGCCAAAATCATTCAAAACAAAACCAACTTAACTCAGCCAAACATTAGGCCTGCTGACATGAAAGTACTTAGTAGTAGTTTGCAGTACTTAGAAAGGACCCAACTCTGTTACACAGCTAGGACAGATATGCCCTGCTGTACCATGCCTGAATACAAAGAGCATCTATCTACCGGAGATGACAGCTTATGTGTGGGAGTGTGTTGCACACGACACTGCAGAAATCAAACTTAAACCAAGATACAATTAAGTAATGGCTTCACAGTCAGTTTGCACAACATTGTGGTGAATTATGACAGATTTAAGAAGCAGAGAATCAACTCTCAAAGTTAGACATTCAAATTGCCACGTGGCCAGAAAAACTGTAGCCATTATTGTCAAGTTGAGACACGTGGCTACCTTTGTCCCGGAAGGAACGGACAGACTGTGAAGCCCTAAAGTATTAGATGTCCTGATAGGGAGCATTTGCGTATGCTACAAAGTGAGATGATTACACTTGAAAACCAAAGAGGCCTTTGTGTGCCATTGCTGGTTTACTTATTCAAATAAATTGTCCAGAGAAGAAGCATCAGTGGCTCATTCAGACATTAGGTGTACAACACCTAAAGCCTATTACTAGTACCGAGTGATTTTATACACCAGATGGAAACTCAAAGCATTTTCTCATCACTGCAAAAAGCGCCACCAGGTCCTGGATCCAGAAATCCTCTTCTGTGTGGATATCGTTACCAAGTGAAAAAGACTCAGAATTAGCCACTTTCACAATCACTGAAATGTTTAATGGCTGTGGCTTATTTGGTGCGTCAGAGAGAGACGGAGCTGATATCAGGAGGACTGAATGGAGGAGGAAAAGTTGCAATATTATATTATTCTAAACTTTGAATCTCTGTCAGCAGTTGGAAATGTTGGTGCCTTACAGGAAAACCCCATGAGATTAAAGGGAAGAAGTTGCATACTTCAGACAATTAATAATGTTAATCAAACCAATTGTGCTAATTGCTAAGACGATAAATACAATTTTAAATGTTAACTACATAATTATTTATCTCTTACAAAATTAGTGAAACACTTCTTTATAGTACTACTCACATCCAATATAAATGATTCTTGCACACAAAAAAGAAAAAGGTAAATATTTTTGAATGTTTTTCTGATATCTCCCAGTGTTGTTGTTCTTACAGAGAAACCAGAATCAACTAAATATCTGCATGTCGAAGCTTAACCACAAAATATATGGAGATGCATCAATCAGGATTTTAACGGCATTAGTCAGGCTCGCTCTGTTCTGGTTGAAAAAATAAAAAAGTCAAACTCAAATATCAAACTGGCAACGAACTACAACTACAAACTTCTAAAGCAACCAAGCAGCAATAGTCTTGGCAACCTCAAGCTCTTCTATGCGCCATAAAACAAACAGCAACTGACCCTATAATCACACTAAGAGGTTTGATTTGTCGGCTGTCAAGTCTATAAAAGAGTTGAGGGGAAGCTGAAACCTGCAAGCAGGAGAGGCTGATTTTTCAGGCATATGGTCTTCCGTTTATGTCTGAAACACTTGCAACTGAAGGGAATTGGTGTGTGCATGTCTGCTTGCATTAGAGATTGAGCATATTACCAATGAAGGGATGTCAGTATTTTCATGAGATGCTAGCCAGTTTGCCCCTCATTCCCCTACAGCCCTTTGTGTAAACAGTTAAGTTTCCTATTTTTTTTTCTTTTTGAATGAAACTTGATCGTTTTTCACAAGATTTACCCCATCAAAACTCCTAAAATTAGGAAGAACACCAAGAAACTGGTGGTGGAAAACAACAAGGCAATAAGAGTTGCAAAATACTTGAAGGTCATAATGTTTTTAGGGGTAAGTAGATTTGTTCAGCTGCCTATAAACTTAAAAAACATATGTTATATGGAGAAAAAAAAAAAAACTATGAAGAAACAAGGTATATATTGAGACCTATGTATTTGTGAATCCACAGCAAATGTTCCAGCAGCATGTTGAAAAAGAAAATGCACTAATCAGTGGTGAAAGGATGTTGAAATCACAGGTTAAGGGTCACATTTAACTGTCTGCAAACAATTACATTTTTAGGGAATTCTACAGCATAAACAGCTTTGTGAGCTCAGTTCATTATGCATTTAACCACTGTCTTCACTTATAATTCAGACGTTTTCTTTCTTAGATGAAAACAAAGAAATTACCTGAAGCAATTTTTTCAGGCATCCCATCTTAACATAAAATTTAGTTTAAATTTAGTAAAAGACAGCAATCTTTTTCCATACCTTATTCTCTGTGTAAATATGGCACATTTCTATGAGCAATATACATCCAAAGTAAAGCATATGCGTGTTGATTGTCAGAAAGTTTCTACAAAGTGCAAGCAATGCAAAATGTTTAAAACACAAGTGAAACTGTGGGAAACAAGGCGGGAAGAGGACATGTGTATATCATGCCACCATGGACGAGGAGGATACATGGGCCTTATTTTCAAAATTCTGTTTTATTTTATGCCAAATTCCACTTTTTCTGTGGAAGTAAAATTCAGTAAAAATTTTACTGAATTACATTTTAAACATATTAGTTAACCCAAAAAGTACAGAATTATGGAGTAAATGGGAAAAAAACACATCCTTAGCTAGGGTTCAGCATTTTATATCAAATGAAAAACTGCTGCAGTTCAAAAGAACATTAAGAACATGAAAACTCAAAAATTATATGCAAAAACTATCTTTTTTGTAACATGAAAGAAGATTTTTCTTTTAAAAATGCTCAAGAGTTGAACTCAATATCAACGTACATATTACATGCAAAAAAACTTGTAAGTAATAAAAGTTTGTGCACGTTTCCATAATAATCAAGACCTTTGTTCATATTTTTCCTTCCATCTGTGATAGGAATCTCCACCGTCCGTGTTTTGCTGTGGATTCCAGTTTGTTTATTAAATTCAACAATTCAAGCTCCCATTTTCCGCATCACAGAAATTATGGGGCCCTACATACAGCTGCAGTATAAAAAAATGCCCCAAAACGAGGGTGGGACAAAGCAAAAAAAAAAATAAATAAATAAATAAACTATGTAAATCTGTTAATTGAAGCTGAGCAGAAATTCGTATATAGCTCAAACAACACAGGACATTTATTGTTCTCTGAAAGGACCCCAAAGCCCAAATGAAATCTACAACATGCTTGAGTACAGTATAGCAGGATAAAAAAAAAATTCCTGCCTAAAAGTAAAATGCAAATCTGTGACCTGAGCTGACACTCCATGTTTTACCCTCAGTCGCTCTTCTTTTGTGTCCAGCAGCTTTGCAGAGAATGGATCAATGGCAACGGCTCAATCCCTCAGGTAGACCGCTCGCCGCTCATCTCCAGCGCCTTAACGACCCCCCCACTGGGACTGGACGCAGCCCGTGAACACATTAACAGCCATTTTAAAGACGCACAGGCTCCTCTGCTGTGTCCTTAAGGTTCAATACAAGGAGAAACAACAATTATGCCGTCCGATAGAAATGCCACAAGTATGAATTATTATAGCCCAATAAAAGACAACAGAACACTAACTCATTTTTGGGTAGCTAAGCAGCACTGGCCTTTATTATATTGATTTAATCCCTCATACTGACCAGCTATCCAACAGGACGATGCGTCTGTGTGATGATTTTAAATTTAAGGCGACAGCTAACAAATCATCACGACTAATGATTTTTTTTTTCTGTACTGCAAGCTCAACATTTTAAATACCCAATCCTCTTTATGAGGTGATCAGAAAACAGGATTTTTTTTTTATAGATATACTCTTAAAAATAAAAACAACAACAAAAAAAAAAGATCAGACTACTTGTGCTGGTTTGATCACCAGGGTAGGAATGGGGGCAGGGACCCAGCTGAGGAGGTGCCATGGTTGGGGGAGGGAGAAGAACGCAGAGCGCATGTGGTTAGCTGAGCCATAATCTAACTGTACCCAAGTGAAGAAAAGAAAAAAAAAACTCTTCCTTGTCTTCTCTTTCTCACTGACAAGCTCACTCTCCATCTTACCCCTCCCTGTCTCTCTTTCTCTCTCTGTCTCTCTCTCTTACTCCCTCTCTCTCTCACACACACACACACAGACACACACACACACACACACACCTTGCTCGCTTGTTCTGTTCTAGGCTTGGCCAGCCCAGAAGTCTCCAAGAGTGTGTGTGTGTGTGTGTGCGTGCGTGTGCATGCCTGTGTGTGTGCCCCTACTGGTTGTGTCCCGAACGCCAAGGGTTAAGCCCCTGCCATTTTAACGCCACTGACAGATCAGACCATTAGGGTGTTACCTAACAAAATGGAAGCCTTTAACCCTGAATCTGCCAGACTGTCTCTTTGTGTGTGTTTGTGTGTGTGTGTGTGTCTGTGTGCGTAAATGAGAGCCGGAGCTACACAGAGTGTATCTGTGTGTGCGCATGTCTCCACCTGGATTCTACCCCCAGCAACATGACGACAACGAAACACCAACAAGACCAGGAAGTATGAAAAACCCCTGACTTCTGTACATGATCGCATAAAACTGCTGGTAGACATACAGCCGCATTTAACCACAAGAGCTCGCTTGTTTGCATCACACAGACACACTCGCACCTCATCATGTAACCTCCTCGCATAAAGACCTAACGTCTAATCTGGATTATAGTAGACAGACGTAGAACTGCAGTAACGGTGTGTGTCTATCGACCACCAATTAAACCGTACAAAGGTGACAAAACTCACATAAAATACTGCTCATCGCATCTCTTGATATCATTCTACACTATAATTGTACAATCCCTAGATACATTTTCAGCCACAAGTATTTACAATCCACAATATAAAAGAACAGCTAAACATTGTCAAAAATCTAACGAAGGGCTAATCTCAAATTTCAGCCTAATTGCTTCCAAATGGTCCCTCTGTAATCCTGTAAAACCAGAAGCACATACCCTCATAGAAACTGGAGGGCCAGGACACACGCAGACTGCTATCAGATTACATTTCTTAGAAATGGATCTAAGCAGGAAGTGACCAGAGCAAAAAAGGGGACCTCTGGGAGTCAAACAAAACCAGATAAAAAGACTTCTCAAGATGGAAAACACGAACAAACAAAGAATTACACCCAATGTTAGTGACAATTGCTGCATATTTCTGAGATTAGACGAGGCGTTATGAATTTTAAGTGGCTCTCCATCAGATGGAGTCAGTCAAGATTAAACCATCACAAGAAAATTTCCAGAAGAGTAAATATGCAACGATGAGATTCAGGCAACTCCATTCAGAGAAAATTCATGAGGGAAACTGAGCAGAAACAAAAACTGAGCCTTAACTAGGTATGAACTCTTTCTACTAATAATTATTTTAACTTATGAGGAGACAGCTATGGATTTTCAAAACGGTAAGCCATTTTGATAAGTGGAAGCAGACCAAGAGAGGAAACAAAAATGGTGCTAGAGACAAAACAGAATTTAGCTTCTAAATATGTGCCTAAATATGTGTATGTAGGCTTTGCTTTGGTTGCTGCATCAAGTTATTTTGGATTTTCTTGATTGCCTAATAAGCTCTCCTCTAGCATCAAACAGCTGGCATCTAGAACAGGCTCCCAATCTAAACTAGTGTTGTGTAATGTAAAAGAGCAACCAAGGGTTTCTCACTTCATCTGCTACTTCTTGCTTCCACATTACACCATTTCATCACAACCGCCACTTATCTGAGATCAAGTTGAAGGAGTGACAGGTCCAGGAGGGAAGGTCAGACATCCATCTCCCCAGCTCCTTCTGGGGGATACCAAGGCCAAAAGGAATGGCTATTCTGACCAGCAAGTTCGAAGTCTTCTTTGGGGTCATAACTGGGGTTGCACAATATATCACAAATACGTCAATGTCGCAATATCACTGTGTGCAATGTTCATATTGCAAAGAACTGCTTGGTGTTCAAAAACTTGAGGCTCATACATTCCAAGTGTTGTGAACTTGCATTTTTGATGCTAATGTATCAGACACAGAGACATTGTCCAAAAGCCTAAAAGGTCACTGAGTGTAGGAAGTACACACGAGAAAGAGAGGAAAGAAGACAATAGGCATATATTGCAACTCATGATTGCAATATTTAACATTATTATCTCAGTTGAGAGATTTTCTAATGTTGTGCATCCCTATAGTCACAACCCAGGTGGAAATCCCCAACAAACAGCCAAACTAAAGTTTGCTGTATGAAGCTGTACCAATGTATTCACAAGCAACAGTTCAAAATCTCACACTTTTCTGTCAAGTGATTCCTAGTTTTTACAATCCTAATAATAAGAAGGCAAAGAAAATGCTGAACCAGAAAAACAAGAGTTTACATTGGTTTTATAGAGCATAAAACAGCATATTTCCCCTTCTCTGTCTACTATTACACACTTCTGGTCATCTAGCTGAAAGAAAATGCCCAATAGTTACTGTTTATCTAAAAGAAGAAACTTTCTGTTGTTTGGAAAATCTGACAGTCATGGAAAAACCAGATATTGATGGTGTGGAAAGAACAAAAGTGGAACCCATGGCGCTATTAAGGCAACAATTTACAAAGCTAGTTATCCAACTATAAGCCACATATCTGTGAAGCAGCTGCTTCTGTAGGCTCTGCCAGAGCAGATAGCTGGATTAAACAGATAATATTAGTTATTTAGGCTTGTGTTACTCAATAATGACTAAATATGAAAAGGATAGAGTATCCTGCTTAATAAAATAAAAAAAAAAACAGATTGAAAACCAGTATTAAAATCTACCATTCTATGGATGTCAGAAATTCCTTTGGTCCCCTTCTCTGGTCTGGACCAAAGGCAAACTTCTTTTCTTGTTTGTTGATTTGCTTATATATATATATAAATGACCTACAATTTGTAAACAAAGCAATGCGGTAGATTTACTCCCATTGGAGCAGAAATTACTGCTCCTAAGGATCAAGGGGGTCAAGAGGTTGAAATCAGCTGCAGGACTTAAAATGCAAACAAAATTTAGAAATAATTTTTAATAGACAAAATACTAGCCAATTCAGGAAATACCGTTTGTCAGGGGTTATTGCTAAAAAAGAAACAAGAACTGAACGCTCAGAAAACTAAACCAACGCATGACTTCTATTTAGGGCTGCAAGATAGAAAATCTTGTGATGAGGTTATTAGTGGTAAATATTGTGATGACAAAACCCGCTGATCTACTGTTTTAAGACTGTGATCCTAATGGATAAATACTAAATTAGCATGTAAAAAGCAAGTTCACAACAATCGGAATATATCAGCCTCCAACTAAACCACTCCAAAATCTCCTTTTTGATATGAATTTTGCACATACTTATATTGTGATAATATATCCTCGAGATTCTGTGGCGCCCTTCTGTCATTAATATAAAGATGAACATATTGCTGAGAGAACACATTTAATGAAGCTGCTGACATGCAAAAATCAAAGCAACCACTACACCGAAAGTGATACACAACTCCAAAAATATACAAAATAAAAGTTTAATATAAATAGCTTGTATCCCTGCACAAGGATCTTTGAAATCATAGGAAAAAAAAACATTTCCTATAATGATGACCAAGTGGCTTGAAAGCCACTTTGGTCAACTGACAAAGGACAAGGCGTTGCATATTTAATGTGGGACAGGAAACAGTTTTTCACTACTAGTTTTCTGTTGGACTAACGTTAAAAAAATAAATAAAATACTTTAAAAAAAAAACAAAAAACCTCATGTGTCACTAAAAACAATAGTTATCCTTTCCAGAAAGAAAAGTTTTTTTTATTTTTAATTAGTTGGATTTAGTGTTATATAACATCTTTGACAATTAAAAAACTTCAGCTGCATTTAGACCTAATGTAAAGGTGTTGAAGTAAATGATGACTGCGAATATGAGAAATATAAGATAATAATTTACTAAAGTCCATAAAGACACAAGACCTGAAGCTGCCATCACTTTAAAAAACAAAGCAACATAAGGTGTCTGATGGCCCAAAGGACAGGCTGGTCACATTGTTAACACACATGCTTGACAAAACCTAACAGGGCAAACAAGTAATAGTCAGGGCAGTTACGGTTTAAAGACCTTCCTGGCTTCTGCTTAAAGAACCGCCCCAGGCTTTTCTGTGGTTATTCCTGTCCAATACGTCTACTCCTGTCCTCTGGTATCTGGAGGAACTGTCAGAAAGGGAGTTTCTCAGATAGCATGAAAACATTGTAAATCAGCAAAGTTCTGCTTGGGTGATATAATAGAACAAGATGCCAGAGGTGGTAAAGTAAAGAATTAGTGCTTTAAAAAATGGCAGGAAAGACTAGAAGTTTAATATAAGTAAGCTTATCGTGACAAGTGAAATATTTTCTATACGCGAAATCATAAAAGGTGAACACCCTTATTAGAAAACAGTAGAGATGACTCATTATTAGTAAAGAAATGAACAAAAAAAACATCCATGTTCATGCTTAGGATGATACCAAGACAACACGATGCTAGTTTGTTTTACACTTGTAGAAAGCGAACTTATATATATATATTTTTTAAATCAGTGACATTTTAACATAATCTGAAACTGCCTAAACTAAACTGTGCCATGTAATATAAAGAAGTATAATAAAATACCATGATGAGAGAGGAGGAAAAGGGAGGAGAGTAATTACACATTTAAGAACATATGCTTTCATATCAACTATACTGAATAAGGAGTAAGATACACATGCCATAATTAAGATTACATAACAGTAGGATTAAAATATATATTACATTTCAGATAAGAACATTTCCGGTATTCATACTCCTTGAATCCTTTTCACACTTTTGCTGCGTACGATCAGACACCGAGGTGTTTTCTTAATGTGACAGATGAAAACAAAGTAGCACAAAATTGTGAAGTGGAAAAAAAAAGATAAAATGTTTCCAATATATTTTACAACTAAAAAGTGTAGCCAGCATCTCTATTCGAACCACCTGAGTCAATGATTCATAGATCCACCCATTATGGTAATTACAGCTGCCAAGTTCTTCTGGCAGATGTCTTTACCAGCTTTGCACATGAAAACGCAGAACTTTTTGTCCATTCCAATTTGCTACAAAAAAAAAAAAAAAACAAACTCAAGCTTACTCAGACTGGATGGGAACATCAATTTACAAGTCTTGCCACGAAACCTTAGTCAGATTTAGCTCTGTACTTTGACAGGGCCGTAAAGTGCCCAGGTCCAAACCAGACTTGCCCACTTTATGGTTCCTGGTCACCATCCGGCCCTTTAGATTTTTCATTGCCTGGTTTTAAGATTTTTAAATGGAAATTAGAAAGACAGGAATTGCTGAATCTAAAAGCAAACATAAAGAGACACTATGCAAATGCATGACAATTGCAGTAGTTATTCATGTTAAAGAAAGATAACGATTCAGTTGTCAAAATGGAGGGACGCATCTTATCAATGAGTTAAAGTTTTTACTGCAAGGATGTCAAAGTGATATTAGTTGTTCACTTGTAGCTCCGATTCTACGTTTAGTGTCGCTGTCAGTCTGGTCACCAACTTTCATCAGCTGCCTTGTTTGGCTAAAGAAAAGCATCCCACAGCATTATGCTGCCACCCCAATGCTTTAAAATGGGAATAATGCATTTATTGTGATTTGTAATTCAATTTTCTTTTTCATACAGTGTTCTTTTAAAATTTACACTTCCTAAGAGAAGTGTAAATTTGGTGTCATCTAATCAGATAACATTCTTCCACATGTTTGTCACAAAGTGTACCAACATTCTGCTTTTTATTTTGTATTTATACAAAGGTTAAACACAGGTTGACTATTTCCCAATTGAGTGAAGGCAATTGGTTTATATTTAGGGGGATCAGCGTAAAAGGGGAAATACAAATACCTGCCACACTTTTCAATTTTTGTAAAGTATTTTTTTTTTTTAATTAAAAGCATCTGTTTACTTTCACTTCACAGTCATACCCTACTTTTTGTTCCCCTGTCACATAAAATATATTGAACATTATGATTTTAACATTAAAGATGTCCAAGGGGTGTTAATATTTTTCCGGGCACCGTATAAGCCAGATAATTGCAACACCGAGTGAATAACCATGGAAATAAATGCGGAAAAAAACACATATTAGTCAACAATAGAAAACATATCTCTAAGTTAAAGTTTTAATCAAGATGAATAACAGAGCATCAGAAGTCATGCCTGTCTAGTTACATCACTCTCAGGGGAGTTACTCTCCCCCCATCTTTCTTTTTTTATAAGAGGCACCCCTCCTAAGGCAACTCCAAGGCGCATCATAAAATGCAAAGCGACACATGTCCTCTTTCACCAGCCAAGGGTGCCAACTGTCTGCCTGATCTAAATAGAGGACACTTGCTCAGAAGAGAAAGTGATAAGCAGACTGCTGTTCATCTCACACAAAAACATAACTGAAAGTCAGAATTGCAAAACTGACATGACCTCTCGAAGAACAGGCAGGGACCTTTGGTCAGGAGCTAAGTAGATAGAAGATGACTGCTTAAAGCAACCTAAAAAAAAAACACACAACTAAGAAAGTCACTATAATAGAATAACAATAATGGCGTAAATTAAGAGGCATGTCTCTACTGATAAAATACTTCCAATTTTTTTTTTTTACCTCAACAGGCACTGAACGGTGTAGTAACTATAAGACCATGTCGACTTGGCATCAGGTCTCGAATTTGTATCATGCCACACAAACCTTGCTTTTCTGTAAAACAAAAGTGGGAATTTAGATGTCTCACTAAAACACCTACCAAGCGTGGGTGATTGCTACTAAGCTGTCGTGGACAGACAGACACACCACGACCAAGGCACAATCGTCCACCATTACGCCTCCATAAAGTCTCTTCACGCTTCAGCTAATCTGACAAAGTTATGAGATCAATGGTTCCTGGAAGCGCAAGAGAATACATCTACAACTCGGAGAAACCGCAGACTTATAAATGCCCGCTGACAACAATAGTAATACTGTTTGAAAACTTAAGAGACGCTACTTAAGCCTCGGAAGAGCGGATGCCTGCGTTGAACTAACCCATCAACAACAACAAGCTATCGGATGCTAACGTTAACTTGGCTTCCCAACAACAACCTGTCCATCTGTCCGGCTACAAAACCAGTGGCTACATAAATCCATCTACCAGCCCACAATGGTCCGCGGCGGTTAGTTGTGAATGCCAGGTGTAAACCAGGAGCTTGTGCCCCTTTAAGAAGTGCTAATACATATCATACATTTTAGACTGGGTGTTTCTACACCTCCAAATAGCGATACACGAAAGAGACAATGAAACCGACCCCGTTTCGGAGAGCAACGGGGTAGTACAAGACGAGCTAACATGCAAGCTAAGTTAGCCTGCTAGCGCTAATTCTCTGGTCTGCACAAACAGTCCCTGGATGTGTTCACGAATAATTGAGCGTTAATTACACAGAGAAATGTCATTTTTGGCTAAATTGTTGTTGGCTTCAAATTAGCAAATACAGTAATTAACTTCCATTATGTACTAATACCGGTGCAGGATGAAACAAGTTTGAAAGGAAAAGTTTGTTTTATTTTGCTCCACTTTTAAGGCTTTGCTCCTGGCAGTCAGTCCTCGGTAGGTGTGTGTGTGCGTGTGTTGCGTACGTGTGTGCGTGTATGCGTGTGTGTGTGTGGAGCCCAACGACACACAAACTGTTACCTTGCACGTTAGCGGAGATCGAGCTATGCTAGCTAGCTTAACTTGCGTTAGCCGAGCTAACACCGACAGAAAAAAACTTCCGTCACCGTCACGTTTTAATTGGAAATTATGACCTCGGATAAGACCACAGGACAACGAAATAAAGTTTCACGAACTTACGGAGTATATAGGAGGAGCCGGGTCGAGTTCCCCCGCGGTTTTCACTTGTTTTGGCGTCAGTATTTAGCTGGCTTTGGCGTAAAAAAATCCCGGGGATCCCCTCTCTTCTGTCCGCTGCCACTCCGGTTGCCAGATAATGTAATGAGCCACCACAGGCGGCGTCATGCTGCGTTCATACACACCTCGGAAATGATAAGTGCTGCGATGGAAGGAAAAAAGATATGTTCTGGAACGACTACACGGAAGTGACTGAGGAGCAGGACTAATGCATTTTTACGAATGTTTTGACTTTGGAGTTTGATACATTATGCTCGTGTCCACTTTTAATGTGCATATTCTATGCAATAAATAAGACAGCTTCAGCTGTTAGTAATTAATTGAGTCACATAATTTATTTACAGTTTTGACACAGGATAACTCGTCCCGGACAACAGGTAGCCTATTTAATGTTACGCCTCTTCATGGTATAAAAGAATATATATTTTTAACTCAAATCATGCACTGTCTTTACAAGAGCTCATTCAATAAAGTTTATGTTGTTTTTTTTTTTTATGAATATATTCATTGATTTAGAATGCCTGGATGAAAGAAAGCTGCACAAGCCATGTGCAGTTTAAAAAGTTTGTCGGGGTTTTGCTGTGACATAAAGTAGATAATGCAATCAGGCATCTCTTTCCCTCTTTTGTTCCTTTCTGTTTGAATGCATCTAAAAAAGCGTCTGAAAGTGCAGATGCATTTGAACTGCACCTTTAAAAGATCCGGTTCTATGGAAAAGCACGCAACCTTTTCACATTTTGTCACGTAGAAGTCATAGAAATGTCCATTTTAATTATTTTAATGCACAGTAGTGCAGGGAATCATTAAGTGGACAGAACATGGCACGTGGTTTCCAGTTGTTTTACAAAGAACTGAAAAGTATTGTCATGCATTTGTTGTCAGCCCCCCTCTCCAAGTCAGCGCTTTGCAATTAAAGCTGCAGGTCTTTAAGGGGGCATGTGTACCAGCTCTGCACATGTGAAAGCTGATGTTTTCAGTTTTTTTTTTCTTCACGGGAAATTGTTCATTGTCAGAGTTATGGTTAAAACGCAATTTTCAAGTTGCCACACGCTGTCAAGAATATTTAGCCCTCCTCTTTGACTTGGTAATTCAAACTCATGAATATGCTTTCCGTTGTAGCTCAGGCCAAACGTTTTATGTTCCATGTTCTCCAGAAGCCTGAACTGGCTGCTTGATCCATAAAGCTACTTTTCCACTATAACATACTAAACCTGTCTCCAGTTGTTTTTTCCAGGTACAAGTAGCTACTTGGTAGTAGATCCTTTATTAGCCTCGACTTAGCGAGCTGAGGCTGACTTCAAACAGGTTGCTGGTCACTGACTGGCTTGAGCAGTGGTGTCCAAAGTCAGTCTTCAAGGGCTGGTAAGTGTTTTAGTTCATTTCCTTGTTCAACACACCTGGATTAAATGATGGCTCACCAGCAGCCCTTTGCAAAACTTTAGACTTTATAACATTATGAGGAGGCAGTTGGAGTATTTACGTTAGTTTTGTTGACCCAGAGACAAGCTGGCAGGACACTAGTCACTGAGGAGCTGAAGATAATTGGCCATTATGCAAGAATATTTATTGCACAACAATAATTTAAAAATGACCCTTGTTTCTAACTTGCAATAGTAATTGGGCATTTTTCAGCCAGATAATGCCCTTTTATAAAATAATGTCACTTTCAGTTGTTATAAAAATGCTGCAAATATTAAACATGACAAAAGAAATGACTTTGTAATTTGACGTGTTGAAATTTTGCATCCGCCTCTTTAAGAAGCTCCTATTTCTGACAATTTCACCTTTAGCATATCGTCACAACAATGCTTCTCAATCCGCTGTTTACAACCATTCTTAGAATAATTGTACTGCGAAGTAGTCTGTACGGGAAGCTCAGCAGACTCACAGTTCCGTCAGATGTTTGCTAATTGCTGCTAGTCTAGAGGAGATGAGTGGTAAAGGCGCAGGGGTGGGGTGATCTGTGAGGAGTTCTAAGGAGGATAAGTGGATATAAGCAGCTCTTTATGAAAGCAAGAGTTCAGACATCCCAAATAGCTGCCATGGGTTACTAACATGCATGAACAAATCAAACCAAACACTTCAGGTATGTTTTTGATGAAAGAAAATCAAAAAAGTGAATTTTTTCACAATACTCTCATCTTCTCTGAGCTTTGCAGCAATCCCCCCCCCCCTCAAACACAGGCTTCTCCTTGGAAGATGGAGAGTTCAGTTTTGGTCTCATCTGACCAGGGCACAGTCTTCCACGGAAATTGTTATGGCTTTCTTTTTGCCATAACAAAAAGGTCTAATAAAAACCATATTTGTTAAAGTGGATGTCTAATGGTTGTTCTGGTGACAAAACCTAAGCTGTAGATCTCAGTAGCTCTTGCAGGTAAAACTAAACTGCCCCAGAATGCCTCACTGATAAATGTCAGACTGTCACCTCAGGTAGACAGCCACGTCTCGGTGAAACTGCAGCTGTGGCATTCTTGTTCCATTTCAGATGATAGACTGAACAACGTTCTGTGAGATATTCAGACTTGGCTCATTGTTTTCTAGCTCAGTCCGACTTGTTACTTCAGCGACTCTGTCCTTGACCAGTCTGGTCTGCTCCTTAGTCAAGCAGTTTACAAAATCAAAACAATTTCAGCAAATCGACGTTTGACCATACAAATGACCGAATTTGCTGCCTCATTCAAACGCTGCGCATGTCCAATCAATATGATTGACTGAGCATATCTCCGATGCATGCGGATTCCAGACTTCTTTGATGAGGAAGTGAGCACAAATCACAAAAAAAAAAAAGACATCGAAATGGAGACATCAGTCAATAAACTGACAGATTTCAATCATATTTTTATTGGAAAAAATATTGAAAACAATGTAAGAATTAAAAACAGAGGCATTGGATAAAATATGGCTAGTACTGAAGCTTAAACTGTGTGTCCACCTCTTACAGTGCTTTAAATACCAAGCATTGAGATAACTACATAGGGTAGCTAAAATAATACATATCACACTTTACTAAATTGAATTTATAAAATGTCACTGTACAATAAAAGGTTCAACAAGTGGCAAATTTATACAAACATACTGTGAAAAGCTCATTTAGTAGGACTATCAAGACAAATTAGAACAATAAAATAAATCTTTTTTCCCAATGTTTGGAAAAAAAAAGCTGATTTGTGGAAAGAAAAAAACGAAAAAAAAAAACAGGAACGAGAAATACTCTATAATGGAACTTTTAACAAATGCATGAGAGAAATGTGTATTGTTTTAAGGGTATTAGTGATAATATGATAAATTCTACTAGTATTTAAAATGCATCCCCTAAACACAGTGAATTGTGCCTCAAAACAACATATGCTGATATTTTTTATTTATTTTTTTTCCTTTCTTTACACAGACTTTTCAAATGAATATATTGTAAAAATAAGTTACAGGTCTATATTACCTACTGTGGATTTTGTGCAAAAAAAAAACAACAAAATCATAAAAAATTTACGGTTCGTGCCCCAGCTGAAAAACTATAGTGCAGGGAGTTCGCATTAGTAACTTCCACGCATGGGAGAGAGAAAACAGCTTCCATACAAAAAAGGCAAGATGTAAAATATTTATCAACAGTTACAAAAATAGCAACATGAATAAATTAATTTCTTCTACATATTTTTACTGCCCATATCTAACTGGATCTTTTCCAAGAAATGGAAATAGAAGATAATCCTGGCAAACTCAAAATCCCTACATCTGAGGCAATGAAGCCCTTTTATACATTGCCATGTGTCCTTCCTCCCAAAACCAACAGTCATACCCGGATCTTGTGCCCCAAGTCCATGCCGCCAGAGTGTTATTGTTTGATAACTTTAGGAAAAATTAGTAGCAGACAATCAGGAAGTAATCTTCAGAAGCAAATAAAGTGAACGTCCAACCTGTCACTTGTTAAAATCCTTTTTTTAAGCTACAGTGGTGTGGATAGCAGGTTTTTTAGGCATTAAGTTGCTGCTTGTGGTAATTTACCAGCTACAATCATGCATCAGGAGGCTCCTCATAGCAGGCTTGCGAGGCTCGTGGTCGGACCATTCTGGGCTTGGATCTGAACGGGAGGGGGGCCGTCCGTCCACTGGAAAACAAAACATATTGTGCAACTGAGGCATTATAACGCACATCGAAAGCAAAAGATGCATTAACAAGGTAAAAGTGCAGATTTCACGAAAGGGGAAAACATTGTGAGGCAATAACTGAAGATTATGCACGGGAAAGGCGTCCTCAAATCTGCTTTACGTACGCTGATGAGGTTATGCTCAGGGAGGCTGCAGGCCGCAATGTGGTCCTGCAGCAGCTGCTGGGAGAAATTCTGGTGCATCTGTGCAGCCTCGTGGGCATCGATGTTGTTTCCAAGGGCCTTGTTCAAGTCTGCAAGAATAACAGTGGGGTTTCAGTCTTTCATTCTGAAGCACCAATCCACGATGCGCATCCCTGCTGGGAATGTGCGAGGCTCGCGCTCGTCTCTCTGGAAAGCAAACAATGAAAAGTGAAGTACGGACCTTTCAACAGCGCCGAAGACCAGAGCTGCACAGACATATCAGGGATTTTGCTGGCTAGCTGCATGGCAGGTACAACCATGTTGTTGCTTTCCTAAAGGGAGGAATAATATATACATAAATATAAAACACTTTAATTGCTTTACTAATAATAATAACCGTCACGTATTGAACAAAAATACCAAAGCTCTTGAATTTACATCGTTTCCACAGAGTTAAACGTCTGCTGCTACAATCACGATTGGGAGAAGAGCTTGTAATCATGTTTAGTGAGAAGACTCCTACAAATACTGAATCATTTATTAGATATATTAATATATTCATATTGTGTCCAAGGCTTCAAGCAATTAAAATTTCATTGCCTGGAATACAGAATGTTTAAAAGGAGGAGGGGTGTCTTTCTAAGGATCATTAGATAACTGACCGCTACCACCAGAGGCTTTTTTCTTCTTCTTCTGTTTTTTTTTTTTTAATTTAAAAAAAAAATCAGTTTTAGTAATTTGGGTCATCTGGAACTTAATCCTAATTGATTGCTTCCCTACCGCCAAATGAGAGCTTTTTTTTTTTACAACCAACATGAACTGATCTTCAGATCACAGTATCCAGCTTTACAAAAGGAAAAATATGTTAAACAAACATAAATGTATCATTTTAATATAGAGTTTTTTTTATTTTTTTATTTTCAGGTTATTTAAAATTTTCTTTGTTGTAAAGTCTGAGTGCTCTTATTATTATGATTGACTGAGTATTCTTGCATGTAGCACTTTGGTCTTGTGGGTGTTTATAAGGTGTCTATAAATGAAGCTGCTTTGGTTATTTCAAAGGCATGTTTTACTACTCTGGGCAAATGATTGGTCAATCATTTCATTTATTTTTGTTTCAAGATTGCAGATCACATTTTGCCATCTGTTGTGTAAAAGTTTAGACTCAGACATAAAAAAAAAGCCAATTCAGTAGTTAGAAACAGGTTTCTGCATCAGGTTTTGCTCACAGCAGACTTAACCAGAAAACATGAAAAAAAAAAAAAAAAGTTTATACTTTGGAGTATTTTTGCCAGAAGAGAGATGCACACCCTCTTGCAACCTCACATTGATTGGTTAATGGATAGACATGCACAGAGAAGGGAAATGAACCATTTGCAGCTTGATCGGCAGTTTGGGAACTCGAAAATACGACTCTTTTACGACCAGTGAACGCAACATACCTAAGGTTTGTGTTAGCTGCCTTGGACGTTGTTAGTGAGCCAATAGATATCAAAGATAGCTATTTTCAGTATCAGTGAAAAGTAATAAGTAATAAAATATTAACAATATTGTGGAAAGAAAATTTAGAAGCAAACTGACTTTTAGCAATGAGAGGTTGAAAAGACTTTAAAATGTCATCTTTACTTCATCTTTCTTTGTTCGCAACATTAAAATTCAGCTTTAGTGACTCCTCTCCCAATAAGAAACAATTACTGCAAGAATATAAATAAGAAAATTAAGTCTGAATATTGTTCCTCAATCGTCTCTGTTATAGTTCTTGACGAGAAATCAAAATCAGCTGAAATTGATACCGGAAGGTCAAAACTATATAAAAAACATCTAGAAAAATTCTCATTGGTGTATCTCTACTACTGTAGTGCATAAACATGAGAAGATATAAACTGGAATTGTATTTGTCAATCAAAACTTAGCATAAAACTACTATTAATATTGATTAAAGCAATCTTGACCAATAAATTTGGCCGAGCTCCTTTGCTTTAATCGTTTACGCCACCCAAACCGATAAGCTGCACTTTTTTTTAATCATTACCCACTCCAAAAGTAAAGGCTCTTGCAAGTCTCATCTAGTTGATTTATTTTAGGTTTGGCTGGCCAGAATAAACCTGCAGTTTTCTGTTCCAGAGGTTAAACATAATTGGATAAAAAGGACAGTCTGACTCTAAGAAAAAAAAAAAAACCCAAGGAAACCACAATATTCTGTCCTGGTGACCTTGTGCTTCAACCTCATTCACAGTCCAGTTGTTTCATATTTTAAAAAAAGCTGTTTTAGTGCAAGTGTGAACAATGTTTGCTAGGTGTTTGTCTTACTCTGTGGTTGCCCAGTACATAGAAAATGTGGCCCAGCAGAACCAGAGAGCAGGCCGTGAGTCTGTTCAGATCCTCAGCGTTAGACATTTTCAGTGTTTCTCTTAGGAAACGCCTAGAACGCATAAAGAAGCAGCGTGAGCAGAAGGTAGAGCTTTGCATTTAGGGTTTATATTTTTGGAGCAGCCAACTTTGAAGTTCCCGTACTTTGCCTCGTTGTAGCGTCCCTGAAAAAAGGACAGGAGTCCCCTTATGTAAAAGGCTGCAGCACGGAGGCAGTGGGAGCTGAATCAAAACAAAGAGGAAATAGTTGAAGTGTCGACAACAAAACTATCACATAAAATGGTATTTTAATGTAAAATAATACATTAATGAACTTCTACCTGACTGGGAAATTATGATCTGGGTTTATTCTCTCCAAGAGGCCGTAGAGCTGGAAAAGAGATAAAAACATGAGCATGTTAATATGCTTCAAATATTAATGTCTTCGATTCTGATGCATTTTAAACTTTGTTCTTAGAAGAAGAACGTTGTTAGTTTGAACACGCTTCGCCACAGTCTGGTGAGCATTGTTTCCTACTGAGTGGGAAGTAAAACAGGACACCTGAAAAGTTTATTGGTGCCCCCTGGTGGCAAAAGAAAAAAAAAATTAAAAGCAACTGCTTTTCAATTGAACTTCACATATTCATGTTAACTCTTTGACTGATAAAGACAAGCATTAAAATATTGAGCATCAGTTGATTGGAAGTAGGCTATAAGACAAATGCAATCTACTTTTTAAAGAAAATAAAAGTAGATTCAGGCAATAATAAATATACTGAAATACTCCAACTTAAAAAGCATAAAATGAATCCTTTTCTCACCTCCTGGTGTCTGTTTCCTTCCCTGATGTACACGCTGGCCAGGTTGGTTACAATGTACGTCCACAGCTCCTGGTGTGTGGTGAGCTGCAACACGAACAGCGACTTGGTGACAAAAACACAGACCAACTACAGCGCAGAAAGGGTGAGACCAAAGCGCTGGCAGCGTTGATGTGAAATCCCAACGCACTCACCCGCAACGCTGTGGTGAACTGTGCTTCTGCGTTGTCCATACAGTTCACTGAGATGCAGTACAGACCCTGGGAGGTGAAAGTCAAGGGAAAGTTATTTGATGGGATTTTGAATAATTTTCTGTTTCAAAATTCCAGTTTAAGCAATTTTCCAGGTTTGCAAAATTTCTTTAATGTTCTGGGAATATTAAATATCGCACCACTGCAAGAACAGTCATTACCGACCTAACCAAATGTTTAACAAAGAGGCTGCAGAGCGTCTCAAAATGCTACACAACTCAAGTGATGACTCAGAAAGTAATTTGGTGCCGCACAGAGAAATGGTTCAGGTAAATATGCAAAGCTGTGTTACTGAGAAAGGCGATTTCTCTGGAACGGAGATCGTTTGACAAGTTGAGACACTCCGCTCCTCAACTACTCAGACTTGCACTGTGCTAAAAAGAAATGCATTTTCATTACTGGGTCTGAACTTGTGGGATGGTGGTTGCGAACTTTACAAAAATGAACTGTGGTGGCCACTAAGACAGACAGGCCAAATAGAAATTATTTACTAAACCTGGCAGCAGGCCAGTCTTTGACCAGCCATGTCTTTGGTAATTACAGTGCGTCTATTTGATTTCTATCAATTCATATTTTCAAAAATAGTCCAGAAGTATGAGAAATGCTAAATCAGAGTGGAGTTTGTGAATTCTGCTTGTTGCTACATTAGCAACAATCAAGCTGTGGCCATTTTGATAGTTTACATTTGCCATCTGCTCTGCACTTCTCCACTTTCGTAGCAACTTTACAGCAATGGCTGATACTATGTCTGTTTAATGCTGGGCTGATTTTCCAATCTTTTATCTACTTCAGGAACTTACTAGCTAAGCCGAAAGCATACTGATGCACTATTTTCCTACAACAATCTACTGTTCAAAGCTTCAGAAAGCAGGTACAATACCCAGCCCTCTGCAGGACATCTCCAGTTTTCTCTGTCCTCTGTGCGATAAACAACTTTTCTGACTGGCTCAGGCACGTCTACAATTAACCCCTTCTGACCAGTCTTGCACCTGAATTACGTATTGAATTGTTGGTAACCCTCTTATGAGTCCAAAATGCCAAATTGGTCACCAAATTAGGATTATTACTAGAATATTAGAAGGAGAATTTTTAGTCTCTTCACTTTTAGAAAAGCACAACCAGCAATATTAAAGAAGGTTTTGATTCAAAATACTCACTAATAGTGTGTGTAGTTGAGCAGCATGGTTGTTGAATAACCTGGGGGACTGTTGGCACAGTTGACAAACCTGTGAAATCTAAACAGAGAAACGAATGTTCATTAAGTATGCAAATTCTGTTTTGACACAGCGTGAACACAAACTTTTAGTGACGTTAAAAATGTCTAACGTCAACTTAAACCTTTGTGACGTACTTGGAAAAACAAACTGAAATCTTTCAAAGGGACAAATAAACTGAAATAATGTGGTCGGATTTAGTTGTTTTTGGGTAGGACTCAATCAAAGTGGAACATCTTCACACTTCGAATTTGTCAGACAGTGAAGGCATCCCCTGTGCTTCTCCAGTCCTCAACAGGATCAGTGGCTGGGGAAATTCACGATGATGTTCACACAGCAGGCCATGCAACCCAAATCCAATTTATTTTGCCCATATGTGACCCCATGTTTGATTTTTTTCATGGTCTGAACGGCCCCGTTCCAATCCTTTTATCAAAATAATCATTTTAAAAAATGATTCCGTTTCAATATGCGGGACTAAATTGGATATGTATCGGATAGTTTTTAAAGTGTCTGCAGTATGAACGGCCATATTGTATCATAGTTTTGCACCAGAAGAAGCCAGAAGCAGTAAATCTGGATCAGATGTGCTTCTTCTCTTGGCTTCCTCCATCTTGTTATGATCTTGGGAATATGCTGTCTGCTCCCGTTGTTCGATAACTCAATCCATAGACAGCGGCATCCATTATTACTCCTGGAAAGAGTGTGCTGCTGTGTGACGTAAACATTCTTCTTCTGCCCACGTGGATCGCTCAGACCGTTAACACATAAGGCAGATTGGGGTCTCTGTGTGAACGTAGCCTTACTCTTCTTGTGGTGACCCATTATTCTGCTGATTTCGATAGTGTCGGGGTTTGGGCCCTGCAGAACAATTTATTTGATCTTCCAGCCTGAATGTTTTGCACAATCACTGAAAAGTGTTTGAAACTGTTCAGAATTGCCTCCACTGTTCGCAGTTGAGTTGAAGGAAAACAATGTATAACGGTGTCACCACCACACTTCACTGTGGATGTGGCATAATTTTAATAGGTGAGCGGTGTCATTTCTGCACCAAACATACCTTTTTGGAATTATGAGCAAAAAAGAGAAAAAGAAAAAAAACAAACTTGGTTTCATTGATATACTTTTACAGATACTTCCAAAAATCCCTCAAATGTGTTTTTTTTCCCTTCCCCCAGTCCCAGTTTTCACACTACAGCCAATCCCTTGGAAATTAATAGAATTATTATATATAAAATAATTATTTGGAGGTAATCATAGCCAGCTGAAATGACTCCTATGTATTTTGAGTTCAGTCGTAGTGGTTAATTCTCAGCACAGTCTTCATTACGGTGTGTGACCACATTATTTCATTCCCCCCTGTTTTTAATTTCCTTTTAAAATGTTTCAGTTTGTTTATGAAGGTGAGTTTTTCTGGTTATAAGCTGGAGAAACTTAAAACTTATTCGAGTCACAAAGAACTCAGAGCTTCAAATGTTCCATATGAGTTGTTTTAAGATTGCACGTATTTAAATATAAACTGCAGGGATGGTGACAGGAATAGAAACGATGTACCTCCTGTAATGCCGTGGCCTTGTGGCCCGTGACGAGTCGGCACATGATGATGTGCTCCAGCAGAATAACTTGGAAGGTGGACAGGATGGGGCTGCAGTCCAACACTGCCATAAACAGATTAGTGGCAAAAGAAGCACTGTTTAGTGATTTCTGGACAGTTTACAGAGCAAAGCTGTTGAAGTTAACCACGGAGTAATACTCAAAAACTCACTTTTGAGTTTCTCCAGTTGCATAAGAGCCTTGTCTGTGTACTTCTGGGCTTTCTCCAAATAGCCCGCCTGCATGGAGTGCATGACTGTCACCTGGAAAATGAAAACAAAACAAAACAGAAAATAGAGCGTTTCTGATTAAATGTTTTTGCACGATTACATATTTTTAAATTAATGTTTGCACAGGTTTGACTGTTGCTTGAGGCTTCTGCTGCAATTAAGCACAAACTATTCACTCCATGTGTTAGGGGTAATTATTACCTCCCGTTTCATTGTAAAGCACTAAGATTGATTTCCAATGGAGCATGAATGACAAACTGGAAGAGATATTTATTGTAAGCAGAATGTTTTGCATATTCTGCTTAGAATTCAGAATGTTTGTCGCAACCACACGTTGTCAAAACATGACTACACATGAACTGATTTACTGCTGTTATTAATTACTTAGTGGTATGCCAATACAGGTTTTAGCTAGCTGACGATTTATATTCTTCTTTTAGGTCTGAGCAGCTGATTCCAATTTTGACCAACTAGAATTTTTCAAAGAAGATTGATCTAAAAGGGCATAAAGAATGTCTTATGTATAACATGTACCTAAAAAACAATCAGTCAGCATAACATGATAGACTCTAGGTATGTTTGCACAAGCTTGTAACAGTATAAAACCCAATTGTTTTTGCCTTAGTCATCCCCTGAATGCTGCTGGGCGTGTACTTTAAATGCATCGGTTCTAAATAGGGCTGAATTTGGCGTGTCAACCACACAGAGGAACCAAAATAACCGACAGGAGCTTTTGAGTAACAGAGAAAACGAAAGGAAGAAAGAAAATCAGCATTACCAGATATACGAGGACACACATGTGCTCCTTGGGCAGCCAGTGGAAGAGGTCAGCTGGGTTGGTGGGCAAAATCTCATCATCTTGGAGTGTAGAGATAGTCTGAATGCACTGCTGCAGCTGCTTCAGACACGGCTTCACGCTTTTTACCTGACAAGAAGAAAAACAAAAAACAATGTAGCCACTACAAGATTTAGAAATCTAAAAAAATAACTTTGCTAATCGACTGTTTCCCTAATCATCGCCCATGCAGGGGAGGTTTCCTACCTGTCCAGCATCCAGGTAGTGTGTGACTTGTAGTACCAGGAAGAAGACTCTTAGTGATTCCTTCTGGATGGGGTTTCCCTGCCAGTTTTCTACTATAGTTCCACACAGAGTGAGAAGAGGATGCACCTCACCAAGCTTCCTCTCCATTAGCAGCAACTGGAAGGTTAGGAAACATCCCCAGGTCAAAACAAATTACTACAATATTTGACACTGTTTCCTTATGGCAGATGCAGAAAAAAAAAAGGAAGATATGAAGATAAAACTTAGCTAGAGAGAAGAGAAAAATAGAAAGAAAACTTACCATGCCTTTACTAAGAAGAAACAAAGCCCTAAAAGATGCAAAAAGCAAAATTAAGTCAACTTTCACATCAAATTATTACAAATAAATACATTGCAATCTTTATCAGTAGATACAAATCTCAATAAAAAAGGAGTTTCAAGCACAAATAAAAGTCTTATTTCATATGAAAACAGGATATTTGTGATCTTAGTACATTTAAAATCAATTTACTGAATTGTTTACAGTGGAAGCTTTCTCAGCAATAAAGTAGAACCTTCATTTTCCACACGTTTTGGTTGCACCTTCTATGTTGTAAAATGATATATATATATATATATATATATATATATATATATATAAATCTATCAGCTTCACATACATTAAAAATAATACATTAAAGCAGCTTGGAAAGGTTTCCCCTTAATTATTTAGTGTGCAATTGCCAATACATAACAGATTCAGGTGAAGCGAATCACACAAGTAAAGCTGTTGGGGTGACAGCAAAAAGGTACTTTTTGTCAACGGGACAAAATGATCATTTTGGTTTAGGTATCCTATAATAGTCACATTTTTTCCCCCATATCATTCGCTTTAAACATGCAAGCTATAAATGAGAGACATTTTACCTGGTGTATTCTGAACCCACGACTCGGGCATACTCAGCACCAACTCCCAGAAGGTCACATGCTGACACCAAGTCTTTCTCCAGAGTATGAAGTTGCTGAAAGATATAAGAAAACAACCTTAACATCTCAATACAGGCTACTATTAACTTTCAAACAACTAGAATCCAAATGCAGCAGGTCTAACTCTGTTGTCCAACTTACACAACAAAAGAAAATTAATTTTAAAAAAATTAATATGTAATATTCCCTGGCCCTGATCAGTGACAGGCAGGTCAGACACAATTAGTGAATGCACCAACAGGTCACACTGACAACAACTCTGTTGTTGACAGGCGAAAAAGAGTAAGCTTTTTTGAGTCTGTGACGTTCTTAAAAATAATGCTAGTGGAATCACATCTTTCAATTGTAGTTTGCATTTAAGCTTTTATATCTCTGTAAAGTCCTATTTAACTGCACAGGTATGTCACCCACCCATACCAGTAAGTCATACACATTGTGACGCTGTCTCATTTAATAATGGGAATAATTCATGGCAAACCCACACCAAAAAATTAATGTTGTAATATTTTGTGGTGTAGAGACAGTTTGGTATTTTCAAACCATTCTTGAGAAAACCATCGTTTTAGTTTATGTAAACTAACTTATGTAAACCCGTGTGTTCTTGCACACAAATAAATGTATTAAAAATCAAATTAAAATTATTCTATGTAATTCTTTTACTTTTTTTTGTTTTTACCAAAATGCAACACATCTGGTGAAACTTCTTCATAGCTTAGCAAGGCTTACGTATGTTACTGCCGCCGACTGGGTTGGAGGTTGAACATGAGTAGCAACAGTGGGCCAGAAATGAGGCAACTGAGAAAAGTACAACTAAATACGTGCTTTCTTTTTTTTTTTTTTTTTGAGTACTTACTTTATTAAGAGCACATGTAAGTAACAAAAACATATTCATGTTAGGATGGACCAATTTGCTATTTATAATGAACCAGAAAAAGTAGAACCAGACTACCAGCAGAATGTGTCAAATCCTTGAAAAAACAAACCAACAAAAAAAAAAAAAAAAAAAAAAAAAATGGTGACAAGAAATCGGCCACAAAAATCTGCAATCAGTGCATCTTCAGTAGGAAAACTTTTAATACCACCGGAGCAATACATACCGCTAACTGGAACAGCAGTCTGCAGTGCCAGTATGGTGTTTGCTGGGAAATCTGGATGGCTTTACGCAGCAGGGGCTTTGCAGAGTCCACCAAATTCTGAAAATGTATTACATATGGGTAGTTAGCAGGTCATAATAACACCCTCTCAATTTGTGAATGTCTTTGAAAAGCACAAATATGGCTCGGCTCTTATTTGTGTCACCATAGCATTTCAGTAAGTCTTTATTTGTTTTACCTGTTGGCAAAATAGTTCCGACAGAATACTCGCAGCTTCAAATTTGACATCTTCGAACTGAGGAAGTTGTTGCGATATAAACCACTGCAAAAAAAAAAAAAAAAAAGGAGACAAAATATTGTCAGCCAACATTCTGGGCGTAAATATTTGAGCAGTTTATTTGGTAAAAACCAGCGCGTGAGCGTAAAGTGAAACAACGACACACTTCGTAACAAAATTATCTGAACACGTATCAGAACCTCTGTATTAATGTAACCTTATTGAATGAATCAAGATCTAAACACTTCCGCCGTTCGGTGTTTTCACTGCCCGCGGCCTACACTCCCTCCGCTTCTCTGTAGCATCCCCGCTCTTTCCCAGATCAAACGCCCCTCACCGCTTTCTCTAGGTGGCTGCGGGCCAGCTCGCTGTTCTTGGTGTGATGGTAGAGAACCGAGCCCAGCTGGAGATGCGTCCGAGCTTCGATCCTCTGCGGGGGCTTGAACTGAAACACGGCCTGTAGACAGTGTACGCACAGCCGTATTTTGGGTGGACTGGAGGTTCGGAAATGTTCCGCAAAGCCGAGGAGGGCGAGGTACCAACGCTCCGGGGCCTCTACGTTTGACGCCATTTTCCCAGACAACAACAAGTTTTTCAGCGCTACGGCCAGAGCCGCGGGTTGCCAGGTTGGGCTAAACAGAGCAGACAACGATCGAAGTGACTGTTTCCAGCTCCAAACTATGAAGAAAAACTTTAGTTGTGTCCTATTTTGTCATTTCAACAAGAAAATAGCGTAGGAAATGGTCAAATCCAGTTGCATTATGAGAATATGTATTTTATTTATTCTGAATTGGTTGTACTAAATTAGTAAAACGTGTTTTTTGGATTGCAATAATACATTTGCACCAAGAATGCCTTCCTCTTGTGCATGGATGAAAGTATTAATATACATACTGTATTTCTTTATATGTGTGTATAACAAAAACAAAATGACTACACAAGATGGATGTATCTTGTAAACATTGTTCTTGTCCTTTCTTACTCCTGTAGTCCTTACTTACCAAGTGTTTTTGTTATATATTTTAGTTTGCTGTTTCTGACTGTATCCTGATTACTATGCAACCTTTGGAAAGCAAATTAAAATTCTTTGTACCCATAAACTTGGCACATAAGGTTATTCTGATGTTAATGTCGTCAAATGCAATTAATCTATGTTTTCCAAATTCTTTTCAGCGTTATATTCTTAAGATTTAGTGCCAGGAAGTGAAAATCCATACTCTCTAATATATTTTTTGGCAAGTAAAATATTAATGCGTGGCACCTAAAATATTACATTATAGAGCCCTGCAGTCGTTTATTGCATTATTGCATGCATTATCATGTAATAGTGATTGGAATTAAGCATAAAGTGTAGTTCTGTTTGATGTTCTTTATGTGCTTGTGTTCTGTGGATTGTAAAGGCAAGTATAAGTTTCTTGCAAAAAATTCAAAGAGTTTGCCAAGTTATAGATAGGTTTACTTTGTAAAAGGCAGTTGTTTTGTGATTAATTCTGCGAGTACTGAAGCTACTCTGTTAAAAAATATGAGTGTTAGGTTAAATGGTCTCTGAAAATTGTCTGAAAAGTGTGTGCGTACACAGCTGTTTGTCCGCGTACCTGTGTGTTGCCCTGTGCTGACTGGTGACCTCTCCAGGGTGTAGCCTGCCTCTCATCCAATGAATGTTAGGCACCAGCCTGCCCTTGACCCTGCAAGGAGAAGAGGGTTTGGATAATGGATGGAGGTTCTCATTTAGCTCGTTCCAAAGTTTGACCCCAGAAAGAGAAACACACACACACACACACACACACACAGGTAGGTAACTACATGCGAGCAAAAAATGGTGAAAAGATTGCAAGTAAGAAGTATTAAGAAAGAAAAAAAGAAAGAGAAAATTACTGCAAAATATTTTATGAATATGACGCTTACCTTATTTTCAAAACCAAATGAGATAATATGAAAAACGAAAGCAAACGGTTAATTAAAAGACTGCTATGATTGCGTAATATGTACCTGGCAACCCAATGTTGAACATAATCTCGCGAGACGTTGCTCGTGCGATGCTAATTGCTCTTGGGTATTGTAGTCCAAAACAGTGAAATACGCCGTGTTGTTGCTCGAGAGTCCAGAATAATCTTTCTGTGCAACAGAGTAGGAGAGAGGAGGGGGAGAGGCGACACCTCCGAGATGAACGTTGCCTGACTCACGTCCCCTCACAAACAAACTGCGCGCTTTATTGACACTTTTCTTCGACTCAACTTGATAAAAGACGCCAATAACGCGGAGGAGACGTTGGGGGACACATCGCGGCGCGTGTGCCGTGCAACTTAAAAAGCGCGAGGGACGAGCCTCCTGCCAACTAGCAGGAGATCAGCAGGACGAGCTGCAGCGCGGCGGAGCGTTGCAGGATTTTTTTCACACGTCGACTATTTGTAAACACTGACTGCTCCGGGACAGTCGAAGTAAGCGTTCATGCGGGTATTAATAACCAAAACAGATTTCACTGCAGAAAGGAGGAGTGTCTGTTTATTTTATCTATTTGTTTTTATGGACAGTTGTGAATCGCAGTTCATTTATTTTACACGCGCCTACTAAGGTCTTGTATGGTTTATTTAAATGACAACCAGGGCACACGTAATCACTTTATTTGGCTTTATGTAGACAAACAAATGTTGTTTTTTTTATCCTCTGTATTGTGGACGCTCTGTCTGTTTACAAGGCAGACTATTCGTGTGGGAACATGGGCGTGAGAGAATGCACGTCCTCATGCTCCTCCGAATTAGCGAGGAGGATGTTGCCTCGAAACAGGAGTTTGGAGCGTTTTAACCCAACGTATGACATTTTCACTTGCAGCTGTGGTTGTTTTGTCCAAGAAGGAGCACCTCGGGTGTGTGACGAGCCTTGGTAATCTGAGAAGGGGGCACCAATGGCCCACCGTGTGCACGAGCACCGCCAGGGCCGCGTGCCTGTGGCCCAAACCACTGTGCTGACCCTCCCACCGTCCAGCCAAGCAAAGGTGAGAGCGCGGGGTGTGTTTCTCTCGGTGAGAATAAGTAAAGGGAAAACAATATTAAAACGTGACCAGACAGGTTGCTGCAGATGGGTGTGGAAAGGCATTTAAAATGTTTTGTCTTTCCAGAAGAGATTTGTAGTGTTAAATAGGAAGGTTGACTATGTCACAACAGTATATTAAAATACAGTGTAAACATTACCAAAAACTATAAGTTTGATTTAAAATTAAAAAAAATCACAAATGTATATTAAAAGCGTTTAAGAATGGAAAAAGCCACTATGTGTTGCCTCTCATGACATACTCTTCTTTATGGTGGTGTTATTGTGACAGTCGGTGTCTCTGTATTGGTTGTAAACATCCAACATCCGAACAGTACTGCTGCTGTAAATAGAAGGGTGATGCCAGCTAATCCTCTGCAGGCCTCTGTCCATAAAAATACACATTCACGAGTTGGACTTAAAATAAAGCCGTAAATCTTTTTCGGACAGGAGAAGCCCAACGGGTGCATCTTCAACAAATACATTTCTACGTTTAACTTGTCTTTGTTGACGTGTCCCTCGTTCTCTACACTCTTCTTTTTTTTCCGTTTCGTCACCTTTGTGTTTTTATTTTATTAGCGATGCGTACTCCACACCTGGCCCCAGGCAGTAAAATGAACAATTATAAAATAGATTATGAAGCAGGAGAAATGCCAGCTCTAAATTCTCTGCACTGTTGGTTCTTTGAATCAAAAATAAGTGATATGATGGAATAGTTCCAAGAATATAAATTACAAATGCAAGCTTTTAAAGTGTTTAGTTTTTCTGTTGCTGGTTATGTTTATCATGCCAAATCCTTCTGCTATCAGTCGGTGGGAGTGTTTATGGAATTCAGTTGGCCTACTTTAGGACTGCTTCCATGATCACACAGGGCAGGGCTCATGTTCTAAGAAACCTGGGGCGGTCTTATCTCATGTGACTCTCAGTTTCCGTGTCCCGTCATTCACGTGCGTGTTGTTGCTTTTTCGTTTCTTTGCCCCAACCCTGAGCTGACAAATTTATGTGGGAGCATTTCCGTTGATCAGCATTCCTCATAAAGCACAAACATAGATAAGACTTACCATTGCTTTTGTTTTTTTTTATTTCATATTTATATTGCAGCTTTTTATGTTCACGTTCCAAAACCTTGTCTCGCTAGCTCACAAATGTGTGAAAATGTCTCCAAACAGGACCTAAGACTGACCCCTCTGGACTCTCTGCTGTGTGGCGCATTTGCCGGAGCTGTGGCCAAAACCGTCATTGCACCTCTGGACCGCACCAAGATCATTTTTCAAGGCAAGACGAACTCTCAAGTCTAAGGTTTCTTTCTAGATATAGATGAGGAAATGTGCTTGCCTACAAAAAGGCCACACTTGGACATTTTATGCTTTCCTGTAGACTGAATTAATGTTTTTGTATCTGTACCAGAGTTTACACCCCAACTGTTCTTGACTAATCCTCTTAGTAGATGTTTAGCCTACATGAGACGGTGTGTCTCGACCCTGTGGTTCACTGTGTCTCTTGTTGTTTTCCAGTGTCTTCAAAAAGATTCTCAGCAAAGGTGAGTTTATTTATCTCTCCTATCTGCAGAACAGGAACTGATAAGACAGATTTTCACCACTTAATGCGTACCTGCAGTGATAAGCCAATTGATTGCTCACATGCAAAACATACTGAAAGTTCTGAGCTCTTGCGTCACTGTTTGTACACACTGAAAGTTTATTTTTCAGGAATATTTGCTAAAATGTTAAAGAAAGTTAAATTTGAAGCAATAAGTAACAGTTAAAAAATGTATAATGAAAGAGTGAATGCTTCTTTTTCTTCTCTTCTTTTCTTATCTGGCCTTACAAAAGTGTTAACATTTGTACCTTTCGTACAAATATATTCAAACACAAATTTGAATGTATTCCTTAGTATTGAATGTGAAAAATATACACAAGGTGTGGGATAATTCTGAATTTATCTATCCAAACAAGATGGCTAAATTTAAGAAGTATTTACAAATACAAATGTTAAATCTGCTGTTCACTGCAATTTAATTTCCAATTTTTAACAACTTTGCACATCTAGACACTCAAAGTAGCTCAACTTGAATCACTTTGTCCTGACGTTGTTTTTGGGCAAAACTGTGTGTGACCACATGTTAACAAAGGGTCTTTACAAACCTTATTATGTAATGCTAAGCGGATAACACATTGAATGTTACGGTGTGCTGCAGGAGGCCTTCAGGGTGATCTACTGCACGTACATGAAGGATGGATTCCTCAGTCTGTGGAGGGGGAACTCTGCCACCATGGTGCGGGTCATGCCCTACGCTGCCATCCAGTTTTGTTCACACGAGCAATACAAGAAACTCCTGGGGGACTACTATGGCTTCCAGGGCAAGTGAGTAAAGACTTAAAGTATTTCTTATTGTGATATTTTCATGGTTTTAAGTCTTAGGAAAAACACACGAATGCACAAACCTTGTGAAAACGTACATCTTTAGCTGAGCCAGCTTGACTGTAGCAACCGGGATGTTAGCATTTAGCTTATACTAGCATGGTTGTAGCTGTGTGGGATTTACTTTATGTTCTTTTAAGTGTGTTTACAGTCAACTGCTTCTTATTTCAGAGCTCTACCTCCTTTCCCACGGCTACTGGCGGGCTCTCTGGCTGGTACGACCGCCGCCATGCTAACTTACCCCTTGGACATGGTCCGAGCCCGGATGGCTGTCACCGCTAAAGAAATGTAAGGACCTCCAGAGTTAAGCTAATCTAGCAGGGGAACCAGAGGACAAATTTGTCCGATTTTAAAATGATTAGTTAGTCATTCCTGGAAAAACAAAAAACAAAAAAAAAAAAACAGTTAACACCGTTCATTATGGAGGCCATTTCTGACAGGGTTAGGGACCAAAATGATTGCATTATTAATCTGAATGCTGGATGTTTAGGATCATATGGTGCACCCTTTCTCAAATAATGCTTCTTTATCACTTAATTATATTTTTTGAGTCGTTAATAAACCATTTTTTAAACTTTTGCTTTAGATCCACATTCAACATTTATTGACTGTAGATATAAAATGGTATCTTCCGTGTTCTGCAGATGTCATCCATCTAGGGACACTTCATTTCATATACTTCTGTCTTTTAAGGGAAGACGTAAAGCTTTGAAGTGATCGCCATTTGTAGATTTGCAGAATTTATGATGTGATCAGATAATTAATAGCTTAATTAAGCATAAAGTAAGTCATGCAATAATTTATCTTCAAAAAAATGTTGAAAGATCCACATAAATCTTGCAAAACTACTTCTAAAAGCTCAGTTGGAGTTTGCTACAAAGTCAAATTCAGAATTTGAGTTTGAGTTTTCACTCTTTGAATCTTTGACTCCTCTTTTCTAGTGAAAAGGGGAGTTCCCTCTAACTCTCTCTTTGCTAACTGGACTATGTTGGAGTCATCTCTGTTAAATATGAGAAATATGGGTGGTCTGTCCTCATCAAATCATCATAGGATTTGAACATAGAATCCTATACTGGCACCAGCAAAGACTTTTCTTACTCTTGATTAATGCTTAGGTCATCGTTACATAAAAATACTGTGTTAGTCTTTGCAGTTGTTGTGACCTTGCACTCAATAGAAAACTTATTTCTCAAATTTATTTCTGTTTGTCTTTTACAGGTACAGTAACATCATGCATGTCTTTGTACGCATCTCCCAAGAAGAAGGTGTAAAGACACTGTATAAAGGATTCACTCCCACCATCTTGGGTGTTATCCCATATGCAGGGATCACATTTTTTACCTACGAGACCCTCAAAAAGCTCCACGCAGGTACTCACCATTTCTCTGTCTTTGCATGTTTGGTTTTGATTAATTAAAGTAAGATTGGTAGATCAGTCAGTTCCAACCCTACCATCTGTTTTACCTTAGATAAGACGAAGCGATCTCATCCTTACCCTTACGAGCGCTTGGCATTTGGAGCCTGTGCAGGCCTGATTGGACAGTCGGCTTCGTACCCTCTGGATGTGGTGCGCCGGCGCATGCAGACAGCCGGCGTGATCGGCTCCTCCTACACGACCATCCTGGGGACCATGCGCGAGATCGTGAAGCAGGAAGGCATCAGGCATGGACTGTACAAAGGCCTGAGCATGAACTGGGTGAAAGGGCCCATCGCAGTGGGAATTAGCTTCACCACATTTGATGTTACGCACAACCTGCTCCTGAAGCTGCACCAGATGGGCTACTCCATCCACTGAGCCAGCTGTGGGCTGAAGAACTGTAACAGAGAGAAAGTACAGATGCGACCTGCACGAGGAAAGGGAGCCAAGCCCGTTTCGTAGCTGTTACGAGTCTCTGCTCTGTGCAGGACAGTCCCACAGCTCACTCCTGTTTCCTATGGAGGATGTCAGAGACACAAATAAGCTGGCAGGAGATCTGTCCTGCAAGGACATGCATTATCACAAGCTTGGCCTAATGCAAAGGGATCCCTAGCTTTGCATAAAGGCACAAAAAAATAGTTTTTACTATCATGGAATGGTTAAAACATGTCTGAAAAACATGGTACCACTATAATGATAGATGGCAAAGGAGTTAAATCGCACTTTATCAAAATTTCCCTTCAGTTGGTTCTACTTAATCAATAACAAATCATTTTTTTTCCATGTGCTTCCTTTTGCCTTTTTTGTACATTATATGTTAAATATTTTTTGAGATTTGTTTTAGTGTGGCAAAGCGTGTGATAATACAGGGTTACTAAAGACAGATTTAGCAGGTTTAAATTTTATGATTGTGCCAGTGTGGATTTTATTTCCCATTGAAAGAAAAACAATTGATTGTGACTATTACATTTTCACTTACCCATCCGTCCAACACCGTGTAACTCCATCTGTATCTTAGATGATCATAAGTGTTGCTAATCAAACTTATTACAAACAAAAATGTACAAATATGAAAGACTTTAGTCTGTATGGAAAATTACTGCGATTTAAGCATTTGCTCACATTGTTGTATAGATTTTCTCAAAGCCGTCACTTGAGTGTATGGCATGTTTTTTTTTTTTTCTGTCATAATTTTTATGTGTCTGGAGAAGAAAATTATGCTTATTGCCACATTTCAGAGCAATTTTTTTTTTGCCCAAAGATGTTTACAGTATGATGGCCGTGTAATAAACAGTTTGTCCACAACATTGAGCAATGACGTTTTTTGTCCACTAGATGGAGATGTTTGACAAAAGATAATGTTGATGTAAATAGCAAGAGGATGTATCAATTAAACAAAAGGGGAAGAAATTTAAATTTTAAATATTTTTAAAAACATCAGAATTTTCAGTCGGTTGGAAGATTTAATTTCCTTCAAAAAGCAGCACTTTTTTTTCTTTCTTTTTTTTTTATATTGAGTACTTATTTACTTTTGTCCCAATAGTCTATTTTACTAATTTATGACACTTAAGATATGGCTTCAGCTTGTATAAATGTTTATCTCCATGGTTTCTCCTTTGTCACTAGATGGCGGCAGGGAGCAGCTCCACCCGCTCGTGCAACCCGGTACCATTAACGAGCTCATTTACATGGCCTGAACTTGACCTTATGTCTGCCCATTGAAAACAGTTTCACAGTTATTTCTCTTACATCATTGATCACACTTTATTTAACGTTTTCTGCATTACTTAAACTATGTATGTGTTACTAGAGCAGCTTTAACCTTAACTGAATCACAAGGAAATATGTTCAACTTACTGTCATTTTTCTTAGCAATGATCTTGTAGCACCACACCAGTTCCCATATTTAAACAAAGCTTTTACTTTCTTTTTTTTTTTTTTTAATTCCTTTTTTTTGCAGATCTATATTTTTTGGTATTCAAAATCTGCACCAGAAATAATTTCATTAGCAGACTGTAAGGGTTTTTTCTACTCGTTAAGATAAAGCATATATATATATATATATATATATATATATATATATATATATATATATATATATATATATATATATACCAATATATATTTCATATATATATATATATATATTATTCCAATTCATCAGCGTTATCCATTAACTTAGCTGTTAAATTCCATTTTTATCACTCAGCAGATACAAACCTTCAATTTTTTTCTTCCTTTTTCCCTTTCTTCTTCACCACTCAGTGTGCTTGAGCTGTGAGAACATTGAACTCTGTGTGTGTGCGCGTGTGTGTGTGTGAATGTGCCCAGTCTGCTGCTTTGTTGATTTTTATCAACCTAAACACCTTCTCTGGTGGTTGAATGTCGTCTCTCCTGAACTCCAGAACTCAGGATGGAGGGGAAATACATTTTTACCCCTCAGTCTCGCCATCTTCCCCGCCTTCTTGACCTTGACTGTGAATCATGGGATACCCCTGCCAACCTACCAGCCTGGCTTTGCAACAATCGAAACAATGCTGGATGATGTGGTCGAATGGCGTGTGCCTGCGAGAGCGAGGAGGACGCACAGGAGGAGGATGGGGGCCTGAAACGATGTTTCTTGAAGGCGCCGTTGCCATAGGTAACCTGTATCTGTGCCAACGGAGGCGAGAGGACCATTTGCATGTATTCAAATCTTGCATGAATAATTCACTTTGAAGCCCCCGCTGGAGTGTGAGCAGACAATAGCCGCTCGCGCTTACACACACAGATGCACAGAACAAAATGCTCACCAGAAAAAGAAATATCTTTTACATAAACACACACACACACACCCCCACACACCCACACACACACAAACACACATCACCCAGACTCAGGCTTGCAGGGTGTGAGAAAGGTGAGGAGGTTATTGTGGGAGGTATAGATGAATAAAGCCTCTCTTGGAGGGGTGTTTGATCCTTAAACGTTTAGATAGTAACTGTTGCAGCAACATTTTTCTGCATGTATTTCAAAGATGAGATCTTTTTCACACCAAGCACTGGAGTGTGTAGAGACTTACTGTAGTATCTTGCTGTAATTTTTTCTGGAAATAACACTAATTCTAATAATTATTTTTGTAATAAATGGCTACTATTCACAATAGTAGCCATTAGTAAAGTGAACTATTAGTAAAGTGAACAGACCTTGTACAGGTTACAACATAAAATGCAGCTCTGTAAATCATTTGCTGTCGTGATACTTTAAATGACAATACAGTGCAAATCCAAAACCTCACTAATGCTGTCGTTAATAAACACAGCGCCACTACTGCTATTTATTCATGTTATTATCTACATTTCTCCAAGGCAGTTTTTGATTTTTTGTTGATTTTGTTTTTGTCTTTTGCCCAGGACGATGTGGAAAGTGGGAACAACTATGGTAAATGAGCAAAGAAATATAAACAAAACTGCCATTTTTCTGAGTTGTCGAAGAGTGTGGGATACATTCGACTGACTACTTCAAATCCTTAATTACTTCGACCTGGTGTTTTTAGAGCTGAAATGCATGACTCTGCTCAAAAAACAAAAATAAAGGAAAAGAAAGGAGATTATTATTCTATTTGTGAACATAATAGAAATACATTTTTCTGCTTTCTCGGCATTGGGACCACCCAGAGAGAGAAGCTGAGGCGTAAGTAAATGAGCTGCTTCTTGGGGCCCCCAGTCTGGCAGAGGTTGGGGGTTCAAGAGCACTTGACCTCTGATGCAACATATAACTCTCAAAGCTTCAAATTTGTCGTCACTTTTAAAAGAGAAACGTAATTAATTCGGTATACCGACAAAATGTCACATTTCACTACATAAAAGTCTGAATACCTGGCAGATACACCAGTACAGAGGAAAATGTTCATTGTTTGATTAAATAGTTATTAATTATGGTGGACCTGTATTTATATTGATGGTTCGTTTACTGCTTTTTATCAGTGCAAAATTCACAACATGGACTGTATAAATGCTGACCTAATTTTTCAGCAATGATTAGAGGAGCTTTAAAATGAAGTTTTATTGCTGTTGATGTAAAAATGGGGAATTTATTTAGTGACTCCAGTCTATGAGAATCTCTTAATATTTATCTAGATTCAAATAACTTCATGTCAGACCGGTGTATTTTAGTTAATAATGTTTTTTGATCAATTCCATAATAAAATATAGATTTTTTTTTTTTTTCCCTAAAATGATTTTGCTTCGAAATGTGTTTAGCTGTGCACTGGTTTGGAAAGACGAGCGCTCACCCAGGACACATTACATGCAAGAGCTGCCGCTGACAGCACAGCTACCGTACATATTTTATCACTGTAACTGCGCTGTAAACCTCTCTCCGGTAGCTTACTGGCACATAGCTTCCAAGGAAGTTACAGCTACATTTACAAGATCATTTTTTGGGGTTTTTTTTTGCAGGAAATAAGACATATCTGTTATTTGATCTGCGGGAAAACCCATGTACTCGGATGCGGAGCTGTTCCGACTTCTTGTGGTGCCCTGCAGAAGCCAGGCTGGCTGGTTGCCATGCACTTTGAAGGTCTGCTCTGCGTCAGCCTCCCAAGCAGCAGCCTCAGAGGAAGCTTATCATATATTCAGAGGTATTAAAATGCCTCCGAGGGCGTTTTATCAAACACAAAGGGAGCCTGTAAACGTTCCCCTATAAAATACCTCTAAAAAACATCCCCACAAAACAGATGAGTAAATTCCTAATTGTGCTTCTGTGACCCTAAACCCACAAGCTACAGTTTTTCTCTGCATACATGATGATATTTACAAGTGCTGTAGGACCCCTCGTGCGGCAGCCCTCTCTCTCCTCTCTCCTCCACCTTCTCAGTCTTGTTAATTTTATAAGATCCAGCATATTGCCACTTATCGGTTGGCAGCGTTGTAAAAGCTTTGAGGTCAGTGCATTACTGAGCTGCTGGGCTCCTCTCTTCCATTAGAGGGAGTGTTCAGACTGCACTGGCCTTCACTCAATCAAACGCTAGCTCCAAGTGCACAAGGGAGGGCACACACTCTGCCACACACACCTACAAATGGAGACTCCTTCTATCCTTGCTTTGGAAACTATAGTGTGCATAAATCTCTGCACATTAATCTCGGCACCTATGCGCGCGCACACACACACATGCATAAACCCGTATGTGTGCGCTTGCTAGCTTTTCTCACTTTTTCAAGCCTGGAGGCGGTTAACGTCTTCATTTGCATGTGGTCTTTTTGCATTTAAAGAGGGTAAATGTATAGGTTGCCTTGTGTTCGTGCTGCACCTGACATTTTCACCACTTGGCATTTTAAACAGATTTTAACACCCAATGAGCTGCGGCGTCCTCCAGTCTCTCGATCAGGTGAATCAGATGAGAGGTGCAGGCCACAAGCAACAAAAAGAGGAGAAACGGGGCGAAGTGCTGATTTACGAAAACATGTCAGAATAGAAATCTGTGGCCGGATGTTTGTTGTATTTGTTGAAACGTGCGGCGGCGTAATTATTCATTTCAACCTGGCAGTAGATAAGGTCAAATCATTGCCTCTTTCTGCATGTGCGTGCCAATTCAGGGTGTGAAAAAAAATAAGTTAATGTTTTGTTTTTTAATGTACAACTGTTTCTTTTCTTTGTATTCCTTGATTTTTTCCTGCATTGGAACCTTATGTTTTGACTTTTCATGAGGAAAAGGTAACTTAGTAGTGTTCTGCATTATATCTTCAATTTTTTTTATATATATATATATATATATATTTTTTTTTTTTCTGTGTATTTTTACAGTACTGGGACATCCTGTTCTGCCGTCTCACTGAGCGTGTTTCCATAAGTAAACACGTCCATGGACGGTGGGTGGGAGTGCGGTGGGTGGACAGCCGAAGAAGAGCAGTTTGCATGAGAATAGCCAAGGTCCTGTGAACCTTCTGCTCCCTGTGTCCACATTCAATGGCATTACTGCAGTTAGCATGACAAACTAGACTCCAAGTTCTCGGACTTTTTAATGCAGATCCCCCGTCCCCCCCACCTCCCACCCCTCTGAACCCGACCAACGCCCCCCCACCTCCCACATAACAAATCCTGAGCATGCACACAGAAACATTCGCAGTTACAGCATCATTTATATTTCATTTCTGTCTCTTTAATAAAATAAACGGCAAAGCAGATTAATTAAAAGTAGCACTCTTTTTTTAGTTTGACAACGAACCAGATTGACTTTAGTTCAAAAACATACATCAGGGAATCTGAATGTCATGGAAAAGCAATTCAGTGAAAGTCATGCATGGTCATTTTCAAAAAGTGAGAATAAGAGTCTCAATGAGGCTTTTTGAAGTTATTTTCAAAAAGAGCTTTTGAAAATAACTTTTAAGCAGATATTATATCTACTTTTTATTAAGCCCACATTTCTGTATGAATTCTTTTTTTTATTGGTCTGAAGTATTATTCTAATCTTTAATGATGCGTTTTGATTGGCTGTAGGTGGATAATTATAAGTTTACAGAAGGCTTGAAAACACCAGTAAGTGTGTAATTAATTTATATAATGTGTTTCACTCAGAGAACTGAGTTATTGAAATAAATGAACTGCTCAATAATATTCTAATTCATTGAATATGACTGTATATTCTAAAATAAAAATAAGATAGTAAAATATTCAGAGTTTATTTCTGGTAATTTTAATGATTATAGTTTATAGATATTGGATTATTTTATTTTTTCATTTTTTTAAATTTAACTATTACATAAAGCTATTTGTAACATAGATGTGTTATGGTATGGCAATGTTATGATTTATAAAATAATAAGAAATATTGCTGTCTTGGTAGCTTATACAGCAGACTTTCACTGGCTCTATTCATGAGAAGTGGAAGCCAAACACGGTCACAACGAAAGAAGTATTTGAGCATTAGCTGGAAAGTTAAGTGGAAGGAAATACGAACCACAGCCTTAGCAGGACTATGAGGAGAGCCTATTCATAAATGTTATATTTAAAAAAAAATAGATGTAGAACATGAGACATCTCTCATTTTTTGTGTCAGGTCACTTCTGAACCTGAGATGGACATCAGAGAATCTGCAAAGTTTTATCAAGAGGAAGACGAGAGACACCAGACCCAACAATCACAAGCTGGAGCCTGTTTGCAGAGCAACCTGATTTTCTTTGGTTCCTCAGCAGAACTGCAGGCAGATCAACTCCCAGACACATTGTGCAGATTAACCAATAACATATTAGACACAGTGACACAACTCACTACTGCACCAACAAAGAAAACTGATTTAATATTTCCTTCCACATATTGTTAGCAGACTTTATAAACGAGAAGTTTCTCATTTAATGTCCCTTTAATTATAAATTTGCTACATTTTGGCATGAAAATTTAAATCAGTAACTTTGTCGCGATTCGTTTCATTATCAGATTTTGGCACTTTCTTTCTTTTCTCTTTCTCACATACAGGACAGAATACACGTGTCATTAAACTGTCCCTATTTGTTATACAACCAGCCGGCTTTGTTCATCCTGCTGTTGGAGGCCTTTGTGCTGTTAACGGACCAGGATGTAATTAGAGGCCCTGCATTTACAAACAAGCAGTTGAGCAATTACAAGACAATTAACAGGCCCCTGAGAGTTTATTCAGGTCAATAATGGGCCACTCTTACAACTGCAGGATTTACCATAAATACACTGTGACTGGCTGGTAATAAATAATGCCGGGGCTGTGTGGAAAAATCCTGTAGATTAAATAAATCTGAATAATTAGTTTTACGATAAACCCCCCCCCCCCAAAAAAAAACCAGTTTTATTCCTTATAATTATCTTAACATGGACTTTAAAGTGGTGTGATGTAAAGACAAATGTTTCAACAGAGGCTACTGTTTCCCGCATGTCTCATCTGGACGGAGCGAACCCTGCTGTCAGACTGGTACACAGTATACAGAGTTTATGTGACATGATCCGTAACTCTATCTATAGGTGTTATGGTATCATTCCCACCATTAAAGAGGTTTTCCACCTTCCCTCTGACCTCCGCCTCGCCTCACAGGACACAGAAAACGACCTGATAGCAATGTTTTTTACTGTACAGAGGGGGAGCTGAGATGTGTGTGTGTGTGTGGGTGGGTGGGGGTGTGTGTGTGGGGGTGTGTGTGTGTGTGTGTGTGTGGCTGGTCACTCTGTGGCGTCAATGAGCGTCCAGCAAACGGGCTTCTCTCCAGTGAGAGTGGGGGAATCTGGCACGGCCAGTAAGCATGTATATCAGGCCATCTCACGGCTGGCTGGACGCTCCCTGGGTGGCCCGCCGTGGTCAATACTGCACTGGTGACTAGACACACAGAATGGGATAATCTTGCTTTCTTTCGGGGGCCACAGTGCACTCATACAGGTCTGCTTTTTATGCCAGCTTGACCACGGAGGCTATAGCTCGCCCGGTGCTATGATTTCAGGTCAGGACCAGACGGGTGGGGGAGCCTGGACTGAGAGAGGGGACAGTGTCGCCGGGGATAGCGAAGGGGAGGGATGGATGAGTCCATTTCAGCCGAAGCAGTGGAGCACACTGGGGGCACTGGGGCATCGCCTCCACTGGCTGTTGCGAGGGGAAAGCAAAAGGGGGTGTGATTCCCACAAAAACCTAGAATCTGTGTGTGTGGGTGTGTGTGTGTGGTAATGAATGTGCATCTTTGTTCAAACTTTCCTTCAGCTCCAGCAACTCGTTTTAACGCCCCCGCCGCTCACATACAAAGAAGCATAATTGACACCACAGATGAAGGCCACTGTGGTTTGACTGTTCTCCCACAACGTCCCACTCTACTGGAATACCAGGAAATTTAATTTCTAACACCTTCATGTACTGAACTTGTGGGATTTTCTCTAAAATGAGACAATATTCTGGTAATTAATCATGTTAAAACACCAGAAAAAAAATTTGTTTTCCAGGTCATATTTCTTCAAAGCACAATAAACTAAAGCAGAAGAACGAGGCTGCATATGAAAAAACTTGTTTCTCTAACATTAGCACATCACTTTCTGTCAAACATAAGGAAGAATATTGGAGGTGAACATGAAAATAAATTTTGAACGTGTGTTCCAGGAAATGTATTTTCTGGATACAAAAAAACATTTGAAGAATAAAGAAAAAAATTAAAAAAAACAAACAAAGGAGGCAGCAGCTTTTTATTTCACATTTGTATCAGTTTTATTTAAAATTTCAGAATATTATAACAGTAAACTGTGGTTCAAGAAAAATGTATTCATCTCACAATCACAAATATTGCACAGCACCCTTTTATAACGATTGGTAATGATGTGGAAGAAATATTACCTTTTTTTTTGCAGCGGCATAATCTCACACTAAAAACAAGAAAAAAAAAGTCAAACTTTAATTAAAAAAAAAAATTTTTACTTAAAAAATAAAGAAATAAAATTGTTTTCCTTTTATAAAATCCAAAGCACCAACATTCTTCACTAAATTGACCTAACAAAAGCATTGTTTCTAAAACTCCTAATATTATTCCATCGTTTTGATCTGAGTAATTTTATGCCAATCTTGAAAATGGGAGAGAGAAGAGAATAGACCAAGTAAGGCAGGAATTAACCACATTAAAATAACCAGCTGGGTTAACATGCCTCGTCAGGAGTCAGGGGAATAATGGAAAATGTTAAAAGAACTGAAACAGTGACAAAGAAGGCTGAAAGAGGACCAAAGATGATCTTGTAGCCGTGAAGAGGCTGGTAAAAGAGATGAAATAAAATCTCTAAAACTCAATGAAAATAGCTGCATTTCTTTTAGTATGCAATTGTGCTGCTGCTGTTGCAAAAAAAGTAAATTATTTTCAGGCTTTTTACTTATCTCTATCAGCCTTTAAAAGTGCAGGGTGCTGTATCTGCAAATGCTGTTTTTAGGGGGGGGGGGGGCGGGGGGAAGAAATGCAAGTTTTATTATTAGCAAAGTCTTATTGCACGATTTTAAACATGGCGAACTGCAAGTTACAGACAAATCTGCAGAATAAAAGCTGATAGAAAAAACAACACAACGTCGGAAAAATTCGACGTTTAAACTCACCTTTCGAAGCAGCTCCTTTTTACCTGATGTCTGAAGGAAAAGACGCGGATTATCTGCCCCAAACGGTGCAGCGAACTGATCATGTGGGTGGGAAGCTGAACCAAGTTAACTGTGTAGCTAGCTAAAGGAGGCATGTGTGCTGTCTTATTTTTTTAAGGCCCAATGTTGAGAAAGGGCCCATTGCTACTCCTCATGGTGGACTGCATCTGCAAATACATCAAATATGGAGAGAAAACAAAAAATTATCAATTGAATAATTCTAGAAACTTTGTAGATCATCTGAAGGTTATTTCCAGACACTGAGAGGGTTTCTTACACAAATGCATGAGCAGATTGATGCATTTTTTAAACACGAGTCCATGCAATTTCCAAGTATATATCATAACAGCACTGCGCGTGCGTCTGACAACCGGGAGCATGTCATCGCCCCAGACACATATAACTGTTCAAGTCAACGGCAGGAGGAGGGGTGTGCTTCTACGTTTGTTTGTGCGTCTATCAGCTGTCTGTATCAATGCCGGGTGCGACCCTGGAGCTAGCAGACAGCCAGGGGTTAAAGGTCAAAGCAGAGCCTGTCTGGGCTTCCTTCCTGACCCCAATGGCTGCGAGCGCTGGTGTGCACTCATATGCAGAAAACCGGGTGCTTTCGGGGAGGGAGGGCCAGCTCAACTGTCTACCAGACTAATATCACCTTTGGGATTAGGATCCAGACAAAAATAAATTGACCCCAAACCCCTCTCTTCCCACACACACACACACACACACACACAGATGCCAGATTTGCCTGGTCATAAAATAGGACTCAACCGTGCGGCATGACGCAGACAGACATAGCAGAGGTGCTGAGTCTGAGAGGAACATCTAATTATCTTTTAGAGCTGAGTTAGAGGGAGGAGTGGAGGAGTGGAGGAGAACAAGGAGGTTCAACAGAGTCAATAACATGCAAGCTTTTAGCCAGGATGGAGACCAAAAAAACAAATTCTGTAAGGCGGTTATTTAAAAATTGGGATCACTATATGATCAAGAAGGAAAAAAATTTAATATATGATAGGTTCTCTATGGTAACCCAAATTTGGATTTTGCAGCGTAAAATAGCCTGAAGCACAACTTTGTTGTGAAACGACATCAGAATGCTTGTAAAAGAGAGAGAGAGAGGAGGAGAGAGAAGAAAAAAAAAACCCAAATCAAAGAGATCTCAGCTAAATGAAACAAGGAACAAAAGGTCAAAATCAGAGGCTGCCAAGCCATCGGGAAAACTCGCTAAATAAGCCGGAGTGTTAAGCCTGCTAATCCCCCCGTATTATTGCAACATCTGTGAGGCCTGGAGGGGCTCTGTCAGCGTACGCCGAGACAGATGTAAACAATATCCTGCCTGAGAATGAAGAGGGTTTGTTTAGGTATCGAAAACCGCCAACGGTATGCGAAGAGAAGGTTGAAGTGACGCGGCGAATGTAAAGCAGGAGAACCGGGAGAGACGGGGGAGTGGGAAGAAGCGGTGGAAGTGAACGAGTGACAAAAGCTTGATGCAGAAGAGGTAGTGAGAGTGTTTTTTTTTGTTTGTTTTTTTTTAGTTGTTGGGATACAGCTTAAAGGTGGTGGGGGAAAAAACAACAACAACAAAAAAAAAAAACGGGGGTGACAGCATCCCGGAAAGATGGCATGGCACACCTGCGGACCAGGCTGACGAGACGCCAGGGAGATGAGGATAATTTATGCAGAGAGTGTCTGGCACCCCGTGAATAGTCCAGAGAACTGAAAGGGGGGAGCTGCTTGTGGGTGCTAGCAGTGTGAAGGAAGGAAGAGATGTGTGGGGGGGTGGAGGGTTGCTTTTTTAAACGAGGGGGCTCAGAGGCTGCTCTTTCTGCTTGATTCAGCCGAAGCTGTCCGTCTGACGTCCCATTAAGGTTTGGGACAGGACATGTGGAACTAGGCCTTGACGAGGAGCGGGAATGGCAGTCGTGAGGGTGGGGGGGATTGGCACAGAGGTGAACGAGAGGCTTTTACCACCCACTCCAGTCTACTTCTTCATTTTGGCTATACGTATTAGATCCACAGAGCTGTATGTCTGCTAATCTGCATGCTAATTTCCTTTCATCACAAACCAGAACCTCAGAGAGGACCAGGGACGGGCTCTGGGCAGCTACTCGGCTGAAGTCTGGCTGAATGAGAGGTCATTAGAGCACTTCAACCGCCTGGCTGGTAAATCAACTCGTCACATTATTGTTTTATGTTGTGGGAGCCCAGTTCTGCCCTCAATTCTTTGTTTAAACCTTAAAATGTACTTTTCATGCAAATGCCTTGACATTGTTGAAGGATTTGCCCTCTTTGATCAAAGAGCCAACGCAAAGTAGTTCATAATTCTGCAATAAGCACAAAAAAAACAAACAAAAAAAACAATAATAACAATTGTCTTACAAATAAAAATGGAAAAGTTTGGTGTGCTTTCATTTCTGGCCCCCCCACTGAGTCAACACTTATTAAAACTTCTGATTACAGCAGCAAGTCTTCAGAAGAGTGTTTTGAAAAGGTTTGGCCAAAAACAGCTTTATAAAACAGCTCAAGAGCTGTTTTATAAAGAAGGCTGGATAAAACTGGCTGGATAAAAAGCATCTGTTAGCATTTTTTTCCTCAATTTGATTAAGTTTGAACTTTGACTGGGCCATTGCCAAACTTTAACATGGTCTGACCTACAGCACTCCACAGGAGATTTATAGTTACTATTGTGCTGGAATTGGAACCTTTTGCCCTTTAGACTTCCATTTTTCTCTCGACTCAGACCCGTTTCCACAGCACAATACTGCCAACACCGAGTTTCACAGGGGGCCACGTATCCTACATGGCCTACGACAAACTGTAAAAGCCTCTTCTTTTGACTTTTTTTTTTTTCTCTCTTCCTGAAACTCCTCCATAAGAGCAGTCATTCTGCAAGAAAAAAAAAAAGCAGTGGATTCGATTCCAGACACCCTCCACCATCACTGACCAGTCCCTTGTTCTACGCTTTGCTTCGTACAAACGGTCTGGACTCTTGTCCATTGATAATTCTACTGGAGAAATCCAGTTCAATATAAGAAAGCAGTGTGAGATCGCAACAGCAAGGCTAATGACCATCATATGCTTTAGCAAAACCATGTCTCACTTCTTTTACACTTCACAGCTATGTACCGAACTGTGTTGGTCTATCAAATAAAATCTCAATAAAACTCAATTCAAGTTTCTCTTTGTGACAAGAAGAATGAATACCTTTGAGTACTGAGAAATCTTTTCGTAAGATTCCCTTTTCGTGTAAAAGATTTCCTACACAAATATATTAACAAACGGACAGACCCGGAAGAAAATCTCAACATCGTGACTTCAGGACTATATCAGATAACACAATGAAAAGGTTAGCCACAGGCAGCAGTCCTGACATGTACGAACGTCAGCAGAGGCTGACATCAACCTTTAAAATCATGGAGCAGTTTTGATTTGAATGTGAGGAGACAGACTGTATGCTTCGTGCATTTGAATCCTGGCCAATTGCCAGGTAAAACCGGGCACGTGTGCGTGTGTGTGTGTGTGTGTGTGTGTGTGTGGGCCGAGCGAGAAGCGCAGCGAACAGGGTGATGTTTGAGTCTGGTGATGCAGGCGGACAGTTTAATGACAGTCCTCTCCCTGAAACATTTAAACCGGTGAGCACCTGCTCTGCACTCGGATGTCTGCACACCATATGACACGTGCAGCTATACCTGTGGTGTGGCGTTTTCTGCAAAAGACGAGCAGAACCGGTGAAAATGAAACAGAAAAATATCTTAACGCTTACGACCCCAAAAAGAGTTTCAGGCTTTGCCTTCGACATGGAGGACGAGAAACGCTGCGTTAAAAACTGTCCTTTGCAAGCGCTAATTAAAGCAAGTGTTAGAAGCGCCACGGATGTTTCTTTAAAGAGCGGCGTGAAGTAAAGAGCCATTCACTGGGCCTGCAGACACTGGGCCCTTTGTGCTTTCTTGTGTGTGTGTGTGTGTGCGCAGAGTTGTGCCTGGCTGTGGACTTGCATCTTATTCAGCAGCACTTGCTCAGGTCTGGACTTGAATTTGGTGCCCAAACAAAGACATAGAGCCACCTCATTAAAAAAACATGTCATTGGATCAGACGTAGGCTCAATTGTGAGATTTTTTTTTTTTTTCCCCTTCTTCCACCTACCATAAGCGACCGTGACTGTGCAGAGGGGTTGAATGAGAGGCCGGGTGGAGGCCCGGCGGTGGAGCGCCACACCACATCCCTATGGGAACCTCCCCTTCACAGAGGGGGGTTGCATTTAAAGCTTTGTTGGTGTGTTAACACGGCTTTTTTTAAACACCTCTTTATGGACTGGGCTAAGCAAACTGCAGAGCCTGGTTTTCTTGGGACAGAAGGAGAATGTGGAGAAAAAAAAAGACAAAAAAACAGGAGAATGAATAAGGGAGCAGAAACGGTTTGATTTATTATAAAATGCAGAGCCTTGGAAAAGTCTTCATCATTTATCATATTTTGTCATAACACTTTAAGCTGATTTTAAGGTTTTAAGCTTTTTTTTTTTATTAAAATTTGAACAGTGAAGCACGCATTTATCCTAAGTCAGTGTACTTTGTAGAACTATTTTTCCCCATTTCAAGTTTTTAGGTTTCCACAATGTTGGTTCATTTAGAGTCTCATCTTGGTTCTCAGATGGATTTAGACATCAGACACATGTTGGCACCTCCTGTGTCTCTTTAGGGGCTTTCAGTATTGAAACAAAATTATACTGAACTGAGCAGAACATCTAAAGGTAAAAATATTCTTGTTTCAAAAGGTCAGTCTTATATTCCTTTCTAGCTGTTTTCTTGTAATATTTACATAAAGCTTTAAGAACAAAAATGCACTGATTATACAAGGAATACTTGGTTTTGGTTGTTTTTGTTTTTTTTTGTCATTTTCTTTATCGTTAGGTAACAAAGTAAGCACTGTCACCCCCTTGTCTTCCATTTTCTCTTATTGCAAAACTTTGAAATTTTTACTTATTTGATATAAAGGTTAAGTTTTTAAACATAATGGTTAATTGCAGCATGCATTCGAGGTTTTCCTCTAGGATTGCCCTGTATTCCACTCTACCCGTCTTCCCATCAAGGACGACTTGCTTCCCCGTCTCTCCTGAAGTTAAGCATCCCCTTAGCATGATGCTGCCACCACCAGTGGGGAAGAGGACATATAGGGTGACGTACAGTGTTGCATTGCCAGCGCCACCATGATGTTTTGCTTGTAGGCCATTTTGATCTCATCCGTCCTTTTCCTTCAGCTTCACTGTTATGCTCCGCTCTGTGTTGGTCTTTTACATAAAACAGAAATAAAACATATTGAACTTTGCAGAATTAAATAAAAAAATCAAATAGATGTCTTCAAGGGGTATGAATAAATCGTAATTAAACCAGGTCGGAATATTGTTATTATTTGACCAAAATAACTCGCCAAATGCGGATCTCAGGCAGAGGAGAGAGAACTTGGCTGCTGCTGAGTGCAGCACAACCCGGTCACTGACAAACTGCTCCTTGTCCCTGTGTCCTCTGACACAGTCAGCACACATGTTTACCCAGAGGACCACAGTCATCCTGCAGGTGAAACAATAGCTTTGTTGCGAGGGTAAGCATGTGTTTTTGTGTGTGTGCGTGTGTGTGTGACAAACACGGCCCTGCTTGAGAAACCAGTGCTGGAGACTTAGTCAGTCTCCCAGGGCTTCTGGGATGACAGTGAAACGAATGGCAATGAACTTGAGACAAGTTCACAATGTTAGAGAGGAGGCAGAGCAGAGCAGCACAGCTTCCTTGTGTGCATAATGTGTGTGTGAGCGTAATAAGGATGCACTCAGAGAACATCGCAGTATGTGCGGAGTGCCGAGCTGCAGAGAGGAGCACCCACTTAGATGAAAATGTGCATGCACGTCTCCCCTAGTCTCCCCTCCCTTTCCCCTCTTGCCATGCATACGCAGCAAGGACCCCTCTCTCGCTGTTCCAATGCTGTCCGCCGAGTGCCTGATGAAAAAGCAAAAACGACAAAAGGGGTCCACACGGCTAAAGGCGAGAAAACGCACATTTGTTAAACAAAGGATTTAATAGGGGTTTCTCAGACACATTAGTAGGGGTTCACCTCACTGTATGCGTCACCGGACGTGCTGCTATTTTCGCTATCTGTAACCAAAATGAGTGGAGAGAGGGTGTGGCGGTGGGATGTGCCTACAGCTGCTACATCCACACAGGCATGATGGTTCGCAGAGGGCAGAGAATGCATCTGAATACATTTACATAGCGATGGTGGCGTGTTGACAGAAGTGCTGCCGAGGACGCTTTGAGCTCATCACTGTCCTCAAAAAAGTAAAGGAATGGTTGTAAGGAGGGTGCACTGGAGGGGACGGCTGCTAAGAGTGGAGAAACCGTCACTTTTTCTTCAGAAGAATCAGGAGAGACGCTGCGCCTTATCTACTCTGTAGGAGGCTCAGTCACAATGGGCCTTCCTTATGGTAAAAATAGAAATAAAGTATATGAACTGCAAACACATTCATAGTAAAAAAAAAAAAACCCAAAAGAAACAAAACAAAAAAAACCAACAACAATGAGTCCTGAAGCAGAATGTTGTGACACGATGGTAAAAACAAAAAACAAAAGAAAAACCAGCAAAATTGAATATGCATGAAGAAATGTCTTTACGCACAGAATCTTATAGTATGTATATTTATGTGCACAGAAACAGTAAACCTTTCCTCTGGGGATCGTAAATGTGATTTTAACAAGTATGAGAGTATTTCACATATGGGAATTTTAAAATTTATAAGATGTAAGTAAACAATCAATAGGTTTTATAATAAACATAAACTAGAAAACAGAACAATAGTATTTGTTGACATTATGAAACGGTTTCCTGGGTTCTGATTCTGATTCTTAACGCACAGACCAGTAACACAACACAATAGTCAGACTCCTAGGGCTTCACTAGGAGTCTGGAAGGAAGATGGTTTTCTTTTTTTCTAATAAAAATTTAAAATACTGTTGCTGACTTATCAATAGGCCTCCTGTTATTTTACTATATTTTACTTATTCAGTACCTTGCAAAACCATTGAACCTTTTGAAATTTTACCACATCATAACTGGTAACTACAGTTATCCTAATAAAAATACATCAAAGTTACGTATTTTTATTAGGATTTTTACGACTTGACCGAACAAACGTAGCCTATATTTGCAACACTGAAGGAAAACAAATCATGCTTTCTAAAATGTCTCGCAAACTAAAAACCTGAAAAGTGTGGCGTGTTTTATATTCAGCCCCCCTGAATACACTCTTCCTTAAACTTCAAGATATAAATTGAATTGCTGTATGTTTCCACCAACTTTTCACACCTACAGACTGGAATTTTCGCCCCTTCTTCTTTGCAAAATACCAGTTCGTTCAGCCACATCTGCATCAATTTTCTATTCTTGCCAGATTTCAATCAGACTTCAATCTGGGCGTTGCTTACCCATCAGTAAGCTCTGATCTCTGATTTTATTGTCGCTCTGGCTGCAAGTTTAGGGAAAGTGTTCCTCCTGTCCTCTGCTAAAGCTTTTAAAAGGTTTTCTTCCAGGACTACCTCATATTTAACTCTTTCCAGTGCAGAACTGCTGCCTTGCACGCCGAAGAAAAACATCCTGAGAAAATCATGCTACCAATAAAATGTCCACATTCCGGTCAATGTGTAGTTTTAGTTTTTCACGGCACCAAACATTTTGGATGCAGGCTTAAAAGTTCAATTTTAATCTAATCTCACCAGAACAGCTCCTTTCACATATTATCCGTCTCCTGTATTATTAGTGGAAAACTACAGATGCTAATTTTAATGTTTTCTTTTCAACAGCAGATGTCCTTTTGCTACCCTTCCATAAATGCCAGATAAAACAAAATACAAAAGAATATCACTTTTTTAAAAAAAAATTGCATTCGGTACTCACATAAAAAAAAAAAGAAAACCTTTAAAAAGATTTTAATCAAATATAAACCTGAGCACAGCCCTGGGTGCAGAGCAGGTTTGTTTTTTTGGAGAAAGTCACTTTAATTTTGAAAAGCAAAACAGGAAGGTAGCAGAAGGAGCCCTGCGATAAACCTCTTGCAGATATAGTCAGCTAACGAAACCATCCTGTCAGATCATTGCCTGAGGAGAGCAGGAGGGGGAAGGAGAGACGGCAAGAAGGGGAAGAGAGCAAAACAGGGGTGAAAAGGGTCAGCAGGGAGGAAGGCTAAACCCCAGAAGCAAGCAAAAGATTGTGTGTGTAGTGCATTTATATTTTAGAATGTGTGCGTGGTGTGTGAGTGGGTGGGTGTGCATGTGTGTCAACCCCAGCTGGGCAGACATTTACTTGACATGCTGATAGGGATTTAAGCAGTGGGTGGGTGGTGTATCTGACCAAGGTGAGTGAATGAGCGGAGAAGGGGAGCCTGTGGGGATCGGAGGATGATAGGAGGAGGGGGTGGTGGGAGCGGGGGCGGTGGTGGAGAAAGCAGGAGGGTTAGGGATTTTTCTTTTCTTTTTTTTTTTATTTGGACCAGAGGGGCTCACAAAACTGCTGTTACTAAGCTTGATTTCAGAGCGAGTTGAGATGATTAGAAGACGGGGGCAGAAACGTGCGGGGAAACGAGGACGAGGGAGGTGGGTTTTTGTAGAGGGGAAACCCTCCAGGCTGTCCAGGAGAAGGGGGACTGGTCTATTGAGGTGATGAGGGAAAGAGGGTCCTTCTTTCAGATGCTCTAATGAAGCATAAGTCCATGGTGGAGAATGAAAGCAGGCAACTGCTGTGCGTGTTAGCTTGGTGCCCGAGCTCCTCTACGTTTCTCTCCTCTGTTTCCCTTCCTCACTTTTCCGCAACCCGTCGTTCTCCTCTCCTCCCCTCGAGCGGGGCGTCCCTCCTCTTAAAGGGCTGTTGATTCTCAAACGCAATGTGCGTAATGGGCGTCAACTCTCAGGCTCAGCCGCTGAATGATTTGATGGAAAAACCAACTAGATTTCACCTGAAAGGAGTCACCGAGTGATTTTATTAAGACTATGTGGTGCATGTGCTGGAGAAACAACAAAGCCAAATTCAGATCACTGATCACTTTTTTTTTTTTGTCCTTGACATGGACAAAACAAAACAGACCGATCATTGAACTGAAGAGAACCTGAGCACAAAACCCTCAGCACCAACAACTACGAAGCAAAGAAAATAGATATTTGAATCGCCCTGATCAGAATTTTGTGGCAGATTTCCAATCTGTGGGTTTTATAAAGCTTTTACCTGCAACTCTCTTTAACAACGCTAAGACAGGAGCATATAAAAACAGTTTGAAACACCTTTTACTACCCCAATGCCATAAGGGGGAAGTCAATATTTATAGTAGGAGCAGGTTTGCAATATCACAAGAAAAGTCACTCTAGAAGAGGGTTTGCGATTATTTCCAAAGACAAAATGATTACCGGGGTTACTGGTTACCGTAGTTAGTGTTACCAATCCCTGTACAAAGTGAAACATAACATTAAATCGGACAATTTCAAAAAATTGATGACATTTAAAAAGCTGAGGTGGAAAGGATAAGACGAAGCATCTTTGTGTAATAGCCTTCCTGGTGTCACATAGATGTGTCTCAACATGTCATAGGAAATAATTTCCTTGAAATGAGTTGCATTTCTCTGCTTCCTCTAGGTTTATTTTGAAACACCTCATTGTTACGAAATAAACCTAACTTTAAGTCTTTTCCTACTTGACTTGGCACGAGTTACCAGGTCGCTGTGACTTGGTGACTCATGCTTATGCATGGTGCATTTACAAACCAGGTGAAAAAAAACTGTTTTTGTAGCTTCCAGCAACCAGTCAAGGTCAATAAAAGATCTGTAAGATTATCAACCTCCACTGATCTGATGTGGTCAAAGAACAGCAACGGGATTGTGAAATTCACCCTGGAGGAGCTGAACCTCCTGAGGAAACTGAAACAATCACTTGCAACGAGCCTCACAATCTTCTGCAAGGCTGTGGTTGACAGTATGTTGATGCGGTGCATTAAAATGTGGTGTTCCTTGTGCGACACGGCAGACAAGAGGGCAGTGCGGAGGAAAGTGTGGGACAATGAGAAGGTCACTGGAGTATCTCTACCCTCTTTCCATGACACGTTTTAGAGTCGCAGAAGGAGTTTTGCCGTCAGGCGAGCAAAACACCAAAATGAGAAGCAGAACCGTCAAAGTGCAAAGAAACAGTCTGGCCCTCTGTCTGTTAAAATGTTCAACTTCACATTTGCAATCATATCTTGGATCAGTTTCATTTATCTCTGGTTTCTGTTTTCTAATTGTTTGATTATTCTACTATGTTTTAAATCCCAGAGAATCCCTGTCTTATTTTGTTGTCTGCAAATTAGCATGCAATGAAATGCCAATAAAATGATTTTAACAATTTTTTTTTTCTCAAATGAAAGATCCAGTCAAAGCATTCAAAAGTGACGCATGTAATGAAAGAGCTACATGTCTGACGGAGGCGTGCACAGTCGATGAACCCTGAGCCGACATGTTAAATTACAGAAGGCAGCAGACTGAGACAGACAAGAGGGGCTGTCAAAGCGTCTGACTTGGTTTGACCGTGTTCGGTTTGGGGGGGGGAAGGTGTTTGACCAGGGGCTTGACTGGGCTGAGGGGACTGATTTCTGGGACGATTTGGCTCTGGGCCGAATGGAGACTGGCCAAAGGGCTGACTGAAGGGGGTTTGGATTCCCCTTTTACCTCCCCACTCTGCTCATCCCCGGAGCGAGGCAATAAGAAGCAGCTTATAAAATAAGCAAACACAGAGGCAGCTTTCAGACAAGCCAAACAGTGAGAGGCAGACTAACACTGCACGTTGCTCCACGCCGTGATGATGACCCCCTCGGCCCCCTCTCCCTCTAACCTTGACCCTTGAGGTCCTTCTTAACCTATTTCTGAATGGAAGTCGTTGCAGCTGGGGTGTCTAGCCTCAAACTAATCACAACCCCCTCCCTGGTCGTGGAGCTTGTTCCCACGCCTCCTCTGACCGAAGCGCTGACTCTCCATTTGAATTGCCGGGCTTAATATTTATGTGGCTGCCTGTCTCTGAGAAAAAGTGAAAAAAAACCCAAAAAAAACACCATAGTGAGCGGTTTAAAATAAAATAACAATTTTCCTTTTCAATTAAATTTGGGAGGCTTTTTTTTTTTCTTATCTTTTTTTTGCTTATTCCAACTCGGCAATGTTCTGGTTTATGCCTCAGCTTCCATCTGCCAGTCTCTCTCCATGGCCCCAATAATCTATTCAGCCTGAGCACACAAGCGCGCCGTATAATGTACATGCAACAATGTGAGCGTGAAGGCTCATACACGTCATTCGGCGGGGGGTTCAAACCCCACCACCTTCACATTTTCATTACGACCAAGTCCCGGGCCCGTGTCGCACAGCAGCGTGGCCTTTTGCTTGGCGGGCAGGCAGTTTAATCACACATGCAGCACTACTCCATTTTCATTTCCTTTTCATACAGCCTCCATTCCACTCCAGCTTCATAATTCTCCCCCCTTCGGAGCTGTGTAGCCCATCTGAGTGTTTGCAGCCTGTTGAAATGACATAATCAGTGACTTGGATAAATGCCTGACTGTTTTTCCCTGAGTCTATAATCAGACTTGGGGGCTCGGCGTTGGAGTTACGAGGAAAGCACGGCAGCCAACACTTGATGCGGGAATTACTTCCTAAGATGGGTAGTTTTACCTAAAGAATGTGCTCAAGCACCAGGGAAATGAAATGGGTTTGGTCTACTATGCATCATGTTGGTGCTAACCCCTGCTGTATACACACACACACACACACCTACACGCATGCACACACACACACACACACACACACATACATATTGCTGAATAAAAAATAAATAAAAAATCTATTTTCAAAGCCAGTGAAAGCAAATACCTAATCTGTAGCAGGCTGTGCTAGCAGCAACCCTCCTCAGTGTAAAGGTTGCTACACTTAAAGGAACAGTTCTAGATGAGTATTTTGGTTAAAGGAATATGTTTTACAGACTAATACAAAGCAACCCTCATCCATACCACACCTACACAAAACCACAATAAACAGGAGATGTGTGCATAATGATGAGGGAAATAATATGGTCACAGCCCCTGCAGGCAATAAAAAACGTTATACAATAACAGGGTTGCTATCTACTTTATAAAGAAATTGGTTGCGTCCACTACAACAATCCGATCATCCATTTCTAAAACTCACAACAGCGACTGGGCATATTTTTTCTACGCAGCAGACGACAGGAGGTCTAAAGGTGAGAGTCTGTATTTTAAAGATATTACACAAAGAGGCTGCCGAAATAAGATGCTAATTAATTTGTTTTGTAATTATTTTGCCTCTTAAAGTATACCAACTTGTTTCTGGAAGTGTTACTGCAATGATGGACAGACCCTGGCAGAGTAATGACTTTAACCTCATAGAGAATCTGAGGAGAAAGGCTAAAAATCAAGAAGTGTTTCCAACCATAAAGACTCATAACTAAAGATAAACTGCTAAAACACAAACCTCCAATGCCCTTGAAGAGATTTTCCGCCAATTAAAAATCATTCCAGACATGCCACTTTCAACAAAATGTAAACTTGAAACAGATCAAATATTTTTCTGAGCTTATATTCTATTTTATTTTGTTATTATCTTATGGGAGATGCCTGTCCCATCTCCTATTAGAAACAAACTATAATATAAAACAATAATGCTAATCTAAATCTCCCAGGGATGTGCTGTAATATGAGCAGAATTGATGCAAAGATGTACTTTTTTAACATATGAACTTGAGTGCAAAAAAAATTAAAAAAATAGATCCCTTTGGTCTCACCAGTGGGAAGAGAGATGTGCGAAACAGCCCAGGATGAATTGAGTGATGGCTGTAAATGCTTTCAGCAACTATTACTTCAGAGGGTGCACCACACTCAATCAATACCTAAGCAAATAAAAAGCAAAGGGGCAGACAGAATGAGAAAAGCTGCAGTGGACTGGATGACAATAACGCACACAAATGAACACCCAACACTCGAGTCGATCTGTGAAAATATGCTTCAATATTCTTGGTTTTATACAACCCAAGGAAACATTTTGACTGTTTGTGGCTCAGTAGCATTCAGGTGCTTTCCTCTTGAGCATGAGGGTTTATATTTTAAAACAGACACATGAATCGTGTCACGCTGAATAGATTTGGCAGAAGATAAACGTTAGTAATGATAGTAGCTGATGAAATCTAAATCTAATCTGGACTGCGGATTAAGGAATTCAATCTGCGAGTTTTAAACTCCAACCGCCAAATATCCACCGTACATTCAAGGTCCTGATATGTTGTCCACATAATCCAAGGTGTGTTCGTCCTGCACGTGCTCCGTGTATTGAATTATGAATAACTGCAGTAAGCGCAGTCGCACACACACACACACGCACGCACACACGGCCACTGTCATTAGCGTAAAAGCTTTCAGCAGGGCTCGGTGTTTGGGAGGGCTTCCTCCCTGCATGTAAGTGTGAATAGGCAGGTGGATGAGCGTGAGCATGTGTTCATGAACATGTATGTATGTGGTGGTTCCTGGCATGTATGAGATTTTCATGATAAGCTGAGCTAAAATAAAAACAGTGATGTTTGGTAGTATTTACATGATTTCAATTGTATGAAAAAAACTCTTACTTTTATTTAATGCATTTAAGAAGAAGAGAAAGAAATTTTTTTTTTGAATAAACCTAAAGTGCCCACACTATTGAAAATTTTTGTTATTCTTCCCTTTCCAGGATGACACAAGCAGAAGAAGAGGATACGAGCTGATTAATTATTTGGGCCGCCCGCTTGCATTTGGCTGCTTAACCCTCAGCCGTGTGCCGCTTATCAGCTGAAGTGTTCAAACTGTGTGAAATGAGAAAGAGGGATGAGCGCCACTTCTTCTCATTTTCACTGCTTGTATTTATCGCAGGCGGGAATATTTCCAAAGAGACGCAAGCTTAAGTGAGTGTAGCGGCGTTTGTTCAGTCATCTGACGGACAGTGTGCAGCAACAGATGGGGGAGGGGATGAACCACGGAGCCAGTCAGAGCTCTGGTAACTTTCTTTGGCGTCTCATGAACGGGCTTTAAATGTAGAAACGGCACGACGAAGCATTTGAGCAAGTATCAAAGGTTATATTCAGATCATGTTTGACATGGAAAGTACAGCTTGGAGCATGTATGTTTAACATCGACACCAACATATTTACCGTTTGTCCATGTTGTCTCAGATATTCTGCCAACCGCCAACAATTAGTGATTGATCACGTTTAGTAAACTTTTAATGTGCAAAACTTCCTGATTCCTGCAGTTTTATCCTAACCGACGGTTAATTATAAAGTGTTGATTCTACCCATCCCATTCTTCCTTACCCCAACAAAGCAACACAGAGGGCCTGAAGCCTCTCCAGGCTGACACACATTAGTTCAGTGTTGGCTCTTATTCACCACCCAGCTCAGATGAAGCTCAGATTAATTTGTGTCAGTGTGGGCTGATTAGACGGAGAAGCTTGATTAAAACGCCTCTGGTTCTGATAGAGGAGGCGATAAGAGGAACAAGGAGTCTACTTGAGCGCAGGAATCCGACAGCTGGCAAGGGAAATTTACAACCTAGTTTACAAGAAAAAAACATGATTGTGGTCATGTTTCAAAATGCACAGTGTAGCGTATTTGGTTTGAAGTTGGAAAGAAAATACACGCACTTCAACAGTCATAGATCTCGTAAGGACTGTTTGAATGATTCTCTCAAAATCGCATGCGCTAATTGTAATCGCTAACGCCTAGCTATAGCATACAAAGAAATGCAAGCTCAAGGAATAATGACAAAAAAAAAAAAAGGATTATGTTTTAAGTGATCAAAAAGTATTCTTCTTCTTTGTGTGGCGTTTGCAGCTAGCCTACTTCTAGGCTAGCTAAGAGCAGATGCCAAACAGCAGGTCTTCAGCGTGGATGAGTAGCCGGGATTCAGGACCTAGGCTATTCCCCAAATCAGCCCTTTGCACTAATTAGCAGTGACAGGTGAAAGCAGCCAGAGATTCCACGGGAGCTGACAATGAAGCAGACAATTGCATAAACACACTCAACCATAAGCCACGGAGACACCCATACAAACATAAACACACATATGTCAAGGCGCAGCGGCTGCTGCGGAGGATCTGTGAGAGCGGCTAACGCCACATTAAAACCCATTAAGCACCAAGACATCCCCTGCTCCACGTACGCAGCCCGGATCCTGCTTCTCCTGCACTGATACCGCTGACCCCCCCTCCCGCGCTTTGACAAGGCGTAATAAAGCCTGTATGAAGTGCCGCATTGTGTGGGGAGAACACAATGTTGCATGCTGAGTGCTGTGAGAAGGGCGTACACCGGTGGGTCCCACGGCGCTGCACAGCACCGGGGCCTATAGCAAGGAGTGCCGAGCATGCTAATGAGGTCATTATGTTATGCCTCACCCTCTGCTTCTGCTTCTCCTTTACAGTGTGGGCTTTTTGCCTGTCACAGGAGGCAGGGCACCCTTGTGATGCAGCCAACCACAGATGTCACATATGGCACAATGAGGAGACACAGGAGCGCAGTCTCAGACGGAGACGAGGTGCTGCTGCGTTTTTCAAGCTAGCATCCAAAGCGGTGGAGCAGCATCGGTGATTTGCATGTACAATAAGGTGCGCTTAAAGGAAAAAAATCAAAAGCAGCGTAACAACATTCATTTGCTAATTGTTCCCGCTGCGTATTCAATCAGCAATCGGCCAGGGTTGCGTTTTCTTTTATTCCTTCTTACGCTCCCGCCATTATTTACAGCCGAGGGGGGGTTAAGCATCTCGCACATGCAAAAGCAATTACAAGATATTTGCATAGCCGTTAGCAATCACGGGGCAGATGGCAAACAGCGGGCATTAGAGAGGCGAGCGAGCGCCATCTTGGTTCAGGGAGACAGCTGGCAGACAAGAAATCGGCCATTTTGTAAGCATGGGCCGCTGCCAGGCTGAGGCGTAGCGAGGCGCCAGGCTCTATGTGTGCCAGGAGATTGGCAGGAGAGGGGGAAATCGAGCTTTCACATCCTCGCTGGTACATGCAACCAGAACAAGCTCCTCCGACAGGCTGTGTGACAGCGCGATCATAGCCCAGGGCTCACTGAGGAGATCAGCTACAACACGAGGTGTCTGCTTTAACTTTAAATAGACACATTCCCCTTTAGGCAGGAATAATATTTCCTAATAACACACTCAGAAAAGAGCTAAACATTCATTTCTTGTGAACAGCGTTCCCACACGGTTCACAATTCCATACTTTTTCTGGCTTTCATTTCAATGTGCTGGACATTCAAGTGCAAAACATTGACTTAGTTGGGTTTTGTTATTTGTATTTTACACAAGTAGTGAAAAAAAACCAAGGAATCATGTTGGCTCTCAGTTCAGCCAACATGTTACTAAATTTAGGAAATGCTTTTATTCTTTAATGTAAAAAGAGAGCAGTGTAAAGCTTGTCTTGCATATAAAAGGAGCCAGTTAAACCCTAGAAAACTTGACTTACAATATTATTAAATACGTTTTTCTGACACATCTGTTTCTTGAACAAAGTTGGACCTTTCCTTAAAAACATGGATGAGAATGTGATTGAACCAAGATGGCTACTTCTTTATGTTCTTTTTTTTTTTACAGTACAAAGTCTTTTTTTAGGAACTGTTACAAGAAATACAATGGTAAAAAAATATAATTCTTTAAAAAAAAAAGTAACTATTTAATGGAGACATATAAAAAATAATAACCTAAATAACATTTAATACTTCTACTGGACTTTTTCTGGAGTGAACATAGGATGAAAAATATAAATAATTGTTATTTTTTATTCTCTACTAATAGTCCTACCTTTAATAGTAACTGAGATGTCTTTAAATATATAAAAATCCTGAAGACGTACACATCACTCTCATCTTAGTTGTAATGGTTTTGTGTTTAATGAATTTCCAGAATTAAACTGTACTTTAACTACAAAGATAACACCAATGATAAAGTTATAACTTAATTTAAATAAACAGGATTATATTTATGACTGTTGCAAATTGACAACATAGAAAAGTAACAGTATCACTAAATTATATACATGTAATGCTACAACATTTAATAAAGTCTGCAATTGAAATTAGAGTTTTCTAAGCATTATTTTACGCATTAGGTTTTAAATAATTGAGAACCATTTCAAGACCCTGATTTGCTGTGTTGGACAACAAATGGGAAAATCAAAATAAAACTCTCTAAATATTTTTGACAATTGTACATTTTACCTTTTTTATAAATAAGAATTATGTCTCCAATCGCAATTTTATATACTTTTTAATACCTATACAGACCAGGGAAATTATTTTTGCCAGACTTTTAGATACATTGTAGGAACCCTGTGTACAATATTGTCATAAAAAGGTACATCAAACTTATACTCACCATAAATGTCAATCTGAAGAGAATATCTCCAGGTTTTTTGGGCAGAAACCTTAATCCAGGCCTCAAGCACGAACTCTAGCAGTGGAAGTTCAGTGAGGTTGCGTCTTCCAGGCGCCATGTGAAGGTGTTCCTCTGCTTTTACTTTCCTGTGCTGAGTAAGAACTTAACTTCAAAGGGCTTTGCATATGCGGAGGAGGAAGGAGTCTGTCAAACTAAGGTCCTTTTCACTTGAGCTCTCATTCAATTAGCAGTCATTCACCTGTGCTGTCACTGGATCCGTCCTGCACAGCAGTAAGTGGACTTCAGGTACAACCCTCCACCCCCTTCACCCCAAGACACACACACACACAGTGAGGGAAAGAGGTATGAAAGCCTGAACCCGCCTTTCTCTCTTCCACCTCACGGATCAATACTGCACTGCCATATCCTCTGAAGGGAGCTGCTGTTGTGCGGGTAAGAAAATCTAAGGCGAAAAGACAGCTTCTGCCTGATACAGTAGATGAGAGGAAAAAGTTCAAATTGTCCTTTCATCCGGGCTCATGAGATCTTAGGAATACTGTGCGCTATACGTGCTTGGAAACAGCACTGAGCTGCAACGTCCTCCATAGCATCCTCATTCAGAAAAGGTAAAGGTGGAATGACTAATTGGAGCGTGGGAGCCAGAAGGGAAGGGACCTCGACGTCACGGCTTGCTCTTCAACCAGTTTCTTGTGTGTCTTTGGCAAAGTTTTATCAAGCAGAGTTGGAAAATCTCCAGCTGTAACCACACACAAGGATAGTTTCTGTCTCTTTTCATTTTACTTTCCTGCGCACAAGTGTGCATGTTCTGGCAAACACACTGTGATTAGGGCAGCTGCGAGGTGAGGGCCCTGGCCGGTACTGGAACTCCAGGAGAGAGATAGAAGGAGAATTGGTAGACAGGAGCTGGGAGTAGTGGTGGTGGTGGTGGTTGGTCCCTGGGCTCTGAGGCCTGCAGGCGGTGTTGGGCAACCTCTGCTCGCCTCTCTCCTCGGTATTGATTTCTGCTGCTCCGCACTGCTCTGCTCTGCCGAGGAGACTCCTAGCCGGCGGGAACGAGAGCTCGGCTCACCCGGCTCACCTGCCTCTTTCCTGGCCTAGCCTGCCCATTTCGCTGCAGCTTTTGGCTGGCCCCTGTTGGGTCTTCGGAACCCCAGTACAGAGCAACTTGGCCCACAAGAGGAAGTAGACAGAAAGCCCATGGCGATCCGCAGCTGCGTTCACCTGCTCTGGGTTCACCCGCTTCGAACAACCTCCTCAAACTGCTTCCATCCTCCTCTTCTTCCATGCTTCCACCCACTCTGCTTCTCTTTTCCCTCCTCCGCCGCCACCTTCTTCTTCTTCTCAAGCTGTACACAAACAAGCACAGACAGTGATGGAAAAAGAAACAAGTTAATCTCAACTTTCAGGATATTTCTTTCCCCGCTCTAAGTGTCAATTCTGGTCTTTGATCAGCAACAAGTCAAGGGTGAGGATTTTGGCATCTTCTCCCAGCTGGTAATATGAACCTGCTAACCTTAGAGGGTGGAAACTGCAGAGAGTTAAGTGTGTCAGGCAGTAACATATTGCCTGCCAATGTACTCTCAGCCATTAGAGTCGATGTGCTGTAGATAGCAGAATACAGCGAGAGCGGGCCCATTATAAAAATCCCTACTGCATCAATCGAATACATTAAAAGTGTAGTATTTACAGGAAAAGTGTTTCTTCAACAACCACAGTGTTTTGTTCTCTTGCTGAACCACAGGCTAAAAGGTTAAATACTGCCCTGCAAAAGTGAGGAATTTGCTCACATTACAACCAAAAGCATGAGCACATTTTGAAGGGACTTTGTTGCATAATTGTCCACATAATTGCGAAATCACTTCAAAAATAGAGTTCAGCTTACTGTGATTTAATCTCTGTACAATTATGAATATTGATGCACCATCAGAATCAAGGAGACCAAGGAACACAGCAGACAAGGCTGTGAAGCAGTCTAAAGCAGGGTCAGCACAGGGCCTTTTGAGTGAACTGACAGGGCAGACAAGGAAAGCATTAAAGATGCATCAACCAGACCCCTGGAAGCTGTGAAGGAATTTAAGAGTTGACAGCTCAGTTGGAAAAACCTGTCGAAATGTTAACTAATAATCACAAGTTCCACAAATGTGTCCTTTATTTCTAATCCATTGCTAAAGAGGTGAAAAGTCACGATTGCCACAGGTCATGCAAAGGACATAACAAGCATGCAGGAGAAGGTGCTCTGGTCAGATGAGACCAAAACTAAACGTTTTTTAATCTATCAGTTCGAAGCTCCGAATCTGTGGTAAGACTTAGTTGGTTTTTTTCATAGTCGCTCTCCATACAGTCTAACTGAATTTGGGATACTTTGCAATTAGTGAATGGCCAAAGCTTTCAGTTGTTAGATGTAGCAAAGCTGTGGGAGACATACCCCCAAAAGACAGCTGTAATTCCAGCAAAAGTTAGTTCAAGAAGCTACCTAGGCTGCTAAATACAAATGCTTGCGACTTTCGTCCATTATCTATACTCGCTTGTCCTTGCATGAATGTTTTTAAAAGGCACTGTATTCATAAGGAATAATAAAGGCAGTACTGAAAGTTGACCGGAAATTTCTTTCTTGGCCTTTTCTTGTTTGTGGCAGAGTGAGTGTGATGGAATGGAAATGTTTTGGCCAGGCCAGGGGTGTGCTATAGAAACTTTGCAAAAAAAAGAAAACATCCCATCTTTTGTATCATCTAGAGTTATTCACATGGGTCCAGCAACTCCCTTCTTATGATAATAGCAGCTGGGATGGGGGGGGGGGGAGACATTTCTTTGAGGATTCATGGCCCCATTGTGCTTCTCAAGAGAGAACGGGCCATAGCCAAATTCAACCACCCCCCCACGCCGCACCAACTTGCACAATCGACGATATGCCCTCACCAATGTCGCTACAGAACCGAGAACGGGGGACAGGGCTGTGATCCACATCTCTCCACCCTTCTGCACGCTTTACAAAACGGACTTAAACCTGTGGGCCAACTGCCAGGGGAATAGAGAAGTAAAGTGCGGACACTTGGATTTGGTGGGCCGGGGAGGCTTTGGAAGTTGGAGCTTTCTGTTAAGGAGTGGTTGGAGGGGGGCGGTGCAGGTTGTGGTGTGGTGGCTGGTGGGGTTGGAGATGTAGAGGGGGAGTTACACTGTTGGGACAAGGGAAGCAAGTTTGGGACGGGGGGAGCCCGGTTGAGTTAGGGGTACATAGATGGGAACCCGGGGTGCGGCGTATGTCTCAGACACAATAATACTATTCATTGGGCTCAGACATGGGTGTTAACTCCCCTCTGACAGAGTACAATGGGACTTGGCGGCATTCAGGCAGCCTTGGTAATATTGTTAGTTCAGGGCTGCATTCTCCCTGCCGCAGGATAGAGCGCCTGCATTGTGGCCGTCCAGGCAGGATGGATGGAAGGAGGTTGGAGAGGGTGAAAGGCGAAGAAAGAGAGAACAGTACGTCTGTCTATCTTTCAGTCTTGGCAGAGGGAGAGGGCAGAAGGAGGATGGGGGCGTAAAAGTGGGGTAGACTTGGTGAGGAGATGGGATTGGGGGTGTTTTTGCCCCTTGCCAATGGACTTGTTTGTTGCAAGGGGGAACAAATAAAAGTGGGGAAGTGAAGGTAAAAGAAAACGGTCTGAAAGACTCGCTCAAACTTCTGAATGCGATGGTAAAAGGTAAAAGGATGCAGATGGAGGGCTGGAAGGCACAGTGGCACTTTTATGGGTTTCGTGCTTCTCAAGAGTTTCAATACATTTTGTTCACAAGCATTACGAAGACAGCTTGAGAGATGCATGATGAGGAAAGGAAAGGATGTGGAAGTTAGCTGCAGCTTTAGAGTCAGACAGGTTGACAGAAATTTATACTGAATAAAATCTATATCCAAACTGCAGAGTCACTGTGAGCAACGAAAACACTGAAAGAGAATGTAGTTGGGGCTTGTACACAGGCATAAGTAATAAGAAGTAAGAATAAACTGCAGATTTCTGGTTATACTTCAGTTGCCCAAGTATGTAAGAAAGCTTTTCTTTTTCTCTTTTCAAACAAATGCAGTTTTAAAAAAATAAAAAAATTGCAGAACATTTTGGGATCACAAGCATTTTACTGAATTCCTTTAAAAGATAAATGCACCATCACCACAACACCCATGAAAAATGCGATCAAGGTTCTCGACAGATGAGCAGGTCTACAGCAGCAGTACAGAAAAGTATTAGATTCACAAACTAATCTAGTCAATTACTACACATGACACACAACCCACGCTGGCACACACACCCACCCAGAGTATCAGCGCTCTTTCTGTCCAGAACAGCCTGCTCTCACGAACAGTACTTTGTTTGTTTCCCCTCTGGTAAACTCTGACCAGCTGTTCCTATAGCAACCTTACTTCCTTGTTCCCTGTGTGAATGTGTGATCGTGTGGTTGAAAAAAAAAAAGAGGGAGACAGAGAGAGTGAATGAGGTATAACGTGTAGGTCACTGGAGGCTTCGTACTCAATGGTCTTAATGCACAGGATTTGGGTGAAACCACGACACAGTCATTTTTTTATTACAAAATAATAGAAAGAAAAAAAATTAAATGTCAAGGTTTTTGCTAAAGCTGAAAAATCAGTGCAAATTTCAACAATTCACCATCTAATTGGCACAAAACGTTAGTTGTGAATCCTACAAGAATATTGTATTTAAATGTTGTTCAATACATTTCAATGTAGATAAATAAGTACTTATATTTATTTATGACACCCTCCAACCTATGATTGATGTTTGATGTTGTAATATGCAGTATATTTTATATGTGAAACCAAAACACATAATCAAATTTTTACATTTATTTTAAGCATTATTTGTCATTTGAAAAGTTCTATTTTAGCCATGTATTTACCTCTTAAATACTTAAATAATTATGATTTATTTGCATTACAGACCACTGATACATGTAATGAATGGTCTGATACATACATGTCATAATTATTATGGTCTACAAGTTACTTAATCCTAACACTGCCACAACTTAAAGGCGTCTGTCTAACCTTCGTACCTAATTTAAGATTATATGATATTATTGAAAAGTGCCTATACAATCAAAGACTGGATTAAAAGGCTCCAACATGAAGTGTTTCATTTGAAAAACAAGTACAAATAACGACATGTATTTTTCTAAGGTGAAAGACAGAGCTGGTCGGAGGCATAAGAGAACAAAACAGCTGTTTAGGGCCTCCAGACCTGCAGGGGGAACCCAAACATATTTTATTCCTCACACATATTTTTTTGTACTAAAGTGCAAAATTTTAAAATTCACTCCCTGGTTGTTTGAAATAGCAGCTTTACTAAGGAATCAAAATTCACAATTTGCTTAATTTAAACGAATAACATATAAACATATTGACGATTTAAACAAATTGTCAAGCATGTTACACAAAAAGCAAACTTTTTATGGCTTTCTTAGGAGAGTCAATTTTTTTTACTGCGTCTGTAGTTTATTTCAATTGTTGGTTGCCTCGTCTGAGGTCACCTTTAAGGCAGACTGTTTGTGAATAAATCTCAGCATCTTGACGTGGTCATGCTGGTCTTTAGCAAGGTAAATGGATGGAGGTGAATACCGTACAGGAACAAAACCTGTGAGAACCTTTATTTAACCTAGTCTCTTTTTCAAGAGGGACTTCTCAAGATAGTAGCACTGGTTGCAACATCTGCATCCAACCAGAGACATCGATTTGTTTAGTTTCAAAAGCATCAACGCTTAAAAGTGATAAAAACAGTTAAACTGCTGGCGTGGCTACAATATCCCAGAGCTAACTTTAATACTTGTGGAAAGAACTGTGTGTGTGTTAAGTTAGGAGCATAATTCCTGAACAGAAAGAAAATCCCGGCAGCCCAAAGTTAGTAGCAAAGAGTCGAAGGTATGATGCTGGGTTTCCAAGGAGGCAGGAGCAGGCTAGCTTATGGTTCTCATCAGGGGGCTAATGCCACTTCAAAGGTGGCTGAAGTAGTGAAGGTGGTGCCCTTTGTCCCTGGTAGGAGGATTACACCAGTCAACTAGTACAGACAATGTACCCCCCTCATGGGAGGGGAGGACCAACCTGCTCTCTGCCAATGATAGGGGCAGTCAACTGATCACTAACTTAATTCAGGAGCAGCAGAAGTAAGAGCAGGGAGGAAGGAAGATGCAGACATCACGGGAAAGAAGAAAAAAAAAAGCTTAGGAAATGGAAAGGCAGGGGTGAGAAAGGGGGATAAAAAGGGCGGAAAAAGACAAGAAAAAGGACACGCTGAAATGAGAAGAGGCACAAAGTTAAAAAAGGGCAATGTGACGCGGAGGAGGGCTGTGGAGAAGGTTTCTCTAGACGCAGGATTAGGAAAGAGGAGATGAAAGGATCAGGCCTGACACAGGACAGCCGAGATGGCCAGAGGAGAGAGACCAGAAAGACTTTAACTCCAAGCAGGCAAATCAAGTAGAAGAGTGTGAAAGGAAACGAGAGGAGAGCTCAGGTGTCCGTGACCTCGAGGCTCCGGCGGAGGAGTCACTAAAAGGCTTTTTTACAACAGGTGCACAGCATGACAACTCCCTCTTTGTTTGCCATTCGTGCCACAGAAGACACACCTATTAAAATCCAATGACAACAGTGGCAGATAATTCTATTACTGAGGACTTTAGAGGGTGTTTAGGGGACGGTTAGCGGACCCAGGTAGGATAGCTCAGGCTTGCTGCAGACAGATATGACTCTGCAACACTTAACAACAGGGATTTGGCAGCACCGTTGATTGAACATGCCAAATCCCATTTGTCGGAGGGCTGTGCGCTTTTGTATCGACACTCTGTAACCTTGTGGCTCCGTAAAAAAAAGGAGGCCTCGGCGTGATTGCGTGTGTGTGTATTTTTTTTTTTTTTTTTTGAAACTTCACGATCTGACGCCACAATCCCAGCTCCTTTCCAACCTTCATCCATGTTCCCTTCGTTCCAGCTTGCTTCACGTCCTCAGTTCCCCCGACCCCATCGGAGAATAATGACAAGACGGAGATAGAGAAGCTTTTTCAGCACCCCTTTTTCTTGCTTTCTCTCTCCCCCGCCCCCTTTCTCCCTCTGTTTTTTCCATCCCCTACGGTAGAGCTGCCAGACAGGAGTGCTCAGCAGCTCTCCGAACGTTATTGATCCTGAGAGCAAGTCGGACAGGGAGTTGGTGTCTCTCCCTCTCTTTTTCTCTCTCTCTCTCTATCTTGCCTTCCTCCATCAGAGCTTCATCTCCCAACACAGTCCACAACTTTTTCTCTCCCACCTAGCCTGACTCCCTCGCTCCCTTCCCGCCTCTACTTCATTTATCAAGGTTAAGGAACTCTTATAAAAAAGGGAAGACGGGGTCGCCTGGATGTTATCTGACTTCATGAAAGAAATCCCCTCGGGCCACTCCACAAGAGGAGAACGCTGCCTGCCAGGCCCAACTCTACACAAATACACGCACAGATGCAGAAACCTGAAACCACACCAAGCAGCGGGGCCGCTCACACCCAAACAGAAACAGGAGACAGCATTTTCAGCTTGGCACAAAACGACAGGGTGACCAGAGACAGGAAATAGCTTAACTTAACCATAACCCTTAAAGGTAAGCATAGGAGTTCTTCTTTTTCAAAACACTGATTTTTGTCAAGTTTAAAATGATTATGAATATCGAAAGAGTTTTACACATATCCAAAGGTTTCAAATGATAATTTCATTTAAGAAAAAGAAAAAATAAAGAAGCTTTGTTTTCTTCTTCTTTTAAGTCAGCGACACCGGGTGGTTTTTGATCTCTAATCTCTAAGTCCTGGCATGTTCAGGATCATGCCACACAGCATTTCAGTCAGATTTAAGCCTGGACTTTAAATAGGCTACTCTAAAACTTTATTTCACAATGTCCTGCTGCACAAACCAGCTGCTTTTGAGCCTACGGTCACAAGCTGATGGCTGGACATTCATTTTTAGGACATTTTCTTTTGCTGGAGAGCTGACTTCATGGTTCCCTCAAGTACAGTAGGTGCTCTCGCCACCACCATGTGTGTGCGTTTTATGCTCGTTCTTATGGGGTGCACGGTTTCCAAAAACCTCCCCGGACCTTGAACGCCAACTAATCTCAAGCAAATCAGGGGCAAAAATGAGTTTTTAACAAGTAATCATGTTATGTAATCAGACGTACCAACTCCATGCATTTATTGTTTGACTTTAAAAGACGACTAGTGTTTATTACTGTTTATTACTATTTATTGATTCCACCTCTTCACCACCAAGGGCATCCTGACCAACTTCAGTTACTGTGCAATGCCACCAAACAGTGCAATAATCTGCAGCTTGATCAGAACCAGAAAGAGCATTACCCAAGATCTACAGTGTTTTTGCAGCCCTTGGACTGTGCGGTACACAAATTGCAACACCAATTGCATACAGCAATGTGAAGGAAAAACAGTGTTTTTACTTTCATTCCAGACACTTTCGTAAACTGAAGTGAGCTCCATCTGAACAGAGAGAGAGAGAAAGAGAGAGACTGAGAAACATGGCACATGCTTGAGTCTCAGTCTAGAGGAGTGAGAGTTTGCTACCCCGATGTGCTAAGATAGCAAGTGGAGTCCTTGGCAATTATTTTTCAAAACCAGAAAATAGAGAAGGTTCTGTCCCTTCCAAAGCTGAGACTAACTCTTACCGATTCCACACTGTCCTACACATACATACCATACCAACCTGCACTTCAAAATTCACCAAATAGTTCATTTTACTTCTGTTTTAAGATTAAGTAAGTCTGATTGTGTGTGTGTATATAGATAGATAGATAGATAGATAGATAGATAGATAGATAGATAGATAGATAGATAGATAGATAGATAGATAGATAGATAGATAGATAGATAGATAGATAGATAGATAGATAGATAGATAGATAGATAGATCAAAAATTTTTTTTTTTTTTTGCAAAGCTCTTACCTGAAGGGAATGTAATTCAGCATAGTACACACTACAAAGAGGTACATTTTGAAAGTTTGCGCCTACAGCCGTATAATTTAAGCACATAAAATGCACCCAGACATGTGCATTTCCCACCCATAATCCATCTGTGGAGATCAGAGAGTTTGAAAATCTCCAGTCTTTAAGAGACCCCAGCATCCATTGCCCCTTTTTGTAAAAGCACTGGAAATGGTACTACATGTGGAGTACATCCTGTCTTCCATTGTTATTGCCTTTACTCTCTCTATAAAAGGCCTACCTGCCTTCGGGGGCCACAACAGGCAGGCAAATGCACGCAGTAGCGCATTACAGAGCCATACTTTCCTGTCCCTTTGTGCTCAGTAATTGCAACAAAGCATCTTCTCGTCCAGCTAATTAAGTGAGTCTTTCTCATTGTCTCCCACTGCTATCACCTCTTCACACAGCCAGGGTATGGGGAGAGGAAGAGGGCAAAAGAGAGGATTTATAAAAGAAAGAAACAGGAGGAGTAAGTAGGCAGTAGTCAGAAGACATGGTGAGAATGAAGTCAAAACAAAGAAGGGAGGAAAGACAGATTTGTGTCTGCATGCTAATAAATGTTTACCAGTTGAAAAAGGTGCCTGCTGTCTTTGTTTGCTGGTGGGTTGAACTTTACAGCTGTCAGATGGAAATTATACTCCATTAAATCAATCTGTGAGCTGAGAAATTGATTATATTTTACACAGCCCCCAACGTTTGACAAATTATGCCTTTAAACACTAAAAATGGGAGTGTTAACCACTTTAAAGGCGATAACTGTTATTTTGCATGTGGTTTCTTTATGTAGAACAGAACATGTGGTTGTTATTGATGTCAGTGTATACAAGGGTAGAAAAGGTAATGATTTTAAAACTGCTCAAATGGTTCTTAATACAGTTCCTTCAGTTCAAAGTCAGTTCAATGAGATCTAAATGTTGGCGTGGGCAGCTTTCCCTGCCTGTGTGGACTCAGAGTCTCCAACACCAATTCACTCGAGCTGCTGTTCCACAACTTTTAGATGCATCCCTGCTGCAACACACCTGAATCAAATGAGAAGCTCACTACCAGATGTCTGCAGAACCAGAGGACATGCAGGTAATTCGTCCATTTGGTTCAGTTGCGCAAGAGCAGGGTTGCATATAAAACTTGCAGGACAGTGGTTCATTTAGAACTGGAGTTGGAGACCACTGATGTGGAGCAAAAAAAAGAAAACAAAAAAAAACACAACACTGCCTATCCCCCACACAATGGTGTATGGAAATCTTTTCATTTCTGAAAAATACAGTCAGCTTGTAAATGAAAATTAAAGGAGCTCTGCCCATGACTCGCTTTGAAATTTTTGAAAAAAATAAAAAAAGATAAAATATTCCATTTTTTAAATTGTATTATAATAAATGTAATAATCAACATGCTAGATAACTGTCCCAGCAGTGGCAATAATTATTGATTTTTGGTATTAATAGCAGCTATTCTTAATATGCATTTCATTTCTATTTCCACTTTTGGGATAAGTCATGTGTTACATAAAGTTGCAAGGGCTTTGTTTGTTAAATTTGTACAATGAAAATCTCATACAAACTCACGTCTACTGCAGAGTGGTTTATGTCTTAGGGCTCTGTAACTATATTTATTTTACAAATCTGTTTAGTGTGCATATATTTAGAAGCTGTTACAGTGATAATGCAAACGTTTAATTTCTGTATATTAAATCCATTAACTTTATTCTGTTAACCTTATTAGAATTTTAATGTGGAAATAAATATTTAGACACTTTCATAAGGCATTGTTATTTGTAAATAATTTGATTGTTTGTTAAGGTTTCCCTAAACTTAAGTTCAATTCAAGTAAAAGCAGGATTTTATACACTCAGCGTAAGTCTTAAAGCAAATCCAAACACTCACATGGAAACTGTAAATCCAACTGTAAAGCTTTTCATATCAGAAACTCCATACTTACTTTATAAAGTCAAACCCTGAATTCTACAAACAAGATAAAAATACATGTAACGTGTAAAAAAAAAAAAAAAAAAAAAAAAAAAAACACAGGATGACTTCACTGAAAATAAGGCCATTTTAGTTAGCTCTTAAAGTGTTGTAGAGAGGTACATCAAGGTCTAAATCAGTAACTGGGAGCACTGACAAAATTAAAATCACTAAAATCTACCCTTTAAGTGTACTATATTGGTACCCAAAAGTAGTTCTGCACGATATTAGGAAAATCCAATTGCGATATTATTGTGAAAACAATATCAAGATTCTTTCTGATAAATATACAGTTTGCTAAATTTTTGCATCTCTACCTGAACTTGTGCATTTTGTAGCTCTATACTGATGCACAACTTGACACTTATTGTTCAGAACTCAGAATAATTCAAACAAATGTGTTCATATTTTCTCGATATTATTGCTGTTGAGATGCTTTGTGCTGTCCACACTGAGCTACTGGAAGGCAAAGACCAGCAAACTTGTATAAATTTCAATTTGTTGAAAAGTTGCTAAAAAGGGCCAGAACAACCTAACACACACACACACACACACACTTATCACACATTTTCCTCCTACTCAAATGTCCTCTGTGACCTTTTTGAGGGTAGAGATGCATTTTCCTGAGCTTTAAATCCCAAAATTTCCTCTCTCCCACCCCTAAAAAAAAAGGAACCCTGAACCTCTCCTTGAACTTCCACCACCATCACCCCCTTCCCATCCTGAATGTTTTTCCTTCCCACACTTGTCCTGACAGACAGACAACTAGGGTGACAACCCGGTGCCGAGAGACATACAGAGGAAGGGGGCTCGCTTCCCCGACTACCCCCTTCCACCTCACCCCACCCCGGCACCAGCACAATACAGCAGGGCATCTGGCACTGGAGTGGTAGTGCTGGGGGGCTAGGGGAGTTCAGAACAAAGCATTTACATCCCCCTCCCTGGAATATGATTATAATTTGTAAATAGCAGCTAAGACATGTACTTGTAAAAATAAGAAGGATATTTACTGCTACGAACCAGAGAAAGCATCAATAAATATATTTTTATGCCAAGGAGACTTGACATCATCAAGTCTGAAATCTTTAATGTTTAACAAGCTGTTATACGAACTGAAATGGTATCTGTATATGTGTTTGTGAGCGCAGTTGCAGCTTGTTAATTTGTAGGGTTGCAGGATGAAGATGAGGCAATGCTGCCAACGGTCAAGAAATCGCTGCCTGCCACGAAGACGAACACCCCCGGCCTTCGTCTGTCACAGAGACTGTTTGTCCCCCCCCTCTGCTCTCCCTCTTCGTCCCGTGTATATGCGAGTGTGTGCTTCTGTCTGTGTGCATACATAAAGTAAATGAACGGCGTGTATGCATTGTCAGAATCCGCAGGCCCGGTGCATGTATTAGAAATGTGACTTGACCCCAGCTGGCTGAAGCGGGGTGTCCGCATCGGACCGGGCGTGGGAAAAAGGGGAGACCTCTTTTCACAGCTGCCTCTGCCGTTGCATTGAACCAATGAAGCTCCAGCACCCCCAACCTGCCTCTGCCGCTTATACCCCCCCACCACCACCCTCTACCCTGTGTCCGCCCCCCACCCCTTTGCTTTCCATTCACTCCGTAGCCCCGCTGCCTTTCAGAGGACCCCCCCCCTCATCCCTCCCTCCTCTGTCCGTCACCCTTCTGCACCCCACGATCACAGCCACCACCAATCTTTAATACAGCCACCATTCAGCATTGAGATGCCAGAGGCCACAGTGCTTCAAGGTCGAACTAAAGAAACAAATAACAATGCAAATAAGAGTACATGAAAGCAACTTTTATTCTACATACTTGAATAAAAGCAAACTTCCTAATTCCCCAATATTCCAGTTTTAAATCTTGTGTTCATTAAACTCTTCAAACATTTTTTTCCCTCTGTCCTCTTGACGTTCTCCTTTCTTTCTTTTGTTTTTCTCTGAATTTGAAGTTTAATTTATGTTAACATACACCAACACTCTACACTTGATTGGCTTCCCACACACAGCCATCTAAGGCCTCCTCCTTTTTTCACCCAACGTTTTCAGTCAGAGGCATTCATTTCTTATCAAGTTGGTTATCATTTCAAATACAGCAAGAATGTTTGTGCAAACAGTAAGATATCAAGAAAAAAAACCCAGAAATCAGCTAACAACAAGCTGCTTAAATCGGTTTGTTACTTTATAAAACAATAGCTTGTTGACTATGTGTTTGGTTTGAGGGTTGAACATTATGTAGGCTTTATTTGTTTCTGACTTTTTTCATTTGCTGTTGTTTTACATGTATGCAACAAACTTAGAGTTTTTCTTTCAGTTTATTATATTTAAGTTTTGTTGGTAACATATTTTCATAAAATATAGACATAGTCATAAAAATGCCATACTTCCATTGATTGGGTATGGTACGTGTTTTTGGGCAACTTAGGACCTCAGATGAAAGTATAATAATTCTGACTGGTCAATACAACTTATGAACTGAGAAGTATTTATGGTAAGTGTGACAAGTTTGGCAGACAACCAGTTCCACCAGGTGTTTGCTAGGTGCTGCTACCGCTAGTCTAGAGGTCCTGTGGGGAAAGCACGGAGGAGGTTGCCAGAGAAGCAGCTTTATGGAAATAAGTGACACATTGTATGAGCAAGCGTGTAGGCACCCCCAAACGGGTGCCAAAACAGATTCAAGGATTTTTCAAGCATCCATTAATGAGTCAAAGCATCACTCCAGGTATGTGAGTGTATAGGAGTATGTCAAGGTCTAAAGTAGTAACTGGGAGCACCCACAACAACACTCTTCGTGGTGGAAGTTGTTACCGAGGGAAGAACACTTTGTTATTGTCATCATCAGAGTGGTGTTGAATAATTAACTCAGAGAAAGCAAAGAGATGTACGAACTTCCTGGAAACTGTTTTCAGCTGTTGTTCAAAGCTGCCTCCTGAATAAACAGCAGGAACCTCTTGCAACGACATGTTTCTTGTGTTATCATTCCCATGTGACATCATATATCACGTGTCACTTTAGTTACTATGCTATTTATAGTAACTAAAGAGAAATCTACAGCTCATAAAACTGGTATTGTCATAAAATGTGCAGATTAGCTCCAACAGATTCTCAGGAGTGGTGCTGAGCTCTGTCTGGCTGCCCGGCTGGGACACCAGCCGTGTTGAGGAAATGTTGAGAGGCAGCATGAGGGGGCAGCGACGGCGTGGGGAGGTTGTAGCCAAGGACCTGAAAGAACTCCATCTCCCTTGGCCAACATGCCATGACGGTGTGGAGCAGCAGTCTGAATTGGTTTCTCTGGGGTGGCGGTGATGGCGAGATGAGCCCAAATAGAGGAAATGGCAAAGAAGGTGAGGGGGGTGGAGAGGCCTGAGATACGGTACACACAGAGGTATGTGCCTGAGTGAGAGATGTCAAGTGGATCTGAGGTACTGTAAATGAGCGGATTAAAGCTTCCCTCGTCTTTGACTCTTTCCATATACATGAGAGTGCTCAACTGTGAAAGCAACAGTGTTGACGTGTGAAATCGCACATCCTGCTGTCTGCACTTCCTAAAGAAACAAATCCATAACTTGCCCGCAAGGCCCTTAAGGAGGAAAACACAGTCGGAATGCAGACGTCTGCATGCGATCTCTTAATATGCTCTTACGAATACAAAGAAGACGCAACGAGTGTCACTTCTGGATTATTATATCTCTGTATCAAACATAGCCGGTAGCGATGCCTTCACTTCTAAAGCTCGTGTCCAGCCAAAGCCTGTTTGCATCGATTTAACTAGTTTGTGGATATGATATTATTGACTAAGTAGACCGGCAGCCCTCATTGAGTTGAGGCAAAGCGAAAGGAGCTTTAAGAGGTGGTCGAACGCGATGGAGGAGGATAGCCACAGGCTGTGAAATATCCTCTGATCTTCTCTTGTCTGATTCTCAAACGCAACCTCTTCTCTCATGAGGTGGGAGAAAAGCTGATATAGAACTAGGCCAAAGTCACAGAACGCTCATCTTCTAACCCTAAAGGGAAATAATAATTTTTTTTTAAAAAATCACTTCTTTTGTCTCTCTTCAATGGCGGCCCCTATATCTCGACGAGTCGTTCGGCCTCCTTCTCTCCCTCCACTTTGTTCTCCACAGGAGGCTGAGCATGCACGAGCTGAGCAGCGTTCGCCGCCTGCTGCAGCAGTCAGGAAAGTGAAGGTAATCTTTAGTCCTGTCACTCAACGCTGAGAGGGAAACTGAGAAGAAAGCGAGCGAGGCACATACTTCAGCCGTCCATCACCTTCAACATAATACGTACTTTACGAAAACACACAGTGAGAACGGTTTTGCCGGGTAGAAAACCGAGTTTTGGTGCAAGCTCATGAAATATGTGGAACATTAATAGATAGGGAAAAAAATGTATAAAGTTTGAGAAATAAAGCTACTTTTTTACATCGTACGGGAGTTAAAAGAGGTTTTTGTCAAAGTGCAAAGGCTTTTTAAATCATTAAGTCTTGACAAAACAAAAGAGAAAAAAAATAGGTTCTTTTCTCCAGATGACTCAATACAGAAAAGTAAGAATAAGAAGTTATGGATAGAGGGAATTAGTAAATAACGTAGCCACCCTGTCAGTCTTTCTACTTGAGCACACCTCTTACACGTATCAGACTAAACCACACTGCCACTACGTGTTTTAAGTCTAAAAAAAAAAAAAAAAGCTGAGACAAATGTATAAAAATATGGTTTACACAAATGGCTCCCTTCCATTTATCTGCCGACACTGAAGAATCAAACAAATTGAAATAATATAAAGAATGTGGTCGGAGGTGACTGACTAGGAAGTTGAGGAGAGAAAACTAGTAAATATCCATCCTAAACATGAGGGTGAACCACATGAAAATATGTCAAGTTATTAAAAATGTACAGTATATAAAAGAAATACTTCTGTTCGAATGGTGTATTTTTTTTCTAATGAGAAGTCAAAGAATCTAGAATATCACAAAGCAGCTTTTTCTCCCAATTTTTGACTCACTGCCTGTCAGCTGGCTGTCAAAAGACTTTCAGAAATTCTCCCACTTATAACAGAGACAAATTTGTCTTTTAAATATCTGTTTATCAGCCTCTATCCGAACAGCGAACCCAAATTATAAACCAGCTAATACATTTTTTTCCCCCAGTTGTCTACTGTTTCAAAAGCAGAAAAACAAAATAATATACTTTGTAATAGGCACATTTATTTGAAGATTACAGCTAAATGCCTATTTATATGTTTTTACGTGTTCTGTATTAACACCAAAATAATAAAGTTCTGTTTTGTATTTTAGGAGGAGGTCTAAATATGGCCTTTGCATTTTAAATAAAAGCAGTTAGGTATGTTTTTTTTTTTGTAACCATGATATTTATACTCAAGGTTTATCATTTGGGAATTTCATACAGATCTATGTGTAAGGTATGACATAAACAGAGAGTTGGTATTCAGGGTGCTTTTTGAGAGATTTGTGCACTCGGTTCAAGTTCAAGTGGGAGGACAACAGCAGATCAGATGCAGCAGAGCAGGACTTTGTCTCACCTCTGACATCACAGCGATGATCTGACCCCGTCGCTGACCTCTGCTCCCTCAGGCCAGAAGGTCGGCTGTCTGTCGCTTGCAGGCCTGCGGATGAGGTGCGAGTATTTCTTCACTTCACTTACTGTAAAACACAAAAACACTATTCTTACAAAAGTGCTCTAACGATGCTTAAATTCCCAGACAAAATGTTTTATATCTCACAGAAGAAGCTTTTCTTCTTCACCTTACGTTGGATTTTTGCAAATAAATATTACATAAGATGTTTAGTCTTGAAGTAGACACCTTAGCAAAGAATTTCAACAAGAACGCTATTTAATAAATTGTAAAGCAAGACATAGTATTATTCACAAAAGCCCCGCTGAATAAATGTAAAAAGTTGGAAGTGTTTTAGTAAATCTTGAGAAAGAGTATTAAAAATGATGCACTGATAGGTCTTTTTAAAAATTGCGAATTTCCTCCCTCAGATACTTGCAAGGAGTTTCTCCCCATTTTCTCTTACGGCTGGTAAATCCAGATAATACACACAAAGACATGCACACATCCGCACACAGAGAAACACACCTCACAAGCGATTACACAAAATGCTCAAAGATTACATCCACTGAAATCTGACGTCCTCCGTGGGTTTAAAGCCTGCATGTCAGCCCTTTCAATCCCCCCCCCTTCTCCCCTCTTTCTCTTGCATGGGTCAGAGGCTGTTGCTAGGCTACCAAACCCAGAATACATAAGTTCAGAGAAAAAGGTTTATATAGGGCACTGCAACCCAAGGTAAAAACGATAACAGGAAGCTGATGACAAAATATGGATTTAGATTACTGAGACTCAGACACTGTCCATTGAAGGAAGAAGTAGTAGAAGAAGAACAAGTTAGTAATTTCCAATGATGACATTAAGACAGTCTCTGCAAAGGCTTCTCCTGCAAACATATAAGTCATGTTGTGATGGGATCAAAGCAAATCTCTGAGTGTGCAAAAAGACCTGCTCTGCAGCCCACTGTATTCTGTCATGTTTATTACAGCCCTTAGTGACAAAAAACGAGGCACTCTGGGTGTAGCAATAGCGCGCACTCTCATAAACACATCCGAGGACGCACGCGTGTAAATGTGGGGACGCGTGTGCACCCACACTCATGCACACCGCAGTAGAATCTAGTGGCCAAGTGTGACACAATCAAGATAACATCTGTGGGATAGTGAGCTTGCAGCAGGGCTGTAAAGCTAAAACAATGGCTCTGTTGTGTGTAGGGTAGAACACAGTACGTCTGATCTGTCCAAGCTAATCGCACCAGTGCAACAATCACATCCATCCATTCGTACACCTGGCAAACGAAATGAACGGAGGAAGCAGTAGGTGAAACTTTGCGAAAGTGACAGATTTAAATCTCTCCAACTTGCTGCCGCATCGCTTTGTGTTCTTCGTTAACACGGCCGTCTTGACGCGTGCGGAATAAATCCAGGCAGCAGACACCATAAAGGGCATTCAAGCAGATGTACAAATGGAGACGTACAAATCACCAAGACAATGGAATGTTTAATGCAGCCTTATGGCAGGTGCTCAGGAGATAGACCCAGTCTAGACTGGGCTCCATCTGGTGCGTAGAGGCCTCCTCCTCGCGCCCCAGACAGACACATATTAATGTGGGAAAAAAACACACGTCTAGCCTGCCTCTGTGAACGCTCACCAGACTGCATTTGAATCTCAAAGGGGCTCTCCACATATCCTCCATTTATTAGCCTCAGCAATGCATTAACTTTTTTTTTCAACAGGGCGAACGTGGGGAGGGAGGCCTTGCTGGTGTAGAACAATTGCGACTGACGGATCATGCTGTGTTATAAATCCCCGGCTCAGAGTTGAACCTTTATCTTTAAGGGACATACAGTAAGAACACGGGCTTCTGACATTCAATTTCAGGGGCTATTTTTGTCAAATCACAAAAGAGAGACCGATGGTGGCGTTTGATATTGACTTCAGCACCTAAAATAATTTACATGCTGAAATACTTGGATTAACAGGCTTAGCAAGTCGTCAGTGTCCTGCTCCCCGATCAAATTACACTAAATATCTCTTAACAGCACATTTGCAAATCATAAAATGACCATTAATAGCATCAATTTAAACTACAGTTTAAAACCGTTGAAAAGCATCAACGCAAACTGCAAGGCTATGCCAGGGCACACAAGCAGGCCTGTGGCCACACAAAGACGCAGCAGTGCTAGCATCTTCTCTGATCTGTGATGCAGTGCAAACTGGGGGCCTATAGCACCAAGCAGGCGGTCAGGCAGGATCTGTGCTGCTGCACACCTACACTCAGCACACAATCAGAAACACAAGCAGCCACACAGCTTTAGAAGCTACAACACACAAATGACTTGTTCAAATTCATCAGGCTTTACCACTGTGGAGTTAAACCTTTCGCTCAGACGGCCCCCTCCTCGACTTGGATGGAGAGAAGAAGAAACAGGTTGTGTTGCAAGACAAACTGGGTTATTAAAAACAGGCCGAGGTGACCACACCGACCCCGTCTCAGTAGCAATAAGGGTCAGGTTTTAGGAAAAGCGGGTTTCTTAAAGCCTGTTTTTGTGATTCACTCGTAAAAATTCTTTGACTTGTACAAAGAAAAAAAAAAAAAAACAATAGATTGATACTTTGATGGTCAACAGATCTTGACCAGGAGAAACTTTAGTTTCCGGATCTTTGACATTTGTCCTTACAAATGTGGAATAACTTCTTTTGTATATTTTCATCCATGCAAAAAAGGCTAAGTGACTTTGCCATGTCTATATGTGGTGAAGAAACGCAGTCACCAAAATTCACCGAAAACAAAGGAGGTGGTGAGTGAGCAGCATTCTCTTTAAACGGTCTATTATAAACACCCTGGTCAGAAATTGGGAGATGAAATTGTCATCGACGCAAAACCACCAACAAATCAAACACCTCATCTTATATGTCACAGTTTTCTTTGGAAAATGTTTGTAAAACATCTTCTATTTTTAAAAATATACATCAAATCTCTAACAATCTTGTTGACATTTTGGAGCTAGAATACAGTCTGATTCTGAAGACTACACAGCTGCATTTCTTTTTTCCTAAACATTTAAATAAGCCCAATAAGCACCATTAGCAATCGTTTGCAAAACAGCAAATACTTGAAATGGGTACTTGATCTACAATTTGTGTTTGACCTGCACTCTTCTGCAGAACCTTTTCCAGGGAATCAGGCCTGAAAGGGTTGCTAATGGTGGCAAAGATCTGTTTAAATCCAGGGATATAGGATTGTACCTTTGACAAGCACAGACTGAACTGGAGAACTGTCTCATTTCCTCTTTTTAGCTTGACACACTGACAGGTGGGCCAGTCGGAGAGTCCAGTGGAGTCACTTTGAGTAAAAATGTTACAGTTTTATGACATTAGAGAATTTATTTTACAAATATCTAAAGCAAAATGTGGGAATAACTGCTTTTTTTTTTTAATAGAAAAGCATGTCTTTTCTCCTTTGTATAGTAGGACACAAAGAGCGAATGACTAAGCTAAGTCGTGCTCCTTGGGTTTCCTTTGGGTGCAGTAGTTCCCAAATGTAACAGATTCCTAACAGCTGAATGTCTCTTTCTTGCAAGTGGGAGAGAAACTCAGAAACATCCTTGCAGCCAGCTAGCCAACAGTGTGCAGCAGCATGTTAGCGAGGCAGTCTCAGATAAAAGAGCTCTATTATCTCAGGAAGTTTCTTATTAAAAGGACTTTAAACCACATGAATGTGATGTTAAAGAAATAACTTTTTTAAAAAGCCTATCTTGACACTATGACAACACATGCCGAAGATATAGCTAGAAACTAGCCTACTTCTTCTATTTTTGTAACATATCAAGCCCTGAACATGGAATCTCATCTTCTGTGTGACACATGACAAAATGAAGCTTATCTAGCCAACTTTTTTTCTTCAAATGAGACTTTGAATTGATGTGCAAATGCACCAAAGCATGATGATACAACATTGCAGTTACTTTTCGTTGCTAATACCTCTTTCTGTGGTAATGTGACCTTGTTTTCTTTTTTTGATTTAGATTTATGATTCTTATATTGTTTGAACTGTATATTTTGAAGTTTATTTTTCTAGATTATTTTGGGTTGTTGTGTTGCATGTTTTTGATTGTTTTAAGGTCACGTGCCGCATACGCCCCACTGCAGTGACACAGGTGATCTGCATCTCATCAAGTTGTGTGCAGATTAGGAGGGAAGAAAAAGCCATCGGCGTGAGACGGCTAGAGAGCGGCAGACGGACCGGGCTGGCTACAGGTGTTGGTTGCAGGAAGGCGGAGGTGGACCGGAGGGTTGGAGACGGAGGACTGGTCCAAGGAGTACTACCTATCTGGTCGCTGTTGAGGAGCGGCCGACTGTAAGGGCGGGAGTTACTGGATCGCCGCTGAGGTTTCGCTGGGGACCGGAGGATCGGTCGGACCAAGCCGGACGGGTTGGCAGTAGAGGACCGCGCCCCACCCTTTGGGCCAGCTAAGACTCTTTCATAGACTTGTTGTCGACTTTTCCGTCAAGGACTGCCTATGCCTTCTTTTAACCATTTATCTTTTTAAATAAATTATTGTACATTTTTATCACTCTGTTCACAATTCTGCAGACTAATTATAAAATTGACCACTCGGGTCCCACAGAATCTGGCGTTGTTGGCAGGACCTGCAGGATTGTGAGCAATGTTTTAATAGACATACTTAAAAAAAAAAAAAACTGAAAATTGATTTATATTGTTTTAGAATTTATTTTTAAAGATGATGGTGCCCATTTATCCCGGTGCCCCATGGATTCCCAAATTTGAAGGGCAAAATGACGATGTTAAATACAATGAATGGAAGGAGCAAATACAAGGTCTTTTAGATGCAAATAATTTACCTGAATCGCACAAAGTAAAGATTTTGATTGGTGCCTTGTCTGGGTTGCCCAGACGCCAAATTAATGTGCTCTGTGATGATGAATGTGATAGGGTGACAAAAATATTTTTAGTTTTGGATGACTTGTATACAAAGAAGGTTCCTGTGTCTGCTTTACGGTCACAATTTTTTGGTTGTGTGCAGAAACCAGGTGAGTCTGTCCAGGCATATGGGCTCCGGTTGAAAGAGCTGTACCGTAAACTACAGAAACACAATGCAACTGAAGCACCCACTGACACCCACCTTAGGGACCAATTCCTGCTTGGCCTGGAGGATGGCGCCATGCTTCAGCTGTTAAAGCGAGTTGTGCGCCGAGATCCTGATGCAACCTTCAGTGCTGTTCAACAGGAGGCTCTTCTACTAGAAGAGGAACAAAGTCCAAGATGGCCTGAAGTGACATGTGCCGCGGTAAGGGACCCTAACACTGTTCAATCTCACCAACAGTGACGTGTGGAAACAGGAGCTGAAAAAGGAACTTATGGAGGAGGTGAAGGCCCAGATGAAGGACCTTGCCTGTGAACTAATCAAAGACCAGAGAGCAAAGGGTCCCATGCAAACATCAGTACACCCCAGGACTATTCCTCCACACCACCGGGGGAAACGGCGCCAGGACTGCAACACCAGTTACCAATGGGATGAGGACGGTAGGCCCATTTGTAGGGTGTGCAAAAAACCTGGACATATAGCCCGATTTTGCAGAGAATCCTCTGTAAATCAGCCAGCTTTAAACTAGCACACCCTACTGTAGAGGCCCATGCAGTGGGGTCAGGCCAACAAGACCAAAGGGCCACGACTAATTTAGTGGGGAACTGCCCCTATGTGGATGTGTTTGTGGGAGGAGTTAAGTTGGAGGGACTCTTGGATACTGGCTCACAAGTGACAGTCATGCAACAGAGCCTGTTCCTCGAACACTTTCCTGACTGTAATGTTAGTAATGTGCCCACCTACATCCAGCTTAAGGCGGCAAATGGCCTTAAGATCCCCTGTATAGGCTACGCCCTAATGGACTTTAAGATTGAGGATGTTGATATTAACCAGAAGGGTGTTTTTGTAGTGACTGATGAATGTTCCACTAATCCCTTTGTCATTGGCATGAATATATTTAGACCTTGTTGGGATGTAGTTTTCTATAACCCTGGGAAGCCTTTGTCTTTTTGCTGCCAGAGCCCAAGGTCCCAGCGGGCGTGGCGGGAGGCTTTTTCCCTTTGCCAGAAGATAACTGTTGCCACAGAGGATGAGTTCAAAGGATATGTCTGGCCAGCTCAGCGATGAGGGGTCAAGATTCCAGCAAGAAGTGAGGTGGTGATCTGGGGACGGGCTCGAGCAGGACCAGCAGGGAGAGACTACTGCGGCCTGGTGGAAGCCTTGGAGGAGCCCGACACTGTTTCAGTGGCCCGCACCCTTGCTGTCGTCAGAAATGGTAGGCTCCCTGTCCGACTGAAACATTTGAATAATTTTCCAGTTTCCTTAGGGCACTACCAAAAAATTGGCCGGCTCTACCAAGTCGACGACGTGGATGTTCATGGAGGTCGAGATGTTGGCCTCACTGTTGACAGTGGTGTCGTACAGGTCGGACTGGTGGAACCTGTGGATTTCTTAGAGAAGAGCCAAAGCTTCAGCCTACAGAGGCTAGTGGAACGACCAGGTTTAACACCTGCTGAAGCCGGTAAGCTGGCCACCCTACTGCAAAAATGGGAGAAAGTGTTTTCTAAACATGATGAGGACTTCGGTCGGACGGATGCCGTCAAGCACACCATTCCAACGGGAGATGCATGCCCCACAAGGGAGAGCTTCAGACCGCTGCCACCACTCATGTATAAAGAAATGAGGTCACTATTAGCAGACATGTTGGACAAAGGTGTGATAACTGACTAACGATTACAGAAAACTGAACTGTCACTCATAAAGATTCTTTCCCTCTCCCTAGGATTGAAGAGACTCTAACCTCCCTCTCCAAGGCAGAGTGGTTTTCCACCTTAGACCTGGCCAGCGGCTATTGGAAGTCGAAGTTGATCCAAAGGATAGAGAAAAGACTGCCTTTACTACACCTCTGGGCCTTTTTGAATTTCAGTGTATGCCATTTGGTCTCTGCAATGCACCTGCAACGTTTCAGAGATTGATGCAACAGTGTCTAAGTGGTCAGATTGTTGAGTCTCTGCTTGTATACTTGGATGATATAATTGTCTACTCACCTGATTTTGATACCTACCTGCAGCATCTGGAAGAAGTCTTCATGTGTCTGTGGAAGCATGGCCTGAAGCTAAGACCCGATAAGTGCAACCTGCTTCAGAAAGAGGTGAGGTTTCTGGGTCATGTGGTCAACCAGAGGGGAGTTATGCCTGACTCAGAAAAAGTGGCTGCAGTTACAGAGTGGACTTCCCCAAAGTCCGTTAAAGAAGTACAGGCGTTTCTGGGCCTGGCAGGCTATTACAGACGTTTTATCCAGGGGTTTTCCAAGATCGCACGTCCACTTAATTCTCTGTTAACAGGCATTCCTACTGATAAGAAGCATGGTGCAAAATTAATTGACTGGACATTAGAATGTCAAACTGCGTTTGACAAACTGAAAGAGGCATTAACTCGAGCACCAATATTTTAAATAAATTATTGTACATTTTTATCACTCTGAGTGAGACTGTTCACAATTCTGCAGACTAATTATAAAATTGACTACTCGGGTCCCACATTTCCATTTCAGAGATGCAAGGCACAGTTGGGGCTGCTGGTAGAACACGTGACTCCCAGGAGTCCTCCAATCGGGTGCCTCTGACATCGTGCACATCTCACCTTGTGTCTGCTGTTCAGCGACGTCCAAGTAGCAATGAATAATAAAAAAAAAAAACTGCACATGCGGCCACGTGCCGTGTAGTTCCAAACTGGGAATGGTCCATTAAGACACCAGCATCAGCGCTTTTATCATCCTCATCACCCGTCAGCGAATGGAGCTTGTGTCCGGCTGCTTACTACTGTCACTCCAAGCATCCCTCTTGATCGAAAAATAAATAAATAAATAAATGTAGTCCCACGAATCCATCTTTTGAGGGAGGATCGCCTCTCTTTTCCGCAACGACGCTCTTCCAAGGAGGAAGAAGGTGCTCCATCGGCGCGATCCACCGCGGGGCTCTCCATCCTCAAGCTGCATCCCTCCCTCCGTGCACGCATGCATCCATCGGCTCATCCAGCCAGCTCAAGCAGTCCACCTCTCTCCCCCATCACCACCCACCCACAACCACCCCGCTTCTCGCTCCGCTTCCAGCTCGCTCCGCCGTGACGATTGCGGGATTAGTTTATACATTCGGTTCTCTAGCTTTATGATATTACATAAACTCATACAGCTAGATAACCAAAGAGAAAAACTAACCCACGTCTCTTAAAGGGGCCGCCGCTGGGAGCTGCCTGTGTTGTGGTCACATGGAGCCATTGCAATCCGCCTTGCATGAACGCGCCTCCTTCGCTCCGTCTCCCGATCTGCCTTTCGAATAGACGCGCGTAATTGCGCGCACCCACAAAGAAAAGGTTACACTCAGTGAGATTAGTGTATATATATATATATATATATATATACACACATTTACATTTTCATACACACAGGAACGTATTTCTGTGACTTTTGGTTTGCCACGTTACTAAGGATAATAATAAAACATCTAAACCATCTCCACCATCACAGCATAAAGTCAACCATCCATCTCTATCCTATCTCTCTTCTCCAAAAAAAAAAATAATAAGCATCCTGTTTTGTTTTGTTTTTTCTTTTTTCAACTTCAGCTCTTGTAAAAACCTGAATCCTGACGAGCATCTGCAGGGTGAAGTCATGCCACTGATGATGATGATGATGATGACTGACAGGAAGGCTTAACGACGTCCAATAACCGTGTGTTGCCCTGCTAATAACGCAACACGGCGTCAAAAACCAAAACTGCCACGCGCCGTCACACAGCTCGTGAGCTGAGATAAGACACTTCCTCCGCAGCACGGGGCCCCCCTCGCACGCGGCCGGCTCATTGTTGCTTTTTAAATGCCAGATCACATCGACCCGTTTTCAAACCGCAGGACCCGTAATGTTTTCGCCGCTGAGTGAATTAATCCGTGCATTGTTTGAAAGAATGACAAACTACCACGGTTATATATATATATATATATATATATATATATATATATATATATATATATATATATACACACACAGTGTAGGATGGCTTCCAGCAAAATGTCAGCAATGTGACCTCCAAGAAAAACCCAGTCCTGCCTCAGAGTGGGATTGCTTTTGTTTCAGTAATTTAGTGATAGTGACAAGCTTTAGTCATCGGGCTTCCCTTCCGTTTCTTTTCTTTTCCTTTTTTTTTTTTTTTTTTTGCTTTGGTTGTTTCCAGGGGCACCACCGGGGTTGTGATTTTTTTATTTTTTTATTTTTTTTTACGTAAAGTTATTTATTTTATTGATTTGTTTTAATCCAATAACACATTTCCACATGTTTTCTGTTCCTTACTTTGGAGTACTTATCACATTCATGTACAATAATAATAATAATAAAAAGAATAATTCTACACTGACTTGTTTTCATCCCAAGATATCATCTCAGCAACCTAATTAAAAAGTTCCTGCTTGCTTTAAACACTTTTTAGAACAACTTGCAATGACAATAAGATGATCTGATGGAAATTGTTAACTTAGCAGAACTTCACTGATAACAATCATCAAGCAGCTCCTACTTTTAATTGCGCATTAGAGTCAATATTAAAAAAAAAACTAAGGCAACGTAGGTCAACAGCACAGTGCACACAACAAAGACTGTTGTTAAATAAAATGTAAAGTATAAACTGTAGACATTGTTACATTGTATTGTATTAAAGCATGTAATTCATGCTCTATATCAGAACAATATTTTAAACTGTGTTTAGTTCATGTAAAGATTAAAGAAAGGGAATCCAAAAAAATCCCACTTAGTCGAGAAAAGTCTGAAGAATAGTAAAGACATCGGTTTTCTGCTTAGGCTGTAATTTGAAATAGAGTCACATAAATGTATTATGGAAAGCGATGTACTTTAACAGCACGGTGACGTAAAGAGAGAAAGCAGCCACGTTCTGCCCATTTAATGGTTTTACAGTGCAGATCCATTTAGGTGGAAACACCACGATAAATAAAGATGAATTAAAGTCGTTGATTTAACCAGATGGTTTTATCGTTTAGTGAGTTTGTTAAAACATGATTGCTGACAGCGTACCTAACATTTTCCAGCCTATTCTCAGGAAAAAACAAACAAACAAGAGTCGGTTAAATGACAATTAAAAGCGAAAACATTCACAAGGCTTCATAGTTTGTGAGCTTCCAGTCACTTTGCTTTCCCATCAATTCCATTTTAAGGGTCTTATCTCGGTTTAGGGGCATCACTCCCCGGCGCGCTGCACCCATGACACTGCGCATCTTGGTAACCACGTGGGCTGACGTCCGGCACTTGAAGACAAAGCCCCGGCTTACACAGAGCAGCACGCACTGTCTCTCCGTGCGTGGAAACAACGCTCACATAAAATAGGGAAATATGCAGCGAGCGTTGAGGAAATAAGAGGCTTTGAGTGAGTCAGATGTGACACGGGGCCGCTTGGTGCTCCCCACGGGAGGGGACAGGGCAGTGGGGGGGATACACGCTGCCAAGGGACAGGCAGGCATGCTTACTGACACGCAAATACGTGGATGGGCACGAAACAGGACAACCCACGAATTTACGGATCCCAAATTGGAAGGTGATCTATCTATCTATCTATGCTGCCTAATTCTGCTGCACCTCAACATGAGCTCCTCAGAAGTTCATTTAGTTGTAGCTCTGTAGGTGATGCGTCTGCCTGATCCAATGAGAAACATCTGTAACATCTGGCCCCCAGCGGCGAGTTACAAATGCGTAGTAACCACATGGTCACTTTATGGCAGCTCAAGAAAGTGACCATGTTTCGCCCTGCATATTATTATTATTATTATTATTATTATTAATAATTTATTTTTATTACTTTTTTTATATGATTATAGGTGTAAAAAAAGAACTGCTGTTGACAAGTGGTTGCTATGGGAAGGTGCTCAGGCTAATATTTTATAAATAACAATAATATCAAGAGTTTGTTCGCAAATCATTTCATTTCTCTACCGACACCCCATCTGAGCAATTTCGGTAATTTTTCTGAATGATATTTTCAAAGAGAATATCTGAAAGACAACAGCCTCGACAGATCCACGATTCTTCTAACACTGTAACAGTAATAACAACAAAATCCAGGTAATTATAACAGAATCTGAGCCCAACATAAGCTTCGCCTTGCTTTCATCTCGAATTTGTGTGGCTGGTAAAAACCGCCCAGTTGAAATGTAAACTGCCCTGCTGCTGCTGTCGCTCTGCGTGTCCAAATGAATCATTTGGAAAAAAAAAAGAAATGAAATGGGTGAATTAAGGTGAATATTATGTTCATTCTTTAAAAGTGAAACGTCTCACAAAATAAAACAAAAAATAAATAAAAAAAAAAACAGGAGAAAAAAGACACTTCCTTCTCACACACATTCATTTTCTTCCCTTTAAGACCCCTTTAAGACATTGAGGCTTACAGTAAATATTCTTTTCTCGCACTTTAAATAACAGTAAATTAATCATTTAATAATAATAATAATAATAATAATAATAATAATAATAATAATAATAATTTTCTTATTTTGCTACAATATATCTAAGGCACACATTTTAAAAACATGAGCTATGTATACATAGCCGGGGGCAAACATAACGTTGTAAACCTACTGTAAGATCTCTGTGTGTGTGTGTGTGTGTGTGTGTGTGTTGTGTGTGTGAGGAAGAGAGAGGGAAAGGGATAGAAAGAGAGGTAGAGAGATGTATTTTCTTTGCCCGCGGCGCCAACTGAACGTACAGTACGTTAATGCAGATTGACTCCCTCTCATCAGATGAACACGCCCCCCGGGTGCGTCACGTCCGACCACATATAAATACCGTGAGCCATCCAACCAAGGTAAGCCTTTAAGCTTTATTCCAGCCTATTTATTTCTAGCGTGCCAACCTTTTTTTCTTCATTGCTTTTTGAAATACATTAAAAATAATAAAAAAATAAAAATACCCGCAGTTTAATTTTGTTCTCGCTGCGTGAATTGAATGACATTTTCCTGGGTGGGCGAGAGGGAATTACAACAAATCCTTCTGAAATCTAACAAAAAATATAAATGTTATATACCAAAATGTTACGGAATGTAAAAAAAACATCACATAATAAGATTGCATTTCGTCGTCCTTAGCGCTCGGACAGGAGGAGAGCAACATCTCTGTCCATGGTGCTGAAATTAGCGAAATTATATTTGCTATTTGGATGATGGGAGACCAAAAAATACAAATAAAAAAATAATAATGAACAACGAGGGAACGTTTTGAGTTTGTTCAAAAAGCTTTAACACAATTGAACTCTATTTAGATAATATGCAATTGCCTGTTTGGGTTTTTGGAAAAGAAAAAAATACCATTGTTTTTTGTTGTTTCTGTTTTGTGCGTCCTTACTGTATTCAAATGAGGACCCAACCAAAACGCCTAAGGTGTCTATCTGTTAGCCTAAAGAAAAATGAAAAAAATTACTATTTCAATAAGTCTTTACTTTAGTATTCTTTTAGAGATACACTTGCTGTTCATTTTTAAGCTGGAAAAAAAAAGTTTTATTTTTAAAATATGATTTTAAAACGGGATATTTCTGCCACATTTTGACTATTTTAAGCTGGTTATACTGGTTGAAAAAGGAAAGGAAAAGCAAAGTGCAGCTCTCAAGTTCTATAAAAAACACATCTGACCGATTTTAATTTTTTTTAAAAAGTACTGAATTGTTTGTTTTGTGGGCAGCTGCATTCAATTTAAATTTACTGTACTGCAGCTAGCTGCCCAGTAATACCAATGCAATTACATCAGGCCTATACTTGTTGCATAGTTATAGAAGGAAAGAAAGAAAGAAAAGCAAACAAACAAACAAACAAAGAAAAAGAAAGAAACAAGGAAAGAAAGAACAAAAGAAAGAATGAACGAAATAAATATAAATAAATACATAAATAGCAATTTAAAAATTTACTTTTCAGTGTAACTTCCTTCAAACTGTGATTTATTTCTTAAATAATTTCCTTTTGTCTACCACCAAAAATATTTAAAAAGCAATAGACAAAGTAGTCACAAAACCTTAGTTTTTACTTAAGGTGTAACTGTAAGTATATGCATTAATGTTTATTGTGCAGAAATAATCATTTAAATTCATATTGTTACTGAAGCTAATTTTACATAGGGGGAAAAATGACATAAAAATTTTATTAGTACTTTTAAAAGTTAGTGGCTATACATATATATATATATATATATATATATATATATATATATATATATATATATATATATATATATATATATATAGGGTTAGGGTTAGGGTTATATATAAATTTTATATATATATATATATATATATATATATATATATAAATTTTTTCAGCTTCGATGGTCTTATCAATTAATTTCACACGGTTGCTTCGGATAACATTTTCCCACAAACAAGGTACTTACAAAAGAAAAAAAGAAAGAAAGAGAGAAAGAAAGAAAGAAAGAACAGGAGGGTAAAAAGAAAAAAAAGAAAGAAAAAAAATCGTCCGGTAATAGAAAGAAAAAAAGTCAACATCAAGTTCAACAGCGTGCTGGTGCTCATTATCATCACAATGCTGTCTGGGAGCACACACAGGTCTTCTTAACAAGGGGCCCTGGCGTCAAGTCCCTCCACCTCCCAGCCGAGGGGACATTTTCCCAGGCTCTGCTAACAATCACGCAACTGTTTGCTTTCTAAGCGCCGCGCAGCTCCGGGGCCACGCAGCTCAGCACCGCCTCAGCTGCGCTCAAGGTGGGACGGAACAGCCGGGCTGCCACTCATCAGTCCGGGCCTCAGGACACCTGACCTGTCGCCCCTTTAGCCCACAGGAAACTATTATTATTATTATTATTATTAGGCTATTATTATTATTATTATTATTGTCGGACAAATTGAGTTCATTTTTAACAAGACTTACGTGAGGAAATACTTACGAGCCAAAGAAATAAATCCCGCATCTCCGGTTGAAGTCCGTTCAGAATTTTAAGGCACGTTTCTACGGGTGGATCTCTCAGTCAGGAGTAACCTTGCATTACCAAAGCCCCAAAAGTCCAGGGGGGGCAAAACCCCAGTGACACGCGATCTTCATAGCGGTACAAGCGGATCCCATGCAGAAATTACAAAAAAAGTTTAAAATCGAGAGAAAATAAACATGCAGCCACCACTTCACTGTCTCAGCATCTCCTCACTACCCTTGGATGACAGAATAGAGGAAGCTGCCGGGTCGTTGGTCCCCTCCTCTCTCTCTCTCTCTCTCTCTCTCTCTCTCTCTCTCTCTCTCTCTCTCTCTCTCTCTCTCTCTCTCTCTCTCTTTCACTCAAAGCGGCCGCAGTCCCACGATGTTCCTGCTCGACCCGTGCAGCAACGCAGCAGCGACACAGTTATTCCCGGACCACCGTGAGTCCCCACGGTTGGAGTCGGACCTCCGTGTCCTCGCGTGGTTTCCAGCATCTGACAGACGTGCTGCGCCACGTGCAGCCCTCTTTCTGCGTGGCAGTGACGGGACGCAGAGAGAGAGAGACAGAGAGAGAGAGACAGAGAGACAGAGAGAGACGTGGAGGACAAAGCACCGGGACTCCTTTTCTTGTTTTTTTTTCTTCAGACACACATGCATGCCAACTCACATCCGTACTCCCCACCCCCCCTTTTTTTTATCCTACGTGGTAGGGAGGGAATCAAGAATCTCCACACTTTGATGAAGAGGCGCACTTTCGCAGATGGGGCTTATGTGCTACAAAAACGAAGCCCTCACATCTCATCCTGTATCCTCTTTCTTCATAGCAAAAACATCCAAATGGCAACACACGCAGACCAAAAAAAAAAAAAAAAACAACAAAAAACACCACGCCACCTTGAATGAGCGGTCCCCACACCTGCATGCGTGATGCATGTCTCTTCTCTGAGGCACCTGTGCCAGCGTCGTATAAGAGAGAAAGGAGGAGAGAGCGAATGAGAACGCCTCCAGCAGCAGCAGCAGCAGCAAAGCGGCTGCGCGTTTCAACGCTGTACAGTTCCCGTGTAGCTATGAGCGCGAACCGCAGGAAGGATGCGCCGCTATCGAGCAATCCGAAGCGGAGAGGGTTCAATGCGGAGCCCGCACCGGCGGTGTGCGCGGGGCCGATGTCGCAGCGGCAAAACCTCGGCAGCGGCCAGCAGATGCCGATGCCTCCCACACCGAGCTCCAGTGGGTCACGCTGCTTTACGTGGTGCGACGTAACCAAGCAGGACGCACAGCGGGCACTCACGTCTGAATCTCGACTGTAGAGAGAGGTGCTAAAAATGACACCGAATTACGCAATTATGTTCCAAAAATCGGCGTTCGGGCTGTTGGCGTGTTTAGAATAGGCAAAGAAAGCAGCGTGAATGCGTCGTAAAAAGAAGAAGAAAAGAGAGAGAGGGAGGGGGGGGGGGAAGAAAAGCAGGTGCGCCACTAAAAATTTGACGTGTTAAGCTGCGTGCTGACGTAAGGGATAGCGCGTGCGCCGGGACATGTTATTCCAAATGTGTTACTCAAAGAGTTAGTATGTGTGTGGGATACGCGTAACACTGAGGGGCTGGCACATTAAATCTGTTGGCATCTTATAATAATGTCTTAGTTTCTGCAACACTATTTGAAAGAACAAATTAAATGTTTAAAGAACAGATTAAATGTTGGGTTTCTCTCTCTCTGTCTGTCTCCCTCTCTCTTTCAAATTTGGAGGTTAAAATAAAGAATCTACACAGGGACACTTCCAGATAGTTGTTAGTTATAGTGTGCCATCATCAGAGCTTCAAGAGTGTTCTGCTTCCTTATCCGGAGTAAGGAAGCAGAACATCAAAAAAGTCGATTGAAATCAAAATAAATAAATGTCCCGTAACTCAGATTTCTTTCTTCTTCTTTTTTTTAATGACGTAGGTAAAGCTTGGGTATGCCCTGCAGCCTTCCTCACTCTGCACCTCCTTGTGCCACTGAATTCAGAACAGCTTTTCTTGTCTCTCTCCAATAGCCCTAAGCATTCATTAGTCTTCAGTAGTTCTCCCTTAAAAATGAGTCAATACATATTTCAATATGCACAGACAAAACAACAAAGAGGATCTCAGATTGAAAAAGATTTGCTTTGTCTTTTCAAGAAAAAAAAAAGAAAGAAAAGAAATCTAATTGAAATGTTTTTATTCTCTATCTCTTCATATAAAGGTCGAAGTTTGTTAATTCACAGAGAAAACAAATAATAATTTTTAACTATTAATGTACATATAGATCATGATGATGAATACTAATGTAAACATCGACGTATATTTTCCGAGCTGGAGGCCTTTAGGAGGCGTTTTTGCCAAGCACCTTCTGGGCAGTAACGTCAATCTTTAATGTAAAACTACGACACCTACTGGCAGAGATGTGGTAGTGCGGAAAATCTTAGGCCTGCACAGATAAAATGCCCGGCCTGGAGCTACAGCACGTTAAAAAAGATAAAAAATTAAATAAAAATAATTACACTAAGCGCCAAAAAATAACGACGCATTAATAATGACGCAATGTAAATAAAGCATCCAAATGAAGGCTTTTAAATGTTTTAAAACAAGGCATTGCTGCAGGCAAAGTGACTGTGTGTGAACGGAAAACACGGCCTGACGTTGTTGCTTTCATTAATGTTTATAAACTGAAACGCTTTTTATTCTACTAAATTTGTTTGAAAATTAATCTGATTTATCATCCCAAACCGGCCTGTCTCTAAAAGACTACGAGTTCAAATAAAATTTGTCTGAATTAGGTGGGGGTTTGAACAGGATAATATCTATATATGTCTATAACTAATCCATAGCAGCCGTTTGGGTTTTATGAAATTAGTTTCGTTTGTTTTTGGTTCTGTGATTTATTTAAAAAAAAAAAAAAAAAAAAAAAAAAAAAAAAAAATAATAATAATAATAATAATAATAATAATAATAATAATGCAACAAAATTGAATATATTTTTTTCCATTATATTCATTACATTACTTCAGACTTGTACAACTACTAACATGACAAAGAGCTCGACTGAAATCTTAATGAAATTGTTATGAACGTTATATCGCGAGATTATACCGTTCAACGTTGACACGTGTGGCTGACTAAAGTCTGAAACTTATTTATCTTTGTTTGAAATGTTATATTTATGGAGAGCAAATCCAGCAACAAACGTGCGTTTTGGACTGACAGTTCACTCAAAGCTTAAAAACGACAGTTTTCCAGAAATGTAACATTTCTTCTGTGGAAATCGCAATCTTGAAGAAATACATTACACAATGTAATGCTGCATTTTTGCATACGTACGCGTGTAAATATTAAAATGCCTCCTTATCTCTTATTTGTTGCATAAAGACGATTTTGTAACAAATCTGCTTCAAAAGGAGCGCTGTTTATTCTTTGAGAACATATTTCAAGATTTCAGAATAAAAATGTTGCATTTTCATGTTTAATTCACTAGAATTAATTAAATACATTTATAATATGCAGATTTTGCTGAATTTGATGTTACAATAAATTTAACTTTAGTGAATTTGTACTTGAATAATAATAATAATAATAATAATAATAATAATAATAATAATAATATGCACATTGTGAAATAAAATGTAAAAGTATGGCATTATTATTCTTTTCTACATTTGGATGATAAATAAGACATAACATAGCAAACAACAATAGAAGATGTGTCATACATAAATCTTAAGATTCTAATCTTCCTCATCAGAAAATTAATCTACTTTGTTTTCTGCAAGAATTTATTCTTGTTCCGCTTAAATCGCCACCATCATCTATGACCTAAGTGAGCCCTGTTGGCCAATAACTGACCAAATCAAGTAACCACTTTTGGGAATTGTAGCGACCGATCTTCAAAGAGGTCTGGCCCAACACAGGGGCACGAAGATGTCAAAGGTCAGGCACGAGAAACCAACAGGGTGCCAATATTTGTCCCTCCCTCTGTTCTGCTCCCAAATCAGAACCCTTATTGAAATTATTGAACGAGAGTAGTAAAACCAGAGGGGGGAGAAAAGCTTGTGAATGGCATTTAAATAACCATATGACTCAACTGTCTCCACAACATGAGGCAGCAGCAGTTTTCTGTTTTAGATCTTTAAGACCAAACAGTGTGGGTCAAATCTTCCTCTGTTAGGGTCACCTGAAAACCCTGAAGGCATCGAAGACCAGATCAATCCCCCTCAATGTCAAAAGTTACAAGATGAGAGCATCTCGTTGGATCCACATAAAGTTGTTGTCATTAAACACACCAAAGCTGCAGGAACAAGTGTTTTAAAACTTCAGTTTAAACCATCGCAATGTTTCACACCAGCCAGTAGGGGAGGAAAAAAATTGTAGTAATCCCAGTTTAATGTTCAAGCAATTTAAACAAAGCAACTCCAGAGCTTACCCACAGTTCAGCTGCAGCTCCTGGCTCTTTGTTGGTCTTGTCTGCAGAGGAGATGCTGGCCCATTCCCGGCCATGTGAAGACAGATTGATGGCCTCCCCGCTCTCCTGGTTTAATTGGGAACAGGCTGAAATTTATGCTAATGCGATGACATCAGTCCCGCCAGCCTCCTCTCTAAATAAAAGAGCGGAGCAAAAAAAAAAAAAAAAAAAAAGGGGGGTGTGTAGGGGGGTAAAGTCTTTTCCCAGCCAGTTCCGTCGGTCGATCAAGTTCAAGCGCGCCGCCGGTCGCGCCGCTTTTGTCATTTAAATGCGTGACCGCGCTTATCAAATTAACGCAAAGGGAGAAAACGGGGAAACCTGGGGGGCGGACGTAGGCACGTGAGCATATCCATGCATCTGGTTTGGTTATTTTTATTGGTGAAACGTCTGTGTAACAAAAAAGGGTTTATGCACCTTGTTTAGGTTTTGAATTACAACCGGACCAGATTTGTTTTGCAACTGTCCACCTTTCTGACAAAACAAGATCCCTGCAGCTGAATGACATACTGAGGGCTCCCTGGTTTTTCCAAATGCACAAATTGTGTGAGGACATAAGCAACAGCTTAAAGGACCACAGCGGAGTCGAACTGAGCCTTAGTGGATGCGAGGCCACTTCATGATGCGTCATGACGGGCCTAATCTTGGGTTAAAAAAAAAAAAAAAAAAAAAAAAAAAAGTGCAGTTGCTTCCGAATAGGATTAACATCCAAAACTCCCTCCAAAAAATAAATAAATAAAACTTTGTGCAAAGCACAACTGAAAGACATCTACCATCCTTCTTTCTTTCTTTCTTTCTTTCTTTCTTTCTTTCTTTCTTTCTTTCTTTCTTTCTTTCTTTCTTTCTTTCTTTCTTTCTTTCTTTCTTTCTTTCTTTCCTTCTTCCCTTCTTTCTTTCTTTATTTCCTTTAGAGTCCTGGCTCAGTAAGTAGGAAACTTAACCCCAAGTTGCCTTCTGATCTGTGTATAAATGTGTGTGTGGTTGTGAGTGTAAATGGGTGAATGTGACTCTACTAAAACGCTGAAAATGATGGAAAAAGTTCAGACCTTTTCTTTCTTTCTTTCTTTCTTTCTTTCTTTCTTTCTTTCTTTCTTTCTTTCTTTCTTTCTTTCTTTCTTTCTTTCTTTCTTTCTTTCTCTCTTTCTTTTCCCAGTCGAAGAACCCCCTGGATCATGCTGCCCATGATATAACCTACATCGAAACCAGCACTGACTCTCCATAAAAGAAAGCCAAGTCTGTATAGGCATCAAACATAAAAACGTTGACCAAAGACTTCATAGTCATATATATCCAATGTTTGATATAGTGTTGTATTGAGTAGAAATTTTGCTGTCTAAATGAAAATTTCAACACGTGTTAATGTCAACCAGGTGGGTTGGCTGAGGCCTTTCTACATGGAATCTGCTTGTTCTGCTGATGTGTATCTATATGTATTTTTCCTCCCAGCGTCCAAACAGCAACAACTGGATATCGGCACCAGATTCCTCTGCGAACCCGATGGACATAGAAAATGAACCGATGTATAAAAATTATTCATTTTCTGTATTTGTTCTGTGGACACTGCAGGGATTAATGAGGTATCATGCTGAACGACAATGTATCGCCTACTCAGTCTCTTTCCATGCACTTCCTTGTTTCCCTTATCCTACCATGAGCCTGCTAATTAACAGTCATGAGTTGTACTGTTTTAAAAAATCCCTGTGACAAAACAGATCTGGTCCTCCTTAGCTTGTTCCCACAGTTCTTCCTCTCTCTCTTACACACACACACACACACGCACACACCCCCACACACACACACACATTACAGAAGATGCAGCAGTTAGGACTGAGACAAAAACAGAAAAAAGCGGGTAAAATTAGGGCAGATGATAGGGGGGACAATAAGCACAGAGGGGAAGGGGCAGTTTCCTTTGACAGGCCACCACTGCAGTATTTGCATATATTCAAATCAAGGGGTGAATGCCATGCGTGGGGGGTTGTCAAAGACGAGCCAATGGGAGGGCAGCGTCCCTGCTGCCGGCCCAGAGACTGCCGCCAGTCTTCCAGCAGCACCCTGGGAGCAACCCAGGGAAGTGGTGTGGGAACCAAGAGGCCCCCGGAGCTGGACAGAGGGCGGGGAGCCACTTGTAGCCCGTGATGGATTTGCATTTTATTTGTGTCCATTTTGCTCAATAATTTCTACCCCTGCTCTTCAGCCACAGATGGCGGACATGATAGAAGGATTAGCATTTGTGTCAAAGATGATAATGATGGAAGTGTTTTTTGTTTTTGTTTTTTACCCAGACAGATTTTTCATCCTTTTGTTTGACTGGCACAGTAATGTCGGACATGATGGACAAACCTTAATAACATCCAAAAGATTTTTGGATCATTTTGTTGTCGATTCTTGCTTCAAAAGTGTGTTTTATATATTTTAAGCGTTAAACTGTTCTGGTTGATTTCAGCAACTCACAATGTGCATAATGGATGTTGAGTTAGACAAAAAAAAAAGAAAAAAAAAAAAAAAAAGAAACAGCAACTGGTTTTCTAAGGACAGCGTTTTGCAAAAGCATTCATGTAGCTATGCCATCTTTTCGCTCTACATTGCCCGTGTTAGTTCTATCTACGTTTCACTGAACTCTGGCCTGCTTTGCTATCGCCTCTAAAGAAAAGCATCCCTAGAGGATGATGCAACCATCGCCATATTGAGTTAATGGACATGTTCAGTGTTAGTTTTCCTCCGCATATGGTTTGCACAAGGGGAAAAAAAATTAAATCAGATCTCATCTGGCATTCATAGCATCCTTTTCCACATACTTGATGTGTCACTGGTATTATTTGTGGTTTGTAAAGAGGTTATTCTCTGGCTTTCTTTCAATGCCACAGTCTGCTTCTCTGAATAATGCTTTTCCATGTCAACTCTGTCAGTTTAGTCTTAATGTGTACATTTTGTGCCAAACTCTTTCCACTTTTAGATGATGGTTTGAACAGCAGCATGTGAAATGTTCAAATTTTGAGATCACAACTCGACCTTGTTTTAAACCTTTCCATAGCTTTACCTCTGACCTCGTGGTCAGAGGTAACGATGGGTCACCCTTATCCCTAATGGGGTCAGAGTTGCTGGTGCCCATCTCCAGCTGCGTTCCGGGCGAGAGGCGGGGTTCACCCTGGACAGGTCGCCAGTCTGTCACAGGGCAACAAAGAAACAAACAACCATGCACACAAACACCTAGGGAGAATTTGGAAAGACCAATTAACCTGACAGTCATGTTTTTGGACTGTAGGAGGAAGCCAGAGTACCCGGAAAAAACCCACGCATGCACAGGGAGAACATGCAAACTGCGTGCAGAATCGAACACAGGACCTCCTGGCTGCAAGGCAACAGTGCTACCAACTGCACCACTGTGCAGCCCTATAAGCTGACCAAGTACTGCAAAATGATCAGTTTCTCTGATTTGACCTTTTATAGGTTTATGTTTGAGTAAAATGAACATTGTTCTTTTATTCTATGAACTACTGACAACATGTCTCTGAAATTACAAGCAAAAACTTAGTATTTATTTTCAGAAAATGGGAAATGGTCAAAATACCAAAAGAAAAAGATGCAACATTTTAAAACCTCAAATAATGCAAAGAAAACAAGTTCATATTAATTTGGAAATAACAATACTGATATTTTAACTCAGGAAGAGTTCAGAAATCAATATTTGTGGGGATAACCATGAGGTTTTCAATGGGGTTCAGTGCAATGGGCTCTTCATTTTTTCCAGAGCTGCATTTCCAGAGGTTTTCCTACCAGAAGTATAGCATGAATCTCCATCTCATCAAATTCCTAATCCTCTCTGAAATGTCACACTCTCGTGAGCAACCTATAAAGGATCAGATGTTTTCTTTTTAACAGAGAGGGAGTCGCCAATTAGCCAAAACTGAGAATCAAAGCCACAGTGGAAGACCGCTTCAATAACACACCCAGGCTCACATCCTAAACACAGATTTGAATCTTGTTGGTCTAAGAGGTTTAGAAGCAGATACTTTTCGCTGTTGGTGGCATATGGGGATGAGCTGACATTTGAATGCTTGTACAGGCTGTGGCTGCGTCATTCAGTCATTAACACTGACCAAGCTGCACCTGAGCAAGGCATCTGTGCACCCCGAGCTTTTGCCACGGATTGCCGTCTAAACACGGCGCACATATGTTAGTGGATTTTAGGGTGCAGAAAAACATGCGGGCGGATTAAGAGGCAACAAAGACGTTGACTTGGTGTATAATGTGCACCAAGCTGAAAGCTTTCTGAGTTTTATCCTTTAAAGTGGAAAAGAATGCTCTAGTGCACAATTACATCACACAATTATCCCTGTTGAGTAGTGTTTTAGTGCCAAAGCAGAGAGGAAGAGGAGCATATCTGAGACCTTAAGCTTCCCCATTTGCATATTGTTTGTTTTCATGCAGTGAAATGTTAAGATGCATGATGGAGAAGCATGAGACCTGGGGATTATCATTAGGAGGATCACGAAGATGCATTCAGGGGTATGCTGAGGAACAACAAGGGGATCAAACTTTACATTTTGAAAAGATTTGATAGGGTGAAGCGTGATGGTAAATTAAAACTGCTAAGAGGTTTTCCTTGTTTGTGACGGTTTTCTCCACATTTTCCACAGATTTTGTATGTATGGTGGTCAACGTGTTAAGAGAGAAGTGCAGCAATTATTAGCAAAATCTTCACAAGCTGTTGAAAATTCTTCAAAGAATTTTATTCTTTATATTATTATTCAAACATAAAAAAACATTTTGCAATTTATTCTTACGACATTATTTAACTAAATTTAGTACATTTTCTAGAATACAGGACACAAATTAAAAATAAAATCTTTCATTTTTTTATATTAAAGTTTTTTCATTTTAAAACCTTTTCTTAATGCAACATCTTGTTGCATTAAGAAAAGGTAAGTATTTCAGTGTATCTTATCTGAATTTAGATGGTATGTTTATGCAAACTTACTACTTACTTGGGGTTTATTGGCTTGCTCAAGGGCACACCAATGCACGACAGGAGGAAGCTGGACTCAAAGCCACAGCTTTTGGATTCTAAGACAACTATGCTGTGGGGTGAAGGTGGATCAGGAGTTTGTCCTGTGGGTTGCCAGTTCGAACCCCAGATGAATCTCTCTCAGTTGATGTGAATCTCATGTTGACCAACTTAAAGACAAAATGCTCTATCAAGCCTAAACATTTTTCATGTAGTCAAACTTGAGGTTTTAAAACTCATTTCTACAAAGGACTATACATTTTCTCTTTCATTAAAATATGATTCTCTGATGGAGTTGAGAGATGATTCACTCTTTTTTTAAGAGGAAGTCTTTAAGAACCTGCTATTGCTACTAAATAAGGACTTAAGTATGATAATAGCAAATTTTTCCTATATATATATATATATATATATATATATATATATATATATATATATAGATAGATAGATAGATAGATAGATAGATAGATAGATAGATAGATAGATAACTAGATAGATAAAAATATAAATATGTTATAACAGATCAGAAACCCAAAACTATTCATATTTCTGGAAAACTGAGAGGCAAAAAAACAAACAAACAAAAAACAACACGGCTTTAAGCATTCCTCTGGTGCCTTCCAGAACATCGGAAAATTTATCTTTTGCATCGGATGTTTATGTTTCCGACGCATTACTATTATTTTTGTGAAAACGTCAATGTTAGTAGCACGGATAATATAATTTTAAGTTAGACTAAATTCTGAAACCCCAAACAGTAACATACACTGACATATTAAAAATACATAATTAATTTAGAAAATGTTGTGTCGTGAAAAATAATTTATTAGCAGGACAGCAGATGGAAAAAGCTTCAAAAACATGAAAAAACAAACAAACAAACAAAAAAAAACCCCAAAAAACTTGAAACTGATTATTTTCGTGTTTCTTCTTTCTTCAATCGTTAGAATTTACTTAACATTACTGAAGCACCTGAAGCCAACTCGGAACCCGCTTCTACATCCGGGGCATTCAGTAGTTTCACATGTAGGTCGGTTCAGCTGCCACAGAGTGTCCTGGTACAGAAGCTCCTGGTGCTACTCTGGTGTTTACATCCACATTTGACAGACATTATGGTAAATATATACATATTAACTCAACAGTCTGTATTCGTCTGGCTAACAGGCTCGCTCTATGGACTTCTAGCAAGCATTTAGCTAAAGCTAAATGCGGCTGGCAGCAGGCTGACAGGTGCTGGCGTTTTGGCTAAATTTAGCCGGACAGACATTTGCTGAGTTTCATTCATTCTTCCTGGGGCTTTCAGCTAACATATATACTTTAATTTATTACGTTTTCATCGAACGTTTTTCACTCTTTGCGAGTGCTTTCTTCAAGTCGGAGTATCTCTTGTTTTCTGGCCACTTTTTACTTTTTTGGGGAGGGGGGGGGGTCATTTATGTTTAGTTTCTGTGCAGTCACAAATTTAGCCATTCGAGCAAAATAAATAAATACATAAATATTAAGATTCAAACTTACTGTGAGTAATATACCTAACTACGGTTGTTAAAATGAGCTTCATTCCTCTGCCAGGCACTAATGGGGATTCAGCTGGTGGTCAGCCTGCTGGCCGCCAGCATCATGCAGAGGATGGCCCCACACTGCTCCTTTGCACGATGGCTCGTCTGCAACGGCAGGTGACGTCACACTCAAGCGTCAGCTTGTGCGTGATGTGGACCGCACTAACTAACACCTGTGTTTTCTCCCAGTTTGTTCCGATTCAAACACCCATCAGAGGGAGAGTTGTTCGCGTTGGCAGGAAAACAGATGCCCAAGCAGAACAGGAGAGACAGGTGAGTGTTTGTTTTATTTTTGCTGATAAACCCAGCTTACATTTATCTTGAGAGTTTGCTCATGAGTTGGTTTTCTCCAAATTTGCCCTCTCTGTGTGTGTTTTGTTGTTGTTGTTTTTTTTCTAAGGAGACAGAATGGCGAGAACAAGCCTCTCACGGTGCCCAAAGACATTGACCTTCACCTGGAGAAAGCGCCGGTCAGCGTGATGGACGCTCTTGGTAAAACAAGGCACTCCTCTGTGTGGATTGCAAATATTATTAGTCTAAACTCAGTTGGTAACCGCCAACCTATAGATTCTGTGAAATAATCAGAGCCTTTTTGTTTTACCATTTCTGTTTGCAGTCCTGCGGTTTTTCCTGGAGTACCAGTGGCTTGTGGATTTTGCCGTCTATGCCATGGGCGTCTTCCTGTTTACTGAGTGTTATTATAGTGTGGTAGACGCCAGTAAAGAGGTCAACATCGGAGCCATCTGGTGTGTCCTAACGGTTGTGTTTGGACTGTATCCTTCTGATTTTGTCTTAAAGCTACAGGTGCATTTTAGCAGTGATGGGATAGCAGAGGCAACAAATGATCATGTCACATTTGTGTCATTAGATTACATTTATATCAAAATAATAGACGGAGCAAAGATGGTGTATTAAAAATAACTTCTGTTCGTCCTTCTGTCCAGTATCTGCACTTCTTTCAATTAATCCATAAAACATCTGTTTTGTTTTCCATCCATCCATTCACTCAATCAGTTGTTGATCTGATTGAGATCAACAACTGATTGATTAAATCCGTATGTCAGAATATATTAAATATCTGCAAGAAATTTAAAATTAGCCAAAAATGTCTGAGAACTTCAGAAGGTTGCATTATAAAACATTAAAATAAAATATATTCAGGACCTTTAACCTGCTCTTTATGGTGTTTGTCGTTGTTTGCTTCCCATTAGCTCTCAGCCTCCTACCGGTCACTCCTCCTTAACCCGTCGTTTTTCAGAAAGGCCCTTCACACACTGATGAGTCACTACTTTCGCTCGGAGGAGGGCGGCGAGCGCTCCGTGTGCCTCGCCTTCGGCTTCCTGTCTCTGCTGGTGGCGATGCTGGTTCTGGTGGTCCGAGAGGACTACCTGGAGTTCGGCCTGGAGCCCGGCTTCTCCAGCCTGTTCGACAACTTGGAGACGTTCGCCAAGCATCAGGGTTACGCCGATTGGTCGTAAGTAGTGGACGTGGACTTAGCGAGGCGCGCTCGCTTCAGGAGATGCCGTCGTGCTGATTTTTGCGGCTGTTTGGACAACAGGATTCCGGTGACGAAGCTGACTGTGAAGCTGGGCCTGGCTGCTGTCTGCGCTTACATCGGCTCCCTCCTGGCCTTCCCCGGACTCAGGCTGGCTCAGACTCATCTCGATGCTGTACAGATGAACTCTGACCGACCTCTCATTCAGTAAGAATTCTTAGAGGGAGGGGGGGGAAAAAAAACTGTAATCCCGTCTTTTTCCAACACATTTACCATTGTGTTTGTATCTCTCTGATTGCTCTGCAGGATTCTGTTGCACATGAGTTTCTTATCTCCCGTCGTCGTGTTGGTTTTGTGGGTAAAACCCATCGCTAGAGACTTTTTGGCCAACGCGCCCATGGGAAAGACTTCTGTCACCCTGTAAGTGTACTTCTTTTTACTCCACTAACTGTTTAACCTTAGTATAAATAAAGCTGGGAAGTTGTGGGCAGGAAGAAACCTCGCGGTTTGTCTCCGGCAGGGTGAGCAGCGCAGCGTTCGACAGCATGCGTCTGTGGACCATCGTGGCTCTGTGCGCGCTGCGTCTGGCGCTGACCCGGTACCACCTGCAGGCCTACCTCAACCTGGCTCAGAAGTGGGTGGAGCAGATGAAGAAGGAGGCGGGACGAATCGCTGCCATCGATATCCAGCGGAAGGTCAGGCTCATTTTCTTTTTTTTTTTTTGTGAAAAGAGAAAAGAGAATTTTTTTGCATAAGAATAATAAGATTTTAATCGCTGTCACAGAGAAACCTTTGAACTTATCCCACTTTCTGTCAGGTCACGCGTGTGTTTTGCTACCTAACGGTGGTTACGCTTCAGTATTTGGTTCCTACTCTGCTCATCCTCTACTCCACGTTGGCACTCAAGGTGCTGGGTGAGTGGAGTACTGGGAAAGTACATTTTCTGGAGAAACCCTGATCAGGAAACCTTGGATGCTAAGCGTCATGACTTTATGCTTTTGTAGGGAACTTCTCCTGGGGTTTTGATGTGGAGGAGACACCGGGTGTGACGCCAGCGCTGGTGCTCCCCACAGCAGCACCCGTGCCGTCTGGCGGCCTCGACGAGGACGAGGACGGGATGGAAGACATGGAGGAGGACATCCAGGCCACGGTGGCACGCCTGTCAGAGACGTTCGCCGCGCTGCGCTCCGTCCTCACTCCACTTTTTCTCCGCGGCCTCTTCGCTTTCCTCACTTGGTGGGTCGCCGCCTGCCAAGTGATCAGCTCTCTGTTTGGCATCTACTTCCACCAGTACCTGATGCAGAACTGAGGAAACCTGAGCGCCGGATGCACGCAAATCATTTCTGACTCGCTGCACGAGACGCTGCTGGAAGGATGATGGACACAGGGACACAATAGTGGATGACCACAGACTGACACTGAGTTTGGTTGGAAGAGGTCAACCAGCAGGCCTCTGGCATCAGTGACACAAATATAGAGAAAGAACCGTGACTTGTTTCACAAAACGAGTTCAGCTTTTATCAATTTGTACGACTTCACTTGGTCATATCATGGAAGCAGCATTTTTAGCAAAGGATGAATAACCGAGAATAGATCTATGTTTCCTTTTCGGTTCAGATCTAACTTCACTTTACAACTTTAAAGGTATTCATTTCTGTTTTTTTTTATTCTCACGCTAGATCATGGGTGTCAAACTCCAGTCCTCAAGGGCTGCTGTCCATTTCCAAAAACATACTCGTCCCCTTAGTGAAAGGGCAACTTAACTTTTATAAATAATCCTGGGAATGAAGGAGTCACAGTTAATTTTTAACATTTTAAAGCAAAACTGCAAACTCTTCCAGAGAGAAAAGAAGTTTCTTCAGTAAAGAAAAAGCCAGCTTGAGGCACATGATGAACAATAACTTCTAATGCCAATAATGGTCTGAGAAAGAACAAACAAAACAAACAAAAAAAAAACATTGGCACTGATGGTGTCATCCTGCTATGGAAATTCTTTGCAGATTTTATATAAAAACATTTCTGTTGCCTTTATACTAAACAATTTCTTTATTCTCTCATCATGTTTGATCCAAGTTTCTGAGGAGCCACACTTACATCAGTCACAGTTACATGTATTACAAAGGCGTATTGTTTGAACCACTCATCTGTGCATCAAGAAGGCAAAAAATATTTTATTCTCTAGATTTGATTATAACTCGCAATGCATCACTTTGTCTGTGCTACCAGTTCCAGTAGCATGGTGATAATAATCTCTTTGGTTTGCCTTGACTCCAGCTTTTTGAGTTTAGCAGAAACTTGTCTTGGAAACAGATTTTTTTTTTTCCAGTTCATGAATATAACTCAATTGAAAGTTGCTGTATTTGCCTACACAAGCAAGACACAGCATTAGTTATTCTTAAATGATTGTGTGTGTTTTTTTTATTTGTTATTATTATTTTGTTGTTACTCACGATGCTCTGTGAAAACATAACCTTCTTTTTAGTAGCGTGTCAGTTTTCAGTCCCTTTTCTTGCTGTTGCTGCTCTAAATCGCCTCAAAACATATATTTTTTTACTTTAAAACAGGAAATTATGGAGCATGTACTCATGGTGATCTGCAGCTATTGAGTGTCTGCTAACACCTTGGCTGTTAACTTTCCATTCATTTTGTTGTGCAGACCTCCAATCCTTAGCTTCAGTCTAAAAGCATCTTCTGCAGCTTTTGCCATGCATCTGTATCAGTGTAATGTGAGCCGTCTGCTGTTTAATGCTGCATTTATATAACATGTAAAGGTACCAGTGCAGGTTTTTGTGCCTCCTCCCAGAGCTGGAAGAGGATATATTTAGTGTGAGGGGACTCTGTTTCCCTTTAAAGAACCGATTTAAGAGTGCTAAACAATTTCTTTTTTGTTTTTTTTCTTTGCAGTTTTCTTTGTTTTGTTTTTTATGTAGAAGAGTTCAGACAGAATTCATCAAGAAGCTGTAGTTGAAAGTGTCTGAAAGCCAAACACTGAAGAGTTATTTTGTTGTGACCTAAGTGCCTGGGAGCGTCAGGGATTGTTAGTTTCCCTGAAACTCCCTCTGTCCTTGTTTGTTTTGTATTTATTAAAATCATCTTAATCACATTTTTGTTTTTATATATATACATATATATTCACAAAAGCAGATATGGTATTTTCCCATGCGAGACAGCTAAAACATTACGTTTTATTTATTGTGCGTCACCTCATGTTGTAAGTAATGTAGGAATTTAGCAGATTCTGACGTTTTGATCTTTTTTTTTTTTTTTTTTTTTTTTTTTAGAAAATCATTATGCTGTGAAGTTTTTACTGAGATAATTTCAGTTTTTGAATGCATGGTGTGATGTATCTTAAGAGTTTTTTTGTGTGTGTGCGCAGCCTAATTAAAGACAACTTTCTGATTTTATGCGTTTTAGACTTTCTCACTTTGTTGTGTTTTTGGGAGATTTCTGATACATTTCTTTTGTTGAAGTAGCACTCCACTGATCATTAGCAGAAGCATGTGGCTGCATACGTAGGTGTTTTACTCAGGGGTGTTGGATCAGAGAGGCATCTAAAAGCTGCAGGTCGCCAGCTCTGGAGGCTCCTGACCTTTGACCCTGGCCTCCAGAGAGGATCATACTACAAGCAGTGGTGATAGCTGTGAACCCGATGGGCCTGAACAGTCCGGAAAAATCAAGTTTGCCGCTGCTCAACTTAACCGTGACAAAAAATAGTCCCTGTTAGGACGGTGGGATGTGCCTCTTCAAACCCCTCAGCTGTTTTAATACTTTGTAAATTAAACACAATTTTGTTAGGATTTCAGGTGACAGACCAAACTTAAGTTGAACATAAAATTGCAGTACATGTAAAGTGGAAGTAAAACCATGGATTTCCAAGGGGGGTTTTGTGTTTTGTGGTGGGGGTGATGTGTTAGTTTTCCTCATCCCAGGCCCCGTCGAGTGACGTTCATCCTGACTGACCTGTCTGCTCTGCTCCTGTGTCTTCATGATGCTTGTTCTGCAATGTTCTCAACATTTTCATTCATTTATGCAAAAGAAGGCAATCAATTAGTGGCATCAGAGAAAAGGAGACTAATGCACACCACAATTTTGAAACTTCTATAAAGTTTTGGGATGTGAAAAAGGAAAATGTACCCTGACTGTATTTTCTTAGAATGTCTTAAATCTGACATCATTTTCTGATAATTGCGCTTTATTTTCCATTCTTATTTTTTTAAAAATAAAAAATTACAAATGTCCCATGTCAGCAGTCAGGAGAGGAAATTTGAGTTGCAGTTTAATAAAATAAAATATCACATTTATAATGAATCGACATGGGAACTCGGGGAGAGTTTGTGGAAGGTGACTCCGTTCCCTCGCTGGTGTCTGTGCAGGAGGCCTCGGGTCACTTCAGACCGCTCTGCGGCTCCTCAACCAACCACTGCTGGCTACGGTTGCTATAGTGATTTCCTATGTATGTCTGTGCAGGGGACCCAGACATCCCCTACAGACTGGGCAGAGGCAGTCCTCAGGGGAGCAGACCAGACATGACCCCGGTGAAAGTCTCTTTTCTTATTTTTTTTTTTTGGAGGAAAGACAACAGAGTCACTCCATGCTAGTGTCAGCATCTCCTCAATCCACTGTTTGGCTGTGAGCGGGAAGGCAAATTCTCCAACCAGCTGTGGAAATGAGCCTTTTTATACCAAACAATTTTAGTTTTTTTTTTTCTCTGTCTCTCTCTCTCTCCAAGCCAGACATAAATGTCTATGGGCTTTTAAGCAGCCCATTCTCGCTCTCCACTTTCTGGCGGCTGCGTGTTGAGGAGCATGACAGGGCCGTGACACGATAATGAGGGAGTGTGTTTGCATGTGGGTTCAAAAGATAGAAAGTAGGTGAGAAAAGAAGAAATAAAGGGAAACATAAAAGATGTGCAGTAAATGGCATTTTTATCAGTCTTCAGACAACGCAGAACAGGCGACGGACTTGCATTTTCTCTTCAAAGCGAGATATTTAACTAAATGTTAGATGTTAAAGAAAATGTAAAAAAAAAAAAAAACAGACAAAAGTGAGAGAGAAAGAAACCAGGAGCATAAGGTACAAATTAAAATGTTTTTATTTAAAAGGATTCACGACAAATGTCAAATAAAAATCTGTTTCTGTTCTGCTGGAGAGAAACTCAACAAACATTAGGAAAAAAAAAAAGAATCTGCAATAAAATAAGAATACTAATAAAAACATATATATATATTTTTTTAAGATATATAACGCATAAAATAAAAACAAAGCTAACTCCGCCGCAGAGGTTCGATGTGGCGACCTCTTTTCACTGAGGTAAAACATGAACCTGAACCTCCATCAGGTCCTGGACATCCTATTTGAAGTTAACCAATCAGCAACAGAAAGCTTACCGCAGACAGCCTCAGCCTTACTAGGTGCGACAGTGTGACATAATACCGCCCCCTGGAGGACAACAAGAGGAAATGATCTGAATGTCTTCTCTTGAACGGCCACCAGCAGTTTTTACTACACATCAATGAACCAGATGGAGCTAAAAAGAGCAGAACAATAGAAAAGCAAAGATTTATGAGCTGCATAAGCAGAAACATCAACAGCCTGAAGAGGCGAGAGACGGCAGCCGTGGTAACAAAGTCTTATTTGACCATGTTCAATTCAGCACCCATCCACATTTATTATTGGTATTAAAGATAAATACAATAAGTCGACTTTTTTTTTTTTTTTTTAATTGCATTGTAATATTACAGGGAAAAAAAAGCAAACTTTTATTTTTTTTAATGAGTCCCATTTCTTTTGGCAACTTGTTCGAAGGAAGGCATGTATTTTGTGCCAACACACAGCGAACAGAATGCGAGAAGGAAAATCTAAGCCAAAATGGGGGATTTTTTTTAGGGGGAAGTTATTATAACTATCAAATATTAAAACTGTATCTGTATTATCGACTTATTTTTGGGGAGCCACGTCAGGAAAGCTATCTAATTTCCATTCATAAGTATGGTGGAGTATCTATGATGCTAATTATCTTCTGCAGGTTCCAGAAAACCTGCTACAATTCATCACGTTTATTGTTTTTGTAAATACCAGAAGATTTAATGTTTTTTAAATACCATCAATGTCTAACGCTTTTACATATCTTTACCCGGGCTGCATATGTGTGCACAGGGCTATGTGGATATTTCATTTGGTTTCGCAGGAACCAAGATGGGGATACGCTTCATCCCCATAAAGCTTGGGGATAGCATTTGTGCATCATTAAAAAAAATAAATAAATTCCCCCATTTGAAGATATAAAAAAAAAAGAGAGTTAAAGCTTAAAATGTGTCAAACCTGAGAGCAAGAGGAAAAAGCAGCAGGTTCCAATTCTGGGAACTCTGCTTTAAAAAAGGCAGGCGTGTTCACATGGAGCCTGAAAATGGCTTAGACGTCAACGGATTAGCCTAGCATCACGGAGGTAATCTGTGAACAAGAGCCGCTCCTACAGGGGGAAAATTAGTCTTTTCAAGTTTACATTTATGATAGGAGGACAGAATAAAAATAAAAATGATTGCTTTTGCATACAAATTAACTTCACTGCATATTTTTAGACTGGTACTTGAGCAAGATATTAATTTTTATTTTGAATCAAGCCTCTTGTTTGCTAGTTTCAAAAGTCTTTTTTATTATATTTAAGAAGTTTGATTTTGACTGATAAATTAGTCAAAATTAATCAGTCAAAACAAATTTTGACATATTAATCCTCATAGTGTAGGAAGCCAATCTACGTTAAAACACTTCAGTGTTTTAACATAGATGTTTTTAAAAATCTACACTTTCTAAAATAAATTAAATTTCAATGTTTATTCATCGCTTTTAAAAATGGCGTTTCATGTCTTGGTTCATTTCTGTTGCTGTTTTAAAGGCCAAATGTCCTTTCAGAAACCTTTAAACTTCTGGCTTAAAGGTTTTGAAATTTCCCCAGTTTAAAAACCTGGTCTCAACTAGTCTTTAACTATTTTCCAAAAGCTGCAAAACAAACAACCAAAAAAAAAAAAAAAACATTATCAAACTGTATTTTGTTTCAGGACAGAAAAATCTAAAAAAAAAAAAAAAGAGGAGAAAGTCTGTATGCGTCTATCGCCTTGTGGGATCAAGCGAGTGACTTGAAGGAAGGATTTCTTTCCCACCCTGGAGAGCCCAGCTCTGCGAGACGAGACGTCCCCAACGGGGTAGATGGGGCTGGGGGATTGCGCTCTAGAAAACATCTCGACCCCGTCGGGTTTTGTTGGCAGCCGCTGAGCGGGAGGCGGTGGCAGCTGGCTATCTCTGCCAGCCGTCGCTCATCTCCAGCTGCCTGACAGGCTGCCCTCGCTCCTCTCCGTCCTGCAGGTAGCCGGCTTTGGGAAGCTCCTTCGTCCTGTTGACTGGGTGGGCTTCTGGAGGACTGTGGCGCGCCACGTCGCCATTGCCCGTGGGCGAAGGCTGCCTGAGGTGGTGCAGACGAGGGGAGGACGGAGAGCACATGTGGTCAGGCGAGCTTCGCTCCGATTTGATGCTGAGGTTCAAGGAGGCAAGATGAGAGGAATTGGAGGAGCAAGACTGAGATGGGAAGGAGCACCCCCCGCTGGACATCCTGGGAACAACAAGTTAAAGTTAATGGCACATTCACGCCAAAGGCCATCATCCTGCTTTATTACTGATACTAGTTCAGCGTCCAGTACAGTGCTGAAGTATTCCCTTGTTCTTTTTTTTTTTTTTGCAATTTATCACGAAAGCAGCAAGCCTCTTGGCTTTTATGTTTTACACACTAACTCAAAATATCTCATTAGTGTAAAGTCAAAGAAAGAGGATTTTAAAACAAAATAAGATGTTTAAAAAATATCCTTCAAAGAGAAGTAGAGAGAAGAAAATCATTTTTGGAATAAAGTTCATTTGCATTTTGCCACAAATCATACAGGGACGCTGCAAACCTATCAGAGGAGGTGCTCTGGTTAGGTAAGACCAAAATGTAACCTGTGGCCCATATGCTTAACGTTATGTGTGGTGGAAAACTAAGATTGAGCACGCCGTCCTCCTCGTGAAGGTAGTGGCGGTATTATGCTTCAGTGACGCTTTTCTTTAATGGAGATAGAGAAGTTGGTCGGAGTTGATGGGAAGACAGATGGGGCTAAAAAAAGGCAGATGCTGAGAGAAAACCTGCCTGAGACCACAGAGGTCTTGAGACCTGGGTGGTGGTAAACCTTCCAGCAGCACAATGACTCTAAACTTACACCCAGAGCTACAAAGAAATAGTTCAGATCAAATCATATTTCACGTATTGCTTGAAAATATCTTGTTAATGTCAAAGTTGACCCAATGTGACAGAGGTTGTGCTTTTTTACAGAGATGCCGAGCTCTTTCTCAAACTCACTAAAAACTACAAAGACGTTTGTGTTTGCAATGGGAAACAATATGGGACAGTTATATCGTGCTTTCGCACCTAATTTCTGCATATATAAGAAGAAGAAATGATGAGTCAGTAATCCGAAAGCATAAACAAGTTTTTTTTTTCTATTTTGTACTTTGGTATTTCCTGTTTGCACAGTGTGACATGCATTTTTATCAATGAATGAATGATTTATTTCTTTGATTTCTGCATGTGTGATTGAAATGCGAACACAGATTGAAAACCCAGGTTTTTAAGACTTTCAGACAACTTCCTCTCGAGGCGCCTGCAGTTTCTATTTCAAAGTTGAGATCCACAAACGCTTTGCATGTCATGGGTTTGGCTACCAGAAAGACAGAAACAAATACTATTTTATGTTTCATTTGCTTCGCTTCTACACTTCATCTGGAAGTTTTCTTTTCCGTTTCTCATGATTTATCGTTTTATTAGAGCCAGTGTCAATTTTGGTTTTACTTTCAACATGGAGAAGTCTGACCGCCACTGTATTCTGTCATCTCTCTGTGACCTGATAGATAAAAACAATATTTCCCCTTTCCCGTCACAGAACTCTGCCTCTTAGTGTTTGAAGGTATCTGTAGATGTATCTCCTTTTGATAAGTCAAAAACTTCAACATTATTCCTCTTGCTTAAAATAAAAACATCTACAGTTGGTTCTCTTGAGGAAATCGGTTACATTGCTGCAAGAAAGGTTCATGCATTTTACTCCCCTGATTTTCTGAAACACAGATGAATGCTACGAAATGAACATTAGAACAAGAGACAATCTCCTGCAGGCCAGCTTTATGACTTACCCTGAGCCGATATGAGGAGTCTGAGACTCATGCTGCCAGGGATTCACCGGTCCTCGCTGTAAACTGACAGAGTGGAAGAAACCAGGCTGGCTGTACTCTAAAACAAAGAGACAGACAGGAACGTCAAGAAAATCATCTGCAAGACATGGGAGACAACAACAACAAAACAACGACGCTGTATGAAAAGATATACCAGCGAATTCTTTTAGGAAATAACTAAAACCAGCTTCCTTTCTTGGGATTGTTGTTTTTAATTTGTGCACAAAGCTTGAAAAACTTATCAATAAACTACTCGCTGTTTGGTTGAGCAAACTAAACTGAGGTTCCCTGAAGTGTTTCTCACTCTTTACATGAGGGTGTAAAACTCCAGTCCTTGTGGGACGGTGTACTGCAACTTTGAGATGCGTCTCTGCTTCAAAACTTGAGCAAGGCTCAGTTGTATGCAGAGGAGGTTATTTGGCAATTCAGCTCAGGTGTTCATGACCAGGGACACATCTAAAAGTCGCCTGACAGCAGAACCTCGAGGCCTCACTTTACAACGGTGCATCCTTCATGCACTGTCACCTGATGTCCTTGGTTGTCTCCAAACAGCTCTTGCTGTAGGAGTATGCTGGAACATTTGTCTTTCATTATTACGCCATTAAAATCGAACTCCATCAGCCTTTTAGAGTTAAAAATGACATTTATGGTTTCAGTTACAGATTTCACAGTAGTCAGTGAAGACAGCTGTCGACCATTTGGCGAACGCTAACTTGCCAATTGCTGTTTAAAAGTTGCCTTTGAGGAATGGGCGAGCGCGAGTCAGGAGTCTGCGAGGAGGCTTCACTGTGCTGGTACACCAGGAAAGTTAAAAATAATCGCAAAAACATAAAAAAAAGGTTAAGAGAAAAATAGAAGAGGGAAGTTGAAACTACCGACAGATTTGAGATTCATCTCTAAAATGGATGTAGTTCCCAATGCAATGGAGGTGTCACTTTCTTATTAGTGTCACCTGCCATTTTTAGTCTTAACTTGTGAAGAATGCAGCAGGTTGACTGCACCTCAAGCACAAGTATTTTCATTTGTGGTCTTGTTGTGACTTCGAAATTTGTCCGCCCTACATATAGCTGACAACTGGAGTATAACTTTTATTTTGGGCCTGACTTTACTGGCCCAACGCTAGCATAGACCTTAACCTTGGGTCCTTTGCATGTCCATTATGTTATAGGGACATGGAATCAGTAAAGAAAACAAACTGATGCAAATTAGTGAAAAATTGGTAAAGTAAGAATAATAATGAATATTTTCTCTCTTTTTTTTTTTTTACAAAGCAAATTTAAAAAAAAAAAAATATGTATATGTTAAAAATAAGATCTGGATTTGTACTCGGGGCCCCTTTACTCTGATATCCTCAAATAACATCCGGGGCAACCTTCATAAGTCGCATTTAGCAGATAAGACTCCCCCTGTTTGTCATGTAATTTCAGTATACATCCAGCTGATCTGTGAAGGCCTTAGAGGTTTGTTAGAGAACATTAGTGAACAAACAAAATCATCAAGACCAAGGAACACAGCAGAGATAAAGGGCTGGTTTTAAGGGTCAGGCCTTAAAGCCTAAACTGAAACTGATAAGCCAAGCAATGAGAGCAAGGTAACTCTGGAAGAGCTATAGATATCCACAGCTCAAAGCATTGTGTACACTGTATTATATCTATATATTATTTATTTATTTATTTTTTACTGTAGAGAAAAATAATTGAAAACAGATTTACCAGAGGCTCCAGCTGGGGGGAGCCCATAGCCCCCCAAACCGTGACTCAGAAGACCCGCTTTACCCATCGCCACCATCGAGCTGCTGCTGTGCAGGCCCTGGTACAGCAGACTCCTCTGATGATGAAGAGAAGCACAAATAGTGAAACATAAAATGTGCAGTGATGTCATCTCCTTGTGACTTGTAACCACTATTGTAGTGAGAGATAAGGGTGAGTGAGAAAGCAAACTGTGAAATTACATTACAACTGGCAGGTAAAAGAGTTGTGCATTTGCTCATATGCTCAGCAAGTGGCAGATTGTTTCGTTTTGATCGCAACGCAACAGATACTCACAGCAGAGTTGTGGTTTACTCTTGTGGCCCCCATGGCCTGATTAGCAGCGTCTGCCCGCAGGTTTTCGCTGCCCAGGCTCAGAGGAGGAGGGCTTTTCATGTCCAGACCTCGGTTCAGGTTGCCATGGGAGAACACAGAGTAGCCGATGCCTAATCAGAGGGAGAGACCAGCGGGGCGTGAATGGAGTCCAAAGCTTATTTCACCTATTGACGACTCATTTATTAAGTGCCACATTCTTCACCTCCTTCTTCTGCAAACGAAAAGTTCAACACTAATAAATTTCTTGACGCAAGTAAAAAATAAAAAAATGTAAAAAAAAAAAACCCACTGGAGATTTTGTGCAGCGTGACAGAATCTGTCTCGAGATGACAGAGGTAAAAATGTTGTCATTTAAAACCAAAATCAATCTGAATCACTACGAGCGATCAGCAGCTAAAGATGAAAATTGTAAAAGAGGCTGACATGACAGGCAGGTGTGATGCATTTTGTGCAAAAACCACAGAACTGGTTATAGCTGCTGTTACACTGTTGGAGGGCCAGTTTCACAGAAAAAAAGGCTCACTGCATGTGTGGATTAGTGTACACAAACACACAGACACACACACACACACCTCCACACACACACACACACACACACACCACACACACACTTCCTGTGAGTTCACAGCCAGCTGCACAGAGGGCTGACAGCATACACATGAAATTCACTGGGAACTCTCAGTGAGAATATAAAAAAAAGCTGGATGGATTTTTTTATGCTGCTCACTCTGCCTCAAATGGAAAGCTCGACAATAAATGCTTCAAATTTGACTTAGAATGAAATTTAATTTCGTAAACAATTTAAGATATTATTCAGACTTTGCTTTTGTAAAAAAAATAAAAAATATTAATTTGGTGTTTTATGAGAGCTGCTGTGCACACCTGGATGTGGGGACATGAACGCCGTGTGCGGTCCTGCTGGACTCGCAGAACCCGGACGAGAGCTCAGAGCTTTAAACCCGGGGGGCCGGTGGGGCGCTGCGACGGACGCCGAAGAGTTGGGGAAGCCGTTCTCACACCCGGCGGACACGAGGAACTGAGTCTCCGGTGACAGCAGAGAGGGAGGCTGAAAGACACGAGGAAAGGCGCAGAGGATCAGAACAACAGCGCAACTTCTAAACTGTCACCACCCGAGCACCTGCGCTGCAAAAAAAATCTGTGTCGACTCGAGCGAGTGAAAGCAGAAGTGTGTGTGTGGACTGACACAGAAGCGCTGGCGGGCCACAGACAGATCCATGCTGTCGCTGCCGGGATACTTGTCGGCCGCCGCCTGCGCGCTCTCCTCGCTGTCGAGCTCTGAGCCGTCCAGGCCGTGGCCTTTCCTGCGCAGCGTCTGATGCAGAAAAAAAAGGTTGCATGTTGAAATGTGCCCATCATGGAAAAACGGTTTAGAACCACGTCCTCCTGCGTTGATTTGTTTCGGAGTTTGCAATCTATAACTTTATAGTGCATCATTTTATCATAAAACGTTGTGAAAACATTTTGCTAATAAAACTCTAGCAGGGCTACGACAACAATATCAGTTAGAATAAATTCAGATTTTCCTCTTTTTGCTAGCACTGTTAGATTTGTATATGCAAACTCAAATATATACCAATGGCATGCAAGACTTATTTTGACCCTTCTACTATATGTGGAATATAAAAGCACCCAATTATTGTGCTCCAAAACAGTCTCTTGATTTAGCAACAACTGATGTATTTTGCCTACTTGATTTTTCTTTTGCTTATTTCGTGAGGTTTCTTTTACAAAGCTCTCACAGTACCTCCAATATGTCGGTGTTGGTGCGACTCTCGTGTGGCTCGCTGTACTCTGTGTATTTCAGCAGAACTTTGTCCATGTCAGTGCTGGCGTACTGGAACAGACGGTTGGTGCTGTTGAAGATGATGAGGGCGATTTCGCAGTCACAGAGCACGCTCAGCTCGTACGCCTTCTTCATCAGGCCAAACTTACGCTTAGTGAAGGTCACCTTTCACAGTGAAGGGGGAAAAAAAACAAAAAACAAATCAGCACGCTGTGAATAAATGCTTAATTTTTAGTTCCATTCATCAGTTCTTCTGCATGTTTTTAATGAGAATGAACAACAGAAGGGCACCAACGACAAAAGGCTTTTGTTAATGGAGAGAGAGATCACTCAGGTTTCATCGTTCAAAATAGTCTTTTGGTTTTTTGTTGGGTTTTTTTTTTGTAAAAGATTACTTATTTTTGGTCTAAAATCTAACAAGTTGAATTTAATTTCATTAGCTTTCAAATTTTTGTTCAAATTTATAAGATCCAGACAAATTTCATTTAATAGCATCGGGGTAAAATTAGCTTTTTCCATCGAGAAGGTTGCTGATCCCAAATCTTAACTCTAAAGAGCACATCCTCAAACAGGCACTTTCTACATGGACTTCACAGTATGTACAGTAATAAGGACTGTCTTTCATCACACATGTAAGATACTCAAAATATCTCAGACTCAAATAACACAAAACCAACAGTGTTCAACGGACAAGCTGCGAACATCAGTCCTTTTCTGTTGTGACCTCACATTTCTTTCATCTTGGCTTTTTCTGTATTTTTAAACTATAATCGTCCCTAAACTGCAGGTTTGCACAAATACCTCAGAGTTTAGTGTCTAAGTAGAAAAAAACACTGATGTACGTAAACTTTCTTGACTCTAAAATATTTATTTTTTTTATCCTGAAGCCGATTTCCTCTATTAATTTTGGCCTTTCGGTGTCCTCAGTTCATTTTCTAAAACCTCTGCAGGTTACATAATTTTATCGGCAATGAGAAAAGGTTGAGTTTTTGACACCCGGGCTTAGATCTGATTAGACTTCGAGCACCCCATGATAGAAGAAGTTGCCTCCTCTTATCAGACAATTCAGCAAACTATCACATCGACCCACTTTGATGGCATTATTTCTGTCTTGTCAAGACTTAGATATAGTTTCAAAACCTTATTTCTCCTGAAAGTATTTCCTTTACATTTTGAAGATACAAATGTTTTGTATTGTATTGTATCTATGTCATAAAATATAGAAGTTTGCAAAGTGTTTATTATTTTTTTACCTTGAGAGTGTAAATCCAAGACAAAACAAGAAAACCCTTCCTAGTCAAAGTGCAGCACAATGAGCTTTTCTGCCTATCTGCTAATCAAATGTCTAAAAGTCATTTTATGACTAAACGCAAAAGTTTATAAATGCGTAGAAGCAGAACATTTTGATCGCATCACATGGTGACGATTTGCATGTCAGATAGGGCAGACTTCGCTCTGGTTGTTTTGAACATGCAAAACACCACGGGATATTTTTTTTTTCTTTATCTCAGCACTGCTGTGTCATAACAAGGAAATCTAAAGAATATTGATAATAATATGTGCACTGAAAATAACATAATATCCAAACTGCAGTCTCTGCGATGTTTTTGCTTTAAGAGCTGAAAACACTTTTTTTTAATATTGGATTTTAATTTGATCTTTTATATTGGATTAGCCGCTTCTTTTAGCCCATTCTTATGCTTTGATTTTCCTGAACGTATTTTACTGAGTTTTGATCTTTGCGGCTTTTATTTGCCCGATAAAGCACGTTGGACATTCCATGTATTGTATTGCTTTGCTGAACATGTGAATTTCAATAATGAAAAAGAGAATATCGAGAGAATGACAAAAAAAAAGTCTGTTTGGTATCAAACATCATTTAGCAACAGATATCAGACTTATATTAAAAATTCACAAAAAAGAAATCTGAAACAGTTATGCTTGTGGTACGTGAAGGCTCACCTGTCTATTTCTCTGGTCAATGATGCGAGAAATTTGGATTTTCTTTCTCCCCATGTCTTCTCCCACGACTCTGAAAACAAGTGACATTTGATTACAGGACTTTAACTTTTTTTTGCATTTTTGTCACAAACCTGCCAGCTTCCCTTTCAAGGTTAAAAAAAGCATCCCCACACCATGATCCTGCCACCATCATGTTTCCTCCACAGGTCCCATCATTTATGTTTTTTCTGGAAACTGCAAATGGCACTTCTGATGGCTTTCTTCCACCAACTGTTTTGTCTTGCCACTTTTAAATAAAAGCTGGATGTGTCGTCTGTCACTAATAGACTTTTGTTCAATAATGTTCTCTAATAAATTTATGAGGCTGGGTTTATATTTTAAAAATTAAAGTAAGCACATCTGGACTTTTTAATGAGCAGGTGACTCCAGAAGGCAGCTGGCAACTCAGGATTTTTTGGGGCTGTATTTTGTGTGCCATGTAGGCAAAATCCCGATAAATAAAAAATATCAGAATAAAGGATATTTCTATGTTGTTCTATTCTTACGTGAATGCACATATTTAAGTTCAACACTTCTATATCCTGACTCCTGACAGAGTTAACTCAGCCTATTTCTGGTTACATAAAACTAAAATAAAAAATGCATACCTTAAGATTTTACAGAATTATTTACTTTTTCAAGCAAAATCCACCTTTTTAAAAAAAAAACACAAGAAAAGTTTCTCACATCCGTATATTTCTGATGAGAAAATATCCTCCGTTTGGTTTAAGTGACTCAGGTTCCTTCCTCTCAGTTCATAGGGAGGGGGGTGTTGGGGGGGTGTTTATTTTTACCACCATAAGGCGATGTGGTCTGAAGTCAGAGCCACTTTTGCCAGACCATTTGTCCACGCAGACTCTTTCAGTCTGCGTGTGTTACTCCCCCCTCTCCCCAGCCTAGCAGCACGGTGCTCGAATACACCGCTTGGCCCCAAGAGACGGGGTTAAAAATACAGTCCACAGCTCCTTTTTAGAGGTTCAGCAGGCAATAGCTTAAACCAAACAGTAGAAGGAAAACGGTGTGTGTGTGTGTGTGTGTGGATGGGTTGTGTGTGTTTGTATGTGAGCTTTTGAAAGATGGCCCGACGACGTGAGCCACCCACTCCTCTCTCATGCACAGCTAGGTCTGAGAAAAAGCGGGACTCAGAGGGGCAGAGGGCATCGACATGGATGGATTGCGGCTGGCTTGAGAATGTTTTCAAACTCTGTTTTCTTTATTTACTTGGTGTCAAAAACCTCGCTCTCGCTCCTCTGCTACAGGCCTTGGCATTATAGAAGATAAAAACGTGCTGCTTTTGCTGCACTCTTCCGTGCTTTGCAGCAAAACACTAACTTGCACCTCTTATTGGTGACTTCTTGATGACCGTACAATGCATCTCCAAACCCCTGAGGAATTTTCCCTGGTTTTCCCCCTTAATTCTAGACGTGTAGCAGAGTTTTCTAAATTTAGTTGCTTGCCCCTGCTGATGCTGCTTGAGCGGATATGGCGCCCATGTTCCCATGACCCCTGAAGTGCCCGCTTGCCCCTCAACGTAAGTTTGGCACAAAGGCATCTGGGTCACTTCTGGTGGAATCCGCTTCTTTGACAATTACCTTATAAAGTTAAATGAAATCCAGTACACCGGAAATGTGACACATCGTCACTAAACCTATGATGCCCTTTGTTTCGCTATAGGAAGACAAAGGACGTAATGGACAAATAGGACCACAAAAACCAGTGTTGGTCTATCTGACTGACAACCCTGATACCACAAAGAATTCACACAAGGCCTCAGGCAAGCTCTTGAGCTTTTTTCACACCAGAAGTGAGACAATTTAACCTAATCTCAATACATTTTATGGGTGGAAAGACAGGGAAGTGGGACATATGTTTTAAGCAGCGCGAAAAGATCTTTATCTCGCGTCTTTACAGAAGGTCCCCCTCGTCTGCCAAATAACCAAATTACAGCTATCAAGCGCCACAGACTGCTCTTCGAAAAACACATCACTAAATGACTAAATATAGCCCCGCATCCAGCCAGGCAGCGCAGAGCTGGCTGCAGTGCTCTTTGTGGTTTCACAGGTTTGTAAAGAGCCTAAAGGCCAAGATGAGCAGGAAAAGCCTGGCTGTGCCTCACGGCTCATAATACAAGATTTCCCATATTAAAACGGCTATTTGAGGTCTGCGTGTGTGCAGATCTGTAAGGCAACCAGAACCTACCTGCTCTTTGTGACCTTTTATCTCACAGGTCGACCCCTGAGCAAACCGTCTCTGAGAAAAGATGGAGATGAAAAGGCGCGTCTCGTTTGCATGAACTCGAAAACCTTGTGAATACGAGACAGAAGTACAATCATAGAGTGTTGATTGCACATAAAGAACGCTGCTTGTGGGTCTGTGATGGAAAACGAGCGCTTGATCCGAAAAACAGCAGAAAACACCCGGAACAGCAGGGACACCGGGATCCTCTTGCGGATCACCAGGAACTGCACCGGGATGCAGAAAAAAAGTCAAAAGAAGAAAAAAAATCAAACAGCTACATTTCAATCAGTTTGATTCCAGTTAACTCACACTGACTGTTTTACACTATATGCACCAGGTGATCGTGCTGCAGTAAACTTCACGCATGAATGAGAAAGGGAAAAAAGGAAGGGCATTTGCACAGAATTGAGGGTTCTGCTTTGATGGTTTTCTTTCCATGAGTCATTCAGAGCATGGTGGCGTCTAAATGTTTCAGAAAGTTGGTAAACACGTGCATGCACATCGACTGAGGCAGGTTATAGCTGACGATCTGACATCAAAAGAGAGTACAGGGAGCCATCAGTAATTAACCTGTGTTAAATGTGGCGATAGGAGCCTACATATGGTTAAAAAGAGACACTGAATCACTGTGTTATTAAGTTTGCTGTAAAACAGTATTATTAATGTTCTTGACAGAAACTTGAGAAAATTCAGACAGGTGCTTCCCTCTAGTATACAAAATTTATTTCAAAGTTTGATCATTCCAGAGGAAATATTTTTGAATTCTGTAAATGTAGCTAGAGACTCAAAAATCAATTTCCTTTAAAATTTATGACAGAGCAGCGTACTTTTAGGGAAGGTTCAAAAACAACAATATTTAATCCTTAAAGGGTTAAATCTTTAACAGCGTATGAGCCTGTTATTTGAGGAAAATGTTAGTTTTCAATTGGGTTTATTTGCTTTAGCATAACATACAACAAAAGCCTCAAGGTACTTGGCAGAAAAAAAAAACGTATTTTCAAATGGTTCAACTTCAGTTTGAACCAGGCCAATTCAGTCTAATAAGGTCTGAATGTCACGTCCAGCACCAATAAAATATCCTGATTATAGCATTATTGATCCTAATCATAGCTGATCATTTAACACCACTTGGTAAAAAGCAGGGTACCTAAGAGCAGCGGACCGCCTTGAGTCTTTGACTTTACAGAAATCCTTCCTCCGAAGCGAGCATGTAGCTTCACATGAATTTCAGCAACATTAACACAGACATAGCGTTATGTTTACCACTCAGTAATGCTTGGTAACAAAAGTCATATTTCCACAGGGCTGTAATAAAGTCCAGGAAACCGTTTCTGCATATTTAGGTCAGTTGCAGTCTTTTTAAAATAGTGCCGCAATGTTAGTTGTTCAGTCTTTGTCGCTGATTTTTTGACAATTTATTGCATCTTGAGATTTCTTTTACTTTTTTAAATTAAGGTGACCACTGGGGAAGATTCCCCACATCAAGCAGGTATGGAAAGATCGAGTAAAGTTAAGGAATTATAATAAAAATGGCTTAGCCAATATTGGGAGCAGCTTTGTCAGATTTGAATAGCATCTTGATATCTTTTTTTATAACCAGCCTTTCAACAATACATTATTTGTACCCCATTTTTAACCGTATTTAATTACTGCAGGAGTCATTCAGAGCATGGCGACATCTAAATGTTTCAGAAAGTTATTATGCTTCTTGATTTTTTTGCAAATGTAACTAAAGAAATGCAAACAAATCACGGACAGTTAAAAGGAATTCATTAACATCACATAAACAGAAGACTACTTCATAATACTGTATAAAATTATATTTTGCTAAATTATGTAGTATGCATAGACGCTGATTCGGTTCCTCATTTCAATTTAAGAACGTTTATTTTGGTTTATTTTTGGTACTCAAGACAAAAGAGGGATTCCGATAATAAACAATCTAAAGAGATGGACTGAGAAGGAGTGACAAAAAAATCAGCACCAGATGTGTCCAAGCAGAGATACGGTCAACCTACTGACAACTGGAGTCTAATTTCCATGCAAAGAAGCGTAAGCACTCCAGATCCCAAAGTTGTACTGCATCAACTTTGGGTTAAAAAAAACAACTTTTGGGTTATGTAGTTAGACTTCTTAAAAATGTATGTATTTTTTAATGTATTTATGTTAATTCTTAGCTTCTTAATAATCCATATCTACATGTAGCAGAAAAGCCTATGTTTGTGTGTATGTGTAGGGGTGTGTGTGCGTGTCAGCTTGAGGGTCAGACAGTTCATAAACTCACGACAGGCCCGAGCGCTAAAATGGTGAGGAAATTTTTGTCTAATTTTAACTGGAGATAATTCAATTGCCTTGATATTTTTGATCGGAGAAGCAACGGTGCGTACTCTGGGCACAATGAGGACATTTGGCCTTTCTGTGAGGAGAGAATGAAAGATTTCAGGACTTTGTGTATTCGGTGGGCAGCATTTTAAATATTTTTTTATTTTCTGCAAATAGGAACCAGTGGTAAGTGAAAGCTTACCACAAAATGGCACGACCTCAGTTTCCTGCAAAAATCTATCTGTCTGTCTGTCTGTCTGCCTTTCTATCTATCTATCTATCTATCTATCTATCTATCTATCTATCTATCTATCTATCTATCTATCTATCTATCTATCTATCTATCTATCTATCTATCTAAATAATTTGGAAGAGGAGGTATCATGGCATGGGCCAATTTTCACAAAGGAGAGGTGTAAATTGAAACAATGACCTCCGTAACCTTAGAAATAAAAATAATGCCGCGGTACGAAACGGGGGGAAATGTTTGTGTGCATTATTAAACCCAATGTATTGTTTACGTCAGTCAAAATAGAGCGTTTAAGAATAGCCCGCCTGTCCCCGAGTTGCCAAGCACCTCTGTCTAATATAGCTTCATCTATACAGACAGCTCTTAATCACACAGCAACAGGTACTGAACACACAGCTGGGTCATGAAATCTGCCGCACAGGAAACACAAGGAGACGCTGCTCATTTCCCTTAAAATACCCCCCAAAAAATTCTACAATGACAATATCTAAACGTACGTACGCCGTTAACAAGCTTACCTTTCTCTCTTTTTTTTCTGTCGATGTCCTCTCTTTCTGTTCCTACTTGGTTTGTTTAGTAAGTGTTACGCCACACGTTTTCTTGTTTGAGAGACAAGAAAAAAAGAAACGTGAAGCTGACAATAAGAACCGCAGATATATACTAAAACGAGCAGGAGGAGCCCCGACGTGCACTCTGCTGCTGGGCTGATGAACTAATATCCACCTGATGCGGACGCAGCGGGAGGTTCAGGAGCGCCGCGCGCCGCTTGCCAACAGCTGGCCGCCGCTGCTGCTGCGCCGCCCGCCTCCCCGCCACCGCACGCCGCCTCCCTCCCCGCCCCTGTCATTGGACCGAGTCCTCCTCCGCCTCCCATATAGACTCAAACGCACCCCTCTCCAAAACATACCCCCAGTTTTTGAACAAAAAGTAATAAAACAGTATGCGCTGTATTGCACTTTTTAAAGACAAAGCAGACGAGCTAGTCCAGAACGGGACAATTTCTGGACATTTTATTTTGTTTCATTTTTCTTTTGTGAAATAGAAAATGCCTTTTAAGTTCTACGGAGCCCTCGTGGGACATGGGAATTAAAATAAATAAATAAGTAAATAAATACAAGTGCTTTCTCTGTTTAATTGCTCTATTGTTCTGTTTTTGTAGGTTTCTGTAAAGTGCAGTGGTGCAATGAATGGGAATGTTCTGTCGTTGATCCTCACTGTTCTTAGAAAGGAGAAATGTCAGTTTGTATGAAATATGTTTCACATTTCTTCTAAAGTGTACCTTTATTGTGCTGATTTTTATAAGAATGTTTCCTGGAAACTTTGAATGTATTGACAATTTGTGCAATTCTGTGATAATATATTGGCAAATGTATATATATGAAAAATGTGGCTAAGACTTTATTTGACAGAGTGTGCATAAGACTGACATGATACTGTCATTAACGTAACACCTGTTAGGAACATACTGACAGGTGTCATGAAGTTTCATTCGGTAAATAATGATACTTTTAATGAGAAGTTGCTTTAAAAGTTGGATGACAGGTGTTATGTTATGTTTATGACAGTGTTATGTCAGCCTTATGCCCACCCCATCAAATAAAGTGTTACCAAAATGGTGACATATTGAAAGTACAATGTCATTATTGTCCCCTGGAAAGTGTGTTGTAATCAATCCTTCTGTGTTCTGGTAGCCTGATGTGTTTGCAGTACTGTAGTGTGTATGAAGTGGCAAAGCAGAATAATAAAAGACATTAAGTAACTAAAAAGTTACTTCATTAGCAAATATAATAAACCAAAAGTGTAATTGTAGCATACTGTAATCACGCTACTAATATATAAAATATGTAATGCCAATGTACTTAAAATACATTCTAAGTATATTTTAAATGTAATTCAATCACAAAAATAGTACACTCATAATATATTAATCAAGCACGTTTATACGACATAAAAATCAATATACTTAAAGTATACTAAGTGTAAATAATGTTGTTCAAAAAAAGTATGTCGAAGTATACTTAGTATATTTTAAATTGTGCTTTAGTATAATTTAAATACTTTTAAAGAACACTAAGCACAAAACTAGTTGTTCCAAAATGTTACTCTTTATGTTAACTAATCCTAAATGAACTTGAAGTATACTCATAATTAGTCTGACTTAAAGTACGCTCAAGTATGTTAAAATTTAACATACTTAGTTTATAGTATATTAATTTTTCACCAGGGTACTTTTGCGTTCCCTCACAAAACTTTTGCATCCCTTTGCAAAAGGTTTTGCGTTCTCTCGCAATAATGTACTGATCAGTTATGCGGCATAATTGAATATTGTAAGCCCTTCTTACGGTGGCCGCCATACTTTCTGCCTTAACACAAGATTTTGTAAGGTTTTGCCATGTATGTTAATATCTCCTTGTGAAATATCTGATATTTTATATCTTTTTCTTTAGTACAGAAAGGCACCATAAACAGAAACTTTTCATAAGAAGGAAAGAAATAAAAATACATCTGAACTATTTGGACTAGTTCTGAGTTATTATCATGGATAATAAGTGATTGACAGTTTTGATTGTATCTCTTTTGAGACATAATCATACAATAGATTGTGTCTCATACAAAGGCTGAATGGTTTAAAGGGCCGTTTTCATGTTCAGTTTGTTTATATCAGGGGTGTCAAACTCAATTTCACCAAGGGCCACTTCAGCATATTGGCTACCCTCAACGGGCCACATTGACGGTATAAATCAGGAGTGCCCAAGTGCAGTCCTCCAGACTGCAACTTTTAGATGCATCCCTGCTAAAACACACCCCAGACTACAGGCTGACTTCCCTCATTAGCAGCAACTCAGTTCTGTAGAGGCCTAGTGATGAGTCAATGATCCAGGAACGCATCTAAAGTTGCAGAGTGGTAGGTCTGGAAAACTAGACTTGGGCACCCCTAGCATAAATGTATGAAAATACAATGTTAAAAATAAATTAAACAACACCTCATATTGTCAAATAACTCATTTTATGTATTCAAGTTTTAAATATTACATTTGAGTTTACATGGATGTAAAGTTACTGCTCAGTTTAAAACTTACAATACTTAAATCAGTGTTTAAAGGTAAGCAAGCAAATAATAAAAACAAGTTTTGATATTAACTCTCAACTTCATTCACAAAACTTTTTTGTTATTACACAACCAACATGTATTTTCACATAAGAACAAAACAATTAGGTGATGTTGCCTGTCCTCTTCACCCTGACACCAACTCACACACATCCTCATTCATCGGTCCTGTTCTGTAAATACACACAAAACACAAGCAAAATCAATAAACTATATGCATATTCTAGTATACTTAGTCTTGGTTTCACATTCATTCTATTTTAATTCAGTTAGTTCGTGCTTACCGATGTTTTATGGCCGGATGTCTGGCACCGTTTTCCCTTGGTCAGTTCGTTCATGTCTGGTTTTAGTTCTTGTGCTGTGGCAATCCACAAAACGGCGTGCAGGTTTTCATCAGTAATGCGTGATCTGTGTTTGGTCTTGTTTAAATTCATTATTGAAAACATCTATTCGCACAGATAGGTGCTTCCAAACATGGACAAAACACGAGCTGCATGGAGTCGGAGCTGTGGCATCAAATCAAGGGGCAGTAGACGGTAAAGGTCCTTGATTGAAACATCACGGAACTTCGCTCTCAGGCCGCTGTCGCTTTGAAGCTCAATAGCTCCCTCTGAAGGCGGTGGGGCGCACTGCAGACATCGGCGGTGAAAGGATTGGTAAAGGTGTCAAAATCAGAGTGCTGCGATTTAAAGTCAGAAAAGCGCCGATCAAACTCGTTTATTAACAGAGTTAGTTTGGTAGTTAACCGAGCACATGAAAAAGCACCGGGAGGCCGAGATGATCTGACAAGCAGGAAAGTGAACGAGATTGTTTTGTACCACTTGGCGCTTCCATAGGTCGAGTTTGCGCTGGAAAGCTGTGATCATGTCGGACATCTGTGTGATGATTTGTTTACGTCCTTGTAGTTTCTGGTTTAGCTGAGCAAGATGCTCGGTGACGTCACATAACATTGCAAAGTCACACAGCCATTTCGGATCGGACAAGAGTTTCCTTTGTTCTTCTTGAAGGCTAAATTTGGCGAACTTAGCTCCGTGTTTGGTTTCAAAATGCCGACGTATATTGTATTCTTTCACGACGGACACGGTCCCAGAACACAAAAGACATACTGGTTTTTCACATTGAAGTACAAACAGGTATTCGTTTTCCCATCGTTCATGAAACAGTCTTCCTTGTAAATCGATTTTTCTTTTCTTAGACATTTTGACGTTAGCTTGTCGATGTCTCAGTTTTATTCGCTGGGAAAATTAATAATGAGCTTGAGGTGACTCTGCTGCACTCTAGTGGAGAGAAGCCGTAATGTTGGCTGGTAACAATCGGATTGCATTATAGGAGATGTAGTTTGTAGTCAATTCGTGCTCAATACCTATTTTAAGTCAATCATGGGCCTATAAAACGGTGATGGTGGGGGGGGAGGGCCACATAAAATGACGTGGCGGGCCACATGTGGCCCGCGGGCCTTGAGTTTGACACATGTGGTTTATATCATAGGTTTGTGGTGCCTTTGTAGCTTAAAGAAAAATATATAAAACTTCAGATATTTTACAAAGAGATATTAACGTTAATGGAAAAACCTTACATAACCTTACATTAAAGCAGAAAGTACGGCGGCCACCGTAAGAAAGGCTTACAGTATTTAATTATGCCGCATAACTGATCAGTAGACTATTGGGAGGGAACGCAAAAGAAAAAAATTCCCCATGTCTCCTGGAGGGCTCCGTAAAATTAAACTTTTAATCATTACATGATTATATATTTAACGTTAAATTTAGCAAAGGGCTAAATTAAAGAGAATGTCCACCTTGAAAAACTCACATATTATATGGCCATTTTTCATTTGAAATCCCACATAAACTGTTAAAATAGTTACCAAAGCACACACTAATGTTAATTTAGGCCAGTAAGAGTAGATTTAAAGCAGGGACGCGCCGTCTTCAATGTAGCAAAATCTGTTTTAAAAAATTTCAAAACCATACAGGTTTTTCATAAAAGCATTTCTACAATTTGAGGTCAAAGTGCTGGAGAGTTGTAATAGAGGTTAACATAACTGCCCTTCCCCAACCTGTTGCTGCACACACTCACCCATAAAACACACTGTAATTCCACCATTTTTCTTTTTTTTTCTTTTTATGGATATTTATGGCATGGGAATTAAAGGAGAGGCACCCATCCACATTAATTCAACGCTGTCGTAAAATGACAACTGTAATAATTAATGTCACATTATTTTACCATGTTTTTTTTGTATGAAACCAATTACATACTGCAATACGTTTTTGCTTTAAATATCTGTGTTAATTACAGCAACGTCTATACGAATGGTTATGAATCTTGTCGTGGCTTCTGCCTAAAAGGAACTGATATGGAAAAGAGATAAAAAACGCCGTGCATCTTCTTGGGTCAGTACAGAGTAGTTCTGGATCTTGAAGCCCACTTGCTCCGAAGCTCTCAGAAAACAGCATCGTGAAATAATGCCTCATTTTCCATCATGGTCAGGTCAGTAACACAACCCCAAACCATGACGACTCTTCCTCTGCGTTTAACAGTCAGAAAGGTGTTATTATGAAGCTCTGCTACTTATGAAAGGAGACCACTTTACAGCCTATCAAATGTTATTTTACATAAATTCATTGCTTTGTCCTGTTATCAAATTGACATTATCTTCAGTCTGCCAGAAATGCTTAAGGCATCTGAGTTTCAGAGCATAACTAGAAGAATTTGATTCCTGGAAAAGCTTTAAAATCTGCATCTTCTGACACAGATTTAAGTTCATTAATAGTGAGCTTAAATCTGTTGGGTATGCCAGAAATGGTATTGGCTGGTTTTGATTAAAATGTTTAAAAAGAACATTTCCTCTGCAGGTTTAAGACCATAGTAACAAAAATGTTGGCTTACGCTGCCCAAGCCTTGCAGCATATACTGCTATATAAAGCCTTGACTTCTTGTGAAAAGTCATCACCATTTGCAAACTTGTGAGCAGTTCAGAGTCATTTCCCCTTTTAAAGATTGCAACCTGGATATCAAGTGAGTTTAAAATACCAAACACTGCATAATCATGAAGCAGATATTAGAGAGAAGGTCATGTATTTATGTGTTTTTGAACCCTGACTTATCGTAAGACATCTTTCAAAGTACTACAGAATGAAAGGGCAAAAAAATAAATTATTTCAAAGCAAGACCTTGGTCCTAAAGATGCAACAAAAAAAAAATTGTAAAAACTATACAACTGGTGTGACCTGTCTATAAAAACAATGGAAATATCTATTTGAAGATAACAACTGAAAGCACAGAATAAAGTTTTCATATTCCTGGAATCAAATAGCATGCTAATGTTGTCTGACTTAGTTTTAACACAGCATTTCAATTTCTTTGGAAGAGTAATTTTTTATTTAGAAAAAAAAGAATTTATGATTACACTTATTAGCTTTAATAACATAAAGCTACATAATTTTTAAAGATAAATCAGTAATACTTTCATAACAAATTTATGTCAAATTATGATTTCTAGGTTAATGTCAAGTTGTCGTAACAAAGACATTTTCAATAATGTCAACTTTGTATTAAAAGTGTCATAATTTGCCCAATGACACTTTATGACAACAGTCATAAATATTCATGAAGATTTACTCATGTTCATGACAGGTGTTATGTCATGTTTATGACCATGTCATGACAGTCTTATTCACAACACATCAAATAAAGTGTTTGTATGTATGTATATATATATATATATATATATATATATATATATATTTATAACCACAAAGTGCAGAACCTTCACAGCTCTTCAGCACTTTCCCAGCTTTCTGCATAGGCTCTGGTTCTACGCTTCGTGCACCATTTGCCTGATTCTGACTGTTGAGAGACATTTGAGTCTCTCGAAATGCTCAGAGCCCTGTTTCTGCTGCCACCCTGAAATAGATCCTGCACAGAGAGGGAGGCCCCAAAGATGAGTGACCCATTCAGCTCCCCTCACGATCCTGCGCAGGCCACTCTTATCTGCCGTATGATGCCCCCCGTACGTTAATCTAGAAACTCTGCAGTGATGCCTAAAATCAGTAACAGTAAATAAAAGAAGCAACCATCTAACTTGCAAAAGATTCCCTGATGCAACTTCAGTGGGGTTGAGACAGTGGGGGATCGTCAGGAGGAAGACAGGAGACACGAAAGAGTTATGTGGACGAGCTGAGGGTCAAAATTAAAACAATCGGGGCTTCCTGAACGCTTCAGAAGACCAACAGGCTGATTTTCTCCATGCTGTGCTGCATTGATTCAGTAATTCACGCGAAAAGAGGCCGGATAAGTAACAGCCCTGAGAGCATTTGAAGTTCAGTACAAAGATATATGTTTCAGAAGCCTCACTTCATTGTATTGAAATCTTTTTTTTTTTTTAGTTGACAATCTATCACATTTTCATTTTCTGAAAAACCTAATTTTGGATTTTCTTTCGCTGTGATCACCAAATCAACAGTAATAAGTGCTTGGAATGCATCACTCTTTGCAATAATTCAATTATAGAAGCTTCACTATTTTGGCAAAAAAAAAAATACAATTATTTAACTGAATTACATTTTTATGACATTCTAATTTATTGCAATGTGCCTGTAACTTTCTGTGAACCATTTCTAAATAAAACTCAAATCCCTCATTATAAAAAAACATGTGGGCCATCAGAATCTGTTGCTAAAATGGATTAGATCACCTAAATATAGCTATAAAATATAAAAAGCAGGTGACCAATAGCAAGTATCAAGACAAAAAGTAAAGAAGGAAAAACAGGATGATCAAAATCAAAATGAGGAGCAGACATGTGGTCATTTATTATATTTAGAGGTAATAAATGAATCTCTGTATGAGCCACATTATTGTCTATTTCTGGGAGGCACAACAATATGTAGCCCTCCTAAAAATAATAGGGCGACAAATTATTAGCAGAGATAATCTGCGTAAGTGTGGATAATAACTCCATCTCATTGCCTCACACACTATCAGACAAACAGCATGCAGGCGCAGACACACTCGAAAATACGGGTTCAGACACACACGGTTTGAAATCCCGAGAGGTTTGGTCTCAAACTGTACATCTGATGCAATACTTAGCAACATCCCCTGCAGACCGCCACAGTCTATACCTTCAGGATTCATCTCTAGAAGAATAATGCCAGGTCCCCCTCTATTCATACAAGCTGCTGTGGAGAGGAAACTTTATGTTTCCAAATGGGATTTTGTACACGTATATATATATATTTTTCATTTGTGTGACTTTAGGTGAAACCTCTATCAGTGCGGTGGACCGTCGGGGTAATCGAATCACAACCATATTCATACCATACTTGGAATCAGTGATAAATCAAGTAAAGGAGAAGAGCTGTGCAGAGATAAAGGTGCCTTTGAGATCTTCTCATCTTTCTCTTTTTTTTTTCATTTTCCTGAAACTTCTCACTTCTGCTTTCGACAAGATCAGCCACGTCCCTTTTAGAGCATGTGGTGAAGCTGTCGGATTCAGAAATAGCCTGCATGGTCAGTGTACATGTGTGAGAGCAATTGTTCGCATTGTGCGTCTTTATAGCTACAGCCTTATCTGCATCTCAACAGAATAAGGGTTACACCTTTACCTTCCCACCAACCCCCAACTTGTACAGATAGGCCTTTGTAACAAAAGTCGCAGGCTTTAAGTGTGTCAAGGTGCTTGTGGTTTATCACTGTGTTTATGAAGAGCACGTAAAAACAAATTAATGTCCCTTAAGTTGGATTCAAACGAATAGTAAGGAACTTGCTGTAAAAAATTTGGCAGAAAAAAAAGAAGTTTGTCTTATGAAAAAAAAAAAACTCTCATGAGTCATGCTTTTTCTGCAGAGGTGAGAGAGGATTTACAAAAAAGCTGAACAAAAATCAAAAAATGAAAAAGTATGTTTTACAAAATAGGGAATATAAGCCAAAAGAGAGAGCTCAGCTGCCTGCAAAGTCTTCAAGCTTCAGTGTAGCGTACAGCTAACAAGGACCCATTTTGAACAGAAGAAATTCTAAGAATGCCCAAAGCATTCGCGCTATTTATTTCGTCTCGCCTCAGTTTAAATGCTTTATTCTACCTGCAGTAGATAATGTAGTGCCCTGTTGAAAAGACCAGCAGTAATCTTTTAATCACTTCACCAGGAGAGGATGGCTGTTCATATTACAGCATAAGAAGTAGGCTAATCTAAAAGTAGACTGGAGCCTTTTATCACATACACACATTTATGTGTCGATTATTTTTGCAAGATGTAGAAGTTTGCACAGGAGGATGCATTGATGTTGTGTAATTTGAGAGAGTTAAATAACGCTAGATTTCAGGAGTCTACAGAAAGTGACTCAGAAAGGTTTTTGTTAAACTTTTTTTTTTTAAGAGATTATTACTTACAATACTTTCTGTGCAAAACCTACTCTGTATGTTACAAATCTGAAATTACACAAGCTGAGTTGAAAGCCTGATTTTGCACTACAGATGTGAGGTTATTAGTTTTTCCCAAATATATTTATTACAGTTGTTTGTGACCTGTAATAAGCAAATACATCCACTTTTGTTTGAGGACATCTGACCAAAGGAAACATGAAACATCTCCCTCTTCTTACACAGTGCAAAAATGTGTAAGAAGCTTTCTTGTTTATCACAGAAGCATCATCTCCTTAATTTGTCAATTGGTAAACACACAACCTTTAACGTGAGTATGTTTGATAGCTTGGAAAGAATTGTGGCACATAAAAACATATACACATTTTTTCTGAAATCACATCTAATGGCTTACTAACAATTCTTGTGAAATAAATGAAGGCATTTTTTTTTGTTGACAATACTTTACATTTTAGGTTGATCAGAGAGTCCACTAACTTTCAATTGTAACCCATGTCTTAGTGTTTTCTTTGTTTAGAAATGCGACATGACTCAGGGGCCCATTTCTCTTGGCCACTCCTATCACTGGGAAAGACAGGAGAACATGTTGCTTAATTTACACTAATTTTTGTTGATCTTAAAGCTGGAAATGCTGAAAAAAAAATAATTGCTTCTGGACTGAACTTGCTCACTTTGGTTCAAATTAAAACTTGAAAAGCTTAAAACATCTAGAACTGTGATGATCGAAGCTCGCAGAGAACAAACATTCATGACACAAAGCACAGCGAGGAGGATGGCGGGAGAGGTGAGAAACATGTCCAAAGAAGAAGAGAGGTTTTAAACCTGTCACTGTGAGGGGCTTTAATTTTGTGGATCTTGTCTAGACATCCCAATCTGCGACTTGTTGAAAATGGTCACAGCCAGCAAGCCTGTGCAACATCACCAGTAATAACAATCAGGGAACAATTATTTAAGGAGGAAGACATTTATAGAAATTTTGCCAAGTTCCTAAGGGACATTTTTAGAAAGGACAACTGCAGTTGATGCGTTTGCAATAGTATTTATAAAAAGCTTCTTAAAAAAGGGCCCCTGGAGCCGTCATCTTCATAAATGTGGCCCTGATAACAGTGATAAAAATGTACTGTATTCCAATAGTTTTTTTTAATTATTATTTTTATTAATAAAACACTAACCAGGAGTGAGAACAAGTGTTTAGAGTGCGACATATTTCACCTTCAGTGAAAACAAATATGGATGAAAACTGACAATAAATAATTTAGACGAAGTCAACAAAAGTAAAAATAAATGTATTTAAGCAGAGCAAATCCTGCTTTACTCGGAATAGTATTAGTTTATTTAATGACTAATGGGGCTCATATCTATCAGTTGAAGTTGTAATTCTCACAAGACAAATAAAAAGTAAGCACTTTTTATCACATGTTGGACATTATGCACAGTCCTGTCCCTGTTTGATGACTGTGTTCGGGGCTCGCTCTCTCCCGTGAATACGCCAAGCCATTGTTTCCGACGATCCAGGAGAAAAAGTCCATTGTTGCCGCGAACTTTTTAATCTGGAGGGGGGGGATTTAAAGCCCATCACATGCTCAGACAGAGCAGCGGGGCGCCCTGCCACTCAGCTGAAATCCATACCGAGGAAGAAAAGTTTTCCTCCGGACAGGACCTCCGGGAACGTTTCCTGCGCACCGCAATGCCTGCCCACGGCGCGGGACTGTAGGGAGTTGAGGAGCCCCACTGGACGACAGGAAGCTTCTCTTTCCGCCCTTCTGGAGCCAATTTCAGGGTGAACATGACGCTCAAGTACAGCCAGAGGTCCTTAATCGTCCTGTCCTTCCTGGGAGTGCTGTCGGCCATCATGACCGTCTTATCGGTGATCCTCATATTCCAGCTGCAGTCCCACCGGGCGGCGGTGAAGGAGTCCGCCGCCGCCGTGGCCTCCTCCTCCTCGGTCATACCCGCGCACGTCTGGCCCGTGCTGCTGCCCGTCTCCACGGTGCTCTCGGCGCTGTCCCTCACTCTGAACCTGAGCTCCGTGGTCGTGAGTCTCCTCCACAGCTACTTTTCCACGGAGGTCTGCAGAGGGGAGCAGGACACCGAGAGGTATTTTTGGCCTGCTGTAACTGAAGCGGCTGGTTCGATGAGCAGCCAGTCCAGTCCAGTTGTGACGCAGATTGAAACCGTAATTTATAGCTAATTAGAATATTAATTAAACCTGTTGAGGGGTTTTTGAACTGCTTTAAAAATGGGAGAGATTTACGTTTCATTTTTTGGTCGCTGAGGAGTAAAATTGTTCAATTTATTGACCGTGTTAATAAATTGAACCAGTTGACGATAACCCTTAGAATCAATCAAACATTTTGAAAGTTGTAGATTATTATATTCCATGCAAGTTCAGAAACTTTATGTGTAACTTTTCCTGAATTTTCTGTGAGGTTCACTTATTATAATCTTATGAAAACATAATTTATTTAGGGTCAGTAAGGTCAGTTTTTGCTCGGAAAGGTCTTGAATGCTGGCCCAACTTGTTCTTTAATTTTCCATTCAGTTCCAAAAAGAAGATTAAATTGTAAAAAATTGTGAGCATTCTCTGAGGATTCTTTAAAGATTACTTCATAAAAACACAGCTAAGCTTTCAGGAAACTTTTTGGGAATGTTCCCATGGCTTTCCTCAACATAAAAGTTGTAGATAACATATAAGGAACCTTCAACATTATTCCCCTTTACCACAAACTTTCGCTGTCAATGTTGAAACTAACCTTTCAAAAACATCCTCTAAAGGTTCCCTGAAGGTTAGAATATCGTTTAAGAGGGAGTTGTCTGAATGTTTTTTCCAATATGACTCTTCTTTTTCCCCTTTGGGTTCTAGTAAGGTTAGTATTTGCTTGGTACGTGTACGTAAAGGCTACCTATGAGTTGTAGAAAAACTTAAGAGAACGTTCAATTAATGGTTCTTTCTTTTGTGTGTTTGTTTAGAAAGTTATGCCTTTAGGCAACATTTACTAAAGGTTATCAGAAGCTTAGATTATTAACCTCAGGCCAACATTTCCTGACAGCTCTTTGAGGTTTATACCTGCTCAAAACTTTGGGAAATATTCCCTGAAGGTTCTAGTGAAGTTAACACAAGCTCTGATAAGTCTGACATGCTTGCCTGGGTGAATATTTTGTAATAAATGCAGCCCTTTCAAAAGGTCGACATATTATTTTAATCACTATTATTTTGTTTGTTAGTCTAGTACAGAAATTAAACAAACACATTTTTGTGTGTTTCACAGGTATCATTACTTAGATTTTCTCATGGCTTTCACTATTAATGAAAATAATGTCCTATGCATGGCAAGTCCTTGGAATTGATCACATATTTTAATTTTAAGAAAAGAAAGTATTTCTGCTTCACATCCTACATTGGTTCCTCTTTTCTGTTCAAAACGCTGTTGCCACCGGTGAAAAAAAAAAAAAAGAAAAAGCTGTTTGCATGTGTTTCTCATCGTGCCCACACAATCTTCTTTCGTTGTTAATGCTACTAACCACAGCCTTGTCCTGGATACTAAATTTAACCATTAGGTTTTTGTGTAAAGAAAACATAGTTTCAGAAGTACAAAAAAAAAAAATGGGGCTAGCTTATGTGTCAGAGAGCAAAGGCCTGCACTGCAATGCCTTTGGTCAACACCCCCCACAACCCTTATGAATCCCATCTAAACAATGGCCTTCCTCTTATTATGCACCCAGCACACGGCCTCGCGCTGGCCCTTTCCCACGTCGGTATACTAATTCAACACCAAAGCTTGGGACCTCCCTGCTGACACAAGGGGGCATTCCAGAAAAAGGGGAACTAATAACTAGTGTCACAATATGCAAATCAAATAAACTCAAATACCCAGTAATCCCAAGATTTTGACAACACAAACTTTTCTGGGAAAACAAACACATAAACACAAAGATATTGCTCTATTTTTATTAAGCAACACACTGATTTCAAAAGTGAAGCATCAACGTGAAAGTGCAAACATACTGTAGGTGCTGACATGGGATCTCTTTCCACAGAGCAGACTGGTTCCTTCTGGACAGCAGAGCTGTACGACATGTGGCGATTGGACTATTCTGCCTGGGGGTGTCTGTCTATTTGGCAGGTAGGAACGACAGACAGAAAACAAAACAGTACTTTACATTTCTTCTTAATCACTATTTACTACTAAAGCACTTCATAGACACCTCTCTGTAGCTAAAAACCCACAAAAAGCATCCACAGCAATGTTGTGTTAGTTGGTGTTTTCAGGAGCAGAGGCATACCAGCGCTGCTGCTTTTCCTCTAATCCAGCCGTCCAGTTTCAGAGAACAATGCATTCTTTGAGCAGCCATGACTTAAGTGTTTCTAATGCTGAACCTGGCAGTGCTGGTGCACCCCGCTCCATAGAGTGGTGAGTTACTTTAGCAGAAGGGTGGTGGAGGGGGGTCACTTCATTGTGATGGTTGGTTGTCTCCCCTTGACCCCACTTCAGCCACAGTCAAATGGTTGGGAAGGCCAACTCAGGAGGTCTCTTTACATCCCAGAGTTGTGCCTTTCTGCCGCTTCCTTCAACATTCCTGGGTCTATGGTCCGTTTCCTGCAGGCAAACAGGATATCAATGAGACGAGCAGCGTTCAGTATGTGTTTGGTTTATAGTTATCTGGGTCTCTAATGACTTGTATTGTTTGCTGATAGTGCATTAAAATACTGTCTGCACAGGTAAATCAAGTTTTCTACGACCTTCTCTTCTTTCTTGGCAGCAATGTCCATTTTCATGCTCCTGAAATTCGAGATGGAAACGGGCATCGCCAGCGCTTGCATACTCTCCTCTGGGATCCTGATCCTGCTGGTGGCGGTGATACACTCCCTTGTCAAAGCTTCCCGAAGCGCCACGCACTACAAAAGCGACCTAGCCGACACCCTCTATCAAAACGACCACGGAAGCAGCAGCGTGCCCATCTCACGGCCCTGTGAGCTAAGAGTCGGCTTGGACAGACCGCGGATTCACCGCAGCCAGTCTCATCATATGCAGCAGCCGATCTCTTACCCAACGTGTGGCAACCTCAGGCAGAGGGAGTATTATCAGCAGCAGTACTCCCCCACCGAAGGCTCTCAGAGCCACTCCAGCGATAAAGATGGATACAGTGCAGGAGAGAGCTGCCCTCAAATGCACCGGACCTTGTCTACTGAATCTGGCTTACTGCACGCCCAGGTGAAACCCTGGAATGGAGTCAACAACGAGATGAGGAGCGTCTTAGCACGCAAATCAGGGATTTCAGCAAAAGACTCGACGCTTGTATGAGCTGACATTCTTTTCAGAGGAATTAGAGAACTGATATCTGACTGCAAGGTTGTGGAGCAAGTGAACCCCCACCGCAGAGGGAAAGCTCTGTGTTTCTTCAGTGTGCAAATGGCAAGTTTATCTTGTCTGGCTGCATTCAAAATGGCCAAGTTTAAGGTATACAGTCAACTTTAAACATGATTCGCCAATCTGAACAACACAGATATTGACTAGTGTTAGATGCTGACAGTAAGATAACCTTAACCAAAACTACCCCTGGTTTTACAGGACTGTGTAATTTACACCACATACTGAAACAACAATGTATTACATGCTTTTATATAAAACAAAAAAGCCACTAGATGCAAGATAATTACAGCCATAGATGTTAAAAATACCAGCAGTTCTAAACCCCATATCAATAAGTTTGATTCCTGAGATCCTCCTCAGGAATTAAACAAAATTATAACATTTTTCAGTAGTTGTCAATTACAGGATTTTTAAAAATTGGGCATAATTTGTCGTTTTTTCCTCTTTTGCATTTTATAGGTGAATAACAAGCTGATAATTAATCTTGACAATATGCTAGAGTAGCCAGCCTGCAGCTTAAATGTCATGCTGCTCGTAGATTGACCACTGCATATTGTGGCACTATTCAATTTCAAACCATAACTGGTAATGTCTTTTCATGTAGAAATTTAACTGAAGTATTTCCAAAGAGCTGTATTTGTCTTTCTCTGAAGTGATGGAAGAATATGGGAAATATTAATTCAGCTGACCAGCAGTACACAGTGGAATTTAAATTGTAGGAACAACTTTAAAACCTTGATGTTGTCGACCAACAAAATGAGCTATGATATACCAACTAGATATTGAGCTGGCACATCTGTGAACTTTATCATAATACTGTAAATACATTATTTCACTTTATAAAGTGTTTTTATGTCGGAATTGTGTGCGTGGAGCGAATGCATTTCTTGACGTGTTCAAAATTATTTAATGGAGAACCTTAAATAAACTGTAGTAAGAAAGAACTTGTTTACTTAAAATATATCTTCTAGATACATCTAGAAGAACTACTAACCTTGGACACATGTGTCCAATGTTCATGAGGAAGCAGGTGAGTTTTGTGGAGCAGGTACGGAGGGAGCAGGAGGTGAGGTCACATCATTTTGTCTGCATGCAGGTGTTGATGGGAAAAAATGGGCAATGAAATAAACAAGAAAAACAATAAAACTGAAAAGTGGTTCAAAAATATGCATAAATTAAAACAGCAAAAAAATAAAAGTATAATGCAATATAATGCAAATTAATAAATGAAAGCACAAAATTATGTAACTGTCAATTTGTTTACCTTATTAGGAAATCTGGACGAATAAGGTAAAATCATTTGTATAAAGATGGAAACTCAAAACCCAAACTTATATGGGATGCAAACTTTGATACAAACATTTCAATGGCTTTTTGCAGCCATTGAAACATTTGTATCATTCCTAGGGGGAAAAAAATGTGTCAACAGGAGGTGGCAAGCAAAAATATATCTTGTTTCATTCATTAAACAAATACGTAAGATGCTGTAGTCTTGGTTTTGAAGACCGCTGAGATTTTCTATCAAACTATGGTGGTTGCTCTCTAACAGTCAACCCAGAAATTGCTATTTTTAAAATACAGAATATGTTCTGAAATCTTGCTTTTAGTTTTGTTTATATTATTTTTTAAATATTTGCTAAAATTTCAGTAAAATAATGTGTCCAAATATATTGAAAATATACATGATTGCTTTTATTGTACAAACCTGCTGCTTAATTTCAGGCACACATTAGGAGCATTTTTTGGCATTATTTTGAATTATTTATTATTATTTTGAAAACCCAGTTCTTACTCACTTTGAAAAATATGGTAACTTGCTTTGGTCACCATATAATATGAAGAGAAAAAAACCCTAATGTTGCTTGATAATTGTAGGTACAATTTATTAATTGTAAGGGTAGAGGTGATGTGGGCTAGACTAACTCAGTTCTGACTGTCAGTTCTGATAAAATGGTGTTACTGAATTTGGAGACTCAGGGCAATAGTTTGAAATATTGCACTGCATGTAAACACAGATATTCATTATTTATGGTTTGTGGAAAGAACTGTGAAAGCCATCTTCAGAGACATACAAGCTGAGTTCAAAAGTTTGAAATGATGAAGGACACATGAACTTACAAAATGCAAAAAAAGTTATAAATAATGGCAACCTGACAATATCCTTCCTCACAGACAGTTGGCAGACAAAATAATTTTGCTGAAGGATCTACAAATGAAAGGTCATTTATACTCAAATTTTTTTATTTTAAAATGTCAATGTAAAAATGGAGTAAACTCAACTGAAACAAGACAATGTTTGTTTTGAAGCACATGTCATACACAGCTGTGCCTTTGTGAAATTTAGGGAAAGGATAAACACCAAACGGGTTAAACACAGCTCTTAAGATAACACCACAGCATTTAATTCAAGTGCTGGACCAAACTTTGACTAGATCAAAACAACAATTTGATTCTTTTGGTTTTCTTTAGGTGTCCTTTTGTACGGTGTTCTGGATCAATGTGTTATATATTTTTCTAACAAGGCTTAAGGTTCAGCGGCCATGAGACATTATGTTTTTTTTTTTTTTTTACTCACTGCGTTTTAGAGACATCAGGGGTTATTAATAATGCTTCCATGTTTCTATGGATGAAATGTTTTGTTCAGATTTAACACAGCAAATGGAATACCGTATTCTTTTATTTTTGTATATAAAAAAGTTCTCCAGTTCTCAAAATTCCTCTAAAGATGTTTAGAATTGTTTAAGGTACTTTAATAAGGTACATACTAAAGCTTATAGACGGGGAGATAAACTTTCTACGGGTTACATTTATACTCATATTTACAAAATGTTTGTACCTGCGTCCATTAAAGTTACTAATCTGTTCCTTCATGGTGATGGCTTGTCGAAGAAGGGTGTCAATGTTCTTGAAATACACACTGCTGTTTGTCATACTTTTCACAGCACTGCAAAGCACAGACGGAAATACAAGAATTAATTTTGTTGGATGGGGTTCTGCTTAATTCGAACATTGTGAAGCTTCTCACCTGCATGCATACTCTACCGTGTAGATGGCTCCCTGACTCTGTTCCTCCCAGCTCTGCATGTCTGTCTGTGGAAAAAAGGAACAAAGAAAGAAACAAATGTTGAGATAGAGTTTATCAAAAATATAGAGTTAACAGTGAAACTTGATTGAAAGACATCATGTAGCATGCTTCTTGGAAAAATTGATTTCAGCAGAAAAAAAAGAAGATATTTTTTGTTTGTGTGTTCCTTGAAAATAGCTGTGATTCACTTAATTTTGAACTAAAGTTATTTTAGACCACTGAGTATTAGATTGAGACAATGAGAAAATATTATTAAGCGGAACTTTGACTAATTTGATCAGAATTCCCGAAAATACAATAGATCATTTTGAGGCATTTTGAATGACCTTTTAAAACGATATATTAGTTTGGAAAAAAATAAGTTCCCACAACCTTGTTGCTAATGTGCATCAATAAACACAAGGATGACATAATTCAAATAAAAACAAGCTTCTCCAAAACACCAAGTGATCTGTTTGAGTCATCATCTGCTGCTAGCTGGTAACACAGCTCAATATGCTATGTGTATATGGCAAGCTACATAACAACAACACCAACCATCCGCAATTTTTCTGTTCAACAATTCCCATCGATTAAAGTCATTTTAAAGACTTCAAAATGACTCTGAAGAAGAAATTTGGAGCGACAGCCTGTGTCTTAAAATCTAAACAATATATAAACGTAAGCAATAATGAAACTCTAATTATTCTAACATCAATATGAATAACTAGGGGAGGTCAGCATCTTACACTGGATCAATAAATTAAATAAGGATTAGTTAAACAATCCAATGCATTCATTGCTAAAAAGCACAACAGTTAGTGCGTTAGGCAGATCAGGAGCAAATATTTGTTTGTAATTAAGTTTCAGACTCATAACTGGATAGTCTAAAGATGATTGTTCACTGAAATTACAATGTGTTACTGGAAGATGTGTTTGTTTTCTCTCTCTCTCTCTCTTTCAATGCTGCAGACAGCTGTAAGGTAACATCGAGCTGAAGGAGGAATACCTTGTGCTGCACCAGCTCAGGCAGGGACCTCCTGACGTGCTCCTGCAGCCTGTACAGAGCCACTGATGGCTCGTTAGCCAGGACATACATACTCTCCGTGAATTTGTCACTCACTGTGGGGTCAAACAAGCCAAGACACAGCATTAAATGTGCAATTCGTGCCACGAAACATAACAATAGCGAAACAAACACTTAACGGTATATGTAAGACTTAGCTTGGCCGCTAGCTTAAGCAACCATTTCTTAGCGCTGCCACGTTAATGTTTGGTTACAATAGAAAGTCGTGTACGGATTTGTTTTGCTGCTGTTTACCTCTCCTAACTTTCAGTTGCATCTCTTGGTCGTCCATGACAAAAGCTTGTTTCTCCTCTCAGAAGCCAACAGCGCGAAGAACGGCGTCAGCTGATCCCTGCTTCCGTATTATTGTCCATCTGTGTAACACGAAGAGATTCCGGACGGAAACACTGACTCTGACGAACGTATTTCCGTCGCGAATGTTGTCAGAGATGCTTTGATACCCGAAACGGACTGCTGATTCAAACGATATTTCATCTCGTCTGTTCCCTTAACATTGTTTCTAACTGGCAAAAAAAAAACCCGAACAACGTGAGAAGTGTACTTTCTAAACTGTTCGGAAACCGAAACGATCAGGCGATCGAGCTGAAATTTTACACTTTCTGTTTTCCCAAAAGGAAGTGGGTCTGTGAATGTGGCTGGATGAGGTAAGGAATTTTATTAACTATTTTCTAACTCTCACTTGTTTGTGCAGACGCACAATCTAGTATCACATTGTTTTATGCAGTTATGATGGAGAGCAGAGATGATGAAGAGGTTACAAATGGCCATCACAGTCAGCAGTCCAATGCTGCTGAACATTCTTCCAGTTCAACACGTGGGTATTATATCTTCCAAATGTGCTCACATTCTTGACACTTTACACTACCAGAGTCTTCTATGTCATCTGATCATGGTAGTCTTATATTGGATGGATTGTAAATAAAATATCACCTCTGTCTATGTCCACTATGTTCTCTGATTGGTTCTCCAGAGATGGATGTGGAGGAGGACGACATCTTTAAACACTCCACTACTTTGACCAACAAGCAGCGTGGGAATGAAGTAACAGTACGCCCAGCGACTTTAGACTGTAAGTAAATGCACTTAGAAACTTGCGGTTTCAGAAATCAGGAGACTAGTTGTAGGTACAAAAGTCCATATTTATTTGGGACTTTTGATGGTGCATCCTAGCTATCTACACAATGGCAGTGTTTAAAAAAAAAAACAACCAAGAATTGAGTAGAACACCTATAATTTATAGTATGTTTTCCATAGGCTTAATATAACCTGGATTATGTTGGAGCACCAGTGCCACTGTCCACAGTGACAGTAGTTAACAGTGCCATGAACTGAAAGGGTGCAGATCTATAGGGATCTAGTTGAGCTGTTTGGCCTCATTGACAAGAAGTACATTTGGAGATGTCAAAATATGGCTCTCAAACCAAAGATCAGAGTTTCAACTGTCCACCATGATGGAGCTGGCTGCTCAAATCCTTCAACACCTTAACAATTGCACCATTACGTATTTCAGTGCCATCCTCAACCATATTGATAAAGTCATGGAGTATGCTTAAAATTATGCCTGAATTTAACAGTTCATTTAAATTTGTTGGTTCACCCAAAAAAGTGATCATGTATTCAGCCAGGAGCTTGTCGATAGCTACAAAAAGTATTCCGTAGGGGTATTTATGGCTAAGAAACATTTATCCAAATATTGGTCATGATGATTTTATGTATTAGACTAAATCTGCAATAAATTCAAATGCCCAGTGTTTTACTAGATCTCTGAAGTTATTTGTCATATCAGTCCATCCAGATAAAAACAACAAACAAAAAAGAAACAAGATAAAAAGTTGTCAATAGTTAAAAGCCCGAATTGGATATGACTTTTATTACCCCCATGAAAGCTTGTAAACCTCTGGTCAAAACTGTAGGTGTTTCCTCATTGTTTCTGGATGATTTGTATCAGTTATTTTTTAACCTCCCAACAGCTCTCTCCATACATCAGCTGGCAGCTCAGGGTGACGTTTTGCAAGTGGCTGCACATCTTAGTAAAGGTAAGAAAATCCCTTCCTGTTGTCTTGAAAAGTACTTTATTCCACAATTCCGAGTGTTTTGTGTTTTTATCTTGCAGACAGCTCAGTGCTCACCACGCAGGATGATCGGGGTTTTACACCCCTCATGTGGGCGGCTGCGTTTGGAGAAAAAGCTATGGTGGACTTTCTCTTGGAAAAGGTTAGGAGAAAAAAAAAAAAGACATGTGTTATATAGAAACTCTTAGTTTCCTTTTCAATGAAATAAAAATTTAATAGAAATATATTTTAAAGGGTGCAGATCCCAATACAATTGCAAGGGAGCGAGAGAGCGCCCTGACTCTGGCCAGCTCTGGCGGCTACGTGGACATCGTCGAGTCTCTCCTCAGACACGGAGTGGACATTAACACCTACGACTGGGTACAGATGGGACTTTAGACATTAGCCTCACACATGCTGAATATAAATCAGCAGAATAAGTTATATGTTAATATATAACCAGTTTTTTTATTGGTGTTTTCTTATTCTCAGAATGGTGGAACTCCTCTTCTTTATGCTGTACGAGGGAACCACATCAAATGTGTGGAAGCTCTACTTGGTACATTGCATGTCTTTTTTTATACAAAAAAATATACATATAATAATTGTAATAACACTCTGTTAAAGCAGGTTTATTCTAACATTGGTAATCTCTTACAGCCAAAGGAGCAGATATGACCATAGAGTCTGACTCTGGCTACAGTCCAATGGCCTTAGCTGTTGCACTTGGACACAAAAAACGTATGTATTAGATTGCTCTAAGGAGTTACATTTTCTCTCATTTTGTCATGTTAAAACCACAAACTGCAATGTAATTTATTAGGAATTTATGTGATAGAAAAAAAAACACATTTTGAATGCAAGTTAAGTTTAAAATTTTAATCAAATTGTTCTGCTATTAGCTTTTAGTGGCTTATTATTTGACGTAACCTGATTTCAAACCACCCAACAAATTTATTCATGGCCTTTGTTGTTCTACATGACTGTTCAGTTCATAAATGTTCTTTAAAAAACAACAACATTGAAGGCCTTCAGAGTGCAGCTGTAGTTACACTGAGATTAAAATATATTCAAACTATTTACCCACTTCTGGTTATCTGTTGCACAAAATTTTATTCAGGGATGACACATTAAAATGTCTTGAATAAATATTAAAACCACACTTTCTGGTTTTTGGTAAAAAGAAAAAAAAAAAAAGGAACACCATGAATGCATCGCTACTTTTGCTTAGTTTTCTTTTTTCTTTTTTGCATAAAATCCCAAAGAAAGAAATTAAAGATTATGGTTGTAACTAACCAAAATGTGTAAAAGTTAATGGAATATGAATACGCTTGCAAGGCAATAATTACAATTATTGATTAAACCATTTTTAAAAGCTGTTGTCATAAATGATCTGTAAATACACTAAAAAACAAAAAAAAAAAATTTCCCCCTTTCTCTTCTAGTTCAGAAAGTGTTGGAGGACCACATCCTGAAACTCTACAAGCCAACATGACATCAAACAAACCCGTAGAAACATTAGGCAGAAGACGCTTCGCTAACATCCATGCAACATTTAGAGACGGTAAAAACATCAGTCTCATCGATAAAAACACAACAGAAAGCAGAAATGTAAACAAATGGATTTATTTATGCACTCACAGCAAAAAAAAAACAAAAAAAAAACAGATCTTTTTTTAAAACTGATTTTTTTTTTTGACAATTTATGTAAAAAAAAAGCTATTTTGAAAGAATGAATGAAATGTCAATTGTTCTGTAGAATTGTTTTGAATGGATTTGGAGAAAAAAAAAGCCTTAATAAAATGCTATTTTTGATAAAGCAGTCGTGTAATTCAAAAGGCACAAAATACATTTCTAAACGCAGGAAACTTTTTACATCGCTATGGCCACCAAAGTGTCCAATGTGTGCATTTTTCTGTTTTACTGACGTGAAGTGAAACTTCCACATGGACGTCTGAACGCAGCACTACCAAAAAAGGCCACGTTTGCATCAGTTCACAAGGTGGCACTACAGATGACATGTTTTCCAAGTGTCACCACACCACCCTGTACTTTGGCCATGGGTTATTTCCTCTCTCATGAGAGCATTAAAAAAAAAGTGCTCATGAGGTTTTTTCCCCCAAAATGTTCAAGGAATAAACAACAATTCTCCCAAAAAAGTCAGTGATGTTCTCAAACAGTATTTTTACTTTATCCACGGTGGGGGCCTCCTGTATGGGAAAGCTGTGGGTGTGGAGTTAAGAACAAAATAAGGGTGGCGATAATGAACAACATGGCCAGAAAAATATTGTCCAATAACTATTATGAGCCGAACAGAACAGCAACAGGAAGCGTGCTGTTGTTTTTTTGAAGTTACATTTCTATAACAAGCGCAAATACGCAAAAATGTTTCATTTTCTGTTTTACATTAACTGCTGGATACAAGAAAAAAAAAAGATTAGATGATTAATGCAAATGTTTTTGTTGTGATTTTGTTTTTTTCAAAATGGCACTACAAAATGGCTTTAAGTCATTACTAATATATTCATTTCATCAAGTCATCTTAATGTACAGGAAAAAATTTCAGCTGGAAAAGTCAAAATGCAACTAAATAAATTCATCACACAAAGATTAATGAGTTTTAAAAAAGTTTTTTTAGACAACTAGTAGTGAACAATTATAAATTCACTTTTTGAAGTAAAATATTAACAATGTATCATTCCTAAAATTATCGCCCAAGTAATTTATTTATTTTTTTTGCCAAAAGTGATTTTGGCAGAAAGAAAATATATTACTGCCTTTTAACTGCCAAATTATGAATTAGGCAAAAATAAAAAAATAAAAATAAAATCACTTTTGGCAAAAAAAAAAAAAAAAAAAAGACTTGCATAGCAATATTAAGTTTTTCCCTAATGTTTAATTTAATGAGAAGCACCTGCATACGTGTCTTGTGAGCATGCAACATGCATGACTGTAGTCCTAATGTAACTGTTTAAGTGAGGATATCTGAAGAGAGTTATTGTCCTCTGGGTAAAACTGGCTCAACTCCGTGAAGTCTCCGTCTTTGCAGCAACCTGCAGAAAGCACAAACACAAAAATAGTTTGCATCAATCTTGTCACGCTTGCTACAGGAAACTCTAAAGTTAGAATGGCAATTACTTCTTTCAAGGAACCACAGCGTTTACCTTCTAATCTGCATGTTTTAGCCGAGAAGCCGCCCTGGAATTGGAGTTTGACCTCGGAGACTTTTACCGATTGGGGAAACTCCAGCAGGACCCACTGACAGTTCCCCTGACAAAGAGAAGACGACGACTGAGCCCCACTGTGACGTGGACAGTACAATATGTCATAAAAAAAAAAAAAAAAAAAATGCAGTTTTCTATTTTCTGAACTCCTGGAAGTCTAGAGAATATGCAACACATTGGAACAAAACCCAAATCGTTTATCATCATTTCAAGTAAATACGTATTCAACCAAATTCAAATAAAAGAAATTCTGATATCTTTAGTTCTGATTAAATAAAAGAACATTTACATGCAGCATGTTCAGCTGAAATAACTACTTTTGCTGGCAATCATTGTTGTCAGGCTCTATTAATAAGTTGGTGTTGCACCTTTCGAAAATTAGAGCAAAATATCTCTGCAAGAAATCTCAAGTCTTGGTCAATTAGTATCCTAAATGCCCAACAGAATGCTAATGCTAATGAATGTTTTGTAATACTGTGCTTGGTGCACATACTTATTTTGAATACAATTCTTAACTCAATAAAGCTAACTGTGTTAAGGCAAACAGTATCATTTAATGTCTCGCTTTATTTAAAAAAGCATCCTCATCAATATTAGGCCAACGTGATCTCAGCTTTTTATCTCTTCTAGTCAAGTCTGACATTCAAGAAGAAATGTTGGAGGAAAAAAACCCCCAAATGATAGAAAATATGAAGACTTTAAGTCGAACTAACCATCTTTGGCTGCTACACTCACTTTTTGCACAACCGAAAGAAGAAGGAGAAAGTTGAGCAATTAGATAAACAAACACAGAGGCTTTAGGGTCAAGTGTTCCCAGACCATAATACCACATCCAAACCTTTGTCTTAATGTTGTGTACATTAGTTCTGATCTAACCCAAGTTATCTTGGACTAGCTGTCTAAATCAGCTTTATTTATTCACGATGCAACACTGTTTACTGGAAAGTTTGTAAAAAAATAAAAATAAAAAATTACAGAGGAACTTGGAACAAAGCTGTCACTTTTCTTTATTATTATTTTTTACCTGGTCTGAGTTCCAGCAGGTTTCTTCATTACAGTCGAACATGAACTTTTTCCCGAACTGCTTTACATCTCTGTTTAGCACTGAACTCACCCTAAAAGGACAACAATTTGGGAGACATTTAGTTCCCGGAGGAGAACAGTAATTATTTCTGAATGAATACCAATTTTATTCACCTGCTTTGAGTCTCGCCACAGATCAGCTGAGAAGCCATGCTCACAATCTGCCGTCAAGCGTTGTGTCCACGTGGTGTTATTTTTACGACGGCGAAATCATGGACCGTCATGTTTCCCTCGGCCACTAGATGGAGCGCTCGACCCACCTTCACGTTCCCCACGAACGTGTAGGTGGGTCTATCACTGATATCACTGAAAGGGGGAAGAAAAGTCAACGCATATTTGTCAAGATCTCCATAGATAACACACAGTATAATTTATTTATTTATTAAAAACCGTCTTTGGTCATTACAGGTGAAATTACAGTTCTCCAGCGTGTGCCTGACATGATCACTGTTGATTAAAGGTCACCGAGATAAACTTGTATTCAGAAGAGAGGACCCTGGTCAGTGAAGTCGAATCAGTCAGCTTCAAATGACGAAAAGATTAACAAAAGGGTTAAGGTTGTACATGGTTTCTTTTTTTTTGCCATTTCACAGGTGACTGCATATACGGCATAAAAATAATCAAAAACAGTCAGCTCAAGATTTTAAAGCTTTTCCCAGAGACAATATCTCCACGTCTCCGTTTTATAACCCGGGAACCAATAACACGGAAGAGCAAGTGTGTGTGACTGTGTGTGTTTGTGAAGAGGTTAGCCTACTCATTACTGACGGAGAAGTCCTGCTGAGGGTTTGTCACAGAGGACCCTCAGTGCAGATAATCAATAGGTCTGAAATACAAAACCTGATGAAACCCAGCCTCCTTGAAGACCGACCATAAGGGAGTACTGAAGGGTGATTGTATTGTCAGGTTTGGATTCTGCACTAACCTCCTTATTCAGGAACCCCTTCTGAGACATGCACACATACAATCACATTCTTACCATATCTGCACCCAATGTCCCTTTGACTTTGTGATCTATTAGAGGAAATGCTTGCTCCCAAACAGAGAATTAGGTAGATGCAAGAAGGACACCCACATGACTTCCAGGTGGGAAATATTTCGAGTTTAAGAATGTGGCGCAGCAATTTATTTGGTGAAAGCCACTTTAGTTGTTTGGCTGGTTTGTAAATACATTCAAGTATATTTAAAGCTGGTAATCAGATGTGCTGCCTCCACAATTAACTTACCAGGTGCTCATTAGTCTGCATGATAAAAATAATATCCTGAACCAAAGCTGTATGCGATGCCCACCTGGCAAAGGGTCCCACGAGGGTCTCTCATGAGTGAGTGATGAGCTGTTGTCCTGACTCATAAAATGGTGCCCATGTGGGTCTCTAATGATCCCAAGGTGGGCTGCAAGTGGGTCATTTGTTCTGAGAACACACATGTGCTCCTTTTGTGTCCTTTTGTGTCGTGTACGTGACGAGTTAGAACCAGGCAACCAAAGTGGTCTTAAGGTGGTTAGCTCAAAACCTAAACTGGAATACAACATTGTACCCTTTACTTGGGAAACTTCAATACAGTATGTATCAGCAAATTCAGAAACCCAATGTCCAGTGCCTGTAAAAAGCACTCGCTCCCTTGGATGCTTTACATTTTTATTGTTTTTGCAAATCAATCACAATATAAAGACGTCTTTTTTTTTTGTCGTAAGCTTTTTTCTCAAAAAATACCCCTTTAATATCAAAGTGAAAACAGATTTTTACGAAATAATGACAACTGAACTGAAATATTTGGTATGAAATAAATGATTGTATAAATATTTATCCCCTTCAAGCCATTATTTAGTAGACACTCACAGTATGGCGTCTCTGTGGACATTTCCCAATTGGGTTTTCACACCTGGACCCTCCAATTTTACTACTTTCTTTCTTGAAAATCCATTCCAGCTCTGTCAGGTTGCATGGAGATCATCTGTGAACAACCCTTATTAAGCCCTACCACAAATCGTCTGTCGAATTCCAGTCTGAACTTGGACTTGGCCACTCCAAAACGTCCGCCTTGTTGTCTCCGAACCATTTCTGTGTAGCTTTAGTTGGATGTTTTTGGTTTAGTGTGTTGCTGGAACATAAATGCTCCCCGAAGACGTACTTTTCTTGCAGATGGAAACAAATTTCCATCCAGGATTTTATTCTGATTAATTTATTTTATCTCCTATCTTTTTCAGTAAAGTCTCCCCACAACATGATACCGCCATGTGTCGCAGTGGGGATGGTGGCATGTTTGCTGGTGTTCACCAAACATAGTATCTTGTCTAGTGGCCAAAACGCTTCATTATTATCACCAGACCAAAACATCTTTCTTCCACTTGACCATGGAGTTTCCCCAAGTCCATTTTGGCAAACTCTAGTCAAGTCTTGCATTCCCACTCTCCCATAAGACAACAGCTGTTGCGTGCAGAGTCTCTCCCATCTTCGCTGCTTAAACGTCTAACTCCTTCTAGAAGTCAGAAGTGTCATGGTGGCCTCGCTCACTGGTCTCCTTACACACTCATTCAGTTTGTGAGGACAACATGATCCAGGCAGATTTACACACGTGTCATATTTCTTCCATTTCTTGAATTTAACTCCAGAGGTTGTTCAGTGCCTTAGAGATTCTTTTTTGTATCCATCCCCTGACTTGACTTTTCAAAAACATTTTTTCTGATTTTCTTGTAGTTGTGTCCTTGGGTGAAAGACCTTGCCTGCTTGTGGCAAGGAGACTTGTGGATATAATGTAGCTCACTACCATCAATGACTACATTGTAATGTGAAGGGCTTTGGGGCACTCTGGACAAGATAAGGCACAATACAAGCACAGGCCATTCACTAATACACTTTAAAAAATTAGAATATGATTTAAAAGAGCCATATTCCTTGCTAGTCGTCTCAGAAAGTGATGATTAGTGATCATGGCTTACAGGTAAAGAATACCCAAAATTTAGTATCTCATACAATTGGGTGTACTATTACTGTTGAAAGTAATTCCTACATCTGCTGCTTGGAGTTACAACCTTTTCCTTTATACAAATCTTTAAATCAGATGCTGTGGTGCATGCACCAGGGAGGTCAATGTATCAGGTTCCTTGAAGATTTTGGTGTTTGAAGTTCAGGCAACAGTCTGCCAAGAGGGACACAGGGAAACTGAATCCTTTCTCTGAAAGTTCTGGATAAATTGTGCTAATTAAATCGGTAGCGTTTTTGAAGCAGTAATTGAAATATAATTTAAGATCTTATTGAGATGTTTGAAGGTTGAGAACAAAATAAAAATGAACAAATCTGTAGTCCATAATTTAAGAACCTTAATCAGTCTGTAGACGTATTCTTCATAAGTTGTCAGAAATTAATCTAACATGAAGCCCCTCAGTGGCTGCGAATCATTCAGGAAGACAACATTTGGTGTTCTTTGAGGCTTGCTAACTTCAGTAAGGAAGGAAATGGGATGAAACACGAGGCACATCTGTCAAAAACTGCAGCAATTACCAGGATATTGAGTTTGGATGTTGCAGTCTGGAAGAGTTCCTCCTTTATTTCCGTGTAGAAATTTTCTGCTGCTGTTTAAATGAAGCTCTCTTAATGTGCTATTTAAAAAAAAAACAAAAAAAAACATAACATTGTTCTGCTGTCTTAATTTTAGAGTTGAATCTTAGTGTTGGTTGGTTAGTAAGTGAGCTCATGCAGTCACCTCAAAATACTAATCACAAGAGAAACAAAGTACAGTAGCAAATTGAAACAAGGAAATCTTATTATTTTACACCCAGACATTTCAAAGATTTTACCCAACAATTCATTAAAGGAAAAAGTAAAATAAAAAACTGGAAATAAGGCCCAAGACACTGCAAGTTATACAAAAGGGAGCATATGGTGATTTACATAAAACAACAAATTCGTAAGCATGACTTTGAAAATTTGCAAATTTTAGGAAACAGAAGTATCATAGTCCAAACACATCGACAAAGCAGATGACGGTTTAAAAAACAGCAAAACAACAAAAGTAAAATAAAACTATGTTTTAAGACATCCAATTATCAGTTTTCTATACCCCCTTATCTTTTCAGGGTCACTGGGGTGTGGAGGGCTGGGGGAAGCTGGGTCCTTTCTCCAGTGGTCTAAAAATACAATATATAATAGCATTTTCCAAAACACAATGTTCTAAAATGTGTGACTTGTATACATGCAAAGATGGCTCAAAACAAAAAAAGGATTTTTCAAATCCTAAAACAAATTTATAGACTGAACAGAAATGAAGCAGCAGAATGTCTGAGCTACATCCAAATACTCATTAGCATCAATAAATAAAGGCAGATGACATCACAACAAACACACCAATAGCAAGTCTTAACTTTGATGTTTGGGACTGAGATAAAAAAAAAAACAGCTTTAATAAAAACTTAGCATTATGTGTTTTTCCTCATTCACACATTTGGACGTGTACACAACATGCTTTCACTTACTGAGCTGGTTTTGACAATCAGCTGACCTTTAGAGGGTGATGTTTGCTCCATGCAGACCACATGTACAGTTTGTAACTGGACGGAAGCCGGACGTCTTGTCAATGTTGTCACGATGTGTTGTATTTTCTACCAAAGATGGTTGGATGCTGTAAATTCAGAAGTGGACCAACATGCCACTGCAGTTTCACACCATAGAGAGATAGGCTGATAGGTGAAACAAAGCCAGGAATGCAGCATGAGAGAGGACACACTTTGGTTTGCTCGTTAGAAGATAAAGAACACAAAATAAAAATAAAAAATCAAACACTCTCAAGTCTCTGGGCTTGACTTGTTTACCAAGACCAGGCTAGCTGATGCCTGTCAGTGGACTATAAGACAGGTGTTTTGCTGCTACATATTGCTGAAGGCAGGATTTACAATTACCAGCGGTACGGTTCCTGAAGGCTGTGTATAGTGCAGTGACAGGTCATGGTTCATGAAACGTGCCTTTTCCTCCTTCATGCACCAGCAGTCAGAGTCCCTGCTTGCTCGTGATGTGATTTAAGGCCCAAAGAACAAGCTTCGATCCCCTTACCCTGTATGAGCCCGTAATCCCACCTCCATAACTACACCCCTGGCCTCTGATATCTGAGCCCATAGTAATGAGTGAAGCGCCGGCAGGTCTCACAGCAGACCGAGGTGTGATGAGATGCTCGAGCGTGTCATTTTATGGTTGGGTCATGTGGATTTGTCCTGAGGAATAGCAGGGGATTTTGCGGCTGAAGAAATCACTGTTAAATGTATGGGTGCTGGTTGTACAGGGCGAACAGAACAATGGGAGAGAAATTGGGTGGAGGAAAAAAAGCTGTGACATTCTGTTGTTTCTTGAAGGTGCTGGTGCATTTTGCAATTACACACCGGCTACAGAGAAAAGACCGGTGCTTGTTTTCCTTTCTCTGAAGTCAAACACTTGTCTGTGTTCTCTTCCCTCCGGCAAAAGCCGCTAAGTCTTGGAGGACAGCCAATTCTTATTGTATGTTTTCCAGTGGACGAGAATGTCTACAGTAACAACATAAACCCTCATCAGCGTAATCTGGTTGAAGTATATGAAAACAGATACAAAAAAGATTTAAAATTCAAAATTTTTATTTAAAACAGACTTTTATTCAGTTTTTTTTATCCTTTTTTAAAGCACAGCTCATTCTGCTTTGTTTGAGGAACTCCCTCAAAAAAATTTCAATTAGTCTTACCACGTCACCCTCCCCCTACCTCACAGTAAGGACGGAGGACCATTATTCACCAGTGCGAACTTGTGAAAGAAATCATTGTATGCCTATAGGAGCCAGAGAGAATGGTTGAATTAGTATTGCAGGCCGTCACCGAACACGGCAACATACTGCAAACTGAACAAAGCCGGAGAGACGTTCATCTGAACTACAGAGGAGTTCAAATGAATTACCATCTGTTTTAACCCCTAGAATTGTTTCTACAACAATTAAAAAAGCTGGCGCCTCCAATTACGAGTTCTCCGTCTCATTAAAGCTTGTTGTTTCTTTGTGAATGTGACAGGTGGCAAAGCCCTGCTTTGTTCCTAATGGGGGTTTATGTGTGCAGGTTTGCCGAGGTGACAGTGTGGGTACTGATATGTCACTGAGAAGATCTGGTAGGTGATAACGCTGCAGAGCGCAGCAGTAAAATGATGAACACGAAGGTGATGTTGGTTTGCACAAGCCGATCAGGGGTTGCTTGCGTTCTTGGCGTATGTGTTGGCATGTGCTAACACGTGGAGGTGTTTTCCAGCTGTCGGATGGGCTGCCTCCTTCATCTATGCAGACAGGTTTGTAATTGGAGCCCTAAATGGAGAAGGGAGGAACCCGCATTTGATGGTGCTCCCCCAGCCTAAAAGATGAAGAAATAATAGAGGTGGAGGATGGGCTTGACTGTGTGTGTTTAGAGGGGTGCAGATGGGTTAGTTGGTGTGGAAGTGGGGGGTTCGAAGTACAAAGAAAAGGCGACATGTTGTCCTAGGGATCAGGGGGCTCTCAGTCTGTCTCCGAGGCAACAGCATCAGTGTCTGGGTCGATTTGCTCGATCCCCACCTGCTCGCCCACTCAATCTGGCCAAAACCAATTGAGTGCCTCTATGAATGGATTCCAAAAGCATTGCTGATTTTTGTTTCAATGCGTTTCATATGCATTTCAAACACTTTCGGTTTCAAATCCCTCAGTCCTAGACCTCACAGTAATGCGGCCATCTCCTCTGCTCTCGGCTTCCTCTCACAAGCACACCCACAGCACAGGATGATGAACTCACTAGACAGGTGCCATACTGCTGAGAATGACAATTTGCCTTTTGGAAATCAGTTTCTGGCTCCATTGTGTTCCCTAAAATTGAGTTAGTCCATCAGTAGACGCTCAACAGCCCCCCATTTTACCCTCCCACCTCCCTCTTTCTGCCTCTGTAGAGCCTTTAATGATAAAGTTAGAAGAGGACTGTGCTTTTATGGTAATGTTTTAAATTAGAAAAGCGTAGCACATTATGCAACTCCGAGAGAGAGGGATGCATTTTGTGAAAGTTGTAATAAAAAGTTATTGTGCTGGGGAGCAGGCAACAGTGCACAAATGGTAACATGTAATTATTGTTGGGATTCAAGCAACTCCTACTTAAGGGCTCAAAAGGCATAAGTATATAACATAAGTACCATAAAGCAAAGATCTTTCTGTTCCAACTCCATTACAGCAGACTCACAGCAGCTTGTGTGGCATTTTTTCTGATGGGGTCAGGCAGTACGCAGTCAGAGTGAACAGCAAAGACAGCAATTGGTTAAGCCTCATTAACTACAACATTTAAAAGCAGAGAAGTTATCTGTCAAAACAAGTGGTTTGGAGATCCATCCATCTAAAGTTCTCTTGCAGAACCTTCGGATAGACCATCCAATTATGCTGTACTGCAAGGACTGCAGGCCCGAGCTATCTGTAGTAAAACAGTGCTCTGATGGCTGGAAAGTAAAGCCACCAATCAGGGTAACTTTTTTGTTGCATCATGTCCACATCCAGCTGTGCGTATAATTAGTTATAATTTATCGCCCGTAAGCATTTTCATTCAGTTATCTTGGCAAATAGCAACGTTACCAACTCTCATTCTCCTGAGGTTCAATCACTTTTACACTAGTTCTCACTTCATATGAGCAGCAAAAGCAAAGCAATTTTTCAAACATTGCTGATATGACTCAATATTCTGAACACAGTGGTATTTTGTTACACATTTTTATTGTCTTGAACAAACCAGGGTGGATGGGTTTTTTAATGTGCAGATTTTTTAGTTGTATTCATGACAAAGTATTATTGACCAGAGCATATTTTTAGATGTTTCATGAAAATTAAGAAGTATTAATAATTTCACACGTTTTTACCAGTCTCCTCCCTTTTGCTATTCAAGAGCTGGCAACTCTGCACATAGATTTAAAAGAAGATGGGAGATTAACCAGCTTTTGAGGGGAAAATGCATCAGTTAGAACCAGTGAAATCATCTTAGATTGAGTATTTCACATCGCCACAGTAAGATGGAAGGTGGGTGCACCATTGGGAAATGGTGGTAGAAAACAAATTGGTGTTTTCTTTGTTCTAGATGGAACTTTTTAGTGGCTAAACACACTGGATACCTGCAGAGATTTCTTCATCTAGATTAGAAGTCTTCATGCAATAACCAATATCTTTACAATTCAGTTTCCAATAAGAAAGCGGCACACAATTTAATGTGTGACGACGTTCTCCAGGTGGCAGCACCAATCTTCAGCAAATTGCAAAACTCTATCAGAAACTGAAAAACTTTCTATACACCATCAATGTTCAGAAAGATAAACAGCTATTTTATAAAAATGGCAACAGACGCCACCGTCTTGCAAACAAAAGTAAATCAAGAGATTTTATAATCATGGTATGAGTTATGTCTTACAATTGCTAAGAGAACAAGACACAGATTGCCAAGTCTTTGAAATTATTTTCAAATGTTTATTTGAACTCTGCGAAAGTTCAAATAATCCCCTTAACTATTATAGTTTCAGTTTTTTTTTTAAACTTAGCTGAGAATATAGCAGTGAAAAGTTGACTCAAAATAAGCAAGTAATCTGGATTAACATCACTTGAATGTTGTCATTTAAATTATTTCTGTTTTGACCAATAGCATAATTATGACTGAGTGGACTGCTGATGTGGGCTTCATCTATGCCGCACTCCAGCTATCAAACACGCCACTGTCCCAGATAGAGTAATTTACTCTGAACCCCCTCCGGTGCATTTTCAAAACAGGATAATTGTGTTTTTCTGCTTTGTTTACAATTCAGAATTTTCCAACTTGTCTGCAGGTGGTGAAATCTAAATGCAATTACTTGGAGAGTGAATGGGAATATTTTTGACTCAGGTAATGCATCAACATCAAGGGGGACTGATATCTGGCGGTGAAATATGATTTTCTCTGCATCTGCTGAAATAAGTTTCCAACCCTGGTAAAATGAAAACAAACTGCTCTGTTTGCCTTCCACAGCCTGTTTACCAGATGCTAAGGTGTGGATGGTTGGTGAAGTGATAAAGAAAAAGAAGAATTGAACTCTAACAGAATCTAATATCTAAAAAGAATATAGGAAGGTGCTCCGTTCACAGAAAGTAGACATTAAAGATGGATATGGAAGTTCAGGGCTGCACACACTCTGCTAAGAATGAGATTATGGAGAGAAATTTGATTTGCTCTTTCATCTCTATCTAGCTACTGGGCTTCATGCTCATAGAGATGTAGGTTTATGAATGTGCTATAACAATATACCCAGCACAGCAATACTTGATTCCTCGCTGCAGTACAGACTGTGATTCTGAAGGGTGTAGTTCAGATGTCTTAAAAGGGGTGCAGTGGGGAGATTTTAATCAACAGTCAGTCAGACAGCAGAGGCAACAACCTCAGTTATGAATTTTGGAAAAAAACTTTATGTGGGAATTATGAGTTCAAGACTATTTTTTTCTAAAAAAAATAAATAAAAAAGAAACATAAAATTCCTGTGAAACCTTTAAATGTAAAGCTTTATAGAGGTCAGTTTTGCACATCAGATTTATCTCTATAGAGAAAACAAAATATCTTATAAGGAGCCTATAATGATTTAGATTAAACTCTTTTGTTGCAATATTTGCCTAATGAAAAACAAATATTTCTCCAACATAACATGATGAGCATAACTAAACAATAATTATGTGATGCAAAAGTACACTTTAACAATAAGAAAAGAATAATGGCACTGGCTGTATTTGTCATGACTGGATATGTTTCCAAACAGCATATTTGTTTTTCCTACAAATGTGCAAAAGGTTAGCTGGTCTGGATTGTATAGATACTAATTCAGGATTCTAAAGGGACTGATGGAAAACTGCATTTGGTTTTGACAGCGTGGTGTTTAATATTCTCGGTACACTCATCCGTTCTTAAGTCCATACCCAACACATTTCTTTGTTATCAAAGACCTCGATTAAAATTTTTTTTTTTTTAAAGTTTGAAACCGTAACCGGAGAAATCATTAGAATGGTAAAAGCTTAAGCTTAAGCTTTCAATTAATTGACACCAAAACAAATGTAATGACTTTTATAAGCTTTTTGAGACCTGTCCCCCTTACCGGCGATTTCTGTTTGTAAAATTGGTAAACTCTTAATCAAGTGCTTGTAACCTGAGATTAATGTCTCTAATATCAAAACTGAAGCTACATATTTTTGTGAAAGACTAAAAAAAAACAAAAACAAAGATTGAACAAACATTATTATCAGAAGTCCACAGGGCATCTTTAACTAATAGAGCTGAAACAATCCTTCACACCATCATATTCTGTCAGCCCAGTCACGTTTGCTATTGATTTTCCAGCATTTATAAGGTACATTGGGCTGAAGGGCTGTTTCTACGGCAGCAGGGGTCAAGCCGAGCACAGGAAAGAAAATTCACAGGAGCTTTTTGCTGCTTATTTTTGTGTTTATTTCTCTGCCTGACTTGCCTCCTTCTAACAGTACATATGTGCACTAGTATGGCATATCTAAGCCATGATGGCCAAAATAATAGCTTTCTAGATTAATTGTGATTGATCCATTCAACATGCATGTGTAAATGTTTTTTCTGGATATGAGTTTTACTTTGATGCTAAACTCCAAGTATTTGCATTATTTCAAAGTAAAGTGAAATAGATGGTAAGAAGGAGGACAATGAACAATAATCGATAGTAAACATCTGTTTATTGTCGATTACAAACAGCTGAAAAACAGCAAGGCAAGTTTTTCAGAGCAAAGATTTGTGCCATTAACAAAACGAAGTATGCAATAGTCATTGTAAAAAGAAGTATTCCTTTTTTCAATGTAAGATTTATGCATCAGAATTTAATAAATAATAAACTGGTATGCTCCATGTTCTAAAATTATTTAATATTAGAACCTGCAAAAGGCAAGAAAAAACAAGCACCCAAGAGTTTCAATAAGTATTAAAATCTGTGTGGAAAAATACTCTTATGAGTTCTAGTTATATGTATTCACTCCTCTCCTTATAATTGTTTCAGATCATTGAGATCTGGAGATGTTACTTTTTGCGTCGCTCTCCAAACAATCCACCACAGCAGGTCACAAGTGCAATACGCTGATTCTTTTCTTTTCCTGCATTTCTTTTGTAGATTTCCCGATGGGATAAAAATGTCGATAAAATAGTTTTGCTCAAAGGTGCCCACGTCCTTCGGTAAATTCAAATCCTCTTCTCCACCCTCTTGCTTAATAGCCAGTGAAAGGTGTTTGAGCTGATATGCTGTGTCAGATTTTTTTTAAGAGATGCCACTTTGCATTTTTAGTAAAGATCTTAACATTGGGGTCCTCTGCTCAAGCAAGTCTTACGGGTCATTCAGGGGTGACTTGGAAAAACCTAATTCATGTTGGCGTATTCTCTATAGAAAATAAGCTTTCTCTTGACAACTCTTCAAAAACAAGTCATACTTGTGCTATCTTCTTTTTGTACTGTCATGAACCGACAGCGAAGTAAATTTAATTGGACGTTAAAGCTGCAGTGTTTTCTGCAGCTGTGGTTCCATTTGGAACTGAAGCTTAATTTCTGCATCATAAGGGATTATTTGTGGCGACTGCATAGAACATTATGGGAAATTCCTTTTTAAATTAGTTCATTATTCTTGATTACTTCTGAAACTTAAGTGATATTGTTTCATTTTCTCAGCCGTGTGCCATAAACGTCATTGCCCCTTCTGGCATTTTCTTGCACAATTATCAGTCGGTCGCTACACCAACTCTAAAATGAGACAAGAGGTGCCAGAACACGAATGTGGCTGCATTTCTTCCTTACCAAAGCAGAATAAAAACTCTCACTGGTTGTGCAACACGAATGGACTTCTGGCAGCCTGTCTGCAGAAATGTTGTCGGTCTGTGTAAGTCCATGGTATTGTTAGCATACATCCTCACAACTGAGCACAATCAGCTATTTGTATCACTTAGCTGCGCAGTGCACCTCAGGACCAAACAGCTTAGTGGGTAATTGCAATTGCTAACCTGTTGTTTACTGAAATAGCCGTAAGATCGCTAGGCTGGATCTGCGCATTATGATCTTTTGTTATTTTTATAACTTAGCTGCTGCTAAGTTGTGGCAGGAGGAAACATCTCCTGAAAAGACAACACAGTTTCTGCTCTGGTCTGTCAAGCAGAATGTCAGCAATGAGACGGGCTTGCCTTGCTGGTTCTGGCTCCAAGGACTCAGGACTATCTTTAGTTTTTAAAAAATACAAAATTATATGCAACAATGTAAAAAGGAAAATTAATAGTTATTTGAAAGATAAAGAAAATTCGAATTTCACCAACATATAATTAATTCCTTTTGCAGTTGACAGCATTTTAATACCTTAAAAAAAAAAAAAAAAATTTGGTAATTGGACCCTGAAATCTTAATTCTGTTGTCGGACATGATGAAAATAAAACAAAGAGAAATTCTGACACATTTACATTCCTGAAATGCAAATATAACAATTTTAGCAGTTTGTTAAAGGGTAGTTTTAGTCTGTTGAGGACATTCATGATCTTGATGTGGACTGACATGAAAATTAGCTTGACTCCTCTGCTGTAGGAGATCAGTCGTAATACATATAGCAAGCCATATTTTGCTATATTTGTCAGTCACACATAATCATAAATCCCAGAACACTCACTGTTTTAAATATTCGAAGCCTTTGGCTCAAGTTTCAAGGTCATGTGAGGCAAAAGGACAAGCTATTGAAAGGTTTTGACATATAAACACAATCTCTCCTCTAAAATCTCACTTGCCTTGCCACATCTGTTTAACTAATGTGTGTTTTCATGATGTGTGTGTGTTTACAGTTGTGTTTTAGTTCAAGAAATTATGAAGCAGAGCCACTTCCATCAAAGGGCACGAGACATGAGCACATCTTAAAAAGGGTGGCACCCATTTTGTTATCAGTAACATCAACTTGTACCAGAGGAGTATAAACATAACCGGTTAAAAACACACACACACACACACGCATGCACAAAAGATACACAGCTTTATCTTTGACACAACCTCCCCAAACACTTCAGCAAACATTTGTGGGGCCTGAAATGCATTCTTCATCAAGATCTTCAGCGGGGGAACTGGAGGTAACAATATGGACACAGCTGGTGCCCAGGTCAGTCCATTTTATGACAGGCACATCTTTTCAGACATCCCAACGGAGGCCGAGCAGTAAATTGATGGCTGCGTCTAAGGAAAGTGTCCATTATGAAAACCACATACAGATACAAAATGTAGCTTATTTTCAGATGGTTTAAAATAGATGACATATCAGAGCTAAAGAAACAGAAAAAGTTGCGAATTTGAACTTAAAGTGGCTTGGTGATTTTGCCGTTCTGTTTGAGTCATTGTTAAGAGATTCCTTTTTTTCTTTTTCTTCTCTATGCAGGCCTTTACATTCATACAGATTCATATGATATCTGACGTTATACATGTTTAGACAGTGTGATGCCTGTCTGTATAACATAACTGTAATGATATTTGAGGCAGGGTTGTTGCTGCTCTTATATTTCATTTGACTCACAAAGACAAGAGAAGGATCAACATGAAACAGGCAAATTTATATTTCCTTAGGCTTATCTCCTCATGGTGAACAATCCATAGCGAGATGGGATTATTGTGGTTTCCTCCCTCTGTGCAGACTAATCAGGAAAAGTTATTTACTTTCCATTTTATAATACCAAGTAGAGCGGCTGTTCTCGTATTAGCCCGTTATTGCCTCAATTTATTTACTGTTCAAAAATTTAGCTTTCAAGTAAATTCTTTATTTTTCATAGATTGCTCATTTAAATATAGCACAAGCAAGGTAAGTTTGTTGTCATGTGTCTGGTATGCTTAATCCACATTGACTGTATGCTGGTGTGTGGTAAATTTGTCTTTAACTCAAAGGGTTTAAAACATGCAAATAAACACATTTTCTAATTCATTTATTTCAAAATATTCAATAATTGATCTCTACAGCTCCTCCAGAGTTCACATGTGCCTCTGGCCTAAAGTGCACTATTCAGATTTTAATTTCTAGAGCAAACTAGAGAGCCATTAATCATTTTACATTTACTCCATGTTACTTCTATCTTTATATAAAATCCCAGAAAAATATACAGAGAGTTATGGCTGCACTGCAACAGCATAAAAGTAATTAAAACAGTGTGAAACGTTCCGCAGAGCCCTTTACAATGCTGAGTCTTATCTGTGGTTCATCTAATTTTTCATGATTTACCTCAAGTAGCTCGCAGTGGCATTGACATTTTAACTCTTGGCTCACGTTGCTTAATAGAGCACCAGAAATCGCTGAAGGTCAGAGAAAACGGCACAGTGAAAAAGATTAAAGAAATGAAAATTATGTGCACGATCTAAGAAAACAAATTCTGACATGAACAGATGAATACGGCCCACCGTGTCGCAGTCCATAGGGGGGCTCTACAGCTGGACACCAGGCATACGGACTAAAACATACCAGGGCTTTTTGTGGCCCTCAATTTTACAAATAGTTCTCTGCACCAGTCTATTCGCACATGCTGTCTCCTCAGATAAAGCCGGGCTGAAGGGGGTCTGGACCGCATGCTGTGACTCCAGGCTTAATTATGCCAAGCAGCAGACTGAGAGAGGCATTCTCAGACGCTTCGGTTGACAGATCGCTCCGCTGAGCCTCGACAGGGAGCGCTTTCACCGTCCAGCAGGCGAGCCTTTACAGCAGGTTTGCTTCCCAGTCGACTGCTGGCTCTATAAACACCCATGGTTTGTTTGGATTCTCGATGGGAAGCCGGAGAGGATAGGGGAAGAGAAAAGGGATTAAAGAAAACAGTTTTTGGGGGAGGCAAATAAATAAATGACAGGAAAGGGAACGTGTACAAGAACAAAAGCTGGAAGCGTAGGGAAGCATATCACATCTTTCGCCTCCAGTTTCATTGTTTTTTTGAGTTTTTCCTTGTACTCAACTGTGCTGCTCTCATTCTTTCCAGGCTGATGAGCAGGACACACTTAGATAGTGAAGCACTTATTTTATTGTTCCTTTCATCAGTCACTACCATCCTTGTTGAATGGCCCAAAAGCAAAGCACCTGCCACACGGATGGAAAATTAGCAGGATCTGGTGAAGAAATGACGAGGAAAAGATGATCTGGTGATGTGTGGCTGAGAATGAAAACTGCATGAGCTCTGCCATTATGTACAGAGTTAGAGTGTTCGTGTAACCCATATGCTAATTAATGCTGATCCCTGGCTCATTATGTTGATTTATAGCAGGTCTTCAATAGAGCTGTTGACTGCGGAAAAAAATAGTGCTCCATTAAAAGACATGACGTTAGCATTACTCTTGTGTGTTGCTCAGGGTGGCTCTGAAAAGCCTTTATGTTTTTGACTGATGATGATGATGATATGTCCATATCATTCACACTACAAGCGGCACTACTCTGGCGCATATAGTTTTGTGCGATTACAGCTGTTATCTCGAAATGATCCCTGGGTTACCGATGTCTGCTTTTCCGAACCATAACTTTGATTTTCTGTTCTCCGCTCTGCCTTTACGTTCCCTCACTGCTAAATATTACTCAGCTTTTTAGGGAGTTGGAATTACGGATAATCTCTCACAGGAACCTTCTTTTGTGTCACAGTCTAATTATCAGAGGGTGATTCGTTTGGAGCAGTGAGGCTCTTGTGGCATCGCTGAGCGTTCGGTGATTGTGTTTCTGCTTGTAAAACGTATGATACGAATTGTGGGTAAAAGTCTGAAAACCTGAAACCCCTGAAAGTAAAATGGTAAATTGGTAAATAGATTGCATTTGCTGATATCATAGGATTCCATAGCACAAGACACTGCAATCAGTCATTCACCCATTCAAACACTGATGGTGGTTAGCTACACTGTAGCCAAAGCTACATTAGGTCAGACTGACAGAAGCTGCTATTCAATCTGCACCAGTGGATAAGGCGAGTAAAGTGCCTTGCCCATGGATACAACAACTAATACCTGCAGATGTTGTAGCAACGTAGTTCATACCAGGCTTTATCCAAGCACTTGTTTCCTTATCAGTGTACTACCACTTGGTTAGAGACATTGTAGACTCGTGTCTAAAAAACAAATTTGTTTATTCCACATCAGTCCTTTTGTATTTTTTGCATGAGATCAAGCTTCTTCAAAATGTTCCCATTTTCATTGTGTGGAATATTCATCATCACATCTAAATATCTGTAGATTCTCAGTTTCATAAAGCTATTTCACTAATTCTCTTTTCACTTTCCAATGTTAATTTACTGAACTGGAACCTTCTATATATATTCCAATGTTGGATTTTCCCCTCCACTTACAAAAAATAAAAAATAAAAAATACAATTTCTTCCATCACAGAACCACATTTGGATTCTGCCATTAACTACAAAGGACACATCAATCTTTGTATTTCTCAGGTAACCAGACTGTGAAGATCATTAAACATCAAACCAAAGCCTTCTTGCTTCTTGCACCTCTGCCAGGTCAGTCAGAAAGCTTGTGATTGGACGAGTGTTTATTACAGACCAAGGAAGGCCCAGATAACAACCTCTTTTCTCCCCCCCAGCTTCATTCATTATAGATTGCTTGCCCCCACCAGCACGGCTTCATTACTCCTTCATTTACAGCTCCTCTTCTCCCTCATTTGCTGACTCCTGTTTTTTTTGTTTTTTTTCCCCTTTCACCGGAGCCTAACAGGCCTCCTGGTGCTGCTGTCTCAAACCCCCATCAGCAACCCTCCTTTCTTTGCCTTTGTCTTCTTTCTCCTCTTGCTGTCCTTAGATCCTTCCACTGCTCTCCATTTTCACTTTTTACCGTCAGGTAATTTAACTCCTCATTCAGGCAAGGTCCCTCTTGATGATAAATGACTGAGCGCAGTGCACTGATTGCCTTTTAATGCTGGAGTCAGTCTTTTCGGGGTCACTCACCCAGGTACTGGGATTTCCACGGATTCCGACTCCAAAACATTACACACGAGCACGCTTACCAAATTTGAAGGTGACAACACACCCGTTTTTTACCCTCTTTGTTTTTTTTTTAATTTTATTTATTTTTTATTTATTTTTAACAACAGTGACACTTTTCCAGTTGCATTCTTCTGTCTCTCACTGATGTATGTCTTCCGCATTATAATTTGACAAAAGAAGATGCACCACAATAATACTGACAAACGTTATAACAATGAATACAACAAAGAGAGTGATAACAAAAGAGAGATAAAACCAAAATAAAAGACACACAATGAAGTCCCCTGTGACGTAAGATGGTCCACACATTCTTAAGCGCAATGATGGTTTGTACTGGTCCAATAAAAGGGCAATCCTCTAAATTTGTCGCTGAATTAATTTTGAAGCCGTAAAGAGTATATGATTTCTTCCATCAAATAAATATCCCAGACTATTTGCATCCATGTGTTCTATGTAGGAGGCCCTGGTTTCAGCCATCTGATAGTCAGTCGGAATACCGTTCTACTGATAATTCCTTCTTAGTGGCTATCAAAAGCCGATTTTAAAGTCACACCACCCGGTCAGGTATCTGAGAAATCAGAAAACAGCCAATACCAGAGGCATCTTTTCCCTCAGACTGCAGTTGAGATCAGACATTTACACAAACTGCATGAAAGCACGTAAAACCTTTGTTTACCATCTGACATTAAATTAGAAAAGACTGGCTAGGGTTTCCAAAATTATTTTCATGTCCTAAGAATAATGAGCATTTTTAAAGAACTTCTTGTTGCCTTCTTTAAATTTGAAGGTTTACATACATTACGATTACTACAGGCTGTGCATATTTATATTTATTGCTTCTTTTTTTTTATGACATCATGGAAGAAAACCAAAAGAAATCAGCCGAGATAGCAGGGAGAGAATTGTACATCTCCACATGTCGGGCTCTTACTTGACTACAATTTCCAGATGCCTGAGGGTGCTACGTTTATCTGTTCAAACAGTGATATGAAACAACATGGGGATGTTCAGCCGTCATACCTTTCAGGAAGGAGATGGCTTGTGTCTTTACGGATTCTAAATAGGGCAAATATGTTAATTTGTTGAAATTGTGCTTTGATTAGATACACGTGTGTATGTGTGATGCTACAATAACCATTGTTACCTGTAAGGCAGAAAAGGGGAAGTGTGCATGCCTTTGGAACACAATTCCAACCGTGAAGAGGCACAATATGACAGCATCATATTCTGTGGGGGTTTTGCAGGGGAAACTACTCGACTTCACAAAATGGGAATGAGGAAAAAACATTCTGAAATACTGAGGCAGCTTCTCCTGTTATGTGTGTTCCATTATACATTCTCCTACCACCTTGTCATGTTAATAGAACTGGGCTTGGAGTTGTAATCCTGCAATAAAATAATCATTAGCTGGCCTAAGCATTGTACAGCTATAGGATCCATTTATCATAAACTAATTGACCTATAAAAATGTACATCTATTGATTGGCCTTGAGGTTGCTTTTGATTAATATTCCATTACCTTGTTTGGCCAATTCTCTGTTGTAACTAAGTTGATACTTGTACCTTGCAATCTTTAAATGTTGCCTCTAAATGCACTTGCGGTGCCACATTTAAAAAAAAAAAAAAAAAACATAGAAAGAAAAAGAAAGTCAACCAGTTATTCTTCTTTTTGTGTTTTCAGCTCAGGATGGGGGTGCTTTAAATGAGCTCCCTCAGAGGAGGACCGCTGCTGGAGTTTGTGCTCCACCTCTCTGCAAATTAGCATCAGTTTGTCGGGGATGGTTATGCAACCTGTTAGGATATTCTACCTCTACATGAAAATTTAAATGCAAAGATTTCTCAGGCTAATTGGAAGCAGGAGGGCAGAAGCAATATCTGTGCCAAATGCTTTCTGCTTTGTTGATCAAATGTACCATGTGCATGCATTTGTTGGGATAAATGTATTTGTAGGTGGGACTGCGCTGAAGGCATGGCTCCAGGGAAAGGGTTAAGTGCTGGGAGCTGCTGTGATTAACTTCATGTCTTTCCTTCTTTTAGTTCCAGGTATCTCTAGCTTGCTCACTTTCTGACTGTCTGACTCCCTTCTTTTTTCTCTCGGCCCCCGGACCCCCCCAGTGGGTTCGAGGCAGATGGCTTCCCTTTCATTGTCTGGTTTCTGCAGGAGGTTGCTTCCTATTAAAAGAGCGTTCTGCTGCTCTGTGCACGCTCCGGACGGGGGTTTGAATTGAAGTGAAGGTTTAATGCAGTTAGCTGGCTTCATCAGCAGGACAGGAATTTGTACAGTTTTTGTAATAGTCAATCTGACTTTATTTCATAAAAAAAGTATGTCAAACGTAATACAAATGGACAGCATAGAAAAAGACTTCATAAAACTATGGGGTTACATTTGAAGCTAACAGCACTGAAATAAACTTAAGTGAATTAGTTGGAATAAACCTGATCGAACTTAAAGCAAAGGGGTTTAATTTGGACACATTTACAGAGCACAGTATTTTGATATGGCTTTTGAGTTGAATAGATGTCGGTTAATTACAAAAAAATTAAGTGAATCTTGTTCTGTATTTAATATTCTTAAGTCTGGATGATTGGTTTTTAAATCCATGGTTCACGTCCAAGTCACCGTTAACCATAAAGTTCTCAGTATTTTTCTATAAAACTCATATTAATAATATAGATGGAGCAAAAAGAAACAGCAGAATAAAAAAAAAAAAATCAATGGGTGATGTGCCCTTCGTGGAGGAGTAGAACATCTGCTCTGGGTCAGGTCAAAGGCCTGGTGTGTCAGCAAGTGCTCTGGATTAGGAGGTTTTCTCCACCTCACCAGTTGGTGCTGGTGGCTGGATGTTTGCTGTAAACGTTCAAACCGGAAACTCTGTGTCTTTCAGAGCATATTTCTTTTTTTTTTTTTTTTTTTTATGAAATAAAAAAGGTTTTATTGGCCTTTATTTTATAGTTAATTGAAAGGAAAGTTGGTAATGAGAGGGGGGAAACACGTGCCTCACAAGCCCCCCTTCATAGTATTGCATATCTGCTTTGCATTTAAATTGAGTAGGATGATTCTCTGAAGGTAAATAACACTCAGTAATTGCCTTCCTATGGAGTTCGCACTGTAGTCTACGAAATGTAATCATTAGCTAACCAAGTATCCCACAAGCTTTTTGTACCTCTCAAAACCACTCTGCAGCATGAGGTTCTCTTTCGATGTGAGCCCATGTTAGAGCATTTATATCTGCTAGAAAAGTGTTGCAGCACAATAGCACCCCTTAGTTAATTTTATTTTTTCAATGCACAAACACTTTGTGCCGACACAAAGTGATGTTCTAAAGCAGCAGAACAAAGGGAATTCCACACCTTTGATCCCCGTCAACATGAACCATTCAAAGCCGTGGGTGCTTTAAAGACTAATTCAAAAACATTTCAGGAATTATGTTGCACAAAACCTGCCTCATTTCCTCATATTTATAAACTTTGATGCATTTTTCAAAATGCCAATACACAGAAAATAATTGCATTTCCTGGAGGAAGACGGCAGAGTGATGGCTTGCACATTTTCAGCTATACTTAGAAATGGCAATGTTCCTGAATGGTTGCTTGGGTGGTCAAACAAGCCAAGGCATTGTGCGAATGAGAAACGGTCCAGTTAACAGAAATGTTTTCAGAAGGTGAGATAGTTAATATTAATATTTCAAATAAAGTTATGGCAGTGAGCTCATTCCATATCATTTCATTTAATATCATAACATGTGCAAGATATTTGTAATTAAAAGAGGAGACAAATATTAGTAGAGTTTAAAAACAGAAGCACATTTTCTAATGGAGACTGCAACTAAATTGAAATTTCTGATGATGAGAAAACAAAACAGCACAAATTTTCCTCAGTGTCAATATGTCTGCTGTTAACAAATAAATCGTCTTTCACTAAAAATAAAAAAGTAACAACACAGCTTCAGTGACTTTATTGGAAAAGCCCCAGCAGCAACAATGCTTTTAAACATTCCCTGTGACTTTTCGGTTGCTTACTGTTCCAGCTCATTTGTACTATGTGGGGGATTTTTGTTTTTTTTTACAGCTTACAGAGTTAAGCCGAAATGCAAATAAAAAATCCCCTGTCACAAATGAAGGGGCAGAAGCAAAGTTTACCCCAAAGTGCTCCAGGGAGCAGCTGGGGGGAAATATTTCTCTGCTCTGCCTAATTATTCCCTGGGGTATCAGGGGTTGCTTGACAGTGTTCTCCGTGGATTTATTTATCTCTGAGCTTGGCTTAATTAAGGTATTAACAAAATCCAATAAACTTTTTCCAGAGGACGCTTCAAAAGAAAGCACAGCTATATGGATGCACTGAGTTCGTGTCAGACGCGTCCTGTAGTTCGTGACCAGGTTTGCTCACATTGCAGCATGGATTCTGGCCACCACCACCAAACAGATCTTCTCCAGGTCTTTCAGGCTTTGCAGCTCCCTCCAAATATTTTCCTAAGTTTTAGGTCCAGAGCAAACAATGAGCTACTCCACTCGAAATGATTCTGATGGAGCCACCCCTTAAGGTTCTCTCATACTTCACCCAAACTGTCGAAAGTGGCTCTTATTGACTTACTCGATGTTCACAGGAAGACATTCGCCTCCCCTTCTCGACACGAGGCACAGGTTGAACCATTTTGCGCAGTGTGTTGTGTGTTTGGTCAGAAGTGTATTTCCTTGCTTTACACAGACATGTGCTCCAAAAGCGATGTTGATATTTTGCGTCAAGTAGCCCACTATGCAGTTTTTGTATCTGCAGGAGACATAAGTACTTTCGAGGAGCCGCTGGCTGCATCACAAGAGTGACTCTTGTGTTTCTGCCCACAGCCATTTCTCGCTCTTTTTAAAAAAAAAAAATTCATATAAAAAGTCACAGACAGAGCCGACTGTTCAACGTAGGTTTCATGTCCTCCATTGTAGCCCTGTGTTTACATACAAATCATGTCCCACTACTTTTCGGACTCTGGGGCTGCTCATAATATCATGACTGCACCCACTGGACCTCTCACTCGATTGTTATGGAAAACCACCCAAGTTGTGCAGAGTGGAGAAAAAGGCCATAAGCAGTGATTCCACAAGATGTAATTGTAGCAAAATCTTGTTCTACTAAATTTGAATATAAAAGAACATTTTTCAGATTTTTCTTAAAGACATTTTTCTTGCACCTCACTGTTACAGGCTGCTGATGGTCTATCAAATAAAATCCCAATATGATGCATTAAAGTTTGGGGCTGTTATTTACTGATGTGAAAAACAACTTTTACCTTTTACTAGGCACAGTAAATGGTAGAGAACTTCATTAGTCCTCTCTGTGCTCCACTTGTATCAGCAGTCATTTGTAAAAAAAAAAAATAAATAAATAAAAAATCTCAGTGATACATCTTCAAGGCTTTTAGACATCAATATTTCTGAGCCTTTATGGCTAACTACAGGAAAGTATTATGTGTTTTGTGTTGTCCAGTTTGAAATAAATAAAGAACAACAACAAATATATTTCACTGTGTTTATGTGTTTGCTCTCAGTATGTGATTGGTTGAATTTTAGGAAGTGAAAGTGATTCCTAAAGCTCATTATAAGTGCGTAGAGTGAGTAAGCTCACTTTGATGCACAGAACAGAGCTCATGAACCAAGTGTGCGGCTTTCTTCCATAAACTGAGGTTTATAAGCAGGCATCATATAGATTTCTGATTTGAACTATGAAAATGACTTTGTTGTTCTAAAGAAGGTCTTTCATCATCTGAAAGGGATAAGCTGTAAGCCTATCTCTCACAGTCAGGCACTGAGCGACTATTTCATGTTATTAAAACACCACCAGCCACAACTAATATTCTCTTTTATGCCCTGTGAGCGCTTTGATTTAACCGCAGACAGAGCAGAATGCAACTTCACGTGAGTTTTGATTGTGGTGAAAAGGAAGAAAATCCATTACAACCTTTATGTCCCTGAATCTGCTTTTTAAGTTTGTCTAACAAAGCTAAGGAATTAGCTGCGTGACCTAGAGTCCACCTGTCGCCATTATTTGGCTTTTTAGGCATTTTCCTGGCCAGGACTTTTAGAATCCACTCTTCATCTGCAGAGCACCAATAATAATCATTTGACCCGGCCAAATGAGCTCGGGTCAATAAAACTGCTGACAGTTTCTCATGAGTTAAAGTTATACTTTGTCAGCATAGTATTTACATAATGACATGGATGAGATGAGGCCAAGGCAACGTATTTTGAAAGACCTCTGCGGTATTTCTCACTTCACTTTAACACTGTCCGTGGATTCTTTTAAGCAGCTTCTTTTTGCCGTTTTGAACATTTGAGCCAAACACTTATTTTTTTTTATGTTTCTATTGTTGTACGCTAGGTTTTTGGTTCATTCACGATGCACAAAGAAATACTGACGTAATGACAGAAGCTACATTTCTATCACCCGAGTAGTTCCAAAGTGCACTCTGAAGTTCACGTTGACTCACCAAGAGCACACAATACATTGATAAAAGCAAACAAAATTTGATTTAATTATAGGTGATTTCCAATAAAAAAGGGCCAAAATTATCCATACATACTAAAACCTGCTTAGTGTATATTCATAGTAAGCATCAATCTTTTTTTTCCTCATTAACAAGCAACTATTCACGTTTGAATAGTCTTCATATTTGGTAAAACTAATTTAAACTGTCCTAATTCTCAGATGTTTGTGTTTTGTTTCTTACTTATGTTTGTTTTTTGATCATTTTAATGTCATCAGGGTCTCTCTAGGTTAGTTCATTCCTTTGTGTTTAGCTTTTGATTCATTCTTGTTTTGTGTTCTGGACATTTTGTGCAATATATTGGTTTCAGTCCTTAGCTTTACTTAGACAGCTGCGCTGTATTTTCATTCAGTTTGATTTTACTCACCTGGTCGTCATTTCACAGATTACATCTCCACAGTATTGCGGCTCCTTTCTTTCTCTGCCTCACTTCTCTATCCTTTTGTTTCCTACATCCTGGCTCTTGTATGGTCATATCCTGAATGACATGGTGCTGTGTGGCGGGCCATTGTTACGGTCTAGAAAAAAGAATAGTTCAAACATCATCAAAAGCCCAGAATTAATGACAGTATAATGAGTAACGACAACATTCTAGGATGCAATTTGGTATAATTTAAATAATAATAAATGTATGTGTTTATAAAAAACTGAGAAAAATTTCTATGCCGGTTTTCTTTTTTCTTTTTGTTTTTAATTGCATGATTTTAAACCTGCAGCTGGATTATTTGTTATTGGACTCAATGCCAACAGTCAGTAAAATTTTTCTCTTTTGTTGAATTCTGAAGATTCTCAAGAAAAATATAAAAGGCTTCAAGGCATTTCTTTCTGATGCAACAGTTTTATTCAAGGAAAACTGACATTTTCTCATGTCTTTAAATCACCGCAGTGCTGCTGGTTCAGAACCGTGGACAGCTCCTGCAGTCAAAGGACTAGAGGCGATGGGTAGCTTTTAAACTATTAAGGTTCACCTGCAAAATGCCTTTGGATCATTTTGCCGCACATAGTAATAATGCACTCTGTAAATAAATATTTCATACCGGAAAAACAATAATGCAAACAATCCCAGCCATGCTTGAGCAATATGGACTAAGCCTTAATCTTCCTCTCCCCAGCCATGGAGGCCCCCAGGGAATCATTAGCCCTCACATAGTGGCTCCTAAAGCGCTGGATCTGTCTTTCCTGTGAATGTATACAAACAACTCTTTTGCAAGCCATTTTAAATTAGTCGGACTCTATATTTCTATTTTTTTTCCTCCACATGTACCCTAGACTTTATAATAACTTCTATTATGCAAAGAAGGCATTTGAAACCGAACCCGATTGTTGCCAGTTCAGCCTTTAAGCAAAATTCTAGGACATTTTCTATGTAAATCTGATTTGATAGCCTTAAATTGGCTTTTACAGGTAAAATCCTTTGTTGAGATCATTGCTACGCAGCCAGAAAACATAATTGAATCCCTACAGTCATACTGGGACCAGATGGGACTGTGTGGAGCACCTTAGCTTGAGGATATCAAAATCATAACTGCATCTTATTGTTTTCTAAATAATTTTAAGGATTCAGTGAAGTGCCATTCACAAAGAAGTCAAATTATTTGTCAATAGACAGGTCAACATTTAGTCTCTATATAAATGATATTATGATGTTTATGGACACAGAGCTTTGCAAAAGTATCTACCCTGTACATTTTGGCCTCTGTGACAAGTTCTGTGTGGCAGAAAACTAAAAGTCAGTAGACATTAACAGACTGTGACCACTTTGAAATGCTGCGATGACAGCATCATGCTGCGATGACAGCATCATGCTGCAAGGGCCCTTCTCTTCAGCCGGGACCCGGAGTCTGGTCAGAAGTCATGGGAAGAGGAATAGAGCTCAAGCCAGGTGGAAATGGAAGAAAACTTGATAGAGACTGCAAAAGACTTGAGTGACGGTTCACCTTCCAGAAGGACAACCTTGAACATAAAAAAAAAATGGAATATTTTCCATCCACCTCAGAAGGATAAACTATTTTTTATTTAATTAAATGCTTGAAAAAGATATATATATATATATATATATATATATATATATATATATATATATATATATATATATATATAATGTTGTCAAGTCTCCTTTCATAGTGTTCTGTAGAAACTTGTGGTCTTTGTGCTATCCCCCCCATTATACACCCACCGTCTTTCTCACGCTGGGCCCCCTCATCTCCCGCCCCCTCTCCCCTCCCCGCCGCCCCTCTCTGCTATTTGAACAGAGAGCCCTCGGAGCTCTCTTTTGTTCAGTAGCGCTCAGCTGCTGGAGAGGTGAGCACCACTCCGGCTGACGCTCATCCTCTCGTCGCGGCTCCTCCTCTCCAGAGGACGCGCGGACTCGGCTGGAGCTCCAGGTGCATCTTCACTCACAGAAACAAACAAACAAACAAAAAAAAAAAAAAACATCTTTTCTGTCGTTCTGTTTTGCCGACGTGACACCTAGAAAGCGGCACTTTGGACCCGAACCGAACCGGACCCAAAGGCTTTGATATATATTTTATTATTTATTATTATTATTATTATTATTATTATTATTGTCATTTTCTACGGCTGGATGGTTTAGCTGCAGGTCCACTCTCTGTGGCGCCACCACCTGCTCCTGTTAGAAAGCCTCAGCTTCTCTCTGCATTCCTGTGGACGGAGCCGGATTCTTCAAAGGTGAGCGCAAGTTGTTTCATCTGCTTCCCGATTTGTCACGACGGGGAAATAAAAGTCATTTTGGGCGCTGACTGAGCCTAGAGAATGCAAAGTAAGAAGAGCTGTGGATAAATTAGCTGTGGAGCTGAGTCCACTTTCGGGATCATCCACAACTAAACGAGCGCACTTTTGATTTTTATGGGCATTTTTCAGTAATTGCGTGTCCGTTTTGTCTAAGACAGTTATATGCTGCTGTCCTTTTCAACAGCTTTGCTTTATGACAAAAAGTGTCTTGATATGCAGTATCTGTTAATTGCAGAGGTATGTTGAAAGTCTCATTTCCCCCTCTTTTTTTTTCTTTGCATGCTTAAAGCTTATAAAGACATCAGCTGGACACAGAGCACGTTTTGTTGTAAATCCCACTTTCTGATCTCTCGGAAAGCTTCAGAGATGTTTTTGAATAAGACTAAAGTTAATAGGTAGTGCCATGTAAAGATGCCACAATCGGAGCTGACAGCAAAACAAAAGGGGGGGAAGAAAAACCTGAGACAGTATCTTGGTTGGCATTAACAATCATCCAAAAAAAAAAGTCTGTGAATACTTTCTGCTGGAGGAAACTTCGTCTTCTAGGACGAAGCAAAACCCACCAAAGAACAGGAGGTCCGAGCCACTGTTGGACATCTCCCAGTGAAATGTGTTGTTGGTTACCAAGGATGAGAAGGGAAACTGTGCGGCTTCATTTCCCTCCTCTCCCCTTTGTTTTAATTTTAACAAGTATATGGCAGCATTTCAGCTTTTGGGTGGGGGGTGGGGGAGGAGGGGTGGGAGTAGAGGAGAGCTTCTCATGACCCCATGGGAAATTAAGCAGAGATTCAACCAAGCAGTTTGTGAAACAGTTTCTACTCCCGCTTCTTTCCTCGTGCCTTTTTTTCCGTCTGTCTGCCTGGTGCTCACGGCATGTCTCAGGTATTTGCTCACGCATGGGCGCACAATCCTCTGGGCTGCCTTTTGGAGGAGTTTGAGACGAGGTGTCCTTCTCAAAAACTGATCCAGTGCTCCTTTTCATTATTAATTTTCCTCCCATTATCCACACCGACCTCCTCCCCAGGTATGTTTTGCCTCGGATTGTTGTGTGCTTGTGTTTAAGTGGGCAGACCGCTTCTGAAAGCCAAGTCAGAGCCCATAAACAAGCCAAACTGTTTTTAATTGAGCAGCTGTGTGTGGATCTTTGTGTATGTGATACGTGCCAACTGCTACTCGTTTCTAATTCGTTTGGGCATTCTCTGCTTCTGGTGCATGAATAGGGAAGTGGTTCTGCAAGGAACGATGTTCAAGTCCCCCTGCTGCCATTTAAGACTACCCTCTCCTTGTGCTTCCATGCATATGATGCAGATCATCTTTTGTGTTTTCCCTCCTTGTCCCCTCTGTTCTCTCAAGATCTTAGTCTTCTTGCAGCCTCCGCTTATCACTCTTGCGGCTCGGTTCAGCAGTATTGTTCTCAAAACAGGTGTTCTCTTCTTACGTCTTTGCCAGTTCGCTGCTTCCATTTTCACATTTTATGTGCGATGAGGCATCGCAATGGATGAACACTATTTCTTCTGAGAGAGGCTCGCTGCCTCTTTGTGGCTCCGCTCCAAGTGTGGTCAAGGCCAAAAGCGGCGCTGAAATGCTGTCATTACATCTCACGAGCGATGGAAGGAGGGGAGGAAAAGGGAAACGGAGAGAGCCCGGGGCCAGTTTGACGGCATTATCTGCTCCTTGCATGGGGTTGCGTTTGTCACATATTTCAATAATGTGTCTTTTCTGGCTTGCTGTACTTGGCTTAATGCAGACACTTGTAGCTGAGGATGGGGGTGGGAGGGTTGGCACAGATTCAAATGTGCTCTTGAGCTGCGTCCAAGCAAATTGGTAAACTGTGAATTTTTACAGCGATTTTTGCTAATGTAAGACGTTGATATCCCAACAATGAACCCTCTGCTACGCTTAAACCAAACAAAGCCAGTCTGGCGTGGTAATGGAGGGGACAAAAGGGTTGAGAGGAGCCAACCGGTTCCAGAAAAAGACAATTTTTCACCTCATTTTTCTGGAATCTTTTTTTGTTTAGCTTGATTCTGGTTCCTGAAGTCAAATTCAGCAGAAAATCCAAAATCAATTTCTCTTTTTTTTTAACACCTACCTTGGACATCTCATAAGACTTTTATAAATTCAAAACCCCAAAACATGCACACCCAAAATCAAAATGCATGAAAGGGTCAGTAATTTGCTGACTAATGGCGTATGCACATTCTCCAGCCTGTTTTACAATTCACTCCACCACAATTTGGGATGTAAATTTTGCTGTCCCTTCAAATGGCCATATGTAGCTCAGACTTTTGCAGACTTTCTGACACCTGGTGTATTATATCCTTCGTTGCTGTCTTCAAGAATGCATCTTGTGAGAAGGACTTCAACGACCCTGCTGGGTGGATGGCTACTCTGTCACTTAGATTTCTGTATTGTTTGTTAAAATTTTAGTGGGACTCAGCAAACTGTTGGAAAAGGACCAACAGAGTCTGAAACCACATTCTCTTTTACAACCTTCAGTACATTTGAAATTAGCCTTTGAATTTCATCCAAGAAAATGAGTAAAGTTTGAATTTTTGCTATTATTTTGGTAATGGACGACGTTAATATTCTAACAATAAAACTTCTACTACAGATAAACTAAAAGCTGCCTTCGCGTGGCAAAAATAAAGGCTGAGTGCAGCCATGCAAATGCAGAGTATCAGAAAGGTCAATCGGTTTGATTTTTGACAGTTCACCTGGTGAAAAAGTCCAGCCTGGAATTATATTTTTAGAGCTGTGGTGCTATGAGTCAGCTGGGGTCCTGTGGTGCTAATAGCTGAATATATTTCCTGTACTTTTATAGCAGAAAAATGACTCATTGTGTAATGTACAGAGAGGAGTCTACAAGGAGCTCAAAGCGGGCATAGCAACAAAGTCTCAGAAATCAGGACCTGAATGTGAACCCCTCAGTCGTAGAGAGAATGGAGAACATTAGGTTCCTCAGAGCACAGTGTTTGATGACCTTACCAGGTCAAAGAACACCATTTAGATCTGAAACAGGCACAGGGAAAAATGGGAACCTGGAACAAACACCTCTCCCTACCAGCATGCTTCGCGCCCTGCATAGGAAAGCAAGAGAGGTTGTCAGAGTTCATGGAGATCAGTCCAGGCTGCGTTTCAGAGCCACATCAGGCAAAGTAGTAGCCTGTTGGTGTAAAGCTGTCTTATTTTGCTGATGCATTGGTTCTGCTTTGAACTGGCAGTTTATTGCTTTTAATATCATCAACTGGGATTTTTACTTGTGTGTTTTTCGCTGCAATCTTGCAGAGTGCAGGTTTTAGTGTAGACAAAAATGAATATCCGGTTTTAGTCCAAGGTGGCAGATTAGAGGGGAAAGCCAAAAGACTCCTGCAAAGGAGAGGTAATTCTCAGACTTGGATAACCCTGATCCAATTAAGCAGTGAAAGCCCACACAGCAACCTACGTACAGCCTATTCAATGCGGATTCTATAAACAATCGTGACACTATGTGCTTTGAGTTTCCTGCCAAAGCTACATAGGTGCAGTTTACATGAGGGTACGTCACCATTTCGACTGCCATCCGCTTAGTTTCTCTGTTGCTTTAAAGAAGCTAGGCGGGATGCAACACTGAGTTTCTGCGGCTTCAAGGCAGTTGCTTCGCTCCCTCGATGAAGTGCGCACCTGTCCTCGCTGGGGCACGTCACTCAGCTTGAGTGTCGGCCACACGTCCCCCACACTCCCCCAACCCGGTGGCACTGAGCAGATAGGACTGGGCTGCTTCTTGGTTCGCTTTGGCTGAGAATAAAATAGCCTGGCGTGGCACTTTGAGACAGCTAGTGCAAGTATAGAGCCAAGCAAATGAGCAGCGCAGCTGGGCCATCGTTGGTCAGCGGCTGAGCACACAAAGCCCAGGAGACGCAGAGGCAGGAAAAAAAAAAGGTAGTTTACCACAATCCCTTCAGACACTGCTCGTTAATATTCATCAATCACCCACCTCCCATCCGCCCCCGAGGCCTCCGCTCTGCACCCCTCTCCCACCGAATGCATTATTCAAAGGTAGCATTTTCCCTATTAAATACTTTTAATAAATAATGACATCTGGTAACAGTTTTGTCTGCTGAATTAATGACAGCTGAGTGTGTTTTGTAGCAATCGGAGGTGGATTCCTGTTCAGCCATCTCTCCTCCCAGTGCTTTCTCTTTGTCTTGGCTCTTTTGTTAATGTCAGCCGGCCTGTCAGTGGATCAGAATGGGACCGCAGACTGCCTCTATCAGTCACCTTCAACAGCACGCCGGAGGAGAAGCAAATATGCCGAAGCTGTTTATTTTTGCCATTATCTCCGTGTTTTCCTTGGCTGAGATAATACTTGGAAAACACAAAGCTCTCTCTGGCCGCTCCGGCATCGGACACCAAGTTGTCTGTTTTGTCCGACTTATTTCCTTTCTATCGTGTTAACATAAAGTCAGTCGGGTTTAAACATCACACACATAGGGATGCGTTACTTAAGCATACTGACAATGTAAGCATCACTGTGTACAGGCTGTAGCTGTCAGACTCTGACAAGCTGGTAAACACATAGTGTTTGAGAGGCCACAGATGGCCAGTGTTTTCCCTGTCTTGTGAGCTTAAATTCCCAAAGGAAAGGTTTGCTTTTTTTTTTTTTTCCACTTTAATTTGTAGCGACGTAAAAGGTGTGCCGCAGATCTCGTAGCGCAAATCCAAGCAGGGGCATCGCGACTAAAGTTGGAGAAGAATAATCTATCGTTCCTGAGAGTGATTTCTGTTTGTCTTCCTCCGCCTCACCCTGCCTGAGTGGATTCCACACAGCAGGTCTATTTATAAAGCCGAGGCAGCCATGCGACTCTTATAAAGTCTCCCTCACTAATCAGAGACGTCGCTCTGGGGTTGTCGAAACCAATCACGGGGGAAAGTGAGAGAGAATAGGAAAGTTGTGTGATTAATTTGATTCAGATTGCTGCCACGGGTCCGGTGCGTTGTCTTTGGTGGCTTCTGTTGAGTGTGTTGGTCTTTCTTATTGGAGGCGAGGGGATTGAACATGGAGACTTGCTTTGTGTAAGATTTGTCTTTTGTACTAATTTTACTGGGGTTAAACGTGAAAGGCAGACGCAATGTAATGCATAAGTATGAGAGAGTTAGAACAATGACATGGTTTTCAAAATTGAATAGGGAAATTGTGTTGAGTGCATTTGAGTTTAGCCCCGTTGAATAGTTTTCTGCATCTTGAGACTTAAAACGTTGTCCATTCTTCTTTGCAAATCAGCTCAAAGCCAGTCTGACAGGATGGAGAGCATGTTCGAACTTCAGTTTTCAATGCTTGATACGATTCTTGAATTGAATTTAGGTCTGGACTTTGAATGCAACATTTTTATGTGCTTAAGACCTAACCTCAACCATTTCTTTGCGGCTCTGGCTCTATGTTTAGGGTTGTTGTGCTACTGTGGTAGCATAAAAGATACTGCATGCTTCTCTGCATAAAGTATCTTTCAGACTTCCCATAATCTCTGAAGAACTTCCCTTTGCATCTACTACAGTTCTTCTATGTTTCATTGTGATGTCACTGTATGTTTAGTTTATTGGGCTCTATTAGTTTCCACCACAAACCTGCAGCTTCCTTTAATAACAACTGTACTTTTTTAAAAGAAAAAATAGATTTTTCCTTTAATCCACTCGTCTGTCTGTCTGTAGGTTCAAACTATGTATGCTATGTTTTGAAATTTTCTTAATGGATTGGAGTTTATGCCAGCTGTTATGTTTTTTTCACATCATTTGATACTTCATTTTCTGAACCAGCGACTTTGTACATTTCAGTGGATTCGCACACAGGCACATACATCTATATGTATAAATAGATGATGATATAAATAGATTAAAACACCTGGATGAAGTTACTGTGCCTGCATAAAAGGGCAGCAGAATCAAAACAAAAGTCTCTTTTTGGTGGCATTACTGTGTGAAACGTGTCACAATTCAACATGAAAAATCGATAAATGTGCAAGACAATTGTGCAGAAGCTGGTTGGTGTTTAAACGTAAAGGAAAGACTCTGATACTGTCTCCAGTTATGGAAAATAAGTAATTCTGGATTATCTTCTTTAGCGGACAATAAGCAGAACACGTTTGACTCGGCAACTTCATAAAACTTGATAAAATAGATCAAATAAATGATCTTAAATGTCTCGCAGCAACTTATGTCTAACAAAATAAGTCCAGAAGTGATCTACTAAGATGTTAGCCTCAGTTTCGAAATCACACACAGTCACAGTGAGCTGGATGAAACAAGGCTAGTACATCTTTCCATTGCTTTCAAATAAGAAAAATGTCTGCTGTTCTCAAATATTTACAGTTGCAAAAAATACAAAATATCACACCTTAGTTGGAAACTGTAGCTGGCAACATAGAAGCAGCATGTCTAGTAATCGAAGGCTAAATTCCAGCAGATAGCTGAACAAATTAATCAACTAATATCAGATCATAATACCAATGTTACTCTATGAAGAGAAGTGCAGCTGAAAGATTAAATAGTCTACAATGTCGATTTAAAAGCTATCATCCATTTTGGAGGCTATCTTTTTATATTTTCATTTCCAGTAAAAAATCAAATACATATATATTATTTAACTGTAATAATAATATGTTGTAATACTTTTTAAATGTGCTCCAAACTCTGCCGGGGTATTTTACTTTTTAAATTTTGTCATTTGCTGCTGTCCACCAGGGTCCGCCAAAACTCTCCACCAGGGTTGGTGGGAGGTGCACATTTTTGTAATTGCACTAAATGCGGAGGATGGCGGTGAGGTCATATTCAGATGGTGTAGTCAAATCAAGCAGACAAAGAAAAGAGTCAGACAAAGATCAGAAGAAGAAATCAAGTGTCCAACTTGTTCTGAAGAAATGCAGCGTGGGTAAATTAGTTGTTTTCCCATTTTGGATAACTGAATTGTCGGATTCAATGAGAGCCAAAATGCACAGAGAAAAATCTGAGTGGAAAGCTGTGGTTCTAGCAGCCCTAAAAGGACCCAAATACGGGCACACTTTTTAGCTGCCCTACAAATATTCAACAAATCGACAATAAATATCTTACCACAATCACTAGATCAAGAGATTCAGAAAAAAACAGAGGCACAGGACTATTTAGGAACAGCAGCAAACCTCATCTTCAGGGATTTTGGTCAGAATTGGACAAACTCCTGGCTTAGGTCTCAAGTGGATTTGTAGCTCATGCCAGTTTTGCTGCTGATAGCAACGTCCCTCCAACCCTTTCGCTATGTGTGGTTTTGTGAAAGCAATCTGTGTGTGTGCGTGTGTGAATGGGTTTGAGAAATCCACAGATCTGCTGAGCTAAACAGACTGAGCAGGGGAATTAAAAAAGGGTGAAAAGGCCAGTGAGAGAGTTATGTGCAAGCGCTGACATCCCTGACATTCACTGCTAGACGTTGACTAATCTTCCCACCTAATTTGTTCGCAATTAGTTCTCCCAGGTTTTCTCTGTGCCATACACAGCAGTGAAACGATAACATCTTGGCCCTTCTCTGATCCTTTGTGAACGTATAAAAAAAAAAGTCTCTTCAAAGAAATAACCAACACTGAATGTGATTTAACTCATAATTTGTAAGGCTCATAGCCGATGTCCCATCGGCGTAATTTGCAGTGTGGTTCTGCAGTTGGTATGAGATTGCCAATGTTCCACCAAAGTGGCTTTTATGTGGAGCCATGAAGCATGCTTCCTCTGAAGCTCTGAGGCGATCGCGTTTAAGGTAGCAGAGGAAGGTAGTGCGACGCAGATGTATGTGTGGGAACAAGCAAAGGCCTCAAATTTTCTCTTCAGCGGTGTTCCTAATGTGAGGCCTAGTTTTTTGTGGAAGGAGGGCATTTGTTTTGTTTGATCCCGGACAAGAAAATTGCATTTGTTAAAGGAGATTTACATTTAAATAGCTGTAGGTCCTCACTTTGTTACAAACACAAGAGCGTGCAAGTGTTGCCAAACAAAGGGAAGCCACTGAGCTGTCGAGAGATGTGGATAGAATGTGGATTTTAGTTTCTATGACACACAACGCTTATTTGTTTAATCTGACAAACAAGCTTGATCAGAACACATTTTCCAATTTACTGGATATCACTGAACTTTTGTGCAGGGCTAAGCTTTCAGTATTAAGCAGATATGCAATGAGCTGAATTATCCAATGAATACTCAGCAAAATGAGACAAGCTGGTGATAAAACATAAGTTAATATGTTGTATTTATATTTATTCTTTGTTTTTTTTTTGTAGACACTGTTATAATCTGTAGATACATAATGTAGAAGTAGAATATGACGAGATTGAATATCACTGTTTTAGGTTAAATCCTATTTATTTGTTGGAATAGTGCCATTAAAATCAAGACGTTAATAGTATTGAGAGTTAGTGGCAAGACTTTTCAACATGTTTATGTGGAAACATGTTGAAAATGTGTACTTCTTAACAGGTATGTGCTACTCTGTGTTAGGTCTTCACATCATTTCTCTTTAAAATACATTAAAGTTTGTGGCGGCAACATGACAAACAAAATAAAAAAATCAAGGGGTTTGAAAACTCTTGCATGGGATTCTGTGAGCTTGTTCAAGTTTTACCACTTTGCTTATTAGCATGCATCCACTCCATGCACGTTCCTCACAGTGAATAGTGCAGCTTCTCTGTTCTGCTACAATAAATGCAAAATGAGCTGCTGGGGTGCACACCACTTCTGTTTTGTAATTAACTGTCACGCTGCAGAATTAATAGAGATGAAAATGAAGAGCCTTTTGCTACAGTCACTCAATCGCTAGTTCGGCAAAAATTATACTAATCATCTCTGTGTGTTTGTGAGTCTGTCTCTTCTTGCCTGCGTGTGAATGTGCAACTCAAACATCTGTTTCCGGCTTAAAGAAGGCTTCATCTGCTCCGTCCGTGTTCGATAGGGATTGTACCCTTCAACAGCTGTAATTAAACAGGCTGTCTGTCCTGATAATACCCTTTGAGCGCAAGTGCTGGAGCCCCCTGGATTGCTCCCTGACTCCTTTGATAAATTTGGTTACTGCTTTCAGATGCTTTGCGGCTGCTGGGGTCTGTATGCGTGTGTGTGATAGAGTGGTTGGTGTGGGAGTTCTGCTGCTACATCCCAATGTGTCCACCACCTCAGTGCAGAGATTTATGGGTTAGTGGGGCTCCTGTCGTTGATGGATCTCTGCTGGACTGTGGGCTGAGCCATCTGACTCGAGTCTCTCGCTGCAGGGGTTACAACAGATGCTCTGGAGACCGTCTGAGAGCTGGGTGTGCTTAGTCTTTAATAAATAAATCTGACTTCTCTACAGAGTCCTAACTCGCTCCCACTTTTACATTAGTCTTCCATCCTCTTATAGTGGAGCGCAGCTGAAGGAAATTATGGAGGGAATTTACAAAAGCTGCGCAGTCCTTTCAAATCTTTGCCGCTTTGGACATGATGTCTACTTTATTTCTGCATCAGATTCACAAAGCAGATTGCATTAATTACGTGCAGACTCAAATATGCTCGAGTCCAGCAGACAGGAGTACTCTGTACTCGTTTTGTCTTCAGTCAAAAACACAGCAGACAGCATTAAGGTGATGGAGAGAGGGGAAAGGATTTCACTATTGTTATTTTGTTTAGCAGAGAACGTCGAATTCAGGCATTCAAACTTTAAAAGCATCTTACTGGAGGAATCGTTGTCAGAATGGCATCTCTAAATCAGTAGGGAATGCCTATTGATTCCCTGCTGATCAGTAGGGAATGTAAATTGTGAAAGATGTGGAATGATCCACGCGTTTAACAAATTAACTCATTACATTTTTTTTTTTATCAGACTATAAATTATTACATCACTACACCTATATACTGGACTAAGCTGTTACATCAGAATAAAAAAAACACTTGTCCAGCTGTCCATCACTTGGACAATTGGACAAGTGACCTACTAATACGTCCATGACCTACCAATATTCCAATAATCTTTCTGCAGACTGTATTTTTGTCACACAATAAATGCAACGTAAATAGCTGTTGTCTTACAGAATGTTTCGCTGTTCACTCTTGATCCAATATACACAAATACTGGCCTGCTTTCCCACAAAAGCATTTCATTCAAATGTGAGCAAACTACACAAACAAATAGAGAAGCTATTCGCTTGGCAGCGTTATTTTAGAGTTGCTTTTTAATATATATATTTTACATTTAGTGCCTGCCTCAAGATGTGTACTTTAAAAGCCCAGTTGTTTGTACAAAAACCAACCAATAAACACATAGAAAATAAGTATTTTTCAAAGCTCGGAAGGCTGCTGTCACCTCAGGCATTTAAGGCTGAGCTCTAATTGGGCCTTGTCTTGGCATGACCTTCATTCTTTGACAGAAAGGGAGTCGGAGGAAGACGCCCTGAAGCCGAGGTTAGCTCCTCTTTCCTGTTACTGTCCTCTTCATGTCAAACCACGAACCTTAACAGGGAAGGAAAGGATGTTCGAGCAGCCATTAGCTCACCGTTCCCCCCAAGTTTTTCCAAAACGATCAAAGCTGTCTGCGGTTGTGGACTAGATGTTTTAGCGCTGTGTATTTCTCTCTCTTTCTCTCTCTTTTGGACTGTATTTTGTGTATCTCCTGATTGTGGAATTGCAAGCCTTGGATCGAGAGGGTTCGCAAAAAAATGAATTGGCTCTACGGTGCATGATACGATTTACCCCAGAGCCATTAGTAGTCAAGCTGTGTGTGCTTCAGGTGTTCTGAGAGGAAATTGGAAAGGCAACGCGCCCTGCTGCCTCTATGCACTGATTTTAAAAGGTCCCCCATGATTTAGCTGGTAAACATTTCTGAGACCACCTGCCATTACTTTACATACCTAAAGGCAACAGACACTGTGGGCACATACTTGAGTGGATTTCAAGTGGCAGGTAGAAGTTCACAGGGAATCATTAGATCGTCCTTTGAGCGATTTGTGCCCGAGTGTATAAAATTGTTTGCTATCATGTTGCCTTAAATTTATTACTCAAGTAAGGAAATGTCAGCTTCCCCCCTTTGTTCTCCTTTTAAGTCGATGAATCAAGGCAGCAACTGAACTTTGGCTCCGTGAAAGAGGCCAATCCCGCAATCATGCTTCCTGATTGGAGTGTTTACTCTTAATCAGACAGGACAGTGTGTTCAACAGCTCATCAGCACACACCGCAGTAATCACAGCATTTGTGATTTCTTATGTGTTACTACAAACAGCCTTAATTGGGGTGCGTATCTCCTGCGACCGCAATGCATAAAGAAGGAACTGGTGAAGACCTTTCGCAGGTTTAACAGCACCATCTCCTAATGGAGATGGGCATTAGCATTGTAATTCTCAAGACCACAATTAAAGTGATTCTTTTTTTTCTTTTTTTTTTTAATTTAAGAACTCGTTTTTGTGTGCATTTACAGTGTACTTGCCAGCAACATGTACTCTATAGGCGACCACAGCCGTTTTGGCAAGTAAGAATTTGCAGCGGCTTATCTTGTCATGAATCTAACCTGCAGCGCCTCGTTTCCCCTGTGGCATCTGCTCTTTACATTGGCTGTAGGATAAATGAGCTGTTTGCTTTTCTTTGGCAGAATAGTACCTTTCAAAAGGTCAGGGTGGCTTCACTGGGGATAGGAAGCTCTGCTGATCAGGCCAGGCTCTGCTCTTTGAAATACCCATGACTTCAAGTGTTAGCCTATTACCACGAATCATGTATGGCTAAGGTGACTGCCGTCTGTGTCTCAAACCTAGCTTTAAGTATTGCTTTTCATTCTCCTACTATTTACTGAGCAACTGGCTTTTACTTCTGCAGTTGCAGCATCACAGAGGTCTCCAACTGTAATCCCAAATCTAAGAAAGGCAACAGATCGGATTGGAATATTTCTCTCGTTCTGCTAGACCATTTCACTGTATTGTACTGTATCTCATTTATGGAAGTGTCCACAGTTCACCTTTCTGAAAAAGTATTGTTTTTCAAAGAAGTTATATGAATGATCAGGTGTTCCTGAAACATTTCAAAAGTTAATGAGTATGGCAGCTCTTCGCACCAATCTGATGGTTGAATAACTTAAATAGCCATCATCTCATATGACTATTTGTTCAATAATTTAGCATCAAAAGGAGTTTTTGAATGGAAAATATTGCATACATTATTTTCTATCCATCCATCCATCCATCCATCATCTTTCTCGTAATTATTTTCTTTTCAAAGCTCACCCTTACCTCTCTTTCTCCTTTTGCTTTTTTGCTCATTTTGGTTGCCTAATTGGACATGTCTTAACCCCAAATTGTAATTTTTTCTGTTTTGTATAGTCAAAGCTTTCGTAAATGAGATACAATAGAGTGAAATGGTCTAGTAAAATGAGAGAAATATTCCCCTGCCTTTCTTAGATATGGGATTACAGTTTTTTGTCTGCTCCCGACAGCACAGCACAGTCTGTCTTCTGGACTCCTTCAGGAGGTTTCAGGGATTCTTGTAGCTGTCAAAATGGATCAGATGTAACACATTTCTTTAGGTAGAAAACATGAAGTCTGTGTCCAGACAATTCTTTTCTTATCAATTTTACAGAGTTTCTATTCCCAAACTGCACTTCCAAATGTTGCCCAACCACAAACTTCATTGTATTTTATCTTTATTCTGAGTGACAGACCATCACAAAGTAGTCCACAATTGTGAAGTGGGAGAGAAATTGTAGATAATTTCGGAAAACCTTTACAACCAGGAATCCTATAAGTGTGATGGGAATTTACATTCAGCCTCCCTTAGTCAAAACTATCTTTACTCTTTAACTTATGGTGTCGGGTTTGACCTTTAACTGGACCATTCTAGAACTTGAATATTCTCTGATCTAAATTATTCTTATATGTTTAGATCCATTTGTCCTGCTGTAGGGTGAACTGCTTGATGCCTCTGATATGTTTTCTTCCAGGTTTGTCCTGTCTTTAGCTCAGTCCTTTTTTTTTTTGTCAACTCGAACTAGCTTGTACAAATCCTCTAAGCATGATACTGCTACCACCATGTTTTACACACAGAGAATAGTGTTGTCGATTTCTGCAGCTCCTCCAGTTCAAACAATATAAAAAGTTCAAACAATGTGCATCTTTTTTTCAAGGCACTGATTATGAAAAGATCAATACAAGCATTTATTTTTTATTTGTAAAGGCTTTTAAGTTGTCTACATCCTTGTGCACTTTGTGTTAGGAACTTAAGACTCACTGTATGTGTTACTTTTGGGGTGCGTGTATTGCGTGTGCTGTTTGGGCATATATGAAAACACAAGAAGTAACTAGCGAGACAATATTATTTCCCACTTTTGTGCTCACGTTTATCTAATAACGTAAGATATCGCTTGGCTTTCGTTTCCTCTTAATTCATAAAATCTGGGTAATGAGAGCACAATTTTGCAAAATGTATGTATATAATTTTTAGCACATTTACTCTTACACCTTCATTCTGTTAGTCTTTGAAAAGAAATATTCGGCTCCAGCCACATTGCTTATTTACCGTTATCTGGCAGTTTTGGCAGTTCTTGGCCCAGGTGTCTTTGCTTTGGGGCATGGCTATTAGCTGTTAGCATTTTTCCAGAAAACTCGAGTTCCTGTTATCGGAGCTCACAGCTTTGCGCCCTCGCCATTGGCAAAAGACACCTGTGTTTTAGTTTGACCTTCAGATTATCATGTTCATTTTTGTCTCTTGTTTTCTCTTACTTATTTTTTGGCATATTTGTCATTATCTTCTACTCTGGTAGGTCCTCACAGTGACATAGTTAAGCAGCTAATTTAACACTGAAAATAAAAACAGAAAAGGGTGAACTAAAAATGCTCATAAATTTGAAAACAGATTTTTAATCATGTATGTACTTTAGTGAACATGAAGTACAATTGTAAGGTAAAGACCCATAATACTGAGACAGTTCAAACCAAAAATCTGTTTTAAACAATATTTATTTAAAGTATGCTTTTGCTACATAAAAGCTAACTAACGATGCTAAAGGAGTAAAAAAAAAAAAAAAAACTGATGCGTGTGAACAAGAGCATAGAGCTGTGGTCATATAATCTGTCTTCTATGGCAGATCATCAACATATTCTCATCTTTTGTTCTGCAATCAAATAATGAAACTGCTCACCCATAAAATGTAAAAAGCAAAAAATTAATTGGTCTTTGATGCTGATGCTTCTCAAAAAGGGTTATTTCCTACGAAACATCTCCTCCAGCAGCATTTTTCCACAACTTTACCGCTCTAAAGCATTGAAGCTGAAGTGAGGTAATCTGTTCTGTCTAGACTCACTTCCTATGGTTAAGGTACCAGGCAATGGCCATATACTGTATTAGCAAGATGAATAGCAGTGCTTCCAATATGCATTTCCCTTTATAGTCTTTTTTGTTTTAAAAGGAGCCTATACTCTTCATTGCAGCCTGCAGGCATGATACGGGAGCCTGGAAAGCCTATTTGTAAGGCTTTTTAAGAAACTAGAGAAAAACATATTCTTCTTCTGACATTTGAGTTTAATAGAAAGTAGCTTGTACATTGGTCTTCAGCGCATTTCTGTCAGAAATCAATTGAAGTGCATATGTGAAGCAACGTTTGGAATCAAATACATCCCCGTTTTTCCCCCCGGATGAAGACAGGAAATGGAGGGAGGAAATGAAGCCCTTAGTGGAACAGTTGGCTGCTCTGACAGGACAGCATTTATCAAGCTTGATGGATCACAGCAGGTTACCAGGTATGAGACTGAAGAAAGTAATGGCACTGAGAACAGGCATCGGCCTATTCATAAATATCACATCAGCATTCAGCTGATGTATCACAATATTGCTTGCAAAGATCAAACTTGGTTGGATTTTTTTTTCCCGGGAGCTAATTACCAACTGTGTTTGCAATTTGACTCAGTTGCAGCAGTGGGAGCTACAATCTGATACAAGAATCAGAATCGTGCATCATGCCTGTGGAGTCCCATTACTGTGGGAAATGCGGGAGGACGGGCGAGGGAGCCCGTGGCTGTGTGTGGTCACGGCGAGATGTATAATTAGCCAAAGCCAGCTGACAAACTGCTGCAGGTGCAAGAGGGATGGCGGCAAATGAGCCTGTAGAGAGGTCAGAGGAATGCGCCAGTGACGCAGCATGCCAAATTCAAGGTTGTGCCAGTTTTGTGCAGTAACGTGGCAATATTTCTTTGGTTTACCTTTATGCCTGAGTGTCAATATGCAAAAGCCGTGTTATCCTGCTGTACAGCGTATTGCTCATTCAGAGCGGATGAATAGCGCCGCTGTGGCGTGAATAAATGGTATACAAGGGTGCAAGGCTACAGTATGAATCAGGCACCTTGTTTGCACTGCTAAGAGTCCAGGTGGAAGAGGTGGAGGTTAACATCACCAATCAGGGTAATTAATTGCTCCAATTTTGTCATTAAGTGCCGAGTTGGAACTGAGAGCTGGCACCTGCAGGGTCTCGGAGAGGGGAAAGAGTGAAGAGGGGAGATGGTGGTAGCACAGGTAGTAATGGCTGCAAAGTGCCAAGGAGCAAATAAACTTTCAGAAACTGAAATTAAATTTCCTCCTGAAGTAAGTGATGTTGCGGTACAAAGATTATATGGAATTTGTTTGTATTGTGGTTTTGGTGTACATGGACACAGACTTAAACTCTCACACATGGAAACTTCTTTTCTTCATGTAACCTCAAAATGTTCTTACCGTTCACATTTCACCAAATGAACCTCTCTTCCCATGGTAATGTTCGAGAATCTCTGTGCATATATATATATATTTTGAGCCATAGTTTGTCATAACTTTAAACATCAGTTTTTCATGCATTAAACTCTAAATGTGGTTTATGTGGTTTATACGACTGTGGTTTATGTTGACGAACCAAATAACAGAATCGTCTTTTCCATGATGTAACATGAGAAATCTGAATGCAATCTGAATTCTTTCTCTGAGTGGCAAATCAGCCTCTGTGATGGCACTGCCATGGGAAGTCTGGCCTCTGAGGCAGCTGACTGCTCAAATTCACACATGAAAAGAACCAAAACGCAGCAAGATGTCTCCGTGTCAACGAATGGCCAGATCAACTTGAAGGATTTCTGTGTATTTAATGTATTATTTATTTTACATTTTTGTGCATCATATGATATATGATATCATATATGATATATACATATATATACACATATGATATATGATCATACATGATCTCATATATCATATGATATATATATTATATATATATATATATATATATGTATATTATATATTATATATATATAATATATATATGTATATATATTATATATATATATATATATATTTATATATATATATAATATATATATATCATATATATACTATACCTATTATACACTGCATTCAAAATATATAATGGATACATTGCATATAACATTCCTATGATGGACAGTTTGATTTCACAGAAGTATATGTATTTACTATGAATTATATTGTGTCTATTATGATGTCCATTATATTTTTATTGAGCAGTATATATGACAATTATATAATGTCATTATATATGACATTATATACATTGTCATATATAATGACATTATATATGTCAATATATATAATGTCATTATATATGACATTATATGTCATATAATGTCATGTATTATATGACATTATATGTCATATAATGTCATGTATTATATGACATTATATGTCATATAATGTCATGTATTATATGACATTATATGTCATATAATGTCATGTATTATATGACATTATATGTCATATAATGTCATGTATTATATGACATTATATGTCATATAATGTCATGTATTATTGACATTATATGTCATATAATGTCATTTATTATATGACATTATGTCATATAATGTCATGTATTATATGACATTATATGTCATTAATGTCATGTATTATATGACATTATATGTCATATAATGTCATGTATTATAGACATTATATGTCATATAATGTCATGTATTATATGACATTATATGTCATATAATGTCATTTATTATATGACATTATATGTCATATAATGTCATGTATTATATGACATTATATGTCATATAATGTCATTTATTATATGACATTATATGTCATATAATGTCATTTATTATATGACATTATATGTCATATAATGTCATGTATTATATGACATCATATGTCATATAATGTCATATGATATTCTTCATACAGCAAAGTAACACAAAGGCTTACACTAGCTAAAAGTAAACGTTTTGTTGCGTAACTTGCGAAATATATAGTTTTTTATTGTAAGCGGCTTTGGGCTTGTTTTTTTTTTTTTTTTTTGTCGAAGTCACTTGCAGATTTAATAAGTCGCGGTTTTTGGGCTTAATAAGCAGACATAAACCCCAGAATGTGTCTGACATTTTAGTTAGACTCTCCCTGTCCGTCAATTCCCGGATGATCCGTCCCGCTGTGTCTTTGTTAATGTCAAGTTAATATTTTACCTCTGAATGAGGTCTCGCTTCGCGTTGCGCTCCAGAAAATAGCAAACATCGAAACTAATACGAACAGCGCAATAAACGTCAAAACAGCCACGAATGAACGAGTCCATAAAGTTGTGCAACTAAATGCCATTATAATTATTAATATTAAGATAAGTGTCACAAATCTGAGCAGCGGGACATCTGACAATAGAAATACACAAAAACACGCACAAATTGCTAACGGTTTTTTTTGTACTGCTGTAAGCATTAAACAATCTCCCCTTCAGTTTAACCATATAAGTGGAGACACATTGTTGATGTAATCATTCTAAAATAACTAGCAATTAAGCTAGTTATTTGTACTTACGCAAAAGGAGAATTTAGAGAACACTTACCTAAACGGTGGTGATTTCAGACGGAGGCAGGAAGCCAGAGCGCCTGGAGAGAATCCTGCAAACCGAAAACTACTTTTAGTTCTAGTTGGCTCTAGTAGCCAAAACTACTTTAAGCAAAAGAGAGGGGAGAAAACATGGGGCAAAGGTCAGCTGGCCATCTTTTTGGACGATGGAAGGAGGCCTGAGACGGCGGAGAGAACCCACTAATGAACTTGGAGAACAAGCCATGAAGACAGAAGAACCCAGGAACTGATTCAAACCCAGGGACTGGTTTTGTTCGCAGAAATAAGTGTTTTAATCTCACTAACAGAATTTAGAGACCAATTAACTAAACAGTGGTGATTTCAGACTATGGCAGGAAGCCGGAGCACCCGGAGAGAAACCTGCAAACAGGAAACCTGCCTAACCTTTTTACGCTTTTGTCCCAGAAATTTAAGTCACACACATGTTTGGTCCCAGTCAGATTTCTCCAGCCTCAAAATGGTTACTAATTAGGTCTTCTAGGATTATTTTCTTCTTCTGAATCTAAGATTTTTAGCTCCTCTCCACAGGCACCTTTATCATCTTCCAGAGGAGGGGCTGGAGAAACTGTAAGATGATTTCTTTACATCTCGTAAATGTAAATCGGTCCCAAAATGGACTGATTTATATTTTCTCGTAAATATAAATCTGTCCATTTTGGGACATGTCTTCACTGCAGTCGCTGCCTGCAGTGAAGACATGCTCGTTCTCTGCCTTCATGGTTTGTTCTCCCTTCAGTAGATATGCGTAGAAATTGTCTGAATCTCCACAGATGACAGAGGACAGGTGGAACGTTTCCGTCCCACCGTCACAGTCCGCAGGAAAAGCCATAGTCCGGTTCGCCGCAACTTGATATCTCCTGGTCAGCCTGTTTCGAATAAACACCATGACGTTGTTATTCGCCAGACAGTGTTTCTTCTTAAAGACTGACCCACAGCTTGAACAGTGGATTTTGCCCCTCAACTCCAACCAGTAGCAGAGAAGGCAATCCAGGCTGGTAGAAAACATCGCCGGGGGCAGTGTGATCAACGGGCCGTCGTTCAGATGCTCCTGGAACGAAGCCTGACAGGTGGAGCAATAATTCTTGTTGTATAGCTCCCTGTCTGTGACTTCGCCAAGAGAACTCAAGTAGGAAAACACAGACTCTAGCAAACATTTAATATCGTCGACGCTCCCCCCATTCGACGGCAGCTTCCTCTCCCTCAGCTCCGCCAGAACTGGGGAAAGGTCTTCACGATAAAAATGTCTGCCTGGCTGGCGGACAGCGGAGTGAACGAGGCTAACGCAACAGGGGATGACGTTGTCTCCAGAGCAACCCTGTCCTGAGCAAGACACCGTCTGGTGATGCCCAGGTTAAGAACACTCTGGAGAGCAGCGTTCATCCAACTGTTATGCAGCTCATCAGAGAACTTGGAGTAGTTCTCCTCCACTAGTCCATATCCTGCAGCTGCTGTCCTCTGTGCAGCTGGAAGATCCAAGCCAATCCTGTTTTCTGAAACGATGTCCAGGGGCCGACGTCTTTGTACTGACGTCTCTGGACAAACCTCCCCAGCCGGGTCGATTTGTCCAGAGACGGTACCTTCGTCCCCTGGACAAACCTCCCCAGCCGGGTCGATTTGTCCAGAGACGGTACCTTCGTCCCCTGGACAAACCTCCCCAGCCGGGTCGATTTGTCCAGAGACGGTACCTTCGTCCCCTGGACATGTAATCCTGGTTTGGTCACTGTCCGTCGTCTCACTGTCTTCCATCGTCCAAAATAAGTCTTCATCCTCAGTTCGATGGTCCTTTTCTGAATCTTTTTCCGGAAAAAAGTGGTCGCAAACCTTTTTCATTCCCGTCGTCACCGCGTAACCTAATCCCCAGCCCAGGGGGAGGAAAAATGGGACAAGTGCTTTAGACAAAGTGAACATCGCGAGCTACAAATTTCTAACACTGAGAATCGTCGGAATCTGACTCGTGCTTTGAAATTCATGCATTTAAGAATCAGAACTTCTTTGATCTATTGTGATGTAGATCAAAGAATCATAGACGACCTGATGATGTCATCTATGACCTCATCAGTGAGCTCACTGGACTTGTGGGGCAACGTCTTGCTTCTTATTGTTGCTATGGAAACGATCAGATCCGTTCCAAGTATACCTCGCTGCAGCAAACAGAAAGGGGCGGGGTCGGACCACTGTCAGTCTCATACCTTATATGGAAATGGGACTATTGCATTCCGGAACTGAAGGGGGCGCCAGTGACACTATTTCCTGTGACAGCCGTGTTTTAATAATTATAATAATAACACATTTTATTTGGCAACGCCTTTCAAAACACCCAAGAGCACTTTCAACATTTAAAATTACAAATTAAACAGTAAAGAAATGGCTACAAAACGTGTTACGTCACGTGGTATGTCCCTTTTTTTATTTTTAAATCTTTATTGTTTTCAGATGTTACAATTATATTAGTAACAAACAACCTAAAATAAGCAATAATAAGGAATCATTATGGAGATGTATTGATGTATCCTTACACCCTGTAGATCCCAAACAAAAGTCATAAAACATAAATCACATTAATATTTTAGAGATAAATGTACATTACATTAAGAACACATTTATCCATCCATTAATCATTATATACGCAGGTTTATCCGTGTAGTGGGTCGTGAGGGCTGCTGCAGTGGACCCTGGACACACCGGCAGTCCGTCGCAGATTAAGAAAACAGATATAAACATATACCTGCTGGTGCTGAAGTTCAAATTATAGATTTTTATGCTGTGAATGGCACTTTTACAATACATAAATTAATCTAAGCTATAATCCCCTTTGTCTTATTTAATAAGGACTCGATGGAAAAGAGGTTTGGTAAGTAAAACATTTAGTCAATAATTTTGGCCAACTTAATACATCCATTCACAGTGCACTTTTGTTCTGTTTATTTGCCAAATATTTTTCTTATTATTCACGTAGTGAATATAATTTACAAACAAACAAAAGGACTTTTGAACTTCTAATATGTGCCATTCCGAAAACTATAATATGATTGGTTGCAGGTGAGCTGGCTCAACTATTATCATTGTTTACCATAATGTCTTTACCAGTAAACTGATTGGTGTCCCACCAGTCCGTTTAGAAATTCCAAATCAATTCTACCAATTGCAATCGATTCATAAAGTGCGATCCAAAGACCTTAAATATCCAATTGTTGTAAAACCCAAAGTGATTCATTTAAAACTTTAATGTAGCTTCAACCTGGAAAGACTCACACAGAAAGTAGGTTTTAGAAAGTTTATTTGACAAGAAATTGTCATAATGAGAGGTTTCCTGGACTCTTAGGCAAGCAACAACTACGGACACTCAAACAGTTTTAACAGATTTATTTAACAGTGGGATGTACTGAAAAAAACGTGTGGAGGGGCGTCGATCTGCGACAACAGGGAGGAACCAGGCCAGCAGAGGAACTGCAAAGAACGAGCGTTAAAGAGGGAAGCAATGAAGGGAATGACGGGGTAACCTGATGGTGGCTTACGGTCCGGGGGTTGAGGAAGACAGAGGAGAGTACATGGGAGTTCCAACAGTTGGAGTGGTGTGGTAGTTTCCAGGTGGAGAAGTCCCTGCAGGGGGCTGAGGGCGGACAGGCAGCAGCTGAGAGGCGAGTGTGACGTACCCAAGTGCAAGGCCCAACGGAGCAGCGAAGATCAGATCCTTCAGGTGGGTCTGACTCAGACAGTATTCAGCACGGGTTCACTGTAGAGGAAGGAACAGATGGAAAGGAGTCAGAACAAGGAGGACACTGGGATTTCAGCACTGACAGCTAGAGAGTACCACGGAAGAAGCGGAACCATCTGGCATCTGAATCAGGGAAGCTGCGCCCCTTTAAGGACCTTGCAGATTGGTGGTGATGAGTAACAGCTGGATCCCATCAGCCTGCCATCCTGTGAAAGGAGAAGACCACACCCCTGCAGAACCCAACAGTACCCCCCCCCTCAACAGACGCCACCTGGCGGCCGACCCAAAGAAGATGCAGCGGAGCGCTCAAAAGAAGTTATGAGGGCCGGGTCCAGTATGAAGGACAGACGGACCCACGACCGGTCCTCAGGGCCATAACCCTCCCAGTCCACTAGGTACTGCCTACCCCGTCCACAAGGACGCACAGCCACAATGCGCCGAACGGCGTAGGCAGGGTGACCATCAACAACCCGGGTGGGCGGAGGGGGCTGTGATGGAGGGCAGAAAGGACTAGAGACGAAGAGTTTGATCTGAGAAACGTGAACACGGAAATGAGAGAGCAACTTCAGGCAGGTAGCCGAAGGACTAAGGACGGTGTCGACAACGAATGGACCCAGAAACCTGGGGGACAATTTGCGGGAACAGGATTTTAGTGGAAAGTTCTTTGACGACAGCCAAACGCGTTGGCCAGGCGAGAAGGTGGGGGCTGGAATTCTCTTTCTATCTGCCAAATGCTTATTCTGGGCTGATGTTCGTTGAAGGCCGGCCTTAGTTTGGTTCCAAATACGTTGACAATTTTGCATGTAATGCCTGACAGACAGGATGACTACATCTGGGAAGGATGTAGGCAGTAGGGAAGGCTGGAACCCTTGAGACGCCTCAAATGGAGATAACCCAGACGCAGACGAGATGTGCGTATTATGGGCATACTCCACCCACGGTAAGTGATCACTCCAAGAGGTGGGATTGGAGGTGCAGAGGCAGCGCAGGGTGTTTTCCAGCTCCTGGTTGAGCCGTTCACATTGTCCATTGGTTTGAGGATGGAACCCCGAAGACAAACACGGCCGGGCCCCGAGCACAGAACAGAAGTTCCGCCAGAGCTGGGAACTGAACTGAGGCCCCCTTGTCAGAGACAATCTCTGTGGGGATGCCATGAAGGCGAAAAACATGGCAAAACAGAAGTCTAGCTGTCTCGGTGGCCAAAGGGAGTCTAGTAAGGGCGACCAGATGACAGGCCTTGGAAAAACAGTCTATGATGGTTAGGATGACACGCTTCTGTTTGGATATGGGGAGACCTGTAACAAAATCTAGGGAGATGTGGGACCAGGGGCGACTCGGGATGGACAGTGGTGGTTGTAACAGCCCAGAATGGGGGCGATGCGACGACTTGTTCCTAGCACAAGTGGAACAGGCAGAGACATATTCAATGACATCTTTGTTGAGTGAGGGCCACCAAAAGTAGCGACGCAGGAAGCCAATGGTACGGCTAATCCCAGGATGACCGGAGAAGCTGGAGGAATGTGCCCAATGGATGGCACGACCCCGGACCGAGGTGGGGACATACTGCCGGTTGGGAGGACCACCTCCTGGGTCTGGATCGGTGGTTAGAGCCTCCTGGATGGCTCTCTCCACATCCCAGGTGAGGGACCCAATGGTGCAAGAGGCTGGGAGTATGGAATCGGGAGTCTCGGAAGGGTCATCTGGAGAATGGAGTCTGGAGAGGGCATCAGGCTTGATGTTCGTGGAGCACGGGCGATGGGTAATGTTGAGGTTGAAACGGGAAAAGAAGAGAGACCAACGGAACTGACGTGGGTTCAGGCGTTTGGTGGACTGAAGGTAAGCCAGATTCTTATGGTCTGTCCAAACGATGACGGGGAGCTCAGTACCCTCGAGCCAGTGTCTCCACTCCTCAAGGGCCAGTTTGATGGCCAGGAGCTCCCGATCACCAATGTCGTACCTGCTTTCGGTGGGGGTACACTTCTTAAGAGAAGAAGGCACACGGGTGGAGCTTGCTGTCTTTGGGAGAACGTTGGGACAGGATGGCCCCCACACCGGTCTCAGATGCATCCACCTCCACTGTAAATTGAGCAGAAGGTTCAGGGTGAATGAGAATAGGAGCATCCACAAACCTTCTCTTTAGCTCAACAAAAGCGAGTCTGGCCTCCGGGGTCCAGCTGAAGTTTGGTGGAGGTCAGGGTGGTGAGAGGGGTAGCGATGACACTGAAGTTTCTGATGAACCGCTGGTAAAAGTTAGCAAACCCCAGAAAGCGCTGGAGTTGCTTTCGGGAGTTCGGAACCGGCCAGTCCTCAACAGCCTTGATCTTGGCCGGGTCCGTCTTCACCTGTCTACCCTCGAACACAAAACCGAGAAAGGTGATGGATGTAACATGGAACTGACACTTCTCAGCCTTGACGAAGAGCCGGTTTTCTAGCAACCTTTGGAGGACTAATCTGACATGCCGGCAATGTTCATCCATGCTGTTGGAGAAGATGAGAATGTCGTCAAGGTAGACAAAAACAAACACATTGAGATAGTCCCGAAGGACATCATTGACCAGATTCTGAAAAGTGGCGGGGGCATTGCAGAGGCCAAAGGGCATAACCCGATACTCAAAATGACCAAAGTGGGTTTTGAATGCGGTTTTCCATTCATCCCCCTCTCGAATGCGAATGAGATGATATGCATTGCGCAGGTCGAGCTTGGAGAAGATGGAGGCTTGGTGAACAGGTTCAAAAACCGAGGACAACAAAGGGAGAGAATATTTATTCTTTACGGTGATTTGATTAAGCCCTCTATAATCAATGCAGGGCCGGAGAGTGTTATCCTTCTTCGATACGAAGAAGAATCCCGCGCCCAGGGGGGGAAGAAGAGTGACGAATGAGACCAGCCTTAAGTGAATCATTAATGTACTGCTCCAGGGTCTCCCTGTCTTGCTTAGAGATGTTAAACAACCAGCTGGAGGGAAGCGGGGCTCCCGGATGGAGGTCGATACAGCAGTCATAGGGACGGTGAGGTGGGAGAGAATGGGCAAGATCTTTACTGAACACCCGATGGAGGTCATGGTATTCAGTAGGAACATTAGTTAGATCGGGTATATCAATCAGCTGGGGTGGCTCGGAGGGCCGAGCCGGCCTAGCAGATTGCAGGCATTGGCTTAGGCAGTAAGGACTCCATGAGTCGATGCGAGCCTCGGCCCAGTTAATGTGGGGGTTGTGTTTGCGGAGCCAGGGGAACCCAAGAACAAGTGGGGCGCCTTTAGTAGGAAACACAAAGCATTGAATGAGTTCCTGGTGGTTGCCTGAGACGTGGAGAGAAACTGGGTCAGTTTGATGGGTGATGTTGGCCATGGAACTACCATCTAAGGCCGCCACCCGCAGGGGAGAAGGTAATGCCTGGACTGGGATCTGGTATTGTGCAACTAAATCAGGGTGTACGAGATTTTGCTGCGAACCAGAGTCTACCAAAGCTTGGAAGGAATAGGACTCCTGCTGGATGGTGAGAGTAGCAGGGAGATTTAACCGGAGGTAATTATCCTCTGTGGATCCGCCCGCCAGGACCCCCAGACTTACTGGCGGGCCAGGGAGTTTGGGCAAATTGGGCAGGCTGAGATGAAATGTTGAGGGGAGCCGCAGTAAAGACAACAACCTGAGGCTAAACGGCGCTGCCGTTCCTCTGGGGTTAGCCGGGCTCGGCCTAACTGCATGGGTTCGGGTAGATTCTGGCTGGGGGGACTGGGTGAGTCTGGGCTGGGAGAACCCCTTCTAATGGATGACTGAGATGACCGGGGATTTGAGGATCGGAATCTAGCTCTAAGCCGATTATCGACCTTGATGGCCAGGTTAATTAATTCGTCTAGGGAGTCAGGTTCATCTCGGCATGCAAGCTCATCTTTTAATCTTTCATTCAAGGCATGTTGGAAGGCTCCCTTAAGAGCTGGCTCATTCCAACCTGCCTCTGTACCAAGTATGCAAAACTCAACCGCGAAATCTGCCACAGATCTATTTCCCTACTTTAAATCCCAAATTCCTTTAGAAGCAGCTTCTTCCCCAAGCTTGGGACAAAAAGTTTGTTTGAAGAGTTCTATAAATTCATCAAAGGATACATAGCCGAGATTCTCTTTGTCCACTATAGTCTCCGCCCACCTAAGTGCTCGATCTCTTAATAATCCCACTATAAACGAAATCTTGCTGGCGTCATCCGGGAATGAGCGGGGAGAGCGGCGAAAGGCTAGTGAACATTGCAGCAGAAACCCCTGGCTTTTCCCCAGCTCACCTGAGTACTGTTCTGGGATAGGCATGATGACATCACGGGGCAGTGGAGGGGTGGAGGCAGCCATAGTATGGACCGGAGCGGGGACCGTAGCGGGCGCCGGAGCAGGGTTAGCAGGGGTAACCCTGTCCTGCAAAACCTGGTTCTGATTAGCCATTTGGTGTAAGTACTGGAGGATGGAGTTCTGCTGATGCAGCACGCTAGTAAGTACGGTGTCGTGCCTGCCCAAGAGGGTGTCCTGATCCAACAGAGCGGCCCGTAGTTGTGCTGCGGAGTCCGATTGGCCAGATAGTTCTGTCATAATGAGAGGTTTCCAGGACTCTTAGGCAAGCAACAACTACAGACACTCAGTTTTAACAGATTTATTTAACAGTGGGATGTACTGAAAAAAACGTGTGGAGGGGCGTCGATCTGCGACAACAGGGAGGAACCAGGCCAGCAGAGGAACTGCAAAGAACGAGCGTTAAAGAGGGAAGCAATGAAGGGAATGACGGGGTAACCTGATGGTGGCTTATGGTCCGCGGGTTGAGGAAGACAGAGGAGAGTACATGGGAGTTCCAACAGTTGGAGTGGTGTGGTAGTTTCCAGGTGGAGAAGTCCCTGCAGGGGGCTGAGGGCGGACAGGCAACAGCTGAGAGGCGAGCGTGACGTACCCAGGTGCAAGGCCCAACGGAGCAGCGAAGATCAGATCCTTCAGGTGGGTCTGACTCAGACAGTATTCAACACAGGTTCACTGTAGAGGAAGGAACAGATGGAAAGGAGTCAGAACAAGGAGAACACTGGGATTTCAGCACTGACAGCTAGAGAGTACCACGGAAGAAGCGGAACCATCTGGCATCTGAATCAGGGAAGCTGCGCCCCTTTAAGGACCTTGCAGATTGGAGGTGATGAGTAACAGCTGGATCCCATCAGCCTGCCATCCTGTGAAAGGAGAAGACCACACCCCTGCAGAACCCAACAGAAATAATCTTTGGTGCTCGTACCCCGACAGTAGACATCGCGCTGGTACCGCCAGAGAGGATGATCTGCCGTGGATGAGTTATTTTTCTATATGAAAACCTTTTTGCATAAAGTTACTGGATACATAAATTAAACCAATGTGTAAATTCCAACTGTAACCGTCTTCATCTCACCTGATCATGCGCCTCCGTCCAGCCTAACGGCGCCGGTCTCATCTCCTCTCCTTCATAAACTCTGGCTTGATGTGTGCAACTACCCCTCACCTGAGCTTCCATCACCTCCACCTGGTCTCCACCTTCACTCAGTTTACCTTTAATCTTATGTTTGTATTGTGACTTTGTAACGGAACAATATTTCTATATGGGCTTGCTTTATTACAAATAACAACAGTTGATTCTGACTATTAAAACATAAATAACTTAGCCATATTTCAGGTTTGTCAAGAACATTTGTATTGATTCCAGTCATTGTTCAAAAAGTACAGGAAACATTGTATTCACACATATAAAATCTTGCGAGTTATTAACTTTGCTTGCATTTCAAAATTTTAAAACAATGTTATCCAATTGCTAAACACAATTACAATATATTTACAACTACTTTATTGGTTCTACTCTCTCTCCAACAAATTACAGCCACAATGTAAATGTGTGGAAACGACACCATTCCTATAAAAACTAAATGATGTAAATCAACTGAGCTGCAACAAAAGTAACATTCACAAATGTACATAATATTTAAAGAACATATTATGAAAAAGGATGACTGAACAAGTCAACAGGCAAATGTGCTTCAGTAGAAATGATTTAAAATGGCATGTCACAAAAAAAAAAAAAAAAAAGAAATTAACAATGTGTGACAACTGAAATGTGTGAAAGACTGTAGAAAACAACTAATATTCTCCTTGCAATCAGTACTGACAGTCAGGGCCGTGTCAGAGTAGTAATCAGGGTTCTCTCCTCGTCTCCCATTTCCATTCAAGCCCACACAGTCTTTATACTGCCGGTTGCAGGAGGAACATGTTACAACCGCAAAAGGAATCCGGTTTTCTGCCTTGAATGACTCTGAAAATTCACCCCAGTTGATCTCACCTGTTAATTAAAAACCGATTTCATGTAGTTGAAATCTAATTTCACATGTTTTAGTTGAAAAATGTCAAAGGTCCTTACCATGCAGCCAAGCAAAGTGAGTCTTCTTCCTGAAAACTGGGTCAGACACAATGTACTTGCAGGTCAATGCAAAGGTGAGGTAAGCGGCGTCTCCCCGTGCTGGAATCACCTGCTGGAGAACAGATTCAAGTACATTCAAAGGCATCGGAAAATAATAATAATTAAAAAAACAGGTGCATTGCAAGACTGTCATACTGGAAGAATGGCTATGACACATGATTATGAAAGACTCTTAGATTGGCGGTATCCTTTGTACCTGCATGGTGAAGAGCATTAAACAATAATTAAGACTTGGTATCTTATCCTTTCCATCTCCGATGGTATAAAAAAGCTGTCCAAATTATAAATTAATTTTTAGAAAAATGAATTTAGGGTCATTTGCGCATAAAGGTATACAAATCAAAATTACTAGTTATGTGTAAATTTTAATAATTAACCTCAATTTGTGCCTCGGTTACTCTGGCGTAGGTGTGGTCATCAAAATATTAATACAGTGTGGTCTGTAAAAATATAGATATTTCCTAAGTGAAAGATGACTGCAAGTCCAAATAACATCAAAACTGCTTCAACCCTTTTAATTGTTCTGATTTTCTTTCAGACTTGCAGAAGTGCACTGTGAATGGACATAATACAAGTTACATGATTCGAAACTACAAAGTGATGAATTTTAGCTACAGCTCATACATTCATCAACTTTTTTCTGCTTTCTCTCCTTTTGTAGTTCCTCTCTGGAACTTTTAAAAAGGACAAATTGAAGGTTTTCTTAAAAAAAAAAAACCCGACATATGTGTAACATGATGTAGTACAGTGCACCATTATTGTTCTTACTTCACAGGGAAGTTTCTCAAGAGAGTCAGAGACCACCATCTTCATATCGTCATCATATCATTCTGTGGACATCACATGTTCACATTTAATGAAATCTCCAACAGGAAGCATAAACTGTTTCCTCACCTCGCTGAAATCAAAGGATGCTCCCATCACAAAGTACAGTGCATGCTGTTGAGAAAAATGTGATTATTACATCTATACAAACCATACCACAATATGGTGGGTGGAAGCGGATGTTATCATCATCCCACAGTTGTTGGACAATCCTTGTTTAGGGAATCCCTGTGGTGTTTAAGAGAAAATTCAAAACGGGGGAAGAAAATTAATGCGTCATTACTATAACAATCAAATTGAGGTAAAGGACAACAGTTATCCACAGTATTGATTATAAACATTCAAAGCAGGGATGGTTGTAAATAAGCAGTCTTGTAGCTCTGAAGAACCACAAGTGTCCCATAAATCATAACGTCTCACCTTAACATCATTGCCAACAAATTCTATCCGTGGTCCAGATGACATCTGAAGACAGACTTCTGTGATGATAGAGAGAGAAGTCTTAATTCATTTATCTTTAATTAGTTAATTTTTAACTTAATTAAGTTAAAAATTAGCAAGAGTATATTTCACAACATAAAAATTATAAACATGTATGAGAATGCAAGACAGATGTGAGACAGAACGGCCTCTTGATGGTTCAGCTTTAACCCATCTCGTTTAAAAAGAAACAAGACTGCTTAGAAAATGTCTTATCGGATTTCAGGCATTAAAACGTTATTCACAAATTCAATTTGGATATTTACTGTTACGTAAATATGAAGATTAATGCTGAACCTTTGCCTCCGTGGAACAACGGAACAGCATACTGAACACATCAAACTTATTCCTATAAAACCTTAATGTTTTGTTGTGGTTTTTCACAGCCAAGGGCAGGGATTAACTAATTAGACTTACTCAATTACTCTAACTTTTGACAAAAAATAAAATAAAATAAAATTAGGACCATTTTTCCATACATTATACTCTTTAGTAAATGTTATTGATATGCAACCTCATGGAAGTAACTTAACTGAATGAAGAACACATTTTAATCCATAAAAAATAAAACACGATACATAGATAAATGTTGTTTATGTTAGGTTTCTTCTAAGCTTAATTTGTTGTCTTGTATTGATATTTTTCTTTTTGGTTTTAAAATACCTAACAGTGCACATAACTACATTTTTATTAATGTCTGCTGAAATAAATGGGTAAATTACATTGCACATTATGATCAGTAAAACAGTACTTAATAATAGCCATTTCACCAAATACTTTGTTACTCTTACTTGTGTAGTTTATTGCACAGTCACTAAAATACATTGAAGTAGTGCTACTCGTCAGAGTATCACATCTGGGTGCTACACCCACTTATGATGGCAGCTGTTAGTTTATAAAAAATATTACATTTTCCAGAAATTTAATATTGCTGTACAAAAAAAAAAGATGACCCTTTAAAAATAAAAGGAAAACATTACAAAACTGCTACATTTGTAAAAGAATATGTTATATTTTTCAAGTGTAGTTTACATACCGTTATGTTGAACCATAGCAGTTTTTGCTATCTGGTTCTGTACCTTGTACGACTCATCGGCCTTATATGAGCAAAGACGACAGCAACATTTATCGTTCATGCAATACGGAATGTTGCAAATAGATAAGTGGATCTGTATAATGAAACTAAAAAACAAAGTTTTAGCATAAAATACATTTCTCAATTATACATGTTATCTACTTTTCTATTTTTATCTAACGGTGCCCTGCAGGGAAATAATTAGCTATGCTACGTGCTAAAATTAGCCTTCCCCTGCACGAATTACGAATTTCACTCGTTTACAGCTGTTAATTATATTTTCAACCTAATCTAGAAAAGCGTATTGGTTTACTATGCGAAAAAAGTTATAAGAAGGTAGAAAATACCTTTTGTGACTTTGTGGGTTTTGGATTGTGGCTCGTGTGTCGAACATTTGTGGAAGAACCTCTCAAATTTCTTCCAATAGACCTCTTAACCCCGTTTCTTTAAGGTATTTATACTAGTGATTGTGAAAATAGCGCCCCCTCCATTTCCGGAATGCAATAGTCCCATTTCCATATAAGGTATGGGACTGACAGTGGTCCGTCCCCGCCCCTTTCTGTTTGCTGCAGCGAGGTCCTTCTCATCCGTTCTGCGTTACTCAAGCTGAAATAAATACTTAAATAAAACGTAATTTATTTAACATGAAGAGATTAATAGATTTATATATGATTTAATTTTTGCATTTGTGGTTCTCCATACCTGCTGTGGTATAATTAAGCCCTTTATCCACTATTATATATGTATATATAGTATATTATATAATCATATATATATAATATACACAATATATTATATACATTATATAATATGTGATACTATATAATATTTGATTTTAAATAATATATATATATATATATTATATATATAATATATATATTATATATTACATATATATATTATATTTTAAAATTCAAATATTTATAGATATATAATTATATATATGTACATATATATATATATATTTAAAATCAAATATTATATAGTATATATAATATTATATATATAGTAATATATAGTAATATATATATATATTTACTGACGTCGGACAACGTTTTTCAGTAAGGAGTAATCAACGCGTTGCTATTTCAAATCCAGTAGTCAGACTACAGTTACTTATTGAAATCACTTTGTGTTACTGTGCATTACAATTTTCCTTTGTAATTAAATTGTACTTCCTCTACGCGACTATTTTCAGTTTCGCTTGTCAAGTCCGATTATTACAAGCGGCTTTGGGCTTGGTTTTTTTTTTTAAATTTTTTAAGTCTCTTCTAGATTTAATGAGTTGCAGTTTTTGGACTTAATAAGCAGACATAAACCCCAGAATGTGTCTGACATTTTAGTTAGACTCTCCCTGTTCGTCAATTCCCGGATGATCCGTCCCGCTGTGTCTTTGTTAATGTCAAGTTAATATTTTACCTCTGAATGAGGTCTCGCTTCGCGTTGCGCTCCAGAAAATAGCAAACATCGAAACTAATACGAACAGCGCAATAAACGTCAAAACAGCCACGAATGAACGAGTCCATAAAGTTGTGCAACTAAATGCCATTATAATTATTAATATTAAGATAAGTGTCACAAATCTGAGCAGCGGGACATCTGACAATAGAAATACACAAAAACACGCACAAATTGCTAACGGTTTTTTTGTACTGCTGTAAGCATTAAACAATCTCCCCTTCAGTTTAACCATATAAGTGGAGACACATTGTTGATGTAATCATTCTAAAATAACTAGCAATTAAGCTAGTTATTTGTACTTACGCAAAAGGAGAATTTAGAGAACACTTACCTAAACGGTGGTGATTTCAGACGGAGGCAGGAAGCCAGAGCGCCTGGAGAGAATCCTGCAAACCGAAAACTACTTTTAGTTCTAGTTGGCTCTAGTAGCCAAAACTACTTTAAGCAAAAGAGAGGGGAGAAAACATGGGGCAAAGGTCAGCTGGCCATCTTTTTGGACGATGGAAGGAGGCCTGAGACGGCGGAGAGAACCCACTAATGAACTTGGAGAACAAGCCATGAAGACAGAAGAACCCAGGAACTGATTCAAACCCAGGGACTGGTTTTGTTCGCAGAAATAAGTTTTTAATCTCACTAACAGAATTTAGAGACCAATTAACTAAACAGTGGTGATTTCAGACTATGGCAGGAAGCCGGAGCACCCGGAGAGAAACCTGCAAACAGGAAACCTGCCTAACCTTTTTACGCTTTTGTCCCAGAAATTTAAGTCACACACATGTTTGGTCCCAGTCAGATTTCTCCAGCCTCAAAATGGTTACTAATTAGGTCTTCTAGGATTATTTTCTTCTTCTGAATCTAAGATTTTTAGCTCCTCTCCACAGGCACCTTTATCATCTTCCAGAGGAGGGGCTGGAGAAACTGTAAGATGATTTCTTTACATCTCGTAAATGTAAATCGGTCCCAAAATGGACTGATTTTATTTTCTCGTAAATATAAATCTGTCCATTTTGGGACATGTCTTCACTGCAGTCGCTGCCTGCAGTGAAGACATGCTCGTTCTCTGCCTTCATGGTTTGTTCTCCCTTCAGTAGATATGCTAGAAATTGTCTGAATCTCCACAGATGACAGAGGACAGGTGGAACGTTTCCGTCCCACCGTCACAGTCCGCAGGAAAAGCCATAGTCCGGTTCGCCGCAACTTGATATCTCCTGGTCAGCCTGTTTCGAATAAACACCATGACGTTGTTATTCGCCAGACAGTGTTTCTTCTTAAAGACTGACCCACAGCTTGAACAGTGGATTTTGCCCCTCAACTCCAACCAGTAGCAGAGAAGGCAATCCAGGCTGGTAGAAAACATCGCCGGGGGCAGTGTGATCAACGGGCCGTCGTTCAGATGCTCCTGGAACGAAGCCTGACAGGTGGAGCAATAATTATTGTTGTATAGCTCCCTGTCTGTGACTTCGCCAAGAGAACTCAAGTAGGAAAACACAGACTCTAGCAAACATTTAATATCGTCGACGCTCCCCCCATTCGACGGCAGCTTCCTCTCCCTCAGCTCCGCCAGAACTGGGGAAAGGTCTTCACGATAAAAATGTCTGCCTGGCTGGCGGACAGCGGAGTGAACGAGGCTAACGCAACAGGGGATGGACGTTGTCTCCAGAGCAACCCTGTCCTGAGCAAGACACCGTCTGGTGATGCCCAGGTTAAGAACACTCTGGAGAGCAGCGTTCATCCAACTGTTATGCAGCTCATCAGAGAACTTGGAGTAGTTCTCCTCCACTAGTCCATATCCTGCAGCTGCTGTCCTCTGTGCAGCTGGAAGATCCAAGCCAATCCTGTTTTCTGAAACGATGTCCAGGGGCCGACGTCTTTGTACTGACGTCTCTGGACAAACCTCCCCAGCCGGGTCGATTTGTCCAGAGACGGTACCTTCGTCCCCTGGACAAACCTCCCCAGCCGGGTCGATTTGTCCAGAGACGGTACCTTCGTCCCCTGGACAAACCTCCCCAGCCGGGTCGATTTGTCCAGAGACGGTACCTTCGTCCCCTGGACATGTAATCCTGGTTTGGTCACTGTCCGTCGTCTCACTGTCTTCCATCGTCCAAAATAAGTCTTCATCCTCAGTTCGATGGTCCTTTTCTGAATCTTTTTCCGGAAAAAAGTGTCGCAAACCTTTTTCATTCCCGTCGTCACCGCGTAACCTAATCCCCAGCCCAGGGGGAGGAAAAATGGGACAAGTGCTTTAGACAAAGTGAACATCGCGAGCTACAAATTTCTAACACTGAGAATCGTCGGAATCTGACTCGTGCTTTGAAATTCATGCATTTAAGAATCAGAACTTCTTTGATCTATTGTGATGTAGATCAAAGAATCATAGACGACCTGATGATGTCATCTATGACCTCATCAGTGAGCTCACTGGACTTGTGGGGCAACGTCTTGCTTCTTATTGTTGCTATGGAAACGATCAGATCCGTTCCAAGTATACCTCGCTGCAGCAAACAGAAAGGGGCGGGGTCGGACCACTGTCAGTCTCATACCTTATATGGAAATGGGACTATTGCATTCCGGAACTGAAGGGGGCGCCAGTGACACTATTTCCTGTGACAGCCGTGTTTTAATAATTATAATAATAACACATTTTATTTGGCAACGCCTTTCAAAACACCCAAGAGCACTTTCAACATTTAAAATTACAAATTAAACAGTAAAGAAATGGCTACAAAACGTGTTACGTCACGTGGTATGTCCCTTTTTTTATTTTTAAATCTTTATTGTTTTCAGATGTTACAATTATATTAGTAACAAACAACCTAAAATAAGCAATAATAAGGAATCATTATGGAGATGTATTGATGTATCCTTACACCCTGTAGATCCCAAACAAAAGTCATAAAACATAAATCACATTAATATTTTAGAGATAAATGTACATTACATTAAGAACACATTTATCCATCCATTAATCATTATATACGCAGGTTTATCCGTGTAGTGGGTCGTGAGGGCTGCTGCAGTGGACCCTGGACACACCGGCAGTCCGTCGCAGATTAAGAAAACAGATATAAACATATACCTGCTGGTGCTGAAGTTCAAATTATAGATTTTTATGCTGTGAATGGCACTTTTACAATACATAAATTAATCTAAGCTATAATCCCCTTTGTCTTATTTAATAAGGACTCGATGGAAAAAGGTTTGGTAAGTAAAACATTTAGTCAATAATTTTGGCCAACTTAATACATCCATTCACAGTGCACTTTTGTTCTGTTTATTTGCCAAATATTTTTTTATTATTCACATAGTGAATATAATTTACAAACAAACAAAAGGACTTTTGAACTTCTAATATGTGCCATTCCGAAAACTATAATATGATTGGTTGCAGGTGAGCTGGCTCAACTATTATCATTGTTTACCATAATGTCTTTACCAGTAAACTGATTGGTGTCCCACCAGTCCGTTTAGAAATTCCAAATCAATTCTACCAATTGCAATCGATTCATAAAGTGCGATCCAAAGACCTTAAATATCCAATTGTTGTAAAACCCAAGTGATTCATTAAAACTTTAATGTAGCTTCAACCTGGAAAGACTCACACAGAAAGTAGGTTTTAGAAAGTTTATTTGACAAGAAATTGTCATAATGAGAGGTTTCCTGGACTCTTAGGCAAGCAACAACTACGGACACTCAAACAGTTTTAACAGATTTATTTAACAGTGGGGTACTGAAAAAAAACGTGTGGAGGGGCGTCGATCTGCGACAACAGGGAGGAACCAGGCCAGCAGAGGAACTGCAAAGAACGAGCGTTAAAGAGGGAAGCAATGAAGGGAATGACGGGGTAACCTGATGGTGGCTTACGGTCCGGGGGTTGAGGAAGACAGAGGAGAGTACATGGGAGTTCCAACAGTTGGAGTGGTGTGGTAGTTTCCAGGTGGAGAAGTCCCTGCAGGGGGCTGAGGGCGGACAGGCAGCAGCTGAGAGGCGAGCGTGACGTACCCAGGTGCAAGGCCCAACGGAGCAGCGAAGATCAGATCCTTCAGGTGGGTCTGACTCAGACAGTATTCAGCACGGGTTCACTGTAGAGGAAGGAACAGATGGAAAGGAGTCAGAACAAGGAGGACACTGGGATTTCAGCACTGACAGCTAGAGAGTACCACGGAAGAAGCGGAACCATCTGGCATCTGAATCAAGGAAGCTGCGCCCCTTTAAGGACTTTGCAGATTGGTGGTGATGAGTAACAGCTGGATCCCATCAGCCTGCCATCCTGTGAAAGGAGAAGACCACACCCCTGCAGAACCCAACAGTACCCCCCCCCTCAACAGACGCCACCTGGCGGCCGACCCAAAGAAGATGCAGCGGAGCGCTCAAAAGAAGTTATGAGGGCCGGGTCCAGTATGAAGGATAGACGGACCCACGACCGGTCCTCAGGGCCATAACCCTCCCAGTCCACTAGGTACTGCCTACCCCGTCCACGAGGACGCACAGCCACAATGCGCCGAACGGCGTAGGCAGGGTGACCATCAACAACCCGGGTGGGCGGAGGGGGCTGCGATGGAGGGCAGAAAGGACTAGAGACGAAGAGTTTGATCTGAGAAACGTGAAATACTGGGTGAACACGGAAATGAGAGAGCAACTTCAGGCAGATAGCCGAAGGACTAAGGACGGTGTCGACAACGAATGGACCCAGAAACCTGGGGGACAATTTGCGGGAACAGGATTTTAGTGGAAAGTTCTTTGATGACAGCCAAACGCGTTGGCCAGGCGAGAAGGTGGGGGCTGGAATTCTCTTTCTATCTGCCAAACGCTTATTCTGGGCTGATGTTCGTTGAAGGCCGGCCTTAGTTTGGTTCCAAATACGTTGACAATTTTAAAAGTAACTAAAATAGTTACTTTTAATGAGACTTAGTTACTTTCCAAATCAAGTAGTCAGTAATCTAACTAAGTTACTTTTTTCCAGGAGTAATCAATAATCCGATTAAAATTACTTTTCCCAAGTAACTATGCCATCACTGATCATACACTTGTGCACTGCTATGTTTGTAAATTTGTTGTGTCGAGTTCCTTACAAAGATGCTTGTTTTACTTTTCCTCCCAGTCTTGGGCATGTTCTGTCAGTAATAATGTCCTTACCTGCGTTACCCAGTTCTAAATCCACAGCGGTCAAATATCAAGATGGTGAAACAAACTTAGATCTGAGACCTTCTATGGCCCGATTGGCCAAGAACTCTAATTTCTGAACTGGTTCCATTTGGGTGTCTTCAACCTTCAGTACTTTGTTGAGAACTGATGCGTGTTTCCACTGTATAGGGAAACCGAGCATGCACAGTGGTGTTACAGAACACACAAGTGGAGCGCAGTGGCAAAACGGTAGAGCTGGCATTTTTAGCTGAAGGATAACTGGTTTTGATTTGTACTGGGAGAGTTATTTATTCATGTAAATTCATATGGTAGCTTATCCAATCTAGATGGTGTGAAGCTATGCATATTCGCAGAGGCATATGTGATTGTGTTCATTGTGTTCCAGGCAGAGCTACTGCGTCTCCTTGCAGACATTATGCAGACATTTTTTTTTAAACTTTTGCAAACAAAAAGTAAGTCGCCATAAAAAGCATCAATAAATTATGTGGTGGAGACTTGTTTAAAAAGCATGTGGTTTGGGTTGGCCCTATAATTATTGACCGCTAAGTCCATGCAGTGTCCTCTGGAGTCAGGAATATGCAGCTGTGTGTGGAGGTGTATGTGTGGACTGTGTTACAGCTCCTGGGGGTTTGGACCTTCAATGGGCCCTGCTTGTGCCAAGAAACTCACCGGTGATCACACAGATAGTGAAGAACAAGGCAGGAGCTTGGAAGGTGAAGAAACAGTTCAAAGTCAAGAAAGACAATCAACGTTTGCAGAAGCATAAATAAGAGACATATGCATTTCAAGGTAGTTTAATGCTCATCAAAATTTCTTTACAGTGGTCAACACTTTTTGTAACTTTAATTGATATGTACAGAAGAGCTCTCAAGCATATGAGGTGGCTGGAAGGTAATTAGTTCTCACTTCACAAAAAGACGAATTACAGTGAAAATGAGATAATTGATACCTTCGTTTCTACCCTTAAACCTTGTTCATATATTTGATTCAATATATCAGATAAAATATTATTTCTCTCATTATGCTCTGAAGGATTACTACCTGATTAACTTTTCCATTTTTGTTATACTGTCATAATTTTCTTTGGATTACCTGTGACAGACCAACACATGTAATTCTATAATTTTTGGAGTGGATTAAAAACAATGCATAGTTTTAATTTCTTCAACAATAAAAATCAAAAAGTGTTGAATGCGGCTACATTCTCGTCCCCCTTTTTGTTTTTTATGTGCTTAACTCTCGTGCAACCCATTTATTTTCAAAATTTATCCAATTAGTAAATACAGTCTGTAAGCGAATCATTTAAATTTTGTATGTGTGCTCAAGAGAACATTCTCAGACATCATGCCGACCAGGTAACACACAACATTTTAGAGAAGTTTAAAGCAGGATCAGGTAACAAACCAATATTGCAAGTTTTAAGAATCAAAATATCTGAAAATGGAGAGAAAATAACACAACTGCAAGCTAACTAATACTGGACCTGGGGCTCTCGATAGATTAAAATTGAGCTTTCTGCTACATAGCACATTTTGCCTAAAATGCTAAAGAAATATATGTGGGTTAGAAAACTAATACTGTACTTTACCAGTACACACCATCTCTGTCTTAAAATATGAAGTGGCCAGCGTTAATGAAAAGATGATTGTGCTAAACAGAAGGTAATACTGGAAGAAAATTAGACGCTGTAAAGGACCTGAGAAACCTGTAAAGGTTCACTTATTGATGGGACAGTGAACCTAAACAAGGAGTCAGAGCTACAATGTAGTGGCTTTGATCAAAATGTATGTTTAAAAAAGGACATAAATACTTTTTTAGTGCTGACGTGACCTTTCAAAAGAGTGGAAAAGAAGTGTCCCATTTTTAGACTACAGATGAAGGACAAGTAGAAAAAAATGCATTATAAAAGTTGAGGAGACACAGCACATTAGAAACAGAAGTGAAATCATATACATTTGTTTTGCATATTCAGAATTACTAACGACCCTGAGTTAGATTAATGTATTCCAACGACATGAGAGGAGGACGCAGCAAGCAAAGAAAGTGTTTGAAGCAGTGCCTTTGATAGACTTACATACTTATGCACACACTTTGAACATAAACTGCATAAAAGTCCGTTTGCATCCTGACTGGGGAGAGACAGAAAATATTAGTTCAATAAACCTTTAGTTCATTTCAACCTGCAGGTTTAAAAGCCTTTTGGTGCATTGGTTTAAATGTTCTTCATTCCGATTAAAAGCACCTTTGTGCTTCAGCAAATAGTTCAGTGAGGGAATACAGAGGAGCAGGGAGATAAATCTCCACTTTAAACAACCCAATAAGTAGGGTGTCATCCACAGAAATAGGCTCTCCATCTGTGGCCGTTGTGTACATGTGGGTTTCCGTGAAACAGATGGTCTAAACAAAGTTGGCCTGATAAGGAAGAAGAAAGTTAACTTTGCACACTATCTCAACTCCTAAATAATTTCTTACATTAACGATTTCTTCCAGATTTTAGTCTGCTTGGCTTTGCATTCCTTCCTTTTTTATTACTATTCTTTTTCATTGAATGCTTCAACAACACTCTCTGTGGCCCCTCACCTGCTCTTCTCTCTGCTGATATGCCTCTCTGGTGATTTGTAAACTGCGTGTTTCTACTTTTGCGCAGGCTGTAAGAGGTCACACTGGCACTGATGCCCAAATGAAGCTCTTTATTTAACATCAGTTGCAAAAATCTGTCTTTGTGTGCTTGTGTAGCAGTGCATGGGCACCCTAATCGCTTCTTTAGCACACCACATGGGAAAGGCCCTAACATGAGGTCTGAAATTTGAAAATGGACTGATTCATTTTCTATAAATAGAGATATATATAAATGTCAACGGGTCTTTGCTCAGCTACCAGGATTTACTTGCAGTGTGACTGAATATGTCACAGGAAGATTCATACTGCTGTGAACTGGTTGGTTCTGAACACTAAGCCACTGCGCATGAAACCGAGGGTTTGATATGACACACTAATAGCTCTGCTTTCGAGCAATAATAGTGTCGTACAACAATAAGTACTCTGAGACTTTTATATTATTACAATACATTTAATTAGCAGAAGTGCTGATGTAAACGGCTTACTTTCGGGGGCATTGTTGGGTTCAGTGTCTTGTCTTTATGATTAAAAGAAAACCTAACATAAGCATTTTTAGTTTGAAGAAAAACATGTAACTGCAGTTAAATTTCATTGAACTGACTTGTGAAAGAAGCAACCAAAGTAAATAATAGTAGTTTCATTCAGTTATGTTACAATTAGTTGCTTTGCAGTTTTATTTTTGAGCTGCTCAGTTTCCACTTTGCTCTGTTCCAGGGTTTTAAATAGTTCCTGGGAAAACACTGACACTTTGGACTGATCAATAAGACGAGTGAACTGTTCTGGCTAAGTATTCTCTTTCAGCCGCTAACACTGTTGTCAGCTATTTAGACATGCCGTTTCTCCTTCAACTAAATATCAGTGGTCACTTTGTTGCTGTAAGTTCATTATTTTTTTTCCTGAAGATGGGTGCAGTGGATGTGATTAAGCACTTTCTGCATGTCTCTAATTAGACTTGACCAAGAGTTGGGTTCCATTTTCTTAACAGAATTTTAAAAGAATTACGTGTTTAATGTTGTAAAAATAGTCTCTGACTTTGCTTAAAACCTTTCGATGGTTACATGAAAGTGTAGCTGTGTTATTTAGGACACAGCTACACTACTCCCGAGGGTTTTAAAGATATTTACACTAATTTACATGAGGACAATATTCTCCCAAAAATGAGAACACTGTCCAAATCATCCATTTTGACTGAAAGGTGCTTCACATGATTCACGCTGAGGTACAAAAATCCAGAGGAGCAAAACTCGGTGTTGGGACAGGTAGGATGCCATGATTGGTACGCATTCCTTCGCACCAAGTTTAATGCGTCAGCTATGGTTTAGCTTAACATGTCTTTGCTATCACTGGTACTGGCAGCGGGTTAGTAAGTCATCTCTCATCTGCGTTTTTCCCCCACTTTTCTCCCTTTTCTCCTTTTTTTTCGCCTCTGTGTCCATTACAATTGAAATAAACCCAAAGCAATATCAGTTTCATTCATATATATATATATATATATATATATATATATATATATATATATATATATATATAATGTCAAGTGGAGCATCGATGTAAAAGCCATAATGCTCCACTTGTGAAAGTAAAACCTGTTAGGCCTCAAACACTCATGTTAGGCCTCAAACACTCATACAGCCTCCAGGCTTATAATACACTGGAGGAAACTCTGAATAATGGTAAGTTATTACATGAAAGCTTAACTGCATACGCAGCGGCCAAAATTGTAACATTATTACCAGATGCAGGTTTACTGAATTCCTCATTATTACACTTTTGTTTGGCACCGATATTTTTACAGGTCTTTACTGCCGGTTGTGCACACGCCTTTTTAAGGCTCTCTGAATCATCCGAGGTCCATCAAAGCATTTATTAGCTGCAGGTTGAAGAAGAAGCATCCAGGACGTGAGGGACTGTCAATTACTGGTAGGAACATGTTAGAGCTAAGATGATCAAAGACCTGCCTAATGTAGTCTGCTTTCTTTGTTCCTGTCTCAAGAGATGAGGGAAAGCAGGGGTGTTGATGCTCTGCTGCATCTGTCTCACCCTGGAATGACTTCTCGCCAGATCAGGAAGTGTGCGCACGTGGCGTCACACCAACGTTTGCCCACAGCTGCCGGTGTACCAACATGCACGTCTACGTATGTCAACAGCATACATTCAATATGCCATATGTGCAATAAACAGTTTTGGGGGGTATTTAAGGTGGCAAAATCATTTTACTAATTTAGCCCAAATATGTTGAACTCAGGCAATGCTACGACCGGAACGTCAGTGATGGTGTGGCCCTTTACAAAAACACCTCATCAGCACATACTACATCAGTAAAATGATCGATTTAAAACAGTTTTCTTCCACACCTACCACAGTCACCAAACAATGGAGTAACTCTAATGGCCCAACACACACCTGGTCACACACCCAGGAAATTGACACTTAGCCACCACCCTGCCAGTTTTTGGCCATAAGGAGGGTGCGACACCTTATAGATTTAGCAGGGACACAAACTTACGGTTAAAAACAGGAGTAATCGCATTGACTTCTGGGACCTCAGTCCACCCTATTAGCCTCACAGAAAACAATCAGTTTTATGACCAATTTACCAACCAGGGCGATAATTAGGAAGGGTTAAAAAGTGCTGGAAATGAAAAATGCTGGGCTACATATTAAAGAGAAGATATCCAGGCCATAAGGCAATGTCAATAAAAGAGAAAGCCTCTGGGTATCTCAGCTGAATGACACCGGTGACAGCATGTAAACTTTGCAGTGCAGAGTAAAGGCAACAGCTGGTTAAAAATTGATGCCGGTGGCAGCAGACAGGCTCGTAATGACATTGCAAAAACAGCCCAAAACTAACAATCAAGCGCACCTCAAAAGAAACCCTCCTGCCCCCTCCCCAGGAGACATCAATTTCTTTTGTTTATTGTCTCAATTTGATTTATGTACAAGCCCAGCCAGCCCACTGCATGCTCAGTGCATCACCATCTACCATTAGTTGTCACTCTGCGACAGCACAAGCCGCTGGAAGCCACAGCAGGCACTCCTTTACCCTCGGACAGAAAAGAACGGGGCAAGGGCAAGCGTCAGATAAATAAGTGAAGGCAGGTCTCATCAGTTTGCGTTCTCTCAAATGAGTGCGCTTGAGGATCGATCCGGCTCAGGGATCGTGCTCTGTCTCCACCTCAGACCCAGGAATTGTGCTTGCACTGAGGCATCACTGTTCCCCTTTACAATAAAGCTGGAAATAGCAATGCGTTGCCATGAAACCCCTCTCTGCCCGCCTTTCTCCCGCTCCATCACTTTTCTCCTTCCTCGGTCTCTCCTCTCATCTTCTTGCTCTAAGGCCTCCCCGCAGCTGTTTGTCTTCTCTGCATCTTCCCTTGCTGCACGTCGGAGCACCGTCTCACACCTTCCTCACCCTCCTTATTTACACTTTACCAGCACTCTTGCTGCTTTGCCTCTCTTAAAAAGGAGTCTGGAAACATCTGCACACTTTCATGACTCATTAGCCCCTCAACATGTGATTATTTAATGAGCGGGGCGCACGTTGAAGCCACTGCCACAATTAGCATGCTTACTCTCCTTCCTCCCTTCCTCGCCTCTTGGCATGTCTTTTATTAGTGTTTTCAGCATTTGATTTATTCTTTTATTCCAGTACTTTGATTTTTTTCCCTTCTGCCTGCACAGAAGAAATTGCACTGTTTTTGCTTTAATGCCATTTCATTCTCTAGCCAGTTACTCCCTATGGCCTCAGTTTGAGGAGGATTTTTTTTTTCCCCCTCAGGTTTTCAAATTATCTCATCTCACATCCAGCATAACATCTCATTTTGCTTTTTTTTGCCATTCCCCTAAATCTACATCATAGTTGTACATTTAGCAACAAACAAGAGCTCAGCATATCCTTTGTCAATTTGTCCCTTTTCATTGTGGAACGTTGGTATAATTTTCTCAGATTACAGAGCGACAATAAATTATGTTTTGTTTCCGCTATAGAGTCATTGTCTGTGTCTCTCCTCCTTGTGTTGATATTTAACTGAATCATCAAGACCTGGACATAGCTAAATGCTCTATCGCCGTTGCCATGAGACTTGACCTGTATGAGATTCTCAGGGTATGATGACCTTGAGTGAAATTGCCATAAAATTACTTTTCTTGGTCCAATTGTTCTAGTATTATTTAACCGATTGAGTTAATCAAAGGATTAACACCTGCTAAATATGGGTGTGATGTTTTGGCTCTGTTGAGTAATAAATCTTATTTATATGCCGAGAGCTCATCTGGGCTGATTTCACACCGTTGCTGTTTGGCTCACTTTGAACAGATCAAAGTTAGTTCCCTTAGACAGTTCACTTTGTTTTGCAGCTGAAATTGCTCATCTGAACTCTACTTCACACCAAACAAGGGAACAAATTGACTCTTGGTTTAATTTGAAAGGATCTCCTTCTTTCAGTTCAATTACCACAGGAAAACAAACAGACGTGTCGTCGTGAACCAAAGAGAGAAAGAGGGAACACAGAAAGGGTTGACATATGATTGAAATGATGAATATATGATCTGAACGTTTTAGTTCTTGCAAAACCTCCTTAAGCATCTATATAACCATAGCTGCATGTCGTCTCTCGCTCTCTGTTGTTTTTCTCAGCAGTGTGGCTTCCATTGAATGTATAAAGAGCTGCATGCTGGGTAACCGCTGCTTCTGCCTCTGTTCTTACTGAGTAGCTTGTTGTGATTGCGCCCCAAATGAGGAGCTGATATAAGTGCATTAATTTGTCGAACGGTTTGGTCTCCTTTCAAAAGTGCAGCGTGAAAATGAATTCAACCTGATTAGCATTTCTGTCCCAATTAAACTCAGTTTCTTGGCTTATCAATGTTGAGCTGACGCGTAACCGCAGTTTAGATGTAGATATTTTGTCTAAATTTAGACGTAACAAAACCATTTTGGCATAAATGTGTTCTAAATGCTGCCTGGCTTAGATATTTTATGGGAGATATTTACGTGAAAATCATCAGGGCAATAATTTGGATAGTTTTTTTTTTCATCTGGTTTTCAGTTGTGATTGTGTGGTAAAAATATATATATATTTGAAAAAGGTATTTTTTGTATTTGTAAGAGCAGTTCTATTTTTAGAGTCTTTTTTATATTTTTGTGGTTCTATTTATTATGCAATTACAAATACAGTAAGATTTTAATTTGTCAGAAAAATGTTGCCTTATTGGAAAAAAAATCTCCCTCTGCCTCAACTGCCTGTACTGACAAGCCAAATATGCACCATTTTTAATTTGCGGTCGGGAATCGCACAAGAACAATGGAGGGACCACAATTGTCCCCTGGAGGCCTCACTTTGGACACCTCCTGATCGAAAGTAACTGTTTCAGACATAAAAAGTGTTTTACTTGAAAGCAATTACATACCAATTGAAGCCGAGACGTTGTCACAGACTTTCATGGACCATTTAGAGCTTGATTGGATGTATTTTCAACTAACAGCAGAAAGCTCACTGCGGCACTGCTTCTGACATTTTACTGAAATGACGTTTAACTGTGGAGACAGAAATTGTATTTTTGAAATCGCCTGCTAGTTTCAGAGGTGTTGTTGCTCTGACACAGCTGATTCAACTTAAACAGCTTATTTAACCTGTTTAAAGGTCTAAAGGTTTTTAATCAGTCTGTAGTTGATATATGAGTCTTTTGTCTTTTGTGGCTAAGAGGCTTTACATAAATATTTGTTGTGCTGGATCAAATATCCACCTCCGTGAATATTATCCAAACACGCCTTTCACAAGTTGGCAAGCCCTTTCCTTAGATTGTTGTGGGGTTCATGTTGTGTGCATATGTGTGTGTGTATGCGTGGGTGGGTGGGTGGGTGTGTGTGTGTGTGTGTGTGCTTCAGATTGATGTATCTGTCTGGCAGACACGGATACTGTGCTTGTTATAAATTGAATACTGCTTTAGCCGTCTATCAAAGCAGCAGATTGTGATTTTGTGACAGAGGTCACAGATCTGGATGGTTCCCAGGATTTAGCCTGGTTTAGATGTCAGTACGCTGGCAAGATGAAAGTTGATTTAATGACCTTAGATCTTTAAAAACGGAGCCACTGGGCATGTCAGACATACAAATTTATCTGTGTGCACACAATTTGTGCCATATATGGGTACTCCTTTCTTTATATCTGACTGATTTTCTTTTACCACTGCTCATCTCCCACAATTTCTGACCTCCTGAACTCTCCCGTCGCTTCATCTGTGTTCTTTTTCTCTGGCTGCCTCTTAGCTTCTCCTTGGGCAAATAAAAGGCAAGCAGCTCTCATACGAGCAGCTCTCATACCTCTTTTAATTAGTCTGGTCCCTCGGTGTGGCTGCACAGCATGACAGGGTAGGTGGAAGGTAGTGAAGGAATGAGGATACTGCTGAAGTCTGTATTTTAAAGGGTGATGAATGTTTTACCTGCTTCCATGGGCTGGTAGTGGATATGATACGATTATTGTCGGACACAATACCTTCAAATATTACATTAGATGAGCTGACTGCATGTTGTGGCAGTAGTCTGGTTTTGAGTTTAAGTGTGTTTATTTTTGCTCTATTTTTCACTCATTATTTATCAGACCGTTTATACTGCTGCCAAAATGTTATCTATGAGTTTGTTCATTCCTTCATAAAATTCGATCAGTTTTAGTTTAGTTACTCTAAAGGACACTGTTACCTAAAATTAATTGTTGATAATTAGAAAATACACAAAGATCTGTTTATAACCTGTACAGCACTGCCATGTGGGGCTCTGGGTCAATTTGCATCTTGATTTTGTAACCAGCTGATTCCACTTCAAACTATTTTTAGTAAGAAAAATAGTATTTATCGGTATGACACAATAAATCATACTGATTTATTGTGTTTATTTCTTGGTAGTGAAGTACCAAGAAATAAACACAATTGTTTATGGCTTATGCACATAAACAACTCAGTTAAACATCACATTTAACTGAGTTTGGTAGGTTAAATATTACATGTTTAACCGAATGTAGGTCAATGTCCATTGGCTGAGTTTTGTAGGTTAAATATTAAATATATGTTTTATTTGCATCGTTATGACACTTGACTCAATGTAATTTTTGATTGTTGATTCTATGTTGCATGACTTTGTGTTTTTGTGTTTATTATGTAAAGCATTTTGAAATGCCTTGCTGCTGAAATGTGCTATACAAATAAAATTAGATTGATTGATTGATGATGATCATAAAATGCTAAAATATCACATATAATTTGTGTATATAATTTCTCTGGATTTTATATTTTACTTAATTTCGATTAATCAAACTGTAATGAATACCAGTTTTACCAGGTGACTCTAATGAGAAATGAGAATGTGTGACCCTTGATCAAATTAAAAAATAACTAAGTGATTTCCTGCTAGCTCAAAGCTCAAGGTTTACCACTTCCATTTCCTGTTTCAAAATAAGAGCTTTTTCTGCTAGCTTTAAATAAGGCATTTCAAAAAATGCTAGTTATCTTTCTAAACTGATGTTCCTGAATTAATTCAGTCCTTTAATCTTTATGAACTTATAGTTAATTTATTTAATGTGAAATTTGTGTTTCTGTTTTGTAACAGTAATCTTGAAAATTAATTTGCAAGTTTGAACATGTCAATTTGAAACATATTTTTGGGTTAATGCAGCACTTTGATTCGGATATTTCAATTGCCAGCTTTTATTGATATGTATGTCGAACCATTACTGCACAAAAAACATTCACAGGTATGACTATAAACCATCACAACCAACACAATCAGCACATCATTATGAACCAGTGATTAGAGGAATGTCGCTGAATGTAAAACGTGTTGTGGCTGCGCTGCAGGATTGATAGTGCTGGTTAACAGGAGCAGCTCCGGAGCCTTTACCCCGGCATGATGTAATACCTCTGCACATCTGAGTTTGATTAACAGGGGAGCCTTCACAACCTGCAGTCAACAGCTGGGATTTATTGGATCTTATTCACTCTGGGATCCCACAAAAGACAGAAAAACAAACAGAGATGTTCAGGTGTGAGAGAGACGAAATACAAAGACTTGAGTACAAGAGAGAGGGCCAAGAAGCTACATAGAGAAAAGCGAAGAAGAAGGTGAAGGAAGTGCAGACAGGACAAATCTGGCAGCTTTCCAACCTGAAATATGTCCCGCTCCCAGCTCTGCTGTGATAAATTGATGACATGCGTTCACCACAACTATGCAACTGAACATGAAACATTTTTAAACCTGTGTGCTCAGTATGTGCTCAGATCAAGAAAAGACCTATTTACTTTTGAAGAAATAATTCAAAGATCATTTGAGACTAGATAACTTACCATGAAAACATTGTTACATTTTCATGTTTTGTTGTGGGTCCAGTGGGTTGTGTAGATAAGGAAATTCTAAATAAAATATGATCAAGTGTCTTAATGCAAATGTAGCTTGAGGCGAATGTATGGAAAAGAAGCAATTTCAACATTTTGTTCACAAGCGCAGAATAAAGGCAGTGTGGTAAATGTCTAATTGTAAATAACAAATAAGATTAATCAGCATATTTATTTTTACCATTTTGTTTCAACATGACCTTTAAAGCTGTTGACCAAAGTAAAAATTAGCAGTAATGTTATAAGAAAATCTGGAGTTCATACCTATACTTAGGAGAACAAGAACCAAAGTTTGTCTATTTCTGTGTCGTAACGATTCTTAGCAATGAATATTACACTGTTGGAAAACTTGTTCTTTCCCTTTAATGGCATCGTGTTTGGAAAAATATACCCATGGCTATGTTGCATTAATGTTATGCTAATTTTAGATAAAAAAAAAACAACCTAGAAAATAATATTAAGAATTTCAGAATAACATGATGTACTACAGAGCACTAAATGTAAAGTCTATAAACTGGCTATCAATACAAACCCAGTTCTAACTCAATACAACACAATAGTAGAAACAAACAGGGAAGCTCGTAAAAAATTAACCAAACTGTGCAGCGTTCACTAACTCTTCATTTTGCTTTGAACTAAAATCCTCCTTCATCCATTGATACACCTGCAGACTCTTTCCTCAGAGGTATTTACCACACTGCCTTTATTCTGCGCTTGTGAACAAAATGTTGAAATTGCTTCTTTTCCATATATTTGCCTCAAGCTACATTTGCATTCAAGGCGAACGTATGTGGACGCCCAAGGAGACCTTGATGTGCTCACAACAAGTTTAACATTTGCCACCTTGCAAAGTGGCTTTGCAGGCCAGCAAATGAGAAGTCTGAGACATTTGAAAATTGCCATACCCCCACCCATCATGGATGTAAAAAGCTTTCTGTCGCCTCATATTTCTGGAGGATCTCTCTGTTCCTCTGTCTGCTTTCTCCTTGCCTCTTTTCATTTTCTCATTGCTGCGTCTTCCTCCCTTTCTCACTATGTTGGTTTTTTTTTTCTCACCCAATCCGGCCCATCTTTATTCACAAATAAGATGAGCTTGCTGTTTCTGCTTTCGCAGAGCCAGGTAATATGTTTGAGGCAAAGTAATGGAAGATATTCTGCTATCTTAACAGGGGGCCTGGCTGCATTGGCGGTTGTAAATAAGAAAGACCTGGGTGGCTTTCAGCTGTAAGTAATAGCTCTCTATATAGTTTTGGGCTACCCTCTTTACCATCAGGGTGCTTCACAGGTTCAATTCAGCTAGCAATCCTAAATAAGAGACACATCCTAAATGTGTATTTTTGCCTCATTAGTTAAAAATGGAGGTCAGAATTGAAGAACTTTATCAAAAATGGATCAAAGTGCGAGTTTTCAGTCCGACAACATTCCTTCATGAACAGCATACAATGCACTTTTTGTGGGTTTCGGTTTGCGAGTTAAGGTGAGATTATGTGGGGCAGCACTTCATTGTAGCTGACAGCACTTATGTTTTATGTAGTGGCATTTCTGCAACAATCATAGCCTCATTTTTTTCCTTCAAATCTTTTCTCAACAAAGAGCCCTTTCATCTCAATGTCCTTCTCAGCTAAAGTCTAGATAAACTAAACATTTCCTGTCAGCAAAAGGAGCTCATAATTCATGCTCAATGGTCAACACATGTGTAGCAATAAAAAGCAAAGTAGCAAAAAGGCAAAATAGGTTTAGATTTGCATGACACAAGAAAACTGGTGAAATTATCACACAAAGCTGCAAACATGTAAATTCCTATTTGAAGGAAAATGGAGGTGAAGTAATTTTAAAAGAGATCTTTCGGATTTATGGATTTGAACGTGAGAGTATAAAAAAAAATTGAATCCCCTACCAAGTCTCAGATTGTGAGGCAAGTTTATACTAATGTGGACTTGCAACACATCATAGAAAGTGAAGATGTGGAAGATGTGATTAGTCTATACCAGCGGAAAATGAAGTTTATCAGAGCGGGACTTTAAGGGATATCTTTGCTGTGGCTTAAATCTTGTTGCAATGATTCATGGGCTGCACAAAATTGTATCATTTCAGTAACCTACATTTTGTGGAAGATCACAGCAGAAAATATGGTCCTTTTTTTGCTTGATTCGATGGAGCATAAAGGGAAAAAAAAAAAAAAGTAAATAAAACATTTAGCTCCAAAAAAGGACATATTTTTAGACAGCTGTGACCAAGGCTGGGATTTCTCAGGACGATCACTTAAACATATGTTAATACAAACTGGACCGTGTGACTATAACTGCCACTTGATTAATTGCTGACCATTTTCATGGAGCATTAAATAGCACAAGCATGTAAGCTGATTTAAAATGTCAGTGCTGTGGATGTTTTGTGTGTGGTTGTGCACCGGAGGGAAGGATTTTATAGATTTTTTTTCTTTTAATGCAGAGCAATCAGTGGCTATTAAGTCGATTTCATCATCCAGAATGAAACCAAGTGTTGTCCAGCTTGGAGGTTTTGGACAGCGTGACATCATTGAAGGTGACAGAGGAGACAAGATTTCAAGATGGCTCTAATCAGTCAGTACTGATGGGTAGATATATCTGCCACGTGTCAGCTGGACATTAATACTGTTTAAGCGTTTGGTTACCACAAGTCAGATTGTTTCAGCAACATTATTGAACATGGCATGTTTCCTTAATATCATGCTACTTTAGACTAATGGCTGTCAGATGGAAATAGGACTGAGCTTTTAATGTGTGACTGTTAAATACTAATGATGGACACCTCTGCTATTAAAATAATAACATTTTAAAGAAAGTTGGCAGATACATTATTTGTGTGAGGATCTACGCCACAGGTGTTGTTTGTCTCTAGTTATTAATACTTATTAATGATGTTGTCACTTCAAAATTTAAAAGAAGTTTGTTTTTGACTGGCTTCTATTCATCTGTGTTGTAAATAAATGTATGAGTGAGATGCACATAAATCACACATAAAACTTGTCTTTTGATTATTTCCGCACCTGAATGTATTTGGCACATATTTCTCTTATTTATTTAAGACAACACATGTGCAATAAGTAGTCCTGCCTCTGTTCAGAGTAAGAAGGATGAAGTGTACATTCTTACTCAGCCATATTTCTATTTGTATATCTGCATCTGTAAGTGTTTTTTTTTTTTTTTTTATGTTTAAGATTCAGTGTTCCAAATATATCCAGCATATTTAAAAAACAGATTTTTTTTCTGTCACAACATGCATATTTTTTTAGCTCAGTAAATAAGGTACTATTATTTGAGTGTGTACAATCTCGGCGAAGGAGTTATGAGGCAGGAGTGTGTCAGGGTTCAGTTTTCTGGATTAAACATTCATGATCTGGATTATGTCCTAAAGACACGGTATATTTTTTATACTACAGCACTAGAATACTCTTGCCTTAATATCCATGCCTTCCCCTCATTTTCATATCTTAGACTTTTTGTTTCTGAATTTGTTTTCACTCCTTTTTTCCCCTCACAGTATTTGCCTAAAAACCAAGCATTTTCGCAAATCTTTTTTTCTGTGCGCTCCAAGATCCCTCCCAGTTTTCATAATAATAGGGTAGATAAATAAGTTATTATATCAGTAAGTTTACCTCAGGTTGCTCCAGTTTTTGTTTCTTTATTGAACCGTTTGTTTGGAAAATTCTGGGAAAGTATAAAATTGGATTTTCCAATTTTCAATTAACATTTATTTTCATGTCCTTATTTTCTGTCTTGTCACTCACTCACTCACTCACTCACTCACTCACTCACTCACTCACTCACTCACTCACTCACTCACTCACTCACTCACTCACTCACTCACTCACTCACTCACTCACTCACTCACTCACTCACTCACTCACTCACTCACTCACTCTGTGGCGTTTGTCATTTCCATATTTGAATCCTATATGAATCCTTTGATGAACATGACATCATTCTGTTTCAGCATGTACAGATCGTTTGAGTCTTAAAACAATTCACCCACTCATCTAGTTTTTTTCCAGTCTTGTACTCATAAGCTCACAAGCAACAAAAGAAAGTGACAAATGAAGACTCAAGCCATGAAGCAGACGCGCACACACAACGTTCTCCTATTGCGAGAGGAAAAACCGTTTATGTGTGACTCAGCGTGACAGGTCGCATGCTAAAACCTTGGTAATATCTCTGTGGCAGAAAAACAGGCCTTTGTCACCTGAAGGGTAGCCTCATTTTTCATTCAAAGGGACTTATTCACAGACACTGATTGGCCTAACACCCCCTGCGATTGCAGTTCTGGTGTGTGTGTGTGGAAGAGGAGGTGGAGGGGGGGTTGGACAGCAGCGATGTGGAGTGATGGAGAGACTGACAGCCGCTTGAGTGATTAATGAGCCTTTTTGGTGGTGCACTATTGTGAGGAAAGGCTGTGTGGACAATCTGAAGGGGGAGGAAAGAAAATAGAGGATGAGCACATTACAAAAAACAAGCATGAAAAGACTTCTTCAGGGAAAAAAAAGCTAGAAACAAGTGCAGATTGGCAGCCAATTTTGTCCAAATATAGATAGACAAAAAAAAGGGGGTTGCAGGGAAGATTAGGACTGAATGACAGATGGGTTGGACGAGTCATCCACCATGAAAAGAGAGGGCTGGGCTTAGAAAGGCTTCTGACAGAGATTGAAAACAAGATGTGACAGCTTGGCTTTTTTTGTTTGTATGTGCGTCTTTTTGTCTGTTGATCTGTATATAACAATCTCAGCTGTCTGTCTTTCATCCCATCACATTTACAGTAAGTGCAGGACGGGAGGACATCGCTGTGTTGTTTTGCCTAACAGACTGCATGTTATCCCACACGGCTGGTCAGCAAGTGCTGATGACGAGGCAGTGTTGACTTCTCAAATATGCGATTAATCTTGACGAACTGTTGGTGACTAACTGTTGACGATGAGTTGAAAAAGCGGCGCATTGTTTTGAGTAAGTTCAGACTTTCAACACAGGACTTGAGCTCAGAAGCTGAAACACAAGATCCTTCAAACTTAACTTTTTTTTTTTTTTTTTGACAGTGAAGTTTTATTTTTGTTTTTTAATTATTCCTGGCATGTCGCTCAAGAACTCTGACTTCCAAAGGCAAATTGAATGCACCACCAAGAAAATCGTTTAGCGATAAATCCAATGATTTATCGGAAATGAGAAAATAAAAAAACTTCTGTTTTTGCTGTTTTCTTTTGCTCTACTTGCTGCTGTAACCCTTAAAACAAATATTATTTGGCTTCTGGTTAGTTTCCTTCTGGCTAAATCGGGTCTTCCTGTTAGCTCACAATGATGGATTGCTGCAGAGTCAATGACTCAGCTGGACTTGCTCAGATAACTTTGTAGCGATTGGCATTTTATTAACTAAATTTTTGTTGTATTATAATAACAATTAGACTGAATTGTATCTCTATAAACCTGGGCATTGGTTGGACAAGTTTATAAGGTGCCTTGAAATAATATTTGTTCTGAATTGATACCATTTAAACAAACTGAATTTAATCTGTATTTCAATTGGTTAAGTATTTCATATTGACAATAGCACAGAGGACCAAAGGGCAACCTGGAGACTCAAATGGACATAAAGAATTTCTCAGCAAAATGGAGAACTTATAAAAACTGAGCCAGGCAGGCAGCAGCAGGGAAAAACAACGGAGGAATAAAGAAACAGGATGGCAGATGAGCGAAATGAAAGGAGCCAGCAGAGAACAATGTTCACTGGGGAGCTTAGATAAACTGCGGAGAGAGTGGAGATGATAAAGGAAGAGGAGCAAATGACAGGTAATTGGTTGCAGCTGGGGAACGGAGCATGGATGGGCAGGTGAGGCAAAATTTATTAGCTGGGATTGGGACCAGGAAGGGTGAGAAAAAAAATTAGTAAAAGTCAAGAGAAATCAGAAGGGGGATAAGAAAACACTTGGACCTAATAAAATAATAAACAGAAACATTAATGTAAATAAATAAATCCAAAATACTAAACTCAAGACTAACTGAACTGACACAAGGGATAAAGTAAGATGATAAGAAGTAAGAAAACAAACAATAAAAAAAATAACACGAATATTGATGAAAGTAAAAGTATACCAACCATCTATGGCTTATGAAAGTTACAGGCTATTATTATTATTATGATTATTATTATTAATGCCTTGCTTATTGATAATTCAGCTTATGAATTCAAAGCAAGAAATCCACTTTGAAATCACCCGGCTGCTAATCAGTAGTTGTACTGTATCGGGTCAGTGTTTGTGTCCTTGGCTGTATCTTTGGTTCGGAGTCAAACGGGTCAGCACCTCCGTAACTGACACCGGCTGTAATGTTCACCTTCTGCACCACCATCTGTTGAAACCTCCTCCCGCCTTCCTTCCTGCCCTGCGTCCTCCATCGGCCCGTTCCGTCTCCCGAGGTGCCGTCTTCGTTATTTACACTCGGGGTCCACGGCAGAGGCCGACTTAACTAATTTCATCTCCGCCAGCTGCCTCTTGTGAGACGCACATTAAGTGATAGTCACATACTAACAAAACAAATTTGATACATAAACACAGGCAGACAAGGTAATTACTTGAGCCTTGTTTGTCTCCACCTCTTGTTTGCTCGCTGCTATCTTTACGCTCTGACACAACTTCCACAAACCTGAGAGGTTGTGAAGAAATTTGTGCCAGGAAGCATTTCACAACTCTGACAGTAGAGATACTCCCTTCATGGTGTATGTTTTATGCTAGGCGTCTTCATTGAAGAATCAAAGTGAGAGGTAAGGCGGTGTATTTGTTAGACTCGGGGAAAAAATAATAAAAACAACAAAGTCCCTTGTTGGCTTTTTTAACATACATTTATTGTTTTCCCAAGTAATTCTATGCAGACGTATCAAAGAGGTTCTGGCAGCCCAAGTCTCAAATGAATGTTGCTTTATTTTATGTGATAACATCAATGCAACTTCTGCTCACTTGAGCTTTATCTCAGTACATTGCAGCCAGGGAAACAGCCAGTTAAATTCAGCTGTTGAAATGCGTCATTATTTGTCTGTGCTGTTCTTTGTCTGTGTTCGGTTTATTTACTAAGTACATTTACAGTGCCTTAAAAGCTTTGGCATGTTACAAAAACAAACTTCAGTGTTTTTTTTAATTCAGATTTTGTGTGACCAAAACATAGTAGTACATATCTGCGAAGAGGATGCAAAAGGATACATTGCTTTCAAAAGTTTTAACGGATAAAGCAAAAACTGGTTCAACCATTTCTATTTAGCAGCTCTTCACTCGACTAGCTCTAAAGGTCTATGGAAATACTTCCACTCAGAAGTCACCTCAGTAAAACATGGTGGTGGCAGTGTGATGATGTGGATATGTTTGCACATATCAGGAACGTTGGACACAGTTAGGAAGATGGATCAAATTAAATCTTGGAGAACCCTGATTAAAAACCTGCTGGAGACAGAAAAAGACTGGAGAGTGGTTTGACCCCAAAGAAACTGTCAAATCTGAGGTGGAACTGATTAAATCAAGGCACATTAAAATATTAACGTGGACTAGCCCAAAAACTATGACCACAATCTTTGCCGATGCTTGAAAATTGATGTACACCGAGACTCTCCGTCCAACCTGACTGATCTTGAGGGATTTTGAATGAGCAAAACTGGTAGACACACAAAATCGTACTTGCAGCTACAACATGAGCAAAACTTTAGTCAGTAAAGATTTACAAATATGTCACAAGCAACAGTTGTTAATTGTTAAGTGAAATCCCAATAAAATACATTATTTTTGAAACATCAGAGTGTGAAAAGGCTTCAATGTGCATTGACACTTTTTACAAGGTGCTGAATATTTAGCACTTTTTCCAGGTTGTGTTGTCGGTAGCATCAACTCAAAGGCAGAAGTGCCAAACTTTACTTGGCAGGCTTTCCTGTGTAACATTTTCAACATTTCTTTGTTACATATGTTGGGTTTTTCACAAGATATTACAGCTTCACATGTAAGCGTAAAAATCATACTTAATAAATGTGCTGGTGATTACTGACATAATATGTGTGCTGGTTTTTGCAGGCTTTTTGTCTAGTTTTTCCCAAGTGCAGCCACTTTAATGGACTGATGCCTTGTGACACAGAATCAGCTATTGTTAAGAAAATGACTAATGTTTGCGACTTAACATCAGCATCCTTAAAGGCTTGTCATCTATGAAAGACGGGTTGTTTTCTTTCTGTCTTCGACATGGCATGGTGCTATTGGTTTCATCACCTTGGATACAAAGTGATTTCGAGCACTGATGAGTGAACCAATTTATTTTCAGCAACACTTTAATGTGAAGTAGGAACAGATTCAACACAAATCCTTAATTGTAATCTCAATGTTTCTGTCTCGTCCGTGTCGTGAAACGGCTAACTGCAGTTCATCATGACCTGCTGCGGTTCTCTGCTTAAAACTCTTTCATGGGGAAAGGAAAAAAAAAAAAAATCTAAAGTTTGTGAATTCACATTCTCTTTTATTGTTTTCGTCTTCAGGTGCAGCAAGATGCTGGGTGCGCAGCCTAGGAACGGACTAAGGCTCTTGCTGGCCCTGATAATGCTTCATACAGCCGATTCAGGTGAGTACTTATTACCAAGGCTAGACTTTATAGGAAATGGCTCGCATGCTTGTAGATTTTCGTTTTGTAGCTTGGCAACAGCTGAGCTGTTGAGGTCTGAATGCATCGACTCCATCTCAAAGTTACTTTCTCTATTTTCAAGGTAAAGAGCTGAACGGTTCAACAAGACAAGACTGCTTTGACATGATTTTCTGTGTGACTTATAGGCTGTTCTTCCAAGTCATTATTTAAAAAAAATCCACATTGCTTTAACATTTCCCGTGGTAACCAAAGGACTAAATGGTTTAACCCTTCTCTTTCATTATCTAAGTATGTATCCTCATCAACTTGTAAGAGATTTGGGGTGTTAGTTATGCTTCACAGAGCTCAGCCAGCGGCCGTTGTGTGTAAATAATGAGTGCGAGGAAATCAGCCGACTGCCCAAAGTCTTTTCAAATCCTGTGAAAGTGACATCATCAAAAATGGATCACAGCTTGCTTTAAACCTTGCTGTTGTTTTCCTTTCAAACTTGATTATTCATCGTGCAAAGCTGATGAAGAAAATTGCTTTTCAGCTCCTTCATTTTTTTTCTCTACCAAATTGCCAAATTGCTTGTTTGTTTATTAGCATAATTAAAGGTCACTCTGGTAAAAACAAAACAGCCAAGCATAACCCCGCCTCCCCGAGCATTCAAGAATGATTTACCATAAATTCAAAGCTTGAATTGCAAATACCTTTGGTGGGATCAAACCCAACCAGGCAGAGTTTTTTAGATCCCTCAGTCACACTGACATCTCTATTTTCTGCTTTGCTCCTGTCTAAACACTTGGCAGACGTCCACAGCATATTGACAATCTCTCCGACTTTTGCCTGTAATTACCCCAGCAACTCTAAGAAGAGAATAAAAGCATGAGATGTAAAGATGCAGAAGCATTCTGATCCACAGAGCTTAGATTTATCTTTTAAGCCATGTCTAAGAAATTGAAATGTATTTTAGGCCTCATCAAACCTCAGACGTATTATATCCGATTCCAGTGAGGAAAGCTGATTAAACTTTCTTTTGATTCGTCTAAAAAAAGAAAAAAAAAAAAGGTGAAATTTAGGATGTTAATTATGTAATTATACATCATCAAGTCATCCAAACTTTGGCGAGAGTCTTGACATTTTGCGTGTGTTTGCCTGTCTGTCTGAGTGACCTTTTGAAACCGCTGATGCTGATGAGCGAAGGACAGTGTGGCAGAGGAACAAACGCTGGGGCATTCGCAGAGAACTGTGTGAAACTGTGAGTCATTAGTCAATCTGTGCCGAGGATCTGGTTGCCCCAGCTGCCTCCCGATCTGTCTGTTTGGCAGTTTTATCTGTCTATTCCAGGGGGCTCTGCGGGAAATGGAGGGTGGGGAAAGTATTCACATCCGTCAGTCATTCTCCGGCCTTTCTGCACCCTGCCTGCGCACTGCTGATGGATATCTGTGTGTATCTATATGTGTCTCTGCGTATGTAGGGCAGACTTCACGCCCCCGCTCTGCTCCCCGGTGTCCTCGCCGACCGTCTGCTTCGCTCCGCGTCGTAGTTTTTCTGCTCGGTGTTGACTCAGGCCTCAAGTTTGCAGGAATGGAGACAGTGAAAAATCCAATCAGCTTTCCTGTGTGTCTATATGAAGGTGTAAAAACACCCAAGAAACTCTAACTGTGTTATCCTGATTTACCTTGTGTTACCTCTTCCCTTCATGGATTTTGCACTTTTATTTTTCCAGCTAAGCAAAAAGTCACAGGGAGGTAAGAGGACCACTGGGAGGGCTGGCATTAAAGCTCACCCCGTGACACCTCACTTGACGGCGCAGAATTGGAAAAAGGGTGGGATGTGAACGCAAAGAGCAGATTAAGGAGTGGGGGTGGTAAGCTTTTTGCATGTGTGTGTGTGTATACGCATTGGTAATACTGTGCTTGCACTTTTAGCGCCACTACTCCATTGCCTGTGTATCATGCTTATAAATTTTAAAATGTTGGGAGCTTGTCACACAAGATAAATGTACTATAACGCCACAGAAGGTGCGAAATTAGTCACGGCAGAAGCTTAAGGGGAATTTCTGTAAATCCCCGCGCGGCCTGGTCTGAAACGGCTCAGATAGGAAGAGAGCTGCTGTGAGAGGGTTAATATCTGTCTCTGAGGGAGAGAGAGGTGGAGGAGACGGGAGGATGCCGGTGGTGTCAGAGAGGATTTGAGTGATCTGATTGGAAGCACTTGAGGAATATACCTTGATGATATTCAGAGATCTGCTCCTATGTGGCTGCGAAGGTTTGTCAGATCAGAAAGAGGATCCAAAATGTTGGTATCACAAATGTTGGCGTTTTTATATGGGATTTTATATGACGAATCATATTAAATTAACATATGTTTACAGTAGAAGTGGAAAAAAGTATGTGCATTCTGCTCCCCGTCATTCTAATGACACTAAATAAAATTAATTCAGGGTTTATAAATCCACTTCCTCCAGACGTCACATAATTACTGAAAGGGTTTCACTTCTCTGAAGATCTTAGAGATTTGTAAGGAAACATTAGTTAACAAACAGAAAAAGAAAAAAAAACATTCTTTCTAAAAGTTGCATACTGCAGCTTTAAACATTTAAAGAGCTCTCACAACACAAACATGAAGACGTAGCAGCCAGTACAGTCTTTCTTAACTGGAAGTTGCAGTAAAAACCATATGAAAGTCAGTACAGACATAAACAAGCTTTTACAGATTTGCATTAAACTCACATGTTCAAGCCTGCTTTCAAGTTTTCTTAGAAAAGTTATTAGTGAAGACGTATATCTACTTTCCTCTGGTTATAAACAGTTTATCTTATGCGTTGCTTAAATTGTCTTTGCCATATTTTCTATAAGTTAGTATTTTGGCATGCAGTTCAAGTTGTATTATTTTTTGAGTAGCTTAAAATTGTTGTTGTGAAACTGAGTTGTTTTTCAGTTGTAGAGAAATAAAGGCATGTTTTAAAGTTATTCAGGGCAGGGTTGCAAAAAAAAAAAAAAAAAAACTCTGAAGAAGTCTCCAGGAAGTGGAAATCTCAGATCTGACCCTATATAGTCTCTCCAGACATAAGCTTATGAACTGCACTTAACAAATCTGTTTGCTTATTTTTTTTGCTTATTTCCAGTGGAGTTGAACTTATATTTACTTTGTAAATCTATATTTCTACCCTTTTTGTACATGTAGCAATAAATCATATTAACACAAAGGTGCTCTGTGAGTGCAACATGTCAGACCTAATTCTGAATTGGAGATATTTTTATCAACCACGACCTGATGGAAATGCATCAGGATTTTCACAAGCAGTACAGGTCTGGAAAGACGAAAGTAGATAATTCATGGGGGTAGAAATGACTCAAAGGAAAACTAGAGATGACGCAATGCAGCATAAGATGTTGGTGGAAAATACAGCGGAAAACGCAGACGTGGAAAAGGTGAGAGGATGACTCCTTGGATCTCAAGTAAAGGAAATGAGACGCTACAGAAACTATTTAGGGAGTGGATCTCGGGTGAGAGGATGTCGGCTTTCAGACTTTATTTCTGAACGGGCTTGTTTTCTGCCAGGGAACATGAGCACACAACCAAACACACAGAACTGTTGCTTGAAACAGCTGTAGTTACAGCTGGTGGTTGGAATCCATCTTAATGTTTCTATATGCACCTTTAGGATTGTGTTCACTTTGTGTTGACGTATGCAGGGCCAGCGATCGGACAAAGCAGAACTGTGCGGTTATTCATTTAATCGGATTTCTCAGAACCTTGTACTTTATACCAGACGTGTTTCTTGTATGTCTGATGATAAACTCGGAGTCGCTCCTCCTCGACTAAAAGACTTCAGCCAGCCCTCTTTGAGTACGGAAAGAGGGCTGGCTCCTGATTTGAGAATGAAAAGATTTTCAGCATTAAAACTGTAATTGATGACTTATTCTGTGACAACAATTACGCTTATATAAAGTGTTGTGCCAGTTAACACTTAACAAGAACCAGATCTCTCAGGCTAAACAACTTCACTCAGATTAAAATGAATTATTTTATGTTTAGAGCATGCAGGTGGTGAACTTTTATCTCCCACATGGATTTGTTCCATTTTATTGATCATACTTTATGAAATAACAAGTAAAATATATGCACGGGTCTAAATATGACCTGGCCTTGCCAGATATTTACATCAGGACTCTGTTTCCAATTGCCACTCTTAAAAGCACATCCAGGTTGATTTTCTTTGGTAAAAATCCAGATTTTGTTTAATCCTAGGTGACAAAATCAAAGATAACATCTATGCTGGTATTTCAGTTACTTGTACGATGACCAGAGAGAAAAGTTTACCCTCACAGACTGCAAACATTTGGAAAAAACGCCCCCGAAAAACTAAATGTTTAGGGTACAAGCCTTTAAAGTGATGCAAGAAGCATATGTTTTCTGTCAATTCCCTACAAAAGGTGCTTATGTGTTGCTTTTATTTGTGCCTCGAAACATAAACAGTCGAAATTGTTAAGTTGAAAGATTTACTCCCTGTGTCCCCACAGACAGCTGAAAGCAGTCATTGGCAATTTAAAGCTTTTTTGTAGTTTTTTGACAAGGAACACGAGTTGTAGAAGAAGTTAAAAAGAGATAAAATAACTAGAGTGGTGAAGAAACTATCGATTCAAAACGTGATTCAACTTGCGCTACATTATACTCCACCCAATGCAAGTCAGCCATAAACTTTGCATTTTCATCTCATTTATCAGAGTAAACATTATAAAGTCTTAAATAAACACCCGTAATTAAAACAAGTTACTTAAAGTGTATAATTTATGTTTGACATAGCCCGTCTTTACTGTCATTATTAAAATGTTGGCGTACATCATTGTTCATACCGTTGAAAAGAATTGTTAATAATAATGAGAGAAGCAAAGGCAGGTGAAGAATAGAGAGGGTAATTGCAGACAAAAAAAAGAATAGTCATATATTTAAAAGTCAAAAGAGGATACCCAAGATGCCACAGAAAACATGGAAAATAAAGTGAGGCAATTTTAAACTAAAGTAAACCACTCAAGAGATCGGCGAACAAAAGATGCATCAAAATATGACGGTGCACAGGAGAAATTCACAGCTTCATACGCATAAGGGGATAATTGCACATGAGCGAAACATTGAGCGTGCTAATTACAAATCGTGATGAGGTGAAATGGAGAAACAGGATTCAAAATGAACCAACAGAGACAAGACAAAAAAAAATCAACCTTGCAGTAGAGGGGAATGAACTGGAAACAAACTTTCACCTGGCTTGTGTCTGGAAAAGTGGGATCAAGTAGTTTTGCAATGACTGAACAGAAGTTGGGACATTTACTCAAATCTTTAGTTTGTTTTTTTTGTAACTTGTGTAGTACTGCATTGTTATTGGTACATATCAAATCTCGGGATTCTTCAGTACATAAATCTGGACCGTCAAATTAGGAGAGGTAGCTCTGTGGTTGGGATGAACCTGAAGTCTGTGGAGACTGTGGTGGAAAAGAGGCCCCATCCTATAAAGGCCCCTATCCAAGTTGAGGGCAGTTCTGGACAATACCAGCCACCTCTTGTTTTGTCCCAGCAGAGAAAAACTCTCATGGACAGATTCCTGTCAGTGGGCTGTTTAACTGAGAGGCCTGGGAACTCCTTTGTGCCACGGGTCATTAGACTCTATAATGGGAGGAGTAAGGGTGGGAAACAAGGAAATTAATGGGTTTTTTTTTTTTGTCATAGTTTTTGTGTTTTTACTGTGCAGTTTTATTATGTTTATTAAATAAGGTTTTTAATGTAGCATTTGTATGGATAGTTGTGTCTGTATGTGAGCAAAAGACTACCTCATAGTTTCTCCAGATTAATAAAGTCTCACCTAACTTAACCTATTGTTTATGTTAAGATTCCATTAGAGTCTATGCATGCCTCACTACCTTCCCTGATTCTTTTTTTTTCTTTTAGGGAGTGTTAATTAAGGGTTATTTAGAACAACTGAAATCGTTCTGTCTCCCTGTCTGCAGACACACCACAGACCAGTTATGTGTACGTGATCTAAATGCTAATTTCTACTGTATAATATTCCAAAAATATGCCCCCAATAATATTAAATACTGTTGTCTTATGTAGTCAGTGAGGACTTATCAAATGTGGTTTTTTTGGCTTGCAGATGATGATCCACAGCTAAATCTGATTAAAGTGTGGAAAACCTGGAAAATTGATGCTTACTGATAAAGTGTTACTGAGACTGATTGTGTGCTACATTGTGTCGTAATTATTTTATAATACACATAACTTTTTTTACACCTGCTTTCTTTATTTCTTTTGATTTTCTTGTTTTTTGAGAATTTTTTGAGATTTCTGTTTTTTCACAGAAATCTAAGAAAAAAATATTTTTCCATTAGAATTTAGACTTGTTTCCTCTGAATTTAGATTTTTTTTTTCTTTGAATTTCTCAAAATTAGTCTTTAGTAACCACTTCTTGATATCATCCCATCCAGCATGTCTCATTTCTGTGAGATTTATTAACTTGTCTGAAATGTAATCTGAAATGCAGCATCTTAAAGACAAATATGTAAATATAATTTAATTAAATCGGAGTTAACCTGAGCAGCGCAAACAACTTCCACCACTTCTAAGCAAACTGTCAGCCACAGTCTGATTGTTTTGTTGCTTCAACTATCATTTCCTAAGACTTTGATCAACTAATGACGACAAGCTTCTGTCAGACACTTATCTGTCATGACTTTTGACCCTCAAATCCTTCTGCACAAACACAATCACTCATACACTCGTAATAAGCTGATACACGGCCGAAAGGAGCGGATTGGCGGCTGCTGCGGTGGATGCCCTCGATCAGTTTCGGTTGCGCTTCAGTTTGAAGGATCAACTCTACACACTCTGTCTTTATCTTCAAAAAAAAAAAAAAGTTTATGCATTAATTTTAAAAAACAACCGAAAAGAAAAAGAAGAATACGGAGAGGGAGGATGCAAAGAGGGAGGATGCGGAGAGGCGTCTGCAATTGTGTTCCTATTAAAATGAATATGCCGTTGCCGCCCACCCTGTGTCTGTGTGCAACTTGGCATCAGACACCCAAAGCCTTTGCAGCTGTTTTTGATAATTTGCATACATCTACAAAGGAAAGGAAGATTAGGCAATGTTGACAATCACCTTGGTGATCAGTTTCTCTATCTGCAAGCTGCAGGAGGAATGTCTGTCCTCTCAAAAGACAAGGTTATTAAAAGACCTCTTATCAGTCTTGTTTTTTTTTTTCTTTTTGTTGTTGTAGATATTCTCTAATGCGGGTATGTACATAATCACTCTATATTTCAGTAACAGCCCAAGTGACTTATGCATATGAAAAATTGATAAAAAATTAGTAAATGTAGCAAGTTATGTGCGCTGAATAATTAAGTTGTATAATGACTAATAGAATTTAATACATGAGGAAAAGAAGCTGGATAAAGTTAAAGAAAATCAAGATAAATTAAATGTTTTTTTGTTCTGAAACTCTGGATCACACCATGAGGCAATACTGCAAGTGAGATGAGACGACGGTATTAATAATTTGAGGGGATTAAGTTTAAGCAAAAATAGTTTGAACGTCTTATAACATAACACCTGTTTGTTTTCCTATCACGGTGACATTGCACTCAATCTGCTAAGACCAATCCAGTCTGCTGTCAGCAGTAACTCCCAGAAGTCGAATTTCTTCCACCTAAATAATGGCTGTGGCGTATACAAACTATATCTACCGAAACACAGGGAGTATTGTGCTGCACTGGTAGGAGACAGTGCCGAGGTCCGCACAAGTGATTTCCTTCTACGCATTGAAAAGACTGAGAGAATTCAGAGAAAGTGAAATAATCCAATCAACATAGAACCGATCCAGGATGGATAGCTAAACTTCTGGATGTTTCTGTCAGCACCTTTGAGACGATAGCGTGGAAGTGGAAAGACTATAATTCCCCCATAAACTTCCTGCAACCAGGAAGTACTCTTGTGGTACTTATAAGATCTCAAACAGAGAAGTTAAAAATGAATCAAATGAGTTACCAAAGTACCATTTGACATTAGCAGATACATTCTTTTGTTGTTGTTTAACAAAAAGAACTAATCCACTCTGTTTCAATGACTTCTAGGCAGGTTTACTGTCTAAGACTCCACCGTGGAAAAGACAGCTGTGGAAAACTGCTCAAGGCTTGTTTTTGAAGTTTGCTGGAGAATTTTTTAAACAAGTCAGTACTGGAGGAGTATAATCCAATCAGTCTCTTTCAGTTTTCTTGAATAATAAATAACACCAGAGATGTGCATTGTAAAGTTTGCTGGGTCATTCTTGATAAGAATCTGTCAAAATATGAAGATGAATTTCTCTACAAAAACTGGTTTTGTGGGAAAATTATGCTTTCAAATAGTTTCTTAAATATCTCAAAGGCATCAGAACCAACAAAGACTTTTCTATTAACTATTTCTTAAATTTCAGTGAAAGTTTTGCATTAATTTATATGAAAAATCAAAAGTTGGCACACTTCTGCTGATAGTAAATCAACACAAATCAATTAATTTTTATTGATTTTTATGTGTGGTATATTTGGGTTGTTATGGATGCCTTGTGTAGATTTAATGCCTGATTAGGAATATATTTACAGATGAAAATTTTTTAGTTCATATTTTCTACATTGTGTAGGTGGTTGTTTTGTTTTAAAAAAATACATATTTTTCAGAATATTTGTACAGTGAAATTATGTTCTGTTATCTTACTTTCAGAGCCAGAGGGCTTTGCTCACTCAAAATAAAGCACAAAGACAAATATGACACCCGGACAGACAACCAAACTAAAGGCAACCATGTGAGAGTTGCTCCTCTGACAATGTTTCCATATAAAAGCAGATTTTAGACAACGGTGACGTTTCAGTCCATATTATTTTATACTTACTGACATTGAAAACGAAAAATGTTCACACAATCAATTTTCAGAAGTGAAGTGCAGTAAAGGGAATCTAACCTGAATGAATAGGATGAAGAATACTTCAAGTTTTACCTTGAGTTTCATCTTTGTGAAAGAGGTTTTAACCAGTCCAAATAAACAGAGGATAATAAAGTGCTCACCTTAATTAACTTTCCTCTGCAGTAACCTGAGAGGACATTTTGGTTTCACCAAAAGAGACAAAATTACCAAAGATCCTCTTTGGATATTGGAGGCGTGCTTCATTTCTGTTTTGTACAACTCCTATTGAGATTAAATAATTTTCTTATACTAGAGTTCTATTTCTATTTCATCTCTTTCAGAACTCGTTTTCACCAAAACCATTATCAGATGAAAAGTTGCTTGTGTGATCAGGCTAGTCATTGTATGTTTTCCGTCTTTTCCTTCCCAATTCTTTTATTTCCTCCGCTTATTGTGCTTTCAAAAACCCTCTCGCTCTTTTTGTTTTTTCACAGGTCATCTCACTTGATGGGCTGAGCTCCTCTTGAGTGCTGAATCAGAGGCCATTTCAGAGCACAAATCCTGTTTCACATTGCCAGCCAAAGTAATATAGACCAGCTGGGGTGGGAGTTAGACAAGTAGCGCTTGTCTAAGCGATGCCACTAGGAGAAGCAAAGGAGTGGATATTTATGTGTGTTTATGTGCCTTTGGGGAGAGGAAAATGCGATGGGAGGGCTGATGTTAAGCTATCAGGGAAGAAGCACTCAACCTCTTACAGTGAACAACTGAAAAGGCATAACGGCAATGAGCAATGACAATTATTCATGTGCCTTTTTGTGTGTGTGTGTGTGTGTGTGTGTGTGTTCGAAGGCACATGTGTGTCATGTGTGTGTCATGTGACACGATTATTGTACGTTGACACAAGCAAATGTTGTCATATGTGAAAATGTATACAAAGACTCCAATGTGTTGCTAAAAACTGAAGTGTCTAACTTGTCAAATTTTCATCACAAAGTGAAATTTCTTCTGTTTTTGTTCCAGTGTCACATCTAAATGTTTCAAAAAAATCAACCAAATTTTGATGTCAGACAAATATGAGCTGATGAGTAAATACATGTGCTCAGGTTATATTACTGATATTGCTTCCAGGCCTATGTAAACAATAAGTTACTGAAATGAAAGTAGCATAACGTGAAGCAGGCTAACAGGGCTCCAAACGCATCATGTCCCGATGAAATAAAGTCACTAACATCCAAAAGGGAGACGGAGTTTTATTTTTAGGACTTTTGGACTCTCGCAAGCCGGAGTGAGAGCAATTATTCATAAAACGTGGAAGAGTGGCGAATCATCTTACTCAGTAGCTCACAAAAACAACAGCAACAGCTAAGCTGCCGGCCTCACTTCCCTCAGTTAAGGTCAGTGTTCAATAAGGTACAATAAGAAAGAGAGCGGGATAAACGCCTTTCACAGGAGAGAAAATAACTAAAGGGAAGAAAAATCTCCCTTTCACAATTGCAAGAAAATAACTTGATGAGCCCAAGACTTTTTGGAAAATATTCTGTGAACTAATCAGACTAAAGTCATGCACTTTGGAAGATGTGTGTTCAGTTACATGTGGTGTCAATGAAAACAGCAATTCAAAGAAAGAACCCTTTACCCACTGTATACCACGGTGGTGGAAATAGGATAGTCTGTGGCTTTGGTGCTCTTTACCACAACTGACCGGATCATGAATTCTACTAAATAGAGAATATCCTTAAGCTCGAGCTCTTCCGGGTTATACAGAAGGACCAGGATCTGAAGCATACCAGCAAGTTTGCCTCGAAAAAGCTTAAAGATTCAGAGTCTGGGCTTAAATATGTTTGAAAGAGCAGTAGCCTGACCTTAAAATCAATGCTTAAAAACTGTCATACACCGAGTTAAAGCAATTCCTCAAAGAAGAGAGGGGCTGTTTTTGTTTTCCTCAGAAAAACAAAATGTTTTACAGACCTGGTACTTTATTTGCCACCTGGCAAATAAACTTGGCTTAGCAGGAACTTCACATCACTCTTTTTGTTTTTGTTTTTTTTTACTTAGAGGCAGGTTGGTTTGGATTGTTTTTTTCCCCCGGTAATACATATAATCTGTGATGTAAAGTGGAATCTGTTGAGGAAAGCTGGATCATAAAAATACTTAAATCTTAAAAGATTCGGCTCCTGTTCGTCATCTAAAGTCTTTGCTCCAAGACAGGCGTAATCACTTCGGTCATCCAGTTGTTTGACATGTACTACAACAGCATGTATGCAGCCCTGCAGTTTTCAAGATTAAAAAAAAAAAAAAAATTAAATGGCAATATATATTTGCAAAGTTAGAGGAGAAGCATGTTCAACAAGTTTAAGATTTTCATTAGACAATATTTATTTACGTCGGTAATGTGTGGCTTTCCAACATTTTTTTCGCTGTCCTATAATCTCTGGTGTTAGTTCGAAGAACTAAAGTTGCTCCAAAGAACATAAGTTAATTTAACTCAGTAGTTTGCAGGCGATAAGAAATATTTATACAATATTTATACAAACAATAAATTTGATTTAAGGATTGTCAGGAAGATGGGTAAGTTGTGAAAAAATATGAAGAAACAAAAACATGAACACATCCATGCCTTCTCTTGATTATCTGGTGTGCCCATTGTTCCCATCATGTGATTCCTAATGTAAATGTACCTTTTCAACAAGGACAAAAGTAAATCTGTCCTACAAAGATGAAGAGAAAATAGAGAGAAAAGATGAGTTGAAATAATGGGTTTTAAAACTGGCATGTAGCCCGAATTATAGGGAATGAATAGAGAGAAGAGAATAAGCAGGACACGGGGGGCAAAATGACAAAACAGCAGTGTGTCTGTGATTGCTGCAAGTTGACTGTTTAAACAATCTGACAATTAATTACAGACAGGACAGGCTGACCCTGTCGGGAGTGACACTTTAACATGCATTCGATCAAGTGAGTCTGCAGAAGGACAAATAAATAGTTTGCAGTGGACAGTAGCACTAACAGAAATAGATCAGTGGGCTCTTTTTCTTCATGGATGTCCACCGTCATCCGTGTTTCACTTTTAATCAACAGACTTCAGAAATGTTCATCGGCTTCCTTCAAAACTAAATATCCAGGCAAAAATTGGTGTTTGGGATTATTTATGGTTGACACCTACAGCTTCGGTTTCAGGGTTGTGCTGTTTTTACTAGTAGCTCGTTTCATTTAGCAAACAACTTTGACACATTTCCAACATTTAACTGACTTTGCTGAAGAAAAGAACGTGATCATTTTACCACCAACAAACTTCAACGTGGGAAAGGTTTGTTCACGTTGTTAGTTTTCCACTGTGGCTTTTTACATCAACGTAAATCAACTTTAATGCAATTTATTTTTGCCTTTCTCTCAGTGCTTACTGCCTTCTTTCCATATGTGAAGTACACATTTAATGGTTGGACCTTTGACTAACTTGAGGTCTTCCCAGAACAGCTGTGCTTAAACTGAGATGAAATCTCTCAAAGGAGGAGTCTATCTATTATCACTAGTTCAATAGGTAATGGTTTGCTCTATCAAGGGAATCAGTGGGATGAAAACAAATGTGCGCAACACTTTTCAAATTTGAAAAATAAATTTGAAAGCTATGAGTGCTTTTTTAATGACTTCAGAATTGGGAGCTAAATTGGTTTGGAATAGAAATAAAATGTATCAAAGTTTTTTTCTTGTTGCACCTTGACATAACGTGACGAACTTGCATGGCAAGGTAAAGATTTTGAATGGTCAAAGAATGAAACAAGGAAGCTCACCGCAGTGAGTTTAAGAAGCACAGAAAAATCAAAGAAATGAAGACCCAAATTAAAGAAACAGTGAAAATTAGAGCAGCACACGCCTTCCTCCCCCGGGTGTGATTGCATCTCTCTGTCTCTAAAAAAATTGGAAAACTAAGAAAAGAAAAACAAAGTTTCCCCTTTGCTGTTGAGAAGTTGTGACAGACAGCTTCTGCTCCAACACCACTCCTGTGAGAATAACCCAGCTGTCAGAGATGTTAACTGGGATGTAAAAAAGACGGAGCGAGGCAAACACGGTGAGGGCCGCTGTCACAATGAGGCTGTCTGATGAGGGGCTCAAAGCCAGGGAGATCGTGACAGCAAGTGGGCACACAGTATCTGGGATGCCTTATTTTTTGACAGATTCACGGTTGAATTTGAATTATTTTGACCGTGAAGAACAACAACAGAAAGCTGGATCCCTTTTCTGTGGAACAAGTATAGATTTAACCATTTGCCAGCTGACTGCAAAGAACAATGAAAGGGTGTGATTTTGCCCGTTCTGGACGGATGTTGAAATTCAGTTTCGATTCCATTTATGTGTGCAGCACCATTTCTCAATAAATCATGTCTGAAGGCTCTTTAGACACAGACCCAGTTTTTGTTCTGAAATTCATTCAATGTGACAATATAATTTCATGAGAGACCAGTGGAATGTTTTGAAATGAACATCTAACCCTAAGGTCATTTATTAAAATAAAATAACAATAAAAAAAGATTGCTGCAGAACTCTGCTCTAATGAAAACAGAAATTAGTTGTTTCAGTTCAGCTGTACAGGATCTGCTGTTTGGAATATCTCAGCTCATTTCTTCATTTTCGCTTGTTTCTTTTTGCGGTCCTTTTGTTTCCTTTTGTCTCTCTAGGCCAAAAAGAATTGCCAGCTGTGGCTCATTGAGACGTTGTCTGCCCGGGGGGTGTAAACTCAGCCTGGAGGGCTGCTGGATGTTTGGAGCAAATTTAAGCAACCTGCAAAGATGTCTTCCCAAAAGTTTAAAGTGTGTTCCGGTGAATGACACAACATGATAAAATTGTACTCCAGGTTTGTTTAGTTCAATTCCATGTGGTTTGATGTGTGTAGTTGGTCAGAGAGGCATCATGATGTCCTGCCACCGTTTCCTCACTCTTCAGCACATTACTGAACAGAAGAATAACGTTTCTGCCATGTCTACATCAGGTTTCCTTTAGGGAAAAAAAATATATATATAATTTACTTTTTTCAATGCGAGATTGTTCTAGAGAGACTCGATTAAAGCATCGCCACGTCGAAGCTATACATTCCCTCAAAATTTGAAACCTGCTCTGAGATTTTCTTACTTTCCCTTTTTTTTAATACTTTGGTGTATTTTGAATGTTTGTTTTCATGCTTGACTCTGTTCACTTATGTTTAAAACAGCCAATATAAATAGAGTCAAACTGAAAATGCCGCTACATTTAAGGTCAAAGAATATCGAAAGTATGCAACAATTAAAATGCCATTTATTAGATCTCAACAAACCTTGATGAAATAAGGGTAATGTTAGCCTTTTCGTTCTGTTACATCTTTAGTCTGCAACAGTTGCTGAGACGGATATTTTGAGATACGTCCACCAAAACTAAATTGTCTACCCGAGGTTGACCAAGCGACAACAGACAGTACTTTAATCCATTTGTAACTTTGGGATCATCTGAGCAGCGTGTCAGTCTGCGAGTGAGGATTATACCAAAGCGCTCTACTGAGTGACAGACCTGCCTCTAGCAGTGTGGCTAACAACTTGGTCAGCTGATTCAAAATGCATGTACCGCCACTGGGTTTTGTGGAGACTTAATTTAGAGAAAGCGCCTTTTTTATATTGTTCTTAGGTGTAACAGAAAAGAGAACAGGAAAAGATAAGGGAGCAAGAAAAAGAAGAAAAGAATCACTGAGTGTGTTGGATATAAACAAGCACATATGGATCAGAGGTTAGAAGCGATTTTCTGAGGTGTTTACCTCTGCAATGCAAATGATGCAATTCTTTTATTTCAAACAAGGCATCAGAGGATTTTGATAAATTATTATATGTGTTGTCCAAGCAGACAAATTTGAGCTCTTGTTAATAGTTATATTATGACTAACACCTTTTTTCTTGAAGGCAGTGCTTTAAATGGCGAAGAGGTTTTTGGTATTGATTTTGTGATGCATATTCAAGGGGTTATCAAGCATGTTTGACATTTTCCCTATTCACTGACTTATTCTGTCAGCCACAACAATAACGCTCTGCCAGATCACTGACAATCATCAAAGACATTCAACGAGTTTCTGACTATTTTGCTTTTACTCCACAAACAGAAGGCTCATAATGGAACAAAAGAAACTGGAAGAAAATCACAGGTTTTGGCCACGGGAATCAATTAACAAAAACCTTTTCAGCGTAATGAGGAATAGCGTTCAGTGGCCACATTTACAAGAGCGGCTTGATTAATCTCGCTGCTTCTTTCTTCCCCTTTATCTCTGCTCTCCTCAGGTTTAACCAGTGCTGACACGATGGTGAATATGCGGAAGGTGACTCATCAGACCATTACGGAGGAGCTGTCTAAGACGGTGCTGCTCCCTTGCCTCTTCACCCTTCGCCCTGGTGCCGGCTCTTTCCCGGAGCCCCCCAGGATCAAATGGACCAAGGTTTGGGGTCAGAGAGGCTCCGATGGCCTGCAGAAGGAGCAGTCGGTCCTGGTGGCCAAAGACAATGTGGTCAAGGTATAGCAGGAACCACCAAATATGAATCACTTTGCTGGATATCAACTCTTGCTCTACTGTTATTGTCGTCTCTTCTTTTTTATTCACTCCTTCTCCACATTTTTCAGGTGAAAAAGGCCTTTCAGGGTCGTGTGTCACTGCCTGGGTACAGTCAGGACCGCTACAATGCCAGCCTTGCTCTGACTGGGTTGCGGTCCAGCGACTCTGGACTTTATCGCTGTGAAGTTGTGGTGGGCATCAACGATGAGCAGGACACCGTTCCACTGGAGGTCACAGGTAAACAAAGTGTTATCTATATTTGAACAGTTGTTTGTAGATAGCTGTGATCAAGAGGTTAAAATAAAAAGCTACTGTCAAATGCAATAGCAAACTTTTATGAGATGGCTCTTTTCGCACTGGTCAGTTTGAAGGGAAACGCAAAAAAAAAAAAGTTAATTTCTGTTTTGACCTATAAAACTGGACTCGAACTGGACATGTGATTCTCGAAAAGTGCTATGAGAGACATTTGTCATTTGGCACTTATTAAATAAATTGAACGAAATTTATTATAAATGGAAAGAACTTAAAAAATAAAAAATGAGAAGCTCGTAGTGCTAGTTCAAGACTTTCCAAGGATTTGTGAAACTGCATATAATTGTGACAATTTACATTTTTTTACTGGTATAACTGTAAATTGTTTTTGGTTACACTGTTTGACCAGGTATGTAGATCCTTTGCTGATTTGGAAAATCAATAGAACAGAACATGACTGTCATGAAAAAGTACAAAATCAAAGTCTTAAGGCAAATAACAGCTTCACTGTCATTTCTACTCAATTATAGTTTAATCAATTAAGCAAATTCTCCGTCATGTATTTAAGTCTAGTTTCTTCTGTCTTGTAACTTCGCTTAAAATAACTTTGTACACATATCAAAATAACTAGATAGTACTAATATCAAACACTAAGAGCATTAGATTACAGAATATGCTAAAACTTGAGTTTATTCTTAAGCCAAAAATCCAAATGTTTGTAAAAGCTATGAATAAAAAGAATCATCAATTCTGTATCCTTGAGCCTAACAGTTCGATTGACGTCTTGCTAGGACTAAAAGGCTCTCTGAGCCTTTATTTGCTGCCGTTTGTAAGATTTTGCTTTCAAAATTAATTAGATGTCTCACATACTGCAGCTTGATCGATAAGACTGCCTTCAACAAGAGACAGGGTGCTGATTTACGGCAGCTGTAATTTCTTTGGATATTTATAATTGTTTAATTGATTATTCATAATTACTCATCAACCCAGATACTCAGAGAAGATCAGTGAGGACTTTGCTGCGCATAACAATGGATTCCTGCATAAATGCTACCTCATTTTAAAGTACCTTCTTTGTTCGAAGTAACATTTCTGCACTTGCATCGACTGAGGCTGTGTTTATACAAGATCACTGTCTGGGAACTGTGAGACTTTTTGGATGATGATTGGAGAAACGTTCCACGTTTAGACAAGACCACCTTGAGTCAGCTGTCGTTGTCATGCCAGGCCACTATATGGCGCTGTGATTTTAGCATGTTATCGAAACGCACGTGGACGTTTTACCCTTAGCTTCCACTTCGTTTAGAAATCGCTCCTGCAAGCCAAGTACTCATGTAACACATATACTCATCAGATTTTGAGCTAAACTGAACACACTAAGTAGCACACAAAGCACAATACTATCAATCATTGATTTTGTTGTTGTCCGCTCAGGCATGCGTAGAACAAACCCGGTGTCCGTGCGTTATGCGCATGTGCGCTTTCACATCTATGCACTATCTCACACCTTTAGGGATTGTGTTCACAAAAAGGCTCCGTCTGACACCACGTTTCTAAAGTGCCAGCATTAGAGACTGTCAAACGTTTTGCTTTCTCTTATGTCATGGACTGATTTGACAACAAAGGCGTTTGGTGGTTTAGTTTCTTGGGGGTGCTGTGCTTGTTGGGCCTGATAGTATTATTTGTGTTTTGACTTGGCTCCTGAAATACTAAAATTCTTTTCAATTCTCCTTTATTGGGATTTCCAGCTGGTTCTGATCTTTTACTTATAGCTACGCACAGAGGTTTACTCTTCCTACAGTTCTAAGTCTGAGATTGATTTATCTTTGCTGATCAAACTGCAAATAATAGCAACAATTTCTATAAAATTTCTGCAGGGCGAGTATTTGGACATGTGGCTAATTATTTTTTAGCATAATTAACCATCTCAAAGTATTTCCAGATGGGGGAGGTTTTGCTCTTTCTTTTTCTTAGTTCCATTTCAGCCACTGCTGATAACAAATACTCTCCTCGTGTCTCAAAGCAGTACGGTTTATTTTGAAAAGAAAGTCGCACAATAAAGCGGTGACATGTCCAATGTAATGTGAGGTATCGTTTGTGTTCGGTCACGCGGTTTTCAGCCGGACAACACAAGCATCAGATGTCTCATTACTAATTTTTTCACTGAAAACCGGCTCTTGGTAAACAGAACCTTAGTTTTATTTATGGCTACACGAAATAAAGAGTTGGCTCCATGGTTGGGCTTATTAAAATGCCAGTTTGAGGTACAACATCTTCAACTAACATTAGATTTCCAAAAGTACAGAGACCCTCCTCCAAATTATTGGATGTTCTAATCACTTCCATGGCCGCAGATATACAAAGGCATGCAGACGGCTCTTATGACTGCAAGGGGGATTCAAATCTTTAAGCTCTTTAAGCCTACGTGTCAAGACTGGAATTTTATTAAAGTTCATTAATATATAAAGTCAGGCGTTCAGACCGTTGGGAGCACAGTGGACCTCTGCCTATTTGCAGTTCAGTATTCATGAATTCATGGATTTTTCTGTGGAATGAATTTTAACTGTTTCTATTATAATCTATTAACTGTTCATTAGCATATGTGCTTCCTAAACCATGCAATTACCACGTGTGCGCTGGATTTTGTGTGATTATCTCAACATCTGGCATCCTGTGTAATCCTGGAACATTTTTCAGCATATTTTCTCAGCGGTTCTCTGTGATGAGTATTTGAACCCACTGAGTATTTCCTGAGGAAATTTGATTTCATCTGTAGAAAACATTTCTCATCAAAATCTCTGCTGCATTCGGTGGCTGTGTTAACACTTTGTCTTCCACATCTGCAACTGTGAATACTAATAACTCTGTTTTCCATGTCAGGTTAATACAGCCTTTACAGCTGTTCACTGTCCCTGCTGAACGTGTGAAAGGCCCTTGGAAACATTAAACATTTCCAGACCGAGCTATTTAAGTACTACTAGTTCTTCACCTTTAGCTTTGTACGTTTCTTTGGTAACAAATTACCTAGTAATAGCTTGGAGAGTTTCAAAGACTTTGTTAAGGTGTTGTGGCTATAAAGCTGTCGCCACATTATGTCCAGTTCACTCATGTTTATGTTTAATGGCAAGCTGCTACAATCACCAGAGCAACTGCACACCTTGCAGCAAACTTTGCTTGTATAAATATAGCCAACATCAGCTCTAAATGCAGTGACCTTATTATTTTTGAGAGGCGCAGCATGCTACAATAGCCACTGTTTTAAGTAATGCAAACATCATTTTCTCCTTGTCCGTAAATTAGCCTTAAGGGAATACGTGCAACCACCATAATGTAAAATCAGGCAACTGTGTCTTATCTGTTTTCCATTTTTCGAGGTTTTGTCTGAGGGATGTAGAGCTCAGTTTTCCCTTCTTAAATAGCAGCAGTTTCATTAACCCTAATATGATGCTTCTGAGAGCCTGTGTCCTGCAACTCTTGGCCAATCAATGCCACTTTTTCAGAATGGTACCGTTTATGAAGCCAGTGAGGAGCAACTGTCTCTGCCGTTTAGTCTTTATTGACAAGTCCTGCGACGTGACGTGACCTTCTCGCTAATTCTGTTCAGGTATCAAATTGGTAATTTGCAAGTATTGATACTGCTCGGCTGTATCATTACATAATACTCCACACCACTCATTTCATGCTCAGAACTGTGATTTATTTTTTAATCTTCACTTTCTTCATTCAATCTCTTTCTGATAGCCTCTGTCCTCTTTGCTTCTAGGGCCATTTTTGCTTTTAATGTTTCGTCCTCATGGGCTAAACAGTCGTGTTTCTTGGATGCAGCCCAACAGCTACATGGATAGTGCTAACATGTGACATCATGTCACAGACTGAGATGGCATGTCAGCCCTGAAGATGGTTAAAAGGCAATTGTGATTACTTATGCATATATTTGCTTTACAAGACTTATCCATTTTAGATTTGTAAGTGGCGACATGCAACTAACATAAGTCAAGAGGCAGAGATTATGTAACTCTGAAATGTTTTCTGAATTTATTTGTACTGTGCTCCATAACAGTTTGAAGCGTTTTAAATACAACTCTGAAATTTATCAAGGAATTTTGTTTGCTCTTATTTTTGAGGCGTAGATATGATGTCTTTCGCATTCATTGGTAGTCCTTGTAGATTTGTTTAAAAAAAAAGGTTAAAAAATAATTTTGCACTGACATTAAAAAAAGCGACGTCCCCGTTGGGTCAATTATTGGTGGGCTGGTGGAGAATCTGTTCACTGATATTCTCCATAACTGTTTAAAAAACAAAATAAAAAAAAAACAGAGTGCAACATGTTAAGAGGAAATTGTTGGTTGTTTCTGTTTCCGTTCCTCTAAATGATTAAATTGTTGTTGTCGCTGTGGAAAAATTTTACTTTATAAGTAAAAACTTTGTTTTTGGCCCTTCTTTACAAATATTGAATATCTTGTTATACTGTTTTTTTTCATTTTTGAATAAATAGTCAACAGTGATTGACTTGAAAGTTAGTCTATATTAAAAAGATCAATAACTTTGTAAATCCAAAAAAGCTTATTAGTAGTCACTTAGTATAACATTTTATTTATTCTTATGTGACATGTTTAAATTACTTATATCTAACCCTAAATAGTTATGTAGTATATGTATGGCAGTAAATATAGTCTGTAATAATTCTTAGTTAAAAAGCAACATAACAACTTACTGCTTGTTGGAATAAAATTATTTTATGATTAGAATCTATAGAGACTCGTATGTGCTCTCATTGTGATTTGTTTCATGACATATTGCGTTAAAATGTATCTTTTAATATCTAAGAATGATTTTAGAAATAATGACATTATTTTCTTCTTTTGATTTTAAGAAAATCAAAAGCCCTAAAAAAAATTATGCCCTAAAAAAAAAGAATCTTTACATGTCTCCCATTTTACACTGATAATTCAAAAACATTACATTAATGCTGTCTTAGTCATTCTCATAAAGCTAACCAATGTATAAGAAATCCAAGTTAGCAGTACTGCTATGAGAATTTGAGTTTTAATGCTCCACGTTTAAAAAAAAATATTTAGCAGGTCCTGCCTAATTTCCAGTTTTTATTCTGTAATTTTGCACCAAGAATCAAGAGTAGTTTTCCCTCCTAAGCAGATGAGCATATTTCATAGAATTATGCCCTAAAATTTATGTTTTGGATGCAAGTTTTCTTCCTGTTGTTTCAGAGACATCTTGAGTGGAAATTCTGCGTGTGCTTTTTCTACTTTCACAAATTAATACAGTTTTTTTTTTTTTTTTTTTTGTCTAACAATGACAGACAGAGTTTGCCGAGTACGCTGCACCCTGCCAGGGGGGTAAAGAGTACTAGCTACTCACCATGCTAAAATGAGGGCATCATTCAGTCACATATGGTGCCTCTCTGCTTTTCACCCTAGAGACCGTATGAGGATGTGCAAAGATGCTGAGAGTAAAAATAGACTTAAGGTGCTGGGCTTTCAACCCTGCAGTGGACCAGGACAGGGTTTCCTCTTACTGAGAGGAAAGTTATTTGTCTCTCCTGCGTACATATTAATGAACAAACTAGCACCTCTGTTTGGCAAAGTCCCACAGCTCAAATCAAAGGAATGGAGGAATGAAAATAAGGGCAAGAAAAACCGGAGATATTTCAGAGGGTTTATGCTCCACATAGCTCAGAGAATGAGAATGACCAAAAAGCCAGATAGTCTGCAGAGACCGAGGAGAATTCTGTTTGCATCTTATGTTCAAAACACTGGTGCTAGCTTTTTTCACACCAAAGCTTGTACTGTTATTCTTATATTTAAACTGCCTCTTTGGCATACGTCTCACAAGGAATCTCTCACTTTCCCAGACAAAGTCATAGAGGATAAAAGAGGCAGAAGCACACAAGCTTGCATGACACTGGACGGTCCTCAGGGGCTTGTGAATGTCAGGCAGAGATTGGTAGACGGACATGTGGACCTTTCACAGTTCAACTAAGCCAGTTTCTTCTAGTCAATTTCATTTTCTCACCACCCTTTTTCAGCATTCGTGCGTACCCTGAAGCCTTGGTTTGCACACTGTGGTGCAAGCTCCGATGATAGTACTACGACTGCTTGTTATCATTCTTACTACAATTTAACAGTGTTATAGTTTTAAGAAAAAGTAATCACCTTATGTGATCTTTTTTTTTTTTTTTTTAAGAACAGTGTGCCAATCAGCTTATACTTTCATAACAGTCATTATAAGACAGACATTAACTAAAGTGTGCACCTATTAGAAAATATATGTCTAAATGAAGTAACTGAAACAGACTATAAGCTTTAACTAATGTAAAGAAAAAAATAAATACTAACATGATGTGGTGGTGGTAGGAGCATCCACCACAGAAATCATACCTTGTTTATTATGAAATAACTCATGCTGATGTAAGAATACAATCAAAGCATAAGAAACTCTGCTTCAGTTCAGAGGTTATAATTTGTGGGTTTTTCAAGTGGATGTGCTCAGTGTGACCAGACTAAATATGTATTTCTCTGATTTGTATTCACACATATGGTTGTGGATAACGGCGCCTAAAAGATCTAACAAGATCCTAATCACCAATAGTCTGAATAAATTTTATTTTTCTTTTCACGGTAACTATCCCTATGTTTTATATGAAAGACAGCCATTTTGATTTTCCAACCTGAAATTTTGAATTCTGACTGTGAAACTTTTAACTTTGCTAGTTTGATTTTAAGAGAACAGAATGCAACACTAATGTGATACTTGTTGTAAACATGCTAAAGAGTCACTGCCTTTAAAAATTCAATACACATACCTGCTGAAAGCTTTCTGTCTATGCATCTAACTTTAATATGCGACCTGACAGCGCTGTTGGTACCCACATCCAGCAGCCGCAGAGTGACAGGGACTTTACACCCTGGCAGGGTTGCCAGTCTATAGAAAACATTGTTGCTCTGTTTCTTTGTTTGCCTTGCTTGTCATTCCATCATGAACTCAGAAGCAGGCGAAATTTAGCACAGGGACTCTGTGTTAAAGCTAAAGCAGATGAATACCCCCACTGCTTGTCACACACACACACACTGTATCCAAGGGCAACATATGTTTTTTTTTTCTGTTTCTTTTTTTCTTGAGCCAATGGACGACCTGATGTAAATCAGAGACACGTACAGTACACATAGGTTGCTGAACCCCAGCTCTGCTGGTTTGTCCTGCACAGATGGAACAATGTCAACACATGATGACTAAAGCTAGAGGGCTCCATTGTTTACCTCCGCGGATGAACGTGCTCGTGCTTTAATGGCAACAAAGAGATCTTGTTGCTGTTCATAAAACCTGCTGAGATTTGCAGGGCGCAGGCCGTAAATTTGTATTGTTTTCTGGCGCAGCCTCCCTGCTTGTTCTACTGTCTTGTGTCTCATCCATCAATCGGTCACTTTTATTTATAACGCACCCTCCCTACTAAAAGCAGGTCAAAGTGCCACACAGAACTAAAAACTATAAACCCACAACATGAAATGTGGCTTTTTAGAATGTGTGGAAAGCGGATGGGCTGAGCGCGGATGAGCTGGTTCAGGAACTGCAGCCAAATCGTGTGGCACTCAGAGAGTATACTATTCCACAGATGGCTATCGTAATACTGGAGAGCAGTATTTCCTTCAGTGTTCTTGGACCTGCTAGAAGACCAATGCCTGAGGACCTCACAGGTTTGTAAGTTAGTAGCTGCTCTGCAAGAAAGGATTGCCCAAGACTTATTAAAAGTCTCTAAAATAAATTTTAAATATATTCTGAGAGTTACAGGGAGCCATTGCAATGATTTTAAAACCTTATCTTTGTTTATATCTCAGGTGTAGTGTTCCACTACCGGGCCCCTCACGATCGCTACGCCTTGTCCTTCGCTGATGCCAAGAGGGTGTGCATAGAGAACTCGGCTACCATTGCAACACCCGGCCAGTTGCAATCAACTTTCGCCGATGGCTACGAGAACTGTGACGCAGGCTGGCTGGCAGACCAGACTGTACGGTGAGGCAAAAAGATTTTCTCTCCTATAGGGTTTCAAAAACTATGGAAATGGAATAGTACAAGAAGAGTATTTAGGTGTTGTACACGTTTGTATAAGTATGGGGAAAAAAATACTTTAGTCTCTCTGCAGCGTTGTCTTTTTTTGTTATTTCTCCTTCGACGAAAATGTAGCCAGATATACGAATCCAAGTGGCTGAATAGAATACTCTTCATGCACACTACAGCTATATCTGACTATCAGTTCAGTTACGAGGCTTTCTGCAGTAAGTGAATATTTGAAGAACTTCCTAATGGCTTCACTTCTTATCTTGTCAAAATATGTGAATTCTAAATTAAAACCATGCAACAGAATTGAAACTGTGATTGCTTGTCTGATGACTGGAAAATGAGTTGGTTACATCTGCACCATTAGAGCTGCCTGTAAGGAGGCTCGCATGTGCTTTATTTTGCCATTTTCTATTAAATCCCCTGAAAAAAAACCCAAAAAAAAAACTCCCAAAGAGATCTTGTCTAATTCCCCGTATCTCCATTTTAATTCCAAATTACTGTTGCTTCAGCGGGCAGACATGCTGTTTGTTGTCCTCCTGACACTTCTTTCTTCCCAGTTGTTCCTTCTGTCCTGCAGCCTCACTGGCTTTACTTGGTAGCTATCTAATTGGTCCAGATTCAAGAGTTTCTGATGGCACATCAGCCGCAAGGGAGGTGTCCAATTAATCCAAGAGGAAAAACACAAAGAAAGCCATTGTTGTTTGTTCAGCCACACAGACACCAAAGACACACACATATATATATATGTTTTTTTTTTTACAAGGCCCTGTACTGTATACCTATTGCAATCTTTTAATCAGCTTCTTTCATGTGTCCTGGTGCCACTGAAATCAATGTTCTGGAGGAATAAGTGTAAAAGTTTGGCCCAGATATGGATCGCTGTTTCTTTCTGCTGTTCAGGCATTCCAAGTCACTGAAGGAATTACTGATTGTTTCACCCTCTTCTTTGCTTCTCGCCTCTCTTTCTCTCACCGTTTCTCTGCTTCTGTCTTATGAAATGTATCACAACAGTTTATGCATAACTTGAAAGTAAAATATAGCTGAAAACAAAACAATTAAAAAGAGTTAAGGGAATATACAGTGCACATCCTGCTTTTGGCAGGACATAGATTTTACTTTTTTCACTGCCAGGGTTCAGGATTTGAGTTTTTTTTTTTTTTTTTTTTTCCTCGGGAAGATGTCTTTAACTTACTGTATTCAGAGCAGAAAATGATAAAAGTGTTGCTGGGTTTTCATCTTCTACTCGGGAGCATGGACCCATCCCTGGGGGACTCAGTCTGTCTGCGGCTGCTTTTTTCATGGCCAAGCCATATAAATCTTGCTCTTTCTTCTTTAACCCTCTCTGTGTTTGCTCCTTCCACTTGGTTTCCTCTGCAGGTACCCCATCCAGTCACCTCGGCCTGGCTGCTATGGCGATCGGGAGGACTCACCCGGTGTTCGTAACTATGGCAATAGGGCTCCTGATGAGCTGTTTGATGTCTACTGCTTTGCAAAAACACTTCAAGGTAAGCGTTAGGAAGCCATTAATTTAAGTTAATTCAAGCAGGGCTTTTGGTTCTGGTCTGCATTTCCAACCACAGAACCAGAACCAAGCATGGGGAAGCAGCATTCAGCTTCTATGCTCCATAAATCTGGAACAAACTTCTAGAAAACTGCAAAACAGCCAAATATTATAAACTGAGGAAAAAACCAACCTGTTTAGGGTTTCCTTTGATTAATAACAACTGGGACATCATAAAGTGTTGTCTGCCTTTGCAAATTAATGGGGTTTGTCCTGCTGTTTGTTCTCTTGCTTGTTTGGGGTTTTCCTTCTAATCATGTAAAATAATTTGAATAGTCTCAATATTGCGTTAATATAAGATTCAGTACTTATAAATACACACTAAGGGATTACTGATTCCTAACTAAACAGTGGTCTCTGTCACAGGCTGCAGACTGTGTACTCCTAAAGGAAGTGTAACATTTCTTTCATTGTGCCTTTTCCAATCTCCAATTTCCAGAATTATTAAACGATATCACTTCTCCAATGTAGTTACAGCTCCAGATCAAATTACCCTTGCTCACAAGTCAGTGTGTCCCTGTTACAAAGCTACCAAATTGCAAACATATAAAATGACATCGAAGCAAAATGACCATCACCGACTGAAGTCTAACAGCTATTTATTTTCCTCTTTTAATGCTTTTTACAGGTTTTGTAACATTTAACATCTTTGTCCTTTGTGTTAATTTCTGAACAACTTCACAGTATTTTATTAAACATTACACAGTAGAGGTTTTAGTAACCCTCTATTTATTTTCTTCTCATATGACTTTACTGTTAAGTCTGGGCTACATGATTAATTTCTCCCTTAACATAATTTAGGGTTGGCATGTAGAACGGTATTGTAGATTCTCTCTACAAGTCACTGTAAATATCAATATTTGCACAGCAATTTGAGTTGTTCTGTTCATGGGAGAAAAAGCTACAGCACCTTCATTATTTCCCTTTCGACATAGTTGTTACAGTGAAAAAAAACGTAAAAAGTTACAGCTGCCACTTAGAGCATACTATTTTAATTCCTGAGTTGACGCTTAAACTCCTCCCTTGTGTAATGTTCATTCCAGAGGGGAAAAGTCCGCCAAAATAAATATATCCTCACGCTGCAGGTGTTTTGTTTTGTCTCCTTATTCTCTGGTTTGTGGTTAGCCTCACGTTCCCAGTCGCCTTCCTCTTCCTGTTCCTCCACCAGCAGCTTCTCAACTGGTTTTTACTATTTTTCCCCAGAGTCACACGGTGGAATAGCTCTGCTCAAAGAAATTCCTTTAAACATTCTCAGACTTCAGTGAATTCAAACTTAGCCGTGTGTATTACAACTGTAAACAGCATTTGAGCTGCTGAAATCCAGCGTTGGAGGTTTAACTTTGCTTTCTGTGAGATGTAAAGCAAACCTTTTTCAACGTCTTCATTAATTTTGCATAACGCACAAAACTTCCTGTCACTGAAGACTGCATCTGCATTCCCAGAAGCTCGACACTTGCAGCAGTAAATACAAGGTTCTTTTTCTCGCAAACAGGAATTTACAAAGTTTCAGATTTATTATAAATTTTAAATGGGTCTATTAAGTGTAATGAACTCTGAAGAAAATGAGAAGCAAGATCGATTTACATTTATTTTTCTTATTTTAGACTCTGAACGCTTCGGGAGTTCAGACTTTGCAAATATTTGTATTTTTGAAAAGCTCAGGGGAAATAATCACAGCATTTGCACACAAACAGTTTGGCACAAAAAAAGCACAGAATAACTTATTTATCACGAGGCATTCATGTTATTAACTGGTTATATCTGCTGAGGTGACCAGCCCACAGTCATCTTATGGCTTATGACACTTATAATTTATCTCCTGTATTTTCAAAGCAGTGTTGGTTTAATAAGACTGGCTGGTCCTGCTATTTTAATGTTTTCACCAGAACTGTTTTCCATGACTTTAAATATGGTTTGTATTGTAAGAGGGAAAAAAAATAGTAGCAGCCCTCAAGTTTGCCTGGCTGGGCACCACAACCGGTGGAGGATGTTCCACTGCCTTTCTCACTTCTCTAAAGAGAACTGGTCACTCCAGCCTGTTCTCTGCCAGAAGCAATTTAAACCATAAAACGGTATGATAAAAAAAAAAAAAAAAAAAGAGTTAGAGTTTTAAAATATTCTCAGAGTACTTCATCTGCAACCTGTTTCTGATGCATATAACAATCTTTACGGACTTGAGTCAGCCATCAGTGCTAATTTTGAAAGGCATCTCCAGACCAAATAACCCAGAACACAAATCCACCTTGATATTTTATTTAATTTTAGTTGCCAGACTGAAATTAGATGTTTGCTATACTTTAATGACCTCCTCCGGAGAACAACTAATACCACAGCAGGCTTTTAAAACCACAGTCTGACAGCCTGACCTGGGTGAGCTTATTTGGGTCGTTTATTAAGAGGTGGTTCAGCCGCAGGTATCATCAAATGTAATGGAGAAAGGTCAGAGTTTTCTAAAGCTATTTATGTCATGGTTTGATTTAGTTTGCGGACCCACATGCAGAAACCACACTCTGGATGACAAAGGTAAGTAATTTATTTACAACAGGACAAGTTATATTCAGTTCTCTGGACTTCGGCAGGAGGGCGAGCGTCGCTCGACCAGGATGGCCTGAAACGAGAGCTGAATTATAACGGGCTCGGAGCGAGAGTCCAGAGGAGGAATCAGGAGCTTGCTTACATTTGGCGCGGAGCTCCCAGAGCGTGTGGGGGGGCGAAGGTGCCAGGGTCCGGCGCGAGGGTGTGCAGCGGTGCAGAGGGCGAGTGCAGGGGTGGGATCACGGATGGTAGGAGCGAGATGGAGTCGGTGGAAACGGCGGAGCAGGCAGGCAGGTGTTCTCGGAAGGTTCTTGAAACGTGAAGACAAAAAGTTCCTAAAAAACGAACAGGACACAGAGAGCAAGTCACTACGAGTTGCACAACAAGGTTCTAGAAACGAGTTCTCAACAGATGAGGCCAGAGTGACTACCGGTATGCGTTAACCATCTGGCGAAGAGTGAAGGATTCTGCCACTCCCATATTCCAGCACGCTGATGAGGCAGATCAGCTTCACCTGCGCTGGCTCCACAGACTCCTCACCAAGATCCTCGCTGAAGGAAGATGTAACACTCGCACTCACACTCTCATGCACACGCTCTCACACCGGAACCTTGGCAATTTACACTTTATTTATATGTAGAATGCCACCGAGATGCTAAGGAGGCAAAGGTTGACTGATTCAATTAATTCAATTAAATGACTCAGTAGAACACTGTGAAAAATATCCATCCACCTATTTGCCTATATCTACTGAATTTTGATGGTTGCTGGAGGCTGGTGCTTAAATCGAGAGGTAAAAGGGCAAAAGGCGAGCTGCATCTTGGACAGGTTGCCTAGTCCATTACAGAGCAACACAGAAACACACAAGACAACCAACCATGCATGCATGCTCAGGGTTGAGAGACAAATTAACCTAACAGTCGTGTTTTTGTACAGGGAGAGTGTAATCCTTTTTAGAAATTCAGAAGTTTTCTGCAGTAATTAATTATTTTACAAAATTGTTTTCTGTTTTTTTAAGTTCTGTCATACTTCTCATCTGCTTTAATAAATTCAAACGTATCTGGAAAGTCAAATATTGATTTTGTTTCTCTCTCTCTCATCTGTCGGCACCTGAACCATCACCTTCTCTCATTTGTGGCCAATAGAATCAGAAAACCTTGTCCAAATCTCATAGATTATTGTTCCAAAGTTTTTCTCTGCAGCCTTGTTTTTTTAGTCTCCTTTTTAATTGGTTCTCCGTTATTTCGGTTCACTTTGTCTTGATTACTGAGTTGAGCTGAACACAAAATTGCATTTTCTTGTCTGTTGGCTTTGACTGTATTGACGCAAATTTCTTCTTGTTTAAAGATATTTGACTTCGAAAAATGTGAAACAAGGGTAGAAACTGGTGCTCCTTTCATGCCTTAAAAGTATTTACTTTTTCATCACAAAACAAGAAAAAGCTACAGATTCAAACGTATTTATAAAGCTAAATCAACCATGAAAAAAACGTCTCCACCTCCAGGTGAAGTGTTCCACTCCATGGTGCCAGAGAAACTGAGCCTGGCCGCCGCCTCCACCCACTGCCACTCTCTGGGAGCCCAACTGGCCACCGTGGGGCAGCTCTACTTGGCTTGGCAGGCTGGTCTTGACCAGTGTGATCCCGGTTGGCTGGCCGACGGCAGCGTCCGTTACCCCATCAACGTCCCACGAAAGAACTGTGGCGGAGACGAGCCCGGGGTGCGGACGGTCTACAACAACCCAAACCGCACCGGTTTCCCGGACACCACCGCCCTCCTCGACGCCTTCTGCTACAGAGGTACCGAGAGCTCTCTGGTGCCTGATAAAGTCAATGTAAAATTGTTTGGGTAATTGCCATAACAACAACTGCGAGGTCTCGGGACTTGCTTTCCATTCAGATTTTTAATTAGCACTCGGTGTGTGTGTCACACATGACGGAGTTGGAGGAAGCCTGTGACATTTATGTTCCTCCTGGTGGATTTGAGAGCTGGTGTGTTGGTTGCAGATGAGGCCAAGAGGCAGATGAGAACAAAGAAGATTAATTTTTGGCCGACGTTGTTGTTCCATCATAAGTCTGATGAAAGTTGAAGAATTTACAGAAACACTATCCCCATCTTTTGAGCTGGTCCACATTTTGTCACGTCATAACCGCAACGTTCTAGCACATAATTGTGATTTTCTTTTTTTCTTTTAAACAAAATCAACATGTTCATTTGTATTCACTCACTTTTAATACTTTACTCCTAATTATTTACTATATTTACTACTAAATGTTTAAAATTGAATGAAAGGTTAGATCATAAAAACTAAATATTGAGCGTTGATCATCTCAGGAGCTGCAGGGAGTAGACTAACATTTCACACTGAAACATAACAGCCTCATGTTTCAGTGTGGGAAAGCGAATGAATCAAAACACATGACAATGACTTAATATTATGCAAAAGGCTTAAGACTATGACAAAAGTTCAAGAAACACAACAAATAAATGCAGCTAGAATGTACAACTGTGTCTTCAAGAGGATGGTTTGGATCACTGCATATTTATGTGTTAGAATGGACCAGACACAGTGCAGACCTAAATTTAATAGAATATTCTTGTCAATAATAGAAAAGTGATATTCCGCTTTGCTTTGCCATCCAGTTTGATGGGGATAAAGTTATTTTGCAAAACAGAATAGGCAAAAGTTTAAGTTTCTAAATGTGAAAATCTAGATGAGACTTTCTGCAAAGTCTCATCTAGAGACTTTACAGAAGTCTCTAGATGAAAAGATGTAGAGCATTAACTCAGCAGTGCTGAATGCAAATGAGTGGCAGGCCTTTTACTTTTGTGAAAATTAAACAAAATTTAAAAAATATGTATTCTTTTCCGTCACCCTTTCAAATATGCGCTACTGTATGTAATCTGAAACTCAAAATCTGCCCAAAGTTACTGCTTGTGGCAGTGATGTGACAAAGTTACAGTCTTATTTTCACATTGATCCGAATGCACTTCAGCTCGGTCTCTGATTTATTGCTCCTAATTTTATGGCCTCGCGTTGGCTTGTCATCTTGCGCCGGCTACAAAATGTAACCGGCTTCATTTTGGAGACTGACATTTCCGTAGATGAAGAAAAATGTCAGTTTCATCTTTCAAAGTGTCATCGCTAAAGTGAACCATTTGCATTACCTCAAATCGTTTTAAGTGAGCAAGAGCGGCGTGGAAAACAGAGCGCCTGAGAATCTGTCAAAACAAACATATGATGGATGAAGCCCTCCGCATGTTTCCATTAATATTCCACACAAATCATGCCTGCTAAAGTGAGATGTTAAATTGTAATGTGATTTGTTTGATAACAATTTTTTTTACTTACGACCAATCTTATTAAGGCCCATTTATATTTGTTAGTTTAAAATGACGGGAGCTTGTTTTGGAGCCTCAAACAGACGTGTCGTTTTCATGTGTTGCACTCACTCCATCGCTGATTGTAATGACAGGTGTTGTGCAACTGCAGATAAAGCAAGTGAAGCGAAATGTGAATGTTGTGTGTTTGCAGCCCACCAGCCAGCAGCGATCCAGGCTTCTGAGGCGAAGGCTTCGCTCCAGCCTCGGAGGCCAGCACTGGAGGCCTCGTCTTTAGTCACTGAGGCCCAGAGACGGGGCCCCTCCATCCGGACGTCCATCTGGGCTGACTGGTTTTCCTTAAACAAAACTGTAAGTAAGAATGATGAGTCATCTGAGACGTCTGAAGAGCATGTTTTAATCGACTTGAAGCCTGAGGAAAAGTGGGATGAAAGACACAATGGATCCACGATCGGCCCGATAGGCGTTTCTGATGGCAGCAACGTCACTTCTGGCTTCCCGGACCTCGAAGGTGCAGAGAGCCGTGGGGTTTCAGCTCATGAGGACCTGGATCGCAGTTATCTTGGATCAGACGCGCCAGTGTTATCCCCCGTTACCTCTTCCACCCCCCAGCCTCCGGCAAGTTACAGTCTTCTCACTGAATTTGTTAACACTCTCATGAGGCCCTTTAAGTTCTGGGCGAGGAGCAAAGGGACTGACAAGACAGAGAGGGGACCCACACTGCCTGAGGAAAAAGCCACAGAGAACCAAACGCAGGGAGAGGCGTTCGGCGAAAATCTGAGTCTCCCTAAACCTGGCGGGAACAAGGGCAGCATGGACAATGCCATCCTGGAGCACAGAAGTGGCGCTTTCCCCCTCAGGGGTCCCAAAAGTGGAGTACAGAATTCAGAAAAGGGGCTGTCAGAGCAGGAGAAAGAGCTGATGCCTCTCATTAACCTGGTGCCTTCGATCCAAAATGCTGAGCAAAAGCCCAGCAGCGCTCACCCCACGAACGGAGGAACCAGCTCGATCAATGACAACCTACAATCCACCTTTAATGGTAAGACCTCATCTGGGATTTTCACATGTCCGATATGAACCTACTGTAACCCCAAAAGCAACGCTGCTTCGTCTGAATTCAAGCTGAACAGAAACTGTTTGGCTTTGATTGGAGGCGTGGTGCATTTAAATGCTCCTGGTAAATACGGGATCTATTTATGTCACCCCCTTTTCAAACAGTCTCAGCCTCTGCGCTACACTTTTCAATTCTTCCCCCTCGAGGATCCTGTAATATATTCCTCCGCAGGGCAATTTGAGGCATCGCGTGAAATTTAATTAAACTGTAATTGCAAACAAACAAAAGGGAGGCGTCATGTACTGAATAGAAACCCATTGGCGGCGCTTTGTTTGCCGTACAAGCCTGGCGAGCTTGAATTCCTCTCGTTCAAAACAAAGCCGACCTGCATCCAAACTTGCAGCTTATTGCTAGGAGTCAAAGATGCATCAGGCTTAAAAGATTAAATGTGGTGAATAAATTAAATGAAAAGAAAACAAAACAGAATTTTGGTCTTCGTTAACCAAAAACAAAACACAAGAAGGCCTTCTTTGAGGAATGTGTGGATAGAAAAGGTCAACACTTTATTTTCAGCTGGTATGCTTTAAAAAACACTAATTTTAGCAGACTTACTGTGTCTTTACTGAGAGTTAATGTGGCAGGGATAAAGTATGCAGCGTTTTTTCCCATTTCCTGAACAGAGTGGATTGGATATCTATTCAATGAGTCAATGTGGGGCAAACACAGCTTCTCTGCCAGATTTTCTCTTGTTGAGACTGAAATTATTGCCTGTTTTTCTTGAAAAACAGCTCAAAGTCAACCAGACTGAATGAAGGATGTCTGGGATCATTAAGGTTCAAGTCATGCCACAAATTCTCAAAGTAAAGGGTTGCCCTGCTGGAAGGTGAAACCCTGTCTGAGTGCTTTTGTTTTGTTTTTTTCTCCCAGTGTTTAATAGGCTTTCTTCCAGAATTGCTCTGCATTAAGCTCCATTCATCTTCCTATAAACTCTCACCATGCTCCCTGTCCTTGCAGAAGAAAGGAGTCCTCACAGCATGTTGCTGTCTACCGCATGTCTTATGATGAGTGAGGTCTTTTCAGGGTCTTAGGTTTCTACCACATATCGCCTTTTACATTTTTTGCTTCTTCACACCGTCACCCAGGTATCCACAACATGACTTTACAGAGCAGATGTCTGATAATCTCCTTTCAATAATTAAAAACAGAACAAAAAAATATATATTCCATAAAAGTCGCATTTTATTTTTGAGGATTAGAGTGAAGGGGCACATTATTTTTGATCATAAAAGAAATCTAAATCATGCATAATTTAAAACCCAAAACTGAGGAAAAAAAATCTAATAATTTTAGGTTAAAAAGACGATTAAGAGGTATTATTACTTCTCTAAGGCGTTGTACAAGCTAGAAGATTCCTGAACCGAAAACTGATCAAGCAATACGTCTGCCGTAGTAATAATAGACTGGGGAGACACACAAAAGCTGTAGAGGAAGGTGTAGCACAGCTCATGGAGAAGGGAGGCAGCTTTGCTTCTAATAGCCATGACAAAAGGAGAGGACAGAGAGTAAGGCAAACACTCTCACACAGACAGCTAGAAGAATTATTCAATAAGTGCTCTGCTTTTCTCACCTTACAGTTCCTGGCTTTAGTAATATAAATACTCACCGTTGTGTTACCTGAAATCCCCTAGCAACTCCATATCAAGGTATTAACGAAAGCTCAAGCTTTAGTCGTCATGCATTATTTACAGCCTTATCCAATTAACGCGGAGGCAGGCCTGCGCCTCTGCTCACTCCAATCTCCATCTACGTCTCAGCCAATTAAGGGCCCTGCTCCTCTGAAGGTAGACGCTAATGATCACAGTAGAGGGTGGGGAACAAACAAGACCGCAGCAAGGAATCGGGGGAAACGAGAAAGATGGAGGAAAGACTGTGAGGTGAAGAGTTTTTTCTCTCTCTCTCTCTCTGAAGCTGCTGTGATGGGAAACTGCTAAGCTTAGGTTCCTTCCTATGGACTCATCAGAGGGTTGAACTAACTCTGCCACAGCACACTGCAGGATGTCTGCTGGATCACAGCGGTCCTTTGCAATTAAAAGTGACATGTTGAGTTTTTGATTAAGTAGAACGCTTTGCTTTGCTTTGCTTTGCCATGGATGCAATGCAGTCTGGTGAAACGTTCATCGCTAAAGCGTTGAGGTTGTTGCCAACTACTGGCACAAAATAGGTATTGTTGATATTTGATTTGCTGCAATATTAAAAAAATTCATTTCAGCCAAATAAATAGCATCTTAATAACAGAAAAAAGTCAAATACACTTTTCATTGTTGTTGCTACAATAGCAGTATAAAAATACTGAAAACAATATAAATGAAAACGACATATTGAACAAAAGAGATTGAACAAAATATTATTTTTATCCAGTGGTCTATGCTTTTTCAATGAATCTTTTACCCAATGGTAAAAGCTCAAATTTTCAACTTATGGTAGGAAATGGGAGACGAGTTGATCTCCACCCGTCCCTCCTGCTTGTTAAAGGGGCAGTATTATATATAATCAACTTATTTAGGTTTATATCATGTTACAGTGTTATTTTCTCATCAAAAACACATACATGCGGTGTTTCTCTGATTCTTTCATGCACATTTGGAAAAAAAACAAAAAAACTTGAAACTTGAGATGTCAGATTGCCAGTTAAGTTTCTTTTAAGTTATGTTTGCTATATATTGCATTTTCCTAAAAATAAAATATATAGTTACTTGACTATGTCATAAAATGCCAATATGTGCCTGGAAAATACATGATGCCACCCATTTGAAAAGCACTTTGAAGATTTTCACAATCACATGCCGATCTCCCTCTGGAGACATTCAATTGACAATGTCTAGGTCAGGATGACTTTCTAGAAACTAGCCACTGGTTATATTTGGACAGCTTGACAACCAGATGAATTCACAATGAAGGGAATGCAGCTTATGGTAAATTCTCTCTTTTGTCATAAACTAGACTTATTATTCAAAGAGGAAATTACTTTTAATTCAACATATTCTCCATTTAGATATGCTTGGCGCACTCAAATTGAAAGAGAGTATATCTTGAAGGCCAACAAACACAATTTTTTCAGTCTGTACATTATGTTTTTTTGTTTTTTTTTAACTATCAAACAATACTTTGATTCTGTTAATTTCACGTTATCCCTTTAATAAAACAACACGCACACATACACTATACGTCTCACCTCAGCCCAGGCACCCCCGAGCCTGAACCGGTTCGATTGAAAAATGTAATGTAGATGCTCCTGACATGGTTCATAGATCCCTGCAATAAGTCCTCAGTGTATTTTATTAGACGCCGTATCTGTAGATGGTACGATGTTTCCAGCTCCCCTTTCCTTCTTCCCTTTGTCAGGCTCCGCTCTCACAATTTAATATCATGTCTGCCTCACCCAGGAGATTTTTGCAGCCCGCTTACCCTGGTGAAGTGGCGTGAACACAGCCGAGGCAGAAGCACTTACAGTTGGAAGCACGCAATTATAGTCTGAAAGGGGCTTATTATAAGTTTGTTTTGCAGCGTTTCTGCTTCGGGTTGATTCTTCCTTTCTTCTTAGTCTGCTGCCGACAGATTTACAGCAGCACAGATGAACTTAACCGCTGCTCTAAACAATGCCATGAAATCATCCAAACCTACACCTAATCGTCACATTTTATTTATTACATGGGTCATTACGTAGATGATCAAACCAGATTAATGTGTTTAATTATTCCCACTTCCATCAGCGTGCAAAGTAAAACTATGTAATTACCTATTTGGATTATTAATAGGACAATTATGTCTGGCTACAAGGCTCTTATGGTAATGAACCCGCAACTCATAAACCTCACTTAGGCATAAGGCAACGGAGCACCTTCTGAATAATTTACGTTCAGTTTAATGTTTTATGCATGGACATCTTTGTGTATGTTCTGGCTTGTGCTGTAATTTGTTGTGCCGCTGCACTTTTAGGACATGTTAAGCAAGCCGGAGACTGAGCTGAGTGAAGATGATTGCTGCATGCACCGGCCCCTCACAGATGCAGATGCAGCACTGTCCCAAAAAGAGCCACCTCATACCAGCCATGACTCACTCATGCAGACAGAATGAATTATTGATTGTGTTGACAGAGTCAAGTTTAAAGCTTGTAAGCTGATAAGGTACAGTGGACCACTTAATCTAAATAAAATGACCCCAGATGGCGCTGGTTGCAGAGCTAATTATTTGACTATCGCGTTGCAAACACTCCTGTTTGTTTCCGTATGGCCCCCACTGCTGCAGGTAACTGTATATCAGCAAGAGGCTGTTTGGAGTAAAACACTCCTCAGGGACTGAGAGTAGTAGATGAAATTGCGTTTAGGTATGGGCTCTCATTTGCTGTGTGTATATGTGTTCGTTTACTGTATATTCGTGTTTACTTTTCTGCATTCCAGTGTTAATTTTTGTTTATTTGCTTTTAGCAAACCTCGTTGCCAACAGCAATGGGTTGTTCAAACGAAAGCTTATGATCACTCACCTGTTCTACTATCCCTTTCTGTCACTTTGAAATGTAGCTCCTCTATTTAGTGGTCCATTTTAAGTTGTTTTGCTACACTTTACCCACAGTTATACTTTTGTCTAAAGATGAACACTGGTTTTGATTTCAAAAATTTGTATCTTCAATATGAAAAAATGTGAAAGACAAATTCCTTCAGACACTGGTAGTCTCCTGCTGGGGACAACAGACATTAAAATAAATGAGTAAATACAGAACATTTTTATAAAAACCGTCTCCAACAGACATCTTGAATAAGTTATGGTGAGGTGTTGAAAAGGAAAGCAAGTTTGGCAAAATTGTCATGAAATATTTGTAAAGAAATCTTCATTTGGTATTAGTCAGACTCCATTAAATTGTATTTCTATAACCTTAAGAAGGCATTTTAGTTCAATTAAAAAAAAATAATTTCCTAATCATTGTAAAACTGTAATCTGTTTTTATTGGCAATTACAAACCCATAGATTTAGATCCTCACCACCTCAAGTCTTCGAGTCATGTTAATCATTTCTCCATGTCTCTTTCTTTCTTTCAGAATTTCTTCCTTCTGACCCCATTGAGAATTCCTCACCTTACAAACATGTCAACAAATCTGGTCTTCAGGTTTCCAAGCAAGGCCATTTCCTTGCTTCCGCCTCCAATACTCACTTCCATTGGCCGATAAAGTCAGAAAATGGTCCCAAACGAGGCCAGCCTACAAATGTGGCCTACCTGGATGAGCAAGAATCTTGGGAGCCAAAAGAATCTAAAGCAGGACCTCTGGAGTTGATGACGTTGCCCGAATCCCTTCATCAGGAGAACCTGGAGAATTACTCAGGTGAGGGCAAAGATCGGGATCTGGGAGGTGCTTTGACTGACAAAGGCAGAGCTGTATCAGGAGAAGAGAAAGATGTGGAGGGAAGTGGAAATGGAAGCAGCTTTCCGGCTGGCTTTGAAATGACAGTCAACACGCTGTCCAGCATTGGTGTCAAATTAAGTCCCACATCCAAGGCTTCACCCAAACCAAGCAGTTTTGTGGCAGTGGGAGAGCACACTACTCTGTCTCAGTGGCTGCTGGTTAATCAACCCACCGCCTCTCCTCAGGGTGCCACGGAGTCAGACACAGCTGAGGAGGCAAAGAGAGAGATACTTTATGTCCACACACCAACTGGGATGCTCTCTCTGCTGTCTTCTTTGCAAACACAAGATCAGAGTAAAGAAATGGGGATGGCTTCCACACCTGCAGCTCTGCTGGAGGTACTGACATCTTCTGAGGTGACCACAGTGGAGCCTTTGGCCACAGAGCCACACAGAACATATCCTGCCACCACAGTCCTTATCTCAGAAAATACTTCAGACGCCTCTTCTACAGAGGAAGCATCTATTTCCATTTCATGGGTTGAGGAAAAGCAGGAAAACAGTAGTGTACCGGACCAGCAAAACCCTCTCTTGGTGACTCTGTTGCCTACTGAAGGAGCTCAAACTGGAGTCGTTCAATCGAGTACCAGAGCCATAAACTCTGAAACTGGCCTGACAGAAATGGAATCCAGATCTGCAGTTACTGAATCTTTTGTTGTGGGAAGGGTCCGGACAACTTCCACAGAGTTTAAACCAGAGGAACACAGAACCGCAGAGGCTACAGAGGACAAGGACACAAGCAACCCGTTTGGCAGTCTTGTACCTGACTGGGCTTTCGGCCTCATTCCATCAGGTAAGTTCCTTTTATATTACCAGAAAATGAACGCTTTGATAATGTCACATCTATCATTGATTTTGCTTATAAATAGGAATTTCCTTAAGTGCCTTGCTGTGGAAACATGTTTTACCTCAGACTGAATCAATCTATTTTTGCGTTTGTCACTCTTAAATATTCTCCAATTGTGAACAATTACCCCTCGTTAAATCACATTTTGTGGTTGACATTGATCTGATTGCACTCAATTATGGATAAACCGCTTTTGTATTAAACCTTTTCTAACACATGAAGGAAGCTGCAAGGTCTCTAAAAGCAACACATCATGCCCCTGTCCAGGATCCTGAGTTGCAAATGAGATTTAGAGATTCAGAGAAAAATTTCAGCTGTTAGTGCAACTCTATGCAGCACATTGACCTCCATGACAGGTGGTGTAAAAATAAACACTGGGAAGATATGAAATGTCAAGTTGTACCTTATTCTTATCCTAATCTGCTGTCTTATTAATGGAAAAAGCAGGATTTGGATTGTTTGCGTGCGTGCGTATGTGTTACAGACTTACACCTGGAGTTCACAAGGTTTTGATTGGTTGCTTGGTTGTTGCTCTTTTTTCTGGAAAAATAACCGGTTTTTCGGCTTAAGAGCTAGAACACGAAGAACCGGTGCTAAGCACTAGCATAACTTTAGATATGGAGGCAGTTTGGTGGTAGGAGCCATTGCACACAAATCAAGATCTTAGAGGTTTTAGTCTTGTGGTCGTCATAATAACTGCAAACAATACATGCACAATCATACAGACATCGTGTCGTCCACAAAGAACGCAGAACATCACTTAAAACTGATTTATGTTCAATATTCAAAAACAAGAACGAGGCAACAATTGAATCCACTACAGGTTGTTTTGGGTAACTTTGTTTTTCTCTCTTACTGAATAAAACCATAATTTTGTTTGATATCAAAACTTATTTTAATTAGATGTCTAACATCTGTGGCAAAAGCAGTAATAACAGAAGATATCTGGAAGGCACTGTCCGTAGGGGACTTGATAAGAAGCAAAGGATTAAAGCGCCAGTAGGATGTTATCATTGTTGCATGGACACCATCTGACGTCAGAGTTTCCATCAAATGTCTCAAATTTAAAACATCCACTCCCCTGTTTCCTCCCCTGTGTCACCTGTTGTTTCATTTTGCCAGTCCCCTGTGCTTCCTTGTCTAAAATGGATTTTTTTTATTCAAGTTTGGTTCTCGGTTCTTTTTTGGGTTTTTTTCTTTTTGCCTTCTCCTTCTTTTTCTTTTCCTTTCTCTCACTCCCACACTATTACAGAGACAGCTGCAGACAGCAAGGCACTGTAGCGAGGTGAGACCAACTAGGTCTTAGGCAAGTAATTAGTGGGTCAGAGTGAGTGCAATTAGATGAACTGGGGAGCGACGGAGAACCTAGTGCCCGACAAATCAATGCAGACACAAACTACTAGATGGGACTTGTAATTGACTACGGTCTCTTCTCATTTTCCAGTTTGCTCGCGTTCACTCTGTCCCAGTTCTGGGTGCTCAACTTTTTTTTTCTCGCGCATTCATTGTGCACCATGACGGGAATATTCTTGTGTTCCCGTCAATATTCTTTATTGTGTCTGTGCACTTGTATTGATTTTCTCTCCTTTATTTCTTTAATTGGACTCGCTACTGTGGCAAAGTAAATGAACAAACCTTGTTTTCTATAGCCAAAAGAAAACAATGTTAAAATTATTAGTAAGTAAATTCATAATTAAATTATTATTTAATTATCTAAATAGTAATTTAGACAATTAATTTTGGGAAATAAATTTGGGATTTATAAGTCATCTATGCCTATGTTTTATCTACAAAGACCAAAGTACTGTATGTTATTGTAGTTTTTTTTTTCTTCCCCATAGCAATTGCCTTTGTTGAGAGTTGTGCTCATGTTTACTGTGTGTTTTGAAGCAGGAGACTCACCTGAATCCATTTAATAAGAGCAACAAGGGAATATTCTGATTAGATCATGGTCTCAATAAATCACCTCACAGGAGACCAAATAACAAAAGACCAAACACTTTTTGCTCCAGACTGAGTGTGTGTAGTTAATATATTCTGTGTGCTTGCTGTCTAGCCTGAGAGTGACCCATTATGCAGCCATTTAATTTAGTGAATGTGTAAATATGTAAAATTGATTTGTTCGCAGAACAAAAACTGATTCATGTAGCTGCGTGTCTGAAGGTCATTTTCTGTCATTCATTACATAAAATTGTTGCCATGTCATTCTCCTGCGGGTTGCATAACAACATTTAATGAAATCAGTCAGGACAAGAGGAAGTTTTTCTCCATCCAGCTCATATTTCATTGGTGCAACTGGCCTTGCAGTTGGCAGGGAATAAGAAGCATAGTACCTAGCTGGTGTTTGTTTGTAGCTGTTACTTTTTGGTGCAGCTGAAGTCACAGCAGCCATTCATACGTGGGGATGGAGACAGAAGAGGGAAAGGGTAAGAGGACAGACAGCTCTTGGGGAAGCAGAGATGAGAAAGCATGTCATCAACAATGCTGTCTGTATGAGTACATACATCTTTTTAATCTATGATCAGAGATTACACTAACACACAACTACACAGACTATATTGCTTCTCTCCATCTTTGCCTTGTTCGTTTTTGTCATTCATTGTTATCAGAGCAGGATCAGGCCCCTCTGTGCTCTGTTTGGCAGTATATTGTTTTTGATAAGACACTGGACTGCTACATAACTCCACATGAACCTTTTGCAATTCCCCAATGTGGTAGCCTCCAGCTAAAAACAACACACAGACACACACAGATGCGCATACACACATTATCCAGCTAAATCTAAGCAAAGAAGCACAAGCAAGGCAAGTTCACGCTGGAGAAAAATTCAATAATTTATCTTTTGTGTCACACCATTAAATACAAACACAGAAACACACTCAGGAAATGTCTTAATCCCTCATTTCATACCCTGCAAGGCAGTACACACGTTTCATTTTATATTTCTTTTATAATAACTCTTTCTTTCATACTGTGCAACTCCCAACCCAAGATTTCACAAAGTTTTGTAACAGTTAGTAAAAATTACAGAATTGATTTCCAGTCCAAAACATGCAAGCTATAATGGAAATTTACAGCAAGGAGGCTAGGCAGCACTGACATCCAGCCCCTCTTGGGTGATGAAGCAACGCAGGGGCATATAGTATTATTGGCTATCTATCCAGACTCTAAATTACTGATGCCAGTCTGATGCTCTGGCAAGCAGGGAACAGGATGCCTCTGAGTTATTGTCATCTTGACTAAAGCCTTGTCCCAGACTAAAGATGGATCAGACCTCTGGCAACATCAATAACACGGCAGCCAGCCCACAACCAAATTAGAGCACTAGATTTGGAGGAGAAGAGCCCGTACGACGAGTGTGTGTGTGTGTGTGTGTGTGCTGGTGTGTGCATGTGACAGGGACAGCCTGTGGTGGCAAATTGTCAGATTGGGTCTGTGGATGGATGTTCAGTCTGTTGGGGACCTTGGATAGGCTGTCTGGAGCAGAGCGAGGGCATGTTCTCAACACTGCATATAGAAGTCTATTGATTTTTCTACTGTCTTTCTCCCCATTGCTCCCATCTTTATTCCCACTAACCCTCTTTCTCTCTCCCTATCCCCTACTTATTTTCCTTTTTTTATCTCCCATGCTTCTCTTATCCCTGACTTTTTCTTTTATTACTCCTCTGGTCGTTGGTGAGGCAGCCCCTGGCATAATGTTTCGATAGCTTCCTGAACTCCAGCGTGCTACAACATGGCGCGGTCAATTCCTGTCGAACTGTAAATGTCCTCTGGACTCGTCGAACCTCACCAGTCACCTCCCTGTAAATCTATCCATGGCTTAATCTGCCATTGTGCGCTCTGCTGCTCCTCAGCAAGTTTCTCTTATTCTTTCTTCTAATGGTGTAATTCCTCAATTTGTCCATATCAAATACTCTTGCTGAATTTAATCCGGTGCACTTGGCAGCCCCCTATTAAATGAATGGGATTTGTAACAATGTACCCTTCAGGGACACCAGGTTCCATCATAGGGTATGATGAAATGGATTTACACACCACTGTGTGGTGAGAGAGAAAAAAGACTTTCTGTATCCCCTTGAACAGTAAAATGGGTAGAAAGTAGAAACTGGCTATTCTGTGGAGTTATGCTTTTATGCAAACATGTTAATAACCAAGTGTCGGCGAGATTCTCATAGTCTGATTACCTTGAGTAAAAATATCAGCGCCAAA